>CM033449.1:127526891-137526891 GCA_019425775.1 Rafetus swinhoei
CAGGACCCAGCAGGGCAGGGGGTGAGTCATTATGCAAAGGGGGCTCCAAACCTGTCTGACCACCTACCCCCAGGGAGAGAAACAAAGGAAGGTGGAATGCGCTGGCTGGGGCAGGGCTGGAAGAGAGTTAGTTAGTTTCTGTCTGGGATCATGGAGGAACCAGCCTAAGCCAGGGGCTGGGATTTAGGGGCCCAGTCTCCCCCATCTCAAGGGGGGCTGAGGCATCCTAGGCCTGCCCTGTAACCAGATTACATCTGTGCTGTGCTGTATCCTGGAGAAGCAATAAACTCCCTCTATTCTACTGGCTGGTGGAGTCTGTTCGTGCCATTATGCGGGTGCAGGAGTCAGGGGACCCCGACGTGTCGTCACACTGGTGTCAGGAGCGGGATGCACTGCACCCCGTGGATGGAGCATCCAGCGGCGAGTGACAAGGCGCAATAGAAGCAAGAGCCGTGGAACTAGGCGTGCTGGAAACAGAGCAAAGCAGTTCCTGAGAATCGTGGGGCGCAGCAGCACTAGACTGGTGAGTCTGCACCGAGGGGACCAGTGGGGAGATGGCCTACACCCAACTCCTGAAGGCAGAGCTGGTGAAGCTGTGCAGAGAGAGGGGCTTGCCTGTGTGGAGCGCAACCAAGGCCCAGCTGATTGCCCGGCTGGAAGAGAATGACCAGACACAGGACTGGGATCCTGTCCCAGTGGGGAGCAGCCAGACCCCCCCTGGGAGTGTGTCAGGCTCTGAGGGTGGGCAGAGCACTGGAACCCACCAGAGAGACCGGACAGCCTCCCAGGAGAGCCCTGCGAGCCGTAGTCTGCCCAGGGGAGGGTCCAACCCAGCGGAGCTGCAGCGGCTAGAAATCCAGCTGCAGATGAAGGAATTGGAAGTCCAGGACCGTAGAGAGCAGCGGCAGCATGAGCTGGCCATGGCAGAGCGGAGAAGCGGCGGGGCCCCAGCTGCGCCGAGTGCGGATGGGCCCCAAGGCCCCAGGGCGGCCAGACGCTTGGAGAAGCTCGGTGGCCCAATTGAAGGACATGGGCGACATAGACGGGTTCCTCAGCTCCTTTGAGAGGGCCTGTGGACTGCAACGGGTCCCCAGCTGACTGGCTGCAGGAGCTCATCCCGCACTGAACCAGGAGGCTGCCGGGGTGCTCAATCAGCTGGAAGACCTACAGCCAGGGGATTACAACCAAGTCAAGGAGGCCCTGCTGCACAAGTTCGGGCTGACCCCCGAGACGTACAGGAAGAAGTTCCGGGGGGTGCAGAAGGGGCCACGGGAGACCTATGTGGATCTGGCCTCCCGCCTGGCGCACTACTGCCACAAGTTGGTGTCTGGAATCGGAGCCCAGACCGCAGAGGAACTGCTCAAGCTGATCATGATGGAGCAGTTCTATGAAGCGTGCACACCCAGCCTGAGGCTGTGGCTCAAGGACCGGAGGCCAGAGGACCCCCAGGAGGCCGGGAGACTGGCGGATGAGTTCACAGAGAGCTGGTCCGGTTGTGAGCTAGAGTCCCGGAGAGAAAGGGAATCGCGCAGAGACCGGTTCTCGGCTGAGCGATGGAGAGAGTCACCTACGAGGCGAGCCCAAGAGACGAGTCGTCTGCGCCCCAGAGAACCAGCCAGGGCCAGGACAGAGACAGCCCAAAGGGGCCCGCAGGGCCTAACTTGCCATCGCTGTGGGCAAAAAGGCCACAAGAGGGCTCAGTGCACCAGGTCCCATGACCTGGGACTTTCCAGGGTTAACTGGCTGGGGCTGGAGGAAGGGCAGGCTGCCCCAGAGGCAGGGGCCAGCAGGCAAACCTCCGCTCAGAGTGGGGAAGGATGCTCAGTGCACCTCCCCTGGGAGAGCTGACCCTCGGGAGGCGGATTTCTCCGTGTACCAGCTGGGGGCAGGACGGCCCCTGCGGAGCGACTGCCTCATACCCCTGGAGGTGGATGGTAGGAAGGTGATGGGTTTCTGGGACACGGGGGCGGAGGTGACGCTGGCCCGGTCCGACATAGTGGCCCCAGACCGGGTACTACCCCACACGCAGCTGACCCTGAAGGGCATAGACAGGTCCCCGTTTAAGGTGCCTGTAGCCAGGATGCGTCTGAAATGGGGGGCCAAGGAAGGTCTCAAGGAAGTGGGGGTGCACCCGCACTTGCCCACCGAGGTGCTGATGGGGAATGACCTAGAGGAGTGGCCCCAGGAATCCCAGCGGGCTCTAGTCACCGCCCGTAGCCAGAGCCAGCGAGGGGCTGGCAACCTGGATCCAGGGAAGGACTCCCGGCAGAGTCCTCAGGGTCCCATCCCAGTGGACACGGGGTCCAGCCAGGCTGGGACGCCGGACCTAGGCAAGGGCGGGGAACAGGTCCCGATCCCTGCCGCAGCAGCTGAATTCCAGGCTGCGGTACAGGCAGACCCCTCCTTGCAGAGGCTGAGGGACCAGGCTGGCCTCCGTGCAGCTCAGCCCCTGGGGAGAGGTGGCCAGGAGAGATTCCTGTGGGAGCGGGGATTCCTGTTCCGGGAATGGCTTCCCCCCAGGAAGGTGAGGGCATGGGGGGTCCAGCGGCAGCTGGTAGTCCCCCAAAAGCATCGCCTCAAGCTGCTGTATTTGGCCCACGACATCCCCGTGGCAGGCCACCGCGGGATCCGGAGCACTCAGCTGAGGCTGCTCCAACACTTCTATTGGCCGGGGATATTTGCAGCCGTGCAGCGGTACTGCCGGTCCTGCGACTCCTGCCAGAGGGGCGGGAAGGCCCAAGACAGAAGGAAAACTGCTTGGGGGCCCCTACCCTGCATGGAGGAGCCTCTGGGCTTGCTGAGAGAGTTATGGGAGGAAGACCCCTGGATAGAGCGTCGGGGGTGGAAGCCGCCCTGGCTGTCCAGAGAAGGCTCGCTGGGCTCATGGCCCCGGCCCGAGAGACCCTGGCCAGAGATCAAGGTCAGCGGAAGGGTGGGTGCGACCACAGAGGACAGACCTGTGCCAGTCGCCCTGGAGCGGTGCGGCGAGTGGACAGAGGGAAGCCAATTCATGTGGGGCCTTGCCACGGCCGGCCTGAGTCAAGGGGAGCACCCATGTCCCCAGGGCGGGTTCCCATGCAGAGGACCCGAACTTCCCTAGGTCACGAGAGGAGTGACCCTGCTCAGTTCGCTCTCGGAGGGGGGAGAACTGTGACGTAGTGTGGGTACCTTGCTGGGGCTGTGGGCGACCTCTGCTGTCTGTAGCAGGACCCAGCAGGGCAGGGGGTGAGTCATTATGCAAAGGGGGCTCCAAACCTGTCTGACCACCTACCCCCCAAGGAGAGAAACAAAGGAAGGTGGAATGCCGCTGGCTGGGGCAGGGCTGGAAGAGAGTTAGTTAGTTTCTGTCTGGGATCATGGAGGAACCAGCCTAAGCCAGGGGCTGGGATTTGAGCCCAGTCTCCCCCATCTCAAGGGGGGCTGAGGCATCCTAGGCCTGCCCTGTAACCAGATTACATCTGTGCTGTGCTGTATCCTGGAGAAGCAATAAACTCCCTCTATTCTACTGGCTGGTGGAGTCTGTTCGTGCCATTACGGGGGTGCAGGAGTCAGGGGACCCCGACGCATCGTCACAACGTCTACACAGCAACATTATTATAAAATAACTAGTGCTATTCTGAAATAACTTTGACCACGTCTACACAGCAGGCACTTATTTCAAATAATGTCAAAATACTGTCAAGCTGGAAGACTTCTTACTCCGACTCCTATAACCCTCATTGTATGAGGAGTAAGGGAAGTCGGAGGAAGAGTGCTCTATTTCGAAATAAGTGCTGTGTAGATGTTCCCTGTTTCGAAATAAGTTACACAATTGACACAGCTCAATTTGTGTAGCTTATTTCAAGTTAAGCCCTGCTGTGTAAATGCACCCTAAAGGTCCACCTGGCCTACAAATGCATTGACTTTTAGGGCTCTAGTTATATTATCTCCAATCATTGTTAATAGCATGTAATATAGATGGGACCTTTACCCTGACCAATCACCATGTCCCTTGATTGTCTTTTGCACACTCTGGCTATGTCTGCACTACAAGGTTTTTGTGCAAAAACAGCTGTTTTTGCACACAAACCGGTGGAGCGTCCACACTTCAAGTACATTTTTGCGCAAGAAAATTGACAGAACAGAGGGCTTTTGCCAGTAGAGTTATTCCTCTCCCCACAGGGGAATAACTCTTTTTTTTTTTTTTTTGCGCTACAGCTCTTGCGCAACAAGGCAGGTGTGGACGCTCCAAATGGGTTTTTGTGCAAGAAACCCATACGGGAAAAAGCACAGGTGCTCTGATGGCCATTCTGTGAATGGCCATCAGAGCTTTCTTGCGCATGAGCGTCCATGCAGTGTGGACGCTCTCTTGCGCAAAAGCACATCGCTTTTGTGATGTGCTTGGAGGTCTGGACGTGCTTTTGCGCAATACGTTTTTGCGCAAGAACTCTTCCGCAAAAAGGCTTCTTGCGCAAAAACCGTGGAGTGTAGACTAAGCCTCTGGGGACACAGGTAGTGCTTCGATACAAGTGGTGAGTGTGTAGAAACGGACAAATGATTGATACATAGATCTGATTAGATTAAAAGAATGGAGTCCTGCTTTAAGGATGTAAATGCGGAGTGGTGTGTAATCAGAACTCTGCCAGAGCTGTGCTGGTCAGAGGCACTGGGCTTTGGCCTAGATCTGCTCCCTTTGAACAGTCAGGCCAACGCTGAGTCCTTTGGAAAATCTCTCCCCTAGCGTAGATGGGCCCGAGGGCCAGAAAGGGGAGGCCACCAGCAGCCTGACCCAAACATCTCCTGGAGCTAAGCCTGGTGGCTGCAGTGAGTGTGTGGCTTATCAGCATGCCACCCTCTGCATCTCCCAGCCTGGATTTATAGCCGTGTAATTGGCAGCTCTTGCACAGACCTGCATCCTAGCCCACATACGAGACCCATTTGAATTCAGAGCCTATTTGAGCCTATCCTGTGATACCGCAGGCAGCCCGTGTACTAGCTGTTCCTTGCCCCTCCCTTCACAGCCTAAGGACTGAGAAAGCTGGTGCCCCTGCTGCAGTGAGTGAGAATTCCTGAAGTTTTCAGATGTTTTCTAAACTTTGGGAGAAAGGGGGAGGGGAGAGATGAGAAGTTCTTCAATGTTGGCCTTGCTAGAGCCAGTTGACACGGGAGGTGGCGGGGGGGAGGAGGGGTGATGTGAAGGAGCCTGAAACTTTAAAAAAAAAAAAAAAAAAAAAAAGATTTATGACTAGAGAAAATAAATCTCCTTGCGGTGTGCCTCTGACCAACCAAGCATGATAAAGTCCTTTTCCATAAAGTATTCAGTATTAAAGCCACAGCGCTCACCCAATGAGTAGCCATCTGCTTCTGCCATAACTGCTGCTCCAGAAGCAGGGGAAAGCAGCCAGGAAAGAAAAGGCACCAGTGTTAGGGCTCCGGGACAAATGAGGAGGCGCTGAATAGCAGTCGAAACCTTTAGTTTTTCTGTATCTATAGAGGCAGAGGAAGAAAGGCAGCATTATATTGATACAACAATTGTAAAACAAAAAAAGGAAGAGGCATCTAAAGGGCAAGATAGCACGCATCAGAGGGCCCCACATAAAAGGGGTGCTAACAGATTTATAGACGCCTTAATTGGTTTTCAATTGAAACATACAAGAGGGGGAAGGAAAACTGTGAAGAGTGGCAAAATGTCCTGCACTGGGCTTCTATATATGTGAAGGATTTAATGTGGCCAAATAATTTAAAAATGCTCATCCCTCCCCCCCACGCTAGGCGTCCAAACTCCTTCAGAAAAACGGTGTTACACTTGATCATCAGCTGATTTAGAAAAAAAATTAAATGAAGTTTGATCGGGGTTTAGAGAATGGCTAAGTGGCTGCTTGTAGATTGCACCTACAAATTGTCTGTCAAAAAGGAGAGAGGAGTGACTGCTATCCCCTGCCATACCCCCTCATCCTGGCTCTTTTAATAATGCAGCCCCAGCACAGTATTAATCTGATGGCAACAATTAGCGGTGGCAATGCGGGTTAACCCATTTCCCCCCTTCCCGCCCTGTTAGTGCATGAGTTTCCATAGCTTCTGGCCTCATGCTGGATGCTAGTTTCTTGAATCGAGTAATTTATTATTTCGACCCTCCATTATCGTCGTTGGGACCTAATTAATAAAATCAAAGGCAATGGTGCATATTACGATTATGAGAGAAGGGAAGATGGGGGCTGAATAAAGCCATAGAAATGTGTGTGTGGGGGGGAGATTTAATTGAACCACACAATGGAGAAATTTCAAATCACTCATTGGGATTACACGGAGTAGTTTGTTTTGTGTCAAGCTCCGAATTAGGTCACTTCACTTTGAACAGGACAGAGTAAATAAAAACAAGCATTCTATCGGCACCGTGTTTCGTTGGGCACTACCCCTGTACTCCCCCCGGCCCTCCATCCCAGGTAATTAGAGGATTAATGATTATTTGGTTCCCTAACAGAAATGTGGCTGGAATACACATCACATTACATTAATGGCCTCTCAGTGTGCTGCCCCCACCCCCTCCAGTTTGCATCTGAACATTTCCCTAACGAGGCTAAAATCAGACTGCAAAGACTCCGGGCCCATAAAATGTAGTAGGTCAGAAATGGCATTTGTTCGTGTAAGGGATTAATAGAGGCATTGTATAATGCTGCTTTTCAAAATTACTCTCAGGATTAAGAGGCAGATATGTCAAGGGGACATATTTTGCATTCACTATCCATTTTGATTAATGTTTACTGGAGGATTTGGGGGTGTATACTTCCTGGACTTGCTTTGCACCGGCTCTGACACTTGGGGAAAAGCAATGCAAGGAGAGAATTCTTATTTATAGCTGAGCCCCATTAGGGCAGGCCAATGAAGGGAGTGGGAATCCAGGGAATAATAGGAGAGAGAATATTTTAGCTGTCTGATCTGCGGCGCTTCCTCTGAGCAAAGGTAGGGCTTTCCAAAAGTTGCATTTGGACACTGGGCTGGAGAATGAAAAGGGAGAGAACGCTTGAAATACAGGAGATATGCAGAAAGACAACTCCTGTGGGAGTACTGGTGTGTGTGTGTGTGTGTATTGTCACCATCTCAGATTGCCCTAGTGACACACTCTGTACTTCCACTTACCTTGCCCCTAGGGGTTTCGTCAAGACCATTTTCAGCAGCGGATCTCAGCCCTGCAACCACTGCCTTCTGGAGTTTAGCTCCACCCAAAAACAACAGCAAACCTAAGAGGCCTAAATCAACCAGGCCTAACAGAAAGAATCCCCTGTAACTTCCTCGCCCTCCCCTTCCCCGGTACTCAAGTACCGGCTTCGTCTAAACTGAGGTTCAGGTGGAACGGAGTCCAATTGCAAAGGGGGGCAGTGTTAAGGGCGCACGTGCCTTCCTTCCCAGCCCCTTTGTGCCAAGGCAGGAGTGTTTGATTGAGAAAGAAAGAAAGAAAAGGATGTAAGAAGGAAGGAATAAGGCAAGTGAAGGAAGGAATAAGGCAAGCGAATGAAGGAAGGACGGTGGGAAGGGGATGTGAGTGATGAGGAGAGGGAAGGAAGGAAGGAAGAAGGTGTGAATGATGAGGAGAGGGAAGGTGGGAAGGAGGTGTGAGTGATGAGGAGAGGGAAGGAAGGAAGGGGGAAAGAAGGAGGGAAGGGGAGTGAGTGGTGAGAGGGGAGAGAAGGGAGCAAGGAGAGAAAGAAGGTGTGAGTGATGAGGCGAGTGAAGGAAGTAGGGAAGAGGGTGTAAATGATGAGGAGAGGGAGGGATGGAAGGAAGGAGGGAAGGAGATGTGAGTGATGAGGAGAGCGAAGGAAGGAGGGTGCGAATGATGAGGAGAGGGAAGGAAGGAAGGAAGGAGGGCAGGGGGTGTGAGTGATGAGGAGGGGGAGGGAGGGACAGAGGGAAGAGGGTGTAAATGGTGAGGAGAGGAGGGAAGGAAGGAAGGTGGGAAGGGGGTGTGAGTGGTGAGGAGAGGGAGGGAAGGAAGGAGGGAAGGGGTGTGAGTGGTGAGGAGAGGGAGGGAAGGAAGGAGGGAAGGGGTGTGAGTGGTGAGGAGAGGAGGGAAGGAAGGAAGGTGGGGGGGGGGTGTGAGTGGTGAGGAGAGGAGGGAAGGAAGGTGGGAAGGGGTGTGAGTGGTGAGGAGAGGGAGGAGGGAAGGAAGGTGGGAAGGGGTGTGAGTGGTGAGGAGAGGAGGGAGGGAAGGAAGGTGGGAAGGTGTGAGTGGTGAAGAGAGGGAAGGAAGGAAGGAAGGTGGGAAGGGGTGTGAGTGGTGAAGAGAGGAAGGAAGGAAGGAAGGAGGGAAGGGGTGTGAGTGGTGAAGAGAGGAAGGAAGGAAGGAAGGAAGGTGGGAAGGGGGTGTGAGTGGTGAAGAGAGGGAAGGAAGGAAGGAAGGAGGGAAGTGTGAGTGGTGAGGAGAGGAGGGAAGGAAGGAGGAAAGGGTGTGAGTGGTGAGGAGAGGAGGGAAGGAAGGAAGGAGGGAAGGGGGGTGTGATGAAGAGGAAGGAAGGAAGGAAGGAAGGTGTGAGTGGTGAGGAGAGGAGAGGGAAGGAAGGAGGAAAGGGGTGTGAGTGGTGAAGAGAGGGAAGGAAGGAAGGAAGGTGGGAAGGAGGTGTGAGTGTGGGAGAGAGAGGAAGGAAGGTGGGAAGGGTGTGAGTGGTGAGGAGAGGAGGGAAGGAAGGAAGGAGGGAAGGGGTGTGAGTGGTGAGGAGAGGAGGGAAGGAAGGAAGGAGGGAAGGGGGTGTGAGTGGTGAGGAGAGGGAGGGAAGGAAGGAGGGAAAGGGGTGTGAGTGGTGAGGAGAGGGAGGGAAGGAAGGAAGGAGGGAAGGGGTGTGAGTGGTGAGGAGAGGAGGGAAGGAAGGAAGGTGGGAAGGGGGTGTGAGTGGTGAAGAGAGGGAAGGAAGGAAGGAAGGTGGGAAGGGGGTGTGAGTGGTGAGGAGAGGGAGGGAAGGAAGGTGGGAAGGGGGTGTGAGTGGTGAGGAGAGGGAAGGAGGGAAGGAAGGTGGGAAGGGGGTGTGAGTGGTGAAGAGAGGGAAGGAAGGAAGGAAGGAGGGAAGGGGGTGTGAGTGGTGAGGAGAGGGAGGGAAGGAAGGAGGGAAAGGGGTGTGAGTGGTGAAGAGAGGGAAGGAAGGAAGGTGGGAAGGAGGTGTGAGTGCTGAGGAGAGGGAGGGCAGGAGGGCAGGGGGGTGTGAGTCACGCGAAGAGGGAAGGTCGGGGTGGCTGGTGCTGCAGGGGGAGCCCGGGGCGGATGCCCTTGCCGCCTGCCCATCCCTGGAGCGGGCAGAGGCGCCAGCCCGCAGCCCAGCGAGCCGGGATCCCCTCCCGGGCAGGGGGCAGGAGCCCTAGAGGGCGCGGGGGGGGGGGGTCGGGACTCCGGGGCTGGCCCCCCGGCGGCCGGGAAACGCCCCTCCCTCTAGATGCCCCCGTGGCCCCGCTCCGCCCGCTTACCTCGCCGCGGCCCGTCCCGCCGCCGGGCAGGGCGCTCGGGGCCCGAGCTGCGAGGAGCCGCCTAGTCCGCGGGGGCCGGGCGGGGCGCTGCTGGCAGGGGCAGGAGGCGGGGCTGGGTGGGTCGGTGTCTGGGGGCGGCCGGGGGACAAGGGGGCCGGCGCGGCAGCGGGGAGGGGAGACGCGCCCAGGTCCCCTCCGCGGTGGGAGCTGGGGGCGGAGGGCGCCGAGCCGGCCGAAAGTTTGAGGCTGCTTCCCGCAGCCTCTTGTCCGCCCCTGGTACGGCTCATCCCCCTCCCCCCGGGCAGCCACAGACCGGGCGGGGAGCAAACCCAGACGGTCCCGTGCCAGGCCCTAGTCCCGCAGGGCACACGTGCCCGGTTTCCGAGGGAGGGCAGGAGAGCAAAGCCCAAGCAGACGAGGCTGCCAAAGGGGCAGATTTCTGTCTCGGCGCCTTCTAGCAGCCCGCTTGGCTTCCAGGGTATTTGGGGGCATTTCTTCCACAGCTCCAGTCCATGCGCAAGGATTTTGCTAATTTCCTCTGGTTTAGCTGCAAAGCGGGGGCCCACCTGATTAGCGTGGGAACCTGTCCTTTAAGCAGAGCCATTGCAGTGCCAAAGCATGTGAAGAACCAGCCGGAGTTAGTACTGCAGGTGAGTGTGAAAGGAAGGTGTTGAGGCCTACCCAGAATATGTCAAATGAGCACCAGTTTAATTGTAAGTGTAAAAGAAAGGCAGCATTGTGAGATACAGGAGATGTACTATAAAAAAACAAAATGTGATTGGATGACCAACAATAAACCCGTTTTTAGGGAAGTAACTCAGACTGCAATATACAACAAAGTGCTGATTACCCCAAATGGAGCAGACGAAAGTTTTGGAAGGGCAGAATGAGACAACAAAAATCTAATGTCAGCAATTGTCAGGCGAGTGGAGGAATACGGAAATACCGAAACAGGGTATATAAGGTTGGACGGAACAGACCAAGAGCGGACGGGTTGCGAATCCAAAAAGCTAGGTCTGATCAACCAGGGCTCCTTCCCCCGGTGCTGAATCTCACTGCCGTACATAAGCTCTGAAAGGGGAACAACACTGGTCATAAGTTGCAACGAAAAATCCAAAAAAGGAGAAACATAAAGAAAAGAATATCTCCTGAATCTAAGCAATGCTTCTATCTTTCTTAACGTGAGTATTATATATTTGATAACTCCACAAATTGTTTAAAGGTAAATCTGGCAGATATATCTGTAGGAAGAGTTATTATTTCTTGTTTTTTAACTGTACTGTTTTTCTACCTTTTACTTGTATATTACACTGTCTTAAAAGAATCAAAGATAGTGAATTGGTTTAAATGAAAAATTAATTATAAAGTAAAAAGAAAAATCTTTGTTTAACCCCAAAAAGAAGTATTCCTCTGTCTGTGGTTTCAAATCCTTTAAAGAACGAAACCCTGTTACCGACAGTTAGTACTGGGGGGGCTTCTCTACTGGCACAGGAGGAAATGGACACCAACATGATTTAGTCACTGATTTGATATACAGGCCAGGGGAAGAGAAGACACCACGTTATTATCCTCCCCTGCACAATTGTGTGTCTCCTGCGGAAAGGTGAGCTAGCTTTAATTTTCTACTTGAGGCAAACAATCATAGAATCATAGAACCATAGAGCTGGAAGAGACCTCAGAAGGTCATCAAGTCCAGCCCCCTGCTCTAGGCAGGACCAATCCCAACTAAATCAATCCAGCCAGGGCTTGGTCAAGCCGAGACTTAAACACCTCCAGGGATGGAGACTCCACTACCTCCCTAGGTAACCCATTCCAGTGCTTCACTACCCTCCCAGTGAAATAGTTTTTCCTAATATCCGACCTGGACCTCTCCCACCACAACTTGAGACCATTGCTCCTTGTTCTGCCATCCATCACTACTGAGAACAGCCTCTCTCCATCCTCTTTGGAACTCCCCTGCAGGAAGTTGAAGGCTGCTATCAAATCCCCCCTCACTCTTCGCTTCTGCAGACTAAACAGACCCAACTCCCTCAGCCTCTCCTCATAAGTCATATGCTCCAGCCCCCTAATCATTTTGGTTGCCCTCCGCTGGACCCTCTCCAATGCGTCCACATCCTTTTTGTAGTGGAGGCCCCAGAACTGGACACAATACTCCAGATGTGGCCTCACCAAATCCGAATAAAGGGGAATAATGACATCTCTGGATCTGCTGGCAATGCTCCTCCTAATGCAGCCTAATACGCCATTAGCCTTCTTGGCTACAAGGGCACACTGTTGACTCATATCCAGCTTCTCATCCATTGTAACCCCCAGGTCCTTTTCTGCAAAACTACTACTTAACTGGTTGGTCCCCAGCTTGTAACAATGCTTGGGATTCTTCCGTCCCAAGTGCAGGACTCTACACTTGTCCTTGTTGAACTTCATCAGATTTCTTGTGGCCCAATCCTCCAATTTGTCTAAGTCACTCTGGACCCTATCTCTGCCCTCAAGCGTATCTACCTCTCCCCCTAGCTTACTGTCTTCCGCAAACTTGCTGAGGGTGCAATCCATCCCCTCATCCAGGTAATTAATAAAGATATTGAACAAAACCGGTCCTAGAACCGAACCTTGGGGCACTCTGCTAGAAACCGACCGCCATCCTGACATTGAGCCGTTGATCACTACCCGCTGGGCCTGGCCTTCTATCCATCTTTCTATCCATCTTACCGTCCATTTATCCAATCCACATTCCCTTAATTTGCCGGCAAGAATATTGTGGGAGTCCGTATCAAAAGCCTTGCTAAAGTCAAGGTATATCACATCCACTGACTTTCCCACATCCACAGAGCCAGTTACCTCATCATAGAAGCTAATCAGATTGGTCAGGCACAACTTGCCCTTTGTGAATCCATGCTGACTATTCCTAATCACTTTCCTCTCTTCCAAGTGCCTCAAAATGGATTCCTTAAGGATCCCTTCCATGATTTTTCCAGGAACCGAGGTAAGACTGACTGGCCTATAGTTCCCTGGATCGTCCTTCTTCCCGTTTTTGAAGATGGGCTCTACATTTGCCTTTTTCCAATCATCCGGGATTTCTCCCGATCTCCACGACTTTTCAAAGATAATGGCCAAAGGCTCCTCAATGACATTTGCCAACTCCCTCAGTACCCTCGGATGCATTAAGTCCGGACCCATGGATTTGTGTACGTTTAGCTTTTCTAAATAGTTCCTAACCTGTTCTTTACCCACCACGGGCTGTCCATCTTCATCCCATCTTGCGTCACTTAGCGCATTAGTCCGGGAGCCCACCTTGTCCGTGAATACAGAGGCAAAGAAAGCATTGAGTACTTCAGCTTTCCCCACATCATCTGTCACTAGGTTACCTCCTTCATTCAGTAGGGGCCGCACACCCTCTCTGATCACCTTCTTCTTGTTAACATGCCTGTAGAAACCTTTCTTGTTATCCTTCACATCCTTAGCCAGTCGCAATTCCATTTGCGCTTTTGCCTTCCTGATAACCCCCCGGCATTCTCGAGCTATACATTTAAACCCCTCCCTGGTCATTTGTCCAAGTTTCCACTTTTGTAAGCTTCCTTTTTGTGCTTAAGTTCACCAAGGATTTCCCCCCGTAAGCCAATCCGGTCTCCTACCATGTTTGCCTCTCTTGCTCTGTGGTTGGATGGTTTCTTTCTGTGCCTTCAATAAGGCTTCTTTAAAATACTGCCAGCTGTCCTGGACTCCTTTCCCCTTCATGTTAGCATCCCAGGGATTCTGTCCATCAGATCTCTGAGGAGTGAAAATCTGCTTTTTGAAGTCCAAGGTGTGTATTTTACTACTCTCTTTTCTTCCTTTGGTCAGGATCCTGAAATCTACCATCTCATGATCACTGCTTCCCAGGTTGTCACCCACTTCCACTTCCCCTATTAGTTCCTCCTGTTTGTGAGCAGAAGGTCAAGCTGCACACGGCCTGGTCGGATCCTTCAGCACTTGTGTCAGAAGTTATCCCCAACATTCTCCAAAAACTTCCTGGATTGCCTGTGTACTGCCGTATTGGTTTCCCAACAGATGTCAGGGTGATTAAAGTCCCCCACGAGAACCAGGGCCTGCGATCTGGAAGCTTCTCTCAGTTGTCGAAGAAAGCCTCATCTACCTCATCCACCTGATTCGGTGGCCTGTAGCAGACACCAACCACAACATCACTGCTGTTGTTTGCTCCTTTAAACTTAACCCATAGACTCTCAACAGGTTTTCTCCTCTTTATACTGGAGTTCAGAGCAATCATAGTGCTCTCTTGCATATAGTGCAACTCCTCCTCCTTTTCTCCCCTGCCTGTTCTTCCTGAACAGTCTATACCCTTCCATGACAGCGCTCCAGTCATGCGAGTCATCCCACCAAGTCTCTGTTATCCCAATTAAATCATATTTCTTGGACTGGGCCAGGGCCTCCAGTTCTTCCTGTTTGTTGCCCAGGCTTCTCGCATTAGTGTACAAACACCTCAGATAACCAGTTGATCGCCCTATCTTCTCCATTGAAACAGGGTCCTCCTTTCTTGCTCGTTCCTCTCTGCATTTCTTCCCGGTATCCGACTTGCCCACTCCCCTCAGGGTTTTGGTCACCATCCCCCGACGAACCTAGTTTAAAGCCCTCCTCACTAGGTTTGCAAGCCTGCCCACGAAGATGCTCCTTCCTTTCTTCGTTAGGTGGATCCCATCTCTTCCTAACAATCCTTGTGCCCAGAACAGAGTCCCACGGTCAAAGAAACCAAAGCCCTCTCTGTGACACCACCTGCGCAACCATGCATTTACGTCCTCAATTCGACGATCCCTGCCCAGTCTTTTCCCTTCAACAGGGAGGATGGACGAGAACACCACTTGCGCTCTGAATTCTTGGATCCTTCTTCCCAGCGCTACATAATCCGCAGTAACCGCTCAAGGTCATTCTTGGCCTGTCGTTAGTTCCACGTGGAGAAGCAGGAAGGGGTAGCGATCCAAGGTTTGACCAGTTTGGTAAGCCTCTCAGTCACATCCTGAATCACGAGCTCCCGGTAAGCAGCACACCTCTCGAGATTCCAGGTCCGGACGGCAGAGGGATGGCTCAGTCCCTCTTAGGAGGAGTCCCGACCACCACCACCCGTCGTTTTCTTTTGGGGTGGTGGCCGTGGAACCCCATCCCTAGGACTACGCATCCCATGCCTTCCAGTAGATGGTGTTCCCTTCCGGTTTCTTCCTTGTGAGGTCCCTTCCAAAGCATTCAGCACTGCAGAGCCTGTGGAGAGAGCCTGAAAGCGATTACTTACCTCTATAGCATTGGGGATTCCCATGCTGGCCTTTTCCCCTTCTAGAAGTTACATGCTGCCAGTTCTCTTCCTGGTCACGTACTGCCCTCTCTGGCTCTTCCGCCTGCCGCGCGTGAAGGATTAAATGCTGCCTTCGATCGAGGAAGTCTTCATCCTCTCTGATCGAGCGTAGGGTCGACACTTGGGCCTCCAGCCCTCTAATTTTTTCTTCCAAAATGGCGACCAGCTTGCACTTAGTGCAGATGAAATCCATTCTTTCTTCCGGGAGGAAGACAAACATGGCACACTCCATGCAGGTAACAACAGCAGAACCATCACCATCCATCCCTGCTGTCCTGGAGAAGGGATTTAAAAAGAAAGGCAAGAGAACCTTGCCCCCTTCCCAACTCCCTCTCTAAACTCCGTGTTAGCACTCACCTGTTCACAAGCTCCTTGGTCACTTGCCCAAGGAGCCTTATAAAGCCCTGGACTGCCTGAAAGTCCCTCCCCCTACCAAGGCTCAGCCAATCAGCAGAGGCTTCTAGAATTCAAACTTTAATTAGAAGCCAACAGTTTCCACCTGCCAATCACTGCCAATCACAGCACACACTCCATGAAGGGGAGGGGGAGGGCAAAGGGGAAGTGAGGAAAAAAAAAAAAGCCTCACTCACAAACACAGGGAAAAAACAAAAAAAGAACACACACCAATCCTCACTCACAAACACAAGCTCAGCACACAGCAAGAAAGCCCCAAACACAACACACACTTCCCTCAAGAGTCCTGTATCTGCTTCTCCTCTACCTGGAGAACTCCCTCTCTAAAGCCTCACTCAAAAACACAGAGAAGGGGGGGAAAAAAAAACCCCACACCCCACCACCAGCACCACCAAACACAACAAACACAATGATGGTCTCCTCAGCAGAACTGTGTCCAGCAGCGCTGTATTATGTAAAAGATCTGGCATAACACTTAGTGGCACAGCTGGTAGGTGTAGATGGCCTTCATCAGCCAAGGTTTTCTACGAAATGGTGTGCCACACAGGAATGCCTCGTGCCAGGTCACTGCCAGCCCAAAGGCAAGCCCAATTCAAGGGTGTTTTTTTTCCACACTGGCCCCAGGAACATAGCAAACTTGGGGGTTAGCTGTCAGCAATGCAAGTGAAGCTGTGCATGTGAAGCACCAAGCACACGTATCAGAAAAGGTGACAGCATTGCTAAGTGTCGTTTAGTAGTACAGCATGTGGGGGATATAAAGACGACCTACTGTCAGGGAAGGAAAGAGTTAACTCTCTTCATAGTTGCAGTACAAATATTTTAGTGGAGAGTTTTGATGGCAGCCAGCAGAAATAATCATCCAGCTATAGGGTCTCATTGCCCACTAAGTCTGTACATCAACTATCAGCTCTACATGTAAGTGCAGAGAGCCTCACAAAGTAATTGGGACTACCTTAGCCATACTGATATCTCCTTGTCACACCTCTAGTTCTGTCACAGAAATCCAGCAAGTTTCCGTGTTTACGGTTTGTTGTCGCTGATGTGTAAGGTCTTCAGTAAAGGAATACAGATGTTTACACGCTTCATTACAACATAGTAGTACACTGAGTTACCTTTGCAGAACATAGCCATTAGATTGTCTATGTGGCTAGATCTACTGGAATAAAATTGTTTGTTCAAAAAGTCTTTTTGGTTTGTTTGTTTTGTAACTGCCGTGGGCTGTGGTCCACTTTACTATAGGAGGATGCCTATCCTCCTCTTCTTTCAGAGACTGACCTAAAACTCATTGATATCAACATGTGTCTTCCCACTCACTTTAGTGAGCTTTGAACCAGGCCACTTGATCACTTACAATTCCTTCTAGTTGCAGCAACTGACACTGATACAGGGGGCAGATGAGTGGCTTCCTGTCCACATTCCACCTTGGGTAGGGTTTGGACAAAGATTAGCGTTCTTTCCTGCTTGTAGGATGAGTCTTCATAGTTTGGAATTAAAACCTAAGTGGGACCAAAGGAAGATGTTTTGCCTGTGAGTCCTCCTGACCACCCTGTCCAAAGCTATGTGAGGCCCAAGCGAACAGACCTCTCCAGCATGGAAAACAAAGGTTTTGGGGTAGAGGGCAGGTCAGACTACTGGTCCATCCAATCTAGCATCCTGTCTCCAAAAGTGGCCATTGCCAGCTACTTCAGAGGAAGGTACAAAAAACCCTGCAACCAGCAGTTATAGGATACCTCAGAGAAAGTTCCATTCTAACATCTACCAGTTAGTGGTTGGCTTCTGCCCTGAAGCAGAAGAGGGTTATTACCCTTCCAATTATTTAAAAACTTCCTTGCTAATTAATGTAACTCTGGATGTTCCTGATATTCATGTGTCCATCCAATCCTTTTTGGAACTATTGAGCTCTACAATATCTTGATGTTCTCAGTGAGCTCTCTAGAGCCCTTGTTTGCAGACAGAGGCCAAGGACTAAGTGGTTATGGAGCCCAAATTCTCATCTCACATCTAGTGGCTGTCAGTTACATGGGATGGAGAGATAGGGCAAAGTGGGCAGCTGGGGCAAAGGATGTGACCGATATACAAGCTTTTCCTTTTCTGTAAGTAGAGACACTCTCCAGGGCTATTAATATAGACACTTGCAAAAGGTCTACATCCATTTAAAAAAGGAAGATATCCTACAAGCAACTTATTAAACAAGATGTTGAAAAATCTGCCCCCATAGCAGCCTCCCAGTTGTAGTCAGCTGATGTGATGAGGAACCTAGAATTTGATATAGTAAAGTTGGAGCCCAGGTAAAAGACACAAAATCTCTTCCTATTGATGGTATTTGGAAATTAGAGTGGCATCCCCTTTAAGAGCCCTGTACGCTGACAGTACTGTGTATAGTGGCCTTAGTGCAAATGAGAAACTACAGAACAATAGTGGCTTGATGTGCCAAGAAACTATGACTTTAAGGAAATGGTGACTTTTCCTGTCAAATGTAGGCCTGGCGACAGTTATCCAAGCCTTTGTCGTCGCCCATCTATATCTCATTGGGGGTAGTGGGTGTGAGGATATACAATCTTCTCATGTAGCATAGGTTTCGCAGTGCTTTTTGTTTTACTTCTCTGAAATTATGTTCACTTCCCCAGATCTGAACTGGATTTGGATTCTACTTCCCAGGGCCAGTCCTAATCAATTGGCAGCCCCGGGGGACCGCCCATCTCGCCCACAGGGCTTAAGTAGGCCTTAAGTATAAAAAAATTTGTCAAAAAAAAAAAAAAAAAAAAAAAGGGGGAAGGGGGTCTCGGGGAGTAACCAGGGAAACCTGGGGGCAGGATTTGGGAGGTCGGGCCAAAATGCGGTCGCGGCCCACCCCTTAGACTGGCTCTGCTACTTCCTCATCTCTGAAACTAGAGTCTACTGTGATGTACTTTCTCAGTACCTAACCAAGATATGGCCTCGGCAGGAGTGAATCTGTTGAGACCAAACATACAATCAATAGATGTGAGCATGCACAAAAGGGAAGGAGAGGAATTGGGCCTGCACTTACTAATATGTATTTAGACAAAATATTCCTCATTCTTCTACTTTTCCCCTAAAGTAATAGTGCATATAATGTGCCAGGTGTTGTCAACATACACAAGACATCACAGTCCTGGCCTCAAATGCTCACAGTCTAGTCTGGCTTGCAATTTCAGGAGCCTGTTAGGTCTTTTGCTGCTTCTTGATATAGCTAACAGAAAAAAACAGTGGCTTGCTGGAGCCAAGAGTCTGGGGCTTTATGGACCACCAGGAGATAGGGACTTCGCCTATCAAATGAAGGCCTTGCTACAGTTCTCCAAGCCTTTGTCATCTCCCGTCTGGATCACCATATGCAATTTACTGGGGACAAGGTCTGTGAGGATACTCTATGGGCTAATGTAATTCTAGGTGCAATTCAAAGTGTTAATGACTGACGGGGAAATCTTACAACACATTTATTTAAAAAACCACTTTGTTTTCTATGTCCTACTGTTACACTTGTGACCCCAATGACTGAGCTGAGTGTTCCTAGAGCTCTGCTTTCTGAGGCCATTAGTGTAGTGGTCTCAGCTGTAGACCCCAGTCCTTGGAGCCTGCTGCTCAGACTGCCCTTTTAGATTTTCTGGTCTAATGAAGATTTGCACCAAGCATTATTTCATTTCTGTTTCTGTTCTGTTTTTATCTTTGTTCTGGCTACTTGGTTGTCTTAGATCAGGTAAGATTTTATAAATTGCAGGATACTTTATGGGTTCATTTTTAGCTCTTCCTGTTTTTAATCATTATTGTGTTGCGCCAAGGTATTTTCATTGTAGGTGATACAAAATCAGCAAATAAAAAGTACAAAGGCAGTAGGGCCAATGATAGTGCAAGGACAGGAAATAAATGAAATCAAATGTAGAGAGAGATCTAGGTATGTTTATACTGGGTGAGGAAGGAAAGGCCATCAGGTCAGATGACTCAAACTGTGGGGCTAAAAATTGCTGTATAGACAGTCATGCTCAGGCTGGACTGTGTGCTTTAGGATTGCTCCTCCTCTCAGAGCTCCACACTCCAGCCTGAGCCCAAATAGCAATTTTACAGCCCAAGCCCTGCAAACCCAAGTCATCTAACTCTGGGCCAGTGGTGGGCATTTAATTATTGTATAGACATACCCTTATTGATTATAACCCCAGTTGTAAACCCATATGCATACACTTAACCTTAACATGTGAGATGTCCTATTGGCTTCAACGGAGCTACTCTTGTGCCTAAAGTTAAGGGAGCATACATGATTGGGGGGGGAAAGATGGATGAATCAGAAAGCTAGGGAAAGAAAAGAGGGTGACATTCTTTAGACCAGAAGTTTCATTCTTCCCTATAAGATAATCAGTGATGAAAACCAGCTTATTTCTCACCTCTTCCTGAAGGTACTAATCACAGAATCAGAAGGGATCTCAAGAGGTCATCGAGTCCAGTCCCCTGCCCTCACGGCAGGACCCAGTACCATCTAGGTCATTCCTGATAGATGTCTATCTAGCCTGCTCTTAAATATTTCCAGTGATAGAGATTCTACAACCTCCCTAGGCAACTTGTTCCAAGGCTTAACCACCCTGACAGTTAGGAAGTTTTTCCTAATGTCCAACCTAAACCTCCCATGCTGCAATTTAAGCCCATTGCTTCATGGTCTGTCCTCAGAGGCCAAGGAGATCAATTTTTCTCCCTTATCCTTGTAACAGCCTTTTAGATACTTGAAAACCTCTATCATGTGCCCTCTCAGTCTTCTCTTTTCTAAACTAAATAAGCCCAATTCTTTCAGTCTTCCCTCATAGCTCATGTTTTCTAGACCTTTAATCATTTTTGTTGCTCTTCTCTGAACCCTCTCCAAATCTTTCTTGAAATGTGGTGCCCAGAACTGGACACAATACTCCAACTGAGGCCTAATCAGCACAGAGTAGAGCGGAAGAATGACGTCTCGTGTCTTGCTCACAACACACCTGTTGATGCATCCCAGAATCTTGGCTTTTTTTGCAACAGTGTCACACGGTTGATTTATGTTTAACTTGTTCCCTAATCACTTCTCAGATGCTCATGGTAGTCTATAGCTCTGGTATTTCACTCCCTGTATGTGGGTAGAGCTCCCATAGACAGTCACTGATGGAACTGATATTTCAAATGGAGTTCAGTGCTTGTAGTGAAAGCAGTATGCCAAAGCTGAGAACTTCTTAGGAGGATCTAAGAGGTGAATGTTGCCAATAATGACCTGATTCCCCCTTGGGACGGATTCTGCAAGCTGTATATAAAATTGCCAATAGGAGTTTTAGGTTAAGGCAGGTTTGAAAAAAAAATGGATGAACATTTCCATGTCACTGCCTACACTGAGGCACTCTGAGCCATATTTAGACTCCTAAATATAGGTGTCTGGATTTTTAAAAGTGTTGAGTGCTCCTTTAATGAAAGCGGTAGTGAGCTCAAGAGCAATGAAAGTCAAGGTGATATTATTAATGACTCTTAGTCTCATATTCTATTTTTAAAGGGCTACCATAACTCTTTTGGCACCAACCTATGTGTTTTGGCCAGTGATTTTAGGGAGCTATATAACTGTAAAGACCTTTTTTGTTCTATAACAGCCTTGTAATAATGCTAATTATTCTTTTCCCTTCTAGAGCTTGATCAAAGCACTTTGAAGTCAGTGGAAACATTATAGTTGACTTTGATGGGTTTGGATCTGGCCCTTGCAGCAATTGCTCTTACCCATCTCTATGGAATTTATCACTATTTTTCCATTTTTATATTTCTTTTTTTAATTATTAAATCAATTACTATTTTTGTAATCATCATGGGCAACTCGTGTTACTTAAGAATGGGCAACACTTGTGGAGATAGGCTTGTTGGGGTGTGATGCACGAAGTGGGTCTTTGCCCACGAAAGCTTATGCTCCAATAAATCTGTTAGTCTATAAGGTGCCACAGGACTTCCTATTGTATTCAGTTATTCATAACTAAAAGAACTACATGATTCAAGTCAATGGGGCTAATCCCATGGTTAAGTACCTTGTTGAATTGGGGTGACTCTCTCTACTGGACTCTGTGCCTATTGAATATCTGATATACTTCCATTATTGTTAATGGCAGTCAGATATATCAATGAAGGAATAGATTTCTTAAACTCTGATCCTACAGATACTTACCCTTGAGCCATTGAGCTTAGAGCTTAGACACTTACCCTTGAGCCATTCATGTACATAAAGATCCTGATGTGCATATCGATTTGCAGCACTGAGGCCTAAATTTGTGAACTTTTTGGAAATGTCAGCTTTTATTTAGAACATTTCATAGCGATTTAACCAACAATGACTGTGTTTCTCCATGTTGTAAAATAGGTCAAGGGTGCTTTAAAAATCTATTTTGTAAATGTTGTATAGTGTGTGTTTTAATGATCTCCCTTGATATTTAAACACAAACTTTCCTCTGATCTCAAAGCACTTTATGTATGCTAATTAAGACTCATAGCACTTCTTTAAAATGAGTATTATTATCCCCATTTTAGGGGAAATAAACTGAGGAATTGAGAAAATTAAGAGATATAGCAATGTTCCTGGAGTGAGTTCTCAGTTCAGGAAAATACTTGAGCATGTACTTAAGTGCTATTGGCCTTGGTGGGTGTCACAGAGTGTGGGGGAGTCACCGAGCCCTGCACCCCCGTCCACAGCCAGACGTGACTCTCAGCCAGCAAGTAGAACAGAAGGTTTATTCGTCGACAGGGACAGTGTAACACAGACTTGTTGTTACAGGAACCAGGAGCAGTCAGTACAATACATCTTGGGGAGCAGGGGGCCCAGAGCCAGGCCCCCCCAAGCCAGCTAGACTCTCTTTACCCTAAGCCAGCAGAAAGAGCTAAATTCACACCCCCAGCCACTGGTCCCAGCTGTTCTTCTCCCTCCTTTGTCCTGCTTCCTGGGCCCAAGGTGTTATCTGACTATCACTGGTTACATCTTCCCCCTAGGTCAGGTGGCAGGATGGCCTGGGCCATTCCCAATGTGCCTTCCCTCAGGCGTTCTCACCCAAAGATTCCATCCCCCAGTGGGCACTCCCCCCCCCCCCCCCAGTTACTACAGAGCAGCACAGAACAGTACGAATCACATACAGCAGGGCTACTCAACACGCAGCCCACGGGCCGCATGTGGCCCATCACCCTTTTGTTTGTGGCCCAGGGTGCAGTTTAGGTTTACGTGGGGCACAACATGCGGCCCACAGGTGGGAGCCAAAACAAAAAAGGAGTCAATGTAATGGTCTTCTGTTGATATGCGTTTTAGTAGTTACATTCCTGGACTGTCATTGCTTATTAAAAGTGCTGTTCTATGGGTGGAAATCAGGTAAATATTGCATTTTATTAATATCAGTAGAACGGACTTAAATGGGGCCTGTGTGTTGTGTAGTCTTGCCTTCATCTTTGTATTCATGCCCGTCAGTGTGCAAGAAGCTATTTGCATATATTTGCATATATATATGTATATGCAACCACACTTAAGTTGTGGCCCTTGAGCATGTGCTGAGAGTATCATTGTGGCCCCCAGGGCTTCCAAAGTTGGGTAGCCCTGACATACAGCATAACAAAGCAAACAGTGAATACAGTCCCCATTACATCACAATGGGAATTAAGCATGTCTTTAAATTAAGATTGGGCTTTTCTGGAAAGGGTATTTTTCTCAGCTGTGGCTTGAGTGAAAAGCAGAGGTGGGAATAGTACATCCAAGGAGTCCTTTGTCTTAACCTCCTGTTCTAAGTGCAAGATAACATTCCAACCTAACTCTTGGTAATCCAGAAGATTAGTTTTGCAGTTTGATATAATAATTGTCATAAATGCCTTCTAATTCATAAATCTATAGTTTTATTCTTTTTAATTTACTTCTTTTGAGTGCAGAATATTACTTTGCTACATAGTGCTTGCACAATGTTTTGTGTGATCTAATATTCTTTGTTCAAAACTGCAAAAAATCTAAATAAAGACTATAGTATGTTGTAGCCGTATAGGCATCAGCTAACATTTTCTATGGCATATGGTACTTCAGAAGCCATATGTATCACTGTTTAGTGATTCTGGCAAAGAGGCACAGAATGGTGAAATCCAACTGCCAGAATATCTGAAAACAAATATGTAAATGCTTCAGTGCTTTTGTTATTCATAACATACCTCTAACACAGCACATACAATATGCTGTTCATTCTGTAACTAGTACAAGTTCTCATTTTTAAAGATTTTTCATAATCTGTGTGTTCCTCCCAGTTACTTTACTCCCTTCTCTATAGCAATTAAATTTGAAAAGCTGTTTTTAAAAAGAAGTTATTCAAACAGATTTCACCTATTTTGGGGGCATCTAAAATGTTTATTTTAACTGTATGTCTTCATGTTAGTTTAAACGTGGAACAAAGGGAGAGGGTTGCAATCAGTTAAAGAAGAGCCATTACAGCTAGGAATAATGGAATGAAATTAAGAAAAGAAATGATGTGTTTACTATGAAGAAAAGTTCTTCACCGAGCTCAGTTAAGCTGGACAACACTCATCTAAGAAAAAAACCCTGTTCTATCACTTGATTCATTTAAAACTATAGGGCTTGCAAAGCCCCTGAGAATATAGTCTAAGGAACAATCACTGTAGACTAAAAAGTCTTTTCAAGAAGTGGTTCCGAGTTGCAAATTCCTATCATAATCTGGAAACTCCCTTTTGCAGTTTGGTTGTTTATAGAGAAGCAATAGAGGTGCAGCCAGAGACAGCCCCAACTCTTCTTCCAAAGATATGCATTAACTTCAATATTGATCTTGACATACTTCTTGCAAAAGTAGGAGCAGTCTATGTGTGGACATTCGAAGTGTCACACAGGTGGCTGTGATTATTTAGCACCATGCTGTGTGCTTGTTTACTTGTATGGATATAACTTATGGGCAGCAGCTGTACCTAAGAAATAATTCCATCTGAGAAAGAAACTCATATAGACCAGAACTGACGCTATGTCTAAGAACTACTTCACCAAAGACAAGAGCCTTGTGTCCAGATTTACGAATAAACAGAACAAGCAAGGTTATCTGCATTCATGCTATTTGGTGGCGTCCCGATGGTACATTCCTCTTCCTAGACAATCAGTAGAAAAGTTATCAAGTTTACCTGAAATTCTGCTCTAACTAAATATTTAAGAATGTTGCTATTTAACTCCAAATCGGAAAAAAAATCCTGCTGAACAATGCTGTATAGCCTGAAAATAGATCTCCATAAAGCTTAATCAGAATTGGTAGGATTAGAATGAATGCTCTGCAATTTGAGCCAATGTCTATGTTTATGGCTAAACAGTCCTTCATTGATTGTCTGTGCTGAATAGGATTTTACTATGTGGATTTAGGCTGTGATGGTGCCAAAGCAAAACAGCATATCCTTAGCCCTGGGGTTATGCTTCTCTACCCTTAAATGTCCTGAATGAATGATTTCTGTCATTTCCCATCTCAGGGACTGTAGAACCTCAAGTACTTCACCTTTAAAAATCAAATCATGCTCCAGAACTCTGTCACCTGTGCTGGACAAAAATATTTTTCTTATGGCTGATCAACAGTGAGTCAACAGTGTGCCCTTGTAGCCAAGAAGGCTAATGGCATATTAGAGTGTATTAGGAGGAGCATTGCCAGCAGATCTAGCGAAGTGATTATTCCCCTTTATTTGGCTCTGTTGAGGCCACATCTGGAGTATTGCATCCAATTCTGCCCTCCCCCCCCCATTACAGAAAGGATGAGAACGCATTGGAGAGGGTTCAGCAGAGGGCAACCAAAATGATGAGGAGGCTGGAGCACATGACCTATGAAGAGAGGTGGAGGAATTTGGGCTTGTTTAGTCTGCAGAAGAGAAGAGGGAGGGGGGATTTGATAGCAGCCTTCAACTACCTGAAGGGGGGTTCCAAAGAGGATGGAGAGAGGCTGTTCACCAGGCCTGGCCTTTGGGCAAGGCGAGCGAGGCGCATTCAGGGCCTGTGCTGCCCAGCTCCCAGCCCTGCCCACCCGGCTGCTCACTCATTGCCCTGACTGCATGGCCGTGCAGCTCAGCCATGCTGCCTTGGGCCCCGCAAACTCTTTCGCCAGGCCTGCTGTTCTCAGTAGTGACAGATGGTAGAATGAGGAATAATGGTCTCAAGTTGAGATGGGGGAGGTCTAGGTTGGCTATTAGGAAAAGCTATTTCACTAGGAGGGTGGTGAAGCACTGGAATGGGTTACCTAGGGAGGTGGTGGAATCTCCATCCCTAGAGGTCTTGGCTTGACAAAGCCCTGGCTGGGATGATTTAGATGGGGCTGGGTCTCCTGTTTTGGGCAGGGTTTGGACTCGATGACCTCCTGAGGTCTCTTCCAGCCCTAGGATTCTATGATTCTAACAGCGACAGTATGGATAACCGGTGTTACTATTTTATTGCAACTGTAATATATAGGAATTTGGAAGTACCCCTTTAAATGGTTTGGGAACTGTCACAGGGCAGCTGTCCCCTTCAAAGGGAGATGAGTACAGCCCCATAAGTGAGGCATTAGTTGTCTTCCAGGAGGGGTTAGGGGGCAGGACCTTATAAAGACCAGCAAGAGCTCGCTTGTGCTGTAGAATCTTGGGGTGCAGAAAGTTTCTAGCAGAAATTCTTACAGAGGAAAAGGCCTGGTTTGGTCAGGGGCACTGCTTGTTCTGTAAAAGCGACGAGGAGTCCTGTGGCACCTTATAGACATAACAGATTCATTGGAGCATAAGCTTTCATGGGCAAAGACCCACTTCATCAGATGCATGTCAGATGCAGGTGTTTGAATAACAAATCGAGCCTGAGGCAAGGGTCTGAAATACTCTGGGGTTGGGGGTAGAGGCATATGTTGCTTCTTTCTGGACTGATGAGGCAGCTCAGGAACTGGGCCTTCACTTTTCCTTTTGAATAAGCTAGCAGAGTGGGGAGGGAGGGAAGGGGAGAGAGGAGAGAGAGGGAGTATGTTCTTAATGCTGTGTAGAGTGAAAAGATATACTGTAACAGCTGCGCTCATTCTGTCAGGTTCTTGTTGGATACTAGTAAGCTAGATATAACTACAGGGAGTTGAAACGCGGGGAAATATTTTGCCACCACTTCAGAAAAATGTGTCCTTTCTATCACAGATTTCTGAAACGTAATGTTTTCAAGAAAACAGGAGGAAACATTTCCACAAACATTCACTTCTGCTGAAAATGTTTGGGACTTAAAAGTCTTTTTAACATCTGTAGGCCTAATGAAGCAGCTTGAATCCTTGGGGTATGTCTGCACTATGGCACAAGGTTGAATTAAGATATGCAACTTCAGATGCATTAATTGCGTAGCTGAAGTCGAAGTACCTTCACTTGGCTTTTGGCGCTGTGCACACAGTGGGAAGTCAACTTTCCTTACTCCTTGTGGAAGCAAGACTACTGGCATCAACCGGAGTGCCCCTCCCAGTTTGAATTAGCATGTCTTCACTAGACCCACTAATTCCAACCCATCGACAGCGGCAGCTTTGATCTTCTCTGTAGTGCAGATGTATCCACAGTTTCCTTGTCCCTGTTGTTGTCATTCCCTTCTAGAAAGAGCTTGTTCAAGATAACTGGCTCTGCTTCCTTCTTCCATAGTTGTGTTAACCCCAGTATCACACTTCTATAGGCACAATACCATGGGATGTAGTCTCATTGTGACTGCTACAAGGTGGATCCCTCTTGATTATTTCCATGTTTTTATGATCAGACCCCCTGAAACTCTTCTATGTGCATTGTGAGCAGTGCTTACAGCTGGCGGTTATTGCATACCACTGCTTTCATCTGTACATGGTTCATTGCTATCAGGTACAAGAGATCTGAATGCACAAACCACTGGCTTCTTTTCATGGCAGTGTAAGTGGGCTTCTGTATAACTATTACAATTAAGGGAATTACATTAGTAGGAGAGAGGGGGAAAATACATCCATTGTGGATAAAAAACTAGAAGAAAACACTGATTCTTTGTTACTAATATCTCTTCCAACAAGGAACCAGCCCTTTGTTCTAAAAATTCCTAAATGTTCTCTGGAGCTCGGTAGGGACAATATAGTTTAAGATAGGCTGTAGACCCCTCTCTCGTGTTAGTGAGCATTTGCCCTTCCAAGTAGAAGAACTAGAGGACACCAGATGAAGTTAATGGGTAGCAGGTTTTAAAATAATAAACGAAAGTTCTTCTTCACACAGCGCATAGTCAACCTGTGGAACTCCTTGCAAGAGGAGGCTGTGAATGCTAGGACTATAACAGAATTTAAAGAGAAGCTAGATAATTTCATGGAGGTTAGGTCCATAAAAGGCTATTAGCCGGGGGATAGAAATGGTGTTTGTCAGAGGCTGGAGAAGGATGGCAGGAGACAAATCGCTTGATCATTGTCTTCAGTCCACCCCCTCTGGGACACCTGGCGCTGGCCACTGTCAGCAGACAGGCTACTGGGCTAAATGGACCTTTGGTCTGACCCAGTACGGCCATTCTTATTTTCTTATGTTCTAAGTAGCCCCAGTCACTTCAATGTAATCCTGCCAGCATTATCAAGGAAGAGATTTATTAAGGAACTAGTTGCTATTTCTACAGGTTGAACCTCTCTAGTCCAACACTCTTGGAACCTGACTGGTGCCAAGCTAAGGATGTTAAGAGGCAGGTAATTGGGTAATTGTGTAGACCATACAATTTGTATCAACTACACGATTAGTTGAAAAAGGAAGGTGCTTGTGCCGGTCCAGGACCTATCCCTGTTGTAGCTCTGCAGTTTAAATGTAGCAGGATCAGGGCACACAGGCAGCCTGGCTCCTACTACATTTAAACTGCAGAGGTGCAGCGGGGATAGGTCCATGACTGGTGCGAGCCGGGACGGAGCCAGGATCACAGCGGCTCTGCCTGGCGCTTACTACATTTAAAATGAAGAGCCACAGCAGTCCCAGACCAGCGTGAGCCAGGATTGAGCTGGGCTTGCTCAGTCCTGACTTGTGCCTGGTCCAGCCGCCCTTGTCTGCAGCCAGCCCCAGCCGTCGTGAACAGGGGCTGCTGATAGAGGCAACGGCGTGGGGGAGCGGGGGAGGCAGGTGGCACTGCAGAGATGGTGTTGGGGGGAACCGGCTTTTAAGATGGCTCCTCCCAGCACCAGCTCCTGTCTCCCCCCCTTGCTGCCTCTGATACAGAGGCAGCAAGAGGCGGGAAGGAAGTGGTTGACTACTCGTCTACTTGCTTACATCCTTGTGCCAAACCAGAGAATTTGCCAAACCATGGAAGGTCAATATTGTCAAGCAACATTACCAACACTTCCACTGCTTACTGGGCTCCTAGTAGATATATAGGGGTAAATTAGAGCTAACTAACAGCACAGAACACTGAGACCCAGGACTGGTGGCTGTAAACAAACTTTATGGGACTTTATGGGAAACTTGGCTATACCCATGATAAGTGGCCATCCAACTAACTAAATTCATGCTGGACCACAGATGTAGCCAGACCAAAGAGTGCCAGATTAGAGAGGTTCAACCTGTAATTTATTCGAACTAGGTGACAGCTTCATGGTGAGGTGCTCAGTGGACTTTGGAATATGGTTGGGATTAATAGGAAAATTGAGCGCAAGGTGGAATATACTAAGAAGCTAAAATGCTGCATAAACCAAGCAAAAATACCCTTAAACAAACCTTCAGAAGAAGACATGATCAGTTCCCCTAGCGCACAGTGAACCACACAGAAAATATTTCTTAAACAGTGATAAGAAACATGAAAAACAAGAGGAAAGCTCAATGCACTAGCAAAAAGCAAACCTCACCAATCATGATGAAAGAATTAGACTTGTAAGTTAAATACTCCACATTTTAGAAGGTGCACGTTGCCAGAGCAAGATCAGAAAAGGAAATGTGGGAAGGAGGAAATAAGGCAGGGGATGGTGCAGCTACCTGGTAAGAGAAGCACATTAAAAAGAGCAATCCAAGGTGTTCATTTTGAAGGACTCATTGCTTGAATGGGGGTGCATGATGTAAAATAAAGGCTCAATCCTTTATTATTCATGTGAGTAACTCCCAATGCCTCAGTGGACTAGGAACATGGGCTTATTCACAGAATAAGGGTCACAGGCAAGCAATTACTGATTTGCAGAGTGTATGTTTTATAAAGAGTATAGAAGTGATGAAAGTTGCCTGCTTACTAGAAAGTAAAACTGCCCTTGGCCCAAAAAACGACTCAGTGTGTTGTTATCCCAAGCAATTCTCTTTAAACAGCAGCAGATGGTGCAAGAGCAAGTTTTAAAGTACCCATCACACTTCCTATTGGCTGCGCAGCTGTTTCAGGCACAGACTTGGAAGACTGTGAAAGAAGATTGTTAGAACTGCTGGTGCATCTGGATAATAGTGGTATCATTGGCACTGCACTTACCGGAGCAACAGATAAAAACAAATACACACAGTGTTTTATGTAAGTGGTGGAAAACAGTAATGGCTCATACATTTAAGGGGGAAAGTGCCTTAAATTTGAGATGTATCTCCATGAAAAGTCTTCCTTGATTACAGTGAGGAGTTGTATTTAATCTGACCCTTTTAAACATACAATATAAAGAAAAATAGACAAGGGCATCTTCTCTCTCAAGTATTATTTGGAGCAGTGGCATTTACCAGACACTTCATGTGGGGTCCTGCCTTACCACCTCTGCCCTCAGTCTGCTGGCTGCTTTGAACTAGGGATGTTAAATTGCGAATAATTGACTAATCGACTAGTCGATGCATTTTGCATCGACTATTCGACTAGTCCATAGGGCGTCTCCGCCTTTGAAGTGTAGAAACAGCCCTACAGCTGTTGCTGCACTTTAAAGGCGAAAGCCCCATGTGGAGCCCAGGGTCAGCTGGGGACTCCCCGCTGACCCCGGGCTCCGTGCGGCGCTGCTGCTTTGAAACACCGCCGCAGGGACCCGGCGTCAGGCTCCTCGCAGCATTTCAAAGCGGCAACGCCATGTGGAGCCTCGGATCAGCTGGCGACTCCCCCGCTGACCCCGGGCTCCATGCAGCACTCCCGCTTGGAAATGCTGCACGCAGCCAGCTGGGGTGTCCCCAGGCTGCACGCTGTGTTTCAAAGTGGCAGCGCTGCACGGAGCCCGGGGTCTGGTCCCAGGCTCCACATGGTGTTGCTGCTTTGAAGTACCCCTCCTTTCTCCTCCCTTGCTGCCTCTTTCTGATAGAGGCAGCAAAGGGGCAGGGGAAGTGACTAGTTGACAAGCTTGTTGATTATTCGATAGGCATTTGCTTATCAGATAGTCGACTAGTCCTTCACATTCCTACTTTGTACTTAAATCAGTGAAATTTTTTTCTCCCTGCGCTCCCACTAGCTACTTGTGATTCCTACTGCACACAGTGCTCACTGACTCTACAAAGCTGAGATCAGACTTGAATCCCAGTGACCTGTCTCTATGGAAGTGCAGGAAAGAATCCCTGAGTCCGTATTTTGTTTTTGCACCTAAGATTTTAGCACATTTCATAATTTTCTTCTTTACTAGTCTGTGTTGCTAACGCACCCCTCTGGGTCTTGGAGGTAAGGTGCCGGGCTAAGATTCAGGTGATCTAGGTGCTGTTCTTTGCTCTGCCACAGGCTTCATGTGGGATCCTGGGCAAATCGTACAATCTGTCTGTGCCCCAGGTCTCCACCTGAACGCCCCACCTCACAAGGGTGTTGTGAGGATACACCTATTAATCTGATGAGGACTCTGGAGAGACCCCCCCCCCATTGCTAGTGTCTTGTAAAGTGGATGAATTCATTTAACTGCTGATCAACGCTTTCCCTTTGCCAAGTTGCAGAGAATATTCTTTTCTCTGAGAAATGTTCAGAGAAGAGGGGTGTAGTGAACTGGGAGAGGGAGAGGGTGGCGGGGTGGAGCACAAGTCATAACAAATGGCTCGGTTGTCTTCCATCCCCTGTGCTGTGCAGAGTGGCAGTACGCAGACTCATTAGTGGAAGTGGAAATGGACGTGTATCATGCACAAGAATGGGTACCACGTTCCATTTTATACCACAATCCTGGCTTAGCTAGGACAACTTCCACAGGTAATGTGGGAGACACTGGCTGCCTGTAGGAGGGCTAGTCCCGAGCAGCAATGAAGCTGCCACCTAAGCAGTCTGCCTTTGTGAGGCAGACTACGCAGTCCCATGATTCTAACGGCTCTTTGCTTTTCCCACTCGCATTTGAAAAAGGCAAAGGGAGGGGGAGAAGCTCTCTGTGAAGGAGGACATCCAACTTGGAATCCTACTTGTTAACTTTAAAAAAATGGAGACTAGAGGAGACATGTTAAAACAAGATTTTACCTCAATGCCTCCCTTGACACAGTCCAATGCCTCCCTTGGGATGCCAACCCGATAGCTTAAGAACCACAAAGTTAGACTAACCCCCATCAGGGGTGGTCTGATATACTTGGTCCTGCCTTATCACAAGGGTGTGGACTTGATGACTACTTGAGGTCCCTCCAGCCCTGCATGTCTATGATTCTGTGACAGCTGAGTTCTCTTACCAGCTGGGCCACTAACCTCCTGTGTGACACTGGGGATTGTTGGGGGAAGTCTTACATTCCTAAAAGCACCCACTAATTGGTGTTGCCTCACATTTCGAGTGTCCAGCTAGTTATTCAGCTATCTCTAGTGAGGGCACCCAAAATGTGAGACTATGCAAACTAATGGGCACTTTTGGAAATACCAGCCTTTATCCACTTTGCCGTCCTTTGTAAATAAAAAAAGGGGACTACTAAAATGCATCTTCACAGGGGTGGAGTGAGGCTTAGTCAGTAGGTCCAGATCTTTGTTAGGAGCCTGAATAACATAAAAAAATCTGTGCTTCCATGTTTGTGAAACACATGGAAATAATCAGAGGAATAAGGCTCCAGGAAGAAGAAAGCCTATTTTTTTTGGTCTCACAGTAGGACTTGCATGTTGAATAGTAATAGAGAGGTAGCCGTGTTAGTCTGATCTTGCTAAAACAAAAGGAAAAACTATGTAGCACTTTAAAGACTAACAAGATGGTTTAATAGGTGATGAGCTTTTGTGGGTCAGACCTACTGAGGAAGTGGGCCTGGCCCACGAATGCTCATCACCTATTAAACCAGCTTGTTAGTCTTTAAAGTGCTACATAGTTTTTCCTTTTGTTTTAGTAGGACTTAGTGATGATAAAACCTCCATACAACTGATGCTAGATCATTGATGCCCGCTCTCCAATTTGGGCCATGCTGGCAGTGCAAGGCACACACATTGGGAGATTCTGGCCCATTGAGTATTTTATTTTTCTATGGGAAGTCTCTGGTGGTGGAGAGCTGCTGTAGTGACTTGTCTGCCCCCCCTTCCCCGCCCGCCCACCTCCCAGAACTTGGCTGAAGTAGATGTACCTGGGAAAAAGGAAAGTGATCCCGGGCGACTCCATGTCCTAACAATCCTGGTTACCAGAACAGCCTCTTGGGAGTCAATGTAAAGTATTGCTGCCTAAAAGCAACTCCACCTCATGACAGAGTCTGGCAACAGACAGCCCCATCTTGGGATCAAAGTCACCTTTTGCATCCCAACTCTGAGCTGTGCTGAGACCATCTTTATTCAAGCCATTGATAAGGCCCCAGGTTATTTTAGCAAGCTCTGAGAGGCTGGTTCTGCCACTCTTATGCACGCTGAGTGGTATAGTAGGTCATTACATGAGCAGTTGGGGGCTTTATCAGAGCTAAGGATTCCACCATCTTCTTTGGAAGCCTAGTCCAGAACTTACTAATCTTTTTTTCCTATTATCTAACCTAAAGCTCCCTTGCTGTCCAGTGTACATGTGCCCTGAGAGAAAGTCTGGAGTCTGGGCCCCTATGGCTAAAGCAATCTCCATCTTTCATTCAATGGCATGCTTTCTGCAAGAGACCTCTAACCACCACAACTTGGCTTCTCACACACAAGCAAACAATTTCCCTTCAACTATTGAACCACTGTTTCCATGGGAGATATTGGCTGCAGTGCACAAATATAGCATCTGATTCTGCCACCTTCATGTTAAGCAGTACCAAATTTTGAGAGCAGTCTCCCTGAAAATGTAATGGCCTCTAATTTTGTAATGTAATGCTTGTGTAGTGGCCTCTAATTTTTCCATCCATGTGAGGAATAAATTTTGTTATGAGCACCGAGGCATGTGTGGATGTGCACCCCCAGTAGAAACATATGCCAGCTGTGGGTGCCATGGGTGCTCTGCTAATCAGCTGGGCAGCATTTGAATCTCTCCTGACTGGCTGCCCAAGCACTCAGCTTACAGGGAATACTGGTAGAGACCTACTATACTACTCAGTGTAGATAAGAGTGGCAGAACCAGCCTCTCAGAGCTTGCTAAAATGGGGCCTTATGCAATGCTCCTGGGAGTTCAGTATGTGTAGTGATGGCAGGTCTGGACCCCTGGCAAAAAGCTGATGAGTTTGATTTACCCTGCTAATATAAAACAGCTATTACATATGTCTTTCCAATGAAACCTATTGCAGTGTATTATTATTGTTGTGTATATTCACGCTGTATGGTAACAAATCTATATCCTGTTATGTTGTTTTCCATGGTAAAAAACCGGAACTACACCACTTTTAAATGTATGCTTCTGCATTTGAGAAAGCAAAAGCAATCATTAGCTGTCAATACTGTAATAGGAAGCTGTAACAATTCACAGTGAGCCAAATCCTGAAATGAGGAAGAATTAACATTTGGCCCATATGTGATGATACAGCATATAGGAAATGTGTAAAATGCGGGAACAGCTCCTGTTTTCAGACGTGTATTTTAATTACTTCATTCTTCCCCAGGTAAAAGATGAAGTTGCATCGTATCTGGCAGCCATTAGTTGTTCCTCTTAAAAATCTGGAATTTGAACATAAATCCTGGCTAAAATTTTCATGTGTTGCTACAATGTGTACGCAGGGAGTTTCTTCTCTGTTGTAAAGTCCCCAATGGCTATCTCATCTCATTAAAGGGTCCAATTTTCCAATCCTTCCCACTGTTCTTTTTCTGCTGAGCTACAGAAGTGCAAAACTGGTGTGAGGGAGTGACGATTGAGTCCCAATGCATTTTGCTAAACATTAGCCTGAAGTTATTTCTCTGTAATTGTCAAGGGTAAACTATTCAAAGGCACTCAAGTGATTTAGGATCTTAGGCCTACAGTATGGGCCTATAGCAGCATAGTAATGGTGTTGTCCCAGCTCTTCTGGCATAAACCTGTAGCACAGATACAGCCAACAGTGATGGAAGGGGGTTTGCCGTGGCTGTAGGTACACCACTTTTCCAGGTGATAGTAGGTAGATTGACAGAAGCATTCTTCCAGCGACATAGATGCATTTACAGTCGGAGACAGGTTGGCACAGCTCCAGCGGTCTGAGGTGTGGATTTTTCACAAACTGACTTGCAGTGGGACTTGTAACTTCTAGGTCACTCAGATGGTTTTGAAAATTGTATGTTTATGCCTATTTTTCAGAATAAGTTCTTTGCAGCAGATAGCGTCATGATCTTAAGAGAACTGCAGCTCTGTAATTCACACTCTTACCAGCCTCTTTCACTGTGGTCATGATCGCTAATGTTTTTTAAAATGCCATCAAGATGCTCTGCATTGATCTGATATATTCAGTAAGTAAGTGTTGGATGCTGTGAGAGGCTTAACGTTCCCCGTGAGAGGCGGAGCATGGTCAAATCTGAGGGTGTCTCTAGACTACAGGGATTTTTTGGAAAAAGTGGCCTTTTTTCGAAAAATCTGTACCTGCGTCTAGACTGCTGCCACATTCTTTTGAAAGTAAATTGAAAGAACGCGGCAGTTTTTCGATCAAGGAGAACCTCGTTTCTGAGGAAGAACACCTTTTTTCGAAAGTGCTCTTTAGAAAAAAGGCGCTATGTAATGCAAACTGTGCTTTTTCGGAAGTACTGATTGTAGTCTAGATGCTCTTTTTCGAAAGAGGCTTGTAGTCTAGACGTAGCCTGAGAGGAGGAAAGATAGGAAGTATGGTCTTGGACACACAGGGAGAAATTTGGGTCTGCTCAGAGGGGCAGAAGTGACTTAGATTTGAAAGTCATTACCACAGTAATGGTAACAGAGACTAAGGAGTAGATCAGCTTACTGATGATGGGGGTAGCGAGACAAGAGACGGGACCAAGGGAAAACCTTGGGATAACACCAGAGAAGTAGCCCACTGAGGTAGGAGATGAACAAGAAGAGGATAATTACAGAAGTGCCCATTAATTTCTGTCTTGGCATGCTTTATTTATGTCTGTCATTGCATTATGTATCTGCGCAAAGGATATTAGCCTACAACTTGTATTATAGACTATGATGGATGTTAGGTTCTAAGATTTAGCATGAAGCTACAGGGATATTCTACTGACTCATGATGACAGGAGACCAGCAGGATCTCATTAGCTTCAGCTCTGTGTTTGCATGTTTCCTGAGTCAGAGGGGAGACAGACACTCTTGCATGGAAAAACATTAGAAAGAGCAAGCTCAGCAAAAAGCTCAGGCTAAGATTTGTTTCTTGATTGTAAAACGGAGTCTCCAGGTGAAGGGATAAGGTTTGGCCATTAATTAATATGTGTGTAGAGCAGGGGGGAACTCAGCACAGACCATTGTATTCTATTATTAGATACTTTCTCTAATAATATATTGAAAGACTTAGATGTTGATGAAAGTGAGGCCATGTCTACACTACGCAGAAGATCAACACTGCTTCGGTTGATTTTCCGGGGTTTGATTTAGCAGGTCTAATGAAGACCTGCTAAATCAAACTCAGAGGGTGCCCCCATCAGCGCCAGTACTCCTGCTCCTCATTAGGAGCAAGGGAAACCGGCAGGAGCATTTGCTCCCATTGACCTCCTGCCGTGTGTACGGCGCTTTAAGATATGTCAACTCCAGCTACTCAGTTAACGAAGCTGGAGTTGCGTATCTTAAGACAACCTTCCACTGTAGTGTAGACCAGGCATAAATGATTAAGTACCACACCAAGCCAGCTAGAGTAATGAGTGTCATCATGCAGTTCTTCAAATGCACATTCAGGCTGGTTTGCAATACCCTAGCTGTTCAAATTCTTCTGTTAGTGCACTCCTGTCTAGGTATCGGGCAGTTATAAGTGTCTAGGACAATCAAGGAGATTTAAACTCAGCCTGAATTGCCATCCAGAGTAAGCTCCCTTAGACCTAGGCTCCTTTGCTTTGGCTACAAACTGAATTCAGAGAACTGGAGAGGAAAGTAACAGACTTGCTAGTCAGGATTTGGGGTTTTCTTCTCCTCTCACAGTGCATGTTTCACAGTCCATTTTCTCTCTCTCACACTGTCTTTCTGGCGACTGCATCCTTGCTAAAACATTATCACAACACACACACACAGACTCCCCCACACACGCCTGTCACACTTTCTCTGCCCAGATGGAGGTAACAAAATGAAATTGGGAGCCGTGAACACTCAGTCAGCACCAGCTCAGATACATGAGGCTGAGAGAACAGCGATTTTGGGGAGAGGGTTCACCAAAAGCTTTTCAGGTGATTGGCAGCAAGATGAGAACTCTTAGCTGGGGACTCAGCTTGGTGTTTCACTTGAACGTACTCAATTTGTAGCAGGTAATTGCCGGTAGGTGTTCACTTCCTGTACTAACGATGTGCAGTATTCCTGTCTGATATTAGTCTGAAATGCCACATGCTGCATTTCAGTAGTGAAGGAAGTGATTCTTGGAAATGGTTGGCACTGGTAGACTTACTGAGTGTTGCCTAGGTCCAGTCCATGGGTGGGGTAGAGCCATGTCCTCCAGTTGCTGGCTTCACCCCAGGGCTGGGCCAAAGTATGTGTGTGTGTGTGTGTGGGGGGGCGGGGGGGTGAGGGTCTGCAGAAGGGTAGAGCTGGGACACTCATGGCTGTGTTGCTGTGCTGGGAACAGCTCCCTGAGGATGCCCTGGGTGGTGTCCCCAGGTGGCCCTGGTGTGTCCTTCAGAGTATGGGGGGCAGTGGTTCCCAACCCCCATGGCATCTCCAGGGGTCATGGGAGGCCACCGGGCCATGGTTCCCAGCCCCTGACTGGTGTCTCATGGGCCTGGGGTGGGGCCACCGGGCTGCAGTTTCCAGGCACCCTGATGTGTCTTGGGGAAGGAGGGAGCCACAGAGCTGCAATTCCTGGCCCACTGGAATCTCCTGGGGGTTTGTGGGCCCCCTGTGATGAGTCCACGGGATGGGGGACCTGATGGGGAATGGTTCTCACCCCCTGTGTCTCATTGGGGCAGGAGGCCCCCAGGCCATGGTTTGTGGGCCCCCCCCACATGTCCTGGGTTTAGGGGGCCATTGGGCCATGGTTTCCAGCCCCCTCAGTGTCTCCTGGGGATGGAGTGGGCCACCAGGGACTGTGGCTCCCTTGCATCTTGTTGGGGTGGGAGCTGGGGGTGGCCCCCAGGCTGTGATTCATGGCCCCCAGCATGTCCTGGAGGTGAGGGGTCCACCAGGCTATGGTTCGCAGCCTCCCGTGTCTCCTGAGGGTGGGGTGGGATCAGGGGGCTTGTGGGCCACAGCTCTCCTAGTGTTTCTTGGGCCTTTGGGGGCATTGTTCTGCTGGCCAGTCCCAGGGGTGGGCCATAGGGGCGTGGCCAGGTGGCTGATCAGCGGGCCTCCCCCATGTGGCCAAGGAGCAGTGGGGAGGGATTTGGGGGAGGGCTGCTACTTCCCCGAATGTAGCGCCTCATCCCCAGCCACTCTCTGCCTGGTGTGGCTGCCCCCAATGGTCACTTGGCAGCATAGCTATTCCCCACGCTTGCTGCCCTCTGTGGTGACTCTCAGTATAGCAACCCTCCTCTCTCTATCCCCTTCCTTTCCATGTTAAGGAAAACATTCCTATTCCAGGCACTGCCAGTTTTCCTGGCACAACCAAACCCTGACCTTGCTTTAAGCTAGGATAAGAGGAAGCTATATAGCAAATTTGGAGGTCCTTACAGTTTAGAAGGAGTTCTTGAACAAAGACTCACAGACAGACATTTCTAATATATCTATATCAAATTTCAGTTTGTCTGTGCAGTGCTTTAGAATGCTTCCTGATGACATGTGCTATATAGAGTATACATAAGAATAATCACTGTTGTTACCCTGTCACTGACAGAACAAAGCTAAGTACAGAAGGCTGGCTTTGCAGGCATCTGTATTCTGTTCTTGGCTTTGTATAAGATGTCCTGTGAGACTTTGGGCAAGTCATATAATCTCTCTGTGTCTCAGTTCCCTTTTTGTGACATGGGGACAATAATACTTCTAATCTCCCACCCTCTGTCTGTCTTGTTCCAGAGCGCTTATAGTCTAAATAGGCAGTGATTGTCTTTCAGTGTGGTTTTCATCCACGGGCCTTATACAATGGGCTCCCAATTATAATAACAGTGACAAAGACTCCCCTATGTTCCTTTTAGGAGAAGCCTTATGCCTTAGTTTAGCTGGTAAAGGAGAGGCCAAGGACATTACATTTTTTAAGGGGCACTGCTGGAATATTATTGGGACAACACTAGTTACTCACCAATAGGCTAGTCCCAAGCTACTCTGTTTACACAGCAGAACTTCTGCCTTATCTTCTGGACGATATTCTCCTTCAATTGTTCACAGCAAGTACCTTTAGGTCTCAGATGTGCCTCTGAATTCTTTGCACGGATGATTATAGAACCTCTGAAGCACAATCACAAATGTTTCAAAGGGTGCTTGGGTACCCTTTGGAATTATAAGGTCTAACTGAGCAGAAAAAGGGCCAGTTCTTCTGGAAAAAGGAAATATCACAGATGGGGATCTAACGCTGGGTGGCTTGGTGAAAGCAGGGAACAACTTAAAGGTGTGTGCCCCAAATCCTAACTTCGTTTGAGCCTGCCTTGCTTCCATCTATTGAAGGCAACTAAAAGTGCACCAGGTGAATGCGGATTTATTTACTCTATTTCTGATTCAGAGGCTGTATCTGCCAATTTCTTGTTTTGTTCATTTTCAGCAGTGGCCGTGCCAGGCGCACCTGCTGAGACACATGGATCTTCCGAGGCACATGATCACCCACATTTGAAATAACTACAGATGTCAAATTTTACTGTGGGGTGATAGTCTTGAAAAGAACAAACAATAAGAAAAAGCTGCTTCCACGGAGGAAGTGGCACAAACTTCTGACTGCAGTCTTTGGCCAATGGGGGGGAGGGGAGGACATACGCTGCAATTGATGGCATCCCCTTTGATTTCACTGGGGCACCAGATGGGCGCGGGAATCCTGCGGCCTGAGTCTGAGTGAAGGATTGGGTCTGCTGTCAAGAGTTTTTCTTCTAGGGCGCAGCATTAAAATGGCAATACACGTGGATGTGCAAAATGGGACCGAAAGATTCTGATGCGTGTGGAAGATGCTGAACTCACAGGGCCTGTGAGTATCTTTATCCATATATGGATGGGGGGGGGGGCCCTGTGGATATCTTTATCCATATATGGGCTCAAGGTCATCCAGCATCTGCTTTCATGGACCACTGTCTGATTTCCAAGGTGTGACGTAGTGTTGGGACCTTGCTGGGGCTGTGGGCGACCTCTGCTGTCGGTGGCACGACCCAGCAGGGCAGGGGGTGAGTCATTATGCAAAAGAGGCTTCAAACCTGTCTGACCACCTACCCCCCAGGGAGAGAAACAAAGGAAGGTGGAATGCCGCCCCTGGCTGCGGGCAGGGCTGGAAGAGAGTTAGTTAGTTTCTGTCTGGGATCATGGAGGAACCAGCCTAAGCCAGGGGCTGGGATTTAGGGGCCCAGTCTCCCCCATCTCAAGGGGGGCTGAGGCATCCTAGGCCTGCCCTGTAACCAGATTACATTTGTGCTGTGCTGTATCCTGGAGAAGCAATAAACTCCCTCTATTCTACTGGCTGGTGGAGTCTGTTCGTGCCATTACGGGGGTGCAGGAGTCAGGGGACCCCGACGCGTCGTCACACAAGGCACTAGGTATAAATGTATCATAAGGTTGCTTCAGTGGATCATCTCTGTAGTAAGTCACCCCCTTTCCTGTCTGTGTCTTAGAATTATATTTACTCACTGGCTTGCAGCCCTAACTAAGACAGATTGTAGAACCATGCTTAGTACCATTCAATGCCCTTGGCTATACCCACCTGGTCATAGAAAGAACAGATTTGTATATGTCTGGACATGGCAGCCTCGCTTGCTCTACAACATAAACTAGGTTCTTTTAAAAATAGTGACCATTGGAAGAAAGGTTCCTGGAGCCTTGTGTGTTGGCTCAGTACAATGTGTAGGAACTATGTGGGTAATTGTTTTTCTGGAGGGGCCAACACAGACACAATGGTTGCCTAAACTCCAGCTTCTCTCGTTGACATGGCTAGAGGAGCTGCTCCCAGGAATGTGGCATGATTTGGCCCATTCAATGTGGTAAATGCCTGGACTTCTTCTGTAATATGTCTGGCTACCACCAAGGTACCTTTATGACACAGCTCATTGCTGTCAGGCACTTTCTTATAAGGGGTGGTGTAGCAAACAATGAAAAGGAGGACCGGCTGAGGTGAGAATCACTAAAGCGTCTGTAAATCTGAGTCTTCATCTCACAAAAGCACTTTAAAGTTTGATGGGGTCTGTAGCACCGGTTGCTAAGAGACTATTGGATCGATGGTGAACACATTTATAACATCCTACATCATTTATATAACATTTATAGCATCAGGATTTGAGAACTAGGATTGTCTACACATGCAAATTAACCTGGAATAAGGTAACATATAAAGTTAAGGAGGAATTAACTATTCTGGATTAACACAGGGTGACCATCTTTCCCTATACAGGAGACCCTCGCGATTTGCGGAATCGCTATTCACAATTTCACGTATCCGTGGGTCTCTCCCATCCCCCCATTGCCTGGGGGGCCCTGTTGCCAGGTAGCAGCTGCGTTTAGGGATCCCCCTCCCCTCCCACATACACACTCACTATGGCTGCTGGGAGCCGCAGGGAGCTCACCACGACCCCTCTCCCCTGTGCTGAGTTCCTTGCAGCTCCTGTCATCCGTGGTGAGTTCAGGATCCACTCATCCAAGCCTCCACAGCGAGTTCCCTGTAGCTCTTGGCAGCCCCAGTGAATTCAGGAGCCGTGGGGAGCTCGCTGTGGTTGCCGGGAGCTACCTTCCCCAGTATTTTCAGATTTTGCCATTCGCAGAGGTGCCAGGAACACATCCACTATGAATGGCAAGAGTTTACTGTACTGAATACAGGACACCTGGTAAAATTATTCCTATTTAAGCAAGTTCAATGGCAATCAATCAGACTATGTAGTACAGCCATTCATATAGTCAAATTGACTGCACCTCTGTTACAAAGAGACAGGGTAGCTGGAGTCTATTCATTTGCCTTATCTTTAATGTTTGCACAGGGAGAGGTGACAGACACACACTCCCATACCCCTCTCTCACATGGGGATGGTGGTGACTGATCAACCTGACTCAACTCTCCCTGCCCAGGACTTTCCACCCTCTAGGTCTGGCTGGGCCCCCGGGATGGACCCGCCTCTCCTGGAACCTGGCACTTCATCTTCTCAAGGCAACATACGGGGGAGAGGTGGGCAGCAGGGACACAGGGTCACAGCTCCCTTCCCCAGATTTCTGTTTACACTAGATTGTGGCCAGCAGCAGCCTTTTGGCACTGTGCAGGAGGGAAGGGGTGGGACCTGCTTCCAGCTGACGTGTGTTGGGGTTGGGATGACCTGGCCTGTAGTTTTTCCAGGCTGTTGGTGAGCTGAATGATCAGAATGGTTCTCTGTTCAGTGCTGAGAGCTAGACACACCCCACCATGGTGGTGGGGAGGGAAGATATGAAGGAGCTGGGGGAAGGGGTGAACAAAACAGGCCCAGCAGAGAGAGGACATGGGAGGACAGGGGAGGCATGTTAAGGGCAGATGGGTGGGAAGAAGAGGTGTCACATAATCAGACACCACCTGCCTGCACTCACCAGCCCCTGCAGCAAGCAGCTAGTGCTGGCTGGAAACAGGGTGTGTGTTTGTGTGTGTGTGTGGAGGGGGGGAGATAGAGTGGGGAGAGCCTGCTGGCCAAGGGCTGGCACACAGCAGGGAGTGCACTGACGGACCAGCAGGGGTCAGCAGTGGGACCCACCAGTACTGATGGGAGGGAAGAGAGAGAAAACACGGGACAATTTGCCCATTTTAAAATAGAAGTAGGGACATGTGCAGGAGGGCTTAAATATGAGACTGGTCCTTTAAAAAAGGGATCTCTGGTCACCCTATCTGTGGATTCTCTTAGACATGGACTAAACTAATTCAGAATCAGGCAACCATTCCAAAAGAGGAGCATCCACATCAGCTGTGAATCAAGAATAAGTACTCTGGCATAACCCCCGATGTAGACAAGTCCTAAACAACACAAAGGGTGCATCTACACTGCACCATAGCTTGAAATAAGATGTGTAATTTGAGTTACGCAAATTGCATATCTCACGTCGATCGTATTTCAAAATAGGTTATTTCATACTTTGGGGCTGTCTACACAGCACCAAATTTCAAAATAACCTGCTATTCCAATATGTCCCTTACTCCTCGTGGAATGAGGTTTACAGGGACATTGGACTAGCAAGCCCGTTATATTTCGAAATAGCGGGCTTGCTGTGAAGACACAGGATAGCTATTTCAGGATATTCTGATATCCTGAAATAGCACTGCAGTGTAGACATAGCCTAAGAGACAGATCCAAATCCCATTGGACTCAGTACAAGTCTTTCCACTGACTTCAACGGATGTTAGATCAGGTTCTAAAAATTCTAGCCACATTTGGTAAAACCATGGCCACTGAAACAAAAAATCTATTGTTGTTATTAAGTTATAAAATTGAACCGTAAGTGAAATTCAGCTCCGTGCAAAAGGCAAACACAAGCCCTACATAGCATGTAAATCCCACTAAGCCAGACTGAGAGTTTAAGTGGGATGCAAGTGGTGCATGGGCTGTGTATTGGCCTTTGTATAGCTCTAACCTTGTTGGAATCTGTGTGTTTTATATATATTCTTGAACTCTGCAGTGTCAATGAAAAGAGTGCTCGCAAATTGCATCAGCAGCAGTCCTTGTCTAGTATTTATTACAAAGCTTTAACTTATTTGTAGTTATTTTGTAGCTGTAATGCCGCGGTGACTGCACACCGGAAGCAGGTTGCCCAGCTGACATCTGAAACAAAATTAAGAGTCATACGAAGAGAGGAGATTGCCACAGCTCTGGTGTAATTAGGACTCATCGTAATCCTATATAGGAAATTGGCACATCTGCTTTTCAGGCTGTTGATCCAACTGTGTTGCTGAATATGCGCACTGGCAAGGGGAGTTCGGTTGCATCTTGCTGTGTTCTGCAAAGCTGTCTGTGCATAAATATTTACATAATTGCCTCCAAACATCGGGGGAAGCAGTTGTTTTTAACACTTTTCCTTCCATGTGCAATTTTCTCTTTCCTTCCCTGATCCTGAGAGGGAAGTGTTCACTTTGTTACAGCATGTCTCATTCTCAAACAGGTAAAACAAATACTAGTAAATATTTAACCAGTCTAATCAAAAAGTAGAGCCAAGGTTCACTTTTCAGTCTTTTTTTGGTAACAACAACATGGCCTGATCCTTTCCCTGTTGGGTCAATGGCAAAACCACCAATGAATTCAGTGGATGCAAAATCGAGGGACTGCTTTGTATTTGAGCCCACCTCTGTTTCCTCTTTCAGATCCCTCTTACCTGATTTCAGGAATGTATTGCTTTTTTAAATGGAATAACTTATTCCGCTTGGTATGGCGAGTTAATGTCTATTGACCATTGACACTGGTGTAGCCAACTATCTGCTGGGGAAGTCAGAAATGGTCATCACAACAATATTGTTGCAATTAACATTGGTTTACAGCTGCATTATCCCTTCACAATCTGCCTTGGGTCAAAGTGGTCCCAGGAGCAGCACACAAGGGAGTGACTGATTCTCTCAGAGTCACAGTTCCCTGATTCTCCCAGGCCTGGTCTACATTAAGACCTTAGTCCGAAATTAGCCCCCCAAGGTCAATTTTCTAAGTGATGCGCCCACACTACTACTTCCGGGGCTGCAGAATTCAAACGTTGTACTCCTGCTTTTCACGAGGAGTAACGCTATTCCCAAACTTGTAAGTTCAAAATAATGTTACTGTAGACACTTTGGTGCCACTAAATTTGAACTAATTGGCCTCCGGGAGGCTTCCTACAGCTCCCCGGAGTGCTTCCTGTGGCTCTTTTTTAGTCCAAAGCAGGCTCCATAAATGTGCTACCTCAGACTACATTTGATTCTTCCCCATAGTGAGGACACAGAACTTTGAATTTGTAAAACCGGGTGTCCCAGAAGTCGAACTTAGTAAATTCGAAATAATCGCCTGGTGTAGACATGGCCCCAGTGGGCACAAGTCAGGAGCAAGTTACTTCCTGCTCTGTGCTAGCCAGCACTGGTGTCTACACCATGGCTGTTTCCCGTCTCTGCCCAACCATTCCCATCTCACCCGAGCAGAGTAGAGAGTAACAGCCCCATTGAAATGACTTTCCCTTGTCCTGCGAGCCATGACCTGCAATGAAGGTAGACCATGTAGGAAAACAGGCTGCCCCAGGGCTGGAGGTGGCTCTAGCATTAGGAAGGCAGGAAAAGGGATGCCTGGAAGGTAGCTAGGTAGTTGGGTTCCGGAGTGGCCTAGGGCAGTGTTTCTCAATCTTTTTTTATCAAGTACCCCTTTTTCAAAAAAAAAAATTAAAAAATTAAGTACTCCCAGTACTTACAGTTTTCAGACACACCATTTTTTTTCTACCATTGCAACACATTTGTTTAAACAACTTAATCGTAGCCGGGCGGACGATGAAATTTTTGGGTGTAAAAAGTACGAAATTAATAAAGTGCTGTAAAACTTAAAACAAAAATTCAGTTGTCTCCAAATTTCAGTTGTGTTGACGTACTTCCCAGACTTCTCTCGAGTACCCCTAAGGGTACAGGTACTCGTACCACTGGTTGAGAAACACTGGCCTGGGGGATAGGGCATTCTTCCTTCTTATGCTTTTGTATGATATAGTAAGTACAGACCATAATGTGGCCATTTCCAGTTAGGACCATTAGTGGTCTCATATATATATATATATATATATATATATATAGGATAATATAACTGCCTAGCACAATCTCAGCGTGCTCAAAATGTTCAAATTTGCCAGGCCTCTGTTCAGGTGATTTCAGAAACTTCTCTAGTTCTCCAAAATACTGTTCATATTTCTATTTTCTTGCACATTATATCTTGCTTTGAGTTAAGATCTTCCGCCTCCTATTTTCAGTGAGTAGCCCAGACTGCAATACACAGAGGCACAACTGTAATAATTCCTGAAATGAACGATTACGCAGGAACTTTGAGTTTGCATAAGTGCTTAGCTTTGTTGAGACAGATAGGTTCCATCCGAATGAGACGTGTAACGTGCACAAACAATTCTTTTGAAGTTCCTGTATTGCTTAACTCTACCCTCGTTATTTTTGTCTGGTGAAGAATAGCCTTAGGCAACATCCATAACTGAAAAAACAAATGATTTCTAATCATCCTGTCTGCTATTACACTTTTATAACTTGTGTCATTTACTTAGTTTCTGTTCTCCCAGGATATGAGAATCTGACTTCAATCATCATGACTCATATCCTGTGATGGGAGAAGAGGGGTATTGGAAACAGGTTCTTCATTCCTTTCTGGCCGCTAACGGGGTACTGTAAGTGGTAGAACTGACTCCTAGTGGTTATTCCTGAGGGTAGCATAGAGCTGCTGGAACAGATCTCCAATGCTCACACACCATGCAGCTTCTGTGTCCGGAGAAATGAGGGTGTGTGTCTCTAGTTATATTTGCTTGCTAGTGCTGAAGCTCAGCGTGGGTTAGAGCCGTCCTAAGGCTCCTCTAAGTTACATCAAGGGCTGAGCAGACCCCAGGAAACCCCAGAATGTGGGAAGAACCAAAAGTATTGGAAAGCCCCCTGTCTCTCAGCATATTCCCATGCCAAACAGGGCTTAGGAAGAATGGAGAATCTGGCCCATGTGCATATAGTTGATTACAATTATGCTTTCATACATAAATCAAATTTCTTAAAAAAAAACCTTGACTCTTAAATATCCTATAGAGAGTGAGTTGTTTTGTTGTTTACAGTCATCTTGGAAAACAAACTGCAACCAACCAACCTTCCAACATCTTGGCCAGTTTATATTCTATAAGGAAACCAGCAAAATATTGTTTCACACTCACTTAATTTGGATGACCATGTTAAACTCCCCTCTGTTGAGCCAACTTAGTAGCTGTGAAAAGGGGTGTCTTGCGTTGTTAAATAGTGTCCTACTGAGCCATTTCAGGAGTTAATGTTGCAAGTATCTAAGAGTGGTCCTGGGTTAGGTTTGGGACACCTGAATACACTCAGGATGTCAAAACATCTCTAATATTAGGAGCGAATATGTCTCTCCAATTGCTTTACTTTGGGGGTATGCCCACTTTAGTCTCTCAAAGGATGCTGTTTGTCCAAAGGCCTGGCCAGTTATCACTGCTCATCCCCTTTGGGCCAAAAGGAAGGTAGATGTTGGATGTGGGCCTGTAGAATCAAAATTAGGTAAACAGATTGTGGTGGTGGTAGGTCCTAATGGGGAAAGGTGGTGTGGTGTGTGGAGGGGGTAATCTATCTATGCTGTTGAATGTTGAGCAAAGAGAAAAGAGATTTCAAACTGCGTTATTTGCCACTTCCCGTGAGGTAACTTTTAATACTGATTTTATGGTTGTTTATGCATTAATCTTATGTCTGAAAGCTTTTGCTTCTGCTGCTGTTAGGTTATCTTTTTAATGCCATTTTTTAATGCCCCATTTTAAATGAACATTGGTTTCTCTGTTCTCCCAGATCCAAACAACATCCGTTGCATGCCGTAATAAAGATCTGTTATGAATACTTTTTTGTTAGCTTATTCATTTACCATAGGCAAAATGTGATTCCTTTGTACTGAAGTAAAATGATACCTGATCATTTCTTTCTTCATTCAGAAATTAAATTCATGTTTAAATCCATTAAACACATGCTTAACTTTAAGCATTTGAGCAGCTTCATTGCTTTCAATGGAGCTACTCAAGTGCTTATAGTTAGGCATGTGCTTAAATGTCTTGCTGAACCAGGGCCATACTCTATACAGTGTACATTGGCCATGATTAAATACAGATGTTCAAATCTGCTAGCTAACAATACTTTTTCCAAACGAGGAAATGGAATTGTAGCATCATTAATGAGACTGCTAGTGGAGGAAAGAGAGAGAAATCACTTATTCCAGGAGTTCAGTTGTCTGATCTATAGGTAAGGGTGCCATCGTTTTAAGCGACATTGCAGGAGAGAAGTAGTTCACAAAGAGTTAATCAAGTCTGGCTAAAACAACAATTAATCCTGTTGATCTTCTTCCAGAATTAAAAAAAAAAACCCACAATATTTTGCAGCTCTGAAAAATTTCAGTTAACATTATTTTTAATTTTCCTACCCCTCTGTGGTGACAAATTGTTCATAAGGGTGAGGGGGAGAAATAAACAGAAATGTCAAAATACAGTGAAATCTTCTGATATTTCCAGACTGATGTGAAACAGGAAGCAGTAGACGTTCTCACAAGAGATATGCGGTAAAATCCTGCCCATATTTACACCAGGGAGTTTGGCCAGGCTTTCACCCATAAGGCTTAAATACTAGAAGAAGGATTTGGTAAACTTTTGGGTTATCTGCGTGGAACTTCCAAACTCTTTGAGTTTCACCCTTTGCTACCTACAAGTGGAAATCAGACTGGCAGTTTGGTAGTCTCTTGCTAGTCCCATATAACCTGCATCCCTCTGTGGTTCCACTAAAGACTACTATGGCTGGGGTGTCGTAGGTCAAAAGTCAAGACTGAGAAGGAGAGGGTACTCAGCACCTTCTCCCAGTACTGTTTGTCTTTCAATGTCATCCACAGAATTTCTTAAAAAAATTAAGCTTTTCTTTTTGCCTATAAGGAACAAGGGGAAGAATGACATTTTAAGATGCTTCATTAAATCACAATAATTTCAGATTAAATCCCTGAGTGCTTAACAGCATGGGGCCTGACTCAGAAAAGATGTGTAAGGTGGTGTAAGCTGGAACCTCATACCCTAATTAAAGTTCTTTTACACTCAGTCTCCTTTAGATTAATTTGCAATCCTTCTGCTGATGTCTCAGTGAATTTAACTTACACATGTTGAGGAACAGGAAGAAAGTGTGTGTGTTTATTAGTTATTTATTTGTTCACCCTTGAAGGCATAATGGACATCAGGGCTCCATTGCAATAGGTTCTCTGCAAACAGTAAGAGAAAGTCCCTACTCCAAAGAGCTTACATTCGCAACAGACAAGGGGGGCTAGGGGAAGAAAGGAAGTATTATTATCCCCATTTTTCAGATCTGGAACCAAGGCAAAGGAGACTGTGTGAAGTCCATGGCAGAAGTGAGACCTGAGTTCCAGCTGAAGGCCTTAACAATCTTCTGTATTCACTTTAACTTGCACCTTCGTTGGGCACCTGGGCTTGTAAGTTGCACAACTTGAGTCTCCTTGCGTCATCAGTTAACTGGGTGCAGATAGCTGTAAGGAAGACTGCTTTACATCACCTTTTGCATCACTCCTGAATTTGGCCCCACAAGCATATTTATTCTGATGACTGTGTATAAAAAGCCCACTGAGGCCAGCAAAATGTATTTCAATTGCACTGAATAGTATGGTCTTCAAAGAGCTGCATTTATCCAACTTAGAAAGCACAAATATGTTTTTGAACTTCTAGGTAGGGGTGGGGAATTGTTTAATAAATGCTGGGAATTACAATTCTGATCATTGTGTGGTCTGTAAAAGGAACCAAAGGGACATCCCTGTATTTTTCTCATACACAAAAGAAACAGCCGTATGATTTTCTTATGACCATAAGCGCTCATCTTTGTATCATCTAACCACTTCAACAAATCTTGTTTGACTCATCTGCCACTTCAGCAAAAGTAAGAGCAAAAAAGAATTCACACACTTGAAAAAAATAACATGGGGATATAAATGTTTACTTAGCAGGCAAGGTCATTATAGCAGTGTGGATAGTCAAATGCATTTGGAATAAGATTTCCTGACAGACAGGATAATATGACAGGGATACCACAAGTCAGAGCAAAATTCTTAGGAATCCCAGCTGGGTTCTTTATTACTGAACACTGATTTTTTTCAGCATTATTTTGATGATAATACATGACACTCATTCTCTGGACATTAAATGCTAGTTCATAATGCAGCAGGAAAGATAAAGGCCTTTCTCGGCATTTCATAAATGTAATTGTTTATAAATTGTCTGTTCGTCTCTACAACTTGTCTTAGTTTTGATGGTCATTTGATAAAGCACAGGCTAGTCCTTCCTTTATCTTTTTAAATTTTCTTGTGTGTGCATATGGGAGGTGAACAATACGGTAATTTGCTCTTTGTCTTGCTAGATCAAAAGCACTATAAGCTTTATGGGATGGATCCTGAGGGAGGAGACTCAAGGGGAGGAAATCTCCATAATATCGTCTTCACATGGTGCTGCCTCTTACTGCTCCATAGGACAGGGGTTTACCATCCTCTGTGCAACAGGTTGCAATGTCTGGTTCTGCAATCCTTGCGGATCCTGCAACAGCCACACAAATCCTGAGGGATTAGCCGTAAACCATGTCTGTCTCCATGCCAAGTCTGAGTCTCCAGTGGTCCTTCCCCATCGTAATCCATGGGAGCATGGCTCCACAGGGCAGGGCTGGATTAAGGCATGGGCTAGCCAGGCAGCTGCCCGGGGCGCCAACCTATGGGGGGCGCCTGATGGCAGCTGTAAGGGGCGCGCAGTGCCCCTTATAGCTGCCATCATGCGCCGTGCGTCCGGCTCCCGGATCGCAGGCTGCAGCAGCTCCCAGCAGCCACCCTGCAGCGGCCGCCCGGGGTGGGAGCCGCATTAACCCCCGCAGCGCCGGCCAACAGTGCCCTTCCCCCCGCGGCCGCAGGGCCCTGCACGGCCAGGCTCGGCCCCCCCCCGGGTGGCTCCGAGCTGCGCACCAGCGGCGGTAGCCGGGCTGGGCCTGGCCGGGCATGTGCATCCTGCCGCTGCCAGCTCCACGCACCCTTACCCACGTACCGGACAGGGCCGCGCATGCGCCCTCTCCCACGCACCGGCACGGGGGCGGGGCTGCGCATATGCCCTCCCCGAACCCGGGGCACAATTAAACTGTCTGCCCGGGGCGCCGGAATGACTCGGTCCGGCCCTGCCACAGGGTGTGCTAACATTCCTGTGGAGTTCCTATGAGACCCTGTGTGTTGTGTACATTCCCCTGACCTTCTGTGCTGCCCCATTGGCTGCATGTGGAAGAGCCTTTGAGGGTTTAGCTACCATGACGAAGACAGACCAACTTGGGGTAAGGTCACTCCTTCCCTTGGGGTCACTGTTAGGCCAATTATCACTAGCTCTTATTTTTTTTTAATGAACTTGGGCTCTGATAGATTGCTGAGTGGCCGTTGGACCAAATTCTGAAGTAAGTGGGAGTGGTGCATGTTTATGAGAAGAGAGTATTGTGATAGGCTCTATTCTATAACACACATGCAACCCAAACTCCTTTTAAGTCCATGGCAGTTAAGGGTACATGAGTATGGCAGGACTGGGCCCGATGTAGAAATATATATTTTTATGTTATGGGTAGTTAAAGCTGTTTTTCATTATTCTATTTAATTCCTGTCAGATACAGGCACTTTGCTCTGTATTGTTGCATTTGTGGTCTCTCTGTCTGTCTGTCTCTCTCTCACACACTCACACACATCTCATAATGTTGGTATATAACACACACACACGCACACACACACACACACCACACACACAGTTCATAGTACTGGTATATATTTTTCCCTCATGGTGATAGGGCTAGTTTTGAGATTGCCCTATGGTATATAATGACATACAAGGAATGGTGACAATAACCTGCAAGACTGAAGTTGCTCTTTTCATAAGAAATAGTATTTGTTAAAATGTCTGTTGTTCATCTTTTCTCTTTTCCTTGATGCCGTCGTATTTGTTTGATCTCACAAGCGTGGAATTGTGTTGGGATCCCCAACAGGAACACAGTTTAAAATTCCGTGTGAAGTACCACTGTTTTGACTATCAGTTCAGTGGGGGAAACCGTTGTGATAGAAGTGCCAAGGAACTGATGGATGTTAAAGACATTCACTTCACTAGCTTATGGTTGGTGTAATGCATTTTGTGAATTACCGTGTATGAACAAGAAAGGTGTTAATTAAAGATTAGAGATTCAATGAAGATAGAAATATCAATCGATAATCCAGTGTAGTTGTCTCAGATAACTCACAGTGACATTTATCTAAAGGCTCATACTGTCTGGATTCTTTTGAGTTTTATCTTGGTGCTTATTCATACAGCACAACGGAGGTCCCATTGTGCAAGCTTGCGGCAGGCAGGCCTTTCGTAATCGCCGCAGCTCTTTAATTTCTAGACGCGTGCGAGAGAAGTGTAAAAGATCAGTTTCTCCTTTGAACGTACTTCAGGATTACAAGCAATATGCGATTGTTCTTGAATCACAGAGGCCTCATGTTTCTCAGGCTAGGGCGAATGTTGGTTTATCTGACAGGTGGCACCGTGATCCAGCAGATAGGACATTGGCCTGGCTGTCAGATCTGGGGTGATTGTACGCCGTGTCTGTCACAGCACAGCATGCATCCAGATCAGTCCAGATGGAGTCAGGGCAAAGATGGCTTTAAGTTACATTTTTGGCTTTGGCATTTTGAGCGGGGCTTGCAAAGTGTCTGATGTGATAGGCAAGGCCCTGTGGTGTGAGCCTTCCTTCCTAGCCAGCTGTGAGGTTCCTGTGATGGGTTGGGTCACAGATCCTTGAGACTGTCACCTGGTGGGCTGGTCATACCACTGAGCCTGACTACCTGCTCTCTGGGGTGCTCCACTTGCTGAGCCAGAGCCTCTGGTGTCCCCCAGGCATAGAATTTGGGTTACAGCCGGGGAGCTGACAGCTTCCATGGAACCCTGGGCAAGGTGGGGCAGGGGTGAGGGAAAGAGGGCAGGCTCTGTGCCCCCAGAAGGGTCAGGGTGTGGGGCGGAAGAGGCAGGGCTAGGGGCAGCCAGCCCTCAGTGCTGTCCTCAGAGCTGTGCAGAGCACAAGTCACGGTGCTCTGGTGGCAATTTAAAGGGGCCTACAGCATCGGATGCCACTGCTGCAGAAGCAGCGGTGTCAGCCAGGAGCACAGACCCCTTTGAATCTCTGAGCCCTGGGGCAATTGCTCCCTTTGTCCCCTCACCCCACTATTGGCAGGCCTGGTTACAGCCCACAGCAGAGCAATGCGGACACTGAGAACAGCTCAGCTCTGGGAAGGTTCATTCACAGGGACTTGACATATCACCTGGTGCACAGCCCCAATGGGATCCAAACCCCCAGATAAATCCATCTTACTTCATACAAAAGTTTTACACAGAGTAAGCTCATAAAGTTCACCCCCTTTATTGGTGAAAGAGAGAGCTGCACTGCTGTTGTTCTTCCCCCAGGTAGCAATTATTTACACTGGGTTTGATAATGAACAAAAGTGATTTTATTAAATAAAAAAGTAGGATTTAAGTGGTTGCAAGTGATAACAGACAGATCAAAGTAAGTTACTAAGCAAAATAAAACAAACCATGCCAGCCAAGCCTAATACACTAAGGGTATGTCTTGATTTCATGCCTCTGCCGACCGAGGCATGTAAATTAGACATACCGACATAGTCCATTAGAATAAAAATGGCCGCCACATTGTGCCAGCTCAGCTGTTTGTTGGCACGAAGCGGCAGTCAAGACAGGGATTGGTCGGCAAGGAAAGCCTTTGCCGACCGATCCCTTTTGCCTCATGAAATGAGGTTTACAGGATCGGTCGGCAAAGGCTTTCCTTGCCGACCGATCCCGCCTTGACTGCCACTTCATGCCGACAAACAGCTCAGCTCAACGCGCGACCATTTTATTCTAATGAAGCAGGGGATATTTAAATCCCCGCTTCATTGACTATGTCAGTATGTCTAATTTACATGCCTCGGTTGGCAGAGGCATGTAGTCTAGACATACCCTAAGAGAAGTTCTTACAAATAAGTTCCTGGATACTGCAAATGGCCTTCACGAGCACATCTAAATATATAAATGGGCGTATACTTCATAATTCTGACTTCATATCCAAGAGTGATACATGCACACAAATAGAATAAAAGGAAAAAATATGTAGCACTTTAAAGACTAACGAGATAGTTTATTAGGTGATGAGCTTTCATGGGGCAGACCCACTTCTTCAGATCATATTCTGAAAGCGAATTGGCATGACCATATATAACAAAGGAATACAATGAAGAAAGTAAACAAATGATAAACTAACAAATCAGATATTAGAACAGAAGATGGGGGTGAGGGCCAAGGAAGAGATAAGGAAGGAGGAAATAGCTTATTGTCAGTCAGTAAGTGGCTAATCTGGAGTTACTATGACTATCAATAGGTGGGGAGGCTGTCTTTGTAATGTGTAAGGTAATTAGCATCTTTATTAAGGCCCATTCACAACGTGTCGAATTTAAGCATGAATAAAAGTTCTGAAGTCTCTCTCTGTAATCTGGTGTTAAAGTCTCTTTGGAATAAGACCATGTTGTCAGGTCTTTAAGGGAATGGCCAGTTAGATTAAAATGTTGACTAACACCGCTACCTTTTTATTACAAATAGAATATACACATTCAGGGTATTGCAAACTCTCCAAGGATAGTTCATATAGGTCACATGCCCCAATTTGCATAAACCAGTTTGCATGGCCAATTTGCATAAACTCATAGTTGTGTTATTCATATTTAAAACACATTTCCATAACACTATGGGGGTATAGCATCAGTTTCTATAGCCCTTGTATGACGGGTCTGTGGTGGAGGGAAGAATCTCTATCCTGTGCTCTGCTTCAGTTTGTCTATCTGTAAAATGAGCATAACGATACTTATCATTCTTTTTAAAGTACTTTGAGGTCTATAGCTGAAAAGTGCCATATAAGAGCCAGCTACTAGTACGTGGCAAATTATGGATTAAAATATGCCATCTTTTAGACCTCCATAGTACCATTGAAGGCAATTTTGTTACAAAGCATTTAAAAGGAGCCAGAATTACTGCAAATGGTACTTAAAAAAAGAGAATCTTCTAAGTTTTAAAGGATGGAAAGTATAACACACCGGGAAAAGGTACATGTGAAGATTGGTTGCAATGGGAGAAATTAGGTGTGATTACTAATTTTGGACTAATAATTGTAGCCTAGAGACAAATGAAAGCCTCCTGAAAATCCAACTGGAACAAATATAATGGAAATGGATACACAGTAGCCAGGCTTAGAAACCAAAGCATGAAAAATATTTTAAATGTAAAAAGATTTTAGAACCTTGTGAAAAAATAGACCTTTTAGATTGTCAGTAATGTCATATGTATATTCATAATTCCCAGTATGTCAAACGTTCCATACAAATTCAATTTCAGAATAGCCATAAGGCACTACAGACTACTGTTCATCAAAGATAGAGGTTTATTCACAATAACTTATTTGACAGTAGATGGAAACAAAATTAGTCTGGTAAATTGCTCACAAATAACATCTGACATTCTACAGCAGGCCATTCTTTTCAGAGCAATTGTCAGGCGGCTAAAGTCACTGGGCTTTGCTCTTCCATCATGTATTACCACTGAAGTGTACTTTACTCCTCTAGATCTGCACTATTTGATCTTATTGACTGAATATGAAATTTAAACTGAAGGCAGGATTTTGGTCAGTTTATTAACTAGTTAGCGCAAATGTGATATTAGAAGTATTATAGTGACCACGTTTTGTTGGGAAACCATAATTTGATATATTTTAAGAGGTAATGCATTTTAGGCCTCATCCAAGGTCCATTGAGGTAAATGGGTTTGGGATCAGCCCCTTTAAGCAAACACCAGGTAGACACTAGATTTAATGTAGTAAACCAGTACAACTTCATTGATGTCAGCAGCATTGCATCTATATGCCCCATGGCTGAATGTATTCTCTTTCCTCCATTAACACAAGTCAGTTAAGATGCTGTTGAAATGAATTTGGAGACGCATTAAGGCATTGTTGCTCCCGAGAGAATGAAATCGGTAATTTTGATGTTAGAGGTCATAAGGCTGAATCTCACAAAAATGAAACAAAGCAGTTGTGGTTCTTTGGCAATGCCTTTGATTCACACAATACTACTTGTGATTTCTGTCACACAGACAGCGTTTTCCATCCAGTGACTCTTGTTACCACAAGATAACATTCTTGTGGTATAACATGACACTGTTTACAATTCCTTGGTGAATCTTTCAGCTTATGATCAAACGGAATGTTTGTTCCACATTTAGCCATCCATGGTCCCTCTCCAGTATCTTATCATCTTTTGGTGGTTACAGTTTCAGAATGAAGGCAACTGTTTCCATGGACCTGTAGATGGGACAGTAGTAATAGTAGAAGTGCGTGTATCCTAAATTTATAAAAGTCACCTTGTGATTTAGAGATTTAGAGATTAAAGTGATCAGATTTTGGTTGAATCATGATTTTCAGGATGTGCTGAACACCCATCTTCTTAGGATGCCTTAAATTGGGGATCCGGATATAGAGACACTAATCTGTAATAAACTGGCATTCCAGTTTTGCAGTGGTAAAATCTGATCAGTCAACAGGTAGCATAAACATGTGCTCTGATACATTATTTTAAGTCATGAGTCTTCTTGCTGAAGTGGCTTAGATCCGATGCTACCAGCACATCATTCCTTCCATGAATGTAAAGGACTATGGTCTCTGGGACCAAATTTCTACCCTGCTAAAAAGCAACACTGTTATAAAATTCCCTGAAAAAATAAGGTTTTCTTTTAAGTAGCAGTTTCATAATTAGCACAGGTTTAAATATTTCTAAAATATAACCAGCGTTGTCCTTTCTTGTAATATTAGCATGTGTCTTATGATGTTCTCTCTTGGAGCCATGATAGTATGGGAGACTCTCACTGTTCATTTTTGAAAACTAAGTTCCCTAGTCTCAGGGTAGCAGTGAGGAACTTGAATGTGAACACTAAAGTCTCACAGAAGTCAAAAATAAAAGAAAATCGGGTTAAAAAAACCTCCATGATTTTTGAATGCTTGGGCCTGCCAATACCCTGTAACGCCTCTGGGGCTGTGTTTAAAATGTATGTCGAGAGTGGCCAGAGCTTTGTTGATATAATAGAAATAACACTGAATAAATAAATACCCAACTGTTGCACACTTGCTTGAAATTGCACTGAGTGGAATGAAACCCCCCAATCCTTTCCGTGCAGTGCCACTTACAAAGAGCAGCTCCCATTGGAGTTAAGCTTTTAGGGGTAAGTCTTGCAAAGTGCTGATCCAGCCTACTCCCTTGCTTCAATTTGAACACTGGGATCAGGGCCCCAGGACTCAGCACCTTGCAGGATGGAGCCCTTAGGGGGGAAAAATGACTTTTGGCAGGCTTCTGACACAGATCTCCAGAACAAGCATCCCCACCCCTGAAATCTGGGCTCTTGTGTGGTCAAGTTCCAGCCTGCTGTGAGTGATAAAAGCAGAGCCCTAGCAAGTTGTGTGCAGCCTGGGGTTTTTGTGTGTTTTTGAAAGCTGGCGACTGACTCCCAGCCAGGCGCCTGTCGTCCTGGAACAGCTCCCTTGTCAGTGCATGTGTGTGTGTGTGCAAGAGTCGCTGCCTGTCCCCACCCCTCGCGCACAGGCACCCCAGGGGGTGGCGGGTTGGGTCTTTCCCTTCCCCGGGGCGAGCGGAACCCACGCGCGCGCCTCAGTCACATCCTGCGCCCTCAAAAGGCCGCGGCGGGGCCAAGCCAGCGCAAAGTTTTCGCCGCGGGCTTGCGGCGGGGAGGCGCTTGGCGCGGGCTCCGGGTCGCCATTGCGGGCGGAGCAGCGCCCGGGAGGAGGGGAAGGCGGAGCAGAGCGCGCCGCTGGGCCGGGGCCAGCGGGACTGGGACCCGCCGGGAGTTGGCTGCAGCCCCCGCCCTTTGTCCTCCGCGAGCCCCGCTCGCTGCCCGCGGCGCCGGCCCCAGCGGCTCCCCGGCCCGCGCTGCGCACAGGAGCCCCGAGGGTGCCGAGCGGGGACGGGATGGGGCCCCGCTGGGCGGCCCCGCGCCTGCTCTGCCTGCTGCTGCTGCAGCTCCTGCCGCCGCCGGCCGCCCGAGCCCAGGACGAGCCCTCCTGCCACGGAGCCTTCGACTTGTACTTCGTGCTGGACAAGTGAGTGGGGCCCGTGGGGCAGGAGGGGAGGGGGCGTGTGTCTCTTCGCGTGGGGTGTGTGTCTCTGCGTGGGGTGTAGGTAAGTGGCTTGCGTGTGTCTCTGCCTGTATCTCTTCGCGTGGGGTGTGTGTCTCTGCGTGGGGTGTGTGTGTATGTGTCTCTGCGTGTCTCTTTAAGTGGGGTGTAGGTGGGGTGTGTCTTTCTGCGTGAGTGTGTCTGCGTGGGGTGTAGGTAAGTGGGTTGCGTGTGTCTCTGTGTATCTCTTCGCGTGGGGTGTGTGACTCTGCGTGGGGTGTAGGTAGTGTGTGTGTGTGTGTGTCTCTGCATGTCTCTTTAAGGGAGGGTGTAGGTGGGGTGTGTCTTTCTGCGTGAGGTGTAGGTAAGTGGGTTGTGTGTGTTTCTGCATGGGGTGTAGGTGAGGACTCCTCTGTGACAGTTTGTATAGTGGGAGTGCTGAGAGTCATTGAACCATCTGTCAATCTGTATATCATGAAACCACTTCAAGCCAAGAGATGCTGCTATGCCCCCGCCCCACTAATTCCAGCACCTGTGGGTGTAGGTAGGTGCCTGCCAGTCTGGAGGTGAGGGGGGCCATGTGTAGTGTCTCTGCATGGGGGTGTAGGTAAGGGGGCTGTGTGTGTATCTGTGTGGGTGTTTACGTGAGGGCTCTGGAACAACTTGTATAGTGGAGCTGTTGAGAACCATTGCCCAATCTATGAAACCCTGTATATGAGGAAACCACTTCAAGCCAGAGAATGCTGCCATGTCTCCAGCACCCTTAATTCCAGCATCTAGGGGTGTAGTTGGGGTGGAGGTGTCTCTCTTCCTAGTGGTGTAGGGATGTGGGTGTGTGTGTGTCTGCATGGAGGTGTAGTAGGTGTGTATATAGGTAGGCTGTGAGTATCTGTATGGGGTGTAGTTGGAGGGCTTATGGGTAAATGGGGTGTGCAGCTCTATATGCGGATGTAGGTGGCATGTGTGTAATTGGTGTGTTTCGTGTTGGAGTGTAATTGGGATGTGTCTCTTTATGGAGGTGTAGGAGTGGTGATGTGAGGGTGTGAAGATAGGGTTTGTGCCTGTGCGTGTGGAATATAGATGAGATGGTGGGGTTGTATCTATGTGTGGTGTATAGGTGGTCAGTGGATGTGTCTCTCTATTCGGTGCTGGTGTATGGGTGTAATTGGGGCGTGAATATCTGTTTGTAAGTGTAGTTGGGGTGTGTGTGTGTATTGAAGTGTAATTGAGGAATGCGTGTAAATATTAGTTTTTTGCCTGCCTCTGTATGTGGTCTATAGGTGGGGTGTTGAGGTGGTTTCTGTGTGCGGAATGTAAGCGGGGTTTGTGTATCTGTATGAGATTGCACTGGAAAGGTTTGTGTCCGTGGGTTGTTGTAGGTGAGATGTGCAAGTGGTATTGTCTCTGTGTGTGGGTGAGCAGATGTGTGGCGAGGTTTTGTTACATTTTGTGTTTCAGTGGATTATAGTAAAATGTGGTATATAAACAATGGGAGAGGGGTTATGTGTTTCGTTCTCCTAAGAGTAGCACAGGGTGAAGGGGGATGTGGCTATAGAGCTGTGGTGTCCAACTGTAGTGGTTACTGCTATAGCGAACTAGCCACACTCAACTGGCCAAATAGCCACATGTGGCTAGTGGCTAGCGTGTTGGACACCACGGTGTATAAATGGTTAATTCAGTATGGCATTGTCTTTGGAGGTTTGAATTTCCCCATGCTGCAAGGTGGTGACAATATCTGCCTTGTGACCTTGTGCAAAGGGATTCCCTTTTGCCAAGAGCAGGCTGAGCTCTTACTGGAAAATGGTTATCTGTAGCACTGGTCAGAGTTCCAAATTTTGTTTCACTCCAAACTAGAACAAAAAGCCAAAATTTCAAAATTTCTCACAGAATAAAAATTTGATTCAGATCCATTGAAATATTCCATTTCAATAATGTCAGACTACTTCGTTTTGATAAACCCTTTTTGTTTCAGTAATGTCAAAACATTACAATATGATATAATATTTAATACTACATACACATAGAACATTAATATTTTAATACCACATAAAAGCATCTGTGTTTGAAGATCATGGTTTGAGAGTAAACACAAAGCAGACAGAAGTTATTCAAGTACAGAAAGTGGAAGAAGACCTGTTGATTGAGGTGTCAGGAGAGAAGCGGAGTCACAAGAATGAATTTGTGATTTTTGGGGAGTACACTTTGTGGCATTGGAGAGAGATTGGGAGAACTGAAAAGAAGAGTCCAGTGTGCATGGGCAACAGTGGAAAAAGGTGGCAGGAATATTGTGGAACTGACAATTGAGTAACAAATTGAAGGGAAAAGTGTGGGGCATGTGTTAGTTTTGGAAAAATGGGCCCTAAGGAAAAGGAAGATAAGAAGATACAGGTAGTAGAAAATAATGTACTGGGAAGAATGACAGGTAGGCAGAAGGTAAAGAGGGAAGATGAACTTGGGTTTCTCAGGCTATGTCTAGACTGCAGGCTTCTTTTGGAAGAAGCTTTTCCAGAAGAGATCTTCCAAAAAAACTTCTTCCAAAAGAGAGCGTCCACATACAAAAGCACATTGAAAAAGCGATCTGCTTTTTCGTGAGATAGCGTCCACACTGAATGGATGCTATCTCTCATTTAAGCTGTGATTACTGTGGACGGAGTGGCCATCAGGGCACCTGTGCTTTTTCCTCTTTCCTCTTATTTCAAAAGAACTCCATCTTCCCCGTCCACACATGCCTTTTTCCGAAAGAGCTCTTTCGGAAAAAGACTTCTTCCTTGTAGAAAGAGGTTTACCAATGTTGGAAAAACCCCTCTGTTCTTTCAATTATTTTCCCCCCAAAAGAACGCGATTGCAGTGTGGATGTAAGTGAAGTTTTTTTGGAAAAATGGCCATTTTTCCGAAAAAAATTCTGCAGTGTAGACATTGCCTCAGTGATAGAGAGACTGGAGAGCTCAGGGTTGAGGTGTCATGAGAATAAGGATCATCAAAGAGAGCATGGAAGGATGAGACAGCAAAAAAAGGACGTGGAAGACCAAGGATGGATTGGGAAGACTGTCAAAAAAAGTTTGAAGAAAAAAGGGCTGGAACTGCCCTTGTACCTATGAACTTGTACCACTGAATGGCACAGAATCATGAACTCCTCTGACCTTCTGTAGCTGTGAGAAGCAGTTGAGACATGGGAGAGAAGTGAAGTGCTAAGAGGAATGAATTGAAACAATAAAGTCAAAATGAAATGTTTTTACTTTAACGAAAACTCTCAACATTGTAAGTTTGTTGGGGGCAGGGATGAGCCTTTTTGTTCAGTGTTTGTCCGCTGTATCTTGCAATGGGCCTGGTCCAAGACTAGGGTCCCTAAGCTCTATAGTAACATAAATAATAATGATTATCAAAACAAAAATGAGAAAATCAAAGTGAATCATTTCAACTTTTTCCATGAAATTTTTTATTGAAACTGACATGTTCCCACAAAATGTTTTGATTATTGACTACCTGTGTTTTCTGACAGACAACTGTGTCGTAATCTTTTTTTAAAAAATTTGACCAGGTCTAGTTATCTGGATGTTATGCTATCCCCTTTTTGGGAGGGTAAAGTTTGTTCACAGTGTGTCATGTACAAAGTGGTAAGGTGAGATGCAGGCCCTCAATTTGTGAGAGTGAATGTTTTTGTTTTAATCTATGGATCTGAGAAGCACAATATAGCAAAAATGACATGTGCCATTTCTCTGTATTGTGCCACATGCTACATGAATTATGCTGTGCAGTAGGCTGACAGATTGTCATGGTAAGATGATGTGGCAGAACCACCACAAACTTGCCGGAGAACATTGGAAATAATGTAGGAATGTATTATGGTAATACTGTACCTCTTCTGCCTCCTCCTCTCCCTTCCAAAAAATTAAACGGATAGAAGTATTTAAGTTGCAATCTTTATTGCTTCGTTTCCTTGAAATAAGACATACTAATTTGTTTTTTTTTTTTTTTCTCTTTCAGATCTGGGAGTGTAGCACAGAACTGGGTTGAGATCTATGATTTTGTAAAACAACTCACGGAAAGATTTGTGAGGTATGTTTTCCTTTTGGTAGCTTCTGCTTTTAACTGAAACTGGAATATGTTAGAAAACAAATCCTTTTGGAGGGTTATCAGTTGGAAACATTTCATAAGTATATAAAGTTTGAATGCTAATGTTCAGATAAATAGGACAATAAACTCTCACTTTATAATGTCACCATGTTTGGAACTTAGTAAAATGTTAATTTGCAAGCATCTTTAAATATTGGGTTCTTAATTTCTTTTTTAAGCTGATTAGGTTATAGCTGATTTAGGTTATTTTTAAACATTGCTTCCCCCCTAAATAGCATCAGTTGTTTCTGAAATATTGTTTGTTTGCATCTATTGTTCAGTGTTACCCTAATTATACAGCTCACAATAAATATATCAGAACATTTAAAGTGAACATGCTATCCAACCAAAAAGGGAGGGAAAGCTTTTGCTTCTCCAGTGCAGGCAGATGTTTAAAGTTGTGCCAGTTTAATATATGCCTTGTGCATATGCAACACACTTTATCTATAAATAACATTTCTTCTCTGCTGACAAACATGGCTGTTATACATTGGTTTGCTGTATTTTTTTTTTAATTAGGAATTAGTGTAATTAAACACCTTCCTGTAAAAAAAAATAATAACCCACAGATACAGGATGTTATGGGAGTTAATTTTTTCCTGTGGAAAATGAAATACAGTAAGCAATTGTAAGCTTGGCCAGCTAATGAAGAGAACATGAATAAGGGTTGCGTAATTAAATAGCATGTCCATCCATCTCACTAAGGTCAAATTTTATGGAAAAGAAGCCAGGGTGACAAAGTTGAAAGTCATTTTGTAAGATTGGAAAAAAAAAAAGAGGGAGAGAGCAAAAGAGAGACTCTGAAGAGGTTTTGGCCGTTCTCTCTTTCAGTTCTTGGTGCAAAAGGGTGTGTTTGTTCATTACAAAGCCCTTGGTACATCCTCAGCTGTAGCCAAGTGACACACCCTTTTGCAACAGCTGGATTAGAATGTGGTCTGGCTTCATCAACTGAAGAGCACAGAATATATGAGCCTGATTTTTCGAAATGATTTATACCCATACTAAGGCTCTTTTACGCGGCTTAATTAATGTATGCTGCTCTCCGTATAAACAGTCAGTCCCCCATTTACGTTTAAAAACATTTGTTATGGAAAGAACAACAGAGTTGTTTTGTTTAGTAGTTGTCTAAGGCTGTTCATTCCAACATGTGGTGAAAACATTGAATGGTTTCATTCTAAACATTAGATGATACCGGTGTGAACTGTGCCTCTGTTTTCCGTTTTGATTGGTTGGCAGGATGGTGAGCCTGCAGCAGTAATATCACACATTCATTTCCTGTGCAATATGCCTATGACACGGAATGGGATCTGTGTATGTATATAGATATATTGCCCCACACTCTAGAGTCAGTGTTTGGATAGTGAAATGAAATAAAGGATGTTTGCAGAGGATATTTTCTATATTTTTAATGACCAATTTAAATAGTTAAATCAATTTATAGCTGTGAGGTAACTCAAAGGCCTTGCATCTCAAATAAAAAGATCCCTCTTGTGATTTTCATTAGCTGCTAATGTTATCCAATGTATTGCGGACTGGAAGCACTGTGTGGTCTGTTTGACAATTAAATGGACTAAGGGCCTGAGTCTGCTGTCTTTTCTCAGGCAAAATATCAGTGAAAGGACTAGGACAGTGCCTTACATCAAAGCAACATGCAGCAGATCTGTCACTTACATGCGTTATAATTTCTCTGATGCTTACGATAAAATAAAAAGTTTTAAAAATTATTAACACACGTGAACTAAAATATAATCCTTCAAATTAATATTGACCTTTGTCCTTATCAATTTTAACTTAAACCATTCACATAGTCACACAATTACTATGTCTCTTATAACAATTTCATGTCTCTTTGATACATTTATAAATTAATACGTTATGATTTCAAAGAGGAGAGGTGAGATGAGGTGAGAACTCATTTTACAAACATCACTGTCTTGGCCATCAACAGCATCAGTTTCTCTTGGCGGGGATATGAGGAACAACTAGTCTTCAACTGATGCATGTTCTGTAGTTCCTTTTACTATTAGTGGGGATTCAGAATGGATATTAAGGGAAAGGATAGATCCCTTACTCAATTGTGTTTGTTGTATTGCTGATTATGGCGCATATTTGCCCAATAATTCTTTTGAGATAATTGTTTTTAGTTATTACAGATATCTTTGAAGAATATTGGAACCTGTTCATTGAGAAACTGCAGAGAATGAGACTTTGTTTTAAATGAAATAGCCAAATTCAAACCTGGAATAACTGGGTGCTACTACTTTAATCTTACTAGTGTTGTGCCTTCTTAAACCGGATCTGAATTTGATCCAACTGTCTTAAATTGTATCACGTTCAGATTTTGAAAATGGTAGCTTACTTTTGCACAGGCCCAAGTTTCATGCCCATAACAACCAATGCACGTGCATAAATTAAAATTGTGCATGTGCAAAAATGTATATGTGCAAATGTTCGAGTTGCATATGCACCCATAGTTGGGAGAATACAAAAATGTGCATGCATGCCTTAAAAATTTGAAGCCCTGTTATATTGCGGTATGCAAACTGCAGTTCTGTGCATGAATTTTTGAGGTTAAGTACCTCAGCTTAACTTGTGTTTATCTACAGCCTATGACCAAGCAACTAAGTAAACAATAATTATGCTTCTGCATTTTGTAGTATGCCAGTGCAAGAAAGATACGAGTGCAAGAAGTAAACAGCTCTTTAATTCATTGTTTTCTTCTGCACATTCTTGGTTTGTAGTTTGATAGTGTGTGCTTTGGAAATAAGATGATGAAAATAATGCTAATAAAGAAAAGTAAAAAGATGAGGGATGGATAATCTGTATAAGGGTTTTTTTTTTTTCATTTGTCTAAAATGTATGTGTTTTTTCTTTTCTTTAAAAGCCCCCGGATGAGATTATCCTTCATAGTGTTTTCCACCAAAGGACAAACCATTATGCCATTAACTGGAGACAGGTTAGTTTGTTGTTCCTTTTCTTTAGGGCTTTTATTGGATCAGATAACATTAGCAAAATGATTGATATGTTCCAGGATGGAAACCTCTGATTCATAAGGCAACTGAACATGTCTGTGTTTATTTTTGAGAACATCCCAATGGATGGTCCACTAAGTCAGAATGAGAGAGAGAGAGCTTCAAATGATCTTTGTCTCAACTCTGCCACTGTCTTGATGTGGTCATAGGCAAGTCACTTCACCTCTCTGGTGCACTTTCTTCAAAATGGATATAATGGTTCTTGCTGGTCTTTGTAAACCAAAATCCCTTGATGCAGAAGTGCTGTGTAAATGCTCCATTTAAGACAAACATTATATTACATTAATATTTTGGATAAATGTGGAAGTTGCACAAAGTCAGGAATTTTTAAACTAAAAATTCTGGAAAAAAATATTATTAATTTCAAAATAGCATTAGAAGGTATGCTGGCATCTGGGATCACCCTGAGTCAGTGGCGGTCTGATGGACTTTATAATTGCTGTTTATGGCCTTGAGATGAAGGAGAGAGTTGAGTTGTTTGCTGCACCTCCTGTCATTTGATTTGCACATCATTGTGGGCATAAGAAGAGACTGCTTGCTCTGTTTTCAAAGAGAAGACAAAAATGACAACTTCTGGGAAAATCAGGAGAAGGTCAGTGGGAAAATTGGGAAGCAAAAAAGTACACAGAAGAAGGAAAAAAAAACATTAGAAAGGAAGATCGTTGCAAAGTAAACCAGTAGAAAAAGTCATGTCAGAAACAACAGGAAATCTACATTATGCCATGTGGCTTCCTGCAGAGAGTCATTGCAGTGTTTTCAAGGGACACAACTCTAGACTGTTCTCACGTCAAACTACTGAAAACTCTGATGTTTTTCCCACACTTTCCTTTTGAACCAAGTCAAAACAGCATGAAAAGCCCCAAAACAGAACAGTGAAGTAGTTGGAGAAAATGCGTATGGGTCAATCATTTCAGATAACATAAGCAACAGTTCTTGACTTATGAACAATTTGTGAAGTAATTGAAAAGCCATATAAACTGCTTGTGAGAGAATGAAGTGTCCCCTTACAATTGAGTCATCTTGCTATTCCACCCTAAGCCATGGTTTATCATAATTAGTTAGTTGCTGGGCTTTATAATGAATAAGCAAACTGAGAAAACAATCTTACTAACAGAGGTATAGGCCAAGATTTTCAGAACTGGGTGCCTCAAATTATTCTTCTAAGTCCATACTCTGGTAGCTGAAAAGGTATCCTGACTTTCAACATTGCTAAGGACCCAACAGCTCTCACTGACTTGAACTTTTGGTCTGTGCTGTGGGCAGATGCAGAGAGCAGTGGGCTTATAAACCACAACTTCAGTTACTTCAGAGAGTGCAGAATAAGGCATTTGAGGCACCTTTTGAAGTCAGTGGGAGTCTCTCTTGATTTCAATAGTTGCTTGCTTCTTTTCAAAGCCATATCTCTTCCTGAACACCCAGAGTCACGACTGAGAAGGGTTGCACTTTGAATGCCTAGGCAGACTTTTGGCACCCCTCCACATAAGCACAAGTGCTGTTTCAATGAGTCAGACAGAGTAGGATATTCTCAGTTGTGTGAAGGAGTTAAAATGTACTTTTCTAAGAAAATGAGTTCTAGAAAGGAGAGTTCTAGAGGAGCCCATTTTATTATAATTGAGTTCCTCTTCCTTTTGTTTCCGTCATCCAGTATTTTCTGTGGCATCAATGCATGCACGTTTTTTGGGGAAAAATAGCTCTTTTGTAATTCACTAGGCCCGTTGCAAAAGGGGAGGAGGAACAGTGTTCTCTATTAGCTGAGTGCTTAAGCTGCTACCCAGGAGAGATTGAAATGCCTCCCAGCTGATTAACAAAATGCCCACAGCTGGCAACATGTGTTTCAGCTGGCAACTGGTAGTGCACAGCTACACATGCCTCAGTGCACATAACAAAATTTATTCCGTGCATGGGTGGAAAAAAATTAGAGGAAATGTTGACAAGGAAGATGGGTAATAACACCAGTTACCATATGTACATGACTGAGTAGAGATATTTTTAATGCAGATGTGCTCTGAACAAGTTTGATTCTAAATATTAGGGGGATCAGCAGCAGAGAACAGCTTAGCATGTTTGGCTCCCATTGGTTCCAGCCAAAAATGAGGGCTCAGAACATGGCAGTATTAGGGACTTAGTGGAAATAGTACCAGTTGGTGATGAAATAGTAATGATTTGTTAGGAGCTGTATTTTGTTGTTTGCTGAGATTTGTGAATTAGCAAATCATAGTGAATTTCCGGTCAATTGGTTCAAGTTAGTGAAGCTTTATTGTATTTGAATGAATACAATCCTAATAATTTACAAAGTAAAGTTCATACTGATTTTTACAACATATTTCAACTGTTATGACAGATGCTAAGAACACACCAAACACTTAAAGTTAACAATGAATTTTGTGTTGGGGCCAGGGTGAGAGGTGCCATAGTGACAGTCCTAGGCGAAAATCTTCTTTAAGCACAGAACTGTACCATTTTAACAAAAATAAATGGCTAGGAAATGTAGGAGTGTTTTTACACACGAGAAACGCATCATGTTGCATTCTGTATACTCCTGTGGCCAGCTGTATGCTGGCAGATGTAACTGTAGTTTCCATATCCTGGCTCCTGCCAGTTATAGGGGGACTCAGCCCTATGGCAAGATGCATGGTGTGATCCTGATGTCTTCACTTGGGCAGAACTCCATTTGAAGTTGCTGAATATTTTGCATGAGCGAGGGTTACAGGATCAGGGCCACAGTCTTTCTGTGTGCTTTTATGGCAAGAGCCAGAATGGACTTCTCTTTGTCTTGTGATGCATGTGCATGTCATGAATACACACAAGCCTCAGCCCTGCAAAGCATTTCTACATGTTTAACTTCATGAGTGCATTCATAAATTTTAGCATGGAAGGCCTGCCAGAATATAGCCAGCCAGAGCAGTATACAGGCTATGTTGCGCTGTGCATGGAACATAGAGAAAGATGCATCTGATTTTCCAGTTATCCACTTTTTTTCATATGGAGATGACAAATGAGCCCCCAGTGTTGTAGTAGAAACACATAGTTATCACCTCACTGAAAATGTAGCAGTTCCCTCTGCAAGGGAGTTGTTTTGGGAAGTTTGCTTTTATGATGGGAGGTCAGATGTGTAAAAAGCACATCGGTTGAGAACTTCTCATTCATTTATAGGATTCAGCTGAGAAGAGTGATGTTCAGGGGTTATTTTCGGTAGCGCAAGGAGCATATTGTATGCAGATGTGGGATAAAACTTCTCTGGTTTTCTCAAATGACACATTTTTTTTCCTTCAACAAGTATGTGGATGCTTCCAAATACACCTGTTGGATTAGTACAACATTGTGGCACGGCTGCATTTTGTTGGAGAGGATGTAATCTCTCATCTGCTTTTTTGGGTGATGTACTTAATTGGAAATCAGAATGTACTTCCAAAGGCCTGTTGGTGGTCTGATGTGCTCAAGCTCTCCTGACTAATAATGTGAGATGCCGGTCACTACAGAGCGGGATGGTAAATAAATGTGAAATTGGAACGGGCCTAAAGGAGCTGAGCTTCAGTCTGAAAAACTTCATCCATTTTTATAAAAACTCAGGTTCACAAAATAGACTAAACCTCTGTTGAATTTCACTTGTGTGACCTGATGCTTATGCAGCAGACAATTCCAGCCAACACTGACTTCAGCAGTTTTATTTTACAAGGTCAAAGCCTTTCACTAGCAAGAAGTGGCATTCAGCAAATTTCTTCAGCATATTTTTTCAGATGTGCTCTGTCCATCACCATCAAGCAACATTTTGTTAGTGCGTGTCAGAAGTACATTTGTTCACACAAATGCAAAGGACGTTAGCGTATGCGGCATAGTCTTCTGTTTCTTTTTGTGTGAGGTACCCTTGTTAGGGGCCTGGTCGAGTGCTTGTGGAAGTTGAGGGCCACGTATCCTGACCAAGTACCATCGATGGGCTTGTCTTCATTAGGCAGACTTTTTAAAATTGCTAACATGTTTGCAACATTCAGAGCCCTAGTGTAGATAGGCCATTGGCTGCGGACTCCATATCCAGCACTATATTAAGGCAGGGTTACATGACACAGTTCAGTAGCTCTTGGGTTGTCTGTACTTGGCCTCCCAATATTGTAGGCACCGCTTCAACTGATAAATGCTATGTAATAATTCAGTCCACGTGAAGAGTTGCCTTGCTACACTAGACCAGCTAAAGAGGGAAAGCCAAGGCGTGTACACAGCCATTGTTGGTGTGTTGTAGTTTATTTTACAGTGGGGCTCAGTCCTTTGCTCAGTTGCTTCATTAGGCAGTCTACGCCGTATTCTGAATTGAGTCCGACACCGTGTGGTCCCAGAGATGGCAATGCAATCCGTGAAGAGTTTGGCTCCCCTCTGAACAATATTCTCTAACCCTTGTGTAGGATCTGATTTAGTCACCCTTATTCATGTTAAATAGCACCTTACTTCATGAATAGAGTGTCTGAAGTAAGTGGGTGTCACTCCTATGAGAGTAGTGTTCACCCGTGATAACAGCACAGAACTGGGACCATAGAGAGGAAAGACGTAGGGAGAACAGCAGAACTACCACTGAATTCAGTCGGGCCAGGATTTCACTGACCTTTTCAATCGAGGTTAGACGCGCCATGATGGAAAACTTGTAAGAATGGTGATTTGCTGGAGTTGCGTAGGGAGGAATTATCTAAGCAATTATGAAGCAAAGAAAAAGAACAGACAGGGTAGCTATTATAGATTAAATGTGCCTTGTCTAAAAGACAGAGGTGTGATGCAGCACATATGTTGAATTGAGAAGAGATGTTCTATTTGTAATCATTCAGCCTAAACACAGACCGGCTGCGAGCTACAGGCGGGAGTGAACGGAATGATTTCCGCCTCCCGCTCCCTCCACCTTTAGTCTGACTTAAATCATAAGTGAGGTCTGCAGAGCTCTGAGTCATTATTAAGATTGTTAGTTCTTTGTATGGTGGCAGGGCCTAGGGACCCCGCCAGCAATCTTAGCCCCATTATGGTAGGAACGATACAAACACATAGAAAGACGCTCCCTGCCCTGAAGAACTTAGTCTGGTGGCTACAGCAATGAGTAAGAAGTGGGGGGAGAGCAGCAGAGTCCTGACTAGGTTGGGAGGGGGAGGTGACCCCCCCCCCCCCCCCGCTTCCCCCTTGTTTCAGTGCACGCTTTGGTGCTGGAAGGCAGATGGTGACCTGCTCTGTGCTGCTGCAGAAGTTAGTTTTTTTGTCGCCAAAGATTTCACCCGCATCAACTGCAAAAAGGAGGCCTGGAGGTGCCAAAGTGTCCTGTGAGGCCTGGTCATGAGGCATGCTGGATAAAACCGAGCTGATTGTGGGAGAGCTATTTTTGCAGTATGAAATCTGTTTCAGAAACTGGAACTTCAGTTGCTGTTTGTTTCTTGGCAAGCAGACCGCTAATGCCTGTGGACATGCTGCCACTCATTTCTGGCAAGCACGGAGTATGTGGTTTATAATCCTGCATTTGTACATAATCCGTTTCAAGTTGTTTCTATAGATGCTGAATGTAAAATATTTGGATCCAACAGATTGCATTGCCTTACGTAACTTGTTCCCTTCCATCTATTTAACACAGAATCTCTTCCTTTGCCATTGAAACTGTCAATATGGATATCAGTTGCTGAATGCAAATTGAAAGTTGCATCTACATATTGTGCTTCTGGAGTAAAGCTTCTAAACATAGAGAAACTTAATCAGTGGAACAAATTACTTGTGCAGGGCATTCGGGCTGGGTGGCGTTCCAGTTCTTTTTTTCTTTGTCTGCCCTAAGGAAGGGTTTCATGCCATCTGGAAATACTTGCCTTGCCATTCCCTCGCTCTCTCTCTAATTGTCATCTGTATTTGTCGTGCTCTGTGCATTCTGGGCCAAATGCAGATCTTACTAGGAGAATGTCCATTGACTTCATTGGAAGTTTGCCCAAGTGAAAACTGACTGAGAACCTGAGTCTGTGGCACTCTTAACGTAATCCTTGTATTTTTGCTACTGCCGACTGCATTCAAAATATTTCCTTTACTTCTCCCCATTTGCTTCTACAGCCCCGTTTCCACAGCCCCCTCAGAATCATGGGTAGATTTATCCTTTCAGTTCTCCAGTTTTACAAAGGAGGAACTGCACTCTACAAAGGTTAAATGACTCCTCTGAGGTCACACATGAAGCCTGTGGCAAAGATAGGAATTAAGCTCAGCTCTCGTCTGTTTCTTTAACCACAAGAACATCCTACAAATGCTGAAAGAATGAACAGATTTTTTTTCAGACAAGGCACTTTAATTAATCAGTGTAATACTGCCTTAGCAGCTCCTGACTCCTGAATGGCCCTTGTCAGTTTTTTTAAAAAGATACGCCATTCCTTTATGCTGCTTGCAAAAACCAAGTTCTGTATCTTGGTGGGTTACTTTTTTAATTTGTGTGTGCCTGGAAGCTAAGTAAACAAAGGCGAGCAAACAAAGTAAACTTCAAAAGTATGACATCGTTCCCACTGGAGTGTTTGAAAATTGGTAGAGGGAAGTTGGTTTGCAGCATACTCGTCTGAAACATTCCACTTGGATCTGTCTCCTTCTGAGTCACCAAGCATAGTGCAATTTATGCACGCCATATCTGTTACCACAATGCAGCTTTCATTGTGATTTTTAAATTTGTCTCTGCACATTGCTTATGAGCTGAAATGGGTTTTTTTGGGAGGCATGGTTTAATTTCAGGGTCACTCTGAAGCCCTCTTTTATACAGTGTGACACACAGAACATCAAAACCTGTTAGTTTTACCAGTTGTCAATGTGTGTGTTTTTTTTTTTTTTTTTTTTTTTTTGGCATTGTTTAAGGATGGAACAACCTTTTTGTCTTGTTTTTTTTAATTATTCTCAGAAATGTAATCGCACAAGGCCTCCAAAATTTACGTGAAGTAAAGCCAGCTGGTGATACATATATGCACGAAGGATTAAAACTAGTAAGTTATAATTGAAGTAAATTCTGTTCTCCTGATGTAACAACAAAAGAGCATGCATTTAAAAACATTTTGCATGCATTTTTTTTGCATGCAGTAAGTCTGTAAGAGCCAAATTCCGAGGTCCTCATTCAAGCAAAGATTGTCCTGGTGGGAGAGAGAACCCATGTAGGGAATTGGAAATGTTATGAGGTTTCCTTAAGAAGTTTCTTTTGTATTGTTCTCTAGAGGCAGGAGGTGGACCTTAATTTTCCCATATGGGATAAATAACTAACATTGTACAGTTAAAGAAATGAGTATAGTAAATAACCATATCAGCTTTATAGTGTTGCTGTTGTTATTACAGAACGTTAATACAGTCTCTCGAATTTCAAAGTTTGCTAACAAACAAAGACACGGCACAATGTTAAGAGAGGACTAGTGATTTTAGTTCCCTTCATTTTTGGTGTCCAATTTGCAGTGTTGTTAACTCTTGTGATTTTATTGGGAGTCTTATACTATTTGATATTTAACTTAAAGAGCCAGGTCCTGGAGATTCCCTGGTCAGAATTGCACTTTGCGTTTAAAAGAAAAAAGTACCTTTCTGGCCATCATGATTGTGGAGAAAAGTTTGAAAGGTGTGACATCAGTGCAACCTAAGGCCTGAAAAAGTAGAAGACAAATAAAATGTACTTTAAGTTCAGTATTTAAAAACCCCTCATTATTTTAAATCTGATTTCATTATATTTTGGGGCCTGATTTTTGAGGGCTTGGGGTTGGCAGTATTGAAAGTGAAACACCATAAAGGGACACGATCTTCAGAAATTGCGGGGTATGAAAACCATTCTCTTTTCAATGTATCTCAGTTTGAGGACCCAAACATGGGGGCTCTTAAAGTCACTAGTAACTTTGGGAAATGTTAGTCATGCTCCCTAGCCTAAACAATTGCAATCCAAAGCCGGGATCCAACTCCAGTTTAAACGAATGAAAGGATGATGGGAGGAGTGGAGATGGGGAATTGCTTGAAGAGGTGAGTTTTAGGGATGGATTTGATCGTTCAGTTGGATTTGGCTTGTTTCAAGTGGCTGCATTCATCTTGGTTACAAATTTGGGTATGACTCTAAACTGGATAATTACTGTTCGTTTGCAGGCAAATGAACAAATTGAGGGTGCAGGAGGCTCAAAGTTCTCCAGTATAATAATTGCTTTGACAGATGGTAAATTGGACGGTCAGATCCCGTTGTATGCAGAAAGAGAGGTGAGTAGTGAACTGCAACTGCCCGTTACATGCGGCTGTGTTTTTTGCATCTGTTTTTTGCCTACTGTGAAAATATTGTATTTCTTTCTCCATTTTATTTTGGAACAGGCAAATAAGGCCAGAGATTTAGGGGCTAGAGTTTACTGTGTAGGGGTCCTTGATTTTAAACAAGAACAGGTAAGTACATTCTTGTTATTACTAATTAATGTCTTATTACAAGTTGTTATAAGGCAGCCATCGCTGCAGTAGATGAATATACTTATGCTGGAGCAGTGCAATATCTTCTCCAGAGTAGCAAGTAGGTACTTAGACATTTACTTATTAATAGAAATAAAAAAGAAGAGTGGATGCTACTGTTTTATTACAGAAAAGATCTCTCAGAAATTAATTTCACTTAGTGATAGCCTCCTGAACCAGATAATGTAGGTAAACTTTCCATTCAAATGTTAACCAGCTTAGCCCACAGCTTGCAAGAGTACAGTGGCTGTGGCTAAGCTTTGAGTTGACAAGGGATAATAGTCTTTGTATTGGAAAACAAAAGGAGGACTATTGTCTTTTTTTTCATCAACTGAAAATGTATGTGTAGGTCCTGTGCTCCTGTAAGCAGAGCATTTGCAGAGTCAGCACTATAGAGCAGATGGAAGTGGAGTAGGAAGACTTGGACTTTACATGGAAAAAGTGTACAGCGGGAATCTTATCCAAAGGATATGTTGAAAGGCTTCGTAAAGTGAGACAAAGCAAACGGGAGCAGAAAAGTTTGTGTCATCAATATCTTAGTGCTGATTTATAACTTCACTCCAAGAAGAGACGTAAAATGATAGTCTCAAATTATCAGGATTTAGGGAATCCCTTCCTCTGGTTTGTTTGAATTTGAGTGATTACCACAGAGTGGGATTAGCAGCGTATCGTGCTGCAGCAAGTACTTCTGTTTAAAAAAAAAAAAAAAAAATCATAACTGCTCTCTTTTGCTGGGGGCCAGAAGGCCCATGGGATCCAGGATTTTCATTCTCTTGTTTAACGTTAGAGCCTATTGGTTTTTAGACAAAAGTTTAGATCTTTTCAGGCTGAAAAATATTGTGCAACATGTTTGGGCTGCCAAATTTTTTGTGTTTGTTTTCCAAAGCTTGAAAAAATTGCTGATACAAAAGAGCAAGTTTTCCCGGTCACTGGAGGATTCCAAGCCCTTAAAGGAATCATCAATTCTGTGAGTATTATTGAGCACACAGTCTCAAAACTTTTGATGTTTTTTTGTTTTTGAAGCAATTTCTTGGTTTCTGCTGTGGCTTGGGTTTTGCCAGGTAGGCAGTTGCATTATATTTAGCTAGGTTTAGTCTAAAGCCAAGCTGATGGTCTCAGCACCTCTCAGGAGGCACATTGAATAGAATTGGGCCCTAAATTCATAGTTTCCAGTCACTGGTACCTGCAATACATTTACCCTTCTTTTCTTAGGAATGCATTTCCACACATTGCTGCTGCCTGCCGTCCACTGAATTGGATGTGGCCTGATTCAGAATAGAGATAGCAAAATGCAAATTTAGCATGAGAACAGCTGGTTTTAAAGCTGTTAATAAGCTAGTTATGGTACTGGCCAGAAATTAATAAGAAAAGAAGAATATGGGAGTATTCTGGAGGCATCACTTGGACCTCTGCTTTTACTTACTCTTTCTCCTGGTAAAAATAGAATCTTTTGTTTTGGTTTGTTACTTCTGCATTTCACCAAAAGGCCCTGTTAATGAGTGTGGGCAAATGAACTGACTGCAGTGATTTATTTGAAAGGGATATAAAGGGATGAAACCACGGGAAGCATTTCATGGTTTTGATGAGGTCGGTGGCTAGGCTAGATTTTAGCTGATTTGGTCAGGTACCATGGCGCAGGAACATTTTTTAAGAGTGTGGATGCTGACCTTCTTTCTCCTTGCCATGTCCTGCCTCCCCACCCCCCAGCTGAGCCCAGGAGCAAAGCCCTGACATGCGGGAACAGCAGCCAAAGTGAAGTGGGGTGGGGGTCTGGATGGGCGAGGGGGTGCAGGAGCTAAGTGGGTGTGGGGGATCTGGGCGGGAGGAGGTGCAGGAGTGGGATGGGGTGGGAGGGCTGGGCAGGTGGTAGGGTGCAGGAATGGGGTGGGAGTGTGGGGTCTGAGAAATGGGGGGGGCACTTACCTGGTGCAGCTCCACAGGGATGCACATGGCTCCATGTCCCTTGCCACTCCCAGGCACCGCCCCCTGCTGCTTCTATTGGCCGTGATTGCGGCCTATCAGAGTGGTGGGAGTAGAGCCTCCAGGCAGCGCTGCACTGCGCTGCCGTTTCCCCGGCTGAAGGGAAGGGGAGCTGTGGGTTGAATCTGTCCCTGGCTTGCCTGACTCCGGCCCGCGAGGCTCAGGGCTCCTTCCCCCTCTGCACTGGGGAGCTGGCGCTGGCATTCCAGCCCTGTGGAGGGTTGTTGTGAGGCCAGCGCCGGCTCCCTGATGCTGGCGGGGGTGGAGCCCTAAGCTTCGGGGGCTGAATTCAGGCAGGTTCCCCACCCTTGCCTTAAAAGATGGCCTTTATTGACTATTTGTGTTGCGGTAGCGCATAGGACTCCTGGTTGTGAACAAGGACCCTGTTGTGCAGGGTACTGTACAAACCCAGGACAAAAAGACTGTCCCTACCAATAAGAGTTTACTATCGTCATATAAGGCAAAAGACAACCGATGGAGACAGACAGAGGAGTGGAAGGAAACAGTGAGACTGTTGGTGAGCATGATAGGCAGTGATCTCAAGCTGGCTTAAGCTCCATGCGCTGGTCAATGCTGCTTTTATTCCTAAAGGAAAATAGTACAAATTGAATGTCAAATGTAAGGCTATAAACATATTGGTGAATGAAGCTCTCTTCCCAAGACTGACCCCACTGATATTTATGTCCTCCCCACCCTTTTTTAACAAAGGACTCTATTTATAACTAAGTTATGAAACCAAGAACTTGTCACTACTCTTCCTTTGAATAATGTGTTTTTTTTTGCTAGAAGTTACTGCGGTAGATGAAATGGCTTTTTCCTTCTCTTTGCTTACAATATATTGCTTCAGAAGATTAGAACATAAGAACATAAGAATGGTCCATCTAGCCCACTAGCCTGTCTGCCGACAGTGGCCAACACCAGGTGGACCAAAGACAATGATCAAGCGATTTGTCTCGTGCCATCCATCTCCAGCCTCTGACAAACAGAGGCCAGGGACACCATTTCTATCCCCTGGCTAATAGCCTTTTATGGACCTAACCTCCATGAAATTATCTAGCTTCTCTTTAAACTCTGTTATAGTCCTAGCCTTCACAGCCTCCTCTGGCAAGGAGTTCCACAGGTTGACTATGCGCTGTGTGAAGAAGAACTTTCTTTGATTAGTTTTAAACCTGCTACCCATTAATTTCATTTGGTGTCCTCTAGTTCTTATATTATGGGAACTAGTAAATAACTTTTCTTTATTCATCCTCTCCACACCACTCATGATTTTATATACCTCTATCACATCCCCCCTCAGTCTCCTCTTTTCTAAACTGAAAAGTCCCAGTCCCAAGATTCTTCTCCAGTCTCAAAAGACGTGGTCAGTTCAGGCTCTTCATTCATCTTCTGTTAGAGACAGTAAATGCACGTGGCAAGTGCTAGGGAATGCCTGTCTGGCATTACTGTGAAGACTTTAAAGCAAGCACAGGAAAGATTTGGTCCATGGGCCGGATTCGGCCCACCAAGCCTTTAAATCTGGCCCCTGGCCCACCCCACTTGGACCCTCAGCAGAGAGCAGCCCCAGGGCTCAGAGTGGCTGGCTGCTCCATCTGCCTCACAGCACTGTGGGGGAAGGAAGAGCTTTATGCGCTGCTCCCACCTCCAGTGCAATCTTTCAGCTCCCATTGGCTGGTTCCCATTGGCTGCCCTCACCCCGAGCACAATCTCTCAACTCTTTTTTCCACACTGGGCTGCTGGCCTCGAGCCACCCAGGAAAGTGCCTCCTGTCCAGAGCCTGCCTCTGGCACCCCGAAACCCTGCCCCAGATCACCACCCAAACCCTCTATATCCCCCTGTACTCCAGGTCACAACTCCCTTCCAGCCTCTTCACGCCTTCCTACATTCCTCCTCCAGGCCAGAATCCTCTCCTGCACTTAGACCTTCTCCTGGACCCTGCACTCCAGGTCACAACCCCCTCCTTCACCCCAGCTCCCTCTCAGACCCCACAACCTCTCCTTCACTGCAGTCCCCTAGCCAGAGCTCCCTTCTCCACCCAACCTCCATCCCAGACCTCAGCCCCTTCAGACAAATGCAGCTCTTGTCCACTTGAGTGCCCTCCCATCAAAAATTATGGCCCATCCCTGCTTTTTAAATCAGTTAAGTCAATGGAGCTAAACTGATTTACACCAGCTGAGTGTTTGGCCGTAATTGTTGAATGTGCTTGGAAATGCCATGACCTAAACATTTGTAAAGTTTTTCAATTATCTATGGCAAGATTCAACCTCTTAAGTTCAAGGAGCAGCAGTTTGCCCCTCTTCCTGCTAACAAGGGCTGCTGTTTTCACACTTCACCATTGTTAGAAGCCAGATGGTGGTTCTGCCACACTCCTCTCTCAGGTTTGGAGGGGACAGGAAATACAGTATAGTTTCTCTTAGGGTTTCCATAGGAGCCTAGCTTGCGGATGGTACAAATGCATTGTACTTCTATCCCCTTGCTGTTTTGGCTGCTGTGGTCAGTGACGCCTATTTTTAAAGCTGCATTTGTTACCTGTCATATCCCTGGCTAAGAAGAGGGTCTGCATACTTGCATTATTTCACCCCAAGAACTTTCAGCCACCACAACCCACCTGGCTAGATTTTTCAGGGTGGGATTTCACCTAAGGAGTTCAGCACCAAACTCCCATTGAAATTCAAGTTCCTTTTGATGCTTGTAAAAATCCAGCCCTTAAAATATTCTGTAAAGAATGCATCATCCCTCATTACAGTACTGTGTGGGACTGACTGATTTTTTTAAGGAGGCTCTAATCTAGGTCTGAAACACATTGGCTATTCCTTATTAGCTGTAACTGAGTGCTTGAACAGTGTAGGTTTTTATTTCACAGATTGCAGTTTGAACAAATGTTGCAGGGCTTAGCTAATTGCTTGAATCTTTCCATGAAAAGCTTGTGTTGTGGCTCTCTAGGTTGTCTGGAAACACAAGAAAGGGCTCCTTTCAGTTATGTTTGTTGAGATTATCTGGTTGTTGATTTGTTGGGTTCCAGAAGCTTTTAGATTTTTAAGTTTTGTTCTTAAAGATCATGGCACGTTCTGGCTTGACAGCCATTGACTCTAACTTCAGATGTTGAGATGTTTTGAGAAGCAATCAGAACAATCCATTAGCATTAGGGTTGCCAGGTGTCCGGTTTTGAACCGGACAGTCCGGTATTTGAGCTTTCTGTCTGGGAAACAAATTGAGAAAATACTGGACATATAAATGTCCGGTATTTTCTAATTAAATAAGTTTTATTATTATCATGAGTATCAGTACGTAGCTGCGTGAGCGTGTCTACCAGCCAGGCAGTATGCAACTACGCAGTGGGGGGAGGGGCGGGGCCGAGGCAGGATGGAATCCCCGGGGCCGGACTCGCCCGTTCACTCCGCTGGGACCATGCGCAGGATGGGCAGTGCCCCGGGATCTGTGTGTGCCTGGGCCAGCCCCACTTCCCGCTGTCTGGTTCCCGTGCGCTTCCCCCTGACCTTCTCCTGACCAGCCCTGCTCCCCACCGGCTGGTTTCCCCCCCCCTTCCCGATCTCTCCCGCCAGCCCCATTCCCCGTGACCTCCTCCCGGATAGCCCCGCTCCCCACCGGCTGGTTCCTCCCAATATCCCACACCAGCTCCGCTCCCCCTATGGCTGGTTCTCCCCACCCCATCTGAGATCAAGTGTGTCCGGTATTTTTGTCGAAACCATCTGGCAACCCTAATTAGCATCCATTTCTCCCCTGGAAAATGTTATCCATATGGAAGCTGAACACAGTCAGAATCACTGGAACCATTTCCAAGGCAGTGGTTGGAAAGTCCACACATTTGGCTAACTTTTCCACCACAGGGATCCCTGTGGCAGGGAAGAAATGCTCTGACAGAGGGAGCAGCGTGGGGAAGAGAGCCCCCAGTAGCTCCCAGAGTGTGTGTGTGTGTGTGTGTGTGTGTCGTTCCATGCTCCTGGAAGGGGCGGAGCCTCAGGCGGAAGGGGCAGAGCTGAGGGCAGCCAGCCCTCAGACCGTGGCCCCACCTCTCCCGCACTGACTGGAGCACACTGCACAGTGCGCCTGCCTCCCCAGACAGCCCTAAGAACCACCCGGAGTGCGGTGGCAATTTTAAAGGGCTCGGGGCTCCGTGTCCCACCACTGCTGCAATGGCGCTGGAACAGGGCCCTAGGGCAATTGCCCCCTGTGTCCTCCCCTTCCCCGTCAGCAGCCTGTATGTAGCTACACATTCTCACCATGCTTCTGCCGGTATTGCATAGTGTAGACATAACCTAGCACACTTCTAGCCCAAATCCTGAAGGTTTTTTTTTTTTTTTTAAGTTTTTACTTGCTCCAATTCCCAGCAAAGTCTGTAAGGGTTTACCCCTCTCTGTATTGTGCCACATTTCTTTCAGATAATATCACCATAGACTGTATCGGAACAGTTTATTTTATTTATGCATACTTCTGTGCGGTGATAACTCACATGAAGTTCTGTAAGCTTTTCTGGCATTGTTAATATCCAGCTTTACAAAGTACTAAATGAACAGAGTTGTCAGAGTAAATAAATCTGAGCAGAAAGTCGAGCGTCTTAAAAGAAAAATGCTGAAGGCAAGTAGGATACCCTATCAGGAATGGTTTACTGATTTAGTTTGGCTGATAATTATGGGGGAGTATGGCTTCATGAGCAAATGGAATAAATACAGTGGCAGTGTGAGATTGAAGGGGTTAGGAGCAGGGCTGTGCTTACTATTTATGGGGCTCTATGCAGTACTATTAAACTGGTGCCCCTGTGACTGACGGCAGCACTGGAGGGCAGAGGAGAGGGGGAAATGATTTTTTGAGAGATGTGATAATCTTCAAAAACACTCTAATGAAATTTGTAAAGCAAATTTTAAACTAAGGTTCTGTAGACGCACACAGTAAATTCAGAAACTGACAGTAAATACTTTGGGTTGGAACATGCCTGTTAAATGGCGTCATTACCATTTGAATGGCTCTTTCACAGTTTCAATGTTCTGCTAATAGCTCTGGCAGGCTTTTCCACTTTTAAGTTAACTAGGTCCTCTCTGGAGGAAGTAGAGTTACAGAACAGGGATAAGAAGAGGCAGGTGGGTGGACATTAAGACCCAGTGGTGCCCCACATTTTTGGGTACCCTACACAGCTGCGTATGTGAAGGAGGGCCCTGGTTAGAAGTGTAAAGTTGCTTTCACAACATGATATTTTGGTACCATATGAGGAGCTTAGATCTCTTCTAATATGGACTGGATTTAATTGAGGGATTTCTTCTCTATTCAAGCACCAATCCTTAACAGCCATGTAGAGCGTAATAACTGTACATCAGTGTTCTAGGGATCAGTGTTGCAAGCTGCTGAATGCCTCTTGTGAGCCTCCAGAATCCCTGTTGTCTTCATTGCAAGGAGATTGGAGGATCCACGTCCTAATTCAGGAAGCATTTAACTTAAAACACTTCAAAGGGACTTTTTAGCATGTGCTTGGGAAGTAGTCTGGGTCTTTCAAAATTTCAGCTTGGCTTCATTATTTTCAGCATTTCCTAGGAGCTTCTGACACCTAGTTTCCATTAAAAGGAGTAGGAACTGAGCCTCTAAATCCCTTAGAGGCAACTTTGAAAAAAAATCTCAACCATGAGTATAACTGTTCTTTGTGAAGACACATAAGAACCAAGCTTGTTCTAACAAAGAGCAGCATTGGAAACTTTCCTGTTTATACACATCTGGAAATTTTACAGCTTTTAGCTTTATTTTCTTAATGTTTTCAATTGATTCGGAAATAAACGTTGTGGAAGCAGTTTACTGAGAAGAAGCAGCAGGCTCTAGTGATTAAAGCACAGAGCTGGGAGCCAGATGTGGCCTACATTTTATTCTCTTTCCCTTCCTTCTTCCTCCCCACCAAATAACTCTAGCATTCCTAAAGAAGATCTTGTTCTGGAGTTCCACGTGGTTGGGGTTCCACAGGTTTATGAGGTGAGCTGGGGAACAGGGATTCACTGAGATGTCCTCCCTGGCGGAGTCCCTGTTGTTCCAGTAGATAGCCAGCTGTAAATCAAATCTATTTGAAAATGGAATTCTCTTTGCTAGGACCATCTTCCCTGCTGCTGTTGTACTTCCTGGGGACTCCACTCCCAGTGCTGTACTGCTCTTTGGGTGTGTCTAGACTACAGGGTTTTTTCGAAAAAAGTAGCCTTTTTTTTCCAAAAAACTTCCCCTGCATCTAGACTGCTGCTAGCGTTCTTTCGAAAGTAAATCGAAAGAATGCAGCAGTTTTTTCGATCGTGGAAAACCTCATTTTACGAGGAAGAACGCCATTTTTCGAAAGCGCTCTTTAGAAAAAAGGCGCTATGTAATGCAAACTGTGCTTTTTCGGAAGAGAGCATCCAGACTGCCTGAGCACTCTCTTTTGAAAAAGCGGCTTGCTTTTTCGAAAGTACTGGTTGTAGTCTAGATGCTCTTTTTTGAAAGAGGCTTGCAGTCTAGATGTAGCCTTTGAGTGCGGGGATAGGGGACAAGGATCTCAGAGGAAGGAGGCAGCAGTCCTTGGACATCTTGGCCTGCATGAAGGTGAGTCTCTCCTTTCTTGTGGTTCTTCAGGGTCCATGTGATTAGGAGGCTGCTCTCCAGACCATAGCTAGGCTGTTCTCTTTCTTGTGGAATGTTCCGTTATGTATCTGTGCACAGTTCAGTATGTGGACCTGAGATCTAAATTGCTTGAGTAAACCTAGTTCTGAAAACAAAATAAATGAAAGGATCCTAATTCTATCTTCACATGTGGAATGCGGAATTCCTGCTGATTTGGGTGCACTGAGGGGAAGATGTCTGGCTGTTTCAGAGGGCAGAATTGGAACAGAATACGCCTTTACATTTTTTTTTAACTTCATTAAAGTATGTGACCAGTTTTAATTAGATGCCACTTATCTTACCTATTATCAGTTGACAGTGGGAAGTGCAAGATGGGTTAGTGCCCATCTTTAAGAAAGGGAAGAAGGACGATCCAGGGAACTATAGGCCCGTCAGTCTTACCTCAGTCCCTGGAAAAATCATGGAGAGGATCCTCAAGGAATACATTTTGAAGCACTTGGAAGAGGGGAAGGTGATCAGGAATAGTCAGCATGGATTCATGAAGGGCAAGTCATGCCTGACCAATCTAATTGCACCCTCAGCAAGTTCGCAGATGATACTAAGCTAGGGGGAGAGGTAGACATGCCGGAGGGAAGGGATAGAGTCCAGAGTGACTTAGACAAATTGGAGGATTGGGCCACAAGGAATCTGATGAGGTTCAACAAGGACAAGTGTAGAGTCCTTCACTTGGGACGGAAGAATCCCAAGCATTGTTACAGGCTGGGGACCAACTGGCTAAGTAGCAGTTCTGTAGAAAACAACCTGGGGGTTACAGTGGATGAGAAGCTGGATATGAGTCAACAGTGTGCCCTTGTAGCCAAGAAGGCTAATGGCATACTAGGTTGCATTAAGAGGAGCATTGCCAGTCAATCCAGAGATGTGATTATTCCTCTTTACTCTGCTCTGGGGAGGCCACCTCTGGAGTATTGTGTCCAGTTCTGGGCCCCCAATTACAGGAAGGATGTGGATGCGTTGGAGAGGGTACAGCGGAGGGCAACCAAAATGATTAGGGGGCTGGAGCATATGACCTAGGAGGTGAGGCTGAGGGAGTTGGGTCTATTTAGTCTGCAGAAGAGAAGAGTGAGGGGGGATTTGATAGCAGCCTTCAACTTCCTGAAAGGAGGTTCCAAAGAGGCTGGAGAAAGGCTGTTCACAGTAGTGATGGATGGCAGAACAAGGAACAATGGTCTCAAGTTGCGGTGGGAGAGGTCCAGGTTGGATATTAGGAAAAACTATTTTACTAGGAGGGTGGTGAAGCAGTGGAATGGGTTACCTAGGGAAGTAGTGGAGTCTCCATCCCTAGAGGTGTTTAAGTCCTGGCTTGACAAAGCCCTGGCTGGGTTGATTTAATTGGGATGGGCCCTGCCTTGGGCAGGGGGCTGGACTTGATGGCCTTCTAAGGTCTCTTCCAGCTCTGAGTCTATGATTCTAATATTTTATGTTTAAAACAACCCCACACACTCATCTGATAAGGGCTACAGGTACCCACCACTTAAGACACTAAAAGGGAAACAGTTTAAATAAACCCTCTCCCTGAAAAACAAGTATCTTCTGTGATAACAGGTTTTACCTAAGATTATTATAACTGAAGGAGATTAGAGAGAGAAACATTTGTCTCCGTTGTTTGAATTAATTATTTTGTGTATATTCAGTTTTACAGTTTGTAAGTTCAGAGGTTTCCCACAGGAAGAAGGGAGAGAAAAACACAGTTTGAAAAACAGTCAGACATGACTGTCAAACCATATAAATTGTTTGCAATTATAAACAATTTTATTGGAGTATTTTAAAGCTGAATAGATTCCAAATGGACACAGGCCATGTAGCAGGGAAACCTCCCACCCAAGAGAAAACTGTAGCTTTCTCAGAAAACACAAAAGTTTGGCTAGAAATTCAAAGTTAAGATTACAAGATATATAAAGAAATTCAAAGCTAGCACCTGCAGAGGCATTATGCCATGAGGCAAAATGGAAATAGTCTGCCTATATCAGTGTTTCTTAAACTTTTTAAGACCAAGGAACACCAAACAATATTTTTTTTTGAGAAACACCAAGAATTTTTTGTTGAGCAAAAAAAAGAGTCGGGAAAGGGTCAGGAAAGTTATTGAGGGGGAAAAAGGGTCAGGGGAAAGTTATTGAGGGGAAAAAAAAGGTCGCCTGCCATTTTGCATTCTGTTGTTCTCCGCGGCACACCTCCGACTGCCTCGCAGAACACTGGTGTGCCACGGAACACAGTTTAAGAAACACTGGCCTATACTCTGTTCTGGTGAAGCTGTGCCTTGAATCTCACTATCTGACCTGCACACCTCATTACTGAAATGGTACTCACAAACTGGAAGAAGTTCAACAAAGAGCAGCCCAGGAGTGGGGTGGGGGGAATGGGAAGCCTGGCGGAATTGATTTACGAGATGTTTCTAATAGAATGAAATAATGTGGGCCAAATTCTCGTACCCTTACTCTCATTGGGTAGTATTTTACTCTGTGAGTAGTTCCCCGGAAATTACAGGGCCTGCTTGATGGGCAGTACCTACTTCTATATGCAGCACAGTATCAGCATCTATAGAGCCCTGCGTGGATACAAAATTTGCATCCACATCTATATCTGCAAAAATGAGCCACGGATACCCGCGGATAATAAAATGGATGTCTGTGGATTTGCAGGGCTCTAAGCATCTGGTCCTGTACGTACGTTTTGACTAAGTAGTGACTTGGGGAAGATCTGGCATAACAACAGTTTACGGATGTCTGAAGGGCATCAAGTCCAAGGTTGGCAAGGAATTATTGAGGATGATAAAAGAGGAATAATGAGGAGTCATAGAGTTAAATTAAGGGGATCCGTCTACCCAGGGGAGTAGAGTTGTTTGTGTGTGTTTGATGGATGACTAAAATGCCATTCATGTTGGTTTTCTGTTTTTCATTGGTAACAAAGGTAAAAGGCCTAAGAATAAACCGTATGCCTGGACTGGTGGTAATTTTCAAGGCTCATCTATACAGATGCACACAATACTGTACTCAAAGCATCTTTATTATAAATGCAAAATTATTAATGCACTCCGAGGCAGATAGCTTGTTTGCCAACTTTCTTTTGGAGCAAAATTTTATAGGCAAGTTCTAATCCATTGAAAAACTGGGTTCATAATGGACATGCTGACAGCCCTTAGCTAAAGTGGTGCTAGCAGGCACTACGATAAAAGCTTATGGCTTAATTGTAGAAGCTCTTTCCGGCAAAACTCATTTATTATGGGGATAAAGCCTGATCTGACTGCAAAGATCAGTCAGTAAACCCCCCCTCCATAATTCACATGAATAGCAGAAAAGGATATCTAATTAAAGCTTTTTCTTTCAGTCAAATGGTTCCTCATCTTCTATCAATAAATGGTTGTGTAACAATACATTTGTACTATTAAGTTATGACATAGTGTGATCCCCGCCAGCTTTTTTTGAAGGAAAACAGCTGTGTAAAATACTGCTTGTGAAGCCAAATTCTATAACGCCTCTAAGTGTGTGCCTTGAACACTTCTTACTTGGCACGTACCCACAGTCATTATTTTTATTATTACAGTAGAACCTAGAAGTCCCAGTCAAGAGTGGGACCCACCTTGCACTGGTGCTGAATTGAACTCATAACAGGAGCTCCTATCCCTAAGAGATTATAATCTAGGCAAGACAGACAAAGGATTGGGGGAGAAATGGAGGCACAGAGAGGTGGGGTTAGTTGCTGAAAGACAAACCTCAGCAGTGGCTGACTTCCAGCTCTTGAGTCTTGTGTACCCTGGAGGCATTGCTCATTCTAAGAACAATTCTAACTGCTAGAGCACTTGCAAAACACCTCACATTCATGTAACAGAAGTGTTCTTAGTGCCAGATTTATGCATAAACTAAGACAGTTTAGGGCCTCAGATTATGAAGGGATCCTAAATACAAAAAAATTACTAATTTTTAGCAATGTACAAATATATAACTTTATTATTTCTGTTTTCATTGTCCTTTCTGTTAGAATAATACACATTTTTTTGGTACTGCCATGGGGCCTCTTAAATTTGACATAGTTTAGGGCCTCAGAATGTCTTACATAAGAACGGCCGTACCGGGTCAGACCAAAGGTCCATCTAGCCCAGTATCCTGTCTGCCGACAGTGGCCAGCACCAGGTGCCCCAGAGGGGGTGGACCGAAGACAATGATCAAGCAATTTGTCTCCTGCCATCCCTCTCCAGCCTCTGACAAACAGAGGCCAAGGACACCATTTTATCCCCTGGCTAATAGCCTTTTATGGACCTAACCTCCATGAAATTATCTAGCTTCTCTTTAAACTCTGTTATAGTCCTAGCCTTCACAGCCTCCTCTGGCAAGGAGTTCCACAGGCTGACTACGCTGTGTGAAGAAGAACTTTCTTTTATTAGTTTTAAACCTGCTACCCATTAATTTCATTTGGTGTCCTCTAGTTCTTCTATTTAGGGAACTAATAAATAACTTTTCTTTATCGGCCCTCTCCACACCACTCATGATTTTATACACCTCTATCATATCCCCCCTCAGTCTCCTCTCTTCTAAACTGAAAAGTCTTAATCTGTTCCTGATCCAATGAGTTCCAAGAACCATTTTGACCAGACTTGCTTTCAGCAGATGTGAGAATTGTTTCCATCTAAACCATTTCAATCTGAATAGTTTTTGAGCCAAGGTGGTTTAGTGAATTTCCACTGTTGTCCCATAATCCCCTTGCCAAATCTGCTGAGAATCAGCTGATTTTTGGATGGGTAGGAGGATGTGCTATGATCTATAGGCTGGGTAGCCTCCAAACATTTCAACTGAAATGGTTTAGCATAGCGTAGGTTTACCTTGTGTTTTCACCAGCAGTAATTTTTAAAATTGAATCAGTATGGCTAGTGTGAATGCATTGAGCCATTTGTATATATACTCTTTCTTATAAACACACAGTTCGGTCTGTAGTAGAGACACTGTGGTTAGACAAGGTTGTTTCAAGGTAGTTGTCACTGACCGAAGCCTTTTCACTACAATATAGGTGAAAAGCTAGTGACCTTACTCACTTTTCCACCTAGCTCCCAACTCCAGAATTCATTTAAACAATTGCCCTGATTTTCCTACCTGCCTTAGTTGCAGAGAAGTAGAAGGTGCAGGTTTTGAAAGAGGTCAGTGAAGTGCATGCTAGTAAGGATGGCCTTGATGCTTCATAGCCCTGAAATGTTTTTCAAGAGCAAAATCAACTTAAAGAAACAGCTGATTGCCAATTACAAATCTTCCTAATTGGAACATTTCCTGTAGGAGGAAAATATGCTTTGGTTCTGTACCGGGACCGGGAAGCCAGGAAGCGAGCAATTAAATGTTTAAACTTTATGGGGGAGGGTGAAGAAAGAAAAGCAACAAGTTGTCATTAAAAAAATTATTCCGATTTGATCAGTCTCTTCCTTAATCCACATGGATGGTCTAATACTGTAGCTGTATTTGGTACAAGGTTTAGAACTAACATTGTGCTGTTTTTCCATGTGATTGAGACTGTGAGTAGATAGTTTGGGGGAATTATTACATGTAGTTGTTAAAGAGACTCAATGGCCTGGAATAGAATGCTTTTCTGCTCTACCCTTCAGTATTGGACAGCCCCTAATTTGACATTCTCTGACATATTACAAATCGTATAATGTTCTCATGTAGAACAGTGAGCTTGATAAGCTTGCAACATAACTGACAAGATTCCAGTTTTTTGTGTGTATGCCCGTGTGTGCCTTATGATTTGGATGTGACTTGTCAGATATCCCTAACCTGTTATCAGTTACATTACATAACGGCTATGTAAACTGTTCTAACAAAACGAAGCATTCAGAACTCCATCTGAAGTACAGCTAGCATTTCCTTAGTGATGGTCTAGATCAGTGTTTCTCAGCCTTTTTTTTTTTTTTTTTTATAAAGTACCCTTTTTAAAAAAAAATAAGTACCCCCAGTACCTACAGTTTTTAGACACGCACAATTTTTTTTTCTACCATTGCAACACATTTGTTTAAAGAACTTAATTGTAGTGGGCAGGCAATGAAATTTTTGGGTGTTAAAAGTACAAAAATAATAAAGCACTGTAAAACTTAAAATAAAAATTCTGTTTTCTCCAAATTTCAGTTGTGTTGACATACCCCTCAGACTTCTCGTACCACTGGTTGAGAAACACTGGTCTAGATGGTACTGGGTCTTGCAATGAGGGCAGGGGACTGGACTCGATGACCTCTCGAGGTCCCTATGTGTTATTTGTTAAAATTAGACTTTCCTTAACAATGTTTTTAAGTTCCTTTCTGCTATCGAAGCTACCAATTTGTCACGGCCTTTGTAATAAGTAATATTTCATAAATAAGGTTGTTTTTAATTTGGAGGAAAAGACAGATGCTGTTAAAAGATGCATCCCTTCTGACCTGCAGTTTTATTATCTGTCTACTCTACTAAGTAATTGCAAAATGAGGCATTGCTTAGACACTGTGTAATTAGAATAACCTCGCTAATATTACGATATTGCATCACTGGTTGTTTTATGCAGTCCATATGTCCCATGTATTTTGATTTTTTTTTTTCTTCCCTTATGCACTCCTTTCCACTCTACTTTTCTTTTTGACTTCCTCTTGGTTTACATGCTACACTAACGTAACCGCAGGAAATAGCTGTAATTGTATTGAGTCTTGGGTGCCCTTTGAGAGTACAGATGTTTGGCAAAAGATAAAAAGTAGGTCCTACAGTGTTTGACTTCTGCTGTTGCTTTTCTATAGCTTCACTCGAGTGCCGTGTCAAAATGGTGTTTCGCCATGAATACACTTGATAAGTTTCAAATTAATTTGGATTGAGTGTCTAACATTTAATGTAGTGTGGCCATGTTGCCTGATTGCTTTCCACACCATATTTGCACAGTAGGTAATAAGTGGCAAAGACACATCCTTGGGCAAAAAGGGAGATGCTGGGGCTTGTTTTAGCACTATGCTGACATCTGAGCATTGGCTCTCCCAACGAAGTTATACAGAATTTCATCTTGCACAGGCTGCAGTGATTTGTCTGGCTTGCACATTTTTTGGAAAGGATTTTTTGCTAGAGCAAAATTCAGAGTGATAGGATCTTGACTTTGGAATGGGGAAGAGCCCAGCCTGTCCAGAAACAAGATCTGCTATCAAATTTACAGCATATATTTGCACTTTACAGGTCCTAAGTGTGAATGTGTATGATGGATCAAGGTAAATTAGGCCATATAGTCCACTGTACTCGTTTACTCTGATGATCTACACTGAATTTTCATCTTTGAAGCCAACTTTGGCCGTGGCAAGAAAGGGTTCAACTCCCATTAGTCAAGAAAGCAAATACATTTAGAATTAAAAGTTTATCTTCCCTTTGGTGCTCTAGGGATAAATTTAGAGCTGCACCCACTTACACCAGGGCCAAATTCAACATTGAGTCTCTGATCCATATGCACTTGCTTAACTTTACGCATTGTGAGTAACCCCACCGAAGTCAATATGGAAAAGCCTGTAAGTCTTGGTAGATTCAGTGTCAGAGTCTCCATAGGCAAAAGGCTAGAATATTAACCCATCACTGTGTGTTGTACCTTCTCACCCTTATATTTTCTATTCTCTATTATTTCACCATTTTAACAATGGTGAAAAGATCCTTTAAATCAGTGGTTCTCAAAGTGTGGGCCGTGGACCCGCTAGTGGTCTGCGACCATGTTGCAAGTGGGCTGCGGGCTTGGGGCTGCCCCCCCTTGCAGCAAGGAGCTTGCGCTGGTGCTCCAGCCCCACATCCACCCATGAGGTTGGAGTGCCAGTGTCAGTTTCCCACTAATATATTGTGTGTGTGGGGGGGGGGGGGAAAGTGTCTCTGTGCACTGCTGCTCCTCCCCCCCCGGGGGAATGGAGGCTGGGGGAATGGAGTGCAGGACACTGCTTGCCCGGAGGCTTTTCGCGCTGCTCCCATTGTCCAGAATCCCGGCCTGGGAGCAGCGGGAGGTGTGGAGCCGGATAAGCGCCCCCCCATTCCCTTCATGCCCAGACCCTGTACTCCCATTCCCCCTCCCACCCAGACCTCGCACCCCCACTGCCCCTTCCTCTACCTGTTTTGTCATAATGGCTGGTTGGCTGGTGGTCCACAGAAAGGTCTGCATTGAGCGGGGTAGGCCGTAGGCCAAAAAGTTTGAGACTCACTGCTTTAAATTACGCTGAAATAAGTCTGCTAATGAGGCCTTTGGTGACTCGTGAAAACCACATGGTGATATGGGTTTAACGTACTCCGAGTTTACCCAGTCAATGAGAATGAAGCTGAACCATTTACAAATATGCTTAATCCAGATGTGAAAACTTGCTTCTGACATGGTTGGGCTCAGGCCAGGCTGGCTGGTTGGATGCTGTGACAGGAAACAGTGTAGTTGGAAATGAATTTAATCCACACTCATTTTGTATAGATGCTCAGAGGGTTTAAATTGAATTCTAGACTGTGGTTGGTCCTGCCGTGAGGGCAGGAGACTGGACTTGATGACCACTCAAGGCCCTTCTAGTTCTAGGATTCTGTGGTTTTATGATTCTGTGGACAGCCTTACTATTGTCTGACGTTTCAGTGCGGGATAAGATGCTGAGAGGGATTTGCAGCTGTTAAAAATTATAGCTTTGATATGCGGGGCAGGTTCTTGCAACAGCAGAGTGGCTTTGTGCTGCATGTCTGGGAAAATCAGGCAGGTCGTTGAACCACTGTAACGTCACCCCCCATGTGGTAGGGATGCTCCAGAATGATAGAATGACTCCTGTGCCAAACTCCTCTGTGCGGCCAGCGTGGGGGCATGGTTAGAGGAAAGGAGATATGCTAAGGCTTCTCTGTGTCATGCCACATTTCAGCCACCATTTCAGTCTGTTGGGAGCCAATGTAATCTAAGGCAGCCTTCAGTCTGCTCTGACTTTTGTCCGGCACCCAGGGTATGTCTAGACTACATCCCTCTGTCGCCAGAGGGATGTAAATTAGACATACCGAAATTGCTAATGAAATGGGGATTTAAATATCCCGCGCTTCATTAGAATAAAAATGGCCGTCGCTTTTTGCCGACGCGGCACTTTGCCAGCAAAAAGTGGCAGTCTAGATGGGGATCGGTCGACAAGGAAAGCCTTTTCGGACCGATCCCTTATACCTTGTGCAATGGGATTTACAGGACCCGTCCGATAAGGCTTTCCTTGTCGACTGATCCCCTTCTAGACTGCTGGTTTTTGCCGGCAAAGTGCCGCGGCGGCAAAAAGCGGCGGCGGCCATTTTTGTTCTAATGAAGCGAGGGATATTTAAATCCGTGCTTCATTAGCAATTTCGGTATGTCTAATTTACATCCCTCTGGTGATAGAGGGATGTAGTCTAGACATACTCCCAGTGTTTGTAAGATCAGCGAAGGAAGGTTTGCTTTTGTGCTGTCTTTGGCACCGCTCTCCTGCCTTTTGCTTTTTTTGCAGCTTGGCTGTAACTATAGATCCTGGCCCGCTTTCCCCCTGTGTTTTATTCTTCTTTATATATTTTGTTTTTCTCTGCAATCAGAATCGGCTGTACCCTGAAACATGTTATCACGGACTCAACCCATCAGACGTATTGTACGGGTGGATGCTTTGTACAATGTGAGCTCAGGAGGGGAAGCTAGGAAGAGGGTTCCAGTTTAAATTCTAAATGCCTTTACTTTTGTTCATCTGCCATACTATGGCCGCAACAAAAACACTTCCTACCGTTTAATTTGGCTCGCATTTTGTCAGGGTTCACATGGCTCTGCTTTCAGGATGGCCCTGCTAACGCTCAGCTGTAGTTTTCTCACTGTTCATGTTTCACAGCATTCCCTGCAGAAAATAATAAACTCTGCTTTCATGGGGGCAAATTGTATTGGTCGCTCTTGGGGATAGTGTAAACTGGCACTTGCCATAGTCCTTGTGCTTTTTGCGTTTGGGCCTGGAATTGTGCAGGGTACGTTTTGCAGTGAGCATACGCGACACTGGCTATCAGGGCTCGGTAGGGAGCACTCCACGCTCTCTAAGCAGCAAGTGCAGTGAACAGGAGTTAACAATGCTGTAAATGTAGGTTTGTACATGGACTGCTTGGCATGACATCCCTGAAAGTTACTACACTGCATTGGCAACGTAACTGACACAGGCATAGTTAGGTTATTCGTAACAAGTATTATTATTTTTTCTTTAGAAATTTGATCACGTAAAGCATGGACATAATTGTACTTAAGCAGCATTAGTTACGTAGTACACACAGTTTCGCTTATCAAGCTGTTGTCTTCCTCTGAAAACAGTAATGGCCATTCTCCCTTGGGAGCAGGTTCTGTTTTCCTGTGAGCAATAATGAAGACAAATGGAGGTATATATTAGAAATAAATCTGCAGTAAATAACACCCACCCACTTGAAAAGCTTGTATTGTTCAAAATATTGATGTGCTAAGTATGACCGAACTCTCTCCAAGAGCTCTTCCTCTAACAATCTGTGGTATGCTAATTTCTTAATTTAGGGAAACAAATCTCTTGTATGCTCATCCCATTTATTGTTTTCGTAACATTACATAGACTTGAAAATTGATAGGGTTGCTCTGAAAAGAATCCAGCTGTGCTTGATGACCTGCCCAGAATCCTGAACTCTGCATGCAGTTTTATGGGAGGAACAGATGCCAGGAGAGTTATGATTTATGGTGCTAACTGCTGCCAAAACTTTTGAACTGCAGACTGAGGCTAAGCAAAATCAAATGATCCCACGAAATGAATTGACACTTAACATATTCTGTTAATTGTCAATGTACAGTTACGTTGATCACAAGTTGTTGCTAGTGTACTGTTTTCTTAAGCGTTCCTGAGTATGAAATGTATTGAAGCAATGAAAGGAAAAGATCTTTTTAGTAGAGTGTGTGTAATACCATGCTACGCAATGTGATTGTACTGCATGTTTCATAAGAATGTACCCAAAATGCGTCACAACTTTACTGCAAACTACATAATTGCTCTGTTGTGTTTGTTTATATGGGGAAAAATATATGTTTAGCTGGGATTTGAAAAGAGAGAGGCCTCTATTCTCTTCTCTTGCCAATATAAATCTGTTGGTCAGTGCAGTTAGTTCTGATTTACACTGGTGTCAGAGTAGAGTCAAGAGTGGAGTCTTGAGCGGGTGAAGATGTAACCACCACCAGGCAGATTTGAAGCTGGGACCTCTGGAGCTTGATATAGGAGCCTCTAGCCTTTGAGCTAAAAAGCCAGCTGGCTCTCAGCCCCTGCTGTAGAGGTTTCTTGTACGTATCTGTTGCTGTGGTCTAGGTGCCACTGCATGGGACGGTGTACCACACTAGGTGTGTGGGTTACAAAGAGATAGTAGAAGCTTGTTGCAGGGCAACAGAGAATCCAGAAAAGGTTCTTGCCTCATTTCTGTCGTGTCAATGCTTGTACAAGGGTAGCACAAACAGGTCTCTCGGGAGCAAAGGAGAAGTGCCAAAAATTAGAGGCAATGACGATCTCTGTTGTACTTTGTAACTTGGGCTTCCTTTTCATAAATTTGTCAGCTCCGCGCTTCTGTTTTGATGCAAATGCTACTGTGATTATTGGTGTAGGTGGCTTCCCCCTCCCCCCCCCTCCCCCCCCCCCCCAGCTGAAGTATTTTTAACCAAACACGATGATATTTTTAATTTACTCAGCTTTCAGCTTCTGTGGGTTCAGCGTACGGGGTCAAGAACTGACAGTGTTTCTGGAGAATGCCTCTAATTGAATGAAATCCTATATGAATGGAGCAGCACGGCTAACCACTATGCTGCTCTATGAAGTAAACTGAAGACTGCAGAACGGGAAGGGTTGGAGCAGAAAGTGCCATCTCACTATTGTACTTATAAATTGCTTATTGGGAAACTAGTTCAGTAGAAAGGCTCTGCCTCCAAACTCTAGGGCTGACAGAGCTGTAGGAGGTTTTTTTCAGCTGCTTTAAATAATGTCTACTTGTGAACCTGTGCTAAGTGTCCGGTGTCCCTGAAGCAGCCGATGGCCTCCTGTACATAAGGCCTCCCATGGCTTGGCTGGAATGACTTGAGAGTGAGACGTGACAAACTGGTTTCACAGAAAGTAGAAGATCAACTTTCCAGAACTGAAAAAAGGTGCCGCAAAAGAGCGATCGGCAGCGAAGCCGCCTATCACAGCCCTGAAAGGATGCTGGTTACAGAAAGCAGTGTGTCAGGGAGTTAGCAAACCCAGATCAGCCAAGCTCATATCAATATTAGAGGGGTTATGTAGCAGCACATACAAAAGACAGTGTATGGGGAGCGCATGCCGAGTACTGTGCTTTGGTGACAGAATGAGGTGTGCAGTGCATCTTGGTCTTGGCCCATGACTGCAAAGCCCTGATCCAGCAAGCAGTGTTCCCTCTAAGATTTTCCATCCATGAGGGGAGTGAGTTTTTTGTCTTGTGCACCAATATTGAGGTCATGTGCACTTGTTCAGACATGTGCCACTGTGGCACCCAAGTTATTAACAAATTATCTTATAAACCGCTCCCTTTTCCCCTCTGCTGCCATGTCTCCCGCCCTCCCCTTTCCCCATCTGCTCCCCTGGTGCCTGCTGCTGCCCCCACCCCTCACCTTCCTCTGCTGTCCTGGCTCTTGTCCTTCTCACTCCCTTCAGCCCTTCTCTTCTCCCTGTGTCCACTTCTCCTCTAGCCCCACACTGATTATCTGCCTCTCCCCATCCCCTCTCCTAACTCCTCCCTCTACCCACCCTGCCCCGCCTCTGCCCTCTGGTGCCTGTCCCTCCCTGTTGCTCCCCTCCCTGTTTCTGCCCTTCTCCTTCACCCCCAGAATCCTCATGGCACCTTCCCTTACCCCAGCACCCTTCTGGTGACTGCCCCTGCCCTCCCAACACCTGCCCCCCTTGCCCTTTTCCTCCCTAGTGCTCACCCCCTCACCACCCTCTGCCCTGGTTCTCCTCACACCCCTCTGCACCCTCACATATGACTTGCTCCATCCACTACCTTCCTCATGCTCATCCCTCCTTTCAACTCCGCTTCTCCTGGCACCCACTCCTCTCCTCTTCCTTCCTCTTGCCCCCATTGTCCCTCCCCTCTGCCCTTCCCTTCTCCTCTCCCAGCATCATCCTGTCCTCTCCCTTCTCCACTGACACCTTCCCCTTCCCCGCCCCTTCTCCTGCCCTTTCCTCTCATTGTCTCCTCTTGGTCCCCTGACATTTGTCTCTCTCCTCCACCCAGCCCCTTGATACCTTCCCCTTTATTCTTCTGCCCTGGTTCCCTCCTGTCCTCTCAGTACAAGCCCCTTCCTCTCCTCACCCCCACCTCCCTCTTAGTTCTCCCTTTGCCCCTTCCCTCACCTTTCTGACACCTGCACCCCTCCACCCCCTGGTGCAGGTGTGAGGCTGCATGGCAGATGGCTGCCCCATGTGCCAGGGCTGGAGCCAGGGCTGCAGTGCTATTTTTAACACCCTTGCCCAGGAGCAGCTGCGCTGTGGTCTGGCTCCACTCCTGGCACAGGACAGCTGCCTGTCATGAGACCAGTCCTGGGAGTGGCTGGGGCTGGGACCACAGTAGTAAAAATAGCACCGTGGCCCCAGCTCCAGTCCTGGCATATGGGGTGCAGCAGCATAGCAGGTGGCTGCCCCATGTGCTGGGACTGGAGGTGGGGCCGCAGTGCTATTTTTAGTACCATGGCTCAGGCTCCAGCTGCGGCAGCTGCCAGGTGGCCCACCCCTGGCCACAGCTCCAGCCCTGAAAAAGGCCTGAAGCTAGGGCCAGGGTTGCAAGGTGGCTGCCCCGCCGCTCCTGGGGTGGGGCAGCCGCCCCCCATGCAGCCCTACCGCGGAGCAGCTGAGCAGCCACTGCAAAGCTCTGCTGAGGAGGTGTGTGGAAGGCAAATTCTTGCTGCATGCCCGCATAGGTGTGCATCTTAGTGGGAACTATGTCAGCCAGGCACTTGAGCATGTGCTTGACTTTAATGTGTATCCCCATTGATGTCAGTGGGTACTGTTCACATGCTTAAAGATAAGTACATGATTAAGTGTTATGCTAGATTGGAGCCTATTTCCCAGCCTCCTGGCTCAGAGGCAAAATTAGACTGGACCATATTAGCACAATGAGGCCTGGTCTACACTGCAATGTAGGTCAATATAACTGTGTTACTAAGGGATGTGAAATATCCATACCCTTGAGTGATGTAGTTAAACCGACCTAACCCACAGCGCAGGCAGTGCTAGGTCCACGGGAGAGTTCTCCCATCTACCTAGTTTCTGCCTCTCAGGGCGGTGGATTATTGACACCCATGAGAGAAACTTGCCTGTTGGCGTAGGTCAGGGGTCTCAAACTCTCGGCCTGTGGACCATCTCCGGCTGGAGTAATTAAACAGTCTGGATTGGGAATCCCAGGGAAGAGCCCTGTTGGTTACAGTTCTTCAAGCCCCGCTCCTTCCCACCATTGCCCCACTATGGCATCCCATCCCCATAGGACACGGTTTTGGATGTCAGCGGTGGGGGATGGGGCCTGGCGCAGGGCGACACCAGCAGCCAATTCCCTCTCCCCTGCACTCCCTGTCATTCAGTGGGCACCCTCACTTTGCTTCCCCACGGGGAACACAGGGGAGCCCAACCACTGCTGCTGCATGGTGCCAAGTCCCCTCCCCCCAGTGATCCCCAAAGCCATGTCCTCAGGGACTGTGCAGGGGATGGTAGGAAGGGGCGGGGCTTGAGGAATGGTAACAGACAGTCAGGCTTCCTTGCCCTCCGGCCTCCCTGGGCTCCTGGGCTGGATTGCGCAATTGCTCCAGCTGGGGAAGGCCTGAGGGCTGGGAGTTTGAGACCACTGGTGTAGGCGGTGTCAGCACTGAAGTGCTACAGCTTCCCTGCTGCAACAGAATTTTAAGTGTAGACAAACTCTTAGTATAGATTCAACATCTGATTAACAAATTACTCTGGTGGGCATCAGCGTTGAGTAATGCCAGTCCTGATGTAATGCCGTTAAGTCAGTGGAGTTACACCAGGGATGAATTTGTGTTCATGTGCCAATGGCTTATCTTGCATATCTTTAGTCTGGTAAACTGTACGCCTGCAGAAGAGCTTAACCCCTCATTGCTAAGGGACACTCCTACTGTGAAAACTATTCGTAGATCATATGTCCTATGTAACTTCTTGAAAGTTCCAGAAGTTCTGATGCCTTGAAGTGAGGCTTGAGATCTCTGTTGCCTCTGAAGCTGTGATGTATTAATGCTGTTTGCTTTTAAGATAGCTGTCATAATAAAATGCACCCTCTGGGTGCTGGAAAGGACAAGGAATTTTCTCTTCCCCTGCTGAGCCTGCTAAGTGTGTGTTTGGCAGAAGGGCAGAGGGGTATTCTTACTACTCCAGCTTTCTGGCTTCTGCCAGATGAGTACGTGAGTTTTCTGATACACAACCTCTCTTCCATGTTTTGGGTCCTTTTCTCCCATGAATAGCTCCGGTTGCTGGTTGTGCTGCTACTCCTCACTCAGCAGCCACACTGACGTTGATGTGATTCATGGGTCTGATCCAGAACTTTTAATAGCAGCGTGAAACTGACAACATCCTTTTTCCTCTCACACTGCTTCTGTTTAATAATGTGTTCACTTTTTTTCATTGTATTCTTTTGGTATATATGGTCATGCCAATTCTCTTCCAGAATATGATCTGAGGAAGTGGGTCTGGCCCACGACACGAAAGCTCATCACCTATTAAACCATCTTGTTAGTCTTTAAAGTGCTACATAGTTTTTCCTTTTGTTTTTGCAAGATCAGACTAACACGGCTACCTCTCTATTACTGCTTCTGTTTGAGTGAGGTGGGCAAGAAAGCAGCAAATGCAGTGATGTAGTTTGCAGAGTCAAGACGACTTCCCTACAGTGGCTGACTGAGAGAAGTGTAATCGTTTTCGGTCATGAAGGCTTAGTTCTGCAGAAGTAGATAGCTTAGGCTGCCCCTTGTCGGGACATTTATTACTCACTCCTGGAGAATTGGCAGGTGAATTTTAAAGTGCTGACAATTTTCTCAGAGGACCCCTAGTCTCATGATAACTAAGGGCTTGTCTACATGGTGTGGCAATGTGCTGTACGAGGGTGTGATTTCCAAAGTGCACTAACAGGTTGCCTGTTTGACTCTGCTGGTGCACATTAAAAGTTCCCTAGTGCACTTTAACATAGTACTGCTTCAAACAATGCTATCTTAAAGCACACCAGCAGGGTCCGTGCACACCAGTGAATGCACAACATGTTAGTGGGCTTTAGAAATCACATCCTTGTAGAGCATATCACACGCCTTTGTAGATAATCCCCAACGCTGCTTGGGTGCACAATTAAGTACCATTATCTTGTTGCCCTGCCAAATCAGACTCCTGATCAGACCTGGTGATGTATTTCCTATCCTTGTCCAGGGACTGCACGTTATGTCTCCGTCAGTGGGGTTATTTAGTATGAGCAGCACCCAAAGACCCAGTCAGTACCAGGGCCCCCAAGTGCTTCAGTCTGTAGGAACGCGTATTGAGTAGCATGACTCCTGCACTCAAGAACTTAAAGTTTAAAAAGCAGTGTGGCCCAGACTGACCAGAATGGTGATGGGCACAGGTTTTGTTAACTCCATGTCTTCTCTCTTGCGTGCAAGGGAAAAGACATGAAGACCATTTTTGCATTATATGCAAGAAAAATGGAGAAGTTAGAAGTTAGTTCACAAAGGCATGGAAAGCCCCTAATTTACTGAAATTTCGGATGCATGTAAAGTTTGTGACATACGCTCTTTATAGCCCCTACCCCTCCCTCCTGTTTGATGGGAATCTGTGCTGGGATATATGAGCTGCATGTGCCTCTATGGAGTACCCTGGGGCAGCGTTCCCTGTAAGCTGAGTGCTTGGGCAGCCATCCAAGAGAGATGCAGAGCACCCAGCATGTGTTTCTACTAGTGGTGCACATCCACACATAACAAAATGTATTCTGCACGTGGATGGACAAAATGAGAGGGAACATTGCCCTGGAGGTGTCCTCCAGGTCTTAGAAGTTTTGCATTTCCATGGGGACAGGGCTGGAAGGAATGGGGCTGTCAGTCTCTCCTTGATTCTACACTCACATCTATGGGAAAATGTGTTTGTAGGGTAGCTGGCAGTCAAGATAGCCCCTGGAAGCAAGGCCTTTATATGCTGGGGAGAATAGGGCTCTTTATTTGGCATGAAACTCTGGAAATAGACTGGATGACATCAGCTCCTTAAATCTCTCCCCCTGCAACAGTATCAAGGAAGTTTACAGTTGTTTGAATGTATTGTATGCCAGCAGAGTACTTAACTATCCTATTCAAGGGTGGCCTTATATAGTAATTATTTCAACTTTGGTTGTGTGCAGTTTGCAAATAGTGAACTTACAGTGCAAATTCATTCTGCTTCATTGTTCTGAGCCAGGAAAAAATGGAATTCAGAGTCAGAGATTGTCTTTTGAAAATATTATTGCACTTTGTATTACGCCCGAGTTTTCCACAAGTATTTTAAAAATAGATTTTTTTCAAAAGGGGAAAGAAACTGTTTGCTTGCTTGTTACACTTTTTTCTGCTAAATTGCAGCAGTGGGCAAAAATGCAAAAGCACAGCTCAAGTCATTTATTATGGGGCAAATACTGCCCATCCTCTTTGGTCCAAGGGAGTCCCGTCCGGATGTAGCAAAACTATCACGATTTAGCTGTGGAAGGATTTTTCACAGAGCACCTTGTGTTGGTCAAACTCTGCTCCTTTTTGAGTTGCCGATAAAACTGCTGTGGACTTGAATGCGAGCGCTTTGGAAAACCCTGTCGTATGTGAGGCGGGAAGAGAATTTGGGCAGACTGGTCTGTGTCAGGATTCTCTCTCTGGGGACGTGGAGAACTGCTTAGTTGTGGGACAAGGGAGCACCAGGAAAGGTGTGAGCTGTCGGTAGGGCTACAGCTTCTCCATTGATGTCCCATATGGTGGGGGGCTATTACAGGCTCTGGCCTTCAGTGACAGCTCTGCAGGGAGCTGGTGTGTGGGTGTGTGTGTGTGTGTGTGGGGGGGGGGATTTATTTCTTAAGTGGCTGTGGAAAGCCCATTGAAATCAATGGCAGTCATTGGGATTTGGCTCAGGTCCCAACATAAGAATGGATGGGCATCGAGGACACAAATGATAAACCATAGTTTGGCTCAAAGAGTTTGACCGTATTTAGATTTCTTTTTTAAAGGCAAAGTCTGACCATTTTATTGAGTTGTAGGTGCACTTTGTGGGCGTCGATGAAATAACATTTCAAAGGGAAGAAGAGTTAACCAGAAAAGAGTGGGGTCCAGAAAGAGAAAGGGGGAAAGAAGGATAAGACATTCCCGTACATCCTTTGAAGGTGCAGATCTCTCTCTCTCTCCCTCTTTCTCCCAGGCCTAACAGATTAGTATTGCTTGCCTGTATTTGAAGACATTTTCTTTTCTCCAGTATGGTGGCTAGGTCCAGTTGCCTTGCTCTTAGGTAGGCAGCCCAGTGAAGTCAGTGGCATGGTTCATGTTCATGGGTGTGATGAGTGGGATTTGCCCCATTACTTGGATGATACTTGTGACTTCCCCTCTGTGGAAGATGAATAAAGTCCTGCAGATCCACTGCTATCCTCTTTATATTTGTGGGTATCTGCACTTGCGGATAGGGACGAGGATATCCTCAGCCATAGCTGCAAAAATGAGCTGCGGATACAAGTATTATATCCACGTACGGCTCTAAAGATGGGGAATCTGGCCTTATGTGCGAGTTCAGTTTTCTGGTAAAATGGGAGATTTGAGGCAGGAAGTGGAAACTTCTTTAGGCTGATATATCTGTCCCATTGAGGTCCCATGTGTTTCTAATATCAAATGATTTCAGTTTTTCCTACAATTTTGCCTCTTGGGTGTGTATTGTTGCTCCATTGAAGGAATTTTAGGGATGATAAGGTAGATTTCTGTAATGCTGTTGCTTTTTTAGAACAGACCGTTAGGGACTGAAGATTTTTGAAGGTTTGGGAACAGTCTAGTTTGAATATCAGAGAGACAGCAAGGTTAAGTACCTTTCCACTGCGAGTCACAGTGAGCCATGCAGATTTTATCACTTCGGAAACTATTTGGCCTTCATATCAAAGAGTAAAGAAATACAATTGAGTAATCATGCACACTCAGATCTTTGTCTTTGCCAGGAACTTTTGATGCTCTCATAGAAGATTTTGGACTTCCTTAAGCCAAATGAAAGTACCGAATAGTTTAGATATGGAAATTTTGTGACAATTCAACCGCTTATATTTAATGACAGTATTTAAAAAAAAAAAAAATCTTTTCACACTTGGAGTCAGATTGTCCCAGCAGGACATCTACTGTTGGAATTGTGAAATAACTGGTGCCAAGGGGATTAATTTAGCCTGAACTCTTTATTAACATTCATTATTTGTGCCTCAGATCTGATAAATCTCTCTAAGCTGTAACTTACCTATGTCTGCTTTTGTGCTTTTTTGGTTTTAAGAAAAACAAAAACAAACACAAACAAAAAACAAAACGGAAGTTAGCACATGCAAATATGTTGTAATTGTTCCTGCTTTGTACTGGATCTGGAGATGCAGCAACAGAAACCACTAGCAAACAGAATGATACAAACAAAATATAAAGGGAGGAAAAGGAGGTGTGAGTAGAATCTTGGCAAGTTGAGGTGGGCTCAGATTTTGCAAAGTGTGGTGTGTTGGTCTAACTCAGGGGTGGGCAGTAATTTTCACAGGGGGGCCATTTAATGAATTTTGGTTCTAGTCATGGGCCGGCTCCACCTCCAGAAGGGGCGGGGCCTGGGACAGGGCAGGGGCTGGGGACTAGCCTCCCTCCAGAGTTGTCTAGGGCTGGAGCCTTGGAAGTAAAAACAGAGCAAAGGGCTTGTGGTTCCAGCCCTGCTGCTACCAGGGGTTGCTGCGGCTCTTTAAAAGCCTTGTGGCTCCAGTCCTACTGGGGTAGCACCACAACTGGGAGCCATGAGCCATCCTGCTGCCTGAGCTTTTGCCTGGAAATTCAGTGGCATGGGCAGCAGGATATAAATAGGAAGTGGCCAGATGCCGTCCAGGGACTGGATCAAAGTGTTAGGCAGGCCAGATCCAGCCCCCTAGGCTCAACTTGCCCAGCCCTGGTCAAATTCTTTTCCCTGTGAAGTTTCTAGTAACAATCCCATTGACTCTAATGGGAGTGGAGTTAGGCCAATACTGAGCACTTGGGAAGACCCCACCTTTAGTATCCAAGCCACTGATCCTGCAAAATGTTAAATGTGTTCTTAACTTAAAGCAGATGAATAGTCCAGTTAATTTAAATGGGCCTACTCATGTGAGGAAGTTTCCTTATTTGGAAAAAACCTGCGTTTACCATGAATTTTTAACTAAAGGGAGGCCATGCTTTATTTAATGGTCTCACATTTTTTTTTAAATGAAAAAGGGGAAAATGGGACATCTGGCAGCTGGAGTAAGCTAGAGCAGCTGTTTGGCTGCTGTAAGGAATACTAACCACCGAACAAAACTGGAGGTCTTTTTGACAAAACTATGGTTACAAACCTGTGAAACCTGGATTTAAGAGGATGAGATTAACTGGCTACATGCTGAGAAAATTTCTACATAGGATGGCTGAGCAAACAGAGCACCAAAATAGGACTCAGTAGGACTGGGTACAGTTCCTAGATGGGCTGAACTTGGGCACGTTATTTAATCTACAGTAGACTTCCGATAATCCGGCACCTTTGGGACCTAGGTGGTGCCGCATTATCGGATATGCCGGAGTACCAGGAGGTACTGCATACTCCCAACCCTCCCCCTTCTCCCCCCCAACCTTATGCTCGGGTCCTGGAGCCGCTGGTACAGCCACGCATCTTCCTCCAGGCACTGGGGCACGTGTGCTGAGCAGCTGGCTTTTCAATGATCTGGCTGGGACACCGTGTGTAATCCAATTCCCCTCCGCTTCCCCTTCCCTGGAGCCAAACACCTCCCCTTCCTGCTGTAACCCACGTGAGAGCGGCTGACGTGAGTGGTTCTGGGTTCCGTCCCGGTTCCTTCAGGAGCGCTTGCCATTTTGATGCCGGACTATCGGGAGTGCCGGACAATTGGGTGCTGGACTATTGGAGTTTTACTGTACCTTGTATCCCCCTGTTGCTTCTCTGTATGTGGGGAGGATGCCTCCCTACTTCACAGAGATGTGTAAAATCCCTAATTGATTGTGCGGTGCTTAGATCCTGTAAGGGCCAAATGTGTAGCTAGCTTTATCCCTTGCAACATATGAACATATTGGGGGCTCAATATGTCGCTCCCTTTCCATGACTGTAATCCCACAGGGCCTGGCACACCCAGCTTGTACTTCAATCTGATTTACTCTTGCTGTTTCCACTTAATTTACCATGAAGTGGTCAAAATAAATGGGGTGTTGAGAAGACTGTATCTGGATGACGTCCACCTGATAATATTCAGTGTAGTTTTTGGTTCCGGGATTTTAGAGAGACAAGGTGGGCGAGGTAATATCTTCTATTGGCCGAACGTCCTGTCTCCCTCGGCAACAGTAGTTGGTCCAATAAAAAATATTATGAAATCCACGTGACTTAGCAGGCTTCTTGTAGGATGTCATTAGGGATGCGAAAGGTTAATCGGTTAACCAGTTAGCATCACCCTTCCAGTTAACCAGTGGGGGCTGGAGCAACCCCCTGCCCATGGCTCCAGCCCCATGGGGGACTCGCCGTGGACAGGGGCTGCTCTGGACAGATGGAAGGTGTCTCATGGAGTAAGATCTAGGTGGGGGGCTGCTCCACACTGAAAAGTTACATTGACTTAGCTACATCTCCGTAGAGACAATACTAGGTTGATAGAAGAACTCTTTCGTTGACTAAGCTACCTCTTCTCAGGGAGCTACATTATCTTCAACAAAGGGAGACCCCCCTCCTTTTGTTAGAGTACATGTCTATTCTGCATTATGGCAGCTGTGCTGGTAGCATTAAGTGTAGCTATAGAGTAGGCCATAGTGGGTTTATATGTCTGGACTGTAAAGAACTTCCAGGAGCATTTCTTTTGCAGGAAATGTAAGTGTGATAGCAATAGCTACTACAATAATGTCTCATGCTCCTTGACACATGAGCACAGTGAACTGGATTTTTCAAGCCCAGGCCAAGTGGTCAAGTATGGGCGGCTGTGATGCTGTTTTGTGTATGTCAAAAGAAAGAAAATAGCTTGTCATTCACAAGATAAATCGCGTATGAGGCAAATAGCCAGGAAGATGAATTACGTGTGTCTTTTCCACAAACAGGCAAAGTGAACTGTGAATCTCATTTCAGAAGGGTAGCTGTGTTAGTCTGTAAGGCTACGTCTACACTGCATCATTTTTGCGGAAGAGGAAATGCAAATGAAGCGCTCATTAGCATTTCTCGCGCTCTCATTTGCATAGTCTCTTCCGATCCTTCTTGCGGAAGACGTTTTTGCGGAAAAAAATGCAGTGTAGACTGGGCCATTTTTCGGAAAAAACCACTTTTGTGCAAGATCCCTTATTCCTCAAAAAATGAGGTTTACAGGATCTTGCGCAAAAGGGTTTTTTTTGAGAAAAATGGCCCCGTCTACACTGCAGTTTTTTCCGCAAAAACCTCTTCTGCAAAAAGCATCAGAAGAGGCTATGCAAATGAGAGTGTAAGAAATGCTAATGAGTGCTTCATTTGCATTTCCTCTTCCACAAAAATGATGCAGTGTAGACATAGCCTAAGGGTGCATCTACACAGCACCCTAAACTTGAAATAAGATACGCAATTTGCGCTATGGATTTTGAAATAATGGACGGCTTGTGTAGACGTGAGGTAGCTATTTCGGTTGATGGTATCTAATGAGCTTTCATCTGAAGAAGTGGGTTGTGCCCACGAAAGCTCATGATACCATCTACATTTTTTTGTTTGTCTCTAAGGTATTGCAGGACTATTAATTTGTGGCTCTCTTACGATCCACAGCCTTTGAATGAAGATACTTGGAGCTCAGGAAGATATAAGGAGTAAAAATGTTTTAAATTTGTCTCACTGTGGCTGTTCTTGACTGTAAACTTTTTTTCCTGTATGGATGAATGTTCTCTTTGAACACTTGAATGATTTTTGACATTTTTTCAGGTCATGTAGGAAAACCTGCATTTCCATACCTCTCAACTTTCAAGCATGCCTATCTGTGACAAAAGCAATTAAAATGTGTGACAATGACTAGTGTGCATAATATCTGCGTTTTTATTTGCATGTCATACTGGAATTGCCAGAAAATCCTGGTTTTTTTTAAGGTATAAAACCTCTTTTTAAGAATATTTAATTCATACAACGAAAAAAGCAAACATTTTTTAAAAAGAACATTTGAAAATCAGATTCTATTATGTAGAACTAAAAGGACCTCTCAGAGAGGTAGCCATGTATTTGCAAAAACAACAAGGAGTCCTGTAGCACCTTAGGGTGCAGCTATCCTGCACCTTTACCTCGAAATAACTTATTTCAAAATTAATTTAAAAATAAAGCGCTAATCTGAAACATTTCTTAACCCTCATGCAATGAGATTTACAGGGGCGTAGGAATAGTGAGCCTATTATATTTCGATATAACAGGCTTTCTATTAAGGAAATAGCTCCACAGTATTGATGTAGCTTTAGAGACTAACAGAATTAGGGCATAAGCTTTTGCCTATAAAACCCACTTCATCAGATGAATTGAAGTGGGGTTTACAAAGGCATATATATATATATATATATATATAGAGGACAACAAAAGAAATAGGGTACTTGTGTAAATGAGGTTCTGTTTGTGGTCTTTGGTAGTGTTTCAACCTGCCAGCACTGTCCTCTACCACTTGAGTTATAGGAGAACAGTTACCTGGGAGTGGATCAGCCACAAAAATGTTGACAGTGACTTACACAAGTATTTGCTAGACATAAAATAGAATAGAATGCTTGAGACTGGCAATAATGGGTTCTGAACCTAGTTCTGGGAGGGCAGTGTTGTCTAATGGTTACATGGTGGTTGCAAACAGACTTGCAACCAGATATCCAGTTTTGACACATTCATGTTGAGAGGTAGTGTTGTTGTGTGGGGTAAGACTTGGACCTGCCATAGTTAGAGCTGTGAGACCTAGTCCTAGCTCTGCTTGGAGTCCATGTATTTGTAAAATGGAGAATGGCTCCTTTATCATAGAAGTTAGTTGAGCATGAAGCGTTAGTGAATAAAGAGGACTCTGAGATGCACAGAAACGCAAACAGCAGTCAGAAGACATAAGATCAGAAATGTTGGTCTTTTGGCTCCCAGCTGAGTGCAACTTCCCCTAGGTTTAAGAACATTTTATAGGTGAATCATTCTCTCCCTCATCCCTGGAAGAACATTGCTTGATTTGTTGGTGTAGGAGAACCGACTGCCTGGTTCAGCTGAAATGCAGAATGTCCCACAAAATCTAGTACGTTGTGTGAAACCTGGGCAGTCTTGCTCCGCTCTACATGGCGAGCAATGCCAAAACTTGGAGTATGTGCTTTGACACTGATCCAAAGCCATTGAAAGACTCCCTTTGCCTGATCCAAAGTCCAGAGAAGTCACTTTTGGATTGTACATTAGGCTCCATGGGAAATTAATTTGGGAAGCTGCACAGAAATTCCAAGGACAAAACCAGACATTAATATTTTTTCTGAATAAAGTCCAAAGTCAACATTGGTTCCTATTGTAAAACCTGTAGGAAATAGTACAGAATAAACAGATATTGCAAATAAGAATTTGCAAGAGCAGGCTCTTATTTTTAGAGCCCTGCAGATCCACGGACATCCACAGTTATCTGCATCTATGGAGGTGGATATCCACGGCTCTTCTTTGTGGATACAGATTTTGTATCTAGAACCCCGTAAATGTGTGGCTATCCCCTTGATATCCGCGGATATCAACATCTGTGGATTAGTTTTTCAGGTGTGGAGGCGGATACCAATTTTGTATCCACGCAGAGCTCTACTTATTTTTGTTGCAGAAACATCCGTTGTGTCCTCACAGAACGCATACATGTGAAATCTGTACATTTTTTAAAATGCATGTGATGGGGACCCACTGCTCCCATTTTATTCTCACAGACCTTCTCTTGTATAGATCCCACCAAGCAGTTTACTTAGGCTTCGTCTACACTGCATGGTTTTTGTGCAAGAAGCTTTTTGCAGAAGAGATCTTCTGCAAAAACTTCTTGCACAAAAGTGCGTCCACACCTTAAAAGCGCATCGCAAAAGCGATGTGCTTTTGCACAAGAGAGCGTCCACACTGCATGGACACTCTTGCGTAAGAAAGCTTGGATTGCCATTAACAGAATGGTCATCAGAGTACCTGTGTTTTTTCTGATAGGCTCTTTTTGCGCAAGAAATCCCTGAGGAGCATCCACACATGCCTTTTTGCGCAAGAGCTATAGCACAAAAAGGAGTTATTCCTCGTGGGGAGAGGAATAACTCTACCAGCAAAAGCCCTCTGTCCTGTCAATTTACTGTATTTTTTTTTTTGCGCCAAAATGTGCTTGAGGTGTGGATGCTCTGCCAGTTTTTGCGCAAAAACGACTGTTTTTGTGCAAAAACTTTTAGTGTAGACATAGCCTTACAGTATTGCACTCTTTTGCGTTCTACATACTAGTACAGTCACAGTATTTATCCTCCAACTTTACTACCTCTTTGCCAAACGTGAGAGAAGAATAGGTGTCTTTTTCCCAGGGAAATACCATTTTATCTGGGCCTACCAGACTTTCTCTTTTATGCTTCTTCCCCTCTCCCTGCATTTTCTTCCTGTGCTCTTTGGTCCAGTCTCCTTGTTAATGGGCTAATTAGCTAGCCAGTGGTGAGCTGATATGGTAATAGGAACTTCTCTCCTTAATCAGGCCATCCCTGTGGTCTAATTCATTTAAACAGTGACCAGAGTGCTTATTCCTAGCACTCTGTCTCATTGCATTTGTGAGAAATGTGCATGGTTCATTCTTGCCTCGCTGTTTTGGTGTGATCTCAGTTGCTGAGGTTGTATTTCAAAATCTTATTTATATTTTGATATTCTCTCTCCCCACTTCCTCTCCTCCCACAGATACTGAAGCAATCATGCACAGAGCTTTTATATTTGGAACCATCAAGTGTCTGCGTGGGAGGTAAGTTAGTAGAAATGGAAAATAATGTGCAAAGAATTCTGATAGTGCTGTTTGTGTGTAAAATGTGTAGCTAAAATTCCACTAGATAGAAAATGAATTATGGAAGTATTGGGTTCTTCCTATTTCCTCCCCTTAGGAGGGTTGTTCTTTGACTCCTCCTCTTGCAGCCTAAGATAACTGCAGTGTGAGAATTTTGAGGCATGCTCTTATTCTCAATCAGTCCTGTATCTGGCAACTCCCTATTGTCTGGTGAATAACAAATGGAGCAATGTTGTTGTTACAATTACCAGTAATTATTTGTATTGAGATAGCAGCATCTAGGAGTCCAGTCATGGGCTGAGAACACGTAGTGCAGAAACTCATGTGGCAATACATTGCACACTGCCTAAACCACCATGCTGGTCTTAAAGCCAAGCACTTTACTATCCAATTTTCCACCTTAAAGATTTACTCAATTTTTCATATCAAATGAAAGGGATCAAGTTACATTTCAAGTCAAATATTTCACAGTAAACAAATACTGTAACTTTCCAGTGAAAGAGTTAGTTTTTCAGAGGTTTGTCACAAAACCATTTGTTTATTTGATATTCTCTATGTGTAGTGGATGAAACTGAATTAGAGATGGGCTTATAAATTCTGTTGAAAACTGGCAGCTAGTCAAACGAAATCAGAATTATGGCAAATCAGTTTCCTTCACTTCACTAAGGGTATGTCTACACAGCAAAGTTATTTCAAAATAACAGCTGTTATTTCGAAATAACTTTACTAGCATCTACACAAGCCAACCGCTATTTCGAAATTAATTTGAAATAGCGGAGGGCTTATTTTGAAATTGCTAAACCTCATTCCATGAGGAATAGCGCCAATTTATAAATTGCTATTTCGAAATAAGCGCTGTGTAGATGCTTATTTTGAAATAGGGGGCCTCCAGCCCTTCCCAGGGTGCCCTGCTGGCCACTCTGGCACCAACCAGGAAAACTCCTCTCCTCCCCTACTCACTGGAGCCCTTAAAGGGGTAGACTCCAGCCACAGTCTCTGTGCCAGCTCCAGGCCTGCCAGCCCAGAGACAGTCTTCGTTGCCCCTGACTCACTGGCCCCAACATGAGCCAGCAAGCCTCTGGCTGCCAGCCCTCCACCGCTCCCTGGACCCAGTCCCCCAGCTCCCAGGAGCTTGCAAGGGGCTGGAAAAGGCCGGTGCCTTCCTGGTCCAGTGCGGAGATCATAGACTTCATTAAGGTTTGGGGGGAATCCTTCAACGTCCATGATCGCCGCACTCGATGGAGGAACGCGGCCGTCTACGGCAGGATAGTTGCCGGCCTGGCCACCAAAGGCCACATTCGAACCCAGGAGTAGGTTTGGATGAAAATCAAGGAGCTGCGGCAGGCGTATGCCAGGGCCACAGGGGGCAGCTCCCAAACAGGGGCAGACCCAGACACCTGCCCCTATTTTGATGCCTGGAGCGCATCCTAGGGGGCGGGACGGTCTGTAACCCCAAGGTGGTCATCGACCCTGGTGCAGAGGGCACGACGGGCGGGCCAGAGCTGCAGGAGCCCGGAGGGCGCGTGCCACGCACCCAGGACCCCCAAGCCGTCCCAGCAGGCCTGTCGCCAGTGTCATCCGAGGCCAGGGAGGCAACAACATGTGAGTGCCATCACTGTCCCCTTATGCGGGGGGGGGAGGGGCGTGGGAGGGAGAGTGGGGAGGGAGATGAGGGACTGCGCGTGTGGGCCTTGCTGACCACGGGTCACGCAGCAACCTGTGCATTTGTGAGCACGTACCGTGCCACCCCTAGGCACGTGGCCCCAGCTGGTTGCCACACAGGGGCCTTACCCTGTTAGCTTCACGTGTGTGTGAAGACACATGACATGCTCCTGACCCTGGAGTGGGACACAGCAGGACGTCCTCCCTCCACAAGCCCCTTCTACACAGAGGCAGGGCACATCTCCCCACACCAACACTCACGCTATATACAGCACAGGGGCCTGGGTGCAGTCCCAGGCCAGCTCCCACTCCCGGGGATAGCAGCACATCCCGAACATGGCCTGTGTGCAAGCACATCGGCTCTGATGGTGCGGAGACCTGTCGGCCTCGCCTTGCAGGGGGGGCTGGGCTTCACCCATTGTGTCCCCAGGGTTAACTGACCACTTCTCTTGTTTCTCCACAGCCACACCAGCTGTGAGTGCAGGGCACACCACCCCGCCTGGGACATCCTCCCGCACCCAGACACTCAGCAGGCTGAGCCGTAACCAGGAGGAATTCCAGCGGGTGCTCCTGGTGGCACTGCGAGCCCTGCACCGCACCCTGGACTTCTGGGTGCATGAAGACCTGCAGCTCTGGCAGGAGAGCAGGTGGGAGCTGCTTACCCAGGGCCGCGCCATCTGCGACCAGCTGCAGACCCTGGAGCAGAGAATGCTGCCTTCTGCCACTCCAGCCCCCCCTGCTGCCTCCCCAGCTACCTCTCCTTCTCCCCCTCCCACCTCTTCCTCCACACCCTTCAAACCGTCCACCCCCTTCCCACCACCCCAGGGACGCCGAGGCCCCTGCACCCACGGTGCTGGGAGACAGTTGGCCCGGCGAGACGCCCAACCCTGAGACCTGAGCTTCTCTTCCCCCTTCCAGCTCCCTCCTCCCAGGTTTCCCCCTCCCCTCTCTCACTCTCTTGCCTTCTTTCCCCAGTCTCACCTGAGTTTCATTCCCCCCCCGCACCTCAGTTTTGTTCAATAAAGAGAGTTTGTTTTCATGATAACACGTGTCCTTTATTGTACATCAGGAACGGGGAAGGGTAAGTGGAAGGATGTTGAGGGAAGAATGAGGCACAAGCCCCCAGTGGGGCACACCAGGGAGACTGTTAGTCCTCCTCCGGGTGGAAGCTTTCCTGCAGGGCCTCCCGGATACGGACAGCCTCCTGATGGACTTCCCGGCTGGCAGCTGTGCGGGGCTGCATGTACAGGCCAGCCAAGTGCTTGGCCTCTGCCATCCAGCCTGGCAGGAAAGCTCCCCCCTCCTCTCGCACAAATTGTGCAGCACATAGCATGCTGCCACCATGTGTGGAATATTCTGCTCAGAGAGGTTCAGGTGGGTGAATAGGCATCTAAAACAGGCCTTCAGCCAGCCGAAGGCATCCTTCACTACAATGCGGGCCCTGCCGAGCTTGGCATTAAGGGCCTGTCGGGAGGGGTTGAGGTGTCCCGTGTAGGGCTTCATGAGCCAGGATTGTAGGGGATAGGCCGCATTCCCCACCAGTCACACAGGCATGTCCCACGTCCCCGACCCTGATGTGGCGGTCGGGGAAGAAAGTCCCGGCGTGCAGCCTCTGGCACACGGAGGAGTTGCAGTAAACCCATGCGTCGTGTGATCTGCCGGACCAGCCCATGTTGATGTCCATGAAGTGGCCCCGGTGATCAGACACAGCCTGCAGGATGACCGAGAAGTATCCCTTCTGGTTGATGTAGAGGGAGGCCTGGTGGTCCGGGGCACAGATGGGGATGTGTGTCCCATTGATTGCCCCCCCCCCCCCCCGCAGTTGGGGAAGCCCAGGGCGCCAAAACCGTTGATGAGCGCGTCGACATCAGCGAGGCGGATGACTGCGGAGCAGCACTCCGTTGATGGCCTTGACCACCTGCACAGGGACACACAAAACCGATAGTTACTGGGGTGCCAGGGTGGCTGAGAGTGCTCCCTCCCTGCCACTGCCCCGCGCCCCCACTCCCCAGGAGCGACCCACCCTGCAATCCTGGCCACTGCGGGCAGTCCTTAGTGTGGGCAGGACAAAGCAAACGCCCCCGGGGAGGGGACTTTCACCACCTCCCCCCCCCCTTTTCCCCTAGGGCAGCCCATTCCTTCCTTGCACCCACCCCCCCCCTTCCTTGCACAGTGGCTGGAGATTGCCATACCTGCATGAGCACTGCTCTGACGGTGGATCTCCCCACGCTGAACTGGTTCCCCACTGATCGGTAGCTGTCCGGCGTGGAGAGCTTCCAGAGGGCGATGGCCGCATGCTTCTGGAGGGGAATGGCGAGCCTCATGTACGTGTCCCCGTCACTTCAGAGCATGGGCAAACCACTCCCAGAGCTCCATGAAGGTGTCTTTCTTCATCCTAAAGTTCTGGGTCCATTGTTGGTCTCCCCAGTGCTCCAGGATGATGTGGTCCCACCAGTCGCTGCTGTTGTCCAGACACCAGATACGGCGGGGCACAGTGGCGTCCAGGAGCTTCAGCTGCTCCTCCAAGTACCCCAGCAGGGTCCGGATGATGGCCTGAGGGTTGAGCTGCAGCAGATGCTGTAAGGCAGCCTTCAGAAAGTGCTGCCAGGCTTGCAGCAACACATCCAAAAGAAGCACCAGAGTGCCCAGAGGTAGCTCCGCCTCCATGGTGCAGAATGCTATGGTGTCCTGAGTGAGGGCAACCAGAGCACGCAGAGAAAAAAATGCTTTTCTGTCCCTCAGCGAGGTAGGCAAGCAAGCAGGGAAAGCTGAGAACCGGCTGTCCAAGGGGGTCCCTTTAAGCCCAGGCCTCAGCCTCAGGCAGCAGGCACACAAGGTAACTTCTGACCTGATGCCCTGCCGGAACCAGTTCCAGCTGGCCTTAAATGCGATTCAGTGTCCAATCTGTGTGGACGCCCTATTTCGAAATAGCAAAACGCTATTTTGAAATGCATTTTGTGTGTAGACGCGTTATTTCAAATAAGATATTTCGAAATAACTATTTCGAAATTAGGTATTTCGAAATAACGCTGTAGTGTAGATATACCCTAAGGGACTAACAGAATCGGTTATAGAAACTATACAGTTACTTTTGCATTAAGGGTAATTACATCTTAACATGTAACTCTATATATAGCTGGTATGATTATTTTGATTTTTAAAAGTCCCAGTGAGTGTAATCACATACATTCATAATTTTTACCATGCCATGAACATATGGACCTTCATCTTTTTTCCATGTGATTCTGAAAACAAGTTGTATTCCTAGAAGACACAGTATCTTATGTTAAAATGCTAGCGATTCATTGTGTAAAATTGCAGACCAGACTTGAAAGGCAGTGCAAGTGTTAATTTTTCCTAAGTTTGACCTATTCCTAAATTATTCTGTTATCCTCCTTATGATTTCACAATCCACCCATACTTTGAATTAATGCAAAATAAGGGTATTGCAAAAAGTTTTTATTCTGTTTTGTTAAAAAATGGTAACAGTTAGTGGGCTATTTGAATCGGAGCACAGGTTTAAATGAATAAAGGCTATTCACTCAAAGAGAACTTCATGATTACCATCCAATTTTCAGAATAAATTCAAGTCAGCGAATAGTGATGCTCTCAAAAGACCTAATCCAAAGTGCATTGAAATCAATGGGAGTCTTTCCACTGATCCCAAAAAAGAGTTTTTATTTATACAAAATTCATCTGTTTGAGAAAGTCTGTCCATTAGTGTTGCCAGGTGTCCGGTTTTGAACTGGACAGTCTGGTATTTGAGGTTTCTGTCCGGGAAACAAATTGAGAAAATACCGGACATATAAATGTCCAGTATTTTCTAATTAAGTAAGTTTTATTATCGTGAGTATCGGTACATACCTGCGTACTGCCTGGCTGGTAGATACGCTCACACTGCGTGAGCGTGTCTACCAGCCAGGCAGTACGCAACTATGTAGTAGAGAGAAGGGGGTGGGGCTGGGCCGGGGTGGGGGCAGGGGTGGGGCTGGGGCGGGATGGGCTCCCTGGGGCCAGACTTGCTTGTGTTTCGCTGGGACTGTGCCTGGGACAGGCAGCACCCCAGGATCTGCGTGTGCCCGGGCCAGCTCCACTCCCCACTGGCCCATTTTCTTTCCCCGCTTCCCTCCTCAAGCCAGCCCCGCTCCCTCCTTCCGCCTCCCAGCCAGCCCTGCTTCCCGCTGGCTGGTTCTCCCCGATCTCCCCTGGCCAGCCCCGTTCCCCCAGACTCCCTCCCGGCCAGCCCTGCTTCCTGCCGGCCGGTTCTCCCCTCTCCCCCCTCCCATTTTCCTTGGCCAGTCCCTTCTCCCCTCCCATCTGAGATCAAGCGGTATTTTTTTTAAGCCATCTGGTAACCCTACTGTCCATCCATCCATGGGTTTCTCTCTCTGTTCAAGAACTCCTCCTAAATGATAAGAGCTAGGACCACCAAATTCAGCATATAGCTTCCTCTTATCATAACTTAAAGCAAGATCAGGCTTTGGTTGTGCCAGGAAAATGGGTTGTGCCTGGAATGGGATTGCATCTAATAAAACCATACAGAACAGTAACAGAATCACCAGGCAGGTGACAGGGGATTGCCCAAGCCATGCCCCTCCCCGCAGGCACCCTTTAGGGAGGGTGGTGTGGGCCTGAAACTCCCCAACCCCAGTTTCAGAGAATCATAGAACCCTAGGGCTGGAAGAGACCTCAGGAGGTCATCGAGTCCAGCCCCCAGTTTGTACAGGGATGCATAAAACCATACAGAAAAGAGACAGACTCACCAAGCAGATGAAAGGGGCTGGGTACCTCCCCATCCAGGACTGCCCCAGCCCTGAGCCTCCCACCCCCAACCTCCCTTTTGCTGAAGCCCCCCGGCCTGGATTTGTGTGGGAATATTGCTGGCTGTTTCCCTTCCTCAGGGAGCAAAGGGAAAGTGCACAGTTGGCTGCATTCCTTGCTCTGACTGAGGAGCGCTGGGGGCAGATGATCCTGGATCTGCCCCAGATGGGGGACATGCACCCTTCCCCGGCTGTGCTTGCTGGAGCTGCTGCCGCCATGGAGAGGTGCTTCTCACCTGGCCCCAAGCTGCTGCAGAGAGAGCGAGCTGGGGTTGTCCTCTCTCCCCGGGGCAGCCTGAGCCCCTCCTCCCCAGCCCCATCCCAGAGCAATGATTTAAATGAAGCATGGACATTTTCATTTTATTTTCTGAAAAACAAAAATTAATTGAGTTAAGGACCCGAGCAACACCGGGTAAATCATCCAGTGTCTTATACAGTAGGACTCAATAAGAACTTATAGGCTTACTGTGCTTTACACCTCACTGGAAGATTTACTTGGTGTTGCTTGGTCCCTAACTCAATTAATTTTTGTTTTTTTTTTCATTTAAATTGTTGCTCTGGGGTAGGGCTTTAAGTTAGGGTAAGAGGAAGCTGCATACCAAATTTGGCAGTCTGAGTTCTTACCGTTTAGGACATGGGTTCCCAAACTGGGGGACGTGCCCCCCTGGGGGGGCGTGAAGAAATTCCAGGGGGGGCGCGAGGCAACCCAGCCACAGCCCACCTCCCCCGTCAATCCCACCCCAAGATTTGCTCCTATTTTTTGGGGGGGGGGAGAGCATGAGGGTTTCTCAAAAATCAAAAAGGGGGCATGATGCCAAAAAAGTTTGGGAACCACTGGTTAGGAGGAGTTCTTGAACAAACAAACAGACATCCAAACAGCTGGACAGATAGACAAACTCTCTCAAATATATAGTAGATTTGTGGGGCAAGGGGCTGCTCCAGCCATGGGCCGGGTGCCTGCAAGCAGGGGCTGCTCCTACATCTGTGTTGAGCCACGGACAGGGGAGCCTGCAGGGATTGGGAACTGGTGGTAGCCCTAGCCCCAGTTCAGGGCTGGGAGCTGGCAGCCAGTCTCAGCATGGGGTTGGGGGCCATGGAGCCCCAAGGGCTGAAGGCTGCTGCAACCAAGTTGGAGCAGTCCCCAGCCCAGATACCACTTTTAGTCAGTTAACCAGGATTTTACACCCCTTCTGCCAACTGACTCTTCTGAGGTGAAGTGCAAGGCATGTTGGGGTGCTGTAGCAAGGACAGATGAGTAGGTCTGCAATGTGAGACCTGACTGATATAAAGCTGGCTCCTGACACACCTGCTAACGGCTGATAACTTTGTGTTTTCAGAGGAGTTTCATGTTGTCCTCAGGGGAAGTGGCTTCACGTTGGGCAGAAAGCAAGACAGTGTTACTTGCACCTACCACATAAATGGCACCACCCTTAGTAAGTATCAAAGTCTAAGGTAAACCTCAGTGACTCCAGGATAAATCACCATCAGCATCTGTCCTACAACCTTATTTTTACTGTTGTGAATTTTCTTTGTCACTTCTCTATTTTATGCAAATCAGAAAGGAGGAGGGGTGTAAGGAAATAATAAAGGCGGGAACTGGGATGGCTTAGAGGACTGGTAATGAGCTATAAGTGCTTTGGCCTCTAGGTCAGTGATTTGAATCCAGTCCAGGCTGGTATTAACTGCAGACTGTTGTTTTATGTCTGGCTGTCCAGCAGTCTGTGGGAAATAAGTTGTGGTGTCAGTCCAGCTCCTAATGGGCAGGTGTCCACACCAGAAAAATATCACCACAACTTGCACTAATTGGCAGTCTTTTGTTGACCCTCCCCGCAGAGGGCTGGGCCCACATTCTCAACCCAAGAGGCAGTGTTCCAGGTCACACTTGAGTTACATTGGTGGCTTGTGGCATCACTCAAAATGCCACCTGTTTGAGGTCCACATAAACAAATTCAGTTTCCTATAAAAACACTGGATATCCCAGTCTGGCAGTGCAACCGCTGTGGCTCTCCTCAGGGAGGTGGCTAAACTACACGGATCATGCAGGAAATGCATGCCCCTTGTGGCACAAGGTCCAGCATAAAAGTATTCACTTTATTAGTGTAAGCACCAGTAGAAAAGTGCTTATTCCAGTTCAGGAAGCAGACTAAGCTATAAAGAGTAAGGCACCTTTACTCTGATGTAACAGTGTTCACACTACTGCTAGCTAACTATTTTGATTAAAGCAAGAAAAAAAATCTCACACCTAACTGGAATAATTATGCTGGTAAAACTTTTAAGTGTAGACCAGGCCTAAGAAAAGCAACAAGAGAGAGGAAAAAGGGTTTTGCAGAATATATTAGTGCATACAAGTTTATCCTGGTAGTACATCAGAATAGACATACATGAGTCGATGGAAAGAGGTAATGTGAGCATTGTAGGACACATTATGCACACATGACCGTACACAATACAATTAACGGCTTGGTATAAAAATCATTTTAACATTGCCATAATTCGTGTAAAGAATAATTGACACAAGTGATCTGCTGATCTGCTGGAGCTCTGCCGAGAAAAAAATTCGTAAGTGAAAGTTCTGCTCAGCAATTTGAAAAATGAACTTCAGTGTGGATAGCAGTGGCTTAATGTGCTAATTTCACGTCTTGGATTTGTTTATAAAAAAGATGATTGCAAATAGAAACACCTTTCTGTGTGCTTTTTCAGTTCCAAGGGAACAGTTTTCTTTATGTATGTATTTTTTGCTTTTATTAATATTCATACTTGGCCAGATCCTATCGAGTTTAGCTCTTATTTAGCCAAAACTCCAGTTGGGAGTGATACCTGAGTGAAGGACTTCAGGAGTTGAGCTGTAGTCAGAAAAGATCTTAATGAGCACAGGAGAACAGATTTTATTCTACACGGCTCTTAGAAACCTCAGTTAACAAATATCGTTAAGGGAAAGAGAATGTACATTTTCAGGAAAACATTTAGGGCCTGATTTTTTTTGCTGCTGTTGTTGCCCTGCATCTTGTGTGATCATTTGCACAAGTGCAAAGGGAATGTAAAAGGCTACCATTTTGATTCAGTCATGTTTTACACCCGCTTTGTACTGGCAGAAATGACTACGACTTGGGTTCTCCTAGGAACAGCTGCTATTTTGGGTGTTCTGGAACCAAAGTGATTAGTCAGTGGAGTTTGCTGTAAGAAGTAAATATCCTTAAAAATAAGCCGTGATTGCGAAATGAGTTAAGAGTAGGCGTATAGAATAAAACAGAAGGATTTTGAAGGCGTTTCTAAGGAACTGAGTAGTTTCTAATTCATACAGTGCACTCTCCCCCAGATTCTACTATCTTCTTGTACACAAATGTGGTCTCCTCACATTTGCTCCACTCTTCAGGGTATGAGATCCTGATCACTTGTGTTTGTTAAAGGTCTCGCAGAAGAGTTCATAAAAGTAAATATGCTAGCCCAGGTATTCTGGCGAAAGTCAAATTGGGTAATTACATTCTGCCTACATAAATTGTCCTTCAATTTCTACGACATTCTGACTTACTGTCGTAATTTGCCTGTGCTAATTTGCTCTGACTGTATACATAAGTTGCTGTGGGCTTGGTCAGAAGTGGCTATAATTCAGAGGAGGGAGAAGTAATTTGTGCACATGTGGCTGCAGTATTCCCCAGTATCCAGATGGCTTGGGGAACACTTGAAACATCTCAATGTTTCTGATGAACAAATTTGACTTTATTTATTCTTTAGACATATTTCAGATTTGGGAGAAACAGCTGAAGTTTTTGGAAATGTTGGTACTTTCAGCGTGGATATTGGCATGTAGAACAGCCACGTAGTCCTTAAGAGTCTGTTTAGGCCATGTTTAGGCCAATTTACCATGAAGGTTAACAGTTTTAGCATTTATTACTTATAATGCTACTGCTAGCATGCAGTGCCAGAAGTGCTGCTGAGGCATGACATCTGATGCTGTTACTTTTACTAGAATCATAGGTCAGTAACATTTGGCATTAGGGGCCTGATTCTCTGATGCCCTGCACCTTGTGCGGTCATTGACACTAGTACAAAGTAGAGAATGATAGTATTTCACACCCTCTTTGCCCTCCTGTAAATGACAACAGCTGGTGGCGTGCTGCATGGTGCTGCCACGTAGCTAGGGGCAGGGTAGTTTTTATCCCAGAAGACAAGCAGCCGAGAATGATAAAAGCTTAACACGGGCCTGAGGTGCTTTGAGCAGGAAGGAGAGGAGAAAGGGAGCCCCATGAAGTACTGAGTGGGTTTCCTCCTCTCAAGAAATTTCCGCTACTCATAAGCCTAATGAAAGGGCTTGAGACCATACACCTGAACCCTGTGTGTGGGACACACTCCCTGACTTCCTAACTTGGGGTTGCCTGTAAGACTGGCCTGGGGGCAAACAATAATTTTGTAGGTTCTTTTGGTTTTAGATGTTAGATTTGGAAGGTTTATTTTCTAACATTTGTAAAAAAATTATTACTAAATGCCAAATATCAATCAGCGTTTTAGTAATAATAATAATAATAATAATAATAATAAAGGACTATAAAATGTACCCGTAAGACAAAAGCATATGGCCATGTGCTAACCCCCCCTTGCAGTTTGCCTCAGGTCTGGGAAGGAGGAGTTTGTGCGGAACGTATTGCACACAGATGTAATGTGCATCTCCACGATCAAGCAACAGCTTCCTCCCCAAACCATTTGCATGCATGGCTGTTTTTAAGTACAGAATAGAGTTGCCTTGGAGTTTACTTCTGCAGAGAGGTGATTTCCTGATTGTGGGCTGAGTTGTGCCGTTAAGGCCCAGCCCCAGAATAGCACTGGGTGAGTTATGAGAGAGACTTTGCCTCCAGGTGTCAAACTTCCTCTCAGTGGTACACATGATGGGAAAGTCCCTTTGGCCCTTTGCAGGGCAGGTGTGGAAGGCCTGGAGTCATTCCCAGCAGCTGCATAGGAGCTTCTTGACTCCTCCCACTCCCCTGTCACACTGCAGAACAGTGGGGCATGGTCTGACACTATGAGAAATGCTACAGAATTGTAAGTTGTTGTAATAATGGCCATTGGCTATAATTGATGGAAATTAGGAGTACAGGCCTGCTTATAAGAACTTGCCCTCCTTCTTTTAATTAGTAACAACTCTGTCAGTATTATTAAAGACGCTTTTTTCACAGTTGAAGGAAGTATCCTTATCTTGGACTGCTCTAAAGCTCACCCTTAATTTCAGCCACTCAATGACACTTATATTGAAACCTGGGCATAAGTGTTGTCCTGTAGATTTAAACACGTGCTTTCCTGAATTGGGACCTTAATAGCTCACGACCCTGACAAGTCAGGACAGCTTTGAATCAAACCAATATCCAAAGTTCATTGAAGAAAACTGGATTGCATCACGTTCAGACATGTCAGCTTCCCATGTGACTACAGTGCAGTATGTTGAGGTCATGTGATGCTTTCTTTTTCAGATGAAAAACCAGTAAGGGTGGAATCCAATTTTATGCTCTGTCCAGCACCCGTCCTACATAAAAGTGGCCAGTAAGTACTTTGTAAAACCTTTGTTCTGTATCTTGTCGGACTGTATCAGCTACTGCTAAATTTAATTGTGTGGGGTTTTGGCTAAAGGCAATTCTATTTTTCTTCTTTGTGTTACTTCCCTGGAGTATTTGCCAGCTTTGGAGCGGGCTTTCAATAGTCATCTGCGTCTACACTGATTTGGATGGTGCCTTGAAAATGAATATGCAGCTAGTTTATTAAACCCTGAAAAGGTCTGGCTTGTCATAAGTATTATGCAGATTTTCTACTCTTTAATAGGACTTAAGATGCTTTCTTCTGGATAATCTTTGGGCTCATTGTTAAACCTCTTACATTATCTGTGACACTTACAAGCTATTATTAAAATTACGTGTCAAGATATGTACCACTGCTCAACATGTAATGAGAAAAGGAGGCACTAATTTCATAACTGCAGCAGTCTCTTAACAGCATCATGCCTAAGTTAGCCTTATTCTAGATGTCACTGGCTGTACGTTGCTCCTACAGCCTTGAGATCTCCACCTCCCAAATTGAGACATGCCCTAGGCTTTTAAGATCACTTTAGCTTAAACTTAATTTCTTGTGCTTAGGTTTCCTGTTTAATGCTACTATGTTCATCAGGAATCAGAGCTCTGTGGCGATTATAATTAGCTGTCAGGTCCTTACAGTGTAAGAGTGGGAAGCCTCTCAGACCATTAACTCTTAGGGTATGTCTAGACTACATGGCTCCATCGATGGAACTATGTAGATGAGTTTACTAGACATAGGAAAATGAAGCGGCGATTTAAATAATCGCTGCTTCATTTACATCAAAATGGCCGCCGCGCTGTGCTGATCAGCTGTTTGGCGGCACAGCGGGGCAGTCTGGATGCGCTGCGGTCGACAAGGGAAGCCTTTGTCGACCGCTCCGTTATGCCTCATGAAATGTAAAGTTTGATGTAAATGAAGCGGCGATTATTTAAATCGCCGCTTCATTTTCCTATGTCTAGTAAACTCATCTACATGGCTCTGTCGACGGAGCCATGAAGTCTAGACATACCCTTAGGGTACATCTATTCTCCTTGAACTTATTTCATTCTTGTTAGAACCCTGTTATAGTTTGGGCCTTTTCCACCATCCCCTGGGAAAGAGTTCCACAAGTGGACTGTGAAGAAATAATTTGTTTTGTTTTAAATCTGCTGCCTATACATTTAATTGGGTCAGCTTCTTGTGTTATGTTAGTGAAGCAATAAATAACATTTCCTTATTCCATTTTTCCACATCATTCATGATTTTCGAGACCTCTAACATATCCCTCCATCCTTTAGTCACTTCTTTTCCGAGCCAAAAAGGCCAAGTCTTGTTAATCTCTCATAAGGAGGCTGTTCCTTACTCCTGATAATTTCTGTTTCCCTTTCTGTACCTTTTCCAAATCCAATATATCTTTTTTAAGATGGATGACCAGATCTGCATACAGTATTCAAGATGTGGGCATACAATGACTTTATATAGAGGCAACATGGCATATTATCTGATTATCTATTCCTTTCCTAATGATTCCCAATATTGTTAGCTTTTTAGTTTTTAGACTGTCACTGCACATTGAACAAATGTTTTCAGGGAACTATCCACAAGGATTACAAGATTTCTCTCTTGATTGGTAACGGCTATTTTAGACCCCATCCTTTCTCTATCTATAGTTAGGATTATATTTTTCCATATGCATTACTTTGCACTTATCAACAGTGAATTCCATCTGGCCCCGTGGTGCTCAGTCACCCAGTTCTGTGAAATCCCTTTGTAGCTCTTTGCAGTCAGCTTTGCATTAGTCCCTGTTCACCCCTTTTTCAAGAACATTTATGAAAAGTTTAACACGGTGATCCAAATGCAAATCCCAGCAGCACAACACTCATTCCTACTCCCCCTCCCCATCTTTTAAGTGGAGTAGTCAGCAGTGTTTTCATGATCATCTAATGATCCTTCAATGACTTGAATGCCCAGCCTTTGGTTCTTCTTACTCTCCCTGCCCCAAAGGCAAAGCTGCAAGCATCTCAAACTCTGTTGCAGTTAAGAACTGCCTGTGGAGTCAGGGCCTGGGCTTTAAGTAGACCTCAAATATGAAATCCAGGGGTTCCAATTTCACGAGGGGGGCCACTACCCCCTTTAGCTGCCCATAAATGGTGCCCTTGCTCCCAGGGGATTTTTGCCTTTGTCTTTCCCAGTACCACCTGTTTCAGGGCGTTTTGCAATATTCCTCAGTGCTCTTTTTAACAGAGCACTGCCTTCCAGGGCTCTCTCCTTGAAAGACCTTTCTGCATAGCTCCAGCTTCTTGCTGCCTCCCCTTCCCCGGGACTTTGGCAGCTTCCCCAGAGGACTTCTGCTGTCCCTGCCTCTGGCAGCTCTCCCCTGCTTACTAGCAGCCTGGCTCTTTTAGCCCCAGGTACTGCCTTGCCCTATTAATTGGCCAAATTGGGAGCACCTGTTCTAGCACACGGGAGCTAGACCAGCTTCGTTTAAAGGGGCTAGCCACCTGTGTGACAGGTTGCTTTCCTGAATCAGGGCCCTAGCTAACAACTGGCAGCCTCTGTCACCAGTTCACACGGATGCACGTCTGTTTTGTATGATGGACAGTGCTTTGGAGGAGAAAAGCTGCGAATGAATAGCCTAAAATACCTCCCAGGGATGAACTCCAGTGGAGGAGTGAGAGGGAGCTTGTATTATTTCATAATGACTGCAAAATGCGGAGAATTAGGTTTGAGGGAGAGGGGATGAGCTTGCAATCCAGTTACTAGTCTGTCCTAATAATAAAACAAGTGTTTTCATAACCGGATGTGGTGTTGATTTGTTGTAACCAATATGTCTGTCTGTTCTGCTGCAATATGACTTCAGGGTAATTCCCGTTGATTTCAGTGGAGATATGCTGGCATATGAGTGGAGTAATATAGCAGCCAGTAAGGTCCAGAATCTGCAGCCATAGCAAAATAGATCTCTGCTAAGATGAATTGACACCACACAGAGTTATGAAAAAAACCCAATTTATCACCTGGAATTTTCCCATAAATTAATCCGGTTTAAAAACACATTCCCTTCTCACCAAGCAAGGTTTAAAACTGCAGAAAATGCGGTGGTGACTCAGGCTCACAGTGTGGCTTAAACACAGGAAATCCTGAGCTTGTAACTAATCTCCACCATAGCTAGTACTTGCCTGAGACTATGCCAAGTGAACGCGAAATGTACAGAACATTTATTGATCTACATTGAAACACAGTGTAAAGTATTTGAACGTGCTGTTGGGCTGTGAAGTGTTACAGCAGAAGACAACATACCATATTGTAACTGCAATGCAAACAAAGTACCTAACTGCGGGGCAGTTCTTTCCAGCAGCATTCAGAGGAAATACAAGCTTCAGATTACAATATGTACAGATTCTATGTAACTCTTCTTTAGAAAAGTTCCCCAGCTATAACATGTATGTCCAAAAACACTGCACGAAAGAAAAAGTCACAGGTTTTGTTCTAAAGATAAGCAGTGCAAAGCAAGTCAGACGACTGACAGCTACGAACGAAATGGACATTTTTGAACTCTTGACTTTCCATTGGCACAGCTCAGACTATTGTTGGATACATCCCAATAATTCCTCATGTAGTGGATCTAATATTACTTCCTAATGCAGCAGCAATCTGCATGCTGCAACGTTCTTTTCTAATGGAATTAGAAATGTTATGTAGATTAAGTACGACAAAATATCAGGTTAAGTTAATTTTGTAATTTAACTTGCCTTGAGTTGTTTCCTATGTAGATGGGGAAATTCAGGCCTATGGTAGTTTTCCCTTTATGTTTTCCTATCTTACACAGTTTTTGTAGGGCTGATGAATTAAAAAACTTTTAAAAGGACAGCGATGTCTGCATGGAGATTGAGATGCCAAAAATTCCTAAAATAAATCAGTATGGTTGGCAAACCACTGCTTTTATTGGATAAATGCCATAAGATATTTCTGTTCTCTCTATATCTGGCTGCTGACTGTAGTTGGTTAGATACCCGCAAAATACTGCCTGTAGATTTATAGAATTGCAGTTCTTACAAAGTCATACATTTTTAGATAGCAACATGAAGAAGGCTGATGTGGCATTGTCGGCTGATGTGGCAGTGTAATGATGCAACTTCATGCCTAAAAAATAACTCTTCATCACAATACAGATGTTAGGCAGAATGATGTTTGTATGCAAATTAACTTTTTTTTTGTAGGCACCTGGTGAACTAAAAGGAGATGTCACTTGGGATTTTTATATCTGTAAATACGGAGCACTGTGTTATGTGTAACTAAGAGCTCAGGGTGCAATTCACACCTGTACAGAAGGCACCACTTCTGTCACTTTAAACAGGGCTATATTGGGATTTAAGTTCACAGAGGGTGAAATTCACCCCGGAGCAGGGGAAGTCAGCAGAACAGCTAGGAGTGTCACATGAGATTTCCTGTTTGACGATTCTTGTTTTTTTTAATTTAAAGGTGAATTGAATTGAAAACCAGAAACAATCAATAAGCCAGAGCAACTCTAGACTCTACATTTGGGGCCAGTCTCACACCGGGTGTAAACTAGTAGAGTTCCACTCATTCATCCCAGATTCACCAAAGTTGGCACAAGGAGATATAAATTGCCGTTTGCCTCCCCTTGGATTCTCTGCCCATGAAGGGTAGTTTTAATTCCTGTTGAGGGCTCCATAGGAGCCCATCTGGTGGTGTGCACTGAACCCCTTCTGCCCTGACTTTGTTTCCTTCCTGTGCACTGTTATCTGTGTTTTGCACTGGTCTGGTCCCTAGTGGGGCTAGAGATTGCATTCACTTTGTGACATAACACTGTCCCTCTCCCTCAGCAGTTCTGGGGCTTCCAAGGATCTATGCCTGGGTTTTTGCGAGCTGATACTCATATGAACCTTGTCTGCTTCATGTCAAATGTCTGGCCCTTAGAGATTTTTTTAAAAAATGATGCCCAATTACATTTTAAAATAAAATATTTGAAAGCCATCTCCTCTAAAAGCCTGACCTTAATTTTCCATCATTCTCCTTCTGTAGTTGCAAGAGATCCTAAGCAGCTAAAGCAGAGCAGAGATTTTCCCTTCCTTCCTTGCTAGCTCTAGCTATTTCTGATGTCATCAATCCTTGCAGAGATAACACAGGGCTCTTGACACCGCTTTTAGATGGCTTGTTACAGGAACTGATGTCTGTTTTAAAATACAGTATTGCTATTAATATCTCTCTTTATTTCTACTCTGTTCAGTCGGCAGTTTTTCAAATACTGTGTATCCAGCACAGTTCCCATTCTTTCAAGTCAGTGGCAAAATTCCCATTGGCTTCATTGGGACCAGAATCAAGACCATATTCGTCTACCTTTTTAGCGTCTTAAACAGCTTTTGAATTGGTCTCAACAGTTTCTGCATTTCAGCTAATGTGTATGCAGCGTAGATGCCAATAATAATCTCAATCAACTTTTCGTTTTAAGCAATGCTCCTCCACAGTACCATCTTTTATTGAAATTAAACAATCTGAGTACATATCTACAGACATAAAAGTTCCATTTCCTGGTTGACATGAGTTATGTGTATTCTAGTTTCTCACTGCCAGATTCCAGTGATAAGAATTTGGTTGTGCAAGCTCTTCAGGCTAAAATCCTGCTTGGTTTCCTCATGCAAGTATTGCTGTAAACAAGGTGAGCAGCGTTTGGCCTGTGCAGCGAGTTCCAGGCTTTTGTTTAAATGGAAGTAATTGAGAGGTTGTAAAGTAATCATTGCAATCAAAATAGACTCGCAGAGAAGTACAGGGCTTCCCATAATGCAGCTGCAACATCATTGGCGTGCTCCCAAAACGGATACTATGGTTCACATAGCCTGCATGAAATTGACACAGCGTTTGTACTTAGCTCACTCCATCGAGTGAAATCAGAATCGAGGACTCAGTTCAGCAAGGAATTTAAGCATTTGCCTAACTATAAACACATCAGATAGTCCTACTGAAGGCATGGGCCAGCTCACATGTTTAAAATTGGTTATGTGTCGATTAGGGACAATAGGCATGCATGCCAATGAGTGTGTGGGGGGTGGTAATGACAAAAAAAAAAAAAAAAAAGACGGGATCTCAGAAAGGCTTGATCTTATTTAACAATTTCATTTAATGATCATGAAGCAGAGTTTATCTATGTTATTCTTCAATGATGCTCTAAACCAGGGGTTCTTAACCTTTTTACCTTCACACCTCCCCTGAAAGTGAACTTCATGTTCACACCCCCTTGGGAGCCATTTTGTGCACAGCCTAGCCCTGCCCCCTCACCTGACAGGAAGCTAAGGGGCGTGGCTAGGACTATAAGAACTCTGCCAGGGAGCTCAGTCAGGGCTCAGCCTCTGAGGGAGACAGAGGCCTGCCCAGAGCTCCTGGCTGACGAGGCTGAGACCTGGCCCAGGCCTCCCACAGCCGCCTTCCCGCAAGCCAGCGAAGGCTTCCCAGCGATAAATTTTCTGGGAGGCACCTCACACCTCCCCTGTATCTCCTTCACACCTCCCCTGGGGAGGCGCACCTCACTGGTTAAGAACCCCTGTTCTAAACAGAAAGCTTTTGTATGTGACGGGGTGGGCAGCCATTTTTGATGGGGTGGTGCACTACTAGAATTTTACTAGTGGTCAAGGGCCGCAGTCTTCTATGATATTAATGGAGGAGGTGTGGGGTCTGGGATGGAGGCTGGGTGAAGAAGGAGGTTGTGAGGGGCAGAGGTTTGGAGTGCAGGGTTTAGGAGGGGGTTTTGACCAGGGGTGGGGGTGCAAAGGGTTGGGGTAGTGACCTAAAGTAGGGGATTAGGGTGCAGGGTCTGGGAGAGGTAGGGGTGCAGGAGAGGATTCTGACGGGGAGGAGGAGTGTGGGAGGGAGGGGCATAATCTGGGGCAGAGTTGTGACCTGGGGCAGGGGTGCCGGGGTTTGGATTGTGACCTAGGGCAGGGAGTTGGGAGGGAGTGGGGTGTCAGGTGCGGGCTTTGGTGGAAAGAAGCTCACCCTAGCTGGCTCCCAGTCAGCAGCCCAGCGGGACCTTGGAGGAGGCTCCTTGTCTACCGCGCTGCAGGGGCCATGTGTGTCTGCATGCCGCATGTCCGGGGCATTCCTGCATGATGCCTGTGCCACAAGCATGGCCCAGGAAGCTACCACTGGCTGGTTATCACCCAATGGGAGCTGAAAGATTGTGCTGGGGGTGGGGGCAGTGCGTGAATCCCCTCGCCTGCGTTGTGCAGCATGCAGAGATATGCATGTCCCCCACAGTCAGCCGCTTTGAGTGGCGTGCGAGGGCACAGCAGGCACAGATCGTGGCACCATGGTCCTCCTGGGCTGCAGGACAGTGGTGGGCCAGATAAGAAGATTTGGCAGGCTAGATCCAGCCAACTGACCGTATTTTGCCTGCCCTGGCATATGAAGACAGAAAAATGTAACAGCAGCACTTAAAGACTTTAGAAACAGTTGCAAAAGTAAGAAAACAAAATTAAATTTGGGACAATGCAAGCTAATGTGCCTGGGATGACAATAACGCAAAATACAGATGTTCAGTTGGTTGGAGAAACCTAAATGAGTAGCAAAGTTGAAGAGACTTAGAGTAATGGAAGATGGTAAACTATATCTGTAATTACCTGACAGCCTGGAAGGTCAGTGCCCTTTGGAGATGCGTCCCCAGAGGCGCGTCATATTATGGAGAAATGAAATGATAATTCCTCTTTTATACCTGCAGATGTTGCATTCAGTAGTGGGAACTCCGTTGTCAGAAAGCTACTGATAAACTGGACCGATTTCAGGGCAGAGGAAAGGGGATGTACTTAGGAGTCATAGGAAAGAAAGAATAGGTATATGATGAATATCAGGGCAATCTCACAGGCAGCCAGAGCTATCAGACTGGCATTGCCCAAGGGAACTGGTGATAGCTCCATCACTTGGGACAAAACACTAGTAAATGTACAGAAGGGAGCAGACTTAAGTTTTCAGGAAGATACATTGGCTGATGTACTAGGTGATTTCCATCTTTACCTTATTTGGGCCAGATTTTGGCTCACCCTTCCACTGAGTTGCCTTTACTTGGCATATTCCCATCGATTTCAGAGGAATCCCTTGTGGGCTAAGCACTCTTAATCTTAAATAAAAATGGCAGAATCTGTTTGCTGTTATGAGCAAAGCAGAGCACCAAAGTTGGTAGATACATTCAGGTGCAGGCTGGTTTGTCGGAGTGTAAGGGCAGGGCCTCTTGCCCCCCTAAGCTTACAGAGACTTTGTCGCAATGCAGAGACATGTTCTGCCTGTGCCCCAACCTAGATAAAATGTCCCAACTTGCTCCATCTTCCAGAGATGGTGGCTTCATTTTTAGAGACTATCACTTATGATGTCCTGTCTAAAATGAATTGCAGTAGTGGCCTAAGTAAGACAAAAGGAGAGGAAAATCCAAGTAAAGTGTTGTTTTGATGGGGCAGGAAGGGAAAAGTGTAACTTCAGTTCCAGCTGTGGAACATCTTACTTACATTCTGGGCTTGCAAATCACTACACACAGAGACATTCAGGAGAGGGAAACTTTATATTGTTACAACTCATTACTTTGCTTTTAATACATAGTGGACAGTTTGAAGACCATTGGAAGGAGCACAAGATACTGTAGTTTCTGTGGTAAATAATTTTAAAGGTATCTTGTGTACATATCAATAATTAGCTAGGGAAAATGAGCCAGATTATCAAGTAAGTCATGTAAAATACAAGGTCATTGAAGTATTGCTTGGGTTCTGTTTTAAAAACATTATAATAGTTAATTGTCCCCAAAGGGCAACAAAAGTAGTGGAAAATGATCTTGCATGCTGCTAAGATTGCATGAACCAGCTAGTACTGAACATTTGGTTTGATTTTTTTTGAACGGCAAGTACCAATTCTGTACATGCTTTTAGATGGATATTAACCAGACACCCGGGCAAGGGGAGCTTGTGTCATTGAAATCTTTGTTCTTCCTGTTGCCAACAGCTGCCTCATTTGTTTTCACTCCCTTGTGAATGCAAGGGAAGCTCAGAAGGACCTAGGAAACAAAAACAGCATTGTGTGGCTCTTACACTACCATTCCTCAAGTCCTTAATTTTCATGTTTCTCTCTTCTGGGCCATCACTCTGTCTTTCCCTTGACCATTTCTTTGTAATTCAGTTTGTGTCTTTTAACTCTTTCATATAAAAAATCATGGAAAAAAGTAAGGAAAAATCTGAGTTGAATAAGACACACAAAAAAACAGTATGCCAGTTATAGAGGATTTCAGAACATAGCCTCATTAGGACTTCAAAGTTTGTTCCTATTCCAGAATACAATACCTTACCAATTTTTAAAGCTGTTTTCTAAGATGAAAAACTATTATTCAACTGGCCTTTTCCCTTGAGAAATCCAATTATATCTCCTAATTTCTGTGGAACTCATTAGGAAATAAATCCTATATATCTTATTAGGTTATTGCTGGTTAAGGACCATCTTGCTTTTCTTTTTTGCAGGTTCCTCCCTTTCTCCTGATCTTTCTGCTATCCTTTATTTAAACAAGTGTCCTCAAAACTGCACCAGCTTATTCATTTTCTTATCTGTTTTTTCGTGGCATGTGATGACACAGGCATATGTATTTTTCTCACCCTATGGTCTGTAGTGAAAGTTTGTGGCAATGTGCTTCTTGCATCCCCGGAGCACAGATTTAAGAAGTAATTACTCTGTGCAAAAGGGTTACTGACTTTTTTTTTTGCTCTGGATCACATATGCACAAGGCCTTTCATTTCTGATTTTTAGTTTGTTTAAAATTTATCTGAAAATTATCAGTGTTTATTACAAAAAGTAAAAAGATGAAATTGGGTGAAAAAAATTAATTTCACAGTTTTCTGGATAAATATTGAGGTTAATATTAGGAGGGGAGGACAGAATAAAAACCAACAAATACAGAAAAGCAAAAAAATATTGAAAGAAAAGCAATGCGATGCCTTATTATTTTCTTTTAAAAATGGTTAGCTGTTGTTACATTTGATATAAGGAACTTCTGTATAAATTCCAAAAGGTCGAACTAAGTATTGTAGGCTCAAAGCTTTTTCAAATTGTCTCTTCCAAGGCTCACTCACTCTCCTTCAGTCCTAGAAAATATTCTCTCCCCATCAGCCAGGCAGGATACTGAGGGTATGTCTAGACTGCATCCCTCTGATGACAGAGGGATGCAGATTAGGTAGGTCGACATTGCAAATGAGGCAGGGATTTAAATATCCCGCGTCTAATTTGCATAAAAATGGCTGCTGTGTTTTGCCGACTCAGCACTTTGTCAGCAAAACGCAGCGGCCATTGTTATGCAAATTAGGCGTGGGATATTTAAATCCCTGCCTCATTTGCAATGTCGACCTGCCTAATCTGCATCCCTCTGCCGACAGAGGGATGCAGTCTAGACATACCCTGAGAATGCAGGAAGCAGCATGGTTCACAAATCAGTCTGCTTGATGTGCATTTGTGATCCAAAACCTGGGTGAAAATTTGGTTTTCAAAATAATGAAGAATAGCTAGTCCACCCCCGTGTGCTGAGGCAGGACCAAGCCAAACTAGACCATCACTGACAGGTATTTGTCCAACTTCTTCTTAAAAGCCTCCGTTGATGGGGCACCAAAACCTCCCTTGAAAGCCTATTGCAGGGCCTAACTATATTCTTGGCCCAGCTCTTAGAGTATGTGTACACTGCAGTTAGAAAGCTGCTGCTGGAACTGTGCCAGTTGATTCAGGCTCACAGAGCTTGGGCTCGCGGGGCTGTTTAATTGTGGTGCAGACTGTGAGGCAGAAAAACTCCAGCTAGATTCCACCCCAAGCCCTCTCCAGTCCCTGTCTCCACCAAACCTCCGTGCCGAGTAAATGAGCATTCCGTAAGTGGAAGCATACAATTTTCACCCCGTTACTGCTTGTGTTTCCCTTTCTTTGTATAGTTCCTTGAAGCCCATCTATGAGAAGTGTTGGTATTTTGAGCCCTGCTTTCTGATTTTGAAATCTAGTCTTGGTTGGCATGCAGCACCAGATTTAAGAGGAACAGTAGGGAAGTGCGTGATGCAAAGCCAGACACAGCTGAGATGCATGCGTTGAAGTACTTGATACTGTGACTATTCAAATCTGATTTATAGATAACTGTCCTTTGTCCGGCTCGGCTGGCAGGAGGACAGGAAAGTGCATGCGGTTTAATTAGGCTGTGGCTTTATTGCGCGAAATATCGACAGATAAAATTTTACAGTGGAGGTAATTCCATAATTATTTACATATGCCGGGGGGGGGGGGAGGGGTGAAGGGGGAGAGGATCTGCTCGCCAGGCCAACTTATGGGAGGAGGGGCGCGCAGTTGTTCTGACACCTGATGATTCAAAAGAGCTTGGAGCTTCTGGTCGCTGCTGCTTCTGCAGGAGCAGAAATCACGGCTTGAGCACCACATGGGGTGCTCCAGGTGGCTCTGAAGGCTGGGGTGGGGTCATGGTGTACTCCAGGTGGAGCTGAAGGCTGGCTACTTCAGCCCCACCCCTTCTGAGGCCCCGTCTCCTCCAGGAAAAAAGAACCAGCCCCTCCGAGGGGCCTGGCAAGTCTGCTGCCCTCCTCCCCCCGCTGCTCCCCTTCATTCATCCTGGTCCCCAGCAAACTCACTTGTTGGGACCTTGCCAGCCCTCCCTCCGAATGAGAGTTAAGGGGGAACTATAAAAAGGGGGGGATGACTCCTTACCATACCAGTCATAAGAAACCCCCACCTCTTTCCTCTCCTGTAAAGATTAATGCCTTTAAATCTTTTTCCAGTCCTTTCTGCCTGATCACCGCATCGCTGCCTGAGGGAGGACATGCATGGTCCTAAGCGTACATCACGAGTTGTGACCTCATAACCGAATTGCCCCTTTGTTGTTTGCCCCCTGTTATGCCCCATCCCACTTGTGGGGAAGGTGAAAAAACCCACTTCCTGTTGGCCAGTCCGGAGCGAGTTGGGGAGCTGACAGGATTGCTGGGCCCCTCAGCAATGTGGGGGAGAGCCTGGCTCCTTGCTCCCAGAAGGGGTGAGGCTTGGAAGAAGGGGTGGGGCTGTGGCAGTCTGCCCTCAGCACCTTCTGGAGGGCCTGTCACAGGTCTCCCCTCTCCCCCCACAAGGGGCTCTGGAGCACGGTGCTCCAGCGTTGATTTTAAAGGGCTTTGGGTTCTGTGTGCCACTGCTGCCACAGTAGGAAGCCCTGCACCCTTTAGAATTGCTGGGCCCTGGGGCAATTATCCCCTTTGCTCCCTCTGTTGGCGGCCTAGGAGTGAGGGGAAAAAGCTCTTTCCCAGCCCACTGAGAAAGGAGCATCTAGCGTAAAGCCACAGTGGATCATGATGAAACCTGGTAGTTCAACTGCTGTCCTGGGGCGGGGTGAAAGAGAGGTAAAGTCTAGCTTGGTCCAGGTGAAAAAGAGAGGGATTTTTCTGCACAGGTGTCCGGTCATTTCTGAGGGACACCCAGGCCTCTATCCCCATTCTAGCCTGAGATGGAACCGTCTCCATGTGTAGCAGATAGCCCTCTGGCTTTCTAGCCCTAAAAGGGGAACACACCTTTCCCGACAAGCCAGACAAAAGGGCCCCACCTGCTTAATGGGCAGTGAGATCATTCACGGTCAGCCGACACGTGCTCCATAAAATAGCTGGCCTGTATAGTTGCTGGTGAAGATGCTGGATTCCCTTTCCCATCCCCTTGACTCCCTCTTGGAAATGAAGCATGTCAAATCTGTGCCCTGTTCCTGCTTTCAGTGACACTAGTCTGGGAGCCAGAATTTTAAAATTGCTTCTGAATTTAATCTCCTGCATAACAACAGCATGTTACATTGGCCAGTCACATTTGTTGTAAGTTCATTACACAGGCAGACTGCCATGGTAGTGCTGGTACCTTCTGGGATATGTATAATATATGCTGAACCAGAGCAATCAGCCTTTATAAAGTTTCTGACTTGGCTCTGCTAAGCAAAACTTTCCCTCTCAATTATTTCAGTTTACTCAAGTAGTGGATATAAAACTCCCCTTTCTTCCTCCACATATCAGTGTGTTGTTTAAAGTGTGGCTTTAACCAGGTTGGTCCCAGGATATTACCGAGACAGAGGCAGTACCTTTCACTGGGCAGCCATCTACTGATGAAAGAGAGAAGCTTTCCAGCTTACACCGAGCTCTTTCTCAGGTCTGGGACAGATACTTGACTTTGTCTTTATTAGAGAGGGAGCTTCTTTTGTGCCCTTAAAAAGATCTCCTAGAGTACTGTTGTTTTCTTAGGATGTTAACATATGGTAGCCATTTTATATTATAAGTATTCAGTATATCATTATTTACTATCACTACATGACATGGTGGTATTGTGTTATTTTTCTTATTTTTTTTCCCTGTGGGTGATAAGATCTCCTATGAAAACCGATTAAAGTTTAAAAAAAAAAAAGTGCTGCCGCATAAGGTGACTGATGGTTAATATGTTTGCCTAATTAACTTTTGGCTAAGGATTCTAACCCATTAAATAGCTAGTTAGTATATGTTTCGAATAAACACATCTGGTCCTGCAATGAGTGAAGGTTCTGCCTGTGTGTGGGTGACAGATGTGGCGGTCGTTTCCCCAGTTCTCGCTTTTAAATAATTAACACCACACTGGTGAAGTAGCCCTAGACAGCCAGCCTCGAAGCCAGCTGTTTAGTCTCAGAACTGTATCTATGGACATGTGCCTCATCTCATTAGTCTGCTTCGTCTATTGTATTCCCTCTTCATTGGCATTTCAACAAGCATGTTTAGTCCTAAGAAGAAACAATTAAAAAAAAAACAACCTTTGGATACTCAGATTTTGGTCTGAAAGGCAGCAGGGAAGGAGAGGGAATGCATATCAGGCCACCCATGGGGCAGATAGGCCTGGACTCTCAAACTCTGGAGATTGATTTCTTATACCTAACAAAGGGCATTGGAACTAGTCCCGCCCAGATGTTTCATTATTTGGAGTTGCTGTGATGGGTTTGGAAGCAACCTACTTTGAAAGACACAGTGTCTTGTGTTAGTGTATTTCTTTGTTTGCTATATGGCTTCACAGCCTTGAACAGCCAGAAATTCTTATCAATGGCAGCAACGAGAAAAACTAATATTGGCTGTATACATACGGGATTGGTTATCCCAGTTGAATGTTCTTTCATTTTTCATATGTCCATGTTGCTGGCTGTTTTAAAGTTCTTTTTCAGTAAAGGGTGGGAGGAATAAAGGTCACTTGCTGCTCTATTTATTTAATTTATGTATCTATAGTGCAACAGGCTAATTTGCACAAAAATGACTTCTTAAAATGAGATTTGAATTCATGTTATCCAAAGGGCATGGTAAGATTTATTCTTACTTTCAGAGGTCCATGAACTCTGATCATTGCTGGCCATACCATAATGGTTAACATGCAGCTGTCATTAGTTCTAGTAATATGGGCTCAGTCTGTGACCTTTGTTTTGTAGGACATCAACAATAGCACAGCTGCCCCTCCATAGTTGAGATCTCAAACCTGCAATTTGGCAAGAACAACAGAACAAATTGGATAAATGTACATAAACACATTGAGAAAGAAGGAAAAAGCCGAACAGAATGAACCAGGGCATTATTCTACAACTTGTTTGATGGGGATGATTTAAGTAGGCATATGGTTTAGTTAAATGTGCTTTCAAAAACATTGGCCTGATTCTTCCCACAAATACGTAATAAATATCCAAATAAAAAGAGAGCAATACAGCATCACTAGTTCTCTTGAAAGAGACATAGGAATATTTCTAGATGTGTGTGTGGGAGAGAATGGGGTGGGTGAGGGGGGGAGAAGTGTTGGAGTATTACATAGACTGAGATTCCCACTGAAAGTGTCATTTCATTAATTTAGTTTTGAAGTTGGCCAGATGTTTTCTCGCAACATTGTAAGCATTACAAAATTAAGGAAGTAATAAGTTAAGGCGGCGTTGACGCCCAACTTTATATCCGTTCCAATCTTTAGTAATCCATTGTTATCATAACACTAGACCACAGCCACCTTAAAACCATCTGTCACCTACACACGTTTTCAATTCAACCATACTGTCACTTTTAACGCGCACATTAAAGCACTGAAAATCACATTGCAATGCTCATCCTTAATTTTCAATCTTACATTATTTAGTAATTTAATGACAATTGTAAGTTAAAATTAGTCTTCATATTTCAGCATTCCAGATGGAGAACGAATTCAAAGCAGATTACATACTCAACCTTTTTTTCTCTTATTAAAAAAGCACTAATATATATTTAATCTGTGATGCTTACAAATATCAGCTCAGCTATACCTCACACAGTACCTCACAAATCTATACATTTATATTATTCAAATTTTACACACCCACCCCGCCCCACCCGCACAAATAATTTCTGTATGCATTGACAAACACATTAGATAATTATGGATCAAATTCTCTGCTGGTATAAATGGGTGCCACTCATTTAGTGCTGCACCAGTTAACACTTGCAGAGCATTTGACCCTGTGCATTCAAGAAGCTGGCGTTAAGGTGATGTGTTTATTTTAGCTTATTTTTTTAATTGCATGTAACATACAAGACGTCCTAGGATACAAAGCTGGAAATAATTAGTGTTCTTTATTGAGGTTATATCTGGACTAACCGTTTTAAATGGCAGTATTCTGAATATCCCTTTCAATGTTTTGCTTTGTTGCAAAAATGAGATTTATGAAGAGTATGCACTAAATGGGAAAGATGAATCTCAGGGAATAAACAGGATCAGAAGTTGGATGGAATCTGTAGGTTTGGGTCAAGGACCTTTTTTGAATTGCACAGGAAGAAGTGACCAAGTGCTTCCTGGAAGTACTAAACAACATCTTTTTCTTTTTTTTCAAAGCTATTGAACTATGCTTTCCTGGATTTGTAGTGTCCATGTAACTTAAGTGTTTTTCACTTTCTGACTCCAATTTTGCCCACAGCAGACAATCCTTCATTAGCTTTAGTGAAAGTGGTTGATTGCTCAGAACCTACCCAGTCACCTTTCCCAGAAAGAGAAAGCTGAATACAAATTGATGATTGGTAAGATTGTCAAGACATGGTTTCTTGAGTAAGAGTCTTAAGATGGGCTTCCTTAAGGAAAGCAGGCACCCTGCTCTACTTAAGGGAGGTGTCAACAGCCTTCTCTAAACCTGGTTCCAGCAGTTTCCCGTGGATCCTCACCATCCATGAAGTGGTATGAGTCATGTTTACAGGTCGTAGTCTGAAGTTCCCCATTTACCTGCACAACCTCAGAGGGTAAAACCTTGCCAAAACCTAAGCAGAGAAGACATTTGATGCCCTTCAAAGCATTGCCCACCAGAGCCAGATAGTTCATGCAGGTGTGAACAATCATCTCCAAAAAAGAACATGAAATTTTCTCATACTAAGAAATACTCTTTTCTTTCACTGACAGCCCAGCAGCTGGTGTGATTCCTAAGTCTCGGATGCTAATAGAATCTAGGGCAGTGTTTCTTAAACTTTTTAAGACAGAGGAACACCAAACAATAGTTTTTTTTATGAGGAACACCGAAGATTTTTTGTTGAGGGGGAAAAAAAAAAAAGGGTTGGGGGAAAGTTGAGCAAAAAAAAAAAAAAAAAAAAGTCGCCTGCCCCTTTAAGGGTGGCCATTTTGAACTCTATTGTTGTTCGTGTCACACCTCCGACTACTTCACGGCACACCAGTGTGCCGCGGAACATAGTTTAAGAAACACTGATCTAGGGTGGGGTGCAGAATGCCTTGAGCACACCTGCAGCATCTAAATAAAAAAAAACTTTTTTCTGGCATTGGTCATACTTCTGTCATCAGTGCTTTAGCAGCCTTTTCTTTCAAAAGCCATCTGGTACCATGAATGTTGAAGACAAAAATCTGGAAGAGGGGGTTTGTGGCAGCAGGTACTCTTGTTGTGCATATCTCCTGCGCGCCCCACCCCCCCAAAGCAATTTAGGAGAAGAATTTGAGCTGGAAGTCAAAGAGGTTTTTTTTTTTCTTTCCCTTAGGCCTTCAGGAGAAGACATAATATCTATTATAAATATTAACTTTCTGAAATATTTTACAAAGGGACATTTAGTTTGACAAGATTAGATTATAATGGGAAATATTCACAGATGGAAACATCTTCAGCGAATTGTATAGGCATGCTGGCTGTTAAGACATGTGGATCTTATGTTAAGATCACTAGTAATTTCTAATGCAGTCCTTCACTGTCCTCAATAGGGCACACAGTGTTCCCAATGCATTAGGAAAGACTGCATGAGCAGAACTAAGTGCTTAATATTATGCAGAGGCCATAGAATCTTGAGCTGAATTAATAGACTGATTTACCATAATAATGACTCCTCATGGCATGGTACTGCAATTTCCCATGATTCCTGGAGAGCAGAGCTATTGCATTGCTGTCTTCCAATTCCCTGGTTCAAATTCACAAGTGCTGCCTATTGGTGAAATGTTTCAGGCCCTTGCAACTTCTACCAGTTCTAGCAGCAGATCAAGAAGTCAGTAGTGAAGGGACTCTAGTGGGGAATGCTAAGAAGACGTACATGGGGGTAGTGTTTTATGCTCAGCTAAGCTAACAGGTTGGGAGAAGACTGCATTCCGTTTTTAATTCCTTCAGCATTACAAAATTAAAACGATTGGCGTTGCATACGAGGTAGGTCATGTTGCTTTGGGAATAATATCGTAATTGTAGCACACTGCTATCTGTGCTCACTATTGAGCAAAGCCTGTTCCATGCCTCACAGGCTCCGGTGCCTCCAGACACAGTAGGAACATATCAAGGGCAGCTGCATCTCCTCCTTGTGTCAGGGAGGTAGGTAAGAGAGCAGGGGCAGCTATGGAGAAGATCTGCAGCCATTAAAGAGCTTGCAGAATGGAGGAGTTTGCTGTTGCCTCACAAGCCTGAAACTTTCCAGATTGCACAGCCTGCTCGCCAGAGACACTGATCTTCAAGGATTGCTTTGACTCTTGTGTCCTCTGGAGATGCTGCTGTTTACTTCCTGCATCAGGTGCCTGTGCAACAACTTGCATTGGGGCCTGGCTTGTCCCTAGTTTCAGGCCGAGTAAGTTGTTCTCTCTCAAATCTTGTCGTCACTGATATGGAAACCAGGCCTGCTAATGGGGGAGGGAGAGGGCAAAGGGGGCAAGTACCCCAGGGCTCAGTAATTCAAGGGGCCCGGCGCACTTAGCCCTTTAAATCACTACCGGAATGCCGTGTGGCGTGCTCCAGGCGGCTCTTAGGGCTGCCTGTGGAAATGGGGGCGCCACAGGGCGTGCTCCAGGCAGCACTGGGCGGGGGGAAGTGCTGCCGCGCTCTAGGCGTAGCTGAGGGCCGACTGCCTTCAGCCCCGCCCCTTCTGGGAGCATGAGCCGGCCCTCCCCCACCTTGCCCAGGGGCCCCCGCTTGGCTGTCAGCTCCCCTGATGGAGACTCACGTGTATGTAGGAATTTTGTAAACAGTTCTCTGAACCATTGCAGATTTTCCAAACTGACACCCAAATCCATGCTAGTGTTTATGGCACAAAACACCGAACAAAAAGGGCAGCTCTCATGTGTGCTGCACCCGACAGATGAGGGACCACAGCAAGACTCAAGGAGTCAGAATGTGGACCCTGATTCCTCGCTTGCTCCAGGAACTAATCTGGTCCAGCTAGAACGTGTGTCGATTCCCTTTCTCTTTGTACCGGCTCAATTGCAGTGACTGGCACATTGAAGGCAGAATCAAGTTTGCTCTCTCTTGCCATCCCTGCCTGCATGGGTAGGGGAGCAGCGGATTTGCCGAGACTAAGCTCACCTGCCGTACCGATCACCCATGCAGAGAAACCTCACTGTCTTGTATGAGCTTGTAACACCAGTCACCACTGTGTCCTTAAGCACCTAAATAAATGGCCTGATTACCCTCGGGGTCAGGTGCCCACATATTTCAAAGACTTCAGTGGAAGGTGTGGGCGCTCAGCTCTTCGGAAAAGCAAAGCTGCTAAATCAATTGCCTAAGCATAGGTTTAGATGCCCAATTAAGCTACTCATGTTTGAAAATGATGGTCTGTAGCAGATTCATGGAGCTAGTTTGACACAGATATATGAAACCATGTTTTCTCTGTAAGAAAGTGGCTGGTAAGCAGGGTAGCCGACTCAAAGGGGTAGTGTTAGTGAGAAATGGAATCTTCCAAATGCTGATGCATAAAATATTTGTTCATTTACAAACAGTGGTGGGCTTTTTTGGTGGGAGTGGGGATTTGTTGTGTGAGAGAGAAAAGGACAGATATACTGATCAATTAAAATGTCGATGAAAGGGAGTGAACTGGCCGAGCATGCTACTAATGTGTTTCATTAAAGGGACCATTTTGCGTGTGCACATGTATGTTAAACAAAAACATTTGACATAAGTCCTCATCCTGCAATTGGATACACTCCTGTGGACCCTTGGCTATCAGGGACCTGATTGTAGGATGGGGGCTGTTGTACTGAACAGGATTACTCATCAGTCTTCTCTATAAACGTAGTTGGAAGTATGCAGGGATTAGTCTCATTCACACTGAGTCCCATTTTCACCCCTTTGGGAATGTGAAGAGGCCTTAAGGTAAAGGTAACGTTGCCAGAATGATGTAAATGAGAAGCAGGCCTTGTGCATACAGTGATATCAGTAAGAGAAATAATAGCATGCTATCATTTAGTTCAGCCACACCATGCGCTGGCATGGAGGAGGATTATGAGGGTGACACTTTTTCTCTCTCTCGACTTCCACTATCAAATCTATAATAGAACCACGCGTTGTTCACTGAGGTAGTTGCTGTAACAAAATCCACCCTTTTAAATGCATAAATCTATTTTCCCCACCTAAAACGATGTGCAGCATTTTAGCTATTTTAATGCCAGCACTTGATTCCAAAATATCTTTAGTCACCATAATTTTAATAACTTTTTGAGCAGTTGCCAGTTTAATTTTCAGTGTGTGAAAATTGGAGGTAAATTATTTATTACTTCCAGCAAATGTCTTTCATGATTTTATTTAATTTTTTCATCTTTTTTAATGGATTATAAAATGGCAATCTTTTATTGGGTACTCATAAAGTAAGGAGCAAATGAATACTTTGCAAATAGGTTACTGTGGATTGAAATGTCAGCAGTATTTCACAGGGCATGAAATCCCTCAGACCAGAGCTGTGCTGACATATGGCAATGGGCCATACTCCTCCTGTGTAACAATAAAACATAGCTGGACACAAGGAAAAAAAGAAAGTTGTGACTGTTATGACTTTGGAAGTTGCATTTTTTTGTTCATTACATAGAATAGTGATGAGTGGTTATAAATGTTGCAATTGTAAAACGCTTTTCGTTGTAAAATCATGTTTATCTTAAATTCCTTGACGGGGAAGGAAGGGGCATTTTCAGCTGGGTTTTTTTCACATGTGGTTTCTGGAAAAGTTCTGCTAAATCCTCATCAGCTATGTTTGAGAATGAGGGTAAAAAATACGCCTTTCCCCATTGTAATAACAGAAACGTGAGCCATTGGGAAATTGCATGCTGGGCATACGTAGCATTGTTTAGCCTGTGAATGTGTGCACATCTAGCTATTTGTACATCCTCATTGATTCAGAGCTTGCAGGTTCCTCATGGGCCTGGAGGAGACCATTTGACAGGAGCAGCACTGCTGGATAATTATCCCCCTAAAGATCGAGGGAGTCGGCTGTGGGGTTTTATTTTTCCTGAGCTTATTCGTAGTAACTCCCCAAGAGCAGAGCTTGAAGGAGTCCAGTATCGCCTCCATCAGTTTCTGGAGCCTCCTGCCGACGACCCCACTGAGCAGGCTGTGCATGGGAAAGCCAGCTGGCTCACAATGTGCTAGAGGAAATGGCAATTAGGCCTTCCAATTTCTGAATCTCTGATTCTTGGGACTGCTAAGATAAAGTCGATGTGATAACCTTGTCAGGCATTTACAGAGCCTGACTTGTGGTGATGTTTAACTACAGCAGACTGGAGACTGACCGTTCCATGTTGAGGCAACTTCCAAGGTTTTCAAATTTGTTTCTCGCTCCCCATTGGAATGAAAAGGAAATCTTCCAAGTGGGCTTGCGAAAATGGAATCCTGTCCATGTGTCAGTTCAGGAGGCCGTGTCAAGTAGCCTGGTTGGTTAAGACATAGGTGAGGCCCATGTGGAAGTCCTTGCCCTTCCAAATTCAGAGCAGAGTTTTCCGTCCCAGATCACTCTGACTTGGGATGAGCAGGGACTGCAATGTTGGTCTCTAACCACCCAAGGCCAGTGCTTTTAACCTGTGAGTTTTTTCCTCTCTTTCAGCCCTGGACGCCCCACCCCGCCCCACCCCAGCAAGATTTTCCATGAAATGGGTTTGACAGAACTGCAGATTTTGACGCTAAATTTCATTTTTAGTTAAAAATGTCCCAACCAGCTTTTTATTTTAACTTCAGAGCAGCATAGTTTTACCACTCTTGTTTCCACAGTACCTTGTAAAGATTGTGGGACTGGTGTAAATCATGTTACACTGTTGACAGCAACGGAGTTATGCTGATTTACACTGTCGAAGGACCTGATTCTGTTTTGCTTCCTCTTTTAAAATGTAACAAACTCTGCTTGTTTTGATACTACCTTTGTTGTCCCTATGTTATATCATCCATTGGTTTGTTAGGGAGCTTCTTATCCGTTTTGCTGCATTCTTGTTTGATAAATCTCTATTTTCCCGAGTGGTGTTTGGCAGCTGTGATAATGACAAGGGTGAGCTTCCAAATGCCTAGGAAGAATTTCTAACTAGTACAAAGGTTAGGAGCCAAGCGTATTGGGCTAAATATAACTGTGCATGTCAGAAATAAACTTTCAAAGGATGTAGCCGTCATAAGTTGATATTTGAATGCACAGCTAGTTAACTGGGCATGCTTAGAGATCCTTAGATTGCAATGACATGAAAGCAGAGACAGTCCTTCTTTAGTGTTTTGAAGAGCAGCTAGTGTATAAGAAGTCATGGGTCTGCAACATATGGCTCAATATGGAACCCAATATGGCTCTTTTGTCATTCCCAACATACATGCAACTTTTTAAATTAAAATGAAAAATTAATTCAAAATTTTAAAAACGCATAATTACTTAACGTAGCTTGAATGTGTGCATGAACCTGAATTTGACCAGTTATGATGTAAACTTCAAAGAATTATGCAAAAAGATGCATCAGCAGAAGTCCCATTAACTATAGTCTTTGAGGACAATGTTTCATTTATGCTATTGTTAATCATCATGTCAGTTATCAATAATATTAAGTTGTATATTTTCAGTCATGCAAATGGGCATTCTTTTATGGCGCTTTGTTGACCACTTGTTCTTAATTTTGATGTAGTTTGGCTCTTTGGTTTGAAAAGATTGCTGACCCTTCTTATAAGTGTTGCCATTAAATACGTCAATACAAATATTTGTTTCAAGATCAGTGTATCTGTCTGCAAAGATTTGCAAAGCCATTTGTTCTAGTGGTCAGGCGTTTGCAGAAATGTTACCAGGTAGTTTAAGTCACATGTAGTGTTAGGCTTTAGTGATGTGCTCTGTGGGATGAAAACATTAGTAAAGGTCTAAATTCCAAGGCCAAGGTTTTCAAAAATGCACTGATGATTTCTGGGCTGCCTTAGCTTTGGGTGCCCAACATGTGACACTCTTAAAATATTTGTTAATATATTGTGTTAATGTACACAAATCTTTTCTCTTGGTTGTTTGAGGAGGAGATTGAAGGTATAAGGTAATATATTATGTTATTATCATCACAGCGGGCTGGCACTGTGAGTTTATGGCCAAGCATACCAGTAACGTCTTCTGTATTTGAGTTTGGGAGTGCAGTTTTCAATTAACGTGAAGTGCATAGAGCCCAAAGTAGGTGGATACTAAAAAATCAAAATAAATAAAACATTGCTCGCATCCCTCAAACATGACAACTGCAGGAAAAAAATTAGTTTGTGTCTTGACATGTTTATCTTTCTGAGGATGAGACAGTTATCTGTCAGAGTTCACTCTGTAGCTTCAAGAACTGAAAGAATATGATCAACTCCTTGGAATATCTTGGGTGGCTTACCCCTGCAGCTGTATATCAAGAAGTAAACTGATACAGAAACTGGTTCTTCTGAGTTTATTATATTTGAGTTGAGAGCTGATGTGTTCAGTGAGCCTGTTGCTTGCAATTTTTGTCAGAACATTTGACAGCTTAAGGTTAGTGGAACATGCAGCTTGGCAAATGGCACTAGGAACCTGATCCTGCTCAGAATGAAATCCATGGGGATTTTACCTGTGGACCTAATTCTCATTTAGACATGATGAATGTAATCTATGCTCATTGTAAGGATGTGGCATTGCTGGAGCCAGGAAAGAGGTTTTATTGTAAATGGAATTCAGATACTTTGCCTTCAGTCTTGGAGAAGGATTAAGTTCTACATAATGTAAAAAGTGGCCTTAGCAGCACCATCCACAGAAGAATTTGGGGTGCTCTTTATTTTAATAACTCTCGTATTGTTGTTTCTAAATAATACAGGCCACGGCAGGAAACTTACAGTATGCTCCTATTTTTAAGTCAGTGGAAAATTTTATCTTTGACTTCATTGCTGGAGTGAGAGATTTATCCCACTTCTGAAGTCCTGTTTCTAAATCACATTTAGTGATGTTAAGTATTTATTTGCATACTGTGTCAGTTATGTGTGAGATGTGTGGTGCTGTCTTCTGAAACCAAGCCTGGGAACCTGAAATCCTAGGATCCTATCCTTGACACCAGCTATTTACCACAAAACCTGTGTGTTCTGGCACAAGTCACTTAGGCTGTGTCTTTACTAAACAGAAGTTCGATGCTGTCACGATGGATCTTCTGGAGTTTGATTAGTGAGTCTAGATAAGACTCACTAAATCAAACTCAGAGGGCACCCCCTTCGGCGGCTGATACTCCTGCTCTTATGAGGAGTAAGGGAAGCCAACAAGAGCATTTGTACCCGTCAGCCTCCCGCTGTGAGGATGGCAGGGAAATTCGAAACAAGATACATTGACTCCAGCTACATAAATAACGTAGTTGGAGTTGTGTGTCTTGATTCGACCTTCCCTTTTAGTGTAGTCCTGGCCTCAGGATAGAAATTTTCAGACATAAGTGCTTATATGCTCCTTAATCTCCATTTAGGCAATTCAGGGATCTTATTTAGGTAACTAACTTTGGCACCCAAGTTTGATGATTTTTGGGCCTAACTTTTGCCTTACTTTCCTGCTCTGTAGAGTGGATAATAATCCTTGCCTACATCTCAGGCATGTAGGCAGAACTAAGTAGTTAATAAGCTAAACGGTATGGGATAGGAACCCCCATCTTCTCAGTGACTTGCAGTGTGTGTGCCCCCGGTGGTATAAGCCTGCTTGGAGCAGGTCGACACTACACAGCAGGCCGCAGGCCGTATACTGGAAGAGTCTTGACTCTGCTGACGTGGATCACGAAGGGAATGAATGGAGCCAGAACACTCTGAAGTTGTGCTAATTTAGCATGTTTCCTGATTGCCTCTCCAGGCAGGGCTGGAGTTTAATACTGCCCTTCCAGGTGGAAAGCAATGATTGTATTGCTACCAGTTCTTGCTCTGGGGTACAAATCCTTGCTTGAGCCCAGCCACCCCGATAGGCTCAAATGGATGCTCTGTGCCTCTAGTATAGAAGTGCTAGCTATTATGCAAGAGTTTTTCAGATGTCGTGTTAGGTTAAAAGGAGTTTCTTGATCCACAGTGTGTTTCCCGCAACAATTGGGGAGACTTCTGTGAGTATATCTGCCACTTTCAAGTTTCCTGTGGCTTTCAAAGTACCAACTAACATAACCAGAATAAAGCTTCACCTGTTCACAACAACACTGTGTGAACCTATGGATTTTCAGCACAGGCTCCCAGCTAGGAAAACATGTCTCAGGAATCACAAAAACATGGAACCTGCAAAAGCTACTACCTGGAAGAAAAATGTTAAAAGGATTCTTGAGAAATCTAGGTTCTCAGACTTTAAAACTCAGAAGTATATAAAGTGCCACCTTTGAAATTGTGATCATTGTAGTTGCATGCTAATACTTTTTGTGTTGCTACATCTTAAACCAACCTGTGTATCCCTTGTGTGCAGCTCCTACTGGTACATGTATCACAGTTTGAGAACTGCTGCCATAGTATTCCAGTCTGTGAGGGACTCCTTGGCCCCAGTGCACTCATTGGAGGTTTTGTTAGTGACTTCAGTGAAGCCAGGATGTCACCTTATGTTAATGTATTAAACCAGTCTAAATAGCTTGACTCCTTGAAGATTCCTGGACCCATTCTATTCTGTTACGGATGTCTATTATATTTGAAAAACAAACAACATTTCACAACAGGTCTAGGATAAACTCCTCTTTTTAAATATGTCACCATTTGAAATAGATGGTGAACTCTTCAGACATTGTTATGGGCATCAAGTTCACCTCATAATATCCTAGCCTAATGTCTTAGCTAGTCTCAAATCAACCCCCATCTCATTTCAATAGAAGTCACCTCAGTTTTGTAAAATCCTGTGTAGGAAGCCAAAGTCAGTCTTAGGGCGATGGGTTAAACAGGTTGACTCACTCTGGTGATGTGGGCTTGATCTCTGCTGACTGACCTGTGATCTTGAGTTAGGTTGATTTGGGCTTTCTCTTACTAAACGTCTGTCATTGATAAATCCTGTCACTAGAGCCTCAGTACTTCACCCCACCCCCCAAATAGTAAGACGAACAGTATTTGTATGTATATACTCAAAATGCTGTGTAAAAATTATCTAATCAATTTGCACAACCGCCCCATGAGGTAGGTATGGTAAATGTTGTTATCCCTGTTTTATTGCTGCTGGATAAAATGATATTGAGAGGTGAAATGGCTTGCCCAAGGTCACACACCACGGCTTTGATTAGAATTTAGGGCATTGCGAGATTTACTTCATTAATGCTTGGGAAATGCTTTGAGACCAACGGATGGTATCCACTGTAAAAGGGGAAAGCACTCATGAATTAGTAATTATTTTAATTACTACCACTGAAAAAGTTCAGCAAATGTTAGAGGCAAATTGTCTTACACTCATGAAACACAACAGAAGTTAATGCCATTTCATGGGAGCAACTAAGAGCAAAATTTGACTTGGAGTCTGTGTGTGTTTTTTGGCACATGTTGCTGTGTAACTCGTACTTTAAATAGGCAAATGAAGCAAAAGGGAAAGAAAATGAAACACGGTGTTATAGGAGGGATTATCTTTTGTCTTTGGGTCTGTTATCAGTTAAAAATTCACAAGTCAAAAAGGTCTTCCTGTGTTGTGGATGCATACAGGTATCTATAGGTTTGAATTCTGTTCTCCGTTACATCTGTGCAAGGCTGTGAAAAAAACTGATCCAAGTAATTGAAGTCCATGAAAAAACTCACATGAACTTCAGCTTCTTCAGGGTACTGGAGAACAAAATTTTGTCCTGTGTTTCAATGTCATAGCTGGATGCATGAACCTCGAAAGACTCAGGGAGTTGATTCAGACAGGTGATCAGAGAAACTCTGGATGTTTATCAGAAATCTGCGCTGGGTTTCAACATAGCACTAAATAAACACTTATCTTTAAATGTGCCTACTCAGCAGAACATTTATGGCTTCTCTACACTACCACTTTACTACTCTGTAACTTTCTCGCTCAGTAGGGTGACCATATTTCCCTAACCTGAGTATGGGATACCTGGTAAAATTACTCGTATGCAAGCAAGTTCAATAGCAGTCAGTCAGAGCTATGCAATCCAAACAGTCAAGCGGATGGAGTCCTTGTTAAAAAGAAATACTGCAAAGTTGGATTCTTTTTATTTTATCTTTAAAGCTTTAGTCCACATGTGGGGAGGTGACACATGCATCCCACACACCTTTTTCACACAGGCCATGTGAAAAACTTCCTGCCTGTCAGGGTGGTTAAACACTGGAATAAATTGCCTAGGGGGTTTGTGGAATCTCCATCACTGGAGATATTTAAGAGCAGATTAGACAGACACCTGTAAAGGATGATCTAGACAGTACTTGGTGCTGCCATACTTGGTCTAGACAGTACTTGGACCTCTTGAGGTATCACTTCCAGTTCTAGTGTTCTGTGATTCTATGTCTTCACTATAGGGAAGATCGATGCTGCTGCAATTGATCTTCTGGAGTTTGATTTAGCAGGTCTAGTAAAGACCCACTAAATCGAACTCAGAGGGCATCCCTGTCGGTGCCGGTACTCCTGCTTCTCACAAGGAGTAAGGGAAACCGATGGGAGTGTTTGACTGTGCGGAAACTCTAATTAAGGAGCTCAGACCAGTGGGGAGGTCTGAGCTCTCACACCGACCTGGCACAAGCTGCGACTGAGCCAGGCTGCTGGCCAGCCTGCTAGAAAATTTACTGGCAAAGTGGGAGAAGGGGGAAATGCTGTGGTCTGAGGCAGTGTTTCTAACCTTTTTTTTTATAAAGTACCCATTTAAAAAAAAAAAGTACCCCCAGTACCTGCATTTTTCAGACAAACAACATTTTTTTCTAACATTGCAACACATTTGTTTAAACAACTTAATCATAGCCAGGCAGGCGATGAAATTTTTGGGTATTAAAAGTACAAAAATAATAAAGCGCTGTAAAACTTAAAACAAAAATGCAGTTTTCTCCAAATTTCAGTTGTGTTGATGCACCCCGCAGTCTTCTCTCAAGTACTCCTAAGGGTACTCGTACCACTGGTTGAGAAACACTTGTCTATAGCATTAACCAATAAGCTTTTGCTTATTGGTTAATTGACTACACTATTACATCCCTAGTGAGCGGGGGGTCTTGCTGGCTGAGAACCAGCACATAGTGAAGGCTTCACTGATCAACCAGCAGGGGGAGAGGCCAGCTATTTATAAACTATTTACAGGAAGTCTTGGCCACTTTATGTATAGCCATTGTTAGCCTGCTGGTTGCATATTGCTAGATATATTTTTATTGAATATGGGTTACAATATTATTTTTAGTACTATTTGTAACAATAAAACTCTAAAAAAGTATTATTGAGGATAAATTAATATTTTATAACTAGTTTAGATCTCTTTCCCAAGGATATCAAAGATGTCTTCAAATTTTAACCCACACAACACCCATGTGAGGTAGTTAGCTACTAATATGACTATTTTACAATTGGGTAAACTGAGACTCAAACGTTGAAGTGCAAATTCCCAACCTTTGGTTACTAGAGCAAGACAGCTGAATCCATGTTTTGGCTGAATGGCTAGAAATACTGTCAAATTATAAGTGGTCAGGACAGTAACACAACATTTTAGCTTTAGAGACATCCATATCTTGGCTCCCATTCTTCTGGTCAACCATGCTTCCTGCTCTATTTTAACTGAGTCTGACTGATGCAAGATGCCTATTTAATGTACATATGCTATGATTCACATATATTTGTTTGGCTTTTTTTTACTTTCCAGGACTTTAGAAGTTTTGGTGAGTTTGAATGAAGGACAATCTTTGATCTCCAGCTCATTGACAATTACTGCTTCAGAATGTGTAAGTCAATGGCTGACAGCATTTCATGTAGATGTTGAAATTGTGAGATTTACTGTTTTATCCTTGTGTAACTTGTTTGGTGCGAGAAACTGAAAGAGCTACGTTAGCCTATTAATAATGTGTGAAAAGGCATAGCTGTGAAACTGTACCTAGACACAAGTGTGTGCATCTTCTAAATCATTAAGTGTTGTGAAATGCATGTTTATGTTCATTTTATTTCTGTGCACCCAAGCAAGCTTCGCTAATTGGATGTGCTTAATGAAACAATTGGTATTTGACAGATTTTTTCTGCAGTTATAGTATGTCAAATGACTCATTTATTATTTCCCATTAAGATGGCAGGCTACAATATGTCGTTGGCTTTCCACTCTACACAGGGTAGCAAATGTTCTGTTTTCTGAAAACTGGACACCTCTGTCCTGTCTCTTCCTGCGAGGCAACATCACTGCCCCACCTCTTCCATGAGTCCATGCCCCTTGCCTCCTGCACTTCCCTCAAAGCTGTACCTCCTGCCTGGACTTTTCCCCCCTCAAAGGCTTGCCCTCGGCTCACTCCCCAGTCCCGGGGTATGGCTAGACCGGACGGGGAGGGGGGGTTTGGGATACAGGTGGTATCCCGAAAAAACTCCACCGTGTCCAGGGAACACATTTGCTCTTCCGCTTTTTTTTGCAGAAGAGGAAACGCACTCGTTTGGAAGCCCCTGTATTCCTTGTTCCACGAGGAAGAACGGGGCTTTCGAAAGAGGGTTTTCGAAAGAGGGTTTTTTTTACCAAAATTTGGCCAAGTCTAGATGGGCCAAACTTTGGAAAAGCCTCTTCTGACAAATGAGAAGTTCCACAAATGTAGAAGAGGGATGCAAATGCAGGCATTCAAAATAGTCAATGAAGCGGGATTTAAATATCCCGTGCTTCATTAGCATTCGAACCAGGAAGTGCACGCCGGGACGCGTTAGTTCGAACCAAACCCCTCATTTTGAGAAGTAACATTAGTTCGAACCAAGGGGTTTGGTTCGAACTAACGCGTCCTGGCGCACACTTCCTGGTTCGAATCAGCTGTGATTCGAACTAGCATGCCGGCGGATCATGCTAATGAAGCACGGAATATTTAAATCCCGTTTCATTGACTATTTCGAATGCCTGCATTTGCATCCCTAGTTCGAACTAGGATGCAAGTGTAGACATACCCTAATTGAATAGTCCTGTAACTGCATCAAATTTTAGTGGTTACATGACTATTTGATAGTCCCCAGGTAGCCCTCTATCACACACAGCTGCTGTCTCTCTATCAGGGGCAGCAGCGCAGGGTGGCAGCCTCCCCTGTTTGTGGGGGATCCAAGCTCCAGAGCAGCCTCTGTCCATGGGGAGCGTGGACCTCACCCCCAGACAGGGACTACTGACATGGAGCAGCCTCTGTTCATGGTGAACCCGGGCCTGCTGTGGACAGAGGCTGCTTTGCAGCTGCCTCCCCTGCACCCTGAAAGAGGCAGCAGTGCAGGAGGCGGCAAACTACTCTGTGGGGCTGGTGTTTTTAAGTCAGCTCCTCCCAGCACTGGCTCCTGCCTGTTTCCCATCCCCCACTGCCTCTTTAGGAGAGAGCAAGGGGGGGCAGGCGGGTTCATGGAACTGGCACGCACCGAGAGCTGGCTTTGCTGGCTCCCTGCGCCTATCGACTCCTGCCTGCCCCCCTTACCCTCCGTGCTGCTGCCGGAGGGGAGCACCGGCTCCTGCCTCCCCCGCCCTTGCTGCCGCTGATACAGAGGAAGCAAGGGGGAAATGCGTGTAGTCAAGAGGATTAACTGATAAGCCCACGCTTATCGGTTAATCGTGTAGTTGTCTGCACATTGACATCCCTATTTTAGGTGTCTAAATAGTTCTTTGAAAAGCTGGGGAATGATTTTTGGCTTGTTAAGAAAGTATTTTATTTTAAATCAAAACTTATATTTAAAATTTTCACTAGAATAAATCTCTCAGAATATTGTTTCAGTAGAAATGTACTAACCCACACTCCTGGTAACTCCTACAAAAGTAGCCTTTCCCTACTTCCCCAAACATGGGAAAGGGCAGTAACTGGGGCACTAGGACTTTGGGAGAGCAGTAAGTGTCATTTAGAGGCTGTCAGGGGTACGGAAAGAGCAGTAATTGGCATTGTTGGGGTGTGGGGGGAAGGATTAACTGGATTAGATGGGGCATGCAGTGGGTGGGACCACTGAGTGGCAGAGAGGGGCGCTGGAGTTGGAGGACTACTAGCTGGCAGTGGGGAGGGGGTCGTACAGCGTGTATGGTGAGGAGAGGTGGTAAGAGGCAGCGAGAGGGGTGTGCTGTGTATGTGGGAGGTGGTAACATACAGAGGGGGAGCAAGTGCTGTATGGGAGGGAAGAGGCAGTAACCGGGGAAGGGGGATGCATCTGCTGTGTGCTGTGCAGGAGGGGTCAATCCCCGGAGTGGGGGAAATCGGGACACAGCAGGGTGGAGGAGGGGCACAAAAGGATCTCTCTCCTCCCTCCTCCGCTCCCACTCCTGGCAGCAGCAGTGCCGTTTCCTTTCCACTGGAGAGACTTGGGCTAGGTTGGGTGCCAGCCAGTTTTCTCCATCCTCATTGGCAGCTGAGCAGCTGCTGCTCTTCCTGCACTCTCAGTGGGGAGGCTTTTTGCTGGTTTCTTTGGTAACTGGACTTTTAGTGTCCGGATTGTTACCTGAGGCATTATGCTGCCTTTGCAGATAACGTACAGAACGTCTTGTACACTTGTGTGTGATTACCTGGCTTTCCTCAGCCCCTGTACTTCAGAAACAGCTGAAGCTAGACCTTGGCAGAGAGCTGTTGGTAGCAGGGATAACCAGGGAAATCTCTGTGCTTCCTCTCAACATTCCCTAGCTTGTCAGCTAAGGAAGGTTTGTTTCACTATGCACAGCGCGTATGTTTTTCCTATAGCTGTGTGTTATATGCTGAGCATATTACAGCAGAGTATTTACTACAGGCCGCTGCTGCAGCGCTGAAGCCTTTGGAGGACTCCCCCACCCTTTAGGGACCTGCCTTTCCTATAAATAGAGTTGTGTCGGCGGCTCTAGACTTTCAGTAGTGCTGAGCTGCATCCCCTTCCCTTGTCCACGGCTCTAGAGGTGGGGCCAGAAGCCGGGGTCCTGCATGTGGGGCAGGTGATCCTGCGTGTGGGGCAGGCAATCAGGACCCTGTGTTCAGGGCCCGGCAGCAGAGCCCCTGCACGTGAGGTCAGCAGCTGGCCAGCACCCCAGGGCTGAGTGGGGTGAAGGGCTGGAGGCTGAGCGGGGCCTGCAGCTAGAGGTAGAGCCCCCGGGGAGCAGCGGGCCTTGTGGCCAGGACCCTAGACAAGAAGGGAACGAGGCTGGAATGGCCAAAATCTGAAGGTGCCATAGTGTCCCCTGCATCCCTGCTTCCTGTGCCTGTATACAATTGTCCACTGACCCAGTTACAGCTTGATTCCAGTTTATAGTGTAGATGGGTCCAGAGTGGTGATATAAAGCCTGAGATTGTGTAGATCAGGGCTCTCAAACTCCCAGGTCAGTCCTGGATGGAGTGATTACACAATCCAGCCCGGGACTGCTAGTGGGCTGGGAGAGGGGGGACTTATCCGTTACTGGCCCCCAAGCCCTGCCCCTTCCTGCCATTGCCACGCCCTCCCTTGACATGGCGCCCCATCCCCCGAGCATGCAGCTTTGGGGATCACCTGCCCCCTTTCCCCAGTGATTGCCAAAGTCACATGCTCAGGGGATGGGGTTCCATGTGGGGGAGAGAGGGTGGGGCGATGGCAGGAAGGGGTGGAGCTTGGGCCCTGTAACGGACAGGCCTTCCCAGGCCAGATTGCGCAGTTGCTTTGGCCTGGACTAGCTCACAGGCCAGGAGTTCGAGGCCCCTGGTATAGATGGAACCTCAAGACATTAAGCTAGTTATAGAAGAATGGTTATGGTCTCATCTACCCTACAGATTATAACAACGTTGTAATTAGGGCAGGAGAAAATCTGGTGGGAACTAGGTTTCTTGATATTGCTGTGTTTATATTGCAGACAGCTTTGATATAGAATAAAGGGTTTTGTTGTCTTTGTGAAAGGATCGAATACTTTCCCAACATGTGGGCCCTTTTAAAAGCAGGTCTATACCTTGACTTTACTGTCAAGTCTGAAAAGACATGAGACTGTGCATTTTGCTATTCAGTAAGGGTACGTCTACACAGAGGCGTGATTTTGGAATAACGGATGTTATTCCGAAATAACATAGGACATGTCCACACTACAAGCCTTTATTTTGAAATAATATTGAGCTGGAGGACTTTTTACTCCATCTCCTGCAACCTTCATTTCAGGAGGAGTAAGGGAAGTTGAAGGAAGAGTGTTCTCCCTTCGACCTCCTGCTGTGTAGACAGCGCGAAAAGCCGAATTAAGCTATTTTGGCTTCAGCTACACAATTGATGTAGCTGATGTTGTGTAGCTTAATTCAACTTCAGCTCTGCTGTGTGGACATGCCCAACTGCTGCTGAAAGCTATAGGAGTTGTGAGCAAACTGACCCCCTACTCCTTTACCTGTGGTTTTCCAACAACAGGTTGTTATTCACAGGGAATTAACCTAGAGAATCTAAACTCATTTTTTCCCCAACCCTTTTAAAATCATGAATATGCAAAACTGTTTTGGAAGGGGGGATTGATGTCAGTGTCAGTGCCAGTGCCGGTTTTAGGATTTGGTGTGGGGAGTCTGAATGACATTAGAATTGAGGCAGCTCACCAGACTGAAATCAGGCTGGGACCCTTAAGGAATCCATTATAAGATGTGTAGCCTATTTTCACCTGCTGTCATGGTCATGACTCCCGATATACCACTCTTCCCCTTTTCTTCACCCTGCCAGAGGGCTTACTGGGCCACTACCTGTTGAAACCATGTATCTGCCATGACCACACACAAATCTGAATGCTGGCAGTGCATAGAAACTTAAAAAAAAATACTTTTTAAAATCAGTGTGTAGCAAATCCTACTAAATCATTTTATTCCACCACTGCATTTGTAGCTCATGACAAAACCTTCACCCTTTTTGTTTGTGGTGAAAAGTTTCAAGCAGCAGGAAGCAGATTAATGTTCTGGCAGGAAATCCAGCATTACTTCTGCTCATCCTTTTCCTCTTTTTCTTTGCAAACCCACGTCCTGCATTGTGCAGCAAAGGAAGGGCCATACAAGGAGAACTGTTGTTTCCATAGTAGCAGATGGGCAACTGCATAGAAATGGGTCACTGCTAGAATGCTGAGCTAATTCTACCGGCAGAGCAGCTGATGGCTAACTTGGCACAAGAGAGTTAAAAGTTACAGCCTTCCAGGAACAGCGAGGTTGCTGCAGAGAAAATAAACGAAAAAAGTGTTGCAGAGAGGCCTGGGCACTATTTGCTTATGATACCATCTTACCTGGTCACCTGACATTTACACATGATTAGTCATCATTTGAGTAGGGCTTGATTCTCCTCTCATTTACGCCAGCTTCTCACAAGCATAACTTCACTGACAACTGCTCCTACTTTACTAGGGCATGGGAGGAGAATCAGGCTGTATTTTTGGGGGGTTTTTTGGTCCCCCTATGAAATGTGAACAGGTCTCATTCACACACAACTGACCACCGTTTTCCCCTTAATTTAGCTTCAGATCGGCATGCCATGGAGCACACTGTACGCAGGGTTTAGAAAAAAAGACTGTGCAGAGGATGTGGTTTTTGGGGCTTTTAGCCTCTGTGCCGCTTCTGTATCCACATCCTCCCTTAAAAATAAGATTAGAAGTGTAGTCTAAACCTCTGTAAGAGTCACCCTTAATACTCATCATTAAAAAGCATATAGATCCAGGGGCGGGCAAAGTCTGCTAGGGTGAGCCCCTGGTGGGCCCCCACACTCCCGTATTTACCTGTGCCTCTGCAGGTACATGGGTTCACAGCTCCCATTGGCCACGGATCACCGTTTTCGGCCAACAGGAGTTGCAGTCACCCATACCTATGGGGGTGCCCATAAATATAGCATCAGCGGCCCAATTGGGGCTAACCCTGGTGAACCGCCGCCATTTTATTGCCCACCCCGATACAGCTGCAAGTGACAAAATGGGCTGATAGTTAACTTGATAGAGGCTAAGCACCATCCGTCTCTGTGCCTCTGATAGGTTGGCTTATGCCCAAGTGGCACAGTTTAATCTTCAGCCGTATTTGCTAGCATGCATGAGCCAAAGCAGTGACTCTGTGACATGTAAGACCTTGTGAGACTATCTAAGTTGAAAGGTCTCAGTGAAGTAGCTGTCTATTGAGAGAGACAAGATGGGTGAGGTAATACCTTTTATTGGACCAGCAGTCATGGCTCCTTAAAATTCCCCGTCCCTTTGGGTTAGGAGGAAAGGTCTAGTTATCCCATAACTGTCTACACCAAGCTTCTTTGCACCTTCCTCTGTAGCAACAGATATTTGCCACTGTCAGAGACATGATACTGGAGTTGATAGACCACTGGTCAGCTCCAGTGTGGCAATTCCTGTTTTATTCTCTATAGCGCAATTGAGCATTCAGACTTCAAGACTGTAATTAAATCTTTATTTTTAGAATGCCAGACAGCATGGTATCATAGCCCTATACCCTCTACTTTCCTCTCAATGGCTGAAGACTGAACTGATGATCAAACAAGCCGCTTTCCTTAGGCAGCCCTTAGTGTAATCCTTCCACATCATTAGCCACTGGATTCCTGGTGCCAGAGACCCCTCCACATTAGGCTTGGTTCTCCTCTCACTTATGCCAGTGTCACATCAGTATAAATCCAACGACTTTGTGGAATTGCTCCTGACTTACACTGGAGTAAGTGAGTGGAGAATCAGGCCTCTTATCTTCGAATGATGGCATGACTGATCTTGAAGAAAGGTGCATAGAATGACACGTGTCTGTGCATTTTGAATTCTTTTCAGAGTTTTATTGTTGCTATCTCCAGTCCTTTCAAATAGACTATGCACCTGATTTTCTCCAAAACCAAGGATATGTATGGAACTGGAGTACTTTTTAATCTCCCTTGTGCCCTGTTTTGTAGTCAATACACATAATTCATTTTTATCCTACAGCTTTTTTAAAGCATCCTGTTTTTCCTCGGTTCACAGAAGGGGAAGGAACTAAACATATAAGGTGTGAGAGGAACTAACTAGGGGGGAACTTGGCCCAGAGTGTGCGTGATTCTGTAAGCGTCATAAAGAGTTTTGTCTGAGTAAAATCTGCAGGAAGAGGATCCAGTAACTAGGAATCCTCTGTATGTGAATGAATATGCAATCGTGGGGGGAGAGGGGAAGGAAGACAAGAAACATTTATTAATGAGATAGAAATTGTTAACATCATCTAATGACTGTCTTTTCCCTTCTCATTTCTCCATAGGCTAATGGCATAGCTGCCCTCATTGCCATTCTTGTGCTGCTGCTTTTGGTGGCTATTGGTCTTTTATGGTGGTTCTGGCCTCTATGTTGCAAAGTGGTAAGTAAAAATCTTCAATGACTAATTCGGACATGACCTACAACTGTAACCAAACCAAGTTTATTTTTCATCTATGTGGCTTGAAACTAATGGTGTGCAGATTGAACCCCTCGAGTCTGGCGCCCTCGTAACCTGCCCCGTGCCGAACTAGAGAAGTTTCCGAACCAGGGGAAGTCAACACAGAGTGACAGTGGGTCTCCACAGGTGCGGGAAGTCAGGCTGCAGGGGGCGTTGCAGCACCACCAGGCTTTGTGCTCAGCATGGTTCCATGCCTGGGGTCCCCACCACCAGCCACCCTGCCCCAGGTCCCAGCCACTGTCCTCAGCTCTACTGCTGCCACCCGAGGTCCTATCTGCTGGCAGCAGGACCCAGCTGCTGGTTTCGCTATAGCTGGGTTCCCCTCCACCCCCACCTGTGCTCTACCTCCAACCTGCCTCTTTCCTGCCTCCTCCCTTGAGTGAACCCCTTTCCTGCTCTTCTTCCCTCTCTCCCTGGTCTTGAACACCACCAAGTAGCTGGTTTGCAGTGCTCTGGAAGTTGTGGGAGGGCTGGGAAGGGGATACGAAGCATGGAGCCAGTGGGGCAGAGGAGGGAACTTGTCACCATTTTTTCCCCGCGAGTGCTCCAGTCCCAGATCACTCACAGATGTTGGGCCATGGATGTTGCTGAATGGTGGAATCCTGGATTACAGAGGTTCAGCCTGTAATAGAGCTGCACAGAATGGCTGCTGTACAGAATGGATTAAGTACAAGAGTTTGTATAATATGTGAGACATAGAATTAGGGTATCTTTATCAGTGGTATATTATAAGCCGTAGAAGAGGTCAGTTTAATAACAGTGGAGTAACTGTGTCCTTCGCAGCACTTGTTGCTTTGACAGAAACCTAAGCACAGATGAACCAGGATGGGAAGACTGTTGCTTTCATTTTGGCTTTTACCCGAGTGAGCAGCTGTGCCATATTTCTGTGAAATCTTTGATTAAAGCTTTCCCCCTCTTATTTGACAGTTGCAGGCCATAATGGTGTGAAGATGATATTCTGAAATCAAGGACTATTTTAAAATCCCTAGCCCTAAAATTGATATTTGTACTCCATTATGGACTCTCAAGTTTCAAATCCTTTATTCTCTTATTAATCCCTTGCAAAAAAATTAAATTGTCATCCTGTCTATATTACATCTACTTTCATCTGAATAATGAACATTCTTTATCCATCTAGCAGCAGTGAACAATGGTGCTTCAATAGCCGCCCCGACATGGCAGGAGTTTGAGATTGGTAGATTTGACTATCCATTCAACTACAGCCCTGAGAACATGATGAGGTAGCATTTTCTTCCCACCTGGCACTGTATTCTGTCTACCCAGATTTGTCACACGGGAGCTTTCCTGGAGATAGGGGCAGTGAAATAGAATCCTAGAACACTAGAACTGGAAGGGACCTCGAGAGGTCATTGAGTCCAGTCCCCTGCCCTCATGGCAGGACCCAGTACCGTCTAGACCATCCCTGATAGATGTCTATGTAACCTGCTCTTAAATATCTCCAGAGATGGAGATTCCACAACCTCCCTAGGCAACTTATTCCAGTGTTTCACCACCCTGACAGGTAAGAAGTTTTTCCTAATGTTCAGCCTAAACCTCCCTTACTGCAGTTTAAGTCCATTGTTTTTTCTCCTATCCTCAGAGGCCAAGGAGAACAATTTTTCTCCCTCCTCCTTGTGACACCCTTTTAGATACCTGAAAACCACTATCATGTCCCCTCTCAGTCTTCTCCTTTCCAAACTAAACAAACCCAATTCATAGAATCATAGAACCATAGAGCTGGAAGAGACCTCAAAAGGTCATCAAGTCCAGCCCCCTGCTCTAGGCAGTACCAATCCCAACTAAATCAACCCGGCCAGGGCTTTGTCAAGGCGAGACTTAAACACCTCTAGGGATGGAGACTCCACTACTTCCTTAGGTAACCCATTCCAGTGCTTCACTACCCTCCTCGTGAAATAGTTTTTCCTAATATCCAACCTGGACCTCTCCCACCACAACTTGAGACCATTGTTCCTTGTTCTGCCATCCGTCACTACTGAGAGCAGCCTCTCTCCATCCTCTTTGGAACCTCCCAATTCATTCAGTCTTCCTTCATAGCTCATGTTCTCTAGACCTTTAATCATTCTTGTTGCTCTTCTCTGGACCCTCTCCAATTTCTCCACATCTTTCTTGAAATGTGGTACCAAGAAGTGGACACAATACTCCAACTGAGGCCTAACCAGCGCAGAGTAGAGCAGAAGAATGGCTTCTCATGTCTTGCTCACAACATACCTGTTGCTGGGGAGGCACTGCGTCATAGGATGGTTCAGGGCGGCTGCTCCAGGCTCCACGCTTTGGGGCTTCCTGCACTTTGCGGGCCCTGCGGCGGCTGCCTCAGCTGTCCTATGGATGGGTCCCAGGGTGGCCTGGGGGATACCAGGGTTGGAAACTTGGCAGGGGTGGCAGCAGTGGTCCCCCCTCCCGCCCCTGCACGGCAACGGCAGAATCTGGAGAGGCCTGGCAGCCTGCTCTGCTCATCCCACCTGCTTCTCCATGGCAGCGGGAAGCAGAGTGCCCTGGCGGATAAGCGGGGCGCAGTGGGTTGGGAGAGAGCGGTGGAGTGGAACGTACCAGGCTGCCAGGCCGCTCCAGCTCCTGCTGCCATGGTGATTGTGGGAGGGGAGTGACCCCCTGCTGCTGGCCACACCAGGCTGCCATCGCTCCCTGGCTCGCATTGCAGAGCTTGTGGCAGGGAGTTTGCCCTGCACCCTGGGAGTGAGGGCTTTCGCAGACCCTGCTCCCTCTAGGGACATCCCTGCTCCCCCCCAAGGAGGGCTCTGCCTCCAAGCACCGGGCAGGTAGTGGGTGACACCTTGCCCTCCATATGCAGGGTGGGTCCCTGGACCCCATACACAGGGCAGGGGTGGCGTGGCCCTCCCCTCTCAATTCTTTGAGCATAGGGCAGGCAGCACTTAACCATCTTGAGCCCCTGTGCGTAGGGCTGGCAGTGTGCCGCTCTCCCACCCCCCAAGCACAGAGCAGGTAGCCCCAGCACTTCCAGTCCTCCCGCGCTGGGCAGCGCTGCCCCCGTGCTCAAGGCCCCGCAGCACTGGGCAGCCGCAGCCCCAGCCCTCCCCAAGTCCCAGCCACCCTAGCCTAAGCCCCAGCATGCTTCCCTGAAGGGGAGCAGGCTGCTTGGACTGCAGCCAAGGGGGAAGGGCAAGCAGGAGGGGGCTTTGGGGAGGAGCATGGGCAGAGCCAAGCCGGGCTATTTGGGCAGAGCCTATGGGACATGCTGCCAATTATTAGCATTATATAACCATTAGTAGGAGTCAGTTCTTGAAATGTTAGTTGATCTGCAGTCTATGTAAGTACCAGGTTTTTAAGGGAGTTCACTGTTGACAGTTCTTTCACTCTTCCTCGAATATCAGAACATATGATTGTATCATACTGGCTTCAGGCTCTAGTGCTGACATTTCTTAGTGCCCACATCACTGGAAGATTTGAAAAGTGTTAATGAGTGGATCAAAAGGACTGTTGCCTGAAGCAACTAACTTTTTTTTTTTTTTAAAGAAATCGGCTCTCCTCCAAACTCAAGTCTTCCTTCTTTGTAACTAAGCAAATGAAATGCAGTCCTTCCTGATGATAAAAGCAAACCAAACAAAATTGGAGAAAAATCAAATTGTACATATGGTTAATAAGTCAGAGAAGCATTCTTTAGAACCCTCAGTATTGAATTTTACTAATGTGAATGAAGAAAAAAATACAGTCAACCTTGCAATATTATGTCTTTTAATATCTGCAAATTCTCATACTGTATATGAATATTTTACTACAAAAATTGCCTAAATTCCCTAGACTGCTTTTTTAAATTGCATTTAATAATGGCTTCCTAGTGAACTTTGCTTTGCAAATCAAACTGGAATAAGTTGTGTTTGTGGAGCTTGTCGAAACATAAGGAAGGGAGCATTTTCCTACCATTTCTGTCAACAGGGCCAAATATCTGCTACTCAAAGCAAATTATTTTCTCGTACCATTGTCAGCTAATGGAGGGGTAAATTTTAAAACAAGTTTCATCTTCTGAAGCTGCTAAGAGCTGCAGCTAATTAATACATTAGATAACTTTAATTTTAGCTTGTCCTTCATCTCCAGTGAGTGTAACAGCACCATTTTTAGAGCTTGATCCCATGTCTAGTATGTCAGTGGAAAGTTCCCACTGACTCACGGGCTTACAAAGCCCAATGAAGTTGTCATGAGTCTTTTCCTTGATTTCAGTGGTGCTTAGATCAGGCCCTTAATGGGTTTTTTATTATATTTTTTATTTCAAATCTTCGTCCCGTTGAAATTAATAGGCATTTGGCCCCAAATGAACGGGAGAGCTATGTCACAAAACTAATATCTATTTTGTCACATTTAGTTGTCTCTGCTTTGGAGAGTCTTCTGGGTGTAAGAAAGGATTGACAGAGTTGTTATAATTATTGATAAATATTTATATAATGCTGTAACTTTTATGGCATTTTGCTAACATGAGAAAGGCCTCAGCTCTGAATAGCTCAGTGTACATCAGACAGAGAAATTTAAGATAACAGGTAAAGAAAATGGAAGGGGAAAGAAGGACAAGAGTTGAAACAGATAAGATAATGTGAGTTTTATAATATTGAGAGTCTTACAAGTGTTAATCTTTGGATATGTTTCAATCCTTCCCCGTGCCTATGCACATCTTCAGGTGCCTAAATACTTTTGCAACTCTGGTCTGTAACCCCTCTGCTTCAAGTTTCCCATCTGTAAAGTGGGCATAATAGTTTTGGCTCTGTCTCACAGGGATGTCATAGTCATTAAGTAGATAACGTTTGTAAAGTGCTCTCAGAACTGGTACTGAAGTGCATTATAGAAATGTTATTTCTTCACCCTTAAGTTAAAAAGTATAGAAGGAAAAATAATTTTTGGACACATTTTGCAAGCACCAGACAAATGTCAGTTAAAAGTCCGTAATTTATTCTCCTACCTGTCGACGGTTCCAAGAAATAATGAACCAATTTAATCTTATCATTCAGAAGTATTTGGTAATATGTTTCCAGTTACACCATGCATTCACTTTTAACTCAATCATTTTAATATCATTCACATATGTGATGCCCACATTAATTTTGGAAGAAAGCTATTTTGGCAGCATTATTTGAGATGTGAGTGGTGGCATACAAGTTACTTTTTTCAAGACTAAATAAAAATTTCTTCTACCTATGATGCCACGAGTCCACTCATTTCCTTGCTATTCAGAGGCACTGGTGAACATAATGAACTTACTAGAATTAATAGCAGGAATAAAGATAAAACAACACAACTAGTATTTCAATACCAATGTAATTTTAGAGGCTGTTATATGTATTTTTGGAGTCATTTTATATGTTTTTATCACATCTCTATTGAATCAATGCAAGTCTTATTATAGATGGAATATTTGTTTTTTTCATTTCTATACCGAGGCATAGAATATCATGATTTTTAAAAATAGTCTTTTTGTTTTTACTTTTAGCTTGGCAACAGTGTGAGCCCAACTGTAGTCTGCTAGGTCCAGCTTGTTTCTGTTTTGCATAAAACTGTGGCTTTAATTTTTGCTATCATCTAATAAATAGATTGGTGCATTTTTACTGTGTAATGGCTTGTTGGGGATTTTGATGCGAGTAGCAAGAGAACTCTCAGAAGTTCACTTGATGCATGTGCATAAAAGGGCAGAAAGAAAGTGAAAGGTGTTTAAGTGGCTTAAGTTTTATTTTTTTATGCTGTATTGCATATTAAATTAAAGACTAAGACTAAGCTAAAATAAGATTAGAAGCACTGCATGTAAAGTGAATAGAGGGCTTTTATTACTAACATGAAAACTCCCTGGCATATGTTCTTTCTGTTTTTTCATGTGGTTGATAAACTGTTACATTTATATGCCAGAAACCCTGTGAATGGCTGCAAATTAGAAACAACGTCCTTAACAGGACGGATCATTTTCCAGTAGCCATTTAAGAGCCCTTATGAATGTAGCTACACCACATTGTAGGCATTCCACATTGAGCACCATGAAGGAGATCCATTTTCAAATGATGGATCTGAAATGTGAAAGCTTCAGAAATAATTTGGATGGGTAGTTTAAAGTCCTAGAGGTGACGGTAAGTTTCTGGAAGGCATTTCACAGCTTGTCACAGGGCCAGAAATTCCCCAAAACCATGGCCTGAGAAAGGTCTTTGGGCTGCCTTTTGCTGATACCGACTAATTAACGTCATAGGATTTCATCACTGGCTCATTCAACTTCATTCACTTAGTAAGCAAATGGGCAGACACATCTGTCCCAAAGAGTGCCTGTCAACAAGTTGATTTTATTTTTTACAGAGGTATGGTGTTAATTTACACACACATTTGGTAATCATTAGGCCAGGGAGTTGCACAGGCAGTCAGGAGTTTGTGAAGAAACTTTGGTGACTCATAGTGGAAAGATTAAAGAGTTATGATATTCTATCAGGGTTTGAAGGTCACTCGAGGCTCTGCCTGTTGTCATTCATGCTTGTCTTTGTATTGTTTTTAGGTCATCAAGGATCCTCCTCCCCCACCGCCAGCTCCAAAAGAGGTACAGTGTGAGGTTACTTGTTGACTCTTACAATGAAACATCATCTTAGCACAGCATTGGTTACATTAATTATATTCCACCATCCCATTAAATATTGCTGTATCTTACAGCTCTTGCCCTTCTCCCCTAGCTGCCAGAGAGAAAAGATGGCACACTGCTTAGGGCATTTTCCTGGGGCTTGAGAAACCAAGGTTCATGTCCCAGACCTGACAGAGTCTTGTTTTGTGACCTTGAGAAAGCTGCTTTTGTGCCTCAGTTTTCCATCTATAAAATGGAGTTTAAAGCACTTCCCTACCTTGTTAGAGGGATTTGGGGGTAAGTACATTGCAAAGAGTTGAGGTCCTCCAATGATATGTTGGTGGGGACCATATAAGCACCACAGATAACTAGCGACTCTGACCACAAATACTTTTTAACCAGCGTTGTATCCTTATTGGGCTGCATCTGTCCCACCCTTGAAAAAATTAAAATAACCAAAGCTACTATATTTTTGATGCTGACGATAATGATATTTGATGCTTATCCATTTGAGATGCTCAGTTTTATTTATTTAAAAGAACAGTAAAACCCACCAGAACAAGAAACTCTTGGCTCCCTAATAATGAACAGTCTTAAGATAACCGTTCATGATATACATTGAATTGACTCAGTCAGACAGTAAACTAAAGCAACAATAAAACCCTTTTATCATTCCCCTGCCTCACCTGTTCTCCTTCCAGTCCATATTCTAAACTTTGTCCCCAAATTCTTGTCTGTTGCAGGTGTGTTCCTGCATAGGTCCTGAACCTTTTAAAAAAACCAAAAGATCAAAGATACTGTTATTTTTGGTGCTGGTAATCATGATACTTGGTGCTTATCCATATGTTCAGAGTTCTATGCAAATAACTTACTACAGATATTACTCCTCCCTAAAATGAGAAATTCAGGAAATTCAGTGCTAAGATGACACTTTCACAAAATTACAGTCGCACACAAATGGCAATTAAAGGCTCTGATCCTGCAAAGACTTAAGTATGGGATAAACTTTCTGTAGTGTCAGCCAGCAGGCCTGATTCTCATTTATACAGAGGTCCCTTTATACGATTCTAGCATTGTAAAGGGACCTTAAACTAAGTAAAACGGCAGTTAACAGAAGGTAAAATCCAAGTGAAGATAAAGCAATTTGTAGTTACTAAATGAGTTAGAAGGTTAAGATGAAGTCTGTTTCCTTTTGAAAAACTTAGCTTTAAATGTTTAGGGTTTTCCCACCACTTTCTCTTGCTTCTTTTGTTGTTTTTCTCCCATCTTCTTCCAATGGAAAAAAAATGTTAATAGAAATAGAATAAAATGAAGAATATGTGCACCCAAGTGCACGGCTCAGTTGTACATCTGGATAGAAATGAATTACAATGTGATTCCGTCTGTCATTTGTTAAAAACTGCAGATGTTAAAATTGAAAGCTGTAGACTTTATTATAGTTGTATACCCCAGCAGAAAACAGTGCCAAATAACTGTTGGGGCCAGATGTTTTTGAAAATATTGGACAGCTAGCACAGGATTTAAGCCATTACATTTGCCATGACTCCTCTTAGTTCTGATTTAGAGAGATTCAGCTGAACAAACAAAGAGAATGATAAGCATTACTTCCATAATTGTCGGAGAACACTGTTGTCTTGGGGGCAGACTCAAGATTGTAATTTGGGAATGACTGTCACTCATGAAAGTGAAACCTTACTTATGAAATTCCTGGGGCTGAAACTTTTTTCTCTTAATCTGTAAGTCTGATTGTCACAAAAGTCACTTACGCCACTGACTGATGCTTGCAACTTTGACTTGCCTTAACAAAATGTTTTAGCATTAGAAGTTCCTTGTTTTGAAATCGTCCTAGCATGGGATTGGGGAGGGATGAAAGTGTGGGATGGTGTGAGATTAGGGTGGGGACACTCTGCCCCTTTCAGTTGGATAGCTGAGATGTGCAGAAGAGCCTGTCGTTTGTGCACTGAGCATCTGCAAGAGGGGTGCTTCTCCAGGGAGTTCCTTTGTGAGGATCTCATGAAATCTATGGAAAAGGGGAGAGCAAAGTGAGTTCTGGAGGATTGGGGGACTAGTCTTCTATTCCTGTGGGTATCATAAGCATCATAGGAGCATAATCCATTCCTAGGAATAGAGAGGGTATAAAGAAACAGGTCTGCCTGACACCTTGGGGAATAGCCAACAGAATGTCCGTGGGCTGGTATCTGGGTTGGAGGGGTGGACAGAAGAGCCAGGAGGGCTGCCCCTGAAACAGACAAGATGAATCCAACAATTTTAATCCTCTGCTGTCTGTTCCCAAGCTGTGATTGGCCAAACAAGCACACAACAAGACCCTTCTCTCCGTGGAGCCTGCCACTGTTCCCAGTGTGGCTTAGCATACAAGCAGCTTTGGAGAAACTTTGTAGGGTGACTGCAACTTTCTGTGCAGACCACGTCACTCAGTACTGGGGAAGTAGATGTTCCGGGAGTGTCACTAGGTGGTTTGCACACAGGCCTTGATTCAGATAAGCATTTAAGTGTCAGTTCAAGCATGTGCTTAAGTCAAGCATGTGCAGCCACAGCCTAGGATCACTTGGGCCCAAACTTCACATGAGAGACCAGCAGAATGTCTGCTGCCCAACCTTTGCCCTCCGCTATGAGTTGCAGATGTGTTGCAAAAAGTCTACTGCTAGCTTTTGATGATTCTGCCCGTCTGACCTCTGGCTGTTGGGCTGAGTTTTGTACAGAGAGCAAAGCCATTTTACTGGTGCAGGCTACTTCACTTTGGAATCTCGCTCCTTAAATAAAATAAATTTTTAAAAGAGGGAAACAATGTGAATGATTTTTCTCTCTGAGTGTTTTGTTTGTTCCTGTTACTGTGAAGGAAGATAATGGGTGAATGAGCTCTGATTAGTGGAAAGTCCAGTTTATTAAATGGCTTGAGAAATCTTGTTAGAATTTGTGACGCTTCTGATATGCCAGCAATGTTCTCCCATGTGCAAAAATTTTTTCCAAATGTGACCAGATAGCATGGGAAATAATAAAAACTGCAAGATACGTGAGAGAAGCAGATTTTAAAGGCAGTCACACTAGAACTATGTTTAAGTCTAGAAAACTCTGTTTGTGAACAGTTATAAAGGCATGTGCTCGAAAAGAACTTAGTGCAAGCAAATTCTTCCTTGTAAAAATATTTTTCGATTTATGGACAGGAAGAAGAAGAAGAAGAACCCTTGCCTAATAAAAAATGGCCAACAGTGGATGCTTCCTACTACGGAGGACGAGGAGTAGGAGGCATTAAAAGAATGGAGGTTTGTACTCGGGGAAAGAAAGAGAAACGCCAGTGCATGAAAGTACAAGTGTTTTGAGGCTCAAGTTGATGGCAACAAAGTGTGCAGGAAATGTAGTTGTATCGTGTTTGTTTCCCACTGACATCAGCCTCCTAAAATTTTTCCCCTCTAAAAGAACCCTAAGCATAGCTCAGTGGATTATGAAGGAACTGATTGCATTAGTTCCATTTGATCTGAACTCTAAATAGATGCTGAAAGGCATGCTGATTCCATCAAGCTAATGAGGAGGAGCGTGAGAGCCTTTTTGAGTGTTTTGGAAGACACTGCAGTGTAACATAAGTATTCCAACTGTGGGCCAGCCAAGCGCACTGACAATAGTGACATTAAGGAGGGGCTTGATCCGCGAGGAACGCACAGCTACAACAGTGCCTGTCTTTGCAGAGACATGATAGCACCATGTTAATTAAAACAGAATGAAAAATGTGCATCCGTATGGGGATGTCCTTATGTCACATTTTATAGTTAAGTCAGCCTGTATGGAATTTGCAAAGCAATTTTCTTGTGCATTGTAACTTGATTTTTAAAAAACTGTCAATGTCTAGCTACTCTCTGCCCAGAACCTATCTTCATCTATGGAGGAAACCACAACTAACCATAACTGGGCCCAGTCCTTCTTGAGTGCTCCTGGAATCTGCTTCTGTGAAGTGACCGCAGAATTAGGGCCTTTGACAGTTGTAAAAGATTAGTTTAGATAAATGTAGACGGAAAAAATGTTTTATGCACCACCTTTTAAATCCACGCTCTTGCTTGGGGGGGTTTACAAAGCAATGAATTGGACTCCACGGTACGGGCCTGGTTTCCCAACTGGCATCATGGGGACTCTTTATAGAAGACGGTAGAGTTTAAATGATAATGTTTTGAAAATGGGGCATTTTCTTAGTCAGCAGGAATCCAACACATAAATATACACTGAGTGGGATTAAAAAAGTTTACATTTACCTCAGAGTAATATTTACTGTTCCAAACTGGCCCACCAGTGGAGGTGGAGTGGGGCAAAAGACGCTGCCCCCCTGTGACCCGGCAATTTAAAAGGACCCAGGAACTCTCAGCCATAGCTACAGGGGTAGTGGTGATAGCCGGCGTGCTGGTCCCTTTAAATTGATGCAGGAGCGAGGCTAGTCTCAGTCCCACCCCTTCCACCTGAGGCCCCACCCCCTTCCAGGGGCATGGAACCGCCTCCTCCCATTTTGCCCAGGGGCATGGCAAGGCTGTCAGCTGCCCTGATTCTAAGTACAGATAAAAAAACAGTTTCATTTCAGAGACCACTGTGCGCAACTGCAGGCAGATGTACCCTTATTAATGGTAAGCACTGTAGACCAGATTTTTAATGCTATGTAGGTTTCTATCTGCATCTTTAGGTACCTAGATACTTTTAAAAATCTGTTCTCTGCTTAAGTTCCCCATCTGTAAAATGGAGATGATAATGCTTCTCTATTTTTACAGCACCTGTCTGAGGCTGTAGCCATCATCTGATGTTTGTAAGACACCGAGGTGATATGTTGATCGGACTTATGCAAGAATCTAGATCACTAGAACATAGGACAAAGTATAGATGATAAGACAAAGTATAGAAATCTTCAAGTTAGACAACAATAGGGCAACAGTTGTGCAGGCAACAAGAAAGTTGCAACTATTTAACTTAAGGTGTGATTTTTAAACTAGCGCAAAAGGCCGTGTGTACATTCTTAATTCAGTTTTAGCCAGGTTTATTTCTGTTTAGCTTAAGTCAACTGGGAATCATCCTAAATTAAACCGAAGTAAGTCACTCTTACTGCCACAATAGAAGTGCTGCATCTCTCTCCCATCAGTTTCACTATATTGGTTTAAAAGCTGATTTAAATCTAAGGAGTGCAACTTTCTCATGTAGACAAAGTATGTTGCAAGCTCCTCAGAGTGTAATCCCATTCTCCGCTTTGTGGGTTGTGTAATGCACTTCTGACGCTATGTTGCATGCATAATAAATCACAGTGAATGTTAGCTCACACACAGCATTAGTGACAAGACATGTTTTCATTTATAGCTGGAATTTTGGATACAACAAATGGCTGAAAGTTGTAATTTTGAAATGTATTGTTGAAAACACAAACGTGGTACAGTCATAACCCTTTTAGGGCCTCTCCTACATGGTACTCAGACTCTGTTGCCTCTTCATCGTCTTTTCCACCAATCTCTGACTGCAGTGTCTCCTTTTTTGTACTGTATGTGCCTCTAACTCTCAGCCTATCTCCTCGGCTCCATCCCCCTTTCTTGTCCTCCGTTGCTACTTGTTTTATCAACCACTTCTCCCTTGTTTCTTCTCCATAGTTTCTTTGCCACTGTACCTACCCTCACCAAAGTCTTGACAGCCTCCTCCCTGCTATGTCATTGGGGCACGTCTCTGTTCTATTCCTCTAAATTTCAGTGCTGTTTTCTGTGCCTATGGTCATTTAATCCTCTTCCAGTTTCTCATATTCCTCTGTGCTCTCCTGCTTTTGCTTGACTTGCCACCCTGTGGTAGGGATGTAAGCGACTAATCGACTAGTCTCCGCCCACTTGCTGCCTCTATCAGAAAGAGCTTTCTATCTTAAAATCCGGTTTCCCCCAGCTCCAGCTCCGAGGGAAGGGGTTGGGGTGCAGTGGTAGCGTTCCACCTTTGAAATGTACAAGAGCTCCTCCTGACCCCGCTGGCCCCAGGCTCCATGCCGTGTTTCAATCTCTGTGAAATGCACAAGAGCCCCTGCTGAGTCTCTTGTACATTTCAAAGGTGGAACACCGCATGGCACTTCCACCTTTGAAATATTGCAGTAGCTGGGCGGGCTCTTGCTACATTTCAAAGCAGAAGCGCCCTTATCGACTAATCAAATAGTTGATGGAAATTCCATTGACTATTCGATTAGTTGATTATTCTAATTTTAACATTCCTACCTTATAGGCAGCACCCTCACTGTTTCCTTAAATGGGGAGGGAAAGACAAGAAGACAACAGTCTTCCAGTGACCTTCAGTGTCTCTCCTTTCCTTTCATCTCCTCTTCTGTTTCTATGTTCTTTTGTTAGGCAACATCCTTCACTTCTGTGGTTCAGGTGCAACTTCTTAGCTCATGATGCCCAAATTTACTTCTGTAGTCTTGACTTTCACCCTACCAGCCAACTGGCAGCATCTTGAGTTTAATCTCTCACAAACTTCCTCTTCCCTGTGCTCCAAATTCCTTACCATCACTTTAGACATTCCCCTGATCTTTCCATCTTTCAAGGGGCCATCTTCAGTGTCACCATTGGGCCTTTTCTCTCTTTTCTTTTATCTCCCGTGTCCATTTTGGTCTTTGTCACCGATTCATTTCCTCTGTCAGATACGAGGTTGCTTTCACAGGCAATGCTCTGTGGTAGTCCAGCATGGAGCTAAGTCCGAGCAGTTCTTCTCAGACCTCGGTTATGGATTTGCCTGCAAATTTGCTGTTGCTGCATCGGCCAGCCCAGCCCACAACAGACCTCTGTTTTCATTTCAAATTTATATTGTAAAACTCCGCAAGTTTCAGGTTCTCTTCAGTGAAGCTACTTTAAGAGAAGGGAAAGTCATTTCTTCCATAAAGAGTACACCATCTAGCTCTAAATGGTTTTAACAATCTTTAAACCACATTTTAACAGTTTCATAAAAACATTGTAAAAGTTCCATTGATCACACTGAAAGATACAGAAACATTTTTCTTCCTTGGATGGGTCCAGTTTGTTTTCTGTTCTGTGTCCTGATAGCATATTGCAGCACCTTGATATCACAGTGCAAATATGTGCTTTTGTACCCTAAGCAATAATAAAGATTTTCATTCCAGTTGAAATATTCATATATATAATATGTCCTATACATTGGGGATAACCAGGTCATTCACATTTATCATTCACATGTGGCCACTTCATCTGCATCCTGCCCGCTGTCTCCTACAGAACTCTTTCTCATATTCCAAACCTCTGAGCAGCTCCAAGCTGCTTCCATTTAAAAAAAATATTGCTGAAGAAATAGTTCTTTCTTGACCACAAAATCTCCCATAGCCTCAGGTTCGGGATGGGTAACAGTCAGTCCTGCACTGATTACAGGTTTAAAGTCTTAGATCTCCAAATTTATCCTAATTAGAAATGTCTATCAGAATTAGAGTAGCTTTGTACCTTTTAGTAAGGAAATTTCCCAAATTTTCAGGGGGGCACAGCTTTCTTTTGAGATACGATACAACCTTCATTTCATATTGTGTTTTACATTTCCAGTGTTGAGAATTAGCAAATTATGTTCTAAGAGCTATCTAGAAAGAGCTAGTCAAAATTGGGAAAAATATTCATGAAAATTGTAATGAATTTTTCTTCTCTTTTTCTTTCCTCCTCATCAAAAATGGGAATTCAGTTTTTTTCCCCATTCCTTTGATTTTAGCCCACATTGCATGCCCCTTTTAATAACGTACATTCTCATTTTGTTTAGGTGCGTTGGGGAGATAAGGGATCTACAGAAGAAGGAGCTAGGTTAGAAAAAGCCAAAAATGCTGTGGTGAAACTCCCAGAAGAACCAGATGATCCCATTCAACCCAGATCTGCTAAACCCAAGCCTACCTCACAAGCTGCTCAGGAAAAGTGGTATACTCCAATTAAGGTAATTTTAAAATTGTTAAATGAATATAACTTTGCTGTCTCTTCATATCAAAGGCCAGATTTTACAATGCTTACTCCTACCAAGTAATACCTTACTTTTCAAGGATCTCCAATTCAAGTAAATAGATCTCTTCTTGGAGTAGTTACTACTCAGAGTGAGAAGGTATGGCAGTATGTGGTCCTAAATTTTAGACTTCATTATTCTGGGCCAGATCCTGATACCCTTACTCACAGTGAATTATTTCTTACCCCGTGAATACTGAAGTCAATGGGAGTCCTCTTAGAGTAAGGCACTACCAACAGAAGAGTATCAGATCACACCCTTTTTTTGATGTTTGCTTTGTTTATTTCACCATACATCTGTCATCTGATTGATTAAAGATCTAAAGCCGTTTGTTTACAGCTTATAGTAGTTTTTCTAAACACTTTGCTGTGTCCAAGATATTGTTGCTTAAAAAATAATATAGTCATAGAGTCAACAAGCGCAAGAGTCAAGTATAGAAACTTGACTAAAATAAATGAAAACAAAATAAATGGTTGAACTAGTAACCTCCAACCCAACTGCTTCTTCTCAAAAATTGGCTAGGAGTCCTTACATCTTTCATTCAAGTGTGTATAGGCAGATGTCCAGACAGAAAGGATCCAGGTGAGATAGCGATTTAATTACGATGCTCTGGTTTACATAATAATTGATGAGTAGCCTCATCAATGACATACCTTTGGTGTAAAGTAAACAGAACTTTTTACCAGTTCTAACCCCTTGACTCTGGCGCACTAAGCTTTTTTTATACAATACTTAATTACAGCCCCATAAGGTTCTGAGCATGCAATTTCAGTACCATGTTCTGCTAGGGACTACATAGCCTGAAAGGTGTATTCAATAATATGTGCACAAATGAAATATTTGAAACATGAATGCTCAAGAAATATAATGGTTTGGATTAATTTGAATGACAGGTAATATAAAGGGCAGAAAAGCAATGTGATGCCACAACAATAACTTTTTAAAATACCCTTTTGAAATTTCCTCTCAGAAAGGAACAAAAAATTGAAGTGCCCAGCCTTACTGTACAATTTAAGAATTTATGGATAAGTCAGGAAGGTTGAAAGCTAGCTATTTTTTTTTTTTTTTTTTTTTCAGAACCTCAGACTTAAAAACTCATTCTGAAGCACTCGTGTGCCTTCCTAGTTATTGATAGTGCTCACATGAGGTTTGAAAGTGGTAATTTCACTTGAAACAGAAGATACTTTTTAAATGGGCCAGTTGCAGTCAGCAAACAGAAATAAACAATACGAATAGCTAATCAGTCTTAAAAAATATTTTGTGACCAGGTCATGTGTGACCAGGTCATGTGTCCTGAATAATAATACTAATAATAATTAATAATTTTAATTAATAATTAATAATACATTATTATTTTATTAAATGGCAATAAAAGCACATAGACATACAAAGGATTCAGGTACCTTGCAGTCAACAGTGCAGCTGGGGCTCGAACCAGCAAGGAGCTGGGTAGTGGGAGTTGAGATACTCAGGACCTTTCAGGATTGGGCCACTCAGGAGCGGGTATAGTTCTCAAGGGACCTGGTGAATGGCCTCGATAGCATCACTCTCAATTAAGTAAAAGCTGTTTATTAAAGAAGATTGAAAAAAACCCTCTATATGAATGAATTAATGTATAAAATACATGAACAAAAAGTAGTTTACCTTTGTTAGATCATAATGCTTTTTCTTTTGAGGCCTGCCTGCAAACAGAAGTTGTATGGGTTTACCTTTAACTCATTTGACAATCCCAATCTGTAGTTAAACTATTACAACTCTGTAATAAATCACAGTCTTATTGGGGCTTGTTTACACAGTAGTGATATTAGCAACTAGTCGAGTAGCTGACTACCTGATAAGCCTAGGTTTATCGGGTAGTTGAGTCAACTACTTGATTACTCGCATTCTCCCCCTCTCCTGCTGCCTCTGTATCAGACTAAATGATTAACCAGTCATCTGCCTCTTAACATCCTTATAACTCACCATGTGGGTACTCTCATCCTGGAATAACAGTGTGTTTTTTCTGGTTTAGCTTAAACTACATCCAAAGTGACATAAACTAAACTGGAGATAAGCACTCTTATTAGGGGATAAAAGTGTCCATATGACAAGTTTTACCGGTATAACACTTTAAATTCATACTTTACCTCATACCAGTATAACTTTCCAAGTAGACAAGCACATCGACTTAGATACTCCACCTCCCTGAGAGGCAATAGCTAGGATTCTCCCATTGACCTAGAGCTCTTTACCCTGAGGGTTAGATCAATTTAACTGTGTCATTCGGGGTGTGGATTTTTCACACCCCTGAGTGATTTAGTTATGCCACCTGAATTTCCCACTGTAGTCCAGACCTTAGAATGTCCTGCTTGTTGAACACTTTGTGGAGTCATCACTTACTCATTTGTCACTGGCTCAGTTGGTTCCCATTAAGCAGGAGTCATGATTATACTGTCCCATTACTCAGCCCTCGTCACTCACTGTTGATAGGGGATTGTCTGCACACAAACTTTCACCAGTGTAATTAGACTGAAGTAAATCCTGAGTGGCCAGTCTTATTTCAGTTTAAGGGAGGCTTATTTCAGTTTAGCCTAAACCTGCTCCCAAGTGAGTCATCTAATGGGAGCTCATCATGGTTTAAACCAAAATAGAGGTGTCCACACAGAATGCTGCACCCACTTCACTATACCGCTTTTAAAATTGGACCTTAAGTTAAATCAGAAAATTCTGCATGTAGAACAGTGTGTGGCTCAGTTAGCTTCCTGGAAGGCCACCTAAGACAACAGCAGTCTCGATTTGAATATGCCCCTGTTAATTGACCTACACTGTGACACTCAAAATCAACCTGCTCTATTGTGACAGGGTCGGCTTGACGCACTGTGGGCTCTCCTGCGACGGCAATATGACAGGGTATCTTTGATGCGACCACAGCAAGGAGATGAGGTTTGTGTGTGTGTGTGTGTGCGCGCGCATTTAATGGGGAGGAGGAGGGTTGGTTCTATTTCACAACACCCCCTGGTATGTCAATTAAATTAAGCCTCCAGGTATAAATAAGATTGAACATTGATAATGCACTCCTGCTAGCTAAAGGCTGTTGTTCAGTTGCTTTACAGTATTAATTCCTTCTTTTTGAGGATGGAAATGGTAAGGTTTGTAATTCAGCAAGTCAGTTCTGGACAGGTGCTGCTCATGGCACCCTCCAGAAAACTTCTACTGAGGCAACAGGATATTCTTCAGGAAGTCCTTTTGTATTTCATATATTGGGTCTTTGCAGACTGGTTAGGAAACCGTCGTCATGTTTTTAACTCTGATTTTAAAGCCAAAACAAAATGATGAACAGAAAAGCAAACAATCATTTAAAAGTTGTGCCATTAAAGAGATGCATCAGCAGCCAAAAACTCCAGCAGTCCTGTTGTGGCCAGAAGTCATTAATTACAATGAAGAATGTTGTAAGTATTTTGTCTGTCTCAAATGGGAGGATGGGGAAGGAGGTGCCACTCCACCAAGGGAAACACTCTCAAAACTTATGTGGGTCTGGATTTCTGGTCTCCATGTCCTAAAGGGGGTGTCGTAAATGCACCTGATGTCCTTGAATTCTCACTTTTATGCTGGGATCTGTGACTTCTCTTTAAAATATTTAAAATCTCATAGAGCCATTCAGCTTCTTTTTGGCTATAAAGCAATGAAGGAAACCTAGAGCAGGTTATTCCAGCTAATTACAACAATAACTTAATGAATTTGCTCCAGTGCGCCTGTTGTAGCATACTCGGTGCCTCTTTTTTGTGAAATCTGCCCATTATTGGCCAAAGCACACCCCTCTTGGAGTTTTACCAGCACAAATGCAGATTTGCTGATCCATTGAAACTGATGGAGCCACTCATTCAGACATGGGCAGCATGTGGTGCAGAAATGCTGTCGCCTAGAAATATTCTCTCTTTCAAGAAAATAAATATCCTTCGTTCATGTAACAAGCTGACAGTATAAGCATGTTGCTCACCATTAGTTCCATGCCGCTTTGCTTTTACCTTTAATTTGCCATCATTTTAAAACAGTTTATCTGTCAACTTTCTTCCTCACTGCTTTACTGACTTGGTAGAACTCTCATGCAGAAGTCAACTTTATATATAGCAAGAGTAGGGCTTTTTGTAAACTTACTGAGTAACATTTTTTAGTGTGTATCCTTGATGCACTATACAAATGTGCACCTGCCTGTTGTTTAATACAAACCCATTTTTTTACACATTGATATCAGTAGGAGCTGTTACCCATTTATCACACGCTGGTATCAGTAGGAGCTGTTACCCATTTATCACACGCTGGTATCAGTAGGTGCTATTACCCATTTGTTATGCACTGGTATCAGTAGGCACTTTTGCTGGTGTTCAACAACACGTTTTGGGGATGTAAGGAGTAGGGTGCACTGATGATGTTTCACATGAAGATCAGATTCAGTCTGTTCATCCTTCCTTGTTCCAGAGAGGAAGCAATCTGCTCTAGGTCTTAACCAGCAGCAAATTATTTCACCAACCACCAGGAGGCTCCTCCACCTTCCCATCCTTTCTGCCTGTCTGTGTGTGGCAAGAAACAGGATTCTCCCAGGAGGCTGCTTTCTTCTGTGCATTGCCACTTGCAAAGCTGGTAGTGCTCAGAAGGGAGAAAAGGGGCTTTAGCAGTGGTGAAAATAACTTAAAATTTCTTACCGGTACTGTCCTATTGCAACCCTGGTCCCTGCTAACTTTTTAAATAGCTCCCTGCTGGCTTTTCCCACAGCTCAGCCACCTCTTGACGGAGCTGGGTACCAAGGTGCACCTACTTACTTTCACCTCTGGGCTTAAGTCCCCTTATTTTCTGCAATTGGTGCATAGGACAAGACACAGTCTTGCATTAGTTTGAGAACTTGAGAAATGCCTCTGCATAAAACGTACTGGGCCATGGATGTGGAACATTTTCCAGGGAAATGAAGGTGACAGGTCTTCACACTGGGACTTTATACCCTAAATTCCCTGTTACAGTAGAGGTTGACCATGAACCTGGTATGAGTTCTGCACCAGCGAAGGATCTGCTCCAAGTTTAGGGCCAGTGCTCTACGATGCATCGAAGGGGAGGATGAATGTGATGGAGAAGGAAACTGAACGCCAGTGTAGTACCTGATGGAGACTGTAATGCTGAAGATGATCTGTTTGAAACCGGGTGCTGAGGAAGATAGGTTTGGCAGCAGGGTACATTAGAAGTGTGCAAAATGAAAAGTAGGGCCGTCAGAAGCAAAAGGTTGCTCATAGTCATGGATGGTCTAGGATGGATTTTTGGAGCTATTCTAAAGAAAGAATGAAAGATAGTGAAACAAAGGAATAAAAAATGAGAGCGTCGAGTAGGAGGTAAAGGATATTTTTGTAGCAATGTACAGTTTTGTACATGAGTATTTTCAATATATTTACTGTGGTTGCAAGAGTGTTACTGTTAATGTGGGAGATATCCTTTTAGAGCTAGTAGATCCACATGGTAAACATGTATGCCACATACAAAACTAGACCATTTGACAGGTAAATGCCACATGAGGGAGAGGCACTGATAAAACGGAGATTGAATAGGCTGAAATTACGTGTAACTTCGTTGCCAAAGTTGTTTGTGGTTTTGCAGCTGTCAAAACCAGGCTTTTGTAAACAGCTGCTGCCATAGAAATGAGCAAACCAATGTCAGAACCAGCAGGAAAGGAGATTTCTGTTTTATATGAACGTGAGGAAGGCAATGACCAGTGTCCGGCTTTACAAGAAACAGAGACTAGAAAAGATCTGGCTGAATTTCAATTGACTGAGAGAGAGCTAGAATTTATAATGCTGGGTGATGCTTAAAGTACAGTTATTGTCCTTCGGATGTGACCCATGGCAACAGAAGAACACAACTTCAGTCTGGCTAACAGCATGTTTTATACCCTGGAAAAAACATCCTTTTACTTATTCATGGATTGTTCAGTGCAGATCTGCTGCTGTACCTCTTGTGGGTTCAAGTCAGTAAACAAACCAACTCTCTGTCACACACGCACTGGAAGCACTGTCATGCTAAATAGCAGGCCAAACAAATGTTTTTCTTTTTATTGCTTAGAAACCTGGTAGTTCTCATTTGCGGAAGAATTCACGGCTGAATTCAAGTCCTTGATCAAGTAATTAAAGTTTAGGCATGAAGTATCAAAGCAGAGAGAGCTTTCTCCACTCCTCCCCACTGCTTGTCTTTCCTACAAGCCAGCTAATGTCGAGGGTGGCCCAGTTTGAGGGCTGCATACAGTCAAGAGGCTTTGATTTGTGGCTGGAACTCCTTAGAGTCATAAATCTTTCAGCTGGCAATCCACAAGGTTAGGGAAGCTTGTACAGGTGTGAGCTAGCAGGTTGTCGCCAACATCTGTTTAGAGCAGAGACACTGGTCCTCACCAGCCTGCAGTGAGGCTTCTGGATTGTCAGCAGATGTAGTTAAGAGTGGCAGAACAGTTTTGGTCTCACATTTGCCGCCTGGGGGGCTGAAACACTAAAGGTAGAGTGGGGGCGGACACAGCTGCGCTCCCAAAAATGCCTCAGGCACAAATAAAGAGATCTAATATAGTCTGACTCTGTTGTGGTAGGGAGACGAGGACAGCGAGCCACTTCAGAGACAACTTAACGCGGCAACATCTGCCGCCAAGTTTCCAGGGAGTGACAGGGGACAGCAGGTACAGATCGAAGTCCCCACATAAACAGCCTCCATTAAGTCATGAACTCTTTTGAAAGGGGTTCCATTAAAGATGCGAGAGTCCACAGCAGGAGTTTGTTTTGTTTTCAAAGCACTGTTTTGTTTTGTGCGCTAACAAGAGGTAATTTATAAATGATGCATTACCCTGCATTCATACTTCTTTTTCTGAAAAAAAGGAAAAAGTGAAGAAGAAAGAACCACAATACTTTTGGGGTTGTTCCGTAAACCAATTAACTGTCGGAAGAGCATCTTGGCTTTAATTGAGATTATTTTAACCTTCAGACCACGTCTCCACACTCAACCACACAGCAGAGCTGAGTTTGTAGACTGTAACTGTGATGCCCCGTAGCAGCATTATAGAGGAGTATATCTGCTGCTGTTTCTGTTGTGAAACTCCTGCTTTTCATTTTATTGCAACTAACAGAAATTTGGCACCAGTTTGCACATGGCTAAACAGGGTCTATACTGTTCTGAGTTAATAAAAAAAGCAATGTAAAATTGTTAGTTTCTGAATGTTCTGGCCTTCCTGATTTGCAATATTCGATATTCATTGAGTTTCTGATCCTTCAAACCCCACTTATGGTCATAAATAACTCTAATTACGTGAATAGTTCCATTGAACTCAGTGTGTTTGCTCTGGTGCTTATGACTGAGCAATCATATGCATAATGTGTGCAAGATCAGAGCATAAAAATGCATGTAAAATAAATACAAATACTATTAATGGGCTTGATGACACCTTTTAACTGGGGATTCTTTTAAAAACAATGGCACAATATAGCACATTAAAAGTGATGTTTTTCATAATAAAAAGTAATTTGCATGCAAATTGCATAGAACAAGAATACATGATAAAAGCTGAATAATTAATACCACCACAAGGCTGCTCATGTATTTTTTCAAGTAACATTGTTTTATAAGTAACTATTCTAGCAAATAAATCAAGTTCTCTAGAAAAACTTAATATAGCCTACCCAGTGAGCAGTTCCACTGAAATGCTTTTTCAAGTATATGCTCCACGGGGCAAGTGCTTTTCTTTGCATTTGTTCATAATGTACCAAATTGTGGGTGTTACAGGAAGCAAAAGCTAAGTAGTAATGAAGTGAAAAGGTTGTGCCATGAGTTTTTGAGCAGAAATCCCCTTTAATGATATTAGAATTTTCTGCTTAAAAATTGATAGTAGGGTAGTTAGTAAGATCAGAGTTACAAATGTGTCCAGCTCTGTCTTGCATAAGAGAAACCCCAAAATTTTGAGCAAGACTAATCAGCTTTTTGCAGGTAATGTACATCGCTGTTGATCTATTTTCCCTCCCTTCAGTCTCGTATTGAAACATGAGAAGCAAGAGAAAGTTAGCAAGATGATTCATTTTAAAATAAATGTGAAATGTCAGATGAATACGTTTACCAGTTATATTTGCACATATAAAACTTGTATTTAGCTGGATGGATCATTTCTTCTGATGCAGCTGATTACCATAATGTTATAGCGTCTTTGAAAGCTGCATGCCACCATGTACTTGAATCCTACATTAAACCTGTCTTAAAATGTGTGTTTGTTTTGACCAGGACTTTTAGTTTCCGTGGAGTTTTAGGATAATAAATTGGATAGTATGGTTGAGTTTTAGGATAATAAATTGGAGAGTATGGTTTTGAGTACCACTTGCTGTAGAGGGAGGTTTGTATTTGGAATTCTTTAAGGTTTATCATATTTCACTATAAGGTATTTGTATATTATGGGTCAAAGCTTGGCATAGTGTTTTCATAGCATGGAGCCTAATAGACATGTGTAACCAAGTGCTCCCAGAGGCCTATTTGTATCCAGAGAGGTTGGCCTTACTCAGAAGTGGACTTGTAAGGGTTTTGTGAGCTCCTTACTTGCTCCTCATCCCAGGGGGGACTTCACAAGGACCAATTCACAGGTCACATACGTGGCAGAATCATACGTGCTTGGTATAAACCAGTGGGAATGATTGGAATAAATAGACCAACTTACTCTTAGCTCTGCCAGTGTACCAATAGGCACCTTCTCGGCCACTTCTGTCCCCTCCGAATTTGGCCACCAGAAGCTAACCACGAGGCTGGGGCAGATGGTGTTAAAGAGGCTGCCTGGGTGTGTGGTGCCTCCTTAAAGTCTGGGAGCAGTGGTTGGGTTCCTTTATGGTTGTCTCACAGTAAGATGTAGAACTATTAGCCGGGTGAGGGGAGTGGCTCACAAAAGTGGTTAGGGTGTTGGAGGAAGCAGTTACTCCCCTGGAAACGTGTGTCCATTGCAATAAAAAAGACATGTAGGCTCTGGCCTCATTAGTCCTAGGTGCACTAATTTGAGTAACTCATTACTGAATATTCAGTGCATAACACTATCCTAATGTATTGTTCCACATGATGCTATAACTTCATGTTGTCTATGGCCAGTCCATCATCATACATTACAGCGGTGCCACTGAGTCTGCCAGAGTTCCCATTACAAGCCTAGTTTTTCAGAGAAGAGGGTATTTTCCTAATTAACTCGTGCATATTTGTTTCAGTATTGAGAGATTCAAAGCAGGAACAAGGCTTGGAAGCAGCAAGGCTAGCTAGTTTATTCTTGTCCTTTGGGAAAATATGCACTACCCTGACTATTTTTATGAAACAGGTGTACAAAATAAGAGTATGGCTGTTTGGGTTTGGCCTGTATTATTTTTTTTACATTGTTACAACTCAAAGTGTTAAGTTTAAAAGAACAGAATAATCCTCATTAGAAAGTGGTTATTGTTTCCTTAGTAATTAAAAAAGGAACAAACTATTTTTTTTTCTTTTAAATCTCACCAAACCCAGAAGTACTTTAAGCATTTGCTACTGGGGTCAGATCCTGCCCCATTGAATTCAATTGGCATTATGTTCTGAACTTCAGTAAGCACAGGCTGGGTTCTGCCACTGTGATTTTTACATAAGGTGGAGATCTGATCTGATCTGATTGCATGAAACGTAGACAGGATTATGTTTAAAAGAACTTTAACTATTCCTTTATGTGTTTTGAATCTCTGTACTGGTGTGGAAGCGCAAAAAAGAATTATGATACCTGTGGTATTGAAAGGGAGTTAAAAGGCATCTCTTTCCTGTATATGTTTTCTGTCAGTTCTGGCAAAATATCACAGTGTAAGGCTCGAAGCTGGACATACAAACCGAAGGACAAAATGTGGACTTATTTTTTTTCTGAAATTTTAAGACAATGAAATTTTATCTAAAAACCTCTAGGTGTAGCTGTTCAGGGAAGGGGAAACAGATGTTTCAAGAAAGTGGAAGTAAAACTAGTTTAGTGCATTTTTTCTAAACTAGGGATGTTAAATTTAGATGAATCAACAAACTGAATAGTCAATGGGATCTCCATCGACTTTTCAATTAGTCAGTAAGGGTACTTTCGGCTTTGAACTATAGCAAGAGCCCTGTTGAGCTCTTGCTACAGTTCAAAAGCAGAAGCCCTGCAGGGAGCATGGGGCCAGTGGGGAACTGGTCCTGTGCTACCTTTAGCGGCTGAACCTTTGAAATGCACATGAGCCCCAGAGGGGCTCTTGTACATTTCAAAAGCAGGATCGCAGCAGAACTGGTGCGAGCGGAGACTGCTCCAGTCCCCACTTGCATCGTTTCCCACTGTGCCTCTACCTCCCCTGTACCCCGTGGAGATGGTACTGGGGGGGGGGGAACCAGCTTTTAAGCCAATTCTCCCCCCCACACACACTGACTCCTGCTCCCTCCCTTGCTGCCTCTCTCTGATGGGGGGAGGGGAAGCGACTATCCGATAAGCTTATGCGCATCACTAGTCGACTATCTGATATGCTTATGCTTATGAGATAGTTGACTAGTCGCTTACATCCCTATCCCAAACTCCTCTTGAATTCCAATTAAAGTCTGAAGTTGTGGTCAAACCCACAATAGCACGGAAGGCAAGGAACTAGAATTTAGGAGACCTCAGTTCCTTTCCTGGCCTAGGTCTTTAGACAGATCACATCACCTCTTTCTACCTTGTCCCATATCTGTAAAGTGGAAATAACAATACTTCCCTCCTTTGCAAAGCATTTCAAGAACTATAGGTTGAAAATGGTAACTGTGAGCTAGGTGACATTATGAATTATTAGTTATTGGCATTTCTCATCTGTTTACGGTTGTGTTTTATTCCTGTGGAGGCAACGTTCAATAACTGGTGCATCTACACAGTAATAGTATCTGAACAGAGAACTCAGCATCAGTGTAAATTGTATTATGCCATAGCAGGTTTTTAAAAAAAAATGTTTTAGCCTGGAGGGTCCAGTCCTTTCAGGTGCTGAGTTTCCACTGCTCCCATGAAAATCAGCATCAGGAAAAAGAACCCTTGTAAAATTTGTACGCTTTGTAAAATTGGCCTACAAAATACACATACATATATTTTGTAGATCTATCTATCTATCATCACGAGCATAATTTCTCAGCTGTCAGTCAATGAAGGTTGGAAGAGGTACTTCTAATGCAGTAGTCTCCATGAAAAGCTAACATTTGTTAATGAACACTATTTATTGCTTTTACTTGCAGGAAACTGAGCCATTGCAAACACAGCTACGTGGTAACTATCGACACATCCTGCCATTTTACTGATGATTACAGTAGTTGTGCTTAAAATCAACATTTAGGAGTCACCGGGAAGAGTAGGCTGAAAAACTGACCTTAAATAGAGAGAAACATTTTGATGGTCACTCTGGGCTTGAAATGTTCTGCTACTTGGTCTGGCGAGCACATCCAATAAAATGGGGGGAATCCTGCTGGAACAATCCATGTGCAGGCCTTCAGAATCAGAGTGGGCTTTTTAAGTGCAACCACTGTAGATGGGCTTTTATAAAGTGTACATTAGGTTCCATCTTAAAACACTAAACAGGTCATGACAAAGGTGCTTTCACCCCCAGCATGAGACACTCCTCTGAGTGCATTCAGTTTGGGTGGGTTTTTTTTCAAATTGGCCCAAATTTGCCATACTTCCAACAGGTGTGAAGTCGGAGCCATTCTTGCTATCTTCATTAGTTTACAAACAATTACAGGGAAGCTAAGCATTTTATGCCGTTTTAAAATGCGGCCTATTGAGCTGACGAGTAGCAGAGTTGTACTTGCTGGGCAGAATGCATGGGGATAAGACCTATTATTAAGGAAGAGAAAACCAATCTTTTCTGGGTGCAGTGTGAAGTTGTTACAGATGTCAAATACTGCCTCTGCTGCCATGAAAAGCATTAGGATTTTTTTGTAAAATTGAGCTATATGAAGAAATGAACATTTTATTTTCAATTTGATTTTGTCAGTAATTTGTTTGAGTGTATTATTATTGGTTTAAAATTACATTTGCTTTTTTATTTCTTTAAAACACCTTTGTATGGAAGTAGATTGCAACAAAACAGTTATGTTTTAATCAGGCATACAGCAGTGAAGAACATCAGTACATATCTAACCAAGCTCAATCATAAAATGCAAACCCCAACTCCAGCAGTGTTATTATGTACTCTGGGGTTGATGTGGTTTATGTTAATGCTGAGTATCTCATTAGTCCGGTTTACGGAAAGGCTGACTATCCTCAAGAAACGGCAAGTAGAAAGCTGACAGTTTAATTCAGTTGCTACTCTCCAGAAGAGACGTGACAGCTTTAACTGTCTTGTGCGCCCAGATTTATGAACTAGTCCTACGCTCTTAACCAGATTAGTTCCTTTTCCATTAACTGCTGAAAGTAGGGCAGCTGTCCAAGCGGCTGGTTGTAAATTCGATAATGGCGGCTGTGTTAATCTGTGGGCTTTTCAGATGGAGAAGGCAGCAGATAACAGGATTAAAGTTTCACGACCCAGGGTTTTCACAGCCCGAGATGGGGGATAGAGAATGACTTCTGTCATTAACCTTAATTGATTGCCAAGAGGTTTTAATCGAGGTTATTAATTAGGAAGAGCTGTAACACACTGTCTACACGTGAGCATCAGATGCTCTTTTGTTAAATACAGCTATATTGCACCCACACACACACACACACACACACACACACACATTTCGCTATGAAATATGAGCATGTGTGCATATTTATATCAATGTAGCTGTATTTGTATATGTGTATGGAATCAACACTTTTTTGGGAAATATGATACTGATACACACACCTCCATATTTCTGTATGATATATAATATATATACACACATACAATATATATGTACCTGTGAGGATTTGTTTCTCTTTTATAAAGTATGGGGCTTTGTCTAAATATCTATATCTTTTCTCTGTAGATGTATAAATTCCCAGATTTCACAAAAAGAGCAGCTCATGTCCATCTATATCTGTAGGCAAACTGACTCCCACACATATTGCAAACAGAAATAATTTCATTTGCATCTTTCTTAACATCTTTGAGCTAATATTTACCTGTTCTGTTCATTCCCCCTGAAGCACCTGGCATTGGCCACTGTGGGGAGACAGGATATGGGATAGATGGACCATTGGTCTGACTCAGTCTGGCCAGTCTTATATTCTTAATACAGTGAAAGCTTTGTGATCCAGCTCTCGTGAGGAATGGGGGTTGCCGGTTAATTGAATGTGCCAGATAACAAAGCTTATTGCTCTGCCCCTGCTCCTACCAGCAGATCCAGCTCGAGGCAGGCTGAGGGGGAAGGGGGCACCTGCTGATGATGTCAGCGGGTAGAGCTGGCTGTCAGAAGCTCTGCAACAGTCAGCTGGACAGGCGGGAGTCAGGCATGCGCATCTGAAGACGTGTGGTGACAATGCCAACTAACAGAGTTTTCTGGTTAACAGAGTGCTGGATAACAAAGCTTTTAATCATTCACTTTTTTTTAGCAAGTTACTGTAGATAAATACCAGTATGTCCAAATAAAATACCTGGTTAGGGCAATAGCAATAAATTCCAATAATGTTGTTTTCATGTCTTTCAAAGCACTGTATACCCTTGTAGAGCCTTGAGTCTGGCACCTTAGTCCATGCAGCCATCTTGAGTTACGGACTGAGCATATAAACTAGGCAAGAGAAGAAAGTGTGTTGCAGAGTCTCAGCATTTGGATTTTGTTTCAGTTCAGACCATGTTATGGATGCCACCAGACTAAAGTTCCTTCATATGACCTCATTACTCTGATTTCAACAAATGTGAAGTGATGAGGCCTCCTTCTGATAAACTATGTTACCCTCTGCTCCTGCAATGTGTATTTCCTGCATTGGCGAGCCAGGAGAATCCCTATGTACCATCTATGTAGTTGCTGTGCCCATTGGCGGTCTACATCTGCTTTTCTTAGGGTGTGTCTACCCAGCACCCTAAACTCGAAATGAAATACGCAATTTGCGCTATGCAAATGGCATATCTTATTTTGATTGAATTTCAAAATAGCATATTTCGAAATTTGGTGCGTCTACACAGCACCAAATTTCGAAATAACGCGCTATTTCGAGACATCCCTTAACCCTCATGAAACGAGAGTTACAGGGATTCTGAAATAGCACCTCCGCTATTTTGAAACTTATCTTGAAATAGCGGGCGCATTCAAAAGACACGGGGTAGCAATTTTGGGATACTTTCGGTATCCCGAAATTGCCCTGCTGTGTTAGATGTACCTTTAGTGAGCCCCAGGAATCCAACTCACTAGTTGATGAAAGCAGCTGATTCACATTTTGATCTCAGCCGAGCGCATAATTTCTTCACTTTATCACTACCTTGATCTCAGTGAACGAAATGGTAGCAGCGCCTGTTCCCCTTACATATAGCCTGTCTCTTTCCCTTGAATTGCAAAGTGAAGATAATATTCACAGGTCAGACATATGAGGTAGAAGACGAAAATCTTTGCAGGGAGTCTGTAGCTAAGTATACACCAGAACTGTGATGCCATGTTTTCACAAGCAGCCACTCAGATTTAAAAAGGAGTCTGTTTTGGCCATGCTCCCACCCATTTTGCGTTTTACGTTCTGAGAACATTTTAATGATCAGCTTTACTTGATGGAATTAACACTGAAAGCAGTTTTCAGTTTTCATACTAAAATAATTGCCCCGAAAGTAGTAGTTTTTATATGGGATGGGAAGTTTCTCAACACACCTGGAAAAGGAGGTTGCCCAAACTCCTCAACGCAGCCCCACCACAGGGACATTTAAGAGAACCAGACGAGCTGATGGCACCTTATCAACTAGGGCTGCATATACATCCGGAAGTACTTTGTGCCAACAAGCAACAGGATGCTAGAAATTGGTTGGCCAGCAAATGCAGCACAGTTAGGATGGGACATTGTTTAACAAAGCAGTGGGAGAGGAAAGGATGTGGGTCAACTTTCCTTTATTAATGGGGGGGGGGGGGGAAGGGAGAGTGACAAATAAGGTATTGATTCACTAAAATATTTTTTCACATTTTTAACTTTAAGCAGGTGATTAGTCCCATTAATTTCAGTGAATTTAAGAGGAGAAAATTATATTTAAACTCTGCACCTAATCCATCGGCTTTAGCTACCATTCTCCCTCCTAGGACAAGATCTGTATGGCACAGAAAATAAAACGTTTTTTTAAATGCCAGCAATGTCTTTAATAAAATGTATTTTAGCTGTTGCCCACATTGCGTAAAATGTTTGGTGGGATTGGTATACTTGTAAATCCTGGGTTTTTAGTCACGCCTTTAAAATATTATTCCTGTGAATAATAATTAATAATAATGTTAGAGATTTCCTTACATCAGTACTGTCCTGAGCTGAGGACTGTGTAAACACAGAAGAGAAGACATTCCCTTCCCTAAAGTGCTTCTAAGGCCTCAGCCCTGCAGAGAGTTGCAGATCAGTAATTTTTAGGCACATAAATAGTCCCACTGGGCTTAATCCTGTACCATTAAGAATTAATCGCTGGGCGGGGGGGGCTTCATTGTTTTAAATGGGAGCAGGACCAAACTCACTGAATTCAGTAGGTTATGCACAATTCTTTCAGGATCAGGGCTTTAAAAGCACAAATGGACAAACAGTTGGAGAAGGGGGAAGGATGCAGCCTACAAACATAGATGGTGATTGTATGTTGCAAGGGAACAGTTTAAAAAAAGAAAAAGGAAAAGTGAAAGTCTTCACTTCATTTTATTCTGCTACTAGGATTCAGAGTGATGTTATTTCTGCAAATTAATGTTTGCATGTCCATAAAGAACAATGGATTCATTGAGAAGTAACAACAACTTAAACGGGTGAGTTATTAGCACTCAGTGTTAATAGCTTAAAAATTCATTCTTGGGACTCCCTCGGAAAATATCTCTCTCATAAATCTTCCAGGGATCGTGAGAGATTTTTGGTTTAGTTTGTTTTTATGAAAAGGGAAATTACTATGTATTAAAAGAAATGATTGTGGCATAAATTGCCAAAACTCAGTAGGTTTTTACGTTCAAGCTGTCATCCCGTAACTCAGAATGTCTTGCTGTTTTTTATTGTTTTCGCCTAACTGTGGGACACAATGAAGAGTTGTCAGCCTACACATTTCAACACTGAATATGCTGCCTTTTGATGGTTTGTGTCATAACCTTGGTGTAATTTAAACATAGGTTTAAAAATTAATTCAATTACAAGTAATAGAGTATTAATGCTGCTTTCTGTCACTAAATATATATGGATACGTATGGTTCTCCTCCTGTTGGGTCATTCTGAAATGAATTTTGCAACTTCCACTAACTGTGGTGGCCAAATGCTAAATGAAAATCAATCACTTTAATTTAAAATAGCTAAGCACACTGTCTTTATTAAATAGCCTTTGTCGACAGCTAATCAGATGATAAGTTACAGTTTGAGTGACCTCTAGCCTTTAAATATTTTTAACATTATGCTCTGAGGACAGTGGTTTCATTATTATTGTATTCCTTTTATTCTAGGGTTCAATGTTTTTGGTTCACATGTCAAATTACTTTTTCTTATCTACATAGATGTAGATTTCTCTGCATATGTTTCATCCAAAATATAATATTTTTATTATTTACTAACACAAGGTCTGTAATTTGTCAATTTCATTCTTATTGAGGAGGGTTAGAACATTTAGCTATTTCTTGGGATCCACAGTTCCCTTTACTGGAAACAATAGAATACTTTTACATCTTTTTAAAATGTAAAATTCCTTGCTAGAGGAAATTCCTTGCAAATATGACTGAACGTTCCCAAAAGGGTGGAAAATACAAGGTAGCAGTAGATAATTTTATATCATGCTGTGCCAAAGGAGATGAGAGTATTTTATGTTGTGTTATAGTACAACATAAAATCTGCTAAAAGTTGGAAGAGTTGTAAAATGGCGGACAGATATCTTTTAGGAACTTCTAGAAAATGATCCCAAAGGAATGTTGGTTGAGGTTTTAAGGTGGAGGTTTTCATAAGAAGCTAATGGAGTTAGGCATCCATTGAAATTCATTGAGGAGTTGGAAGCCAGCCTGACTCCTTTAAATTCCATTGGAAACTCCAGCCTAAATGCCTCAACTAATGGATATGGCATCATCGTCTTTGGGAAGCTGCAACAAAGGACAGTTAGATCATGTTCTACAGGAAACCAAAATGCATGGTCACATGAATGTGTGCTGTTTTCAGAGCCAGTATCAGAGTACTTTCATTACTTACTACCATGTCTATTTATTCAGATCATGGTTCAGGAACATACTTAAACACATCCTTGTTCGGCTCCAGCTCCAGTGAGACTTCTGAGGGAATTAAGAATGTGTTTAAGGCTACATCTACACTACAGCTGAACTGATGTGCACCAGGGGTCAATTTAGCAGGTGCAATGAAGACCTGACAAATCGAGCACAGAGTGCTTTCCAGTCAACGCCACCCTGAAGGTGTAGACACCACAATAAGTCAGCCTAAAGTACATCAACATGATCTACATTATTTATGTAGCTGGAGTTGTGTAACTTGGGTTGATTTACTGCGGTAGTGTAGATGTAGCCTAAGTGATTTCCTGAATTGGTATGCTCCGAGCCAGTATCCTTACTCAGTCAAAACCAGTTGTGTCAATGGAGTTTTGCCTGGCTGAGGACTGAGTCTGGATTGAAAGCTCAAATTATGACTAATGCACTGAGATGTGGCACTCTCTGGAGATCTGTGGTCAGTGAGTTTGTGTTGCATGAACAGAATCCTCTTCCCTGGAGGTAGCTGGTAGCGGGGTCTCTGTGGTTAATAGTCCCCCACAGAGGGTGTGTATGCCTCTGTTAGTGCACTTCTAGCTGCCTGGGAGAGGGACAGAGCTCAGGACATTACCCCTCCTGCCCCATGAATGCAATGCATAGGTGTTGGGCAAGAGAAGGACACAGTGATCCTTCTCTCGTCACTTCCCAGCTATCCCTACTGACAAGGGCCTGTAGCAGTTCTGAGGTACTTAGCTTTTTCCTTCTGCACCAGCTCTGTGGGGATTACTCCTGTTCCTCTGAGGCTCTTACATAGGGAAGGGAGAAGAGCAAATTTACATGGATGGTTGCATAGAGAAAGGAGCGATGATGATTGGGAATCTATTAGGATGTGCTCCAGAGTGGATCCATCGGCCACCAAGCTCTTCCTCATCCCCTTCTCCCCTACCATCTTCAAGTTCAGAGAGCTGGCACATGGGTGAATTAGATGCTAACAAAAAACATGCTTCTCAGTCCCATATAAGATTTTAGCCCTGATAGTTTGTTTTTCCTAGCTGACCCAGATCTACCTCAACATAACAGATTATAACAGATGACTAAACCAAATAACTCTTGTACCTAAAAACTGAAACTTACAAAAGTAAAGGGACTTTGTGGCACATATTAATTTCAGTGACACTTGCTTATATCTCCTGCTGCTTTCCTTCTTTTCCCTCACACTCAGTTTCTACCAGGCCCCTCAGTGATTCTGAGGACATCAATTATTATCATGATACAATAGAGTTCATTGGCCAACTTGAGCCTCTGACTAATATTTTGGTCCTTCTTTAGCCAGAAACTCTTGCAGGTCATTTTTCTTGATTGCATTGGTTTAAAGAAATAGACAAATGTTTCTATTTCCATTAACTGGATTCAAATCTCAGGCAGTTAATGGAAATGACCTTTTATTTGTGCAGCCGTTTCCATATTGATATTCAGAGTTGTGTCCAGCAGCCAAGCCTCAGTCATTAGTAGACATCAGTTGCTTTTGATAATGTGGCATGAATGCACCTAAGCAGATGGACAGAGCTCATATGTGACTAATGAACTTAATGGTGCATTTTATTAAGGATCTGACGGCAACTAAATATGTTGTGTCCCCCTCAACCTCATATAAAAATTAATAACAAACATTACAGTGGAAGATTTCGGAGAAGCAGTATGCTGTTGATTTATGGTTATGTGAAGGCTGTTGAATCTCAGACTCTTTTGATCTCATGGCTTTTCTTTAAAAGGAATGTATGAACACATTGGGAGACATTATGTCCTACTTTCTCACGCTGAATTGCAAAGGAATCACTCAGGGAGCAAGGTACTACTCAAATAAGAGTAAAGGTGATAGAATTTAGCCCAGTGCCGATCCTGTAATTCCATTTTTTGATTAATAATATCCTTGATATTAAACAAAGAAATGACCTAATTTTCATCAACTTTGTAGACAAGTGCATGTTCATGAAAGTGCATGAATGTTTAGCGAGAACAAATCCATGATTTGCATGCACACGTGGCTAGATAGCCACCTCTCTGTCAGGTGCACCTGCACAATACTAATATGCACTCACAATTGTGTACATGTGTAGCCAGACAGCAGTTCATTGTCTCCTTCTAGTGACTGATCCACACTGCAGATGGAGTCAGCTGTAGCTCCCAGGTATGTATGGGACTTAGTCATAGGGCTTACGTATTAAAGCTCATGGTTTTAACCCTGAAAGCCCTAGATTGAAACACCCCCTTGGCGCCAGTGTGGGGTTGGAAAGTCACTGAAAACAAAATCCCAAATTTGTATTTTTTTTCTTTCGCTTCAGGGGGTAGCCGAGTTAGTCTGTTACAGAAAAAAACAACAAATGGTCTGGTAGCACTTTATAGACTAACAAAACATGTAGATGGTATCATGAGCTTTCGCGAGCACAGCCCACTTCTTCAGATGACCAGAGTTATCATGATACCATCTACATGTTTTGTTAGTCTATAAAGTGCTACCAGACCATTTGTTAATTTTTTTTCTGCAACTCATTTGTATGCCTTCATATCCAGCTTTCACTGCAAAGTATTACAGTCCTGCCTCAGTTCCCCAGGGGGCTAACTCTAAGCAGATCAGGGGAATTACAGCTGCTCAGACTTCTTAGGGTTAGCCCCAAGTCACAAGAACAGCATGAAGCCACCAAACACGAAATAATGGTGTTGTATTTTAGATGACAATGTCAGATCCTGCCAATTAATTACCAGTTGAATGAAAGCAAAACTGAGCAGTCTTTGTCGGAGAGGTAAATACTGTGACTGTGACTCTATTTCCAGGTGAAATTGAAGGATTTGACTTTGATCTTTTAAGGTCTGAAGGTCAGCGAGCTCCCTGATGTATGAGAGGCTACCTCTCTCCTGGCATGAAATTTTTTTTTTTAAAAAAGCAAATAGTCCTGCTGCACCTTAGAGACTAACACAACATGTAGATGGTATCATGTGCTTTCATGTGCACAGCCCACTTCTTCAGATGAAAAGAACAAGGGGTCCAGGTTGCAAATATATTTATTTGTTTATTTATTTATCTGCTATTTATTTGCAACCTGGACCCCTTGACTCCATTCATCTGAGGAAGTAGGTTGTGCCCACAAAACTTCACGTTAACATGTTTTGTTAGTCTCAAAGGTGCTACAGGACTATTAGCTGTTTTTAAAGTTTTTTCAGTTACAGACTAACACGGCTACCCCTCTGAATCTCTCCTTGAATGCTATTGCTACAGTTTGGACATTCCAGTTTGGGATACATGGGAGGGAGTTGGCTGATGAATGGCCACTGTGAAGAATCCTTCTCTCTGGAATTTGTTCTCACTCTAGCTTGTCAAAGTCTAGATCCGGTGATTTTTTTTTAAGTGCATGCTGCAGAAGTCACTCTTTTTCCCAAGCTTGTCCTGGGAGGAGTGAGTTGACAGATCTCAGTATTAGTCTGGTGTGGGGGAGGAGCTTGTGTTTTGGTGTAAGGGATTTTCAGGGGGATCATGTAAAACCTTTCATGTCTTTGCCTTGATTGTGGGTGGTAAAGTTTGTAAATATTTTTGGGGGGCTGGTGGGTGGGAATTAAATGAAATGATGGAGTAGCACAGCCAAAATAGTGTTTAGGGAGAGACAGGCCCATTAAGTCTGCTAAGTGTTTTGGTGAAGCATCTTTTTAAATTGTGAGAGAACTTAAGAATTCATAAATGTAGTTAAAAGCTTGATTTTCAAAGAAGGCAACTCCCATTGGATTGGGACACCTGGCTCTTTCGAACTCCCAGCCCAAATAAAGAATTAAAACCAACCTCATTTAACATATCATCTGATTTTTGGTATCTACTAAAAGCTTTACTCCATGTCATTTCACTTAAGATTCTGTTTCCAAAATTGTTCTCATCATCACATTTTAGATATCAGTGAGATATATTTGAAGTTTGCCATTCCTAAGGTCTGTCTTGAGTGGTTGCAGCGATCTATGAAGCTACTGATTCTGCATGTTAGCCTTCCTCCTATAGCCAACAAAGCAAGCATAACTTGACATGGTCTTCAAACAGAAAGATCTATATTTTTTTAGAGCACGTGCATAGCAGAGCTAATCAGAACTGAGATGGTAGGCAGGGAGGATGTGGCATATGGAAGATGGGGAAAAGAAAATTAAGCAGGAGAATAAGAGTCAGGCTCCATTCCCACATTCTCTCTTGACTGCAGGGTTGTGTCCTTAATTTGTAAAGACCAGAGTTACATACTTCCTTTATGCACTAATCATGGCTCTATGAAATTTTGTGGCTACTGCATGGAAAAGTACCTAAAATTCAACTTTAATATATTTAAATAGCATCCTAAAGAAAATGAATTGAAAAAAGTAGCTACAATTCCCACTTGTCTAATTTTTAATTTTCTGTGTTGTAATACATTAAAGAGCTACTCCAGGGCAGAATTAGGCATGTGAAGAGGAGTGCTCCAGGCCACTCACTGTACAAGTTGTTGACCTTATGCATAATTCAGGGCAAGACTGGCGACTGTAGGTGAGACACTTAAGTTTTTACTCATGCAAAGCTTTCACTGACTATAAGAGTTGTTTGTCTGGATAACACCTGGGGAAAATGAAGGAAAGATTTCAGGATTTGGCTCTAAAGAAAAAAGCCACAGTGTAACAGGGTAAAACAGGGATGCTCAATCACAGAAGCAGTGCTGTTTCATTTGAAATATTGTTCTTTATTGCCACATGTACACTACAAAATCTTTGGGGAAGGACCAGGCTTTTTGTTTTGTGTTTGTACAGCACCTGCCACAGAGAGGGTCCTGGCCCATGACTGGAGCTTCTAGGTGCTATGATAATACAAATAAGTACAGTGGAATCTCTGTGGTCTGGGACTCTCTGGTCTGGCACATCCGTGTTCCGGCAGGACCCCGATTGTTGCAGGACTAGAGAGCCCCAGCACTAAGGTTGCTGGCGGCTGGGAGAGAGCCGGCTGGCAGGGGCAGCGGAACCCCTGGGTCACCAGCGATCACAGCCGGCTGGGTTGGGAAACCAGCGGGGCTTCCGGAATCTGTATGGCGGAGTGGGGGCGGGGAGGGTGAGAGCTTCAGAGCCTGTAGCCAGCATGGCCAGGCAGGGGTGGTCGGCGGAGCCCACAGTTGGCAGGGCCGTGAGCACTGGCGGGGCTGCAAGTGCCCACAGGGCCACTGCCAGAGCTCCCAGGGCTGGCAGTCCACTGGAGCCTGCAGGGCCAGGGAGCTGTGGAGAGGAGCCCAGCAGAGAGGCTGTCCTCTGCCCCCAGACCTTCCCTAGTCCAGCAAAATCCCTTGTCTAGGACCACTCACATCCTGAAGGAGCCAGACCAGGGAGGTCCAACCTGTATTATTAATAATATTAGCACTTTTCCAAAAACATGTCTAAAAATTCAAGTATTTGGCCAGAATCTGCTACTCTTTGGGACTGTTCTGGTGAGTGACGATTGCTTTCTTGAGCACAGGTTGCAGAATTGGGTCCCTTCTTTTAACATTTTCCCTAATAAACAAAACTGCTGTTCTGCAGTAATGGTCCAAAATGCAGCTCAATGGCCATGCAAATTGGAGTAATTTAGCTCGTTGCTCTAGTTCACTGTGGGTTTTAAAAAATGTCTTTTAACATTTCATCTCCTAATGGTAGTGCATCATTCCTCAATTCATAAAATGAGCTCCATTAAAAATATTTATTATTAAAGGGAAAGATGAGCAGGCAAACCGTTCTAAGGGATGTCATAATGCCCAGCATACAATGACAGAACGTTTGTTAAGGCAGTTTTATTTATCAGCAGCTTAGGAATAAGAACAGTGCTGCTTAATGCGGGCTCATGTCACTGTGTTATGGTGAACTCCACTTAGTCACCTGCAGTGGTCTGGACAAGCCAGCAATTACTGTAAGCAGTGACCACTGTAGTGGAATATGTGGGGGTAGATCCTGAGCTGATATAAATTGTCATGGCTCCACAGTGGTGCTGAGACTTGGTCTCTCTTTCCTGTTTCCTTCTGCTTATGTTGCTTGGTGTTTGCATCTGTTTCCATTAAAAAAGGTATCTTTCTGATCTCTCTTTGGTCTGCTGTATGTACTTTCCAGTATATTGTCTCTAATAACATGAAACTGATATAGACTCTGCAGACTACAGAAGGGGAATGTGATTATATACAGCTGAGTGAGTGTGTGTAGATGGGGAATTTGAGATATGGAAGGAATGGCTTTGCACTGTGCTTCTCCTGGCTATTTTTAGCTTGCCCATCAAGCACTTCCCAACAGCTGGACCAATGCTACAGATCCAATGTGTGGGTTCAGGAAATGCTGCATGTCTTGTCCTATTGAAGCAATGGGGCTTTCCAAAAGTGACATTGGTAGTAATTAAGACACAAGAGAGCAGGGCAGCAGGTTTCCAAGGGTTACATTGTCTGAAGAGGAGGGAGTGATAAAGAATGAAGTCAATGATGGTATCTGACGTTTTCGGAGGGATGATGCAAACAACAACTAATAAAGGCTAAACAGCTTGGGAAAGGATGTTAGCTCCCCCCTTCCCCCGTCCCTGTCGCTTTCCCTTGTGTTTTCCTATACTCTTTGAACAACAGCTAGGTTTGGAGGGTTATTAGTTCACACAGCAGCCTTTGGATACCCGTATCATTGAGAAAATATGAGAAAATGAATCTATTCCAGCTGAGGCAGCATCTCAGTACAAAAGTGCCGTACCATCGATGGACACATTGTCGTGATTCCGTTATGTGCAGCTAAGTGATACAATTTTTGTAAGTGACTGACAGTGTTGGCATCATCTTTACCCATTTTACATGACAGCAATTGTTTATTTTAATGCCAATATTAGCTAATAATGAGGGGGAAAGGAAGTTGGCATTTTTAAATGTGGTTAAAAGCCCCATTAGAGAGCCCAGGTGCTCAAGCATTACAGTGTTGAGCCTCATGGAAATGCCTAATTAATAAATAAAACTGTACATGCTGTTAAACTCATTGCAACAATTTTCAGCTTGTGCAAAGAAAGGGGGGGAGGGAGTGTCAGATTTCCCCCAGACTAGAAAGGACTGTGAAGAGTCATAAGTATTTAAAAGAGCTGTATGCTCTCAGTGGCAGATTTTCAAGGCATGAAGGGTTTATGCTTATGTTGCTCTAAACAACAATTAATATTATTCATGTCTTTTTTAACTTGAAGAATTAGGCCTGAGCTGTGCCCAGTTAGGCCTCCCTGGAGCCTAGATTGTGGCAAAATGGGTCAGCCCACCTGGGAGGGAGACAGCTGTTACAGCTGACTTCAGTCCTTGTCAGTATTAATGACCTGTATTTGACACCTCATCCGAGCCGTCCTTGTTTAGCACAGGATGTATTGTATTAGAATAATTACTACCTGCCATCCTCTATTTAACAGGCGTACTTCTCTTAGTCATCCCAGACATATAGGTGAGATGTGATCCTATACCAAACCAATGTTCCATAGTGATCTCTGTGTGTTTATTTCATCTGTGAGGGCACTGGTCAGTAGATAAACAGGCAGGATTAAAGTAACATTGATTTGTTGAATTAAATTAAGAAGAGTGAGGTTATGCGCCTCACACGTATCAGAGGGGTAGCCGTGTTAGTCTGAATCTGCAAAAGCGCCAAGGAGTCCTGTGGCACCTTATAGACTAACAGAAGTGTTTAGAGCATAAGCTTTCGTGGGCAAAGACCCACTTTGTCAGATGCATGCATTAATTCACACCGTTAGTGCAAAAGAGATAATGGGCCCAATTCTGCTGTGCCACTGGAATCAGTTCTACCATGACTGGATCTACAAGATCACATGGTGCTGTAAGACTCAGCTGCACCCATGCATGTGGGCCACACAGGAAGAAAACACCAAGGATCTCCACATGGAGTTTTACTCGGGTATTTCTGTCAAAGGAGAGGATGGCATTTGCCTCTCTCCCTTGTGGTCTAGGCTCTGCCACAGAGTAAATGCTTATTTCATTTTGTTATCCACATTTGAAAGCAGTGTTCTGTAATAGACATAGTGACACAGCCTGAAATGCATCAGCCCTGTAGCCACTGTTGTCGAGTACAGGGATGTTTTATATAAAATCTTTCTTTTCAGCGATGGCGCGTATGACGTGCGCCAATTTAGGGTTGCCAGGTATCCGGTATTGTCCCGGACAGTCCGGTATTTGCAGCCTCTGTCCGGTTAAAAAACCAGCAAAATGTCCGGTATTTTCTGTTTTTTCTCGGACGAAAGGCCACTCGGGACATTCCCCTGGTGGGGATGGGGGGAAGCGGGGAGCGTGGGGATTTAAAGGCGCAGTGACTCCCTTTTTGTTGCTGTTGTGCGGGTTTTTGGGGTTGTTGTTTTTTTGCTCAACAACGTTGGTCCGTCCCCCCCCTCCTTTTTTTTTTCCCCTGCCATGTTTGATATTTTTTGTGAAAGTATCTGGCAACCCTATGCGCCATCAGTCTTTAGACAGAATGATTAAGAGCAGAGGTAGAGTCTATTTTGTACAGCTGGCAGTTCAAGGAAATTTTACTTAATAATATTGCTTCCCTATTACTGTGACTACAGAACCTGTATACTAGTACTGACAGAGGGGAAGAGAATATTCCTGGCTGCCCATTCATAATATTCATAGCTGATAGAATAATTTTTTTATTAATTTAGAATCCGAATAAGAAATAAAATGGCCATGGGGAGAGAGAAGTGCCAAGCTGCCTTTTGGCTTAGTGCATGTAACTCCATCAACTGCAGTGGTGAATTTGGCTCCAATTTTGAGCCTGATTTTTTTCCCCAGCTATCCCATTAGAATTTATTTTATGGACATGTCAAGCCATAGTTTTGAGACGAGCCTTTATTTAGAGTTTTAAAATGCTGCTCGGGAGGTAATTGCTAGGCGATATTAATTATTGATACACTGATACATTCTGGAAAAAGTTGTATAGTCACTGGAAAGTGACCTTGTTAGAAGAGGGGGAGGGAAAGAGATGTACAGTGCCTCCTGAGATCAAGTGGAGTGATGCGTATCAAGAGGAGACACTAAAGATTTATTGTCTGTGGCAAAAGAAACACAGATCTCTGCTTGTGCAGTAAGTGTTTTTGACATCATACACAGTAAAGGATGATTGGATACTGTGGCTCACAAAGTGTTTCACTGAAGGAGAATAATAGGCATTTTCACGTTGCTGTTTATATTAGGAGTGTGATTGTCTTGCTGTTTAGCTTTGCTCATCCTGAGAATTTTATGATGTCCATATTAAGCCAGCTTTGTGTTAAAGGGTACCATGTAAGATTTCAGCTGTTAACAAAAAAAGAATTTTCCAAATGTATCAGTCTTACATAAAAAGGTTTAATGAGCAAAATTCTTCTTTGGATTTTTTTTAAAATGGGACAAAGTTAAAACCGTGGCTATTTTAAAATGATGTTGATTAACATGATGAATTGTCGCATTATTTATTTCTCGCATTTAAGTGTGGTCAGGATACCTGAGTATGAAGTTAGTTCTGCTGTTGATGTTATATTTTGGATTTGCTGGATTCCTAGTACGCTGGCAGACTAAAAGAAAGAAACTTCTATGCGGTGTAAATAACAGCTCAGTTCCCTGCTGTCGTATCCTGGTCTGTGAAGGATTTTAGCAGCAGTGCTGACTTGGGTGAAGATCATGGCCGCTTGAGAGCCCCTCTATGCCCTTTCAAGAGCATAGTTGCAGATATTTCCCTGGATAAGGTATGTTCCACCTTCTGTGTATTTGCACATGGGGTCTGACACTGCATCCATTAAAGTCAGTGGCAAATCTCCCATTGGCTTTAGTGGTGCAGGATCAGGCCCATGCCGGGTGTGCCACTGACGGATCAGAATGCTGACTTTTTATTCTGTTGTTCTTTTAAATCAATGAAATATTAGATGTGTTTGGCTACGTCTACACTGGCATGAATTTCCGGAAATGCTTAAAACGGAACAGTTTTCCGTTATAAGTATTTCTGGAAAAAGAGCGTCTACATTGGCAGGATGCTTTTCCGGAAAAGCCCTTTTTCGGAAAAGCATCCGTGTTAATGTAGACTCGCTCGGAAAAAGCCCGATCGCCATTTTCGCAATCGGGCTTTTTATGAAAAGACTACTGTGCTGTCTACACTGGCCCTTTTCCGAACAGTTTTCCGGAAAAAGGACTTTGCCCGAGCGGGAGCAGCATAGTTTTTCGGAAAAGCAGCTGATTTCTTACAGTAGATCGTCAGTGCTTTTCCGGAAATTCAAGGGGCCAGTGTAGACAGCTCGCAGCTTATTCCGGAAAAGCGGCTGATTTTCCGGAATAAGTGGCCCAGTGTAGACACAGCCTTTATGTTTTAAAATGAGAATTGTTCCATTTACAGCCCCACTGTAGCACCCACGGCTGAAAATGGAAAGGTTCCCATTCACTTTAAGAGTTGCAAGCACTGGCTCCGTATTGTGTGACATTTAGCCCTGCGCATGGGACCCGTACCCAACATCTTCACACTGAAGTCTTATTTGGGGGCTGCAAGGGGAATGTGGTCCTCGTACTGGCCTTCTGCACAGGAGTGAGTGTCAGCCCTTGTGAATTATAGTGATTACCCTGTCGTATTGACACTGCATTCTGCAGGGTTATATGGAATATCGCACTTTGGAATGTTCTCATTTTTTCCAACAAGCTCTGCTCTTTAATTTGGTAAAGCCCAATTAATTAGAAATAAAAATTAAGAAAAAGACTCTATAGATCATTCAGACTCCAAACTCTGTCTTAGTAACCGTGGAAAACATAACAATATAATTGTAGCTCTTAAATAAACTGTATTTACTTACATGTGCAAATGCATCAACTAAGCAGAGGTGCATAATTAGGCACCTAATTATGTTGAAAATGCAATTGCACACTGAGCTCCATAACCCTTCCTTCCCCCTCTTGCACTCTCATTGTTACAGCACTCTCATTTAACCGTGCAGTGCTGTTTTTGCCCTTAAGCGCCACCTATTGAGAAGTGCTACAAAAGCTTCAGAGGGGTAGCCGGGTTAATCTGTAACAGGAAAATCTTAAAAAACAACAAATAGACTAGTAGCACCTTAAAGACAAATAAAGCTCATGATACCACCTACATGTTTTGTTAGTCTTTAAGGTGCTACTAGACTATTCGTTGTTTTTTAATGTGTATCCAGTTGGGTATGCAGTTGATGGCCTTACTTCCTAGCATATCTTTTGGAAAATGTAATCCTATGCAGAGAGGGTGTTAAAGCCATTTTAAAAACAGAAACTGCTGGTGTGGCCAGGGTTTTTAATAACCATCTACTCTGCATCATGTCATTTTTAACTCACATGTTTTGTATATAAGGAAACAAGCATGGAACACCCATGGAGGTACCCACAACTCTAGTATAAACAAATAGGGCTTGTCTGTGGTCAGTATCTCTGAAAATCAGGCCATCATTGGTCTTGATTTAGCTCTTTTATTGATAACAAGGAAAAGTAAAGAACTTGTGATTTGCAATGCAGCTGACAGATAAAGTGTAACTGAAATTGCGTCTGTGTTGATTCCAGAAGAAAAATACAGTTTTAATATAAAATTGCAGTATTTGGTGACAACGCTGATGTCAGCTTAAAGAATTTATTTTAAAAGCTAAATCAAAATCATTACACTGGGTACCTTATCCTTCTCCCGCTGGATCAGTTTCCTAGTGATTTCTGTTAGAGCCTGATCAGGTTCAAGATGTAACGCTGTAAAACTAAAAAGCAACAATTAGAAGCGACAAGGAGGCGCGGGATGACAAACTGTTTAAAATCTTGTGTTGGCTAATACTCGGAAGGAAGATGTCTCCTTGTTTGTGTGCATTCTTGTACAAAAACATTTAAACTTGGATACCTCAACTTAAATGCCTAAATAGCTAACTGGATTCACAGGCTACGTCTACACTGCAGCGCTATTTTGGGATACTGAAGTTATCCCAAAATAGCTATTCCACGTCTTTTGAGCGCACCCATTATTTCGAAATATAACGGGCTCACTATTCCGATGTCCCTGTAAACCTAATTCCACAAGGAGTAAGGAACATTTCATAATAGAGATTTATTTTGAAATAAGTGCTGTGTAGACAGTGCCAAATTTTGAAATAAGCTATTTTGAAATTGACTTGAAATAAGCTACGCAATTTGCATAGCTCAAATTGCGTAGCTTATTTCAAGCTACAGGTGCAGTGTAGACGCACCCTCAGATGTCTCATACAATTTCAGCTGAAATCAGCACCTTTGGAAAGGCAGCCAAGAAAAAATACACAATTTCCTGGACAGTGGTAAATGGAAAAAGGTGTTTCTGGGATGCCAGTCACAGAGAGGAAATGTGTTGGTCTCTAGCTGAATTCTCCCTCCAGGCCCCAGGTATTTAGTTGTTATTTGTTCCTTTAGTTTTGGTGTAGAATTCAATATGATTCAAGTTGAATTTCTAATTAATCTTCGGTGGAGAGCTCTTTTTTGGGGGGTGGGCAGAATTTGCAACATCTAAGTTGAGTTTAAAGTTCTCTTTGAATGGCAGACATAAGCTAACTAGAGAAAGTGGGACAAAACATTCATTTCTCATATGGTGTTATGCCATATAATTGGAAAGGATTTGTTTCACTGTGTATGGAGGGCTCTAGGAAATGTCTGGTTCCTGGTAATTTCATCCAGTTTTTTTCCCCCTTTCAGCATGATAATATCAGTTCATAATTTCGTACAACAGTTCATGAGGAACTGTTACAGCATCCTGATGGAAATGAGATGCATTATATAGGGAGTTGTGTTTCCGGTGATTATTCCTACAGGTGCAGAAAATGTAGCTTTAGCATATTTGATAATGTTCTTCCTTCCTTGAATGTTCAATTGGCTGCCTTGTTGTTATGGAGAGGTAAGCCAGATTTAACTGAACTTTCTTCTTCACCCATATTTACATAGGTGCTCTAGTGGGGAAAGTAATTCAAATTAATTATTGCTGGCTTACATTTTTGTGCTATATTTGATGATTTTATAACAGCCAAAAAAAAGTGTGTTTTTTTTAAATCAAAACATAGAACACTAGAACTGGAAGGTACCTCGAGAGGTCATCAAGTCCAGTCCCCTTCTTTCACAGCAAGATCAAGCACCATCTAGACTATCCCTGACAGATGCCTGTCTAATTTGCTCTTAAAAATCTCCAAAGATGGGGATTCCACAACCTTCCTAGGCAATTTATTCCAGTGCTTAACCACCCTGACAGTTCCAAAGTTTTTCCTAATGTCCAACCTAAACCTCCCTTTGTGCAATTTAAGCCCATTGCTTCTTGTCCTAACATCAGAGGTTAAGGAGAATAATTTTTCTCCCTCCTCCTTGTAAGACTCTTTTATGTACTTGAAAGCTGTTATGTAACACATACAACTCCGTTTTGTCTTTTTCTGCCTTTTTGCTTTATGTCATTTTGCTCCCCTCAGTAGTGGAGAAAAGTAGTCAATCATAAATGGGGATTTGCTCCTAGCGCTTCAGAAATCTGCCCTGATCTCAGAAATACAACTGCCCACACCCTCGTTTGCTAATCATATGATCTCCAGGCTCACTTGCCAAAATGGAAAAGGATCGGGCTTTTTGATACAGTAAGGGGTCTAAAGAATAGTTCAAATATCTATGAAGGTTGAAAACATGAGATGGCTGCCAGATAGCTGCAATTGTTAATTAACAAACCAGTAGTTTAGAATCTTGTTGTGGAGACAGAGGATGAGACATCATCAGGAAGAGAAAATGAGAGGGACACAGGGATGATGATAAAGCAATGTCTAAACCACAGCATTTAGTCTGGCTTTTCAAAGAGCTAGGATATGCAAATTGCGTATCTTATTTTGATTGAATTTCAAAATAGCATATTTCAAAATGTGGTGCAGCTACACCGCGCCAAATTTCGAAATAACACGCTATTTCAAGACATCCCTTAATCCTCATAAAACGAGGATTGTAGGGATGCCGAAATAGCATATCTGCTATGTTGAGACCTATCTCAAAATTGCGGGCATGTTCAAAAGATGTAGGGGAGCTATTTCGGGATACTACCAGTATTCCGAAATAGCCCCGCTGTGTAGACATGCCCTAAGTCACATCAAGTCTCTATTTTACTGTTCAACTTTTTTTTTACTAGTCTTGAAGTGCAATATTGTAAAACTCTGAACTTTTTCTCCTACGGCAGCATTTTTATTAATGTTCGTGTGATTTAATAATTTTTTATGATTGTAATAGGAGTAATTATTCCTGTATAGTGCTCAATATATTAATCACCCTGAATAACAAAGAAGTAACACTTATGATAAAGCAGCCTCTTTCTCTCCTTTTTTAACACTTAATTCCTCTGTAGGATCACATAGCTCTGTCGCTGAGAGCTTTCTGTGAAAGTTGTGCTGCATATGTGGAGAATTACTTGCTTGATAAGCTTCGCTTAGTCTGAAGAGTAAAGATACATTTTTATATTGTTTCTTCTATTATTTAGACTTTTTCTAGATTAAAATGTTTCCTGATTTGTACAAGCAGCCCTGCTAAGGAAGTTGATTTAGCTTGATCCAAAAACAGAAATTAAGAGGGACAGTTTCCTCTTCAAACCTACAAAAGAAAAACTTAAAAAACAACAAATAGTCTAGTAGCACCTTAGAGACTAATAAAACATGTAGATGGTATCATGAGCTTTCGTGGGCACAGCCCACTTATTCAGATGACAGGAGTCCTTGTTCCATTTCTACTTATTTCTCCCCTACTTTCATCTTATTAAGCCATGCAACTAGGAAAGAAAATGTTATTTGGTTTATGCTTAACAGTTGCTTTTATAACAAGTAGTAATTCCTAAGGAAAAGTTAGTTTGTTTGGATATGAAATAAGAATCCACTAGAACTTCACACTTGCTTCTTGGCTCCCCCACATTGTAACAGAGTGTGTGTACATAAAAAAAATTATTATTAATTCAAAATTGTTTTTCATTTTTATGCATTTTTTCACTTCCGGGTTTTGGCTGGGACTTGAAATATCATGAGACAGTCTGTTCTTGTGAGATTTCCAATTCAAATTGAATAGACCAGCGCCAGAGGTTTGGATAGCTCACACAAGTATTGTGAAACTTTGGCTGTTTCTCCAAAATATATATCCAAACTTTTTTGATTTGGGATGGAGAATCCTGGTGGAGTTCAAGGTTTTGCAAGCTTCCCAGCTGTATGGGGTTTCATGCCATGTTTAAGTCTGTGTAGAGTTAGGAGAAGCATTGTCAGCAGAGGGCAACCAAAATGATTAGGGGCTGGAGCACATGACCTATGAGGAGAGGCTGAGGGATTTGGGTTTATTTAGTCTGCAGAAGAGAAGAGTGAGGGGGGATTTGATAGCAGCCTTCAACTTCCTGAAGGGAGGTTCCGAAGAGGATGGAGAAAGGCTGTTCATAGTAGTGACGGATGGCAGAACAAGGAGCAATGGTCTCAAGTTACAATGGGGGAGGTCTAGGTTGGATATTAGGAAAAACTGTTCCCTAGGAGGGTGGTAAAGTACTGGAATGGGTTACCTAGGGAGGTGGTGGAATCTCCATCCTGAAAGGTTTTTAAGTCCCAGCTTGACAAAGCCCTGGTTGGGCTGATTTAATTGGGATGGGTCCTGCTTTGGGCAGGGGGCTGGACTTGATGACCTCGTGAGGTCTCCTCCAGCCCTAGGATTCTATACTGATCTATTGAAAAATGACCTGCAGGAAAGAACAGGTGTCTCAGCACCTGTGGTCTTTGCCTTTAGAAGGAAATGAGGAACACAAGATCACAGCCCAAAAAACAGTAGTGGCCCAAGTGCATACACCTATTAAGAATTGGCTTGTGCCCTGCTGCTCCATAGGTGAGCAGGGATGAAGAGAGAAAGAGCATAAGAAGCCTGAACCCAGTCTCTGCAGTGATAGGGAAATGTGTGTTCCCCCCAACCCCAGAATCAGCAAGTACAGTAATTCCTCATTTCACACTATAGATATGTTTCAGAAAATGATCGTGTTAAGTGAAAACGTGCTATGTGGGGTCAATTTTCCCATTGAAAATAATGGAAAAGGTGGGGGTTGCGTTTCAAGTGGTGGTGTCTGTTGGCACCGGGACATAAGGTTGGGGGAGAAAGGGGACTGGGTTACAGCAGGGAGGGGAGGTGTTTGGCTCTGGGGAAGGGAAGGGGAGGAGAGGGGAGGGGGATTGGGTTGGGAGTATGCCCCTGTGACGGGTCTGCCAGGACCCGCACTGCGTCCGGCGAGGGGGGGTCAGCGGGGAACAGCGTGGTGAGCAGCGAACCCTCTGCCGCTTTGCAGGGAGGCGGGGGAAGCCCCGCACAGCCACCGGTGACGGGCTGGCTGGGGAAACCAGCCTCCGGCCTGCAAGTGGGGGTGGAGGAGAGGGGACAAAGGGGGGAGTCAGCGGGGAACGGCGAGTCCGGCGAGGGGGAGTCAGCGGGGAACAGTGTGGCGAGCAGCGAACCCTCCACCCCTTTTCAGGGAGGTGGGGGAAGCCCCGCGCAGCCGCTGGCAACGGGCCAGCTGGGGAAATCGTGTTATTCCGGGGACGGTCGTGTAATTCAAAAAACGTTCCCTAATAAAAAAATCGTGCTATCGCGAAAACGTGTTAAGCAGGCACATGTTAAATGAGGAAATACTGTACTTGTTCTATGCAAGACCTGGAGCACCAGACATGGGCGCACGCTGGTCGGACAGAGCTGACCAGCATGGGAAGGTGTGTGCTGTACTTTCTAAGGTGCAGACCAGCCGGGTCACTCCTCTTTTTGCAGTGGGGAGTGCCAGGAATAATTCTCTCACTAAGTTCCTCCAGGATTTCCCCCTGGGGTGAAGCACCTCTGTATGTCACCTGTCTGTGCTAGGATGGCTTTTCCTAAAATGGTGTGGTGAGGTGGAACTGGCAGCAAGCAACATTGGGCAGTTTTAGGGGAAATTTTCTAGACGCATTAAACGAGCAAAGCTCTGACTTGCCGGCCACAGCTCTGTGGCACAGCTCCTAGGTGGTCACTAACAAACTGAAGTGCTTAAACCTTCTCCAAGACTTTCAGGGACACGGACTTATGGTCACTCCATATCCTAATGTCTTATATTGCTCGTTTACAGCAGTTGAAACACAGAACAGCACCTACAATGGCAGAACACTAGGAGCCATGCATCTGCTGCTAGATGTCGTTGTGGTTATCCATGTGACTAGCATTTACAGAATTTCTGTCTTTAGGAAAGTGATAGAGAGGTAGCCATGTTAGTCTGGTGTAGCTGAAACAAAATACAGGACTATGTAGTCCTGTATTTTGTTTCTGTCTTTAGGAAAGAATTGGTTATCCATTGCTCTCCTTCTGAAGCTCACAGACGTACATCTGGCATACAAACTGACATAGCTGCTGTGAAGTCAGCAAAACTTTTCTCCCCTTCTCTGCTTCTTTTAGAACACTGCTGGGCTTAGGAAAGAGTTTTCCCTCCTTGATTCTACAGTGTGCCTCTTCTGTGCTTTATTTCTTCCCCCTTCATCCCTGCTACAGCCAACACAGCCAGCCTGGCAGTCGTCAGTTCAGATTCAGTGGCAATCACACTTGAGAAGGAAGTGTCTTAGAAGTTCTTCCACCACTTCAGACTAAGAAGAAAAAATAGCATTTTTCAGCCTGGAACTCGGAACCTGGCATTCCCAAGCACTGCAGCCCAATTGCAAATTTCCGATGCTTGAGTGAGATCAAAATTAGGCAAGATACCCATTTTGCCTTTTGAGGTTCACTCATCAGTAGTAATTACCTCTATTACGGAGGAGGAACAGGCACTGTATTTTCTTAATCTCACTACTGACTCTCCAGTGATTGATTCTCAGACTTGGTTGCTAAATTAAAATCTTAATGAAGATGATTTCATTTTTTAATCAGGTGCAGCCAAATCAGGTGTCTGTGGGAGGAAGGAAGAAAAGGGCAGAAGCATTTCTTCCTGATCTGTAATGCCACTTAAATGAGAATATCGTGACACTTAAAGGAGAATATTTCCTGCTTCTGCCTCTTAGACCTATATAAATATTTGTATAGTCACGCTGAGAATCTGTTCCTTTTACAGAAGTTTTAGTGTATTATTCTACCTTACAGCTAGTCAGTTCAATATAGGTTCTTATACCACATTCACCACTGCAGTCTCTGAGCACTTTCATAGTTGTGAAGCAAGCTATGTGACTTACATCAGAACAAACAAAACATGACATTCATCTTCTTCCCCAGGGAGAGGTGTTTGTGCAGTGGAGTGTCTTGTTTAGGTAGAGTGCTTTTTGTTTTGTTGGGTTTTTTTGGAGGGGGAAGGAGGGAGTTAATGTGCCTGTTGCTAGATGTTTATCTCAGAAAAAGCAAAGTCAAAGAAACATGTCTTGCACTTGGAGTAGAAGTTGCTAAGGCTTGTGCTTGTCCTGTATGACCCAGGGGAAGTTCATTTCACAATCTCACGCTATGTCTACATTGCCTCTTTTTTGTGGAAGAGGCAATGCAAATAAAGTGCTCATTAGCAACTTCTCACACTTCATTTGCATATCTTCTTCTGATACTTTTTGCAGAAGAGGTTTTTGAGCAAAAAAAAAAAAAAAAAAAGCAGTGGAGACAGTTCGGTTTTGTGCAAAAACCCCCTTTTGCTCAAGAACCTGTAAACCTCATTTTTTGAGGACTAAGGGATCTTGCGCAAAAGGGTTTTTTTGCACAAAATGGACCCGTCTACACTTTTTTTTTTTTTTGCTCAAAAACCTCTTCCGCAAAAAGCATCGGAAGAGAATATGCAAATGAAGTGTGAGAAGTTGCTAATGAGCGCGTCATTTGCATTGCCTCTTCCGCAAAAAAGAGGCAGTGTAGACGTAGCCTCAGACCAATTCCTGTAAAAACTCTTTTTCCCAGAGAAGTTTACCTTTATTGAAGGCGAGAGCATTACATCGTGCTTGAGAAATGAAGCACAGTTTTTACCCCAGAGATTTGGGTGGTCTTTTGGATACCCTGAAACACCAATTCTATGCTGAGGACTCAGAATTCTCAATAAAGATGTCATCCTCTCCCCCAGACTGTGACAATCGCGATCAGTCGCCCTCCTCTTGGATGCAGGAGAAACAGAGATGGTGTAGTCATAGAAAAGACAACTCAGTTTAACCCACACAGTGTAAAACTGAGTTTAAGATAAACAAACATGGGTGAGCACATCTCAGGAAAAATGCTTCGTAAGACCCAGGAGATGCTGTCTGAAATGCTCTCCCAGTCCCAACTGTGGTTGCCCAGAGAAGGGTACTGAAGAGGCAGGGCACATAAAGCACAGAGATGCGAAATGGAAGCACTGGCCAAATTTTTCATATACAGACCGTAGAGCTTCCTTCCCCACCCACCAGGACATTTTTATAAGCTCCCAAACACTCCTTTGCATGGTCCAACCAGTTTCTTTTTTTGAATGCTGTCAAAAACTGGAAAACTGTGCCAGGATTTTAAAAGTGGTTTCCTGAAGTTTGATTCCTAAATCCATATTTAACAAGCAACTTGATTTTTATAGATCTCTCTAGGAGCTGCTAGGTATGCTGTAGTTGTGAAAATCAAACCTGGGTCCCTCATCATGGAGTCTTAACTATGGGCCCCAGGTTTGGAAAGTCTTGTCTTTGCTGAATGTTTCTGTTTCAAAAACTAGGACATTCAGAGTGAAGGCTGACACAAGGCCAAATTCACCCCTGGTTGAAGTGAGCATAACCCCAGTGAAACCAATGAGGTTGTTCCCACTTACCACTTGAGTGCTCATATGGGGAAACTAACTTTCTCTGAAAGTGATTGAATGGCACTTCCTCAAAAGAATCACAAATTCATAGCATCTAATATATTCCTAGCTTGCATAGGTGAATTTTGTTGCTGAGTGGAATTTATAAAGTTTTCCCATTCATAAGGCACTCTGGGTTTCTTTATTAATTTGTAAGTACTTTCCCCATTATTTTAATTAGCAGTTGGGATAATAAAATATATGTTGAAAAACTGCCTTAATCAGTGTTCTAGAATAATTGAAGAGGATCCGATTTTTTTTTAAATGCATGTGTATAATTTCACATCTGGTATTACATTGCTGCACTTTAAGGCATAAAATACGCATGTCTGTTTTGCATTGTGAGGCCCCAAAATGCATGAGTAAAGCACTAGTGCATGTAGTAAAGACACATTTTGTTAGACTTGTGAATTATAGATTACTGAATCAGCTTCCCAGCAGCACTTGGAATATTAACTAAGGTCAAGGAACCTACCAACTTTAAAGAATGGACCTATGTCCATTTCAGTACAACATCCTTATCAGGGATGTTGCCCACCAGAGGGCAAAGACTACCATAGAGTTCACACCAGGCATTCTCAGGGCATTTGGGTTTGTTGTCCGTTTTCAGAAGCGGAACCTGACACTTGGAATAAGAATAGGTTTTGAGAAAAGAATAACATACCTCTATGCCAATTACCTACTGGTTCTAGAAATCTCAATTCACTATAGAGAGCATCTGCCCATAAGTATGGAATCCAGGAGGCTCTGATTCTGGTGGATCCAATGCTTAATCTTCAGTTTTACTGGGCTCTCTCGGCCGAGAGTCCAATAGGTCACAGATACCCTAACAGCCCATGGTGAGCACCATGGCTGCTAGACAGATAGAAGTGAGGAAAGCAGAGGAGGCTTTTCCAAAATTTGGCCTAGTGTAGACAGGCCAAATTTCGGAAAAGCCTCTTCCGAAAAAAAACTATTGGAAAAAGGTATGCAAATTGCAGAACGCAATTTGCGTATCTTTTTCCCAATAGATCCCTGTAGCGTAGACATAGCCTAAGACTATTTTCTGAATGTCCCTTTAGTGACAGTGGTGTTAGCTTACGGTTGGTATAAATTTAATTTGATAATCTGTTGTTTTAAATACCAAGATAACATATCTGGATTGTAGTGTTTTGGTTGAGTACAGTGACCCCCATTCAGCAGGAGTTTTAAACCAGTCCCTCCAAGCAGGACATAGCTAACACAAACTAGTAGATTTGATGGACAGAACATTTTTTCCTTTGTTTTCACTGCACCACTTTTGAAATGAGAGGTTTTTTTATAATTGCTCACAGCAAAAGCCAGTTACAGGGTGATTCCTTCCTCTTGAGAGAAGGTTGGCGCGCATACAAGACTTGTTTGAAATATTTACTGATTAAGCAATAATTACAAGATGTTTGAATTTTTATCATGATGGAACTTTTTTTTCCCATAAAACCCCCACGCAGCAAAGGAGTTTCTGTGGATTTGCTTTATGGTTTATGAAATATTTAAATTAAACACTTTTACTTTTATAAACATCCTTGCAACATTTTTTATTGACTGTGCCTCAAATTCATCATTATTGTCAAAACATGTACTCAAAAGAGAATTACAATATTTTGGACACCTAAACACATTTTGTTGAAGAATTTATATCAAACGTGTTGTCAAAAAGTCTCAAGCACATGTCTTCTGTGATTCATTCACTTTCTCTGTTGCTGAAAGACATGAAGAATGACACCAGTTTGATGACACAGCTGAGATTGAGATAAATAGTGCATTTGTCATGTGTAGTGTATTTTTTTTTTTCTTGTGAAGGCATCAACCCACCTGTTAAACTAAACATGACGCTTTAACTCAGTGTTCTAAGGTAAATTCATTCATGATCTCCTAAAGACATTACTGGCCTGCACTGAAGGGTGAGTGTACTCTTTTTCTGCAGCTCAAGAGTAAATCGACTCCACCTTTTACCCTGGTAAATTGTTCACAATAAAAACACATTCAGGTCAGTGTGAGTAGAGTGGAAAACTCAATACTTCACAAAAATGTTATAGTGACATGTTATCGTAACTATTGCTGGCTATTGTTATTTACTACGAGTAAGAAACCTCCGCATGACACATTAATGACAGAAATAATCGCCAAATAAATGCCTCTGCCACAGAGAGCCATGGATCATGATGAAATGTTGGCGGGCAAAGTGAGCTATTTTGGTCCACGTTGTTCTTCAAAGGTCAGACATGGCTATATAGAAACGATTAACATCTAAACAGAGTATGAAAGCGTGTGAGATCAGCAATATCTCACCCAGTGCTTTCTCCAAACATTTTTCCCCTTTCTCTTGCTTGCTGCCATTTCAGCCACACTAAATGTTGCTCAGATTTTAGGTTTTCTAAATAAGGAAGTTGTACTGAGCTATGTAAAACCATCAAATGCTGCCATCAGTAAAGTTTGTAAGTCCATGTTTTCCGTAAAGAAAAGTGGGTATGGTTTGGTTTTCTGCCACTGTTACCCATTAATTTCAGTTCTCACTGTATCTTCCTTTTGCCATCCAAGGTTGTACTTTTGTGGCAGAAATTCAAGCCAATTCTTTTTTGGGATCTGGTGGCAATCTGGATACTCTCAGAAAAAATATAGCATTTCTCTTAGCAAAAGTAACTCTGTCTTGCATTCAGCAAAAGCTTTTAAATTGATCTGGAATTGAAATTCAGACTTTCCATCATGATGCGCTTCTCTTTCATCCCCATTTGTCACAGAATTCAACATAAATACTTTTTGTCAATATTTTTATAGTAAGTGCTTATTAATGAATCCTGTGTTTATGCAGAAAATACCAAAACCCCATAGTATTTGTTCCAGGAACTTTACAATGGAAAAATTAGAGTTCCTTTTTGCTACAGTCAGGTATTTATCATGAAACCTTTCCTAAACAGCCTGTCTCTTGTACTCATCACCTAAAACAATCCTTTCCACATGAACCTCATGATTTGAGTTTAATTTGTGCTACCCTTTGGGAGATCAAGAGTTCTGGCAAGTGCTGGTTTTAGTGTGCAAGTAGCAGACTTTCAAACATGCAAGCCCATCTCTGTCCTGACAACTTACCCCAATTAAGGCTGATGCTCTGTCCTTAACTCATCCTCGTGTGCATAGGTTTTGCAGCACATATGGTATGTAACATGCACTGCTCTCACCTAGGGAGCAGCAAAGTGAGAGTGATTCTGATCTGAGTTGTGCTTGTTTTACACCCGAATAATGTCACTGGCTCCGGTAGAGTTACTCCTGGCTCACACAGTTGTGAGTGAGAGAGAGAAGAATCAATCTTTGTAAGCATGGTCAAGTATTGCAGAAGAATATACTTGGTCAAAGCGCACCTCGCTATTTTAGTTTAGTAAAATTAGGCCATGATGAAAGGAGTTAAGCACCCAACTCTCATTTCATTTAACTCCTTCAAGCGCCTTTGAAAAGCTGTTGCTTCACACTTATTTATTGATGTTTCTAGTTAGTGTACTGTAGGCTTCTCATACACTTAACATGATGCTGCAATACTGGGATTGTAAACAGTGCTGGGGAACTATTAAAAGTCCTTCATTTGGGGCCAGATTTCACCCTTTGGGTATCAAAGCAGAGAAGTTGACCACATAGTCGCATTCTAGCAACTTTACTTATCTCTCATTTGCTTTATTTACTTGTACTTCTAGATTTACTGCCTCAAAGGTATTACCTAACTAGATGCATCTGTGAGCCTTTGTGCCTCATTGATTTCAGCAAGTCTCACTGAGTCCAAATCCCACCGAAGCCAACGTCATTCCTTTGGCTGAAAGGATTTGCCTTTGTGGTGCTCTCAGTTTATATCTTTGCAGAAGAATCAGAGTTTCAGTAGACAGAGATAGAATCTTAGCTCAGATCAAGCAGGATATGACCCCTTGGCATCTGTACTATTATTAAACAAAGTCCTCATTTAAAAAAACACCCTCCTTATCCAAATAATTTTCAGTTCTCGTTAAAGGCATATACCCCTCCCATACACATCAATAGTCTTAGAAGTTGGTGCATTATCATGAATTATAAGACCAGTGCTTAACTATTTTTTAAATAGTAATGAAAAAAAAAGGTACTTTACTGCATTTCAGCATTATCAACCTTGCTGAAAAGTCTTGTGGCCCCCAAATATTTTTACTCCAGTTGGCACTCTGCAGTTTCCTAATTAAGTATGGTTTTTCTTGCTTAGTTCTAATAAACTATCTTTTCAATAAAGATATTGACAAATTGGAGAGGGTCCAGAAATAAGCAACAAAAATCATTAAAAGTCTAGAAGACATTGACTATAAGGGAAGACTCAAAGAACTGGGTTTGTTTAGCAAGAAGACTGAAATGGGGACATGATAGCAGCTTTCAAGTTTCTAAAAGGGTGTTACAAGTAGAAGGGAGAAAAAAAAATTCTCCTTGACCTCTAGGACAAGGAGCAATGGGCTTAAATTGCAGCAAGGGAAGTTTAAGTTGGACATTAGGAAAAACTTCCTAACTGTTATGGTGGTTAAATACTGTAACACCTATGGAGGTTGTGGAATCTCCATCACAGGAGATATTTAAGAGCCGGTTAGATAGGCATCTATCAGGGATGATCTGGATGGTGCTTGGTCCTGCTGTGAGGGTAGGGGACTGTACATGATGACCTCTCAAGGTCCCTTCCCATTCTCGTGTTCTGTGATTCTATGAACTAAGGTGTGTTTGCCCTGATCCCACATGCCATCAGTGCATTTCCCAATGAAATCTGTGGGAGTTGCATTTGAAAGGGCATTGGGATTAGATCTATAGTCAATTACATTTTAGATACTGCTTCAAGGGGTTTGCACAAAACTGGAAGGATTATAGGCAAAACTTTCTGAATTTAAACCTTGCTGTTAGGTCAGTTGGGCAAATGACATACATTCAAGCGAGTGAATGGACAGAGTACACTGTATAAAATACAGAGTACAAAATACAGTGAGTGTAGCATAGTCTAGTTGATGGAACATGGGATTGGGTCTTGGGAGAATTGGGTTGTATAATTCTATTCCCAGCTCTGCAGTGGCTCCAGGGCAAGTTTTCTGAGCATTACTTTGTCTGTCAAAAAAGTATGATGATGATCAGCTTTGTGATGTACTTTAAAAATCAGTTGGTGAGAAAAGCTTTGCTAAGCATTATAATTATCTCTCTGTAATTTGACCCATTTATCATGGGTTTCAAGTGTATTTTTATAGGCAAGTTTGTTTAATTTTTTTTTAAACTTCAACTATTTTATTACGGTTTCCACTGAAAATATCTGTCATCCCCCGCAGCAACGTATAGCTGATCATTTTTAAAAGTCACCCATCTACCTGGATTAGAATTAAATTAATGCTTAAGTGTGTATGCATCTCCAGCTTTAGAAGATAATTGTGCACACCTCATTGCTTTTTACTTCTAAACGGTGCTGTGGTAATTTGCCGGCTAATTTCAGAGGACAAGTTCTAAATTACTAGTAATTTCATAAAAAATAAAATATTGATACATCCTTAATGGGTAAAGGGATGTTCCTCTCAAACATGCAAAATTTAAATGCTCAGGAAAAACATCTAAAAACAATTAAAACAAGCAGAGTATGGACTTTAAAGTCCATTCAGGCAGTAAATTTTTACAGGTTACTGTGCTGTACAACAAACAAGTTGTTGCCATAGTAATGGCTATATCATTTGATGTTTATAATATAAACTACAAAGTCCTTCCTTACCTACATTCACCAAATGAAATTTAGAGCACTTTTTTTTTTCCTTATCAGTCTCAAGATGCTGTAACATTTTTAGAGACACTATCAACCTATTCCTCTTTCAGTTTCTTAAATAATAAAAATTCCAGTTTCTCAGACAGCTCTCTTTAAACAGAATGCCCTGTTTATTCTTACCACTGTAAAGAATATTGCGATTATTTTAAACACTTGAATAAGGATTTTTCTCTTCCCCAGTGATGTTTCTCAGAGTCTTTTTTTTTTTTTAGCAAGGTAGAAACCAGTTAACTAAGGCCCCAGTCCTGCTTTGGGAACTGCTAATCCAGATTCTCTTACCAGCGTAGAGTCCTATTCATGTCACTGGTACTAGTCTCATGACTATGTATGTCAATGTGTGAGTGTTTGCAGGATCTGATCCTTGGTGAAGCACACAACACAGACAGCCCCCTCCCATATATTTAAATAACATTATAGGAGTATGAAATTTCTCAAAAGTCAGAGTATTAAAGAATCCACATTAACTCCACCCATTACTCACCCAGCATAGCCGCTTAGACACCAGAGTGATGGGCAGAATATACAAACTAGGGATGTAAAACTTCGATTATTTGGCTAATCGAATAGTTAATGCAATTTGCATTGATTATTTGATTAGTCGATAAGGGCGCTTCCGCCTTTGAAGTGTAGCAACAGCCTCAACTCAAGCAGAGCTAGGGATCAGCCCAACTGTTTCCTGGCTCCGCGTTGCAAAGCCCCTTTGAAGTGCTGCTCTGGCGCTTCAAAGGGGCTTTGCAATCATAGAGCCAGGGATCAGCTGGAGTCACCAGCTGATCCCAGGCTCCTAATGTGCTGCCCCTTTGAAATGTCGCCACGGCGCTTCAAAGGGGCAGCGCTACATGTAGCCCGGGGTCACCTGGGGACTCCAGCTGATCCCGGACCCCCCCAGCAAAGCCGCGCGGCATTTCAAAGGGGAGGTGCACGCGATTAATCGCGATTAAATGTTTTAATCGCTTGACAGCCCCAATACTTAGGGTGTGTGTGTGTGTGTGTGTGTGTGTGTGCGTGTGTGTGAGAGAGAGAGAGGTGGGGGAAGGAGGGATTCTCTTATGGCTCATAAAATCAATGGAGACCTTATAGGGTCTGGTTTTGGTTGAGATTAACTTTTTTATGAGGTGACCATGCACCTGTTCCCTTCAAATAAGTAGGATAAATCCAATGTAAATGAGATCAGAACAGGATTATTGCCATATGGATTAGCCTCACTCATAGTGTTTTCACAGTGCTATTTTAGAAGCCTGCCCAGAAGCTCACCTGGTACAAAATGTGTTGCCCCATATTTGGAGGTGTTTGCCACAGGAAGCCTATCACACAAGGCCCCCAACAACTGAATTGGTTTCCTGTGTTTTGGGAGGAAATCAAGTTGTTGACTTGAAAGTCCTACATGTGTTGGGTCCTTGCTGTCCAAAATACTGACTTCCTCATTAAGAACCACTGCCACAGCCAAGGTCTGCTGAGATGCTCACAGTCCTTAGGTTTGAGGTGGGCTGGTCATTCCTGGGGGAGAGCCTTCTTCCATGGAATTGGCTTCCCTCACTGATTTAATACAGTCTGATTGTGTTGACCTTCAGGCTGCTGTGTAAGGTCCATCTTTTCTTTCAGCTCACATCTCCACTTGCTGGAGGATTGACACTCTGGCAATCGATCCTCTGGGGTTTGATTTAGCAGGTCTAGTAAAGATCTGCTAAATCGAATGCTGAGGGTGCCCCTGTTGGTGCCAGTACTCCTTACTGCCGTGAGGAGTAAAGTAAGTCAATGGGAGCATTTCTCCCATTGACTTCCCGCTGTGGGACTGCCCCAGAAAATCGGTACAAGGTATGTTGACTCCAGATATGCAGTTCACGTAGCTGGAGTTGCGTAATTTGCATCGATTTTCTCCGCCAGTGTAGACCTGGCCTCAGGCTTTTTACTGGAGTGTTTGAGGAGAATTAGTGCGTTTTTGTAAAAGGAGAGCTCTTTGTGCTTTTTTCTTTCTTTCTGACATTGATCAATATAATCTGTCATGGTTTTTTTCCAGTATTGTACTTATGCCCAGAGACCTTGGTATTAGGTGCATTTTATAAATTAATAAATAAATATGTTCATTTGTTTTAGAATTTCTATTGTTGATTTGGGAACAGTAAGCTCTTGCAAATCTCAGTTTTAACCTTGCCAATCACTGTATTCCTGTAAGTGCACTACAGCTATTTGGAACCTTTTCTGGGTTGGCGTTGGCATCCTTTTGCTAGATTACATTTATGCATTAGTACCATCTGTGCCTGCTATACCTTCTGTGAGTCAGCCCTAGCCAAATGACTGGCATTTATCTGGAAGTGCACTCAAAAAAAAAAAAAAAAAAAAAAAAGAGAGAGAGAGCGTAAAGATGGTACCCAGAGCTTTTGCTTGCTGCTGACACTAATGGAACTCAGGGAAGAAGGCGCACTGATGAGCACAAAACATCTGCAGCTGCTGTCCCTCACTTCAGCTGCTTATAAAATTAACAGCACTCGTTAGATTTTATCTGGAGGAAAAAACCTTTTTATTTTTAACAAGCAATGTAAGCAAATTCCTCACGCCCATATTTTAAAGAAGGAACATCGTGCCAAAGACTTAAAGAAAAAAAACCCCCGGCAGTTGCAGGGTAAGTATGTATATCACCTATGGCCTCGCCTCGTGGCTGTGTTTGGGGAATCAGCTTTCGTCCAGTCTGGTGCCCTCTTCTGTCATTCACTTGTCCCGCAGACTCTCTTGGACTGTCTGCAGGTCTGGTCGTTCTCTCTCTTTTCGTGATTAGCCTTATGCCTAGGTCGCTGTATAGTCCCCTGCTTCCAGAGTATCTAAGTCTCTCCATACCAGCTGTCCACTTGGTGTCTCCCATAATCCTGTATCTCTTCCTTATCAGCCACTGGGAAACTCAGGCCTTTACACTACTCTGTGTTCCAGCCACCAAGGTCGCCACAAGCTCTAACCCTGCTGCCCTTCCTCTACTTCCTGTTCCTCCCCCACACTTTCTTCTTCACCCTTTTGGATAAACCCTTCCCTCAGGGCCAGGATCCCAGGGCTTCTGTCTCACCTTGGATTTCCTGCTTTCCCCGAGCCTTGCTTCCATGCTGCATGCTCTTTCTACTGCAGACTTCCTGGCTTCATACTTTAGCCAGCTTCTCCCCACCGCTGGACTTTGAGTCATTGGCCATTTTCAATCAAGTCAGGTGCAGCCTATAAGGTTAATTGGCCCTGTCTGCTCCCCCATAACACCCTCAGTGTACAAGTGGGTTGAACATCCCTCTCACACTTTATTTTATACATTCTTGAGCTATTGCCTTCCGCTTGACATAATGGATAACTTGCACTCAGTTGTGCTTTAAATGGGTCAGTTAATATCTAAGGATATTTTCAGTATATCAGTGCTTAAAGGAGCACAGATGTCACAGTGTTTACCACATCCTTTTGTTTCTCCTTTGAGAGTTAATATGTGGATTAAAAAATTGTTTTATTTTGGCAAGGAGGGGCAAGACATGTATTCTGTTGTTTAAAATAATTTAAAAATTGTTGCCCGTGCTGTCAAACAGCAGGTCAAAACGGCAGCTTAATTCCCAGTTTAAAGCTAAAGCATAATAATAAATAGTAATTAAAGCATCTTTCTCGAGGATTCTTGAGAGACTGGAGAGCTTTGCGTAATCTGAAGCTTTAATATTAGCCCCACCAATAAGACAGGATGGTAATATATAGCTACCCCACAATATGGGGGAAAATCTTAAGAACGTCATACTGGCCATGCTATTGTATAGGGAGTTGCAACAGAGTAAGCGCCGACTTGATAAGGACTCGTATATCCACTGCCCTACCCTGAAAAATCCTGCCTTTCTGCCATTTTACATCAATGCTACATGTTTCCTTTTCAAGCAGACAGTCTGAATCTGTTGTCATCTTAACAAGAGCTCAGTGTTATTCAGTGGATCTCTCCCAGCAGTGAAGGGAATACCAAGCATGGTTGGTGGAATTTTAAGGCTGTCTCTTTCTGTGTTATTAATTCTCCTGTGTTTCATTGTTTCCTGATATTTAGTTGGTGATGATATATTTTCAGAAGCAAGCATGTGACACAGGCAAACTTGCAACTTAAGATGAAATGCTCCTAGTTCTCAGGTTCCCTTGTCAAGTAAATACTGTCCATTCATTTAAGGGCTTGTCTTCAGGGAAAGTTCCAACTGTTTAACTAAAGTTGTGATTTAAAATCAGTTTAGTTAAACTGGTGTCAGAGGCGGTGGGGGTGTTCTTAGACTGATATAACCTTGATTTATAGCCATTTAGCTTAAGCAGATTAGGAACAGGTTTATGTTAAATCACCATAAACCACTTTTTAAACCAAATAAGAGTGTCCACACACAATTTTAAACCGGTTTAACTACATTTACTTAAAAAAATGGTTACATTAAATCAGTGCAACTGCTGCAAAATATGGAGAACCTGGACTTTCCCACCTCCAAGAAAGAGAACAACTGACAGATGAGCTCAGGAGTCATCTCTGAATCAAATAGCATTCATATGGAGACCAGTCAGTTAGGTGCGCCACTCTACCGTGGGACACATTCTTGAGGGTGTCCAGACAGTGCCAGCATTGATAAAGATATCTCTGTTTCTCATAAGTGAATAATTTCCTTCCCTTGCCTCTCCGTAAGTAGGACAGTCTTACATCAATTGCTCCTGGCAAGAAATGTTGTTGGCTTGCGGAGGGTATTACAACATATCCATCACGGAGAACCCCGCCCCTGCGTATTTACTGAAAACCTGGCATCTTAGTGTAGAACAGTTCCCAGTTTATACATTGTGTATTATCCCTGGACCCTTTTATCTCCAACCCCACGAGTGGCATCTGCTTTTTACTATTCGCTTCTTTGCTTCCAGGCAGCAACCATGGCACGGCAGGAATGCTCACAAGCATTGACTTCATGTCAGTCAGAGCCGGCCCACAACATTTTGGCACCTGAGGGGGGAGCTCAAATGATGCCCCCAAACCCCCTCGCTTGGGCCAAAACTTTGAAAGCTCTCAATTCTGCCTTCCTTCCTGTTCTACTCCTCTCATGGTCCTGCTCTGCTATCTACCCCAATAAAGGAGAACTAACAACTTAAAATGCCTTGTTCAGAAATTTTAAGTAACACTTAACTTTCCAATGCCTGAACAGCAAATGTAACTAGTGTAATGTGCATCTAGAGCAGAGAGAATACATATGCACCAGCAGCAGACACAATTTTCTACACTCTGGGTCCTAGTGGCACCCCCCCATAGTCTGGCACCTGAGGCGTCTGCCTCAGTTCGCCTCATGATAAGGCCAGCCCTGATGTCGGTGCTAAACCACTGTTTGTTACCAGGCTATTTATAATGAAACGATAAACCATAACCTCCATTTGTTTCATTACTGCCTGCTATGGGCAGGTCTGCCCTTCATGAATGCAACTGGCGTTGTGTTGAAGGGTTTAATCAGCTCATTTCTTGGTAAGAACAGCCTGGTCAAGATCCGGGCCTATTCCACCCACTGAGCCTCTAAATCAAAGATAGTGTGTGTAGCCCATAAAATGGGTAATGAGGAGTTGATTTCCAATTGTGGTCCACATGGAAATCCCTGAACAGGGTAGCACTTCTTTGCTGTCCTCCTGGGAAATAGTCTGGAACTATGTTTGTCAATGCCTCTCTGCCTTCCCCTAGTGTAGACCTTCTGCTTCTGAGCTGGGTTGAAATTGCATGGTAGGAATTGATTTTGTCAGGGTGAGCTTGCTGGGAGACGTACCCTTTAGATGAGCAACACTTCTTCAAACCAGTAGAACCCCAGAGTGGCATTTGAGCATCAGTGGCCTGGGGCATGAGTGATTCCCCTCTCTTCATCAGCTGTTTTAACAGGCTTTCTGCTATGTTCATTCCCTCCATGTGAAAGAGTCCACTCATTCAGATTTTCCTTGAGAAATTGCTGACACCTTGTTGCCAGCCATTAGGGTAGGGCAGCCAATAACTTTACTTTCCAAAAGTACGAGAGCTGATTCTGGTCTGATTTACACCAATCTTACACTGATGTTATTTCATATTTGCATTAGTGTGAGAGGAGAATTAAGCCCTTTTTAATATTAATTTTCCTTTTCCATTAACCAAATTCATTCTTAAATTATCTTACACTGTCACTTCCATACGGTGGTAGCTTTTGTATGAAGCATATTTTGCCTGGAATTCAAGACTGGCGTTTTCTTATTTCCATATGCTCTGTGTTAAACATATGCTGTACTTTCTATTTAAAACTGGCATCATTATATAGATATATATATAAAATCTTCATTATCAAAAGCTTCTGTACCCTCATCGGCAAGATGGGGAGGCGGGGAAGAAAGAAACTAATAACTTAATGATATAAAACTAACTTTTAATACCTCTGGAGAAAACAAACATCTGTTTCTTATTTTGTAATATGTATCAGATTTGTCAGAAAAGCCCAAATATGGCCGTTGATCCAGTTGTCCATCTTTGGAGAAGAGCAGAGGAAATTGGTTATTTTATGAATTCAGCCTTTGATTGTTTCGTTGAACATGAACCTGGCTTTTCTGAAAAAATTGCAGTGATATGAATTTAAAATGACCCTCTCTGACATATGAGTGCAGAAGCAGGCACTACACTGGATTGCTTATCAACAATGCCATCTGAAGGCAAAGAGACCACATTTAGCTGTCTTTTCAGATAAAGTCTGTAATTGTCCATACTAGTAAGACCACAGGTCCAGGTGACAAGTAGTTCGAATGTCATTGTGCTTTGTCTATGATTCGACTGACAAGGTGAAGAGATGCAGTAGGTTTTTGAATTAGGACATGTCAGAGAAAGGGTGACCTGATATACATGGATATGATACCTATCTCCCTTCTGTATCACCGTAGGGAAAATTTCTTCCTTGTGATCCGCATTCTCCATCTCTGTTGCCTGTTCTGCTCTCTGCATGTGCAGCTCCTGTTCTTCACAATGGAAGTTCCAGCCAACTTCAGAGCTGGTATAAATGAGGGCAAATGTGTACCAAGAATAAATGCAGCCCAGTGATTTCAGGATGGGCAAGAAAGAAATCCATCTTGCAGAGTGGAAATGTGCAACAAAGTATTAACAGGCAGCATTTCTTCATGTTTAAATCCAACCCAAAATTTTGAGCTATTTCGCAGGAAAGGGTAAAAGAGTGTGTTTCAGGTCCAAGTTTGGCATTTGGCTGTGCGTGCAGCTCTCACTAAAACCACGCTCTTTCCATGGGATCTGCCCTTGTGGTTCAAAAAATAGATTCCAGACTTAAATTTTGTGAAAGATTATAAACTAGCTAGTTACCAGTTTGAAATGCCATTCTTTTTGCTCTTCTTATTCATAGTATTCTGTCTGTGTTCAGGTTGGTTGGTTCCTAATCACATGGCTGTTTCTTCACTAAGCACCGAAGTCTGCCCTCACATCTGATTGCCCGCTATAGTCACAGGTGTTTCGTGGGGTACATGATGTCTGACTCTGGCCTGTGATTGGTTTTTGATGTAATACATGTTGAGGTTGTGTAGCTAAGCCCCCAAAGCTCAGAAAATACCAATAGTCAGGTTCTACATGGAACTCCTTTCTGTGTATCTTTACAAGGTATTTTCTGCAACATTAGATTCACATTTTGTTTCTGCGTAGTTCTCTGTGCCACGCTGTGATCAGGCAAGTCTTTTGTACATGGGGGCCAGAGTACTTGGATGCTGCTCAGGACCATATGGTTCAGCTTATTTCAGAGAATGGGGGGGGGGATGTGTGGAAAGATCACCTTTATAGACCTCTGATTGAGTGCTGGCTGGGCACTGATCCTGGTGTCCCTGCATAAGTAAGAGCAACCTAAAGTCTGCTCTGATTTGTGCCAATGGCCCTATGAGGCTGCTGTAGCAGCCAGGGACCATCAAAGTGCAGTACACCCATGGGAATGTTCCCTCTTTTGTGGCCCTGCCCCCTACATCGTGCAGAGGAGTGATTGCCTTATACTTGAACACAAAGCACCAAGTCCTGTGTTGCTTGAGGCAGGTTGTGCTAGTGGATAATGCTCCATCTTTCCAACTCCATTCAAATCCTAGCTCCTAGTCGCAAGTGAAAATGAATTGAGTTGTTTCATCTTTGTCTCCCTTTGTCAGCGTCACAAACTAACACATTTCCTTAGATTGTAAGTTCTTTGGAGAAGGAGCCAGGTTTGTGTTCTGTGTTTGTCTCGCCCCTGGCACAATGGGCTCCTGGGTGCATAGCTCCTGTGTGCTGCAGCAACACAAATCATTGAGCACCTTGAGAAATAAGTCCAGGCTTGGATAGACAGAGAGATTTGCAGGTCTGGAATAAGGTAAATTGTCAGAACTGCGTGTGATCCGTCAGACCTCCTGGCTATATTCTACCTAAAATCAAATTAGTTTTACACATCCTTTTTCATAAAATTATTAGCTTGTCATAGAAAAAAATAAGTAAGGGATGGATTCCGCAACAAGCAAAAATATATTCTGCAGTAGCTTCCCATGGGAGTTTTGTAAATGAAGGACTTGAGGCTTTGGCCCAAGCAAAAAGACTGTAGAGATGCTATTTTCAGCACAGCTCTGAGCAGAGAGGGTTTTTTTTTTTTATCAAATATCTGTACTTCAGATATAGAAGTTTGTGATTACGAATCCACAAAATACTGTACGTGTCTAATTATACACCACGGGGTTTTGTCTGCAGTTATTGTAGGAGGGAATGTTGAATCTTTGACATGTGTTCATTGTACCAGAAAAGCTGACATTGCTTAAGCAGGGGGAGGGAAATAGCTTGGCATTCAGATTCTTTACTGGACCCAGTGGTCAATGTCATTAACTCTGAGTTCATTGTGACGGCAAGGGATCCAGCTATCAGATATCACTGTAAACGCATTGGTTGGTGAAGTGACAGCTGGATTACAGTGGCATCTAGAGGGCTGTTACATACAGTATGTGTGCATGGGTTTGTGTGGCAGAGCAAGATTTCTGCTGAGGTTGTCGTTCTAGCCACAAAGTAGTCCAAGTCTAAGCTGTTTAGTATCATGTTATAGCTGTGTTCTGCCTGCTGTGACAGTGGGCTTATAAATCAGTCACAAACAGGAATTCATCTAGATCTTGGGAACATTTTGCAGTAGATGAATATTTCCCTGCCTTTTCTTAATGTTACTTTTTCATAATAGTCACTACAATATTTATTAAAAGTCACCTGCTTAACATTGTAAAACATGTCTCCTTACTAGTATATTTTGAGACACTTTCTCTGCTTACAAGCCCTAATCAGCTAAGGGTCTGATTCTGTAACACTCTGTGGACTAGACTTTCAGCTGATAGAAATTGCCCTAGCTCTATTTACTTCAATTGAAGCTACATCATTTTACACCAGTTTGGCATATAACCCCAGGAGAGTCAACAGGAGCTCCCCACAGAGAGCTCTCCGAGGTGCTGCTGCTCCCTCAGCCAGCCAGTCACCTGGCCTTTACTCCTTCAAGGCTCCAGAGAAACTGCTGACTCTGATCTTGCCCTTCTTTTTATAGGCCTTCCTAGCCCCTGATTGGCTGGTTCCTCTGGCAGCCACCTAGCCTCTTTGGAGGACTTCTCTATTGTCCTTTTCTTCTAGGGTGGCATAGCAAGGCTACAAGCCTCCAGCAAGGGGCTTCAGAGTCTGGTCCACCCCGCTCACAGGGATTAATTCTCCGAGTAAGAGTTTGTAAAACCTGTAAGCCAGACAGTCAAAAGTATAAAGGTTCAGGAACAGTGGGGTGTGGAAAGATAAAACAGGAGGAAGAGAATGCAGGAAGTATTTCTGGAAGAAGTAAGATTTAAGCAGGGATTTGAAGGATGAGAGAATAGGAGAGTGTTTCTGAAGGAGAGGAAAACTGTTCCGGGTTTAGGGATCAGTAAGAAGTAGAGTGTGAAGGAAAAAGTAAGAGAGAGATAATGAAGAGAGTAATAGTAATAACACCTATATTTAGCTTTTATATAGCGCTTTTCATTAGTAGATTTCCAAGCACTTTACAAAAGAGGCAAGTAACATGGTCCCCATTTTTAGATGGGAAGATTGAGGTGCAAAGTGGTAAAAGTTTGGGGGAGGAACAAGAACAAAAGAGACAGCATGTTAGTTACGCTCCGGAGATATCTGCTCCAGGAATCATATCATCATGAGACCAACTTGCCCTTTTCCACTTATACAAAAGAATCCTGATCCAAAGGCCATTGAAGTCAATGGAAACATTCCTGGTTAACTTCAGTGGGTTTTGACTGGACTCAAGTGCCACTTCTCCAGGGCACACAATTTTATGAGCATGAGAACATGCTAGTCTGCTACATAATGTACTATGCTTGTTTTGTAAGTTAGCGTTGGAAGCTAATGTAAGAAGACTACTTTGCACTAAAGAGCAGTTGGCACTATTTCTTTCTTCCTTTTTGTCAAAAAAAAAAAGCCTGTATTGTAACGGAGGGGTGAGCAATCTGCTTTGTGAAGATGTTTTTACAGATTCCGTTATGGCTCCTCAGAGTTCACATTAACTAGTAGTCGTATTCTCACACTTCCCAATGTTCAGATATGATTATAATACACTCCACAAAGAGCTGTGATAATGAAAATAAAGAAAAACAAAAAGAAAATAATCCAATTATAGGCGTCGGGGTGAAGAAGGAGCCTTTCTTTCATTTGCAGATTGGTTCCAACAGAAAGTCATCACTGCACTAAATGGGACCTCTAGCTGTTAACATTCTACTGCCCAACTCAGCTGTGAGTGGCTGTGACTCCGAAGGCAATGGGAAATGAGCAGATAGACACGGTTTCTCCTGCTGGTAGTTTCTCCTCAGTCTACTTAGCGTGATTCCTCATGGAGAGTATGAATAATAGGATCTGAGTGAGCTCTTCTCCCTGCCATGGAAATCCTCCCAACATTTGTAGAGGAAGTCAGAAAGGAAGTCTTCATCGATGAGAAGATCTCTAGAATTCTCAGATATTTTCAGCTTCTCCTAGCAATCCCCAGAAGATGTTAGAAGTCCACCAGAAAATTCAAGGAAGTGTCCTAGAGATGTCGCAGGGAAATGAATTCCTTGGCAGAATCCTACACTTCCCCTTCCACAGTGAAGGGCGGGGAACTTCCCACATCACAGCCCCAAATATCAGATTGTGAATCACAGGCGATAAAATTTGGCGCAAGATATTTGACCTTATGTCCTCTGTGATTTTCGCTTTGGAAACGAGAAAGAACGAGGTTTAGCTCTCCAAGGGCATAATTAAATCTGAATGAGATGCACCCTCCATTAGTAGATTTGAAGATGTGATCCAGTCCTGTATATTTCAGAAGGGTCTGACTGGTTGTGAGTATTGTTCATTCTGTTCTAGGCAAAGTGTTCCCAAATGAGGGAGACTTTCTGCCAGGAGGATGGGAAGACAGAGAAACTGGTGAGACAGAAACATGAGCTCTTAGGGTCATTTTCTCATCCTTCTCCTTTACATTAACAATACGAGCCTAGCATAAGGAAATCAGCAAACTCCTGCCCTCTAGGTAGGAGAACTCCAGCTCTGCTGAATAAAATATTCACCGCATCCTCCTTTTGAAGCAGATGCTACAAATGGATAGAGTTTGATTCTCCCCTAGGAACCAGACAACCAACTCAGCAGCTTGTCGGTGTGTCATCCTCCAGAGCTAGAGGAATTCACAGGAAAAGCAACTTGTCACAACCATTTCCTTCTAATGCAAGCAGATTATTTGGAGAACTGCTGAATAAAGTGGTTGCAGAAAACTTGGCAGAGGATAAGAAATTCCTCCCCTCTCCATCACCAAAATTTTTTACAGGCCATTCAAGAAAAGCAGGCAAAGCGGCACCTGTCACATTGACAAATACCATCTCACTGTTTCCTTTCACGCCCCCTGTATCTGCCTGCAGCTCTTCTTACACTTAGTGTGAGCGCTCTTCAGGAACTCTCTCTTTATCATATGGTGTACAGTGCCTAGCAGGATGGCATTATGGCTTCTAGGTGCAAACAAATAAGAATAATAATGCTGGAAGTTTTTCCATTCAATAGATTAAGCAACCCTTGCTCATGTTGGCGAGCATTTACACACACAACTAGGTTCCACCCACTGACTGTAGTGGGGCTGCTCATGACTCATGAGTAATGGCACTACAGGTTGAACCTCTCTAGTCCAGAACTCTGACCCAGAAAGTTAGCCAAATGTCCACTTTTCATGGGTGTGGCCAAGTTTCCCAGGGTCCCCTAGGGTACGTCTAGACTACGTGGCTCCGTCGACGGAGCCATGTAAAATAGTTTACTCGGCATAGTCAATGAAGCGGGGATTTAAATAATCCCCACTTCATTAAAATAAAAATGGCTGCCGCGCTGTGCCGACGATCAGCTGATCCGGCACAGCGCAGCAGTCTAGACACGGCACGGTCGACAAGGGAAGCCTTTGTCAACCGCTCCGGTATGCCTCATGAAATATGCCTTTATTCTGCCCTGACTTTCACAAGGTTAAACCACTGATACATGTGTACATGAGGGTTTTGTACTCCGCGGCAACCACGTTAAAATGTCCATATGTCCGGTTACAAAATAAGCATTATTAGTGGGGCAAAAAGCTGCTGTTCAATAGCCTTTTCCCAAAGCTGCCAGCATACGAAAAACACTGGCGGTAACGCTCCAGATTCCTCACGGCCTTGCACCAAGTTTTGTCATTTACATCCGTGGAAACTGGGCAGAAAATACTACTGGATCAGCATGCTAGCATTTTGCACCCACCTGTTTTGCGCTCACTTTGTACGGATGAAAGGCTCCAGTTCAGCAAAGTATATGAGTCCATGCTTAACTTTAGACATCTCTGCCACAGTGATTTCAGTGGAACTTAAGCACATGCCTAAGATCTTTGCTGAACTACTGCATCAGGTCCTAAATGACTATACAAAGGGCAACACAGTGGAGAATCAGGCCCAATAGTGCTATTCTCCCCAACTCTTAAATAATATCATGACATAGGAATGGCCGTACTGGGTCACACCAAGGGTTCATCTCACCCAATGTCCTGTCTTCTCACATTGGCCGGAACCAGATGCTTTAGAGGGAGTGAACAGGACTGGGCAGTTATCAAGCGGCACAATTCTTGTTTTCTGGTTCCAGCTCCTAGCAATTGGAGATTTAGGGGCACCCAGAGCATGGGATTGCCTCCTTTACCATTTTGGCTAATACCCTCCATGATCTTAACTAATTATTTTTTGAACCAAGCTATATTGTTGGCCTTTATAACATCCCATGGCAGTGAGTTCCACAGGTTGACTGTGTGTTCTGTGAAATACTTTCTTTTGTTTATTTTAAACCTGCAGCTCGTTAATTTCATCTGTTTTTCAAGATGAACAGTCCCTCTCTTTTTACTCTGTCCTCATCTATGGAAGCTGTTCCATACCCCTAATTATTTTTGTTGCCCCTCTCTGTACTTTTTCCAATTCTAATATATCTATTTTGACGTGGGGTGAGCACAACTGCATGTGGTATTCAAGTTGCAGGGGTGGGGGTAGAATAGCATGAATTTATACAATGGCATTATGATGTTTTCTGTCTTATCTATCCCATTCCCAGTGTTTCCTAACATTGTTAGCTTTTTTGATTGTCATTGCATGCTCAGCAGCTGTTTTGAGAAAACTCTCCATAATCACACCAAGATCTCTTTTTTGCTTAGTAACAGCTAAATTAGATACCATCATTTTGAATGCGTAAGTGGGATTATATTTTCTAATGTGTTGTTTTACATATATTAACAGTGCTTTTCATCTGCCATTCTCTTGCCCAGTCACCCACTTTTGTGAGATCCTGTCATAATTTTTCACTGTCTACTTTGGATTTAATTATCTTGAGTAATTTTCAGTCATCTGCAAACTTTGCCACCTTACTGTTTATCCCCATCTTCCAGCTCATTTATGAATATATCAAACAGCACTTGTCCCAGAACAGATTATTTGGGGATCCCAATATTTACCTCTCCACAGAAAATTGACAATTTATTCCTATCCTTTGTTTCCTGTCTTTTAACCAGTTACTGATCTACGAGAGGACCATCTCTTTTAAGCAATTTAAGCAGTCATGGGATAAAATCCTTTGGCAAGGGATTTTGTCAAAAACTTTTTGGGCTTTCACATACATTGTATTGACTGGATTACCCTCAACCATGTGTGTGTTGACCACTGAGAGAATTCTAGTAGATTGGAGAGACATGGTTTCATTTTACAGAAGCCATGTTGACTCCTCCCCAACATAACGTGTTCATTTTTGGGTCTGATGATTCTCTTCTTCACTGTAATTTCAACCAGTGTACCTGGTGTTGCAATTAGGTTTACAGGCCTGTAATTGCAAGGATCACCTCTAGACCCTTTTTAAGAAGTCAGCGTCATTAGCTCTCTGCCAGTCATCTGATACAGAGGCTGGTTTAGTGTTTGTAGTTCTACAATTTCCTATTTGGGTTCCTTCAGAACTCTTGGCTGATACCATCTGTTCCTGGAGACTTATTACTGTTTAATTTATCAGAGTGTTCCAAAATGTCCTCTACTGACACCTCAATCTGGGACAGTTCCTCAGCTTTGTCACCTAAAAAGAATGGTTCAGATGTGAGAGTCTCCCTCTGCAGTGAAGACCTATGCAAAGACTTCATTCAGCTTTTCAGCAACATCCTTGTCTTCCTTGAGTGCTGCTTTGGCATCTCAATCATCCAGTGGCCTCAATGAATTTTGGTAGGCTCTGCGCTTTGGTGGGCTAAAAATATTCCCATTAATTTTATTTTGAAAATACTACACAATACTGCAAGCCACCATTCCCCAGCTACTAAATATCCATCAGCATATCATGGTTCACGGACTCTGACTGTCATTCAGGGCCTGAGCAGATCTTCAGTTTAGTTATCCCTTTCCCTTTCCATTTGCATGGTGCCTAATGAGAGTGTATCTATAGTCAGAAATAACAGTTGGCAGGTATAGAACTGAATGAATGTATGGTGGATTATGTTATGGGTAATAATAAAACATACACAGAGGTTGGAAATTGAATATTGCGATGTATGTTCAGCCTCAAATATAACAGATATTTGCGCATATGCATCTGCAAGGGTGGTAATGTTAACACTAAAACCCTGACTGTGCAGTGTATTGTTTTTATCAACAAAACTATTAAATAGGGTTGTATGATGTTCCCATTTTGTCAGGCCTTGACTCGGGGGGTTATTCTTTATTAGCTAGATACTGCAGAAGACCATGAGATATGGAAAGGAATGCCAGTTTAAAACTTTAAGCACTGTTGACAGCTGTACAGAACATGGATGTTCAGTAATCCCACTCCAAAGTAAATGTATAAATCAGCTATTGGTATTTTTTTTAAAAACCTATAAACTGAACTCCCGGCTGTATGCTCCGGCTTGTCAACAGATATTTATGAGGCAAGTATAATATTATAACAGTTATAGCGATGAAATACATCCCGTGTAGGGAGCTGGTAAAGAGCACAAGAATGTTAATGCCAGTGGAATTTTAATGCCCTGTAGACCAGGCAACATGACACTTGCTTTAGCTGATGTTGCTTTTGTTGGCTACAGTGAGAGCGGATCAGTGAAGTCAGTTTCCAAATGCTGTAACACATTTGGGCTCTGGCTAATTAATCTGAAACAGATACGTCAGTACACTCTATTGTCCTGTTATCAGACTGTGGCTTCATCTGCCCGACAGATTTAGGTTGACATAAGGCAGCTTATGTCTACCCTAACCATGCCAGTTGTCTACACTCTAGACTTGCTCCCACTGATGTAAGTGTCCTACTACATGACATAACCACACCTCCACGAGAAACGTAGGGCTTATGTTGGGGTAGTTAGCGTGATGCTATGTCTGTGTAGACACTTTGTTCTTTATGTGGCCAGAAATCATCTGTGTGGTGTTCTGACAGGTGTCTTGCTCTGTCCAATGATGATAGATGTTCGGCTGCATGTGTGTGCTCCCCCTCTCTGTTGCTCTGTCTCTGCGCAGATAGCCGGCTCAGCAGACTCTGAGGTCCACAGAATCAGATCAAGCACAGAGGCACCAGCCCGGGTTTATTGTCAATTAAGCCCCATCTGAGTGTCCTAGTTCAATGGTTACAGGTGCACTAACACATGCATGCCCGTTACAAGGGACTCAGCTCAGTGGGTGTTGGGAGTTTCCACTGCCCCATTGTCTGGTCAAAGAGTTAAGGCGAAGTATCCCAACCTGTATAGGCTGAGACAAACAATCTGTGATAGCATGTTTCTTACTCCTCTTGTATTTTCCGCCTGGTAGTTCAGATAGAATGTTCCTATTCACCACCTGTCATTGTACTTTCAGACAAAATATCACTATTCACCCCTTCTGTCAAATTGTTTTATCATGTGCTAGGTTGGGGTGCACTTGTTGGAATGTATTTACACGATCCACGTGTTTTAGCAGCAATAGTGATACTGATGCCAAGTTCATGTCCCAGACACTGGCTTGCAGCTAAACATCTGCTTTTGAAAGGACCTGCCTCTTACTCATTGCACAACTCTTGCTCTCTTTGGTTCAGGCCTTAGGCTTTACACCAGGTCCGTGCTTCAGACTGTCCTTCCTTCCTTGCTTCCCTCCTTCCTTCCCTCCTTCCTTCCTTTCTTCCTTCCCTCCCTCCCTTCCTTCCTTCCTTCCTTCCTTCCTTCCTTCCCTCTCTCCATCTCACCAGCTACTGGTTGTAGTCCTGAAGTTGACAAGAAAGTTGGCTCCCCAACTAGCTGCTGTCAGATCTCTGCTCCAAGTCAGGCTGCCCCCCAGGCTGTCCCATGGAGAGCCCTGCTTCTCACAAGGACCCTAGCTTCCCACTGAGAGCACAATGGTTGACTGGTTGCTTGGTGCGTATCCCGCGCCAGAGGTCAGAACCTCTCCAACCATTGTATTCCACGTTCTTCCCTCAAGAAAATGTCCCAGAAATATCCCAGAAAAGACCTAGGTTTTAGAAGTGGCTGACATGGATTTAACCATCCCAATTGTGACACCTGCAAGAAAGTGAAGCTAAGCCCAAGTATTTGAGTGATGTGGATGATGATCAAAAAACAAAACAAAAACTTGGGAGGAGGTTGAGGTTCTCAACTGCTGAAAGTCAGAGCTGGTTTAAAAGAGTAATGTTCCAAAATATTTTCTTTTTTTTTAACTGATATTGTCATAGTTAGATGGTCTTCTAGGAACAGGCTTGTAAGCACAGAGCACATATGGGTAATGGGTATCAGCAGCTGCGTTTTAATCCATCGATCCAAGCATAGCATGCTCCAGGTCTGATTCTACAGGCCTCCGAACCCCTACCAGAAAATGCCCACCATCCTCGGCTCCTACTGACCTGGAGCAAGCAAGTTGAATTTAGACTTGGGAAATTCAGGGGTCCAATCTTGCTCCTACTGAAATCAGTTGAGGTTTGGCCATTAATGTCAGCAGAAGGAAGAATAGGACCTAAGTGAGCCACTCTGCTAGGAAACAGTTGACATGTTGTGTAGCAAAGTAATAATTTAAAAAATCTGTTGTGGAAAACAACAGTAACAAAGAAATAATTCAACAAGAGAAGCTGTTTGAAGAGTGAAATTGTTCACATAAGGTATAAACTACATGCTGAACCATTCAGTAATGAACAGGGAACGTTTTCCTAGACTCGCTGCCAGTAACTAAATTTATTAAAGCAGCAAAAGTCAGACGCACAAAGGACAATGTATAGTTGTGTGACAAAGTCCTTGAGAATATACAGTTCTGCACTGGAAGAGGGATGGGTAACGTAATCCATTCCATCTCCAGCTTTCATGAGTCGCCAGATTTACGCCCCCATCCCCACCCCTCCTCCTGAATTACTAGTGAATACTGCACGGGGAGCGAAACACAGAGAAGACAAAAAATATTCAGGAATGGCGGGTAAGGAGTATCTCTGAAGACAATCTGACTAGGCAGGGGAGGCCAGTTATGTAAATGGTAAGAGAATGATTTAAAGCCCTATTCAGTTGAGTGCAATTACTACATTCAATTTTCTGTGGTGCTAAAAAGGAGTATAGGACTGTTAGTGCAACTATAGGATGGTTGTGTGTTTTAAGGTTATCAGACTCAAAGATGTTACTGGGACCCTTGTAATAACATTAAGCAGCCAGCTGTGGGCGCAGGGTTTTGTATAAAGAGATTCTTGCTTGTTTTTAACACCCAATAAAGAAAAGCAAAACAGAAAACTTAAAAATATTTGGAATTTATTCACAAGTTAAATAATTATTGATTTCAGGGTAGTGTTCCTTTCATTCATTTCCATTCAGTAAAGCCCTGCATAGAGGAAGATGTTAAATTAAGAAGTCTCTTACAGGTACTGAAAGCATTGTCTGGGAAAACTAAAGTCCATCTACTCGTGGATTTCAGCGGAGTAGTTTATTTTGTGAGGTTTATTGTGAATGTGACAAAGGCAGATGCAAGGGGAAGCAAGAAAAAAAGGAAAGGGGAAACATCTGTCTCCCTGGTGCTTGCTTGATTTGTGTTCAGTGGGCGAAACACAGGGCACTGCCTGATCAGTTACAGTCAGGTGTGCTTTGACCTCAAGACCCTGCTCATTTCCTGGTCTGGAATTACATCTGGCTGGCATGCTGAGGGCTCCTCGCACTCACCTTCCTTTGCTCTGGGAAGAACAGATTACTCTGCCTTAACTGTCATGCTGGGTATGGCAATGGTCTCAAAGCATGGGGTTCATTCACTTCCATAGGTGGTCAGGTTTGGAACTGATTAGGCAGCAGCTAAAAACAAGACAAGAAAGACAGAAAAATAGGGAAAGGAAAGCACACATGGGGCTGGGGGCGGAGGAATCTTAAATCACACATCCCAGGGGCTGCTTAGGATCCAGCTGCTCCTGTGTCAATTCACACTGGTCTATTTGTGGCCTGGATAAATCAAAGAATCCTCCCAACGTCCAGAAGATAAGGCATTGTCACTTGAATGAGATGGTGAGATTCTCCAAATCTGAGGATTTTCAGAGTCCCCAGAAGACAGTGAAAATGTGGGTGTCTCAAAGACATCCAGGCAAGGTGTTTTGTCAGCCATACCATTTTGTCAGCTTGACCAATCAAAAATATGTTCAGGTTCCTCAAAGCTAAACATCTCTCTTTGTTTTAGGAAATTTTTAGTACCACCCCTCACTCTCCCCCACGCCTCCTCCCACCACGTGCATTGTATTATACATATGCATATAAATCAAGAGTGCCTAGATTTTATGGATAGATGTTTTTTCGATGTTTTGCATAAATGCAAATATATAAAATTTAGCAAATGTACAATGTTAAGAGTAGAGAGGCCCTAGTGCACCAATGATGTATGTGGGCACAACTCAGCTGAAGGTAATTTTGATCCCTATATAGTTAGTCAACAGATTAGTTGAGTTCTAGACTTCTATTACAGTGCTCTCCAAAAGTTATTCCTCCCCTGTACATTGTTCCAGTGTAGCAGCTGTTCCTTAGGTCACTTGGGAAAAGAAACATGGCCATTTCAACAATAGACAATCTTTTGACATTTTTTGCCTCCTGCCCTATTGTGAGCTTTGACACATTCATCTGTTACCTTTGAAATCAATGTGGGCCAAAGACATTCATTCAAGGATGGAAATGTACCCATACTGCCCAGGCAGCTAACAAGAAACGTCATTTTTAAGATAGTCAAATACAGCAAATGATTTCAAAGTCCATAAAATGATCATAACTGCTGCCTGCATGAAACTGTTCCTGAATCTCTCTCTCTCTCTCTCTCTCTCTCTCTTTTGAAATACTCAGCATATTCTGATCCTATAGTTCCTGCAATTAATTCACAAAACATTTCTGGTTCTTTTTTTTAAAACTACTTCTGTCTCCTTTGGGAAAACCATGGAATGCTTGTGTAACTCACTTTTTAATTACTGTAGCCTTAAGACACTAATTTAGTTCAGTTTTATACTGACTACATGTTGGTATTGTTAAAGTTTATGAGCCAATGATTTACAAGACATGATACATCTGAATTCAAATTGGTTGTATTGATTGTTTAATTGAGTACGGGACCATGAGTGAAACATTGTCACCACATGGGCCGGCTGTGATAATTCATCTGTGTTGTTAGGCACATAGTGCAAGCAGGCTTTAATACTGCATGCCCCAAATAATGTAAGTTGTATACACTTTAACCAAAGTTCAGATTGGTCAGAAGAATAAATTAATATTCTGATGTCTTAATTTTAATTATCTAATAAATATCACCCAGCCTGTAACATAAAGGGAATCTGTCTGCAGATTGCGAGCACGGGTCTAGAAGTTGCAACCAAAACTCTTGGGTTCTTTTCACCGGGCCAACTCACGCTCAAGGTGTGACATTGGGTAAATAATTTAAGGCTTGGTTTTTCAGAGCGAATGAGCACCCGCAACTGCATTTGGAGTTACAGGTGCTCAGCATCTCTTAAAATCAGATTCTTACCGTCAGTATACTTCAGTTTGCCCATCTATAAGGCATTGTGTTATTTATTAATACTCAGGATTGACAAGACAGAGCTGTTTTGATAGTCAATATTTGCAGCTTGTTTTGAGGTCCTGTAATAAAAGGTGCTGTACAAATGGTCAGTCCCCAGTGTCCTACCTGAATATGTAGCTAACAGCTAGGATCAGTACATGGGAGGAACCTTCCTCCAAAGACAGCTGTGTCTTTAATCTACTGGCCACTGAGGGGGAATCCATGAGCTAGAAAAATTGCATTGCTTCCACACATTAGGCATGTATCTGGTGGTCACCACTAGACTTCTGATAGCAGCCAGTGTCAACTAATTGTAAAGGGAATGAACAGAACAGGGCAATGTTGGTGATTAATCCCCTGTCTTCAAGTCTTAGCTCCTGGTAATCAGAGGTTTAGGGGATACCCAGAACATGGGTTGCATCCCTGACCATCTTGGTTTACAGCTATTGATGGATCTGTTGTCCATGAATTTGTCTAGTTCTTTTTTTAACCCATTTATACTTCACAGTGCCCTCTGGCAAGGAATTCCGCAAGTTGATTGTACACTGTGTGAAGAAATACTTCCTTCTGTTTGTGTTAGACCTGCTGCCTATTAATTTCATTGGATGACCCCCATTTCTTGTTTTATGTGATAGGGTACATAACATTTCTCTAATCACTTTCTCTAGGCAATTCATGATTTTATAGACCTCTGTCAAATCCTTTCTTAGTTATCTCTTTTGTGAGCCAACCAGTCCCAGTGTTTTAATCTCTTCTCATATGGAAACTGTTCCCTTCCACAGTCATTTTTGTTGCCTTTCTCTGTACCTTTTTCCATTTCTAATATATCTTTCTGAGGTAGAGCAACCAGAACCACATGTAGTATTCAAGGTATTGGTATAGAACCAGGTAGTCCAAGGATAAATGTGCAGCAGCTGATCAAACAGCTCCCCAAAAGTTTTGTACTTGGCAGTATCCATATCCACCATCTGCAGAAGCATCCTGAGGTCAATAATAGCTAATGTTGGCTCATCAGATGCTGATAGCTCAACTATTGACAGATTTTTCTCTAGCCAAGACAATGTGTTGCTCTTTTGGGTCTTTCTTGGAGATCTATCCAAGTTGAAGTGGGGCAGGTGCCAGTTTATACTTCATCAAACCAGGTGCCAGTTTATACTTCATCAGCATCTCTGGAGTAGGCAATAACTGTCCACCTGCTGAATATGTGGCAATCAATAGTTACTGCTTGAGCTGCATGCATCATCTTTTCTTTGATTGCTTCGTTGAGGTTTCCAAAAGATGTGAGATTATGTCCTTTGCTGGGATCAAAGAGCTCTACCTCACCCCTTTGCTGCCGACTGCTTACAAACTGCTTCTTTTGTAGCGTGTCATGCTCTTCTATCATGCTCAGGTTTTCTGCATTTCCAGTGGGCCCGCAGTAGATGTTGCAGTGTTCACAAGTGTCTGTCTGCTGTCTGGGCTTGTTCCAGATTCAGCACGAAAAGGATTTGTCATTCTTTCAGTCACAATGTTTAGAATATCTTGGACAGCCATTTCATCTGCCCGCTGCATGCTTTGTGGGAGCGTCTCTGTGGTGATCTGTTGCTGAAGGCTGCCTTCCACACGTTTGTTTTGTCAGAGCTGTTATAGCTGCCTTACAATGTGCAATCAGGTGATACTGGGTCAGAGCCTTCCCTTTTGTGCAAAGGTGATGGTGCTTCCCACAGCCCCTGTTGAGCAATGGCTTGAGGGCCATGTCATGCCATATAACCCTGAAGGGTCTGGCAGTCCAGTACACGGTGCCAACATCATCTTCAGAAGCCTGGCTTCTGCCACATTTATACATCCACATAATTCACATGGCCATGCTGGAAGTCAAGTGGCATCATCTCTGCAAAATAGCTCACATTCCATGGACTTGTTGTGATACCCTTGCTGCTACGAAATACAGCAGTAGCTGGGAGAAATCCATTGTGTAGATTTCCCCAAGTAGAAATGTATTGGAACAATTCTTTCCTTAGGTAATGGCCAGTGCCCATGGGCCGACGGAGCGATTGGCACTATTTATGAAGCCTTCCTGAGCATTTTGGGCTTCCGCTCTCTTTTCTCCATGTGCCTTCTCCACATCTTTAAATACGCCCATGTGTGTCAAAGCTTTCTGCAAGCTGCACTTCCTCTCCTCTTTTGGGAGAACATCACTGTTTATGAAATCACCCGGTTCGATCCATTTCAAGTGATTCAAGGCCTCGTACATTTGTGGATTCTAACACCATGCTTGTATGTTTTCCCTTAGACTGAGCATGGCTGACGAATGATATGCCAGATATGTTACCTTCCACAAAGATGTCATAAACCCCATTTTCTGACATCACACTGTCTATATGCCCATAAAATTCATTGCACAAGGCATGCCTCTCATCTCAAGGTGTTCATTGTTAAATCTGTGTTCATTCCTACATTTAATCAACTTCTGGCAGTAGATTACTTCATCATGCACAACATAGGTCCAGTATTGGTCCAGAGAGGGGAACGTGTCGCTCATCAGGTACCCTTATATTCACATCTGCTGCTGGTGCAGGGATCATTGGACAGAAGCCAATATTGATAAAATATAAAATAGCAGACAGAAACACTTTTCTCAAATCAGCACATTCTACAGAAGACAAATTGTGTGATGCATTCATTACATGGTACAAATACTCCTGACAGTTATGTTACTACAGAGCTTTGTTTTAACTGAAGGCAAAAAAGTATGGGAAAATGCATAAAATATTTCATCTGGGACTAAATATTTCCCAAAACATTCTTATTCTGAGTGCATAGTGGCATTAAGCAACTGTATTTAGAAGCTTTCTGCCAATTTGGGGCAAAATTAAAATATGTTTCTTCCAGGTTTTGTGGGGAGGGGGAGGAAGGTGAGAGAGATTTTATTTTATTTTTTCAGATTGGATACCTAATAATATTTAAATATTACATAATATATATACCTATCATGTGGTAGCAATGATACTTTTCTATCTGATGGGTTACCCTAAGGCATTCTTAAGATTAATAAGCTGGCTATTATATCCTGGAAGTTACTACAGGCTGCCAGGCCCCAGGGCTGGGGTGGACAATAATTTTTGATGTGGGGGCCATGTACTAAACTTGCAAACCAGATTTAAAAAAAAGATTTGCTAGCATTCTCATTTTTATGGACAAATAGCAGTAATTTATTATGGATATATAGTAAAACACTACATGTTAAACACTACGGCTGTGTCTACATTGGCACCCTTTTTCGGAAAAGGGATGCTAATGAGACACAGCGCAATTGCAAATCCTACTTTCAAGTAGGCATAAGAGATCTTGCGGAAAAGGGTTTATTTTCCTCAAGATCCCCGTCTAGACTGGCGCTTTTTGCCGGCAAAGCCCCGAGCCGGAAAAAAGCGGCAGCCATGTAAATGCAAATACCGCGGGGGATATTTAAATCCCCCGCGGATTTGCAATTGCGCTGTGTCTCATTAGCATCCCTTTTCCGAAAAAAGGGTGCCAATGTAGACACAGCCTACATGTTCATTACAAGAGACTACTTATACTGGTTTCATACGGTACCTTTTAATGTGCCCTTATTGTGTATGGGCATTATAAAGATGAACTCCTTGTCGCATTCTATTACCTGAACATTGAACTGGTTCTGTACAATGCTGGCATGGAGTACTTGCAGTTACATTAATGGTAGGACAACATTCCTGACCTTCAAACTAATTAGCACTTTCACTGTGCTTTCCAGCATCCTCATTTCAGCTGTCTCATATGAGCATCATATTGCTCACGAAAGATGGCTTATTAATTACGTTTAGGTTTTTTTATTTAAAATTTCTCATCCACCACTTTGTTGATAAGACAAGAACAAACTTACAGGCAAATCAACAGTGAAAGTTACAACTCTGGGTACAAGTACCTGATGATACGTAAAATATACCAGCTAGCATGGCGGTATAATGATAGTCAAACGTACTACCAGATGTGGGTTTGTCGATCAAGACTGAGATTCATCTCATGCCTTAACTCCCAGTATAGCTGGTTGTGTAGGCAGAGGCTAGTTCCAAAAGTTAGGCATTAAAATCCACAACTTTCAGTACCTTTTGTGAGAAAGCATTGGCCAGAGTTTTCAGCCCCAGAAGGACAGCACGTGAGCACTTAATATGTACCACTGTTGGCTAGCTCAGGAGCTGGGTTGTTTGGTTCTGAAAGCAATTGTATCCAGTATTCCACAGCCTCTAGGATGAGTCAATGGAGAAAGTTGAGCCTGAGTAGCTAAGGTGGATCTCAATACTCTTAAGAAGACTTTGGAACCCCTTTCCCGTAGCTAGACTTATCTGTCCTTTCTGCAGTCTGCAAAGTCCCTTTGCGTGTTTGTGTGTGGTGGGTTTAGCACTGAACGTGGCCTGCCGGAAACAATGCTTAGTCTCTTGTTACTCCCATGTAGATTTCGGTCCGATGTCATTCTAATTGTTACGCAGTGTGTCCTTCTGTGCTACATGACAGAGAGGGGAATATGCATTACACGGTCTTCCTATAACACTTTCTCTCTCTCCACAGACATTCTTTCACTGTAAGTCTGTGACACTGTGAGCCTATCTCATTTTCTTTGTTTGAAAATATTTGAAAATAACTTTGGGGAAAATGTGCTGGTTGAGCCACATGGATCCAAAATTCCCTGTTTTCTCATCCTGAAAGTAACCACTAAATTAAAAAGTAGGATTGTTTTAGGTAAAAAATCATAGCAATGGGCTTTTCAAACAATATTTTAACTATTTTTGAAAGGCAGTTGGCAAGAAGTCTGTACGCATTGTGGTGTTACAAATTATGCATGTATTTTTTATTTTTATCTTAATTTCATTAAAATAAAAAAAGTATGAAACCGGTGTTTTACCTTAAAGTGGCATGAAAATAAACCCAAATTAAATGTGACCTAAATTATAATGATAAATTAATACATTAGTAGTATTCTAGGAGAAAAAAGTTAATCGTAGAGACTGTTAAAGCAGTATTCTTTGGACTGTTTTAGTGAAAGTTGTAATTGTTGTGTTTCCAGTTGCAACATTGTTCCTATTGTAAACATCTATCTCCAAGTAATTTATCCAATAACGGGTGCAAATCACATTAGTTATTAATTTTGTTCTTGCTATCTAGCCCACAGTAAGAAATTAAGGCATTTCCATGTTTTTAATTGCTGATGAAAAGATCAGATTAGCTCTTTTTCAACAGTTTTACTTTCTTAATAGTTGGAAATATTTTTAAAACAACTAAGGAGTGAAGCACGCCTTCAGTTTGCTATAAAAAAGTGGCAATGGATGACCAAAAGCAGATCAGATTGCAACTCCACTTACCTGGGGATGGGTGAGGTCTGGGGGATTAGGAGTCTAGTCACAGAGGTGGGCAGTGCTAACCAAAAAGAAGAAAGTGCCAGGGATTTCATCATCATGGCAGATTCTCTCTGAGGTTATTGCTGGCACAAAGGAAATGGAGCCACGATAAGAGTTAAATCTAATCTTTCTGGTGGGATCCCAGTGAGAACAAGAATGGAAACACAAGTTGCGCCCTGCAGAAATTACTCTTCATAGTGTGCTCTGATTTTAGTTGGTGCAGGAGAGCATAGTTTACCAGATTTGCTGAATTTGGCCCAGACTTTGAAGTCTCTTTTATGATTGCATAGTGTGTCTTTCCTTATACCAAAGGAATTATTTTATATTTTGAAGTGTTAAAGCTAATGAAGACCAGTTTTTTTATTGCTAAGCAAAGTCTTCACAAGGTCTCACTGGCTCTGTGCATGAAGACCTGGAAGAGCATATATACGTATACAGTTATTTTAGTCCTTAAGTAAAATGTTAGTGCACTAAAACATATTATAAAGACTGGCCAAGAATTGTCCTTCCCTGGTTACATTTAAATCTGCATACCAAATATTAATAAGAAATGAAAAATAATGTAAGTATTTATTCAGAATTCATATCAGTTCGTGAATCAGTAACTATGTCTAAACAACTGTAAGGCTATGCTATAAAACAATAAAAAGCAAGAATTTCACAGAGAACAGTAAATTCCAACATGCTTCTCTTCACCTAAGGTACACTGGATCTTGCCAAAGAACCAATTTCTACAAATGTATTATTGGATCTGTATTTTTCCCATATGATACCACAATTTGGTGTGAATTTCCTTGCTTTTATTGTTTCTTCGGTGGTAGCTTTGTTAGGGGAATTTGCAGAGAGATTTTGGGCTTTCTGCTCAAGAAATGCTTTGCCTTTTTACTACAACACTCATTTTGTTATATGTAATTTTTTTTAAATTGTGGCATGGGATAAAATGTATGGTGTCTTTTATCTTCTACCTTCAGTGGAATATTTTAACACTCATTCACTATCTCTCTCCTGATTTTCTTTTGATGACCCAATGTATATTGTTCTATTAAATTGTAGTGCCAGCAAATTATGTTTAAAAAGGTTAAGAATATATGTTTGTTTATGTGTCGTCATGTTTATTCAAAACTTGCTCATTTTACCTAAGTGGGTTGTACCCACGAAAGTTCATGATACCATCTACATATTTTGTTAGTCTTTAAAGTGCTTTACCAGACTATTTGTTGCTGTTGTTGTTTAGTTTTAAATGTCTCTCTTAAATGGATTCAAATACATCATTAATGATTATTGTAGGAATTTAGATCACTCTAAAATGTGCTGAATGATTCAGACTGTGAAGACAAGTCCCTGATTTCTTCTCTTTTCCACCCCCCAAAAAGGCTTAAAATCATCTATTATCTAAAATGATTTTTGAAAGTCTTTAAGGGATTTAGGAGCACAAGTCAGTGAAACTCAGAGAGACTTGTGGTCCTAATTACATGGACACTTTTGAAAAGCTCCCTCTAAGTATACAAATATCCTTTTATATCAGGTCATGATTAAAAATATAGTTGTGGTGAATCTGTAAGAGAGGTGGGGGGAAGAGGTTGCTCAGAACTCTGAAATGAAAATGGGTATCCTGTCTTGGTGTTTTATAGCAAAGGGGACGCTCTCAGGCAGACGCATAAGAACTGTGCCTGCTAGAGAGCCACATACTGCCTTGACTTCTCATTGAGAAACCAAACCATGATTTTATATTAAACAGCATACCCAATAGGATCAGGAGGCAAGGGGGGAAAAAAATCTGTATCACTAGTAGAGTGAGACCTGTTTAAAGGGAACTCCTTCTGGGAGCAGTACAACACAGTTGATGAATGGCCATCAGTACTCACTGACCATGACTTTAAGTAAAAATAGTTTTGCATTTTAAGCTTATAGAAATAACTAGTCTCTTCTCAGTGCTCACCTCCCAACAGGATTAATGACTTTTGGACCAAATTCATCCCTGATTTCAATGCCCCTAAAGTCAGTAGAGCTACACCATGAATGATTTGGACACATTCAGAGTAACCTGACAATATGGAGAAGAGTTTCATTTTGGTGCAAATTGCAAAAGGTTGTGTGAAGATGTGCAGCTCTGGTTATTTTTTAATAGAATCACCAGACCCACATGAGCCATACAACAGCAATGTGTTACTTGCATTCATGTTTATTTGGAGCAAGTGTAATGGGAAATATGTTGTCAGTCACTGGGAAAATCTCCAACATCATCTAATCAGATCGTGTTTAAAGCAGAACAACCAAGTTGAGTTTGGGTATTTAGCAATTATTCAGAACTTGAAGACTGGTTCAGATTTTCCTGAACAATGACCCTGGACGTTCCAAAACATGGCACTTATCTTCTTATTGCTATTAATAAGGAAAGTGTATAATAAATTTGTACACCAAATGTAATGGAGAGCTCTGGATGATTTCCATTATTAAATTTTAACATATTTGTTTATGCATATTATTTCCAGAAGCATATACATTTAAGTAATTGTTTGTATGTGATATGTTAGCACTAATATTCAAGGATCTTTACTTTGTATTTATTGCTTCACCCACCAATAAAAATTACCGTCTGTTTTTTCTTTCAGGGCCGATGTGTTAACTTTACCCGTGTTCAGACTCAGTAAAGGAGGCTAAGAGGATACGAGGATGAAAAACTTCCACACTGCCACTCTAACCTGCCACAGACAACCGACCATGTTCCGGAATTTCTTGGATCGGCTTGAGCCTGTTGGCTCAAAAGTTTTCCATTCCATTCTTCCACAAGCCAGCATTACTACACAAACTCTTGTGTTCTCCTACAATACTACAATACTCCATGATTTGCAACAGTGACAAAAAGAGAAGCGTTGACCTGCATGCTTAGGCTTTGATAGAAAATCCAGTACGCATGTGCAGAGGGCAGAAAAGAAAACGACCAAAGATAATTTTGCTTTGTTTTGTTTTTAAAAGGACTGCAGATTCTCAGGATGCAGTGGGCTTTTCGTATAGACGCAAAGTCTCCGATGCAAAGATGGCACTTGTTATTTAAACAGGGACTATTAGCCATAGGCAGAGGGTAAAAATTCCCACTAGGCTAAGCAAATGCAAAAGCTCATTGCCTTACAGCTATGTCAGATCACAAAATCCTTCTGAGTCCCTCATCGCATTGTGCCTTACGGGAACCTTCTGACTGGAAATCTTGTCATTCTAGCACTGAAAAGTGCACACGCATGACAAAATGTAGACAGGGTGCCTCAAGGTATTGGTAGCAAGCAAGACTTTGCCCTTTCGTTTTTGAAGACACCTTTCTTTCATTATGCACCCAGGACAGGACGAAAATTAATAGAGCGTTATTCTACAGGAAGACAGCCTGTAACCAGAGATCTTGAGCAGAGTTTGAGGGACTGATGCGTCAAGACCTTGACACTGTGGCGGGTGGTTTTTCCCCCTTTCTAGCATTCAGAGTTCAGTAGCGCATAAAACATCATCATCTATAAACATACCTAGCAGTTCTGGGCTTATGTATTTTTTTTTTATTATTAAAAAAAGCAGTAGCCACAAAGCTGGTATCTCAGGGGTTTTTCCCCCCTCGAATCTCCAAGGGCTCTTCAGCGTCACAAGCCAGCAACTCTCTTTGCATGAGAATTTCAAAGTTTAATTAATATAATTAAAAGCAACAGCAAGCAGCAGCCTGTGAAGATTTTGCTCATCTTTTTTATGCCTTTTGACATTGAATGACCTATTACTGTATGCGCATTACTCGGTTTTCGAGGGGGCACTGTGCCTTGGCTAAGATTCAGCAGTGGAAAAAGACCTCCTTTCATCAGTTTATAAATTAAATTTACAGGAGCGCCGACCATCACAAACCATTGACAATGTATGTATTATAATTTTTTAGAAAAACCAGCGTCGTGTCACGTCGACGATGCCAAATTATGTTAGCGTGAGCGGAAACACTGTGGGGGTGGAAGGAGGCAGCAGCTGAAGAAAAAGGCTCAAATGATCCAGTCACTTTCGATACTGTACTTCAGATGCAAAATGGATATTCGAGTCGAAACCTGACAAAGCGCGCCTGCTTTGATGGGAACTGGTATAGACAATGACCAGTGGCTGGGTCAGTGGGATGTCTCTCTGCGAGCAGGGAGGCTTATCAAATGACACTAAAAATAAGTTCAACAACCATCACATTTGAGGGGAAAAGGCGAACATTTCACATTTGGTGGGCATGCATGTGCGCAAGATGGAAAGAGCGATGCGAAGCGTCCTGGTCTAATTATCCCCTTTTGTGCTTTTCATCGAAATTGCAAGGGACACAAATAATTCTCTTGGTCGATGTCCAAATTTGCGGCACTGCCCAAAGAACCCTTTCCATATATCCACTTGCTTACATCTTTTGCTTGAGTTTATTTATGTCACTGGTAGCATCACCATCATCCACCATGTGTGCACAAAGATTATAAATAAAATTCTTATATAAGTTTCTGTGCTTGTTCCTTTTTTTTAACTCCCTTTGCAGTTAAACATTATTTTGCCAGCTTAAGTCTCCCTAGCTACCAGCTTCAAATGATAGTCCCACCTTCCTCTGACATCACATGTTTTCCAAAAAGGCATGTCACAGGCTAACTCAAAGGGCTACTGACTATCCCACAACTATTTAAAATTTATCAGATGCTCCCGTATGTGTGATATGTAGCACCAGCAATATAAATAGAACAACAACATGCCAAAGGAGCTTTCTGTAGACTAGCGTTAATGGAAGTCTAGCTCTGATATCAAAGCCAAAGTGGATTTTTTTTGTTTTGTTTTGAAGGGGAGGAGTAATGACTTGCTGTGTTTATGTACAAAAGAGTGATTTTTCCCTCCCATATAGACCAACCACAAGCAAATCTGTATTTGATTCCAAGCCAATGGTTAACTTGATATACTTTTTTATTTCTTAATTCAAGATGACAATCAAACTAAATAGGTTTATTAGAATACAGATGCTGTTGCACTCACCTCTAAGAATGCTGAAGCAGAACAGGCAGAAGATCTTGGACCAAAGTTAAAATAAATCCTTGTTTTCCATTTTTAATGAAATCTCACATCAACTTTGAGGTACATGGAAAATAGTCTTCTTTAGTTACCAACAACAGAGCACATAAAAAGTCAATTTCACTAGATGAAATAGTCAATCTGTATTTCAAACAAAATAAATAATTTAAGAAGATTTTTTTGTAACAGCTTTTGAGTATAAAACAATTTTTTTCAGACACATCCAAATAAATGTAAATTCCATGATATGTCTTGTTCTCTATGGTTGTCTACTCAAGATGTTTTTAAAAAATTTACATTTTGAATTTTTCATAGAGCCGTTAATGCTGAGCAGAAATTTTTCTCAGATATCTGTATAGATTTCCTCTTCTAAATGGTGTTATTATATGTTATCCTTTTGACTCATTTGAAGAGCAAATTTAAAATCTTCATCATTATATAAGGTGGGATATCGGTCATTATACATGGGGGGTATTGTTATCAAAAGTTTAAAACCCATTGGTTTACAATGACATGAAGTAAAATTTACTTCATGATACTTTACTGTGTATGCATTTGGCTAGACATGAAATGAAATTTACTTCATGATTAGCCAAATGCATACACAGTAAAGTTAATCAAAAGAATCTAAGGAAAACTAAGGTAAGCTCTGTAATGCATTTTGGTGCTTAATACAATGAAAACGTTGTATATTGCATGAAATACACCATGTTCCAAAGTCTTAATAGTTATTTTAGACTGCACAACAGAAGCACCAGTACTTTGGGAAGATAATTGAATTAAAGTCGTGTCCAGAGAACTATATAGCTAGAAGTACATCTTTAAAAAACTGGAAAAAAAACTGTTGGGGAAGATGCACACTATTATTTCAATATCATATTTCTAAAGCATGAAAGAGGAAAATGTAGATGACAGCACATCTAGAGGCATTAGGTGATGTAACCTTTTACATGTGAAATTATTTTAGGTCACCCACTCCTGTGAGAGTTTTTATCCAATTAAGGAAGTGGAAGTGTAAATAAATATATTTTCCCCATCAACATACGATATTCTCCATGAACACATGCTCTGGTTTCTATATTATGTAAAGTAAGTAGCTAGTTGTAAGGGACTCTTATAGTTATAGACTTACATACATAAGAAAATAGACCATAGGAATGCCATTCCAATATAATCTTTAAAAATGGATCCAGGTTTCTGTGTATTATGCATTGTGGTATGGATACTGAATCAGCTTTTGGTACACAATATTTTGGTTGTGATGGAGGACAGAGGGTATATTTAAAACATACAGTTTGGCATTTTTCTATAATATTCAAGTTACCGTATGCTGCAAAACATACAAATTAGTATAAAACAAAAAATTTAAACAAAAGAATATTTTAAAAAATTAGTTTCCAGTTGTATTACAATTAAAAACACTTGAGCTGGTATGAATAATGCATGTGGACACTGTATGTTGCTTCACGTACCTATAGCTTTATGCAGCACAGACCTTTTGCTGCATTATAAATCTAATGACTAGTTCTGCATCAATACTAGCTTTGTAGGCGAGTTCCACTTTCATCACAAAACATTGTGTTTACAACATACTCTGGATGTGTAACACAGTGTAAATTAATTATGGAGTGGTCTGACCAATTCCAGGGGACAGGAATTTTTTTTTTTTTTTACACAGATGCTACAAGCTAAATTTTAACATGTTTCAGATACACAATCAGATTTGATGTAACAGCTCAAGAAACAATTCACAAGTAAGGAAAACGGAAAGCTGGGTCAGTGTCATTATGTTGGATTCCATAATAATCTAAAATGTATGCAATCAAATCCTACTCTTTAGAAAGCTATTTTCATTGTCAAGTGCAAGCTGTTTCACGAAAGAAAACTAGATGTAGAAGATTCATATGCTGAACTCTGTAGTCAATTTATTTAATTTGAAATGGATCAAAATTTACTGAATCTTCAAGTCCTGAGAAAGGTAGGAAGGATGACTGCGTCATGTATGAGAATTACACCAAGAAGAAAGATGCATCAGAGAAATCTCTTTCTAAGGGAATAATGTACAGAACAGGTAGAAATGATACCAGCCTATCCTATAGCTGCCTTTTTATCATCAAGCAAAATAAACAATTATGGCATCTGTATCATAGAAAGAAACATTTTTAGCACATCATCCTAACTATGATAAGCTTGCTTTTATTGCAAATATTTTGATAAGATGCAGTTGATCACAGATACAGTGAAATGCAATGTTTTCAACATCCATTTGTCAGTTTTTTAATATAAGAACTACAGCTTTCATCAAAAATTAATCCATGGGGTTAAAGAAAAAGAGTGTTCCGGCTGAGGGAAAAAGGGGAGGGGATTTTTTTTTTAAATGCCATAACTCAAGTGCATTCTTGGTCACAAATATTGTGTGAAAACCACGGTCAGTCCAGGATTATCTTTTTATACTCTTCAGAACAACTGTATTTTATTTCTTTTGTTCCAATCACCCTTAAGCCAGCACCACAGTGATATATTTTCTCAATGATATTAATTTACTTAAAATTGTTTTTTTAAAATGTTACATTATAAACACAATCTGAATTTTTAAATAAAATATGAAATGATTTTTACAAATATTATGACTGAATTAAGACTTTCTGAACAACTATGCTTACAGACCCTTCCTGGAATTTTGATATGCTACCATTGCTCACTTGTACAAATAATCACCGAAGCTACAAAATTGTAGTGTGTGTTGTTTTCACTTTTTTTCACACCTTAGTTATTAAAATTATATTAATGTATTATAAAAAGGTGGAAGCTAGTATGTCGGTTTTGTTTTGCCTTTTACTGTCCCCTTCATGTGCTTCTAGAGGAAATTCAATTCTTAAAAAGTAGCTTACAGTCATTTTAGCCAGAATATAATTTTCCAGCAGCTGGAGAAATGCACATTCCATTGTGGCCTGTATTTCAGTGCTGTTTTGACTTCAGAGAAATATAAACTTAATGGACAATACTGATTATACTTTTTGCAGGTGGAAAGGCACAATATGTTTTCTAGCATTGGTTTGAATGGTCTCTCATTATTAAAACAACAATGATAATAATACTCTTGTCTTCCCTAGAATTGTTTTATTTTTCTAGACCACTGGAAACCAGTGTTGGTAAAAACCATTCAGTGGCTTTATAATTTTCTCCTGGAATTTAAGAATGGAGCAGATCCTTGCACTAACGCTGTGAAATATTACAGTTTATTACAATGTAGTGCTACAGGGCCCAATTTGGAGAGGTACTGTCTCTTGTGCAGTGCAAATTGCTCTCCATTTCCATTGCAACTGCCACGCAACTTTAAACACATGCTTGAGTGCTTTGAGGAACTGGGACATCAGTGCCCAGCAGAATTGTGCCTTGTGCCCTAAGATGATGATCCTGAGTGGTACAGAGAATCTGTGAGTCCCCTTGCACATATTGAAAGGTATCTTAGCTCAGAGTCTCATTTAAAACTCAGACCTAACAACAATAATTTCAGTTCTTTTTTTTTTTTTCACAAATTGTTGATGGTAACATTTCATAGAATGATAAGTAATTCAGGAGTACACTTCAATGCAGGGTTGCATTTAAACGTGTTTTAAGTCCCATTGAAGTCAATGGACAGAGCATCTTAACTGTGTTTCACATGAGTGCCTCTTTGAAAAGGCTGTAGTCTGTGGGATACAAAGGATTAAGCCAATGCTTAATTCATCACCTGAATTGGGGCCTCAGTTTGCCCCAGTTATTAAGTTTTACTAATATGAGACCACACTAAAGCACCCAGCTATTAAATCCTTCAGGTTTTTTTATGAGACCAATCAGTTTTGGAAGTTAGCCAAGCTAGACTTTGTGAGGCTCTGCTGTCAATCAGTTCTCAATATAAAAAGCAATGAAAAGGGAAGATACAATCTGTAGCAGGCAGCTATTGATTTTAAAAGTCAACCCCCTTGCCCTAAAACTTCAGATAATCTGACCATAAGGTAAAAAATATGAACAGTAGAGAACTGGTCCAAGACACAAAATTCAGATCTGGATTTCGAATATCCCTAGCTTTATAGATATTTTAGATTCCAATTTTTGGATAGGACCCATCTCTAATGAAAAGAACATCTTTCATTTGTTCCACTTATTTATTACATGCAATATGGAAAGCCAAAAATATAGAGACATTATAGCAATGTTGCTTTATAGACATGCATAAAGACAAGGGGCAAGATTTACTCGGGTGTAAATTTAGAACAACTCTACTATCTAAAATGAAGTGATTCTGAATTTACATCAGTGTAACAAAGGCCAGATTGGGCTCTTTAAATATACAAACAACTCTACACTCCCATAGATTTTCCTGCCCCAAATGCATATATTGTCTGTCTCTGAGAGTAGAAATAGCCCCAGGTTCCTGCAACAAAGAATCTAATGTATTTAAAGAGAATGTGAGGTTGGGAGAAGAGATGCAACATAAAAGCAAATTGTTTTAGTTAGGTAGTTGCCAAAAAGAATGATATGCATCTTATTAGAGCTATGTATTACTTATGAATAATCCTCAATATTTTTTTTTACTAACTCAAATATAAATTTCGACTGCAATAAAGCTCCCATTGGCCTCTCTACAGGGTGTTTTGCCAGCATGAAGATTACAAGATCAGGACTTAGGAGAGTTGTCTTCAGTGGGAGCAGAGTTAGGTCAACACTGAGCCCTCTCAAAATTTCCACCCTAAATATGTCTGTGTGTTGTAGCCTTAGGATGTGTATTCCTTTTATGCCTCACGTCTTTATCCTGCCCTGTGCTCTTTGGAAATGAAACAGTGTAACGAATTTCTATGAAACACACTCAGACTTTGTCCCAAATGGTGGGGCCCAAAAAGCTGTTTTAATAACAAAGCCCAAAAAGCTGACTTTGAAAATGCTATGATCAAAATGACATCCAATGTCAAAATGAAGCGAGAACAATGATGTCAACCAGATAAAAATTACATCAGGTAGAAACGTATGTATCAAGAATGTAAAGAGGATACGTTAAACAAGTAGTAAAGTAAATGTTATATTTGCTAATGAATGTCTCCTAAGTATCTCTCATGCTGTTGTAGAATTACTTTGTCATAATTTTTAGTAAGAGCCGTATTAGACCTGGCATGCATGATTTTATTTCACAAATCTGTTTTGTGTTGGCTCAATGAAAATTGCTATATATTTTTGGGTCTTAAGTAGGTGCCATCTGTTTAACGGTACTAGCGGGTCCTTTGATGCACTTGTCAAATTTCCTGCTGTAATAATTATTTAAATATAATGGGAGGCTTTGAATACAAAAGGCCCCGTATCTTCAGCAATTTATTTTTGGCAGGAGTCTTGTAATAATTCCTACCGTGTAACATGGATGGCTCTATATCCTGCGCAAAAGCAAACAACTGATCTTCATGTCTGCAACATACTAATGTGATTTAATTCTTACCTGCTTTTTCATTTGTATGTTCCTCACCGTTTTCCTCAGGAACTTTTTCATAAATGCAATTCTGGGGGCTGATTGTAATCTCACTTATAGTTTTGTACAGCTGTAACTATACTGGCTTCAGTGGAATTATGGATCGGGATAAAGCCCTATCCGATGAATATTCAAAGTTAAGCACATGTGTGTTTCCAGGATCTCAGCCCATGTTGCAGAATATCAGGCATCTGATGTTTGTTTCAACAAAATGGATCATTTGTTCCCATTCTTAAAATCCTGTGTTCTGGTCAAAGAAAATATGGCAGTCAAAGCCAGTAGGTTCCACTCTGAGTTCATAGAGTCCGTATCTGCTAAGTCGTTCTTTATTCCACAAGTACTAACACAGAATTTGACTCGGTATGATATTACTCAACATGAATATTTGTGCCAGAATCAGACACAAAGCTCTCACAACAAAACAACTACACAACGTGTCATTATTGGCAGTTCCTACTTCAGAGAGCAGAATTACAGGTCACAACCAAGGTGCACATTGGAAGATAACTTCCTAAATACTTTAAAGGTCTGCACCTCAGATACACAGTGATGGTAATATCATTAAACAGAAATATTAGACAGGGGCAGCTCATATAGCAAATATTCTTATCAATGCTGGTTGGGGGAAAAAAGGTTACACTTTTCATGAACATTTTTGTGAGAAATATGTAACTCTTATTGAAAAAAATTGAAATTTAATGTTTTTCATCTATCTGTACAGCTGATTGAAAACTGGAGGAAATTTTCAAGCAACTGTTCATGGAAAAAGTCAGCCATTTTTGTAAATTTGGGGGGGTAATTTGAAGTTTTTTTACTGCCTGTGATGCTCACCAGCATGATTCTTTCCCCCAAGATGATAAAAAGAAATGATAGTAAATCTAAAAACAAAAGGAATTTGTCTTTGTTTTGTGTTTTAAATTCTACTCTCCAATCTCTTGTGTCCAAGCACCTTTCTGTGTTGCTTCAGATCTGGTATTTCCAATAACATGGAAGGGCTGGCTCATCTACAGACTTGCTCCTTTTTGGTACAAAAATCTGAATAGACTCAAACTCTTGAGTGCAGATATCAAATATACACAGATTGAAAATTTCCCTTTTTTTGAGGACTTTTAGTACTGGGCTAGATAATCATGTTGATCAAATACTTGATAGGGTATTCAGCAAAATAATCTGTCCTAGGGTGAGGTTATAGTAACAAATACGTCTGCTTTTCAGAACTGGCTCTACACAGATTATTTATGTGCGGGATTATATTTTTGCCATTTCTGGTGCCGATACATTTCCACCAACCTTCCTTATTTAGAAGAGATAACCAAAGAGTACAAAGGATCTGTACATATGTACATGTGAAAAATTAATTGCCTTCACAAGAGAAGAAACTAGGAGTTGTGGAAATCCCAATGAATATTTATTATAGGTACAAATTCCAACAGTTTCTATAAAGTCTTAACAATCTGACCCTCCAAATAAAAGTCTGGAAGGAAGATACAGTTACAGTTAAGGTCATGCTCTGCATAATTTTTTTTCCCAAAGCACTGGCAGAGAAATGGACATACTTGAAATATGCTGTCATCTATTTCTTTGTTTTACTTGGAATACTGGGCCTCGTGATGAAAGTTTTTTTTCTTGATTAAATCAGGGGCATGTAATTTATTTTAGACAATACTAAGCAACATGTTTTTCAGGGACAGGCTAATAGTGCGGTATGATGTACTTTGTTTATGTTCTTAGGCTTCATATATGGCAAAGGGGACATTTTGGGTTATTTTGATTGCAATTTTATAACAAAGTACTTTTAAAGGGTAGCTTTCCTTTCACAAAGATTTCAATAAATGATACAAAAAACAAGCATACACCATGAACACATTGATTCCTTACTTATTTTATTGTGTTAATATGCAGTTGTCTGTAATGGTTTCCCTTCTTCGACAATCCTATTACCATTTTCCATATTCTTACCTATTATTTGATGCTTTGGACAGCTGCACTGGTGCGGTCAGAACCCCAGGTATGGCATCTGTTGACAGCACTGGAAAATGCTGGTTAAATGATGTGCTTTTGCCAATGTAAAGGTGTAAGGAAAACTAATTAAACCACCAAACTGATGTGCTCAGTGCTGCCTTCTTCGAATGGGAAGGCTGGGTTAGCCCTGGTCTGACTTTATTTGATGGGGCAAATTATGAAACAGGAGTGTGAAATGTGTTCCTGTAGCAATATGATGTCCAAAATGAAATCTCATTACAACTTTGGCCTGCTTTTTATTTTGATTCTGCGTGAGCTGCGCAAGCTTAAGTTGGCCAGAAATATTTTTGAAAGAACATGCGAGTAAAATTATGCCATAATTAATATTTTTTGATCTGTGGCTCACCTCACTCAACTCAAGACCTTTCCAGGGACCTCCAGTCAACTATGCATGATCACAAAATGGGTGCAGGGGGATTTGGAGTCCGGCCAGGAGGGTAGGGTGCAGGACAGGGCTGAGGATGGGGGCGGGTCTAGCTGGAAGGTTGGGCATGGAACAGGCTGAGGGGGTCTGGGTGGCAGGTAGGGTGCAGGAGTGGGCTGGGGATGGAGGTCTGGTTGGAATGCTGGGTGCAGGAGTGGGCTGGTAGTGGGGGGAGGGTCTGGTGAGGAGGTTGGGTGCAGGAGTTGGACGTCTGTGTAGGAGTGGGGAAGAGGTGTGGGGTCTCAGCAGCAGGGCCGTGCATGAAGTGGATGAGGGTGTGGGGTCTGGGCATGAGGAGAATGAGGGGCACTTACCTGGCTCTGCTCCCCGCTGCTCCCATTGGCCGTGATTCCGGCTACTGGGAGCAGCGGGGAAAGCCATGTGAGTGGTTTCCTGCACTGCTGTTCCACCAGGGGGTAGGGGGAGCAGCAGCGTGTGGAGTCGCTTCTTTCCCCTGCAATCCGGATCTGGCCCACAAGGCTCCCCCACTCAGCTGTGGGAAGCTGGCGCTAGCGTTGCAACCTTGTGGTGGGGGCATGGGGCTGGAGCACCAGTACGGGGGGTACTCCGAGCCCACAGCCCACCTGTAAGACTTTTGGGGCCCACTAGTGGTCCATGGACCACACTTTGAGAACCATTGCTTTGGCCTAAAGTGAAGGCTCTTTCTATGCCTTTTCTTCTATGACAGAACTCTGGTGATACCTGCAGGTATTTTACTGTGACATGTTTCTTTTCTAGGGAATGTCTGGCTTCAAGGTCAGGTCACCGCTTTGGATGAGAATGAACATATGGAATAAAAATGGAGCAGCACCAGGACTATATCTGAAGAAGTGTTTTACATGAAGTTGTTCGGATATAAGTTGGAAAAGGGTCACTTCACAATGTACTCCTTTCAAATTGCCGTCCAAACTGAGAATTAATTATCCTTTAACTGTCTTGGGTTTTCTTTTCTTCTTTGCTCAACATTAACTGCAGCTGAAATTATTGTAAAGCAATGATCTTGAACATCTTGTCCTTCAGCTGGCCCTGAAAATCCACTTTCCACAGAAAGCTTCCTTTCTTTTCCAAGATTTCTGTTAGCCTATAAAACTAATCAAGGCTCAGGTTCTCTAGGGGTGTGAAATGCTGGAATCACACCCTAGTGTCTGATGGCTGGACCAATTCCAAAGTACTCTATTAAAGAGAATAGGCCAATTTGAAATACATTAACCCCTATGGCTTTTTCAGTTGTGCAGTGTTCCCCGTGACAGCAAACTGAGGCACACAGCTATATGCTAAAACAGGGATTCTATCTCACCCTGGACAGCACAGCTAGTGGATCTAAATGCCCATGCATCTTCTGTTGGGCAATCCAACTAGTTGATGCAGGATTGGGATTGTAGGAATGCCACAGACCTGGTGCATAGGAATTCCTGGTAACTAGTCCCCCTTCCTCGTGCTTTCTTTTCTGCTAAGTAGAAACTCTGCCTTGCTGCTTTAGAGGGTGGGGAGGAAAGGGACACCCGGATGCAGAGGGCCAGTATTTGCAAAATAGTTTATAGATGAGATTTTCACAAATGCTCAGCATTGGCTGAACCCCAAGCTTCACCCTTGATTTCAGTGGTAGTGGACTTAGGGCAACACCATGTGTTTCAAAGGGAAGTCATGTTAGTCTGGTTCAACAAAAACAACAAGGAGTCCAGTGGCACTTTACAGACTAACCAATTTATTAGGGTGTTAGGGCTTATGCATTTGTAAGCTACTTCCTCAGAAGCTGGAGAGAAAAAGAAAGAAAGACAGGGGAGGGTGGGACTGTGACATCAATGCTAATTCCTGCCATCACATGCATTTTCTTGGCTCATCTTGCAAACCAAAGGATTGACGTTGGCTGTGCTGATGTGAGGACTGGACACTGAGGGCACGTCTACATGGCAGGGCTAACGCCAAAACAAGCTACGCAACTTCAGCTATGTCAATTGCGTTGCTTAAGTCGAAATAGTTTATTTTGACTTTTAGCGCTGTTTACACAGCAGGAAGTCCAAGATAGCGCACTCTTCCTCCAACATCCCTTACTCCTCATAAAATGAGGGTTACAGGAGTTGGAGTAAGAAGTCCTCCAGCTTGCCAGTATTTCGACACGTTGAAATAACTGCTTGTAGTGTAGACACGGACTATATTTTATTTTGGAGTAATGTCAGTTATTCCAAAATAACACAGCTCTGCAGACATGCCTTGATGGAAGGCTATCCCAAGAATTAGCATAATTACTTCAGGAGAGAGGCATGAACATTTTCTCTGGAGAACATGATGTTCCCCAGGTTAATTCTAAACTGTTCAATTCCTAAGGAATTTCATTTCCTGTTTTCAATGTGATTGCTAGGTGAAGAGGGTTGATCACAAGCCACACTATCTATCTTATTGGCGTCTTTTCTCTCTTTAAGCAATGAATCTTTGGGCATGTAACTCTTAACACATCAAGATTGCCTTCCAGGTTCTCAATTGCAAGCAAAGATTTCAAGAGGCTGGGGGGCAGTGAATGGAGAAAACGGATACCGTTCCTCCTGTGACCAAGGATTTTGGCATCTTCTTTGATTGTGTAGTTCAAGGGAAGTGCTGATGCCCATGATGCCTTCCCAGCTGGTCATTTCTTTGCATTTAACCTCAAATTTGCCTCACATGGCTGCTGTTGTGCTTTCTTGATTGGCTTCTCAGGCAGCTCCAGGCTAGGAAGAGTGCTGATTCCTTTCAGAGCCCAGCAGCCACTGCGTTATACTGAGCCACCAGGATCTTCTGAGTAGCAGCTTTTTCACTCTGGCATCAGCCGGAAAGCGTTGGCAGCTACAGGCACTTGTCTGATTCCTGGTGCTGCTTTCTTTGGTCAAGACATGTAGGATGAATTATCTCTTTTTTTTTTCTCCCACTTTGCTCTTAACCTGGCATGGAAGTTCTGTAGAAAGCTAGTAAGTCGATCATGGGGGTGGGGGAAAGTAAACTCAGGATGATTGAAAAAACTTCCAATATGCAATAAAAAGGGGCAGAAATGAGGGCCCAAAATATGGGAGAAGTAGGTCCCATGTCAAGAGACGCCCGCCCACCTTTATGAATATATTGCTAAAAAGTCACTTCTAGAACCTCTTCTGCCTGAGGACCTGAAAGCTCTTGATGCAGATTGGTGACACGAGCACCCCTCCACGCATGAGATTGTGATTCACCCTGGTGCCCACAAAAAACCACATGAAAGAGCTGAGCCCATTTGAAAATAGCACCTGTGAGGTCGATTTTAATTTTTCTTCTATCAATCTTTATTTTCTTTCACAGGAGCAGTGAAATATAACTTAGAAGAGGAGAGCAATGAAAATAATTCACGCAGGCGGTGAGTGAATGAAAGTACATTGACAAGAGTAATATATAAGCATTTTAATACAGAGCAGTGTGACAAGAAAGCAAAGTATTTCTCCACTGATTGATTTATGTAAGTACCTTCATTACAAAAATCCAAACCGGAGTTCACACCCTGAGAGAACAGGGAAAGGGTGATGTGTCTTTAAATATGAACATAGGAGATGAATAGGCTTGTCGTACGATAAAACTAATCTTTATTCCTTACAGTAAGAGCCACCTTATTCTATGGATGATAAAAGGCACATGTTCAAGGAGGTCCATTTTTCATCTCATTAGATGTGGATATAGTTATTTAATTATATGGCTGCCAGTGAAAACCAGGTAAGCAAAGAAAACCTCAAGGCCATGACTTCGGTTCTCATCATTGCACCTTTCCAATGTGGCAAGGTTGCCTACTCCCCTACATATATATTAGCTTAGAGTTCCTAAATGTATGCATGACAAACTGACATGATTACTACATGCAGCTGGGTAATCCAGACAGCCACATCAGGACATACATCACTTGCTCAGAGAGGAGAGAAATTCTTGCATCATATCTCATATGTTCTCTTTTCAAATTGGGTCGGCCTAAGGAAAAATTTAAAAGTTTCTTTTTTTAAATCTACTCCCACGGATGTACCATGACCTCTCTTTTCTCTGTTTCTCAGTCACTTCCTTTGTTTAGTAATCAGTATGAATCCGGCTAGCTTCGCAATGATATTACATGGTACAAAAGTAGGAATGCTTGATTGTGTGGGTAAGGAATATCAAACTGAAATGTTGCTCATAAGTTAACACAAACACATATGTTCTACACAGCACTGTGGGGTGCAGGACTAATTTAAAGGCATGAGTACCTTAATGGAGCATGCCAATCTCATGGTTGGATACCCAATAGCTACCCAACAATTAAACATACAAGTGAAATATATGTTTGTGGGATTTACGTTCCCTTACTGAAGAGCTCATGTTTTGAAAATTAGACTCACTTTATTTGTGTGTGTGTATAAAAAAGAGAATGTAATTGTGTCACTATTGGCTTTCTAACCCAGTCTCCCTTTATCTTGTACAGGTTGAACCTTTCTAATCTGGCACTCTCTGGTCCGGCAACATCCGTGGTCCGGCATGATTTTAGTTAGCTGGATGTCCGCTTATCATGGGGGTGGCCAAGTTTCCCACAGTCCTGTAAAGTGTGTTTACAGCCACCAGTCCTGGCTCTCAGTGTTCTGTGCTGTTCTGTAGCTCTAATTTTCCCCTAAAAGCCTTCTAAGAGCCCAATAAGCAGTGGAAGTATTGGTAAAGCTGCTACACAATATTGACTACTTATGGTTCGGCAAATTCCCTGGTTTGGCACTGGTCAGGTCCTGAGGATGCCAGATTAGTGAGGTTCAACTTGTACATTTTTGTCAATGGCATTTTAGAGTAATTCAAATTTTATAATAGTATTTCCTGGAGTCCATGTTTTGCATTATCAACTGATGTGAGATTATGAGCCTGATTTTAATTTACACTATGGCCCCTTACGAGTCATTTTGCGTTTTAATTACACTCATATTACTCTGTCCAAGACAGTGAGGCTATATGGCTGATCCCCCACATTTGTTCCACTCCTCAGGACTGTTTTATTTTTGTAATAATTTTTTTCCAAAAAAAATTTTTCCTTTCCAATAATATAAGCTTTTTGAAAAATCCAAGTAAATTATCCATGAGAAGCTAAAGTCCAACTGGTAATAATGGCAGTCTTCACTTAGAAATGTTGGTCCCTGCTGGTTTTAAAAACCGTCACACTACAGGTTTCTCTTCCATCGAAAAGAGTTGGTGAGTGGATGTTTATGAAGAGATGTGCTTGGGACGGTTTTCCAAAGGTGATTGCATCAAGGGCCCCCTTTGCATTGCTGCTGACATGGAAAGGAAAAAATAATGTATAAAACCAGAATAAAATGGTAGTTCCTATGATCACTCCGACACAGAGAATAATAAAGCTGCTTTCTTTGGGGGGAATGCCATCCTTTCCCCTCATCCATCCCGACTCTGAGTGTTCACAGGACTTAGGCTCATGATGAAAGACTGCAAAAAATTAAACTGGCAGAGAAAGTTTGTAGATAGGAATTAATTGTGGAATTTCCGATGAAGGAGCAAATAGATAATACCACTCGTTCAGCCCTCTCCTTTTTGCACTTTCCAATGATATACGAACAAAAAAGCAGTTCATGATGCAAATGACAGCAGTTGCCTGTGTAACCCACACACCTAGTGGATGTGGTTCACCATGCCATGTAGTGGCACTTAGACCACTTACAGCGCGAGATAAGAACAAGGGAGCTCTACAGCCTAAGATGAGTGCCATCTGGCTTTATAGCTCAAGCGGTAGAGATTCCTATACTTATTCTCCAGAAGTCCCAGATTTGAATCTGCTCGGGCAGAGGGGAGTGTTACAAGTGAGGGGGGGGCTTGTGGAAAACCCACAAATTCATTTCCTTTGTACAGTGTAGTCAGCAGGAAGCCATAGGATGGAATGCAAAAGCTGGTATTTATGGCGGAATAATTTTTGGAGCGACAGTATTTGCACCTCCGTGTGCTAAAGGAGGGATACTGGGTTCTTATCCTTCAAGGAGGCAGCTGACCATTGCATGGGTAGGAATGAATTCCTGACTCTACCTCCTTAACCTTGTTTTGAAGTTTGCATGATTAGTAACATGGAGGATGGCACTGGAGGTGAACAGGGGTATTTCTTCTCCTGGCGCATCAGTCATGGGCCAAACTGACGTATCAGTTATTTTATCTGTTAGTTTGCAATATTGTCATACTTTCAGCTTCTGCTTGGTATAAAAACTGTGAATCTTGCTAAGCATTAATTGGATTCATGTTCTACAACTGCACTGCACCCTTAAAACTGGATTACAGCAGACGGTAACACTCTTACTTCACAGTAACTTGGAATGATACCTCATTGCCTTCAAAATCTTCACAGCTGTTTTCCTGTGCACGAACACAAGCAGCTGGTTATACTTTGCTTGCAAAGAGGCTAGGTTATAAGAAGCCTGGATTATACATCAGTTGGACTTTTTAATGGCCAATCAAAGTGCTATGTAGTTGGCTATTTGGTCCTATTCAAAGTAAAAAAAAAAATACTGGACCACTCAGTGAATAGTCAGCATGGATTCATGAAGGGCAAGTCGTGACTGACCAATCTGATTAGCTTCTATGATGAGGTAACTGGCTCTGTGGCTATGGGGAAGTCAGTGGATGTGATATACCTTGACTTTAGCAAGTCTTTTTGATAACCCTCCCACAATATTCTTGCCAGCAAGTTAAAGGAATGTGGATTGGATAAATAGACGGTAAGATGGATAGAAAGCTGGCTGGAAGGTCGGGCCCAGCGAGTAGTGATCAACGGCTCGATGTCAGGATGGCGGTCGGTTTCTAGCGGAGTGCTCCAAGGTTCGGTTCTAGGACCGGTTTTGTTCAACATCTTTATTAATGACCTGGATGAGGGGATGGATTGCACCCTTAGCAAGTTTGTGGATGACACTAAGCTAGGGGGAGAGGTAGATTCGCTGGAGGACAGGGATAGAGTCTAGAGTGACTTAGACAAATTGGAGGATTGGGCCACAAGAAATCTGATGAGGTTCAACAAGGACAAGTGTAGAGTCTTGCACTTGGGATGGAAGAATCTCAAGCATTGTTACAGGCTGGGGACCGACTGGCTAAGTAGCAGTTCTGCAGAAAAGGACCTGGGGGTTACAGTGGATGAGAAGCTGGATATGAGTCAACAGTGTGCCCTTGTAGCCAAGAAGGCTAATGGCATATTAGGTTGCATTAAGAGGAGCATTGCCAGTCAATCCAGAGATATGATTATTCCTCTTTACTCAGCTCTGGTGAGGCCACATCTGGGGTATGTCTACACTACATGGCTCCGTCGATGGAGACATGTAGATGAGCTTTGTAGACATAGCAAAATGAAGCGGCAATTTAAATAATCGCCACTTCATTTACATCAAAATGGCAGCTGCGCTGTGCCGATCAGCTGTTTGTCGGCACAGCTCGGTAGTCTGGACACTGGGCAGTCGACATCAAAAGCCTTTGTCGACCACCCCGTTATGCCTCGTGGGATGAGGTTTACCGGGCAGTCGACAAAGGTTTTGATGTCGACGCCGAGCGCCCAGACTACCGCGTGCTTGTGCCGACAAACAGCTGATCAGCACAGCGCGGCAGCCATTTTGATGTAAACGGGCGATTATTTAAATCGCCGCTTCATTTTGCTATGTCTACAAAGCTCATCTACATGGCTCTGTCGATGGAGCCATGTAGTGTAGACATACCTCTGGAGTATTGTGTCCAGTTCTGGGCCCCCAATTACAGGAAGGATGTGGATGTGTTGGAGAGGGTCCAGCGGAGGGCAACCAAAATGATTAGGGGGCTGGAGCATATGACCTATGAGGAGAGACTGAAGGAGTTGGGTTTGTTTAGTCTGCAGAAGAGAAGAGTGAGGGGGGATTTGATAGCAGCCTGCAACTTCCTGAAGGGAGGTTCCAAAGAGGCTGGAGAGAGGCTATTCTCAGTAGTGATGGATGGTAGAACAAGGAACAATGGTTTCAAGTTGCGATGGGAGAGGTCCAGGTTGGATATTAGGAAAAACTATTTCACTAGGAGGGTGGTGAAGCACTGGAATGGGTTACCTAGGGAAGTAGTGGAATCTCCATCCCTAGAGGTGTTTAAGTCTCGGCTTGACAAAGCCCTGGCTGGGTTGATTTAGTTGGGATTGGTCCTGCCTTGGGCAGGGGGCTGGACTTGATGACCTTCTAAGGTCTCTTCCAGCTCTATGGTTCTATGATTTATAAATAAAGGTATAAAAATGTAGAGCGGGTTGAAAATTTTCCCATCTAAAGCTTTTTCCATTAAAAAAATCACTTAGTTAAAAAAAAAAAAAAACAAGGGGGGCACCCTGCTCGCTACACTTGCCAACCCTCCTTTTCGCTGGGGAGGGCCCAGGGCCAAGGCTGCCCAAGCCCCGGCTCTTCCCTTCCTCCCCCCAGCTGCCAGGGAGAGGCCGGAGCCAGGGCAGAGGTGACCCCGGCCCTGGCTCTTTCCCTTCCTCTGGCCAGCCCCGGCTCTTACCCCCGTCCCTGGCCACTGTGGGGTGGGGGACAGTTGGAGCCAAAGCCTCCCTGACCCTGGCTCTTTCTCTCTCCTTCCCTCCCTTCTTGCCACCGGGGAGGGCCCAGCCCTGAGTCTGCCCCAGGCTGGGCACTTCCCACTGCCCCATCCAGGCTGCTGGATCTTGCCCTGCCCTGGCCTCCTCCCCCCCGCCCTCCTGCCCTGGTTGGTCCCAGCTCTTGCTGCACTCTGCCCCCCCCCACAAGCCAGCCCCAGATCTTGCACCCTCCTACCCCCGCCAGACCCAGCTCTTGCCCCCTCAGCCAATCCCCTCCTCCCCAGCCAGCCCCCACTCTCGTCCCCCTGGCTGGCCCCAGCTCTTTGCTCCCCGTCTCATGCCCTGGCTGGCCTTGGCTTCAGGTCCCCACCCCGGCCCCAGCTCTTCCCCCTCTCCTCCCGGCCACTGGCCAGGGCCTGGGGCCAAAGCTGCCTAAGCCCCAGTTCTTCTCCCTCCCCCACTGCTGGGCAGGGCTGGGCTACGGTGTGCCAGCCCCAGCAGCTCCTCTCCGGTAGTGCAGGTGGAGCAGCCCATGTGGAGCTGCTGGCCCCAGAAAGTGGCTGAGGATGGAGGCGGGGGCAGGGCTGTGGGATGCAGTGGGATGTGATGATGTCACTGTCATCCTGTAGGAAATTGGTTATATATAGAGAGAAAAAACCACCATTTTTTACAGAAAAGTTTCACTTTGACAATTCTGCTTTTTTGAGGAAAACCCAACTCCCTCCCTCCCTCCCGCTGCCACACAAACATTGTTTTCTGAAACCAACCTTTTAATGGAAATGATTTCACTTCTCAAAAAACCTGAACGTTTTTCCATTCTCAGTTTTCAAAAAAAAAAAAAAAATGTTCTCTGTTGTTTTTCCAGGGGAAAAAAATCACATCACAAACACACACAAGAAAGAAAGACTGAATATTTGATTTGTTGAGCAAATTTTCTCCAAAACACATGTATCTTTTCCTGACCAAACAAAAACATCTTTCAGTCCTCTCAGTCAGTCACCATCGTAGGTTCTCACTGACAGAGGTGCCACCCTGCATTAGTAGAAGGGCATGAACTGAGCTTTTACTTACCAATTATTGTCACGTTATTGGATTTTGAGGGGAGCAGCCGGGTCACTGCTGCATCCATGGGGGGGTGTTCGCCCCAAAAGTCGGTACAAAGGGGGCCGTGTGAGGTGTCAAATAGAAGCTTACTTTCTTCTGATTCCATATATGCTATTAATGTAATTATATAATGTCTGTGTGTGAAGTTATAAGCATGTACTTTGTGTGGATGCCAAATGTTTCTCTATATGAGGTTGAGCTATGGGCAAAGCAGCTCAGCCTATGGACATGCTAATGAGCAAAGCTCTGGAACCATAGCCCTCTATAGGCCAAGGACACACCTCAAGAATGGTGACTCATACCTAGGGGCTGCCAGCAGGGAACACAGGGATAGGCCACGGGCCAGGTGACCTGCTGCCGCCAAGAAGAGACCAGGAAGGAAGTATAAATATGCCATGGGGCCGACTCCATCTTGGTCTTCAGATCTGCTTCTGACCCCAGATGCGACCTCGCAGGGAATCACGAGCCGGGAAGAACTGTGGACCCATCCGGACATAGGATGTGCAACAAGGACTTTTAAACCAGCAGTTATAACATCTCTGCTAGAGCCTGCCTCGAGAACTGGGAGATTCGATGCATGTAACGTATGATACTTTAGCAACCTCGCTTTCATGCTTTTCTTTCTTGTAGTAATAAACCTTTAGATTGTAGATTCTAAAGGATTGGCTCAGCGTGGTTTGTGGGTAAGATCCAGAGAGTAAATTGGCCTGGGATCTGTGGCTGGTTTCTTGGAACTGGACAGAACTTGTTCAGGGTAGGTGAGATTGGGTTCTGAAACCCCTCACCTGTGTATGAGGCCTGGGGCCATCTGGGGCACGGATATTGCTGGAGTGTCGGAGGGGTTTTGCTCATGAGGCTTCAAGCAGGCAGCTGAAGCGCTCTGTGGGACTGGTTTGTGGCCTGTTTGGGAAGGTCTCCAGTCTGGGGGCTAGAGAGAGCCCCCGAATTTGAGCAATTCGCCCTGAGCGGACACCCTCAGCTGTGCTCAGACCCGGCCCCGGTCCGTCACAATTATATACAGTTTAAAAAGGTAATTCTGGCTCTGGAAATAGAACAGGTTTCAGAGATACTGGTGGAAATCAAATGGCAGTACGGCCTAGTGGATAGAGCAGGAACTAGGCGATAGGCCTCCTTTGTTGTATTCCTTGCTTTGCCCCTGACTTGCTGTCTAAGTAGATTGGTTAGCCACCATTTTCAAGTGTTCCTCCCTGTCTGTAATTTAACCAGAGCTCACACGTCCCTTCTCTCCAGGCTCAGTCATACACCTGGCGATAATGCACTTTTTGCTTGGGATTCCTCCGAAAATTGTGCACGTAGCCTTTAAGGAAAAATACATGATCTGATATCTCAGTTACACTCCAGGATGAAATTCTACACCCAGTACGTTTAGTGATCTCAGCTTAGTACTCAGTTAACTATAGTGGGCACCAAACAATTACTGAACTGTCTCTTTATGTAACTAACACATCCAGACCAGATGAGTATAGCACAGACCAATTAGCTCTGCTTCAATGTCCCTCAGGTTTGGGTTGTTTGGTTAAATGGCGGATTTGTTTACTAGATTATTACTTCACTTCCTGACAATGAGGGACACAGGCCATTTGGTCTGGGGTTTTGAGGAGCTGGTGGGAAGTAATTACTATAACACAGTTTCCTACAGAAACATGAGATCTTGTTCCCCAGTACATTTGTTAGTGACTCAGTTGGAAACCACTCTCCTCCCCTGAATTAGCAGCAGGGTAGGTGGGGCTCCAGTGTGCATATGCTAGGCTGTTATTCAGGGTGTGAGACAATCAGTTCTCTGCTTTTTAGTTTCCAAAGCAGCTTGCTGGGACTCTAATGAAGGGGCCGAAAAGTTCAGGAATTCCCGGAGAGCCAGGGGTAAATGCTCATTGTCATTTTAAGTGAGCGATGACAGACAGTGTTCATATCCTCAAGTCCACAACTGGTGGTTCTTCTTTTTGATCATGGATGTATTCTCAAATAACTCTTAGCAAAACATTCCCTGCTCGTTCTACCCTCCCAGTCCTTTATTTTTTAAGCCGGTGGGATGGACAGTCTATCAATCTACCCATGTGTCTACTTGGCCTGCACCTGTTATAGTGCTTCTCAGATCAGGAGCACCGGCTACTTGTTAACGAGCAAAAGCAACCTGTGTCAAGTTACTGGGTTACAGGTCACTTCCTCTACTGTCAAGCCGAACTATTTCAGCTCTTCTAAATATATCATTCATCTAGCCATATCTGCCTTGCAGCCAAGACAGAGAAGATGAACTTGTGGTGGCAGGCATCTACCAAGGAGTGAAGGAATTTATTTTCCTCTGAACTAAGCATAGCTGGAGTGTTCTTTCTCCTCTTCCTGCCTTTGGAAATAAAAAATAATGTGTAGTTTGTTTTAGAGATTGTTCCACACCAAACCTGGCATCCAAATACCTCAGAGCTGTGGGGAAGTTTGATACCAGATCTGTACTTTGTGGGTTCTGCTGCATCTCTGCTTTATTTACCTCAGTGAAGTTATGCGAGGGGTGAATTTACCCCCGTTGTAAAGACTGAGCCTGCACTTCAGTCCCAAAGGTATTGCAAAGGTGGTATGAGCAAACCAGCACCTGATGGCTCCCGAGCGCTGTGTTTATTTGTACTGAGCAAGAGTCTAGGAAACCCAGTCATGGACCAAGATAGAGTTGTGCTAGGCTTCCATCAGTCATCTTTACTTTTTTTTCTTTTCTGACCACTGAATTCTAATTATTTAATTATTGGGAAAATTATTTTAAGGTATTTTATTCCTATTTCCTCGCTGAATAGAAATGGTAGCAATAAAAATCACCAACTTTCCACATTGGAGTTTTAACTCTGTGGCTCAACAAGATGAGGAGCAAGAAACTTAAGCAATACCCAAGATGGAAGTTTTACCATTAACTGTGTCAAGGACTGTCTGAAAATTCTTTCCTTTCTTCTTCATGAAGGCCTGACCAAACAAAAACACTGAGAAGAGTTAGAATCAGTGAGATCAAACCCTAAACCTCTTGCAGTTGATTGAACACATCTGGGCACAAGTCAGCGCAAATCTAGAAAGGTCAATAAAGATGCACTTGCCACACACAATCAGGGGTGAGTTTGCCTCAAATACAATAAGGTCTCAGAGGGGTAGCCACGTTAGTCTGTGGTATGTCTATACTACAGAGAAGATCGAAGCTGGGGTTCGAGTTAGTGGATCTAGTGAAGACATGCTAATTTGAACTGAGAGGGGCACTCCAGTCTATACCGATATTCCGGCTTCCACGAGGAATAAGGGAGATGAAGGGAGACTGCTCCCTTCAACTTCCTGCAATGTGGATGGTGCCAAAATTCGAGTTAAGCTACTTCGACTTCAGCTACGCAATTAACATAGCTGAAGTTGCGTATCTTAATTTGACCTTATCCTGTGGTGTAGACGTACCTTAAGGTGTTACAGGACTACTCGTTGTTTTTTCAAATACAATAAATAACTGTTAAATAATACTATGACCTGTGTGGTACTCAAAAAAACCCTGTCAGAATATTTTCACTTGAGATGGACCACAAGCTTAGGATAAAATAAGAATGTCCCCAACCCCCTTTTTTGTGTGACTCTTTGCCCAAATTTTGTATCAAGTCTACTTTGAAGCTTGAAAAAGTTGAGTTAATTTTTTTGCTTTTTAAAATGATTTCTCCCTCTTTCCTCCATTCTACACTTAAGGCTTCTCGCCAAGAACAAATGCAGAAAGGCCAATTATGTGCAGCATTTCCAGCATTCAAGTAGGAAACACTACAGGTTGAACACCTCTAGTGCAGCACACTCTGGTCTGGCAACATTCATAGACCAGCGTGATTTTAATTAGCTGGATGTCCACTTATCATGGGCATGGCCAAGTTTCCCATGGTCCCCTAAAGTTTGTTTACAGCCTCCAGTCCTGGCTCTCAGTGTTTTGTGCTAATTAGCTCTAATTTACCCCTACATGTCTTCTAAGAGCCCAGTAAGCAGTACTGGTACTGCTGCTAGACAATATTAACGTCTTGTGGTCCAACAAATTCTCTGGTTTAGCACCCGTCAAGTCCCGGAAGTGCCGGACTAGAGAGATTCAACCTGTCGAAATCTTGCAAGAACGTGTGAGATTCCCAAGCCAGTTTTGGGCCAAATTCAGAGGGGATGTAAATAGCAGAGTAAGTTGCACCCAATAAGCCAATGGTAAATGGTACAGTGAGGGAGCAGAAAGGCGGGATGGCAGCATGAAAAAAAGCCAATAGCAAGGTGTGAGATAAAGAAGACATTACAGAGCTTGTGTGAGACAGCTAAGGTCAGTCTAATTTTCTACTGCAGATGGGCCCTCAAACAGGGCAGACTTTAGTAGTGCAATATTCGGTGTTTAGCAAGATCTGTCTGACAACTGACATTAAGCATTCCTTTCTCCCACTCTATTTAAATTGTAAGTCCTTTGAGTGAACAACTGCCTTTTACTATACGCTTTTACAGTATTTTGCATAATGGGGGGTCTTCCCTCTAGTAGGCTCTCTAGAATGTATTGTGGTGTTGATCCAAAAATATGAGAAATGTACAGACATGTTCATTTTGCCCAGTTAAAGGTTGCCAGGCAAGAAATGAGTTGTCAGCTGAGGTCATGGGACTTGAAGATCTGGATCAATTCTATATGGTACTAGACAACCTTGGATTATTTTCAATAGGTGTTGAGAGTCAGGGACCAAATGCATGCCCGAGGAAGCAACAGACACCAGTATTAGTGATACAGTAAGATTTCATGCTCAAAGGAGCTGTATTGTGACTATGTTAAATAACAAAAAGAGTCAAGTGCAGGACAATGGGACTAATTTTTTTTGTATTTACATTTTGTTTTTAGGTAGCCTTTTTCACAGCCGTTGAAGTTTAAATAGAGTTTAAAAGGTAAACATTGCTCACAGCTTTTTTATCAACTGCATTAAATATCGTCCTTAAAAACCACACACAATATTTTCTGTATTTGCTGAAGGATGACGTCCCTCTATGCCTTAAGCGTGTGCCAGATTACTCATAAACCTGGACCATATGCCACTGCAATTTGCTGATGGGCCCAAGCTGTTTTGGTAGATATAAAATCTGAGGGGATTATGGAGGCTCGATCCTCACTGAAAAACAGAGCAACAGTGGTGGGGCAGCTGCTTGCTCTCGTCTCTCTGTCTCTCAATTTAGGTCAGTGTTCAACAGAAAACCCAAATAGAGTGCCTGAGAATATGCTGTCCATGTGCACGAGCTCAGTGCTCCAACACATATTGCCTCCCATGCCAACTGGCCCTTGAAAGCGTGTAATTCAATGGGACCCAGTACCCAGTCAAGACACGAGACGGAGGTCATGCATAAGCAGCTGAAACTTTTTATATTTAATACCAGAATTAGGATGCGGAAGCTGATCTAGTGCCCGAACCTTAGACTCAAACACAAAGGTTTGCTCTCTCCTTTTGCTCATCATTAAAGGCTTTCCATTACCCTCAAAAAGACTAGTGGTTTGTGGTGCCCATGATTTTTGGATGCCAACTTGAGAAATGCTCTGAAACTTGCGGCCATGCAGATTTTTTTTTCCAGTGCAGACATCATTTAAAGCAGTGGTTCCCAAACTTTTCAGCATCACACCCCCTTTTTTATTTTTGAGAAACCCTCATGTCCTCTCCCCCCCCCAAAAAAAAAAATTTGCAGCAAAACTTGTTGAACAAAAAAAAAAAAAGGATTGCCCTTTTGAGAGCAGAGCAGGCATTGCCCTTTTAAGGAGGCCATTTTGAAGTCTGCCCCGGCGGCTGAGCAGACGGATGGACCAAGCTCTTTTTTAGGAGGGGTTGGCGGGTGGTGGGTTTGGGGGAGGCTGGGTCACCTCGCACTCCCCCTGGAACTTCCCAGTTTGGGAACCCATGATTTAAAGGGATTTGGTTTTCAGAGGGTGAGTGTTCACTGAAGCTCCAACCCTGAAATTGGGCACCTGAGAAGGGAGGCACTGTAAATCACTTGTTATATTTAAAAATCGAAATTCTCTGTCTCAGTTTCCTAACTATAATATTTCCCTATCTCTTGGGAGTGTTCCAAAGATGTCTTCAGGTTGAATGTGGTTCAGAACTGCAAACTCTTAACTTGATTATTTTAATGCGAGTCCTATTGACTTACATTTCTTGCAGTGACCCTTCTTGAATTCTTTTCTCTCTTTGACTTCTCTTTTTTTAATTTATTTTTGCTATGTTTGTCTTATCACATTTCCGAAGGCTGAAACTCCTTTTGAACTCCACCAGCTTTTTTAAAACATGAAGGTTAATTATTTTAATGGGTACTTGAGACTAGGGCAAGGTCTACATTAGACCCGGCAGCTTGGCTTAAGGTATTCAACTCCAGCTACGTAAAATATGCTCCCATCGGCTTCCCTTACTCCTCACAAAAGCAGGAGTACCGGATGCCAGCAGGGGCACCCTCTGAGTTTGATTTAGCGAGTCTTAAGTAGACTCGCTAAATCAAACCCTGGAAGATCCATCAGGACAGCATTAACCTTCCATTTAGTAGAGACAAGCCCTAGGATCTTCAGCTCATTCTGAAGTAACTAAATATGGCCCTAATTCAGTAAAGCCCTTTTGCACATTTTTAGGTCCCAGTGACTCACTTGCAGCTCTCCCTGTGGTCAGCTGGAGTTGTGGGCTCTTAGCACCACTGAAAACTAAGCTGCTTTTATTTTAATTGCCTAAATGCAGGCTGTTCTTGGCCCAAAATATTTAACAATTTTAAATTTCAGAGCTATTTTCCTCAGTATTTTAAATACAGTAGAGAAACTGATAAGCAAGGAGAACTGGGCAAATTGTGAAAATCAGTGCACAGCATTTTCACAAATACAAGTAATGTGTTTCCATCACTATGATTCATAGGGCTATTGTGTTAGGTATCTGTAAAAATTCCAATGGCCAAGGGTGATTGGAAAAATGCTTGAAATCCCAGAAAATTTCCCACATTTTACTATGAATGTTTATTGATCCAAAAATTGGAATAACAAGTTTCCTATCTGTTATTTCCTCTATGTGCTGATCCTTCATTTGAAACCTTTCAGTTGCCAATTAGGAAGAAAACACTTTCTTAGGAAACCAGCCACACAAGATGATTAATGTAGGATCCAAATATATGTTTGCTAACAACCTGCGTTATGAAAATTATTCATCCACACAATGCCTTCTAAAGTTAGAAATAATTCATACATTCAAAGACAATTGAAACAGCTTCATAAAAGAATTGCTAATCAAAAGTGGGGGGTCAAATTCCTATCAAATATCATAGGCATAATAATCAACATTTTGACCAAATCGGCCATCGAATAACTGTACCTTAAATATCTTTAAAACAACAAAATCTCACCATGTCACCAACCATGTCAAACTTCCTTATTTTCCTGTGACAATCACCAAGCTTGCTATACAGCATGGGTTGGTGAAGCTTTTTTGGGCCCCTTTTTGCCCGCCGACTGAGAAGCAGAAAGGCACTCCCCACATTCCCCTCACGCACCAAAGCTTAGAGGGACCCAAGCTAGTAGATTTTGTGGGTGCCTCTAAGCTTTGGCGCAGGGCCAAACATGAGGGGTTCAGTGTGTGGGAAGGAGCTGCCAGGAAGCGGGCTTGTGGTGTGGGGTCTAGGTGCGAGGGAAGATTCTGGCTTTCTAGCCCCGCGGAGGGAGTCACGGGGGGGTCGCAGGGCTGGAGCGCCAACTCCAGCTCCCCAATGCTGGGGGGGAGGCGCGCCAAGCCTCAGGGGCCAGAGGTTCCCCACCCCTGCTATACAGGGGGCATTTTCCCCACAATATGTGTGCATAACTGCCATTATACCTAATAAAAGATCCTCAGAGATACTCAGATTCCATTGCAATCAGTGGATGTTATGAACCCAAATATCTATGAGGATCCTGGCAAAAGTGTCCATATAGCATAGCACCAGAGAGGAAGCAGGGCCATCTCATTAAATAAACCACTACCATGCCAGACATTTTAACAAATAAGCAGGAGGAAACTTCTGTGGGAGTTGTGCTCTTTTACACCAATAAAATTAAGGCAGAAAAACAGGTTATGTTCTCTTACCTGACAGCCCTTTCACATATGGCCATATAGTTATTTTAAACTTGTCTCCTGAGTGACAAATTGAAGCTGCTCATTGCTCAGGTCTCCTATGTGAGCAAACCAGACGTGTAACATCATGATAGGCGCTAGACAGCAGGAGTGCAGCTGGGAATTTCAGCATCTTTCCATGCATGGACTCGAAAACAGAGAAGGGAGAAGATGTGCATCTGAACAGCTCATGTGTTCTCCAGAGTGAAAGGAAATGGAATCTCAGGATCTAAGATACCATGGGTTACGTGTCTAGTTTAAGCATCCCCACTCTGTGTAATTTGTGTTAAAACTTCCCGCAACTGTTAAAAGCAGCTCACACGGAACATGTATTTGTCTCTTTTCTTTTTGTGCTTGTTGTTTTGCTTAATATAGAGCCAGGTTCTCATAACAGTTCGTGCTGAATACTATCCATTGATTTCATGGGGTTATTCATGGAATAAGGCATTATTCAATGCAAGTAAGGTTATCGGAATCTGGTCCCTATTGTTTGTATGATAATAGGGCACTGTTTTTTAGTTCATTATGATCATCCTATTGGTTGAGATGCTATAGCATTTTATTCAATAGGTGGATTTCAGAAGGAAATGTAATCACATTAGAGATGGGCTCGTAACAAAATCCCAGATCCAAACCTTCCTGAACTTGGAGGCCTGGTCTATACTGCAATGGAAGCTTGAATTAAAATAGACAACTCCAGTTACGTTAATTATGTAGCTGGAGTCGACGTATCTTAAAATGAGTTTCTGTGCTGCCCACATAGCAGAAGGCTAACGGGAGCAAACACTCCTATCTGCTTCTCTTACTCCTCATGAGTACCGGCACCGACGGGGGTGCCCACTGGATTTGATTTAGCATGTCTTCATTAGACCCACTAAATCGAAACCTGGAAGATTGACTGCGGCAATGTCAATCTTCCTCATAGTGTAGACATGGCCTGAGCGAGTTCATATGTAGAAGCAGGCTTGAATCTGAGCTTCTGGGCTAGCACCTCTTTGTCATGGGCCAAATCAGAACCCTGGATCTAAACCAGCGATGGGCAACCTAGGTTAGTGAGTGGGCCGCAAGAAGGGTCCCCCTTCATCTCAGAGGGCTGCAAGGTTGTCGTAACCAAGATGGTCTTCCAGGAGACAGTAGTTTTGATTAAACCACAGCAGCACTTTGATTGGGTGCAGAGGGGGCACACGGCTCTCACAGTCAATGTTGTGTGCAGTCAGCATGTACTTAACTTCATGTGTCCTTGCATGTCACTTTAGTTATACCAGTAGAAAAAAAATCTACACAGACGGAAACCAGTGGAATCTGGCAAACCTTGTGCATGGGTAAACAAAATGCCTTGTGGGCCACGCATAGAACCCCAGTGTGCCGCTTGCCACCAGGTTAATTGGAGCTTGTGTCCTCTCGGTAGAGGTTAAGAAAAAACTGTAAGGGCAGTAAAGTTCCTCCTCTGGGAACGGATGGCATTACGGATTGATCTAATGACAGTGCTTAATTTGTGCCAAGGCTAGCCAAGACTGAGCTGAGGCACCTCTGGGTTTGCGGTTCATAGCCCCGGCACCTCTGGGTTTGCTCCATCAGTTAGGAATGTAAAACAATTGCTTGAGACCCAGCACCGTTTTCATGATAAATTAAGTACTAACGGCCACAGAAGCCTTTGGGAATTTCTACTTAATGGGACTCTTCCCCTGAGACAATCCTCTTCCTCTGCTAAAACATTATTAAAAATTGTGAGCCATTGGAACTAGGGACCAACTAAGAAACAATTGGCTTGTTTCTTCTCTCACTTACGTCAGTGCAACACCGTTCATTTCAGTGGAGTAAGTCTGGAGTCACACTGGGAAGACAACCGGGTCCCATATGTTTGTGGTCCAGCGTCTCATTAGAAATATTGGCCCTAACTTGGCTGGCTCTTCCTATCGCATGTATTTCTGCAGCTGCAGCCAGGCAATTATTGCCCACTTTGGGGCCAATCCCCACTGCTGCTAAGTCACGTCAGCACTACTCTGGCAATGCAGAAGGGAATGAAGTGTGTGTAAATCACACCCGCTCTAAGTTCCATCTCTTTATTGCTAGCGTGGTAAAGAATGGCTTTCGCACAAATGGGAATTGGGCCCAAAGGTCCAATAACTGCCTGGCCATGGGTACAGAAGTGCAGGTGAAGGGAAGCCAATGGCAGTATGAATGCAGGATGACTGTTAATGAACGATTTTTGTTTATTCTCTTTGCAGTCTTTTCTCTTGATTTGTTTGGCATGTGTCCCAGACTGACCCAGAAACACGCAAGTCTTCCTGTTTGGACCATTTTGTCTGAGATTTACCGCAATTCCCTGTTTTCTCTAGCCCAGATCTGAGATGCAGATGGGGGATTGCAGCAGAGGCACTGCTAGGCCTGGCTGATGATTATTGTTTACAACTTTTATGAAGCCCATTTCCATTTTGCAATTATTATAATCATGCTGCACACATTGGTTATGGCATTTATTAAATGGTTTCATTATTGTATATTTTAAAATGAAAACTATAGAATTGCTTTCAGTGCCATGTTGCCCCGCTGTTGCACACTAAATTATTTAAATAAAAGTATAGTACACACAGGATATATTCCCCGTTTGCATCACTAAAGTGTCCTGGCTTCCATGTGGATTACATTTCATTATTGTAATAACGCCTCTTAAAAACAATTAGCTCCCCTCTGCAGAATGGTTTTACACTGAGATGAGAGGGGTACATAATGTATAACCATGTTGAAGATTAATGGCAATTGAGTGCTACCCAAGGAAGTGAACTCTCTATCTGAACTACTGGTAACCCACTTGTTTACATACTTTATGGGAAAATTTTCAAAGCAGTGAAGTGGAGTACCATGCATACATTCCATTGAACAAAACAGAGGGAAAGAACTCCCATGAAGCAGTTTGAAAATGTGCCAGTTAGTGTTGAGTTCAGCTAGGGAACCTACAGTTTGTAATGAAAACCTGTGGCGTTTATAGTGCAAAATCTATAAAATGATTAATTCCCTGGGTGAGATTAGTAGGTATATTTTTCGTTCTCTCTCCAGAAACACTCTCTGTTACAAAGCAAAATACACGAATTGTGCCCAACTTTAAAAATTGATTTTGGGATACGTGCCAGACCAGATGGTTAGAAAAGCTAAATACCATTGATTTATTTCGTACCCTTTACGAAGCAATATTAGAGACAATGGACCTTATCAGAACAAATGAGAATAAACAATGGAATGCTGACCCAATATAGAATTAACAACCAAAGCTACCAGCTTTTATTTTTCTATGATTAATTTTGAATGCATGAAAGCATTAACAAGCAGCAGAAAATGTTTAGCTTCACCTACTGGAGTCATGCCAAGCTATATAGATCTTTTAGTTAACTGTCTCCAATTTGTAAGATACCATGGTGGTAACAAAGAGGGCTTGGAAGCAAAATCTAAGAGCAAGCCACAACATGACTGCCTCATTGCTCTAAGAACCTAGCTGAAACGCCACACTGAAAGTCTATACCATATGGAGGCATGGGCATTTGAGATCTCAAGATGAACCCCTGAATTAGTCTAAAATCTGCCATCCTTGTGTTTCCGCACCCTCCTAAATCAGTAAATGAAACAACCAATATTTACACCATCTCATTACTTTTTACTAATGATCTTATTGGTACCAAAGTGGGAAGGTAACCAAGGAATTTTGCTGTATTATCTCTGTCTTCTTTAGGTTGGGATTTTCAAATGGGCTTAAAGAAAATAGGTTCTCAGCTCCATTAAACCTCTCTAAAAACTTCAGTTTTAGCTTAACACCCCCTTCCCAATCACTGCAGATTGATAAAATGTAACATCCCCTTGGCAAAGTACAATCTAGTCAGAGGAAGGACTCTTCTGGTGTGGGCTCTACTTTCTGAGTCTGGGCACATCATTTCATTGCTTGGTGCCTCGGTTTCTCCATCTATAAAATGTGTACGATATTGCTACTATGAGTGTTATTACACTTTAGATGCTTTCATTAATGAATTGTCAAACTCTGAGTTTTTTAAATCACAGTAACTTAGATGCTGTAAATGTAAATTATTATTATTGTATTCGCTGTTGCTGATCAGCAGTTATTCTTTCTCTTTAATAGTAAAGAGATTACACGTTATTACCTTGTAGTAAAGAAGTTATACTGAGTAGAAATACCACCTATTTTAGATTACATATATTAGATTAAGAAAAATAATAATTTAGTAGTTTAGGTATTGATGTATTTTAGGATCATGTTGTACCCTGCCAGCCACTCTTTCTGAAAGCAGAAAAGACCTTTACCTTACCTTTGGTAAAGGTGCACCAGCCAGAATTTTGTGTCTGAAGCTTATTCCAAGGCAGGAATAAATTCTTATGGGTTTTTTTATTTTTAAGTTTTAAAATTATTATTGTGAAATAAAGTTAAAAGTTAGGATGATTGTTTTCTTTAAATTATCATTTGATGTTCCTGCTCCAGTATTCATATGGTGTCTGTGTAGCAAAGAAATCAATTCTGTTTTGTGTGTGTGAATGAGGAATGTGTGTTAGAAGATAAGTGTGAAACCCATCACCAGACCAGATGATCTAGAACAGTGTTTCTTAAACTGTGTTCTGTGGCACACAGGTGTGCAGCAAGGTAGTCGGAGGTGTGCAGCGGAGAACAACAGAATTAAAAATGGCCACCCTTAAAGGGGCAGGTGACCTTTTGTTTTGTTTTGTTTTGCTCCATAACTTTCCCCCGACTCTTTTCCTCCCCAACCTTTTTTTTTCTCTTCTCAACAAAAAATCCTTGGTGTTCCCCATTAAAAAAAAATATTGTTTGGTGTTCCTTGGTCTTACAAAGTTTAAGAAACACTGATCTAGGAGAAGCAGAGGACAGATGTAAAAGTGCCAGGAGATTGCTGTATGCCCCTGTTGAGATGCAGATGAAGGGCAGATTGATGACTCTATAAGATAAGACAAGCACCTATCAATTGGAACAAGATAGCTGTGATATGAGAAAAACAATTTAAGAAAACAAGTGCTCGTCAAATGGCGATTGATTACAGCAGGACAGTGCAAAGCTTACCGATCCCAATGAAGGAAAACTGCTATAAAAAAGGGTCGCTTTGCCGTAGTCTTTGGGTACGTCTTGCCAAGATTCTGGAGCATTGGTCCAGACCGATAGAGCCTCACTCCTCCCTATCCGTGATCAATCTGATTGGCCACCAGAAAGATCCAGACCACAAATGATTGGTGGGACAGTGAGTGTTTGTCTATATAAGCACATGCTAGCTGCTTTACTATTGTATTCTTAATAAACACGGCATATTGCCTTTTCCCCTTAAAAGATCCCATGTGCTTTGTATAAGCACAACAACTTTACCATACCAAATGTCTGCTCTTTTGCTCTGTCACTCAGAAGTTCAACCAGCACGTGGTTAACTATACTGGCAATAAGAGGAAATCACTTCTCTGATGAAAATGTGTTGAGTATGTTGTTTGTGAGATGCAGCTGAGATGGTATGTAATGAATTTAGCTCTGTTTCACTTCATTTACCACCGCTAACACATAGACTAAGAGTTTAGTTTATATCCTCGTGCTGTCATGCATGAATATCTCATTATCACTGCAAAGACTTTTATTTTTATTGGAACTTGTAACTGCATTGTGGAGAGTTAATATTCCATGGTGTAACAAAAATATAGCAAGTATATAGCAAGTATAGCAAATATAGCAAGTATAATGCAAGACAATAGCATTTTGGGCAATGAGTTTTATTTGACCGATTACTGCGTTAGTTAATATGAATCAGGTGCATATCATGGGTGAGACCGCATGGCGCGCTCCTCCCCTTTGCATGTCCCAGGACAAGTAAAAGTGCAGTCCATGTGCTGGAGGGAGATGGGAATTATTTCCTTCCCTCACGCTGGGGATGCAGAGGGCTAAAAAGAGACGGCTTCTTATTTCCTGGCCTCAGCCACATGGGTCAAGGCAACAAAATGGCAGTACCCCGGCCAGCAGGGCCTCTGGGGGAGGGAGAGGTGGCAGGAAGAGCTATTTACCCTGGGCCCCTTTAATGAGAGAGCTCCCAAACCACAAGGCCTTGTGACATGGCTTCTGGGGTTGCAGTGCTGTCAGGGTCTGACTGATGGCTCCTGCATCCCCACGCAGGGGCAGTCCAGGCAAACCTGAGTAGTGTTCTGATACCATGTGCCAGGGAGTGGGCAGTTGGGCCTAGCCCCATAGGATAGGAGGCCAGTTGCTGGTGCGGGGGAGTGCAGTGTGAGCTCGCTCTGAAGCAAATGGGAGTTTAGTGCCTAAATCCCTCTGAGGATCTGGGCCGCAGTGTAGAGGCTTCACTACCATGTTCCGGTCCTCTGCTATCTCCCCCCGCTGTGGGGGTGTTTGGCCAGTGGAGCCAGGTACTTACAGACACACTCCTCAGGCCCCCCAGGCTATCGCTCCTTAATCTCCTCCCTCTGTCATGGTTCTGTTGTATTTGGCACTTTCCAGGGACCATGAGGAAAATTTCTTTCTCTCTCATCAATCACAGTGGCGTGGAACAATGACAAAGGAAAAAAGGTTGAGGTTCTGTGCTCAACAAGAGAGAAACAAACACTCCCGGATTCTATTAATGCCCCTGGGGTAAATGTTTCAGAGGGGTAGCCGAGTTAGTCTGTAACAGGAAAAACGTATAAAACAACAAATAGTCTGGTAGCACTTTAAAGACTAACAAAACATGTAGATTAGTGATAGAGATGCAGCCGTGTTAGTCTGGTCTAGCTGAAACAAAAGACAGGACTATGCAGCACTTTAAAGACTAACAAGATGGTTTATTAGGTGATGAGCTTTCGTGGGCCAGACCCACTTCCTCAGATCAATTTGTGGAAGAAAATTGGCATGACCATATATACCAAAGTGATACAATCAAAACAAAGTGAACACATATAAAATTGACAAATCTGATTTTAGAACAGAGGGGGGGGGGGTGAGGGGGGAAGGTTAGTGTCGTTGAGGTAATGATATTAGGGGTGATAATTGAGGATTACAAAGATAGCTTCCCCAATTATCACCGCTAATATCATTACCTCACAGACACTAACCTTCCCCCCTCATCCCCCCCCGTTCTAAAATCAGATTTGTCAATTTTATATGTGTTCACTTTTTTTTGATTGTATCACTTTGGTATATATGGTCATGCCAATTTTCTTCCACAAATTGATCTGAGGAAGTGGGTCTGGCCCACGAAAGCTCATCACCTAATAAACCATCTTGTTAGTCTTTAAAGTGCTGCATAGTCCTGTCTTTTTGTTAAAATATGTAGATGGTATCATGAGCTTTCGTGGGTACAGCCCACTTCGTCAGATGGTTCTGGACTTCCAACACTCCGGTCATCTGAAGAAGCGGGCTGTGCCCATAGAAGCTCATGATACCATCTACAGGTTTTGCAAAAAAAGCAAACATGATTCTGGGATTCATTAACAGATGTGTTGTGAGCAAGACACGAGAAGTCATTCTTCTGCTCTACTCTGCGCTGATTAGGCCTCAGTTGGAGTATTGTGTCCAGTTCTGGGCACCGCATTTCAAGAAAGATGTGGAGAAATTGGAGAGGGTCCAAAGAAGAGCAACAAGAATGATTAAAGGTCTAGAGAACATGACCTATGAAGGAAGGCTGAAAGAATTGGGTTTGTTTAGTTTGGAAAAAGAGAAGATTGAGGGGGACATGATAGCAGTTTTCAGGTATCTAAAAGGGTATCATAAGGAGGAGGGAGAAAACTAGTTCATCTTGGCCTCTGAGGATAGAACAAGAAGCAATGGGCTTAAACTGCAGCAAGGGAGGTTTAGGTTGGACGTTAGGAAAAAGTTCCTAACTGTCAGGGTGGTTAAACACTGGAATAAATTGCCCAGGGAGGTTGTGGAATCTCCATCTGTGGAGATATTTAAGGATAGGTTAGATGAATGTCTATCAGGGATGCTCTAGACAGTACTGGGTCCTGCCATGAGGGCAGGGGACTGGACTTGATGACCTCTCGAGGTCCCTTCCAGTCCTAGTATTCTATCATTCTATGATACCATCTACATAACTGGTTCCCAAACTTTTCGGCATCACGCCCCCTTTTTGATTTTTGAGACCCCTCCCCCCCCATAGCAGCAAAACTTGTTGAGCAAAAAAAAAAAGGGAACTGACCAGGGCCAAAAAACAAAAATAGCAGCACAACTTGGGGGCGGGGGGGAGAGAGAATTGATGAGGGGGCTGGCTTGCCTCGCGCTCCCCCTGGAATTTCGGCACGCTCCCCCAAGGGGGCACGCCCCCCAGTTTGGGAACCCATGATCTACATGTTTTGTTAGTCTTTAAAGTGCTACCAGACTATTTGTTGTTTTATACATTTTTCATGGGGTAAATGTGTACACTGATGCTCTGTTCACATAGAGCACTGCTTGAGGAGAAAGAGTGAGGCGTTTCAGGGACAAAACGGGCATTACAGAGTTAGAACGTGGGATTGTGTTTATTGCACACATCCTGTTCTGCTTTTCATCCTGGGTCAAAACTACTGCTACATGTCAGACTTACCAGCTGTGTGCACTGGGAGCAACATCAGCTTTGAGATTTGCACAACAGCAAATACCGGATCGTCATTATTGCCTCTGCGTGGGCAGAGTAGTTTCCACTGATAATCGAAATGGCAGTACCATCTTGGGAAAAAGGCTAGGCTACCTTCAGAATGTCAGTGCTTTTACAACATGAAGAACAGTATCTTTGCAGCTTTCTGATTCAAAGTCTGTGCATGGGTTAATGTTCGTCTCTATGGACTGTAACATCTAGTCCAGTTTATATGTGCACAATGTCTTGTTTGTGCAGCTATTGCCAATGATTTTTTTTGCAATGCAACTTTTCCGTTGGTAATGCCAATAAGATGAGATTTCCTAGGACTTGCATCATATCCTGGGAGTATCGCCAGGTGGAAAAGGAGCAGCTGGAAGAAAGAGGATTTTTTAAAAAGATTTCTATCCCTGCAGAGGGTACATAGTGCAATGCAAAGCTTAATCTGAGTAAACTTCCACCGAGCGGGTGGTCAGTTTCATTATGTAAAGTAGTATGTATGGGGGTGGGGAGAGGAGTGCACTGGGGGAAGGACAGATAGACCAAATAAGAACATTGGAACATCCATACTGGGTGAGACCAAAGGTCCATCTAGCCCAGTGTTCTGTCTTCTGACAACGGTCAATGCTAGGTGCCCCCTGAAAGAATGAACAGGTAATCATCAAGTGATCCTGCCCCTGTCACCCATTCTCAGCCTCTGACAGAGGCTAGGGACACCATTCCTACTCATCCTGGCTAACAGGCATTGATGGACCTATCCGCCATGAATTTATCTAGCTTTTTTTTGAACCGTGTTAAATGCTGGCCTTCACAACATGCTCTGGCAAGGAGTTCCACAGGTTGACAGTGCATTGCTATATATAAAGGCTATGTCTACACTACAAGCTTTTTGTGCAAAAATGGCTAGGGTTTTTTTTGTAAAAAACCGGCAGAGCGTCCACACCTCAAGTGCACTTTTGCACCAAAAAAATTACAGTAAATCAACAGGACAGAGGGCTTTTGCCAGTAGAATTATTCCTCTCCTCACGAGGAATAACTCCTTTTTGCGCTTCAGCTCTTGCAAAGCACAGGTGCTCTGATGGCCATTCTGTGAATGCTATATTCTGTGAATGGCCATCAGAGCTTTCTTGCGCAAGAGTGTCTATGCAGTGTGGACGCTCTCTTGCGCAAAAGCACATCGTTTTTACGATGCGCTTTGAGGTCTGGACGCGCTTTTGCGCAAGAAGTTTTTGCAGAAGATCTCTTCTGCAAAAAGCTTCTTGAGCAAAAACCCTGCAGTGTAGACAAAGCCAAAATGTATATAGCAAGGTGGATCCTCCTTTAACAAGAGCAATATTTATATGTCTATATCACAGATGGGCATCACTGTATTAAAGATGTCACTAAGTAATAGGTAATATGGTCCTTCCACCCACATGCCTTTTATAGTCTTAAAGTTGTTTTAATATATGTAGTGTTGTTTCCCTGCAGAGTATTTAGGAAATCTGCGTAGTGACAGTCTAACTCCCCTGGCAGGATGCCCGAGATTAGGTTCCAGCCCTAACCCCAACATCTACACAGCAAATTTACAGGTTTGCAGTCAGAGCTTGGCAGGCCTGTAGCAGGTGACCTGGGCTGGCCCCAGGAGTTTACACGCTATATAGGTGACCTTTTGGAGGTGCTCTAAGGCACTGTGGAACGAACTGAACCCATGCCAGGAAAATGTGTTAATCATCTTTTTTGGTTTTGCCTTCTTTCCAGACTCAGGATCATATTCACGTCTGATGCAAAGAGGTGCAATCTTACTGGCACCAGTCACTTTGGCCCAAAATTGAAATTATTGTCCAGATTTCTACCCAGAAGAGTGGGAAATCAGCAATGATTTATTTTTTGTTCTCTTCACCCTTTGGAAATGTTTCTGACATTCCACTCTGGATGTGAGTTGTGCACATTTCATCAATTTAGACGCATCAAATCCTGCATCTCGGGGGAGGGAAGGGACTAGACTGGATGATCCTTATGCGCCCTTTTAACCCTCTGCCTCTATGACTTTGTTATTCTAATCTCTTACGGGTTCGTGCAAACATTTGCATTGCTTTCAGGTCCTTGGGACTCGCCTTGCCTTGCTGAGTTTTGCTTTCAGTGTCTGGTTCCAAAAAAACCTTGAAAAGCTCTGAGCAAAGCTCACTTCAGATGGCCATGTGTCTCCTGATTTCACAAAAAGACCGTGAGGCTTCTTATAATAAATCCCAGGCCTTCGTGCCCTGAGTTGGTGTGCTAGAGACTTAAAGGAGCTCCTGCAGGTTCTCTGCCATGCCTTCTGGAAGTGGGAGGACCACAACGGAAGAGCAAAGGGCTAGTCCTCATGGAGCACCATACGTGTTCAGGTCAGGAAAGGTCCCTTCCAATGAGACGATGGAATAAGAGGAAAATTAGAAAATACAAATCCTTGTGTAACCCAGAGGCACTGAGACCACTGAGAAAAGGAGAGTGAAATCTGCTCTACGGCCTCAGCTCAGAGCCAACTGGCTTTTAGCTCATGTGGTAGAGGCTCATGGCTCAAGTCCCTACAGTCCAGGTTCGATCCCACGTGCCAATGACCTGGGCTCATCGGCTTTACGCATGCAAATGTACACTCCTTCCCAGGGACATTTTTCTTCTGCTATATGGATATGTGCCTCTGACGGGAACATCCCATGGCCAGTTCAACTACACCGCACTTTATGGAGGAGAAGGGGCAAAACGGCCAAAGTCATTTAAGTAGGACAGCCTGGGCACACTGCATCATGTGGGACTTAGCTGGCGTCCATGACTGCAGTGCCACTGAAGTCAAGAGATGATGCCGACTTATACCAGTCGAGGATTTGTCCCTCTGGCTATGTCTAGACTGCCCCCTCTTGTGCATGAGAATATGCAAATGAGGCAAAGTGGTGACTATCGCCATGCCTCATTTGCATACTTAATGAGCCGCCATTTTTGTACAAGGGGCTTTTGTGCAAAAAGGAGCCGTCTACACAGCTCCTTTTTGCACAAAACCCCCCTCTTGCGCAAGAGCCGTTCTGTCGCTTTTTTTCCAAAAGCCCCTTGCACAAAATGGCGGCTCATTAAGTATGCAAATGAGATGTGGCGATATTCACTGCTTCGCCTTATTTTCATATTCTCTTGCGCAAGAGGAGGCAGTCTAGACATAGCCCCCGTCTTTGTGCTCCTGCAATTGCATCAGTTCACTTTTCTGGTTCAACACCCCCGAGAGTAGGCAAGGCCTCTACTTCATTTCACATGGCCCTGTACCAGGTTATTGCTGATAGACACCAGAGTGGGAGGAGAATCCAGCCCTATGGGGCTGCTTCTGCTTCCATGGAAGACAACCAGCCTGATTCTCCACTGCTATGTGTGTGCGTACGTGTGGGTGGAGCCTGCCCCAAAGCCATGCTACAGGAGTTAATGAATATCGCTTGCGCCCATGTTTGTCTGGGACATGTCTCTGTTGATGTTTGGAAAGCTAGCCCGGTGAGCTAAAATACGCATGTCCTTACATGGAAGGGATTGCGGGTCAGTTTGCTGAGTTGTGCGTAGTTTTGCTGTTAGCCTGTGAAATGGAAGCCTGCCACATGGTGAAAAGCTTTCAGTTTAAGCTGAGAATGCGCTCTGTTTCCAAAGGCACCCTTGAGCGTTCCTCCTCCAGGGCTAGGAGTGGGAAGAAAAATTCTCATAATTAGCAAAAAAGCAAACAGTACAGTACACGGACTATGTGCCTTCCCAGGGACATAATATGTCTGAAGAACATGGGGAGTAAGAGGAGCATCTTGGCTCATTACTGCACGTTCATACCCTGCCCATTGATTTTGGCAGATATTTGTGCCCACATGGCAGAGGGGCAGTGGTTGCAGGCCTGTGCCTGGCTAGATGTGGTCAATATTGAACCTACAACAAAACCCAGGTCTGGCAGTCCCTTTAGTCACTATGTCATTATGTCCAATCCAGGCAGCTAGCCACTATCCCCACTCTTAGTAGCAGCACATGGAAATTATAAACCTGCTCCTGATCTTGAAGTCTAAGTAGGAAAAGAGAAGAACATTGTATGGGGCTAATAGGCTGATGGGAGTGGAATGTGTATACTGGCCAGTGGGACAGGGGAAGGGTTAAATGCCTCACTTTGTAAAGACTGCATTAGCTGCCAGCCCTGGTCAGAAGGATCTGCAGCTGGAGCTCATCTGCAGCTGAGGCAGCTGGAAAGGGTTGGAGTATCTTTGAAGGGAGTAGCATATGGTCAGGAGAAGCTGAGAGGCGAGACTTTTTCATGTGTATTTAGCTAGCCTGGGAAAAGGGAACCTCTTTGTGCTGCTGAGCCAAGCAAGGACTCCCCTGTGGTTGTCTGTTCCTCCCTCACTGCCATGGTGGAGAGCCAGGTGTACCCTGCTAAAGACTACCCCTTCCCCTCCTTTGTTAGTTTCTCTATCTTCAATTCCTGAGGAAAGCAAGGTGATTGTGTGAGTCCTGATGAGAACAGAATGGGGTTGCTAGGTTAGAAGTCCTCACACACCCCTGACTGCCTGCTAGCAAACCAAGCTGTGGTCTGTTTTGATCAGACCCTTCTACTGTCTTCTTTTTTTCCCTCTGGGGATCTTTTCCTTGAATGGATTAATTACCCCACCCAGTGACATGGGGAATCCGTGTACTGTTCATCAGTTCTGTTTGGGAGTCTGACCTTTGTATGTATCTGTGTCACATTACAGGCTCCATTGTAAGTGTGGGACTTGCTGCTTCCTCTGTTGTCCTTTTACCTCTGGTAGACTGAAATTCCACCAGATGGAGGCCAAGCAATTAGGGTTAGGCCTAAAGAATTAATGGATGAGAAAAAATGTAGCTAACTAGCTGGAACATCTAGAAAATAGTATCTCTTCCCCACCCCGTTCACTCTAGATGGTCTCTCCACCAGCCATTCTGAGAAGAGACCGGAAGCAAAGGAAGTTGGGGCAGGAGCATAGAAGGATACAGACCATGGGGATTAGAGGCTGCATGATTCTGAAGAGAAGCTATCAGCATGAGAGGGAACCTGGACTCCCCAGAGGACTTTTTGCTAATCCTAAATGATACTCCAGAGTGGCAAAGAAACTGCTGCAGAGAAGTGAGTACCGGTATGTTTATTCATCTATCTAGGTTTGTATATATCTCATGCTACCTACATGAAGAGTAATGGGATTTAGGACCCTGTGCAAAGCCAACCTGTGTAGCTCTTGGCTTGTGCCTCTGAAGGATCAGACTACAAACCCATATGATTGGAATTTGGGATAGACTGTGTTAAATGATAGCCTGGGAGAGTCAGTACTAGTTGCAGAGCCTGGGCACTTGGAGTGTGTGAACTTACAAATCCAGAGTGAGACAGTGCCACATGTGAGATTCTGAAGTAGCTAAGTTGCAGAGAATGTTTTTAACCTGTTGGCATTACTCACCCACAACTCCCACTAGCTTCTAGGCACCTGGACGGCCTCCAGTTCCAATAGCACATCAGCTTTTTGAGAATAAGGATTTCAAGATCAGGTGCTATATTTATAACCTGTTCTCAAAATCTGACTTGCATTATGAATATATTAAAATCAATAATATACATACTGCCGAAGGGGAAAAATAGATGGGAGACATTCCATAATTTGAGTCCTAGCTCTTCTGGACTCTTTGCTCTCTCTGCATGGATTCACTAAGTGCTCAATTTTGCATTTAGATCTTTAATTTAGTAGGAAGATACCTTAATTATATAACCAGAGAGCTCCTTTGTAGCTGCGCGTGTACAGTACCCATGAGTTGTAAGCCACTGTTGTTCTAGATAAGGTCAACAGTAATTTACACTTAGCAGCTTGTCTCCAGATCTGCATTGTATAGCTGGTAGCAGATGAATAACTTTAGAGTTGGGCTAGAAACACCTGCTTTTGGGCTCTGCCATCAGAAAAGCTTGGGAGATACAGATCTGGCACTGCATGCTTTTGGCAAGACAACTGGCAGTTCACAAATTTGGCCTTTCCTGGCTTCAAAGAAAACAGTTTTTGCCATTTTTCGAACTACGCATGTGTGGATGGGAGAGCATGGAATTCCTCCCAAAGGGCTTTAGTGAAAAACAAGTCCTAACTAATACCATATGAAAGTTGTTTCTCAAATAATAAAGTGGTTGCCAAACTGCTAAGAAAAGGGGATGGGAGATTCACACTGAGTGGTGTTGGAAAGATGTTTTGGCCTGAAAACAAACAGCACTGTCACAAAGAGACATAATTACACTGTTTTAGTCTCGTGTGTTGCATTTCGTTATTTTTGCCCAAATTCTTCTCACCAGTAAATCAATTGATTGCAGTGGCAGAATCTGGCTCCTAGTGGTTTTTACACTGTCAAACTCCAATCCAAGGCAGAGTCCTGTGCTGAATTGTGTGGATGCATTTGGGCTTGACGAGAATATGGGGTACTCTCTTCTCCTGCTCTAGTGGAACCCACACACTTTCTGGGTGTGGTACACTGTCTCACTTCGTGGCACTGAGACCATTTACAGAGAGAAGAATGAGTCTGCTCTACAGCCTAACCAACAGACAGCTGGCTTCCAGCTTCTGTGGGTAGACGCTCATGTGCTAAGTTCTAGAGGTCCTGGGTTCAATTCCCCTTGTCAGCATTACACTACCACACCTTGGCTATGTCTACACTCGTGGTGTCTTGCGCCAGAAATATGCAAGTGAGGCTAAACATGGAATATCACCGAGCCTCATTTGCATAGCTAATGAGCTGCCATTTTTGCAGAAGAGGCTCTTGCACCAGAAGGAGCTGTCTACACTGCCCCTTCTTGCGCAAGAAACCCCCTCTTGCACAATGCCATTACGCCGATTATTTTCAGGAATGACAGCATTGTGTAAGAAGGGGCAGTGTAGACAGCTCCTTCTGGCGCAAGAGCCTCTTCTGCAAAAATGGCGGCTCATTAGGTATGCAAATGAGGCTCAGCGATATTCCATGTTTAGCCTCATTTACATATTTCTGGCGCAAGATGCCACGAGTGTAGACATAGCCCTTGGGAAGTGACAGGGCGGTGGAGGAATACCTGGTGTCATAGACACCAGGCTCCAGGAAGGCCTCTGCTGCTTTTTTCCGAGTATCGTTAACTCGTCAGCCTGTATGAACATCCTCCTGAGCCCAAGCTAGAAAGTCATTTCACTTCTCCTAGTGGTGTCACCTAAAGTTTTCTCTCGGACACACACAGTAGCCCCGGCTTATCCCCAAGCCTGTATGCTGATCTGTTTTCACTGAAATATCTTCCCTGCCCTTTTTAGAGGAAAGCACATATGCTGTTCCTTTTCAGTCCTACCAGCCTTCCCCTCATGCAGGCGTGAGACAACTGTCCTGAATTTTCAGGAGGACTCAATGACCCAGTGTGAGGGTGGTGCCCTCTTCCTCCAACCTCTTCACGTGCATACAGGCTGGATTGGGCAGTTAATATCGACCTAATAAGCAAAATCTTCCTTCCTGAGACTCGTGCTCCCTTTCCAAGTCCTTCTTAGCTCTGACACTGTGATCTGCAGCCGCCTATTGAATGGAAATGTTTCTATACAGCCAAGATGTCCCCTTCTCCCTGCAAAACCCCAGGTCAAAACAAAGCCTGGAAAATGTGAAGTAATGACATTAACAATTGCATCAGCCAACAATGACTGAATAACTAAATACAGTGGGGAAAAGACGGATGTAATAATGACTCCCACAATAGCATATCTTCTGAGAGTTCTAACTTATGTCTTGTGCATATGCAGAGATGGCTGTTTGAGATGGGTATATTCAGTGGGGCTTTCCTGGTGCATGCAGCCAAAAACTACTGTCTGTCTTCTATAGAAGTACAGAACAACCTGGTCTCCTCTGCTCTGCAAGTGGGGGACGTGGTGGTATGGGAGGAAATCTACACATGGAATGACTTCGAAGCTTTTCGCATGTTGTCTTTTGTCTGGACTACACCCTGCTCTTTGCACTTTCTGACTTCCAAATGTTTGTGTAATAAGAACTGCCTTTGAACACTGACAGTGAATTAGAAGTGAAAGAAAAGACCTGAACTCATTCTTTAAGCTGTATAAGATGCATCTGCCCAACAAAAATGATTCAGGCAAAAGTAACATGTCCCTTTTCAGTGCTTGTGCTAAAAAGTGACTCTGCCACTGATACTCTGTGTCCTTGGGCAAGTCACTTAGCCTCTCCATGCCTCAGTTCCCCATCTATAAAATAGGGCTAGTACGTCTTCCTGTCTCTCACCCTTTGTTACATCTATTAGTTCTTGGTGTGTGTCTCACCATGTTGTGTAGCACCTTGCACAATGATCTTGGTTGGAGGCTGTAGGTGCTATTTGAACACAGTAAATAATTACAATTAAAAATGTCTTTGCTAATATGTGGAGGGTCCTAAGGAAAGAAACTGATGGGGCAATGGGTACTAGCTTCGGCTTTGGAAGACCCAGGGTCAATTTTCTGTCCTGCCTCTGCCTTAGTCTATGACCAGTTAATATTTCTGCCCCATCTGTGAAATTGGGGTAACAATTCAATTCTCTACCTGCTGGTGGGCTGTGATTAGGAGCAATACATTAACTGGCAGAATGAGGTGCTCAAATTCTACTCTGGTTTGCAGGATAATTTACTGTACATTGTGGCCTAGATTGTGATATCTGTATTCATGATGAGTAGTACCTTACCGCACAAGCAGTTCATTTTTTTTTTTTTCCAGTGGGGCTATTTGTAGCGTCAGGTTCTATTAACCAGGAAAAAGGTTATAATAATGGGATTCCACTTGATCCTTGTTTCTTCCTGTGTGGACAATAGCTTGCTTGCTTCTTCATCTTGTTGGCGCACATGGAAAATAACGTTCCGTCTCTGTTTGGTGAGTGTACTATTCAATATTTGTGCCTTAGCTATTTCTAACAATATATTTTCAGTTGGGGAAGCTACCTAAGTAACCTGCAAATCTTTAATCTAGCTCCCAATTTTATGAAGATTTTCTCTATCCAATTTCTTTCTGAGAGTAGACTTGGATTTTTTTTTTTAAAATAGCCAACAAACTGCTGCATGTATTGAAAGCTACCCTGATAGCTACAGAAATGAATGTAAAGCTTTTATTCCTCTAAAAATATCATTTCAAATATCTTCTTACATGATTGGGTCTTTAAGCGTAGATGCATTCGATCAGCATCGTGTAATAAATCTCTGCTCCGTATTGGAGTAATAAGACCAGAAAAGGGGCCTGAAGTGGTTGAAGGCGGATTTCACCATCAGCTCTGCCTCTTAGCAAGGCTTTGTCTTCATACACAGTTTGCAATGGTTTATATCTACAATCTGTTTTTAGAATTGGCTGTAGATAAACTGGTACGCTGTCTTGTGTGGCCACACTTAAATTAATCTAACCCGGGCTTATGTCAATTGACCTTAAATCAGAAAAGAATCAAGTTAGCTAAATCAGCATGAGCCGGGTTTGAATAGAAATATGTATCCACACAGGGGTTTGCATCAATTAACTAAGCTGATCTGGAAATACAACTTTGTGTTTTAGGGTCTAATCCTGCATTCTTTGGGCAAAGTTCCTGTTGATGACCAGGAATGGTAAGAACCTCAGGATTCATCTGCTGTATTAATATTTGGTAGAGGATGAAACATTTCACCTAGTTATGTAATAAGGGATTTTTTCCACCCCCCAGAAGTGCTTGGTTCCAGTTTTCCCATTAACTTCTTCAGAAGCTGTGAACACCCAGCACGTCTGACTACTATGGCATAAATCAGAGGTGGCCAACCAGTTAGACATGAAGAGCCAAAATAGTGATAGATAGAGTGTGAAAAGCCACATATTATATATTCATTTTTATTTATCTATATATAGATATAGTTCACAAAATGTAGTGTTAAAAATAACATTACAGGACATTTTGTACAAAAACCAATAAAAAAAAGTCTCTAGTTACTTAAAAAATTCACGGCCAGTCCATAGATCTTCAGAGAACTTGACAAGGAATAAACATCAAATTTAAAAAAACCAAATCTTTAAAAATACAGTAATATTCTCTCACTTAAAAAAAAAAAAAAAAAGCATCCCTGTCATGTATTTTAAATTTATCACTACTTCCCTCTTGTGTCCTGTGAGGTTTTTTTTAAATGAAACTGAACTGAGAAGTAAATTAGCACAATTGAAGTGCCTGTTTCACTCCAGCTTGTTGATCTCTGGTATGGTTTCCTTATTTATTTATTTTTACTTATGAAGATTATGGCTTTTTTATAGTTCTAAAAATTCAGGTCTGTCCCAGACTGCAAATATGAGAGGTTCAAAAACAATAAGGGAGAGACTCATATCTCAGAATATTTGCTTCAGCCTGGCAAACAATAGCCTTTGAATTTTCTTTAAAGAAATACAGTATAAACCAGGTACATGCTGATTCTTTTTTTGCCCTGGAATTTAAATATGACATCTGTGTTGGCTGCCTTATTCTGCATCCATGAAGACTTTGAGTTTAAGGTGCTTCAGCGCCCCCCGCTCTAACCCAATCCCCAATCTCAGCCATCCCACTCTGCCCTCCCTTTTCCCCAGAGCCAGGCACTCTCAACTTCCCTGCTCTAACCCGATGTCCCACTCCTCCCCCAGAGCCAGGCACCCAGAGCAGGTCTTAGGGGCAAGTGAGCCAGGTGGTCGCCCAGGGCCGCCATTTTCAAGGGGCTGCCAACAGAGCCGGTCTTTTGGCCTGACCTTCTGAATCCTCCCCCCAGGTTTCCCTGGCTACTCCCCAACCTCCTCCCCCCAATTTTTTTCCTCAACAAATTTCCCCCAGTGTGTTTTTTTTTTGTTTGTTTTTTGGTTTTTTTGTTTTTTTGGCTTGTCAAATTTTTGTCCGGTATTTTTTTTGAAACCATCTGGCAACCCTATGGGTGAGCCTGGTGGTTGCCTGGGGCTGCAGGCACTCCCAGCCCCTCGCTCTAAACCAATGCCCCGCTCCTCCCCCAGAGCCAGGCATTCCCAGCCCTGCCGCTCTAACCCAATGCCTGAGTCCCGGAGCCGCCGCCGCCACACGCGTCTCCCTCCAGGCACTGGGGCCTTTGTGCAGAGCAGCTGGCTGTGAGCAGTCCAGGCGTGTGGCTCAGAACTAGCAAGAGCTGCATTTCTTTAGGCAAAGAGCTGCATGCTGTCCACCCCTGCCATAAATCTTTACAAGGGAATGAATGCATACACTAGCTACAACTGTTCAAAATATGTAAGAACAAAGCGGAGATATCGGAGACTTTGTGTTGAAAATTTTCATGATTTTATTGCTAGTCTCCTGCTGTGTGATGGTTTTTTAAAGACCCTAGCAGCTAGGGTCTCCTGGAGGCATGTGTTTTTGTGAAAGGCTCACTTGTTTTGAAGTGAAAGCTCATGATTTCAGAGAAAAGTTTAAAAACATGACCTAAGTGCACCCTAAAACCTCAAAACCAGAAACAAACCAAAATATTGATTGTTGTTATTTATTTAAGATGAGGGTTTTAAAAAAAAAATCTAATGATTTTTGGCATGCTGGATTAATGATCTTTTTTAATGCTTTGGGCTGGCAGTACTGGAAAAGATGCAGGGTTCTACATTCCCTGCATTGTCCAAGAAGTTCACCACCCTATAAATGTTTAGATATAATGTTTGAGGATTATTGTCCTCCAAAGAAGACTTGCATTCAGCACCATGTGTTCATCGATCTCATAAAGAAGCAAATTAAATAGTGAGTGAATTTATAGCACACCTGCCTGCCCTCTGTTCAAAACTGTTGGCCATCTTGTCGATGGTATAATTTATAATAGAATTGCAACTGATACTATACTACTAGTGACGAGACAACACAATGACTCTGTGAGCACAACTTAACTCATGTACAGAAGTATGTTGGCTCAGCGCACAGCAAATGAAAACTTGGCTAGTGATTATTTGGCAAACTGCAGTGCAGAAAGAGAACCTTTTCCATAGATGGGAGTTCAACTAGAAAAAGCTGTGCAAATGTGTGTGAATGAGGATACAGAGGTTTAATGGAAGGGAGCTCTTAGCCAAGATGGTAAGGGATGCAACCCCTCTTGCTGGGTGTCTCTAAACCTCCAACTTCCAGAGGCATCTGGCACTGGCTATTGTCAGAGACAGGGTACAGAGACATTGAACATTGGTCTGATTCACTATAGCCATTTTTTGTTGACTGGGGGGTTTTGTTGACTGCAGAATTCAGCACAGAGGTACAATATGGGGAGCAGTATGTCCCTCCAACTCACTTTACAAGCCAGGACTGTGAGATGGGATGGGAGTGGATGTGGCAGCCATCTTTGTTTTGTTCATTGGCAGGTTTCTCCAAAGCCCAGTGATATTGATGGGAGTCTTAACTTGACCTAAGTGGACCAGGCCTGTCCCTCTCTTCCCTCTCTCCCCGATGGAATATGCCTTTCTATATTAATACTTCATAAGGGTTCCATGAGAGAGAGCACCAGAGAGTTTGTGGCAACAGGTGAGCTATGCAATCTGATGAAATCCTTGCACAGGCTGTCCCTGCAGAGCACAGCTAGAGCTGGGGTTGCCAGGTGTCCAGTTTTCACCTAGACAGTCTGGTTTTCGCTGCCTCTGTCTGGTAAAAAAAACCAAAAAATACTGGACATGTAAAAAATACTTTTTTTTTTAAAGTATCTAGCAACCCTACCTAGAGCTCTGCTATTTGGCGATATAAACAGGCATACGTGTAAAGGGAAGACCCCACTCCACAAATAAATAAAGATCCCACTTTGGAAGGCCTTATACTTTCTAAAAGTGTTTACAAAGGTTCCCTAGACAGCTAAATCATTTGGAAAAGCAGTCTTTTAATCGTCAGTTTGGGTTTTTAAGGGATAAGCCTCAATGGGTAAACAGCAAGATTCTGATTTTTTTTTTTTTTAAAAGGCCTGCAAGTGCAATTTCAGGCAAATATTTAAACCTAGTAGTCAGAATGAAGTGTCAGGATTGTAGAAGTGCTTTACAGTACAGCGCAGAGGAATTCAAGAAATCAAAATATGTGCACGATAAGCTTTACTTCACAAGCCATAAATGGAAATTATGGTTATTAAATAGCTTGCTTAAGCTTGGGCTTTTGCAGAGAGAGGGATTAATTATTTGGATTGCAATAATGTTTGAGAGTCCCCAGTCCTATTGTGCTAGGTGCTGCACATACATAGGAGATATTCCTGACCCCCCCAAAACCTTACTGACTTAGTACAAAATGAGATATTGGGAAGATAAGGCCACTGACTGCTTGGTGTTTGTTCTATGGTGACTTAATAACATCTCTTAGGCTATGTCTAGACTGCAGGCTTCTTTCAGAAGAAGCTTTTCTGGAAGAGATCTTCCGAAAAAACTTCTTCCGAAAGCGCGCGCCCACACAGTGAAAGTGCATCGAAAAAGCAATCTGCTTTTTTGAAAGAGAGTGTCCACACTGAATGGATGCTATCTCACATTTAAGCTGTGATTACTATGGACGGAGTGGCCACCAGGGCACCTGTGCTTTTTCCTCTTTCCTCTTATTTCAAAAGAACCCCCTTCTTCCCCATCCACACAAAAGAGGCTTTTCAGAAAAAGGCTTCTTCCTCATAGAAAGAGGTTTACCAATGTCAGAAAAACCCCTCTGTTCTTTCGATTTTCCCTCCCCGAAAGAATGCAATTGCAGTGTGGACATAAGTGAAGTATTTTAGGAAAAATGGCCATACCATTTATGTATGTGTAGACATACCCTTATTAACATGAAATTTTGGGGAGAAATTCTTGTTGATTTACAGTTTAGAATAAAATCACTGTAGCTTGCTGTTTCTCAAAATTATGGTATGTAAAATGGAACAGTTGTATACAAGTCATGAAGAAGGTAGAAAACACAATAGAAAGCATGGAAAGAAGATGCATGATAGAGAGTTATTTTACTATACCTTATTCCCTTACATCTGCACAGTGGCCTGGTATATCTGTGTATTCAAGGGACTTCTAAAGGACTCATGGATGTGGTATGTAAAGCCCATTCATAAATTGATCTAAAAAAAGCCCATACATTGGTTTAAAAAAAGCCCTTTATTACCATCTCATCACTATTTGTCCTACCGTGTTCAGAGAGGTATCCCTGGTCTGACCCCAGAGGACCCGTGATGGGGACCACAGAAGAATCCAGACTTGATGGACTTTGTCCTTCATGGTGACAAACTTATCTGTTGCTTTGCCCCCCTTGTTACTGAAGGAAGGCTTGCACAATGAGAGGTCTTGCATTGTACTCTGCACGTGGTAAGATTGAGGCTCAAACTGATTCTGGCAGAGAACCGCACGGCGAAGGGCCCGTTGCCCTGTTTCTGAGACAACCCTCAGCACTGGTGTCCTGTGGGGATTGCTGCTGTGTTAGTGATGGGAGGGGTGTTATGTTCTTCCAAGTGTCTCAGAGAGGCAGTCTCTAGGTTGCCAGGCCTAGTCTTCCAAGCTGCCAGACCCTGATTCTGGGAGTTGCCAATGGGACTTGCTGGGCATGTTTAAGTATCAGTGGAACTACTCACATGCTTTCGGCACCCGAACTGTGCTGAATCAAGAACTAAAAGGGCGGGGCGGAGCTATTGTGCATGAAGAATTCAGGACTGGGTCACAGGCAAACCTGGAGTGAAATCTGCATTTAGAATATTTGAGCTACTTTATACTGATCTGCCTACCTCCCTGTAATGGTCGCAGTCCGGCTGCCTGTGCCCAATATCTGCTGACTACTATTATCTGTAAATGCTTTCGAGTGCTTCTTTTATAACAATTCATCGAGTCGGAAATGTGCCAGTCATATTGGGGCCAAATGACAATAATAGCACCAGGAGCTTGTGATTATCAGTGAATTGGGGTTTCACTGACCTGCCCTTCCGCTGCGCAGTGCGGAGTGGAATAACCATGCGCTCTCCTCACAGAACTAGGATGCAGGATGTGTACATTTCAGAGAGGGGCAGGTCTGGTATGTGGTGCGTTATTCCTCTCACCATCTTCATGCTAACATCCACTGTAAAATGCATGCATTCTGGGAGCATGCTGAGACAGAGCTAGACAGGAGTCATTTGATATTGTTTGCTGCCATAGTAACCCCACCGAATGTGAAATAAGCCAAACCTGTAGCATTAATTATTCTGTGTCAGTCTCTAGTTCCCTTGCAAGAGGAAGCCATGGGAGCCAATGGCAGAGAGACACTTGAGCCAGATACACGGCTAGTCCTGAGGGAGCTGGCACAGGCCACAGGCTTATGAAGGGCAGCTTCTATACATGCATGACCAATGATCTGTGGGCTTGGGCTGTTGGTTGCTGAAGGTCGAGGTATTTGGCAGACAGTGTCTCCTAACGTCTGTGATGAAGGAATCACAGGTGCTAAACTGTTTTCCACATTCAGACTCTGAGGAGGAAAACGTGAATGTGACAAGGTCAGGCCAGAGGGCTATTACAGAGTGGGGCTACTATGGCTGCCCAAAAAAGGTAAAAGGCCTGCTAATTAGGGGTGGAGGGCTGCATGGCAATTAGGAACAGCTGGCAGGGAGCAGGCCAAGGCCGTTTGGAGCCAGCTGACTCCACTTCAGGCCTGCCGGAGGCCTTTAAATGCCTCCCCAGTCAGAAGGTGGGAGAGAAAGTGAGAGGCTCAAAGGAGGGAGAGAAAAATTACAAAAAAATTATCACAGGTTGAACTGCTCTAGTCTGGCATCCTCAGGATCTGACCGGTTCTGAGTCAGAATTTTCTGGACCATGGGAGGTCAATATTGTCTAGCAGCATTGCCAACACTTCCACTGCTTCCTGGACTGTTAGAGGACATTTAGGGATAATTTAGAGCTAAATAACAGCATAGAACACTGGAAGCCAGAACTGATGACTGTAAACAAATTTTATGGGACCACAGGAAACTTGGGCACACCCATGACATGTGGACATCTGGCTCACTAAAATCATTCCAGATGATGGATGTTTCCAGACCAGAGTCTTCTGGACTAGAGATGTTCCACTTTCAGTTTTTAGTTGCATCCTCACCTATGTAGCGGTATATATGCAAATATAAAACTTTATTATTTCTATTTTCATTGTCTTTTTTTGTTAGAATAATACACATCTTTTTTTGGTAATGCTGTGGGGGGCCTCTTCAACTTGCATGTCTTACAGACTCAGGATGTCTTAATCTGGCCCTGTTTACCCCATTTTTACACAGGATGAAAGTAAGGGACAGAAACATGAAAGATTTGCTAAGGTTATTTGCTAAGGTTATGGCAGACCAGGTAGAACCTATAAACCAGATCCTCAGACACTCCTCAGCTTGTGTTGGCAAATAAGTCGTTTTCCACCACCTTTCCCCACTGACACTAGGGAAGGCAAAGGAGCCTTAGGGCTAGTTTAATATGCCTGTGTTGGAACAGCCCCTTGGAGGCACAACCGGTGCATTATATCCTCTCTTCTCCCCCTCTGTATGCACTGGAATTCCTGCTCTGCTGGCTGGGGCTAGAAGTTGGTAGGCGAATGCAACATGCAATTTCCTTGTGCTCTATCTGCAGGAGAACGGGGGAACCCTCGTTTAGAGGGACCCTACTTCCCATGATACAGAATGGAAGTTAAGCTGTAATGTGAAGAGGAAAAAAGTCAGCTATGAGAAGATTCTAGTGTGTTTGGTACAGAGTAAGGGGAAAGGCAAATCACTAGGTAGTACAACTTTAGTTAAACAACTGACATTTTCTCATGTTGGGAAGGTCTACTTATTAATAAGCAAAGAGGAAGATTTTCACTAGGTTCCCCGCTGTCTACCTATAACAGAGACCCAGAAGAAAGAGTAAGAAGCAAGATATCCTGATTTTTATCATCATCTGCAATTTTGAAGAACTGTAAATAATGACAGACAGGTCTATACAGACACACACAGAAGGGCTTAGATCACTTAAGTACCCGGGCTAAAAGATGGCAAATGCCAGAAATCAATGTAGATAAATGTAAAATACTGACTCTTAGGCAAAGAAAAAAAGAATCTGTGTCTGCTCACGTGAGCAGGTGCCATGGCATATCGACCAGGGAAGGTATTAGGGAGTTAGAGAAAATTCCCCAAAGCCTATAAAAACAAAGTGCAGCTCTGTAGTGATGGAAACAAAAAGGGTAATGTGATATTTTGCTAGTGTAAATAATGAGGCAAGGGGGATTATTGCTATAGGTAAGGCAGCACTATGGAGACATCTCTTTAGTGCACTCTGTCAATATTATCCATACCTGAAGGCACCAGAAAAGGCATATCCAAGAAAAGAAACATGAGAGGAGAGTTTACTAGTATAATTTATTAAAACGAATGGTGGTTTCCCCCACCAAATACACATACACTTATTCTAAAGACTAAAAAGAATCTTTTGCTTTTTAATTTTTAAAAAAATTTCTGCAGCCCAAATGGACGATAGATTTTGTCAGCTTTGCTTACCATAAGCTACAAATAAATGTGCTCATTTCAAAGGGGTTTTTAAAAAACAAAATGAACTTTGGTTCTTCATTGAAATGGATGTAACATCCTTTTCCCTGTGACCAGCACAGGGATACCTTGATAACATGAGGATAACACCATTTGTGCATTTAAATAATCTTCTTTTAAGGGACTGGAGAAGATTCATTGCTCTCCAGAGGGGAATGTAAGTTTCTTACAGATCCTATATCCTAATTAAGAGGATCGTCAGCACAATGCCAGAGAGGTGACAGAGAGAGCCTGTTTCTAGTTAGAGCCATGCACACATGAAAAAAATGTCTTTGAGTGTCAGGATTACAGGAGCTGCTCCAAAATTAGACTCTTTATTTAATTCGTGAGCAAAAGCAGGAAGAGGGTGCTCTGCATCAGCTCATCTGGGGAAGCTGACCTCTTTAAAACAACATGGATCATTCTGTGAATGTTACTGCCAATGTTATTGCCATCCAGATATAAATATGTACATGGGCTATCATTTTCTTGTAACAAATGGTAAAAGATATGCTGGTGACAGTGAGGTAGTCATGGAGAAAACAGTACTTTATCACCTACCTATGACTATGTTTCCCAAGCAGCATTCTCGCCAATCGCAAGCCCTGTCTGATCATTAGTTCTTGCACATGGAAGCAATGAAGTTGTCTCGTAAAGTAAATCATTCGAGGATTTTTTATAATCTGAAATAAAATTTTCTAATATTTTTTTCCTAAGTTTTCCAGGTTTAAGGTTTTAATCTTTTATTATTTATTGTATGGCAGTTTTGAAGGGCAGGAATGAGAAGCGCTGTGCAAATAGTTGTTGTAGTTGGGGGATCTGTGCATGACAATGCTGGATTTAAAAAGTTAATGTTTCTCATCACCATGTTATGTCTTGTGCTATTTGCAATAAAAAATTAACTATGCATTGCTTTATAAGCATTTTGCTACCCTGTCAATTAAAGTTGTTGATAAATATTTTTTAGAATTTGTGTGCCAGGGGAGAATGGCATATACATTTTTGTTTCTTCTAGCAAGACTTAGGGGGTTCCACTGAGAAGAATATACATTCTGTTGTTCTGTGGGATAATGTAACTTTCTGTATCACATAAAGTTTTCCCTCTAGGATTAAACATTCTTTCAAGCTTTGCTCACTTTGCCTCTGGTAATTTACCATGTAATTCAGGTGGGATTTCTTTTCCTTAATCATAGCACAATGCTGGACATGGTCTTAACTTGGGAGCTTCAAAACAATCCTCTCTGGAAAAAGACATAAAAGTGTCTCATTAGATCAGTGGTGCTACCAGGTACAATCTATCGTACAGTATAAAAACATGATGCTACATGTTATTTCTTCCTACCTGAATTCTGTGACACCTGGAATTTGGCAACTGAATACTTTGCATGAGTTAAATTATTTGCTCAGTGATGTAAAATAATGGCCATATATACTATTAAGGCTTAATTTGGCTCCACTGAAGTCAATCACAATTTTTCAGTTGACTTCATTGGGACTTCTTTACCTGTGTTGTTTTGTCCTTAAGCCGCTGAAACAATTTATCTATGGGCTTGAGCCAAAGTCCAGTGAAGTCAGTGGGGGTCCTTCAGACTATATCAATGGTCTTTAGCTCAGGTGGTATGTTCTGTGTATTTTTTTCCTTCCCTGTGTGGTTACTTATTCAATATTATAAAAATCAGGTGGCCTGGGGGCGTTTCAATGCAGAATCCACAAACCCTTCTTCATGTGAGTAACACCTATGCACACAGGCCTTTAAGGGTGTAACATTTACTTGCTCGAATAAAGGGTTTACGAACACTGAGCCTCTGGAAATTACATCCCATCTTGCAGTTGATACTGGGTGAAATATTATTCCTTTTTCAGACCCTAAACTGCTTTGAGTTTTACCACTAGGCTTCACCCCAGACATTTCCACACTGCAGGTTTCACAAGGCTGAGTGGTGTGCAAGCATGAGAGGATGTGTGTTTTCTGCACCCTCTCTCATCTCTACTCTACCTAGCCTGTTAAATGCCACCTCTATCCCGACTGAAGCCATATAGAAACTACAGCGGCAGCGGGTATCATAGGTGGGGGAAGGCATTTGCTTCCCAAACCACCGGGCATAACCCCACCCGTGCTCTGTCTCCAGAGCACCTACTGGGGGTGGAGTGTTGCTGCCCCCAGTGCCTGCCCTCCCTGTGCTCCAGGGCTGGGGAGGCTGGGGCCACATGCTGCCCCACCTCCCCATGGAGCTGGGGGCAGGGCCTGGGCAGAAGTGGCAGGGCTGAGGGCGGGGCCTGGGCAGAAGCCCCCCAGCCCTTTCTTCAGCCAGCACCATGATCCACTAGTTCGTTCTGTACTCATTATGAGCAATAACTGCAGTCGCTCTGATGCCTCAAGCAAAGAACAAAACGGCAAACAGGGTTTAACTGAATCCAGCCCAACAGAGGGCACAGTGCTGCGGAGGTGAATGACTCCCAACCTGCCTTTCCTCCTTCCTTCCCCCACCAAAAAAGTGCAAGAGATCTCTGTGGTGTCCTTGGACCCATTCTTATTATTTATAAAGCATCAGAAACGTGCACAGTGCATGTCACCTGCAAGATGTTCACTGCGTATGTCCATCAGTTCCTTTGTGATGTGGAAGGGTGCTGCCGGATGTGATATAGCTGGCGTTTTGATACTTGCATGAACGAAAGAAAATCACTGCCATGCAGAGCCTCAAAAGGTATTTGGGTACTTAAATCCCATTGTTTCAATTGATTCCCATGGAGGATAGGTGCCTACATACTGTTAAGGATCTAGACCTGTTGCCTAAAGTTAAAACATACATTTGATAGAGCTGGTTGGTTGATTTTTTTTTTTTCCCCCCCAAAACCATTTTTTTATTTAAAAAAAAAAAGTCTACAAATTTTGGCTTAGCCCACATTTTCTGTAATTCTGATGGAAAATGAAGTTTCTCACTGGAAACAAGTGGGGGGGGGGAGGGGGGAAGGGGGAGCATTGGAAAAACAAAATAATGGAAGCTTATTTGGTTTTATCTTGCTCAAACATCTTGAAGTATCTTTAAAAATTTGAAACGTGTTTGTATTTCTTTCCAAATGTTTCCTGGATGCTGTGTTTCTAACCAGCTCTTGATCGGTTTACGTAGAATCATTCTTAACACATACCGTATAATGATAAATATTGTATTTTCACTTGGAACTTACAGGGACATGATCAAAATAAATGCCACAGTTTTACTTGGTATAACTACACCCTACAAAAATTGAAGATTATTAAAATATTGTAAGTAAAAGAATAAGAGCTCATCAGAATGAAATACTAAACTGGAAATCTGGAAAGTGGTGTTAACTGGGAAAAGTCAGGGAAAAGAAGTAAAACTACAGGCCAGTCTATGTTCATTTGCAAGCTGAGAAAGCAAATGGCACCAAAACCGAAAGTACAGGTTGAAATTCTTTAGTCCAGAATTCTCTGGTCTGGCAACATCTGTGATCCAGAATGATTTTAGTTATCCAGATGTCTGCTTATCATAGGTGTGGCCAAGTTTCATAATTCCATAAAGTCAGCCACCAGTCCTTGCTCTCAGTGTTCTGTGCTGTTATTTAGCTCTAACTATCCCCTAAATGTCTTCTAAGAGCCCAGGAAGCAGAGGAAGTGTTGATAATGCTGCTAGACAATTCTGACCTCCTGTGGTCTGGCACCAGTCAGGTCCCAGAGGGTGCTGGACTAGAGAGGTTCAACCTGGACTTTATTGTACACTATAGATGGAGAAATTTGGTTACTGAAAATAGGGCGGGCCAGATTGTTCTCTTTTCATGAAGAAACATAAGGGAATAGGCCATATGGGTGGACCTTGAGCGTTCAAAGGTGGCAAAATATTCTAAAACCTATACAATTGAAGCCCTTCTTTATAGACCTTATTTGTACATTTTACTGGCTGCCACACTAAGTACAAATGCACTTTCTGGGCCTGATGCCGCAGAAATGTGTTATGTGAAGAGTCTGAGTGACTTCATTACAACTAAGAGTTACCAGATCTGATGCACAGTGATGTTTGAACCAGACATGGGCATTGCAACAAATTCTGGGACTGACCCTGTCCCATCCATGCCAGGAGAAACACGGCTGAGCCTTTGATCTAATGCATATGTCCTTCATGTTTTTCTTAGCTGCATTACAGTATGTTGTACATTATGACCACATCCATACAGTACAAGAATATATACACATCCCAAATGATCAAGGATAATTACATGCTTAAAGTGCAATATGCAAAGTTTCTCCTATGGATAATTAAGGGAAAAAAACTTGGTTCGCCCCTGTGGGAAGTCAGCCAGGAAATAAATAATTCTCAAAGTATGTCTTTATCATCTGCAGTGCTTGTCAAACTCCTTAAATGAAAAGTTAAAGCTTGAACACAGGGTTGGGGAATCTTTTTTGGGTTGGGAGCCACTGATGCACGGAAAAATCAGTCAGGGGATGCACACAAGTGAGAAGCACAAAAACAAAACAAGCCCTCACTGACATGGACTGAGAGAGAGAATAATAGAATATTAGAGCTGAAAGGGACCTTGAGAGATAATCAAGTCCAGTCCCCTGCCCTCACAGCAGAACCAAACACTGTCTAGACCCTCCCTGATAGATGTCTGTCCAACCTGCTCTTAAATATCTCCAGTGTTGGAGATTCCACAACCTCCTGAGGCAATTTATTCCAGTGTTTAACTACCCTGACAGGAAATTTTTCCTAATGGCTAACCTAAACCTCTCTTGCTGCAATTTAAGCCCATTGCTTGTCCTATCCTCAGAGGCCAACGAGAACAATTTTTCTCTCCTCCTTATAATGCCCTTGTAAGCCCTTGAAAACTGTTATCATGTCCCCTCTCAGCCTTCTCTCTTTCAAACTAAACAAACCCAGTTCTTTCACTCTTCTCTCATACGTCATGTTTTCTAGACCTTTACGCATTTTTGTTGCTCTTCTCTGAACTTTTCCAATTTCTCCACATCTTTCTTGAAATGTGGTGCCCAGAACTGGACACAATACTCCAGCTGAGGCCTAATCAGCGCAGAGTAGAGCAGAAAAATGACTTGCTCTCAACACTCCTGTTAATGCATCCCGGAATCATGTTTGCTTTTTTTGCAACAGTGTCACACTGTTGACTCTCATTTAGCTTGTGGTCCACTATGATCCCTAGATCCCTTTCTGCAGTACTCCTTCCTAGATAGCCACTTCCCATTCTGTATATGTGAACCTGATTGTTCCTTCCTAAGTGGAGTACTTCCTAAGGGGAGTGAAAGACACTCCCCACATTCCCCTTGCACACCAGAGCCCAAGGGGGCCCAGGCTTGTAGGTTTTGTGTGCTCCAGCCCCATGGGGCGATGGCAGGGGGGCTGGAGGGCCAGCATGGGCTCCCTAATGGTGGGGGGAGCCCTGAGTCTTGGGGGCTGGATCCAGGCAATCCAGGGACTGCATCCAGCCCCCAGTCCTTAGGTTCCCCACCCCTCTTTTAACATGTTCTCTAACTTCCTGTGGGCCGTAGCTACCGCTGGGCCAGAGTCATTCGAACACTGCCTTGCACCTGCTTAAAGACCTGTGCCCTGAAAGACAGTCAACCTTTGGGTGCGCAGGGGTTACATCCAGACACTCCTGCCACCCTCTGGATTTCTGCCAGATGTGTGAGTGGCTTTAGCTGACAGCCTGGTCTCTACCACAGCCCCACTGGCTGACAGCTGAGGGGAAGCAATAGACCCACCCATCTGCAGAACTTGGGCCATGAACCCTCCACTAAGCCAGGTTTTTAGTCTCTTCCTGTCCAGTAATAGAACACACATAGGAACCATCCAACAATCCCTGTGGCCCACCAGTGGCAAATGAGGCTGCAGCTGCTTTGTACCGTTCCCTTTTGTCTTGTGGCCTTTCCGTAAATCAGCTTTACACACGCACCAAAGGCTCTTGGCTCGACTTGCAGCCTGGGTGTTTGAATCAGTTTCCCAGCACGAACAAACACACTTCCTTTCAAAAGCTTGAAGGACTGTGCTGTAAAAGTCCTGCACCGACGTGCGCCCTGGCACCCCACCTTCTACTAAAGTTTTTGGAGAGAAATCACCTGCAATTGGGATGAAGGAAAAGGAGCTCTCTCTCTCAAAAAACCAAAAACAAAAAACCAAAAAAAACCCAACCATGATGGCAACAGGAAAGGATACTGGGGAAAATGTGCCCCGTCCCAACATTGGAATGGTCAGGGCCCCCCATCAGCAATGTACTTAAGCCTGTCCTTAATTTTAAGAATGAAAGTAGTCTCAATGATTTCATGCAGCTGCTTGCATGCTTGGAGTAAGTGAAGGATGTACGTGTGGACCTTGCTGAATCAGGACTCGTGTATGAATAATGGTAAAAAAAAAAAAAAAAATCTGAAGCTATCATTGTTGAAATTCTGCCATCCCCTCTTTCTGGAAACAAACCTTCCTTGTTTTCCTTTTCATCTTTACAATCGTTTTTAATGCAAGGGGCTCCATTTCCCCTGCGGAACAATCCTACAGTATTTCAATTAAAGCCATCAGGCTTCCGACCCATTTTTTCCCCCTAGCTTCCCCGCACTTCCATTCACAGCACTGGCACAAAAACTCAATTAGTTATTAATCGATGCATGTTAAAATTCATTAACTCTGCATGTGAAGCTTAAGCTATAATTAACTGTCTTCCTAGCCTTTTGTTCCTTAATCTCCAGGTAGACTTTCCCATTGTTAATAAGAAAGAAGAAACGCATCCTGAAATCCCTCGAGTAGTACCTCCCTGCAAGTCCTATGGGTTGCAGGCGGCATGGTACGGTGGTATGACACGGTACCAGAGGAAACGTCACTTGATAGGGCTTTCATTGCAGCTACTAAGTACTGACTTACAGGTGTGAATCTGTTCCAGTCTAGAATGGAAGAGGACCTTCAAGGTTATTTTCAGAAAGCCGAATGTGCTGCTATCCTATTTCCTGACCTCAACTCCATATGTCCTCTTTTGCTTTCTAACAGTCTGCGAAGATTTTTTGTTTTAAAAAGCTGCCAGAAAGGCTGGTCAGGACAAACTTGTGTTCCATATATGAAACTGCCCGAAGCTAACATTTATTATAACACAAAACAAGCTTGGAAATGAATTTGTATGTCAGGTGTCGAGGCTTATGTCCTATGGAATTGACATACGTTTGTGTTGCATCTCTATATACTCTATGTACACTGAGGTTTGTTCAGGAAGAATGATTTCTTACGTATTTTCCCCTCTTCTCTCCCCACCCCCGACCTCCACCAACCACCAGCAGTATGTTTCTAAGACTTCTATATGCAGAGGGTGCATCTACATTGCACCCGTAGGTCGAAATAAGTTACGCAATTTGAACAATGCAAATTGCATCTCTTATTTTGATCTAATTTTGAAAAAGTTATATTTTGAAATGTCCCTTAACCCTCATGGAACGAGGGTTGCGAGGATGCCAGAATAGTGCGCCCGTTATTTCGAAATCTATTTTGAAATGCGTGCATTTAAAGACGCAGAATAGCTATTTCAGGATACTTCCGGTGTCCTGAACTAGCGCCGCTGTCTAGACATAGCCTTAGGGTGAGATTTCAAAGCTGCCTCGCCTGGGTACATCTCACTTGATCACTTGCTGCCATTGGGAACTGGAGCACCTCAGCCCCTCCTGGTCTCTGCCTATGGCATGTAATAGTGTAGCCTTCTGTGTGCCTGTAATACTTTGATCTCATTGTGGTGGTTGGGGTGAGTGTGCGGGTGCTGGTGACCTGTGAGATACAGGAAGTCCGACTACCTAATCTGGCAGTCCCTTCTGGTCATGAACTCTGTGACTCCGAGTCACTAGGGTTCTGTGTCAGGGCAGTAGTCTGATGTTGCCGGAGTGGGATTTGAAAGAGTTTGTCTATCTATGAGCTCCTCCGAAATGGTAAGAGCTAGGACCACCAAATTCGGCATGCAGCTTCCTCTTAGCATAACGTTAAAGCAAGGTCAGGGTTTGGTTCTGAGCCCCAGCCCAGGGACATGCACCCCTTCCCCAGCTGTGCCTGCTGAAGTTGTAGCTGCCAGAGAGAGGTGCTTCTTACCTGGCAACAAGCTGCTGTGGTGAGAGAGGGCTGGGGTTGTCTTCTCTCCCCTGGGCAGCCTGCATCCTGAACCCCTCATCCCCAGTCCCACCTGAACCTTCCACCCCCGGTGCCCATTAGGGAGAGCAGTGGCGGGGGCTGAAATCTTCCCCTCCCCCAATTCGTAAGGGACTTCGCTGGCTGTTCCCCTTCATCAGAGGAAAGCACATAGGTTGCTGCATTCCTCACTCTGGCTGGGGAGTGCAGGGGGGCAGACAAACTAGAACCTGCCCTGGCCATGGACGTGCGCCCCTCCCCTGGCTGTGCCCGCTTGAACTGCTACAACCATGGAGAGGTGCTTCTCACCTGGCCCCAAGCTGCTGCAGAGAGAGAGCTGGGGCAATCCTCTCTCCCCACGGCAGCCTGCAGCCTCCCCAGCCCCACCTCAGAGCAATGTTTTCAATGAAGCATGAACATTTTCATTTTATTTTCCAAAAACCAAACTTAATTGAGTTAACGACCTGAGCAACGCCAGATACATCTTCTGGTTACTAACTGAAACTCTGGAAGGCTGGCCAAGGTTTAAAACACCAACGTGGGAGGTTTACATTCTTGTAGCTCCTAGCCGCCCCTTCCCTCCCCCCCCATTGCATATTTATTCTGCATACTTTCATGAATAAGGCCTTAGATGTTGTTTTTCTGGGTTTGGAAGGACTCAGTCGGTTTGGTAGCCCACTGGAGTGACTCTCCAATTGGGGGGAAAAGAAAATAGTTCAGTCTGGGCTGCAGACCCGTCCTCATTTCTACCGAATGGATTTTTGTGTGGAATCACGGTGCACATCTGGATTTTATATAGTGGGAAGTGCTGAGAACCAATCCATGAAACCACTTCAAGCCAGGGTTTGCTGCCACACTCCTCCCTCTCCTCCTCAGACTCCTCATTACAGCACTTATGAGTGCAGCTTGTAGTGGTGACAACAAGTGAGGCCAATATCTTGATGGTTGTACTTTAGATCGCGTGTGAGAGGGAAACCATTAGGGCTGTTCATTGAGGCCTGGCGAATTCCACAGCAGCCTGAACCTAGATTTGGCCACAATGCTCTGTAGCTTCTGCTGTATCCTAGCATGGCAGACCGCAAACTCCACAGCAGATGAACAACAACAAAAAAAAGGTTATTTGATAAGATACGGAAGTGTGAAAACATCTTTGTGCAGAGAACAGGAGTCACTCTGGATACCGCCCTCAAATAAGGTTCATGAAGTTGAAATGGTTCAGGGAATCAGGGGCACAAGATTTTATAGGTTTAGTGAAATGTTCACGGTTTGTCTTTCAACTAAGCAGAGAAAGTGGCAAGGGGCAAATGAGACTAGAAATCAGATAATTGGGCCAAACCAGAGGGCTGCATTGTCCTGTGTGTGTGTAAGAGAGAGAAAGAGAGGGTTAATATTTGCCCCTTAGAACCAACAAAGACTACAAGTCTCAAGGAGAGAGAGTCCCTCATGGTGTTTTCTCACTCCTATCACTGATTCAGTAGCAGCGTTGTTGGGGTTGTTTCCATGGGCAGGAACTAGAGGTAATAACCACAGTGCATCGATGGGTAGAGACATTAATGGCAATCCTGGGAAACCCCCAGAGGAGAATCAGTGAGGACCTTGTACAATTTTTCACTTGCTGTAGCATCAATCATGTCTATTCTGTTCTTGTAAGCTTGTGAAAAGTAACAGGAACACTGACAGGTGTTTGACAGCACTACGTAAACTAGGGATAGGGACAGTTAATGCAATCAATAACTGGAATGGTCTGATACCATTACAGTCACTTACTACAGAGATAGAACATGATGTGTCAGGGTTTCTTTCTTTCTGTTTTGTGTCCTGTAAGGATTAATGTTTAAGGGAGTTATCTAAAGCTAATCTGCTGGAAATATGCTCATTTTTATGGTAGAAGAGCGTAACAATTAAGCCCAGTGTCTGCCAAGGAGCTTCTGGGATTTAGAATTAGTAGCCCTCTGTTGTGAAAAGAAGCTGAACATAAATCAGAGGATGATAACAATCATATTCAACGTCTAGTGACGAGTCCTGGGAACACGGTGTTAAATTTGCTGGCAACTGTTGGATTTTTCATTGTGCAGGTCTGTAAGCAAACATATTACCTTATCAAGAAGTCTGAGCTTGGTAGAGATCCAGGTGGTTTCATTATCCTATCAAATCTTAACAGTGGCATTGTAAGATGTTTTGCCAAGAGCCATGAAAAATACAAACCGCACTGCCTAAAATCATTATTATTTTATGTAGCTGTGAGCCAACCTGATACGGTGCCAAATTTTTTTTAAAAAAAAAGGTGTTTAGGGCTGGTGGAAGGTGACAGATAAAGAGGAGAGTGAATAAATTCCTCAGTTTATCAACAGAACAGCTACAGTAATAACAGTGCAAGTTTTCCCCAAACTACCCCACAAAATAGGTACTGTTTTTCTTTAGTTAGCCTTAATGCCATGATGTTGCTGGTGGATCAGATATACATTGGCAATACTTATACTCAGAATGGGCTAGATTCAGGAAGGGTGCATAAGTAAATTATTTAGATTGTAAGGGCTATCGGGAAGGCATCATCTTTTTGTTGTGTGTTTGTACAGTGCCTAGCATGATGGATCCTGGTCCAGGCCTGGGGCTTCTGGGCTCTACTGAATTACAAACAGGAAAGGAACTAGAAATTATGGGCAGAAATTACTGGGTGAAATCCTGTGATTTGTGTTATATAGAAAGGCAGACTAGAGTCACTCCCCTTTGGCCTTAAAACTCTATTAAAGACCATGCATTAAAAAGGCCATGGAAGGCACTAAACACTAAGGGTATGTCTACACTTGCCCCTAGTTCGGACTAGGGAGGCAAATGAAGCATACTGAAGTTGCTAATGAAGCGCGGGATTTAAATATCCCGTGCTTGATTAGCATATTTGCGGCCGGTAGCCATTTTAAAATGCCAGTCGCTTTAACTTGCGTGTAGATGTGTAGTCCGATCCAAAACCCTTCCCTTGAATTAACTGTTACTCCTCGTGCAATGAGGAATACCTTATTACAGGTTTTGGATCGGACTACTGCGTCTACACGTGGCAAGTTAAATTGGGCGACCGGCATTTTAAACTGGCGATCGTCGCTAATATAGACTTAAGCGCGGGATATTTAAATCCCGCGCTTCATTAGCAACTTCGGTATGCTTCGTTTGCCTCCCTAGTCTGAACTATGGGGCAAGTGTAGACATACCCTAAGAGCTGCTGCATGCAATTCAGATCCAAATCTTCAGAGAGTACATGCTTCACATCAGTGCCTAGGGACCTAGATCCTCAGACAGTGAAAACAGGCATTGAAGTTAGAGAAAATCTAGTTCTAGATTTTTTTTAACCTACCACTGTTACATGTATCCTCTAGATGGAAAGCAATTAGAAAACAAATCTTTTATTCATCGTAATGTTTTGCAGCTTGTTTGCATTGTGGTATCACTGTGAGCTAGAGTTAGATGTTTAGATCCCTAAAGATGCAGATAGACAGATAGACAATAAGAGTCTCAAAGGTGTGTAGGCCCCTAACTCCTGTTCAGATCAATAATTGGAAATCCATCATTGATTTCAATAGGCATTAGATACCTAGAGGGATTTTCAAAAGCACCTAAGTATGTTAAGTGCCTATCCAGATCTTTAGGGACCTACGTGTCTGAAAATTTGGCCCTGTGTGTATAGTCAGTTTCACTCTCTTTTTTTTTCCCCTTGTACAGCCACCAAGTTGGTTTCCGCTTTGTTTGGGTGTGTGTCTCACACAGAAACAGGGAAGAGGAAGAACATTTTGTTCTAAAAATAGGAATACATGATTGAGAACAAGCAGAAAGTATCTGGCAGATAGGAGAGTGCGTAAAGCCTCAAAGCTATTTCAACATTTTTTTTTAAATTACCTTTTTGTAGCAAAATTAGCCCAGTAGCTTCAAGAAGACCCCATCGCTTAGCGGTGCTTCATTATGCTCGACCCCATAGTAGTAGAAAGAGATAGTCACTGCCCCAAACATCTTGCAGTCTAAATTGAGGGGCAAGATTTTGTCATGACAGAGTCTCTTTCACACACCCATAACATTGAAACAAAGCGAGATTTTTCAGCTGCCCAGTCCCCTCCCAACTAGGCCAGATTTTCAAAAATACTCCGCATCTTTCACTGTAAACAATAAGAATTCCTGTGTCCCCTTATAGACGAACAGATTTATTGGAGCATAAGCTTTCGTGGGCAAAGTCCCACATCGTCAGATGCAGGACCAGGCTTGAAGTGGGTCTTTGCCTACGAAAGCTTCTGCTCCAATAAATTTGTTAGTCTACAAGGGGCCACAGGACTTCTCGTTGTTTATGCAGATTCAGACTAACACGGCTACCCCTCTGATATCTTTCATTGTGGCGCTTAGCCCTGTGCACCCACGCTGGTTTTGAAAATCTAGATGCTTATATAAATGCCTAAATGGAGGCTGAACTCTCTTGAAAAAACTGGCCCTCAGCAAATGATGTCAGTGATTACTAGTACAGGTTGTACCTCTAAAAAACTGGCATCCTCTGGTCCGGCAACATCTGTGGTCCGGCAGGACTATGGATGCTCCTGGACCAGAGAGTCTGGGGGCCTAAGGGCAGGAGGGACAGCCGGGGCTGGGGAAAACAGGGTTACCACTCAGCTGCAGCCAGCACAGGACCAGGCCTGAAGCAGTGCAGGGGTGGGGCTGGAGTCCCTTGGCAGCCTCCAGAAACATGAGTCCAGAGCCCCCCCACAGTGGCCCTCTGGAGCATGGGGCTGGAACTGGAGCCCCATGGCAGCCCCTGGGAACAAGGGGTAGGGCCGGAGCACCGTGGAAGGGGCTGGAGCCTGTGCCACTCAGGGAAATGGCAGCAGCTGGCCAAGCAGCCCAGCCAGTTTGGGCGGGAGGGCAAGGCAGGTGTGGGGAAGGCAAGACCTATCAGCCTGCCAGCAGCATGGGCTTAGGGGCTGACGGAAGACTTGCTCTGGTCCGGCAAATTCTCTTGTTCGGGACCAGTCAGGTCCCTACGGAGCCAGACAAGGGAGGTCCAACCTGTAATTTATAAAGAAATGGAGCAAAGGGAGCAAAGCTATGACCATTGGCTTAAAACAAAGTTAAAGAACGACTTTAGCAGAAAGTTGGTGTCCGATGCCCTGTTTGGAAAGAAAGGAAGAGGCAAAGAAGAAAAAGGCACTTAATCATGAAGAACATTCTTTGCATCCAGATGAAGCCAAGTGCTTGCCCAGCTGTTAAAAAGAAGCAGCATTTAAAGGGGTAAATACGGGTTGTTCCAAACATATAAGATGTTGAGGCTGCCCAATGCCTGCTTCAAGCAGAAAGAAGTTTTTCGGTTTGCTTCATGCAGGAAGCAGTGACCCCCAAACTCCATCATTAGTTACAATAATTAGAAGGTGCTATAAGAGGGAGTGCATGGATGATTGCACCTAAAACGAAGAGTCTCATTAATTTATTACAGATTTTTAACTTGGCTTCATTAGGGCATGTCTGTTGAAGGCCATTTAGGACTCTGGGGATGTGCCTGTACTTTAGATTCCCTCCATGTTGTCTGGAAAAAGGAAGGAAAAAGAAAGGAGGGAGCTTTGTCGGCCACTGTGAAATCTTGCACCAAGCCAGTGTGAGGCAGGAATTCATCATGTTGTGAGTCTTCTAACCAAGGGAATGTGGTTTATGGAAACCAAGTGCCTGGTTCCCCAGAGCTGTAGACAATGTGTAGTCCGCTATACAGCGAATACCTAGTTTCATAGCCACTATCTGGTAGCATCTGACCTCCACTTGGTACACGCTGACTGCACAAGCTACAAAGCCTGTGGAATCAGGCCCCGGCCCTATAGAACAAGTCTCGGTAAAATAACGTATTTCCTACCTTCCGATTCAGTTCTTTACACCATCATTTTGTGTCAGCTGGGGGCCTCTGTTCCCTTGTCAAGGCTGATCACTTTTTCCCTTTTAAAAATGTTTCTCCTCATCCTGCCAGTGATGGCACCTGATCCCTTGCTGTTTCTGTGACTGTGAGTGCCGTATCGCCCGGTCACCTGGGGATACCAGGTGAGCCGCTCCCTTCTGCACTAACACCCAGGCAGTTGCATGAACTCTCCAGTGTGTCTGTGCTCTTTGAGTGCTGCAGCTGGGTGCCTTAATCCCGTCTGTCGGATCATTTCCCCCTAGGTGTGTAGCCATCAGAGCCACAGCCTGTCTTCTAGTGAGAAATGCAAACAGCCGTCGCTTTTGTCCCATAGGACTGGAAAAGCAAGGCCAGGCATCCCCAGGATAACTCTGTTTTATACTACTCTGAATCCTGTGCGCAGGTTGAGTTTAAACCGTAGGACCACATTCGATCTGGGAGGGCGGGGCAGGATTATTCCTATGCAGTCGGTAACGGTTGCAGGATTGGGCTCTGAATTATTCACCACCTTAACACAGATCAAAGTAACCTTCCGTTCCTGATTACATTTGATTTAAATTATAGGGGGAAACAAACAGTTTCTATTGTATATTTAAAAGACATCTTGGACAGGATTTCATCAGCAGCAAAGTGAGTTTTACTCACGAAAGCTCATGATACAATATATTTTTGTTACTCTCTCAGGGCAGTGGTCCCCAATGCGATGCCCGCGGGTGCCATGGCGCCCGCCAGGGCATTTATGTGCGCCCACCGAGTGACCAGGGCTGGCCCAAGCTATTCTTGTGCCCCTGGCTCCAGACGCTCGGTGCATGTGTGGCCTCTGTCCCAGGTGCGCGGTGCATGCGCGGTGCCACCCCTGGCAGCCCCAAAAGGTTGGGGACCACTGCTCTCAGGGCGTGTCTACACTAGGAAATTATTTCAAAATAACTTATTTTGAAATAATAACTCCCAAAATAACTATTTTGAAATAATCCATCCACACAACAGGGAAGCCTCAAAATTAGTCCAAGGCAGGTTCCCTTAAGGTGGGCATGCTACCTTGACTTAGAGCCCCAAGAAGCACTCAGAATAATTTCTTTGAATGACTCTCGGGAGTAGTTATTTTGAAATAGCAGCAGCGGAGAGGCCACGCTACTGCTATTTCAAAATAATTATTTCAGAATTAGCATTATTCCTCATGGAAAGCAGGAGTTATTTCAAAATAACCATTCCGTTCTTTCGAAATAACAGGCTTGGTAGTGTGGATGCTCCGCTTGTCATTTCGAAATAAGGGGCGTTATATTTCAAAATAACTCCCTAGTGTAGACCAGGGCACAGATGCCACAGGACTATTTATTGTTTCTGAAGTCAATAGAAGTCTTACCTATGAATGTTTATTATTTGTATTGTGGTGGTATCGAAGGCCTGCTATCAAGGTCCCCGTTGTGCTAAGTGCTTTAGATTCATAACGAAAATATGGTTTGTACCTTCATTACAATCTAAAGAAAAGACAGGAGACAATAGCTGCGCGTAACAGACAGACGAGTACAATATAGTTGATATAATTTCAATCAGTGTAATAAGCAAAAGTCATAGTGCACCAGCTCTCTATCCATTGTTAAGTGGTTTGTAGGCACCGTGATGTAGGTGGGTTTTAGAGACTGGTATAAAGGAGGATCATGTAGTGGTTTTGTGGAGTGTCCAAAAGAACAGTTAGGAACAACTTCAGATAGATCAGTGCTAATAAGTGCTTTTGAAAATCCCACCATTAGCTTCAGGACTTCACCATAGTGCCTCTGAATAGATGCAGCACAATGTTTGGGCAATACATTGTCAATACATTCACCAGTTTATCTCAAACCTGACTTGGAGCGAAAGGGCAGCTTGCTCTATTACCTTTGCTGCTTTGGTCAGTAGCAGATCCTCCTCCTATCTGAAGCTCTTCTGATCTTTTACCTCTATTCTTCTGATCCCCAGTTTGTGGTATGTTCCTCACAAATTGTTCTTCTTTTAAAAATCCAGAAGACAGGTAGAGAGAGAGGGAGCGAGCTGAGGGTCTTTTGGTCTGTGGAGCTCTTTGTTACATTGATCTCCTGAGCTGTTTTCTAGAGGCATTTAAAAGAATTTGATATGCACGTTTCAATGGAATTTGGGCACAGAACTCCTTTATGGGGTTTCTGTTTATTTTGGAAAATCCCAGCAAGGGACTCTCTAATAATAATTTTTTTCCAAACTATTCTCTTGAATATAGTTTTTGAAAGCAGGTGAAAAGACAAAGAAACATTACAAATGATAGCTAGTGGGAAGCATTTGTGAGAAGTTAGGATGTTGGATAATACCCATAATGCAAAATTTACAAATAGTTAACAAATCTAATAATGTATCCGCCTTTTAATGGAATGGAAGACGGGGAACAGCAGAAAGGCAATTAATCTATTTTAAGATAAACAGAAGACAAATACCTTGTGAATCAATACCATAATCCTATCCAGCAATTGTCTATCTGTGAGATTGTGTCAAACTCTGTGCAGCTCGGATTACATAATGAAAAGGGAAACACTACGGGCCTGATTCTCGATTACTGTAACGCCCCTAGCAGCATGAAGCACCCTAAAAGGAGAAAGGAAACAGCCCTCTGAAAATACCCCAAGTACACTACAGTCTTTCAAGCAGGGAAAGGGCTTAGCACCAGCCCTGCTCCATAGAGAGGGAAGTATTTCCTCATTCATTCTGTAACAGACGATCTAAGGCACTGAGCAATTTTCAGAGCACCCCAGGGCTCCTAGCCACACTGCAGGGACTTGAACCAGTGGTTACGAAAGTCTAAATGATGCAAAAGTGATACTTGTCTACATGAATATTTAGTTCACAGCAAGCTGGAGCATGGAATCTACACTGCATTGGCCCACCATGAATTAATTGTCCACGTAGATCCTGCTGATATGTACTTACAACTTCGTTAGTGACTTTTAATCTACTCCCATTTTAAGCTACAATTCTTCTGCCCTTTTACACCCTAGCTTGCTTCAGACTAACTGTTCCCAGGCAACCAAGCAACCTCATAAGCAGTTAAAGTTTGTTCTGCTCACCTGATATTTCATAGTGAATATACTTCCATGAAAAATGTTGTGTTCAGCATTTTAGAAAAACTTTTTAAGCAGAGGTATATTAAAATAAAGAATTATATTTAAACTAAACTGGTCTGTTTTTAAATTTCAATTTTATTAGGAAAAGCTGGCAGAATATATCATCAGATTTTTTTTAAAATAAATTTTCCAGATTATAAATTATATCTGCTTTAGGTTTTAAAAGCAGACTTTTTTTCCTGCATACACTTTTTTTCTAATCACAATCAAAAACAAATAGCTGAGTACCTTTATCAAAGACCATTGGGAGTCAGGGTTAAATCTAGTAACCAAACTACCAGCTGAATGATACTTCAGCAAATCAGTTTACGCTGATAGAACTTATGCAGAAATAATTATTTGTCACTGATCAACTAAATCCTGATCCTGCAAAGACATCTGTTTAAGCACATGAGCAGTCCCATTGACTTCCCTTAAAGTTTAAGCTTGTGTGCATGGTTTATTTCAGGATGAGAGCCTAAGAGTATGCAAACACAGCACAGTTCAGCCAGACTTCTCCCAAATTTTAAACTTTGTCTCCTCCCATCCAAACAGGAGAAAATTGACCAGGTTTGGAAGTGATTTAAGCCCAGATCAGCTTACTCAGCTCTTCTTGAACTTACAACCATGCTCTTCTTGAACTTTGACCTTACTTTGCAATGAGGAAAGAGGCTAAATGACTTGAGTGCTGATAGTCTTCCAGTGCCCTCCCACAATATCGCCAGGAAAGACAGACAAGGTCTCTTGCAAATTGACAGGGAAGGAATCCTAGTTCTCCTCAGCACAAAGCATCATGGGATATAGCTCAGGAGATAGAGAGGCAAGTGCATACATTATGAGGGCACAGTGATGCGGGCAGGGCTTTTCAGTGAAGATGCTCACATGTGTTCCGACCCAGGTGCCAAAGACTTAGGTTAACTGTTCAGTGTAGACATCGAGCAAAGCTTTGCTCTAGAATACATGCTTTTCAACTCACTGGGCCAAACCGATGGACTTCTCATGTGGGTCCTACAGTGTTCCCATTGGAAATATGGGAATTAGACAATCAAGATTTGGTACAGTGTGTTCCACTATCTTGACTGATGGAAGACAAAGTTTTCTGCTGATATGAACCCTTCTGGCTTTGCAGTATTTGCCTCTAACAATTGGACAGCTGTAACTCCAAATTCAGGTAAAGGAAAAAGGAAAGAAATTCATGGTTTATGGCCAGGATCTAAACACATTTTATTGGAAATATTTATGTTTGTAGGGTTGCAGAGTTTTTATAGTGAGGAGTTCTGAAAACTGCTATAAAATTTTGCCTTGGGGGTTATGATTACATTTGTATCTGTCCCAAACTTATATAAATAAAAAAGACAGTTTTTACTGTAGAAGCTTAAAAGGTTAGAGTGGTATTTGGTCTGTGATGAACCTTTTATAGGTATGATGTTGTAAGAATATTTTTTAAAATATCAATAAAAATGCAACTTTAAAATTGCTTTATCAAGAAATGTAACCCTTGGTGATAAGAAAAGGATAATGTTAAAGATGTAGTTTCATCAACAGTGAGTTCCTTTCTGCTAATCCATACTCTCGTGCATTTTTGTACACGCAGACTGCTCTAAATAGTAACTAAATCAGAGTCTTGTTTTGCAGAAATATGATTTCAAGGAAAGCTCTATGGTCTCCTGAGATTTGATGTAAGAGTCATATTTCTTGGCCATAGACTTTATCCTCCTGTAGTTTTAATCTTGCTCTATGTCCGAGCAACCTGCATGTTATGTTAAGAATAGTAGTAACACAGGGCACAGATGCCCAGAAGATTGCACTTGATGATGATCTGTAGGTTTGTGGAGAGTATGAAGAGGCAGCAAACAACATAAAGAGTGTTTCACAACTGCATGGTTGATGATAACATCCGAGAATGCCATGCTTGTAAAACTAAACTCTTTACTAAGATAGGCCTTGGCAAAATATGGCCCACGGGCTGGATTTGGCTCTCTAAGCCACCAGATCTGGCCTGCTGATGCTGCAGGGAGCCCCAGGCTGGCTTGCCTCACTCTCCCTGCATGCTGCTCAGAAAAGCGACTGCCGAGCCATTTCTTTCAGTCCCAAGGGTGACAAATTACAAAGGTTCAATCAATAGTAGTTGTCCTTGGTTTGATTCTTTCCTTGGACAGTTCCACTGCCCTTGCAAGTTGGAGGCGTTTCTCTAGGTTTAGATCAGTTTCTCTGAACAATTTCTTCTGAACGTTGGAATTGCACAAATGATCCTCTCCTTAATTAGGGAACCTTCTAATGTCTCCAAATCTGCATGTTGGATGCCACCATTTTCAGCTCAGTAATGTAAGTGTCTGTTTCCTATGTTGCTTCTTGCATACAGGTAAATGTGCATGTGCGTACACACACACACACACACACACACATTCAGTATCTTTGTACGGTCTCATTCTGTCTGGAGTCATAGTACTTATCAAACAGGTGTCCCAGTATTTGGGGCATTACCCCTGCCAGCAGCATCAAAGCTGAGTGTGATGGCTAAAGATGGAAAAAATAAAAGTACAGGTTGTACCTCTAAAAACTGACATTCTCTGGCCTGGCAACATCCATGGTTTGGCAGGACCACCGATGCTCCTGGACCAGAGAACCCGGGAGCCTAAGGGTAGGAGGGACAACCAGGGCTGGGGAAAACAGGGTCGTCACTCAGCTGCAGGCAGCGCAGGACCGGGGCTGGAGTCTGCTGAAAGCCCTGCGGCAGCACGGCCTTCAGTCCCTAGCAGCCACCAGAAACACAGGGCCAGAGCCCCCATAGTAGCCCCTTGGAACAGGGGGCTGGCACCAGACCCTTTCTATCTCTTTCACCAACATATCAACCTGAACGAAGCAGGCTCTGAACTATCATTGGTCTTGATGGGGAGCCATTTTGTCCAGAGTAATGATGAAGACATTTTTGCAAACGTTTATTTGCCTTCCCTATTTTTGGCCACCTTGAGCTATTAGGAGTCCAGCATCCCTTATTGGTACAGTTGCTTCATAGCAAACCCAAAGATGTGGGATTATTTATAAACTTGCAGCAAGATTTATCTTTGCAGTTAGTCTCCATCACTATTGGCTCTTTGAAGAGTGCCCTTATCAAATCTACTAAAGCAGTGGTTCTCAAACTTTTTTTTTTTCCCATTGCCCACTTGAAAATTACTGAGGAACTTGGAATCTCAGTAATTACTGAAGAACTCATGGATCTTTCCAAATGTTTGCACTCTTACCTAACTGTTGTAAAGCATTTTGAATAAAATATATATTAAAAAGGGGGGTTGTTTTACAAATGAAAGCACACAACTTCTATTTTAATATCAATTGTTTTACCTTTCTAATGCTATGGTGTGTCTGTTTCTGTGAGCAAAGTTCAGGGAATTCGGGTGTAATGTTTGTCAGCTTTAGCATTAAGAACATAAGAATGCCCGTACTGGGTCAGACCAAAGGTCCATCTAGCCCAGTATCCTGTCAGCCGACAGTGGCCAATACCAGATGCCCCAGAGGGAGGGATCACAACAGGTAATCCTCACATGATCCCTCCCCTGTTACCCACCTCCAGAGAAACAGAGGCTAGGGACACCATTCCTACCCATTCTGGCTAATTGCCATTGATGGACCTAACCTCCATGAATCCATATAGCTCTTTTTTGTATCCTGTTAAAGTTCTAGCCTTCACCGCATCCTCTGGCAAGGAGTTTCACAAATTGACTGTGCACTGAGTGAAGAAAAACTTCCTTGTGTTTATTTTAAATCAGCTGCCTATTAATTTCATTTGGTGAACCCTAGTTCTTATATTGTGGGAATAAGTAAATAACTTTCCCTTATTCATTTTTTCCACACCAGTCATGATTTTATAGACCTCTATCATATCCCCCCTTAGTCTCCTCTTTTCTAAGCTGAAAAGTCCAAGTCTTTATCCATCCTGCTACTGTATTTGAACTTGAGGGAGGCAAGTGATGAAAATGTTGTCTTGTGCAGGTATGTACCGGTAGTAGCAAGTAGCATCGGAAAACGCACTACTTTGTCTGCAAGTTCTGGGTATTCTCCAGTTCTTTGAATCCAAAGTTCAATTAGGGAATATTTTTAAAATTCTGACCATAATGTTTCATTGCAAGAAAGCTTCAACATGCACTCTTGTGCCTAGCTGGACAAACCAAAGGGCAGCTCGCTGATTTCAATTTTGAAAGGATTACATCACCAGTTGTTTGGTTCAGCTTCTGCTGGAAAGTAAACTTCAAACTGTTGCTTAAGAGCAACAAGATGTTCTTCAATGTCATTTTTTATTGTTTTTGTCAAGAACCAGTTCATTTTCAGACAGAAAACCTTCCAGTGTCAGAACCTGAGAGGGAATTATCTGTGGGCTACCTGAATGGAGCTTGCGGACCACCGGTGGTCCACGGACCACATTTTGAGAATATCTGCACAAGAGTATCCTATAGGAGTAGTCCCAAATGTTGCAGCATAAAGTATATTATTAGAGCACCTAGCCTCATTACCAGAAAATGAGGGTTTTTTTAAACAATGACCATCAAAAATGTGCAGGGTCAATTTGAGCCAAATGCTATTGTGTCTTAACCTATTTACTTTGTGAAAATAGAGGGGAGGTCTCACAAAAATCAGATTTCCCTGGAATTTCTTGTGCTTCCTGGCTGAGATTTTCAGGCATGCACAGAGCGGGTCTATATCTGTTCCCACTGATTTTAGTGGGAGTCTAGTTAGGCCAAAGATAATTGACATCAATGGGAGCAGAGTTAGAGCATCTGAAATTTTGATCTGATGATTTGAGTGTATTGGAAGTACTTTCAGAAAAGAATGCGCCAGTACTTCTAAAATCTTTGCTTTCTGGTACGAGACAATCAATACGTCAAAAGGCTGAATCATTGATAGTTGTAACAATGTAGTCCTTTTACTGTAAATATATTATGCGGTAAAGTAACTGCCTCTCCTGAAGTAAATAAATATTTTGCATAAAGTTACTCTGTAAAATGGTTTTAGACTACTCTGGAAAATATGTAGATTTGTAAATGCTGTAACACTTCAAAAGCTTAAAAATAAGAACTGAGTTAGCCCCATAGCTAATACAACAACAGTAAACTATCAAGACATACCTGAATGTGCACGTGAACTTCGCCAATAGGCAGAGTGCTTTGTGTCTGTGGCTTGGGGTCAGAGACGAGCAGGCTGTTGTCTGCGTTTATGGCATGTGGCGAGGTGCAAGTAATTGGCGTGAAAGCAGAACGCCTCCAGCACAATGGGTGTTGCTCTGCCTTGGAGAATGGCTTTTCCAAACAACATGTGCAGGGCAGAGAGAAGTCAAGGAAGTAGTCAGGTCACAGAGAGTAAGAGTGACGATTACCAAAGTCTATTTGGACAAGGTACGAAAGAGGAAAAGTGAAGAGAAATATCAAGTATAGGTTGAACCACTCTGGTCTGGCATCTTGGAGACCTGACTGGCAGGCCCGGCCAAAGGGTTTGCAGGGCCCAAACTAGGATGCTGGGAGTGGGGCCCCGGGCCTGGCCAATGGATGGCAAATTCTCAGGGCCCTAGGACTGGGCCTGCTGACTGGTCCCAGATGAGGGATTTTTCTGGACCACACGAGGTCAATGCTGGCCCCCCTCTGCCAGCTCTCCTTGCCTTGTCCCCCATTGGGTTTCCTGGCTCCCCCGCAGGCCGATTGAGCCATGCGCCTCTCCCACCTCCAAGCCCTGCTGAGCTACGCACGGGGCTTCCTGGCTTCCCCGCAGTCCAGGGTCCTTTGAGGGTCGACCTCCTGCACCCCACATTGCGTCAGGCTCCCACCCCCCCACAATGTGCCAGGACCCTCTGATCCTGGAATATCTGTGGTCATGCCAGGGGATTTGTGAGGTGCAACCTGTAGTTCACCAATAAAAGCCTCCCTCATTCCCAGTCATTCCTGAGGCCTCAGAATAACACATTAAGGCCTGGTCTACAGTAGAGCAGAAGGTCGACCTAAGAGACGCAATTCCAGCTACGTTAATTACATAGCTGGACTCGATATATCTTAAATCGCCACCCACATAGCGGGAGGTTGATGGGAACAAATGCTCCAGTTGGCTTCCCTTACTTCTCATGAGGAGCAGGAGTTCCAGCACTGACAGGGGCACCCTCTGAGTTCAATTTAGAGGGTCTTCACTAGACCCACTAAATCAAACTCCAGAAGATTGACTGTGACAGTGTCAATCTTCCATGTAGTGTAGACATGGCCTTTTAATGATCTTATCAGAACATTAAGCCCCTTTATTTTCAGTTTAAACCAATTTTTGTCAACATTTCCCAAGTGTTACAAAAAGTATTATTCCTTTCCCCCCCATATTTCACTCTACTTTTGTGTCATTCAAATATATAAAAACTTGTTTTATTAGGAAAAGATACATTGCATAAGATCTATGTGTTATGGTACAAGGTTAGTGTATGTGTATATGCAAAGCCACTTGCTGAAGTCAGGTATGGATTAGTCTAGAAGATGCACACAATAAACAAACAGGCCTGCATGCTAACTCTGAAGTGCATGTGCATCTGAATGTATTGATGAAGCTCATGCCCACCATGGACACATTTCAAGCTATTAATTGATCATGGTTTAAAAATTTGACACACTAAAATGGAAATAAAACAAAAATCTGAATCAGAATACTTTTCAGAACACAAGGACGTGTTCAAAAAGAGAAGAAAAGGATGAAGTGTATGTGTTGCAAATGGTGTGGCCCAATTATTAAATGTAAATACTTTTATATGCTAATAGTTCTAGGTCTACAACAGTAAACTGTTTATTCAAATGAAAAGGGTTTTTTGGAGATTAGAGATATATTGTTTTCTTAAACTCAGAGGGGGCATTGTATTTTGTGTTCCTGTTTTAGTTCTGCAGCAAACCATATTTATGAACTGAATTCAAAGCATTAACATACATAATAGTTTTTTCCTGACTTTCTGCCCACATTTCCCCAGAAAAATTATTAATAATTTTTGCACTGATTTTCACCTCTTTTGTTATGGTGATAATAAATGCTGAAACTCCTGGGAAAATTAAATAAAATAAAAACTGGACATAAGAACTAGGAGTCACCAAATGAAATAATAGGTAGCATATTTAAAACACACAAAAGGAAGTTTTTCTTCATGCAGCACACAGTCAACCTGTAGAACTTGCCAGAGGTGGTTGTGAAGACCAGGACTTTAACAGGGTTCAAAAAAGAACTAGATAAATTCATGGAGGTTAGGTCCATCAATACTTATTAGCAGGGCTTGACAAACTCTGGCGAGAGCTACTCACCAGCCCCGCACCACGCATGTGCCAGACCAGCACTGCGCATGTGTGAAGTGCCGGTGAATGGGACGCACAGAGCGACCGGCTGAAAATTCAGCGGTTTGTCGAGCCCTGCTTATTAGCCAGAACAGGTAGGAATGGTGTCCCTAGCATCTGTTTGTCAGAGGCTAGAAATGGATGACAAGAGACGGATCACTTGATGATTGCCTGTTCTGTTCACGCTCTCTGGGGCAACTGGTATTGGCCACTGTCAGAGGACAGGATACTGGGCTAGATGGATCTTTGGTCTAACCTGGTCTAACCTAGTATGGCCATTAACAATAGTTAAGAATAAAATTGTTAGGCATGTAGAAGAACATAATTCGTTGGGCAAAAGTCAACATAGTTTCTGTAAAGGGAAATCATGTCTTACTAATCTATTAGAGTTCTTTGAAGGGGTTAACAAACATGCGGACAAGGGGGATCCAGTAGATATAGTATACTTAGATTTTCAGAAAGCCTTTGACATAGTCCCTCACCAAAGGCTCTTGTGTAAATTACATTGTCATGGGATAAGAGGGAAGGTCCTTTCATGGATTAAGAACTGGTTAAAAGACAGGAAACAAAGGGTAGAAATAAATGGTAAATTTTCAGTGGTGTCCCCCAAGGGTCAGTCCTAGGACCAATCCTATTCAACTTATTCATAAATGATCTAGAGAAAGGGGCAAGCAGTGAGGTAGTAAAGTTTGCAGATGATACTAAACTCTACAAGATAGTCAAGACAGAAGCAGACTGTGAAGAAATTCAAAAAGATCTCACAAAACTAAGTGATTGGGCAACAAAATGGCAAATGAAGTTTAATGTGGATAAGTGTAAAGTAATGCACGTTGGAAAAAATAACCCCAACTATGCATATAGTATGATGGGGGCTAATTTGGCTACGACAAATCAGGAAAGAGATCTTGGAGTTATCGTGGATAGTTCTCTGAAAACGTCCACACAGTGTGCTATGTGGTCAAAAAGCAAATAGGATGTTAGGAATTATTAAGAAAGGGATAGAAAATAAGACACAGAATATCTTACTGCCCCTGTATAAAACTATGGTACGCCCACATCTTGAGTACTGTGTACAGATGTGGTCTCCTCACCTCAAAAAAGATATTTTGGCCTTGGAAAGGGTTCAGAAAAGGGCAACTAAAATGATTAGGGGTTTGGAACATGTCCCATATGAAGAGAGGCTAAAGCGACTGGGACTTTCCAGTTTGGAAAAGAGGAGACTGAGGGGGGATATGATAGAGGTATATAACATCATGAATCGTGTGGAGAGGGTGAATAAAGAAAAGTTATTCATTAGTTCCCATAATATAAGGACTAGAGGACACCAAATGAAATTAATGAATAGCAGGTTTAAAACTAATAAGCAAAAGTTCTTCTTCACACAGCGCATAGTCAACCTGTGGAACTCCTTGCCAGAGGAGGCTGTGAAGGCTAGAACTATAACAGAGTTTAAAGAGACGCTAGATAAATTCATGGAGGTTAGGTCCATAAAAGGCTATTAGCCAGTAGGAATGGTGTCCCTGGCCTCTGTTTGTCAGAGGCTGGAGATAGATGGCACGAGACAAATTGCTTAATCTTTGTCTTCGGTCCACCCCCTCCGGGGCACTTGGTGCTGGCCACTGTCGGCAGACAGGCTTCTGGACTATATGGACCTTTGGCAGGGGCGGCCCGTGAGTATAGGCCGACTCGGCCGTCGCCTAGGGCGCCGTCTTCAACTGTGAACCCGGGGCGCCCAATGATGACATCACGCCATTGACGGCCGTGCAGGCAGGGGTGCCGATAGAGCGTTCCGCCTGGGGCGCCAGCTGCCGCAGCCTGCCTCGGGCCGCCCCTGACCTTTGGTCTGACCCAGTACGGCCATTCTTATAATCTTATGTTCTTATGAAAGGCTCTATAGCCATGTACACCTAGCAGCTTTGGGATCTGTACTTTCCTATCAACTACAGGGATTTAAGAGAATAGGATACAGCTGGCTGAACGTGTCAGCCATTGAGAATGTTCATGATTTTATTACATGGTAGTTAAGGATTCATTTAAAGTCCCGCCTCCTAGAAATAAGTGATTGTATGTGCATTTTATTTAAATAAAAAAAAGAGTTAGCCTTTGCAGTTGGGAAGGAAAGCTTGAAAATATGATCTTACTGCATTCTAGAAGCTCAGAAATCAGAGGATCAATAAAAACCAACTGTTAGGTCCCCTTGAGACTGTCACCCGTTGTGATGACCATTCCTCTGAGCCCACCTACCTAGCTTCTGCAGTGCCCCACCATCCTGTCCTGTTGGGCCTTCCAAGGCGCAGAGTTGGTACCCCATCTCCCCACCCACAAAGTAACACAGACCCTGAACCAGCTCAGCTACAGGGACTTGTGAGCTCCCAAGAGCACAGCCCTCAATAGGAATCAAACCAGCAAATGAATCCCTCTTACTTTGTATAAAAGTTCTACATGGAGGAAGCTCATAAGGTTCACTCTATCAATGAAAGAGAATATGCACAGCTGTTTACTTCCCCTCCCCTCCAGGTAACAATTATTTACTCTGCAAAAGTGTTTTTATTAAGTACAAAAAGTTGGATTTAAGTGGTTGCAAGTGGTGACAGACAGATCAAAGTAAGTTATTAAGCAAAATAAAACATGGCAGCTAAGCCTAATACATTAAGGCTATGTCTACACTGCAGTGCTATGTTCCAGAGGTATCCCAAAATTGCTATCCTACGTCTTAACAGCACGCCCGTTATTTTGAAATATAATGCTTGCTATTCCAACATCCCTGTAAATCTCATTCCACGAGGAGTAGGGGACGTTTTGGAATAGTGGGTTATTTTGAAATGAAATTACATTATAAGTTATTTTGAAATGGACTCGAAATAAGATCTACAATGTGCATAGCTCAAATTGCGTAGCTTATTTTGAGATACGGGTGCAGTGTAGATGCACCCTAAGAGAAATAGTTACAAAACAGAGTTCCTCCATCTAATGCTTAAGTCAGGTAACATTCTTCAAGTCAGAGCTGACCTTTTCCTCTGACCTGAGCCTAGCAATGCTCCTCCACCCCTCTCGTTACAGCTCTCCTTTTTCCCCCCCAGGTGTTCTTGTGTATCCTCTTGGGGGGGGGGGCGGGAGGCAGTTTCAAGGGCCAGCTGAAGGCCCTCATTGATTGCTTTGCATCCCTTACATGTAATTTCCCCAGGACAGGAATCCTTCTTCAATTCTTCTCTCTCCCCTCTGGAAAAGAGAAAAAATTCGAGATGGATTCCAACAACAGATGGCATGGCCACATGTCTTGGTGGACCAACCACAGTTTGGGCTCATAGGAAAAACAAAACCATTTACAATTATTGGCTTGAGCATTGGGCCATTAAGTTCCTTAAGTGCCACTACTGGCTTTCACTAGAAGACTGAAAATTAATACAACAGGTTTACACTTCATATTTCTAAATTCATATACAAGAATGACACATGCACATAAACAGAATATATACATTCAAGGAATTATACGCTCTTGAATGATAGGTTAGTTGTACAGGATTGCATAATTTGAGTTCTGCATATTCATATTCAAAAACATATTTCCATAAAAATACAGAGGTGTAGCATCCTGCCAACCCCACATTGGTTCTTAAAAAACCCTCATCATTAAGCCCATCTCTTGAGGAGCAGCTGAACAGTTGGGGTTGACAGCATTGTTTTTTCCTATCGACACACAGTCCTGTCTTACGCTGAAGTTAAGACATTTACGTCCTGTACAAAGCAGAGTCAGGTCCCCAGACTTTCCTTCCCCTAGAGGAGTCTCTGAACTTAGTTAACTAGCCCTTGGTATCTGGGGATCCCCTCGGCCATTCCCAAAAAACAGCCTCTAAACAGATGCATGCAGCTCTGTTTGGCCACATCTCAGCAGCAGCAGCAATGCTGTTTCAGTTCTCCGCTGGAATAGAAGAGATTCTTATTGTCTGAGCGATGAATCCAAGGACTGGAACAGGGCAGTAGGTAGGATGAGGACACAGCAGATGGTTTCTGCTGAGAAATTCTCCACAGGCTTTGATGCCTCTCCCAGCTGGGAGAGAAAATAGTGCTGGAGGGGCATTATGGAGGGAGTGCTGGACTACAAGGAGCTCTCTCAGAACCCTGTCTACTGTCCCACCAAGAAACGGTTTGGCTGCAGCCTTTCTTTTATTTGCTGTCTCTCTTACCTCTCCCTGTCTCCTCCCCAGCATTGCTGAAAGCACAGGAGTAACAATGCAAAAGCAAGCATTTTCAGGAACATGTTGTACAGGCACTGCCTATGCAAAATGCCTCATCAGACTGAGACAATTCCCAAGAGGGTGGAGCTAGATCAGGAGTAAAATTTACTTTACAAACAGATTGTTTGTAAAGAGATTGGAACAGTTAGTTCACTTATTAAAATAAGGCTGCGTTTATTTTCCTGGAACCGCTCTGCCCTGTGCCTCAATATAAAACTCTAGACAAATAAAACTCTAGACTAAAAGATTACAGGAATCTTGTTTGTTATATTTAAGATGGGAGAATTGTGGAGGTGAGGGGAAGAGGAGAATCTTTGTAAGCATTTTGGTACAGTGACCCCCTGGACAAAAATTTCTTTTTTGTTCTATGGTGTCCTGGCACCTGACTTGAGTCTCCTAGATTCTACCTCAATATAAATAATAATTATTAATACAATATATACATATAATATATATACCACTAGTGACCACTGCATGAATATTTTCCAAAGTCCGAAGAACACTGTTTTGATTATGTTTATGCCTCTATTTATTTGTGACTGTTCATCAGAATGAATATTTTTTTGCTGGAAAAAACACCCATTTAAAAACAATTTTTAGACTTATAACCAACCGTTTATTTTGTGGCAATTGCTCCCAATGAATTACTCTGGCAATTGGCGGCAGGAAGGTGGCAAGATGGAGACAAGTGGAGTTGATTCATGCATATGACAAAAACAGAGGCGGCGGGCTTGTATAATTTTTGGTGGTGCTCGGAACGAGTCCAAGTCCTGCCCTCCAAACCTGCCTTATAAGGGTCGGGTCAGGTTGGGTGGGTGTGGTTGGGGGTGAGGAGCTCAAGGCAGGGCAGGTGATGGGAGTCAGGAGGGTGTGGGCTCTGGCTGGGGATATGAGCTCTGGGCTGGGCTGGGATGAGGAGCTCAGACTGTGGGATGCAGCAGGCTGACTGCTCCGGGGCTGGGACTAGAGAGGAGGATTCCCCTGTCCCGTCCCGCCCCCCCCGGCCCGGCACTTGCCCAGGTCCCAGAACGAGTCCTCTCAGAGGGCTGCTAGGTGCTTCCTCCCTCTGCAGACGCAACAGTCAGCCTGCCATCAGTGCCACTTCCTAATACATGGGCTGCAGCAACAGCAGCCGGCAAGGGAATTGCAGGGGTCCAGGCAGCTGTCTGTTGCCCAGAGCATAGGTCAGGTGAGGCAGCTGGGGGAGGCATTTGAGGGCCAGTAGGTGGGGCTGGGGGATGCTCTGGGGAACCTGGGACCTCAACATTGATGAAGCACTGGCACCCCAAGTCCATACAACTCTCAGCCCCTGGACAAAAATGTTCTGTAGTACTATTGTTTAAGGAATGAGGTGTCCAGAGCAGCTTTCCTTTCTACACTTGCTCTGCCTTCCTTTGTCTTTCTGCTGTCTAATCCTCTGGGAACAAAACTCCTCCCCGAGAGGACGATGACAAAAATGAACCACCCACAACACTAATATCCTCGGTCTCCTCACCCCGAAACGGAGGCACTAATGCACTGTTTGCAAACTATCACACTGTCCTCTCTGGACGAGCTGGTTAGGAGTGCTCCATCAAACCAGCTTTTTGGTAGAAAAAGCGATTTCCAGAAAATTGAAATTTTCCTTGTGAAAATTTCAATTTTGGTGAAATTTCTGTGTATTCCACTTGGAATTAAAGTATTTCTGGTTTCAGGTCAGTTTGATGCTTATCTGCATCTGAATGAACTGGCACATGGCCTCGTGGGAGTTCTAGTTTTGGTGCCTCATGCCCCAATTGTCCTTGATGGTCCATGTTTCCTGACTGGACCACATTTCCTACAGTTCTCCCTCTGTTTGTTGCATAATGAGTCTCATGACTATGGTGTCTCCTGGGAAATGTTGTCCTACTGGGTGCTGGCCTATGGGAGGGCACAGGGTACCTGAACTACAGTTCCCATGAGGGAGTGGGGCAGCCCAAGCTGATGCAATTCAGTGATGAAAACATGGAAACATTTCTACATGAATGGTTGTTTTTGTTGTTGTTTAGAATGTCCCATGCCATTTTGACTTTTTGACCTGATTTGGGATGAAAACAAGTGTCAAAATACTGGCATTTCCTGTGAGATAGAAGACCAGGACTTCAACAAGGTTCAAAAAAGAACTAGATAAATTCATGGAGGTTAGGTCCATCAATGGCTATTAGCCAGGCAGGGCAGCGATGGTGTCCCTAGCCTCCGTTTGTCAGAAGCTGGGAAAGGGCAACAAGGGATAGATCACTTGATGATTCCCTGTTCTGTTCATTCCCTCTGGGGCACCTGGCCGTGGCCACTGTCAGAAGACAGGACATTGAGCTAGATGGACCTTTGGTCTGACCCAGTCTGGCCGTTCTTATGTAAGTTCTTATTTTTCTACCAATTGTTATTGTATCCCTTCCCCCACATCCCTTTTCTTCCTCATGTATTTTGATAGAAAGGTCTTGGGGGGACAGGATAATCTATTACTGTATATTTGTACAATGTTTAGCACAATGGTCTCCCACTTCCCGTTGTCCCTTATGCACGGCTATAGTACCAATAAATAACTCCCTAGCCAGCTTGCACATTTGGTGCTTGTGTCCAGGATAAAGTGGGCTGGAGGGGAAATGATTAAAGAGATTTATCTTATGACAAAGTGCCAGCTTCCTAAAGAGCCTGCTTCAGAAATGGATCTGCATTTACACAGAGCAACAAATCATTTTATTTTTTTAGTGTGAGTACCTCACCACCGTGTTGCACATTATTAGAAATGTGTGACTCTGCCTCCTATGGCAGAGGGGGTATAGTAAAACGTGGACTAGCTATGTAATGGAAAGCTTTCATGCCAATTACATATACCCAAGAAGCACCAAAAAAAAAAAAAGGGGCAGGTCTTTAGAAATTTGGTCACCCTGCCTGGCATATTCAGAAGATAGACACTCTCCAACCAGCAAGCCAGAATATTGTGCCAGGTTCTTTAGAATAAGCCACAACTTGATCCTGAATAAGCCATATATGATGTAGTGTGTGAACATTTCATTATAACTTTGCCTTAATACAATTCAAAAAAACAAAAACAAAACCCTTTCTAGCAAGGACCCAGCATGCAGGAATTAGAAGTCCAGATTCAGCAAAATATTTACATACATGCTTAAGTCCTCCTAATATCCAATTTAAGCATATGTGTAAGTGCTTTGCTGTATAGGAATGAGATTACTCATGTGCATAAAGTTAGACACATTCTGAAGTGGACACTTCACAGAACTGGGACTTAGAAGACAGACAAAGATAAGTAATAAGTACCATTTATAAATACTGCTGCACATGTTCACAAACACAATGATATTGTCAATGTAGCATAAGAAAGTGACTAACACAAACTATTTATTTCTTTTTCCTTTGGGAGGAGTCCATATATTGTTACACTTGGGGTGAACTTAGATAGAATATTCTTGTACAAAAGAGCAATAAGAAGGTTTTACATGTCCTAACATTTTTAAGACCTTTTAAAGCCTTCAACCTTCTCCCAGAGCACCCAGTGATTTCTTTAGGAATGCCTCCTGTTTATAAAGTTTAGATAACCCAACCAGGAAGCAGCAATAATGAATGTGATTTAGGTCAATTGTATATGAGCAGCAAATCATGAAAAAAATACCATTCATGATCAGTTGGTTGAAAATTATTAATGTAAAATGAATTGAGTTACAAATAGCAAATCATTTAGTAAAGAGCAAACCTGTTTGAGCTGAAAGAAAGCCTGTATTTGTCATACAAAATTATTTGCAGAAAATTGTCTGTTTCCATGCATGTAAACACCTAACTATTGGGATACACGATTTAGAATAAATCACAGCTGGAGACAACTTATTTCATCCCATACACAAGAAAAATTGTGGGTTTTTTTAACCCTGTAGTCAAGACATCCCTTCTTTTCTTCTTCTTTGCTACAGCTGGTCAGAACATCTGACAAAATGAAATACAGTTTCTTCAAAGCCAAAACATTTTAGGGAGATGAATTGGTTTCAACTGAATTATCACCAAGAAGGCTTTTGAAGTTCTGGGCTCTGGGGTTCTTCTGACCAAGAAACCCTCAAATAAAAAATCTGAGCATTTTGTTCAATTGTATATGAGCAGCAAATCATGAAAAAATACCATTCATGATCAGTTGGTTGAAAATTATTAATGTAAAATGAATTGAGTTACAAATAGCAAATCATTTAGTAAAGAGCAAACCTGTTTGAGCTGAAAGAAAGCCTGTATTTGTCATACAAAATTATTTGCAGAAAATTGTCTGTTTCATGCATGTAAACACCTAACTATTGGGATACACGATTTAGAATAAATCACAGCTGGAGACAACTTATTTCATCCCATACACAAGAAAAATTGTGGGTTTTTAACCCTGTAGTCAAGACATCCCTTCTTTTCTTCTTCTTTGCTACAGCTGGTCAGAACATCTGACAAAATGAAATACAGTTTCTTCAAAGCCAAAACATTTTAGGGAGATGAATTGGTTTCAACTGAATTATCACCAAGAAGGCTTTTGAAGTTCTGGGCTCTGGGGTTCTTCTGACCAAGAAACCCCTCAAATAAAAAATCTGAGCATTTTGTTCTGAAAACAGCCATTTTGATAAAATCCCCATTATTAAAAAAAATTGCAACATTCCAATGCAGAACAAAATTATCAAAACCTTGAAAACTGTCTCAAGCCAGAATTGTCATGTTTTGGACAACTCGGTTTTTCACCCCGTTTCTCACATTTTTTTCTCCACTCTTCCCAGTGAGCAATGATACAAAAGGACAATTTACATCCTGATCCCACAGTCATGCATTTGCATAACATTACACACATGAGGAGTCCCACTGATTTAGTGCTCAGGAAAGGTGGAGTATGTGGTTTTGCGGTGGCATCCTTGAAGTCAGAAATGGAATGTGCTTGTACAGGTTGAACCTCTCTAGTCCAGAACTCTCTGGTCTGGAAACATCCATTGTCTGGAATGATTTTAGTTACCCAGTTGTCCACTTTTCATGTATGTGGCCAAGTTTCCTGTGGTCCTGTAAAGTTTGTTTTCAGCTACCAGTCCTGGCTCTCAGTGTTCTGTGCTGTTATTTAGCTCTAATTTACCCCTGAATGTCCTCTAACAACAGCCCAGTAAGCACTAGAAGTGTTCTGGAAAATTATCTGGTTTGGAAACAGTCAGGTTCTGAGAGTGCTGGACTGGAGAGGTTCAATCTGTATAAAACTCCCCCCGCCCTTCCTTGTGGCAATCCAGCACCATATCGCCCCCTACTGAGGGGGACGACTAAATGAGCCTTTGTTAGAAGGCCAATAAATTGTCAGATATTTCTGTATACTAGTGTAAACATTCTGAGCAACGTATTATTTTGACTGGCTCAGAGGACTATAGAAGCAAAATATTGCCCCAGGTAGAGACAGTTCCTGAGATGCTTCACAGACTGAGCTGCAAAATGCCATGAGCCTGCAAAGCTCTTATTTGTTTATTGTCCAGAGTTTCTTTGGTGGCTGTACACTTTCTGTGCAGGAGATGATCTTCAGCATATAAACATATCTGCAGAGAAACATTTACACACCGCCCCTCTTGATGGGCAAAATAGCCCTGAGCTGCAATATTCAGCTCTGGAGTCTGAATTTGAGCCTCACAAAGTTTGAGTGTATCCCAGATCGGGAGTTTTGCTTTGAATCTTTGTAAGCTATCACGGAGACTAGCCATGGAATGCACATGCAAGTTCAGACTTTGAATGTCAACAAAGTCTGCCGTGTTTAGAGCCAATATTTTTGTTCCTGCCCATTTAGAGACTCCAGCAGAGAGAAACAGCTAACCTTATAGTCACTTCCCCACCACCACCTCTAGAGCCTGGAGCTGTGTGAGACTAGGGATGTTAACAGGTAACTGGTTAACCAGTTACTTGGTACCCAGGGAGCAGACCCCTGCCTGCTCCAGCCTCACCAGGCCCCCGTGCAGGGCAGGGAAACGGCATCCCTTCTCAGGGTCAGAAGAAGCCAGGCTGGAGTAGCCCCTGCCAGTGGTGGGGGGCCACTCAAACCCTCCCACCCCCATTTAATCAGTTAACGAATTATATGGGATTTTACATTCCTATTTCAGATCTCCGTAAGTCTCTTTACTCCAGTAGGCAATACCGAGGGAGGAAATCAGTTGGCGTCTCTTGTGGGAGAAACATGGAAAATGGCCTGTGGTTTCATGTTATTGTCCACTATGATCAGTGGCTTCTTAGGAACCATTCTGCCTTTTGGTGATGTGACTAAATTTTAACCAATTGCACTGGATAAAAAAAAATCCCCAGTTGAAATAAATACAGTAGACTTCCGATAATCCAGAACCTATGGGACTTAGGTGGTGCTGGATTATCAAATATGCCGGACTATCAGGAGGTACTATAAGCAGGTTATATATATATACTGTATACATTATATACTGTATATAAAGTGTTCTTAACCCTTTTTATTGTACATACAGTATACCGTAATGTTTTAGTTTTTTTAAGCCTTTTTTACCCTTTTTGCTCAGTTCAACTGCTGCCGCTGTTGTGACTCATTTTTTGGCGAAGCTCACTCACTAGGTTCTTGCCATTTTGATGCCGGACTATCAGGAGTGCCGGACTATTGGATGCCAGACTATTGGAGTTTTACTGTATATTGCTATGAACTGGTGTAAGTGTGTGGCCCTCTGCCTTCCTCTTCCTTCCAGGATAAAAACAACTATCCCATGTGTCATAGGCCCTATACTGCTAGCTGCTAACCTTAGAGTTTTTCCTGTGGCTGAAGAGCATGTGCTTTTGGAACTTTAAGATCTGTATTGTTCTCCCTATGTCTGATAAATACTAAGTGGCCAGCACGTACAGCATAATGATGGCCATGAAATTCTAGAGGGTACAGATTTTGAAATACCTGTAATATGTTGTTGGTTTACTAAAAAGTTTAAACAATGTTTGGCAGCTAGTTCAGCACAGATACAGCAAGCAGCTTAATTGAGCTTTGTATAAAAACCAGAAAGCATTTGAAAACATGCCACCTCCGCAACAAGACTTGTGGGTAGATTCTTAATAAGATGCAACTGACTTTGGCTGTGTTACAAATGCATTAGGGTCATTGCATTGTTTTGCTAGATAAGGGGAGTTTTAGTTGACCTTTCAGTTTTCCCTCATTAAACTGAGTAGCTGTCATTTATTTTTATTCCCAGCTTTGAACTGATTGCATGGTGGCCAATGACAGTGAACTGAAAGCCTATTTAATAAGTGGAATGTAAGCTGGCGTCCAAGAAAAGTCAAACTTTTATGAGGGTATTTTTTAGATCACAGTTGATTAGTGTCATGGCTTATAAACAATCTAAAGGAATCATGATCATGACTTATTCATGCAGCATGTTTCATCCAGGAGAATCCCAAAGCACTTTACAAGTTTTACATTGTAATCAGTTCATACATTCACCTCCAGTAGTCGAAAGGAGTTATCTCTGAACAGTGGACAGCAGTGCCAGACAGTAGTTCAGTACAAAAATTGTGGGAGTAGGAAAAACTAGCTCGTCCACCTGAAAACATAGGAGGGATTTAAAGTAGACAGAATATAATTACTTAATTGGAATTTGAGTAGAGCAAAGCAGATACAAGAAAGGTGAAAACCTTTCATAATACCCAGAGAAAGCTTTTGTAACATGCCTGGTTTTCGGTTTCATTACAAATTCCAATTTTGCCTAAATGTTTGTGATGAGTTCTATGATATGTCAAGACCCAAACTACAAAGGAAAGAATGAACTTACCAGCTTCATTGGGGGAGGAATGAACACGCTTTCTTTGTCCAGTGGGGAAAACAAAACCTAACACCAAACTTTAGGTGTACTAACCTTCAGGGACCAAAAATAAATACAACTGTGCCCGACACAAAAAGAAGTTGCTTACAGCATCAATGTGCAACTAAATTCTAGTGTGTGCCAGTGTGTCACACACTCATTGATCATGTGTACCCCGATCGTATGCATTAAAAATTCCCTAGCGAGCATTGACAAAGTACTTGTTTGGAGCAGTTACTTTCTCAGGGTGATATTTCATATACTTGCTTTTTGTGAAAAGTAGCACAGAACCTTGATTTCTCATTCAAGGCTGTGTCTCCAGCAGCAAAATACCCCTGCAGATTGTAGATCAGCATTTTGTCTGAGACCTAAATCAGAACGCTATCCTCTGAATCTGCATCCACTGAATGTAAGTTTTCCCAATAAGTACCAACTCAGTTTGATGTTGCTCAGCATATGGTATGTGATGAGATCCCAGCTCAGAGTAGCATGGTAGCAGTAGTACAAAACAGATAGGGCATATCTACAGTAGAAGACTATTTCAAAATAACTAAAATCGATTTAATAACTCCCGAAAGATCAACATCAAAATAGCGTGTCCTCACTACGGGGAAGCCTCGAAATTATTCAGAGGCAGGCTCCGTTAATGTGGACACGCTAGCTCAACTTAGAGGCCCAGGAAGCACTGAGGAGTAATTAATATGAATTACTCTGGGAAGAAGTTATTTTGAAAAAGCGGCACTGGAGCATCCACACTACCGCTATTTCAAAATAACTGTTTCAAAATTAGCGTTATTCTTCGAGGAAAGCAGGAGTACAGATTTTGAAATAAACGGCCCATTATTTCGAAATAACGGGCTTGGTAGCGTGGATGTTCCGCTTATTAATTTGACCTAAGGCGAGTTATTTCAAAATAAAACCCTAGTGTAAACCAGAGTCTAGCGTGTAAGCTTGCTAGGACCGGGCTGTCCTTTTACTCCTGTTTATATGACAGTTGGTGCTTTGACCCTCAGTTTCAGCCCTGTGGTCCTCCTGCAAACCAATTAGTAAACAATAACAATAATAATAATACAAATATTGTAAAGATTATATTAGGCGCACAGAATAATCCTAAGGGTGGAAAATAGAGTCTGTGTATTAAAAATCAGCATCCTCTTTCTTACTGCTACAGCATGCATACGGTTAAAATATATTGTAAGAAAGCCTGTTTAATTCGGCATTCTCTCTAAGGCTAATTATTCTTTCAGAAGTGCATTTATTGTTTCATGAAATATTCTGAATGGACAGGCTGAGAGACCAGACTATAAGCAGAATAAGCTTTGTACATTGAGTTGCTGTGAAAGTGTCTTCGACTTCATGCAGATCTCCTCATACATCTCTGTGCTGTTCTGTAAGGTCCACCCTTGCATGTGGAGGTGATGAGTTGAGTCCCTGACTTTTCTAATTACACTAACAACAAATCAGTGCCAATTGTGTTTGGACACCTGCCTATCAGAAGCTTGGCCAAGATGCCTGCTTATTACATGCAGGCAACCAAATAGCCATTGAATAGCAATAACTTTCTGTTTCTAATTTTTTTTATCTGCGTTGGAGTTTAAATTCATATTTTAAAATTTTAAAATATTTGTCCACAGTCGCACGTGCAGTGGCTTATGTCATCAGTAATCTTATCTACTATCCACAGCCTAGAGCTGGGACTATGAGGGTTGAAAAATGAGGTCTTTCTATAGAAGAGGGCAGCAAAATAAATGTTATTCCCCCTAAAATAAGCTTCAAGATAGTTGCTTCCCTCACTTTCCGTTCAGGAACTTCCTTATCTAGCATTTCCCCCTTTTTTAGACTCTGCCTGCCTGCCTCTGGTGAAATTAAATCTTGATTAATATACACAGTACTTGTCCTTTGTGACTCTTACAGTTAAGAAAGGACACAGAGTCCTGAAAGGAATGCCTCTGAGGATTTCCCTAATGAAGTGACAGACATTAAGGTTTCTACTGCTTGGATGGCCTTACAAATGCCTTTATCACCTCATCTCTAGGCAGGTAGGATGAGGAGGTCTTGTTTCACTGTCTGACTCATCAACCACTTCTGAATGTTGGCTGTTAATCTAAAACACCTGACCCTCATCTGCTTTCTCCCCACACTGGCATTAGAAAGAGTGTAACTTGGTCTTGAGACATCTGGAGTTTGACAGCATATATGTCCTCGGCCTATAAAACAATACAATACATCTGTCCCGAAGGCAAGTTGTTCAGCTGTCTCTAATACATCGAGTAAAAACAATTAAAAAATAACAACAAAACAGGCATTTTTAGGCTCCCCTAGACTTTTCTTCTTAGGGTGTAAATCCATAGCAAGTGAGCGCATAACTCCTCGTCCAGCGCTAATTCTGATACCCTTATGCACAATCAGAGAGCCTGACTCTACAAGTGGTCCCGCTGACGTCAGCTGAATAAGGTACCCTTCAATCAGGGTAAAAGGATAAGAATCCATCCCTGAGATCAGCGTTTCAACTCCAATGATATTTACTTACTGCCATTTATCATAAATTAAGAGACAAAAATCCATTTTTATGCAAATGGCCTTTCACAAGACATTTTCTGGACACTGAAACAGAGAAATGCTGCCTCAGGAGGAGGAGTATCGGAATTTACCAGATTGGAGAAGATCTGCCAAGTTTCTGGCACTTCTGCCTCTCCCAAAGCCAGAGGAAGCAATACTGGAATATCACAGAGGGATTAGGTTAAAAGAAAGACAGGCAGCCTAAGTAGTATATGTTATGCAACTGTCATTTCATCTTGAAGTGATTTTTCTTTACAGCCTCATTAGAGACACCACAATAGCACAGCGGGGCTGGGAGGACATCAAACTAAGGTGCAGTGGTGCCTCTACTCATCGAAACTCTAGAAAAACGGTGACCATACGAATGTGTGACTCTCAAAGGGCCTGTACAGCACGAGTAAAGCAACAAGCACCTCAAAGAGATTACACAGCACTATTGCATCGACACCCATCATCTCTTGGACTCTTCTGAGCTCGGATTTGCTCAGAGAGGATATGCAGACAACGGATGAAAAGCGTCCGTGTGAATTTTTGCCAGCATCTCTCTCTCCTATTATTATTACAGGTTGGCATCTCCAAAGCACGAGGAGAAGGTGCCAAGCTTATCACTAACCCACTTCTATAATTTACAACCTGCACAACCGAGGGCTGAAAATCCAGCAATTTTGCAGGCTAATTCTGGGAAGCAACTGTCATCCCAGCACCAATTATTAAAGCCACTTTCACGCACTAAAGCTATAAAGATTAAAAATATAGCACATTGGTCATTAAATATGGATGAAATCATGTAATATGTATTATATACCAGTACCAGGGCCAGCCGCACCAGCTCTAGCTCAACTCTATAGAAGAGCCACAAGCCCCAAGTCCCAAATCAGTGTGCGTTTTGTCAAGCAGAGGAACAAGTTTGTCATGCAAAATAAACACAGCTGTTCTGAGTGCCGACTGTAGCTTTCAGGCAACTGGCTAGGACTAGAAAGTGCTTTAGGAAAATGTGTTCCTCAGTGAAAGCCTACTGCCCCCGCACATACAGTATGTCCGCTTCAGCTGAGGCTGTATGAGTCATTTCAAGGATGTGGCCTGTTGTTGTTTGTCATTTTGTTTGCTGTTTATTGTATTCACCCCACCCCTCGGTGCTCCATACTCTGTCCTGAAACTGGTTCAAATAGCTCCCTGAGCTGCTGTGCTTGGCATGGATTAGTGACCCACAAGCTCTCATCAACACGGCTGGCTAAAGCTACTTCGTGTTTTAGAAAGGCTAGCTTTTATTAGCACGTCAGGCTTCGCTTAGCTTTTTTAATGTTATTGTTTTCCTCTCTTTCCTCATCCAACTCTCCGGAGAAATTAATCATTTTCTCTGGTGCGAAAGGCGGGCGTATCTTTCAATCTCTTCAGCTACTGCATTGCATTCCCGTGGTCTAGGTGCACACGCATATGGACCCACATATGCACACAGAGCCAGCTAGTGCATCTTTCTCAGTTTACCCTCAGGTTTTTCTGATAGTGCAAGTCACATGTTGCCAGTATGAGACTCAAGTCTTCTTTAGTCCAAAGAATGGTTCAGTGGTAATGGTACATGCTGGAGACTTTGGAGTGTGTGTGTGTGTGTGTGTGTGTGTCTCAATTCTCTGTTCTGCCACAGACGTCCTGTGTGACCTTGGTTGTGTCACTTGGGCCCAGATCCTCAACAGTAGTTTGGTTCCTAACTCTTATTGTTAAAAATCAGCTAGGCCCCTAATGATTTTTTGAGGATCTGGGCCTTAGTCTCTCTCCGCCTCAATTCCCCATCTGTAAAATGGGGATAAAAGCATTTCTCTTAGGGGTGTTATGAGGGTAAATACATTAAAATGTATAAGGCCCTGAAATTATTTTTAAAGATGAAGTTTAGGGTTATATACAAATTATTTGTAAAAATGCAAAGTAGCTCTGAGAGACAGGTTGCAGATTCACCCACTGGGGAAGGATTATAGATAATTTCACATCCCTTTCTTCAGGCCTTGCTTTATTTTCAAAATAAAAAAAACCTTCTGGTTACTAACCTCCTAACTTCAGTAGCTGGGCAGACACCTTTATAGTCTTCTATGGTCATCTTTTTGGTACCAGTTCCCCCATTCCTTTTATATCCCTACCCAGATCAGCCATGTGATAGGCAGGAACCTGGAACAACTTTAAACTTTGTTGTGAGGTCATTTTTGCATAAAATGGAGCTGGACAAAACTTGGCAGCTACGATTTAAATTAAAACCACCATTTCCAGCCCTTTCCAACTCTTCCCCCTTTGCAAAGATAAGCTTTGCAGTGTGCCTTGAAAGTCATCAGATTCCGGCTATTCCAAATCAAGGGGTGGGAAGCAGGTAGCAAAACATTTTTTGCACTTTGGATTGAAGCCCTGAGTGCCATTAGATTCTTACAATGATCTAGTAAGTCTGACTGTGTGGTTAATTTCCCCAACTTTAAGTGGGGCCAATCATGCCTGGTAATTTCCCAGTGGGACTAGTGTTTAATTAACATGTGTGAAGCACTTTGAAATGTGTGAAGCACTTTGAAATCCTTGTAGGGAAGAAGCAATAATTAGAGGTGGCCCAAGAATGGGGTGACATTTTTATGAAAATTTCATTCAATTTTTTTTCATTGACTTTGAAATTTTGAAGAAAATTATCAAAACTTGATACACGTCCCTAGAAATAAGTTGTTATTTTTATAGCTCAAAATAGCAATGCAAGAAGTTTCAAAACTACAAATGTTTCCAAAGTAAGAGCTAGATCAGGGCAACTTAACACATGGTCTGTGGGCCGCATGCAGCCTGTTTGGTTGCGGCCTGCGGTGTAGTTTGGGTTTACGCAGGTAGGAGCCAAAACAAAAAAGTAGTCAATATAATGGTCTTCTGTTGATATGCGTTTTAGTAGTTAAATTTCTGGACTGTCATTGCTCATTAAAAGTGCTGTCATGTGGGTTGAAATCAGGTAAATATTGCATTTTATTAATATCAGCAGAACTGATTTACATGGGACCTGCATGTTGTGTAGTCTTCCCTTAATCTCTGTATTCAAGCCCGTCGGTGTGAAAGAAGGTATTTGCATATATATTTGCATGTATATGCAACCACACAAAAGCTGCAGCCCTCAGTATGTGCTGTGAGTAGCACTGCGGCCCCTGGGGCTTCCAAACTTAAATAGCCCTGGGCTAGATTATGCAGCCCTCACACAAGTACTCCAATTGAAATAAATAGAATTAATCAGCTAAATTAAGGGTCCCCTTCATGAGGAAGGGTTTCCACAAACCCTAACAGTCAAATTGCAAACCCCTTACTACTGGGCTCAGCAGGTACTCTCACAAGAGTTGTACTGAATTCAGTGTGTAACTCCCAGTGTGAGTAAGCGGTTCGTTCTCTGGTCCTGAGGCTCCAATTTATCAAGGGACTTAAGCACATGCTTAATGTAAGGCATGTGAGTAGGCTTATTGAAGCCAATGAGACTACTCTCCAACTTAATCATGTGCTTAAAGTGCTTTCCTGGGATTGGTGGGTCTACATCAGTGTTTCTTAAATTTGTTAAGACCGAGGAACACCGAACAATAATTGAGGGGGCGGGGGTAAAGGTCGCCTGCCCCTTTAAGGGTGGCCATTTTGAATTCTGTTGTTCTCCACGGCACACTGGTGTGCCGCGGAACACAGTTTAAGAAACACTGGTCTACATGATCATTCTTAAAGCGTACCTGCTGGGTATAATTATTAAAGTGGTATCCACTCCCTGTTTGAATTCTAGGCTCAGACATTTGTTCACTCCCTTCTGATTAACACCTCAATTTAGCAAAGTATTTTATCAAGCATCAGTGAGTTCATTCCTGTGCTTAAAGTTAAGCATGTGTTTGAACACCTTACTGCTGAATTGGTGCCTATAAAAGGTAGAACTGGTCTGCATTTTTAAAGTTTTACTGGCATCGCTATGTCAGCAAAGGGCATAAGTTTTTTGCCAACGTACATATACTCTAAAAAGCCCCAGGATAGGGGCAATTACAATGTAAAACACGTTATACCAGTGTGGCTTGTTGCAATTTGTATTCCACCTGTATAAGCTACTGCCATAAACACTTCCATACTGGTATAACCGTGTCTGTACTGGTGTGTGTACCCTGAGGGGCAGTGCTAGGCCCATAGTGGCTCCAGTAAAACAGCAACACTTCTAAGCGTAGCCAGGCTTCCCACCAAAAGGGGAACAAACGTTGTGGTGTCTTAAGGCATGTTTACGCTGCTGTCTGAGAGGCGGACAGCAGCACAGGCTGGCACACCTGCACTAGCTTTAATCTAGCTTGCATGGCTAAAAATAGCAGTGAAGATGCAACAGCATGAACCCCAGCCTGGGCTAGGGGCATGAGTAAAAATCCAAGATTCCAGGCAGACCTGTAGCCAGTGCTGCTGCATCTTCACCTCTATGCTTAGCTGGGCTCACTTGAGTAATGCTAGTGTTTGTGGGCCAGTGCAAGTTACAATCACAACTCCGACAGCATCTTCACCTGACCAATCACCACTACAATTCAACTGTTGAGCCCTGAGCACTTGTAGCAAACTGCTTGTGCAACCCACACACCCAGGATACGTCTACACTGCAGGCTTCTTGTGCAAGAACTTTTTGCGGAAGAGATCTTCCACAAAAAGTTCTTGCTCAAGAGCACGTCCACACTGCCATGTGCTTTTGTGCAAGGGATGTGCTTTTGCGCAAGAGAGCATCCACACTGCCATGGACGCTCTTGCGCCAAGAAAGCTCTGACGGCCATTCACAGAGTGGCCATCAGAGCACCTGGGCTTTTTTGATAGGGGTTTCTTACGCAAGAAACCCCTGTTGTCTGTCCACACATGCCTTTTTGCGTAAGTGCTCTTGTGCAAAAAGGTTTATTCCTCCTAGAAAGAGGAATAACTCTTGCACAAAAAGCCCTGTCTTCTGACGATCTACTGTACATTTTCTTGCGCAAAACGCTCTTGTAGTATGGACGCTCCGTGAGTTCCATTTTTGCGCAAAAGCTCTGCAGTGCAGACATAGTGCTAGTGTGGTTCACTGTTCCATGCAGTGGCACTTAGAGCACTGACAGCAACAGATAAGAAAAAGAGACCTCTACTGAGAGAGCTGAGAGCCAGCTGGCTTTTAGCTCAAAAAGGTAGAGGCTCCTACTCTAGGGGTATGTCTACACTAGCCCTCTAGTTCGAACTAGGGAGGCTAATGTAAGTATTTGAACTTGCAAATGAAGCCCGGGATTTAAGTATCCCAGGCTTTATTTGCATGTTCCCGTCCGGCCGCCATTTTTAAATGCCACTAGTCAGGACTAACTGCCCGTGGCTACACACGGCAGTTAAATGGTAATTTGAACTAAGTCCTTAGTTTGAATTACCTGTTACTCCTCCTGGAATGAGGTGTAACAGGTAATTCAAACTAAATCCTTAGTTCGAATTACCGTTTAACTGCCGTGTGTAGCCGCAGGCAGTTAGTCTGGACTAGTGGCATTTAAAAATGGCGGCCGGACGGGAACATGCAAATAAAGCCTGGGATATTTAAATCCCGGGCTTCATTTGCGAGTTCGAATGCCTACATTAGCCTCCCTAGTTCGAACTAGAGGGCTAGTGTAGACATACCCTAAGCTCCAGAGGTTCAAGGTTCAAATCCGCTTGGTGGTGGTTACACTTGAAATTTACAAAGGGAAATATCTCCCAAAATTTGATAATTTCTGAAAACCTATGCTTTCACGCAGAAAGTGTGCTTGCAGATTTACTATGAGTAGGGAAAAAGACGAAATTTGTTGAGTAAATTACTTGCCAAAAATTATTCTCGCAGCTCTAGTTAGCAGGAGTTAGCTTGAGATCATGGATAATTTATTACCCACAAATCTCTGCCTGGATGGGGCAACATAAGTAATTTGGAGTCCATAGGCCTAATTAGGTATCATTTAATGGACTGGTGCTCATTCTGCGATGGCACAATTCAAAAGCAATTTGTTTAAGTTGTGCGATCCAGTTGCAAGGTGAAGGAGGTTTTAATATCTAATTCTGTATAACAGACTCCTGCAATTGTATGGAGGGACTAGGTGAGGACCGAGCAGCAAATGTGTCATGTTACAACTCACATGGCCCATTCCATCATTAAACGAGAGGTGTCTTCAGAACATTTAAAGTCCATAAAATTATTATTATTGAGATTGTTCTATTAAATAATGAGTCATTATTTGGGATGGCCAAAATCATTTGAATAATGTTAACCTTTGATTAAAACTTAAGTGGAACTAAATCTCTTTTTTCAAGATTCAAAAAAATTTGGCTTTTTTTTTCCTAGTAAATTATTTTTCCATGCAATTCACCTCTGTACTTCCTGATTCTTATCAGGACTGGATGTGGAAGAAGAAAAATACTGTAAGAAAGGTTGCTTTCAATATATTTCTGATCCAGCTAGAAGAATTAAAGCACCCAAAATTTCATGGAAAACTTGCTCTCATGCCCTTTGTCGGACCAAACTAGTTTTAGATAAATTATTTAAACTGGACCTAATCGTTTGAATTTCATTTACCACTCTAATTATTGTTTGCTGGTCTTCTGTATATTTTGACATGTGATATGGATAACTTGTGGCAGTTTTTTAGCTTTAGTTTTTTGAGAAACATCTACTATAATTCATTATATTGTGAGCCATCCCCATTTGCCATCCCTCCATAATTTCCTCCAAAACTGTGAAAATTTAATTCAGTGAAAATTGTAAAAAGAGGCTTTAAAATTAACATCAATATTATCCTTCTAAATTATATATAAACAAATAGCAAATTCTGGCAAGGTTACTGATTGGACCAGTTCTTCAGGAGCTGTGCTAGTTTACCCAACTGAGGATTCAGCCCACTCATGGAAGGATCGGAAATAATTCCATGAGATTGATGTGAGCAATCACAACCAACAACACAGCTTGAATTTTGCAATCAATCGAGAGGATAAAAGAAACTTCCCAAAACGTGTTGAGTAAATCTGAATAGCAAGCAAATGTGAGGAAATCACAATCTGCTCACAAACATTCTGTGAGTGGCGGAGGGTGGGGGAGGAAGATGAAAGCTAGGATTTTCAAAGGAGTTAAGGGACTTCGGTGCCCACATCCTGTTGAAATACTATGGAATTGGATGCTTAATTTCCTTAAGGGTCTTTTCAAAATCCTACATCAAATTAACAGAATAAATTGTTCTCTCAACTTGGAGCTATTCTTGCATACTGTACTACAGCTTGCAGCCTCTCTAATAAAGGCCTAATTAAGAGGGATAGCATGGCCTAGGGATTACAGCACTGGACGGGGAATCAGAAGAGCTGGGTTTTGTTCTCAGTTCTGCCACTAGCCTAGCTAGGTGACCATGGGCAGGTGACCTCACAACTCTAGGTCTCACATTTCCCATCTGTAAAATAAAAAGTAATGAGACTGATTTCCTTTGGAAGTGTTTTGAAATCTACTGATGAATGGTGCTATATAAGGCCAGGTCTACGCTAGACCTGGAAGTTTGGCTTCAGGTAGGTAACTCCGGCTACAGAGAAGATGTAGCTGGAGTTGGCTTACCTTAAGCTGAGCTTGGCGCCATTCCCACAGCAGGAGGCTGATGGGAGCAAATGCTCCTGTTGGCTTTCTCGCAAGAGCAGCGGTACTGATGCTGGTGGGGGCTCCCTCTGAGATCGATTTATTGAGTCTTATCTGGACTCACTAAATCGAGCTCCAGAAGATTGATCGTGGCAGTGGCGATCTTCCACAGAGTGAAGACAAGGCCTAAGAGTGAAGTATTTTTGCGTTGACTTTAATGACTACAGGATCAAGCCTTTATTGATTGAGCTACTATTTAATATTTTGTTTTCTTCTCCTTGGTCAATGTATGGCCTGCCCTGCCCTCTTTACTTATTGCAGATGTGCCAGCTGTGTTCTGAAAGCAGATTTTTTTCATGGGCTTTTCCATGGTACTTCACGTGTGTCTGACCACTTCAGAAACAGAAATGAATTTATTTTCACAACATCCCTCTAACACAAAGAGGTGCTAGTATCCCCACTTTATGAAAGAGAAACTGAAACATGGAGAGATTAAGGTAAACATGGTCACTAATTTTGATTGGCTAGTTTGGGAAATAATGCTAAATCTTCTGAAATAGGCTACGTTGAACTTTCTATGTTCAAAGTCCAGCTCCCATTGACTTCAGTTGCATCTCTGAGTTCTTAGCAAGTCAGGGCCCAGGGTTTCGAGTTGGGCATCCAGAACATGAAAAACACAATTAGTGGCCACCTGTGAAAAGACTGGTTTAAGTGTTTTCGCAAGCATCACACAGATCTCTCTAACTGAGGTAGGGACAGAAGATAGTGCTCTTGCACAATGTTTAACTGCCTTAATCAAGAGATCATATTTGCTCTCCTGTAGTCCCCTGTCTCATTCATGACACACTTTTCTACAAGAAAGGAGCCAAGGTTCCTACAAGACAGCAGCCTCCTTCATGACAAAACTTGCTTCATCCCTAGAGCAAGTCCACGTGGTACACTTGGATGGGGGTTCTGTGGAAAAATAGTATGTGATCAAGTCCAAAATGATTATTATAAAGCTTGTACACAAATAGGGCCAAATTGAGGTTGGCAGCATTAAATCTGGTGTTGCTTAACTTTTGAGTGCTTGACTTTGACCTTTATCATTCTTTCAACATAACTTTTTATGTGTATTGTGGAATATAAAGTACTAACTTTTGTTAGAATACACAAAGCTGCTGAATAGAGATTGCTTTATTATGGTTCGTTTTATAACAAGTTCTTATTTATTTTTAAAGGAAATCTATAAAAAAAAGTCTGGGCTTGCTGATTCTGCGCACATGTAGTAGTGAGGATTCATTCATTTGATATGTGGTGTATAGATTGCTTCCAGATTGCTAGAGTTGGGGTAGAAGATCATAACCTGTCAGCAGCATGGGTTTGTGTGTGGCCAAGCCTCAGGGTTTTATCACAAATGTTGTGATGTGTTGTTTCCCAAAGGTTCAGCTTGGAAGTCAAGGGACAATGTGAGAATCTGTTTTCATTTTTTTTAAAGTTCTAGCCCTTATGGTTGCAGAGAAAAGCTTGAAAAGGTGAACCCCAGTGGCTTAGAAACCACCAGGCAAATTAAAAGGATAAACCAAGAGTTTTGTTTGGCTTGAAACGCGTGATTTTAAAGCCAGTCTCATGATTTTTGCAGTGGCCTGGCTAATGGATCCTGAACACTTGGGGCTGGCAGTACTCAGGCTAACTCATACAAGGTGTACACATGGATTAGTGCCACTTTCTCTCTTGTTTGCAGTGTGCTTGTAGCCACGTTGGTCCCAGGATATTAGCGAGTCAAGGTGGGCGATGTAATATCTTATGGTGGTCCAACTTTTGTTGGTAAAAACCACATGCTTTTGATCTATGCAGAGTTCTTCCTCAGGCCACTGCCCAGACCCCTTCTTCCTGGCGTGAGGAAGAGCTCTGTGTAGCTTGAAAACATGCATCTTCAAACAACACAGGCTGGTCTGGCAAAGGACATTAGCTCACCCAAGTTGTCTCTCTAACGCCCTTTTTTGTAAACAGGAAACAAGGATTCTGACAAACAACATGCCGTGATGAAATCTTACATATTGCTTGAGTATCCATCATTTTATAATAAAAAGATATTTCCTCACATATCATAGAATCATACGGCTGGAAGAGACCTCAAGAGGTCAAGTCCAGCCCCCTGCCCAAAGCAGGACCAACCACAACTAAATTATCCCAGCCAGGGCTTTGTCAAGCCAGGACTTAAAAACCACTAGGGATGGAGATTCCACCATCTCCCTAGGTAGCCCTCCGGCAACTGGTGCTTTATAACCCACCTAATGAAATAGTTTTTCCTAAAATCCAACCTAGACCTCTCCCACTGCAACCTGAGACCATTGTTCCTTGTTCTGCCGTCTGTCACCACTGAGAACAGCCTCTCTCCATCCTTTTCGGAATCCCCCTTCAGGTAGTTAACGGCTGCTATCAAATCCCCTCCCCCCTTCTCTTCTTCACACTAAATAAGCCCAAATCCCCCAGCCTCTCCTCATACGTCATGTGCTCCAGCCCCCTAATCATTTTGGTTGCCCTCTACTGGACCCTCTCCAATGCATCCACATCCTTCCTGTTGGGGGGGCCCAGAACTGGACGCAACAGTTCAGATGTGGCCTTACCAGTGCCAAATAAAGGGGAATAATCACTTCTCTAGATCTGCTGGAAATGCTCCTCCTAATGCACCCTAACATGCCATTAGCATTCTTGGCTACAAGGGCACCCTATTGACTCATATCCAGCTTCTCATCCACTTTAATCCCCAGATCCTTTTCTGATGAACTGCTACTTAGCCAGTCAGTCCCCAGCCTGTAACAATGCTTGGGATTCTTCCGTCCCAAGTGTAGGACTCTGCACTTGTCCTTGTTGAACCTCATCAGATTTCTTTTGGCCCAATCCTCCAATTTGTCTAGGTCACTCTGGACCCTATCCCTGCCCTCCAACGTATCTACCTCTCCCCCGAGCTTAGTGCCACCCACAAATGAGTGCAAACAAATCCTTACTGGGAAGATCTTTAGCTGGTATGCATCACTGGAGCTGTGCTCAGTTTAGCAGCTCAGAATCTGGCCACAGATTTTTGTAATGGACAGTTAAAACTTCAACCCTAGAGATGTGCACATTTTACCTGCCTCTGGCAATCACTTTTGAGTGTTTTTAAGATTAGCGTGACCCTATTTCCCACTGTGGAATACAGGACACCTGGCAAAATAACTCGTATTCAAGCAAGTTCAACTGCAACTCATCAGAAGACCATGTGAACAAAAGTTCACATTAACAACAGGTTGAATGAGGCCCCATTACAAAGAAACACGGCATGGTTGGATTGTTTTTATTTAGCTTTTTGTCTTTAAAACTTTAGGGTTCTCACCCCCTTACTCACCCTAGACACAGACACAGACACTCTCTCTCCCATATACCACTCTCACATGGGGCAAGGTGGCCAACCTATCCGGCTCTATCCACCTCCATGCCTAGCTGGGCTGCCAGGACACACCTGCCTTTTGTAGTGCCTGTGCTGCATCTTGCCTAGACAACACATGGGTGGGGGAAGGGGGACGGACAGAGGGTCTCATGTCTCCCATCCCCACATTTCTGCCAGGGTTCACACCAGAATGTGGCCAGCAGCAGCCTCTCAGCACTGTGTGGGAGGGGAGGGATGGGAGCTGCTTGCAGCTGTGGGGGATGGGGCATGAAGAAGAGACGACCTGGACCTTGTCTTTGCAGCCATCATCTCTTCTTCTCTCCCCTCTGAGGCTGGAAACAGCTTGTCCCTTCCTGCCCGAAAGGCAGTTAACACATCCAGGCTGCTGCTGGCCACCGACATAACCCAGCCATGTCCTGTGCCCTGGCTACAGTGCAGCAGGAAGGGGTTAAGCCCTAAGGATGCCTTGTGCAGCGGGGCCCTGGGAGCCTGACTGTATGGTCTTCAGTGAACCCAGCCAGAGAGATGGCTCAGCAGGAGACAATGTTTAGGGGATGGAGCAACCTCATGCGTCCTGAGGGCAGAACCTAGGGCAGGGATGGAGAAAGAGGAGTGTAAGCCTCTGCCCAGGGGCTGCTATGGAGCCTGCAGGTGTGGGGCTTGAATAGGCTGGAAATTGCTTCCCCCACACCCGTGGCAGAGCTTACCCTGAGGGGAGGAGAGGCCTCCCCTTGTCAGTGCTGTGCGGAGGCTGGCTCCTCCTGGCCAGTGTCCTGGGCCAGAGAGTCTTGGGCGCGTCCAGGGTGCCGGCCGGGCCAAAGGCGATGAGGGAAGGAAGGATGCGGGTGAGCTGAGAGGTCTGATCCTGGGCTGGTTCTCAGCACAGCCCCGGGAGTGGGATGTGCCCTGCTGGAGGGACATGGAGGTGCGGTGGCTTTGGGAAGGGAGTGAAGGGGCGAAGCAAGGAGAGGACGGCAAGGGGGGGAGCATGTAAAGTACCAGTGGGTGAGATTCATCACAGCTCACAACTAATGCCGGCCCAGACGTGGGATCGGGGGCAGGGCCCTGCTGGCCAAGAGCCAGCACACAGTGGGGGCTGCGCTGATAGGCCAGCTGAGGAAGCGGACAGCTCAGCAATACTACATCTTCACCCCACCCCCAGCCTTGCACACCCCCCATCACTGGCCACGGGACCTCCACCCAGCCACCAATAGTGCATGGGCAGCTGGCAAGCAGGGAGCCAGACAGCATCAGGAACCACGAATAACCAATGGGGCTGGGGGGAGACGGAAAATATGGGACAAATTGCCCTTTTTGAAGAGAAAGTTGGGACACATTCAGGAGGGCTTAAATATGGGACTGTCCCTTCAAAAACGAGATGTCTGGTCACCCTATTTAAGATGGTCAATGAAAGGGGAAAAATCCTGCATTTTCCATCACTGTATTTCTACATCAATGGCATGTTTACTCCTGCCATCAATTTGCAGTAGGTGATGCAAATGTAACTTTGTTCATGCTCCATTGCCTGGAATCAGCACGCACAAAAGTCAAGGCAATGCTGCTGTTTCTAGAAGGCAATAATGCAACTTCCGTTTGCTCCACACACAGAGAATTGCAGCCGGCGATTTGGTTTTTATCCAGATCTCTACATACAGATAAAATAGGGTCATCTCCCATTCTTAGGGATTCAATGCTTCTGCACAGCTGCTGTAGCTGGACTCCCACCAGCACAGAGTTGTATCAATCATGGTAGGACTGTATTTTTATGCTTGAAAAGAAATGAAAAAAAGAAGAAAAAAACCCCACAGCAAATACAATCTGAATATTACCCCTGGTTTTTTCTAGCATTGTCAAGCAGAGAAATCTGGAACCCACAGTGTTAACATCTATAAGCTGCGCCAACAAGGGAATATATACTGTTAAATCTTGGGAGTTATTTAAAATGCCAGTGAGTATAATAGCAGTGCTCTGAAATAACCATTTCATCTGCCTACATTACTCTAAAATTAATGAATAATGAAGCGATGCCCTTCACATTCTCTTCCCTTTCCATTCCAAGATATATTGATCAGATGACATTTATTTAAGTTTGGGATAATGTATTAATTTCAAGATAATTATTCAATATACTTTTGTCACTGTTGATATGCTTCAATGTCATCCAGGGGCCGAGGGATGAATAAACTGTTATCTGACATTGCTGGACAGGGTTCTAGAAATAAATGCAATTTTTCTCCTTGAGAAAAGTCTTAGGGTTTTTTTGTGTGTGGAGGGGGTAGGGGAGAGGAGAAATAGGGAGGGTGTTCTGGCAGAGTAGAGGCAGGCTAAGAGGATAAGGATAAAAAACGGATGGTACTGTGGGGGTGAACGGCTCTTTCGTTGTCACTGGGGTCAGACTGATGCTCAGCAAAGCTGACAGAGCCCCTCCTTAGTGGATGCCACTGCAATATTAACACTCATTTGGAGCAGATGTGGCTAAAAGCATGAAACATTGAACAAACAGCTGCCACAGATCCAGTGCCATTGCCGGAGCGCTTCTGTTCTATTAATGCGCTGCGTGGCCGAGGCCGGCAGGGCAGCCTGTATTCCCCTCCGCTCTGTAGCAGAGGGTTCAAGCAATGGCGTCTCAGAAGGGCATGATCCTTTTGTGGGATTGTCACCATGTGGCGCTCTGACTTCTGAGGAACCGCAGCAGCTACGACTGTTCTTTAACCTCCAGTCGTTTCATCAATGTGACTTTACTGCCGATTTATTTTGACACCCCGTGGCTAGCTACTCTTTTTAAAAATCTTTGGCTATGTCTACACTCACGGCTTCTTGCGCAAGTACGGCCGTTCTTGTGCAAGAATCTGCAGAGTGTCCACACTGCCCGCCCGCTCTTGCGCAAGTAAATTTACAATACAGCATGGTAAGAGAGGGCTCCTTGCGCAAGAGCTACGCTCTTTTTTAACAGGTGTAAGCTCTCTTGTGCAGGGGCTCTTGCGCAAGAGGGCAGTGTGGACGCTCGGCAGGGATTTCTTGCGCAAGAAAGCCCTATGTCTAAAATTGCCATCAGAGCTTTCTTGTGCAAGAGAGCGTCCACACTGCCATGGGCGCTCTTGCGCAAAAGCACAGCTCGCACATGGCAGTGTAGACGTTTTCTTGCGCAAGACTTCTTGCACAAGAACACTTGCGCAAGATGTTCTTGCGCAAGAAGCCGTGAGTGTAGACATAGCCTTTGTGTCCCCTCACATGGCACCTGTGGAGGCCGATGGCCCTACGCAGACAGGCAGGGTCAGATTCGGAGGTCAGTTACCAGCCTCTTAATCTGGAACAACTCCCTTGGAGCCAAATGGAGTTATTCCAGGTTTATGCTGGTGTAACCTATGGGTTGAGGTATGGGGATATGGGGCTCTCCGTCTCCAAAGACCTCGTATAGATTATGGGCACAGGCCCATGCGAGGTGCCAAAAGACCTACCTACTGGCCCACCTAGAAAACCCGGGGAGAGTGGAGGGCCCTGTCAGCACCAGGAAGATTACATGGGCCCCCCTTTAGAGAGCTAAGAGACAAGTGGGGGAGCTTGTGTACTGGTCGGGGCAGGGGATGGTGAGGCTGGATTGCAAGGGGCACAGGAGTGGAGCTAAGTCAAGGGTGGGCTTCCCAGCATCCCATTCAAAGCGGCCGGCTGCAGGGCTTCTGGCCAATGAGCGCTGCCTCGGCTGTGCTTGAGCTGTAGGCAGCACATGGAGGCTCTCCCCTAGGTAAGCACCTCCCAGCCAGAGCCTTCATTTGGCTCCCCAGCCCCTCCCTCCTTCCCTACCCCTCTCTCTCTCCCCGCCACTCTCTGCTCCCCCTCCTGCATGCCTGGCCCAGGTCACAACTCAAACCCGCTGCACCCAGGCCCCCTCCCAGACCCTGTACCTCAATCCCATGCCCTAGGTCACAACCCAAACGCCTGCATCCCATCCTGCCCCAGATCACATCCCCCTCCCACACTCTGCACACCCTCCTAAACCCCTCCTCCATAAGAACATGAGAACGGCCATACTGGGTCAGACCAAAGGTCCATCCAGCCCAGTATCCTGTCTGCCGACAGTGGCCAATGCCTGGTGTCCCAGAGGGAGTGAATCGAACAGGTAATGATCAAGCGATCTCTCTCCTGTCATCCATCTCCACCCTCTGACAGAGTCTAAGGACATCATTCCTTACCCATCCTGGCTAATAGCCATTTATGGACTTAATCTCCTTAACTAGTTCTCTTTTAAACCCTGTTATAGTCCTAGCCTTCACAACCAGGCAAGGAGTTCCACAGGTAGACTCTGCGCTGTGTGAAGAAAAACTTCTTTTTATTTGTTTAAAACCTGCTGCCCATTAATTTCATTTGGTGGCCCCTAGTTCTTATATTATGGGAACAAGTAAATAACTTTTCCTTATTCACTTTCTCCACACCACTCATGATTTTCTAGACCTCCAGGTCAGAATCCTCTCCTGCACCCATCCCTATCCCAGCCCCCGCACCCCCTCCTGCACTCCAAGCCCCTGCCCCAGGTCACAACCCTTCCTGCACCCAAACTCCCTCCCAGATCCCAAACTCCCTCCTGCACCCCAGTCCCTTACCCTGAGCTCCTGTCTGCACCCAACCTCCATCCCAACCTCCTCCATTAGTATCATGGAAAAGCGTGGCCCCTGACCACTTACCAAATGATTGGAATGGCCCTCCCATCAAAAATTATTGCTCACCCCTGAGCTAAGCATAGATAATCAGTTAGGGGGACCATTCTGCAAGCCTGGTTTGAGAGTGGTGCAAACTTCCATACAGCTCCTTTGTTCGATCACTGTCTGTGACATCCTTAACTTTTTCATTTCTTTGATATCTTGGCGGCAAAAATATTGTTGAACCGTAACATTTTCCAAAGTTAAAGTTTTGTTTGAAGCTTGTAGGCCCTTCCCCACCTTCCATGCATCATTCTGGACGCGGAACAGTCTGAACAGCTACATGTGGCCTTCTTCACCTTGCCCTTGTACTTCTCATCCCACCAAACCATATCCCGCATCCCAAAGCATGCCTGCCCTACAGCTTCTGTAAGGACACAAGGCACAGTGGGCTAGCCTCTGGTCTTCCCTTCATGCTGTTTTGTTCATTGCAGCAGTGCACAGTAGTCCAAAGACCAGGGTTTCTGGCTACCTAGCCTAAGAAGAATTGCTTGGAAGTTTCTGGCTGCAGTAGAGGTTTTTTGACTGTTCCCTTCCCAACCCTTGACCCAAGAAATGGGGCTATAACAATAGAAGTCTACCCTTTGACTGATGCAATGACCTCTTGGGGCTCAGGGCTGTGGGATGTTAGACAGCATAGTCACTAGGCTATTCCAACATATGGCAGGGCAAGACTGTGGGCTTGCAAAGGTTGCAACTAGCTTCTGGGGTCCCCATCCTACAGTAAGCACAGTCTGGCTGGAGCAGAGAGCCTGGCCGGATGTCGCATTCCCTGGTTTAAAGTGCAAGCCACAATTCTGCGCTCATGTCAGCTGGAAGGACTGATAACAGTGGGAAAACTGACGTGCAACCCACAAGCATAATGAGAACTTTAAGGGAAGCTTTTTATAAAAATAAAGAATGATTCTACTTCAGCTATAATAATAATGGTAATAATACTGTCTTCTAGCATCACCAGCGCTCCTGGCTGCTGGCATTGCCAGCTTGCCTTTTCTAATTGCTGGCTCTTCCACTCCGGTTCCCTCTTTCCTGGTTCACCTCCTGGCTGGCTGTGCCCTGGCTCCTCATCAGAGCAGCCTAGTTTCAGCTGGGAAGAAAGTTGGGTCTCATTCCACTTTCCACAGACTGTGGGAGCTGACAGAGGGTAGGATTCCCTTGTGGGTAAACATGCCTGCAGGCATGAGAGAAAATGCACAAGGCTGTTCTCAGAGCCACGAGGCTGTTCTCCGAGCACTGTGTCCTGCATGCACCCAGCCCTAGTTCCGCTGAGCCTTCTGCCCTGAACAATCTGGTACGTGGCACCTGTCGAAATATTTAAGAATCCAACTGAAAGATCATCTACAAAGGGGAAAAAAGCTAGTGATGGGATCTTGGGGACTAAGCCAAAGCCCACTGCAGTCAGTGAGTGTCTTTCTATTGAATCTATGGATCTAGGTCAGTGGTTCCCAAACTTTTCAGCATCACGCCCCCCTTTTTGATTTTTTTGATTTTTGAGAAACCCTCACGCCCCCTCCTCCCAAAAAATAGTAGCAAAACTTGGGGTGAGATTGACGGGGGTGTGTGGCTGGGATGCCTCGCGCCCCCCCTGGAATTTCTTCACGCCCCCCCTAGGGGGGCACGCCCCCCAGTTTGGGAACCCATGATCTAGGTGAATCATGCTCATGATAAGCAAAAATCTACACAGAAAAATCCCGAGGTTTATACTGTGGGGAGTCTAAGTTTACCCTTACTGAAGTCAGTCAGTCTCCGCTTACCCCTACTGAAGCACATGGATATCTGCGGGCTACATTTAGCCTATAATTAGCAAAGCATTTCAAAAGCTCTGAATATGAAATCATTTCCTGCCCAATTGATTTCTTGACGTCAACGGGACAATGCCCAATGACTACAGTTAAGCACGTGCCTACGTCTTTGAAGGATGGAGGCTTTGGACTTGAATGCACACCCCGGGGGCATCCCCTGTCGCAACAGACAGCAGAACTCTAGGGAGATGTGTGGTTGTGTGTTACCACAATAAAGGTGATGCTGTTCCAGAATTCAGTATTAGTATTCAACACACTTTTGGAGCTCCAGTGTTCTCATCCCCTTCCTCCTCGTAGCAGAGAGATGCTCAGCGAAGAGTAGTAAGAAGAAAACATGCAGTGCTAAGTATTTCCATGCAATTTGACCTGTCTGTCAACATTGGCGGCGGGGCTCAATAACATTGCTTTTAAATATAGTGTTAGCGGCAGACTTGGTGATGTTATGAAGTAATCTAAGAATACAGATAAATAGAGCAACTTACATTGGGGTAAGGGAATGTTTATTATACACCTCCAGTGCTCGAATTCAGTGGGGCTGTGCCAGAAAGAAGATAATGACTCCTGGTTAAGAAGCATCCTGTCACACATTTGAAAGACAGTGGGAGGCTTTGTTGACTTTGAAGACTATATAACCTGTCTCCAATGAAGGTGGGAGTCTTGTTTTGCTAGAAAAGCATCATTTAGGTGCCTACATATGAATTTTTGACAGCCAAGTTTAACATTTTTTGCCCCAGTAGTGGGATTTTCAAAAGCCCTTAAGATAATTAGAAGTACAGGTCCCATTGATTTTCAGTGTCACTTGTACTCCCAGGTCATTTATGGGCTGAAATATCCCACTCCAAATACTTTAGTTCAACTCTGAATAACTGAGCATATGCTACTTTAGCATCTGCTATAACTTCAAATAATACCCTAGAATATGATCGAGCAATGCTTCTTAGAAATATTTGTGTGCATTACGTTGAGTTCTAAGCTGTTTCCCATAATACACTGCTCAAATATCTTTTTCTTGCTGAAAGGGGAGAGCACTAGATGTGCCTTGTAGCTTCTGTCCATCTCAAATTGTTAATTATCAGCTTTGAATATGGAAGGAACGCCAAGCTCCAAACCCCATGGACAGGAAGGAGAATTCATTTTATTGTTCTGTGTTAATTTGCTATGAGGAAAGACAAGGATCACCCCCCAATGAGTTTTGGAGTCCCATGGAACTTAGGTGTTGATGATTCTACTCTTCATTATGCCAGGGACGTAAAGACAATTGTTAACGTCTGATTTCCTAGGCAGACTGACAAATGCAGGAAAAAGCAAGTGAGGTCCATTATTTTGGTCAGTGTGAAGGGGGAGTTGCCAGCAGTTTGATGTATAAAATGGGCTACTTGAAAGCTGACTGCACTTGAAAGGTGGAAGGAGCAGCACTGTGGGCAGACCTAATGATCAGATAAACTAATTGATGACAGTCCATTATGTCTGTGATGATGGCTCTGGCACAGCATTACGCGGATGCTGATTCTGCAGCATCATGGTAGTAATGCTGAGGCAGTCCTGTTAGCTTCAAGCGGGTGAGGCCATTTTTTCTGTCTCCTATTCCTTTTTGGTGATGGTTGTGCCTTCAGCAAACACTAGCATGGGAAGCTCATATAAATGAAATCCAAGCTGGACACATCTTAGAATCATAGAATCCTAGGGCTGGAAGAGACCTCAGGAGGTCATCGAGTCCAACCCCCTGCCCAAGGCAGGGCCAATCCCAACTAAATCAACCCAGCCAGGGCTTTGTCAAGACGGGACTTAAAAACCTCTAGGAAGGGAGATTCCACCACTTCCCTAGGTAACCCATTCCAGCGCTTCCCCACCCTCCTAGTGAAATAGTTTTTCCTAATTTCCTAGACCTCTCTCACTGTAACTTGAGACCATTGCTGCTTGTTCTGCCATCCATCACTACTGAGAACAGCCTCACTCCATCCTCTTTGGAACCACACTTCAGGAAATTGAAGGCTGCTATCAAATCCCCCCTCACTCTTCTTTTCTGCAGACTAAATAAGCCCAAATCCCTCAGCCGCTCCTCGTAGGTCATGTGCTCCAGCCCCCTAATCATTTTGGTTTCCTCCACTGGTCCCTCTCCAATGCATCCACATCCTTTCTATAGTGGGGGGCCCAGAGCTGGATGCAGTACTCCAGATGTGGCCACACCAGTGCCGAATAAATACTGCAGATGACCCCGAGTAAATAAGAGGACAGTCAAAATATCTAATACCAGGGACAGCAAAGCCACGTTTGATTTATTGTACCTGGTAGGCAGACCTGCATTGTAATTTGGCCCATTGTTTTAAACAGCATTGCCCTTAGCCACACTCGGCCTCAAAGGTCACTGTGTCTGTTTTTGTCTTAGAACATCTCAGGAGCAAATATCTGATTTTGGAAGCGTGGCAGATGAATTATTTACGCACACAAAAAGGGTATTTCAATTACGGCTGCAGATCGTCTGCTTACGCTGGAAACTCACTTCCCACTTAGCTCTCCAATTAATTCTCCTCTAGAGCAATGGCAGGGATATTGTCTGAGGGATGACAGTGAGCTAGGCAGAGGTGAAAGGGAGACGGAAACTTATTTTCTGCCTTGTAGATACTGTGTTCTGTGCTAACTACTGTCACAGTTATGAGGCTAACGGCACCGCTGATCCATCCTGGTCTCTTTGAGTGTGCTCCCTTTAGGTCTCAGGCCAAATGGCATCACCTTTATTGGGGTTCTCTCACTCATAGGCTAGGCCCTAGGTTACTGTCTTATCAACTGTGATTAGCTCAGCAGGTCTGACTTAGGTTCAGTACCTGCAGTTCTGTTGCCTCTGGGCCCAATGACAGTGTAACCAGTGACCAGGCAGCTGACTTCCAGCAAAGAATGATTTATTTAGGACGAAAGCACTTAAGAGAAAACAGATCTCAAAGCAATGAACAGACGTTGTCTGTCTAGCTTAGCAGGTGTCCAATCATCTTCCACACGGGGACCCTCATCTCCCAAAAGGCTTCTCCACAGAACCTCTTCCTGTGTCAGCTTGCCTGCCTGGAGAACACCAGTTTAGACTGTGACTCCCTCGGTGGGGCGTGAGTGAGACACCATGTTTAATGTCTTGGGTTACGTACGTAACGCTGCTGGTCCTTTTTCAGTTCAAGTCTCTGACTCAGGACACAAATAGATGGAGAGCACATGGGAACACATCTCCCTTAACCCCCAAAATGAAATGGCTTCTTTAGAGCTAGAATATCTCTCCATAGTCTATAAAGGACAGTATGGGGGGGGGGGGGGACTATAAAGCTACCCCATATGGCCAAATTAGGATTACCCAGGTCAGGCTTTCTGCTCTGCATGCTCCCCTCATAGGACTGAGGAGTAAGCCATGGCTCCACCTCCTGTTCCCAAGACAACAAAGCTGGCTCGGTGTGTCTGTGGAAGAAAGTTTCACTTCCTCACACCTCAAAATCACCATGCCTCCCAGACTTCCTCCTTGGGTGGGGCAGTTTGCATGCTACCCCTTATCAGGGTTGTGTTGGGTAGTCACCCCAATCTAGCCCTTTATGTCTGTACACAAAATAATTTTTTCAGGCATGTGGCCTAGTGGTTAGAGACTGCATCAGGTCCCAGGAACCCTGGGTTCTAGTTCTAGTTTTGCCCCTGACCGGCTGGGGGATAGTGGGAAACTCACATCACTGCTCTGTGCCTCAGTTTCCCCATTGATTACACTTCCTCTTGCATAAAGCACTCTGAGGTTCACTGATGAAGAATGCCACACAAGAGCTTGGTGTGATGACACTGATAAATGTTTACCTTTAGAATTGTGTACCCACTTCAATATTGTGGTAGTAAAAGAGTACACAATGTTTTAATGTAGCTAGGCAATATCACTGCCATGGTACCAAAATCTGCCCTCCTCCTTGGTGCAGAATTCCAGCCACTGATGCTAACACACACACAAACTTTTGGCAGTTAGCTTTAGTGAAAGCAAGGGGGAAAATTGTGCACTTCCCTTCAGCATCTTATTAAACAGGAAGAGGAAAAATCTCAGTGGAAAGTGTTGCTCTTCTCTGTTTTTTTCCCCTAAGAAGTTAATCTTCCCCCTTTATTTTAAAGGAAAAATCTGTGTGACATAAGCAAGCTCAGTCTGATGGCATCTGACAGGTTTAAAGTGCAGCCCTTTCTCCTCAGGAGACTGTGCTCCCTTCACTAACAGGCCTTGTAGCGGCAGAAAAATTACCTTGTCATATGCAACCTGGTGTTACAGGCTGCTGTTGACAGTGCACAGTGTCAGTAACTGATGCACAGACCAACTGGGCTAAATAATTAAGCAGAAGAGCATAAACTGCTCCTGTGTTTTCCCCCTCCCAGGTAGGTCCCTTCCGTACAGTGTGTTCCATAAGATGACATGGAGACAGAGTGTCTTTATCCCTTCATACCTTAAGGACACTAACTCTTATTAAAAGGTACCAGCGGCCTGTGATTACAGGACAAGGGACTCCATTGGTCCAGGAAAGGGCATAGTGAAGTTGCTCTAGTGAAATGTTCCTTGCTACAGTGTCCACTAGATTAGCACCAAATAGATTCCTGAAGCTCCATTTTGCACAAAGGCGAAATCAGAAGGAGGTGCTGACGTGAAAGGCCAATGGCTAATTGACCAAGCTATGGAACAGACTATATCAGGCATGGCCAGTCCGCGGCTTGTGAGCCTCATGTGGCTCTTCCCTCCTCCCCCCGGCCCCATCAGTGCAGCTCACAAAGCCACCCCCGCACCTCCTGAACATGGCCCACACCTCCCGGCTTGCCTGTGTTCTCTGGGGCAGGGGAGCCGTCTGGATGAAAATGGCGGATCCAATGTGGCAGCTGTGGCCTCCAACCTGCCAGTCCTTTTTTTTTTTTTTTTCCCCTCTACAACTTTTTGGGGGCTCCTTTTCTTCCTTTTGGGGGGCTTTTTTTTTTTTTGCTCTAGAACTTTTTGCCCTGGCTCTTTGCGCTGGATCCAGCTGGATCTTGGCTCTTCATCCGGAATGGGTTGGCCACCTCAGGACTATATCTTACTCTTCCCTGTATGGAAGGGGGAGACAAAAGACAGAAAACCCACTGTACTAGACACAACACCTCCTGCTACTGCTTGTGAGAGTGCTTCATCTAGAAGGCTACTCAGTAGCTGAGATACAGGAGAGAGAAGAAAGGGCTGAATAACCTGGTAAAAGCAGAAGAAAATACAAAGGCCAAATGGGAAGAAGAGAGTGAGGGTATGTCTACACTACAGCGTTATTTCGAAATATCTAATTTTGAAATAGTTAATTCGAAATAGCTTATTTCAAAATAACGCATCTACACACAAAATGCATTTTGAAATAGCGTTTTTGTATTTCGGAATAGTGCGTCCACACTGAGTGGACATTGAATCACATTTAAGGCTGGTTGGAACCAGTTCCGGCAGGGCATCAGGTCAGAAATGACCTTGTGGCCAGGGCGGCCAGCAGGGCACCCTGGGAAGGGCTGGAGGCCCCCTATTTCGAAATAAGTGACTACACAGCGCTTATTTCAAAATAGCAGTTTCAAAATTGGCACTATTCCTTGTGGAATGAGGTTTACCAATTTTGAAATAAGCCCTCCACTATTTCAAATTAATTTCGAAATAACAGAATGGCTGTGTAGACGCTAGGATAGTTATTTTGAAATAACGGCTGTTATTTCGAAATAACTTTGCTGTGTAGACATACCCACAGGGTGTCGCATTTCCCTGTTCAACTGCTTCCGGATTTATGGCCTTTCTGGCCCTGCTGGAAGTAAATGGAACGACTCCATCAACTGTGGTGAGAGCTAGATCAGACTCCTCCATTTACCTTGTTAGTGGAGAAAGCCCCAAATTGTCCCTCACCTGTAGCCTATTCATCTGCTTCCCTTGGTCTCTCCTCCCTCACTTCAATTGTAATTAGCAGCTGATTAGGCACTGTAATGGAATGAGGACCAGAGAATAATCTACATAAAAGAAAAGGAAAAGGCAAGGCTTTTTGTAGGAGAGGGGGGATAGTTTCCAGCTTCATTATAACCTTTTTAGCACAACATGAGAAAACGTTGACATTTTCTGGAATTCTGTGGCTCAGGGCAAGAATATTGTATCTTCTGCTCTATGTACAAAGCAACTGTCGAATGACCACCTCAGTCCCTGGGATATACTGCCAGGGCTACATTTAAGGTAGCTGAGCAGAAGCCCTCGTGGTATAAGAGAGAATGGGGCAGCAGTCAGATCTTCCCGACTAGATCCTGGATTTTTTGGGGGCGGGGAGGGGACTTGCTTCTTACCTATTTCACTCGCAGCCTGTGCTTGTTAGCAGAACTAGTTGAAAAAGAGCTTTTTCTGCTGAAAATTTCAGTTTTCCCAGGAAAATTTGAATACCAACCAATTCTAGCCAAACCCACTGAAGTTTGGCCAAACCCCAGAAAATTCCAGATCATCAGTGCTGCATCAGCGCTGTATAGGTATTGTAGCTGAGGTGTGTTGTCTTCCCATTGTACTCTAGGGAGGCCTGGTTAAGCATCCCAAAGTTTGTCTGTTGATCTAAAACCTATCTGAAGAGCTTTGGTCTAGCAGTTGGACTGTAAATCATACAAGTCTGATCTGTGTCATTTGACTCCATGTTTGTATTACAAGAGCCTACATGCCACATTCACTCCTGGTAGTGCTGATCCTGAGACAGTATCCTTCCCCACTAACCCTGGTTTGAAGAGCTTTTGAAGCAGGAGTTCATTCTGTTGTATCCCTCCAAAAAAAAAAAAAAATACATTGCAGATCAAACAAAAATATCAAAGCTGAAGCAATTTGCATCTATCAACTATAATCAAGACCACTGGCATCACTGCTGTGGCATTCTGGTCCTCACCTGCCCTGAAAGTTCAAGGGCTACAGCAGTGAGCTATTAGCATATTTCCCACAGACGGGGCAGGCAAATGAGTGAATATTTAAGCAGTGCCAAAACATCACAATGCACCTTCTCAGCTTCAGAATTGGATTTGGCAGCTCCTAAATTGTGTGCCGTTTCAGGGAGTACAGTTTACTGTCAGAAAAACCATCATACCACCACCATTTCTATAGCAAATGATTTAATAAATGTTAAGTTAAAAGATAATGTTTCATTTCCCCTCATCATTAGGCAGCGCCTCTTGGTAGACAGAGTTAATGTGTCCCGTGTATATTTTGTTATTTACCAAAGAGGAGGCTGGGATGAAACATTACTGCAAAGGCAGTTGTTTTTAAAACAACAGCAGGGGTCAAAGACTGAATTCCTTTATTTAGTCTGATCTCAAGGAAGAGACTCATTGAGGTCATGAGGATTTTGCCCAAATACAAGGTAAGTATGGGCTTCATGATTTAACTCAGGTGAATAGAAATAGTTAGATTTTTTTTCTGTTTCAATGAAAATTAGAGTAATTCTAATAAATAGTAATTGAATTTGTTACAGCAGTTGCTACTCAATAGATACTAACTCACATCAGATGATGCAGTGTATTTTAACTTTGTAATGCTGATTTATGTCAGAGGCCTGAGGCATGCAGCATACTGTTCTGCCACTAGGTGGTTCTGTGCTATATGGAGTTCTGGGCAGGCTGTTGTTCCTGGGTAAACAAGTGAAACAAAGTTGGAACTCAAACTGTGTGGAAGCCTATTTGCCTGTTTCTCCAGTTGTAGCTATTTCCAGAACAAATCACATTCTCGAAGATTTTCTCTGCAAGGGATGGGATGAGAGGGAACCTTTCAAATCACCTTAAATATATTAGGAGGAAAGAGTGAGCAAAGTGGAGTCACCTCACTTCCCTCCTACCCTGTATAAGCCCCATTGTAAATGCACAGCTCACAGAGTTTTGCAGTGTTCGTGAGGGAAAGGCCAGATTAAAGGGTTTTCACTAGGGCTATAAATTCACATGCGTTAATGTCTGCAATTAATGCAGGGCAGGATTAATGTGTTAATTTTTTAACATGTTAATCGTAGGCATTAATGCTGCACAGACCCTTTGAAGTGCCACTCCGGCTCTTCAAAGAGGCAGCGCAATATGGAGCCTGGGATCAGCTGGGGAGTCCCAAGCTGACCCCGGGCTCCACTGCCCCTTTGAAACACGCAGAGGCAGCATTCCAATGGGGCGGCCGCCTCACAGCTGAGCGGTGATCAGCTGTGTGGCAGCTGCCCCTTTGAAACACCGCCTCTGCGCATTTCAAAGGGGCAATGGAGCCCAGGGTCAGCTGGAACCTTCCCAACTGACCCCGGGTTCTGCTGCCACGCAGAGTCCAGGATCAGCCGGGCAGTCCCCAGCTGACCGTGGGCTCCATGTCAGCTGCCCCTTTGAAAGGCAAGAGGCAGTGTTTTAAAGGGGCAGCTGCCACACAGCTGATCCACGGACAATTCCTACCTGCAGTGACATACAGTCAAAAGACACAGAGAAATGAAGGGGAGGTGTTTTGGATACTACAAAAAATATAAACAGAGAAAACATGATGGTGGGATGCTAAGTAAAGGCTTTGAGTCTGCAAACTGATCCAGGCATGCTGACCCCCATGTGTACGTGTCATCCCATGAAGCTGGCAAGATTAGGGCCTAAGGTTCATTGGCAGTAGTCTGGTAGAACGGCGTGTTATGCAGGTACTAAGTGGATATGGACTAGAGTAAGGTGCATGTGTGAAGCTGTAATCCTATTGGTGGACTCAAAAGACAGTCATTTGTGGGCCCCAATGAGTCAGATGTCAGACATGGCCAGTATAGTGGGATTATGGCTAGATCTATGTATACTCAAATAAGGAAAACAATATCCTACATGTGCACGTACGCTGCAGTATTTTACAATATTTACTCCTGTGTTTGTTCCCAAACAGTATTATCAAATTTGGCAGAGTGTGCATTCCCCAAACTCTAAGAATATTGATAACAGCTGACAACACCTTTCTCTGTTCACACTCGAACATCTCAGTAATCACTGAGCAAATTAATTTTCTTCAAACTTAAAAAGGATTCCTGTGATAAAAATGAAAAAAAAAAAACCAGCCTCAATGTAATTATGGGAGCAACTAGAACTCTCTTTCTCACTCTACGGGGGAATTTTCAAAAGTGTCTAAGGAATTTGAAAAAGCAGCGAGGAGTCCTGTGGCACCTTATAGACTAACCGAAGTGTTGGAACATAAGCTTTCGTGGGCAAAGACCCACTTCGTCAGATGTATGTAGTGGAAATTTCCAGAGGCAGGTATAAATATGCAGGCCAGAATCAGGCTGGAGATGACAAGGTGGATCCAATCAGGGAGGATGAGGCCCACTTCTAGTAGTTGATCTGGAGGTGTGAATTCCAAGAGAGGAAAAGCTGCTTTTGTATTTAGCTGGCCATTCACAGTCTTTGTTTAATCCTGAGTTGATTGTGTCAAACTTGAAGATGAACTGTAGCTCAGCAGTTTCTCTTTGAAGTCTGTTCCTGAAGTTTTTTTGCTGCAGGATGGCTACCTTTAGATCTGCAATTGTGTGTCCAGGGAGATTGAAGTGTTCCCCTACAGGTTTTTGTATGTTGCCATTCCTAATATCTGATTTGTGTCCATTGATTCTTTTACGTAGGGACTGTCCGTAAGGGATTTGAGAGAGTCGGGTGGGTGAGGGAATATGTTATATTGGACCAATTTGTGTTGGGGAAAGACAAGCTTGTAAACTAGTAGCTTGTCTGGGAAAGATACTCAGAAACTTAAGATATAAGACCAATGATAGTGAATGGGAATTATACTCCTAAATCCTTTACACTCTTGAAAATTTCCCCATTTATCTCTCATTCCTATTCTATTGTATCTGTCTAGTCATTTATCATCAGTCTAATATGCCTATCATGAGAATCATAGAATCATAGAACCATAGAGCTGGAAGAGACTTTAGAAGGTCATCTAGTCCAGCCCCCTGCTCTAGGCAGTACCAATCCCAACTAAATCAACCCGGCCAGGGCTTTGTCAAGCTGAGACTTGAACACCTCTAGTGATGGAGACTCCACTACTTCCCTAGGTAACCCATTCCAGTGCTTCACTACCCTCCTAGTGAAATAGTTTTTCCTAATATCCAACCTGGGCCTTTCCCACCACAACTTGAGACCATTGCTCCTTGTTCTGCCATCCGTCACTACTGAGAACAGCCTCTCTCCATCCTCTTTGGAACCTCCCTTCAGGAAGTTGAAGGCTGCTATCGGGATGGTTTCTTTCTGTGCCTTCAATAAGGCTGCTTTAAAATACTGCCTAAAATGAGGACACCTGGGTGCTGTTTTTACACTCGCTCCCTATTTAAACTAATTTCTCAAACTAACACAATAATCATGCCAGGGTATTCATTTATCCACAGCGATACTGACCTTTGGTTTTATCGGGTAGTTGGAGTTTCATTGTGATGCTGCTTTTCTGTCCTTTTTAAAAAACAAACAGTGATTTGAAATGTATTCATAACTCCTGACTGATTCTGCTGACAGCAGAAAAGTTATTACTCCAAATGCAGCTGAGGCTGCTGATCTGACAAGCGATCTTAAATGCCCCTACATCATTGGGCAGTATCTTCATTCTGTTAACAGAGTGAGGCTGATTTGAATCTCTGCACTTGTAAATATGCAGGATTTATTCTGATTGCTGTCATTCCACTATTCAGTGCAACAATTAGGGAATGGGTGAACAGGTTACCATTAGAATGGGGTAAATAATTCATAAAAAAAATACTGGACTAATTTAGCCTCCCTCCCCCCAATTTCCACGAGCCCAAGAGGGACTTTCAATGGACATAAAGGTTATAAGTTGCAGAGGCACTTTTGAAAATGTTACCCCTTATTTTCTAAACTACTTCTGAGAATGATTATTGGTCTGTAGCACAGACACGGGGGGAGATGTGGTGCCATTTAAATAAAAGGCAAAGCTGCCTTAATCTCCTTGTGCCTCAGTTCCCCACATATATCATGTAAATGATAATCCTTCCTTAATCTTACCTTGTGTCTGTTCTACTTAGATTGTACATACTCTTGGGGGTAGGCACGATGTCTTATTAGTGTACTTGCAGAGCCTGCAATTTTGGGGGCTACTATAAGAACAAATATCAAGCCTCTAGGGCAATCATTTTGAAAAGGGGGCCACTTCAGAAATTTCTGAAGTGGCCCCAGGCTGCTCCAGAAGGGGTGGGGCCTTGGGTGGAAAGGCCGGGGTCAGGAGACTTCTCATGCTCCCCTATCCACAGACCCTGATTGGCCTGGAGATGGGGGAAGTGGATGAAGTCTTTGTTCTTGCTCCCGGTGCCTAGAGAGAATTGCCATCTATTTTAAAACAGCTGGCGGTTTCCCTCTAGTCTCTGCAGCGGGAGGAGACCTCGCGCTCCCTTCCCCTCTCCCCTCTCCCCCCTCCCCCCGCGTCTCCAGGCCAATCGGGGTGCACAGCGGCTAGAGAGAGCCACCAGCTATTTTAAAACAGCCAACAGTTCCTTCTGATGCCGTGCGCCCCTGGTGGGCAGAGGAGACTTTGTGCACTCCCCCATTCCCAGGTCTCGATTAACTGGATATACCGGCTTGGTGGGCCGGATCCAGCCCGCAGAGTCCCCTTTGCCTACCCCTGCTCTAGGTGCTACTGTCATATCACATAATCCTAATTAAATAATAGAACCAGAATAAATGGGATACCCAGTCAGTGGAAGCAAATTGGTAAGAATCCTTTTGTGCTATCCAACCTAGATGGGATGCAATAGGAAATGATTCAAACTTTTAGCTAGAATTCAAAGTGAACTTAAACCTGATTTTGTTTGGGGCTGGGAGTGGTGGGCAGGTAGCAAGGGTGTCTGGTGGGCATGTTGCTAAGTCCGGCACTGTGGGGGTATTTCATTTCTGCCTTGTTACATGTCTCTGAACTCCCTGGTGTTTGACAGCACAGGAAGGGCAAAGACTTCTGAGGTAAATGTGAAAAACACAAGGTGAATGCTACATTGTTTTAGCAGGACCTGCTCCAAAGCCATTGATGTCTGACTTAAATAGGTATGGCCCTCATTACAAGCACAAAGTCTGATTTTGCCATTTTGCTGGCCTGACTTGCAGAAGGAAGTTCAAAAGAGTAAGATTTTCAATCCAATTTCATGAGTTCTTGCTCCTGGCCCTGAGCTGCCACATGTGGGCTCAGAAACCCAACCGAATCCACTGAAAGCCAGCTTAACTCATGAAGGACATCAGTGGGCTGTTTGTAAAGTAAGTTGCTTCTCAGTCTGGGCATGTCTACACTAGGAAACTATTTTGAAAGAACTAAAATGGATTTAATAATTCCCGATTTAACAAAATCGAAATAGCGTGTCCTCACTACGGAGAAGCCTTGAAATTAGTCTGAGGCAGACTCCCTTAATGTGGATGCGCTACCTTGACTTAGAGCCCCAGAAAGCAATGGGGAGTAACTAGTTTGAATTACTCTGCGGAATAGTTATTTTGAAATAGCGGCACCGGAGCGTCCACGCTGCCACTATTTTGAAATAACTATTTCAAAATTAGCATTATTCCTCGAGGAAAGCAGGAGTACAGATTTTGAAATAAGTCACCCGTTATTTTGAACTAACGGGCTTGGTAGTGTGGATGCTCCACTTATTAATTTGACCTAAGGGGGGAAGGGGCTTAACTTTGGGCTCAAGTTCTCTCTCTTTTAGAGAGAGAAGAAAATTAAAAGCTCCAATTGAAACACAGGGTTGAAGTAGTTCAAATGGGAAATATCTGACATCGTTTATGCCTCTAAATGTCCCCCTCGGAATAGTAAAAGACATTTTGCCGGAGCACATTCAAAGTTGAGACACAGGAATATCTGCAAAAGATTAATCAGCCATTGCCATCAAGAGTGCCCCTCCAGAACTAGGAGCTGGGAGAGGTACAAGGAGAAAATGTAAATAAAAGAAGCAACATGAGAGCAGGATCCTGTGAGGACGTGGAGGAGATTGTCTAACTGTCATTTTGTGTTCTGTACATTGTCCACCTTTCGCAGAATCTCAGATGGAGCTGTCTAGTTCATCTCAACAGTCATATCATTCTATCCTGTACTGAAACTTGCGTATTTTCTTCTTACATGACTTGACTTTTCTTATTGTTCTTGGATCTGGACTTTCAATACTCCGGTCATCTGAAGAAGTGGGCTGTGCCCATGAAAGCTCATGATACCATCTACGTGTTTTGTTAGTCTTTAAGGTGCTACCAGACTATTTGTTGTTTTTTAAGTTTCTCCAATTAGACTAACTCAGCTACCCCTCTGAAGCTTGTTGATCCACTAAGCTGTATTGCACTCTGATGGGAAGCAACACCACCGCCGGGAATTCGTTAGTATTGCTGTTGTTTCTAGCATCATCAAAACCACACGGAACTGTGCAATGATCAGCAATGGCTTCTCTCTCCCCCTCTGAGAACCCTTCTACCATTTTAGGGCCGGCAGAGGCGTTGCTCCTCGTCAGAGTGCGATATAGCTTACCGGATCTACAAGGAAAGTCAGGTAACATAAGAAGAAAATAGACAAGTTTCTGTATAGGGCGGAATGAAGTGGCTGCTGAGCTTCTGACATTCTTTCACATAAGATGAAGATGGATGAAATGCTCCTGAAGTCAAGACTGCTAATGCCTCTTTGTGCCAGGTGAGGATTTGGCCCTCTGACTTTACTGAAATTGGGGGTGAGTGATCACAGAACTTCTATAAACATGTCTCTCTCTGCGTGGTGTATAGGGCAGGAGGGGTGCAGCTTACTGAAACATTTGTCATTGTTGGAGTATAGGAAACTTAATGAACTAAAGGTCAAGCCACTCTAGCATTTCATCATAATCAGATACATGTGAACGCCGCAAAAATAATGACGGAGACACGCAATTTAAGCCATGCAAAAAAGGCTGATTCTTATTTTCTTTCAGTGTCACTTTCTAATGAGTGAATATTACTTCAGCCTCTTTCGGCTAGACACTTTCAAGGAAGAGCTCACCTTTATAGCAGACAAAGAAGCTGGGATTTTTAGATGTACAAAAAGAGACTGGATGTTTTGAGTGAATAACATAGGATAAAACTGCCGAAACAAAGAGACACAGATTCTAAAGCCCTTTGGGAATTAATTTAGGTATGTTGATGAGAGACTCTCATGGCAAAATAAGGAGCTGGCCACTTTTCTCAAGCACCTTGGTAGTTCTGTATGGGTGGAAATTTCCAAAACAGTCTGTTGGCTTTGTTCCTTTCCTTTAGCCCGCCTAGAATGTCCTCGGGAAGGGTGAAGGAGAGTCTATACTAGCCTTTGGCCTGTCAGGAATACCCCTACAATAAGAGAATCCACATCTGTCTTCTTAAGACAGTCACAAGTTACCTTGGAGCTGCTTGAGTTTTGTGGAGGAGAGTTAAGGCAAATCAAGGATTTGGCCCCAAATTCTGAAAACTGTCCCAATGACTGTATAATTATTAATTCTGTTCTATGTCTTAAGTTAAAACCCAGCTCAGAAACTGAAATGAGAGAAGGAGCAAAGGAATCTGTGCCCCTGAGAATTCAGTTTACAACAATTGTTTTCAAAATATTCTATGCATCAGGGATTGCTACAAACCAAGACAGTTTTCCTCAGTAGTAAGATTGATTCATTGTTTTGTAAGAAACTACCTGGCTGCCTATGGGATCTGGAGGAGTTAGGGGACCAGTTATCATGCTGCCCTGTACAACTGAGGATTTGCAGCCTGAATTAAAAAGATCTTTTCCCGGACTGAACTGGGGCGGGGTGAGCATGGAGAGGTGCCAGCCAGTCACGTTTGGATATGATAAATAATCAGTTGTGAGCTTGGTGTGTGGTGCTTGTTAAAATACAAGCACTGGACTAGCCCCTGAATCTCACTGCTACCACCTCCACCGCCAGTCTCTTTTGCATCTCATTGGCATTTGAGAACATTAATTGACTCATTATTCCAATTCATATTCAGGAAAGGAAGCTGATTAAGGCAGGCAGATGCAGATTCTCCAGACACATTTGTATCTGTATTGTTTGTCCCGACCGTTTACTTGAGTTATTAGAATATTTAGGTAGCAATAGCCAAGAGAACAGGGAACGTGTCCTGCCAAAGTAGGCCCCTTACAGAATTTGTCTTTTAACCTCCGATGGCATTCCTTTTCCCTTGATTAAAAACCAGCTCTGCATCAGCACAAAACGATTCCATGGAAACACTTGGGATTACATAAAGCAGCTTCAGTTCACTGTGAAATTACTCTAGCGGAAAAGAGCTTTCTAGTATTTTTCTGTATGTTCAAGTTTTCCTCGAGAGTTCTGATTTAAAGATGCAATTCTAAATTAGGCTCTTGGGACACCATCAAGATAAAAACCACGGGCTGAAATCCGCCTTTTGATTCATGTGGACAGTTCCATTCCTGCCGGGGGGGGCCGGGGGGGGGGGCTTAGCACAAGTTTGCCTTGCTGTGTTTTTGCTGACATTGCTCACACAGCTGGGCAAGTGCTGAGTGAGGAGTAAAGCTTGGGGAGTATCTATAAATTCTGTGACAGCTCCTCCTACCAAAAGAGTGTCCTCTTCCTCTTATACAGCTCATGCAAACTGAATGTAGGATCTGTTCCCTTAGTGTGCCTTTGAATATGGCTGGGAGGGAGGGGATGTTTTTGGGCAGGCTTTCATGGTACTGGCCCTTTAGGCCAGTAAGATGCGGCCTTCAGAGTCTGCCTGGGCTAGAGGCTAAATTCTAGCTTGGCTCACTATGTTTTACTTGCCACCCATTTTGAATCAGTACAAAATCGGTTGATGGCCTCTGGATCTCCATGGAGATTCGGAGGGCATGTTTTGCACTGCATTTTGAATGACACGTTTCAGGCCGTGATTCGTTATGGGTGCATCTAGACTACATTCCTCTTTCGAAAGAGGAATGCAAATAAGGGAAATTGAAAATGCAAATGAAGTGCTGATTTACAAATCTCACGCTTCATTTGCATAATCTCTTCCGATCACTTTTTCGGAAGAGATTTTTTCAGGGAAAAAAAAGCAGTCTAGAAGGGGTTCTTTTGAAAAAAAAAACCTTTTCCCAAAGAACCCTGTAAACCTCATTTTTTCAGGAATAAGGGTTCTTTCAAAAAAGAGTTTGTTTGTTTTTTAAAGAACCCCATCTAGACTGCTTTTTTTTTTTCGCAAAAATCTCTTCCAAAAAAGTGATCGGAAGAGATTATGCAAATAAAGCGCGAGATTTGTAAATCAGCGCTTCATTTGCATTTTTGAATTCCCTCATTTGCATTCCTCTTTTGCAAGAGGAATGTAATCTAGACGCACACTATGTTTGATAGTTAATAGAATGGTTGAAGTCACATGGTGTTTTTTCTGGTCCCCTGATAGGCTGACTAGGGAGTCAGCAGAAGCCAGCTGTGTGGATTTTCTCCCAGTGGGCAGCTACATTTCATGTGCTGCTCTGACCCAGTGCGGAAAAAAATAGGCTGTATAATTTTCAGAATTGGCCTGTATTTCAGTTTTTGGTTGCCCCCATGTGAGACACCAAGTGGAGGCCCTAGCATCTCTCTTAATATTTCAAAGAGCCTCAGCTCTGATTTTTCTATAGCTGGGATTGACGGGGCCTAATTCGGCTACAGATCCCTGCTAGTCAACCACGTGAAGAAGCTCTGAGAAACTCCCTGTTGCATGATGAAGGGTAGGGATGCTCATTCTTCCTCAGCCTGATGACCACACTTGCTTAAGAGCAATCCCCTGGGCCAGGAAGAACAGGGCGAGTGACCTGTCTATCTGTTGGCTGGCTTCATTGTTTGCATGGCAAGAAAAGCTGCTTGCCACATAGAAAAAATAAACCAAACCTTAACATTTTACAATTTGAAACAAACAAAATCACAACAAAATGGAGCTTTTAATATTTTTCACTACTAGACCAAACTGATGTGTGTTATGATGGACAGCCACTAATGACTGATGAGAAGCCACTGTTTGCCTCTGCATAGTCATGTGACTTTTTTATCTAAGTCCCTGGGGTCCCCTCCCCCCGACTCTCCCAGCATTACTACTGACCTGTACATCTTATGGCAGGTACTGTGGCAAGCCAGTGTATGAGATGCCTGCATGGTGCTCTGCCAATCCTGTGACTAGATAGCCAGTTCTGTTAGAGTCTGATCTAATGCCTTTCATAGCCAATAGAAAAACTCCAGGCAACTTCAGCGAAACTTCAATGAAATGAGCCCTTTGTGGCTTATTTTTATGAACACTAGAAAATAAAAAATGCCTTCTCTTTTCTATCCATAGGCTCATCGGCAGCAAAGCTTGCACCAGCCTCTCCTTTTAGATGAGTTGTGCCAAAGCTGGCTTGTTAGTTTCACTAACCATAGGGCTCTCCTCTGCCACCTGTCTTTTATCACATACAAGCACAAGGCTGATTAAACATGGACTGCACATTAAATAAGAACATAAGAATGGACATACTGGGTGAGACCAAAGAGCCAGCCAGCCCAGTATCCTGTCTGCTGACAGTGGCCAATGCCAGGTGCCCCAGAGGGAGTGAACCGAACAGGTAATGATTAAGTGATCTCTCTCCTGCCATCTATCTCCACCCTCTGACAAACAGAGTCTAGGGACACCATTTCTTACCCATCCTGGCTAATAGCCATTAATGGACTTAACCTCCATGAACTTTTTCTAGTCTCTAACCCTGTTATAGTCCTCAGGCAAGGAGTTCCACAGGTTGACTGTGCGCTTTGTGAAGAACTTCCTTTTATTTGTTTTAAACCTGCTGCCCATTAATTTCATTTGGTGGCCCCTGGTTCTTATATTATGGGAACTAGTAAATAACTTTTCCTTATTCACTTTCTCCACCCCACTCATGATTTTATAGACCTCTATCATATCCCCCCTCAGTCTCCTCTTTTCCAAGCTGAAAAGTCCCAGTCTCTTTAATCTCTCCTCATATGGGACCCGTTCCAAACCCCTCATCATTTTAGTTGCCCTTCTCTGAACCTTTTCTAATGCCAGAATATTTTGTCCTGTAAATGATTGTCCTGTGCATCTTGCGAATCGTCATGTGGAGCTCTGAGCTTACAGAGTTGTTATGTATTTGTTTTCTTTTTTAAAAGTAACATAACTATTATTGCCTTCCCTATGTTGTATCCTTTCCCCCAACCTGTGTCTGTCTTTCCCCCAACCCTAAGTGCCTCGCTCAATGAGATCTCATTTTTGGTCAGTCCCCAGGCATTAGTATAATCATGATTATTCATATCAATCAAGTTCTTTAATGAATCTTAGGTGCGATACAAGCACACACAGAAGAAAGTCTATGTCTGAAAATGTGCTGGAGGAAATCTCTTTATTATACCAACCTCAGATAGTTTCACTGACGTCAGTCAGTGAAAAATCCAAAGTCCATTGAAACTAAGTAAAGTCTTTACGTTGAATTCAATACGTTTTTTGGATCAGGCCCCATGCATATGGTATTTTAATTGTTCTACTTTAATCTGAACAATTTAAAGCCAAATTTACCCCTGATATTATAGCATCTATTTAGATTAAACGTCTCTTGAAGTTTGAAGGAAGTTTTACATGACTAAGGACAAAAGAATCAGCTCCTTATTGTCCTTCATTATTTTACAGTAGATGTTTCTTTTCATTGAGAGCTTCCCTTGTTTCCATTGCTGTCAGTTCCTTTTCCTTCAAAAGTACAAATACCAACTTAAAAACAAATAAAAATATCCCTCACCAAAGAGTATTAGGACCAACACGGCAGGCTGTAATGGCTCCTTTGGTGCTGTTATGATCTATCATATAAATACATAATTAAGGAATTTTAAAAATGTAGATTATGGAAATATATATTAAGGATCGTCTTCAAATGCAGATTACTGACCCCATGGAGCATAATGACTCCTTTGGGGCTGTTCGTAAATACATATTTAGATTTTGAAATGTGGAGCATTGACCCAATAGACTATTAGCTACTCCCACAGAGGTATTTAAAGTGTCTTCTACAGATGCCTATATGGAGAGGGGGATTTTTTTAGACAAATTTTGTTAACCTGAAGGAAAAACCTCCAACTGCTCAGTAGTACAAAAAAATAAAAATTTGCTTAGAGAAAAAATTGCTATAGTGTACTTGTATGCCATCTGCTTTTAAATGAAATAAGTTGAGAGACGGATATTTTTTTCCCAAGTGAACAAATAGCTGCAGTTCAGCATTGACTAATAACCTGAAATGGCTACTTTTCAATTACTTGGAGGGAGTGGAGAATCCTGAAGGAGTTGACGACTCCGAAGAGGCACTCCCTACATTTCAAACCTAAGTATTGCAGCTCGCAACAGAGAGCTAAGTCTGCGCAGGCAATTTGTGCAGCTGCATGATGAAAACAGAGCACTAGGGGCACACCGCAGATAACTTGATGCTATGAGATCAGGTGTCCTGGCAGCAGGATGAGAATGCTACATTATGGGCATGGATCCTGTTGTGTACCCAGACCCAGTCCCACAACCAGACCATGTTAATGGGGACTGTCAAAAAACGTAGGGTGTTTATTAACCAATGCTGCCTGCTGTTTCTGCTCTGCCCCAGTGCTAGATGAAGAACAGCTAGCCAAAAACTCAAAATGTAACTGCAAAGTGTTTTTTAAGTACATCAGAAGCAGGAAGCCGCCTAAATAACCAGTGGGGCCCCTGGATGATCGAGATGCTAAAGGAGCACTCAAAGATGATAAAGTCATTGTGGAGAAACTTAATTAATTATTTGCTTCACTCTTCACAGCTAAGGATGTTAGGGAGATTCCCAAACCCGAACCATTCTTTTTAGGTGACAAATCGGAGGAATTGTCCCAGATTGAGGTTCATTTGAGGAAGTTTTTTGGAACAAATTAATAAATTTAACAATAACAAGTCACCGGGACCAGATGGCATTCGCCCAAGAGTTCTGAAAACTCAAATGTGAAATTGTGGGACTATTAACTGTGGTTTGTAACCTATCCTTTAAATCAGCTTCTGTACCTAATGACTGGAAGATAGCTAATGTGACACCAATATTTAAAAAGGGCTCTAGAGGTGATCCTGGCAATTACAGACCAGTAAGTCTAATGTCAGTACTGGGAAAATTAGTTGAAACTATAGTAAAGAATAAAATTGTCAGACACATAGATGAACATAATTTGTTGGGGTAAAGTCAACATGGTTTCTGTAAAAGGGAAATCAGGCCTTGCTAATCTACCAGAGTTCTTTGAGGGGGTCAACAAACATGTGGACAAGGGGGATCCAATGGATATAGTGTACTTAGATTTCAAGAGAGCCTTTGACAAGGTCCCTCACTTAGGTAGAGTAAGTTGTCATGGGATAAGAGGGAAGGTCCTTTCATGGATTGATAATTGGTTAAAAGTCAGGAAACAAAAGAGTAGGAATAAATGGTAAGTTTTCAGAGTGGAGAGAGGTAACTAGTGGTATCCGCTAAGGGTCCATACTGGGACCAATACTATTCAACCTATTTATGAATGATCAGGAGAAAGGGGTAAACAATGAGGTGGCAAAATTTGCAGATGATACTAAACTGTTCAAGATAGTTAAGATCAAAGCAGACTGTGAAGAGCTTCAAGAAGATCTCACCAGACTAAGTGTTTGGGCAACAAAATGGCAAATGAATTTTAATGTTGATAAATGTAAAGTAATTCACACTGGAAAAAAAAATAATCCTAACTATACATACAATATGATGGGGACTAATTTAGCTATAACTACTCAAAAGAGAGATCTTGGAGTCATTGTAGATAGTTCTCTGAAAACATCTACTCAGTGTGTAGTAGCAGTCAAAAAAGCAAAGAGAATGTTAGGAATCATTTAAAAAGGGATAGAGAATAAAACAGAGAACATCTTATTGCCTCTATATAAAATCATTGTAAGCCTACATCTTGAATGCTGCATGCAGTAATGGTCGCCTCATCTTGAAAAAGATATATTAGCATTGGAAAAGGTTCAGAGAAGGGCAACAAAAATGATTAGGGGTTTGGAACAGGTCCCTTAAGCAGCAAGATTAAAAAGACTTGGACTTTTCAGCTGAAAAAGAGGAGACTAACAACAGATATGATAGAAGTCTATAAAATCATGACTGGCATGGAAAAAGTGAATAAGGAAAAGTTATTTATTTGGGGGTCACCAAGTAAAATTAATAGGTAGCAGGTTTAAAACAAACAAAAGGAAGTTTTTCCTCATGCAGTGCATAGTTAACCTGTGGAACTCCTTGCTAGAGGATATTGTAAAGACTAGAACTTTAACAGGGTTCAAAAAAGAGATAGCTAAATTCATGGAGGTTAGGTCCATCAATGGCTATTAGCCAGTATGGGTAGCAATGGTGTACCTAGCCTCTTTTTGTCTGGAAATGGATGACAGGCGAGGGATCACATGAATCCCTATTGTGTTTACTCCCTCTGGGGCATCTGGCATTGGCCATTATCGGCAGAGAGAATGCTGGGCTAGATGGACCTTTGTTCTGACCCAGTATGGCCGTTCTTGTGTTACTCCACTGACCAAAACAGGGCTCATTATTAGGCTCAAATAGGAGTTGCATTGGACTGAGCCTCATCCCTACTCGAATAAAATGAGCCCAATGCTTTCAACCTTGGATGCTTTCCAGCTAGTGTTTTCTGCCATATCAGACAATCTCTACCATGCCCACTAGGCAGAGGTGGCCCTGCACAAACTCCAGCAGGGGCAGGGACTGGCCACCTCTTGGGCAGCCCACTATCAGGCTACGTCTATGCTGCAGGACCAAAGGTACCCTGAAATAGCTATTCCGTGTCTCTTGAGCGCACCCTATTTTGAAATAGAACAGGCTCACTATTCTGACATCCTTGTAAACCTCATTTCACAAGGAGTAAGGGACATTTGGGAATAGCGATTTCTTTCGAAATAAGTGCTGTGTAGACCGCGCCAAATTTCGAAATAATCTATTTCGGAATTAACTCGAAACAAGCTACGCAATGTAGGTAGCTCAAATTGCATCGCTTATTTCGAGCTATGGGTGCAGTGGAGATGCACCCTCAGAGAGTAGTCTTGGACCCCAAGTGGAATGAAGCATCCCAGCTCGACCAGCCGTAGTGGGGACCATCGAAGGAGATTAAGGATGAGCAAGCTCATGTGGAAGCCCTGACCAACCTCAATGCTTTTGTATCATACAAATTGACAATAGGCTTAGTGAGTGACGTGCGGAGAGGACGGGGCCTGTGCCACTAACCAATCGGTCTCCCTTGGAACCCGTTTCCAGCCTGGCCCCCAGAGCCATGCAGCTGGATAGAGTCCTCTCCCACGTGACTCCTGAGAAAAAAGAACACTCTTGCTACCACGAGCCGTGTTTCTATGGTGAAGGAGACAGCTGTGCTCTTTCCAACTATAGTAATTCCTCATTTAGTGCGATAGATGCGTTTCTGAACATGTTTGTGCTAAGCGAAAACGTGCTATGCGGGGTCAATTTCCCCATTAAAAATAATGGAAAAGGTGGGGGTTGCGTTTCAGGTGGTGGAGGTGAAGTCAATTTTTTGTTGGTGCTGGGTCGACAACGTCAGCATTAGATGATGTAGATGGAACAGGACTATCTTGTTCATCAGCTGATTTTTTTTTTTAGGTTGAACACGAAAAAAACTTTTGATAGAGAGCTGCTTTGTTGCTTTTTGTTTTGAGTTATAAAGTTGCTTGTAGCAAGATATGGCGCTTTCTAAGCTTTTTGCTACTTTTGAGCTCTGTTCACGGTCAGGATCATTCTCATAAAAAATTTTTATTACATCACGTATAAACACAAGTCACCGCAGCAAAGATAAACACATGAGTGAGTGGAGGAGTGCTGTGACCACATGTATTCATCCGCTCATGCGTATTAGCACTGTTTTCACCAACTTATACCACCGCGTGGAGTAGTCTACTTGATTATTTTTGTGTTATTTCAGGGATGGTTGTGTTATTTGAAAAACATTCCCCCCAAAAATCATGCTACTGCGAAAGTGTGTGAAACGTGCACATGTTAAATGAGTAATTACTGTACCTGTCCTGAGCCCTAGCAGAGCACAGTTTGGGAAATTACCACATCCACACCTAGGAAGCGGGGTTGGCCTGGGCAGGCCCAGAGACAACACTTTGCTACTCCTTGCTGAGGCATGGCTCAGTTCCAGAGGGCATTGATGGATTCAGAGATGTCTATACGGCTCAAGCTCTGGGTATTCCAGTTCAACCAAAGACTGTCCCTGGCCTAATGAGGTAGCTCACTCCTGCCATGGGGGGCAGTGAGATATGAGACACTGCCTCTGGAAGTTCTCATTCAGGACCCTCAGACAGTCCTTCAGTTTGGAACGATCCACCCCTCAGCATTTCATGGCTTGTGGCTGCACATCATTTGGCATGAGCATCAGGTAAGCTTCTGCTTCCAGTTCTGATGAACCCCAGAACCAAGACATGCCCTCCTGGGTCCTGACCATGGGCCATGCAGGGCCACTACCAGTTGACTCAAACACTGTCCCCACTCTCTGGTGCAGCAATGGCAGTGACATCTTTAAGAAGAATGCTGACCTCTGCCACCACACCCAGAATTATGAGTGCCTGGGCCAGCTGCAGCCTGTTTGGCCATATCTCCGTAATGTTGAAACCTGAGCTGGCTGCCTGTTGTGCCTCTCTCCAGAAGAATCTGGCCAAGGGTCCCATAGAGCTAGCTACCTTTCCCTCCCAGGCTCCCATTCTGTTCTTTAAAAGAAAGAGGGAACCTTGTGCCTATGTATGGATTATCCAGCTCTCAGTAAGGTTACTCTCAGGCATGTGTATTTACTGGGGTGGCACAATAAAAAGGGGGAGGACAGATGACTGCCCCATGTCTCCTCCTCCCAGTGACCCCTGCTGCTCTGCACCCAACCTGTAGTCACTGCTCTCTCCCTGCCCCCTGTTACCTGGGAGAGGCGGGCCACTCTGTCCTTTCTCTGTCGCTCACCGCCACATTTGGCCAGTCTCCCCTGGCACCCTGGTGGAGAGCAGGATGCGGCACTTCTGCCTGAGAGAGCCTGTCTGGGAGGCAGCAGCTGCCTGCTCCCTGCCCAGGCTTGGCTGCTAGGGACAGGGTCCAAGCATGCGAAGGGGGGAGGTACTTTGGCTCACTTGGCCCTTACCCCCAGCAGCAGGGCTTGGGTAGGAGGTGGCCTGTTGCTGCCTCAGCTGCATGTCTCTCTAGCCCATGACTGCAGAGATGCCAGGCAGCAGACATCTCCATACTTCTACCCAGTGGCTGCTACAACCAGCTTGCAGTCTGCTACCCATGACCCGCTGTGGACACAGAACATGGGAAGTCCTCACTCAAGGGCTCTGACAAGCAAAAGCCTCATGACTCCAGATTGGCTCCCTGCTCAACAAAAACCTCAAGAACAATCCAGGAAATGTGCAGGCAACAGTGTGGATCTCTAGTAGTGGTCTAGACCATTCCTGCTCCAGGATTCCTGGCTTTGATCTCTGCTTGAGTTGGACTTTGCCTCCTCAACGGTACCCTGAAACCCGATTCAGGCTCTGGTCCTTGGTATCAACCTTGGCCTGGGGCCTGACTATGAACTTCTCCATTACTCCCAGTCTCAGGTTTGACTCTACTTTGACCCTTAGTCCTGACTGCCCTTGTTAGGTTCCTGACCGCTAAGCCATGTACCTATACATCATCAAAAGAGTTCCTGCCTCCAAAAGTTTACAGCTTATGTGTATATCTATAGTCCTATCTACATTTCACTGGTAATGGGATCAGGCCTCAAGACAACCTGAAAAAGGCTTTCAGGATATGCCCTCTATACTTTTGAAAAGGAGTGTTGTCCCTCTGCTGAGTGGTAGTACTTGTCTGGGGCGTTGCAGTCAGAGTCCCAGAGAAGGAGAAATCAGTGATGTAGAGTTTGAGTATATTTTAAATGTAATTTGTCTGATTTTGCCCTAGTCCTAGCACAGAGATGGTCATAAACAGCACACAAGGCAACGTCAGGAATTTCAGCCCCACACCAATGCCCTGTTGCCAGGGACCAAGTTTACTCCCAGAATTGACTCAATTCAGAGCCCTAAGCAAAGAGAAAAACTCCCCTGCTTCTCACCCAGCTCTCACATGGAAACTTGCCTAACCAAAGACAACCACCTACAGGTCTTCCCGAGATTGAACTATTAGGCACACACTAAGAAAAAGAACTTGGAAGATGTATGTAGCAACGCCATCTGGTAACACCTGCCCTAATGCCAGGAGACTGTTACCAGGCCAGATTTTCAGCTGGTGTAAATCAGTGTAGCTTTATTGACGTCAATAAGCACCGTTGATTTACACTAGCTGAGACACTGGCTCGTTAATTATCTTATAAACAGGAAACAACCTCAAGTATTTGTTATATGGTGCTACATTTGAGTTAAACTACCCTGCCCACGAGGCCTTTCGCTTCAAGAAGCACATCAGAAACTATGGTTGTCTGACATCTAAAGGCAAACGGCCATTAGGATAAATAAATAAACAAAAGTAAAGAAAAAAAAGTTACACACAGGCTGAAAACTTGTTGATCCAAATTCTATTCATTCTGCATGGCCAGTTCAGAATGTTCTAGAAACAATGGATTACCATGGAAACATTGACTCACATGTAAACTAATGCAGTTTAGATTAACACAGCCCTTATTAAAGGAAGAGACTTCTGGGGGTGTGTCTACACTAGGAAACTATTTCAAAATAACAAAAATTGATTTAACTCCCAATTTAACAAAATCAAAATAGCATGTCCTCACTATGGGGGAGCATTGAAATTAGTCCGAGGCAAGCTCCGTTTTTGTGGATGTGCTACCTTGACTTAGAGCCCCAGGAAGCAGTGAAGAGTAATTAGTTTGAATTACTCTGGGGAGTAGTTATTTCAAAATAGCGGCACCGGAGTATCCACACTTCCGTTATTTCAAAATAACTATTTCAAAATTAGCATTATTCCTTGAGGAAAGAAGGAGTCCAGATTTCGAAATAAATGGCCCATTGTTTTGAAATAATGAGCTTGGTAGCGTGCACACTCCGCTTATTAATTCGCCCTAGAGAGGGGATCATTTTGAAATAAAACCCTAGTGTAGACCAGGGCTGGATGGGTAGCATATACCTATCACAAGGGAGGGTTAACTATTGAAATGCATCTGACATTCCATCCTTCTCTCTATGGGCTAGATTGTCCAATTCACACTCACATTGGTAAACACTCATGCAAACGCTCCCAATGATTGCAACAGGGTAACTTGCACGAGTAAACTCTTCCCAAGAGGAGTAAGGATGGCACCAGCTGGCCCTGAACTGGTACCAGTGTCAAAAAAAGGGAAAGCTTCAAAGAATGACTTTAAAGAAAACCTTCAATGTGTATTTTAAAATCACTTTTTAGTTCACTTTTTGCTCGGATTATTGGGTTTCTGCAGGGACAAGCAGATTCAAAAATCTTAAAAAAGCAAAAGCAAGTAAAATAAGATATAATGGGTGAGATGGGTTAAAGCACCATAGCCCATTGAGAGAAGGCACTACTCAAGGACTAAGGCTCAGTATAAATAAGGGTATTAGAATCCATCTCTATGTGGTGGGGAATATTTTCTGAAACCCACTGTTCTTGTGCAAAACTCTATACTGCACAATTCACAAGAATTCTTCCAGCTTCTCTGGTTTGAGACTTTAAATATTCTTTATTTTTATGCCAATAATAGCGTCAGCCTCCCAAGTAGTTTCCTCCTTCCCTCTATCTGTGATATGCCAAGTGTTTCCTATTTCTCTAGGAACACAGAATGCGAAGAGCTGGTGACATTGAGTGTAATGGAGTTGACGCTGTCCACATAATTACAGTCAGCTGGCTAGGAATTTGCAGACCTTGTCTCAGTTTGTGAACTAAATTATTTGATGAAAACAGCCACCAGATTTCAAATATTTGGGAGCTAAAAGGTCCAGACTGAATTCTTCTTGCTTCCAATCAACTTCCCCAGAACCTCAAGAGAAAAGAAGGGGCTTTCACCCTTCCTCCCCTCCCCGTTTTAATTCAGCCAACAAGTGAAGAGAAATTTCCCCTCCTCTGTCTCCCACTGTGAAATATTTGAATGTATTTTGGAATGAGGAAGCTAAAGTTTAACTTGGAGCTCGACTGAACTACAAAGAGGGTAGAATTAGCAAAGTCACCTGCCACATTCTGGGTAGAATAATACAGGTTATCCCACTGAATGAATAAAATGTATCCTTCAGCGTGCATTACCCACTGTGTTGAGGCCATGGATCTAAATGTGTTGTAACAATTCATAATTCAGGCAGAGCCTAGTCCAAAGCTTAATGAAGTGGATGGAAGTTTGTCCATTAATTTCAGCAGGCGTTAGATCAGACTTATCTAGTCCAGGGCATATTGTTTACTTGTGTCTGGGGAAACTTCAGAGTACACTGAAATGAAACAGCATGACTGGAGGCCCACCAGTTACAATGCTATATTGTTGGACAATGCAAAGTCCTCTGAAGTCAGACGTAGTACAGCGGTGGGGCTGGGTGGAATCTGCTTTCTTTAAATGGAAGTCCTTTAGAATAGGAGAGGGTTCATGGAGAGCAGGGAGGCAGGTTATACATAGGGCAGCTCTATGCTACAAGGACAGGTCGATCTAAGCTATTCAGTTTGAGTTACGTTAGTAGCATAACTCAAAACAATGTAGCTTAGATCTAGTTACTGCGGGGTTTGCCCTGTTGGGGGTTGTCAAGGCTATTTCCCCACTCTGGCACAATGAATGCAGAAGTGGGGGCCTGCAAAAGCACCCCAAAACCTGATCTCTACAGGCTTTGGTACAAAAATTCGGGGAATATCCACTGCCACCATCAAGTGCTTTTGAACCTGCACACAGGGGTGGACACTTGAAACCAACCCCAGGGCATCCAAGCTCTTTTCTCCAAAGAACTTGAAATAGAAAGGAGCTTATACAAGCCGCAGTCTGTGATTGCTGTCCCCTCATCAGAGACATGCAGATCCCATAGTCATATTTTCCAGGACACAGAAATGAACCAATACCAGGTTAATTAAAAAAAGAAAGAATTTTATTATTAAAACAATACCCCAGTTACAAGCATAGTTGGAATGGCTAGATGGTAAGAGATGCCAATTAATATACTCATGGAGGATTCCCATGGGCTCAGGACTTAGTTGCAAAAGAGAGGAAAAACCATTTCTAACAGCGCAGACATCAGATCCAAATTCCCAAACCAGAAAACAATAAAACCTGACGGATTTATTTAGTCTTTACCCTACTTACACTTACACATGAAGAGTCTTTTTCTTGGAGAGAGACATATCTTCTGTCTCCCTCAGTATCTAGAGAGCAAACTGGCTCAGAGACAAAGTAGGGAAAACCCCAAAATTCCTTTGTCTCAGTTTGAAATCTCTATCTGCATTTCTATTGGCTGACCTGTACCTGGCTAGGTACAGGGGACATGGTTAACCCCATAGTCCCCAGGCTACTGGCCATCCCTCATGGTCATGACAAGAGTTGACATAAAAAACTCTGTCAACTCCCCTTACTCATCTTGTTCTGTTGGAGTACTGGAGAGTGATCAGCGGTCAATTTAGTGGGTCTTTCCTAGACCCACTAAATCGACTGCCGGCTGCAGCGTCAATCCACCCTGTAATGGAGACAAGCACTTAGTGAAGCGCTAGACAGTACAAGGACTCGGGTAAGAGAGGAAGATGGGAAGGAAAGAAGGGAGGGATAACGATAAAAAGAAAAAAGTCAGTATGGAACCTTTGCAGGTTCAGATACATTTCAGATGGAATCTGGACATTTGGACTCCGAGTTTCAAAAGGGGTCAGCACATTGCATGCACGCTGTGTGCTCAGCCATTTTGAAAATCTTGCCATACCACATTAGGGACTGTTGTGGGCTGAGTTCTTCACAAGTTGACCCTGAGGTACTTTGACGATTTGGCCCATGGTAGTTACCCATATCTGAAAGTTCAGGGCCGTGGTGACACGAATGGCTTTCTCTCTGCTCTTGGAGCTGGGTTACATGGCACTCGATGTTAGGCTGCAAACCACATAGTAGGTGCAGTGACAGCATGAGGAAATAGCACTGGTTCACATCTCAGATATAGACTTCGCAGTGTTTAGGGAGTGTAAATGCTGCTTTCTTCTAAAATAGAAGCTGGCTTCCTGACAAACACATTCCAGTGAATATGATTATCTTTAAGGTCTGTTGTTTTACCAATAGTAACTAATAATAACAGACAGCTCTGCATGTGACACGGAGCGTCTGAATCCTAGTACTCTTATTTACTTACTCATTTAAGGATAACTGGAATGCATTTGTTAAATGCTGCCATGTGTGTGGTGCTGCACAAGTCACTAGTACTGACAGTCCCTTACAATCTTAGCCTGCATCTTCTCACAGGGAAGTAAGATACCCTTCCTTAGGCACTTGTGTGGGCTATTTGGATATTGGTAGCCCAGAAATAAGTGGCGCTTCATGCTTGCTACTTTGTACCCAGTGTGGAGTAGTGGGGGGAAGGAACTAGTGGGACCTAGCTTTACCATTCCAAATCTGTTAGCCATCAGAGTGGAGCCAGTGCTGTATGAAGGAGTAATGCACTTACTTGCTGGTCTAGTCCAGCAGAAGTTACTTTCTTCATGGAGCAGAAGCAGTGAGGGAATTGTGGCTTTCTGGCTCATTGACAAGAAAAGAAACAGAATTTCACTTTAGTCCAAGACAAAGTTGTTATTGGCGCAGAACAGAGCTGGTGAACATATTTTTAAATTTCTGCAAACTTCAAAATTTGAAGGGAAAAAACCAGGTACGTTTTTCCTAATTCACTCTACACCCCATTTATTTTTCTCTTCAATAGCTGTAGTTGTAAGCTATTGTTAAAAAAGGTGGGAAAATCTTTAAAAAACTCACAAAATCTTCCCTTTTTTAGAATCATAGAAGAAAAGGTTAGAAAGGACCACAACGGTCATCTAGTCTAACCCCCTGAAGATTTTGTTGTGTTTAAGGCCATGTCTTCACTCTGGGGGAGATCAATCCTGCAATCGTTGATCTTCCAGAGTTTGATTTAGCAGGTCTAGTTAAGACCCTCTAAATTGAATACACAGGGTGCCCCCATCGGCAGCCAGTACTTCTGCTCCTGTAAGGAACATTTGCTCCATCGGCCTCCCACTATGGGGATGCTGGGGAAACTTGAAACAAGATACATTGACTACAACTATGTAATTCCCATGGCTGGAGTTGTGTATCTTGAGTTGACCTTCCTCTTTAATATTGACCTGGCCTAAGCAGTCGAAGACAGAGCCTCCAGCCTCTTTTTGAAAAGCCCCAGTGAAGGAGATTCCTTGGGTTTCTCAAGCAGTCTGTTCCATTGTCCTATGGTTCTTACAGTTAGGATTTTTTCCCCTAAGATTTAATTTAAAACTGCTGTGCTGTGGTTTGAACCCATTGCCTCTTGTCTTGCCCTCTGTGGCAAGAGAGAACAATTTTGCTCCATCTTTTCTATGGCAGCCTTTCAAGTATCATATCTTCCTTTCATCCCCTCTGTTCCAAACTGAACATAACCAGTTCCTTCAGCCTTTGCTCACATGGCTTGCATTCCACCCCTTTGATCATCTTTGTTGCCTGCCTCTGGACCCTTTCCATTTTCTCTACATCCTTTCCATGCAGCGGTGGCCAAAATTGGATACAGTACTCCAGCTGAGACCTAAGCAGTTTTAACTTGTTTTAATGTAGACACACCTCATTTTCCAGCCACTATTACCACACTTATTGGAACAAGATAAAACAAACAAACAAACAAAAAGGCAAAGACATCATTAAAGAAATACAAATCTGGCTTCTGAGATTCCTCAGACTCTAGTGGGCTGTGGTTGTTTCAAATTTAAGGGCACGGTGTGATTAATAATACATAGTAACAATTAGGGACAGTAATGATCTGGCCCAATACTTGCGACCTAATTATAGTAATTAACAAAGAGTGTTTGTATTTATACAGTACTTTTCAAGGATCCCAAAGCATTTCACACGCCAGTTTTGGAGTGCAGAATAATGGCCAAACATCACACGGTGAAGTGAGGAAGGATAAGGGAAAAGAAGAAATTTCTTCTTTTCCAGAAAGTGCTGTGGGATCTTAATATCCTCACAGAGTGGAGATCATAGCTCATGGATGTGATTGGAAGGATCATACAGACTACCATGGGCTTTGGATTGCTCTTAGTTTTTAGGTTGCAATCTGAGCATTAATGTTGTATTTATTGGGAAACAAAAAAGCTGGCAGCATTACCTGATCCTTTCTTCTTTCTTGGCATCCGGAGTGGTCACTTCTTTTGAGTATTCTTCCTAATGATGACATCCGACATTGGTCTTAATTGCTGCTACTGATCACAAGTGTCCAGGGTCTACGATTTTGTCTTTCTTTTCCTGTGGAGCTGGTGATATTAATGTAGGTTTTCCCTTCTGTTTTTAATTTTTTGTCCATGACAGATTTCACAGCAGGAAACAGCTCTGTGGCATATGGCCACTGAATTACAGAAACTTCAGAAACTTCTGTCTATGAGTTAATTTTTAAAACTAAAAAACAGAAAACTGTTTAAAAAAGAAATAAAATTAGAAAACACAAAATGCTTTCCCATTTCCCATGCTTCCCTTAACCACATCGCTGCTCTTCTGAATCATAAAAAATGCAAACACACTATTGATACCCCCTTCTTCCAGACCAGCAAAGGATATTTAATATATAATTCTGAAGGGTATCAAAGAACAACTAAATTTTATTGGGAGACTTCAGCTACTCACATATACAAATTTGTCAGATGTTGCAACTGGAGAAGCTCTAGAGATGAAATTTCTTGTCTGACTTCTTAAATGACTGCTTCTTGGAAGAGCTAATATACACATGAGAAGAGTTGATTTTTGACTTATCCCTAAGGAGACTTGGGGTGAGAGGTAATCTACAGGAATAGTGCAGAAACAGGCTAAATAAAGACTAGAATAAACAGGGAGAATGAATGGTCAGCTATGTAAGTGGCCAAAGGCTAACGATATTAATATTACTGATCTGGAAAAAGGAGTGAATAATCAAATGGAATCATTTACAGTTGACATAACATTATACAGACCAGGAAAGACTGAGGAAATTCCGAGAGGCCTCAGAGAGTATTAACTACCACAATCCAGAACCAACAAGAAAGGATCACATAGAAAACCATGTAAATTGCAACCATTGCATTGTGAACATATTAGATTCTGATTTTGTGCTGTGGGTCTTGATTCCACCTGTGAAGGGCTGTGGTGAATTCAGATGGGTTCCACTAAAATCACATGGAACTACTTATACCCTATGCAGATAGGAATGAATCGTCAATAGAGATGAGGCCAAATCCACCCATTGCTAAGCTCTCAGGAGTTCATATTTCTAAGCCTGTGATTGAGACTCCTCCCTGCGTGTTAAGCTAGAGATGTAATAGTGTAGTCGAATAACCGATTAACCGATAAGCAAAAGCTTATAGGTTAATGCTATAGACTACACACATTTCCCTCTCCCCCACCCCCACCAGTAAATTTTTTAGCAGGCTGGCCAGCAGACCAGCTCAGCTCCAGCAGCACATGGCGACAGGCAATGAGTCCGTCAAGGGCCAGCTCCCAATTAGCACCCCACGCTGCTGCCTCTGTAGCACCATGGAGTGGCAGGAGGCTCCTCAGGAGTGAGGCTGGAGTGCCCTGGCTGCCGGCCACATCCCCGGGGACTATAGACTAGTTGAGTAACCGATAAGAATTCATGAGGTTACTTGACTACTCAATTAACCGATATTTAACATCCCTATTGTAAACCTGAGTTTACAGTTGTTGGGCCCACAGGTCACCATCATGCTAAGGCAACCCTGCTGCACTACGCAGGCCTTCTGACATGGGTCTTGACTGGTGTCCACCCTGCAAAATGGCATGGCTTGGAGCTGAGGTTCAGCGGGGTGCTACGGTCTGCTTGCTGACCCAGGTAGGACTGTTGTGTGGAGGGATGAAAAAGAGGCTCAGTGAGAGCCCGGGCATAGTGTGTGGTTTAGACACACCCACAGATTAGCACCTTGTTCCACAAGCAATCCTGCTGACTTCAGTAGGACGATTCATGGAGCACGGTTCTATTCAATGTATAGAGGGATTTCAGAACCTGGCATCTAAGGAGTGGAAATGATTCCGTGTGTCAGATGGAGACAAGGAGAGAAGTTCACACAGACGGTCTGATGAAAATGGACAAATGAACTCAACCTGTGTCAATAAGGAAGTGACAAGGTGGGGTAGAGGGGATGTCCCAGAGGGAAGACACCAGATGGGGAGGACTTTGAGTTACTACAAAGTATTTTTTCCTGTGTCTGACTGATGGGTCTTGTCCATATAATCAGGGTCTAACCGATTGCCATATTTGGGATTGGGACCTTCTGCTGGGGGTGGGGGAGAGGAAGGAAGGTTTGCCTTCCTCTGCAGCATGGGGTCATTTGCAGGTTTAAACAAATATAAGTGGTGAATTTTCTGTAATTTGAAGTCTGTAACCCAAGATCTGAGGACTCTGAGTAACTCAGCTGGAGATTAGGGGGTCTAGTACCACGTGAATGGGTGGGTGAGGTTCTGTGGCCTGCAACGTGCAGGAGGTCAGACTAGATCATTGTGATGTTCACTTCTGACCTTAAAGTCAATAAGTGAGTCAATAAGTCCCTGGAGAGCTTTTAAAAGTGGGAAGATACTTATCAACTGGATTCCGGGATGGATAGAAAGACTAGGAAGGTGTGGGAAGGGAGGTGGGTGAGTTACACAGCCCTCCTTGTGGGAAAGAGGGTAGTCTGGCAGCAATAGTCTTTTCTCTTATGGCCCTCATACCATGGATATCACACGGGTCTGTATTCCTGCAATCTCACAGGATATGAACAACTCCCACTGAAGGCAATGATATTATCAGCATCCCATGGTGTGTGGGTAGCTGGGATCTATTAGAGAGAAGAGATGTGATACGAATGTTGAAACCGTTCAATCGTGTGAGTTATGTGTGGCAGTGGCACCCCCCGGAGTATTCCCTTTAATAAAGGCCACCCAAACTAGGCCTTAGCCGTTCTGTCCAATCTGCTGCTCCCCAGCTATTGGGAGTTCATGTAAAGGCTGGGATTGATCATGTTTTGGACTGTACTTGCTGCTTCCAGTGACACACTAAGATGTCACATGCTTGTAGCTTGCAAGGTGTTGTCCAAGGACCTGGGTGGCCATTCTGGTTTAGCAACGGCAGCAATATGATAGCCTGGATGGTACAAATCCCGGTTAAACTGGGTGCCTAGCATAGTTTATGTGCCTGCTACACTACAGCGTGGCAGCCAGTGGCTATGGAGATGCCTGCAGCTGCTGTAGTCTGCCTCCCACTGAGGGATCTCAGAGGAATAAACATAATCCTGAGATCTTTAGCATAAGACATCGGAAAGAAGGCCAGCCCTTCCCTTATACTCAAGTTTAGCAAACTAGCAGTTAATGCATTAGCCACCTATGAAATAATGCTGCAGTTTTGCACAGGTTTAACAAAACATAAGAATGGCCATACTGGATCATACCAATGGTCCATCCAGCCCAGTATCCTGTCTGCCTACAGTGGCCAATACCAAGTGCCCCACAGGGAGGGAACACAACAGGAAATCCTTACATAATCTCTCTCCTGTCACCCACCTTCAGAGAAACAGCGGCTAGGGACACTATTCCTACCCATTCTGGCTAACAGCCATTGATGGATCTAACTTCATTAATCTATCTAGCTCTTTTTTGAACCCTGTTAAAGTCCTAGCCTTCACCACATCATCTGGCAAGGAGTTCCACAGACTGACTGTGTGCTGAGTGAAAAAAAAACTTCCTTCAGTTTGTTTTAAAGCTGCTGCCTATTAACTTCATTTGGTGACCCTTCCTTATGGGAATAAGTAAATAACTTTTCCTTATTCAATTTTCCACACCAGTCATGATTTTATAGACCTCATATCCCCCTTTGGTCTCCTCTTTTTAAGCTGAAAAGTCCAAGTCTTTTTTATCCCTCTTCTTATGGGACCTGTTCCAAACCTCTAATCATTTTTGTTGCCTTCTCTGAACCTTTTCCAATGCCAATATGTCCTTTTTGAGATAAGGCGACCATATCTGTACACAGCATTCAAGATGTGGGCGTACCATGGTTTTATATAGAGGCAATAAAATATTTTCTGTCTTATTCTCTGTCCCTTTTTAAATGATTCCTAACATTCTGCTTGCTTTTTTGACTGCCGCTGCACACTGAGTGGATGTTTTCAGAGAACTATCCACAATGACTCTAAGTTCTCTCTTGAGTAGTTGTAGCTAAATTAGTCCCCAACATATTGTATGTATAGTTAGGATTTTTTTTCCAATGTTTATGTTTATCAACATTAAATTTCATTTGCCATTTTGTTGCCCAATCACTTAGGGTGTGTCTAAACTACACCCCTCTGCCGACAGAGGGGATGTAGATTAGGCACTTCGAAAGTGCAAATGAGCCCAGGACTTAAATAATGAGGAGTACAGGATCTGCCGAAAAAGCTCTCCGCTGTCAGCAAACCCACAGCTAGACTTTATTTTCACTTTCGAAAGGGCGCGTGATTGGCACAGCGCCCGAATGTGAGTATGCAAATGAAGCCCGGGATATTTAAATCCTGGGCTCATTTGCACTTTCAAAGTGCTTGATTTGCATCCCTCTGCCGACAGAGGGATGCAGTCTGGAGGTAGCCTTAGTTTGGTGAGATCTTTTTGAAGCTCTTCACAGTCTGCTTTGGTCTTAACTACCTTGAGCAGTTTAGTATCATCTGCAAATTTTGCCACTTCACTGTTTACCCCTTTCTCTTGATCATTTATAAATAAGTTGAATAGGATTGGTCCCAGGACAGACCCTTGGGGGACCCCTCCACTGTCTGACTCTTAATATACCTTTTGATGATTCACTTCCAATAATCTCGGTGAATTAGGATACTGTACACCAGGAAGATTAAGACTGCTGTGTAAACAGTCTGATTGGATCTGGCATGATCAAGGTTTCTTAGTGAGAAAATACACAGTTTTCTAATGCAGCTGACAGAAAGCTACACTCAGACCTTTTCAAAGGGTCTCAGGAGTTATTACTGGAGATTAACTATGGCGTGAGCAAAAAGGTTTCAAGTCTTGTTTATAGTTAGCCCGTGGCTCTAAATTAGCAACTTATCTCTTAAATGATCAGCAATTGAGTCATAGGTGCTAATGAGTGAAGCTTAGCCAGAAGGGATGAGGAAGAGAGTGGAAAAAACTCAGGGCTGTGCTTTGCAAAAAAGCAATATGAAAATATCAGTAATTTCTAAAAGTCAGACTGTATTTTAATCAATGCCTCCCGAATAAGATGAAGAAGTCATACTGTGACTTTCCCAGCTGTAAAACTGTAAGTCTGGTTTCACATTTGCATGATTTTGAAGGTCAAATGCCTGCTATCCAAGTCTTACTGATCCATATGGACTAGAAATGCCACAATATGCAATCATCATGAAGGCAGATTGTCTCTTGTAAATCTGTCCTTTTTGTAACACATTCAGAATGTACCGTATTGGATGGATTATAAATCCATTCAGGAAATACATATAACATTGTACCGAGAGTCTCTAGCTTATGAAATCGTGTGTGTGTGATCTTATGAAATTGTGTGTGTGTGACAGACAGGGACAGATGGTCCAGTCCTGCCCCTACTGAAGTCAATGGGAGTTTTGCCATTGACTTCAATGGAAGGAGGCCTGAAACCAGACAGGAAAATAGGCATCACATTGGTTAAAAACCTACCTATGTTTAGAATTTAAAAAACAAAACGAAAAACAAAACAAAACCCATTTGCGTGCATAGAAAAAACAATTTGGAGCTGAGGCTATTGTCTTCTTTTATGATTTGTATAGGGATGACTTTATGGGAGAAGACTTTAGGAGGACTGAACACCAATACAGTTTTAATAGGGCTTAAATAGCAATTCAGTTCCATAAAAACTAGTCTAAAAACCTACAGAATTAAAAAAAGAATGAGCTGCTGTCTGCAAGATTTTTGATCCAGCCTGTGAAATTCTATAGCAGGAAATAAATGCTGTCTTACATTGTGTAAGATGGCTTAAAAACGGATAGATGGCTATCAAATTTTTCATGAAAGGAGCACTTTGTTGGTGCTTAACAAATAATCCATTAGGACCAACCAGTGGATGGATCTCTTATTCCAGAGCTGGGCAAGGTGCAGCCCAGGGGCCAGATCCGGCCGGCCTAACACTTTGATCCGGGCTGCTGACTGCCTCTGGCTTCTTTCTATTCATATCCTGCTGCCCATGCCACCAAATTTCCAGGTAGTAGCTCAGGCAGCAGGATCCAATTTAAATGGCTCACAGCTCCTGGTCACGGTGCTACCCAAACAGGCTGGAGCTGCAAGCCTTTTAAATAGCCGCAGCAACCCCATACAGCTACCAGGCAATGCAGTAGTGGTCGGGCCGGTAGCCACGAACCGTTTGCTATGTTTTTACTTCAAAGCCTCCAGCCCAACTCTGGGGGGAGGATAGTCCCCAGCCCCACCCCTTCCACTCTAAGCCCCGCCCCTTCCGCCCCTGGCCCTGCCCCTTCCAGGGAATGGAGCTGGCCCATGACCACGTACCAAAATTCATTGTGGCCCCCTTGCAAAAATTATTTCCAACCCCTGCCTTTTTCACGTTAGTAAGCAACTGCACAAGAGGTCCCAGCAACATCATGAAGGGAGAGAGCTCATCTTGGCTTTTCCTAAGAATGTATGAAAGGCGCTTCATCCCCTGAATTCTTCAGTGCAGAAGAAAATGAAGAAACTCAGTTCCACGTGGAACTGATATGAAACATTCCAGTTACAAAGAGGAATTCTGAGGGAAACCTGTGTTGGTAGAATACTTTGGTATTTCTTTTGGCAGGGGAGCACAGAGGGTCTCTTTTTTTAGGTTGCAACAGGCAGCAGAGCACAACAATTTGCTTTCTGGAGTTTTAGAGAAGCATTTTTTGTGTTGCCATAGTTTTTTTTTTCCCCCTAGCACATGTAATTGAAAAGAGACATATGGAGACCAGCATGCAGAGCCTAACAAACACTTCAGTGTGCCTTAAAAATGAATGCTAATCAATTTTTGAAACTTTTTGCTGTTGCCTTAAAACCAACTTCTCTGCAACTTAAGGTGGTTTATTAGGGACAGACGATGTAAAAGCCCTTATTAATAATGCCAGGAAACTCTTCCCACACCAAATTTTCCCCTTGCCTTCCTCCCTTTCACTGTTTCTCTTCCTATACCACTATATGTTCCCAATTGGCACCCTTACACTTTTGATATTCACTCAAAAGACTAAACTGTTTATGTACATCTGGATAGGATAAATTAGCACATCTGGATGTTCAAAGGCCAGCATAATAATCAGGTAGTACTATCAGGCCTTTCCCCCTTCCTTTTGCAGTGTCAAGAATTAAAGAAATCTAGGCTGATGAAAAAAATCTCCTTCTACATGAAAGTGCAGCATGTTACCTGAAAACAAGGACAGCACAAGATGAACAGACCTTTACAACAGAACGTGCATCTGCCAAGACAAAAATACCCGATGAGCTTCTGGTGCTGGCACAGTGACAGTATAAGCAAGCTGTCTGTGCAATGATTTTGCAAATGATCCTTTACAAGATTTGAGTTTGAATTCTGTACAGGCCATAGGGCCCCAAGGGCAACACATTCTATACACTGCCACCAAAGCATTCACCAGATAGACAGGGCTGTGGGCTAAAAGAATTCCTTCCAAGGCTTTCTGTACAAGTGCTTCACAACAGACTTGTGGGTTGTTTTTCCCCCCTCTCTCTTTCTCTCTCTCTTTTTTTTTCTGTTCAGACGCCTGGCATTTGCTAACCCACAAGCTGCTGTTTCCCTTTCCAAAGAAGCTCTGATGGGTGGAGGGCCAAGAAAAATTAGCCCAACTGATGAATGCAATCTCGACAGAAAATATGTTTTTTTATCAGAGACCACATGTTGCCAACAGCAATTATAATAAAACTGGGAGATTTTATCGGATATAAGCCTGCGAAAGGAGGAATCACGATCAGATACCCAACAGGACAAATGGATTATTTATGTGATTGCAGAGGCTACCGGAGAGTGAAAAGTCACATGATCTGAAGGGGGAATTTCCAGCACCATTGGCCTGGCTAAGAAGGGGTAAGTGTCCATGCAGCTCATGAGCCACTCAGATGAATAGCATTGTGTGGCTTCATGTGCATTTTTCTCGGTGGATTCCATAGTCAATTTGCTCTTGGCAGGTTAAAAGATAGTTTGCCTAACTGCAGCACTGCAAACTAATAGTCTAATTTGTTTACTCGTGTGTTATCCCAGTGCAGATGCCGAAAGCAAGCAAACTACTTGTCCGACTTCTCAAGTAAGGCAGGTTTTGCGGGATCTGAACTCCTCTGGTGATCTGAAAGTTGATCTGACTTACCCTGCCTCGTGCATTGTCACAATAGTAAAGATTGTGCAATTGGAACTGAGCTGAAAATGTGGTGATGACGCACCAGGAATAATTAGCTGTGTGTCACTCTTCTGTACCAGCCTTGTTTTTGTCCGTAAACTGAGCAAATCTGATCGATGAGGCACACAGGAAGCAAAAGCTCTCAATGAAATGCTATTTATTACAATCACCTCTCTGACCACTCAAAGTTTCACCGCTGCCTGTGTTCCTGAAAACTCTGGCAAGCTTCAAAAATATGAACTTAGCACCAAAGTTTGAATAATGACCTTTGATTTGGGGACTGGACTTCAACCCATTCAGGGCAGGGAGCATGGCTTTGTATATATCTGTGCAGCACTTTTATACACACTTCTGAGCATTCAGGCTAGGGTTCTCTCCCTTTGGAGCCATTGAAAATCTCAAGATGATGGTGATGACAACGAAGTGGAGCCATAAGTAATCAGCCACTGAATAAAGGATGTAGGGCCTGATTTTGGCCACCAATACACACACACACACACACACACACGGTCCCATTGGTTTTGCCAGGACAACTTGAGGTACTCATTGTGAATAGGCATGGCAAAATCTAGAGCTTAGATGAGGATGGACTCAGTGATCTATCAATTCTTTCCCTTCACTGACTGCTATGATCCTCTAGCTCCATGGGCACCTGTTATTTCACCGGAAGTAGATCAAATTGTACCCTTGCCTAAGCCGGTGCAACTTCATGATCGTAAATGGAGCCTCACCACTTGTGTCAGTACTGGTTTGACCCATTACCTCATAAGCAGATTAAAAATGAAAGAGCGCCTGACATAACATATTCTGGGCAGCTCATTAAAGAACATGCAAGAATGACTGAGTGACCTATTAAAATAAAGGCATCAATTTTGTAAGGCTAAACAGTGAGCGAGGTGGGTTATGTACTGCAATGCTCTTGACTTTCCTGCTCTTGATATACAACAGACAAGGGCAATTCTGGCATGCATTTGCCATTTCTCTAGCCATTGAGTACAAACGGCTTCTCCACAGAGAATAGTTCAACAGTACCCTTTCATTTATTGTGTATGGGTTCCACAGGAGTACCTAGCTATACAGAGCTTGTGTTGGTGTATCAGAAACACCTTGGTTACATGAAAAGATAAGGGGAGTTTGCAGGCTTTTTTGTAGTCTCATACGCTGCCATTTTGAGTAGCAAGCTAGTAAATCCTAAGGGTCTGCCGGTAACACTTTCTCAAGTACCTCAGTGACTTAGGAGCCTAAGTGCCACTGAAAATTGATGGGATGGAGTCAAAGGGACTAGGTCATCTGGGGGGATTTTACCCTTCAAAGATAATTTCCACATGCCAGTGCTACTTTGAAATTATTGACTGTGTCGGGCCCCTGGGATGATGATCAGGTCAGTCAGAGAGAGATGCAATGCTCAGTTGCATACTGTCTGCTGGCTGATTAAATTCATCTACACATCTATCAATTTCTCCCCCTCCCCCCTCCGCACCACCCAAATTCTCTTATAAGTCTCCTGTTGTTAACATGCGATCAACCAGATAACCCCACTCCCTTGTTTTGTGGAGGGGTTTTCAATTTCACAGTGTGGATATTTTCTCCTTTGCTGAAATCTGACTGCTGTCCCTAAACGCATACACACTAGCGTAGGGCAGCACAGACATGGCCAGTTTCTGTGATTTGACATAGTTCTTTGCAATTATACAATTGCATGTTTCCAACGATCCTTTAAACAATGGTTTGGGCTGAATAGAAAAACACGCAGAGGTCCAAATACTGTGCTCCAACAGACAAGTCTCCCTAGGGCTGACTCCAGCCTGGCTTAGCTGGCAAAAAGAATCTTGCAATGCTTCTCCTAGCACCTGTCTCAATTGTGAATAAATGGGGGACTTCAGTCTCCATTGCTACCCGTCCCTTACCTTTCAAAAGCACAACATTTTTACACAGGAGGGGAAAAAGCCCACATCTCTGTCTTTTAGTCTTGCTGATCCATGACAATTACTGTCAAAAGCAATGATTTCAGTCCCTGTTCGGAGTATATGCTTTCAAAGACATGTGGCTAAAAACCTGCACTCTAAACAAGTGAGGCACTCAAAGCCATGTTTATTCCCCTGTAACAATCACTTAATGTGACATTTGCATTTGTCCCATAAGCAGAGAAATTCACCTGATGCAGGGTGGCCCAATTAAAGCTAAAGACCTTGTCTCTTTGATCCTGAGATGGCATTGGATACCAATACAGCTCCCATTTAAGAGTATTACAGAGGAATCAATCACTTGTCCAAAGGGAACAGTGCTCTGAGATTCGCTGACGGGAGCGAGGTAGCTTCTCTGCAGGCAGTACATCAGGCTTTGTCTGAAAGACTGGATCTGACAAAAAGCCAGTCTCTATTGGCCATCAATTACTTCTAGCAAAAATAGCAACCCATGTTCACATGGAGGGTGGCACTGGGCACCTAGCAGCCATAGCTGTTCTCCAGATCTAGGCTCCGAGCGATGAGAGTAAATCAGAATCCACCAGAGGTGTATTCCAAAGCCACTCTCGGAACTTTTTGTGTCAGCAAAGACTCATGGAATTGCAGCTCAAAATGTAGCCAAAAAAAGATGCCCTCCTCTTAGAAAAACAGGAATGCTTTGGGGGGTATTTGCTTTATGCCGCATGAAAAAGCAAATGCTCCTTTTGTTTATCAGTTTACAGCCAATCCTCTGCAACCTCAGCCATTTTAAACCTAAGTGATGAACCTATGACGATGAAGAAGAAAAGGAAGCTAAAACTGCCCGCACACCTTGGTAAAAACACCCGTCTTAAGTGTTTTGAATTGAACTGAAATCTGCACAGAGAAGAGCAGCAAATGGGAGACAAAATCATCATCTTCTTCCTCATATGCAATTAGCTTGTTTAGCATGTTTTGAAAGCACGGATAGGGGGAATAAATCTTATCAGACAAACTTGGCTGTTTATCCCCGTACAGACTTATAAATGTGAATAAAGGAGTGCAGTAAATGCCATATATGTGGATTTCAGCAAAGCCTTTCAATTTGTGTCTCCCAGACTTGAAAAAATTAATGCAAATGGGCCTGGATAGGAATGTTGTTCTGTGGTTTGAAAACTGACAGGAGAAACAATGGGTTACCACAAACAGTGTTGTTTTAAGTTTGTGGGGAAGGGAGATAGGTCCTGGCTTATCTTTGTTTGGGTGGCTCTTATTTAACATCCTCATTACAGGGACCTGGTCAAAAAGCAAGTTAATTATCTTTGAAGAAGATCTTAAATTAGGATGAGGTACCCTCACCAGCGAGAGTAGAGAAAGCAATACCTGGGCAGCTAAAAATAAAAGAAGAAATAATGTATTATTAATATAGGGCAGCAGCGTGTAGAAGCCCCAAATGGGCAGGCCTACACTACCGCTCACAGCCTAGTCTGGTGGAAAGATTTGCACTAGTGAGACTTGAGGAAGCATGCTCAAAATAGTAGTGTGGGCATTTTGGCTGTGGCAGGCGCACAGGCTAGCCACTGGAGCTTGATCCAGGGGGCGTCAGCAAAGCTTCACGGCCTGTCCTGCCACACAAGCCGCAATGTCGCACTGCTGTTTTTAGCAAGCTAGCTCAAACATCGCTGCCACAAGTCTGTCTGCCCAGGCCGGGCGGCTTGATCCCAGCTATAGCATAAGAGAGAGTCCCTGCCCCACAGAGCTTCCCGTCCAATTAGACATGGCAGACGAAAGGTTAGAGAGAGAATACCATTACCCCCATGTTTCAGAGGGGAAACTGAGGCCCAGGTCAATTGTTCAACTTAGTATGTGTCAAACTTTAAGCCTATGGGTAGTTTCCTTGACGCTAATGATTAAAGCTGTGCAAGAGTTGATGTCCTGTGATGCATCGGGGCCTAGGTGACACTCAGGGCCTCACAGGGAGTCAGGGGCATAATGTCACAGAACTGGAAAATGTATACAGCTTGTTACCAGAGGGATCATGACCAAATGGAGGGAGTTTACGAATGGCAAGAGTTGGATTACGTTATTTGCCTTGATTTTAAAAACGCTCCGAAGCACCATTCCAGTCGGTGTACTGTATGAGCAATGCAGGGGAGGGGATGGACATCTTGCGAGGAATCCTGGCGCCACTGGAGATAAAGGCAAAACTCCCAATGACTTCCACAGGACCAGGATTTCCCTCCTCCTTTATTGCATCTGCCCTGCTACTCTCCAGTGTTGTGTATTGGGTTGTAGATCTCGAGCTTGTTGTTATAGTAACTGAGTTAGGTCACTAGGGGTCAGCCCAGCCAGTTTGGGCTGGTTCTAGTTAGCTCGGTGTTATGAAATAAAATGGACACTTGCAACTGCTCAAGCTCTCTGTGTTTCCAGTGATTTCTTTCAAAACTGGGGAACTCCAAATGATATAACATCAAAGACGTGCTGTGCCTCTGTGTGTGTAAATTTACCGTTGGAAAAAGAATGGGATGTAATGGATTCTCTGTCACTTTTCAAGCCTGGGTGTATTTCTCAGAGATAGGCGTATTTCAAACAAAAAGGCTGGGTTTGAGGCACTGAATGAGGTTCGATGGTTTGTGTTCTTCCAGAGTGAAAAATCTTAATATTCTCTTTTATCCTTATATGCATCAATGTGAACTGCAAAGTGAAAATCACATGGCAAGACAACATAATGTTTTCTTGGTCATCTCCTTATGCAGCTTTATATATTTAACTGTTGTGACCACTGCATGATTTTTACCAATAAGAACTTTTATTTCTCCCTTTGTATGCTGGTGGAAGCCCTGAAAAGTAGCCTTCTATGCCCCCAGAAGGTACACCGTAGGCAGTAGGAGAACCACTGTGTCTATACCCTGGTGATGTGTAGGGCTTGGGAAGTAGTTCACTTTCCGGAGCTCAGTCAGCCCTTGATCCCTCCTCTGGGATAGCCAGCAATGTCGATTGCAATAGCATTTTTGTGATTTGGATGGAGATTGTCCTATTAGGAGCCGACTGAAGACCACTAACTCATTTTTATAGGCCACCATCTCACTATCAGCTGGGTATGATTTTCAGCCACTAGCAATCTTGACTGCATTTGAGCTCATGACCTGGTGGTTGAAAGTTACATACTCAGTTAATTAACAATCCCTGGAGCCACACACCCACCAAATGGGCATAAACATCCAGATTCCCTACTCTATTCTACAGGATGCTTTTCTCCGAGATTGCAGCATTAAAATTTACAGTCTCTTGCCCGCTGTGAGAACTCACTGCAGGTTATGGTACCACCAGCCATTATTTCCATCAAAGGCCATGCCCTCGTATACTGGGAACTTGGCTTTCCATCTCAAGCTAATGCAGGCATGGCTACGTCTCCTCACTGTCAGCTTTCCTTGAGAGAAAAGATTTACACACCGCTGACTGGCACTGTGAAGCAACATGACTACAATAGCAGGCGAATTCCAAGGAGAAATAACAAGTGATTACTGTGTAAATAACAGGAGATGTCTAAAAGTGGCACAGTTTTGTCTGGCATGTGGCTACTTGTGGCTGCATGAGCCCCTATTTCAGTGGTGGAAACTCTTGCCCTTTTTAAGAGTATACAAGGTCTGTCGTAGTTGGCAAGCCATGTTGCAGCGGAGAAGAGATTCTACAGAGACCCAGGGGAAAGCCATGTAAAAGCAGATGTTACTAGGGATAAATATTTTAGGGGAAAGGAGAAATCATCATATAAAATTTGTTTTCAAGTGTGGAGCTGTCCAAGGTCCAATTTATAGTCCATATAATGTTGCAAAAACGATTTTCAAAATGAGTGCACAAGCAAGGCTTCTCAGGCTACTTTCTCTGCCCACTTCTGGAACGGCATCAACTCAGATCAGTTTAATTTCCATGCTGATATAGCCGTTCTAATGTGGTGGGGATTTTCGGCACGTTTTGTTGTTTTTGATTATGGCTTTGATTTTTTTGAAGCCCAATTAAGCAGGGAATTAAAAAAATATCTTTAAGATGAAATTGATGTTGATGTATTGCCATGAGAGTAGATCTGTGTTGTAGTCAATGATGTTTTGTGCTTGGATGGTAATTACTGTCAAAATGCAAAGGGTTATTGAACAGGACCCATGGGGAATGGCAGGATGACACTCTATGCAAGACATCCAGCTAATAGGTCTGAGAGCAATTACTGTATGGTTTATGATCACAACACTTAACCCTTTTGGTTTCAAGCTGTGCAGAACCACACACCCAGCTTTGGTTATTTTCCACATTTTACACTGTGTTGTTATAAGAGGGGTCCTTTATATTCCATTATACCATGGGCCCTCGATTTCCTGCAGGACTCTTTCATTGCCACAGAATTGTGTCCTAGAAACTAGTCTTTTCTTTGTAAGACTTTTGGAAAGATTTTTTTCTAAGGACTGCCCACCTATCTCTGCAGATATTTGAAAACATGCTCTACGAAACCTGGAACTAAGTCAATTCATATCTCTGACTCTGGAACCTAATTATGGGCAGTTAAATATCACCTCTTTTAACCGTTTTGCTGTTGATCATTTTTGCAAAAACATCCACCTAATAGTCTTATTTCACAATCTCCAGAACATCTCAGTGGCCAATTGCATTATTTCAGTTTGTCAAATTAGGCAGAAATGACCACAACATTTCAAATCCATGGCATTCTTCCCCCATGGAAATCAGAAAGACTAGACACAGAATATATGGAGCCTTTATTATTAAGGACAATTTGATTGTTCAGCTCTGATGAGGTTCAACAAGGACAAGTGCAGATGGAAGAATCCCAAGCACTGCTACAGGCTGGGAACCAACTGGCTAAGCAGCAATTCAGCAGAAAAGGACCTGGGGATGACAGTGGATGAAAAGCTGGATATGAGTCAACAGTGTGCCCTTGTAGCCAAGAAGGCTAGTGGCATATTAGGGTGCATTGGTAGGAACATTGCCAGGAGATTTAGATTTCCAGAAAGCCTTTGACAAAGTCTCTCCCCAAAGGCTCTTAAATAAAGTAAGCTGAATATGGGATGAGAGGGAAGGTCCTTTCATGGATTGATAACTGGTTAAAAGACAGCAAACAAAGGGTAGGAATAAATGGTAAGTTTCACTGATGTGGCCTCATCAGAGAAATTTTCATTCACTAGACCATATCTTTAAAAGGTTTACAGATCTTGATCTTTGGTCTACGTTAAAAGCCCAGATTGTTTCTAACTTCATAAAAACATCTTAGGCTATACTTAGACTACATCCCTCTTTCGAAAGAGGGGTGTAAATTAGACATATTGAAATTGCAAATGAAGCCGGGATTTGAATTTCCCACACTTCATTTGCATAATGGTGGCCACGTGTTCTTTCGAAAACGGGTATTTCGAAAGTGAAACCGTCATCTAGACACGGTTCTTTTGAAAGAAAACCTCTTTTTCGAAAGATCCTGTAAACCTCATTTTTTGAGGAGTACAGAAACTTTTGAAAAAGGGTTTTTCTTTCAAAAGAACTGCGTCTAGATGGCAGTTTCACTTTCGAAATATCCGTTTTCAAAAGATCGCGCAGCCACCATTATGCAAATGAAGCGTGGGAAATTCAAATCCCGGCTTCATTTGCAATTTCGATGTCTAATTTACATCCCTCTTTCGAAAGAGGGATGTAGTTTAAACATGCTCTTAGAGTACATTCCCTCCTCTCTGGCATTGAAAATGTGAATTGGCTCTTAAGAAAAGAGTCGTCATGACCATAGTTCAGGAGAGCATTTAAGTCTGGTCTTAAATCCCATGGTGGACAATGGGATTTAAGCACATTTCATGTTAAGCACATGCTTTGCACCTTTGCTGAATAGGCGTGCTTTGCAAAATCAAGGCCTATGGTATTGTATCATCTTTTTTCATTATTCTTGTAGCTATATGGATATGGCAAGTTGACTCCTATGCAACCTAACTACAGCACTGGCTTCTCTCAAATGCCATAATACATGGTTCAGGCATACTGCGTTAAAAATGCAAAAAGTGCCAACTACCTCTGATATACAGTCACTGCTCTGTCAGTCTCTGCAGACCCATTCCCCACCTAGCACAACTCCAATTATAATCTCATTCCGATTAGCAGTGCCTTGATGGCAATTTCACTACTCAAAAAGTAACATTTATTAGTCTATTGTAACGTGTTGTGATTGTAATTCTAATGCTGATAGGAAGAAGTTTAACCTCTCTTCATTTTCACTACAGCAAAAAACCTTGTAACAATGTTCATAAATCAGTTTCAAATATCATAAAAGCAGCGTTCTAGTTTACAGCTGCGGGGTGGGGGTTCCCCCCGTATTTTCATATTTAGCTTAGACTCTCCCTTTGAAAACTCTCCTTAAAATCCACATTTCAGTTAGATTACTATAATTATGATAGCAGGGGAAAAATCCCTGTATATAATTTGCATGATTTAGGTGGATTCTGTTTTCAATTACATTAATAAACCAAATACGAGGCATGTTGATTTGTTCAGAATTAACATTTGTATAAGTGATTTCTTTGGGGATACCCTACCTCCCACCATCACACCACAATCTGAGAATGATTACTGGGTTTTGTAAAGAACACACATTGCAATTTTGGATTCAGTGGACTGACTGAAGACCTAGTGTGAATGAATTCACTAAATTAGCAGACCCTATAGCAGACAGTTGAGCCATGGAGAAATTCTCTCAATTCCCTCTTCTTTTTATCACCTCCATTATTACATGAAGCTCTTTAAAAAGGGAGGATTGTCTTTGTACTTTACTCCAGTCCCAGTCCAGAGCGTTATCTAGGTTTCAATTCTAGCTTTGTCACAGAGTGCTTGTATGACCTTGGGTGGGTCACTTAATCTACTGTGCTCCTCCTCTGCAATAAAGGGATGAGGATACTTTCTTCCAAATGCTGTCCTTGTGCATCTCCCTAGAACTCATCCTGGTTACTCAGATTGAGCAACAGGAGCCTGACTTGGACCAGATTCTGATGTCTTACTCCACAAGTAGTCCCATTGAAGTGAATTAACTACTTATGAGGTCAGGTTCTATACCACCTGCGTGGGGATACTGGAATCTGACCCATAGTCATTCATAATCAGGTGGTTCAGAACTTTGGACTGGATAAGTCTCATTCAACCCTTTTTAAGGTGTTTACTTCATTTTCAGTCTTTTCCATTGCCGCCTCACAATTCATTTTACTCATGTTATACTGTTCCTGGCAATTCCTACCCCAAGTGTTGGATAAAATGGCATTTTTTCCTGACAAAGAACCTTTGAAAGAGTCTTGATGGTTTGACATGTCTTCCTTGTAGTATTTGCCACAAAGGAGTTGTGTATTCCGAGGCACAAGCCTTCAAGCCAATCTCCTTTTGTCATTTTAATCAGCGCCTCTACTTCTCAGGTCACACAGGAACAATGCTCTTTTGCAGTTTTATCTGTCTTCCTTTGTGCTCTTAGCTTCCTTCATTGATCACACAACTCAGTAGTTTTCTCAGAGGTTTCTTCTTTTAGATCTGTTTCTCTAGGAGTTCAGTTTCTCTAGGAGTTCATCCACAGCCTACGCGGTGCAGTAGGAGATGAAATAGTCAATCTTATTTACACAGCTTGTGCAGAAGTCAGTAGCTTTCAGCTTTTGTTCTATCATCTTCTTGAATTCCATTTGTATTTCATAGACATTATCATGTCAGCATTATAATGGATTCTGGAGATATGTGCTGGTCATTTCTTGCTTCACAGTTTGGTCTTTATCTTGGCTATTATAATATTATGATTGGATCCTATATTGACCTTCTTATAGGATCAACTCCCCATCAAACCAGTGTGACACCTCTTTGAAACCAAGTTGAAGTCAACTTGATTCTGAATCCACAAATCCAGTGACTTCCAAATCCATTGCCTTCACAGTTTGTGCTTGAACAAGGTATTTGTTAGCACATAGTAATTTCCAGTCAGAAATTGCATGAGTTGCCATCCTCAGCTGTTTGTCTTTCTGTACCCCAGCCTCCTAACACCACTGCGCCATTCTGGGTAACTCTGTCACCTTGTACAAATAAGATGTTTGTATGGTGAGCAGCTGCGTGCACCTTCTCCGTGCCACCACAACACTTCTCAACAAATTCAAGTAGGGGACTTGACAGGGCAGTTACATTATGAAAATGGCCTGCCAAGCTGAGGGTCGTCAACCTGCTGCCGACCAAGTTGTAGGCCATCGTGTTGGGGGCTGATCTGCTTTCTGATCAGATGCTCTACCTCATGCTGCCTGTCTCTGGTATTACCACCCTAGGTCAACATGTTTCCTTCTTCAGTAATCCTCATTCCTCTCCCAGTCCATCTGGAGTCTCACAAACGAATCATTTCCCGGTTATACAATGAGAGCTCATTTTGTATTAGCTTCAGGTAACCAGCTTTCACGGGATGAACTTTCTATGAGCCAGTGGAAAACACTTGCTTAACTAGTTTAATTTGCTTGGACTGTAGTCACTCCTTCTCAAATGCACCACCGGAATCGCCCAGTGCAAAAGCATCAATTCCTCTGAACGTAGCAAAGTGTCGCCTATCTGCTGACGTGTTTCGATGTCATCATGATTAAATATGGATAATAATGCTTGTGGTGTCCCTCTCCTGGCCAGAGGATGTGGTGAAGGCTAGAACTTTAACAGGATACGAAAAAGAGCTAGATAGATTCAAGGAGGTTAGGTCCATCAATGGCTGTTAGCCAGGATGGGTAGGAATGGTGTCCCTAGCTTCTGTTTCTCTGCAGGTGGGTGACAGGGTAGGGATCACATGAGGATTCCCTGTTGTGATCCCTCCCTTTGGGGCATCTGGTATTGGCCACTGTCAGCAGACAGAACACTGGGCTGGATGGACCTTTGGTCTGACCCAGTATGGCCGTTCCTATGTTCTTATGTTCATATGTTCCTCTCCAGCATCCCCGGGCATTGATATCTGAGGATGATCATCTGCCTTGAGGCATGTGGCATCCTTGGATGGCATTAGGAATGTATTCTTCTAGGTGGCTGTGTACTGGGGCTAGAGAGCCCTACCTACCCTGAGCCATCTGATTTCTTTTAAAGGGTGCCAGCCAACTTTCACACCCTATTTTTGGTAGAAACGCATCCATTTCATAAAGGCCAAGTGATGGGAAGATTGGCTGCCCACAGGATTTTGGGTCTGAAGTACCTAAATCCATTCTGAAAAATCAGGCTCCTCAATCCGTTAGGCATTGCACTGCTGAGTACAGCAATGGCTAACTACCTTTCAAATCTGAGCCTTCGTGCTGGCGAGTAACACTTCTGCGATGGAGCAGCTGTTCGCTGAAGAACACTGGGATTCATTTCCTCTCCTCTTTGGATGAGGATGCGGATGTGTCACATGTAAGAGCATATGTTATTTTGTTAGTTCAAGATTGCTTGCAAACCCCTCCCTCCCCCCATCTTCATCAAAAAGCAATTCAAGGAAGGGAGAAAAGAGATTTGCATTCTACGATTTCTACTTTTCTTGTAACTTAATGGCAATTATTTTTTGTGGGATTGCATTCCTCATTTAATTCAGATTTTCCAGCTCAAAAGAATAGAAGGCCATTTTATGCCCTTTTAAAACATAGGGTTAGGTTATGCCTGTGGGCACATCTCTAAGTCAAGGGTGGTGGATACTCTGCACCATCCCAAGAGAAGAGTTGCAGAGTAACCCCTCAGACTCCCAAATCTTACCCTGCTCTCCCATGAGCCTGGGGAACAATAATTTATTACTGGCCTATCATAGCACCATTTTACCCATGCTGGCCGGTGCTTTGGGGGAGAACAAGCAGCAGGTGCATGGAATCTACTTAATCCCAAACACCCAAACTGGGACAAAACAGGAGTTTGTGCTCCCTCTTGCTCCTCTCAAGGGAGTTTTGTCCAAGGCACAGTCCAGCCTTTCTGCTTGCATTGCAGAGCAGGTGAGGCAGCTTGCTGGGTTCCTCACCACAAAGTAATAGAGAATAGCATTGAAAACTCACCTACTTGTGCTGTGTGATGTCTTTCTACCATCCCCCTGTAACCACAGCAAACACAACCAATGACTGAAAGCCCTTCTTCCTGCAGTGAGTTGGATCCATTTGCTCCTCATTGCCCGGGGAGGGAAAAGATTTAGCATGAGGTTCTCATCTGAAGGGGAGTTATTTATGGCTGAATGGTGCTTTCCAACTGGCAGGGTCTCTAAACACTTGACACGTGGCCTGCAATCTGTGGGCCAGAGTGCACCTCTGTGGCACAAGCCAGCCCTGCTGGTGGGGTGGAGCAGCCTTAACCCGTAGCTTCAAGTTGGCATCATGCCTCATGAAGGCAGATTTCTACCCCCTGCAGGCTCTTAGGAGCATGAGGCAGACTTTCCCCTGTGTGTCTGGCCAGCTTGGCTGGCATGTGAGAGTGCATGGGAAGGAATTCAAGAGAGGCCAGGGAGTGCTAGGAAGGAATTCAAAAGGATGCTGGGTTTGCATGGTGCTGTGCTCATCCTGCAGTGGAAATTCAAAGGGGGAACACTCCTTGTCAACAGACCTATGCAGGCCTCAATGAGCTCTGTAAGGGTGCGTCTACACAGCACCCTTACCTCAAAATAAGCTATGCAATGTGCACTATGCAAATTGCATAGATTATTTCAATGTTATTTCGAAATAAGGTGCTATTCTGGAATGTTCCTTATCCCTTGTGCAACGAGGTTTACAGGGACGTCGGAATAGCGAGCCTGTTATATTTCGATATAACGGGCTTGCTTTTAAGATGCGGAATAGCTGTTTTGGGACACTGGAGATATCCCGAAATAGCTCCGGTGAACAGAAGTAGCCTAACGCAGCTAACCTCTGGCAAGACTACACAACAGCTTGTCTAGGACGCAATGAATTCCATAACTAATGGAAGTAGAACAAGGGCATTTCTCTGGGCACAATATCCTGGAATTGCCCAAACTGAAATGGACTGCCTCAGTTTACCCCTACAGGGCCTACCTGTGCAAACAGTGCCATGTCTCTTTCATGACCCAGGTAGGCAAGGCCTCAGCTTTATGGCTCATTTAAGGACAAAATAGCATTTGTGTTTGCCTGGTATGTTAGGCACCTCACTCTGCTCCCAGGAGAAGTGCTTTTCTGGGTCAAGCCACAAACTTTATTATATAGAAAGAGACATAAGTGCCTGATTTAAATAGCAGGGGAGCAATGGGAGAGGTGTTATGAGATATGGCAGGTGCGAAAACTAAAGCTACTCTAGAGTTCCTTTTGCAACGGGTTTTCCTGTCCCATGCAAAATTCATATGAAACAGGTCAGCTGAAGGGGATGGGCCAAGTGAAACATGGTCTCTGGGGGCAGCCCCAAGTCCAAGTTCCCAGTCCCGCCCCCATCCCTTTCAGCAGCTTCTGTTCCTCTGCCCTACCAGCCCTGTCTCCTTATACCCCTTGTTCCTCTCCGTCCCCACCTTCCAAAACAATGGGACTAAAAATTGCTGCCATACCACACTAGTGGCACTTCTTCCTCACTAACATCTAGGGACTTTTCCTTCTCTTGGTTGAGCTTCTTGCTGTGTCTGAGCAACTGTGCCCAAGAGTTGCCTTTCCCCTTCCCTTCTTCCCATAGTTCATTGCAACATGCATCTTTACTGAGTGCAAGGAGGGAAATCACCTTGGTTCTGTTTTTGTTCCCTAAAGCCTAGTCTACACTAACCCTTCCGCCCAGGTCTACATGGGTTTACATGTGACCCACAGGTGGGATCCTTTGAACATGGCCTCCACTGGGAACATGCTCCACAACGGCGAGGTGTCTCCCAGATGGGGAGAGCATTGAAAGATGCAAGCAGATGGGCCGGCTGGAACAGACCGGTACAGAATGTCAGCATTTCTAACCCCCAGAGAGGAGGTAGTGGGGGTGCCGGGGCATTATAGGAAGTATTCATGCCCGTCAGTGTGAAAGAAGCTATTTGCATACAGCCTGTCTCTGACTTACAAACCAGTTACGGACCAAGCAATTGGTCGTAACTCGGTTCGTTCGTAAGTCGGACCCCATAGAGTTACACGCGACCGCGCTGTTTGTAAGCGCGGATCGCGTTCGTAACTCGGGGTCCGCCATTTACAACAGCTTTGGTTGTAACTGCGAACGGTCATAAGTCGACTGTTCACAACTCGGGGACCGGCTGTATATATTTGCATATACATGCAACCACACTTAAGTTGCAGCTCTTGGCATGTGCTATGAGTATCATTGTGGCCCCCAGGGCTTCCAAAGTTGAGTAGCCCTGATCTAAACTATAGATACGCAAAGAGCATGGTTGAAGTTGATGTACTCTCCTTGGTGTCTTCCATGCGGTAAGCTTGGTGGGGGGTGCTCTCCTGTTGACTCTGGCTACTCTTCTCATCCTGTTGAGCCCTGGAGCGAGTGCTCGGAGGTCAATTACTGAGTCTAAGCAGATGTGATACATTGACTCTTGGTGAATCCTTAGTGCGCAATCCTATAAGGTTCTGAGGCCAAGATTTTCAAAGGTATACAGGTGCCTAACTCCCACTGTGTTCAATGAGGACTAGGCATGTAAATAACTTTGAGGTCCCGGGCCTCACCATCCAGGAATGTGCTGAGCATTCTTAGCTCCCACAGCTATACATATTAATGATGATTATTTATTTGTATCACAGTTATCGCTAGTCAGGATTGGAGTCCCATTGCAGTAGCCCAAATGCCTCCTGAACTACAGTCACTGTCCCAGATTGCTAAATAGAGAAGACAGGCAATGGATGGGAGTGTAACCAGGCTCAGAGAGGCAAAGTAGCTTGCTCAGGGTCATGCAGCTGATTAGAGGTGGTGGGGCCAGAAATAGGATAAGGTGGTCAGCATGTTCCCAGTCCAGTGCCCTAGCCACTTGAGCGTGCGTGCACACACAGACACACACACAATTTCTATTTTCCTGTCTGGTATCTCTGGATAATAAATTCTAATGGGTCCAACAAAGAATTGAAAAGGGGGTGGTTTGTGTTTGATTTCAAAGGTGGCTGGTAGTAAGTCAGCAAATACCAAAAAGTCTTCAACTAACTCCCTTATCTAGGTCTTGCTGACTAGTTTGGGGTGATGTGGTGGGCTCAGGGCATTAAGGCGCCGCCTTTGCCAGGTCCTTGCTCCTGACGGAAGAGCATCTAGCTGGAGCATTTTGGCGCTATCGCACCAAGAGGCAAACACGGCGCATCCTGCGTGGCTGACTGAATCCTGCACAGAGATCGTTGGTGTGTCAGTGCTCAGGAACAGCTGGCCAATCCCCACTGGTCAAAAATTTTCACCCTTCACCGCTCACAAAAATAAAATGGGGGCAAACACTCCCCGTCTGATTCACGAGCTAGAATAAAAGCTACTTTTCCTTTGCGTGCTAGTGCCCTCAGTGTGACCCAATACATTATTGATGCTAACTGTGGTGTTTGCAGGGAGGTGGACTGGGGGGGAGCAGAGGGCGGGGAATGAACGAAGACAGGATTTCACTTGACGTGCTGGCTGTTTGGCACAGCGGTAGTTTCCTCTCCTTTCCTGTAGTGAAGTTTCGTGTTTTGCAGCAAACCCCACTCAGGCTAAGCTGGCAGCTGGCTGAAAAGGAATGGCAGGAGCTCCCATGAAAAGCTGAGGGGGGAAGAGGTCTCATTCCTCAAGCAGGGGTGACTAGCGATTCACCCAGCTGGTCTGAGTGCAAAAGCACAGCCTGCTTCGGAAGCTGAATTTTCTAACTGCATGGACACTACACTGGGGGCTGAGCCGCTGCTCCAGCCTAATTGTTACCCTCAGTGTGTTTTCAGCAGGGCAGCGGCGGGGCTTTCTGGGCAGGCGTGCATGTGTTGAAAGGGGAAAATAAAGGGCAGGTTCTTTTACAGACGCTATCCCTCTGAAGACAAAAGGCAAGAGGTCAGATGACACTTTCCAAGGGATAAAAGTCATTCAGAAGATTCGGGATTGTGTGTGCGCATGGGGAGGGCGGTGTTTTACAGACCTGCTCAGCGCAGGAGGTTTAACATAACTGACACCTGTCTTTTCCTTCTCTTCACATGCAAAAAATAGACAAGAGGGGCCAATCATAGAACACTAGAACTGGAAGGGACCTCAAGAGGTCATCGAGTCCAGTCCCCTGCCCTCACGGCAGGACCCAGTACCTTCTAGACCAGGGGTGGCCAACCTATTACAGGCAAAGAGCCAAAATAGTGGTGGACATAGCACAAAGAGCCAACGGGAAAAAGTCGTTGAGCAAAACAAACAAAAAAAGAATGCTTGCACCTTTAAATGAAAACTCTGGTTTGGCCTCATCAGGCGGCTGGTGCCATTTTGCCAGTGCCATTTTGCTTTGCCATGCCAGATGGCTCCCCTACTCTGGGGAGCACAGGGAACCGAGGGCCACGGGTTGGCCACCCCTGTTCTAGACCATCCCTGATAGATGTCTGTCTAACTGCTCTTAAATATCTCCAGAGATGGAGATCCTACCACCTCCCTATGTTATCTGCTTAAACAAAGCACATGAGATCTTTTATAGGGGAAAAGGCAGTACGCTGCATTTATTGAGAATACAACAGGGCTGCATCTAGACTGCGTCAATCTGCCAATAGTCCAATGACTCCTTATTATGGGTACGCATCTTTAACACCGGGTAGTCTGGTCTTCCACAGTTTGTCTTCACCCCGCATTCTCCCTCTTCTCTTTCTTGGCAATCTGGCTCTAAGGGTGGCCTTCACACCTTTATCTTTATGATGATACATTTCTCATTCACACAACAGTCTCTCTCACAGAATTCTTGAAGGTAAATAGTACTGTTTTATATTAAGCAAAAGCAAAATCAAAACAATTCACATCGAAGGCCCGGGCCTTTAATATTTCTAATCTATTGACATAGACACAATATGAGATCCTGTCTCTTTACTCACTACACTTTAGAACAAGGAAATATAGAAAATATATCCTTAACTAAAGGATTTGACTTACTACAATATTAAATATGATTATATATTACCGTACATTACTAAACCTAAAATACAAACATAAAAAAGAATAAAACTTTCAATCCTAACACCTAGGCAACTTATTCCAGTGTTTAACCATCCTGACAGTCAGGAACTTTTTCCTAATGTCAAACCCAAACCTAATGTCCTAATGTCCAACCCAATGTATGTGCACAGACTTTGCCTCCCAATCCGCAGCCGAGTTCAAGTAGTGCCATTGTGCCCTGCTCAAGGAGGGACTTTAATGTGTGCTTGTGATCAAGAAAGAGGATGCCCTGACTGTCCTAGCATTGTGCTGATCAGTTCCCTGATCAGACGCTCCCAGGGCAGGGGCAATGCCTGGCACATCTCACTGCCCACCCCTGTGATGCAGCCAAAGGGGTGGTCAGTTTACATTCCCATTTTGATCTCCTCAAGTGAAATTGACTCTCAGTGTCTGTTGTGATGGTGGCTTTGTGATGGGCAGCCCTGGCCTTCTGAGAGGTGGAATATGCGGGCCAAGCTACTTTCAACATACCTCACTGAGCGTCCATGGTGACTCTTAGTATCAGAACTGAATAAACCTGGTTGATTGCAGGTTGCAGTGACTCGCACCCGTTGCATTTCCTTTCAACGTTCCTGTTCCAATGAACTTGGAAACACCAACCAAACCCTACCAGGCAGCATTGAGTTTTGTCAGCCCAAAAAAGGCTCCATAAATCACTCCTCAACACCTCCCCCTTGGGATCAGCAGAAAGAAAGTGGATCCCCTGTTCCCCTGATATGCTGAAGCGTGTTGGGTTGTAAAGCCATGTCAGGCCCTCCTCTTCTTCTTAAAATTCCTAAAATCCATTATGGTTGCTCAGTAACAAAAAATGTGCGTCTTGGCTGTTACACCATTCATAGAACCCTAGCAATTAAATCAGGGGTGGGCAAAAAGGGCCTCTGCAGGCCAGATCCAGCCTGCCAAGCAAGTGGATCTGGCCCGCGGAGGCCCTGCCCCTCCCACGCCCCCAGGCCCTGGATGGGAGGAGACTTCCCACGCTCCCCCCACCCCCAGGCCAATCAGGACCTGGGGGCAGGGGAGTGTGCAAATTTTCCTCCACTCTTTCCCCACCCCGCATGGCACTTAAAAGTGCCATGTGCTTCTGGCAGGGAAGGAGGAGGCTTTGCATGCTCCCCCAGCCTCCTCCAGCCCTGGCAGGAGCACGTGGCACTTTTAAGCACTGTGCGGGGTGGGGAAAGAGCAGAGGAAAATTTGCACTCTCCCCTGCCCCCAGGTCCTGATTGGCCTGGGGGTTGGGGAGCGTGGGAAGTCTCCTCCCATCCAGGGGCATGGAGACCGAGTGGGAAGGGGGGGGCAGGTGGGCAAAGGCGCTCCCCGACCCCAGACCATGATTGGTCTGGGGGTGAGGAACCTGGAAGTATCCTGGCCCCATCCCTTCCACTCAAGGCCCGGCCCCTTCTGTCGTGGCCCAGGGCCACTTTAGAAATTTTTTAAGTGGCCCCCGGCAAAAAATTATTGCCCACCCCTGAATTAAATACAAGAAAATGAACTGCTCAGGAAATCACTTTTTTATCACCTTAACTCTGACCTAAGGAGGATTTGCACATCAAAGTGGTTCATAGGGCAGCTTTAATATTTACAGCCAGCTCTTGCAAGGTCAACTGCTGATGACTGCATTGGACACAGTGGCATTGCTACGCAAGAATTTAAGATAAAGGCTGGGAAGTTCTTTCTCCTATTCATTAGCCACAAACATGCTTCCTCCTTCCACCCCACCAAAAGTTCAACCCAGCTCCAGATGCAGAGTGGGCATTTTTTCCAATCCATGTTTGTCTCTTCCCCCGCCCATCTCTCTTTGCTAACTCCCCTGAAAGACTCCAGTTCCATAAAGCAATGGCTAATATTTAGTGACCTTCTGCACCAGTGGTTCCATCTGTTGAGCACTGAACTAGATTTCCCTCATCTTCGCTTGTCAGAGAGACAGAGAGAGAGAGTGTCCTTTGTGCCATTTGCCCAATATGAAGTCATCAAGAGGCTGTGAAGGCAGCAGGTTTTAAGGGCATCCAAAGCAGCAGCATCAGGCGCATCGGCATGAGCAAACATTGCTGCAGCAGTTCGCTTGGCCTCTGCTAGGAAAATAATCAATTCCTGTGCAGGGCACAGTCCCACATGGCAATCTCTTGAGCATCGTGGAAAGCGCTCCGTCTGTGTCAGAGACCAGAGTCATTCTCGTCACAGGGTCAAACGTTCTGCCTGGCCTATATCTAGGCAGCTCTTTTATTTTCTCACCCCTGTCCTGTTGTGGAAAACATGCAGTGACAGGAAGCTGTGCCTATATCATTACTCAGTCAGAGAGAGGATAGAAGCCTATGGCAAGGAAGTTATTGTCTATAAGAACTAAGGTATTTTATTTCCTCAAATGAATGTGAAACATGGAGAGCCCTGCCCCCCCCATGTAACAAAGAAAAGCATTGAGCCCCCCTCCTCCCCCCCATGTAACAAAGAAAAGCATTGCAATCCAGTATAATGATTTTTGCTGGTGCCTTATGTAGTCCCCAAAGATGTGTTTCATGTCTGTTAGAACTAGATCTTCAGACTGAGCAAAGATCCATTTACTTTGTTACACCAGCTGAGGGTATGGCTGCCCATGGTGTCTAGCTATAGGGATACATTCACTTATCTTTAGACATGCTGTTTTATCATCTCTCCAAAGATTTTTTTGGGGTGTGCTAAGATTGAGGCAGTCCCACCGAATACAATTGCAAAACACTCTGCACGTGTCTAATGCTACATAAAAAATATTAACAGTTGGCTTAATAGTAAGGAGGTTGCTTTAGACAGTGTGTAACAGATCATTTTATGACCAGATCCTCTTTGCCTTACCCACAAGAATTGACTCTGCAGGAAAAAGGTGAGTGCAATTTTGTGGTTAGTCAAAATAAATTGTTTTTGTTCTATTGGTGGTGACTAAAAATAAAATTCCTCCAAGTATAGCAAGAATAAAAGTGGAAAATGTGTCTTGACAGCTGTCTCTCAATCTCCTCCTCCTAAATTGAATGATAAACATACAGAGCCAGATCCATTCCTGGAGTAACTCCACTGAACTTCATTGCAGTTACACCAAGGTGAATTTGGCTAGTGGCGTTGATGTTATCAAGTGAAAAGACTATGTGCACATGAATACCATCTGAAATAATGAAGAAAAAACCTTTTGCCATTTAAAAAGTGAACTCTGCTGTTTAAATTTCTTGTTTCCTCTAGGACAAACCTTCTAGAAAACACAAACACACACATGGCTTTAGTCAAGATAATATTGTGATGTTCTCACATGTTTTGATCCTTGCCCTCAATATTCTGATGGCAGTAATTTGATTCATTCCGCTTTGGGAAAGCAGCTTTGTGTGAAAGGGACAGAGCAGGAGGTGGGGAGGGGGGGTTTCTCTTATCCTCTTTAGGTACTTTAGCCGAAATTAAAATGAGTGTGTGCAATCTGCATATGTTGTAGATTAGCATCCCTTCACAAGCCCTACAAGCATATTTTCTAATGACTTTTTTGGCAGGGGAAAGCCTTAGCCAGGTAGTGTTCCATTTGGGATGGTAAGGTCAAAATCAGGAAAATACTGGCATGGGATCTGGACGTAGCTTGGATTTAGTGCAATCTAATCAGTAGAGGGCTCCCTCGTCTATGCCAGGCATACCCACACCCTACATTTTCTCTTTCTCTCTCGCACACAGAGAATCCAGATTAATAAAGCTGTCATTTCTCATTCTTCTCAACTCAACCTTAATATTAGCTGATGCTGAGACACAAGGGCTCAGAGAAATTAAAGCCCACTGAGCAGTACTGTTGGTATCCACTGGCAATATGCTAGGGATAGTTCTTACCTGGAAATACAGTTTCCTTCATTAATGTCTCCCCCACCCCGCCACCTTGCCTTTGTACAGCAGCCGGTTTGGGACTCATTCTTGTGTATGGGGCACTTGGAATTTTTGCACATCTGTCTTCCCCTTCCCCCTTCCCCAGTGATGGGTGGGCGTACCCCGCACTGAGACAGAAGGGTTAAAGCTCTGTGGGCAGAGGAAGTCCCAACCCTCTGCCCAACCTGGGCATGCTCTAAGTGCTGGGGAAGTATAAAAGGGAGCAGCTCATCTCAGTCTGGCCTGGATGCTGGAAGAGAAGGACCTGCTGCAGGAGCTCCAGAAGTAACCCAGCCAGAGCCCCTGGAGACCACATTGAGCCTCCAGAACTGGTGGAAACTCTGGGGAGGGCTGGTGCTGTGGAACCAGAGGACCCAGAAACTACATGGATCACCCCCAATGCCAGATCTGAAGTGACCTAGGAAGGATGCATGAGTGGTATCTCCCACCCAAGTGAGCTCAGTGAGTTGCGGTGGGATTTCTCGCTGAGCGAGCAGATCATTCCTCCCCTGACAGGGCCCTGGCTCAGGGCCTGGTGGATTAGGGTGAGCCTGCCCGCCCCCCTCTACTGGGACTGCTGCCCCAACCCCTGAGACTCTAACCATTAGAATGTGCTGCCCTGCACCCCAGGGCTGTGTTACTAACTCTAGACATTGGGCCATGCTGCTCTGTGACCAAAGGGCTACACTACTGACTCAGGCCACTGATGGCCTGACAGCTGAACAAGCAACATCCACACTCCTTGATCGCTGCTCACCACAAGACAGGGTGGCTGTGTCTACATTGGCACCCTTTTCTGGAAAAGGGATGCTAATGAGACAAGTCGGAATTACAAATGCGCGATTTAAATATCCCCGCGGCATTTGCATAACATAACTGCCGCTTTTTCCGGCTCGGGCTTTGTGGAAAAAGCACCAGTCTAAACAGCGGCTTTGCGGAAAATAAAGCCTTTTCCGGAAGATCCTTTATTCCTGATTTTAAGAGGAATAAGGGATCTTCCGGAAAAGGCTTTATTTTCCGCAAGAGCCGTGTGACTGGCGCTTTTTCCGTCAAAGCCCCGAGCCGGAAAAAGCGGCAACCATGTTCATGCAAATGCCGCGGGGATATTTAAATCCCCGCGGCATTTGCAATTCCGACTTGTCTCATTAGCATCCCTTTTCCAGAAAAGGGTGCCAATGTAGACACAGCCAATGTGCATACACCGTGACACCCCCGAACAGCTTCACTTACAGGGCAACTATTATCATGGAACTAGCAATGAATTTATTTGAAAAAGGACACAGGGCTTCATCCAGACCTCAGGGAGGTCAACTGCATTGAGCTTTGGGGTGGGCCCCTGTGAGATAGTAGGAAAACAGAACAATAATGCCCAGTCCCACAATCCTTACCAGTGTGGTCAAAGCAACTTTTAATTGTGTAATTACAGGGGTGAGAGAGTGGGCTCAGAAGAAACAAAGCCAGTAGGAAGCAATCAATTTTGACCAATGGTGAGCTGCTGCTCCTACAAACCATGATCTTGGGTTGGCCCTGCAGGAGATAATGTATCCAAAGATCATGTGTGTACTGTTCAAGCAGGGCCAAGTAGTCAAAATAAATGTTTTGCTCATTGTATTTACCCCTGAAGAGCAGTGTTGTCTGGACACAGAACTTGCTAACTCTGACTCATACTCTCGCTGTGGCCAGGGGCACATCACATAAACTCTGACTCACTTTTCCCTATGTGTTAAATAAATATGTGTGACAGAGATCATCTGGGTTGCCTGTTTCCTAGGGATGGCACATGGTCACATTCAGCTAATGCTTGCAATGTATTTTAAAAGCAAAAGCTAGTGAATAATTATTATCCATTGAGCTCTGATGCTCTTGTGTGGTGATACTAGGCACACATGTATGCCCCATTCAAATCAGTGCACGACGGCAGCCTTTTGTCTGCGAGAGATGGTAGGAATTGCAGCCTGTGATGTAGATGGTTTGCATCTCATGACTGAATAGCTCAGTCTGAGATTTGGCAGATACTGAAAATGTATGTATCTTGATTGGGAGCTGCTTGCTTCCTATGGGCCCTTTTCTCTTTAAGCCATAGGAGTCAGCTCTTCGATATCCTGAGACGATGGTTTCCCATTGGTCAGGGTCAATTCCAAATGCCTTCATCTCTCACTTGCATTTATCCTTATAGCAAAGCTTGGGACATCCCATTGTTCCTGTTCCCACTAATTAGGGATGTTAAATATTGGTTAATTGACTAGCTGAGTAACCTCATGAATTCTTATCGGTTAGTTGACTATTCTGTAGTCCCTGGGGGTGGGGCCGGCAGCCAGTGTATCAGAGGCAGCTACATTGGGGGGGCCAAGTAGGAGCTGGTCCGTGAGGGGAGCCAGTTTAAAAACCAGCTTCCCTCACACTAGCTGCCTGTCGCCCTGTGCTGCTGCCTCTGATAATGAGGCAGCAACCCAGGGTGGCAGTAGCCCTTGTCCAGGGCAGGTCTGAGCTCCTGGACCCAGTGTGAGCTGGAAATGAGCAGGACTGCCTGCCCACCTGGCTCCGAATACACTTTAAATGAAGAGCTGCAGCAGGGGTAGGTCCTAGACCCGTCGCAAGCCAGGACTGAGCTGGGCTGGTGGCCAGCCTGCTAAAAAATGTACTGGGGGTGTATGTGTGTGGAAAGTGTGTAGTCTGTAGCATTAACCTATAAGCTTTCGCTTATCGGTTAATCGACTACACTATTACATCTGTACCTATGATAGTTCCCTGTATGGCATGTCTTTGGGGATGTGTCTGTCTTCCAACTCAGAAGGCTCAGCCAGCTCAGTCACCTTTGCTTGAATAGGACTGTTACACTTGGTAAACTTGTCCTGTGAAGAACTTCCGTGTTGATGACTTTGTCTTGCCATTTGGTGCAGAGTATGCAGCCTAAACAATGTATGTGGAAACGGTTTAACCTTTTCTCCTGATGAGCCATGTCGCCCCACCATACACAAAAGGGCTGAGGATGCAAGCGTGTACACTAGCACTTTGGTCTTGATGGTAAGCTTGGAGTGGTTCCATGCTCTTCTTAACAGTCTGCTTAAGTTCATGGCAGTCTTTCCAATGTGAATATTAAGCTCTTCATCCAGTGAGAGGTTGGAGATCACTATAGAAGTGTAACAGGATTGATTCACCACCGTGATGCCCCCTGCTGATCACACCTGGAATTAACTCTGTTCATTGATTGCACCACCTCCTGGTCGGTGTCTCTCCCATCATCTGCTCTCTGCTCTGTTGTCTCTATCATCTGGACCCACTCTGGTCTCTGGACTACGGCATCCTCTTCAGGACACTGCCCTCTGGTGTTCTGGGGGTATCAGCACTCCTCAGTCCTGGCATCTGCCTCCCTAGCTGACTGCAGCCAATGTCTAGCCCCACACCTCAGGGGCAAGCTGCAGTCTATAAAGGCCATGCTTTGTTGTGGGAAGATGTGGTGCAAGGGGGGTTGCACCCGGGTCTGAGTCCTGACCCAGGGACCCTCTGGCGGTAGCCATCTCCTTCTCTCCCCTTTAATTGCTCCCATTCCCTGGGCCATTTCCCCTAACCCTGGCACTTTCTTGGCCCTTTTATCAGGGACCACAGCCTGGCAGATATCAGATGGGAGCTTCTCTCCGGCTCCCCTGAGCCTGCCCAGCACTGCTCTGTCCAAGGTGCCTCCCTTCCGGAGGGAACTAGTCCTTCTCCCTTGCTGGTCAGGGTAAGAGTGAGCTCCAGGATTGGCTGACTTCTCCCTTTACCCTGATTGGCTAGGGTTGTGCAGGACTCCTCTGGCCTGCCTTTTAATCCTTTCCCCACCGGAGTAGGGCAGCTGCCCCACTACAAGAACCTACAGAGCTGAACTTTTGGACTACTTCTAGCCGGTTTGCACTTAATACAACCATTTTCTTGAGGCCGAAGGTAAGAGCAAATGCCTGACAGGCACTCGAAAGGCGGTCCATGAGTTCTTGTAGTAGAACGTCATTGTGGGCTATGAAGGCAGCAACATCAGTGAATAGAAGTTTCCTGAGCAGCACTTTTTTGACTTTGGTCTTTGATTTAAGTCAGGACAGGTTGAAGAGCTTCCTCTCTGATCTTGTGTGGACATGCACTCCATCATTCATGTCCTCAAACGCGCAGTTCAGAGGATCAAGAAGAAGATTCCAAGAAGTGTGGGGCAAGAACATATTCTTGCTTCACTCTGCTTTTCATCTCAAACCCGTCTGAAGTGGACCCATCAAACTGGATAGCTGCTCTATGTTGTTGTGGAACAAACGTATAAGACTTCACAGGGTGGTGGGGGGGCATCTTATCTTTTCTAGTATTGCAAACAGATCTGCTGTGCTGATTGTGTCGGATGCTTTGGTTAGGTCCACAAAGACGATGTAAGATGGTTGGTTTTGCTCTCTGCACTTTTCTTGGAGTTGATGCACAGAAAATATCATGTCTATAGTTGGTCTTCAGGCCTGAATCCATGCTATGATTCAGGGTAGACACAATTTGCTAGCTGTTGGAGGTACACTAAGATGAGTTTTGCCAAAGCTTTTGCTGATATTCTTAGTAGCAAGATACCCCGGTTGTTGCAGTCACCCTTTTCTCCTTTATTTTTATACAGAGTGATGATATTTGTGTCATTCATCACTTGTGGTACCTCACACTCTTGCCAGCATAACTAGCTAGCATGTCCAAGTTTTGTTCCCTGTCAGAATTAACCACACCACTCACTCCACCTACTATGAAGAGCCACCGTCTCAATTCCAAGATCCAACTATGAGCTTTTTAGTCACACCAACTTCAATCTACTCTGTCGGAGCTGGAATTCTCTATCACTTCTTGATTTTCTCTAAGGACTGGCTGTCTTTCATATACCTTCTAGCCCAGCCACAAGTTATGGACCACAGGGTGAAACTCTCATCTGGGTAATGCCAGAGGCCGGAGTAGAAGGACACAATGGTCACTTCTGGGCTTCATGTTTCTGACATGAACACTGTTCCTTTGGTTGGCTTGGTTATTTCACGTAACACTCTGTCTGGGAACTCTGCCTCTGTCATTTTGTCCTGGCTTCACCAGAGGTGGGATGAGAATATTTAAAACACACCCATGCACAAATTACCCCTAATTTCTTTGATTTTACAGTCCCCATCATCTACAGGCCAGTTCAGACAGTCATGACTCCTTTGTCTGGAGACCTCTGGGACAGGCCCTGGGTGGTCCTCAGATTGCATCTCTCTCCAGCAGTACCGGAGACTCATGGAATTGCATACTTCATAGTTGTGGCCTCACACAAGCTTGATACCATATTTCTTCCTCAATGTTAGATAGTACCGGCCTATAGAATAAGCATCCCTTCTCTTTTGGCCTTTTGTTGAGCATCTGGTTTTGGGTCTATGCAATACCAGCTCAGGTCCAATCCATTTGGAGCATTTGATATCCAGATGATTCAAGTCCTCTGAAGAACCATTGCTGAACTGCTGGAAATTTTTAAATAAGAAATAAGTGAACAACAACAGAAGGACAGTGGGTGAGGGGAACTGTGGTGATGAATTACAGCTAGTTATTTCAAGTGTACAAACATTTTTAATGAGTAGTCCCGTGGTTTCTTAGGGTGCATCTACACTGCAGCTGTAGTTTGAAATAAGCTATGCAATTAATTTGAGCTATGCAAATTGCATAGATTATTTCGAGTCAATTTCAAAATAGCTTATTTCATAATTTGGCACTGTCTATACATTTTGAAATAACCCGCTATTCCAAAACATCCCTTAATCCTTGTGTAACGAAGTTTACAGGGACATCAGAATAGTGAGCCTGTTATATTTCAAAATAATGGGTGTGCTGTTAAGACACGGGTTAGCTAGTTTGGGATACATAGCACCGCAGTGTAGATGTAGCCTTAGAGACTAACGAAGGTATAGGATCATGAGCTTTTGTGGGTACAACCCACTTCATCAGATGTGTTGGTGTGGAAATACTCCTCTTTTGAGCTAGGTTTTGCCCACAAAAGCTCATGATCCTATATCTTTGTTTAAGGGCAGAGGAGGACGGGGACAGTTGCAACCTTGTTCTTGAGGAAGGCTGGTGCAACAGGATCTGGCAAGGGAATGGTAGAGTCCTTTGGGTCTATTTGTATGAAAATACCCTACCCTGCATCTAGGTAGAAAGGTCCCAGATGAGTTGCCAGTCTGGGATTTGATTTTATTACATTGATGTTTGTAACACTAGCCTTTGAATAGCTCAGCTAGCCAGCGCATAAAGATTAGCCCATCACCACTCCTTTTGGAAGGAAGCAAGATGCACCAAGGTGAATTTCGGAATCTAGAATGGTATGGGTGTGGGCAGGAGCAGTCCCAATGCAACTGGATTGCCACTAGTAGTAGAGTGCCTGCTGTGTGTGGAGATGACCGGGTTCCTCTGGGGACACAATGAATTTACAATGAACAGGGTCATCAGGGGATCAATGAGGATGGGTATGAACTCACTGAAGTCATATGAGGTCAAGGATTATGTGGCTCTGATTAATGGGAGGGCATCCAAGGTAATCAGGAAAATGTTTGAATCAATCAGGGGTCATCTGGAGTTGCAGAAACTAAACTGCATTCATGCAAGGCATCAATGAGAGTAGAAATGAACTCAGTGAGGTCTCAGTGAGGTCATATGAGGACGAGTAACATAAGGCTGCATGAATGGTGGCCATTTGGGGTCATGAAGGAAAAATGGGGAACAACTGGATTCATGAAGGGTTCGATGATCTAGGTATGATGTCAGTGAGGTCATATGAGGACAAGAAGCATAATGCTCTGATTACTGGTGATCAGGTGGGATCATCAAGAAAAAATGGAGAAGCAATTGGAGTGTTCTAAGGTCAATTTACAAGATACTGGGGTCGTGAACAGGGTCAATGAGTGCAGGTATGAAGTCAATGAGGTCATATGAGGACAAGGAGCATAAGATTCTGATTAATGGCGGGTCTTACAAGGTCATCAAGCAAAAATGGGTAGGTAACTGAGGGCATCTAGGGTTACAGGAGCTGAATTTATAAGCAATTGGGATCTTGGAGGGTCAATGCTGGTTAGTGAGGTCATATGAGGACAGGTAGCATAAGGCTCTGATTAATTAGGGTTAATGGGATGTCATAAAGGAGAACTTGGGAGCCAACTGCTGTCATCAAAGCTGAATTTGCAAGTTATTGGGGATCAATGTGAATAGTTCAATCTGTGAGAACAAGCACTGACAGACTAACTAATGGGGAGGTGTCATGGGAGGTCATCAAGGAAAAGTTGGGAAGCATTTGGGGTTAGCTAAGGTAGCATGCATTTCTTAGTAATGTGGATCATAGGGGGTCATAAAGGAAAAATTAGGGATATGGTGGAGTCATTTCGGGTCACAGAGGCTGAATTTATAAGCAATTGTGGTCATCAAGTGGGTAGCTATCAAGTCAGTGATGTTATATGAAAACAAGTAGGTAATATGAGTCTCTGCTTAATTAGATTATTAGTGGTCAGAAGCTAAGCAATGGGGCTCCTGAAGGAGTCAATGAGGCAAGGTGTGACCTCAGTGCGGTCATAGAGCAATAATTAGCATAAGGTTCTGATTAATGGAGGGGTCATGCAGGGTCATCAAGGAAAAACTTGCAGGCAGATGAAGTTATCTAGGGTCATAGAAGCTGAATTTATAAGCAATTGGGGTCATGAAACGGTCAATGAGGGTGGCCATGAAGTCAATGTGGTCCTATGAGGTCAAGTACCAGAGGAGCTGATTAAAAGGGTCATCAAGGAGCGACTGAGAGGCTGTTGGGATTATCTAGGGTCCCAGAAGCTCAATTTACAAACAACTGGGGACATGAAGGGGTCAATGAGACTAGTTAAGAAATAAGTGAGGTCATATGAGGACAAGTACCAGACTACGTTGATTAAGGGGGGGGAAGGGTAATGAGAAGTCATCAAGGAAAAATTGGCAGGTAACTAGGGTCATCTAGGGTCACAGAAGCTGAATTTACAAGTGGTTGGGGGTCATGAAGAGGTCAATGTAGGTAGATATAAAGTTAGTGAGATTATAGAAGGATACATGCCATAAGGCTCTCATTAATGGGGGGGGGGGGCGGTCATGGAGGAAGTCATCAAAGAAAAATTGGTAGGCAAATGGGGTCATCTAGGGTCAGGGAAGCTGAATTTACTAACAGTTGGGGGTCATGAAGAGGTCAATTAGTGTAGGTGTGAAGTAAATGAGCACAAGTACCAGAGTCCCTTGCTTAATGGCGAAGGGTCACTGAAGGTCATCAAGGAAAACTTGGGAGTCAATTGGGGTCATCTAGGGTCCCAGAAGCTCAATTTACAAGCAATTGGGGGTCAGCAAGAGGTCAGTAAGGCTAGTTAAGCAATTATTGCGGTCATATGAGGACAAGTACCAAATTGCGTTGATTAATGGGTGGTCATGCAAGGTCATTAAGGAAAAATGGGAGGCAACTGTGGTCATCTAGGATCACAGAAGCTGAATTTGCAAGTAATTAGGGCCATTAAAGAGTCAAGAAGAGTAGGAATGAAGTCACTGAGGTCATGGGAGAACAAGAAGAGTAAGGGAGGGGTTATGCAGGATGTATGAGGAACAATTTTGAGGGTATTGCTGTCATACTGGGTCCAACAGATACATTTGCAGGTAGCTGGGTATTCTAATCAAAGTGGGCACCAGTGGAAGCAGATGAGTCACACATAGCTCAGTAAGGGCCATGTGGTCTCTCTGTGGTCGCTGACAATTGGGTTTGGAGAAAATAGGTGTCCCGAATCAGGTCTGGAGACAATGGGCAATTACACAGCTTGAGTCTGGAGTTGTGACCTCACAGAGGGATGAGTGTGGCTTGCTTTTAAGGCAGTGGATTCAGATGGGGCCATGGTAAGCCAGGCTGGATATAGTCAGGGTCACCCAGCTGTCATGAAGGTGAGTTTGAAGGCCATGGGTTCAACACGGGGCGGGGGGGGGTGTCTCTTGCACCACACTTCAGCTAGCTGAGCTTGCTGGGCCACGAGCAGCACACCTCCCACAGCTGTTTTGTGAAGGCAATACACACCACCCCAGGGGTTTTGTGGCTTTTGGCATCACCAGGGCACATGGGGGGGGGTGTCGAGTTCTCAATGGGCGATGAACACTTGCTTTACATGCAAAAAGTGTTTGAATGGATGCTTTCTTTCTCCCAGCCCTGGGCCTATGGCGCTCCCTAGCTCCTGGTGAAATGGTTGGGTCGGCCTCCCCTCCTCTGTTCTTTGGCCCCCCCCGTTTCCAGCACAGAACTCTGGGAAAAGAGCAAACATCCCAGGCTGAAGCTTGTGCAATGGCTGCTTGACAGATAACTCAACCCCCCCCCGGCACTGGTGGCATTAGTGCTCAGCTCAACCCAACTGGATGAGCCAATATCAGGAGCAGCTCCCGCGTGGTGGCCGTTGCTCATATGAGCAACCCAGAACCAGCAGGGCAGAGTATTTTTCTGGTCAAGGGAGTTAGCCCCACTAGCCAAGGGCTCCTTGCTCCTATCAAAGCTAAGGGGGCTGCATTTTCCAGCAGAAGGTTGCGGGGATGCCAGCTCACTGCGCTTTCTTTTTAGAAGGCATTGCCAAGCTGTGGGTTGTGCGTTTCCAACACCCCACTTTCCCTCTTTGCAAGAAAGGGGGCAGAGTGGTGAGGAAAGCCCTGGCCCATCTCTGCCTTGCAGTCACACTGCTCGCCGACTGGTGCCTGGCGTGAACATGCGAGCATGGCCCAGTATCAGGGACTGCGCGTGGGCAGAACTTCCTTCCACCAGGTCATTTGGAAACACCTGCTCAATGGACTGTTCCTAAGCAATGCTTCAGAGAGGCACAACGGATTGGTGCTTGAAAAACCAGGGAATGCCAGGGAGCAGCAAAACCTCCAGGGTAGCTCTGTGTATGCTGTCGGTACCCTCAGGCTCCAGGAACCAACACAGCAGGCACCTTGTTTCTCTTTGAACTGGGGGTCAAGCACCACCCCAGACACAACAGGTGACCAGAATGTGCTGTGCTCTTATTGCTGTTGGCTTTCTCATGCTAAGTAATTGAAAACTTTAGCTGCCCTCTAATGCTTTGTTACAATGGATCCTTGGTACTATGGAGGGGAGGCAGGATGAGGGAGGGTAGACAATGAAAATACAAAGCCTGCCTGCACAGTGACTGGCTCAAACCCAACCCAAATCTGTCACAACCAAAAGGTCACATCCCCGCTGGCTGAATGGGAGTCGTTTGCAAGTTCCCTTTGAACAAGTGACCATCTCACAAAACCACCCCACCTTGAGCTCAAATGAGCTGCCTTGGGGGGTTCTCCGAAAACAGGTCAGGTGCTAGCTAATATCCACACACCCTTGTCTCAGCTGGACCTGACCGATACACAGCTGGAATCTGTCTGGCTCACTTGTGGGTTATTATTGATGACCTAGGTATAAGAACGTGTTTAGACTTTATTGAATGCCTGTGAGTTGTGGAATGTTTTTGGGAACGTGAAGTGGGGAAATTAGTCTGACATGACCCATCCCTCTCAATTTATGCTGAATCCATTTTGCCTTTATTTGATACAAGTTCAGACAGAATTATTACCACTTGTAGTGTCTGGACATACATTCATGCTGGACAAGCAATAACAGACAGGACAAAATTTTTAAACGGATCAAGTTACTGCATTTCAGGGAGCCAAAAAGTCCATCCTTCATGACCTTCATTGCCACTTCTAAGCTCCTGTTCTGGTCCTTTAGTCTTGTTTTTAATGCAGTTGTCCCTGTTTTTTGTGGGGGTCATTTTACATGTTATTCTTATACATTTTTACATTCTACACTACTTAATTTTCCTCCAATCAACATTCAACACATTGTCCATTGAATTGCACAAAAACCTGTACATTACACATGCATAAGCATTAATGACCCACTGTCCACAATATTCCCACTGATTTTTCTTGATCATTACATGTCCTACCATGGTATGTTAATTATCATGCCATCAGCAGCATTTTAAACACATCAGCCTAATATATCCAAAAGAAATTAAAGAAAATACTCATGCCAGGCAAAACCTTGGTCTGCATGGTACATTATCTGTATTACTCACTTTTGGGGCCCTACCAAATTCATGGTTCATGTCATGGTTGTAGGATTTTAAAAAATAGTAAATGTCATGATTTAAATCAGAAATGTTATGGAGTGGTAACTGTAGGAGTTCTGACCCAAAAAATTGTGTGGGGGGTCACAAGGTTATTGGGGGGTGGGAGTGGTACTGCTAACCTTACTTCTGCCTTGCTGCTGTTAGGATGCTGCCTTCAGAGCTGGGCAGCTGGAGAGCAGTGGCTGCTGGCTGGGAACCCATCCGTGAAGAGACCACTAGCAGCAGCAGCATGAGAAGGAAAGGTCGCACTCTTCTGTGCTGCTGTCTGCAGGGCTGAGCCATTAGTCACCAGCCAACGCTCTCCGACGGCCCAGTTCTGCAGGCATCAGTTCAGAAGCGCAGGTGGTATGGTATGGTATGGCTATCCTTATTTCTGTGGTAGCAGGAGACTGAGGGCTGAGTTCTGCAGGCAGCAGCACAAACGAGTGCTATCCTTACTTCTGTACTACTGCCCCATCCTAAAAAACGTTGCGACCTCCCCACCCCAGCTTTCTTTTGGGTCCAGACTCACAATTTGAGGTAGGCTGGTCTGCCCTGTAAAGGGTATAATATAGGGTAAAAGCACACAAAAGGCCTCGTTTCATGGCGGAAGACCAGATTTCATGGTCCAGGACACATTTTTGTGGCTGTGAAGGGTCCTACTCATTATCCCCAATTACAATTCATTAAAAATATAGCCAACAAAGCTTTTAAATCTGATAACTAACCATCCTTAATTACAACAGCGTGACCTATGACAGTGAATATTATCCTCCCCTCAGACTATTAGGAAGGGAAATTTTGGAGTGCACTCTACGATTCTTTCATATTAACAGCTCCTCTTTTCTGCAAACACAAATTTGTCAGGGGATATTTTTGTTTTACTCAAAGTCCAAAAAGTGTTGTACAGCCAAATCGGCTCAGTGCTTTTCCTGTTACAAAACTTTAGGTGCTCTGGGGTTTTTCCAACCTTGAGTTACTTTTAATCATACCTCAACAAGGCCTTAATATGACCTGTATTATCTGTGGTCCATATCTGAGTGGATGTAGGGTGTGCCTCTGTGATTGTATAAATCACCCTGCAGATGAGGGATATTAATGTGAGGATCTACTCTTCTACAGACATTGTTATGCCTGTCCCCACAGAGAGGAACCCTTCAATACCAGACAGGCTAAGGTTGGTTCTTACAACTGGGAACTCCCTTCATCTGCATTGGAAACCCACCATCGAAAGGACTGAAGACTCTTGTTTATTCTGCTTTCCTCCCCGTGAAGAGGAGACATGCAAGTAGACTCTTCCCATCAGATGAGGGTGTATCTCAGAGCACACGGATGGAGAGGGATAAATCCCCAAACCAAAGGAACTAAGCATCTCTATGCTTTTTTAAAGCTATGCGACCTGCCATCCTGCAGATGAAAAGGTAATTCCTTCAGTCCCTAAATGCCCCCAAATCAACTGCAACATATCCCTCCGATCTCTGCTGGCTTTCCTGTTGCCAATTTGTGACAGGCCATACCACTAGCTTCCCGGCAGACTTTGACTATGAACCTGTCAACTTCTGCCACAAGTGAAAGCAAAACCAGTTACCAGAACCCAACACTAGATGTGTGAGTGAGGGAAGGAGCCATAATGATTAGTGACAGGACAGGGGCAGGCAAGATGGGAGCAGAATAATGAGATAAGAAGAGGCCCACTATAAGCTGCTGAAAAACAGAGAATAAACAAAGACTTAATGGCTGCCATGTTACCTATCATACCTATACCAAGTCACTGGCCCTCTTCTTTGAAGGGATGAGTACTAGGAGAAGGATTCAGAAACCTTGCTCTAGAAGACATTGCTGCTATTTCTCTCTGTGTGTGGCCAGTCTGCTAATGGATGTTACCCTTAGGTGTAATTGGTTTTAACCTTTGAGTAACATGGAGGTTTCCACTGACTAACCACAGGGCAACCATGTGTGAGTTTCATCAATTCACATCAAAATAATGCCTCCACTCATGGATGAAAAAAATCGATTGTGGAGTGGCACTGGTATAGTGCCAATCAAACTCAATGGAGAAAAGATCATAAATAGCCCGAATGCCCAATCAGTTTGATTTTTCCCAATGCCTTTTTGGGCATTTCCTTTTGTACTTAAAAATAATTTCACTGAAGCAAAAGTAGAATAAAGAATAATTTAATCGTGCAGTAAATAACTGTTGATTTTGTTGTTTATCTTTTACTTGTGAATAAATTATCACTGGAAAATCAGCTGAACACATTCCATTTTGCTTCATAATTATTGCATTGGAATGAAACATGACATATGGCCTCAATCCTGCAAGGATATCACTTATTCTAATCCCACAATTCTCTGTATTCCATGCATCTTTGGTGTTTCTTGAGTGTCATTTTTTTTTTGAAAATTATTTAAATCAGAAATAAGGAAACAAGAATATGATTGTTGGCAGTTATTTCCATTAAAGAAGCCCACAACAATTTGTGTTTCCTACATATTTAATTATTGGATGTCCTTCATTTTGGGTCTTTTCACACATTTCATCCCATATTCGGACCTTTGAAGGCTGAGAAATCTGTTGCTAGCAAGGTTCTGTCCTCATTCAACTAAATTATAGAATTGTGACCTATAATCAGTACAACGGCATTCATCACGTAGCATCCCAGCAACAATCTGTCACAAATTATTTTTAAATAGAAAAATGTTTGTATAAACTTAGAGTCAGGTCAACTATGTGAACTTTATGCTCCATGCTTCTCTATAGAATGTTCATTAAACACATATTAATCATTGATAATAATTCAGAAGTGTTCAAGAAATATTTCTGTTCTGTATTTAGGGACTAAATTATATAATTTCATCAGATAATGATAAAAATCTTTCTGTTCCACTAGTGTTTCTGGGGGATGTTAAACAGCAGCTACTAAAGGTATTAAATCAGCACATCTGGTTAGCTTTCATGCAAGGGTTTTAAAAGAACAGACTGAAGTGCTCACAGGATTGTTGACATTAATGGTTAATAAGACTTGGAGCACTGGGGAAGCTCTAAAAGACTGGAAAAAAGGCAAATGTTGTGCCAATTAAAAACAAAAAGAATACATGGGATGGTGCAGGTAATCATAGGCCTGCCAGCCTGCCATTGATCCTAGCAGGATAATGGAGTGACTGATATGGCAAATGAAATTTAACATTGATAAAGTAAAGTAATGCACATTGGAAAAAATAATCCCAACTAAACATACGATACGATAGGGACTAATTTAGCTACAACTGCTCAAAAGAGATCTTGGAGTCATTGTGGATAGTTCTCCAAAAACATGCACTCAGTGTGCAGTGGCAGTCAAAAAAGCAAACAGAATGTTAGGAATCATTAAAAAAGGGATAGAGAATAAGACAGAGAATATCTTAATGCCTCTATATTAAACTATGGTACGCCCACATCTTGAATACTGCATACAGATGTGGTTGCCTCCTCTCAAAAAATATATATTAGCATTGGAAAAGGTTCAGAAAAGGGCAACAGAAATTAGGGGTTTGGAACAGGTCCTATATGAAGAGAGATTAAAAAGACTTGGACTTTTCAGCTTAGAATAGAGGACACTAAGGGGGGATATGATTGAGGTCTATAAAATCATGACTGGTATGGAAAAAGTGAATAAGGAAAAGTTATTTACTTATTCCCGCAATGTAAGAACTAGGGGTCACCAAATTAAATCAATAGACAGCAGGTTTAAAACAAACAAAAGAAAGTTTTTCTTCACTCAGCGCACAGTCAACCTGTGGAACTCCTTGCCAGAGGATGTGGTGAAGACTAGGACTTTAACTGGGTTAAAAAAAGAGCTAGATAGCCATTGATGGACCTAACCTCCATGAATCTATTAGACGAGATGGGTAGGAGTGGCGTCCCTAGCCTCTGTTTGTCTGGAAATAGGTTACAGGAGAGGGATCACATGAGGATTACCTGTTGTGTTCCCTCCCTTCCTCTGCGGCATCTGGTATTGGCCACTGTTGGCAGACAAGATACTGGGCTAGATGGACCTTTGGTCTGAGCCAGTATAGTCGTTCTTATGTTTTTATGATATGGGACATGATTAATAAAGATCAAAAAGAAGTAATGTAATTAATGCAAATCAACATGGGCTTACAGAAAATAAATCTTGTCAAACTAACTTGGTATCTTTTTTTCTTTTATGACATTGATAGAGGTAATAGTGTTGACATACCATACATAGATTTCTGGTAATACACAAAATTTCGATTAAAAACTAGAAAGATACAAGATTAACAGGGCATGCACTAAGTGGGTTAATGATTTTCTCAATGATGTGGAAGAAAACACAAAATCAGCACGGCTAAAGTTTGAAGATCACACAAAAAGTTGGCAGAGAAATAATAAAGAGGACGGGTCACTAATTCTGAGCCATTTAAAACACTTGGCAAACAAACAATGGATTTTAATACAGCTGAAAGTATAGTCTGGAACAAAAGAATGTCAGCCCTACTTAAAGATGGGGAAATCTATCCTGAGAAAAAGTAACTTTGAAAAAGATTCTGCAGTTGAATTGTATAATCAGCTGAAAATGAGCTCCCAGTGTGATACTATCCAAAAGAGCAAATATGACCCTGGGATGCATGAACAAGGGAATTTGAGTAGGAACAGAGAGGTTATTTTACATCTGTATTTGGCATTGGTGCTACAAATGCTGGAATAGTGTGTCAAGTGCTGGCTTTCATTTTTTCTCTTTTCTGTTCCCCTGTTAGTCCCCCACGTCCTTCTGTTTCATCAGAAAAAGATGGCAAAAGGGTAGGAGACATTATGGTTAAAAAAAGGAAGCCCAGAACTCACAAAATAAACAAAAAATTGGGGAAAAAATCCTAACACGTGTTTTGATAAATATTTGAAATAAATAAAAAATGGTTCCTTTTCAAAACCAGTGGAATATGGTTGCTGTGTAATTCTGCGTGCCTTTTTTTCCTCGTTGTCACCCAGCTGTACTGTTATCATATCAAATCCTACATTCAGTAAATAGTCCCCTCGAAAACCAATTGTTGGCTATGATATGCACAATCCCGCTACTCTCCAAATTGTGTCACCTTCTCAGCTCACAGAGGGCTCCCTCTGAGAAGAGGCTCACTCTTCAAGAGAGGAATAGGTAACACTAACATTAAGGGCCCAGACCTGCAAGGATTTACACAGGCTGGTCAGAAGGCGAGCAAGTTAAAAGATTCAGATTTTGAAATGTTCTGGAAAAATATTTTTCATTATTAATATTATTTATTTGTTCTGTGAAAAATATTCCAATATTTCAACCAGACCGAGTAGCAAGTTTACCCTCATGAATAACACCTACTTGAAGTCAAGAAGGGATCTTCAATATCGGTTCTACTTTTAAATCTGCTCACAGACTAAACAGAAGCATGAAAGTTGTCGACTGGGTTCATGCTGAAATCAATTAAAGGATTTCCACTGACTTCAATGAGTCCCAAAGCAGCCGAACATTTTGCCACTGATATGACTAGGATTACTCTTGGCCAGGAACTTTGCAGTTAATGTCCTTTTTAGGAGTTGATTTAGGAGCATAAATCTCATGGATTTTTGGTGGAACTTCAGCTCATAAATTAGGTAGTTTCCAAAAATCTCATGTGCTAGTCCATATTTAGGCACCCAGATAATTGGCTTTGTTTTGAAAGAGGCTGAGCATCCGATGGACTTGCATACATGCTGATGTTTGGATAAGTCCCCAAGCGGGGGCTGATTCTGCCGCTGTGAAAATCAATGGCAGTGTTACCACTATCTTCAATGGGAGCAGGATTAGGACCTAAAATGAAGATACCTTCAATGCCTATTGAAAGAAGAGGCTTTCTGTCAGATCTGCACTCGGAGCTGCTTTGATTTTTCTTTTTCATTCTCTCCTTACTGAGGTCAGAACTGGTACTTTTTTCCCCACCCTGCAAGAACTGAAAATACAAATGTCCAAGGTTCACATGGGGAACACTGCAGGAACAATAATGTCGTGATTCCTTTTACTTCATTTGACATTTCTAGGAAGGCTGGGGCTGTCAGCCTAGCAGAGAAACACTCAAAACCCTGCTTTTCTAGTGGCTGGAAGCACCCACTCCACCCTAGAGCTACACTCCTTGTGTGGGAGCCCCTGCTCATATCGCCCCACCAGAACCAGGCCGGGATGGCAGCAGCGTTTAAACACCTGTACAAAGTCTGCTTCTGGCATGACTGTTGGTGGAGGAACAGCATCCAGAGACCAGATGAATATGGCAGCTCACACCACTTGGAGCTATTGTTTCAGGCCATCTGCAGACTCAAGAACTCACCAGTCATGCGTACGTGATGTTTCAAGCTTTTCTTCACAACCACTAGGACTAGAAACACTGTTTTTAAATTAAAGTTGAAATTCTGATCTCATTATCGACTCCAGCTACATCTAGACTGCACTGCTTTTTTGGGGATACCGGAAGTATCCCGAAAAAGCAACGTCACGTCCAAGGAACGTGTCCGTTTTTTCGAAAAATGTTTAGAAAGAATGGAAGCGTTCTTTTGCCATCCCTGTAAACCTCATTCTACGAGGACTAAGGGATGGCTCGAAAGAGCACTTTCTGTCTCAATTTGGTGCCATGTAGAAGTGCCAAATTTCGAAAGAGCCTCTCTCAAAAGTAAATCAGAAAAAGATATGCAATTTGCGTACCACAAATTGCGTATCTCTTTCCAATTTGACAGTGCAGTCTAGATGTAGCTTCTAGGAGCTGTAGCATTAGGCACAGCCTATAATGCCAACACAAACACACACTACAGACAGCCAGTTCCCTCAAGGGTCCTGCCATATCTCCTTGCCCATGACTCCATTGTTCCATACTCATTTCTCTTCCCCACCCTCCCTCCAGCTTTCCTGTCCTTTGCTACTCTTCCCCACCCTCTCCCCAAACTCCCTGACAGTTGAAGACAGAAGGAAGGGGAAGGCTTTACTTACAGTTGAGGAATTAAGACTGTTCATGCAGACTGATGGTTGGTCAGCTCATACAGTCTCCATTTCCCTGTTTAAGGTGACATTAGCATACCGTTTTTGATTGGAAGTTGCTTGAAAAGAGGGGGAAAAAGAGAGGAATGAGCATTTGAAGTTGGACATTTGATCTCTCTTCATCTTCAGTACGGTGGCCCAGATTTGGGGTGCTGTGCTCTGCACAGTGCAAGAGGGGTGAGCCACGAAGATGGCTTAAATATTAGACTAGCTTATTCCCCACCTCTGCACTGGGGCTGGCTGGGTACAGCGTAGTCCCTGAAACAAAGTGGACTTGCCAGCTTTTTGTGGTGGCTACAACTCTCCAGTAAAGGTCATTCCAGCAACCAGAGCTTGCCAAAGGACAAGGTTGCAGTCACACCTCTCTTCCGCAGGCCAGGCCAGAGAGGCTGGGAAGGGGATAGCATAGGAGTCCCCATACTGGCCCTCCCACCTTTCCCAGAACATCACGAAGAGTTTGGAGTGGATGGAAGGATCTGGTCCAATGTTTCCTACCTGAGCGAATATTTGGGCTAGATCCTCACAGCTGTAAATTGGTGTAACTCTGCTGATTCCAATGGAGCTACGCTGCTTTACGCCAGCTGTCTATGCTGTTTTCCGTTTCCATTTCTCATTTCCTTTGCACTCTTCAGAGCCCACGGCACTCTCTGATTTCCAGAGTATTTTGGTCAGCATTTGGCCTACACTGGGACAGCAAGACCAGAAGCTGTACATTTAATAAAGCGATGTGATGTAGCAAAGGTACAAAATAACAAAACCAACAAAAAACCAGGCATTGTAAAAGAGTAAGGGAAAAGACCAGAAACCAGAATGTAAGGCAGATGAGAAACACAAAGAACCTGTTCAAAATACAACCATTTTACAATTGTTTTGGATTTAATTTACTCACTTCTACCAGAGGAACCCTGCTAAATTCCCAGTATCTCTTTGCCTTTTGAAGGAGAATACCAGAAGAGAGCAAATCATGAAAGAGAGGGGAAGGTATAAGGAAACTATTCTCTAAGTTCACTGTTAATGTTACTTTCCTGTAGTGTGTATGTTAAGGGTACAGCTATTCTGCGGATCTATTTCGGGATACCAGCAGTATCCTGAAATAGCTATTCCGCGTCTTTTGAAGCAGCCCATTATTTTGAAAGAGATTTTGAAATAATGGGTGGCTTATTCCGACTTCCCGGTAACCCTCATTCCACAAGGGTTAAACGGCATTTTGGAATAGCGAGTTATTTTGAAATTTGGCACTGTGTAGATGCCGCAAAATTATGAAATAAGCTATTTCAAAATACTCTTGAAATAAGCTATGCAATTTGCAAACTGCAAATTGCATAGCTTATTTCGAGCTAAGGGTGCTGTGTAGATGAACCCTTAGGGACAAGCCAGTGGAATGAAGGTAGGGCGAAATAATGGAATGTCATGCTGTACCGAATAAGTGCATTTTAGTCACTGGACATCCATCACTGACAAATGTTGCTCTCTTGTAATTCCCAAATGTACTCATACTAGTTTAGACAGAACAGACCCTGCAAATACCCTTACAGTCTTGTAGTCTAGTAAATGGGGCAAGTGCAGTTAACAGCAGTAGAGAAATGCTTCTTATTTGATTTTATTAACTGATTGACATGAATTAATGCATTAGGATATTTGATTGTGTCATAAAATGTGTATATGAACATCATGATTCAATTTAATGTACCTATTACTGCTTGATGTGCCATTATATTAGACTAAATTAAAAGAATTTTATGGAAAAAAATTACAATTAAAGACTCAAAATTGATTACGTTCATAACTTAGAAGAAGATATTCACTTCTATTACTATTTTGAATAATGACAATAAAAGTACCAGAAAACAACACAGTCTATTTGGAAGCAGAGAAAGAGAAGAAAACAAAACAAGAAACAAGGCAAACTAAAGTTAGGATTCTTTAGGATATTCTTTATGCTGAGGTTGAGAGATATAGGTAGTTGTTAAAAGATGAGCATTTGGCAAGAGCTCCAATGCACCACACACCGGTTATTAAGAGAAAAGTTTCTCCCTGCTGTGTAAACAGTGGTCTTTTTTCCCCTGGAGTCGTGTCCACTACAATAGTTTCTACTCTAACTAATAGAAAACAGCCAACATTTGCAAAATGAGACCAAACGTTCTGTTCCATATTTAGCTCTTTAATAGCTGGCCCATTTTCACAAGTACCCAGCACTCAGCAACTCCCATAGAAGTCAGTGGGAGTTGCTGAGCATTCAACAATTTTGAAAACCAGCCCATTCCAGCCTTGAAGAAGGAGCCACTGAGAACACAATTACTACTAGCAAACAGATGGTAGACAGGTTTAGATCCCCCCTATTAGTGGAATAAAGAATGGGGAAAACCTTTCAATGGAAAAAATGAGAGACAGCTTTATAACAGGATCAAATGGCTTTTATAATATATGCTTCAGAGGGGTAGCCAAGTCAGTCTGTAACTGGAAAAACTTAGAAACCAACAAATAGTCCTGCAGCACCTTAGAGACTAACAAAACATGTAGATGGTATCATGAGCTTTCGTGGGCCCAGCCCACTTCTTCAGATGTTGTTTTTCAAGTTTTTCCATAAGATATGCTTGTAATTTTGGGAATTTGGACAAAATATGCACATCGGTAGTGAGAAGAGGTTGTCCAAACACAGACTGGTCTTTTAAAGTTAACGGATTCAGATTTGTTTACAGTTAACTGCATGGAAATTTCATGTATGTTAACAGTAACAAAAGAGGAGTTTTTTAGAAAATGAACAAACAAAAGGACTGCAGACACCTGTTTTTATTAGTTTTCTGGATTTCTTTTGCATGGATATGTAACCCTCATGCCAGACACCCTTAGCACAAAAAGGGCCAACTGCTAATGTCTAAGGGTGCCTTCTGAAAATGTAACAAACAGCATTCACTCAAGGCCTAGCCCAGAAACCTGGGAACTATTTATCAGTCTGTGCACCCTGGACAGGCAACACTTCTCCCTTGCAAACACCAAGTCCATTGCACAAGCCAACAGAATTTATATGGGGGGAATGAGGCCCAGAACAAACTTGGGAAAGCTAGCCAATTAACGAATCAACACTCTCTACCAGATAAGGCTGCTGCTCCAGAGCATGCCTGGCGGTAGCCTTAACCTCCGCCCTCCTGGCACAGCTGAGAGTAGCTAATGAGAGAATGCAGTGGAACATCAGCCTTTTCCCTCTGCACCCCACTCACAGTCTGTAGTCCAAGGTTGGTGGAATCCAAAAGTCAGACATATCCATTTCCAGTCCCAAAAGGAAGGGATTACAGCTTTAGGGCTGACTAGGGAGGTCCCACAATGTGGCTATTCATCTCTCCAGCTTCAGCCGAAAGTATCTCAGTTCCATTGTCTGCCTCAGCACTATCCAATGCCTGGCTGCCATCTTAGCTCTGTTCTGAGCCTTTAGAGAAGGGTCAATGGGAGGTAGGACAATCAGGGAGGCACTCAAAGCAGAACATAACAATCCCTTCACTCTCCAGATTCGTGTTGCCCAGATTCTCTTACCTATCTCTGCTAGGCTGCTGTTTTGGCCAGGGTGACCCCTCACCCCCAGCATACTTGACACAGTCCTCTTGGCCTTTCATTTCCCAACTGGGATAAACGTGCTTTGTGACCTCCAGTCTCAAAACTGTACTGTACTGTAACCAAAATTCCCCGTCCTGTCACATGACTGAAATGCAAATGAGGTCGTGTGCATTCAGTCATTCCCCCTCGCTCATCAACTGATGCAGGCAGAGACCTTCCTCCCCCCACGGCTGCTCTTCTCCCTGCTCACCAACAGGTGTCAGCAGTGAGCTCCGTACTCTCTAGGACTTAGTCGCCAGGGTTTACAGATCCTCTTAGAAAAAGGAAAAGACCTGGGCTCCACTGAATCTGCTGAAAGGTGCCGTTACACCTCTGAGAGTACAGAGATAGCGATTTATATTAAACCAAGGGGGATCCCACATCCCTTCAACTTTCCTTCATGAATAATTTGTGTAGCCCCCTCACTTTGGTTTTTGTGTGGAAACTACCCACACAACGTGTGAGCTCAAGTACCCATATCACACGCCATATCTGCCCAGTTGTAACACGGTTGTTATCTCGCTCAAATAATACTGAACACCTGTCTGAATCCGAGAAAGGACAATTGAAGTCACCCATGGAAATACGCCTGGGCATAGTCTCTTCAGGTATGTCTACACTGCAGCGTTATTTCAAAATATCTAATTTCAAAATAGTTATTTCAAAATATCTTATTTTGAAATAACGTGTCTACACACAAAATGCATTTTGAAATAGCTTTTTGCTGTTTGAAATAGCGCGTCCACACTGATTGGACTCTGAGTCACATTTAAGGCCAGCTGGAACTAGTTCCGGCAGGGCATCAGGTCAGAAGTTACCTTGTGGCTACGGCGGCCAGCATGGCACCCTGGGAAGGGCTGGAGGCCCCCCCCTATTTCGAAATAAGCGTCTACACAGTGCTTATTTCGAAATAGCAATTTTGAAATTGGCGCTATTCCTCGTGGAATGAGGTTTACAAATTTCAAAATAAGCCCTCCGCTATTTCAAATTAATTTCAAAATAGCAGTTGGCTTGTGTAGATGCTAGGAAAGTTATTTCCGAAATAACAGCTGAAGAGAGGCAAGATACCACATGGGCCTATCGCATCTGCTCACATTTAATCCGCCAGAAGATATGTGCAGACTTTGAGTTGACCTTACAGTTTGCAGAATTAAAGAAACTGATACATGAGTGAAATCTGCAAAATTTCACCCGTATGAGAGCAGATGGAAAGGCAGGCAAGCATGAAGCTTCCTTGCCTACTCTAAAAATATAAGCTGGACTACGTTGATTGGGACAAGTAGTTTTAAGCAATGACACACATTCCTACTTTGGCATCAGAAGTCTATAATGCAAAGCGTAAGAGGTATGGCAGGTTAATGCAGTCGCCCGGTGATTCTCAAACTGGAGATTATGACCCAGATTGTGTAAATGGGTCACTGGATGACACAGTCTTCTCGAGAACACGTTAAACATCTGCCCATCCAGCTGGGATACACCTTGACAGCCTGAGCATCATGCTATCCTTTTCCCCCTAGTATCTACTGACATGGTACAGGCATCTGGAAAGGTAAAGCAGTGCCATGCCCCTGCACAGAAACATTGTACCTTTGGTGCCCACTGTGAGTGAAATTGACCCAGACCACACAGCTTACTTAGTCAATTTCACTCACAATAGGAAATGTGGGTAAAACTCTGCAGTGCAGTGGTCTGGCACTATTCTGTAAACCTGAAAGAAGGGAAAAGAGCTCAGAGCCTACAAACAGTGGATAAAGGGAGAGAATTAGGAAGGAAGATGGAAGCTCACACAAAGACAGAGAAATTGACAAACACAGAGACAAACACATGGGCAGACGCATCCAAGAATATTTTCAGAATACCTACGCCTAAACATTTATCCAATTCATTCTGTTAAACATATTGAACAACAAATCTTGTTAGCTCATCTCAAAAATGTTGTAACCCCACAGTGCAGAAACAATACTTTGAATATTTTAAATAGAAAGGTGGGGTAAAAATATTTAAATACATAAATAAATTATACAACAAACCAAAAACAGGTGACAATTAAGTGATGCAGGAGTCCTATAAAAAAATCCTAGGTGATCATGTAATTAAAGTATATAACATAATGCACATGCATAAGGGAGGGGCAAATTAAAGTTTCACAGGCAAGCATAATTCTGGTATTTCTTGATTTTTGAGTGCTTGAATTTGAAATTCTTTCAACATAGGGTTTTTTTTTTTTTGGTGAGGGGGGAGGGGAGGGTGGATGTATGTAGTTCCCTAGGTTTGTAAACAAGCAAACTGAAAAGACAGCAATTCAATCATATGGGATCATATTGACAACCACATGGTTCAGCAGCAGGGTTGGAATGAGCACTGTGCAAATAACTGTGTTGTCAGTTCACTGCCAGTTCTCAAATACTGACGAAAAATGCATTTTCGGTGCATCTGAAACCAAAATGTTTTGAATTTTTCTGCAGACTGAACAGCTGGAAAAAAATCAACCCAAATGAAAATGTTTCCTTTCAATGTTGAGCTTTTTAAAACTTTCAAAAATTGAAAGAGAAGGAAAATTCTAAATGCAAAGCTACTGCAAATAGAAAAAATCACATTTCTAATATGTAAAACTGAAACATTTTGATTTTTTTCAGAAGTTGGGGGAGATTTGGGGTTTTTTTTTTCAAATGGACAGAATTAGGGCAAAATTGACACAAATTCACCAAATGTTTCTGTTGACCTGAATCAGCATTATTTTTGACAAAAAAATGTTTCATCCAAAAAAAGTTTTCCCAGCTGTCACTGGAACCTTGTGATTGACCAGACAGACTGCTACCACTTAAGCTAATACTGTAATCGATTGTAGTAATAGGTTGTCAGCCTCTGTGTAGACCAGCATTAGCGGGGCATGAGACACACGTTTTATCTTACAGTTTTTTCACTGTGTTTTGTTTTCACTGGCAGCTTGTATTTATACTACAATGATGGAACCTTCCTCCTTGATCACCTTAAAGATTGTGTGTGGAAAGAATTAGCATCTATACTTAGGTTTTTTCCATTTCCTATGCAATGTAATGGCTATTAACTATGCAATAAGGGTCACGTTTGGTTATTTTTACTCATGTTGACTAGCATCTTATTACACCAGTAGTCCCACTGAAATCAATTGAACCACATGGGAAGAATTCTCAGCAGCTGTCTAAGACCAAGTATTAGCTTTGGAGATATCTGCTAAGTTTTGTGAAACTCTGACTTTGTCCCAACCAGAGCAGCTCCTACTCAGAAAAAGCCTTAGCTATCTTCTGAGAATGTTAGAACTTAATTGATCCAATTTGCAGTGGTTAAGTCCAAGGACAGTCTCTTGGGAGAAAAAAAAGTCACCCAACAACCATGAGGGATTCCCTCAGAATAATCTTTATTTAGAGTCCTTTTAGATACTACTGTAGCATATTTATTACTGCTATTATTACTTACATGTCAGAAGGCTGGCCTGAGAGCTTTTCTCCTCTTGTGCACAGGAAACATGAAGTCCTAAACACAATCCATTGCACTGTAATAGGGAAAAAGTATCAGTCGCTGCATTGTGATCTAGATAGTTTCCAGACTACAGGAACCATCCATTGTCTACAAGCTATGTGGCCAAATAATGTCGAACATGTTGATTCAGTCATAGTTCTGGGGGGTACCTATTGATGATTCTACCGCCCTTCAGATCACTATAATCAGCCAAAGACTCCAGAAATAAAACAATTTCTCAGATCTGCTCTCTGACCCAGACAAATACTCAAGCAGAGGAGCTCTCTTTTTTATTTCACTAGGAGGGCGGTGAAGTACTGGAATGGGTTACCTAGGGAGGTGGTGGAATCTCCATCCCTAGAGGTTTTTAAGTCCCAGCTTGACAAAGCCCTGGCTGGGATGATTTAGTTGGGATTGGTCCTGCCTTGGGCAGGGGGCTGGACTCGATGACCTCCTGAGGTCCCTTCCCAGCCCCAGACAGAAAGGGGCCCAGCATTTCTGTCCTCAGCTCTGCAAATACTAGTTCCAACGGGGCTAACACACAAAGGCCATGACTTGGGGATTAATGGGCTGTGTTTAAACTCAGGGCCTTGCTTCTGTGAACAGATCGGATCTTCTGCCCAGAGGGAGGGTCCCAAACTGTAGGGAAGGGTTAGAAAGTCGGCCACTCGCCAGAGCTTTTGTGGGGTTGGGATGATTTCTGGCAAGTTTATGCGCAGGTGGGTTCTTTGGCTGTTCTAATGTTTTCCCTGTTATGTTTTCACCGTGAGAATAGAAAAGGCTGTGTCGTACCTTGTAACTGTGGCAATCCTGCTGTTTGTAGTCTCCACAGAAGGCAGGCAAAGCATATCTGTTACGGCAGTCTGGCATGCTGAGGAATTCACACCATAGGAAAGGAACTGTGCAGCCTGGTCAGGAGAGCAAGAGATTCTTGTCTCTGCCCAAGAAAGGTGATGGCTGGAGAGATGGACAACAAAGGAGAATACAGGTGCAGTTGCCCTGAACTTTAACACTCTCCTTCCTTATGTTTGAGAGCAATTACAAATATCCTGTAAAGTATCAATTCACACAAACTATAGAGGACAGCCTCCATTTCAGTGAACCCAAAGGAAGGCAATTGTCTAGAAGCCGATCTTATTATTAAACGTTAATTTACCATTTCATCCAAAGCAATTACAAAGAGGTGATCGATAGAGAATCTGTAAGATATGTACTAGGCAAATTTTAGCACTAAAAGACTAGACACACTAAAAGAGTTTTAATTGTTATTAAGAAAACAATGAGGAATAGAAATGTATGCACACTTGATGCTGAAAAGGATAAATAGACTTTTTTAATTTTAGGGAAAAAAGATTTCCCAATAGAATATATTGAATACAGCCGGTCCCCGAGTTACGAACGCATTGACTTACGACCGTTCGTATTTACGACCAACCTCCTATACAGCCGGTCCCCAAGTTACGAACGAAATCCGCACTTACGAACAGCGCGGCCATACATAAGTGAATGTAATCCGACTTACGAACAGATCGAGTTACAACCTAGTGTTTGGTACATAACTCATTTGTAAGTAGGGGACCGGCTGTATAGAGATGGTCATGAAAAAAATATGTTTGGGATATTTTTAGTGAAAATCAAATATCCATTAAAACATATAGTCAAAACCTCAACATTGAAATGTTTTGACCCATTCTGGGACAATAGATAAGCAAATCCAGCAGATTATAACATTAAAATGGATAGGTTACTTGAGGCATTTTGTCCAAAGCATTGTTGAGTTATGCATATTTATATTCATAAATATTGAGAGGTCCCAGTCAAGATCAGGGCCCTGCTATACTAACAGCTATGCAAATATATGAAAACAAAATATTTACCCAGAAGAATTTATAATCTAGATAGAGAGATACAAATAATGTATACATTTATAGGAAGAGGGGGCTGGAGGGAGAGGATTTAAAATCAAATGCATAATCTTCATGTGTACTCATATATAACTTACATTAAAAATCTTAGCCAAGATTTTAAAAAACCACCATTGATTTAGGGTGCCTCAGTTTCTGGAATGCCAAATTTCTGATAAACGTTTAAAGCGTCTGATTTTCAGTTGGTTTACACTCAGCACTTTCTGAAACTCAGTCTATGGTCATAGAAAGGTGAAGTGGCAACAAGAGTCCTCTGACCTTTATCACAAATTGTTTAATTTCTTACAGGCCTCTTTCAGGAAGAGATAACAGTGGTCTTATGGAGTATCCTCTTCAAGAGATGCCAAAAAGGATATGATTGAAGAGGTGGGGGGAGAGAAGACAAACAAACAAGTACAATTATTTTCCTAACAAACAAGTGCAATTAAATTTAATTATGTCTATGATATTATACAATGCCTCCATTACTAGTGGAATCAAAAATGCCTAGAAGAAAAGTGCATTAATACATAAACACTCTCTGTTCATATCAGATGAATATTTTGTACTCTAAACACACCCAGATATAGTAGTGTTTAATAATGCATCACCAGCGTTACTACATAACAGACTTCAGAGAGGCAGAGAAACTGACTTAAAACTCTCCACAGCCCTGTAGATACTCATGTCCCCTGATGTACCAAAAGCATGCAGAAGATCCTCCAGCTTCAGTCTCTGACAGTTGTCACCTCTGTACACTTATGAATAAACCAGTGTGTCTCTCGGCTTCCACCAAGTCTAACTGCAGAGCAGCACATCAAATCGTCAGGCGTTTCAGTATGTTGCGCAAATGACAAACAGCGGGAACAGCAGAAAAGATCAGAGGGTTGCATAATTTATACAGCACAGTACCATGTAACGCAGTGTTTGGAATTTAAGATGCACAGTACAGGGGGTTGAACTCTGATCTCCCTTCCATTGCTGCCAATCCAGAGTACCCCACTGTATTCTGCAGATTTACTCTTGATTTACACCAGAAAGCAGAATTTGGCCCACACTTTCTGAGCTCAGATTGAAGCAATGTTTCTTCACGGTAAGGTTCTCAAGTGACATATTCATTACTCTTTCCTTCAATCTTATATAACAAATATTATGGACTAGATTGTGACTTGAAGCATAGCACTAAACAGAGGATGAGGCAGGATCTTGATGCTTTCTTCTACCACTAGCAAATTGGAGCATCCATGCATGGGTTGGGGGCTTGAGCTCCTGTTGGGGACTGCCGGCCTGTTTGGCGCCCTATAACAAAGGTTCTGGACTGGCCAAGCAGAAGAGTGTAACATGCTCCGGCCTCTAGTTTCTGTGTTAACTCGTGTCTGAATAAGGAAGGAATATAATGGTTAAATTCAAACTCTTCAAGTCCTATTGAGAACAATACAATGCCTCTGCCAGCTCGTCTGCAGGAAATGGAGTCAACGAGCCATCTACTCCCTGCCCCTCAAGCAGCATGTCTCAGGATTTAGCCTGCTGTGAAAATATCTGAAATATGGATGAATATTTGAACATGACAAATTTTTGTACCAATTCCAAGGTAGGGGAGGACTTAGAGGTTGGGTGCATGTGTGTGATAGAGAGAAATTCATTAAAAAAAAACTGGCAGCAATTTCAACAAAACTTTCATAAACTTTTAACTTCATTATTTGCATACTATTTATGTGAATGTCACAACTTTTATAAGAGTCCATAAGGTATGGCCTCTGTGCACATCCTCCTGGTACAGATCCATGCACAAATGGGATGGTCTGGCTCTAAGAATGTGCTTGGCCACCACATCATAGCATGTCTCCAAAACACAATGCAACCTGAGCTGATGCATCAGCTGAGGCATGGGACAAGACTCTTTAAAAGGCACGAAGGAGGTGACAGAACAGGCTTTTGCAGAGAACATGGATGCTCAAAAAGCTGGTTTGTGAGACAGCAATAGATGCTTATTTGTATTAAAATTCTTTGAGCCATAGGGAAAGAGGAAGAAGTAGGACCCAAACAGCAGCATATCTCCTACAGGTTTGGTATCTTCTTACCTCCTCCTAAGTGGTCATGTCCTTACAAAATAGAGATTGGAGTCTTTTTACCGTAGGAAAAGGTTTGGGGAGAATTATCTTGGTGCTAAAAAGCAGCAATGTTCGAGACTCCATTCTGGGTCTTGTGGAAGGGGACAGATCCTATCAACGGTGGAGCTTTGGGACTAAACCCACCAGTCTTGTGGTGCTGACTCTATTCTATTCTATTGGGCATTCTATTCTATTCTAAATTTGGTTAGCAATTGAATGTGCTGATTTCAACAAACGTTTCACTTTTTGCCTTTAAAAGGGATGTTTATAAAGAGGTATTTATCTCTCATGGAGCTGCTTCTGCAGTTTTGTAAAGCAATGTTTCCTATGTCATCTTAAATTTTAAAAAATCCTTATTTTGCTATACTTTAATAAGCTCCTGTCTTTATCTGATGTTTTCCTTCGCCTCTCAGTTATGTTCATACACTATGACAGGCAGCTGCATACATCTCCTGTAACATGGACTAATACCTGTGAATAGCTTTCATGCCTGGTCTATGACAGAATAAGGTTTAATCACAGGAAGAGGTTTTTACAACTGACATGCTGGGCATCCCTGTTTCACCACCATTCCAGCTCTATTGCCATGGAAACATCCATGAACAGGCAATGCGTAGCTCAAGTTTCTTCAGCTGGCATTTTAAAACAGCCTTTCCCGTATTCACTGATAGGGCACTGGCCCAAGTGGCAAGCACAGATGCCTTGGTAGAACTTCCCCCTGTAGCTTTGTAATGTCACGGAGTCTTCCGAAAAGTCTATGTATGGAGAGAGACAGACAGAGAGGGAACATTGAGCTCGCACACACAAAAAGGAAGAAAAGTCCAGGCGCCTTAGTGGGTTTAAATCCCTGATCCAAAAGACTTCCTAAATGACTTGGGCAAAAGGGATAATGGTGTTTCTCTACCTTACAGAAATGCTGTGAAGATAAATATATTAAAGATTGGCACTCAGATAGGAGGGAGATCATGTATGTACTTAGATGTGCGTATCCATATTTTTCTATCTTTATCTAATATCTACAGAAAATACACTATTTTTTGTGTGAGAGTCAAGACTGGTTGAAAATTGGACAAAAGTTAAATGTTGCAGTGTATGTAAAAGGCCTGTTTAAAAAAAATCCACCGGGGCTCCTAGTCTACGAAGAACCCAATACCAGAATATGTACAAAGGGCAATCTTACAAAGCCCAGTGACATGTTATACAGTTTCTGGAATCCACATAATCCAAATAATCTGCTACATATTTGAGAGAGTTTGTCTGTGTATGTATCAGAGGGGGTAGCCGTGTTAATCTGAGTCTCCATAAACAACGAGAAGTCCTGGGGCACCTTATAGACTAACAGATTTATTGGCGCATAAGCTTTTTGTGGGCAAAGACCCACTTCATCAGACGCTTCTGATGAAGTGGGTCTTTGCCTACAAAAGCTTATGTCTCTGTATGTGTCAGTCTGTGTCTGTCAGTCTGTTTGTTCAAGGACTCCTAAACGGTAAGAGCTAGGACCACTAAATTTGGGATGCAGCTTTCTCTTATCATAGCTTAAAGCAGGGGTGGACAATAATTTTTAAGGAGGGGGGGGGGGCACTCCAAGATTTTGATAAGTGGTCAAGGGCCACACTTCTGTGGAAGGGGCGTGGGGTCTGGGATGGTGGGTGGAGTATAGAAGGGAGTTCGGGTGAAGGAAGGGGTTATGATCTGGGTAAGGGGTTTGGGGTGCAGAGTCCAGGAGGGGGTTTTGGGTGCAGGAGAGGATTCTGGCCTGGGGGAAGGGTGCAGGTCTGGGAGGGAGATGGGACCTGGGAGAAGGAGGAAAGGGAGTGCACAGGATTTGGTTGGTGACATGGAGCAGGGATTGGGGTGCAGGTCAGGGAGGGGGTATGGGTACAGGAGAGGATTCTGGCCTGGGGGAGAGGTGTGGGAGGGAATGCAGGGTCTGGGGGGGAGTTGTAACCTGGAGGAGGTGGGGAAAGGGGGTTTGGGTGATGGCCTGGGGCAGTCAGTTGAGGAGAACTGGAGGGGGTTTGAGGCAGGCTCTGGCTGGGAGGTGCTTATCTATGGCGTCATTTGATGCCCCTGCCTTCAGCAATATTTCTGATCTCCTTTTGGCCGGAAACTGGCCAATGGGAGCGTGGGGATTTTGCTAGACGGTGGGGACAGCATGCGAAGCTTTCTCCTTCCTGCCCAATTTGCAAAGCAATTAGCGGCCTGCGGTTTAAAGCGGGTGTAGCTGCTCTAGAGTAAGGGTACCGGCTAGGGCCAGATCTGGTGACTTGGCAGGCTGGATCCATCCCACAAGCTGCCTCTTGCCTACGCCTGGCTTAAAGCAAGGTCAAGGTTGGTTGTGCCAAGACATTGAGATGTGCCTGGAATGGGATTGCTTCTTAGAAAAACATACAGAAAAGAGGCTGGCTGTGGACGCCCCTCCCATCCAGAACTGCCCCAGGTCCCCTGTATGGGCAGTGGTGGGGCCGAAGCTCCCTTGCCCTGGTTCGTACAGGAACATTGCTGGCAGTTCCCCCTTGTCAAGGAGCGACTGGAAAGTGCAGTTTGCTGCATTTCTCTCCCTGGCTGGGGAGCGCAGGGGGCAGACAAACCTGGCTCTGCCCCAGCCAGGAGACATGCACCCCTGCCCAGCTGTGCCTGTTGGAGCTGCAGCGGCCATGGAGAGGCGCTTCTCACCTGGCCCCAACTGCTGGGGAGAGAGAGGGCTGGGGTAGTCCTCTCTCTCCAGGGCAGCCTGCATCCTGAGCCCCTCATCCTCAGCCCCATGTGAGCATCCCACCCCCAGGCACCCTTTAGGGAGGCTGTGGGGGAGCAGAAGCTCTCTCCCCCCGATTCTTACAGGGACGTTGCTGGCTGTTCCCCATTCATCAGGGAGCAAGGGGAAAGTGCACAGTTGGCTGCATTCCTCACTCTGGCTGGAGAGTGCAGGGGGGCAGATGAGCCTGGATCTGTCCCAGCCAGGGGGGACATGCACCCCTCCCCCGGCTGTGCCTGCTGGAGCTGCAGCGGCCATGGAGAGGTGCTTCTCACCTGGCCCCAAGTTGCTGCAGTGAGAGAGGGCTGAGGTAGTCCTCTCTGCCTGGGCCAGCCTACCCCCCGGTCCCCTGCTCCAGCCCAGAGCAATGATTTCAATGAACAGATACATTTTCATCTTGTTTTCCAAAAAAAGAAAAAATAATTGAGTTAAGGATCGAGTAATGTCGAGTAAATCTTCGAGTACTTTCTATACGTTTCTGTGTTTGGCTCTCCGCCTAAACAAACAATTAACAGTGGTGCTTTGGTCACATTAAAAAAAAAGGCAGATAAACCAGAGGGCACTCATATTGAGCAGAGACCGCATTAGCAGCTTTCACTGCAAAAATGAATCATCTTCAAAAATATCTTTAAAAAGCAAATAATTGGCACAGAGAAAATACATTGTTTTAGTTTCTGGGAAGGTGTCTCAAGCCAATAAGGCTTAGCAGGTCATCACTATCCGAGTGGTTAGAAATGTTTTTCATTAAGTGAAGGCAAGTACTTGAAAAAATGAAAAATTGACAAAATGTTCTCTTGTAATCAGCTCTTATAATTATTGTTGCCCTGTGCGGAGCTCTGGATGAATGTTCACTAAAATATTTTCAATACGGTTCAGACTGGCTTTCCAATAATAAAATCAGGAAGAGACAAAAAATAAAAGAAACCACATTTATTGAAAAAACAAACAAGCAAACAAAAACCGTGAAAAATGTCAACTCTTTCAATTCCTTTCTATGGGTTTGCCTGTGGTCAAAAAGGCTTACAATTTTCTTTTGTCCTCGTAACTGTGGCTAGCTCTACACTACAGCCAAAAGTCGGCTTAAGGTACGCAATTCCAGGTATGTATAAAATGTGGCTGAAGTCAACTTAACTTAAGCCGAGCTTCGGTGTCATCCTCATAGCAGGAGGTCGACAGGAGAAATGCTCCCTTTGACTTCCTTTACGCCTCATGAGGAGTAGGAGTTCTGGCATCCATGGGGGTGGCCTCAATGTTCGATTTAGTGGATCTATACTAGACCTGCTAAGTCAAACACCAGGGCTGCGTCTAGACTGGCATGATTTTGCGGAAATACTTTTAACGGAAAAGTTTTTCTGTTAAAAGTATTTCCGCAAAAGAGCATCTAGATTGGCACGGATGCTTTTGCGCAAAAAGTGCTTTTGCGCAAAAGCATCCGTGGCCAGTATAGACACGATTTTGCACAAGAAAGCTCCGATGGCCATTTTCGCCATCAGGGCTTTCTTACGCAAAAATTCCTTCCCTGTCTACTGGCCCTCTTGCGCAAGAACACTTGCGCAAGAGGGCTTTTTCAGCGGGAGTGTCAGTATTTATGCAAGAAGCACTGATTTTGTACATTACAAAGTCAGTGCTCTTGCGCAAATTCAAGCGACCAGTGTAGACAGCTGGCAAGTTTTTGCGCAAAAGCAGCTGCTTTTGCGCAAAATCTTGCCAGTCTAGACGCACCCCAGAAGTTTGACTGACACAGCGTCAATCTTCTCTGTAGTCTAGATGTAGCCTAAGTGGAACATCCGTCTCCTCATGATTACCCCAAAATGCTTCCACCATGCCATTCTGCAGCAGACCTGAGGTAGATCCTTCCCAGCTCAAAAACCTCCCTTCAAAAGTCCTTCGCTTCAACAACCCAGTAACCTCCACTGAGCAGGCTGACAATGTAAGAGATTTTTGCTCATGTTTGATTATAATATATTAATGGTGTTGTTCTAATTAATGATACATTCACTGTTTATCAGTGAGACTCCATTATGTATAATGGACACCATTTTGTTTGGGTCAAAAGATAGCACAAACTCCATATTGGGGCCTTCCTTTGTGAACTTTTGTGCCATTTTTTCTAAAGGCGGGAAAACGAAAGAACAATCTAGAAAGGTCTGGTGCCTTGGAATTTTCGCACCACCACGCCTGTATAAGAGCAATGCACATGACTGTTGGCCATCCATTATGGAGGCAGCTAGTAGCAGTCTCTTTGCAAGGCGTCGGAGACCATCACCATCGACCATCGGTGGCATCGCTTACCTGAAGAAGGTTATGCAGTTAACAGAGGTTAACAGAGCTTATCCTCTGTACTATATCCACTGGTTCCACATGCTTCTGTTCAAGCTACATCAGGGACTGATGTCCAGAGCCTAGCGACGGCCCAGTGACTGGTACCTGAGACTATGTGCTGTAATACTCACATTGCTGTCTTCTTGCACTGAGGCCTACAAATATAAAACATTTGGAAAACTCATAGTATCACCAAGGGTTAATTGGGAGCCAGGCTTCATGCCAACAGGATTAAACCAATGAGGTGTTTTGTTGTATTCATGTACGCTTGCCCTTAATAAACCATAGCTTGTTTTTCCCCTTAACTTCGGGTTAAGTCATTACTTACCTGAGGGAGCGGGTTGAAGATTTAAAATGTTCTGAGTGCTTAGATACTGGAAGCTGGGGCCGAACCAACTACCTTCTAGGCACCTGTTGCCATTGCATTCTCAGTGCAATGACAAGGTAACAAATCACCCATAAACAGACCTGAAAATGAACATGGCACCAAATTTTATGGTCTCCACTGTGGCCATGCACCAGCACCCTTTGAACTTACTCAAAGAGGAGAGAAGGGGGGAAGTTCTGTGGACAAGACTAGGCAAGATGTTTTTGAGGTTATTTTGGAGAAATCGGGGGTCCCAGACAGTATTCCCTCTAAGCTGCATGGCACAGCTTCACAGGTGCTCTGTGCAAGGAGCTGACTAACTGGGCGGGGCTGATTAATCAGCTGTGAAGCTGTGCTGCTGGGCAGCTTAGAGGGAACACTGGTCTCAGACAAAGAAAATAGGACTAAAAAAATGGAAGTCTCAAATTAGCAACTATCATCAAAACAGAACATCAAAGCAATGACAGAAATGGAGTGAGCCAAAAGTCTACTGCTGCATGTCTGGATTTTGTCTCAATTTAATGAACGGATTGATTGATTGGTTATTTAATTAAAAAGACAGGAAGTCCATATATTTAGACTTAAGATGGGACTGAACCCAAGCTGCTTATCTGACTACCCTGGGAACTTTTCAGGAAGACCATAACGCCTGGATTTAGAAACCATTTCTTGCCCACAACTCTGTAATTATACAAACCAAATTCTCTAGCTATACAAACTGCTCTACACACAAAATTCCTCAGTACAGTGCACAATATCAATCTAAGTGGTTAAGTATTAAATGGAAGATTAGTATCCTTGTGGATGAAATGACGATATCACCATTAGTCTAGATATTTCTATGTACAGAGAGCAATCTGAATAAACCAGAGATTGAAAGGGTCAAAATCACTTTGGCAAAGAAAACCAGCAGACACCAATAGGATGGTGCCTGGGGTCTGTTACAGATGCCCCAAGATTTTATTTGGATATGGGTAGAGATCTTTAATATTTTTAGTGAAATAAATGCTACTGGGAATTTTGAGATTTTGGGAGACTTCTATTTCCCAGATACAAATTAGAGAGAAGTGCTGCTAATAGTGGTAGAGGCCAGAATTCCTAATTATGACAGCTGATAGGTTTCTTCACCAGTCACCAAACCAACAAGAGGTGATGCAATTTTAGATTTTGTAGAGGACAACCTTGGTTCACGTGATCTTGAGCTAATTCAATTTGAACTAAATGGAAAGATAAACAAAAATACATCTCTAACTAGGGTCCTTGATTGTGATAGGGCAAGCTTTAAAAAAATAAAGGCAATTAGCTAAGGCAGTTAACTTAACTGGACTGAAGAACTCAATAATATCAGTGTGGAAGAGATTTTGAATTACTTTGTCAAAATTGCTGAAGATATCTAAAGCCGGAATCCCAAGGTAGAGGGGAAAAAAACATAGGGAAGGATTGCAGGTCAAACTGGATGTGCAAGCATTTCAAACAGGTTGTTAAAAGAAAGCAAAAAGCCTACAAAGAATGGAAGATGGGATGGATCTTCAAAGAAAGCTACCTCTTGGAGGTCAGAAAGCATAGGGAAAAAGTGAAAACTACCAAAAACCAAGCAGAGTTGGACCTTGCCAAGGAAATTAAACCCAATAATAAAAAGTTCTATAGCAAAACAAGGAATGAAGAAGTGGTCCCATGAAGCACTAAGGATGGGATGGAGATTAAAGATAATCTAGGCATGGCTCAACACTTAAATTATCAACACTTTGCCTCCATTTTGAGTAAGGGTCATGAGGAGCTAAAGGGATAGTTTCAAGTTGACTTATGGAAATGAGGATATGGAAGTAGAAATTCCCACATCTGAGATGGGAGTCAAACTCAAACAGTTTAATGAGACCAAACTGGGGGATCCAGATAATCTTTATCCAAGAACATGAAAAAACTATCACATGAAATTGCAAATCCAACAGCAAGGATTTTTAATTAATCCGTAAGCTCAGGGATCATACCTTATGACTGGAGAATTGCTAATATAGAGCTATTTTTAAGAAAGGGGAAAAATGATCCTGAAACCAGAGGCTTATTAGTTTGACCTCAATTAAATATAAGGTCTTGGAACAAATTTTGAAAGAGAAAGTAGTAAAGGATATAGTGGTGTGTGGCAACTGAATAAAAGAGAACATGGAGCTACAAGAGGAAGACATGCAAGAGCAACCTGATCTCTTTCTCTGAGATTTTTTTAGACAAAAAAAAAATGCAGCAGATCTAATCTACCTAGATTTCAGTAATGGATTTGATACAGTTCCATGTGTTACATTATTAGTTAAATTGGAGATGGGCATTAATATGAGAATCAGAAGATGGGTAAGAAACTGGTGAAAGGAGAGGCTATAGCAGGTCATGCTGAAAGGCAAATTGTCAGGCTGGAGGGCGCTTACTAGTGGAGTTCCTCAGGGATTGGTCTTGGGACCAATCTTATTGAACATTTCCTTGGGTCAAAAAGAGGGAATAAAATTTGCAGATGACACAAAATTTGAAAGTATTGCCCGCACAGAGGAGGACCAAAATATCATACAAAAAGCACTGGAGGGCTTTGAAAACTCGAGATATAGAAATGGGATGAAATTTAACATTGCAAAAGGCAAAGTCACACATTTCGGGTATGTCTATACGGTGGTGCTATTTCCCAAAATAGCTAATCCACGTCTTTGAAGCAAGCCCATTATTTTGAAATATAACGGGCTTACTATTCCGACGTCCCTGTAAACCTCGTTCCACGAGGAGTAAGGGATGTTTTGGAATAGCAGTTTATTTCAAATTTTGGTACTGTGTAGATATCACCAAATTACGAAAGAAGCTATTCTGAAATTAACTCAAAATAAGCTACGTAATTTGCGTAGCTCAAATTGTGTTTCTTATTTCGAGCTCAGGGTGTATTGTAGATGCACCCTTAGAGACTAACAATTTGAATGTTTGCTACCAGCTGGGGATTTTTCAATTGGAAACAAGAGAGGAGGAGAAAGACCTTGGTGTACTGGTTTATCACCGGGCGACTATGAATCACCAGGGTGATGCAACCATGAAAAAAGGCAAATGCATGAGGTGAGAGAAGTTCAGGAAGTAAAGACAGAGAAGTGTTATTGCCATTATGCAAGAGACTGGTGAGACCTCATCTGCAATGCTAGGTGTAGTTCCAGTCTCCATTGTTTAAGAAAGATCAATACAAACTGGAACTGATGCAGAGAAGGGCTATTAGGATGGTCAGAGGCAGGCCCACTGATGGGGGGGCAAAAGAGGGCAATTGCCCTGGGGCCCGGCAATTCAAAAGGACCCAGGACTCTGGCTGCTGTCACTGCCACAATAGAAGCGGTGGTGGCTGGAGCCGCATGCCTCTTTGAATCACAGCAGGAGCATGCTCCGTGTGGTTTTGAGACCTGTGTGTGTGTGAGTGTGTGCGCGTGCGCTGTTGCCTAGACAATGCTGAGAGCTGGCTGCCCCCGGCCCTGCCCCTTCTGCCTAGCCCCTCACAAACCTTGTCCCAGGGCCAATGGTCGCTCTTGGCCCCACTGGTCAGAGGAATGGAAAACCTACCTTATGAGATGGAGCTTGGCTTGTTTAGCATAACCCAAGACTGAGGGGAGATATGACTGTGCTCTATAAATACATAAAAGGGATAAATATCAGGGGAAGGAGAGACGTTATTTAAGTTATGCTCCAATGTGGAAACAAGAACAAGTGGATATAAATTGTCCATTAACAATTTCAAGTTTAGACTTGAAATTAAATGAAGCTGTGGAACACACTTGCAAAGGGAGCAGAGGAGCAACAAACAAACAAACACAAAAACAACCCTAACTAGCTTCAAAACTCCGCTTGATACATGTCTGGGGGGGATGGAGGATGGTCATTGTAGGCAATCTATAACTGCTAGTAGCAAATATCCCCAAACACTAGATGGGAAGGGCTCTGAGTCATTGTAGAGAATTCTTTCCTGGTCTCTGGCTGTTTGGGCTTACCCATATGCTCAGGATCTAACTGTTTACCACATCAGGGGTCAAGAAGGAATTTTCCCTTGCTCAATAAAGACCCTGCAGGAGTTTCATCTTCCTTTGCAGCATGGGGTAAGTCTCATTTGCTGGCTTAAACTCATGTAAATGGTGGAGTTTCATCATGATTTGAGTACCTCAGTTGCTCGGCCAGAAACCACGGGTCTATTACAGGAGTGGATGAGCAGGATGTCAGATTAGATGAGTAGTGATGGTCCCTTCTGGCTTTAAAGTTTGAGTTTATGAGCAATTCATGCAAAAGGCCAAAATTATGATTGGGAGAAACGCTTTCCATGAAAGCAAAGAAATTGATGAGCACATACAAAACCTCCTAAAAGCTGAGCAAGGGGCATGTATCGATTTTCCTTTGGGGTGTGTCTGGACTACAGGGTTTTGTCAACAAAAGTGGACTTTTGTCGACAAAACTATACCTGTGTCTACACTACCGCCGAGTTCTGTCGACAGAACGCAGCAGTTTTGTCGACGGCAATGAACCTCATTCTATGAGGAATAACGCTTGCTTTGTCAACAGAACTGGCTGTAGTCTAGACGCTCTTTGTCGACAGAAGTTTTGTTGACAGTATCTGTTGACAAAGCCTCTGTCAACAAAAGCCTGTGGTCTAGATGTACCCTTGGAGATTTCTAAACCAGTAAGCTTATCTATTAAAGACATCATAGACCATTTACTAACTTGTTTAAAAGATGGAGATGTTCCACAGTGGGATTCTCTGGCAAAAACAGAGTTGTATGCATTGCAGGTGGTACTTCTGACATAGGTATGTGCAAGCAGGTGCTTCAATAGTTTTGGCCCAAAAGGAGCTGGATTCTTGCCACCTGGATCTCTAGCTACTGGAGATGTCAAAAAGAGATGGATGGTGTAAATCGTATTGGAACTGTCTTTGGTAAATGACATGTTGTGTATCTTTCTTTGCTGCATCCAAACTAAAAATGTCCCTAATTGTAGGGATTCTGTGTACATCTTCCTGTTCAACAGGAAGTTACATGCTGGCCCTGATCCAGAAAAAATTAGTTCTATTATATTCAAGGGACTTGTTGCATACTTAAAGTTAAATCTCTATTTAAGTCTTTGCTACATTGGTGTTAAACAATATTTTATTCCGAGATTAAAATAAAAACAAGAGATGGCAGGCTGCGTACACATAGAAGAGGGTTAATATACCCAATATTCAGTATTATTATAAGAAGAATCATGCCCTTAGGAAGTGATCTGTCAATGATAATTTGTTTTGGTAATATAGCTCTGCTAGCTTATCTTTCATTTTTGAGTATGTTGGCACTTTATAGCCTTCTGGAAAGTTCTAGGCAAGGAGTTATGTGGAATCAGATAGAAGACTCTCTCCCCCCCCAGCATGTACATTTCAGTTTAGCTTTTGTTTAAGCTCATTTGTTATTTTCTAAATTGCCTTTGGGCTCTTAATTACTATCACTGCAAACACAACACAGACAATGTTTATAGCTCCAGAGTAATGACTCACTGAGAATTATCTGTTTACAGTGTAGGTGTAGTACATGCTGCTTTCTCACAGCCAGCCAAAACAGAGATATAACTCTGAAAAGCCAAGTGGCTGGACTAGCCGCTCCAGACCTGTTCCTGACTCAACCTCTGGGGTAAGGCGTTCCGCCCTACACATCCCCACATCACAGCTACCTGTGAAAAGGAAGTGGGGCTTTGTTCAGGAGGGGAGGGGATTAATTTTACCATTAGAGAACAGCCATTTATTTCATCTAAGTGAGAATAAATTCTACAAGCATTTCACCATTCTCATCAAAGAACTGCACGCTGAGAACAGCTTTATCAGAGTATGGGTATGGATGCTCTCCTCCCCTCACATATGGTGGGGAATAGGCTGCAGCTGAAACAAGACCAAGAACACAACACAGAAAACAATGGATCCATTCTGTGTTTCTCTCCTCCACTCTGACCATGCAGCTACCCTTCTCATGGATTCCACATGCTCGGGGCTTACGGGTTGGGAAAATGTTGGCGTATGGTTGGATTGTGAAAGAGCTAAGGAAGGAGCCTGCTTCTGGAAGCATCGGGGGAGAGGGTGGAAGAGATTTATGATCAGCAATGTGCAGAGAAGTTAATACTGTTAGAAGCAGCATTTAATCCCTTCATCTACTCTATAAAAGGGGTTTTTTTGTGCAGCTCCTAAAGACCTGCAGTTCCAGTTGAGTGAGATGAACCTTGCACAATGTGTGCAGTAGATTTTTTCCACTGCAGGGTTTCTTTGTGTAAGAGGAAAGTTCTTGACCACTTGACAATACTCTTGGGCTACATCTACACTGCAGGCTTCTTGCGCAAGACAACTTGCCGGGTGTCTACACTGCATGATCGTTCTTGTGCAAGTACATTTCCAGTATAGCATCGGAAAACTGGGCTTCTTCCAGAAGTTATTCCTCTCCCCACGAGGAATAAGTCCTCTTGCACAAGAGCTCTTCCACAAGAAGGCAATGTAGACAGGCAACATGATTTTCGAAGAAACCCTATGGCTAAAATGGCCATCAGAGCTTTCTTCCGCAAGAGAGCGTCCACACTGCCATGGACGCTCTTGCACAAAAGCACATCTCTTGCACAAAAGCACATGGCAGTGTGGATGCTCTCTTGTGGAAGACCTTTTGCACAAGAACTCTTGCGTAAAACAGTTCTTGCGCAAGAAGCCTGCAGTGTAGACGTAGCCTAGGGGTTTCAGACTCCCACTAGCCTTTGACCAACAGTCTTTCATTGGATCTTCTTTCCCATTACAAGGACTTGCCTTCCCTTTCACAAGCTACCTACCACCACCACCACCACCACCCCCAACAAATGGAAAAGCAAAGAATCAGCAACACTTGTTGACAACCCTTGGACAACCCTTTTAGCCTGCCACGAGCCAGACTGAAGCACAGTTTCCTAGCTAGTCTCTTTTTGAAGTGCATCTGCGTAACTCCTGTGAAGATGAAGATGAGTGACACAGGAATTAAACCAGAAAGGACTATGGCCCATTGTCTATTCTTACTTCTTCTTCACTCTGACATACAGGGCGACATTCACCACTACTGGGTATAACTGTACTGACTTAAATGAATCTGTATCAATGCCAGCAGCGAATATGGTGCTGTGCATCATGTAGTTGTCCTGGCTGCACACAGCTTATGAAACTGGGTTCTTCCCTGAACTGTAATGAGCAAATAGAAGGTGCTTTTAGCCCAGATACAAAGCCTGCCTTAAGTGATCTGCTCTTTGAGAACATAAGAACGGCCATAAAAGGTCAGACCAAAGGTCTATCTAGCAGCCCAGTATCCTGTCTTCCAACAGTGGCCAATGCTAGATGCCCCCAGAGCAAATAAACAGAACAGGTGATCATCAAGTGATCCCACCCCCTGTCACCCATTCCCAGCTCTGACAAACAAGCTAGGGACACCATTCCTACCCATCCTGGACTAATAGCCATTGATGGACGTAACCTCCATGAATTTATCTAGCTCTTTCTTGAACCCCGTTAAAGTCCTTGTCTTCACAACATCCTCTGGCAAGGATTTCCACAGGTTGACTGTGTGCTGCTTGAAGAAAAACATCCTTTTGTTTGTTTTGCTACCTATTAAAGTGGATTTCAGATAAATGAAATTATTGGATTGCTAACTCAATCCTTCAGAAAGCCTTTCTTTAGTGGTGTCTCCTCCTTTTGTTTTCTGTCAAACATCAATATCTGAGACCGTCCCATACAGCCCCTGACAAATCTTTAAGACAGGATGGAAGTGCAACCAGCCCATGAAATGAGTTTCAAAGTGATGGCATTTACTATTCTGGCTTTTACAACCCTAAACGCTTCTCTGCCAATTCTCTGTGTGGAAAGGTCAGCAAGTTGTGTCAATGGCTCTTTGATAGGTTGCCCTTGTTATTCTTGTGCACTCAGTATCCTGGAAAGCCTATTAATAATTCCATCAAACTACGTGGGTTGCTCTCCCATACACCTCACAGATGGAAAGTTTAAAGCCATTTGAAACTCACTGTTTTTGTTTCACAACTACAAAAGGCAAAGGTCAATCAACCACTATAGTTCTGATTATGAAGCTCCAGCCAGAAGTTTCATTATTCATTGGACCGGAAGCTGCTCTGAAATAAGGAGAAATAAAGTTCTTCTGGAAATAACAGTGCTTCCCCCCACAGTGATCCTATGTCTGAATGTGTAATTCACTTTGACGTAGAAAACAAACTGGGGTACGTTTTCTGCCCCTGATTTAGGATGTTTGATATTAGTTGAAAGAGCTGCAGATGAAGTTGGTTTTCAAATCCACACTAATATCCACAAAGTCCCTTGGTAAGGATAAAAGGGTAAAAATAAGGGTGATGTCATGATAAAGATATACTGCCGATCAGCTAACCAAAAAGAAAAGTTTTATTCTTGGTTTTATTCTTGGATCTGGACTTCCAACACTCCGGTCATCTGAAGAAGTGGATTGTGCCCACAAAAGCTCATGATACTATCTACTTCAGGCCTGGGCAAAATATGGCCTGCGGGCCACATCCGGCCCGCCAAGCCACCAGATCTGGCCTGTGGGAGCAGCAGGGATCCCTAGGCAGGCTCCCCCACAGCCCTGCAGCCCCACACACTGGGCAGAAATGCAGCTGCAGGGCTTCGTTTTTGTTTTAAAACTGGAGGGGAGGGGGGAAGTTTTAGGAGCTGCCCCACTCCAAGCACATTCCCATTGGCCAGTTTCTGGCAGAACCGGCCAATGGCAGCTGCTTGTTGGAATAACAGGCAGCTAAGAAGAATCACACCTCCTCTCCTCCGCTCAGTTATTGATGAAGCACATGGCCACACAAGCAGGCAGGCTGACTGGGAAACATTTTAAGCTCTGCAGGCAGGCAGGCTAATTTGGCAGCTGACAAGTAAGTCTCTTGGCCACAGCCTGCTTCTGGCACCTCAGCCCTTTCCTGCCCCAACTCTCTGCCCCCCGCTCCACTTAACATACGCAAACCTTCTGTCCCCCTTCTTACACCCATACCCCCTCCCAGATCTGGCACCCCAATCTCCTGCCCCAGATCACAATCCCCTCCTACCCTAGGTCACATCCCAAACCCCTGCACTCCAGTCCCCTGCCCTATGTCCCAACTGCCTGCTTCATCCCAACTCCCACCCAGACTCCAGTCTCCCCTCCTGCACCCCAGTCCTTTACCCCAAGCTCCCTTCTGCACCCAGCCTCCATCCCAGACCACGCACCTCCTCCATTAATATCATAGAAGAGTGCAGCCCTCGACCACTTTCCAAAATCTTGGAGTGGCCCCCGTCAAAAATTATTGCCCACCCTGATCTACATGTTATGTTAGTCTCTAAGGGTATGTCTACACTGCCACCCTAGTTCAAACTAGGGTAGCTAATGTAGTCATTCGAACTTGCAAATGAAGCCCGGGATTTAAATATCCCTGGCTTTATTTGCATGTTCCCGAGCGCCGCCATTTTTAAATGAACCGTAGTTCGAACTACCTGCCCGCGGCTACACGCGGCACGGGCTAGGTAGTTCGAATTAAAGCTCCTAATTCGAACTACCGTTACTCCTGCAATGAGGAGTAACGGTAGTTTGAATTAGAGCTTTAATTCGAACTACCTAGCCGTGCCGCGTGCATGGGCAGGTAGTTCAACTCTGGAGCATTTAAAAATGGCAGTGCTCGAACATGCAAATAAAGCCAGGGATATTTAAATCCCGGGCTTCATTTGCAAGTTCGAATGACTACATTAGCCACCCTAGTTCGAACTAGGGTGGCAGTGTGGACATACCCTAAGGTGCTACTAGACTATTTGTTATTTTTAAAGTTTTTCCTGTTACAGACTAACTCAGCTACCCCTCTGAAGCAGAAAGAAAAGGTAGATGAGGCTTTAAAAAAAACCTTACAAAATCATCCAGAGCTCAGAACTTGATGATGGGAGACTTCCACTACCCAGACATTTGTAGGGTAACTAACACAGAGGCAGAGATTATGCAACAAGATTTTGGAATGCATTGAAGACATTTTTTAAAAAAATTCAGAAGCTGGAGAAGGCTACTATGGGAGCCACTGTTCTAAATTTTATTTTAACAAAAAGGGAGGAACTTGTTGAGAATTTAAAAGTGGAATGCAGCTTTGGTGAAAATGGTGGAGTCTATGATTCTAAGGAATGGTAGAATGGAAACCAGTGCAATAAAAGTAATAGGTTTCAAGAAGGAAAAATTTAGGAAACTCAGGAAGTTGCTCAGTCAGATCTCATGGGAAACAAGTCCAAGAAAAAAACAGTTCAGGAGACTTGGCAGTTTTTCAGAGACATTATTAAGGTCCCAAAAGCAAACTATCCCTCTGTGTGGGAAAGTTAGAAAGTATGGCAAGAGACCACCCTGACTTACTCCAGAGCTCTTCAGTTATCTGAAACTCAAAAAAGAGTCCTACAACAAGTGGAAATGAGATCAAATAACAAAGGATTAATATAAACAAACACAAGTATGTAGGGACAAAATTAGAAAGACAAACACACAAAAGGAGATTTAACTAGCTGGAGATACAAAAGATAACAAGAAAACATTCTACAAATACATCTGAAGCAAGAGAAAGACCAAGGACAGGGTAGGCCCGTTACTAACACTAACAGAAAATGTGGAAATGGCAGAAGTGCTAATTTTTTTTTGTTTAAGTTTTCACTAAAAAGGGTAGTAGCAATACAACATCTAACCTAATGAATGCCAGTGAAAATGAGATAGGATCAGAAGCTAAAATAGGGAAAGAACAAATTAAAAATTACTTAGACAAATGAGATGTCTTCAAGTCTGATAAAGTACTTCCTAAAATACTCAAGCTGACTGAGGAGATATCTGAGTCATTAGCTATTACCTTGGAAAAGTCATGGACTGCAGGAGAGATTCCAGAAGACTGGAAAAGGGTACATATAGTGACCATCTATAAAAAGGGAAATAATAATAACCCAGGGAATTACAGAGCAGTCAGTTTAACTTGTGTACCCAGAAAGATAATGGAGCAAATAATTAAGGAACCAATTTGTGAACACCTAGAAGATAATAAGATGAGTAACAGTCTGAATGGATTTGTCAAGAACAAATCATGTTAAACCAACCAAATAGCTTTCTTTGACAGGATAACAAGCCTTATAGATAGGGGAAAGTGGTAGATATGGTATATCTTGATTTTAGTGAGGCTTTTGATAATGTCTTGCATAACCTTCTCATAAACAAACTAAGAAAATACAACCTAGATGTGTCTACTGTAAGATGGGATATGGTTGGTTGGAAAACCATTATCAGTGAGTAATTAACAATGGTTCACAGTCAAGCTGCAAGAACATATTGAGTGAGGTTCTCCAGTTCTGGGTCTAGTTTTGTTCAATAGCTTCATCAATGATTTAGCCAATGGCATACAATTTGCGGATGATACCAAGCTGGGAGGGGTTGCAAATGCTTTGGAGGACAGGAGTTACATTGAAAATGATCTGGACAAACTGGATAAATGGTCTGTAGTAAATAGGATGAACTTCAATAGGGAAAATGCAGAGTACTCCACTTGGGAAAGAATAATCAGTTGCATACACACAAAATGGGAAATGACTGCCTCGGAAGGAGTAATGCAGACGGGGGAAGAGGAGCATCCTACTAAGATGACCATAGCATTTCATCTTGAGTTCAGCTTCGGCTGAGCGATACACCTTGAAATAATATTCATTTAATTGTATGGCCAATGCAACAGAAATTAAGACCAAAAAAAGATGAAGGAGTTTCTTGAATGACTGCTGAGAGATGTCATTAGTGAATGGACTCAAAAAACAAAAGAAAATTGGATAAGTATCAGCAACTAGCTAGATCGGGGTGGGCAATAACACAGCAGCGGATTGGGGGCCACTGCCACTATATTTACCTGCATGGCCACAGGTATCAGAGATAACAGCTCCCATTGGCAACAGATGACTGTTCCCGGCCAATGAGAGCAGTGGGAAACAACACAGACCAGGACACTACTTCCCACAGCTCCCATTGTCCAGGAACAGCGATGCGCAGCCAACAGGAGCTGCAATCACCAGTACCTGCTACCATAAAGGTAAATATAACAATGGGGGACACCAGGAGCTAAGCCTGGTTTACCGGATCTGACCTGTGGGCAAGTATTTGCTCACCCCTGAGCTTGATCATCAAAGCAAAACAAAGTGAAGCTACTAACCAACCTTCCACAGCAATTGTACATGGGATATGCATGGTCTAATTTAACTCAATGTTTCAACATGCATTTTTGTTACCACCTCAACTGTCTACTAACCCATTGACTAAATGCTGTATGAGTCACTATTTACACAAGCAGATTACAACATCATGGTCTCATCAGTTCAGCTATTGTGTCTTGTTAGCTTAACCAAATTTCAAAGTCCGTAAGGAACAGCATTTTCCCCAGAAGTTATTAAAGGGTAGATTTTGTTTAATTAAACTCATTTGCATAACTAAATTAGATCTAATTACTCCCATTCATTTCACTAATACCTCTCTTTGATTGGAGAAAGGCAACTTCAATAATTGGGTCTTCGCACTGGTTCAGACTACAAAAAGCAGCACTACGATTCAAGAAAGAGATGACAGGATAACTACTGAGATACTATGGATGCCGGGCAACTTTTTAATCTTGGAATTTTCAGTGTGCATGTCTGGTGCCAAATTGGCAGCCCATGAGACAGAAGGATTCATCATATTTATCTACAGAGCAGTTGCAGCATGAGTAATGGCAAGTTAAAAATTTCCCCCACAAATCTCTCCAGTGTTCCTAACTTCCGAACAAAAGGGCTCTAGAAGTCAAATACCAAGTGAAGTTGAGGATGGTTATATGGAAATTTCAATAAAATTTTGAAATTAAAATAAAGAGCCGGCAACATTTCATTGAAAATATTTATGAATGTTCACCCCTATTTGTCAGCCAGCTATGGAGCTCTTTTCCATCATTTTGAATTTTAAGAACTTTAAATTTAAATACTGAAAAAAAGAGGAAGTTAAAAAAAAAACCCAAAGGCTGCATCTAGACTGGCAAGATTTTGCGCAAAAGCAGCTGCTTTTGCGCAAAAACTTGCCAGCTGTCTACACTGGCTGCTTGAATTTGCAAGAGCACTGACTTTGTAATGTACAAAATCAGTGCTTCTTGAGCAAATACTCACGCTCCGCTCGGGAAAAAGCCCTCTTGTGCAAGAATACTTGCGCAAGAGGGCCAGTGTAGACAGCGAAGAACTGTTTTGCGCAAAAAAAGCCCGATGGCTAAAATGGCGATCGGGCTTTCTTGTGCAAAATTGCGTCTAGACTGGCCACGGATGCTTTTGCACAAAAGCACTTTTTGCGCAAAAGCATCCGTGCCAATCTAGACACGCTTTTGCGGAAATACTTTTAACGGAAAAACTTTTCCGTTAAAAGTATTTCCGCAAAATCATGCCAGTCTAGACGCAGCCAAAATGTTTCCCTATTTCTGACTGGCTCTAATTCTAACAATATGTGGATAACAATCAACTGTCTGTCTCCTTTTGTACCGACACAGCCCTCGTCATCACCAACACAACACAATGTCTGACTTGGAAGAACTCCAGAAGATATATAGAGAACAGTCTTCTGGGCCATGCTCAATCCAGGAATGACTGAAGTGATATTGGTAGGATATGGAAACACAGTATGCAACTTGCCATTATGGTAGCATCACCAAAAATCCAAGTCACTGCCCACAGATCATCCAGGCGATATGAATCCTCCTAGATTTCTTATTACTCTTGGGCACCAGCGGGGAGAATTGGCTTCTTTCTCATTTGGCTGGCCAGGAGATTTTGACCATACCTCTCAAATGAAGACTTAGCCATGTTTGCATCTCCTCCAAGTAGAGCAATGGTTACTCACTCTGTTTGAGATAGGACACACAGTGGCAAAAGAAGTAGAAGCTTGCAGACCATAGAGCAGTACCATACTGACAAACCCTAGTGTCCAAGCTCCCCAAAAACCTGAGACTGGCCTACTTTCAGTTGCACTAGAACCTTGTCATCATGATTTTCTCCACAACTTTGCAGGCTAGAAACCTATATTCTTTTCAAAGTGAAATCTGAGATTCCTTCTCTCCCTCCCCCCACCAATTGCAAAGCTTTATAAAAACACCAAATATTCCAAGAACTGCCAATATCAAGTAGCACCAACAGGGGCTAGCTGAGAAGTGGACCTCATTGTGCAAGGCCACATACAAAACACACACAGCAAGAGACAGTCCCTGTCAAAAAGTGTTTGCCATCTACATAGTAAGACGGAGTGAGGGGAAACTTAATTATCCCCATTTTACAGATGGGGAACAAAGGCAGAGCAAAAACAGCAGGAAGATTATAGCATAACCAGAAACGGAGCCAAGGTTTCCTGAGTTCTTGGCCAATATCTTAAGTATAAGACCAGCCTCGTTCTCTTTTTTTCCTCTTATAGTTGAAACAGGAGATACTTATGGAAACTGTGTGGCAACAGGTGGTAAATATTGATTTTTAATGGTTTATACAAACTGAGTGTTGTAGATGCCAAGTTCTATTCTTATAGACACCTAGGCTATTCAGTTGTTTCCAGTGGGGTTATCTATCACATCTATTACAACATTCTCCCTTTCTTCCAAGGTGTATTAGTGGGAGCATGGTTTATAGCCAGGCTGAACTCCAGTTTTCTTTTACCTTTGTTGCCATGTAATTTTTTTTAGTTGTGGATTAATTCCCAATCAGCAAATTTATCCATGAGATAAAACCTTACTATGCATTTTTGGAGTTAGCTGATAATAATTGTTTGTGGAAAATTGTTACTTTCTGTTGTCTTCTGAGAGGAAGCTACTATGCCAAGCCTGATTAGAATATTCCACACTCACAGCTCTGATACCTACTAACCTAGACATATTTTTGTGCCTGGTATTACCTTGTGTCATATCCACATTATTTACGGAACTAAAGGATTTATTCCAAATCCTGTTCTTCATGTTGAGAGACACAATCTCAGTGAACTCAAAAGAACTGCTTCTATCGAAAAGGCAAGCAGGATTTAGTTATGTACTGTCATTGGCCTAAGCAGTCATACCTCACTCCTATCCAAATAAGAGAATTTATGCATATGGCTCCCATCTATGGGCAGATGGGCCTGTATCATAGGAGGTGGGGGTGCTTGCTGCCCTCTGTGGCCATTCTGGGAGTTAAACAGTCCCCCGCGGTCATTCATGAGTATAACTGTCCCTGTTTTCACACCCTGACCTTCCTGTTTGATAAGAAACAATGGCATTCCATACACATCCCATTATCCTGGCACAACCAAACTCTGACTTTGCTTCTGGTTACGATGATCACAGGAAGCTGCATACCAAATTTGGTGGTCCTAGCTCTGACCGTTTAGGAAGGGTTCTGAAACAAATGGACTCACAGATGGACGGATGGACGTACAGACAGACAGATGCGCAAACTCTCTCAAATATAAAGCAGATGACTAAAAGACCAGTGCTCCACACTAGTGATCATTTCATCATCATAATCCTTCTCAATATGAAATATGGTTATTTTTAACTGTTACATGTAAAGTAGGTATGATACATTCTATGGTCTTTATGACCTTCATGCATCATATGAAACAAATTGGAACTAATGGCTCTTTCACATGAAATAATCACACTAGTTTTTGTCCAAATGCACTGAATAGCTGAACTTAACCATGTTTCTTGCAGAAGGTTATCATCCATTTTAAGATATTCTGGGTTAGATGGAGGTGAAATCATTTCATTTATTTCAGTAAACCAATCACAAAGCATAGTGACAGTTTCAATCATTAGAGGTCATTCTTTCTCTCCCCCCTTCCTTCCCTCACCCCCAGCTCAACATTTAAATAGTATTTTCCAAACCACATATGATATGTAAGCTAGCTATCATTTTAACGGTTTGTCACAAAAATGTGACTGACTCATTAACAGCTATGCAAGAAATTGAAATCAAAATAAAGCACACCTGTTTTCTTCAGGTCCAGCAGTAATACAGCTATTTGAAAAATTGGTAAAAAATTGTCTTTTTTTTTTTTAAATTCAAAGATTTTCTAAATATGGAAATGGAATCACAATATTTCAACAATCAAAAATGCTCACTGATTCCATAGATGGTTAACCCTCTCTCTGCCTCACAACAAATGGTGACAATTCTGTTGCTTTTTTAAACTGAATTTCAAAGTTTCGATAAAACGATTAATCAGAATATAATAGGAAATAGCTACACATTAACTTTTCAGATGTTAATTCACCGTGAATAGCCAAAAAAGAGTAAATTCCCCAAAGATACTGTTAAGCCATTTCATCAAACTGCAGATGTTGCAGCCCTATCTCACAAAAATATACCGAAATTGGAAAAGAGTCAGAAAGGGCTACGAAATTGATTAGAGGTATGAAACTGCTTTCATATGAGGAGATATTAATAAAACTGGGACTTTTCAACTTGGAAAAGAGATGACTAAGGGGGGATATGATAGAAGTCTATAAAATCATGATGGCTGTGGAGAAAGTAATAGGAATGAGCATCAAGGGATGGAACACTTGGGCTACGTCTACATTGCTCTCTTGAGCAAGAACATATGCAAATGAGCTGCCATTTTTGCACAAGGGGCTTTTGGGCAAGAAGGAGCCATCTACACAGCTTCTTCTTGCACAAAACGCCCCTCTTGTGCAAGAGCCGTTCTGCCTGAAAATAAGCGGCAGAACGGATCTTGCGCAAGAGGGGGGTTTTGCGCAAGAAGGAGCAGTGTAGACTGCTCCTTCTTGCACAAAAGCCCCTTGCTCAAAATGGCGGCTCATCAAGTATGCAAATGAGGTGCAGCGATATTCATCGCCATGCCTCATTTGCATATGTTCTTGTGCAAGAGAGCGCAATGTAGATGTAACCTTGATGATTACCTATTCTGTTCTGTTCATTCCCTTTGAAGCACCTGGCATTGGCCACTGTCAGAAAGCAGGACGCTGGGCTAGATGGACCTTTGGTCTGACCCAGTATGGCCGTTCTTATGTTCTTGGAGAATTAACCCCAAAATGGAAATCCAAACTCTTTATTTTTATTTGTCAAGACTTCAATCGGATTTACCATGTTCTTTCTTTTGCACAGAAAAGGCAAATGCACACGGAGAAAGGCAGAACAAAACAAATTACTTTCAGAAGGCTAGATGTACACACACATATTATGGAAAATAGCCTGGTACTAGGATCATGTTATTCTTTATTCAGCAGCCAGAGAGTTAAAGAGTCAGATTCCCATTGACAGTCCCGTGTTTTCAGCAATATGGAGAATCTTTGCATTATCTACAAGGGCATTGGCTCAACTGTCAAGCTCTTTCGATATAGATGCATGCTTCACAGTTGATCCTGGAACTAAACTGACATCCCAGATCCAGTGCAATGTTCAAATCCAGTTCAGAACGTTGCAGCTGGTCTGTAGATACCTTCAGAGTTTTTATCAACAATGTGTAGCACAAAAATATTGGCAATGTTATGCTTTTCCCTGTGCCATTGGGGGAAGCATATATAATGACCAACTGAGATGGAGGCCCTGTTTTCCTAGGTGATATGAAGACAAACCCTATGTTTCGTTGCAGTCCAGATGAGGTAAAAGGTAGAAGGAAACAGGCAGAGAGAGGTAAGGTCACACAATAAATTAGTGGCAGACACACAGGAAAAGAGCTCACGTCTCCCGACCACTAGACTCCGAAATCCTCTCTAGAGTTACTTCTTTCCAGGACAGTCACCTATCGTGTAAGTGCGGCCTACATTCTTGGTTCCCAGTGGTATGGATTTACATTTAGCCATTTTAAAATACATATAGTTTGCGCCCAGTTTACCAAGTGATCTAAATCACTGAATCAGCAACCTGTCCTCTTCATTATTTACCTCTCCCCCAATTTGGGGGTCATTTGCAAAATGTATTCCATTGTCTTGTTTGTTACTCTGGTTCCTAGTGTTAGTATGTCCTGCTTCAGAAATTTCTTTTCATGTCCTTTGGGTTCTTGATTCATTTTGCTCTTGACATCTTGATTTTGTACTGTGTGCTCATATCCTCTCTCTTTTTGTCCTCCACTTTTGCTATTAGTTTAACCCCATCCTGATTACTTAAGCCTGACTATGCCCAAGAAGATCTCCCCTCCCCGGCTTCTAATGACATGGAGGTCATCCAAATGATACAGGCCCATCTGCCCATAGATGGGAGATGAATGCACCACAAAAACAAAGCCCTTCAACTTACCGCCCTTACCTACTCAGTAAGTCACTTCCAGAATCTTCTGCCTTCTGTCTTCCTTTGCTCAGGAAAGAGAAGGATCACAGAGATTGCTTGAACATTCTTCATCTTCGGCATGCTTCCGAGTTTCCTGAAGACAACTGCCATCTGCAAGTTATCCCCCAATACAGTGTCATTATTGTCAATATGAGCCATCGCCCATGGATCCTTGCCAGTCAACTTCAGAAGCCTAACAAATCTTCAAGTGATGTCTCTTGTGTCTTGGCTCCAGGAAGGCGTCTGTCCACATGCCCCTTGTAGAACATTCTTTCAATTCTTTTGAGTATCGCCTCTCCAACAGAGATCCTCATTCTTCCTTGGAGAACTGGAGAACTTTTTGCAGGTAAGCTTGATTTTTTTACAGGCTGAGCCAAGCTGCCGTTCACACATTGTGTGGTGTACGCCTCTCTGTTCCCTTAGACCTGCTGGACCTTGAGAGGTACCTTCCTTAGTCTTCACACTGAAGATCTGCTATCACTATGAAACTTCTAACTCAGGGGCCATCTGCAGCCCGAGCAGTTCTACAATCTGTCCTATGCTTGGCTGCTGGCACGTGAGTCCCTGTGGCCCCAGGGAGGGGTGTCTGTACCATTCCCCTAAGTCCAGGCCCTGCCCCACCCCTGCCCTGGCTCTTCTCAACCCTGCTCACCCCCTGCCCCTTTGCTCAAGCCTCCTCCCCCAAGGAATCTGGCCTTGTGGATTAGCATGGGTCCTGGAACAAAATGTCAGCAGGGGTCTGCCACTCCTCCTCCCCCCCGCACTCAATGCAATGGTAGGAACTGCAAGGAAGCAGAGCAATGGGCTCCCAGGCCAGCCCAGTTGCTCCAGAACATCCCAGCCCCAGTGCAGGTTGGCTTGGGAGTTGGCAGCAGCGTGGAGCTGGCTGCTGCATAGCCCCACTTCTCTAAGGGTCCCAATGCCACAGTGAGTGCAGGGGTGCCCAGCCCCTGCTGCTGGCCCCAGCCCACCTAGGACACTTGGGGCAGCCACCGTAGGGGCCCCCTAAGCACGGCTCTGCACAAACCTCCCCCAGGCCACAAGGACGTGCCAGCAGTGGCACAGAGCTAGCAGCCAGAAGCTGCTCTAGCCCCACGGTGCTACTGGTGGTGCCATCAGGAGCCTGGGACGGGGGCGTGTGTGTAAATCACCCCAGGTGGCAGGTGTGGCCAAGGGATGCCTGGAGTGAGTCATGCCCCGGCCCCTCTCCCCCAGAGCTGTGCCAGAGGCTAGCCCGCTAGCCCATTAAGAGGGTTTGAAGACTGGCACTGGCCCTGAGGTAAATTGAGTTTGAAACCCCTGAAGCTGAATGGAATTCTTCCGGCTTCTCTTCATGCTGGTGGCCACGGATTGCCTGTCCGCATCTGTCTCTAAATCAGGTAGGTGGCTGCTATGACATCTTGCTGTGGTGGTTATGAACTGTCAGCCAGGTGTTCTCTGACTTACTCGCTCACAGATTCCTTTGTGAGCAGCTCCATTATCCTTTGAAACTGGGGATAAGTGCATATGTAACTCTACAGCTTTAACTACCAGCCAGCTGGCTTTTAGCTCATGTGATGGAAAGTAATGCTCTAAGCTCCAGAGGTCCCAAGTTCAGTTCCGCTCGCAGGCAACTGGGGTCTGTCAGCTTTACACGTATATTAGCAGATACACATTTGATTAGTTCTGATCAGACTACCACCAAAAGTCATCGCTGAAACACATGGCTACGTCGATACTATGATCCTCTTCTGCAAAAGGAAGCGCAAATGGAACACTCATTTGCATATGTTGCACTCTCATTTGCATTTCCTCCTTGGATCCCTTTTGCGCAAGAGGTTTTTGCACAAAAAAGCGCTGTGTAGACGGCTCCTTTTTGTGCAAAAGCCCCCTTTTGCACAAGAGCCATTCTTCCTCAGGAAGAACAGCAATTTATGGTTTAAGTCTGTTCTTCCTTTAGACAAACTAATTTATCCAGCCCTAACAGAAAAGCCGAGTGAGCATTTGATAGCTTGAGCACCAGGAGTGAAATGTTTATTTGAGATGTGCCAAGTAAATTATTTGGCTTTGTCTGTCTAGAGACACCTGCATGACCTATTTTTAGATGCAATTTTTATTATCTACTCTCAAGTGTCAGAATAAGGGATATCTAAAGTGAGGAAGTTTGATATGAGATTCACGTACATGTCTATATGGGACTGACGTGAGACTTGAAAACTTCGATCTAATCATGCCCTTAATTATCAAATGCTTTTTCTGCTGAGAAAAAAAAATTACTGTTTAAAATGTTTGATAATCTGACAAGGCCATAAGGCTTAATGGAATCAATGATTACACACAGATGGATGATTAACTCCCAAGGTTTAATGTTAAAAAAAAATAACTTTGCTGGATTGTTACTTAATGGAATTACACTGCCCATATGGGAAAGAACTGTACCCTGAATATACCCAGAATTATGGAACAGGTGGCAAAATCTGGGCAGGGCTACTTGGAATGCACAAAAGCATTCAGAACTTGTAAGTGCCAGGAAAAAAAAAAGCCTTTCAAACTGTTTAACTTTTCATATTTGAGAATTCTAAATGGCAAAAATTAGCACAATAATCTCCCCAGCCATTTGTTTTAAGAAACCATGTGAACATATTGGGTTCTGAGATTTATATATATATGTATCTTTGGAAATGATACAGCTCCACACAAAGAGTCGACATTAAAAAAAGCCCACGCCTATGTTAGCAGAATATAATTATGGCCACAAAATCAAGCACCTGAAAATTAGGAAATGGGAGAATTAAGATTGCCCATGTGACTTTAATTCTCCTTCTTTGTGAATGCACATTACAACACCTAGCTAAGGGTTGTGTACTGCTACTCATCTCAACAGCTTTCACATAAAGTCAATAGCTATAGCAGGGTCTGTGGTGGGGTCATTCTTTAATCATCTCTCATTTGTTTCCACAGAATTTGTGTTAGCTCATCCAAGTAGCCAGTCAACTATCAAAAGGTCATTCACTATAGAAAGGTCAGTCTTTTTGCATTACTGTAGGGCAACGTATTATTTTACTGTGGTGTCATGTAAGTTATAAGACCTTCCTGTCAGGGTGGTTCAGCATTGAAATAAATTAAGCTAGGAAGGTTGTGGAATCTCCATCACTGGAGATATTTAAGAGCAGGTCAAATAAACACCCTGTCAGTGATGGTCTAGATCGTGCTTGGTCCTGCCATGAGTGCAGGGAATTGGATTTGATGACATCTCAAGTGTCCTTCCAGTACTAGTATTCTACGATTCTATGATACATCTGAGAAGAATCCTACCTTGAAAAGCAATACAGCACATGCTGCTCTCAGGTATACTCACGATGTCACACTGATCTCTGTGGGTATCACAGAGAATAGAATTTATCCCATTGTCTGAAATATTATCATTGCTGCCATCGTATGAAAGGCAATACATCCCCTAAATGTTATTTCAACACCACTGAGGAACATTAATCCTGTTTCTGCAATTATAGAGCCCTGTAAATATCATCCATGAAATGATTGTTAAAAAAAATTCTCCATATTTCAGCCCATTTGGCTTAACCGTAAGGTAGACACGATGAGCTTGAAAATGACTCATCCATCGACAGTCATGCCTTTTGCATTATTGTTCTACTAGCCTTTTGACCACAAGGATTGGTTGGACTACTGCTCTTTTGGGGTTTTTCCCTCCATAGGTGGCCTATTAAGTCTTTATTGTGGAGACCATCTATGCCGCTTTTCAGAAGTTACTCTCACCAGGTGATTGCAATAAGGAAAGAAGAATAATCTTGTAGCTAAAGTACAGGGCTGGAACTTAGGAGACCTGCATTCCATCTCTGGGTTTGACACAGTTTTGTGTGTGACTTTGGGCAAATCATTTAATAGCTTTATCATTTCATATCCTGTGGGAATAAATGCATTAATGCTTGCAAAGGGCATTGAACTTCTCAGAGGGAAAGCACTGTATAAAGGCAAAGTATCACTGCATTAGATGCCTTCACAAGAATGAGAAAACAGTTTGCTTTCTGCATGTCTATAAAGCAAATAGAGACTTGTAGTGGAACAAGGTGGGTTTTAGAACATTTTCACACACCGGTGTGCTGAGCGTGGGTCTGGATCCAGCGAAGACCAGAGGTAACATTTTCAAAAGAACCTAAGTGACTTAGTGAGCCTAAGTCCCATTTTAAAAAATAATTTAGGAGCTTTAGTTCCCCATATCGCATATATTCTGGTTTAAGTGTGGCTTATTCTGGTTTAGCTTGAACTCCTTGCAAAGTACCAAACTAAACTGAAAAAAGATAAAGCTATAGGACTTCAAATACACATCATATCTTATACTATATAACTTCTCTGTGTGGGCATTCACAATCAATGGAATTTAGATTTCTATAGCCAGATTTTTAAAGGTATTTAGCTGTCTGATGATGGAGATAAGCATCTACCTGCATTTTAAAAGCACTTAACACTCAGGGTACGTCTAGACTACAGGCTTTTGTCGACAGAGGCTTTGTCGACAGATACTGTCGACAAAGCTTCTGTCGACAAAGAGCGTCTAGACTACATCCAGTTCTGTCAACAAAGCAAGCCGCATTGTCGACATGAGAGTGTAGACGCAAAGGACAGTGTAGATGCAATAACACCTTCTGTCAACAGAACTCTGTCGACAAAAGGCGTTATTCCTCGTAGAATGAGGTTTACCACTGGTTGACAAAACTGCCAAGTTCTGTCAACATTATGTTGACAGAACTCGATGGTAGTGTAGATGCAGGTATAGTTTTGTTGACAAAAGGCCACTTTTGTCGACAAAACCCTGTAGTCTAGACACACCCTCAGTGCTTACCTGATTTTGAAAATCCTATTAGGCACCTATCTGCATCATTAAACACCTAAAAACAGTTGAAACTCTGGCCCTACATGCCTGAATCACTTCTGAAAATGGGACTCAGGATCTGAAAAATTTGCCCTAGAATTTAGATCATTCTTCTAGAATCCACCAAACTTTTGTTCACCCTCAACCCAGCTCTCTGTCTCTGTGTGTGTGTGTGTGTGTGTGTAACAGGCAGAGTTCGGATCCCACAATTCCAAGCTCTCTCCTACAGAACACCTTTCTGGGGTTATGTTGTAACTAGAGATGAGGCGCCACCGCAAATTTAGGATTTGTGATCCAATATTTCTCCAAGTTGGAGAAAGTTTGGATCCTGAGTTTTGGTTTAATCTGTGGTTGCAGAGTGATCTGAGAAACTGAAACTTCCCCTCTCAGTCCCGTGTCAGCAATCAACTGTAACCAGCTGCTAGGGCAGACCCAGTTCAAAGATCACTGAAGTCAATGGGAATCCTTCCATCCATTTCTGTGGGCTCTGAACTGGGCCTGCTGTCCACTTACTCCAGGGCGTGGCACCTGCTTTCACCTTCAGCTGGGAACATTCCAAGGTGATTAGCCAAAAATGACCACTAATCATTGTTGTATAATTTATTCATGTAATTCAGTAACCAAGGAAACAGAAAGGACTTTCTCTTGAGGTTTTGAATCCGCTCACAGATAGTGAAAGTCAAATTATGTCTGAGGAGGAAATATGGGTTCAGTAGTCAGAACTCTGGCCCGTGATGAAGGAGATTTAAACTCTATTACCAACTCTGCCACTGAACTATTGTATGGCATTGGGCATATCACATGACACTTCTGTGCTTCTTTCTCCACTTCCCCCCCTTCGTCTTGTCTAGGGGAAGGGCAATCTCTCACTATGCGTAGGTATGGTGCTGCACAGTGGGAGTGACTGTGCTTACCTCAGAAGAATGTGATTCAAAGACAAAATAGCTGGTGTACTTCCATTATCTAAACTGGAAGAGCAGTTATTTCTAGGTTTTGCTTCAGGGGTCTGCAACCTATGGCTCTCGAGCCAAATATGGCTCAGTATGGCACCAAACATGGCTCTTTTGTCATGCCCAAAATGCATGCAACTTTAAAAATTAAAATGAAAAATTAATTCAAAAATTTTAAAAACGTGTAATGACTCATGTAGCTTAAATGCATACATGAACCTGGATTTATCAGTTATGATGTAAACTTCAAAGAAATGTGCGAAAAGATGCAGCTACAGAAGTCCCATTGAATAAAGTCTGTGAGTACAATCTTTCATTTCTGCTATTATTAATCATCATGTCAATTATCAATAATATTAAGTTGTATGTTTTCAGTCATGCAAATGGGCATTCTTATTCGCTTTGTTGACCACTTGGTCTGAATTTTGATGTAATTTGGCTCTTTGCTTTCAAAAGGTTGCCGACCCCTGTCTTCATTCCCTTCCTAGTAGTATTAGTACGATTAGTGTTTCATGCCAACTCTCCCCTTTAATCCAGATGTATATATGACAACCTGGGCTGTAAAGCAGTGGGCATGGAGATAATTGCCAAGGGTTCCCTGGCTGAATAGTGTCAGGCTGGATCCTCTGCTAGTGTGAAAGAGTAGACTTCTGTTGGCTTCAGGGATGATCTAGACAATACTGGGTCCTGCCATGAGGGCAGGGGACTGGACTCGATGATTTCTCAAGGTTCCTTCCAATTCTAGTGTTCTATGATTCAGTGCAGCTGTGCTGCTTCCTGTTACCTGATGATCTGACCTTAAGGGTGAAATCATGATCTGAGTGATGCTAATGACAAAGCTTCCGATGATTTCGCTAGGGCCAGTGTTTCAACCGCAGCATTTAGTGCGACAGGGTTACTAGCCTGCCCAGCCCTGGGTTTTGTTTCCTGCATTCATTCCACATTCCCCCTTCCCCAGTTTTGCTCTGAAAACAAAGTATACATGGGCAAGGTCGTCAGTCAGCGCAAACCACCATAGCGCTGTTGAATTCAGAGGAACTATGCTAATCTACACCAGCTGAACTCCACGGTTAGAGAGAATGCCCACCTGTTCCTTTTTGAATACTTGACAAGACTGACCATGGCCTAAAATGGTCCCTTTCCTCTCCTTCTCTACTCCCTCTGTTAAACTGGCACTGCCCTTCAGACACAACCACTGCACTTGGCATAAGAACTTTCCCCTCCGCAACACTTGTAACCACTTTCCTATGTCTCTTGGCCTCTTTGATACATAAGAACATAACATAAGAACATAAGAACGGCCATACTGGGTCAGACCAATGGTCCATCCAGCCCAGTGTCCTGTCTGCCGATAGTGGCCAATGCCAGGTGTCCAGAGATACACCATCTCTTTCATAGAGTTTAAGGCCATTAATCTAGCCCAGAGGTGGGCAATAATTTTAAATGGGGGCCTGACCTGCACATTGTGGGTCACTGAACATCACTCACCCACTCCTGTGAGTGACCCCTAACCTCTGGTTAAGTTCCTGAAGCCCTCAGAGCATTGTTTAAAGACTTCAAGTTACAGAGACCTCACCATTTATGCTAGTTTTAATGTGCAATAGAGGCAATAAGATACATAAAACTATGGTACGTCCATATCTTGAATACTGTGTACAGATGTGGTTGCCTCATCTCCAAAAAAAACCCCATATTGACAATGGAAAAGGTTCAAAGGGCAATAAAAATGATTAGGGGTTTGGAACGGGCTCTGCAGCTCCCATGGGCCAGAAATGGCAGACAATAGAAGCTGTGGGGGCAGCAGCCGTGGGTGGAGGCAAATCGTAGAGCCACCTAGCTACGCCTTTGCCTAGGAGCAGCACAGACATGTCGCTGTGTGTGGGGAGCCTCCTGAGGTGAGGCACCGAAATCCCCTCTCACCCCAGCTCCCTACCCCCTCCCACATCCAAACTCTCTCCCTCTTAGTTCAGCATAACTTTTTACTTACTGGCACTCCCCAATACACCAGCTTTCCAGATAACAAAGCTTTCACTGTACTTGCTTGAGCAATTACAGATTGGCTTCATGCAATTGTGGGCAGCCTCCATTATGTCAACCCCTCCATACACATATCAGACTCATTCCTGAATCCAGGTAGGTTTTTTGCCCCCATTGCTTCCCTAGGAAAGCTGTTACAGAACACCTCTCCTCTGATGGTTGGAGACCTTTGTCTAACCTCAAGTCAAAACTTGTGGGTGACCAGTTTATATTTTTCCATAGTTTTTATCTAAAACCATGTCACCATACCACTGCCCTTCATCAATCTCTCTCCCCACTCCCTAGATATGTTAAATAAATCTTAACTTTGGGAACTGTATCATTTAACATCATTGTCGTTAACCAATTAGTAGTCCTGTGGCACCTCAGAGACTGATAGATAGATAGATAGATAGATAGATAGATAGATAGATAGATAGATAGATAGATAGATAGATAGATAGTAGAGTAGAAATCATAGTTATTGTTGTACGGTACTGCAGTTACACCTTGAGGGACCAACTAGAGGCTGTACACGGGAACTGTCCTGGCCTAAAAGGACTGGTCAATCTTAATAGACAAGACACACAAATGGAGTAAGGAAGGGAATATTACCTTTGTCTCACAACTGGAGAGGCGAGACCACATAGGAACAAGTGGGAACTTTAATATTTTTGTCATTGTCACCGACAGGTAGCAGAGCTGGGAATAAGAGCTGGATCACCAGGCCTTTACTTAGCATCTTTACCACAAGACCAGCCTTTCTCTAATTTGCAAAATGCTTAAGGATGCAGTAACTTCCACTGCATTGTTCCCAATTATGTGGCAACTAGGAGCACCAGATATTTTGGCACACTCGGCAGCCTAGAACTCTGGAGATTCTCTCCCACCTGGTACAGCTGTCTAGGCCACTGCATTTTCAGCATATTTACCATTCTGTTGAAAAAATGAGTAGTCCTGTGTATATATTTTTGTTAGTCTCTGAGGCCAGGTCTACACTACGACCTTAGTCTGAAATAACTCCCCCAAGGTCAAATCTGTAAGTGATGCATCTACACTACCAAGCCTGTTATTCCTGAATAAGGGGCTGCAGAATTCAAACTTTGCACTCCTGCTTTTCACGAGAAGTAACGCTATACCCAAACTTGTAAGTCCGAAATAACATTAGACGGACACTCTGGTGCTGCTAATTGGAGCTAATTGGCCTCTAAGAGGCCTCCCGCAGCTCCCCAGAGTGTTTCCTGGGGCTCTGAGTCTGAAGTAACACGTCCACATTAACGGACCCTGCCTCAGGCTACATTCTGATTCTTCCCCATAGTCAGGACATGGAACTTCAAATTTGTAAAATTGGGTGCCCAGAAGTCAAAATTAGTAAATTCAAAATAATCGCCTAGTGTAGACATGGCCTAAGGAGCTACAGGACTGCTCGTTGTTTTTTTAAAGTTACAGAGTAACATGGCTACCTCTCTGAGATGTTTAAACATGCAACACTCTCTTGACGTTAATGATGCTAAGAGTCTCATCAGGGCAAATATGATGCAACTCCAGGCAGTCACTTTCAGATGCCTTCTACCTGGCTTGCACATTTGACACACAATACTAGACAGTTTTGTTATTTTACCTGGGTTGTAGAGACAAGATAGGTTCTACAAAGAAAAACAATGCTGCAAATTTACCACAGGGAGAAACAATCATCAGATTAAGAAGCAGAGATGCATCTGAAAGCATCTTGGGATGCAAAAAATACAAAATACAGACTATTCGAAGAAATGAGTAATTTGTTTTTCAGTATTCAAGCAATTTGGATAGCACTAACTGGCATGAGAATTATTGCACAATGTCGTCCTTATGGAACATAGGGTACTCTCAAATTAAATTTGTACTTCTTCAATGCTGCCACTAATGTGACTTATTTGTTTCTGATTAATTAGACTTCAGCTTCTTTCTTTTTGGCATTACATTTTCCTCCTGTTCAGTCTATCTGGACAGTCTAGGGCTGTGTTGGCAGAGATGGGTCTCTGCAATTCTGGATCAGAAATCTGTGGCTCTGATGAACCTGGCTTCTGGTTCCTGTCAATCTGTATCAAGACACACACACAATGAGAAATATCTGCAAAAAAGGCAGCCGTGACAAGGTTGGCTGTTTGGAATTAGACGTGGGTGCCAGCTAAAGGTCCTCACAGCTTGTCTGCCATAGCTCTTTAAGCTATGACAAACATTTGTCTCCTTGCTCATTTAAGGGCCTTGCAACGGGTGAGCCTTCTTTGCTAAGGGAAAAGGAAGAGGGCCACATCCTCAACTGGTGTGAACTGGCGTTGCTCTGCTGAAAATAAGGAAGCTACACCAATTTCCATCCGTTGAGGACCTGGCCCCCAGTATCGTTGGCTAATATTTGCATGACTGCTAAATATACAGAGCTTGATTCAGCTTTTACTCATGATTCACACTGAAGTCAAAAACATCATTAAAGTCAATGGAGTTACAGCAGGACAAGGAAGAAGAGAGGGCAAATAGTAGTTTTACATACCCCCTTTGAGCAATTACACCAGTGTTTCTTAAACTTTTTAAGACCAAGGAACACCAAAAAATATTTTTTTTTATGTGGAACACCAAGCATTTTTTGTTGAGCAAAAAAAAAAAAAAAAAAGTTGGGGGGAAAGTTATTGAGAAACTTTAAGAGTGGCCATTTTTTAATTCTGTTGTTCTCCGAGGCACACCTCCAACTGCCTCACGGCACACTGGTGTGCCATGGAACACAGTTTAAGAAACACTGAATTACACTATGCCTGGACTTTTTTTGCATATATATGGGCTGTCCAACAAGTAGATAGAGAAGCCAGCTTCTGTTTAACAAAAGAGCATTTATTTAATATCATGTCAAATGATTTTACATATTATGTGTACGCAATCATGTTGGCATTGTTTATTATATTTAGTATATTACCTATGTGTTGTGTGTATATTTAGACAGGTAGCTAGTCTATGCATAAGTCTCCATATTACAGAGCATAGCAATAATATCAAAATTTTGATATTTTCACATCACATTTTTGTGGGAATGTATTTTGATAAAAAATGGGGTATGTGCTATTTTTATATTATAAAGGGGGTATTTTGATTAAATAAAACACCACATTTTGTGATTTTCCGTGCATGTTTTCCAAGCAGATATTAGAGTTGGTCAAAATGTTACTTACATTTCTTGAATTAAATATTTTTAATTTTTTTAAATCAATATTTTAAATTGGTGGGGGGGAGGAAGGAAAGTGTAACATTTTCCTCTATTTCCCTGCCCCACACTTCTGGTGAGTTCTTGTAAGACACAGAAGGAGAAACAGGAGGTAGCCTGGGCATGGAATGGGTGCTATGTAAACCTTTGTAGCAACCATGGCTAAGTTTCACAGAGCACCTCACATGCATCCTGCATAAACTTTAGATCACAAAGACTATTGTGCATTTTGTTTATGCCGCATGTTTAACAGAAATCTTCTTTAGGAATATTTAGAGATTTTTAATGAGTTGCATAATGCAAATATTTGGTACCCCTCCATTTACATTATTTATTTTCCCCCAAAAGAATCATTATTCATTTCTGTAATCTCTAAACATTTATTTTAAATAACTTATCTAAACATAAAATTTTACAGTGCTTTTCAGCCAGTATCTCAGTTCACCAGGGATAGAAACAAATGTTGTAGTTCATTGAAAATGGAGATTCCTAGATCTCTAGTTGTTTAAATAATATACTTTTAGCCATAAAATTGGAAGACTTATGAAACACTGGGCCCAGCCCTGTCCCTAAGATAAGACTGACTGTTGTCCTCCTATACTCCAGAGTTACAATTCTAAGGTATTTTATACATTTTGGGGGAAAGAATAAACTTTTCTGTGACAAGTTTTTTTTAAATTAAAGAGCAGCCTTAAAAAAGCTTCTCCAAGGCATAATTATAATTAAGTTCTGGTGGACTTAGAGGGCAGAGTAAAGGTGTTAGTTAAATATGAAAGATAAATAGTTTTTATTGGATAGGTATCACTATAATTTGCTGGACATGAGAAGGGATGAAGTTTTAATTGATTCATATTAGAGATAAGCAAATTCTTCCACAAGTGATAGAAGTGCTGATGCCTACTGGAAGAGCAGATATATTAAGAACAGCCAAATGACCATGATATCAATGGCAATGGACAAATCCAAGGCTGAAAACTAGTGAAACTATAGAGACAAACAACATGAAACATAAGCATGAATTATTCAAAAGCAGCAGAAATTTAGGGGCAGTCACATTAAAAACATGATGGCCCAAACCACAGCTTGAGTGTATTTAAGGCTGCTTACCAGTGTCCATTGTAATCAACTTTCACAAAGTTCTGAACAATTAAAAACCATCCTCTGCTGGGGTGAATTTTTTTTCATGGTTGGTCTCTGTAGAGCCATGCGCAGATACAAAATTGGTATCTGCAACTGCAGATATGATCTGCAGATATCCGCATCCATATCCATGGGTACAGATACCTGCAAATTTCAAGTGGATATCTGTGGATTTGCAGTGCTCTAAGTCTTTGCCCTAAAATTTCAAGCAAAATCTGAACGGAAATTATTCAATATTATATAACAGTAAAGAAAACCCCTAACATTCACAATATTTTTGCAACCTCTTTCATTAACCTATTTTAATTGCTGACCACCTTTCAGAAATAATCACAGAAATATCTGTTCTTTCTTTTATCAAATACTGTTGTCTGAAAGCCACACACTTTTGTTTAAGACTAAAATGTGTGATAGTTCTAAAGAGATTTTTGTTTACTACCAGTAAAGGCTACTTCTTTTCATCTCTGTTCTTTGAGGTATCATTAGGCTCTAGAATAGGTGTTCAGGGTCTGTCAGATATTGCCAATTTTTTTTCCTTAAGAACAAGAGGTGGCAAGAGTACATAAGGGAACTATATGGGGATGATAGGTCCGAAAAAAATGTCAATTCATGATTAATCAGCTAAGCCTGCCGATAATGGGTGAAGAAATCAGAACAGCAATAAAAAGTCTTCCATATGGAGAAGCACTAAATTGTGATCGAATACTGGCTGAAATGTTAAAAAGCACAAAGGATGAAGATTAGAGGTATTGAAGAATATCTTTGAGCCAAAAGACTTTACAACCTAATTGTGTATCCAAATCCCTCAAAAGATCAATGCTATGGATTGTAAGGACTACAGGACAGCCAGCTGCATATCTGATGTTTCTGATATACTTTTGCAAGTTGTTCAGGTCCAAGTACAAGGAACGATGGATAAGCAAATAACAATGTGGCTTCAAACATGGAAAGGGCCTGGTAATTGCTATTATGAGTTCATATTGGGAAGATCAACAGAAACAGGAAAACATTCTACTTATGCTGTGACCCACAAGAAGTATTTGATGTTATCTTTCTCAAGCCCACCTTACCTCAGAGGCTTGCCAGCACACCATCCTCCCCACGCCACAATGTCTACACTGCTGTGTTTAGCATACTGGTCTGAGCCCCACTAGCATGTGTCTCTCTGTCTGGCTGGGAGATTTTTTTCTTAGGCTGTGTCTAGACTACACCTCTCTGTCAACAGAGAGATGTAAATTAGGCACGTCAAAATTGCTAATGAAGCAGGGATTTAAATATCCCATGCTTCATTAGCATAAACATGGCTGCCGCTTTTTTTTTTCGAAATGGAGCTTTTTCGAAAAAAATGGCAGTCTAGACGCAGATCTTTCGAAAAATAAAGCCTTTTTCGAAAGATCCTGTAAACCTCATTTTATGAGGGATAAGGGATCTTTCAAAAAAGGCTTTATTTTTCAAAAGATCCTCGTCTAGACTGCCTGGGTTTTTTTCGCAAAAGCTCAGTTTCGAAAAAAAGGAGTGGACATGTTTATGCTAATGAAGCACGGGATATTTAAATCCATGCTTCATTAGCAATTTCAATGTGCCTAATCTACATCTCTCTGTCAACAGACAGGTGTAGTCTAGACATACCCCCCAATATATTGATATATATATATATATTGATATACGTGAATGGGTAATAGCCCATCTATGAGGATCCAATTGCAGAATGAGGCCATAATCATTACCTTCAGGTACTAGATTCACCAATCTACTGGAATTCTTTGAGGGAGTCAAAAAAGCTTATGGATAAGAATGGCCCAATCCATACAGTGCACTTGGATCTTCAGGAAACCTTTGACAAAGTACCTCACCAAAGGCCCTAGGGAAACTAAGTAGCCATGGGACAAGAGGCAAGGTCTCTCATGCATTGATAACTGGTGGAAAGACAGGTAGGAATAAATTATTTGTTTTCCACACCAGATAAAAGCAAACAGCAGGATCCCCCCAAGAATCTCTACTGTTCAACATATTCATGGAAAAGAGGTGTACAGTGAAGAGGGAAAGTTGATAGATGATACAAAAGTTATTTCAGATTGTTAAATCCAAAGCAGCTTTTGAGGAGTTACAGCATAGGCGTGCGCACGGGGTGTGCCGGGTGTGCCCAGGCACACCCTAATGTCTGGGGCCAGCCAGCAGCTGCTGGAGGAAGAGGGGGATTTGTGACGGAGCGCCACAGCCCCTCACTTTAAATTCCCCGCAGCCATCTACTGGGCACTGTGGGGCAGAAAGAGCGCATGCGCGGCGTCCTCAAACGCCGCGCAATAGGTGAGAGGGGAAATGCCGGGAACTTTAAAATCCAGTGGCCCAGCTCCAAAAGCAGCTAGGGCCCGACTACAGACGGCAGCCCGAGCCATTTTTGTGGCCCGGGTCCCGTCCTACAGCACCGTGCGGTGCCCTGGGGGCGCCCCTGCCTGTCCCGGCAGCACCACATGGCGCCTGGCCCAGCAGCACCGCACGGCGCCCTGGGATTGCCCCTCCCTGGCCCTGCAGCTTGGGCTGGCTCTGACTCCAGCCCTGCAAGCTGTAAGGCAGAAGCTGAAGGTAAGGAAGGGGGGGAGAATAAGAGGAAGGGGTGGGAGAGGCAGGGGCTTTTGCGGTGGGGGAGGGTGGAGGAGGAAGAAAGGGGAAGATCTGGAAGGGGCTTGTACGGAGGGGGAGGGAAGCGGGGGAAGAAAGGGGAAGGCACCAAAGGGACAGGGTAGAGGAGACACAAATGCTAGGGGAAGTGGAGACAATGAGGAAAGGGCAGGAGGGGCGGTGTCAGTGGGAGGGGACAGGGTGATGCTGGAAGAGGAGAGGGTAAGGGCATTGGGGATTGGAGGAGGTGCTGGGAGAAGGCTTGACAGAAGGGGTAGGCATGAGGAAGGTGGGGTTGGGCAAGTCATGTGTGAGGGCACAGGGAATGGGGGCAGAGGTGGTGAGGGGATGGGCATCAGGGAAAAAGGGCAAAGGGGCAGGGGCAGTGAGGGAAGGGAGGCACCAGGAGGGTGCAGGGTAAGGGAAGGTGCAGGTGCCAGGGGATTCTGGGGTGAAGCAGAAGGGCAGACACCTGCAGGAGGGACCAGCACCAGAGGAGAGAGGCGAGGGAGGTGTTAGATGAGGGGATGAGGAGGGTAGCTCACATGATCAGAGTGGGGCTACTGGAGGAGTGGGCACAGGGGAGAGAAGGGCTGGTGGGGGCAGGTCTCAGGAAGGCTGAGGGCAGTGAGAAGGGCAGGAGTCAGGACAGCAGAGGAGGGTGAGGGGTTGGGGGCAGCAGGCACCAGGAGTTGATGGAGCAAGGAGGAGACATGGCAGCAGAGGGAAAGGTAGATATTTATTAATAACTTGGGTGCCACAATGGCACATCCAAACAAGCCACATGAATTCAGTACTGGTGCACAACACAAAATTCATTCTGCTCATGGGAGGAAACTCGTAGAGGGAACACTTCCCCCCAGCCTCTCCACCCCTGCATTAATGTCACACACATTGGGTTAATGCAATTGCAGGATAGTTGCATGGGGGGGGCAAACTAATCCCTATTGGTAGGAGGATGGTGGGAAAAGTCCTTGCGGGGGGGAGAGTCACATAACACTTTTTACTTTTGGTCATGTGCCCATCTTGCCTGGAGCAGGTTACCTCCAGAGGCATGGCTAATGGGGGCCAGGGGCGTGGTTAACAGGGGTCAGGGGTGTGGCTAATGGGGGGGTCAAAGTACATTTTAAAAAAATTGTTTGGGTGCACACCCTAATTAAATGTGCTGCGCACGCCTAGGAGTTACAGAAGGATCTCATTTACCTGTGTGACTGGGCAACAAATGGTTAGATGAAATTCAGTGTTGATAAATGCAAGGTAATGCACAAGCAAATCACATATATAACAATGGCTTCTAACTTAGTTATCGGCACCAAAGACTCAGTGTGCAGCAGCAATCCAAAAGGCTAACAATGTTAAGAGCTATTATGAAAGTGACAGAAAATACCACAATGCCACTATATAAATCCATGTTATGTCAACACCTTGAATGCTGAGTGCAGTTCTGATTGCCTCATACCAATAAGGATATAGTAGAACTAGAAAAGCTTCAAAGGAGGGCAACAAAGATGATCAAGGCAATATAACAGCTTCCATATGAGGAGAGACTAAAAATATTAGGGCTGTTGAGTTTAGGAAAGCAACAGCTAAGGAGAGATAGGATAGAGGGCTACAAAATCCTGAATGGTATGGAAAAAGGGAATAAAAAAGTGCTATTTACCCTTTCACACAATATAAAAACTGGGCCTCATCCAATGAAATTAAGAGACAGCAGGTTAATACAAACAAGATGAAGTCCTAAAAAAACCCAGAATACACATTTAACCTGTGGAACTCATTGCCATAGGCTGTTGTGATGGCTACAAGTACCACTGGGTTCATAAAAGAATGGAATAAATTCATAAAGGGTAGGCCCATCAACTAGCCAAGATAATTAGGGATTCACCTTATACTTGGGCCAACCATAAAACTCTGACTACCAGAAGCCAGGCGTGAATGACAAGGGTGAATCACCCCATAATTGCTCAGTTCTGTACATTTCCCCTAGAACTCTGTGTCACCTGCCTCTCTCCGCACAGCTTGTCATTTGCAGAGGGCTTTTACAATGACAGGAAGGTACATTAAATAGTGGGAAAGAAGATGCCTGTGTTTAAAACTTATCAATTAAAAGTGCCAGGCTGAGATGAAAAGATGCACGGCAAGACGTTAACTCTTTGGTGTTTCATGGCTGCTGGTTGATTTTGGTTTTAGACAAAATCCTCACACTGACTTAAACCTCAGACTCACCCAGCATACAGTACATGTTCAGTGAGACTCCTCACATGCTTGATGCCTATGGACATGATCCACAGCCCGTTAAAGTCAATCCCTCAAAATGCTTTGCTGAACTGAGGTTTTAAACATTGGAGGCCAGATCCAACCATGGACAACATAGATCCAGCTGAGCAAGATGGACCATGGTCTAACCCAGTATGGCAGTTCTTAGCTTCTTAAAACTGTTCTTAGCGCTCAGTTAAGTCTACAAATCCACAGGGACAGAGTTCGGATGTTAAGGACAGAAAGATCCACTAAATCACCTAGTCTGACTTCCTGTACAACACAGACCAGGTAAACCTGCATCGAGCCCAATCCATTATTTCCCTTAGTAGTAACAGTCTTATTTCTAATTGGAATTAGTCTGGCTTTATTAGCTTCCAGCCACTAATTCTTGTTCTGCTTTTCACCACTAGATTAAAGAGCTCTCTTTTATGTGGGATTTTCTCCTTGGGAAGGTACTCCTACATCATAATCAAATTAACTGTCAATATTCTCTTTAATAAACTAAACTGACTGAGTTCCTTTTGTCTCTCATGATAAAGCAATTTCTCCTCCCCCCGAATCATCTTAGTTGCTCTTCTCTGTACCCTCGCCCCAATTTTATGTATGGACTTGCTCAAAAAGCATTGGTGTATGTACGGAAAGTTGAATGGTGCCTACTTATGGGCTATGTCTAGACTGGCATGATTTTCCGCAAATGCTTTTAACGGAAAAGTTTTTCCGTTAAAAGCATTATGCGAAAGAACGTTTAGATTGGCACGACGCTTTTTGCGCAAAGCACTTTTGCGGAAAAGCGTCCGTGAATCTAGACGTGGTTTTGCACAAGAAAGCCCCAATCGTCGTTTTTGCCATCGGGGCTTTATTGTGCAAAACAGTCCTGAGCTGTCTACACTGGCCCTCTTGCGCAAATACATTTGTGCAAGAGGGCTTTTTCCTAACGGGAGCAGCATAGTATTTAAGAAGAACACTGACAATCATACATTAGATCGCCAGTATTCTTGCGCAAATTCAAGCGGCCAGTGTAGATAGCTGGCAGTTTTTCCAAAGCAGCCACTTTTATGAAAAACTTGCCAGTCTAGATGCAACCATGTTGTCTAACATCAGTCTATGTGCAAATGGGCACTGCAATTAGCATGTTTTGATGGGTATGATGAGTTTTGCCCCAGAAGATGCTAAAGATTAAGCTCTTCTGTGGTGAACCATTGCAATGCATTTACAGCAGGTATTTCTAACAGTGTAATTACATTAAGGTAGTTGTTACACCTGTACCGTCCACCCTTCCCCCATCTCCAACACAAGCCACTAAAACATGCCAATAATAAAAACAGCCAAAGTAAAGTTACAATATCTCACAATCCTTAGCTGTAATAACCAAGGTAATGGCTTTCTCCATAATGATTTGTCATGCAATTTTAGTTTCAAAGCCTCAAATTAATTACAACCCTGAAACAAATCATGCTGTTAAACCATACATTGCAAACAAATTATGTTCTCCAAACAGGTAATTTACAACTTGGAAAAGTAATTGATAAACCCAAAGTGTCCAAATAATGGTAAAAAAATGAAGAGCAAAGTGACTAAAATAGCAGACTAAAGCATCAGGGTAAATGACACAGATAAGCTGGCATCACCTATCACTTTATCACCAGCTGTAAATACTGTTTTGTTGTTGCTCTCCTGTTCTTGTACATCTAAAAACATCAGTGCCCTCAACAGAGACAAAATATGGGACCCATCAAAGAGCTGATGGTTCTTTCTGTCACACAGAAGGAAGAGAAGAGAAAGAATTTATAGTAAAGGTGCTGGCTTGGAAATCTAGGCTCAATTCTTGATTTTGCCGCAGACTTGAATGTCTGAACTTGAGCAAGTCATTTACATCTTTTTGTGCCTCAATTCCCCCTCCATAAAGTTGAGATGATAATAGTTCCCTTGTCTCTATTGTTTGTTTAGACTATGAAGTGGGTATGTATAATAACGGCTTTGCACACTACCTAACCTGATGAGATCCTAGTCTTGGCCAGGGCCCCTAAACACTACTGTAGTACAAATAAGTAATAAGCCTGTCGTGGCTTCTTAAAGCATCTGGCTCTGTGGTTTCTTCCATAGAGAATGCACCATTCATTTAACACTTGAAAACAAACAATCAGTCGATCTAATTCTTAGGACACGCAGCTCATTTTTATGTTTGGCCTTTTCCTCAATGCCATCCTTGAGGCTTCCATAGACCGCTGACTCTCCTCTTGTTAACTCATGAAAATGTTCACATCCTCACCTGTTTGGTGTGCTTTTTAAGATTTGTTTTTGCATCTGACGAAGTGGGACTTTGCCCACGAAAGCTCATGCTCCAATAAATCAGTTAGTCTATAAGGCACCACAGGACATCTCGTTTTAGCAGCCTGGTTTGTCTTCTGATTTGTTTCATAGTGTTAAGATAACAGGGTTTGAATCTCATTCTGTGAAGGCCACATTGCACTGATCTGGTATTAACACAAGCGTGCACTCACTTTAAGGCCCTTTTACACTACCTGAGCAATATAAATGGACCTTACTGCAAACAATCATCCAGGACCCATGAGACTGTCTCTTCCCAAAGACAGGTACAGATTAGAGCTCCGGATCTTGCACCATTACAATAAAAGGGAGCTTTTTCGTTGACTTCTATAGATTCTGCCTTATATGTACTTTAGTGGTTATTGCACAGTTAGCAACATTTGATTTGATTACATTGGTATCAATGGGAAACATCGACCTTCCCGTTCTCTAAAAAGATCCTCAACTTCCTTATACAAGAAAGCTGATGTCTTCTAATATGCAGTCTAACCTCTTGATCCAAAGGCAGGAAAGTGGCACAAGGGTCCCAGCCTGGTAAATCACTTAAGCATCTGCTTAACTGTAAATATGCGAGCAGCCTCATTGATGGGTCTCATCACATGTTAAAGTTATGCATGTGCATAAGCCCTTTGCTGGATTGCCACACAAGAGAGCAAGGACCCAATTTTTTTCTTATACACAACAGTCTAAGACAAAAATAACAAGTTATTGTCAGTCCAGATGAAACTAGCAGCCATGAGATGAGGCTCATACCCCAAATATACACATTCTATACTATATACACCTTGGGGCTTTGTAAGCCTAGTGACTTGGGAAAAACAAGCTTCACCATGAACTAGGGAGTTCATAATGATTTCAGTTCTGGGGCAGCATCTCGCCCAATGGGATCCCGACCCATGGCGAGCTCCAAGGTACTGTGGTAATACAAATAACTCTAAGGACCCTCTGTGCAATTTCCTTTGGCTCCACCCTGGGTCCTCATCGCCTGGAGCTCCTGACCTTGCTTTGGTTTATCACCTATTTATTTGATTTCTTAACGGTTATTAATTCAGTAAAATATAACCTCTGGACGAGCTCTTAGGATGTGGCTGATCTATACTGGCTGGACATTGCGGGAGGTGGCAGAAGTGCAAGGTCCCCTTTGCATGGCCCCCTCGCCTGTGCAGTGTTTGAGCTGTCTGGGTGGTTCTATTTTGTCGGCAGGAGAACTCTGTCCTGGCAACAAATAGGATTTAAACTGTACACATTATACATCCCCCAGCCCACCCTGGGCCTCGCAGATGAGGTCTGAGCAAACCTCAACACAGGGGATCATCCTGTCCATAGGACAGTAGGGGTAGCCCCCAAAATGTGAGGCTCATAGTGTCCAACCCGAACCGTCCTCTGGATGGAACAGCTCTGGCTGGCAGGGACCTCAAAAGGTCATCTAGTCCAGCCCTTGCCACTCATTCCAGGACTAAGTATTATCTAGACCATTCCTGACTGGTGTTTGTTTAACCTGCTTTTAAAAATCTCCAATGATGTATATTCCATAATTTAGGTAGGCAATTTATTCCAATGTTTAACCATCCTGACAGTTAGGAAATTTTTCCTAGTAGCCAACCTCCCTTGCTGCAATTTAAGCCCACTGCTACTTGTCCTATTCTCAGAATTAAGGAGAACAATTTTTCTCCCTCCTCCTTGTCACAAACTTTTATATACTTCAAAACTGATATCGTACCCCTCTCAGCCTTCTCTTTTCTGGACTATTCGCACCCAATTTTTTCAATCTTCCCTCAGAGGTCATGTTTGCTAAACCTTTAATCATTTGTGTTGCTCTTATGTGGACAAATTGGAGAATTCCTGAAAAGTGGCACCCAGAACTAGACACAGTACCTCAATTGAGGCCTAACTGGTGCAGCATAATGTGTTTACATCTAGAGCTCTAAGCAGTGTGCTACCTTGCACTTGTCTCTTATTATGTGTAAGTTCACTGCCTAGTACCTGGGAGCCCTGATCCCAGTTGGGGTTTCTAGGTGCTAATGTAAAACAAATAAATGTGGATTATGCGCCCTTTCTAACTTCCAGAGTACTTACCACCATGCTGGTGAAGGGCATTCATGTAGACGCAAAAAAGCCCTATGCCAACAGAACGTTTGGACTGCTGAGTCTCAGCTGGACAAGAGCAACCTCAAATTATCTTTTCCTGTTACCTACCCAGCTGAACTTTCCTCCCCCTCTCCTATTATTTAACTCTGTGCACCATTTTATTTATTTATAGTAGCACCCAACACATGCTAAGCACTTTCCAAATATTTAAGGACAGTCCTTGCTTCGGTGGGTTTATAAATGGACACTCAGGCAAGCAGAAGCAATATTAGGCACTTTACTGGCAAGTCTGTATGTACACAATGGGATACAACTGTACAAAAGACAACATGCAAACTAAATGACCATACTGTTGTGGCCACGCTGCAATCAGAGTTATGCCAGTAGTACGTACACACAACCAAGCTAGTTTTGATCCATCTCACTGGTACAGCATTCCTGCCTAAGGCCCTAGATCAGGCCTGGGCAAAATATGGCCCGTGGGCCACATCTGGCCCACCAAGCCACCGGATCCAGCCCGTGGATACAGCTGCGAGCCCCAGGCAGGCTCTTTGCTTGTGCCACATGCCACTCAGAAAAGCAGCTGCTGGGCCATTTCTCTTTCATTACTGTGAGCCCAGAGGGGAAGGGGGAAAGGTTTCATGAGCTGTCCCTGCCCCCAGCACAATCCCATTGGCCAGTTTCTGGCCAATGGGAGCTACCTGTTTGAAAGATAGGCAGCACACGAAGCACCACGCCCTCCTCCCCTCCGGCTCATAGTTATTCACCACCGCACATGGCCTGTGCAGGAGCGGGGCAGGGAGACAGGCTGCCTGAGAAATGTGCTGGGCTGCTGGCAGGGAGTCACCCAGGTAAGTCTCCTGGCCAGAGCCTGCCTCTGGCACTCCAGCCCCTCCCTTCCCATACCCTCTGCCTCCCCACTCCTGCCCTTCTACCTCATATAACCAAACCCTCTGCCCCCCTTCTGCACCCATATTCCCTCCCAGATATGGCACCCCAATCCTCTGCTCTAGACCCCAACCCCCTCCTGCCCTAGGTGCCAACCCTAACCCCTATATCCCAGTCCCCTGCCCCAGGTCACAACTGCTACCTTCTCCCAAACTCCCTCCCAGACCCCACTTTCCCTCCTGCACCCCAGTCCCTTACGCCAAGCTCCCTTCTGCACCCAATCTCCATCCTGGACCCCACACTTCCTCCATTATTATCATGAAAGAGTGCAGCCTTCAACCACTTTCCAAAATCTTGCAGCAGCCCCCATAAAAAATTATTGCCCACTCCTGCCCTAGATACATATCCGAGCAGCTAGACCATGCTACCATGCCTGCATTCCTATTATTATTCATGCCAGTTAGATCCAAGCTAGCTCAGCCATGTCTATACATGCTTCAATCACATCTGAGGGCATGTCTACAACAGGAAATTATTTCAAAATAACATATTTTGAAACAATAACTCCAAAATAATAATTTCAAAATAGTGTGTCAACACTACGGGAAGCCTCGAAATTAGTCCAAGGCAGGCTCCATTAATGTGGACCCGCTACCTTGACTTAGAGCTCCAACAAGCACTGGGAAGTAATTCGTTTGAATTACTCTGGGGAGTGGTTATTTCGAAATAGTGGCACCGGAGCAAATAACTATTTCAAAATTAGCATTATTCCTTGTGGAAAATGGGAGTTATTATTTTGAAATAACCAGCCCTCTATTTTGAAATAGCGGGCTTGGTATATTTCAAAATAACTCCCTAGCGTAGACCAGGACTGGCTGTGGAATAGACACACCCTACATGGCAGAATGTACCATGCAGTACTTACGTATGAGAACCTATGGACCATCACCAACCTCTCCAAAAGTGAAATGCAACAAGATGGCACTAGAAGTAGGACCTTGGAGAGTTTTTCAATAGGAGCCTTTAATGGCAGGGTATTTTAAGGTATCTTGCAGGCCTCCACCATATCCAGCATTCTGTAATTTCCACTCCAACTCATCTACTGAAGTGGGTTTTACCCACAAAAGCTCATGACCCAGGGGTGGCCCTAGACTAGCTGCCAGCAACTGGCGCCCTAGGCAAACCATGCAATCGGTGCCCCCACCTCCAAACCTCTCAATGATATTGTGCCACCATTTGGCGCCCCATTTAACTTGGCGCCCTAGGCGACCGCCTAGTTTGCCAATATTGACGGTCTGCCCCTGTCATGACCTAATACATTTGCTAATCTCTAAGGTTGTTTGTTGTGTACAGGACTGTTTGTTGTGTAACTGACTGTAGCTTCATCGACATTGAAGGACTGGATGTCACTTTACTCCATTGAGGAACTGAACTGCTACTCTCATGACCACTGTATTGACCCAGCATTTCATTAGCGCCTTAGTACCCAGATGGTTACGTTCCTCCCTGCCATGATTCAACTGGCCTGAGAAAAGAATTTATCCCACTCGGATTTCCATGCAAGTACCTCTCCGGGTGTTACACTTCCTGAACCAAGCATGTCCCAGTTTACATTATAAAACAGCCCAGAAGAGGCATAGTTCGAATGCTTTTTTCTCTGAACTCCAAAAGGAGCAAGCCTCCTAAACAGGACTTCTGCCTCTGCTTCTGAGCTGTAAACTTACATGAGATCAGACCCCTAGACTTTCCCCTCCCCGTTCACCTGAAAGACTCCTCCACAACAGACATCTTATCAGACGTGACTGATTGCTGTAATCTGTACTCTGGGCAGCCATTAAGCAAATTACCTGAATCATTGCAAGGATTAGTCTCATTAACACATGATTAGCATCAAATTAAAATAATGAGTGTTTAACTTCTGATGTCTTCCAGTTGTTTGAACAGCTTGATCGGCCACACCAGACTGGCAGGGAGGTGGCGGGTGTCAAGAAGTCGGGGGCGGGAAGGGGGGGCAGAGGAAGGTAGGCTGCACAGCACAAGGCAGAATGCTGCGCACAAGCAAAGCGAAGCATCATGGACAGATTCAAAGCAAACGACACGGAAGATTCACCCCACCAAACAGCCTAGGTGATGGGTGAACTCTGAGCTTGCTCCATGCTTGGCATGGCCCAGCCTCTGTTCTTCTGGAGCAAGGTTTTACACGCCCATGTCAGCGTGTCGCCTGCCTCTCATTCTTCAGCTTGTCATTTGCAGAGGGCTTTTCCAATGACAGGGAGGCACATTAAAGGGCTGGGAAGAAAACGCCTGTGTTTAAAATGTATCAGCTGAAAGTGCCAGGCCGAGATGAAAAGATACAAGGGGAGACATTAATTCTTTGGAGTTTCATGGTTGATTTTGGTTCCAGACAAAAGCCTCACACTGACTTCAACTTCAAACTCACAATGCATATATCTTCAGAGAGACTCCTGACATGCTTCATGCCTCTGGACCTGATCCAAAGCCCATCAAAGTCAATCCCTGAAAATGCCTTGCTGAACTGAGGCTTAGACTCATAGCATAGAATCATAGACTCCCAGGGCTGGAAGAGACCTCAGGAGGTCATCGAGTCCAGCACCCTGCCCAAAGCAGGACCAATCCCAATTAAATCAACCCAGCCAGGGCTTTGTCGAGCCAGGACTTAAAAACCTCTAGGGATGGAGATTCCACCACCTCCCTAGGTAACCCATCCCAGTGCTTCACCCCCCTCCTAGTGAAATAGTTTTTCCTCATATCTGACAAAACAATTCACTGTTTTTTCCCTCTTACTCTTTTCAAACAAAACATTAATAAAATAGTTATCAATAATTTTTCTTTACAAGCAAAACAGATTATTCACTCCCCAAAAAGTTATATCCTTTCTAATAACATTTTTGAAAGAGATATGTGGGGGGGGAGCTCATGAAAAATTTGCCGTATCACAAACAAGGGTCTGTTTTGCACACGCAAAATGAAAATGGCTTCCAAAGGTTGGAATTTTTCCACTAAAAACAGGCTTTCAATGATCTTTCCTGCTGCACAAGGTAAAGTGCAAGCTGTTCTGCACCAACAAGACTCCCTCCCCCCCATGAGGCATTGTGCTTCATGGACATCCCTATGGCTGACAATTCCTTCCCTGTTCTGGGACAGGAATTTGCAGCTATCCAACACCAGATGTAAATTACTATCTCCTTGTTTTCCCTGCTGGCTCAACTGCACTGGCTGGTGCATTGCTTCCCCCCGCTCTATGCCCATCTGCTTCAGCTTATTTATTTATACTTCTCCACCTGGACACGGGGTGACTCTCACCCTGTCTTACTCTCGTTCCTGGCTGATTAGCTCTAGTCACAATCTAATCTTTGGTTTAACCTAATAACCTACACCAACAGCCCCCAAAGACATTCTGGGCTGCCTGTGGCAGACAAACGATCTTCCTTGTGTATCCCAAACTCCTTTTCAGGTGAGCGATAAGACCCATGGGTACAAGGATTGCAAGATCAGAACCCAAGCCTACATTCCAAGAAGTGTTTCTCTTCTGATGAAGGAAATGACAGCCCATGTGCAGCAGCCAATGTTTAAACCTCAACATCTTGGTTATTTATTCTTTAAAATGCCACAAACCATAAGTACATATTATAGACAAATCACTTGTCAGAGCTCTTTTTTAATTTAATTAAAGCCATTTTTTTTTTCATTCATGGAAGTGCAAAGAATCAACTTAAACAGATAACATGGTTCACACTTGCGGGAGATGAAAATAGCCAAGCCAAATTTTGGCAAAGTTTGTAACAACAAAAAATCCAAGCAAAGACTATACGTGTGCCAACTTTCATCTCAGCAGAGATGGAAATGCAATGAATTATACACACAGAGCCTCCCCGTGGAAACACTTATAGTCTTCTTGCTAGAAGGATATTTATAACAAGGCTAGCCTGCAGGCCAGAGTCTCCTCTACTGCAGGGGTTTTCAAACTGTGGGTCACGACTGAGGGCTCGGTGGTGGGATGTCAGGCCCTGGATCTCATTGCTACAGGGGACCAGGTGACCAGTGGGGGGGCTAAGGCAGCTCCCTGCCTGTCCTGGCACCGCAGACTGAGCTGTGCCCCAGAAGCAGCTGGCAATAGGCCTAGCTCCTAGGTGGTGTGGTGGTGGGGGAAACGCACAGGGATCTACACACTGCCCCTGCCCTGAACACTAGCCCTGCACTCCCATTGCCTGGGACTTGCTGCTGGTTGCTTCTGAGGTGTCAGAAGAGACAGGAAGCTGCCTTAGCACCCCCGCTGCACTGCTGACCTGGAGCTGCTCAAGGTAAGCCCCTCCTGCCCCAGCCCTGAGCCCCCCAAAAGATGGAGCCCCCTCCTATGCCCCAAAGCTCTCCTCCTCAGCGCCACCCCGGAGCCCACACTCTCGTCAAATTATGTTGGGTTGCGGGCACCAACAATTTTCTTCAACTGGGCCATGAGCAAAAAAGTCACGAGAAAGTCATGAGAAAAAACGGTTGAAACCCACTGCTCTAACATGCATGCTTGACTTCAATGGAGATCAGCATTAAAGCACCCCTGAGTAAGAGTTGCATGCTGCCCCCAAGGAAGCAGCAAGCCTCAGCAACACCCCTAATTTGGCCTTTACACCTTTCTAAGTGAAAAATTCTATCCGCAAGCATTCCTGAGCCAGTAGGCTGTATCTGCACCTAGTCCATACGGGTGGTTCCGTAGTTGATTAATGATGACCTTACTTTTGCCATGATGGGAGCACAGCATGGGAAGTGCATGGCGGCTAAGCAGCTTTGTAACACTGGGGTCATCCCAATGCATTTTACTAACTCATCCATATTCTGTACACTGACAGTATTATATGGGTTCAATGAAAATATTCAACAGAAAATCTGTTTTCTCAAGTATCCCTCTCAAAAATATTACCAACCGGACCTAGTCCCCTCTATTCCACATGTATTAGATCGTTTCTTTTGAGCAACTAATTTGGGGGAAGTCCCTGGAGTGGTTAGTAAAGTGCTAATTCAGCAAAGATTTCAAGTGCTTTGCTGAATACTGATGTACTGCAGATTGAGGATCTTAGCTTTGCACTGATGCAAAAGACATACCAAAGCCTCAGAGGGAACGTTCCTTTATTGCATGAGTGGTTTTGTGGCTTACAATTGTGTCTGTGTGTTGAGAATATTCATAATACAAGCTCAAGCCTAAGAAGCACTACAGGACTGGGTTGGACAAGCATCCTAATTACACATATGGTGCGTCTGTGTGAGCAAAGTTTTCAGTGCAACCCTTATCAAAGATTCAGCAGAGGAAACATACTGGTGCAATCGTAGCAAAGGCTAGTGGACTTGCAAACATGTTGCTATATGAATGGCATTCAGATGCCACGGTGAAGGGCAGCTGTATAAAACCCTAAGGACTTACCTATGCAGGGAAGAAGCCTAGAATACAGTAGCTAATGTGGAGCACCTAGTGTGTGCTAGCTAGTCCGTATTAACTCTACGTGGGGAAACACTTACTCCACACTTTGGAAGTATATTAAGCTCCTCAAGGCACTTGCCATGTAGAGCAAGAGCATCCCCATGTGCAGCTAGTATGAAGTGGCTAATCCACTTTTAATTCACACCATAGCTTACTCTGCATTCACTTCCCCATGCAGACGAGCCCTAACCTAGACAGACAGTTACACATATGGAAGGGAGGACAAAATTGGTCTTCAACATCTTTATGAATGCCGATGAGGCATGAGAAGGGGAGCATCTCAGAGCCTGACCAGTTTGCAGGGCTCGGGCGGGAGGAAGCTCCCCCTTTTCACCTGCAAACTGAGCAAGTGCAATGTGGAATCAGTGAGCACCACAAGGAGAGGCCCCCCCCTTTCAACCTGTGTGACAGACACCCTGTCCCGAGCAAAAGCCACACCCTTGTTGTGTTGGGCTGCCATTTTTTCACCGCTGCGAAGGTAAGTGGGCCATCATTGCGCAACGTCCCCTTGAAAGTGAACCAAGCGTATCGCTGGGAATCCCTTCCAGTGCTCAGAGATTCCATGATTTAAACAATACATTACGCACCCATCTGCTGCAGCTCATTGACAGTATTATGCAAAGTACATGGTAGTAACTCACACTCACTCGATTCTGCCGTGTCTGTGGGTAGCAAACATATGTTTCCTTCTCCTTGTCTCACGGGCCAGACCCAATCCCCTCTTTTAACAAAGCTGCTGCTTTATTAAACGTTCTGTGTGTTCTTTTTCAATCTATAGATCAGCTTTGGAATGCCAGAGTCTCATGCTTCATTACAATGATGGCAACAGCACTAATTTCAGGCCAGGATATGCAGGGAACTCCCCCTTTTCTGTGCTAAAGCAGCTGGTCTAACGTACCCCATTCTGACAGGGCCACAGGAGGCTCAACACAGAACTGAGGATAAGCCTGGCACAAAGCTGTGCAAACTTGGCAGCCAGATGGGTGAGTGGGGTAAGAGCCCCTATGTCAGCTTTCTTGCCCATTGGAGGTTCAAGCTTTGCACATGGATGATCCTCCCTGGGCCAGTTAACCAAGCTTTACTGCTGCCATTAATCAGCAACATAGCCCAAAGCAGCCACATCTACACTGGAGGATCCAGCCTGGATTCTATCAACTGTTCCTAATAAAGGGAACATAGTCCAAAGAATCAGATCTTTAGCTGGTGATGTGAAACGATGGAGCTCCACGGGCTTCAATGTAGCTATGTTGACTTACACCATTTGCAGTTCAGTTCCCATCTGTCTGAGATCCAAGTTGCTTTGCTCATTTTGAGTTGCTATAGAAATAGTCAACATCAGACACAAGGGGAGGGGGGCGGGAGACAGCACCCACTGGAGAGTGAGCACAGAAGACCAGGACAGCATCAGCAAAGGCACTGCATACACATGAACACCGATCCCATACTTGCCAGAGAGCATGGATACTGATGTGCTTCCTGCAGGACAGTTCTCTTTGGTTAGTTGGGCTTGAATTGCTGTAACTTTAAACCCATGAGGCCTGAATCACCACTGTGTTTCTCTAGGGCTACAGCTACACTATAGCTGCGTCTAGACTGGCAAGTTTTTCCGCAAAAGCAGCCGCTTTTGCGGAAAAACTTGCCAGCTGTCTACACTGGCCGCTTGAATTTGCGCAAGAACACTGACGATCTAATGTATGATTATCAGTGTTCTTGCGCAAATACTATGCTGCTCCGTTCGAAAAAGCCCTCTTGCGCAAATGTATTTGCGCAAGAGGCCAGTGTAGACAGCTCAGGATTGTTTTGCAAAAGCCCCGATGGCGAAAATGGCGATTGGGGCTTTCTTAAGAAAACTGCGTCTAGATATAACGACGCTTTTCCGCAAAGTGCTTTTTGCGCAAAAGCGCCCGTGCTAATCTAGACGCTCTTTTCCGAAAATGCTTTTAACGGAAAAACTTTTCCGTTAAAAGCATTTGCGGAAAATCATGCCAGTCTAGACGTAGCCTATGAGTTCTGCCACAAGAGGCAAGGCAAATAAAGCATGGATTAGCTTTTTTGCACTTCATTTGCATAATCTCTTTCAGTCTGTTTTCGCGCAAGGGGTTTTTGAGCAATAACAAGCAGTGTGGATGTTTCCTTTTTGCGCAAAACCCCCCTTTTGTGCAAGATCCTTATGCCATCCACACTGCTTGTTTTTGCGCAAAAACCCCTTATGCAAAAAAGGACTGAAAGCGATTATGCAAATGAAGCACAAGAAAATGCTAATCTGCACTTCATTTGCATTGCCTCTTGTGGCAAAACTCATCATGTAGACAAAGCCTAATTGTCCACTGGTGTAACTCCAGGGAGGGAGGGTATACTCTATTCGTTCGGACATAGAGACCTAGGATTTCCATTATAATGCAAAGAAAGAAAGAAAGAAAGAAAGAAATGCAATAGAATCCTAGAACACTAGAACTGGAAGGGACCTTAAGAGGTCATTGAGTCCAGTCCCCTGCCCTCATGGCAGGACCAAGTACCATCTAGATCATTCCAGATAGATGTCTGTCTAACCTGTTCTTAAATATCTCCAGAAATGGAAATTCCACAACCTCCCTAGGCAATTTATTCTCTGATTCAGCACTGGTCAGGTCCCAAGGATGCCGGCCTACAGAGGCTCAACCTATAGTAATTGAAAGGTTGGACTTTACATTTGTTTTCTTAACATGCTTGCTTTTTGTAAGAACTGAGACGTACACCTGCAGACTTGTAGTTCCCTGTTTAACTGTCGACCTTATTTCAGGATGCAATTCATTACAGTGCAGGGAAATGCAGAAAGAATTCTGAGCTGGCTCCATAGAAGGTCATTTATTGATGAGCAGGCATCAGTTTTTGGATTGAGCCATCCATCGATGGATCTCATCTTCTATGATGCCATTGGTGAGCGACTAAACCAATCCTTGATCAGCAGAGCCAATTACAGATGTCACATAAAAAGCCGCCAACTGCAGGCGCTGTATGTTCTTTTCAAATCCTGCGCTTTTCTTGCAATGCCTGGATACGCTGACTCTCAAAGCAATTAAGAGCCTGACAAGGGTTTGTCGCCAGGACAATCTGTCCTGAACTAGAGTTTCCAGATCATTGGGCGATATGCCGCATGACTTCATATTGGCCTTTAAGAGGTCTTTATAGCGCTTATACTGATCACCAATAGAGCTCTTTCCATGAGCAAGCTGGCCAGAGAAGACCAACTTTGGTATCCGTGTATCATCCATCCTCATAATATGTCATGTTATGAGCAGGCATCAGTAAAAAGTCTATCACAATGTCCTCAAGTCTGCAACAGAATACCCAGTGCTGGGGTCTGATCCAATAAGGTTTGCAATCTGAAACTGAGGCCTCCCCCCACCTTTAACAAATGCCATGGAGATGAAAGAGGCCATGACAGAGGGGTGACTGGGCCAAATTTGAGTGGCATTGCAGCCGTGCGAGCCAGGTCAGACCAGCATTCATTCAAATTCCACAGGTTTAGGGTCCTCTCAAACGAGGCAGTGGTCTGGGGCTGCCTTTTCCCCTGCCTACACCCCCATCTCCTGGGCAGCCCTGCATTAGGGTAGCAAGTTGGATTTTCAAAGGGCTTATCCCTCTGGTACCACTGTCTGCTACAGGAATCTGACAATCAGACACTCCCAGTGCAGAGAGAGAGCCTCAGGAAAGCTACCAGCTAGTGCATCTCAGGGCCCAAATTCCTCATATTAACCATGGGCTAGATATTGCCAGGGGTGTTAACTGCAGAAGGAGCCCCTAGGTGACACTGCGGTTCAGAGACTTCTGAGACACAGGCCCTCCCCTGCTTCTCCCTTGCCCCAAATCCAGGACACCTCGCAACTACAATTCAACTGCGCTGGCCAGCACATTTATGAGGATGGCACATTGCCTCTTCCCTCCCTGCCCTATTTACTTCCATGGGAGTATCTGGAATACAGCAGATGTTTATACTAGCCCAGGGGACCAGTAGAAAGGAGTGAAGGGGGAAGGGTTATTCTCCCTTACACCTCTGCATATACAATATGAGTTAAAATCTGGTCCTATATAAATGATAATTTACTAAGTAACTGCAACCTCCTAGGGTGGAGTTGTTAAGGATGCATCTGAACCACATTACCCATCACTTTTTGCTACTTACAGACACAGAAAATTATCCATGAGGAAATGATTACCTAGGTCATAAATTACCTACAAAAATTTGGGCTGGATTTTGTGCCAATCACCATTCCAATTAATTAACCAAAAGTGACTGACTGGCTTTAGACCAAATATTTTCTCATCAGTATTCAGTAGTACTTCCAACAGGATGAAAAAGAAAAAAACCCTGGAAAGGTTAGGGAGAGGGAGAGAGAGAGAAAGAGACAGAGATTAGACAACATGAAGACAGACAAGAAAAAATTATTCTGAATTGTACAATGAAGCCTTCTCTTTCTTGTTTGCATCCATGCTCTGCTACAGAACTGGCATCTGTGGGTGTGGTCTGCAGATGCATCCTCAGACCAGCAATACACATAACACATTTTTTTTGTATCTGTCATGCTTTTGAGCTGGGGCTGGAATTGTGTCAATGGAGAAAAGAAAAAAGAGTCCCTTTGCATTTGCTGGAAGCATCAGGAAGATTTTTAGGGTGGGTTATAGACAGAGTAACCAGATAGCAAGTATGACAAATCAGGACACTTTTTGTGTTTCTGTGGGGGATGGGGAAAGTTGCCTATATAATACAAAGTCCCTAATATCGGGACATCTAGTCACCCTAGTTATAGAGAGTGAGATACAAAAAAAATCAAACTTGTACAGGCAGGCAAAGATTTTCAAAAAAGTGACTAAGGATTTTAAGGGCCTCAGTTCTGAGGTCTGACCCTCAGACAGTTAGAGTCCAATTTTCATCAGTCATTTACTTAGCACTTGCTGAAAAGCAGGATCCTTTGAGTTGCCTCAGATATAGAAAAATTAAGCCCATCTGAAAACGAGGCCTTAAGTATGCATGGTGGCAAAACGACATTACATGCGCTGACTTTTTAGGACCATACACACTGAACAGTAAATTAATCCCCAAAGCTCCCAGTTGAACTTGCACTGTATTCTCAGTTATATGCAGGGATTGTTTTAGATGCTGGAGTGTGCAGGGAACATCTGTAATGACAAGAGTTTGTTAGTAACTTGTGGCATAGTGAACAAAATCTGTAAACAGACAGCCACCTACATAGCTCTCTCCAGCACAGTGGTCCCCAACCTTTTGGGGCTACTGGGCATCCGGGCGGGTCTGCATCTGTCTGTCTGACGCAAGAACCCAGGAGCGAGACTGCCCATGCGCCACGCACCTGGGGGCGAGGCTGCCCATGCGCCGCACGCCCGGGGCCGGCACCACGCATATGCCGCGCGCCCGGGGCAGGGGCCGCCCATGAGCCATGCACCCTATAAATGCCCTCCAGCAGATTATCTTACATGCTATATATTTGATAGAGTTTGTCTGTCTGTGAGTGAGCGAGTCTGCACCTGTCTGTCTGACCGTTTGTTCAAGAACTCCTCCAAAACGGTAAGAGCTAGGAGCACCAAATTCTATATACTGCTTCCCTTATAACTTTAAGCAAGGTCAGGGTTTGGTTGTGTGAGGGGACAGGTCTGAGACTCCCCTCCGCCCTACCAATTCATACAGGGACACACAAAACCATACAGAAAAGAGGCAATCACCAGGTAGTTGAAAGGGGCTGGCTGGTGGTGCATCTCCCCTGTCCGGGACTGCCCCACCCCAAGCCTCCCACCCCTAAGGCACCATTTAGGGAGGGCAGGGGAGCTGAAGTCCCCCCCCCCCAATTCATATGGGAACATTGCTGGCTGTTCCCCTTCATCAGGGAGCAAGGGGAAAGTGCACAGTTCACTGCATTCCTCACTCTGCTTTTGGAGTGCAGGGGGCAGATGAACTTGGACCTGCCCCAGCCAGGAGATGCACCTTTCTCCCGGCTGTGCCTGCTGGAGCTGCAGCAGCCATGGAGAGGTGCCTCTCACCTGACCCCAACCTGCTGCGATGAGAGAGGGCTGTGACTGGAAACAGCAAACCGGAGCCAATGGGAATCATGAGGCTCTGTGGCTATGGACCCTTTGGGTAAACAAAGCAACACAGACCTGCAGCTCACTTTGAAAAACACTGTTCTCGTGGTTCCATAAAGGAGTAAGAGAGAGAAACACACAGAGCAGGGCTGGCCTTACCATGAGGTGAACTGAGGTGGCCGCCTCAGGTGCCAGACTGTGGGGAGCCACTAGGACCCAGAGTGTAGAAAATTGTGTCTGGAGCAGGTGCATATGTATTCTCTCTGCTCTAGATGCACAGAGATGGCAGAGCAGTACCATGAGAGGAGTAGAACAGGAAGAAGGCAGAATTGAGACCTTTCAAAGTTTTGGCCCATGCGAGGGGGCATGGGGGTGCCATTTGAGCTCCCCGTCTCAGGTGCCAAAATGTTGTGGGCCGGCCCTGACACAGAGAGAAAAGTTACTGGTCCAAAGCATACAGAAGTTAATGGAAAGACTCACAATTATTTCAATAGGCTTTGGATCAGATCCCATGGCTGCAATTATTAGCTGCACCCAAAAATACAACTGAGTCTTTACAAATATGGAAAGTGGCAGTATAATACATTTTATTGCGAAGGTGCAATACATACCTCAGATTAATTTATGTATTTCCATGCAAACGAATACTTATTCAGCAACTCCTAGTAATAGAGGTCATGAGAATTGTCAAAAGCATGGTAGCTATGAACTAGATGGTGTCCCTCTTACTCATATCGGATTGTGCTTACTCACAGAAATAATCCCAGTTAGGTCAACAGGACTACTAACATGAGCAAGCACACACCCATAACAGTAATGGTTGCACACAAACATGGAGATTTTCATATTAGAAATGAATGGGAACTGACCATACATAGCTTCCAAAAATAGTTTTCTCAGCTAAGCTATTAGATACAATAGCCCTACCTTTCAGGTGCAGGTGATTAAAAATAAGCCATGGATACACAATGCAGTGTGCCATAAAATCATAGAACAATAGGGCTAGAAGAGACTGTAAGGGTACGTCTACACTGCACACTTATTTCGGAATAAGCTATTCTGGAAGAAATACTCTGAAATAGCTTATTTTGAAATAGCGTGTCTACACTACAGGGAAGCCTCGAAATTAGTCCGAGGCAGGCTCCCCTACCTCAATTTATAGCCCCAGGAAGCACTGGGGAGAAATTACTTTGAATGGCCCTGGGGAGGAGCCATTTCAAAATACCAGCAGTGGCGCGTCCACACTACCGCTATTTTGAAATAGCAGTTTCAGAAGAGGCGTTATTCCTCGTGGAATGAGGTTTACAGAAGTTGGAATAAGCCGTCTGTTATTTTAAAATTATTTCGAAATAACTGTGCTGTGTAGATGCACCCTAAGGGTGTGTCTAGACTACAGGGTTTTTTCGAAAAAAGTGACCTTTTTTCCAAAAAGCTTCACCTGCATCTAGAAATTAAATCGAAAGAGCACGGCAGATTTTTCGACTGCAGAAAACCTCATTTTACAAGGAAGAACACCTTTTTTCGAAAGTGCTCTTTCAAAAAAAAACCCGTTATTGAACGCAAACAGTGCTTTTTCGAAAGAGAGCATCCAGACTGCCAGGGTGCGCTCTTTTGAAAAAGCGGCTCTCTTTTTCGAAAATACTGGTTGCTGTCTAGACGATCTCTTTCGAAAGAGGCTTGTAGTCTAGACGTAGCGTAAGAGTCATCTAGTGTAACTCCCTGTCAAGATTTGTTGCGTCTAAGCATTCAAGACAGATGTCTATCCAGCCTCATTTTGAAAACCTCCAGGGAAAGTGATTCCACAACTTTTGTAGACAGTTTATTCCATTGTCTTTGCTGTTCAATTAGGAAGTTTTTCCTGATATTTAATCTAAATCTACTATGATGCAGTTGGAACCCACTGCTTCTTATCTTACCCTGTATGACAAGAGAACAATTTTTCTCCAACTTTTTTATGGCAGCCTTTCAAGTATTTGAAAACAGCTAACATGCCCTCCCTTAATCTCCTCTTCTTCAAACTAAACACACCCAGTTCCTTCAGTTTTTGCTCATATGGCTTGCATATGAGCCCTTTGATCATCTTCATCACTCTCCTTTGGTTCCTTTCCAGTTTCTTACATCCTTTCTATACAAGGGTGATTAAAACTGGACACAGAACACCAGGTGATTGTTTCTGGTTTTTTGCAACAGCATCGCAATGTCAAATATTTTATTACTATACAAACCTCTCCTTTCCAATACGCCTTTGGTGAGCAGTTTGAATGACTGAATCTGAGCCGCCACAAATTACCACCACCAGAAACGGGTGAAGGATTCAAAGAACACCCTCTGATGATAGAGACAAATTCTTTTTGAATCTTTGCAGCTTGTCACTAGAGTGTGTGTCTTAGGGGAAGGGAGGGAAAAACAACGAAACAGTGACACACATAGCCTGTACTGTTGGCAGCCTGACTATAGTGCCTGGAATAAAGAAACCATTTTAAAGTGTGTAAGTTGGTTTTCTGGAAGGTACTTCTTCCCAAGACAGGGTGGCTACCCTCCTTTGTTACAAACAAAAGTGTTCATTGAGCAGGAAAAGGGCTGAAAAATGCATTTAGTGATTTTTACTATTCGATCTAGGTTATATACTCCTCGGCTATGTCTACACTGGCAGCTTCTTGCTCAAGAACAGCTGTTCTTGAGCAAAAACTTGCCTGCTGTCTACACTGTACACACGTTCTTGCGCAAGTAAATTTACAGTACAGCGTTGTAAAACAGGGCTTCTTCCGGAAGCGTTATTCCTCTCCTCACAAGGAATAAGCCCGCTTGTGCAAGAGTTCTTTCAGAAGAGGGCAGTGTAGACAGGCAACATGAATTTCTTGCGCAAGAAGCCCCTGTGGTTAAAATGGCCATCAGAGCTTTCTTGCGCAAGAGAGTGTCCACACTGCCATTGATGCTATTGCACAAAATCACATATCTTGTGCAAAAGCACATGCCAGTGTAGATGTGCTCTTATGGAAGACTTTTTGCGCAAGAACTCTTCCGCAAAACAGTTCTTGCGCAAGAAGATAGACGTAGCCCTCATGTATTTCAGGGGAAATATATTGAAGTTATGAGCTCCGGCAAAAAGAAAAAGATCAGCTGTTGTGACAGATCATACTTGTGCGTTCACACCCTATGCACGATTGTAATAATGTTTGTACAAGGTACACCTTGTGAGGGAACATTGAAAAACTCAACTTACTGATCGATAGTATCATGGTGAAATGAGTACGTCATGAACATAAGAGTCAATCATGGCTGAAGTATGTTTCCCAGGAAAGTCTGGGGAGTGGCCAAACCAGTTCCTCAGAGATAAAGAATAAGCTGCAGGGGCGGCAAGTATAATAGGCAGGGGAAGACATTGCTTTCTCAAACCGCCAGCCTGGTCCCACCCAGACTCTGCCCCCAGAACATCTACTATACGCTGGAGTGTTGCTTCTCCTGAGTGCCCATCTTCCCCATGCCCCAGGGCAGGAGAGGCTGGGGCCACACCTCACCCCACCTCCCCATGGTGTTGGGAGCCCCTTGGTTCCCATGGGGGCAGGGCCTGGACAGAAAGAGTGGGGCTGGGGGCCAGGTGGGGGGCCTCATTTTTTTAGGAAGTATGGTTCTTTCAAAAAAGGGTTTTTTTCTCAAAAGAACTGTGTCTAGACTACTTTATTTTTCAAAAGAGCCTCTTTCGAAAAAGCGATCGGAAGAAGATAAGCAAATGCGCTCCAAATTTGCATATCTTCTTTCGAAAGTGAAAGCAAGTCTAGACCTGAGAGTTTGGTCAGTAATCTCCTGGAACATGTGGGGGGAAATTTTACTTTGCATTGAAAATGTATACTAGTAACTACTTAAGAAACTATTTTATCCTTATTTTTTCTTGCAACCATTTCTTTTTGTCCTCATTACTTATGGTCACTTAAAAATCACTCTGTAGTTAATAAACTTGTTTGACTGTTTTATCTAATCCAAAAGTCTCAGAGGGATAGCTGTGTTAGTCTGTAACTGCAAAAAATGTAAACAACAAATAGCCCTGCAGCACCTTATAGACTAACAAAAACCATAAATAGTATCATGAGCTTTCATGTGCACAGCCCCCTTCTTCAGATGATCTAATACAGTGTATTTAAAATAATAAGATGCTATATTATTCTCTTAAAGGCATAACAGACAATATATTTGTACTGTCCAGGAGAGGGCAGTGGAGGACATACGTTTCTGAGGGAAGATCTGAGACGGGGGGGGGGGAAGGTGGGGAGGAGTGTGTCTTGGGGTCGCCCTGCAGCATAATAAAGGCTGCGAAGAGCCAAGGTGTGGTTGGCTGACTGGTGTCAACACACACACACACACACACACACACACACACACAGAGCTGGGTGATTTGCATGCTGCAAGCTACAGGAGCAAGGAGTTGTCAAAGGCACCCAAGGTTACAGGGCAGGAGGACAGCCCCCCACTAGCCTGAACTGTACCCTGGAGTGCCCTTGAGAATGCCTTTTTGAGAAAAGCACCAGGGACTTTATTTCACAACAAACATCCTATCAAGACAATGAATAAGGATAAACTAGTACCTTCCACTTCACCTAAAAACATTGTTTTAAAAAATATTTTCCAGTGCCATTTCCTGCCATTGATTTATTTTAAAAGGGAGCAAGATATTTCATTTCATAAAGTAAAACATGATTATGTCTATAGACTTGTCAGTGTCTATAAAATACTGGGTATGCTAGCTATTACTTGCATTTCCATATAATTAAGTCAAAGGCTAAACCTTTGTGAAAGTAATAAGCAGAATTTTTACCTGGGTGGGTCAAAAGGGGGTGTTGCTCCTGAGGGTAGAAGATCTGTACTTAATAATTAGATATGGCCTTCATTTGTGAAGTTTAGATCCACTCTTTCTCTCAGTTCCATGGTGTTTTGAACCAGTGTTTAAGTTCTGGGCTAGATCTGGTCATTATATCCCAATATGATAGTCCGTACCCCTCAAGTTCACCTTTTCAACAGGACTATGATACATTTTGTACAAACTACACCTTCTGAGGTATCATCTGCAAACTCTTAATTTGCTGATCATTATGGTCTTGGTAAAGTGTGTGTGGCAACATTGCCCGTGGAGTTGTAAGAGTCCTCTGTATGGTCTTACTAAGAGATGGTCCAAGGCTGGAGAGCAGCCACTAACCAATTCCTCAGAGAGACACCTCGGGCAGGTGTCAAAGAAATCAAATGGGCCATCACCTGGGTAAGTGGTCATTCTTCAGCAGGAAAAAGGGCCTGGGTGAAAAACGTATGTCTTGACAAAGAAACAGCTTGGGGTTCCCATCCACACAGACCTTCTGTCTCCTGAACCTTAGTTGGAGAGGAATCTCAAAGAAGAGACAGCACTATAAGAAGGGAAGACAGAGACCCCAGATGAGCTCTCCTTTTCACTCTACTCATGGCATTAATAAAACTTGAAAAACAAAGGAACTAGCATTAGACTGGGGAGAGGGTTATCACTAAAAAAAAATTTCAGCTAGTAAGACTGCTGAAACATGTGGCGAGAGTCCTTTGCTTTGAATTCACTTTGGCATTAGTTGCATTTTATTTTCTTGTAACCAATTCTGACTTTTATGCTTCATGACTTGTGATCACTTCCAATCTATCCTTTTGTAATTAATAAACTTGTTTTACTGTTTTAGCTGAACTAGTGTATTTGGATTGAAGTGTTTGGGAAACGCCATTTGTGCATATCATTTTCTATTAATAAAAGGATGGACTTTATATGAGCTTGCATTGTCCACAAGAGAGTTGGTCAATACAAGATGTACATTTCTCCAGGAAATTCTGGGACTTGGAATTTGCTGGTGCTGTTCTACAGTGCAACATGTGAGTGGGTGGCTATTGTCCTCCCGCAATGTAACTGGGAATAACGTACATGCTGTGGGAGAATAGACCGGGAGTGGTAGCTCTCACAGCAAAGCAGTATAAACAGCACCCCTGGCTGGATAACCAAAGAGACATTGGTCCAGATTGTACCCTGAGGAATGTCACACCCAGATCATAACAATGGAGGTTCTTAAAAGAGGTAATCCACACAATCAGATCCTAAGCCGGTGTGTATCAGTGCAGCTATTTGCTTAGTATCTGCCCTACAAGCTTTGATTACACTAAGATCTTAATACATTTCCCCACTTTTATACGACCAAGAAGCTGATCCAAAGCCAATGAAATCAGTGGCAAGTCTTTCCACTGACTTCAATACACTGTGGACCAGGCCCCCTGCCATCCCACCTCCCAGGAAAAAAAGAGATTCTGTAAAAATTCCCAAGACAATAATTTATAGTCTATACCAGTATAAAAAAGGTGGAGACTATTGACATACTAATACCTGAAAAACTTTCTAGTTTGCTATGGGGTTAAGATAAATTGGAAAGGAGAAAGATTAGCCAAACTTAGAACTATATTTACTTATTTCTTACCAAGCAAATGTCATTCCTGTGTCTCACCAAAGTGTTAGTCGATTGCTTATTCCAATAATGTTTAATTAACAACAACAGATGTTTTGGCTACTTACAAATTATATACAATTTGTTAGATTAACTTAAAAATTCATTTGTTAAAAGAATTCCATATGTTACAATATGAAGAAAAAAACCCTGGATTAACTTTAGAGACAGTTTAGGGTTCCCATTCACAATGGGAGTACAACATAGGTGAGAAGTACTTAGCTACCACAGTTGGGAGCAGATTTTCAGAAGCACTCAGCTCTTGTTAAAGTATCTATAGGGAACGGCCAGATTTGAAAGAGAAATCAGCACAAAACATCTTCCCATGGAAACAAAATCTGTCTGCATCATTTAGGTACCTAAATGTTAATCGAGAGGGAATGGATGCTATGGTCTTTTTGAAAAGTAACCAGATCCCATAGGTATAAATATCTTATAGTGTGTGACCCTCCCTTATGTGGTGCCAAAGGCTGCAGATGGGCTGAAATCACTGAGGCAAGGTTTGGGGACAAAGATGGAGGGGAAATGCTCTTTCACAGTAGGATCCCATATTGTATGTCCAATTCAAGTCTCTTTGTCCTCCGGGAGCTTGATTTCCATTGCCATGTACCTTGTGTAGTCACTTCCACTTGTGCAAAGCAGACAAACGCTACCGTTCTGATCTAGGACTGTATTCTCACTGTGCGCAGAAGTAACTAACAAGTGCAATGTGGTGGAGAACGGGAAAGCCACAAAACTCCCCTGAAACAAAAAAATCCTGGTGCCTGCACAGCTCTACCAATGAGGTTCCGATATAACTTCTGGCGGATTTCCTATCTATGCAAGGAACATCTGAGGCCACACGCAGATTGTCCATTCTGTATTATTAGCCACCCTGCCTCACGGAGGAAAACACGGAGTAGCTCTTTGCAGCAATAAGGGTTACATTTGCTCTTCTTACTGCTTTTCATCCAGAAGGCACCTACACTGACTAGAGAAGTGAAAATATTCCTCCCTCTACAAGTCTGCAGAGAGGGTGGATGGAATTATGGTGAAGGTATCATATTTTGGCCACAAATTTTCACAGTGACCTTGGGTATGTCACCTTGGACCAGATTTTTAAAGGTATTTAGGCACCTAGAGGAACTTTCCAAAAGCATGTTGTCACCTAACTCCCATTTGAAAATTCCACTATGTGTCTCTCTCTAGCCTTAGGTGCCTAAATACCTTTAAAAACCTGGCCCTTAATCTTGCCATGCCTTGGCTGTGCGTTTTACAAACCTGGATGGTAATACTTCCTTGCATCTTACCCTCAGCCTCGAATTATACAGTATTTGGGGCAAAGGGCCTCATCTGTTTCAGCATGTTTGCACAACTCCCAGCACGGTGGGCCTTTTATCCCTGTTGGGCCCCCTAGATAAAAGAAGTCATTAGTAATAATCTGCTTTAAAAAAAATAAATTATGTAGGACCATGACAACAGGCACATGTAATTAGAGTCATTTCCAGCTTCTTATTTTAAGACTCTTCTTCCTTTCACTAATTCCTTCCTTCTTTAAAAACAACAACAACAACAAAAAACCCTACATAAATAAAGGAGAGAGAGAAAAGCAGCAGAACCCATAGCTATTTGGTGGCACGAGAGATCTAACTCTAAGCCCATATCCTGTACATAATGCTCTTGACTGGCACCCTGAGCATGGGCAGGGTTTTGCTGGAGGCAGTGGGGGTCTGTGTAGGCAGAGACTGCCTCATGCACCACATTGCTTGACCAGGACCTGCCTTTGCAAGTCACCACTATGATACGGTTATCACTGGCTTATTTTCCCCTTTTTAAAAAAATTATTTTCAAGGTCACTTTTTATTTATTCATCCACCCCATGTCGTGTTTGTGATGCAATCGCCTCCTAATACCGGAGCTAGTTTCCTAACTTTAAATTAGTTTCCAATAAAGCAGAACTTGTACTTCTCAGGAAAAGCAGCATTGTTTTTAATACACTTGTAACTAATGTTGCTGGTCCTTGGGGAGGTTCAAAGGACCTCAAAGGCAATAGTTCTCTGCCCGGGAGCAAAGAAGCCATTACAGCTTGTACTAGAAGATTTAATAGGTGTCATAATTTATCATGTAAACCGAAAAGTGTTTCTTAATTAAGTGCGTACGTTAATGAATTTTTTAATTTGATCCCTGTAAGTACCTTGCTATACTAATTGCAATATTCTACACATTAGTCATCCGCTGTTGCCCTTGGCTATTTTCTACCCTGAGAGGGAGAGAGCAAGCTTTTCAGTTAAAGTTCATTTAACTCTTTCCACCCAACAAATTAAATTTCCTGTTACTCACCCAGGAGACTGACAGCTGCATTTCACTCCTGCAGCGCTTGAAAGCTTACCATCTGCATGTACACAGCCCTTGGTTGGTGCATGTTACTATTAGGCAGAGAACTGGGAGGAACGGAGAAGCCTATTGATCCACCCGTTGGGGCAAAATACTGATTTTCATTATCACAGACTAATGAATTTGTTCACAGTTCTGGAACTAAAGCAAATACTGTTTGGAACATTACAGGACAATGTTAGAGTGCACCAGGAAAGCTTTAGTGCACACTAGCAGGGTCTACACAGACCAATTAACATGCAGCATGCTAGTTTTAGAAATAACAACCCTGTCGTCTACATTACCTTATAGGATAGACAAGCCCTTGATTCTGGGGTGTAGGCATCCCAAGTACTTTCAGAATCAGGGCTGGAATTACACAGCAGATGAGAGTAAAGTCAGAACCTACCTTCTGGCCACCCTGCCATGAGACCTTGTGTAAAACTGTCACACGGTACAGCAGAATCAGTTATTACTCAGGCAGAATCAGCATTCACCCAGTTCTTATTAAAAATCAGCAGCAGCTTGGCCTGGAAGATGAAAGAGTAAATTCAGGATTTGGCCCCAACAATATTTTAAAGTTACTTTCCAGGGAGAATTCTAAGCCACTGAAAACACTTTTCTTTGAAAAACCACCATTAATAATCTAATCACTGACAGAGAAGACTAACATGCAGTGTCGGTGCTTCTTTCACAGCTTTCCCCTCCTCCCCCACATTAAATGGTCATAATATTAGCAAGTCAGCTGTTGAAATCTATTAGATACACTGGTATGTTTTCCTCTCAATGTGCATCTATGTAATTCAATTAAAAATAATGAGTTTTCCACCTGCATCAAGAGGGATGCACTTCATAACATTCATCTAGGAGTTGTACATCTCGGGCCAGATGCTCATCAACTATAAATCAGTGAAGTCAGTGAAGCCGCGCCAACTTACAACAGTGAGGATTTGACCACATTCATTTCCTACGGCTGCACAATTCCAGCCATAGTCACTTAAGTGCAATACAGTACAGGAAAGCAAGACAAAGTGCAGTTACACTTGTAACTGATGTACTTATTTTAGCCTGCATAATATACTAAGCCCTGTACAGTATTTAAATAAAAAACTTAATAATAAAAAGGGGAATTTCTCAACATCTTAATAGAGGCACATACTCAGCTATTTTTGAAATGGGGGAAATATTTTTCAATATTTAAGCACGGTATTTTAAGATGGATGGAACTAGGTGCCCAAATCCCATAGATATTCAATGGGAATCAAATGCCTAGCTCTATTAAACTCTTCAAAAATGATTAAAGCTGGAGTTCTCAAGATCACTCAGGCTATGTCTACACTGTGGCACTTTTCGGGACGCTGGAGGTGTCCCAAAATTGCTATCCCGCATCTTAACTGTGAGCCCGGTATTTTGAAATATAATGAGCTGGCTATTCCAATGTCCCTGTAAACCTCATTCCACGACGAGTAAGGGACATTTCAGAATAGCGGGCTATTTCGAAATTAATTTACGAAATAAGCTATTTTGAAATTGACTCAAAATAAGCTACACAATTTGCATAGCTCAAATTGCGTAGCTTATTTCATGCTACCAGTGCAGTGTAGATGCATCCTTACAGTTACAGAAGTTACAGAATTTAGTTTTTGAATGATCAAAATACCACAAAGTTTTTTTCTTCTCATTTCAACCACAGGTTATTACTGCAAATAGAGGAGTGTGATATACTGTCAAGGTGACGAATTCAACCGGTCAACACAAATAAATGTGATTAACCTAACACGCTACTCTTTGCTGGATTGGGGCCTAATTGGCATAATACATAGGCCTGTATTTACTTCTCAGCACAGAGAAAGCCCAAGAAAATCACCGTTTCCTTTCTCAGTAGCTGTACTTCATCCACTCGTGTCTGACAACTCTGCGTTATGACTCAAAAGATGACTTTATCATAAGGCCCCACAAAAGTGAAAAATTTCAACTTTGAGTTCCTATAGTCTCAACCTAATTCCTAGAACCAAGCACCCTACACTGCAGAACACTGTTAGTATGCTTGTTCCCCTACAAGTCTCCAGGATTACAGACAGAAGCCAAAAAAAAAAGCAAGTTTGAGCTCTAAACTTGGAAAATTGCAACGTGTTCTCTCAGAATCGGTCCCATCACCTTCTGATGGTGAAAGCAGGCCCCTCCAGGACCATATTAAGTGGAGTATTGTAGCACCGTAGGGCTTGTAAATCCAAACTAGCACTCTCTGCTACACCTGCTGTCAGCCTTCCACACTATGCACATCTGACTTACCGCACGCAAAGATCCAGAAACTGTTGTTCTAATTACTGACCTAGCCATCAAGACTGGGAATCCAATCAGCCTCTGGACTCAGGCAGATGAAGCACTGCATTACCCGTTCTTTCCGCCACCTCTCTGAATGCATTATTGATTTGCTGTTGCTGGAAGTTCTCCTGACAAGCTTACACATACAATTAAGTGGATTACACGCAACATGTTTAAATAGCCTAAGAACTTCTTAAGCCAAAAAGGCTTTGTGCAGCAGCAGCAGCACTGTGTCACTCACTCGTTTCCCCGCTTGCAAGCCGAGCTTGTGAAATTAATAGCAACAGTACAGCATAACACACTTCAAGGAAGTGAGACTCTTTACTTGGGTGGCTGTCACCTGCTTTTCAACAAATTTCAGACCGTTTTGCCTACAGCATCCTGTTGTACTAGATAAAATGCATCCTGACACCTTTCTTACTCTATTATGCTTGGCTGTTAAAATCTTGAGATGCAAACCTCCTAACTTTTCTTTTTTTAAGAGAAAATGCTGTCCAGTAATTGCCAGAGGTTAGTTCTTGTGGGTTGCTGATGATGGGAGGTTCCCTGTTTGTAAATTTCCATATATGCCACTAAAGCCATAGTTTCTAGTGCCTAGTTTTGACTGGCACGTCTCGGCTGTTTCATAATTTCTGATGAATTAAAAGAAGCAATGCATGATACTTACTGGCAATTCAGCCAAAGCAGGGCACATCTGCTTTATCTATCTATCTATCTATCAGTCCTGTGACAAAACCACCACTGAGGTATTCCTTGTAAGTCCCTGATAACTGTCACCAACAAACACAGCTAATTGCATCTATATAGCTGGGAAATAATAGCAACACCTGCATGCAATGTCAAGTTGTAGAGAAGGTGTCGGTGCTGACACTGCAGCAATACATGTCTTCAGTGTTATTTACAGTAAAGTAAAAGGTCTGTCTTATCTAGAAAAGGAACTACAGAACTGCTGGGAAGTACCTTTCCTTTTTCCTTATCTTGTTGCTTTCTGGAGGCCAGCTTTCCTCATGATGTTTGTTTTGGCTTCTGTTTTAAGTCTCCCTCCAGTAAAAACTGATAATGGTAGGCAAAAATGCAAGATAGGTGAATAGATAAAGGAAAATAAACAGGCCTATCTTCCCTACTTCAGCACAGACCTATGTGTGACCAAGCGACTTTACCTGTCCAGCACTCAAGGATATTGAGAGCAAAGTTCCCTCTAAGCTGCGCGGCAACCCTGCAGCTATGTCCTGAGCCTGGCCCAGAGATTCAAAACTCCCCGCACAGACAGGGAGATCAACTGATATGGGCTGGCCTTACCATGCGGTGAACTGAGGCAGCCGCGTCAGGTGCCAGACTGGGGCGCCACTAGGACCCACAGTGTAGAAAATTGTGTCTGCTGCTGGCGTAGCGAGGGGGCAACATTTGAGCTCCCCGCCTCAGGTGCCGAAATGTTGTGGGCCGGCTCTGCAACTGATCCGGTGGGGATGGGGCCTCTGTAAACAGCAGCTAACCGCTGCCTGCCCCGTGCTTGAAAGGGAAGACAATCAGCTGAGATAAGCAGGGAATGAGTGGCTAAGGGAGGAGGGAGGGAGTAATTAAATAACTTGAGGGAAAGTCCCATCTGCCTGAGGAGAGAGAGGGGCAGGGGCAGAGGCAGAAACCCAGCAGTCTCTTCAATCCTCCTGGATTATATATATATATAGTATAATGTGTGTTTTGTTTGTATTGCTGGTGTACATTGATAGTACTGAACCTCTATATTGGTGGTGCACATAAGAAAATTCGACCCGCCCCAAAGAAAATTTGACCCGCTCAAGCATAGAAAATGTTAGAGGGAACACTGATTGAGAGATACCTAAATATACCTACTGGTGAAGCTAATCTCCATTTTGGCCCATCTGTACTATACTCACTATGAGGAGGAGGCTGGAAATCCAGGAACCTATCAGGGATGATGTAGATGGTGCTTGGTCCTGCCGTGAGGGCAGGGGGCTGGACAGGATGACCTCTCAAGGTTCCTTCCAGTTCTAGTGTTCTATGATTCTCCACAATGAGCCGTGGGGACAACCTGACACACCTGTGTGGAGTCTCACTGACCTCCACAGGGCTCTAAATGAACATCCAAGTGCAGCAAGCGTGCCTTACGCATTAGCAACCGAGGCACACACAGCATTTCCTAGGGGTCACCAACTCCAGTTAGCCATCAGTTCCCTGGAAATGCCCTTTGCTGTGCTTGCTGACAGCCCCAGAGTTGCTCTAAACAGGCCCATGGATTATTTTTTAATAGGCAGAGCGATTCCATTCTGTCTGCAATGGGCCTTCCCACAGACCCGGCGACCTATGCTCTGGCAAGCTGTCTCTGACGACACGTTTAATACACGCCATCTGATCTTTTGTTGAAAGCAGCCGTAAGTGGCTTGATCAGAAATGACATCTCAGGTTGGCCAAGCTAATTAGTTTGCCGCTCCCCCACCCCATCCACACAACAAAGTGGGCATGTATTTTCCCTTCGTTTAGGTCTCTCAAATGGGTGCTAGCCTATTGGTGAAACTACGGTCTGACACTTGTAAAAAGGATTAAGTGCATCTGTTGGCAATTCAGCCAAAGCAGGGCACATCTGCTGCTGATAAACACACTGTCAGTTCTTTGTCGGGAGAAATACGCTATCACTGAATTAAACAAAAAATAGACAAGCAGTTTCCACCTATGAAATACAAGTGTGTGGGAGAGGAGTAGGTGGAATCTCAGTATTTTGGGATCTGCTTAAATACGGTGGCTCTGAAATTAACTTTTGGGCACAGACATCTGAGGGCTTCCTTGAACCAGCTTCCCTTTAAATGTTGGAGGCCCTGGACAAGCTGTAAGCAGACTCAATGGATGTTATTTTTGTTGTTGTGGAGAATGATACAAAAGGGTTCCAACCAGGGCTGGCCCACAACATTTTGGCACCTGAGGAGGGGAGCTCAAATGATGCCCCCATGCCCTCTCGCTTGGGCCAAAACTTTGAAAGGTCTCAGTTCTGCCTTCTTCCTGTTCTACTCTAGAGCGGAGAGAATACATATGCACCAGCAGCAGACACAATTTTCTACACTCTGGGTCCTAGTGGCAACCCCACAGTCTGGCACCTGAGGCGGCCGCCTCAGTTCACCTCATGGTAAGGCCAGCCCTGGTCCCAATATCACCTCTAGCATGGCGGTGGTCCCCTGGATGGGAGAGATGAAATGGCTTTGTACCACCCTTTCCATCTCCTAAGGCAGGGGGCAGGTTGGGAGAAAAGGCTGTGGCTGGAGGGATATCAAGTCTCAAGTTGCTACAACGGCTCCTTCTGGCCCTAGGCAATGGCGAGGTTGCTCTGAGTAGTGATAGCATCTGTAAAGATGGTACATAGCCATATTTCCCCACCCCAGTTCTGTGGTGAGGCCAGCGTATCCAGGGCCAGCCCTTAGAATCTCTGCATCTCTGGCCTCATGGTTCTAACCCTGAGTTAAGCAAGAGTACAACTTCTATCATTGGTCTCTGGGCTAAATATTTCAAAAGCATTCCTGCAAGATAACATGCAGAGATGAGCAGGGAAATGATAAATGGGCCAATAGACCAACTGATTTTTCCCTGTTCAGACCCTGTCCTCAGTGGCAGCAACAGCCATGTACAATTTTTGCACATTTTATTCCTTTCAAAATAATAAACAACATTTTTATGGCCGTTTCTCTGCATCTCCAGGGGGAAAAAACCCAAAATCTTATGGTACAGCAGTGACACCATTGGCAAATTAAAAGAAGTGCACTGGGCTAGTGATTTCATGGAGGTTTGTGAGATTTATTCCATGGTTTCAGTTCTCATGCTAGCTGGGATTAAAAAAAAAAAAAAGTAACAGTGGAGTAAATACAACAGTGAAACTGCCTCTAGCTTTAAGGCTGTGTTGTGCCTTATTATTTTCAGATAAAATGTAAAAACTGAGATCCTGAGCCATTGTGGCCATTTAAAGATCCGATGCCACTTTGAGATGGAAAATGGGCCTGAGACTTCATCGTTAATAGTAAGAAATTACACTGGAGCGCTGTTAATGCACCATCCATCCTAATCAAATTGTTGCTTTGAATCTCTGCCTAATGACATTCTCCCTGCAGCCACAGCTGTCCTGAAAGTGTTGCATAGTGATGCACACAGCTCTGGCGCCCATTGGCTGTGTGGTGAGTGGGTGGGAGGGGGCCCCTGCTGTCGCACCAGGCCCCCATAATGCCCTGGGCCACATTGCTCAGGGGAGGGAGGTAAGGGAGCAGGATGGCGGGTAGAGCAAGGGGTGGGGCTTGGGGCAGTCCTGGTGATGCAATTTCCTAACAGACAGCCCACAGGTAGCATCATTGCAGTGGGGGAACAGATGATCCTTAACCATAGTTAGTTTGGTGGTCTGTTGAGTTCCACTGGGATAAAAGGGCTGAATGGGATTAGAGAGGATGTATACATGTACAGGAAACCCCTGCGTTACGATGGCCCGACTTGCGCCCCTCCCCCCCCCACACACACACACACTTATGACCATTTTGGTAAGTGCAGAAGGGGCCGAAAACCCCTGTCTTATGTCCTTGGCCCGCATTTACGATGGCGCACGGTGCCAATCATAAATATGGGTTCGAGTTACAACGCCCCTGACTTGCGACACTTCCCCAGGAACCGATCGTGTTGCAAGTCGGGGGGCCACCTGTAAAGCCACTGTAATTCAATACCATCATAGGAAACCGTACATGTACGACTGTCGAGTCAACGTCTGATCAGAGCAAAGGAATCTTCTACCCAGAGAAAAAAGGAAGATCATATTTATATTGTTCTAATCAAATTGTTGCATGCTTCCCTGGGCACAATGCCAACAGCTACCAGGTCTCGCAGTATCCAGACACTGAACCAGGCGTAAAGTGATTTTCGTTTTTCTTTTTCCCTCCCATCCAAATGTCAAAATATGTGTCTAAATCCTTGATGCTCGCCCTGCAAGGATTTTCAAGGCCTGCTGGTTTGCACTGGATTCGAGGGGCTGATTTTCAGTATGGCAACGGTTTTAAATGTTTAGAAATGATCTATGCAAATGTTAATATTCAATATTAAACCATTTAGTACGTGATTTATAGACATGTCATTTTAATAGCTCTTGCAAGTGCTGTTCTCCTGAGCAGGAGGGAATTTAGCCGTGCTCACTTTCTACTGCAAAAGTAAAAGCAGAGCTTTGGCACGACACATTGCTGCCGTAGAACTTTCTAGGGAGAAACAAGTGTATGGAATGGAAAGGTCTCAGTAGTAGGCAATGAAAGATGAAAGCGTGTAAAATTTAGGGAAAAGGACAAAAGAAGAATTCACTCCCTTGGACTAGTACGGGGTAGGCAACCTTCAGCACACGGCCCATCCAAGTAATGGCAGCACTGGCGAAACACGGGACATTTTGTTTACATTGACCATCTGCAGGCCTGGCCTCCTGTAGCTCACTCATGGCCACGTGCCAAAGGTCGCCGTCCCTTGGGCTAATACATTACATCTAGAGCTAGCCAAATGCTTTAGGCTTGTGGCCATTTCACTGAAAAACATAGTTTTGCGAACATTTTAGAATTTTTGAAATTTAGCAGAAAAATGGATGAAAAAAATGTCATGACTTTTGCTTTGCTGTTTTTTCAACAAGCTTACAGGGAAAGCACCACAGCATCATGGATCAGGCACCTGGGCTCTGGAAACATGAATTTCAATTTCTGGTTTTGCCACTGCCTTCCTGGGTGGCCTTAGGTAAGTCACTTAGCCTTCCTTTGTCTCCATTCCCCATCTGTCCAATGGAGCTATCCTTTGAAATCATTCTCTTTTAAGAGCTACTGATGAAAAGTCTACAGAGAGCTGCTAGGTATATTACAGTGACCATTTTTTTAAAAATACAGCATTTTGGTAAACACTTTCACAAAAACTTACCAAAAAATCAGTGCAGGATGTGTGTGTGTGTGTGGGGGGGGTTGTTTTTTATTTTCTTTATTTCATCTGCTTTGATTCACAACATGATCTTGGATTAGATGGTCTGGTAGCACTTTATAGACTAACAAAACAATCAGATGACCGGATTTATGAGTTTAGGATGTGCACACTCAAAATAAATTAGAGAGGGGAAGGGGAGGGAGGAAGGAAACCCGCCCCCCTTCCTTTTTTTCCCCCTCCCGCCTCTCCTTCCCCTCTCCTATTTATTTTGGGTGTGTACATCCTAAACTCATAACTCCGGTCATCTGAAGAAGTGGGCTGTGCCACTTCTTCAGATACCAGCTACATGTTTTGTTGTCTATAAAGTGCTACCGGACCATTTGTTGTTTTTTTCTGTAACAGACTAACTCGGCTACCCCCCTGAAGCTTTTGAATTAGATGGACACTTTATCTGGGCAATATACACCATATCATAACAGTATTTCTGTTTGTGTGTGGAGCACAGTTGGCACAGCCTGGAAGTACAAGATGAGGTGCCATCCCACAAAACACATCATCTTTGACCCCCAAAAGGAAAAAAAAAAGCCCTAGAGATTAGAGATATGAACATTAAACTAACTCAAAACCCACCCTGGTGTAAATTTTCACTGTTCCATGCTAGTTTCCTGGTGCTGAGCTGCAAATGTGTACCCCTGGGCATCTTTCCTTTGGAACCTTGTCTAACTGGCAACGGTTCGAATATCTGTGGTATTTGCTAGTTATTTCCATGAACCTGGCATTTTGTAGAGTTCTGTGCAGCAAGGCTCTGGCGTGTTGTATTGGCCACATATTTTAAGCAAGACTCTGAAATCCCCTCACATGGCAGCCCACGATTCACTACATACATTCTATGACGCCATTTTGATTTTCTGATAGCCTATTAGTGGCTTGTGTCAGAGAAAGAGCAGAAGGAAGTAGGAGGTTAAAAACAGGGTCTGTTGAGTTACTAGGCCCATAGACAGCGATTCTCCATTTCTGATTATCTCCCAAGTCAAAATCAAGGAACTAGACATACAAGAGACGGAAGGGATCCCAGTCTACCCTTAATCTATAAATATTTAAGTAGTCCCTCCTTCCCCCCTCCTCAACAACATATGCCAGTGTCTCCTTCAGCTCATAAAAGCCAATTCCCTCCTGCTGTTTCTGAGCACCAGAAGTCTCTGAGTGGTGATTAGTGGATTACGTGCACCACAAAGACTGACTCCAATCACTTTCCCCCTGCAAATTGCTGAACCTCTATGCGGCGGCACAGTGCAGAGTGGGCTTTGTCACTGGGGCCTGGGCTTCATAATAGCCAGGAGACTTCGGGAGTTTGTTTACATGGCTGGAACATCCTCCTCATGGGCGGCTAATCAGCGTTTCCCCAGGGTTCCTGCTCTTTGAATACTTAAGGGGCAATCATCACCGGCTAACTACACTGGAAGCGCATCTAAGCAATCTTACCAAGTCAACTGACAACAGCTTGAAGTCATATTAGCCCTGTTACATGAAGACAAGTGCTCTCCACACAATGAGGCGGGAGCCTAGTGCCACTCCATAAATCAGAGCAACAATCTTGAAAGCTTACCATCAGTTCTAAGCCATTAATTTTTGCTAGGTCTTTGACACAACTTCTTGGAGAGCGCTAGGACTGGCTCTTTTGGAGTTAAATTATAAAGAGCAACGTCAGTGAAAAGTGCTAGTCTAGTAACCCATTGAAGTCCTTGGCGAAACGTCTAAAATAAATCATTGGAAAGCTGTGTGACAGCAATTTCCGCATTCTGCAATATGTGAGAATGAACCGGCCCCATTCCTAAAAAAGTAAGGAATCTTCCAAAGCAGTGAATTCATTATCTGGATTTCAAAAGAGGCTGTCCATGAAAATTGCTCTAGTAGAACGAGATTGTGTGACTGTGCCCTCAGAGACGTCCAAAGTCAAATTACTTTGTGTGTGCATGGATGGGCATGGCCACATGCCTACATGTATGCAATGTGTGTGCGGGGCTTCTCTTGATTTTTATCTTCTAAAAGTTGATATCAAATGAAAGGATTTGGAATTCCCAGTGCATGCTAAAGTGGTCCTTTGTCTCAGCGACACTATGTGATGTCAAGTCCTGCTTCAGATGAAGCAAGGTCATCTAGTAAATTATCAATACAACTTTCTTCAATTAAAACTCTTTTACTAAGAATGTGACCCTACAAATGCCTAGAACGGGTCTAATCCTTGTATGGCCCTTCATACAAATCATCCATTTGCCTTCAATAGATCGGTCTCTATGCCATCACGAAATCTAGGGGAACCTCTGGTACCAGCTAGGACCTTTGTAATGTGTACTATATTACCATGCCAGCCAGGAGAAAATTACAGCATTGCCATGTGTAATTCCACATAATTTCAATGATTTCCACTTGACTCCTTCCACACAGGTTTCCTTTAGAGTAATCAAATAACCTCATGTCTGGTCTGAAGAAAGTGAATAAGGAAAAGTTATTCACTTGTTCCCATAACCTAGGAACTAAGGGTCACCAAATTAAATAAATAGGTAGCAGGTATAAAACAAACAAAAGGAAGTACTTCTTCACATTGTGCACAATCTGTGGAACTCCTTGCCAGAGGATATGATGAAGGCCAGGACTTTAACAGGGTTCAAAAAAGAGCTACATAAATTTATGGAGAATAGGTCCATAAATACTTATTAGCCAGAATGGGTAGGAATGGTGTCCCTAGTCTCTGTTTGTCAGAAGTTGGGAATGAGTGACAGGGGATGGATCACTTGATGATTACCTATTCTGTTCATTCCCTCTGGGGCTACCTAGCATTAGCCACTGTCAGAAGACAGGATACTGGGCTAGGTGGACCTTTGGTTGGTTTGACCCAGTATGGCCGTTCTTATGTTAAGAGGGTGATTGGACATTCATTTTCCCTTACTAATGTCCCCACTACTGTAATGACTCCTACTTCCAAGATACAACAAAGATGTTCTTGCAATGTACCTACCTACAATAAAAGGAAAATAAGACCTTTTCGTTAGAAAAAGAAAATCCTTAACATTCATTATTTTTCAGAACACTCCTAAGGTCAATTGTCAGGTTGGAGAGGAAAAACTGTGTTAAAGGTTTAGCTATAGTGAAACTAATCAAAGAGGGTCAGATTTCCAGCTGGGATAAAGCAGCAAAAGGCAAAAACCCATCCTAAATTGCTATAAAAACAGGACTACTAAGGATATATCTATACTACAAAGTTTTGTCAAAGAGACATACAAAAATTGACAAAAGCGAAGTCACCAGGGCGTGTTCACGCTTGCTTCCTCTGTCGACAGATCTGGTCCACATTGGGAACTCCCTTATCGACAGTTGAGCAATGCACTGTGGGGATGTACACCATCTGTCGCTAGGTGTTGTAGGAAAGTGGAACAGAGTACAGCACATCTTGGGGCCATGATCCCATCAGGTACTGCTGTGTTTCTCAGCCCTGCAGTGGTTTCCGGCTTCTTTTTCTGCCATTTTTCCAACTGCCATTCTTTGCTGTGCACTCCAGCATCTACAGTGAGAAAGCCTGGATCCGGCACGCAACCCTATGCTCTGTTAAGTGTCCTGAGGTCATCACGCACAGCCGCAGGGTTACTCTTGGGGTTACTGACAGAAGAGAACTTGCAGGCACAGGCCCGTACGCAGAAATTTCTGTGGAGAGGTGCGAGCCATGAGACTGGCTGGTGGCTACTCCACCCCCATGGCCCAGCCCCGCCTCCAGCCTGAGACTGGGAAAGCGGTGGAGGGAATCAGCCCCAGACTCCCCTGGCTGGCCCGAGCACAGGGGGAAGGAGACACCTCTCCTGCCTTCCCCCAGCTGGCCGGCGCATGGGGGAGGGAGGCTAGGACAATGTGCCGCAGCCTAATGCTGACTTGGAGGGCTGGGGGTGGGGCATTTGCACCCTTCGCAGCCTCCCCTGCATACAGGCCTGAGGCATGTAGCATCCCGTGTGAGATGGACAGGAGCAACTTATTGCTTTGGGCACACACAGAGCAGCTGCACAAGGTAGACCATCACTTTCAGGCTAGGGAAACCAGCACTGAGCGGTGAGATCACATCATCATGCAGGTGCGGGAAGAAGAGCAGTAGCCACATAACTTTAGAATCCTAGAATCCTAGGCCTAGAAGAGACCTCAGGAGGTCCTCAAGTCTAGCCCCCTGCCCAAAGCAGGACCAACCCTAACAGGATGCATAAAACAACCTTCCTCTGAGCTGGCCCCTGAACTGCAGTGCAAGGACACCAGATTGAGAGCTGCCCTCTGGGCAGAGAAGCCAGTGGGGACTGCTGTCTGGAAGCTCACATCTTCAGGGGTTTCTGTTTCTGTCCAGAAAGGTAGGAAAACTATATTTGAACTTTTATTATATGCTTCTGTGTACCGTAATTAGCAGTAGCTAAGGCATGTTACGCCTGAACAGCTACAGTTCTTCCTCAGAATGATGACTACCAAATAGCACACTATGGACCACTCCGTTTCCTCAGCTGACAGACCTGCCCATTGGGATTACAACTGCCTTTTGAAGGTTCAGCCACTACCTCTTTTAGGGCTAGATGGTGCAACCTTTACATTGCACAGTGTTCCTGAACACGGACGCATGCGAACAGTACCTCTGAAGTCGATGGGACGGCTCATGCAACAATGAACTCATCAGTGCGAGGAAAGGTCGTGCAGTCTAGTCCTCAGGCACCACGTGGACCTTTGTTTGTGGGGCCAAGCTTATCCAAGTGCAAATCCCCTGTAATCTGCTGGCTGGTGACAAAAGTCTCTCCATGTGCACCAGTCTGGACGAATCCAGCCAGTTCCCTGCCTGTGAGCGCCCTCGGCATTTCTGGGTTCTAGGGCTTTGGAAGAGACTGCAGCTGGAAAGGCACAGAAGGGAAAAGGTCCTGCGGAGAATGGTTAACCAACCTAGCATTAGGTGAGGACCACTTTTTAACTGGACGGTAACAAGGCAACAATATATATCAGGATGCCACACAAAACTGAAAAGGCTGCTTTATGTAAATGAAACTGATGTGTCTATAAAGACGGGTAGTCATCAAACTTGCTCCATATGGCACCATAAATTATAAATAGCGGGTAATGAAGCCGTGCCAAAAGTAAGCGCCTCACACCTGTTTACATTGGTCTCTATGTACGGTTGTATGTTGACTGTGCTTACCATGAAAGCACCCTAAAAATAGCAAAGGGACAGGCTGTGTTAAGGTACATGGAAGGGGATTTTCTTTGCAAAGACGTCTCTGCAAGAATTCCCACTGTCCCACCAGGAGTGCTCTGTCATTCTCATGGAAAAGCTGCTGTGAACCTAACTGATTCTGGAGCCAGTTCCCCAAACTGCTGGGCACACAGCCCCGAGAGAACGCGAAAGAATGTTTCAGGGAGTGCAACGGGGGCCTAGCCAGTCCCCATGGGGGCAGGAAGAAGGTGCCAGACAGCAGCACTCCTGGGCCTGCACTGGATGCTGGCCCCATGACCAGGTCCTGACTGCCAGGCCTGCACCTGGGGCCGTGGCTGCTAGGGACCAAGTCTCCACTCCCAGTCCTGCCCCCATCCCCAGCTGTAGCCCCAGCCTCAGCCCCCCCATTCTCCTGTCTACGTCCCGCATTCCTGGCCTCGGCTCTGGGGGGGGAGAGTTGTGGACAGCGGTGAGGGGGGCCACAAGGCCAAAAGTTTGGGGACCACTCCCCTGAGCAAAGCTTACACTGACTTACGTGCCGGTGTGCACAGTGCTATGGCTATGGCGGAGGAAGATGCTCTCTCACTGACAGCCACAGTCACATGTGGTGGCTGGAGTAATTAAATGGATGGGAGACCTCTCTCCCATCACTTTAGCCTAGCTACACTTGAGAGCTTACTGCGGCGCAGCTGCATCCGTGCACAGGCAAGTTCCACAGTGTCTGGGGAGTGGGGCAACTTGCGCTCTCCATGGCTCATTTATTCCTCTCCTGGCTCAACTCCCCTCATCTCCATCCCCTGCCACAGTGTGGACTTCAAGGTGAGAATTCCACTGGATCCACAGAGTGGGAAGGAGGAGTAATCCGGGTGTGAAGAACTCCTCCCTCTGCCAATCTGGGCGGGGGATTGATCTGATGCAAAGAACGTGTGTGCTTCATAGTCACAAAACAGCTATACAATTACTCAAAAGCAGGGCATGGCTGCAAAATGTGTAAAAATAATCCTGAAACGACACGTCAGTCCATAACACAAAATAGCGCTGACAAATACATTTTGCTAGAAAGTTTCATGGGAAAAGCCCTAGACATTTTTGCATAACTCTATAGTCTAGGGTCCAAATCCTGTGGCCTTTGTTCTGATTTCATTCAGTCCTTCCCCAGGCAAACTGCTACAGAAGCGTAGATTGACTCGTATTTCTCCAGCCAACATAAACCAGTGTGCTCAAAGACACTGTATGGAAAGCTCATTGAAGGTTGTCTGTATGTAACCCTTCTGCCGGGTAGGCCCGGCAGCCACCAGGACCGGGTTCAATATCTAGGGGTCCAGCTCACACAGAACCAGCTCGAGCCCCCACCCAGTAACCTGGGAAATTCTCACACCCCTGAGCGCCTCTGAGAGGCAATGCTTCCCCGCTCGCAAGCACAGAGTCTGAGTGTAGAAAAGAAACATTTTAATGAAACCGAGAGAGAAGTCATATGGCATTAACTTGGGAAAATACCACAAACAGAGTTCATAACCCAAACCACGAGCTAAGCACCCTGCCCCAGCCAAGAATCACCCAAAGTCCGACACCCAAAAGTCTCTGTCCCTGGTCAGTGCCGTCCAGAGTCCAAAAGTTCACCTGCAGGGTTTTACTTCCCAACCTGGGCGGAAAGGGAGGCGGGGGGATTGATAGGAGCACCTTACGTGGTCTGAGGCCGATGGCCCCACCTCTCCGTAGGGTTCTGCTGCCGTCTTTAACGCGAGCCGCTCCGCCACGCTCCACCAGCTGTCTCGGTCCTACCGGCCTCTCACCGGTTGTTCCCACCGGCCGCTCCGCGGGTCGCCTGCCGCCGCTCCTACCTGCCGCCTGCCAGTTGTTCCCACCAGCCACTCCGCTGGCCGCCGCCACTCCTACCGGCCGCCCGCCGGTCATTCCTGCCAGCCACTTTGCTGGCTGCAATGGGTCTGGCTCCCAGCCAAACCAGTGATTTCAGCTCTTAGTGATTTCAACTCTTTAGCCACTACCTGGACTGGCAAAATATTCCAGCTTCCACTGGACTAGCAAAAAGACTCCTCATGGAGTCTGCTTTAGGTCTGTTCTTAAAACAAAGGGGGGAAGGGGCAGGTTGGGCCAGTCTTACAGCTCACACCTGGCAGGCATGAAGCAGGCTGACTCAAGCCCTTTAACCCTTCCCCCCAGCTCAGTTCACTCAACTCTGGAAGGGGGGAGGCTTGTTCCTCTGAGACCTCTTACAATGATGGTGGTGTCTCTCCTGCAAGCACTGGTGTCATGTTTTATAGTTCCCACATTTAGGGGTAGCATGATTTGTGACCCCCACAACAGCCCCAAATTATTTACAATACACCACATTCCATTCCAACACTGATCCTCCATCAGCCCTGGCTGAATTGGATTTACATAGCCACACCTCGTATTCCCTCCCCCTCCTGGGATGAGCTGTATTTACATATCAACAGTTAACAGTTAATTATCTTGCAGAGCTAAACAATTGGAGTGGGCACACCCACGCCCATGGCAGCTCTCTCCTTTTAGCTGGCTGATAGCAAGCAGCAGTTCAGCCCCTGCTTACATGTAGGCCCTACTAAAACATACATGCATCATGAGTGTGTCATGCGGAGTGACACTTTATGAGTTTTTCCACTGCAGTCCATCAGGCAATACTAAATTGGATTTGTGTCAGAATCTAAACCAAGGGTTGGGAACCTAAGACCCGGGGGCCGGATGCAGCCCTTGCTGGGATCCAGCCCCTGAGTCTCAGGGCTCCCCCCAGCATTGGGGAACCCATGCTGGTGAGGAGTGGGGGTTTTTTGTTTCTCACTTGTGTGCAGCCCCTGATTTTTCTGTGGGTCATTGGCCCCTGACCTGAAAAAGGTTCCCTACCCCGATCTAAAACATTGTGCCTATCTGCACACACACACACTTTAGAATGCAAGAAGTGACAGGGTTGTCAGCTTTTCTTATTCACAAAGACTTCTATTCTCTTGCAGACAACCAATAGAAAAGCAAATTGCCAACACAAAACAGCAACCACTGTCTAGCCATGGACAAAGAACAAAGATCATTTCTGTAACACTGGCAATTACAACTATTACCAGTCATATGCATTACTCACAACATTCCAATACAGAGCATGCTTACACACAGAGAGACAGACACAAACATTCGGCAGTGCCTAATTAATAGAAAATATATCCCGTCTTGTACATTTTCTTCCTGGATCCATTATCTCATAGCTTTGTATCGTCAATGCTCACATTAACATCTATTCTCAAGCAGAGTCAGATTTTCAACGACAAATGAACCCTTTAATTTCATTAGTCAATTAAACAACATAAGAATGCATGGCTTCTTCGATGCTAATCAGCTTCTCATTACTTCTTAATACAGTATGTACCAATGTACTAACACTGTTTATGCCATTGAGATTAACCAATGTCTCTAGAGGGTGTGTGGCAAAATACATAGGAATGCAGAGAGCTGCTGCTCTATGCAGACACTCAACAGAGGCAATTTGCTAAAGGCACCTATGATGAAAGGACCTCCGTGCAATGACCGTCACCTTGGTTACCACCAGGGACTAAACCCAGAACCACCAGATGCACAGCACAAGACTCACACCTTCTGGAGTGGGCCAAGAAGCAGTATATGTGATGAGGTAACATTTGCTTTGCTGTGCTCTTTAGCCTTTTATACTTGGGGAACACAACATGACCCTCCCCTTTAGACATGTCATGATCATGAGAGATGGCCAGCAGCCTGGAGACTAAAGGGTTAATTACACCTAGCCAGGTGGAGTGGCCAATAGAAATGTAGGTAGGAATTTCAAACTGGGACAAAGGAATTTTGGTTTTTCCCTCCTTTGTTCTAAGAGTTCCCTCCAGCTTCTGAGGGAGAAAGACATGTCTCTGTCTCCAAGAAACAGTTCTTCACTTTCTGTAAGTAGGGTAAAATTTAGGTAAATCTGTTAGGTTTTATTGTTTTATGGTTTGGGTATGGGATCTGCTGTCTGTGCACTTTTTAAAAAATGTTTTGGCTTTCCTTTGTAACTAAGTTCTAGGCCCATGGAGTTTCTCCACGAGTATATTATTTTGTTACTTTCCATCTAATCATTATGCTTGCAACAGGAATAGTGTGGTAAGAATAAAAGTTTTCTCTTTTCTTTTTATTAACCTGGTTTTGGTTAATTTTTGTGTCCTGGTTTGTACTTTAGGGGTGAGATTTCCCAAGCAGTCTCTCCCCTCATTTTCTTTATTAATATTTGGGTGGTGGCAGTGGAGATTTTATTCCCAAAATCTAGGTTGTTATGATTTTGGGGGGAAGTTTTATACCAAAGCCTGGTAGATAAGGTTTTGGGGTACTTTTGCTGGCCCCCACTTCTGCATTTATCATGCCAGAGTGGGGAAGGAGCCATGACAAGACATGTTTCAGAAAGATGAAAGAGAATTTAAATTCCTAGCACATAATTGTTTAGGGGCTAGGCTGTAACTTGCATCACAAGTCTACACAGGATAGTAAGAACTTGTCTTATACCTCTGCACCTGGGCCCTAGGTTTACATATTTACTTACTGGTCCCTAGGAGCGGGTGGGCGAGGAGAGGCAGGAAATCAGCCATACCACATCTCTACTTCCCCACTTCCCTAAGGGGCCAGCCAGCATATTTTACACCAGCAGTAAATTATTGCACATCCATCCTTCCCCTCTTCTCCCAGGGCAGATGGGGAGCAGGGAAGCAATCTGGCACAGAAGGGTATCTATAAACTACAGTGCTTCTTGGGGTTACCCTGGAGTTAGGCAGCTTGCTCAGGGCTGTCTATAAAAGCATTCAAACCTGGTCACAAAGATGCAGTATTAAAATGCCTTAAAGAGCCTTTTGGATTGACCGAATGCAAGACAACATTATTATACCAGGTGGCCCCACAAATAAGAACTTTTCCTTTTCTTTTTTATTTTCAGGCATAACTAAATTGCAATTTAAATAACATATTGAAAGGTAAACAGCCAGCTGCTCCCGCCACATGTTCTGCAGATATTTAGCACTATTTTATATGCACTAAGGTATCATGGAAAGTGGCAAAATGGACCCCAAAGGTATTTATCGCATCAGTCTTCTGATGGGCTATAGAAGCCACTGTATTATGGGAATTCTTCATCAAGACTAGAAGGAACACATTCCAATTAGCGATGTATATTGGAGCTTATAATGGCAACATTTCTCTTTCTATTAGTCTTCAGGTCTGATTGTGCACAACCACGCTGGCGTCTGTGGTAACTACCCTTTCCTTCAAAAGGAGGACTAAGATGGTTTTATAAGCATTTTATTTTTGTTCCAGGAGTACTTCTTTACAATTAGACAAAGTCTTTTCCCTCAGAATATGCATAATTCCATAATTATGAGTAAAAGCATATTCTGGGGCACTTATACACGGCAGACAGTATCTTGCCCTACATGCGGTCCCCCTGAAGCCAATGGGACTACTCATGAAGTAAACTGGTACTCCACAGAAGAAAGGGGATTAGATCCCGACACATTGTTTGTATTCAGACCGATGATACCCAGACATGCCAACTGCAGCAGTGCCACTTACCCAGTCCGGCTGAGGGCTAGCTGCTTCTCCTGCTCTTCCAGCCTGGTTTGATCACCACAGCTAAGTCACATCCAGGGCACCTACGAGCAAACAAAGAGACCAGTCTTAAGCTGGCCACAGCCCCTCCTTCAGGAGGGCCTGTCTTCCCTTCTACACTCCCTTGAGTCTTTCCCTTGTTTCTATTGAGCAGCAACTCCAAGAGTGGAATCTCCCAGTTTTCCTCAGGCTTCCGTCTTAACTCCATCCCCACAAGGCCTCCTATGAACCGCCTGCCCTGGGATTTTGCTCATTTCTTCTGCTGGGGAAATAGGTGGGGCTGGAACCATCTTCCCTAAAAGGACCAGACACCTTGTTACAGCAACCCAGATACTTTATTACATGATCTGATTTGAGAAGGTTCTGCCTCTTTTTTTTTTATTAAGAAATTCTGCTGAGCCTCGAATACAGGAAATGAATTTAAATGGGCACGGTTGTAAACTCTAGCATGCGGATCCAAAATCTTTCCCCAGCATGATCTTGTGCATGCACCGAACAGTTTAGCAAAGCCAATGAAGGCTAACATCACCCGTGTCAGACAAAGGGACATTATTATCCCCGCATTACAAACAGGGAAACCAAGGCACAGTCAGGTATGCGCAGCAAATCTGGGGGCAGAGCTGTGAATAGAACCCAGGGCCAATATTTTCCAAAATATGAGCCTAAAATTAGTCTTCTGCATCATATTAAGGCCCCTAAATAAAACACCTGCTTTTCAAAAGATGCTGAGCAAACAGCAATTCCCGCGGACTTCAGTAGGACTTTTGGTCCTAAGCCATTTAGGTACTTTTGAAAATACTATCCTCAACAGGGACTTAGTAGGAAAATCTTTCTAAGTTTCTCTCTCAGGGGCTTTATTCTTCAGGTTGAAAGTGCAGAACAGAAAAATGGAAGGGGAAAAAACGGGTTTCCTATAAAACTACAAAAACAAAATAGAAAAAGCCTACTCATGCTACAGTCCACCCCTCTTCCAAGGTGAATGGAGATCTTTCTGCTTCCTAAAGCACTTCCATTACTTTTCAGACATTTGCAAATACTAATCTTAATGGTCTCATTGTTACCTTGTGCTCACCTGTGTGTGTTCACCTACTGTCTCTTGTCTTAGATTGGCAGGGCCATCTCTTCATTCCGTGTTTGTACCACACCTAGAACAATCAGCTCCAGATCTTTGACTTGCACTAACATCTGCTAAGTGCTAACGGAATACGAACAATGAACTGTCATAGCTCATGTTAAAATTTGGAATGCAATTGAGATTGGCAAATAATTTGGGAAATGCCCGGAATCTCTCTGAACACTCGAGAGCAACATAAAAGCATGATTCCACAAATAGTAGCTTATGCAACGTGCAGCTTCTATTCACGACAATAGTCAGAGGTCACTTTTTGTATGATTCAATCAGCTGTAAGGAGATTGCTCCCAGCCTGCTGGTTAAGCAGGCAGGACGTACACACCTGGAATCAGGCACACAGATAGGTGCATGTAACATACTCAGAGATAAGCAAAAGTGGAGAGGGAAGATAAACAAGTGAAAGAAAGAGAACATTAGAATTCATCATTATGTAGCACATCCATTCATGGTCATGACAGCAGCCTTCAAATCCCCCCTTGTGTGTGTGTCAAAATGTTGTTGCCACATTGCAGGAGACACTTCTCATGAAACTGGAGATCACCCATTCACTTCAATGCTGGCCACCCGGAAGATCCTCCAGGAGATCATTGCATTTTCCCAGTCTCTATGGGTCCTTTAGCTACTGTGATGAAAGAGAAGAAACTCAGGGTGTGTTACAGCTCTGAAGTTTCATTTCTCCTGTCCCCTCAGGCAGTTTGTAGAGCCCATCTGCCTCCCCTATCCACAACCACATAGAGATCCGCCATGTATATAATGAAATACCTAATAAACAAAAAAGGCCTGTCAGAACCCAACGTGACTGTCAGTTTATACAGAATTGTCCCACAAGTCACCTTTTTTTCCTGTGAAATGGAGTGAAATGTCAGAGGCCAAACAGTCTGCATTGTTTTCATTAGGAATAGGTGAAAAACAATGGATCCAAACCTGCCCCACCCTTTAAAGCAAACCATTATTTGGAAAATGTTCTGTTCAATTTTTTTCTCCTGTTCACACCTTTGGGCTCTTGAGATCCAATCAACAATAGAAGCTATTCATGTGGATTTTCTGGATCATGAGGAAACACCCGAAATCTCACTGAGAAAACTTGATCTCAGAAGTTTTCCTGCCCCTGCTTCAAATGGTTAACCATCTTAAACAGTGTTACAATCCTCTCAGAAGTGCTGCTTTTGAGAACTGGGCATGCCTATGTGGAGCCACCTTTTAGTACATCCGTAGTGGTAGCTAATGAGATACCTAAAAAGCGAGACACGCCTGATTACACAGATACAATTACCTTTTTTTTTTTTTTTCTTACAGTGATTTTTACTACTGTTGCTGATGCCAGGGCAAAGAGCAGCCTGGCACTCAGGAAAAAAGATCCAACATAGCTCTGCTAATGAACCTCAGTCTGATCTGCAAGACACTTTCCTTCCATTAAGAGGCCCCTCCTGAGGGGGAAAAAAAATCAGCCAATATATATGGCAGATAATGTGGCTATGCACAAATATCCACAAAGGACTAAGCTGCACTTATCAGATTTATGCCACATGACCAAGTACAACTGATCTGGACTCATGTCTCCAGCTATGCACTGATAGACTATTATTTGACGGCAGCATGTATGTAGCCTGTCCTCTCTCCTTTGTGGATTGCAAAATATCTCCATTCTCATTCCAGCCTGAAAACAATAACATTGTGCTAACATCTCTCAATCCCTAATTTGGGTGGAAGAAGAACTTACATTGCCAGTGAACGGAGGTGATGCACAAGAAGGAAAAAAAAAACGACTTTGCTCTCAGAGCCCTGAGTGTGTTTGCATTAGGGACATTAGGGAAAACTCCCCATAACTCTGCTTGTAAACTGAGCCCATTTGACACTGAAGTCTGAAAAACATGATACATATGCAATACCATTCTCCCGTTTTGGTTTGTTACAAGGCTGCTCTTCAGAGCCGAACTGAACTGCCTTGATCTAAATCTGATCTCAATAAACACATTTTGCTTTAGACAAGTCCACAAAACCTTTCTTTAAAGGGAACCCTGCTATTTAAAATGAACGGCAACCCACTGATTTAAGCTTGAAGTGAAGTGCCCTCATTTTCCCAAAGCAGCTTTCTGTGCACTGAGCAGATGTGACGGATTCAGGGTACCTGCAAAATTCTCTATTGTTAAGGAGAGGGGGGGGAAACAAACTGGCTTCTGTCATTTGATGGGATGATACTATGGGCCATATTCACCCCTGATGTAACACAGTGATTTTAGTCCAACGGATACAAGGCCAGCAGAGAAGGAAATAAATTATACCAAGAATTACTTTGATACCAGGAGCCTACCCAATGGAAAGACCCCAACTGACTTACAAGGGTTTTGGATTGAGCCCATAACGCATATTGCAACTAACTACTCAAAAGATTTTCTTTCTTTCGTTCTTTCCTCCATTTAGTGTGCTTGCCTGCCAGTCAGGGAAGAAAGATGGAGCTAAGCACGGCAGATTAAAGGGCAAAGGGAGGAGAGGGAATCAGGAAAATCATTCACTCTCCCAGTGGAAGAGAAACACGTCTGCTCACAAAGGCAGTGACAAATGGCATGGATAAGGCTTTCAAACAAATATATATATCTCAATAAGACAGTGCGAGCAAATACATCTTCCACATGCTACTTTTTTCTAAGGAAGCATCCAATGCAGCTTGCCATGATAACTAAATTTATTATTAACTGTGTATTTCATGATGTTAGTGACAATATGTTAATGTGATTTTTCACGTCCTCCTGCAGTGAACAGATGGCTCCTTTTACTTTACTTTCCACATCAAGTGTGATTATTTCTTGGTGCCAAAAGCCACCTGCCGCTCCTCGGTCTCCAGTCTAATTTTTTATGTTGGTAAAACACAGCAGGACTTGTTATCAGTTGGATGGCATCTTAATAAAAGGAGACATGCCAACATATTGACATCATGTTCAAGGGGAAATTTTAGCCCCTGTTCTTGCTCCTCCCCCACTCAAAAATATTATTTTTAAAAAAACCCATAAAAACAGACCCTACCAGTTTCAAGATGCTCCATTGCAAATGTTGGGCCCAATGCCAAGATGCAGAGTTGGCCTCCTTTTGTTCCTGCACCAAGCACCTCACTCAGGGCTCTGATCTCTCGTCCTGTGTAATGATAATTAGCCATAACATATTCAGAAGTCAAATGTAAGCAGGAATACATTAACATTGAGATCAGTGCTGGGATCATTTTCATTGGGAAAATGACAAAGAAGGACATAAAAATTAAAATACGGGATGTGGATTCACAGTATCACTTTCAAATACATGAAGGGTAAACTCATTTGTTTGTCAGTCACGAGCAGGCACTCAGCAGACAGCTGTGGTTTACAATAAACAAACAATCTGAGTCTGATAAGCCACTGTAGCAGATTTCAATTTTTCTTCACTTTGTTGGAAACAAAGGAGGACAATGATTTAGGCCAAAACTGTCAAAAGTAGGGGCTCATGAGTCCATATTTAGGCATCTAAATAATTGACCTAATTTTGAAAAGTTCTGAGTATCCAGCATCCAGCTAGTAACTGTTAGGAGCAACTTGAATGCCACCATTTTACAAATTCAAGGTGGGATTTTCAAAAACACCTAAGCAATTTAGGCCCAAAAGCCCCATTTAAAGTTAATGGGACTTTTCATACCAGTTCACATATACGCTTTTGAAAATCCCACCCTCAGGTTCTTTACATGAGTGCTTAAAATATGCTTTACAAGGCTAACATTATACACCAAATTTGAAAATTTTGGGTTTAGGGCAGCTATTAAACACATGCCATCTTGGACATCCACCACTCCGGTCATCTGAAGAGGTGGGCTGTGCCCACGAAAGCTCATGATGCCATCTACATGTTTTGTTAGTCTTTAAAGTGCTACCAGACTATTTGTTGTTTTTTAAGTTTTTCCTGTTACAGACTAACTTGGCTACCCCTCTGAAGCTTTTGAACATGAAATAAACTCAGCCCATGAGACAGCATAAGGCTAATATTTTCTTAAATAGCCATGTGCTCCTATGTCATGTTACAGAAGAAAAAGGAAAACTCACTAAAGATCTTTCATTATTTTAAATTTGTACTCTTGGTTAAAACTTTATTTATTCACTTTATTTACAGATGGGTTCATGCCAGACCCTTGAATCTGAAAGCCCCTGCACATAAGGAAAGTTGAGTATTTGGCTTACCAGCCAACTGTTTGATAAGCAGACTACCACGTCTAACAACAGCCTATGATTATTATAAATATGGATCATAGCTTTACTGGAGCTGGTGTTGTGGGACAGAACTGTCAGAAGGGGAAATATTTCTATTTCAATATTTAAAGAAAATATCATCGCTGTGTGCATTGCTATTTTGTACAGATGATCACTTCAAAACAATTTCTGCAAGTGTGAAAGTCTTTATTGAAGAGCAAACTATGGGCTTGATCCAAAATCCACTGGCATCAATGAGAATCCTTTCAATGAGTTCTAAGGTCTGTGGATCACACCTTATCTCAGGTATTGTTCGTTACAGAAAGTCATGGTCCAGCAGCAAGAGCACAGAATTTTGAGACAGGATATTTCTGAGTTCCAGTTATATCTCTGATGATGATTTTCTTTGTGGCCTTGAGTAAGGCATTTTATCTCTTGTCCACCTTCCCCATCTATAAATACGATCACTAGATTTTCTTAGGCATCCTTGCTTTATTACAGAAATATTTTATTTGTATGAAATAAATAAAAGACAGGTTGTGATTGCCAAGATGATCTCTCATGTACTTCTGATCTTCTTTTGATCTTGAAACCTCTCTTTCTGGAGCCATACATATCTTCTAGGTGGTTTAGGTCTCCATCAGGTGGTAATTTTGGTCACGATGCACCTCGCTGCAGCTTTCAGAATGAGGCTATGTCTAGACTGCAGGTCTCTTTTGGAAGAAACTTTTTTTGGAAGAGATCTTCCAAAAAAACTTCTTCCAAAAGAGAGCGTCCACACTGCAGAAGTGCATCAAAAAAAGCGATCTGCTTTTTCGAAAGAGAGCATCCACACACAAAAGCGCATCAAAAAAGCCATCTGCTTTTTTGAAAGATAGCATCCACGCTGAATGGACGCTATCTTGCATTTAAGCTGTGATTACTATGGACAGAGTGGCCACTAGGACACCTGTGTTTTTTCCTGTTTCCTCTTCTTTCGAAAGAACTCCGTTTTCTCCATCCACACATGCCTTTTTCTGAAAAAGCTTTTTTGGAAAAAAGCTTCTTCCTCGTAGAAAGAGGATTACCATTGCCGGAAAAACCCCTCTGTTCTTTCGATTTACTTTCGGAAGAACGTGATTGCAGTGTGAACGTAACTCAGCTTTTGTCGGAAAAATGGCCATTTTTCTAAAACTCTGTAGTGTAGACATCACCCTGGTCAATCAGGGTGGTCAGTGGTTGCAGGTGATTACCAGAAACTAATATCTGGTCTAATGATATTTGTGTGTAGTATATACCATATTTTTCTTAACAAGAAAAATTATGTATTCGCCAATTTATCTGGGCAGCTCTGTAGATAGTCAAATAATATTTGACAAATTATTCATAATTTTTCCATCAATCTATGACTAATTTATTCATGTTTTTAATGTTATTCAATCACCTGTAGTTAGTCTTGGCAAAACTTCTACAATCTTGACAGATAATATCAGTGCTTATTTTAAAACATGTTTTATTTTTTAACAATTTACATTTTTACAGCTGCACATTTGGGGTTTTAAAAATAGATATAATTTTAAACATATTTATTATCTATTTTTTATCCATTTCCATTTACATTATAGGAAATTATGGAGGAGGTTAGACAATTATTTAGTGAGAATACACATTGAGATTTTAAAAAATAAAGCTTTGTAAATGTTAAAACAAAAACTGTCAATATATATGTCAAAACAGTAACAAAGTAAAGAGTCTTAAATAAAACTAAGTTTTCAAGCAGAATTTTTATTACTTTGCCTACCGGTATTTGTAAATTTTGATTCTTAATTGAGGAAAATATTTTTAAATTTTTATGTGCATGGTGAAATTGATGTTTACAACATTTACTGATTTAGTTCTTTTGAGTCAAACTGTATTAATGTTGTGGTTTCTCTCCTGCTCAAGGCCAAAGTTAGTTACAAACTAGAGGCGGGGGGGAAGGGGGCAGAGGGAAGGATAGCATCTTGTAAAAAAACTGTCAAAGAAAAAAAAGCATTTTTATTTTGTCTGAAAAAGGAAAGATTCCAAACACCTCTACTCAACATACTCATGAAGCTTCTTGGTAAGAACTTCCTCAAATATTTTGTAGTGCAGCATCAGCAGGTTGATGATAGGTATAATTGTCTAACAGAGCTGGGTGATTTTTATGTGTTTTGTTTTGACAAATAATGGCCAACATTTTTCATAGAAAATGAGGTTCCTTTGAAATTTTCCATGGACTTTTTTTTAAAATACTAACATAGGTGAGGGAGCAAGAAAGAAGACAAATGGTAACCCAGAAAACTGGCTTTTCTATTTTTAATAAATAAAATCTTTCAATATGAAAGAAAATGGTTTTACTTCATTCCATTTTCTGTGAACAGTCCATGAAAGATTTCAAAGGTGAATCTTTATTTCCATGCAGAAAAAGAAACAACCCCTTACCACTTTTTGACCAGGCCTTCTGCATGTGTGGATGGGTTTTTGTAGGTTTCTTCCTCTCCTCCCTCCTTCCCTCTCCCCACATTGACACTACAAAATTTAGTCTGCTGCCTGAAAGAATGTTGGGACACTACTGAGGGCTGAATAGATCAGAGCTGCTTCGTCCTCAGCCATGGGGAAAAATAAGTCTTTTTGCTGGATACAGGTCATCAGTATGGGAAGGCTCACCCCCTTAGCATCTTGCTTATTGAGGTGGCTGGTGAACCTGGGTTAAGACCCTGATGTCTCTTCTAACAAGCCTTTCACATGGATATGCAGTGGAGATGAGCGGAGTTCCTCTCCCCAACTGGGCAATTTGTGCAGGCCACACTCTTATTAATCCCATAACGAACTCACAAGAGAAAAACACACCTTCATAACCAGGAGGCATGATAATTGTAATTCCTTCTTTGTAAGGCTTCTCAGCAGGACTGCATCATTTGCAGCTTGCTTAGAAGGCAAGAAGTATGTCTGCTTATTGGTTCACACAGCTGAGCGCATGTTGCATCCATCTTGTGTTCTTGACACTGGCTTCCCAGGAAGTGGAAAATACATGCTAGCGTTTTTCCTTTTTAAAGCTCTGGTGGGTATTAGCCTTGACTGTATTTGAGCCTCATTTGATGGGCATCTGGACTAACACGTCACCCATTTTTTGAAGAGCTCACCAGCACACTGAAAAAAAAAAAAAGCAAAAGGTGTGAAATCCTTTTGGCATTTCCTCCTTCCCAGGAAGTATTCTAGGGCAGATCAGTCTGAGGAGTTACATGGGTTGTGAGAAATCATCTAGTCATTAAGTTGTCACATTCTGGGTGATGACATTGAAGAAAAAACTTTTAAGACGAGCATTTGAAAAAGCATTAGAAGAACTGATAGGGTTGCCAGGTGTCCGGTATTGGCAGCCTCTGTCTGGTTAAAAAAACCCAGCAAATACCGGACATGTAAAATGTCCGGTATTTTCTGTTTTTCTCGGATAGAAGGCTGCTTGGGACATTCCCCTGCTGTGTATGGTGGGGGCGTGGGGAGCAGGAAGCATGGGGATTTAAAGGCGCAGTGACTCGGGGTTTTTTTGTGTGGGTATTTTTGCTCAACAACTTTGGTTCCCCTCCTCCCTTTTTTTTTTTTTTTGCTCAACCAATTTTTTTCCTGCCATGTTAGGTATTTTTTGTGAAAGTATCTGGCAACCCTAAGGACTGAGGAACCCAAGCCCTGTTATTTTCCAAGGGATTTCTGTTCCTTATGCTCTTAAGCACTTTTGAAAATCCCACCTTTACATATTTACTTTAAAACATTGAAACAAAAGTAAAAAGACTATCCAGAGCCCAAGGTGCTCCACCTACGTTCTGTGCCAAAGTTCCTTAGCAACCTGGTTAGGCAGGACATTGAGCACATCAATCTGGACTTTGTTTCATTTCTGCTTTGTACCTCACATCTGAGACCCTGATCTAGCAAAGCACTTAAAATGCACTTAACTTCAAGCACACAAAGATTCACATTGAAGCAAACGGGGCTGTTCACTTGTTCAAAAATTGAATTGTTTTGCTCAATCGGGGTCCAAGTTAGTGAGGCCTCAGGATGTCCATCTTGCTCTTTCCTGCAATCAGTCTGGGTCCATTCTGAGCAGGTGTTTGAAGGTTCGAGCCCTACGTTTTTATTGTATTTTAATTTGTTTTCATTCTCTTCCACCGGGCCCTTGGTGTTTTGTAGCTTCTACTCCACAGTCAACTATACATTCCCATAAATTAATTGTAATAAAAATAGTTACCAGTTTACGTTTGGTGAATACTGTTCAGTTGAAGAGCCCTATTCATATGCACTGGAATGAAAACAAAATCTATTTAATCTTTGATCATGACTATGTGTGTGCGCGCTCTGCAAGAAGAGTCAGATTTTAAGAACAGACAGTACGATCCTGTAGTCTGACCTCCTGCATCACAGAATCTGACCCAGTCATTCCTGCATTCGCTCTTAAGAATGTGTAGTGGAACTACAGCAGTTCTTTTTCAAAAGACAATTTCGAATGAAGGACTTTATGTGATCATAGAATCACAGAATCATAGAGTTGGAAGACGTGCCAGGAAGTAATCAAGTTTAACCCCCTGCTAGAAGCAGGACCAATCCCAACTAAACAGGGACGGCCCGTGAGCCTAGGCAAGCTAGGCAGTTGCCTAGGGCGCTGCTGCCCCCGGCGCCCCGTGATGACGTCATGGTCATTGACGGCCGTGCAGGCAGGGGCGGCGATTGCGCTGCCCCACCTAGGGTGCCAGCTGCTGCAGCCGGCCTTGGGCCGCTCCTGCAACTCAATGATCCAAGCCAAGGCTTTGTCAAGCCAGGACATAAAAACCTCTAAGGATGGAGATTCTACCACGTCCCTAGGGAACCCATTCCAGTGCTTCACCACCCTCCTAGTGAAATAGTTTTGCCTAATATCCAACCTAGATCTCCCCCGCTGTAACTTGAGACCATTGCTCCTTGTTCTGCCGTCTGTCATCACTGAGAACAGCCTCTCTCCATCCTTTTTGGAATCCCCCTTCAGGTAGTTGAAGGCTGCTATCAAATCCCCCCCTCACTCTTCTCTTCTGTAGACTAAACAAGCCCAAATCCCCCAGCCTCTCCTAGTAGGTCATGTGCTCCAGCCCCATAATCATTTTTGTTGTCCTCCATTGGACTGTCTCCAGTGCGTCCACATCCTTTCTTTAATGGGGGGCCCAGAATTGGATGCAATACTCCAGATGTGGCCTCACCAGTGCCAAAGAAAGGGGAATAATCGCTTCTCTAGATCTGCTGGCAATGCTCCTTCTAATGCACCCTAATATGCCATTAGCTTTCTTGGCTACAAGGGCACACTGTTGACTCATATCCAGCTTCACATCCACTGTAATCCCCAGGCCCTTTTCTGCCGAACTGCTGCTTAGCCAGTCGGTCCCCAGCCTGTTGAACCTCATCTGTCCTTGTTGAACCTCATCTGATTTCTTTTGGCCCAGTCCTCCAATTAGTCTAGGTCACTCTGGACCCTATCCCTGCCCTCCAGCGTATCTACCTTTCCCCCTAGCTTACTGTTATCTGCAAACTTGCTGAGGGTTCAATCCATCCCCTCCTCCAGGTCACTGGCAAGAACCTCTCATTCCAGTAAATATTTGGGGGGAAAAATTGAAGTCTTAAATGTGAAGTTTTGCACCAACAACTTCTGTCCAAGAACGACGCTTATTGCCTCAGGAGGTTTATAAAGCTTTATATTTCTTACCATAAGTTTATTTGTATGGTGAAAGGGCCTAGTAGCGCCACTGAAATAAATAGGATTATTCATGTCCTGAAAGTGAGGTTTCCGCATCAGTAAGTTGCTGATTTAGGACCTGATCCCAAGCTCAGTGATGTCAATGGATAGTTTCCTATGCATTGCAGTGGACTCTGGATCAAACCCTGGGAGCCTAAAGGTTCAAACCTGGGTTGGTAGGTGCTGAGCATTCCTGTGAGGTGCTGAGGGCCCTCGAATGCCAGGAAAATCAGTTCCCTCACAACCGGAAATCTCTCCATTGACTTTAATAGGAGTCCAGATGGAGTTCCAAATCCCGTAGTGGTGTAGGCCTGGGCTATTCAACTCAATTATATCCACTTTCATGAGAGCAGAACCTGGATTATATCCTTTATATTTCCTTTAATATTCCAAATTTTAGGCATCAAGGGCTGCTTGGAAAAGGCCCTCATACACCTGTTTTTATTTGTGTTCTTGCATGATCTGCAGTGGCTGCTTTTCCAACAGCACACAGGTCTCCCACCTTTTGAGTGTCAGAGTAAGCCCTTCATTAGAAGCCATTTCCGTGGCTGGAATGTAGTCTCTCTCACAATACAGTCTAGTATCACTTAAAACAAATTAATTTTTCATTTCTTGCTCAGGCCATAATTTTCAGCCTGGCACAAATGACCTTAAGGATGGACATGCAGCAAACATTAGCAAATTAGAAAAATCCCAAAACTCCTTTACAGCTAAATCGTCCACCCTCTTTCTTTGGATGCTGGAACCTCATTTTCATAATTGAATTCATCTGATATTGGTAAATTACAGCACTTTCCCCTTGGGCTACAAGCTAGCCTCTGTATATTCTATTATAAAATTGGTTAATTAATAATTTCTCTATAGTGCCACTAAGCAGAACTACATGGTTAAATTATGATGATGGGGGCTCATTACACACACATTCTGAGACACTAAGTCATCATTTAATGTCGGAAGTGTGTACTGTATTCAAGTGCACTGGGTCACTAGACAGGATAATGCCCTTTCTTGTGCTGCTTTCCAGGAAAGCACTTTCCAAGTAAAATGAGTCAAACCTAGTAGATTCCAATTGTCCGGGAGGGAATGAGATGCAGGGGGAGGGGTTTGGAAATAGTTACGGTACAGGTATCTGCATGCAGTCAGAGTCCAGAGTGTATTGGTTTAACTGAAGGACAATGTATACTGCACAAATCTGATTAGGGAACGTTCATAGCAGCCTAAGAAGAGTCTTTGGTTTCACCTAGAGGCACAAAACAAGCAGCTGTTACACTCTCTTTCTTCTAAAAAGTAAATGTTACAAGGACGACAGCCAAATAAGTCAGCCTTTATGAGGATCCGGCTCCTCTGAATCCCCAACTATGTTTTGGCATGGTTTCTGATGCTTGCGTTATCACTTTGATATTAATACCCCTAATCCCTTGGGGTATGCTATTGTTTGACTCAAAGTAAGCCGCATATATTGGGGGGAAAGGGCTAAATGTTAAATTAAACAGTCCTCCATCTAGGTAGAACATTGTGCAGCAACTGTATGAGTGTTAGATATTGAAAATTTGCTTCTCCTTTTTTTTTTAATCATGCAATCTAATAAGATCTCCAGGAGTAATCTCCCTCCCAAAGTCTAAAGCAAATACGATCACATCTCAGTCAGTCACCTACTTTAACCTCCCATCGAAATTACAGCCACACAATCTTTTCTGATTGTTTCAATCAAAACAAAATGAATAAACTCAACCCAGCGAATTTGTAACTCTCCACTGGAGTTCCCAGTAAACCTTTTACAATGTGATTTATCTGAGCACTGGCAAAATTGCCTATAATACTTGGCCTCTGGGTTTAGCACACATTATGGTTTGTTATTATCCTACCAGTTCTGGCCAAGCAGCTCAATAATAATAATAAGACAACAAAGAAAAAATAAAATGAAGGTTCTGATCTTAGATGGGATGGGAAAGAGGAGGGACCAAAGCTGTACAAATTATCTTATGCATACCTAGTGACTTTAGATTCAGTTTTCTGAAGTAGGGTGAAAAAACTACAGGAGTTCTTTTAGCACTAGTTGTGTGTCTGATTGCAAAGGAAAATTATTTATACACACTCACACAGAAATGGATGGACAAGACCGTGCAATTATAATCTGGGGGGCACTGGATAGGTCATGCCTATTTTTTTCTTAAAAAAAAAAAAAGAGGTTACTAGTACAACGCTTCCTTGAAAGGAAGTTCAAATTTTAATCTTGCACCTGTTTTCTCCCTACATATTAAGCAGCATATAACCATATGTCTCAGGGCAGTAGCCATGTTAGTCTGTAACTTTAAAAACAACAAGTAGTCCTGGACATATCTACTCTGGGGAGTTATTTCGAAATTGTTCCCCATATTTCGAAATGAGAAGGTGAGCATCCACGCTACCAAGCCCATTATTACAAAATAATGGGCTTGTTATTTCAAAATAACTCCTGCTTATGAAGAGGAATAAGCTTATTTCAAAATAGTTATTTTGGGAGTTATTATTTTGAAATAACTTATTTCGAAATAACCTGATAGTTTAGACATAGACTTAGGGTACGTCTACACTTGCACCCTAATTCGAACTAGGGATGCAAATGTAGGCGACCGAAATTGCTAATGAAGCGGGGATTTAAATATCCCGCACTTCATTAGCATGATCTCGCCAGCGCATTACTCCACTCAACAGCTGTTTCGAAAGTGAAAGTGCGCGCTGGGACGCGTTTAGTTTGAACCAAACCCCTTGCACCATTGGTTCGAACTAACGCGTCCCGGCGCACACTTTCACTTTCGAAACAGCTGTTGAGCGGAGTAACGCGCCGACGAGATCATGCTAACGAAGTGCGGGATATTTAAATCCCCGCTTCATTAGCAATTTCGGCCGTCTACATTTGCATCCCTAGTTAGAACTAGGGTGCAAGTGTAGGCATACCCTTAGAGACTAATCAATATATATAGTATTATGAGCTTTCGTGGGCAAAGCCCACTTCATCAGATGATGCGCTGGAGAAGAAACAACAGAAACCAGGTATTTTATAACAGAAAACAAAACATACCATACTTACACACACTTGCACAGAAAAAGGTATCTTTTGTTTTCTGTTATAAAATACCTGGTCTCTGTTATTTCGGTATCTCTCTCTATGGTAAAGAGTGACATACACTTCAGTGGACTCGCTAACAAATAATGTATCAAATGTTTGATATTAGGGATGTTAGCATGTAGTCGTTTAAGTGATTAACTGATAAGCCTGGGCTTATTGGTTAATCCTAACGACTACATGCAATCCCCACCCCTTGCTGCCTCTGTATCAAAGGCAGAGGAGGGGGGGCAGGTGGGAGCAGTACACGCGGGAACGCAGCTTTCAAACTGGCTCCCTGTGCATATCCGGTCCTGCAGAGCTGCTGGCTCCCCCGTGCAGCTGCCTTTTTATCAGAGGCAGCGGATGGACAGGGAGACTCCCCACAAGGCCCAGCTCCCACCTACCCCCCCCATAAACATGTGCTAAAAAATCCAGCAGTTATATGTTTATACAAATAAACATTAGTTAGCATTCCTATTTGATATAATAAATACTTATTCCCCCCCTTTGTATCATTCATATTCATTCTCATTGCATAAACATCAACCAAGATGTTGCAAAAATAGTGCTAGATTCTGAAGTCTGAAAGAAAAGTACAAAACAAATACCCTATGACATCTGTTATCTATTAATTATTATTATAGTACATGGCAAGTGCTTTACTGAACAAATAAAGAGATAAAACCTCTTCCCCTAAAGATACTGACAATCTATTTAATTATAATCTAACAGACTCTCATTATTGTAATAAATAGTTGCCTAGGTTAAGACGACGGGTCTCTTCAAATAGAACAACACTAGCAACTCTCGAACGCTGTCTCCTCTGCAGCTGAACTAACAGCCTGAGGTGAAAGCCTCATGGGGATTATTCGTTTTCAAAGACATTTGGTGATTAATTGTCGTTGACGATATGCATGTTTCCTCCGATATCTGTGACAGTTTTGACACGAGTAGAAGGCTTACAAAGGTGTGCCTGACTGAGGATTCCTTAATTATAACACAAGATAGATGAGCCCGACCAAGTTTTCCTTGCAAATGCCAATTTTATTTAAGTGCTGAGTGAGTGAGATGTTGTTCTTCTCCAGAAGAAATGGAGACAGCCAGAAGCATCACAGGATAATAAAGTTCTTTGTCAGCTCTCCAGAGATACCTTAAGCTTCAGCCTTTCCCCCCCAAGGGAAAGAACAACATAATAGGGTTTTAATAACACAAGAGGCCTGGGAGAGAGTGGAGATTCTTATCTAAAGAGCATTTTTAACCCAGGAAGTAAGTTGTTCAGTGTGGCTTGCTGGAATCCCATTGCACCATTTAACTCTCTCTCTCTCACACACACAGACAGACAGACAGAGACAATGAGCTTCAAATGATGAAACTTTATGATGAATCCTAGACTTCCGTTGCGTAGGATTCTGCCAGGGCAAGGAATGCACTTGCAATATTAGCCGGAGATGATGCATGGTTCAGACTATTGGCAATGTGACATAGAACTTGCCAGTTGCCCATATCTAATTGGGCTCCAGTCAGTGGTTCCTAAAAGTTGTTACCATCTGACGTGCAATAGATTCATCCGGAGGCTGGAATGGGACCACCAATCTCTACTCTACACCTCATAAAAAACCACCTATGTCAGTACTGATACCCATGTTGAGCATCTCAATGAAGAGATCCATGAATGAGCAGGCCACAAAAATGAACCCCCTAAGGGTACATCTAGATTGCAAGCTTCTTTCGAAAGAGAGCATCCATACCTCAAAACCGGATCGAAAAAGTGATCTGCTTTTTTGAAAGAGAGCGTTCAGAAAGCCCTGATTGCTAGTCACAGAATGACCACCAGGGCACCTATGCTTCTTTCGATTGCCCCTTCTTTCAAAAAATGTCCCTGTTCTGCATCCACACACGCCTTTTTTTGAAAGAGCTCTTTCAAAAAAAGCATTCTTCCTTGTAATTTGAGGTTTTATCAATGTCGAACAAAACCTTACATTCTTTCAATTTAATTTTGAAAGAACGTGATTGCAGCGTGGTCACAGGTGAAGTTTTTTTAAAAGAAACAATGTAGTCTAGACATAGCCATTCAGATCAGGGGTAGAATGCATTGACAGAGCAGTGTGAGAAAGCTAGTACTCTTCCTGTCCCATGCTTTAGCTCTTCTGCTTGGTTCTCCGCTACAGATAAGTCTCCCTGGTTTTAACCACCATGCTGTCTATTCACAGAAGTGGTGGTTTGGAATCCTGGAAGTAGTGGAATAGAAATGGAAAAAAATTCCAACTCAGTGTAACATTTGGCCCCTCTACATAGCACCAAAACATGGACGAACATTGTAGCTATGTAGCTAAAATGTAGCTTTATGTTAAGTAATGTGTTTTAGTATGTTGCTAGTAATCATTGGCCAGCATAAGGTACAGACCAGTGTGTGTCAAAGTGGTCTGAGGACCCACTCTGAGAAAGCTGCTATTCACGGCTCCCATTGGCTGCAGTTCACCGTTTGCAGACAAGAGGAGCCGCAGGAAGCAGTGTGACCCAGGCCGCTGTTTCCCGCAGCTCCCCATGGCTGCAAAGGTGAACCGCAGCCAATGGGAGCCATGAAGCTCCATGGCTGTGGAGCCAGAAAGTAAACAAATGAGCGACCCAGTAGCAGCTCTCTCAGAATGGGTCCATGGACCACTTTGAGAAACGCTGGTTTAGAGGAAAAATAAATTCCACCGTTTTTTCCCTCAGTGGAATGGGGACTGGGTGCTGGGGGAAACCCAGGCCCACCCTCTACTCCAGGTTCCAGCTCAGCACCCTGTAATAGCAGCTGCCTGTGAGAATCTCCAACACTTGCTACAAGACAGCTACAAGACCCCATGGCTACTTCCCCACACCTTCCTCCTCTCAGGCTCATCCTCCCGGTATCCACTTGGTGCTTGTTTTCTCCTCCTCTTGGCAGCGCTTTCCTCTGTCCTCTCAGCTACTCTCACATTCCTAACTGCAGGAAAGCTCTTTTTATAACCAGTCTCAACTGGTTTCTTTAATTGGGCCCAGGAGTTCTAATTAGCTCAGGCTCACTCTGCAAGCCACTGAACCAGCACCAGGTGCTCAACCACCCTACCCCAACCGACTCTGCTGACTCCAGACCAGACCCTGCCAGTCACCATGGGAACAGAGATTTTCTTAGTCAGAGGTTAATATAGCTCCCTTCCATCACTTTTTTGTATCCCTCTGACGTGACCCTGTTACAATAGCAAATCATTTTCTAAAGTAGTCAAAATTGGCACAACTTTGCTCCCTTTGAGTCAACTAGGGTAAGTCTAGACTACATGGCTCCGTCGACGGAGCCATGTAAACTAGTTTACCCGACATAGTCAATGAAGCAAGGATTTAAATAATCCCCGCTTCATTAAAATAAAAATGGCCACTGCGCTGTGCTAACAATCAGCTGATCTGGCACAGCGCGGCAGTCTAGACGCGGATCGGTCGACAAAGGAAGCCTTTGTCGACCGCTCCTGTAAGGCATAAGGGAGCGGTCAACAAAGGCTTCCCTTGTCGACCGATCCACGTCTAGACTCCCACGCTGTGCCGGATCAGCTGATTGTCGGCACAGCGCGGCGGCCATTTTTATTTTAATGAAGTGGGGATTATTTAAATCCCCGCTTCATTGACTATGTTGGGTACACTAGTTTACATGGTTCTGTCGACGGAGCCATGTAATCTAGACATACCCCTAGAGTCCTACTGTTCACCTAATTAAAAATTCTATGCTAAATATATAAAACCTCTTCCCCACAGGTAAACATGTTTTCTTACGTTATTACATGCATCAATGAAAATCAATAGCTGTATACATTTTTGAGATTCCTAACAGATTCCAGCCCGAATCATCTTATAACACTTAAGAACTATATGCGTGGATAGAGGAAATACACACAAAACACAATTAAACCCTGAACTATTAATAGTAATAGTGAGTTTCCTTTGCTATATGAAGATCCAATACATCAGTAATGTTGCTAATAGTGCAGAAATAGCAGTCCAGATTTCATGGCATCTGTCCATGCCTGCCTGTCGCCCATAAATCACCTTTTCATAAGATAGCATCCGAGTTAATGATAGGATCCCTTCCTCTTCCATAGCTGAATATTTATCTTTCCAAAATTATAAAATAATTATTTTAGCTGAGATCAAGGTTATTCTTAACCCATAATTCAAAGTACAGAAATAGTTTTCTTTGGTGCCAGCCTTAAATAAGACATATGCTGCTCTATTCATATTGTACCCAATATTCGATACTGCAAATTTGTGTGTGCCTATATAAAAATCTCTAAATAAATATTAAGGGAAACTACAATATATACACACATCTATAGTGTACTATCAATACTAACATATTATATATATTATATATAGTATTGTGTGCAGTATGTGTGTGCACACAATAATAATGGGGGATTGATGACTCAGAGTTCTTTCATAGGCTACAGCAATGATTCCATACTTGGAAGGGATTAATGTCCATATTTCCATATTCATTATTAGTGCTAATTAAAAGGTATTTCTGTGCTGCTGAGCATTGGGGTTGTGCATGTTTCATTGTCCTTGAGGGCATGCTGTGACAGAATACAGCTGTCCAGAGGTCCTCTATAACCTGCTCCTAGGCAAGAACCTCTGCACTGAAGAACATTTGGTACCAGTTCTTTAGCAGAGTGTATGGCATGGACTGTTGAAATACATTCTTCTCCTCCTCCATGACTGAAAAATCAGAGGGTCTCAATGAACTAGAACCAACTGCCTTCAGGAAGAAAGGAATCTAACCCAGCTTTGATGTGTCAAGTTGACTCTTTCCACCTACTATAGCATGTTTGCCTTGAAGCAAACAATGGATACTGCTATGTGATATATAAATGGTAGGCATGTGCTATTTTTAATTGTGTCTGACTCCAGAAGGCAACGGGCGCACTATTAATCTTAAACTAATATTAAAGGGCCAAAACCTCAGCCAGTGTAAACTGGCCTAGCCCCAGTGTAGTCAAAGCAGCCACATTCATTTACTCCAGCTGAGGAGCAGGCCCTAAATATGCCATAAGTGTGGACAGAATTCTCTTTTCTATAAATCTGCATTTGAATAAATAAGACTAAATACCTGTTCATTCTAATGCCACCTCCTCCAAATGCAGCAATTCCAGGACTAGAGTTGGACAAATCCTAAAGAAAAAAAATGAAGACAGTGGAAATGGATGTTTATGTGAATATTTAAATAATCACTTCCATGTTTCTCCCATATTGTGTTAGCTTTTTGTCAATATTCTAGCACAGAGTTTTCTGGCATGGAAATGTTTGTGGAAGCAATGCATCTCATGCGAATATTGGACAATATAAAGGAAATTCTGAATTCATAAACACAAAAGTTAGCCCTGGAAACCAGATTCAAAGAGGTATGTACATCCCATCAGTGAACAGAAACATACCATGCAATTTATGTATCCAGTCAAAACCAATCAACACAGCTCAAATTTCAAATAATAAATATTCATGTACTCTAGATACAGACCAATAATTGTTTGCCAGAAGTATCTGACAAATCATTTTTAATTCCAATTAAATTTTTGTGAGCAACTCCTGGACAACTGACTGGATTTATGCACCTCAGTTTTCTATCTGTAAAATGGGAATGATAATAATCTCTCTTTTCATAGGCCTTTTTTTCCTGTATTACCTATTTAGATAGTAAACTATTTCTTTTTACATGCATACTACACCGGGGTCCTGATCTCACTTGGGACATTTATACAGGAACTTTAATTTATTCTTGTCAGATCCAAAACTCAGGGCTTTACAATTAGAGACATATGTGAAGTAGGTTCTGCACAGTGAACAAAATTTGTAAGTATAAGCTTGCTGCAATTTGTTTATTATGCTCTGTCCTATCACTTCAATGTAGAGCAGTCTAAATTCTCCAAAAGAATGTATTGCGTAAAAAAAAAAAAAAAAAAAAAAAGATTTATTGTGGCCAGCCATGTCACATCTGATAACTATGACAAGTCATCAAAATGTTGGGTTAGTGCATTGCCTTGGCTTTCGGCTCAGATAAATAGGTACGAGCTGAGAACTCAATAGTAGCCCTGTGCTCCCCCTTGCCTGGAGGTGTTCCAATGGAATTAGCATTAACCCATGCTGGGGGTAGCCGGAGTTCTTACTGAATTTAGATATTAAATCTAAACCTACAGTGGACTTACACATGAAAGCCTTTAATGGAAGTCTGACTGACTAAAAATGTAGTGAGGCAAAAGTTGAAAAACCAGGGGGAAAGATTATGAACGTAACCAGGTAGTTTACCTTTCTTTTTCAAGAGCAACTGAGCCAGGATATTGCCTTATAATTAAATTGATTTCAATAAGAATAAAAGTTGATAAATCAAGAGGCTGGTTCTCTGATACCTGCTAAACTATGAAGGCATTTAGAAACAAATAATCCTGAACACAAAGGCGTACTTTTTTTTCAAGCGAAAGCTCAAATAGTAAACTCTCAGCAATGAAAATCGCTGCATCAAACAACAAAAACACAGCAGAAGCATCCTACAAAGTGAGCTACTATATTGGACTTGCTGGAGAAGCACACACAATTGCAGAAAAACTCATCAAGCCTTGTGCAGACGATATTGTGATATGACTGCTTGATGGGCAATACAGTAAAAAAGTGGAAGCAGCGCTGCTGTCAAACAATACTGTTGCCCGTCACATTCAAGATCTTTCTGCTGACATCGAGAAAGAGCTAGTAAGGACTTCACCAAATTTTCAGGAACCTGCAGGGGCTCCACAGCCAAAAAAGTTTGGGAATCTCTGTTGTATAGCATTATACAAGTATTGAATAATATTAATATTATGTGGCCCAGCCCAAGATTAAGGAATCTACATGGCTCCACAGAGAATTGTAGGAGCTCTCCTAGCTAGATTTTAAATCATACAAGTTACCATAATTCATTAGTTAGTAAACCTTGAGTAACTTGATGTATCTGGTTCACAGTGAGTACTTTTATTTTAATCCTTTTTTCCTTTCCCATCTGCCTGTCTTTTGTTAAAATGTATGTATTGATGGGAGAGCATTCCTTTAAATAATATGCAAAGTCCTGGCTATGCATGTGACTCATAACTTAAATGAAAACACTTCTCTCCCTCCCCATTCCCCGGAGCCCTTAAAGGGGTAGACTTTGGCCACAGTGCCTGTGCCAAGCCTGCCAGCCCAGAGCCAGCAGTCACTGCCCCTGACCCAGTGGCCCCAAAACATGAGCCAGCAAGCCACTGGCAGCCAGCCCTCCACCGCTCCCCAGGAGCAGTCTGCCAGCTCCCAGGAACCTGCCAGGGCCTGGAGAAGGCAGGCGCCTTCCTGGTCCAGGGTGGAGATCATGGACCTTATTCACGTTTGGGGGGGGATGCCCCCAACATCCATGATCTCCACACTAGATGGAGGAACGTGGCCATCTATGGCAGGATAGCTGCCAGCCTGGCCGCCAAAGACCACATGCGAACCCAGGAGCAGGTTTGCATGACAATCAAGTTGGTCTGGCAAGACCCCCAACCCTGAGCCCTGAGCTTCCCCTTCCCCTTCTTCCCCTTGCTTCCCCCTTCCAGCTCCCTCCTCCCAGGTTTCCCCCTTCCCTCTCCCACCCTCTCTTCTCCCCTCTCCCGCCTCCTTTCCCCAGTCTCATCAGAGTTTCATTCCCTCCCCCCTAGTTTTGTTAAATAAAGAGAGTTTGTGTTCATGAAAATACATGTATTTTATTTGACATCAGGAACGGGGATTAGAGAGGGGGTAAGTGGAAGGACGTGAGGGAGGAATGAGGCACAAGCCCCCAGTGGGGCAGACCAGGGAGGCTCTTAGTGCTCCTCAGCGTAGAAGCTCTCCCACAGGGCCTCCTGGATACTGACAGCCCCCCGATGGACCTCCCGGATGACAGCCTGCAGAAAGTGCAGCCAGGCTTGCAGCAACGCGTCCAAGAGAAGTACCAGAGTGCCCAGGGGCAGCTCTGGCTCCACGTAGCAGAGTGCTGTGGTGTCCCAAGTGAGGGCAACCAGAGCACGCAGAGACAAAATGCTTTGGTGTCCCTCATCGAGGTAGACAAGCAAACAGGGAAACCTGAGACCTGGCTGTCTGGGGGGCGGTCCCTTTAAGCACAGACCTCAGATAGCCTCAGGCAGCAGCCCCACACAGTAAGTCCTGACCTGGTGCCCTGCTGGTGCCCTGCTGGAACTGGTTCCGGCCAGACTTAAATGCGATTCAGAGTCCACTCAGTGTGGACGCCCTATTTCGAAATAGCAAAATGCTATTTCGAAATGCATTTTGTGTGTAGACGCATTATTTCAAAATAAGCTATTTCAAAATAACACTGTAGTGTAGACATACCCTTAGTAACGTTCCTGGACACTGCCATTTGAAAAGTAATAGGCAGATATTCCAAAATACTATGTTGCATAATAACAACAAAAATAAATGCAAATATAATAAACAATAAGCCACATTCCACCCTTATGGGCTTGGTTCATTATATCTCTGCAAGAGAAGGATACAAAAAGGAGTGCAGAAGCAAAGTAATTCACCCAACATGATGTTGAAGTAAAGCCAGGAATAAAACTTAAATAACCTGCTTGCTCTAAACTTTAGACACACTATGGGTTCAGTTATGCCATCTAGTCCCAGCCCAATATTAAAGGGTTTTACATGGCCTCAGGGGAGTGCTAGGAGGTCTCCTAGCTAGACTATAAATTACGCATGTTACCATAACTCATGACTTGAGACATACAGGCTGAGGAGACTTAGAATATCAAAATCTTAGGTGAGGAAGGGATGCCCCTCCAAACATAGGTGTATTGCAGAAATATAGCAGGTATATTCTGTGATGTTTAAGATTGCTTATGAACCATCCAGCACTGGTCACTCCAAAGAAAGGATCTCTGACTAAATGCAGCACTGGTTATTTATTCATACACAGAGAGTCAAATAATATTCACAAATAATTCATTTGACAAAATATGTATCTGTGGTCAAATTACAATAATGTCCAGCTATATTTTCCCACTGCTTCACCAGCTCTAATTATACTGTATAAAAATTCTTCGTGGCATGGGCTTTACGTTCTAATGTATTGTTAGAAACATTGGTGCAACATGATCATCTATGTATTAATTGAGGCACAGTTGTTAACTGTCCCGCTCCTCTGTGACCATGTCCCTTTTGAAGGCAAGGGAAGTTTTGCCAAAAGGGTTCAGGATTTGGCCTAATAATTGTAATAACCACCAAAAACATAGTTGGGAGCCTACTCTGGAAATCATTGCCAATATTTAAATGTAACTTATTTTCTACTTGCAGAATATTGATCCACCTTAGCTATAGCAAAGGTCAGAGGGCAAAGCTCAACTCTTTCTGCACTGCGGTCTCTGCCGGCTTTAACCACCAACAGGGTTTATGACAAATGAGAAGCCAGGCTTCCAGCTGAATTTCAGTTTAGTTATTTTTGTTTTAATGTATGTGTGAATCAATTAATCCTGTCATAGAAGGGCATCGTAAACTGTGTGCCAGAGTTAATGAGTCAGACATTATCACATCATTACACCAGCTGGCATAATGTAGCATGTGTTGTTTGTCATAATATACACTGCCATGCTTAACAACCATTAATTGTTTACACGAGCAGTCATATTTTTCTTCAAAGAACCTTCAGCGACTGGTTAATATTTTGAAAGCTTCTTAAGTGAGTAACTTGTACAAGCTAAGGATAACAACAAAAATAAACCACTCTTGAAAGAAGCTAAACAAAACAGCATCACACATAGCGCCACTTCGGTCACCTTTACAAAGAACACACTAATCTCTCAGATTCCTATGGGTTCTGTGAATTCGGTTCCCATTGGCTGGCATCCCCACACAGATTAACGAGGACTAGTCTTGTCTCTGTAGCACCGACAAAGTCCTGTCCTGTCATTCTCAAATGCAAACTATACAAAGTGGAAGATGGGAAAGAAATTGGGCCTGACTCTTCTCTCTCTCCTGGATGTAAATCAGGAGAAAACCCTACTGAAGCAAAGGGAGTCACATCAGTGTAAAACTGCTGTGAGACGCAGGCCAACTCCTTATAAGGCTATAAAGAGGAGGTGGTAGTGCCATGCCTTGTCTTCACTCCCCCACCCAGAGACCACCTGCGTTTGTAGGCTGAAAATAAAGTAATCGTTTCTTTTTTACCATAATACTTTGGCTGCTAGTGTTTTCTTGGCTGACTAAAGACAACATTTGGCCATACATAGCAACACACTCAGGTTTACCAGCTTTCTGTGAATTGAATTCTGGCTGCTTCTGACCAGGTTTGTTGGCCATATGGCTTTCCAGAGCCAAAGGCTAACAACACGTTTAAGGAGGAGATTAATGCAACAGCTAAGAACACTGATTTTGACTGACAGGTACTGTCTATGTATTTTTGACAGATACTATCCCCACCGCACCCTGAAAAAAACCACAGTTACATTTAAGTTCTGCTTTTAAATACATTAATATTCTGTAGGCGACCAAATAAAGACCCTTAAATGAATAGTGAAGTGGAGAAAACATACACCAAACATTGAAAACCCCATACATTTTAAGATAAAGTATTACTTTAAAAAAACTGGAGAATGGAAATTTGAATTATTAATACTTCAGACAACCTTAATGTACAATTATTAAGTGGCTTATAACCAGAAAAAGTAGAAAACATAAAGCTACTGTTTTCATGGAAAACATCAAATCCAGTTTGCTCACTTCCAGGAATTAATGGCCACCAACCACTACTATTTTAAGTATAACCAGGAAGCTTCAAGGATGCCATGGAAAGTAATATCTCCCCTGACATCCTAAACTCCAGGGTTGCGTCTACACTGGCATGATTTTGTGCAAATACTTTTAACGGAAAAGTTTTTGCGTTAAAGTATTTGTGCAAGAGAGCGTCTATACTGGCATGTGCCTTTGCGCAAAAGATTTGCTTTTGCGCAAAAGCATCCGTGCCAGTGTAGACGCTCTCTTGCGCAAGAAATTGATGTTACCTGTCTACACTGGCTCTTGCGCAAGAACACTTGCACAAGAGGACTTATCCCTGAGCGGGAGCATCAGAGTATTTGCGCAAGAAGCACTGATTTCACACAGAAGAACATCAGTGTTCTTGCGCAAATACTCGCGGCCAGTGTAGACAGGCGGCAAGATTTTGCGCAAAAGCAACTGCTTTTGCGCAAAATCTTGCCAATGTAGACACAGCCCAGGTGTGAGCCACCCCATGCTTCTGGCTGCACCTAAGAATGAGAGTAGCCCTGCTAAAGTCACATGCTTATACAGTGTTTTTACACAAACTTTTGCATGCATCAGGCTAAAGTCAATGTATAGTAAAGGAGCTGATTACTGGACTAGTTTTGAGTGCATTCTGGTTTTATATCTATAACTCCAGTTTAAGTTCTGTCAGGGAATTTCCTTCCCTTTTTTGTGTTGGCAAGTTACACAATACTGGTATATCTGCTACCCAGACACACTCATTCACCAACAAATATGTTAAATAGAGTCATTCCAGTTTGATATTGGTATTCGGTGGCATGCAGCATTAAGGCCTCTTGCTTGCTTGCTACAACCGTGTGGCCAATGTCAGAGCTCTTCAACCCAGATAGTAATACCAAGAACATTGCAGGAAATCTCATAGATCTCAGGGGTTCCTGCAGCACAGGAATTCCAACAGAAGCTTGTTCTTAGAAGCTCTGCCAAAATTCTGATGTTCATACACCAAGTTCAGCATTTCTCCATTTCTGCTGAGGAAGTGTGATAGTTCTCTTTAAAAGTCTGCAACATGCAAGGAGGAATTCCAATATAACTAATTCTCCAGGGACTGTCTTCCTAATAAGTAGGGATAGCACTAAGAGTACGTCTACACTGCATGCTTATTTCAAAATAAGCTATTCCAGAATTTTTTTTTTCTGAAACAGATGATTTCGAAATAACACATCTACACTACAGGGAAGCCTCAAAATTAGTCTAAGGCAGACTTCCCTAATGTAGACACGCTACCTTGATTTAGAGCCCCAGGAGGCACTGGGGAGTAATTAATTTCAATGGCCCTGGGAAGAAGGTATTTTGAAATAGCAGCAATGGATATTCCACACTATCGCTATTCCGAAATAACTATTTCGGAATAGGCGTTATTCCTCAAGGAATGAGGTTTACAGAAGTCTGAATAAGCTGTCTGTTATTTTGAATTTATTTTGAAATAATGGAATTGCTGTATAGACGCTCGCATTGTTATTTCACTGGTGTGTAGATGCATCCTAAAAGATAGTAGGAGGCAGCAGACATAAGCAAAACCTTCCCAACTAAGCAATTTTGAAGTTTTTGCACCTCACTTTTATTTTTCTTAAGATGTGATATGACAAAAGCATGAGAAGAATATTAAACAGCTACATAGGAGGATCCTATCTAACAGCGGAACATCTATAAGTCATCTTAATATTCTCCAGCCCATTAAAGTAAAAATATTTTGAAAATGTGGCATGCGGGGTTTATGTCCTGCTGCAAAAATCTACATTCTGGAGTATGACATATTCTCCAGCTTCCCTCCTAAAACAGTTGTGTGGTGCTCCTGGTCCAGTACACAATGGTTGTGGCTTTCCATCCCAGGGATAACAACCCTTATGGACTAGATGAAGTGTTTCCAGGACATGAGTAATTCAAATCTCAATGTGAGGCTGGAGTTCTGCAGTCCAAAACACTGGACAATTTAGAGGGGGAACACTACAGCAGGGCCCCAGTATTGATAGAGGTGGGCCTCAACCTGAAATCTGAGAGAGAGAGAAGGCAAAGGCACCTCTGGCCACCTCAGTTTGCCATTGAGCCTTCATTCCTTCTCTAAGGGTATGTCTACACCGCTGGGCAAAAGTCAAATTAAGCTACGCAACTTCAGCTACGTTAATTGCGTGACTGAAGTCGAAATAGCTTAATTTGGCTTTTGGCGCTATCTACACAGCAGGAAGTTGAAGGAAGAACATTCTTCCTGTGACTTCCCTTACTGCTCGTAAAATGAGGGTTGCAGGAGTCAGAGCAAGACATCCTCCAGCTCGACATTATTTCGAAATAAAGGCTTGTAGTGTAGTCGCACGCTTTGTTATTTCGGAATAACGTCTGTTATTCTGATGTAACGCTGCTGGGGAGTAGGTTGTTCGAATTAGGAATGTGGAACGAGGAGTACCGGTAGTTCGAATTAGGATCTCTAATTTGAACTACCTACTCCGTGCCACGTGTAGCCGCGGGCATGGAGTTCGGACTAAGGGGGATTTAAAAATGGCGGCGCCTGGGAACATGCAAATGAAGCCAAGGATATTTAAATCCTGGGCTTCATTTGCAACTCCTGTTGCCCTCATTTGCCTACCTAGCTCGAACTAACGAGCTAGTGTAGACATACCCTTATGGCGTAAGAAACAGGAGGCTCTGAGATCTTAGGAATCTTGAATAAGCCGAGTGAAACCATCCTCCCTTAATTCTGGAAGCTGACTCAGATATACGCATGGCAAACAAAATCTTCTCTGTACCATGTTTAGATTCTTTGAAGAATCAACATCTGTTGAAAATGATAATACATATCATTGCAATTCATTACAGTTTGACAGACATGCAGAGAGTGGGTCTGGCTCCTGCCACGTGTCCACCCCCAACAATGCCACTCTGAAATTTTCAAATATGTTCTCTGAGGAAAAAAAAACCTTCTTTCTGTCCAACAGTGCCATGCAAAGAAGGGAGAGATCCTTGAAAGGCGACATCCATTTAAAGGGGCGATCCCAAGTCACCTGTCATTGTTCAGATTATGACGACACTTCAGTACCATGGTTTTACAGGAAGGGAAGGATGGGCTTGGAAGCTTGGCCAACAACTTCTCTGTATGTTCTCAATTAACATTACCAAAGATTAGCAGTCACTAATGAGCATTGCTCACACCACTGTGTGTGCACCACTGTCATATTTGCCTACATTCAACCACCCAATTACTGAACAGGTGGATAACTCAAAGCTCCAAGAAAAGAAAAAAAAAAGTTGTTTCTCTGTGTACTCTATGTCAGTCCTATACCCTTATCATGCAAATTGTCCAGTATTTGGGGGTTGCTAGGGTAACGTAATCAGCACATGGCTTTTTGCCTAATTCTTGACAACCATTTGAATACCTGTATTCTATGCCTTCTCCATCTTTTGGGAGAACAATCAAATAATGCAAAAATGCCTATTTCCCTTCTACAGAAGGGGAATCTCCTCCCCCCAAAAAACATCATTTTTAAACTGAAACACTGGCAATATTGCACTGTGTGGTGAATAGTTCTGTAGATTTATCTCCTCACATGAGGCTAATACATCCTAAGACTGCCAGATATGTGCATTTATGGTTTTAGGGTCTCTTCACCTTAATCCTGCATCTTAATTCATCTTGTAAGTCATGCAGCTAGAGAGGGATCAGACCAATACTCTGGGTCTGAACAGGACAGACTTTGAGGTGATTCTCCAGTGCCATTTTCATTGACACCAATACAAAGTGAGACTGGAAAGTGAATGTAAAACACAACTCAGTCCAAATGGCAGCACTATAAAGATGTAAATGATGACAGTAGGTGCAGGGCAGTGGAGAATTTACATGAGGCTGTAATTTTGTACTTTCTGTGGAAAGGGAAAAAGGAGAGGAGATAAAAACACTAAATTGTTTAGGGAACTGGTCATTGGGTAGTGGGGGAGGTCTAGGTTGGATATAAGGAAAAATTATTTCACTAGGAGGGTGGGGAAGCACTGGAATGGGTTACCTAGGGAGGTGGTGGAATCTCCATCCCTAGAGGTTTTTAAGTCCTGTCTTCACAAAGTCCTGGCTGGGATGATTTAGTTGGGGTTGGTCCTGCTTTGGGCAGGGGGCTGGACTCGATGACCTCCTAAGGTCTATTCCAGCCCTAGGCTTCAATAGCTCTAATTGGCAACACAGCCATTTAGAATTCAAGAGTCAAATCTCAGAGTAAATCTATCAGCACTAGGGTAAATCAGTAACACAGAATCAGATTACTCATATTAGCAACTAGTCACTCAGGGCACGTCTACACTAGGAAATTATTTCAAAATAACTAAATTTGAAATAATAACTCCTGAAATAACAAAATCGAAATAGCATGTCCCCACTACTGGGAAGCCTTGAAATTAGTCCAAGGCAGGCTCCGTTATCGTGGATGAGCTATCTTGACTTAGAGCCCTGGGAAGCTCTGGGGAGTAATTACTTTGAATGACTCTAGGGAGTAGATAGTTCAATATAGCAGCAGCAAAGTGTCCACACTAATGTTATTTCGAAATAACTATTTCAAAATAAGCATTATTCCCCGAGGAAAGCAGGAGTACAGATTTTGAAATAACCAGCCCGTTATTTCAAAATAACGGGCTTAGTAGTGTGGACACTCCGCTTATTATTTCAAAATAAGCAGGGTTATTTTGAAATAACTCCCTAGTGAGGACCCGCATGAGTTTCTTGCTGACAATCGGACCCCCTCACCTGTGGGAGTAAAAGGTCACCCTCTGGTCCACTCTAACCAAAAAGAAAGAAATGTTTCTATGGACCATGTAGGGATGGTAGTTAGTCCCATATCAGTAACAAATGGGTGCCTGGATCACATTTTAAACATTACAGTTCAAACCATCAATCTTGGCTTCCTAGAACAGAAAGGACAAAATGCTTGTGATTTTGGTTTAGTCTGTGTCATTAACTCACAGGTACTCATACCCTTTTGCTTATCATACTCTAAAACAGTCCCATTTGTTTCCCTAGAATGAAATAATCCTCACTGGCCACAATCTGATATCCTTACAATCCTAATACTTTCTCCATTTGTAGACCCATTGATTTCAGAGGGGCTACTCACAGAGTAAGATAGAACTGGTTGAAATGCCATTTCATGCAAATTGAAACAGAACATTGTGATATTTTGTTTCAACGCTTATATGACTATATTTGCTATAACTAGAATATTTCTTTTAAAAAATCTAAATTGGGACAAATTTATCTAAATATTTTGATGGACCTGAAATGATTTTTTTCTAAAATTTCATTTCATGGAATTTTCTGTTTGTTCAGAATCTGAACAAGAGAATTTCTCACAAAACAGAAGTTTCCACATTTTGATCGGTGCTAGAATAAGGTACTATTCAACACCAATAATGGTTACTAGAATCTGGCCCAAAATGAATAAGGGCCGCAGAATCTGTGTACAAGAAATATCTGGGGGAATGAGGAGGAGAGAATTCCAACCATGTATCATACCTGATTTGCCATATGTCAGAGGACATATCACAACTAGGATGAAATGAAGAAGGATTTTTATTTCCATAATGAAACTGAAGCCTAGCGAAAGTAACGTCAGATCAGTGTACTCTCCTGTTCCATATTGAGGAAATGATTTTACCTCTTAGTTGGACTTATAGTAATTGTATAAAGGCTTCCAATCTCTGAAAACTGTAATGAAATCTGTAATCCTGACCTGCTGGATATGAGCTATACAATTACTCTGAGTATATTTAGAATAAATAATCCATTCTCATAAAGCTCCAAATATTCATAGCTTCTGATACAGGACGCCTTGGTCAAGGGTTAGATTATGATTATTTCTGCGGCGGGGGTGGGGGGATGGAGAGGGGGAGAGTGATGTCTGATTTTTGATAAGCCCTTTAAGACAGCTCATCCTTTCTGTTTGACAGTGCAGGAGCCATTGTTACATCTTTGTTTTACTCAAGATCTGTTGTGTATAGAAAAATAAAGAAGGAAATCAAAGGGTGGGAAAAGGGGGAAAGAACCAGACAGTGCAATTAACCAAAATTAACAGCTACTAAAATTTCTACCACACAGGAAAAATCCACACCCCTGAGTAATGCAGTTATACTGACTGAACACCTGGTGTAGATAGTGCTAGGTCCATGGGAGGGCTCGTCCGTTAACCTAGTTACCTACACCGACAGGATAAATGCTCCTATAAGCAGAGGTAGGGTCTTTACTAAGCACTGAATGTGTAGACAAGCCCTTATGGACTGGTTCAATATCCTGGTCAACTGACCTACTAATAATTAATAAGATGGTCTGTCATATACAGATCTCTCCTAAGAGAAACTAAAAAAGAGTTTAGAGGACATGCTAAGAGAGAATGATAAGCACAGGGTGAAATATTTTTAATGGGAAAGGGTTGCTTTTTAAAATTTCTCCACTCTTCTGTTGTCCAATATTTCATAAAGTGTGGAGTTCATGCATCATCCCTGGCCGCAAAACACTTAAGCCTCATAGTTAGGGCTTAAGTTGTACCTAAGTCCCTGTATGGGTATGTGTTTTTCTACCTTCATTGTATAAGCCTTCATTCACAATAAAGCACAAGCCTAATTTCATACCTGTTCAGAAAAACACTGATGCCCAAATTTTAAAAGGTACTTAAACATTGTTCTACCCAGTATTGCAATATCTCAGTCTAAGCCTCATTTTTCAAATTTATAGGAAAGCAGAGCCTGAGGCCTGTTTTATGCTTAAAAGTCAGGTCGACATAGCTACATCAGTCAGGGGTGAGAAAAAGCTATACTCCTGACTGACATAGCTTTTCCAACCTAAGCCAAGCACAGGCATAGATTTGGTGATGGTAGAACATTTGCCAATGTAGCTAACTTTGTTCAGGGAGATGATGGTCCTATAGAATTATGCCAGTATAGGCACAACGGCATCACTGTCTACATGGAGTATACAAGGCCCAAGTCTCAATGAAAGTCAGTCAGGCACACTTTGCAATGTGACAGCTAAATACTTTTGTAAATGTGGATGGTAAGGGCCCAATCCAAAGCTCACTAAAGTCAGAAGAAAGTCTCGCATTGACTAGGGTCAGCTCTTTAATTGTGTGCCTAAAATTAAGCACATGCAAAGAAGTCAACAGAACTTTAACTTACAGTTAAAGCTAAGCATGTGCTTAAATTGAATAGCAGAACAGGGATGGACAAAGCTTAGTGATGTACAGAGGTCTTAGTAAATTGAGCAGGTTGAAAACTGTTCAAATATTTTGGTGAAAAAATTGTCAAAAAATGAATTTTTCAAAAAATTTTCAACCAGCGTGACGAAGTACACATGATTTTAGATCTGGATGTTTCTAAGATAGCTGATTTTAAAAATTAACACACTATTACGTATTGACGAGCTTTATAGAGGAGTTCTATATCCCAAGATGTAGTAGTAATAGTTTTCTCTGAAAGCTGTGCAGAACAATAACTAAAAGCACAAGGCTTTACTTCTAGAAAGATATAAAAACAGATTTTTAAAAATCTCCAAAATAGTGTAGTGACCTTACATTCCATATTCTTTATGGAATATGCTTATGATATGAATTATGACATAACTGAGATGTACTTCATGCAAGCTAACTCATGTAAGATATCATTGGAAAGGTTTACCCAATATGGGCATATCTAAATGATGTTGTTGTTTTTTTAAAGAGGATAGACAAATTCTGCGGGAATCTGCCTATCTTCTTCCAATCTCACTTTCGAAAGATTCTCTTTCGAAAGTGAAAGTAGTCTGGATGCAGTTATTTTAGAAAAAAAAAAACCCTTTTTCGAAAAAAACCGTGTAAACCTCCTTTTTTAAGGAAGAGCTGTTCTTTTGAAAAAGGTTTTTTCCCCCGAAAAAACGCGTCCAGACTACTTTCACTTTCGAAAGATTCTCTTTCAAAAGTGAGATCGGACAAAGATATGTATCTGAAGTTAGGTACACTAGTCAATATTCCTATATTCCAACTATGCTTGGGTGATGGGCCCTGCTAACACTTCTGGCATGCCAATGAAAAAGCCAGACAGGGCTGATAGTCCATCAGTGAGGACAATGGATGAGTAAAAAGGATGGCCATCCTGCAGACCTTCTATCCTGTCACTGACTCATGTATTCTGTGATGCTAGAGAGTCAGGTGACCTGTTCAGCAGCTACTAAACTACATATTGGACTACTGAACTGTTCCACTGTGAGGTGGGGAAATCAAACAAAGGATTCTCACTGTATGGACATTCTATATAAGGTGAGGAAGAAAATCAAAGTCTTCTGTTTGCTTCACCTCCATCTCTGCACCCAAAGAGATAATTGAAAACACCTGGAAACAAAAAGATGCAGACTGGAGAAGGAGGTAGGAGAACTGTTGGACTCAGGCTGAAAGATACCTAGCCTATGAAAGACCATACCTAAAACAATATCTAGGGTGAAGAATTTCATTTGTAACCAATTTTTTTTTAGTGAATCTAGTTCAGTTTGTGTAGTTTGTATTATTTTCTTAGTGATCTGCTTTGTTCTGTTTGCTGTCCCTTTAACCACTTAAATACATCATTTTGTAGTTAATAAACTTATTTACTATAAAACTCAGTTTATGTGATTTCTAACCAGGAGGGGGAGGAATTTGCTCATACCTGCCTCCATATTGAGGGAGGAGGCGAATTTCATATAATTTTGGGCTTATAATCCAAGCAACGTGGATATCTGGATGCTGGGGCAAGTCCCTTAACATGGACTTTCACAGAGCTGATCTTAGAGTCTGTATTGTTCTGCAATTGGGTGTGGCCCTGCCTGTGTGCTTGGGGGCGGGGAAGGGGCGGGGCCGGGCGCATCAGCCATGCACTCTGGGAAGCGGGTTGCTTTTCATCCCAGTCCCCGAACTAATCAGGGTCTGAGGGGGACAGTGCTTGCATTCCGTGCATGCCTCCGGCGAACATGTATTTGGTGTAAATCAATAAAATAGGATTCACTCTAAGAAAAAAGCCACCAGGCTCTCTTGGTAATATGATGTAAGGCCCAATCCTGCAGCAAGCTGAGCTTTTTGGCCCCAATCGAGCAAAAACTCACAGGAGTACTCCTATTCCTGCTTAAAGTTAAGCACATACTTAACTGAGGCTCCCCCATAAACTGGTAAATATGCAAAAGCAGCAGACAACAAGGTTTTGTGAAAAAAATATAAATTCGATTAGTCACCTCTAGGACAATAGGCCTGCCTAATTCTTACAAGCCCATGGAAAGTTTCTGTGCCTGAAAGATGGTAACAGCTTGTCAAAAAGGGTTAAAGCAGCTGTCCGCATGCCTCCCTTCAGCACTCAGGAGTGTGGCAGAGTGTATTGTCTGGCGTAATCATGACACTGATCTGCATGTGTATGTCTTCAATAATTCATGTTGCAGCTTGTCTCACTGTGGAGACAGATGTCAGTGAAATCAGTGACAGCCGATCATGCTGATCCCTCACATAATCATGTGTGAGCTGATCCCACGGTGACACTGAGCCTTGGGAGCCTGCTGACATGCAGCTGACAAGAAAATATAGATACGCACATGTATGTAAGGGTATAAATATATACGCATGCACTCTCAGTACTACAGCCTCTATCAGAGTCCCTCCCCCACCTCATCCGGTGATGCAGTTCTGCATAGCTCAAAGAAATCACGCTATTTAAGTCAGCTGAGGATCATTCTCACTAGGCATCTCCCGTTATGAGTGAGTGGTCACATTAAAACTTTGTGTGTGATTGTGTCCTCTTTCTCTGTGTCTCCCTCTCACACATGGAGCATGTTTGTCACATGAACAGCCATCACAGGCTTAGTTTAATTGATTAAATGGAAGGACAATCCTTAGCAGAAAACCAACTTTCTGGCTTTCTGTTGTCTTATTATTGTTAGAATGTGACAATATTCTTAGTTGTTAAGGAATGTGGGTTCAGCAGATATATTGACACTGAAGCTTCTGTCAAAACCAAACAGTTATATAGTTAAGCCTTGTCTTACACATTCCCCTTGATATTAGATTTCTCAAACTACATAAAAGATCGCAAAAGAAAAACAGCTATGCCCACTTTAAGGCCCCTTTGCTCTGCCAGAGTGTAACTGTTACATACTTTGGAAAAAAAACAGTTAAGGAAATAAGTTTATGAATGTAAAAAGGTTTTTCTGGTTTTTTTAAGTCCCGTATTTAGTTATTAAAAAGTTGTGTGTTGATATTCTTTGGCACATACTGTTGAAAGCCTGACTCGTTAATTATGCATGTAAATATTTAGCTCCAATTATGTTAGGTTTATAAATAAGAGTATTTATCTTTGTTCCTCACATCCAGAATCTGGTATATAAGAAAAATAAGGGTTCATTTGATGATGCTGATTTAGGCTTTAGTTAAACCGTCTAAGAAAAGAAAATCTATCAAGTCTGCTTGTCATGGTCATGTCATAGGTATGCGCTGGAAGATGTGACACATATAGCAAAGATATTTAGAAATGAGAAACAAACAAACTTGAGGCCTGAGCACCCGCAAACATGGGTGACATTCTGATAAGGATCTGAACTTTGCAACAGCCTCTAATTCCTACAATCAGTCAAATGAGACCTACACACCTAAACAACCTGAACATTTTGGAAATCTTTCATACAGAACTGGATTCAATCATCAGAGAGGAAACTCATTAAATGACTCAAATTATGGAGGTCCCTCTGACTTCTCTTCAATGAATCCTTTTTTTCTAGCAATGATAAAATCCCTCTGTTTGCCTAGCCCCCAGGACATTGGTTGTTATGCTCGCTTGTAATGCTGCACTGCCGAGTGATGAGATATGGACAAATATCAGGTCTCTAAGAACATGGGTTTTGGTTGTTTTTTAATCATTTTTCCCCTTTGTTATTTTAGTGTTGACAAGCTACACTTTTCTTCCTTGATGATTTCAGCAGCAATCTCATCTAAGATCAGTGCATTTTAAAAAGGACATTAATTTCTCATTATACTGGGATCAGATTGTTTTTGAGACAACATCCTGACTGAGTCAAAGTATCTCATTAGAGCTGCCATGCATATTGTTGTCTAACACCATGTGCCATTTTTCTTTGGAAGGTACATTTACATAAACATTTCTAATCACAGCCCTGTAAAGAGACGCAGTATAATAATTTATGACTTTTAGGTAATATGTCATATGAATCTTAACATATGGCATTACGCTGTACGACGGCAATCTTGGCTCTTCCAAGAGAACCTGGATAACATCCAGCCAGACGCGATCCAGCCAAATGCAATAGAAAACCATATCAATGCTAATCCAGGTTTACACCTTTCATTCAGCACTCAAAGCTCTCCACCAGATGGCTTCATGCAGGAACACTAATGTTAGCAAAATGCCAGAAATATCTTGCTTAGACTTCCCCATTGTTCATACATACTAGTTCTCATGCACCAAAAATCAAAATAACATTAATGAATTGTAGCAATAAGGGTCTCCAATCATAGGTATAGTGTCTTGTTTTGAGTCTCCAAGGAGAATCTAATGAAAGATAGATTACAATTTCACAGCTCTGGAAAATGTCCACTTTGTTTTTTACAAGGAGAATTTAGTTATAATACTAAGCTTTCTTGCTGCACTTTTCATGGGTGCTTGGCCAGCAAGAAACCATTCTGTCAATAGGACATTAAGAAATGGCATGTAGCTTTATTAATAGCATCCACGTATGCATTCATCTCATGGTCCCTGCATGTATTTATTCAAAGGGGCATCAGCAGACCGACTATGCAAGTGTATATGGAATGCATGCGGTTGCCACTACAGCAGCGAAGTTTTTTGCACTAGTTTGGGGAAGAGGATGAAACCATGAAATTAGGTAATACTAAAATATTGCCATTTCATATAGATTTTGCTAAATTGTTCATTGCAGATAACTATTCAAAAAGCTTTCAAGAAATCTGAAACAGTCCATTTTTATATTTAAAGGAAGCATGTCAGTATTTTGGTTTCAAATGACGTGATTTCAAAACTCCCTCTAATTTTACCCCACCCCAAGAAGAAAAGGCGTACATGTGAACTCATCCCAATATCTGGAACTCTGGGGGAAGGGAATAAAAATCCCCAAAAAGGAAAAAAATGCATTTTTTTGGCTGTTTGACAGGATTATCAACTCTAAGCTGAAGGCAAAGATCCCTAAAGGCAGCAGATCACGACACTTCACTCTTAGGATTTAGATGGTAAGAGTTTGTATGTATATGCTTGTTTGCTTTTACCTTTCAGTAACTTACTTCTTTTCCCTACCCTCAATAAACCTTTAGCCAGTTTATTTCAGGATTGGCTATAGGCATTATCTTTGTGTAGGATCTAGAGATTCAACTGAGCTAAAGCAAGTGACTGGTCTCTTGGGACTGGAAGCAGCCTGCGTATTGACTAATTTTTGGTGTAAGTGGCCATTTATCACTAAGTCCAGTTTGCCTGGGTGACAAGACAGAAGAATCTCAGGGGACTGTCTATGACTCCATGGAGAGATGGCTATAGAGGTCCAGGAGTTCACCTTTGTTCCTGACTTGCTATAATCTAAGTATAGAACCCACCACCAGTTTGGGGTGTCTGCCCTGTTTTTGACAGTCTGCCCTAACGCAAGCACTCACACTCATGGGGCACTCTAGACAACATGGATCCTCCAAGTTATTATTCAGACTTCCAATCACACAGCCGTCTGCACCACATCATGTCTCTGAAATCAGTTAAAAAACCCACCCATGTTGAGAGATGATGTAACTACCAGCAGAGGCAGAGATACCTATAGACTATCATGCAGCCTGTTTAAAATTATGATGCCTTCATCTCACATACTGGACACCAGGAGGGCTGACAGACTTATCAGGCTTCTGGGAGGATGGAGTGGGGCAGCACTCCATCCTCCCAGAAGGGGCAGGGCCTTGGACCAAAAGGGAGGGGTTGAATCATCAGGCCTGAGAGCAGTTGTCCCCTCTCGCACCCCACCCATAGGTGGGCCAGCTTGACACAGGTGCAGCAACCACCAGATCTCCTATACAAGAACCCCTTCTGTTAGAATTCTTCTCATTTGCTTCTTCTACACCTACTCCTAAATACAGTCCTCCCTCAAATCCTGGCCCTTCTGACCAATAATATACCACATGACGTGCTTGTGTACCAAAAGCTCTCACTGTAAGAGCTAAGAGCAGGGCATCCTAGTTTCTGAATGCCGTCAACCAGAGGGGACATGCCCTTTGTGTGTCAAATAGCAAGAGCACATATGTCAGCTCCTTTTTTAAAGCAGTTTCCCAAAATGGAGTTGTTCATAGCATGTAACATCAGACAGCTGTCAAGGGGAAGACATTTTAAGCACCCTTCTCTGAACATATTTTCACAGTAGTTTTCAAGACAGCTTATCGCTCCAGATACATAGGAGGAAAAAAAAAAAGAAATGCAACAACTTTTGCCTTCAGAACCATGTTCTCCGTTAGTAGACAAGTCTTCAGCAGACACAATGGCTTTGTTAAAAACACATTTTATTCAGGGCAAAGGCTTTGAATATTCAGCAAGGCTCCAGGCAAGAGATTCTATTGCAGCTAGGTTTCTTGTCTTCCAGGAAGCCCTTGACAAAGGTCACAAACAATTTGCTCATTCCTCTTATTAAAATAAAGATGGAAAGCATTAATGATAGCTCTGCCCAGCAGCTAACTTCATCATCTGTAGCGGTTCCAACATATGCTTGTGAGATAATGAAAAATATAGCATTAAATACAGTGGCAGATTGAATCTTGTTTCAGGGTAAATATAGTAAGTCATTTTTTTTCCTCCTCATTTCCTCAGAACCTGTTTAGCATTAGACTGTTAATATCATCACTGATACATGACAAAACCATTGCATAATATACTGCATTGCAGGCCAACCCCCCCATAAAAGTGAGCAATGGCAAAATATGAACATTACTCAGACAGTCCTAATAATGAAGTGATCCAAGCCACCCCTCTGCCAGCATGTTCCCATTTACAGACCTTCAAAGAACTTTGCTTCAGGTCAGGCTGAGTGTCCATGAATTCCCAGATTTTCACTCTTGATCAGATTTAAGGCATTGGGGATCATTTGGTGGCTATATCTCCAAGGAACGGCCGACCTATTTTTGCACGATGACATTCATTCTTCAGTGGATCATGGTCATGTTGTTTAATGGCAAATACAACTCACTAAATGTGGCTTAGTTGAGAAACAAGACAGCTGATTTAAAAAACAAAAAAAAACAGGGCGGGTGGCATTTGCATTGGAAGCATAAACAATATTATTCAATCCGCCCCCCTCAAACGCACACACTTAAATCCTAGATGCATAAGGTGAGATCTATGAAGGGACTGTAGGAATTGAAAGCCTAACTTTTTGGTGCCATTGAAAAAAAAACAAAACAAAAACAAAAAAAAAACCACACCACACAGGAATAATATGGTAACTCTCAAAGCTGAGCCAAGTGCCTAGGAGCCTTCTACAATGAACCGGGAGAAACAGGAGCCTAGGAACATGTTCCACAAAAGCCAGCACCAATTTTACCTCTAATCCAGTGGTTCCCAAACTTTTCAGCATCACGCCCCCTTTTTGATTTTTGAAACACCCTCATGCCCCAAAATAGCAGTAAAACTTTTTTTTTTTTGGCTCAACCATAACTGACCAGGGGCCAAAAACAAAAATAGCAGCAAAACTTGGGGTGGGGGAGTTGACGGGGGGGGGTTGGGTCACCTCACACCCCCCCTGAAATTTTGGCACGCCCCCCCCCCCCAGTTTGGGAACCCATGCAACTTTTCCATCTGAGTATGGAATAATTTTATGAGCACTGAGGATGTGCACCACCTATAAAACAAAACCCAGCTGTGGTTGCTCTGCCAATCAGCTAGGCAGCATTTATATTTCTCCTGAGCGGCTGCACAAACACACAGCTTACAGGGAACACAGGCCAGCACACTAGGCGGGGAGCTGCCTAAGAAAGCAGGTGGGAGGTGCAAAGGAGAGAGGTGCACACTACCCTCAGCTATCTCTTGGAAACAGGCTGGCCCATCCACAAATAGGAATCCTGTGTTTGGAGTCAGGCAGCTTATGTGCTAAAGCAGTAGTGAGCAACGTGCAGTCTGAGGGCTGCATGTAGCCCACTGGGGTTCTACGTGTGGCCCACGAGACGTTATGTTTACGGTTGCCCATGCACAGGGTTGCCAGATGCTGCTGGTTTCAGCTGCCTAGTTTTGTTTTTCCTACCGGTATTACAGAAGTGGCTCACAGTTAAAGGAAGGGCAGATGCAGTGAGGGGTGTGCTGATGGCACATGACTTTGTGAGGGCCGTGTGCTCCCTTGCATCCAATCAAAGCGCCGCTAGGGTTCCATCAGCACTGCCTGCAGATTGTAGGTACGCAAGCACAGTGAGCCAAACCACCCTGTCACCGGAGACTGTCTTGGTTACCACAATCTTGCAGCCACTGAGATGAAGGAGGGTCTCATGCCATCCATTCAGTGGTGGCCCGTCAATACAGGTGAACTAGGTAGTCACCTAGGGCACCAAGATAAACGGCTGTTGAGGGCTTTGGAGGCCGGCGCGTCGATCATGCACCGATTGCACATTTTGCCTAGGGCGCCAGTTGCTCATCTAGGGCCACTCCTGCACCCACTCACTAGCCTAGGTTGCCCATCACTGGCCTAAAGCGTTTCGTGCAGGGTCGAGCTATGTGCCTCCCTCCTTCCATGTGCTGCAGCGCATCCTAAAACTTTTAGCCCAGTGGTTAGAGCACTCTTGTGGGATGCCCAACTTCAATTTTCCCCCTCTGCCTGAGGGGCAGAAGGGATTTGGATAGGGGTCCCCCACCTCTCGGAAGGGTGCACTAACCATTGAGTTATGCGATATTCTCATGTGGGACTGTGTCCATTTTGTGTTTTTCCCACCAAAAAAGCTCCCCTTATTTCTAGCAGTCTGCACATGCAGTTCACTGACCCTGCTACGTGCTCAACATGGTTGGTAGGCCCAAGGAGCATTAAAAAAAAATCAAGGGTCTTCATGCAATTTATGGAGGCTCTGATGTCCAGGTGGACAGAATAAAAACTGAGCTGAATACATGAAGGGGAAACTGGATAGCACAGGAAGCAGCTGCTGTAACCTTGGCAATAGGACTACGCAGATGTCTGTACTAAATTTGCACATGCACACACACACACACACACACACACACACACAAAGGAGGGCTGTAGGCCATGTTTTGGGAGAAGCAACTCACTTGCACCTTGAGCAACCAGCTGCTGCTGGTGCAAATGAGGCACATTTGAGAACTGCCATTCGGTGCCCCCTATTTCCAAAGGCAGCAAATGGCTCAGCTGCCACAGTAGCCCTGAGATTAAATCCATACGGGCATTAAAGCCTCCATAAATTGCACTAAGACCCTTGATTTTTAATGCTTCTTGAGCCTACCAACCATGTTGAGCATGTAGCCAATGGCTGGTCTGACAAAAATAAAGAGGCTACAAAACTCATTGCATTTACTGATGTGCCTAGTTTGGAGCTGGAAGTAGGGCTTATTGGGAATGTTCCTAGGAAGCTTTTTTGGCTGGAAAATGTTGATTTAATCAGCACTGAAACTCGGAGAGATCATTTCAACTAACTTCCCATTTCAAGTCATTTTTGAAAGATAGGTTCACGGTGAAAATACGAGTCTTTATTCTAAGTTACTGTATTTAGAAATGTTCGTTATTTTTTTAACCTTTTTAGTCCAAGTTGTCAGACTTTAAGCTAAACATTCTGAAATTATCGGAATGAAACCTCTCAGTTGTTTGCTGCCTGTGGCAAATTTTCCAGTGACTCAGCCCTGTGGTGGAGTCTCAGACAGTTTGCATGTGACACAACCGGAACACAGACCCCTTCTGAGGTAAACAGTCCAACAGGGCCTATCACGGTTCCCTCTGTTGGTCTCTTGCTGCAGTCCTCAGTCCAGCAAGGTCTGACAGAGTACCTTCTTTTGAGGTTGGCCTACAGCCCTGCCCTTGGGCCCCGTCCTCAATCTGTCCAGGAGAGCCCTCATTGGCAGTGTTTTCACAGGCAGCCCTGTCCTGGGTTCAGAACCTCAATCAGTCCAACATGGCCTGTCACAGTATCTGGTTACGGCCCCTCTAGAACTCACCTTCCAAGTGTCTCTCGGCCTCTCCATGACTCGCTCAAGCATTGTCCCTTGCTCTGATAGGGAGCCAGACCTCGGGGCCGCCTCCCTGGAGACCTCTCCTGGTGCCCCAGCTCTCCACTGGAGTCACTGTTTATAGGTTCGACCCTTTCCTTGGAGTAACAAAGTTCAATAATTTCCGGGTTTTCAGCCCTTCTCTGGGCTATTGCTTAGCTCAGGGGTTTAGACACTAACTACAGCTGGTGGGGGAAGACACAGGACTGCCCACTACTCTGGGTCCCAGCCCAGGGAGCCGATAATTAGAAGCCACCAGCTGCTTCCGTTTAACTATTTGCTATTGCATTTCCCTTGGCCACGTCCTTTCTGAGCCCCAGTACTTTCCTTGTAGCCTGGCTCCAGCCAGCACTGAACTAACCAGCCCTGCAGCCATCCAGGACCACCATCCTTGCGCCTTTGGCTCCAGCCAGCAACTGAACTGCTCTGTGCAGCAGCTCTTTTTTATATAGGAGCCTTGCAGGTCTCTAATTGACTGCTTCACCACAGCATCTCTAGGCAGGTTAGAGGGTTCACCACTATTGCTCGTTCCTGGGATTGGGTATAGCAGAGACCGCAAGGCCTTCAGCGGGGCCCAGTACATACCACACTGCCAGTATAAGCCACCAGCAAATACACCATGGCTTCCTTTTCCGCCGTGGCCTCCCAGGGACCAGGAGAAACCTGGGCACTCAGGTATCAGAGTCACTGTGCCTCCCAGAACAGGCTCCTGAGGTTGTGCGGCCGTGAGGTAAGTTTGTGCCGAAAGCGCAGCCCCTTTCCGTAGTATTTCTTGGGAAGGTTTCAATAGGGAATCTGTTAAGAACAGAGCAACTTCTCAATTGGTTCTTATAAGACACTCATTGCCATAGCAGTCAAGTGTCTAGGCACCTGAGCAAAGCCACAGGCTGAAGGAAACAAGAGGCATATGGGGAATTGAACTGAGGACCATATACATGCAAAGCAGGATGCCTATCAGTGAACTCCTCCCCATTCACTGGGTCTTCAATGCCTCCTATTAAAAGGAATCATTCTGGGACATTTAGGTTTCTCATCTAGTGAGTATCAAATATTCAGACATCAGAAAACCATCAAGCTGTATTTTCATGCCACATTTCTTCTTAGTGCCCTCCTTCCAATATGTCTGGCATTAAAAAGAGACAGGGGCAGACCGACAAAGAATGAATCTTTTGTTTTATTGGGGTGGGCCAGCAATAGCATGAACATATTGTTCATATGGAGAAATTCTCAAAGAAGATCTGTGTGCCTTGGATTACAGTTAATGGTTCTAGTAAGAGCTCTGCAGTAGCAGCAGCTTGCTCCTCACCATAATTAGTGGCGGCAGTTCCACTAGATTAGTAAAGCGAGCCAAGAGACAGTGACCAAAGTGTCATCTTGCCTTTCCAACGTTGTATGCTTTGCATTTTCAATCTGTGCGGTGTTGGTGAGGGTGAAACCGAGAGACAGCAAAAACGCCTAAGAGAGACAGTTGCAGAAAAGCGGGGGAGGCCAATTTTAAAAAAATTAAAAGCTTGATTTTTCCTGGCTTGATTAAAAAACCAAGTCACAAACTAGCCCGCAACTGGGGAAGTGATTTTTGTGAATTGCTTTCCCACCTGAAGCGCACACCTACATTCATAATGCTGAGCTGTTTTGCATAAAGAGCCCTGCCTTCTGAAACAGAGGAAGTAACCTTGCTAAGCATCTTGGCAAACTCCAACAACATTGAACTGTCTGGTGATTTAGTTATTAAATGCATATCATATGCACGTATGCACCTTCTGCCTAAATCTCTCATTAACGTTAGTGTCCAGGTAAGCCCCGTCCAATGACAACCCTTTGACCAGAACAAAGGCAGCACAAGCCAATGACTCTGCACTGGCAATACATCAGCCTGTTATTTCCCCCACCAACTGACCTACAAAGAAAGACAGGGGCACTGTGGAACAAAACATTTGTCTTCTCGCATATAACTTTCACCCATCTCCAAAAGCATCAGCTCAAATGACGGATGTAGGCGGGTGTGTGGTAATTTGATAAGGTATCAGAGATCTAACACTACTAGCCCTGAGCTGCTAGATACACACTTAATAGAAATGAACCACTCCTATCCACTCTGACCCAACGGGTAGCATTCGGCCTATTGCTCATTTCCCCCAAGGACTGTACTATGATATGGTCCATTGTGTCATCTCTCTCCTAGTGAAATGGTATAATCCATACCTCAGTCCCCCTCCAGACTGAATTTCTGCAGCACACTTTGTCCCTGGAAGACAATTTTGACACTTCAAAATACTCCTGGATACCCATTCAGCAGTACTTCCCACTTCTATCACACTCCAAAGTAGACACCGGCTTTCAGCTGAGTTCCCAGGTGTAATTCAAGATGTCAGATTTGATGTAAACAGCCATAAGAACATAAGAACGGCCATACCAGGTTAGACCAATGGTCCATCCAGCCCGGTGTCCTGTCTGTCAACAATGGCCAATACCAGATTCCACAGAGGGAAGGAGGGAAGGAACACAACAGGTAACCCTCATGTGATCCCTCCCCTGTCACCCACCTCCAGAGAAACAGAGAGTAGGGACACCATTCCTACCCATCCTATGTAGCGGGTTCACTCACTTTTTTTTCCTTTTTGCCCGGCTCTTCCCTCCAGGGTGGCCGGTTGGGAGAAGTAGCTGGCTGCTGGGACGCCCCGTTTGGGTGTGGTGGTGGCAGCTTCAGGGCACTGCCCTCCGGCAGTGACCACTCCTCGGTTGCTCCACACCCCCCTCCTGGGGGAGAATAGTCCACGTTGTAATGGTCCACTTCTCCTCCAGAGTCCTCCCGACGCTCAGGGACCCCCAGTTTTTCTCCTTGGGGGCTCCTAACTCCCCTCATGCCGTCCTGGCCTCAGGCCCCCTGCCAGCCCCTTAACAGCCCCTCTGGGCAGGCCGCAGGATCTCTAGGCCCCTACTCCCTGGCCACGGGCGCGCCTCTGCCTGCCCGGTTGCCTCCTGGACTTATGGGCTGGGGCTTCCCTGGCTCAGCCTCCCACCAACTTCCGCAGCTGCCTCCTTGCTAGCTGTGGCCGCCTCCTATGCGGCCCAGCCCTTTAGGGCTGCCTCCATTGCTCGCCCCGGCCCTTCATGACTGCCTCCTATGCAGCACTGGGCCTCAGGCCCTGCTTGTAGCCTGGGTTCCTCCTGCCTGAGCCTCCCCAGTTCTGCCCCCTCCAGTGAGCCTCCTTCTTCCTTGGCCATCAGGTCTTAACTGCTCTCTCCTCCAGAGCGGGTGGGGGTGGGGGTGTCTCCTCCCAGGAGCTGTTCTTATATCCCTCAGCTGGGCCCTCCTTATGGCCCTCAGCTGGGCTCTCCTAATTGCCCACAGCTGGGCTCTCCTCCCTCCAGCTCCTTGGCCCCTTAAAGGGCCAGGGCAGGGCAACACCCTGCCACACCTAGCTAATAGCCATTGATGGAGCTAAGCTCCATGAATCTATCTAGCTCTATATAAGAAATAGAGCCCACACATTTACTGTTCTCTTCCTTTGTACTGTAGTGACCAACTCCTTTCTCCTGTTTTAATTCAGCAGCTGAGATCAACTGGGATGCTCTAGGCTTCATTCTTTCAATACATTCATTTGAAGAGTAGGGACAGGTCATTCTCAGGAGTCAGCCACCTGTAACTTATTCCCATGTCATTATGTAGGTCAAACAGAGCTTAAATGTGTTGGCCATCAGGGCATGGTGCCTATCGTGTGAAGTATTTCTTGATTGGCCCATGCTTATGGGAAATTGTTTGGACAGATTTAATTAGGGATGCTGAACTATAGTTGAAAAACATATCCACCCAAAATAGTATAAAATATTTTTATTACTACCTAGCTCTGACATAACATCTCCATGTGTAGATCTCAAAGCATTTTATGAAGGAAGGTCAATATCATGATCCTGACTATACAAAAGAGGAAACAGAAATAGAGGGGATGCAATAGTGAAATCCTAGCTTAAATGAAGTAAACAGCAGAACTCCCTTTAATTTCACTAGACCCCCATATTTGAATGTATTTCAAGAATAGCAAAGGACTGTCCAAAACACACACAGTAAAAAGAAATGAGAAGTATCTGAATGCCTGCACTCATGGGGTTGATGCACAATCTAATTCCAGCTCGGCCGTCCAGTGTGCGGTAACGTGAAGAGATAAAGTCATGAAAGAAGGAGCGCATACCAGCCAGCAGGCAGCTGAGCACATTTCGTAACAATGCATACATGATGGGCTGCTTTGTGTTCTTGAACAGGAAATTACTCTTAAATGATTAAAATAGCTTTTACTAATGAGGGACATATCAAAATATTCAGTAGAATCAACTCCCCTTAGCAGCGTTGTCTCCAGGGAGCTACAGCAGTGAGCTCAGCCAGTTCAAAGACACTGACTCGACAACACCATCCTGCTGCCAGTTTGCCATGACAAGGAATGCACCATCCATGTGGCTAAACAAAATCTCCCAACGGTGCAGATGAAGCTGTGATATTTAGCCAGGTGCACTGCCACAGTGCTCTCTCTTTTCCTCTCCGACTCGTTGCTCTCAGCTTAAATTGCTAAATGTTCACATAAGCACTCACGGAGCTAGACTGCTCTTAATTTTAGTAGACAACTAATTATAACGGAGAAGAACTATACAACAGAGTGAGAAACTGACAACTCTGCTAATTTCCAAGTAGAACCTTATCCTAGAGATGCCAGAAACTGTAGATTTCAAATGCGACTGCAGAGTCTTTTAAGCTGATGAGAGGGAGGCGTATGCTTTTAAAATTCTCATTAGCTCAGCTTTATTTATAGAATTATTTGTCATCAGGAATAATTTCCCCTTTTCCACTTGTCTGTGGATTTGAACTCAGAGATCTTTGCCCTCCAGTACAACTAATGCTCTTGCAGGCCAGATTTTGTCACCATTACGTGAGCAAACAGTCCTATGAAAGTGAATGGGACTACTTACAGAGTAAGGAACTACTCACTAGGAATAGGCCTGGCTGATTCTGGTCTTTTGTCAGCAAAGGTCTTTCTTTCCCCTGTGGATGGTTTTCATACTATTCCGATAGTTGGAAGAGTTATGCAAAGTGAAAATGAAATTTTCCATGCACTGGCCAAACCAGAATAAAGAGTACGGGGAGGGGGCTGGATAGTAAACAATGAGCAGCTACACTAATAACTCTCAGAGCTTTTCTACATGGTGGGGTAATGCACACAACTAACGTGTTGTCCAATAATTGGTCTGTGTAGATGCTGCTGCTTCAAGCTAAAACTTCCCTAGCACACTGACCCGTAGCTCGAAATAAGCTATGCAATTTGAGCTATGCAAATTCTGTAGTTTATTTCGAGTGTATTTCGAAATAGCTTATTTTGAAATTTGGTGCTGTCTACACAGTGCCAAATTTCGAAACACAGCACTATTCCAAAACGTCCCTTAATCCTAATGGAACAAGATTTACAGGGACGTCAGAATAGCAAGCCCATTATTTCAAAAGCGATTTCAAAATAACAGGCTTCTTTAAAAGATACAGAATAGCTATTTTGGGATACTGGAAGTATCCCTAAATAGCGTCGCTGTGTAGACGTACCCTAACATGGCCCTGCCAAATAGTACTGCATTAAAGAGCATGAGGGAACTTTTAATACACACCAAGAGGGTCTACATGGACCAATCAGTGTGTAACATGTTAGTATGCATTAGAAATCAGTGGTGTGCATTGCTGCACCATGTAGAAAGCCCTCTGTGTTTCTGAAGAAATGTTGCAAAGGAAAAGAGTTACAAACAAAAGAACATAGGGCAGGGAGGGCAATAAGACGGCAGCAGTTCACCATGGGTAGGCCTTGATAGAATCATAGAACACTAGAACTGGAAGGGACCTCAGGAGGTCATTGAGTCCGGTCCCCTGCCCTCACAGCAGGACCCAGTACCGTCTAGACCATCTATGATAGATGTCTATTTAACCTGCTCTTAAATATCTCCAGAGATGGAGATTCCACAACCTCCATAAGCAACTTATTCCAGTGTTTAACCACCCTGACAGTTAGGAACTTTTTCCTAATGTCCAACCTAAACCTCCCTTGCTGCAGTTTAAGCTCTTTGCTCCTTCTCCTATCCTCAGAGGCCAAGTAGAACAATTTTTCTCCTTTCTGCAACACCCTTACAGATACCTGAAAACTGCTATCATGTCCCCTCTCAGTCTTCTCCTTTCCAAACTAAACAAGCCCAATTGTTTTGGTCCTCCTTCACAGGTCATATACTTTAGACCTTTAATCATTCTTGTGGCTCTTCTCTGGACCTTCCCCAATTTCTCCACCATTTTCTTGAAATGTGGTGCCCAGAACTGGACACAATACTCCAACTGAGGCCTAATCAGTGCAGAGTAGAGCGGAAGAATGACTTCTCATGTCTTGGGCCACTGCTGCTATATTTACCTCCACCTCCACAGGTATAGGTACTGGCAACTCCCGTTTGCTACGGATCGCTGTACCTGGCCAATGGGGGATGAAGGAAGTGGTGTACCAGTCTGTGCCACTTTCCACAGCTCCCATTGGCTAGGAACAGGGATCTGGCTTGCAGGCTGGTATTTGCCCACCACTGACATAAGGCTTGTCTCCACCTACCTGGAGATCGACGCTGTGGAGATCAATCTCCCGGGGTTCAATTTAGCAGGTCTAGTAAGGACCCACTAAATCAACCACTGATGGTGTCCCTGTCGCCTCCAGTGGGTTGTGAGGCGTAAGGGAAGTCAATGGGAGAGTTTCTTCTGTTGACCTCTCACAGTGGGGACACTGCCGAAATTCACCCTAAGGTACATCAACTCCAGCTACTAGTATCTTAGGTTGACTTTCTCCCATCATATAGACATGGTGAGCAAATGTGTGCAAACAATGAAGTGTTTGGGGGCGGGGAGGAGGAATTCTTTGTTCACTGAGTAATCGCTCCATGTTGTTCTTTGCATTACTTGCTTTCAGTTATTTGTATTACAGTTCAGTCTGAATGGAGCAACTAAGAAAAAGGTTCGATTTTTCAAGGGTCTTTGGAACCCAAAGATGCATGTAGGCACCATATGTGATTTTGCAGACATCTAAGACTCACTTTTATCACTATCAGGGGGCACCAACAGCCTTGCCAGGCCCTTGGGCAAGGTGGGCGGGAGTCCAGCTCCACGCTCCCAAAAAGGGTGGAGTCTTGGGCAGAAGGGGCGGGGCTGCACCACCCGCAGCATGCCGCACCGGACTCCCACCCCCAGGCAGCCTGCAGAGCTGCCCACAGCACGCTGTGCTGCACTCTGGCAATGTTTTAAAGGGCCTAGGGTTCCAGCCACCGCTGGTCCTGCAGTAGTGGCAGCAATAGCTGAGAGTCCAAGGTGTTTTTGAATTGCTGGGGCCTAGGGCAATTACCCCCTTAACTCACTCCCCCATTGGCAGGCCTGATCACTGTCTATTACACCATTCTCCAAACACCCATAACCCAGTAGAACACATTTCAATCTAAACTACACACATTCAGGGGGGCAGATTCTAATCTCAGTTACACCAGTCTAAACCCACAATAGCGCCCGTGAAATTAAATGAATTGGTCCTTGCACTTGCAATATGTATGGTCTGAGAATCCAAATGTGAATGGTGGGGCTGGAAACCCCCATGGGGGTAAGAAGTGGCGTTACTCCAGATTTACACTAGCCTCATTGAGATCAGAATTTGGTCCAGCGAGCTAAATCCATAAGTACTTCATACAGCTTTAAACCTTACACTCAGTGTGACCCGGGAAAGATTACAGAGATTATGCTTCAGAACAAACATTCCTTATTCACACATTCGTTTGGCTGCTGCGTTTAGGAACCAGAGATGGGTTTCCAAACTGTTGAGTCAATTGACTATATCACTGGCAAACACTAGGCTTATTTTCCCAAAGAGGAGGAAGGAAATCCTTATTAAAAATCACACCTCCGTAAGGTTTTGGGCTTCATAAAACCTTCCAGAATATTAAGCCCCATGTGTGCCCCAGGCCAAAGGAAACAGTCCCTCCCCCTCCCCCCCGAAGGCTTTTAAACTCATTTTAAATCCAGCAGAAGAAAACAGTACAAACACACATTATCTATGCTTCCTTCTCCATTACAGAATAACACAATAAACACTCCATCAAATGCCCAGGAGGATACAGATGGTGACTAAAGTGAACGGACCATCTTTCAAGGGCCAGTTGCAAAGTGACACAGTCACTTTGTTACACCAGCCTCCCATTTCAGACTGAGCTGGAAATTCGTACCAAAGGTGCGCACTGCAGATGGCGACGCGTAAAGGGTATGCATGTCACATTTAGAGGTGCTGAGAGCTTGTACAATGATCAGAATGCCCCCCCTATGCTGTCATCTGTCACTTCATCAGCAGAGTGAGAAAGCCACAAGCCTCCTGGATAACGTGTCAATAAAGGTGCTTTGTCAAAACATAACCCAGATTATTTCACACCCGGCCAACTAAGGTACCTCAAGGAAGACTGTCGCAGGACTAGCCACCAGAGAGCCATTGTTCTGATGAAGAGATGGGTGTCACCATCTGGTGAAAAACATACCATCCCCTTGCACTTCCTGAAAAGGGAAAAGGTCTTTTTATTAGCCAATCAGAGCACCTTAAATAGTTGAGCAAGGGAGATGCCTAACTCCAGGGGGATGGCCAAGGATGTGTTGTGTGTCTGTAATTGGAATCAGAGGTACCTTCTTGGATTCCCAAATATGGTGATAGCAGTTCTGCCTGGTGCACATTGCTGGTTAGTGTCCTGGGTCCATTTTCTGTTCAATGATTGCTCTTTTTTTTTTTTTTTTTTTTTTAAATAGCATGAGAACAGCTTGTTCCCACAATTTTTCAAATGTCAGTCAGTAGAGGATAGCACAACATAGGCAGATGCATGCGTATGAGGAAGGGAAAGAAGGGACATCATAAGAAGCAAATAGTCATGCTTGAAAAGCACCTAGCACTGTAGGGCCTTGATGCTACTGTAATGATCATGGTAATTAAGAGCTTCAGAGGGGTAGCCTGAAGAAGCGGGTTTTGCTCACAAAAGCTCATGATACCATCTACATGTTTTGTTAGTCTTTAAGGTGCTACTAGACTATTCATTGTTTTTTAAGTTTTTTGTGGTAATTAACTACAACAACACAGCACGAGAAGAAAGAGAGAAGCCAGAAGAGAATTAAGGAGAGTTGTACAAAAATGGGAAAGAGACGGGAGAAAGTTGATAAAGGAAAGCCAAGCAGGAAGCATAAAACCAAGCAGAGAGAGGAGGGAAAAAAGAGAGAGAAAGACAGAGCATGTGAAAGAGAATTTAGAGGAAACCAGGAACAGAAGAAGAGAAGCACTAGCAGAACATAATGAGGAAATGGGAAGACAATAAAGGAAGGAAGGAAAGAACATCAGAGAGAGAAATCTGAATATGGAATGGGCATAAATATATAAACATAGAGGTATAAAGAGCAAACAGCCCCGAGAGATGGAAAGGGGTCCGGCCAGGGGCAAGTGAAATTACAAAAGGGAAAAAGAAATAAAGGTTGAACTTCTGAAATCCAGGACTCCTGGTGCAGCAACATCCATGGTCTGACAGAACCACGGATGTTGCTGGATCAGGGAGCCCCAGCACCCAGGAGGGTGAACCCTATCCCCAGGGAGCCCCAGCCAGCAGGCAGCAGTGGAACCTGTGAGCCACGTCTCCAGGGATCCCCGGCTGGGCAGGGCAGCTGCAGGGCAGCCAGTGGCAAAAGCAGGGCAGCAGGCAAGCCCTATCCCCAGGGATTCCCAGTCTGGCAGGGGAGAAGCGGGGCCTCAGTGATTGGGAAGCTCCATTCCCGGGGAGCCCCAGTGGGCTGGAACCCAAATCCAAGCCCTGCATGCTGGAGCCCAGTGGCAGTGGGGCCAGAGTGGAGCTGGAGTGGTGGCAGGGGAGAGTTCCCTGTAAGGTGAGCGCTTGTGTGAGCACCCAGGAGAGATTCAAATGCCGCTTGCCTGATTAGCAGAGCGCCCACTGTGCCCAGAGCCAGCAGCCTGTGTTTCTACTGGTGGTGCACACCTGCACATGCCTTGGTGCATATAACAAAAATATTCTGCACATGAATGGAAAAGCTTAGAGGGAACATTGTGGCAGGGACCTTCCCGATCCACCAAATTCTCTCATTTGGGATGGGTCAGGTCCCGAGGGTGCTGGACAAGGGAGGTCCAACCTTCAGAAGTGGACAAGTTGGAAGGAGAGAGCGCAAAGAACATGCTGACGTGAGAGTGAGAGCCAGACACACAGCAGACATTAGAAAAATAGTGACTTTACTGGGCCTTAATATTAAGGGGACTGTTTTATGTTACTTCAATTTCTCAACAGTGCTGATTTCCCCATTACCCTTAACGTAAGTTTGCATTCCCAGAACGCATCTGTGTTTGATTTACATTTTGCAGATCTGTGTGAATTATTATTCCCCTCCCAGCTGTGCTGGGTGCCCTAACGTTTGTAAAGTGCTTTGTGGCCACTGGGTCGAAGACTCAGGTCCAAAGCTCATGGATTTCCATGCACAGACAGGCCTCTATGGACTTTGGATCAGGCTCTTGAAGGGCAGCATGCTGTAATGTTATTGCTCACCGTGGGACTGACTTTACCCCCTTCTCCACATGGATCTCACCCTGGCAATGCAGAAGATGGAAATCAAGATTTCCTCCCCGCCTCCTTTCCTGGCCCTGACACCGGGATATCTGCAGGCCCAGCAATCCATGTAAAGAAGGGAGCGAGTTATGGGAGAAGGGATGGGCCATAGGCAGTGGCACATTAGCCATTGGCCAACAGGGCTCCTGCACTGGGACCCAGAAAATTAGGGGGCCCCCAGAAAAATGGCCATTCCTGCACCCCAAAGCTCTCCGCCCACTTGGCACTCCTGCCGGGGACCTGGGTGGAAGGGCTTGCCCCGCTCCGCCTTCCCACCCAGCACTCTTGCCAGGAGTGTGGAGGAGTCTGGGAGGAGGACCCCACTTGCTTTGTCCCAGAGCCCCACAAACCCCTAATCCCTCTCTGCCCATAGGCAAAGCTAAGGGGTGATGCTCATTTTCTAAGAAGTTTAACTCGCGGGGCTCTATTTCCTTTTCTGAATTTCTCATCCACAATGAAGAGTCCCCCTTTAAGGGAGCCTGGATCACCAGGACAGCTGCCCACTGGAGAAGCCCTGGTAACATGGGTCCAGCAGAACATGATGCCAAGGGACAACAGTGTTGGGGCAGTTATTCAGAGGCACAGAGCCTTTACATCAGTGTTTCTTAAGCAGTTGGAGGTGTGCCATGGAGAACAGAGTTCAAAATGGCTGTCCTTAAAGGGGCAGGTGACTTTTTTTTTTTTTGCTCAATAACTCTCCCCCTGACCCTTTTTTTTCTCTTTTGTTCAATAACTTTCCCTGCAACCCTTTTTTTGTTGTTGTTGTTGTTGCTCAACAAAAAATCCTTGGTGTTCCTCATAAAAAAAATTATTGTTTGGTGTTCCTCAGTCTTAAAAAGTTCAAGAAACCCTGCTTTACATGGTAGATATGGCCTCCTGGGGAAAAAACAACCCACACGTCTCTTCCCTAAAAGACTGAATACCAGACCCCCAGCAGCAACATATGGTTGGCAATTCGGCAAAGTTTCCTGAGTGGACAAGATGGCCCTGTGTGACCAGAGAAAATGGTGACTTCCTCACTCTCAAATTAGCAAGCATGCCAAGTTCTCTGGTGACAAACTGTCTCGAGAAGACGTTCCTAGCAATGGCTTTAATTTATTATCCCATTGCAACGTGCTGCAGAATCCAAAACACTTTTAAAGTCACCCCTGGCTTGATGGCCTAGCCCTTCACATTGGGTTATTACAACCACTGTAAAATGGCTCATGTGGATAAAATACAGCTTTCTGAATTTATTGCCACTTTAAGGTCAGCCTCTGTGGCAAGTGCCTGGGAAATCTGGGGCCAGATGTAGTCAATGCAATAGTAATTCTGAGTGAATATTTAAGTGCTTTGTAGTACGAGGACCAGATCCTCGGCAGATGTAAATCGACTTTGCATCACTGAAGTGGATGGAGCTACACCAGCTGAAGGTCTGATCTAACAGCTTCAATTCTGCACACCCAGAATCCACTTCTGTGCCTGGAATTTAAACCGAGGACTCAGCCATCGCAAACTCATCTCCTTCATAAAAAAATACACGGTATGGCCATGCACAAGGGGGAGTTTCTCTATGGCCCTAGTACCATTTTGTGGAGGAGCAAAGCCATCCTCTAAGGGTAGTCTGGCAATGCTTTCTACCCATGCAGGTATCATCAGCGACTGACACAACATGAGGAGGCACAATAGCTTTCAGAGCCATCTGTGGGAAAACAAAGCAAGTATGCCTGGGCCCAAGTTGTGCATTATAAACCTGCAGAAGCAGGAAAATTCCAAGCCTAAAAGGCTAACCCTGCTTTCCTGATCATAGCTGCTCTTCAGTCACCTGGGTGATGTTAAGCAATAGCTACTTCAGCTCATCTGTCTCTTGGCTGTGGCATGAAGTTAGAACCATGCCATTAGAGAACGGATCACTGCTAGCCAGCTAGCAACAAATGGCATTCCCACTAATACATTCACACACCACCCTCCTCGCAGCACATTTACATTTGTCGATTTCAGGCCCGATCCTGCTCATTTTACTCCCAGGAGACTGTTTGTGGAAGCCAGGAAGGATTTGCCCCTTAATCTGCTTTTACTTAATAGTAATTTCCCATTCTCTGCTCCAATACTAAACCTCCTTCTCCCTCCCTTCTTGCCTTCCACCCTCTACTGGCACACAGCAAAAAAATCCTCCATCCTTCCTGCAAGCGTGTGTTTATCTCTTTATTTTTAAATATTGTGGCTTCCCAACATCTGTCTCTGTGGGGTATAATCTTACTGATGAAATATTTCATGTTTTCCTTGAGCCCCCTGTCAATATGTCTCCCTGTTATCAGCTTAGCAGATGGAGATGAAAAAGAAATAACTTCAGCTTACCTGCATGGTCTCTTTGTACATATGCATGGATTTGTTGATTTCAGGACAAGTATTATAGTAGTTTTAGCCATGTGACATGGGTTGATTTTTGAAACTTCCTCTCTTCTTTCATGCCAATTGTAATTCCCAGCGCTTAACATTTTTTATCTTTAGCTCTCAAAGCACTTTATAAAAGAGGTCATTACTCCCATTTTACAGATGGGGAAACTGAACTCCAGGGGAGACATAACCCAATAACCAATGGCATAGTCAAGAAATGAACCCAGGACTCCTAAATCCCCATTGAGTGCCCTATCCATTAGGCTATATACTCTTCAACCTACACAGTGCCTTTTTCAGCCACAGATCTCAGACAGATAAGCAGTGTTACGCTAATTTGTAGATGGAGAAACCGAGGCCCAGAGAAGTTCCATGACTTGGCCAATGTTGCACAGTGAATCAATGGCTATGTATTTTGGTTGCCTAATTCCTGTCCCAAGCCTGTATTCATTCCTTTGAACACCCAGCCAAGGTCTCTAGACCATGCTGGGGCCAAAAGCCTGATCCAAAACCCTCTGAAATCCATCTTTCCACTGATTTGGCAGGCTTTGGGTCAGCCCTTAAAAATTGTGAGGTCAAAAGTTCTTCATTGATTACCAGATCACATTTTTCCAGAAAATTCATTTTTTCTCAAAAATACTTAGCAATAGTAAGCCCCTCCCCCCAACACACACTTTGAAAAGCAATTCAGAACAAGACAGAAAAGAAAGAAGAACCGAGGTTTCCTTGTTTTTCCTCAAAGATTTAGATGCCTTTCTCAGAGAGAGGAAATTTCCTGAAGCCTCCAAACCAGCTGCTCATCTCCCCCCCAAGAATAAGAGTCTGATTCACTGGTGCATTGTGCAGTCATTTACGCTCATGCAAAGCAACCATAAAGTGTATGTGCATCATTCACTAACACATCAGAAGGGTAGGTCATGATTCCCATTCACACAAACTCCTTTGCAACATCAATGTAAAGCACCAGCAAGCATGTTGGTAAACTTTGTACTGTTTTATACCTGCTTTGCTCGATGTCAAGGATGACGCAGACAGAGGACAATGGAGAATCAAGGTCTTCTCTGTTAAAATTTCTTTCCGGCATTATCTGGGGGGGGGGGAACACTCCTATGCCTGTATCCTGGCATTGCACATATGAGTTAAGAAAGGCACATTGCAAAAGCATTGCAGCTCCTATTCTCACAAGCTGCTTTTAAAGTTTTGGTATCTCGGCCCTATCACTAGCATGTACCATCTTAAAAAACAAAAACAAACAAAACACCCAGAGCAGTTAAGCGCATTAATCAACAGCCCCATTTCAGTTTAACCACGTTTGAGTAATTCTGACCAACACATGTTGTTCAGCTTCTTTTTTGCTCCCTTCCTCTACAGAACTCCTTTCCTGCACATCTACACTGCAGCTCACAGCACCTCTGAAAACCAGCACTCTCTGGTCTGGCAATGGACCACGGATGCTCATGGACCAAAAAATCCCAGGAGCCTAATGGCGGGAGGGCCAGAAGCCAGCGTGGGGCTGGGGGCAGTGGAGCTGGAGCCTCACAGCAGTGCTGGGGCCAGGCTGGAGAACCCGGCAGCCCACAGCAGGGCCGGGGAACCTTGACTGCCCGTGGCAGCACGGGGCCAAAGGCTGAAGAAGTGTGGCCATCTATGGCAGTGTGAGACCTGGGCTGGAGAACCCCAGCTGCCCATGGCAGCACAGGCCCAGTAGCATGCGGAAGCGTAGAGTCGGGGGCCGGAGAATCCCGACAGCACATGGCAGCATGGGGCCGGAGAACCATGGCCATCCACGGCAGCTCGAGGCCGGGGCCAGGTGGCTGGCGGTAGAAGGGTGAACAGCCCTGCTGGGGAAGGAGTCGAGGGGGCCAGAGGCAGGCGGCTGGTTGGCTCCAGGCCAGTGACAGGGAACACTTCCCCTGATGTGGCAAATACTCTCGTTTGGGACCGATCGCATCCCAACGGTGTCGGACCAGGGAAGGGAGTTCCAACCTGTACTTCAAATCTCAGAATACTGAGACACGGGAAATAACCAACATGTCTGCAGATGTCTGCAGTGCATGATTACAATCAAGGGGTGAGGCTAGAATTGGTGCCTTCAGATTCTTTTATGAATCCTACCTTAAAAACTCTCCACATGCATGGGGCTCAGGAAGAATCCAGGGAGGATCCTCTAAGCACCTTCCCTCCAGTTGTTTTGGTCAATATCCCGGAGTTAGATCTTAAAGGCTTTACACTTCCTAACTATATTAAGCAACCAAATCATGGTTACAGAATGCAAGCGTGTAGGAGGACAGAGTTAGAGGCATGCCTGAAATGCACCCAGTTTATAAAGTGAGGGAAAAGACTGTTGGGAAATCCAGAAACCCATCCGTGTTGTTGACTAATTTAAGACAAAGAACTTAAACAGTTGTTCTGGGACCAATATAAAAATCAAAACCAACCAAATGTCATAGCCAAATGCTACATATTTATGAGGCTTCCCTTTCTTTCCAACTTAAACGCACCAGGAGGCTTGCTTTAAAAAGGAAAGAATCCTCTCTAGGACTTCCTCTCAGCTAATGAACTCATCCTTCCAAACGCCTGCTTTTATTTTGGCACACGCAGGCTGTCTAGGGGTCTAAAATAAGATGAGACACTTGCACATGACATACCCACATGGCACCTGCCCTATTATACCTGACAAACAAAAATTACTGAGAATCTCTCTGTTTCTCTTCCTTTCCCACCCCCCAACTCCTTGCAACACAGAAAGGCCATTTTGCCCACAGAAAAAGAAAATAAGCAATAATCTCTGAGAAATCTTCACCGGTATTTAATGACTAGTTGGGTAGTTAATGGCCTGAGGCTTAGCCGATGGCCATTAAAGCTCTGGAAAAAAAAGCATAGTCATTAGCTATACTCAGCTGAATCGAGAGTTTCTGGGAAAAAGGACAAAAATTACATCAAATGATACTGTTTCTTTGCCTTTTTACATTCAGATATTTTGCAGAAGAAAATATCAGGGCTGTAAACTAGATTAGGTCAGTTAATGATCATAGTGCAAGGAGCACCAGAGATAAATTCTACCATTCCAGACCATACCAATTCTACCATTCCAGACCATACTGACATAGACAGGGACTGAGTCTTGTTAATAGCAAAGCCCCTTCACATCACGGAGGGGGGGGTCTCCAAGTGGAATGTCTGTGCACATATGAAATGTGCCACCGCACTGTAAAGTGGGGTATAAAAAGGCATTAGTGTAAATGAGACTCAATCCCACCATTATACAATAATTCAGTGTAACACATTAGTTGATTGAGCTTCAGTTCAGCACCAGTCCTGAAATCATAAGGGTTGATATATTAGGATTATACACATAATCCTATCTCGATAAAGGTAAACACATAGGAATTATAAATGAAATAAATCTGAAGCAATATAGGATGAGAGGTGGGGAGGAACCTCAAGAGGGTCAGGAGATAATGAAGATTATACTTCAATATTGGGATTATGATGTTAGTTCTTTATTGCAATAAAACTGGATAGAGATCTTTTATATCAGGGACAGAGCTTAGCTGTAAGGATGGAGTAATCTTCTGGGAATTATGCATACAGGCTTGACATCATTTTTATTGGATGGCTGATGAACTGGAAAACTCCAGGATAGCCTGGCTTTAATTTGTAATCTTAATTTTCATATAAATCGGTACGGTTGGAGGAAGGGGGATGGAGATGTAGAGAGACTTTGATGCTCTGCTAGTATTGTAGTATTAAGACAATACTGAACTAAGTCTGCAAAGGCAAGTTATCCTGTCTCTTTGTCTTTTCCATCTGTTTCCCATCTCGCTCCAACATTTCTTTTTGAAAAAGGTGTTTAACAACTATGCGAGGACCAGACGAGATAATGTTAGTGCAACCTTCCCTCACCTCCTCAGAGAATGATCCGCAATAAATCTCCTTATCGGGTGTTGCATACATGCACCATTAATACAAAAGGCCTCAGCTCTGCAAATGGCAGATTGCTCATCAGAATGTGGTACTGCGAAAAAAGATGGGCCAGAAGAGTCTAGCACATTGGGATTGATTCTATCCCTCCTGTTTGGTCTGACACACCCTGACTTTGCTGGCTATCAGAGGACAATGCAAAGCACATCTATTTTCTGTCATCAACATCGTCAAATGTGGTTGCCTAAAGCTAGGCCCCAAATTCACATTTCAGCCCCGGAGTAGACAGCCTGACTTTGAGGCCTAGACAACCACAGCTCCCATTGCAGATTCCTCTGGGAGCTCTGAAGAGATATGACAGTGCTGGGCAACAGTAACTGAGCCAACATTCTGGTCACTGATGCTCCAATTAAATTCTGTAGAACAGACTTTGTGAACTGGGCCTACCTAATGGGTGGAGAAGAGCTGGAAGGCTAATTAAGCCATGAGGCCAAGGATACAAAATGGCACAGGAAGGAAGCAGGCTGGGAGAAAGCAGGCAGAGAGAGGGGAGAGTGCTCTTTCCTGTGGGTTCGTCTAAACTTCATTTTTTTTTGAAAGGAGATATGCAAATTTGGCGCTAATTTGCATATCTTCTTCCGATTGCTTTTTCGAAAGCGGATTTTTCTAAAGTGAAAGTAGTCTGGGTGCAGTTTTTTCTGGAAAAAAAAACCCTTTTTCAAAAAAACCACTCTTCCTAAAAAAAGGAGGTTTGCGCGGTTTTTCGAAAAAGGGATTTTTTCAGAAAAAAATGCGTCCAGACTACTTTCACTTTCGAAAAACCCGCTTTCGAAAAAGCAATCGGAAGAAGATATGCAAATTAGCGCTAAATTTGCATATCTCTTTTCGGAAAAAATCCATAGTCTAGATGCAGCCTGTGTGTCTACACAGCAGGGCTTAACTTGAAATAAGCTACGCAAATTGAGCTACATCAATTGCGTAGCTCATTTTTGAAATAGCTTATTTCGAAATTGGGAGCAGCTACACAGCACTTATTTTGAAATAGAGCACTCTTCCTCCGCCTTCCCTCACTCCTCATACAATGAGGGTTACAGAAGTTGGAGTAAGAAGTCCTCTAGATTGACAGTATTTCAACATTATTTCAAAATAATTGCCTGCTGTGTCGACGCGGACTAAGTTATTTCGAAATAATGCTAGTTATTTTGAAATAATGTTGCTGTGTAGCCCTACCATTAAGACTATAGCTGTAAGGCCGTATAGTATTCAAAGGTGGTGGGAGCCAACATTATGAATAACTGTGTTGGGTGTTTTGTCAACGTAAAGGTGTCTGAGCTGTTTGTGGACTTGAGAAAGGACTGGAATGAGCAAGGCCCAGCCACAAGACAGATGTTCAAAGCCCAGAATTTCCACTTCACAGGAACTGTTGACATTTCAAAATTAGCTTTTATTCCAAAATGTATCCGTGCAGGGCTCTGCACATGGAACCCACCCTGCCACCCTGACTGGAATGAAGGCTCTTCCATGCTAGCCATTGTGGAGGCTGTCCCCGCTTCAGTCTTTACAGTCACAGTAGTTCCAACACACAAAGGGTGGGAGAGGAAAGAAACAAGGTGACTTGTCCTTAGTCTCCCAACAGGTCAGTGGCAAAGCTGGTCTGAGTGTACTAGCCTCCTGATTCCCAATTAAGTGCCCTACTCACACTTATCCATTATCTAAACTTTGGGCTAATTCTTATTCTTTCAGAAGGGCTTGATCATCCTTGCTTTCATGTCTCTTCCCTACCCCCATTCTTTCCCTCTGTTTGACATAGTGTCCTGCTTGAGGAGAGGAAGACAAACTGTTGTTTGCCAGTGCCTTAGTCCTCAAAATGCAACGCAAGAGTGATATGAGAATTGAAACAGACCACTACTACGGCCATAATCCCCAAAGGAAAGCACACTTGTCTTCTAAACAGTTCTGTCACACTGGATTTATTTGGATGGAAGAAGAAAAGTAAAGCAGCGTTTACATAAATAACACTGAGTTCTGAGTTGGACAACTATCAAGGATGAGTAACTGCTCCACAGCTGACATATTAAATCAATCAGTAATACTCTGATGAATAAGAAATGGGCTGACTATTCCACACCAACCCCCATCAACCCATAATCTCTCTCTGCTTCTTGATGAGGTAACAAAATACACAACATTCATAGAACAGCTGCTTTCATAAGGACAGCAATAATGAAAAAAAAGCTCCCAGAATTCCTCAACACTTGAGCATCAAAACAAGATTTGCAGGGAGAAAATTAAAATGCCAACAAGATTTATATTTACCTATGCAGATGTCCTGCGGTCCTAGGCTTTAAAACATGGGCTATTATATTAGAGCCAGAGGGAAGAAAAAAGACCCAACCTTCATTTCATGTTCAAAATATACAGCTATTTTAAAATGAAGGGAACAGGCACAGTTGTTTAACAACAACAAAAAAACAACTAGTGCCAAAATGGAAAGAGTGAATGAAAGAAAATAACCTTATACTCAGGCATAAAGTGTACATTTCTTTATTGTATTAGTGTCACGGATGCTGTATATAAACTATTTGCTCCACTACGGCTTTTGGTTCTGAGGGGTGGCTGTGATGTGCTCAGTGAAATTATGTCTACACAGCAGCGTTATTTCAGAATAACTGACATTATTTTGAAATAACAGAGTGCACCTCTACACAGCAAGCCATTATTTCAGAATAATGTCGAGCTGGAGGACTTCTTACTCTGACTCCTGTAACCCTCATTTCACGAGGACGAAGGGAAATCGAAGAAAGAGTGTTCTATAGACAGCGCCAAATGCCGGATTAAGCTATTTCAACTTCAACTAGGCAATTGACATAGCTGAAGGTGAGTATCTTAATTCGACTTTTGTCCTGCAGTGTAGATGTGCCCTGAGATATTACAGGGACTTGTTTCCTCTCACTTATCCACTTCTAACTCAATCACATGCATCTTCTTCCTTAAGTCTTGCTCGCCCCTGATTCCTAACCCTCTCCAGCCGAGAAGATCCACAGTCACTAACCAGTACTGGAAAAAACGTAAAAAAACAACGAATAGTCTAGCAGCACCTTAAAGACTAACAAAACATGTAGATGGTATCATGAGCTCCGGGCCCATGCCCCGGCCCCTCAAGCTAGGCTTCCTTCTCCCTAAGCCAGCCAAAAACTAGCTCACACACCCAGCCACTGGTCACAGCCCTCCAGGCTGCCCTGCCTCCTCCTTTATTCAGATTCCTGGGCAAAGTATCACCTGACTGAATCCTCCACCTAGCTCAGGTGGCAGGTTGGCCTGGGCCATTCCCTGCCTGCCCCCCTCAGGAGTTCTCACCCAGAGATCCCATCCCATGTGGGCACTGCCCACACACACATACACACACAGAGTCACTGAGCTTCACAGGACAGTAGGAATCACGTTTTGTTAGTCTTTGAGGTGCTGCTTGACTATTTGTTGTTTTTTAAGTTTTTCCAGTTACAGACTAACTCGGCTACCCTCTCTGAAGCTTTTTAACCAGTATTGGTTCAAGGGGTCAAGAAGTGACAGTGACCACAATATAATTAACAACTGACGTATCTGGGGTAAGGATCATACCAAAAAACTAGCAGTCCCTCAAAAGGGTAGAGAAAGGAGAACCTGATGACAATGTACTTGAATGTTCAGAAAGCCTTTGTTGAAATCCCTGGCAAGACTTTATTAAGGGAATTAAGTAGTTGTTAGGGCGAGATGTATAGTTCAGTCATGAATAAAAAGGAGGAAAAAGACATAGGGGAGAAAAGGAACATAGGGGGCAATTATCATACTCAAAAAAGGTTAACAGTGAGACGCCCCAACATACCACAACCAAAGTTGTTTAATGTATTCCCTTGTTTTGAAAAGGGGGTGAACCACGAGGTGGCAGATGATACCAAATTATTTACATTCATCAAATCAGGAAAAAGATTGTGAGGAATTTCAGAGAGACCTAACAAATGAAATTCAGTGTTGACAAATACAAAGTTATGCACATTGAAAGCAATAACTGGAACAACTCATGTCTGTTGCTAGGCTCTAAACAGACTGTTGCCAATCTGAAGAGTGGAAAATGGTATTTTGGAGAGCTCAAAGAAAGCCACTCCTCAATGTGCAGTAGCAGTGAAAAAAAAACCCAACCAAAAAATTGGGGTGGAATAGGAAAATGGAATGAGAAAATAATGCTGAAATATAATCATCTTACTATATAAATCAATTATAGTATTCACCTCACTGGCAATACAGTATTCACCTCTGGTCACACCATCCCAAATAAACTATAGCACAGTGGTTCTCAACCTTTCGAGATTATTGTACCCTTTTCTGGTGTCTGATTTGTCTTGGGTACCCCAAGTTTCATCTCACTTAAACATGGCTTGCTTATAAAATGTCTCAATATATTTTAGAGATTTTGTGTCTGTCTGAGTCCATCTGTCTGCCTGTGAGTCCATTCATGCAAGAAATTCTCCTAAATGGTAGGAGCTTGAACCACCAAATTTGGTATGCAGCTTCCTCTTATCCTAACTTAAAGCAAGATCAGAGTTTGGTTGTGCCAGGAAAGAGGGATGTGCCTGGAATGAGATTGCTTCTCATAAAACCATACAGAAAAGAGACAGACTCACCAGGAAGGTTGTGCCAGGAAAATGGGATGTGCCTGGAATTCGATTGATTTCCATAACATGGAATGGGAGAGGGCTGAGCGGAGGGACTCTATACTCACAGACACCATTGGGGGCAGGGAGCACAGAGGACACCTATACTGCAGAGCGACCACTGGGGGCAGCCAGCTGGGGACTGGGCTCACCATCTTGCCTGCCACTAGCCCCGGTAGTGGACCCTTGTCCCAAACCCCTACCCCTCTCCCCAGCCCTTAGCTTCAGCGCAGGACCCCCATCACAGGAACCATCGCACACCCTCCTCCAGCATCACCCAGCATGGCCACAGCCAGCTGGCCTGCGTGGCCACCCGTTTTTCCTCCTGGAAAATGCCAGTAGGTGGCCTGTGTAACCCTCTCCTGCCCCCTGGATAGACCCAGGCAATGCCGGGTAAGTCTTCTAGTCAGACAAAAAAAATATATAAAAGTGACATAACCCACTATTGCTTACTTTCTCATTCCTACCATATAATTATAAAATTAAATTTGAATATAAATATTGTACTTACATTTCAGTGTATAGCATATGGAGCAGTATAAACAAGTCATTATCTGTATTAAATTTTAGTTTGTACTGTTTTTGCTAGTGCTTTTTTAATGTAGCCTGTTGTAAAACTAGGCAAATATTCACATGAGTTGATGTACCCCCCAAAGACCTCTAAGTGCCCCCACGGAACATGTACCTCTTGTTTAGAGGATCATTGAGAAGTGGAAATAGAAGGGGCCCAGATACAGATACTGAAAATGCTCAGAGGCACAGAAGGACTTCCATACAGAGCGGGTTTGTTTGTTTGTCAAACTGCAACTGTCTCCTTCAGAAAAGAAAAAAAATTAGACGAAATAGGAGACAGTTATACAAAATAATGAATGGTGCCCAGGACTCATTAGAGACCCCTTCCCACATGGACAAGGTTATGCTAATTGAAATGTGAAGGACCCACGGTTACAACTGACACAAGAAATATATTTTCACATCACGTATTTGTCATGAGGGAACCTACCCTTGGAATACCTCCTCACGTCAAGGAGTAACATCACCGTTGCCTTGCACCATGGCGCCTCCTACGGGCAGCTCACCTCTCACCTCGGTCCTCCAGCCAAGTCACAAAGTCCAAACCCCTTCCAGGCAAACAAAAAGGTTCCACTGGAAATTCACAAAACTCCCCTGTAGGAAAAGGGATTGGTCCTGCCTTGGCCAGGGGGCTGGACTTGATGACCTCCTGAGGTCTCTTCCAGCTCTATGATTCTATGAAAGCTATTCCTATTTTGGCCTATTCCTCAACTCATTCTTTGGAGTCAGTCTTCAGCCCAAGCCAGGGCTCAATAATCCTTACATGGCCTTCCCCAGGGGCTGGTAGAAGAATCCAGGCCCACCCCCTCCTCTTTTTTTCAGCACAAGGTCCCTGCACTAAGCAGCTTGGATCTGCTTCTTTAGATGTGCTGCTGTTTCCCTGGGTCACCACCTGCTCTGAGCCCCTTGTGCTGTCTCCCATCAGCCTGTGCTTAACACAGACACCCTTTGGCTCTCAGGCCTCTCTGGCTTCTCCCTAGGTCTGTCCAGTTTCTCCTTTCTCTGATGAACTAGCCACTCCTCTCAGGCTCCATTGAACTACTTTCACTGACTTTATTTCAGGGCCTACCCGACAGGCCCTAACGTACTCCTTTGGCTCCTCCTACTTGGCTTCTACCTTGTTTAGGCCCTATTTCATGCCTCCCTATACCTGAACTCTGATCTGCTCTCTGTGGGTTTCAGTCTGCAGGAGGGTCTTACCTCCTTTGCAGCCCCTCCCCTAGAAAGTTGAGTCTTCATCTTGTAAAGCTGAGGTGCCTAACAATGCTTACCTAGCTCTGCCTCCTCAGGCTAGGAGGTAATCAATCAATCAACAGCTGCACTAATTGGCACTTGACCCCCTTGTCTAACAGCTAACAGGAGTAAACCCCATTACAGTATTATTAACCTGGGAAAGTCATTGCCACAGTGTATCAGTAAAGTTAAGAACTTTGTAGGATTCAAAAAATTAAAAAGTGGGGATTAATGAGAAAATCCAGTTACATTAGATAGGATCTACACATGTTTTAGAATGTAGAAGGGGCAGCAGGTACAATAGGCAGGGGAAGGCATTGCCTTCCCAAACCGTACACTGGCCCCACCCATACTCTGCCCCCAGAACACCTACTATAGGCATACTGGGCATGGAGTGTTGCAGTCCCCAAGCGCCCACCCTTCCATGGTGCTCTGGGCACCATGGTTTTCATGGAGGGAGGGCCTGGGCAGAATGGGCGGGGCTAGGGGCAGGGTTAGGGGCTTGCCTCCCTTAGCCCTGCCTTCTCCCACCGCCCATGTATGTAGACAAGCCATCTTGGTTCACACCACAAATTAGTGGTTGGTTTAGGAAGAAAGTTCACCCTGGTCGAGTGAATTCTCTATTGTAGGATAACTTGAATCCTCCCCTGGAGCATTTGGATCTGGCCACTGTCAGGATCAGGTTACAGGATTAGATGGATCACTGGTCTGCAGTATTTCTTCATCATCTGAACTGGGTGCAGAATATATGACTCCCGCCAGCTTTATGGCCATTCATTTTACAAACTAGCTCTCTCAGATAAATTGGGGTCTTCCATGGTGTGAGATTAGCAGGTTTTTAAAAAGCCGTGCTAAATGCAGTGGAATGATATTGTTCCTTTTTTGGAGGATACTGCATGATGATAGAAAGAGATAGACCTGTAAACTGATTTTTGTGCTTAATTGTGAGTGATATTGTGTTTCCCACTCTTTAGTGACTTCAAAAGCCTTCTTAGCAAGTAAGGAAACAGAAACTGAAACACCTCTCCTGACTCCTGGGCTTGCATGAAACACTGCCCATCAATTCTTTCTTATCCGCTGTGAACAGAAGCTGAAATACATCCTTGGTGACAGCCAAGAGCCAAGGAAGAGACCCAGAGTATCATTCAGCAAGAATCAAACAAGTACTGGCACAAAACCCAGGAACATCCCCTGGGAATGGATAGTGCACTTGCTGGTACAACACAACATCAACTTCCCAGGGTCAAGACAGCCCTTCTTCCAACCACGCCAGGAAGTTTTTCTTGGCCTCGTGGAAGTATTTGAAAAGGGCAAGAGTGCAGTGGGAGAAGCTGAATTAAATAGAGGAACAATTTACCAAATTCTGCTCTAGGAATTATTTGGGGGAAGTTATCAGAGCCTCTGAAGCACTGAATACCCTGGCTGCCTCCATACCCACGTAAACCTGCCCCTCTCAAAGGAAACCGGCCTTTAGATCAGGGCTACTCAACACGTGGCCCATGGGCCATACGCACCCGCAGCCCGTTTGTTTGCGGCCCGCGGGTGGGAGCCAAAACAAAAAAGTAGTCGATGTCATGGTCTTCTGTCGATATGCGTTTTAGTAGTTAAATTCCTGGACTGTCATTGCTCATTAAAAGTGCTGTCCTATGGGTGGAAATCGGGTAAATAGTGCATTTTATTAACATCAGCAGAACTGACTTAAATGGGGCCTATGTGTTGTGTAGTCTTCCCTTAATCTTTATATTCACGCCCGTCAGTGTGAAAGAAGCAATTTGCATATATTTGCATATAAATTTGCATGTATATGCAACCACACTTAAGTTGCACCCCTTGGCATGTGCTGTGAGTATCATTGTGGCCCCCAGGCTTCCAAAGGTGAGTAGCCCTGCCTTAGATTGACTTAGACTGCCAACTCTTTGGGGCAGGGACTATCTTTTTGTTCTGATCGTACAGCACCGACCACAGTGGAGTCCTATTCATGACTGGGGCTCCTACTAAGTTCCACAGTACAAATAAACACTACATAGTAGATACTCCAGCAGAAGAACAGAGGCTCCCAGAGGAAATCACCTACCCAGGAATGCTAGTCCAACGCAAGCAAACATGATCAATTTTATGTGACATCTGGTGAGCAACAATGACAATTGATACATATTGAGAAATGTCTTAATTTGTTACTATATAGTGGTAGTGAATCTAATACACATACACAAAAGAATCACTGCTCTGGAGTGACTCTTGGGTGAAGCAGCGAAAAGCAACTGCATGCACAAAAGAAATGTGCTGGGTGTCTCACAGGAGCAGGAGTTGATGAGAGATTTCTAAGGCTAACCGCCCTCCACTGGGATGGAAATGCTAACCAGGAAGGCCTTTCTCATGGATTTCAGTTCTTTTGTTTCCAAGCTCCACTCGAATCAAGGAGGCTATGACGCTGCCTTCCACTTGGAAAAATTTTACTCGGTCTTGGTAACTATGCAGATAACTTTTGGGTGGAATCTCTTTCAACTGGACATTAATTTTTTTAATTCTTCTATTTGCCAGCTAGACAACCATCCGCTCACTAACAACCCATACAGAAAGGGGGGAAGTAGCTAGACATTAACAGTGTTATTATTAATAACAATAATTTGTATTGCAGTAGGGCAGTGGTCACCAACCAGTAGATCAGGATCTACTGGTAGAGCTTGGAGCCTCTGACAGGTGATCCTGACTGGTTTGGCTAAGAGGCTATCAAATGCCGGCACTTCAGCTGCCCCTTCCCCTACTGCTGTGCATCTCCTGCCCTTTGCCTTGGAGCTGCCTCCCCCTCTTCTCCTCCCCCCCCGCCCCCAGGAGCCTCCTGCTTGCTGTGCAGGACAGGGAAGGGAGAGGAGGGGGCACTGATGTCAAGGTGCCCCCTCTCCCACCCTGTATCCTATCTCCACAGAGCGGGAGTGGGGGTGGGGGGAGGGAGACACAACAAGACTTGGGATGGAGTTTGCTGGCTGCTTTTGGGAGTGGTGCAGGGCCAGGGCAGGGGTGAGCTTGCCTTAGCCCCACTGCACTACCACCCAGGAGCCACCTAAGGTAAACAGTGTCCAGGTAGAGCCCACATCCTGAAACCCTACTCCAGTCATGAACCCCCCTCTTGCACCCCAAGCTCCTGTCTTAGCCCCGAGCACCCCTGCATCCAAATGCCCTCCCAGAGCCTGGACCTAGAACCCCCTCCTGCACCCCAACTGCCTGCCCCACGCTCAGCTCAGAGCCCCTCTCGCACTCCAAATCCCTTATTCCAAGACCAGAGCCTGCACCCCAACCCGCTGCCCCAGCCTGGTGAAAGTGAGGGAAGATGGGGAAGGAAGGGAGGGAGGATGGAGTGAGCAGGGGCAGGGCCTCAGAGAAGGGGCACAAAGGAGGTGGGGCAAGGGGATTTGGGTTTGAGGTAGATCTTGGATTGCACTGAAATCCAAAAACTGATCTCATGTTTAAAAAGGTTGGAGACCACTGCAGTAGGGCCCATAGGTTTCCTGAGATCTAGGTGCATTGTATGAATAGTAAGTTCTTGTTCTTAAGAGTTTACAATCTACATAGATATGACAGACAAAGGAGGAGGCAAGGGATAAAACATACAGGCAGAATGATCCACAAGCATCACATTAATTCCATTTTCTTTTTTCTTTTCGGGAAAGGAATAGCTAGACTTGCAGCCATATTCCTGTTGATACAGGCAAACTGTACGTGTAGGTGGTACTGCCCACTGTCCAGTTATAAGTACAGTCCAAAAAGTTTACGTGAGGTTACCTTTCTCCAACTTGAATAGAGGCAGGCCAAGCCTGGATTAAGGTTAGAAATTCCATTCAGAACTATAAAGGATGCTCAGATTTAAAATCCCAGATCTCAGCTTCCCTTATAGGTTTTTTCTGGGTTGAATCCACAACTAGAAGATGATCTATTTTTTGTTTCAGGTGCACACGAAATCTCACAAATGCAGACATACACTTTTCTAAGATTTCTGCACAGAGCATCGCAAATCACAGTTCTCAAACACCCATATTAACAATGCTATGAATCTAAACCTCTTCTAGAACAGACAGAAGATGTTGAGATAAAGTTCAAGTCCACATCCAGTGTTTGAAATGCTTATCCACACCAAACCTCTAAGCCTTTTTCAATTTCCCCAATGCAAGCTGACTTGATTTTATGTGCAGGAATGCTCACATGCACTGTGAGTGGAGACAGATAGAAGCTCAGTTCAGAAAGGTGTCTGGGGCCGAGAAGGGGAATCTTTGAAAAATAAATTAACATTTCAACTTTCTCTCTTTGCTTGGTACTTCCCTTTTAGCCATTTTCTCTTCTCACATATACATTCTGGTTTCCTGCAAGTGTGTTTCTCGTTTGTAAGTATTTTGCATAGTGTTTGGACAAACAACTGTTAGCATGTGGCACGTCTGCAGACTATTCCACAAGTAAAAATTGGTTTCTTGGAGTGTATGATTCGCCAACTAAATCAGCTGGTATTGTTTCTGTTCCTTGACTGGATGACAAACTTTTTTAAACAGATGGGTAATTAATGAAGAATTCTGCATAATGAATTCTTCATTAATTATCCATCTGTTTAAAAAGTTTGTCATCCAGTCAAGGAACAGACACAATACCAGGAACATGGTATTCGGATGCATGTAGAACAAGCCATTCCCAAACATCCTAGTGAAAAGAAACCCATTATGAGAAAAAACAACCAATAAAATGGGGCATGATCATGGTCAGACCATTCACAATCATATTTCTGCAGAAACAAAAGACAAGACTATGCAGCACTTTAAAGCATAGTCCTGTCTTTTGTTTCAGCAAGACCAGACTAACACGGCTACATCTCTATTACTATTATTTCTGCAGTAACTGCCCACCATATGAACACCATGAACAATCCCGTAAATACATGGGTCTATGTATATACATAGGTCTATCTTCTCTCATTAGATTGTAAGCTTTTCAGGGCAGGGCCGGTCTCTTGCTATGAATATGTACATCACCTAGCACAGTGGGACCTTGATCTTGACTAAGTCCTCTACATGCTGCTCTAATGCAAATAAGGAAGGAGGAGGAGGAGAAGAAGAGATAAATTAAAATCTTCTTTTGATGAACAGTTAGTGTCAGAATCACTTTGCACCAAATGACTCTGATACCACATCAACTCAACTGTGAAAACATTCATAGGTACAGTCAACTGTTCGCTCCCTCTTCTCGGTATTACCTCCCGTTCTGTCCCCACCATCGCCAGTGGGAGTAGTGAAAAGCTCCTTGCAACTCCAGCTGTAATCTTCCTTCCTTCTGCCATCACTCCTTGTCATTTTAGTCTTACTTGTTCCCAACACTCTAAGACAAGCTTTCATTTGGGCTCTGGTGGCAAAGACTCAGAACACTAAGTAGCTTTCCCACTCTTTCTGTCTAATCCGCCTATTTATCAACCTGAAGACTCCTCAGCCTCGCTAATCTCCCTTGAAAGCATATAATCCTGATAAGAGATTTTCAAAGCAGGATAGAGTTAAATAAACTAGTTGATTACTGCTATTTGGAACATTTGTCCTAATTTGGCACCTTATGCTCCAGCTCAGCCAGGGCTTGAATGGTACAACATACAGCTGGGAAAATTGCTTGGTTTCAGCCCTCTCCCTCACTCTGTGTAATTATTTGCAGCAAGGAAGATTTAGGTTAGGCATTAGGAACAACTTTCTAACTATCAGGATAGTTAAGCATGGGAATAATCTTTCAAGAGAGGTTGTAGAATCAGACCACTGGCGGTTTTTAAGACCAAGTTCGCCAAACACCTGTCAGGGATGGGCTACATCAATGATGTTCAGGTTTGATTTGCTTCAAGTACAGGAGAGAGATTTGGATCAATTATTTTGTCATCTCTCCACACTGTTTGACCCATCCTTTCCGCAAGGTAAAGTCTGGCAGCATGCTGTAGAGCTCCCTTGTTCTTATGTGTCTGTGGTCTAAGTACCACTACGTGGGACAGTGAACCACACAAAGCATATACGGTTACATACTTCCTCTAGCTCTGGAAGCACATCCCAAGCTTCAGAGACCCAGTTGAGATCCCAGACAAGCCCACATTTATAACCACCACAGGGCAGATTTGAACCTGGGATCTCTGGAGTTTAGTGGAGGAAGCTGTACAGCTTGCACTATAAAGCCAGCTGGCTTGCAGCTTAGGCTGTAGAGCTCCCTTGTTCTTATCTCTCACTGTAAGTGGTCTAAGTGCCACTACATGGGACAATGAACCATACCCACTAGGGTTACGTCTACACTACCTCTTTTTTGCGGAAGAGGCAATGCAAATGAAGTGCTCATTAGCAACTTCGTGCGCTTCATTTGCATATTCTCTTCCGATGCTTTTTGCGGCAGAGGTTTTTGCACACAAAAAAGTAGTATAGACGGGTCTGTTTTGCGCAAAAAAAACCCTTATTCCTTAAAAAATGAGGTGTACAGGTTCTTGCGCAAAAGGGTTTTTTGGGGCAGAACGGACCCGTGTACACTGCTTTTTTTTGCGCAAAAACCTCGTCCGCAAAAAGCATCAGAAGACAATATGCAAATGAAGCGCGAGAAGTTGCTAATGAGCACTTCATTTGCATTGCCTCTTCTGCAAAAAAGAGACAGTGCAGACGTAGCGTCCGTGTGTGGGTTACACCAGCAAAGCTGCAGTAGAAATATTGAAGAGTTCATTGGTACATTGTGCCAATGGTTATTTAATCTGACTGTTAAAAATGCGCACCCTATTTCCACTCTGAATTTGTCTAGCGTTAGCTTCCAGCCATTGGCTTGTGTCGCACCTTTCTCTGCTACACTGAAGAAACCCTTATTAAATATCTGTACCTCCAGTGTGTGAACGCCATGGGAAATGGATTCCCTGTAACACGGCCCTGTCCATCCATCCTGAGGCGGTCTACCTCGGTGAGCAACCTCACCAGCCAGGAAAGAACCTCTGCCATATGCCCAAATAAATCCTTTTCTGGCCCTCGCCTCAGGCACAGATTATCATTCAGACACAACCACAAAACAAAGCTAGTCCCCTGAGCACAGCAGGCTGCAGGGGCCCAGAAGCCTTTCCCCTTACAACTTTTGTCCATGCTGGAAAGAGACCCCGGAATTAAACCCCTGCTGAATCAGGTGACAAGCAAGCGGCCCTTAACCCTTTCCTAGCTGTTTCACCCTGTCACAGGCACCCCTAAGTTAGCCCACCACAAGTAATGCTTAATATTGGTTTCTGAGGCCCCAATTCATCTGATCTTACAGATGGGCTTAAGTATGAGCCAGCCTTTTGAAGCCAGGAAGAAAGCGTAAAAATGTGCTTCAAATCAAGCCTGTGTTAAATTCCCTGCTGAAACAGGGCCTACGCTGTTAGTGCAAATTGTCAAGAACCCCATGAGCAAATGACAGGTTGGCTGCCAATCAATAAGTGGTTTGAAAGGGAATTTGGAAGGGTTAAAGCATTTGCCATCTTTTGTTGAAAGACAACTGTGCATTGAGAATGTGCATGAACAATACTGCATTCACAAACTTTCCTGTTCTACTTAATATGCTGCCTGACCGACAGCTCTGTCATAGCTTCCTTCCGGAGAAAAGGAGAGACAGACAGCTAGAAAGAATCTCAGTGTAATATCTTTTTAATCAAGAACAACAGGTTAATCCAAGCTTTTGAAATATAATAATCATAGAACATTTTATATACACTTGATTCGTTCAAAAATTGGACAGGAAAATGCATAATCCTAGAAAGCTACAGAGATTTCTGATCAAAGGGTAGCAGGTAAATCAAACCTGAAATGAATGGATTAGAAAAGAAAGGTTACTGTAATATTCTTTTTTGTTAAGTGACACAGAAGCAGATTTCGTTGAATCTTGCTCTATAATTCCCATCTGGAAAAGCATTACTGGGGGGAACAAACCCGTTTGAAGGAATGTCTTTTTTATGACATCTGTAAAGTAAAAGGCAACAATTGCAGCAGGCTTAATCCTTCATCCAACAGCAGGTACTTTGCAGACAATCAACGGTGCTGATGAAAGTCAGATCCTGGATACACAGCCTATGTGATTTGATAAGATTGTATTTATCCTCTGCTTTGCCTGCCCTGTTCCTTCTTCACTTTGATCCTGCTTCCAGGGGGTGACATCCAGGTGGATGGCTGGATGAAAAAAGAGTACGCGGTTATTTTGTAGAGATACGTTTGTATCCAGCCATCCAACAGCTTTATCCTTTATTAATACGTATGATTTATACAGTGCCATCGGTGCCTTTTGTATTACACAGACACATAAAACATCAGATCTGGACTCCAGGATGCTTGCAGTCTACAAAGGCCCCATTCTGCTACCCTTATTCACAGAGTGGCACTTACTCCTGAAATGAATCCACCCACAGCCCCATCGAGCAGGCTCCCAGTGGAGTTAATAGGAATGCCCACATAAGTACAGCTCATCTTGAATAACAGCTGCAGCACCAGGCACGAGACTCAAGGCATCAAGGAATGACAATAATCAAAGGATTCCACTTGTGCCTTATGGGAATGATCCAGGAGCCACTGAAGTCAACTGGTGTTCAAGCATGGGCACCAGATCAGGCATTGTATGCCAAGCTGAGCATTGAGGATGGTCCATGGAGCCACACTCGACAGAGGGAATTGTGCCTCCGAGAGTGCAAGCAATAGCAGCGCGTTGCAATTCATCTTCTCCCAATCTTGGAGTCTATATGCTAGTGACAGAATTATTTTCCTGGCTCACAAGGGCCCTCCACTTACAATGGTGTCAGATGATATCAGATATAGTCCTGCATTTGCCTTGAACAATGCCCAACATGTTCACACAAGACAGGTCTATTCAGCACTTTAAAGACTAACAAGATGGTTTATTAGGTGATGAGCTTTCGTGGGCCAGACCCAGCTAACTCATCTGCCAGAAGGATATTAAGACTAAACAGCTTCCCACCCCAAATTCACAAACTTTACAAACATTCATGGATTAGACTTTGGGAACAGTCAGATCTCCTGACTCCCAGTCTCATTAGAACCATTAACCAATGCTTCCTCTCTTGTGCATAACAACTGCATGGGACTGCTCTGGCATCTGCCACTTGACGTGCAACAGCCATTAAAAAAAAAAGTCACATAGTAAAGGAACGGTCAAACACATCAAGACCTTGGCTGATGGAGACAGGATAGTTAAGTGCTACTATCAACATTCCGGACCTGCCTCTTCCTTCGGCAGGGGAACACAGAGTTTAGATGTGCTCTTGTATGCACACCCACACTATGTATGATCATCTATCTACATTACAGACCAAAGAAATAATATAACAGGTCTCTGCTCTGAGCTTCCCTGGTATGTGTTTGTATGCTGCATATGCACCCAAAGTCCTGTATACAATCTCAGTGGCCCTCAGTAGAAGCAAGAGGATGATCTAGTGTGTTGATTGCCACACTTAGCTATTCGGTCTGCTTCAAAATGGTGACAGTAGTTCTTTATATTTTGCCAATCCAATGCATTTGATTAGCTCCTCTATCCTTTGCAAAGCCAAGAAATGCTGCTGACCCTGCATCATTTGATTTTTCCCCTTTTTTTACAACATATTAATTATTGTTCTAGCATCTTCGGTGTCCTTATGAAACCAGTGAAGTCTGAAATGCCTCCATGCAGAGTAATAGTTCATATTTTGGGCCTTATTTGCTAAATACTTTTCTGTTTTTACTAATCTTGGCAGGGAAAAAAAATAAGAACTAGTGGGCCACCCAGAAGAAAAACCGCTCAACCCTGCTTATCTGCTGTTTGTCTGTAGGACTCGCTCGTGATTTACAGCTACTTCCACACCAGCTTCCTAAACTGTGCTCCTGTGCACCCTCTTCAAAAGAGTGGCGTGTTATTTATTGATAGGACTGTTATAGGTGTGAAATGTATGGTAGTGTTTGAAGGAGCGTGGGTGAACGTGCAGAAACACAGCACATCAGTCTTGCTGAAAGACAGGCACTCTATGTCTGGGAGGTGAGAGGCAGTGAAAGGGAAAGCGTGTGCACATGGTTCACCAGTGAGCCTCACCGCTTTCACAGTGGGGCAGCTCCCTGGAGCACGGGTGGCCTATGATCCCTACTGCGTTAGGTATATCATATAAAATTAACTGGCCAATTCTAGCCCCCATTAGCCTGCTCTGGGCTTGTATCAGGTGAGCTCCCCCATCACAACCCACATCAAATTGGAGTAATGCAGTGAAGAATCAGAACTTAAGCCAGATCCTCAGTGTAAATCCTCACTGGCTTCAGTGAGCTATGCCAATCTCAGGGCTGCCAGCTCTCATGGTCTGATCACAAGTTTTATGATAGTTGCAGTTTTTCTTAACGTCCCAGCTCCCAAAGTCAGGTAATCATAAGAGAATCTAAGCTATCCTCTATAAAAATTAAGTTTCTAACTCTCCACCTTCCAGAGAAAAGCTTGAAATCACAAACCTGAAAGGTTCAAAAGCCAGGTCACAAGTCAAATTTATTTTTTAAATCTCATTATTCAGGGGTGTGGAATATGATTTTTTAATGTTTGGGTTGGCAATAGTAAAATTTACACCACTGAGGATCTGGCCCCTCTGTGTGTGGCTAGAAAAAATAGTCCAACAGTCTGACAATCCTTGAGCAGAAGCATGTGTATAGTCCAAAATTTGAAAACGATCCACATATTTTAAGAGCTGAAGAGTGTTGCTGCCATGAATGTAAAAGTCTTTGTTAACTAGTAGCAAAATAAAATGCTGTCTCATCCACTCATTTTCAATAACAATGGCATTTAAAACAATAAAACACACGTGAGAAGAAAACATTCCACAGACAATCTCGTTATTCACCCTCAATCACATCAATTATTCCACAAACAGTCTCATTGATTTCAGCAAGATTTCTCGCTGAGTAAAATGCTACTCAATCTGAGTAAGATTTACAGCCTTAATTTATATCCAGCAGGACAGTATTGGATTTCACTGGTAAAGAATTGGGAGGGGCAATTTTTGTTTTTTTCATAAGCAATGCAAAATGAAAAGCCAAAATTATCCTGAAAGTGACAGCCATTGATTTTACACTAGAGCGTCCATTTTCTTAAGTGCCAGTCATTCAGTATGTACTGAGAAAATTAAGCATGATAAGTTGACATTCAGAGCTGCTGTTAAGCAGTTATGAAACTGCTATAATTTACAACAAAGAATAAAACTAACCTACAAGACCTCAACCACGATTTATTAAAAGAATACACCTCATTGGTCACTAAATAGCCAAAAAAAAAAAAAGGCTTCTCCGTGTAAGAAACTTTACTAGCATTAAGTTAATGAGAAATGATTAGCTTAAAAATGGTCTCAATACTACATCAATAGGTCCAACTTACTGCTATTGACAATATTATGACTTCCTGTTTTCTGAGTAATATAAGATCCATACAGGGAAAAAATTTCATCTGCCATACAAAACATTAAAACTGGGCTATCAAAGGGATTTGGGTGCCTAATTCCCAGTAAAATCATCCAGAACTGACCATCTAAACCCCATACGGCAATTTGGAAACTCCAACCTAAATATATTTGTAGATTAAATCAGAACTAAATATTTGCCATCCTTTTACTACTTAAAGTAACCACTCACATCAAATTTCAAACTTCACTCAAAATGAAAGCACATTTAATATGCCTTGGCATTTTCTTGGAACAGTTAATATATAGTCTAATTCTACTCTTTTACTGAATTCAGGGAGAGTTGTGCATATAGATCAATATTAAGCCCATCCTTAAGGCCATCCCTTTTCAACACAACATTAAGTCTGTGGTCTCAAATACTTGCTTAAACCTAAGTGCATGCTTAAACGGTATACTGAATCAGGTAATTCGCCCCAAAGGGTCTATGTTAAAACATCAATGCAAAAAAATGCAAAGTTAAAACAGAAAATATTTGCATCATATTTCCATTATTTCTTTATAATAACAATGCATATTTTAAGTGCGCCATGGATGTTTAAGATTCTGGGCTAATGGAGGATTTACAGTCAATGATTATTTTAAAAGTTTCATTGAAAACATATTTGAGATTGTGTGAGGGCATAGACATCAGTGAATTACATTGCTGCATTCAATAATAATCATTATTATAATTTGTATATGTGTATCAACATTGAATGCGTGTTCCTACAGTAATTACTATCTATTCCATTAATGTTGCCCAGATTAAATATTGAATGTAACGTGTCTACCACACCAAGGCGGGATTAGAAGAACAAACACATCCAAGTGCCAGAAGAGATGATATTGGCAGAAGAAAGGCATGTTGCTGTGATCCCATAAACATATATTACATTTTACACACAAGAATAATCCCATTGAATTCAATGACACAAACATCAGGGTCTGGTCCAGACATCTCTTTTGAACTCAGAGCTGATTCTGCAATTGTTAAAATGGACATGCAACATATTTAGTATGTTTTTAGACAAACTATTTTTAAAGAAGTGAATAAAACAAAATCTATGTTTAGCATCAGATGACATCCTAGATGAAAAAATATTCTCTCTCTCTCTCTCACACACACACACTATGTACATTTTTCTCTGGGTATATCCTCTAACTCTTGCTGACTATTTTACAATAGACCACTGGGGTGCTGGGAAACATATCTATTTTGTACACAAATGTACCATTCTGCCAACAGTTAAAAGGCTGTGTTGTTTGTTTTATTAGCAGTCTCCAAAATGTACTGTAATTATTAATTTATAGCAGGCATTGGACAGAAATCACGTTGCATGATTTTACATCAGGGCAAAATCTTTGCTACCTCGGGCATCATAAATTTGAACACTTAATAATTTAGTGCCAAATGTCTTCTTTTAATGAAAGGAGAGTTAACATGATTATTATTAATGCTATTTTTAGTTAGTTTTAAATTATGTCATTATGATAAAACATTCTATTTAATTTTTTAATATTTCAACTCAAAATTAATCTTTTAAGTCTTTAATTCCAGGCAGCCTGCACAGAATTACAAGGTATTGTAGCACCTATTGCAAGCAAATGTCTCTATAATGCACATGACAACAGGAATACTAAAGTGAGGTGCCGCAATATATAGACCATGAGTTATAGACAATCTTGTAGTAGCATTTGAGGGTCCAAAACGCTTTGTACAAAGCTATGCATTTGCCCCGGTTCTCAAGGAGAAAAACAAGACAAATCGTATAGGCTATTAGGATAAATAAATCAAGATAGTAAGACAAATATTCATGCCCAAATACCCTGTACCGGTTTCCTTTTGCTACAAGGTCAGAGTTGTACAGAAAATAAAGATCTCATTCTTTATAAATGCTGATTCTCTGCCCCATACCACTTCCTAGCTTTATGTAACAAATGCAAAAGTGAACTTTCATAGCTTTAGGAGTTCTATGAACTGCCAGGTGTTGCAGACGATGCAGCAGACGACTTAAGACCACCCTCTACTGGCTCTGTCCATAGCTGCAAAGGCTCTTGATCTGAATCCCAGTCCAAGATCACCAAGATCTGAACCATTATGGATGGAGTTCTGGAATGGTTTCCAGGTAAATAAAGTAGCATCCTCCTTCCTTCCTCTAAAGAGAAGGGGCAGGCTGAGCTAAATGCTCAACTGCACTGAAGTTCCACTAACAGCTGCGGAGGTTCTAAGAATGGGCATGTTTATACTGTCTTTGTGCTCTCATAATCCACAAGGCCATCAAAGGCCATTTCAGTTTTCTGTATAATTAACTGCAACCTCAGGGTTCTTGACCTCACATCAGGTTCCAACAGAGGAGTGGTGCTCAGGACATGCCTTCCTTCTCCCAGCCACATCCCCACAGACCAAGTCTAGAAAAGCGGGCTAGATACACCAATTCTACGTATGTCTAGATACACCTATTCTACACCCTCTGGGGATTCTGGTCAAGGCGGATCATCTGGCCCACTACATTCCATAAATCCTTCTCATGCACACAGTAATATCCATTCATTAGATTGTGGTACAGAACTTCCCCTCTTCTTAGACGTTGGTTGTATTTACATAGACAAGTCAGGTTGAGTATGGTAATCTAAGTGTCCCTCAATAGCCAAGGGAAGGATATTGTGTAGGTCCTTGAGGGACCCTTGCTGAAGGGTGCAGCCTGCAAGTACATCTTCTAACTGGCCAAAGAAGGGAGTCAGGAATTAGTCATTAGAAGCACATCTGATTCACCACATCCAATGCAATTAAGCTTAACCCAGAGACAGAGTGGAAAGTCAAAACCAGGGAGCTGGACTGTGTCTCTGTAACAAGACAGGCACTGGCTACGTTTTGATACACCACCTGGAGATAATATCATAAATCAGCAGTGAGCAAATACCGGCCTTTGAGAACAGAGATATAAAAGTGGGAAATCAAAAAGGTACTTCTAGGAGACCCCTGCTTACCACCTAAGATGTCTGCTGCAAACATCTGGAATTGAACAAGGGACCAAATCAGGCCCAAGTTGGAGGCCTCCCATCTTGTGAGAAAAGATGTTTAGAACTACGGTTAGGGTAAGAAATAGCATGTAACACGTTTCTTAGAGTTCTAGGCTTCGCTGGCATGTTTTGTTTTCTTTTGGATGGTAACTTACTTTGATCTGTCTGCTATTACTTGCAACGACTTAAATCCTAGTTTTTATACTTTATAAAATCACTTTTGTTTATTAATAAACCCAGTGTAAATAATTGTTACCGGGGGGACGGGGACAACAGCTGTGCAAATCTCTCTTTCATTGATAAAGGGGGTGAACAATTTACGAGCTTGTGCTGCATAAAACTTTATACAGAGTAAGATGGATTTACATGAGGTTCTGGTCCCAGTGGGGCTGTGCACCTGGGTCAAGTCCCTTTGACTGAGCCTTTCCAGAGCTGAGCAGCACTCGCTGTCTGTGTTGCTCTGCTGTGGGCTGTGATCCCAACTCTGTGCCATCGCTGCAGGAGACGGGGGGTCAGGCTCACCAAGACAGGGTGGTGGGGCGCCCTGAGGGCAGGTTGATGGACTCTGATATTTCAGCACATCAAGTGACAGTCTCAAAGGGAACTCTGACCAAATCCATCATAATGGCAATCCCAAAGGTGGTGTAAAGCTAGGTCTGTTTCTAGTTTGTGATGGTTCCACGAATTTGGCTCTATGTTGATAAGAAATTGTGTAAGGTTTAACTTTCACTATATGAATTGCATCTGAAACTAATGTCCTATTTAGACACTGAACTTATCACCAGCAGAGCTTGCTCTGCCTAAATCTCCCTTGGGCCGTTTCTACACTTCAAAATTAACTTGCCCTACCTTACGCTGCCATATAGCTGCTGTAGTCGGTCTTCCCGACTACGCTTTGCTCCTTGTGTCAGCAGTGTGTGTCCTCATCCGAAGCAATTACACCCATCAAACTGCCAGTGTGGGATGGCTACTGAAACCCAGCAACAGTGAGCAATCAGGTGTGTATAGTGACACTGCATCCATATTGACGCTATGCCTCTCCTGGAGGTGGAGTTATTAAGTTTGCGTAACAGGTGAGTTACATGTGTTGGAGCAACATGGAAGTTGCTTTAAATCAACTCAACTCCATAGTGTAGACCAGGCCTTAAAATTATTCTTGGATATAGCTGCTGGTCCCAAGGGTTCACTGTTCAGCTAATTTAGCCCTCCTGCACTTGCATAGCACAACTGTGCTTAGGTGTACATGTCGAGACTGCTTCTGCAGGGGGCTCAGGATCTTATGCAGGACACTGGTTGCTGCTGACTGCCACTCAAGTCAATAAGAGCACCTCAGCACCTCAAAAGGCACTCCAAAACTTTGTAGAATCACAGCAAGAAAACCCTAGTCACGTTGAATTCTGCATGTGTGAGAAGCTCTTCTCCAAAATCAGTTCTTAGAATACCTCTCCAAAAAACTTCTCCTCAGGAATTGCTGTTTTCCTGCTACATATCTACATAGACTCTTCAAAAAAAAAAAGCTGGTTGTCATTAGGCTTCAGGAGTATCAGCTCACTGAGGTGAAATAAGTAGCTCAAGCCTCTGTGTTGCTGATTGTCTCGGGCAGCAGGAGACTGGTTCAGTTTTGCAGTGCTTTCTTTGCACCCACAAAGGGCAGGCATTCTTATAAAAGTATCAAGAGCTAGGAGCAGTTTGACCCTACTGTTCAAATTTAGAATTTTGCCAAACAATTCAAACCACCCTAATAGGATCCGCCAATGATTCCCTGGTGGGTCAGACTGACGACAGGCCTGATGGACAGCCAGCTCAGAGGGCCAAAGTGTCAAAACAATCTGACACCCACTCGGGGGCGCCACATGCTCAAAACTAGCTCAACTCCTAGCACCTCCTCTTGAGACAAATGGAAACCTCTGGGTGCCATGCACTTTTGAAAGTCTGGGGCTTCTTTCAGGTGCCTACATGGGATTTGAGCTTTTTCACAATTGGTCCCTGATCATCTCCGCCGCAGACTTTTTCAACCAGCTCAGCCAGGATAACGACAGGCAACCTTATAAAAACCAAGGAGAGAGAACAGAGGCCTCACTGGTGTGTACTGCTTCCTTAAACAAAACTGGGCGGGAGAGCATTAGTCTGCAGGAGTTCACCACAAACCACCACAAAACCGGGGCATGAAGTGATCTTGCTCAATAATTTTCCAAGCTGCGATGGTGCTCAGCTCCCAGTGTTATGTTGTCGTTGCTCTGAAAGCGCCCTAGCACTTGCTTTTCTGCCGCTCCTTAGTGCAGCCACGGCGGCAACTTTTCTCTCCTTTTCCAGGTACCGCCTCAATTCTCCTGCACTTCACCTCTTGTTCTTCACAGCTCAGTACTAATCATCCGTCCATAATACAGTGCAGAATTGCCAGCCCCAGCTTCATGATGTAGTTATTTCCAGTTGGCACTGGGGAGCATTCAGGATAGCAGGCATTACTCATAGCCAAGAGTACAGATGTTTCTAATTGCTTTCCATTACCAAGAATAACAGCTGTTTACATCTATCAGCAAATAATTCACAAGAGCTCCAGACTATTAAGATAACACACCCCACCTGGTCACCATCACACGTTGTCAAGGCCAAGGTAGTGGCTGCCAGAATCCCCTTCTGCAGCTCTGTTCATCAAATGACAGCATGTGTCACCTTCAGATATCCTTATGCTACCCCACAAGCTCTGGCTTCTTGGTGGCCTGACATATCAAATGGACATATGGATTCTTCATGGCTTTGCAGTAAACGTTTTATGGTTCTGTGGCAGCCAAGGGCAGCGGATAGAGAGGAGCAAGGGACTTGCAAATAACTCAGTGAAAGAATTTCTATACTTTTAATGAATTAGGTAGCAAAAAAGAGCACCTGCCTTGAAAGGCTTTGCTGCTGAACATTTCACTTTTGTTTAGGTGCCCCCTCCCAGCCTAGACATTCATTGGGTCACTTGTGGATTGTGCCACAGATTAGATCACATGCCTGCATGAAATGGACAGCATGGGAAATCGGCCATTCATTGAACTAAGGCATGTAGATTTTTGATAGCCTGTGAAAGTTTATGCCAGCCACCTAATAATGATTCTATTCTACTTTTTGCTAAGTCCTCTTGTCCATTCCCCCTGCTAACACAGTTCTGTTTCCATTACATCCTCCAATCCAGAATGCTAACATTTTGAGATTAAGGGCAGGCTTTTTGTTCTGTGTTTGTACAGCACCTAGCACAATGGCATTCTGGTCCAAGACTGGGGCACTACTGCAGTACAAACAATCACAAATTAAATTAATCAAGCAATGGGCCTCCATTGTTCCCCAGCCTATTAAAGTTACTGTTGCATATTTCCTGTAGGGATGGTAGATAGCATGTGATCGAATAGGCATGTAACCACATCACATTTTTCACGGTTGCACGACTATTCAATAGTCCCCGCAGGCGGGGCCGGCAACCAGTGCACTCCCAGCCCAACTCACGGGAAGCGCCCTGCCATCCTGCGCTGCTGCCTCTGATACAGAAGCAGCAGCATGAGGTGGAAGCAGCCCCTGTCTGGGGGGAGTCCGAACTCCCTGAGGACAGAGGCTGCTTCGGCATGGACCAGCCTCTGTCTGTGGGGAGCTCGGACCCCTGCGGGCAGAGGCTTCTTTGTGGAAGCTTCCCCTTCCCCTCTGCTCCTTCCCATGCGGCTGCCTCCTACAGAGGCACTTGCAAATAAGTGGGTACACAGAGGATCCACGGAGCCAGCATGTCCAGAGAGCTGGCTTAAAGTCAGCTCCCTGCACATATCAGCTCCTGCCTCCCCTCCCCTTGCTGCCTCAGAGAGAAGCAGCAAGGGGGGGGGGGAAATGCATGTAATCAAGAGGATTAACTGATAAGCCCGGGCTTATTGATTAATCATGTAGTTGTCTACATGCTGACATCCCTAATTTCCTGATAAGTTTGCTTTATATTTGTAATTAGGTATGTGGCTGTGTGCATAATATAATCCAGTTACATACACAATCTATTCACAGGCTTTAAAAAAATTTTAAGAGCAGAAGGGACTATTATGATAATCCTGTCTGACCTAAGGTTGGGCTGATCTTTTTCTAGAAAAGGAAAGGAAAAACCTTAAGTCTCCTCCAGCCTCTAGTAGGGATGAGAATGGGTAACTGATTAACAATTACCTGGGAGCGGTCTGCCACAGGTGGCAGGGCTACCAGTCACGGCCCATGTGGGCTAAGAGGCGACAGCCTCGTGTAGGGCCAGAAGCATTGTGATAGAAGCGGTACATGTCCATGGAAAGACATCGCAAGAGAGCAGTTACGGTTGCATGTCTGCTCAGTCCTTAGTTCCTGGGCCTTCTCGGCAATCAAGGTACCCAGTGACCCAGGAAGTGCCCACTGTGCGGGGTTAGTTTCTGAGCTAGGGAGCACTTGTTTACTAGCAACCAGAGGAGTCCACCAGCCCATTTCACATTGGCCGCTGATCGGTCACCCGCCATGTTTTCAATGGCCTTCAATTTATCATTTACAGACTAACTCTTCCCCTTCAGTTTTCTGAATGTGATGTCAAAAGAGGAAATTATCATCATCTTTAATATGACTGGTGCATTTTTACATTTTAAGAATGTGCTTGCCCTTGCAGGAGAGTTAATGAAAATAGAACCATGCGATAATAGGCATGCAAACTGGCGTACTCTGTTGTGCAAACATCTGGGAAGCAGAAGCTGCTGCGTCCTTTCAGGAAACAAAAGGAACATCATCTCCCCTGGTAGAATTAAAATACACCCGCGCTCTCTCTTGACTCTGAACCAGCTAGCACTTGGCACTTCCTCGCTAACAGGGGGCAGAGGATGCTCTGCTGCAGGCTGAATCTCAGGACATGTCTACATTGCAATCGGAGAGTGAGTGCAACTCGGAAAGGCAGCCCACAAGGAATAAGCCAGGTGACATGGCTAAAGAAAGATGCATCTGCTTGGCTCCCAGCACAGGCTCTCAATATGGACACAGGGTTGTGGATGGGTTTATACAGCCCATGCCGGGATCCGTGCTGCCACATCATCACTGCTCTTATAGCCGAGCTACCTAGATGACAGGAAAGGCAGGTAAGCCTATCTGAGCTGCAATCATACCTCATCACAGGCTTCGTAGAAATCAAAAGCAATTGCATGTCCATCGGGAGAAAAGGATAACAGGAGCATCTGTCACAATTGGCATATGACAACACAGACCTGTCACAGCAGGACAGCGTGGAAAAAGGCCCATGTGGACTTGCGCTTCCTTTATTATTGTAATTGTGACATTTGCAGGTGAGACATTTAATAAAAACAGACCCATAAAATAATAGGCTTGGATTGTCTCCAGCACCTAGATCTGGTCAGTACAGTAGCGGAGAAGGTGGAGGTGCAGCCAGACAGCTGAAGACACCCCAGCCCTTCCATAAACTACAGCAGCCTCCAGGCTGCTCTAACATATGCTGGCTAACTAGTAATCCAAGAGACAGCCTGCCAGTTGAGGAACGGTGGAATGTAGACACATACTGTTCTGTCCAAAAACACTCCAAACCATCCTATTCTTGGCAGCCCATTCCCACCCCAGTGCTGGAAAAGGGGACGGCTGTTGTAGGAGCCTTTCCTGCTGCTTTCTGCAAGCTGAGATGCCTCTACGATGACACAATTCTCATCTGGTTCGTGAGGGTCAAATGCCTTCACATGGTACTACATGAGCCAAAGCAGGGGAGTCGGGGCCACGAGCTCATGTTTAATCATTTAGCAGCCAACCTCTCTCATAACATAGACTGTAGAATGACATGCACTGTATTTAATTACCATTTAGCTAGAAAATGTGCTTTTTTTCATAGCTATGGAGCTCTATGCTGATCTCACGGTTGCTCCTGCTGGCGCCGAGAGGTACAAACCATAATTAGGCCTCATGGTATCAGGCAGAGCCCCAGAAGTGAGTAGAGACTCAACCTGGAGGAGGGGAGCAGTGGTTACATTGCTGTCTTGGCTTGAATTGTGTGCGTATGCGTGTGCGTGCATTTAAGAGAGAGATGGCGAGTATTCATGGACTGTTTCTAGTGCATGCATTCCTCACCTTGGTGGTTAGTCCAGGGCAGGGTCAAACAGGTTGACCCATGCATTTCGGCATGACCACCACACTCTCCTCCACTGGGGTTACCCAGACTCCTTGAGTCAACATGACTGGGCAGTCATGCGGAGGGGGGGAGAGGAGAGAGGCCAGGGTACCTCGACGTTGCAATAAAAATCCCATGCCACTGAGTCTCAGAGCCTGGGTCAAGTGACTTGGGCTCAGACTGTGGGGCCTAAAAAGAGCAGTGGCGATATCCAAGCTCAGGCACCGAGATTTCTTCTCCCCTCCCCCAGTTGCAAGCCCGAACACCAACATGGCAATTTCATAGCCCTGCAGCCCGAGCCCCCTGAGCCAGAGTCAGCCGGGTCTCTTCCTGCAGCAGAGAGGGAGCCGGGACTGGCCACGGAACACATCTGACAAGGAATGTCCGTCTTGCAGCCTCATTTTGGTTCCCTGCCAGGGCAGCAGTAAGATGAGCTACCTGAGCCCTCACCCTGCAGAGAAATGAACTCACAGGGACGGTTACACTCCCAGGAGTCTCAGGGACTGACGCAGGGCTCACGGTCAGGCCTAAACCCTCTCAGCTGCGAGATCAGGTCAAAGTTATTTGCAAATATAAATTCAATGAGCGAAATGTCCTCCCCAGGCCTGTTCACTAGGAGGGAGCATTCAATATCCAGGCCTCTGGTAAAAAAGAAATATGCCTGGACCAGCACGTGCCTTATAGGTGTGTAAGTATTTCTCCCTCCTGGCCTTACTGCTGAAGAGCATGTAATAGTCTTTGTTTACTCTACAGTGTTCCTTTAAATGTGCCTTTCAAGACATTAATAAGCCCCGACAGAGCAGAGATCTCAGAAACTGCTCCGCCCCTTTCGACTCCTCACCGTACAGCCTCTCAGAGAGTTTGTCCGGCTGTTGTCGTCGTCCTCTTCCTCACCCCGGTGTTTGTTATTTCGGGGCAGTGCTTCCTGCCCAGGGATCCCTGCCAACACGAGCAGAATGTCATTAGGAGAGGAAGCTGCTGTGAGCTGCCACCATCGCAGGGAATTTATCACTGCGCGCGAGGAGCATAATGGACTCCTTCTCCAAATGACTTTGGATGCGCCAGAGTTTGGCAGTGGCTCTGAGAGCCAAACACAATTATTAAACTGAATACCCGTGTAATAGGTGCAGGGGGAAAGGGACATCGCATCAGCACAAGCCGCCATCTCTCAAAAACTCCGTATCAGCAGCAGAGGAATTCACTCCAAAAGTCCAAATTGCCCAACAGACGGGAGGAAAAATGGAGCTCTTGAGCTTTACTAAGCCAGCAGCCTAGCCGTACGGTTTACTATTCGGGGGAATTTGACTGGAAGAATGAGCATGGACAGAAAGTGGAGAATCATCAAAGAGTGTTTAGAATTATTTGTAAACCTCTTTGATTTTCCAAATTCGCTTCATTTCCTCTCTTCCTCACTTTTGAATTATGATCCAATACATCATTCCCCCGGTTAAACACATTTTCCTAAGAGCTCTTTTCCCACTTAGGAACCAAAATAAGGGGCAGACTTTCTAAAGTGTAAGCACTGAGCAGCTCCCATTGAGGAAACACTCAAGATCAGGAATATTTTTTTTAATCTGGACACTTATTTTGGTGTCTAAAGAGGAACTGAAATCTTCTGAAAAACTGTACTAGAGCGTACCAAAGCAGCAGCTGTGTGTCTGCGTGTACATTTACATCTGTATCCCACACTTGTTAGGCAGCTACTTTGGCAAGCAGATTATCTTCACCCAAAACCCAAATAAATTCATGAAATCTCTGACACAATCAGTATGCTAGTGTCTCATAGCCACATTAGCAAAGTAGAGGTGGGTATTTCGATATCGATTGCAGCAAGAACACCTCCGACTGTGCATTGCATACTGCTAAACGTGTGGCAGTGCTCAATACTAATAATACACTACTACTCATAATATTTTTGTGCCGCTCTAAGAAGAAAACTGGGATCACATTCAAATAGGTCCAACTGCACATCAGCTGTATTCACTTTTGCCAGCAGTGAATTTGGCCTACAGTGGGGAAGCAGACAGAGTACAATTTCTACCCAAATTATCAGGTCATGGAGCACATGCATAAAACAGATTCCAAACACGCTCCCATTTTATATCAATCTGTCACGTTCGTGGAGCTGCTCTTTGCTTTACAAGCAAGTGCACGCTGGAGGGTCTGACACACAGTTCTGGGTTTTGTCGGACGTGTGCCATTCTCAGGCGAGTGCAGAAGTCCTGCACTTCAGAATTTAGCTTCAGGTCAGATTTCTTTTCCTGTGCTTCTTCATTCAACACCATCGTTAACCTTAAGCTGTTTCCTCTTTGTCCCCATTCCCTAGTTTGTTTCATTGCTCTCCAGGCCTGTGGGGAAATTTACTTCTTGCCATCTTGGTCCCTGTGACGGGGGCATTTAACTAACAGGGTTTAGCTAGGTTATCCTGGCTGAAGGCGCCCTGCCCCCGCAGTCCTGCTGGGCATGCTCAGACTGTAGCCCAGGTATAAAAATCTGGGGAGAGGCTCAGTCTGGGCTGGCTGCCGGAGGAGAAGGACCTCAGGTTGGAGCTCCTGACCAGCAGCAGTCAGCCGCCCAAGGGGAGAAAAGCAGACACTCCAACGTCGGTTGGGACGTAATCACCACAGACCACCAGGGAAGTGTGGCTCCCACGGAGTCAGAAGATCCAGCTACCACATGGGAAGTCGGCCTATCCGATCAGGTAGGAAGTGGCCCAGGGAGGGTGCAGAAGCGGCCTCTCCCACCCAGAGATCCACGGCGTGTTTTGGTTGGATTCCCCGCCGAGGGAGTGGTGGACCATTCTGCCATTCACAGGGACCTGGGCCAGGACCCGGTGGAGTAGAGTGGCTTTAAAGCCTCAGATTCCAGCGCCATGTGAGGAGGGAAGACGTTCAGCTTTCATTTTAAAATAAAAAGTTTCTACCCTCATGGTTACAAAGAGGAAATATGAAGCCTCTTGGCTCAAAAACCAAAAGGGAAATAAAAACAATCACTGCAAAATTGTTTTCAAAACTGCAGGGCTTTAATGCCAACCTCAGGATATTGGAGGACCTGGTGCCTGGCTTCTGAGAGCATGGGGTTAGCAAGAGTAGGCTCTGGAAAGTGAATAGTGAGGGAGTTAGCAGGGGAAAAAAAAACTAGAATGGAGCAGGATGAGGAGAAGTCCTACTTCCTGTCTTCCAAACACAAATTCTGATGAAAATCATTTCTGCCTGAGACGCCCGCTTTGCAGTCCCAGAGAAAGCCTCCCAAGGAAAGTTCAGCCCTTTTGTGACTATATCACAAGATACTAGCCACGGACGCTGGGAAAGCCATTTAAAACCTCCAGTCGATCTGTATGGAAACGTTCAATTTCTCCTGACATTTTTTACCTGGAATATGCAATGCCATTGTTGATGTCGGGAAGATAGATAGATCAGCCTGCACGCTAACTCTTGAAAGATGCCGACACAGTCTGAACCAATTAATCTTCTTGAAGTGAATGTGCTCTAATGGCACACCGTGGCACACGCCATTCATCAAACCACGTCTATCCATCATGCTGCACCAGACAAGGAGTTTGGCTGGGCTGCCACACTTGCTGGATGACAACGAGCCTCCAAATCTACATAAGGTAGCTCTCTAGGTAATTACTGATGTTTGTCCTAAAAGAGGGGAGCTGAAATGTTTCACAACTGCTATTGATTTCTTATGAAGACATCAAGAGGAGAATGGGTTCTTATTTGTCTTGTCTATTTTGATAAATGGGAGAGACACTTATCTGCCGGTAGCCTGACAATACACTCCTCTTTTTCTAGCACCAAGATACAGGCTAGATGCACAGCAGTGCTTTCAAACTGCAAACAGGCAGTGATCATTATACCAGCAATGAGGGGTCCTTTCCACCTGTGAAGGCAAGAAGAGCTTCCATTGGATTCTGATAACTCTTATTAATATACAGAGATATACACCTATCTCATAGAGCTAGAAGGGACCTTGAGAGATCATCCTCTGCCCACACAGCAGAACCAAGTACCATCCCTCACAGATTTGCCCCAAATCCTTAAGTGACCCCCTCAAGGATTAAACTTACAATCCTGGGTTTAACAGGCCAGTGCTCAAACCACTGAGCTATCCCTGCTCTTAAAGAAAAGCTTATATTTTTGCAATGTCTCACACAACGTGCAAGATACTTTAGTGATGGGTCAATGCTCTAAGAAGGTCATGGCCCAAAACGACAGATAGAGGGTACATTTATACAGCAGCGTTATTTCAGAATAATTGACGTTATTCCAAAATAACAAGAAGCTCATCTATGCTACAAGCCTTTATTTCAAAATAATGTCAAGCTGGAGGACTTCTTATTCAGACTCCTGGTAACCCTCATTTCACGAGGAGTAAGGGAAGTTGAAGGAAGGGTGTTCTTCCTTTGACTTCCTGCTGTGTAGACAGCGCCAAAACCCAAATTAAGCTATTTCAACTTAAGCTACGCGATTGACGTAGCTGAAGTTGCGTAGCTTAATTCAACTTCAGCCCTGCTGTGGAGATGTACCCAGACTGACCTGTAGACACATGGGGGTGTGTCTACACAGCACCCTAAACTCAAAATAAGATACGCAATTTGCTCTACGCAAATTGCGTATCTTATTTCGAATCTACTTTGAAATTTGGCGCATCTACACAGCACCAGATTTTGAAATACTGAGCTATTTCAAGCCATCCCTTAACCCTCGTGCAATGAGGATTACCAGGATGGTGAAATAGCACTCCCGTTATTCTGAAAAATATTTTGAACTAACGGGCGGCTTGTTTAGACAAGGGGTAGCTATTTCGGGATACCTCCAGGTAGGCATACCCATAGATTGGGGAAGGGGAACAACAAATAGGAAGTGTTTATACAAGCCAACTTGAGGTTCAGTGTAGGCACAAAGGCAGGAATTGGTCTGTAAGAGGGATTTTAATAAGAGGAAAAAATAGCCATTCACCAGCAAATATATAACTTAATAATTGCATAGCACTTATTACACATAGAGTTCTAAGCTCTGTGAGCACTGCTGCACTTTCTAATACCGCAGATAGGAAATAATAAAATCTTTCCAAGAAGTGAAGTGTGTCTCTGATCCCATCTGTAACGGGTACCTACTTGCCGGGGATGTCAATGGGTGCTATATGAACATACACAAAGGTAAAATTTGCCTCCTTAGCATTGAATTCATCATTATAACTATTACTGCTGCTGTTGCAAGGTCCCGCTTTGGCAGACACTGGACAAATGCAACAAGCAACTCCCCCCAGCACGTTCACGTTCTAAAATGTATGACAAAATGCAACAAGTGGCTGCTCTAGCAAATGGGAAGAGGCTCTGGTAACTATAAAATACCCTTCGTTCTACAGCCTCCTGAAAAAGAAACTGCGTTAAATGCAACATTGTAAACTGCACTGCCCTTTGCTGTGGGCTATCGTACCTGTCTATGCAGCTTTTCGTAGAAAAATTCCACTTTTGAACGGCAAATTGCCAGGGATCATTTTCTTCTTTCGGAGGATGCTGTTGTAACCATGCTTTCAGTCTGTGTCTTTGGTCCACATCTTTACTGATCATTTTCCAGAGGTGATTAAATTCAAGTTTTAAGAATGCACGTTATAATTTTCATACATCAAACGATGCAAAGAGCACCTTCAAACTGAGTAATCCATTCCCTCATTACACTGCTATGGGTCATTTAAGGGCCTGAATTACAATGATCAAAGACAACTCCTTGACTGTAAACTGTCAAAGAATGCAGTGCTGAAAATGTGTATTCTTCTCTTCCCGTGAAATACCACTGCATGGAATACAAAAGAACACAGTCGGGGCATATGCTGGGTAGCATATTTTAATATTAAAGGCACTGTTTCAGAGGTCTCCCTCACCATGACAAATAGAAGTCAAGACATTTTCCATCCTCTCCTATGAATTACCTTCAAAAGCTCTTTAATGTGATTTCTGTACTGCCTGTCCCTCAAAACATTTTCTGCACGTTAGCCCCCTCCTGAGGCGCTTCATACAACACAGGGTGATCAGACTCATGTTTATTACCTTTGATCCCTTTTTGTAGGCAAGATGGAAAAAGTGAATTTTCAGGAGGAATTTGAGCCAGGCAGCAAGTTGCTCTCTTATGACTGGGAAAGATATAGGACCACACCACATCCTCATCTAGTATAAATAGCTCCAGTGAAGTCAGTGGAATTATGCAGCTATGGTAATTTATATGGGCTGAAGCCTGAAGGTCTGGCCATATAGTCTTAGTTCAAATGGCTCAGGAAAACTTTGCTGTTTCATTTCTTCTGTGCAGCATCAGAAAATTCAATAGGCATATCTCACCCTTGCTTGGTATTTTCACAGTTGCATGGGGTTCTCCAGCCCAAGGTTCATTTCTTCTGATTGTTAAGAGAACGTTTCATCTGAAATCTTACATCTTGTGGAGATATAAAAGTGTCTATTAAAGAAATCCCAGTGTAGTTCCCCTGGCACATCTGTGAAACATCTATCTGCCAAAAAGGGTGCCCTGATACTCATTTTCCTTTAGAATATATTCTATGATCTTTCTTTTTATGCAGGAATAGCTTGTAATCAGAGTAAGTTTCCCTACAAGTATCTCTAATGCCTAGTGAGAAGCCTGAGTTCCATTTTAAATGAAGCATCCAAGATTGGGAGGTAGAAGTTTAGGTCCTTTTGTTTACAGAAAATCCTTGTTATTTAGAAAAGCAAAAGCTGACTCAAACCGTGACCTCTGTTCACAACACCCGCAAGTTTTTGAGATCCAAATTCCAACTTTCCAGCTCAGATCTATGCCTATAAAAACTGAAACCATCACTTATTTCCAAGTTTTCTTCTTTCAAAACATCATAGAAAGTAAAACTTCAGATCCTCCCATTTCAAAGAGGGAGAGTTTAATTTTAGAACTAATAAATATAGTATTATAAAAGAAGAGTTTCTTTTGTGAATTCCCTCAGATTTCCTATAGTTGGCCTCCCTTCCATAGATATCCCAGAAACTTGTTTTCAGCTTTTAGATTTAATTTTTTAAACTTTAATTAAAAATATAGATAAGGGCCCACTTTGAATCAGAGTTAGGTGAGCAGTTCTGAAATACCCAGTGATAGTTCTCCATCTTTTCCTCTGGCCAGAAAATGTAATATCCAGATGTCATGGTGATGATTTGGTTTTTTAGCAGTTTTAGCAGCATCTGTCTGTTTGGCAGATTCCACATGAAGCTTTAGAAGTTGCCTAGACTACAGACCCTGTACAGCAGGCTCCTGGGGTGTTTTGCCTTTTTAGAGATTTTTAATTTTATTTTTTGCAACAACAAGACAGATAATGTGTATTTGTACATTCCACAAATAAACGATCGATTCCTAGCCGACAATGGCAATTGGTCTATTTGAATAAAAATGAACTATAAGATAACAAGCAAATTAGGTAAAAAAAATGTCAGTGAATGTCTCTGATTATATACAGAATAAACAAGAACAGGCAACAATGAACCTGCCATTTAAACTGAATTTGTAACTATAGGATATAAATAATATAATTATACATGGATAATAAAATAATGCTTTGCATTTACTGTTTCTTCTAAGATCTCAAAGTACTTTACAAAGGTAAGTATTATTAGCCCTATTTCATATCCCCAGATCTCCCAGTCCATGAGAACACATTGTGGACCAATTTTCAGCAGGTGTGAATTGGAATAATTCCATTGACTTTAACGGAGCTATCCCAATGTACGCCAATTGAGAATCTGGCCTGCTACCTTCCTGATACACCTTGAGCATTTGAGTTGTTCATGTGTGTATGCATGAGTTTGCAAAGTGAGTGCTTCAAGACAGATATTTTGACAACACTTAATATGGAATTCAAGATTTAAAAATTAGGCGGATTTAAAATCCTTCTAATTAACAAAGTGTTCCCTGTTTTCCAGAAAATGTTTGCTTCTTTACATCTATTGGTCTGTTCTGGTAAACTGTGCTCCTTTGCACTTCTGGATTTCACTTATCTAACTAAAGTCCATTTTAAAATGTATGTCTGTGCTTATGATGTTCAGAATACATAGTAAAAAAAAGAAATACCAAAAAATATTAAATAATTCCAGTATATAAATCAATAGCACACCTTTTTGTTCTTACACCATCTGAAAAAATCTAGCAGAAACAGAAGAGGTCCACTGATAGGGTATGTCTACACTAGCCCCCTAGATCGATCTAGGGAGGCTAATGAGGGTGACCGAAATTGCAAATGAAGTGCGGGATTTAAATATCCCGTGCTTGGTTTGCATGTTCCCAGCCGGTCGCCATTTTTAGAAATTGACTAGTCCGAAGTAACTGCCCGCGTCTTCAGGCTAGTCAATTTCTAAAATGGCGATCGGGAACATGTAAAATCAAGCCGGGATATTTAAATCCCGCGCTTCATTTGCAATTTCGGTCACCCTCATTAGCCTCCCTAGATCGATCTAGGGGGCTAGTGTAGACATACCCATGGTTAACAGAAGAGGCTGAAAAAAATCCCAATTCTCAGGAGAAGAGAGAAATAAGAGGTGATATGAGAGGCTTTTACAATAATCAATGAGAAGGTAAACTGAGAAGCTCAGTTTATCCTTTCTACATACAGTAGAACAAGGGAGCAACCAATGAAAGTGAAAGGCCACAAATTTGAACTTGATGAAAGAAAACCATTTTTTACTCAGTGCTACGTAGGTATCCTGTGGAACTCATTGCCACATTAGAGTACCGTTTTATTTTTTGAAAACTTTTAGCTGCTTGGAAATTTAATTTAATTTTCATCTAAATATAGAAAATTCAAAAGTTTTCAGCCAGCTGTACGTTAGACATATTTATGGACAATGGATACTCCCAAACAGTATCCCTGGCAACAGCTAGAAGTTCTTGGCTGTGAAGCTTGAAGCACTGCTCTGCTGAACCGCTCTACTCTGCGCTGTTAGACCTCAACTGGAGTAGTGTGTCCAGTTCTGGGCACCACATTTCAAGAAAGATGTGGAGACATTGGAGAGGGCCCAAAGAAGAGCAACAAAAATGATTAAAGGTTTAGAAGACTTGACTGATGAGGGAAGACTGAAAGAACTGGGTTTGTTTAGTCTGGAAAAGAGAAGATTGGAAGGGGACACGATAACACTTTTGAGTACCTCAAAGGGTGTTACAAGGAGGAGGGAGAAAAATTGTTCTCCTTAACCTCTGAAGATAGGACAAGAAGCAATGGGCTTAATTTACAGCAAGGGAGGTTTAAGTTGAACATTAGGATAATTTCCTAACTGTCAAGGGTGTTTAAACACTGGAATAAGTTGTCGAGGGAGGTTGTAGAATCTCCATCTCTGGAGATATTTAAGAGCAGGTTAGACAGACACCTGTCAGGGATGATCTTGATGGTGGTTGGTCCTGCTGTAAGTGTAGGGGACTGGACTCGATGACCTTTCGAGCTCCCTTCCAGTTCTAGTGTTCTATGATTCTACGAACCCAGAATCATCTCTGGCCTGCTGGGTGATGGCATAATGTGCCATGATCATGTGGTCCAATGACCACGCCATGGTCTTACAGATGTCCTTGGTGGGCACTGAAGAAGCCTGCACTCTGGTGGAGTGGGCTTTCACCAAAAGGAGGAGGTGGAACCCGAACTAAGTCATAACGGAACTGGATGCAGGATGCAATCCAATTCAAGATCCTTTCAGAGGAGACCAAGATGCCTTTATTCGATCCACTGTGGCAACGAATAGTTGCACAGAGCTGAGGAATGGCTTGGGCCACTCCAGGCATAATGCCAGGGCTCACCAGAACATCAAGGACATGCAAGCACCTCTCTTCAGGGAAGCTATGTCACATAGGGCAGAACATCATAAGGAAGTTGTCCTGGTTGATGTGGAAAGACAAAGCCACCTTGAGAAGCAAGGCCAGATGAGGATGTAATTGAACCTTATCTTTATAAAATACAGTGTATGGCGGCTCAGAGATCAGCCCCTTAACTTCTGACAATTGCCTGGCTGACATAGTTGCCACCAAGAAGGCCACCTTCAGTGTCAGGTGGGATAGGGAGCAAGAACCCAAAGGCTCAAAGGGAGGACCCATGAGCCTGGATAAAACCAAATTAAGATCCCATTGAGGGATATGGTCCAGTACGGGTGGGATTCTTTTAAGGCCTCTAGAGAAGCGGAATAACAGCTCATGTGAAAACACCAAGGACCCTTGGATTGGGGATGAAATGCCAAGATGGCAGCTAAATGGGCCTTGATAGAGGAAAGGGTTAAGCCCTGTGTTTTCAGCAAGAGAAGGAAATCCAGGATATCCTACCTAGACAAAGCTGTCAGGGATATGCCACGCTCAGAGGTCCAATGAGAGAATCTAGACCATTTCGCCAGGTAAGTCAAGCTGGTGGAGGGTTTCCCACTCTCCAAAAGAACCCGTGGCACCTCCCAGAAGCAGGTCTGCTCTCTAGGGAGTTAACAGTGCAGCATCCACACACTGAAGTGGAGGGAGGCAAGGAATCCACCATGCACCTGGGATAGGAGGTCCTGGCAGGAAAGCCCTGCACACTAAGTGAACTACCCTGAGTTCCTTAAGGTGTATGGTCAGCTGCAGGTCCTGCACAGACCACATGCCTTGGGTCTGCAGCATGCCAAGGGGCGTTCCCCAGGCAAGGTCCGAGGCAGCCCTCATCAGCAAGGCTTCCTTTTCGGGATGGATCCAGCACCCCAAAGCGAACAGAACTGCACAGGGGAATAGTGACAACTCTGTCCAAGTGATCACTGGCGGGGGTGTATGCTGTGGCAAGCCTCTGCTGCAGAGGCCACGAACAGAGTTTCACAAGACTCACTACTCACGTATGCTCTGCCACGTGGCCCTGCAGCTGCCGGCACGTGCATGCCCCTGTGACGGGAAAAGCGGAGAATCCTACAATGAGCTCTCTCCTCGTCTGGAAGATTTTGTGGGGGAGGGACGCTCTCGCACTGCCAGAATCAAGAACTGCCCCTATGACACTCGACATTCCATGGGAACTAACTTTGATTTTTCCCTGTTTACCAATAAGAGCAAGATGTCTGCATGTGTCCCACCAAACCTCAACAGCTTCCTGGACTGTGACCTGGAGTATCCCCTGATTACTCAGTTGTCAAGAAATGGATAGAGCAGGTACCCTGATGTCTGAGGTAGGCTGCTACCACCAACATGCATTTCATGAACACATTCAACACTGTCACCAGGCCGAAGAGGAGTCCCACAAACTGGCAGTGGTTAGAGCTCAGTATAAAACCTAAGAAACACAGGTGGCCTTCAAAGATCACAAAGTGAAAGTATATATCTTTTAAGTGAGTGTTTCTTAAACTTTTTTAAGACCGAGGAACACCGAACAATTTTTGTTTTTACAAGGAACACCAAGGATTTTTTGTTGAGCAAAAAAAAAAAAAGGTTGGGGGGGAAAAGGTCGGGGGAAAGTTATTGAGAAAAAAAGAGTCACCTGCCCCTTTAACGGTGGCCATTTTGAATTCTGTTGTTCTCTATGGCACACCTCCAACTGCCTCGTGGCACACCGGCGTGCTGCGGAACACAGTTTAAGAAACACTGCTTTAAATCAAGGGAGACCTTGTGGAACTTCAACTTTGCTAGACACACGTTGAGATTCATGGGTCTACAATGGGGCATAACCTCCTTTGGGCTTTGGGATTAGAAAGTGCCTGGAGTAGAACCCCTTGCCTCTGAGGGAGCTTCTGGTACCAACCCCAGCTACAGTAGGCTTTGTATCTCCTGCTGCAGCAAACTCCTGAGAGGTGTCCCTGAAAGAGGAAGGAAATGAGGGTTGGGGAGGGGAGGAAATAGAAATAAAAGGAAGGGTATAGCCCTGCATCACTGTGTTGAAGACTCAGCGATCTGATGTTATGGACACCCAGGCCAGGAAAAAATGATGACAACCGTTTGGAGAAGCAGGAAGGGATAAGATCTGGGAAGATGGCTGGGATATCAGCCTCAAAATAGGCTTTTCAGCCCTTGCTGAGAACAGGTGGACCTGGCCTGGATGAAAGTCTGGTGGCTCTGCCGATGGTGCTACACCTTACCCCCCTTAGCAGCAGACTTCTGTTTATGCTGTTAGTGCAAAGGATGGGGTTTAAAACACTTCCACTGCTGCCCTGAGACATACAGGCCAAGGGTCTTAAGAGTAGTGGTTGGAGTCCTTCAGACTGTGCTTCTTGTTATCTGTTTCCTATACAAACAAAGCACATCTGTCCAAGGGGAGGTCCTGGATGGATTGTTGGACGTCTGCTGACAACCCCAAGGACTGGAGCCACAAAGTCCACTGTGTCAGAAGCTGCCAGCTTTCACCACTCCCCACCCCTCTTCTGGAGTAGCCTGGAATTCCTTTCTCGGGTCTTCCGGGAGGGAATCAGCTAATTTGGCCATTAAATGCCAGATCGTAAAATCATACCACCTCAAAAGGGCTTGATGATTTGCCACTCTGAACTGGAGCGTCACCAATGACTACACTTTTCTGCCAAAGAATGCAAGTTTCTTTGCCTCTTTATTTTGTGGGGATTGCACCTGCTTGGTCCAGTCTTTCCCAGGGTGGCTGTATAAAAACTCATATCTGCTGACCAGTACATAGTATTTGCCTTCCACCTGCCTGGATGTCAGAAGAAGCAAGGAGGGAGGTTGCCTTTGTAATCTTACCCACCCCTTCATGCACCGATAAGAGGATTTTGGCCCATGCAGCTGAGCTCAGGGCATTGAACAGCGTGTGAAGTTTTCTTTGCCTCCTCAGTTGCTAAACCCAAGTGAGAGGTGACCCTTATCAGTAGCTCCTGGTGGGTGATTTAAATTGTGTATGAAGATTTGTGTCTGTTCTTCCTTTATCTTAATTATAAACCTCGTTCCTACTAATTTCATTATTTTCCCAGGCTGAAACCAAATAGATTACATTCCCACCAAGGGTATTTTTGCCCACAGTTTAAAGCAAATAGGGATTGCTAATGAAAGTACCATCTGAACTCTTAACTGTGGTTCTGTGGTGTGGAGATAGTGCTGCAATAAATATTGGCAGCTTTCCTTTATCCTTTCCATCCTGAATGTAATGGACAGTCAGTTTGCAATGTCCAAGAGAACCTAAGTGGGCCATTCCCTAGAGCATCGTTGACTAAAGTCTCGGACAAGTCAGCCCATCTCCCAAGAACCACGCCTGCTTTCCTACAAAAATCCAGCCTATCTAATAGGAACACAAGATGTAAAATGCCAGTGCATGCCTGTGATTTACAATATGTCTAATGAGCAAAGCCGATGAAGAGGTTTGTTGTCTACCATAAAACCAGATGGATGTAAACAGTGATTAGAAGCAATTAACTCCATGCAGCACTAAATAACTTTGCCATTAATATACATTTTTTTCTCCACCCCATTAGAGGTACAGAAGTAAGCATAAGGTAATGTACACTCTGTTTGAATTCCAGATATGCATATGGTTTGGTGGTGGTGAAGAAAAACCACGAATTTGCAGTAAAAACAAAACCCCTCATTAATAAGACAGAGCAAGCCAGTTGGGTACTTTGATGCCATCTTTGCAAACGTACTGTCTTCAGAAAACTAGGGGATCTCTCTCTTACTCATCCTCACATTACCATTATTCAAAACATCTAGAAGGGTTCCCTGTCACTGGACTGTGAATGGATCCCGCAGCAGGAATGCAGATGAACATAGTCTCCTTTACCGACTGATATTTTATTAGTCAGCAGTGGTGGGGAAAAGGCAGCTAAGGAAATACCCAGAACAGAGTCATGGCTGTTAAGAAGCTGACTGACCATGGGAGGCTGGGGTTTGGGACAGTAGCTCCAAAAAAGTACAATGCATGATCCACTGAAACAGGGACTTCAACACTTTTTGTTGCTGTGACACTTTTAACCCTGTGTCTTAACCTAAACGTACCAATTTTGGGTATGACTACACTGCAGATTAAGGTATGTCCACAGCAAGTTTTAATCTGTCTAGAGTAGATAGAGAAGACTTGTGACATGGACCCCAAAGGAACTCACATCGGTACCCAGAAGGCTCGTATGGGGGTGGCCAAAGCTTGGGTCTTCCCATCTTGAGTAGCGCTGTTACCTGTGCCAGCTAAATGAAAACCATGAAACAATCACAGGCTAATCTGTAGCAGTGACATACCATGAGCATGTCTGCAGGCCCCTCAGTGGTTAGGCCACAAAGAAGAGCCATCTCCTCAGAGCAAACACCTTAATCCACATTTAAGCTCCTAAATCAGTTTGGTCTGATCTTCAAAAGTTTAAAGTTGAACGATTTTCTGTGTTAAATCAGGCCTTTTTGGTCCACTGAGTATACTGTCTTCCTTCCCACCAGAGCTGATTGTGCAGCAACCACACAACACACCTCACTAATTACATACTTTGGGATTGGTCCTACTTTGAGCAGGGAGTTGGGCTAGATGACCTCCTGAGGTCTCTTCCAACCCTAATTGTCTATGATTCTATGATAATGCTTCTCTAGGGTGGTCAGAAGATTCCTTCAGGAGTCAGAAGTCCTACAGGCCAGGAGTCAATCTGGAATCAGGAGAGATGGTAACACAATTTTGGCAAAAGGCAATCAAGTCCAATGAAGCATATTACTTTCATAGACCTCAAGCTCTGGTCTCATGCAAAGTAAGGGAGTCAGACAAAGATGAGAACTTGGTAAAAAAAAATACGAATTTCCTTTGGGTAAAAAAGGCTCATTTTGTGAAACTGTTGAAACGTGCAACTTTTATCCTATAATAAAGGAAACAGCTTAAATGAGCACAGGGGAGATATTTCAGAAATTGGGTGATATAGGAAAGCATTGAAACACTGCAACTTCAAATACCGTTGCCCCAGTATATTAGAGCAGGGCTACTCAACTTTGGAAGCCCCAGGGCTCACAATGATACTCACAGCACATGCCGAGGGCCGCAACTTAAAGTGTGGTTGCATATACATGCAAATATATATGCAAATATATGCAAATAGCTTCTTTCACACTGACGGGCATGAATACAAAGATTAAGGCAAGACTGCACAACATGCAGACCCCATTTAAGTCAGTTCTGTTGACATTAATAAAACACAATATTTACTCGATTTCCACCCATATGACAGCACTTTTCACGAGCAATGACAGTCCAGGAATTTAACTACTAAAACGCATATCAACAAAAGACCAATATATTGACTCGCCATCATGGAGTGTGTTCCCTGTGGAGGCCATGTTCAAAGGATCCCACCCATGGGCCGTATGTTGAGCCCTGTGTAAACCCAAACCGCACCGCAGGCCACAAACAAATGGGCCACGTGTTGAGTAGCCCTATCTTAGAGCATTAACGAAGCACTGCTTCAGAGGAACCCATGGTCTCTTGCAAAAGAGGAAGATGATTTGGTGCCTCCACACAGCAGCTGCCCTCCCCAAGCAAAGATAACATCTCTAGCTACCATGGGAGTTTGTGCGCATGGGATGCTCAGACTGTTTTTAAAAAGAGAGCTTTGCTTGCAGTGTGGATTTTTGCAAACGCTCGCCATTTCTCTGGATTTCCCTTAGCTGGCTTGTCTGCCTTTGAAAATAAGGGCACCGCAGAGAGGCGAGCGCGGTGGAAGGCCGGGGGAGAGAAGGCGGGAAGGTTGGTGTGTGGTGGTTTGAAGCGAGCAAGATGTGAACTAATTCTACTTTTAATCTTTCCTTTTACTGCGAAGAGAGCCATTCAGGCAGCACATCTTCTGAATTTTCCTTGCCTCTTTCAGGGAAGCATATTGGGGCAGAGCTCGCCAGCTGTCTGCTGCCTTTGCCTTCTGCTACCATTATCCTGAGGCACCACCCCACCTTCTGGCCCTCCAGCTTGTGGTGGGGAGAGCGAGGGGGGAGAACGAGCTCATTCTTACACGCGTCTCACACAGGGAAAAAAAATGGAGTGAATCCAGATAAATATTCATATGGATAGAATGTACCCATAGCAGAAGTATGCAGAAACAGACCAAAATTAATACATCTATTTGCATAGCTTTATATGTATACAAGTAAGGAGAGAACGCACTATTGCAATTCAGCTGTAAACTCCAGCTTACCTTGCAAGCTTAATCACATCTTTGCCATTAAACACTCCATTCAGAAATACAGACCTGCTTTTCCCAAGTCTCTGTAGGATTTTGAAATGCAAAAGCTCAGCCAAATCGGGTTTGGAACAACTGCGGTTTCACGGCTTGTAGGCTCCAAGTACTTACAGTAGCGTGGAAATCAAAGCCTTAATGCCTGGTACTGTATGTGTGTAGGTGTAGCTGTTTGCAAAATACCCGGCATATAGAATGTGTGTGTGTCAACATCTATGCATGTGCAGATGGAGTAAAGGGATGTGGAGCATGAATATTATATATAGTTCTCCTGAAAGCACATATAAAAAGGAGAACGGACATACACTTAGAGGTTGAACAGAAATGAACCATTAAAGGAACATTTTCTATTTAATCTGATTTCTCCTCAAATATGTTTCTCCTCTTTGGGGATGTAGAGGTTAAATCTTTTGGCAGTGGCAGCTTTTTATGGAATCAGTTATAGTCTGCTTTTTGTCTCAAGCTACCTTTTCTGTAACCCCTTACTAGCTAGCCAGGAGGAAAGACTGGCTAGTTTCTCACTCTCAACAGCACTGGCACTATTAGCATATGTGCATTTAAAGGGGAGTTTTCTTATTTCAGAGCACACCAGAAAAAAACACAATAGCATCTTACTTTTGCCAGTTCTGAGTCATGGGTCAGATTCCCTGCTAGTGTAAAATGCATCCTGCTCCATTGACTCTGCTCGTTTGTACCTGCAGAAAAATGTTGTTTTCTTTAGATGCTGCTGGGATTCACAAACCCTTCTACCTAGATTCTCCTTGGCCAACAGACCCACTCTCCCCCACTCAGTCTCCTTTGTTCCAGAGGTCTCAGGTCTAAATTTTGCCAGGTGCCAAGCAGTCTGGCCCTGAAACAGGCTACATCGACTACCTAGGTCCTTGCGTCTACTTCTGTTCCATACTTGCCAAAGCAAAGCCAAGCGTCTCAGCATTCACAGCATCAGAATTCAGAAGATTGCTATCAAGTCTGCCTGTGATAATGGCATTACAGTTTGAAGATACCTGCTGGAAGACAGTCACTTTTTTTTTTTCAGGCAAATCTGCCAGCATTGTTGGATGCCGTGGGTAAGCACTGAATTGAATATAGAAGTATGTCTCTAGTAACAGACTCTCAGTCCCACTCTTAGCTACTTCTCTGTTGAGAAAAGCCATGATGAACATCTGGGAGAAGCGTTATAGATTTTAGAAGGCCAGACTGATCTTGACTAAAGGAATTTTCTCTTCCAAAGATCTCATTTTTGAGCACCAAGATCAGTACAGCAGAGAGAGGCAGCAAAACTCGGAAGAAGTCAAAACAGTCCTGGTGGGGGTGTAAGTTATGGAGCTATGTCGAATGGGCAGAATGACCATCTGGAATGGATAAGCACGAAGTAGGCACTCTGTTCCAACACAACAAAGTAGCGTCAGAGAGGCTGGACGTTACAAGAGTCAGAGTCAGAGAGGAGCTACGTTGCACAAGCAACGTAGGGTCTGTAATAAAACAGCAAGATCTTCTGTGTCACACAAAACCAAAGGAAAAATGCCACCGCAGACGGCAATGAATGTAATCAACTGCTATAAAGGTGAAAAGAAGGGAGAGCTATATAGATAAATTAGGAGATAGATATATATATATATATATATATATATATATTACAGCATATCATTCTGACTAACGTATGCACTGCAGATAACCCATGCAGTAACTAGCACTGAGGGAGGTGTGAGCAAAATCTAGGTGATTCAGCTCCTTAACACCAGCTTCTGCCGCTTGAGCTAAAGAAAATCTCTTTTAGTTTCTAATGCGGTGGTCACCAACCAGTAGATCGGGATCTACTGGTAGATCTTGGAGCCTCTGACAGGGGATCCTGACTGGTTTGGATTAGAAAAAGGGATAAGGTTACTGAAAATATCTAAAATAAATCATTGTGTACATCAGTCCTGGGACCTGTTCCAGGATTCTGGTTTCAATCATGTGAGCCCGTGTATTGTAAATGGATACTAATGAGAATGTTAATTGTTTCCATTTAGCAATGGTCTCTCTGCAAACTACCGCCAGAAGATCAAAATTTCTCACCTTATTCAAAAAGACAAAGATGTAATGTTTTCCCTTGTGATGGTTCTTGCATGGGCGGCAAGCCTCAGTCGCAGCCTGGAGATTCATCCTGCTTTTTGCATTTTTAGCCACCCAAAGACCTGTGTGATGGCTTCTGTTTCTCCTAAGGAGCGAGGAACTAGCTAGAATCCCCTTTAGATTCCATCTATTTGATCGATCACAGGCATCAAAATCAAACCAACACCCCCAAAAGCACACTGACTCTTGAACAGCAAGGGCAATGTCTTCCCGGGACTAAGTGTGTGGCCTCCACAGCATTCCCAAATGTTGTTTCTTTTAATACATTTTAGGCTGGCTTAGCAATGGGTAAGAACAACTCATTGAGTTGGCCAAGATGGTCAATAGCCCTGCCCAGGCCTGCTGATGGGGAGAAAGAGAAAAGGGGCAGATGCCCCAGGGCCCGGTGATTTAAAAGGGCCTAGGGCTCCCAGCTGCCACTGCTGCACAGAAGCAGGAGTCTCGACCTCTTTAAATTGCTGCCAGAGCCCTGGGCAGCATGTGTCGTATGGCACTGAAGAGCAGGTTGGAAGAAATTAGCCCCCCATTTTAGGGAGCCCAGGGCTGCCCCCATACCTTGCCCAGGGCCTAGCGAAGTCTGCCAGCCACCCTGGCCCGGCCTGTCGCTTCAGAAACCAGGGTTCAGTTTGCCAATGGGGCACCCCTACTTACCTGACATCCGCCATCTTGGCTGACACATTCGTTGAACCAGGAACTTCCATGGCTAAAAGTATGAGCTGCAACAACTTGAGCTAAAAAGCTGGGGACTGTAAATCGATATCCTCCAGGGATCAGCACTGATGTAACTTTCACGCCCCAGTGGGGGACATTAGCATCTCCTAGTCAGTCAATATAAACCATCGGAGCAACAGTGTCCATTCATCATGGTTTGTATGGCCTGGCACCCTGGAAAAAGCATTCTACTGAATAGCAGGTGTCGGGTGTCCTTGGTTAGGCAAAATAAATTGTAAGAAATGTGTTATTTACATTGTTCAGATTCCTCAAAGCAATTATAAGTATACATTCCCTGTCAACTTAAAATGGAGTATTACAAATGAACTCTATGAACACTAACTGGTTGTTGCCTTAATGCATGATAAGAGGAAAAATATCACAGCTAGGGTATGTCTAGACTGCATCCCTCTGTCAGCAGAGAGATGCAGATTAGGCAGGTCGACATTGCAAATGAAGCGGGGATTTAAATATCCCGTGCTTAATTTGCATAAAAATGGCCGCCGTTTTTGCTGACTCAGCACTTTGTTGGCAAAAAGCAGCAGTCTAGAGGGGGATCTGTCGAGAAAGAAAGCCTTTTTCAACAGATCCCTCATGCCTCAAATCCCCACTTCATTTGCAACGTCGACCTGCCCAATCTGCATCCCTCTGCCGACAGAGGGATGCAGTCTAGACATACCCCTAAGTATCTTTGTGTATTGACTGCATCACCCTTCTTGTAGTTCCATCTTTATTGCATTGAATTCTTAAAATAACAGGCAAGGAAGAGCCTGTTTAAAACAAACACGTTTTATGTACATATAAAACTAGAGTTGTGGAAAACAGCTCAGATACTCAATGCCATACATCACAGAGAAGGGTGAATACCAAAGGCATATAACAAAGCATATGCAGGAGAAGTGTGTTTGTAGTGGGAAGGAGATTCGGGATGTAGCACCACCACTTGGAAAATTTCAGGTCGGAATCATAGAATTCAAACCCATACAGAATCGTCACAAAAGCTATAGAGCAACTTTGAATAAATGCACTGGCCAGGATCTTGATGCATGGCCGAGCAGTTCTTCAGAGAGCTATACATGGTGGAGGCATAAACTTTTCTGATACTGAAGCCATCTGGGCACCAGGCTAGCCCCAAGTGTATGTTAGAGCAACCTAAAGACTGCTCTAATATCCAGCAGCTGGAAAAAGCCCAAATTAAAACAGCTGGGGCATAGACAAATACCCCTTAACCAAACAACTCTAATATTCCCTCCCATCCAGGCAGGGACTGGCTACTCCAGCCTTAGGACTGCTTTGTGCCAACACACCGGCACAAAGCAACCTCAACATGCCATAGACATAGCAACCAGTGATGTGCCTAATATTTGCTTCTGAATTCTGTGCTTATAGTAACCAATCTGTGACTATTTATATATAGATGTATCCGTTGCCAGCTGAATTGAACACATATGTGGCCTGCATGGATAGGCCACTGAAGTCAATGGAAAGACAATCCTGGTTTTCAGAAATTCAATGCTATGCTAACACTCTACTTAACTCCGGGAAGGAACACTAAGAAGGGCATGAACTTGGTGTAGAGAACACGAACAATACAAATAGAGTCTTACTGTCTCTTGGTGCCATGAACCAGGACTGCTCTGCTTGCTACCTCTGCCGCTGATTGTTTAGCAAAAACACACAGTCATGCGAGATGCAAAGAGACTACAGAAATGAAATGGAGATGCAGCAAAAAAAAGCATCCCCATATAGGCATCCTCATTAGAAAATGGATTGTAATGATGTCTTGTCTTTGGAATAACTGACAGTGATGACTGTCTGATATCAATCTGAAATGAAAAGATTTCCAGAAAAAGGTTTAAATGATTCCACTAGCATGCACGTGCTGGTGATGCTAATTATGCTGCTACCAAACTGGCAGACCACAGAGCCCCGCACTTTTAGTTGCAAATTGCTATTTGCTTTAGAAATCAGCGCTAAAAGGGATTATGTAATTGCAACAAGTTATGCAGAATAAATAAGCCATTATTCTAATGAGGACATTTCTTACTGAGGATATTTTTAAAGGACAAATTACAGACTGTCACTTTATGCCAGTCCAATATCTTGTGTCTGTCACCTGCTTTTACATTTTGAGCTAGGTTGTATTTTGTCTGACTTGTCTTCCACATAATATTGTATGAACACCAGGCTTTCCTGAAACTGTAATGACATTAAGCGATCGTTCACACACAATTGTGTGCAACTCAATATGAACATTTACTCTTCGCACTGCATGGCTGCTCCAGTTACTCTGAGATGCAGGGTCAAATTCTCTGCTGGCATAAATGGATGAAACTGCTGTACCCTTTTACATAAGCTGACAACCTGTACATAATTGTGCACTACACATTTTGCAAGTTGCTAGCCTGGCTTTTACTATTTCATGTTTTAAAATGCTTCAGGTATAAACCAACCAGCTTTTCTAGACTTGAAAATGAGTTTTGGTAGACAGCATAATTTTCACTCAGCACTTATCTATGTCCACACCTTTCTTTAGCTATGTATATTTTAACCATCTGTTTCTTTCTGGGTATCAGTGACAAGAAGGCAAGCAACTTTATCTGCACTAGTATGTATTTTGACATCTGGCATCGGAATTTGACCACAGTATTTATTTCTGAATTGTTCAAACTCCCACTGATATGAATTACCCTCCCCGAGCCATATTCAGAACCACATCAGCTGTTTACATGCAATCCTATTTATACAGCTTAACCACCTACACAAGCTTCTTTATTTGTATTACCAGCACCACCATGCTGCAGAGTAATGGATAAAGACCTCATTGTGCTAGGCACTGTACAAATAAACCAAAAAGATGGCTCCTGCCCCAAAGAGATTATAAGAGAAACACAGAAACATGAGATAACAGATGGTTGCAGATAGAACAATGGGGGAGTGGAGAAAAAAGCGAGGCAATATCCGTGAGCATGATAAGCAGCGGTATCAGTGCCCCAAAACCCTACCTGTTCTTGGGCTTTTCGCAAGCATCACAGCAAGAGAGAGTTTTAAGCAGGCCTTTCCCGGAGAATGATGAGGTCACGCTGTGCATGTTGTAGGGAGCTCCTCATGAAGATTATGGGAGAAAGTATGAAGGTTCTTGTTTGAAAGTTTAAACAGGCAGACAATGGAGGCTGGCATCAAAGGCGGATCCTAAACTAGTATAATGCTGTTGCTGTAGGTGGCATAAAGACAGCCAACGGAAGACAAAAACAAAAGGAAGTTTTTCTTCACTCAGCGCACAATCTGTGGAACTCCTTGCAAGAGGATGTGGTGAAGGCTAGAACTTTACAAGAGTTCAAAAAAGAGCTAGATAGATTCATGGAGGTTAGGTACATCGATGGCTATTAGCCAGAATGGGTAGGAATGGTGTCCCTAGCCTCTGGTTGTCTGGAAATGGGTGACAGGGGAAGGCTCATGTGAAAATTAACTAGTGTGTGCCCTCCCTCTGGGGCATCTGGTATTGGCCACTGTTGGCAGACAGGATACTGGGCTGGATGGACCATTGGTCTGACCTAGTATGGCCGTTCTTATGTTCTTAAGACTCATCTAGCTCTAGAAAATGACTGCCGTTGAGAAAGCAGACTTTGTTTGTTTCTTTCCCTTGTGAGCATTATTGACTACTGTATTATCATTTTTTAAATTCCACAAGACACAATCAGGAAGGATCACACTGAAAAAAAACCTGGGTGGATAAGTGTAGGCTGAGAGCAATCAGATTGTGTGGGTGCTCTGTAAGACTCGGACGCTGCACAGATTTCTGTACCTATTCCACTTTATGAGCGTGTCTAGTCCCAATATTGCTCACATGCCCAATATTAAGCACATGCCCAAGTCTTGGCTGGACGAAGGCCTTATTGAGTAACCATATGCTCTTAACACAAGCCCATCTTGATCTTCTCTCCCTTTTTTAATTCCTACAGTGCATTTTCTAGGACTAGGTCTACATCTAGACTTCAAGCCTCTTTTGAAAGAGCGTCTAGACTACAACCAATACTTTCGAAAAAGCAAGCCGCTTTTTCAAAAGAGAGCACCCAGGCAGTCTGGATGCTCTCTTTTGAAAAAGCCCTGTTTGCATCAAGAATGCCTTTTTTCAAAAGAGCACTTTCAAAAAAAGGCATTATTCCTCGTAAAACGAGGTTTTCCGTGGTTGAAAAAACTGCCACGTTCTTTCAATTTACTTTCGAAAGAACATGGCAGCAGTCTAGATGCAGGGGAAGTTTTTTTTTTTTAAAAGGCCACTTTTTTGGAAAAAAAACCCTGTAGTCTAGACACACAATAAGTCCAACCGAAAATTAGCAGTGAAACAGAGAACAGAACGGCTATACTGGGTCAGACCAAAGGACCAGCTAACTCAGTATTCTGTCTTCCGACAGTGGCTAATGCCATGTGCTTCAGAGGGAATGAACACTGCAGATAATCTTCAAATGATCCATCCCTTCTTTCCTCACTACATTCTCTGGGCTCCATTCCTACTCTCTTGCACATCTGTCTTTTCCTTTTTTCTCTCTCTCTCCTCTTCCATTCTCACATCCCTCTTTTATTTCCACATCCCCTTTTCACCCATCAGTCACCCACCTTGGTAAAAAGACAATACAGGAAACACTTCTGCTCTTTGTGCTTGAGCCAGGAGTGCTTTTAGCTTTCATCTGCCAAGGGAAGTAACCTAGGAGAGGTTTCATCTGCCTCATTGATGTTTGCAAATAAGAAGTGATTGCTGTAATATGGCACAGTGCTGAGGAACATGCTCTCGAAAGCCTGAGCAATGCTGGTGCTATTCATCTGGAGTGAAATCCCACCATACTGATGAAAGACAACTTAAGGGGTTACCTTGTAAGCTATCAGCAAACCAGGTATTTAAACACCTATGAGCACTACAGCAATGATCTTTACTCTGGTTCTGCTTATGTAACCCACACACCTAGGCTATGTCTACACTCGCACAGCGTCCACACCTCAAGCGCATTTTTGCACAAGACAATTTACAGTAAATCAGAAGAAGAGAGGGTGTTTTGTGCAATAGTTATTCCTCTTTCTATGAGCTCTTGTGCAAAAATGTGTGTGGGGATGGGAAACGGGGAGGTTTGTGCCTATCGAAAGAAGCACAGGTGCCCTGGTGGCCATTCTGTGAATGGCAATCAGAGCTTTCTTGCGAGAGAGCATCCATGCAGTCTGGACGCTCTCTTGCACAAAAGTGCATCACTTTTCCGATGCGCTTTTGCAGTATGGACACGCTCTTGCACAAGAAGTTTTTGCGGAAGATCTCTTCCACAAAAAGCCTGAAGTTTAGACTTAGTCTCTAGTGTGGTTCATTATCCCATATAGTGGCACTTATACCACTTACAGTAAGAGATAAGAACAAGGAACCTCTACAGCCTAAGCTGAGAGCCAGCTGGCTTTATAGTTCAAGTTGTAGAGGCTCCTACACAGAGATCCCAGGTTCAAATCTACCTGGAGGTGGTTATACTTAGACTAGTGTGGAAGGTGACCATTGGAACTGATTTAAAAAAAAACAGATTTAGGCATGAATATATTTTTATTTTCCATGTATACTTCCCCTACAACCTTCATTGGCCTTTGAAAAAGTGACAATAAAATTAATTTTTGATGAAAAGCTGAAAAAAATCGGGAAAGTCAGACATTTTTGAAAGAAAATGGCCTTTTGGTCAAAAAGCTGTTTTTGACACATCCCCAAAAAAGGTCCATGAAAAATTCTCAACCAGCTCTGGCTACTATGTTGGGAAAAGAGGAGTGAGCTGGGGGAAAGACCACAGATCTGCATTTATGTGGTTGTAAACCCACCCCCTTGGCCTCCACAGTTTGCATAGAGGATCTTCTCTATCAAGTGGAATAGCAACTGAAGCCGTGAGGGCAGGTCAGAGCATCATCACATACTGGCTTTGGTTTGAGGGAGCAGATTTCCTCTCTCCAAACTCCCTCCCTCCCCCCCATACATAGAGCCTATATAATTAGGCTTTGTGGAGTAGAGTGAATTTCACCCTGTGGTCCATAATAATAGATCTTTCCAGCATCAAAAATCTGTTCCTTTATCAATATTTCAGGAGCACCATATTTAAGGTAGCCCCTGCATGCCAATTGCTGGGTTGTTTTCTCTCTCTCTCTCTTAAGGCCATGAAACACATTAGGGTTCATTTCTCCAAAAATAGATGCCTCAAATTGTGCTCCTGGTTGTCAAAACTGTTGAATGCCCCACAGCTCCTAACGAGGTCAATGGGGGTGTTGAGTCCTCAACCCTTTCAAAAATAAAGCCGTTTATAGAGATGCCTCTAGAAGCCTTTGGGACTCTCACTTCAGGCTTATATCTTCTAGTGCTTCAAATCAGCCTGATTTTAAAAAACTCACACCACAGAACTTCCACCACTTGCATTCCTCAGAGAGAGCCTCCCAATGCCTTATTTGTAGATTTTGTAAATGGTTTGATTTTAAAAGATTCAGGCGTACTGTTATGTTAGCCTTTGCTAGGAGTGCACACACAAATCGCATCCTTGTATTCTGTTCCAAAATAACACCTGACCAATCATGCAAATAAAGCACAGAAAAGGCACCTGCATTTGTCCCACACATGCTTCAGCGAAGATTTTCGAAAGTGGCTGGGGCCTTTATGTTCCTCGCATTTTTAGGGGGTGGGTACTGTTCAGCTCTGTTCTAAAATTAGACCCCTTTGAGATAACCCCTTGGAAACTAAAAACTAAGGCCTACCATCACTAGCTGCTTCTGAAAACCTTCGCCACAAGGCTGAAACAATTCTTAAATGTCCTGTATTGGGTTAGTTCTTCTCTCCGGAGTGTTTCTAAACATCCCATGTATTAAGCTGTCTTAAAATGCTGGGTCACATGCTTGAAAGTGATATCCAGCTGCAGTTTTAAAAACCAGTTCCGATACTAGACATCACAGAGGAATAAGCTAATCTTTTTAAAAAGCCGTCTCGGTAGTCAGCTCTGTCAGCAAACGTACTGTGACATGCAGTGCTCCATGTATTTCCCATTGCTCATACCAACGCGGTATGTTTTACACTTCAGGAATGATTGCTCTGTGAGCGTTAAAAGAGTTAGGGTAAGGGGATGGGGGAAATCGACTTTTTTTAAAAGCGTCCGTCTTTTGATTTACTTGTCTTGAGCAATATGAAACGTTGCACAATTATCTTCTAATGCCTGTGAACTGAGTGATTAAATAAATGACTCCATGCAGGGTAGAAGTGGGCTATGACATGCAGCTATTTACATGCTCAGTGCAAATCCAGCTGAGTGGATGGAGCTGGCATAGTGCATCCTCATCAGGCTATTGGTTAGCCTTGTTTGGCTGCTCTCAGAGATTCTCTCGGTTATTCAAGCCCAGCCTCATGCTAAACCCACAGCTATGAAGCCACCGATGGGGGAAAAAAAAAGACTAATGAGAAAAGAGTGTAGGAAGTGTATATCTCTAAACTGAAGTTCATATCTACAATGTATGTGTTGCTGTCAGGGAAAGAAGGGAAGAGAAGATAGATCAATTAAACAGGGTTACTTAGATGGAAGTATAACCACTGATGTGTTTCACTGTTAACATTTGCAGCTTAAAATTCTCTCACTAGTATTATTATTACAATACATCAAAAGCCCTGGCTAAGGCCACTGGGGTTGGCCCTGTATAGAATAAGAGAGAGCCCCTGCTTCAAACAGCTTCAACTTGATAGAGACAACTCAAACAAAGGGTGGGGAAAAAAGAAGTATTATCATCTCATTTGTACTGATGGGGAACTGAGGCACAAACAGAGTAAGTAGCCTGCCCAAAGTCAGGCAGAAAGTTTGGGGCAGATCTGGGGAAAGATATTGAACAGAACCAGTCCCCAAACTGATCCCTGAGGAACCTCATTCATTATGCCCTCACAACATGACTGTGAATCATTGAAAACTACTCTCTAGGAACAGAAGCTTCAGAGGGTAGCTGAGTTAGTCTGTACAGGATAAACTTAAAAAACAACAAATGGTCTGGTAGCACTTTATAGACTAACAAAACATGAGATGGTATCATGAGCTTTCGTGGGCATAGCCCACTTCTTCAGTTGAAGAAGTGGGCTGTGCCCACGAAAGCTCATGATACCATCTATATGTTTTGTTTTTCTCTAGGAACAGTTATCCAAACAGTCATCCACCCGCCTTATAGTAGCCCCATCTTGGCTGTATTTCCCTACTTTGTTAATGAGAAGGTCATTCAAGACTGTATCAAATGCCTTACTGAAGTCTAGGCATACCACATCTACCACTTCCTCCTTATCCACAAAGCTGGTTGTCCTGTCATAGAACGCTATCACGTGGGTTTGACATGATTTGTTCTTTACAAACCCCTGCTGGCTGTTACTTGTTATCTTACCTTCTAGATGTTTGCAAACGGATCCTGGAGATTTTAATGGGATATTTTAAGAAGATGACATTGCATCATTTTGGAGAGAAAAAATCTCCCGGAATATCTCAAGTCAGAGTTGGTGACCCTATCAAGTGAGAATTTGCTACTTGAGAAAGGATTTAAATTGGCAGCCCCAAAGACAGACATCTTCTATAAAGAGCCAACTTCTTATAAAGAGCCAACGTGAGACACAGATGGGTAAACTTCCTTCTGCTCCCCCGCTCCATGTGTCTCAGTCCCAGCTCAAAGGAATACCTCAGGAGGATACTTTAGTCTTTGTGCTCATTCAAACCTTGGCCTCCTCACCAAGCCAAAAAATTTGTTTTGTTTTTTGTTAAACAGGTATGTAAGCATTGGAAACAGGCTCATACATGCATAGAACTTCCATTGGAGTGACTTATAAAATTCAGGAGCAGTGTACCAAACTGATTCCAGAAACATCATCAAATGGTGAAACATTATATTGACTACCCATTGGGATTGGAGTTGATCTGGTAACTTAGACCATAAAAAGGCTGCATTTCCCACTACCTATCCCGTGGTAATCCAGTTCCCACATGAAAGCTTCTTGTAATTTTATCAAGAATGTGCAGGCCTAAACACACACACAAATTTGTAGAAGCCAAAAGAACTTTGGCACAACAAGGAGAGGTGGCTGTCAACAAAAGCAGATGGTCAAAGAATTGGGCAAATGCTACTAGTTTCATAAATGAAGTTTTTTTGCTTTCGTTGTAAATGCCACACTTCGTTAACCAGCTTCTAGACACGATGATAGAAGTAGCCAGTTGGAAACAAGCTTTCTGCCAGGATTCTGTGTTTTTATGACAAAACTAAAAGTCCACAGATGGAACAACTCAAAGCTCATTCTTGAAACAGGTTGGTTCCCCCTTTCTCCCCCAACTCTTTAAATAACAACAACATATTGCATTGAATAGAAGCAACAACTATAAAAAAATAGGGGAGTTGGGTAATTTTGTCACTATAGTTTCAATGCAAGGACATCTGTATTTTTCCAAGGGTGGCTATCCCTTGCCTCTAATATTCATCTTGTCCCTCAACATGCTTCATCCAAAGCTGCTCAACGAGTATAAACTCAGCCATTTCAATCACTCTCCTCTCATTCTTTTGTGAAATCCTGACGCTGTTGAAGTCAAAACTCCCCTCAAAAGTCAACGGGTTCACGATTTCATCCAATGCCTGCAGGCTTAACCCACCACTTCTCTGTGGGTATGTCTACACTGCATTCCTCTTTCGAGAGAGGAATGCAAACGCAGCTGAGCAAAATTGCAAATGAAGTGCAGATTTTAATTTCCCGCGCTTCGTTTGCATAATCGCGTCCAGATGCTATTTTGAAATACCCCATTTCGAAAAAAGAAACGCTGTCTAGACGCGGTTATTTTGAAAGAAAACCCTTCTTTCGAAAGTACCCTTAAACCTCATTTTATAAGGAGTAAGGGTAATTTCAAAAGAAGGGTTTTCTTTTGAAATAACTGCGTCTAGACAGCGTTTCTTTTTTCGAAATAGGGTATTTCGAAATAGCGTCCGGATGCGATTATGCAAACGAAGCACAGGAAATTCAAATCTGTGCTTCATTTGCAATTTCGCTCAGCTGCATTTGCATTCCTCTCTCGAAAGAGGAATGCAGTGTAGACATACCCTGTGACTGGAGTGCCCTTTACCATCCAACGGGCCAAATGAGAGAGAGATGAGAAATGCTGTGTGTTAGAAAGACACTCAACCTGTGGCACATCAGGTCTGTCGCCGTTCTCCTGGTGCAAGAGCAGCACATTCCTTTGAGGTGGCCGCTTGCTACTCATTTGCAGAATCCAACATTATAAGTATTGGAGGTGGAGAAGAGGGAAGGCAAACAGGGCTTTAAGTAATAATAGTTGTGATAATTAAATCTTCATTTGAAGGGTAGCTGCGTATTTATTTGGACAGTAATGTCTAAGCAGCGGGTGAACATGTCTCCTGGTTTCCGTTCAAAGGAGGCTGCATACGGAGGTAACACCTTTAAAGCAGGGGTGGGGAATCAGGCCCCCGAGGCTCAGGGCTCCCTCCCAGCACCGGGAAGCTGGTGCACAAATTCTACTAGGTTGGGCCCCCCCCTAGGCTCTGGTGTGCGAGAGGAATGTGGGGAGTGTCGTAAGAACATAAGAACGGCCAGGCTGGGTCAGACCAAAGGTCCATCCAGACCAGTATCCTGTCTGCCGACAGTGGCCAATGCCAGGTGCCCCAGAGGGAATGAACCGAACAGCTAATGATCAAGCGATCTCTCTTCTGCCATCTATCTCCACCCTCTGACAAACAGAGGCTAAGGAGACACCATTCCTTATCCATCCTGGCTAATAGCCATTAATGGACTTAACCTCCATGAATTTATCTAGTTCTTTTTTAAACTCTGTTATAGTCCTAGCCTTCACAGCCTCCTCAGGCAAGGAGTTCCACAGGCTGACTGTGCGCTGTGTGAAGAAGAACTTCCTTTTATTTGTTTTAAACCTGCTGCCCATTAGTTTCATTTGGTGGCCCCTAGTTCTTATATTATGGGAACAAGTAAATAACTTTTCCTTATTCACTTTCTCCACACCACTCATGATTTTATAGACCTCTATCATATCCCTCCTTAGTCTCCTCTTTTCCAAGCTGAAAAGTCCTAGTCTCTTTAATCTCTCCTCATATGGGACCCGTTCCAAACCCCTTTCTCCTTCTCAGGCAGGGGCCACATCACCGAGGGTTTTTTTTGGGGGGGGGGGTTACTTATCACATGTGTGCAGCCCCTGACTAATTTTTCTATGGGTTAGCAGCCCCTGACCCAAAAAAGGTTTAAAGCAAAGTAACACAGCACTTAAACACCAGCACATAGTATTTCTCAAGTTGCCTCAAAGACTAGAAAAGAATGAAAGGGGCGGAAATCACATTTTTGTGAAAATTTACGTTTTTACTAAAAGCCTTCTTGTGGTTGGGGGGGGGAAAATCCTCACTGGGTATTTAAAACCCATTGAAGTGTTGCCAATGGCCAGATCTGGTGTAAAATCAGCACAGCCCCTTTGGAGCTGGTCCCTGATGTCTGGTTTCAAATACTATCATAAGTTACCATACTATTATAGTCAGCTTCTGTTGTTGAAATAAATCCATTCAATCCCGCAGCATTTATTGAAACAAGAGGATGGTCTAGGCAGTATTTGGTCCTGCCATGAGGGCAGGGGACTGGACTCGATGACCTCTCGAGGTCCCTTCCAGTCCTAGTATTCTATGATTCTATGATTCTAAGAGAAAAAATATCATTTATTTGCAGATTAAAAATGGCAGTACAAGCAACATTTGCATCATCTGTGGAATAGGTTTGGACAAAGACTTGACTTTACTTCCTGGAGCTTCCTAGAAGCAGGGCCGTCCTGAAAAGTTTTGGCGCCCTACGCAGAGGGCCCATTCCACAGTGACCTCGCCCCAGCCTGCTCTGCTCCCACGGCTCCCAGCTACATCGCTCAGGGGAAGGGCCTCAGGGGGTGTGGTAAAACTACCCTCCACACTCACCGGGAGGTGGAGCAATGTGCCTGGGAGCCAGTGGGGTGGAGCGGGCTGGGGCGGGGTTGTTTTGCTTCCCGCTGCTGGTGAGTGTGGGGGATACCTGACCCCTGCTGCTGCCAGGCCTTCACTAATCACGCAGGTCACGTTGCTGAAGGGAGGGGGTTTGAGGGAAGGGGTGGAGTGTGGGCAGGAGGGGGGTGGAGCGGGGTCACTGGCCAGGCCCCTGCTCCCCCCTAGGGATAGCCCTGCTGGGCGCAATCTATGGGAGCACTGTCCGGGGGTGGGGCTGGCCGCCAGGGATACAGCACACAGCTGCCTAGGTTACCACAGAATTTGAGTCAATTTGGTGCCTCAAATTTTCTGTTGCCCTATCTGGCTGTGTATTTTGCATCTTTGTAGGGACGACCTGTCCTGCAAGTGGAGCAATCCTACTCAACAGACACAGCAAGGTGCGAAATAAAATACTAGATTTCCACTTGCTTTTTATAGGTCATTATTGTCAGGCTGCAATTAAAACCAGTGGCTCTGAAGTGCTTCATACCTAGTGCTATAAGCGTGTTTAACAAACCTAATCAGAAATGCCATAAAGCCTGCAGAATTTTTCACCTGGGAATGTCAATTTCTTGGGAGGAAAAAAATGGCCTCATTATTGGAGAGCTCCCCTTCTATTATTGATGGATTTTTAATTTTTTGATGGCTTTTACGTTTGCCATCAAAGATGTTCTGAGAAATTCAGAAGACTTACCCAAACTTACTTGTAGCCAATTCTGATGTGACCCTGTATACTTCACACATGCATAAAACGTTTACTGGAGTGACTTATAAAATTCAGGAGCAGTGATTGTGGTGGAAAATTACTTGTCAGTGTACATTTTTTTAATTGTGTAATGTATGGTCTGTAGAGAAGGAGTCTGTAACAGGAAAGACTTAAAAAACAACAAATAGTCTAGGAGCATCTTAAAGACTAAATAGTTACAAGAGGCTGATAAGAACCATTAGTTTGCACTTGGAAAGGAAGATGACCAACACCCAGGGCCGGACCAAGCCATTCGTGTGCCCCAGACTCCCAGTACATGCGTGGCCCTGCCCCCGGGCGCCTGGCACATGCGTGGCCCCACCCCCGCCCGGTCCGGCAGCCCTGCGCGGCACCCCCTACAAAGGGGCGCCCTGGGCGGTAGCCCGGTCAGCCCGTAGCTTGGGCTGGCTTTGCCAACACCAGATTCTACGCAGACATCAAGAACCATTAGCACCTTCGTTTGTTTGGTTGATAATGTGCGAGCCATCCAATAATCGGATGGCTGTGTAGATTCTGGTGCCACTAGACTATTTGTTGTTTTTTAAGTCTTTTTAGTTACAGACTAACTGGGCTATCCCTCTGAAGCTTATCTACTCACTGTCTCTTTTTTCTTCCTCCCCTCCATTTTTTTTTCCTTCTCCCCTGCTCCCTCCTTCCCTTATTTATTCTTGGATCTGGACTTCCAACACTCCGCTCATCTGAAGAAGTGGGCTGTGCCCACGAAAACTTATGATATCATCTACATGTTTTGTTAGTCTTTATGGTGCTACTAGAGTATTTGTTGTTTTTTAAGTTTTTCCAATTACATTATTATTTACCCAGTGGATGTGTTTTGATACCCAGGAAGTATTAGGGCCAAATTATTACAGGTATTTAGGCACCTAACTTCCAGTGACATCAATAGCCGTTAGGCACCTAAGTGCCTTTAAAAATCTGGCCCTCAGTGCCTATCAAACTTTTAGCTCAATTAACAAAAACAGCATCACGCCTGATTCATGCAGGCATAACTTGCGTCCAGTCCCTTTGTTCAATGCTTCCAATGAGATTGTTCACGGAGCAGAAAATTAAGCTTGTATCTTTGCAGAACTGGGGCCTGAACAGCAGAAAAGAAAGTGTTGACATTCCCTTTTTACAGCTGGGGAATCCAGAAATAAAATGACTCACCCAAATTCACACAGGGTGGCTACTGCAGAGCAAGAAAATGAACCCAGATCTCAAGTCTCAGGGCACTGACTTCCCACAAGACTAACTTCCCACCACTTTTCTCCTCCTATCCCTCTGCCTCCAGAACATCTACTTTTGAGTCACTTACTTCCTAGTTTCATTGCAAATCTGAATGCTAAACTGGTTTGATTTAGAGGGGGTTGTTTGGGGTTTTTAAGCTACCAAATATAAAAAGTGTAGAGAAAAAAACCTTATTATATCCCCACAGACAGTAACTGCAGAGCAAATTCAGTCGGAATATTTTTCTTTGCATAAAGCATTTATGATGAGGCTGCATGAAGTGCTCATTAGTCTTCATGAATACTATAAATGGTGGCAGTTAGCTCACTGAAAGCCTGACCTTTCCGACTATCGTGCCTTTTAAAAACTTATCCTATTGTCCACAGTGTTTGACTATATAGCTAATTGGGAGCCAGTCTCTCTTAAAAACACTTTGTCAGATGCCGATGGTGCTGACAGTAAATGTCACTGTAAATTGTAAGTGACATTAACTCAGTGGACATGGTGAATTTCCCACTGGCGTGCCACACACTAAGCCATTGTTGTTGCACTATCCTTGTTAGCATTGATCTCCAAAGTTCAATAGTTGTTAATGGTAAATAGAGGACCCCTCATTTAGACATGCACTCTTCCCCTTTCACCCAACAGCAGGTTAAATATTTACCATGATGCAGCATAATGGAGATGCTAAACAAATCAGCCGTGTAACACACAAAGCAAATGAGTTTACACTGTAGTTGTAATTTATGACCAATACCCCACTTGACCATTCTGAGGAACCCAGATTAAAACTAGGGATGGGCCAAGTCAGTTTATACTTCCTCTAGCAGAATGTACTGAGGCTGAACACCGATCCACGTACCCTGAAGTTTTGGAAAGTTCAGACTCAAGACCGGGGTGGGCAAAAGGGCCTCCACAGGCCGGATCCAGCCTGCCAAGTGGGTTGATCCAGCTCGTGGGTGCCCTGCCGCTCCCCCGGCCCCAGGCCAATCAGGGCCTAGGGACAGGGGAGGGCGCAAAGTCTCCTCCCCCGCCAGGGGCACACAGCACTTAAGGTCAATCGCCAGGGTTGACTCTAAGCGGCATGCACCCCTTGCAGGATGGAGGCAGGGAGCAAGAGACTTCCAGCATTCCCCCTGCCCCAGGCCCTGATTGACCTGGGGGCAGGGAAAACACGCGAAGTCTCCACCCTCTGCCAGGGGCTCAGGCACCTAGGGGGAACCTCCAGCTCTTCAGAACAGCTGGCAGTTGTCTCTGAGGGTGGGGGATGAGGGCAAAGACTTCATGTGCTCCCCCCACTCTCTGGCCAATCAGGGCCTGTGGGTAGGGAAGCACGGAAGTGCCTGGCCCCGCCCCTTCCGCCCAAGTTCCCGCCCCTTCCGGGGTGTCTCAGGGCCACTTCAAAACTTTCTGAAGGTGCCCCCCCCATCTAAAATTATTGCCCACTCCTGCTCAAGACTGTTCAGAATAGGCAGAAAGCAGAAGTTCAGATCTGGAATTTTGTTTCTGGGTCGTTTCTAATAAAAATATATGTTAACCATGACCAGGTTGAACTCAAGAAAACCTTTTCTAGTTTAAAACGCTACATGTTCTGGAAATGACCGTCTGCTCAATGATTCCTTGGGCATCAGTTTTACACTCAAAGTCACCTCTTAAGCACACAAACTTGGTGTTTATTCCTGTAATACAAGAACTTTTGAAGTAATTAAAAATGAATCCACAATGAAATTGCAATGTGGCCATTCAATTATCTCATTCATTTTATATCTGCTATTTATTCATTTTCATTTTATTTCATTACTTGTGTTATCTTCTATCCATTTGTGCAACATTTCCATATGATCTTGGATGATCCCACCTTTACATTTACTGTAATTTGAATATAGATGCACAAAGAATGAGAAATTAATTTCATTAGTAGATTCTTCTGAATATATTGATACTGATGTAAATGCACAGAGTGCTTCATGACAAGGCTCCGGATCCTCAGACATAATTCTTTGTCTTGAAAAAAAAAAAAAAAAAAGACAGAATGGATGCCGGGGACAGTGGATGAAGCTGCTGCTTGGGGAGGCAAGTGCCCCAGCGTGTGGCCCCGCCCAAACTCCGCCCCTGCTCCGCCCAGACTCTTCCCAGACTCCACCCTATGCCCCTTCTCTTCCCTCCTCCTCTCTGCTCCAGCCAAATCCCTGAACCCAAAGGTAGCAAATGACAGCTTAAAAAAAATAAACAAACCACATGCTCTTCTAAAATTTCTTTCTAAAGAAAATGGGGCATGTTTGGGTGCCAGAATGCAAAGGAGGTACCTAAGTAAAAACACTACATTTAGGAATAAAAAAATTCAATCTCAGGTTTTTTGATAAACCCTGAAGTTTCTCAGAAATTTAATTGCAAAAAATGTTGTGGGAAGGGAAAGTCAGTTGTCCTGCTGAATAAAACATTAACCCTTATGGAGTACATGATGTAGCCTCTCTGTTTTACATTTTTTCCATCAGTATTTCTAAACTGATTTTATAGTTTAAATGTACTCTTAAGCCTTCATAAAGTAATCGTTCCAGATCACTACATATTTCAGCCCACTGAAACAAAAGACAGTATTAAATCAGAGTGCTTCAGTGTGTGCGTAACAAAATTCATTGCTTTTAGAAAAAGGGAACGCTAATTTCACTGTATGTTTATGTGAAAAATATGTTTCCAAAGATTTTAGGCATAACAAAGGATTTTATAGGCTAGTAAGGGACTGATTTTGGTGCAGGATTATCTTAAAACTAGATCATCAAACAGTCAGAAGTAAAAGGAACACCCGTTTGTCCATAGGCTTGCCAGATGCTTTCAACAAAAATCCCAAATATGGCAAAAAAAACAACCAAAAAACGGGAGACCAAAGCTGTTGAGCAAAAAAAAAAAAATCGCTGCGCCTTTCACGCTCCTCACTCCCCTGCCCCGCCACACGCACCGAAGGAAAACTGTCCCTGCCGGGCTTCCATCTGAGGAAACAGGAAATATCGGACATTTCACATGTCCAGTATTTTCTGGGTTTTTTTTGCTGGAGGGGGAACCCGAATACTGAACTGTCCAGAGCAAAAACCTGACACCTGGCAACCCTATTTGTCCATGTATCTGGAAGAAAAGGAATGTTGTCATTTTAAGGGCTCTCTTTAACTGGGGGTGAAAGGCTGTGTCTAGACTGCAGGGTTTTGTTTTTTTTAAACAGCCATTTTTCCGAAAAAACTTCACTTAGATCCACACTGCTATTGCGTTCTTTCGAAAGAAAATGGAAAGAACACAGGGGTTTTTCCAACATTGGTAAACCTCATTCTATGAGGAACAGCTCTTTCAGAAAAAGGCGTGTGTGGATGCAGAAGAGGGAGTTTTTTTGAAAGTAGAGGCCTCCAGGAAAAAACATAGGTGCTCTGGTGGCCACTCCGTCCATAATAATCACAGCTTACATGGGAGAGAGCATCCAGTGATTATGGACGCTCTCTTTCCAAAAAGCAGATCGCTTTTTCAATGCACTTTTGAAGTGTGGACACTCTCTTTCGAAAGACTTTTTTTGGAAGATCTCTTCAAAAAAGCTTCTTTCAAAAGAAGCTTGCAGTCTAGACGTACCCAAAGAAGAGTAGAGAGGAACAGAAAGGACAGGAAGACTTAGGAAGCAAGTTTTTGTATTATAGTAATTAAAGTTAAAATGTTGGTTTGTTGCAGAGATGGGGTCCTGGGTAAGTCTTTCCGTGATGTGCTAACCCCGTTTCCAATTCTGTCCATGTAGCTATATAAGCGACAATGTCACTGGACCTAACCACATAAGCCACACCATCAGGGGCTCGTCCACCTGCACAAACACTAACGTGATCTATGCCATCAAGTGCCAGCAAGGCCCCTCTGCCATGTACATTGGCCAAACCAGACAGTCTCTGTGCCAAAAGGCTAAATGGAGAGAAATCAGACACCAGGAATGGTAACACGCATAAACCTGCAATGGAATGTGTTAGCTTCCCTGGACAGTCTGTAAGGGATTTAAAAGTAGCATCCTTCTCCAAAAGAATTTCAAACCCCGATTACAAAGGGAGACAGCTGAACTGGGATTCATTTGCAAATCCAATACTATCGATTTAGGATTGAATAAGAATCTGAACCGGTTAACGCATTACAAAGGCATAATGCTGTTTTTGTTAATTGCGCTAAACATTTGATCGGTGCTGAGGGCCAGATTTTTAAAAGCACTTAGGTGCCAAACGGCTATTGATTTCACTGGCAGTTAGGTGCCTAAATACCTGTTTGCTTCAGTCACCACTGTCAAATGCAGCTGTTTCTGCTGTGGAATGTGAAATCATATCTCGTCACAACCCTACAGAGGAGTTGAAGGACAAAGAAAAAATACAATAGGTGAAATCTGCAGGAGAATTTGATGTAAGCAGAATGTGATTCATTTCATTCCTCACTAGACTTCAGTCAAAACCTCTTCATGATCTTGCAGGCTACGGAAAAACCTGGAGTCAAATAGATCAACGTAGCATTAAGTGTCCTTTTCAGAGTTGCGACTGGTTTTGGAGATGTTAACCTGATTTACCAACACAATTGGCATGCAATGCATGCCCATATGTGGTGGGAGCAGTCATATCCCACATGCCCACAGGAGAAGAGAAACTGCCTTTGTTTCAAGGACATTAAGCAACACCGAGAGCACGTATGCACAAATCAAAAGGGGAGCTTTCAGGGTTATCTGCAAAGTGCACAAGTTTCATCGTTACACAGGTGTGAATAAAATTCACGCTTCCAACAGGCCATTACCCACCTGGGCCTGACATGAATATTCTCTTGCTTAGCTTCCAGTGGAATGCAAAGGCTGGCTCTTTAATTATTCACCTATGCCCTCTGATAGCCAATGCAGAAAGGCATCATTACGCATCAATGCAAAAAGCTTGTCTTCAAGTGCTTGATGGCAGAGGAACTCTAGGCCTTTGCCAGATGATATCTTCTGTTTTGGAGAAAAATAAAACCCACCCGTAATAGACTTAAAAGAAAGTAAAATAGGCTTGGGTAGGTCCAGTCCTGTTTGGTGCTTGGGACGTGGCATAAAACACTAAGAACCTGAGTCCTGAGTTTGCTGCATGTACCAAAGTTTCATTTAGGCTACCTCTAGACTACGTTCCTCTGTCGGCAGAGGGATGTAAATGAAGCACTTCGAAAGTGCAAATGAAGCCGGGATTTAAATATCCCGCGCTTCATTTGCATAATCATGGAATGGCACTCTTTTGAAAAAGCGCTATTTTGAAATTGAAACCACAGTCTAGACGCGGTTCTTTCGAAAATGGGGCGCTTTTTTGAAAGATCCTGTAAACCTCATACGGCTACGTCTAGACTACAAGCCTCTTTCGAAAGAGGCTTTTTCGAAAGAATCTTTTGAAAAAATACAATAGGTGTATTGTTTGCATTCAAGAACGCCTTTTTTCGAAAGAGCACTTTCAAAAAAAGGCGTTCTTCCTCGTAAAATGAGGTTTACCACGGTCAAAAAAAACTGCTGCGTTCTTTCCATTTAATTTCGAAAGAACACAGTGGCAGTCTAGATACAGGGGAAGTTTTATCGAAAAAAGGCCACTTTAAAAAAAAAAGCGCCCCTGTAGACTAGACACACCCTTTGTGAAGTTTGCAGGATCTTCCGTAAAAGTGCCCCGTTTTCAAAAGAACCGCGTCTAGACTGCAGTTTCAGTTTTGAAATGGTGCTATTTCGAAATAGCGCCATTACGTGATTATGCAAATGAAGCGTGGGATATTTAAATCCCGGATTCATTTGCACTTTCGAAGTGCTTCATTTACATCCCTCTGCTAACAGAGGGGCTGTAGCCTAGACACACCCTTAGTGGCATGGGTTCGATTGCCCCAGGGAAGAGAAGACAAATATTCTTTTTCTTGTGTCAGAGACTGTGTTGCGGACCTGCACGTGGTGTGTTCTTTTATTTATTTGGTGAGCTTTCAGATCAAGGTCTCAAATTTAACATAGGACGCCCAATCTGTAGTATCCTCCCATGCCCTAAGGAAGAGGAGGAGAATGTGGGGCTTAAAGCCCGCAGGACCAAGGGACTAGAGGAGAGATACAGCAGCTTTTGTCCAGAAGGGAAGATGGTCTTGTGAAGGCACCAAACTGGGAATCAGAAGATGCCCAATTTCTAGCCCTGCTGCCTACTTTCCCGAGTGATATTAGGTGGGTCACTTAATCTCTCAGTCAGTGTCTCTGTTCCCCATCTATAACATCTATATCTTGGTCCATCTTCCTTATGTAGGATATAAGCTTTCCAGAACAGTGACAGTTTCTTACTGTGTGTTTGTACAGCACCTAGCACCACAGGTCTTCATTCTTAGCCAGGGTTTTGTGGGCGACAACTGAAATGCAAAGAATAAAGTACAAACTCTATTAGCATTGTGAGCCTGCCTTGGGGGTTACGCAGCAGTTCTATAACCAGACCAGAAGAGTCCATATCCTGAGCCACGGAGGTCACAGATCTGGGCCTATCCCCTAAACATACTCCTTCCTCTTGACTCATCTTTCTCCATCTCTCGTCCTAGAATAACGCCGTTGTGAACCCAATTCCTACAGGAGCTCTCCGGAGTTGAGTGTCTTTATTAATCTCGGAGAAGATAAAAAGCAGAGAGCAAGGAAAGAGAAGAGAGGAAGGTACTTTCCGACTGTCGCCGCAAGGTCAGACTCTAATATCCTATGAAACTGTTAACAAAGAAACTTACATTTAACATGTCCCCGGGGGCAAATAAAGTGTATTCCCTTCCATTTTTGCCTGTCTCCTTTCCTCGTCTCTCCCCTCTGCTATGAATCCTGGCAGGGCCTCTTCAAAGCGCATTGCCAAAGCTGCAGCTGGTCCCCAGATCACGAAGACTCTACTAATGCTAGAGCCACAATTATTGCTCATGTGTGAGTGCTTCCTGCTGCCTGAGAGCTCTATGGGATAACACCCTGCGCATCCTAACCCCTCCATTTCAGCCTGGCTCTGCTAGGGGTTTACTAAATGTTTCCCTCCTCCTTGTGTTTCATTGGGAACCTGAATTTGCCTTTCCCACTGCTTCAAAGACCTACAGCAGTTCTGGAGACATTATGTATTTTGTCCCCACTTTAGCACTCCATGGACTCATCTCTTCCCACACTCCCCATTCCCACTACACATCATGTGCATGTGAAGGGGAGAGCAGGAATTACTCCAAGAAATAACTTTGGGTGCAGTTAAAAACAAATCTCAGAAAGCCGTGACCTGCTCTCGCACAATTCGCCGAGAAAAGGTGAGGCAAAACATCACACAGACGATTCAAGCATTGCTCAGCTCGACCCATACAGAGCCTTAGCAGAATTGTTGCCGTCTCTATTGTTGCTTGCATGGCAGTCGTTTCTGAAAAGCTCAATTGAAAGAAAGGCCCTTTTTGTGCGAAGAGCTGTACAAACCAATGGTAAGTCGCACACTCTGCCCTGAAGTGCTTACAACCAAAGAATACTGCAAAATTTACACTGTAAAAATCACCAAACAAACCATGGTAGTGAGTCTTTAGCGCTCAAGGCAACTGACCTGGGCATTCACTATGGAGCTAAAAACACATTGCAACTCAGACTCTGAAACCCAGTAAGGAGGACCAGCCTGAGCAGAAAGATCTACGCTATATTTAGCAGCTGACCCCGGCTCAGAGTCACTGTCATGTTTGCAGGGGGAGAGAGTTTGTTTTTTGCATGGTAGGCACTCCCTAAGGTGTACAGGACAGACAAAAGTGGGAGAGGAAATAGAGGCACGGGAAGGTGAAGTGACTCACCCAGGGTCACACTGCTGGTCAGTGGCAGAGCCAAGAATAGTGCACAAGTTTCCCAAGCCCCAGCCTAGTGCCCTTTCTACTCAATCACACTACCCCTCAACACATCTGTCCAAATTCTGCCTTCAGTGATGCCTCAAGAAGTCAAAGTGTTTGCATCTATATAAACAGAGGCAAGACTTGGCCTGAAGTAAATATTTACACTTGGCCAAGCTCTTTGGACAGGATCTACATATTCCTGTGTGCCTGGATGGCTCTGCATATTGCAAGCGCTAACAGTAAGTTTCAGGATCACAGGGGCCATCAGCAGGCTGGAGGCTCCCTGAGACTTCTGAAACCACTGGGACTATTACAAGGCCCATTTCAGCAAGCACCTAGCCACATGCTTAAGTTCATCCTCATTCAGCCACACGGGTAAGTACGTACTTGAAGAGCTTTTCTGAATACGGGCCTAGGGATACAATTTTCAAAAGCACATACGTGACATGAGTCTAAGTCTCACATTCAGAAGTGGCATGGGCACTGGGATTTAGGCACTTGGGGAGGGGTGTGCATGCCTAAATCCCATTGTCTTTTAGTGGGAATTAGGGGCCTATTCTCCTCAGGCACTTTTAAAAATCTCACCATTAGCCTTTGGTTCCTAAATACCTATATCACTTTTCAAAATCGGTCCGTGGCCCCTTAATCTCTTAGGCTAACGTTTTCAAAGGCTCGTAAGTCTTTACTGGTACCTTGAGTTCTCCTTCATCCCGCAGCATGACGCCTAAATCCTAGACTGCAGGCAGTTTCGTGCAGAGACCAATTTCACGCTACTTCTTTGGATAGAGTTTAGCCCAACGGGGTTCTGGTCCCTGACTGGCATCCTAGACGCCACAGCCACACGTGAGTTTGCTTGTGGAACGTACGCTCCATTTTTTGGAACCATTGCGCCTTACCTCATTCCGTGGTATCCAACACACTAGCCACGTGTGGCTCTCTGGCCAGTTGAGTGTGGCTAGTTGGCTACTGCTTCAGAACTGGCTGGACACCATGGCCTCTACACTCGACATCTGAACCAGATAAATACCTCTGTGGATCAGTGTCTGCTTTATGCGCGATTAATCATCTTACATCAGGAACAGCCTGCGAAGAGACCATAAAGGTGAAGCACTCTATTCTTTATATTCAGATGACAGTGCCATAATGAAATGTCACCTTCTACCTAAGACATTATAATTTGTTGACACAAAGGACCGCACAAACTTGATGCCTGCCCTGTTAGAGTATCAAATGAGCTCAGAAAGGGTATTACTAAAACGCTCAGGCCCATTAAGCAAGGCCATTTAAACGGTTCATAAGCCCATGCCTATGGAAGCATACTAGTTGATCATCTCAAGCCTATGGCCATTTGGAAGACAGCAGACCCGAGCACAAAGGGAGTATTCCATGTTCTAAATAGGCTCCCGCTTCCTCAGTGTGCCAATACTCCGCATATTTGATTTGGATGTTTTTTGATTAAGCAATAAGACAATTGACAGATTTATCCCCATTAAAAATATATATAGATCACTCCCAAACCTGCAAATCACGCAGGGCCAGGCTGAAATTTCTGTTAGAGGACAACTCATGTGAGTCAAAAGAGTCACCCGTGAATCATCCCCTTTCTTACTCAGAGGAGTTATTTCTCCCCAGTCCATTTGCAATCTGATTACTCCCAGGTATTAAGTTATTTTTACACGCACATTCACTTTTTTTCCTTCTAAACAAGCACCAAAGTTCCGGCTCTTATGACTTCTCTCAGAATATTCCTTCCTAACTAATATCAGTTGCTGCTCTAACCTCATGGACAGCACGTGATACATGAAGGGCATTCTCATCACCTGAAAAGAGCTCTCCAGAGGTCCAAAACATTAAAAGGGACCTAGTTAGCGTCCTCCAGGGGTCAACGTTTCTTAAAAGCAGAGACCATGTCAGCTATATATGGTCTACATAGCTAACTCAGCAGGTTGGAGTTTCCTTCCTTTTTTTTCAGGATTCTTAGTGCAATAAAAACACAATAACCAGTAGCCTGAGCTGGACAGGTGCTGAGAACCAGTAACTCCCACTGACGTCAATGGAAGTTGACGGTGTTCAGCACCTGTAAGGATTGCGCCCATGAATCAGCTGTGTACAGCAATGAGCATTTCTGGCTGAATAGCAGACGCATGCACAAGTAAGCAGCTGCTGCTTGCATTTTCAGATTTGCAAGGACACATTCTGTAGGCACGACATACCTTTTGCCAGAACAGCTCCTGAGCTATCCTTTGCAAATGTAGCCCAGCTTGAGGGCCTGTTCTAACTTCTTTGCTTTTCAGCATCCACCCATTTTTGTCCCATCAAGTATCTAGAGATTGAATCAGGGATGTCTCTATAAGAAGAGGCTTTTCAACATATTGGGCATTAGCTGTTTGAAACTAAGTGTTAAAATAGGTGTCTTAACATACAAAAATTTAATGTGATTTAATTTAAATTGTAAATTGCAAATTACGTGATCCCCAGCCTAGGAGGCAGAATAACTAGGTCCTGTTGCCATGCCTCTGCCACTGATCTCTTGTGTGACCTTGGATGGATCACTTCACCTCTCTTTCCTCTCCTTCCGCCCTTTGCTGTTCTTCTCCATGGCTTTGTCAACACTGCAGGGTTTTTGCGCAAGAAGCGTTTTGCGGAACAGATCTTCCGCAAAAACTTTTTGCGCAAGAGCATGTCCACACTACAAAAGTGCATCGTAAAAGCGATGCGCTTTTGCGCAAGAGAGCATCCACACTGCATGGACACTCTTGCACAAGAAAGTTCTGATGGCCAATGGCCATTCACAAAATGGCCATCAGAGCACCTGTGCTTTTTCTGATGGGCTCTTTTTACACAAGAAACCCCTGAGGAGCGTCCACACCTGCTTTTTTGCGCAAGAGCTGTAGCGCAAAAAGGAGTTATTCCTTGTGGGGAGAGGAATAGTTCTACCAGCAAAAGCCCTCTGTCCTGTCGATTTACTGGGTTGTTGGGTGTTTTTTGTGCAAAAACACGCTTGAGGTGTGGACACACCGCCAGTTTTTGCACAAAAACCTGGGGCTGCGTCTAGACTGGCAAGATTTGCCGCCTGTCTACACTGGCCGCGAGTATTTGCGCAAGAACACTGACCTTGTACTGTACAAAATCAGTGCTTCTTGCACAAATACTCTGATGCTCCCGCTCAGGAATAAGCCCTCTTGCGCAAGTATCCTTGCGCAAGAGGGCCAGTGTAGACAGCAAGTTAATTTCTTGCGCAAGAAAGCCCGATGGCTAAAATGGCCATCGGAGCTTTCTTGGGCAAGAGAGCGTCTACACTGGCATGGATGCTTTTGCTCAAAAGATGTGCTTTGCGCAAAAGCAGCCGTGCCAGTGTAGACGTTCTCTTGCGCAAATACTTTTAATGGAAAAACTTTTCTGTTAAAAGTATTTGCGTAAAATCATGCCAGTCTAGACACAGCCTGGTAGTGTAGTCATAGCCCATGTGAATTGTAGGTTTTTTGCTGTCGGACTGCCTCTCTCATTGTGTTGTATAAACACAGTGGGGGCTTGAGCTTGTTCGGGGGGGGGGGGGGGAGTGTCTCTAAGCATTACTGTAATACAAATAATAAGTTGATTCATTCCACATGGCCTCCCATTTTCACCTAAAGGCTTGGAACCATTTTTACTGTCATCATGCATACCAGAACCTTGCTGCTGTAACACACAATGCCTTTCGTCTCAAAGCTGCAGCCTTTTGAAGAGAAGTCCGGTGTTTAACGCTCATCTCTACAAAGCATGTTTACAGAGACATCCCTTGTTCATGTAATATTTTGGGCTTTCTTTTCATTTTGCCTGAGGCCAGGATCAGGTCAAGTGGACAAGCCTAGACGGAAATGAGGCATCTCCCTGAACCATCTATTAGCAAAGTCGCCAGCGGAAGGAAGGAAGGAAAGGAAAAAGAAAATAAAGCTCTCTAATGAGAACTTTTCCGTCCAGCTCTTTGATTAAATACAACAGGCCTGAATGGCGAAAGGGACAGAAATGTCCTCCACGGGTCTGAAATGCAGCCTGCATGGTCAGGCAAAACAATTTTGGCTGATTGAATATGTGAACATGCATTACATTTTATCTGAATAATGCAGGAGGGGGGGAGGGCTAAATGATAGAGAATTCAGAACAGGCAGGCGTAACACGGCCACGGAGTTGCTGATTTTTTACAGCGGTTACCTCTGAAAAAGCTGTATGCACAGTCTATTGAGCATTGTGGCCAGAACTCCCAGCTTCAAGGTCTCTATGTCACAGATGGTTTATCTGGAGAAAAATGATAATGGCGGCAAACTGCTTGGGTTATCGCTGTTAATGGGAGCAAGGAAAGGATACACTGAGAATAATGAAAACATCACTCTCATTGTCATCGTGCAAATTCCAAATAAATAAAGTGCTTGCTGAATGCTGAGCTGAGATCATTACCATATAATTAACTATTATGATTTTCAAGACCTGGTATAAACAGCTCCAACTACAAAAAAGTGATGAGGTCAATAAGAGCCTATAGGACACAGTTCCTTTTATCGGAGAATTGCAGCTCATGTTCTCCAAGAAAGCGAAGGATGGGTGTTGGTGGGTTCCCAGAATTCCTTTTAAGCATCCTTTCAGTGCCCCATGAGACACATGTCTGAGAGGAAGGCAGGAGGTGGCCATTATGAAATTATCATACCCTTTGAAAAGCAGCACTCAGCATGGTATGGTGGATGTCCAGATGGCACTTTGTAAAATAATGATGATCTTACTTTTTAAATGTCTATCACTAGAGTCTTACATGTACATGGAGATGTATCACATGCCTGAGTGCACCTGCACATGAATGCATTATAAATGTGGCAGTCTTCCACACACCCCTCCATCCACCCACCCACTGAAAAAAAAAAACCCCTACGTATTCTCGTTGCTTCTTTTCAGAGAGCTGAATTATAGGTTTAGGCTGAAAAATGTTCATTTGTACAACCCTACTGACTTGCATTGTGTGGTATTGTTTACATTATGATCTGTAAGCTGGAAAAGAATTTAGCCTACTACTAGGTAGAAGAGGCAGCATGGCCAAGCAGAGAGGACAAGAGACTGGGACTTGGGGAAACCAATGTTCCCTTCCCAACTCTGTGGCTCCCTCTCCTTGTGCCTCTATTTGTTTGGCATGTCTATTTAGAGAGTGAATTCTTTATGAGGGCAGGAAGTCTCTCTCTCTCTCTCTCTCTCTATCATTACATGTATGAACAGCGCCTAGCACTATGGGCATCACTTTTGGCTGGAGATAGTAAATTGTATTAATAATAAATTCTATTACTAATTTATTAAAACTCAGAAGACGTTTAAAATGTGACAGTAATCGTATGAGCCAAATCTCTTCTTCGAGCCACATGCTAGACCTGTCATTGGTAGAAGTGATAGCCTGCTATACCAAATTCTTCAATGCTTCCAGCTTTCACTTGATCCACAATATTTATAAGACAATACTTTTTAAAGACTTGTAGCCAAAGGTTTCCTCTTCATGCCTCCTGAGTTGATTTCCTTCGTTGAACAGAATTTGAGCTGTGTTTTTCCCACAAAGTTACCACTGAATAATTAAAGACAAATCGACATTAAATATCGTACTATTGAGCACGTGTGGATAAAGGGTATATTTCACCTATTTCTTTTGCTCTGTGAGAGGAAGGCACGAGGTGGCCATTATAAAATTATCATACAGATTGCTTGCATAGTGACTAATGTGATTTCTCCTTATTTAGAAGTCGACAGATGTTTAATATTGTCTCCTCTGTTTCGCCTGATTTGCGTCATGCTTGAGGCATCAACGCCGAGAAGGTAGCCACTGGAAACAGCTGATGCGGCTCTGCCCAACTCAGTCCAACTGGATTTGTTCTACAGGTTGTTAAAGGCATGAGAGGGGAAGGACACTCTAGACTCTCAGCCATTCTGTATATTGCTGTAGTTCAGCATGGGGGTTATTGGTGGCTTTGTTCCTCCAATCCACACATCTGATGCAGTGACCACTGGGAATATAGGGCTGAGGCCCATGTCATAGCCTCGGGCCATACAGGTAGCATTAGAAATGGCCCACAGTGATGAATAGGTTGAGAACCACTGCACTAGATCTTTGCAACCAACTGTTGATTAGTTAATGTAAAGTATCTTGAAGAGGCAAGCACATTCAAAGCAAGACACATTCAAACCAGAAATAAAGCACCATTTTTAAGTAATGAGGGTGGCTAACCACTAGATCATCTCTCCCAGAAGAGCATGGTAGTCTCCAGCCCTGTCTACACTGGCAAATGTAAAGCGCTGGTAGCTACAGCGCCACACACAGAGTGCAACAGTGAAAACGCCGGCGGGTGTCCATGCTGTCCGCCAGGGGCGGACTGGCCCGGCGGGATACCAGGAATTTCCCAGTGGGCCTTTGTCCGGTGGACCGTCGTGTCCGCACGCCATTGCCTCTCACACAGAGCGGCACACAGAGCCCGACCCACCACCTGCACCACATGCTGGACATGACGCAGGGGGCGGGACTTGAGGGGCACACAGGGGTGACGTCATGGGGAGGGCCGTTCTCAACCCATTTCCCGGGCCTATTTTGATTGCCAGTACGCTCCTGCTGTCAGCCGTCTGTGCAGTAGCATGACGACACTCGCGGCACTTGCAGCGGCTTCCAAAGCAGTGAGCTTCGGGCGGCTATGCCACTGAACATCTCTTCCTCTTCTGCTGCTGAGGCTTGTGGGAAGGCCGAGGGGGACAGGGGGGGATCTTGGGTTCTGTCCCAATGCCCCATGGTGCATCGCTTCACACCCCAGCAACCCCTGAGCTTCCGTCCGCATTTGGCACCATCTTTCAACGACTTTTGTGCTGTGCCTCCTTGGTCTGTGGGAACGGACCCCCAGCTGTTGAAGGAAATGTTGATCGGTCTCACTAGCACGTCACAAATGGCAGTTTGAGTTATCTCTGAAGCTGCAAAGTGAAGATGAGGAGTCCCAGCAGCATTCATACAACTTGGGGCATTCACGGAGGTGCTGACCACAGGGGAACGCTGCTTTTGGACTTGGGGAACGAGCACTGAGTGGTGGGATCACAATGCCATGCGTGCCTGGGATGTTGAGCAGTGACTGCAGAACTTTCAGATGAGGAAAGCCACTTTCATGGGACTGTGTGCTGAGCTTGTCCCGGACCTGCAAGGACACGCCAACGAGGGCTGCCCTGCCAGTGGAGAAGCACGGCTTCTCCACTGGCTACTCCAGACAACCGCCGCCCGAAGTTGTGGGCTCCCTGTGAGCACTGTCCCTGGGGAGCTGCCTCCTCCAGCCCCCCATGCTGCCTCGGATACAGAGGCAGCAGCACAGGGGGGCAGGTGGGAGCTGGTACATGCGGTTTCTGCCATTCAGTACTGGTCATGATTTACCCCTATGATGCAACCAAATGTAATCTGTGAATGGGTAGCTGATAATAACTAGGGGCAACAGCTAAGGAGTTTCTCTATTAAATGTTACTTTTTCCCCCACACAAACCAACAAAAAATACCCTGATAATTATTGTACACGTTCTGTGCCTGCTTCCATGTTTAGAGAAATTGCAGTCTGATTGTTACTTCCCCACTGCATACTGGTCCTCCAAATTATTGCCTCTGCGTACACCAGCAGATTTCATCCTGGCCCAAGGGAGAGAACCCAGTGGAAGGGCGGGCATAGCAAAACGTTCACTTCTCAGAGTTGGGGGCAGCACAAGGTGCCCATTCTGGTAGAAGGCCTGTACCCAGTTAGCACCAAATGAGGAGTTCTGACCTGAAAGGGATTGTGAATAGGCCAACCAGGGGATGTGATAATTCAATGCCCCCCTCCAGCCATAGGTGGTAGCTTCCTCTATGGAACCTCTGCCAGAGCCGATAGCTGACCCACCCTTGCAGAAACCCCAAGTAAGCAACTTTCATCATTCTCTCTTAGAATCTTCCTTGGGATGCGACCAACAGATCAGGCAGCTGCAGGGAGGTCCCATTTATGCTTTTTCCAGAGGGGTGCATTTGAGGGTGAATAAAGAAAAGTTATTTATTAGTTCCCATAATAGAAGAACTAGAGGACACCAAATGAAGTTAATGGGTAGCAGGTTTAAAACTAATAAAAGAAAGTTCTTCACACAGCGCGTAGTCAACCTGTGGAACTCCTTGCCAGAGGAGGCTGTGAAGGCTAGGACTATAAGGGTATGTCTACACTTGCAGCCTATTTCAGAATAGGGCTGCAAATGTAGCATTCGGAATTGGAAATCAAGCCCGGGATTTAAATATCCTGCGCTGATTTGCATCTTCAACCAGCGCCATTTTGAAATTTACAAGCCCGGAATAACTGCCCGCGTCTACACACAGCAGTGAAACGGGTGTTCAAAATAAAGCCCTATTTCTAACTACCTGTTAAACCTCATTGCAGGAGGAATAACAGGTAGTTCGAAATAGGGCTTTATTTCAAACGCCTGTTTCACTGCCGTGTAGACACAGGCAGTTATTCTGGGCTTGTAAATTTCAAAAATGGCTCCCGGCCGGGAAGATGCAAATCAAGCGCAGGATATTTAAATCACGGGCTTGATTTACAATTCCGAATGCCTACATTTGCAGCCCTATTCCGAAATAGGCTGCAAGTGTAGACATACCCTAACAGAGTTTAAAGAAAAGCTAGATAATTTCATGGAGGTTAGGTCCATAAAAGGCTATTAGCCAGGGGATAGAAATGGTGTCCCTGGCCTCTGTTCGTCAGAGGCTGGAGAAGGATGGCAGGAGACAAATCACATGATCATTGTCTTCGGTCCACCCCCTCTGGGGCACCTGGTGCTGGCCACTGTCGGCAGACAGGCTACTGGGCTAGATGGACCTTTGGTCTGACCCAGTACAGCCATTCTTATGTTCTTATGTCCCTTAATAGGAGAGCAGCAATCTGGGGTGCACTTGTTGTTTCCATGACCATAGTGATATATAGATATAGATATATAGATTTATTTGATCTCTGCCCCCATATCGTTGGATCTCAGCTTATGTCCCGAAGTAGAAGATGGTGAAAGTAAATCTAGTGTTTTCTTACACTGTTTTCATTGCCTCAGTTTTTTACTCCATGTCGGTAAGTTTTCCTGGACCAAGCAGCAGGTCCCAGCACATACCCAAACAAAAGCCAGATTGCATCATCATGACAGACCCCATCACTTGGCCTCTGTACAGGAAATCAGTTAAGCACATGCTTCATTTTATACATACATTTAACTTTACTGGGACTGCAGCACGAATGATCATATGCGTAAAATTAAGTGCTTTCCTGAATGGCAGCCCATGTTTGCATGTCTCATGTCAATGGTCCCTTGTTTTCCACTACAGCTGCTGTACTGGATTCAACCTTCATAATGCCCAGGTATCAGGACGGGACTTGAATGAGTTACTGCAACCTTTTTGGCTGAATTCTTGGCATAAAAGGAGCTCTTCTAGCATCAGCTAAGGCTCGTCTGGCTGTCTGGTACAGACGAACAAAAATTATGTATGGTCTCTTTGAGCTATTTGGTTTAAGCCTCTCCAATTCAAGTATGACACTTTCTGGGGCACTGTATTATGTTTCTTACAGCACTCTGACCGGCAATCACATCTGTACCCAAGCTCCAGGGAATCTCTTGGCTGAACTGCCCACACCTCGGTCTATAGCTGAGGGCTCTGAAACTCCTCAATTGAAACATTTGAAAGTTAATGAACCCTTGTAATACAAGGCTCCCACAGCTCACACATTCTTTTTATTAGTCATGCAACTGCAGATGCAATAGGAAATGCAGGGGTGGAAATTCTTTACATTCTTCTTTGAAAGCCTGACTTCAATTAGGGCCTATCTTTTCCAGATATTTTAAGACCATCAGCCAGATTCTTAGCTGGTATAAATCAGCACCGAAATCAACAGTTGACTGATACCACAGGCCGGTACGCAAGGTGGGTGTGAAGGGTGAGAAAGCACCATCCCCATGCTCTCCCAAGTAAGCATGCTCCGGCCAGCCAAGAGAAGGCAGGAGCAGCTGCCCGAGCCTCCCTCCCCCATGCTCTGAGCAGCCAGGGGAAGGCTGGGGCTGATTTCCCCACTTACTTGGGGGACTATCCGCGGTGCATTCAAACCCTTGCAGTCCACATTTACAAAACAAAGACCCACACACACAGAGAAATTCCTGCATACAGGCCTGTACCAGTTGAGAACCTGGCCCATTTCGTTTAAGAGAAGACCTTCCCAGGAAACCTTACTCATCGCTATTTTGGATTTAGACCACTTTTATTTGAATTTGGAAACACCCACAGCTGATTAAATGTGGGCTTTGAGTCTATTTTTTTTTTAAAGTGCATCTTGGCATTCTTGTCTTTGACCAGATTAGAATTCAGAACCTCTATGTTGCAGGTTTCACTTCTAATCTTCTAAAGGAAATCTTTTGGTAACCAAGTAAGGTCACATCCAGGGGATTCAACTTGTTACTATGATCACAATCATTGTTTAACATTTAAAGGGTAAGTCTACACTACAGAGTTTTTTTCAGAAAAACAAAGGTTTTTCCGAAAAAACTTGAGGAAAGTCCACACTGCAACTGTGTTCTTTCAAAAGAAAATCGAAAGAACAGAGGGGTTTTTCCAACATTAGTAATCCTCATTCTACAAGGAAGAAGTCTGTTTCCAAAAGAGCTCTTTCGGAAAAAAGCATGTGTGGACGGGGAAGAGGGAGTTCTTTCGAAAGAAGAGGAAAGAGGAAAAAGCACAGGTGCCCTGGTGGCCACTCCGTCCATAGTAATCACAGCTTAAATGTGAGATAGCGTCCACACTGAATGGACGCTATCTTTCGAAAAAGCAGATCGCTTTTTTGATGCGCTTTTGCAGTGTGGATGCTCTCTTTCGGAAGAAGGTTTTCCGGACGATCTCTTCTGGAAAAGCTTCTTCAAAAAGAAGCCTTCAGTCTAGACATAGCCTTAGATTGCTGTAGTGCTTAAGAGACAAACCAGACTGGATGCCCTATAGGGTTAGGCACTTCAATGCAGACTCAGAGCTCTGCCTCTCTGCTAGAAAAGCCAACCGACGCACATGCGAGTTGCAATACAAACACCTCTTCACTACATTGGTATTGCTATCAGCTGTCAGCTGTCATGCCCTTTCAGCCACCACTAATATGGAGAGATTTAAACTTGGGACCTAGAGGTGAAAGGCTCCTTATGTCATTAACAGGCCCCTCAATCAGAGGGGCAAAGCACTGCATTTTGTGTTAGTTACTTTACAAACAAATTCAGTGTGCAGGCAGGATACTTTACATACAGTATAGCTCATTCACCAATGGATTTTCGTTCCTGGGGCAGAGAAAGGAACCATGCACCATCTCACTGGAAAACACAGAGTGGAGCTGAAGTAATCTGAGAGAGTATGTCTAGACTACATGCCTCTGCCGACAGAGGCATGTAAATTAGACATACCGACATAGTCAATGAAGCGGGGATTTAAATATCCCCCGCTTCATTAGAATAAAAATGGCCACCGCATTGTGCCAGCTCAGCTGTTTGTCGGCACAAACCGGCAGTCAAGATGGGGATCGGTCGACAAGGAAAGCCTTTGCCAACCGATCCCTTATGCCTTGTGAAACAAGGTTTACAGGATCGGTCGACAAAGGCTTTCCTTGTCGATCGATCCCTGTCTTGACTGCCAGTTTGTGCCGACAACAGGGGCGGCCCGTCCATATAGGCGAACTAGGTGGTTGCCTAGGGCGCCAAGTTAAATGGGGCGCCAAATGGTGGTGCAATATCATTGAGGGGTTTGGAGGTGGCGGCGCTGATTGCATGGTTCGCCTAGGGCGCCAGTTGCTGGCAGCTAGTCCAGGGCCACCCCTGGCCGACAAACAGCTGAGCCAGCACAACGCGGCAGCCATTTTTATTCTAATGAAGCGGGGGATATTTAAATTCCCGCTTCATTGACTATGTCGGTACATCTAATTTACAGTCTAGACATACCCAGAGTGAGATCATGGCAAGGCACAAAGTCACTGTTGGGGTTAAAGCAATCCCAGGATGCTGCTGCTGCTTGTCTGATTTTGACAGGCTCAAAAAGAAAATATACGTTCACATTAGAAACAGTAGCCCCGATTGTGCCTCCCCCCATTCCGACTTTCTATGCTGTTTCAGTGGCACGTTGGGAAGAGGAAGAACTTGTTGCTATGACAATTCTAGGTTGTAGAGCAGCCCAGTGGAAGATTCCGTAAATTAGCGCAGCCCTGGGAATTGTTCTAATTTATGACAGGGGCCATTTCACCCACCCAGCACCCAGAATCCTGGTGGCCAAAAGAAAGCATGAAGCCACATATGCCTCCCCTTCTCCAGGGCTGTGTGGTTGAGTGGCAGCTCTCAGGCAGTGCAGAACAGAGTCGACCCTAGTAGCAGGAGCTAAGATGACACCTCTTGCAGGAAAATAGTGAGTATGGGCCTTGGGCACATTCACTTTACGTATGGTGGGAGGTTTGCTCCATGTTTCTTGCTCAGCTTCTCACCACAGCCAATTAATTTTGTCTGGTTTTCCTAATGTTTTCCCACTGTTCTGTGCCACTTTGTAACATGACCAGGCCTGGGTGATCCAGAAAGAATTTCAAACGGGTGACTCAGCTGATAAAACTGTAGTCAATGGATACCAAGGTGCATGTTCTCTAACTGAGAGAGTATTTTAACTATTTTAAAAGTCATTCCAACTGTGTGTTGCGGGGAGGTCAGGGAGAAAAAAAGTGTCTTGAAAGTCTGTGCTTTTCATCTACCCACTCGAATAAAAAATTATAGAGCTAATAGTAAAAATAGGAGCTAAATAAATAGCAGGTGTGTGTGCTGGGATTCATAAATTATTTGGACAGGAGAGGGAAGGAGTGTATGAAATAGGATGTGTCAGGCAGTGAATATATGGGTGTGTTAATGGGCGATATACAGGACATGATAAGTAGCAATGACAAAACTTGTCGTTTCAGAGGCTAAAAACCTCTGAAGAGCCAGAGTGGAAAAACCATATGGGGAGAAACATGGAGAGCACTGATAAAAGAAGCTCATTGCATTGAGCATGTAAAAAAGGTTTTAAAAAAAAAAAAAAAAAAGTCTATATCCGGAAGGAGAGATGGTTGGTCTGCCTAGAGGAAAGTAACGTAGCCAAAAAGTTGCAGGTACTTCTAAAGAGGATGGCCTCACAACTAAAAATAAAGCACTACAAGTTCAAAAGGGACTATGGTCACATGTTCCTTAGAAAGAATATTACAAAAGGGCAGGTGAAATCGGTCTGTAGGAATCTGCAATATCCTGGATGCCAGGATCTGAGAGGCCTTAAAAATGACAGTGTTGTAGCTACTGAGGGGTTCAACTAAGTCAATGCAGAGAAAGCAGTTGCTTTAAGCACAAAGGAATCTCATAAACACTAATCACTGGACCAATTCTTGCTGTCTGATGGGCTCCTCTTCCTTTCGCCTCCAATTATTCAACATTAACAAAAACAGAAAAGAAAAAGACTATAGAAGTCATAACAATGAAAAATATAAACAGATAAGGAGAGTCACAAGCACTCACATGAATTACTTCAACTCTGATTCCAGAAGGATTTGCTCAGTAGTTAACCTGATTGTACTATCCAGTATTTAAAATATCAGTGCTGAAGTTAGCTCCATATATCGGTTAGCAAATCATTCAGTCTTAGGTACTTCCATGGTCTTGATCACCATGCCATCTGTGCACCTCCCAACTATCTTCACAATACATCTCTGACATAAGGAAGTATTGTTATCTTCACTTTGTAGATGGGAAACTGAGGCACGGAGATCACATGACTTATCCAAGATTACAAAGGTTGTCCATGGCAAAAGAGGAATTGAACCATTGTCTCCAAAATCATAGTCCACAAGGCCCCTGTTCCTCCCCATAAACCTCACAGGATCGTAGAAATGTAAAGTTGAAGAATTTTGAGAGGATATCTGGTCCAACCCCCTGGGCTAACGCAGGACCAAGAAAACCTAAACCATCTTTGACAAGTGTTTGTCCAACCTGTTCTTAGAAATCTCCAATGATGGACATTCCACAACTTATCTCGGAAGCCTATTCCAGAGATTAACTACTTAACTCTGACAATCAATCCTCCAGGGATTGATTTAGCAAGTCTAGGAAAGACCCGCTAAATCAAACATTGAGGGTGCCCCCCTTGGCACCAGTACTCCTCACTGTCACAAGGAGTCAGGGAAGTCAACAGGAGCATTTCTTCCATTGATCTCCTGCTGTGGGGCTGCCCCAGAAAATTGGTGCAAGGTACCTCAATTTCAGCTACGCAATTCACTTAGCTGGAGTTGATTGAGTATCTTGAATCAATTTTCTCCACCAGTAGAGACTTGGCCTTAGAGTTACAGTTTTTCTTGATATCTGATCCCATAACTGATCCTGATTTTCTTCAAACGTATTAGTTATTCAAAAGTATTCACTGAACGGTTTGGATGAACACCACTCAGACTCTGTGTTGTTTGTAAATATTGGCTATCTGACATTAATGTCAGAAGGCTGGTTATTCGGCCACATGGTATTGTTTCAGCTCCTTGAATGAATGATTGAAATATTTTCCAACAAAAGAACAGCAATTAACAAATGACAAATTTCCTGCATGAATTTTCAGATAAACAAACGTTTGTACTGCCAGTAGTGGAATTTTCAGAATTTATGAAAATGCCCAACAATTGTCCCAGTGTTTATGAAAAACCATGATATAGTGAATAACAGTAAAACAGAACTCAGAATTCACTCACTAAAATAGTCACCTTTTAAAAAAAATTCAAACAACTTATTTTTCAGAAATCAAGTTCTCTTCTTTTTCTGATGGAAGTTTTGTTTTGTTTTTTAGGTAACAAGCATTGGGCTTTAGGGATTGCTGGGATGAACCAAATAGACTCATAGACTTTAAGGTCAGAAGGGACCATTATGATCATCTAGTCTGACCCCCTGCACAATGCAAGCCACAGAATCTCACCCACCCTCTCCTAGAATAATCCTCTCACCCATATCTCAGATATTGAAGTCCTCAAATGGTTTAAGGACCCCAAGATGCAGAGAATCCTCCAGCAAGTGATCCGTGCCCCATGCTATAGAGGAAGGCAAAAAACCTCCAGGGCCTCTGCCAATCTACCCTGTAGGAAAATTCCTTTCCGACCCCAAATATGGCGATCAGCTCAATGACCTGGGTTCTGCCACCAACTTACTTTCTCACCATGAGCAAGCCACTCACCACCCTGTGTCCCTTTGTAAAATAAATCTCCAAGCATTTCATGGATCCTTATAATACAAAAGTGATAAGTATCTCTGTGACTATTCTTTATCAGGCAGTGAGAGCAAAAAGACGACTCCCAACCAGTTATCTTACCTCTCACCATTACTAATACAACCTATTTATGTGTTCCACTCATTTCAATTAATGACTGCTTATCCAACACGGCACACAGTTTTTAGCAGAGTCCTCGGTCCTTGGAGGACAATATCCCACCATATCAGAATGCCAGAATATTTTCCGTTTAGAAAACTGCCCATCCTTCTCATCCAGGGGCACAGAAGAGCCAAGCACACAGAGCAGGTCGCACGCAAACAACCGCCACCACCTTTTATTTGTTTTTTGGGGAAATATTTGCTAAGCCTGCACTTGGGGTTGAGCATGGGGAACGGGGGAGGGGAACAGAATCTGGTGAACAGCTGGGGCCCATCACTTTTCATTGCAGATCTTGGAGAGATGTGGTTGACAGAGTGATGCACAGAGGCTGTCCCAGTTAATGACTTCACCATTCTCCGTCATTATCCCTATCATTAGGAAATTAGGAGGACAGAAGGTATTTACTGTAAACCTGCCACCTCCCAAGGAGAGATAAATAGAAACTGATAAATGGGATCTTCTGGTGCTGTTCATCTATTAACCTTCTGCTTCCCAGTTTAGGCATATGCATGCTATCCTGCCATTAATATCCGGTAATTGGCAATGTAGAGAGCAAAACAATCATACGTTTAGTATGTGCATCTTACATGTCACATGCATGTGCAAAGTCTCAAAGGGGAAGCCACGTTAGTCTGTACCTGCAAACACAATGCGCAGTCCTGTGGCACCTAATCTGTTCGTCTCTAAGGACGCCTCGTTGTTTATGCACATGCAAGTGTACTAACTGGGTTTGTAAGGAAGATTTGCTAGACAATCCAGTGAGAAGATATTAAGCAGTTATTTCCAGACCAAACGCTGATTCTCCCATAGTTAATCAGCCCCTAAATTTTGCAGCGTGGTACATATGTGTGCACACGCGCACACACTTGCTAATAGCTGCAATTTTCTCTCAGACCCAGCTCAGCTTCCTTAGAAAGAAAGAAATAAGCATGTGTCTTTTGCCAAGATTCACCTACTGATCCCGTATTTGATTGGGCTGGTAATTGCAATGGGGGTTCAGGGAGAAGGACCAAGTCTGTCTGAGCGACCTGGTGGGAGTCACACTTTGCAAGGTTACTCGCAGCTCATTTCCCTCATTATTTAAAAGCTGAGTAAGGAAAATAGTGGCAGGCAAATCTGAGCTATCTAAGAAGTTTGCCTTCCAGTAGAGTCCAACATTTCTGAACCTTATTGTACCTACTTACTTTCTTGGGGTGTTTATTATATTGGCACATAGCACACATGGTTTAACCTGACCACACCTGTAGGGGGGGCATGATCTTAGAATGAGGCCGCTCAAGCATAGCAATCCACAGGAAATTAGTCCGTATCTCCTAAGCTCCTAATCAAGGCCTGAAACAAACAAGGGATGAAATCTTGGCTCTACTGAAGTCAATGGTAAAATGTCCACTGAATTCAGCAGGGCCAAAATTTCAGCCAAGGACTTCCTTCCTTCCCTACACGCATGCACCTCTCCTGCTCCCTTCCTCTACACAAGTCGTCCTTTTACTCAGATAACAGGGCCTCTTAAGGCCTTCCGACCAAGCTTTCAAGGGCGCTTGGACCTACCTCACTTTGGCACTTTGAAAAATGTTACCCAGTTACCATACTTACTGAAATTTCACTATGTCTCCCCCTCACCTCCAATGTCTTTACAGTTTCTTTCCAACCTGCAGCACAATCTTCACAGGAGGGCAATTCAGGGGCTGAGCCAGGGAACTAGAAATCAAATGTAGCTTTGCATGTACACACACACACACTGTACACACAGTACACACACAGTACACACATTCGTGGCTTCATTTCTGAGGATGAAGGTGTCAGAGACAAGGCTCATGGAGGTTTGGACCCCAAACCTACTGCGCCGATGGAAAGACACCAGTGTCAGGATGCCGGTTTCTGGGAGTCAGTTGGATTTTCTTGAAATTCAGGGAAAATGCAAGTTCTGTTCCTGAATAAATGAGATGCTAGACTTCCTAGGATGGTTTAGGCAGGAATGCTAGTTTCAAGATCCTGTAGTGCATTAATTTCTCAGCTCTCGCTCTGAGAACATCTACCTATAAGGAGCTTGATGCCAGCATCCATTTTTGAAGTTTATACTAAATGCATCACACACGCACCCTTTATGTTTGTTTGATTTTTATTCTACTATTCTGACACTGTATGGTACAGGTTAAACCTCTCAAGTCCGGCACTCTCTGGTCCAGCAACATCCGTGGTCCAGCGTGATTTTGGTTAGCCAAATGTCCACTTATCATGAGTGTAGCCAAGTTTCCTGCAGTTCCATAATGTTGTTTATAGCCACCAGTCCTAGCTCTCAGTGTTCTGTGCTGTTATTTAGCTCTGAGTTAACCCTAAATGACTTCTAAAGAATCCAGAAAGCAATGGAAGTGTTAATAATGCTGCTAGACAATATTGACATCCCGTGATCTGACAAATTCTCTGGAGCTATGTCTACACTATGGGGTTTTTCCGAGATACCAGAAAAATGCTGCCACGTCCAGGGAACGCATCTGCTCTTCTGCTTTTTCTTTGTGGAAGAGCAGATGTAGTCTTTCGGAAGCCCTGTCTCCCTCCTCCCACGAGGAAGAAGGGCTCTTCTGTTTATCCTGAAGTTTGAGGAAAAGCGATTAAATGGGTTTTGATCCACCTAAGCATAAAAAAAAAAAAAAAGGGTTTTTTCCTCAGTCGAGCCCATCACAGAATTGTTTGTGAATGAAGCTGGAAACAAACTCCATTTGCAGGGCAGGGGCACCATGGGCAGTGATCACAGCTCTCATGATTTTGTCACAAGTGTCAGATTATTTGGTGTTCTTAAAGCTCCAGCTCTAGGAGTCACCAGGATATCAGCTTCTTTTCCGCCCCCCCCCCTCCCCTTTTCTTTTTTTAATAAGCAGCTAGTCCTTGTGGCTGCAGAGAAAAGTTGGAAAACCTGACCCACGCTTAATCCAAAGGCTCCGAAACCAGAAGTAGCTCCGAGAACCCAACTTTTTAAAAATCTTATTATTTTTAACATAGTCTCAGACCTGAGTGACACATGAGTTTTGAATGCTGGGAACTAGTGAAACTGCACTAGAGACTGTGTGGGTGACCAAGTCCAGCCCCCTACCTTTGTTTTCACCTGATCAGTGGAGAGACAGAGAACTTCATTCTCTGGCGCTTATCAAGCTCCACTTTGTCATAAGCAGAGTATTCACTGCTATTAATTTGTTGGTTTTGCTGAAACAGACTAACATGGCTACCTCTCTGGAACAGATCATTAGACTATATTTCAGCCTACGTGAGGACTGAAACCTAATGCAAACCAACAGAACTGCCTCTCTGCTCTTGCAGAGGAAGAACAGACACTATGCGGTGAAAAAAAAAAAAAAAAAAAACAGTACACACTCCACTTCTCTCATTTACACTGCTGTAAATCTGGAGTCACTTCACTGACTCACCATAACTAAGACCAGAATTTGACCCACTGCAGTTAAGGAAAAGAAAGTATAGGCATCATAGATAGACTGATCTAGAGATAGAGTTCCAATACGTTATATTGCTCTGATCACAGCCGAATACCGACTTTCAGACTCCAAATTAACAAGGCAGGCCTAGCAACTTTTTCTTTCCTGCTTATAAGCCATCAGTGCAAATAATAATTAAATCTCTGTTATTGCACCTTCATCCTATTTATATAAGACCCCATGAACTCTAGTCTGTGAGAATGACATTCATCCCACTTGCACAGAGTGTGAGTATCCAGAATCCAGGCAGGTTGAACACCGAAAGTTTGGAGAGATGTAAACCACCCCATCACCACCAGTCTTCCCAGTAAACACTTGGGTGGCCATCGAAGAGAGATTGAAATGCCACTCAGCTGATGAGCAGAGCACCTACAGCCAGCAGTAGGTGGTGCACATCCGCATATACCTCAGTGCACATCAAATTTATTCTGCACATAGATGGAAAAAATTAAAGGGAATGTTGATCCTCACCTACGGCAGGTGAGGAGGTGTATATAGTATCTTCTCCCCCTCCCATAAGCACCACAGCTACTATCCCAGCCTGCAATGTAGAGTCACAGATGCATCCCATCTGCACTGCTGCAGAACGGTAAGGCGCTAGGACGACCAGATGCATGTAAATGTAGTTCTAACGACTCCCTTCCAGGGACCTCAGCTTCTGTGGATGCTTACTGAGGGCTGGCATAGAGTGCCTATCTGTTTCACTGCCCCTCTATCCCATGTGTCCCACCCAGCCCCTGTAAGTGGGACTGGTCCCATGCATCGCAGGTAAATTCCATGGGTGCTATTTCTGTATCTGCTGATAAGTGCGTCTAATTGATTTTTAGGATACACATGAAAATGGGATGACAACATCTAACAATGGTAATGCAAGTATTAATTTCCATCTGTCTAAGCAACTGGCAGTGCCCATCAGTTACAGCGATAGCCAACGGTTGCAGCTGCAAAAAAGCAGAATTAGTGCTTCAGCCGCTGTCGTTCACCTGAAATTTTACAGTTTTAATTAGCAAGCTGAGGAAGCTGTCAACAATCAACATCAGCGGATCTGCCAGCCACCCGGGTTGCACGGTCTGCCAGAAATTCCATTCTCATTATCCCCAGATTTTGGTTGGTTGATTTCCCCACCCCATATACTTTCAAACTTCCAGCCTTCCGAATGCTTATCGCCCTCACCAGCCCGGGGGATAGTTTTGTCAAGACTAAAAGAGAGAGACTGAGTTTCCTTCTCTTCTTCCTCCTGTTCCAATTCAAAAAGTTTGGGGTTTTTTTCCCTCAGCTTTCCTAGGTCTATTTCCCCATCTGTAAAAGGGAGATATTGACACATATCTCCCTCCTATGGGTGTTGTGAGTCCCATCTCACTAATGGCTTCATATAACTAAGCCCTCTGGTGCATCTGTAGGCACTGGAGTTGAAAGAACCACATGGTTCTTGCTCCCTCACAACTTAAACAGGAAGGACCAAGCCCCCCTCCCCTTTTGAGAACCTCGCTGTGGGGTGGGGGGGAATAACAGCAGTCTCCCTTCCCGCTGGCAGGACTCAGGGTCTGCCGGGGCAAGTCTCAGGGAGTAGCATTGCACAGGGTCGCAACACCATTCAGATTTTCCTTCGTTCCTCCCCAGCCATCACTTTTTTGCAGTCCTTATAGCACACTCTTATTAACTCATGTGATCATTTAATTCTCAATATTAATAGTTGAATAGATGGTACTTATCTTGTCAAAATATGCCCCCTGTGGTGCTTATTTGGGGCAGGAAAGCCTGAGAGGACAGCAATGTTCCTCATATTTTTTCCATCCATGTGTTCCCTGTATTTTTTCCACCTGTGTGCAGAATACATTTTGTTTTGTGCACCAAAGCGTGAGCAGATGTGTACCACCAATAGAAGCACATGCTGCTGGCTATGGGTGCTCTGTTAATCAGCTGGGTGGCATTTGAATCTCTCCTGGGTAGCCGCCCAGACACTCAGCTTACAGGGAACACTGGAGAGCAGCATCTCTCATAGTATTTTCAGCACTTCTGTTTCCTGTTGACAATTCTGCATGCACAGTCTTTCTTGTACTATTTTGGTACTTCTGCTCGCAGTGCTAGACAGAACCCAAAGCTCAGGAGTAAGAAAAAAAATTGGGGACAATATAGGAAAGCACATTTTTCTGGGTAAGATTCTTAGGGAGGGATTGTCAAAGAAATTCACTTCAGTGGGAACATAGGCTATTTTTAAGTGATGTATCTTTTGAAAATAGCTCTGGCACATAAATGATCTCAGGCAATATTCGGGGCATTCCCTGTAAGTGGCAACTTGCTATAGCTCCAAAAGGCACCAGACAAGTTCAATGCTGTTCACTTGAGCTCCCTGCAGCCCCTACATTTCAAATATAAACAAATAAACTATGCAGATCATGGGATAGCTGTACATGTCCAGCTGTAAGTGAAACGGTCTAACTCCCTTGCATGGAATCCCCAACTCAAGTAATTAAAATTAATTGAAATCATTTTACATGGCTGATGAATTTTCCTTCCCTATCGGAGTGAGGCTCTGGGGTCATGTGTCAGATGTGATGGTCAAAGAGATCAGTGAAGGCAGCATTGTCACTCGGCTTAGCGGGTAAGATCTTAAATGCAAAAAACTGCTTTGAAATGCAGCTATCACAGCCCATTGCTGTGCTCACTCACACACACACAATCTTAACTGTCTTTAAATCCAGCAATGCAAGAGGAATAAACTAGTCCCAATTTCTCCCCTCAAGGGCCTGCGATAGCCAGGAATTCACAGCCATCTTTTTACCTGCAGATTTAAAGAATTACCATACGCCAAACTGTCATCAGGAGACAACCCTGACGCTGGTAAGGTGCATAGGAGAGCACTGCAGGTCTCTCCCCTAGCCTCCAAGAACCCACACGCCCACACACAACTCTTAAACTGGAAGATAAAGAAAAAATGCTGGTTACTGAAATGGCATATTTAACGAATATCTTTCGTGTCTAGTCTGTGGGCCAGCCCTGGGCCTCGTTATTTATAGCAATGCAAACTGAGTGTGAAATAGGTGTAGAAAGCTGCTAAATTAGAATGGCAATTATTTAATGCCCCCTCCCACTGGGGGGGGGGGGGGGGGAGGGCAGCCAGCACAGCTACTCACCTCTCTGCCAGATCCCTTAAATAGCAGGCCTCCCTGTGCTTTAACTGCTAGGCCATGCTTCCTCTCTTTTAAACATAGGTGCAGTCAAGACAATTATTTGCAATAAAGTATCACTATTATACTGTTTCCAGGCTCTTCTTAAACACAGCAATTCCCCAAGTCTAGGAGCACATTATGAGACATTGTTAACCCTTTAGTTACTGTATTAAACACCTCAACCCTTTAGTTACTCTGTTAAACAACTCCAACACCATTTACCCTTCACAATGGGTCCCTGATTGTTCCAAACACCTCAGTGCTGTGCCCATAAGCCATAGAAGGAATGTAACCCCCTTGATCCTCAAAAACTGGATGTATTCACCCAAACCCCAGGACAGTTCAGCACAAACGGCTGGGAAGCTGACCTGCCCCATCCCAAATGTGGGAGCAAACGATCAGGAACCAACGTACACCGTGTGAAAAAGGACAGACAGCATCCCTGAGAAGATGTGGTTTTCATGCCTGTTAGCTCCGCAGCATCTAGATGGGGGGTTTGCACGTCTTGTGAATCAGGCCACTCTAGCAATTTCCACTTTCAATCAACCTGCCTGGCTTCCAATGGTAGCAACTAAGTCCCTTCGCTCCACACTCAAAATGTGTCCACGCGACACCTTGTTGCAACCTTATAAGATGTTGCTTCATTTTTTTCTCGTTCTTTTTCCTTGTTACACAGCTCTGCACCTCCACGGGCGTGGATGGACTGATATAAACACAGATTTTCCTAATTCTCTTTGCTGGGACAGAGGCAGCCGTTATCAGAAACCTCCCTAGAAAGCCAGTGTCAGGGTGACTGAACTAAGGTGACACCTCTGAGTCTCTGGCTGCTTATCTAAACTGAAGCACTGATTTTTCAGAGTGTCCATTGACTCCATTTGGAGTAGTGGCACACTCATCTTATCTAGCCATCGAGCCTTGCGCTTCTGTAGGTTTAGCCCTCATTAGCATGTGCATATTTAATACCCACTTTGAGAATGAAGACAAACATCACTGTCAAAAATCTGACGCGTTTCCTGGGATGATTACAGCACAGGTGGTAGGGACACAAGGCATGCTAGACCTCAGCCCAGCGTTGCTTTGAGTCAAGTGTTCATGCAAAGGCCAGGGAATATACCTAAGTCTTTGAAAGCTGTGAGCTTAAAGTTTTCCCCACGTGATCACACACCCACGCTCAAGGTTCCAGCTTTCAGACCGAGGGGTCAGTTTCTGCTTTCCTAGGGCAACATTTGTCATAAGTCTTGTGCGCTGTGTGTGTCTTACTTTAGCCATCAATACAGCATTTCAGGGAGCTGAAGCAATGCAGATGCTGGCTCTCTGCACATGGGTGAATTTCACCCCAAGTGACAACAAACAGCAGATGCCAGAGAACCATTGCTGACATTTTCCCAGTATACACACCAGGGGTGAGGAACCTAAGGCCCAGGGGCTGGATGCAGCCTCTGGCTTGCCTGGATCCAGCCCCCCGAGGATTGTAGCTCCCCTCCCCCCTCCCCCCCAGCACTGGGGAGCCCATGCTAGCATTCCAGCCCACCTGCTGCCCCACTGTGGGGCTGGAGTACACAGAATCTATTAGCCTGGGCCCCCTTAGGCTCTGGTGTGTGAGGGGAACATGAGGAGTGTCTTTCTCCTCCTCACTTGAAGCTACGTCAGTGAGAGTTTGGGGTTTTGCTTCTCCCTTGTGTGAGGCACCTGACTGGATTTTAATGTGGGTCAGCAGCCCCCAACCTAAAAAAGGTTCCCCACCCCGATATACACCATGGGTTGTGATGTTTAAGCCTCCTAAGGGATTTGCATTCTGATTTGCCATAACAAGGAAAGGGAATCAGGCATCCACATCACACGGACTGAAATTCCCAAAGCAACCTTGGATTTTCATCCAGCAATACGGCCTCTTCACTGACAAATCAGGAGCTATTTAATCAAGAAGTGTGTTTTAACAGACCTACCTGCAGGAGTCTTGTCAGTTTTCCATTCCTGACTTGCCCCAGCGCCCAGCGATCCTGATGCCAGGGAAAGCAGAGACAGGTGCCATCACACACGTAACGGGGTCGCGTGTGTATCCTTCCATTACAAGAGAGCCAGCAGGCTGGGCCCACTGTTAGGTCACCCAGCTAATATGTGGCTGCAGCTCTCATTCTGGGAACATTCAGGAACAAAAATCCACTTTTCGGGGAAATAGAGGTCTGGAGAATGGAAGGCCTCTTCTCTGAGCTCCCATTCAAGGCATTCAGAGCGTCCTTTGCAGAGGACAACCCTAGTAAATGCAACCCTGAGGAAGGAGCGTTCAGACCCTGGAAAGGAAGAGGCGCCAGCTGGTTAACACCCTTAGCACAGATACTACGGTGATGGGCAGCAGCATAAAACTCTCCCGCGCAGCAGAGGGCCGAGCTGGAGTGCTGCCAGCCTAAAAGTTACACCTTCCAACACCAGGCTTGTACAAGTGCTTCAAGCCCAGCACTGACCTTTGCTGAAGTTCAAACAAGCCAGGTCCTCCAGGCAGCTGGCTCCACACACTCCCTTCTGGGCCTGAGAGGCTCCAGCAGACACAAGCTGCGACAAGCACCTGGTGCTGTTCTTAAAGGGGCAGCTCGTTACCAAGCCCGCCTAGGGCCAGAAATACAAACCGCAGCCATCAACAAATATCCAGGCAACACTCAACATAAGGTGTGACAATCCCAGGCCATTTCCACGGCCACGTGGGCCCAACCGTCTTCACTCTGGCAAAGTCCAGCGTGAGGGAAACAATCCCAAATCGGCCTGGCCAGCGTGGGGCTATGGCTAGCGAGCCCGAATTCTAGCCCCATCATCTCTCATGAGCTGATTTTTTTATCATGATTTTTAAACTGCGCATTTGAAATGCTACTGAAAAAGCACAGTGACTTTACAGTGGTGTCGTATTTAGGGGACTGAGGTGTGGGGGCTCAGGGCAGAGGTAGGAGTGTGTAGGGGCTCAGGGCAGGCACTGGGGGCAGGGCATGGGGCTGAGTCTGTTGGGGGTCAAGGCAGGGGGTGAGGTGCAGGAGTCAAGGCAGGGGATGGGGGCTCAAGACAGGAGGCTGAGAGGTGTGGGGCGCTCAGGGCAGGGGGTTGAGTGTGTAGGGGGCTCAGGGCAGGTAATGGGGAAGTAGGGCAGGGTGCTGAGAGGTGTGGGAGCTCAGGGCAGGTGGTTGAGTGTGTAGGGGGCTCAGGATAGGAAGTGGTGTGCAGGAGTCAGGGCAGGAAAAGGGAGCTCAGGGGGCTGAGAGTGTGGGACGCTCAGGGCAGGGGATGGGGGAGTAGGGCAGGGTGCTGAGAGGTGTGGGGGAGCTCAGGGCAGGTGGTTGAGTGTGTAGGGGGCTCAGGATAGGAAGTGGTGTGCAGGAGTCAGGGCAGGAAAAGGGGGCTCAGGGAGCTGAGTGTGGGGTGCTCAGGGCAGGGGATGGTGGCTCAGGCCTGGGGGTTGGGAAGTCTGGGAGACTCACTGGGGCTGCCCACAGTGGCAAGAATAGCTCCTTCAGTGCTCCACTGGGGGCAGGGCTGCATGGCCAGACCCCCTTGGTGCTCCTCGGAGGGAGGGACCTGTACTGGCCAGCCTCAGCCTCCAGCTTGTTGGGGGCAGGGGCGGCTCTACTGACTGGCCCCAGCCGGCAGCTTCTTGGGCTGAAGGGGCTCTGCTGCCTGGCCCTGTTCTGTGGCTCCTCTGAGCCGGCGGGGCTGCTGGCTGGTGGGGCTCCCCACTGTGATTAAGGGCCAGGGGTACGGGTTTGGGTCAGGGAAGCCTCTTGCCTGGGTCAGTGGCCAGCAACATGTAGAGCCCTGGCACCAGCTGGCCACTCCCTTCCTGGTGTGGCTGCCCCCCCTGTGGTCACCCTGTAGTTTAACTGTCCCTCCTATCAGCCCCCTCTCTTTTTATGTTATGGAGAACAATCCCATTCCAGGCACATCCCATTTTCCTGGCACAACCAAAGCCAGGCCATGCTCTAAGTTAGGATAAAAGGAAGCTGCCAAATTTGGTGGTCCTAGCTCTTACCATTTAGCAGGAGTTCTTAAAAAACAGACTAACAGATGGACAGACTCACACAAAGACACACAAATTCTCTAAAACAGACATAGGAAAGAGACAACACAACGGTCCCATCTGCGTTTGGAATCTGGTCGCCACGCCGGCACATTGTGTGGCACAGCGACAGGGCAGGGGGAGATAAAGCTTTTTCTAGGTATTAAGAAAAATACCATACCAGCCCCATGCAATATGCCCTAAGAACAATGGGGTTCATTATGGAACATCATGCCAGAGAGCTGCACTGCAGCGGATGCCCCATGGTGCGTGAAGGATGGGTTGAAAACGAGCTGAAGTGTGCCAAACTTCAATGCAGCTGCAACACTCAGGCACAGACTGAAACAGAAAGGACAGAGCCTTTTTCTAACTCTCTCATTGCCCGCTTTTAGTTTACCGTAAAAAAAAAACCCGTCTGGGAAGTAACACAGATGACTGAGGACCGGATCCTGCACCAGTGAAGTCAATGGGCATTTGACATCCAGGGGAACCAGGTGAGACGCCGAATTAAATCAACACTGAGCAAACACACACACACACTCACACAAAATACCCTTTTCCCTTGCTCCTAAGCGCCACAATGCATGTAGTATGTAACATGGCACTCAATAAGAACGGTGAAGGAGAAGTTCTCCTTGCACCCAGGTTACTTGCTTTCTTTGGTTTTAGGAAATTATATTTAAATAAATTAATAATAAAATAATGTATTAAAATAATAATAATAAAATAAGAAGAAGAATTAACAATATGCAAGGGGGCAGGTTGTGTCAGCATGTCAGTTCAGCAAGTGGCTTAAGTGTGTGTCTAATGTTTTAGTATGCAAGTAGTTCCACTGAAATCAATAGGGGATAAACATGTGCTTTCAATTAGGCAGGAGCTTAAGAACCAGGTTTAGCTGGGGCCTATGAGACAAAACAATGGGATTTGGCCTGGGAAAAATACATGTGCAGAAAATAAGGAGGGGAAAGTATGGCTGAAAAAGGACAAATTAGGAGCCACAAATTAGATAGGAGTTTACAGAAAAAAAACCAAGTGACATTTTGGGCTGTACCAAGTCACAGTGTAGGCGGATGGGACAGCAGTGTCTTTCTATGAAAGTGTGGTTCAGACTTCCCTGGGAATTTGTGTGCATTTTGCAGTACATCTCAAGGGCTTGATTGTGCTTCACTGAAGTCAATGGGAGTGATGTATTCATAAAGAAAGCTGTTGAAGAACAGAAGGAAATCCCAGAAAAGCCACAACAAAATAAAAAGGGAGCTGAGTGGTGTAGCGGACGGGTGAGGAAAAACTAAAATACTCCAATTTTCAGAAGTAGCCAATGATTTTAGCAGCTTCCACTTTTGGGAGCCCAGCTTGAGACAATATAAAGTTATTTGTAGAGGATTGAGGTGCTCCATGCTTTCTGAAAATCGGGACCTTTGAGGACAGTGGCTTTCAACCCTTTTTTCATTTGCACACCCCTAAAAATGTCCAAATGGAAATGCAAGTCTTTTGGAAACCTTGGACATAGTCTGCAGGCCCCCCGGGGATTCATGGATCACAGGCCGAGAACCTACTGCTCTGTGGTAACAACCCTGCACTCGCATTTCTGTTGTTGTTGTGCTCTGTTCATTTTAGCCCACTTTCTCTGTGGCCCTCTCTTCGGAGGAAAGGCAGGGCCATTGATCTCCCACTGTGGGGGGGGCGGGGAGCTCCTCTTTAGGATCCTTTCCTTCTCACCTGGAAGTTAAACAGGTGAGCGCCTCTCACCAGCATTTAACCACCTTTTTAATAGTAATCATGATGAGTCTGCAGTGTGTATGGTAGCTGGAATCAAAGGCATTTTCAAAAAGCCCAGGGGCGGGTGGACCCTAACAAAAGCAGTGTGCGGTGGTGCCAGGGGGTTAAAACGTTTCTTCTGCGTCATTTCTTCCTGGAGTGAGGCACAGGCGGAGGGGGCACTGGAGCAGAATGCTCTCAGAAGTTCACGTAGATCCAAAGGTTTTCAGCTGAGCAGATGAAGGAGGTCAACATTTGACTCGGCTGGCCAGGCTCTCTGGTGTAAGCCAAGCTGTCCGATTGGCTGCAGGGCGGCAGAGCCATCTTGCCATTCTGGCAGGCAGAAGGCACTTCCAGTTTTGATGCAAAATACAGAGACAGAAGTGTGGGAGGGGAAAAAAAAAGACAATGCGAAGTACGGCAGTGTGAAACTTGGAGGGAGGGAGGACGCTGGATAATCAAATGCTACATGTTAGGCAGAATGTTTCCACCAACACTTCCGTTCTGTATTCCAGTGCTTGGCATGCTGAGTTGAAACTCACTAGAATTGTTCTTTTCTTCTTCTTAATTTATGGCGGGTCCCTTCCAAAGATATAATGCTTAAACTGAAGCTACCGTCACCTCCATTTCTTTAGGATCTGTTCCACATTTGGACACTATTTGCCTCATTTAACTGCCTTCACTCCACATTTATGGAAAAGGCTGCGAATTACAAGCTGAATAAATTGCCATACCAAGTGAATTTAGACTCTCTAGTGCAAACGATACTCTTACGAACAAGAAGCCAAAAGGCCCCCTTAGCCCTTGAACAGGCACAGATGTGAGAGGAATGGAAATCTACCAAAAAGCTTGCTGTTTGCATTTGGGAAGTCAAGCAGTGAAACAACTGTACTCACTGCCACCTTTTCTGATAAAAGGCAAAGATTCATAGAAAAATAATCTTCAGAAAGAGAGATCTTCCCACATCTGTGGGTGGAATTGGAGTAGGATGCGGACTCACGGGGAGGCACAAAAATGCTTTGCATTTATTTGTTGCAGGCTGCCAAGAAGCAGGTCTTGAAATTCAGTGGCTTGTATCATCTCTCTTTTACCACGAATTTGGAAAACCTCTCAAGAGGTTTTTTTCCTAGAAAAAAGAAAAATCGGAAAAGGGGGATGCTTAAATGGAAGGATTTTATACCATTCGTGAGCCAGACTAGAGAGGTTCAACCTGTAGAAAATGTAATTTAAAAAATGATATTCCTGTTCTAGAATTCCATAGGATTGCTCCAAAATTTTATAGAAGGGATTTTGTTTTCTATTAAATTATTTTTAAGGTGTTTTCCATAGAAATCTTTTAAATTACTATATGACCCTATTGATACCTTCCATATAAATTCTCTAGGATTTTTCTTTAAGGATAGAAGCAAATTAAGATCCTGCTCCTATCTAAGTCAATATCCATATTGTGTTGCCTCCTCAGTCTAATAATATAAATAAGGACAGTTAAAGGCTCGAATGTGTGAGCCTCTAGAAATGTAAAAAAAGGAAATTTCAGATTAAACAGAGGAAATAGGAGAACAACGTTGTCCAGGAACACCACTTTTGTCCTGTTTTATTACCACACCAAAATGCAGTATGAGAAGCATTTAAGTTATGAAGTTCTCCGATTCATTTAAGTGTAAAGGAATGGAGTAAGGATTAGTTGCATGAGTAAGGATTTGTAGAACTAGGAATTTAGTCTATGAAATTAGGGAATACCATATCCTTAATGGATTTGTTTCAAAAACATCTAACGAGTTTAGGAGCAGAGTTCCTAATTGGAAGACAGCAAAACTAGTGCTCCTAAGTTCCTTAAAGTTAAGCATGTCTGGAATTCTCCTTCTCTAGGTGCTCAAATCTGCCTAGTAGTGAAATGTTTTAATTCACGTTTAAAAGCCATGTGATTTCATTAATATAAAGAGGAATGTAGTGGAGCGCATAGATTCTCTGTACTACGCTAATTAACAATGAGACTAACAGTCTTATTTCAATTTTTATTCCATAAATAAAACAAGAAACACTGAAAACCAAACCTCTGGTCTCATTGAAGCGAGTGTGACTAAGATCAGGAATAACAAACAAAAAACCTTTTAGCTAGTTATACATTAATTGGTTCTTTCTAGACTGAGAAAATTCTTAGCACGCACACACACACAAAATAAAAGAAATCTCACTTTAAGGTTGGTCAGATAGCAAATTTCCTCTTAAGACAAAAAGATGAAAAACAAGAATGCTGTCACCTTGCTTGCTTGCATTTGAGGTGGGAGTCCTGGGTGTTTTCTGGATGGTGCTACAGGTAAGATTATTAGTAATGAGACTCATCTTTCATGTCAACACAGCTGAAACGGGCATACATGTTCCAGGAGGCCTAGATCTGGAAAACCAGCTTTAATTCGAGTCAATGGGAATTAAACATACATATCAAGGGGAGTTTAGATGCTGTAGACCTCATATTCAGCACCCAGATAATCATGGTGGCTTGATGGAATAATTATAGGTTATGGGGATATGAATAAGTAGGTTGAAAAAATAGTTGAAAATAGGTTGAAAAAATAGGCTGAAATTTTTAGTTTTCATTCCATGGGAACTTTCATTGCAATTTGGAAAAAAAAAAAACAAGTGTCCAAAATGTCAGTATTTGTTGCAACACGGGTGCACCTGAGTCCCAACCACACCTGTGGACTCACAGGAGGGGAGAATTCTGACTTGGTTGTGTTCTCCACCCACTTTGCAGAGCTGTAAGTGACCACACAAGACAGTGGATACAAATTGCCAGTTTTTAAAGGCACCAACAGATATAGCTGGGCTCCTGGTAGGTGTTATAGAAGTGTCTAAACAAATTGGCTTCAGTAGGAGCTAGGCACCTGGCTGCTCTGGAAAATCCCGGGAAGTGCCAATCTGCATCTTTTGGGGACTAAATTCCTTAAAAACCTGGCCCAAGGTGGATAGGAACTCAGCAGACCAGGTTCAGTTCACAGCTCAGCCACTGACTGGAAATGACTTCGTTTACTCTGTGCCTCTCTAAAATGGGGATTGTACTTCCTTATCTCAACAGATGAAGGACCGTGAGCAGCTCCAAGACTACAGTGTGCAGTATATATAAACAGACCGTACTAGTGATGGAGTGTCTGGCCCCACACATACTTTCGAGAATACAGTTTCCAAATAATCAGTTTAACGGGGGGGGGGGAAGTTTAACAGGGGAACAAGACATTTACATTTCACATTCCCTGGGAAGGAGGAGTGAGTGGCTTGCTGTCTGTGTATGACACATGTGCATCACATGGCTGTAGGGTTGCCAAATGGTTTAACCAAAAATACCGAACACTCCCCCCCCCCACACACACACACACACAAAAACACCGAGGGGAAAATTCTGTCGAGGGAAAAAAAGGGGGGAGACTAAAGTGGTTGAGAGGAAAAAAAAGGACCCCAAGAGTTATTAAGCAAAAACACAAATAAATAAATAAATAAAACAGTATTAAAACAGCATGGCCCCTTTAAGTGTGTGCAGAGTCAGAATAGGGATAGGAAGAGGAGCAGTTGAGCACTAAGACCTAGAGAAGGCTTTCCCTTGCTCAGGTCTTTAGGCTTTTTGCCGGAGGCCATCTTGTTTTCTTGGTCGAGCCAGAAGGGAGCTTCCCTGCAGAACCAGGTAAGCAGGAGGTCCAGGGGCGGGAGTCGGGGTGGGGGGGGGGAATCTGGGGGCTGGGCCCGGTTGCTGAGTGTGTCGTAGGGTTGCCAGGTGTCCAGTATTTTCGCCTCCTGGCAGGGCAAAAAACCAGAAAATACCGGACATTTTAGGTGTCCGGTATTTTCTGAATTTTTTTACAGGACAGGAGGCGAAAATACCGGACTATCCGGGTCAATACCAGATACCTGGCAACCCTACGTGACTGCGTCCCGGGGACGATTGTGTCTGGACCCCTGAATGCACCTGGAGGACCCCACTGGAGCAATAAAACGGTGCCGTGTCCCCACTATATATGTGAGGTCCTGCCTCCTGGAGGATGCCATTTTGCATGCAGTGTAGAACCGCATGCCCAACTGAAAACCTTCCCTCTGCTGTGAACTTTGGTCAGGGCAGCTTTGAAGTCCGGCTTTCTGGCGTTGTAGCTCCATCCAGACAGGAGTGAAATGTAGCTGGTGGTGTTTGCCCACAACGAAAGAATCCTTGCTGGGCAAACGGGACACAAGAGCAATTCACAAAAGAGCAAACCGTGGAATAAGGAGCTCCCCTGGCTGTCTCTCGTGCGCTCTCTCCTGCAAAATCCCACATGGCAGCTGGTTCATCGCTTGCTTATTGGCAAGTGATTAGAAACCACACAGAGCTCAGAATTCTGATTAAGAGTGTAAAATTCATGGAAATAAACAAAGTGAATGTGTAATAAGAGAAAGGAAACCTAGACCCACAGCATTTTAAAACAAAAACCGAAGAGAATCAAGTGAAGAGAAAAACAAGAGAAATGAAAGAATAACATGAAGAGAATAAGTTACTTATCACCCTGCCCTCCCAAATGTCCCTCACTTAGATGGAGGTCACTCATTTCACTTCCCAAACTTCCACTCAAATTTGGTGCCCCCTCACGTTTATCGTTGACAGTGGTCTATGTCCAAAACAAAGGATCCTGTTATACAAACAGTTAGTTGTAGTCTCAAGTGCTTTAATCGGACAGCACTGGAAGTTTCTTGCCTTAAAAGAGTTTTGGTGTCTCTCCTTTCCAGCCCCACATTTGGGCTTTGGCAGATTGAGGGATATGTTTCTCAGGATGGGTCGCTCAAATGTCAAGGCAGAGAACCTTGCTTGGACACGACACAGCTGGCCATCTAGTGGGAGAGAAGGAAAACTGCTGGGCCGTTTGAGGCATTTTCTTTCTCTTTTGGAACTTCTTGCCAAAGTTCCAATAAAAGAGAAACCAAAGTTAGAGTATGTCTACACTGCACAGCTGTTAGCGACGCTATGTCGACACACCTTGTCTGTACAAGACAGAGTGTGGTTGTCGGTACTTTTGCTGACAAAATACTTCCACTTCCTACAAGAGGGTTTTGTTTGCTGGCAGGAGAGAGCTCCTGCCAACAACGCAATATTCACCCTTTCACTTGCCACGGCAAAACTTTGTCATTAAGGTGGGAACCTCCTCCTCCTCCTCCCCGTGAACGACAAAAGTTTTGTCGATCAAGTGCAAGTATAGACATACCCTTAGAATAATCTGATGTGAAGGTAAGAACTCTATTATTCTCTTCCAGTCTGACCAGAAGCATGGAAAGCAGTGATCGGAGATACCTTGGAAACTTCATAATAATAACTGTAAACCTGTGTCTACTTTATTAAAACAAACTCATTTAAAATATTCTTACTGATTTTAATTTGTATTTCATTAATAACCCGAGGCCTCATCTTAGATCAAGTCTTGTGGTGCTAGGCAGTGTGGGAACAACATAAAGAGACAAGCCCTACCCCAATCTCAATAGCTAAGACAGACAAAGGCAGGAAGGAGAAACAAAGACACAGGGAGGTGAATGGATATGACCAAGGTCACACAGCAGGTAAGTGGCAGAGCTGGAGATACCTCTCAGGTCTCCTGATTCCCAGCCCAGTGCCCTGCCCTGGTTCCTAGCTTCCACTGATTTCAATGGAAGTTAGGAGCCTAGCATATTCACAGCTCTGGCCCTGTCTATATACAAGTGAAAGGGCACCTACTGCTTCTATATTCATCAGTGTATGGGACTGATTCTCTTTTCATGTGCAAGTATGTAACACCGGTGTAATTCCATTGACTGAACTGCAGCGACTCTGGATTTACACCGGTGTAACACAGAGCAGATACTGGCTGCATTTATTTATTCCCCCTCTAGGTTTCCTGTGTGTACCACACTGTACCTATACTTCTTTGCTGGGGGAAAGGTAAAAAAGACAAGTGAAGAGGAAGTCCTAACTCTAGGCTTGTAATTGCTGGTTAAAACCATTGTGTAGGGGGGGAGCACCAATTCTGGAGCCATCAGACCTTGTGGTAGTATTTTAAAAAGCCAACAAAGCCACGAGCCAGCGTCTCAGCCCCATTACGCCTGTTGGGCCTCTCTTGGTCCTGTAAAGCCGATTCGAAACACACATAAGCAGCCAGCTGGGACATCCCCGTCTCTTGGGCAGTTCTCCAGAGGAACAGAGCCAACACAGAGCCCCACCCCTGCCCACCCTTGCGCCTGCAGCAGGCCTCAGTGGAGCAGGCACAGCCGGATAGCTGCTGCACTCAGGTGATCCCCAGGATGGCTCAGAAGGCCCAGGTTTAGTGTTCGCTCTGGGCCTGTCCTAACACCCCCGAGCAGCCCCTTGGGAAAGGTCAAAGCTGGGCTGGCATCACTCACAGACCTGGTGAATTTTCTTAACAGAAGCCACCCCATTTCCCAACCATGGCTCCATCAGGGCAGATGCCCAGACCTACGCTTGCCTCAGCTAAGGCTGCTACAGAATTTTTCAGGCCCGTGCCAGCTGCAGAATGCCTTGGCCAGCTGCAGGACTGAGCGATTCCATCTCACGGCATGGACCAGCGCGATCAAATTACTGGCTACATGGGAGCGGGGTTCCTGGCTCTCTTTTAGGAACCTCCAACCAGCAGCAACCATCCTGCCCATTACCTTGGGAACAAACAGGACTGAAGAAGATCCAGCCATTCCTTGTCGTTCTCTCCACGCCTTCGGTTGGTGGTGTCAGACAACAGCGCCAGCGTGGGACGGGCACAGTGCATGACAGCCGGTTGCTCCATGTTCCTCGCTTTGCACCTTGACTGTCTTAATTGTGAAGGCGTTAATGAAAAGCAGACGCTGTCAATCAGGGCTGGGCAAGATGCGGCCCGGGGGCCAAATCCGGCTCACCCAATACTTTGATCCAGCCTGCGGACGGCATCTGGCCGCTTTCTATTTCTATCCCGTTGCCCATGCCACCGAATTTCCAGGCAGTGGCTCGGGCAGCAGGATCCTATTTAAATGGCTCATGGCTCCCAGGTGTGGCGCTACCCTAGCAGGGGTCAGGGCACAAGCCCTTTAAATAGTCGCAGCAACCCTGGGCGGTTGCCAGGCAACGTGGAAGCAGTGGGGCCATGAGCCCTTTGTTGTGTTTTTTAACTACTCTGAGGGGTGGCTAGTCCCCAGCCCTGCCCCTTCCGCCCCAGCCCGTGACTATGTATCAAAATTAATTAAGTGCCCCTCCCCTGGCAAAAATTATTGCCCACCCCAGCTGTAGATAGTACGCTCGTCACAGCCTGTACTATCTGCAGCTGCTGGATTGACTGAGCCTGGCGTCTCCTCAGGCCGGCGCTGCAAATCCCAGTTTCTCTCTCACACCACCATCTGGAGCAGAGCATGGCCAGTGGATGGGCTTCTACTCTGGACGTGATGGAATGACTGGCTAAGTAGTGCACAACACACAAAGGCTATGTCTACACTGGCGGGTTCTTGTGCAAGAACATGTCCACACTGCCATGTGCTTTTGCGCAAGAGCATCCATGGCAGTGTGGATGCTCTCTTGCGCAAGAAAGCTCTGAGGGCCATTTTAGCCATAGGGCTTTCTTACGCAAGAAACCCCTGCCGCGAGTCCACACTGCGCTCTTGCGCAAGAGCTCTTGCACAAGAGGGCTTATACTTGTTAGAAAAGAGCGTAGCTCTTGCGCAAGAAGCCCTGTCTTCCCACGCTTTACTGTAAATCTTCTTGTGCAAGAGCGGGCGGGCAGTGTGGACGCTCTGCAGAATAACGGCCGTTCTTGCGCAAGAACCCGCCAGTGTAGACATAGCCAAGGACTTTTACGGGGAGTCCGAAAAGCACTCAGCCAGGACAACTGCAAGGCAGCCACTGATGGGAGTCTATGTGCCATCTTACAGCTTTCTCGGGACACAGGCAAGGTGGTGAGCTGGCCTCAGCCAAGTCGTACTACTCAGCTTCCTGTTATAGGAAACCCGCTTCAGTAGGAGCAACAGATGAGAAGGTGTCACTACCCTTGGCAGAGTCACACGTCCATCTCTGAAACCAGCGAGCACATCACACCCTAAGACTCGTTCTCAAGACCAAAAGCTTTCCCAGGTGACAGGAACAGAGAAATTCCTCCACAAATTGGAGCGGGTGGATAGCAGATCTTCTGTCCTTCCCCGCCGGAAGGCAATACTTGGCCAAGCGTAAGGGGGCATTCTGTATGAGCAGAAAGTCACGTGGCTTCGGGGAGTCTGCCACAGGTTTGGACAAGTCAGACCAGCACCCAAATCCTTTCTAAACGCCATGTCACTACCTGTATAGGCAGTTTCACTCTGTAGCGGCAGCAAGTTTGTTTGTACTTTCACAGGTAATGTGGCTATGCTCGTACTGGGATTGGCGTTGTTTTAAATGATACCCTTTGTGCAGGTTGTAAGAGTCAGTAATGTTCTGTGGGTGGGGTCCTGCTGGGGGGAAGCAATCGTTTCTCTGCTGCCATGTCATAATTACAACCATTTTGCTCTCTGATTCAGTTTTGCTCTGGCTTCCCCTTTCTCCTCCCAACCCCAAGGGTACCTCTTCTTCTTTTCATCACACACATATATTGCGCCTCTCCCTAAACATTTTCTTTACCCGGAGAAAAACATACGGCTATTATCTGCTCTTCTGTGGCCTCCAGCCGGTCCTACAATTTACTAGCTTCAGGGGGTAGCCGAGTTAGTCCGTACAGGATAAACTACAATTTACTGTCCAGGAAATAAAAGCCCCAGAGAGATATTATCTCTCTTTCATCTGACATTTCAAACCAAGACCTGAGTTCTATTTCAAAGCTCACACTAGCTGACGTTTGATAGATATTCCAGGTGCTGTAACACCCACGATCTCTCAAGAGGAGCAACGTGAATGGATAAAGTTCAGCTGCTGGTAAATTCCCTCAGAGCAGAGCAATCGCAATCGGAACAGACTACAAAGTAAAGAGAGTTTGCATGGGCATTGCTAGTCAAGCTTGCTGGCATCAAGCCCCACCAATGGGCTTTGTTCATCTACCATCAAGTCAATGGTAGTTTTGAACAATGACATTATTTGAATGACCACATTCATGATGGTACCACTGAGCAAATGAATACAAATGCATCTTGCAGAAGCATTAGGAGACAGGAGACGATTTTGTTTCAGTCAACGTTCTCAGGAACCAGTTGATTCTGGGAACTTGTAGTATTAAGGAAAAGGACTAAGCCACGTCTACATTGATGCTTTTCGTGCCCAGCGGCACAGCAATGCTGAGAATTGGCTTGAACTGATTTTGAAAGAAAACCTTTGCATATTTGCAGTATTGGTGCAACTTTCAGGCTGGGGAAGGGAGAGGTTGCTAAGCAAAAATGTCATGCACCCCAGCATGGCCAATATATTAGATGAGGTGAATGCAGAAGAAGATTTGCTTTTATTGTTGTCCCTTTTCCACAGAAATACCAATCTATACAAATAGCTCTTTTTTTCTTAGTGAAAGGATACAAGGTTCAGAGTCAGAGACTCTGAGCCTGCCCATTTATCGAGCATGCATGGAGATCAGCTTTACATACTGAGGGGCCAGTACCATTTTGCATTCTTTAGCTCTAGGTGTCACAACAAAGTCGGGCCCTCCTGAAAGTGACTCTCTTTCTCCAAATTCACTCCGCCTTGTAAGGGCACATGACTGACAACAAATGCCATTTTAAAATATAAATGGGCTTTTTTGGTTCGTGTCTAATGGGGGTGAGCGAGGTGACCCTCTCAGTTCAGTCACAGTGAAAGGCATTGGTAGGCTGCACTGGCGCCTAACACGTGCCTTCATTTGAAAAGCACAACACCCGTGACCTCATTGTTCAGTATGGACACAACTGAGGGCTAAAGGAGTCTAGTATGTCTACACTTGTGGCTTCTTGTGTCAGAAATATGCAAATGAGGCTCAACGTGGAATATCGCCGAGCCTCATTTGCATACCTAATGAGCCACCATTTTTGCAGAAGAGGCTCTTGCACCAGAAGGAGCTGTCTACACTGCCCCTTCTTGCGCAAGAAAACCCCTCTTGCGCAATGCCGTTACGCCAACTATGTTCAGGAATAACGGCATTGCGCAAGAGGGGTATTCTTGCGCAAGAAGGGGTATTGTAGACAGCTCCTTCTGGAGCAAGAGCCTCTTCTGCAAAAATGGTGGCTCAGTAGGTATGCAAATGAGGCTCAGCGATATTCCACACTTATCCTCATTTACATATTTCTGACACAAGAAGCCGCAAGTGTAGGCTTAGCCTAGAAGCTATGCTCATCCCATCCTTCGGTCTCTGCTGACACTCCCTGTAACTATTCCAATTGTGACAGCGCTTTTGCTGAAGAAAACCACTATGAACCGACTGAGATGGCCTGCTCATTTCACTGAGTCCACCAAAGAGCAACCCGTGTGGCAAGGGCTCCTTGCCCAGGCCACCGGTTGGGTCAGCCTCTCGCCTCCTTCCCCAGGGGTTGAGGCTTGCAGCTGGTTTCTGTGGTAGGGAGACTAGCCACGCCCTCTGGGACTCCCTCCCCTGCTGTTTCTGCTCTAAAGCTGTTATGACTCACTCTCAAACTCTTACTCTCTGTCTCTCCTCCCACTCTCCCCTTCACCTTTCAACTGTGGAAGCTTTTAAAGGCCTCCAGCAAACCAGCAGTGGAGTCATCTGACCCCGATCTGCCTGAGCCCACTCCCTACCAGCTGCTTCTAATTGTCCTGCCACCCTCCGCTTCTATTTAGCAGGTCTTTTAGCCTTTTGGGGCTGCCTTTCTCCAACTCTTTTTCCCCTCCGGCCTGACCGTGCCACACCAGGTTCTTCACGTTCAGTTCCTGTCAATCCAGTTCTTATCAAGAATCACAAAGCACTATGTTCCTCAGCCTGATGTAGGGCCATAGCAGGCTAGAGATTTTTTAGCAGATCTCCTCTTTGAAGTTACGAGGAGTTCTGTCTGAATATTAATGGCAAAATGATCATAGCTCCAAACTGTGAACCCTGTACACAAACAGTGCCATCAAAGCTAATGAGACCATGCAGGTGCGTAATTGTTATCCATCATGAGTACGATTTTACTATCTGGCCTATAATTATTACTGAAAGTGGCCCGGCAGACCAGTGATCTGACCCAGTATGGGAAATTTGACATAATCAAATAATAGATGAATCCACTAGCTCCTTTGAGCACTTGCTAGAAGCACTAAAACTCCTCAAAGAAAGGAGCCCCCCCAAAATGTGCACATTCCTTTGTGGAAGAACAAGTCCAATAAACTGGCAGTCTTTGCACTTCCATTCACAGTTTAAATCATTTAAAACTCCAAAAAGAAAAAAAAAATCTTCCTGGGTTCTGTGTGCGAGTTTCAGTTTGATATGCCAAGCCTTTTGCCTGGGTAAATATACATTTCAAGAGTGTTACTGCTCTGAAGCCCATAGCTTCAGAGTAGCAGCTTCAGAGCAGTAGGACTTTTCAGGCTAGAGGGAATGAGAGAGATGCCTGTTTTTCCCCAAAAAACGTAAGTGAATTTTTGTAGGGAAAAAGAGAAGCAGGCCTGACTAATATTTGGGATGATTGGTTTCTCCCGTCTCCCATTAGTTTTCCACTGCAAAATCTGCTGTTGTAACTTGTTTAAAAGTTTTTATTGGGAAGAGGTCATAAGCTGGGCAGACCCCTGAAGAAACCAGAGTTCTGATTAAAAGTTTAATAAACCAAAATATTTAATATGAATCTAAGGGACAAAAGCATACATCTGAGAAGGGGCTTATCTTAGAAGAGTACTATGACTGTGTCACTTTACAGGAAACTGATGAACTGCAAAATTTGTTAGCAGAGCAAAATGGCAAAAGGAATTCCTGGTTTGGGAGGTTGAGAAGTATTATATTAACATTATAGTATAACGGCATGTAGAACTCCCCTTCTGGAATCAGGCCCCACTGTGCTTGGAGCTGTACAGATACACAGGAAAGCACAGTCCCTGACTTCAGGAGCTTCTGGTCAAACTGGACATGACAAATCAAGGAAGCATGATCAGCTCCATTCTACTAGTGGGGAACTGAGGGTATTTACACTGCAATACTATTTCGGAAATAACTGCGCTATTCTGAAATAACATAGTCTGAGTCTACACAGTAGCCAGTTATTTTGAAATAGTGTCAACATGCTGTCAAGCTGGAGGACTTCTTACTCCGGCTCCTGTAACCCTCACTGTACGAGGAGTAAGGGAAGTCGGAGGAAGAGAACTCCATTTCAAAACAAGTGCTGTGTAGACGCTCCCTATTTTGAAATAAGCCATTTTGAAATAAGGTATGCAATTGATGTAGCTCAATTTGCGTAGATTATTTCGAGTTAAGCCCTGCAGTATAGATGCACCCTGAGAGATAGAGAAAGTGAACCATGTGCCCAAGCTCACAGAAGGAGCCTGGAGGCCATGTCACTGCACAATCACATATGGCTTTCAGCCTGAGCCCCACTCTCTGCAATATCCCCATTTTACAGATGGAGATCTGAGGAACAGAGTTGGTGTTTTCCCTAAATGTAGTAAGCCTGTGACTGAGCCAAGCACTGGACCCTGTTTCTTGAGAACTAGACTAGCGCCTTGTTCACCAGGCCAGCCTTTCTAGCCTTAGTAAACTTTGCCCTGACTCTGATCACTTGCCAGTGTAAATCAGAACTAATTTAACCAAAGGGGATGTGCATACATGTAAAACCAGCCTTCACTGACATTAGAATCGGAACCACCAGCCACTTGGCTGGTGGGAGTCAGTTTAGCTCAACTGACTTCAGTGATTTACATCAGCTGAGGAGCTGGTCTTTGGGGTGTAAGCATGTTTCCAAATGGCTTGAAAGGATGATCTGTGACTCTCCTATATACTAGACTTGTGAAATCCATTCCCAGCTGGAGCATGGGCTTTCTATTTGATCTTTAGCCAGTCTCACCCAGCCTCAGTTTCCCTAAATTGTCACATGACTGTGAGGGAGCGGAGAAAGGCAGGCCTGGCATCCCAGGAGTTAAAGAAAGCCTCTGGACCCAGCTAGCCCCGCCCCACTTAACCTGCAACCGATGCCAGGCCTGGACGGGTGAGGGGGGGGGAAATGGGAGCCTGGCTCAGTTTGGGGCTGACTAGCGGGGGAGCAGGAGCTTGGTTCGGCAGTCTGAGCGAGCCTGTCCACTCAGCAGCCATGGGGGCGAGTAAGCCTCCAACCCCACCCCTCTGGGTAAAGGGGGGAACCTATTGGGAAGCCCCAACTCAGGGAAATCTGGGATCTTGGAGGTCACGCCCCAAAGTGAAGGACTTGAACAGGGAGTAGTGCAGAGTTCCTGGGCCAGGAACACAGGGGGTCAGACCCCCTCCTTTTTCCACCCACCTACTCAGCGACATAGCCACTAGGCTACTCAGCCCTCAGGGACCCGGCCACAGTGATATATTTATTAAAGTGCCAACAAGCCACTCAAAACCACAGTGGAGCAAAGATGACGCTCCTGGCATACGAAGCAGAGTTAGACGCTTGCTTCCTCCCCCTTCCCCAGGCCTCATTCGCAAGATTGCAAAAAGCACAGGACATTCTCTTCACACTGGGTGCTCAATAGCCTTGTGTGTTAACTCCTGGGGAGGCAAACTCAGTCCTGACTTTGCACCCCATGTAAACCCATTCCAGGGGCAGACTGGCCTGGGCAGTTAATGGACTTTCCCAGAGAGTTAGGGATATAAACCAAGGCTACTCACATATTTATACATGCGGATTCATTACTGGAACTAACCACATAACCCACCAAATCAGGGGTTCATTTAACTGCACATCCAGGAATGTAATCTATGCCATTAAATGCCAGCAATGCCCCACTGCTATATCTATTGGACAAACTGGACAGTCCCTACGGGAAAGAATTAATGGACACATATCAGATATCCGTAAAGGAACATACAAAAACCTGCTGCGGAACACTTCAATCTACCTGGGCATTCATTAACAGATCTTCAAGTGGCTGTTTTTGTTACAGACCAATTCCACAAGCCAAATACACAGGGAAGGACTGCAACTACACTTCATTCATAAGTTTAATACTCACGCTAATGGATTACATAAAGTTTCCGGATGGCTGGAACATTATCAACCTACCAAACAATGAAGGTGCCAATGATTCTTTGTCTGTATTGTATCTGGTGTTAGTACTCTTCTTCTCTATTGCCTACTAATGGTTCTTATCTGCCTCTTTTGACTATCCAGTCTTTAGGTGCTTATAGACTATTTGTTTTTCCTGTTACATTCCAGCTCGGTTTTCCCCTTGATATTTTTATACCCACTGTCTCTTCTTGCCTCCCCCCCCCCGCCATTTTTTCCTCCGCTTCTCCCCCCTACTTCTCCCTTATTTATTTTAGTTCTGGACATGCAACACTCCAGTCATGTGAAGAAGTGGGCTGTGCCCAGAAAAGCTCACGATACCATCTACATGTTTTGTTAGTCTTAAAAGTGCTAAACGACTATTTGTTTTTTTAAGTTTATCCTGTACAGACTAACTCAGCTACCCCCTGAAGCTTTTAATAGCGTCTATTATGAAAGAGTAAGAGCCATACTGCCGAGCACTGTAAGCAGGGGTGTGCATAAAGGATGTAAAAGCAAAGGAAATAAGGGCCTCTCCTTCTGTGTATTCGGTTACCTCCTGGCTAGGATATCTTTCCCATACACAGACTCCCTTCTCTCTCTTCCTCTGCACTCCCTGGCAAAAATGTCACAGGAGGGGAAAAGTGACAAGCTCGTAAGGAAATGAAGATCTCATTCTGTTTGAATATTACATTAACCCCCAAGCACCACTGCTTCATTTGTCAGCTTTTTCAGAGCACTCCGTCTCCCCCTCACCCCTGACCCGCTTGGTCTGATTATGAATGATCAATAGGCACATTTGCAGTGGAACTCTTTGCACATACCTAGACCCTCGGCCTCTAGTCGCTCATGCAGATAATAACGGCAGTTCGAGTCACTTGCCCATAACTCCAAGCTTCATTAAACAGAGGGGATGTCACCAAAAGTCCCTTTAACTGTCTTTCACATCTCTGCCAGGGAACAACTGACAGTGCTGAGATATGGGGTTTGGGATATAACTAACATAATGATTTGGATAGTCCACTGAACGCGCTGGCCTGTGCTTCGGTGCTGGAATCTACTCATTTAGTGAATGCGGGAGGAGAGGCAAGCTGCACTTAGACACATCTGATTGTTTGCACAAAAGCATGCCTGCCGTCACGTTCAGCTTCAGAGGAAATATTGCCCTGGAATTGAGCAGGTATTCGCTAGGAAATGGTGACTTGCCACTCTCGCTTCTTTGTTCTGTACCCAGTTTATTGTCAGAAATCTGTCCCCGGTGCGTTTTCTGGGCGTAGGACCGCTGTCCGTCGGAGACCCTCACACCGCTGGAGACACCGCGAGAAAATTCATCTCCACTCAAAACAATGGGGTGGTGTGTTCGATGTTATCGACTGCTTTACAGGCTAAATATTAACTTGTTACATTGTCATTCCAGGTGGTGGCAGGGGAGAAGGGACTAGCCTGACCCACTGGGAGATGAAACCATGGAAGCAGACTGAGTTTTCCATGTGTCCCAGCTGGCTGTCAATGAGCAGAACACACATGCATTTAGGATTCCGTTTCGATCTAAGCTGTGACCCTTAAGGGCCATACACAGCATCCATCTGCTCATAACTCTTACCGATATTATTCAAGCCCCACAGAACACTTCTACCCATCACAGGTAGTATATAGGCACCACCGCTTGGACAGCTTCTATCTATGGTATTCTAGCGGTGTGAAAACTGTTGAAATAATGAGTTCATTTCTAGGTGCCTTGGGAGCAGAAAGAGATTGAGGAGTTGGAAGGAGTAGAGAGAAAAAAGCAGCAAAAAATGATCAGGCTGCTAAAGGAATGGGCGTGAGGAAATACATAAACAAGCTCTCCCTTCCCCCCTCCCTTCTCCCCTATTTATTTTGGTTCTGGACATACAACACTCGGATCATTTGAAAAAGTGGCCTGTGATACCCACAAAAGCTCATGATACCATCTACATGTTTTGTTAGTCTTTAAAAGTGCTACCAGACTATTTGTTGTTTTTTAAGTTTATTATGTACATATAGATTGCAGCAGTGACAAGATGCCCCAAACCAAGCTAGTGCCCTAATGTGTTAGGCACTGTATAAATAGCAAGCAACAGCCTTTGCCTCGACAAGCTGACAATCTAAGGAAACACAGAGAAGAGACATATTAATATCCCCATTGTACAGAGAGGAATCTGACGCACAACAAAATTAAGTGAGTTGCCTAAAGTCACACAGGAAACCTGTGGCAGAGGGAGGTGTTGAACACAAGGTTCCTGAGTGCCAGTCCAGTGTTTTAGCCCCAGGGGCAGTACACTGGAGCACAGCCAAATCAACGGCTAGCGGAGGATGCCATCACCGTCTACAGACCTCTGTGGGGTGTACGCAGCAATGAGGAAGACTGGGAGAGGAATTATTTAGAGCGGTACAAGGGGGTATAGTTAGGAATAATGGGCTGAAATTAATAAAAGTGAAATCTGGGCTGACTCTGAAGGAAAACTTCTGGACAGTAGAACGGGTTCAATAAAGTGGATCGGTCTCTTGAGGAAGGCGGTGGAAGCCTCAGCCCTGACCAGCAGGCAACGGTGTAAGGGGCAATCTTGCATTGTCTCGGGATGGTCCAAATGACCCAATGAACCTCACATCTTTATCTTCTGTTGTTCCGTGCACTGCCAGCTGCTCAGCCAGTTCTTCCTCCAGCAACTCCCATCTTCATGGCTCCACACCCAGGCTCGCTGCCGGTCTTGTGGCAGCAACAGCCGTTAGCTGAGCGGTGCGGGATAGGGTCATTGGGTCGTTGATTGCACATATCCAGTGCCCTGTGTAAAGGACTGCTGTCTCTTTTCCAGCCAACAGACTGGAGTAGCAGTTGCCAATGCCTCCTACCATCTCTGTGGATTGGGAGTAGATACTACTTACCCTTCTCTGCATATTCCCCCCAGACAAAAACTGTTTAATGAATCTTCCTATGAAAGCATCACTGTATCTGCGGGGTATATAATTTACTTTAGACAGCAATGTGCATTGGTGTTCTAGTACACATTTATTGTAAGATACAGAGCTCCACTAATGGGGTCTCTCTAGCGCAGGAGTGGCCAAGTTGTAGTTCAAACAGGAATTATGTTGGGGACGTTGTTTTCTGGCCTCTGTTATACTGGTCATAGTGGTCCTTTCTGGCCTCGGTATCTATGAATATGCAAAAATAAATCACTCAAAAATTGGGCTTTGATATCAGTTGCCCTGAGAATGGAGAGCAGAGCCTTTATAAAATAGTGAAGATGTAGATGGCATGTTTTTGATTTAGGATTTAAAGAGAAAGTGGCACTGAAAAAGTTGAGGTAGATGAAGGGTGGCCAACCCGCGGCTCGCAAGCCACATGCGGCTCTTCAAAGGAAAAATTAAAGCTCCCGCTCCCACAGCTGCGTTCCCCTGCTCTGGCCTTTTTTCCTTGTCTGGTCAGGGCGCCGCTTGGGGCAGCAAGATCTGACGCTTCAGCCAACAGAAGCCTGCTTGGGATGGAAGCCTGCTTGGGCCACACGTGGCTCTTAAAGGGACAGTGGGGTTTTTTTTTTTCCTCAACAACTTTCTGGCTGACGGAAGCCTGCTTGGGCCACACGTGGCTCTTAAAGGGACAGTGGGGTTTTTTTTTTTCCTCAACAACTTTCTGGCTGACGGAAGCCTGCTTGGGCCACATGTGGCTGTTAAAGGGGCAGCAGGTTTCAGCCATGTAACTGATAAAAAAAAAGTCTGAAAAAATTTACAAAAAATTACTTTTTCCCCACAAAAATGGCAATTTCTACACAAAATGTCCATTTTTAAATGACATTTTTCAGGTTTTCTTTCAGGAACGAACCCTTTCCCTCCCCCAGGTCAATCAAGGAAAAAAATTAATGCAAACAAAAGCTTTTTTTGTTTTCATAGATATTTTTCTACAGGAAAAACAGTCATTCTCAGTTTGCTCTATTCAGCAGTTTAAAAAGGCCACCACTGGACATTTTTTTTTTTTTAAACAGACAGGTGCAGCCATTAAAGTTAAAACTGTTTTCATATCACCTGATCCACACGTTCTACAAAGCAAATGCAGCTTTACTCCACCACATGTGTAACAATTCTGAATGTTTCCTCTAGGCCTCAGCGCCATATTCTCTGCGTTCAGTCCCAATCAATGTAAATTCAGAGTAAATTATTATCTCTATTGAGGAGGAAGGTGGCATTGGTCCTTTTAGGGCCTGAGCAAAACCCCACTGATGTTCTATGGAAAGACTCCTCTTGATTTCAGTGGGCCTTGGATCAGGCCCCTATAGACCTCCCATCCAAGCCAAAGGGTACTCTATAAAAGGAGTGCTTGAAGAATAGGGCCCATACTGTCCTCAGTCCAGTCCCCTACTCTCACAGCCGGAACAAGTACCATCCTTGAAAGATTTGCCCCAGATCCATAAATAGTCCCCTCAAGGATTGAACTTATAACCCTGGGTTTAGCAGGCCAATGCTCACACCACTGAGCAATCCTGCCTCCATATTTAGAAGTGCCTTCCTCTGGGATTCTCCAGACATAATGGGACCAGGGCGCTTCTACACATACTCTCTTCAGCAGCATCTGCTAAGGGTGACTGTCTTTAAAACAACCAGGCAAATAGTGAACTCCACACCCAAGCTAGATTCTGATTCCTGTGGATTCTTTAGTATCTTAGGCCTAGAATCCTCACAGGTATTTCAAACAAAAAACAGGACTATGTGGCACTTTAAAGACTAACAAGATGATTTATTAGGTGATGAGCTTTCGTGGGCCAGACCCACTTCCTCAGATCAAATAGTGGAAGAAAATTGGCATGACCATATATACCAAAGGACATCTCTCCCACTGACTGAAACCAAGCAGTCCTTTCAATGGGACTACTTGAGAAACAAGATACCTCTCCCCATGGGTATCAGAGGCTCACCTTCAGTCTTATTTGGTCAGAGCTCCCATTAATTTCCATGGGAGTTTTGCCTAATAAAACACAGAGGAAGAACTTTTTCCATCCATGTGAAGAATAAATTTTGTTATGTGCACCGAGGCCGCTGGCTGCGAGCGGCTTTGAGTGCTGTGCTAATCAGCTGGGCAGCACCTGCATCTCTCCTCGGTGGCCACCCAAGTGCACAGCTTCCAGGGAACACTTGGTCCAAAATATTTAACAATGTGGCAACAAATGCACAAAAACGTACCTATCAATGAGTCTTGTTCCTTTCATCTAATCTGTCTGTTCTGTGTTTGAGCCACACTCTTGCTGCTTTATCCAAGAGCATCCAACCCCACATCAGCCGCTCTGTCTGGGTAAAGTTATTAGCTTCATTTCTTTCCCCCTTTTTGGTATGTACATCCACCCGCACCCTCCCCCCCCAGCGGAAGAGACTGGATGACCAATGCAGCTGGGACTCTCGGGCAGGCTTTCTGGTTTCATGCACCGCTTGCCTGGGGCGATGAAAAGCATAGCCTCTGGATGATAGAACAGCTCTACTCGGCTTGGCCTATTTATCCATCCTACATGTTTTTCTGCAGCCTCTGGGGGTAGGTCTACATTCCAAAACAAACACACAGGCGCGATTCCCAGAACCCACATCAGCTGACTCAAGCTCATGCTGCGAAGCTAAACATAGCAGGGTAGTCAATCCTGCTCCGGCTGGAGCTTGGACTCTGAAACGCACCCGTTTCGCTGTTGGCGGGGCGGGTTGTTGTTGTCATTTGGTTGGGGGGGTTTTCAGCGTAGCTGTACCCTGACATAAGCCACAGCTGGTTCCCATTCCCCGCACAACTATGACTAGCGATGAGGTTTTTTCTGTATTTTTTTTCACATCCCTACTTCACACACATTCAGCGGGTAACCCGAGGTGTAGCACCCAGGTCTTAGGAGACATAAAGCTGGTAACATTACAACGATCTCACATTGGAGCCTGACATGCCTTTACCATGACTTTATTCGTGCTGCGATTCTTTGTCTGTATCTTAACATGCCACATATTGGGCCAGATTCGAACTAGGTTTATGACACCTTCTGCTAACATAAACCCAGGTGCAAGCCCCCTGGGCAGGAACTCTCTCGGGAGGAAGTAGGAGGAGGAGAAAATGACCCTAACTCTCCTCTACTGGGTTAGGGAACATAAGGAGTCAAAAGATGAGGCCTTGCCAGTCAGGCTGGGGCATAGGGCGAGGCACCAAGTGTCAGCACATTCCATCAGTGTTGCCTGCTGCATTGTTCCTATAAAACTTCAGCCAAAGCTTAACATTTCCCCCTCCTCCCACTGTGACAGAACCCACCTAGTGGTAGCAGCAGTAGGATGTACATTAACTCCTCCTGGTGAATCTGAGCCATCAACTCTGATGGGTTTGTTTATCTGCTTCTCCTCTGCACTGGAGTGGTGGGTTTATGAACATTCAGATGATGGCTTGCGATGATCATTTAGTTATTTGGTTGTTTTAATCCCCCCCTTCCCGAAACACACAAGAAAGTTTGAGCCACAACGGAAAGCGACTGGGGTGGAATGGGGTGGCTTTCAGTGCTTCAGTAAATGATTATAACAATGAGGGACAGATTGCCAGCACCAGTAGGGGCGGCCCGAGGCGGGCTGCCGGCAGCTGGCGCCCCAGGTGGAATGCGCGATCGGCGCCCCCGCCTCCACAGCCCTCAATGGCGTGATGTCATCATTGGGCGTCCCGTTTAACGCGGCGCCCTAGGCGACAGCCGAGTCGGCCTATATGTACGGGCCGCCCCTGAGCACCAGAGTCCCTGAAGCTGAGCTTACATTTCTCCTTCTCCCGTGAAAAAGAGTGCGTCTACTTCCCGGGCCTGATTCTCCCTGGCTCTGCACCTTGTGCAATCCTTTCCACCTGTACAAAGAGCGCCCAAGTCCTCCACATTCTGACTTAGCAGGGTTTCACCCTCACTTTCCCCATGGCTGCACTAACCACACAAGGTGCAGCGCAAAGGAGAATCTCATTCCCAGAGGCAAACAAGCCCCACCACCACTGCTCTTAAACGCTAAAGGCTACGTCTACACTGCGAGTTTTTGCGGCAGAAAATATGCTAATGTGGGACTCATTAGCATTAGTCATGATCTCATTAGCATATTTTCTGCCGTGTCTTTTTGCGCAAGGGGTTTTTGTGCAAAAAGAAGCAGTGGTAGCCGCTTCCGTTTTGCACAAAACCCTCCAGGAGAGGCATACGGATCTTGCGCAAAATGGGATTTTTGCTCAAGATCCGTATGCCTCTCCTGGAGGGTTTTGCGAAAAACGGAAGCGGCTACCACTGCTTCTTTTTGCACAAAAACCCCTTGCGCAAAAAGAAATGGCAGAAAATATGCTAATGAGATTGCGACTTATGCTAATGAGTCCTTCATTAGCATATTTTCTGCCTCAAAATCTCACAGTGTAGACATAGCCTTAATATTTAGGGCCAATCCAACAGAGCTACACTGATTTACCCCACTGAGCATCTCACCCTCCATGGCTAACAGTCCAAAGAAGGGGGATTAGAGAGATGAGAATCCGATCTCTTGATTTTATTAATCTACCTTAACTTTCTTTCTTATATGGACAGCCAAATCCTCATCTGGTGTAAATCGAGAGAGCTCCACTGACTTCAGCAGAGCCAAATCAATATACAAAAGGATCTAGCCCACATAGTACAATATCCTTGCTGGTAAATTTCCAACTGTGTTTGCACGTAGGTCCAGGCTTTGCTTTTGTTGCCACATGAGATCTTCTGCTGGTGTCAAATAGCATGATTCCAGCGCAGCCAATGGAGCTACACTGAAATACATCAGCCGAGGATCCAGCTGTCAAAAAAGAAAGAAAGCTGGCAAAGCAGATCGCAATTTCTTGACCTTGCTAATAATTTCTCATTACATCAGAAGGAAATCCACTCGCATCAAAGTCACACTGGTGTAAAATGCATGTGATTTCAGAAGCCGGTACATATTCTTTGCAGCTGCAGCACAGTTTTCCTTTCTTGTGTATGAAAGAAACAGCTCTGCTGATCCACAGGTAAGAAATTAAGGCTCTCCTGCTGGTACACACCATTCTGTATCCACCGAGGCATTTAAAGGGACGTATCACAGTTTGGAAAGATGAATTCAGCTATGGGATCTAGGAAGAGAACTTATTGTCTAAGTTGCCCTCAAGCCCAATAAACGTTTATTGGGGGGGAAAAAGGCAACATGGGTAAGAGGAGCAATAAAAGCAGTGGGTTCTTGCTCTTTAAGAGAATACGATCTGGACATTTGGTGCAGGGGGGAAGTGCCGCCTGAACCCCAAAACCTGCTGGAGCTAATGGACTCTGAAATGTTGTTTCAGAATTAATCAAGTCATTTAAAATCATTGCTGTAGTCTCCATTCAGCACTCCTGCGTGCATAAATGTGCTGATCCCGATCCTAATCCATGGCGGGTGACTTGAGCAATATATCACCGTAATTGCCGTTTTAGGGCTGCACACTGGAGCTAAAATAACCAGATGCAAAGGAGGTGGCCGTATCAGACTCTCAAGATGGATCTTCAAAGTTCAAGGAGAGTTCAAGCATGGAAGAGGCAATAGAAGGGGGTCAAGTGTAAGGAGATTGTTCATGTTGAAGAGGAATTAACTTTACAAATATATTGTTTCGGAGGTGGTAATTGTCCCATCTTACAGCTATTCATACCTCATTGAATCGCTGCATTCTTCTCAGCCATTAGAGTGAGTCTCCCTCACTGTCATAAATTTGATTTTGACAAAATATTCTGTTTTAAAACAGCAGCTAATTTTCCCCATGATTTTTTTTTTTTTTTTTTTTTTTGCTTTCAGTCATTTATTTTAAAGAGACACCGTCCAAATTCAGCGCTGTGATCTTCCCTGACCACACTGCGAGATTGAACCGCACACCCAAGCCACATAAGCGAACTGAAATATTCCCTTTCTGGGATCCGTCACCGAGAAAGTCAAACCGACTCAAGAAAATGTCGAAGAGACTGGAGCTATCGTTAGAGCTAATTTCAGACAGTTCTCGAGATCAAACCACTGCTTAGCAGGCCCACCAATGAGGGGAGGGGAGAAAAAAAGGGGCAATTTCCCTGAGGCCCAGCAATTCAAAGGGAACTGGGACTTCCAGCTGCTGCTGCGGCAGAGGTCAGAACTCTGGGCTCTTTAAAACACTGCCGAAGCACCGCTCTGCGCAGTTCTAAAGGTTGGGGGGCAGTGCCCCTTCTGCCCTCGATCCAGCCCCTTCTGGGAGTGCAGAGCCAGGCCCCCCTGTTGTGAGCCAAATGCTCTGTTGATGTAAATCGGCGTTAACTCCGCTGATTTCAATGGGCTGTCACCAGATGACATTAGTGGAGAATTTGGCCCCAGGTCCTCAAAGTACTGGGCAAACAATAACAAATTAAGACCTTGATTGGTTAGGGAAGTATGATTATTCTGGCTTTACAGATAGGTAAAAGGTGGCATAGTGAGGACACCTGATTTACCCAAGGTCCCACAGCAAGCCAGTGACGCATTTGAAATTACCTCTTGCCACCTTTTTCAGGGGGAGGCTCTCAGAGCACAGGTTCCAGCCTGAGTCCAAAAAGCTACCCTACCATTTTATAGCCCTGCGGCCTGAGCCCCACAATCCCAAATCCACTTCTCCAGGCTCTGAGACTCGGCCGTATGGGTTTTTATCACAGTGTAGACATCCCCTCTCTCCCTTCAGAGACAGATTAGAAGCTGTGACACTTAATGGTGCTATGGGACTGTCTGATTGCCTGTCTTTAGGGAGCAGGAAGAAATTTTTCCCACTAGGCCAAATTGGGGTGCGGCCTGGTGGGTTTTTCACCTTCCTCGCACCCGCCTGCAGGCTCAACAGGGTTGGGAGCCATATGACACAAGGGCCACACAATGCTGTTGCAATTACTGACTTGTCACACCTTGGGGCCGGTGTCCAGTGCGGGGAAAGGCTAAAAGGGCCAGAGGTGTGCACAGCTGGACTTTGCCCTCCCGGGGCAGAGAGCCTAGCCTCTTTGCAGACTGAGGTTCTCCCCACTCCTCCTTTCATCTTTGTGCCTAGGTTACTTCATGCTCCCTCACCCTGCCCTCCGCACTCCCCTTACAAAAGAGGTTTCGCCCCAAGGCTGAGTCTGTGGGGTAGACTGGGAAAAGTCCAACCCATCACAGTTTGGTTGGTGGTTAAAGGCCTGTCAGCCACACTGGAACCAATTAACTACCTGGTAGGTGAGAGAGCGCCCCTCTCCCAGGGATAATTAATTAAAGTTGCAATCTGCCATTTCAACCCATCCCATGTGTCTGTCAGTCATTCATCTGCTTGTCCCAGTCAATAGAAGTCAAGAGCCCCTGGCTCCCAGACGTGTGTCAAGTCCAAGCCAGCCCCATGCTGTGCCCAATCCATTAGGCCATACTTCCTGCTGCCTGGCTCATCTGCTAGAGTATTTGCCTTCCGATTCACACACTCATTGCCTGGAAAGACAAATAAACCTCATAAGCCTCACGTTGGGTAAGCAGCCTAGCCTCCAGGCGCCAGGACCTCAGCTGGGCCCTGAACTAGCAAAGCACTTAAGCAAGTGCATACCTCTGTGTGGGACTATTCACTTGCTTAAACCACTGGGGCGGCTCGGATGCTAAAAGGCAGCACCTAGCCGGGTGTGCTGCTAGATGGGAGGCTCTAGGGATATTGATTTCACTTCACACCATCTGGGAACCTGGGCCCAGGTACCTGAACAAGCTTCCCGAGCAGGCAAAACTGAGCTGGAAAACTTGTGAGAACAAAGGCTCTCCTGTCTGATGTGTCCAGCTCTTGCTGCTTGCATTCCGGGTGGGACTATCACAAGGGGGCGCTTTCTCACAGAGCACCGGGATGGTGTCCCAACCAGCTCCCCCAGCTGGGTTTTCCCCCCCAAACTGTTGCTTTGTTCAGCGTTTCGCGCGAACGTTCCGGTGTTTGTTTTGTTTTCCCACGAGCCAGCTGTCCCCCTCAGGGCCAAATTCCTTTGAAATCAATGGGAGGCTTTCCATGAACTTTGGACCAGGCTCATTGGGTCAGTGTGGAATCCTGGCCCCTTGAAGTCAATGGCAAAATCCCATGCTACCCTTACAGCTGAGCAGTGACTGAAAAAAACAAACAAACCCCGTGTGTGCCAGTTTCCATTGTGTGTATTGAAAGTGGAATTCCTACTGGACAGTAAATCTGGGCAGGATTATCTGGTCAGAGACATGAAGCCACATGCATCTATGGCAAGAGATTCCCTTATAAAAATTGCTGGTCTATTTCACCTGTGGAGTTTTTTAGTGAGGGTTCTTTGGGAAATTCCAGGGTGATGTTAAAGGCAAAGCAAAGTCCCCATCAATGGCAGAGAAAACTCATCCAATTTTAATGGGAACAGCGAGAGGGACTTGAATTGCCATAAGCAGGCCAGGAGACTTAACAGCTGAGGTTGCTGCAAAAACAATGCTTTGCTTTTGTGAGCCTTACACTCCCAAATGGGTCAGAAAGATTAACTCGGTAGGTGAGGTAGTATCTTATATTGGACCAACGTCTGTTGGTAAGAGACACAGAAGGTGGTCCAATTTACGATATTATCTCCCCCACCTTGTCTCTGTAATATCCTGGGACCAACACAGCTCTGCAATCAACATGAGTAAAACAATCCTACCTGCACTGCATCCATGTTAGAAAAGAGCAGCTACAATGCACCTCAGTAGATTTGTAATGGAAAAGAGCTAAACATCACTGTAAAGTAAAAGGCACTTTGTTAGGCCACATGGCAAGTGCAGTAGGAAGTTTTTGGCTCCTCATCCATAGACCCCCGCACAGATACAAAAGGTGTATCCACATCCAATCTGCAAACATCATATAAAGCAGGTATCCATAGATTTGCAGAGCTGTCAGTATGAAATTTGGATCCGCGTCCCTTCACAAGCCGCAAACATGGTCCGTGGATATGCGCATCCGCATATATCAAGCAGTTATCTGCAGATTTGCATGGCTCTGCTCATCAGCACTGATTTTAGCAATTTCTTTTTCTGATGTGCTTCTCTTCTAAGTCATCAAATGAGCCCAGGAATCTCATCTTCCCCTTCCCTGCTTCAAACTACATCATTAACGTATGATTTTCAGCTTGCTGCTAAGTTACTATCAGACCTAAGCGTTATTACTGGCAACTAATAAGTCATCTGTAAACCAAGACAGAAAAAACACACCTGTCACACGCCTGGAATTTAAACTTGTTCTCATTACAATTCAGACAGCCAAAGGGCCAGATTCTCAGCTGATGTCCATCAGCACAGTGTCCCTGACTTCAACAGTTATGTTAATTTGCACCAGTAGCGGCCCGACTGAGACATCTGGGTCCCAACAATGGTGTCACAGAGAATTGTTTTGTTATGAGATATAGTTTTGCAAGATCCGCATATCACTGGCCACCATGAAAGCTTCAGACAATGAGCAGAAGCAGAGGAAGACGTTCATTATTAATTTACTACAGGCGGGTTGGCAGTGCCTCTCATTATTAAAGTTGACCAACATTTTCCAATATAAGGCCCTGTTTTTGGTTATTTACAGACTAGAACTGTAAGAGCTGAACTGTTGCATGCTGACTTTTCTTTTTAGCCAAAAACAATTTCAGCTATTTCCAAGAATAAGGCAAGAGGGGAAAATGCATTGTTTTGCACATATTAAAAAATTCTGGTGACTTTTCTTTCAGCAGCACTATGCTTTGTAGACTTGAAATTAGACAGGAGGGCCTCTGAATCAGAGATGTGCCTTCTGCCATCCCTGTGAAAATCCACCCAAACCTGGCCAAGTTACAATAACTTGCACATCATCAATAAAGACTTCTTCAATTTCAGCAGCTGAAATCCCAATTCCATCTTCACCGAACATGCTTAAAGCAACCCTAATTCTGGCATTTTCCTTTGGAGTAGTTGACTTGGCAATCTCAGTAATGATCTTTTAACATAGGGGAGGGTTGTGTGTAAATTAGGGTTGCCAGATGGTTTCAACAAAAATACTGGACACGCTTGACATTACATCACAATTGACATTACATCTTATTTAGAAAATACCGGACATTTATATTTTCTCATTTATGTTTTCTCAATTTGTTTCCCAAACAGAAAGCTCAAATACTGGACTGTCCGGTTCAAAACCGGACACCTGGCAACCCTATGTGTAATTTATGCAGCAGGCTAGATTTTCAAAGGAGCTCAATTCACATTTAGGCACCAAAATAAGAGGGGAGACTTTCAATTTCTCTTTTGGTCATACATGTTTTCAGAATGGGAGCTGTGGGGTGCAATGTCTTTTTGAAAATCTGCAGGTACTGAGCACCTAAAAATTTGATTTTCCACCATTTACTCCAGTTTCTAATTTGCTTCACAGGGATAAAACTAGAGTAAGGATGTGGTGAATCGGCCCCTCGACTCATGCTCACCCACATATTACATGTATTTATATAACATGACAAGTGAACTAATGGGGGTCCCAACTTGAACATGCTCATTTTCACTCATGACACAAATAAGGGCCCTGAAATCTCTTGGCTGAACAAACGTTTTGTATCTTTGTTTTCATGATAGCCCGGTTCTTTAAAAAAAAGAAAAAAAAAAAAGTCATCTGCAAATTGTAATTTTTTTCCACCTTTCATAAATATCAGCAAAAGCGCAGCTCCCTCCCTCTCTCTTTTTCTTATTCAGGATATCAGGCAGATAGGAGTTATCAGTAAAGGTCATCCTCAATTTCTGTACAGAAATGATCTGTCTCCGGTATGTAATAAACATTTATCCATGCCTTTATTAGCTATATTGGATCTGACAGTTCTGTTAAACCATTTTCTTTCATTTTGCTAGGTCATGACGGTTAATGCTGCTAAAAAAATCTCATCACTGCTTTTGATCACTGTATTGTCTTCCCTGTATTATCAGGATTTTGTAAAGGTAAGCACTGGCTGGAATGACCTATTAAAGTTACAGCCCGCTGAGTTCCTGGGTTTTTTTCACCACAATAAAAAAGCGAAGGAGTGCAAAGCATAAATTTTACTTTCGGGGTTATATTTAGTTGGGCAGTTGACATTTAGTAGAGCAGTCGCTTTAAGCCTGCTTTGCATTGGTTTCACGCTATCTTTTTTCACATCCTTGAGCTCACGCCACAGAAAATGAGCCCAAATAATGGAAACAGGCACCCAGAAGGGACGTACCATTTAACCCTTTCCATGCTGAGAGCAATTTATGCATCTGCTTATAATTTTTAAGCTACTTTCTAACATTTACACAGCACTTCCCATCCAAGAGCCAGTGGGCATTTTATTCGCATTGTTTCTCACAGCATTCCTGTGGGACAGCTGAGAATTATTATTTCCATGTTACAGATGGAGAAACTGAGGTACTCAGGAATCTATCACTATTCACCAGAACACTTAAGTGCTTAACTTTAAGCACAAACTTAAGGTTTATTCACACACACACACACACACACCCCACCACACACACACTTTTATACTGTAAGCACTAAACTAGTCTTCCTCTCAGCTTAAAATTGTAATGTGTTGACATATTTGCATAGTGCTTTCTCCTGAATTTTTGCCTGATTAGGTGCTTATATCACACTAATCACCCTGGTATCCGAGTACACAAAGCATTTGAGCGCTTGCAATTTTCATTATTTCAGATGGTGAAATGGGAAATGCACCACTGGGCCAATAGCTCCCATTGCTTTCTGAGAGTCAGGCCCAGCACCCGTTGTCCGGATTTACACCATGTGCAATGCCACTGCAGGCAATGAGGTGGCAGAGGGTGGAAGTCAGGGTAGGATTCGGCCTTGGGGCCTGGTGCTACCTCTCAAAAGCTCTGAGCTGTTGCTTGTGATGTGCCACCATTCCCACAGGCCTTTGGTGCCTACTGAAAGTCAATTTGCAGCATGTTCCGTTGTGGAATAACCAGGAACTGTCAGGGACTGGAGCACTGATAAGTCTCCTGTTCCCTGGGCCACTTACACCCTCCTGTCCCCTGTATCAAGGCCTGCAGCCTCCCTCTCTAGCTCCCCTGGGCCTGCCCCGCACTGCTCTCTCTAAGGTGCTTCCCTAGGAACCGGTCCTGCACTTTCCCTGGTCGGGCCCCAACTGCTCTCTGCTCTGCTGGGCAGCTCCTTATAACCAGGGCTGCCCCAGCAAGCTGCCTTCTCATTGGCTCCTTTCAAGGCCCTCTCTGATTGGCCAGGGCTCTGCACAGGCTACCTTCAGCCTGCTTTAACCCCTTCTGTCCAGTGTGGGGGCAGCCGCCCCACTACAGTGATGTGAATGAACAGGAATCCAAGGGACCTGCAGAGAGGCCTGCTTAAATCCAGACAGACATCAAATTATCCCGCAAACTTCATCCCCCGCAGTAATCCCATGGCTTCAATGAGTCAACACTGAGATTAAACTGAGCCCACTGTGTACTGTACAGGAACACAGGACCAGAACATTGATCCAGCTTGTCTAGCACCCCATCACCATCACCAGCAAGAACAAACTGCTCCAGAAGGCAAGGCACAAGTCCTCACGTAATGGCTGTCCACAGGGGAAGCATCTTCCTGGCCCTAAGGCCTCTCCCAAGTCTCTTTCAAGGCACAGTTTTACTCTTCAGCATAAACCGTAGGCAAAGCATCAAAACAAAAATCAAGTTTTCCACACCCAGAGCTCCAGTTCCCAAGAGCTTTTCTGAACACCGAAAGGAGGACGCACCCTATCCTTGAATCTCTGAGCTTCCCGGCCTACTGCAAGCAACATCCTGCACCTCCAGCTCCTCTCTGCTGAGCCCGTACTGGGATCATCTGACCCTTTCCCAGATAAGTCTGAAACTGAACAGGGCTGGCTGACCCCAGGCCTCTTGGCCCGTAAGAGGAACAAGCCACCCTGTTAAAATCCCTCAGAAATAATTTACAAGGGATGAATACATAGTCCTGGGTATTGATTTCTTTTATACAGGTTGGACCTCCCTGGTCTGGCACCCTTAGGACCTGATCGGCCCCAGATGAGGGATTTTGCCAGACCAGGGAAGGTCATTTCTGCCCCCCAAGTTCCAGCACTGACTCCCCCAGCCCTCCTTGAGCTGGCCCCTTTGCGCGCAGATCTTCTGGCCCCACCATTGCAGCCCTGCCACCAGACAGCCCTGCTCCCGGCTTCCAGCCCTGCTGGGCAGCCCTGCTGCTGGGATCCAATTGCACCACTGGGTGGCAGCCCCACCAGGCAGTCCTGCTGCCTCCTGGCCCCACTGCCAGCAGGCAGCAGTTCTGCCAGGCTCCTTGGTGCATCGCCGGGCGGCAGCCCCACTTCCAGCCCCACCACCAGGCAGCCCCGCTGTTGGGCTCCTGGCCCTGCAGGGCAGCCCCGCTGCCACCCAGTCCCATCAGGCTGCTGGTTGTGCTGCTAGATGGCAGCCCTGCTCCCAGTCCCCTGGTTCTGCCACCGGGCAGCAGCCCTATTGTCTCCTGGTCCCCTGGACAGGTTTGCCACCGGATGGCAGCTGGGCTCCTAGTTTCGACGCCACAGGGCAGCTCCGCTACTGGGCTCCCAGCCACCAGCCCTCCACCGGGATTCTCTGGTCCTGCCAGACCACAGATATTGCCAGACCAGAGAGTCCCAGTTTAGAGAGGCTCAGTCCCTACCAATTAACACCAGTTAAGGAGCAGTGGCCACGGCCTTATCATTTTCTAAATCCTGTTAAGTGCTTGATCTCAATAATACAACGTGGCAATGTGTTCCACGGGCTAACTGTGCCCTGCATAAAACACGTTTCCATTTTTCCATAATGCAGTTCCCGCCATTTCGTGTTCACATGCATCTGCTTGTTCTAGTATTATAGGGCCGGCCCACTCCGTTTTCAGCTGGTCTTGCCACCACTTGCTTCAGAAGAAATAATCCTAATTTACACTGCTATCTCGGAGGGAAGAAGCTGCTTCAAGATTTCTCTCTCTCACGCACACAATCTGCAGCCAAAATTAGCAGTCACCCCAATGACATAGGAGTCGAAAAAGTTCATCTGTTTGTGTGCATCTCGAAGGACTCTGTTTCCTCCTCTTTAGAGTGATCTGTGATTCACGCACACAGACTAGAAAGACCCTTTTTTCTTACACTAAACAGAGAGAGCGCCCCACCCCCACCAGCCTCTGCTCCAAGCACTTCAGCAAGCCCAATGCAATGCAGATGCTCCCAGGCTGGTTTCGGAGGCGGTCTGCTTTGTGAATGCCGAAAATCCCACAACTTTCAACAAAGGAGGATCAAGGGTGTTAACCTTGATGCCCCAGCTAGCTTAACCCCCACATCGCCCCATGTCCCTGCATGTGGGGAAAAAAAAAAAAAAAAAAAAGGCCTTTTCCCTGGCTCCAAATGGCCACCCAGCCTCAGCTTGGAGGTGGAGGTTGGCTCAGACACGATTAGCCCTTTCCCCTGCCTAAGTTCTGAACGCGGACAATAGAAGCGCAGACCGATAGATGCACTCTGACCTTGATGGTTCAGACCACCGGGCTGTTGAACAACAGTCAGGACCCCTGTGGTCATGGGAAGCGCCGGCTTGTGCTCCAGGCTCTGAGATGTTGTTTATTACAGAACATCACCTCAGTAACCTGAGGCTTCTCCCGTGCTGGGTATGGACCTAGGTGACTGTGTCCCAACAGAAGCAGTGAAGATAATGCTTAATCCGAGCCATTAATGTCCAGTTATTCAAAGAAATCGCTTCTGCTGTTATACTTACCCTGGGATTCAGCTAATGGAGAAAGATTTGCTGCAGACTGTTACGTCTAGTAATATAAATGGTTAAATCCCCTTTCCAGTCAAGTCGAGAGTGTTCTTCTATCAACTTCAAGGGGATCTGGGTTTGGCGCAAGAGCTCTAACTCACTACGTATGGTTTAATGCGATACAATCTAGAGGTTTTCAGGGTGTGTATGGGCGGAGGGGGCTTGAATAAACCGCCCCCTCCCCACCAGAACTCAGTTGGTAGTCAGTTTAACCAGATGTAGCACCATCTCTCTGTGCAGTTTCCGATTTACAAATCAAAAAAGAAAACACTATAAATGAGTTTTGAAGGATGAGTCCACCAGGAAGGCATGGGATTTGGGCTACACGGTGCATGCCAGCCTACTGTGCCAAAAGACAAGGAGAGGCCTTCAAATCCAACAAATGACTGACTTGCCAAGTTTGTGTGCTGTGCCTTTAAAAAATGGTATATTCTAATACTGTACTACACTATTTTAGATGTGGCAGTACATACAATGGGGAAGGGAAAGCCCGATTACATAACAAGTTGTTATTGGGGAAAAAAAAAAAAAAAAAAACCTTAAAAAACAACAAATAGTTCTGCAGTACCTTAGAGGCTAACAAAAAATGCAGATGGTATCATGAGCTTTTGTGGGCACAACCCACTTCTTCTGAGTTGTTAATGGTTACAGTAACTCAAACATAGCTAGTCTGTATTATTTTGCAGATTTGCAGAGGAAGAAAAAAAAAAAACTACTGCTCTACTAGCAAGTGTACGCCAAGCTTGAAGTAAAATTCTATGCAAAAGCTAGAAGCCTCATTCAGTTGAATAGTTAAATCGTTTACTCCCAGGCAAAACTAAAAATCCTGCCCTGAAGCCATTATCAGCATGATCCTCTATTTGAAGTTGTGCAGAACGCTCAAGGAACAGCCCTTGTGGTTTGGCCAAAGGGAAACAATGTATTCAATGGCTTTAAACAGAACCAAGGAAAGTGGCGACTCCTTGTATGAGAATATTAAATTATTATGGCTTTTGCAACAGGGGGCCCAATTGTTAGTGGGCCCCCTCCCACTGACAGCCAAGCTCTGCTCTTCCCTGCAGTGAGCGTTCATTGTCAGCCCTCATATTTGCGTGCTTTGATAATAATATGATTGTCAAGATAATAGCTGGACGTTTCAGTAGAAACTCCGTTTTCAAAAGCCAGCTGTGCACAGCCCTGATTGCTCTTCCTCAGAAGGTGCCTTCAAAAAGCACAATTAAACACTGCTCATCAGAAAAAAGTAATTACTCCAAAAAGGAAAAGGTTGGGGGTTGAAAACAACGTCCCGGAGAAATTATTTTCAGGCAAGTTTAAAACTTTTCTCCATTTTTGCCTGAAGCATTTTAGTCAGTGCAAGCAAACAACACACACAGAAGTCTTAAATCAGAGAATAATTACCTTGGTGATGTTTATTGATTGCATTGATCTAGTTGAGACAGGTTTGGAGTCTCCTGTCTCCCCCCCCCCCACACACACACAATCTCCCGCCCCTTCCCTCCAGTCTCTCTCTTTGCATGACATAAACCATTCAATAGCTCAAATGAGGTGGGATATAATGTGACTTTTGGAAAGAATAGAAGTATTGTTGAAGTCTTGCAAATCTGTATTTCTGAGGGGCTGGAAAACTTGCTCTTTTGTCCACACAAAATAACAGCATTTAAAAAAACCCCACACATTTATGTCAGACATACACCCCCCTTGTTCTCCCCCCACCCTTGTGCTTTCTTGAGCTGGCAACACAGCGGAGGGCAGACATATCAGGCCAGATCCTCAGGTGGTGTAAAACAACATATCTCCACTGAAGTCAGGGGAGCTACAGCAAGTCACAGGAGCTGAGGATCAGGCCGCTTGTCACTGCATTGGTGAGTGCTACTTTTCCTTGCGTGACCTGGAGCGTGGTCTTTTTTTGTTTAAATGATGAGGCACAAAATAATCCTCAGTCCAGTAACATACTTCACTTTCCCTCACTTGAGACATGGCGTAGCTAGACATTTGCTCTTGTAATGAATAAATCACTGTCCACTTGTGGATTATATTGACCGAGATCGGTTAACCACCCTGGCCCTGGAGGTGTTTTTCTCTTACCGTTCCTTAAAAAGAACAGGAGAATGGCTTCTAACGTTTTCTATGTCTCATATCTATAGCAGGTTCCTAGGGCCTGATCCTCATGTCACTTACTCCAGTTTTAGGCTGGTGTACACGATTGACAGCAATGAAATTACTCCAGCAGAGAGAGATCAGAATCTAGATGCTTGGTCTTATTTTTGATCACCCAAGCTCAAAGTGACACAGATCAAAAAGCCACCGCCCTCTTGATCTCATGTGATTTTGCTGAGGTTTACTAACTACTGCCTCCGCCATTTACTGTAAGTACGCCTAATACACAGACTGCACCTGGCATATAGAGAAATAATTACCATTGTTCTCCTGCAGGTGGCAATAGCCAAAGGAAAAGTGGCATGACCAACTTTTATTTTCCTTTCTGTTCTTTAATAAGTGTTAGATGGAATCCTGTGGGTGAGAGCGAATGGGCTGTAAAAAGAGGTGAACTGCAGGGTGGGCAGAGTTAAGGGGAGTTTTAATGCGGCATATAGGTGCATCGCTGCAAGAGAGCAGAGTTAAGGTTGCATGGGCCGCTGGGACTCTGCACTTTTTGGTTTGCCCAAGTTTGAGTTTTGCTCAGCTGAATGTCATATAAAAGAGGAGACATACTATGAAGCAATAGTAACTCTGTGTAAACATCGGGGTTTTGTGGGGGGGGGGCGCATTGAGTTACTTTCATAGAGAGCAGTTTACAGACCACAGTGAGCTCACAGAACTCTGCTGAGATAGAGTCACTGTCATTCAAGCCAAGTTATACCGTTGTATTCTGGGATCTGTAGTCTCCACAAGCTGAACCTTTGTACACATCCACCCCTGCAGAGTCTCTGGCTTTTCAGCAACACAGCAGAGGACAGAATTTGCCCCAAGGCTGTTTGTAATATGCTCCATTTTATGCAAATCGGTGCAGCCCTCAAGCTACTGAGAGGATCACATTGGCAACCTTCGACCCACCTGGGTAAATATGTCACTGTTTCTAGTCGACAGTTTTGTTGTTTCGTGGCTTTGTTTGTTTGTTTTTAAATGCACTGCAGTGAAGTTGATCCTGTGTGGGATTGTGATACTGACAACTGCTTCTGTGTTCAAAGCAGAGCATATCCCAAGTTACAAGCTGCCTTATCTGCATTTCCTTTCCAATTCCCCTCCTCCCCCCACATTTCAGAATTGCAGCTTCACTTTGTTCAGAATTCGAGTCAGCCATAGAAGTAAATCCAAGCGCCAATAATAAAACCATACAACTTGTTGCCTGTGCTCCAGACATGGCTCAAAACCTAACCCCCTGCCCTATAACCTCTGACAGGTTATCTGACAGAAATCAGCATCGCTCCAACCAGGTCAATTTACAGTAGGTGCCCAGAGCCCTAGTTTTTAGCAGCACTGTTCCTTACACAAACTTTCTTACATTTTCATACTCTCTCAGACTTTTAAACTTCTGTTACTAATTTCCCTATTAGACTTTGAGACTTCCTGCCCGTAACCCATCTACCACCACCACATTTTTTTTTACACTGAATCCCTCCCCATGATGTCGATTTCCACTGCAGTAGGGAGGACATGACACATCTACCTCTCTGGAGTTCTGACTCAATTTTGATCAGCTCATTGATGGGTCACTACAGTCACACAACGATTAAGTCACCAGTGACTTATCTGAGCCAGTCCATAAAATGCAGCCACTTCTGGGGTGGAAGGAGGCAGTCAGCCAGTGCACCTTGGCTAAAGACTATGGAGCAAACACTCTCCATGAAGAGCCCCACAGAGCATAATGCCTAATTTTAAGGTGCCCTCCAAAAGGCCCCCAAAGAGCACATTTCATGGCTCTGTAAAGGGAAACATGTTCTACTTAGCAGAACTGCAGACTGGGAACATTCTGCTTTATTTTCCTACCCAGCAAACAGTGATGGAAAACACCCACCAACTCGACAGGAAGTAGAGGAGGGCGTGGATCATGCGCCAACCCATAATCCTTTGAGCAACAGCCTGTGCCTAGGACTTGTTGAGTCTCTTTCCATTTTCACACAGGGGACGGGTGTAACGCCACTTAAGGGAGTGATACTGTTGTCAGTGAGATGAGGATTGGGCCCACTGATTTGACCTAGGAAAGATAAAAGGGTTAGGGAGCCCAGGCAGGATCGGAAGCCGCTATTCCAGAAATCCAAGTCTGTCACAGCTCTAGCAGGAGAATTGCAATGACTTTCAAGAAAGATGTGGAGAAACTGGAGAAGGTCCAGAGAAGAGCAACAAGAATGATGAAAGGTCTAGAGAACATGACCTCTGAAGGAAGACTGAAAGAATTGGGCTTGTTTAGTTAGGAAAGAAGAAGACAGAGGGGACATGATAGCAGTTTTCAGTTATCTAAAAGGGTGTCACAAGGAGGAGGGAGACAAATTGTTCTCCTTGGCCTCTGAGGATAGGACAAGAAGCAATGGGCTTAAACTGCAGCAAGGGAGGTTTAGGTTGGACGTTAGGAAAAAATTCCTAACTGTCAGGGGTGGTTAAACAAGTTGACTTATTTCAGACAACTGAAATAAGTTGCCTAGGGAGGTTATAGAATCTCTATCACTGGAGATATTCAAGAGCAGGTTACATAGACATCTATCAGGGATAGTCTAGACGGTACTGGGTCCTGCCGTGAGGGCAGGGGACTGGACTCGATGACCTCTCGAGATCCCTTCCAGTTCTAGTGTTCTAGGATTCTATGACTGAGACATCGGCCACTCTGGAATTTTCGAAGAGCTTCCCATGGCCCTCACTGTTAATTACGTCTTACGCAGCAGTAACACTAAAAACAGTTTAATCTGCGGAAGCCAGGTTTTCAAAGCACAGGGCCATGTCCTCGGCAGAGGAGCTCCATGGAAGCTAATGGACCTTCACTAACTGAGAACCTGTCCTATGAATAGTACAAGAACAACTTTGCCTTTATAAATGCAATTGTCGCATTCTCACTTACACAATCCCATCACATTTTTGTCTCCGAACTGAGCAGCTAGAATTTACATAGACAAAACCTACCATTCATGTACACAAGCAAAAACAAAGTGAGCATAAAGCATCACTAGTTCAATTATATTGGCAGTAGAATGTTGCACTCACTTTACACAGTTGCAAATACCTACACAAGGTTCAAGAAAGCAAAGGATCAAAGCTGGCATGCATTGCATTACCAGGGACAGCTGGCCCATGAGTTGTGGCCTTTTGAAAAATGTTTCCCTAAGGTTTAGATTCTCCACAGTATCTGGACAGTTCTTGAATGAGCTGATTACTATCACGGTAACAGCAGCTGAGGACAAGGAGCAGAAAAATTGGCTAATTTAATAAAAATCAAATAAATAAATATCGAAACAAAAAGAGGATGAGAAAACAATGTGGCAGACAGTGCTGTAATTTTTTTTCAACTGCAACTTTTTTCTGCAAAAATGCAACGTCCGCATCACCAAAACAGTTTGCAAATTCGTGTCAATTTCACTGAATTGTTTGTTTCGAAGAAAGCCCCCAAAATTCTGAAAAAATGAAAACATTTTGGTTTGCCATTTTAGAATGAAAGATTTTGATTTTTTTTAAAATTTGTCATTATGTTGAGGTTTCCTTTCATTTTGAAACCTTTTAAAGGATCAAAACAAAATGTTTAAGCTGACCTGCCACAATTTTTAAACCTTTTTAATTCGCCCAAAAATTACAGTAAAAAAAAAAAAATAGTTCAACCTGAAATGCTTCTCTCTCCTTTCTCCCCAGTTTTTTGGACTTGCAAGCAACTGAAAAACCCATTCTTTTCCCAACACTAGTTAAACAATCACCTAGTATTGTCACCTTTTGGAGGTTTGAAGAAGAATTTGCAACCCAAATTTTTCATCATCTCTCCCCTGCTGGCTGTTTCTCACAGTAGCCACAAAGAGTAATAGTATTTGTACTGACATCATGATTTTGTGCCCAGTCCTGGTACTGTAGCCCAATTGTGCTTGGCACTGTACAAACACAGAACAAACAGAGCACACACAAAAGGAACAGAGAGATTTTTTAAAATGATGATTTTCCATGCTCCTCCAAATACACCCTGAAATACTGTAATTTTTTAAAAGAAATGCTGTTAGTGGAATAACCAAATTCCACAATATTTATGTACACAAATATAAATCCATTGATGGCCCTAGACATATTAGAGACTCAACATGGTATCACTTTGCCAGCTTTCTGCTTGAGTAACTCCATTCTTTTCAATGGAGTTCAATGAAAAAGGCAGTGGAAAAATCAGGCCCTTGATGTTCACCAGAGTTAAAACTTATGGCTTAAAACAAGGAATGCACTTAAATTAAAGGATTATGTTAACCAAACAAAGGCTATGTCTCGACTGCAGGCTTCTTTTGGAAGAATCATTTTTTGGAAGAGATCTTCCGAAAAAACTTCTTCTGAAAGAGAGCGTCCACACACAAAAGCGCATCAAAAAAGTGATTGCTTTTTTGAAAAATAGCGTCCATTCAGTGTGGACGCTATCTCGCATTTCAGCTGTGATTGCTATGGACGGAGTGGCCACCAGGGCACCTGTGCTTTTTGCTCTTTCCTCTTCTTTCGAAAGAACTCCCTCTTCCCCGTCCACACACACCTTTTTGCGAAAGAGCTCTTTCGGAAAAGGCTTTTTCCTCGTAGAAAGAGGATTACCAATACCAGAAAAAAACCCTCTGTTCTTTCTATTTTCTTTCGGAAGAATGCGATTGCAGTATGGACATAACTCAGGCTTTGTCGGAAAAATGGTCATTTTTCCAACAAAACTCTGTAGTGTAGACATACCCAAAGCTTGTGTGCGCATTGATTTCCGTGTAAGTAAGAAAGCATTTGATGTTAGCTCTTGAAAAAGGAGAGTGGGCGCCTCTACCAGTGAAAGCCATCTGTATTTTAGCACAGTTTACACCCAGGGCTAGAGTCTCAGGTGAAATCAATGGAGCACTGTGCAAATTTACAATAGCTGAGAAACAGAGTCTAATATAGCCATAGATGTTGATTCACACAGTCTCCCTCTGTTTCTGGGTCTGTCTTCTCTTATTTTTGAATCATTGTCTTTGAGAAGCTGGAAGCTTGTAGAAGGAAGCAGGAAATGTGTTAAGGGAGAATTAAGAAGTGTGTAAGAGAGTATAAGATTCTCCCCATGTGGCATGAAAAAAATCCATTTATAGCCCTAAAAATAGAGAGTCCCCTTATTCCGTGTGTAAAAGAAGGGAATTTTAACCGGCTTTTTTTAGTAAGCGTGCAAGAATGCATGTGGGTGGTTGCAGTGCAATTTGACAGGCCTCCATTAGGACTCTGTCGCAGAGACTCAAGTTTCTCTCTGAGTTGTTTCTCAGAGAGGTGCAACATGGGACAGGGAAGGGAAGGGGGACCCCTTTTCTTTATACTTGTGCTGCTCTGAATGTGGACCATCTGTGCCCCCAGCTGGAGTGCTGGAGATGGTCTGGCACTTGAACCACACCATATTTACAGATCTAAACACAAATGGCTACTGCCTGATTGTTTCATGATTCATTAGTCAGACAAGCTCTCCTCTCCCCGCCAGCACAGCTGTTACAGAGTAAACCTTTGTCACTTAATAGGCCTGATTATTACTTTCCATCAAAGGTATTGATCTGTGTCAGCTCTACTTAAGGGAAAGGGGGAGAAGAAAAAAAAAAGGGGGGGGGGATATGTGTCAGGAAGACAAAAAAGGAGGGGGGGGGGATGACATTTGTTGTGACTAGCAACACCAGTCACAACTCTGGCTCTCTCCTGGATGTACAGTGTTCATTTACCAGAGCGACTGTTACTCGGGGAGAAGAATCGTCACGGACGATGTGGCGGACCTTATACCACGCCAGTCCCCCGGCAGTCATGCCATGGAACCGTGCACATCATTGGTGGGCGAAACACACAGTGGGAATTAACAAAGAGTCAGGTTTTAAAAAAAAAAAAAATAGAAATCAATTAATGAACTCAGCCCCCAGAAAGTGACAATGCAGGCTCGACGTTCGCGCTCTCTCAGACCCCTCGGATCGCTTGTCACCTCCCCGCACCCCATCCCCCGAAGTCAACGCTGCGCTGCCAATCGACGCCGGCGGAGAGCAGAGGAACTCAGGCTACCACAGAGTCTGCCACCTAATTGTGATGCAGAGTGTATTTACCACAGCTTGAGCGCGCCTGGTTGTTCCAGTCGCAACCTGACAAACTGCCATGGAAAAGATTGCAGGGTTATTGCAAACACCCTGGCTCTGGTCATAGAGTGATGGTTTTATGTCCAGACTGGTACTGTCCTTGCTTCTCATCCTGCTTGGGTTTTTCGTCCCTTCTCTCCCCCGGTCTGGTTATACGATACAGGGTATACCCTGCTGATTTGATCATTGCAGAGGGATGCTACCGATCAAACGAAGGAATGGGCAAGGAAGGGCCATCCCTAGGTCTATCCAGCATACCCATGCAGCAGTGTACCATGAAATTTGCAGCACCACCCTCGTGCCTTAAATTTTGTGGTGCCCTTGGTAGCTGCATATGCCTAGGGCTACCACCAGACAGGGCAGCAAGGTGCAGGCTGTGCTGGTGGCCAACCCCCGTCCATTGGCCTTCTGTGCTCAGCCTCTGCTCACCAGCTGTTTCCCCTTCCGCTGGAAGGGCAAACTGCTGCCCAACTCAGGACCATTCCCTGCTCCATCTCACTCCCTGCCTGGTGCCTCCCACCCGCTCCCCCACCAGCCTCCTGGCATGCTGCAGGCACCTAGAACATGCTGGGATAGCCCAGGAGGGTCCACGTGAGGCAACTTGGGTGCAACACTCAGCCTATGGCTTGGGTGGTGAACCCAACTGTGCCCCCAACCCATTCCAAATTGCCCCTGTTTGCTTCCCGTCAGACCCCTTCTGCCCACTCTGTATTCTTGTCTTCATGGAAAAGAACACCCCCTATGGCCACAGCACTATTTGTTGTGTTTGACATGTTGTGAGTGACACACAAACAGCACACACACAACATATATATTACATTTTGCAAGTGCGCACACACACACAGATATGTGTGTGTGTGCATGTTTGCTTGAAAACCGTGTCGATTTAAGTTAGTAATTTCGCAATGTAAAAACCAGGAGGATTGTGGATAACTCAGGAAGGTTGACTTCTTTGCCCTAGGCATCTATCTGCCTCTTTAGGCTCCTAAATACCTTTGTAAATCTGGCCAGGGCCCTTTACATGTGAGACTGAGAATACCAACACATTTCACAGACAGCAGATTTAAATGGCCACACTAGCCTGATTTCAACCAGTATGTTAGCAATGAAGGGCTCTCTACTATATCCAAATTCCAGGCCTCTGAGACATCCCACTGTCTAGCATCACTGATCTTACCTCTGGATTCTACTAGTAATAAAGCCCTCAGTCAACTGAGAAGAGCAAAATGTGTGAATTTTGCCATTGCAAGGATCAGTTGTTAGCTGTTCTTCGGAAATAGTGCCAGGAGCAAATAAAGATATTGCAAACTGATTACTCTCAAAGATGTACCTTCCGGGTGAAATCCAACCCCCTGCCCACAGTCTCAATCTCCTAAGGTCACTGAAGAAAAGCAGCCTTTTAGCTCTTCCTGGAATTGAAGGGTCTAAGGATAATACTGTTTAAAGAATGGTTCTCCAAACCATGCGGTAGTTTACACAGGTGCAAATCACTGCACAAGTCAAAACTAAGGCCTTGTCTCCTCTACATGGTGGATCAACGCTGCAGTGATCAATCCACTGGCAGTTGATTTATCACGTCTGCTTAGACATGATAAATCAATCTCCAAGCGATCTCCCATCAATGCCGGTGCTCCACCAGGTCAAGAAGAGTAGCCAGAGTAGACTGGAGAACAGCCCTCACTGACCTTACTGTGTGGAAGACACTGCAGTATGTCAAACTGAGCTATGCTATTTGTGTAGCTGAAGTTGCGTAGCATAGATTGACCAGGGAACATGGTGTAGACAAGGCCTAAGTGCTAATAAGGGACATGTATTCAACCAGGGACATGGACGGAAAGGCTTAGAATTCTATAAGCCAATGGTAAATAATTCACAAGGGAAACTCCTCTTCCTTTTTGCTCTCCTCACACATTCAGCACATTTGACTGATTGCTCTATTTTAAAGAAAAAGTGTACTCCCATAAGACTCCCTTCCTCCTCCTGCAGGATCCACCTTCCCCCACCCCTCCCCCCACAACTCTAGATCAGTCTGTAAATTCAAGAAGCTGGTCAGGTATTTCAAAGGGAAGAAACTGTCTAGAAACAATACAGGAAGCGAGTGTTCACTAAAGGCAAAGCAATGTTGAAGTGGGGATGGGAGGGAGAAAGAACTTTAAATGTAACCCCCAAATCAGAAACATTTCTAATAGTATATTAAAGAGAAAAGAGGAGAGAGAGCCAAGGGGACAGATCTTTGGCTAGTATAAATCAGCTTGTAGAGCTCTGCCAATTTATGCCAGCTTTGAGGATCTGGAGAATGTTTCAAGGAACATACATCAAGGAATTGAAGTTGTTAAAGGCTGGAGACTTGTTGACACCTATGGCATAAGATTTTCTATAACAACCTGACGTCTGCCCAGAGCTCTTGGGAAAACACTATCTGTGTGTATTGGATAATCTGATTGGGTCCATGCCTGTTTGAAGACATGTCCCATCCATCTACCCTGGCATCTGAAACATGCCAAGCCGTGTCCCACACACTTCCGCTGGGAAGGAGAACATTGTCGCGGGAGACACCCAACAAAAGTTGTGGCATGCAAGATCTATTGGGGAATGTCACTTGGCAAGGCTTCATGTGCTCTGCCAAGGGCTGGGAATTGTCTCCATGCCCTGAAATTAGGCATTCAGCAAGAAGGCGAAGCAGCAGCCACAGGTGCAGAAGGGAGCCGTCAAACCCTAGAAATGTGCTTGTTCTCTTCCCCACTCCCACCACCAGGCACCAGTACAAATAGTATGAGGTGGAGAAATAGAGAAGCTGAGGAATCGCCCAAACTAGCACGGTGCTGTACAGCACATCTACAGAGGATATTCAGCACAAGCAGATAATGGCATAGATGGATGGACTAAGTTTTAGTAGAATTAATGTATCTTTGTGGCACGGATTCCAATAGGTGATCAAGAATAGAGGAGAATTGTTTAGGGCGGCACAAGATTGTACAACTGGATAAGGGGTAACATTTAAAAACATGGGGGAGGAGGTACATTTCCACTAAATACCCGGGAAACTCTTCTCTCCAGTGAGAGCCAATAGACTCACAAGGGGAAGAGGGGTCACTAGAAAGTGGACTGGAGAAAACAATAAGGTATGTAATGCTTGGATCAAGGTGACATTAGCAGGCAGAATAGCTTAATGACCCGATTTGGTCTTTGCCACTTCTGAGTCCTTTGGTCCTATTCTATGGTTCCGCCTTTGATTCTGCCACTTGGTAGAAGGAATATAGCAGAATCAAGTAAATAGAGGGCAGAGAGGGATGCCTTGAACACAGAGCCTTCCTTCCACTCATCACTTTGAGAACTCCAGTGGACCTTTTTACTATGGATAGGAAGTTCATGCTTTTTAAAATTATATATACCCCAGGTCTTAAATAGCCTTCCGAAATGCCTTTCCGGGATGTCCATGGTTTTACTAATGAGCCATGAGAACAGGTTATTCTTTGAGCTACTGCAACCGCTGCAGATCAGCTTCTTCATGTCCTTTGACGAAAGTGTTGTTGAAACACTAGGGGCTGCGTCTAGACTGGCACGATTTTGCGGAAATACTTTTAACGGAAAAGTTTTTCCATTAAAAGTATTTCCACAAAAGCGCGTCTAGATTGGCACGGATGCTTTTGCACAAAAAGTGCTTTTGCGCAAAAGCATCCGTGGCCAGTCTAGACGCGATTTTGCGCAAGGCCGCTCCGGTGGCCATTTTCGCCATCGGGGCTTTTTTGCGCAAAACAGTCCTTCCCTGTCTACACTGGCCCTCTTGTGCAAGTATTCTTGCGCAAGAGGCTTTCCCAGCGGGGCGTGAAAGTATTTATGCAAGAAGCACTGATTTTGTACATTACAAAGTCAGTGCTCTTGAACAAATTCAAGCGGCCAATGTAGACAGCTGGCAAGTTTTTGTGCAAAAGCGGCTGCTTTTGCGCAAAATCTTGCCAGTCTAGACGCACCCTAGATGTAAGTCTTCTTCCCATTTAGCCTGGTGCAAATCAGGAGCCATTTCCTTTAAGCCAATGTAGTTACTCCTGTGTGAGACCTGAATCTGGCCCAGAGTGAGGTAAATGTTATTCACATGAAGCCCTGGAATGTACAGTAATAACCAATTCTCAAGCTTCAGGGCACAAGATGATCACCAGCTAAGGTCAGGCAAGAAATTTCTGCTGTGATACCAAATTACATAAGCAGGCACAATGTGTGAATTCCATCTTCGATTCTGCTTTAGCGGATACCGGTGATTGCTGGAGACCATGACAGACTGGATGTACTGTCTAGTCCAGCACAGGAGTTCCTCTTTTCATGTTTTTAAAATGTACTCCTAGGCAAGTCTGCATGCACACAGTCTATCCACTTCTGGTTACAAAGCATGGCCACGCATATCACAGGACAAAACTTACCCAGAGGGCCTGTGGTTATTCTCTGGCTCATGCCACTTTTCCATTGGTTACCAATGGAGTTGATGTGATTTTTGATTTTCACCAACGGGAGTGAAAAGAGAAAAAGGCTGAGGGGCAAGATCCTGAGCTAATATTTGAAGCCAGTGTTTACACAAGGGCGACCTGGCCCAAAGTATTCAACCCCATCCCAGATATGACTTTTCCCTTTTCACCCGCCACATCAGAGGGGTGGGAGTGTGTGTGCATGAGCACAACAGCCCAAAGTTTGTCATGACTGCTTATAAAAAACACCTTCTGCAGCCCCATGAAACATTTCTCTTAGGGCCCTTCTAAGGTGGCCGGTACAGCACTGTGCACGTAAGGAGCAACTGGGACATTGCAATATTGACTCTGGGTCTTCATTATAAAAGCATCAAATGAGAACATGAACGTCCTCCTAGTGACATTATGGGCCTCTCCCGATCTGACTCCACACAGCGCAGCCTAAGCAGGGCACTGACTTTACCCCAAGTACAACCTAAAAAGCAACCCTCTCCAGTTTCCAAACTACTCCTGAAAAGCCCAGTCCCCCAGAGAGTTGTTCTTATAACCACGGTTCTTTTTGCCAGGTTGTGCTAATAAGCAGGGGGCAGGGCCAGCTCCCTCATACAGGCAGAACAGGCGGTTGCCTCAGGCAGCAAAACCATTTCACGACTCCTCAGCTGGATGAGTGGCTTCCAAAAGGGGGCCAATAGTTCCCAGTTTGCCTAAGGCCCTGAGCACCCTGGAGCCAGCTCTGAAAAGCCTCCTCAAAATGAGTAGTATCAGGGAGAAGGGAGCACAAAGAGCTTCCCTGTCACCTCTCAAGCTAAGGTGAGGGAGAGAGATGATGGAGGCTGCGTCTGTTGCCGGTGTACCTCCTCGGGACAGGTTTTTCCATCTATTTTGCAGCCGGTATAAATCGCTGCGGTCCTGTGTCAGGTTCCTTCTGTGTGCCTTGTGAAGTACTGCTCTTTGCAAATGAACTGTGTCGTCCGCTAAGACATCTTCCCTGCCAAAGGGGGGGGGGGGAGAAGCTGCAGGTCAGACGATTGATTACGGTTTTGAATTACAGGGGGCTATTGATTTTTCATTAAACACCGTGTAGTGCTGCAAAGGGGGAAAAAGGTAATTCATTGATCAGAGCTGCAGGCCATGTTCGCTTATTGGCTTCCTGCCACATCCCATTATTCCCAGTTCTAAATGTATATTGAAGTCAGTTTATTCTAATCATTGCCTCCTGTCACCAGAAATGTCTCTCAGTAACTATTAGTTTAATCATCCCTTTCTTACAATGGTAATGAGTGATCATATCCAACATTATGGCAGATTCATGAATATTATTCATTGCATTACAGCCTTGCATTGCACAATGCTATAGTTAAGGTCTGGCAGCATCTCCATTATAAACCCCCCCCCACCAAGGGGGTTATAAATCTCTTGCAAAAATTGGTTCATGGCAGATATAAGGCACAGAGGGGGTCTCAGTCCAGCTGATAATTTTTTAAACTGCTTTCTAAAAAATCTTTTTAGGCCATTATTTAATTGCAGTCATTGAAAGGGGGAGAGGGGAGAATGGAACTAAGATTAGTTCATTAGTTTTGCCAGTTCAAGCTGCTTTTTTTCCCACTCAATTACAATGCCCTCACTTCAAAACAATATGAACTTGCAGTTACGTTTCTTGACTAGGATTCGGGAGAGCTGAGCGTAGCAATGGGCGGGGGAGGGCAGACTTGCAGGGACCCGGGGCAATGTTCCTTCCATTTTTTTCCATCCATGTGTGGAACAAAAGTTAGGGTATGTCTACACTACAACACTATTTCGGAATGACTAGCGCTATTCCGAAATAACATAGTCCGTGTCGACACGACAGGCAGTTATTTAGAAACCATGTAGAAATACTGTCGAGCTGGAGGACTTCTTGAGCCGACTCCTGTAACCCTCATTGTACGAGGAGTAAGGGAAGTCGGAGGAAGAGTGCTCCGTTTCGAAATACGTGCTGTGTGGACGCTCCCTATTTCGAAATAAGCTATTTCGAGTTAAGCCCTGCAGTGTAGACGCACTGAGGCATGTGCGGATGTGCACCACCAACACAAAACATGTTGCCAGCTATGGGAGCTCTGCCAATCAGCTGAGCAGCATTTGAAACCTGGGTGGCTGCCCACGTGCTCAGTTTACAGGGAACACGGCCCCTGGGCAAGGTGTGTGTGTGTGGGGGGGGGGAGGTGTCTCCATGCCCCTGGGAGGGGCAGAGCATCAGGCAGAAGGGGCAGCCAGCCCTCAATGCCACTGGGAGCACATTACGCTGCCCCACCTCAACCAGCTTTGAGAGCCATCCGGAGCACGCCGCATGGCACTCCAGTGGCGATTTAAAGAGCATGGGTCTCCAGCTGCTGCAGCTCCTCTTAGTAACCCTACCCTCTTTGTGCCCCATTAGTGGGACTGGAGCTCAGTTATTAGCTCTGGCTCCAATGTCCTGTGTGACCTTGGGCAAATCAGTTCATTGCTCCATGCCTCAGTTTCCCCAGCCGTAAAAAGGAGATAATGCTCCTGACCACCTTTGTAAAGCCGTTTAGCATCTCCAGGCGAAACGTGACACACGAGCTGGGGAATAATGGTGTACTCTGTTTTAGGGGGGTATATTTTCAAAATACCTCAGGTGACTCAGCCTTCCTGATTAAATGCTTTTGAGCAATTTCCAATAATCATTGGACAAAATGGGGATAAAAATACGGTTACTCACCTTCTTGTAACTGTTGGTCCTTGAAATGCGCATTCCAGTCAGGAGTGTGCCCGCCCACGGGCACGGTGGCAGCCGGAAGCCCCAATACAGAGCCTGCTGAGCCACCTTCTCGCCGGCTACTCCAACAGCGGGAAAGGAGGGTGGGCGTTGGAACGCTGGATTTTTTTTAGCAGTTACACGATTACATGCAGGGAGGGCAGGTGAGAGCCAGAGCTTGTGGGGAGCTGGGGGGAGGGGTGCAGGAGGCTTGGTGGCTTAAAAGCTGGCTCCCCACGCACACCGGCTCCCCCTTCCACCTCTAATACAGAGGGGTGGTGGTGCGGGTGAAGGCGTGTAACCCTGAGGGTTAACCAATGCACCTGGACTTATCGGTTAATCATGTTCGCGGATACACGTTAACATCCCTAGTTTAGAAGGAATGAAAGCTGTTATACTACACTGCACAGATTCCTTTGGCTGAGTAACCTGTCTCACACTACAGTGTATGAAACCCAGGTACACAGGATAGGTATGCCCTAGAGCTGCGTACTAGAGATACAAATCAACAAGGCCAGACACACATTCCCAATGCCCCACAGCTGAAGAGATTAGCAGGGGTTAACTGTACTGTACAATACACCTGGGGCACACAAAATACTTGTATTTAAAAAAACCCAACAAATACTTTTAGAAGAAAGTAACATTCCTCTGATGGTGACACGTTAAACAAAGAAGCAGCTGCAAAAATGAAAAATAACTCATACAAATGAAGAAGATACAGCAACACACATTTTGCAGATAATCCAAATAATAGTTTCTAGGTTATTTGCATGACTCACCATGATCATCAGCTTTATCATGGTGTTCTGTATACCCCTTCTCCTTATCACCACCAGTAGAAAGTCTCCTTGACAGTTTGCTGTCCTGGACTATCACTGACCCCCTTTTTAGTTATCTGCAGGGTGGCAGCATATGGTTCCCTGATTCATCCCTTCCTGTAAATTAGCATATTCTGTAGGCAGACCGAAATAGGTATCGTAGAAACATCACACACAGGGCAATAAATATAAAACAGATTTATTTACACCAATATACAACAGCATTAAGAACAGACAGACCCATTACAGAAGAAAACATGGAAACAAAACAGATGAGCACTAAACTCAAGACTGAACCCTAAAGCTAATTAGTCAGACTGAAGTAAGTGAAACCCCCTTCCTCTCCCCAGTGTTCACACATTGCTAGCACCTAAATAACTCAGGAGCTGAGCCTTGGATTTCCCCCGCTGTGAGAACTCTAAGGTCTGCTCCTCCTGCCATTCATGCCAATGGCAAAACTTGCCAATTTGCCCTCACTGGAGAACTCAGAGAGAACAGTCTTTAGCTCCCTGTCCAAGAGTCCACTCTGAGAAGCAGGCAAAACTTCAGCCTGTGCTGTCTGAAAGCAAATTTTCAGCTGCCTGCCTTCACAGCTTTTCCTAATAAGGCTGCCCATCTTCTCCTCACTCTTTGGGTTTGCCTAACAAAAAAAAATGAAATAAAAGACAGAAAAGATGCATGCAAACTATTCAAATGAAAACACGGCTGCTCATCAGCTCGCTCACCATCAACATTGTTCCTAGGCTTGGGCAGTGGGTGAAGGTAGGCCTGGGGGAGGCAAGCGCCCAAGCCCCGGCCCCAGCCCCACCCCTTCTGCCCAGGACCCGTCCCCCACAGAGCCCCAACCTCCCCAATTCCAGCATACTAGGGAAAGAGGAGGGTGCACACCCCAGCCTCCCGACCCTGGAACATGGAGAGAGCGGATGGTGGGGGCAGCGACACTCTACCCCCTCAGGGATGAAGATGATGCTTGGTCCTGCCATGAGGGCAGGGGACTAGACTCGATGACCTCTCGAGGTCCCTTCCAGTTCTAGTGTTCTATGATTCTATGATTTCTATTAATCCAGTGGGCATGGTAGAATGTAGAGACTGGACCATCCAATAGATCATCGCCTGACTTCCAAGTGAACAAAAGCAGGATGAACCATCAGCCTGGAAAGGAATAAATCTTTTGTTGTAATCTCTACCAGAAATCCAAGGTACAGAGATAGCTAACACATTGCAAAATGCAGGGATCTTTTTTCTACATAAAATGCTGTTTTGTTTACCCTGATACATGTTTTGTCACGTGTTAATCTGCAAGTATGCACTTATACAATAACAGACCAAATTCAGACCTGGAATAAGTATGAGCAACTCGACTCTCATTGGAGCCGCTCACATTAGGTCTGATTTTTCATGTTGTGTTCCTCCTTGCCTGTGATAGATGGTGTGTGCTATAATTTGGTATCTGTCGCCAGTGTTTATACATAAGCGAGTTGATGAACAAACCACTGACAAAGTCCTGATGATGAACTGATAGCCATTACGACAGGCATTATGTGCATTCTACCAGCTGACATTCTGAACTTTTTAATTCAGGCTGCCTGCTATAATTTGGGAAATGGATTACAGGTAGGTATTCCCCAATTTCATCTGCTGAGGTCACCTACCTCCTAATTACGGGCTACCTCATTGTTTCTAAATGTGACAGATGTGCTTGGGAAATGGTATTTAATACATATATGTATTTAATACCTAAATCAGGGCTACTCAACACGTGGCCCATGGACCGCATGCGGCCAGCGGCCTGTTTGTTTGCAGCCCACAGAGTAGCTTGGGTTTACTTAGGGCTCAACACGCGGCCGGCGGGTGGGATCCTTTGAACACGGCCTCCACTGGAAACACGCTCCACAATGGTGAGTCAAGATAATGGTCTTCTGTTGAGATGCGTTTTAGTAGTTAAATTTCTGGACTGTCATTGCTCATTAAAAGTGCTGTCATATGGGTGGAAATCGGGTAAATATTGCATTTTATTAATAATAACAGCAGAAGTGGCTTAAATGGGGCCTGCATGTTGTGTAGTCTTGCCTTAATCTTTGTATTCATGCCTGTCAGTGTGAAAGAAGCAATTTGCATATATATTTGCATGTATATGCGACCACGCTTAAGATGCAGCTCTCGGCATATGCTGGGAGTATCATTGTGGCCCCCAGGACTTCCAAAGTTGAGTAGCCCTGACCTAAGTGATCAACTGAACTGCAGATTTGAATCATGATTGAATGTGCTTTTAGCCTCTAATTTTTTTTACTGATGCTCTGATCACATCTCAGGGTCAGCTGCCTTGTTTTCGGGATGCTTTACATTTGGCACAGGATGGCTGAGGTTCTACCTTCTATTGGAACAACTTTGGATGGTGAGAGGGACAAGAGATTACTTCACTCACCTTGTCTGTTTAATATCTTGGGACCGATATGGCTACAACAATTGTATGTGGCACTGGGCCTAAATCACTGAATGACCCCTTTTGCATATTATTAAGATAATAAAACAGAAAGCGAGCCAACTTTTCCAGGAGTGAATAAAAGCATTGCAACATGAAAGTCAAATCTTCCACTGCTGTAACTCAGAATTACACCATTCACAATTACAGAATTGTGCAGATCAGGAATAATACAAACAAGACACACAAATCCAGGAAGATTAAATTGAGAGTACACACAGAACTCCTTTCAAAAATACGTCAGGTGACCAAGGGAATAGTCAGAGCTCAAGTCTCAAAGGGGTAGCCATGTTCGTATGTTTCAGCAGAAAAAAAGAAGAAGCCCTGTGGTACCTTGAAGACTAAGGCCACATCCATACTTACCTGTGGATTGACACTCCAGAGGTCGATCTTCTTGCATTCAATTTAGTGGGTCTAGCAAGTTGAACGCTGAATTGAATGCTGAGGGCACCCCCTGTCAACGCTGGTACTCCTACTCTAAGGGAAGTCAACAAGAGCGTTTCTCCCATCGACCTCCCACTGTGAGGATGGCACTAAAGTTCGACTTAAGGGACGTTGACTCCAGCTACACAATTAACTTAGCTGGAGTTAAGTATCTTAATTCAAATTTAATCCCCTAGCGTAGACCCGTCCTAACAAATTTATTTGAGCATAAAGTGAAGCCCATGAAAGCTTATGCCCAAATCATAGAATCATGGAATCATAGAACACTAGAACTGGAAGGGATCTTGAGAGATCATCAAGTCCATCCCCTCCCCTCACGGCAGGACCAAGTACAGTCTAGACCATCCCTGATAGATGTTTGTCTAACCTGCTCTTAAATATTTCTAATCATGAAGATTCCACAACCTCCCTAGGCAATTTATTCCAGTGTTTAGCTACCCCAACAGGAAATTTTTCCTAATGTCCAACCAAAACCTTCCTTGCTGCAATTTAAGTCCATTGCTTCTTGTCCTATCCTCCGAGGCCAAGGAGAACAATTCCCCTCCCCTCTCCCTGTGACACCCTTTTAGATACTTGAAAACTGCCATTATGTCCCCTCTCAGTCTTCTCTTTTCCAAACTAAACAAGTGAACAAATAAACAAACAAGTAAGCACACTAAACAAATAAAATAGTTAGTGGGTGCCACAGGACTCCTCATTGTTTTAGTCTGATCTCAGTTCCATAAGTATAAAGCTGAAATAACTCCAGTGAAGTGAACTGAATTACTCTGGATTCTCGGTGGGAACAAAACGTTGGTCCTCAGTGTTCAATTTTTGCAGAATAGATGATCAGGCTATTGTCGTTATTTGGGAGCATCTGCCTTTAGGGTTTTTTTTTTTAATAATACATTTGTATAATACAGAAAGGCAATATAAAGTGTTGCTTTGTATGTGGTATCAAAGGCAAAATGTACTACTCTTCAGCAGTATTTCTATTGCATTGAATATGTATTTATTTTTATGGGCATTATTCTCTATAGGATTCTCTAAATTGGCTAAACCCTCCACCTGAAGATTGCTCCACATTCTCTAATGGTTAGCGATATTTAATGTTTAGTAATAGTCAAATGCTCACTACAGCATGGCAGGATGTGTCTGTGGCTACCACATCTCCCTCTCTGAGGAAAAGTCTGCCTCTGACACTGGTGTTTGAGGGAGACAACTGGACTAGCCATGGGAATCATTCACATAGGCTCCATGTTGGTAAATTTTTTGGTGGCGTCCAGGGGTCAGGGGGTGAAACCCCCAGTGGGTCTTGGGGACCTAGGAAGTGAAGTGGGATGATAAGACCGAGGGGTAACAGGGCCAAATCTGAGTGACATTTGACCCCACACGCCAGACTGCAACACCTCTCTAATTTAGGATGAGTGGGCAGCAACATTCCCTCTAATTTTTTCCATCCATGTGCGGAATAAATTTTTTCCATCCATGTGCGGAATAAATTCCATCCATGTGCGGAATAAGGAATCGTTGAAACCAATAGAACTACATCGGCGAGTAAGGACTACAGGGCATCCCCACTATAAGTTTCACACTAAAGTCGTTGACGTTTGCAGGAACTAATGCGCTATAAGTCCTCCCATTCCCCGCTATAAGTCATGCAAAACACTCCCCCCAATTTGCTTAAATGGAAGTCAGCTGAAGGGAAAAAAATTCCCCGCTTTAAGTTGTTTCGCTATAAGTCCAAGTTTTTTGGAACGTATCTTGGACTTATAGTGAGGACGGCCTGTACTCATTTGAGTAAAGACTGCCGGATCATGCTGATATGGGGAATGCTGAAACCAAGCCCTGACAGGCATGCAAAACGTCAAGCGCATAAGTAGGTTTATTGCAATCAACAGCACTTCTCATGTGCTTAGTTACTCTTCCCCTTAAATGCTGGGCTGGACCAGGGCCTAAGCTGATTGTTCTTTTCTACAAGAAAAGGCCTATGTCTGGTTTGTGCTTAGTTGTCCCTGTTATTCAATCCTGACTGCTCAGAGGATTGTGTTTCCTGTGTGTAAGAGCCGTTTCTATGCTGTGCTAAAATAATTCCCTTACAAACTGTGTTTTATCTTTTGAACTGATTGGTGTCAAAACGGTGATGCTATCAAGATCTATGTGAAGGGCTCAGGTCACCCAGTAATATATTGTGCCCTGTGGGTTTATGTTGCTAGGGCACTGATACAATTTACATCAGCTATTCTTTTTTTACCTTGAACTGTAAATTACAGCAGCTGTTGAATTTATATTTACAGCACTTTAACTATTTAAGTAGTTGTTCTCCTAACAAGTGCATGCATATTTATGGAGCTACAGTGCCACTTGAGCTCAGCATGACTGAACAATAACATGTTTTAGTCATAACAAAGGCAGCAGGGAAGGAATTGTGTTAATAATGACAGTGATGCAAAGAAATAAGGGGCGAGACCGGCAGCTAGTGTAAATTGGTGGATTCCATAGAACTAAATCAGTTTATACCAGCTGAGAATCTGACCCAAGGTCAATAAGCAAATATCAGTGTGTGTTTTGTTGGGTGACACTTAAAAAAATTACTGTAAAATAAGAGCCCTTATTACCCTGGGATTTTTGGGGGAAGGGGGGAGCAGGAAGTGGTAGGGAGGCGTTGCAGCTCCAGAAAGAATATTTGTCCCTTATACATGATGTGGAATCAGCCTTACTTACTTGGCATGAAGAATAAACATTAAAGAGAGAAAAGACCTTGCCAGGACAGCGTTTTCCCTTGTGGCACTATTTCTACTGCTTTGTCCAGCCCAGTTTCATATGACCCCAGCTGAGGTGAGGAAAATCTTGTTTGGGAGGCAACTAAGCCATAATAGCAGCAAGAACATTGATTCTTTTGCAACTTTTTTTAAATGCTAAATAAATAAAGTACTAGTGAAAATGATTAGTTCTACAGCCCTGCTCGCTCTGTACTATGAGATCGAGATATGCTGGCAAACCAAGTACACTTCATAGCCACTGGGCAGAATTATCTTGTGTAAATGAGACGGAGGCTGGCTCTGTATTGGAGACTTAGGCTATGTCTAGACTACACCGTTTTTTCGAAAAAACTTCATCTGCGTCTAGACTGCCATCGCGTTCTTTTGAGATTAAATCGAAAGAACGCGGTGGTTTTTTCAACAGGGGTAAACCTCGTTTTACGAGGAAGAACACCTTTTTTCCAAAGAGCTCTTTCGAAAAGAGGCGTTCTTGAACATGAACGGGGCCTTTTCGAAAGAGAGCATCCAGACGTCTTGTGGATGTCTAGACCAGTATTTCCCAATTTTATTTGGCCACAGAACCCTTTTCAGCTTAAAAGAATTTCAAGGAACCCCTAGGGTTGCCAAGGTAAAATTTGTCAAGCAAAAAAAAAAAAAAACCAAACCACCAAAAGCTGCAAAATAGGCACTGTCACTTTAAATGGGGCGGGGGAGTGCCGCATTCTCATGGAACCCTTACTTTAGCTTCGCGGAACCCCGGGGTTCCATGGAGCACCAATTGGGAAACACTGGTCTAGACAATCTCTTTCAAAAGAGGCTTGTAGTCTAGACATACCTTAAGTCTGGGACTTGGGAAACCCAGATTAAAATCCCTGCCCTGCTTTTGACTTCCAGTATGACCTTGTGTCTCCATTTCCCATCTGTAAGATGGGCGCTATCGTACTACCCTACTTCACAAGGGTAGGGTGAGGCTAAAGCCATTAAAATTGTGAGTCACTCAGGCACTACGGTAGTGAGCACCATCTAAGTATCAGATATGAGTAGGTTGCTGCTTACGCATGTGTCAAAGATGCCGTTTATCTCGGCAGCATTAGCAGTAGAATCCTCTCAATTATGGTCTCTCTTGCTACCCTTTCTGTCACTGTCTCTTGTATAATCCCACCTCCCTTCACAATCACTTGTCACCCAAACGTCTCTTGTGGCTGATTTCCCTCTCCTTCCTTGGCAAAATTCCTCCACGGTGGGCAAAGACCTGACGTCCAAGACAACACCGGCATGCACGGTTCATCCACCACATCCTGTAGATGCTATTTGCGAGAACTTTCTTTATAGCTCCACAGCCACAGAACAACCAGTATTGTTTTGGGAACTGTTGTCCCAGCTGGGTTGAGGTTGAAATTGGCTGGTTTTTCCCCCCTACCAGATAGTGACTCTGAGCCCTGATTCACCTCCCAAGTACATGCAGAAAAAAACAGAAAATAACAAGCTCCGTTTTCTCCTTAGCAACATACTTGTAAGTGGATTCTAGGGAGTTTTTGGATTCTGGGAGAGGCAATGTTAAAGGCACTTTGCACAGGAAAACAAGGGCTGCTACTCCAAGCAAGCAAGCGAAATACTGACTTTGTCTGTATGTGAGAATCACTTCCAGAAAGAGGCTAAGCTAGAAGAGATCCAAAAGCAAAGGAGAGGTCTCCAGCATCTCCCTGGATTGGCAAAGCAGGGCTCCTGCATAGCTGTCCCTACTCCTTGATGGAAGTGGGGAGAGCTCCCTTTCCTGTTTTGATGTGTCTTAACCATTGCTTCCATGTCCTGGGAGCCCTCCCTCCCTAACCCTGCTTATATGGCCTCTATGCTCTTGCATAACACCTTGATGCACTTGGACAGACAGGCTTCCAAAAGAACAAAGCCAAACCCGAGACACCCTAAGGGCAGGGGTGGTGGGTATCTTAGGTGGGGCAAGGCACAGCCTTCCCAAACCGCCAGGCCTGGCCCTGCCCACACTCCGTCTAACCTGCTCTTAAATATCTCCAGAGATAGAGATTCCACAACCTCCCTAGGCAACTTATTCCAGTGTTTCACCACCCTGACAGGTAGAACGTTTTTAATGTCCAACCTAAACTTCCCTTGCTGCAGTTTAAGCCCATTGCTTCTTCTCCTATCATCAGAGACCAAGGAGAACAACTTTTCTCCCTCTTTATAACACCTTTTTAGGTACTTGAAAGGTGTTATCAGTTCCCCTCTCATTCTTCTCTTTTCCGAACTAAACAAACCCAGTTCTTTCAGTCTTCCCTCAGAGGTCACATTTTCTAGAGCTTTAATTTTTTTTTCTGTTCTCTGAACCCTCTCCAATTTCTCCACGTTTTTCTTGAAATGTGGTGCCCAGAACTGGACACAATACTCCAACTGAGGCCTAATCAGAACAGAGTAGAGCGAAAGAATGACTTCTTGTATCTTGCTCATAACATTCCTGTTAATGCATCCCGGAATCATGTTTGCTTTTTTTGCAACAGTATCACATTGTTGATTGGAGCTTAAATGTTTGTTTGATGGAGGGAGGACAATTTCTGGGATCCTAAAGTCCCACTTCAAAAAATGCAGCTTTCAAAATTTCTTTTGGTTACTCCAAGTAGTTTCAAACACTACACTATATGCTTCATCCTTCCGGGGTGGGGCATAAATCAGGGCCAACAACAACATCCACTTTTCCGTTAAAAGTATTTCTGCAAAATCATGCCAGTCTAGACGCAGCCTATATGTGTAAAGCTCTGTTTGTCCGAACCCTGATTTTTTTGAATTTCAGAATATCCTAATTTCAACTTTGTCCCCCAGAAGTGAACTTTGTATAGAAATTAATTCTGATCCTCCAAAAATTGAGGCAGTCTGTATTTTTGGATGTCCCCAAGGTCATTCAGAAAGCAGAGCTGCTAGGGAGACACAAACGGTATGTCTAGACTGCACCCCTGTAAATCTCATTTTACGAGGCATAAGGATCTATCGGAAAAGGCTTTCTTTAGCGATAGATCAGCCTCTAGACTGCCGCTTTTCTCCGACAAAGCTCCGTGCCGGAAAAAAGCGGAGGCTATTTTTATGCTAATGAAGCACGGGATATTTAAATCCCTGCTTCATTAGCAATTTCACCCAGCCTAATCTGCATCCCTCTCCCGGCAGAGGGGTGCAGTCTAGACATACCCAGATATAACAGATCGTGGGCAATGCTGTAATGCAAAATATTGCCCAGAGTTATGAACAATTGCTGAGATTGTAGCAACTATCCAAAGGCTGAAGGACAATATGCATGTATCTTTATTTGAGGGCATTTCCCCCTTTTTAAAACTTTCTGTAGTGGCTTCAAGGGATCCTCTGTCAGCCTCAGAGGTAGGCCAGCTCTACCTCACTATGCCACCTAGCAGCCAGTTATCCCCCGTCAATTGGCCAGAATGGTATGTGTCCATATCAAGCGTAGGGCAGGCACTGGCAATTAGTGCAGGGCAATTAGCAATCTTAAGCTCAGCTCTCTGGCTGGGACAGACAGCAAACACACTCCACTTATGTCCACTTTCCTTTCCACACTGCTTTCCACCACTGCCTTCTTGACTCTACAATTTCAGAGAGGTGAGATGGATCTTTTAAATAGACAGTTTCCCTATTTAGGCTATGCTACTGTTAACCTTTCATTAGCACATTGCAGCTCATAGACACCGGAGGGCCTGATCCAAAGTCCACTACCATCTGTTGACATTTATCCACCGTCTTCAGTCGGCTTTGGTTCAAGTCCTAAAAAGGGAGGGCCAGATCCTCCACTGGTGTAAATGACATAGTTCCATAGACTATACATTACACAAGCTGAGGATGTGCCCTGGAAAACAGAAGGAACACTTTTCAGATGCTGGTCAATTTCAGTCATTTTATGTTTAGGTGAAAATGTTGCATCCCAAATATAAAATGTTCGGGAACTTGATTCTTTTTTCCTGCCTAGATTGGATAAAAGTACCTGATGCATGGCATGTCAGTAAGGAGCAGTCTTTCATTTAGTTGAGAGTGAGGTGAGAGTAAGACGGCATTAATAGGACCTTTATATACCAATGGCTACTCCAGAAACAATGATCATTGCAGAAACAATTTCTGGGTTTGGCCAAAAGCCAAAGGCTGCTGGAAAATAGAAAAAAACCAAGAAAGTTAGGTTAAGCAAGTTTTCAATCACTTTAATTATGAAGTTTGTTTTCTGTTCACGTGTAGGAAAATAAGTTGATGGTTGATTTTATAGGCTAATTTGTCTTCTGCTCAGTTTTTCATGAAAAAGTGTCTACAGCACATGTAATTTTAAAAAAATAAGCAAGCACAACATGCTCCCATATTTGCAGCAACCAAGAGGTATGCAGAAGAACCAAGCAGAAATGAACTCGGCCACAATGAGCGTGTCATTTCACAGGGAACCAGAACAAAAGTGGACAATTACTAAATGAGTTACACTGTGCAGATTGCTATTCCTGTGATGGTGAACCTTTGAGTCATAACAAAGTTGTGGAAAACAAGTGTCTGCATCTCCACTGCATTGTTTATGTGGTGTGGAAATCACATAACTGGTTTATATTTGGTGGATGACATATTTCAGATGGGCATAAGCAAAATAGGCATGGGGAGCCAAAAACTCAAACATAATGAAATATACTGGGTGGGTGCAAAGAAAGAGCAAAAGCATCATGGCTGTGGAATAGAATTTCTCGGTCAGCATTATTCTTTAGCCTTCACTCAAAGAACCAGAAGCTCCTGAAAGTTGGGCAAAGCTGAAGCCTCATCGTAGGCTGTAGCAAATCACTCTGCCTCAGTTCATTGGCTCTGTAGTAGATCCATTCTGTCCTTCATGCCTATCTTGGTACAATGAAGCTGGCATCTCTATTTGGCTGCTGAGGTTCCAATCCATTTCCTTCTGCCTTCAGCACAATTCTGTCTCTCTTTGGCAGCCCGAATCCTTATCATAGAGGGTCTGCCTTTTGCATTCATTCTTGGGGACCGGATCAGTTCATGCTGCCAGCAACAGATTCGTCCTTCCTAGATCTTTCATGGTCCCGTTTGGCTTCTGCTTCTGCTGGAAGCATGAGATGAGCACAGAACTCACATGAGGATTCTTTCCTGATCCTCCTCGGTTCTTTCCCAAAGATAAAATGGAGGGGGAGGAGCGAGTCGGTTGCTAGAATATGCTAGATTGCTATTCAGCGTATAAAAGGGACACTGACCCCCACCCTTTGGCCAGAGCTTTCGGGAGGTCTCCAGGCCCATGAGAGAGACGCCGACTCCGGTTTCCAGCAGAGGTAAAATACGATTCCCAATGCACGCTGAGCAGCTTCTAATAAAAAGGACTGTTAAAAGCCACCCAGCGCTTGGTAGAGGAGATTGATGAGACAAATCAAAAAGCAGAGCTGCAGTCCGGTAGGTGGCTTATTACACTATTTATGCAACAAAAAGGAGGTGGGCAAGAGGCCCTGGGGACCTCCAAAACAATTCCCCCTCTCTCTGTGTTCATAAACAAGGAGGCCTGGCTGCTGTGTGAGCCGTGTGCAAGCCTGCAGGCATGGCAAGCTCCTCTCTGCACGCTGGCATCGCTCCTCTTCCAAGGCGTTACAGGCAAGAGCTGCAAACCGTGCAAAGCAAAAAAGACGGGGCGACATCAAACCAAAGGGGGAAAATGTGCTGTGTGGGCGAGGAGGGAGCCTCGTGTTGCTCCGCTACATGGCTAAAGACTGGAAGAGTGCATCATTTCTTCCAACTCATCTTGCATTCAGCCAGCTGCATATAAATTTTCCTCGATCTCATCAAGCTCTCACTGTTTGGCCTCCTCTGACTGATATTGGCTCATCATACTTAATCTAGGGTGAAATTTCCTCGTCTGAGCTAAATTACTCGCAGCCATCAAGGGAAGCGATATTTATTTTTCGTGGGGCTAATGACCTGTCCCCCGGACCCACCCACTGATGGTTATTTACTAGGGCCCAGATGCTTGAGCTCAAAATGAGTGCTAATGTCAGCAGGTGCCATCCCTCATTCCGTGCTCTGATTGAATTGGAGCGATCCCATTGACATTGACTCTGTGACTTTTAAGGCCATTACCCTCAGCAAGAGAGGAACCTCTTATCATGGCTACGGCACTGACAGCTGATTAGCAACAAATTACAAGCGGGAAGAACCTAAGACTTTGGTGGGTTAGGTGGGGGCAGAGGGAGACAGGAGCAAGGGAAAGGTGGGTAACTAGGAATACGAGAGGAGCGAGAAGGGAGAGAAACAACGAGAAAGGGATGCATCTCTGTGTGGCTTGTATATGCGTCAATCAAATGCATTGAAAAGGCCTGATCCAAAGCCCCTGGAGGCCAGATCTAAAGGCCCTGGAGGTCAATGGAAGACTCTTTTTGACTTCAGTGGGTTTCAGATCAGACCCAGATGTATCATTCTTTAGCACGGACTGATTGACAGAAGGAAGGAGAATCCTTCCCTTTTGTTGGGTCAACATGAAAGGGACACTAGTGACAGATCATCAGCTACTGTAAAATGTCCTAGTACTAAGACATAGGGGTAGAGCATCAGCTGGTCCAGGTATTCAGCAACAAAGATCATCCTTCAAATGATTTTTTCTTCCTAGGCTCTGCCTGATGGAACAAAGAGTGGGGAAGAGAGTAGAAGCCGTTTGAGAAGGAAAGGCCACTGCGATGAATCAGGAGCCCCTGGGGTTAACTCTGGCTCTGTCCCCGGCTCATGCCACGTAGCTTTGGACACGTCACTTCTCCTCTTTGCCTCAGTTTAGATAATGCGATAAGCAACTGTGGTACTTTTATGACTCTGATCTGAGCTGCAGGCATACAGAGGCTACCATTACCGTTGTCCTGCCTGCCGTCATGCATTGAGGTCCAAAACGCCAAACTTATTTTTAAGCACAAGTTGAACAATGGTGTTGCAGATATTTCACTATTTCATAATTGTTGGCGAGTACTGACTTTTTAATGAAGTCCCCTGTATTTTCCATGTACTTAGCTAATGTAGGAAAGGGAATAAGTAATAATACATAATACTATACACTTCTGGTCAGAGACCGTCTTTTCTTGTTGTTATGTTGTACAGTGCCTACAACTCTTCAAGGCATTATTATTATGTTCATATCAAATTTAAGAAACTCTTTTAAAGGGTTTCAAACCAAATCTACAATTTTGCTTTAACTGTTTGGTTGCTAAGGCGTGGCTCGACGTGAGATGGAAAACCTATTCATCTCAACCATTTTTGAATAATCGTGCAAAGGTCTTATATTTCGGCTCAAGATTCCAATGCGCATGCATGCATGTGCACACACACACACAAACACTCATGTCATCCATCCCAGAAATGCGCCAGCTAGATGCATTTCTGGGACGCATCCCAAAAACAACGCACAGATACACTGATTACCAGTTTACATGAGACAAGTGAGGAATATGTGTTCAGTTAAAACTGTTGAAGATAATTATGCTCATAAAGCTTTACCCATTGTAGTAATCATTTTATATAACTGCCTTATAAGGTATACTGTGCTCCTGGAAGTCAAAGGAAATGCTATTGCCTCCAGTTATATTGCAGAAATGAAGCCAGCAGAAAGACTTCGCACAGCATAGATGTTTGTGGTTTAGCATTTCTTTATGAATGGGCTCCCTTATGTTAGGAACCTCACAATCCATTGAGCTTATAATATATTTGATTAAGTATTTAAAAGAAAAGTCACTGTAAGAAAATAAATGAGGAAAGTACTTGAGAGGCTGAAGAGCACTGTGGACTAGTGTCTTGTCTTTTACCACTAGCCACATGGGTTAAAATCTTGATTGGGTCACATGTGCAAAAAAATGACTGGGGAGTATCACCCTGGACCCCACTGAATTTACATCACAAACCTACTGTGATATTTACAACACAAACCTACTGTGCATTCTAGAGGACCAGATTCTGAACTCGGTTATTGTGTCACATAATCAGCTGATCCCAGAAAGATCCATGGAGTTACAGTGGTGTAACTGAGAACCACAGGTTCTGCTCAAGGTGGCTCAGGGATAAGCACAAGTGTTGCCGGTCAGATTTGGAGATGTTAGCAAAGCTGTAAGGGGAAATTTCATTGAACACCTGCTGCCCACTAACGAATCCTGAGCTGCTGTGATTATCATAGCACAATTAGGGTCCACCCCGCTTTCCTGATCCACGCCATTCACCATGACGACAATCCCTGTACTGAGCTGATGAGTTCAAATCAGCAGGGCACCTTTGGGCACATTGCAATAAATAATGTAACAAGCAACTGAACTGCGTCTCTGCTTAAATATTCAGCAATCACGGTTTACTTCAATGCGGTCCTGCAATGAAAACAGTTTGAAAGTGACTTGCACTGGTGTCATTCAAGAATAAGGCTACATCTAGACTACATCCCTCTGTTGGCAGAAGGATGTAAATGAGGCACTTCAAAAGTGCAAATGAAGCAGGGATTTAAATATCCCACGCTTCATTTGCATAATCGCATCATGGCGCTCTTTCGAACAAGCGCCATTTCAAAAGGAAAACCGTGGTCTAGACGCAGTTCTTTCGAAAACGGCAGGCTTGAGCAGTACAGGATCTTTCGAAAAAGCCTGCCATTTTCGAAAGAACTGCGTCTAGACCGCGGTTTTCCTTTTGAAATGGCGCTTGTTCGAAAGATCATGCAAATGAAGCGGGGGATATTTAAATCCCTGCTTCATTTGCACTTTCGAAGTGCTTTGTTTACATCCCACTGCCGACAGAGAGATGTAGTCTAGACGTAGCCTAACTGTTTATGTCAATAGTTTTACTGGTATAAAAAGGTATTGTTGAGATCAGACCCAGGGTCCACTGATATTCACCACTGTACACCAGCTGACCAAATCTGTGCTTTGGAGGAGAGAGTCGAAATTCAGGCCCACAAGCTACATATGAGTCAACAGTGTGACACTGTTGCAAAAAAAGTAAAAATCATTCCGGGATGCATTAACAGGAGTATTGGGAGCAAGACACGAAAAGTTAATTCTTCCGCTCTACTCTGCGCTGATTAAGCCTCAACTGCATTATTGTGTTCAGCTCTGTGCACCACATTTCAGGAAAAGATGTGGACAAATTGGAGAGGGTCCAGAGAAGAGTAGCCAAAATTATTAAAGGTTTGGAAAACATGAACTATGAGGGAAGGGTGTTACAAGAAGGAGGGAGAAAAACTTATTCTCCTTAACCTCTTCTGATAGGACAAGAAGCAATGATCTTAAATTGCAGAAAGCGAGGTTTAAGTTGGACATTAGGAACAACTTCCTAACTGTCAGGGTGTTTAAACACTAGAATAAATTGCCTAGGGAGGCTGTGGAATCTCCATCACTGGAGATATTTAAGAGCAGGTTAGACAGACATCCATCAGGGATAATCTAGCTGGTGCTTGGTCCTGCCGTAAGGGCAGGGGACTAGACTTGATGACCTCTTGAGGTCCCTTCCAGTTCTATTATTCTACAAGTCTATGAAATTTGCTAAATCTGATTTTTTTTCTCTTAGCACAGTGGGCTTCATTCTGCCTTCAGCTACAAAGATGTAACTTCCATGTTCCTCCCACCCACCACAACTCAAATGGGATAAATATGAAGGAAAGAAAAAAATTCCCAACCGAAATCTAATGTTGGGGGTTGAAAAGTAAAGTTCTCTAACCTGGAGACACCAGGATACCAAAGGATAATCTGAAAATGATAGTAGCTGGAAAGAGGCATCAATAGTATTCAGAGTCATAGTACTTATTGGAACATAACGATTGTCACCCAGACCAATGTCCAGCTCCCAAAAGCATGCAGTGAGCAACCAGCTGCTTCAGAGGGAAGTACAAGAAACACTACACCAGGAAGTAATGGGATAAACTGGGTGCCTCCTCCTAACCTCCAAATTATAGGTCAGCTTAAGACCCAAAACACAAGATTTTAGATCCCTTCCACAACATTTTGTGGTTGCAAATCAGTATTTACTATTATGACTCTGGCTAATTTTGTTATCCAGATAAAGATAGGGACACCCATCCCACTGGTGCAGAATTGTTCCCTGCTGTACATTTCCTAGAATTTTGTCCAGTCTAAAAGTTTGAAGTAATGGAGCTTTCCCCAAAAGACTGTTCTACAGTCTACTCCTAATAGCAATATTTTCCTGATATTGAGGGAGAATTTCAAAAGCCTTAAAGGGTCATAGAATCACAAGTTCTCTTCTCCATTGAACCCAAATGTTCCCTTTCTTAATTTCATCCTATGGCAATTAATTATGCCAACATTTATCACAGTAGATCATTCTTTATCCTGTTTCATGCTTTTGCTCTTCAAATATGTACAGGTTTGTCACACCCTGCCTTAGTGTTCACTAGATTTTTTTGACAGTTTTCCAACAGAAAATGTCATTTCAGTAAAATCAAAGAATTTCATGGAAACCTGTCAATTTTGACCAAAAAAAAATATTTTTTTTAATAAAGGAAGAGAATTCCAATGGATCAAAGAAACCATTTCAAGCTTTTCAGAGTGGAACCTTTCAATTTTCCATTTCAAAATGAGTTTTAATTTCCATTCTTTTATTTTATAATAAACTTAAAAAGTTGAAATCACAGTGAAGCATTCTGATCAATCTGAAACACATTTTGTTAGGATTACATTTGGTGGGAATTAAAAAAAAATTGTTTCACATCAGAATGCAGAAAAGAAATCTCAAAATGATGAAATTGCCCATGAAATGGAAAATCTGGTTCCTACACAGCTCCAGTTATAACTTTGCCAAACAAAACCCATTCCACACAGTAATAATATCAATGCTTAGTGCGTATATTACACTATACAGTATCCAAATATTTCAAATATCCTGTATTTCCACCTTCTTTTTTAAAAAAAAAAAAAAAAGCTTCCAATATGTCTGCAAAACAAGCTGGCCTTTGAGATGCCTCAGATACACTGACAGCTCAGTAAAACAGCCTCTGATCTCAGGCTGCTAAGCAGCAGCAGGAAAGAAGGAATGATTGAGTGTTTGATTGACTCCAGGAGCTGCACAGTTGCTGGGGTGGGTTTGTAAGAATAAGCATCTAAACAGGCTAATGTTCCTCTCATCCTCCTGATTGGTCAATTTGGATGACATATTTTGGGCATCTCTGCTTACTCAGTGACTGCAACTTGTTCACCATCTACAAATGCCCATCTGCATCTACAGATGGTCCACTTTTTTTTTTTCTTTTCTTCACTGTGTATAGCAGCTCTTTGGGGGTACTGAGAAGAGAGACAGAGATGTAGTTTTACAGAGTACAGCTACACAGAGCAGGTAGGCATGAAAATCTATATAAAAAGGTACAAGCACATGCTGCGTTATAATTCCATGTTTATTTTATGCTGACAAAATGTATTTCCCGTGTTCAATCTCCCTCATGCAACAGAAGTGACCTGCAGCCTTAACTGCCTCCTTTATTTTTAGTTCTATTGCTTATGTATAAACCTCTGTAACCAATAAAACGTTTCCTTTGTTCTGTGCTATGTATCCCATCTACCAACAACACTGTATTCTCTGCTTCTTAATGCATCACAGGGGTTTTTACCCAAACTGTTTACATTCTGCAGATCTAGAAGTGTGTCAGTAGAATCAAGGTTCAGTTTTATTTGAGATGCAACATACCCGTATGTTTTACACCTCCCCCCCCATTCTTGACTTGCCCAACTTCTATCCTCTCTGCATTCAAATCTCTATTCACATCTAGGGTTGCCAGATGGTTTCCCAAAAAATACCGAACACACATGCTAAAAATTTTGTCGAGCCAGGCTTCCGCACACAATCAGCTGAGCTGAGGGCTCCCAGTGCCGATCGTGGCCCCGCCTCCCCAGCCACTCCCCCGCTCCGATCAGGCGCCCAGCTGGAAAAGCAGAAAATACCAGACATTGCACATGTCTGGTATTTTCTGAATATTTTTACTGGACAGAGGGTGCAAAAAAACAGACTGTCCAGTTGAATACTGGACACCTGGCAACCCTATCATCTTCTGTGATGTCTACAACCAGTGAGACAAACAGGATGTGTGTATGCAAAAGAGAAAGAGAGGGCCTGACTCATCTCCAGTTTACTGGAGGACTAGATGTGAAAAATACTGTATCTCAATGAAACTGCATGCGACATTTTATAGGTGAAACGTTACTTGCTGAGATGGAACATGCCCATGCAACTTGAATTAATTCCCCCACTAATGAAAAGTCCTACAGGATCTTCAGGAACTAGCCATGGTCACAGTAGACTCATCTCCAGTTTACTCCAGTTTTATGCCAGTGCAGCTCTGCTGAAAATTATACCTCTGTAAAAGTGCTGTAATGCAGTGGTGAATCTGGCTCCAAAAGAGTGAAGAGAGAGGATGAACTGGGAAGCCCAAAGGGAGTTGCCACGTAAGACTGGAAACTGCAGTCCCGACCATGGCTAGTTCCGGAAGATCCTGAAGGACTTTTCATTAGTGGGGGAATTACCGTATTTTAGCATAGATAACCCGCAGGTTATGCAAAGTTTTACAAACCCCGCATCCCCTCCCCCCACAGGCTATACTTGTCCGCATGTAATACAGGTTTTTTTTTTTTTACTTCGGTGACGGTTGTGGTGCCGAATCAGAATCGCTGTCGTAGCCTGAGCAGCTGTCACAGGGAGGGACCAAGCAGGCAGAGCAGAGGGGGATGAAAATTCAGGGAAGAGGTAATCAGCTGTGGGGAGGGAGAGGAGATTCCCCTGCTGTGGGAATATCCAGCAACCTTCTTCCCTCTGTTGCCTCTGTCCGAACATGGCTGGCTCTCCATGAGGGGAGGGGGGTGCTCTGTTTAAGGACACAGCTCCTTTACTCAGCTCCTGGCTCTGGCTGCCTGGGGCAGACAGCTCACCCCGGGGGAATGCACAGCACGGGCAGCAGGAAGCTGGGGAGGGTTGGAGGCGGTGCGAAGGGTAAGCCCAGTCACCTTCCCTTCCCATGCAGCCTGGGGCAGACAGCTCACCCCGGAGGAGCCAGCCTGTCTGCCCTGTCGGGCTGCGGCCATCTACTCTGCCCTTTGGCAGTTGTGTATCTGGGAGCTCAAATGCTTCTGCGCAACAGGCTCAGACCCTGACGCCTGAGTTAATTACCCTCGTTATCTTTCATTAACAGTACCCGCGGTTCACCTCCCGCGGGCTATACACGTGTGCGGGGGTATGCAAGACGTTTTTTACTCAATCAGGAAAAACCGCGGGTAATACATGGGTGCAGGTAATACTCGTGCATTGGTTATATACGCTAATTTATGGTAATTCAAGTTGCATGGGCACATCCCATTTCAGCAAGTAACGTTTCACCTATAAAATGTCACATGCAGTTTCATTGAGATACAGTATTTTTCACATCTAGTCCTAGCCAGGTGTATAGCAATGCTGTGTACAGAGACATTGTTTCCCATTTTCTCCTATAGGTGGTTTCATTTCAGCAGAAGATGAAACCATCTCTGTGTCTAATTTTTATGGCAGTTCATTTACATTTTAATGCACTTTTGGATGCAACTTGTGACTACATATAAAAGTAAGATGCTGCCATTGTTCTCTATTCTTTCCTTTATGGTGTTGCCAAAACCTTCAAAAGTGATCTGTGATTTTGTTGGCCCAACTGTGGTAACTTGATGAGACCTAATTTTCAAGAACAACTGACTATCCATTCTCTGCAAAGCAAGCCCTTTGAAGGCTTTTCTAGTTGGCCCCCAATAATGAAGCATGCAAAATCACAAGTCATTTTTTAAAACAGGGCTACTCAACACGTGGCCTGCGGGCCACATGCAGCCCGTGGCCCATTTGTTTGCGGCCCACGGTGCGGTTTGAGTTTATGCGGGGCTCAACACGCAACCCACGGGTGGGAGCCAAAACAAAAAAGTAGTCAATATAATGGTCTTCTGTTGCTATGCACTTGAGTAGTTAAATTCCTGGACTGTCATTGCTCATTAAAAGTGCGATCATATGGATGGAAATCAGGGAAATATTGCATTTTATTAATATCAGCAGAACTGACTTGTGTAGTCTTGCCTTAGTCTTTGTATTCATGCCCGTCAGTGTGAAAGAAGCTATTTGCATATATTTACATGCATATGCAACCACACTTAAGTTGCAGCCCTCCGCATGTGCTGTGAGTATCATTGTGGCCCCCAGGGCTTCCAAAGTTGAGTAGCCCTGTTTTAAAATGTTGGCTCTTATATTTTAAACTGAGTATTTCTATTTTCAGTAAGATATATGTTGTGATTCCTTGAGTTTTGCAACCTGCCTTTATCCTAACTTAAGGTTTAATGCGTTCGAGGTTGCCAGATGGTTTCAACAAAAATACCAGACACACTTGACATTACATCACAATTTACATTACATCTTATTTAGAAAATACCGGACATTTATATTTTCTCAATATGTTTCCCAAACAGAAAGCTCAAATACTGGACTGTCCGGTTCAAAACCGGACACCTGGCAACCCTAAATGCGCTGGCAATTTCTAATCCCTAAAATGTGAAGAAGAAATCCCTATACATGAAGAGCATTGAGGGATGAACATTTCACGTTTAAGTTTTATGACAGTGGAATAGCCACTTGTGTCATCTTGATAATTTTCTTCAAATGTCTTGCATAATTATTTTCAGAACACTCAAATCATTGTTTAATCTTTCAGTGACAAAATATAACTTCTCAAAATTGCTGAAATATTATCACCTTTCCCCCCACCCTGAAGAATGATGTGCAAGAGGGAGATATTGTTACAGGGCTTGCCCTTAAATAAGCAATATTTACGAAAGGTTATCACATTGTATGATCTGCAGTCTCTTTGATACAACAAGGTGAAAGCCACTGATAAATGCTGATTTTTTGAATAGCCACTGCTATACTAGTATAATGGCTGGAAGACCTGTGTTGTGCCTAATTACAGCACAGATTATGTCCAAAGTTTTAAAAAATGCAGATAGTCTTATTGAATTCCCTTGACTTCAATGCAGCAAGGTTTCATGCTGTGTTTCTAGAGTAGGCTCTTGGCTTATTATCTAGGCACCTAGATGAATGATTTGATGTTCAAAAGTTCTGAGCAACCAGCAGCTTCCAATGATTTTTAAGAATTAGGTCACTTACGTAAGTGCCTGAATCTGGCTTTCGTAAGCTGACTTTGGATGCTCAGATGTGACAATGCAAGGTGATGTTCTGTACCTGTAAGTGCACATCACCGTGTAGTGAATTTCCTTCATCTTTCAACGGTGTCGGCTTTGCTTTTTCTCTACTCCAGCAAAGCTGCACAGTATCATTGCCAGTGATGGCAAGGGGAATTGGGCATGTTAAAAATATGCTGATGTCCTGCTGCTTCTCAGTGCCTTCCTGATCCCTTTGAGCATCATCATATCCTATAAACCTAGGTTACACCAAGTCTAGCAAAGTATTAAATGCTCACTAGTTAGTGTTGTTTTATATGTTATTGTGTTTAATTTTAAAAGTGGATCAAAACACATCCATACTTTTGTTTTAATATTAAAATCAATTCTTGTTTTTATTTTCATTCAGTCCCACCAAGGACATTAAAAATAAAGAATATTAACAGTCGCTACGTTAATGGCCCAAATCCTTGGCAAGTGGAAACATCTATAATTGACATAACTTGAGCTACATTAATTTACAGTAGCTGAGGATCTGCCCCACTCTATTTTAAATATGACTAGTTCTAAAGAGGCAAATTAGCAATAAAATCTGTTTTTTTAATTATCTGATCATAAGAATGACGTAAAAATATTAGCTTAAATGCTAAATTCATAGTAGCGATCCATCCGCTACAAATAAATGCTGATTTGCCAAAGACATTTTTCATTATAATTAGATTCATATTTAATATACAAAAAGGGAATTTGGTAGGTTTGCAATGTCCTACATGGAGCTACATCAATAATGTGCCAGTGCTAACTGGTACCAATTAGGATACAGAATCCAGCCATCCCAAACTGGATGCCTTCTCTTGATAGCTATAATGCTAGAAAACACAACCCCAACAACTTCTGAGCTAATAACAGAGAGGTCTGTTCTTATTGTAACATTGCATTATTCAAAAAAAATGTAATGAAATCCCAGGAAACATCAGATGCAGCAGGTACATGAAGATAATTTTGTTTTTATAACCAATTTCATGCAGATAAATACTAGAATCCTTTCCAATTTTCCCCCCATGAAACTGAAGTGTCACTGAGATTTACTGCACCCTCAAGTTCTCTTTTCAGAGGAACATTCATTTACATAAACAGATAATCCCAGATAAAAATTTCCATTAGACAAAGGTGAAATGGATCAATTTTCTCTGCCAAGACAAATCTTAAATCTTGAGCAGATAGGGTCATTATTACACCAGGCCCATTTCAGAAATAATGTATTTAAAAAAAATCAGCCGATAGCAGCCATTTCCAGCTTTCCAATTATCCTTAAGAAAAGCTTATTCTGTGGACAATAAAGCACATTACTGCACAATATGATACAGTCCATAAAGATCACAATGTTTTATGAAAGGTTAAAGAAAGCTCAGCACATTTAGGGGAATGTCATAACCCACAAAGACTTTCAAGACTTAACTGAATCCATGCGCATGCTGTGCAAATATTGTGCTACGGAATGCAGTGTTCCCTTTTCAGTATCAAAACAGTGCACTAGGAAGCATATGCCACATTGGCTCTGGCGTGAAATCAGATACTCACGTGAGATAAAAGGAAAGGGAATGAAGGCATCAGCAGACTCTCTTCCTTTTCCAGGGAAGGAGCTAATTCACCCATACCTGCTTTATGTGCTGGGGAGAAAGAGACTGTCTCTCATGAATACTCACCAATCTATGTCAGTCAACCTGCCCTCATCAAGATGAGATTGCTATCCCAAGAATTTATGCATAGAGCTGTGCTAACATGCTAGGAGCAATGGGAAATTCAGGGAAGCTTCTTGTCTATTTCCCTTTGTGGTACCCCAGTTGCTAGCCCACTACTTCACAAGGCAGGATGGGAAATGGGGTCTCCCACCATGGACAGCACTGCATTGTCCTAGCCCAGACTGCATTATACCATGATACAAGACAAGACCAGATTACAGATCACAGAGTTCTGCCATGTCCATTCAGAAGGGGAGGCCAGCAGGAGCCAAACTCTAGAGAAATACACTCTTCACTCACCAAAGACACATCATTCTAACACTACAGCACAAAATTCCCACAAGCCCTGGGGACAGAGTTTATGATGGGTGACAGCAATAGCAGGAATGAGCTGAAAATCACTGTCTAACAGATGCAGCCATCAAAGCAAAAACAAGCAGCAACATACTTGACTCATGTTTTCTTTGACGAGGAAACATTTCTTTGCCAGCTACTGCTACTCATAGACGTCACTCTAGGAAAAACAGCCCTGAGTGCATGGATAACACTGGATTGAGTGAAACCAAACCAGTTGTAAGAAGCACTGCTCTGACAGCAATAGATAACATATTTGATTTCTTTTTATACCAATCAATGCTAGGTCCCAACCCTGCAAAGTGAGTGCTCTCAACTCCCAAAGAATTAGCAAGAACTCAGCATCTACACAAATCAGGGCCCTTAGAGGTCTGTATGCATTAGGTTTGAGATGGGCAGTCACACACAAAGAGCTGAGAATCCTTGTCTGAAAACAAGCTTTATTAAAATAAGGACAACTGAAATTACATGGAAAGAAAGAAAAATCAATGAACTACTACTCTTGGATGCCAATCATTCTTTTGCTGTTGCACTGCAGACTAAAGCAAAATGCAAGGCAGTTCAGTGTGAGGTGAAATTCACCCCTTTGCAAACGGCACCACAGGGTCTACGCAACACCAAAGACTGACAAGCCAACATAGTTCAGGTCTTGTGCTGACCAGGGGCGAATCTATTTTGTCACCCTGTCTCCCCAGTCCTCCACCATCAACCTCTTGTTTATCTCATTCAATTGGTACGTTTTTGTCTTTTTGACAGTACACTTCTAGGTTTAATCATCATCATGGGCATGGCAAAGAGGAACAGCTGCATCCGAAGGCTCAGAGAAAAACCATGGTCTAAGACAGGGGAAGGGAACCATTTTTTGGGTTGGGGGTCGCAGACCCACAGAAAAATCAATTGGGGGCTGCACACAAGTGAGAAGGGGGAAAAAAAACCCCACCCTCACTGACATGGCCTCTGACCAAGAAGGAGAAAGACACTCCCCACATTCCCCTCACACACCAGAGCTGCGGGGGGGTTCAAGCCTAGTAGACTTGTGTGGGGCAACAGGGGACTGGAGTGCCTGCATGGGCTTCCCAATATTTAGGGGGAAGGGGGGGGAAGGATCCAGGCAAGCCAGGGGCCCCTGGCCTGAGGTTCCCCAGTCCTGGTCTAAAATTTGCAGTGAATAAATGTCTATAAATCCATTTAGGAAACAGGCCGGGTGCACACACATTTTCCCTTTCCAGATGCTCCCCTGAGGTACGTCTATGCTGCAACGCTATTTTGGGATACTGGAGTATCCCGAAATAGCTGTCCCACGTCTTCACAGCAAGCCCATGATTTTGGGCTCGCTATTCCGACGTCTCTGTAAACCTCATTCTACGAGGTGTAAGGGATGTTTCGGAATAGCGCTTTATTTCGACGAAATACGCTATTTCAAAATAGCATTGATATAAGAGCCACAATTTGCATCTCTTATTTCGAGTTACGGTGCAGTGAGGCCCAGCTTGATTTTAAAATTCCCAGACTGCATGTGCAGATACTAAAATAATCTTTTTATGTATAAGCTAAACACATTTGATCTGAAACTCACTGAGAAATGGAAAATATGGAACTTCACTTTTTTTAAAAACACTTTTCAGCATTGAAAGGCACCGCAATTAATTGTAATTTGAAACTTTTTGTGTGTGCAGTTACTGTTTCAGTAGCTAGAATATCAGTCATAACATCTAACGATGTGGAGATTGTTGCCTTATAAAAATCACAGCTGGGTAGCTACATGGCTCAAGGCAAAGCCTATTTTAAAACCCAGTATTTAAGAGGGGGATGTTTATTAAAATATTCTATTAAAAATATATGATGCATCATTGGTCATTCCATGTGATGTGATGCCAGTCCTTTTTTTTAGGCAGTCCACTTGGGATGATATCTGTGAGCATGGCAAGCCAATTTGACAAGTCCACATCCTAATAATGTACTACTCCATAAAAAAAGAAATAAATACATTCCAAAATCAGAAAGAAAACCACCAGTACCCCTCCCACAGTGAACTCATAAACCTCTGTTCATGGGCAGTAGCCACAACTGGTCTCTCTGCCACCATCAAAGGTTGATATTCAAAAAGGTGATAATTGCTTGATCTCCTTACATCAGAAGTGATATGAAATCATAATGCAGCCATGGCTTTTTGCAGAGCTGGTGCGGAGGAAACACAATAATGCAACATTCTTTTACTCATTTCATTGGTATTTTGCATCCACTTACAGGATACAGAGCAGAAAGCTTGGGGAATGTAAGAGGTAAAACTATGCGGCCAAACACAAATCAAAATCACAACCTATCCTTTTATCCAATGCCCACCATCTGGTATCTCTGCATCACCCTTTGGCATCCCTTATTAAGCATAAATATACAACAGTAATGATTCAAACCACTGTGGGGCATTTTGTGCCCCCTTATACTAACGAGCAATTACACACGTGTAGTCCCACTGGAGTCCATGGGCTCACCCATATGAGTAGCTGCTCATCAATATGGGGGTATTCAAAATCTGACCCTGGCATAGCAACACCGTTTTAAACTACAGTGTTTAGGATTATTGCTTTAGAAAACAAACATATCCTGTTTTATAGGGGATACACAGTAAATGTCATCTTTCATGACATGGCCTGGCATGCGTAGGAATTGTGTGCTCCCATCTAAAGATGCTACTGCTAACTACTCAGAGACCTACTGTCAAAAGCAGCATCAAATCACAGTCAAGTAGAACCAACTTAGATGAAATAATACCACATCATGGGAAAGAACTCAAGATATTGTGCTGCTATTCAGAGATCTGGCCAGGCTGCAATCCACTCCCCCCGCCCGCCTTTTCATTTTAGACAACTGGAAATGCCAAGGGAAAATAAAAAAAAATAAAAATAAAAAAAAAAAAATCACAGTTTTCTTTGTTTTTCAATCCAAGCTCCTAGCTCTTTTCATTGTGAATTATAGTTATTACAGGAGGGTGAGATGTAGAATCTACACCAGTGTTTCTCAACCGGTGGTACGCATACCCTTAAGGGTACACAAGAGATGTCTAGGGGGTACATCAACACAAGTGAAATCTGGCAAAAAATGTCCGGGATTTTGCCCTGCAAAGGGGATTGAGGAGGGGGCAGTGGCATGTGCTGTCAAATTGAATGTTCGAAGCCACGTGTCCGGATGTTAACAGCTGCTCTGTGCACGTGCCCCAGCGTTGGTAGGAAAAGCACATGGCTGCGGCGGCTCCGGTGAGACCCAGGGCAATTCCAAGTTGGGGTGCGGGTTTGGGCAGGGAGAAAAATATTTCCACGGCCTCCTCTCCTAGTTCATTTCCTTCTCTGGCGCCTTCCCGGGGTGCTTCAGCGGGGAGGGTGGCTGAACCTGGAGACACACATTACCTCCACCCCCTCCAGCAGCTCAATACAACACATCCCCATCGTCCATTCCCCGGGGCACTGCGGTAAGGTGCTAAAAGGCAGTGAAGTGGCACAATGAGCTTTGCTCCAAAGGACCCCCTGCATCAGTGGCATGGCGAGGGGGGCAGTTGCCCCTGGGTGCCACGCTAGGGGGGCACTGGGCTGAGGTGGGAGCACCCAGCCCCATGTGGCGAGCCCGGCACTGGCGCGCCACTTGCTCCCTGCAGACAAACCGCTGAGGCAGGGCTGGGTGGTAGGAGCGGGTATTTCAAAGGTAGGGTTACCATACGTCCGGTGCCTGGCTCTGGGGGAAGGGTGGGGCATTGGTTTAGAGTGGAGGGGTTGGGAGTACTTTTTTTTTTTTGAAAGAAGGGGTACTTTATAAAAAAAAGGTTGAGAAACACTGGTGTAACGGGGATAAATCAATGTCCTAACCATTCCAGGGACCTCAGGCACCGGTGCACCTCAGTCCCTGCTATTCTTTGACCATGACACACAGTACTTCAGTCTTAAAAGGCCCCTGATACTATACTTTAGTCTAATTTGGGTTGTTGAGTAGGGTTGTAAAATCCTGGTTAAAAAATTAACTAGTTAACTGAAATCCTGCAGTCCCCCTTGCCTGCGGCAAGGTATGGCAGGCCCAGCCAGGCTGCTCCAGCCCAGCCGGGCCCACTGTGCCATGAGCTGCTTCAGCCAGGCCGGGCCCAGCCCACCGTGGGCAGGGGGGTCTACTCCAGCTTGGCCGGGCCCACTATGCCACCGGCTGCTCCGGCCAGGCTGGTCCCACTGTACCACAAGCTGCTCCAGCCAGGCCAGGCCCAGCCCACCACGGGAGGGGACTGGCTCCAGCCCAGCTGGTCCCACCATGCCACCGGCTGCTCTGGCCAGGCGGGGGCCCAGCCTGCCATGGGCAGGGGACTGCTCCAATCCAGCCGGGCCCACTGTGCTGCACTGTGACCCATTAACATCCCTTGTGTTGGACTTGATGTGGAGGTAGCAGGGTGGTGTTGGTGGCCTGGAATATACGGGAGGTCAGACTACTTAATCTGGTGATCGCGCCAAACTCCAACACTCGGACTCTACAAAATCACTCAAGAACATTTCTACAGAACACAGATTATTCATAGTCACCTAGGACTGGCCTTTGAGATTCATGAAACTCATAGCCATAAGTCCCTCTGTTTTGTAGGAAACCTCAGATCAGCTCACACTTGTGAGCAGCAGCGCCATCTGGGTTGCTCTGTTGCTCCCACGGTCCAGACAAGCTCCCTCCCCAGTGAACACTGAGTGACTCATTTGCTGAACAGCCAGCATTGCCTGTGATAAATAAAAAGGCCATATCACCAGTGTGAGCGGCAATGTGCAGAAGTGAACCCAGTGAACTCAAGCTGGGTTAATAGCAATGGGACTGCTGTGTTCTAATACCGGATCAGACAGTGACTTGCTGCGTGGCCTTTGCCAGATCATGAATGGCCAGATTTTCAGAAGTGCTGAGCATCCCATAGGAGCTGCAGGTGCTCAGCACATCTTAAAATCAGGCCACCAAGTGCTAAACTCCAGATTTGAATTGTCTTTGCTACCTTGTCTTTGTTTTAAGGGGAAATATTTGTTTGAACAGGTGGCTGCATTTAAAAAATACCTGCCAAAATGGCTTTGGACAGCTTTTTATAAAAATGACTTTCCAAATGTGTTAGGCTGATGTGCAATGTAATTAGGTTTGATTTGTTTTTCAGGGGCCGGAGCCAGAGGATGGTGTGTCGTTAAAAGCCAACAAAGATGCTGAGACTTTGGTGGAATGTTGTATTTCCGTCTCTAGCTTGCGTTTGTGTGAATTTAATTCTCATCACACTTGCCAGAACAGTAGTCCTGGAATCTGAAAGGCTCTCAGAAGAAATGCAACACCAGAAGCAGCAGTGCCCACGCTGTCCCACCAAAATCCCTCAGCCTGTGGGCTGGAGCTGACCTCCTCTACGATGAGAGAGAGGTCGCTTAATCTCTAGGCCAGCCCATTTGTTGGTCTTTTTATTTACACTGCCACCAATGAAGCAATGTCAATTCTGGTGGTGATTTTTGTGACACAGACACTTCCTTGGTGGGAAGTGACTGAGACTCCTTTCCCTCTAGGATTCTCAATGGCCACCAGATGATGATGGCTTATGATCATTAGTGACCACAGCCCTGCTTTCAGCACTTCCAGGACTGCAGCTGTGCAGAGAGTCACTGTCCAAAGGGGTCCTGGGACATGCATGGAGTGCTTGCAGTATATGGTTTTCATTTTGTTTTAAGCATCACATATTCTTTCCCACCAAATGGCCATCATCTCCCATTACTTTCAAGGGACTGAAGCCACAGGGCTTCCCTAAATCAAGGATGGTCACCATTGCCCTATAGTCTTTACCTATAAAAATGAAGCTGTCTTTAGTTGAGATGGTGCAGTGGATACGGTACCTGGCTGCAGAGCCAGAGGTGGAAGATTCAAGCCCCTCCTTCCCCCCCCCCCCCCAACCAATGTGGGGTCACCCAGCACAAGCTTGGTGATGGATGCACCTGCAGCCCTTGGGACAAAGGGTGGCCAAGGTTGGGGGGCATCAAGGGTTCTGCCACTGCTTTCAATGGTAGTGAAGCCAAGAGGACTTCTGTGAAGATGGGTGGACTCTGGACAAGATTGGAAACTGTGAGGAAGCAGGGGAAATGTTAAAAGCAAGTGAGAGACTGAGGGCACATCGGAATAGAGGGAGCAAATGGCCAGATATATTCTTAGATGGCATTGCTACCTGCTAGCAGTTTATCAGCATTCACCACCCAAAATGGAAATTGGTGTTGATGGGGCCATGCCTTTATCCCCCTGCACCTCCAAACTTTGAACCATGCTGGTCAAGCACATAATGGAGAGTGCACATACTGAACCCGTTAACATGGCGAGAGGGGATGCGAATGACTTTCCCAGGGTAACTCTGGCTGTGTCCAACAGAGTATTTCCTGTGGTACCCACCAATGTTCCCTGTAAGCTGGGTGCTTATGAAGCTGCTCAAGAAAGATTCAAATGCCACCCAGCTGATTAGCAGAGCACCCACAGCTAGGTTTTTGTTTCTGCTCGTACACATGCCTTGGTGCACATAAAAAAATTATTCCACACATGAATAGAAAAATATGATACCCACTACAATACAGCCCCTCCAGTGAGCTTCTGGCTGCCAAAGCCTGATCTAGCCTATTCAGTGAATAATTTCCAGGACCATACTTTTTTCTCAAAAGAACACTATGTAATACTGCACCATTGATGACCTCAGTGTAATGTTCAGCAAAATAAATCTGACCCCACTGTAATCCAGCCACATGGATAAAATTAGTCATATTAACAAGGACAAATGTTCCCAAAATGTCATCTTTCCATAGTTATTTTACAATTATTTAAAATTAAAGTGAAATTCTGGGCAGAAAAGCTACTCTATGAAAGAGAGACTATGCGACTGCACATAGCTGTTCCCTATGTGTCTTCCAAGTTCTATATATTTACTCAGCTTATGTACAAAAACAATTTTTTTAAACTACTGTCAGCACGGCAGAGTCAATACAGCAGCAACAAAGCAAGCTGTTCTGCCTCATGCCTCATCAACATTTCTCACATTCTGTATCACAACACAGAACATTAGCAAATTCAGCTGCCCTTCAGAATTTCAGCTCTGTTCAGGAGAAGGCATCTGTGCCTCTTCTGCTCCTTGTGCAGCCGACCCAGGAAAAGAGTTTGGCTTGCCAGGGATGCCCAAATACTCAAATCTAACTGCTCTCTCTGGTTTATGGCTGCAGAGCTGACAGCGAGAGATTGAGCATTGCTCTTTCCATCATCCTACAATATCTACTCCTCTCTCCACTCCACATCCATGGCAGCACACTTCTAGGGAGTTTTCTCTTAGCTCTAAGCTGCAGTAATTAATTTGTACCACTTGTCTTTGAGAATCAAAGGTGTTAGAAAATGGAAAACACACACCTGAATTTTTGTACTGTTGCTTCTGGAATGTCAATAAGAAGCAAGTCGATAAATAATAATAGTGATTCCTTCCTCTGGGATCCCCCAGTGCATTCTGTTTGCACTATACCACTTATCTTACTTTGCAAATTCTTCAAGGCAGCACCAGCTTGTATTTTGAATCACTCAAACCCATTATGGGCACTTAAAGAATAAATTAAGGATAAATTAATAAGCAAAACCTCTTCTATATATCCCCCCCGAACAAATCACACGTTTTGAAAACACAAGATAAAATGTACCAATTGGTCCAAACGACCAACTTGCATTTAAAATGCACAGTCCCCAAAATAAAAAGTATCTGATCTCTATAGTGCCTTTGATCTTGAACTTCTAATAAAGTTTAACATAAGCCTCCAGCACTGCTATCTCACACAACAATCTCAGAGTAAATTAGAAGTGTTTACAAAGTAACAAACAATTCCAGGGTAATTCACAAATCAATAATACATGATTATTCATCATGTGTGCAAACATGTTACCTGTGGCCTAAACATAAGGATGATTTAAAGCTGAGACCATATATAAAATTAGGTTCTGGATCAGAATTTCCTTCCCCACAGATCAAGGGAGGAAATAAATTTTGGTTCAGCATCATATATATAGTAGCCCAATGTCTGAGAGTCTGTAATGCTGAAATGCTGGCTGTTCCCTCTGGGCGGCGCTGTTGCCTGAAATGCTGGCTGTTCCCTCTGGGCGGCCCATGCTGTTCCCTCTGGGCGGCCCATGCTGCCCAAACGTCCGCTTGCGCCGCTTGCTACCCTGCGGCGGCCTGGCTGAGTGGCGCAGAAGTCAGCCGAGCGCCACGGCGGGAGGCAAAGGGGGGGCTGGGCGACGGCGGCGTGATTGCCGCCCAGGCCCCACCACCTGGCCATGAATGTCACCGCCCCGCCCCTCTTCTCCTCCCCCTCCTGCCTCTCACTCGGGGGACCACGGAGCCCAAACGGTCGCTTGCGCCACTTGCTCCCCCGCGGTGGCCCAGCTGAGTGGCGCAGAAGTCAGCCGAGCGCCACGGCGGGAGGCGAAGAGAAAGAGAGAGGCAGAAGGCGGAGAGCTGGGGAGAGACAGTAGGAGGAGAAGAGAGAGAAAGAGAGAGAGACGGAGCGAAAGACTGGAGGCTCAGGAGAGAAGACCGACATGTAGGAGAGACCTGAAAATCCCGTCTTATGACGGGCTAATTGGCTAGTTTTATATAAAGACCAGCCACAACATTCAGAACTAGAACCACATCTGGATTTGAATCTTCAGTCTGGGATTGTTAGAGCCCGAGACGTTTGTATTCAGGCCCATCTCTGGAAACTCTTCGATGAGCTACTAAAGTATGAATGAGCACTCCATGCTTTAGAATCCTTTCCAGATAAAAGCAGTAAATAATCACAGAATGTATTATTAGCTATTATTAAACACCAATAGCACTTGTAAGATTCTCAGATCTAGGAATTTCAAAATTATAAAGTGCAAAACAGTCCATTAAATAGGCACACAATTTAGAAGTGGGAAGTTATAAATTTCCCTCTCTACACTGTTAACCTTCCTCCAGCATCTGAAAACTGTTGGACATGCAGCTTTATCAAGTGGCAGACTGGTTTCAGTTCACTCTTGCAAGCAACTACTGCAGGGCTTTCCCTCTTGGATATTGTCTCCAGTATATCATTGCTTGCTGCAGGAGGAGTCGTGTCTGTGTATTCCATATCTAAAGAGGCACAGCAAATGGAATTACAGAAATGAGGTCTATTGGATGATCCAGGCCATCTCTCTTCAAGTGCAGGATGCACTCCTCTCTCTGATAAAGGACAGATCAGATATTAAACAGGTCAAGCTTGAAGAAGCCAGCATTAAATGAATACAAATGCCAGCTAATCAGGACTTAAATTAGAATCTTGCAGACCAGAGATAGGGACCTAAACTGCATGTGACAAATAGGGTGGAATTTTCAGGAGTCTGACGGAGTTAGGCATGCAACTCCTCTTCAAGGGCAATGAGAATGAGACTAGACCCACAAAAATAGTTGAATACTTGAAGATGTTGAGGTACCTAGTGAGATTTTTTTCAACAAAAAAAAATCACTGAATAAGGTTAGGTTTTTAACCTATTTAGAGGCTATGGAAACTTCACTGGACACCTAGCTGCATCTATAAATACCTAAATATCTTTGCAAATCTTGCCCTCCTTTCCCAAGGGCTCCACTGAAAATCCCAGCCTGACTTCTTGTATACAGAAGTATATAACCTTGTTCCTGACAAGGTTATTTTTCACAGTTACGAAGTCTTAGTAACACAGATCCTCCCTATAGCTCTTTGATATTAAATTTTGGACAGAGTGAATAGAGAGTTGGAGGTTTTTGCAAGAACAATCGAGTTTGCATATTAGGAAACTGAAAAATTTGAGAGTTCCCAGCACCAAAATTATTCTATCAACCAAAACCAAGTTCTGAGTCATGCCTACAGTTTCATCCTCACTGTAAATAACTAAACTAAAGACTCTAAACTGAAAACAACAAATCTTTATAGTCAAAACATTTTATCTAGAAATGTTTTCTACGGTGTCATGATGTCCAGCTGTTAAGTTTTTATATAGAAAAGGCTTTCAAATATGAAAAACATCAGACACCCTCCCCCCACTGAATTCAAAACATCACAGAAAATATCTAGACAAAATAGTCCAAATACTATTCCCATTTAATTCACAGGAAGTTTTGGTGTTGACGTCACTGGGAGCAGGAGCAGGCCCCCTGTTTGGTTCCAAAATGGGATTTCTTTTATTAAGCAGATTTCCAAATTGTCCTTTTCTCACAGAGTATCCGTTTAACATGAATAATGCAACTCCTTTATTTCTTCATACAGCATCTAACCTAAAAGTCTCAAGGGGTGGCCATGTTAGTCTGTAACTAAAAAAAAAAAAACAAACTTTAAAAACAATGGCCCTGTAGTACATTAGAGATTAACAAAAATATATAAATACTATCATAAGCTTTTGTGGGCACAACCCACTTCTTCAGATGACAAACCATCTAACCTAGTTCACCTTTGTCAATAAATTCCAGTCCTGTTAGTATGAATGTATGCTGCTAAGTGCATATCTGTGAGCTTAGTAGGGGTTTCAGAGGGGTAGCAGAGTTAATCTGTGGAAATGCTGCTGCTAGGTTGAAGGAAAATAGTAAACTGTGGAAAAAAGATGCCTTTTTATTGTGTATGCAGGGTTTTTTTTTCTGACTGTAGTCTCACACACAATAGGAAAGAGCCAAAATTCCATCCTTACTCTTGCTATTAGCAGCTGTCCTCTTATCACCACAGAGAATTTATCGCACCACTGACAGATGCTGAGATTCTTGAAGCTTGAACAGAAAGCCAAAAACTAAGAGATTCAGTATGTCAAAGAAAGACATGTCAGAGGAAGCAAGTGACATCCACCAAGTGAAGGTCTTAAAAATCCCGACTCCTTCTTAAAATGAGAAGATTGTGTTAAACTCACACATTAACAGAGAGAGAAAACACTGTTTCAAAATGTTTCCCATTACCAGAATTGGCAGGTGGTAGGTGAAACATAAATGTTCCCAAGGATTCCTATTATTTTTCTACCCTTAAGACTCTCCCGTCTTGCAAGGCTCTGAATCCTAGTTTCATGTATAAAACTACATTGCTTTCTGGCATATCCAAATACCAAGGAGGACAAAGTAAATTCAGATAATAAGTGTTTTGGATAATCAAGACAGTAGATGTCAGAGGATAGAACACTGTTTCAGATAATTTTGTTTCAGACAGTCAAGGCTGCACTGTGTATATTTTTACACAATCACATATACTTGCATGTCTTTTTTCCACCCACATTACACACATATATAGAACACACACATATCATAAACAAAGTATACACTTGTATATCATCTCAATACAATTCAATACACACATACATGAGCCCTGTAGATAAATGTGCATTAACTCCCTGCAAAAACACACATGTATTTATATACAGGCAAAGAGAAGTAGGAATTTTGTCACAATGTGACAGAGACTGCTCTTTTCTGTAAACATTTGGACTCAGAAAACTAAATCTCCCTGATATTTTCAGCCAAATTGCCATTTTTATCTTCACGATGGCCCAATTATAGATTTCACCTCTGTGAACTGAAAGGCTGTTGTGTGAACCCTGAAGCAAAGCAGAAGTCTCCACCAATGCTAAGAAGATTCCATCAATGGATAAAAACAATCCAATGGTCCCTGTTTTGCACACACAAAATGTATTGTCTAAGAGTCTTATGATGTACCCACTAAAATTAACAGGAGTTTTACCTTTATTATTGAGTTCAAGGGGAACACAATAAAGCACCAAATCAAGACTATTGTGTATCTAGGAGAATTTGTATAGAACCTTTTTTTAAAAACATGCTGGACAAATCCTGACATCAGTTACACCTGTGTAAATCTGCAGGGACTGGAGCTACTGAGATCACATTCAGGCACCATTAATTGCAAACCCACTGGACTGGTTCCCAACAAAGTTTGTGACTAACTCAACTTTGACTGTTAAAGAAAAATATTCAGCTTGATTCTACAGTGACAGAGTGACATCTGCAGGAAGATTTTAAAAGGAGCGGTTATACGGCTCCTTGTGTAAGCAGGGTAACAAATATTAAACAATTATCTTGGACTTAATATCTTTTATAATCAGCTTTCTGATTATAAAAGATCAGAAAGAATCACAACTTCTTGGACCAGAAAATTAAAATGCAGCTAAAAACTCATTCCTCCACTGTGCTCTAATAAAATGCAATATAAAGAAGCAAAATGAAAAATACTAGAATGTTTTTAATAATTAAATTATGAAAAATGGAAGAAGAATTGTGACAATTTCAATCATTTTCATTCCACAGACTTCAAAAGTGAGTAATTTTTGTTTATTAAAATTTTTTCCTGAATAGTTGAATGAAATGTTTCCAGTCTTCACTGCTTTATCTTTTTTTCTACAGAAAATAGATGCAAAATACACATTGAGAAACATACATTGATTATTAATTAACCAGATATGGCTACTAAATTCCACACTGTTCTGTAAATCTATTCCTTAAGATTAAAGATTTTATTATAAATGTATGAGTATATTAGCCAAAATAGCACAACACTGCAGGTAAAAACTACAGAAAGCAAAATAAAAATTATTAGATTATGCCTGCAAAACAAAAACTGAACTCAACATGGGAAATTATAATCTCAACAGACAATATAAATCAATTCAATTAATTAAATGTTTTATCACAATCTCATTACAGAGCTAAACTTCCCTACTTCCATAATAATCTGGGAAAGTGATTTTGGTATCAAAATGGAATTATAATTCCTTAAACCCCTTACCTCAAATCAATCTTATCTGCCAATGGAATTATGGATCTGTCCCTGGGAGTTTAACCAAACAATTCTACAGAAGAATTCATACAAGTCAACTTAACTACCAAAGAATATCAATGCATTTCAAAGTTATCTTACCCAGATGATACTCAGAGCAAAGTTTCACCACTGATAAGCACATTAAATGCAAAATATGCAGGGAATCACTTTAAAGGGATTCTAATTCCTCTGGAATTTCATCAGTATTGTAAGGTGCTATGCCATTTTAACCAAAGATTTAAATAATGGTAAAACCTTTACCTTACAAGAAAATTCAAAGCGTCTTGCTTTTCTTGTTTAAGAAGCTGCAGATTCTCTTGACAACCAAATGCACATGAATTTTAGCTTGCTTTCTTTGAAACTGAGGTCTTCTTTTGGGAACTTATAGGTCTAAGTTAGTGTAATGAGTTTCTTCAGCCTCAGCACTCTCAGCTGAATTAGTGATTCAGTGTAATTTCTAAACAGACAAGACTTAATTTGTTAGAGAAATGCAAATATACATCACAAATTTTAGTCATTTAGGGAATGACAACTTTCTGAGAAGCATTTAACTTAACATAACCAAGTTGTCACTGGGACACCACCACATGTATACAAATAATCTTTCTCTCTCATTTGGAACTGATACGAAGATGGGTTCTCCAGCTCAACTTTACATTTGCAATGAGTGTTTTGAGACAAGAGTTCATTCTGATGACCAACTAAGGGTGTCATGATCACTGTATTTTGCTCCTCTTTCCAGATTTTTCAGCACGCTTCCTAACTGGAAATAGGGTGCTTATCAGCTACACAACTGTTTGTTATGCAGTAGAGGGCATTCTCCCCGACCAGTTCTCTTGACCATGGTTTGGCTTCACTGAGCAAGGTGTGGAACAACACATTTTTATACATCTTTGGCTTGCCCAGTTTCTCTTCCAGGCAAAGGTGATGTGGACCAAAAAAAAGTGACCCATGATTCAGATAAAAATTTGAAACACCTAACGAGGGTGTGAGTTATGTTTCTTTTCATTATCCTGTGATGAAATGAGCCATGTCCTTTATGCCCGTTTAATACTTTGTGCCTGGTAAATTCTCTTATCTTTGTGCCAAATATGTCATGCCAATTTGTGTACAACATGCTGGGCTGGTTGTAACTTGAACCCCGAGTGGTTTAGCTCTGGACTCCAGTCTACTTCCACAAGTAATTTCATCACCTGGCTACTCCCTGGTACCAAATGGGCACAATGGCTTACAAAAGAGATTTGTTTTCCACCCTAAAAATTACTGGTTAGTACTACAGGTTGCAGCTCTAAAATCCGGGATTCTCTGGTCTGGCAACATCCGTGGTCCAGTGTGTCTGTGGATGTTCCAGGATCAGAGTGTCCCGGCGCATGCAGAGGGGTGAGGGGCTGGGAGTTGGTGTGTGGCTCAGTTGGGCTGCGAGGGGGGAGCCAGGAGCTGGCACGTGGCTCAGCTAAGCTGCGGAGGGTTGTGGGCAGGGCCGACACGCAGCTAAGCTGGGCTGCAGGGGAAAAGGGGAGGGAAATCAGGAAGTCTGGGGGCAAAGCCAGCAGGAGGGGGACCAGCAGCAGGGGGCCTGAAATGACCTCCCCTGATCCAGAAAAATCCCTCATTCAGGACCAGTTAGGTCCTGAGGGCGCTGGATCAGAGAGGTCCAACCTGTATGAACCTCTTGGCCCTACAGTCAACTCTGTGTGAATCTGCCTGTGTCAATCCAGTTTCAGGACTGGAGTCCTGCATGCATGCATTTTCTTCCAAAAAATCTTCCAAAGTGACCTCGCAATTCCTGTTGCCAAAGGGACATCCATGCTTACAGCATTCAATGTGAGAAAACCAGCAGGCCAAATTTAAGATTAAGAACATAGAATAGGAAACAATAAACTCAGATGCAAACTAAAGAAGCAGAAAAACATGGTTTTTGGAAGATAAAGCATATTTGCTGAGTTAAACAAAAGGGCTCCATAACCTTACTATGCAGATTCAGTAAAAATGGCAAGAGATGAATAATACTTGAATAGAGGAGCACCTACAGAGTGACTGCTTTTTTCTCAGTTCACATCATTGGGCTATGGGCCTTGACTTTTTCAGAAATATTTCTGCTCCCAGCTGAACAACAGCTGGTGAAGTAGGGATCTATTAGTGGCCAGAGCAGAGGAAAATTGACAGGGAAGCCAAGGGGAAAGAAGCAAAGAGAAGAGGAGCAGCAAAACATTTAAGCACATGCTTAAATTTTACGTGCCACTAAGAATCAATTCACTTTATTAGAACTTAAGTTCACGTTTAAGTGCCTTGAGTATAAAGATAGGATTATTCAGGTGCTTAAACATATGCTTATGGTCTTTGTTGAATTGGAATCCCTATGACCAAGCCTTATGGGTGTCTTACTTTATTAGGTTCCTAAAGCACGCTAAAGAAAATATAGATCCAGATCAGCTGGTAGCTAAAGAATCACAACCTGATAAAACAACTGCTGTTTAAGTGGTCCCCATGTCATCAAAAGCAGGAGGAACATGATGCAATTTCAGAACATTCCAATAAATTATGCATAATTTATTAGTGGAAACATATGAGAGTTGTTGTGTGGCTGGAGCTAATTAGCTAGTGGAACCAAATGATATAACATGGAAAAGTATAATATTTGGGGTTATATAGTGCTGCTGACTATATAATACCTTTGTAATTTATAAGGCTACAGCATCTGGTTCCTTGCTGTCAGTAGATTTCAAGTAGCCGGAATCCTGAGCTTTTTATTTCATAGTGCAAATTTCTCTGTAGTGGAAAAATCTTTCAACTTGCAGAGACATTTTAGTGGAGTATTTTTCTCATATTTGTTCAGAAAGATCAAAATGAGACAGGTAGATTGGAAGAAATCAGCAGTGCATGTTAACGGGGAAATAATTTTTGTCCGTTATTTTAATTTTAAAGTTATGATTATGGGACCAGATCGTCAGAAGGGTTAAATCAGCATAATTCTTTTGAAATCAATGGAGCTATGCTGATTTACAGCAGCTCAAAATCTGATCCACAATCCTTTTGAAAAATGAGACAAAGCAATTCTTTAGAAGACTTCTATTTATTGCAAGATTTTTGCCTTGGTCATTGTTCATTTAATACAGTGTACACTGGAATAAAGGAAGTACTAAAACTGCAGAACATTTTCAATATTCACTCTAATTAACCAATACAGGGAGAACCAGTAAGAAGGGTTTCATTCATAAATGTGCTAAGAGACACCTCCTATTAAATACTTTACATCAACTCTCATTGATTTCAGTGGGAATTGAAGGCACTCATCTCTTTGCTGCATCAGGCCCATCATTTAACAAGACAGGCAGTTTAGTGCCCAGTGCAACTTGGTCTGTATTGAAGTCTCAATATTCATGTTTGTAAAACTGTTACCCCACTTGCATGTGTTAGTGTTTGCACAAGTATGGGTAATTTTTTTCTGTTAAATAAAATATTTTCTCAACAAAATACCACCATAGGCTGATGTCTACAGTAAATGTTTTGTATATACTCAAGGCAATGACTATTGTAATTTTTAAAAATTACTGGTGACTGCACCATGGAAACCCAATCTTAAGAACTTCAAGTGTCCTGACTTTGTACTGGTCCCTTTCACAGAGGTGAATTTCATACTCTGAGAATGGCTCTGATCTAGCACATTTCTTTTTTAAACATACTGTCAAAATGTTTAATTAATTTACCTTATAAAAATCACTATATGCCATTGTTATTATTAGTCAATAGAGTAAATTTTACTAATAAAACAGAGAGTGAACAAAAAGAGGCCTATCCCTCAAACAGACATATGTATTTTTACTTTGATAAGGAGTCCCATTTACTTCAGTGGAACTACTGATGTAAGTGAAGTTACACACATTTGAAGGACTGAGGCCTACATATGAATATTGGCATCATAATCTCTCCATGTGGTTACCAATTGATTTCTCCCTGTACATGCTCACTTCTTTCCTTCTGCCTGCACTGGCTCTGCCTTCATTGGCTTCTACATTCTTTGCTCACTGTCCCCCTTTCCCTAGTACAGGGATGGAGAACGTTAGGCCAGCATGTCTGGATCCAGCCCCTGAGACTCAGGGCCCCCCTCCAGCACTGGGGAGCCTGCACTGGCACTCTCCCCTCCCACATACACACACCCGCCCCACTATGGGGCTGGAGCACAGAAAATTGATTAGACTGAGCACCCCTAGGCTCTGGTGTGGAAGAGGAACATGTGAAGTTGACTTTCTCCTTCTCAGAAATGGAAAGGGGGAAACTTACGGAAGAGGTGAAATGGATAGCAGAGTTTGGACTGTAATTCCCCAACTGATGCACCCTGTATGGCAACTAAACCTGCAAACCTTACCCTATAGCAGCATGAATAGACACTCGTTTGGGGCGTCTTCCCACTGAACTAAGATAGTCAACAGGAATGTGCAAGGAGAGCTGAATGCAACTACACAGGGAATGGTACTGAGGGGGTGAAAGGAGACAAAGGAAGATGCAACAAATCACTGGGAGGCACTACCCTTTAGATACCAATCCTAGTCAACTGAAATCAACAGCAAAATTCCCATTCATAACAATGGGAGTAGAAAAGGGTCTTAAATGCCTAAGAACCTATAAACACTAATCATGCAAGGGAACTCAATATTGATTTATGTGCTGCTAGTAATATTTAACCAAATAAATATAGAATACATTCTTTGGGAGGCTACTGACTGAAGTCATAATAAGTGATGCAACATGCCTAGTAAGAAAAAATATTTAGTTTTAATGGGGAAGTCAGGTAATCTTTTTAAATATATATATTTGTTTTTATATGTGCTAGAATATTAAATCTATAACATTATTTGCTCTTTACCCAAAGAGCACGAAAAACTAAACTTGAGAAACTAAAATTAGCCACTCTCACACACTACAAAAGATAACAAAGTCAGGTAGCACTTTATAGACTAACAAAATATGTAGATGGTATCATGAGCTTTTGTGGGCACAACCCACTTCTTCAGATGACTGGAGTGTAAGATGACTGTCAACATTAGACAGCACAAGGCTGCCAACTGCCAGAGAATAAACAACAAAAGGTCTGGTAGCACTAGTAAGCTTCCTAAAAGAAACATGTCATGCCAGGGAGCACAGACCAAAAATCTACAGCCCAGGCCCCCTAGAGAACGTGGGGAAATGAATAGTAATAGAGATGCAGCCCTGTTAGTCTGGTCTTGCTGAAACAAAAGACAGGACTATGCAGCACTTTAAAGACTAACAAGATGGTTTATTAGGTGATGAGCTTTCCCCACTTCCTCAGATCTGAGGAAGTGGGTCTGGTCCACGAAAGCTCATCACCTAATAAACCATCTTGTTAGTCTTTAAAGTGCTGCATAATCCTGTCTTTGGGGGAAATGAAGACTTGCTTCTTAGGCCAACATCCCCTGCGGGGTTTTTTTATCCTTTATGAGCATCATTAGCTAAATCAGAGGATCTAAACTGCTTCTAGGGAAGGAAGGACCAAATCATAAATATGGCACCTGATCCAGAAAACCCTTCCCACTGGCGGGCCTGGAGAGCACAAGCTGACAGAGCACAGCTCCTCACACAAACGAAAACACTGGGGCTGTGTCTACACTGGCGCGACCTTGCGCAAAAGTGGCCATTCTTGCGCAAAAACTTGCTGCCTGTCTACACTGGCTGCTTGTTCTTGCGCAAGTAAACTGACGTTCTACTGTAGAAAATCAGGGCTTCTTGCGCAAGAACTGTGACGCTCTCGCTCAGGAAGAAGCCCTTTTGCGCAAGAGCTCTTCCAGAAGAGGCCAGCGTAGACAGGCAGACAAGAAGCCTGCGTCTAGACTGGCAAGTTTTTCCGCAAAAGCGGCTGCTTTTGCGGAAAAACTTGCCAGCTGTCTACACTGGCTGCTTGAATTTGCAAGAACACTGACGATCTGATGTAAGATTGTCAGTGTTCTTGGCGCAAATACTATGCTGCTCCTGTTCGGGAAAAGCCCTCTTGTGCAAATGTATTTGCGCAAGAGGGCCAGTGTAGACAGCTCAGGATTGTTTTATGCAAAAAGCCCGATGGCAAAAATGGCGATCGGGCTTTCTTATAAGAAATCGCGTCTAGATTGGCACCGACGCTTTTCCGCAAAAAGTGCTTTTGCACAAAAGCGCCCGTGCCAATCTAGACGCTGCCGCAAATGCTTTTAACGGAAAAACTTTTCTGTTAAAAGCATTTGCGGAAAATCATGCCAGTCTAGACGTAGCCGGAATGTTGCGCAAGAAGCCCCTATGGCTAAAATGGCCATTGGAGCTTTCTTGCGCAAGAGAGTGTCTACACTGGCACGGATGCTTTTGCGCAAAAGCATAACTTTTGCGCAAAAGCATCTGTGCCAGTGTAGACGCTCTCTTGCGCAAGAAAGCTCCGATGGCCATTTTAGCCATCGGACTTTCTTGCGCGAGAAATTAACATTGCTGTCTACACTGGCCCTCTTGCGCAAGAATACTTGCGCAGGAGGGCTTATCCCTGAGCAGGAGCATCAGAGTCTTTGCGCAAGAAGCACTGATTTTGTACAGTACAAGGTCAGCGCTCTTGCGCAAATTCAAGCGGCCAGTGTCGACAACTGGCAAGTTTTTGCGCAAAAGCGAGTGCTTTTGCGCAAAATCTTGCCAGTCTGGACGCAGCCGAAGAGTTTTTGCAGAAGAACTCCTCCCCAAAAGAGTTCCTGCACAAGAAGCTGCCAGTGTAGACGAACCCCTGGAAAGTCAGTGGCGCGGGGTTCGAAGCCAGCTCCAGCCCTTCACCGGGTGCGGAAACTCACGGCCACGACTTGCTGCCACGCGGCCGGCGGGCACGGGGGGGAAGGGGGCTCCCTGCGCAACTGCCCTTCCGCGGGGACACCCCCCGCCCGAGCAGGTGGACTCCGCCGCCCTTTGCGCTGCGGGCCCCCGGCCCCGGCTCCCCCACCTTCGCCAGGCAGCCCCGCCCCCTCCCGGCAGCCGCGGGGCGGGGCCCTGCAGACGGGCTGCCCCGGGGCGGCGAGGGCGGAGGACGCCGGGGGCAGCGGCCGCTGCGGTGCCTCCCCGCGGGCGGGACAAACAACCCCGCTTGGGGGCGGTGCCCACGCTGGGCCCAGGGGAGAGCGGCGAGGGCGGGCGAGCGGGGAGGGGATGACAGGGACCGACTCCTCCCCGTTGCCGGGAGACGGCAGGGCTGGAATGGAGGGCTCCGAACTGCCACCGCCGCTTTAGGCCGCCTGCGCGCGCAGGCGTCCGTTGAGCTGGCGACGTCACAAACCTGCGACCTTCCCCCCCCCGGAGCGGAGCTTGGGGCACTGGCCGCGGCGACTCGGGCCGGCGCGTGTGCACATGCGGGGCGTCCTTCCGGGTGGCGCGTCGCGCAGTAAGGACGCCATCCCCGCGCACGCGCGCCCGCTCAGGTGGCAGCGGGGCCGGAGCCGGCCGGGGAGGAAGTGGCTGGTTCCTCCCTGTCAGCGAGGGGCCGGCGCCGGGGCAGCTGCCGCCCTCCGCCCCCCGGCCCCGGGATGTGCGGGGTCCCGGACCCCACCGGTGAGCAGCGCGCCGCTCCCTGTGCCTCAGGCTCCGCCATGCCGGGGGCCCCGCAGGGCTGAGGGGAGGCGGGGGCAGCTGTACGGGGCCCCGAACCCCTCTAGCGTCGGTGTAAATGGGGGGGGGGCTGCGTCTCGCCGCCCCCCTCCCCCGGGGCGCCCCGTTTGCCGCGGCCATGCAGCGCTCCGCCCGGGTGCGGGGCTGGGGACTCCCCTTCCGGGGCGCTGCGCTCGCGGCGTGTCACCCCCCCGCCACCTGCCGTGTAGCGCGAAGCCCTTAACACCCCCCTGTGTCCGCCTGCGCGGGGGGCAGCCTAGGGCTGACTCCTGGCCAGGGCTTGGCTGGAAATTGGGACCCTGTCAGCGGGAGGGTGGGTGCTCACCTGTTCCTTGTGCTTCACGGGCTCCCCCCCTGCCAAGACCGGCTCTACACCGCTGCAGATCACTTGGCCCGCAGTGTAGTTAGAGGTGCGATTCTGTGCCCTCTTCCCACTCGTTTTGTAAATGCAGTTGGTAAGAAAATTTTGCCTGGCCCTTATGGGACAGTAACACAGGATGGGGATTTGCTTGGAAAGGGGCAGTTCCTGTCTACAGAAAGATATCATTGTTGCTGCTTAATTTTGTGATACTGGACTTGTTTCTACCTATGACACAAGCTATATAAGTGATCCAGCAAATTATGTTTTGTTTTTCAGGCATACTGCAGCAGAGATCAGATGCCTTGAGACTACTTAGAGGTTCTGGTCAGTCTTGCCTTAGCTGTTGGCAGTGACATTATCACCATGCATCAGAAGCTTTTGAAGAGTGCCCATTACATCGAACTAGGAAGCTACCAGTACTGGCCTGTTCTGGTACCTCGGGGAATCCGCTTGTATACCTATGAGCAGATTCCTGTGTTCCTTAAGGATAATCCATATATTACAGATGGCTACAGGGCTTATCTTCCTTCTAGGCTGTGTTTAAAAAGGTAACATAGGTTGATTGGGATGTTTAAAAGCAAGATTCATGCTTTCCTAACCTTTGAATGTTTGCTACAATCATGATTATCAGTTCTACGTACCACTTTCTGAATATCTGGTTTTTTTTTCTTTTAGTCTGTTCATTTTATCCAATGAGACAGTAAACATCTGGAGTCACTTACTGGGCTTTTTCCTTTTCTTCACTCTGGGCATATATGACATGACTTCTGTATTACCTTCAGCGAGTGCCTCTAGAGAAGACTTTGTTATCTGTTCTATTTGCCTCTTCTGCTTTCAAGTAAGTTTTTTATAAATTAGTTTTGAAAAACTTTTAAAATACTTGTCACTGTAATTTTTCAACATTTTCAGGGTCATAATTGTTTAGTTCAACCTTCATAGATTTGATCGAAATAGAGAAGAAATCTGTGTGACTAGGGCAATGTTAAATATGTAGTTCTTTTATGGAAGAACAGCAGAACTATCAAACTACTGTACCAGTACATCTGGATTTGGGGTAGAAAATTAGTCTCTAAAAAACCTATCTTTGAGAAAGTATTAAACCTTCAGCAGTTTTATCACCTATGCCTCAAAATATATCCACGCAGAGGTTTAGTGGTAGTACTGCTACATGGTATGCCAAACCACTACTTGATTTCAACCTGGCTAGGGAAAAGTATGAATTTAAAATGTAGTTGTTTGATTAAGTAGTATAGCTGTCCAAATATTTTCCACCTACATGGTCTGATATAGTATGAAGCATAGATGGCTGCTAAATTTTTCCCTCTAGCTGTGTTCAAAGTTGTTGGGAAGGCAAGTAATTTATTTAATCTATTGTTCAGTGGCATTTACAAGTACACTGGAAGATCTTCCAGCAGCACTTACAAGCATACTGGAAGGCCTTTCAGCTTTGATCTAACTTGCAGAGCCGCTAAATTGCTGATAGAACTGTAATAAGGAATGGGGGAACCATGTCCTGAAAAGTATTGAGCATCTTCAACCCCTCTTGAATTCAGGTTTCTAAGTAATTACATTTCACTTGTTTGGATTGTTTTTTTACTGTTATTGGATAATGACCAATAGAATGTTTCCTAGCTTAATTCCCAGTTCACTGCTTCTTAGTCCAGCAGGAACTGTTAATGTAGCATTCCAGTGCTATATACTCTACATTTCTCAATAGCGGCCTCTCTTGACTATATGTAAGCTGGGTTGATGGGCCTTGCTTGTATCCCATTCTTTGTTGCTTCAATAACTTTTTTTAAAAAAGAGGAACATGAGGAATATAGAAAACTCCTTGAGAGAGGGAAGATTTTTTTTCCACACAACAATCTGTGCACCTCAAGGAGATAAGTTTTTAAACTGAAATGATTTTGTGTGTGCTGGTAATTCAAGGTTGAAACTCAGGACTGTCACTCCAACCTTAAGTGTATCTAGCCTGTTTTGAAGCATGTAGGATATGAAATGTTACATACCCTTTGAACCCCCACTAATGCTTGAGCGCACAGTGCTATGAGCATCAGATAAAAGTTGGAATCTGTTTGAGCCTCTGTCCTTGTGAGGGAGTGTGCAAGTTTGAGGAATTTAATATGAACTCTCTGCACTGATGGATAGCTAATGATATGTGAGGAAGAGAAAGCAACCTGTCCAGTTGCTGTAGTAACAGTGAAGTGTAAAGGAATGGTCATTCTTACTGTTTCCATCACAGTGTTTTGGCAAATGAAAATTTTGGACAATTGCTGAATTGAGAGATTTTTCCATAGATGCCTGATCCTTTGCTACTTAGTTGTCAATGTTTCATGCTGCAGATTACATGTAAGGGGCACAGACTATTGATGATACATGTGATCTAGTTTGGCAAACGCTATCCCAAAGTAAGTGAGATCAGCAGCCATGAAACCAGTCGGATTCTAGTTAATTTCACTCTGCTCTATCAGATGGGCATAGACACAAACTCCTCTTAGGTGTGGATGAAAGATATTTTTCCTCACCAGCCCAAAGGAAAGGTGTGTGGACTAAGGTGTGTCAGAGACGCACACTCCTACCCTTTCGTTCCCAGCAGTGTCAAATGTATCAGTCACTTACTTGACAAAGTCATTATGAAATATGGGCTCCCCACATGAGCAAAGAGTGAAGAGAGGCTAGTGTTCCCTTGCTCTTCCCATCAGCCAGGGTTTGAACAGGGTAATTAGGAAAGGTGGTGTCCATTTACCCTGTTAGAAATATCAAGAAGGAGGAAGTCACTATGGGTGTTTCTAGACTACATCCCTCTTTCGACAGAGGGATGTAAATTAGACACTTCGAAATTGCAAATGAAGCCAGGATTTGAATTTCCCATGTTTTATTTGCATAAGGGCTGCCACGGGTTTTTTTCAAAATGGGGCTTTGATAGAAAAACAGCAGTTTAGATGGGGATCTTTCGAAAATAAAACCCTTTTTCGAAAGATCCTGTACTCCTCAAAAAATGAGGTTTACAGGATCTTTCGAAAAAGTCTTCTATTTTCAAAAGATCCCCATCTAGACTGCCATTTTACTTTCAAAAGAGCGCTTTTTCAAAAGAGCGCTGTGACACAAATATGCAAACAAAGCATGGGAAATTCAAATCCCAGCTTCATTTGCAATTTCGAAGTGTCTAATTTACATCCCTCTGTCAAAAGAGGGATGTAGTCTAGACACACCATACGTAGTAGATGACTGGTAAATTTTTCAAACCATGGCTGTTGAAGACCACTTAGGAAGGCCACTGTCTCTGTCAGACTGATTCTTTTTAAAAGAACAAACGGAAGGGACAAATCCTGGTACCAGCATAAATGAACTGCACATTGAATACATCTGGGGTGATGAAATCCTCTCTCTCCAAACTGAAGAATAGCAGTAGAGCTGCTTTACTCCAGGTGTTGCAGTGGGCCCACCTCTTTTCCCTCCTCATCTCTACATGTGGTGGTTTGGCCAATGGATCCAGCAGGTGCTCACCCAAACCATCTATCTGCACTGAAGCACAAGGAGCTCCTGCACACTTACCGTACTGACTTACATATCTTCCTGCTTCCTCACTTCACGTTGATTGGACTGCCACTCAGGCCTTTTGTGCTGGGCAGGATTTTTTCCTTGACTTCTGTTGACCCTTCTCCAAGCAGCTTGTTTTGGTCTCAGCTGGCTGTTTCATCATTGGTAGGCAATGTGATTTCCTGACACCTGGCAGTAGTGTGAAATATGTAACCGCATCAGAAGATTATTTCTGTGTGACAGTTTCATAGACTGAGCCTGATGCTTTTTCTGCTTTGATTTTATGTAGCTATCCACTAGACTTTGAAGAAATTAACATGGATTTGTTTGAATATTTGTATAGGTCTGTATGCTTTGCTCAGTAGGATATCATCTTTTCTGCTGTCATCGTTCAGAGAAGACTAGCCGCCGATGGATGGCATTAGATTACGCAGGAATTTCCATTGGGATCCTGGGCTGCTACGTATCAGGAGTGTTTTATGCATTTTACTGTAATAATGTAAGTTTTAATGTGCTTTTTATGCAGAAAAGTGAACATTTCATATCTGATGTGACGCAGACGTGATTCTAGAATGCATTAACAGGAGTGTTGTGAGCAAAGACACAAGAAGTCATTCATCCGCTCTACTCTGTGCTGATTAGGCCTCAATTGGAATATTGGGTCCAGTTCTTGGCACCACATTTCAAGAAAAATGTGGAGAAATTGGAGATGGTCCAGAGAAGAGCAGCAAAAATGATTAAAGGTCCAGAAAACATGACCTATGAGGGAAGACTGAAAGAACTGGGCTTGTTTAGTTTAGAAAAGAGAAGACAGAGGGGACATGATAGCGGTTTTCAAGTATCTAAAAGGGTTTTATAAGGAGCAGGGAGAAAAATTGTTCTCCTTGGCCTCTGATGATAGGACAAGAAGCAACGGGCTTAAACTGCAGCAAGGGAGGTTTAGGTTGGACATCAGGAAAAACTTCCTACCTACCAGAATGGTTAAACACTGGAATAAATTGCCTACGGGGGGTTGTGGAATCTCTATCACTGGAGATATTTAAGAGCAGGTTAGACAGACACCTGTCAGGAAGGATCTAGACAGTGCTTGGTCCTGCCATGAGGGCAGGGGACTGGACTCGATGACCTCTCAAGGTCCCTTCCAGTTAGTGTTCTATGATTCTGATCTGTCTGGCCTCACCCAGCTGGTTTCTCATACTCCAGGCAAGAAGTTAGTTGCACAACATGCAAGCAGTGCAGAATCAACTGAGTAGCAATGGGAACTGCAGTCCTTTCAAACTTCAGTATACCTTTCCCATGAAAAATGATTAGTTGGACGATCTGCTATAGAAGATCATTAAAACCTGGGTTTTATTGCTTCCAGAATTGTTGAACACATCGAGTTGGCTCAGACATGAGCACATAATTCAAAACAATTCAGCATTACTGGCCTGCTAGCTGATCCATGTTATTTGAACTTACTGGCTTACACATGGCAAAAACACAGTTAGTTTCCTTTCTGCCCCAAATTGCTGGTTCTTACTGGAAATAAAAGCAGGGGGGGGTTGGTAGGAATGTCATTGTGTAGATGACATGATTAACAAATAATCCTGGGCTTATTGGTTAATCTTGTCAACTACACGCATTTCCCCTCCCCACTCGGCTGCCTCTGTATCAGAGGCAGCAAGGTGAGGAGGGGAGCAGGAGCCGGCCGGTGCCTAAGAGAAGATGACTTAAAAGCCAGCTCCCCACAAGCACTGGATCCATCCCGCTCAGCCCCACTGCTGCCCCTGATAGAGGCAGCAGCATGGAGGGTGAGACAGATGGGCTGGGACCAGTACGCATGGGGAACTGGCGTTCAGGCAGGCTCCCCTCGCATGCTGGCTCCATGGACCTGCCTGCTTCCTCCCTTGCTGCTTTCTAGAGAGGCATTGGGGGAGGGGGGGAAGCAGGGAGCTGGTTTAGGAGCCAGTTCTCCCCCAGCACCAGTTCCGTGGTGCTACCTGCTTCCCCCTTTCCCCATGCTGCTGCCTATTTCAGAGTCAGCAGCGCAGGGAGAGGGCAGGAGAGGCTGCCTCAAAACAGCCTCTGTCTGTGGTGGACCCAAGCTCTCCATGGACAGAGGCTGCTCTGCATACTACAGAGCAGCCTTTGTCCGCGGTGGACTTGGACAGAGGCTGCTCCCTGCGGGCAGGGGCTGCTGCCATCCTGCACTGCTGCCTCGATGAGGGGGTTCTCCGGGACTGGCAGCCGGCTGTGCCCCTGAGGACTATCAAATAGTCATGTAACCGCTAAGATTTCATGCAGTTACCTAACTATTCAATTACACAGTATTTAACATCCCTACTTTTTGGAAGGCATCCTGGATACACCTCTCCCCAAAGGCACTGGGTTTTTTTGCAGCTCATCAGGTAACCCCAAATCGCTTTGTTGAAAAGGAACAGTGGTTTGGAACAGGCAAGGATCCAGAAGGCAGGAAGTGCCTAAGGGTGGGGAAGGACAGGAGCTGGGATTAGGCAAGAAAGAAGAAAGGAGAATGATTGAGAAATCAGCCTAGCAATCACTCTTCACCTTTCTAAAATGTTTACACAGGCAGGAGTTTGGGGGAAATTACTGCTTCCCTAGGGACCTTTCAGAGTAGTGGTGATTAGGATGGTCTAGACTCTAGAGCCTACCTTCTCTTGATCCTCCATCTGTATGTGTGTAAGAAAGGGGAAAGTAGTTTCCCACCAAACCCTTATGTTGCCTTATCCAGGGTAGGCTTGTGCAACTTAGTAGTTTGCTGCATTGATCATACATTATGTAATGTGTTTGAATCTGGCAATAGAACCAGTTCTAGCCAGTTAAACTAGTGCAGGAGCAAACTTGATGCATTTTAGGGCATGCAGGAGCTTATGTAATTTACTATACATTGAAAAGTGTGTGGAAGAAACAACAGTTAGCCTTTGCTACATTTGATTTTGGTTTAACTTTGTACATTTTCTACCACTGGTGCTATCTTCATGCCCACCAAAGCAGAAAAAAAACAGACTTTTTCTCCTTTTTCCAGTACTGGCGCCAGGTATACTTGATCACTGTGCTTGCTATGATCCTTGCAGTATTCTTTGCTCAGATTCATCCCAGCTACCTCACTCAACAGTGGCACAGACTGCGCTCCGTCATCTTTTGCTCTGTCTCTGGCTATGGAGTCATTCCTACTATCCACTGGGTTTGGCTCAATGGAGGAGTCAGTGCATCTATTGTGCAGGTAAGCTGAGAAGCAGACAAGGTTCCTCTGCTCCTCTTCTTCCCCATATTTGTAATAGAAGCATGAAATGAATAGCCTTTAAGTGGCTTTAGCTAATGCTGAGCTGAATATTCAACATTCTGGATGGGAAACTAAAAACAAAACGTATCCATTAAATTTGGTTTACAACACAACACACTACTTACACCTGCCTCGTGAGAAAAGTAAATATAATATAGCACAACTTTGACCCTAGAGGACACACTTCTAGGATGCAACAACCTGTGAGGTCAGTGTGTTGCCTGCCTCAAGATGGTTGGGGTGTGCGGAGTCAAGTCCGCATAGTAGGAAATAGCAGTCTAGGTAAGGTATCACTGGTGCAGAATTTCTCTTTTTTCCCACCCCTGAAATTGGGGGGAGGTAGGGGCCAGATTCTGACTCTAGTCTTCTCTTGGAGCAGAATCCAACTTGCAGTTTGTGGCAAAGCCAGAAGTGAGCCTTATAAATACACACTTAACTTTGCCTTTTAAGTGACCCATAGATTATTCATACTTTAATAATTTCATAATGTTTGTAGTTATCAACTGACTAGAAAAGTAGCCTATTGTTAAAGGTTACCCAACCCTGAGAAGCAGAGTATAGCAGAGGGAGAAACGGTATAGCAGAGGGAGAAACATTTCTGTCTTAGGGTAAAACAGGAGTTGTAGCAGTTATATAATAAACTAGACACCGATGAGACCCTACCTTGATGCTAATCTGTGCAGGTTCTTGTACTGGCACTTTAATGGACTTTAGGTTGCGATGGGTAATAAACAGCCCATGGGCTAGACATGGTTTGCCAGGGTTAGCCCCGGTAAGTGGTTGATGCTTTATTTACCTGCATGGTTGCTGGTACAGCCATTCGCAGCTCTTGTTGGCTGTGAATCACTGTTCCCGGCCAATGGGAGCTGTGGGAAGCAGTGGCCCAGTCTATGCCGCTTCCCACACCTTAGCAGCCTTGTGAGATCTCATGTGGTAAATTATGCCTCACAAGGTCAAAGATTCTAAGCTGATTTAGTAATGTTGTTCCCCCCACTACTTCCAAAAGGAACTTACAGGGTATTGATTGATCTATTAGTCAAGCCTTTTCAATGCATTCTTACTGAGGGAAATGCTTCAGTGTAGCCCTGTGGGCAGTGTTCCCTCTAAGCTGTGTGGCAGCACAGCTTCACAGGTGATTAATCCGCCTTGCTCAGTCAGTCAGCTCCATGCATAGAGCCCAGACTGGGCAGAGCCAATGAATCACCTGTGAAGCTGTGCAGCAGTGCAGCTGAGAGGGAATACTGGTTGTAGGGACCAGCCTTAGCAAATCTGTTCTTAGGTACCATGTGAATGTATTTAAAAAAAAAAAAATCTCTTGTGTAATTTCACTTTTGCACTAAATACAGAGGGGGGAATTTTTTCAAGCACAAACTTGGGGGCTAAACTTTAACCTCTTCTGCCTCAGGTTTTGATATTTCCTATTTGTCTGAAGTCTGTTCAACATTCATGGAAACAAAGTAATAAGATTAAAGCTCAGTCCTTACAGGGTATGCAGTGCACTTGCTAGACAGATAACTTGTACTTGATAACATTTAATACTAAGCATTAAAGCTTCATTTTCTTTTGCAGGAGTTTGCTCCCCGGGTAATTGTGATGTACTTGATTGCTGCTGTAGCTTTTCTCTTTTACATTTCCAAAGTTCCAGAAAGATACTTCCCAGGTACAGTTATCTTTTGCATTCTACTTAGGTGGTTATACTTTCATTAGATGCCCTTCCAGAATCCTTTGTGTGTTCTGAATTTTCATTAACAAAAAGCAGCACATCTCTGTTGTATACTGTGTTGTCTGTATTGTGACAGAGTCAGGCCAGGGAGCTGCTGCAGAGAGGGGAAAAGGCAGCCCAAAAGGGTAAAAACCCCTGTGAGAAGAAGCAGAGAACTGCAGCCCAATTAGATGCAGCTGGGAGGCAGCTGGCTCAAGCAGATTGGGGCCAGCTGACTTCTCTGCTGGCTGACTGAGGGCCTTTAAAAGCCCCAGCAGTTGGAGGCTGGGAGAGGAGTGTGAGAGGATGAAAGGAAGGTGGTGGAGAGGCAGAGAGGAAGAAATTGGAGAGAACAATCTGGAACAGCACTAGGTAAAGGCAGCTAGGGAGGGAGCCTGAGGGCACGTGGCCGAGCTCCCTACCATTGAGACCCGCTGCAAAACCCCAACCCCTATGGCTAGGGGGAAGAGGCCTACCCAGTGGTGGCTTGGGGAAGAGGGGCCCTTGCCACAGTATGCATCTGCTGAATTCATGCTAGTAACTTCTGAGTTCGCAGGAATTCAGCTAAATCAATCTAGCAGCAAGACATGCTAAGGGGGAAAAATCATAATGCTTGTATAAAACTGGAAAAATACAAATACATTGTCTAAAGAATCAGTATCCCAGCAATTTCAATTTAACCTCCAAAGAAGCTTGAAACCTTACCTGTTTTATACGATTTCTCAGTATTGCACTTGGTCAACATTTCATCCAGTTGTGGCCAGTGATTAATGATTATTCTCATAACAAAATGAAACAGGATTTGGAAGGTTAATTTGCTTATGCTCCTTGGAAAATCTTAGCTCCAGAGCTTGTTTTTTTTCCTGAGTGATGATCACCCTCCGCTCCAAATAATAGTTCTTTGTGTGTCAGGGTGTTTTCATACCACCTTTGCTGGTGGACTGGTAGGGGAACCCACATCCTAAGGATGTTGAAGACTAGTCAATTCCGCGCCCCCCCCCTTGCTGCCTCTATCTAAGGCAGCAAAGGTGGGGGAGGGTACTTCAAAGTGGCAGCACTGCAGGGAGCCCATACCTGGGCTCTGTGCAGTGCTGCCACAAACATTGTGGTGGCATTTCAAAGCGGCAGCGCGTACGGAGCCCGGGGTCGGCTGGGGACTCCCTAACTGACCCCGGGCTCCCTGCGGCATTTCCACGGAACCTGGAGTCGGCTGGGGAGTCCCCAGCTGATCCCGGGATCTGCTCAGAATGTCAAAGTGTGCAGAGCCCAGGGTCAGCTGGGGACACCCCCAGCTGACCCCGGGTTCTGTGGAAATGCCGTGCGGAGTCCAGGGTCAGCTGTGGAGTCCCCAGCTGATTCTGCATTCTGTGGAAATGCTGCGGGGAGCCCAGGAATCCCCAGCTGACCTTGGGCTCCATGTAGCATTTCTAAGTGACAGTGCAGCATGGAGCCCAGAGTCAGCGGGGGACTCAGAGTCCCTCCACTGACCCTAGGCTCCATGAGGGCACTTCCACTTTGAAATGAACAAGAGCCCCGCTGGGGACTCTTGTACATTTCAAATGCAGCCCGGGCCAGTCCAACCCAGCTGCACACTGAGTTCCACATTCCTCTTTTGTAATGTACAAGAGCCCCAGTAAGTGTACTACTGGGGCTCTTGTACATTTCAAAGGAGGAATGTGGAAGTGCCTATCAACTAGTCCAGTAGTCATTGGAAATTCCATCAACTACTCAACTAGTAAATTACTTGTTTAACATCCTTACCACATCCTCCACCACTTTTGGGTTCCAGTCCAGAGATCTTGTGGCAAGCAACTATGAACTAACCCCTTAGCTGTCCTGCTAGACTTTGTACATGGGCTTTTCCTCTGGCCCTCTTTCACAGCCCTTGCATACTGTATGTCTGCTTCTCTAGGCCTACCAGCTGTGCTTCATCATCACTTGGGCCTGGCCCATCTTCCAGCTGCAGCCAAGTGCACCAATTGCTGTCTGGCTCCAGTTAATTACCATTACCTATGGGAGGCTCATACACCATCACAATTCCCAATCAGCACTGGGGTTCAGTTGTTACTACTGTACATAAATAATAGACAGTAGGTTCCTACCTCAAAAGCTTGCTGTAAGAGTATAACACAAAATGGATGGCTATGAAACTGTTGAAGGGAGCGCACAAAAATAGTAAGGCAAGTGAGATTAATATACTGAGCAGCAGTCACAGCACACCAATTGTCTACTCAACATTGTGTGTTTTGTTGACATCACAGGAGGAGAGATATTTAAAGGAAGATAGTGTTGTGGATTTTTACATAGAGAGGTCGACTAACCCAGAAAAGATCTTGGATGTGGCTAAATGGCATATCATTTCATTAAAGGGAGTATGTGGTGTTTATTGCAGAGAATAGGAGGGTTCCAGAAAGGATGGAGAGGCTGTTCTCAGTTGTGACAGATGATAGAATGAGGAGCAATGGTCTCAAGTTACAGTGGGGGAGGGTTAGATTGGATATTAGGAAAAATTATTTCACTAGGAGGGTTGTGAAACACTGGAATGGGTTACCTAGGGCAGTGGTAGACTCTCTATTCCTAAAGGTTTTCAAGTCCTGGCCTGACAAAGCCCTGGCTGGGATGATTTAGTTGGGATTGGTCCTGCTTTTAGCAGGGGGTTGGACTCAATGGCCTCCTGAGGTCTGTTACAACCCTATGATTCTAATAATACCACTGTAATAGAGATTAAAAGTATATTTATTGAAACTTGCAATAAATTACTGGGTAGAGATTCAACTTTGGAAAGCATTTTAATTGTACCAGTGAGAACCTCCTGAGTGTAGTGTTGCTAGGATCCCCTATCAATTTGATTAATAAGTTAGCAAAAGGACCTTATTGGCTTCCATAGGAGTTGAATTGGGCCTTTGAGGAGGCTGATAGCAAAAAAGTGGATGCTGACTAGCTGCTTCGCTAGGCCTTGGGCTAAATCATTGGGGTTCACTTAGCTCACTTCACTAACTTTTTAATAGGTCTGGGTATTAAACACCAGATTTTCCAATTAGATATGCTCCTTTGTTTGCACATGTGCATCATGCAGGCTCAAATATCCAGTATGTCTGTGTGCATTGCATTTCTGTACACATCTGGCAATCGCTTGTGGGCACTGGGGTTTATAGCCACCCATATAGCTGCACCGATACAAACCCCAGGGTAAGGTTGGGTACTAGTATAAAATAGGGGTTTGCACCAGTAGCTAAAAACACTAGCATAGACAAGCCCTTGTGTGATTCAACTTCAGAGGGTTTTGCAAATACATAATCTGAGCATACGCTTAATGCACTTGCATTTATTTTTCATTTAAAGCTGGCCTGGAAAATTCAGTATTTTCTCTTAAGTGCGTGCATGTGTATCAGAAGTTATTCAAATGTCTGAGAGCTTCAACCTCCAGAGTAGAGTTGCTACTTCAGTAATTATATTGAATATAATAACAGACAATCTGTGTTTTTTTTCCAATAGGGCAATTAAACTACCTCGGCTCTAGTCACCAAGTCTGGCATATCCTTGCAGTACTAATGTTGTATTGGTGGCATCAATCTACAGTATATATCATGCAATACAGACACAGCAAGCCCTGTCCTGACTACATTACACATTTATGAACAAAGGTATGGCAGTCTTTTTGTGTGTGTGTGTGTGTGTGTGTGTGTGTATATATATATATATATATGGATATGAGAAGATAATGTGGGTATGAGGTCCCATCATCTTGCTTTGAGTCTTTAAGTCACAAAGTTCAGTTTGCCACTTTTCCTTGTTAGAGGTGCTCCAGGAAAAACCTGAGAGCTGTGTGTTCATCATTTATAATGTGAAGGGGAAGCTGACACTAAAACCAAATGCCACAACTGAAAATAGTTATTCAGTCCAGATTCTCTGCTTGCTTACAGCAGTATACATTGGACCAAATCCCATTATACCTAGGGGACTTGTTCATCATATCCTAGTTAGAAATGTGCTAATTACTGCTTAGATTTGATTTACTATCTGATAGGAAAAGCCCTGCATGTTTTTACTAGTGAAAATGCAAGCTGTAATTTTGGTAACAATTTGATAATGTCTCATTATTTGTATTAATATTAAATATACTGTAATACGCATTTACGCTTCAGTTTGCTTAGATTTTTATTGCACAGTATTACTTTTTTTTCACTAAATTGCCTCTTCCTTATTTTTCTCCAAAACTTGTAATACCTATTCTTTCTGCTTTCTTCCCTTAAAAATAAAAGCAAATGTGTAACAGCAGTGGTAGAGGTCAAAGCAAAGGGCCCACACAAGGCACATAAATGCTCTGGCACGATGTAGTGCCATGCTGCAAGTAAGCAAAGATAGGCAGGTTAAATGTAGCTCTGTTCAAGGCAGAAAGACATAGTGGTTTTCAAATGTGGAAAGTACAAAATTGGCAAAGGCACTAAGTGCTGGAAGGATATAGCTAAGCAGTGAAAACTCTAAATCAAACTTTTTAGTGTCATCTGGGACATGAGTGAATTGTCTTACCTGTAATCTATTTATAATTTCAATTAAGTTAGTAAGATTGATAAAGGTCTGGGCACTTGTCTGCACTGTCTATACTAGAACTCTTTCTAGAATACTTGCTAGGAGTATGAATGTTTAACTGGTTAACCATTAGAGGCCAGAGCAGCCCCCATCCACAGCGGGCTTGCCACCAGTTGCGGTGGGAGGGGAAACCACTCCTGCCCACCCCTGTTTAATCAGTTAACCAGTTAAACATAACGATTACACTGGATTTTACATCCCTAATACTTGCTGACCCCAGACACTAATGCTAGATCAGTGGTGGGCAACATGAAGTCTAGGGGCAGCATGTGGCCCTTGAGAGTTCTTTGTGTAGCCTACAAGACATTTTGTTTACTGTTGCCCATGCGCAAGGTTGGCAGATCCCGCCGGTTTCCATCTGCAGAGCTTTTTTCATAGCGGTATTACTAAAGTGATACACATAAAGGGCACGTGACGTGATTATACACCACACTGACAGAGCCATGCACTCCCTCTTCATCCCATCAAATTCTAGGTATGCAAGAGCTGTTAGCAAGACTACCCTGTCCCTGGAGAGCATCTTGGTTACAACAGTCTTGTGGCCCACTGAGATGGAGGGCCACTTATGCAGCCTACTCACTAGCCTAGGTTGCCCATTGCTGTGCTAGAGTCTAATAATGCCATTAGAACATTGCATGGCACGATCTTTGCAGTCTGACATGAAATTTCTCTACCTGAAGAAATCCCAGCTATCTGTCCAACATGAAATATGAAGAAATAGTAATTTTGTTTAACTGGACATTGTGATAAATTATGCCGCTCTTATTCATGCTGAGTAACGCCTTACTCGGTCTGTAGCCACTCTGAAATCAGTGGGGATACACACAGTGTAAGGTGCTACCGTATGAGAGAAGGATGATAGAATGGGCCTGTGGTACACCTCAGAATAGCTTATCCGTTTTGTGCTATCGCTGACACGTCACTCCCTTTTGTTAATTCCCCCACATTTGTCCATCTTTTTGTTTAAAAAAAAAAAAAAAAGTATAGACAGTTGATGTGCATAGTCTGAAACTTGTCTCCCCCTATCTTTCAGAGTTCTCTTACTACAACAGAAGTTCTGACTTTGAATGTCTAGTCCTTAGTTGCATGCTGAATTCCGAAGTTTTATACTGAGGCAGCTGCTCTCTTACCTTCTGGTCTGTGGCTTCACTTTTTGGGACGGCAATCAATGGACAGTTTTGGGACAACCACTGCATAGGTCTTCACATGATTCGTATTCACCTCAACCACTGTACATTCTGCAGCAAAGCAGAGAACACCTGTGCAGGTCCTCCTATAGCGAGGTGATGTGATCCGACCATATAAAAAACAGGATATGAATCATTACATTCCTTCTTCTGGCTGGTAAGACATGAAAAGCAGCAGTGAGTACTCTTGGGGAATATCAAATGATGCTCCTTGATTTGAACTTCACTTTCAGACTTCATTAAAGAATGTACTGAAGAAACTTGCTCTAAACAACATACTTCTAAAGTTCCTATCAAAAACTTAGTGGGACCTGATCTTAGATCTTTTCAAATCCATATAATGTGGTGTACTTATAGACTTACTATCTAAGTGTTGTGTTCATGCTGTACTATTGCTGTTGTATTTAAATCTGAATTCAATGGAGGTTTTCTTTTTCTTTCTGAAAGATCAAAATGGATGCTCTCCCTCCACTCTGTTTCATCATCAGTAACTTTAAAATTAATTCCTAATTTGTATCTTTCAGGTTTCTCTCCAGCACTTGTGACTTCTGTGCTTTTCAAAATTTTACTCTAGAAATATTATATCGAGACTATCAAGCAACTGTAGGCTTTAGTTTATTAACCAGTTGTGGTCAATAGACTGTAACACTACACTTAATGTACATTGCAGAAGTTTACACTAGCAATTGGATCTGTATTAGGCAGCTATAAATATTCCAAAGTAACTGTCTACAAAAATAATCCAGATCTAGAGAGAAAATAGGGTCTTTGATTAATGAGAAATGTATCACAGTGTGCTTTCAAGCGCTGTGTAGTCTCTTATTTAAATGTCTGTTGCCATAAGTTTTCTGTAGTTAAAGAAGATGCAGTATTTGCCACTAGATTAGTCTTCCCTAGTTTGAATCCTGGTTTTAAAAAATTGCAGTTTAATTTATTTTGCCTTGAAAAACTTTTTAGAAGTAATTCTACATGTGAATACAGAAAGTGTCTAGATTTCTGCATGACAACAAGATACCTTAAACGCCTGAACAGTTGTGTTGGTCTGCTGAAGGGATTGAAAGGTTTACATGTTACGATACAGTTATCAACGTATATGGTCTCTGAAGTTGGTTAGAATCTCTTGTTTTTATATGGAGTTAAAGTCAAATAGCTTCTGGGGCGGGGGAAGGGAATTGCTTGTGTTTACATGAACAGTTGCATTAAATGCTTCTGGTTAATGTGATATTAGAATCAGTGTTTAACCTCTTATAGGTTTCTTCTATAGCAGTTATTAGTATGTTGGAGGATCAGTAGCAGTCCAATGTGAGACAGGCCTGTGTGTTGATGGGATGATGTGATAAAGGACATGGCCCTGTGACAGGAACCAGTTTCCTTCAGAATTATGCTGAAGTCCCTGCTTTGGGAATGACTATCCAGGGTCATGCTTAGAATCAATAGAAACATTTAGCCTAATGACTGAAAATGCCAGCTACGGGTTTGGCTGCAACTTTTCTTGGTCATCTGAATAGCCACTGAATGGGGCCTTGAAGCGTATCACCAGGCAGTGGGCTAAAAGGAAATGTCTGCTGGAATGCCTAAGCTGCGTAATGTACACAAACTATCGTAAGCCTTTCTTAAATCCGGGCCCTATCAAATGGGTTGGGGAGAAGGGAGCCAAACGAAGAAACAAGTTCTTAGATTTTTTTTCCCCCTTTTGTCTTATTTTGATTCAAGAAGCTAAGCATGTTTTTTAATACTTGTGCAATGAAATTGTTTGGTAACTAGAGATGTAAAATCCCAGTTAATCAGTTAACCGGTTAAACGTTAGGCTGAGCCTAACTGGTTAACCAACTAAAGCCGGATCTCAGGTTGGGGAGCAACCCATAGTAAGCAGGTCTCCATTGAGGGTGATGCTTACAGGTTAACCAGGTAACCGGTTAACCTTTCACACCCCTATTGGTAACAGAGGTAAGTACTACTTTTTTTTAACTTCAAAGGAGATCTTTGGCCATGCCCATGTTGTGGATGGAGATGGTGACTTATTACAGTAGTACCACTATTGTAAAGCCTTTGAACATTTACTTATGCTTGTGACTAAGAATTCTGGACCCTGGAACTTTTGTTGTAGTATGTTTGCATATGTATTGTAAAATTGTAGATTGTTAATGAGTCTAACTACATGGAGTTCCTTTGAGTTTTAGGCAAAATTAGTTTTAAAATGACTGTTAGCGTTTAAAAATACTGATGGATTACCTCCCAAACCTCTGAGCCTTTCAATGCAAACACCTGACCTTATTTATTTGTTTTAACTTGTTGCAAAACAAGGAAAGTGTACTAAGAATTACTACTGAAGCCTGACTTTTGCAAATGAAAAAGCCTGCTCTAACAAAGTTCTGTAAAATTTAAATAACCTGCAATTGTCTGAGTTGGTGGCTGCATTTTGATGTCTTTAGTTTGGTAGTTTGTTTTTTAAAAACTAATTATTTTTATATAAATATTGTAGCATTTTTCAACCACTGGATAAGGAAATCCACAGTCATGGTGTGTTTCATTTATATGGAGTGTAATTTATCAAGCTGCATGACTAAATGTGTATTATGTAAATACCTATGCTGTAAATAAATGTGAGTTTACTGAATGTGTACATAAAAACGAGAGAGTCACTGAACAGTATTGTATACTAAAGTACAATGAAGTGAATGTTATGCTCCCCTGCCAAAACCTCCAGTTTTCTCCACTGCTACTTTCTACATTGCAGTTGGGCTGCTTAAACTGAAAATGAGGGTGTTAAATTAAAACATATAATAGCAAACCAAATGACAGAGATACTGTTCTAGTTGCCTTATGCATCCTGACACCTCATTTTAAAATATTTACATGAAAACTGTTACAATTTCCAAGCTGCTGCGCCAGACTTCTAATGAACTCGATGGTCTCATCTACAGCATTAAGATCCAGTTTACTCCAGAGTAGACAAAGCCTTGGTTGAGCCACATGAACCCTAATCATTCCACTTTATGGAAACATCCCAATTTTTACTTTCTCCCCCTTCTGTGCCTCTCTCCTGACCCCAATATTTCCTAAAGTTCTCTTGGACCAAGCAAAAGAGACTTGATCACACTAAGGATGTTAACATGTGGTTAATTGACTAGTTGATAGGCACTTCTACATTCCTCCTTTGAAATGTACGAGAGCCCCCACTGGGGATCTTGTACATTTCAAAGGAGGGATGCGGAACACCGCATACAGCCCGGGGCCAGCGGGAAGTCTAGGCTGCACCAGGCGTGCCCGCTTTGAAATGTAAGAGTCCCCAGCAGGGACTCTTGTGCATTTCAAAGCCATGGAGCCCGGGGTCAGCTGGGGAGTGCCCCCAGCTGCCCCTTTGAAATGCAGAAGGTGGCGTTTCAAAGGGACAGCCGTCACACAGCTGATCCCCAGCTCAAAAGGGGCAGCGCCACACATGTGAGCTGTAGATCAGCTGTGCAGCAGCTGCCCCTTTGAAAGGTTGTCTTGGGATTTCAAAGCAGCAGCGCCGCACAGCTGATGCCCGGCTCAGCTGTGCAGTGCTGTTGCTTTGAATTACCCCTCCCCCCACCTTTGCTGCCTCTCTCAGGCAGCAAGGGGGAAATCGACTAGGCGAGAGACTATCAGATAAGGAAATGCTTACAGGATAGTCAACTAGTCCTTAACATCCTTAGATCACATGTTAAAACAGAAATTGCCATGATTCGGGGGTCGGGGAGTCTGATGTTCATGTCAGGTACTGAAAAAGAGGTATCATTTCTTTTCACTTTTAATCAGCAGTGAAAACAATATAACATTTCTTATAGGTGCTGTCCTATTGCAATCTGGGTCCCTGCCAGCTCTTTAAATAGCTCCCTGCTGGGTTTTGTTGCAGCTCAGCCAGCTCTTGCTGGAACTGTGCACCAGGGCGCGCCTGCTTAGTCACCTCCACTTCCAATCCTCGCTGTCAGCTACGTCCAACAAGACAAAAGGATTTGACTGTTCTTCTACAATGTTATGATTACAGGAGAGGCACCTCAGTTGGAAGGGGGGTGGCTAGCAATGGAACAGAAAATGTCTTACCGATAATCTTTCTGCTGCTAGCATCTCCCACAATTCGGGATGCTGGTACTGCTCTCCTTTTGCTGAAGCTTCATGGAGGGAGTTCACCATTTTGGCTCCACATGCTCTGGTCATGACCTCCTCTGCTCCTGCTTGTCACCAGATGAATTCTTCTGAGGATCTTGTTAGAGGACATCTGGTCTTCATGGAAGCAGGAGTGGGGGGTTCCAGTTTCAGCTCTGTCAGAGCCAAGAACCAAGGTCTCCTTGACCAGTTATGAGTGAAATGAATTCCCATCACTTGTCATCCTATTTTCTGGACCACTTTCCCCCAAGACTGGAAAGGGGGGAAATGCATGAGGCGGAGCCTGTGGCCAATTGTCTAATAAGGCATCTGTCCCCATGGCTCTGCGTTCTATTTCCCACGTGAAGGCGGGGAAGCAACCTCATAGGCTGTGAGTTGCAGACAGCTGCTCCCCTGTCTTTGAGATTCTATATTTAGAGCTGGGCCCAGGTACAAACATTTTTACGAGCATCCAATCTGCAAAAGTGGTCCATGGATTTCTGCAGACACCTGCGGATTTGCAGGACTCTTAAGCACAGGAACCAAATAGAAAATTAAAAACACTGGTAGAGAATCTGCAAAAAAGAGAAATTCTGTCCCCGGTTATAAGTCTTGGTGGGCAACAATGGGCTTTGGGAACTTATGCAGGGCTTGAAAGATGGGGACAGATGCAAAAAGGTGGCCTAGCAAAATTAAAAGATGGAACCTGGGATCGTTGGAAAAAATGTTGGTGGGGGCCATGTAGACTGACCCAGACCAACAGTCATCCAAGCAGTCCATGGGCAAGGGCCACAGGACCTGCCACTGTATGGTGAGAGCAAGCTTCTGGCAAACCCAAAGCCAGAGTAGTGCCTATAAAACTAAGTGCAGAGGGGAAAGAATTAGCAAGTGATTTGATGAGGTTGGTGGATAAGATAGAGCAGCTCGAGAGGAGGAAGGCCACAACTTGGGAGGGGGGGGGTGAATGAAAGAATATAGATATAAAGGAGCCTGTTCACACCTAGAATGGATGGATTAGTACCTGGAGTTGCCCAGAACTGGAGCAGCAAAGGGCACTCCAGAAATCCATTTGGTGTGCACACAAAAGCCAAGGCCATGGAGGGGAACAAGTTCTTGTTTTGCAGGAGCAGGTAGCAACCCCATTCTCCTCTCAGAGCCAGGATAAAAAGCAGAGGTCCTGGTTCCCAACCTCTCTCTTTAACCTAAGGAACCCCACTTCTCTCAGAACTAATAATACCACCTCGCAAACACTCTATCCACTTTCAGTTTGCTAAACTCACTGCTGTTGCCTGTACTTTTACATGGATCTCACCACAGTAATTAATCTCTCTTGGCTTCTCTCTGTTTCCCTACATTGCTTTCTCCTCACTTTGTTTTTAAAAGTTAGAACCATTACAAAAGCTCCCCCATCACAGAAAGAAATGGAACAACTGAAAAAAACATAAAACTGAAAAAATCATAATGCTTACAGTGATAACTTTACTACTGTGACGTAGTGGGGTGTACCTTGCTGGTTGCTGTGCTGGGTTGTGAGTGACCTCCCCTGGCTGCTGTCTGCACCACAGCCCAGCAGGGCAGGGGATGAGTCATTATGCAAAGGGGGCTTCAAACCTGTCTGACACCTACCCCCCAAGGAGAGAAACAAAGGAGGGTGGAATGCCGCCCCTGGCTGCGGGCAGGGCTGGAAGAGAGTTAGTTAGTTTCTGTCTGGGAGCATGGAGGAGACAGCCTAGGGAAGGAGCTGGGGAGTGGGCTGGGATTGTAGGGCCCAGCCACCCCCCATCTCAAGGGGGGCTGAGGCATCCTAAGCCCGGTTCCTGTAACCAGATGACATCTGTGCTGTGCTGTATCCTGGAGAAGCAATAAACTCCCTCCATTCTACTGGCTGGTGGAGTCTGTCTGCGCCATTACAGGGGTGCAGGGGACGGGAAGACCCCAACGCGCCGTCACACTTTACTTAAATAAATCCAACAAATTAATTATTTTAGCCTTTCAGGCCTGCAACAGCTGAAAAACACTGCTACAGGCTGGGGACAACAATTCAGCAGAAAAGGACCTGGGGATTACAGTGGATGAGAGTCAACTGGGTGCCCTTGTAGCCAAGAAGGCTAATGGCATATTAGGGTGTATTAGGAGGAGCATTGCCAGCAGATCTAGATTATTCCCCTTTATTCGGCTCTGGTGAGGCCACATCTGGAGTATTATTGCATCCAATTCTGGGCCTCCCATTACAGAAAGGATGAGGCCGTATTGGAGAGAGTCTAGTGGCAGACAAGAAAAATTATTAGGGGGCTGGAGCATCTGACTTATGCGAGACTGAGGGATTTGGGCTTATTTAGTCTACTTAAGATAAGAGTGAGGGGGGGGGATTTGATAGCAGCCTTCAACTTCCTGAAGTGGGATTCCAAAGAGGATGGAGAGAGGCTGTTCTCAGTGGAGCAGACGACAGAACAAGGAGCAATGGTCTCAAGTGGGGGAGGTCTAAGTTGGATATTAGGAAAAACTATTTCCGTAGGAGGGTGGTGAAGCACTGGGATGGGTTCCCTAGGGAGGTGGTGGAATCTCCGTCCCTAGAGGTTTTTAAGTCCTGGCTTGACAAAGCCCTGGCTGGGATGATTTAGTTGGGGTTGGTCCTGCTTTTAGCAGGGGGTTGGACTCAATGACCTCCTGAGGTCTCTTCCAACCCTCTGATTCTGTGAAAAGACTTGTTTCTTGAAGATATGGTTGCTAAGTAACAGAAATACTAACTGCTTCTAATGCTAGCCACTAATATTTGAAACCTGACTTTTCCTTGTTTCTAAATATATACTTTTACCTTAGAAATGCTAATAAAGTAATGGAAAGGGACTAAATTAAGACAAAGTAAGAAATTAAGGAATATCAATTCTTAACGTAAGCTGAACTCTGCTGTGCAGCTAACAACAGCTCCCAGACCAGCAGCACTTCCATCATCTGTCAGGACCTGAAGGTGTTGACCAAGTACCTGCTAAGCCTTTTGGTTCTCATCTCCTTTCCCATGGCTCACTCCGAGAGAGGAAGAACCGTTTTGCCCTTCTCGTTATATCCATTACTTCCACATGTTGCCTGATCTATTCTGCATTGTTTGATTTTAAAATTTCCAATTAGCATTCTGAGGTTTGATTGGTTCCCATCCCAAGACCAAATCCACTGTTACTAGAATTGCTGTTTAACTAGGAACCCCCATTTCAACACTCACATTTTATTAACACAGCCTTGTTACAAACTCTTCAACCCAGCAAGGGAGATAGAGTACAGACTGAGATGAGCATCCATATCCTCACACCTTCCCCTGCAGAACAACTTGAAGTTTTAGTTACCATCTTAACCTCACTATTATCATCATCAGCGTTGGTAGCCACCCTGGCGTTGCCTAAGAGGGACAGCTGGATACATATAAATATATTGACACCAGTACGTCCAATGCATATTCAGTAGAGGGTTCAGCCCCTTTTCCTTACTTGTAGCTCCTGACCCTGCTAACGTTGGGATGCTCTTCTCCAAGAGGTCATTAATCATTTTACCTCAAATTTAACATTTACGTCAGTTGGCTACCATGGCATTCTTTGTGGTGAGACATCCACTGATGCCCCTAATTGAAAATTCACCAAGTGCGTACAAACTAGCATTTTGTGGTTACCTGTCAGCAATTTAGTCATTACATCATTCTGTCTTATGATACTTTCTGACCTAGCGTTAGTTTTGGCTAGCTACTTATGCTAAGGCTTTTTGGGCCTTATGCCTTTATTGGTTCAGTTACACTATTTCTTGCAGGCCCTAAGGCCTCTAGGTTCATTGCCTTTCTGCCTCAACTTATACCTATGCACCTAGACCTACAGACTACATGGCTGCGTCTAGACTGGCATGATTTTCCGAAATGCTTTTAACGGAAAAGTTTTTCCGTTAAAAGCATTGGCAGAAAAGAGTGTCTAGATTGGCACGGACGCTTTTGCGCAAAAGCACTTTTTGCGGAAAAGCGTCCGTGACAGTCTAGACGCGGTTTTGGGCAAGAAAGCCCCAATCGCCATTTTCGCCATCGGGGCCTTTTTGTGCAAAACAGTCCTGAGCTGTCTACACTGGCCCTCTTGCGCAAATACATTTGCGCAAGAGGGCTTTTTCCCGAATGGGAGCAGCATAGTATTTGCAAGAACACTGACAATCTTACATCAGATCGCCAGTGTTCTTGGCGCAAATTCAAGCGCCAGTGTAGACAGCTGGCAAGTTTTTCCGCAAAGCGACTGCTTTTGCGGAAAAACTTGCCAGTCTAGACGCAGCCCACCTGTGTAGTATGAAGTGTCTTGTTCCTCTTGGTTGTTTTAAATGTTGCCACCAAACATATTGTCTGACTGAAGGAGGAAATGCTTCTCCCTTAGGGAGGGCTGGACTCTTCAGAGCTAAGCTGATCACTTTCAGCGGAAGAAGATTTATGCAGTGAGTCTTTTCCTCCTCAGGGTAGAGGCCCTGAGCTTTTTGGGTCCTCAGGCCAGCTCCCCAAATCTCCAGCCTGGCATCAGTTCTGAGAACTAAAGGATCTGGAAAGCAGCTGGACACGACTTTGCAGATGTTGCCATGGACTGACCAAACCTGTAAGGAATTGAACACTTGGGCTGGAACCAATACTTGATCTTTCCCTGCATTCCAGGGAAGGGACCACTCCTTCAGAAAGGCTTGAAGATACGTGGTGTCCCCATGGAGCAATGCCTGTGCTGGACACTGGCAGGTGGAGGTATAATGCTATGGCAGGATTTCTGCAGCTCTGGAGTAGGATGGTAAAATCCTGGATTTTCTGAAATCTCTCCCCCAAGGTGTCTATTTCTGCCCACCCCCTAGATTATTCTGATGAACAGAAGCAGGGAACTCTTCTTTGCATTGGTGATGCAAAGAAATCCAAACCGTGGTCTTATGGCACTGCACTGGAACTCTGATCAGTGTCCTCCATCGATCGGTTGGCTCCCAGCAACCTGCGTCTGCTTTTTTTTACAAAGGTAGTTGTGATAATACACTGGGGGAAGAGAACAGGCTGAATGCAAGTATTTGGTGGTTTTTGCCCTGAGTAGCCCTCTGTGATAGAGTCTGATGGAGACGTACATCTGAATCTACTGAATTCAAGAAATGCCCCTCCCTCTCCTCCTCCACCCCCTGGACAGGGATGACAACGAGAGAGGCCAGCATCTTTATTTAAAACTTAAGTTTTTTTCATCCACTTCTGGAGTCTTTTGAGGTCAGGAATGACTGACACACCCCTTGGCTATGTCTACACTGGCAGCTTCTTGCGCAAAAACTTGCCGGGTGTTTACACTGCACACGCGTTCTTCACAAGTAAATTTACAGTACAGCGTCGGAAAACAGGGCTTCTTCCGGAAAAGTTATTCCTCTCCCCACGAGGAATAAGCCCTCTTGTGCAAGAGGCCAGTGTAGACAGGCAACATGAATTTCTTGCAAAAGAAACCCCTATGGCTAAAATGGCCATCAGAGCTTTCTTGCGCAAGAGAGCGTCCACACTGCCATAGATGCTCTTGCGCAAAAGCACATGCCAGCGTAGACACGCTCTTGAAGACTTTTTGCGCAAGAACTCTTCCGCAACAGTTCTTGCGCAAGAACCTGCCAGCGTAGATGTAGCCTTTGTGTTTCTGAATCATGAAAAAGATGGACAAGAACCCAGAGAACCTTTCTTTTGTGAAAACATTATCACTCCCACATCCAGAAGGTGGCATTTTTGTTCCTGATCAAGTTGTTTTATGGGGCTGTGTTAGAACTAGATGAGTGGATGAAGAATGGATGGGACTTGAGGGAGGTGGCTACCCCTGGCTATTTCTGAAAATGACTCCTCTAAGAAATGGGAAATTGTCCCCTGCTTTTAATTCTAGGCAGAGGCCTATGTGATATGGGTGCGTCTTGACTTTCCCCACAGATCTCCGTTCCACAGTTTTCCCTTGAAGAATGTGTTGTCTCTTTGCAGGTACCTCTGTGAGGATGAGGTGCAAAAGGAGGACTTATCTGCAAGCTGGTCTATACTCACTCCTGGGGCTGGTCATGAGTCTGGGAAACACTGTTTGGATTTTGATGCAGCCACTCACCAGACATCTCCAGTTTTTCTCCAGAAGCGGGGTGGGGGTGGGGGGACGGGAGAGTGGGAGGGGCTGTACATTTGGCCAAGAACAGGACCTGCTTTGTGTAAGCATCTACATTCCAGGGTGGTGCCCAGCTAGTAGGCAGGAAGCCATGGCTTGGGCTGAGATCCTCGCTGCATCAGATACACACTATTGCTAGGGAGGGCTTTAAAATGGAATCAAAGTCAGGGTGATCTCTGTCCTTGTGAGGTTTGAGATCTTCCAGCCAGGAGCGAGATGATCCTGCAGAGCAAGTATCTGTTGGTGATGCTCTGAGGACACTGGAGGAGGCTTTTTAAGTCCTTTTTGAAAGTGGCCTCCAGCTTTCTATCCATGGGGTCTTTAGGACTGACCTTCCCCTCTGAGAGGAGCAATCATTGCTGGCAAGGGATGTGACAGCATTGTCTGCCTTCGGTACCTCAGCCATGGAGCCCTCTGGCTCTTGAATGCTTTCGAGGCTGAGGTTGCCTTTGTTAATACACTTGCCCTTGTCAGGCTTGTTCCGTTCACCCCTAATCACTTCCTGAAAGAAGAGCAGGGATATCGCAGCCCTGGGGAGGAGACAGTGCTGAAATGTACTATGAGCGCTACTCTCAGAAGACTGCTCTGGTAGGATTTGAATCACAGAAACAACCTTGTTCCGCTTGAAATTTCTCGGGGCCGGGGAGACACCCAACCTTTGTTGCATTCCTCTTTCCCGCACACACTTGGCTTCAGAGATAGCTTATCTTCTTCAACGGAGGAGTCCTCTGCCTCCCACATCTCAGAATTACGGGCTTCCCCCACCCTTCTGATTTTTTTAAACCCTTGTGTGTGCTTTGCGAGCATAGGAACTCTGTTGTGGCTTTGGTGAGGCATTTTGCAGCTTGCCTCTCCTTGGAGGACAGAGCTCTTCTGAGAGGTCTGTCTCAAACTTCCCCCAGGGTCCCATTCCCTCCCCACTGCCAGATGCACCACAGGAAGCAGAGAAGGCATTCATGGAGTGATCCATCCCTGTTCATTCCCAGCTTCTGGCAGTGGCAGTCAGAGGTTAGGAACACGCAGATCACGGAGTTGCATCCCTGACCATCTTGGCCACGGATGGACCCCTCCTTCTCTAATTTCACTGGAGCTGGCACTCACTGGCACTTCTCAAATGCTAAAGCCTAAATTATGGCAATTCACACTGCTTTTGAATACTTGGTCAGTGGGTTCCTACCTGGAAATACCCTCAAAATTAATTTTCCTGTACTCAAAGTATTGATAATGGTGCTCTATCACAGCTGTGAAGTGCTTTAAACTTTAGTAAGAGCTTTAGGTCCATCCATCTTAGGTGTTAGTTGCATTTAATTCAGATGCACAGTGGGACATTCATCTTTTAAGATCCATCACCACATTTTGAGGGTGGTTTTCATCTTTCAAGTTGTCAAGTTCACCTCAGTCTCCAGCTACACTGTAACTCTAATGGTGAGCCTTCGAGATCTCTCGAGAGAAGGGTTTTCCCATTTCGCTCAGAGGCCAATAAAACCGTTGCTAACAAATGGTTGTTAGGAACTCAGTCTATCTAGCTCGTGCAGTTTTAAAGAATCCCCATTTCATTGTTATATGAAGTTGCAGCCTATCTAAAGGTGATCCAAGGTCTAAGGGTTTTATCCTTAGCCGTTTTTTTCATTCCTCCAAAAAGAAAAACCTTCAGCCCCTTCTTGATCAAATTCTAACACTGCATGATGTCTTTGATTACTATTAATTCCATCTCTTTGCTGAATTGATTTGGGTCAATCAAATAGGTGGATCACGGTCATATTTCAGTATGAAGTAATTGCAGGAGCTTTTAGGTTACAGGTTTGTGTTGGACAGGGATCATTGCCAATACAACAGATCTAGTCAGTGCAAAGGGCCCATATACATATATTATGCTTAATCCCAGACACAGAAAGTCTGGCCCATGTCCCAACATGAATTAAATCAGCCCAGCACAAGTGAAGGGAGTACAGCTGTGATGTTTCTCTTACCTTCCTCAATGAGACATCCCTCCTCTCCTAAGCACAGTTCACGTTAGAACAACAGGATCATCATTTCCCCTCCTCTTGGATGCATTGTCACAGGAAACCAAACTACCATAGGCTCAGCAGAGACCATAAAAGTGAAACTTCACATAATAGTTTACCAACATATAATTTTGCTGTAAGTGTAGTTTACATCAAGATATTAGTCTTCCCGGGAGGGATTCTGCATTTGGAGCAATTGCACTGTGTGTGAAAAACAGGTGGTTCAGGGGCAAAAGCAGAAAAATTGCCCACATATATTCCTCTACTTGATTGTTTCATGAATCCTAAGAAACCTTGGCAGTAATTATACTATCTCCCTGTATGTTGCAGGCCCAGGCTGTGTGCTTCCATGCATGCTCTTAGTACTTACAAAAGATGTCAGATTGATAGTTCTGGAGATTTAAATATTGTAATTAGCTGTCACACAGACATCAGTGTAAGTGCCCTTGCCCACACCTCTCTAGAAAATCTTTCCACTAGGCTTACATCTTTGACTCAAAAGACCATAGTTTTCAGCATCCCCTTCAAGCAAGACCTAGAGTTGCAACAAGCCCACCCCATGTCCTCCTCGCCAAATCAGACTCCATTCAGGCCTTTTTTCTGGGGCTATAAACAGAGTGGAGCAAAACAATCTTCACATTCAACATCAACCAAAATAGTGTCCTGCCCTTCCAGGGTGCACTGCTCAGTCCTTCGCCCTTTTCCCCAGAACGCTGGCGCTCGGATTTCCTCCCCTCAGAGTCCACACTGAGCCAACACCAAATGGATAGCCATTGCTTCCCACCAGGCACAGTGCTCCTGCTTTGCGTCTGCCTTAGCTCAGTTTCAGCCCTCCGAAAGGCATCCGCCAACCAGCCTCTGTTTGCTTCCTTTGCTGTCTGCTATTTCTCCTGACAACCTGACCTCAAACAGCAAACCCTCCTTTATGTGCAAGCTACACAGCTTCCTCCCAGCTGAGCCCATTAAACCTCAGCTGATCCATATCACTGGGGAGGGGGGTGAAAGCAGCTGAGATGGCACAAGTGTGGTTGGGTCTGACTACCTTTAAAGAGACAGCCTACTTGTAACAACCACCTAAGAGGAGTGAGAGCTTTTCCATGCCTACATGGACAAAATATCACTAGCCGCCTATTTAACCAAGATTCATTTACAGATGTACATCACTTTTTGAGACTAAGACTGAATCAAGCGCCTGAGGGACAGAACACCTACCTAAATCACTAATACTGGGTATGCATCACCAATTACTAAATGGTTTCTTTCCTTTTCACTTTTCTTTTGCATTTGGTTTGAATAGGTGTAACACATCAGCATTAGTCTTCAATAAAGCTAGATTCTCACCACTATCTGCTTTGGGGTTTTTAGCAGATAGGCCTGGAATAGTTTTAGTCTAGGAAATGGTCAGAAAATCAATGACAGAGCTGAATCTGTATAGTGAGCATATAGACTATATTAAGAATTCTAGCCAGTAATGGAAATGGGCAACATCTGGCTTCCCTCTTAAGAATCTGAATAGTCACATCTGAAAATCTTCTACAGGAAGGAGTCAAGTAAATAGGTTGCATTCATGGAATTATAAAGCTGTGTAATCCACTGGGATTTATTGCTCTAAGAGAAAGCAGATTATTAGACAGCAGATATGATAAATAAGAAAAAAATATTTCAAATAAAATGGACTAGGGACCAAAACCAAGTCTGTAGCAGTGAAAAGGTAACATACGATAAAACAATTAGTTGTGTAAGGAGGTCTGCAAAGTCACTATCATATTTGATTATTTTTAATAACAATCGCAAATATTTTATGACGTACATCAATTTCACAGAAAAAATTAAAGTTCTTTGTTTAGTGGTACACAAAAAAGCTTTAGAAACTTCAAGTCTAACAAGAAATGGAAGTGTAATTCAGCAAAGTGCACTTAAAGCTGTATGCCAGCAGTTTAAAAATAGCTTGTGTGCTGTTTACTGTTAGGCGACTCCTTAGTCACACAAAGAAACTTGATATACACACTATTATTTGATTTTTCCTTTTGAAAGAAGCATTATAGAAAAATAACTGAGCATCAGCCCGTTGGCATTTTTCTCGTCTCTCTCTAGCATTTTTAGTGGCTTTTCTTCATATTCTTTTTCACTCACATGAAAATGATTGTGGTAGCAATTATATTTAAAAAAAAATCACATTAACTCCAAGAGATGCGTTATGTGTGAGTGCATGTGTATATTATATATATAAAAATACACCATATAGCATAAAAAAATCTCCAGATAAACTATTTGTTATTCTCACAGTATTAAATATATCAATTTATTTTCACAGTGGGAATGTCATCTTACTAACTGGAACATGTTAACAATGAAAAGGGGTTTCCATCAGCGTGGGACACACTAAACTGTGTCCCAGCTCTTGTATTGTGCAAGCCAGTAGAAAGCAATGCAGATCTCCCAAATCTGCTGCTTTGGGGTTTGAAGAGAAGCTAGACTTATTTTCAATTACTCTTGCCCTTAGCCAGGAAGGCTTATTAATACCTTCTGGCAAAATGTGCCATCTTAGAAAAATCAATTCAAAGGTTGTTAGACTACAGTCAGTGCGCTACACGCTGGGGTGTGAATCTACACCATGCTAGCCTGCTGTGCACTTATGGGCTGCTATCATGGCACTATACAATAACTAATGTGCTTTGATCTACTGCAGTTCAAAAAGTAGCCAATTTATGAAGATCTCTCTTTCATATCTGAGAGGGAAGGATCCAACTCTAAAACGATACTCCCTGCTGGGTAACCACAAAAAGAGACAATTCCCTATCTTGCTATCATTGTCTTGTATGGAATTGTGGTACACATTTATCATAGCGGTTTTTTTCCAGTATTTCAGGTATGATAATTATTTTAAAAATATATACATGCATACATACACAGAGTACAGGCAAAGGTAAGTCAATCACTTTCCCCAGTGACACCAGTTACTTTGTTTCTACTGAATAATAGATGTTGATGAAAATTAAACTCAAGGTCAATATCTCCACAGGACAACTGTACTGCATAGCCAACCAGGCAAAGCCAGGTTTGTAAGGTATGCTAATAGATTCTCCCTTCATCACCCTCGCCCAATCGTTGTAACTACAGAAACATATTAAAATTAAGTCATATATGTAAAGATCTGCTGTATAAATAGAATACACAAAGCAAGGTTTATCAAGGCCAGTAAGGAAAGACTTCATCAGAATAATGAAAAGCCAGAGAAATATGCCAATTCTGGAATTACTTGGTTTTACAATATTTTTGTCTCCTTGGTTAGTCGTCACTGAGTGTCATTTAATCTAACTTATACCTTCCTTCGGTTGTGAGAAGAAAAAGGAGTAAGAAAGCATTTAAGCTGAATGTGTTTTAGGATAAAAGTTTTAGAAAAGAATCCAGTTGGGATGACAGTGAAATGCCTTCTATACTCATTTTAACTGATAATTGAGGACATGAGTTCTTGTACATGGCCTTTTTTAAACCCAATGTTCCCCCCACTGAAGACAACGGTAAACTCTCTTTCACTTCAAAGAGCAGTGTCGAGAATCCCTTTGTGCAGATTCTTTACATTCAGAAGTATAATTCCTGTGTGTATGATATATCTCCAAGACTAAAAAATGAATTATCCAATTTCAGACAAACATTTGGCAGGTAGTGAAGATTATTCTACATAAATGAAAGCAATAACCATGTGTTTTAGACATAATTTACTATTTCCCACTCCACATTACTGGATTTACTCTCCTCCCTCCATGAGTAATCTGATCTCTTCACTTTTGGAATTAACATAGTCCAACAACCAATTAGGTAGGTGTGTAAAATTTCAATAAAGATCTACCTGTAATTTGCTGGGTTTTTGTAAATCACTGTTAGCTTGAGAGCCAGAAGAAAACAACAATCCCAACATTTGCTTCTTGCCACAAGAATTTGGCACAAAGAACGGCAAAGAACAGAGATACAGCCTACAAGAACTGACATTCAAATGCAGATACAGGTTACCCATTTTTATCTGTCTTTCCAAGGTAAACATTTTAGCATGAGGACTTCCTAACTCAGCAAGACTTTGTATTTCATTTGTTTTGACAAAACACAGGAAAAAGAGGAAGAGAAGGAGATAAAGACATGTGTATGTACATCTTATTTCTCATGTTTAGGACCAAAGGCATGAATACTTTAGCTACAGATGGTTTTAATGAGTCTAAATAAACACTGTAAAATAAAATCGAATAAAGCCATCAAAGGAGAGCAGCAATTTCTTTGATTACGTCCCCTTGTTCTTTTTTGTGCTTTGAAAAGAGAGACTCCTCTGGAAAATCTATGGAGGAGTCTTCACCTAACTCAATTTTTATTATTAAGACTTTCAGAAGAAATATGTTAATCTAGATATTTAGCTAATCCACAGTGTGTGTGGTGGAGTTAGGGGAAACACTCACAACATCTGTATATACAATTCATTCATCCATCGATTTGTTTCTCAATTAGAATTTGGCTTTTTTGTGCAAAACATCCATATTCAAAACAAGCTATACCTTACTGAAATGAACCCAGAATATGTGATTCTTTCCATCTTGTGTCTAGTCATTTACACCTGTGAAAAATGAATGTGAAATGGGCGTCATACCACCATTCTGATTTATGCTCACTTTGCAGCAGGTGTGACAAGACACAAGGTGCAAGACAGTAGAAAATCAGGTCCCATATACAGGTAGTATTTTTACAACTATAATTCAATCATGTATTCACCACGTGCATTAGCAGCACCAGCCCATCATGACACACTCGGTACTGACTTTTTAGCAATATCACGTGCACCTGTTGGCTAAGAGGTACTTTGTAGCAGGAAGTGAGTCCTGTCGGTAAGGCCTTGTGGTGTGAAATGCAATTTACTGACAGAATAGTAATCAGCATCTGCAAGCTACTAGCGGCGTACTGTGTCTCTTCCAAAACTCTGCAGTTTCACGGTATAGCTTCTTCATAGCTCAGTGCATTTAGCAGAAACTCTTACAAAATAGACTAAGTACAATAACAGATTTGTCAGAACTTAAAAGAATATTATGTGACAATTTCATAGTTATGTTTAAAAACAGTCTCTGACGGTATACACAGATTTTGTTTGGAGTAAAAATCCAAGAGAAAAAAGTAGTATTTTCAGATGCAAGCCCTCATTAATAACAGAATAAAACGGATTTGTAATCTTTAGGTGTTTGTGTGTGCTGCCCATATTACTGATGATCTAATACACTTCTCCTGTGCTAGACATGTCATTCAGGTAAACCAGCCCCTCTTGTCAAGTGTACTGGGTAGTCTTCAAAGTGCTGCAAATGCTGGATGCTTCCCTGCTACTTGGTTACTCATGATTTTATCTAGCAAACCAATATATTCTCTATATCTTTAGTTTTTAACTGTAGATTTTCATTTTCCTATTTTACATTAATGGCACTTACTGTAAAAAAAAAATTCATGTTCAGGCACAAAAACTGCCTTTCTACTTGTGCACCAGTTCTTAAGCCACTGCTGTGCACTGAAATCTTGAGACAGACAATCCTTTGAGAAGTAGGTGTCTCTATTAGGATTAGAAAAGACCATTTTCATTTAGAATGCGGAGGCTGAAGAATTTCCAGCAGATCATGGATACCAGCACATGTATGTTATCTCAGGTCTATTTTGGATTCAGAGATAGTCTAAGGTTTGGCTCATAGAAGGATTCCATTCCATCGGACTAACTGGATGCATTAGGGCAAACCTTTCCCCATAGCTTTCCCCCTGGCACTGCCTATGAGCAGAAAGGCCATGTGAAAATGCGTAGCAGGATATTTCAAGGCTACAAAGTCAGTGGCTGAAACAATAGCTCACATCTGATTCTTCTGCTCTGGAAGTGTGCTGTCCTATTGAAATTCTTCCTCCATTTTTGTGTTTTGTATTATACAAAACTACATGATTTTAATTGGGGATTAGAGCTGGGCATGCAGTACCAAGGCTGAAGAAACTCTATGAAAACTCAGTTTCCTGTTAATTCAACCAGCCACATTTTTACACCATTTAAAAACCCAGTTAAATAGTGCAGAGAGCAAGAGAGAATCTGGTGGAAGCATTTACTGTTTGGAAGGAAATGGAGCTGCACCAAAGGGGTCTAACTCTAATGCCTGTTGCTGCTGGGTCTGCTGCGTTGTTACACTCTGCACAACCAGTTCTGTGAAGGGTACTGCACCAAAGTCATCTGTTTTTAGCCCATCACCACTGTGTACAGTCCCATGCAAGGAGCTCTGTCTAGGTCTCCCAGGTACTACTATGTTATGGTCCCCACGGTTGTCACCCAGTCCTTGATGTTGTGGGTGCCGCATCAAGTCTGGTGGGTGGAAAGGTTTGGCCCCAAAGGGGTCCAGCAAATTCTCATCTGCTTGCAAAGGATTACCTCGATCTTTAGTGTCTGTCAGTGCAACGCTTATGTTTTCCTTGGAGTCCGAGATCGTTAAGAATTCGTTGCTGCTTTGGGAGTCTCTGCGGCCAGTTTTTTTATGCCTACGGGCTCTCTCTGGGGTGCGGTAGCTGGGTTTTGAAGCCTTCTTGGTGCTGGTCGGGGTGCCATGGTGGCGTTTCCCATTGCTTTTGGGCACCTCCTGTTTCATGCGTCTTTGCCGGGAGGAGAGTTTCTGCAGATTCCGCTGCTGCTTCACCTTCTGTTGCTGCTGGCTCCCTGTAATGTCCTCAAAGGGGACAAGCCCAAACAGGTCCTCTCTGCTCTCGCTGCTCTTTGGGGTGGGAAGAGGCTGGAAAGGTGTGCAGCCAAAAATATCCACACTTCGGGGAGAAGTAGGGGAGGTTTGAGTCTCAGCTCCTATGACCTGGCCATCTGGCTGAGCTACTTTCTTGCTGAACGGGGCCTTGGTGAAGACATCAAAGTCATCCTGCTCTTGCCTCAAGCTGAGAAAAGCAGGCTGAGGAGAAAAAGCTTTGTCATTCTTTTCTCTTAGCTGAGTTTGCTGAGTCTGAATAGCAAAGAAGGGGACAGCTCCAAACACATCAAATTCTTGATCAGGGCTCACCTTGGCCACCGTACTTGGTAATTCAGACAAGGAAGAGAGTGCTACACTGGGTTCTCTGTCTTCACCAATGCCACCCGCCTCTCTGTATCTACCACAAGGGATCCCTTCCATGGGCTTTCCTTTAGTGCGATCGGAATCTGAATCAGAACTCTGCTTTTCTTCCTCCTCTTCCTCTGCCTCATCTTCAGAGTCCATAAGGAGAGGCCGATGGCCGAAGTTCTCTGGTTCTGTATCGTCATCATTAAAGTCTCCATGCTCCCCCTGTAAGACATCTTCCTCCTCCTGCTCCTCGTCTTCTTCACTGCTCTTGGGAGAAGGAGGATCAGATTCAAAGTCACTCTCGGACTCATCACTTCCTTTCTGCACTTGTCCCCCTGCTGTTTTTCTTCCTGGAGGATGCTCTCTGGAGGCTTGACTGGATTTTTCTGCCATGGTGGGGCTCCCTAAATTATTTTCTTGACTGCTGGCTGAGTTGTCAGTGGTCTTTCCTGGTGATCCTGCAGTGCCAAAAAAATAAAAATAAAACATAACTTTAAATTCGCTTTTACAACAAACTTAAAGAGAAGCTAGATAATTTCATGGAGGTTAGGTCCATAAAAGGCTATTAGCCAGGGGACAGAAATGGTGTCCCTGGCCTCTGTTTGTCAGAGGCTGGAGAAGGATGGTAGGAGACAAATCGCTTGATCATTGTCTTCGGTCCACCCTCTCTGGGGCACCTGGCGCTGGCCACTGTCGGCAGACAGGCTACTGGGCTAGATGGACCTTTGGTCTGACCTAGTATGGCCGTTCTTATGTTTTCTTATTTCAAATACACCATACATCCATGCTGAAGGGTTGCAGGCGCATTCAAATATGCCTCTTGTGTAGTTATTCACAGAAGAGAGACTGAAAGTCCATATAGGGTTTCAGCTTTTGATGGGATGTTAATAAAATAGGTTCCCTGTCAGATGCTGGTGCCCTTAGGTTACTCCTAATATACTGGCCAGTGGAAACACAGCTCTGTTTCTCTCTCAACAGCTATTGGTATCAATCTTCAAAATAGGAGCTATTGGTATCAATCTTCAAAATTGGGTGCCATTGGGGTCCTGATCTCTTGAAGAGATCTGAAAAGCTTATGGCTCAATTAATGAAGAAAAAAAAAAAAAGTACCAGATGGTACAGGGAGGTCCAATCTGTATACATTTTTGTGCCCGTTTCCAACACTAATGCATGAGTGCAAGCACTAGCATAGTCCAGACAGGTATTTTCAGCATGGTATTAGAAATCCAGCTCTACCAAGGTTTTACAGTACAGTATTGAAAAGGCTGGAGAGGGGCCTACATTAGCACTTACATTGGTCATGGGACATTTGTGCCTTACAGAAAATCTCCATAGTGCTTAAAATGGTTGCAGCAGTGGGTGATCTGTCTACACTAGTGCCATGTCTACACTAATCAAAAGATCGCTGCTGTTGTGATCAATCTTCCGGAGTTTGATTTAGCGAGTCTAGTTAAGACTTCCTCTATCAAACTCAGAAGGTGCCCCCTTCTGGTACTCCTGCTTGTGCGAGGAATAAGGGAAGCCAAGGTACATCGACTCCAGCTATGTAATTAACATAGCTGGAGTTGCGTATCTTGCTTTGACGTTCCCTGTGAGGGCAGATGTGGCCTAGGACTCAGCATTGTTAATGCTGAAATGATGGTGCAACAGTAGGACATTTTTGGAAACTTTTTGGGACATACATCCAAAGTGCTTGTCTTGCTGTTTCAGACTGGTTGTACTCTGAAAAATCATGTTCTAAACTGACATTGTGAGGTCCCATATTCATTTTCTCTCAGTTTACAAATCAAGAAAGGATCTTAAAAAAAACAAGCCATCTGTGGGGGAGCCTGGACTACCCTGCCTTGGCAATAACTGGTGATGTCTGTCTGCCTTGTCCAAAGTGCAGCTTTCTGGCCTGTTTCAAATCTGGTGTAATAAAGCACGCAGGCAAGACTGGGTTAATAAAGAAAGCTGTGAAATTCAGGAATTGTTTTGCATAACAATGCAGATTAAGCATGGTATGCGTGACCACGTCAAGAACACACAGGACAAGTGGCCTTGTACTGGTACTTGTTTCTGATAAGCAAAAAGTACAGATGCAGCCATGAAACTGTCAACTATGCACATGGCTGTAACATCCTGAGCAGCAGGATGTACCCCAGATAGGGGCATTGGGCATTTTATGTATCCTACATAATCAATTAGTAAATATTATTAGAATGACCAAGTCTCTCTGCTATAAATTGGGTTTAGTAAGAACAAATGGTGGGAGGGAATGGGCAGGATCAACCCACATGTCCTGCTCGATGGAACCTGAAGTTATTAAGCCCTTCATACTGGCTACATCAGTGGTGGTGTTCCTATGCGTGGGAAAAGACGGAACCACGACCTCCTGCCTGGCACTGTAGGTAGCATGCAGCTGAAGTGTAAGTGAATTAGGGTTTATTATTGTATATAGTAGATCTTTTAGTAACTGCTTTTGCATTGCTTTGCACTGTATTAACTGCTTTAGAATTTATAGTATTTAAGGTTTAAGTGGTATAGTAATTAAGGTTTAAGTGGTATAGTAATTGTTCTTAAGGCTTGTAAACTTAAACTGTATTAACTGCTTAAAGCTTGCAATAAATAAGAAAGTGGTTAAGTAGCCCTGAAGTGTACTGGTTTCCCTTAGATCTAAAATAAATTGAACCACACGACACCGTCTCAATTTGAGGTCTGAAAAAATCAGTCTGTTCTTGCTCTGACATCATCATCCCACCCAATTAAGATTCTGCAGTTAAAATGCAGCTGACAATTCCCCTTTTGATGAATCATGCAGAATAGGGAGCCAACTACTCTTTCATGGGTACATTTGGCTTGGTAATGTTAGAAGTAGAAAAACAATTTCATAGAAGCATAGAACTGGAAGGGGCCTCGAGAGGTCATCTAGTCCAAGTCCCCTGCACTCACAGCAGAACTAAATATTAACAAGCCCATTCCCAACAGGTCTTTCAGGACAGCTTCAGGTCTGCTTACTTTACCGTTTCAGTAACATATTTGGGGAGGGAGAAAAGAATAATATAGCAATAAACTGTTACAATCAACTGAAGAAAGGCTTTTCACTTCAATAGGTATATACATGTACTTGTCAAATGGCCTATTCTCCCTAGAACATAGATCACATTGTAGCTGCATCATTTGAGTACAATAGAATGGTCGTAATAATAATGCTGATTAGTGTAGTTGCATGAGTACTCAAACAGTGAAATTCCCCTTTTCCTGCACATAACGTGAGTAATAAGGTTTGTGTGGTGAAGTACACAAGGGAAGAAGGGGTGGGGGGAATTCAGTACATCAGTAAGCCACACAGGTGCAATGCAGACCCACTGCACAGCCACCAGAGGTATTATTTATACAGCACCACAATATGATGAACAATTGGTGAATGTGTCAACCCTATTGGTGAATGTGTGTCTGAATCAGTATATGTATGAGCATATGCAAATTCTCTATAAAAGAGCCAGCAAAAGCCGGTCCTTGAGCACTACCACTTACTTATGAAACACTATTTTGTTACTTTAAGAGGTCACATCTTTTCCCTCCCCAGATGCACATTTTAAAAGCTATGTTCCAATTTCCTACCTACTACAATATGTAGGCCTTGATTTGGCAAAGCACTTAAGCACATATTTGATGTTAAGCTCATGCTTAATTAATTGCTTTACTGATCAGTCTCACTGCCTATAGTCTAAAACAGCAAATGGTCTGATAGCACTTTATAGACTAACAAAACATCTATATGTTTTGTTAGTCTATAAAGTGCTATCAGACCATTTGCTGTTTTTTTCTGTACAGACTAACTCGGCTACCCCCTGAAGCTGCCTATAGTCTGTTCATTTGCTTGGTAAAACACTGATGTACTAGAAAGACAAACTACAAATACAAAAATCAAATGTTATGAAATAGTAAAAAGGGGTTACATTAAAGGATTTTTCCTTAATTTCCATCAACAGAGTTCTGTTTCACTTGTACAAGATAATGTGTGTGCAGAGACAGATCTGAGATTATCCCTCCCCCTTCAGAAAACGTTTGTGCCTGGGGTAAGAAGGGCTCAGGTCTTATTACCTGGAACATTCATGTTATTTATGAGCCAAAATAGTATTTGTAGAGCTTGTAAACAAAAGGAGGGGGGAAAATAGAACAGTAGCCTAAAGCTGAAGTATCATTTGAATGGCACAAAATGATCTCTCATTAAATAATGTTTTCTACAGTGCAACCCTAGTTTTTTGGGTGAGACAGAGTTCCCTAGTGGGTGAAGTACCTCTGTTAGGAATAGAACCCTGTTCTCTTGTGTGTCACTGGCCTGCTGGCTGGCCTTAAAGTCACTTCACCTCAGTTTCCCCATCTGTAAAATGGGAACGATATTGATCGGGAGGTCAATCTTTTGTAAAGCCTTTTGAGATCTACGGATGAAATGTGCTATACAAGAGCTAGATAGTCTAACACAAGTTATTATATAATCTGATGTGGCATTGTGTGCAGTTAACTATAAGCAGAGCTCTTAATCACCATGGAGCAGAAATCTATTATTGCAGCACTCCCTCAGGGGTTAGCTTTGCCCCAGCAGAACTTCAGAGTTCCACTGTTGCAGATAGGAGTGCCACTAGAGTTTAGTATCTGCCTAGTGGAACTTCACTCTTTTCTGCTGGCTTAGCCAGCCTGTATCTGAGGGAACACTAGTCACCTGAACCTCTGATTTTACATAGGTATCATGTGTCTCTTGAGACCTTTGTAAAATCCAGAGTTCAATTATACTAGCAATATTTTGGTATCTTAGAGCAGTCTCCTTTTATCCCAAAGAACATCCAAACAGTTTACTCTCTCTCTCTCTCTCTCTCTCTCTCTCTCACACACACACACACACTACAGAGAATATTTATATCTTTGGATATAGATTTTATTTCACCACAAAAGATTGCTTAATAAATATAAATCTCATGTTTATATTAGAGCTGTCAAGCAAAATTTAAAAAAATCATGACTAATCATGCTACTATAATAGAATGCCATTTAATTAGTTTTTGGTGTTTTCTACATTTTCAAATATATTGATTTAAATTACACCACAGAATATAAAGGTTCTGTATTTTTATTACTAATAATTGCACTGTAAAAACAAAATAAATAGTATTTCTCTATTCTCCTAAGTACTGTAGTGCATTCTCTTTATCCTGAAAGTTGAATTTACAAATGTAGAATTATGTATAAAAAGAACTACATTCAAAAACTGAATAATGTAAAACTTTAGAGCCTACAAAGTCCATTCAGTCCTACTTCTTGTTCAGCTAATTGCTCAAACAAGTTTGATTACAATTTGCAGAAGACGATGCTGCCTGCTTTTTTTTACAATGTCACCCAAAAATGAGAATAGGTATTCACATGGCACTACTGTAGCCAGCTATGGAAGATATTTATGTGCCCGATGCGCTAAAGAGCCGTAGCCCATTCACGCATCAACCACCATTCCAGAGAATGTGTGCCCATGCTGATGATGGGTACTGCTCAATCACAATCCAAAGCGGAGTGGATCAACGGATGTTCAGTTTCCCCATCTGAGTCAGATCCTACCAACAGGTGGTTGATTTTCTTTTTTTGGTGGTTCTGGTTCTGTAGTTTCTGCATCGGAGTGTTGTTCCTTTAAGACTTCTGAAATCATGCTCCACATCTCATGCCTCTCAGATTTTTAGAATCTTAAATCTTGGGTCTAGCATAGTAGCTATTTTTAGAAATCTCACACTGGTACCTTTTTTGTGTTTTGTCAGATCTCCTGTGAAAGTGTTCTTAAAATGAAAACGCACTGGGTCATGAGATTGCTATAACATGAAATAGATGGCAGAATTTGGTAGAACAAAGCAGGGGACATACAACTTTAATTAATGCATTATTTTTAACAAGCATCATCTGTATGGAATTATGTCATTTGGAATGGTGGCCAAAGCGTGAAGAGGCATATCAATGTTTAGCATATCTGGCAGGTAAATACCTTGCAATGCCGGCTACAGAAGCACCATGTGAACTCCTGCTCTTGCTTTCAGGTGAAATTGTAAATAAGAAGTGGGCAGCACTATCTCCTGTAAATATAAACAAATTTGTTTGTCTGAGTGACTGGCTGAACCAGAAGTAGGACTGAGAGGACTTGTAGGCTCTAAAGTAGAACACTGTTTTGATTTTTTGAGAGCAGTGATGTAACAAAACAAAAAAAAGTCTACCTTTGTAAGTTGCACTTTCACAATAAAGAGACTGCATTACAGTAAAGGGCAAATTCTCTCTTCCCCACCTCACGCCATTCTCACAGCATTTCATGTATTTTAAAATATAACATTACAGACTTCAAGATGCATGTTTATTTTAAAATTGAAATATATTTTGAATTATAAAGATGTTAAAACTGCCCACCTACTTCAGAGATGGGCCAAATCTGTAATTCCCAGCAGAAGGCACTGCTTCTTTAATTGTAGCACAGGAGAGGACAATCAGACTAAAGGGAAAAGTAAGATCTCCTCCAGCTCTTTAGTGTCAGAAGTGTCAAGGGCAGGATTTTGGATCCAAGATAAACTGTCTAGATTGAGTATGGGCAGCAGTAGCCACTAACCAGATGCAAGGGCCATGACATTATATGTCTGTTCCCAGAAGCCACAATATGTACCCTACCATATATTCCTTTGGCTCCTCCTTCAAAGGCACACAAGATGGAATCTCTGCTTCCTGCCACTGCATCTGACTGAAAACATTTAGCTTGGTGTTCATAAGTGAATGGTAGGTATACAAAATACTGAACAGAATAAAAAAAGTCTGTCAGGAGCAATCTATGCAGTTTTGTGGCTGCAGGAAACCAGATCCACATTTAAGCACATCTTTCCAATTGCAGTAAAATTGGCCCAACCTCATTACAACTATGCTTCATGAACTGCTTCCTGGTTCAGGTTAATCAATAAGGCCATACATGGGTTGGGTCTTGTATAACTTGAACAGCTCTCCTTATGCCTCGTCATCTCAGCAGAAGTTCTTTTGCCAACAGCCCAATGATGTTCTCATGTATTGAACTAAGGCTGGTTAATTTCAAGAGTCCACTAGCATGAAAGCTGACACTTTTGGGTGAACCACAAGAAATCACTTAACTTTTAGAGCATGGAACAAAACCTCTTTTAGATCAAGCATTTGCTTGACTAACTGATAATCACTGGCAGATTAATAGTCAGCTGAAATGATTTGTGCTGGGGGGGGATCTATTTGTACTGTCCACTGCAGACAGCTGAAGTCAGTAAGATTCTGCATATAATTTACCCACATACAATAGCCTTTAATGCCTAAAAATAAGTCAATAAATCATTGAGAATGGTCAACACCTAACGTAAGTTATGGGTAGAACAGCTGTTTACTGTTAAAGCAATTAACCACCCTTATAATACTGCACTTAACCCTGAAAGTCCTCAGCTAAGCAAAATTTACATATATTTCAATGATAATTGATCTTGAGTGAGGACTAAAGAATTGAGCCCATAATCTTGCCCTCTCTTTTCATAAAGAAAATCAGCACCACCGGAATATCAGCAACTGAAGATTGTTCACAATATAGGGCAAGTTTGCATGTTTATTCCCCTTTTATGAAATTAATTGGTTAGATGAGAAAAAAAGATGGTCATTCTCTACTCCAGTTTCTAACTGGTGAAGATTCCGGTTTATGGTTTATTTTTTGCCATTCAAGGAGCATGCAATTTTATCAGTCCAAACATGATCAATATTATCTTTTGATAGTTAAGGGTCTATTTCAGGAAGGAAATAAAACTTGGACTATTTTGTTGTATTATATAAAAAAGTACAATTGAATATTTTTTATAACCTTTTCCACTTCTAAAATATGCTCAGAGTTGTAATAAAAATGTAAAAATGATGTTATGGTTTTTTATATGGATTTAAGAACAAAATGACGAGAAACATCAGGTGATTATAGCTTTGGACAGTTTGCTTCTGGTGTTAAACTGCTTCTTATCTGTTCTTAGTTTAAATAGTACACATTTGGTTTACTATTAAATTAAAATCTGGATTATTTGACTGCATACTTTAGATTTCCCAAAGGTATACCCTTCATGTTGGACTTGATAACCCCATGTCTTCCAAATCCTGACATTTCCAATATTTGTTGAGACACAGTAATTGTGAACATGAATGTGATTAGTTTACAAAATGAAAACAACCTAAAGCTGTCTGGTTTAGAATAGACATTAGCAACATTAGTTTCAGAATGACAAACCTGTTTTAAAACATGAATGCTAATGTAAGTGTGTACTCTGTTTTTTGTATATACAAACACACACCTATTTCTGTATGAAGAGAGCTGAACAAGAGTAAAGCTTGTAGCTTGTAAATGGTTCAATTTCTGATGAACTGAAAGTATCTACATACTAGTCTTTATTCTCACTCTTGCTCTTACTGAGATGATGCCGGGAGACTATCTGCAACTGCATTAACAAGACAAAGAAACTGGGAGGGTTGTATCTGACCCACAGAGGATATACCATGGCAGGATTTAACTTGTATAATGATGCATGCTTGTCAGTAGTGGAGCTTGTACCTGTGCCCGTTATAATCAATAGCGGTGGATCTGATCTGTAAGTTGAAGAGTTCTAGCACATGTCAACTTCACTGTTATTGACCTACATTAACATCCTAATGCCTAGTTTTTCAATTGAGCAATGGCCCCTGTAGAGGAATGGGGGCTTGAGGATAGAGGAAAGGGAAAAGAAATGGGTCGGGAAATATTTTTTTTCATTTGAGCTTGCTTGCGATGTCTTGTGCAAAGAGGTTATATTTTAAATGGTGCTTCAGGTGGTTTGATGGCTTGTTTGTTTACTAGTATGAGCATTTGCTATTATGGGCCCTGATCACCTCTTATTTTCAGTACAGCCTTTATCAATGTTTTTCTTTCAGCTATAATAAAGCTAAAAGAGCTTTGAGAGATTTAGGACCAGCCAACATTTAATATTTAGTTTTCATATACAGAGCACTCTGCAAACAGTCAACATACGACTAACCATGCTACCGCCAATCAGTTCTGGTGCCTCCATTTCTTGTATAGAAATGTATTTCTCAATAGAAATACTTATTGAGGCTAATGGGACCAGTCACATGAGCAGTGTTACTCATAGGCATGTTTCCAGGATGAGGTCAATAAAGGCACTGTGTTTGTCTGAGACTATTTTATGGAGTTTTAAACATCATTAGCAGCCTTATGCCACCAATGGTAATACTGAAGAAACATCTAAAGAGCCGCACAGAGATGCAATAAGCATTGGGGCAGAGAACGGAACAGGAATAAATTGCTAGGACTTGTGTTAGCTGTGTGCTTTTTTTATTCTAAATAATTAATTAGGATTGAAATCGTTAACTGTTCTCACCTATTAGCCTACTGAACACAGAGCTTACACATACTGAGACATCATTTTAGAATAGAGATCATGCTAAAAGCTGCAGCGAGTATGTCATGGATGCTGTGACTTCCCAGGACCTCCGTGACTTCTGCAGCACACACCCCAGCAGGAGCTTGGGTGCAGGAGGGGGCTCACTGGGGCAGGAAGCTGGAGACTGGGAGGTGAGAGAGCTCGGGGTAGCACTTACCTCGGAGGGGGTCCTCAGATGCGACATGTCTCTGAGCTGCTAGGCAGAGGCATGGCCAAGTGGCTCTGCATGCTGCCTCTGCAGTTCCCATTGGCTGTGGTTCCCAAAGCACATATCACCACTTCGGGAAAGCCCTGCGGAGCCAGCCCGGGAGCCTGCCAGCCCCACTCCTCAGCAGATGCAGGGGTCTTGGGCCATGCACCACCACCCGCCTCTCCCCCAAGTTGCTGCCCACTGGCACCCCCAGGCCACCCTCTGTCCCAGAGCACCCACAGTGCCTCCAACCACCTTCCCCAAGCACCCAAATTTTAGTCAGGGGTATACAGAACAAGTCATGGACAGGTCACAGGCTGTGAATTTTTGTTAATTGCCTGCCTGTGACTTGTCCATGACTTTTACTAAAAATAGCAATGACTAAAATGTGGCCTCAATTATGCTATACCAGTACTGAAGTAAGTAGATCACACAAAAACAAAGATCCATAAGTACTGCATCCCTTGCTTGTATATTGTAGTAAATTCAGCAATTTTAATCAACAGGACCACTGATGATCCAAGGTTTTAAAACATGAAGCATAACTGAAGATGTAAATCCATATGTAGGTAACTAAACAGGAGGCTTGCTTCTTGAAAATGCTGAGGACTTCCATGAGATGCTGAGCACTCAGTATTTTTGAAAATTAGGCCACTTAAAAGTCCAGAACCGAGTTACTTGCACTCCCCAAAAGCATATCTGGCACAGAAATAATTTTCTTTAAACTTGAACTACTTCTTCAGTCTATAAATACAATGCAGTTACCAAAGCATTGTATCTGTTGCTATAGGGCTAAAAAGACAGCATCACAGTTTCTGAACAAGTCCTGTAAAAACTAGAGTTCACACAGTAGAAAAATAATTCGAACATTTACTTCATGGTTACAGGTTTAATTTGAAAACATTTACAGGATTTTCATTCTTTGATGACTGCCAAGTCATTTCTATTTTGATCATTTCTATCCTGCATAACATCAGAGTGCTCAGAATCAAAGCTCTGTCATTCATTCCAGCTAACACTAACTCAAAGAGCTCTCACAGAATTGCACTTGAAAGACACTTTCCTTCATTCTTTGCTCCCCTTTCAACTTCTCATTTTAAAAGATTTTAACAAAGCAGCAGCCATGCTGACTCTCTCTTAATTCTCATTCTGCTAGTCTAACATGAACTGCTGTAATTTAAAACTGATGACAAAAACCTGGCATATAAGAGCAGGGGTGGGTGGGCAATAATTTTTTGCTGGGGGCCACTTCAGAAATTTTTGAAGTGACCCCCAGGCCGCACCGGAAGGGGCCAGGATACTTCCCTGCTTCCCCACCCACATACCATGATTGGTCTGGAGGTGGGGGAGCATCTCTGCCTTCCCTCCAGAGGTTCCTCCATGGCGCCCCATGCCTCTGGTGGCGGGAGGAGACTTCACGCGCTCCCCCTTCTGCCCCCAGGCCAATCAGGGCTTGGGGGCCGGGGAGCACGCAAAGTCTCCTCCCCTCCTGCCAGGAGCACGTGGTGCTTCTAAGCGCCGCGCACTCCTCACAGGGCAGGGCGGAGGAAACTTCACATGCTCCCCCCAACCCCAGGCCTTAATTGGCCTGGGGGCAGGGGAGCAGCAGAGCCTGAGGTCCTTTTGCTCTCCCCTGTGTAACAGACAACCCCAGAATAGAGGACAAGAAACTGTTTTGTTTCTTTAAACCTGTAAGATCTTTTCTAACCTCAGCTTTGTGTCAGCATTCTGTTAAAATTTATTGACAATAACTGTAAAATGTAAATTTGAATCTTAGAAGACAAAGCTCACAAAGAAATGTGGGTGAGATATTCTATTAATTCTCACCCTTAGGAAAACTACCCTAAATATTATACACTCCTTCTGTAATTTTAGAATAAGAAGATTTTAAAAAAACATTTTCCCCAGACAAATTATTTCATAGCTTTAGGATTGGATTGTCCTTGCTCCTTATCTGCATGTGACTACAATACTAGCAATTAAAAATGATCTCAAGTTACTATTGGGCTTAAAATAACTTGTAACTGTAAGTAACACTTCTGTCCTAAACTCTGTATTTTTCATACTTTGTTCTCAAGCCAAATAAGTAGGTTTTCTTTTTTTATGTGCATAGATTGTTTTTGTTTACATCTAAAAATAAGTTGCTCCTCCACACTCTCCCCAGGGTATATGGAAGTACATTCAACCAAGTGGCACTTTATGGCGGTTAGTTTGGAAAAATTATTAAACGACTCAGCAACTTAAAGCCGACAGTAATTCCACTTCTGTTAATGGCGGACCTTGCTTTTTTGGGGGTTATCTGCAGATAAAATTATAAACAAATATTTCCCAGAGGAAGAACCATGAAGAACCTGTGAGCATTATGCACAATGTTTATATTCAAAACCTAACATGAATTTTCTGACACACACAGCAATGAAACAGTTAGGAACTTGCTACAATCACACAAAAACAAATCCAGCAACCCTTTTGTTTGTTTCTAATTTGAGTGAAGAGATTCACACTTTGTTTCATATGATTTTCGCCACTTTAAGCTAAATATGAGTTATAAATCTGAGGTGTTGGATGAGGTATTTAATGGATTCGTTAAATGTCTGCAACTTCTAAATCCTATGCTGATATAGTACAGCTCTAGACATAGTAAGCCAGGTTCTTATCTCACTTCCTTTGGTTTTACAACAGTGTGTACGATGACTTTGGTGGAGTTACTCCAGATTTAAACCAGTTTAAGAGGCAAATCAGACCTTTTCAGGGTAAAAGGAAGAGAAAGCCCTTCAGAAAAGACACGGTGAGGCTGAAGATCTCTCCTTAGGAAAAGGTTACAGCCATTTCCACAGAAATAAGAGTTCCTTCTCCTTATTAAGCAACCATTGATTTTGAGGCTACCTCAAATCGCTGAATACTTTTTTGATCACTTTGAAACATTATTTGGACTCAAGAACCAATAAAAATGAATTGCCTAAAGTAGTCTTTCAAGCAACATTCATCACTCCTGAAGAGGATATAAATTTCCTAGTGTCCTCTCCTCCCCTAAAATTCCCCCCAGGGTTTTCTTCTGTTTCTCCTCACCCTTTATCCTCCCCACCCGCCCAACATGCAAGAATTTTGATTTTCTGATAGGGATAGCTGAATTACTGATTTTGCAATGAAAAAAACTGAATAAAAAAGGTAAATAAGATGGGCTAAGCACAATGGATAAGTTAATTCAAATCTTTAGGAGCAAAAGTTGTAATAAAAGTTTGCTATTGGTAAACCCTCTATGACTAGTATTCAAAAGGGCCCCCAAACAAGAAAATAGTGATAGTCAGATGTTCCTGATGACAGCTGTTTCTCCTTCTTCATTCTCTGGGGAATGCATTGCTAACATGTTATACAGTTGAGACATTATTGGTAATATGTCCTTTGCATTTTAGAAGAGAGCATGGATTTTACCCTATTTATTTGCTCACAGTACAAAGTCACAGCATAATAAAAGGTATGATCAACATTCTCTGCTCAAAGAAGCCCTAATCTAGAATATACTAAGTGTATATTATAGTGTTAGATTTAGCTGGATTCATAATTCCTTGAAGAAGCTCCCACTACATACCTGCACACATTATGCACAGCTAAAACATGCTTATAGGGAATGCTCATAGTCCCGCTGGAAGTCAACAATAACATTCCTGGTGACTTTATGGTAAGAATCATAGTTGATTAAATTAATGAGCACTAAATTCAATCTGAAACAAGTAAAATAAATATCCAAACAAAAAACCCCTGCATTGTAGATAACTCACACAAGTTTAAACATTACATACAATTTTTCTTCCATGAACAACAGTAAATCTGTTTTGAACTCCAGAACTAGAAGTTGTCAAACTAATTCATTTACCAAAAATGTTAAATGTATCAAAATAAATGCCCTCGTGGGGAAAAATGAGTTCATTGTTAATTTAATGACATTTTAATGTTGTCAGATTGCACTTTAAAATCAACAGGGCAGAACATTTCATATTTTGAAATAATCTTCTCAACCCATAAACTGCTGCAATGAAATTTTCAAATATATATTTATAAAAGCTGAAGAAATATGTGGTAACATCTGTTTGCAATGTACTGCTCAGATTGCTACACTTCTAATCAGGTTTGCATCTTGTAGGAGACAATTGTTCTTCACTCAAATGCAAGGCAGGTGGAACATCTTTAATCATATAAGAAGATCCTAATCTTCAAGGAAATTTTCTGTTCTGATGTTCTTTTTCTAGACATCCGATTATAAGAGGATGAATGGCTTGTAACAACTGCAGTAATTACATGCCTTCTGTTGGTTCATCATTTTGGGGTGGGGAGGAAGAAAAGAATGGGGCATAAGGACCGTAAGCTTTCTTTGAATTGGTAACATACTGCCTCCATCATTTCACAGCAATTTGCCACATGTCAGGTCCCAGGATTACTGAGACGTTTCAACTAAATCTGCACTACTTCTTGAGAACGGGCAGAGCAGCAGCTGCTGAATACTGTAATAGATTCATGCTGCTTGCTGCTCTTGTTTTCAAGACAAGAACTGGAAATTGAAATATTTCTCTCCAACATTCATGGTTTTTTTCCCTTCAAAAACACATCTGTATGAACAACTACTTTACAACTGTTACAAATGTTTGATGGTTTTTAGAGGGAACCCTCTTGTAATATGCAGCATGAGTGTACTTACATAATGAATAATCTTGATGTATTGATCTATTTTAGTGAAAGGAGTAATAAAAACAGTTCATTACTTATTATTGAAGTATGCATAACTATACAGAGTCTCCGATGGATCTCTGCTCATCCTCAAAAAAAAAAGGGGGGGGGGGGAAGGAGATGATGACCAAACAATAAAACAAGCAGAAGCAAGGCAATCAGTGCTATCCTGGAGCATCAACTTGCCACACACCGTGCATTCTCACTATAAAGAAACTGACACCCATAGTTTAATAAAGAATGATTACTGCAGTTTAAAGCTGTATTTTCCCCTCAAAGTCAACAATATGAAGTGTGATTTATTTTAAAAAAAGATTTTCTTTCCCTAAAGTGAATTACTCCACAGACTCACTGAAATCCTTTCTGTGGCGTGGACCACTTCTTCCGGAGATGAGCATTTAGCTAGAGATACTGGCGGCCAGCTGCATCATCCACCATGCAATACAAAAGCAGGGATGTAAGCGACTAGCTAAGTACTCAACTATCCAATAAGCCATGTTGAGTCACTACTTGACTAGTCGCTTCTCCTCCAATGAGGCAGCAAGGGAGGGGGAGAGCAGGAGCCAGTTTAAAAGCCAGTTCTCCCCAACACTGTCTCCACGGGGGGCAGAGGCACAGCGAAGGACTGGGCACGAGCCGGGACTCAGCCATCCCAGCTCACATCTGGTCCCCTGCTGGGCAGCTCTTAATACATTTAAAAGGCAGAGCCATAGTGGGGTTAGCTCCCAGGGCTAACCTCCTGCTCTCCACCCCTTGCTATCTCAGTGGTGGAGAAGCGACTAGTCGAGTAGTGACAACTATCCGATAAGCATAGGCTTATCGGGTAGTTGACTACTCAGCTAGTCGCTTATTACATCCCTACTCTTGTATTGCCCTGGTCTAAACTCTTGCAATTATTCTTGATAACCGCAATCTCAGGACTGGGACACTACCACTACAGTTTACTCGTTCAAAATTTAATTTTGAGGGAAAGCTAGGGTAGAGCTGTCAAACTATTAAAAAATTAATGATTAATTGCAGTTTTAATTGCACTATTAAACAGAATCTTAATACAAATTGATTATAAATATTTGATGTTTTTCTACATTTTCAAATACATTGAAATCAATTACAACATGGAAACAAGTGTACAGTGCTCACTTTATATTACAAATATTTGCACTGTAAAATAGAAGAAATTGTGTTTCAATTCACCTCACAAGTATTATGCAATCTCTTAATTGTGAAAAGGGAAGATACTCACCTTGTGCAGTAACGCCAGTTCTTCGAGATGTGTCCCCCCGTGGATGCTCCACTGTTGGTGTCAGGTTCGTCCTGCACCACAGATGGAGACTTTTTTTAGCAGTATCTAGTCGGGCCATGCATGCACAAGGGAGGGAGGTGCCGTTCGCATCTTTGGAGTTCGCATGTGTGGCCCAACTTCCCTCGGTTTCTTCGTGAATGCCCTCTTGTGAGAGTGTTAAACCGAAGAAGAGGGGAGGCAGGTGCGTCATGGAGCACCCTTGCGGACACACATCTCGAAGAACTATCATTACTGCACAAAGTGAGTAACTTCCCTTTCTTCTTTGAATGATCTCGGTGACTACCTAACAGTACTCAAAGATGGTAGGTGGACTTCAGCTAGGTTTTACACTGAGATTGAAGGACTGTACTGGCTGCTGTGGAACTCATGCCCTCTCGCGCAGAAACTGCGTAGTGCCTCATGACAGATGTCTTTGAGCAGAACTCCCTTCAGGACGGCTGTTGATGCTGCCACTGCTCGAGCAGAGTGCACCCTAGGGGGCATAGGGAAAGGTGTACCTCAACTGGAGTAACACTGAAGGATGCAGGATGTTAGCAATTTTGAGACATGCTGCAACGAAAGTGGCATTCCCCTGGAACTCTCCACTAGTGAAACAAATAAGATCTGTGATTTCCAGAAGGGCCAAATACAGTCTATATAGAATGATAAAGCCCTTCGGACATCCAGGCTGTGTAGAATAGCCTCTTCTCGGGAAACATGAGCTTAGGGCAGAAGGCAGGGAGGATGATAGGTTCATTGATGTGGAAATCGGAACAAACTTTAGGCATAAAGGAAGGGTGGGGTCAAAGGATAACTTTGCCTTTGTGGAATATGGTATAGAGCGGTGATGCTGTGAGAGCACCAATCTCACTAACTCGCCTTGCCAACATCATGGCTATTAAAAACACCATCTTTACTGTTAACAGGTAGAGCAAGCATTTGGCCATGGGCTCGAATGGCGGTGTAGACAGTAATGTTAAGAACTAATTCAAAATCCCACATGGGTGGTATTTCTCTATGCAGTGGATTAAGTTTATGTATCCCTTTAAGGAATCGCTAAGAAATAGGGTAAGCAAACATGGAGAATCTATCAGATGAGAGGGTGGAATGCTGCAAGCACAGCTAGGTACACCCTGCATGATGAAACTGATAGAGCTTGTTGTTTCAGGAATATAATGTAGCTGAGGACTCCATGGAGAGGTGCAGTGAAGGATTGGATGTCATTACTTACACACCAGGCCATAAAACATCTCCACTTATAGAGGTAAGTATTGTGAGTGGTCTGTTGTCTACTGTGGAGTAGAACATTCCTTACTTGTTGTGAACGCCTCTGTTTCACCTCTGAGAACGAGAGGGGAACGATGCTGTCAGATGTGGTGTTTGAAGGTGGTGAAAAGTGCCCCTGTTCTGTGAAAGGAGATCTGGGCGGGTCGGAAGTGAGTAGCGAGGTCAGAGACATGTGAGAGAGATATGGAAACCAGATCTGCCTGGCCCATGCTGGGGCTATGATCATGACTAGGGCATTGTCTGACTATCCTGTGGACGACTCGGGGGATGAGAGGGATGGGAGGAAAGGCAAGAGGAGGTAAGTATTCCATGTGATAAGGAAGGTGTCTCGTAGTGAACTGGGCCCTATGCCCACACTGGAGCAATATTGAAGGCACTTAGTGTTGTGACAGGTCACAAAGAGGTCTACCGATGGCCATTGCCACTGGTGGAAGAAGTCATGCAGGTATGGATGGTATGGATTTCCCACTCGTGTTCCATTGCAAACTTACAGCTGAGGGTATCCACAATAACATTTTTTACTCCAGGTAGGTATGATGCAGTGATGGTGATATTGTTGTGGCTACACCGGTTCCACAGAGAAAGCAGATACACCACCTCTGCACAGAGAACGTGGAAATGTGCTCCCCCCTGTTGATTGATATAAAATGTCAGTTACATTGTAAGGCTGCATACAACCTGGATGTGTTGAAGAAAGTGTTTGCAGGCATTGTGCTCAGCTCAGAGCTCCAGGAGATTGATATGGAGCCTGGACTTGTGGGCGGACAACTTGCCCTGAAGCAAAGTAATGTTGGAAATGGGCGCCCCTGCTGAGGAGGGACACATCCATGGTAATGTGGACAGATGGCTGTGCCTGATGAAATGGGACACCAGTAAGGAGGTTCCCTGGATCGGTCCACCATCATAACGACAAAAGGACTCTAGGGGGAGCTGAGATGTGTTTGTGCACGCGGTGTTTGAACGGCGTGTAGACCAAGGCAAGCCAGTGCTGAAGGCACCAGAAGTGCAGGCATGCGTGTTGGATGACATATGTCATAGCGGCCATGTGGCCCATGAGCCAAAGGTAGGTAAGTATTGAGACAGTAGGGCTCAATGTCATACTTAAAACCAAGATTTTTATTGCCTTGAAGCACTGATTGGCAGGTCTGCTTGGGCTCTGGTGGAATCGAGACGAGCTCCTATAAATTCTAGGGATTGGGCAGGGCAGAGAGTAGACTTCTGCTCATTGATAATGAGGCTAAGAAATTGGAAAAACCCCTTGAAGAGGAGCATCTCTCTCGTGGCTTGCTGAGTAGGGCCTCAAATGAGGCAATCATCTAGGTATGGAAAAATGACGACGCCTTTGCGACGTAGGTATGCTGTGGCTATAGCCAGGATCTTGGAGAAGATTCTGGGGGCAGAAGAAAGTCTGAAAGGAAGAACTCTGCATTGGAAATGGTCTGAAGCAACCAGAAAGTGGAGGAAGCATCTGTGCACCAGATATACAGTTATATGAAAATGCACATCTTGGAGGGCGAGGGCTACACACCAGTCTGCCTCGTCAAGTTTCGGAATAATTGTCACAAGTGTGATCATTTTGAATCATTATTTGAGTAAAATCCCCTGCCCTGATATCGACTGGGTACCCTCTCTATAGCTCCTACGCGTAGGAAGTGATGCACCTCTTGACGGAGCAGCGTTTCGTGAGAGGGTTCCCTGAAGAGGGAATGGGAGGGTGGGAAGGTTGGAAGTACTGAAATCAGGGGAATAGAATATCCGCACTTGATAATCTTTAGGACCCAGCGGTCCGTGGTAATTGCTGCCCACTATTGTAAAAAGGGTGCAAACAGTGATGGAATATGACTTATTCGGAACGCACTGGTGAAGTGGAGAGGTCATGTAAGCCCTGAACCAAAGCCTCAAACCTGCCACTTGGAGGCGTGGTGATTGGACAAACGAGCGTTATTGGTTCGCCAGCACTGATTCCTTGTCCTGGAGTGATTCTGGTCAAATGGCTTTTGATGTTGCTGTCTGCCAAATGTAAAGTCTCTCTGTCTGTGGTAAGGAGCATACCATCTCCTATGGTATGAGGACATATACATCCCCAGGGTGCATAAGGTGGCCCGCAAATCTTTGCTGGAGTGAAGGTAATGGCACCAACTCTGGACGCAGCAAAGAGTTTGTGTCAAATGGTAGGTCCTCCACTTTGGTCAGAAGCTCTTTGGGGACACCTGCTGCTCACAACCACATCGTGCATCTCATCACAATAGATGTTGAAGATGCTCTCACAACCATGTCAGCTGAGTTGAGCGCCATTTGCAGTGCTGCGCAAAATGTAGTGTAGCCTTCCGGCACTACAGATTTTAGTATGTCTTAGCAGGAAGATGTTGAATTAATTCCGTCAATTTCGCATAACTGTCCAGTCATGATTGGCTAACAGTGCCGTATAGTTGGCTGAGGCTGCAGTGGTGGGGAAGAGTAAATTTTTCTACCAAACAGATCTAACCACTTATGATCCTTGTTCCTGAGCAATGGATCTATATTGTGGGGTTTTGGATCTGTGCTGTGTCTACCACTAGAGAATTTGTTTGTGGGTGAAGAAATAAAAAGTCCATGCCTTCCAAGAGGATGAAATATTTTCTATCTGCCCCCTTGTTGGTTGGAGGGGCTGCAGCTGGTGTCTGCCAGACCTCGTCTGCTGCTTCCATGATTGCTTCGTCTTTGGGCAGCACAATCCTTGATTTAGCGGGATGGTTGAAGGTTCTTCAAAAATCTTATGTTGCTTTTCTTGCACCTCTGATAATATCTCCTGACTGGTAGCAACCCTTTTAAATAAGTCCTGAAATTGCTTCCGGTCATCAGGGATAACCACCTCATCTGGTGAAGAGGAGGATTTGTCAGTTGGTGATCTCTCAGGTTGGTCAGCATGAGGATCATTGATAATCTGCCCCTCTTCTGTGTCTAGATCCACCACTGGGGAGGGAGAGGTCTGAGGGTGATAGGATATTACTTCTAGGCAGGTGTTGATGGTACCCTCACAGCACCGGTCTATGACACCCAGTGCTGGTACGGAGACCAGCGCGGTGGATAATGTGGGCAATAGGACCAGTCGGGACACCACAGAGGCTGGTGAGAGTAACATGGCCAATGTCTATGAGCTGGTTGAAGAGGAGTGTTGTGATGAGAATACACACTCCAATGATCCCCTTCATAGTCACTATAGCGTGATAGTACTGGTGACTGTGGTGGACGAGGAGAGCCACGAACTGAGAAGGGGGACCGAGATCAGTGCCTCAAGGAGTAAGCATACAGAGATCTAGGTCTTGGTTCTGTATCTGGCACCGGTGCATTGTATTGCTGTGTGAGACCAGAAGAAGGATGACACTCGACGCAGATTCCTGCGGTGGCAGTGGTAATGCACCAACTCTGGACTCAGCGTGTGCAAGTCACAGGTTTGGTGGATTTAGCTTTCGTCGGCACTGGAGTCTTGGTCAGCGCTGGTGGTGCCGAAGCGTTGTCGCGTTCACTGGCATCAGATCTCTTCTGTGCCAGAGTAGTCAGTGCCACATTCTATTCAGACCGTGATTTCAAGTCGGTCACCGACGTGGCACGGGGGGCATGCGGTGCCTGAGGTGCCCGGCTTGTCTCCCATACTAACCCGTGGCGGTAGGGAGCGGGCTGGAGAGACACTTCTTTTTTTCAAAGGCTTGGGTGAGGGAGAACTTGAGGTTTTCTGATGTTTGGTGGCAGCTCAGACTGATTACTGTCATCTGTCTGCAGTTCAAGCGTTTCATCAAATAGCAGCATGCATAGCCTTAGCTATCTGTTCTTACGAGCTCTGGCTATGAGGCTACAGCAACGTACATACTTCTGGGGTACACGTGTCTCCCCCAGCAACATATACAGGCCCATGGCCATCTGAAGCAGGCACAGGGTTGCAGCACTTTACATTTTTTAAAACCAGGGGAGCCTGGCATTTTGCTGTTCCAGTTTTGGTTTTTGGCACATCAGTGAATGTAACCGGCTGCTCTTATTTTCTGATTTTCTTTTGATGACAATCAGTTACGTCATTTCTCTCTCCTCTGTTTTTTTAAAAAATGAAGTAGAGGCCTGAGGCTGACGACGCACTGTCCGTTAATTATGAAGTTAAAAAACCTACATTTTTCTTTAACTACTACTAACTATAATAACAAAGAAACAACACTTTTAACTAATTATACTTCAGTTCCTATTTACAAGCAACTGAAGAGGAAGAGAGGGACCAAGCTCCATTTGCAACTCAGGGTGGTCAAGAAGGAACTGAGAAGAGAGTCGGGTTGCATGCATGAACTCCAAAGGTGCAAACAGCATGCGCTCCCTCGCACATGCGTGGCCCAACTTGATACTGCTAGAAAAAGTCTCCAATCTGTGGCATGTGATGAGCCCAACACCAACAGTGGAGCACTCCCGGGGACATCACTCGAAGAACAGCAGCAACTTACAAATGTAGGCTTTTTTGTAGTTACGTGATTCAAAGTGATTAATCGCAATTTTTTAATCAAATTAATTTAGTTTTAGTTAATTGCATGCGTTAACTGCAACTGACAGCCCTAATTTCTGCTAAAAGTATAAAAGTTAATTTCATTAGAGATGCTTTGCTGTAGTAAAGAAGTGAGAACTTTTTCCTGCCCTTTTTCTCCTCACAGGCACAAGCAGAGCCACACGCATGCACCCAGCTCCAGACACATGCTGTGCATACGTAGCCCACAGTAGAATACCACAGGGACCATCACTTGAAGAAGAACACTGACATTTGTTGCAAGCTTTTCAGTAAAAGACACAACAAATGCCATGCCTTCCAGACTGCTGCAATGTATGAATTTTTTACAACCATTAGCTAAAGAAGCTCTTTTAGAAGTCGCCTCTTACATTTCAGCCTCAGCTGATCCAGGATTGTAAATATTTTTTTTTAAATGGAAATATATTTTGTAAGTTTTATAAATGGCAAAAGAGACAATAGTGAGTATGTAAATTTTCTTTCTAGATCTCCCCTGCTCTTCCATTCCCTGGACTCAAGATGATCCTAAATATGTAAATGGATAAGTCTTTCTTTCCATTATATAATTTAGTAAATTCAATTTAATTATCTGAAGGTTATAGGCACAGCACACTGAGAAGCAATAGCAGAGTAAAAACATCGAAAAGTTGAAACAGATGTTAAGGGACTATTAAATGTTTCCAGACCTAAATTCTCTCTCAATACCTTTGCCAGCGCGAGGATACACCAATACCTGAGTGGAGCACCCACAGGAATACCACTTGAAGGAGAACACACAGCTTTTAGGCCAGGTATAAGAGACATGAGAAATGCTGAAACCCTTTAGAGCAGAGTAATTGAAGGTGGTAATTTAGTACATGTTGAACAGATATAATTGAAGGGAACTCAGAGAAAGCACTAATGTAAGCCGAAACAATTTAAGCTGGCTTGACAAGAAAAAGGATACAGAATGAGAACAGACGCTAAGTACCACAGTAGGGAACAGAATGCCAAATGTTACCCAGTTCACACCTGGTTATGCATGGTCAGAAAGGACACAAGTGTTAGATCGCCCAAGGAGATTCACAGAAATGAAAAATGAAAGAAAAAGGGTATGTGGCTGCAAAAGAAAGTGAACAAGATTGAAGACAATGTAAAATCTGAGCATATTAAAGGAAGTGTGGATATGGACTGTCAGGAAAAAAAAAAAAATCAATCACACAAAGGCGGCATTTTTAACTCAACATACCCACAACTTTGAGCATCTTTAAGTTATACCCTATTTTACTCCTTGCTGGCTCCAAAGTAGTACAAAGTAACAAAAGCTTTTTTATTGTTACAGAAGAGTCCCCTAAATTCTATTCTACGTCATGCATTAAAATGGTCAATGAAGTTCTTGTTGCAGAACTTTTAACTGTCAAGTCAGTAAGCAATAGAGCACAACTTGGTTTCTAGATCCCAGAGTTCACAGTATAGTCAGAAAGTTTCTTGTCCTCTATAAAGTTGTACAGACTAAGGGTCATAACTGTGTGATTGTAACCAGACTTAAACCTAAGTTCTTTATCCCTCAGCTGTTGCACCTCTAAGTTCTAATAAGACAGAGGAACCAACAACAAAAATAAAGGACAGAAATGCTGGTGCCTGAAAACAATAGAGTAAAATAGCAATACTCATGTGACCTAAATGACTAATTTCCTTAATAGATTTCTTTTTTTAAAACTGACATGGGTTGTATTAATCCAATATATTTACATTTTTAAAATTGCAATATGCATACAGTATCAATGCATTTGGGTGCTAGGTTAGATTTAAACTTCAGGACATTTATGATAACATTAGGAAAATTGTCTTCTAATCAACCTTCAACCATAAGGCTGATGATTCCAATTTGCATTTGTTTGGTCATATAACTGAACTAACTTCCTTTTCAGAGAGACAGATTTAAATAAGAGGTAGTCATGTTACATATGTAACTTGCCTGGGTGAGAAATGAAAGGTACAGAACCAAAGGGATCTTCTGAAGGATGGTATTGTGGAGCAGAATGTGGCTCCACATTCTTATCTGAGGATGCGCTCCTCTCGACGAGCCTGTCTGTAAAAATAAATGAAACAGAACAAAAAATAAAATAAAATAAAAATGGCAGTTCTTATGCCAACTTAATGATACTTTTAATAGTTTTTGTTTATTCTGGAAGGATAAATATCTTCTCCTTGTACCCTGACAGCTCTTCCATTTTCAAAGGCCTTCATCTGCAAGAGTTCATTTTGTGTTTTACTTCTTCCACTCCCACCCCGAAAGTAGATTGTGAAAAAAATGAAAATGTATTGAAAACAAAAACCAAAAATCCATATAGTCAAATTTACTCTGAGCAGTGCATGTATTTTGTGAGAAAGAACCTGAACAGAACAAAAATTAGTCTAATATCACAACAATCGCCATGGTAGTTAACCTAAGTTAGATGCTTGTGTATTACTTTTTTAATTTTTGTGGCTAAAATCAGTATTAAAAAAATTTACCACTCCATAAAGGTAAACATTTTCCACTAGAACCACAACGGACATAAATTAGCAATCCCACCAGAGTCCCTGTTAAATTATAGGATTATACTAATGATTGTTATATCAGTTTCTGAGTTATGCCACATCCAAACAAGTGTAGTTAGGTTTCATATGTTCTTTATTCCCTTGTGTTCTGGTCCATGCAATGTGTTTTAGAATTGGATACAAACAGTATTCAACCTTCCAAATATAATGCAACAATGTGTTTTAGAACTGGATACAAACAGTATTCAACCTTCCAAATATAATGTAACAAAACACTGGGAATGCAGTCTCCTCATTTATTGTAGCCTCGTGTTCCAAGAGTCACCGATGACAAGTCAAAAAGATAACCCAAGTAACTGGAATTCTGTCAGTTGATCTACCGAAGTTTGGTGCACTATTGCTCAAGATCCTGGAACCATTTCAAATCACTTACCCAACAGTGCACAAGTTGAGTCACCGCTCAGCAATCTGTGGGTATAAAAGTCCCATATCCTAAATTGCCCTCAGTGCCTCCCCATCTGGCTGAACTCCAGTTTCAGATTCCAAGGAAGAAGGGCAGGCAAGTAAGGATCTGCAGAAATAGTCCTTTTTCAAACCTACCCACGCACCAATCTGATACTGTGCTTTAATTTTATAATGCTTATTATTGTGGCCCCTGCCATTTTTGAAACTCAAACCCACCAAAGGACGGACTTGAAGTCTTCCATGATTAAGATTCTCAGGTTTTGCCGCATCAGAACACAAACTGTCAGAAAGGCTTTTAATACAACACCACACCCAGACACACGCAAAGATGCAAGCCGTCGGTCAGCTTGCATGACCTAGTACAAAGATGAGCTGGAGCAACTGACAGCCAGCTGAGTACACATGACTCAGGAACCCTCCCCCTCCCGCCGAAGATCCACGTGAAGTCTGAGACTGGCTACTGGTATAAATGACAGCCCTGTAATCAACACAGCTACACCATTACCTTCTGCAAAGTCTCATGTGGGAATTTGCCAGAAGGACTTATGACCCATTCTAAAAAAAAAAAAAAAAACTGTGGCCACCACTATCTTGCCTCCATTAGAATTTCAGATTTATAATGTTTTATATTTATATCTACGCTCTCAAAATGCTGGAGCTAGACAATATGCTTGTTCTGTCAAATCATTTATCCAATCTCAGACTACTTAAACACATTAGTCATCCACAAGGGAATTGCAACTACTTGTTAATCTACAATGGAGTAACACAAGGATAATTATATTAACTCTAGTTACGGATAATTTTTCTTCCCTTTCCTCCCATCACATCCACATGCATAGAGCTAGTCCGAGAATTTGGATTAGTTCTTCTCTCCATACTCTGCTTACGTGGCCTTAAATTACTATTTAACTCTTATGCTGTGTCACTCAAGCCATGAGGAGAAGACTTGATCTCCAATTTTTAGGGCTGTAAAATTGTGGTTAATCAGTTAACTGGTTAAATGAAATGTTTAATCAGTTAACCCTTCTCCCGCAGGCAGGGGGCTGCTCCAGCCTGGCTGGGCACAACATGCTGCGGTCTGCTCCAACTAGGCTAGACCAAATGTTTAATCGGTTAACCCTTCTCCTGCAGGCAGGGGGCTGCTTCAGCCGCCCAGAGCACCTGCTGCCTGCGTTGTGGTGCAGTTGGCCTGGCCAGACTGGAGGGGCCGGGGCTCTCCCTGCCCCCGCATGGGGTGTGGGGCTGCCAATGTGACCAGAGCTGTTAGGGCCCCATGTGACCTCTCGGAGCTGGGGTTGTGGACACGGTTGGCATCCCACCTGCCCCTACCCAGCAGGGCTGGGGTAGGGCTACCGAGGTGGCTAGGGCTGCTGCCAGGACCGCTATGGCCCCGCCTGGTGCCCTGTCCAGGTTCCCGCCACCTGACCCACTTAAGCACTTACCTGTCTGGTAAGCCTTATGCATACTGGGTAACCGTTTACCATCCCTATTTTCGATTTCTCCCATCACAATCTTGGGGAATAATGCTAATTTCAAACGTTATTTCAATATAGCATTGGTGTGGACGCTCCGGAGCTGCTATTTTGAAATAACTACTCCCTAGAGTAATTTGAACTAATTACTCCCCAGTGCTTCCTGGGGATCTATGTCAAGGTAGCACGTCCACATTACAGCGCCTGCCTCAGACCAATTTCAAGACTTCTCCATAGTGGGGACATGATATTTCAATTTTGTAAAATTGGGAGTTAAGTTGAATTTAATTATTTTGAAATAATTTCCTAGTGTAGACATGCCTTTATGGAAAAATACTCAACTGAATTATATGACCATGGATAAAGATCTCAGTATTTACACCTCAGTTTTTCCCAGTGTTTTGTTTCTCTCTGTGGGGAACTACTAGAATAGCAGCAAGGAGGCATTTTTCCCCTCCATTTCTCATGGAAAAGACTCAGAATATGGATAGGAAGAAGGCAGAATGAGGTTTTCAGACATATGCCAAATAAAAAGTTGGGATTCTGAGCATCATCAGCTCTGATTCAGAGGTTCATTAACGGCTGGATGAAGTTAGTTTTATGCCAAAACAGCTTAGTAAAGGAAGTCAATAAAAAGCATAAATAAGCAAGCCTCCCTTCCTACTTGATTTAAACTTTGATGTTGATGGTACAGTGACTTACCTCCCTTTGATTTGCAAATTTACTGCTAACTCCAAGGAAGGAAGGGCAAGGAAGAAGATTAAATTCTGTTGTGATCTAAGAGTTTGTCCTGTTTCCTGATCAATGATAGGGCAAGTGGGACCCTCAGCATGTGGGGCAAGGTTACTTTCCATGTGAGAGCCAGGAGCTAAAGGATAAAAAGCTTGTATGGGCTTTCCTTGAGTGTCAATGACTAATACAATCGGAACTGATAGCATACTGATATGAAGACTTATTTGTCCTTCAGCATAGATGATTAGGCCTTTAGAGGAAATGTATCAATTTCTATAATGCCAATGGACAACGTAATAGATTCCACACAAGTGCCACAACACAAACAAGACTTGCAGGCTTCTAGCTTGGTGCACCCCCACTTGCCACTTCAAGTGGCCAACTGTTGGGACCAGTGTGCGATTCTGTGCAGCGTGTGTCCCTGGGAGAGTGGAGTCCTCTGCGCACTGCTTCCATATCCAGCACAATCCTCGCAGCTCCCGTTGGCTGAAAACCAACCAGTGAAAGCTGCCTGGGCCAGGCCTGCAGGTGCAGGCAAATTGCAGAGCTCTCCTTCCTCCATACACGCTGGCCCCAGCAGCTGGTTACTTTGAGTGGCACATGGGAGGGCGGCAGGCAAGAAACCTGCCTGAGGGTCCCACTGGGCTGCTGGCTGGAAGCCACCTATGGTAAGCACTTCCCAACCTGAGTTTGCACCAGGCACCCCACCTTCTTTTGAACCCTAACAATCTGCCCCAACTCACAACCCTTTCCTGTCCCATGTCACAATCCAAACTTTCTACACACACACCGTTACACCACCGCCCCTGGTCACAACTCCCTCTCAGACCCTGCATTCCCTCCAGAACACCTCCTCTGGGCCATCCCAGACCCCACATCCTTTCCATTAATATCATAGGAAAGTGCAGCTCTTGGCCACTTACCTAAATCTTGGAGTGCCCCCCATCAAATATTATTGCTCACCCTGATATGAGATTGTGTAGCAGAACATGCCCACATTCAAATGGGGATAGCTGCAGATATATCATATATCCTAAAAACCTTGACTTTTGAGACCCAAGGAGAACCTAGGAAACTTGTTTACAAAATTATAATGAACAAAACTTCCAAGTGTTTTATGTGTGTACCTTGTGACATGACAAAACAAATCAGGCTTTTTGAAAATAAAAACAAGGATCAACATTTTGTGATATGTCACCCAGTGAAACAAAGCAAATGGAAATGTTTAATACAAAAGACTATTTAATAGCTTATAACATGTGCCAGTTATTGAGCTAAGTGGAACAGCAATGAAACTTTTTCTCAATTCTCATTCTTCAATCCTTATTCCCTCAGGTTGAGAAAACAAAAATAAACCTAGAAAAATTACACATTCTGTGATAAACAGTGGCTTTCTCTTGTAAAAACTCATGCCCTCGTCTGTTGAAAGGAATTTGGTCATTTTATAAAAAGAGCAGTGATATATACTTATATACATCTGCACAATGTCAAAAACATTTTAGCAAGTATAATCTCATTAATGTACAATGAAATAGTTTACACAATTGTTTTTAGTCATCTCCAGAGGGGCATAAGCCTGTACATTTACCACTTTTGCCATTTTAACTGTACAGTGGTAAACATTTGTGCTCTGATTTTAGAAAATTACTCTAGGTATCACAGAACATACATTTAAAATAAGACTGATAATTCTCTCAACACTCAAAATCCAAAGGTTAAAATTTAATGGCAGTATTTTAGCAATTTTGTCTACTATTACCATAATATCAAGGATCTCTTGAGTAACAGAAAGTCAATAATTACAACAATAAATTCATTAGGAAATCCTCATGGTCAGAGTGAAGATTGTGGAAATTTGTGATCTGTGGTAGAGCTTTCCACAGGCTTTTAAACTGGACTCAGCTCAAAGGTGGTAAAATAAACTTATTGCACCTCCTACAGAATACTAAGCCAGCCTGCCACCTACTGTATTATATGTCAAAACGCAGCAAGTTACGTTTCAACATTTTCCTATGCAATGCTATCTTGTGGTTAAAAAACACTGAGTCAGGAAACTGAGTTCTAGATTTTGCTGAACCATTGCATAACACAGCTCAAATCACTTAACAAGATCTATAAATGGAGTTATTACCTAGCTAAGACATGCAATGTGATGTAAATTGGTGTTTGAATTTTTTTTTTTTTTTTTAATATACAGTGCTACATACAAGGTAAGAACTAAATGATGAATTATTAATGGAACAACGCTAAGGAACTTGATTTTACATACATGTGAAGTGCTGCTGAGTTACTAGTCATGTACAAGAGGCTCTTGTACAACAGCGAAGTCACTTTGCAGACTAGGGTAGGGGAAGAGCAAGATGTGCCACCACTCAGTATTTAGTCAGTTATACTATCAGGGTATAATACAAACTTTGGATAATGGAAATAACCAGTAACTGTTAAAGGTGAATCAGTAGAGAACATACAAGAGATTGCAGAGTACAAGACATTCGTTTATTTTCTTCATATAATTCTCTCTTTGAGAAGCCCAGTATACTCAAAGATAAGGAACAACTAAAACAAATGTCAGCAGTCAGGTAACATGAAGTCTAATGTCTACTGTGCTCCAAACTTTACTGCAATCTCGCCCTCTTCCCCCGACTTAACAGTAAAGAGCAAAAAAAGGAGAGAAAATTGTGTGCTTTCAAGCACTCCCATTTTTTACAAGGACTGCATTTCCAAGAAATAACATTCAGGCTACTACAGTAATTCAATGGCAAGCGTTATATAAAATGAATGCAATATTAACAGGAGCCACCAACCATTTCAACATTGTTACAGTTCTTGTCATTGTTACAATAATTCTTTCTTTTTATGCCTTCACATTACAATCCCATCTTGCTTAATGGAATGTTGGAATAAAACAAATGTTGGCCATGACTACACACTAGTGAGCGTCTATGTTGGCAGGACAGCTGCACCAATTTCAGCTGTGCTGGTGTAAGATTACTTATGTAGCTGCTTTACTAACAGAAGAGAGATCTCCTGTCGACATAATTGAACTACCTCGAAGTGGTATCTATGTTGGCAGGACAGCGTCTCCCATGAGGACAGTGCTGTCCACACCGACGCTTCTGTTGGTGTAACTTACGTCATTTAGAAGGTGTTTTTTCACCCTGAGGAACCTAAGTTACACCAACAAAAGTGCTAGAGTAGATGCAGCCCTAGTCTACAGACTGCACAGTAATCCTAGTGAACTTTTATGCTTTGAATTCTCCTTGATCCGGCACTGAGAATACTGCCAGTCATCTCACTACATGGAGCTATAAGCTCTCTATCAGGTGTATATAAAGACAATACATAACTTCCAGGGTGTTTCAAACAGCAGTGCTGGAATTTCCTGATGAGATAATAGGATGAAAAATTCATTAGCCTTTACAGGAAGAATCAAACTCCTGGAACGTTCCAGGAAATCAACTTTGCATGAAAACAGCATTTTTTTTTAGGTTCTCTATTTTGCTGGAATTTTAGAATTTGATCACACTGTATGAAGAAAAGCTTTAAAATCTTAATTTCTGACTACCCTATCTTCCCTTCATAGAATCTGCCAAATGACCAGAAATGTGGGTATGCCAAGTACAGACAGCCATTCTCAGTAAGCATATTTGCTGGATGGCGGTTAGTACATTAAGTCATTAAACCTCTTACAATATTTTTCTGGTCAGTATATTTTGCTTTCCTTACTTCTACTGGAAATACATGGCTCAAGAATACTCAGTGAAACCAGCTGCAGGACAGCCTCAGAACATTTAGCATAATTATGGTCAGCAAAGTGGTTAGGAGTTATGAGAATGGATAGTGCTATGACTACCTTTACTTTTAAACCGACATTCTCCTGTTGAGGATTGTTTTGATTTCCAAATCTTCCAAGGCTCCTTTTGAAGGAACTATGCTTAATTTTAAACACAATTACTGGAAAGAAAGTCTCAAGTTAAATTTTTTTTTTATGAATAGTTATTTTCAACTAGGACAATTTTCATTTCCCAAACATTAACAAGAACTTTTTTGATTTACTGGAAATAATTCATTTTTGCAACGCCACTTTGACATCTCTTAGAAAAAGTAGTACAAATAAGCCACATTTGTGCAGCATCAAGGCAAGTTTTTGGATTTGTCCTATTTTAGGCTAACTTCTTGAACCTAAATGGTATAATAAAGCTATTTTATGTATGTTCGTTAATATTCTTATGGTCACTTCACTTGTTGGCCTTCCATGTTCTCAAAGCAAGCTTACAAAAAATGTCTCTGAAAAATTAAGGCCCCAGAAACAAAAAGCATTTGCAAGTATAGTTACTCTTTTCCCCTTGATTACCTGCTAGCCATTTTGTTGCATTTTCAGTAAGAAATCTGATCCTAGCTCTCAAAGGACATCATAGTAACTTGAAAATCAACATCACGTTTTGCAACATGCTAAAGGTCTTTTTAAAAAATAGATCTACTCGTCCTTAACAAAGTTACATTTGAGAAGAATATCCTGTGAACACAAACAAATGGACTAAAAGTGATTTCAAGTAAAAACATTGAGATATCGGACTTCAAGAGGAAAAAAGTTTATTCAACTATTGCCATGTGAGAACAATAAAGCAGCCCTTACATGTAGCCACTCATCAAAAGGACATTACAAAACATTAACATAATGTAATAGACCAATTTTTCTTTCAGGCATTTTCAAAGGGCATTTCAGGCCCACAGAACCTTCTGTTCTGTTGTGCAAGAAAAGAGCAGCAAATAGAATAGTGCAAGCAGCTAAACTGTCATTTATCTGAACACCACACTATTGATATTTAGAATTCTTGACAATCAAGGAGATATGAGAAATATTTAAGAATGAACTGTGATAGCTGCTAATGCCAGTGAATTTCTGCTGCACACAACATTTTCCAAATGGAAAGAAAAGTGAGAAGGCGGACCTAGTTCTGCCCTCAAATGCTCAGAAAGAATTTTCTGTACAACAGACTGTGTGGCCTTTAAACAAGACAGTCTTTGGCACTGTTGAATGTACCTACAGAGCCCTTATTTACTGTGAAGCGAAATAAGCCTTCAAGCGTCCCTTACTTGATCTCAGAAGGTCAAATTCTCTATCCAGTAGCTCCTCCTCTGTTAGCTTGGAGAAATTGTCCTCTCCAAATGGGTTCCAGCCTGACATATCAGGTGGGTTACTGATGTTCTGCTTTGGGTAACTGGGAACTGCCTCTGCATCAGGAATGGCTGACCTGTGAAGTCAATTTTGGGAAGCAAAGAAACATGTTTAATTTTACATCAATAGGCTGCAATATTAAACATATCAGAATGTCATCATTTCAGATCTCTCTCAATATTTGTTCTTACACTGAAACAGCTTCCTACTGAGTTAGTTTAGCAATAACCTAGAGTTTTGTTTCACCTTCTTTTGCTATTGTATATAACTTATTTCAATTTTCTGTTTTACATTATAAGGTTTTTTTTCTCCATTCATTCTAAGCATAGCCAAATTGCAAACAATTTCTGATGAAAATGTGACCTGAAAGGGGAAGGAGGGAAAATACTGAGAATGTCAAAATCTCTTTTCCATTTCTTTTTTGAGAAAATGTAACAAAAGCATCTGCAGATTAGGAGCAGGTGGTCCTTAACTGAAGGGGTGGGATTGACTAATAAAGGTTTCTCTCTTCCAATTATTTATATGGGTAGCTAAGTTAAATAGGTGCTAAGAGAAAATGATTTTTACACCAAATAAAATCACACTTCCTTTACTCAGGAGTTTCATTCTTGGAATCTCAATCCTATCAGTGCCTTGGTTTTCATTGAAAATAAAGGGAGAAAGGAAGGATCTAGCACATGTCAAAATTCTAATGAATTTGGTTTTTAAAACTCTTCAGGCCTTAATATCTCACAGGAGGAAAAAAAAAGGTATAAGTAAGATCATTCTCCTTTGGAGATTAATTTCATGGAACAAAGAAGAAGGATTAGTATATGAATGTCTACGGATATGTCTGCACTAGAAAAACTCTATAGAGTGGAACACCTGCATTGCTACAGTGCACCATTTTAGTCCTGTAGCACAGATACTACCATGATGGAAGAGTTTCTCAAACCCACCTCTCAGAGGCCATAGGAATTAGGGAAAAGAGCTAAAATCTGTGATGGAAGTCGTACTAAAAGGTGTGATGTACTTGGGAGTCTTCTCTGAATGTTTGGAGACACGATGACGTCCTTATAGTAACTGAGTTCAAAATATTATTTCTTTATGCGTTCTCCGTTGTAGGATGTGTGCATGCTCACGCTCTAGGACACTGACAACTAGTCTCTGCAGGCCCTTGCCTGCACAGAGGTGGTGTGCTGTTGGTACTGGAATGCATGGGATCCTTGAGCAGTCTGGAATCTACTAAACAATTTTTTCATTTAGGAGCTAAGTCTCCAGTTACCACAAAACTGCTCTGGAATCCTTGAGTATGAAAAAAGAAGAGTCCATATGCCCACTGAAGAGCTTGGGTCCTTTTAATTTAAAGGGTGACTCCCCAGGGTGTTCTGCACCTCTCTGAGGACCTGAGGCCTGGAGCCAGGATGCTCTTTTCATGACCACAGCCATGGCTATGGACCTGGAGCTATTGGTGGCATGTAGGGTAACCTGCACTGAGGCTTTTGTGACTAATAAGCCTTCCAAGATTGCCCAAAAATTATCTTTGATCTTGTGATAAGTCCCCAATAACATTAATACATTTTGAGTATATGGTAAAGTTGTATTTCACCAGGAAGGCCTGCTAATTGACAATGATGAAACTGAAGAGCAGAAGCTGAGTAGGGAGAGCTAGTCATCATGTCCAGCCACTTGATCCTTTGCCCACTGCATGTGTAGTGTAAATTTGATGCTTCTTTTCAAGGGCTGCATCCACCACCAAGAATTGGGGCTGGGATGGGAAAAATTCCATTCCACTTGGTGAGCTATAATACAGCTCATCTGCCCTCTTGCAGGTAGGTGAAATTGTGGCAGGTTTTTGCCACAGGATATGTGCACAAAAGATAGGGAAATAGGCAGAGCAATCCTTCCTTAGGGACTGATATTCCAAATGTCCAATGCACCCTCCACCCCATGCTGCTGCCTCTGTACCAGAGGCAGTGGGGAGGAGGAGGGGCGAGAGCTGGTGTGCATGGGGAGCCAGCTTTTAAGCCAGCTCCCCGTGAGCACCAGCTCCCGCCTGCCCCCATATGTAAACATTTAACTGGTGACAATTTCAGTGAATACGCATTTACAAAAATAAACACATTTCAACATCCCCATGGCTCCCAGAAACACAAACATGCAAAACAAAAATAGAAAAGGGGACTATTAAAACAGATACAACAGATTTCACAAAATGGAAAAAAAGGTAAAAAAAATGAAGACCACAACACACTTCACTTTGAACTGCATGGTAGGAGCTCATGCCTCCTTTTACCCTTTTGTTTGATGCATGAGGCACAGCTCTGAACAGATGCAGGCCTACGGACACTAATTTGCAGTCTCCAATTGAGAGCATGCACTAATCCTAAGCTAGAACATCCCCAGGCATGAACTTAAAAAATTGAAACTAATTTAATCAGTAGAAGTGAAATATTCTTGGACAAAGAAAACAAGAGATAGTCAAGGCCTTTTTTCTTTTTTTTAAACTCAAAATGATGGGAAAATCCATTTTGGAAGTCTTTCAGACATGGCTAACTTGCCCCAGTAACTACCACTGTCACAAATGCTGCAGAGGTTTAGGGGCAATGAAGTTGTGACAGTGTAAACACACATGGGGGAGAAAAGAACCCAAGCAACAGACGCCAATTAACCACTAGTTTCAGAGTCTGCTGGAGCTAAAGGAGGCTGGGGTTTATATAAGCAAGACCCACCTCATTCCAGAGGAGGAGAAACAGCACCACCCAAGACGACTAAATTGAAAGAGTGCCAAGAAGAAAAATTGCTCCAGAAGGGGTTGGAGGAGAGGTTCCCTTGGGTGGGAGGGAGGGCTGTGAGGATGGAGCACCAACTACTTACTGCATCACTAGAAAGTGGGAACTTGCCTGATAGTTAAGAGAATTAAGTAGACTTTGGTTGTACATGATAAACTAAATACTGACATCTCTCTTAAGTGAGTTCTCCTAAATGCTCGCTGATGCCTGTTTAATCCTGCACCCTGTCTGATGTGGTCAAGTCATCTTGCCTCATCAAACATTGCCCTGGAGATATAATTACAGCCGTGGGATTTGGGACTTATTCAGAAGGCCATGTCACCTTAATCATCTTCTGCTGAATTGCCTGGGGCTTTTGAGAAGCATCTGGCTCACAAAAGCCTATCAAACCTCAGGCCATGGTGATTCCTATATTCTAACAGACTATCCTAGCTAGATGCGGACTGTGCCTGTTTATCCGATACGGTTTCTATGGATTCCTGCTATGGTCAGGAAGAAAATTTTGCCTCTCATCTGAATGTTGCTTTCACCTACTGTATCTCAAGTGTGATTTACATCTGTGGACAGGGCTCCCATATGGTATCAAATTCAGCCTAATCTAACACAAAGCACACCCACATCTGACCACAATGGTTCTGACCCTTTAATCTACGTCTATTTGGTTCAGGAAACTAATTTAACAAAAAATCACAGCTTTGGAAGTAAGCAGAAAATATTTTAGCTGCAACCTCATTCATATTCCCATCATAAACTTCAGAAATAAAGCTGATTCTGTGAAATCTCTTTTCTTCCAATACATTGTGAATAAAATAGAAAGTTTACTCTGTGTGCAGCTGAAATTTAAGCCTGAAAACTGTTAGAAACTTAAGCCAGAGCTTGCGTTGGGAGCGCCCAAGTAATACGTGATTACAATACTACATACATCTTGAAACAGCATATGAAAAAGGTTCTAATCTTGTTTAGAGATAGCAAAATAGTAAATAGCAAGGTGGTGTCAAATTCAATACCTGAGCAACTCAGCCCATTATCACCCAAGGCAGGAAGTATGGTTAGTCCAGAAGCATGCAAGTATAAGAGGTGAGTTCTCTTTGTAATAGAATCTGAGCTGATTTTTAAACCAGAGTTATCAGAGAAGTACCTCATCCTACCCCTAATAAAAACAGCGTCAAGCTGAATGTAAATTTGTAAGAGACATTTTAAATACATTTCAGAGTGGTGAAGGACTCATAAGCTCTTTGAGAAAGGACCAGCCAAGCATTCATACAGTGCCCATCACAAGGGAATGAGTCAATTAGGGCCTCTGGCACTATTGTACCAACAACACGCGTACTTGCCTATTGACAGTGTAAGGAGACTCCATCACTGCTCCAACATGAGCTGGAAGTGATGCAGAATAGGAGATTAAGGCTGGTGAGAACTCTTGAGGAGAGGTAAGATACTCAGGAGACTGTGGATGTTGAGGCTGTTGTTGCTGTGCAAAGATTTGCTGATGTAAGAGAGCTTGCTGGTACTGCTGCACCTGAGGAAGATTCTCATCATTATAAAGTAACCAAAATTCATGTGGCTACATTTAGCAGGCCACTTTCATTTTGTTAAACATTTGGACTTGTAATAGGACTCCTCATAGTTTCCAATATTGCTGTTCGGTCCCAAGGTATGACACACAAGGTGGGTGAGGCAGCATCTTTTATTGGATCAACTTCTGTTGGTAGATGAAACAAGATTCTGAACTTCACAGAGCTCTTCTTCTCTAGACCAGAGGAAGAGCTTTATGAAGCACAAATGCTTAACCCCTCCACCAACAGAAGCTGGTCCAATAAAAGGTACTAGACCTCATCCACCTTGACTTCCTCCTCATATATTAATTTCAGACAAAAAATATCAGGCTATATCAAAACCAAAGTTATATATTCCTGCTGAATCTGCAGAAAACCAATATTAGATCATTTATACTACCAATAAAATTGCTGGTTTAATAAATCACTAAATGAAACATAGGAATTGGATAATGGGAAAAAAATCAGATTAACTATATAATGTTTCCATTGCTACTCTTAAAAAAAAATTACACACATCCGATATATTACTTACAGCACTGTCTGGTTGCACAAAGCAGACCTCACACCCTGTACTATATGCTCTGTCAAGTTATTTTTACTAAATCCATTTAAGAGTGAAATGCTGAGCAGTGCTCATTTTAGTATTTTTGGTGTAAATTATCCCAAATGCAAAAATTAGTTGTAAATCTATTTTGTTGAGGGAGTAAAATCCTTGATTATGTTCAAGATAGAGAATACTTTGATTGATTGGCTTGGGCTAATGATTTTCCCATGACTACACTGCGAAATTGAAGTACAGACAATATTTTAATAAAAATAATATAACATGTAAAATTAGTTAAATCATAAGTCTAAAGAAATTGGCCTTAAAATCATCTCTGCAGTCAGGTTCTGAGTGACTGCATATCCCAGAACAATAGGAAATGATCCCATCTTGTTCAGAAAGACAAGGGCACCTTATACATGATAGGTCTGAAACCATAAAATCCCAAGTTTAAAGTTTTTACCATAATATATCTACATACTGCAGCATCTGGTTCACAAAAGCCTATCAAACCTCAGGCCATGGTGATTCCTACATTCTAACGGACTATCCTAGCTAGATGCGGACTGTGCCTGTTTATCCGATACGGTCTCTATGGATTCCTGCTATGGTCAGGAAGAAAATTTTGCCTCATCTGAATGTTGCTTTCACCTACTGTATCTCAAGTGTGATTTACATCTGTGGATAGGGCTCCCATATGGTATCAAATTCAGCCTAATCTAACACAAAGCACACCTACATCTGACCACAATGGTTCTGACCCTTTAATCTACATCTATTTGGTTCAGGAAACTAATTTAACAAAAATCACAGCTTTGGAAGTAAGCAGAAAATATTTTAGCTGCAACCTCATTCATATTCCCATCATAAACTTCAGAAATAAAGCTGATTCTGTTCTTTAGGAGAAATCATGATGCATAAAATGGTAAGTAAAGGAAAGATTTTAACAAACACACACATCAAAAAATATCAAAGTTAATTCAAGATTGTAGGTGTTTTTTAATGCTGTTTTTAAAGTATATTTCATACGAACAAACTTCAGTCATTGTAACATACTTGATTTCAAATGCTTTATCATAAGAAAGTGAAAAACTATCACTCTCCTATGGTTCCCTTCCTGTATTTTGTGGCCCTCCAAATATTTTTCTTTTGAAAAGAAAAAGTAAAAATAGGAAAATGAGATGTTGCATAATAGTGCATGGAGCAGCCAAGCATTACTCAGAGAAAGTTAAGGATCTAATAGTAATGTTAGTGTTTGCACATACAACTGTCACCATTAAAATATTTACTGGCAAAGGTAAGCAAAATTAATATTATGGCACACTTCAGTATCTACAAGAAAAAGCTAAACTATAAATATTGTACATGGTGATTACTGTAGTGCTTTATTTTCTATTTCTGTATAAGGCCCAGACTTCCATAACTGTGTTTAAAATGAGTGTTCAGGTAATATGACTCCATGCAACATGTACTGTTATCACAATTGTACACAGGATTGGCTAAGTACCAGTACAACGGGGCCTGAAAGGGAGCTGCTGGACGTTCAGCGCTTGAAATATTCAGGCCACTTCAAAACCCAATTTGAAGCAGCCAATTTCTGAAAGTGTTGCCCTGAAAAGTTTTTCAAATATTAATTTTATATTGCTGATTTTCTACCAACCTTTAGATGCTGAAAAACTCCAAACATTTTTGTAAAAACCAAATCTCTCCGAGGCTAATAAATAAATACTCATAGAATCCTAGGGCTGGAAGAGACCTCAGGAGGTCATTGAGTCCAGCCCCCTGCCTAAACCAGGACCAGTCCCAACTAAATCATCCCAGCCAGGGCTTTGTCAAGTCAGGACTTAAACTCTAGGGATGGAGATTCCAGTAACTCATTCCAGTACTTCACCACCCTCCTAGGGAAATAATTTTTCCTAATATCCAACATAGACCTCCCCTGCTGTAACTTGAGACCACTGCTCCTTGTTCTGCCATCCATCACTACTGAGAACAGCCTCTCTCCACCCTCTTTAGAACCTCCCTTCAGGAAGTTGAAGGCCGCTATCAAATCCCCCCTCACCTTTTTCTTCTGCAGACTAAATAAGCCCCAATCCCTCGCAGGTCATGTGTTCCAGCCCCCTAATCATTATAGTTGCCCTTCGCTGGACACTCTCCAATGCGTCCACACCCTTTCTGTAATGGGGGGCCCAGAACTGGATGCAATATTCCAGATGTGGCCTCACCAGTACTGAATAAAGGGGAATAATAACGTCTCTAGATCTGCTGGAAATGCTCCTCCTAATGCAACCTAATATGCCATTGGCTTTCTTGGCTAAAAGAGCACTCCAGTGTTTCTGGCTGAATGCATTAATTGTAACTCAGTATTAAAACAAATCTACACATTTAAATTGTGCTCATTAAAAAAAATCAGTTAATGGATATGAACAGAAACATGTCAGCATGCACTATTCTGTTAGCATTGAAAGCTGTAGCAAGTTTTGCTGCCCAATATTTAAGGTGTCTATTGCAGCTCAGATACTTAAGACTACTATATGTTGTAATTAACTTTTATAGAGTACCAACTAATCAAAGAAAGAATAGCAGCATCCACAGACAACATACCATAGCAGGATACTGGGATGGGGAAGGTTGCTGTTGGTACATAGATTGCATCAAAAGTTGCTGTTGGACCATTTGCTGGTGCATTGCTTGTTGATACTACATTTAGAAAGAAAGAGATATTTCTGAAAAAATTAACCAAAACAACTCAATGAGTAATGATTTTAAATAGCTTGTTTAAAAAAATGTATCTATATGCATCAGCAGCATTTTCAATAAAGAAGCCACAGTTAAATAAGTAAAATAAACATACGATCAACAATTGGTGCACTTTATAGCACATTCTGGTACTACAAGATATAAAACTGGACCAATATTTAGTCTATTTTCAAAGTGAACACAAACAAAATGGTCTACCTTAAAAAGCACAAAGTTTTTTGGGGGGAGAGAAAATGATGTACTGGGGACCTATGGAATCTGTCAAACCTGGTGACTCTTTTAGATTCCCTCTTGGATGGTTATTTCTTGTATCACTGCACCCTAAAGAGTATTTTAGGTACCATACAATACAGGTAAAATGTGATCCTCAGGAAATTCAGGCAGCCATACTCAACACAAGTCTAAGTAAGTCTTTTAAGCATAGCGTCAACAGAAGATCTGGAGTAATGCAAATCACCATCTACAAAAGGGAAATTTCCACTACATGCATCTGACGAAGTGGGTCTTTGCCCACGAAAGCTTATGCTCCAACACTTTGGTTAGTCTATAAGGTGCCACAGGACTCCTCGACGCATCTACAAAAGGGAGCATCTTGGCTGACAATGGTCAAAAAAGAGATCAGAATGTTTACAAGACAGAATTTACACCTGGCAGGGGGCTCCAACTAGAAGGGGATCAGTCATCTTCTCACTGCTTTTACATTCCAGTGTCAGAAAAACCTCAATAGCTACCGGAATTTTACACTGATTAGACAAAAACAGAGAATGAGAATCCAACACAGATGTCATCTTTAGAAAACAACCTGTGGCTGACAGTCATTGTCAGCATCATATTGCTTTCCTAGACTTTCTGAATGGAAGGGTGTCTCTCACAACACACCATTTACACCCAGCACTAAGTCAAAATCCAGATGGGAATCAAGTTCAAGCAGCCAGAAGAAACAGCAGCTGATTAGCATGAAGAATGTAACTATAAAAAATGTCATGCAACAGATGTTAGATGAAGGGGAAATAAGACAGCCCACTTTTCTCTCTGCCTGGAAAGATAACAGCTACCAGAGTAAAGTCAGAATCATAGAAGGAGAAAAAAAGTTTACATTTTCATGTGCAACTGGAATATAGACTTTAAAAAGTGGGATTACTCACACTCAATTTTTAAACATGGCATTTTCCTTTAGTAAAATAACCATGTACCTGTTGCATGTAAGCATCCTGAAGTAAGTGTTGCTGTTGCTGCTGCTGCTGATGTAAGTGGTGCAGCTGCTGTAATCTCCAGTCCCCCTGCTGCAGTTGCTGCAGTACTCTATTCTGTTGTGGAAGATGCTGATTGGTCCCTTCAGACAAGACCTCTTGTCCATTTCCTGGTCTGATAACTCCTATAACATTTTTAAAGAATTTTATTAACTCGTATATTTCTCAAAATCTATTGGCAGAACTGTCAGTAACAGTTATGCTTTTCTTTTAACACACTGCAAACAGTTTTCTAAGCCTGGGTCTACACTATACTATTACTGTGATATTACCACATCACTCATCGGTATGAAAAATTCAGATAATATGGACTGTAACCCCTCCTTGTAGGCTAGAGGGCTTCTCTACTCTTCCCAACTTGGCATCTGACCTGGCAGCTAACTCCAAGGCATAATGTTTGAAAGAAGTTAGTGGATTACTCAACACTCTTGTGATTATTGCCACATTCCTAAAGCAGGGGGAGGATGTTGTCTGTACACTGATGGAGTGAGCTCTGATGTTTAAATAGGACAGGTATAACAGCTAGCTGATAACATGTTAAAATATGATGGGTTATCTATTATCTACCCTAAAATGAAAGACATTAGGAAGAAAGTTTTCAGAGTGAGGTGGTGTAAGGAGAGGTTGGGTTTCACAAGCCTTAGGAAGGTTAAACTGAAATCCCAGGAAGCAGGTAGTTCTCTGTCCAGAGGGATAGTGTGTGAGATACCCGTTTGGGGTAGATAAGACTAAGCAATAATGTACAGCAGATGACAAGCTTGGATTGCTGCTAGGTGGATTTCATATGAACAAATGGCCAGATTGTTTTAAGTACAATAAGTAGCTGAGGACCTTCAGTACAGAGGCCTGGATGAAGTCCAGTCCATGCTAGGCATGTTAGCAACCAGTCGACTATCTGACAAGCAAATGCTTATCGGATAGTTGATAACGACTCGACTAGTTGCTTCCAACCCTCTCCCCCTTGCTGCCTCTATTAGAAAGAGGCAACAAGAGGGGGGAGCAGGAGCCACTATATCTCCACGGAGGGCAGGGGAGGCAGAGGCACAGCGGAGAAATCGTGTGAGCAGGGATTGCTGCAGCACTTCTGGTTTTGAAATGTACAAGAGCCCTCTGGGCTCAGCCCAGGTGCACATCTTCACAAGACGACTCAAAAAAAAAAAAAAAAAAATCCCAGTACCACATAAGGATGTTAAAATGTGATTATCTGGCTAATCATATATCTGGCATTATCTAGCTATATCACAACACAATTAGTCGATAAGCACCACTGTGCAGAGCTGCAGTGGAGGTAGCTCCAGGAGCTGACTGCAGCCAGGAATGAGCAGTCCTGGCTCGTGTCGGCTCCGGAGCCACCCACAGTGCAGCTCTGCATTTTAAATATGGCTCTTACTACATTTAAAAAGCAGAGGCGCAACAATCAGTGCTAGCCGGAACTGCTCAGTCCCGACTCGTGCTGAGTCCAGCAGCCCCTGTTCACGGTGGATAGGGCTGTCCGCAGACAGGGGCTCCTCAGGCAGCAGCTTCTGTCTGTGGCCAGCCCTGGCTGCCGCAAACAGACTGCTCCAGCACTAGCCCCTGTTCGCAGCAGCCAGGGAACTCCAGAGATGGTGCTGGGGGAAACCGGCTTTTAAGGCAGCTCCCCCCAGCCTGGCTCCTGTCCCCACTCGCTGCCTATCAGAGGCAGCAAGGCAGGGAGGGGCATCATAGAGAGCACGGGGTGAGCAGGGACTGCTTGAGTCCCTGCTCGCCCCGTGCTTCCTGTGCAGAAGCGCCTGCAGTGGGAACCATTGTGAGCAGGGACTGACGCAGTTGTGCCTCTGCGCCTCTACTTCTCCTTCCCCCGGTAAACCCAGTTCCCCGCAGCACCAGCTCCTGCTTCCCCTGCCCTTGCTGCCTCTCTCTGATAGAGGCAGCAAGGGGGTGGGATGGGAGCAACTAATCAAGTCGACTATCCGATATGCATTTATTTATTGGACAGTTGACTAGTCACTTGCATCCCTAGTCTCTCAGGCATGAGGCATGTGTACCAATGGAATCCAGACTGACATATTAAACTGCTTCAAACTACTACTCTAAGCATTACAGCTGTTAAACTCCAAAAGTCTCACATTTAAATAGCTAAAAACAAAAACACCCTCAGTCTTAATTTACAAACCAATATTCAAAATAAAACCTAAAATAGCTATTAATCAATAACTAGTCATGAATGTAATTAGGTTAAAAAAGTATCTGTAAGTTGATTTGGTTCTTCACAAACTATTGAAAACATACCTATAATCTGTGTTGGTCTATCAGAAAAGGAGACAAGTGATTTTTTTTTTTTAATTGATGGTGGCCTACAAAACACTCAACATTATCTGTCTCCCCTTTGGTCTCAAACTTCTATTTTGAAATATAAAGGTCATTCTGCTTTGCCCTAAAAAGCCGCATGAATTTCTTCAATTTTTGCTACAGGTTGAACCGTTCTGGTCCAGCACTCTCGGGAAGTGAATTTGCTGAACCAGGGGAGGTCCCTCCGCTAACAGTCAGAGCTACCCTGCTGCCCCCTCAGCTAGGGCTCCAGCCCGGCCCTGCTGCTAGCCCCCAGGACTCTAGCTGCCACCGGAGCACCACAGCCGGACCTCCGGGGCCGGAGCTCGAGCTCCCTGTTCCATGGCCAGAACTCCGGGGCCAGTGCTGCTGCTGGGGGTTGGAACTCTAGTCCCGTTCTGGCACCAGCGGCTGGGGAGCCCCTGCCCAGGAGTTCCGGCCCCTGCCCGGGAGCGCCGCAGCTGTGGCTGGGGCCAGAGCTTCCTGCTGCCACTGGAGCTTCCCAGCTGCTGGGGCCACAACAGGACCGGAGTTCCGCAACTGAGGCCAGAGCTCCCTGGCCGTGACTGGGCTACAGCTTCAACAAAACTCCCTGCTGTGCCACCCACCCTGCGTCCCCTCCTCCACTCTACCGTGTTCCTGCCCTGCCACTAGATCTCCCTGTTCCTGTGGTCCAGGAACATCTGTGATCCTGCCAGTTTAGGGAGGTACAACCTGTAGTAGACTCCTTCAAAGAGCACAGAATTAGAGGGTGAACTTCCTTACACTGTTCCACCCATTCATCCTATTGGCAGAATGTACATACCCAATATTCTGGAAGTTTGGGGTTGGTGATCACAGGATTTGGATTTCTAACATTAAAAACAATGGAAAAACCAAATAAACCTTCACCACCGTCCTCCCTCCCCCTTTTTGGGAGTAAGGGGTTACATTTAAGTCCTTTAACTTAAGTGAATTACCTTTTTGCACACAGTTACCCGATTCACCAGGAACTGATACTTTTACTGGTGTTGCTGAACTCTGGATAGTTAGCACATTGGAACTGGCAGTGCTTGAATTGGCCTTTGGTCTTTGTCGAGGTACAATTGAGGTTTCTGTTGGTCCAACAGCATCTGTTATTCTATAATGAAAAATTTTGCAGAGAAAACATTTCAGTATGCATGACTGTTCTTCAGCTTTATTCAAGACACTAAAAAATTAGAAGATGGGCTTACGGGTAATATCTTAGTACCATTTTGCATACCTTTAAATTTTAATATTTTTAAATGTTGATTTCTAAAAATATTGAAGACATTGAAAAGCCTCTGATTTTACTTTTGGAGAACAAGCATAAAGACCTGCCTACTAAATTCATATAGCTTCTTAAGTGACCACAAGAGGGGGCCCATGCAATATTTCCAAGGCACCAAGGTAACTGAACGTCATTAAAATTCATTCTAAGTGTTTTGTTTTTTCTTAAAACATATGTTCTCATATTTTAATGACAGAATACAACAATTTGCTCAAACTCTTAAACGACAGTGATTGTACCAAGATGACCATTCATAGCATTCCAACCCAGAAACTGAACACAGTGAAACAGAAAAATAGTAATCAATGATAAAAAAAAGCTTTTCTTTTTTAAGCAAGAGCTTCTGTAGCTTATCTAGACTCTAGAACTTCAGTCATTTCTAGTTCTATTTCACTACTATGGAATTTTATAACACCAATAGCAATGCAACATTCTGCCAGAGCATGAATAAAATTTTCCAAAAGTGCCAAAAACTGATGTAGGAGCCTTAACCTCAATTTTAAAACTTCTTAGACACACAGAAGGGTAAGTCAAGTCAACTAGGAGCTCTTGAAGAAAGTTAACTTATGAATAGGTACCCTTATCACTAATCAGTCAAAAGAAACCAAGGCTAAAGAGACATTTTATAACAAAATATTCTCAAATGCTAGTCCTTGATAAGGGCATAGAGCTTCAGTTTCGAAGCATTGAGACAGCTGAAAAATGCATGAATGCTTTTAGGAAATAATACTTTAATAACCTACATTCAGGTGACCCACACAGAAGAACAACTGAGTTTGTGATATTTTTGTTTCTTGAAGATGCACGTGTTTGTGAATGGATTTTTCTGCAAAAGATGCTTTTGCCTTTAAAAAACAATTTGAAGAAGCCCTGAATTTTTAAATGTTTCCCTTTTGAAAACACTGTATGACTGGTATGTCACCACAAATACCAATGAAGTGAAATTTGAGCAACTGAGAATAGACAAACTCTGTATTTGGTTTCATTTTGTTAAAATCTGTCGGAAGAATTTCTTGGTTAAAGATTGAAATCTCCATCCTTTCAACTGAAGGGGTGAGAAAGTGCTCGTTACAGTGCACTGAATCACTAAGAACACCTCCAAAAGAGAAAAAAAGAATTCCTGACATTTTAAGGTACAATACAAACAAAATCTTTAAACTTTTGTGTACTATAAAGTATCAAGAGACTAAAACCCTATTTTCCCTTTGCTGTCCCCTTAAGACTCATCTGGGAATGCTGGCACAAAAATTAGACTGGCTAAAAGTTTTAACAAGCTGTTTACACTTTGTATGTTTTCCATTTTTAGCCAATAACTATCTTAAATTGAATACTTTGTTCATGTTAATACTGGATCAAGAAAAAGTGCATGCAAGTGAATGAAAACAAGGGCATTTGTATCCAAAACCAGAGATCCTAACTGAAGAAGAAAATGTCAGCAGACTGACTTTAAAAGGGTTCACTGTATAACTGCAATTGTAACAATTGCTTCCAATTACAATGGTTAGGTACACTCTGATTTAATATATTGAGCAGGCTGTAAAAGTTTATTTAAATTTCCATTCCAGACTGCTAAAACATTGACCTTTTTAAAATCTGATATGCACATAAGATTGGGTTTTAGTGTAAGTTTTTAGCATATTAACCAAACATACAAGAAAACTACAGATGCATAAAATCGCTATAATACACCTACATCAGAATCCACAACGTTCTACATTATTTTGCTCACCTGGCTTTTATTTGGCTTTTTCTAGCAGCTGCCTCGCTAGCTGTCATGGGTTCAGGAAGAGTTGAAGGGACAGGAGAATTCTTAGGAAAAAATACATGTGAATTAAAATATAAAATCCTGAAAGTTGTTACAAATTTAAGAGGAATACTGTGGCTTCCTGGGAGACTTAATATATAAATCAAGTACCAGACAGTGCTTTGGCTGCAACACTTTGGTTAAATACATTGTCAGATTCAACGTATTAAAAATGGTTTCCTTACTTATGTTAAAGAGATTATAAATTGCCACTTTTTTAAAAAAGTGGGCCTTAGAGACTGCTTTTTGCTTTATCATCTTGAATGGAAGACATCTAAGTGATTAACTTTCAGGCTCTCATATACTAGGACAATGCTGTCATGTTTGGGTTACAAAGAATGCAGAGAATATTTATTTTAAAATGTTTACTTTGGAGTTTTCAAACACATTCATGAAAACATTTATTTTGGTTATATGCTTTATAAAGTTTTTTTTTTAAAAACACAAAACCTACAATTGGATAAAATTTGACAATGTTCCTTTAGTGTACTCAACACTAATTAGAAAGCAGATAATTCCAATATCATTAACAAATTATTTTAAACATGCATTATTTGAAACACACACTTACTGGTCCATTTTTAAATTAAGAGTGCAAAAGGGCCAAATTCAAATCTAGTGCCTATTCATAGTCCTGTGCTAAGTGTCTACTGAGAACACTGGTTATGGTGTCCTGAATGCCCGGGGAGATAGACCACCAAAATGTAGATCTGATGAGCTATATATCGTTTCAATAGCTTGCTGATATAGAACATGTAGGACACATTATCCATGATGACCTGATTAATTTGTTCCTGATGAGAGATAGCAAATGGATGAAGGCATTACTGAAAGCCCTGAGCTCCAACAGAATGGTGTGGAGATTGGTTTACTGAGTTGTCCATCTGCTCTGAGTCATGAGAGTATGGAGATGAGCTTCATATCTAACAATAATGCATCTGTTAAAGTTAGTGATAAAGTTGGGCAACAAAAGATATGCCCATCCATATCCTGAGTTGATCTTCCCACCAATCCAGGAATTTCCTCAATTGTAGAAGAACAATCACGTGTCTGTCCAAAGTGTGCCTGCCTACAAAACAGGTCATTCTGAGCCAACCTTGAAAGCAGTGGAGACAAAGCCATATGTGTTCAGTCACAAAACTGCAACTTCCCCATGCATCCTTACTGTACTCTAAGGACTTCCCTGAATTGTCTATACCAAAGCTGATAAGGTTATGAACCTACCTAAGGAAAGGTAGGCCCTAACTGTCAACAAGTTCCAAGAAGCCCCTATTGACTGTGCCTTCTTTATGAAAGTTAGAGGGACTTTCCTTACTTTTAGCTAAAAATCCAACTCTTGGAACACAGCAAGGGCCATCTAGGTGGAAGACAGCACAACCTCATAAGACCGGCCCTGGAGTAGCCAGTCATCCAGGCACTACTACTAGTGGCTAACTATACCAACCAATCTTAAGAAGAAGAAACAACAATCGCTAAGGCATATTCCTGGCAGGCACACCAGAGCTCCCTTTCCAACTGAGGCAGTAGAAAAGGAATGAGGGTGGTTCACTCAAGTCCCATATAACCTCGGTGTCTGGTATGAGGGCATAGAGGGCACATATGAAAGCCAATCAAGCATGCTAGCAGGGAAAAAAAAAAAAAAAAAAATCTCTGATCAAAGACTCAGGAGGCATATGCGAAATTGAAGTAAAGCATCCATAAGGACTACTTGAAGAATGCTTGGTTTTAAAATAATTATTCCATTCTTATAACATTACTAGATGCATCCTCTCAACCTTAACTCCGTCTTCAATGTAATTTGTGTCTTGGAATTATAGATTCTGTCCCGTCCCCCACCAAAATGCTAGAGAAATATAGAAATAGGGTGAAGGGGGTGAGGAGAAAAGTTCAGGCTATTCCATTTTTTGCTTATAGGTATGTAAGATCCTGCCAAGGAATTAGTTTATGGGATGGTTAAGAAGACAAACGAGTAAGAATGCTCTGTGCAAACTTATCAGTCTCTTTTGTCCTCATTAGCAATAACTCTCAAATTTGAACTTCTTGTGAGAAAACTGACAGAACTGAGATCATTTAAAATGTATTTTATATCAACTCAGAGAAATAAAAAGTCAAATAAAGTGTAGAGAATACAATTAACTGAAAGGACCGTTACACTTTTATATACTTTATCAAGGTGTGATAAGCTGTCAGAAGCTGTTTTCCATTCCATCTTTATTTATTAGTGTTATCCAAAAATTCTAAAGCGGTTTTCCTTTTTGTTTGAGTTTAGCAAACTAAGAATTCTGTCAACACAGAATCTATTCGTAATTTGTCACATCCAGAACTTTCTCCACAAGGTCAGTCTTTTATAAAGAAAAAAGTTAACATTAGATGTGTTTTCACTTGGTTTAATAAAAGTGATATCTCTTTATGACAATACTAAGGGACACTTACTAACTAAAAGAAGATGTGAAAAATACAAGATTACTTACATTAATATTAGACAATGGACATTCCTTTTTAGCAAATTTAAAGGCAAAATAAGATACTTGAAAGATATCAGGTCTCCATTCTTGATCTGGTTCGAGCATGTACCCTGTAAAAGTGGATTGATTAAATTTCTCTAACAGCAATTAAAGAAAATTTGCCTAGTACATATTACAAATGAGAATAACAAATGAGAATACCAAGTGATTTAGAATATACTCATCATTTCAAGAAGTGGTTTTAACTTTTCAGAGAAGCACTATATTAGAAGGGTTTCTATCATCAAGGGTATGCAATTTATACTGTATATTTTTACTCTTTTGCTTGCATGGCAGAGTAAAACATTTGCACTACAAGTCCTGAACCTCACCTGAATCAGTCAAACAGAAGACTGATAAGGACTGCTACGAATGCTATAAAACAAACTCCGAAGTGCTACACTAGTGAGTTAAAAAAGTAGAGTTTTAGGAAAACTCTCTCCACCAGCTACAGTGTTGTGTGTCTTCAAAACCTTCAAATTCATTATCACAATGAAAACAGTGTGCCGACTACAGGCATCACAGCTGGGCTGATGTGTAAATGTCACTGCATTTGGAACTGTCAATTTTTTTAAATTTAGGGGATCCATGCAAAAAACACACACACACACACACACACACACACACACACCCCACCCCCACTCAAAACATAATAAATTTTCATCTCTGAACACAAGCAATGTTTTCTGAACTGACACATAGCCAACCATTTCATGAATATATTCTTCTTATATGGATGTCAAATTTATTATTTAGACGCAGATTAATTAGGTAAAAAGAATGGATTTTAGACCAGGACTAAACCATGAGTCAGTTACAGAAACAGTATTATTAAAAAGAAAAAAACCTTAGTAATTAACCAGTATACATTCCAAAGTACACTCAATTTAGTCAGTAAACAATCACAAATAGTTAGGTTCACTATAGAGAACAATAGTATAACCAGTCATGAATCAAGTTAATATATTAAAAATAAATATGGAAAAACATCTAATGCACTGGAGAATTAAGCATTCATTCAGGCTTAATTTTTAAGCAAGGAAAAATTAACATATGAAGGAAAAACGTTTCACTAAAAGTTCAATTTCAATCTTGCAAAGTGTCCTGCATAGAACAAGAGGGCAAGTATTTGTATTCCAAAATATACTTAAGTGTTTTGAAATTTCATAAGTCACTTATTTGAGTCAATGAAAAAACATGGGCAAACAAACCTTTCCATAATTGCACAAAAGCTTACCTTTTACACATTACAAAGAAATGCAGCTTGAAAACCAAAGAGTTAGGTTTAAAAGTATGGCTTTTACACTGAACACCGTAACTGGTTTCTTAAATTTCATTTTGTAAGTCAAGCCACGCCTGAAATCCTACACACTGAATCCTTTAGGTTTAATTTGCTTCAATTTGCCATTGAAAATGATTATATCAAAGAATTATCAAACAAATTTATAAGCCTGATATTTGTAAAACACTAAGCTAGTCATGTATCTGCGTCCTAGGTGCTAGCTGTTGGCCTCAAGGTGACTGTATAAAGAAAAACGGTATTTGAAAACTTCTGGCACCAATGCATGTGATGAGCAAGCATACCTACAAGCAATGGACATGAGCAAGCACTCAATCTAACAAGAAACTGTTCTTTTATTCTTCATCAGAGAAGAAAACTTTCCTTTTCAAAACGTTTCCTCAATGCAATGATTTCCCTTTCCTCCCCAGCAAAACCATGGATTTCCTTGGATTTCTCAGGTAGTGGCAATAAGGACTTTTCAGAACTTAGAACCAAGGTCTTAAAGTGGTTTTAGGACAAGGTAAGAGTATTTATTTTATTTATTTAAATAATTTTACCCCACCGCTCTATTTAAAATATTCCAGTTAGCTTACAAAATTTTCTAAACAAAATACAAATATATATAAAGATTTAAAAATGAGACCACAGAGGGACATAAAACCTGCTAAAAAATATCAAGAAGAGGAACACACACATATAAACTCAAATCTATATGTTCAACCAAATCTTCAAAGTCACCGATTTTTAAAAAAAATTAATCTTAAATGCATATTACAGGTAGGGAAGGCCACTATTATGAAGGTCTAATAAACTGACATAAAACTCTGGTAAGTGCTGCCCAGGTACTTACTTATCAAACAATGCACATTATGGGTATATCGGGAATTGTCTGGAATGGTAAAACTTCCATCACAAATAGCAACCTGACTCTCTCCAAAGGGAAGTGTGAAGAAACAAAGCTTATACAGCAAGCAGCCAAGTGCCTATAAAAAAAATTTCATTGCAAGAGACAATAAGCAAGGCAATAAGCCAGTGTAAAAAGTGAAGACAGATTTAATAAATAACTTAAATGCTGATAATTACTGATGCCTGCACAAACATTGACCATAGCATTTTGAGTTAATCTGTTTACTTAACTTGGGATGCAAGCAATGAAGTGATATGAAGCAGCTCTTCAAAGTGCTTTTTGTCCCACCAGCTAGAGAGGAAACTTGTTTGTTTGTTTTTTAATTTCAGGAGAATAGTTCCAATGTGTTTACACAGAGAAACTGCACGTGTAGAACCATTATCAATTCTGACAAATAAGAATCCTTAAACTCATGTTATTTTCCCATAAGCTTTTTTATGTAATCTAATCAAGATGTGATTGTTTAACACGTACAAGAAAAGTAATCAGAGTTATTTCCCATTTCAGTAATCTGAAAAAGTTCTTCATTCCTCATTAGGTATTACATATGTTGACAATGAAAATGTTTTATTTTCATACAGTAATCAGTTTTACCCTCACTTCATTTCTTAAGTGTTTCTAGTAATTACAAGTATTATTATAGCACTGTTGGTCCCAGGATACTGAAGACACAAGGTGGGTGAGGTATTCTCTTTTATCGGATCAACTGCTGTTGGTGCAAGAGTCAAGGTTTCAAGTTACAAAAAGCTCTTCTTCCAGTCTGGCAGATACTCCAGGCACCACAGCTAATTACACAGTGGAAAAGATAGTTTAGCATGAGTAGTTAACACATATCGTAAAAGACCACTGAAAGTGAAGTGACTTGTGAACACTTCTGCAGTCATCCATCTCAGACTCTCAAGGCCCACATTCCAGACTGAGCCCAAATATCTACACCACAAATTTTAAAACTCACCAGGCCAACTCAACTGACCTGGGATAGCCATGGCCTCTGGGAACAGATATACAGACCTCTCCAAAGTTTGAAAACTCGTCTTTCACCAATAGAGGTTGATACAATAAAATAAATTACCTCATCCATCTTGGTTCTTTAGGAATTAAAAGTAACAAATAGTACCAGCCATTCATTACAAATATTTATTTTTGTAGTAAAATATTTTATTTTCTCATTGTTACTTTTCTCCTTGCACTCAAATTATGTCCAACTGGTTGTTATTGAACTTTGCATTCTAATTATATATAGTGTAATAATCAGCAAATATAGCACTTTTCATTTTCAATGCATCCTATAAATATTCACTAAACATAAATCATTAGTGATAATTAAATCTTATTTGCCATGCTGAACCAAACATGACCAACATTGCTGAATGCATAGGAGCTGGTTGCCTATGCAGTCTGCTTTATTTAAATCATATTATAAATGGTTTTCTATTGAAGTCACTGTTAACATCTGAAGTCAGAGCAAGGAAAAATACTGCTACCTATATTCTGCATAAGTAAGCTAAAGAAAAAATATCTAAATAATAATTCCCCTTTTATAGTACATCACATGCCAATATTTTCTGTAGAGAAGACAACCATTCTCTATAGCTATTTGTCTTTATCACAAGTTCCCACACACTATTTCTGTTGCAAGAAGCCACAAGTTTCTCACTCATTGAAAAGTCTTTACTTTATATTTTCTGAGACATTAACATTCCTTTTATCAATTTTTACTCCTAATAAAACAGAACAACTCCACAAGAATTAGACCACCTTTTATATTCCTTACCCAGATATCTGCCTTGGTAGTAATTGGTTTTCCTCCATAAAGATTGATCATTTCAGGAGCTCTGTATGACAGTGTTGTATACCTAGTAGACAATAAGTAAACTGTAACTGAGATGAAATGAAGATTTGGTCAGAACTGCAATATACTTTTACTAGGGGGCTATGCCCCTTGCTCACTACACTCGCCAACCCCCCTTCTCTGAGTGTAGGCAACCCCAGCTCTCCCCACGGCCACTGGGGGAGGGCCAGGCCAAGGCGATGGGGGAGGCTGCATGGCTCTGGACTGCCTGAGTGCCGGGGAGGGCAGGAGGAGGCAGGGCAGTTGAGGCAGGAGCTATAGGATGCCCACAAGAAAAGGGTTTTTTTGAGAGAGATTGAGATTACCCACCATTCATAAACTACTAAACACTACTCATCATTAATATGGATAATTGCCCTCTACTGATTACATACACATTATGTAAAATAATAAATCACTTGTGACATTTTCAACAAGGGATGCCCTGTGGACTTATCATTGACCATCAGTTCTATAGGGACACATCAGCAGACATACTGCTCATAGGCTGGCTTAAGTTTTTCTTTTATGTAAAGAATCTTTTGCAGGTTTTCCTATAATTTTAGAAAAACTACACAAAATTACAATTATTGCAAATCAAATGCACCAAGTTTATGAACACAAAAAAGTCTGTCTAAGGTATCAACAGGAATACCTCATTTTAATAAAATCAAGGAAAAGAAACATGTGTTACAGATAATCTTCAGAAGACAAAACATTAATTTCAAATTATATCTTGGATTGTGGCATTTTAATTTTTCTAATTTTTTGGTGTATGCATTAACACATTTGTCCCCTGTTGAAGATCTTAGCAACATGAAGGTAATGCTGGAAATATGGAGCAAGCAAAAAGAAAGATAGAGCTAGAAAAGCCAAGAGTGATTTTTCAGATCAGTGTATCTACTTCTATTTCTTGGTAACTGCACTCAGTGCCAAATCCAGATATTGAAGATACATCTCTGAACTGATTCTTGCTAGCTAAAAATAAAGCATATTCCAAGGCTATGTCTCATATTTGCATTTATAAAATGTAATATATCATTCCCAAATGCATGTGTACCCTAAGTAGTAGTTTCAAAAATGGGAAATAAATTTATATCTTTAAGTACTAAAGTATTAACTGAACAATACACACTCTTCAGCACCAACTATCTTTAGTAGACGAGACAAACAATTTTTAAACATACAATTTCTCTGATTAAAAAAAGAGTGGAAAGCACGTGGATGTTACTGAGTCTATCATTAGGACTGATCTAGACCTCAGTCAGCCTCTTTCCAGTGTCAGCAATTATTCAGGCTGATTGAACCTGTTCTTAGTAGTAATTTTTCAATAGCACCCAGAAGTCTGACCACAGTATCTGGGATTCACTGTGGTAATCAACTTGCACTTCAAATAACTTTGACTCTAAGGTCTTACATTCATTCTGTAATTAAAAATGTATTTGTATAATAGTTCACTTGTATGCTGTAAATTACAAGTTGGGGGCCTAAACAAGAACAATGCAATACTTAAAGCATAGCAGGATATTAGGGAGAAAGAGCTGAGATAGTAAAAGTAACTCAAGGTTGCATATACTACCTGGAGGCTTCAAACATTTTGTAATTAAACACTGCCACTGCATAGTTAATATTAGGGATGTTAAGAAGCATGTAACTTGTTACTCGTTGTCAACAAAAATTTCAATAGTCAATTACACGATTAATTGATAAGGGTTAACACTGCAAGCACGCAGTCCGGGGAGCTACATGCACATTTCTGCAGCACCACAGCAGGGGTAGTTCCCGGGATCCAGCGCGAGCCAGGACTGAGCCAGGCTGCTGGCCAGCCCACTAAAAACGCACTGGGCGGAGTCGCTGGAGGAGGGGTTGCGTGTAGCTAGTTTCATTAACCAATAAGCATCCACTTATTGGTTAATCATTTAACCAGCTACACTATTGCATCCCTAGTTAATGTATTTATTTTAAATTTTGCGGAAATTGTTGATGGTATTTTAATTAACCTATAGACATTACCAAGTATTTCTAGTATCTTGCTATGTCTATTTTAGGTGTTGGTATAGTCCTGATGATCACTAAGTGGAAAAAACATTCCTGTTAACAGGAGCTTGGCACTTAATCACCATGAACACTAATTTGTTTCTAATTACACCCGTATGTTTTTATTAATGTATATAAAGTATAACAAGGTCTGTGCTGTTAAGAAAATTAGTGCTTATGAAGAGCCATTTAAGTGAACTTACTTTTTAATTTCTTCTTCAACTACATTAACACCATCTTTCTGAGGATTAAGGAATTTGTTAGTGGCACTGCCAAAGTCACAAAGGACATAGTTTCCATTGTCATTCAACAAAATATTCTCTACCTTAAAAGGAAAAATGAAACAGATAAATGAAACTGAAAAATGAAAAACAGCATGGCATCTCATTTTATAGAAAGCAGCTACTAAGTTTTCCCTCCAACTTCCTTAGTGATGATAAACCTACGTATCCAAAAAGTTTAGTATTAATAGTAAAATAGTAACTACATAAGTCACCAGTAATGCCAATATCTATTCTATAAGAATGTAATGCCTAATATTTTCCCCTTTAATCTTCTGCAGATTCTCCCTTTCCTATCAGATAGCTATTACACACAATGTCTTCTACATTCCAAGTTATCTTTAAACATTGCTGCTCACTAACTTTTACTGGAACTTTTACCTTTAAGTCACGGTGAACTATTGGGGTTTTGCAGTGATGCAGCCTCGCAACAGCTTCACAGGTGTCACAAAATATCCTCAGTACTTCTGGCTCTGTAAAGCCTGTCTGAAGTCTCTGATTCATCTGATTCACGACCTGGCCCGCTACCGTGAAAACATAATTTTGTAAAAGTAACAACTCTTTTTAAAGGTATTTCAAAATACTGTGTGGACTTTAATCAAACAAAGTTTGTTTTTCTATTTAAAATGTTACCTATATGCACTAGAGCCAATCAACATTTTTTCAACTGTCAAACAAAGAAGTTTTAATCTACCAGTCTTGCTGTTTTTTCAAACAGGGCTAATACAAACCCCCCATACATCTACAGAACAGGCAGAGACATTTACCATTAATTTTATTCATTCGTAAGAAGAATCCACCACTCCAAACAGAAGATAATTCGGTGCCCGATGCCACTGAATTAGGGATGTGAACGACTAGTTGACTATCCGATAAGCAAATGCTTATCCGATAGTCAACACAGTTGTTGACTAGTCGGTTCCCCCCTCCCCCTTGCTGTCTCAATCAGAAAGAGACAGCAAGGAGGACTGGGGAGAAGGAGAGGATGCTTCTAAGCGGCAGTGCCATATGGAGCCCAGGGCCTGACCCCCGGGCTCCACGAAACACTGTGTGCAGCCTGCGGCCAGCTGGAGAATCCCCAGGCTGCACGTGGTGTCCCGGGATCAGCTGGGGACTCCCCCGCTGACTCCAGGCTCCATGTGGGCGCTGCCACTTTGAAACACCATAGGAAGCACCAAGGCCAGTGGGGGACTGCCCTGCCGGCCCTGTGCTCCCTGTAGCCGCTTTCACCTTTGAAGTGTACTTCAAAGGCAGAGGCGCCCTTATCGACTAATTGAATAGTCAATGCAAATTGCATCGACTATTCGATTCGTCAATTAATCTAAATTTAACATCCCTACAATTAATAGCATTAAACAGAATTTTTAGAATTTAAATCTGAAACCTCCCCAAACACACTTGCTGACCTTCCCCAAACCCTTCCAAAGCTTCGAGGACACAAACACAACAAAAGCTGTTATGATCTGGAAGTGTAGGAAAAAGACACCAATATGCAATGTCATTACTGCAATATTTGACATTGTGTCTGTCTGCCTGCCTAAACAAAAAAAAAAACCCATAATAAACATAAGCAAAATATGTCCTAAGAATTCAAGTCATTAAGAGAGACAAAATTACAGGTAAGAAATCTGTTTTGTTTCTCCTGTATTGGATCCATGGTCCTCATTAATTAGGACTTGTGTCTAGAAGTAACAAATATTGCTTATCACTTAACCACCATGTAGAGGAAGTAGTTAAAAAAAAGTACCAGTGCAGAGAGTATCACAATGACAAATGGATGTAAAACTCGTTCAAGCTCAGCTTAAGAGTTATGCAACTGCTTGCAGGAATCAATGGATGAAAGTTCTCTAGTGTGTTCTTTTATATAGAGGGTCAGACTAGAAGATCATAATGCTTCCTTCTGTCCTTAACATTTATGACTCAGTGACAAAAGCAACCACTGAGTAATCGCACCAGAAGGTAGAATGTGTCAGATTAGAACGATTGAATGGAGACTATTCAATAGTCTTTGAACTCAAGATTTCCTTATATTGAAGGAATAATTCTCTCCAACACAAAATTGTTTTTTTTTTTAATGTACAACTTTATCCTGAGAAGCACTGATAGTGAATAGATCTGTTGCCCAAGAACTGCTATCTGAAGAACCCAATTCACTTTTTCTATAAAATACACTAACCACAGTGTTGCAGGATTTTTTTTCAGCAAGCACTTATGTCTCTCTCTTCACTATGTTACTCATCTCTGGCAAAATGAGCACAAAATCTGCACAGGAAATTCAGAGATTACCAGTAGTCCAAGGTGATTGTGGAGTCATCTCTAGCACTACACTCCATAAAAGTGAAAAATTCTTGGAAAAAAATAAAAGGGGAAACTGGTTCCAGAGATAACTTCCTTGTAAAAGAATCTCCCAGGCTATGTCTACACTGAGGAGCTATTTTGGGATACCAGAAGCAGGGATGTAAAATTTCAATTAATTGGCTAATCAAACAGTCTATGCAAATTGCATCAACTATTTAATTAGTCAATAGGAGTGCCTCTGCCTTTGAAGTGTAGCAACAGCCCCAGGGCTGTTGCTACACTTCAAAGGCGAAAGCTCCACAGGGAACACAGAGCCAGCGGAGGACTCAAGCAGTCTATCCTGGCCCCGTGCTTCCCAGCGTTTCAAAGCAGTAGTGCTGCATGGAGCCCATGGTCAGTAGGGGATTCCTGGCCCTGGACTGCACATGGCATTTCAAAGCAGCAGTGCCACATGGAGCCCGGGGTCTGGCCCCTGGCTGCATTCAGTGCTGCTGCTTTGAAGCACCCCCCCCCCCCATTGCTGCCTCTTTCTGATAGAGGGAGAAAAGGGGGGGAGGGGAGGGGAGAGAGCGACTAGTCCTTCACATCCCTAATTGGAAGTATCCCGAAATAGCTATTCTGTGTTATATTTTGAAACCAATACTTATGGAATTATGACTTCAAAGCAGTAGATTGAAGATAAATGCATTTATGCTCTCCATTAATTAGTAGCTTAATTTTCTACTCCACCTATACCGGTGATTCCCAAAGTATGGGGCACAACCCAGTACTGGATCGCAGAACTTGGGGCAATGGGTCGGCAGCTGCCACAGCACTTCTCCCCTCCACAAAGCTCTCCATCAGCTACCGGGGAACTCCCCTCCCACCTCTGCTGAGCTCCCCAGCGGCTACCGGAGTGTCGCAGGCATAAATAATTTTTCCCCAACTGGGTCAAAAGAAAAAAAGTTTGACAACCACTGATCTATACTGCCATCAAGTTAAACTTACATTTAGAAACAGCAGTTTTTGAATTGCTCAGCAAAATAGTCATGTTATACTTAGGGCCCTTTCTTTTCAGTTTATTTTATTTTTCCTGGGAATTTATCAGAGTTTATTGTTACAACAAAAAAAACAAGTGAAAGTTGGTAGAAAAAAAAAAAAACCACTTTAATATTTCTGTGTAAATACTTGGAGTTATTTTGATGGTTGGAAGGACAGGGGAAAGTGTTCAGTAGCTTAATGCTTTGATGAATGGAATTCAACATGGCTTGCTGCAGAACTAAAACAGAACTCAAAACAAAATGCCACCTCTGAGTTTAAGAAAACATCTCTAGTCCCCAAATAAAACTTTACATTTGAATAAACAGTTTACTGTTGTAGACTTAGCCTATAAATATTTACATTCAATAGTTGCAGCATGCACACTCAACTTAATTCTTCTCCTGTTTTTGTTATTTTAACTTTTGAATAATTCCTTGTGTTCTGAAATGCATTCTCACACAGATTTTCCCCATGTTAGTGGGTCACATCCAAAACATTGTATAACAGCTTGAAGCATGTATGTAGTAGTGTGAGATTCATCAGTATGCTCAAATGCATATGCACTTCCTCTCCCTCCCAGAGTTAAAACATTACGAATCAGCTGTTCAAGCTCTGGAAGGGAGGGGGAGGAGCAGGGCAGAGCACAAATCGGCAGATTCATGGTGCTCTGAAAGTGCTGAGAGGGAGGAATAGGAAGTGCAGTGCACAAAAGGTGCATGAGGAGCAGGGCAGACTGAGTGTCCACAGGTGGAGCCCACTGCCATGAAGGAGGGCCACACATGAGGGCTACTCACTGTTCATGGTTGCCCATCACTGTTCTAGACTAATACAGTCAGGGCAAAGTTAAGTTTTCAGTAGCCCTACCAACGCACTGAATGAGGCAGAGGGCTAGGACCTGAGCAAGGGAAAGAACTATGTGATCATGTAATCACAGGCTATGTCTCTCTTGATGCATTTTGATAAAGTGCGCAACCTGATTTCAGTTTTTGTAAGCCAAGTGCTTGACTTTGCAACCTTAATATCCTTTTAACATTGTTTCCATGTAATTTCCTTGGTTTTCATTTTCTAAAAACCACCAAACATCATATGCAACTCTACCAAGCCCCTGAATGGATTTCAACAGGGTTTGAATGCCAATGTTTCACACTCACGTCACAAATCTCTACCATCTCAACTGAAAGTAATGGAGTAACATCTCTCTCATTTTCTATATGAGGGGTTGCGACTAATCTGGAGGATAGGGTAATAATTCAAAATGACCTGGACAAATTGGAGAAATGGTCTGAGGTAAATAGGATGAAGTTTAATAAAGACAAATGCAAAGTGCTTCACTTAGGAAGGAACAATCAGTTTCATACGTACAGAATGGGAAGCGACTGTCTGGGAAGGAGTATGGCAGAAAGGGATCTAAGAGTTATAGTGGACCACAAGTTGAATGAGTGTCAGCAGTGTGATGCTGTTGCAAAGAAAGCAAACGTGATTCTGGGATGCATTAACAGGTGTGTTGTGAGCAAGACACGAGAAGTCATTCTTCCGCTCTACTCTGCGCTGGTTAGGCCTCAGTTGGAGTATTGTGTCCAGTTCTGGACACCGCATTTCAAGAAAGATGTGGAGAAATTGGAGAGGGTCCAGAGAAGAGCAACGAGAATGATTAAAGGTCTAGAGAACATGACCTATGAGGGAAGACTGAAGGAATTGCGTTTGTTTAGTTTAGAAAAGAGAAGATTGAGGGGGAACATGATAGCAGTTTTTAGATATCTAAAAGGGTGTCATAAGGAGGAGGGAGAAAACTAGTTCATCTTGGCCTCTGAGGATAGAGCAAGAAGCAATGGGCTTAAACTGCAGCAAGGGAGGTTTAGGTTGGACATTAGGAAAAAGTTCCTAACTGTCAGGGTAGTCAGACACTGGAATAAATTGCCCAGGAGGTTGTGGAATCTCCATCTGTGGAGATATTTAAGAGTAGGTTAGATAAATGTCTATCAGGGATGGTCTAGACAGTATTTGGTCCTGCCATGAGGGCAGGGGACTGGACTCGATGACCTCTCGAGGTCCCTTCCAGTCCTAGTATTCTATGATTCTATACAACCAAGGTAAAATTGAGGCAGCGTAGCTAAGTGGATGAGACCTGGCCTACACCTTACTGGAGAAGCGACCTTGGGCAAACCCTTAAATTACTTTATAATTTGGGAGAAGTGACAAATCCTACCTTAAGGTATCAGGCCTTCTTTATTAAGCAATATTAATAGTATTAATATTAATGGAAAAGCATCTTCTGGCTCTCATATCAGTTCCCCAGCTCCTAAACTAAAGATGCTTTTTGGTAGGGAAAACGAAAGCAATATCCTCAATTTCATCACCTATGTTATCCCCGAGGTTTAGTTCTGCATGGTCGCTCCAGAACAATGCAGGAACTTTCTTAGACTTTGTGTACACTGGCAATTGAGCAACAAAAATTCTGTAGTTCACAGGTACTTAAATCCTTTCCGTCCCCAAAAAACAAAAGTTTTGCTTTGGAAATTGTTGACAGAAGCACTCATGTCAATGTGAACTCCACTCATATGGGGTACAAGTATTTTTTCAGCAAAAGTTGACAAAAAGCATTTGTGCCTCCCACCTATTAATGACACAGATGTGTCTCTAAAAGCTGTGTAGTATGGACAGTAAGGGTGATGCTTACTGGTTAACCGATTACATCCCTTCTATGTGATCAGCAGAGAAATAAAACAATCCACAAAACCAAGTTCATAATGGTGCAGAATAGTCTAAGAATTATAGTTATCTAATCTAAGCACAAAAACAGAAAAGACAGCTAGAAAGCCAAGCACACATGACATTCCCTTTACCTTCAGTCAATAATACCATGGTGTTCAACATGCTACCCACTAGTGGCTATATGGCCAGTTGAGTGTGGCTAGTTGGCTTGAACAATGCAGCTATTTGGCCGGTTGAGCCTGGCTAGTTTGCTATAGTTTCAGAACTGGTTGGAATAGTTTGCTATAGTTTCAGAACTGGTTGGACACCACTGCAAAAACAGAAGATCCAGGCTCTGAATGTTCAGCACTACAGAGGCAGCACTCACATGGTTCCCAATGAGTATAGCCTTCTAAGCACAGAGCGTCTCACAGCAACAGTGAGAATACACACAAGCTACAACATATAAACAGATTTTCTTTCAAAACAGAGATCTGAGGATATCACATCAAGCAGTTCACAGAAGGCCAACTGACAAACACCTCACTCACTGCTTTTACTAGAAATGAAGACAAAGGCCAAACACCCACAAAGGGAAGGTACCTGAAGAATTTTAAGCACCTAAAATGCACTGGCTTATGTAGAAAACTTTCTTTTCACGTGGAGCTGACAGTTGCTTTGAAATTCAAGCATTTTCCAGATTCATCGTAACTCGATTCCAACACTTCTCAAATTTTGAGATAATTACTGGAATAAATGTCTATATTAAAAAGGGGCGGGGGGAACTAAGATACCCCAATTTTAAACTAAATATATGAAAAAGAGGGAATGATTCTGATGCCACCTGTATTGCCAAAACCTAAAAACTGTTATGGATCAGGACATGAGACACCATTATTTGGACCTCCACAGCCCCCCTACTTCCACTGAATAAAATGACTTAAAACAATTAAGGCATCAGTACGATGAGATGGCATGTAGGCTTTACAGTTCATTATCTACAGCAGCAGTTTCACAAATGAAAAATTATTCAATTTTGCAAAGCCTTCATTTCCAAGGAACAGGGATACTTCACATATTTAGGTAAACATTTTTTTTTCTTCTCTTTTAGTTAGACCTTGACATAAAGCAGCGTAGAATGAATTTTTCAATATTCCCAGTTTCATTCTTTCTGGCACTTAAGAATAAATAAGAATGCTTTACTTATATTCATAAAAAAATAAAGCTTCAGAGGGGTAGCCGAGTTAGTCTGAAGAAGTGGGTTGCGCCCACGAAAGCTCATGATACCATCTACATGTTGTGTTAGTCTTTAAGATGCTAATAAAAAAAGAAATCCAAGAGTAGTGTACTTACCTCGACAATATTCCATTAGGATAAGCACCTCCCACACATTGTCACTAACGGAATTAACAGCACAATCCAAATAGCCCACAATATTTTTGTGCCCAGATAGTTCTTTCTGAAACAAAAAATAAAGAAATAAATAAAAATCACATTTTGAATAATTAACATTTAAATAAACTCTAAAGCATAAAGATAAGTCTGTGTAGGACAGTAGAGAATTCTTGGAATATGGTGGAGTCTTTCATCTCTACACCATGCTTGATACATCCTAGCTAACTACTGAAAAGGCATTTTAATAATTACTTAAGTTCTTTTGTCAAGTGAGTAGTTCTCAACTATAATTCCCAGGGGACAGGTGCCTACACTGAAGAAAATATTAGTAGCCAACCCCATCTCAGACTCACAGCTAGGCACTAAGCATCATATAGAGCACAAAAATAATTTCTCCAAAAGAGGATTTAGATACCATGGGCAGAACAGCCTGAACATTCTTGGACTGCCATGATTTATGCTGCACCTATGTAAGCGGCCTGGTTCAATGGTGGTCTGGACAAGGCTGCAAATTTGGCAGCTTTCATAAATACGAAGTTCATTTCAAAAGAATGATAAAAGTAACAAAACACTTTAAGACCAACACCAAAATATTAAGGTTTAGCAGCTATGATCACAATACAGGTTGGACCTCTCTGGTCTAGCACCCTTGGGATATGAGCAGTTCCAAACCAGGGAGTTTGCCATTTGAGGGAAGGTCAAGGGTCCCCACCACCGCCAACCCTTCTGGGCCACCAGACCCAGCCACTGGGCTCCACTCCCAGGCTTGGTCACTGGGATCTGCTCCTGGTCAGGGCTGAATTCCCCACTGTGCCGGCCCCACTGCGGCTGGCCCTGGCCAGGGCTGCATTCCTCAGCACGTTGGCCCCAGCCAGGGTGGCGCACCCCACTAGTCCCGCTGCCACCGGCCCAGGCTTTCAGAGCTAACAGGTAGAGTTCACATTTCTGGCTGACTGTTTTTGTTAATGTTGGGTTTTTTTTAAACTTGTAAACTGAACACATTTTAATACAAACACAGATGAACTATGGAAACCTCAATTGCCATTTTTACCATAACATTAAAACCGTTCTAAAAGTGATATAACACTTTGCTACTGGCAAGTGTGATTTTGAAGTTGGGAAGATCCGTCAGAGGATCTCTGTCACATAATTCACAAGGTAAAAATTGAGAAGGATAAGTAATATTTTTTGCAGTGTGCATATTTTCTTTTGTACATGGAAGATAGTGTCTCATAAGACAAGTGCAGTAAATTTGCAAATTATGCTCAAAAGATTGAAGAGCATAAACACATTAGCAATAGCTTTCAGGAAACAATAGTGTTCAATGAATTCTAAAATAGGCTATTGGAGTACAAACAGAAATACTAATTCTAAGACTGCTAAAAAATGAATTTTAATACTGCAAGGTTAAGCCCTAAGGCATTTGCACATATGCTGGTGTTAACGGAACAAGCCATGGCCAAAAGTGTCTGCACTTCACCTTCCCAAATCAATTACTCCAAGTATTATCCTGAATCAGAGATCAAGACCTACTTACCTCTTCATTCAGCATCTACTATATATTTGAGAGTTTGTCCGTCTGTGAGCGTGTCTGTTTGTTCAAGCACTCCTCCTAAATGGTAAGCACCAAATTTGGTATGCAGCTTTTTCTTATCATAACTTAAAGCAGAAAATGGGATGTGCCTGGAATAGGATTGCTTATCATAAAACCAGACAGAAAAGAGACAATCAGCAGGCAGGTGAAAGGCACTGGCTGGGAGCACACCCCACCTTGTCTAGGACTCCCCAACTCCAAGCCTCTCATCCCTCAAGTGCCTGCTAGGGAGACAGGAAGAGGGACTGAAGCTCCACTTCCCTCCCCAATTCTTACAGGAACATTCATACAGGAGTCATCAGGGAGTATGGGGAAGTGCACCATTTGCTGCATTCCTCACACTGACCAGGGAACACAGGGGGAAGATGAATCTGGACCTGCCCCCACCTGGAGGGCTTGCACTCCTCCCCTAACTGTGCCTAATGGAGCTGTGCTCCTCACCTGGCCCCAAGCTGCTGTATGGGGTTACCCTCTCTCCCCGGGGCAGCCTGCACACTGAACCTCTCACCCCTAGTCCCACCCCATAGCAATGATTCAAATGAAGTGTGTACATTTTATTTTATTTTCCAAAAAACAAAAACTGAGTTAAGGACCCGAGCCATGCTGCTAGTGCACACAGTATATATAGCAGAGTCCTCCCTTTCTGTTTTATGAGAAATAATCCAATTCCAAGGACATCCCATTTTCCTGGCACAATCAAACCGTAACCTTGCTTTAAGTTACAAGACCGATGCATACCAAATTTGGTGGTCCTAGCCTCTTGAACAGATAGGCACATATTCACAGAAAAACTCTCTCAGATAGTATATTTATCTTTTCAGCATATCACAGCAGCTGCCACAAATGCAGCAATCATTTTTGAAAAAAGAAGCTTGTAGTTTCTCTCCAATTCTACCCTGACAAGCCAAATGTACTTAAGCACAATTCACACTCCATCTTCCAGAAGTAGAGGACATCTGCATTCCTAATTTCACACCTCTATAAAAGCAACATTTCATTTCAAATCCATTCCTGCTACATACCAGCAAATAGCTGCTTTACTTACCATAATTGTTATTTCTCTTTTGCAGATATTGAGATCAGGCACATTATTAACATACATTCGTTTCAATGCACAGCGCACTCCACCATGGGTACGCACCAGGAACACGGTGGAAAAGCCACCTGATAGAAAAAATATACAGATCACTTCAGTTTCCATTATTCCTTTAAAAATGTGACAAACCATGATAAAAATTATTTTTAGAACACACTTTTTAATCAAGTAGGAAGCCATTGACACTTCAGACTTCCTCTAATTTCACTTAATCATTGTTTAATGGTTTACGATTCCTACAATATATTATACTGAGCTATTACCTGAAAAATGTTTATTTCACATTAATGAGAGTCTGTCAACTCCTGCAACTTGTAACTGTTGCCATGTGCAGGTGGTAATAATAAAATTTTCCTGAGAGATTTAATCAACAATAAACAATGCCATGGTTTTTTTTTTTTTATTCTATATAATTTTTACCCCATCCTTCATTAAAGTTTAATCAGAAAGTGTCAGACGCCAACTGCATAGGATATTACCTTGTCAATTCTGTGTCTGAGTTTGTGGTGTTCCTTCTGAAAAAATGTTAATGAGGCCTTTGAATTATTTTTCAGAATGTAGGAGCATCTTAAGTGCAACACTTTACTAGGAAAAAAAATCCTCTAAAATATTTAATTCTACTATGAGGCAATAAAATTTTAATTCTACTATGAGTCAGTCCAATTTTTTTGCCTTAAATTGCTCAAGAACTAGCAACAAATAACACTATTTCAAAAAAAAAAAAAATCTGAGTTGTGATTTTTAGCCACCTAGATCAGATGTGAAGAGAAGACAGTAACTAGCATGTAGTATCTGAAGACTCAGGTATTTACTCCTTTTGACATTAAATAGCAACATAATCTAGTATTTAAAGCGTGAAACCAAATCAGGCAAGTTGATTCTATTCCTAATTTTGTCACTGAATTGCTGTATGACCTTAAACAAAAGTCAGGCTCATGCCTTGGTTTTCCCATCTTTAAAACACGCTCCAATATCAAGCACATTTAGAGCCACTAATGAAAGATGCTTTGAAAGTATTGACTGCAAACAAAACTAGAAAGTAACTAAAATATTTGTAGTAAATACATGAAGTAGACTTCCACAATACTGAGGCCTGGTCTACACTCAGGTTGTTAGTGTATAGTTGTTTAAACAATTAATCCATAAGCCTGGTCTTATTGGTTAATCCAAACTACACACACACACACAGACACACACTCTTGCTGCCTCTGATACAGAGACAACGGGGAGGCAGGAGCCGGTGGGTCCCCCCACCACACTGCTACCTCTGACAGAGGCAGCAGCATGGAGAGGGAGGAGGCAGGTAGGAGCCAGTACATGCGGGAAGCCAGCTTTCAAGCTGGCTCCCAACACATATCTGAGCGGAGATGGGCCGTTGGGTGCAGGCGAGAGCTGGAGCTCAGGGAAAGCCGGCTCCACGGAGCAACCTCCTCAGCCCCTGTGCTGTTGTCTCTGATACAGAGGCAGCAGCACAGGGCGGCAGGGGACTCCCTGTGTGTGGGGCCAGAAGTTGGGAGTGCACTGGCTGTCGGTCCTCCCCTGGAGGGGAACATTTTAGAATCATGTAACTGCTAAAGATTGTTGCAGCTACACAATTACTAAAATAACCAGTGTCTAATATCCCTGATATACGCTGGGAGATTAGGTTGAGTTTAGTCACATTAAGTCGATTTTCTAAACAATGAGTCCACACCCAATAAGCCCGTTCCGTCAAATGTAAGGGCTGATAAACTCAATTTCAGTACCCTTACTATTCACGGGGAGTAATGCAAAATTTGACCTTGCATGGTGAACTTTAGGGTAGGGATGTTAACTGATTAACTGGTACTCAGGAGCAGCCCCAGCAGGCCCTGTGTAGGGCTGCCAGCTCTCAGTCCACGCGGGGCCAGAAGCAAATGCTCCACATTCCTCTTTAATCCACTGTTCCATACTTTGGATGAGATATTTCCATCTATTTAAATCATGGTTTTCTTCAAAGTTTTATGAGAATAGGCCAATTCTTAAACTGTTCAAAACAATCAACCACAGAATTCTATCAAACATTTTGAGGGAGGATTAGTTTGGAACTTCTTGCTTTCTTCAGGGAAGCTGAAGCAAAATGGTTGTTACGAAAGTACATTGTAACTTAACAACATTTTCTTTTATTCCTGGAGAAGATGTACTTAAGTCTTTGACTAAAAGATTAATTAAATGAGCACTGCAGCCATATGCTATTAAGGAGCATATTTAGGTTTCTTCTTCTTTGCCAAGTTTGCAACATTGTCTCTCACAAAACTGCTCATGTGACAGGTGAATTTTTGTTCACTTTTTTTTTTTTTTTATAAACAGCTTTCACCACCACTTTTAAATACTACCACCTATGGCAGCCGCGGGGCTGCTCCCAGTTACCAATTCACAACCCTATGCAGCACTGTGGAATGTTTTCCATTCTCTCTTTTTCAGTTTTCACATCTATATAACACAGATGAATCTAACAGTCCTGTGAAGTAGATGGGAAATGTGATGTACTTTTAACATAAAAAACCAAAAAATGGTAAGACCTTATATTAATTTGGGATAATATAAAACAAATTACACTAAACTGATTTTGTAACTCAGTATAACTTGTTACAAATTTTATTATTCCACCAAAATTAAACACTTGCACAATAAAAATGAAATGTGAAGGAGAGAGCCATATTTTTCCATTATTTTGCATCTAGTACGAATACAATGTATTAAAATGAAGCCTTCCTATATTCAATACACTTGCAGTTGCAGATCATTAACATATAGGAAAGACAAGTCAGGAATCACCCATAGGCTCTTCCTGTTTTTAAAGAAGATTTATTTAAACACAGCTGCATCCTGTAGAAAGCAAAATATTAATCTCACTTCATATTACTATTACCAGAACTAGACTATCAGAAATGTTGATAAAGTTAAAACCCTAAAGTTCTTTTTAGTACTTAGCAGCTTATTTTCCAGCATTAGAATACTCCAAGATCAAAAGTTCCTTTAACCCTTCACTTTTCCACTCCCAACACTACTGACATATGACTCTCACTATGTTTCATTTTAAAACTTTTGTACACGGGGAATGGTTACAAAGGGGAGAAGTGGAAAGCATGGAAGGACATTTAAGTCCTATAGTTTCCTCAGTCTTTCATGTAGAATATTTTATTTATTCCAAAGCTGTAACTTCAAATAAAAATAGTTATATCTGAAGTTTTCAGACAAGATACAGAAAAGTTTATATTAGCACCTTTAAGTCTGAAATGGTTTTAAATCCATTTCCTTTCCACTGTTTATGCTGGCTGTTTAATTTTTTTAAGGTAACTTAGCTTGGACAAGAGAGAGAAGCCACTTAAATTTTTTAGCTCTCCTGCATTAGCACAGCATAGTCATGTTTAGGGGCAGCACCAGCTGAGTTACGTACTTAACCTTTAAGGTCAATACAATAGATTTTTTATAATCTTTAAAGAAAATCAACCAGCATTTTGGAAAACTGACATCTCTAAACTTACTTGTGGTCTTGACTTTCTGGATCACTTTTTCCTGAGCAAACAGAATAGTCCCTAAGCATTTCAAGATTCCCAACCAAAAGGAAAATGCTAATTATTTTTAGTTGAAGATACAAGGAACAGCAGAATACATGTGACCTAACTGCTGAAGAAACCCTATGTAACAAAATGTGTGCTTGCAAAGAGTTACTAAAGACATACTTACACTACAGACTATAGCCCTATGTTAGGAGTTATCACCCCCGCAGTAGTTACGGATATCCACACTTACCCTCCTTCTGTCACTGGTGAGTGTCCTCACCAGAAGCGCTTCCACCAACTAAAGAGGGTGGGGGAAAGGGGAAAGTGGGCTGAGAACCAAAGCTCTGCCCAGAGCTGGAGTGGGGGGCAGCTACCTGAGCTTCTTGCCTCCCTGAATGTGGAGCCAGGAGAAGCCAGACCCTAGGTTTTCTTGACAAATGGAATCATGAAATCGACAAGATAGCCATCAGCTGATGTATGTAACCAGTGTCTGAACCGATATTGCATTTCCCTAATTGCACCAACCTAAGCCCTATGACCCTCATGAAAGTGGAATTATGTCATGTTCATGTAGTTCAGCACTTACATCATCAGAAGGCCACAGTATGTTCAGACATAATTAGGTTAACATAAGCTGCCTTACATCGACTTAACCATGTACTGTAGACCAGACCTTAGTAACCTAATTAAACGGTGTAAAAATGAGGTAGCAGATGGGGATGTAAAATTCCAGTTAATCAGTTGTGGTTAACACTAAGGAGCTGAAGCTGGTGAGCCAGAGAGCTCGGTGGTACTCTGGGGGTACCCGTCACAGCCTTCAATTGAAAGTTTTCACACTCTGCTTTCCTAAGTCACCTCTATCTTTATGGTGGGCCACAATTTATTACTCAAAGAAAGGGGAGAGCTCAGATAATTTTTCCTATTCTTCAGTGTACTATGGTCCACAGATTGATTATAATGGGATTTTCACAGCAGTATGCCTCCAAAGTGGGAGGCAAGAGCATCTTTTAAATAAGGCATCCAGAACTAACTACATTATATTAACAGCACCCAAAACTTGGTTAACTCAGAGTTAAGGTGGTCCAGTGCACCTTAACTTCATTTCCTTGTTTTCAAAGTCTTGAGCACAGATGAACCACTATTAGGAAGCCTGTTGAAGAATTAATTTGGACCCCTAAGCTTAAACCCCATGAGACACAGCAAACTTCAAGATACAAATCAACATGTGAATTTCAGAGCACTTATAATAATCTCTTAAACAGAAAGTGACTGATCCTTAACTCCAGCAGAGCTGCTGCTCCATCATAATAATCTTCCATCCTCCCTTCCGCCTCCCCCACCCCATGAACCAAGGCACAGAGAAAATTTGAAAAAAGACATTGGCTAAAGATTAGATGACCAACACGTAGAAACACTGAATTTACATACTGAAGCTAAATGATTGCCCAAAAGATCTCAATTCAGGTTCAGGCTCTTATCAATGAGACTGTCAGTGCCCTTAAGGATTAGACTACGATGCTTTCCAAAGAATATTTCTGGAACTAACTTGGAGAAAAGAATGCTGTAACCACTGTAAGGACTGCTTGTTTGACTTTAAAAGTACTGGGTCTCATCACGAGAAGCTCACAACTGCAAAAATTTGTCTGAAAAGAGTTAATTTTTAGGAGATATATCTTTCCACTAAAACGTAATACCTTCTGCAGCAGTTTGAGCCAGGTACTGCTGTAAGAAGCTGATAGAGATTTGAAGGTAGTGCTCCACAATGTTGGAGACTGGAAAAAAAAGATTGTTGACCACAGGAAACATAACATTGCCATGTGTGCAAAACTTCTCTTAAACACTCTAACATTATACTTGAAACTTGACCTTTTTACTTGGACTCTCATATACAGCCACAATAAAATCTTGCTAGAACTAAAAGGTATGTTTCCCATTCTTTTACACCGTAATTAAACTATGTACTGTGCACCACAGAGTAGAATAAGTTATTTGTTGACTTCTAGTTAGCATTCATGAGATGATCCCTTAAAGTGATCCATTTTATACGGTTTAGTCCTAGAAGATTGGTTTTTGCAATAGCAGACTAGGGATGTGAACAACTAGACAACTAGTCGCTTCCCCCCCACCCACTGCTGCCTCTATCAGAAAGAGGCAGCCCCCCCAGAAGGGAGGACGTGGTGCTTCAAAGCAGCAGCACCACATGGATCCCGAGACCAGACTCTGGGCTCCATGCAGTGCTGCTGCTGCTTTAGAATGCCGCGTGCAGCCTAGGGCCAACTGGGAGTCCCCTGCTGGCCTGGGCTGCACAAGGCATTTCAAAAGCGGCAGTGCCACATGGAGGCCAGAATCAGTGGGGGAGTCCCCAACTGATCCCGAGCTCCACATGGCGCTGCCGCTTTGAAATGCTGCGTGCAGCCCAGGGTCCCCTGCTGGCCCAGGGCTGCACACAGTGTTCCGAAGCGGCAGCGCTGCATGGAGCCCGGGGTCAGCTGGGGACTTCCCCACTGACCCCGGCTCCATGCGGTGCTGCCACTTTGAAACACTGCAGGGAACACGGTGCCAGCGGGGGACTGCTTAAGTCCCCCCACTGGCCCCGTGCTCCCCACAGCCCTGGGACTGTTGCTACACTTCAAAGGCGGAAGCATCCTTATCGACTAATCAAATAGTTGATGCAAATTGCATCAACTATTCGATTAGCCAAATAATCGAAATTTTACATCCCTATAGCGGGCCTCCACTGTGTGAAGCAGGCATTGGAAGATCCATACTAAGTTAATCAGTCCTAACAGCCATAGCCTTGTCAGCAAAACAAACAGCATCACTGCTGCGCCCTCACATCATTTGTATGGTCCTGCAGAGCTATGGAAAAGGTGAGAAAGCATTCATCAGAGATGTTGCCCAGCAGTGCAAGATGTCACTCACCACCAAGTATCCTGCATCCAGACACATGGAGAAGCTAACAGCACTCTATTGCTATTTTCATATTTAAAAAAAAAACAGCCCACCATGTTAAATGGTGGATCAATGCATCCCTTACTGCATGCTTATGGTTCCACTACTCGATTTCTGCCCATTTCATCACTACAGCCTGCTGGTGCAGGGAAGAAATGGAAGTGGTGATGAGGCAAGGCACCCTGCAGCAGAATTTGGAAACAACCTGAACACAGAAGCCTGGTGATCCATAGGAGCAGCTGGGAAAACAGTCCAATAGTTAGCATCGTGACACATGTGCAGCTAGTGACAATAGCATGATACTTTCCCAGTCTTTTAGATGTTGCAGAAAATACCCACCCATTCCTCTATTACATTTTCACAGGAAGCAAGAGGATGGATATATAACTATAGCTAGCCTAGAGCAGCTGAAAACCTTCTAATCATAGTTCCCAGTACTCTGCCTGAGGAGGCACTGTTTGTTGGGTTTAATGCACATGTGTTATCTGATGCCCTAACTGATTCAGAGTGGCCGTCTTCCTCTATAAAGAAGTAGTCCCTTTGTGTGAGTGCATGTGCACAGACCCAGAGGAATCAACATATCTTTGGCCTGATGTGACATGCTGCACTTCATAAAGTGCACAGGGGAATTAGATATAAAGGGTGAGCACCAGAAACCAATTTTATTTATGAGTTTGTCCCTTTGATTCCACTTCAAAGGGAAGAGCAAAATTGAGTGCAGACACTGCTCCAAAACTATTTAAAGTGGCTAACATTCCCTCTGCTCTCTAATAAGCTTATTTTCTTCTGTCTCCTACATGGATCTTTCAATGAAGTTAATAGCCTGAGTTCAGTACAAACTCCCTAGAAGGCCAATCCCTTTTCCCCACGCGGACATGTTTTCCCTAGAGCCCCAAACAGGGGCTGTCAGAATGCAACTCTTGGGGGGTTTGTTAGAGAAACTGTAGCAAAAACAACTTGGAACTAAAGGTCCCTTACCACACGCTGACATCAGTAACTCTTTCTGAAGGAGAGGAGTCTGGCTGAGCTTGCCTGTTGCTCAGATAACCTAGGCAGATAACCTAGAGAGAACTACAAGGGGACAAATCATGCCCCTACAGTCAGTGACAAAGAGGTCTGATGCTCTCTCAAACTACAAGCAGGTTGATGTAATCACTGTAGTGAATCATCTCTGCATGATGAAGCAGCTATACACTAGCAGTAAGGATGTTAAATATCAACTAATTGACTAATCAAATAGTTGATGCATTTTGCATCCACTAGTCAATAGGGCGATTCCACCTTTGAACAGCTGATCCCAGGCTCCACGAGGCGCTGCCATTTTGAAACGCCATGTACAGCCTAACGCCGGGCTCTCCAAGGCATTTCAAAGCAGCAGCGCTGCACGGAGCCTGGGATAAGCTGGGGACTCCCCCACACTGATCCCGGGCTCCATGTGGCACTGCAGCTTTAAAACGCCACGTGCAGCCTGGGGACACCCCAGCTGGCCTTCAGACGGCACACGGTGTTTCAAAGCGGCAGCACTGCATGGAGTCCGGTGTCTGGCCTCAGGCTTCAAACGGCACTGCCACTTTGAAGTACCCCTTCCTTTCTCCTCCCTGCCCCGCTGCCTCTGTGATAGAGGTAGCAAGGGAAGGGCAAGGGGGAGTGACTAGTCAACTAGCATGTCAACAATAAGCAAATGCTTATTAGATAGGATAGTCAACTAGTCCTTCACATCCCTAACTAGCAATTTAAAAAACTTTACAAGCTAATATTCTTCCATGATCCATGAGGACATTACATTGCAAGTCTTAAAATTCAGAATGCTTAATGAGAGTAATGAATGAAGAAGGCTGACCTTGAAACAGTAGACAGACTAAAAATCAACAAGACACCAGACTAGAACAGTTGTCCTACTTTTCCTCTACACCACTACAACTTCACAACACTAGCCCTTATGAAACAAAAGGTAGTTAAGTATTACTTTTCAACTTATTTTTTAGAAGGACGCTCACAGTCATCAAAAATACAATACATAGCTTTAAATTTATATAGGAAGATAATAGAATAATAGAACTGGTAGTAACCTCAAGAGGTCAGCAAATCCAGTTCCTGCACTCATGGCAAGACCAAACACTAGCTAGACCAGTGGTGGGTAACTTGCAACCCATATGGGGTTCTACGTGCCTCTCACATGTTGCCCACCCCGGGCACTTACCTACTCCTCCCCTCCTTCCCAGAGCTTAAACAGGATGAGTCAGCTGACTCTCAGCATTCAAGCTCTAGGAGGGAAGGAGAAGAGCAGGGATGCGACACCAATCAGCTGATTCCCAGAGCTATGGAAATGCTGGGAGGAGAAAGAGAAGGGACCAGTGCACTTGGGGGAGAAAGCATGGAAGAGGCCTGGTGGGAGTTTGATGGAAGGGGTGGAATGTGGGAAGGGCCTGAAGCAGAGGGGAAGGTTGAGCAGCCTCCTGTCCTTAAGTCAAGGCCAATTAAGTAACATATGAGAACACTAAAAGCAGAAAACTGTGCCTTCCACTACTGAAGCACAATACAAATTAACTCTTAATTAAGTTGGGACAAAAGTATTGGGGGCTTAAGAGTATTTCATTCACAGCTCCATTTCCTTTTCATTTTTCTCCCTAACACAATCTTTATTTTCTCGGTTTTCCTTTGAAGTACTCCATGGATTAATTTTGATCTATGCGCTACACTTTGATATACAACTGAGTATGCCAATTTATATCTACTAACTTCAGTTGTATGAAGACTACCTGTGACAGATAAAACAGTTACTAAATTTATTCAATTTAAATTAGATAGACTTCAGCAACAAAAAGCTTAATGCAGCATATTATGATTTGAAATAAGCCTCTCATACCCCTGGAGAACACAAGTTCACTTGAATTCTTCTGCTGCAAGCAAACTGGCTACAATCGTTCAGCTATTCCAAAAAGCATTATAAAATAAAACCAAATTTCAAAGAGATCCTTTATTGAGCCCTTTAATTCTTTAAAACATTAATCATAGAACTGCTATGAGAAAAAGCCACTCACATATTATTCTCATGCAAGAGCCATTATTCCAAGACCATCAATCTTAACTGAATGAACCGTCATGATTTTAATGATACATTTCCTTATATTTGTTATTAGTAATATTTTAGATTAGAAATGAAATTGTATATTCTAATCTACTTTTCATTATTTGTGCTATTACTTTGTGCTTTTCTCAGATTCAATTAAAATATCAATTTCTAGACATTTGCAGGTTCATAAACCTTAATACAATGCTGCAATGTTAGAGATCAACATAGAAGGAATGTTTGTACAGCAGAATACCTATTTGATAAATAATTAGGGATTGAGTTCTTAAAATCAAAAAGTTCAAAAAATTGAACATTACAAAACTGTAGTGTCTACAGTACATAATTATAAATTAACTGTACAAAATGAATGCATCCCGGATTTTTCCATGTTTGAAAGAACTGTAGTATCTCCATCAAATCTCTCACTTTTTACAAACCTCTACACCGGGGTGGCCAACCCATTCTGGGCAAAGAGCCAAGATATTGGTGGATCCAGCTCAAAGAGCCGGGGCAAAGTTGTCGAGGAAAAAAAAAAAAAAAAAAGACTGCCCCTTTAAAAGGAGCCCCCGGTCGCATTTGGTCAAAAAAAGCTCTGCCCCTTTAAGAAAATGCGCTTAGAGGCTTTTTGGCCACATCAGGCTCCCGCTGGTGGATACCATCTTTAACAGCCGTGCCGGACGGCTCCCCTGCCCAGGTCAGCACAGGGAGCTGGGAGGAGAGGGCCATTTTTGGGGGTGCAGGGGCAGCTTTACGAGCCACCGGGGGGGGGAGGGGGAGTGCCGCGGGTTGGCCACGGCTGCTCTACACACATGGGAAGACTAGCAAAAGGAATGAAGTCCTATGGGGGGAGGGGGGGAATAGTTTATAACAAGTCACACAAAAGATCAAAATTAATAAAAACCATGGTCCTAAGGTATAAGGTTTCCATTCTAATTTATGGGAATTGCCATAATGAAAACAAGTAGACCACCTACCTATTTAATTATCTCTAAAAGCAGATTGTACCCATTGATTTTTTTGCAGGAAGCATTTATGGGAAGGTCCCAGCCCCAGCACGAGCCAGGACTGAGCTGGGCTGCCTGCCCACCCAACTCCTATTACATTTTAAATGAAGAGCCCATGGGTACCAGCTCCTGCCCCGCCACCCCCACCCCCCGTTGCCTCGTATAGAGGCAGTAAGGGAAGGGGGGAATGCATGTAGTCGATAAGATTAACCAATAAGCCTAGGTTTATCGGTTAATCATGTAGCTGACTACATGCTGACATACCTAATTAGGTAAACCTCTAAGGGCATGTCTACACTAGGAAATTATTTCAAAATAAGTTATTTTGAAATAACTATTTTGAAGTAGCATGAGCACACTACAAGCCTCGAAATTAGTCCAAGGAAGGCTCCCTTAATTCAGACACACTACCTCAAGATAAGGCCCCAGGAAGCACTGGGGAGTAATTACTCTGAATAACTGGGGAGTAGTTATTTCAAAATAGCAGCAGTGAATCATCCACACTACCACTATTTCAAAATAATTATTTTTAAATAACTCCTCCTTTCCATGAAGAATAACGCTTATTTCAAAATAACCGGCCCCTTATTTTGAAATAATGCATTTGGTAGTGTGCACACTCCACTTGTTATTCCTTATTTCTAAATAACTCCCTAATGTAAACTAGAGATGTTAAATATCGGTTAATTGAATAGTCGAGTAACCTCGTGAATTCTTATCAGTGAGTCGACTATTCTGAAGTCCCCGGAGGCGGTGCTGGCAGCAGCACGGGATGCCAGGCGGGAGCTAGTCCACGAGGGGAGCCAGTTTAAAAACCAGCTCCTCTTGCAGACCGGCTGCTTGTCGCTCTGTGCTGCTGCCTCTGATAGTGGGATGGGGGTCTGAACCCCCGGACCCATCAGGAACCAGAATTGAGCCGGGCTGCCTGCCTGGTTCCTAATACACTTTAAATGCAGAGCCACAGCAGGGGTATGTCCCGGACCCAGCGTGAGCCAGAACTGAGCCGGGCTGCTGGCCAGCCTGCTAAAAAATTTACTGGTTGGGAAGGAGAGGGAAATGCATGTAGTCTATAGCATTAACCTATAAGCTTTTGCTCAGTTAATCAACTACAATATTACATCCCTAGTGTAGACGAGGGCTAAAATACCAGTTCTGCCACCTCCAGGACACCAAGCCTCCACTTACATGGAGCCTAGCCAAAGTCAAGTTACAAGCTGAACCTCTCTAGCCTGACACCCATTGAGACCTAACAGGGGGCAACCCAGGGAATTTGCTGGACCACTAGCGGTCAATATCTTCTAGCAGTATTACCAACACTTCCACTGTTTACTGGGCTCTTACAAGATATTTGGGGGTAAATTAGAGCTAAACAACGCACAGAACACTGAGAGCCAAGACTGGTGGCTGTAAACAAACTTTATGGGACCACAGGAAACTTGGCCACACCCATAAGAAGTGGACATCTGACAAACTAAAATCTCACTGGACCACAGACATTGCCAAACCAGAGAGGGTCAACCTGTATAGGATCAGGGCCTGCCATTGTAAGAGCCTTCTCACACTGAACCTGAAATATTAATTTTCAGAGTTTAAAAACTTTATCCAATGCATACTTATCCAACAACTAAACCTATCAGGTCAGGTATGCCTGTGCTGCCGTTCATTACTATTTCAATTTGAAGAACAGCTGTATATTAAAATGGCAATGAATTAAATTTCTATTTTATCTATTTTATTCATTCCAGTTGTCCTAGACGATTAGCTCTTCAAGACATAGGCCATATACAGGAGGCTCCCGAGTTGCGACTGCCCGAGTTCTGACCCCCCACATTTACAACAATTTTTGTAAGTGCGGAAGGGGCCGAAAACCCCTGACTAACGTCCTCAGCCTACATTTACGACGGCACACGGCGCCTATCATAAGTGCGGGTTCGAGTTACAATGCCCCCAATTTGAGATGCTTCCCCAGGAACGGATCACGTCACAAGTCAGGGGCCTCCTGCACACTCCTGGGGTTTTATACAGAACCCAGCACATGATGCCTCCTGTTCTGATTAGAGTATTTAACAAAAATAATAATATTTGCCAAACAGTATTTGACCAGCTGTAGACCTAGCTATGTTTTTAAAAATTGCCAAATTAATCAAAGAGACACCAGATTTTACATGTAAGGATAACCTCCTAATACAAAAGGACTACAAACATGAGTGCCTAATAGGTTGCTACTGCCACACACTCAAAAAGTTATGCTCAGCTAACCTAGCTACTTATAAGGTTAAGACATTGAGAGTTCCACTAGGTTGCTATCCTGGATAGGGATGTTAAAATTAGATTAATCAAATAGTCAATGGAATTTCCATCAACTAGTCTATTGGTCGATAAAGGCACTTCTGCTTTGAAAGGTAGCAAGAACCCACCCAGCTGTTGCTACATCTCAAAGGCGGAAGTGCTGCACAGCATTCCACCTTTAAAACGTGGAAGAACCCCAGCAGGGGCTCTTCCACATTTCAAAGACTGAAATGCCGCATGGAGCATGGGGCCAGAGGGGGACTCTGAGTCCCCCGCTTGCCCCAGGCTCCATGTGGCACTTCCACTCTAAAATGTACAAGAGCCCCAGTGGGGACTCTTGCACATTTCAAAGGTGGAATGCTGCCACTGCGCCCCTTCCCCCTCCCATGGAGCTCGGGGGAACCAGCTTTTAAGCCGGCTCCCCTTAGCACTCCCTTTTTCCCCCCGCCCTTGCTGCCTCTTTCTGATAGAGGCACCAAAGGCGGAGGGAGTGACTAGTTATATAGTCTGTCGATTAGTCACTTACATCTCTAAGCCTGAACTCTCTTTAGGGGCTCAATCTTCCATAGCAACCTCCAACTGGTACAGGTCTGATCAATGCAATTCCTTTCAGTTCCACCCTCAAACCTCCTTTGCCTGCTGATTCTCTCAGTCAGCTTTTTCTTCCTGTTCCCCTAACTGCCATACTACTGCCTCTCTCGGCTCCTGCTACCTTGGTCTCCTACTACTGTAACTCTCCCCAAATCTCTTGAATCCTCCCTTACTGACAGCTCCAGTGCTTCACTACTTCCAGTGCTTTTTCCAAGAAGCACTGAATTTAAATTGGTCTGATTCTTACCCATTTAGTCAGCATTTAAATTACACTGAAAACTGACAAGAGGGGCTGAGATGGTATGCCTGCATTCAGAAATACAAGATAACATTTCTAATACGGTTGCAGGGTTTTCTTCACAACTACAAGGACTAGAAACTTGCTTTTTTTACAGGAAAGAGGATAAATGGAAACTTAGAGTTTGCAGAAGTACATAAAAACCATGAAAGGTTCCTACAGGCCCTTGCTCAAGATTTTTTTGAACCCTGCCAATTGTAACTAATCTGTGCCTTTCCACATTTCCACTGATTTCTTTTGGCTTTACTGCCAAAATAACTATTACAGACACAGGTGTCTTCAGAATACTATTAACTACCAGTGCTGAACAGAACCATAGAATACTAGAACTGGAAGGGACTTCAAAAGGACATTGAGTACAGTCCCCTGCCCTCACCAAGGATCAAGCACCATCTAGAGACCATCCCTGATAGATGCCTATCTAACCTCTCAAATATCTTCAGAGATGGAGATTCCACAACCACCTGAGGCAATTTATCCTGTGTTTAACCACCCTGACAGTTAAGAAGTTTTTCTCTAATGTCCAACCTAAACCTCCCTTGCTGCAGTTTAAGCCCATTGCTTCTTATACTATCATCAGAGGCCAAGGAGAACAATTTTTCTCCCTCCTCATGACCTCTTTTTAGATACTTGAAAACCGTTATCATGTCCTCTCAGTCTTCTTTCTAAACTAAACAAGCCCAGTACTTTCAGTCTCCCCTCATAGCTCGTGTTCTCTAAACCTTTAATCATCTGTGTTGCTCTTCTCTGAACCCTCTCCCAATCTTTCTTGAAATGTGGTGCCCAGAACTGGACACAATACTCCAACTAAGGCCTAATCAGCACAGAGTAGAGAGAAAGAATGATTTCTCATGTCTTGCTCACAACACTCCTGTTAATGCATCCCAGAATCATGTTAATATCAATGTTGAACATTATCTACCAACTTAGACTGCAAGTCTTGACTTGAATGCTTTTTAATATAATCATAGAACAAAAGCAGATACACACAAGAGGATAACATTACAGACATTATATTCTGTCTCTAATGCAAAGTTACTCGATAACAGAACAGCTGACAAAAGGGACAAACTACACATATTGCTCTTTCTGCAACCCTTTGGCTGATGTAGTCCTCTAATATCAATTTTGAATAAGAGTTTACACTTTTATTCACTGACTATTTACAAATAAGATTATGAGAGTCCTCTTAAGTACATAAGTCTAAACAAAGCACTATACAACTTCCCTGTTTTCTACCAGGGGTCTATTTTAAGTCACCTCTTCAACATACCCCTACACAATTCCAAGATGACTACCCTGAAACCAGCTTATCAGAGGCAGGTCCCTGTAATGAGCCACTTTGACTTTAATAAGGCTCCATAAAAAAGGTCCACTTGCATAGCTAGATGTGGAATTGGTGGCTTAAGAGTAATTCATGAGGACTGAGCTGACTCCCCAACAGCAAAAGAACATAAGAACGGCCGTACTGGGTCAGACCAAAGGTCCATCTAGCCCAGCCCAGTATCCTGTCTGCCGACAGTGGCCAGCACCAGGTGCCCCAGAGAGGGTGGACCGAAGACAATGATCAAGCGATTTGTCTCCTGCCATCCCTCTCCAGCCTCTGACAAACACAGGCCAAGGACACCATTTTATCCCCTGGCTAATAGCCTTTTATGGACCTAAGCTCCATGAAATTATCTAGCTTCTCTTTAAACTCTATTATAGTCCTAGCCTTCACAGCCTCCTCTGGCAAGGAGTTCCACAGGCTGACTCTTTTGTGTGGGTATTTAAAAAGGTTTGCAATTCACATAATAGGAACTGATTGCAAAAAAAATTGCACAAAAGCTAAAGACAGACGCGGTAACATATCATTCATTTTTTTAATGTAACCTAAAAGATCTCGAGATGGCAACATCTCTTTCAGAAGGCACTAGAAATCTGTGTAGGCCAGGTCCTTCCTGCTTAAAACTCAGATTTTTCTAGTTCTAAAGATGATTCCCAAAATCCCACATTTTAGAAAAAATGAAAATTCCACATTAACATACTGCCATCATTGCAATAATTTTTAAATAATATGGGATAAATACAGAATACTCAGGTCATTTGCAATGCGTTAGCAGTTTACCAATTCTCTGACTCTGTAATAAGAAAATCAATTTAGAGCCTTTAAAAATTCTTTGTTTGGCATTAACAGTAGTTTTAATAAATGTATGCAAGTGGTAATGAGAACAAGCAAAACTACCCAATTGCATACAACATTTCTGTTGAGAGTTATACATACATTTTAACCATGAAAATTTGCCAGCATGTACACATAACTCTACTAACTTTAGCATGATTGTATTCACTTTACTGTTTTAAAAATTTGCAGGAATACCACACAGCACAGATGTATAGCAAATACAAAACTATCCTTAGTCCAACCAGCTGTAAAGGGAATTATGCAGCATTCTTCATAGCGTGTACTATATCCACACATTTCGCTAAGGAGAAAGTACTATACTGGTTACAATGAGAACCCAAATCTGACACCACTCAAGATTATTTAGTTCACTAAAATGCATAACAAATGACAAAATATTGCTCATTTAGAAGTTCTGCTGTCTAACATAACTTCACTGCAATGCCAATTGCAAGTTTTAGAACACAAGCAGCATGCTGATAATGGAATAATTAATCAAATTGTTGCAAGAAGACAGACAAGAGTCCGATTGCAAATAAAGCTGCAAATGCCATCAATTCATTGCTGTATTGATCTGTTGATTTCCAGAAGTTAAGCCTTACTATCAGTTTCATTTAGAATTACTTCGCAAATAGGACACAAGTATTATATCAGGGATACTTACACAAGCCCATTCTCTGGCATTGGTTACTGTACACTACTTCGTTCTTTGCAACGCCATTTGTTTTGACCCAATGAATCATCAAATCCAACAACAGCATGCCACATGTTTGGCTATTCTATACTGGTGTACTAGTGACAATATGCCAGGAAACTATGTAAACCCCATAATGAGGCCAATGCACCAGCCACCGTTTTGGTATTTTTTTTAAATCCACTAACCGGCTTATAATGTGTAAGCAGCTACTTAAAGTCTGCGAAAGAGACACAGTGTCGGGGCGACACAAAAGTCTGGCTCAGCCTGGGAGGGGGCTGCACAAAGGGAGATTTCTCTAATTCTGCCCCCAACTTTTTAGTCCCTCCAACAAGCCCCCTTCACTGACTCTGCGCAAGCCTCCCGCCTCCCATCCCCGCTTGCCTCGGGCTGGCACCTATGCCCCAAGGGAACGGGATGGGGACAGAGCCGCCCTGCCCCACCGATCCCTGGGGCAGAGGCGCCTCCCCACCGAGAGGGCGGGGCCTTGCCCTGGCACTGCCCCCACCACCCGGGGCCTGCCCCCGTTACCTTCCGCCAGCAGCTCCTCCAGGGTGACCTGGTACCGTCCCACAGCGAGCACCCGGCCCACGGCGCAGCCGCCGCCCCCTCCGCCCGCGCCGCCGGGGCCAGCGCACGTCGTCCACCGCCGCCGCCCTCGGACTTGGGCATGCGGGAGAACTTCTTCATGGCGAGGGGCGGGCGGGGCACGGAGCCGCAGAAGCGCAGGCGGCGCCCGGCCTCGCCCCGGGAGCAGGGCCCGCTGCGCGGGGAACCCCTCGCGGCTGCCGGGCTGCGAGCCTCACATTCCGCCCGCGGGGGACCTGCCCCCGCCCCGCAACGCAGCCGGGGGCTGGGAGGCGCCGGCCGCCGATGCCGGGCCGGGGGGGTGTCTCCGCGCTGCCCTGCTCTGCGCCCCGCTCACACGCAGCAGCGACGGCGCGTCACCGAGCGCCCAGGAGACTGCCAGGGAGCCGCCGCCGCCGCCGCCTCGCCTGAGCGGCCGTCTGTGGTAGGCGGCGCATGCGCACTCCTCCGGCTCGCCCCGCCCCGCGGCCGGAAGTGAGATCGCCAGGCCTTGGCAGCACGGGGGAGGAGGGGGAGAGCAAGAAAAGGGGGCGGGGGAGGCTAGGAAGCCCTCGCGCCGCCTTTTGAGGGTTGACTGCCGTTAGAGCGAAACGGTCGTTTCGAACGTCGGCGGGCCACGGGTTCGAGGCCCCCCTCCCGCGCAGCTGCGGGTAGGGGGAAGGAAGCAGTCCTGCAAGTCAGCTCAGTTCAGTGCACCCCTTCCAAAGGAAGCCCTTCTCCAGCTCGTGCAATGAACGGGTGCCAGTCCTTGGGCAACTTTTTTTTTTTATACACATTTGTAACGGGCACAGCAAACCCAGAAGTGCCAGAGCTATGGACTTCCAACACAGAAGTGCCAGGGATCAGCCCTGGCACAAGTGAAGCACTGGGCAGGCCTTGCGGGCAGTTATCCTTAGAGCCCCCTCAGTCCCAGTTGCTGACACATCCAGCTGCCTGTGAAGGGGGAGTCCGCAAGCCATTGCTCTTTGGCGGAGTTGGTCAAAAATGGGCAAAATTTTCCATATTTGTTTGCAGCAAAGGGGAAAAAAGAGGGGTGAAACTTTCTACCTGCAAAGGAAGGGAAGACAAAACTTAGCCAAAATGGGGGGAACTTTACATAGTAAGGTGAATGCAGGGACAGAGCACAAATCAGATGAGTCGCGTGCTCCAAAAGTGCTGGGAGGGTGGGGAAGGAGCAGGAAATGCGGGGCAGTGTCCCATGCATGAGAGGCACATAGGGTAAGGGGGCAGAGAAAGGGGTGTGCGGGCTGCTAGTGTTACCCCAGTGGGCCACAGGCTGCAGGTGGAACCCCAGTGGGCTGCAGACAGATGGTTGCCCAAGATTGGAAATCAGGTGGCCTACTGAGAAAGGGGGGCCACTCGTGGTCCACTCATTAGTCTTTGTGTAGATATTAGTTCTTAAGAACGTCTCCCTGTTGCTGTTCTCTTCTTGGGCAATCTTTTCCTCATACTAAATTCCCAATCTGCTTATTGGAAAAAATGAAAAAATATCTATTCAGAAATCTGTTTTTACTTTACTAAACCTTTCCCTCTTTCTTAAAGCTAATTTGCCTTAAATTATACCTCATCTCATACTCAAAATGTAGGATTTTGCCTTCATACGAGAGACTAGTTGGCGTGCAGAGGCCATAGCAGCAATGTCTCTGTGCTATGATGCCAGTTCATTTATAATACATGATGGTTATCTTTTGCTAGTTTGGTCCGTCTGGATAAGAATGTCCCAGAAAAAATGGTGGATTGGGCCAAAAGAAATCAGATGAGGTTCAACAAGGAAAAGTGCAGAGTCCTGTTGGGCTGTTGCTACATTTCTAAGGTGGAACGCTGCCACTGCGCCCTGCCCCATCCACGGAGCTGGAGCTGGGGGAAATTGGCTTTTAAGCGAGCTCTCCCATCACTCCCTCCTCTTCTCCCTTCCCCCTTGCTGCCTCTTTCTGATAGTGACTAGTATGTTGCCTATCCGATAAGCTTTTGCTTATCGGATAGTCTATTAGTCGCTTACATCCCTAGTTCTCAGTGGTGAGAGATGACAGAATGAGGAGCAATGGTTTCAAGTTGCAGTAGGGAAGGTCTAATTTGGATATTAGGAAAACTATTTCACTAGGAGGGTGGTGAAGCACTGGAATGGGTTACCTAGGGAGGTGGTAGAATTTCCATCCCTAGAGGTTTTTAAATCCTAGCTTAACAAAACCCTAGCTAGGATGATTTAGTTGGGGTTGGTCCTGAGGTCTCTCCCAACCCTATGATTCTAAAAGATTTCAAAAGAAAAGTCTCATTATAAGCATTATTTTCATTGTTCTCCCTGTTTTATGTTTGTTTTTGTTTCTAATTCTGTGGAAACCCTGAAAGCCATCACTTTACACAAAGCAGCAACTATGCAATCTCCCCACCCCACTAAATACTGTTTCTCAGTTCCTTGCAGATGACCCTGATTTATCCTGTATTAGAAACAGTTACTAACACCAATCCAAATGTTTACTGATGAAGGAAGTGAGGAAAATCCCAAAAGAGAAGTGGTGTTTTCTAATATCAAGTAAATACCTCAACTCCAACACTCATCAGCAAGAAGGAAAATTTTATTTTATGTTTTGGGTTTTTTAAATGTATACAAAATAACAAATATCTGGTACATTTGAGGCCACTGTGAAAAAAAAAATTTGGATGAAATTGTTTCCTTTTGGACTGCATAAAGTCCTACTGAAGACTAAACTTGGCAGAGGTTGGAATTTATATAATTCGGACAGATAATATCAACGTTTATTTTAAGCATTGTGGTGGAAAATTATGGGGACAGTCAGACAGTTATTATTTAATAACAGTAGACATTGAAATTCAAAAAGTTTAAGTGTTAGAATCATTACAATACAAATTGTCAACATTGCATATCAAAATATAAAAAGTTTTCTAAAAATTAAACTCAAATAAGTTCTCAAGCAGCATTTTTATTTTTTGCCTATCTGCAAACTTCAGTCATCGATGGAAATATTTTTTCATTGGTTTGTGTATAGTGAAATCAACATTGACATTTACCAATAAAAAGTAAATGCTTCCAAATCTTCTTAATTTTTTTTTTTTTTTTTTTTTTGATGGCTTAAGTGATGTTTAGGCCTCATGCTGGTCTTACAAACAGGTAAATTTAAACCCTTTTCAGTTTGTCATCTGTTCCAAACATGAAATAAAATTTCCAAAGGGAAATTACTAAATTATTGATTCTTAATAGAAGGATGTGGAAAATGGACCTAGAAGACATAAATTACTGAATTCAGCCTAGATGTAAGTAGGTGCAAGTCTCATTGACATTGAAGTCACCACCATTAACTTCAAAGATTTGCCCATTCACATTCAGGTAAATTTCTTGTTGACATGAGAGTCCTAGCCCAGGTAAGGAAAACAAGGGAAAACAGGGAAATTCACCTCCGTAGAGCCATAGCGACAATATCAATCGATGAAATTCTTAGCAGATGTGTTATGTGCCTCAGGTGGCATGTGACCAGAATTCATTGCCAGATTTGGCCCTCTGTTTGGATCATTAGCTTCCTTGGCCTGGAAACTGATGGGGACTGTAACATGAATGCTGATTCATGCCCCTTTTTGCAATGAAGTAAGAATATGATGGAGGATATGGACTGAGAACTGTTTTGGTGTTGGTCCTGCAAGCTGTTTCTCCGGGTGGATCCCATGGCCTAGCTGGAGCAGCTTCCAGAACAGGAGCTTTAGATGCCAAACCAGAGTCCTTTAACAGTTCTATTGGAAAAGCTGGAAAATTGAAAATTAAATAAACAGGATTGAGGATAGAACTGAGTATCCGTTTTCTTTTTAAACTATTTGGCTGGATCCTACAAGGCTCCAAGCACTCTGACACCAATCCAGGAAATCACTTAAGTTTTAACTTGAAGCTTCACCTCAGTAGCACTACTCACATGCTGAAATTCAGAGCCATGTTAAGGCAATCTGGATCCTTAGGAACACTTGTTGCTCTAACCCCATTACCCCACTCCCAGTCCTTGTCCCTCCTCTTCCAACGATGCAGGGACAGTAGCATAGAACCCCCTTGTAACCTCAAGAGTGACAATATGGTTTCTTTCTTCATTCACTCCTAGATAGGCATGATTGGCAAGGTAATATTTGATCATGTGACTCCAGGAGTTGGGTCCTTAAGCACAAGTGTGTTGTGCCTATCCCTTACATTACAGTTAAGCATCCGCTTCATTGTTTTGCTGGATTGAGGATAGAGCGATCAAACCTCTATCTAGAGCTGGAGAGTATGAGGATGCATGATAAAGAATCTTATAATATCACCAGTCAACTTTATTTCCTTTGCTACTGAAACGGAATGCCTGCATTTCTTTTTATTTCCTCAGATTAATCTAGCTTTTGCAGCTCTGCAAGTATTCAGTTAATGTTGAATGATATGCTCATAAATGGCTCATGTGCACAAAGTAATTATGTGTAGAGCCATGCAAATCTGTGGCTATCCATTTTATATCCTCATCTGCAGATGTGGATATCTGCAGCTAATTTTTGCAGATATGGATGTGGATGCAGATACAAAATGTATTAGTATCTGTCCATATTGTCAATCTTGAGGTTACAAGGGGCTCTAATTATGTATTAGTTGAGGTTTCAGAATAAAGCATTCCACAAAATCCCTGCATTCTAAGTGTACTGTAAGTGTTAAGGCAGAAATAAGAATTTTAAACTTCCATCATGGTCGAGGCCTGGGATTCAGAAGAATTCTGTCCTATTCTTGACTCTTGCAGGGTTCATCTATGTTCTTGAACAAGTAATTCAGGGATTTTTAAAAAGAAAAAACTATCAGGGTTTTTGCAGAGTAAGGTCCTACTCAGAAAAGGGATGGCAGTCAGACCCAGAATGCTTTGAGATGCTAAATGGAGGACACTATAAAAGAAATCCGAAGTATTGGTATTGTTTTTTTCTCCTGTTTTAAGACACCAGTGCAGTGATTAATTTATGTGTGATTAAATTAAGACTAGAAAAGTGGTTTGCAAACTTTTCCTCAGGACCCAGTTGAAGAAAATGGTTGATGTCTGCAACTCAACATAATTATATCTTTTGACTGGAGTGTGGGCTCTGGGGATAAGGAGTTTGGGGTGCAAAAGGGGGCTTTGGGTTTAAGAGAGGCTCAGAGGTATGGCAGGGGATTGGGACTTTGGTTTGGGGTGCAGGCTTCCCTCTGGAGGCTCTCAGCAAATGGCGCAGCTGGAGTGCTAAGTCAGGCTTCCTGCCTGTCCTAGCACTGTGGATGGCACTGCATCTCAGAAGCAGTAAGCAGCAGGTCTGGTTCCTAGACAGAGGCATGCAAGCAGCTCTGCTCACTGCTCTTGCCTGCAGGCACCACCATCCCAACTCCCATTATCCCTTCCCCTTCCTCCTCCTGCCTTGGAGCTAGCCCTGCTGCTTCTGGCTGCTTCCATCATATAGTGCAGTTCACAGTGCCAAGACAGGCAGAGAGCTTGGCTTAGTGCCCCCACTGGTCACCTAGTCATCTCACAACAAGGTGACCCAATGCCTGACATTCTGCAACCCAGTACTGGGTTGTGACCTGTACTTTTAAAACGACTGGACTAGAATATGATTCCAAGAAGTATTCATTCACATAACAGGCAGATGTTTAATATGTATAGTTTGTGTTAAAACTAGCACATTTACCCAGCCTTGCTTGGTTCCTTAAGGGGACTGGGAGCATAGGGGGGTACAGGAGTCAGGGATGAGGGGACTAGGAAGGGCTCTGAGCAAGGACTGGTGCGTGTATTGTATGTAGGGATTCGAGATGGGTACCAGGGATGCTTGCTTTTCCCCTTTTTTTCCCTGTCAGGGAGTGAGAGCAAAGTGCACCGCTCAGCTGCTTCCTGTGCTCCCCAGAGGCTATGTCTACACTACAGAGTTTTTTAAGAAAAACGGCTGATTTTCCAAAAAAAACCTTCACTTACATTCACACTGCAATTGCATTCTTTTGAAAAAAAAATCAAAAGAACAGAGGGGTTTTCCGACATTGATAAGCCTCTTTCTGCGAGAAAGAAGCCTTTTTCCGAAAGGGCTCTTTTGGAAAAAGGCCTGTATGAACGGGGAAGAGGGAGTTCTTTCAAAAGAAGAGAAAAGAGGAAAAAGCACAGGTGCCCTGGTGGCCACTCTGTCCGAAGTAATCAAAGTTTAAATGTGAGATAGCGTCCATTCAGTGTGGATGCTATCTTTCGAAAAAGCAGATCGCTTTTTCGATGCGCTTCGGCAGTCTGGTCGCTCTCTTTCGGAAGAAGTTTTTTTGGACAATCTCTTCTAGAAAAGCTTCTTCTGAAAGAAGCCTGCAGTCTACGCCAGCGTGGCCAACCCATTCTGGGCAAAGATCCAAGACATCAGTGGATCCAATGCGAAGAGCCAGGGCAAAGTTGTCGAGAAAAAAAAAAAAGCTCTGCCCCTTTAAGAAAGCACTTTTAGAGGCTTTTTGGCCACATCAGGCTCCTGCCGGCCGACGCCATCTTTAATTCTCCTTCTTCAATGGCCACACCGGACGGCTCCCCTGCCCAGATCAGCACAGGGAGCCGGGAGGAGAGGGCCATTTTTGGGGGTGCAGGGACGACTTTATGAGCCACGGGGGGGGAGGCTTCACGAGCCGCACCCTGGGGGGGAAGGGCCGCACGTGGCTCACGAGCCGCAGGTTGGCCACGCTGGTCTAGATGTAGCCAGAGTGAAGAATGCAGCAAATTGTGTACTTCTCCTCACTCCCTGATGAAGAGGAACAACCAGCTTCCGCCTTCCCTCTCCCGCCCTCCCTAAAGGGTGCCTGGGGGCGTAGGAGGCTCAGGACTGAGGCAACCCCAGATGGGGGAGGCACACCCCCAGCTAGTCCCTTTCTCCTGCCTAGTGATTCTGTCTCTTTTCTGTATGGTTTTATAAGAAGCAATCCCATTCCAAGCACATCCCATTTTCTTGGCACAACCAAACCCATACCTTGCTTAAAGTTATGATAAGAGGAAGCTGTATACTGAATTTGGTGGTCCTAGCTCTTACCATTTAGAAGGAGTTCTTGAACAAACAAACAAACAAATTATCTCAAATATATAGTAGATTAATTTGTGCACATAATTTATTTTGATTATGAATAAATGTATAACAAATCTGAGATATCTGTCACACGCTCTGATGACTGTGATTCTAGATCACAGTATTTATTTGGTTACAAAGGACCAAACGCTTCTCACTTTCTAAGAGTTTTCTCAGTTTAGGTGAAACATCACATGCAATTAAAATCAGGAATTCTGTAGACATGAATAACTACTACAGGTTGGACCTATCTGATCCAGTACCTTCAGGACCTGACTGGTATCAAATGAGGGATTTTGCCAGACCAGGGGAGGTCATTTCTGGCCCCCTGGTGCCTGCCACAATCTCTGCTCTGCCACCACACCAGGCTTCCTGGTTTCCTTTCCCCTCCCCCTACAGCCCAACTGAACCTCCTGCCAGCTCCCAAACACCCACAGCCCAGTTAAGCCTCATGCTTGCTCCTGGCCCCCCTCCAGCCCAGCTGAGCTGCACACTGGCTCTCAGCTACCTTCGCAGCCCAGCTGAGACACGTGCCAGCTCTCCCCCCGTCCCCTCACCCAGTAGTATGCTGGGACTCTCTGGTCCTGCCGGACCATAGATGTTGTCGAATCAGAGAGTTCAGGTTTATAGACGTGCAATCTGTGGTGCAAAACAGTCAGTATTTTCATTCAGTTAAAATCTCAGCCTGGTGTTATAATTTCGTTTTATGTATATTATTTACATATTTTTCTAGTTCCTAAGTTGAAGTCTTTCATTTTCTCTTCCCTTTCCATTCAGCCTTGACCATAATTATTATATTCTGTTCTGGCCCCCACACACTACATGATTTAGTCATCTCATTCTTTCCAATAACTTCATCCTGACCGTCATTTTTTCTTTCTTAAAAAAAAATGTGTATTCTTAAAGGTATAGAATACAATTTTGATTATGTCCTTAAAGCACACTTCCTCTGTGGAGCCTTTCAAAGCAAATGCACCAAATCAAGCATTCTAATAAAAACAAAACGAAGCGTACCATCTTTTGAAATGTTACATTTTCAATTAGCAAGTTACTGAAATATAATGCTTGCCCCCATCAGCCCAACTGAAGTGGAGAACTTTTTGATGGTCCATAGAAAGCTGATTGGACATCTGATGCTACCTCCCCTGACTGCCAACTGAAAAACTCCTTTAGAAGAAAACTCAAATACAGTACATTGACTACTGTATTATTACACTTCTATGTCACTAGCTGTTGTGTTTGTTACAGCTGAAGGAATGAACGGAAAGGGGGTGGTCAAAGCAATTGAGAATGCGAGTGAAGTTGTTTACATGATCGCATATGGAAGTGAGTCATCCATAAGACAATCTCTGTTAACAGGCTACCTGGTTTACATGTGGAAAAGGTTTTGAGATCCCTGCTCTAATGTAAAATATAAGTACTGTAGATGCAGGTGCTGAGGGGCAGAGCCTCAGTCAGTGTAAACTATCATAGCTCCATTCATTTCAAGACTTAAAAGTCTTCAAGATTAAGTCCATGTGAAGATGAAAATTTATAGCTGCTGAGGGTCTGCTTCTTGTCTTTTTCTTTGTAAAGTGCAGAACATCAGTGTCCTTCAGTGAAGGATAATGTTATGTTCTATGGACCTTTTTTTTTTTTTAATGTTGGCCTGTAATGAATGATAATGAGTATAGTCATGGGCCGGGGGGGGGGGGGGAGAGAGGTTAGCAGAATGAATGAAGTATCACCAAATATGGTTAATAAATCTATGTATGAGGCACAAAAGTAAAGCTTGACTACTGTTAATTTCAGCAGAATATTAGATATTGCAGCCTTCATTTATATACACTTAAAATACACATACATTATATAATAAATCCATGGTGCTATTGAAAAGTTCCAGAGGCTCTGATATATCCTGAAGCTACTTGGAACAGTAAGAAGTCATGGAACAACCATAGCACCTTTAAAAAGCACTTGAGGTGCAAAAATATCCTTTTGTTTTCCCGTGATATTCTTTTTATCAGAAGATGGATGCTTTTGTTTTTACACCTGTTCTGTGAAAAGTTTGATGACTTTTTTTATTACATATTTTTTAAATATCAGGAAAAACATCCTGGGATCAACATGTCTGCAACAGTATTCCATACAGAAAACTACAGAGTAAAACAGTAAAATATTTTTAGTAATCAGATCTAATGACAAATACATACATATTATTTTATATAGTAATGTAAGAAATTGGAAAACATCTTGGGACCTGAGAGCTTGAGTGCAACAATTATTTCTTAGCTAATCAAAAGCATAACTTTATATGCTTTCAAGACAGGAAAAACACAAAATAAAAAGGGGGGAGGGATAGCTCAGTGGTTTGAGCATTGGCCTGTTAAACCCAGGCTTGTGAGTTCAATCCTTGCAGAGGCCATTTAGGGATTTGGGGCAAAAATTAGGGATTTGGGGCAAAAATTTGTCAGGGATGGTACTTGGTCCTGCTGTGAAGCAGGGGACTGGACTCAATGACCTTTCAAGGTCCCTTCCAGTTCTAGGAGAGAGGCAATCTCCATTAATTTAATTTAAGCATTATTTCAGAATAACTGATGTTATTCCAAAATAAAATAGTCTGCATCTAAATTACAAGCAGTTATTTCAACATAATGTCAAAATAATGTCGAGCTGAACCACTTCTTACTCTGACTCCTGTAACCCTCATTTTATGAGCAGTAAGGGAAGTGGGAGGAAGAGAGCTCTTCCTTGGACTTCCTGCTGCGTAGACAGCGCCAAGCGCCGAAATAAGCTATTTCGACTTAAGCCACGCAATTGACGTAGCTCAAGTTGCGTAGCTTATTTCGGCTTTAGCTCTGCTGTGTAGACGTTCCCTGAGTGTCCTCAGTTCCCACTGTATTCCCATGCACGTGGTTGAAAGAGGCCTTAAATTATCATCACTTTAATTTTGACTATCAGCTGTGGAAATTAATTTATTTAAAAATGGATTTTGTAACGTAATATGGTAACATTTGTTTTCAAAACATACAAAAAGCAGGTTTAATATACAAGGAAAAAAGAGAGGGGTAACAAAATGGATTTTTCATATATATATGTGAGCACACGTGAGTATGTGTGATAAGGTTCTGTCAGCTGAGCTCAGCAAAAATAAAACATTCTTCAGGTTCACTATATAAACTGGATAGGAAGAGAATTCAGATCTGTCTAGCTAATACTCAGGACCATAGAAAGTGTTTACCAAGAAAGCCTTTCACTTTCCAATAAAAATTGCATCATCCATTAAAATATCCTGTTGTCTATTTTTTCCCTCACTTTCAGTTTATAGTAACAATGGTAATCTCTCTGCCAGGATTTGGACTATCAGCTCCTCACAGACTTTCATTTGTCCCTAAGAAATACTCTGCGTCCAAGTTATTATTGTTTAATTAGAGTGCTGCCGCATAATACTAAAGTGCTGCTGCAGTTTTCATCTTTACAAAGACTAGCAAATCAATTCTCACCCTGCCCTGGTGGGGTGGTGAGTAACACCGGTGTACTGAGTCATGGGCACTGCCCCCGTAAACATGATTTTGCTGACAATAGCAGACAGTAGCTATGTACATAAAGCCAGGGTGGGGAACCTCAGGCCCAGTGGCCCCTGGCTTGCCTGGATCCGGCCCCCAAGGCTCAGCTCCCCAGCACCAGGGAGCCCATACTGGCATGCCAGCCCCCGCCGCCCCACTGAGGGGTTGGAACACACAAAGTTAACTAGCCGGGGGGCCCCAGGCTCTGGTGTGTGAGGGGAATGTGGAGAGTGTCTTTCTCTTTCTCCATTTTTTTGCTTCCAACTTGTGTGAGGCCCCCGACTGATTTTTCTGTGGGGCAGCTGCCCTCAACCCAAAAAAGGTCCTGCATCCCTGACATAAAGCATCCACACTCACTCTCTGTGCACCGCCCACACTGAGTTTAGCAATGCAAACAGGGAGAGAGTCCTTCACTGGGTCACTACGCCCTTCTTCCACATATGGTTTGGAGTAGGCACCTGCTAAACCTGAAGGTTTAGTCTTAAGTACATCCCCTAACATACTTGTCAACACGACAGCATCAGTATGGAGCAGCAAGTAACTTACACCAGCTAAAGAGCTGATGCAACTTTTAGTTCTTCACTGGAGCAAGGAGAACTCTCCAAATTACAAATTTGGTTCCTGATTTGCTCTTGGGAGAAGCACAACTATACCTTTGTCAGATGATCTAACCCTAAAGGAACCTTACTGCTAACTATAATTTATCAGGGGATTCAAATATTGCCTGTAACACACACAGACAGAGCTTTGTCTCATTAGCATCCAAACAAGATGAATGTGAGGCATGAGAAATTTTGGTATCATTTCAGGAGCTAGCATTTTGATTCATAGCTTTTTTACTTGCACTACCAGTGACAAATCTACATCTGCATCCAAAAAGAGAAAAAGTTTAGACACAATAAAACCTAACTAGACTTCAGAAATATTGGCCAACATTTTCAAAACTCGGTGTCTAAACTTAGGTTCCTAAGTTCATATTTTGGCTTCTAAATAAAAGTGGCCCTATTTTCAAAAAGTGCGAACCACCTTCAAATCCCATTGACGTGAATAGAAAGAATAGGTGCTTGACACCTTTACAACTGCCCAGGCCACTTTTATCTAGGTGCCAAAATATAGATTTAGTAGCCTAATCACACGAATGATGGCTGATTACTATTTATTTGTATCACCGTAGCACATAGAAGCTCCAGTCACAGTCCAAGATGCTGTTGTTCCTTGCGCCGCTCAAACACAGAGCAAAAGGATGGTCCCTGCTCCAAAGAGCCAGATTTGATCACTTCTTTAAAGCATGGTTACAAAGAAAGCATTTTAGGGCATTCAGAATAACCAAATTAATCCATTAAAGAAAAAAGGGAAAGGACAGCATTTGAAACACCCATTCAAATTCCTCACAGATCATCTTTGCTGTTCACAGTGAAATACTTCCACTCAAAGTGCTAAATAAACTCTGCCTGTTACTGACAAGTAACTACTATGATCTCCATTTTACCGAAGGGGAAATAGAAGCAAAGAAGTTAAGTGGTATTCTTTTCCCAGATGATGGATGAGGTATAGGAATCTAAATCTAAATAGAAAGTGATAATCCTTCAGCTATAGGGGAATGAGAAAGGGTAAAATCAGAAATAGCATTCGGGTGTCGTTGATTCCCAGTCCTGGGACTGAACTCTTAGGCTATGTCTACATAGCAGCCATATTCCGAAATAACAAAGAGCGCATCTACACTACAAGCCTTTATTCTGAAATAATGCCGAGCTGGAGGACTTCTTATTCTAACTCATGGTAACCCTCATTTCATGAGGAGTAAGGGAAGTCAAAGGTAGTGTGTCCTTCCTTAGACTTCCTCCTAAGTAGACCGCACCAAAAGCCGAATTAAGCTATTTCGACTTCAGCTATGCAATTGACATAGCTGAAGTTGCATAGCATAAGTCAACTGCTGTGTAGATTTGCCCTTAGTGCTTGTTTGCACAGGAATCATGCTAATTTAATTAAATCAATTTAGAAACCAATTCAATTAAATCAGTGCAGTCCATTTGTGTGGCCACTATTACATCCACGTCTAAATTGATTCAGTTAAGGAAGTTGTGTGTGCAAACAAGCCTTTAGTTGAGACTCTTGTTTGAGCAACTAATGTGACTAAAGAGCTGTCATCTTCACAGGAAGTAGCCTGTAGTTCTTCTCCAGAAGTGAGAATGAAAATGAAATGAAAATGAAAAACATGACATTTTCATGTACTGGACGTCTAAAAATCAGACCCAGTAAATGTTTTAATCAGTTTTAGTTAAAAAGACTACATTTTAAAAAATTGAAAAAAAGTTCCCACTGTCCAAAATGACAGCAGCAAAATCTATTGCCTTAGGTAACATCACTGAGTATTATTCTAAATTGCCCAGTGAAAACCTCCAAACAAGTACAAAGAGGCATTCAAAAAATGTTCTATGAAGAAAGTTTAAAAAGACTGGACTGGTTGGTTTAGAAAAGACATGAATGAGGCCCTGATACTGCTATACAAAATTATGAGCAGCATAAAGAAGGTAATTTGGGTGCTCCTATTTACTTACCTATTTTACATAATCAAGAACCAGACAGCGTTAAATGAAACAGTAAATCAATACATTTTAATTTAATAGATTTTTTTGCCCACAATACAAGATTAATTTGTGGAACTCATTGCCACAGGATTAGTGAGACCAAGGCCTTAGCTGGATTCAAGGAATATATTTATTTGGGTAATAAGAATGACCACAGGTACCTCAGATAAAATAAAAAAATAATAAAGGCTATAAATCCCCAGGCTTCAGGCTACATCTCACAGGAAGTTGGGAAGAAATTTCCCTGTATAAGACAGATATTTCCATAATTATCCTCTAACTATTTTCTTGTACCTTCCTTTGAAGTAGCTGGTACTGCTCACTGTTAGAGGCAAGACAGATCACTGATTGCATCAGACATGATACTTCTATGTTATTTTTCAAAAACAGACACTGGAATATTAATCTAAGCATCTAATCTATTTGCTGAGGACCTATATGTGCTTTATATTTAAGGAATAAGTAGATTTTAAAAAAAAATCATGCAATGGCAAATTTATGTAAAAAGTCAGATTTTTGTTTTATCACTTAGGAGAAAAATGTTTTATTGGTTTCACATCTTTTCATTATATTGCATAGAGTTTGTGCAATCAAACTAAATTTCAGAGTTATACATTACCTGGTTCAGCAATCCAGAAAAAAACTGTTTGCAAAAGTATTTTCAAGCCACTATATTATGAAGTCAAGTACATTATTTTGTGCTAATTGGCTATTCTAGTTTTCTGATAAGAAAAATGAAAGTTATGACACAGGAAACAGGAAGACAGCAAATATCATTTGCTTCTTTCTGTAAATTGAAAGGGAAGGAAAAGAAATGCTTACAGTAACTACTTGCACATTAATCATCAGTGGTCAACAAGTAATGATGGTGTCACAAGAGAAGGCAGCAGTGCGCCTATTAATTACAGGATTCTGACTAACTTACACTGAAATCTGGGTCTTTCAAATGACCTTCTCCATATTATGCTCCAAATCCTATTTTCAGTTACCCAGCTGAAATCTCATTGAGCTCCATGAATTAGAAACTTTTAAAGAAAAACAAAAGTTGTGTAGTCAGAGAGAAAAAGTCACGATATCATAAATATGGGCAAACATTCAACTTTTGTTGCTTTGCACACATGTATTATAATGTCGTTTAGTTAAGAGCTAGCTTATCACTGGCACTGCACAGTTAGTTGCACAAAGATGTAAGGGTGTGTGTGGAGGGGGATGGAACATGGGGAGTAGGCACTTCCTTGTGAAAGCTGTTTGTACATTCAGGGCCGGATTAAGGCATGGGCTAGCTGGGCAGCTGCCCAGGGCGCCAACCTATGAGGGGCACCTGATGGCAGCTGTAAGGGGCGCGCAGCGCTCCTTAAAGCTGCCATCAGGCGCTGCGCGCCTGGCGCCCGGCTCCTGGACCACGGGCTGCAGCAGCTCCCAGCGGCCACCCTGCAGCGGACGCCCGGGGCGGGGGCCGCATTAACCCCCGCAGCACTGACCAGCAGTGCCCTTCTCCCTGTAGCCGCAGGGCCCTGCACGGCCAGGCTCAGCCCTCCCGGGCAGCCCCGGGCTGCGCGCCATCGGCGGTAGCCGAGCTGGGCCGGGACGGGCACGTGCGTCCTGCCACCGCCAGCTCCGCGCGTGCCCTCCCCCACGCGCCGGGCGGGGGCCGGGCCGCGCATGCGCCCTCCCCCAACCCAGGGCGCAATTAACCTGTCTGCCTGGGGCGCCGGAATGGCTCGGTCTGGCCCTATGTACATTGGGTTACAGAATGAGATGGGAAATATACTTCACACAGATAATACTCTCCCCTCATTCTTTGTGTAGAAAGGTGTGAAAGCGCAAAGTGAGACAAAGCAAAGCTTTGGCTCCTACCCCCCAGTGTGTTGGTCAGTGTAACTGCACCCGCATATTGGGTGATCACCACTGTATTAGTATACATCCAGAATTGTTTATTTCCTCCCCAGAGCAGCAGAGACACATTGTGCATTAAGGAGTAACAATCTGCTTCCTGGACATTTTCTTGCTCAGGGAAGATGGCAAAATGATCCAGCATAACTGCATGCTTTTTTAAATACTGGAGTATTTTTTTATCATGTACTGTTAATGTTTCTTTCTTATGACACACTGAGCAAAATCCTTAGTTACCCTGATATACAGTATATTCAAAGCAATTTCATCCACATTAATAGCTTAAAATGGTAGGTGAGATTTTCAAAGGCACTAAAGAGTTGAACTTTTGCAAATCACTGCTAGTATTTAAATGCACAAGGGTATAGGGCAAAGTCAAGATTGAAAGCCCACCCTGACTTATGGGTTTCTTGACTTTTGTCACCTAAACAGCTCAGCTTGGATTTTGCACAAACAGCTTTTTGCTAGGAAAACATTTTATGTATGCATGTGCACTTGCACTACTGTATGTGAGTTAACACTGCTATGAGAACCTTTGCTTTTTAGTATCTTTTTGGGCTGAGAACCACACTCTATATGGTATGTTCAAACTTCATATTGTGTTACAAAAGTTTTCCTTTTACTATATGTAATTGGGATATGATATTCATTAAGTAACATTTAGAACTTTAATACAACATCTTAGAGAGCCTGATAATGCAAAGTACTGTGACTTCAAAAAAATTCCATCTTAAATGTTATCAGTTGATGAGAAGAGCTTTCATTTTAATTGTTAGCATACTTTCACTAAGGCTACTTAGCAGAATATTCTTTTTTTATATTTTTACTTGCTCAGACTGCAAAGCTACGCACAATTCTACAATCCATGTAAGAGAGGGAGGGCAGAAATACATGTTGATACAGGACTTCATTACAATTGTATGACAGAAGTCACCGATATACATGATGGCCCTATAATAAGCTTAAGAAAAATGGTCTGAGGCTTTAATAACCGTACAAATAGTCCCAGTGAAGTCAGTGGGACAAACATATGAGTAAAAGGCTACTTGTAAAGTTAAGGATTTGCAGGATCAGGCTTTGAGAGAGAGAAGTGAGTTTCATCCATTCAGTGCAGATTGTTTACCCTGTTAGATAGAAGATTCTTTGGGAGGCGATGATGTTTCGATTCACGGAATGCCATGTACTCTGCTTTCTGATAGAGCAGAGAACATAACAGAATGAGGGATCAGTCTGTACATTTCCATTTTCATTGTGTATTATTGGAACAGTTAGAACATGGTCCAGACTTGGCCGCAGGACAGAAGTGTATCCACAGACAATGACAGAAATGAAAACATTGCTAATACAATGAACCTTGTTTCTTTCCTCCAGAGTCTATTTCTGGGATTCAAGGCTGTGGTTTATTAGCACATAAAATCATTGCTCATTTGAAATATAAAATTCAGCACTTTTGAGAAATGGAGACAAGGAAGCCCATAAATGCTTCGTATCCTATTCACATACATTCATTAATGGCAGTGACTAATGTGACAGAAGATTGAATAATAACATGATTTATGGTATGTTCTGAGAAGGCACAGGGAGATGGGTTTAATTGTGCGTCTTTAGTACAAGTAACTAGCTAACAGACTGGCACTGGGGTCTGTCGTGCCACTTAGTAATAACCTGGCATTTGAGGCTGATATGCAGCCACAACAGCCTAAAGAGAACCTAAGGAGGCATTCCACCACCATGGCATGCAGGTTGCATTCAGTTAGCTCTATTGGCCAATATGTTGAGGGTTTGAGGCCTGGCTCCGCCACCTGCCCTCTTTTGGGGATACGTGTATCTTGGAAGGAGGTGGGAGGGAACAGTGCACCCATGTTATAAACTGCGTGTGACTGGCATCCTGTAGCTGAACTCAATAAGTGGGTAATAATCAGCACATACTTCAAAGATTACAGAGTAGAAAGAACATTGCCACATAAAAAGCAACCACCAAAAAGAGTGCATGAATCTATTGTTGAACTGTACTCTGCAGCTATTAACTGAATGTAGAACAAGTCTGAGGACAACACACATGAAGACCCCGTTAAAGCAGGAACTAAGCTTTCCTGTCATTGATAAAACTCATAATGAGACCAAGCTTCCTGTGCTTTTGAAGTACAGAACACACTGTATGTATACACAGCTGTAGAATAAGTTGTACAACATACTGCATATGAAATAGTGAAGGATCCTTAATTATTGGAATGCACAAAGGGGCAGAGATTAGGCTGTACAGTTAACCCTAATATTAGCATTGTCCTCGTTTTTTAGTGCTTTACTATGCAACTGTAAAATCATTGTACACTCCCAGAGATCGAATAGATTTATGCACTCCACTGCCATTGACATTCACATATCAATATCAATTATGAATATCAAAATTCCATAAAAAACACTAAGCCAGATTCTGCCACCATTATTCACACTGAATGGCACCGAACCTTATTTTACCAAAGGGCCCATTAAATGCAAGTGCTTTAATTAACTGACACAAGGGTCAAAGGAAAGGAAGTCTTAAAATCTCCAGAATGCTGCTAATTGTGCAATACTCTAACTTGGGGAAATGGTTTCCTGACCTCAGACCATCCAGTTATACTTTGAATGATTAACGGCTTTAATGATTTTGTCTTAGCTAGTCTAGTTACACTTGCTGTACTTTGTTGATACCATTTTTGTATTTCCATTATTGCAGTTATAGTCATTGGTGAAGTTCCCATTACCCGTTGGACTCGATGACCTTCTGAGGTCTCTTCCAACTTTATGATTCTTTGACTAAGCCTACGATGATTAAACCAGATAGTAAATCTAAAAGATTTTGCCTGTGTCCTCCCTGCCACATAAGGACCATTTTCAACTGCTACATCAAAACAATACCAGTCATTTGTTTTGTAACATCACACACCAGTAAATGTTAGGCAGTTAAAGAAAATATATTGAAAACAACCAAGAAACAAAAGTACAAAGAACTGCATAATAATATGTTAAACATTTAAAACAGCTCACTCTTAGTTTCTCCTCTCTGAACATAGTGCAGCATTATATTCATTCTCCATCAGCCATCTCTCCATCGTTTAAAAAGAAAACTAAAGCTTTGTTTAGGAGTCTATAAGCCTTGCCTGAAATGGACAACATTTGTGCGTATTTCTTTGTTTGTCCCTGTGTAAAATATGGTCAGGTTCAGGGCTTTTTAAATACTTTCAGAATTTCAAGCTAAAGGAATGAGAGTTGTTGGTTTTTGCATTTGTTTTTGCACCCAGGCAAGGCCAGCCACTGTCTGGTCTTTAAGACCTTGATTCTGTGTGGAAACCAATGGGAGTAGCAAGTGCTCTGCATTTTGCAAGATCATACCCGGTCTGATTGGTTAGGTAGCTAATCCAGTTCTGCTCTCAGATGTGCATGCACAGCTCTAATTGGCTACCTGCCATAAGAGCTGTATTCAGAGGTATCTGAGGGCAAACCTGGGTCCTGTCTGTGGCGTGTACTGTCATTTTGGACTATTTTCTCTCCCAGTGTGTGTTGTAAGCTTTTCTCTTCATTTCTTATGATGGAAATCAAGTTGCTGGAACAGGACGTACAGCCAGATCCTCAGCTGTGGTTAACCAGCATAGCTCCATTGACTTCAGGGAAGATGTACTGATTTACATAGGCTAAGAATTGGGTTGGGAAAGCTCCATTAACATGAAATGATCCCTTAGGCCAGTGTTTCTCAACCAGTGGTACAAGTACCCTTAGGGGTACTCGAGAGAAGTCTGGGGGGTACGTCAACACAACTGAAATTTGGAGAAAACTGAATTTTTGTTTTAAGTTTTACAGCATTTTATTATTTTTGCACTTTTACACCCAAACATTTTATCACCCGCCCGGTTACGATTAAGTTGTTTAAACAAATGTGTTGCAATGATAGAAAAAAATTTGTGTGTCTGAAATCTGTAGGTACTGGGGGGTACTTATAATTTTTTTTTTTAAAGAGGTACTTTATAAAAAAAGGTTGAGAAACACTGCCCTAGGGCCCCTATAGCAATCTGGTAGGCCTGTGCTAACACAGACCAAGGCATGCTCAATGAATGCCAACCAAGAAAGTGGCGCTGCAGCTGCAGTCCCAAAACCTCTCGCCCCCATGCCCACACAAGTCTGAATCTGAATTCCCAGTCTCAGGTTGGGTGGGGTAGAAGCAACAGTCTTAGGAAAACAAACACCAAAAAAGCAAAATTGATTTTTACATAACTTTGTTTTGTTTTTTAACAACAAAAGTTAAACTGACTTAGACAGGCAGGTTTCAAACCAGCAACATTCAAGCCCATGCCAAGCAGCTCATCAGGAGACTCAACCCCTATGAGGATGCAAAAGGTGCAAGAAGGATTTGAGGCATGGGAGTGCACTTGACAAAGGAGCAGTGGAGCTAGGAATACAGGGCAGACTGCTAGCTGGAGCAACAGCCTCCCTACAGAGAAGCAGCAGGGTTTAGTTGAAAAATCGGAGAGGGTGAAACAAGGAGCTACAAAAACACTTTGGTGACTGGAGAAAATGTCTTACCAGGAGAGATTGTAGAGAGCTCAATCTACTGAGCTCCTCAAAAAACAGACTGATTACAGCATATAACTACCATCGGAGGGAGAAAATACTGGGTACTAAAGGGCTCTTTAATCTAGTGGAGCAAATCATATCATGAAACAACCGCTGGAAATAGAAGCCAGAAATTCAAATTGGAAATGCATACATTTTTAACAGCTATGGGTGATTAGCCATTGGAGCAAATTACCAAGAGAAATGAGGGTAGATTCTCCATGTCGGGATGTCTGCAAGTCAAGAGTAGTGCCTTTCTGGGAGATATGCTTTAGCCGCACACAAGTTATTGGACTCAGTACAGGTGTTACTGGGTGTAATCGTAAGGATCTATGATAGACTGGAGGTCAGACTAGATGCTCTAACGGCCTTAAACTCTATAACAGGGCACTGAACTAGGACAAAGGTCACATCTATTCTAACGGGAAGATCGATACTGAGGCGGTCAATCTTCTGGTATTCGATTTAGCGGGTCTAGTAAAGACCCACTAAATCAAATGCTGAGAACGCCCCCATTGACTGGTACTCCTTGCTGTTGAGAGGAGTAAGGGAAGTCTAAGGGAGCATTTCTCCTGTCAACTTTCCACTGTGGGAATGGCATCAAAGTTTGGCTTAAGGTACATTGACTCCAGCTATGTTATTTATGTAGCTGAAATTGTGTACCTTAAACCAACCTTCCCCTGTAGTATAGACCTAGCCTTAGTAAACATAGGTTCTATTCCCAGCTGTGATGTGTGACTGATAGACAAGTTATTCTACCTTTCTTTCCCCTCCCAAGCCTGTAGCAGGAGTCTATCTATTATTACATGTACGTATGGTGCCTACTATGGCTGGAGTTGTAGATGCTACTGTAATAATACTAGAGTTCATTAAGAATACACAGAGATCTGGGCTAGCAGCAAGCAGGCCTGTTTGCATTCATCTGTCTGCAAATAGTCAACTCCCCAAAATAACCAGATTTGAAAAGCTTTTTAAAATAAACATAGAAAAAGGTGTTCATCTTTAAATAAAGAGATGAACCAAACCATCCTAAGCACTTTCATGCCCACTCCATGAGATCATAAATGGATCCCATCCAGACTATCTTTCAAAAGAAACTCTTTTGTTTTAGGCAGGCTTTTACCATGGAAGCCTTTCTGATCTCATGGAGTTTTACTGAGTCAGCAATGATGCTTTCTCCCAGTGGGATGGCTTGTTTGATATGTGATATGATGCCTGATCTGTTCCTTAAGACTTTGGTCCAGTTTTCTGGACTACTTTAATCATGATCAATAGAAACGAGAGCCCTGAAAAGCTGCATTTCTAGAATGTGGCAATAAATGCATTCATTCAGTGTGCTTTGCAAAAACAGCCCATACGATTTTGGAATGAAAAGACCGTTGTCCCTACAAATACAGACACTCCCAAGTCCAGACAGGACCATTTTGCCTTCCAGGGAAAATCGCCGCCCCTTCATCCCCACCCCCCTCGCCTTTTAAAACCATCAAGTCAATGCAAGCAGATTTATCAAAACAAATAACCAGGTCACATCGCATGGTGTGTGTGGGGAGGAAGAAGGGTTGGCTGTAGATGGGGGACAGGGAGAGAGGTGTGCAGAGGGAATTTTGGGAGCTGAGGAGGGGGAGAGAAAAGTGTACCTCTCACCATCCAGAGCCAAGTAATTCCCCATCTCTTCCTCACTGTCCTCCTCTCTTCTTTCAGAAAACATACTGAGACATGTTTCCACAAAAGGATTCTAGGAAAAACCACTGTTAGTCCCTCTGTGTCCCTTCTCTTGTGTTCTCCCAATCCCAGTCCCATTATTTAAAAGTGTCCCTTGCTCCAAATTTGTGTTATTTCTTCCTAATCTCCCGGTGTTTCTACACTCCTTCTTCTTCCTCCTGAGCTTTTCATTCTTAGACTTTCTATGCTTTTGTCTTGTCCCCCTACCTCCTCACTTTCTCCTCTGCTTGTCCCCTTGCTTCCTGTTCCCACTCGGCAATTATTTCCCCCTTTCATTTTTCTCTCCTAGCTCCCTCCTTTCTGTCTGGGCCTTGGCATAGTCGGTGGGCAGTATTGCTAAACTGCCTGTAGATTTGTTCACGTGCTGCTCCATCCACACTGCTCACCTGGAATAACTTACACCAGTAAGCGATGCAGAATCAGATCCTACGTTCGTGCTAAGATGAAGCCAAAAGGAAGTTCAAAAGAGGCCTGCCTACTATTCTTGTTAGTTCACTATAAAGATACAGACTTGGGACTCCATAGACAGCTTTAAATCCTTCAACCAAAGTTTATGTTCAAAGAAGTCCAATGACATGTGAGCGATTCCTTTCCAATGTGAATAAACATACCCTACATCTACAGATGGCAAGATGGTTTAGGCCTACTTTCCTTGTTTGATCACCAAATTAAGTCATCATTTCTTCCTCACCTGCAGTCAGATTTCTGCTGGGAGCTTGGTTTTAGTGGGAGAGGACTAACAGGACTCTTTAATGGTTATTTACGGCCAGACTAAAACAAAATATTTTCTTGCCAAGGCAAAGTTACAACAAATAGTTTTTAGACTCTGAATGCAAAGCCTCTATCAAATCTAAAGATTTCAGCTATGAAGTTTTACAATCTGATAATCATCCCTGAAACTGTCTTTTCTATGTGCCCCATGTCAAATCAATCTTACCATTAAGGATATGTTGTTTCCATCTCATCTCTTGATCACAAATTTTTTGACAAGGCTGGGTTGAAAAACAAAGTTTCATATTAGTGAGTTCTGTTCATATCTAAGAATAAATAGACTTTTTTCTGTTATTTCCTATATGGTGGTTGCAGATCCATGTTGGAAGTTCATCACGCTTTCTGACAGGCATCAGTAGACACCAGAGATGCAATGTGGCCTAGTGGGTAGAGCACTGGACTGGGATTCAGAAGACATGGGATCTGGTGCTGGCTATGATGCTGGGCAAGTCACTTTACCTTTGTGTGATTCAGTTACCCTATGTGTAAAACTGGGGTGAAGTTTGTAAAGTGCTTTGATATCTCTGGAGGAAAAGAAGTACACCATATTAAGATGTGGTGATCTTTATCTCCCTTTGGTATAGAGCTAAATCTCTGAATACCATTTAGTCAGAGAATCGTCTGCTTTTTGAGGATGCGATTTGTTCCAGGCCAAAGTGTTTTCTCAAGTGGTTGGTGCACGCTCTCCAGATGGGCTTTGCATTAGGCACATATTGTTAGGATGTACTTACACCACACTGGCAGCAACAGGAAATTGCTGATGTGCTTGTCTGCATGTTTTATGATATCTTAATGTGATCTGCTGGATTTTCAAACAGACCATTGTCTGTTTTGTTTGCCAAATATTTCTTAAAGAAAAAGTACTTCAAAGACTTTCTTTTTTTTGCATGATTTTCTGATAGCAGTCACTTGACCTGCTTGAAAGGAAGCTGAGTTTATAGTTATATTAAGAACTATATGCGACTTTTTCCCCCCTTCACTGTTAAATAATGCAAATAAATGGTTGGTTAAATAAATGGAACCTTCACATTTAATGCCCTGCATGTCAGTCATTCTTCACGCCCTCTGTTCACCTCCCTACCAATATCAAGGAAGATGATCACATTGGGATTTTTCAAAAGCAGTCTCTGCCTTGTTTAAAGTTGTACATGTACTAACATTGCATCATAAGCCTAACCATGGCTATTGTTAGTGATGATTTCAAGGGGAACAAAGTTAGGCCTATACAGAGGCTTCCAAAAAACTCTCCCATCTTACGTGATAGAAGATCATTTTTAACCTGGACAAAAACACTGAGTTCTAACAATAAAAGAATAATGCCACCCTTGCACAGAAATGTGAACTGCAATTATTAGGCTGTGTGTGCATGTCAGAGTACGGAATGTGGCATTTATTTACAACCTAAGAACATTTCCCCCTTCCCGCCCCCCCAGAAAGTAGATTAAGAGCTGAAAATCCAAAACTTACACATGGTTCCTGCTGGAGAGAGGCTTTTGTAAAAAGAAAAAAAAAAATTTAAGCCAATGATTAGTCTTTGCCTGCCTAAATAAATATGTACTGTTAATATTAAAAAGAGATCTAAAACACACCATTTAAAGTAAATCAATATTCTCCCCTCCGCCCCCCTTACAGGCTCAGCTCTCAATCCTGCCAAGTGTTGAGCAGAGCTGTACAGTGCTGAGTCTATCAACTCCCGTCAGAATCAGGAGGCACTGAGGCTGCCGGGCACACCCTAGGGCTGTGTCTACAGTGGCACCCTTTTCCGGAAAAGGGATGCTAATGAGACAAGTCGGAATTGCAAATGCCGCGGGGATTTAAATATCCCCCGCGGCATTTGCATGAACATGGCTGCCGCTTTTTTCCAGCTCGGGGCTTTGACGGAAAAAGCGCCAGTCTAGACGCAGCTCTTGCGGAAAATAAAGCCTTTTCCGGAAGATCCCTTATTCCTGATTTTAAGAGGAATATTTATTTTTGTTAGTCTCTAAGGACACGTATACACTACAAAGGAAGACTGAGGCTGCCGCTGTCAATCTTCCAGGGTTTGAATTAGCAGGTCTTGTTAAGACAGCTAATTTGAACTGAGAGAGGCATTCCGGTTGACACCAGTAGTCCTGCTATCACAAGGAGTAAGGGAAGTCAAAGGGAGACTGTTCTCCCCTTCAACTTCCTGCAGTGTAGACAGTGCCAAAAACTGAGTTAAGGTACTTTGACTACTGAAGTTGCGTATCTTAATTTGACTTTGTCCCGTAATGTAGACGTACCCTAAGGTGCCACAGGACTACTCGTTGCTTTAAAATGAGTTAGTTAAACCAGGGCCCGGCATTGCATGGACACAAAAATAATTTCATTTTAAGCCAAGCTTGATTGAGTTTGCCTCAAGAATTGAACTGAAATAAGCCATTCTTAAATGGCAGCAAGAGTGCCTGCAGTGCTTTGCACCAGCTTAACTAAAATGGAATTAAGTTAAAACCAATGTAGCTCTCTCATGTGATAAGGCCACCATAGAAATTCCCATTTACCTCAATAGGGCATTTGTGTTGTCATCTGTTGAAAGGTAACCTACAAATTATCCTCCAATAGATGACAGTTCAAATGTAAGGATTATTTTTTTAACAGTGAGTAATCATTGGAATAATTTATCAAGGGTTGTGCTGGACAGGGCTGATGAGATACTTCACTGGGTCCTGGGAGGAGCTAGCTCCAGGCACCCTTGAAGGGGCGGGGCCTCAGTCAAAAGGGGCAGGGCTAAGGGTAGTCTTCCCCAGCCAGCCCATCAGCACCACTGGGGCCGCAGGGCATGTGAGCTCTGATGGTGATTTAAAGGGCCCGGGGCCCCCGCTGCTGAGGTGGTCACAGCAGTGGCATAGCCAGAAGGGCCGACATCAGGTGGGTGGGCAGTGGTAGGGATGGTAAGCCCCCAACCCTCAGCCATGCTGGAGCACCAGGTAGAGCAGTGTCAGCCCAGCCCCATTCGGGCGGAGCGCCGGAGGCATGGGATCAACCCACACACCCTGATCCCACACCCTGGCCAGAGTGCTCGTTGGTGGGACATTAGAGTGCCAGTGAAGCAGGGTCATCCATGGCCCCTCTCCCTGGCTGCTCCACAGGCCACAATGCTGGGTGGTGAGGGGCCTGGAGTCTGGGCAGCAGGGTGCTAAGTGGAGCTAACTGAATTTGTACAGTCTTAGAGTAAATAAGCCAAAGTATAACAGCTGGTGGTTTTGCTGCTGTGTCATTCAGAGCACAGGGAGGGGACACATTGGCAGTAATACCTCTGACTTCACTTTTTAAGCTCTTCTCTACAAAGATGTGGTCTAGAAAGTTACTTAAAAAAAGAAAGCAAGCTGAGATTCTCAAATACTCATATGACTTCACAAACTGGTGCTTTAAGAAAAAACACTGTTACATGACTGACAATAAAATTAACAGTTGGCAATATTCTGATATGGTTGATGTTTGTAACCTAGAAAACCTTTGAGTCTTGCAGCCTTTAATCTAGCCAAAGTCCCACTTATTTGATATCAGTGGGTGTTTTGCTTGAGTAAGAACTGCAGGATTTGACTCTGTATTGGTCCTGCTGAAGTAGATGAATATATTCTGTTTATCACTTTGAGTCATCAGCAGCTCAAAACAACTTTTTTATGAAAGCTTGAAATTCCCCTTTAAGGTATGGCAGGGGATTCATGCATTGCAATAGCTCATTTTTCTTCCTCAGACCTTTTCTCACTTCCACATTGTGCATTTTGGCTGCCTCGATCAGTTCATTACAAAGCAAGGTTCTCTTATGAAACTGCAAAGTTTTGGGGGCCAATTCTGAACTCACACTACTGATAATTCCAAATAATTCCACTGAAGTCAATGGAGTTATTCCACACTTATATCAGGGTAAGTGGGATCAGAATCTGAGCCAAATTCTTTTGCACTTCGCAGAATTCTGCAAATGATTAAAGACTGTAAAGTTCTTGGAAGATGAAAAGCATTCTGACAAGTACTATTATTTATTCTTATTAACTACATCTCAAATTAAAAGTTCTTAGTCTGGGTAAGGACTATGGGTCAAATTCTGCTGTCTGTAACATCAACCTAAATCTGAAGTAACAGCACTTGACTTCATAAGATTTACACTAGCATAACAGGATCTGGCATAATAGGTTTTCAAAAATACCCTTGAAAAAGATTTTCATAGCTTCTCTTTTCTGGGGAAGCAGAACCTGCCTTGATTTTCATCTTTTCTGGTCATGGCAAGATGAATAGTACACTTTCACCCCACTATGTATAGTGAGAGTCTGAGTCTTCTCTTGTACTCTTGCTTCCAGTGGAGTTGGTCCTGCTTTACACCAGTGTGAGTGAGCGAAGAATCCGACACCCAATCTTTAATGCTTTTGTTTCAAGGATAAATGACTGTGTTCTGCTGCTTTCCTCATGACTTATTCCAGCGATCCGGCTGCCAATTCAAACTGGCTCAGTGTCAAGACTTGACAGAGCAAAAACAACTGAAAAATAGCAACACTACATCTAGCTGGCTAATCTGGAAATTATTTCCCCTTAAAGATACAAGTGTTGGGAAAGTGGAAGATACAATTGTTGTTTTTGTTGTTGTTTTGTTAACTATATACATACCTATTTCGATTAGAGTACAGTGTGTTTTGCAAGATTTTGCTCTGCAAGTTTTCAACAGGAAACAGATGACTTGAAAAGCTGAACCACCAAAAGGAAGAGAGAGAAGCATAAACAGCTGCTATAGAATGCAGGCAAATGTAAACGAACAAGAGATCAGTGAGCCACATATGCATAGGAGATATCTGACAGCATGGGTATTGCAACACTAGAAAGACACCGGCGACATACAATTAAAGTTATTTTTATAAATGATGGTCTGGTTTTAACATTTGATCCTTTGCAAGTAGTGGAGAATCTTTTATAATTTTTTACCTTACAAATATTTTTTCACTCCTTGCAAAGTTTAAATAAAGAAACAAAAAGAAATAGGGCCTGATTCTTATGTAGATTTTATAAATAATAATCAGCTCCATAGACACTCATTGAGAAATGACCACTGCTTTGCTAATTAAAACTACAGTAGTAAAAACAAAAGGGTAGCACATATAGTGCAGATATCATTCTTACTGCACAGAGCCTATTTAGATGAATGGGAGTTTCATCATGGATAAAAGGCAGTGTACAGTCCAAAAATTGGATTTAGATCTCAGACCTATGATATGCCGTCTTAGTAGCAGTTTTAAAATAATATCTCAAGGATCAGAACAGATTCCCAATACTTTACGATGTGAGGGCTGGGAGAGCTCAGTCCTATTCACAAACCGGCCTTAACTTTGCACACTGCATTCTTAACCATTCAGATGTACAAGCTGACCCAGTTTTTGACAATTTAGACCACACCTTATTTTTTTAACGGCCATCAGCAACAAACAAAACCCAAAACCTTAATTCCAGCTTTCTTGCAAAATGGTTTCATAATTTTGCTATAAAATTATTCAAGGATGGTTGACTCTGAAACATGACTCATTTTACTTCTCTCTGTGCATATCCAGAAGAATGGCTGTCTTTATGGAACAAAATAAGCTTTACCTGCCTTTTACTCCTCTTGGCACTATAGAGCAAATGCAACAGTGGGACAGTAAACTGGATTCCATTCCAGTTCACAAATTCTGATGGGCCTAATTGTGATACCATTATTCTCACTGTGTAGCATCTTACTCCCCAGCAATCCGATCCTCAAAAATTGTTAACTAATTTCCAAAAGCAGTGTCTTTATTTGTGGGGGATGAGAGACAAAGTGAGCCCAGTTTTACTGGCAGATTCCATACTTCAGCACTGGTTGAAAGAAAAAAAACTTGTCGGCTGGGCAGGTATGATCTGATGAGACCAGTGCAGAAACACATGATGTTTGTATACAGTCACTTTTCAGAGTAGAACAGCATTTTAAAATCCAAAGTTCCTCCAACCACAGCATCTAAAAAGTTCCTTATTAAAAATTAAACCTCCTGATGGCTTGTTCAATATATTTTAAATTCTTGCAGTATATGAGGAAATGTACAGAGTAGGGACTTTGACTTGCTCTAACACAGTCATTCTTTGGCCATTTTAGCTGTCTACCATCTGGAAGTGACACTGGAATGACACCCATCCAGAGGGAACTGAAAGAAACTATTGGAAAGAGGAGACCATTGTCAAGTGCAGTAACTCAATTTTTGACCAGCTTTAATAAGTATTTCAGGAGATTCCAATATTCCTAACAGATCAAGTGCATCGTTTCTGATTTACACCCAGCCCCACCCAGAGTTTTGAGGTCACTGAAACACAGAACTCCATGTCGGAGCTTTCTCCATTCCCTGACATTTTGGCTATCACAACCACACTAGGAAAAAGACTTGCATGATTTTTCTCACTACAGTATATTACACTACAGGTTGGACCTCGGCGCCCTTGGGATCTGTCCTGTCTGAATGGGGAAGTTTGCTCAGGAGAGGTCAATTCCACCCTTCTGCTGAATGACTACCGGGACTACCACTGCCCTGGAGTCACCAAGGCTCCACCGCTGCTGGGGCTCTGGACCATGGATGTTGCTGGCCCAGAGAGTCCAGGACCAGAAAAGTTCAACCTGTAGTGTTATCAGATGAACATGGTTTCTGGGCTGCAATCCAAAGGACCTGCCATCAGATACTGACTCTGAAGTGCTACCCACATAAATCTCAATAGGGATTAAAGGTTCAGTGTATCCCATAAGTAAACAGCTGAGCCAGCCGTTCTCCCCATGGTGAAAATGCGAGGTTTTCATAATAGCCAATCAACACTCTTCCAGTACTGCCAGTCCCAAGTAGGGATGTGAAAGGTTAACTGGTTAACCCCTGCCTGCCCAGCCCAGCCACAGTGGATGGGGGGGTGGGGCACAGGGCCGGCCCACAACATTTTGGCACCTGAGGTGGGGAGCTCAACTGATGCCCCTATGCCCCCTCACTTGGGCCAAAACTTTGAAAGGTCTCTTGAGCCCTCCTTCCTCTAGCACAGCACTCCACCATCTCTGTGCATCTAGAGCAGAGAGAATACATATGCACCAGCAGCAGACACAATTTTCTACACTCTGGGTCCTAGTAGCACCACACCCCCCGCTGCAGTCTGGCACCTGAGGCGGCTGCCTCAGTTCGCCTCCTGGCCCTGGGGAGGCATTCTAGCCCATCTGGGCTAGAGCGCCCCTCCCCCTTTAATCCGTTAACCAGTTAAACAATACATTTAACCAGCTAACCAAATAAATGGGAATTTACATCTCTAGTCCCAAGCATTCAAAAAATCATGATTCAGGCTGGCAAGATAAGGAGACTAGGTTTAAACTCATGTGATTTAAAAAAAAATAAAGCTTTGGGGGATAGTTGATTTGCCTTCTGGATTTTGAGCCTTTAGGATTTTTAATGTTTCTCCACAGCTAGGAAGGCTGGGAAAGCACTTTAAAAAAAAATGGAAACATGACCTATCACATGACTCTAGAAGCTGTAGCTTTGAGAAGACACCACATAGCACAAGACTTGTATTACTGAATTGCATTACAATACAAGTTAGTAGCACTGCAACTCCACAGCTTTTGGTCTCTCCACATTCCTATGACTTGTCATAATTAAGGATATTTTTTTCCTCTGGGGGGGGGGGGGGGGGGAAGAAGAGAGAGAAAGGAAAAAAGACCTCCAGAAACTGCTACCTTAAAATGTAATGAGAAAATCTGTCCCAATAATGAGACAACGAAAAGAGAAAACAGTAACAGTATCAGGCACAATGAATAGCAAAGCAGATTGCTTTAAAATGAATATTAATATTCAATTGAGACCTGTTTAGTCCTCATACTGAAATGTGATCAATAGCTCCGAATGTACATTAATGCAAAATTATGCAGATTATCATCAAGAACACGGCAATGAATGTAATATGGAGACAGCACTGGGAAAATGATTTCAGGATCACAGGCTGGAATTTCCTACATTTACTGTACTTGGCAGCAAAATTGAAAACAGAAAATAGGGTATCCTAAAAGATCCAAAAGTATTTGCAAATACCAGATCTAATCCTTCAAACATGTAAATATGTATGTAACCTGCCCCTTTGAAATCAATGAAATCAGGCAGAGTAAGCTTGGAGGAACATGAAACCCATGAACACTGCTCTGAACTAAGGCTTCTAGGAGTGCAAGGGCTAATAATCTCACTTTTCATTTTATTGGTCAACAGTATGTTTCTGACCTCTGTAAACCAGGAGTCTCTGGTCTGGACCACAGATGTTCCTGGACCAGAGAGCCCTGGCAAAGGACTGGTGGCAGGGAGCCTGGCCGGGCCAGTGGCAGGAGGGCCAGCAGTCCTTTTGGGGTCAGGAGCCCAGCCAGGCCAGCAGTGGGGCAGGAGGGCTGGCAGCTGGGCCAGAAGCAGAGCTGGGCTGGGCGGGAGGGGGGGCGGGGCTGGTGGCACCTAGAATTGACTTCCCCTGGTCTGGCAAACTCCCTCATTCAGGACCGGTGAGGTCCTGAGTGTGCCAGACCAAGGAGGTCCAACCTGTATTGCCCCTCTTAATCTCACAATTCTTAGGATGGAGAGATTCTTCCCCTTCCCTCCCTCACTCCCAAGCCAGTGTAACATGGACTGGGGTGAAACTATTCCCCCATTAATGTAATGGGGAGAGAATATCCTCCCCCGGATAAGTGGAAATGAGGAGGGGAGAAGATATTTAACCCCCATGCACATGCACCCCCCCCACTTCCAAATACACCCTTGAAAATGTAAACTGATCAGTAGGGTTGAAAGTTTGTCACCAACATTTCCTGAAGATCCTGGGTTATTCCCCCCAGATCTGCCCTTTGAGATCCATGAATCCCTGACCCTAGATGCCTTGGTATTTGAGCAGACCCAGGCCAAACCAGAGCTCTGGGGGAAGAGATGCTTCTGCCATAAGCTCCCTCTCCCAGACTAGCACTACAGCAGTCTGATGTGACAGGGGGTTTCCACACACATTTTCCCACAAGTTTATGATACAGGGCCCCAAGGGGGTGTGATTATTACGCTAAGAAGGGGGGGGGGGAGAGGGACTGGGGAAACGGTTCATTTCTTTTCCCAGTTAAACAAAATCACTTTCTCATGGTGGAGGAGGGAGGCCTCCGGCCTTGGCAAAGGGCCCTGTTTTACAAGCACTTGGCTGGAAGCGATTACACTTTGTCCCTGAAAAAGATACTGCGCGCACATTGATCACAAAGCACGATGTTCTGCTTGCGTTGTTCGACGTTGGAGGTGGAGTAAACGAACTTGTGGGACCTGATTATCCTCCTCCCCCAGGAAGGTTTTTCCTGTCTGGTACAACCTGGTCCACTTCAAAGTAGGTTTAGCCGCCCCAGAGATGAGTAATCTCTGGCACCGACGAATAAGCAGTGTGCAGAGAGGGGAGTGATGCTATGAGAGGCAGGGAATTCATCCTAAGCGCCCTTTCAGCTGCATGGCAGAATTTTAACCAGGAAGCCTGAGATCTCCCCGCAACACTTTGACGTCATAGGACAACTACCTACTGCTGACCAGGCTTCTCTTCTGTGATCTCCAACTAAATACGGGCCTGAGCAAGCAACACGTGTTGCCTAATTCTAGCCCTGACCCTGAATCCTTCTGACAGTATCCTTAATGAAATCACTTCTTGGCCCTCGTCTTGCCCTCTGCCACATGGGGAATACTCAGCCTCTGTCACAACTGCCCTGCAGGAAGATATCAGTTAGTTTACAAAGTGTTGCCTAAGTGCTAAGATTCTCCGGAAAGCATACAAAGCCCTCCTGTCTCTGGCCCCTGTCTCATAGCTTACTTGGACATTTGATTTTTGCCAAGTTCTTCTCAATATTGCAGCTGTCCAGGAACTCCAAACAGATGGGCTCCACCTTCCCTGCAGCAGCAGTCGCGGGACTCCAAAGATCCCTCTTACACGTGATTTTTATAAAACCAGACAGTTACATCTGGTTGCACTTAAAAAAAAAAAAAAATCTCATTAACCCTCCCCTGAGTCTTCAGCCTTGCCCTCTGTATAATGGGAATAGTGGGAGACAAGAGTTAGTCTTACTTAGGGTTGCCAGATGGTTCAACCAAAATACCCCCAAAAAAAAAAAAAGAAAATCACCAAAAAAAAAAAAAAAAAGGGGGAGACCAAAGTTGTTGAGAAAAAAAATGCTTTTGAGGCTTTTTGGCCCTAAAAGGCTGCCAGCGGCCATTCACCATCTTGTCTTCCTGCTCCGGGCCGGAGAGCTCCCCTGCGGAACCAGGTAAGCACCCAGTATTTTCACCTCCTGGCCGGGAAAAAAAATCAGAAGATACCGGATATTTTAGGTATCCGGTATTTTCTGAATTTTTTTACCGGACAGGAGGCGAAAATACCAGACTGTCCGGGTCAATATCGGACACCTGGCAACCCTAGTCTTGCTCTGCAATGGGAGACAGGGTTAGTTGCACAGGCCCACCCAAAAATACACAAAGGCTCTCTCTGATTCAGACAACCCCAGAACGTGCCTGTCCAAGCACTGATTGCTAAGGACAACAAACACAAAGGGAGGCAGGGGACCTCCATGGCAGATTGCACGCAGCATGTTAACTGGACCATCTCAGCAACAAAAAGCCTGAGCATTACAAAATAGTCCTCAAGCGGGGCCTAGACCGTCACCTTGTGCTGCCTCCTCTACACGGGGAGGTCATTCACGAATCGGAAATTTGTCCCAGATGCTAGATGGGTGTGGTTAAAGGAAGAGAGGCTCCTTCCTTTCCAGTGTATCCACATAAAGCAAGACAGGGTCCTGGGCTCGATGGGAGAATTTTCAAATGAGGCACAAGGTTATTGGATCTGTACAGAGAATCATAGAATACTAGACCTGGGAGGGACCTTGAGAGGTCACCAAGTCCACATGTCATGAGCTTTGGCTTGGCACGAACACTCGTGGTATGTTACCCCCCAGCCACTACTGTGACTAATGGTGTGGGCATGAGGAGCCCGTCTGCCAATCCCACAAGATGCTCTCTTGCTCAGTGACAGACTGACTGGACAAAGAGTCTCTTTCATTGACAACTCTAAGGCACTGCTAACAACTGGAAGCGGGGCTGTCTTTACCCATACGCAGAGTATGCAGCTGTGTAGGGCGCCTGAAAATTTGGGACACCACTGGGTTTTAATGTCCACCCACTCACCTCCTCCTATCTCTGTTCTGTGGCTCTGCTTCCTCTGGACAAGATCTACTTAACTTAAAAAGTGAAAAAGCCCGCCAGTGCTATTAGCGGATCAGTGAACACGTGAAAGATGGTAATGAATCTATTTAATAGGCATTTGCCAACCCCAGGTATATCCTGTCAGTTTCTGAATTTACTGGGTTAGGCTACAGGGCCTTAGTTTAAAATTTGCTTTAAAACGATTTCATTTGTGTGTCGCTGAAGATTATAAAATCACAGCTCTAAAAAATCATCATTCCCCACTGGGTAGTCATTGGTGACAGTGGCACCAGTTTAACAGTACTGTGTTGGGCCTCATAAATCCTAGATATTCCAGACTTGACGGATGCTGTGAAATACTGTGAAATTCATTAGTCAATGGCCATGAAGAAAGAAACAAGTCTAAAATCCATCTGCCAAAGAATTATGCCATGACCAAAGTGACATCCTTTCATCCAGTCGGGACAGTCACAGACAGTGTTCTGCTATTTTTTCCCCATCCATGTGCAGAATACATTTTGTTATGTGCACTGAGGCATGTGCAGATGGGTACCACCAATAAACACACACGCTGCTGGCTGTGGGCACTCTACAAATCAGCTGGGTGGCATTTGAATTTTTCCTCGGTGGCCACCCAAGCACTCAGAGGGAACACTGAATTATTTTTTTGCTTTGAATACACAATGATAAACAGCAGTGCGAACATCAAAACCCAGCCTGTGAGAGACACACACAAAATACTCATTAGGTCACTTAAAGATTCTCGCAACCTTTTAGCTAAGAAAAAAGATCTGACACCTTCACTGTTTTCATCAGGCCATAGGTATTTGACAGGGGGAGCACCCTCAGGCTGCAGAAATGCTTTTACTTCATCCCATGACATTCTTTGCTGTGACACAAACAGTTAAAAATCTGTATGTATTTCCTCTCTCTTGCTTGCATTCCTGGGGGACATTGTGGCAGCTTGCCAAAATCCACATGCATTCTTAAGTCAAGCTGATGTAGCAAACAAACACCTAGGAGATGCTGAAGTCTCTGTGGGGAGTGGGGGAGGAGGAAGAGCTGGGCTGGATGGCCCTACCCTTAATCCAGCACCTGGCTTCAGTGGCCCATACTCCCTTCCGAGGGCACCCCAGAGTAAGAACTTCCTCAGTTCCTTGAGAGGTAGGGATGGAGAGTCTGAGTGGGCTGTATTCTCCCTCCCTCAAACTCAGCACCAGGACCCATCTGAGACAACAGTCTTTTCTCACTATCAGCTTCTGTCATCAGTTTCCTCAAGGGGAAGCAACTAGAGCTGGGCTCAGACCTTGCTAGCAATGCATTATGGGAGATGGTTACAGTTGAATATAACAGAATCGAGCCCTTAGGCTCTGCTTTGAGTTTGGTGTGGCGTCTAGCTGTGCTGTGCCAGGAGAAATCTTCAGGAGGACTGGCGCTTTAGCCATTCTTCCCCCCGTTCCCTCTTGCTTCAGAAGGGAAACAAGTTGCAATGCCCTTTTCAGAATACAGCTTATCACCTCCCCTAGCACACGGCCCGTTATAATGGTCGGCATGCAGGCAGGTAGACCATGGCTCTCCCCTCTTCCTGGTCCTTCACTGCTCACTTCCTCAGCTCTTGAGCCCTGCCCCCACCCGAGCCACGCAGGGAATAGGACACAAGATGCTGCCCTAGGGCCTGAGCGCCCAGCCTTGCCCGGCGGTAACTTCCTCTTTCCAAGCAGGCTTTTACAAGTGTGTTCAGTTGGTGGTTTTAGTTTCTGAGAAGTCGCTCTCCTCAGGGCTCTGTGGTCAGGCAGAACCTTATTTACAGCATGTTTGAGGAAAACCTGTGCTGCTTAGAAGGGCTTTCCAGCCCGGCAAGGGCAGAGTGATCTCTGAGGAGCTGACCAATGACAGCCAGCTGGTAGGTGTATATTTAAACACAGCATGCTCCAGAACTTTATGAGCTTCCGCTATAGTAGAGCCTGAAAAATCCCCAACAGGCGCAGCATTTTGTCCACTCTAACTTCTGCTTTTGCTCTCTGTCTTGCAGGACAAAGTCACGGAGTCTTCGGTTGGTGAGACAACAGTGTGACAAAGTTTCATAACATTACCGCAGAACACCACAAACAGGTGCTATGCCAGACCTTTCCTCATTTGGGGTGCACTTAAATTACCTTCCGAGTTCTACTTGATCAAGAGGACCCCTCAAGTTTTGGGATAGGTGGCTAACCAGCTGCTCTCCACCTCATCTGCCCATTCCAGACAGTGTGCCGACTTCCAAGCCACGTGTAGTTCTTTCTAAGGCAATATACGCCTATGTATATATGCATGCAAATCTTCTCACACATTGGATCAAGTCTTAGAGTCCTCCCTCAGAAATCCAGGAGCATTTTGCCTGGCTCAGTCCCTAAGTAATCATTTCAGGATTTGGCCTGTAGCTTGATTTAACTAATAGTTTGCAGGTGGCCACTAATCATGAAGTCTCCCAGATCATCTGGATTTCAACAAGGTGTTAAGGCGTGCTGTTAAGGGCTTACAGTCCTGTTTCCCTGGGAGCTTCCAGCCTTCAGGAGCCCTTGCTAATAGGGAGCCAATGAAAAAGAAAATCTCTCCGTATGCATATGTATATTTAATCATCTTCAAAGCTTGTATGCCATGCCATGGCAAGAGAGCAATCACCTTAATGAACAGCACAAAATCTTCAGGATTCAATGAGCAAGGCTGTAGTTTACACATTTCTTTGTCAGGGTGATTACTAAAGCTAGGACTAAGAAGAGGTAGGATTTGCCTAAATCTGCTGTCTGTTGCAAGACTGGCTTCTCTGATCCTCTTTTACAATATTGTACTCTTGCCTTTCTCTTTGCAAAACAGAAAGCAACTAAACGTCTCCCACAAGTGCCATTCTCCAGCTCACAGTGACTGCCTTTTTTCAGTGGCAAAAAGGCTTGCTTGCTGACATTTATGTAGCAAAAGCCCTTTCTTTCTTTCTGATGACATTTCACTCCTTTGAAATCAGCTGGTCAGATAGGCTATGTCTAGTGGAAGTTTGATTCCATGCAAGTGGTACCATAGTCTAGTAGATAAGCCCCTGGCCTCACAATTAGGAGGCACAGTTTTTCAAGTTGTGTGATTCTGCAAAAATCACTTCCCATCCTACACTTCATCTACATTTTGAGCTTCTAGGGCAAGGGCTGCTTCTTACTATGTGTTTATGCAGTGCCTAACGTGGGCGGGGGGGAGAGGGAGGATTTTGTTTGGGATCACTAGGTACTGTTGTAAAGCAAATTACTAATAATGGCCCAGGTGGCATTTAGATCTGAAATGCCACCCCGATTTTCCCCTAAATTTCAAGAAAGGAATCATTCCAGACCAAGGAATTATATTCCCAATGAATTTATTGCACCCCCAGAGTTGTGGTAACTATTATGAATGAAAAGATATGCTATAGCACAGAGCAAATGAACTTCCTGTGGACTCCTAAAGTCTCATGTTATATTTTATTTAATGCCAAAGTGTGAGTAAATGTGACTTTGTATCCTCTTTAAGGCTTTCTTACAGTGCTAGAGCAGTATAAAGAGACATTAGTGTATGTGAGTTAGGCCCAAGGTACAGAGTAATGGAGAATTATGTCCTCTCTTTTTACGAGTCATATTCAAAAGTTTTTGCATGAAGGAAATTGGTATCAAATACAATGATATGAAAGCAGAGTTGCAAAGCCTGTTTTGCAGTAAAGATAATATCCAGCGTGACTGTAGATGATGTCCTAGATGCAAGGATATCATCCAGTCAGCAGTTTTATTGACTGAGTCATATCAAGGTCTACAGGTTTGCCAGTTGTTGCACAATACCTCTGTGACTTGTGAGATTAGCAACCAAAGCCATCTTGCTTTAACCCCTACAGCACATTACTTCTTAGGTAGCACAATCAAAAACTTTAGAATGCTGAATGTGTATTAAATAGGGTATGAATTTCACTGGCCAAGTGAAAAGCCTCTTGAAAGTGGGTTTTGAAATAGAAATGCTGATAAACACTTAAGTGGAAAAAGTGTTTGGAAGATTTGTTTTTCCATCAGCTGTCCGTTTCCCCCCAAAATAACTTGAGCAAATTTTGTTTTGCCTTGTAATGAAATTCCTTTTTTTTTTTTATAAAAGTAAGAACACAAAATAAGTAGCTCTTCTTAAAAATCTGATCCAGGCCCCTGAAAACCTCTGCACCCTAAAGCAGTGACATCCGAAGGCAGAGGAAAAGTTGACCACTGAAATCATATATTTAGGGAACAGCAGGCCAAATTAATTCCTGGATTAAACCCATTACTTCAATGCAATGTAATTGTCTCTATTAACTTCAGTTTAGAGCAGGTCAAATTTTTTTCAACAATTTTCCCCATAAAATAGCGTTTTGATCATATATTTTTCATGGAAAAAACTCACTTTTTGTCAACGTTCAAGATAACAAGCCAGTTACACAGAAATGACTAGTGATAAACCAATCAGGGATAAATAGGAGTTAGGCTGAAATTGCCAGGCCTTATGCTTTTGATTATGAATTAACATTGAAAAAAATCAGTATGGCAACCAAGTGCCAGAGCAGAAAGATGGGAACTGCCAAATATGACTAACCACCCAGCTGTTCTGTGGGCAGCTGTGTACTTGTATGGCTATTTCTGGTCAGTGGGGATTAAATTTGAATGCAGCATATTAATAAACTGGGCAGGTCTGCAGTAAATGAACAGTAAACCTTCTCTCAACCACTTGAAATAGAAGCTGGCACTTTCCTTCAGTGCGGCTCCTTTCACTCTCTCACAGGATTGCCATAGGTTGCCAGGAGACAGTATTGTTCCACATGCGGGCCAGCCATTAACTGCCTTTTGTTTTCTTTCTCTTTTCCGGGTCTGGCTCTTGCTTTTTTCAGGGAGAAAAATCTGGCAATCCTCTGTTCTTCCTTCCCGATGTAAATGTCCCACTTTTCCTTTGACGTTTACAAAGAGTCGCTGGGTCTGTCAGGAGTAGCTGAGGGAAATTCCAAACCGGGCAGTAGAGATTGGAAAAGGATTGCTAATATCTTTAGAGGATAGGAACTGCTGTAAAATGAGATCAGTAAAGCACTCAGGAGCCCATGTCACATGGGTGCAAAGCACCTCAGCTCAGTCTGAATCTGAGTCTAGCAAACTCTGGGAAATATCTAGGTCTAGATCCTCAAAGGTACTTAGGTGCCTAACTGCCATTGAAAGCAATGAGCATTAGGTGCTTAATTACGTCTGAGGTTCTGGGCCTCGTCTATCCTGGGCATGTTTAGAGACTTACTGCAGACATTATCCTACTCATTAACATTACACAGTCTCATTTATGTAATCACTCCTGTGTCTGTGACATTATATAAATCCTTGGTGCCCTCTTGAACTATTTTAACTTTACTTTAAGGCTTATCTTTTAAAATGGAGCTTGAAAAAAAACCCCACTTCATCTGTGGGAAGCTCTCTCTCTGGTGATATGGTGACCTAAGCCATGAAAGTCTGCAGAATATAAACCTTCTTTTTTAATTAAGCAATTTAATTGCCCAGGTGGTTGGAAAGAAAACCTACTGAATGTTATCAGAATGTAAGCCAATGCAGAATTGCCTTCCTGAGGCCAGGTCTACACTGGTGGAGAAACTCGATGCAAGATATGCAACGCCAGCTACATGAATTGCATGGCTGGAGTCGATATACCTTTCATGGATTTTCTGGTGCAGCTCCACAGCGGGAGGTGGATGGGAGAAATGCTCTCATTTACTTCCCTTACACCTCGTTACAGCAAGGAGTACCAGCGCCAATGGCACTCTCAGCATTCGATTTAGCAGGTCTTTACTAGACCTGCTAAATCAAACCCCAGAGGATTGATTGTCAGAGTGTCACTCCTCCGGCATGTGGAGATGTGGCCTGATTCGGCAGATGCTCCAGTGGAGCAGAGAGCTGCCTACATATGCAAGGTACATGTGGCATGCCCTCCGTAGCGGGTGTTGTCCAACTGGCAGCCCTTGGTGGGACAGTTCCACCCAGACAGTTTTGTAGAACAAACATGTGAAGTGTCTCTGACTGGAGGATTCCATTTTGGACTTCCTAAGGCATGCACTGTCATGGGCCAGTGCCACTTCTGCAAATCATGCAGCAGCTTCGCTAAGCTGAAACAGTGTGAAATTATCAAGACTTCAGTTTCGCTATGGCTTTTCAGGATATTTTAGGCCCCGGGAGATTGCCTCGGGTCATGTTCATTTCATGCTACTGCTTGAGAATGCTGTTATTCATAGTGGCACTGGACCGAGATAGTAAAGGCGGAGGAGGGGCTAAAATAGCAGAGACTGTCTAACAGCGGCCCGAATCCCAGAAGAAATGGTGTAGCAGAGCTTTTGTGCTAATGCCATGACTCCACAAAGTACACAGTCTGGATCCATGTCTTTTATATCTACTTCTGGTTTAGTCCTCTGGCCCGCAGGCCTCAGCTACCTTTTTCAGCCTTGAATTTTTGCCTAGAAAAACAACAAGGTGGAAAATAAAGCTGGAAAAGAGCTATGAAATCAGCCAAGATTTCCCCAACTAACTAATGATTTTGGGTGACTAACCTCGGATACCGTAAAAGGGTCTGATTTAGGAGAAGTGCTTGGCATTGAATCCCAGAAAGCCAGCCCCCTTTTAGATGTCTTAAGTACAACATCCAGAAATTGAGGGATTGGAAATGACTAGCCATTTGGAAAGTCTTGGCCCCGTAAACCTATACCCTGGCTAATGCAGGTTTCATCTTTATGACATCATTCACTAATGTTTTGTTCAGTCTGGTTGTAAATACCAGACAAGTCTTCCAACACTTCCTGTGGGAAAGAGGAGGAATTTCCCTCACATTCAGTCTGAATTCTCTCACTTAACTAAGTACCTCTTTTTGCTCAGTTCCATATGATCAGCTCCTCATTATAACTCTCAGACCATCCTAAACAATTCTTCTCCCACTGTGGGTTCTGATCCTGTTTTGACAGAAATAAATAGCAAAACACCTATTGGCAGGACTGGAACGCTGGCATTTTCACCTTCCAGATGCTTGTAGACATGGATCAGGTTCCCATCCAGCCCACTTTAACAATGGGAAAATGAAACAGAAGGTAGGAAAAAGCTACAGTAGCCTGATCAGATTGCTGATGCGCATAGTTGTACCACAGAACTTGGGTTCGCCTCCCCAGCCCAGCAGCGCATCGTGAAATGTTTCCCCATTCTTTCCTTCTATCACTAGGAGCCCATGACAAATGTGCCAGACACAAACCACATAGAACACAGTGTTATTCCTTGCGGGATTCACACATTAAAAATTACTTCGGGGGGGAATCAAGCCTGCAAAACTTCCTCTAGTGCTAGAGTTAAGAGCTGAGCTATACCTGAGACCAAAAATTAAAACAGACTCCTGCCCCTTTCTAGTGGCAATCAAGTGAGGGCTTCAGAACCCCCTGAAGCAGACAGAAAGTGGAATTGTTCAGCAGTGTGGAAATGGAAGAGCTATTTCATCGCATTCATTCAGTTAACTCCCATTACGTTAACTGCGATGCTGATGAGTGACCTATTAGCCGCGCTATGCTAACAGGTGCATGTCAAATAAACGTCAAACAGATAGCACCCGGCTGCTAATTGCACCCACTCTCACCATGAAGACTAAATGACCATGTTAGGAAGCAAATTAGCCATGCTTGTAAATTTCACTAGTGTGGCTGTTTTGTTTTTAGAGCCAATTAAAAGAATTGCAAGCAGGCCTGGTTAATCTGAATTAGTTTGCAAACTCCATTTCCATTCAGATCTAGATCAGTTTTCTAAACGTGGGGGACTGCTGCTCTCAGACAGGATAAAATCTTTGGCCATGACAGAGACATAAGCGAGGCACAGGGTAACGGCAGGTCTTACTGTGTGTGCCTAAGGAAGACCAAGGAGTTATATTGTCCGCTGATTGCTTGCACATCTCTCCCCTTTGTCTCTCTTTGTGTGGCTTGTATCCTGCACCCATCACTTCTCCGGCCCACGAACAGCCAGAAACATAAGTACCAAGAGGTTCAGAAACACACACATACAGCTGAGGCTTTGTTCTGGTTGTGTTTACTTGCAAGGAAACAATCAGGCATTGTGCCTCTTTTGGAAAACTGTAGCCCTGTTGCTGTGAGTGATCCGTCTCTAGCTAGCTAGTGCACTTTTGACTCATATTCTTCAACACCTTGCAAAGGGGCTGAGCTCACTGGGGGGTAGGTCTACACTACAGGATAAGGTTGAATTAAGATACGCAACTTCAGCTACATTAATTGCAGAGCTGAAGTCAAAGTACCTTTCCTTGACTTTTGGCGCTGTCCACACTGCAGGACATCAAAGGGAACACATTCTCTTCCTTTGACTTCCCTTACTCCTTGTGGAAGTAGGACTACCAGCATCGACCGGAGCGTCCCTCTCAATTAAAATTAGCGTGTCTTCATTAGACCTGCTAATTCGCACCCTGGAAGATTGACAGTGGCAGCGTCGATCTTCTCTGTAGTGTAGACATACCCTATAAGTCCTTGCTAGTCACGTATTAGAAGCATTAATAAAGTGGCATTAGGAAGCCCTACCTATGGTTGGTTCTTAGATGACTCCCGTTACCATCATCTCCAGCAACCTTGCTGCCATTAATGTATCTATCCCCACAACACTGCTGTGAGGGAGAGCAGTGAGATTATCCCCATTTTATAGATTAGGAACTGAGGCAGAGAGACCAACTGACTCACCAAGGTTGGGAATAGGCAAGAGGGGAGGTATCACTTGATGATTACCTGTTCTGTTCATTTCCTTGGGGGCACCTGGCACTGTCTACTATCGGCTGACAGGATATCGGATGGATCTTTGGTCTGACCTTGGGTGCCCGGTAGCCTAGGTGGGGGAAGGCTTTGCCTTCCCAAACCGCCAGGCATGACCCTGCCCACACTCCACTCCCAGAATGCCTGCTATAGGCATTCTGGGAGTGGAGTGTTACTGCCTCCAGGGCCTACTCTCTCTGGTGCTCCAGGGCCAGAGAGACTGGGGGAGCACTCTCCGTGGTGGGGGAGCAGGACCTCAGCAGAGGGGGCGGGGCCGTAGGTGGGGCTGAGGGCCTGCCTCCCACAGTCATAGCTGCACCAACCACCCCATGGAACTGTCCGTTCTTTTGGTGGAGCAGGCAGTTGAACCAAGCCCCAAACTAGCACCCTGAACATGAGACCGTTCATCAGTCCTCCCTCCCATGCAAGCGAACGGATCACACTAATGGCTGCCTTGGTGACGCAGGGGTTAAGATGCAGATCATTGCAGAAGGCCAGCCGCAGCCAGGCCCACTGCGTAGTATTATATGTACATTCCACCACATAACCGTTGTGACTTGACCTTCTGAGTGTTTGCACAAAGGCTCCGGCTGCCCACTCTCTCCTGAACGTTTCTCGTTTTGCAAATACAACGAGGAGTCCTGTGGCACCTAGAGACTAACCGATTTATTAGGGCATCTCTGTTAGCCTCTCAGGTGGCATAGGACTCCTCCTTGTTTTTGCAGATACAGACTAACACTCCTCCCGCCCTGAGACTTTTATCTGGCTTTGCAGTTTACACTAAGGGGAGGGCGTGGAGGGGTCATAATTTTAAAATAACCCTCTAGCTACACTATGCTGTCTGGCTAGGGAACCTGAGAATCATTTCACATTATCATTTTATATGCAACCGAATGTTTTATGGCATCAAGGCCATATATTTCAGCCTTCCACAACTTCGAGCGTGTCCATATGAGGAAAAGGAACGCCAGCACTTTACAGTGTCTTGCAGTCCTATTAGGAACTATATTTGCCAAGAGACTTCCGTGCAATTTGAATGGATGTGTAAGCTTTTTTTCAGGTTAGCTTTTATTGTAGTGAATGTATAGAAGTTCTGACCCACAGGCATGTTAACAGTCAAAATACGAAATATAAAGCATTCCCTTCTCACAGTAGACTCTTTTCTGCTGCTCATGATCATTTTCCCACAGCTTTTCTATTTGGTTTTGTTTCCTTCCTCTGTAATTAAAAATCATCCCTCCCTCAGACCTATATTTATTATTTGTATGATTGCCAATGGGCACAAAAGAAAACCTTTTCAGTCCTTAAGCTATGCTGCCTCTTCTCTTAAGAGCCCGTCAGTTTGTAAAAAAGGCTGCATGTCAAATGCAATAATCACTTACACAATATTCTGTCTTCAAAGAACTTTTAAAACCTTGTCTGAATTTCCTCATGTGCAATTTAACCAACCTCTTTCGGCAGTGGAAGCCATGCTACAGTGCAGCATTTCAACACCTCCAAACTTTGGATCTTTATGGCTCCAAACTTTATGGCTTTGACCTATGAGTATAATTCACTCTGAAATATTCAGAGAGTGGAAAACACTGTAAACCTTGTCAGAGTCGAAAATATAATACAAATGTAGTATACAATCCATGGACGGAGTATGTTATTCATTTCACACATGCACCACAATGGATTCCAGCCTGACTTGAATATTTGTTCTTAAAAACACTTTGCACTTGCAAGACCTCCTTCTCTACCACTTTACATTTTGCGTAGTACCTTACACTTGTGCAAAGCACAGCGGATGACAAGAGCTTTCAACTGCAAGATCTGACACTTAATTTTTTACAAGAATAAGTAAGCACTCCAATCTCCACCCAAAGGAAAAATCTACTCTACTTTCCAGGGTTGAGAATACAATGCAAACACCGGGGCACACAGATGCATGCAGAGTCAGCTGGACTCATCCCATTGCACTGCAAGAAAGAATGGTTCTAATTGTCTCTCTTGCATGTTGCCCGCTCAGAACTGTTTTATAGATAAACTTCATTTTAGCTGAGGGGAGGAAATTACTACAGGATGCACATAGCCAGGAAGGAGAGAGGCCTATTTCATGCAGAAAAAGCAATAGAATTACTCAGTCATTGTCCTATGCAGAGGGTAAAACAAGAATCTCCATTAACCACTCGAGTGCTGTGCCGGTGTAACTCGGGTCATACTGCATTGGCCTCTGTTGCTGAAGTGGCAAGTGACTAATGCCACACCTCTAAAAGGCACCTGCACTGCTATCCCTTTTAAGCAACATATAGGGAGTGGAGATGGCTGTAAGGTGGATGGTGCTGCTGACAGAAACGCGGGACCCTAAAACTCATTGACATCAATGGGAGTTCAGCCTGGGCTTTTAAATGTAAAATGAGCATTTGAGCGGCAGCGTGAAGCCGAAAGCGAGGATTCAGCCTGCAGTTGCCACCACAGTCTTGAGGCGAAAGGGAATTATCTTGCTGGAAACAAAACCAAGGTGCAGGAAAGAGGAGTTCTGCTGTGGTACTACCAGTGACTGAGGAAGCTGTTAATACTGGCACATCTTTCAGGAGCTCTCTTTGGAGCACTGGTGACTTCCTGCCTTAATTTTCTCTGGTGAGGTTCCTATCTCACACGTTGCAGAGTGCACCATGCAGTGAAACCCACACCAACAGCATTGACTGGGCTACAGCTCTTTGCAACTTCAACAGGGGAACCTGAAATGAAGAAATAGCTGAGTAGTATACAGCAACTGTGATGACTGAGTTGCTGAGGAGCAGTGATTGGGCAGAGAAATGGTGTTTTATCCCAGGAGATCTATCCCCCAGGCCACCTCACCCCCCTAGCTTGAGGATGTCCCTTATCCTGCCTTCCTAGTGCAGGACCCAAGTCATCCAGGGGGTGGCTGGTGCTGGGATTTGAACCCACCACTTTACACCTCCCAGGCAGTTGCCCTATCCCCTAGACCACAGCAGAATCCACCCACTGCCTTACCCAACAAAGGGGTCCAGTCCTGTACACCACATCAATGGGAGATCTCGCATTGGTTTTAACAGGAGCAGGACTGGGCTATCTGCCCAAAGAGGGGGCCCAATGTATGACCATATACATGCTCTGGGAAATCAGCCCCTTCAAAAAGCTCAAGGAACACAGGGAAGTTGTCCTCGGCCTAGTGTTTTGTTCAGTGAGCCCTTTTGCCTCACCAGTAGGAAAGTTAGGAGCAGTGCCTCACAGTTATTTAGGCACTTACCACCCCTCAGAATTAGACACCTAAATAGCCTTGAGGATCCGAGCCCGGGGTCTTTCTGCATCCTAACTTCCCAGCTGTGTAACAAGCCCCTCACGAGCCACTGACAAATTAATGCATTGGCAGAGTGCCATGTTTCTGTCCCTGCAGCTCCTCTTCCTCGACTTGTTCAGTCAAAATCATCTGTCTGAGGGGTAGTTTCAGATGTGTTTTCACACCTCTAGTCAACAAAATCACTTCGAACAGGAGGCATGTTTTGGCAGGCCCGACACTTTGACGGCAAATAGCCCCCCTCCAGCACTTCTACAGCAGCTTCCTTTTGAGGCTCTGATCAGAACAGACTATATATCCTATATGCTTGATCAAATCACGTAGCGGAGGAGGGATTTCATTCCTATTCCAGTAGCAATGTGATGCTGTTGTGAGAACTACCCATGCGGGAGACGAAGGACACACCACCAGGAATCTCTAGGGCTGAAAGCACGAGCTACCACAGCTGAAGTGAAATGGCCAAGACTCTATAAATGCGGCTGAAACCGACTCATAGCCTCTGCTGATTGAATGCAGAGTCACACACGCTCACTCCTGGGGTTATACCGTCAGTAGAAATGGTAACTTACTGTTAGGCATAAGGTTAACATCACAAAGCATGCATGTTAGGAGATTGGTTAATGACATGGCTAGAAGTTGTTTCTGACATCCAGACTTAGAGCTGGCTCTTGAAAGAGGTTAAATCATGAGGTTTCCATCCAAGGGAGGCAGACGGGACCTTCATTTCTTTTGGGCTGCATAGGAATGGGCAAACAGCTGTAACATGGGGACCCAATATGGAAAAGGATGAGAGCCACTTGGCCTCAAACAATTTCCCCTGTCACATGGTAGAGATGGCAACAACACACCTTCATGCACCAGTTCCCAGACAAGTGCACTGATTGGGACGCTAAGATAAAATTTTCAGCACATGAGTGCCGGGGGCCAGCAACATAGGACTTCATTTCTACTGTGCCCTGTTCTGCCCCACATGCAACAGAAATGGTGTTCCGGCTGCAGGGACAGAGATAGTTCATTAATTTACTTTTTCAGAGGCAGCCACTGTGAGTGTCAACCATCCTGCAGCAAAGAAAAGCACCTTGGAAGAAACATCCATGCTCTTTGAGACATTGGACGAAGGGTTTGCCTAGCCTAGGGCCTAGCTCATGTAAAAGGGACCAGGGACCAAGAAGCAGGACTGACTTTAGTGTTGGGGAAGAGTGCTGAGGTTTTTCTTTTATGCCCTCCATTTTGTTTTTTCTGTCCTCCATCTTGTTTTCCTCCCTCTAAGATGGCAGCCAGTCCCCTGGTCACCATCTCCTGTTAGGAGAAAGACCGTGGCGGGAAAAATTAGGCAAGTAACTCTAATCTGCCCAGCAACAGGCACGTGACTCTGATCTGCCCAGCAACCAGCGAGTTTATAGGGGGGTGCTCACCCTTCCCTCAGGGCTGTCTGTGTGCATGACATCAGCACAACCCAGCGGTGCTAGGGCAACAGCTATTTGGGCATGTAGGCCACCTGGGGCAGAAGCCAGCTCTCTGTGTGCACACCATCAGCACAGCTCAGCGGTGCTAGGGTGACAGGTGGCAACTGTTTGGCCTTATTGACCACTAAGACAGAGAAGCCAGCCAGCGGTGCTTGGGTGGCAGCCAGGCGGGCTGTTTGACCTTGTAGACCGCTTGGGTAAAAGATAGACAGCGCAATGACTGGTAGCACAGGGCTTGGTTTATTAGTATAGGGTCTGTAGTGGGGTGAGTCTTACACGCACACACATTATCCATTTCATTTAGGGTCTGCATACCACACTCAGGACGGCATGTCAAGAACAGAAGAAAGAAGATCCAAGTTCCTTTATTTTGCCCCAGTGGAAGGCGGGATAAGGGACTTACCTGAACTTTGCAGTCTGTCCCTGCCTCCACCGCAGTTTTCCAGCCTGAAGGCATCCTCTTACTCTCCAGCTCCGGACGTCGGGATGGTAGTAGGACTGTTCTGTTGTGGGGTTTAGGGTTTTCTTAGTTTATGACAAACGGATTTATTTTATGTTTGTTCCTCAAACTTGTAAGTAAACCAGTTATTGTTTAATCTCCCCTTGTCGGACTTGACTAAATACACGGTGATACAGATACGGTGCAGGTGGAGGACCTGTATTTAGCAATCAGGACCCAGTCCTGGTCTAACATTAGGGCTGGGGGATGAGGGAAGCTACCCTGGGTGCCAGCTTCCATGGGTTCCCAAAGGGGTGAAGGTTGCAAACTGCAAGGTGCTGGTTTTTTGTTTTGTTGGTTTTCCATGTTCAGCCTTTTGGCAGAGCAGCAAGAGCATTTTCTCCCCTGGGCAACAAAACAAACCCCTTGGGCCAGCCCTGTCAGCACATCATGCTGACACCCCTTCCCCTTCCCCACACACACACTTTGCTGCAGAAAAGCAAAGTCAGCTACGTTATGGATCACAACCAAGATAACTAAAGAGCCTGTGATAACAGCCATGTTTTTAAAACAGGAAGGCTTCTGAGTGTTTTAAGGGAGAGACTTTGGGGAACCATTCATACATTAATCACTGAGAAACTTGGGGGAGGATGGGACTTTGTATATTTGTTGGTGTAACCAGCTCTTAGTCTTCCCCCACTCCTTGCTGTATTTACCCACCATCTCCTTGGCTGTTCTTTATTTTGCTAGTCATGTGGTGTTTTGACTCAGAGCGACAGCTTGCTGCTCATGTGCTAAATATTGCTGATAAGCAGGCCATTAGCAACCTGTGGGAAATAAAAAGTTACTGCTTGTATTTGAGGAGGCCTTTACTCCTGTAAAAATGACCTAGTCCTTGTCTGCTATAAGCAAATCAATCCTGGAATACTTGTATTGCTATAACCACATTACTGTAAACCTATCACGTAGACAGGCTTGAAAGCGGGTTTATATCTGTCTAGCTTGATTGGCTAAAATACTGAGTCAGCCTACAGGGAGATAAGCCCTGCTCCATGCTGGTGCGGGCTGTCCGTTTGGTGGACTTGCCTCACTGTAATTACACAGATACTCCAGTGTAACGGAAACAGGGCTTCAGGGAAGCAGTTTGGAGTTGCAGATAAACCCCTCAAGGAAGGATACGAGGTCACAGGTGACTAAGTTAACTGTAACATTAGGTTACGCTTCCCATGCCGAGGTACACAAATACATTACAGAAAGTGCTGAGCAGGAAGAACACCTGATCTAGCTGGTCTAGCTGGCTGAAATAGAATCGCTCCTTCCTTTTGCTTGTCAACAGAGGTTGTAGGTCAGTGTGGCACACAATTGCTGTGAAAACCTCGCCGTCCTGAGGCCTCATTGTGAGGCTGGAGGAAGGAAGTTTGAAAAGGCACCAACAGAGCTACCCAGGACCAGCTGAAGTGTGTTCAGCACCTCACATTGGATAGAGCCCTGCTAGATAGAAGGCACATGGATCCTTTTGAACAGCAGCACCAAGTTTCAGGTACACCCTCCCCAAAGAGATCAGGAATCCCCCTTCTAGTGTCACGTTCACATTCTACCTAGGATACGTATTGTCATCCCACCCCACCGAGAACTACCGCACAAGGAAATCGGACATTGCCTTCATAAATACCCGGCAATTTGATTTAAGAATAGAGAACTTGACAATTCCCTTTAGAAATGCTTCTAAGTAGATAAGAACTCTGTATTGTGGTATGGTTCAGTACTGTGCTTTTCTTGCCATGGTCTGTAATGCAACTGATGCTGCCCTTAGGTCTCCAGTTCCATCTCGTCCCTTTCTTTCTCCCCTTCATGCCTGCTTGCTCAATGCAGCAATGTCTTGAGTGGATCACATAGCATGGATGGCATTCTGGTGACAAGCCCTTGGATTGCTCTTTCGGGAAACCAGCCAGGGTGTGAGGAACTCCATCACAACTGTAGGTGGAACCCCAAAGAACCACACATGCCTCTGTAGCCGCAATTTGAGTAGTGAGGCTACCTTGCGTCACGTTTCCTTCCTCCGGCCTCAACGTGCTTTAGAAAGATGAGTTAACTGGCATGCGTGTCAGTTAAGGGACTTGCCCAATATCGTCTAAAGAAGCCCAGAGTCGGAGAGAATCCAAATCTCTTGATCCCATTAGCCAACATGTTGTCACTGCCTGAGTGGAAAACTTGCAATTGCATGTCCAATCACTCATTTTCCAGTCAGAGCTTAGGGGCAGAATAAATTCTGCACCCCACCCATAAATCTATTAGTTAGCTGGATGTCTAATAATGATACTGGGGCCAAGGTGGTGTGAATTGTTCCACGCTTCAATTTTTGCCTCACCCTACTACACTGTTGCCACTGCCCAAGAGAGTCAAAGTCCCAGTAGCTCCCTGGAATCCACTGAGGATCAGTTACTGGGACAATAACACACAATCAGCAGGCGGCAATCAAACCATTACAAATGTGTTTAAGTTACAGGTGCTGTGCCTTTAAAACAGCCGCTCACAGAAAATCAGGCAAAGAGAAGGGGGTTGCTTTTTGTAGCTTTGCCAGCCCCTGAAGAAGTTACTGCTACCGATGCAAACCCTACCGGAGTTGAAGGGAAGGAAAAGTGGGGGGTGGCTGGCAGAGTTGCAAAGCACTGAGACAGACCACATGGCAAAACAGGAAAACAAGGTGACTACAGCCAAAAAGAAACATTTCTACATGAAACTCCAGGCAATGAAAGAGCCGGGGGGAGGGGAGGAAGAAACCCAGTTTGATGCTGCTCCATAGATTTTAAACGCCATATCCAGCCCGATGTTAAATACATGTGGTGCCTGGTGGGGGAGTGGCAGATTAGAGCTGTTTGATGGACTCCCGGCAAACGACTGCCTGTCTGAACCTGGCCCATTCAGCTGTGAGTCGTGGGGGTTGTTTGCAGGTCAGGGTGTTCTTACGAATCCCTTCCATTGGTGGCGTTTGCAAACTGCCCAGAGCACCACCCCATGTGCCCTTTCCAATAGTCAGACTCTGCTGTGCCAATTGTGTGAGCGGGGTCGAAGTCACAGGGTATCGTTTCGGTTCCCTGTTTGGATGACAGTGTTACCAACTAGACTGGTGGCTGGAGAGATTGCTGGGGTTGGGAGTCCCTCAGGGGGAGGAAGAGCGCGTTAAGCAAAGACAACAGCAGACAAGAGTACAGGCCTCGGAAGCTCAGTCTAAATCTGTCACCCACCCCTTGCATTGTATCTGTAAATAAATGCCAGGTTTTAAAAATAGCTGGTTTCCTTCCTGATGGAGGAGCTGGAGAAGCCCTATTTATAAAATCCACGGGCCAACATTCAATCTTCTTTTGTCCTTCAAACCCAGTCACTGTGTATGCAGCACTGATCCTCTCATTCATACATATTTACCTATGCTCGCACCAATCCAAGTCGCTCGCCAGTTATCCATGGGAACAAACCCCAGTAACATAAAGGTTGGTAGAAACACAGACCCACATCTAGCTCCAGAAGGATGGGCCTTTAGCGGAGACAGAGGGCAGGGACTTCGGTGTCGGCGTTCAGTTCCCAGTATCATCTCAGGCTTCCCATTAGACCAGGTCTACTCAACTTTGGAAGCTCTGGGGGCCACAATGATACTCACAGCATATGCTGAGGGCTGCAACTTAAGTGTGGCTGCATATACATGCAAATATATATGCAAATAGGTTTTCACACTGACAGGCATGAATACAAAGATGAAGGCAAGATTATACAACATGCAGGCCCCATTTAAGTCATTTCTGCTGATATCAATAAAATGCAATATTTACCCGATTTCCACCCATATGACAGCACTTTTAATGAGCAGTGACAGTCCAGGAATTTAACTACTAAAACACATATCAACAGAAGACCATTATATTGACTATTTTTTTGTTTTGGCTCACGGGCCACATATTGAGCCCCGTGTAAACCCAAATCTCACCGTGGGCTGTAAACAAATGGGCCAGAGGCCACATGCAGCCCATGGGCCATGTGTTGAGTAGCTCTGCATTAGACCTTAGCCAAGTCACCTAATCTATCTATCTTTGTTCTTGCTCTGTAAAACAAGGCTACTTCCTTTCCCTTAAGGGTAGTCTCAGCCTGCTCAAAGCTGTGTGGTTCAGTGGCTGCAGCACAGGTCTAGGACTCACGAGACCTGGATTCAGTTCCTGGCTTTCTACTGGTTGACAGAGGTCAAGTAACGGGACTGCTCTGTGCCTCAGTTTCCTCATCTCCAAAATGGGCTAATAATGTCAGTCTTCTTTGAAATGTGCTTTGAGATCTACTGCTAACAAGAGCTATTTATGCATTATGATGATCTATTTAGGTTACAAGCATCTTATGGCAGTAACTGGCTCTTAGGATGTGTTTGTAGCTAGTGCCTAAGCGCTATCATTATACAAGTAATTAATAATAAAATGGAGATTAACACTCCATGAATGAGAGCATGCTCCACGGCTCCCTCCACTCCAGTGCAGACTAGTTTCTACTTTGGTAAATACCCAGAGGGACTCTAGGCTCTCCCCCACTTAACTGTCAAAGCACTTGGCAAACACTAATGGATTTAGGCTAACATCACCCTGGTGGGGCACGAATGCTTCTCTCTCTCCCCCCCCAACAGAAGTTGGTCCAATGAGAGATAGTAACTCATCCACCTCATCTCTCTCATCACCCTTAGGAGACTGGGAAGCGTTATGACCCCCATGCCAGGAGCAATGGGAAACAGTATGCAACTTGCTCACGGCCACAGAATGAGTCAGGAACAGACCTCCACCCTGAGTCAAAGGCCTCATGAGTTCTGAATGCTTCCAGCTGATCACAGTAACTGCCACCCCAACGGGGCATGGGTCAGCACTTCTACTACCCTTACTGTTCATTGTAGCAAGGATGACTCCCTACCCTGTTTCTGTTTCAACTGGTGAGGGCATATGCTGGCTCTGGTGGGGCAGGGTAGCACCCCTTTGCAGAAATAGGGGAGATGTTTTCCGAGGCACTGGCAGAAGAGGAGCTGGCAACCTGTCATTGCTCCACTTATTTCTGAAACTTGTGGTTTGGGACACTCCTTCTCCGCAGGCCCCTGCTGTGAGTTAAGATGGGGGTCATAGACACACATCTTCCTGGATTTTTGCAGCAGGAAGCATTTTTTTCTTCAGTACAGCAAGGCAGCTGGTAACCTATGAGTGACATCCAATGTCCCCATCACTCAAAAAGGGAGAGAGAAAAAGGGGAGAGACCTGGAAGGACCTGAGCAGAGACAATAACACTCAAGAGGTCAATCTAAACTACAGCGATGACTAAATGTTGTTGAATAAAACCGATTGAGGCTGAAGTTTAAGGGCTTTTAAAATTGGCCGTAGGAAAGGGAAGAGAGGCAGCTACCCTCTGAAAGCACTAGGCTTCTGTACTACTGTCAAAACAAGGGTTGTAATAGAGATGTAGCCGTGTTAGTCTAGTTTAGCTGAAACAAAAAACAGGACTATGTAGCACTTTAAAGACTAACACGATGGTTTATTAGGTGATGAGCCCAGACCCACTTCCTCAGATCAAATTGTGGAAGAAAATAGGCATGACCATATATACCAAAGGGATACAATCAAAAAAAGTGAACACATATAGAAAGGACAAATCAAATTTCAGAACAGAGCGGGATAAGGGGGAGGTAAATGTCTGTGAGCTAATGATATTAGAGGTGATAATTGGGAAGCTATCTTTGTAATGGGTAAGGTAATTAGGGTCTTTGTTAAGACCCGGCGTAAAGTGTCAAATTTAAGCATGAATGACAGTTCAGAGGTTTCTCTTTCAAGCCTGGTGTGAAAATGTCTTTGAAGCAGTATGCAGGTAATCAAGTCATTGAGACAATGCCCTTTCTGGTTGAAATGGCAAGAAACTGTTTTTTCTTTGTGATACTGGCTGATATCCGTTTTGTGTGCATTGATTCTTTGGCGAAGCGTCTGAGACGTTTGTCCAATGTACATAGCAGATGGACACTGTCGGCACATGATGATATAGATTATATTTCTGGATGAGCAGGAATATGTGTTCTTGATCTTATAACTGAATTGGTTAGGTCCAATAATGGTGTCAGCAGAGTAATCACCAATGGTAAATTAGACACCACTCTCTACAGAAAACCCACTGACTCATACAGTTACCTTCATGCCTCCAGCTCCCATCCAGAACACACCATACGATCCATCATCTATAGCCAAGCCCTTCGATACAACCGCATCTGCTCTAATCCCACCGACAGAGACCAGAAACTTCAGGATCTCTACCAAGCATTTATAAACCTTAATTACCCACCTGGAGAAATAAAAACACAAATTGAAAGAGCCAGACGAATACCCAGAAACCATCTACTTCAAGACAGACCCAAGAAAACCAACAATAGAACACCACTTGTCATCACCTATAGCCCCCAACTTAAACCCGTCCAACATATTATTAATAAACTACAACCTATACTAGAACAGGATACTACACTCCGAGAGGCTCTGGGAGACAGACCCATAGTCTCCTACAGACAACCACCTAACCTCAGGATGATTCTTACCAACAACCACAGGACATACCACACTAATATCAACCCTGGGACTTTTCCTTGCAACAAACCCCATTGCCAGCTTTGTCCACATATTTACTCTGCTGACACCATTATTGGACCTAACCAATTCAGTTATAAGATCAAGAACACATATTCCTGCTCATCCAGAAATATAATCTATATCATCATGTGCCGACAGTGTCCATCTGCTATGTACATTGGACAAACATCTCAGACGCGCCAAAGAATCAATGCACACAAACGGATATCAGCCAGTATCACAAAGAAAAACAGTTTCTTGCCATTTCAACCGAAAGGGCATTGTCTCAATGACTTGATTACCTGCATACTGCTTCAAAGACATTTTCACACCAGGCTTGAAAGAGAAACCTCTGAACTGTCATTCATGCTTAAATTTGACACTTTACGCCGGGTCTTAACAAAGACCCTAATTACCTTACCCATTACAAAGATAGCTTCCCAATTATCACCTCTAATATCATTAGCTCACAGACATTTACCTCCCCCTTATCCCCTCTGTTCTGAAATCTGATTTGTCCTTTCTATATGTGTTCACTTTTTTTTGATTGTATCTCTTTGGTATATATGGTCATGCCTATTTTCTTCCACAATTTGATCTGAGGAAGTGGGTCTGGCCCACGAAAGCCCATCACCTAATAAACCATCGTGTTAGTCTTTAAAGTGCTACATAGTCCTGTTTTTTAAAACAAGGGTTGTTAGTGGTTCTGGATGCATGTTAGAAAAGCAAATGAAGCATGTTGGAAAAGTGTAGTTCTCAGCAGGCTTTTGTCAGAGATAACCGTGCAGTGTAAATGCACCCTATTTCCAGATAACTAGCGTTATTCTGAAGTAACAATGTGAGCGTCTACGTAGCCATTCCATTATTTTGAAATTATTTCGAAATAACGGACGGCTTATTCCGAAATCTGTAAACCTCATTCTACAAGGAATAACGCCTATTCCGAAATAGCTATTTTGAAATAAGGCACTTGTAGACGCTCCACTGCTGCTATTTTGAAATAAAATGGTCCTGGGGAAGGGCTAAGTTATTCCTTCCCAGTGCATCCTGGGGCTCTAAATCGAGACAGCACATCTACATTAGGGAAGCCGGCCTCGGACTAATTTTGAGGCTTCCCTGCAGTGTAGAAGTGCTATTTTGAAATAAGCGTGCAGTGTAGATGTACCCTTAATGAGTAGGGATGCAGTCAGTTTTCCAACTGGCCCTAAACTGTGATGTTCCCCTGAATAAGTGACCAGATGTGAATCAAAAAGTCTGGCTCCCCTAACCCCAAAAGGGTTAGGAAGTAACTGATAATTTCATGTGCATCAGTTGTAACTGTCCCTTTTACCATGCTAAACACCAGAGTATCTCTGTGTTAAAAAAAAATCAGTCACTGCCTTCCAGAACTTGTATGTAATCCCATGATTCTTGTAACAACAAGGGATGGTGTTTCAAGTAGCCAATGGCTACTCCAGTCAAGACTTCTGAACTTCAAAGAATGTGTTTTCAATGCTATCATCTCCAAGTTTTCTTGGAAACCATGTAAAGACAACTTCAGTTCAACTTCTCTTTTACACACTTTTGTTGGCTGAAGTGCAGGGTTTCTCCCTTGCAGAGGAAAGTTGGCTTTAAGACACACGCCACACGACCTGGCCAGCAGCCTTTTTTGTTTTGTTTTGGTGTGGTTGCACAGAAGTCCATTATCCATTTTGCTGAGTCACCCTTTTTTGCAGAGCGGTGGCGAAAGGCAGTTTTCAGCTGGCGATCAATGGTGAACTCACACTAGTTTGCTTGCATTGGCAGCTCTCCCAATTCTGACATATAAGTGCTCTGCCAGCAGCTATTGTCCATGACAAGAGACTCTGTGCTAGCAATACAGGACTCACTCTAGCACAGTTCTTCTCCTGTGTAGTGTTGCATTGCTAGCTTCTTCTGGGCCTCTGACATAGCTAGGATATCGGTGCCACATCTCAAAATTAATGGGCCCTATCATACAGGAGTGCTGAAAAACTGCCCTGAATCAATTATCCCCAAAAGGGGAATAAGAACTCTGTATAGGCACCAGTGAGAGGGATTACTTTGTCAGCTAGCACCACGTTTTTCAAGGCAGGTGCCTAATCTGACTGCACAACTTAAACTTTTATTTATGCATAAATATTCCTATTTCATCAGCGCAAATGCTTAACTACATACACAGGGCAAGGGATTTAGAAATGCACCCACAGCATTTTGGATATAGTGACCCACAATTTCATGTGCAATTGTGGCAACTGTGTATGTATCTTTAGCTATGTACACATTTGGGATTGAGCACAGAGGGTACATGTAGACGTTAGCAGCTCTGAGTTTAGGATCAATCTTAAAAGTATGGACAACACTACCACCTGATAGGGGTCTTCTGAACTATTGAACAGTGATAATCACATGTCTATGGAAGAATGATATTTTAGTAAAGATGCTAGGGGCACACTTCTTTGAAGGGAAGAGAGAAGGGGTTTAGATTTCTATTAATGATATTACTCCCATAATATAAGGACTAGAGGACACCAAATGAAATTAATGGGTAGCAGGTTTAAAACTAATAAGCGAATGTTCTTCTTCACACAGTGCATAGTCAACCTGTGGAACTCCTTGCCAGAGGAGGCTGTGAAGGCTAGAACTATAACAGAGTTTAAAGAGAAGCTAGATAAATTCATGGAGGTTAGGTCCATAAAAGGCTATTAACCAGGGGGTAGGAAAGGTGTCCCTGGCCTCTGTTTGTCAGAGGCTGGAGACGGATGGCATGAGACAAATCGCTTGATCATTGTCTTCAGTCCACCCCCTCCGGGGCACCTGGTGCTGGCCACTGTCGGCAGACAGGCTACTGGGCTAGATGGACCTTTGGTCTGACCCAGTACGGCCATTCTTATGTTCTTACTCCCTACCTCTATAGTATGGAACCAAGCTACTGACACAAGAGCAAGACTGGGACTTCAAATGAGTGAAAAGACTAAAGCGAGTTGAAACTTGGAATTTCTGAAGTGGCAGAAATGCCAACATTTTGAAATTTCCAAAAGTTCTAAACGAATTAAACCACATTTTCAAAATTGCCTACAAAACTAAATCTTTGAAAAAAATCATATTGGATCAATCAAAGGAGTCCCTTTTGATAAAACTGAAATGCTTTGCTCAGATTTCAACATTCATTTCCAAGTTGTTTTGAAATGGAAACATCCCTTTCAAAAAAAGGCCACAATGCTTTTCCTCAATGACTTGCTAAAAGCCAAAAACACCTAGAAGTCACAGCCTCATAGAAAGTTTTGAGTTAGGTGAAATGGTGTTTCCCCAGAGGAAAATATTTCCTTTGAAAATTTTTGACCAGGTCTAGCTAAGCACAGGCAGAGTATAATTAAACTGTAAACATCAACAGTAGGTATTTTCCTTGTAAGAGAAGTGAAAGCACTCTAGATGAGTCAGAGAAAATTTCCCCTTTGTAAAATGTGAAGGGGAGGCCATGTGGGGCAATTTAGCACAATGGCACATCAGTGCATTGACACCACTATGAGAGACCTTGACTTCATCCCCATTCTGAAAATTGCCCCTTTCTGCGTCCATTAGCTTCCATGGAAACAATTCCTATAAAGAAAAATCTACGACTCTGTGTTTATTAGTTGCAAGAACACAATTACCTGCCAATATCTAGTTCTTATCCCCTGCGATTCAGCTTTGCCAAATACAAAGCTATAGATGCTGATTTAGTAAGACCCAGCAAGATGTTGGACCAAAGGAAAGTGTTACCATCCAGCCTGGTTATTTGGCATCTACGTCTCAGAACTGCTATTGGTGTCTTTCATGCCTACAAGTTTACAGTGGGAAATTCAGAGAGGGGTTTCAATCCAGCCAAAATTAAGCCAAGATGTCCAGGGATTTAAGGAGTGTTTTTTTTAATTGGGGGAAACAGGGGCTCTTGTGTTTCGCACGAGTCCCTAACTCTTATGGAGGTTAGAGAGTGATGGACAGAAGACAGCGTGTATTCTTTTTTTCAAACAAAACAAAAACCAAACAGCTGCTAAACTAACCTCCATTTCAGATTTGCTTTAAATAAGAGGGAACCCTAAGTATTATGAAGCTGAGTAGTTCAAATTGTGGTTCATTTTCCAATCAATCTCTTTACTCTATTGAAAGTAGTTTCCACCCACATTAATCTTAGTTTTGCTTTTAAACCAAGAGAAGAAAGGTGACACTTCGTCTGCAAAGTGCCTGCAACTTTTGCAGCGAACTATTTCAGAGCCATGCTTTTTTTCATTAAATTCCATTCTTGTTTTGGGATGTTAGGTATGTTTCACCTTCTCTGATGGTGGAGCAAAAATGTTCTGCAAAGTTCAAGCAAAAAAAGAAATGCCCTCGCCTCCCAATTGTGCACCTTTCTGGTTTTACTCCCTTTATATATCATCTTTTTTAAGTATCCCCTTTAAGAATGCACCAGAAGGGAATAAGGATGAAAACTCAGTCCTGTGAAAATGTATTACATGTGTTAAAGAAGGATTCTGTCACCCTATGTGCTGACAAGCCAAGAGTTTTCACTAGCTACGTTACAACTCTTCTTTTCACAGTTACACCTGGGACGCCCAGAGGTGGCTGCATGTCAGCAGTGGAAGAAATATGTCAAAGCTATGCCTGACTGTCAAAGCTTTAGCCCTCTTCTAGCTGAAAGTCAACTATATCCAGCAAAAGTTTACGGATGGGATTTGCAGAGTTGCTAGGAAGTTTGGACACCCAGCTAATTTCTAATGGGAACGGAGTATCCAAATTCCTCCACCAGCACCGAAAAACCCAACCCTAAATGGAACGGCTTAGCAAAGATCCCAAGGCACAACAAAAATGTTTCAAATTCTATTTAAGACTAATAATTACAAGGAAACAACTGAAGCTTGACAGGAATTGCTGGGTAGGAGAAGCATTTACATTCTGCCCACTCAGAGTCCTTATAATGTCAGCTCAAGAAGTTGTCCTTTACTTTACTTCCAAAATCATGGTTATGTTATGCTGCTAGCACAGTGTGTTTGCCCTGCTTCCACGGCCGCAAATGGATGCATTTCCCTACAGATGTGATGCGCTTCACACTATCCTGGAGCAAAGATGCTACACACACATAAGGCTTTATTGTCTCCGGATCTCAGACAAATCTTTAGCCTATCTGTAGATTTCCGTGCTTAAAGGTAAACTAACAGAGGAACTGGCATCATGAACAATAGGTAGTTGTGATAAATGGCTGTTGATTTCTGCAAGGCTTTATAGCCTTCCAAACCCTTACTTTGTTCGCCCTGGAACCCAGAAAGCAAACCCCAAAGGCAGCCTTATCCCGGTTTCTCCCTTTAACAATAAAAGATTGTCTATAAAGAAGGGGCCGGATCTTTCACTATTGTAAATCAACATTGTCTTTGGAGCTGACTTTCACCAACTGGGGATCTGTTCAATTTAGGGATGTGAAAGGTTAACAGCTGCAGCTTAATGGTTATGGTTAACCAGTGGAGACTGGAGCAGCCTTCCCCCAAGCATCTGCCACGGGAAGGGGGCTGGTGTTCCAGCCCCTCCTTCTCATACCCAATTAATTGGTTAAACACAAGGTTCAGCTGGTTAACTCATTAAATGGGATTTTGCATCCCTAGCTCAAATACAAGAGCAGGATAACTCTGATTCCTAGGCGCTGAGAATTTTGTCCATTTCACCTCTACAAGGTGCCTCTTACTAAAAGGGAAACAGTAACTATGTAACAGACTCTGAACATCACTGCGGCAGACTTACCAGCACTCACTCTGCGCACGCCAATATGCTACGTAGAGCAGCGTGGCTGCAGGGGCACGGCCGGCCGGAAAAGCTAACCATCTGAGCACAATCCCAGCTGAGATCCTAGTACGTATCCAGGCAACTTGCCCCCTAGCTGCTGTTTAGGCTGCCGTGGATGTGCTTATTTTTAGCACACTAGCTCAAGGAAATGAGACCTGCTACAACTCCCAGCTGCTGTGTGGATGTACCCGGAGGGTAGCCCTATACGGCAAGTAGAAACACACAACTGGCCTGTGCTAGCTGACTCAGGCTCAAAGGGCTTGGGCTATGAGGCTGTAAAACTGGGATGTCGATGGACTGCAGCCCAGGTGCTAGGACCCTGTGCGAGGCTGATGGAAAAATTCTTCTATCCACTCAGCTACTGCTTCGCAGGGAGGTGAATTACCTACCCTAACAGGACAGCCGCTCCTGCTGGCTCAGTAACATCTACACTGAGGCACTACAGAGTACCAGCTGTGCTACTGTAGCATTTCGAGCCCCAATTTTGCCTGGGGAGACTGTGAGAGTTTGTTTTTCAAAGCCCAGCCCTTGACTCATCTGTCTCAAGTGGCACATGGCTATACTGTCAGTCATCGCTTGAGAAATCTGGAATCTAAGGAGCTGATGTAAATGCTAATGAGCTTTCTCAGATATTTCTCTCAGTAGGAGGAGATATAAACAGTGAGATTTATGTATGAATTCCCCCTCAGCTTGAAAAAAAAAAACACCACTCCAAATTCTGGTTTGATGGCATTTAAACACTGAGCTCTTGCTCAAAAGATTTCACTGCAAGGTGGCTGCTAGATTTTGTTCTATACTCACTTGGTGAACTGGATTTAGACGGGATGATTTAATCCCAATATTAATTTGGGAATAAACGTGATAGTTCACAATGCAGAGTAAACCAACAGTTTCTTGGACAAGAAGTTCATTGGCTGTATCTGCATCTTAAAATGAGGAATTTTAACAGTCTTAATTGTATTGTTAACAAGACTAGACCTGTTATAGACTATCACCTTAATTTCAAATGGATCACTTATTGGTGTGCTGAATACAAAACCATACGTCAGGTCTCCCCTTTCCAAATTTTTAATGTTTAAAATTAAACAAGCTGCTTAAAAGAGTGACCAAGACTCCCCGAAGTGACTAGAGATTTTGTGAGCCTCTGTTTTGGCACCCCATTTGAGACACTTTAGAATGGGTCTGATTTGATCAGAGAGCAGGTGCTTAGGACTTTCTGAAAACCAGGCCTCATTACATTCATGTAAATTAAATATCAGGCACCCAAATTATTGGTCATTGTGTTGAAGCAGGGGACATTCCCTGATGAATCATTAATTTATTCATTCATTGCTTAATTTGTGCAGTGCTTAGAAGAATACCCTTCTCACCAGAATGTCCATGCAACTAGTCTACTAGAGTTAGCAGACAGGAAACATGTTATGGTTTTACTGAAAGACTAGCAGGGACAGCTGCATGATACTACTTCATTAGCGCTATGACATGACTCTGCCAGGATTCAAATATTTGTGACAAAACTGCTTTTATGTGGCTGGGCACCAAATGCAAAGCAAACACTGTATTTCTTTGTATTGTTAGAAATGTATGCACGGGTTTAAAAACATTGAAACAACTGACTGGAGCTGCTAAGTGAAGGAAGCAAAGGAAAACTAGGCAGCAAGTGGCAAAGTTTACTAAAAAACCATCAATTTTTGGCAAAGTGTTACTACAGCAGATGTGCCCTCAACAACTTCCACAACCAGTGACAAAACAATGAAACATTAGGAGTGACAGGTGAAAATGTTTTTAACCCTGACAGCACAAGACAATTGGATAACGTTCAAGGAGCAGATCTGATTCAGAAATAAAATACATTAATACCCCGCAGCAGCTGAATGAAGTCCAAAATGAGTTGTTCTGAGAAAAATCCACCAACAAGTCAAAATCCACTGCTGAAACTTTAAATTGGGAACAGAAAAACTTAACTATAAAACATGGCCCTTGTCTGTTTGACGGACCATTCCTATATAACTAAGCCAAATTGATGCTTTTTAACATCTTATTTTGAAACTGCAGAAGGCTGGAATAAAAAAAAAAAAAAGCAAAAAACCTGGTTATGCTATTGCCTAGTGCTAGGTAAATGTTACTGCCAACACTGTTGGCTTTTTGGGGAACAGAAAAAAAATTCCATTTATTTGGCATAGCTAAGTGAAATGAGAGACTGGTAGCATTTATCTTGAAATACTGATGCACAGAACATCTGGATTATTATTTTAAAACTTGCTCGATATACAATCAGGGTGGTTTGCATAGTACCATTGACAAAGATCTTGAATTAAAAATAAGGAAAGGGAGATTACTGGTAAAGCAAACAAACAGCTTGACAAGGAACCTCAGCACAGAAATTCGACACAAGATCATACAGTTGCAATCACACCAAGTTACAGAAAATATTGTTAATGACATCAAGAATGTTCCATTTTAATCAGTGATAATGAACACAATCAAAAGAAAAAAAACAACAAATGGTCTAGTAGCACTTTATAGACTAACAAAACATGTAGATGGTATTGTGTGCCCACAAAAGCTCATGGTACCATCTACATGTTTTGTTAGTCTATAAAGTCCTACCAGACCATTTGTTGTTTTTTTCTGTAACAGACTAACTCGGCTACTCCCTGAAACAATCAAAAGACTTATCCAAAGTCAATCAAAATAGGCCAAGGTTTTTCAGTATGTTGCCATAGAAAGACAAAAAGAATTTCTTGCTTGGATTTCAGGAAGTGAACGGACAATCCGGTCCCAATCCTGAAAGTAACATCGAGAGCAATGAAGACAATGGTCCGGGGCTATTGAACCAAGAAGGATGGGGATATGAGTAGCATTGTGAATGTGAGTGGAATCTGTTCTGGTGTACAAGGAAGAATGGCAGAAGCAGCAATCTAAAGCAAGACATGGACACTGTGCTGCACACATTTTGAATCTAGAGTTCAACAATTCCGTACCAATATTCACAATTTCAAAACTGTTATGATTTAGCTAAGAAGTTATATATACTTTTTGATCATAGCATTGATGGCCTTTTCTATCTTCTTGTGTAAGCAAACCCAACCTAGCTCTGAAAAAGCTTTGTCCTAGAGGTCACCCTTCTCATTAGGGGGTTGGCTTGAGATAGCCACACAGAGCTATACTTAAAGTCTTGGCTCAAATTATTCTGGAGACCAGTAAACCCAAAGAGCAAGATGAAGCTTCATCTTTATGTAAGGCATTTAGAAAGAGTCAGTGTAGTTCTTGTCATATTTTTTTCCAGACTAAAGTTCTGGAAGAAATAAGCATGGTGTCATATTGCAGCTGTAAAAAAACAAGAATGAGGCAAAGTTGCCGAAGTATTAGAAAATACGCATAATTTAATGAAAGAGCTCAGAAATAGAGCTTTTTGTGTTAGACGATCAATGGTCAAAGTTACCCAGACATGGGAAGTATGAGATAAGTTTGAACTTAAGTGAGCACCAAAAGCTAAGTGTCATTTTAAAGCATGCCATGATATATAGCATCCACAGACTGACTGCTGCTTAATTAATCAGAAAGGCTCATTCATGGGCTAGGCGGATCATGCTAGGATGGCAGTCGCACTCTTTGTTTACATATTGCACCTTCTAGCTCTAGCTCTCTCACAGGAATGTTGTGAAGGTACCACTCCTAGTCACACGTACTGGGAAGCCGAGGTATAGATTAAATGAGCTCCCGAGTCCCAATCCAGTAACTGGATCACAAAATCACCCTCCTGTAGCTTGGTCTTGTGATACCAGGGAGTTTAAGTTTCCCCAAATCAGCATTCCCTCTAATTTTTTCTCACCCCTGTGCAGAATGAATTTTGTTCTGACACATCATCTTAATATTTGTGCACATAAAATTCATGTGGGATGGGGCCAAAATTCACGTGGCAGCCCTGGGAGAAAGAGGGCTGGAGTTACGGTCTCTGGGGTGGGGCCAGGTGAGGGGTTTGGGGTAAAAGAGGATGCTCTGAGGCTACTGCGAGGAGAGAGGATTTCTCCCAGCTCTCTCCCTCCTCACAGCAGCATCTGGGTTGGTGGGGAGAGGTGTCTCTCCCTGCCACCACAGCTTCAGGGCTGGGACTGCATAATAGGGGTCCCTCCCCTTCCCTGGCAGGTTTGAGGCCAAGTTGGAGCTGGCTGTCCTGGCTGGCGCTGGGTCCCTGGAACTATCCCCTACCCCCACCACCACTGTGGCTGTGCAGGGAAAGTCATTTAGGAGCGGGGCAGGCAGGCAGCCTGGCTCAGCCCTGGCTCGGGCTGGGTCCAGGGAGCTACCCCTGCTGCGGCTCTGCAATAACAGCAGAGCTGCAGCGGGATAGTTGCTGGACCTGGCACAAGCTGGGACTGGGTCAAGCTGCCTGGCTCCTAAATAACTTTCTCTGCAGAGCCGCAGGGGGGTAGTTGCCGGACCCAGCACAATCCGGGACTGAGGGCTCTCCCTTATCGATTAATTGTGTCATTGACAAACATGATTAATAAATTACATGCTTCATGATATCCCTAGTTGGAGTAGGGGCGCCCTGGTTGCGGTAGATCTGGGCCGCCCTGGCTGTGCCTGCGTTTGGGCTGGGGGTAGGGATGTCCCAGCAAGTCCAGGCTACCCCAGTTGCAGTTCAGTTTGAGCCAGGGTAGGGTTGCCTTGCCCGTGGCAAGTTTGGCTCGTGTCAGTAGTGTGGCTGGGGGAGGGGTGCCCCTGCCGCGGATGAATTCAAGGCAGGGCAGAGCATCCCAACCACAGGAGGTCTGGTTCGTGGCAGAACTGCATGCGGGGACTCCCCAGCTGGTGCTGGGTTCAAGCCACCCCTCCTCAGGACACCATAGTCTGGAGGCTAGGCTAGGTTCAGGGCTGGGTCAGGGGAGGAGTGGCCCTCCTGCAGCTGGGCAGGTCCCTAGGCGGGTTCTTTGAGCGCTCATGTGGCACTAAATAGGCAGCTGTGTAGCTGCCAGGGAACTTAGCTAAATGGATTCTTCCAGCATTAAGTCCTCTTCTCCTCCAGTTCCTACAGTAATGTGTACTAGCATGACCACGCGAAGTGTGAAGTCTAAAGAACAGGGCGATGAGAAATTTCGTGTGAAGTGCTGGTTAGGATTGAACAAAGTGTTCAGTGTTAGATGAATTAGAGAGTCTCTTACAGCTGAGCAAAGTTTTAGCACGTAACAGGATTTGCTAGAAACCAGTATCTTATTACACTACAGCTTTCAGTCATAGCTATAAGACTTTTGTACCATGCTAAGTAATCCTACCATTTGCAGGAAAGTTGGCTCCCTACTCAGACTAGCCAAAGGGGAAGCTAATCCACTTCAAAAGGAGAGGAGGAAGCATTTTTATAAAAATTCTGTATTCTTAGTACTTCTGGTTTTGCAGCAGACAATATTAACTTACACATTAAAATAAATCAGTCAATTTAACTTCTGTGCCAGGGAAGATAATGAAGCAAGTAATTAAAGAATTCATCTGCAAACATCTGGAAGATCATGAGGTGATAGGTAAGAGCCAGCATGGATTTGTAAAGAACAAATCATGTCAAGCCAATCTGATAAGATAACAAGCTTTGTGGATAAGGGAGAAGCGGTGGACATGGTATACCCCTGACTTTAGTAAAGCATTTGATATGGTCTTGCATGATCTTCTTATCAATAAACTAGGGAAATACAACCTAGATAGGCCTACTGTCAGGTGGGTGCATAACTGGCTGGATAACCGTTCTCAGGGAGTAGTTATTAACGGTTCACAATCCTATTGGAAGAGCATAACAAGTGGGGTTCCGCAGGGGTCTGTTCTGGGACCAGTTCTGTTCAATATCTTCATCAATAATTTAGATATTGGCATAGAGAGTACACTCATTAAGTTTGCAGATGATACCAAGCTGGGAGGGGTTACAAGTGCTTTGGAGATTAGGGTCATAATTCAAAATGATCTGGACAAACTGGAGAAATTGTCTGAGGTAAATAGGAAGAAGTTTAATAAGGACCAATGCAAAGTACTCCACTAAGGAAGGAACAATCAGTTTCACATATACAAAAAGGGAAGCAACTGTCTAGGAAGGAGTATTGCACAAAGGGATCTAGGGGTCATAGTGGACCATAAGCTAAATATGAGTCAACAGTGTGACACTGTAGCAAAAAAAGCAAACATGATTCCGGGAAGCATTAAGAGGAGTCTTGTGAGCAAGACACGAGAAGTCATTCTTCTGCTCAAGAAAGATTGGGAGAGGGTCCAGAGAAGAGCAACACGAATGGTTAAAGGTTTAGAGAACATGAGCTATGAAGGAAGACTGAAAGAACTGGGCTTGTTTAGCTTAGAAGAGAGAAGACTGAGAGGGGACATGATAGCAGGTTTCAAGTACCTAAAAGGATGTTATTAGGAGGAGGGAGAAAAATTGTTCTCCTTGGCCTCTGAGGATAGGACAAGAAGCAATGGGCTTAAGTTGCAGCAAGGGAGGTTTAGGTTGGACATTAGGAAAAACTTCTTAACTGTCAGGGTGGTTAAACACTGGAGTAAGTTGCCTAGGGATGTTGTGGAATCTCCATCTCTGGAGATATTCAAGAGAAGGTTGGACAGACATCTATCAGGGATGATCTAGATGGCGCTTGGTCCTGCAATGAGGGCAGGGGACTGGACTGATGACCTCTCAAGGTCCCTTCCAGTTCTAGTATTGTATGATTCTGTGTGTACTTACATTATTAGAAAGGTCATTTTCACTCTCTCCATTCTCTGTGGTCTCTGTTGCCTCGGTGTGGTACATTCTTGTGCTGAACCACTGCAACATATCCCAGTGTGGGACAAAAAATTGAAACACAAGATGTGTCAAGAAGGTGGACTAGAAAGCTCATAAATCTGGAGTGAACAGGATTGGGAAAAGGAGGATTTTAGTATTCCAATAACATACATATGTGCTGACACTAGTCAGTCACCAAAACCACCTCCTACCACCATTTTAAAACTATGTTGAAGTCACCCAAAGCCCAGATAAGCCATCAACCTCCAAACAAAACAAACCCCAAACCCCCACAGCACTCAAAACCTTAAAACCAGCTTTTAAAAAAACCCACCCAATTCCGCTTATTACAGGTCCCTATTAACTGACCCTGCCACCTTGTGGAAGCTGCATAAAACTGCACTAAGGGAACATCCAATAGGGAGCACACAAGACCACGCGGTTACTGTGCACCTTACCAAGAGGGCTTACTCATCAAAAAAAGGATTAAGGAAGTGAGCGGTGTGGAAATGAAGCACAGCAACTGCATGCACATTTCTTCTGGCTTTGAGGGAAGTTACCAGTTGCAACCGTTTTTCACTCCTCGTAGGACCAGCCCAACTGCAGCTCTAGTTTCACTTGTTTAACATTTGGCATTTCGCTGAAGAATGTTTTGAAGTGAACAACTGTTCAGTTTTCTCATGTGAAACGTCCTTTGTACAGGCTCCGACCTACTTATTTGTTCAGGAATGGCTATGAGCTCTGCTAGCAAGCCCGTAGCTAATAGGATATTCAGAACAGACATTCCAGGGGGCCTGCAGCCACCATGACTTTCCAGACTGACGAACAAAGGGATTTCTCCCAGTCCACTTGTCTCCTCCCATCCTCCACAATCTTTCTCCCAAAAGGCCCTCAGCAGGCAGTGTGTAAAGATCAGTTGTGTGTATAGTTCTGCTTGGCTCTCTGAACACACTAACGCAAATTACACCCCAAGAGCAACTTTGTCTCTATATTCTCAGGTTCCTGATGTTGGCCAGTATTGCTTCATTATTACCTTGTACCGCCTATTTGTTTGTTGAAACCATCTTTTTTCTTTGTGTCCTGCACTTAAGTTTGCAGGAAAAACTTAAAAAAAACAACGAATAATCTGGCAGCACCTTAAAGACTAACAAAACATGTAGAAGATCTCATGAACTTTCATGGGTAAAACCCACTTTTCACCTGAAGAAGTGGGTTGTACCCACAAAAGCTCATGAGACCACCTACATGTTTTGTTAGTCTTTAAGGTGCTGCAAGACTATACATTGTTTTTTTAAGTTTTTCCAGTTACAGTCTAACTTGGCTACCTCTCTGAAGCTTAAATTTCCAGGTTACAGATTATATTTATGCTATGTTAACATACACTTCAGCAACTAACCTCTGTGGACTCCAACCATTTCAGCGCCTGCCCAGTCTGGCCATGTTTCTGCAGTACCTAGCACAATAGGGGGTAGACTCCTGATTGGGGGTCATAAATACTATTACAATAAAAAAAACCCTCAAGGGAGCTCTTTGGATTAACTTTATTTAAGAAGAATCCAGTGTTTACACAATCACCAATGCAAGCAACCAAACACAGCCTATGTATCTATAAATTTGAGTTTCCACTGAGTTGCATTCTGCCCCTACTGCAAGACAATGTCACTTTTTCTGATGCTGTAAAATGGCAACTATTTCCAGACAGACTTCTTGTTTACAGGGGAGCACAGTGTATAGCTGGAAGATCTGACTTCTGTTCTTTTAAGCAGTTTATCCAGAGGCCAGTATGCAGTCAGAAAACTGCCAGAAGAGATGCCCTAAAACAAACACCTGTTTATTATGCTACTCGATGAGAATGCAGTCAGCGCGTTGCAATTTTATGCTTGCTATAACATTTAAAAAGCTTCACAGGAAGCATTACTGTAGGTTGCAGAAAAAGCAATAGCTCTGTGCGCCTTCTGATTCTACTTTCAGTCATCCCCTCCGCAGATCCTCAGTAGTGTGGTCTCGTAGTCCCCAGAGGTATCAGACTGTGCAGAGGAAAAATAATAAAGTGACAGTAGTAAGGATCACCTTATGCTTTGTTTGCTACTTTGAGAAGTATTTTCCTGCACTACTCCCCTAGCCCCTTTTAGGGTCAACACAACAGCATGTTAAGAGGAAATAAGATACTTGATCCTCTCCCTGAAATCAATAGCTGAATTCCCATCTGCTTGGAGAAGAAGATTTACTCCATCATGGCTGCAGTAAGATACTCAACCAGTGAGGATAAAAATCATGTTAAAACATTAGAGGGGTTTATATCAGATTTGCTGCTAATTATATTGTCCCCATTTTAAAACCTTGAATTGCTGAAGAGATTATCTGGTACCAGTTTTAGTTTTCTCATTCTTAGCATTTCAGATTTACATGGAGACTTTCTACTGGAAGTACACACTGAACATACATCTATGGTGAAACAAGACAAGTGCAGCGCGTTAGTAACTCCTCTACTATATTTGCATCTAAACACTACCTTCTAATATAGTGAACTTCCCTAGGTCAAGAAACCTGAAATGCTTTACTAGGCTGTTCTCCATTCGGGGTTTGTAATATGAAAGAATTGGATGTGTGCTTTTAACTCTCTTAAGTGCCTAATACACATTTCCTGATTTCAGGCAAATTTTGGCTGGCGTGTAAAAAAATTGTCATCTTTGTATATGTTTTGAAAATCAACTGTGCATTGTCAACAATTTTGTTTTGAAGGGAATGGTCAAATGCTAAAGTCTTTGTTACCTTCCGATACTACAAACACCCTTGCACATGCTTAACTCTGAGAATAACCAGTCCCACCAAAGTCAATTGAGCTATTTGCGACTGAAGTGTCACAGTTAAGTGCTTCCAAGATAAGGGCCTCAGTTTTCAATACTGTTGCCAATGTACAGTGTACTGTGTGTATGTAGGTATATGTGTGTGTGTGTGTATATATATATATATATATATGAAAGAGTTTGTATGTCTGTCTGTCTCTCTGAGTCTGTTTGTTCAAGAACTCCTCCTAAATGGTAAGAGGTAGGGCCACCAAATTTGGAATGCAGCTTCCTCTGATCGTAACTTAAAACACAGCAGGGGTTTGGTTGTGCCAGGACAATGGGATATGTGTGGAATGTGATTCTGTTTGATGAGAAACAAAGGGAGGGCTGCGATAGCAGGGGAGAATTATAGTCCAGAATGAGCACAGGGGGGCAGCAAACAAGGATGACCCCGGCCGCCCCAGGCCTGCACTGGGAAGTGGCCGTTGGCCACGCTCAGCCCTGAACTCCCGCCCCTGAGTCCTGCACCCCCCACTACTCCCATCCCCCTGCTCTGAAGGATCCGAGCAATGTCAGGTAAATCTTCTAGTAGCTATATGAAAGTCATGAGAGTCTTCCGGAAAGTAGTATTAAAAACAAACTTATTCGTTTGTTATAAATTTTCCATCTACATTTGCAATAGCACAATGTTTCTAAGTTGCTTTTACAAAGCCTCAGCATGGTTTAAAAAAAAATATCAATGGGCAGGTTTTTAGTTTTAAAATCAATTCACCTGAGCTAATTACTTAATTGGTCCACTCAGTACTGAGAGACAAGCAGAAAGTAATTAAGGCCTTGTCTATACTTACTTGAAAATCAGTGCTCTGGAGAGCGATCTTCTGGGGTTTGCCTTAGTGAGCCTAGTCAGGACCCGCTAAATTGACTGCTGATGGTGCCTCCATTGAACCTGATCATGGGGTTGTGAGGAGCAAGGGATGTTAATGGGAGGGTTTCTCTCACTGACCTCCTACAATGGGGAGGCCGCAGAAAATCAACTTAAGGTAGGGCTGTCTCCAGCTACGCTATTTGCATCTTCAGCTATGAGTATCTTAAGTCAACTTTTTCCCCTAGTATAGTCCTGGCCTTATTGAAAACCATAAACACAAACAAGCCAACACCTTCAAACTCTGGTGCCTAAAGACGGATACCAAAAATCTATATTTAGACTCAAATGAGTCTTCTCACTTTCCAGTATCACTGGGAGCTGCAGGATTCAGTAATTCTGAAAGTCAGGCCATTTTTATTTTTGAAAGTCAATTAAAATTTAGAAGCCTGACTGTAGACAGCAAGTTGGAAAAATGTTGACCACAGGAAGTGGTACTAGTTGAAGTAAAGATGTAATTTTTAAAAATTGCTGTAAAAGGCAGTGTGGGTATCAATTTCAGTTTAAGCCAGGCTTATTTTGGTTTAGTTCACACAGATTCCTAAATTTAAGCCAAACTGCATTAAGCCACGCAAGTTCCTCCCCAAAAAAAAAAAAAATCCAGAAAAGAGGTTTGCATGAATTCAACACCATCTTTAGTTAATCCAGTCGAACTCTCTTCTGAAGACAAGAATCTAAGACTATGCATACTCTGCAGCAGTGTGCAGGTAATAAAGAAAACAAAATATTTGGACGCTACAGTACAGTAGCGTTATTATATTGCAAGTGGCATACAAGATTCTCTGAAGGCTGGACTAATATTTAAATAGTACTACAGACAGGTTGTCCCCTTAACAAGCTTTGCTACTCCTGATATTTGTGTACTAGATATTAGCATTGTTATTCCATGCATATTTGTTCCTCAATATATGAGTTCAGTGATTAAACTCACTGAATGGGCCAGAGTTCTTTGAACTATCAATTTGTTTAGAATTTATCAGTGCTAGCTTATTGATTCCATTTGCGACCAATTAGGTTTGCAGAACTCATGTTTTGTCTTAACTAAGAAAAGAGGACAGGTCTAGCATGCACTCAATATCGGGTACATTAGCTAACATTCTTCTCTATTTTGTAGTCATCTCCTGCTCCTGGTCACCAGCTCTCTGACCTCTCCAATTGCCATTTGACTCCATTTTGTCCAGAACACAGATGCTGAAGCTATACCACTTCCTTTCCAAACTCCTCTAACACCTCCTTGCTTACTCCCATGTAACACATTTGGCGCTTCCAAATATAAAACTTTTACACATTCCCCAAAATAGAGAAACATATTGAAAAAAGTTCTATTGAATGAGGTGGCACATATGTTATATAACTTCTTTACAGTGTACAAAATAGTTCATTAAAATAATTCTTACTTTTATAGCAGAGTACAAGGAGCAGCCATAAAGCTTCTTATATTCTGCTCGAATATCCAACAGGTCAATTTCTGACCTGGAAACCATGATTCTATTAAGAGTGAATTCATCAGTTCCAGCACCCTGATAAAACAGAAGAGAGCTACATAGTACAATACACTGTATAAAACATTATGTAAATTAGGCTAAAATCAGTATCTCCATTTAGAAATAGCATTGGCCTCCCCACTTAACAGGACTCCAACAATTATCTGTGGTAAGGAATCAGTCCCATTTGTTATTTACTGACATTACTATTGGAAATTAGCCATTCTCAAAGATTTACAAGCGCTCCAGGATGGGTATGGAAGCTGAAAACCTACCTTCAAAGATTGGTGCAGTCTCTCAGCAAAGAATGCAGGCATGTTATTCACACATTTAACTATTAAAAGAAAAGTTTAAAGTTAGTTAGAATGGCCTGCTCTTAACAGTATCACCATACAAACTTTCTTTGGCTTACAAGCTCTCACTCACTTCCATTATGCACGGACAGGACAGGTTTGAAAATCTGGCCATACATAAGTGAATACAATTGTACATGCCAGCAAATACCCGGCATGCATGCACAAATCAGGTATATACTCACTCACTTGGCCAATGCTGTATTTACTTCATAGTTCTCTTCCTGTGCATGCCTCAGGCTGGTAAACTACATGCATTTTACACACCCTCCCATGAGAGATGAGGCCACTTGTATTAGGTCTGAATCTGGCTACGTAGTTTTAGTTCAAACATTTCTATAGTTAAGAACGGTAAGACTTCTCGGAACCTCCAGGCCTTCCCTGAAAATTCCAGAGCGCTCTAGAGATGGTTCAGCACACTGGGTAGGTGAAGTCTGGTGACCTGTACTACTAGTCCTTTGCGTCACCATTAAAAATATCCTCAAGGATGAATTGCTGGCTTTCTGGGCACTTGCAAATTGTCGGTATAAAATTATGGCAGGGTGTGCCTGATGTCCAGCACCTAGCACAAGGTAGTCCTCATCCAGGACTGGGGTTGCAAGGTGTTGCCCCTGTACTATTTATAAACACCAACATCGCTTATCATTTGCTGAAGAACTAACAAGAACTTCTCTTTGGGTGTGTCTAAACTACATGGCTCCGTCGATGGAGCCATGTAGATGAGGCTGATCGGCAGAGGGAAATGAAGCCGCGATTTAAATAATCGCGGCTTCATTTAAATTTAAATGGCTGCCGCGCGCTGCCAACCAGCTGATGATCAGCTGTTTGTGCCGAGATCGGGGCAGTCTGGATGCCGCGATGTCGACAAGGAAGCCTTTGTCGACCGGGCGCAGGTAAACCTGGTTTCACGAGGCATACCTGCGCCGGTTGACAAAGGCTTCCTTGTCAACCACGGCGCGTCCAGACTGCCCCGATCTGCTGACAAACAGCTGATCATCAGCTGGTTGGCAGAGCGAGGCAGCCATTTAAATTTAAATGAAGCTGCGATTATTTAAATCGCGGCTTCATTTCCCTCTGCCGATCAGCCTCATCTACATGGCTCCATCGACGGAGCCATGTAGTTTAGACACACCCTTTATGTAAAACTAAATCAGCATTAGAAGCAGTATTACTTCATTAAGCATTACACTACTGCACTGCAAGCAAGAGCTAAACAGCACTGTAATTTAACACACTCAGATTAACATTTTACCTTTTGTCGTCCGCCCTCCCCCTCCACCCCGCCCTCTGGCCAAAGAATCTTACCAATGGCTAAGAGTAAATCTTCAAAATGCCCAGACATTTCACCCTGTATGCTTTCTTCAATGGTCTTCTTGCTGATGTTCTTGTATTCATCAAATGCTAAAGACAACCAAACATACGTAGTAAGTATATCAAACTATCCCAGGGGGAAAAAAGTCTCAGAGGGGTAGTTGTGTCAGTCTGTAACTTTACAAACGAGCAGTCCTGTGGCACCTTAGAGACTAACAAAAATATATAGTATCATGAACTTTCATGGGTAAAACCCATGAAAGTGTAAGATACTACATATTTTTGTTAGGCTACGTCTAGACTGCAGCACTTTTCCGGGACACCAGAGGTATCCCAGAAAAGCAATGCCGTGTCCAAAGAACACGTCCACATTTTCGGAAAAATTTTCAAAAAAGTGAATGCGCTCTTTCGCCATTCCTGTAAACCTCGTTTTATGAGGAAGAAGGGATGTGTCGAAAGAGCAGGTTATTCTGATATTTGGCGCCGTGTAGATGTGCCAAATTTTGGAAAAGCCTCTTTTGACAGAAAAGCAGAAAAAAATACGTAAATTGTGGTTTACAATTTGTGTATCTTTTCCTGACTTACCTTTGTAGTCTAGACGTAGCCTTAGTTCTAAAGTGCCACAAGATGACTCTTTTTTAATCAGAGGGAAATTACTAAATGTTCTTATGTGTCAGACTCCATTTGGGGGCTGATCCAAACCTTAGCAAAATTAATGGGAATCTTTCCGCTGATGTCAATATTCTTTGGATCAGGTCTTTGATGAACACACACAGTAGGATGAGAGCAACATTGGCCATCGTTTTAAGCCAATCAAGGTGTGTATTTGTAGAAATTCTGCTAAGGAATAAACAACCTTTAGGTGCCATCATTTTAATGTTCATCACTTGCTCTCTCTCAAGGCCATTCACCTCCGTTCTTTAATGTGGCATGTCAGACCCCGCTACAGTTAATCAGTGTACCGAATGGTCTTGCTTTAATAATCATAAAGCTGGGCATGACACTCTAATGCTACTGGGGAAAGAGACAGGTTTCTTTATGACAAGAAGAGGGTGTCTCATGCAGCACATTCCAACAGCCGTAAGGCAAAGATGCATTTTGAGACTCACAAAACATCAAAACTCAACTACTTCCTTATCACAGGCTTGCTCAGTACCAAGTCTGCATGGCATTGCTACATGCAGACAGTTACATTTAAAGCATGCTATGCAATCCACACAGTCCTTGGAGACAGAGATAAGTTAAAATAAGACCTGCTGCCTGGGTTTAAGATCAAATTTTCCATCTCTTCTGCAAAAATGGGAATAAAAATACTTAAGAGTAGCTACACACAGGAAGAGCCCATTTGATATCTACAAACACACTGAAGTGGCACACTCAACAAGGACAATACACGGATCCTGGAGCTATTCTTTCAGCTTGCTGACTTACTAAGCCTTTCACATGGGAACAGACACAGTACTGCCTATCTGCACAACCACAAGAGCTAGAAACTCAGGGGTTTTTACTCTGCAAGCTTCAGAAAAAGTTGATGGACCCATGAATTGATGATGGGACAGCGAGAGTGAATGGCAGCTCAATCGAAATGACACATACGCATGCTTGTCTACAGGAAACAATCATTTCTTAAGAAATATCACAAAATGATTTCATACTTAATTTGAGTTGAGGAATGCTCCTGAGGCACAGAATTTCAGTGAACTTATCTTCATCTGTACCCCACTTCTTCTCGCCAGCATTATAGAGAACCTATTACAAGGAAAGAAGTACATCAGTGTGGCCATTAGACTAGACTTCTCACAGGAAAAACGGGTGGCTCTGCCACTTCAGACCAGTCTTGGCACTTTTGCTATTTTCTGAGAACAAGGCTGTTAATGGGGGCAGTGTACTGGATTTGATTGCGGTGCCATGGCATTGCTGTCGCGGTCTGCTGAAACGCAAGCCTGGAAAGTTGGCGTGAGTTGTGATAAAAAGCAGACTTGCCTGTCTGTTGAGCTGCATTGGAACATCTTACACTGTCGGGGACAGACATTTAGGGATTCGTATTTGTTAAAGTAGAGGAGATTTCTTCTATGAATACAACAGTATTGGAAATACAGGTTGGCTCTCTCTACTCCAGCACACTCAGGACCAGACTAGTGCCGATCAAGAGAATTTGCCAAACCACAGGAGGTCAATATTGTCTAGCAGCATTACCAGCACTTCCACTGCTCACTGGGCTCTTATTTTGGGATAAATTAGAGCTAAATAACAGCACAGAACACTGAGACAGGACTGGTGGCTGCAAACATACTTCATGGGACTGCGGGAAACTTGGCCACGCCCATGATAAGCGGACATCCAGCTAACTGAAATCATGCCAGACCACGGCTGGTGAGTGCCGAACTAGAGAGGTTCAGCCTGTATTTGCTTTCTGAAAGATGTGATTTATCACAAAGTGAATGTTAGAGTTAATTCCAATGGGCCAAACACAAATCTGGACCTTGTAAACATGCCTTTTATTCAGGGTAGAGAGTGGAATAGATGGGGGAAGCTCTAAGGAACCCAAGGGCATCTGCGGATATGGGGCCTTCTTCATATAGAGGCTTTATAATAATTCTCCCACTGGCTCAACTGGAATGGTGTTTTATGGATACCATCAGCACCACTCACATATCCCTCCAAGCATGTTTTGAGTGAGTCATGCAGTTTGTGTTGGCCCATGATCCCTTGGCCCAAATTCTGCACCGCCCTTGGTGGCAGCAAGAAGGCGGCAATCCAAAGATTTACACGGTTAGTGGGAAGTGAGAATAAAATGAAACTCTCTCCATAACTCTCTTTGATATCTCACAAGGAAATCCATGTTCATGTCCGCTCTCGTCACAGATAAAATGGCAATAGTTAAACAGCTAGAGTAACCTTTGGAGTGCGAGAAACCATGCATTGTTGGAAACTAGGTACTCTAGACCAGATTATATAAAGAAGAATGCCAATTATAAAATGGAGAGGGGGGACCACACAAACATCCCATAGCATCTCTGCCCACTCCACTTCAACTTTGGGATGTTCAAAACTCTCAATTTCTTGGGTCCAATCCAACTCGATAAGATGCTGATTAGTAGCTAATTTTGCATTGAATAGATAACACTTTGTATCTATCAGGGATGTTAAATATTGATTAATTGACTAGACGAGTAACCTCATGAATTCTTATCAGTTACTCGACTATTCTATAGCCCCCAAGGGCGGGGCCAGCAGTCAGTGCATTCAGGCCCCACTTCCAAGGAGCCCCCTGCAACTCCGCACTGCTACCTCTGTCTCAAAGGCAGCAGCACGGGGTGCCAGGCGGGAGCTGGAGGGGAGCCAGTTTAAAAACCAGCTCCTCTCATGGATAGGGTTACCAGGTAGACCGTGCCAAAAACCGGCGGGGGAGGGTGGGGAGGGACCGGCTGGGAGGGGGCGGGTGGGAAGCAGAGCTGGCGGGGGAGGGGGTCCGGGGCTGTGGGGCTAGCCAGGAGGAAGGGGGACAGGAAGCAGAGCTGAGGAGGGTCGGGGCTTCGGGCTGGACAGGGGGCCACAGAGGAAGGGGGCGGGAAGCGGAGCTGGCGGCGGGGCAAGGGGTGCAGACACTGGCCACAGCCGGGTCAGGCAGTCCTCGAGTTGCTAGTAGAACCCTCCCCCACCCTCCCTCCCCGGCTTTTGCACACGACCACAGGCTCCTAGCGCCAATTGTGGCCCTGCCTCCAGTCAGGGTCCTGTCCGGCACCCAGCCGGGAATTCAGAAAATACCGGACATTGCACATGTCCGGTATTTTCTGAATTTTTCTACTGGACAGGCGGTGCAAATACCAGACTGTCCAGTAGAAAACCGGACACCTGGAAACCCTACTCACAGATTGGCTGCCTGTCATCCTGTGCTGCCTCTAATAAAGAGGCAACAGCATGGGGTGGCAGCAGCCCGTCTGATGGGGGAGGTGTCTGAGCTTCCAGACCCGGCACGAACCAGAACTGAGCCGGGCTGCCTGCCCGCCTGGCTCCTAATACACTTTAAATGCAGAGTCGCAGCAGGGGCAGGTCCTGGACCCATTGCAAGCCAGGACTGAGCCATGTTGCTGGCCAGCCTGGTAAAAATTTTCTGGTGGGGAAGAAGAGGGAAATGAATATAGCATTAACTGATAAGCTTTTGCTTATCGGTTAATCGACTACACTATTACATCCCTAGTACCTACATGCCAAGCGCAGCCCTGTTCAGCCCGTTTTGCTTTGCTGTACCTGTGCCTCCTTCTTTGCAAGATGTTGATCCACTTTCACAGTCTCTTCTCTTCTGCCCTGCAATAAGGGGAGAACTTTAAAGCAAGCAATGCGGCGTATAAAAGGTGCAGAATTGAACCATGTCTCAAATACAGTCATGCCTCTCAATCTATCTGCTACAACCAAGGATAATTATTGTGGCTCATGAAAAAGTAGCTTTAGCCATTATCTTACTACACCAAAGTCATAAGAACATAAGAACGGCCGCACTGGGTCAGACCAAAGGTCCATCTAGCCCAGAATCCTGTCTGCCGACAGTGGCCAGCACCAGGTGCCCCAGAGAGGGTGGACCGAAGACAATGATCAAGCGATTTGTCTCCTGCCATCCCTCTCCAGCCTCTGACAAACAGAGGCCAAGGACACCATTTTATCCTCTGGCTAATAGCCTTTTATGGACCTAACCTCCATGAAATTATCTAGCTTCTCTTTAAACTCTATTATAGTCCTAGCCTTCACAGCCTCCTCTGGCAAGGAGTTCCACAGGCTGGCTACACGCTGTGTGAAGAAGAACTTTCTTTTATTAGTTTTAAAACCTGCTACCCATTAATTTCATTTGGTGTCCTCTAGTTCTTCTATTTAGGGAACTAATAAATAACTTTTCTTTATCCGCCCTCTCCACACCACTCATGATTTTATATACCTCTATCATATCCCCCCTCAGTCTCCTCTTTTCTAGACTGAAAAGTCCCAGTCGCTAACCCATTCCAAACCCCTAATCATTTTAGTTGACCTTTTCTGAACCCTTTCCAAGGCCAAAATATCCTTTTTGAGGTGAGGAGACCACATCTGTACACAGTATTCAAGACGTGGGCGTACCATAGTTTTATACAGGGGCAGTAAGATATTCTGGGTCTTATTTTCTATCCCTTTCTTAATAATTCCTAGCATCCTATTTGCCTTTTTGACCGCCGCTGCACACTGTGTGGAAGTTTTCAGAGAACTGTCCACGATAACTCCAAGATCTCTTTCCTGATTTGTCGAGTTAAATTAGCCCCCATCATACTGTACGTATAGTTGGGGTTATTTTTCCCGATGTGCATTAATTTACACTTATCCACATTAAATTTCATTTGCCATTTTGTTGCCCAATCACTCAGTTTGGTGAGATCTTTTTGGAGTCCCTCACAGTCTGCTTCTGTCTTGACTATCCTAAACAGTTTGGTATCATCTGCAAACTTTACCACCTCACTGCTTACCCCTTTCTCCAGATCATTTATGAATAAGTTGAACAGGATTGGTCCTAGGACTGACCCTTGGGGGACACCACTAGTTACCCCAGTCAGTCTGAGGGTATGTGAGGAAGGTTGAGTATTAGCATTTTGAGCCTTTACATGTAGTTTAAGGCTAAAGCGACCACTCCTGCTCTTTCTTCTTGCTACCTCATCCCCTCTCCAAACAAGCCAGGAGTAATGACTTCCTCTCATTATGATCAACAATGCTGTGCTCCAATAGGAGAGTGATGAAGGAGGAAACCGTATCACTCTGTTTCTTATGGGAGTAGGACACAAAGCCTGACCCTTCAAATTCTGGATTTAGTGCTCCTGAATGGAAAAAGCATTAGCTAAGGCTGTAGCCAGACCAGAGCCATGGTCCAAATTGAGCATCAGCTTCACCATACTAAACCTCAGTGCAAATCTGTAACATCCCCATTGTTGCACTACTAAGAGCACAAGAAGAGGATGCCAGTTATTGTTACTTGATAGATGGAGACCAAATTCATCTCAACTGAAAGGTCCAATGAAGGACTTTGGTCTCTAGAGGGGTGCTAGCATACCATGCTTCTCTTAGCTTATGCTTAAATAAATGAAGCTATGCAGACCCTGAGCCTAGAAGTACTGTATCTGTGGTCAGATGATTCACTATGACTGCAGCTATGGACAGAGATCTTACTTGAAATTATAAATATCCATTCTGTGGAGTGGTTACACTGACTGTTCAGAAGGAACTTACATCTGCCAGAGTTAATAGGGCTTTTCTGAAGTCACCAGAGGTGTCAGAACTGATGTCATCTCCAAGACTCTTCTTATATACTAAAACCAAAAATATCAAAACATTTAATTTAATTCTTCAATTAAAAAAAAAATAAAGAAAAGTCAAAGGTAAGATAAGCAAAGGCATCTGCTGTCAAGGAAAGATCAGACACTTTAAAGGCTTTTCTCTGCACCGGTGGTACGAGAACCCTTAGAGGTACTCGAGAGACATCTGGGGGGGTACATCAACACAACTGACATTTGGAGAAAACTGAATTTTTGTTTTAAGTTTTACAGCGCTTTATTATTTTTGTACTTTTTACACCCAAAAATTTCATCGCCCGCCCACCTATGATTAAGTTGTTTAAACAAATGTGTAGCAATGGTAGAAAAAAAATGTGCGTGTCTGAAAACTGTAGGTATTGAGGGTACTTTATAAAAAAAGGTTGAGAAACACTGCTCTACTGCATCTAATTGCCAAGTTTTCTGATCACGCAAAATCTCTGGGCTGTGCAATAAGCTTGAAGAAGCCTATTATCATGCACCAAAGCTCTTCAGAAGCAGATCCAGATATCACCTTAGATGGTATTCATCTAGATGCCAATGGCCAATTTTGGTACCTTGGCTCCACTGTTGCCAGCAACATAGAACTTGACATTGAGCTTATTATTAGTAGAGCCAGTAAAGTGGACAGAAACTTTGTCTTTTGCAAGACTGAGGCTAGAACTAAAATTTGTCAACTAAAGTGAAAATTCATATTTAGGAGGCATGTGTTTCATCTACTCTTTTGGATGGCTCCGAAACACAAGTGACTTATGCCAAAAATATGGAAAGACTGAACAGTTATCGTATCAGATGCCTGCCTAAAAATTCAAGCAAGATGGCAAGACAGATAAATATGGACGTGTCAAACCGTGCTGCTACATCATTCCTGGGAACGTCGATTAGTCAGAACAGACTCAGGTGGCTTGGACATGTCAAAGCGAATGCTGGAGTACAGGAGTCTGAACAATGTGTTGGACTCTGAAGCTCACAAAGGGTCTAGGAAGAGAGGCCCATGGTTATACAGATTTCAGGATGCTTGCCAAGGCTCAGTGTCCTTTAGATTCTGGGAGGAGAGTGCAGAAAGCCATTGAGGTTGGTGGACTCAGTTTGTAGATGGAGCAAGGTGCTGAGAGGCAGATGCTGTTAAACATTTGTGAGGACCAGGATCAGAGGAGGAAAGAAGCCACGGCTCGGATTCTGAACACTGCTGGCGCAAGGGTGTGAGCGGTACCTGCGGACAGGACTGTCATTCACACACTGGACTCCGCAGCCAAAGCGATCTTCGGTGCATACACCATGCACTGTAAAGAGCGATGGTGCCATTAATATGCCCTTACTGTGGTATAGAAGAATCTCAGACATATGTGGATTTTATCCTTTGAAGACCTCTGGGAGGAGGGAAATATCTCTGTCTTGTAGACAGGAAGTGAGGCAAAAGGTAAATAAAGTGACTTGTCCAAGATCAAAGAAAGTCTGTGCCTGAGGTAGGAATTGAACTCAACACTCAGAGTCCCATTCCAGTGCCCTATTCACATAGGCCATATTTCCATCTCCATGTGCTTCTCTGTGCCAGGAGATAAAATGCTACCCTAGAGTGATATTTTCATTAAAAGGAGTGTTTTTGCTTTTCATTCATTTTACCTCCTGTCTTCAGTTTACAAAGCTTCTTGCATAAGATTATATAATGCATTACAGGCAACTCAAGCTGCTCCTTATATGGCACTTTTATTGTTTCTTGTGTGGTAGGCTAGTTAATCTCCTAGGTATGAATCCAAACAAGGCTGTACCACATTTTAGGTGCATCTTTTCCAAACATACCCTTCCAGAGTTTGCTCTTCTAGTGTTCAAATCAGTCTCACCTGCTAAGCAATTAATCTCCTGGGACAGGAGCAGAACGGTTGCCAATTACCATATGTGAAACAAAGCAATAAAGCAACTCAAATGATCCTGTAATTATGTAAACATACATTCTAGGACCTGAACATATAAGAGGAGAGATTCAAGGAAATTTTACAGCAGTGCTGTCAGGAACCTTTGAACAATTTGTTTCTGCATGAAATTGGCAATATTTTTAAGTAGCTGATAATCAATTGCTCCGAGAATGTGTATGGCAAAGGCTTTGGAAAAAGATTTACTTATAAATCTCAGCTTATCGTAGAATTAACGCCTATGAGACCATTGTTAATGGAAGCTATGCACAACAAAAAAACATTTATTCAGTGGACTCCTACGCTATGCTATGAGCTAGAGGTGATATTCACAATTCACGTTCACATATTTGTGTTAGTTCAGTGAGATCTAGAGAGAGTATAAGTAATATTGTTGCTGCAGTGGCATAGCTTACCTGTGCTGAGTACACATCTATGAGGTTTCGGCAAGTTTATGCTTGGCCTTACTGGAATGCTTTGCCACATCCCCTCAATATTCCTATACTGCAAGAGCGGGTGGCACAAGAGCCAGCTATTGTAGGTCTTCACTATTTGGAACACCAGGGTAATCTTCACACGGGTAGAGCCAGTGGTTTTACTGGCCTGTTTGTGCCATCAGAGCAGTGCAAAGAACATAGGCGAGAATCAGACTCAAAGAATCTAGTTCTGAAACTAGAACACACCCAGCATCTGTAGTTTGATAGCAAGTACGTGAATTTACGTACCTAATATAAAGCATTTACGTTCGTGCTGTTACGTAAAGACACATGATTCAGAAGTAGATCAACTGTTAAAATGATTCTCCCAGACTCGTATGCCAAGTTTGTTAGTAAAGAGTTTGCATGGCTGAGTCATTCGCCCCTGAAAGTGGAGTTTCTAATGAAAAAATAATGACAAATCTTAAAGTCATTCTTATTAGTCGCAGTTTGTACTGTGCACTGTAACGTAATTACATTCACAATTCAAAAGGAAAGAGTCTAATATGCAAGCTATACAGGAGCCCATCATCACACTTCTTGGGGAGGGTGGAGGGAATCCATTACTGGCCAAGCCATGTATCTGAAACTGGAATTTGGCTGCAAGGGTCACATTTTGCCCTCAGATGCTTGCACACCACTCCAAATTCCAAATTGTGCAGTGTGTACTCAAAAAGTAAATTCGTTGCTAAGCGTGGAATGATCCTGTAGGCATTGGAGTGTGCTAGAGGCTCATGAACTAAATGCCAGAGGTCCCAAGTTCGGTTCAGCCTGTCGGCTTTATAAGTGGGGGCTCGTCCGGGATTTCAATTGAGATGTCTCTGAAGCATGGGACATGCTTCCTCAGCTAGGGGAAGTATGAAACCCACACACCAGCTGGGAGTGGTGCACTGTCCCATCTGGTGGCACTTATGCCATTTGCAGAGAAAAAGAATGAGTCCTACTGTATAGCATTAGCTGAGAGCCAGCTAGCTTTTAGCTCCCGTGGTTGAGGCTCATGCACTAAGCTCCAGAGGTTCCAGGTTTCGTTCCACCTGTCGACATTACAGTACTACACACTAAGTCACCCCATGGGATGCATGCAACTGCTAACAGTTAATAACTGACTCTTTTTTAGAGATTGGAATTATTGCAAAACAGCTTTTGTATCTAAGACTCAACTTCCCAAATTCAACAGTCACTTCTCATAGATCCTTTCAAGTAGCACTGGGTAGGTTTGCAATCAGATAACAGTACTAATATACATCTGTCCAAAAAAGCATTACCTGTATAGTAGGCCTGTGATACCTCTTTCATTTGTTTACTGCTCCTGGAGGCTAGGATTTCTATTAGTGCCTTTTCATTAGTTCCACTACCCTTAAAAAAAAAAAACAACACCACACATACATAGTTTTTATAAGGAAATACAAGAAAATACACAGTTTGTGTAGAAGTTGTCTGGGGTTTAGTTTCAAGTGACCTGAAACATGAATTCTAAACATTACATAGTGGAAATATAAACCAGCCAGGTAATACCCCAAATACTGACTTGAAATATCCAAATTCAGACAATTCACATTAGCAAGGACATAAAGTTTCTGGAAAGATTCAATTTCCAAAATGAAAAGTTATTTGATCCTCTCAAGAGACAGCTCATTAGGTGTAACAGTTTCTCAGATCTGCAAATATATAGACCAGAGTCTGCTAGAATTCACACACAGCTCTGAGAATGCAGGTCACTTCTACATAACAACACATTTGACATTCTAATCTCAGGACTCTTGAGCACAGAACAGACATGTCAAATTAAGTGCTTTTCAAAAAAAGTGTTAGTGGGTTTTTTTCTCCCTACTGAAATATAATTTCTCGTTTGGGAAAAATGTAATGGAAACTTTTTTACAAAATATATTTTCTGTCTTTCTAACCGGCTCTAAATCAAAAGAAAGAAAAATTTACTTGCAGACTTACTTTCATGGATTTCTTAAGCTGTTTAGCATCAAACACAGCTGGTGGTGTTACAAGTGCAACCATAACACGCTCCAGATTGCCCGAGAGATCACTCTTCAAATCATCTTTCAGGTCCTAAACAAACAGTGAAGACCCCGGGTGATTAGCTTGTGCTTTCACAGATCACATATGAAACGACAGTTTAGGGAGTTTGGTTGTTGCTACTGGAATAATTCCACCTTGTTTTGCCTCAGTCATTTCTACTTTCAGAAGCATCTTGCCTATAGTTGTGTCACTTTGATAGTTCCATTAAAAATTACTACAAACTATTTAGAAAGCTAATTCCACTCTTTGAATAGGCCCCATTCAAAATTAAAGCCAAATTAAGATCAGCCCAGGTGTGACTTTAAAAATCACAGAAATGAAAATATATGGATTCCTAAGTGGAAGTGGAGGAGACAGTGCATTAGACACCTTTAACCAGACCAACTAACAAGTGAACCGTTAGATGCTGCAAAAGGGGCCTTTTAACAACCAGCCTTAACTCATTTGCCACCTTCATAAAAATAAATGTCAAATGTCACTTTATTTACAGCACCTAGTCCACACTGAAATAACAGCGACATTTGTTTGGTTCCCCTTGTTTAGCACAGGGCTTTGTTGCTTAATGGGTCCCTGAAAAGCATTAGTATTGGCTAGTTTTTTTCTTCATCAAACTGTTCCTTTTCTATTCTCAGAGCAGGCTAGACATTCAAATCGAGTTACTTAGATGTATTCATGTCCATATCCAGCAGAGCCGACAGCCTCTGTGGGCCCCTGGGCAAAGTATGCGTGTGGGGGGGGGGGGAAGAGGGGAGTGGGCTGGTTCCATGGTCCTGGAATGGACGGGGCCAAGGGTGGAAGGGACAGGGCTGAAGGCAGCTGGGTCTCGGCGCTGTCTGGAGCGTGGCACTGCCCTCCCTCAGCCTTTACCACTGCCTGGAACGTGCAGCACTCCAGCAGCGATTTGAAGGGCCTGGGCTCTGTGTTAATTTGGCAGCTGTGTAGACCGGAGCCTCAGGCCCCTTTGAATCTCCAGGTTCTGGGGCAACTTCCCACCCTCCACCCCATCGGCAGGCCTGCTCATATCCGGTCTCATAATGAATGCCTTGCAGGGTCTGTGCATATACTGGTTAGTTTTGCAGAAGGAAGATACTCCAGGATGGTATTTTCACTCTCCGCTGTCCTCCCCACCCTGTACCTTTCCTGCAGCTGCCCGGTACTCCTTAGCAATGAGCTGCCGCTGAGCATTTGATCTCTCTGTGAAGGTGTTGATCAGTGTTTTCTCATCCGTCCCTGAAAGAAAATCCCTTTACTCAGGGTTGCTCAACTCCCAGTAGAAAACAACTCAACAAATCACTGGAACTAAAACGAGTTGTTCAGACTACAGGGAAAGCTTTGTTACCCAGTATGTTGGTGGAATGGGGGTAAGGGTGCCAGTTAGTCAATTATTATGATTAGCTAAAAGCTGGGGTAGGGAGTTAGGTGTGGGAAGGAGGGAGAATCTGGGGTGCAGGTGGGGCTACAGGCTGGAGCCACAGGGTTCAGCATGCAGGAGGTGTACGGCTTGGATTCTCAACAGAAGGTGGCTCAGGGCTAGGGTGCTGGGAAAGTGCTGGGACCAGGCAGCGCTCACCGTGGCTGGCTCCCCACAAGCAGTGAACTAGGTGCTGCTAGGTGGCTCTGCACCCTGCCTGTGCCCCCAGTCACCCTGACCAATGGAAGCTGCAGGGGTGGCACAAGCAACACACAACTCCTGTGATGGTTCCTCTCCCTAGGAGCAGCAGGGACGTGTTGCCTCTTCCAGGGAACCAGGTGGGGAGCCTGCTGGCCCCACGCCACCCAGACGATAAACTGGCCTTTCACTTTTTTCTTCACTCAGCACACAGTCAATCTGTGGAACTCCTTGCCAGAGGGTGTGAGGAAGGCTAGAACTTTAACAGGGTTCAAAAAAGAGCTAGATAGTTTCATGGAGGTTAGGTCCATCAATGGCTATTAGCCAGGATAAGTAGAAATGGTGTCCCTAGCCTCTGTTTCTCCAAAGGTGGGTGACAGAGGAGGGATCACATGAGGATTACCTCTTGTGTCCCCCTCCCTTTGGGGCATCTGGTATTGGCCACTGTCGGCAGACAGGATACGGGGCTGGATGGACCATGGGTCTGATCCAGTATGGCCGTTCTTATGAAGATCAGAAATGCTAGTTTATAGGGCTTTCCGGTTGGATGAGTGCCAGATGACACAGCTTTTGCTGTAGTTTAAATTCCTTGGGCAACAAAGCATATTATTCACTCCTTTGTATTTCTGCAAGGAGGCATTTTAGTAACTAAGCTGTCCTCACTGATTTCTCAATTTATTCTGAAACTATCACCATCAGGAATACTTGCTGAAAGCAAACAGAAAATGTGAATGGCTGTGTTGTTATCTGATTGAAATGTTAGACATCCGAATAAGATGCGGCACATGGCTACAAAAAGTTAACCAGCTCATAGGTTGACTGACCCAGGTTGACCTCTGAAGACTTGTTAGGAACATATGTAAATGGTAGTTGGGCTACTACATTATATCAGAATAGAGCGTAGAAATGAGAACTTGCATGACTGGAGCAGTAGAAGAGAAGATGTTTGCTCAGATCTCGTGATGTGAACAAAATTCTTGTCTATTATTATAGCCTTGATTCAAGATCTAAAGGGAATACAGGGTGACCCGTTCTAGTCCAGCACCCTCAGGACCTGACTGGTTCCAAACGAGAGAATTTTCCGGCCACATGAAGTCAATATTGTCTAGCAGCAGTACCAACACTTCCACTGCTTACTGAGCTGTTAGAGTACATTTAGGGGTAAATTAGAGCTAAATAACAGCTCAGAACACTGACAGCCAGGACGGAGGGCTGTAAATAAATGTTATGGGACCACGGGAAACTTGGCCACACCCACGGAAAGTGGACATCCGGCTAACTAAAATCATTCTGGACCACGGATGTTCCTGGAATAGAGAGTGTCAACCTGTATTAAAATTTGTGATGAGACTTGTATTATTGTCTATGTCTCTTTGAAGGTTGTGGCAAATTGTATATGAACTGTTTAATGGATGAATTACCTTAGGCTAATTGCCATGGTATTTGGCAGACAGAAGGTTACACCAAATGCCTATTGTTCTCTCAGGCTAAGAGGCTGCAGGAAAGAAAGTATAAAGGCCTTTGGGACATGAACCTTTTTCATCTCATATCTGCTTGGATGCTCATGGGGAAAACCGCAAGCCATAAACAATGAATCCCAGGATACCCTGATGCCCCTATAATGTACATTAACTTAGCTGTGGACTGATGCTGAAAGCTCCATCTGCAACTAAAGAACTCAACAAATCTATGAATCTGATTGCAGATCACTCATGTCTGTATGTATTTGATTCCTTTAACCATTTTCAACTCTCATCCGTCCTCCTTTCTTTTTATAAATAAACCTTTTGATTGTAGATACTCAAAGGATTGACAGCAGCATGATATTTGGGTAGGACCTATGTTGTATATTAACCTGGTGAGTGGCTGATCTTTTGGGATCAGAAGAACCTATTTGAGGAAACTGGTTGTAAGGAAAAATTCATCTAAAAAACCAGGGTTTTCTTTTAATAGTGTTATAAGAACTGGAATGCCTCAGGAACTGCTATTATGAACTTGTATGTGGTGAGACAGAAGTTAATTTTTGTGGCTCATCTGATATATCTTATGGGTAATAGCCATCAGCACTTTGGGATAGATTTGGCCTGTTTCTCAAAAGTATGACCTGAATTTTGCACTCAGTTATGATCCACAAAGGCAAAATGGCAAAGATACTTTAAAATGGAGAGGAGACCTAGGCGGATGAGATTATCTTAGTGTCAGGGGTTTTCAGGGTGTTGTAGCAGTACTCTCTTGTCAAGATGAGAACATATCCAATCATCATAGTTCCTATCTGTATGGTAGCATTACATCTTGAATACTGTGTGTGGTTCTGGCCATCATATCTCAAAAACAATACCTCAGAAATGGACATGTAGAAAAGGGCAGGAAAAATTATTAAGGGTATGGAACAGATTTCATAAGAGGAGAGAGAGTAACAAGACTTGGACTCTTCATCTGGGAAAAAATTACAGAGAGGGGATATGACAGAGGTCTATAAAACAAATGACTGGTGTGAAGAAAGAAGAAAAATGTTACTTTCTTCTTTAAATAACACAAGGTTCACCCAATGAAATTAATATTCAGCATCTTTGAAGCAAACAGAAGGAAATACTTTACAATCCACACATGGAACTCCTTGCTAGGGGAGGTTCTGAAGGCCAAGAATCATATATATAGTAGCCCAATGTCTGTGACTGTAACGCTGGCTGTTCCCTCTGGGCGGCGCTGTTGCCTCCCGCTGTGGCACTCGGCTGACTTCTGCGCCGCTCAGCCGGGCCGCGCTGTGAGCAAGCAGCGCAAGCAGCTGTTTGTCTCGCTCCCCATGCAGCACAGAGGTGCTGCATGGGGAGCACGGGGCCCAAACGGCTGCTTGCGTGGCTTGCTCCCGCGCGGCAGCCTGTCTGAGCGGCACAGAAGTCAGCCGAGTGCCAGGATGGGAGGTAACAGCGCCGCCCAGAGGGAACAGCCAGGGGGTGGGGCCTGGATGAGCGTGCATCTCTGACATCAGGAAAGGGTGCCAGATTCAAAAGGAGGAAAGCGGAGCAGACAGAGAGGAGAACGGAAGAGGCGGAGGACAGCGAGAGAGAGAGAGTGAGAGAAACGCAGCAGGAGGAGGAGAAGAGAAACACAGAATGAGAGGCGGGAGGGGGAAAAGAGAAAGAGAGAAGGAGAGAGAGGCAGGAGGCGGACGAGAGCTGAGAGAGAGAGAGGGCGAGGCAGTAGGAGGAGAAGAGAGAGAGAGAGAGAGAGAGAGAGAGAGGCCGTTTGTGCCGCTTGCTCCCGCGTGGCGGCCCGGCTGAGCGGCACAGAAGTCAGCCGAGCGCCACAGCGGGAGGTGAAGGGTGGCGGGGCGGTGACGTACACGCCCAGGAGGTGGGGCCTGGACGAGCGTGCATCCCCGACGGAGACAGAGGAGAGCGGAGAGAGAGAGAGAGAGGCAGGAGGGGGAGGAGAAGAGAAAGGGAGAGTGAGAGGCAGGAGGGGGAGAAGAGAAAGACAGAGAGAGAGGCAGGAGGAGGAGGAGAGAGAGAGACACACACACGGAGAGAGAGACCGGAGGCTCAGGAGAGAAGACCGACATGGAGGAGAGACCTGAAAATCCCATCTTATGACGGGCTAATTGGCTAGTATAACAAGAGTGATAAAGAATTAAGATATGTTCCCGCTATTAGCAACCCGACAGTCTGTGCATCCCTAGCCTCTGGAGGCCCAAAGGTGGGAGCGGAGGACAGAGGATGATTGCCTGTTCTGTTTGTTTTCTCACAAGCACCTGGTATTGACCACTGTCAGAAGACAAGATACTGGACTAGATGAACCATTGATCTGACCCAGTATAGCCATTTTTAGGAAAGACCAAATTCCACCAATGTTGTGCTTTTTGAAACCATATCTGCTTTTTGTAACAATATAGGAGTGACACTTAGATGCATATTTACCAATTCCGCTGATTGCTTTCCGAACAGCTTCAGCATCCCTGGATGCATTAAAGTCTGTGTAATCTCGAATGGTTCCTCTGCTTCCAACCTAGAGATCAAAAACAACATTTTGAAAGCTAACTGCAACAGAACCCCCCAAAGGAGTTCTGGGTTCAAAGTTTGACAAACTGTTTCCATCTGCTTCATATTTTCACCAGGGCAACAATAAACCAGTGTTTAAAAGTTAATGGAACTCAGGGCTGGGAGTGTAGATTTCCCACATTCTAATCACACCTCTGATTTCAACTCTCACTGGCCTTATGCAACTTCGCCTCAGTTTCCTTATCCATCAATTAGAGAGCTCCAAAGGTCCTCATTCAAAAAGTGTAAAACTAAGGCCACTCAAAGAGCCCTGATGCTGTAGTTGGGGACTGTTATATCTCATGTGCTCTGAGGATATATAATATACACTCACCACGGTTACATATGCACAATGAATCATTGAGCCATGGTGACATTTGTTTTTTTCTGTAGCAAAACATTCATTTTTGGCAGATTCACGACAATATATCCCATTTTTAAAGGCTTTTTGAAGTATTCATATTCTCGAACAGTAATGGGAGATTTGTCCTCCCCCCATTTAAGAGAGCGAGTGCCATTCCACGATAACCATTCTTCTGTTAAACTGAAGGAAAATTCTAGTTCTGGCATTGAGACACACACAGGGGAAATGGTGATTGCACAGGCTTGAAATTCTAAATATTGGGCATGACTGGAATATAAATGTCAAATCAGATTGTAGCAATGTAAGTTATCATAATTACACTGCTTTCCCTATAAAATGCCAGTGTGCCAGAGGGTAGATGCAAAATTAAAACAAGCAAAATTAGGTCTGGGTGGTAATAGGGAAAAGTAATTTGAGATGCATAGTGCTGCAGAATAACATTTAAAGTTAAACAGATCTAGTTCACAGTGGACACTAGCTATATTTTTTCTAAACATTCAGGCTTTTGACCAAAGAATGGCTGCATTGTTAGAATAAAGTACAAACACTGTTTGGTATATTAACAAAATAATCCTTTTATTCCACCCAATTTGGGTGTAATGGGGAATTATCAGCAATAATGTATCTGAAGTAAAATGATTGTTGACTCATGGGGGGTTGGTGCATTGGGGTATTGTGTTAGTGGGTCACATAAAAAGACTTAAGTTCGATTGTTGGGGGATAAAAGGGAAATAGTTTGTTAGTTTCATCTTAGCTGTGATTAGCAAAATGTTTTCAAAGCAGAACCTGATTTTGGGTGTGTCCCTGTAGTGAAGCAATAATCCCACTCCAGGAAAAAAAAAAGGGTTAAAACCAGCCCTTGGAGAGGGCTGTCCCAGGAGCCAGAGGTGGGCTAGTGACAACCAATCAGGGCTCAGCTAGGCCATATAAAAAGGGCGCCTGCAGGAGAGGAGCACTTTTGCTCTAGCTCTGGAGGGAGAGGGACCGAGTTGCCTGCTAGTGAGGTACCACAGACACAGCAGTGCTGGAGAAAGGCAGAGTGAGCAAGGAGAGCAGTGGGCTGAGTGAGCCCAGACAGAGGCTCAGCAACAGAGGCCCGAAAGGTACTATGGCTGCAGGGACCCAGCCAGGGCAGCAGAAGGCAGCAGGTCCATGCCCCTTGCCTATGATGAGTGGCCATTTCAGACTGCAGTCTGCCCCTGAGGCAAGGGACTAGATGACAACTGGCAGTAGGGTCACTGAGGCAAGGTGGGTATTGGGGATTGTGGGTTCCTTGAGGATGAAAGTGCCATGGCAGTGAGTCACTAACTGAGACAGTCTCTTTCATGTTAATTGTCTGATGGAGACCAACCTGACACAGCTAGGCTTGAAATGCCGTGCGGAACATGGAGCCCGGGGTCAGCGGGGGGACTCTTGTAAATTTCAAAGCAGGCATCCGCATGCAGCCCGGAATCAGCAGGACTTCCCACTGGCCCCGGGCTGTATGCGGAGTTCCACATTCCTCCTTCCTCAAAGGAGGAATGTGGAAGTGCCTATCGACTCGTCAACGGAAATTCCATCGACTACTCGATTAGTCAATTAACTGCATTTTAATATCCCTAAATTGCACAATGCTATGGTACCTCACAGCTCTTTCTAAGCAAGTACATTTATTTAAGGTGAAAGCATTACAAAGTACACACACAAAAACAACAACAAGAGGTCTGGTAGATGATCAGTACTTCAAACTGCATGAAGCATTTTTCTGTGGCTAACAAATTCATAACTTCCTTGGCAGGGCTGGCCCGAGCCATTCGTGCGCCCCGGGCCCCAGTGCCTCCCGGCCCCGGCGCATGCGTGGCACCGCCCCCGGGCACCCGGCGCATGCGCGGTGCCACTCCCACCCGGCCCGGCAGCCCTGCGCGGCGCCCCCTACAATGGGGCGCCCTGGGCTGTAGCCCAGTCAGCTTGGGCCGGTTCTGTTCCTTGGCTCTGAACAAGCACACGCATGCTTAATTTAGCCTTTCCTTTACATCGCTTGGAGTCTTTCTGATCTTCAGAGACCCTGTATCATTCAATGGTTCTCTCCTCAGGGAGAGCTTCCAAAGGTGGAGTATGGAGGTGAGACTTAGTGTTCATTTCCCCCCAGTTACTTTGTAGGAACCTCTTCATTTTATTTGTCCCAAGAGTTCCTCCTTGTCTGGCACATTGTTTCAAGGAGTCTTCAGAACCTCACAACACTGTCCAGGGATTACACTGCACACACAGTTTACACAATCCCACAACAATACATTCACAGTGGCATTTAAAATACAGGGGACTCCAAAGCCATTTCAACTTAATTCAGTGAGATTTCCTAAAGATATTGCAAGAAAGTGCCATGTCTGTCAGACTACTCATATCAATTACAAGGAGGTAAATGAAACATGCTACATTAGGAATTTTACATGCAGTTAAAAATGCAAATCAAATGTATTTGCTATTTGGAAAGATCCCAATGGAAAAAACACTCTGTTTGCAATGCCCACTTATGACAAGTAAAACCTGCAAAATAATGCTGTGTGAAATTTTCATTGTTTTAACAGTGACAATTGTTGTATAGAGACTGTTTTATCTTCATATCATCTCTCTTCTCTCCAGATTGATGATGACTTAATTTTCCTCTCTCATGATACATACAACTCAAAGGAGCCTGTATTAACAGTTACATGTTGCTTCTCCTGGCGTGTTTCACATAGTTTTCATAGATCCTTGATTTTGTCTTCACTAAGGGTATGTCTACACAGCAAAGCTATTTCGGAATACAGCCGGTCCCCGGAATACAGTTCGGAATACAGTTACGTACGGTCGATTTACAATTGTTCGTACTTACGACCAAACCTCCCATTAAGCGTTTGTAAAGGTGGTCCCCGAGTTACCAACACTATCCGTGCTTACGAACAGCGCGATCGCATGTACATGAATGGGGTCCGACTTACGAACACTTCGAGTTACGACCAAGTGTTTGGTCCGTAACTTGTTCGTAAGTTGGAGACCGGCTGTAATGGCCGTTATTCTGAAATAACTACGCAAGCGTCTACTCAGCAATTCTGTTATTTCGAAATAACAGCTTATTCCAACTTCTGTAAACCTCATTCTATGAAGAATAATGCCTATTCCAAAATAGCTATTTCAAAATAAGCTGTGTGTAGACGCTCCACTTCTGCTATTTTGAAATAGCCCCTCACCAGGGCCATTCTAAGTTATTCCTCCTGGGGTTCTAAATCGAGATAGCACGTCTACATTAGGGAAGCCTGACTCAGACTAATTTTGAGGCTTCCCTGCAGTGTACATGTGCTATTTCAAAACAAGCTACTTTGGAATAACTATTCTGGAATATCTTATTTCAAAATAACTGTGCAGTGTAGATGTAGCCTAACTGAATGGAATGTAATAATCTCCCTGTATTGTGAAACTTCACAAGCTGAACATTTTTGTAACTTACTTTTTGACAAAAGCAACACAATTTTGGTGGTTATGATTACTGACTGAGTGCTGCTACATTTAAAGGGGTGCTATATAGAATTACAGATTTGAAGACAAAGCTTTAACCTTAATTTAGATACACATCTGAAGGGGACTCTTCCACAGGTTGGGAAGTTAGACAAAGAAGTTTACTGCTATAAGTGGTTTGGCAAGTCCTGGAGTATTGTTTAACACCAGGATATGTTGCAATAGTATTGCACAACTATTGTCCTCATCATGGACTCCTTCTGCATACCTTGTTCCCACACAAGTTAAAAGCACTTCCTGTTGAACACATAGCAAACAAACACAAACAAATTATTCCCCAGTAGCGTCCATCTTGTGGATTATTGCCTGCTGACAAAAATACTGCCCAGTGCGGCTACCTTAATGAAATACATAAACAGGGAAGATATACTTTGAAACATCTTGTTGTTCTAAATATTCAGCCTTGGACTGACACAGAATAACCTCGGAGTCCCAATAAGACACTGCTATGATTGTTTATAATCTGAACATGATCTTCCGGACTGTAATACAGGTGGTCCCTGAGTTACGAATGCATCGACTTACGACCATTCGTATTTATGGCCAACCTCCCATTAAGCGCATTACAGCCGGTCCCCGAGTTACGAACGCGCGATCTGCGCTTATGAACAGCACGGTCACATTTAAATGAATGGAGTCTGACTTATGAACAGATCGAGTTATGACCAAGTGTTTTGTACGTAACTCATTCATAAGTCGGGGACTATCTGTACTCAACAATGTAGTAACAGAAGAGACGCTAAAACACACGTGAAGGCACGTCTACATTGCAGTCAGGGGTGTGACTGCAGCAATGCAGACATACCCAAGCAAGTTAGCTTTGATCTAGCAACTTGAGTACCAATAGCAGCATGAGCTAGTCACCTCTGTCTGGCTTGTAATTGAGAAAGTAGCTGGCACTGCAACACTGGCTTCAACTCTGCTGGAACCCAAATTAGTGAGAAATTAAAGCTAGCTCAGGTATGTCTACACCTCCTGAAATCACAACTGATTGCATTGCAGACATACCCTAAATGAATCAGGAGCAGAAATCCCATTCAAATGCCATGGGACATCTGCTCCTAACTCACTTAAATGCTTTAAAAATCCCACCCTCTGGCTTTATCATCAGGTTGTCTGTTTATATCTAAAATCTGATTGATCTAGGGTGCTGCTTCTAGAGGAAATAGCTTAACCTGCTTGCAGGCAGCTGCCTTTTTTTTTTTTTTTTTTTAAATGATTGTGGGAGAGGCAGGGGCAGGGATGAAAAAAAGAGAAACTTGGTTCAGCACTGCAGGCCGCATGCAAGTCCCACTGAAGCCAAAGGAAGTTTGCCTGGGCATGGGATGCAAGATCACGCTCTTTTGGTTACTTCCTTTCAGCTCTGCTTGTCCTGAGGAAGCATAAGGTTATCTGGGAAAAGTGAATGTGTGCAAAAAGTATCCCCAGGACAAAGTCTCTGCTAGCAGTTCATAGCATGCATGCTACAGTAGCAATACAGTGTTGGTGGAAGTGTTTCAGGAATGTGCTAACCATGTGTATCTCTAACAGCTTCTTTCACTGCTCTGAGCCCAAATACGTCCAGAACAGTGGAACAGATAAGAGTGCAGAACTGGGACTGTGCATTTTTAGAAAATGAAGTAACTAAGTCAACATTCCTGAAAGACTGAGGTCATAGCCGGTTTGCTTTTTTCCTCTCCACGCCCACAAGGATAGCGCTCTTTCCCCGTTTACATACAAGCAGGGCAAGGGAGTTAAGAGTCTGGTTATGGATTTCCAGTCTTACGTAGTTGATCTGTGCATTTTTCAGTGCCTGGCCAGCTTCTTCCCAAGATCGCTCACTAACAATGGCTTACAATAACCTTCAGTGGGAGGAACTAAAACACCCTCTCTCTCATGCTCTTTCAGCAGAGAGCCAGTAGCTTACACTTTCCAGCTCTTCATTTTATTAGTTGCGTTATAATGGTGCCTACAAGCTGCAGGTGAGACCAGGAGCCCATTGTATGAGGCTCTGCATGAAGTTCCAGCCCCAGAGCATTTAAAATATATATAGTCAACATATTAATCAGAAACAGCTCAGAAGGGGGTGGAGGTGTCATGAGCAGACAGCGGAAGGAAATAGTAGATCTTGGAGTAAGGAGATTCCAGATGGGAATTCATAAGAGTTGTGGCTGGGTAGAGACACCCCACTGGAAGTTTTGGGGTTTTATATTTGGGCAACAAAGGGAGCCTGAAGACAAGGGCTGGAGACCAGTTCAAGTGTGTCTGATAAATCCCCCGGCTGGTGAGGAAAGTTGCCAACTTCCATACCACCTGTGAGAGAACCAAAAAGTGGGGTGAGATTGCATTGGCATTGCCATTTTTTATCAATGTGGGGAACAGAAGCGCAGAGCAGCTAAGTGATTCGCCCAAATCAGGAAGTTTGTGGCAAATGTCCCAGTCCAGTATCTTCACCATACACAAGGCCAAGCTTCATTTACAGCGAACATAGGCTGGCCTAAATGGAGATGGCTGACAAATGTGTCCATTTCCCTGCACAGTGCAACATGTATACATGTTGGGCCAAATTAATTGACTGTGGTGAGCTTGCATGGGAGAGAATTTGGACCTTTGTGCCTATGTACAGTGGCTTCAGTATGCTTTCTTGTATCTCCCATTCAATGTAACTCTGTTGATTCTGTAACTTCTCAACTAGCCATTGGTTTAAAACTAGAATATTGCTAATATTTGTATTACATTTTTATTGACCCCTCCCACTTGCAAATAACCAGAAAAGAGGAGAGGAGGAGAACAGAAAAATAAAGGAATCGGTAAGAGAGGGAGGAGAACATCATCTGCTAGGACAGAGGTTCCCAACCTTTTTTATACTGCGGACCAGCAAACCCATTCACAAACTGTAGGACCACCAGCATAATTTTATTTGCATATTTGCAGTTGGGAGCCCCTGTGCTGGGAGATAATCAAAGATGTTTTTTAAAGTTAGACACAAGCTTTTCACTTTTTTTTGTGGGGTTCCTCTTTTCCAAAATGCTACCTGCTCTATATCTAGGAGGTCAACCAAGTGGCTATGCCAAGCTTCTGTCCCTGGGGGCAGCCTGCTCTTCAATCTAAGAAGTATGAGTTCTTTAAGATCTCTCAAGCGCCTGTAGGTAAAAGCTCTTTAAGACTTAAATCCAAAGAAGTGTTTCATGGACTAAGTTATCAAATGTCACCTATCAGACAGTTTTTTGCCCTTTTCTGAAAATGCTGATTGGATAACTTCACTTACCACTCCGGTCATCTGAAGAAGTGGGTTGTGCCCACAAAAGCTCATGATACCATCTACATGTTTTGTTAGTCTTTAAAGTGCTTCCAGACTATTGGTTGTTTTTTAAGTTTTTCACTTCCCAGAGTTAGTTAAAATGTGTGTGTCTAACCTCAGCCTAGCGACTAGTAAAAACGCACAATGCTTGACAATCTCAGCAGAGAAACCTAAAACGGAGTTGGCAGGGAGCCTGAAATCTCTCTCCAGCAGAGCCCTTTCAGGTCAGAGTTGAGGAGCACTGTTGAGTCAGATACTCATGAAAAAAAATCAACACAATTCAAAGAAATTCTTGCATTACATTGAAAGTAGTAAAGATTGTATGGTCTCCTAAGATTTCACTAGTTTATAAAATAAACTGCAATTTTGCCTGTATGATGTACTCAAAACTTAGACTTGAGAAAAATGTGATAAAATAGATGGCGTACATTTTGTGATTCAACACTCCTCATCTCCCACCCACCCCCTTTTTTTAAAAGTTGTATGCTCACTTGCCAACGTGCAAATTTTGGTAATCTGTCTCCCACTTGTGTGTTCACGCATTAGCAAGTCTACTCTCCCGAGCTCTGGAGCACAGATGGATCGCTGTACTCACATGGATTCACTGAGTTCTGTGGGGCTGCGTGTGAGTACATTGGTACCCGAAAGTTATTAATTGCAGAGAGAGCACCTAATCCCGCAGAACAGATATCAAGACCAGAGGATGCATTGACTTTAATGCTTCTAAGGGGGAGGCAAGTTCGGGCAGAATTTCAAGAGTTCTAATGAGTTTTTCTATCAAAGTTGTTATTTTTTGTATCTTTCACTAATTCATACAGGCAAATAACATCTTTTTTCCCCCCCATAAGCTACTACTGTATACCATGAATCTAGTCAGTCCAGCCTGCTAGAGCAATAAACCTTTAAAAAAAAGTCCTCACTAAAACACCCTACTTTCAGTATTTTGAGAGCAGGTAGGAAAGTTGTTCTACATCCTACCTGTACAACCTTGGTAGATATTTGGTCAATTTGCATGGCTGGCTACAACCCGCAGAGCTGCAAAACTGTCCATAATTGTCCTTTATTTGGGATTTTTGCATCTTCAACTAGACACTGAAGACCAAGGCTCAGCTCTGGTCTACACAGAGTTACAATGATAGACCTACATCACTCCGGGGTGTGAAAAATCCACACCTTGAGAGACATAGTTTTACCAACCTAACCCTCTGTTTAGAGAGCACTACATCAACAGGAGAGTTTCACCCATATACACAGCTACTGCCTCTCAGGGAGGTGGATTAACTACCCTGATAAGAGAGTTCTCTGTGTAGGATCATCATTTAGGTAATACAGCTTTTTAAGCATAAACCTGCCCTCAGAGACAGAACACTGGACTAGCTGGACTCCAGGCTGATCCAGTATGGCAATTCCTGTATTTGAGTTTCATAGGCATCTGATGTGATACAAATCTCAATTTTAATAAAGAAAGAAAAATAACTGTAGGAAAGTACGGAATCTACAATCTGATTTCTCCAGAAACACAGGCTGGCACATGGTGAACCAGAAGCATAATCAGACTCATTAAAGACATCCCTTACCACCTGTGATTACAATGTAGGAGTTTGAAAGGGACAAATGAAGCCACACCTTACAAGGTGACTATTTTACAAGTAATTGACTCTTGCCTCAAGTCACATTTCCTCGGTTGAAGATTTGTCCAAATTCCGATGCAGCAAAACTGAGCATTTGTGGGGTACTGCAACAATGGCAGAGTAAAACAAAATAATTTCAGAACACTGAACTAACATCTCAGATTTACAGATGTCAACTAACGGGATCTAAGAGTAGCCCACATTACAGAGTGATAGCTCTTACAATGAGAAATACTAGAGTCAAAGTATGACAGTAACGTTAAAGAATGATTCTAGAACCTTTCCTCTCCAGCTAGAAAAAACTTTTGAATAAATGCATGATAGGGGTAGGGGTTTGCCAAAAAAGCCGCGTCCAAACTACGTTCACTTTCGAAAGCAGAGCTTTTGAAGAAAGTGAGATCGGAAGAAGATATGCAAATTCCCACGGAATTTGCATATCCTCTTTCGACACTTTAGCGGAGTCTAGATGAGCCCCCAACGAGAAGGCCCGCTGAGCAGAGTTGAGAAAACAAAATTGGCTGCAGCTGTGTTAGGAACTGGTGAGAAACCAAAGAGATAGCAGCAAAAGGTAGTTGGGTTTAAGAGAGTTAAGCAAGGAGGAACACTGAATCCAACAGACCTAGATTCTTCTAGGGCCAGGGTCACCTAGGGCTTTTAGCGGTCTATCCTTGGGATCTCACTTTCCAGCTGGGATAATAAACCACAACAGGCCAAGGATCAGAGTTCAGGACTTTACAACTAAGACGACTGTAAAAAAAATCTATATAAACCAGAACTTTGTAGTCTTCAAGCAGGGCTCATTTGTGTTAGGTCAATAAGGTGAATCTATCAACTGGGGCATTGTCTCACTTAGTAAAACATTATTTGTTTTACTGATTCTATGTGCCATTAATTCAATGGCAAGTCACTTCTGCCTCCCAGATGAAGTTTCCATGTGTGGATAGTTGCTCTCATGCTCAAGCCAGTAGAAATGCTAGAACCCAAGCAGGCTCTCTGAAACAGCATGCACACTTCACTGAATCCAGGTGGTCCAAGCAAGGACAGAGGGGCCTTCAGAAAGTGTGCAGGTGAGGAAGGTTATGTCCATCTTTTACAACTACAGCAGGGTTGTCCCAGGTCAGAATAGGCACTCCAGGTTATTCCTGTCAAGGCTATTCAGAAAATTTCAGGTGCCTGGCCCAGGGTAATTATTTCTAAGTATAGTATGCAGTGAAAGTTGTATAGTGTGTGAAGACTACAGAAATGGAGGCCACTTTCCATTATTCTTTTATGGAAAGCAAGGCAAGCTGAAGTTCACATAGTGTCAATGGAAGACCCCTCAGAAATCCTGATTCCCCAACAGCCTGCTCCTAAACAACTCCCAGGCAGACTCCCTTCCTGCACTTCCTCCTCATTTATTTTGCACATCCATAGAAGCACAGAGTGATGCTTCTTAATGAAAAAGATAGAATTCTCTTTCACCTCACAGCTATTTCTTGAGGGTGCTGGGTGTCAAAGATCTGGAAATGAATGAAAAAGGTGAAGTGTGCAGCTAGGCCAGAACTGTCAAAGATGGGTATCCTAAATCCATATTTAGGTCCTTATAAGAGCTGTTTTACCAAAGCAACAAATACCCAGACACTCCCACTGAACTAGCAATCATTAGAAGTGAAAAACATCGGTGTGTCTAAAAAGTTTGATCTTGTTTCTTTTCCACAGTGCTAGTCTTTTTGTGGAAGGTTTCAGGGGGAAAAGAATCTCTAGAAAGCCCTGTGATTATTTTTAATATTTGTTTAAACTCACCCAAACTGATGCCATGATTTGATTGCTTCACTGAAAACCTGAAAAAGAGAACAGAATAAGACACTGTGCTAATATACAGTTACTGATAAAAAACAAAGTTATCAACTTTCCAATGTTTAAAAAACATGGCAGAGTTTTTTAGAAAGCATCTTTTACTGAGAGCCAAAGTAAAAGTTTATAAGGACTGAAATAAGCTAACTTCTCCCAGGAAACTATAAAGCTCCCTTGAGTCTTGGATCACACTCTGGTATATTCTGTCAGAGTACAAACACAGCTCAGAGTTTTGGAATCTTAAGCCTGATCTTTACATGTTTTTTCCATTCAGTGGACATACTGTTTAAACATACTTACTCAGCTCAATGTTTTGTTTAAAACAATCCTCCCGCCCTTCCTGGTATTATAAAAACAAAAATCTGGAAAATGTCTTAACAGTAGATGGACTTTCCCTCTCCTCAGATCTGGGTTGTGTGCCTATCCATCACCTGATACCCTAGCTGGGACTGCAAGATTAATTAACACTCTGGCTTCACCTCTCCTGCAAACTGAGTTTTCTTTGCTGCATTAGATTTAAAATGGCTTAACTGAATCCTAGTGGTCTGAATCAAAACAGCTTGTAAGTTCCACCTAGCAGGAACATTTTATGAGGAATGCATGTGACTGCTACCTTTTGAAATGAATTACAGATCTTGGGCCCTTTCTTCTCCAGCTTTGCTTTTCTGAACAACCCCATTGATTTCACTGGCACTTTTTATTGGAGAATTACTCACTAGTCCTAAGTTAACTAGTTCCTCACATTGATAGGCATTTTGAATTTGATCATTGATTTATGTTGCTTCAGATACACATAAGTAATGCTGAAAGAACACCACAGTGTTGACATACCCTAATTAGAAACCAGACTTTTTTTGAGACGCTTCAACTTCATATCTTTTTAAATTACAAAACTATTTCCTAAAGATTGATAACAATACAAAATAAAAATGTGCAAAGCCCATGGACGTTAGCCTTGTGCATCTACACGCTAGAATCCTTCGACCGTTTTGGTAATAAAGATGGCTATACTGGGTCAGGCCAAAGGTCCATCTAGCCTAACATCCTGTCTTCTGACAGTGACCAATGCCAGGTGCCCCAGAAGGATGAACAAACAGGTTACAAAGTGATCATCCCCTGTCACTCATTCACATTCATTATGCATCAATACTACTATAAAGCATCAGAAAACTAAATGCGATAAATGTGATCAGTTACATTCATTGAATCCAACACTGAAGAATTAACCTCCACTACATGAATTCTTGTTTCCAGCAATTTTTTAAAAAGTGCACTGTTGGGCAGCTTGTCTCCTAAAGGTAGGTTTTCTTTTAAAAACAGGATTTAAAAATCTGTTCCTACAAATGCTTTCAGGAAGTATTTCTCCTTGGCTGTGTCTACACTGGCACGATCTTGCGCAAAAGCAGCCGCTCTGGCGCAAAAACTTGCTGCCTGTCTACACTGGCCGCGTGTTCTTGTGCAAGTAAACTGACGTTCTAATGTATGAAATCAGGGCTTCTTGCGCCAGAACTCTTGATGCTCCCGCTCAGGAATAAACCCTTTTGCGCAACTGTTCTTGCGCAAGAGTCCAGTGCAGACAGGCAATGTTAATTTCTTGCGCAAGAAAGCCCTATGGTTAAAATGGCCATCAGAGCTTTCTTGCGCAAGAGAGCATTTACACTGGCATGGATGCTCTTGCGCAAAAGCACATCTCTTGTGCAAAAGCACATGCCAGTGTAGACGCTCTCTTCTAGAAGAGTTTTTGCAGAAGAACTCTTCCGCAAAAGAGTTTTTGCGTGAGAACGCGCCAGTGTAGACGTAGCCAAGCTTTAGTATTGGCTGCAAGTCATACCCACCAGGGCGAAGCAAGCAACCCCTGAAAATGAAGCCCAGTATTCCAGCAGTTGCAAAGCCACATGTGGGACGGGCACCTAACCCTACAGAACACTTGTTGGCAGCTGGTTATCACAAAGCAGGGGCTGTTCCTCCTTACTTGTAGCTCCCTAGTCATCTTACTGAAAACCATATTAAAACTCTTCATACTTCTCCAGGTCAACAGTTGCTCAGTTGCCACAGGGAGGGCATGTGGCCACAAGGCAAGACATTAAGACAGCAGAGAGCGGCCGAAGGAGCGGCAAGAGGGGGTTAACTCCACGCAGGGCACCTGGTGAAGAAGTAGGCTTGGCGTGGGCCGGCCAGAGGGCTCCACTCTCTAAAGCCTGGCTTTCCCACGCTCCCGAAGCTGAGGGGTGCGAGGGCTCCCCCCTCTCCGCTCGGGGCTGCTAGTTGCCCCCAGGCCAGATTTCCCTGGGACCCGCTGGAGCGATTCACGCTGGCGCAAGCGGCCTTGGGGCAGCCACAAAAAGTGGCCCCAGCTGCGCGGCCAGCCAAAGCGCAGGGCGGCTGAGCGGGGCAAGCGCATTAGCCTCCCCCACGCCGGGCTGGCTTGGCCCCCTCCCCGGGGAAGCAGAAAGCGGGTCCGCCTGCGCCGAGACACGTACCTGGGAGTCCCTGCACACTGCCCGCGGCGAGAACAGCAGCAGCGAGCGGCGCCTGAGGCAGCAGGAAGAGGAGCGGGCGCCGCCCTGACCCGCCCCCAGCGCTGGCTCCACCTGCCCAGCAAGGGTAGGTACAGAGCCTCCCCCAGCTCCACCCGAGCCCGCCTGCTCCCTCCTCCCCTGCCAGGGCCCCTCCTGGGCTGCAGCTCACGCGCCTTGCGTTGTAACGCAACACAACTAACACAAAAGTGTTGCATGGAGCCATTTCCTCCCCCCCTTGGTACATGGCCGCAGCAGATTCTTTCTCTTTCTCTTCTGCACGGGGGAACAGAATGGCTGTGTCTAGACTGGCCAGTTTTTCCAGAAAATCAGCCGCTTTTCCGGAAAAACGGGCCAGCTGTCTACACCGGCCACTTGAATTTCTGCAGAAGCACTGACTTCCTGCTGTAAGAAATCAGTGCTTTTTGCGGAAATGCTATGCTGCTCCCGTTCGGGCAAAAGTCCCTTTTGCGCAAAACTTTTGCACAAAAGGGCCAGGGTAGACAGCTGAGACTTGTTTTGCGCAAAAAAGGCCCGATTGCGAAAATGGCGATCGGGGCCTTTTTGCACAAAAGCGCGTCTAGATTGGCCACGGACGCTTTTCCGCAAAAAGTGCTTTTGCGGAAAAGCGTCCATGCCAATCTAGATGCTCTTTTCCGAAAATGCTTTTAACGGAAAACTTTTCCGTTAAAAGCATTTCCGGAAAATCATGCCAGTCTAGACGTAGCCATTGGCTGTGCAAACACTACCGCTGGCTGGGCAGCAGATTGCAACGTGAGGGGGTCCGCTGCTCTGCAGCGGTTCAGGGTGTGATCCCTCACAAGCAGAGGGCAGAGTGGCACGGTGGGGGCAGCAGCTGGGCCAAGAAGTCTTTTGTCAGCTGGGCCAGTCACAGCCCGCTTGCCTAATACCAGCACCCTTTGCAGGATACAGGGCGGGATGGGTGGGTGACACGTGGCAGCATGTTCCACAGATACAAAACTTTGGCTTTGGGAGTGGCATGTCTCAGTTACTCCAGAAAGGTGCAGTGGTGGCAGGAACACATCAGGACGTGTTTTGATACCTACTGCCTCAGAGCTTATTCACATTCAGAGGTCGAACCACCAGTTGTGAGTGGGTTCTCTTTTCCCTGCTCAGAAAATTATATTTTTACAGACAGGACTATATATGTTTTGTGATAAATGTTGTGTGTGAATTTGCTCAACTTGTAAACTTACACGGAGTAATTTTGGAAAATGTGTGTGCCTTTGAATTAAAGATGGGACTAAGAGACTGTGAATAAGAGACTTCCTCCATCTGGGACCTGGAGGAAAATACTTGGAAGAGTCACTGGTAGGGGTTAGTGAGGTCTGGGCTGGGACAGAGACAAGGCCCCTGGTGTGAAATCCAGTGTTGGCAAGTTTGTATTGGTCCCTGGGGTATGCAGGACATTTCAGGGAACAGATCAGGCAGCCAGTGTTAGCTGTGTGGAATCCCTCTTGCTGAAGGAATGGGTCAGTTGCTTCTGCAGCACTTTGCCTCCTTGTGTTAGACCTGAGAGAGGGCCCCACCCAACCAGGGTTAATACACTGGGAGCCGGGGGGCAGCAGGGAGAGAGAGCTAATGTGGAAAGTGGACATATAGGTCTGAGGTCTCTTCCAGCCCTATGATTCTATGAAACAGTACTGAATTGAGCATGCAGACTTGCCCCCAGCGCCAGCCTTGTGGCTGTGCATGTTAGGATATTGTGCTCTCTTTACGTAGCCACCTCTGTACTAGGAAAAGCACTTTACAGCAGGCTTCTGGACAACCGCGACTGAGCGAAAACCTGACAACACAGCTACATTGTGAGGGAGCCATGGAAGGGCAGGAGATCCTGGCGCTGGCTTGGTGGCACATTATGAATACCCTGTACGCCGAGCCTCCTGCAGATCTCACTAGGATACATGAGCTCTGGAACAGATGGCCAATGGTTGGGGGAAGAGGTAAAATATCTGTTTCCTCTGATGGTATTTACTGATCCAGCTCCCCTAATGAGCATTTTAGTGAAGAGAGTAATTAAGGCTTCAAAGTCAGTGATGGTACTTCCCTTCCCCTTTGCCCTCTGCTTGGCACTGGCCCCAGGTAACCCAGGGGATGACTAAGAGGAAAGACCACCAAGAGGGCCTTAACTGTGACAGGCAATAGCTGCTATTTGGCCACCTGTCCAATGGAATGTTTGCATCTTAAGATTCCATGGCAGTTGGGAGCGGCAGTTGGGCAGCACTGGAGTCTCATAGCACTGAGCAGGCTGCCGGGTATTACCTCTGTCCTGATCAATCCAGGATCACGAAGTTTCATGCTCCCTGCCATAGGGCACGGGACCTGTTATCTCCACAGGATCAAGAGGCTTTTCCTGCCTCATCAGCATCAGCTACCACCCAACAACTGTCTTGCATATTAAAGCCAGCCAGAGCAGCATACTGGCTGGACAGCAGCATTTGGCCTAGAAGTGTCGGACTAGACTGACCCAATCAGAGGCCACTGGATGGATAATAACGACTTTACGGGGAATGGGAGGGCAGTGTATGTGGCCACATTGGCTATGTCTCCACTCGCGGCTTCTTGCGTGAGAAATATGCAAATGAGGCTTAGCGTGGAATATCGCCGAGCCTCATTTGCATACCTAATGAGCTGCCATTTTTGCAGAAGAGGTTCTTGTGCCAGAAGGAGCTGTCTACACTGCCCCTTCTTGCGCAAGAAAAACCCTCTTGCGCAATGCCGTTACTTCAATTATTTTCAGGTATAACGGCATTGCGCAAGAGGGTTTTTCTTGCGCAAGAATGGGCAGCGTAGACAGCTTCTGGTGCAAGAGCCTCTTCTGCAAAAATGGCGGCTGAGGAACGATGGTCCAGTAATTAGGGTGCAAACCTGGGACTCCCTTCTCTGCCACAAACTTACTGTGGGACCACTTATCTTCTCTATGGCTGGGTTTCCTATAGTACTTCCCTAGCTCACAGGGCTGTTGTGAGGATAAATACACTAAACATTGTGAGGTGTTCAGATACCACAGTAAAAGGGGGCATAAGTACCTATGATTAGAGCCGGAATGGACTTTTCTGTTGCAATACAAGAATTCCCTTTTCCCATCTGATAAGCAGTGCTGTTAGTATGCCAGTAGCTTAACTCATTGTAAGTTTTTTGTATGTATGAGAGCAAAGGCATGTTTTATGGAGGGATTTGAAAGAACGTATTGAAGTATCTTTGTGGATGTTTATGGGGAGTTCTTTCCAAATATGAGGGGCAGCGTGGAAGAAAGCACAAAGATGCTTGTTTGAAAATTTGACAGGTGGGAGATGAAGACTGGAGACAGCATTTTGATAGTGAAGGAGAGATAATAGGAAAGGTGGGGATAGACCATAAAGGACCTTGAAAGTGAAAACAAGCAGCTGATATTTGATGCAATAGAGAAAGAGGAGACCGCACGGGGGGAAGAGAGAGAGAAGATATGGTCGAAGTGATGGGCTAGCAAAATGATCTTTTCTGCAACAACCTGAATAGCTATGATCAAGCAAGCTTGTTTTTGTCAGTATGACCGAAGAGTATTCCAATGCCAGATGATGAACTGTTGTGAGATATACCCGAAAAGTGAAACATGTACTGGCTGAGCAGATAAGTCGGTGTGTCTGGGAGCTGACACGTAGCTTAGCTATCGCAAAGCTCTCACTTGCTGAGGGTGAGTGGCAGGGGCGTCCCTATACATATACAGAGTATGCAGCTGCATAGGGCACCAGGAAATTTCTTGGTGCCCTATGCAGCTGTTTATTGTATATGTGGCAGTGCCGGGTCTGGCAGGCAGCCCCATCCTCTCCCACATGCTGCCCCCCACCTCCACCCCACACACAGTTGCCACTCACCAGCTAGTTCTACTTCCAGTGGAAAGGGAAACTCCACTAATCTCTGGCAGGCTACAAGGCCACCCCCTGCTCTGACTCTGGCCTGCAGCTCAAGTCATGCCACTCGCAACAAAGAACAACTCTCCTGTGGAACAGCCAGCTCCCCTGAGGAGTGCCTCCCCCATGGGGGAGGTGATCCAGGTGCTCAGGCTGTGTAGGGCACCATGATTTGTAAAGATGGTGCTGCTGAGAGAGGTCACAAATTCACAATTCAGGGAATCCCAGGAAGTCATCTCACAAGGACAGAGAAAAGAATATTGCAGTAATCAAGTCCATAAAGGGATGAGAGCCTGGATGAAAGTTTTAGCTGTGTGGATGCATAGAAAAGGCTATGTCTTAGAGGTGTTATGTAGAAAAAATGTGTAAAATTTAAACATACTCTGGATGTGAGGACTATGAGCAAAGTCTCAGTTGAAGTTGACATCCAGTCAATTTATGGGCCCAACTGTCAAATATAATCCCTCATAACCTCTTAAATAGTCATCTTTATTCATGTGTGGAAAGTGGTGGCAGTAACTTCAGGAAATGCATTTCTTTCTTTCCAAGAAAATTTTGTTAGAGACTTCAATGAGCTTTCAATCAGCCCCTGACTGTTGATGTCTGCTGTCCATTTGGCTTCTGTTTAAGCATGTTTATTATTTAGATACTTGTGCTTCTGGTTCTGAAATATTTTGAAGAGATATTGGACTTGGGAGCAAGCAAGCAAAGTATAGTAGAAGTAGGGGAGTAAATAACTTCGCTTGAACAATGAAATTGCCCATTCCCTACACATATGCTGATGCAACAATCTTGACGATGTCATTGTTTATGTCAAGTGGTACTGCTGAATCATTTTGAACCTGTAGGTTCAAACCAGGACAAGTCAGAGACAAGGCGTATATTTAAGTCTTGTAGCTCATTAGTAGAAGTGCTCAGATACTATGGTGAAGAACACAATGTGAACAGTGAACCACATCCACTCAGATTTAATTAGCACTTACGTTATGCTCCCAATCTCTGTATCTCGGCCTTTCTTTCTATGTTTTATGTACCCTGGAATTACTGATATTTTGAAATGCAACATTTATAAGTTAAAAGTACTATTTAATGCCATGGGACACTTCTTGGTAAAACTTTCCCTTACAAACAGTCATAAAAAGATTAAAAACTATAGACATAATAAGGCAATTGCTATGTCATAGACAGCTTGTTGAAGGTCAACCTACTAATGAACAACTGAGGGGGTGTGGTAGAATGCGATTCTGTGTGGAGAGAGTTAGTTATTAGTTCACTGAAATGAATCTACAAAGGTTACCTAATAATAGTAGTTCCATACGTACCACTTCCAAAGGGTAGTACAATGAGTGGTCAGGACTGTTAATGATGATTCCTTTATTCTTCTCCCATATAATGCTTCCTCAGTAAAGTTCTTTCTGTGGAGATCATCAGATTAGCAAAACTCCCAAAGTCTTTCTGAATGTTTCTTGAAATATGATTAAGATACTGATAATCTTTGGAGACTGGCCCTCCGAGTATCTCTAGGCCCCATTTGTCATGGATTCCTTGGCTTTTGACAAGAGTTATTTCAGGGCTGAAATTGGTCCAGTGTGATAATCATAGAGGGAAGATAAAGTTTTGGCTTTATAGTGTCCAGGTAAAATTTTTAAAGCAATAATTTGTGTTTACACTGTTGTGCCCAGATGGAAAAATCATGACTTAACAGTTAAGTCTTCTCAGGAGAGATTGGCTGGTCCTATGAAGGTCATCTGGCAGAATTTAGAGGGCAGTTAAGAACTGAAATAAAGTAGGTTTCCTACACAGAAGTCAAAGAAAGATATTCCAGTTTAAAATATGGAGCTTAGTAGGTGACAGTGTCTGTTCCCCTCTACTCCAAGGGATTACACCCAAATTGACATCTGATTAATCAGATTTATTATTCAGGGTCTTGTGTTTCTGACTGTAAAATAAATATTTGGATATTGGATGATAGAAAGAGAGAGAATGTTTAGTTTGGACATAGCAAGTGCATATTCATCACCTAGCCAGTGATGCAACTGCTTTGTTACTGTCATTACTTAAGACAAGTTGTGAAGAAAAATCTGGCTCTTGTGAAAAAGTGATTTGTGTGGTGGGTGCAGCTGGATTAATCCCAGAAAAGTTGGGGCAGCTGGAAGGTCCACATCATCCAAGTGACAATTTCATTTAGCACTTTCCAACTGGCTGTTACAAGTTTCAGTAGATCTGATTCTGAAGCAGTACAAAAAAGAAAGAAAGAGTTGAAACTACGAGAGGCCAGTTGAATGGCTCTGATAGGGTGTGTCTACACAGCACCCTAAACTCGAAATAAGATATGCAATGAATGCTACGCAAATTGCGTATCTTATTTCGATTCTATTTTGAAATTTGAAATTTGGCGCGTCTACACAGCGTCAAATTTCAAAATAATGCCTTATTTCGAGACATCCCTTAACCCTCATGGAACGAAGATTACAGGGATGCGGAAATAGTGAGCCTGTTATTTCAAAAAATATTTTGAAATAACGTGCAGCTTGTTAAGATGCGGGGTAGCTGTTTTAGGATACCTCTGGTACCCTGAAATAGCCGCACAGTGTAAACATACCCCTAGAGATTACCGCAGTTTGCGCTGGGAATTTCAATGCCTACCAAGCTTCTTTACTTACCCAATAGACCTGACAGCTCTGGGAGAGCTTGAAGACTGGCTTTCACCCCAGGAGACATAGTCAGTTCAAAAGGGGAGTGAATTCCTCAGTTTGCTACAACTTGAAGAGTTCAGCATCTTTGCAAAAGAGGGATGGTTTGGTTTAATGGTTAATTTGGAGTGTACTTGCCAAGAAGTGATAACAGAAGCCACATTTTGTAAGTCAATAAAAGAAAAAGGGATGGAAAAGGAAGCAAGAAGGAAAGACAAATAATGGGTAAAAGGAATACCCAATATGAAAAAAGGAAAACCTATAAACAGAAAGGAATCGTAGTAATTCTAGTTTCAGTATCAAAAATAAAATCCCTAACAGGCCCTTAAATAGTATTCATGCCTGCAAAGGGATATCACAGGACAAACTAGGGATGTTAAAATGAGTGTTAAAATGAGTGTATTTTTGTAAATGTGTAACCATTGAAATTACATGTTTACACGGGGGGAGGGAGGAGAGGGGAGGACAGGCAGGAAGGAGCCTTTTAAGACTCGCCATGTGTATGGGTTCCTGCCTGCATGCGTGCTGCCCCTCCCCCCCCCCGGTACTGCTGCCTCTGATACAGAGGCAGCAGTGTGTGCGGGGGAGGCAACTTCACAGGAGTTGGTGCACGCAGGGAGTCAGCTTTTTAACCCAGATCCCAATGCACGCCAGCTCCTGATTCCTCCCCCACCCCCGTGCCGCTACCAAGTTCTTTCTGACTGCTTATGACTACAAAATAAATATTTGGATATTGGATGATGGAAAGAGAGAGCAAGATAAAATGGGGGCAGAGAAGATAGTTTAGACAGAATATACATGTTCACATCCCTAGTACCAAACCCTTTGGAAAAATAATTTATTTCCTAGAATTCCTTAATTTTCTTCTCATTAACTTGGCATTCAAGTGTTTCAGTCACATTAGTTTCTAATCAATGGACAGAATCCTGTGGTCTTCCAGAATGCAATGGAGCATATTGGCAATACAAGAGTGCTTTGAGAGTGTTATTTTAATAGTTTTAATATGATAAGTGCCCAGGCACTATGGCGAGGAGGACAGTGTACAATGTAGGTCAAAAGAGTGACAGGAGATGGACAAATAATAGTTGTATAATAAGGAAGGAACTGAATGATGGATGGATAAAAAGAGGTTTTCTTTTTTGTGTACCATGGTAGAGTTGATCAATTTGACTGTCGATTTCTTTGGACTTTTATTCTTAAGATGCTGGGTGAATGGATTGGTTGTGTGATTCTAGGCCTGTTCATCTAAAGTATTCAAGAGTAAAGAACTGGGCAGTTAATAATTGCTAGGAATTTCCCAAAATTCCTTTTCTGAGACTCTCTTTTCATACATACAGAAAGTCTGTTGCTCATTAGCTCAAAGGGAGATGAAGCCTGCCATTTCCCCCTGGAAAGTTTAGCATCTTGGAACCAGATTTTGCAAAGTGTTTAGCTCACATTTGTGTGAAAACTAGAATGAGATTTACAAAATATAACAGCAAATTACTCATGGGTTCTTTTAAATGTATGGCCAAAACAATCACACCTGGAACTAATCCATGCTAAGCACTTTTGAAAATATGGCCCCAGTTATATATCTGGCATATTCTATTTGTGTACTTACCTGCAACCACCAGAAGAGGATTGTGACCGCTTGAAGGAGCAATGGAAGGATGCATAAAAGAGGAAAATATTATTTGAAGTTTATGGTTAATACATGTTCTTCTTCGAGGAGTGTCCCTGTGGGTGCTCCTCTGTAGGGGTATGTCTACACTAGTCCCCTAGTTCGAACTAGGGGAGGCTAACGAGGGCGACCGAAATTGCAAATGAAGCGCGGGATTTAAATTCCATGAGGTTTAACTGGTAATTCGAAGTAAGGGGTTTATTTCGGAATCGCCCTTCTCTGCCACGTGTAGACGCGGGCAGTTATTCTGGGCTAGTCAATTTCCAAAATGGCGACCGCCCGGGAACATGCTAATGAAGCGTGGGATATTTAAATCCCGCGCTTCATTTGCAATTTCAGTCGCCCTCATTAGCCTGCTTAGTTCGAACTAGGGGGCTCGTGTAGACATACCCTAGGTGTCTAGGCTTCCTTGCGCTTATAATCAGAACATTTTAGCAGCAGTATTCCCCCTGGGTGCCAGTGCATATGCGTGGCACCGCTTCGCAAAGCAGCAAGCGTGCCATGAACTGTCCCCTCAGTTCCTTCTCAACCACTCCCAGCTTGGCTGGAACATAGCAGCGCTCCACGTTTGAATTAGTTAGTGGTGTTAGTTCTTAGTTCTCAGCAGTAAAGTTGGGTAATTTATTCACAGCCCCCGCCCCATTAGCGTTAGTTTAAAAAAAGAAAGAGGTTCTTTCTCTCTAGTTATTATAGTGTTAGAGTAGACATGCCTGACTCACCAGGTTTCAAGCAGTGCCTGACATGATGTCCATACTCATTTTGGACAGTTATGTCCAGTGTATTGGATGCCTGAGCAACAATCATTCTCCTAAAAGCTACCTTCACTGTAAGAAACTGTGAGCCAGGTCCTTAAAGGTGAGGGAACTCCAACTCAAACTCCTCTCCATGGAGAAGATAGAGAGACTGGCTTCAGAACCGGCATCTACTGCATCACTGCCCAGTACCTCACCAATGGCTGTTTTAGACCAGGGACTGGCACTAAGGCATGAGCCTGCAAAGAAAATGGCAAAAAGAAAGCATTCCTTGCCATCAGGTGATAGACCAACAAAGAAGACATCCCCACAGCACAAGCCCTCTTCACCCAGAGCAAAAGCTTTGGGTGAAGCGCCAGTACCAGGGAAGTCTATAATTCTATGAACAAACCCTGAGGGGTAGTCTCCTCAAAAGACACATGCCCTGAGGTCTTGGTGCCAAAACAGAAAAAGACCGCTTCTGTGCCGTTGGTACTGAGGACTCCAGTACCAACGAAGTCAGTGCCCAAACTACCATTGCAAGATCTGGCAAAAGGGCAACTGGCTCTGGCTCTGAAGACATCCTTGAAGTCGGTACCGACTGTGCATACTGAGAACTCCTCGGCACCGTCGACGTCCAAGGCACACGACGACCCAGTACTGCAGTGCTCACAGATCACAGTGCTGTCAGTGCCCGTCTTCCTGCTGCCTAGACTGCTCAGTACGCAACAGGAATTAGCAGTTGTGTCTGTACTAGGCATGCTGCTCTTCAGTACCAACGCTACTCCTTCATCAGTGGGGCCAAGTAGACTGGCCACCCCTGCAAGCTTGGTGCACTGTTCCTTTAGTGACAGTGAGGAAGAGCAGGACGCACCCTTCTCACCCCGTTGCTTCTCGCCCAAACCGACTTCACAGTTCCACCAGCAACAGCAGATTTTGCAGACCCAAATGGGGCAGCCCTTCCCATGGCTCCCTCCCATCCCACTCCCACAGCACTGTCAAGGCCTAGACCACAAGTGGCACCCTGCCCCCCTGCATCTGCAACCTCAGAAATGACACAGGAGGACATTGAGGACGTGGATGAGACCCAGGGGGAGGAGGACACACTACCTCCATCCCATATTTCTTCGTCCTCCCCGGACAAATCCATAATGCCCCCACCGCCTATGAAGGTCGATGATTTCAAGTCCTTCCAGGACTCGTACAAGAGGGTGGCTGAGTCCCTCAATCTATCACTGTTGAGGTCCTAGACATTCAACATAAGTTAACCAACATATTACTGGCTTCGCCTTCGATTAAAATAGCATTGCCTGTTAATGAGGCCATCCTTGATCAGATAAAGATATTATGGCACACCCCGGCTTCTATCCCATCCATTTCTAAGAGGGCAGATAGAAAATACTACGTTCCAGCTAAAGGGGCCGAGTTCCTCTTTACACACCCGTCCCCTAATTCGTTGGTTGTCAACGCTGCAAATAATAGGGGCAAAACAGACCCAGTTCAAATAGACACCATATGACAAGAACTGGAAAAGGCTGGACCTCCTAGGGAGGAAATCATACTCCTCAGAATCTCCTCTTATTAGAATTGCAAACTATTCGGCGTGTTGGCAAAATATACTTACAGCTATTTCGAAAAAAATGAAACATTTATTGACATTACAGGACGAGGACAAGGCAGCATTTAAGTCCAATATAGATGAGGGTATCCTAATAGTAAAAACAGCACTCCAGGCTTCCCTTGATACGGCCAACACGGCTTCAAGATCTCTTGCCACATCGGTCGTCATGTGTCGTGTATCCTGGCTGCACCTCTCTGGCTTCCCTAGGGAGGTACAGAATACGGTTGAAAACCTTCCATTCAAGGGCCATAAGTTATTCTTGGCCAGTACAGACGCATCCCTACATTCCCTAAAAGACTCAAGGGCAACTCTCAAAACTCTGGAGATATATGTCCCTCAACCAAAGAAAAAGGTTAACCGTATGTACACACCACAGGGCAGAGAAACATCCTACCCATCTCAGAGGGCCTGATCTGAGATACTGTCAGAGACAGCAAAAACGTAAGCAACCACTAGACAACAAACAATGCCCCAATCCTCCAACAGCAGGCAGACATTTTGAACTGTTGGTTGAGAGTTTGATGTCATTTCCACCAGCCAGCCATTACAAATTCAGTCTGCAACCGTTTTACCACACATGGTCCAACATAACAGACAAGTGGTTTCTGGAGGTCTTAGCCAAAGGCCTAGCAGTTCCATTTCTCAAGCTTTTCCCCAACCCAAACCCCTTCCCCACCCCTCTTCAGGGACCCCTCTCACGAGTTCCTGTTACAAGAGATAAACAAGCTCTTACAGATGGGGGCAATAGAGATCATTCCAGAACACCACAGGGGAAAGAAGTTCTCCTCCAGATACTTCCTCATGCCAAAAGTTCGGGAGGGTGGAGACCCATATTGGACTTGTGCAGACTGAACAAATACCTGGAAAAAAATGACTCACTATGGTAATGCTGGCAAAGATAATTCCTGCACTAGGAAAAGGAAACTAGATGTTGTCCCTCGACCTTCAGAATGTGTAAGACCATCCCACAGAAAGTTTCTCAGATTCACACTAAAGGATCAATATTACCAGTACAGAGTCCAACTCTTCGGCCTCTCAGCTGCGCCCAGGGTCTTATCCAAAGTTCTGGCAATGGCATATTTAAGAAAATCAGGTATAGTAATCTTCCCATACCTGGATGATTGCCTTGATTGTTTGGCCTGTTGTTCTGTTGGAGAAACTATCTACTGAGGCCACAATCAAACTCTTTACAAAGCTAGGGGCTACAAATAAACATGCAAAAATCAAATCCGACCCCATCTCAAGAGATCGAGCTTATACATGCCACTCTCGACTGCATATGAGCACAGGCTTGGCTACCTTTACCAGGATTCTACGCACTGGCTGCATTAGCCAAAACAGTCATAAACAGCCCCATGATATCTGCCAGGCACTGCCTGCAATTTATAGGTCACATGTCGGCAATGACATATGTAGTTCCTCACACAAGGTTACACATACGAACTCTGCAAGTGTGGCTATACATGTGCTTCCGCCCTCACAGGCACTCATTGCACAAGATGCTCAGCCCTACAAAAAAGATCAGGGAATCCCTCACATGGTGGTTGCACCACAGCAACTTTTGCTCAGGAGTTCCTTTCCACCAGCCAACCCTGTCCGTCTGCATAACAACCGACACCTTGCTGGAAGGATGGGGAGCACACGTGGAGTTAAGCATGCACATCAATGTACTCGAGTTATGAGCAGTAAGAAGAGCGTGCAAGCACTTTCTTCCCTTAATTCAGGGGAAGGCAATCAGGATATACACAGACAACACTGCCTGCATGTTCTACATAAATCGGCAGGGCGAGGCGAGATCATACCATTTTGTCCTTAGTGCAGTGGCCTCATGCAATGGTGCATCTTTCATCATATCAGCAGTATATCTCCTGGGCAAACAAAATGTCACAGTGGACCAACTCAATCGTCTTATCCACCAGAAGCATGAATGGGAGATACACCCTCAAGCCCTGCATTCTGTTTTCCGCAGGTGGGGCTTTGCAGAAACAGACTTGATCGCAACATCACTCAACTCCAAATGTCTCAAGTACTATTCCTGGGCAGGTCTGAACAAGAACTCCATGGCCAATGCCATGGTCAGCAACTAGCCTAACAGCCTACTATATGCCTTTCCTCCCCTTCCCCCTTCTGGGGAAGGTCATACACGAGATAAAGCATGACTGGGCCACGGTAATCTTGATAGCACCTGCATGGCTCAGGCAGACCTGGTACTTCTACCTGTCATAGATGTCAGTTGCTCCTCCAATTCCTCTTCCTCCATGGCCAGACATAGTGTACCAGGGCCAGGTTCTACATCTAGAGATGCACAAGCGCCATCTCATTGCATGGCTCCTTCAGGGTTAACGGTGCAACCTCTCACCTGCTCGGACAAGGTACAAAGGATAATCTTCAACTGTCGCAAACAGAGCACAAGAAAAACTTACCTGTACAAATGGCGACGCTTCTCCCAGTGGGCCAACCACAGAGCACTTTACCCTCAGTCAACATAGCTCACAATGTTCTTGGAGTACTTCCTAGCACTCAAAACGCAAAACTTATCTAACGCATCCATTAAGGTACATCTGGAGGCCACATCAAGTGGACACGACATGGTGGACGGACAAACTTTTCTCTCACCCGACCACCAGGAAATTCATGAAACAACACCAACTTCCCTCCAATAAAGCCAATAGTCCCATCATGGGATCTCAACTTAGTCTTAAACACACTGACTCGTCCTCCATTTGAGTCCATGATGACATGTTCCCTGGCACACCTTTCCATGAAGGTGGCATTCTTGATAGCAATCACAACAGCCAGAAGAAGAGCTAGCTGCTCTTATGGCTAACCCACCGTTTATGATTTTCCATAGGAACAAAGTCATAGTAAGGCCACATCTGAAATTCCTTCCAAAAGTAGTCTCATGTTTCCACATCGACAAGCCTATATACTTACCAGTCTTCCACCAGAAGCTTCATTGGGACGCTGATGCCGCAAGGCTCCACTCCTAGAATGAAACAACTTAGACAATCGCACAGGCTATTCGTCTCAATAGCAGGCCATTCTAAAGGGCAAACGGTATCCAAAGACTTTCCAAATGGATAGTGAACTGCATTCGAGAGTGCTATAACATTAGGTAATGTGACTTTGTTATGTCTTTACGGGTACATTCCACTAGAGCAATGGCCACATCCACGGCCTTCCCACACAACGTGCCGATCAGAGACATTTGCAGGGCAGCAACATGGGCTTCCACACATACCGTTTACAAAACATCATGCAATAGATACTTACCCTTCACAGTGTACCACATTTGGGATGGCAGTCTTCTCGGCCGTCTGCCAGTGAGGTCAGACCTTCCCTCCTGAAAGCTAAGGGTACTGCTCCAGAGTCACCTACAGTGGAGCACCACAGGGACACTCCTCAAAGAAGAAAAGGGAAGTTACTCACCTTGTGCAGTAACTGGTGTTCTTCGAGATGGGTGTCTCTGTGGGCGTTCCACAACCTGCCCTCCCCGCCCCGCTTTGAAGCTTTAACATCTCTCCGCAGTAGAGAAGGAACTGAGGGGACAGTTGACGGTGCACGCGCATCGGCACGCTTGCTGTCCTGCGAGTGGTGCCGGGCGTGTGCGCCAGCACCCGGGCGGGAATAGTGCTGCTAAAAAGTTCTGATTATAAGTGCAGGTGCGCCAAGACATTTACAGTGGAGCTCCCAGAGGGACACTCCTGGAAAAACACCAGTTACTGCACAAGGTGAGTAACCTCTCTTTTTTTGAGTTGGACACCAAGTGTGCCAGCGCAGAAGGCTTCTGTTCTACTCCGCTCAAAAGGAGGAGTGAGACTGACTTATTTCACCAAATCTGTGTTAAAAACGAGACATTATAATAGAGAAAACACCACTAACTTATTCTCATTGGGCTGTTTAGCAAACAAAATCTCATTCCCATGAAAAACAGTGAAGGGGCAATTATTCACCCAAATGGTAAGAAAAATGCATTTTTCAGTGATTTTTATTTGCAGAAAACAAAAAGTGTATGTATTCTGTGCACTATAGTAGTTAGCACGTTCTCTTTGTGTCACTGAACAGGTCTGTGGGAGCTGGAGTCATTGTGTGAGAGGAGTTGGGTTGCTTTCCCCATTGTGGATTTTCAGTATGGCTACAGCTATAGTGCCATTTTTTTGGCAGAAGAGGATATGCAAATCACGCTTGCATTTGCATATCTTCTTCCGATTCTTTTTGCGGAAGAGGTTTTTCCGATAAATCCCGTGTAGATGAGGCCTGTGTGTGCAGGAAATTAAGTGTTCAAGCCAAAAGCTGGTGAGGAGAGGAATGGGTAGACAGTGTGATGGTAAGCAGATGTTTTGCAGTGGAAATTCCAAGACCAAGACAGATGTGAAAGAGGGCACATTTACCACATAGGACAAATGGCATTTTTCCAGCTAAGAATAAGGAGCTGGGCATGAGTCAGTGTTCCTCCTCCCCATTTTGGAGACTGGAGATCCATTAAGTTGGGAGCAGTTTGCAGCATTCTGCAGTTGTTCTGATTTCAGTGTATGAAAAAGTAACTATTTTGTTCCACAGAAGGATCTCAGAGGGAGAAGTGAAACTCCCCAGTGTTTTGTGAACTTTAGCTTTTTGAAATGTTGGTCTGTCTTTGTTTGGCTAAAAGAGAAGATAAGACAATGCATGATCACAAGTGGTTATATCCTCCATGTCCAAAGGGTTTCTATTGGTTAGTTTCCTGCCTGGGATTCACAGATTGGGACAAGATAGTAGTTACCGGTGGAGATGAATAACTTGACCTAAATTCCTGAAAATTGTTTCTTAAATAGTTCTTGTAAAATGACTGAGGAGACACTGATAGCCTTTGGTATTTAGCTAGATATGAGGGGTTTTTTTTCATTTAATGGTGAACAACCATTACATTATTGCTAATTTAAAGGAAATGATTAGGATATAACAGAACTTTTGGATAACACTATGTGTGTCCAACTTCAAAACACTGACTCTAGAGATGTATGGATCATAAAGAATTAAACTGAAAGCTTGTATCAAAAAATAACCAAAATGTTGTTTATTAGCCAAAAAAAAAAAAAAAAAAAAGGCTTGTGACATGTTGTACTGCATCAAAAAATCATTAACTGCATAACAAACAGATTGATATTCAAAATATATAAATTATGAGATTCAAGAAAACAGGTTGACAGCACCACAAGTGGTTTATTCAAATCATATCAGAAGGTCTTCACATGGGTGTGGGGGAGGAGGTACAATGTACAGTAAAATAACTGAAGAATATCAGAACAATAGCCGCATGGAGTCAGCCATAAGCCTGTCTCAACATTATTATTTCTAAGGAACAGAAATATATAATTTCCTCAGCCTCATCAAGTTAAAGCAATTGTACAAGTATAGAGTACTGTAACATCACATCTTGTCTCTGTTTATACAGCACCATAATACACAAGAGAAAATTATCTTCCAAGGTTTCATTTGTACTAACTTCGGTACATTAAAAAAATACAGTAAGATTTATAATTCATTAATAAGCAAACTGCAGAAGCTGAGACCTCGTGGGTGCTACATATCTGAATGAAATACCACCCACATTTTTTTATCAACAGATATAAAACATAGTTGACAACTGTGAATAAAATGATTAAGTCACAAATCCAGAGCTTCAACACTTCCATTTTAAGTGTGCGTCTAACAGATCGGATATTGACAATCAAAGTGAGGTGAAGGAACATCCCAAATTTTGCAGGCTTTTTAATTTTCCATAAGCAGCTCCCTATTGTGAGGTTGTCATAATTAATCTGCAGGGGATGGTCCCTGTATTTATTTTGTGAACACTGCACAGGAGGGATCCCAAGTTTTACTATTACACAGTGTGTGAAATCAGGTGGATCTACTGCCGCTTTCCATAAACATATGCATAACATTCCCATTTCACACAACGATATATCTGGTGTTAGGCACTAACTCAGTGCTGTTCAGAACACAAGGCACACAGTACTTGCCATGCAGAGCTTATAGTTAAATGATCAGTGGTGGGAGCAGTCTGCATGCATCATATGGAGAAAAGGCAGGCCCCCGTAAACATTTAAGTGGAATAATCAGATCTCAGCTACACTCAGAAATTGCACATTACATACTATATTTACACACACTATCAAGTTGCTGTTGAATCTGTGGGAAAACAGACAAACATCCGTTGGCCAAATGCCTACTAGACCTAGAAGAATAATATCAGATCTTTGACAATTGAAAAATATTGGGGGTTTTTAGGCATGTCTGTGTGACTTTGGTATGAATATATGTAGTGGTAAGCCAAGTGCCTGAACTACCAGGCATGAGCAGCGGTGTTAGAAGCATGTTGCAGACATAAGATATGGTAGAATGTGTCAAGTGATTGAGCAAACTGTGGGCCTCTAAAACTGATTTAAGCATTGTTGCCTAGTGGCTAGTGAACAGTCCCTAGACTCTGGAGATCCAAGGTTCTTCCTGGCTCTGTCAATGGGTCATGTTGGGCAAGTCAGTTCCCTTCTCTGTACCCCAGTTCCCCCTTCTATAAAAATGGATAATGAATCTGGCCTCCTTTATGAGGATTCTTTACTGAAACATCTATTAATAATTTGTAAACTGTTTACAAATGGAACCTTATAAAGTGTGAGTGGAAATATTAAGCAGCAGTTGCTGTTGCTCCACTGCAGTCAGAGCAAGTTTTGGATTTTCCCCCTCTCCATTAAATATATATAGTTAAAACTTTCTTAAAAATGAAGACACGTGGTGTTCTGTGGGTTTTTAAATAATGTGGGAAACCTAAAACCCTAAAATTTGCAGAGACTGTCAGCTGCTTTATTTCCAGTTTGCACAGAGCTGGAACTCAAAGCTTGGAAGCTGAGCGTGTGTTCCAGACATCATACTGTTTAAAGTGCACCTAGGAGTGATTGATGAGCTTGGAGATCACAGATAAGGCAATGGTTTAATAAAGAAAAGGCATGGTGTGCTTATGGACAAATGATTTCCAGTGCGCCTGCAGACACATGATTTCTGGTGCATCATGCAGTAGAGCAATTATTCCATCAGTACCATATCTGACAACGTGAGGGGAGAAAAGTTTTGGTATTTCATCAAAATCAAATATGAGTTTGGAATAATGCTAAGAGATTCATTAATGTTTGTCCTGCACCATGGAAATGTAGCACACTACAGTACAAAAGTGCTAAAGATCATTGTAGGCAACGGTTAGAACATTTCAACTGCTTATCCTTATCAAAGGTTCCCAACACTACGATTTGCCCCCCATATACAGTAATTGGGATTTAGCTGAGCTCTAGCCCATTTAACAATATGGAAAGGGCATCGTGACCTACCAACAACTGTCTGCAACCCCAAAGTTGACAACTCCCTTGTCTAGTTGGCTCCAAATAGTTCTTTACATTGATTTTTGTGGAGTCTCCTCAATGAAAGCTGTTTCAGTCTTATAACATAGAATCGAGAAATATGCTGCTGCTGCTACTGACTAGGAGATCAGACAGATGATTTTGGGTTCTAAATGTCACTGAGTTGAAAGGAGGTGGTGGGACTGGTGGCTCAAAGAGTCAGAGAAATCAGTGGGAGTCTTGCCATTGATTTCAATGGGGCCAGGATTTCACCCTGAATCTCTAAAAAGGAGCATAGACAATTTATACTCAATTTTGAGTGACAATCACTCCAGTGCAGAAGGTGCTGGGCACAACTTAATTCCCTTTTAACATGGGGCGTAAGTGATACCCACTGCTATGTGTGGGTGCTCTGCATGGGGTGATTTTCTCAAACAGCATTTCACTTTTATGCAGATCATCCATTGAGAAGATACTGGCATTAGCTTCAGAACTGGCTGCGTATGCCTGCACTCTTGAACAAAACTGTCACGTTGTGCGTGATGTCACCCAGCATAAAGGAAGAACAAAGGAAAGCAGTTTAGAGTGGATTTGAATAGATTCCATCCAGCTCTCATATGAGATCTTTTCTAAACACTGTGTCTGATATAAGGATGCTGCACTGCACCATTCATCTTCCAGCATTACTAAATCCCATTAGACTGAACTGTTCTTATTAGAATCACTCGAGTTTGCCTAAATATTTGGCTCCCAGAAATGCTAGGAGGAAAGTGGTGCAGTAGAGATACCACATGAAAATTTCAATGGTTTCTGCCTTGAGTGTCTCAATGCAGTTTTGCTTTGAATGAGGTAGCTCAGTTGTGAGTTGAAGTATGGGAGGATGCATTGCTGTCCACCACTCAAAGCTATATTCTTCCCTTTTCCACAAGATTATAAAAATACCAGGAACATTTTTAATTATTATTATTATTTTTTTTTTTACAATTTATAAAAAGCTTTTACAAAAAAAGTGCACACTCAAACTTCTGTTCCATCATGTAAATTGTTGTGAACTTTGACCTCTAAGTTCACTTGTTTGACCGTAACACCTTTGACTTTGTAGGCACCCTCACTGTCACCTAATATATTGATATTCCTCACAGTGCAGTATTGTCTGTTTACATTCTTTTCCGCCCTTTCTGTGTTTTTCTTGGGTAATTCTATCTTGGTGTTGAGAGGATATTCCTCCATGACATCTTTGGCAAGCTTTTTCTTCTTCTTCTTCTTCTTCTGCTTTCGACATTTCCTGGTTATGAAGCAAACTAACAGGAGCACAAGCAGCAGCAGCATGATGGCAGCAAATGCACTTCCTATGGACGCTCCTGTTTGGGACAAGGAAGCAGCCACTACTGCTTCCTGAACCTCCAGGCTCAGTGATTTCATGTTGGTGCCATTCTTGACTTGGTCGCCTTCATTGTCATAGATCAAGGAGTCATCCAGAATCAGCCTGCCGTTGTTGTCCACCAGGTCCCTGCGGCTGCGTTTTAGGTGGTGAGTGAGAGAACGTTGAACACGGGGCCCTGCAATGGTTTCTGGGCCAATTATATAGATCACCTGAAGGTACCACTGGTGTCCAGCTTCCACCTTTATAACACAGAACATACAGACAAGAGACTTTACCCTGGAACTTTAGCTGAAATGATACTAGAATTCTGTTCAAAGCACATGGAAGTGGGCAAGTACTACTGTAAGACGGGGACAAATATGTATTATAGGTCCCTCTCTGTGCTGATTCACAGATGGTATGGGCCTGTTACAGTCCTTATGGAGCTTTAGCTCTAGAGGTTCCTATTTAGTTCTCCATGTGTTGACCATGATGGAAGCCATCCCACTATCACATAGTTTGGTGGCCAATATAACAATAACTTTGAGCTGACCAAAAAATGGGAGCAAATATTCCACAGAAAATGTTGTCAATATTTTGTTTAAATGTTAATAATTTGTAAATGTTCTGTCCAGTTATAGAAGAAATAGTAATAAAAAGCTCGTTGGATATTTTAAATTTCCTTTATGACATTTTGAGTCAACATTTTTTTAAGTCATTTTTAACTTCCTTGAGTTTGTTGACCATTTTTGAAAAAAACAGCAATTCAAATTTTTTGAAGGAAGAGTAAAATAATTTTATTTGTAAATCCGTTTGCTATTTTTTACCAGCTCTTATTACTATGATAATACTACTAATACATTATTCATAAATTATAATGATTTAAAATGAGACTCTTTGCTGAGTGGCTGGAGATCTAACCATCATTATAAAAATCCATTGCACATACACTTTAAAAACTAAAATGTTGCACTGGCCTCTGAAAGGTCAAATAAATCCATTCTGGGTGTTAGGCGGGGAACTGAACTGACTTTCTGATCTACAGTTTATGTGCTGGAGTTTTCTGAAGGGTATGCATTGTCTAATTTAGGCTCTGATCCTGAAGAATGCTGAGCAGCCTTACTCCAAATTGCGTTCAATGGGAAAACGTGGGGAAAGGGTAGGGAAGGGGAAGATAATGCATTTTTTTTTAATACAGTTTATAAAATTCTCTCATCTAATGCCTTTTCCAACAAACCATGATTTTAAGGTGACCTGAGCTGGACTGCAGGGAAGAACAAGTTCCTTGTCCTAGGGCCCAGTGTAATTAAAGGTGACTAAGGGGCTGACTGTTCACCGGAGTCAACCTTCAAAGTGATTAACATACAGCCCTTGTAAAACCCACCGATAGCTAGATTCCTTCATGTACATAAGAACATAAGAAGAACATAAGAACGGCCGTACTGGGTCAGACCAAAGGTCCATCTAGCCCAGTATCCTGTCTGCCGACAGTGGCCAGCACCAGGTGCCCCAGAGAGGGTGGACCGAAGACAATGATCAAGCGATTTGTCTCCTGCCATCCCTCTCCAGCCTCTGACAAACAGAGGCCAAGGACACCATTTTATCCTCTGGCTAATAGCCTTTTATGGACCTAACCTCCATGAAATTATCTAGCTTCTCTTTAAACTCTATTATAGTCCTAGCCTTCACAGCCTCCTCTGGCAAGGAGTTCCACAGGCTGACTACACGCTGTGTGAAGAAGAACTTTCTTTTATTAGTTTTAAACCTGCTACCCATTAATTTCATTTGGTGTCCTCTAGTTCTTCTATTTAGGGAACTAATAAATAACTTTTCTTTATCGGCCCTCTCCACACCACTCATGATTTTATATACCTCTATCATATCCCCTCAGTCTCCTCTTTTCTAAACTGAAAAGTCCCAGTCGCTTTAACCTCTCCTCATATGGGACCCGTTCCAAACCCCTAATCATTTTAGTTGCCCTTTTCTGAACCCTTTCCAAGGCCAAAATATCTTTTTGAGGTGAGAGACCACATCTGTACACAGTATTCAAGATGTGGGTGTACCATAGTTTTATACAGGGGCAGTAAGATATTCTGGGTCTTATTTTCTATCCCTTTCTTAATAATTCCTAGCATCCTATTTGCCTTTTTGACCGCTGCACTGTGTGGAAGTTTTCAGAGAACTGTCCACGATAACTCCAAGATCTCTTTCCTGATTTGTCGTAGCCAAATTAGCCCCCATCATACTGTACGTATAGTTGGGGTTATTTTTCCCGATGTGCATTACTTTACACTTATCCACATTAAATTTCATTTGCCATTTTGTTGCCCAATCACTCAGTTTGGTGAGATCTTCTTGGAGTCCCTCACAGTCTGCTTCTGTCTTGACTATCCTAAACAGTTTGGTATCATCTGCAAACTTTACCACCTCACTGCTTACCCTTTCTCCAGATCATTTATGAATAAGTTGAACAGGATTGGTCCTAGGACTGACCCTTGGGGACACCACTAGTTACCCCTCTCCATTCTGAAAATTTACCATTTATTCCTACCCTTTGTTTCCTGTCTTTTAACCAGTTCTCAATCCAAGAAAGGACCTTTCCTCTTATCCCATGGCCATGTAATTTACACAAGAGCCTTTGGTGAGGACCTTGTCAAAGGCTTTCTGAAAATCTAAGTATACTATATCTACTGGATCCCCTTGTCCGCATGTTTGTTAACCCCTTCAAAGAACTCTAATAGATTAGTAAGACAGGATTTCCCTTTACAGAAACCATGTTGACTTTTGTCCAACAAATTATGTTCTTCTACATGCTTCACAATTTTATTCTTTACTATTGTTTCAACTAATTTGCCCGGTACTGAAGTTAGACTTACCGGTCTGTAATTGCCGGATCGCCTCTAGAGCCCTTTTTAAATATTGGTGTCACGTTGGCTACCTTCCAGTCATTAGGTATGGAAGCCGATTTAAGGGATAGGTTACAAACCACAGATAATAGTTCAGCAATTTCCCATTTGAGTTCTTTTAGAACCCTTGGATGAATGCCATCCGGTCCCGGAGATTTGTTCCAAAACCTCCTCTAATGACACTTCAATCCGGGACAGTTCCTCAGATTCATCACCCACAAAGGACGGTGCAGATTTGGGAATCTCCCCAACGTCCTCAGCCGTGAAGACTGAAGCAAAGAAATCATTTAGTTTCTCCGCAATGGCTTTATCGTCCTTGATTGCGCCTTTTATAGTTCGATCGTCTAGGGGACCCACAGGTTTTTAGCAGGCTTCCTGCTTCTAATGTACTTAAAAACATTTTGTTATTTCTTTTTGAGTTTTTGGCTAGCTGTTCCTCAAAATCTTTTTGCTTTTCTTATTACATTTTACACTTGATTTGACAGTGTTTATGTTCCTTTCTATTTATCTCACTAGGATTGGACTTCCACTTCTTAAAAGATGCCTTTTTGTCCCTCACTGCTTCTTTTACATGGTGGTTAAGCCACAGTGACTCTTTTAGGTCTCTTGCTATGTTTTTAATTTGGGGTATACATTTAAGTTGGGCCTCTATTATGGTGTCTTTAAAAGTTTCCATGCAGCTTGCAGGATTTGGCTCTAGTCCCTGTGCCTTTTAATTTCTGTTTAACTAACCTCCTCATTTTGTGTAGTTCCCCTTTTTGAAATTAAATGCCAGGGTGCTGGACTGCTGAGGTGTTCTTCCCACCACAGGAATGTTGAATGTTATTATATTATGGTCACTATTCCCAAGCGGTCCTGTAACGGTTATTTCCTGGACCTGATCCTGCGCTCCACTCAGGACTAAATCGAGAATTGCCTCTCCTTGTGGGTTCCTGCACTAGCTGCTCCAAGAAGCAGTCATTTAAGCCATTGAGAAATTTTATCTCCGCTTCTCTTCCTGAGGTGACATGTATCCAGTCAATATGGGGGTAATTAAAATCCTCCATTATTATAGAGTTCTTTATTTTGGTAGCCTCTCTAATCTCCCTCAGCATTTCAGTGTCAGTATCGCTGTCCTGGTCAGGTGGTCGGTAATATATCCCTACTGCTAATTTCTTATTATTGGAGTATGGAATTACTATCCATAGCGATTCTATTGAACATGTTGATTCACTTAATATTTTTATTTCATTTGATTCTACATTATCTTTCACATACAGTGCCATGTAGTTGTTGCTGATTCAGGTCTAGCCTATGTTTTAGACTTGCTCATTGAAATCCTGCTGGGTAACTGTGCACAAACAGCACCCATCTTCTGTAACTTTATAACTGAGTCATTTGATCCAGTGAGAACTTCTGCCTACTCTAAATTCCTGTTGAGCTCAGTAGAAGTTAAGGGGGCTAAGCACATTCCCACACTAAAGCCTGGGGCTGGAATTCTGAAATCCACTTCCTCTCTGAAGATTAGCATGAAAGGAAGTAGGTAAGGAAGTTACTAAGAGCTGGGTTCAATAACACACTGCATAGGTACAGAGACCTGTGCTAGTAGAGCCCAGTACAGAATTAGGGTCCTAAATTGCTAAAGAGTGTTTCTGGCACTGGAAAATATACGCTGCCTTTCTCCACAGAAAATTAGATAAGACTACAAGGCTTGTCCTAGAGTTGGTTGGATTTTTATATGTGCAAGATCAGGCCTAGAACCGGTAAAGCACAAAGCACCTTGGACTGTCTATATAGCAAAGTTTGTTTTGTAGTAACACACCTTATAGAGAGCATCCACTTTCATAGTAAATCCATCCACTCCTGGCATGCTGCTCACCAAATGGAAATCAGACAATTCAGAGGCAAAGTGAGCATCGAAAGGTACATCATGGAAGTATTTATCAGTTACCTCAGGTTGGTTTCGGTCCTGAAATTTAAAGAAAACAATATGTACTGAAGAAATGTGAATCCACACTATTGGTGACACACGCATTAGTAACAAACTGGCAACCAACAAGCTACATGACAACTGAGATTTTTGGTTAATGTGTATAGGAAGCAGCAAAATGACACAAGCAGAACATCTCTCACTCGTGTCTTTGTCTCCTCCTTCTATGCCTATCCTGGCTCAGCCCTCTTCTCCTCTCTTCTTGTGCATTTAAAGGCTAACCTCTCAAGTAAAAAACTTCCTTAAAACAGTCCTCCTTAATTCCTTAGTGCTAATCCAAAGACATAAGTGTCCCTATTTCTAATAATTATCATCTTTTCCTCCAAAGAGAATTTTAAACCAGTTTTTTACACAAATGTATACAGTTGCTGTTATTTTCCTCACAGAGAGACTTCTGTGCTCCCATCAGAGCCTTGCAACTCTTCCAGTTTCTTACTTTAGCTTCCCTTTTTCCTCCAAAGTCCAAGACAGCCAACGATTCCCTGCGGAACTGGACTCAGTAAAACTTCACTAAAAAGGCCATGAAACACTGCTCAAATATAAAAATGAACACGGAGGCCCCGATACTCTGTTGAGATCCAGACAGGCACGTAAGGCTAAGCATGTCACATCTGCAGACCTCTCACTTAGGAAGCAAGAATGCAGGTTGGAGAATAATGCTCACATCTCTCAGCCAAACGTTAAAGACAAATTCCAGGCCCTTGCAAATGGTTTTGCAAAGTGCCTACTCCTAGGTTTTAGGTAAGAATAACTTTTGAGAACATGCAGTTCACATAATAGGAAATAATTATAACTAATTTGATTTATAGCATTTCATATTGTTTGTAATAGACCATTCCTAGGATAGTTTTATTAAACTAAACACCCAGTGCTGAGTGTAACTACGCTAATACATAGATGCATGAAAAACTGGCTCATTTAGTACCCTTTGTTATGCTGCTGATGGTAGAATGACTGGCATCCATGTTAATTTCAAAGTTTGCACTTACCATTAAACATGTGATGTGCACATGTAACTATTTTATGCAAGGAAAAAGGATTTTTGTTAAGCAGATGAGTAAACCTCCTTCTATATGTTGAGAGGATTGTCATGGCAAATATATTTGTATAAACCTTCCTGCTACTTCTACATTAAAAATGAGGGCCAAATCACAAGAATTTCCTTCAGTTTTTCCTAGTCCTCAGGCCAATGGGAATGTGTTGGAATAAAGACTAAGGAAATGGTCTACAGGCTTTGTATTTGCATTTAATATGCTATAAAAACCCACTCTCCTGCCCTTCACATAGCTGTGCAGTAAGCTATTACTTGTACTAGGAACATTTAAGAAAAGGTGGGATACAGACAAATGCCTCAGTGAACGTGCACACAGTGAAAGGTGTGTGTGTGTACAACAGGTGAGAATCTCACCACAGCTCCAGCCCAGCTCTGCCACATAACAGGACTAGAGTGGCATAAAGTAGCCCTAAGGGTTTTGTATGCAGCCTAGGAAGGATTCCCTCAGTGCTGAGGACCCCTCTAGCTAGCATGCTAAAAACCAGAGTGTGACAGTAGCAGCACGGGTGGCCCCGCAGGCTGACAACCCGAATGCAAACTTGCCTGATCCCAGGATATTTACCTGGGAGACCAGCCCCTGAGCTGCTATTTTTAGCACATTAGCCCAAGCAGAGCTAGCCCAGGTCTGCCTACCCGCACTGGGACAAAAGAGGAGACAAAACAGGCTGGTATAGACAAGGCCTCAGGAGAGTGATTGACCAGGCTTAAACTAAAAAACATGAGTTCCGAACCAAACAAACGGCCTGGCTTTAGGTCACAGGGTGTTTGTGAAGAAGAAAAAGTGACTTTAATGATCATCAAAGATGCTGAATCAACAACCCTAGAGCATGAGGTTGTTTTATACACAGAACATGCACAGTGTGGACAACAGCTGGGCAAGCTTCCCCTCCTGTCCTATTAGGACCTGTCTAAACTAGGAAAATGTGGATCCATTTTAATATTACTGCCTTTGTACAAAGGAGGTGCCAAGTGATGTTTAAAACATGCTATTTAAAATGGGTTAGCTCTCATATTTTGCTTGCTAAATGTCTCATGTTCCTTATCTATACTGGGTCATGTGCTTCAGCCTTGACCTGGTTGAGAGAGTAGTTTAGTCTGCATCGCCATTCACTAATTTTGTGATGTGAACTGTGTTTTGAGATTTACTCATCTTCAGTGGCTCCCCATGGAATTTTATCAGAACAAAAACAATGTCAGAAACACAAAGTTGTTGTAAGGAGAAGGGAGAAAAATGATTCTCCTTAACCTTTGATGATGGGATAAGAAGCAATGGTCTCAAATTGCAGCCAGGGTTCAGGTTGGACATTAGGAAAAACTTCCTAGTTGTCAAGGAGGTTAAGCATTGGAATAAATTCCCTAGGAAGTTTGTGGAAACTCCATCATTGGAGCAGGTTAGACCAACACCAGTCAGGGATGGTCCAGATGGTGCTTGGTCCTGCCAGGAGTTCAGGCAACTGGATTTGATGACCTCTTGAGGTCCCTTCCAGTTCTACGATTCTATTCTATGATTCCTGTCACACAGTCTCACATAGTTTATCAAAGAGATGGTTCCAAAATCAGCCAGGATGTAAAGCCACCCACATCTACACAGCTACCACAATTCAGTGATACAATTTTATCCACTATACAACCTACCAATAGCAAAAATCTGTGTTTTAGGTGCTTGTTGGGTTGAATACAGCCATACTGTGGTCCCTCATTATAGATTGTTCCAGTTGGGTCAAAGAAAGGCACATAACCATCCTTGCCCGTACAGAGATAGACTTTTTCTAGCTGCAGTTTGTAGGCAGCATTTAGATTTTGTTCGGGATTCCAAAGCACACGACCATATAGGATTTGACCTGAGAAGGTTGAAAGAATATACAGTCACATTTATATGCATTGAGGAGAGGAGGGAAGAAAGGGGAGGAAGAGGAGCAATTCAGAAAATCTACTGAGCCAAATCCACCCAGCTGGGGAACAGTATTAGTTTCCTATGTAGATGGTGCCATATTGTATCATGATCATCTTATACAGTTGTTATAGTCATGATCTTACAGGGCTATAGCATGATTCTGTAACAAAGTATGTTCACATAGGCAAGATGACTCCCCCGATATCACATCATTTCCCTTACACTACAGTAGAGGCTACACAGATGGACTCTAGATCAGGGTTTCCCAACGTATGGGTTGGGACCCAAATATGGGTCGCCATTATATTTCAAAAGGGTCGCCAAGTGTCTCCCAGTGTCTCCCCCCATTTTTGAATTGCCTTGGGACACCAAGTCTTCCTGAATTGTCAAAATGGGTCCCCATCTGGAAAAGATTGGGAACTGCTGCTTTAGATAAAGTACATTTACAAGGGGAAGGAACAGGTCTTACCCTTTGAAAAAGCTCCTTTGTAATCCATTTCTGCAAAAGACATTTCAGATTTAGTGGGATCCATCAAAAATACTTTCTCGTTGTTACAGAGCTGAAACTCTGTGTTCAGAGAGTATACGACAGGAACCGGGCGGTTTGTCTGCTGGAAAGCAATTGGGATCAAAAATCTAAAGTGGGAAGGAGAAAAAAAGGAGATGCAGATTGAACTTCTCTACACATTCAAGTTATGCTGCTAGAAACTGACTCCTATAGTTAAATCAGTACAGACTGACACAATTATAGTGATAGCAAAGTACTTATGGTGATCTAGCTTATTGCCATATGGGAAGGGGGATAAGTTATACTGGTAAAAAGCACTTATATACAAGTAACTGCCTCCACAGTAGGATTGATGCTGGTGTAATTATTTCAGTGAAAAATCACACTCCTAACCAACACAGTTCTACAAAATCTGCAAGCAGACTAGACCTTGAGTTGCAACTGTCACAAGTCAGCATTTTCCTCCAGAGATGTAACATCTGTGAAGAGCATGGGAGTCTACAGAAGAACCTAGAAACTGATATACTATTATTTGACACTTGTGAACTTTATCTCCAAGGGTGAGTCCACACAGCAGGGCTTAACTCGAAATAAGCTACGCAAATTGAGCTACGCCATTGCGTAGCTTATTTCGAAATAGCTTATTTCGAAATTGGGAGCATCTACACAGCACTGATTTCGAAATAGAGCACTCTTCCTCCGACTTCCCTTACTCCTCGTACAGTGAGGGTTACAGGAGTCAGAGTTAGAAGCCCTCCAGCTTGACAGTATTTCGACTATTTCGAAATAACTGCCTGCTGTGTAGACGCAGACTAAATTATTTTGAAATAACACTAGTTATTTCGAAATAATGTTGCTGTGTAGATGTATCCCTACTGTTTACATTTTCAACCTGGAGCATATAGGGCACAACACTCATTAACACCAAAGAGGAGTTGCCTGGAGTTTGTGGGCAGTGCTGTTGAGTGGGGAGCACAGACACGAGGTGGGTGAGGTAGAATCTTTTACTGACTAACTACTGTTCAGGAAGGAGCAAGCAGATTTGTTGTGGGCTTCTACATTACCTGCAAGCCATGGAACTGGGATTGACCAAGCCAAGCACTGACCTGGGGTTTGCAGGCACGTCATGAGTTTCCCAGACCCAAATGCCCCATAAGGAATGGTGAAAGACAGTGGCCATTAATTAGGATAGTGAATTTAATCTTCTGCAATCCAACTCCTCCTCAGTACCTTGCATGAAGCCCAAATACTCAGGCTGAGTGCACGTGGGAGGGGGCAGTGAATTTCACCCCCAAAGGATCATAGAATCATAGGGTTGATGAGAACAACACGGGTCTGGTTTTCAGAGGGCCTGAGCACTGCAGCTCCCACTGGAGCCACTGAGACTCAGCACCTGTGACAATTAGGCCTACATTGTGCCACAGATTCCTTTTGCCTCTGTCAAAGCCAGCAGAAAAGAAATCATACTTTCCCTTGCCTTTCTGACCACTCTTTGCTGACAGCCAAGGCAAGTGCTCAGAAGCTGTCTGAGAGGCTCCAGTCAAAGTGCAGATTTAATGTTGAGGGAGCCCTGTTCTACTATTTTAATGGAGGATGATCTCATTCACTGCTAGAATCCAAAGCCATTAGCAGGGAGCTGGAACAAATTGTGGAGTGGAGGGTGCTGAGAGCCCCTGAACAAAACTATAACGGATAATGGAAACTGTATAATAGAAACTGCTTCAAGTCGGGGGTGCAGCAGCATCCCCAGTTCCAGCACCTATGGGCAATAGGGAGTTTTCTAGCTTCTCATTTCTCCTATTGTTGTCGCTTCGTGTCAAGTGCCTGCTGTATCCATGCAAATGATGCAAGCAAACGGTGTCCTTATAAAGCTAGCACAAAGGAAACACTATGATCTAAGCCATTCAGCTTGCGGGGCTGTGTACACTGTTCCTCCTCCTCTAGGGCACATTTCACTGTACACAGTCTGTTTGAATAACTACATGGCTTTATTGACTATCTATCAAATTTGTGTGCCCCAATCGCATTCACATCTTAATAGAACTATACTTCATTCCTATATCCATACCCTTTGCTCTCTCTAGCTGGAGGAATCTTCATTTCTGAGCCCACAAACACTTCACTCCCTTGAGCTTAACTCATTTATAACAACTCTGAACACAGGCCTTGAGGTCTGAGTGAGCAGCGAAACAAGAGAATAGTGCATCTCCTCACCTTTCTGGGGCATGAGCAGTGCAAGCCAATGGTTTGTCTCCTGGGTCGATCCATGGCTGCGTGGGCTGCACAGTACAAGGGATTAAGTAAATTGTGTACTCTCCAGAATAGTCCTTCCTGGAAACAGACGTGAGATGCCATGGTTACCATTATTAATCTGGGAGTTGTTTACTTGCCTGGAAACATTTATCAAGTGGGCATTTGCATAGCTTCTTGCATCCAGCATTCTCCTTAGTACAAACAATTATCCATGCATGTTAGACTAGTCTGATGCTGAAGACAAATGTTTTGAACCACCGTAGATTCATGCCGGGTGTAACTCCATCAATTCCAGTGGAGTCACAGCAGGGATGAGAATTTGGTCCATGATATTTAAAGATGCTCTATTTGCCTGTGTGCCTGAACAAAGCTGGATGAGAGACCAGGGATCAATTACTGAAAGAACAGCAAGAAAATCAGAGAGAAGGAAGATATTTCTGGATCATAGCAAAAGTACATGTATCAAGGATAGCCTTCATTTTAATTAAAACTATGAAACACGGGAATTAAAATCCTCTTTTGAAGTGCAAATCTCAGCGCAAGCTTAGTATACAAAATCACTACCAGTAGTGGCAGGCTGTTTACACAGATGTTTTATTCCTCCCCTCCCCACATTGAATACAGTACACTTGAAGGGAACTGAATTGACAGCCCTAAGCTCCTCCTTTGCTTACAGGACAGAGACAGCATCAGCTACAGCAGTGAAAGCTGCTGCCTTCTGTCCTCATCTTCAAACCCTGAGAGAGTGCAGGTTTCCACAGTCCATTCAATTCTAGCCCCTTTTGCTGAGCTTGCTCAGCTGAATCCATTTTACACAGGCTGCCAACAATCCTTGTTATGGGGATCCATTTAGGCACCGCCATAAAGGTAGATCGTGTTTACTAACCCAGGGCCAGAGTCCGATACCTAATATGGGAGCCAGCTCCAGCCCTGGGGACAGCCACCACGAGCCTGGTGATGTATGGACCTGGCACCCTTGGGACACAAGACAGATAAGGGGGGCCCTGAAGGTAAGGCAGTTGAGGAGATCCTCCAGTAGCCCAGTAGCTAAGGTACCTGCCTCCAAAACCAGACGTTGAGGGTTTGAGCCTCCCCTTCCCTCATCCAACATGGGATCACCCAACACAAGCTTGGCGATGGATGCAGCCTTGGGACATAGGACGGATAAAAGGGGCCCAGAATGTAGGGAGGCCGGGGGGCTCCTCCAATGGTGCAGTGAATAAAGCACCTGTCTCCAGAGATAGAGGCTGAAGGTTCAAGTTTCCCCGCCTGGGGACCGCCCCCACAAGCTTGGCAATGGATGGACCTGGCACCCTTGGAACAAAGGTCTGACACCCTCACCCAATGGGACCACTTGTAGAATGAAAGGACACTTTACAGGCTGAGTAAAGGTAAGATGCGTTCTCTGCTGTAAAGGGCCTGCACTTTGAGATAACCAAACAGGAGAGGAGGCAACTGACTGCGGAAAAGGAAGGATTTTGAAGAGGTGTAATTTATACAAAATGACACAGAGCGCAGCTAGAGGACAAAGACAGAGGAGCCATCATAATAACAAAAGTAGAGGCTGCCCAACAACCACAGCTTAATTCAGCTGTTGCCATAGAAGTAAATGGAACCCAACCCTTTGCCTTATACCCTGTATAGTCATTTACCCCAGAGCTACACAGGTGCAGGGCAACTGAAAATCAGGCCCAAAGACTCCCTATCCTGTTACCAATCCCCCTGAGCTATCCAGACCCCTAAGGTGAGACACTCTTGAAGAGTCAAAAACTTATGAGCATATAAAAAAAGACCCGATCATGTTTTCAGGACATCTGACAGACAGGACTGTTGCCATCCACTTCTTATATCTCCATTCATATATCCTATTCCCAAAAGAACCTTTCTGCTGAGGCAAGATCCAACAGGTTACAGGAAATAAACAAAAATAAAGTTTCATACTAGTGGCTGTTGTGACAGCAGAGAGTGAAATGAAGTGCTAGTAGGCCTGGACTGGGCCCTTTGCTCCAGGATGCTGTTAATGCTGGCTCTCTCGGCATGTGTGAACACCATTCTGATGATGGAAGCGATAAAGCCAACTATAGTCACAGTCCTACTTCCTCACCTGTTATAGGAGCTGGTTGCCCTCCACAGCTGATAGGGGGAATCAAAAGTCTGCGCACTCCACAAAAGCTGCAGATCAAACTCAATCCCTCCAAGATGGTCTGGAGTCATTATAAAAGACTTCACATCTGGCAGCGTGTGGTGCTCCATCACAAAATGCCCTGCACAGAGGAATACAAATACATCACCTACCGAGACATATATTTTTACCTTTCTCCAGCCTTCCTGCAAACTTGTCTTGAAGTCAGGTACCGGAGAGGTGATCAGTTGAATAGCTAATGTTCCATGAAGCATTTAAAATAAAGCAAAACACGGAAAGATCTAATCTTGGATCTCAGGAACTTGGAATTCAGTGAGATAACTCATGTTAGTGTCAACTACTTGCGAGAGTCAGGATCAAGCCTGCCCTAGTTGAGATTTACAAACAACTCAAAGGTAAAACACTGGCAGATGATGTACAGTAGCATTCCCACTGTTGCTACCTGTGATGGGACTGCGCTGGTGCTAGAGTAACAATCAGAGGATTTCAGAAAGTCATTCGTCTAGACAAGGCCGTGAAAAACCTAATCTTCTGCAAAGAGCAGCTAAGTCTAATGGCAGCCAGCAAACTCTAGTGCAGGGGTGGGCAATAATTTTCATGGGGGGAGACACTTAATGAATTTTGCAACATGGTCACCAGCCAGCTCCAGGGCAGAAGGGGCGGGGCTGGAAACTAGCCTCCCCCCAGAGTCATCTGGGGCCAGAGGCTTTGAACTAAAAATACAGAAAAGAGCTCGCTCCTGGCCCCACCACTACCACGTTGCCTGGCAGCCGCCTGGGGTTCCTGCAGCTATTTAAAGGACTCACGGCTCTGGCTCCTGCCAGGGTAGCACTGTCACCGGACAGGATCTTGCTGCCAGAGCCACTGCCTGGAAATTTGGTGGCCCAGGCAGCAAGATATAAATAGTAAGAGGCCAGATACAGTCCGTGGGATGGATCAAAATGTTAGGCAGGCTGGATTCGGCCCCCAGGCTGCATTTTGCCCAGCCCTGCTCTAGTGTTTAGGAACTTCACTCCATACAGCTGCCCACCACTACTGCTGGCACTTTCACTGCTGGCATTGGGAGCCCCCAATACCTAGCATGCAACTGTGCTTGCCCTGGTTTCCAGTTCCTTAGCGCACTGGTGCCTGAAGGAAACGCACGCAAGGCGGAGGGCACAGCTGGCCTGCCCTGGGCAGGAATAAATAAAGAAGGACTAAGGCAGACAGAATGCCACAGGTCCTTCCCAATGCAGGTAAATTATGGTGCAAATAAACCAACGGAATGAACAAAACAGCAACCAGCTAAGAGGGTAACAGCAGCAAAGCAAATTGGCCTTTGAGTAAAAGTAAATTCTTTGAATGTGAACATTGCCTTCGGCCATATATACCATTCCTAGTACATTATCATCACTGTGCTCAAGACCAGCCCATATTAGTATAATGTTTTAAGTCAAAGCTGACACACTTACCTCTGAATTTGGCATGGGTCTTGAACTCAATAACCAGCCGGCCATCCTCTCGGATGTAGATCCTTATTATCTGCAGCCTGGCAGAGAGAACGCTGTCTGTCTGAATCCCTGCATAGGTATATTGAGAAGAAAGTGAATTTATTAGCAAGGAGACTGTCTAGAACACCTGCTTGCGATAAACACATTTCTATCACCAGCATGAATTCCTGAGGTAGAGAATCTGCCAATGTACACCCAGGGCCCAATCCTTGCAGTTCTTACTCAATGTGAGTAGTGAGACTACTCATGGGAGAGCTGCAGGACTGGGCTCACAGCTTCAGCTGATTGGGAATTTATCAAAGAAAGAGTTCTCAATGGAAAATTTCAGTTTGTCTAAACTGATTAGGATGGACTGTCTGGTCAAAATGAGACACACGCAGTCGAGAACAGCCTGTAGTCCAGCAGTTAGAGTGTTCACCTAGGATGTGGGAGACACAGATACAAGTCCTGCTCAACTTGATTCAGCACACTGGCTATATTGCAATGGCACATGCTCTCATGGGTTATGTCTAGACTACATGGCTCCATCGACGGAGCCATGTAAACTAGTTTACCCGACATAGTCAATGAAGCGGGGATTTAAATAATCCCCGCTTCATTAAAATAAAAATGGCCACCACGCTGTGCCGACAATCAGCTGATCTGGCACATCGCGGCAGTCTAGACGCAGATCAGTCAACAAAGGAAGCCTTTGTCGACTGCTCCCTTATGCCTCGTGAAATGAGGTTTAGAGGAGCAGTCGACAAAGGCTTCCCTTGTCGACCGATCCGCGTCTAGACTGCCACGCTGTGCCAGATCAGCTGATTGTCGGCACAGTGCGGCGGCCATTTTTATTTTAATGAAGTGGTGATTATTTAAATCCCCGCTTCATTGACTATGACTCGTTGACGGAGCCATGTAGTCTAGACATACCCGTGGGGTTTTAGTGAAAATTTTAGAAAGGTCTTGACTTTGGTTGGATGCAGAATGAAAACAAATTCTGAAACTTCAACATGTTTTGCAAAACAGAATTCTTGCCCTACTCACCACAAGCACGGGGTTCAAGGAGAAGGGGAAATTAAAAGGAATATGGACAGCTTGACTAAATAGAAAGCATAGGCTCGCACACAAGATGACCACATACAGGTGTAGGCGTTGGTTCCTTGGTGTGCTCATCAAAAAAGGAAACACCGTGCAGAATTTATAGCTGATAGTAATTAAACAAAAGTCAGTGTGGATCAACTATTGGGAAAAAATTCCAAATGGTGAGATCTGTGGTAGTGTAACACCCACAGGCGGAACCGAATCTGGGACCTTTGGAGCTTAGCCTCTACCACTTGAGCTAAAAGCCAGTTGGCGCCGAGTTAAAGCTGTGGAGGAAACTCATTCTTTCTCTCTGTATGTAGTCTCAGTGGCACTAGGGGGCCAGCAGGTATGTGGGTTACAGTCGGAAGCACCAACATTTGAATAGTTTCAAAGAGAGCTGGACAAAGCACTAAAAAGTATATCCCAGCAAATGATCTTGCCAGGACAGTGAAAGTACTAGATTACTTATTAGGCTTTTTTCCAGCTACAATTTCTCCAGCTCAGCGAAGGCCGTTTCACTGGTTAACAGAAAGTGAAGGGTAAGTCCCCTTGCTAAATATTTACAATTTTAGGGGCTGATCCCATGTGTCCAAACTCTGACAGAACTCCCATGTGCTTCAAGTTGTGCCCAACTAAGGACTGTAGTAACTGCTGAAAAAAAGAGGAAAAATGTGTTAGTCTACCTGTTCTCCAGAGAACAGTGTCATAGAAGAAAGAAAATTCCATCTCTGTGTGATGTTCGAGAGAAGCCCAGCCTCTTGGTGCGGTCACATAAATGTAGGACACATAGAGAGGGACATGGACTGTCAGGAAAGACTGGGCAGAATCTCGCACCTGTCAATCAAACAAAAAGATGGTTATGGATTTATTTATTTTGGTATAAGATACCATGCTCTGTAGATTTATTGTAACTAATAAACCCGGCACACTCTGATTCTGCCACAGAGATAGCAAAAAGTCAGAGCAGCATTCATAGAATTCTCCCGAGGGTCTGGATCTTGTGCCATATGGATACTAAGCTACCTCTTTCTAAAAGGAGAATCATGGCATGTACTAAGTGAGGATGCCCTGTTTCTAAGGCACTGTAAGGTCTAGGACTCCCCCGAGGATCATATATAAATTGCACACATACAAAATGGGAAATGACTGCCTAGGAAGGAGGACTGCTGAAAGGGATCTGGGGGGTCATAGTGGACCATAAACGAAATATAAATCAGCACTGTAATACTGCTGCAATAAAAGCAAACATCATTCTGGGATGTGGAGTGTTGCAAGCAAGACATGAGAAGTAATTCTTCCACTCTTCTCCGTGCTGATTAGAACTCAACTGGCCCATGGAGTCCAGTTCTGGGTGCCACATTTCAGGAAAGATATGGACAAATTGGACTAAGTCCAGAAACAAGCAACAAAAATTATTAAATGTCTAGAAAACATCATCGCTGAGAAAAGATTAAAAAAACTGGTTTTAGTCTGCAAAATTGGACTGGGGGGGGGGGGGGGACATGAAAACAGTCTTCAAAAACATGAAAGGTTGTTATAAAGAGGAGGGTGATAAATTGTTCTCCTTATCCAAGCAGGAAAGGACAAGAAGAATGGACTTAAATTGCAGCAAGGGAGATTTAGACTAAACATTGCCAAAAACTTCCTAACTGTAAGGGTGGTTAAGCACTGGGACAAATTATTTAGGGAAGTTGGGGATTCTCTGTCACTGGAAGTTTTTATGAACAAGTTGGACAAACGCCTGTCAGGGATGTCCTAGACCATACATAATCCTACCTCAGTGCAGGGGATGGACTATATGACCTCTGAGGTCCCATCCAGTGGTGTATTTCTACGATTATTGCTGATTAATGAACAAATATGGTTGGGAGGAGGGAAGCTTGTCTAGTCCTCCATCTTGGAGCACAGATAATTCTAGTGTGCCTACAAACCATTCAAGACTCCTCATAATTGGATTTTAATACAGGTTGAATCTCTCTAGTCTGGCACTCTCTGGTCCGGCAACATCTGTGGTCCAGCATGATTTTAGTTAGCCAGATGTCCATTTATCATGGGTGTGGCCAAGTTTCCCAGGGGTTCCATGCAGTTTGTTTACAAGTCACTAGTCCTGGCTCTCAGTGTTCTGTGCAGTTATTTATCTATTATTTACCCCCCATGTCTTCTAACAGCCCAATAAGCAGTTGAAGTGTTTGCAATGCTGCTAGACAATATTGACCTCCCATGGCTTGGAAAATTCTCTCATTCGGCACCAGTTAGCTCCCAAGGGCGCTGTACTAGAGAGGTTCAACCTGTACACAAAATGGGAAGGTGTAAAGATATCATATTATACCTATCTTTACACATGCCTGTTTCATATACTGTATCTTTACACACAGCCATTTTTTCTCCCCTCACAGTACATGCACACTCTGTCATTCTGGTGTTGTGTTAAATAGGCATTTTTCTTTTTACCGATTTGTAACATGGAGGTAAATGTACCCAAATAGAACTGGTGAAAGCTCTTTTCAAGCACCCAAAACATTGATTCCAGCAGATGTTTTGAAATAGCAAATATTGTAATTTGTCTAGGAACCTTTTTAAGATTTTCAGGCAGTAAGAAAATACGTACTGATAAAAAAGGTTTGACTCGAGAGTTTAACAGACAAATAGTTTTCCTGATTTGCATGATAAAGAAATAAGCAGCATGTCTAATTATTAAAGCTGAGTATTGTTAAATGCTCATTGTTGGCCTCTCTCTGCTCTCCCGGAAGTCAATAGTAATTGACCCATTGACTTAAGTGGGAACAGAGTTAGGTCAGTATTTATTGCTGCTAAAAATGTCATTGTAATTGTCTAAAGCAGGCAAATTGGGTGATGTGCAGAGGGTCAGCTGAAAGCCTATGAACCATTCTAGACCTCCTCATCACTGGATTTTAATATATGAAATGGGCAAGTGTAAAGATAACAGCTCAGGGATCATCACCATTATTGCTGGTTTTCAAAAAAAACACCCTGTTGAATTAAAAGTAATTGTCACTATGATTAATGTATTTGCAAATGTGCCTTTTACTGGTTAGTACCAAGAAATGAAAAATACCTCTCCCTGTTCTGCTGAAAGAACACTAACTACAAAGCTGTTCCTCACCCACCCAAAACACTAGTCTTAGTCAAAACTGACTCTGCAAACCTGTCTTTATCTTTATATGAATGTACACTAACTCCAAGTGCATTTGCGGGTGTGTGTCTGTTATAACACCTCTGTATTAACTAATTAACTGTGTATGTGAGCTAACTGTGCACAAAACACTGTGTATCATGATTTCAGTCTCTATTCAATTCATTTAAAGAGCAACTCTGCTTGCTCATTCAGTAGAAGGAACAGTTTAATGCATGAACCAGTCTGAGATATTACAATATACTGGTCAGACATATTGCAAGCAGTAGAGGGCAGTAGTACTCATAGATAGAAACCATTATTTTAAACTAGAACCGTGGTGTCCAACCAGTTCTGAAGCAGTAACCACTACAGTGGCTACTGCTATAGCCAACTAGCCACACACAACCGGCCAAATAGTCACATGTGGCTAGTGAATTGGACACCACAGTACTAGAACACTTGGCAGTCCTCACTGAATTGATGTGCAAATCTGAGAAATCTCAAAAAATTCCTGTGATCTCACTCCTCTCTTCACAGAGGGTAAAATTCTCAGCAGGTGCAAATTAACAGATAGCCCCTGTATTCAATGCTGATTTACACTAGCTAAGAATCTAGTCCAAAATGGTTAACAGCAGAGACAGTCATGATTTTTTCATACATTATTACACTTACGACATTTACAATGTACTTTCTAGCATACTATGGAATAATATGATTAGAACGACACCTTGCTTATCAAAATAAAACAGCCATGTACATTTCATGATGTACTATTCTACCTTAAAGAATAGCCAGGGGAGAATGAAATATGTACTGATTCTGTTGGCTGGAAAAGACAGTGAATATTTAGGATTACAGGACTCCTGCATGAGTAAGGAGGTCTGGATTGGGCCCAAGTCTTTTGGAAATTAACCCGCACCTGGAAGTCAGCAGTTACAGATCCCCCACAGACATCGATTAATTCTGTCATGTCATAGTAAGCATCAAAGGTCCAAATGCAGCTCTTCAGGTTGAGGTGTTTGTAGAGCTGGATTGTCTTTGGTTCTCTCACGGTGGGATCAAACTGGTATGGACGGTCATATCCAGGACCCAGAATGATGCTGTCATAGGCCATTTCATCCAGGAATCCTGCTTCTGGAATGAGGAAACAAAAGGAGACATATCTCTGTGAATTAAGGAACTCTGTCCTAAGTATTGACATAATATTTTAATTTTCAGCTGAGGTACTGGATATACATTAACATGATGATTTTGATAACTCCGGTCATCTGAAGAAGTGGGCTGTGCCCACAAAAGCTCATGATACCATCTACATGTTTTGTTAGTCTATAAAGTGCTACCAGAACATTTGTTGTTTTTTTCTGTAACAGACTAACTCGGCTACCCCCTGAAGCGCATGATGATTTTCATTACAGTACTGCTTAGAGGCATTTTTTGCTATGTTCAACGGGGGGGAAGGGGGAGGCTGAGTCCATAAAAATAACAAAAGGTAAAAACATAACCGGAATGTTGCAAAACATTACAAACCCAGGAAACTCAGGGCTAAGGTTAAACTTATAAAATAACCAAACATGCTAAGGTATGAAAATACACAGAGCATCCAAACATCCTTAACTCTGCTCTATAGTGACACCATGCAATAAACACAATTATGGCATGCACATTAGTGTTTGCAGTCCCTGAATAGCTTAAAAGATACATTTTGGATTTTTTTCCCTTGTTTTCATTGGCTCATGTTGTCCTTTCTGCATGGTTTATTTGCTGTTGCTACTTTCTGTGCCACACTACAGAATGAAGCACAGGGGCTCAGTGGCATAAGGAGAGAGGAGTGGGGGGGCCGTTGCCCCCAGGTGCCATGCTAGGGGGACGCCAATTTAGTCCTCCTCCGCTCCCCCGTCATACCTCAGCTCGCCTGCTCCTTCTCTGCCCGCCGTTGCTGGCTGGAGCCTCCTCGCTGCCTCTCTGCCCCCAGCCCGACCCTCCTCCATCTCCACCGGCAGGTTAGTGTATGTGGGAGCCTGGCCCCTAACTGGAGAGGGCGAGGAAAGACATGGTACAAGCTCCCTGCCCTCCTCCCGGGGTTGGGCTCAGCTGTGCGCCAGGTTCAGGGCCCCAGGGGCACAAATTTTGCCTTTGCCCCCAGGCACATAACACCCTTGCTACAACACTGCAGAGGCTCACTCTGTATCTTGATAAAGACCTGCCACAGACCATATATTGGAAAGGGGAAATGACCTGCTCCATGCATTCCTTCCCATATATCTCCCTCAACTAGAAATGCTGCAGGAAAACATGGTTTTTAACAGAGAGATTAAAGTCATTAGCTAGGGCCAGTAGTGTGCAAGGCCCTTGACTTAATGAGCCTACATTCTGTCCCTGTTCCTTTTTAATTTACAAAGCAATAGCTTGCTTTAAAGATTACCCGAGATGCCCTGCAGGTCCCTGAGGGAGACCAGGTTCGAGCAGACATGCTGGTGTCTGTAGATGGACTCAGATAAGAGGAAATGCAGGTTGTGCAGCGGCATAGTGGAGATGAGAGGCAGCATTCCATCCTGGTGGGGGATTTGCACGGAAATATGGATTCTGGAACAGAATAAATAAGCAGAGCCAGTGGTTTATGCAAAGGGGTGCATATTATGTCAGCTCTGTGCTGTGTGAACTACGGTCTTGTCAACAGCTCACAGTCCAAGTTTGGGTGTGTTAGTGTTACATTTATTTAGGGCTGAATGTCTTCGCTGTTGTTCAGTGGCATTGAATTCCTTGAAATAATCCCACTGACTTGCAGTGTTGTTAACTCGAGGAGTAAGGCATGACTCCAGAGGAAATAACATGAATGCTCCCTCCATCCCTTCACTATTAAGATTTGAGGAGGAGTGCATGGAGATCCAATTCATGATATACGAAAGAGATCTCATTTCTTACACAGATCCATCTTTTTCTGTTCTTTTGTTGTCTATGTTAAAAAATGAATTAAACTTGCTAAGCCCCTGGAAGACAAGAATCAGGATCAGGTGACTGCGTATTTCCAGGCTTGTACCTGTTGGGATGTTCCTTGTGTTTGACATCCAGATACTTCAGCGTGGCAATGAATGACTGAGCCTGGAATCCTCGGGCCGTTCCAGCTACCACAGGAGTATGGCAGATGGCGCTGTCAGTCCCTATGGTAACTATGTTGCTTCTCAGCGGGGTCCCCACATGCCCAGCCTTGTCTACAGCTTTTGCCACACAACGCACATGGAACCGCCGGCTGAAGTAAATGCTGTCCAACACCTGGAAGGAACGAGGGAAGAGGTTTTGCATGTATGTACGTGGCATGGCCTTTTACACATAGAGCACTCCAGTGGCACTTGAGCCTCAAAAAAACCCCCAAACCACACACACCATACTGTTACATGCAGTCCATGACCGTTTGTGCTACTGTATACAAAGTTGTGTACCATGTGGTTGATGATCTGGCCCCATTCTCATGACTCACAGCCACAATAAAGTAGGTATTTGGATATATGATGTGTTGTTATAAATTTATTTATATTACTGGGACTATCACTAGGCTAGACTAGAACCCCATTGTTCTAAGTGTTGTACAATGGGACTTGCAACATAATACTAATTACTCTCAATGTCAGGTCCTAGGGCTCTCAACTGGGCACCCATAAACAGTGGAAACTTTCTGACCTCGATCTCTTTCTCCCTCAATTCTCCTTCTGTAAAATGGGGATAACACGACCTCCTCACTTCACAGCGGCATTGCGAAAATAAATTCGTTCATGTTTGTGAAGTGTTCTCATGCTGTTGCGAGGAGAACCACAGCCCAAGGAAATTAGTAATGGTCTTGAGAGAAGGTTTGAATACTATGCAGTAAATAAGGCCTAGGGCTACACATTAAGCAACGAGAATAAAACAAAATATTGAACAGACTTTCATTCGATGAGCACCATTTGGCCTGTGCGCTGTATGAGGCAGAGGTCCTATCGATCAGGGACATAATGCATACTCACCAGGAGGCTGAATGAAGGTTTTACAGGAAACATTAATTCTAGCACATCTTAACTTGTGTGTGCTGGACTTTGCAATCTTAACAATGTTCTCTCAATGAAAGTGCATGTGTACGTGTTTGTGTAAAACAGATGTACAATACTTAACTTAGTTAATGGTACTTCAAGATCTAGAACCTCAGAAAAGCAACCCTCGCCATACTGCTATATGCAGTCCACACTCTCTTGTGGTACTGTACACTGTCACGTACCATGTGGTTGATGCTAGTGAATGGTGTAGTGTCCGTAATCATTTCAAAGGGTGATCTGGCCCCATTCCCATCAGTGGGAGTTGCCACCTCCCAGCTGAACTGTATCGAAGACTGGTTGATCCCGGCCTCATCGCAGCGCTCCTTCATGACTAAGTACTTGGGGAAGTGAGGATCACAAGGTGTTACGCAGATCAGTGGGTAGCCAGGAGAAGGGGATTTCTTTACACCTTCTTTGGTTACTTCCTCCACATGGTCATAGTCTGCCAGGGTGACCACCTGCAGCAATGTAACAAAACCGCTATCACCTGGGAGTGAGGGAAGGCGACATGAAACAAGGGGCTGGACAGCTTGTTCTCTCAATTTCCAAACCTTGTGACTGGTGCACTGTATTTATTTTGCTTCATAAATCCCACCGAGGTTGCAGAGAAGGAGAGGTGGGTATGGAATCGGCAGGAATGCTCAGAGCTACCAGCATGTCGGAGCATCCTATGCTATTAAGATACTAAATCCTGCACTATGTAACACATCCAATCGCTGAATTGCAGCTGTGTCACTCAAAAGAGAAAATACCCACGTCCTACATCTGCCCAGCTCTGAGCTTTCCACCTCAGATGCCATTTAGGCTCTCTGCAGTAAAAAGCGAGTGGGATGATACCAACATAATGACATATGATATTATTCTGGATGCTGAAGCAGATAAGGAACATATCAGCGCATATACTGTCCCCAGCCTAAAGCAAGGGCAATGCCATTGTACTAACTTCCTTGTTTGTGGAAAACAAATCCAAGAACCCTGCATCTAAGGGTGTGTCTAGACTACACGGTTTTTTCGGAAAAAGTAGCCTTTTTTTGAAAAAACTTCCCCTGAGTCTAGACTGCTGCTGTGTTCTTTTGAAAGTAAATTGAAAGAATGCGGCTGTTTTTCAACCGCGGAAACCCTCGTTTTACGAGGAATAACGCCTTTTTTCAAAAGTGCTCTTTCGAAAAAAGGTGCTATGTAATACAAACTGTGCTTTTTCTAAAGAGAGCATCCAGACTGCCTGGGTGCTCTCTTTCGAAAAAGTGGCTTGCTTTTGAAAGTACTGGTTGTAGTCTAGACGCTCTTTTTCCAAAGAGGCTTTTTCGAAAGTATCTTTCGGAAAAGGCTTGCAGTCTAGACATAGCCTAAAAGCACAAGCCTCAACAACTTAGGCAAAAGGACCAGCTCCATTAGCCTGGAGGTGGTAGCAGACTCAGACATCTATATGTAACCTGCTCACAAGAAAGGTTCAGACCTTATGATAATAGCTTAGTTAAGTGGGACTCTCTCATGCTACTTCCTTATTATCTGCCATTTTCCCGTGGCTATTTCCAGCCCTCTCTCACCTTAACATAAGCAACTTCAGTCCTGCCACAGTTTAAATGGCAGTAAAGCATGTGTCCATGCCTCTGTGAGGTGAGCTTTCAGCAGCCTGTTCACCTATTCACTGCCTTGCCTGTCTCCCACACCTCCTGGAACATCAGTGCCAATTCACCCTGAGCATCTGTTGGTTCAAAGAGGAATGTGTGACTACTAACCCACACATCTACTGGGTTAGTGGTGTACTATCCCATGTGGTGGCACTGAGACCACTTACAGAGAGAGAGAAAAAGTTTGCCCTACAGCCTTAGCTGAGAACTAGCTGGCTTTTAGCTCAAGCTGTACAGGTTCATGCACTAAGCTCCAGAAGTCACAGATTTGGTTCCGCCTACCAGCGTTACACCTACACTGAAGTTTTAACCTTGAATTAACTGGTCATGTTAACAGAGGGTCAGCCTAGCCACAAATGTCTGTAGCCTGGATCAAGCATTTAGGAGTCTCATGCTAGCTTTTAAACAGGTATTAACTACCTTGGCTTAACAGGCTAGCCATTAATTCAAGATAAAATGCTCTAGTGAAATACAGGCGTTGCCTCGCCGCATGTTCTGCTGTTCCATAGATTTTTCCCAGGCCACTAACATGGTAGTTTTGCTACTTACAATGGGAGGGGCTGGTAAAATAAGGCTCCCTGCTGCTTCCTGATCCAGAATGGTCACTACCGCAGAGCTGATATCCCCTAGAAGAGCTTCCACTGGATCGTCTGGCCCCAGCACCACAGAAAAGGACTCATGCCACTCCCGGTCTTCGTTAGACATGATCTCTACCTTAAACATGATGTGATCCACCCCTATAGGAATGAAGATGAGAGAGATAGAGAGCCTGATGGATCAGCTGACATTATCCTAACAGCTCTCATAAAACCCTGCGTAGCTGCTTCAGGTCAGGATCATTGAAACACAATAATATACACGTTACGGGTTGGATCTGAACTCGAATGATTTAGCGCCGTTCCAGTCAGGAGTTGATTCCATAAATAAAACTCCAGCTAAAACGACTGGTCCAACTGCTCACCCGGCAGACTTACAAGTGGATGTTATATGAGGATTAATAGAGCCTTATATTAGCTGACTGTAATAAAAATCTATGATCCAAAATATATCCCAGTCCTGTTACTAATGTCTCTGTTTTAACTCTTTAGCTCAGACATGCAGAGCTCCTGCTGTTGGACCCGTGGGGCCTGGTTTGAGTTATCTTGCAGGCTCTTGAGGGGTTTCTGCAGAGCTCTTTGAGGTGCCTGTGCTGTCAGCTGTCAACATTCTCTTGTCTATTACAATCAGCCTCTCTCTCAGACCTCATCACTGTAGCAGGAAGAAGGGTCACATTTTCCGATAGCAGGATAACAGCCATAGCAGAGGAGAGGGTTGGAATTAGGGGATTCCTACTGACTTTAATGGCAACTGCCTGGCTATATACCCTTATGAAGAGTGTTTATAATTTATTACAAAAAACCCTCGTCACCCAGCCAGGGTGTTTGAAGGTATGAAACACAGAATTATCTTACGCCATGGTACCAAACGTGCAAGGTGCTGTGTTTGGGGCAGGCCTTTCAACCTGTTCTAAGTCACACAGGCTAGGCCAGCTTTCTGTTTCCTTACAATCACCAATTCCTGCTCACTCACGCTCCAGCTGCATGAATGTTGCTGCGAGCATGTGCAGACGGGCACGAGGGGAATGTGGCCTGGTGCCCCCAGAAAAGCGATGCTATGCTCCAACGGGATCTCAACTCCCCACCTCCACCATTTTTCAATTTTTATTTTTCTCAACCTCCTGAAGTGGGCAGGGGCGATAACCCTGACATCCCCCGCACGTGCTCTGTCAAAACGTCACGTTTGACGGTGCTCTGACTGCTTTTTGTGGTCTTGCCAACATACTGCAAGAATTCCCTAACCAGACATAAGTCTGGCTGTAAAGTACATATAACCCACCTTGTAACAGAAAAAGCAGGGCATGTTACCACGCTGCTGGCAGGGGCGCCGGCGTGTCCCTGCAGACCCTAGACAGAGGAAAGCAGCGAAGCTCTGTGCGCTGCCCCCACTCCCATCTCTGCAGCTCCCATTGATGGGGAACAATGGCCAATGGGAGCTGCAGGGTGGCACCTGCGAGCAGAGGCAGTGTAGACACCACAGAGCTTAGGGGGCCGAACAAGGCGGCAGCTTCCGGGAGTATAACGGGTCTAGGGCAGGGAAGGAGCCTGCCTTACCCCCGCTGTGCATGTGACTGGGAGCCACCTTAAGTAAGTGCTGCCAGGCCGGAGTCTGTATCGTGAGCCCTCTGCCCCAGGTCCGAACGCCCTCCCACCCCCAGACTCCCTCTGATAGCCCACACCCTCACCAGAAGCCCCCTGCTCCACATCAGAACACCCACTCCAAACCCCCTGCCCCTGGTCAGAACTTCTTCTCTCATCCTAACTCTCTCCCAGATCCTGTACCCCCACCCCTGCCTTGGCACCAGCCCCAGTCCCCTCATGTACCCCAAGCCTCTCACCCCCAAGCACACCCCAGAGCCTGCACCCCCATCTGGAGTCCTTACCCCCTCCCACACCACAACCTTATGACCCAGCCCACTGCTGCCTTCTGCACCTGAACTTCATTTCTGGCCCCACCTTGAGCCTCTGCACCCCCTGTAGGACTGGAACTATGAGAGATGGCTCATCCATCTGCCGGCGGAAGCCCTGAGCCTCTGCCCCTCCCCTTCCCCATGGGGCTGTGTGTGGCCCACAATTGATTTTTTTCTGTGGGTCAGCAGCCCCTGATAGAAAAAAGGTTCCCTACCCTCCATTTAAAGGATTACATAGGTGCTTCCTACTAAAAATGTGGCATCAAATATGACTGCAGCATGTGTGTCTAGAACAAACCTCTAATCCTAAATACATTCAAGGGATATGGTGTAGCTCATGTTTTAGCTAATACATGAAATCACACACTGATGAAAAACAAAACACATAATGACCATAATGGCAGCAGAGCTGGGCCAATGCCAAGTGTGTTTGAAAATCCCCCACATAGTACATTGTTGTTTAAATGACTTGCATGTTTTCCTTTAATGTTAATTTGTTTGGGCCCATGTTGAATGTCACTAAGTAATCCCTCCACCTCATAATTCAAATCCATGTAATTTTTACCAGGGCTGAACTTGAGGACTCGACTCTTTGGATAATAATCGACTCCGGACTGGGCTGAGCCATCCCGGGTGCTGCAGCGGACCTTCGAGGTCCTGTTCTGGTCCCCCCTTCTGAGCACCTTGATGTTTAGAACAGCAATGCCCTCAGGGCCTGGTGGCTCCCGTACTTGGTATGCAGCTTCCTCAAACTCAATGGTGGGTGCTAGAGAAATGGTATGAAAAACAGAAACACGTCCTTAGCAACTCTAAGAGCCTCACAATAACTGGCATCACAGTACACTCTCTAGCAGCCAAGGCTGCACTGACACAGCACCTTTTAAAACACATCAACACTACTCCGCACATCAGAGGCTAGTTTGAGAGGCACTTCTGAAGCCCAAGGGCCAAATTTATAGCCTAGACAGGACTCTCTGACACTCTGCTGCAGCCAGGAGCCACACAATAATCTTGGCACTCAGACCTTCAGCACGTAGGTAGGTTGGCTTGCCCGACCTTTCCAAATGTGCTAACTGTGCTTTGTCCAGCATTAGTGGTCAGCGTACCACTGAACATGAGGTTTAGAATCAGTTTTAAATGTGAGTGACCTCAACTTAATGGAGCGCTGATCAACAAGTCAATGGTTTAATTCGAAGCAGTTTACATATAATGGCTAACTTTCAGACCTAGCGTAGAGGGGTGAAATGCTACTGATTTGTATGTGGAATTGAATATGCTCTCTCTAGCTCCTAATGCTGTCCAATGTCTCTCACCGTCTTCATCATTGGAGACAGTAATGGTGGCCACGTCATTCTTCCCAATTCTAGCTCCGCTCCAGTGGTTTCCAAGGGGACTGCCGAGATAAATCTGGAATTGCTCCTCCGGTTCAAATGCAGAGTCGTCATTGATATAGACAGTGCAGTTCTTCACCTACAGACAAGTACAGCATCCATCAAATACTAGCAATCAATACGAATAATTCTTCTGATTTTAATAGGTTTGTGTTTCCTCATTACCTAGAATTTAACACCACGGTGTTTCAAATGAAGCCTTTGAAACTCCATGAGGAAATCAAAGTGCAGCTATATAATGAAAAGTGGATGTGGTTTAAAAAAAAAAAAAAAAAAAAAAAAAAAAAGTAGTCCTGTGGCACCTTAAAGACAAACAAAAATATATGTAGTATCATGAGTTTCATGGGGCTAAACCCACTTCTTCAGATGAGCTGGAAGCTGAAGAAGTGGGTTTTGTTAAATGCAGATTCTCCAGGGACTCATCTTTTAATTCCAGAACAATAACAACAGCTAATCCAAAGCAGCTGAAGTATTACTTCTGAGAAACGGGGTTTGGCAAAGCCTTTGAACAGCAGAGTGCCAAGGAGAACAGCCAGCTTTTCAAACCCTAATCTGCTGATTGTTCTTTGTCTTCTCCCAACCCAGTTAGGTTCCACTTGCCTTCTCCCCTTTCAAAAAAGTGATGCGGGAATCCTCCGCATTTCTCCTCTCCTCGAAGTCCGCCATGACTTCTGCTGTCTGGCTCCGGGTGTAGCACCTGACAGAGGACTCATAGCTCAGGTCTCCGGTGCGGATGATCGGAATGTGCAGGACACCGTCCTTCTCCTTCACAGTGTACAAGTCCTTGCCAAATTGCATGCTGGGTACTGCAGGGGGCAAAACACCATTCACACTTGCACTGGGATACAAGCTAAATAGCAGCCAATGCACCGTACTGAGGAAATACCATGTGGGCTGACAGTTGTGCAGTGAGATGCCAAATGAGATTGTTACCAGTGCTTACAAAGAGCATTCTTGGCTTTAACCAAACAGCTGGTCATTGCTCCCATTGGTAACTGGAGAGTCTGTTGCTCTTGGTAAAGAAGCAAATTTCTCATCCTGCCAACCCTCAGTCACACACACAGAATGTTACTGAACATTTTGCTTTCCCATTTTGACTTTGCCTGAAGTAACCCCCTGTCTGCACACACTGGAGAACGAGCCATCCCCTCAGGTAAATGTGTCTGAGCAGTATGCGTACTGTATGCTGGAGATACATACAAAGAAGGGTAATACTTAGACAGGTTATTGCTCTTAGTTTTGCAATCACATCTTCTATGGTTAGAGGCAGAAAAAACCTGAGGCCAAGAGGGCAAATCTTAGCAGACTGTTCAGGAGCAGAGACAATTACAGGTTATTAAAGAGCAGTTTCTCTGGGGTTATATGAGAGAGACATTTCTTCAGCAAGCAGATACCTCCAAGTGGGGAAATCACAGAGGTCAGGATCATGTTTAAAACACAGGAGGGTGAAAATATACTGAGAGTTTAGATGAAGCCTCAACTTAGGTGCTCGAAAAGGGCCAGATTCCCTTAGCACACAAGGGAAATATGAAAAGGAAGGGGCTAGAATGGGTTTGATATAAATTCACTGGATAGCTTACCATCTTGGAAGGTGTCATTAATGGCTACTATAGCTTGGAAGGGTTTGGTCAATTCAGCCCCATGGGGCGAGCTTAGGTATACAACAAATGTCTCCAACCCTTCAATCACTGGGTACTGGGCATCATCCAGGATTGTCAAGGTGCAGTACTAGAGGAAAAGTAAAAGAGCCAGGTTACTGACACATAAACCCTGGTATCTGGCCAGAGCAGAGAAAATACCATGGGACTCATCCTCTGAGTCATGTCACTAACTGGCGGTTCTTCTAGGTGCACAAACAGCAAGGGTCCATGCAAATGCCCTTCACACATAATGCACATTGCATCCAAGAGTAGGGTGCAGAGATTCTTTCATCTGAACCTTCTCTAACCAGAATGCCAACTTGATTTGATCTGGTTTCTACTCATCCAGCATTCCCGATTCATCTGTCTATTGTAGGTGCTTACAGGGTTCCTGTTGCCAGGCTCTAGCAGCACCTCACTATCTTTCATGTGTTTGTCATCACAACACTCCCATGAGCTCAGGCAGTGCTAGCATCTCCAGTGAACAGATGAGGAAGGAAACCATAGAGAGGCCAAGTGACTCTGCCCACTGTCACACAGGAAGTCTGTGGGGGAGCAGGAAATTGAAGAGAGATTTCCCACTTCCTAGGCTAGTGTCCCACCAACCAAACCATTCTTCCTTCTCATCAGATTCAGCTACTGGGGCTTTGACACAAACCTAGCAGGCAGCTCGGCAATATGATTGTAGAGTAACTGTGCTGTAACCCTCCCCTTTCCTCACCCCAGCTCTGCCCTACTATTGTATTTGTCACCCTTATGTTTAGAATTTTAAGACACACAGAAGACTACCAGGGTACATCTAGACTACGTTCTTCTTTCGAAAGGAGATATGCAAATTTGGTGCTAATTTGCATATCTTCTTCTGATCGCTTTTTTGACAGCTTTTTTTTTCCAAACGTGAAAGCAGTTTAGACGGGGTTTTTTTCAAAAGAACCCCCCTTTTTTGAAAGAACCCTTCTTCCTTAAAAAATAAGATGTACAGGGTTCTTTCGAAAAGGGGGGTTCTTTCAAAAAAATCCCATCTAAACTGCTTTCATTTTCGAAAAAAACGCTTTTGAAAAGGCGATCGGAAGAAGATATGCAAATTAGTGCATCATCCAGAATTTGCATATCTCCTTTTGAAAAAAGACCGTAGTCTAGATGTACCCTCAAAGGCACAAGTGAATATTAGGCATCTAATTCCCACAAAGTCAATGGGAGGATGGTGATTACTTGCCATTTGTGCCTTTAAGATAGCCCCTTGCAAGATTTTTTGGGGCAGGACCATTGTCTTCCTGTGTGTCCCGTGAAGTGCCTGGTCACGCATTTTTGGTCACGATAAAACAGAGAACTTCACTGTTCAGTGTCATGTAGGATAAATTCAGGGGCTGAACAGTTGGAATAGCCAAGCATTACCACTTGTGACCGCCCACGAATGGAGGAGGCTTAGTGATGGGCTGGATAACTCGGGGATTCCACAGAGACTGTGGCATAATGGGACAAAATCAACAACTTGACTTGGCCAACAGGCCCTGAGTATCACTTGGCTTTTTAAAATTAATATTACGTTTTTGTATCGGGGCCCCATTGTGCTAGGTGCCCTGCCCACAAAATGAAAAGACGTCTCCTGCCTAAAGAGCTCACAATGAAAGGACGTGGCAAGAGAGAACACGTGGCTACAACAGCCAGACGGGGAGCACAAGTTAGCACCGAAGCAATTATGATTAGTGTAATATGCCACGTCTGGAAATGGCAGTTCTACGTGGGGAATCAGCCTGCTCGTGGCTGATGCCTGGAAGGTTTATGGCAACTCCTCCTGCCACCGACGCTTTTCTTTATTAGATTAAAATAGCTCTTGATGCAATTGTATTGGCATAAACCTGGGATCAATTGTATCTATAAAAATACTTATGTCTGTTTTATTCTGATAAACAACTGCAGTAAAATTTACTATCAACACCAGGGAGGACAGTGATTATATAAGAGAAAGAGCTGGAGATTAAATATCTCCATCTAAGCGCCAGAAGCGCAGCCCAATACCTCCTCTGTTCGGCCTGGCCTGAACTCTACTTTCTTGGAGCTGGGGATATAGTCAATTCCTGGGCTGGCTGAGGGAGGATCTGAAGTCCGAGTCGCACACCACACTGAGGTGGGGGTTGAGAGATCAGTGCCGTGGCGGATCACTGGAATGTCAATGGTGCCTGGAGGCAAAGTTACACAGAGTAAAGCCATGATTAGAACATAGCTGGGCACAATCAAAGCACATCAATAGGTACCATCATGCTATGCCCTTTCCCTTCATAGTGCCTCTGTCCATGGTACTACAGAAAGGACAGTGCCTTGCAGTCAGTAATAACCAGAGCTAAGCTCCAACTTGGGGGCAGGATGAAGAAGTGCCAGAGCTGTTGCTGCCCTTTTGGTCTATAGCACACAGCTGGTTGGATGGTTCAGCTCTTTACAACACGCACTGGGAAAGCAGTATTTGTACTGCAAGTATCTCACAGTGACAACAAGCCCAGTTCCAGTGGAAGTATTGCTCTCCCCTTACCTGCATCCTCATGAACTGTAAAAGTTGCGTTCCCCAGGAACACAGTGGAGGCGTCGTTGGGACCACTGATCACCACCTTGGCCGAAGCCACGCCCCCTATGCGCGCATTACTGGAGGCATCTGCCAGGACAATTTCAAACTCCTCCTCCTCCTCGTACTCGCTGTCATCGATCAGTTTGATGTCACAGGTTGACATGGTGACACCGGGCCCCAAAATAACACGGTTCTCATTCAACATCCCCCCTCGACTTAAAGTCAGAACCTGACTCCAGTGCGTAAAGGCTGCTGCCTTTAGCAGATTTGGAGAGGGTGTAGCAAATGGCAGATACAATGCTGCTGGCATCCCCTACAAAGTAACATACGAGGACAGAAGTGTTATTGCCAGAAAGTTACAGGAGCGGTGAAGAAACATAGGCTCACGTTAGACCTGAAAGAACTCTGATTTTAAACTTTGAGTTTGGATCTTAATGTAAGAGAGAGAGAAAGAGCTGACTTGTAGTCTCCCTGGAAATGCCAGTGTTATCTCAGTTAAGCTTTGGGTTAAGGTCACAGAAATAAAAAAATGGGGACATGGGCATCCGGTGTAAAAAACTGGTGCGTTTACTTTATCATACAGAAATGCACCGTTTTGTAGTTAGGAAATACAGCAAAATGAGACAAAGGGTACGTCTACACTGCAACACTATTTTGAAATAACTAGCGCTATTCTGAAATAACGTAGTCCGCGTCTACACAGCAGGCAGTTATTTCAAAATAGTGTCAAAATACTGTCAAGCCGGAGGACTTCTTACTCCGACTCCTGTAACCCTCGTTGTACGAGGAAGAGAAGTTGGAGGCAGAGTGCTCTATTTTGAAATAAATGATGTGTAGACGCTCCCTATTTCAAAATAAGCTATTTCAAAGATACGCAATTAACGTAGCTCAATTTGCATAGCTTATTTCAGTTAAGCCCTGCAGTGTAGACGCATCCAAGGAAGGCTTAAAAAAAAGGGGGCCCAGCCAGGAATCTTGTCTGAACTAAGCTGGGGCAGAGTTCTGCGCTAACCCCCCTCATCTGGCTTTAGTTAAAGTCCAATGGCCAGCTATGACATCACTTGAAAGGAAGATCTATTTGCTGAAAAACTGGGAAAGCCCGGTAGCTTCAAAGAGCAATGGAGCCAGATGAACACATGTTGATATTTCAAAATTCTGTTATCAAAAGCACCATCAGAGGGGGGAGTAAAGATGGTGCATGCCACTGATTTATCATGGGACCTTATCATTTAATCTCTGTAGGTTTCAGTTTATCCATCTGTAAAATGGGCCTAACATCACACAATGGAACGTCAACTCTTAGTGAGTTAGAGTTTATAGAACAGCTTTAACTCCTGTGCTGAAGAGCACTATCTGGAAGTGCAGTATCATGGTTACTGTAGGTAATAGCACAAACCTTTCCTTTCAATGGGGGCGGACAGGAAGCCAGCACTCTCGTTGACATGGTAGGTCTTCCTGTCAAATTGCAGAGTGGGTTCATCCTCGGTATCACTGATCATGACTTTGGCCTGGGTGATCTCCCCCAGCAGGGCATAAGCTGGCATGCTGAGCTCTACAGTGAAGCTCTCTGGGTTCTCAAAGATGTCATCATCATTGATGACAACGGTACATGCTTTGGTGTCCTCCCATTCATCAAACTGCACCTGTAAGGAAGTGAACAAGAAGTGGGTTTACAGCTGCAAAAGACATCCTTCACCCCCGCTCCTTTCTGAAAAGTACGGACGCTCTGAATCTTTGTTAATAAGTGCACCACTTCAGTTGCTTTACTTTTGTTCTCTTGGGACCCAATCTAAAACCCACCCTTGTCAAAGGAAAGCCTCCCAGTAATCTCAGTGAGGTTTGGAGCTGTTGGGATGGCAATATGATAAAACAGATCCTGAGCTCAGTTTTTCACTGAATTGCCCTTGTTCAGTCATATACAGCAGTACAAAGGGAAAGCAAATCTCTACATTCTCATTTCATAGTGTTTTGCACAGGGAGGAACAACTACACAAGGCAAAAAGCACTGGAGAATCAGGCCCCTTGATTCTGATCTCACGCTAGTTTTGAGTCATTCCATTTACTTTCATGGAGTTACTCCCTATTTACACCAGTGTGAAAGACAGCAGAATCTAGGCAAGCCTATATTATACACAGTCTTGCAGAATATTCCCTTACCGCTATGGACTCTGTCCTCATAAAACATATACTTTAAGAGAATGTACTCTCAACCTTGACACTCAGAACTCCTTAGATTCTTAAAAGTGATGTAGTCTAAAAGTCTACTTGACGGTTTTACCTCTTCTTTTATTGACGTGGGGTTGTTTTTTTTGTATTCCATAAAGCGTACATGATGAAAACTGACTGATCACTTTCAGTTTTTGCCTCTCATGTGCTAACTGAAAGTTGATTAGAGTCACAACACTGCAGAGAATTACTCGAATTTCAAAAAACTGGTTTCACAGATTTTTTTTTCCAGCTTGTACACATATTTCTAATAAATGAGTAATAGCTTAAGCAAACTTTCGTCTGAAAATCGAGAGCAAGTCCACTGGTGACAAACTGATGTGAGAGAAGACTCAAACGGACATGTTAAAAACAAATCTCAGTTAAGGAATTTAACGTGCAAAATTTTAGCCACAGATCTGAAGATGAGAAGGGACCATTAGATCATCTAATCTGATCTCCCGCATGCAACTCTTGGTCTCACCAGTGCCATATACAGTGGCAAAATCAGCTCCCCTAACTCTGCTCGCTACTCCCCGATTGATACCCCCGAGGACTGTGTTAGCCCTTTCTGCCAGAGCACTGCAGTGGGAGCTCATGTCTGAGTTGCTTGTTCACTGTCGCCCTGCATTGGGTTATGCGTACCCCACCCTGCAAAACAAGGTGTTAAGGAGCTGCTCTGGGCTCAGCCAGTCCCACCCTGCCACATGGCAAGGCATGTAGAGGCTGCCGCAGAACAGCTCATTTGTGGGTCAAGCAGGGAAGACGAGACACCTTCAAACCTCAGCTTTGGAGGGTGTCAGTTTTCCCTAGGGCTATTTCTGGGGCATATAGTCCCGTAGAACTTCCCAACCCACCTGGCCTGCATACTCTACATAGTCCTGCTGTCCCGGCTTGGAAGTGATGCTCGAGCTGGAGGTGGCCGTTCCCTGCTCTGTGCGGCACAGGACAATGGCATATTGGTGCAGGTTACCGATCCTCTTCACCGTCACGCTGACCAAGCCCGCCTTCTCGCTGACATTGTAGCTGGGAACGTACACAACGTGGAGATGTGTTAAGCACGTCACTCACTGCTGCTCGGGCACCAAGGCGATTCGCATGGTGTAAGAACCAGAATGGAACACACCGTAGTGGCACCACGCAAGCCCAAATCCAGTTTAACTCAAGCCTCCAAGGAGGGGAGATCAGGACACACAGAAAGGGACTGACAAATACGATGGGGCAAACTGTAATCTTAGATATGTAGATGCCACTCCCACTGAACACAAAGGTAACACAGCTATCCAAACTCAGGCTGATAAATGCTACACAGTGTAATGCATAGGTCAGTGTTTCTTAAACTTTTTAAGACCGAGGAACACCAAACAATAATATTTTTTTATGAGGAGCACCAAGGATTTTTTTGTTGAGCAAAAAAAAAGGGGGAGGAATGGTTGGGGGGAAAGTTATTGGGGAAAAAAATGGTCAGGGGAAAGTTATTGAGGAGATAAAAAAAAACCTCCCCCCCCCGGCTCTTTTTCTCCCTGACTTTTTTTTTCCCACAATGAAAGGTCACCTGCCCCTTTAAGTGCAGCCATTTTGAATTCTGTCGTTCTCCGCGGCACTCCTCCGACTGCCTTGCAGCACACCGGTGTGCTGCAGAACACAGTTTAAGAAACACTGGCATAGGTGGTGTGTTCTAGGGACTATGCTACTGGGTTGGGACTTGTGAGATCTGAATTCTGCTACTAGCGTCTGGGTTACCTTGGGCAAGTCACAGCAACTTTGTGCCTCAGTTTACCCATCTTTAAACAGGCGCTAACGGCACTCCCCTCCCTTGTAAAGCACGTTGGGCTCTACTGATGAAAAAGCACTGTGTAAGAGCTGGGTGTTAGGCTTTCTCGGTAAACACTCATGGTAATTTCTCAGTTGAAATTATCGGGTTGTATCTGGCTTCACTTTAGGGCTGAATCATCACTTGGGACTGGCCTTTACTCACATGCAGCATAATGGGGCGTTGGACCTGACTGGGATTGTTGGGTGCTACTGAGATACAGTAATAAACAATGATTATCGATCCCCATGGAATTATTCTCACACACCAGGCCCCGGCCACTTCCCAGCACGGCTGCATGAAAACAGAGAGCCAAAATGCAAAGTGAGTTTAAGAGTCTCTCTTTCTGTAGCCCCCTGCCTGTTACACCAACTGCTTACTGAGGTGTAACTTAACTGCCACCCACCACCAAATAAGGCCCTTTATGTCGGACGAAGTAGCTTACCTAGTGCACTGAAAGCTGATGAGAGACCACTGGATATGGAAGACGTTGTCCCTGACCATGTTGGGCTTGCTGTCTTTCACTAGAAACTGAAAGCTATCCACGGTTTCCTGAATCTTCTCTTCAAGCAGCACGTAGCGAATCAGTCCCAGGTTCACATCCTCTGTCAGGAAGAGAGTCCCCATGAACCACGCCAGGCATTCAGTGAGAGTTTTACAGGTGAAAAGCCTAAAAGCTGCATCCTATGTCCCTATGGGCCTGATTCTGATCACAAGATTTACATTGGTGCAACTCTAATAGCTATTTGTCGTTCGCCACGGTCCAAGAGCCATCACAAGTCATGCTGCGTCTTTCTTGCGTTCTCGAAAAGCCCACCTCATCTTTTCTTCCATGACTTAAAAAAAAAAGGATTCTTTTAAATAGGATGTTTTTTAACAAAATTTGACTGGTAGACTATTTTAATATAAATTTGCTTAAGCAGTGTTTCATTAAATCCTGGTCTGTATTTTAGTATGCCCCTTTAAGGCCACTATATAGCTGCAGAGATAGAATCACAGAATCCTAGAATACTAGACCTGGAAGGGACCTTGAGAGGTCATCAAGTCCAGTCCCCTGCCCTCATGGCAGGACCAAGCACCATCCAGATCATCCCTGAGAGAAGTCTATCTAGCCTGCTCTTAAATATCTCCAGTGATGGAGATTCTACAACCTCCCCAGGCAATTTATTCCAGTGTTTAACCACCCTGACAGTTAGGAAGTTTTTCCTAATGTCCAACCTAAACTACAGTGTAAGTGTCCAACCTTGCTGCAGTGTAAGCCCATTGCTTCTTGTCCTATCCTCAGAGGCCAAGGAGAACAATTTCTCTCCCTCCTCCTTGTAACCCCTTGTTAAATACTATAAAACTGCTATCATGTCCCCTTTCAGTCTTCTTTTTTCTAAACTAAACAAACCCAATTCTTTCAGTCTTCCCTTATAGGTGTCCACATAACTGTCTTGCAGAAGGCAATCAGAAAAGTCAGGAACACATTATCTGGCCAAGGTAATACTTTCATTAGACAAGAAGAGCCAGAAGCTAGATCTACAGAAGGCATTTTTAGCTCTTCAGTGAGTACTGTAAACTGCATCCCAAACATTTTCAATTTATAAAAAAATTACTGGGGAAGTGACTTGCAACTCTTTAAAACAGCATGCCTCCAGCATAAATGCTGAAAAAACTTGGAAGTGTTTTTAAAAATCCAGCCATAAAACAAAATACTTCAAGATGGATACCAATGTATGGGTGAGCCCAATCCAAACCTTCCATTCAAATACACCCAGGCTTTGGTGATGTTCAGACCAAGGTGTAAAATCTACGGTTGGCCCTAATCAAACCGACAGCTCCAAACAGCCCTGAGCACTACGGTGATTGGGATCTGGATTCAGGACCACATCCAGGGGAAACATTTGATTTCTTGAACTGAGAGGAAAAAAATCAAAGTTTGTTTAATTTTAAATAAAAAAAAAACCCCATCTTTCTCATACAGGAGAGAAGGACCTTATTCTCTTACTGCACGGGTGTAAATCAGTAACTGTGCAGAAATCAGGGGCACTGCACATCACAATCAGTCTCTGTGTTTCTTTAGTACATGAACTATGTTGCCATAGTGAAGAGGAACTGAAGGACGTAAAAAGATCAATAAAATGCAGTCCTGCTTCCCTACCTTGTGTAAACATAGTCACAGCTGTCCCAGGTTTCAGCTTGTTCTCCACATGACCATGTTTGGGTCTAGTTGTTATCTCATAGATCAGCTGTTTGTCCTCTGTGTCGGGGTCCATAGTCAGTAGTTCCTTCTTGGTGATCAGATTTGTGGCCTGGATTAAAGCCACACCAGAGAGGTTACCCAATTTCTGAGATGCTGCATAGCAGGTCTGATTAAGGGGCTAACTGAAAGAACTGAACCGTGGAACATTACTTAAGCCACGTCTTCACTCCCCGGAAGATTGACACTGCTGCAATCGATCTTCCAGAGTTCAATTTTGCGAGTCTAGTTAAGACTCACTAAATCAAACTCAGAGGTACCTCAGCTCCTGCTTTTGCCAGGAGTGCTCCTGTCGGCTTCCCGCCATGGGAATACCACCGAGCATAGCTTAAGGTGAGCTGACTCCAGCTACGTATTCTATGTAGCTGGAGTTGCGTACTTTAAGCCGGGCTGCCGAGTCTAATGTAGACCTGGCCTTAGAGAGGGAAAATGTTGCTATAGAGGACATGCAAATAGCAGCCCAGGGATGGAGGAGTCCTGTTTGTGTGTTAAGCAAAGGATTCAGATGTAATTAGGTTTAATGAGAGTTTGTGGTTTGAATGAAGGGAAACTTGTGCAATATTGCCACATGTGGTCTTTTCCATCTGGGCTCGAATCTATGACAAACCTCCCAGTTTTACATGAAATAACCTGTCAACACAGCTGGATAAAACTCAGCTCAGGCATGCTTGAAGCATGGCTCAGCTTTAAAGATGGACTGAATTTCAAATTCACAGATTCCTAGAGTTGGAAGAGACCTCAGGAGGTCATCGAGTCCAAACCCCTGCCCAAAGCAGAACCAACCCCAACTAAATCATCCCAGCCAGGGCTTTGTCAAGCTGGGACTTAAAAACCTCTAGGGATGGAGATTCCACCACCTCTCTAGATAACCCATTCCAGTGCTTCACCACCCTCCTATGGAAACAGTTTTTCCAAATATCCAACCTAGACCCCCCTACTCAGAACATTTTGCACAGCTGACATTAACATGTGCTAACCCTCTTTCACTGCCCTGTCACGTGGGTTCCTCAGTCCCACCCCATTTCTTTTATGTTTCCTCAGAGAAAACATTGTGAATGGAAAATATTAACAAAAGAACTCTTTGGGTGTGTCTAGACTACAGGGTTTTGTCAACAAAAGTGGACTTTTGTCAACAAAACTATACCTGCGTCTACACTGCCGCTGAGTTCTGTCGACATAACGTCAACAGAACTCAGCAGTTTTGTCGACGGCTGTAAACCTCATTCTACGAGGAATAACGCCTTTTGTCGACAGAGTTCTGTCGACAGAAGGTGTTATTGCATCTACACTGTCCTTTGCGTCTACACTGTCATGTCGACAAAGCGGCTTGCTTTGTCGACAGAACTGGATGTAGTCTAGACGCTCTTTGTCGACAGAGGCGTTGTTGAAAGTATCTGTCGACAAAACTTCTGTCGACAAAAGCCTATAGTCTAGACGTACCCTTTGATGCCTGCACGATGCTTTTTTAATTAGTCAGGTACTTTGAGCTGCAATAGCCTTCTCTTAATGTGAGCCAACCCTCTTTTGCTATGAATAACTTAGAGTATCTCTTTGCAATTTACACTGATTCCTCAAAATACAGTAAGGTGTGCCTTCCCTTGCTATCCTATTTGGAATTCAGTGGAACAAATAAAAGTTAATGGGGAAGGAACTGATGATCATATTGGAATCACTCCTTTGGAGCTCAATCGGAGAAGACTGTTTCAGCCATTGGTGGCAAAACAACAGCACACAAAGAAAGGTTTACTTCAGCCTTCGTGCAGTCCAAGAGTCAAAGGACTCCCCCTGGAACTTCCAGTCAGTCCATCTTGTTTTGCTCTATCAATGTTATGTTTGCAGACAATCAGCCTCCTGATGCCAATGAGGTTCATCCATACTCCCACAGGGAACACACATATAACTAGCGTCGCACGTTACAAAGTGCAGGCTGTCTGGGGAGATTGCTGAGGAGATGGGGTTAACCCTCTCACTCTTCCCGCCACAGTTCCTTGATTCCCACATGCTCTCTGTCTCCATCATGCATTTCCCTAGACCAAAGGGCGCACTTGGGTTTTTGCGAGTCCCATCACCGAAAGAAGAGCGATGAGACATTTTGGAGTTTCTCGCGCCTGTCGCTCCCCTTCCTCTTCCGGGAAAATGAACGGGCCGGTTCTAACAGAGCTGAAAACACGTGGTTACCATGCCATCCATGTACTCCAGCCACTGCAGGCCCAAGTTGGTGACAATTCTGGGGGTCCCATCATCTACAGGGAGAATGTCCACTTTGAATCGCTGCTGTGCCGCTGTCACAATCTAAGCAAGAGTCCGGACACAGAGGTCAGAGCTTAACGAGCTTCCATGATTAATCAGATGAAACAGATGCAGGGGAGAGGGGTTCAAATACAATCCCCATTAGCCTCTTTGCCCCCCAGCGTTAACAGAAAAATACCCAGTGCCAACACTGCAATGGCAGACAATATTTGCTGCTGGTCGACTTGACGCTGACTCTCTATAGCACTGCTGCCCTGTGGGGTCGGTAGCTCCATTTCTTTACATTAGTGAAGATGCAAAGCACCTTTCCTCTTTTGTTGCAGCCATTTGAATGGACCAGATGATTTAAGACTACCCTGAAATCACAGTGCCGGGCAAAGCACAAGGCTAATACTCTGCATGATACCGCAAGAGAGCTATAATTGCATCGGGATAAATATCTGATTCTCAGCTAGCGCAAATCCATGTAGTGCCTTGAATTTCAGTGGATTTTTATAATTTGGGGGTCAGATCCTCAGCTATTGTAAATCTATTTTTTGTTAGTCAAATTGATAGGCAAGAGGTTTAAAACAAACAAAAGGACATTTGTCTTCACTCAGTGCACAGTCAACCTGTGGAACTCCTTCCCAGAGGATGCAGTGAAGGCTAGAACTTTAACAGGGTTCAAAAAAGAACTAGATAGCCATTGATGGACCTAACCTCCGTGAATCTATTAGCCAAGAAGGGTAGGAATGGTGTCCCTCGCCTCTGTTTCTCTGGAGGTGGGTGACAGGGGAGGGACCACGTGAGGATTACCTGTTGTGATTCCTCCCTCTGGGGCATCTGGTATTGGCCACTGTCAGCGGACAGGCTACTGAGCTAGATGGACCTTTGGTCTGACCAAGTATGGCCGTTCTTATGTTCTCTACAATGCCACAGGACTACTTGTTGTTTTTAAAAGTTACAGACTAACATGGCTATCCCTTTGAGATTTAAAAATCATAAAGCACACAACACCTAGAATCCGCACACATACAATCAAGGCACTAACCCAGCACCCACGGACCAGCCATCACACAACCATTAACATCACGGAGCTATGCCCATTTACACTCACTAAGGATCTGTCCCCAAAGGTATAAAATACAACAGCCAAATGAAATTGGACATTTTCAGGTAGCTTTATATCACTTACATCACTGTCAGCAGAGGGATGTAAATTAAACATATCAAAAGTGCAAATGAAGCCGGGATTTAAATATCCCCGCGCTTCATTTGCATAATGGCGGCCGCCGCTTTTTTTCAAAACGGGGCTTTTCGGAAAAAAACCCGTCAGTTTAGACGGGGCATTTTCGACAGAAATACCCTGTTTTGAAAGATCCTGTAATCCTCATTTTTTGGATCTTTCAAAATGGGGCATTTCTGTTGAAAATACCCCATCTAAACTGCCGGGTTTTTTCGAAAAACCCCGTTTCGAAGAAAAGCGGCAGCCGCCATTATGCAAACGACGTGCGGGATATTTAAATCCCGGCTTCATTTGCACTTTCGATATGTCTAATTTACATCCCTCTGCCGACAGAGGGGTGTAGTTTAGACACACCCTTACAGGAAATCTCCTCCCTCTTCCCCCCATTCTCCCTTACTTCTTTCCCTCCATCCTCCACAACGAAAAAGGGATTGGTCCCATCCGACACGGTGAAGGTGAAGCGATCCTTCAGGGGAGTTGCTGCCATCGTGGCTGTAGGAGACCCGGTTCTGGTAGATGTCGTCCATGGTGAAGGTGGCTGTCTGGCGATAGTGCTGCCCGTTGCTGGTGCGTTCAATCAGCCCATGGCGAGGGGGTTGCACGATGGTGAATGTGATCAATTCGGCCTGCCCAAAGGAACGGGTGGGTGGAGAAGGGTGCAAAGCTAGTAAAACATCCTTGAGCAGGAGGGGTGGGTTAGTCTGGCCAACGGAGCTCGGATTCAAGCTTGTTACCTTTTCACCCGTCTTCTTTTCAGGTACAAGATTTCAAGAGAAAGACAGAAGAGCCCCATGGCAAGACAAATGCCTTCTCCCAATGTCACTATGTCCATGAGGACAACAGTGGTCACGTGCTAGATTGGCCCCTCGGTTCCCCTGTCTGATATGCAGTCTCTACGGCCACGATTCATGCAGTAGCAGCATGCAAACACACTTGTTCTTTTGGCAGAAGAGCGCAAGCTGCGTATTCCACCAGTGAAATACTGTTGTTGTGCCCAGGGGACATCATCCCATGGCTTGATTAAGAAATGACACGCTCAAGAGTCAGGTGGCTGACCCAGCATAAGTTCCTGTTGTGGCCAGCTGAGGCAGCTGGGAATTTCACTGTTTTAGGGGAACCATCCTCAGGTGGAGTGAAATCATCCGAGGCAGCTCTATGCCCACTCATAGAAATGCCTCAGCATTGCAAGTGTAGGCCATGTCAGTTACAGCAGCCCCGGGCCTCCTCTAACTTTAATCGCAGGCATTAAGGCTGTGCTGCCCCTTTGAAGTGCCGCTGTGGCGCTTCAAAGGGGCAGCGCAATGCGGAGCCTGAGATCAGCTGGGGACTCCCCAGCTGACCCCGGGCTCCACTACCCCTTTGAAATGCGCAAAGGTGGCGTTTCAAAGGGGCAGCTGCCTCACAGCTGAGCCGGGGATCAGCTGTGTGGCAGCTGCCCCTTAGAAACACCGCCTCTGCATGTTTCAAAGGGGCAGTGGAGCCCAGGGTCACCTGGGGACTCCCCAGCTGATCCTGGGCTCCGCGTGGCATTTCCCCAGAACCCAGGATCACCTGCCCCTTTGAAACACGTATGGAGGCTGTGCTGCCGCTGCCCCTTTAAAATGCCGCCTCTTGGGCTCCGCGTGGCAGCGGAGTCCGCAGCTGACTCCGGGCTCCACGGCTGCCCCTTTGAAATGCCGCCTTGGGGTTTCAAAGCAGCAGCACCACACAGCTGTGAAGTGCTATCACTTTGAAGTACCCCTTCCCCCCCAGCCATTGCTGCCTCTATCTGACAGAGGCAGCAAAGGCAGGGGCAGATTGGGGGGGGGGGGGAGAATCGACTAGTCCACTAGTCGACTAGTCTTTAACTTCCCTACCGGGGATCACCTGGAGGGCCCGGCTGATATCTGGCTCTGCGTTGCGCTGCCCCTTTGAAGCACCGCTCCAGTACTTCAAAGGGGCAGTGCAATGCGGAGCCGGGGATCAGCTGGGCACTCCAGCTGATCGCGGGCTCCTAAAGTGCTGCCCCTTTGAGGCACCGGGGCAGCGTTTCCAAGGGGCTGCACAACGCAGAGCCCGGGATCATCTGGGCACTCCAGGTGATCCTGGGCTCCTTGTTGAGCTGCACCTTTGATGCGCCACCACGGTGCTTCAAAGGGGCAGCGCTGCATGGAGCCCGGGGTCAGCTGGGGACTCTAGCCGATTCTGGGCTCCATGCAGTGCTGCCCCACTGAAATGCCACCACGGCATTTCAAAGGGGAGGTGAGCGTGATTAACTGCGCGATTAATCGCGATTAAATTTTTTAATCGCTTGACAGCCCTACTACACATGGAAGGGAGACACAAGAAATCAAGTATGATGTTTCTCGAGCCAAGACTTTGCTTTATTCAGACATCAATTCTCTCTATTGACACACGTAGACCTGCTCTCCTGCCAGCTGTTTATGGGAAGCTGTCTAACCCCCAGCCCCGCCGCCAAGGGGAGCAATAGGGGCAGTTGCCACAGGGCTCAATGATTCGAAGGGGCCCTTTAAATCGGTGCCGTAGCACAGTGCTGCATGAGCCATGTGGCTCATAGAGCTGGAAGGAAGGGAAGAGCTGGCTGCCCCAGCCCCACCCCTTCTGCCCGAGGCCCTGCCCTTTCTGGAAGCGTAGAGCCGGCCCCCCCATCTTGCCCACGGGCCTGCATAGGCTGTTGGCTCCCCCGTTTAGCCCTGTGCTGGGTGGAAAGACATTCGTTTCAATCCCTCTGAATACAAACGCGGCTGTGCAAAGGAACAGGGAGAGAGGATGGGGGAGCAACGCAGGTCTTACCTCTGTGTCTGCGTCTGCGGCTTTAAGCTCGAACTCCGTGATGGTTTTCCTCACCCCTTCCTGCACTCGCATCCCAGGGCTCTGCACCACAGGCAACGCGTCGTCCACTGGATTAATGGTGATGTGAAATATCTGGCTGACCTGGGACAGCAAGAAAAACAGGCCCTTCCTTGACGGACATGTCCTACTCCGGATGTGTCTTCGATGTTGGGAAGAGGAAAATGGGGTCAGCTCATATATAACACTGCCCATTGTGATGCTTCCTTCTGGCATCCTTGAACACTATGTCACCCTGCTACCCCTCTGCCCCCCCACCTCACCCACTACAAATCCATCTGTACGAACAGCAGGAGTACATCCCAATGCTAGGTTATCAGCTTAGGAGGCAAGGCTTGTTTCATTTCATTTGTGTGTCTCCCATACGATGAGAGGGGAATTTACTCCCAACACATCCATCTGTTCTGAAGACTCGACCATCTGCAATCCGCTCAGAGAATCCACCTACCTCATTCACTCCATCCGAGATGGAGAAGGTGAACGCATCAGCATGCTTCTCTGCCTCACTGGTGTGGATGTATTGGATGCTGCGCGAGGCCAGGTCTGCCTGGCTGAATGAGTTAATCCTTGTGCCTAGCACAAAAGGACAGGGAAAAAGCACCACAAAAACGATGAAAAGCAACAAGAGCAGGGAACCTCAAACAACCTCTAGGAAGGACAGAAACGCGTCTCCATCCCATACATAGCTCCAACACACAAGTGGAAGGACCATAGGCCGGCGCTTTCACAAGCACTCAAGAGTTGGCCTAACTCTGCTCTCTCAGCTTATGTGAGTTTTACTGCTGACTTCAACGGAAGCAGAGTTAGGCTAATGGTGAGTGCTCCTGAAAATCTCACCTGTACAATTCTCCCGTCCTGAAGGATGAAATTATACGAAGTTGACTCACATTCTCAGCAGACTGACTGGGATATGGTCATGTGGAGTACCTGTCAGTCTATGAGGAACAGTAAATCCCACAATTACATCATCTCTCAGACGACACATAGTGATGTCCCCAACAGGTTTTGTTGAACATGGGCAAAAGGTTCTCAGCTTTATTTGGTATAAAAAAAGATCCAGGATAAAATTTTCAAATGAGGTGTTGCAGAGAAAGAGGAACAGACAGGCACATGGTGGTGGTTGTGTCCAGGAATTACAGTTTTGGGAAGATATTATTAAAGAGATTCATCTTATGAGAAAATGCCAGCTTCCTAGACATCCCCTGACCTGCTTACTAAATGCTCCAATAAAGGAGCTACATTGTAAACAGAAGAACAAATCAATTTCTTTTTTTTTGTTGTTAGCAGCAAGAATTTGTATTGCATTTTATTAGTAAAAAAATGATTTTTCCTCCTCTGGAATTATGGTATAAAACTATGGACTGTCCTTGTAAGTGAAAAACTTTCACACCAAATATGTACGCAAGGGAAGTGCAAAAAAAAATTGGTCATACTTTGTTGTGTAAACAGAAGAGGACTCTCCCCTAGCCAACAAGCCAGCATCTTTAGCCACGTTCTTTGACTATTAACCTGATTCTAAAAAAAGTAATATGTAGTGCACAATGTAGTATGTTCACATTTTAACTTTGTCTTTATCAAAAGTTTCAAAACCAAACAAAACACCTAGGTTCCATTTTCAAAAGTGATTTAGGCACTTAGGGCCAACTATTTAAAGGTATTTGGCTGCCTACTGATGCAGAAAAATGCCTGGAGTGGGATTTTCAAAAGCATCCAGATGTCTAGCTCCCATTCATTTCAGGAGGCTCTTGACTGAAAACACCTGGATAAAATCTGCAATCTGCATTTTCTAACAAATTACTATCAATTAGTTTTGGGCCAACTTCAAAAGGTACAGAGGTTTGGTTTAGATAAGCAACAAAAAAATGGATGACTTTTTTTCAAAGCCTGTTTGACATTCATTACGTTAGAAGGCTTGCAAGGACAGACTTTCTTATGAGAGCTCCAGTACTTTTTGCTTAGAGCCAGGGCCAACTACACAATGGGAACCACCTCTTTCACAGAAATCCATCCTATTGACGTCTGATGCCTTCCAGATCTGAAAGAGCAGCCGCACCAGAACCAGTATATTTAAAATAATGAGAAAAAAGTTAATCCCGCTATTTCAAACTTCCAAGTATTAAGTTCAGTGTTTGGTTCGCATTCTAGGCAAAAGCTCTGGAGGAAATAAGAACGCTAACCACTTGTTCACCACTTTCATTTCTTTCTAAACCAAAACTGTAAGGGAACAGATTGCTTTCTGAAAACACAGCAAAGATTTACAGTCCATTAATCTAATGATAGGTCACACTAAAAAAAAAAATCCTAGATAAACAGAATCCAAGTCAAAGGAACATATTGTTTGAGGATACAGGTTTAGAGTAATTCATTAGACAGGATTAGCGGACACATAATATCCTGGGATAACTGGCCCTGGAAGGCAACCATAAGATTCAAAGATTACATTTGAGGGAACTGTTTTGTAAGTCTCACAGATGGAACAAAAAAGCCACTGGTAGGTCTCCAGAAAAGGTTTGTTTTGACCATACTTAAATATTAGGCAAGTCATACAGAAGAATGTTAGCCAACTTCAGTGCTCAAAGCGGTCTCCCATAAAACTTTTGCTGACTTAGCTGGTACATCATACCTTGGGTATCTGGAATGTCTCCCCCCCACCCTGCCAAACTTTGTGATTAAATTCATACATCTTAAGCAATGCAGGGGAAGAGGCTGGAGTTTTCATACCAAAATGTGCATGATCGCAAGGGCAAGGTACTGAGGTAAAACCGGGCACGCCCAGTTACAAGAGATGCTGGTTGTGAATTTTTGAGACATTTTAGAATCAGCCCTGAAGCATATGAAAATGAATCCCCTTATTATACGCAGCATGAATTTCAGTTTAGTCAGAGAGACTGTGAGTTATGTGCACTGCAGTTGTCTGAAATAGTGGATCACAAGAAAGGCAGATTCACACAAGCCAGTGGCATGAGCTACAGATCAGAGCTGGAGTACGGAGTAAAACCAGAAGGTGAGGTTATCATGGGTCCTAAACTCATCAAACAGTGGAATCAATAATTCTCTATGTGGGTTACAGAACATGCCTCATCTCCACTGGCCTGTTTTTTAAGCTCCCTGGTTGTTTGAGATCCCCTTGAGGCTGTCATTGCAGCCAGACATGTTTCAAGAAATTAACTTTTAAAAAGCTTTAAAGTCCCCAAAACCTGTGTCAAGAGGGAGTTTTGCAAACCTGGTGACGCCGCATGCTCCAGGTGACCCAGCTGCGGCTGTTTGGTGATTCTGTACAGAAGAGTTGCAGGCTCGCTGTCCTGGTCAGTAGCAGAGAGCTGCAGCGTTGTGATCTTCTTCACTGAATTTTCATCCAAGACCAGCCCTTTGTTAGCTATGATGGAGGGGGGAAGTCTGTCCTCTGAAAGCAGCAGGGGCAAAGTGGCTTGAATTAGGATACAATCAAGTTATCCTCCTTGGTTTGTGCATGCGCACGCACACACACGTATACATACGCTCTAGCAAACATTTTCAAAAGACACATAATTTTTACCTGAGTATTTTATGTGGGGCTGAAATACATGATGCTTCAGCTAAAAGTCACCAGAGCTAGTCACAGCATCGCAATGGGCCTGAATCAAAAGGCATTCAAGCCAGTGGGCTTCAGTAGGCTTTGGAGCAGGCCTGACATGAATAATGAACTATTCTTTTAATAAGCAATCCTTCCCATGCTCCAGTTCCGGTGGGTTGTGAGTTGCCAATAAATGAAACCCAAATCATCAAGATTGAACTCTTTAATTCAAAGGTTTGGGGGCTTTTTGCTTATAGATGGATTTAAATTAAGTTTCGGTGTTTTTCTTTAAAAAAAAAAAAAAAAAAAAAAGATACTGTTCTAGCACAACCGGAAGTTATGGGCTTGACAAAGGAACTGATGAGTGAACTTATACCGTCTGTTACACTGACAGTCAGATGAGATCAGAAGGTCTATGGGTAGGGTCCTACCAAATTCATGGTTCATTTTAATCAATTTCACTGTCAAAGGATTTTAAAAATCATACATTTCATTATTTCAGCTACTTACAGCTAAAATGTCAGGGTGTTATACTTGTAAGGATCCTGCCACAAAAAGGAGTGTGTGTGTGAGGGGGACCTGCAGTATTGCTACTCTGTTTTTTGTCTGCGCTGATGCTGGTGGCAGTACTGCCTTCAGGACTGGGCAGCTGGAGAGCAGCAGCTGCTGGCAGGGATCCCAGCTCTAAAAGCAGAGCTGCATCTCAGTCAGCAGCCACCATTCTCCAGCCACCCAGTTCTGAAGGCGGCAGTGCAGAAGGAAGCATGGCATGGTATGCTATTGCTTTCCTTGTGCACTGCTCCTAGGCGTCCAGCCAACAGCTGCTGCTCTCCAGCCGCCCAGCTCTGAAGGCAGCACAGAAGTAACAGTGGCAATACTGCCATCCCCCTAAAACAACTCCCTTTTGGGTGATGACACACAATCTGAGATAAGCTGGTCTCCCCTCTGAAATCAGTATAGTATAGGGAAAAAGCTCCCAAAAGGCCAGATTTCACTGTCTGTGACATGTTTTTCATGGCTGTGAATTTGGTAGGACCCTGTCTATGGGTGAGTTTCTGTGTTGTGCCTCTAAGAATCCAGCAACCTGTGACCGTTCTCCCCAATTCTTGCATCAGAGAAATTCTTCTCAAGATATCTATGCCTTTTAGGGCCCCTTGTGCCACTCCCTTTATCTGGCACACATGCGTTGGCGCAGGCGTGAGAATCTCACCGTAATTATCTACCATCTTTCATAGCTAAGAAAATCTTGCTTACATAGCATCTTTTACCTAATACACTAATATAGAATGCCTGGTCCACCAGTTTGTTGCCTTCTACGTCGATCACATCGAAGTTGAAAACAAAATGCCCTCCGGGCTCCCCCTTCTCATGACTATATTCCACTTGTCCTGGAGAGAAGGGGGAAAAGAAGTGGCATAATATAAGATGCAACATTGGCTGCTGCAACCTATTTTAGAATCTGCCTAGCTGGCAGAAAACAGAGATTGCTACCATTTCCAGATCTGTATGTCACCCCCACCCCCGGCCCCGATTCTTTCTTTCCTTTTGAGAGAGAGGTTTTAAGCACTTGGTATTGAAAATCAATTTCCCTTCATAGGTCTGTATCTGCTACTTTTCTTTCTCTCTTCTTACAGCTCCACATCACCATCCTTCACTGTAAAGATGCTGGCTATTTTAAAAATACACTTCATGGTACACTCTGGGTATGTCTACACTACAGCGTTATTTCGAAATAACACATCTACACACAAAATGCATTTGGAAATAGCTTTTTGCTATTTCGAAATAGCGCGTCCACACTGATTGGACACTGAATCACATGTAAGGCCAGCTGGAACTGGATCCAGCAGGGCATCAGGTCAGAAGTTACCTTGTGGTCACGGCGGCCAGCAGGGCACCCTGGGAAGGGCTGGAGGCCCCCTATTTCGAAATAAGCATCTACATAGCACTTATTTCGAAATAGCAATTTCGAAATTGGTGCTATTCCTCATGGAATGAGGTTTACCAATTTCGAAATAAGCCCTCCGCTATTTCGAATTAATTTCGAAATAGCAGTTGGCTTGTGTAGACACTAGGAAAGTTATTTCGAAATAACTTTTCTGTGTAGACATACCCTCAGGGTGTGTCTAGACTACATGGCTCTGTCGACGGAGCCATGTAGACGAGTTTACTCGGCAAAGGGAAATGAAGCGACGATTTAAATAATCGCCGCTTCATTTACATCAAAATGGTCGCCGCACTGTGCCGATCGGCTGTTTGTCGGCACAGCGCGGCAGTCTAGACGGGGATCTGCCGACCCCAGAACCCTTTGTCGGCAGATCTTGTAAGCCTCCGTCAACGGAGCCATGTAGTCTAGACACACCCTCAGTGATTAGCTAAAATAGCTTTAGCTTACTGTTGAGGGATGGGGAGTTGGTATTACAACATCTGAAGACATGACCAACCTGCTCACAACTCAACTACAAGCAGATGATGGGTGGGATTTTCAAAAATGCTGAAGTGATTTAGGAGCACAAGTCCAATAGAGTCCAATGGCGCTGCTGCTCCTAAGTCACATGGGCTCTTTTGAAAATCTGTGTCTATTACATGGGTCGCAACATACTGTCCAGCAGCCACTGGACAAGATGACCTTATAGATTGTGTCTGTCTGTCAAGCTCTACAGTGTTACAAGAATTTCAGATTTATGTTTTACGCTGTGTCTTTCTCATTACATTGGGATTTATGGGGACAACAAAATACCATGCAACTCTTGTTCATTACACTGGTAACAATCTCAGTGTTACCCTGTGCACCTTCTTTCTGTTATATCTGGGCCAGATGAACTCTTCTGGAAGCCCAACGCTATTAGATTTTGTGGGACCCCCCCCCAAGCTCATGGCTGGGGCAAAGGGTTGGGATACAGGGCCTGGGTGGGAGTCAGGGTGTGGGCGGGGGCTCAGGGCTGGGGGAGGGGATTGAGGTGCAATGCACTTACCTGGGGCAGCTCCCCTTTGGTAGGAGAGGGGGCAGTCCCAAGTAGGGGGGGGTGGTAGGAAGCTCTGCACGCTGATCTGCCCTCGCCTGCAGGCACCACCCACCCACCCACCCCCAGCTCCCACTGGCCACGATTCTCGGCCAGTGGGCATTGTGGGGGTGGAGCCTGCAGGCGAGGGAAGCGTGTGGGTGGAGCTTCCAGGGTTTGAAGCTCCAGCCCAGCGAGGGGACAGCAGCACGTGGAGTCACATCCCTCTTCTCCTGCCAGGCAGGGCTAGAAAAAAAGGGCTTTTTTGGCTATAACCCAGGGCCCTGCAAAAAGACCTGCTCTTTTGGCAGCCCAGAGATCTTTTTGCAGGGTCCCTCTTAGCCCGAATCCCCGGACTACAGCCTCTAAAGCCCCATTCTTAATCCAGCCCTGTCTGCGCGCTGTCATCTTACATTTAAATTGCAAACTCTTGTGGTGTGATGTGTGAATACAAGGGGCAGCATAACCGGGCCGGCACTGGCATCTCTCCAGATGTTACCACAATAGAAATAAAGAGGAAGAGCCAGGCAACTGTCAATAGCTCTAATTTATGCCCATTTGCTTTAGCGCGTTAATTTGCAACTTTGCTGAGAGGTGAAGACAGATTCCAAATAGCATCAGCTTGTGAAGTCAAACTACTCTCTTACCCCCTCCAAATCCTATGCCCTCTCCTCTTCTATATAAAAACACACATTCAGTGGCCCTCCATGCATGCAAGCTGATTAAAAAAATGCTTTCAGGGACAGTTTGATGAGTTTTACATTAACTCAGACAATGGAGACGCTTATCCTTAAATATCATGTAACAAGATATGTTCTATTCCTTTGGGGGGATGGTTAAAAAAAAACGGGCAGAAAGTCAGTTTTATTTACTGGAACTCAAAGGGTTAAGAAATTTGCTCACCTTTATTTATATCAGCTTGGGTGAAACTTTTGATGGGTCCCTTGACCGAGATCTGAACGAGGTTATCAATTTTAGTCATCTGCAGACGTCCAGTACTGGGATCTTTCTTCATGACATACCTGACCCTCAGGTCATCTGAATCAATAGCTGTAGCTTTTAAGTGCTGGCTTGTGATGCGTGCTACAGTGCCTAGACAGTAACAGACGGCACATAAATAGCTCCACTCAACCCTTCCAGATCACTTGCCAAATCATTTTGAAAGACTCGATCGCATGATTTATAAATAACATGTAACATTTTCAGAGATTTTGCACTTTGTTGCCTCAATGAAGTGCCAATTATTTCCCTCCCAGGTCCAATTTTCAAACACAAAGATACCTTAGTACAGTGGTCCCCAACCTTTCGTGGCTGCCGCGCACCTGGGGGCGGGGCCGCCCACGCGCCCTGCGCCAGCACCGCACATGTGCCGCGTGCAGGGGGTAGGGGCCGCCCATGCACCCTGCGCCCGGGGACGGTAGCGCATGTGCCGCGTGCAGGGGGTAGGGGCCGCCCATGCGCCCGGGGACGGTAGCGCGCATGTGCCGCGCACCGGGTGTAGGGGCCCCCCACGCGCCCTGCGCCCGGGGCCAGCACCACGCATGTGCCACGCACCCGGGGTAGGGGCCGCCCATGAGCCACGCGCCCGGGGCTGGCACCACGCATGTGCCGTGCACCAGCGGCGGGGCCAGCCCAGATGTTTCGGCGGGTGCACATAAATGCCCCGGTGGGTGCCATGGTGCCCGCGGGCACCGCGTTGGGGACCACTGCCTTAGTAGGTTGCCTAAATCCTGCATCTGGATGCTCCGCTTGGCAAGGAAACACTGATCTATTTTCTTATTAGGTGCTAATTGGAGTACCCCAGCGTCAGTCCTGCTGAGGAGTCCACACTTGACATCCGGGCTCCTCAAAGCTTGGCACTTCACCAACACATGGACCTGACATCAGACTTGGAGCATTTGCCAACGTGTGTGTCCTGAACAGCCTTGTAAAACCAACCAGTGCTCTATTGTCTGACTAATCTTACCCTCCCTTATCACAACTCCATGTTAGCCAAAACGTGCTCATGTCCCAAGGTGCAGTAGGAGACATGACCCTGTTTTGGACAACAGCAGCTCAGACAAGCACTGCTCAGCTACTCAGCGGGTGAGGGATGGGGCATGTTCCAAAGGAAGAGAATTACCTGGGGGGCTTTGAAGTATCCACAGCACTTCCCTTTTCATTCCAAACCAAATCCTTTCCCAGTCCTCAGTACGGAGTGCAACGCCCACTGCCTAATTCCCCAATGGCCCAAGCTCCCAATGATTGGATGGTTTCGGGTGGGCCCTGGCACGTATGAGTATTCACGGTTGCACCGCAGTTTAACTATTCTGAATCTGGGGACAGGACAGTGGGTAATTCTGAAATGTAGCAGAACGGCTCATAGCTTCAGATCAGCTTTCATTGTGTTCACAATGTAACAGGATGGAGACAGCTGGTGTTTTTTGGGCGACTCAGTACAAGGAGACAGTACAGAGAACAGACTGAGGGGTTAGGGGTCATGACAGAGGAGAAACTACGATAACAGGCCCTGTTCTCCTCTCACACCCATGATTATCGCTGTAAAACTCCCTGAATTACTCCACTGTAGGAGTGGTATGAGAAGAGCAAGAGGTCCAATTATGCAATTGGCTAATGAATGGCAAAGTGGAGGAAGGACATGGTAGCAATCTAGAAATAGTTCACGTGGGGCTAGCAGGAGGGAGAGGAATTATTTGGGGAGGTTCGGGACAGCATGACTCGGAGGAATGAGTGACACTTTCAGAAAGGTCAGCTGAAGCTGCACATCAGGAAAATATTGTTAATGAAAAGCTGTGGCAGGCTGTAGACAAGTTCCAGGGGAAATGGAAAAAGCCTGACACTGAAGACATTTAAAACTAGACTAGACAAAGCACCTACATTGCAGGAACTTTGCCAGGTGGGGTTTGATAGATCACCCTTGCCCACATGATTTCTAACTTGTATTATTCCTTTGACATGTCTAACAACTTCTGTTGCTCTTCCTGGAAGCACAGCAATTTTTAAGGGTTTCTTCTCCCCGCCCCTCTCTTCTCCTTTCGCCAGTCCAAAGGTTTTTACACTTTTTTGATATACTGGGACAGAAGCCTTGGCTGAGATGTTCAGTCAGCTTGGGGATTTAAACATTCCCACTTCTGATCACAGTCAGTAGGAGCTGTGTCTCTAAACCCCTTGGCTGCCTTTGAAACGCTTGACCGCCTATGTGTGTATTTTAGAAATGTGCGTCTGCCTGTCCGTCCATCTGTGAGTCCATTTTTTCAAGAACTCCTCCTAAACAATAAGAGCGAGGGTCACCTAATTCTGTGGGCTGCATCCTCTCTTCCTAATTCAAAGCAAGGTCGGGGTTTGGTTGTGCCAGGACAATGGGATGTGCCTGGAATTCAATTGTTTCTCATCAAATAGAAAGGGAGGGGTCTGGTAGGAAGGCGTTATACTGTAGAATGACTATGGGGGGAAGCAAGCGCTACAGCGGGAAGCACTGGTGGGCGGCCTTTGACACCTCCCACATCCATGGGCTGCTCCCCCCCATCCCTGGGTTGCCCTCAGGGTGAAGCTGGCAGCTAGGGCATGCATCCCCCCCAAGATGGCGCTGGGAAGAAGCTGGCAGCTGAGGTGCATCCCCCTTCCTACTGTGGGCCAGCCCAGGGAGAAGCCAACATTCAGGATGCGCGGCCTCACCCTTGCCCCAGGCCGGCCCCGGGCAACTCTGGGTAAGTCTTCTAGTTAATTTCTATGGAATTTGTTAGTCTCTCCACTCACACCGTACCAGCTGAAAGCTGGAGGCCCCTGTTCACAGCTAATCTGGGTGGCTCATTCTTTGGCAGCTCCATAGAGAACTCCACTCTCCCGCTCTCGGTGTGCAGCCCATCTGTGAGAGAGAATCTGAACTCATCCGCCCGTGTTCTGGAACTGCCCTGCGTGTAAACAATCAGTTGGTCCAGGACGTCCTGATAGGTGAAGGAGGAGCCCAGAGACAGAACACGCCCATTCTCCAGCGGCTCTGAGTAAGACTGTCTCCTGCGGAGGCGACCTGGAGAAAAATAGTCACAGTAAACACACAGAGCAAAACAGTCACATGGGAGTCACTGATTCTCAGTGTTGGTGTAACTGGCCACTTGTGCACTCCTGGACACCCGGTAGGCCACGTATTAACCACTACCTTTTCACACCCACTTGGCACTAGGGATGTAAAGGGTTAACCGGCTACGCGGTAAGCATTGTCTTTAACCAATTAACAGGTGCATGGCTGAGCCGGAGCAGCCCACCCGGACCTACTGCACTACGGGCAGGGGTCACTCCAACCCACCTGGGCTGGAGCAGCCCCCCGCCCGTTTGCGGCGTAGTGTGGCGGGCCCTGCCTGGCCCAGCCAGTGTGCCATGGGCGGGGGCTGCTCCCACCTGGCCAGGCCCACTGCAAATGGCGACTGAAGATGCAGAACGCTGGAGTATCTGGTCCTTGGATTCTTGACTAGAGCTAGGGGACATTTTTTGGCAACGTGTAAATTCAGCCAATTCAACTGGCCAGCACAAGGGGAAAGTGCTGTCTTGACCTTACCCTTCCCATTTTGAGGTACTGGAGATGGTAGGGTGCCGTGTGGAGGCTATGGGAACAATTGCGGCTACAACAACAATCCTACCCCCACTAAGCATAGACCGGGAGAGTAAGCTGTTAGAAACAGTGAACAGCAGGTTTCAGGCTGCTACAAGTTATTATGGCTTCACATCTAGCTCTTGACATCGGTTCAATCAGCATCGCAGGCGGAGGAATGTTTTACGGCGGCTCGAGGTTGTTTTGGCATCTAAAACAAAAGGAACCCATCTGCCTCAGCAAAGTATAACGTGGCTTTATTATTCCTTGACAGGTCATTTTCTCCCTAGGGAAATACATCCCAGCACTCGGTGCATCACACGCGCGCTCTGCGGAGGCTGCAGAAGGGCCCATTCCAGCGGGATGCAGCAATTAAGCTGGCTCCAAAGGGCAAGTCTTAGAGTCTAGCGGTGTCCTGTCTAGGCCCCTCACTCCACAGCTGTCGCCAAGTCGCTTTCCTCCCCTGAATTCAACAAACAAAAGGAGGCAGGAAGAGCTGGGAGCAGTAAGGGTGGGGAGGCTGGGTAACTCGAAAGTCTCCCGTAGGGTCAGATCCTTAGCAGGGCACCAATCTGTGTCACTGGGCCAGTTCTGAGGGCAATGGGGTGGGTTCTTCTCCTACACTGACAAAGCAACTGAGCAGCTGCTCCATGGAGGTTTCTTCAACTCAGTGGCTGAAGAAGCCCTGTGCTCCCCTCCTGCAAATCATCTGTAGAAAGAATGCCAGCAGGCTGCATGTAGCAGCAGCTCTTCCAGTACTCCTGGGTCTCTCCCACTCCGTGCTAAGGGGACCCCGCCTGGCTGCCATGCCCAGGCAGAGCCGTGACACCAGGAGAACAGATTTACCTGATCACTTCCCAAACTGCTTATTCATTTTCTATTCAAAATGCAAAGGCAGCAGGGAGAGGGGCGCATGTACCGCGGGGGATGAGCTCTGTGCTGGCCGCTGATCTCAGCCCGCTGCTGCAGGTGAAACCACGTGTGGGGATGCTGTAGCAGGACAGGCGGAGAGAGACGCTTCTTGTGGAACTGACCAATTGACAAACTAAACGAGCCCCTTCTACCGCCTGCCACAGAACCTGGGTCTCCTCAGCATAACACCCACCACAGGCCTGTAAAACCCCTCAGAGCTGGCCTGTTGGGAAGGGTGAACCGCCCCCTTCCCCCCAGCACAGCCAGCACAAATGTATTTTACAGGAACCAATCAGTCCCTTCTGCTCGGTCTTACCATGGTCAGGGCTTTTGGTAACGACAAAGACCAGCTGCTCCGCCGGCGTGTCCAGGTCCTGCAGGCTCAAGGAGGCATTGCTGACCACCGCCCCTGAGCGGCTGCCCACGCTGACAGGCGCCAGCATCATCTTCGGGGCCTCGTCATTCCGCCGCTACCGAGACACAGAAACAGGCAGGCCGGCTTAGAACCACCTCACTCACAAGGGGACAAACTCACCTTGAAGGAAATTCCCCTGGGATTCAAATAAACACCCTTGACTTGTTTTACTGGTCCTGGTTTTAAGAGAGTATTTCTCTGAACTGTCGTGTTGGAAGAGTCTCCTGCACGTTGGTCAACATCCTGCCTACACCACAATGGATGGGGACCAGTAATTCGCTTCGCCAGAAGCCTGGAGAAGGAGGCCGAGGCGTGTACTTGTGCTTAGCGAGCAGCAGAGCAGGACCTGGATTGTTATGCAGTCACACTCTGCTACCTCCTTGCCTATCGAAAGCAGACAGTGTAGCCTAGTGGGCAGAGCATCAGTGTAGGAGAGCTGGGCCACAGTTCTGCCCCAGGCCTGCTGGGTGACCATGGGCAAGTCACTTCCCCTCTCGATGCCTCAGTTTCCCCCTCTGCAGAATGGGGATAATGAAACTGATCCTCCCTTGTAAACTACTTCAAGATCTACATTTGAAAAGTGATGTAAAAAAGCTGGGGGTTCCTAGTGCCTACGCCAGGCCTAGGTGCATGTGTCATCTCTGCCAACACTATATTATTCTCCTGGTCACGCTAGCTTAGCTGCACTGGCTGGTGTTCTGGGGCGGGGGGGAAGCTACCCACTACCTGCGTGCCTGTGGCATAGGGGGATCTGTGTCCTCTAATTGAGACAGTGAGTAGAGAGGCGTAAAGGGGCACCTTACCCTCCCTCCCTGGTGTGGGTATTTGCTACCCAAGTGTAGGGTTCCTTAGACAGCGTGTACCTGGATGGTGATGTTGACGCTGTGAGTCTCGGACCGGCTGAAGCCATCACTCACGTAGAAAGTGAAGACGTCGTTCGTCGGCTCAATGCTTTCATGGACGCTCTGAAAGTAGTAAATGCTGTTCTCCAGCACGTCGTTCATGGAGAACGATGCCTCTGCGCCTGCAGAGCCCCCGGGGCCAAAACGCCCACCTGCCAACAAAGCCCCAGCGGTGAAAGGATGCTCGTTTCCCCAAGAAAACAACCAGAGTAAGGACATGGCCCCAAATTCTGCTTTCCTGTTCCTGCAATTGATTGTTAATGTGTCTAGAGACCCACCCAGAAAGCTGCTGCTTTGGCACTGTGAAATACAAACATTGTGTGCTACAGACGTCACTGAGTACTAGCTGGCTTCAGCCCCCTTTTATTAGGAAAATGATGAAACACCCACTAAGGCACCATCTTTCCCCAGCAGAACCAACAGACCAGCTCATCCCGGCACTAACAGTCAGGCTGCCACCACTTAAAGGTCTGTTTAGTCGGTGGAGATCGGTCTTTTTCAAAACGCTAACTTATTCCGGTTCGTCCATAGGACGCAGTGGATACACGGGGGAACTGCTCCTGAAATGGGGATCCCAAACAGTATGTGCTGATGGAGGAGTCTCGGATAGCTCGGTTCCAAAGAAACCGCCCCACCATGGAGCCAAAGGGAAGCCAGGGCCACTGCAGAGGCAAACGGCCTGCATGATGTCCCAAGAGCCCCGTCAGATTCCAGAGCGATGTGCAGACGTTGAGGGACCTGCAGGGTCTGTGAGGCAAATCTCTGGGGTTCTTTGGTTGGGGGGAGATCCCCCTTCCTACCTCCCCAACAGAATGCACAGGAAACTCCATGAAGGGACCCTCATATTGTTTCCTGATCTCTATGTAGTTTTTACAACACACTGGCACGACCTGGCCCTGTAAACATAGGAAGCCACAGACATGCATCTAACTCCAGGATACAGGGGAGCAGCCAACCAGCACCCTGAACAAACAGTGTAAGGGGGAAAGGAAATTATTGGCAATGAAACTGGGACCAACCCCTCCTGGTATGTGCACCTATATGATTTAGGAGCAGACGTCTCATGAGGACTGTCCATGGATAATATGCGAAAAGAAATAGGGGCTGCTTATAAACCGTAGGTCCTATAGCGAAGTCATAGAAATAATACCAGCCACATTTCTTTGCAGCTTAGCTAGTTTTCAAACTGCAGTGCAATATTTATTAGTCAGACTCAGGGAAGGATTTCTACGGATAACAAGAATGACCCAAATTACAAGAGTAGATATTAAACATTAAAGAAGGTTTCTATAAAGGATGTAAACCCCCCGGTGGGACACCCTCTAACTTTTGAGAGTAAGGAAGAAACTTTCCCTGTGGGCAGGTTCTCTCACAACTTCCAATGGGAGTGTTTCTCTGAAGCAGACGGTGCTGGCCATGGGTTACCCTATGCCTCATCCAGTCTGGCAATTCTTATGCTCCCATTTCCTGACCAAAGGAAAAGAAATCTGATGCAGTTTACCTGTCCTTGTGTTTTCAATGCACCCATATCTGGGCAGCGTAATTATTGTAACCATGAGGTCCTCTTTGGCTGTATCGTAATCAGTGGCTAGGAGATGGTGAACTGAGAGCGCGACCCTCCCTCCTTCATCCACCTGAAAACAAACAAGGTAAAAGAAGCAGAACAAACATGCTTCAGAACTGAAAACAGGTCCAGTAACCATGGCTGAATGGCTTTTATAGTCTGCTCAAGGAGGATTTCATCACACGAGTGCCTTAAACGTCTCTGTTTACCTGTTTCTGCAGGAACTCTCTGACTCACTCTTACTACGGGTCACAGCTGGATTATGCAGGTGGGCCAAAGTCCCAATTCTTCCCCCCAACATTATATATTTTTTAAAAGTTCCTGCCCCTCCTAACCAAGGAATATAAAAATAAAGTGTAATGCTGGGGCAAGGCTGAGAAAGAACTTATCTTGCCCCAGCAGCAGCCTGCATGCCACAGAGCGAGCGTGTCAACACAAGGGGAGTGGCCGGAGCAGCAGACTGTACACCGGAGGGTCACAGTGACCTGCTAGGGACTGGGCTGGGTTGTGGTTTGCTGATTGGGAAGCGTTTGATGGCTAGGCAGAGGGAGTGGGAAGCCGGGAAGGGAGGGAGAACACATCAAAAGGTTCAAAGAAGCCTTTGGAAATGTTGCATGTTGAGCCAAACTTCCAGATGTTTTAGGTTCATCCATCACTAGCCTTTTGTGTGTCACCTGGTGACTTGAGCCAGATCCTCAAGCAGCACACCCCCACTGATATCAATGGAAGTACATCAATTTTTACTGGTGCAGGATCAGGCCCACTGTGTGCAACGGAAATGACTTGATGAGGTTCAGGGAGATGGTGGTACTGTTCACTTCATCAAATCATTTATTAACACTTTGCAGTGACACAAAGCTTTCTAGCATCTTGACTAGACTCCTGTTCACCAGGCTTGCACTCCGGCACTCGACTGCCTGATTGTTCACCTCCCACCTGCTCCTGCTACGACTTCCTGCATTCTGGGCAATTACTCACAGTGATAAGGTCAGCAAAAGCAATGATTGAAGGCTGGCTCTGGACAGATGTGATGGTGATGGTAAACATCTGGCTGTCGAGCTGATTGTTGTCCGCATCGAAGACAGTGAAGTGGAAGATATCCACGACTGGCTGATTGTCGGTCTCAAACTCAGTTGAGTATCTGTACCAAGAATCAGATCAGCAAGTCACACTGACAGCCTGCTGAAAGGGTTAAGGACCGCACGGGCAGGTAAATGGCTCTTTTCAAGGAAGTAACAACTCAATCCTTTCCCCCTCGATCTCATCCATCCAGACAGAATCAATATTTTCCTGTGTCCGTGGGTGAGTGGCAGTGATCAGGACAAAGCTGGTCTGAAGGAACTGGCTAGTCACCCACAGAGAAAAAACATTCAGACAGTTCCTAGCACAGTGCTCTGCAGACCTCCTACAATCATGCTGTGAACACGTCAGAGAAACCAGGACCAAACTCAGGGGTGGTTAGGAAAGAACATGGGAGGTGAAGGTTAGGGTGATGAATAGATATTATCCCAACAGACCCAACCTGCCCTTCCTGAAAGAAGCGCGCTTTTGTCTTTTCTACTAAACCTTCAAATCCGGACACGTGTCTCTTGGCAGTCACGAGGAATAGGGTTTTCAAAAACACTCAGCAATGGCCTAACTCTGTTTTCTTGCTGAAGCCAACAAAGAAACTCTCATCATTTTCAGTAGAAGCGGAGTGAGGCCACTGAGCACTTCTGAAAACCCTATTCCGTTTCTATCGTGATATTTTTATCATTTTTAGACACTGGCTTATTTATGTGCTTAAGAGTTATCACCTTGACCCTTCACTTGCTGCTGTTAATACACAAATGGACTGACAGCACCGATCCCCTGAGCACAGTTCTTCAGTCTAGTCTCTGCTTGTGTAGGAAAGCAGATATATATTGTTGGAAGCATACAGCGACACATGGGTCTTAATTTGGTGTCATGCGGCAAGAGCAAGCACTAGCTTCCTCTGGGTAGGCGCCAATGACAGGCTCAGCTCTGACACTGCTGGGCAGGAAATCTAGACATGAGTGGCGTAGCTTGTTGTATCACTTTTTCAGCTGGGACAGTGAAAAAACACTGCTTCCTGCTAGAGCTACAGCACAGAGGATACCACTGGTCACACAACAGCAGTGAAGTTTAGGAAAGGCATGAATTAGGTGTCAAATATTTTATGGCTAGAACTACTTCAAGTAAAGGAAATTATTTCTTTTATATCATCCTGCTTGGTACTGCCTAACAAAAAACCCCGAAGGATAACAAATATAGAAACAGAGTTCGAAGACGTTCAAGCTAAATAGCACTGTGTGAGTGCAGAAATACCTATTCTGTATACCCAAGCATAATCATTTTTATCATCACAAGATACAACAGTGTTGTTATGAGAAACCATCTCGGCTATAATTTATAAATACTGCGTGTCCCAATGTTAATCGCATATCTTTATTACCTGATTCTCTGGTTGTTGATGTCTTCCATGGTGAAATTATAAACCTCAGAAAGCTCATCAGCATACTGCCCCGATGTTCTCCGTAGGAGGGTGCCATACATGGGCAGAGAAATTAACTGAACTCTTATCTTTGAGTCAGGAGAATTATTATCCTAAGGAGAAAAGTAAGCCAAACAGCAGTATTTGCTTTTGTTTCTTTATGAACATGAAAGAAAAAAAAAGTCAGGTGGTGAAATAGATCAATACTGAGCTAGAAGTAAATCAATGGAGCACCTTTGATTTCAATGGGGCCATTCTGATTTATACCTGCAGAGAATCTGCCATAAAATGTACATTCCTTCTCTCATAACTGAGAGATGTTCTATCTCTGTGTCACACACACATATTCACTGGGGTATAAGTCTAGCGTATTTTATTTTCAAATCACAATAAATGCCAAGTAGAATTTACCTTCCCAATAATACCTAGTTGCTGCTTCCCCTCAAGATGGACTGAACTATAATTTCTATACAGCAGAGAGAATGTACAAAGTCTGAGCTAAATTCAGCTCTTAGTTTCACCAATATAAATCTGAAGCAAAATCTATTGAAATCAGTGGATTAGTTCTGGATTTACACTGACACACTTAGGTGCTACATTTGGCCCAGTTAACTATATTATATGTATCCAACTACATAATCTTTTATTTACATCAGCATCGTTATTGAACAGTTTCAGGTGACATTATATAGCACAGTGTCAAAATGTTAAGTCACCATAACTTGACATAAAAATAAATAGCCAAAGCCTCTTTCCCTTCTCTCAAGTGTAAATACACTGACTTAGTACAAGTAAGGTAAGCAGGTTTTGACTCACAGACTTTCATTACATGCATCCAGAGAGCAAGATTTATTTTTTACATAATATTTGAGGGTCCACAAAAATCTAATGTAGACTTCTGAACATTTCACCTTCCTCCACCACACACAGTGATATTAAACTAACGGCACCTACAGTCTTCTTTAATGCATTAAATATGTCTGTAGTCTGGTCTCATTTCCTGGGCCCCTTTAAAAATGATTTCCCAACAGTGCAGTCTATGCAAATCTGGTAAGATATCTTAACATAAAATTTTCAGTGCACAAAGAAGTGATTTAACCTGTTTTGGGTTTGGGGCTTTTTTAATTTGAGAAAGACCAAAACCATACCAGAAATGAGTGAACTTCAGCACAAGGTGAGTGAGGTAATATCTCACTCCGTGTAGCTCGAACGCCTGTCTCTCTCATCAACAGAAGCCAGTGTCGTAGTGAGGGGAGTGGCGGGGCGGTTGCCCCCGGATACCACACTAGGGAGATGCCAATTAGTCGTCCCTCGGCTCGCATGCCACCGCCGGCTGGAGCCTCCTCCCCGCCTCTCTGCCCTCAGCCCGACCCTCCTCCATCTCTGCCGGCGGGTTAGTGCGTGCGGGGGCTTGGCCCCAAATTGGAAGGGGCAGGGGAAGAACCTGTACAACCCCCCCTTTCCCTTCCTCCCAGAGTCAGGCTCAGCGGCGTGCCGGGTTTGGGGGCCAAGGGTGCAAATTTTACCTTTGCCCCATGGCGCATAACACCCTCGCTACACCTCTGACAGAAGCTGGTCCAAACAAAGATATTATCTCACCTGCCTTGTCTCTCTAATATCCTGGGACCAATGCAGCTACAACACTGCATGAACTTTTGTATGTCATTTAAGTCAGTGAAACTTGAAAGAAAACAAGATTTCTTTGGAGAAATGGTGCAATAATATTGCTTTCTGGATCTGACACCTTTACGTCAGCCATAAAGGTGACACCATATTTCTACTCAAAGCTTTTTTTTTTTTTTAATCATTAAGTGATATATGCCTGGAAAAAAGGCCATTAAAATGCTGATAGCCCCTTAGACTGTGAAGTTTGTGTACAGATCCCTTCCATGAATCCCACTGCTAATTTCTTTGCTGCTAAATCCATTGCTTCTAGCAAAGCACCACATTTCTGTGCAACCGCCGATACCGGAAAACTCTCACATTACGTATGATGTCACAGAATTCTGGGTTGTTTTTAGCAAATCAGGAAGAGTCAGTCAAAAATCGGGGAGGGTAAATCAGTTCTTAAATGATTACTGCTGAGCAACCCCACATGCCTGGTTAGTGGGATGTTTGGTGCATTAAACATGGGATTAACTCAATTTTCATTTCTGCTTTGAAGTTCACCTTTACTTCAGTCAAATGTGAATAGTTTCAAACACCTGGTGGGATGAAAGAGCTCATTAGTCCCTCTCTGGCAGCTGTAGTCAGGGTATATATAGTAAGAAGTTAAAGTATTTGCCAAGTATCGACATTCTGGTGGTGCAGAGGTGTAAACTGCTACAAGTCTCCTGAGGGGAAGGAAGCTAGCTGAATGCACTGGGGTTTAGAAAGGAACAGTTACAAGCTTACAATGTAAGCAAGGTGTGATCGTGAGAGAGTCACAGAGCTTTTACTAGCCACCGTGACACTCAGCGAGCAGCCAGGGGCCAGGCGAGGACCGTCACCATCCATCAGAGACACTCTGACTTTCAGCACCGTTGTCGCAGCGCTAACGCCGTCCGATACGGAGATTTCCATGCTGTCCTCTGCGACTGACGAGCCATCGTGGACGTACTGTAAAGCATTTCCAGGGACATCCTCATACGGAAAGGTGTCGCCTTTCCAAAAAGAAATATAAAAAGAGCGATGACTCTCTCTACTGCATGACATTGATACTTCAAATTCAGATCAAATGCCTTGGGCCCAGATTAAACAAATCACCGAAGCACCTGTTTCTCTGGTATTTGATGCATCCCTTACAGCTGTGTGAGCTCAGATTCTATCTGAGGGCTTCATTAATGAGCTAGAATGTAAGCAGGGAGAAGCCATGACCCTCATCTTAGTATAGGAAAACGGTGACAAAATGAGTAATGTTTTACTAAGAAACCTCCTCAGTTCTTGTCAGCGCAGCATTTTTCCCTTCCTTCTAAAACCCACATTTCTGGCCAAGGCTTTCTGCACCAGGTCTGCTCTCCCCACCCCCGCCAGCTATTCTTTGCATGGCTTTCCCAAACCTCGCATCTGGTGGAACCTGCTACCACGGAAGACAAAAGCATTTCTCCAGCCTGTCAAACAGTAGAAACAGGATCTTGATCAGGAGTCCTTGGATGATGTCATTTTTACATTAATATTCCCACTGAAGTCAATCAATAAAACCAGCCGCTAGATCTTGTACAGAGCTTTTTCATCAGTAGATTACAAACGGTATGTCTAGACTGCACCCCTCTGCCGGCAGAGGGATGCAGATTAGGCAGGTCGAAATTGCTAATGAAGCGGGGATTTCATTAGCATAAAAATGGCCGCCGCTTTTTTTCGGCCCGGAGCTTTGTCGGAGAAAAGCAGCAGTCTAGAGGTTGATCTTTCGCTAAAGAAAGCCTTTTCTGATAGATCCCTTATGCCTCGTAAAACAAGGTATGCAGGATCTATCGGAAAAGGCTTTCTTTAGCGAAAGATCAGTCTCTAGACTGCTGCTTTTCTCTGACAAACCTCCAGGCTGAAAAAAGCGGCAGCCATTTTTATGCTAATGAAGTGCAGGATATTTAAATCCCCACTTCATTAGCAATTTTAACCTGCCTAATTTGCATCCCTCTGCTGGCAGAGGGTGCAATCTAGACATACCCAAAGAGACCAGTGTCGTCATCTGTTACCGATGGGGAAACTACTTGCCCCAGGTCAACCAGCAGGCCAGATGCTAAGCCAGGAATAGAACCCAGAGCTCCTGAGTCCCAGTGTGCTGCTCTACCCACTAGCTTAGGCTGCCTCCTGGACAAGGGAGCCAAAAGCCTGTGCAGGCCCCTGGGCAAGGTGGGGTAGCTCCATGCTCCCCGAAGGGGCAGGGTCTTAAGTGGAAGGGGCAGGGGCAGGGCTGCCAGCTCTGCACATCGTCTGGAGCGTCCCCCTCCCAGCCCTCAGAGCTGCAGAACCCCAGGCCCCTTTGAATTGTTGGGTCCCAGTTTTGTTTTGTCCCCTTCTCCCCTCGCCTTGTCGACGGGCCTACTCCGGCATCAAGAGAGCTGGGACCTGGAGCCGGGTCTCCCACTTCCCACCCAAATCCCCTAAATAACCACCTGGCTACTGGCAACTCAGGAGCGGATTTCTCTGCCTCCAGGGTGCATTTTGAAAGGGCTCCGTTTCATCCAGGTACTGAATGGGAGGGAACATTTTCTGTGGGATAGGCAAACTGCCCAGCGCTCGTGAGTGTGTTCAGTGCTCGGAAAGCAATAAATAATACCCTGCCGGCTCTCTGAAGAGCTTGTGACAGGCCATGACTAACCATTCATTCTGGACAAACAGACCCAAGCTTATTAACAATGAACACAACCACACGGACAGGGGAAAGATACTGCACTTGGTGCCGGCCCCTCTTCCTCAGCGGCCTGCTCGACTCACCTGCTTTCACGTGCTCCTGCGCCCCAGCGTGATACCTGAGCAGGGCCCCGTAGCGGGGCGGTTCCACCAGCTCAAAGAAGAGATCTTCAGGGGCGGTGTCTGCGTCGCTCACTGCCAGCTGTATCCCTGCACCGGGGGAACACACGGCATGGGCCTCAGAGCTGTACTCTGCTGCACAGCAAACCTGCCCCAATTTCCAGCAGCTCCCATGCATTAAGTGACAGAAATGAATGGGCAGGAATTGAGTTGGCATTTTCCAATTAATGCAATTCTGGAACTTTCCTGGAATTTCTCCCGGTGACGCCGAGGGCCCTGGGTTCAGATGCTAGTGCCCCTCCATCTCACAAATGACATCTAGCGTGAGCTTCAACTTCTAACTGTGTGTGTGGGGGAGGGGGGAAAGGGGAACGCATCCATTCAAAAAGCCCCATGATGCCATGGGAGTGGATCTGTGAGGCGGTCTATGAACATGCAGTTTCCTTATCCTGGCGCATGCTCGCCTATGCCAGACAGCGTTGTGTGCTACATGGCTAATGCCGCGCCTGACTGCCTCTCTCCCATGGCGATACATTGCGAGTGAGGGGCCTGCCCCCCACAACAGGTCCAACTGCCCCCCTGGACTAGGCAAAGCATAGGGAATGAAAGCAGAATGCTCCCCCGGCAGCAGCTCAGCCACAAGGGGGTAAGGGTGGGAAACAGGCAAAGCCACAGGGAAGGGGTGTGCCGGGCCCTTTGAAGCGGGGCAGCAGTTTGTGTCTGCTGAGCTCTCACGATGGAGGAGCTGGGAGCAGCCACAACCAAGCCCCATGCGACAGAGAAGGACCCACACCAGAGCTCGGACAGCTGCCTGGGCTGGGTTTCTGGCCACAAACCCAGCCTGTTGAGCACCGAGGAATCCCTCCAGCCACGCTAATTTAGAACAGTGCCTTCACAACGCCCCCTCCTGGCTCCTTACCCACTGCGGCTTCACCGCCCTGGCTGACCTCCAGAAATGGAGCCATCGTCTGGAAGACTGGAGGTTGCTCATGAGTCGACAGCAGGTGAATGGTAAACATCAACTCTGGGGTTATATGCTCTCCATCCGACACTAACACCAAATGTAAACACACCTGCATTCAGGGACTGGCCTTAAATGACACATATTGAAATGCACCTAGAACCACATCCCAGGCTGCCTGCTCTTCACCACTGACTCTCTTGCCCCAGCCCCTCTAATTACCTTCACTGTCCAGACACAAGACTACATGGCTCAGAAATTCTGAAACAACAGTTGCTTCCTTTATCACTAATCAGTTCCTGGCAGCATCCTAGAAGAGCAGTGAGAGAGAGAGAGTCGTCTGTCTGTCTGACTCTGTTAAAGGCTGCAGTCTGGAAGAGGCAGAACACACATGGGTCGCTGTCCAGAATAAAGGATACATAGCATTCCCATGCGAGGCAGCACATTGAAATGCCTTAAACAAGGGAACAGGCGAGCTGAAAGGTTTCCATACTACATTTCATAATCCTTGAATCAGCCTTTGCTGTCGTTATTCACGTCAATGGGATTTTTGTCTGAATAAGTCCTGCAGGATTTCAATTAATGGTTGGAGTAGTCCTGTCACAGGCCCGTATCTCACTAGATCAAAGATTGACACTGCTGCGATCGATCTTCAAGAGTTTGATTTAGCAAGCCTAGTTAAGACTCGCTAAATCAAACTCAGAGAAAACTCCCCTCTCCCCCATTGGCTGCCTGTACTCCTGCTTCTGCAAAGAGAAAGGGAAACTGACAGGAGCATTTGCTCCCATCGGCCTCCCGCTGTGGGGATGGCAGGGAAACGTGAAACAAGGTACATCAACTCCAGCTATGTAATTAACACAGTTGGAGTTGCATATCTTGATTTGAGTTCCCTATGAGTGTAAACCTGGCCTCAGTTATTAGGAACACCAACTCCGGGCTACCAAGAATTCATTGTTTCCCACACATAATAATCCATAATTTGTGAAAACAGCCACTCAGGTATTTCAGGTGCACATTTACTTAACACTCATAAGTCTTTGAAATAGGAAGAGGTGAAGCAAAGGACAATAACAGAACTGAAAAAGTACCGTGGCCCTTACGCCAGTACAGGAATAGTGATTTATATACCTGTGAAACTGAAATTCACCGACTCTGGGAGACCTGTAGGGGGAAACACAAAGTAAAGCACATTTGCTTCTAGCACAGGAAAAAACAGCGTCACGTGGATTTCAATCCATTTGGGTTTCATGGCATTTTATGGAGGCAGTTTATTAAATATACTTCTATCCAGGGTGTTACAGCCAGGAACTCCAGCGTTGTAATACTAGCATGGCCACTCACTTGCTGAAGGGCCTCAGAAAATGCCACTGAGTTTGGACACCTCCATTCGTGCATGTTTAATTTGACACAGCATGGGCCTGAGTTCTGGAAAGTCTGTGCACTGAGAAGTCCAAGGGAACTGAACGGAACTCAGCCTTTCTGAAGGAGGAGACACAAGACATCTCAAGATAGGTTCTAGTGGTAACTTCTGAAAGCGGAGCAGTTAGCTCCCCTGTCTCAGATCCCCTATCTGTGAAAAAGGAATGCTAATGCTTCCCTGCCCCAAAGCAATTGTAAATATTAACTCTTTGTACTATGCTTTGTCATTGTAAAAAACTTCAATTTTAATACAATTAACAGAGAAATGTTCTGCTACTGATTACTACGAGGTACTCAACATTACAAAGGGGAATTGCATACACTGGTGTTTTTAAACCCTGGCAGGCTCAGTGATTTACTAATAATTGTTTTTAAGTGTAATTTCCTCAGCACATAGAATCACAGAACAGAAAGAATTAGAAGGGATCTCGAGAGGTCATCAAGTCCAGTTCCATGCCCTCACAGCAGGACCAAGCACCATCTAGATCATCCCTGATAGATGTCTATCCAACCTGCTCTTAAATATCTCCAGTGACAAAGATTCCACAACCTCCCTAGGCAATTTATTCCAGTGCTTAACCACCCTGATAGTTAGGAAATTTTTCCTAATGTCCAATCTGAACCTCCCTTGCTGTAATATAACCCCATTGCTTCTTGTCCTATCATCAGAAGTCAAGAGGAACAATTTTTCTGCCTCCTCCTTGAAACATCCTTTTAGGTACTAGAAAACTGCTATCATGTTCCCTCTCAGCCTTCTCTTTTCCAAACTAAACAAACTAGGGCTCTCAAGCAATTAAAACATTTAATCGCGATTAATCGCGTGTAACTCCCCCTTTGAAATGCTGCGGCGGCGTTTCAATGGGGCAGCGCTGCATGGAGCCCAGGATCAGCTGGAGTTCCCAGCTGATCCCAGGCTCCATGCAGCACTGCCCCTTCGAAGCGCCACTGCAGCATTTCAAAAGGGCAGCGCAAGGCAGAGCCCGGGGTCAGCTGGAGTCCCCAGCTGACCCCAGGCTCCATGCAGCGCTGCCCCTTTAAGGCACCTGAGCGGCACTTCAACGAGGCAGCGTAAGCGGAGCCGGTGATCAGCTGGGCACTCCAGCTGATCCCCAGCTCCACTTGCGCTGCCCCTTTGAAGTGTCGGAGCGGCACTCCAAAGAGGCAGCGCAGCATTAACGCCTGCAATTAACGTGTTCATTTTTTTTAATGCATTAATCCTGTCCTGTGTTAATCACAGGCATTAATGCAGGTCAACTGACAGCCCTAAAACAAACCCAATTCTTTCAGTCTTCCCTTATAGCTCATCTTTTCTAGACCTTAATCATTTTTGTTGCTCTTCTCTGAACCCTCTCCAATTTCTCCACATCTTTTTTTGAAATGTAGTGCCCAGAACTGGACACAGTACTCCAACTGAGGCCTAATCAGTGCAGAGTAGAGAAGAATTACTTCTTGTTCCTTGCTCACAACACTTCTGTTAATGCATCCCAGAATTATGTTTGCTTTTTTGCAAGTGTCACACTTTTGATTCACATCTAGCTTGTGTCCACTATAAGCTCTAAATCCCTTTCTGCAGTACTTCTTCCTAGACAGTCACTTCCCATTCTGTGTGTGTGTTTGCAGCTCTTCAATAATATTCCACTCCACAGAACGAGTCTAGTTCACTGCAGACAGAGTAATGCTCTCTAATAAACTTGATTTGCTCATTGTAACAGTATGAGTGTGCGCGCGGGAGGGAGGGGGTGTTACCTGCATATATTTGTGCCAGCCCTCCTGTGAGTTACTCATCTTCTGCTGTCTTTGCAGAATGAGGCTCCAGTAGTCATAACAATTTTTATAGGGCTCCAACACCTCTATTTACAACACAAATTAGCTCAGTACATACAGACCACGAAGCAAAGCTACAGTAGAACCTCAGAGTTACGAGCTGACCAGTCAACCACACACCTCGTTGGAATAGGGTGATGCTTACTGGGTAAGTGGTTAAAGGGCAGCCAGGCTGGGCTGGGCCATCACCCGCGGGATTCCGGTTAGCTGGTTAAACTGAACATTTAACCTGTTAACTTTGTAAATGGGATTTCACATCCCTAGTTTGGAATCAGAAGTATGCAATCAGGCAGCAGCATAGACAAGAAAAAAACAAAACAAATACAGTACAATACTCTGCTGAATGTAAACAATAAAAAAAAAAGCGGAAAGCAGCATTTTTATTCTGCACAATGAAGTTTCAAAGCTGTAATAAAGTCAATGTTCAGTTGTAAACTTTTGAAAGAACAACCCTAATGTTCTGTTCAAAACTATTAACATTTCAGAGTTACGAACAACCTCCATTCGCAAGGCACTCGTAACGCCGAGGTTCTACCGTAATTGGTTCTGGGTGTAAAAGGCAGTGAATTAACCACTTCGATACAAACAAAGCTATTGTGCCCTGTGAGGCACCATACACATCACTGATAGAACGTTTAAAAAAAAATCAGCTAAAACACTCGGGGCTAGACTGTCAGATGGTTCTAAGCAGGGGAAATACACAGTTGCCTTGTCCTTTATGGGGTGGGGCTGGGGATGAGGGGTTCAGGATGCAGGCTGCTCTGGGGAGAGAGAATTACCCCAGCCCTCTCTCACCGCAGCAGCTTGGGACCAGGTGAGAAGCGCGTCTTCATGGCTGCTGCAGCTCCAGCAGGCACAGCCGAGGGAAGGGTGCATGTCTCCTGGCTGGGGCAGGTCCCAGTTCGTCTGTCTGCAGCACTCCTCAGCCAGAGAGAGGAATGCAGCAAACTGCACTTTCCCCTTGCTCCCTAATAAAGGGGAATAGCTAGCAATGCTTCTATACGAATCGGGAGGAGGGGGGAGAGTTTCAGCTTCCCCCCTCCCCAAAGTGAGCCTGGGAGGTGAGAAGCTCAGAGCTGGCACAGTCCTGGGGCCGGGGGGATGAATAGCTCCTTTCACCTGCCTGGTGTTTCTGTCTCTTTATTTACTGTATAGTTTTATGAGAAGCAATCCCATTCCAAGCACATCCAAACCCTTACGCTGTTTTAAGTTATGATGAGGGGAAGCCACATCCCGAATTTGGTAGTCCTAGTGTTTACCATTTAGGAGCTCTTGAACAGACAGACAGACAGACAGGCAGGCAGACAGACTCTCTCATATATACATTAGATTATGAGGGACCCTTTTGTGTGGAGTTACAGGATTAGAAAACAATCTGCATAGAACTGCTGGTTGGCGAAAGAATATTTTAAATGCTACATGCCACTCTCATTCTATGTGCAGAACCCCTCTTGATGCCAAATAGACAACATGGCCCTATGCTCTTTTTAAATGCACATAACATTTTGAAGAATGGAATTTAACATAAGGATTTGCCTCAGCTGAATGAGCTTGCCTACAGATCATATTTAAGGCCTACAGCACTATGCATGTAATGACAGAAGTTAGGGATGATCCACAGGGGACAGATCACTCAATTACTTTGTTCTGTTCATTCCCTCTGAAACACCTGGCATTGGCCACTGTCAGCAGGCAGGACACTGAGCTAGATGGACCTTTGGCCTGACCCAGTATGGCCATTCTTATGTTCTTAACATGATCCCACACCTCTCGATTTGCCATACCCACACAGTGTGAGGAAAAGATCCAAAATATAGGAAAGTAACAGTTACTGTCCATCCATCTAAGACAATAACCAATCCTTGAGAGCGGTCAATGCTAGATGCTTTCACGAAACCTACATAACACATTGAGTTTGGCAATACTGTCCCACAAGTAGAGTTCTGCTACGAGTGACCAAAAATGAAGAGTGAAGTCAATGCCAAAAGCTCCTATTGGCATCCACGGGGCCAGGATCTAACCCAAAGCGCCGAAAGTTGTGGGATCATTTTCCATGGCACCCCTAAACTCTCTCTGTTTCACAGTTCAGTGTTTCCACCATAAGAAGTTCATGGCCATTCAAGTCCTAGTCCTGCTCCTCTTGAAGTCAATGGCAAAAGTCACATTGACTAGGTCTCCATAGCTTAATTGGTGAGAGTTTGGCCTGCAATGGCAGGAGAACACTCATTTATTTAGGGGGGAACAAGCACACCCAGGTCTTACAGAGAGCGAGTAGAGATATTTCTGCATTCCTGCCCCGTAGGCTGCGTCTAGACTGGCATGATTTTCCGCAAATGCTTTTAACGGAAAAGTTTTTCCGTTAAAAGAATTTGCGGAAAAGAGCGTCTAGATTGGCACGGACGCTTTTGCGCAAAAGCACTTTTTGCGAAAAAGCGTCCGTGCCAATCTAGATGTGGTTTTATGCAAGAAAGCCCGATCGCCGTTTTCGCCATCGGGCTTTTTGTGCAAAACAGTTTTTAGCTGTGTTCTACACTGGCCTCTTGCGCAAATACATTTGCGCAAGAGGGCTTTTTCCCGAACGGGAGCAGTTTAGGACAATCTTACATTAGATCGTCAGTGTTCTTGCGCAAATTCAAGCGGCCAGTGTAGACAGCTGGCAAGTTTTTCCACAAAAGCGGCTGCTTTTGCGGAAAAACTTGCCAGTCTAGACGCAGCCAAAGAGTGTTATAGGCTGGTACTTCTTACCCACAAAGGAGAAGGCCATAATCTCTTGGATGTGTGGCGCTGCAGCGGGTGGGCGGTAAGCAATCTTGCCATGGTTTATATCCGCTTGTGTGAAATACTTGACTGGGGAGAGAGGCCTGTCTCTGTGCTCCACAATTCCTAGAAAGACAGAGAGTTTCATGTTACCAGGAGGCATCCATTTCATTGTGAGCCCTGAACAATCCAGGCTCTGCCACTCCCCCTTCTCCCTTGGATTGTTATTTATGTCTGCAATGTTATCTCTTCTTTTACAGAATCTCTGTTCATGTTCTCCAGAATGGGCCACCTGGCCTTAGCTCATCTGGTTGCATTTACACACAGTATAGATCTCTGGACCTAACAGGACACTGGGAACTAAACACAGATTTCTAATTTAGGCCATGTCTCCACTTACTGAAGGATCGACGCTCTGGAGATTGATCTTCTGGGGTTTGATTTAGTGGCTCTAATAAAGACCCACTAAATCAAATGTTGAGGGCACCCTCATAACCACTGGCACTCCTCGCTGTCGCAAGGAGTGAGGGAAGTCGATGGGAGCATTTCTCCTGTCGACCTCCTGCTGTGGACACAACGCAAAGCTCGGTTTAAGGTACATCGACTCCAGCTACGTTATTTACATTGCTGGAGTTGTGTACCGCAAACCAACCTTCCCCCTGCAGTGTAGACCTGGCCTTACTAAGCACGGTGGAAGCCCATGGATGGAAAGGTGAAAAGAGGAAAATCGTGGAATGCGGCGTGCATTGTATTCCAAGAACTGACAATACAGAGAGCAGGCTGGGCACTGCTCACTCCCGTGCTCACCTCTGAAATTCAGCTGAGAAATCAATGGTTTGAAAAGCACAGAAGGAGGCTGGAGAGATTAACAGCTGTCTGCACAGACAGCTACTTTGGATAAAGCTAGAGAACTCAGAAGAAATAACAATAAACGCACAGAAGTTCTCAGCCTCCAGCACTACGACTCTGTGTAGAAACAGATATTAATAGCCCATCTTGCCTTGATTTGGCAGCAGAGGTGCCGTCACGTTATATACGATTTTCCCACTCGGGCTCTCTGAGTCTACAAAGGAGAGATGATGGGGCTCAATCACTGTCACACGATCCTCCAGTGCCTAAAAAAAACATATTATACAATGGACACAATCGCCAGGGACAGCTGGAGACTGACTCAGAAGCATAACATACCAAACAAACCAGCCTTCCCCGCTCCACACACACCAGACAGTCCAGCAGAGCTGCCAGGGCTGGGTGTCTCCATTTGCTCCTGGTAGGGCGGGGCAGCACATTACTACCCCCTACAGGAGAAAGCAGGAAGCAGAAACACACACTCTCTTTTAGCAGAACGGATTAGGAAAAAAATAATAAAGGTGACTTAAAACCCTGAGTGAAGATACAAGTCATTTCCCAGCCAGCTTGTTAGTCTAGTCAGACGTGAGTTATAATAATTAATGGAGATATACCTCTCTCATAGAACTGGAACAGACCTTGAGAGGTCACTGAGTCCAGCCCCCTGCCCAAGTACCATCCCTGACAGATTTGCCCCAGATCCCTAAATGGCCCCCTCACGGATTGAACTCACAATCCTGGGTTTAGCAGACCAATGCTCAAACCACTGAGCTATCTCTCACCCCTAAAATCAGTGCTTTTAAAAAAAAATTACACATTTTCCAGCTATTTCCATGGAAATATTAAGGAATAGCAGTTTTTCCTTTCTTCTAAACCCTTTTAAAAACAGTGTGCCAATTCCTGCATTACAAAACATGTATGCTAGGTCAATGCAATGCTTGGTGCATAATACTAGGTTTACCCGGTATTGCTCAGGTCTTTAACGCAAATAAGTTTCGGGGGTTTTTTTTATTTAAATCATTGCTTGGGGGTGGGCTAGGGATGAAGGGTTCAGGATGCAGGCTGCCCGGGAGAGAGGACAACCCCAGCTCTCTCTCACCACAGCAGCTTGGGGCCAGGTGAGATGCACCTTTCCATGGCCACTGCAGCAGGCACAGCTGGGGAAGCAGTACATGTCCCCTGATTGGGGCTTAGACAGACAGACAGACACAGGCAGAGAAATATATGAAATATATAGTAGAGCTATCCCTTTCTCCACCCCTGCCCCCTGCTGTCCCAATGGGGTTATAGCTGTCCCAGTCCACATCTCTGGCCCCTTGCTGCCCCCCGTGGTCATTTTACAGTATAACTGTCACTCCTATCAGAACCCTCCCTCCCCATTTTTTGAGAAACAATCAAATTCCAGGCATATCCCATTGTCCTGCCACAATCAAACACTTGCTTTAAGTTAGGATAAAAGGAAGTGGTATACCAAATTCTGTGGTCCTAGCTCTTGCTGTTTAGGACTGGGGTGGGGAACCTTAGGCCCAGGGGCTAGATGTGGTCTCTGGCTTGCTTGGATCTGGCCCCTGAGGCTCAGAGCTCCCCATCTGCCCCAGCATTGGGGAGCCCGTGCTGGCACTCCAGGCTCCTCCCACCCCCGCCAGCCGTGGGGCTTAAGCACAGAAAATCTACTAGCTTGGGCCTCCCTACGCTCGACTGTGTGAGGGGAATGTGGAGAGTGTCTTTCTCCTTCTCAGTCAGGGGCCACGTCAGTGAGGATTTGGGTTATTTTTTCTGATTTTTCTGTAGGTCAGTGGCCCCCAACCTAAAAAAGGTTCCCTGTCCCTGGTTTAGGAGGAGTTCTTGAACAAATGGATTCACAGACAGACAGACAGACACACACACGGATGCACAAACTCTCTAAAATATATAGTAGATATGTTAGAGGAATTAACTGCTGCAAGAGTCACTGAGTTAAATATTCCAGCTGGATCCTAAAAGGGTCCAGATCATTTCATGATCACCAACCTCTGTGGCTATACAAGCTACGTTAATTATACAGGTACTTACACCACCACATCTGGACAAGTTATAAACCTTTGAAAGTTTGCACATGCTCACTGGAGATTTGCAAAAGCTTTATAGCTAAAAATCTCAGGTTCAACCCTCACTGAGCATTGTCTGAGCTTCTTACAGCTTCTAGTGCTATGACCAGACTGGGCACGGCCATCTCCACTTAGCATGCTCCATCCCTTCCCAGTAATTTTGTAGCATTTCAGTGTTTGACTTTGCAAACCTGTTCTTTTAACAGAGAAAGAAAGAAAGAAAGAAAGCTTTCATGCTTTAGATCAGGGGTGGGGAACTTCAGGCCTGGGGGCGGCCCCGAGCTTGCCTGGATCTAGCCCCCTGAAGCTCTGGGCCCCGCACAGGGACTCAACCCCCTGGCCCCTACTGCCCCACCGTGGGGCTGGAGCACACAAAATCTACTAGGCTGGGCACCCCTAGGCTCTGGTGTATGAGAGGAATGTGGGGAGTGTCTCTTTTAGTCGGGGGCCATGTCAGCGAGGGTTTGCTTTTTTTTTTGCTTCTCACTTGTGTGTGGCCCCCAACTGATTTTTCTGTGGGGGCTCTGGGGATGGGGGACTGGCACTGGGGGGCTCTGGAGGCAAAGCTAATACTGGGGGGCTCTAAGAGGCAGGAGGCTGACACAGGGGGCACTGGTGGACTCTGGAGACAGGGCTAGTGGGAGGGGCTACAGGGGCAGGGCTGGCACTGGGGGATTCTGGGGATGGGGCAAATATTGGGGACTGAGGGGGAATCTTTGGGGGTGGTTGGGTGCAGTGGGCTCTGGAAACAGGAGGCTGGGACTGGGGGGGGCTCTAAGCCTTAAGAGACGGGGGGCTGGTGGAGCTGAAGCCGGCTGTTCATGGCAGCTCTGTAGGCCGGGGCTTTTGGCATCCCGGTAATATTTTTTGCATATTTGCATGTTCCTTATGTGCATAATTAATATGCAAATAAATGTTACCAGTCCTCCAAAAGTCTGTGAATGGGTTTGCCGGTCCATAATATACAAAAGGTTGGGAGCCACTGAGCTAAACTATCAGAGGGGTAGCCGTGTTAGTCTGGATCTGCAAAAGCGACAAGGTGTCCTGTGGCACCTTATAGACTAACAGATGTATTGGAGCATAAGCTTTCGTGGGCAAAGACCCACTTCGTCAGATGCACTGAGCTAAAGGACAATGTTGGCAGAAGAACACATGGATATAAACTGGCCAAGAACAAACTGAAGCTAGAAATTAGAGAAAGTCTGCTATCTGTAAGAGGGGTGAGGTCCAACCCAATAGTAGTTGTGGGGACAAACGATTAGTTGACAAATTTGCGAGTGTGATTGCGTGATGGGGTTGAGTATGATGGTAGAGGGGCAGGACTTCCAGCTTCTGTCAGTTTCCTACAGCTCATGTTTCAGGGTTTTCACCTTCAGTGGTCAGGAAGGGATTTCCCCACCCACCCGACGTGTTGGGTTGGTTGGTTGGTTGGTTTTTTAATCTCTTTCCTGTGACATATCAGGGATGGGCACAACTGGAGATGGACACACTGTGGTGATGCTGAAAATTCTTAATCAGGGACTTGAGCTGGCTGGTTCTTGGTCACATGCTCAGGAAGGAGTCTTCACCTTTCTCTGCAGTGTATGGGTGCATTTGAAGCGCTGTCCCTCCTAGTCTCTGCCTGTGGCACACAAGAGTCTAATCTCCTATGGGCTGTAATAGTTTGGTTGTTGGGGTTAGTGTGTAGGTGTTAGGTGGTGGTAGTGGCCTGTGATAACAGATCAAACTAGATGATGTGATGGTCCCTTCTGCTCCTAAACTCTATGACTATGTGTGGAATTCCTGTACAATTGGCTAGCCCTATTAAGGAGTGGGATTTTACCTGTCTCTGTTGCATCAGATAGAGGCTAATGCTGAAAGCAGGATTCTGGACAAAGTGGTTCTTAGCCGGGGTACCCATATCCTGTGGGTATTCAGAGGTCTTCCGGGAGGGGAAACATCAACTCATCTAGTTATGTGCTTAGTTTTACAACAGGCTACATAAAAAGCACTAGCGAATTCAGTACAAATTTCATACAATGACTTGTTTATACCGCTCTGTGTACTATCCACTGAAATGGAAGTACAATATTTATATTACAGTGTTTTATTTTATAATTATATGGCAAAAATGTGAAAGTTGGCAATTTTTAAAGTAACAGGATGTTGTGACACTTCTATATTTTTATGCCTGATTTTGTAAGCAAGTTGTTTTAAGTGAAGTGTAACTGGGGGAACGTGAGACAAATCATACCCGAGGGGTACAGGAATTTGGAAAGGATGAAAGCCACTGGCCTAGATGTCAGGAGACTAAAATTCTATCCCAGGCTCTGCCACTGTGTGACTGTGGGCTGTCTGTACCTCAATTTCTCCATTTATAAAATAAGAACAATTTGTAAAATACTCTTAGATCTTCAGATGAAAAAGTGAATTAATTACTTTGTACGCTAAGTGTTATATTCCTATAGTATTGTCTTGTATCTAGATACACTGCACAATGAATAAAAAGCAGATAAACCCCAATCTACATCCAGTGCTCAGTGTGGGAGTATATCTGTCCACAGAACCAGCTGGATTAAAATTATAGCTTTGATGTTGCCACTGATGCAACATCAAAAGCAACATTCATGAGAGAATTCATCCTAGGCAAGAGCAAGAGTAAAAAAAGCAAAAGCAAATTAATTCGAATATACATCATTCACTAAATAAATCTGCAATTAGGGATACTTGTTCAACCTCATGGTTTTCAGTATATTTGCACAAGCGTAAGGAACTTAGAAAAAAATTATACTGAGGTTGCATAGGAAGGAATGTAATTCTGTTCGCTCCTTCTTGGCAGCATTAGCTCTGCACAGCTAACAGAGATTCATGGCAGTGAAAGTCACTTTTTGACACCGAGGCCAACAAAGAGAACAGGTCTCACAGTAATGACAGGGCCAAATTACAGAGCCACTCTTTGGAATAAAACGGCGCTTTAACAATCACTGAATTTCCTTCCATTCCACAAATCTGATCTCAGCTTACCCTCGCAGCTAGTGTTTGCCATCGGAGACACTGCCTTAATATCTTTTGGAGAATGTGTAACTTGATGCCTAATTGAAAAAGGAAACACTATAGATAGGTGCCCAACTTGAGCGTCAAACTTTCACTGAACTTTCTTTGACCTTTCTCACACAGATCAATCAAACCAGTCTTCTTCTGTAGAAGGACTTAGCATTGAGCTCATTCTTCAGCAAGGACGCCAGTCTAATTCTGAAGGAATTTAGACATTTGCAAACGGATTAGCAGAACTCAATCACGCTGACATGGAAAAGCGCTCTTTTTATGATGGGAAGATTTAACATTATGGGCACTTTGTAATTGCCAGCAAGGCATATTTGTCTCTCAAAGAGGCAGCATTTGTAGGTTGTGATGAACCCCCTCAAGCAAAGCACAATATTTTATGACACTACTGGATTTTGTGGTGCATAATCTATATCTATATTTTAGAGTGTGTCTATCTGTCCGTTTGTTCAAGAACTCCTCCTAAACCGTAGTAGCTAGGACTGCCAAATTTGCTAGGCAGCTTCTCTTCTCCAAACTTAAACCAAGGTCAGGGTTTGGTTGTGCCTGGAAAACAGGAAGTGCCAGGAATGGGACTATTTCCCATAACATGGACAGGGAGGGGCACAGTGATGGGAGGGATACAATACTGAGAGTGGCCCCTGGGGGCAGCTGCCGCATGAAGAGGATGGCTAGCAGGGCTAGGGCTCCACCATCTTGCCTACCAGCACATGGGTAAGGAGCGGTTCTGTCCCAAACCTGGAACCTTCCCCCACTCCCATGGAAAGCCATGAGGGGCGCTAGAGGTGGGACAGTCCCCAGAGCAGGCTGCAGGCAGCCAACTGAAGGGGGGAAAAGGCCACGGAGCCCAGTCCCTTCCCATACAGCCTGCAGGCCACGAATGGGGGACACTGCAGTAGGGGGCAGCCCTCAGAGTCTCACCTCCCCAGACAGCCTGCAGGTCATGGAGGGGGAGGGGTGCTCGAGGAGGCTGCAGCCTTTGGAGCCTGGTCCCCCGCAAACAGCCTGCAGGCCGCAGGGGAGGGCAACGGGGGAGGGGGAGGCGTCTGCTGGCAAGGGAGTGCTGCCCCAGCCCCTTGAGAGGACTCAACGCCAGAGCAGCACCACTCTCACCACCACAGGCGGCCACGGTAAGTTCCCCCCCCGCCCCGTGTCCTGAACCCCCTGCCCTGAGTCCTTTACCTCCCACCTGCCTTGACATCAGTACTCCCTCCCTCTCCCGAGTCTCCCACACCTCCCTGTCCTGAGTTCCCCCACACTTCCCAACCCTCTACCCTAAGCCACCTATCCCCTACCCTTCCCCACCCCCCAAACTCTCACTCCAGCCTACATTTTCCTTCATTTTTAAAAATACGATTGAAATAACACACACCTATTTTTTTCATTTATTTTTCCAAAAAGAGCAATTCCTTCACTGACAGACCTGCGCAACACCATAAAATCCAATATTGCATTGAGCAGACACATCTCCCATGAATCTTGCTTTAAAAAACACCCAGGGAAAGGATACTGACTGAATATTGCTCCCAACAACACTCGGAGCAGATTTTCTTAGTGCCTACAGGTTGCCCCCATTTTAAATCTTGATAAAACCATCCTGCAATGATGGTCGGACTGCTCCTAGTTTCACCGCTCCCTTCAGCTCCTTCACCCATTCCTGTCTCCCTAATTTCTACCAGCCTCGCAGGCGTATCTTTAAATTAAAATGATTAGGGGAAGGAGTGCATTAGTTGATATGACATAGTATAGAAATGTAATACTTCCGGTGCCAAAAAGAGTAACTTGCAATGCAGATGTGACAGACATGTCTGAACATTTTAGGAAACTATTGTAATTTATGTTCCTGATGTCAGACTGGTGGATTAAAACTTTGTGATGTGAGCAGATGGTGATCTTTGTAAATATGGACTGCAGGGTGGTTACTCACAAGATCTATTTGTTATTGTCTCTCTAACCCAATGCTTTTTGCCTCCCCTCTGTAACGCATGGGGCTTTAAGAACTGTGGGAATTCTTTGAAAAGATGTTGTTAAATGTAGTTTCTGCCTTTTTCTTCTTTATTAAAAATTTCTACAATCTACAGTTTTACCTCAATCACCTCTATTAATATTAATTTTTCCAAGGGTTTGGTTTTTTTACACATCATTTCACTTTTCTTTTTTCTACTTTGCATTAGGGTTGTAAAATCCCATTCGATTAGTCAACCGGTTAAACATAATGTTTAACTAGTTAAGCGATTAAACAAGAGTGGATTAGAGTGAACTCCCTGGCCACTACGGCCGGACTGGAACAGACTCCTCACTGTGGATGGGGGCTGCTCTGTCCGAACTGGAGCACCCCTCCCCACGACATGCAGGGCCAGCTGCAGACAGGGGCTGCTCCAAGGCCCCATGGGGAAGGGCACTCCTGTAACAGAAAGGGAAAATGCAGTGACAATTAGACAGCGGCTTTGGGTTAGACTTACAGTCATATGGAGCGAGGACCCAAGTGAGAGCTGCGGTGCTTCGGGTAGCTGTGGGAGAATAGCAATGTTGAACATGTGGGTCTCCAGGTGGGTTTGTGGAGTAGCAGCACTCGATACCTGCAAATGCAAGATCATACAAATGGAACCCGGATCCCAGTTCATTGCTATTATGTGAAAAGACAGCTGCCTCCCTAGACCTTCCTCTTACTCCTCCCCTGGCCCGGCACACACACACACACACACACACACACACTCCTCCTTCTGGCTCTAGGAGGACAAAGCGAGGGGCTTGATCCAGAGAAGATAAGCCATCAGTGGAACTAGATGATAAATGCTGTGGGGAACATAAGAATGGCCATATTGGGTCAGACAAAAGGTCCATCTAGCCCAGTATCCTCTTGCTGGCAGTGGTCAATGCCAGATGCTCCAGAGGGAGGGAACACAACAGGTAATCCTCACGTGATCCCTCACCTATCACCCATTTCCAGAGAAACAGAGGCTAGGGATACCATTCCTACCCGTCCTGGCTAATATCCATTGATGGACCTAACTTCCATGAATCAATCCAGCTCTCTTTTGAACCTTGCTAATCTTCACCACATCCTCCGGCAAGGAGTTCCACGGATTAACTATGCGTTGAATGAAGAAAAACTTACCATTTCTTTGTTTTAAACCTGCTGCCTATTAATTTCATTTGTGACCCCTAGTTCTTATATTATGGGAATAAGTAAATAACTTTTCCTTATTCACTTTTTCCACACCAGTCATGATTTTATAGACCTCTATCATATCCCCCCTTAGTCTCCTCTTTTCCAAGCTGAAGGGAAGGGAAGGGAAGGGAAATCACACTGTATCTTCAGTCAGATGTCTCAAAGGTTTGCGTCTTTAAGATCCAAATACACTCACATAGTAGGTGCCACTGTACTACTCTTTGATACTACCACGGTTAATGCAGCACAAGACAATATTGTGCTTCACACTGAAAAATGATCCACGCCACCATCCCAAACCAAAATGTAATCAATTGTATTTATCTCATCATGGTCCATTTGCTTTTTTTAAAATAAAACAACACATGGATCCAGCATAACTTCTTTTCTCACAAAAATGCAAACGTAAAACATAGTGAAAAATGCTACACTGGAAAAGTTTGTAATAGTCCCGAAAGACAGCAAGCGCCCTTAGCTCTCATTGCCTTCCCTGCTCAGCACCCCACATAGGGTGGAAAGATTAGGTCTATGTCCATCCTAGAACTTTGCCAAGTAAGAATAGACTTAACAACACATTTCAAGTTAAGGACATGCATGAAAATGCTTTGCTGACTTAAGGCCTAAAAAAGTAACACTGGAATGATTTTAGACTCTCACAGAGTCTATTTATGTTGATGTCATTTGAACTACAATTCCCCAAGCGCTGTTGACAGCTACAAGCCATTTTTTTCTAGGAGATCACATTCCACTGATCTGGACTAGACATATTATGATCTTCTGATGTGGCATAACATACCATAGCTTTGTTTCCCTATAGGGCTCCTCATATAATTATTGCCACTGCGTCAAGAAAATAAAAACAAACTTCTGACTCATGCAAAGAGCATATACCTAACAGCAACACAGCAATAAAATTAAAGATTAGCTTGCTCAACATCTGGCACTCTTAACTTCCTCATTATCACTTATGTTAATTACTTCAGAAATTACCTTAATTGCCTCTCAGTAGTAGCATCTAAGTTGTAAACCAAATGTAACAAATATTGCATGCAAGTGTTCATGTTGACATAGCATTTTGGGAGGCTGTTAAGCTTCCCTGCAAAATGAAAGGTCCTGTCTGAGGGATTTTATGATCATTCTGCCTGCGGGAAACATGAGATTTATTTTATTATAATGGCGACTGTGCCTTTTTGTTTATATGTACATTTATTAATGGAGGGAAAGGAGCAGTCTAGTATGAAAATTAAATTATTACATGAGGGAACCCCAGGAGAGAGACGAGCACTTGACTTTGGTGTTTTCAACTCTAACTCAACTCTCAAAAAAATCCACTTGCTGTTCAAAGTCAGCACGGTCAGTTTGGGGCGGGTACGCTGCATTTTTCATATAAAGCAAAGACATTAAATCCCTGCTTTAAGTGCAAAACAGAACTGAACCCTGGAGTCGTGAGCCACACTTCCATCCTGACAGCAGCAAATCTCAAGGTGAGGCTGCTTGTCTTTATTCACTCACATTCGTAGGTTTACACAGAGTGGGTGCCTGGGCAGAGAAAAACTGCACCCATTTCCCCATGGAATGTTTTTTCCCTTCCTTCCCTCTCAGTCATTCCAGGACATGGCCTAAGGCCACGTACTTACATGCCAGAGATCGATCTTCTGGCAGTTGATTTAGCATGTCTAGTTAAGACTTGCTAAGTACCACGCCGAGTGCGGCTCCGGTCGGCACCAGTACTTGCAGTCGCAAGGAGTGAGGGAATGCTCCCATTGGCCTTCCACTGTGAAGACGGCACCAAGCTCTGCTTAAGTTAAGCCGACTCCAGATACGTTCTTTATGTAGCTGGAGTTGCGTACCTTAAGCCAACCTTCCAGGTCTAGTGTAGACCTGGCCTAAAGCACAGGACCATCCCTGCCGCCCTTTGGCTGTTACTTTCCCCTGGAAAGTGCTTATCTTGAAGAGGGTTCCTATTACAAAGGGTCACAGGAAGAGAAGAAAGGAAACAGCTGTGTTACATCTTCCTAGTGATATCTGTGGGGCTGCTGGGGAAAATTTTCCTCTCAGCCCCAGCGCCCCAAACCTGGTCTGCCCGGGCGCCAGTCCCAACCCCTCCCACACACCAACATGGACCCTATGAAGACCCTGTTGCAGGATTCCTGAAAAGTGGCGTGCCATGAGCATCGGCATTTTTAAGCAACAAATATTTTATGTAGAGCCCAGCATGGAAGGGGAGGGTGGCACAAGCCTCATGGCACACTGGTCCAATCTGTGTCTTACATGCTGTCCTGAGTGTGCTGCTTTCATTCTGGGGGCCGTCCTAAGCCGGCCATGCATGAATAAGCCATCGGGGGCTGTCATTCTCTCACAGCTTACACCTCCATCTCCTGGAGTGATGCAGTTTGACTTCTCCTCCTGAGAGGCTACTCTTCTTTGAGATGGACGGTACGTCCTTTGAAAGGCAATTTCCCCTACAGTTGACAAAGCAGGTCAACATCACCATACAAGAGTTACCCTCCTAAATCACCTCTGCAGATGGATCTCTCTCCTGCTGCAGTCCTTACCATGGGCCATATCCCAGAGTCAGACAAAACTCTCTTTGGCATCAGTGGGAGTTTTACCTGCATTACGACTAAGATTTGGTCCTATCTAGGGGGAGCCTTTTTATGATTAAACCTTTCTGTCACCAGGCATGAATATCGATCTGGATAACGATGAAGGCGGAGCAAAAGAGAGTAAATCACAGCGGAAAAGACCAGCTGCTTTAGGACACTTTGCTAAGTAAAGATGGCAAGACAGAGTTGCTACCTGGAAGTAGAAAGAGTCGCTCTCCACTTGGGATCCGGAGTGCCGGTACCACACAACGCCTTCGTTGATATCGTGCTGGGTGAAAGAGGTGGTGGGCATGGCTGCTCTTCCGTCTGACAGACGCTGCCATGAGTCAGCTGGGCCATCTGCTGGCATTGGAGCTAGAAGGACCACCTCCCCTGAGAAAGCAGAGGTGAACAGGGAGAGGCCATATATGAGTAAAGGAGGCGTGTGTATCCTCTCCCACAACCAACGTGCATTCAAAGGGAAATGTCTTTACCCACCGTTTACCGGTTTTGCTCTAGATTAAAACAAATCATCAGTGGATTCCAAAAACCCATGTGAGGCAGGAGAATCCCCTTCTGGAGATGGGTGACAGGCACAAGGAAGATGCCAGAGGTCAACAAGGCCAAATCCACGTCTCCCAAGTGCCAGCGTGCTGCTCCTAGGCCGCCCTACCTACGCCTGTGTACAAAGAGCTAACTCTTTGTCTGTTCTTTTGTCAACATTTGGGGTGCCCTTTAATTATTTCTGGCCCAGATTGTCTGATGCTTTTGGGCACCTTCTAACCCCTTAATTTTGTTCTCTATTCATTTCATTAAGCGGAAATATTCAGCACACATGCAATTGCTGAACTAATACATTCAAACACTCAGTATTATTAGCGGATGTAAAAACTCTGCACATGTACAGCTTCTAATCAATAATATTCAGTTTAAAGATCCCTTGACATCGCACAGAAGACATTCCACTTATATCCGCAGCTACACACAGCCTGACAGATCCTCAGCTGGTGTGAGCTGTCCTCGCTCCACTGGGTTCAGTGCAGCCATGACGAGGCACATCAGCAGAGGATCTATCCTGTTATATACAGGTTGTATCTCCCTGGTCGGGCACCATCGGGACCTGATTGGTCCCAAATGAGAGAATTTGCTGGGCCAGGGGAGAATTTGCCGGACCAGAATCTGCCTGGAGCCAGCTGGCCTCCTGCCTCTGGCCTTCTCTACTCCCTCCCAGCCGGGCTGTCTGTCATGCTGCCATGGTGGCTGGGATTCTCCGGCCCCAGCACTGGCCTCGAGCTGTTGCAGATGGACAAATTTCCTCAGTTCCGTGCTGCCACAGGCATCTAAGGCTCTCCAGCCCCCAGCTCCACGCTGCTGCAGGTGGCTGGGCTTCTTCAGCCTTGTACTGAGTGAGAGGCTAAGGTTCCCTGGCCCAACACTGCTGGGCTTTTCCGGCCCCCAGCCCCGCATTGCTACAGACGGCTGGAGTTCTCCAGCCCCCAGCTCTGCACTGTTGTGGGTGGCCAAGGTACCCGGGTCCTGCACTGCTGTGGACTGCCGGCGTTCTATGACCCCAGCCCCAGCACTGCTATGGGGCTGCTGGCCCTCCGGCCATTAGGCTTCCAGGCTCTCTGGTCCAGGAGCATCTGTGGTCCCGCCGGACCATGGATGTTGCCAGACCAGAGAATGCCGGATTTCAGAGGTGCAACCTGTGTCAACTTTGACCTTTAAAAGTATATAGAAGGAGATTCTTCTGCCTTACTCATGTGGAACAACAACTCACTCCATGAGCAGCCCCCTTTACTTCTAGGAGATTACACAGAGCCAGGTGCTATTAACTCAGAGAAAGGACATCAAAATCTTGGTCCTAAATATTTTATTTTATTGAGCCACAAAGAGCACAAACTGTGTTCAAAATCTTATGTATAAATACAAACAAAGCAAACAAAAAAAAACCTTATTAAAAACTACACTTATCAAAACAATCCCACTACACTAGCAAAACAAGAAAACGTCTTTTAAAAGGAATTATATTTAACTGACATTGAAATAAAGTACTCGTGCCATTGGATTAAATGTCTTTGGATCACATCTGGATGTAATTCTCTTGGGATTCATGAATTCCTAACCTGTCATCTGTTCTGAAATGGTTCCATTACCCTGAAGGTGTTGATGTCTTTGTTCAGTATCTTTTAATAAATGTTTTTGCAACGGACCAGGCTATTCCCATATGTCAGTTATGATGTCTAATTAATCTGTAACATCTAAATTATTTAAAAATGCAAACGCCCAGGTTAAATTAACTCCCGCACTCAGTATATACTCAGTAACTTCAGAACAAAACTTTGTAGCACATCCAGGATAATGGCCTCTGTCTGCACCATGGACTTCAATAATCATTTTTCTGTTGCTTCAGGGGGTAGCCAAGTTAGTCTGTTACAGAAAAAAAACAGCAAGCAAATGGTCTGGGAGCACTTTATAGACTAACAAAACATGTAGATGGTATCATGAGCTAGTGGGCTGTGCCCTCGAAAGCTCATGATACCATCTACATGTTTTGTTAGTTTATAAAGTGCTACCAGACCATTTGCTTGCCATTTTTCTGTTGATTGCAATAGGGGCATTCTAGAGATTTGTCCTAATGGTAATGGGTTCTATATCACATTTTGCACACAGTTCTAGGGCTGTGCACATCCTTGACATAGATAAAAATAAATTTTAAGGACAGAAAGGGTCATTGTGACCATTTAGTCCAGCAGTGGGCAATAAAATGGCGGTGATTCACCAAGGTTAGCCTCTGGCAGGCCACTGCCATTAAACTTACTGGCGTCTCCACAGGTACGGGTGACTGCAGGTTGCGTTGGCCACGGATCACCATTCCCAGACAATAGGAGCTGCAGGAAGCAGCATGGACTGGGAGACGGCGATCCTTTGAAAAATCTTAAAGACTCTGAATTGGGGAAAGGTGGTCCCAGGCTGGAAGGTAGTACTAAGAAACTATAACCTGCTTGTACCATCTGTCAGGGTGAGAAATTGATTCAATTGTTGCTTAGACTAAAAATATAGCATTTAGAATGTATGTTCATTTTTCTTTTACGGTAATGATATCTGATCTGTATGCCTACCAAATATAGGTTCCTTTTTTCTACCTCTTTTGCTCAAGCATGAGGAATAGAAACTTGGTAACATTGAACATACTGGATGGTTCCATATATCAACTAAAATATTCCCGGACATGCTCAGTTACTTTCTGACGAAGTGGATCTTTGCCCATGAAAGCTTATGCTCCAATACATGTGTTAGTCTATAAGGGTGTGTCTAGACTACAGGGTTTTGTCGACAAAAGTGGACTTTTGTCGACAAAACTATACCCGTCTACACTGCCGCTGAGTTCTGTCGACATAACGTCGACAGAACTCAGCAATTTTGTCGACGGCTGTAAACCTCATTCTACGAGGAATAACGCCTTTTGTCGACAGAGTTCTGTTGACAGAAGGCGTTATTGCATCTACACTGTCCTTTGCATCTACACTGTCATATCGACAAAGCGGCTTGCTTTGTCGACAGAACTGGATGTAGTCTAGACGCTCTTTGTTGACAGAAGCTTTGTCAGCAGTATCTGTCAACAAAACTTCTGTCGACAAAAGCCTGTAGTCTAGATGTATGTTAAGGTGCTACAGGACTCCTTGTCACTTTTGCAGATCCAGACTAACATGGCTACCCCTCTGATACTTGATCAGTTACTTTTGTCTCCTTTATACTTCAAAATTACACAAACTTTATTTTGTTACATTATCACAATTAACTTTTCATTTCAATAATGCTGAGCTAGGAAAACTATTTTGAGTACTAGAGGTTTGAAGGGTTTTTTCCCCTAAATAAAAGCAGTATTACCATACTGCCGCTATGTAAATACAAAATGAATTCCTTAGACTAGGATTAAAGCAAGAGAAAAAGTATTAGGTTATTAAAGAGTAGTGACCTAGTTCACATTGAATGTTCACGGGGAACATCATTATAGAAAATAGGATTTTCTCATTTTTATATAAGGTGACAAAGAATAATTTATTCTCATAACAGTTAATGTTCAATGGCCCACCTCAGGATTGGGTCGCTCTCAACATCAATGATGGGCAACCTAGGTCAGTGAGTGGGCCACATGAATGACAGCCACAAGACGGTCATAACCAGGGCTTTTTTTGTGATGGTACACACCGGTACCTTTTTTTGGGAGCACTCACCGCTTTCAGTAAGCCCGCTTGGGACACGCAGCAATTAAAGAGGCCGCGACTGCATTTCAGCCCCAGCGGGTTTTTTTGCTCGACAAATTTTTCCCGACTTTTTTTAAATTTTTGCTCAACAATTTTTTTGCTCAACATCTGGCAACCCTAGTACCAGCACCCCCCCCTTTTTTTTTAAAAAAAACAAAAAAAGCACTGGTCATAACTAAGATGGTCTCCCAGGATAGGGTAGTTTTGCTGTCTGCACTTGCGTACCTAGAATTTGCAGGCTGTGCCAATGGAACCGTAGCAGCGCTTTGGGAGCAGAGGGAGCGCATGGCTCTCACAGAATGTTGTGTGCAATTTGCACGCAACTCACTTCACGTGCCCTTGTTTTACGTGCGTGTCACTTTAGTGATACCGGTTTATTTAGAAAAAAAAAAAAAGCTACACAGATGGAAACCAGAGAAATCTGGCAACCCTGCATGTGGGCAAAGTTAACAAAACATCTTGCGGGCCACACTTTGAACCCCTATGGGCCACATGCAGCCCTCAGGCTGCAGGCTGCCCACTGCTTTACAATCACTTACAATCTACCTTTCTGTAGTTAATAAACCTGTTTTATATTTTACCTAAGCCAGTGCATTTTGGCTGACGCACTTGAGAAATCTCAGTTCTGTTTACAAAGGCCACTGTGTGTCCACGCCGCACTGAGGGAGCGGTGAACTAATGAACTTGAACTGGCCAGGGAGGCCTTGAGGAGCGTAAGGCAGTGCTGGGGTACAAAGCTGGGGAGCCGCTCTACTGATGGTTCACGAGCGGCTGGAGACCATTCACGTGTCCCTGCCTGCGCCTGTCAGAGGCTTCAGGCTTCACATCAGCATCACAGTGTGAGAGGCAGCCTGAGCTCGAAGGTCCTTGATACACACACTGATAGCCACACTAAAAGTTCCTTAGCAGCACGGCCCTTTAAATTAATCAAAGGCCTCATTCTGACATCTTTACTCACATGAGTCAGTATCTTTGGATGCCCAATTTTACTAACGTTTCAAAGCTGGAGTGAAATCCTGATCCTACTCAAGTGAACTGGAGTTTTGGGACAGACTTCAATGGAGCCTGGATGGGCTATTTCACCCCAAATCATAAGGAAGCATCAGCAAATATAAATATCTAATTGGTTTGGAGGAACAATAGGCGGAGGCTGGAAAATACACACAGCTTTCATGGATTGGAAATTCAGCTTTCACAGGAGCCTTATTTTGTGAACCCCTTTTACTCAGGACCTGTTTTCTGTATTTCTCTGCTCTGTAAAAAAATTCTGTGCCTAAGGATAATATTTCACAGAAAATTTTGAGGATTAAAGGCTCTTGCTGTTTATTCCACATCTGAAGCCTCTGTTTGTATCAACACAAATTATTGTTGTAGCGATAATTACAATGATACAACTAGAGGATTATAACTTCAGAGTAAGGTTAGGCAGCAGCAGATGGAGTCCTAAAGGCAAAATTCCTGTTTCAACACAAGCCTCTGACAGGCACTGCCCTTACACTGATATTCACAAGCAGGGACATACCCTACTCAATACAATACAATACAAATGATTAAAGGTGATACATTCTCCTTACCCATGTATAAGATAGGGCTTATGTCAATATGAACTGAACTGTAGTACTATACTCTTTTTATCAACGTCTTCTATGAAATGTCAGCAGCTGTTTCAGAAATAAACCTCTTCTAAAAACAAAATGCAGTGTGTGTTGCGAAAGTGACCCCTTCCAATTTGATCTGGTGCAGCAAATTAAAACAACAGCACACTTTCATTTGGGTTTAAAGCATGTTTAAAGATAACTTGCCCTTGTTAATGAAACAATACATACGATGGGGAAATGAACATTCTTCTTTTTTTATTCATATTTATTTTTCAGCCCAATATGCTCTGTTCTCTTTCCCATCCCGGTTCTCTGAGTTTGTACGGTCAGTCACAAATCCCATGACTTACCACACCCTGTAGCATGCTTTTAGCACCTGTGTTTCTGCAGAACGTGACCAGCATGTGAACGTAGCCACTCAGAGATCAGAACTCAAATCAGTGGGAATTGGGAGAGAAGGCTTATGGAAGGATTCCAGCAACTCCGCCACACCAATGAACCCCTTCATTACAAAGTAGTCAAGAAACAATTACTTTGTCCTCAGTGGACATTTGCACAGAGGTGCCCAGGATATGTGCTGCCCTTTGCTGCTCTTAACTCAAAACTCATCCCAAGATGTTAGAGGGACAAGATGGGTGAAATAATGTCTTTCATGCTTACACAGAGCATCTCTCTTACCAAGGGTGCGTCTAGACTACATGGTTCCGTCGACGGAGCCATGTAAAGTAGTTTACTCGACATAGGCAATGAAGCGGGGATTTAAATAATCCCCACTTCATTAAAATAAAAATGGCCGCCGCGCTGTGCCGACAATCAGCTGATCCGGCACAGCGTGGCAGTCTAGACGCGGCGCGGTCAATAAGGGAAGCCTTTGTCGACCGCTCCTGTAAGCCCCGTTTACTGGAGCAGTCGACAAAGGCTTCCCTTGTTGACCGCGCCGCGTCTAGACTGCCGCGCTGTGCCGGATCAGCTGATTGTCGGCACAGCACGGTGGCCATTTTTATTTTAATGAAGCGGGGATTATTTAAATCCCCGCTTCATTGCCTATGTCGAGTAAACTACTTTACGGAGCCATGTAGTCTAGACGCACCCCAACAGAAGCTGGCCCAATCAAAGATAATAACTTGTCCACCTTGTCCTTCTAACATCCTAGAACCAACATGACTATGACGACACAGTGTCACGTAATGTTACAGTTTGGCACACCATAGGTGACATTGTGCTCCTATGAAGGTCTTTGTCCCAGGTGCTCAAAGATACGCCAGCTTCCACTGAAATCAATGAGAGTCAGGTGCCTAAATACTTTGAGCATCTGGGCCTAAATCCATATTAACTCCACTGAGCTCAATGAATTTTCAAACACGGACAATGAGGCAGAAGGTGGAGACCCAACTTGGGGCCATCCAGGTTGGAATCTAGGTAAGACTGTTTTACAAGCCTACGCGGCCTTTTTAACTGGCCAGACGTGGGATTTGGACATCACAGTTAAGTGTTCATAACTGGTTGTGTTTAAACATAGCAGTACAACTAACTGTGTATTAGAGCTGTACAAAATACCAGGAAATTATAATTTCCTGAGTCAGTGCCTGACCCGGAAAGAACTAGAACCCTGCACATCTGTTACGGGTCGGAGACGCCAGGGAAGAAAAGAGGGAACAGCAGCACAACAGGAATGTCCCCTGGCAGGAAGAGAGCTACAACAAGTTACCGTATTTTGGCTGGCCCTTGATGATCGTGTAGGTTATCTCAGATTCACTGGCACCAGGCACTTCTGCTTGCAAAATTCTGTTGGTGATCGGCAGCATCCCTCCTTTGGGGACCCACACCGTGGGGTCAGTAACCAGCCAGGATCCTCCATCGTTCTGCAAGAGGGAGGGACAGCAGCAGAGGCTCAACTGATGGGCAACGATATTGGGCCAATATAAATACACTTTTAAAAAGAAGGATTAGGCTGAATATTGCAGAACACACGGTGCAGCTGTTTCTCTTTGATTCTCCTCATCTGCTTCAGAGAAGGAAGCCACCTGCCCTGCCAGCTCCATTTCCCTCCCACCTTCCACTTTCTCCTCAGTTAGTCCCATTTGTAATTTTCTCCTGGCCCCATTTGAGGCCAACTCCTCTTGATCTCAAGTCTCTCCTCCTCTCCTGTACCATCATCCTCCATCTCTCTCCATGGCCTGTTCACTGCTGCACCTAAACAGCATCTTTATCCTCAGAGTCCTGGTGCATCTTCAGCTTCCTTTTCTTTCCCTTTGCAGCTTCTCTCCTGTCAGGTTAATCCTCACTATCTCCCCTGCTAAAACCTTTGTCCAGGCCTAGAATTCCCTGGGACTCTATCTCCCAGGGCTCCTCTCTCTCCCACCTTTAAATTCTTCCTCCAAACACACTTCTTCGAGGATGGTTACAAATCACATCCTCCTTTAAAAACAAGCCATAAATAAAAACACTCTTAATCCCATTAAGTATCTGTAATTTTCATCATAGTGGAATAGAAATTCTTTAATACATACAGACTCTCCTAATCACCCCTTTGACATTAGGAAGCATGTCCAAGCATAACACCTCTAGAACCAACCACAGGCTTTTCCCACCAGCTATCCAATGACAGGCCAAAATTCCCTGATAGAGCTCTGCAATTGCAAAAGTGTTTGCGCATGCAGGAAACGACTGAGGGGTTTGGGTTAGGGATGTTAAATTTCAATTAATCAGCTAACCGAGCAGTCGGTGGAATTTCCGCGGCTCTTGCTACATTTCAAGGGCAGAGGCTTAGTTTCAGGGACCAAGAGCGAGCTGGGGCTTCGTCTCTGCCTCCCCTGTCCCCTACCCCCAGAGGGTGCTGACAGAGGCAGCAAATGGGGGAAGCGGCTAGTCAAGTAGTGACTGAACTAGTCGCTTACATCCCTAGTTTGCGTATGGTAGCGTGTCTAGAAACACATACACCTGGAGTTCTTTATTTATGACAGGAAGTTTTCCAGCTGGAAAATAAGTATTTGGAAGCCACATTTATCCTGAGGCAAAGACAGTTTTCACAACAGTGACACGTTCTCACACACCTCATTAACAGGCTTTAAGGCCAGAGGAGGCCATTTTGATCATTTCATTTGACCTCCTGTGTGACCCAAGCCAGAGAATTTCACCCATCAATTCTTGTATCAAGCCCATATCATGTGGTTGAGCTAGGGCGTATTTTTGAGAAAGACATCCAGTCTTAATTTAAAGACTTCAAGTGATGAAGACTATCACATGGCTTAGTAAATGTTCCAATGGTTAATTACCCTCACTGTTAAACATTTGTGTCTTATTTATAGTGTGTACTCTTCTAGCTTCACTTTCCAGCCATCTTATTATACCTTCGTATACTAAAATTAAGAGCGCTCTATGATCAAAAATTGTCTCCCTGTGCAAGTACTTATAGACCATGGTCAAGTCACCTTCATCTTCTCTTTAATCAGCTAAATATATTGCACTTCTGAACTCCTCCACTGTAAGGCAGGTTTTCCAGACCCCAAATAATTTTTGTAGCTCTTTTTTGAAGCCTCTCCAATTTTTCAGCATCCTTCTTGAAGTGTGGACAGCAGAACATGTCACATTATTCCAGGAATGGTTTCATTGATACTGTATAGACTAGTAACAACACTCCCTTCCATCTACTCACTATTTCGCTGCATTACAGCCAAGACTTGTACCAGCCCTCTTTGCCACAGCATGACATTGACAGCTAACCACCCGTCCTTTTCAGTCACCTCTTTCTCAGCTACAGTCTTGCACATCCTGTCAGCGTGACCCACTGTCCACGTTTCTACCTTGCATTTGGCTGCACGCTGTTCAAATAAAAACAGTTTACCAAGCAAACCCGATTGCTCTATACAACTTATCTATGCTAATTATTTACTACTTCCCCACGTTTTGTGTGATCTAAAAACTTTATCAGCAATGATTTTTATATTTTCTTCCAAATCGTTTATAAAAATAGTGAACAACACTGGACCAAGAAAAGATCCTTGAAGGACCCCTCCCCCCACTAAAACACCCACATAGGGCTCGAGGATGTCTCCATTTGTTTCACCCCATGCATCTGCCAACCCACACACTCCCCACCCAATGTGTCCACCAGCCCCCTCTGCTGCCCCCAGGAGATTTAATCCCCCCCAGAGGCTCCCGGTAGCGCAGTGGGGCTAGGGCGGCTCATGGCTATTAGCTTTGCACCACTGCCGGCATGTCTCTAAGGCCTGGGACAGGTGTGTGCGGAGCGGTCCCGTCCATGGGATGGTTTGGCGCAGCTGCCCCGACTGTCGTATGGTCGGGATGGTCCCCCATACTCAGGTTAGCCCGTGGGGCCTTGGGCGTACTGGGACCGGCAGCAGGAGTCGGGCCCTCCTCCACCCCGCACTCACTGAGGAAGTGGGAGCCTCAGGGAAATGGTGCTCTACAGCAGCCAGCTTCGCTCCACCGCCGTCTCCCAAGCTGGTCTGTGCTGGGGCTGGGGCGCTCTGCTTCCCATCGCCATGGTGAAGCGGAGCGACCGGGCTAGCTGGGAGATGGTGGCGGAGCAAAGCAGAAGCTGCTGCCTTGTGCTGCTTCCCCATAGCTCTCACTGCCGCGGTGGGGGCTTGACCCCTGCTGCTGCCCTGCGCCAGGCCCCCGGTAATCCCGGAGCCTGTGTCCCTCAGGGGAGAGGGCTTAAGGAAAGGGGTGTGATGCGGAGTGGGGAAGAGGTGGGATGGACAGGAGCAGCGCAGGGGCTGGACTTGGGAGAAGGGTATGGATGCCCCTTTCCCCAGGGACTCACGGTCCCAGCAGCCGTCCACGGGCTGGTTTGTGGAACTGCTTGGGCTGCAGATGGCCCCAGGGCCGTGAGTTTGAGACCCCTGCCCTAGAATAAATGCCAGCTCTATTCTGTAAAACGGGGGCCGGGAACTTTTTTTGGGTTGGGGACTGCTGGTCCACAGAAAAATCAGTAGGAGGCCGCACACAAGTGAAACCCGCCCCCCCACAAACCTCACTGATGTGGCCCCCAACTGAGAAGGACAAAAACACTCCCCACATTCCAACCTCACACCAGAGCCTAGTGGGGCCCTGACTAGTAGATTTTGTGTGCTCCATCCCTGTGGGCTCCCCAGTGCTGGGGGAAGGGGAGCCCTGAGTCTCAGGCGCCGGATTCAAGCAAGCTGGGGGCTCATTCGGCTCCTGGGCCTTAGGTTCCTCACCCCTGCTGTGAAAGAACTGAGCAGAAGTAAGACGGAACTGATTGCCAGCTCAGGAGAAGGCGAACAATATCCATGGCAACTTTCCACTCGTCTTGACGCATCAGTGATATCACAGCACGGATGGAGTCTAACATCAAAGCATAAATCAGCAGCAGGAAATTACCAGCTTGAAAGGGTTAGCGAGATTACCAGATTTATGATGGCAGGGGAGAAAGAGGAGAGCAGCCGGGCCTCAGGGTACTTTGAGGGTGAGGGCCAAAAACACATTGTTTGAGAAGAAAACATTTCCAGGAAAATGTTAATTAAAAGCGAGGTCCAGAGCCACAATGGCATCCCATCATTTCCCAGGGAGGAATGAATGAATGAATGAAAGGGCTCTTTCCTCCCCACAATAAGTCAATCTCTCATTTTCCAATAACATTCCCAGCTGGCTTTGGTGCCGTGATCCAACTAATTAATAAAAATGTGCTCAGCAAAAAGGTTCCTTCTTGCTTGCAAACCCTTTTATTTGTCAGTGGCAAGTTACAGCTAAGCCAGAGTCAGTTCTCCCCCAGAGGACCCGGACATAGCGGGAAGCATGTCAGAGTTTTGTTTATCCGTGGCAAGGCTGATGGTTACATTTCCACTGTGTCCCTGCAGGCACATATTCAAATGCACCTTTCACCAGCACTAAGCAGCCCTGAAGACTAACGTCCTCTCTGTCGAACCATGCAGTAAGTAGAGCGTGGGCTCTTGTAAGTCTTGCTTCTGCCGCACTGCCTTGTCAATGTGCCTCAAACCTGCCCTGCCTGAATTGTCCCTAGCGGTGAGAAGGTAGCTCAGTCTCCGTGCCGGTTCAAACCTTGGCCTTCCTACTGAAACTGCCAACTAGAGACACTCATCCGCTACGAAACGCACTGAGACCACTAGCCCTTACTGTACAGAACATCAAACAACCATCCAATCTAAATCTCTCTATGCCTCCTGGAAGGCAAAGGCTTCCACAACCCATCACCAAAGCTGATACCTACAATAAACACATGACATGCAGCCAGGTCTAACACCCGCTCCCTCCCTCCTCCCCCGTTTTGGCTGATCTGATGCTGCCAGATGGCACATTTTCTAGGGCATGGGCTCTGTGCTCCAATAGAATATCATTAGTGGCAGCACCAATAGCTTCATTGACGTTAAAGTGGCTAAAGGGCTCAATATAGAAATGCAAGTAATTACTAAGTGCTCTGGAAAACGAGAACAACCCTTTAGACTCCAGGATCTCAAACAGTCGTGGTATGAGGTCTTACAAATACTGCAGACCAAGCAGAAGCCCCCAAACAAAAGCTTTGCAGAAACCAACACGGCTGGAGAGTTGAAGCAAATGTCTCAGTTACATAACACTCAAAAAAATCAGTGGTCCTTACTTCATGTTTTGGCTCTAATAATATGGTGCTTCTCTAGATAAAAATCTTAAATGGTTACTCTGTACGCCAATTTAATAGAACCCCTAGAAATGTTTTCAAACAGCCCATACAATCATTTGGTATGGCATTATGATAAGCCTCATTTACTTCAATTAGAAGAGGGGTGAAAAGTATCCTCCACCTAGGGTGATAGCACCATCTGTAACAACCTTTGGATGAAAACCTGGAAGAAAAAATAAGTCTGGAGTGTGTCTAGACAGTGCCTCTTCTGAAATAAACTTTGCATCTAATTCATCTCCCAAGGCTACTGCAGAAAGGGGATAATTAGGATAAGGCAAAAAACTGGGTACCTGCCAGCCCCACCTCAGGCTAAATCCTGCTCTGTTATCATCTCTGTCTTATTGCCCTTTGTACATAAATGCGGCAAAGGAGGACTCCAGAAAATAATTGGAGAGAAGGGAGAGTAAAACTGGGGAATAAACTATACTGAGCAATTCTCCTTTGCTGTCATTTGCTACAAAACCCGGCACTTTCAACAACTGAGTAGCATCCAAACAATTCTTCGGTTAGCTTAAGTTCTTAGGGATACTTCTATGTTACAGGGAAGCAGCAAAAAGGCACCGATTCACAGATCCAGAGCCATCCTTACCCATACACAGAATGTACCGGCACCCAAAAAATTTGGCGTACCACTGGGTTTTATTTGCCCCCACCTTCCTCTTCCTGTCCCTGTTCTGTGACTCTGCTTTCTCGGGAAAAGAGAAAAAATGAAAAGGTCACCTTCGTATGGAACCTGCAAAAGAGCCATTCAAGTGCTAATGAAGCCATTTTGCCAACTCCAGGTATAGCCTTGTCAGTCTCTGAATGTACTGTAAGTCTACAGGGTCTTAGTTTAAAATTTGTTATAAAAATAGTTCACGCGTGTGTTGCAGAAGATTATAAAAGCACATCTCAAAAAAATCATTGTGCCCCTTGGCTGCCGTCAGGCGTGGGGCACCAGTTTAACAGTCCTGCGTAGGGCCCCGTAAATCCCTGCATAGATCGGATGGATGTGGCTGCTCTAACTTTGGGGGAGCCCCAGTGACTTTTGATTACAGCCCCTCAGCATCCTTTCCTCCCCGGGAGCGAAGGCAGACTCATGTCCTGCATCCTCTCACAGGTCCATAGCTCCCACAGAAAAAAAGGACGGTGCATTTTCAACTCTCCAGCTGTAGATAGAGATGAATGGAAACAGGAACTACTGAGCCATTGTGGGGCTACAAGCCAACATGCCAGCAGAAAAGGTTTTGCCAACCCAAACACAGCTTGCCACTTTGCCCCTCCCTCGCCACGTCCCCATCAGTGATGTCTGGTTTCTAGCCTCCCCCCACAGATATACTGCTTTTATACTTGCTTGGCCACTGCAGAAAGGAACATACCTTTGGAGAAATCTTAATGTGGAACAGGATGTTCTGGAAGTGGTACCCATCATTCACTTGCAGAAGAACCGTGTCATCCTGACTGTCAGAACCATCGTGAGCGTAACGTAGGAGTCCGCTCGCCAGCTCAGCAAGATTGAATACTTGGACTGCAGAAGCTGTGTCCCCCTGGAGCTTTCCCCAGGCGGCCGTGGCGTGGAGGGTCTACCACCGCCACCTCTACATCCTGGGGATTGTCACTGTCACGGATATCAAGCAACGTGCGTGTTATTGATCCCACGTCCCCTCTGCTGAGAAACAGGACTTCGTTCCTGAGCACGTACGGGGCCTGAAACACAAAAACCACTCTTAGCTGTCTGCTCAGTCACAGTGCTCTCTCGCAATGGTGGAAGTCTGGGAAGGAAGCTGTGGGGCAGGGAGATTAATTCCCTCCATGTGCCATTTGCAAACAACAGGGATTCCCTGTCTGCACTTTCCCCCAAGAGCGTAGGCCTTAGAATAGCTAGTCAGACTGAATTACATTAGAAGGGGGGAGTTTTACACCGCAGCAAGCAGAACATAAAAGCCTCAGGACATTTTATGCATAAAGCAACATAGTTACCCAGTCACGGTCTATGACCCTGGTGCTGCTCTGCTCAGAGAGCTGGATAAGAACCTCCAGGGACAACGCCTGGTTTTGCTCAAGTCGAAGGGAACTCCAGTTTATAGATTGGACCTGGGCCTACAAAACAGTCTTAACTTCGGAGTCAAGGGGTACCCACCTCTAGTCTGAAGACACTGTACAGCTTGGGAAGAAGTCTAGTTACAGTCCAAGCCTTACCAGGTTGAAGTTCGTTATCTAGATCAGGGGTGGGCAATAATTTGTGGAGGGGGGCCACGTCACAAATCTGTGAAGTGGTCCCAGGCTGCCTGGAAGGGGCAGGGCCTCGGGCAGAAGGGGCGGGGCTAAGAAACTTCCCGTGCTCCTCCACCTGCAGACCCTGATTGGTCTCGGTGGGAGAGCATGTGACGTCTTTGCCCACCGCCCTCACCCTGCAAGGGGCACATGGCACCTAGAGGGAACAGCCAGCTGTTTTAAACAGGAAGGGTCTGGCAGGAAGGACAGTTATGCTGCAAAATGACCACCGGGGGGGCACAGCAAGGGGCTAGAGATGGGAATCAGGACAGCTATCACCACACTGGGCCAGCAGGGGGCAGAGGTGGAGAAAGGAACAGCTATTTACCGTATATTTCAGAGAGGTGGTGTGTGTGTGTGTGTGTGTGTGTGAGTGTGTGTGAGAGAGAGAGAGAGAGAGAGAGAGAGAGAGAGTGTGTCAGGGGACACGTACCCCTTCCCTGGCTGTGCTCACTGCAGCTGCGGCAGCCATGGAGAGGCACTTCTCACCTGGCCCCGAGCTGCTGTGGTGAGGGAAGGCTGGGGTTGTCCTTTCTCCCCAGGGCAGCCTGCAAACTGAACCCCTCATCCCCAGATTTAAATGAAAAACAAAACTTATTTGAGTTAAGAACCCAAGCAACACTGGGTAAATCGTCTAGTAGGCGATATGCTCAGCGTGAGTAAAAGTGGCAAGCAGTTTAAGGGATACAGAAATGACGACAGAGACACTTAGAAAGCTCTTTTGCTCTCTCTGTTCCGAGGAGTGTATTTAATCAACAGCCCTGGAACAGACATCTAACTACAGGCTCTGAAGTGTAAAAGATTCTACTGTAGCGATCAATAACGACTCAGCTGCCGTGCAATCAAGGACTAGATCAGAGTATTTCAAAAAGTAAGTGGCTCAGAACCTTAACTTTAGAAGAGCTGCCATTCTGCTATGCCCTAATAATTGCACATAGCACTACAGTACTCAGTGGCCCAAATTCTGCTCTCACTTAACATTTTTTTACGTGGTGTAGTAAGTCTATTAATTTTAAATGGAGCTACTCCTAATTCACACCAATGTAAATAAGAGGAAAATCTAGCTCTACATGTTTCCAGTAAAAAGATGTGGCTTGAAGGAATTCAAAGACTGAGTTTTGCTGAGGTTCGACATTGTTATAAGACACCAACTTTCCTTTGTAAATTTCAAATCTATATAAAAACAACGAAAGATTTCTTCAGGTTTGTTATATTACCTGTGTGGACAATGCTTGCACAGTGATCACCTCCAACTGGGAGAAGAATCTCTGATCGCTGACTTTCAAGGAAAACTGACCTTTCCTAAACAAGACCCCCCCACCATAAAAACAGAATAATATTAATGGATGAAATGTGCTTGTGGAACAGACAAAAGATAAAAAATACTATATATACAAATAGGAATGAGAAGATTAGTGGCAAGTGACTACTTCTGCTATTAAATTTATATCACATCTTTAGTGACGTGCATTCACAGTATGTAATATACTCATTTCCCTTTGCCTGTTATTGATTGCAATAAGCCAGTATGACCAAAATTCAATAAACTAGTCTCCATTAAAGAATACTGGGTAGAACTTTCAAAAGTACTTCAGTGACTTAAATCTCTAGCTCCACATGCTCCTACCCCATATCTATACAGAATTAATTTGTATTTTTAAAGTGCTTTGAGATTCTCACATGGAAAGAACTCTTGCCGTGCAAAATTATTATTGAAAACAAGGGGGCAAATTCTGCTCTTAGTTACATAGGTGTAAAACTGGAATAGCTCCACTGATTCCAGCCCACACGCTAGAGCTTACTCTGGTTTCGTGGTGGTGTAACCGAGAGTGGAATCTGGCTCTCAGTCTGCTCCACAGAAGTGACAGTCAGTACATGCAATTTCCTCCAACATTTCAGATCCAAATGCTCCCTAGGTCTTATGTGTGAAATAAAGGGACATACTAAGTGCCTGATGTCAGCAGTGGCTGAGCGCAGGTCATGCCGGGGTGTGAATCTATATCATTATTTGAATATTTTCCTGTATGTTTCAAATAATTAAATTCTGCAAGCACCATTAAAACCTGAATATTTGCCACCATGACTGTATCCCAAGCATAGGACCTACTCTTGCTGCACACGAACCAATAGCAAACTCTCATTCAATTAAATGGGAGCTGGATCACAGTGATCTGCTGTGTGAAACACAGGAAAACGTGCTGTCTGTGATATTATGGTGCAGCAAACGTGGGGCAGGTCACGGAACGCCTTGCAATGCACCCCACAGAAAGTAGCTGCAGCGCTGTGTGGACTGGCAAGTGAGTAACTCTTCCAGACGCATCCCTCTTTACAAGGCGCAAGATCAAAACAAAGCCCCGGTCAAGCACCTGGATTTCTCTCTGCTGTGCACAAAGCGGACTCTCTTCTCCTCCACGTCCTCCCAGCTGAAGGAGTCACCTGTGCCCAGTTGCACCTCTTTCCCGTTCACCATCGTCACTAGCCTGCCATTGGTGGGAGAGCTGGCCACATGGAACAGCAGCCCGTCACCCAGGTCATGTGCCTCCATGAAGGACAAGTCCAGGGGCTTGACCCCACCGATCCCAACTGTGAGTGAGCCATTCGCATGGGGAGCAGACCTCGCTGTATTGGCTAGAAACAAGGGGAAAAGGCATTTACATGTAAGACATGCTCCCACTACATAATCAGAAGGTATGTTTGAGTCTGTCTCTGTCCTCCTACAATGTGTGTTTGTCATTGCCCTTTGCTACACAATACACCAGAACACATCTAATGTCACTCTCAGTGGTCTGGAGCAATGAGCACAGAGTGGAGTATCTGGAGGGACTGATTTCTAATCTGGGTTCTGTCACGGACTAGGGATGCAAATGGTTAACCAGTTACCTGGTAAGCATGCCCTTTACCACCGTGCTTACTGGAGTAACCGGTTAACCATCAGGGGGCTGCCCCAGCCATGCCGTAGGGCTCTCCTGTCTGGCCGGGCCAACTGAGGCTCAAGGCAGCAGGCCCGGCCGGACTGGAGCAGCCCCTCATCTGTGGCACAGTGGACTTCACCTGGCCTGGCTGGAGCAGGCCCCTGCCACGGGATCACGGTTAACCGGTTAAACATTACATTTCATGGGTTACATTTTTAACTGGGATTTTAAATCCCTACCATGGACTGTGTGGGCTCGGGCATGTCACTTATCTTAGTATCCCTCTCTGTAAAATGGGAATAATAATCCTTACTGACCTTCCCCCACGGCGGTATTAATTAGTTCATGTCAACATGATGCTTTCTACATATGAAACGTCCTGTATCATTGTTGCCTCAGTAATGTATTTTTCCCACCTAGGTTTTATTCAGCATCCACTAACATTGGGAGGTAGGGGTGGAGGGGAACATGTTGCAGCTGAAGGGAAAAACTCTTAAGTAAGCAAATGAACTTTACTTGGAATTCGGCTGCGGGCATTTTCCTTAAAAGAAACGTCCCAGAGAACTAGCCTTCAACTCCTTTTACCAGCTGGTCCTTTTGCACCACGGAGGGTCTGTCCAGAATGTGGATTTCAAAAATACTACTGCACACACGCTACCGCTAGAGCCAAAAGCCTGTCAGGAAAACATCAGTTACGTTCCCTTCACCTCCACGGGAGGAACCCACCTTCACACGCCCCGGTCCTGGTGTTGCCAAGGAAACCATGACCACAGTGAGAAACACAGAGCTTGTTCTTCAGAAAGGTGGCGGTGTCACAGAGGTGGCACTCATGGGCACTGTCACACTCCAAGCATCCCACAGGGCAAGCTGAGATGGATAAGAAGGTAACAACCTTATTAGGCACCACAGACAATGCAAGAACCAAGATGTGCAGGTGTTCCGGTTCTTAGATTAGGAAACAACCACCATCTTGCCCAGAGGATATAAATATCTTGATATAATATATATATATCTTGATATAAATATCTTGGTTCTGTTATTTCCACTCCAGCTCATCTGGTGAAGTGGGGTTTACCCATGAAAGCTATTGATACTATATATTTTTGTTAGTCTCTAAGGAGTCACAAGACTACAAGTGGTGAGAAGGATAGAGTACTTGAATGAGAAATTACCTCTTGCAATGCAAATGAAATAGATACATGGAAGGTAAGGTGTGGGGGGAGGCTCCATGCTCCCGGAAGGGGAGGAGTATTAGGTGGAAGGGGAGAGTCTGGGGCAGCCACTCTCCATGCCCCTGGCCCTAAGAGCTGCACGGAGCACATGGCATGGCACTCTGGTGGCAATTTAAAGGGTGTAGTAGCAACAGTGGTGGCTGTGAGCCCTACGCCCTTTTGAATCACTGGGCCCCGGAGCATCTGCCCCCTTTGCACCCTCCCTCCCCGGTCAGCCGACCTGGCCTGACCTAATGGTAAAAAATGACCCAAACTGTATCTACAAGAGCTAACATACCCACCCACAGATACATACGGGTGTTCTTGGTAGGAAGCTTTCACTAGTGTGAGACTTAGGGCTGTTTCTACTAGTACCCTCCATTTAACATGGGAAATCTCTCTCAAACGGACAATCTTTCAAGCCAGAAGGCTGTCGTAAGTGCAACCACAGTGAGCTTCGCACATCTGGAGTACTCAAAATCCTGCACAGCTAGCTCATCTGCACATCCAGAAGAAAGGTAACACAGAGCAGCTCTATTCTCTAACAGCAGATATTATTTTTACTATGGGCAAATTTCAGAAGTAGAGGTTCACTCAAAGCAGTTGCTGCTTACACGGAATTTCACTCTATCCAAATGCACCGTAAGCAGGTTCCAGAGTAGACATCGCCTCTTCCTTAATTCTCCATCTGATTTCACCCTAGTCAGCAACGGATTTCATATTGCTGCACGTCAGCGGTGCTCCCTGCTTGCGCAGGTGACAATTCACAGGAGACAGAGCATAAGAATCACAACTTCAATCCCACCCCACCTTCTCACACCCCTTCTATTTACCTGTGCACTTCTGTTCTGCTCGGTTGGCATAATATCGCTTCCCACACTCCAGGACGCACTGGGCTTCCAGAAGGAGAAAGGGAGCTTCGCAACGAGAGCATTCATGTGGATGGTTACACTGGAGGCAGTGGTCATCACATCCTGAAAGACATTTGCCAAACCCAAAGAATTCACTACCATATACACACTGGCAGCTCCAACTTTTACTGCTGTCTGCACACACTAGAAATATGGCTGGGAGATGTTTACAGAGGCAGCGATACGTTGTGTGTAGGGGGTCTGGAGGCTGAAGTCAGGGCCTCACTCCTAAATAAAAACTGGATACCCACATAAATGGGAATTAGCAGCAGACTGGAAAACGAACTGGGGAAGCACGGCACCGTAGCAATAGCTAGAAGCAACGGCACAGAGACTTACGCTGGCATGTGGCAGCTTCCCGGTAGAAGGCTAACGAGCATTGTTCCACGCAGGCCCCCTCCTGCAGAATGTAGCCATCCATGCACTGCAAACAGTCTGTCCTCGCGGGGCCTTTGCAAGCATTACAGCTCCAGTCACACTCTGGAACGAAGAAAACGGGAAAGTAGGGCATCCTGCTGCCTGCACATCCAGCACCGTAAAAGCGTTAAACACATCAGGAAGCTATCCACTGTGGAAGCTAAATCGCTAGCAGCAAAGAGTAAGGGAAGGGCAGCGTAAGAGAGGTAAGATAAGAAAGATTCCTAACATTAGGAATCCTCTGTGGCTTAGCACTTCCTAATGATGCCAGACATAGGCAGTGTCCAGTGTTTGGGCCTGCTTATCAGCGGTGCCGCTTTGCAGCCAGAGCAGTCTGCTCCTCTCCCTTGGGCACCAGTGGTCCTTATCTGCCAATACTAAGCATCGGTATTTATCCATGTAAAATCCTCAGTCTCTTATCTTGCACAGACTGTGACTTCTCAGAGGCTGAACACTTCCCAATTCAGCCTAACCAGAGAGGAAGTCACTAACGGAAAAGAGTCCTTAGGCCAGAAATGTAGCAAATCTAGATAAACCCAATTCTGCCTTCAAATTCTCAGACACAGCGTCCGCTGCCTTCAGTGTCCTCAAGGGCACAATATGGCCTATATTACTATTTGTTTTATAGTAGCACCTCAGACAGTGCTAGGCCCTCTACAAATACATCATTGCCTTCTCTAAAAAGCTTACAGTCAAAACAGATAAGTTTGCTAGTGAGGGGGAGGGGAAAACAACATAAGAACAGGCAAACTGAGTCAGACCAAAGCCCCATCTAGCCCAATATCCTGTCTTCTGACAGTAGCCAATGCCAGATGCCCCAGAGGGACTGAACAGAACAGGGAATCATCACGTGATCTCTCTCCTGTCATCCATTTCCAGCCTCTGACAAACAGAGGCTAGAGATACCATTCCTACGCATCCTGGCCAATAAGTATTGATGGACGTAACCTCCATGAATTGATCTAGTTCTTTTTTTGAGCCCTGTTAAAGTCCTGGTCTTCTCAACATCCTTTGGCAAGGAGTTCCACAGGTTGACTGTGCGCGGTGTGAAGAAAAACTTCCTTTTGTTTGTTTTAAACCTGCTACCTATTAATTTCATTTGATGACCCCCTAGTTCTTATGCTATGGGAGTAAGTAACTTTTCCTTATTCACGGTCTCCAAATCTGTCATGATTTTATAGACCTCAATCATATCCCCCCACCTTAGTCTCCTATTTACTAAGGTGAAAAATCCCAGTTTTTTTAATCTCTCTTCACTAGCAGCTAAACCTGCTTAAAAAGTTGAGGTGACTTCCCTAGTGTCACATGGAAAGTCAGTGGCAGACTCAGGATAGCACACTGCCTGTACTCTTTTTCTTTACAATACTGAAATATTAACAGCTGCTCACTACCAAGTTAAAGGAGGTATAGAAAGAGCCAATATCTAATAACTGGTTTGCAATAGTGCTTTGAATGGTGGTGGTAGCCTCCACAGACCCTATTTCAGAAGAGTTATGGAATACTCTCAACTCTTCAATATCTTTCTCAATGTTTGCTGTTGTTCGGGGATGTAGTATTTATAAGCCAGAGATAATCAGGTAAATACACAAGACCCTAACGTGCTTAATACAGAAAGATTTAAAATGTTAACCTCATTCATTATTCAGCTGAGTCACGGCTGAATGAATTGCAAAACCTGACCCTTGGAAAGTTTGATGGCTTACTTGCTAAATCATTTACAAAGGAAGGGTTTGCAATAATCTTTGGTTTTTTATTTTGGTTTCAGGATTGTTTTTTTAACTGAAAACTGAAGTGTGTGACAGAGGACCGCTGAAACAGACAAAATGGAAAAACCATCTGCCCCTTAATAGACCACCTAGGTAGACCATTCTGCAGTACACCAGAGTATAAGCCACACTAATCTTTAAAATAAAAATATGCATTTTTCACCTCTACAAGTCTTGGTAGCAAAATCAAGATAATACTGCTGAGTGCAGCTTTCATATTGGCATTCCCCAAACAACAGAACCTTAGCTGAGTCTCTGCATGATGTACAGCCCATGGCCGACTCACAACTCCGACACTGGACACTGCAAGCTGTAAAGAAATTAAGGCAAAAAAAAAAAAAATCACTGCAATTACTGAAGCACTAGCCAAATGCACAGAGCAAAATGATGTTAGATTTACCAGAAGCATCACTCTTCAAAGTGCTTTCTGCTGGGGTGAGTCTTTATAGTTTTCCCTGCTTACCGTCCCCCTAGGCACTGCCTCATCTCCATCCTCCATCTATCCAAAAGCGAGTGTTGGACATGTCTCCACATAGGACTTAATGTTGCTCTGAGTATCTACCAAAAGGGACAACCGGAGAGCAACTGAAAATACTGCTTTCTCCCAGATGGACTGAGTTTACATACTAATAACCTGGGGAACTACCAGGGTCAAACTTGAATTCAAATCCCCGTGTGCAGGTGTTCTCCAAGCATTTTTACATCTATCTGACAGTACATCCGAAGCTACCCTAGGTACATCTATCTGACATTATCTCTCTATCTGTAATGTAGACTTACCCTCAAGAAAAAAAGCCTATTTAAAGAATCTAATACCTATTTATTCATGTGCCTATACTCTGTTATTTAATCTGTCCTTATGAGGGTCTGGTGAGGATCAGTTAGTGCTTGCAAAGTATCTTTAGATTAACAGAGCCATGAATTAAAAGACCCATGAACGATAAAGCATTTGTGGAGTTCAAAATACACAGCAATCACACTATCCAAAAATACTGCTCCCAAAGGAGAAAACAACAACTGTATTTAAAAACAAGTACATGCCATTTCTTTTATCAGCATTGCTCTGCAACAAAGTTTTGAGACTCAGACCACTTTTTTGAAAAGCCTCTTAAGTTTGCCATCGTTTCTCTACAAACATTCCTTTGCTCTCAATACGCCCACTAAAGAACAGGCATCTACTTCACATTCCTTTGATTTCCTAAAGTATTTTCAAAACCGTGGGCTATTCAAAAGTATAGTGAAATCAAAACAACTGGGGGAGGACAGAAAGAGACCAAAGATCCTGATTAAACATTTTTTGTTATATCTAAATGGGAGTTCTCCAGCAGAGCAGATCAATGCATTTCTAGATGAGTTATCACTAACACTGCACCTGAACAGGCCTGAGTGCCTCTCGAAATTACACCCATTTGATACAGCAACCCACCCTGTCGCAAGGCTCATGTGAGTTTCCACCAGTCACAGATTTTACACACAATAAAATAGTTATTTGCCAATGGGGAGATGAGATGTGTGTGGTTAGAATGACAGAGTTCAGAGAAATAAATGTTTTACTCAAGTTTGGGTGCTAGAGCTGCAGTCAGCAAGAGCTTTGATTTCACTGGTGAATGGTCAGCCCAAGGGGAGAAACAGGTGTATTAGGGTATCCACAGAAAACTATTTGTGAGTTTGGCAAGCAACTGAGGATTGGCAATCCTTTCAGCTTAGAAAGCAGTTTCCTGGAAAAGTTAGTAAGAGTGGAATCCATTTTGTGTCCATAAGCTTCCGTCCTGCTGCTCTGGCCTCAACCCAACCAAGTACTGAAACAGATGCTTGGACTGACCCATCAAAGTGAATGGGACTATTTACGTGCTTAAAGTTAAGCTCATGTTACAGAGCTTTGCGGGGTCATGGCTAAGCACCGGGCAGAAATCTGCCCAATCAGAATTGGTAGCGTTTCGCACCCGTTTCGCACTGGCATAAATGACCAGAGCTGTGCAAGGCAGTGGGCAACTAATCATTGCTGCATGTTACAGTGATGCTACTTAATAAATTTAGTTCAAGATCTTCATAATGTCGCCAATGGCATTTTCCTGACAGTTGCAAGGTTTTCGTGAGGGGTCAGACTGGATCAAGAAGCCAAGAAAACATATGCAAGGGTGTTCCAAAGAGGCGGGAGTCACTTACGTTTGCAGGTCCGGCTCTCATCCCTGTAATATCCCAGAGAACAGGCAGAGGTGCACAGGCCAGTGTGGGCCAAAACGAGGCTGGAGTCACAGGAGGAGCAGGAGAAAGGGCCTCCACCGCTGCAGGTTCGGCAGGAGGGGTGACACTCTGAGAGGGCAGAAAGAATGAAAACTACCCTTCATGCAAAGGCAAATCTTCACGCGGGTTGGTAGAGATGCATTACGAGCGCACAACACCGGACTGATCCTGTGCGTGCGGCGCACCCACTGCTCCCACACACACGTGTGTTCTTGCTGTCAGATGGCATTCTTTCCTGACTGCAAGTGGACCGAGAAATCCATGGAGTTACCCACCTTCTTCCAGGTTGATTTGGGCCCGGGGCAATGTTAGGGATCCAGAAAGCTAACCCTAAACTTTGCCCTCATGCACTTTGCCGCAGCTTGAATAACCTAACATTTTTGGTAATTCATGAAGCCTTCACACGCATGGGCAGAAATGCTCTATATAAACTTGGCTTTCCAGATGAAGAAGGAATTCCCTGCCTTTTCCTCCCCCACTAGATGACATTAGCGCTATGGAGTGAAACACATGACCCTGAAAGACTAGGCCAAAGCTAAGAAAAACAAGTAATATTTCTGTCAGTGTGGAACTAGGCAAATAACAAAATTGCTAATCTTGTAACTAAATCTTGGGCCATCAGAGAGAAGCTTTTGAAGTGTCTATCTCATACATTTAGGCTGGATTAGGCAGTGCCCATTTCACGCGGAGAGCAGATCAAAAACCCAAACCCCAGGTTTAATATGTAACGTTTCCTCTTTTGGTCTCTTTCAATCCCTAATGTACTTGGTCCTGTGTCAGATGGACTGGGCTCTGACAAGCTGTGGGTGCGTATCCTGGAGTTCTCATAGCAAATGGATGTACGTCCTCTTGGGAAAGGCAAAATGGTGCAAAGAAGACCGCAAAAAAGTGCCACTCTAGCATCAGCAGGTACCATGGTGGGCACAAAGGGCTAAGGGACAAGCACAAGGCACCATCAAAACACAACTGCCAACATTCCCAGCTGAACGTCTACTACACACTAGTCCTACAAACCAAGGAGTCCCACTATCTTTTCTGGAGCTGGCTCTTTCTCTTGGGGACAGGCAGGAATTACTGTCTTTGGCGATGCTGATTCAGCTAAGTGGGGGGCAGCAAGAGCCTCCATCAAGTCCCAGGAGATTCTAACCACAGGGGCAATACTCAGTTCCGTTGGATTCCTAAGAGCACAGATAAAAGAGCCGCTCACGGACATAAGAACCGTCCTGGTTTGAGATCCTACCCTAAGCTGATCCTGGGTCCTGTGCCCACTTGACAGCTACATGCAAAGTGAAGTCAGTGGGAGTTTTGCCATTCATGTCAATGGAGTCTGGATTTCCCCATAGTGTTTCCTGTCCTTCTGTACCCATAGTCTCCCCCCATGAATAGAAACTGTTGTTTTTTTCCCCTTTGGCACATGCCCAGAACGTCCCCTGGACAGTCAAGCTCCTAGAATTGTGCTGATACCATAATAGCCGAGGGGACAGGAACCAGAGCAGCTTAGCGAAGGCCAGCTGGAGTGACCTCACTTGAACATGTTCCTTGAGTGTGGAAAATCTTTGAGCACCGCCTACCCCAGCAGCGACAGCACCGCATCAGCCAACACTGAATGGATGAAACGGGAACTTTTCATAAGCAGCACTGACAAGCAGTACTTCTACTCCCTCCTCCCCATCAACGTCCTGCCAGCTGGAGTCTGTTGGCTATTATTATTTGTGTAATAGCGTTACTTAGGGGCTCCACAGGGCTAGGCTCGGTACAAAGACAGAGGTCCCTGCCCCAAGGAGAGCTGCCAATGTAACGACAAAAGGAAACAGGGGGACAGAGGGGTGCAGTGACTTAAGGAGCCATGATTCAAACACAGATTTCCTGAATCTTAGCTCAGTGCTCTGTCCACTGGGCCACGCTGCCTCTGGATCAATTCCACCAGAGCAGCTGGGAAGATCTCACCCCTAACCTCCACCTCTAGGTGCTACTCACTTTTACAGGCTCCGCCGTCTGCATAGGATCCCACAGGACAGTCCGGGACACAGCGATCCCCCAACAGCAAGTGACGGGCGTTCTGGCACTTTAAGCAGACACTGCCCGTGTCGTGGAGATCAGCCACGCACTGATGGCACGAAGGGTGGCAGCCTAAAGAGAAAAGACATAGGGGGCTTCTGACAGGCAGCTCACAAAACAGCCCTGCTCGGAGATAACGGCACTGGCACAGCACAAGGAAATACATCACAAAATAACATGAAGAGCATTTTCTGTGCACAGCTCCTATGCGGGACACGCGGCGTATGGGACGAGAGAACTGTACTTTGGAAGGTGCAAGAGGCACTGTTAGCCATTATTGGGCCCACTGGAGGGCCTCTCCTCCCCCCATTTTACTCCGTGTTATTTTCAGGCCCTGTGGTATTACAGGAACGTGCGCACGGCTTGAACATTCTTGAGGTCTCTTTCACTGAGTTCAGCTGTCCTCCCCCACTTCCTCCCTAATGGGAATCACTGCGTTTTGTCTGAAGATGGCTCAATGCTCTCTGCTCAAAAGATCGCCGCTTTTATTGAGATGAATATTTCCAAAAGGGATGCTGCTGGCGGTTCAGATTGCGGGCCCCCAAAAGAACACGATCTGAGCAAATGGACCAATGTATCCAGCAAATGCTCGGGGGTTCCCACACAACGAAGCCATCCGGCACTCCCAAAAGACCAGAGCGTCATTCACAAGAGGCCTTGCAAGCCTCTTTTTCAGCAGCACTCAAATGAATGGCTCCCGACCTCCCCCTGAACCTTGAGAGTTTCAAAAGGTTTTACAACAACCCTTTTGTACATACATAAGGAGAAGGCAAGGTACCCGGCAAGCCAAATTAATCCTCATTACAGTAATTCAGAAAATTATAAGGGAAACGATGGCTATCTTGAAAGAAATGTAATAAGGGGGCTAGAGGCTAGTACCTGGCCAGCTGTCAGATTTTTACTGAGAACTAACCTCTCTGTCCTTTGTCTCTCCTGAAGCTTGCATTGAGAATCACCGTCTTTTAGTTCTAAAGAACGAGGCTGGGATTCTCACAGGAACCTAAGAGTTAGCTAGGCACCCATTTCCATTGGGACACACATGCCTAACTCCCATCTCCTTTGAAAAGCTCCGTCTGAATTCTTCCCCTCGTTACACAGGCACAAGACCCCCTGAATTCACGGGGAGCTCTGTGCATGTGTACTTGGGAGCAAAATTTTGGGGGTATACAGTATCTGAGACCACTCCTTTATCTCCTAACCTACTGCTCGTTTCATTCCCTGAGATGCTGGCATAAGATACCAGCATTTTGGGTCATGGACTTTTTAAGCAGCGTGGTGCATGCACTGTAGAGACGTTATTTATTTATTTATTCCGTGCCTAAAGAGTGCTAAGCACTCCTACAGTGACAGTCGACAGTGTAAGACCCTATGAAAGGCAATAGGAAACCCTAACTGGGCACTTCACAGAACACAAGGAAGACACAAGCCTTCAGTTTCAAAAAATACAGAATTGAAAAAAGGCATGTATATTTTTCATTTATTAAAAAAAAAAAAATTACTTCAGTTAAAGACCCGAGCAACGCTGGATACATCTGCCAGTTGCCAATAATAAAGAGTCTGCAGACCAAATTCTGCCCTCGTTGACTGCTGCACACTGTCTCTATTTCCAAAATCTGCAGTCAGTGGTCTCCTGGGCACCATTAATTTGTGCAGATCCTCCAAGCCATGCAAGGCTCAAGGACATAAAAATAGTGTGCTTACCATCCTAAAAGACTTTACCCAACTCACAGAGATGACAGTGAGCAATTAAAACATAGCCACAAACCAGAGGCAAAGAAAACCATCCCCAACACTAATTCTGATGTGATCAATGTTCCTAATTCTTTCCAATAAATCTTACCGCTAGGAACAGCTATTCAAAGGAGAGCTACACTACAGGGAACACAAAGAGAAGTAATGGAAAAAATAAAAAAGAGGAAATAAAGGATTTTTCTGCATAGAGCTATGAAGCTTAACACATTAATGAGCTTTCTACGGTTCTAAATCAGAATCAGCTAGCCAGCGGGACACTGAAGTCTGTGGTAGCAGATCTCTATGTCGGATTAGGGACCTAAAAAAAGTAATTAAAGCTTGAAACTAGTTTCAAAAGAAAAAGAATTCAGCCACCACTAAAGGCACATTTTAATATACCATGGAGAGACATGCCACAAGCAAACACAATGGAGGAGATTCTCCATTGTGTTAAGAACATAAGAACGGCCACATTGGGTCAGACTAAAGGTCCATTTAGCCCGGTACCCTGTCTTCTGACAGTAGCCAATACCAGGCGCCCCAGAGGGAATAAACAGAACAGGTAAACATCAAGTGATTCCTCCCTTGTTACTCATTCCCAGCTTCTGACAAACAGAGGCTAGGGACACAATCCCTGCCCATCCTAACTAATAACAATTGACCTATCCTCTATGAATTTATCTAGTTCTTTTTGAACTCTGTTAAATTCTTGGCCTTCTCAACTTCCTCTGGCAAGGAGTTCCACAGGTTGATCATTAATTATGTGAAGAAATACTTCATTTTTTTTTGTTTTAAACCTGCTCCCTATTAATTTCATTGGTGACCCCTAGTTCTTGTGTTATGGGAACAAGTAAATAACATTTCCTTATTTATTTTCTCCAAGCCAGTCATGATTTTATAGACCTCTATCATATCCCCCCTTAGTTGTCTCTTTTCCAAGCTGAAAAAAATTCCAGTTTTATTAATCTCTCCTGATATGGAAGCCATTCCATACCTCCGTTCAATTTTGTTGCCTTTTTCTGAACCTTTTCCAATTCCAATATATCTTTTTTGAGATAAGGCGACCACATCTGCAAACAGTATTCAAGATGTGGGCGTACCATGGATTTATACAGAGATAATATGATATTTTCTGTCTTATTTTCTCTCCCTTTCTAAATGATGCCCAACATTGTGTTCACTTTTTTGACTGCTGCTGCACGAGTGGATGTTTTTGGAGAACTATCCAGAGTGATTCCAAGATCTTTTTTGAGTGGTAAGCTAATTTAGATCCCATCATTCGACATGTATAGTTGGGATTATGTTTTCCAATGTGCATTAATTTGCAATTGTAAACATTGAATTTCATCTGCCATTTTATTGCCCAGTCACCTCATTTTGAGAAATCCTTTTGTAACTCTTCAGTCTGCCTGGGACTTAACTATCTTGGGTAGTTTTGTATCATCTGCAAATTTTGCCATCTGATTACACCTTTTTCAAGATCATTTATGAATATGTGGAAAAGGACTAGTCCCAGTATAGACCACTATTTATCTCTCTCCATTCTGAAAACTAACCATTTGTTTTCTATCTTTTAACCTGTTACCAACCCAGGAGAGGATCTTACATTTTATTCCATGACAGCTGACTTTGCTTAAGAGCCTTTGGTGATGGACCTTGTTAAAGGCTTTCTGAAATTCCAAGTACACTATATTCACTGGATCCCCCTTGTCCACATGTTTGTTGAGCCCCCTCAAAATATTCTAGAACCTCTCTAGTGTGGCACCCACGAGACCTGACCAGTTCTGAATCAGAGAATTTGCTGGACCACAGGAGGTCAATAATGTCTAGCAGCGTTGCCAACACTTCCACTGCTTGCTGGGCTCTTAGAAGACAACATTTAGACGTAAATTAGAGCTAAAGAACAGCACAGAATGCTGAGAGGCAGGACTGGTGCCTGTAAACAAACTTTATGGGACTGTGGGAAACTTGGCCACAGCCATGATAAATGGAACATCTGGCTAAGGAAAATCATGCTGGACCACGGATGTTGCCGGACCAGACAGTGCTGGACTAGAAAGGTTCAACCGGTAGATTGTTGAGGCATGAATTCTCTTTACATGTTGACGCTTCCCCAACAAATTATGTTCATCTCTGCATCTGACAATTTTGTTCTTTACTACAGTTTCAACCAGTTTGCCTGGTATTGAAATCACAATTCAGAAAATCACTGAAGTCATAGAAATGTAAGGCTGGAAAGGATCTAGAGCAGGGCTACTCAACTTTGGAAGCCCCAGGGGCCACAATGATACTCACAGAACATGCTGAGGGCTGCAACTTCAGCGTGGTTGCACATACATACAAATATATATGCAAATAGCTTCTTTCACCCTGACAGGCATGAATACAAAGATTAAGCCTTAAGCCGCAGCACCGGATCCAAATGTGGCCAGGGTGAGCCAGTCAACACCTCTCAGGTTCTGCCCACAAGGCTAAGAAGCCAGCACCTCCCACAATGCCCCGGCGCTCCCAGCGCCCTGGGGGCTAGAAACGCCAACACCCTGTACCCGTCCGTTCCAGCCAGCCCGTCCGCTTGCGTCTTTTGAAAGCTCACGCCACCTGGGAAATGCCCTGCCATTGTGAAGCATGCTCCCAGTGGAGGCCACGTTCAAACGATCGCGCCCGCAGGCCACGTGTTGAGCCCCACGCAAACCCAAACCGCCCCGCAGGCAGCAAACAAATGGGCCACATGTTGAGTAGCCCTGATCTAGAGAGATCATCAAGCCCAGCTCCTTGCACAGAGGCAGTACCAAGTAAACCTAGACCAACCTGACCTAGACCACTTGTTGTCTAACCTGTTCTTAAAAATGTCTAACAATGGGGATTCCGCAACCTCCCTTGGAAGCCTACTACAGCACTGAAGAACCCTTACGGATCATCGTCCTCTTTATAACAACCCTTAACATAATTGAAGACTTATCATATTCACTCTCCCCTCACTCAGTCTTCACTCAAGACTAAACATGCCCAGTGTTCCTAAACTTTCCTCATAAGAAAGGTTTTCTAAACTTTTTTTTTTCTTTGTTCTTCCCTGGACTTTCTCTAGTTTGTCCACATCTTTCCTAAAGCGTGGTACCCTGGACTAGCCATCATACTCCAGCTGAGGCCTCACCAATGCTGAGTACAGTGGAACAATTACCTCTCATGTCTAACAGACGACACTCTTGTTAATACACCCCAGAATGCTATTAGCCTTTTTTACAATTGAATCACACTGTTGACCATATTGAATTTGCAATCCACAATACCGGTACTACCCCCTAGCCAGTTAGTCCCCGTTTGCAGTAAGGATGTTAAGAGGCGAGTAATTGGGTCATCGTGTAGTCGATACAATTTGTATCGACTACATGATTAGTCAATAAGGGAAGGCACTCTGAAGGAGCTATCCTCACTGTGGCTCTGGAGTTTAAATGTCTTAAGAGCCTGTGTGCCCGGTTCTTACTACATTTAAACTGCAGAGCCAGAGCGGGTATAGTTCCTGGACCCGGCACAAGCCGGCATAGAGCTGGGCTTGCTCAGTCCCAGCTTGTGCTGATTCCAGCAGCCCCTGTCCGTGGTGGGTCCCAGTGGGAAGTGGGACCCACCAAGGACAGGGGTTGCTACAGAGCAGCCTCCCCAGGCCCCGCCCTGCGCTGCTGCCTCTGTGGAGACAGTGCTGGGGGAACCAGCTTTTAAGTCTGCTTCCCCGCCAGCACCAGCTCCTGCTTCCCCCCACTTGCTGCCTCTGATACAGAGGCAGCAAGAGGAGGGGAGAATGTGAGTAGTCGACTCAACTAATTAATCGACTACTCTTTTACATCCCTGGTTTGTAGTTGTGCATTTCCATTTTCCTTCCCAAATAAAATACTTTGTGGTTATCATTACTGAATTTCATATGGCTGATTTTAGAGAAATTCTCCAATTTATCCAGGTCATTTTAAATTCTAATCCTGCCCTCCAAAATGCTTGTGACTCCTTCCTGCATGGTGCCATCCACAAATTTTATCAACCTAGTCTCCAGCTTCTCCAAAGTAGCTTTTAACTTTTTGAAATGCTGAATTATTTTCATAGGTCTTATTCACAGTAATCATTCGGCTGCAGGCATCAGCTAAACAAAATCACAACTCATGTCTCCTTCTTTAAATTGACAGGGAACCTTGCATGATGTTCATTCAGATAACGGCAAAATAAAATTTGGGACATTTCTCCTCTCTTCAGCTACATCATTCCTTCCTTTCCCATTTCTGCTACAGGCAGGCAAAGTAATAAACCTGTTTAAAAAAAAAATAAAGAGGAAGCCCTGGAAGTTATTGGCTGAGATCAAAGAAAGAAGCCTTATAGTTATAAAAGAATAGTCGGTCTTCGGGGTAGGTGGGAGTGGAGAGATAGGACTAACCTGAGAATGAGATGTACTTATTACATCTATTCAGGCCCAGCCAAAGAGTTTGCAGGGCCCAAGGTGACATGTTGTGGTTGGCTGCATCGCATGTCCCGGCAGCTCCCAGCCAGGGCAGCGAGTGAGTGGCCAGGCAGGTGCCAGGCACCACTGGGCCCAAGGCAACCCCCTTGCTCACCTTGCCCTCAGGGCGGGCCTGCATCTATTTGTTCCTTTCTTCAGATCATTTATCTTTATTGGAACCTCTCAGTGCTGGCAAGAGCCTCACAAGCTGTATCTTTTCTGTGAGAAACTAATAAATAAATAAATAAAGATACAATACAACCCAGAAGTGACGGGAACGGTTCCCAGAATACGTTTATCCTTGTCTGCATGATGGATTAAATACGATTTTTTTTTTGAACAGGTAAATGCAATTAGTGCCGTGTGATGATAGGCTGAAGTGCATGTGTACAGCACTCACAGAGCATAAGCGCTGAATACATCCTACTAGCTCTCAAAAGGGCGGACGTCAAACCCAGCTGCGCCGATATTCCTGTAAGGCCCGATAAGCTGTTCAGCAGAATCAGGGGATGTGTTCTTAATTCATCTTTCTGGAGATCTCTGCAGCGGCAAAGCAGCATTCCTGGCTGCTGGCCCACCCTGCAGTTCCTGATTCTCCAGGGATACCGCAGCAGCCAAAACTTTGGGCATTATGGCCACCGAGGACAGCTTCTTTCCCTGAGGCGGAGCTTGCGACGGTGCCCTTCCTGGTATGGTAAATGAATTCAGGGCAATGACCTCAGGGGATGAACTCAGCATGTCCAGTGTCTTCAGTGGTAGGTGACTCCACGCGAAGGGCCACACACCCAAAGGCAGTTGACTGCCAAGACTGGCAGCCCCACTGCAGAGCTCAGCCTGAAACAGCAGGCGGTTCAATGGTCTGACTTCCTAATTGAACTGTCATAAGAACGGGCACGCTGCGTCAGAGCAAAGGTCCATCTAGGCTGTTATCCTGTCTGCCGACAGTGGCCAAAGCCAGGTGCCCCAGAGGGAGTGAACAGAACAGGGAATCATCTCTTGTTACTCATTCCAAGGTTTTGGCAAACAGAGACTAAGGACACCATCCCTGCCTATCCTAGCTAATAAGTACTGATGGACCTAACCTCCATGAATATATCTAGCTTTTTTTGGAACCCTGCTAAAGTTCTGGCCTCCACAACATCCTCTGGCAAGGAGTTCCACAGGTTGACTGTGTGCTGTGTGAAGGAAAACTTCCTTTTGTCTGTTTAAAACCTGCTACCTATTAATTTCATTTGGTGACCCCTAGTTCTTATGTTATGGGAGCAAGTAAATAACTTTTCCTTATTCACTTTCTCCACACCTGTCATGATTTTATAGACTTCTATCCTATCCCCCTTTAGTCTCCTCTTTTCTAAGCTGAAAAGTCCCAGTCTTTTTAATCTCTCTTCATATGGGACCCGTTCCAAACCCCTAATCATTTTTGTGATCGTCCATAAAACTGCACAAATTCCAGCTGCTTATTGCCCTCTGCAGAGGGTTCACTGAACAGAGCAGAGCTGAGGTCTGTATCATGCTCTAGAAGACACTGCTAAATAGGAGATTGTTTGTTACCATACCATAAACTGTGTGAGTGCTCCACCGCTTTTCATAATAAAGGATCCCATTCCAGACACAAGCTCCCAGAACAAGCGGCAACAACCAGGGAAGGGCAAGTCCTTCCTTCTCCCTCATGATCAGAGGTGAGACCCCTCCCCACTTTCAGTCTCCAGAGAGATCAGAGTTATGGGAGAATTCTTGTCCATGTTGCCTCACGTCGACTAGCAGCTGAGGGATGGGGACTGGGCTGTGTTTTTTAAAGACCATCCACTGGACAACCAGAATCTGCCCGTCTCCTGTTTTGGGGCTTCACATGGTGTGACTGTGTATACCGGGGGTTGGAGAGGTCGAGGCTAACAGAACAGAAGAGTAACTCAGGGGCGGGTTCATTTGCCCAAATTCTCTTCTCACCCCCAGAGTGGCTTTTGGCCTGCCTGCAGAAGACCATCCTTCTGCCTGAAGAGACTGGTGGGATGCCAAGTTGGTACCCAGGGGCTTTCAGCCCCCCCATGCAGCTTCAACTGACAACCTTTGGTGGTTAAACTGAAAATCTGTGTCATTCCACCATTTGCAATTGGCCTCACACCGATCATACTATAGGGTACGCCTAGTGGTTTAGTGGTACTTCTCGGTCTTATTCATTTATCGGTAACTATCATTTCGACTCCTTTATGTGGCAGCCATACACTGACATATTTGGTTACTCCTGAAGAACGTGCAGGAGTCTGTACCGACTGTGCCGTTTCTGCCTCTCACTTACCAACACAATAGCCCACAAGGTTGAGGTACTGCTCCTCCTTGCAGCTAGTCCTGCACTTCCCACGCACAAGGGTGGCATGCGGGTGGCAGGTTATGCAGTCAGAGTCTGAAGGACCATGGCAGCTTTTGCAGGATGGATGGCAGGCTGCATGGGAAAACAGCACTTGTGGTTAAGGCAATCAAGCACTTCAGCAAAACAAGCTACGTATGTGTCTCAGAGAGAGAGAGAGAGAAGGAGAGTATCACAGGGTCGAATTCTCCATTGCCCACCACCTTGTGTCATCATTTACACCTGTGCAATGAGGATGTAAATTGCTACCAGAGGTGTAAGTGACAAGGGAATTCTGATCCGGAAGTATTTTACTCCCTCCCCTCTTTTGACTACCCAAGGTGCAAGCAGCAGGGAGTTTAAGACCTTGCTGCTAGTCCTCTGCATAAAGAAAGATCTAAATCCACATAAAATAAACAGATGATTCTCCCTCTCCCAGCATGTGTATATATATATATATATATATATATACACACACATACACAAATACATGCACTAGGGATGTTAGATTTGGATTAATCAGCTAACCGAATAGTCGATGAAATTTCCATCGACTACTCGATTAGTCAAAAAGGGGGGGCGCTCGCTATCCCGCTGCATCTCTGCCTTTGAAATGTACAAGAGCCGCCTACGGCTCCTGTACATTTCAAAGGGAGAGACGCAGCAGACAAGACCCTGCTGTTTCCCCCGCTGTGCCTCTCTGCTCCCCACTGTCCCCTCCATGGAGAGGGTGTCGGGGGAATGGCTTTTAAGCCAGCTCTCCCCAGCACCAGCTCCTGCTACCCCAGCCCTTGGTGCCTCTGATGGTAGCAAAGGGTGGGGGGGAGAGCGACTAGTTGAGTAGTGACTCAACTACCCAACAAGGTTATAGGGTAGTCGAGTAGTCGCATACCTCCCTAATAAAGCATAGCGGGGAGGAGGATACACGATGCCCTGGTATAAAAGTTTTACTAGTATGAGTTTGGGACGGCCACATCACTCATGAATGGGGAAGCCAGGAACAATTTAGGAAGGTGTCTTCCAAACTCAGATCAATAAAACCAAAATACAATCTACACAAAAAACTAACAGAAAACCACTCCAGAAAGAGATTAAGCGTGTTCTAAAATATTTTATTGGGATAATGTTTTCCCTCCTCCTACCTATAAAGCCAGGAACCTCTGAGGGAAATAAAAATATGCTGAGACTCATGATATGTAAAAAGCTCTAAAATTACCTTGAAAAAAGCTTTCCTATGGAGCTAAAATGCAACTTCAGAAGCATAACATCATTTCATGATCTCCCCAGACTAAAAAGAACTGTTGGATCTCTATGGAAAGCTAGGAATCTCCCATTTAATATAATATCAAGCTCCTCCTACTAGCCCTCAAAGGTCATCACCACCTATGTCTGACTGAGCCTCTTGCTCATTATTATTCAGAATCTGGTAAAAATGGAATGAAACACTTTCAAGGCTGCAAAAATCTACTAGACACAAGTTATATGAACATTACTCCTTGTTCCTGTTTAAAGGCTGCAGATATTCTATGCTGGTGAAGTGTGAGGTGAGGTAGTTTTCTTTATAACTGTGTTTTCCGCTTACACATTAATGGCAGGGGACTGGACTCGATGACCTCTCGAGGTCCCTTCCAGTCCTAGTATTCTATGATTCTATGATTAATCATAGAAGACTAGAATTGGAAGGGATCTCGACAGGTCATCGAGTCCAGTCCCCTGCCCTCACGGCAGGATCCAGTACCATCCACTCTAGACCACCCCTGATAGATGTCTATCTAACTTGCTCTGAAATATCTCCAGAGATGGAGACTCCACAACCTCCCTAGGTAACTTATTCCAGTGTTTAACCGTCCAGACAGTTAGGAAGTTTTTCCTCATGTCCAGTCTAAACCTCCCTTGCTGCAATTTAATACAATTCCAGAATCAGACACATTGCAATGCACCATACACTTAGCCATGATCTCCTAGATGGCAGTGCAGAACACGGAAATCAATGTAATGTTTGTCATCACTTGCCCAATAAACACATTTATAGAGTATTTCTTGGAAAAAATCCAATAAATAGAACACAGGATTTCAGACTTCTCCAATTTGGAGATCTCCAACTCAAAAATAACCAGCTCATCAAAGAAATTTAATATTTCTGAAAATATCTAGCCCAGTACACATTTATGGACATTGGCTGAAAACTGATAAAACCAGTCGATGACTTTCATATGATGTCTTAGGGACACATCACATTTCAAGTCTCTGCTGCCCCCCCCCACTTTCTTGGGGTCAGCAACTAATCGTGAAAGATTGCACCAAATCCCCTGATTTTGGCTTAGTTGGGTACATAGGAATTCATTGTGCCATTCAGCCAGAGCAATGGATTCTGGTAATCTGATTATATTAGATTAAATAGCTTGGATGAAAGCTGTGACCTGGTTGGCTGAAGAGGTGTATAACTCATAAATTATACTGTAGCTAATGCACACATGAGAAATATAACATCTTTCCCTAGTCTGGTAACTACTCCTACTTAGAACATGTGTTTTCTCACCCAATTGCACAATGCCCTACTTGTAAAGTCCAGTGCTACAGTAAACTATGGATTACAAATAATAATCTAATTGACACTCGCACAGTAACAATATGTTTTTCTAGACTTTTGGTCCACTGAGCACAAATCATTCAAATACTCTTAAAATCTAGCTGCATATTGTCATTCTCATTTTCCATTATGAAGCCTAGGCTTATTGGGTAGTTGAATTGACTACTTGCATTCCCCCCGCTTGCTGCCTCTGTATCAGAGGCAGCAAGGGGGGGAGCAGGAGCTGGTGCTTGGGGGAGCCGGCTAAAAGCCGGTTCTCCCCAGCACTGTCTCCGTGGTGGGGAGGGAGCAGGGACGCAGAGGCACAGTGCGGGAGCCGGCACAAGCCGGGACTGCTTCAGTCCCAGCTCGTGCCAGGTCCCGCGCTGCACTTCTGCCTTTTAAATGTAGTGAGAGCCAGGTGGCTTTTACTATATTTAAAAGGCAGAGCCGCAGCGGGGTTAGCTCCCAGGGGCTGCGCAAGCTGAGACTGCTGCCACCTGGCGCCTATTACATTTAAACTGCCGAGCCACAGCGGGGGGGTAGCGAGCAACCCCTCCTTATCAACGAATCGAGTAGTCGATGGAAATTCTATTGACTGCTCAATTAGCTGATTACCCGCAATTTAATGTCCCTATTCCAGCTACATCTTGCCTACACACAGAGCATTTGATGGTTCTCTTAGAGACATTCTGGAATATTCTTTAAAAACAAGAATTAGTCCTTGGCACCTTAGGGGTACGTCTACACTGCACGCTTATTTTGAAATAAGCTATTCCAGAATAGTTATTCCGAAATTGCTTATTTCCAAATGGCACATCTACGCTGCCGGGAAGCCTCAAAATTAGTCCGAGGCAGGCTTCCCTAAAGTAGACGTGCTATCTCGATTTAGAGCCCCCAAAGGCACTGGGGAAGAATAACTTAGAATGGTCCTGGTGAGGGACTATTTCGAAATAGCAGCTGTACAGCATCGACACATGCTTTATTTCGAAACAGCTATTTCAGAACATGCATTATTCCTTGTAGAATGAGGTTTACAGATTTCGGAATAAGACGTCCATTATTTTGAAATTATTTTGAAATAACGTAACGGCTGTATAGATGCTCACATTGTCACTTGGAAATAATGCTAGTTATCTCGAAATAATGGTGCAGTGTCAATGCACCCTAAGAGACTTAACAAATATATATATAAAAGTTTCAAAGGGGTAGCCATGTTAGTCTGTAACTGGAAAAACTTAAAAACAATAAATAGTCTTGCAGCACCTTAGAGACTAACAAAAAATGTAGATGCCATCATAAGCTTTCGTGGGCACAGCCCACTTCTTCAGATGCATGGAGTTTAAGGGGTCAGTACAGTTTTAAAATAAATAGCACAGAGGGGGTGGGGGGCAAGAGGACGAAAGAGAAGGAAAAAAAGGGGAAAGAAATTGTCAATTAGCGTGTCCATGCTAAATGAAGCTGATAGGAACACTCTAAGTAACCTTTGTTTGGTTTTTTATGTCAGTAGAGTGTGGAATGTAACGGGTCATCCAGCCAATGTCTTCATTTAGACTTTTGTTGTAGGAATCAAACTTGTAAATGAAATTAAGTTCTGTAAATTCCCTGTTGAGCTGGCTTTTGAAATAGGTTTGAAATAATACGGTGACTTTGAGATCCACTAATGAGCGCCCAGGCACAAATCCACTTAAGCCTAGCTTTGCTCATTCACTCCACTGTTTCACGTATGCATTGAAATTGTAAGCTCTTTAGAGAAGAGACTAAGGCCACAGTCTTGCAATGCTCTATCCGCTGGACAATACTGCCTTAAAACACTAACCCTTCTGACCACAAAGTCCTGCGTGAGCACTACACAGTACATTAAAGAAGCCTTCCCATGGGATGGTGGCTAGGGACACCTATTGCAACAATATGCAGCCTATTGCAACAATATGCAGTGTATTTTCACTTCAATCCAGGACAGCAGAGCAGGTTATAATTTTTATTTAACATCTCTCTTTCTCTCTGGTAAAATAATCCAGCTGCTGAAGCTCTACAGTATGAGTCTCTCCTGAAATTACTGAATAGCCTCCTATAACCTGACACCGTATCTAATTGCACTGAACTGTTCAAGCAGTAAGATGCCGCAGTATTTACACTGTAGCTCTCCATGCTAGTCACTGACCGTGGCAAAGGCCATTCTGTCTGTACAATCCTTCCGGGCACTCCGAGAAGCACTTGCCATCAAGCAAGACGTGGGGGGAAGAGCAGGCCGTACAGTTGTGCGGAGTCTTCCCCGTGCACGTTGAGCATGAATAGTGGCACTCTGCAGGAAAAAGAAAAAAAAAGGGGGAAGACAAATTAGTTTCCAGTCTGTTGCTGCCAAGAACTGAGATGATTTCATTCCCCCGCTAGCTCGCTGTTTCCCTTAAGCAATCAGACCTGCGCTCAGCAGGCTTCTCCGCCAGTGAAAGGCCATAATACGGGAAAGGTACAAATCCTGTGTTCCGGAAATATTTAAAGAAAGCAACCACAAGTAATTGCTTTTAACCCACCTCTCTCCCTCAAAGGCCGCGCCTGCATTCTCAGAACAGGAGATTTGGGTGCATGCTGCTGTCTTGGTCCACGTCTGCACTTACAAGCTTACCGCGCCACAGCTGTACCGACGTAGCTGTGCCGCCGTAAGAGCGTTCACATAGCTGCATTATGCCAGTGACCAGGAGCTCTGCTGTTGGCAGAATACAACCAACTCAGTGAGCAGCGGTGGGTACGTCAGCGGGAGAGACTCTTCCACCGACACAGTGCTGTGCTCAACAGCACTTATGCTGGCAAAACTTACGCTGCTCAGGGTTTTTCCCCACCCTCAGAGTGACAAAAGTTTTGCCGACAGAAGTGCTAGGGTAGAAATGTCCTTATATCTTCCCCATCCTTGGAATACCAACAGATCTCTGCCCTCCCACAGGAGCAGCACACCGTGAAATCATCCATCACTCGCTCCACACACTGCATGTCTGCCTTCCCCTTCACGCCAGTCTATGGCCTTGCTCCAGCTTCTGTCTGTGGCAACAACACCAAGAGCCCTAATGGTGGGGCTAGACACTTGATTTCTCAGCTAACAAGGTAAATCGGCCCAGGTTAACAGGACTGGCCAGCCTGAAATAAGAGTCAGGGAGAGCAGAAATAAATCTCTGCAACACGCACAGTCAATGACCCTATGCTTCTGCACCTCAAAACAGGCCAAATGCAACCCTGCTTATTACCCATTTATATTAGAGCAGTGACTACAGCCAAGATCTGAGTCCCACTGTTTTAGGCACCGTAGAAGACAAAGTCTGTGGCCGGCAGGGACTCCCTGCGTAGCTGGAGTCAGCATATCTTCGAGCTTGGCAGCGTCCCCACAGCGGGAGGCTGACGGGAGCAAACATCCCAATTGGCTTCCCTTACTCCTTGCAAAAGGAGGAGTACTGGATGCCAGCGGGGGCACCCTCTGAGTTTGATTTAGCGAGTCTTAACTAGATGGAACGATCGAGTCTTAACAAGACTCGCTAAATCGAACTCCGAAAGATCAATTGCAGCAGCAGCGATTTTCCTTTTAGTGTAGACAAGGTCTAAGAGCTTACAGTTTAAACAGACAAAATGGACAAAGGATGGGAAGAAACAGGCCCCAGGAGGTGAAGGAACATGCCCATGGTCGCTCAGTGGGTCAGGAGCAGAGCTGGGAGTTGCACCCAGTGATCCTGATTGCTAGGGTGGTGCCCTTTTCCACAGGACCACACAGCCTCTGGTGTAGCTAATCCCCCGGAAATCAACAGAGGTACTCTAGGGATCAACGTTGTCAGAGAAATTTCAAGCGTTCAGACTGTACAAGAATGTTTCTGTGGATACCCAAGACATCCAAATCTGTATGGAGAGAAATTTTAAAGCCCGACCTCTCATACAGTAAATAGGCAAATTTTGCCTATTTACAGGCATTCATACATGTCAATGGCAGAGTCTGCATTGTGAGAAGGGTGAATAAGCAACATACAACAAATTACTTTTAGAGCCAAGACCCAGTTAGAGCTGGGGCTCCCAATTCCACAGCCACACACCTAGGAGCCCTGTAAGGACAGCACTTTGCCCACATTGTGGCCCCTGGCACACGTTGTCAAGGCAAATTTATTAAACCCAAGATGATTCAGTGTACTGTGCCAGGTTCTAAAATCAGCACCTTCTAATGAAATTGTTTTAGAAATATTCCATCCTACATTGCAGTAGACTCTTTGGCCATGTCTATACTTATTGCACCAGAGATCAATCTTCTGGTATTCGATTTAGTGGGTCTAGTAAGGACCCAGTAAATTGAATGCTGAGGGCACTCCGGTTGATGTCAGTACTCCTTGATTCATGAGGAGTAAGGGAAGTGAGCAGGAGCATTTGCTCCAGTCAACGTCCAGCTGTGGAGACAGGACCAAGCTTGGCTTAAGATAGGTCGACTCCAACTACTGACGTAAATAGTGCTGTGACAACTTCCACCTGCTGAAGACCTGTCTCTAAAAAATTAAGAATCAAGAAAAACAACAAGCCCTAGTTATCCCTCCTCATGCACAGAACTGCAATCATGATGAAAACAAGGCCTGGAATTTTACTTGGGAAAAAAAAAAAAAAGGACATCTTTCTTCCAAAAGTAGTTTCAAGAGTGATTGAATTATGTATTTGCAACTGGCACAGAAAACACTTAAGAGATGTTCTCTTCTCTGGCTTCCCTCTCAATCGCTTAAATCTATATACATGCCAATTCCATTTGTTTGGCGCCAGTGCAGCTGAGTGTAAGACGGATACAAACCCAACGCTGGCGCCTTTAAGAGGCAAACCAGAGCCCACTACTTGTTACAGCCTGTACAGCTGATTGTTTTGCACAACGGCCTAGTGCTAACAATGCATTTTTCTCTTTTAAGCACCTTTAAGGCATGAAATGACCCGCCAGCAAATTTCAGTGGAACTAATCTACTAGATGAGTTTTATGTTACAGTCATTGGCAGCAGCTTGGATGGGTGTGGGGAGGGGAACACTCCGATTAGCAGAATATGTTGTACACTGTAGAATAACTAGCCTATGAGAATGCTCATTCTGTGTAGGGACTCCAGGACTCTTTCTAAAGGGCTGTCATTTCACTTCCAACTCCAGCTGGAGATGTCATTCCCAGCTGAGGCAGATATGCCTGTGCTGATTCTGATCAAGCAATGCTCTACAACTTGCGGCGCAGGCATGAGCGGTGGGACAAGCTAGCTGAGTCCTGAGTGCATCCCTAAGGTTTCGGATGGGATTGTACTCAAGTGGTTAGTCCGTCCCGCTGCTGCTTTTAGCACACTAGCCCATGCAAGTAGGCCTGCTTGAGGCCTGCTTGGTAATTCCACGCCCCCGCGCCAGTGTGCACATCTCCTAAGTCTGAGGGTGGGCTGAGCTGGTTTCCAGGAATCGACAGTAACCTCTTCACCTGCCCTGCCTGCACTACAAGAAAAGTGGTTGCATCAAGCCGTGCCATGTGCGCACACGCATGCAAAGCTGTCTCAAGCTTTATACACCCTTTGGTTCTACTAGTGGGCTGTAATATCCAGTGCAGCATTTGTGCTTTGGGTTTGTCTGATCCAGTGCAATCTGCAATGGCTTCTCCTCAGCACAGCTGGGAAGGCACAAGCATTCTCTCCGTCCTCCTAACTCCATCCCGCAATGCAAGGCCTTCTCTTTGGTATTTACCTAAAAGTCTGTGTTCCCGGTCACGCTGCTGGATGTTATGGGATGGATCCTTCAGGATGCCCAGAATGCATTAAGCTAGCAATGGCTGAGAGATGCACTGGGTGTAGACTTGCTAAAACAGTTCTTTTCAAAAGCAGCACTCATAGAATCACAGGGCTGAAAGAGACCTCAGGAGGTCATTGAGTCCAACCCCCGGCCCAAAGCTGGACCATCCCCAATTCAATCATCCCAGCCAGGGCTTTGTCAAGCCGAGACTTAAAATCCTCTAGGGATGGAGATTCCACCACCTCCCTACGGAACCCATCCCAGTGCTTCCCCACCTTCCTAGTGAATTAGTTTTTCCTAATATCCAATCTAGACCTCCCCCACTGTAACTTGAGACCATTGCTCCTTGTTCTGCCATCTGTTACCACTGAGAACAACCTCTCTCCATCCTCTTTGGAACCTCCCTTCAGGTAGTTGAAGGCTGCTATCAAATTCCCCCTCACTTTTCTGTAGACTAAATAAGCCCAAATCCCTCAGTCTCTTCTCATAAGTCATGTGCACCAGCCCCCTAATAATTTTTGTTGCCCTCCATTGGACTCTCTCCAATGCGTCCACATCCTTTCTGTAGTGGGGGCCCCGAGAACTGGACGCAATACTCCAGATGTGGCCTCACCAGTGCCGAATAAAGGGAAATAATCACTTGCCTAGTTCTGTTGGCAATACTCCTCCTAATGCACCCTAATATGCCATTAGCCTTGGCTACAAGGGCACACTGTTGACTCATATCCAGCTTCTCATGCACTGTACTCCCCAGGTCCTTTTTTGCAGAACTGCTGCTTAGCCAGCCAGTCTAAACTCCTGTTAACCTGCTTCAGGGAAAAGACAATTTCTGCAGCCCCTGTAACAATTTCCAGACTTGGGGCTTTCTCCTGCTCCAGCTGAAGACGCTAGTGAAACTTCTACCTTTGCGTTCAATGGCATGGGAACACCAACACAAACCTACCCTAGGATCCGTAAAAACATCCCCAAACCTGCCAGAGTCCCTGCACATTTTCAGTAATTGAAACCAAATTATTCTGTATTAATAACTGAAACCAAGTCATTCGGCCGGCTCTTTTCCTCACCTCTGCACACTCCGGTGTTCTCGAGGTAGAACTGGGCTTTGCACTGAGGAAGACAGGTGCCGTACGGTGCTTCCTCAAGGGGCTGTCCAGGCTGTAATACCTCCTCTGGATTCCTGCACTGGGTGCAGTGAGAGGTCTCCGGGCCCATACAGGCACGGCAAGATGGATGGCAGTCTATAGAAGAGCAATGGACTATGAAGTCATAGATCAAGGGACGGCATCCTTAACCTGACAGAAGCCAGATAATCTCCACACAGACAATAGAACCCTGACATCAGAATGAGAGATGGCGGGAAAAACCGATAAATCGTGGTGTTCGACCCACCTCGGAGTGCTGGACTGCTCCTGACAGCAGACCCTACAGAGCATTATGCGGGGGTGGGTTTCTCTGCAACGCCAGCCAAACTCTACTCCCTTTAAAGTCAATGGGAGTTTTATCACCCATTTCAGGGGGAGCAGAATTAAGCCAATGCATCTGCAAATCCCACCCTATGATTTTAAATGAGTTAACTAATGGGGTGTGCGCAGCCTTCTTTGGGAAACGGCTCCACAGTCGGATTTGTTTTATATCATGAAATGGTGATGGTAGATTTGGAATCTTTTCCGATTAAAAAATAAGGCGTTTCTTTAAAGTACTGAAGGAGGGAACACTGCAGCCCAGTGTTTTAGGCAACTCAATGTTCCTTTTACCTGTAGAGCTGCACAAAAACCCACATTGTTTTCTTGGGGAAGCTGGGGGGCAGGCCTGCCAATGGAGGGGGGGAGGGCAAAGAGGCACCTGCCCCAGAGCCCGGCGATTTAAAGGGCCTGGGGCTCCCAGCTGCTACAGATCCAGTCCTTTTAAATCGCTGCCAGAGCTCCGTGTTATGCGCTCTGTGCAGCTCTATGGGCTGGGGGGGGCACTGCCGTCAGGGTGATGCTGACGGCTGGCTGCTCCCAGCCCTGCCCTTTCTGCCAAGGCCCCACTGCTTCCAGTAGTGCAGACCCAGGCCCCCCACCACCATGCTGGGGGGCCAAGCAAGACTGTTGGTTCCCCTGCTGAGGGGAGAGAGAGGAGGGGAAAATGATGGGCTTGAAGGGTTTATGAGACGTGTAAACTGCGTCCCCTGAACATTCACACTTTCCTTCGCAGCCCAGGGGAATTGTCTTTGGCCTTAACAAATCCACCAAACGTTCATGTGAAATGGTATGCGCTTTGAACGGTCATCAGAAAAATATAGGAAACACTCCCTGTTGGCCCAGTGTGACAATACAATGGGTGGGGAAATCTCCAGAGGGAACAAATCCGGAGGAAGGGGGGTAATAAAAAAAAAATAGTTAAGATAACAAGTATGTTTATTTGTTCGGGGGAAGGGAGAAAATGGGGCAAAAAGTGGGAATTTCACACACCCTGTCTTACTTCAGTCTAAGGAAACGGGCTGACGCATCAGCTGCTCTACACCAGCACAGCTTCCCTGAAGAGACTGGAATTGTCACAGACTTCCAGTTACTGAGGGCCTGGTTCCAAACCCGTAGCTTACCTTTGCAGACATGGTGGTCGTGATAAAAGCCCTCTCCGCAGGCTAGAACGCACTGGCCCTGCCGCAATCCCAGAGAACGGGAACAGGAAGTGCACTGAGTGGCCAGCGGTCCAAGACAAGTGGCACAAGAATCATGACAAGCTGCCAGAGAGAGAAAAAGCGCATAATTGGGATAGCATATTTAGCCGGCTTATGTTCATAAGAACATAAGAATGGCCATACTGGGTCAAACCAAAGGTCCATCTACCCCAGTATCCTGTCTGCTGACAGTGGCCAACACCAGATGCCCCAGAGGGAGGGATCACAACAGGGAATCCTCACATGATCCCTCCCCTGTCACCCACCTCCTGAGAAACAGAGGCTAGGGATACCATTCCTACCCCTCCTGGCTAATAGCCATCGATGGACCTACCCTCCATTAATCTATCTAGCTCTTTTTTGAACCCTGTTGAAGTCCTAGCCTTCACCACATCCTCTGGCAAGGAGTTCCACAGGTTGACTGTGCGCTGAGTGAAGAAGAACTTCCTTTTGTTTGTTTTAAACCTACTGCCTATTAATTTCATTTGGTGACCCCTAGTTCTTATATTGTGGGAATAAGTAAATAACTTTTCCTTATTCACTTTTTCCACACCAGTCATGAGTTTATAGACCTCTATCACATCCTGCCTTAGTCTCCTCTTTTCTAAGTTGAAAAATCCAAGTCTTTTTAATCTCTCTTCAGATGGGACCGGTTCCAAATTCCTAATCATTTTTGTTGCCCTTTTCTGAACCTTTGCCAATATATCTTTTTTGAGATGAGGCGACCACATCTGTATGCAGTATTCAAGATATGGGTGTACCATGGTTTTATATAGAGGCAATAAGATATTTTCTGTTTTATTCTCTATCCCTTTTTTAATGACTTTTTTAATGAGTCATGTATCATGCAGCCATCCCTCAATCTGTATTCCACTCTATTCTGCCACATGATCAAATAACGATAGTGAGGATAATAAAGAACGAGAAAAAATACTTCCCTCTTACACAGTGCTTTTCACTCAGAAATCTCAAAATGCTTTGCAAAGAAGATCGTTTAAAACAATCCACCAATTAACTGGACAGCTTAAAACTCAAATCCCCCGTCTTCTCAAACAAATCTATACCATACCCGCTTGCAAAAGAAGGTGAGCTCAAGAATGTGCCCTGATCATCATCAGAAAGGCCACAGAAGAAGTGCCAAGCAGAAATGCCTCTCACCTCTGCATCTCTGAGTGCTGTCTGTGTAATACCCGTTAGGGCATTCTGAAATGCATTTCCCACTGTGTAACACCTTCTCTGACGCACAGGTTAAACACATGGGTTGGACTGAAGAACACGTTTCACAGGACTGGTCACACGCTGTCAAAGAGGACAGTTCATTACTGAAAGGCACCTTGTTACGAAAGAAACAGCAGTGTTATCAGTCTGGGGGTACATATACCATATAGCACAATAGTGCCATGTCTAGCTCCCTTGTCATACAGACACTTTCAAATGTGACAGTAAGTCGCACCCTTCCTCTGGCCTTTCACTGCATGCCTAGTAACATGTCTGAGTGAAGACAGGACAGATTTCTAATTGCCCTACAGAACTAGTGGGATTCAGAGGGACACAGAAGCAGCAGCAGCTGTTCTCCACTAGGGCTATCATAAAGGGAGTTGCATTGATGTTACAGCAACGGTGGAAAACTGTCAGTAGAGTCAGCGAGACATGGCGTCTGGACACGCCGCAAACCCTAACGGCTTCCTCTTCTCGGGAATGGTAGATTAGAGAAAAAGGCTTATGCCCCATTGGCTCCCTGCCCAGATAAATGGCTAGCAATGTCCACAATCTCCATTTTCCATTAGAAAGAGACTTGAGAGTTAACACCCCATGAATGTCAGGAGCGGGAGACCACAGCTCTCTTTCACATGCCCTGACTGCAGCAGACGTCCATTTGCATTCAGTTCCCATTTGGAGGGTTCTCTCTGGAGAGGCTCTCCTATGGGCATCCCATAAGCTTGTGATTTGGGAGTCTGGAATATGGGCCAAGACTTAGACACCAACCCTGGCAGTTCCTGTTCATAAAAATGGCTGTTTGTGGAAATTATTGCACAATCTCATTAGTGCCGCACCCCGGCTGAGCACCTCCTGACGTGAGTCGTGCTCAAGACAGAGAACTTTCTGACTGAAACACGAGCTGCATTTAGACCCCCAGAAAAAGTACAGTGGAGGAAATATTCAATCCGCATGCGCTCCACAAGCTAGCGCTAAGGAATGGAGGAAAGAGGTTTCATGTCCTCCTGGATTGGCCTCTTTGGGCAATTCTGCAGCCAGCTGGGGATGGTGAAAATGTCATAAGGCTGACTCAAAAGCTCCAAGGAAGAGCAATGGATTTGGTGTTTGCGGGGCATAAGCAAAGCAGTTGGTTTGACCTGAGGAGAGGAGTCAGGCAAGGCTACATGCTATCACCAACCCTCTTTAACCGTTACCTGAAGAAATCATAAGGGCCACTGATGGAAACCTTCACAGTGAACAATTAATCTTCTGTGTTTTGCTGTAAACATTCACCTGATTGGATGGTTGCATGAAAAGGAGCCAAAATTGCTAGGAAGGGCAGCGAAGAAAGCAGAGAAATCAGCCATCAAGAGATCAAAGACAAAGGTAACATCTAGGTCTGTTGGAAAAGCAAAGCTATTCCTACCCAAATCTGAGGAGGCACTGGAGTGTGTTAAGCACTTCAAAGACTGGGTAGAGTTTCTACAAGGGCTGCTGAACACTAACAGATGAGACACGGACGAGGATTCATGACTGCAGCTTTAGCGACATTCAGCCACATTTACAGAAGCAAGACCATAAAATAACTGAGAAAACTGACACTCCAGAGGTTTTCTGCCTTCGAACTGCACTGCTGCAGGGGACGGCTGCACATTAGCCATACTGCACCCGAACTCACAGCATGATCGGAAGGAGGTTGGATGTCATCAAGATGATCAGACAAGGAAAATTTGAGCTGCGGGACATGTGGATTGGAGGAGCAGAGGAAGTTTTGAAAGGGCTGGGTTTTCACTGTTCATTATGAAGTGAGGTTTTGGTGCTTTGCACTACACCGACGACGATGAACTACATGGATGCAGAGCAAGTCCCTAACGTACATGAGTTGCTCCAGTTCATCTCACTTGGGTTAGCAGAGGCAACATGCCTGCTATCAGGGTTTGTACAGTGCAGCAATGACCACGTACTCAACACCACTGCCAATTTCCTTCCAGTAGATGGGACCTTAAACTCTTAGGGTGGGCAATTATCCCGTATCTGCCTACTACAAGGTTTCTTGCACCTCATCTGAAGCAGCTGGTAGCGGCCCTTGTCAGAGACAAGCTAGTGCACTAGAGGGACCTTAGTTCAGATCCAATCTGGTAACTCCTATGTTTTTTCTCATCATCTGCCCAGTTCTACCATCCTCTGAAGACTAACATAAGACCATAAGAACGGCCATACTGGGTCAGACCAAAGGTCCATCTATCCCAGTGTCCTGTCTTCTAACAGTGGCCAATGCCAGGTGCCCCAGAAGGAGAGAACAGAACAGGTAATCAACAAGTGATTCATCTCTGTTGCCTATTCCCAGCTTCTAACAAACAGAAGCTAGGGACACCATTCCTGCTTATCCTGGTTAACAGCTATTGATGGACCTAACCTTCCCTGAATTTACTGAGTTCTTTTTTGAACCCTGTTAAAGTCCCATTCTTCACAACATCCTCTGGCAAGGAGTTCCACAGGTTGACTGTGTGCTGCATGAAGAAATACTTCCTTCTATTTGTTTTAAACCTGCTACCTATTAATTTCATTTGGTAACCCCTGATATTCTTTGCCCCTTTTCCTCTCTTTGGCCTTCCAACAGATTCCCCCAAATCATATCTGTGCCACAGGCATTGTTCAGTCACCGAGCTGTGGATTACTGCACAACTTCAAGCAACCTGCTGGCAAAGGTCATCCCTCTTTCCACAATCAAATGGATTTGTCAAGCCCAAAGAATCAACTCACTTTTGCTTTCATGCTGCTCAATGAAGGGAACAGCCTTTAACCTTTCAGCATCTGATCAGTTTAAATCAACTAGTAATCTTATAAACAAGTAGCAGGACTTCTCACAACATATTTGGAGGCTGGATACACAACATACTGATTCTTTTCTGCAATGCACATGCAAAGTTCATGTCAGAAAACAAAGAGAATTAGGGAGTTACCATGGCAGATTCCATTCTTCATATAAAAGCCGTGACCACATCTGGCCACACAGAGGCCGGCATTTAAAACACGAGACCTGTCTTTGCAGGCCAAGCAGTTGTTGTCAGCAGACCCCCAGCATGCAGAGCAGGACTCGTGACAAGCTGAAAAGAAAAAGAGGAACAGGTTAATGAACAACCCAACAGTCACTGATTTTTTAAAAATGAGTTTTGTAGCAATTCGCCTATTTTACTTTCACTCCTAAAACAACATGGGCATTTTGTAGCTACTAAAAATCATGGGTGTACTGAGTTTGGTACGTTTAGCTGGGCTGGTCACACTTTTGGGGAACTCCATTTACATCCCAATTTTGCATCTGCAAAATAGCTAAGTGCAAATGAGAATAGTGCCTGCGGCTACAATTGAGGTGTGGTGGAAAATCTTTGTATTGATAGAGCATGGATCAGGATTCACGCTTCACGATGCTACGTGGAAACACTCTGCCCTGAATTGTTTATAAAATAAACTGCCAGTTCTGCAACCAGATCTTTGCAGGCAGACCCTGGTCACAGATCCAGTGACATTAAAGGAACTACATGAGAGCACAAAGATCCATCCATATCTAAGGAAATTGCTCCTGGCAAAAAAAAAAAAAAAAAAAAAGGCCACCTTCTGAAAATGATTTTTACTGTGCTGTAAAAACTCTACATTGGGGGCTATGAGCTGCTGAACTCCACTCCCAGACTGATTTTGTCTGGATGGGGAAGGAATGACCCCATGGAATGCTGGGTACTGGAGGGAGGAGGGACAGGTGGAAAATGTCTCTTGGTGGCAAGTTCCGTGTAAAGCACACATTGTGCACTGTGATTCTTTTCCCTTAGATGGCCAAAAGAATGGAAACACCCCTATTATACTGAGAACTCTCAAACCTCCATCTTTGGGCAAATCCTACGCCAAGGCCAGCACCCAGTAACTGTTTGGTTATTCCTGAAATATATTATATGTACACACTATTCAGGCAATGGGTATGTCCTCTCCTGAGTGGATGATGCAAGTGCAGGCACATACAAAACTAGAGCAACCTTTCAGCATGCTAATTTTTTGCACAGAAATAAATGGGGCTAAACCCTGCTCTGTTACAGAGCTGTGAGAACCAATTCACTATGTGTCTATACTGCCCCCGTTTTGCGCAAAAAATATGCAAATGAGGCAAAGCATGGAATATCACCACGCCTCATTTGCATAATTAATGAGGCTCCGTTTTTGCGCAAGAGGCTTTTGCAAAAACCCCCTCTCGCGCAAGAGCTGTTCTTCCTGAAAAAAATGCGGAAGAATGCTCTTGTGCAAGAGGGGGGTTTTGCGCAAAAATGGAGCCTCATTAATTATTCAAATGAGGTGTGATATTCCACGCTTCACCTCATTTGCATATTTCTTGCACCAAACGGGCACAGTATAAATATAGCCTATGAGTTTCACTGAGGGGAAAACCTAGCCCACTCTGGTTAGCCTTTTATGGTATTTGTGTGTGAAATCATGTGCTGCCAATACTCCCACAACCTGTGCAAATTACAGTTCTTTTAGACTTAGATTTTTTCTGATTACACCCAAATATATTTGAATGATGTTCTCAACTTTCTAGCTTCACAAGGCATGTTTGTGCTTGTATTCCCACCCACTGAAAGGTGGGGTGAAACAAAATCCTTACGCCTATGTCCTGAACATGCCGACATTCACGAAGGCCACCTCTAAGAAAAACACAACTGCATTTGCCATTTGTAAAGTAAGATGCAACCCTCAAGTACGGTTGTACAGGAGGTTCTGCGGTCATGTTCACATCCCCTCCGCAGCAACTGCATTCAGAAATTCCAACTGTGTCTGAAAGCCATTTCCAACGCTGAAAGAGCTGCAGTTATGGTACCAGGACTGCATCCCATGCAGAAATCGGGACGCAACAATAACAACTCACAAGGAAATAACTGATTCATGCGGGGGAGCTTAAATGTCATTTAAAGGAGGGAGAACAGAGAAAATTAGTTTTAAAAAAACCGAACAGCTCCATCGCGTGCAGCGATTTGCCTAGAAATAGATGAGAACTGTCTCGTTTTCCATAAAAGAGGAACATGCTTAACCTTGGAGGGCAAGTGAGGATGGAGTGAAGGAGCAGATACTCGAATGAGAGAGAAAGAGGGATGGCTGCCACTGACTCAACACGGACACTTACACAAACATAAGCGATCGCTTATTCCCCCTCTTTCTTCCAAGTTTTTTAACTCCTCTTTTATCTGCTGCAGCACGTAGCATTCTTCCCTGCTGGCTTTGTTTCATGAACAAGCTGGAGCCTCTGTCTAGGTACTGTGAGGCAAGGCAGTGCTATTACCCGCATTGAACAGATGGGGAACTGACACGCAGAGAGACTAAGTGACTTGCCCAAGGTCACACAAGGATTGGTTCTAACATTCCTGAGTCCAAGTCCAGTGCTTTGTTCACCACAACCCAGCGGGGCCGACAGCCACCGTGGGCCCTGGCCCCAGGGCAAGATGTGGGGGGGTGACTCTGTGCCCCTGGAAGGGGCGGGGCTTTGGGTAGAAGAGGCAGGGCCGTGGTAGCCAGATTTTCCAGACCTGTGGTACTTCTCTGAACACCCTGTCCCCCCCGCAATTTTTCAACATTGTTTTTGAAGTGTGGACATCAGAGTGGGACACAGGATAGCCACAATGGACTCATCAGCACCACAGGCACAAGTTACATTACCTTCCAGACATACCCATTTACACAAGTGAGGACTGGAGATACCCTCATGTCAGCTGATTATCTGCAATGGCCTCTAAGTCCTTCCCCCTGCTTTCCAAAGTAAAGCTCTGAATCCTTTAAGCATGAAATACATTCTGTTCCTTAATGTATGACCCTGCACCTGGCTGCATTAAAGCATATGTTGTTAGACTGACTCCAGATCAGCTAAGACTGCTCTGATTTAGGATGTAATAGTGTAGTTGATTAACCGATAAGCAAAAGCTTATAGGTTAATGCTATAGACTACACGCATTTCTCCCCCTTCCTCCTTGCCAGTAATTCTTTGAGCAGGCTGGCCAGCAACTGGGCTCAGTTCTGGCTCATGCCGGGTCTGGGACCTACCCCCACTGCGGCTCTGCTTTTAAAGTGTATTAGGAGCCAGGCCTGCAGACAGCTCAGCTCCGGCTCACGCCGGGTCCAGGAATTCAGACCCCACCCCTCAGACAGGGGCTGCTGCCACCCCGTGCTGCTGCCTCTGTTTCAGAGGAAGCATCATGGGGCAACAGGCACCCAGTCTGCAAGGGGAGCTGGTTGCTAACAGGCTCCCCTCATGGACCAGCTCCCACCCTGCATCCCATGCTGCTGCCTCTGTATCAGAGGCTGCAGCGCAGAGTGGCAGGGGGCTCCTCGGGAGCAGGGCTGGAGCGCACTGACTGCCAGCCCCACCCCGGGGACTATAGAATAGTTGAGTACCCGATAAGAATTCATGAGGTTACTCGACTATTCAATTAACCAATATTTAACATGCCTACTCTGAATCAGTGACTATTTTTCACTGTCAGCTACTGGCCCAACCCCTACCTGCAAAGAGAAACTCACTTCTGTCACTGGCAAGTTTCACTTTGAATGGAAATAAGGAAGCGGAAGGGATGGAAACAGGATGGGCATGTTTTAGGCAGGGGGAGGTTCGGGGCATGCGGGATGCAGCTCACTTCACTGAAAACCAGGCAGGGGCTCTGCTCAGGCCAGACGCGGATGCAAACCGGCACTATGTGAAGGTCAGATCCACTCAGCTAAGTACTCCCCTTTCTCCATCTCGCTGCATCTGGCAACGATCCTGCAAAACCAACACAGGATCTCAGCAGCGCTAGCAGCCTCTGAGGCAGATGTTGCCTTCACATTTTATCTTTCTCTGGGGCACAATGACTTCTGAGCTCTCTCTGTGCTAGCGAAGCCGGAGAGAGATGTGAAAATAACAAACAGCTCAGCAGAGGCTTCCAGACCCACTGAGAAGATGCAATGAACTTGGCAGGCTAGCACCACTGGCATGGAATCTTTTGTGGGTCAAAGCCATTGGCAGCTGGGAAAAAGAAAGTTTGAGAGCCTGAGGAACAAGCCATTGAGCTGTTCTTGAAGAAGGGGCAAAGGAAGGATTAGGAAACAATAGCTTGAAAAGTGGGAAGGAAGAGAACGAGGAGGGGCAGATTGGTGGGGGATGAAAGAAGGGAGGGAAAGAAAAAGAATAAAAAAGTACAGAGCATTCTCGGAATCAAATCTTTGAGCCTCTCAATTCATATAAACCAGGTTACCACTGGCAACAAAGATAGTTGCTCATGCAAGGTTAATAAGTAACTTTCGCAGGTGGCTCCCTTGAACAAAATATTTGCCACAGCGATTGGTGTGGCCTCATTGAAACATGTCGCTACGGCTGCCAGGCCCACCATGCATACGGGTGCTGGATTCCAACTCCTCTTCCATGGCCTGCAGCAAAACTCGCTCGCTCACAGATTCAAAGCAGCACCAGCCGCACTGGGTATCAGCTGTGGGTCTCGCAATGAATCTCAAACATGGTCGGATTTGTGCTCTTATACAAGCTTTCAGCACTCGTGCCCACAGCGACAGGCATCAGGCAATTTCTCTTTGCCTCTATGCCCTGAAAGCTGCTGTTATTAAAATGCAACCGCTATTGATTTCCCTCATGATATCCTTCTTCTGCTTGTCCACTGAACTTAAACACCAGAGGAAAGTGCATCAATAGAAACTACGTGGTTGTGGAAAAGCAGTCTCACATCGCCTGGCTTGGCTCAGATCTTTCTAGAAGAGTGTTTCTCAAAGTTGTCTGTAAAACCACCAAGAAACCTGTTAATTGGCCGCACCAGTTTGTTTACTTACCAGCACTGCAGCCACAGAGCCTCGCGGCTCTGATTGGCCCCGGTTCGCCGTTTGCAGACAAGGGGAGCTGCGGGAGGCAGCGGCCCGGCCCACACCGCTTCCCATGGCTCCCCTTGGCTACAAACGGTGAAAGGGAGCCAATAGGAGCCGCGAGGCTCTGCTCTCAAGATGACAGACTGGTGATGTTCCTTGCCAGGCTGTGTAAAATGCACAATGTGCCTGGGGCCCAGAGAGACTGGGCCTGTGTTGTGGAATCAAATAGGAAAAACTGAGGACCTACAGGTTTGAGCCAGAAGCCAAAGGAGATTTCTATGTATTTAACTGCCTGCTCAGGTTAAACATTTTGTTGTACAGAGAACTGGTTCCACCTAGGAGACAACTTCTATTCCATTTTGATAATATAGGATACTTCATCCTCCCCCTTGTCTTCTGAAGCATGTATCTTTGGTGTCTAAAGAGACCAGCAGATGTCAAGGGCACAGATTCTATGTGAGTGTCCACCATATCACCAGCCAGCTGCTGTAACACCCATCTTCTCACCCTTCCCCCAAAAAATTATGGGAGGAAAGAGGGCAGGGTGTGGGAGACGGGGTGGGTAAGACTGTGTCTTGGGCTGGGAAGTGGATTTTGAAAGCAGGGATTAAGCAAACAAAACCCTTTTCAGTGACTCCAGGCTGCCAGGATACAGTCCTGCTAATCTGACTTTTTGTCCTTTGTCCTCACAAGTGCTCATAGAATCATAGAACCATAGAGCTGGAAGAGACCTCAGAAGGTCATCAAGTCCAGCCGCCTGCTCTAGGCAGGACCAATCCCAACTAAATCAATCCGGCCAGGGCTTTGTCAAGCCGAGACTTAAACACCTCTAGGGATGGAGACTCCACTACTTCCCTAGGTAACCCATTCCAGTGCTTCACTACCCTCCTAGTGAAATAGTTTTTCCTAATATCCAACCTGGACCTCTCCCACCGCAACTTGAGACCATTGCTCCTTGTTCTGCCATCCGTCACTACTGAGAACAGCCTTTCTTCATCCTCTTTGGAACCTCCCTTCAGGAAGTTGAAGGCTGCTATCAAATCCCTCCTCGCTCTTCTCTTCTGCAGACTAAACAGACCCAACTCCCTCAGCCTCTCCTCATAGGTCATATGCTCCAGCCCCCTAATCATTTTGGTTGCCCTCCACTGGACCCTCTCTAATGCGTCCACATCCTTTTTGTAGTGGGGGGCCCAGAACTGGACACAATACTCCAGATGTGGCCTCACCAGAGCCAAATAAAGGGGAATAATGACATCTCTGGACATAAAAGTGTCTGTGTTAAGGGTCACACTGTGCCTTGCCCTGCAGAGAGAGGGGGCAAAGACACCACGGGTGTGGCTGGCCTGTACCCACTGATGGGCTTGCAGGGCTCGTGCTGCGGGGCTCTTTCATTACTGGAAAGATTCCCGGGTTTGGGCTGGAGCCTGTTCCCTGATCTTTAGATCGTTTGTTCATTTTAAACATTATATCGCCCCGATGTCACGCAGCAACCAAACAGCCCAGCAGCCTGAGCCTGTGCACAGTTGCTGCGTAGACATACCCCAGGAGCCTGTCAAACGCCAGCCAGGAGGACCCATTCTCCATGGTGGGCAGGGTCAGGAGAGCTGGCAGTGTACAGAGAAGGCCACATGCTGCATCTTTTCAAAGGGGAAGGGGGTCGCAGCACCTAGACTCCCCAAGGCATCATTTTCCCTCAGATGCACCCCTTGAGCCAATGAACTTTCAACATCCCTGAAAAACAGCCAGGGTCCTTTGACGACCTTAGGAGTGGTTGCCTTATCCCACGATAGAGCTCACTGCTTCTACGCACCTATTTTCATCAGCACATGGGGCCGTGAGGGCACAATCGTGGGGTGGGTTAAAAGCTCCATTGAAAATTTGGCCTTAGAACAGAGCTACTCAACTTTGGAAGACCCCGGGGCCACAATGATACTCACAGTACATGCCACGGGCCGCAACTTAATTGTAGTTGCATATACATGCAAATATATATGCAAATAACTTATTGCACACTGACGGGCATGAATACCATTGAGGCAAGAGTACACAACACGCAGGCTCCATTTAAGTCAGTTCTGCTGATCATAATAACATGCAATATTTACCTATTGCCACCCATATGACAGCACTTTTAATGAGCAATGACAGTCCAGAAATTTAACTACTAAAACTCATATCAACAGAAGACCATTATATTGACTACTTTTTTGTTTTTGCTTCACAACAGTCCAGGAATTTAACTACTAAAACACATAACAACCCAAACCGCACCGTAAATCCAAACCCACTGCGGGCCACAAACAAACAGGCCGTGTGTTGAGTAGCCCTGCCTTAGAAGTTAATTTTCCTTGGAAATGAAACTGTACTACACTATGCAAGGAGACTTTGACATAGCCAAGACCAAATCCCAACCTACAAAACTACAGCAGCCCTATAAAGAGAGTCAAAACCCAACAAGGTGCCACCAGAAACCCCTAACCCCCATCATGCTAAGATTCACTGATGTCAACATCACCACAAGATGCAGCAGGTAAATGCTGCTTTCCCCATTTTACAGAGGGGAAAACTGAGATGTGGATTGCCCAACTTTTCAAAGTCACTAGTGAGCTCAGGTACCTCAATCTGTGGGTGTCCACTTGGAGATACCTTAAAGGAACCTGATTTTTAGGAAGTATTAAGCACCCACACTCAGAAAAGCAGGCCTCTTTCAGATATTGTCAGTTTGATACTGAAAAATCAAGGCGATCAGAGCCACTAGCCGCTGTTGGCTCACAAGACTCACTCACAGTCATACAACAAACCTGTGTCAGAGCTGAGCTCAGATCTTAGATCACCTAACATCTAAGACTTTGCTTATGTCACTGCACTTAATTTCCTTCTTCAACATAGCAAGCCATAATGGTCAGCAACAGCCTTATCACTGATTGACTCATAACTTCAAAGGCGTTAATAATTTGCTGACTATATATAAATGATCTAGCAGATGTACCCAGCATTGCTCGGGTCCTTAACTCCATTAAGGGAATTTTTTAAATAAAAGGAAAACATACATGTTTTATTTACATGATTGCATTTTTCAAAAATATAGTGTTGTTGTATGAAGTTACTTTTTATTTTGGATTCCTTTAAAAAAGGGATTGTTAAAAATTTTTCATTTATTTATTTTTAGTACTTTTTTTTAAATGGGAATTCCATCAAGTGTATTTTTTTCTTCATCCTTACAACAAAACAAAGCACTACTCCAAATTTCTCCATTTTATCTCTTTTCTGTAAAGTTTACTGAGCAGCTATCCTAGTCCCAGTTTATCCTTTTTTCCTGGCTCATCTTGGTTCAGTTTCTTTCAACATTCACTCATTTATGTCAATGTTGAGATCTGTACTACATTTGATGATTCTTTCTCTTGGGAGAACAGCAAAATAGAGATAATGGATTTCAGGAAAGCAGATTTTCGTAAACTCAGAGAGCTGGTAAGTAAGGTCCCATGGGAAGCAAGACTAAGAGGAAAAACAACTGAAGACAGTTGGCAGTTTTTCAAAGGGACATTATTAAGGGCCCAAAAGCAAACTAATTCACTGCATAGGAAAGATAGAAAGTATGGGAAGAGACCACCTTGGCTTAACCAGGAGATCTTACATGATCTAAAAATCAAAAAGGAGTTGTATAAAAAGTGGAAATTAGGCCAAATTACAGAGAATGAATATAAGCAAACAACACAGGTACGCAGGGACAAGCTTAGAAAGGCAAAGGCCCCAAACAAGCTCAATCTAGCTAGAGACATAAAGGGTAACAAGAAAACATTCTACAAATGTATTAGAAGCAAGAGGAAGACCAAGGACAGGGTGGGCCCATTGCTCGGTGAAGAGGGAGAAACAATAACAGGAAACTTGAAAATGGCAGATTGCTTAATGACTTTTTGTCAAGAAGGTTGATGGTGATGGGGTGCCTAAGATAGTAAATATGCTAGTAGAAATGGGGTAGGTTCAGAAATTAAAATTAAAAAAGAACAAGTTAAAAATTATTTAGAAGTTAGACATCTTCAAGCCACCAGGGCCTCATGAAAAGTATCCTCAAATACTCAAGGAGCTGATAGAGGAGGTATCTGAACCTTTAGCTATCACATTTGAAAAGTCATGGAAGTCGGGAGAGATTACAGAAGACTGGAAAAGGGCAAATCTAGTGTCCATCTATACAAAGGGAAATAAGAACCCTGGAAACTACAAACCAGTCAGTTTAACTTCTGTGCCAGGAAAGATAATGGACCAAGTAATTAAGGAAATCATCTGTAAACACTTGGAAGGTGGCAAGGTGATAGGGAACAGCCAGCATGGATTTGTAAAGAACAAATCATGTCAAACTAATCTGACAGCTTTCTTTGATAGCATATCAAGCCTTGTGGATAAGGGAGAGGTGGTGGACACGGTAAACCCAGACTTTAGTAAGGCATTTGACATGGTCTCGCATGACCTTCTTATCAATAAACTAGGGAAATACAACCTAGATGGTGCATAACTGGCTAGATAACCATTCTCAGAGAGCAGTTATTAATGGTTCACAATCATGCTGGAAGGGCATAACAAGTGGGGTTTTGCAGGGGTCTGTTTTGGAACTGGTAATGTTCAATATCTTCACCAACGATTTAGATGATGGCACAGAAAGTATGCTTATTAAGTTTGCAGATGATACCAAGCTGGAAGGGGTTACAACTGCTGTGGAGGATAGGGTCATAATTCAAAATGATCTGGACAAACTAGAAAAATGGTCTGAGGTAAACAGGATGAAGTTTATTAAGGACACATGCAAAATACTTCATTTAGGAAGGAACAATCCATTTCACACATACTGAAAGGGAAGCGATTGTCTAGGAAGGAGTACTGCAGAAAGGGACTTAGGGGTCATAGTGGATCACAAGCTAAATATGAGTCAACAGAGTGACACTGTCCCAAAAAAAGCAAATGTGATTCTGGGATGCATTAACAACAGGAGTGTTGTGAGCAAGACACGAAAAATCATTCTTGCGTTCTACTCTGCGCTGATTAGGCCTTAGTTGGAGTATTGTGTCCAGTTCTGGGCACCGCATTTCAAGAAAAATGTGGAGAAATTGGAGAAGGTCCAGAGAAGAACAACAAAAATTATTAAAGGTCTAGAGAACATGAGCTATGAGGGAAGGCTGAAAGAATTGGGCTCGTTTTGTTTAGAAAAGAGAAGACTGAGAAGGAACATGATAATGATTTTCAAGTATCTAAAAGGGTGTTACAAGGAGGAGAGACAAAATTGTTCTCCTTGGCATCTGATGATAGGACAAGAAGCAATGGGCTTATATTGCAGCAAGGGAAGTTTAAGCTGGACATTATGAAAAACATCCTGACTGTCAGGGTAGTTAAACACTGGAAAAAATTGCCTAGGGAGGTTGTGGAATCTCCATCACTGAAGATATTTAAGAGCAGTTTGGATAGACATCCATCAGGGATGATCTAGTTGCTGCTCGGTCCTGCTGTGAGGGCAGGGGAATGGACTTGATGATTTCTCAAGGTCCCTTCCAGTTCTAGTATTCTGTGATTCTATGATTCTGTAAGTTTTCATGAGAAGCAATCCAATTCCAGGAACATCCCATTTTCCTGGCACAAACAACCCTTTACTATGCTTTAAGGTGTGATTAAAGGAGGCTGCCTACCACATTTGGTGGTCCTAGCTCTTAACATTTAGAAGTTTTTCAACAGACAGATGGACAGACTCTCTGATTAGGGGGCTGGAGCACATGACCTATGAGGAAAGACTGAGGGATTTGGGTTTGTTTAGTCTGCAGAAGAGAAGAGGGAGGGGGGATTTGATCGCAGCCTTCAACTTCCTGAAGGGAGGTTCCAAAGGGGATGGAGAAAGGCTGTTCACAGCAGTGACGGATGGCAGAACAAGGAGCAATGGTCTCAAGTTACAGTGGGAGAGGTCTAGGTCGGATATTAGGAAAAACTATTTCACTAGGAGGGTAGTGAAGCACTGGAATGCGTTATCTAGGGAGGTGGTGGAATCTCTATCCCTAGAGGTTTTTAAGTCTCGGCTTGACAAAGCCCTGGATGGGTTGATTTAGTCGGGATTGTTCCTGCCTTGGGCAGGGGGCTGGACTTGATGACCTCCTGAGGTCTCTTCCAGCATTATGATTCTAAATATATTACAAATACAGATAACAGATTTACCTCTATTGGGGTAAATAGAGGACAACACAGGCAGCGAAAATCTTTTCCCTATTGATTTTTCAGGATTATATTATAAGCTTCAAGGAACGTTCTCACAGTCTAGTATTCTCAGTTTTATTTTTTTATATTTCAAGAGGGGAAATAAGGCCCCCTCCCCATGTTCACTTCATTGTTAATGGAGGGCTGGGTCTTGTTCAAATTTTGGTTTCACATCAGTGCAAAACTAGCAGTTTGCCAATGATGCCAAGTTAAAGGGTCTGATTCACCTCTATGTTACTCTAGCTTTGAGTTCCAGTAGTGTGAAACTGGTGTAGAACAGCAGCTGAGCCATGTTCAATCTTTTTAATAGAAAAGAACTCTTGCAAAGTGCCGACTTCCTTGATGAAAAGAAACCTGTGCATTTATAAAACTGTCTGTGCTCTGCTGCATTCAAAATGAGTACCAGCCTACCCACACAGCCACTAGTAAATGTGGCATAACAGACACACTTCATTAAAGCATGGTGCTTCCTGTACTCAGCCATTTAACTCCCTTTTGGTCGGTCACAATTCAGAGTAAAAATTCATTTAAAGTTTCTCTTCTAAAAAGATGTCTCAGAAATCTCATCTGCATCACTGCAGGTGTGAAGATCACAAGCTGCTTTGGGACTGCAAAAGATTAATGTTAACGGCATCGCAAAAGGAACACACTGAATTATTTGAGAAAGAGTTGCCTGACTTTTGAAAGACACAAGATGTTTTCTACAATTCTGTACTGTATATCTACGTGACTCAGAAATAGAATAGTTCATTGCAAGTGTGTGTTAGCTACCTGTAATAATTCTATTTAGCAATAATGAGACCACTGTTCTCAAGAAATAAGTTTCTATAACTAAGACAGTCTAAAGAACCATAAAATAAAGAATCATTAATAAAAATCCAAGCATTTTGGTACGATGCAGGCTTTGTCTATTACAACAGGTTACATATTTCAATATTCTCATTTGCGTAGGTCAAAGCAGCATCGCTTGAGTTCTGTCTAGACTTTTTCAGGATTAATGCTCCCTGAAATGTGAATAATTAAGTTGCAGGGAAAAGAAAGAATGGGCACATTGAAGTCTGCAAGCTCTTCATCGGTCTTGCTTTTCAGGGCAAAGGTCATTCCTTTTTCACTCTCTTGACTTTTCTTCTTTCAGCCTTTTTCTTATTCATTTTTTGTCTCAACTCATCACAGCAGATGCCATGTGTCACTCTGCTCTACGTGCGTCTCTCACTAAGCCCGTGAATATTAATCACACAGTTAGTTATCTGAACAAGCCTCCTTACTGATTTTCAATTTCCCTTCTTCCTTAATGGCTTTATTGTTCTATAGAAAAACAAACCCCATTATTGGAGCAGGGGGAAAAACCCATCACGTCCAACCAATTCAGTCAAATGTTCTTTTTAGTTTTAGATTAGATCCTCTTAAAAATAAAACAACAAGGAATGAAGCAAGACTGATTCTTTGTGGCTTGTTCATACACTGCAGAGACCAGTCCTGCAAAGGCAGGAGGATGGACTAGGTAATCCAATCTCATGGGCCTTTTCCATTTCTAGGGTCAGATCCTCTGCTCCAGTTGAGGATCTGGTCAATCCTATAATATAATTCCATTGACAAACTTACTGCAAGCTTTAAGAAAACATACTGCTTCCTGAACAGCATAAAGACAATTTGGACAACCTGACTGCATCCATGTAAAAACAAAGAGCACACAAAAGAAAGGATGGCTGGAAATTAATTATGGACAGGGTCTGAAATTTGAGGCTCTCTCTGCCTGTTTTATTTTATGCAGAAAATGCAGCCAAGCAGAACTAAAGCAAATTGGTTTAATTCCCCTGAGGAAACATGAACAAATTTTCCCACCAACTTTCTACTCTAGGCATGGATGGGTATGAACATGGAGAGAATGCAAAGCCAGTTCACTACAAACTGGCAATAAAATGAAACATTAGCCTTTTCCAACTGCCTTTGCGATGCATTGCCATTGCCAATTAAAACACCAGGAGCAGGCAGAAAGGGCATGAGCAAATATGAAGTAATCTTATAGTTTGTTTTATTTTGCCTGCAAATTCTTTTAGGCTGGGACTGCTTTTTCATTGTGTGTGTGTGTGTACAGCACCTAACATAATGGGGCCCAAATTTTTAACTGGGATACCTAGATGTTAATTCAGTTCCATCACTGGAATTTAAGACCATTTAGACAGGAGCATTCAAAACCTGAAATCTAACATAATCCCTTTGGGTATGCCTACACTAGCCCCCTAGTTCGAACTAGGGAGGCTAATGTAGGCATTCGAAGTTGCAAATGAAGCCCGGGATTTAATATCCTGGGCTTTATTTGCATCTTCCCATCAGGGCGCCATTTTTAAATCCCTTAGTCCGAACTGCCAGCGGCTATACGCGGCAGTCAAACGTTAACTCAAACTAAGTCCTTAGTTCGAGTTAACTGTTACACCTCATTCCACGAGGTGTAACAGTTAACTCGAACTAAGGACTTAGTTCGGTTAACGTTTGACTGCCGCATGTGGCCGCGGGCAGTTAGTTCAGACTAAGGGGATTTAAAAATGGCGCCCGGACGGGAAGATGCAAATAAAGCCCGGGATATTTAAATCCCGGGCTTCATTTGCAACTTCGAATGCCTACATTAGCCTCCCTAGTTCGAACTAGGGGGCTAGTGTAGACATACCCTTTGGGACAGACAGCTATAGAAAAGCAATGGTCAAGAATCGAACTCTCGTTTTAGACCTCAATTCAGCAAAAGCACTATAGCAGGTGCTACACTTTCTGCAAATGGGTATTTCTACAGGAGTCATCAGGACTGTTCAAATGCCTGAAGTCAACAAGTGCTCAAGCGCTTTGCTGAACTGGTCTCAGAAAGAACTGTGAGCCCTTTAGAAAGGCCATTATTATAAGGAGAAAACTGCTAACTTCAGAGATCTGTCAGGATAAAAGAGGCGGAATCTCCATTTGGACAAAGTAAGAATATTTCAAAGGAATGAGCCAAATCTAACAGAAATCCCCAACTTCCCTATCCTAATCCCAGCCACTAGAAACAAACAGGGGGACACTTATTTGGAGACACTTTCCCCTGTTTTGAGGAATTCATGATTAACAGGGTAAGACATCCCTAAGTATTTCTGATGAGAACAGCGGGCACAAGAGATATTCTGGAAACAAGAAGTGTGAAAAGCAAGAAAACATCACCAAAGGGAAAAGTACTTTTATGTGTGACTCTCTCTGGCTACCTGCCATATCCCATATCCCTCCCTCATTTGCTCTAATAAACACCTCCCTCCACCGCAGCCTCCCGGCGAGAGCTGATTTCATTAGCTGTAGTTTTAGCCTGGGCTGAACACCAAGTATACACCAAAGAATTGGATTCCAGTAAATGGCAATGGATTTAGGTCAATGGTAAAATAGAGCCGTTTCCACCCCTCCTCCCCCAGGAGTAAGAGACAATAACATTTCCACGGGAGAGACTTCTGCATCAGAACAGGACTGATTTAAACAATAGTGTTGAGAAGTGGGGATTGAAGAAGCTGATGGTTCTTGGAGAACAGAATTGACCTAGAGTTTTAAAAGAGGGAATTCTTCTCCCATTTGCCATCGTCTTAATCCTACGTGATTCTGGTTTTTTGTAGCGTTAGGGCACGGAAAACATTTGCCCTCGTGTTAGCAATGCATCTCTAAATGCAGACTATGCTTAGACATGTCTCGGTTTCTTTCTTTTTTTTTTTATTATTACCAGGCAGCCCTATTTGTAAGTTACCTGCACAGCGGAGGTGATCCTGAAAGAATCCATCCCCACACGATGACACACATTGCCCGTATTTCATCATCAGGGAGTCCTGACAGGAGATACACTCAAAACCATTGGTGCAGGTGGAGCACGTCTCCATGCAGGCTGTCAAAGGGAGAAGAAAAGGAAGAGAGACAGTGTTACCTTAAAGCATCATGGTGCACCGATCCTGATTTGTACATGGTCAGTCTGCAGGCAAAATTCAGGGAAGCAAATCCTAGGTAGAAAAGCATTTGAGATTACAGAATTTTGGAAAAATACTGGTTCCTTTTTTGGCTGAAATTTTTTTTTTTTTTTTTAAATTCTAAATTTTCTAATGAGCTCTACTTTAGACAGGTTGAAATCAAACTACTATACATCTGAGTGAGTTTGTCTGTCTGTCTGTCTGCCCCTCTGTGCATTTGCCTGTTGGTTCAAGAACTCCTTCTCAACAGTAAAAACTAGGACCACAAAATTTGGTATACATCTTCCTCTTGTCATAACTTAAAGCAGGGGTGGGCAAATACTAGCCCTTGGGCCAGATCCAGTGTGCCAGGGTTAGCCCTTGGTGGGCCACCATTGCTATATTTACTTGCACTTGCACAGGTACTGGCGATTGCAGCTCCTGTTGGCTGTGGATTGCTGCTCCTGGCCAACGGGAGCTGCGGGAAGCGGGAGGAGACTAAAGTTTCCCCCTCCTCCAGTTCATACGGGAACGTTGCTGGCTGTTCCGCATTCATCGGGGGAGTGAGTGAAAAGTGCACAGTTTGCATCATTCTACCTGGGAAGCGCAGGGGGCAGATGAACCTGGACCTTCCCCAGCCAGGGGACATGCACCCCTCCCCTTAGCATGCCTGCTGGAGCTGCAGCAGCCCTGGAGAGGCACTTCTCACCTGGCCCCAAGCTGCTGAGGTGAGAGAGGGCTGGGGTTATCCCCTCTCCCCCAGGGCAGCCTGCATCCTGAACCCCCTCCTCTCCAGCCCCACCCCAGAGCAATGAAGCATGAACATTTTCGTTAGGGATGTAAAATTCCATTTAATTGGTTAAACCGGTTAACTGATTAAAAAGCCACTGGTCTAGAGCAGCGCCCTCCCCACCGCAGACAAGGGCTGCTCTGGGCAGTCGGGGCAGCTCCAGCCAGCAGGTGCCCGAGCCCACCACAGACAGGAGCTACTCCATACAAGCGGGGCAGCCCCTCTCCATGGAGCAGACCTCCACCCACGGCAGGCCGGGAGCTGGATAAGTTTACTGGAACTGGCAAACATCACCTTTTAAGGGTGCTGCTTACTGGTTAACTGGTTAACCTTTCACATCCCTCATTTTCATTTTCTAAAATACAAAAACTAACTGAGTGAAGGCCAGTGCCAAGCAAATCTTCTAGTAGGACATAAATAGGTACCTTAGTGCATCCCTGAATCCAGGACTGAGAGACTAACCTTGCGGAGCTCTGATTCCGGGTTCTGTTTCTACACCTCAGTTAGAGATAATGAGGAGGAAGGTTTTCACTCAATAGAGGCCAGGCCTGGGAGGCAATGCGAATAAGCAGCACCCTAGGATTAAAGCACCAGCCTGAAGAACGCCATACAGCGGAGAATGGAACATGTGCTGTACCTAAGCAAACCCCGGCATCCTGATAGAATCCAGAGTCACAGCGCCCGACACAGCGGCCATTTTGGAGCCGCATGGTTGCATCGTGGCAGACGTCACAGTGGTCGAAGGACCGAGAGCAGGCCAAGCAGTCTGAGTGGCATCGCACTGGCATGAAGAATAAAAAAGAAAGAAGCTGCCAGAAGGCTGGGAACAACACATGGACCGCAGACAAAGCAAAACTCAGTATGCGGCCCCGCTGCTAACGACTCAAAGCATTTTCTCATAATCGGCACGCGAGCAGTTAAATGCTGTTTTATTGGGCTGGATAAGCCCGGCCTTTAATTGAAGTTATCCAGCCTGCTGTTAAACAGGCCATAAACAACCCATGTTGTCTCTTTTCACTGATATTCTTACACCAGGGGGAATTAATGGCCCACAACAATTGGAATTTGAGTTACCTCAGGCCAGATCCCATGACAAAGTCAATGGGAGTTGGGCCAACAAATCGGAATAGGGGTTGCTGGCTTAGGTCACGCCTACACTACCGCTTAAGTTGATCTCACTTGCATTGCTCAGGGGTGCGAAAAAAAACCCAGCCCTGGCAAGATGCAAGTTTTGCGCTCTACCACTGACATGGCTTTCACTTCCCGCCAAGTAATTTTGCCGGCGGGAGAGCACTCTGCCATCAGCGTGGCCCGTCTTTGCCAGATCTGCTGCAGCTGCGCTGACGTAGCACCCCAGTGCTGACTTGCCCTTAGTGACACAGAGAAACAGCTGAAGGGACAGTGTTATGACAAAATATTTTCCCTACGGCAGGTGTTTCTCAAGCTGGAAGGCTGAAGAAGTTGAGGAACCAAAATATTTTTTCTTTAGCGCAGACTCATTTTTGCCCAGCAGGAGAATTAAGACCCAACTTTCAACCGGGACTCGATCCTGGAGCCGTTACTCAGTCTTGAAACCCTAGTGATTTCAATGAAGGGCATGTCTGAGTAATGGTTTCAGGATTTAATCCCCAGTGAAGCTCCACAAATGAGGAGGAAGAGGTGGAGAAGGGGCTGTCCTAAGCGGAAAAGCCTCGATGAAAAACAGACAAGGAATGGGCTGCCCTGTCCCTATACACGTGTAGCAGCATCGCCACAGCTTGGCAGCCATCTTACTCCTGAGAGTAGTGGGCACAATCTACTCTCCATTCCGGAGCAAACCCCCTGAAATACTCCTGGCAAATTCCTTGGGCCAGGAATTCATGGCTCATTCCTTGTTTTAAATTCACGGCCCATCCCTTGTTTATTCTTCCTCAGCTAAAAGTACGACCAGTTGCTGTCACATGAGAAAGCCAGAGCATGGAGAGGGACACTACATTGCGGGGGGGGAGGGTGCGGGCAGGTTCTCCCCAAACACATTTGTCAGAGACCAGCAATTTGCACTAGCTTTATGAAAACTTTTTTTGGGAGGGAGGCAAGCCCTTCTACTCTAATTTGTGGGACGGTCGGGAGAACACCGGGAAAATTTTTGAAAAGCTTGGGACTAAAGAGTTAAAATTTGGAAGGTTTTACAGGCTCATCAGCCTGGACACTGCATTGTACAACTCTCATTGCCTCTACGGCAGCATGGCGAGAAGTAGCTGGTGGGACTATGGAAAGGAATTTCAAGGCTCGCAGTGAGTATGCAGAATGCAGGCCTAGCTATATATATATTCCCATACAATGATCTCAGGAGGTCGCGTTTTCCAAAGAGCTCAGCACACCGTCAGGCACTAGGCAGAATTTGAAAGCACTCATCTCCCAGAAGCTCCTATTGATACGAACGAGAACTTCTGGGTGCCGGGAATATTTTAAAATCTGTTCACTTCATTCAAGTGCCTTCATGGGAGCTAAGCTCTTTGGAAAATCTGGCCCAGAAAGTATCAACCTCATTAATACAATGTAATTTGTTCAACTCATAGTCACACTTTATCCCAGATCTGTCCCCAGTATCATAGCATCTGAATTCCTCATTGTCTTTAATTAGTTTATCCCCACAACATCCCTACGAAGAGAAAGGCTGTGCTACTGTCCCCACTGTAGGGACCGAGAACAAAGACTAAGCATTTTGAAAACACTTAAGAGGCTTAGGTGCTTAGCAGCCTAAATCTCACTGAAAGTCAATGGGACTGAGGCAGCAGTCACTTATGAAAATGGGACTTTTGGGCTTTGAAAATGTTATCCCCTAAGGGCATGTCTAAACTATGGGGGGGGGGCGGGGTTTACAAAAGGGGATATGCAAATTCAGCGGGAATTATCTTCTTCCGATCTCACTTTTGAAAGAGGATCTTTCGAAAGTGAAAGTAGTCTGGACGCGGGTTTTCTGGGAAAAAACACATCCAGACTACTTTCACTTTCGAAAGACCCGCAAATTCCCATGGAATTTGCATATCCTGTTTCGAAAATAAAACGTAATCTAGACATAGCCTAAGTGACAAGTTCACATAGGAAGTCTATCATAGAGCAGGAAATTGAATTTGGGCCTCCCAAGCTAACCTCTATTATTTCCGCTTTTTTTTTATACCCTAATAGCCTCTGAGATGTTTCTAAGTTTATGTGAAGCTTGCCTTTTGGATTTATAAATGCTTTTTTCCCCCCGTTCAACAAATAATAAACTTTAAAATATTTATCCAACAAGCGCTCTCAGCCACTTCTGCAATGACAGCACAATTAAACTGTAAAGTTGTTTTCTTTTTCCTGTGACAAACCATTCACTGGAGCACTCTGATTAATCAAAGCAAGCTGAGTGCTACGGAAGCTGCTGCCAATATGAAAAATTAGAAATCCGCAGATAAAACCTATCAACTAGGAAATGTAAATGAAGGGATATAAAAACATTCTGTGGAAAAATAATTTATATGCAAAATTGCTATGTAGCCAATGCTAATCTAATGAGTCCAGATAATTATTAACTGGCTCTAATTCAACCCCATGTGAACTGGAAGTGGCGTTATAGTATAAATGAGTACTTTTTAAAAGGAAATTGATCATAAGTCCATAAACTTCACAAAACCTTCTTATAATTCAGAAAGAGAGCACCTTTTTTGTTTGTTAGAAGATTTCATAGATTAGAAAAAAAAAGAAATGAAAAATATTTCCAGGACAACAGCCTCCAAATAGTGACTCTTTACTTTGCTAAAAAACGTCTGGTAGGGGCCCGATCCAACTCCACTGTTGTCAGTGCGAGCCTTTAGCTCGTCTCCTACATTTATACAGGAATCCAGTTTAGATTATACTGGGGAGAGGGGAATTACTGATTCCCAAGCCAAACAGATGCAGTAAAGCTGAAATCAAAAAAAGTCATCATGGGAACACTGCTAAAACGGAGATGCCTGATAAAACTAAGAAGCCCAGCGAAAATAAGGAGTAAGTTGCATGACCTTTACTCACATTGGGAAGCACCTCCACCCACAAGGCTGCCACTGAAGTTAGTGGGATTAACCAGTGTAAGGATTGCACAACTGATGTAAGGATTGCACAAACCCCAAACACCTGCTTGCACTCCCTGTGACCCAGAAAGCCAAGAGGCCAAGGACACAGAAGGTGCATGGAGTTTTACAGTCACTGGGTTGGCTATCTGCATAATAGTTTGCAGAAGGCTGGTGTATGAGGTCTCTATCATGAGCCAGTAGCTCATTGCTTGTCATGTCTGCATGGATAACATTAAGGAATGACGTAATTTTCAACATAAATACATTCTGAAGGTCTTGGAGATAAGGCAGGTCACCGGGAGGTGAGATAACTCGGAGAGGTTCCTTTCCGACGGAAGGTGAGTGACATCTATAACCCTGTCTGGTCACTGGCATACTGTCTACCTACTTGTACTCTGAACCAGGTGTGCAGTGAGTGGAAACCCACAGGAAAAAACAAACAGCTGGGGGTGCGCTGAGTGAAAACAAACAATTCATCTGGTATATCTTGGAATGCAGAGGGAAACAGGGAATCGGTCACCAAGGAGGCAAACCCACAGCAGGAATGTCTCACGATGAAAGGGTTGCAGTCGGCCTGGCTGTAAAGCGCTGCAATGTTTCCCAGTGAGCAAGACTACTAGACATGAGAACATCTTGATAATTGCATCTAGGATTTCAAAAGCATAATATTATGGTTTTATTGTATTCGTATCCCCGTTTCTAACATTTCTGCTTGCTGTTCTCTATGCTGTTAAATAAAGTGATATTTGATTTCACAACAAACCTCGCTAAGTGCTGGGGGGAAAGGGGTGGGTTGAGCTGAGGTGGAGCTGCTCAGCTGGTGGGCCCCATTTTTCTGAAGCCGTGAATCAGTGAACACTGCGAGCGTCCAGGAGGCCAGCAGCTGGAGGCTGCAAGCAGATGCTCAGAGCTTGGTACATGCCTGTCGCTAACCTGTACAGTGGCAGCAGCGCCTGTGAGGCCTAGAGAGAAGTGCCTGGCCTGGCCGTAGCAGCAGAGTTGGGGAGCTGACCGGTGACAGGCACCGACTTTGTCATGCTAAGGGCAGGTGGTAGCAAGGTGTTTCCCCTGGTACACCTGGTAAGCATCACGCTTCCTGTTTAGACCCCTGAAATACTGGTGTATCCTTGGGGAGCATTCGTAAAAGAATTTCATTTCCTGGCCTGAGTTATGAGGGGCTGGGTTACGAAGGCTTATGCCCCCACAATACAGCCAGGATCAGAATCCACCCCATGCAGAACTGCAAATGCCAGCAGCAGAAGCTGCTCCGTGCAAATACCTGATTGGCACTGCGAGCAGCAGTCTCCTTCCACCTTCACTGACAGGCTGCCCAACGGGCAGGGTGGACAAGAGCGTTGATAGCAGATCACCTCGGTGTCCCGGCATTCGCATTCCTTGCACAGGCCTTCTTTCCACTTCTCTCCAGGCTGCACAAGACAATAATGAACCCCTTCGGTGAGGCTCCGTTCTCCTGGCAGCGGTGCGGAGTTCAGCAGTGGGGCTGAATCCAGCTCTCATGGCGCGTGATGAACAGTTACAGGTCTAATGGCCAGCTAGAATTTTACATCATGAACCACTCACAGGAGAGCTTCAGCATAAACTAAATGCTTGTGACGGACAGTCATCCCCCACTAAATCAGATAATCTAATATAGAGCTAATCGTTATCAGTTGCCATGCCAGTGTTCCATCTTGTCTAGGAGCTGGTCTTCTAATATGGACAGTGATAGACACAGATTGAACCTCTCTAGCCCAGCAACCTCGGGACCTGACCGATACCGAACCAGAGAATTTGCTGGACCACAGGAAGTCGATATTGTACAGCAGCATTGCCAACACTTCCATTGCTTACTGGGCTCTTAGAAGACATTAGGCGTAAATTAGAGCTAAATAACAGCACAGAACACTAAGAGCCAGGACTGGTGGCTGTAAACAAACTTTACGGGACTGCAGGAAACTTGGCCACACCATAAGTGGATATCCGGTTAACAAAAATCATACTGGACCATGGATTTTTGCCGGACCAGAGAGTGCCGGACTAAAGAGGTTCAACCTGTACTTCAAAATAAAGTACTAGACTCTCTATAATGGACAAATAAGCTGTCTAGAGAGGAAGTTATTTTTCTGAATCCTTCTGAGTTTGACATGAAAAATAGGGTTTGTGTCCCATATAATATGTATCAGGTCTAATGTAACAGTAGAGATTTTTATTATTCATATTACCATCTAAGTCTTTTTTTAATCCGGTTAACCTCTTGCCTTCAAATATACACTACAGCAAGGACTTCCACAGATTAACTTGGCATTGTGGAAAAGTACTTTCTTTTATCCATTTTGAATGAACTGCCTTTCAGTTTTATTGAATGTTTCATTGTTCTCATATTAAAGTGTGAAAAAGTAAACAGGAGCATCTGGTTCACATGCTCTGGACCATTCACACATCACTATCAAATCTCTGCTTATCGCCTTCTCCTCTCAAAATACTTCCCTGGTCTTTCTCAAGTGGTTCAAGTTAATTTAGAATATACCCGGTTGTATTAATAACTGTCTGTAATAATTATAATGTAAAAAGTTGACATTCTGTCTAATATGAGTTATTTGTTTTGAACACTCAATTTCCTATGCCATTATGCTGTGCATTCACCTATCTATAGTCCCTCTATCTTCCCCAAGTCTTGACCAACAAATAATTTTGTGTCACCTGCAAATTTTGCCACTTGGTTATTCTCCCCCTTTCCCCAGTTCATTTATAAATATATTAAACAGCACGGTGCCATGTAGACACCCTTGGTCCTTCACTGTTAAACTTCTGCCATGATGAAAACTGATAATTTACAGCTGTTGCCTTGTTTTCTATCTTTTAGCCCGTCTTTAGTCTACAACAACACTTTGCTTCCCACCTTCTTTACTGAGTTTCTTAGAACCCTCTTGGTTGGGATTTGACAATAGGTTTTTGAAAGGCTACGTTTATGCCACCTCTTTTTAACTTTAACCACTGTTTTGTTGACACACTCAGGGAATTTCAGCAGACGGAAGGGCACGATTTGCCTTTACAAAAGCCAGTCTTTAGGAAGGGGCAGCACACTGCCCTTTCTGCGCCCAGCTAGTTTTGCTGGCAAGGGTAGGGGCCATTATCCCAGCAACCTCCTGCCCTTTGGGTGCATCTACACAGCTTGCCAACAGGAGCCCTCCAGCCTGGGTTGACGGAGTTGGGCTAAGTGGGTAGTTCTCTCTGTGCCTACCTAAAACCTTGGGAGTGGGGTGGGCTTCAAAGTGTGAGCTGCAACTTCAAAGCACTCTCTGCCCAGCCATTTTCAGAGTGCTAGCACAAGCCTCGCTAGCCCCAGTCTGTCAACCTGGGCTGAGAGACTCGCTGCCGTGGGCTGCGTCCACATACCCTCTGGGTCCCTTAGGGCTGCTAACACAGAGCAGTACTTCCACTCAGCCACTGTAACTGTGCTTGGCCCCAAGAGCTATTTACTTCTGCACAAGCAGCAGTTAGCATCATTACTCACTTGTCGCAATAATGAAAGGTCTCCTAGTGTACTTCATCAAAAGAAACTCTACAGTCAACGGTAGAAGAAAGGCTGATTGTAAATATCCCAGAATAACAGGCTCCCGATGCAGTGAAAACAGTAATCAATAGGGAACGTTTTCAGAAAACTGCAGTGAGCTTTGGTTGTGCAGCTCCCACTGGCAGTAATGAAAGTCAAACATCTTAAGCCCCATGAGGTGCACTGAAAACTTGAGGGGGTGTGTATAAAACATTAATCAGGAACAATTGATTCAATTTACTCTGCTTTCCTCTATGTAATAAAAAGAGCCGGAAGAGACTTAGATGGTGCTGAAAATTTTAAACAAGCAGATTTTATGAAACGCAACCCCCTCCCAGGTAAGTAATATTAAGGGACTGTGCTTTTATAAGGCTCAGCGAAGAATGTTCTTTCCGGGCTTTTACTTCTTCAACCCCTCATAAGCATAACACACTATGTTATCCAAATGACCAGGGTACTCACAGCTTTGGTATGTTCTCCGTACACACAGTAACTATCCCTTGAAATACACTCAGAACAGCACTTCCCCTCCAAATGAATTAATTCTTCACCCTGCGGAGAGAAAAGTTGCCGCAATACACATGAAATTAGCATTTCCAAGCAATACAGGGGAATGCAGAGGCACAATGGTTATCGGACTGGAATGTAATCTTTAATATCCAGCTGCACCTTATCTGCTCTACATCCTACTTCATCTCCACATGTGCACTTTGAAATGTGTGTGTAAATAACGTTGTGGCAGCAGAACAAACCTCAGAAAAGATCAGGAAATTCACTGATAAGGCAACGATGTCCCAAAAACCAAATCATTAAGAACACACAGAAAATGGAATATCATTTTTCACTTGCATTTTACTTGAAAACTTTCACATCCTTAAAAATGCAGCTGTTACATTTTCTATGTTCCATTTCTCCCTCAAAGAAAAGACTAAAAATTTAACAAATGTTCACGGTGAATTTTAAAACATGCATTATGTTGTTCTAAATTCTACTGTTGGTTACAATTGAAACAGAGATACTGCAAGTACAGTACTGTACTGTGAGTACCCCAGTGTAATTGAGATCGTTATTTTGCTGTAAGGAAAGGAAAAAGGGCTTCCATCTGCTCAAAGTCTGTTGTATATAAATGGAAGCAAAACACTTAAGGGAAAAGAAGGATGGTTTTACATTTAATGAACCTGGATTAGATTTAGGAGAGCCAGGTTCAATTCCTGTCTCTGCCTTTGATTCTCTGAGCCTGATTCTCATTTACATTAAGACCTCTTGCTACTACAAAGGTGATATAAAGAGGCCTCATGTAAAACTTAAATCAAGATAGTCTATTTTAATTCAAAAAATAAGTATCCATCCTTGGACTTGCACCAAAATAATAAAAGGTGAATTAACAACCAATGTAGCTATTTCAGTGCAAGTTAGCTCATGGACCAGTCCCTGGGTGGAATTTTCAAAAGCACACAGCACTGGTCTAACTCTGCTGCCACTGAAGTCAATGGTAAATGCTGACTGCTTTTGTAAATCACACCCTTAACCTGTCTGCATTCCCCAACTGTAAAAATTGAGATAATATTTACCTACTGCCAAGGGGAGTTGGGCAGATTATTCATTAATAGGTATGAAGCACTCAGATACTGCGGCAGAGCGGGGGAAATTAACAGACGGACAGTGCATCTGGATATAGTTTATAGTGAAGTGGATCAGCTTTCTCATACTGTGCCTATGCACCAGAATTCTAGCTACAGACCGCGTGTGATTCAGTCTCCACCGGAGTCAGTGGGATTCCTTTCAATGACTTAAACGGGGTTTATATTAGGAAGCTCTTAACGAACTTTCAGTGATGCGGGAGTTGATCTATATGTGCAGAAGCCTCTTTTCAAATTCTGTTATTGAACCCTTAACTAACACTCTCTCTCTCTCTCTCTCTCTATGAATGGAAAAGCTGGCTCCATCCCCCGGGTTCATTATTTACGGAAGCTTAGAATCTGTCCCCATCTATTTTGGGTATATTTTACAGCATTCCACTTAGGAAAATGTACCATGCCAGTTTGGCTACATATGTACAAGTGCAATAGCATGAGCAATGGCAGATTATGCCAGAATGGCCAATCTCGGCCCAATTCTTTGAGAGGGCCACCAACTTTAATGACTCCATTTGCACTCCAAGAAATGCATGAGTGAGTTGAGGCATTATGTTTTCAGTGAAATCGGGGACACATTTCACTTTAACCATCTCTGACTATTCTTACAAGTTTCTACATCAGTGGTGGGCTACATGTGGCCCATATGGGGTTCTAGGTGTGGCCCATGAAACTTTTTTTTTACCATTGCCCACTCGCAGGGTTGCCAGATTCCGCTGTTTTCCATTCTCATAATTTTTTCCCCTACAAGTCTTACTCAAGTGACACACATGTAAAGCAAGGGCACATAAAATGATGTGACTGCCTATAACGCTGACTATAAGAGCCGTGCGCTCCCTCTGCCTCCAATCAAGCGCTGCTACAGTTCAGTCAGCACCCCCCCGCAAATTTTAGGTATGTAAGCACAGTGAGCAAAACTACCCAGTCCTGGGAGACCACCTTGGTTATGACAATCTTGCAGTCAACTGAGGTGAAGGCCCACTTACTACCGTAGGATGCCCATCACTGTTCTAGATAGTTAAACCATTATTTCAAGTCTCTGGGGTGTATGGCAAAAGACCATGTCACTAGTGAACTTTCCTTCCCTCCATTCCACCACACACAGACACTTATACAAAGAATGAGGGGGGAAAAACATGCACGGGACATGATTCTCTTTGCCAAAAACTGCAGCTGTACTCTGCCAAGACTCAGAAGTAGGAGGCATTCTGCGAGATAATTCTGTCACTCGCACGCTCATGTTTCAGAAGCATTACTCATGACATTCAACATTAAGAATGTGGAGCGGGAGTAAGGAGGGGGGGAGAGTGTCAGATTGTTTTTACACACACATGCACACGCCCCACACACAACTTTAGATCTTTAAGATTTCACTAGGCACAAAAGTAACTAGAACAACCTGCAAGGAAGACAGAAAAGCAGGGCAATATACTGACCTAGTTCAGTGTCCCTCTTAGCTTCATAACATTAGTAGCACAGCATAAGTTCTGCTGATAGCACATGGGTTGTACAACATCTTGCAGGATGGGGACTAGGGATGTAAAATCCTGTTTAACAGGTTAACTGGTTAAACGTATTGTAACCGGTTAACTAATTAAAGAGGGGGCCGAGAGGAGGGGGACTGCTCCAGCATGCTCTTGAGCTGGAGTGGCCAACCCGGACACTGAGACCCACCCCCCCGCCAGACAAAGGTTGATCTGGCCCTGCCAGAGCAGAGAGGGGCTGTCCTCATTAGGCCCCACGGGGCTGGAGCAGCCCCCTGCCCGCAGTGGGTGGGGAGCAGCTCCAGCCCCCACCAGTTAACCAGAAGCAGTAAGCGTCACCTGTTACAGGCGATACTTTTACCGGTTAACCTTTGACATCCCCAATGTGGACCATTGTTCCCTTTGTGACAGGACTGTTTAGAGACAGTCTCCAAAACGGGATGATGTGGAAACAGGAAACTCATTCTCACGCATGCGTCATCTTCAACCACTCAGGGCCTGTACTCCCCAGAAAGGCCCCAGGAAGCTTTCCATTGGAGGGCAGTGGAAAGTAGCACAATGGTTTATGAGAGGCTTCTGACAAGTGAAGTGGCTTTGGTGGAGCAAATCCACTTCCGCAACCGCCCAAGCCACACCTACTAGACAATTTCCAGCTGCCCACTTGAAGACTGTAACTCAGATTCTAAGATTAGCTCCGAATCATCACAGACATAGTCACTCAGCAACTGCTGGGCAGAGTTGTATTTGAAAGGGTTTAAATATTAAGCCCTCGCTCTAGTCCAGTGGTCCGCCAAGGCGCCCGCCGGGCCATTTCAGTGTGCCCGCCAAGTGATCAGGGCTGGCCCTGCCCCCAGGCGCACGGAGCATGGGCGGCCCCGCCCCTGGGTGTGCAGAGCATGGGTGGCCCCCCCCCAGCTGGGTTTGCAGCACAGGGGTGGCACCGGCCCCTGGTGCGCAGCGCATGGGCGGCCCTGCCTCATGGTGCACGGCACAGGAGCGGCGGCAGCCCCGGGCGCGCAGCACATGGGAGGTGGTGGCCCTGCCCCCAGGCGTGCAGTGCATGGGATGTTCCAGACCCGGGCGCGTGGCGTATGGGCAGCCCCCTGCCCTGGGCGCGCGGCGCAGGAGCGGCACCAGCCCCGGATGCGCCGTACATGGGCGCTGCCAGCTCCTGGGCGCGCGGTGTAGGAGCGGCGCTGGCCCCAGGCATGTGGCGTACGGGTGGCCCCGCTCCTGGGCGCGTGGCACAGGAGCGGTGCCAGCCCCGGGTGCGTAGTGCATGGGTGGCCCCAGCCCCGTGTGTGTGTGCGTCCCCGGCCCCGTGCACCCGGCGCATGAGCGGCCCGGCCCCCAGGCGCCCGGCAACCCCAAAAGGTTGGGGACCACTGCTCTAGTCCCATCAGACGCTGATACGCTAGGTCTAGCTATCTAGGATTCAGGTTTAAGTCTGTGACTGCGTTACAATTTAGACATCGCTATGTGACCAGAAAATTAATTAATGAAGGGCAGAACCCCACAGACCACTAGCTTCAATGCTGCTCTGACTTAGTGAAGCAGGCAAAAAAAAAAAAAACACACACACACACACACCTTGGAGAAGAGGAGGAAAAAAATGACACTTTACCTGCTTGAAGATGCTTTTTATGAGACATTTCCTATTGTCCTTGGAATAAGTTCATGAATGGCTTGTACTACTGAGCAACTCTATCACAAATGATCTAAGACAGCTGCTTCACCTTTTTGGAAAGTCATGTAGGGCATAAGTCCTCAAACAAACACTTTTAATTTTCTATCCAACAGAACCAAAACTCATGTCTAATAGGATGTTAAATTTAATCGACTAGTCGATTAGTCAATAAGCGGGGGGAGCAGCAGCGGGATACCCCACTGCGGCTCTGCCTTTTAAATGTATTAAGAGCAGGCAGGCTCTTAATACATTTAAAAAGCAGAGGTGCAGTGTTTGAGACTAGGTACGAGCTGGCAATCAGCTGATTCCTGGCTTACACCTAGTCCCCATTACCTGCCCCCCGCGGAGACGGCGCTGGGGGGAACAAGCTTTTAAGAGGCAGACGGCGGGGGGGGGAAGAATTGACTAGTCCAGGGACTAGTCCCATACAGCCCTGATGTCTAATATGCAAAAAACACTTTCCCTGTCTTTTCCAAGGCCCATACGTCACTGATTTCAATATTTCTTATTTTGATGTCTGATTTGTGACACGCAGGTTTGAAGAGGTTTTCAATTAAACCCAGTTCTGCCAATATTAGTATTAGACTGGTCTTAATGCCCATTCAAAGAGTTTTAAAGGCACTCAGCACAATGCAGGATCCAGCACTAATGCAGACAATTTTTCCTTTATAAAAAAGGGGAAAGGATCAAATTCATCAGTAGAAATTAGATCAGCTACTTTATGTATTTGTTTATGAATCCACTAGGGATGTTAAATTTCAATTAATCAGCTAATCGAGTAGTCGATGGAATTTCCATCGACTACTCGATTAGTCAATAAGGGGTGGAGTGGGGCGCTCGCTATCCCAGCTGTGCCTCTGCCTTTTAAATGTAGGCCCCGTTTGCCCAGGGTTCCCCGCTGCGCCGGCTCTGCCTTTCAAATGCAGCAAGAGCCCCGCAAGGCTCTTGCTACATTTCAAAGGCAGAGGCACAGATGTCAGACTGGTGTGAGCAGGGACTGCTTCAGTCCCTGCTTGCACCATTCCCACTGCGCCTCTGCCTCCTCTGTCATCCCCGTACCCATGGAGATGTTGCCGGGGGGAACCGGCTCTTACTCTCACCCCCCCCTTGCTGCTTCTGTATCAGAGGCAGCAAGGGGGGAGGAAGTGACTAGTCGCTTACATCCCTAGAATCCACATTTTTATTATTTGTCTGTAGCGTGATAATAAACCTTGGATGGCCCAGTAAGGGGCTGAACACTAAATATAATAAATCTGTATTTGTACGCATCTTCAGTTATTGTACTGTGATATATCTCAGGCTGTACTGAATACAAGATTTTCTCTCATGGTGACTAGTGAGAGTTCCAGATATGGAAATGTCTGTAATGCACCAAACGGAACTGCTACATCATCTTCTCTGTAGAGCCATAATGGTATGTAATCATTAACGTAAACTACTCATTTTGCAACAGGATGCATGTGGAAAGCTGTGTGAAAGAGATACAAAGCCAACAGACTTATTCCCAGTTCCCCTCCTGATCTTGTCTTGTTTATATGACAAGCTTGACTTTCCATCCAATTAAATTCAAAATAGCGTAGGTAGTTTTAGATAAGCATTTTAAGGTGACAAGGCAGTATTCCAGTTGACAATAAAAGGTTGGATCCAACATTCATCTCTGTAATGTCCATAAGAATTAATCGAGAGAGGGAAAGTACAAAGGAGTTTTCGTATTTAAAGAGATAATGTTACACGAGTTAGCACATAACTTCATTTCCAGATACATGATCTCTTCTCATACTGGAATGAAAATGTTTTGGATCCCGACTTTCTGATACATCCATTGAATTAGACTTATTCCAATTTCCCTCATATCCATGCACATACTCAAATTTTGGGCTAGACCGTGGGAACCACTTTGATCAAGGGGTGTTAGAGAAGTTTCACTATCCTGCCAAGCTATCTGACCCTATCGAATGCCATTTCTGCATCCATTTATTGGTCAATTATAATATGAGCTATCATCCGAGCTTGAAGTAAGAGTTAAGTATTTTATAGTGCTGTTGATCATAAGTGTCTCTCTCATGAGCCCTGGCTGCTCACTGTATGAAAACAGGTAGAGGGTTACTAAGTTTAGTGGCTAGTGCTTTAGCAAAGAACTTGCTTTCTCGGCCCAGCAAGGATCAAGGACAAAATTCTCCACATTTATTAACAGAACTGGATGCCTCTGAGCTATACTCACTGCACCAAATTCAACTCTGGAATGAGCAGGTGCAGCTTCTACTGAAGCTATTTGTTACCAGGTAGATCATGACAGTGCTGGAGACAATCAAAATAGTAAGGTAGCCACTGATTCACCCTAGATGGTGCTTGCACATCACAAGACTGCTAAACCTCCTACCTGCCTCGCCTTGCACATACACACTGACCCTCGCTTCCATTCCTCATCTCCAGTTAAGTCAGGGATGGGCAACCATGAACAGTGAGTGGTCCTCTTTCACCTCAGTGGGCTGCAGCAGCCCACTTGGGTTCCACCTGTGGCCCTGCAACTCCCCTGGCCGCCCCCGCCCCTACGTGCCTCTAGCACACTGGGCCACTGGAGTCCTGCACTTCCTTGCTCCTCCCCCCTCGCTCCCAGTACTTTCAGAGTGCGCTAACCACCTGATTCGTGCTCCCTCCCCACTCTTCTCCCTCCCTCCTAAAGCTGGAATGCCATGAACAACTGTTCACAGCATTCCAGCTCTTGGAGGGAAGGGGCAGACGGAGCGCGAATCAGGTGACTTGTGCACTCTGAATGTGCAGGGAGGGAGAGGGAGGAGCAGGGAAGTGTGAGGCTCCAGTGCCCCAGTGTGCTAGGGGAAGGGGCGAAGCCAGGGAGTTCAAGGGCCGCAGGTGGTGTCCCAGTGGGCCGCACGTGGCCCACAGGCAGAGTTAAGTGCTTTGGAGGCGAGTGATGGAATCATGGCCAAGTTCCTAAGATGTGTCTAATAGAAAGGAAATCAGGAAGTGACCATTATACAGAAGAAACCCTTCCTTACCTCGGCACACTCCACTCTGGCGCACTCTCCCTTCTGACACGTGACTTGTCCTCCATCACATGTGCAGAATTCACAGCGACTCCTGTGCCATATCTCATTGTGATACCTGACGGTGCCTTCGTATAAGCAGCTTCCTTTGGAAGAAACACACTCCTCGCAACAGCTCCCAGGACGCTGCACTTTGCTCTGATCCTAGCAAACATCAGATAATTCAATGAGTGCTAAGCCATCCTTCAGCCCGTTACGAAAGGGGCAAGTGGGACATGCCGCCTGATCTCAAGGCTGCGAACTGGTGAATTACCTTCTCACAAGGACGTGGGTCACAGGCCTGTTTAAGACACCTTGGTTCCCCTCTGTCACAGACACATGTAGTGCAGGAATTTTTCTTCCACTGCTCACCATGCTGCCCAGAAAGAAGATAGATAGTTATATACATACATAATATAAATATATAAAGTAATAAAGGAAAACCCTCACATAGCCACATTCTTTCCTGGAGTGTGTATTTCCCCTAAAGTGTAATGGGTTCCCTGTATGTACATGTGTCCAAGTAGAGAGAGGTTTTTATTTAAAAAACAACAACAACAACAAAAGAAACAGTACATACTACTCCACGATCAGGACGTACAAAGGGAAGAAGAGAGTTCCACATCCATACCACAGTGTATACTCCTCATCAGAAAGTTGGCCAAATGGTCGGTCACCTTTCCGAGAGTGCTTATAATAAATTTTGAGGACATGACTGAACAATACACTAAATGCATCCCAGGTTGAGATTGCTGGATACAGTGACGTCTGTTTTCCCAGTTAAAAGACTAATGATGTGTGAACAGTTAAGTACATTATCTAATTTAGCCTGTGAATCTGGTTGCAGCTTGCATGCAAATTCCTTTATATTTCTAATCCCTTTCAACTCTTTTAGCTTCCCAGGAAGGGGAAAAACTAGCCATTGTACTAGGGATGTAAAAGAGTAGTCAATTAGTCGACTACCCAAATAAGCCTAGGCTTATCGGGTAAGCCTAGGCTTATCACATTCCCCACCCCCCTTACTGCCTCTATATCAGAGGAAGCAAGTGGGGGTGTGAAGCAGGAGCCGGTACTTGGGGGAGCCGGCTAAAAAGCTGGTTCCCCCCAGCACCGTCTCCACGGTGCAGGAGGGTTGAAGGGAGGCAGAGCCGCAGCAGTCCAGTCCTGGCTCACGCCAGGTCCCAGACTTACCCCCGCCGCACGCCCGGCTCCTGCTACATTTAAACTGCAGAGCCACTGCAGCTCCTTATCGACTAATCATGATCTCGATACAAATTGTATCAAGTACACAATTAGTCATTTACTCCCTACTTAACATTCTTACATTGTACTAAATTATTAATGCTGGCAGAAAGTCCGATGTTACGAAGAGAAAAATAGAGATGTGCCAGAACTCATGCCCGGTTGGTTTTTGGTATGGTTCATCGAAGGTTACCTCATACACTTTTCCAGACACAGAGCAGGGTTTTGGAAAACACTCTGGGCAACATTTTCCAGGAGACACAGCTAAGGTTTCATCCTAAAGATTTAAAAACAAACAAAACCCCCCCACTTTATTTAAGAAATAAACATGACCAGAATAACCATTTAAAACTTAAATATACAGCCCAGCAGCCTGTACCTGGAACTCCTGTGAAAGACATGTATACCTATGTGCCACCTAAGCCATGAATTAGGGTAAGAATTTTGGGGTCAGCTTTGCATTCTGCTGTAAAAGTAGAAGGCCAAGCACAAATATACTACCTCATCTTCTTTGGGTCTCTTGAGACAGACAATGCTGGAACCACGGATAAAGAGAAGCAGTTTGGTCAACTGGATTAGGCAAAAGACTAGAAATCAGAAGAAATCAACAGCCTAGACATGGCTCTGCTACTGATTGATTTTGTGACCTTGGATAAAGCACTTAATTTCTCTGCCTCAGAAGTTGTCTACACAAAAGCTTGCACTGGCATAGTTCAATTGGTGTGGTGAAACCGAGACGTATTTCAGATTAAGAGCAGGTTATTTTTGTTTAGTTTAAACTTGTTGCTATTTGACTTAATCTAAAGTGAAATAAGCCTGGTCTTTTTAACCGACAAGAGTGTTCACACAGCTTTTTGCAATGGCTTCACTGAATCAGTCTAAGATCTGGTCTGCACTAAGAAATTACGTCAACTTAACTATGTCAGTCAGGGACAGTGTTCCTGTAAGCTGGGAGCTTGGACAGCCACTCAGGGAGAGTGAAATGCCACCCAGCTGATTAGCAGGGCACCCACAGTCGGCAGCATATTTCTACTGGTAGTGCGCATCCACACATGTTTCAGTGCATATAAAAAATGTATTCTGCACATGGATGGAAAAAATTAGAGGGAATATCGGTTAGGTTTTTCACACCCCGGAGCAGCCTAGCAAAGTCAACATAAACTCCAGTGTAGACAGTGCTAAATCAATGGAAAAATTCTTCCATCAACCTAGCTACTGCTCCTCACGGAGGTGGCTTAACTATGCTGCCAGGAGAACCCTCTTCCATTGGCATAAATAGCATCTACACAGAAGTGCAGCATTTAAGTGCAGACATATCCTAAAAATCACGTTTAGTGAAAACCTGCACAATTCTGCATTTTGAGTAAATCCTGTCTATCCCATCTGTGAAATGGGGATAATGATATTTACATCAGTATCTACATCCTCTGACCATGAAAAGAGCTATAGAAATGTTAAGTAGTGTTAGGTCAGCCCCTGCTTCGTGAGATAGCATGTAAGTCACAAACTTCCCAAGGGGGAACAGAGGACTTTCATAGACTCATAGGACAGGAAGGGACCTTGAGAGGTCATCTAGTCCTGTCCCCTGCACTCCTGGTAAGACTAAGTATTATTTAGACCATCCCTGACAGTTAGGACTCTCTAACCTGCTCTTAAAAAGAGCCAATAATGGAGATTCCATAACCTTCCTGGGCAATTTATTCTACTGCTTAATCACTCTGACAGTCAGGACGTTTTTCTTAATGTCCAACCTCCAAGGGATGGGCTGGAGGGCCAGAAACCTCCTGGAAAAGTTCGTGGTTCTAATTCATGGATTTAGCCAGGGAAATTCTAACAAATGATCCTTCTTTCTCTGCCATGGGTTTTAGGGACTGCCTCTTCTGCCCAGGGGCTCTCTCTAGAGATAAGCAAACTGAGGGAGGTGAAACTTCCAGACCCTCTCTTAATGGTCCACCAGAAGCTCCCAGCTGGCTGGTCAGGTCTTGGAAGTTTTCACATGCATGGTGAAAGGATCCTGTGCCCCCACATTTCTCTTCTCCCCTGGCTCTTTGATGGTACTCATTATGCAGAACATGGGGAACTAAAAGAACCCTTTGATTACTCATACTGACTGTACCTTAACCCACAGGTAGCTCCACTGCAAGGAAGACGGGCGGTACTACTTCAGTTGAGTGGAGCGGCAGGATCTAGCCCTAAGAGAGGTTTGAAGAAAATACCGACAAAAATGGCAGACACTTCCTAAACTCTCTGTGTGCGGTGAGGCAGGAGAAAGACTAGAGAGAGGAGTCAGAGCGTGGCTAAAAGGACTCCCTCTTGCTTGCATTCTGACTGACTTAGCACATGAAAGAAGCTACTAGTTCCTTTGTGCTGTGGAAAGCGTAGACCTGGAAATAAATACACATACAAAGCACTGAAAAAAGTATAGGTCTAGTAAGCCGTGTGGGATCCTTGCCATTACTGCTAATGCACTTTTCATTAGAGCCCCTTGTTAGGAAATCTATGGAAGCCTATCACAATTAGCTAAGGGGGCTTTTTGGTACATTAACTTGGATGCTTCTGGCTCATTAGTCTCAGACACGTCATGGCAACAATGTTCTCATTCCAGTTTCTATTAATTAAGTTTTAATGATTAACTGATTAAACATCAGTGCACTCAATCAAGGCATAACTGCAGGACATTTAAGAGGAAAAATTCTAAACATTTAGAATTTTTTCATTAATTCGTTCTAACGAGCACCACTTAATCTCCTAATATTAATTACACATCTTAGCACAATGCATGAAGTGATTAGTATTCAGAGAAACAGCTGGGCTTTTCTCTGAAAAACCATGAGCCAGTGTTAATTACACAAACACCTGGTCCCATAATACATAGGTGGGTGAGCATTAAAAGGAAAAAGCTTTATGACGGGCATAAGCACCGACTTCCCCTCTAGCCGGGGAATGCTCGACCTCCTACCCGACCCGTTCTGCCCCAGGTCCTGCCCTCACTCCATCCTTTTCCCCAAGACCCTGCCCCAGCTCTTCCTGACACAGCTTTGTCCCCACCCCACCACTTTTCTAGCCCATCCCCAAGCCCCCCAGCCCGCCTCTTCCATGCCTTCTTCCCCAAGTGCACCGTGTCCCCATTCTTCCCCCTCCCACACCGAGCTTACAAATCAGCTGTTCACGGTACTCCAAAGGGGCTGGGAGGCCAGAAGAGGAAACTTGGCACCAGTAGGTGCTCTGTAATTTTTCCCCAGGGAGGTCCAGCCTCAGAGCACCCACAGAAACAGTGCCTATGATGATGGGTGCTTTATTTTCCCAGATCTAAAATGGGAACCTGCTTCATCACATCTCACACAGCAAGGGAGGCAAAATTCTGGATCTGCGACTGGAACGTGCTTGACGGGGAAACAAAAATCAGGAAAACGACAGCCTCTCGAGAAGTACAGTAAAGCAGAACAACGCGAACACCCAGGAAGGTGATTTCTTATTTTGCGGATGATTCACCACCACATGTGGCTGCACACGAGCATTGTTGGGACGTCTAGGAAGTGTGACACAATGCAAAGAAAAGAATCCAGCCAGATCTCTCGCTCTGTCATTGGCCTTTTTGTCTGTCCTCTACCGAAGAATAAAACGTATCAATATATAAAGTACTAAGTATGCTTCTGATCTTCTGGATTACCCAGCATTCTGAAATTTTATTAGTTAATGGTCGCGCAGTGTTTCGAAGGTGAAAATTATTGCATGGATGCTAGAAAATAATGACTACTATTGTAAGCAAAGAACAGGAAGCCACAAGGGTTCTCATTCTACTGACTCAATGGGTGAACTTCAACACGTTCTCTCCTTAGTATTGCGGGGCTCCTAGGGTTTTGCTGTTTTCGGTAGACAACATGGCCAGTTTTAGGGAGTAATCAGGTAGAGCTTGCTGAAACTTTTAATTTGAAACATTTGTGGACAAAGTGGCTTTTTTGTCAAGAAGGAAATGATGGTTGGAAACGTCCATTTTCAACTAAATTTTGGGAAGGTTCTTGTCAACAACAAAAAAATCATTAGATTTTAACAAAAGCTCACTAAGCTTTTAAAGAAACATTTAAATCAGGGCTACTCAACTTTGGAAGCCCCAGGGGTCACAATGATACTCACAGCACACGCCAAGGGCCGCAACTTAAATGTGGTTGCATGTACATCAAATATATATGCAAATAGCTTCTTTCACACGCATGAATACAATGATGAAGGCAAGACTATACAACACGCAGGCCCTGTTTAAGTCAGTTCTGCTGATATTAATAAAATGCAATATTTACCCCATTTCCACCCATATGACAGCACTTTTAATGAGCAATGACAGTCCAGGAATTTAAACTACTAAAACACATTTCAACAGAAGACCATTATGGAGCGTGTTCCCAGTGGAGGCCATGTTCAAAGGATCCCACCCGTGGGCTGCGTGGGAGCCCTGTGTAAACCCAACTCACACTGCGGGCCACAAATGGGCTGCAGACCACGTGTTGAGTAGCCCTGGTTTAAATAAAACTTTTTTGCTGTTTTCAAAATTGTTCACAGACTCAAAAAATCCTAATTTCCTGACCCACTCTACAGAATGTTCTGTATTATAAAACCAAAAGCTCGACTAATATTTACAATAAGTTAGTCTGTAAGTAAATGGACACGGTAGGAGGGTTGAAGGGAAGGCATTGATTTTTTTTGTGCAGCATACATTTCTTACATGATTATCAAAAGCCCCTTTTCCAAATGATTTTTCCTTCAGTAAACTATTAGCCTTCCAGCGAATAACGTTCTTTGGAGAAATGCAAATTTCCCACAGAAAGGAAGAGCTGATGAAGTGCACAGAACATTAAGACGACAATTCTTACCTGGCTGCACCACACAGATGGACATTCGACTGTGAAGCACTGAGTCGCCCCATTCCTGCAGACGCACTTGGCACACCGGCTGGGGTGCCATTCCTCAGCATCCCGAAATATCTGGCCATCAAAGGAGCAGGACTCTGAGAGACAATTAAGACCATCAGAAGAGTGGAAGTTAATCATCAGAAGAGTGAAGGTCTGGAATAGCCTTCCAAGGAGAGCAGTTCTCTGTCCTAACACAGAGCCCTCTCCATCTAGTGACCCAAAACCAGCCACTTTTTTGGAGATATTTGCTGCTAGCATTCGCCTGTTAGCTACGTGCGGTCGTAGGCAGTCTCATCATGTCATCCCCTCCATAAACTTATCAAGCTCAGACTTGAAGCCAGTTAGGTTTGGGAGCTGACAGATTGTGCTGCACTGCCCCTGCCCCCAGCACAAACTCTAAACTCCCATTGGCTGAGATTGTGCAAAGCCTCCCCCCCGACACCTGTGTGCACAGAGCCACAGAGAGCAGCTAGCCACTTTGAGCAGCATGGAACTGCTCCCTGCTGCAGGGGCCACGGGCCAGATTAAAAGGCTTGGCAGCCCAGATCCAGATCTTGCCTGCCCCTGGTCTAACTGATCACCATATTTGGGGTCAGGAAGAAATTTTCCCCATAAGTCAGATTGGCAGAGACCCTGTGGAATGGAATTTACCTTCCTTTGCAGCATGGGGCCCAGGTCACTTGTAGTTTGAAACTAGTGTAAATGGTGAAATCTCTGAAACCTGAAGTCTTTAAATCATGAATTGAGAACTTCAGAACTCAGGCAAAAATCATGGATCTATGACAGGAGTGGGTGGGTGAGGTTCTGTGGCCAGCAAAGTGCAGGAGGTCAGACCAGATGATCATGACAGTCCTTTTTAGCCTTAACATCTATACGTCTACGATTCAAACTGTGTTTCCATTTTTGCTGTTTTCTTTAATTCCATCTCCTCACTCAATTCCTTTCATCTCAGATCTATCCCCCGGCACTCTAGGAAGTAATGCCCCTGGAAGTAATGCCCCATAACTTTCCTTGCTAAGCCCCTCTGGCTGCATAGCATTCACCTGTGCACACTTGCTATGGTTTCTCACATTCTACCGGCACAATTTCACAAACCTATAAAAAGGGCTGCAGATGTAGGACGCATCTACTGATTGGCATCTGCAAACAAAAACTTCGTAAGAGCCATCGCCACAAAGCTGACCCAGAATAATGGCAGTATTTAAAAAAACCCAACTGCACTAATTCATTGTCCTGTATGAAATTATCATCTATTTGTTTCTGGGATCCCGCAGGGTGTACAAGATGCTTTACAAGCACAAAAGAAGGCACGATCCCTGCCCCAGTCAACTGCTGGCCACCATCTAGATATACCAGTTGACAAATGGTCTAATTACCAATGACAGCCTCAGCAGAGAAGCCAAGGATTACAGTAAAAGGTTACGTCTGAGACTTAAACCAATGAAAGTAGAAGAGATATCTCAGCACTGAAAAAATGCATCAACCGTGATACTTCATCCTAAAATTGTCCTAATGTGCTTTAAGATCCAGTCCTGGGTTCTGACACTTGTATAGGAGGTTACACACTACAGTTAGTCTCTATATACACAGTGAAGTAAGTTCAGGATAGATCCATAGAGTTTTCGGCCAGAAAGGGACCAGTAGATCATTTAATCTGACCTACTGAATATCCCAGGCCATTAAGCTCACTACGTTATCCCTGCATTAAATCCAGTAATTTGTGTCTAACTAAACCCTGTCTTCCAGAAAGGTATATAGTCTTGACCAGTGTTTCCTGTAAGTTATGTGCTTGTGTTGCCACTCAGTGGAGAATCAAATGCTGTCCAACTGAGTAGCAGAGCAGCCACCGCTAGGTTTTGTTTCTGGTGGCGGTGCACATTCACACATGCCTCGGTGCACATAAAATTATTCCACACATGGATGAAAAAGAGTAGAGGGATCACTGGTCTTTACTCTGAGACATAAAAAGTGGTGAGAATCCATCACTTTCCCAGGTAGTTTGTTCTACTGGTTAATCACCGTTACTGTTAAAAATTTGAATCTGATTTCTAATTTGAATTTGTCTGGCTTTATATTCCAGCCATTGCTTCCTGTTATATTTTTATTCACTAAACTACAGAGCCCTGAAATACCCATTACTTTCTCCCAGTGAAGGTACTTACAACCTGTATTCAAGTCACTTTCAATCTTCTTGTTAATCAGCTAAACAAATTGAGACCTTTAAGTATCTCATTTTCTCCAACCCATGAATCATTTCTGTGTCTCTTTTCTGCATCCTCCCCAATTTTTCAAAATTCTTTTTTAAAATGACGACATACTACTGGATACAGTATTCCAGAAGAGGTGTCACCACTGCCATGTAAAGAGATAAAATCACCTCTCTTTTCCTACTCACTGCTCTCATTCATACAACTGCGCATCACATTCACCTTTTTAACCACAGTATCACATTGGCTACGTCTAGACTACAAGCCTCTTTCGAAAGAGGCTTTTGCAAAAGATACTTTCGAAAAAGCCTCTTTTGAAAAAGAGTGTCTAGACTATAACCAGTACTTATGAAAAAGCAAGCACCCAGGCAGTCTGGATGCTCTCTTTCAAAAAAGCACAGTTTGCATTACACAGCGCCTTTTTTCGAAAGAGCGTTTTGAAAAAAGGCGTTTTTCCTTGTAAAACGAGGTTTTCCACGGTCGAAAAAACTGCCACGTTCTTTCGATTTACTTTCAAAAGAACGTGGCAGCAGTCTAGACGCAGGGGAATTTTTTTCAAAACCCTGTAGTCTAGACACACCCATTGAAAGCTCGTGTTGAGTTGTCTGTCTACTATGAGCCCTTATATCCTTTATCAAAGTAACCAGTTTTAGTCCTTTCGATACACATGACCTGCATTCTTGGTTTCTACATATAAAATCTAGTATTTACATGTATTCAAACTCATTTTGTTTGAAAGGACTCAGCTTCCTAAGTGATCCGAGTCTCCCGGTATGAATGCCACCAATCTTTTTAGGGTCTGCAAATTTTATCAGCAGTGATTCTAAATTTACATCCAGATCACTGACAAAAATGTTCAACCATGGGTGGGAAATCCTCTCTAGAAACACCTCTGTTTGATGAGGCTTCCCATTAATAACCAGCTTTTGAGATTTGTCACTTAGCCTTCTCTCAATTTTTCCAACGTGCTCTTAATTGCTACTGTCCAGATCTAATTTTTAAGGCGATATCATGCAGCACTAAGGTAACTGAATCAATCAACCAACCAACTTTGCAAGCTCATGAAAAATTAAAGTTGTTTGTTCGACAAGGCAAGTTGGAATAGTGTGGACACTGTTATGAAGACGGTCACATAGCTTAGGGCCACGGACATTGTACTCGCAGTCGTCCTACATTTGATACCAGGCCGACAGTTAAGTGTGTTCAGCCTGCGTGTCATAACTGACATCACCTGGCTACGATACTCCAAACAATATGATGTGTGCTAATTTTAGCCTGATGTAAGCAGCTTTAACTCTACTGAATTCTAGTAGAAATTCCCTCTCTTATAAATGGGGTCAAATTTGGTCTGTAGGCCCTAAGGGAGGATAAAGTATACAGCTTCAAAAGCCAGTCTGAGATCTGTAGCATGTGTGGATTTAAGTGAAAGGTTTTTTAAGTGCATGTGTGTGTTTGCGGTTTAAATAAGACTGTGTATGTCTCAACGTAGAAGGCTTGATTTAACCAGTAGGAAAAAAAGTCAATAACTCCACAACCCTGTCAGAGATTTTGCCTTTAGGGTGAGGTTTCAAAGGCACCTCTGTGAGTTGGATGCCCAACTCCCATTTAATGTTAATAGGATCTGCACCTCTGAATCCCTTAGGCAGCTTTGGAAATTTCAGCCTTTATCTACATGACCCAAAATGAGCAGCGTGAAAAGCGAATCAGGGGCAGTTCTATACTCCAGTGTGTCTGGCAAGGTGCGCGTGAAGCAGCCGGACTTAAAGAAAAGGGGAAAACACTCTTTATTGATGTGAGGACTTAAGAGATGGGCCCACCTAGTCACTTAGCCAAGATGTAGAGCAGCAACACTGACCCCACGCCCTGGGCCACATAACTAAGACCAAATTCACTTGTGTGGGGCGCCCCTTTTGCACTCACCACCGGCGCCCACACATTTGGGACAGCACTCTCCGTGGGCGATGTACTCCAGCTCTCCTCGGCCACAAGCAAGGGGCGAGCAGGGTTTGGGGAGGCAGTTAACATTCCCATCGGCACAGGAGCAGAGCATGCACTCAGAACTCGCCCATTCCGTGCCATGCTGCAAAGGAAAAACCACACGGAAAACACATGAGTGAATTGAACAGACAAGAAGACTGGAAACAGCCCTTGCTCCAGTGAATTGCCCGGCGCTGGTGCCTAATGTCCCTCTTCTGCAAACATCCCCAGGCCTGTAGGTCACAACCCTGACTCCAGACTTCGGGGCCGTCGCTGTTCCCTACCACACAGGGACAAAGTAGGCCTAACCCAGGCACAGAGATCACTCCAATAGAGAGGGTCCTCCAAATGGTGTAGACGTGGCATAACCCTAAGCCAAAGGACATACAGCTCATGGATACATTTTCCCCACTCACGACTGCCTGTATGATAGGCTGAGCTGCCATGTCTTGAGTCAACATGACCCTGCGGCAAGCTTCCATGAAAACGTTCAGTCAGACCGACACCCATCGGAGGACAAAATCTGCTCTCCCAAGTTTAAACGACAATGTGCCTCACGACAATCCAAAGCCTGCTTGCCTCACGACCCGATGACGATAGTGGATCTGGTCTCATGAGCAGGGTTTGGCCCAGTTAAGAACACATTGCTTTTTTGCTCTCCAAGGCAATATACAAAATCTTCTTTCCGTAGGAACATTGCCAAGCAGAAAGCCGTCTCAGAAGAGCCTACTAGGTACAATGGCACACACATTAAGAATCTCCATCCCTAGAGGTTTTTAAGTCCTGGCTTGACAAAGCCCTGGTTGGGATGATTTAGTTGGGGTGGGTCCTGCTTTGGGCAGGGGGTTGGATTCGATGACCTCCTGAGGTCTCTTCCAACCCTAGGATTCTAGCATTAACACTCACAGACGACCAGGATATAAGCTGTTTTATTGTCTGAAATTTTAATTTATGTAAAACACGTAACATGGAAAAAACCTGCTGTCCGTTGCAGTGTAATTTCTCTCCCGGGGTGATTACTGGAGACAGTTATGCTGGCTAGCTATTTCCAAAATAATGATGAAGACATAAAGCATTTGTCTGGCTCATTGACAGAAAGATAATCATCTTCCCTGTGTAATCCACTCCAGCCGTTGGGCTGTACCCTTAGAATAGCTTCCTAAATATGCAGCTGGCTCTGTAGTAAGGGTGAGGCACATGACAGTGCTGGCATGAGGCTAATTTTTATTTCCCAGCCTATGTGACACATGTCAGGAATACCAGAGGTTATACCACCGTCACATGACGGCAATCAGCAGGCACCAACTCCAGCAGCTACGGTTACATTTCTTCCATTAAAAAAAAAACCTAAACTAAAACATAATCCGAGGGTGCTGAGAAAGGTGGCTGATGTGATTGTAGAGCCAATGGCCATTATCTCTGAAAACTCCTGGACAGTTACAAAAGGCAAATGTAGTGCCCATCTTTAAAAAAGGTAAGAAGGACAATCCAGGGAACTACAGACCAGTCAGCCGCACCTCAGTCCTCAGAAAAATCACAGAGGGGATCTTCAAGGAATCCATTTTGAAGCACTTGGAAGAGAGGAAATTGGATTCTCCAAGGGCAAATCATGCCTAACCAACCTAATTATCTTCGGGTATGTCTACACTTGCACCCTCTTTCCAGAGAGGGATGCAAATGAAGACATTCGAAATTGCAAATGAAGCTGGGATTTAAATATCCCGTGCTTCATTTGCATATTTGCGTTACGGTGCTATTTCGAAATAACAGACGCTGTTAAGACATGGTTATTTCACGAGAAAACCCTTCTCTCGAAATAACTGGTAAACCTCATTGTATGAGGAAGGGTTTTCTCTCGAAATAATTGCATCTTAACAGCGTCTGTTATTTCAAAATAGCGCCATAACATGAATATGCAAATAAAGTGAGGGGATATTTAAATCCCAGCTTCATTTGCAATTTTGAATGTCTTCATTTGCATCCCTTTCTTGAAAGAGGGTGCAAGTGTAGACATACCCTTCTATGACAAGGTAACTGACTCTGGATACGGAGAAAGCGGTGAATATGATATATCTTGACTTTAGCAAAACTTTTGATAAGGTCTCCCTCAGTATTCTTGCCAGCAAGTAAAAGAAGTATGGGCTGGATGAATAGACTACAAGTTGGACAGAAAGCTGGCTAGATTGCCAGGCTCAAGGGGCAGTGATCAACAGCTTGATGACTAGTTGGCAGCCAGCATCAAGCACAGTCCTGGAGCCAGTTTTCTTAAACATCTTCATTAATGATCTGGAGGAGGGGCTGGGCTGCACCCTCAGCAAGTTTGTGAATGTCACAGAGCTGGGGGAGGAGGAGAAGAGGTAGATATACTGGAGGGTAGGGATAGGGTTCAGAGTGACCTAGACAAATTGGAGAATTGGGCCAAAAGAAATCTCGTGAAGTTCAACAAGTGCAGAGTCCTGCACTTAGGATGGAAGAATCCCAAGCATTGCTACTGGCTGGCAACTAACTGGCTAAGGAGCAGTTCTGCAGAAAAAGACCTGGGGATTACAATAGACAAGAAGCTGGATATGAGTCAACTGTGTGCCCTTGTTGCCAAGAAGGCCAATGGCATATTGAGGTGCATTAGGAGGAGCATTGCCAGCAGATCTAGGGAAGTGATTATTCCCCTTTATTAGGCACTGGTGAGGCCACATCTGGAGTACTGTGTCCAATTTTGGCTCCCTCCCACCCCCACAACAGAAAGGATGTAGACAAATTGGCGAGGGTTCAGCAGAGAGCAACAAAAGCATATTAGGGCACTGGGAAACATGATTTATAAGAAGAGGCTGAGGGATTTGGGCTTATTTAGTTTGAAAAAGAGAAGCGTGAGGGGGAATTTGAGAGCAGCCTTCAAGCTACTTGAAGGGGGTTCCAAAGAGGATGGAGAAAGGCTGTTCTCAGTAGTGACAGATGGCAGAATGAGGAGCAATAGCTCAAGTTGCAGTGGGGAGGTCTAGTTAGACATTAACAAAAACTCTCTCACTTGGAGGGTGGTGAAGAACTGGAATGGGTTGCCTAGGAAAGTGGTTGGTCCTGCTTTGGGCAGGGGGTTGGACGAGGTAGCCTCCTGAGGTCTCTTCCAACCCTGTGATTCTATGATCAAAGGAGCCAAAAACAACAACTGAAAAATTACCACAGCCAACTAGTAAAGCATTTTAGTAAGACAGAGGTGAGGGTTGACTACTTATCTATAGTACTCATAGGATTCCCATTACCATGGCATCTGAACACTTCACAGTGTACTTGCTCTCACCGTGCAATAGGGATGTGCTATTAGCCCCATTGTACACATGGGAAACTGAAGCATGGAGAGACTAAATGACTTGCCCAAGGTCACAGAGGAAACCTGTAGGCAAGCCAGAAATTGAACCCAGGTCTCCTAAATCCCAGGCCAGTGCCCTAAGCATTAAACTATCCTTCTTCTGAGTTCCCCTCACTAAGGAGAGGGTTATTGCACCTGTTACTGGACATCAGTCAGTAAATACCATTCCTGAACCTCAGGGGGGGGGTTAATCACAGGGACACTTGCTCCTTCTGCTGTGACCTGTTTGGCCACCATGGTGGATTTGTCTCCCTGAAGCCTGTGTTTGCACAGGTCAGGGTTACAGATGTGCATAGCACATCACACGGCAGAGGTCAGTGTCTAACGATGCAAATTACTGTGGGTAATTATCGTTTCCAGTAGGAAGCAGGCCAACATGGAGAGTTCAATGCTTTCTTCTCCGCACAATACTATCTTGTCTTGTTTCGCTGCCGAGCACAGCTGAATGAATGAATGAATGAATGAATGAATAATCCAGTTGATCCAGACTCTCCACCCTGCTCAGCCAAATAGGCCATTGTGAACTTGAGCTTTCCCTTTGCATGAACTGTAGCAAATAAAATTCCCCATATGGCCATTAGCTGATGGCAGGAGAAATAATAATGGGAAGGGAGTGAGCAATGATTAATGGTGCCTTTTGCTGCCTTCCAGGGTGCTGCATTGAAAAGGAAGACACGAGTGAACGCATGAAGGAGTCTCTCCAGGACCTGGTTGGCAGTCACACTCCATATTTTCATCCTGGTTATCTGCCCAAAAGTTCATTTGAAAAGATACAGTTCACGTGTGTAAAAATATTTTAAATAAATAAACAAACAAACAAAATGCCGCAGACCCGGTTCCCACCCGCCATAAGCGTGTCATCATGGAGTCTGAAGCTGCCCGAATATTGGCCAAGTATGTTTTGCTGAGATTAGCAAGGACCACACACAAAGAAATTGGCACTTAGCTTGACGTAACTCGAAAACGACATACCTGCCCCATGACCTCTTAACGAGACAGGATCGACATGTGGTTTGCTTGGGGGAAAAGGTTAAAAAGCCGAGTTACAGCGAGAGGAGGAGTGTGCAGAACCAGTGCACAACGTAGAGAGATTCTGAGGATTTGCTGCTGCATAAAAGGGCCTCTCCATTAACAAGCCGCTACATCCTGCAGTGTTCCCACCCCTCTTTACTTACTCACTACTTACATAGAGAAATCCCACTGACAATTTTGCTCATGAAAGAACTGGCAAGGTGGGTCAGGGATTCAAGGGGTAGCCCTCTTGCCACTCATACAGAGATTCTTTTATCACATTTACAATGGCCTGGATACTCACTTTCAGAAGACGATTGCAGATTAATATTCTTCCTCCCCTCCTGAAATGCATGAGGAAGTAGTGGAGGTACCTTTTCACACGTCCCTACAGCTGCAGCCTAGAGCAATAGCTATGGCCTCAATGCACCGAGCGCTTCATAAACATTCTTGTCAGGTATGTTCCTAAGCCACATCTCCATCATGGCTTTGTACCATGTCTACTCTGCAGTGGCCTCAATCCTCAGCTGTTCCCAGTGGGCACAGCTGGGACGGAAGCAGCCATGCTGATCCTGGGGGTGGCTCCTGGAGCAATTTAGAGTAGACCAAAAGATGAGGATTGCTCAAAACACACCCCAATACACCAAAGGCTGCATGGGTTGGAGGTGCAAGACCAGTACACACCCACGAGGGACTCCAAGCTGAGAAAAGCTATCTGCTCTCAAGTCCCTCAAAGGAGAAAGTGGCCAGAGTGAAGGTCAGGAAAAATATTCCTTATGAGCTGTGTGCTTGTGTGGCCACTCAAGAGAGATTCAAATGCAGTCCAGCTCATTAGCACAACATCCACAGCTAGGTTTTGTTTCTAGTGGTGGTGCATTCACACGACTCAGTGCACATAAAATTATTCCGCACCTGGGTGGGAAAGATTAGAGGGGGCCTGGGTGGGTAATGAGTGCAGTGTGACCCTGGCAGGGATGTTCTTTGCTTAGCAATTTCATCAAGCCCAGGAGATGGCTTTTGAAGTGCCTGACCAGCCACTGACTTTGCACAGGCAAAAGCTGCCACCCCTGTATTTCAGTGGCCAGCCAGAGCGCTAAGAAATGGAAAATAAGACTACTGCCAATGGATACTTAACAGCACTTACCGCATGGGTTTGGCCTTCATGCTGGCAAAATTCTTCGGTTCCTGAGGCACACTCAGGGCAGCATTGATTGGGGGCTGTCCGGAGCACTTCCCCCTGAACGGATACAAGAGTCCAATAAGCAATTTTAAAAGCATGCTACTAATCAAGGACTTCCCCAAGCAGAGCTGTTGCACTGCTTTGAGATGCTGAATTCACTCCTTGTGCCTAAGAAGTGGACAGGAAAATACACAAACACACACACACACACACACACACACACACACACTGTGCACACACACAAATACACTGCATAAATAACCCTTTGGAACAGGACTCATTCTTCATTGACTCTCTGATACCAACAGTTTCAATGACAGACAGGAAAACGATTGAGAAAAACTGACTCTTTTAACAAGGCAAAAAAACCATTTTTTTTAATTAACCCATAAGTGGTCTCGGAGAAACTTGTTTTCTTGTTTTAAAATTTAATTTACTACTTTTTTAAAAATATCCTTTTCTTCCTTTCTAACTGGAGCTAGATGGAAAAAAGGAAAAAGAAAATTAACTGATAATCAACTTTTTATTTTCTTTCTAAATCCCAATTTCTTTTCGAGTTCCAAAATGTGACATTTTCAAAAATTGAAAAATATTGACCATCTTTATTATATTGCCTAGTAACATTTTATATTGCCCCTCTCAGTGTCCCCAGTAGCACAGAGTATCGTTCAGGTGCCACACTCTGGGTAGCAGCAAGGTGACAGATTAAACCAACTGGCCTATACATTCAGGCTACCACGTCACACCAAGGGCAGAAGACAGAGTAAAAAAGTTGGCAAAAGCTCGGGGGGGTTGCTTTGCTTCCATTCCTGGAGCATCTCCCAGGGTTGTGCACAGCCGCTTTTGCACTTTCATTCCAGCCTTCCCCAAGGCGCTTTAAACATCTCCGACGCTGGCAACGGGCCACACAGAGGCCACAAAGGAATGTGGCATGAGTCCTTATCCTGGCAAAGATTCCACAGATGGCTACAGCACCTGAGGATGCCTGGTACCGTCTGGGAGGTGCTCAGCATCTCCTCAGGATTAGGCCCACCGTGACAAAACAGAGATTGTTTTCCTTGTACAGGCACAGGAGACAGAAACAAGCAAACCTCACACACACACACACACACACACACACACACACCCCTAAATGTAATAGTTGAGAAGAAAAGGCAACACACACACACACACACACCTAAATGTAATAGTTGAGAAGAAAAGGCAACACACACACACACACACACACACACACACACACACACACACACACACACACTCCCCAACCTAAATGTAATAGTTGAGAAGAAAAGGCAACAAAGAGGGGCCATAACTCAGGGTTTTGCCCCCAAGTCACCGTCTTGAAAATATTGTAAGCGTGTTCCCATGGGGAATTGCTCCCTGCCTGCCCTTTCAGAACAGCATCATCCGTGTTTAAGAAGTTGGTTTTGACATATCCTAAATATCAAGGGACCTGCCTATGGAAGGGACCTGCCTCTCTCTATGCCATATTGATCAACGTAAGATCACCAGAGGCGCTCGGTCTGGAGCAACCTTCAAGAGACAGCAGCTTCCAAGAAGGTTGAAAAAATCCTGCTGCAGGCATTTAAAGAGTCAATTACTGATAGGAATAGTTCCATCCTAACCCCCTTAATTACTGGTTGGTTTATACCCTGAAGCACAAGGCATGACCCCTTCCAAAATGGCTCTCTTACATTAATGTAACACTGAATATTCTCCTTGTCCACTCCTTTTTGGAACCCTCCTCTACTCTTGACCTTGGTGATATCTTGTGGCAATGAGTTCCACAGGTTAGTTAGGTACTGCATGAAAAATTATTTCCTGTTATCATTTTTAAATTTGCTGCCTTTCATTTTCTCCTTGTCCTTTTGTTATGAGAAAGGAACAACAGAAGTGTTCAATCTATCTGTTCGATCCCATTCATTATTTTGTATGTCTCTATTACATTTCCTGCTATTCATCTCCATTCTAATCTAAAAGCAGTCCCAATATTTTCAGTCTCCCATTAATAAACAGCATTAATGATTGGACACCACTTATTCTTTCAGTTAATAACCCGATGGGTGCTACCAGGAAAACTAGCAAGGCCTTTTTAAAGCTACGTGACTTTTATATATTGACAGGGTTTCTTAAAAATAAAGACTTTTATTGACATTTGTATGTCTCTGCATTCATAATATGGACCCCACTGATACACAATCCTTGTGTCCAATTAACTTCAACCATTAGTGAAGACTCACTGGGAAACAGATAAACAACAAGTCAATGAAAGCAACAATAGCACCAAAGCACAAGAAACAAAAAGTCAGATCAAAAGCACAGTTCTAGAAGGGTGGAAAGTGTTTAGAAGGGTGGAAAGTGGCCATCTGTTTGTTCTGCAGCGGCCCAGCCCTTGGGTTCAATCCAGAAGGTACAGACAGCATAGGATGGGTGGGAAATGCTACCATTTTGATTTGGCAGCATCATGCCCCTACTGATGAAATTCAATAAGAACTAATGCAAAGTAATCCACTTAGGAAGGAACAATCCATTTCACACATACTGAATGGGAAATGACTATCTAGGATGGAGTACTGTAGAAAGGGATCTATGACCCCTAGATTTCTGTCTGCTAAATATGAGTCAATAGCATGACACTGTCCCAGAAAAAGCAAACATGATTCTGGGAGGCATTAACAAGAATGTTGTGAGCAAGACACGAGAAGTCATTCTTCTGCTCTACTCTGCACTGATTGGGCCTCAAATGGAGTATTGTGTCCAGTTCTGGGCACCACATTTCAAGCAATATGTGGAGACATTGGAGAGGGTCCAGAGAAGAACAACAAAAATGATGAAAGGTCTAGAGAACATGAGCTATGAGGGAAGACTGGAAGAATTAGGTTTGTTTATTCTGGAAAAGGGAAGTCTGAGAGGGGACATAACAGTGTCTAAAAGGGTGTTACAAGGAGGAGGGAGAAAAAGTATCCTCATTAACCTCTGATAATGGGACAAGAAGCAATGGGCTTAAATTGCCCTTAAGGGAGGCTTAGGTTGGACATTAAGAAAAACTCCCTATCTGTCAGGGTGGTTAAGCACTGGAATAAATTGCCTAGGGAGGTTGTGGAATCTCCATCACTGGAGATATTTAAGAGCTGGTTGGATAGACACCTGTCAGGGACGTTCTAGATCAGGCGCAGGCAGCCTGACAAGCTGTCAAATCCAGCCCGCAGCCCAGGGGGAGCCTGGCTGAGACGCCCAGACTCTCCCACATGCCACTCAGAGCAGCCGGCTGCCAATGGGAGCTCCCAGTTTGCAGGGCAGGCAATGTGCAAAGCACACACCCAGTGCATGGCCCCTGCAGCCAGCTGCTCTGAGCAGTGTGCGGGGGCGGGGCAGGCAGGGAGCCTGAGAAAGGGACCTGCTGGGCTGCTGGCCAGGAGCCACCTAGGTAAGCACCTCCTAGCCACAGCCTACCTCTGGCAGCCCAGCACATCCCTCCTCCCAACCCTCTGCCTCCCCTCTTGCAGCCTTACCCCACGTAACCCAGACCCCTTCAAGACCCTGCCCCAGGTCACAACCCCCTGCTTCACCCAAACTCCCTGCCAGACCCTCCACACACACACCGCTCACCTCAATCCCCTACCCCAAGCTCCCTTCTGCGGCTCCTTGACCACTTCCCAAATTCTTGGAGTGCCCCCCCCATCAAAAAATTATTGCCCACCCTTGGTCTAGCTGGTCCTGCCATGAGTGCAGGGTACTAGACTTGGTGACCTCTCGAGGTCCCCTCTAGTTCCCATACCCACTGAGAATGAGGTCCCTTGGCTTCAGTGGGGCTGCACAGACGTCAATGAAAACAGAACCTTGATCGGGCCGTGGCTATGGGAAAGAGGAGGTGTTCTATGAGCATCGGTTCCACCCCTAAGACGTTAAACAAAAGGGGGGAAACCCTAATGGTTCGAATACTCCCTACCCCTGTATGGAAAGTCACCCGGCCCACATACCTTCTGAGAGTCACACCGAGGGGATCTGCAGACAGCGGGTTCACAGATGAGAATGTCACTGTGGCATCTGCACTCCTGGCAAGAGTCTGGCTTCCAAACGGTGTTGTTCTGCCAATAAACAGACGCTCTGAATGAAACCAGCATCGTGTGTAAAACAATTCAAGTCAATGAAACAGGCCCAGACTAGCACGGCAAACTCTGGCATGGACCCCGCCTACTGGACGCTGATGGGCAACCCCTGGCAGTAATAAGTCCAGGACTATTCCTTTCATAATTTCAGACTCACAACAAAAAGACAAGGCCATGCACAGAGAACCAATCTATTCCAACTGCAAGGTAATTGATTGCACACGACCTTCCGTAGCCTCAGGCTGATTGCTGTACTTCTTCGCAACCTCCTGTCTTCTGCACACAAATCAAGGCTGAGCGTTTCCAAGCTGCCTAGTGGGTCTGGATGCCCTTTGAAGGCTTTGGAAGCGAACAGCTTGGGCTATCACAGCTCTTCCCAAAAGCGATATTTGCTGCCACTCAGTACTGACACGAGCAGCAACTTGACACTGGCAGCGGCACCATTAGCCACAGCATTTGCACTTTCGTAGCTCATCAGGAGTAAAGCCAGTACCGGTTGTGCCTCTACAGACCGGGACTCTCTGGTCCAGCAGGGCCACAGATGTTCCAGGATCAGAGAGTCCCCAGGCACTGTGGGAGAGGAGTGGGGGACCCAGGAACGATCAGGTGGGCTGCCCGGGGAAGCCGGGAAGCCCAGTGGGGTGGCAGGAGAGGAGATGGGGGTGGCAACAAGGGGGCTAGAAATAACCTCTCCTGGTCCAACAAAATCCCTCATCTGGGATCAGTCAGGTCTCAAAGGTGCCGGACCAGGGAGGCCCAATCTGTATCATCCATATATCATGAAGGGACTGCTTCAAAGGCGCTGAGTGCCTGTAACTCTCACTAACTTCAAGTGTGCTCGGTATCCCTGAAAACGAGGCCTGAAATCCATGTCCAGAGTAAGAGGTGAAATTCATTCCTTCTTGCATTGACACTTACGGAAGGGATGAGGGGAGCCAGAAAATTCAGATCATGCCCCTCAAGAGGGAGGGCTGATAGTATCCATGAGGGAAGTGCAAAGGAAGTTCTAAAGTCAGGGGCATACTTTTGCAGACTTGGGGCCAGACCCTGATCATTACGTTTTGAAGAAGGCGATTTTTCCATTATCAATTTTGCCCATGCCAAAAAAAAATTTAAAAAATTGTGAGAAAATTAACTGCTGTGGGCTAATCACCCCACTACCCACTGTCTGAGTACAAAAGCAGTTTCAATTCCTACAGAGGTTTTGCACATGCAGAAACATGGCGAGGGAACATTTACGGGCGAGGAAATGTTCGTGGGCAGATACACAGGCACACAGCACTTTGCTTACGATGTTCAAGATCAATTCTACAACCCTAAATGAAAATTTACCACTGACGTTCCTTTACATTTTTCTGGCAGCAAAAAGAGGGAATGTAAATGTAATTCACATCCACTCTCTGGGGCTCTCTTATATTGTCAGAATGGTGGAGAGCAGACTTAGTGCAAAATGAGAACCAGGCAATAACTGCTTTGGGGTGGGAAGAAAGAAATCCGGAAAGGAGTCTGTAATCCACTTTTCTGAAGTAAATTTAGAAATTCGAGATTAAAGGCCAAATTTTGCCCATCTTGTTTAACATAACCTCCCAGGCTCCAATGAGACAACTCACATAAGGCAGGCAGGATTTCTCCTTCAAACTTGTTACTGTGAGGCTTATTGGACAAATTGATAACTCCTACCCTCTTTGTTTCAGAATTCATGTTTCTTGTCCAAATTGAATTCCTCTGCAGCTGACAGTTTAGCTAAAGCAACCACTTTCCTTCTCTGCTAGGTTTTTTTTAGTAAAATTCATAGCTTCATAGACACATGAAAAGTACTGGAGGCAGGAAGCACTACAATTTTGGAGGGTTGGGCTAAATACTTATTTAATTATTGTTTTTTAAAACTTTCAGCAAGGCCGTCCTTAAGATTTATGGGGCCCTATGCAGTTTTATTAAACTGATCTCCCTATATGCTGTGATTTTATAATCTTCATCAACTCACTAATGAAATACTTTTAAAACAAATTTTAAACTAAGGTCTTGTAGACTAACATAATAAATTCAGAAACGGACAGGGGTTGGCAAATGCCTGGTAAATGGCTTCATTACCACTTGAATGGCTCTTTCAGAGGTTCTGCTAATAGCTCTGGCAGGCTTTTTCAATTTCAAGTTAACTAGAGGTATGTCTACACTGCAGAGTTTTAAAACTACACTTACGTCCACACTGCAACTGCGTTCTTTCGACAGAAAGTTGAAAGAACAGAGGGGGTTTTCTGACAGCAGTAAACCTCTTTCTACAAGGAAGAAGCCTCTTTCGGAAAAAGGCATGTGTGGATGGGGAAGAGGGAGTTCTTTCGAAAGAAGAGGCCTCCAGGAAAAAGCAGATTGCTTTTTCATTGTACTTTTGCTGTGTAGACGCTCTCTTTCAAAAGAAGATTTTCCGGAAGATCTCTCCCGGAAAATCTTCTTCCGAAAGAAGCCTGCAGTCTAGACATAGCCTAGATCTTCACTGGAGGAAGCAGAGCCACACAACAGGGATGGGAGGAGGAAAATGGATGGACATTAAGACCCAGTGGTGCCCTAAATCTTCGGGTGCCCCAGCTCCTGTGTATGGGTAAGAAGGGCTCTAACTCTGAATTAACTAACTACAAACAAGGGAAAGTGTAACTAATTTCTTATCGGAACACTGTTTTCCCATTATGCAGCTACTATGTCTGCACCAAAGTGCCTTTATGCCACAAAAGAGATTGACTCTGCATATAGAAAAATCTCTATAGAATTGACTGACGGAATTGACCTCATTATCTCTGGCCTTCCTCTTGATTGGTACTCCTTTCTTTTCATGTACCTGTATATTTATACCTGCCTCTGGAAGTTCCACTACATGCATCTGACGAAGTGGGTCTTTGCCCACAAAAGCTTATGCTCCAATAAATCTGTTAGTCTATAAGGTGCCACAGGACTTCTCATTCTTTATGCAGATTCAAACTAACATGACTATAGAATCAAAGTTAAATCTCACTGAAAACTGAGTTGGAATAGTGCCAGATTCTACTACCTACTCACACAGCGCAGTAATTTGTTCCAATGAAATCAAACTACTCCTGGAGTAAGGTGCCACTCAATGCAAACAGAGGACTGCACTATGAAATGAAGTTGACCTAAATTATGCAAATCCAGCTGTGTGAACAACATAGTTAGAGTCGATGCACCTTAGGCTGACTTTATGCAGTGTCTACACGACGGTGTGTCAACGGGAGAAAATCTCCCATAGACTTATCTTAAGTTTCTCATTTCGGTGGAGTACCTGAGTCAACAGGAGTGCATTTGGCAGTCACTTTAATGGGTCTTTACTAGATCCACTAAATCAACCTCTGGTGGACTGATCACGCAGTGTTGATCCACCGGTAGTGTAGACACACCTGAGGGAAAATGTGGCCCAGGGTTTAATACTGAAGATACATTTTGAGTTACCTGCTAACATTGTTCTGCCCACTGTAAAAATATGTCAGTGTTCTTTAGAGGCTGCATTTTCATAACTGCTCAGGTGCCAGACAGGTAGCTAAAGTGGAGCTGAATTATTTTAAAAATCTGGCCACTTCATTAGGTGGCTAAGCAGAAGCTGTTGGGTGTTGAGTTCTTTTGAAAATCTGGCCCCCCTTAAGTGTTAAAAAAAAAATCTCCCCAACTTCCTGGGATGGAAGATTTCATTCTCATATAACTGAGAGAAGCTTGTGATACTAGCCCACGGAACACGGGCCATAAGTGGGGATTCTCTTGCACTTCCGTTCTGTCTCTTTCCCACTCCCAAGCCTGGAAAGATTTTTGACAGAACTGGCATTTTCTCATTGGGCCTCCTCCATCTGACCTACGGGCAATGGACCCACGTTTTCTCTCTCATAAGTGCTCCCTCCCCAACCTTCCCATGCTTCATGGGGATAGTCACATGCTACTTCTCCAACTCAACTGTGCAGGCTGGCATGGGTGGAGGGGGACACCAAGCTTCCGCCAATACCCTGCCTGCCTAATTCAGTTCAAGCTGAGCCCAGCTGGGCTCCCAATTTCCCTATCATGCCACTACCACTGGAGACTATGTTGAGTGCAGGGGACTCTGGGGTTAGTGGCTGGTGCTAGGAGGTTGTAGGGGATTAGGACTAGCACTGGGGGCTCTGGGGCTGGGATTCTGGCGGACCGGTAACATTTATTTGTGTATTTGCATATTCATCATTTGCATAATGAATATGCAAATAAAATGTTGCCAGCCCACCAAAAGTTTGTGAATGAGTTTCCCAGTTCCCGATATCAAAAAAGATTGGGAATCACTGCTCCAATAAAGCAGATGATTGTTTTAATCCCACCAAGAGAGTGGCCAGCAGGGCTGAGGGTCACCATTGCCTAACAGTGCACTGTAGCCTCTCTTGCCCCAAGCATTTCTCCTCCTGGCCTGGGGGGAGGGGACAGAAATGGCCCTTGGAGGCTGGGGGTGAGGACTGGGGGGAGAGAAAACACCCCTGGTGGCCAGGGGGGCTGGGGAGAGAGAAAAGGCCTGTGCCAGATGGAACCCCCCAACCCAGAGTCCCTCCTCACTCCCCAACCCCCACCCTCCTGCACTGCCCTCCCACATCCCCAAGGCCCTGCCCTGACTCCTGCACCCCCCTACACCACCAGCTCCCTGCCCTGAAGGACCCAGGCAACACCAGCTAAGTCTGCTAGTGAATGATACACAAGGAAGACGGACATTTCTCCTCGGACGATGCAACTGGCCCTCTGTGCACCCAGCTGTGATAGTAGAGGGCTAGCCCGGAATCTCTCTTTCTTATGTGATTTAGTGTCTAGTTATAGAATCAATTCAGGGTGAGTTGCCATGGTGTCAAGCGCCGCCTAATATGCATAGTGTAGATAATTCATTCCTGTTCCCTTTCAGCTGTGGTATGTCCTGCACAGCTCATTTCTAGGACTCCTGGAGTCTGGACCTCAAATATTTCTTTACTGGAAAGTGTAAGGTTTCACTTTTTTGTGAAAACCATTCGATTTTTCCATACTGTTGCTCATTTTAGCAAGGCCCAGTGGGTGAGGGACACACCACTCATGTAAGCCCCAATTCTGCACTGAGTTTTTGTGTTTCAGAGGGGGAGCAGAGTTAGTCTGTAACTGGAAAAACTTAAAAAACAACGAATAGTCTAGTAGCACCTTAAAGACTAACAAGCTCACCTGAATGTCTGACATAGCACAACTCAGTGTAGAGGCCTTATTATTTAAACTATGTTAAGCTATGCCATTATAACTTCATCACAGGGCAGACAGCTGGCTTCTTCCTGTTTAACCTGATTTGCTCGTCCTAAAAGCACTAACAGTCCAATTATTCAATGAGTCTCAAGTTGGATCCCCAATTTGCTCCTGCAATTATTTTCACATAGAAGGGATCTGTTTTTACAAAGGGGCACTGTGACATTACCGGACTGAAATATTAGTCATCAGATTAAAATGTAGCATCTAGCCAGAAAGGGTTAACTAGCTCATAGGCTGAATGACCCAGGGTCGACCTTTAAAGACTTGGGGGGAAGATGGTAGATAATAAGTGGACTGTGACTTTAAGTTAGAGTAGAACTTTGAAATGCAAACTTGCATTGTTAGAGCAGTAAAGTGGAAGGCGTTTGCCCAGGTTCTGTACTGTGAACAAACAATCCTCGGTGGCTGTTATTATAGCTTTGATTCACGATCAGAAGGGAATATTAACACCTATGAGGAAACTTGATTGAAGCAGTATTATCGTTCAAATGTCTCTTTGAAGGTTGTGGTAAACTGTATGTGAACTGTGTAATGGAGACGTTACCTTGTGCTAATTGCTGCGATGTCTGGGAGACAGAAAGTTACATCAAAAGCCTATTGTGCTCTCCTAGACCAAGAGGTTGCTGCAAAAGTATAAAGTCCCTTTGGACAGGATCCTTTTGGTCTCAGATCTGCTTCTATGCTCTCAGGGAAAGCTATGAGCCAGAAGAAATAAGATCCCAGGATCTCCTGGTGCCCCCTTTATAGACATTGACTTAGGGTCTCAGATCTGCTTGAGGTTTCATGCAAGGACCACAAGGATTGAGATCCCAAGTCACTGGCTGGAACCACCCTGGATGTGGATTTTGAACAATAACTCTGGGCTAAATTCTAAAAGAACGTTTGCAACTACAAGATCACCATCCTGTTACGTAACTGAACCTCAAGAATTTAACTCATGTCTGTATGTATATTGAACTCATGTCTGTATGTGTATTGATCCCCAAACTCAGTGGGGAATCTGGGATGTTTTTCTGACAATTACTTCTGGTAGGTTTAACAGTACTTGTTAAAGGCATGTGGCATATGTCCTGTTTATGGGGAACTATATAGCTACAGCTACTTTAATGAAAAAATGTAAACACAAAAAATATGTTTATATAACTCTGTGTGTAGGTAGTACTTCGCTCAATCAGAGAGCACACTAAGCTAGCCTAGGTCAATTATTTTTTTCATTTCTGAGACGATTTGATCATTACCGAGATGTAACATGAACTGGAAGATTAGTAAACGGTATCAGGAGCCAGAAGTTTGAGAGTTCTATTCCCAGCTTTGGTACTAAGTCACTGCGTGACCTTAATCAAGACAGAAGAGGTAAAAATTTCAAAAGCATCTAAATGACTTTGGACCCTAATTGCCTTAAAAAGCACAGATCCCTCTTTTGAAAATGGGACTCAGGTGTTTTCGATGGTTTTATCCCTTATGGGTTAGTTTCTCCATCTGTAAAGAAGGGGCTAACACCACTTATTTGCCCGTATCACTTGAGTGTAATATTTATACCAGTAATAACACAAATGTTAAAGCTCTAGGTATCATTATTTATGAAGTAAAATGAGGCCTTGCAGTAGACAAAGGAGAAGATGTAAATCCCCCATGCCTAGTGGACAAAATCATGTAGCCTAATGGACAAAATATCTGCTACAATGTATCAGTGCGGAACTCCAGTCCTGTTAAGGGTGTATGTTTAATTCAAAATGAACATCAAAGGATTTTTCTTCTCCACCAATGGTACCAAAATTAGCAGCATAAGTAACGAGATAATGTTTGCAAAGCACTTTGGAAGTACAAAGCACTGTGTAAGTGATAAGTATCCCTGTTGTTATTAATTAATTCTTAGCACTTTTCTAAAGCAAAAGAAAGGATAGCTAATTAAACAATGTTTTAAGGCCATAATACGAGATGAACATTACATCATATAAAGTTGATTTTCATTGATAAATATCATTTGTATGGTACTGGCTGAACCTCTCCAATCTGGCACTCTCGGGACCTGACCAGTGCTGAACCAGAGAATTAGCCAAACCACGGGAGATCAATATTGTCTAGCAGCATTACCAACACTTCCACTGCTTACTGTCTTAGAAGACATTTTGGGATAAATCAGAGCTAAACAACAGCACAGACGCTGACAGCCAGGACTGGTGGCTCTAAACAAACTTTATGGGATTGTGGAACACTTGGCCACACCCATGAAAAGTGGACATTGGGCTAACTAAAATCGTGCTGGACCACAGATGTTGCCAGGTCAGACAGTGCCCGACTAGAGAGGTTCAACCTGTACCATAAACGCACACATCCCTTTATAAACAGTCCCTCAATGGGAATATAAACCAGATCCTCGCAGGCTGGCCATAATCTCATTGACTCTATGTAGCTGCAGGGGTAATACTAACAGTTTGGACGGAAAGAACAGGGCCATAGAGTGCAACCCATCCTCAGTCCTTCACTGTCTACAAGCATAGAGACAAGACAAAAGAAAGCCAAGGCCTAGCAGACAGATACAGCAGGGTTTGGAGAGTACCAGTGAGAAGAACATAACTCCATGAACTGGGTTTTAAGGAGAGATTGAATGGTGGAGAAACAGAGGCCAGGTCTACACTGACAGAGAAAATCGATGCAAGATACACACCTCCAGCTACGTGAATCATGCAGCTGGAGTCGTCATACCTTGCATCAATTTTCTTGGGCAGGCCCACAGCAGGAAGTCAATGGTAGAAACAGCGATCCACAAGGACACCCTCAGCATTTGATTTAAAGGTTCTTTACTAGACCCACTAAATCGAATCCCAGAAGATCGATCGCCGGAGCATCGATCCTGCAGTAAGTGGAGACGTGGCCTCTGAGTACTGCATAATCACATAATGAGGGACTGTTCTAAGCTTGGGGACATCCTGGAAGCCAAAAGTAGAAGAAAGACAAAGGATGGATGAAGGCTAGACATGGGAAAGAAGATACCTGAACCTGTTTTGCAGTCACCACAGCCTGCCACCCCTATGTTAATTTAACCCTTTGAAGTTAAAATACCTGTTTTGAATTGACAGAGCAGCTTTATATGGCCAAACAGTGCTTGTTCTAGCTTGGCTTTGTCTCTGTTCTGTAGCATAAAAAAGTTGAAGTGTGATGTTAAGCGCAGAAAGCCTCCATTACATGATCCCAAACATGCGCTGTGGGACAGCATCCCACTGGAAAACAGCCCAGGCTTAAATCTGCTGCCGTCTGACCATGGAGATGGGAAGCAAACAGTAGCTGTGCAGCTTTCTCTCCCTCCCCCCCTCTCGTCTTCTGTTTCACAAACTGTATGGAAATCTTCATCCCCTCCATAAAATGCCAGCAGATGCTGGGCCCTGCGCTCTGCTATGCAGGACTCAAAACAGGGCATCCATTTGGTGGCATTTCTAGGATTAGTAGGCTGGGGAGAAAAGCAGCTGAGGGGCGGGGGAAAGGGAGGTCTGGCCAGGGCCGTAAATATTAGCTCAGGATTCAGACTGGCATTTCTTCTTATCTTGTAGAAAATCTGTGATATCCTTATTCACTGATACCCACCCAGCCTTCTCACCTGCTCCCTCCCCACCTCTCACTTTCAAGAGAAGTCGGGAAAACCAAGTTTCTAGGGTTCACCAATTTTCACAGTGGGGAGCCTGCTCTGGATCCAGACCATGATTAGCATGTGACAATGGCCTCTTCAAACACAGATACCAAAAGCCGGTTGGATGGGAGGGGATGAGCTTCCAGTTCTGCTGTCAAAGTACTCAGGTCAAGTTATGTATGACGACATTCGGCAGTATACACCATTTCTGTATTCTCTAACACCACAAGAATGCATGATGGGATATACTTCAAATGTGGCTCTCCTCAACCAGAGCACTGAAGAAAAGCAGGTATCAGATGTCTCAGAGGAAGATGACTGGGTCACACTGTCAAAACTCAGAGCAATTACACTTACGATACACTGACCAGCAGCATTCAGTCACTGCCAAGTGGCGAGACTTGGCAACTCACTAGTCCTGCTTTCATTTTACATTTCCACTCCAATTAGTTGACAATATGAGGCAACTGGCAGAATAAATCAAAACCTACCAAAAGCTTGAGAGGTTTTATATGTGGTTTGGAGAGAGATGCACTAATGGAACAACCAAGAGACAGAATGAATTCAAAGTAGATTAAATGACCCCCAGTACAATTCAGGTTTTGGGTTGGTTTGTTTGTTTTTTACCAACGCTGTGAAAGAAACGTACCGTTGCCGAGTCTATTTTCAAAACCAACTTGCGTACATGAAAACGCCGGTTCTGCTGAGTGAGGTTTGCCAATATTTTGAAGGGTCGCACATGTGATACCAGAAGATGAGCCTGTATTAGTTCTACTCCAGCGCACTTGTGAGCGTGGCTGGCCGGGGGAGATAGGGGAGGTCAGGGGCAGCGCGACTGGCCGGGGCAGACAGGGGAGGTCGGGGGCAGCACGACTGGCCGGGGCAGACAGGGGAGGTCGGGGTGCCCCGCGACCTTCAGGGGGCGGGAGCAGCTGGGCTCCGGCATCCTGCCTCATGGCCCTGCTCCCTCCTCCCCTCTTCTCTCACTGCCTTTGTCTCCACACTGCCCGACGCCTTCCCTTCCGCACTCCACTCTGCCGGCTCCACCGCCCGCACAATTGCCTTGGGCGGCCACAGGCAGGTCGGATAACACGGAATGTCGGATAAAGGAAGGTCGGATAATCGAGACTCTACTGTAGCTGTATAGACAAGGCTCTAAAGCTCAACTTCGCAGTGCAGTCTACACAGCTATTTTCAGACCTCTGCCATGAGCCCTGCTACCCTCAGTCTGTTGACCCTGTCTGGGAGATTCTCTTCAAAATGTTGTACAGACAGCCCCCAATGGACTTCAGTGGGACCAGCATCAGACCCTGTATGCAGTTCTGGGATAGGACAGAATAGGAAGAAATATACTCAGGTTAAATACCATTGGGGATTTCAGATCTCAGCAAGTTAAATACTAAACTCTTGTTTCAGAAACCTGGCCTGTTTCTCCCCCAGTAAACAAGCTGGAAAATTAAGATGTTACATGGACACTTTCCCTGAACACTAACAGGACTAAAACAAAGCATTATTATGGAATATGGTTCAGTAAACTATTTCTGTAGTTTGATTTCTGTCTGTTTACGTTTCACACCTTTAACTAATCATTCAGATCTCTCAACAGTAGTAGAATATAATAGTTCCTACCTATTTGATCAGTAGAGATCAAACCACTTTACAAAGGTCTGTATCATTAGCCCTACTTTACAGCGAGGGAAACTGAAGCACAGAAAAGTGAAGTGACTTGACCAAGGTCACCCAGTGAGTGGCAGAACCGAGAACAAAACCCAGATCTCTTGAGTGCCCAGAGACTTTCAGTAAATTTTCAAAAGCACTGTAGTCCCACAGACTTCCTCTGAGATTTAGGTACATGAGTAATTTAGGGTCTTTTGTAACTTTTATCCTGTTTACTAGATATTTTAAAAACGTTGTCCATCCGCCCATCTGTTTGTTCAAGAACTCTTTCTAAATGGTAAGAGCTAGGACCACCAACTTTAGTATGCAGCTTCCTCTTATCCTAAGTTAAAGAAAGGTAAGGGTTTGGGTTTGCCTGTTTCTCATAAAATGGAAAGGGAGGGGTCTGGTAGGAGGGATAGTTATACTATAGAATGACCACTAGAGGCAGCAAAGAGCTGGAGCTGGGGAATGGGACAGCTATAACCTCATTGGGCAAGTTGGGCACAGGGGTGAAGAAAGGAAAAGCTATCCACTATATATTTCAGAGAGTTTGTCTGTCTGTCTATTTATCTGTCTGTCCCCCAGCCAGGGGACATGCACCCCTCTCCTGGCCGTGGCTGCTACAGCAGCCATGGAGAGAAGCTTCTCATATGACCTGAAGCTGCTGCAGTGAGAGAGGGCTGGGGTTGTCCTCTCTCCCCAGGGCAGCCTGCATCCTGAACCCCTCATCCACAGCCCTACCCCAGAGCAATGATTTAAATCAAGAAAAGCAAAACTTGAGCAATGCTGGGTAAATCTTCTAGTATTTCACATAGGCACAACCAAGTGAGATCAGCAAAGCCCCCTAGAGGATTTACATGTGCAATTTCCACTAATGGGGTATCCAAATCAGTAGGAATATTTGAGCATTTTAGCCAAAAGAACAGCAGTTTTCTCATTGCAAATACCGAGTGAGGCTACAGTGGCAAACACCACAATTTGGGAAAGCCATTTGTGTGTGTGCAGGCTTGCGTGTAGCATGATTAAATTCCTGAAACAATACCTAAAGGCTTCCCTTTCCTTTTCAGAGCGTCTATCATATTTTGCATTCGATCTCGCCTATGATGAGTAATCGTTGTATGCTGCATTATTACTGCATTGCAAAAATCAGGTACGTGGTTATATAAACTCAGCCAAAAGAAAATAGCAGGAAAGGGGGTGCATTTAAGGTTCACCTCTCCCCATTTAGGTGACAGGACCTGGTTGCATAAACCAGTGGCATTTCCTCTCCCCCACCCTGGCAGTGTGGAGGAAGAGGAGCACTGATAATTCCTTTAGGGTACGTCTACACTGTGGAGCTATTTCAGGATACCAGAAGTGTCCCAAAATAGCTATTCCGTGTCTATTGAAGCAGCCTGTTATTTCAAAATAGATTTTGAAATAACGGGTGGCTTATTCTGACATCCCAGTAGCCCTCATTCCACGAGGGTTATAGGGCATTTTGGAATAGAGAGTTATTTAGAAATTTGGTGCTGTATAGACAGCACAAAATGACGAAATAAGCTATTTCGAAAATACACTCGAAATAAGCTACGCAGTCTAAAAGATCAGAAAGGGCTGCATAAATGCCAAGGAAAAGCACTTAAGATTAGGGATGTAAGCGACTAGTTGAGTAGTCGACTACCCAATAAGCATAAGCTTATTGGATAGTCGAATGACTACTCCACGACTCGCTCCCCCCCACCTTTGCTGCCTCTGTATCAGAGGCAGCAAGGGGGGGAAGCAGGAGCTGGGGAGCAGGAGCTTAAAAGCCAGCACCATCTCCGTGGTGGAAGGGGGTAGGGGAAGGTAGGGCCCCACGAGCTCTTACTACATAGAAAGTGCAGAGCCGCAGGGTCCCAGCAACGGCGTGAGCCAGGACTGTTCAGTCCCAGCTCACACCACCCCCAGGAGCTACCATGGGTAACCCACTGCAGGGTTAGCTCCCAGGGGCATTGCGAGCCAGGATTGAACAGTCCCAGCTTGCACCACCCCCAGGATGCTGCGGCTCTGCACTTTAAATGTAGTAAGAGCCTGACAGGAGCGGGCTCCCCCCCATATTGACTAATCGAGTAGTCAACGGAAATTCCATCGACTACTCGATCAGTCAATTAAATTATAGTTAACATCCATACTTAAGAGTTGAGATTGTTTCTTAGGCAGACAGGCCATTGGGAAGGTGGTACAGGTTGAACCTCTCTGGTCCAGAACTCTTTGGCCCGGAAACATCCATGATCTGAAATTACTTTAGTTTGCCGGAGGTCCACTTATCATGGGTGTGATAAGTTGTTTCCACAGTCCCATAAAGTTTGTTTGCAGCCACCAGTCCTGGCCGTCAGTGTTCTGTGCTGTTATTTAGCTCTAATGTACCCCTAAATGTCCTCTAACAGCCCCAGTAAGCAGTGGAAGTGTTGGTAATGCTGCTAGACAATATTGACCTCCTGTGGGGCAGAAAATTCTCTGGTTTGGAACTGGCCAGATCCCAAGGGTGCCAGACTAGAGAGCTTCAACCTTGTCTAAAATATCCACCCCAATGGGAAAGGTGTGGGGTTGCCTCTTATGTCCAGTTCTACTAATCTGGCAAACTGTTCCTTTGACCCGTCTGCCCTGAGAAAGCCGTAGTGCATGGAACAGGAGAGAGAGTGAAACCATTATCTATAAAGGGACAATGACACACTGGAGACAATTTAGACTCACGGACTTTAAGGCTCGAATGGACCCTCATGCTCATCTAGTCTGACCTGCACATCACAGGCCACACAACCTCGCTCACGTACTTCCGTAATAGACCCGTGAGTTTCTGGAGTCCTCAAGTCATGATTTAAAGACTTCAAATTACAGAGAATTCACCATTTACACAAGTCAAGGGACCCGTGCCTCATACTGCAGAGAGGCCAAATACACCCGAGGGTCTCCGAACATCTGATTTTGGGGAAAATTCCTTCCTATCCCCCAATGTGGTGATCAGTTGCATCCCGAGCATGTGGGCAAGAACCACCAACCAGACACCAGGAAAGAATTCCCTGCAATAACTCAGAGCCATCCCCATCTAGTGTCCCATCACTGGCTGCTGGGGTTATTTGCCGCTAGCACTTGTAGATCGGCTACACGCCGTTGTGGGCAATCTCATCATCCCATCCCCTCCATAAGCTTTTCAAGTAAATCTTGAAGCCAGTTGGGTGTTTTTGCTCCCCTTCGAAGGCTGTTCCAGACCTTCTTGCCTCAGGTGCTTAGAAATCTTTGTCGAATTTCAGGCCTAAATTTGTTGATGGTGCTTTTATATCCATTTGTTCTTATGTTAACATTGAGGCTTAACTTAAATAACTCTTCTCCCTCCCTGGTATTTATCCCTCTGATGTATTTATAGAAAGGAATCATATCTTCCCTCAACTTTCATTTGGTTCAGCTAAACAAGCCAAGCTCTTTGAATCTCATCTCCAAAGGCAGGTTTTCCATTTCTCTCATCATCCTCAGAGACCTTCTCTAGGGCCTGTTACATTTAACGGTTTAACCGGGAACCCACGGGCTGAGGCCACTCAGGCTGGGCTGGGCCAGGCCGGGTCTACTGCACTGCGCCGCAGATAGGAAGCTGCCTATTAACCCATTAGCTGGTTACATCCCTATTCCAGATGAGGCCTCAACAGTGCCTTTCATAATGATACTAACACTTCCCTGTCTCTATCGGAAATTCCTCGCATTGGCCACATCATATTAACTGCTCGTAGTCTTCCTGTCGTCAACCGGTACACCCAGGTCTCTTCTCTCCTCTGTTGCTTCCAACTAAAATGTCCCCCACATATAGCAAAAAGTCTTGTTGCTTGTTCCTAAGTGCACTTTGCTCTATTAAATTTCATTTCATTTCTATTACTCCCGTTTTCAAGTATGATACAATATTTCAAATACTGTATGATATTCCAGATCTCCTCCTTATTGGTGATGCTTCCCAACTTTTGTGTCATCTGCAAACATGATTAGCACACTCCTGCTTTGTGTGTCAAGCTCATTAATACAAATATACCAGGTGATGTGGCAAGTGTTATGAATTGCTATGGAACATGTACAGAGGACTCAGCTGCACATGAGCAGCTTAGCAAAAACGTATCCTTGTATGTCCAAGTGAACCAAGATTGATTCCAAAAACTGACCAAAGTGAAATCTTCCAGAATGTTTGCAAGTAAAATTGGGTTTCAAGGGCTAGGGAACTGCAGACGGCTACTGTACATGGAAACACCATTTGAAAAAACTTTGCAGATTTGAAACTGGCTACAAAGTTGACTTAACCCAGTCCATAAAATAGACTTGAATGAGAGGGGAAAGCCTACAGAGGAGTGCCAGAAAAACACTTAGGCCTTCTTTGGAACATTAATTTGTACTGCGGAAGAAACCATTCAAGTCCCAGTGTGGACATACCAAAGGATGAAACAATATTCCCAGCAGCTCAAGTAACTTTAAATTAACTGTGTCACACTGTAGAAATGAAAGCAATCACAGGGCAAAAGCCTGGACCTCTACTGAGTTTAGCCAAGACAGGCTAAGCCCTTTTCCTATCTCTAACGAAAAACACCAGGGGATTAAAATCACTACAGTCAGCGGGACTGGCTCAAATGGAAAATCTCCTTCAGTACAAGTCATTTGTTGTAGCATCTCTTGCGTTCCATACTGTATGAAGAATGGCAAAGAAAGCAGGGGATGACAAACACCAGGGTTATTTCTGCAGACCATCTTGACCAAAACTATATGGAGGTTTATTTTCAAAGTGCAAAGCAAGGAGTTGTGTCCCACAAATCCCATTAGTGTTAATGGGAATCCAAGCACACAGGTCTGTGAAAATGCAGCACTTTATATCCATATCTTTAATGTGAGCTAGCAGATTACATTGGGTCTCTTGGCTCTTTAAATGGGGAAAGGAGGGAATGCCCCGCTAGAACCTTGCACGGTGGCTTCATTACTAAATGAAAATCTTTAAAAAGGACTGCAAAAAAATGGGCTCTCACAAACAACCTTAGCGTTGCGCTAATACTGTTTCCATAGCCCTCTGATCATCAGTAGCTGCCAGGATATAAGTAGGTTATAATTTTATGGCCAAACAAATTGAAATAAATGGCAGCAAAAGGTATATAACAGCTTAGTATATTACTTGAATACACAGGCTCAGTGTTGCCATCTGTTATAAATGAGTACATTAATTGGTCTTGGCACCAGCAGACTACTAGCTCCAAAACAAAATTATGCTTTAAAAAAAAAAAAATCCCTAACTTAGAAAGATGGCCTGCTCTTTTTCAGACGGAGAAAGATACCTTGGCACTTCCTCGATGATCACAGTGTAAGTGATATCTATATGCTCCCTGCCGTGCACACCGGAAAGCCCACACACCTCCCGAGTTGCATGGGGCCAGGAAATTGTGCTCCTATTTTTAGCAAATGGTATTGAAGAATGATTTAGCAACATTACAGATTTCAAGTCCTTTTGTGAGCTTTTAACTCAACGTTTTATTCCCCCAATGAGTCACAGGGCCTTGTGACGTCCCTCAGAAGGCTGAGTTCACCAGCTGGGCATTGACCGCATTACCTGGCCTACCACTACCTGAACCCACACCCTCACATTACATGGCATGAAGGCTCAGAGGTGCTGTGCTCAGAGAAACACAGCCTATTCTGTGTCCATTCTTTCCCCTCCACCCAATTGGGGCTGTACAGATCTGGAATTAAGTCCAACATCTACAGGAAATCTTGTGCATCTCCTACGGGGAAGCAGGGATGGGTTCCAGGGGGGTGTTTTGCCGATGTACACAGAAAGGCAGTAGAATACAGGAAGTTAAATGCCCCCTCAAACTCCAAACAATGACCTTTCAGAGATTTCTGCACCCACCATGTTGAGACAGGAGATGGGCGCTTCTACCTAAGGATGTTAAGGACTAGTTGACTATCCGATAAGCAAATGCTTATCAGATAGTCAGTAGACTAGTCGATTCCCCCCCACACTTGCTGCCTCTATCAGATAGAGGCAGCAAAGGGAGGGGAAGAAGGGGTACTTCAAAGCAACAGCGCCGCACAGCTGAGCCGGGCATCAGCTCTGCGGCGCTGCCACTTTGAAAGGGGCAGCCGCTGTACAGCCAATCCACAGCTCAGCTCTGCGGGACTGCCCCTTTAAAACGCCGAAGTGCCGTGGAGCCCGGGGTCAGCTGGGGACTCCCCAGCTAACCCTGAATTCCAAGCGACATTTCCCCAGAACCCGGGGTCTGCTGGGGACTCCCCAGCTGATCCTGGGTTCCATTGAAATGACGCATGGAGCCCGGGATGAGCTGAGGAGTCCCCAGCTGATCTCGGATTCCACAATGCTATCCCTTTGAAATGCCAAGGCACAGTGGGGAGAACGTCAGTGGTGTCTAAGGGTATGTCTACACTGCCACCCTCGTTCGAACTAGGGTGGCTAATGTAGGCATTCGAACTTGCAATGAAGCCTGGGATTTATATATCCCGGCTTTATTTGCATAGCTTGAGCGCCATTTTTAAATGTTCAGTTGAATACCTGCCCGCACACGCTGCACGGACTAGGTAGCTCGAATTAAAGCTCCTAATTCAAACTATCGCTAAACCTCCTTGCAGGAGGAATAATGGTAGTTCGAATTAGAGCTTTAATTCAACTACCTAGTCCGTGCCGCGTAGCCGCTGGGCAGGTAGTTCAACCACGGGCATTTAAAAATGGCGGCGCTGGGAACATGCAAATAAAGCCCTGGATATTTAAATCCCGGGCTTCATTTGCAAGTTCGAATGCCTACATTAGCCACCCTAGTTCGAACTAGGGTGGCAGTGTAGACATACCCTCAGTGAGTGAGAAACACAAGTCCCGTTGAAAGTCAGCTCCACATCATCCAGCAAGAGATCATATTTTACATTAATAAAGGGGCATAGGACATGAGGCAATGCTGTACTCTGACGACACGGACGATTAAGCTTGGGATATGGAGACACCATGAAGGCAAGGCAGGAAAGTCTGTGTTTTTGTCTTCTGCATAAAACCGGGGGGAGGTTTACATGTTCCATAGTTATCTGGCCCTAAAATCCCATGTGGAGACAGGACACCTGTAGCATTTACCAAAAGGTACACCCATCTGGAATTGACCTCAACTACTTTACTTCCCAGCAAAATTAAAGTGTACTGTATCCATGATATTTTCATAGTGAGACAGCTAATGCCTCTTTGTTATCCCTCAGTAAAAAATACCTAGTCAACAAAGACACACCCTGCTCATCACTTGGGGAAGAGGGATAGTTACATGCCAACTGGCCATTCACAGCAAGGGAGAAGGTACGGTGTAAGGAAGATGGATAAATTGTGGAAGACACATTCGTGGTATAGGTGACTCGAGAAGAGAGATGTTTATGTAATATTGAATCAATTGATTAAATGGAAAGAAGCTTTGATAGAGGCTGGTCTAGAAATAACCAGGAGATAAGTGCTGCTGCTCACAACTCAGGAAAGAAAATAACTGATAGGATGCCACGAATGTGTGTGTGGAAGTGTGACACTATGCCCTCTATTTTTATGGAAATCTGTTTTTGAATAGGATTATGCATAACTCAAATATGCTTTATGCAAAATTGGGCAAGTAACCTATCATTAAAGAGCTTATAATCCCCTGAATGTGTATATTCTATTTGTGTGCATGTATCTTTCTTGTATGGGAAGTTAGAAATGTGAAGTGTAAACCTGGTTATTAATCTATGTCTTCTGGTGAAAGTCATTAGTGATACTTAAGGAACTCAACGGCCCGGTACTCAAGGCAATGATCTGTGAATGGGCCTGTTTTTCTGGTAAGCCTAAACTGTGGTTGGTCTTACAAAGACAAGTGACCTCCTCTGCTGGGAGGAGGGCTGTTACCCCAACTCTGTGCCTATGCTGGGGGAGATCAGAGTTCCTGGTCCAGAGGGGCATGCTGGTGGGGCGCCCCACAGGGCAGGTAGGCAGGCTCAGTGGTATGATTAGCACAGTGGGTGACAGTCTCAAAGGGATCTCTGATGCAACCCAACACAGAAAGGTTCTCTGATAATGTGCAGTTGGAGCTGAGAGACACTGGCATGCAAAGAGCAAAAGACTCTGAAAAGTTGAAATAAAAGAGGTGCTGAGATTTTCAGAGCAGTCTATGGGACTAAACAAGCATCTTCCACTCTACTGTGTAAAAGAATAAGAAAATATCCCTTTAATCAGCCTGTAAAACCCTGTAGAGCAGTGGTTCTCAAAGTGTGGTCTGAAGACCACTAGTGGTCCATGACTATATTGCAGATGGGCCGTGAGCTCGGGGTTTGTCCCCCCTTCAGTGGGGAGCATGCGCTGGTGCTCCAGCCCTATACTCACCTCCCTGAGAGGTTGGTGTGCCACCGCCAGCTTCCTGTTGTGGAAGGGGAAACCTTAAGTCTTGCCGGCTGGATCCAGCTTGTGCGGGTAGGAAGTGGCTCTGCATGCTGCTGTTCCCCTCACCCCAGCTGGGGGAATGGCAGTACAGGAAACCTCTCGCCTGGAAGCTTCCCCCACTACTCCCATTGGCTGGAACCTTGGCCAATGGGAGCAGCGGGGGGGAGTACATGGAAGCCATGGGGGGCACAGATAGATAGGCAGCCCATATCTACCTCAGGCCTAGACTCCTACCCTCATCCCCTCACACACACCCCTCCTGCACAGACTCTCATCCCAGCTCGCTTCTACACCCTCCCTGCCACCCAGAACCCCCAACCCCAGCCCTCTCCTGCACCATTCAATCATCATGGGTGGTTGGCTAGTGGTCCACAGAAAGATTTTGCATTGAGTGGGGTGGGCCGTGGGCAAAAAAGTTTGAGAACCACTGCTCTAGAGGTGCTCACTGTGGCCTATGCTGTAGAAGCCACTGGAAACCAGTCAGAGAGAAGCAGTTTACGTGAAGCTAGACCTTCCATGTTAGGCTATAAATTAGCAAATCCTTATTTGTGACCCAACTGCGCCAGTTTGCTTTCTTCATATTAATCTTGTTGTGTAAAAATCAAATGACATGTCTAAATCTCTCAGGCAGCTTTGAAAATCCCAGCTAGGGTCTCTAAAGGGTGAACACTTTGGTTTCTGAATGATCTCTACCACATTTAAGACTTATGTAACCTACTTTGCTAAGATCACATGCAGACTTAGACCCAAGTATATTTTCTACCATTTAATTTTGGTTGAATTTGATTTTTCTTTCAGTTTTACAACAAACTTTGTTTTAGTTAAGATAGTTTTGGGCTTAGGCTGCTGTTGGGAAACTCACTGTGACCTTTCCACAGTCAGAAGGAATGTGAACGGCTGACAGGTGGGCAACAGCCAAACCTGAGACAATCAGACAAAGGTGTGGGGGAAAAGACTGCCCGTTCCCAATAGGTGTTGCCACAAATGCTGGATGAATTAAGTAAGACTTATAGCGAAAGAGTAGTAAGCACCAGGCACCACAGCAATAGGAAACGGTAGGTAATATCAGGATAAAAGGTGCTAATGCAAAGCACTACAACAGCAGTATTATTACTCAACACATACCCTGCCAACAGAACAAATGTATTGGCCCAGATAAGTGCAGAAAGACGATTGACCATTTGGGGCAATTTAGAGGCACCAAATAGTGCCAAATGTAACAGTTAACCTATTAAATGTCCATAGAAAAAGGAAATCAGTGCTCAAGGGAAATTATGGGGTGATAACCATCTTATAGCAGGTTAATATCTATACTCTCTGAACACATGTGAAACACATTGATCGCCTTCAGCCATGCATTTTTTCTTGTTAATATTTGATTTAGGGACTACATTTGTCCAACCGTTACCTGCATTATCAGCACATTCTGCTGTCTTGAAAGCTTCCAGAGCAATAATCACTCACAAACATTTCACCTTGAAATATGCCAGAACCACTTTCTCCCTCCCTGCTTGCTTTTGAAAAAATGTGCAGCTTCTAAGGTAATGACTCATTTTAAAAATGACTCCCTTTGTAATTTCAATTTGTTGCTATCATTTTTGGGGGGGTTGTTTTTTACAGGAAGGAAGGAAGGAAGGAAGTTTCCCCGCCTTTTCCCGACATATGTTGTATATAAATAATCTCCTCCAATGCACATACAACAAGCAAGGAGAAGCAATTCCAAAAACATATTGCCATGGGGCACCCCCATGCTTTATGAACATTGGCGTATAAATATAAATATGTATAGCTCGAGGACGCTTTAGACAAAACGCCTCATGTAACATAGCAATTTTAAAGTTACAATCTGATAAATCTGTATATCCTAATTTTTGTGCATATATCATTCTAGTATATGAAGTTCAAAATATGAAGTGTGAATCTGGTTTTAATTCTAAATGTGCTTATGAGGACCATACTTTAGAATCTTAATGACTCAGTATTCAAACCAATGACCTGTGAATATTCTTGTCTGATAAGCCCAAACTGTGGTTGGTCCTCTAAAGCAGTGTTTCCCAATTTTCATTTGGCCACGGAACCCCGAGGGCTCCGACACCACGTTTCATCGAGCCAAAAACAAAAAAACCGCTGCCATGATTCCCGGGGCTCTGTCTCTTTAAGAGGGGGCAGGAAGAGTGCTGGCTCTTCACAGAACCCTGGGTTCCGTGGAGCACCAATTGGGAAACACTGCTCTAAAGACATGTAGCCAGGCCAGGGGAGTGGGAAGCAACCACTGTGAGTCTCTCTCTTTCATTGAGAAAGAGGGAAAGCTCATAAGATTTCTCTGTGTAAAACTTTTACACACAGTAAGACATATTTGTTGGGGGTTTGATTCCTTTTGAGGGCTGGTTTCCTGGGTGCTGAGCCCTCAAAGCTGAGCTGAGCTGGTTCAGTGGCTATGTTGCTCTGCAGGGGGGGCAGTAACCCCAACTCTGTCCATCTTGGCTGGGGGATACTAGAGGATTTGGCCCAGCAGGAATGGGTGGTGGGAAGCCTAGGGTTGCCAGATGGTTTAACCAAAAAAAAAAAAAAAAAAAAAAAAAAACACAAGAGGAAAAAATTCTGTTGAGAAGAAAAAAAGGGGGAGACCAAAGTTGTTGAGCCAAAAAAAAAAAGGACCCTGACAGCAGTTATTAAACCAAAAAAAATTAAAAAATTAAAAATCAGCACGCCCTGCAGAACCAGGTAAGCAGGGGTTGGGTGGGTGGGCGTCCGGGGAGGGTTTGGCGGGGAGGGTGGATTGTGGCCCAGGGGCGGGGCTGGGCACAGTTGCTGAGTGTATCGTAGGGTTGCCAGGTGTCTGGTATTTTCGCCTCTTGGCAGGGAAAAAAAAAAATCAAAAAATACCGGACACTTTAGGTGTCCAGTATTTTCTGAATTTTTTTACTGGACAGAAGGCGATAATACAGGACTATTCGGGTCAATACCGGACACCTGGCAACCCTAGGGGAGCCCCAGAGAGAGGGAGGGTGGGCGGGCTCAGTGGCTTGATCAGGACTCCAGGGGGAACAACCCCAAAGGGAATTTTGTGGTGCAACCTGTCACACAGATCTTTTGCACCTGGGACAGGGGCCCATTCTTACTTTCGTACCACAGCAGTGACAGAAGCCCTTGCAGCACTGGAGGAAGAGGTAGAGAAGAAGCTGAATTAAGCAACGTGGTCCCTATTGCTCACTTCTACACACATCCACCAAAAGTGATGTTCTTAGAATAATGAGCAAAGGCATCCCATGTAAAATGAGGGGGGAGAAAGGGAATGCTGCTCATTATGTCCCAGGCCAATGAGAGAATTCTTTCCATGATTTAAATGTTTCCTTGGCCATTTTGTTGTTTTAATCTCCTTCTGTGAATCTACATTTGTTGCTGCCAGTGAAATTAAAAGGGAGTTTTGCCACCAACTGTAATGCAATCTGGAACAGGCTCCAGTGGGTGATTTTTAATGCAGGTTTTATCCTCTCTAGTCAGCAACTCTTTCCTTAATCTTTGCTGATTATTCAGGTTTGATGAAACTTCTCAGGCGCCCTCACAATTTTGCTTCGTATCAGCACATTTAAATACTTGGGCAAACTTCAAGACTAAAGATTTGTGCACAAGGATCTGAAGGGAAGGCTGCAGTAAGAGGGGAATTGAAGGAGTCTGCCCTTGTCAGCGGAAGCAACTGAATGAGATTTCACTTACAATTTCGCTGCAGACTGTTCCCTTAACAGAAACTCTGTGGGCTCTACTACAGTCTTTGCTGCAGCCTCCAGCACAGTGGTTTCTCTGAAAATTACAAAGCTTAATTATCCAAGTGGCGGATCTGCAAGGTACAAATATTCAAATACCCACTAAGAATCCAGAGCATGATTATGACTTGAGGCCATGACTAGCGCCAGCCAAAGAAAACAACTCAACATGGGGTAGCAGATTTGAACTAGCAAGACTAACTAGAACCACGGGGTTGAAACCTTACACAGGAATGAGTCAGCTCTTCGTCCTTTCCACGTATTTAAGCGGGGCTGTACAGTGTGCTGCAGGCAGTGAGCTTGGTAGATACAGCGTTTCTGTGAACAATAACGATCCCATGGCTCCAAAGGAATCGTGCAAATTCTTAACACTGCCGATGGTCTGGCTCAACGGGAATGCCTTCCTAGAGGAGAGAGAGAGGCCCCACTCCTATTCCTACCCGTGGAAGTTGAATACCAATGGCAGCTTTTTCATGATGTGACCACACAAAAAACAACTGGACTAAAAGGACCAGCTCAATCCACAAAAGCTACAGAACAGCCATTAGCCAGCTTCAACTTTCAGTCAGAGCTGGAGCTGAACTGGTAAAAGGCTCCTGCTAGTTCCACTGGCACTAGCCAATGTAATGAGAAGCAACCCTTCAGTGACAGAGGCTCTGAACCTAAAACCCAGCTCTAAAGGTCCCATTTTGGAGCCTGTTCCAACAGCAAGTACACACAAGGGGGTAACACCTTTGAGATACTGAGCACATTTACTAGGGATGTAAAAAATGTGTAAAAATATTAACCGTGTAAGTGATCAACATTCTATTGGTTACACAGGGGGTTATGGATTCAGGGGGTTATTTTTACTTGGCTTTAGGCCTCTCGGCAAAATAAAAGATCAAATAAACCTTTTGGTGAATTTCCTTTGCCATTTCAGAGTTTTGTCGTGTTTTGCAAGGCTGGCTAATTAAATGTTTGTGTCAGATTGACTATATTCCATAAAAAATCATTTTATATCAATAAATGACAATATTCAATTGCATCTGAATCATCAATTCATGCATGCTGGTGCTGGGAGAAACCATTTAGCTAATACATTCAAAATCATTAAGTAACAGGTCACTAAAGGGAGCACTGTATTTATTTAAAGTGGAGATGCTGCAATTCTATCCAAAGAGTATTTTTAGATGCATAAAACATGGGTTTTGGCAGAATCTTTGTTGCTGTCATTCTATTAGCCACCCTTCCAAACTTAATTGTATCACAGAGATGAATAATTCAGAAGTGTTCTAATAAATAAAACCTGTAACTCACCTCCCCAGTCTGCTTCCCTTACTGGAATCTTTCTTTAAAAAAGCTAATTTTATGAAACTTGACTTTCAAAAAATGGAAACAAGGTGAGAGACAAAGATTCTTTACCACTACTGTTTATCTTAATCAATAGACACTGTTTCTATGAAATATTTAACCTGGGACACGCCAAGGCCTGGATGGAACGGGACACTGATCTTTCTCTCCATCCCCATACATTACAAGAAAGGAGTGACTATTATTGAACGGAACTGAAAAACTGCATTTGTTAAATTCCTGCTGGAGCCATTTCAATTTTGTCTCCTCGACAGGCTTAAATGACTGCTACTTAACAACTTTCTCTACTTAACAACTTTCTCAAAACTTCTCTCTTGGGTCCATAAAGTTTCAGACATCAATGTCTACACACATTCTGAGACAAGAGGTTGATATTTGTCTGTTTTAATATCACTTACTGACTGGCATCAGTTAATTCTTACCACGTGACTTCATGCCCAACTACGAATAATTGCTTGCCTGTTACAAATATAATAATGATGCAGTAGCACAGTACAGCTCTCCTTTGTAACTGTCGTCTTTCATTTATTTCAAAGGAGACGTGAAACAGAAACTCAGTGCAGGTTGAACCTCTTAAAACCGGGACACTTTGGCCTGGCAACTTTCATAGTGTGACACAACCACAGATGTTCCTAGACCAGAGAGCCCTGGTGGCAGGGAGTAGAATGGCAAGAGGGCCTGCGGCCTGGAGCCCTGCCAGAGCTGAGAGTCTGGCCGGGGTTGGCAGGCAACAGCAGGGATGGAGGCAGAGGGCAGGCAGCCTGAGGAGGGCCAGGAGGAGGGTCATGAGGGGCAGCAGCTGGGGCCAGGAATGGAGCCAGAACTGATCTACCCTGATACGGTAAACTTTTTCATTTGGGACTGGTCAAATCACAAGGGTGCCGGACTAGGGATATCCAACCTGTAGCAGCTTCCTTCACAGGAAACAGGTTGGGAAGGACAGAGATAGGGATAAAGGAAGCATTTTCTACTCTTCTCCATCCCCTCGCTCACAGGGAGGAGTACCAGGAAGCAGTTATTGCTCTCCCTCTCCTACCTGGGATTACAATCAGAGCAGGGACATATGGGGGATGGAAAGCCAGTTCTCCCTCACTCCCTCATACGGTCCAACTCTGGGCTGTGACAAGCTAAGCCATGAAGGACCCACTCGGCCCTTCAGGGATCCAAGGAAACACGACGAAATTCATGACACAGATTAATGGGCCTGTTTTCAGTTACTCGCGAACTAGAAGCTTTTTAATCACAAAACAGAATAACCCTCACGGCACGACATCCTGGCGTGGCAAGCGATACGATCGTGTAGGTAAATGCACTGAGCCATGGCAGATGACAACGGGCTGGAAAAGATTACAGTCGGCGGGCGCTCTGTTGACGTCTCTGCCAGGCATGTCATGTCAAATGCCGTAGCAAACCTGTATTTAACTCCTTGCGGTCAGCACTGCACATGTTTTCTCATGCCCAGAGTAGCAGAAGTGACGCAGTGCAGAGAGCTCCAACACATGAAAAGTCTCTCTCGGTTTCCTTTTCCTTTCATAAACGTGAATGAGGAAGCGACGTGGGGGGAGGGGAGGAGAACGGGCCATTAGTTTTACATGGACAATGCACAGGGATCAAGCACTAGCTCTGTATAAGAAAGTGGATGTTTGTGTGCTCCTAGACATGTTCTGGGAGGTGCGCAGTCAAGAGCTGAACTAGTAACCTCCACGAACATGGGAAGTGGCTATATTGAAGATCTGCACACTATCATGTTGTGCTTATAAAGAGGTTACTCACACAAGACCCTCAGCTAATAAACGTACGACTGCAGAACGGTCAAGACAGGATTAGACCCAAGGTCCGTCTCATGTAATATCCTGTCTGTGAGAAAGGTCAAAACCACAAGCTTCAGGGCAGATAGATGCAAGAACCCCACCACAGGCAGATGTGGGGTAATCTGTCTCCCTCCCTCCCCAGGTCTCAGCCTGATAAATTTCCCATCTCATCCAATCCAAAAATAAACATTAGCTTTAATCTGGGTGTTCTCGTTGTCCACAGAACGTTTCCCATCCCTTTTAGACTCTTAAGTTCTTAGCCTTAACAACTTCCCATGGCAACAAGCTCCAAATTGGTATAAACTGATTTAGTTGGAGTAACGGTGAATTGCAATACAACTGGAGATCTAGCTCTATAGCCTGAAACAGTTCAAGGTGTTTTTTAAGGCATGTATGTACACTGCAAAGAAAGTAGTCCCCTTCCAAACATATAGGGCTCAATTACTGCTCTAACCAGTCTGAGCTGCACTAGAAAGGGGAGGAGATGTCCCCCCTCCCCAACCACCACCACCACCACCACTCCAAAGAGGCATGTCTTGGGTACCAGGCCACTGAAATGCAGAATGGGCTAGAACCTTGGTTTGCCGCCTCATTCCCATTGTTTCAATGGCAAAAAAAAAGCCAAAAAAGCCAGGACAACTGGCTACCTGAGCTGAGGACTTGCCTAGAGAAATCCTCAAATGGGATAAAGGCAACATTTCTTACAACAGAGATTAACACAGTTTCAGGACAAAGCATTTCTAGCAGAGAAGCAGGTTAATGCTCTGCTCTTTCAGACCTATCACTCTCTGCACATAGCTGGTAAAGCCAAAGGAAACATTCACAGCACTGCAAAACAAAACGGGTTGCTTCAGCTACTAGATTCTCATCACAAGCCTTCTCCTTTTGGAATCAACTATCCTTCTCAAGGCTTCAGAGAGCATAAATTACTGTCAAAAACTGCCTGCAGTGCTCCCTTCAAGCTATGAGCTTGTGTGGGCACTCAGGAAAGATTCAAATGCTACCCAGCTGATTAGCAGAGTGCCCACTGCTAGTTTTTTGTTTCTACTGGTGCTGCATATTTACACGTGCCTCAGTGCACACACGAAAAATTATTCTGCACACAGAAAAGATTAGTAGGAACATTAACCGCATCCCCTCCCTCCTTCTCTGAAACAATTTCAAATAAACCTCAAGGGCCAGATTCTGATACCATTACTCCTCGGGAGTAGTACTTTCCTCCACAAGTGGCCCTCAGCACGAGTAAAGGGATTCAAATATGGCCCTTGCGGCTTTTGTTATTTTCAAGTGTTTACTTAGAATGTTCCACTACTGCTTAATCAAAACTTTACTTATAACTTTAGAACCAGATATCCATAACAGAAGCATTTGCTAGAAAACATTCAGCTTTACTAGCTCTTTTCACAGCCTCCCCATCTGCTTGTATTAAAACAAATGGAACCAGTTTAGATTCTTTTAAAACACACACACATTTATATTGCAGGAGCACCTAAAGGCCACAAGCAGGTTGGACTCCATTGTCCTAGGTGCTGTACAAGTGCATAATAAACATGCCTCCACTTCACAGAAATTATTGGACTAAATACAACCCTTTCTAAGAGTTCTGGGTCAACATAGCTATGGCACTCAGGGTGGGAAAAATTCACTAGACAGAATTCAAGTGGCACTACTGTCATGCCAATAAAATAAAACCAGCCAGGGACACAATAAAGAGAACTTTCTGTTTTCATCACTTCGGTCGACAAACTTGATTTTCACCCTGGGCGAGAAAAGCAGCCATAGTATCTCCAATTCCCACTATGGAGGATATGAAGAAATCCAGATGCACTGCTAACAATTATTTAATTGCAATGATGTAAGCAACATTTAATTGTATTTATAATATAATTATGGTTAATACACAGGGATGCTACGTACAAATGGGGAATCATTAAAAGCCCATTACTGATGCAAAAGCTTTGTTAAAGCCATTCTGACACTGAGGAGTGTTGAGCTTTCTCAGTTCCTTAAAATATTTTTGTAATCAGCTAAAGCAGGGCTACTCGGCCCACGGCCCATTTGTTTGCAGCCCGCGGAGCAGCTTGGGTTTACGCGGGGCTCAACACGTGGCCCGTGGGTGGGATCCTTTGAACACGGCCTCCATTGGGAACATGCCCCTCACCCTTGTGGAATCTCCCAGGCGGGGTGAGCATTGAAAGACGCAGTGGATGGGCTGGCTGGAACAGACAGGTACAGGGTGTCAGCATTTCTAGCTCTCAGGGAGGAGGTGCCGGGAGCGCTGGGAGCATGATGGAAGTGCTGGCTGCTTTGCCTTGTGGGCAGAGCCTGAGAGGTGCTGACTGGCTCACACTGGCCACGTTTGGGTCCAGCACAGCGGCTTATGGCTTAATCTTTGTATTCATGCCCATCAGTGTGAAAGAATCTATTTGCATATACATTTGCATGTATATACAACCACACTTAAGTTGCGGCCCTTGGCATGTGCTGTGAGTATCATTGTGGCCCCCAGGGCTTCCAAAGTTGAGTAGCCCTGAGCTAAAGTCTTGTTTATCCCATAGGAAAAAAAAAAAACCTAGATGGGAAACAGACCACCTGAACCTCTGAGCCAGATCCTCAACTGGTGTATAGTGACATAGCTCTACTGAAAGCCTCCAGCCTGGTCAATTTCAGCAGAATTCTTCCCTCCTAAGAGTTTAGTCTTGCAGCTAAAGGAGAGGCATGAAACGCTACAGGTGATAGGGTTGTAAAATCCCATTGAAAAGGTTAACCAATTCAAGGTTACATTTAACCATTTAACTGGGATCCTACAGGTGGGGGACTGCTCCAGCCTGGCCAGGCCCCCAGCTAACTGGTTACTCGGTAAGCATCGCCCAGTATGGATGATGCTTACCAGGTAACTGGTTAACTCTTTGCATCTCTAGAGCATGAAAGAGCATGAAAAAGGGGTGGATGCTGAAAAAAATCAGCATTAACTGCTCCTCCATGAGTCTCCATATGGAAAATAACCCAGACACTCTAACTGAGCAGCTGTTCCACCATTCAGCCCCATTCTAGAAACTCACCGATTCCACTGCTGTAGCATGTGAAGACCTTGCAATATTTAATGTATTTATGCTCACATCACCTGGATGAGATAGGGCATGCTACTGTTCCCACCTGGTCCCCGTTGCAGGTCGGGGAGCGAGAAGGTGCCTGTTCATTGCGCGTACCACTCAACATCATCTTGCATCGCGTGCTGTACGTTGTCAACCGCTCACTCGACTATCCTTCTTCCCTGTGTGGCTTGATGTGCCACCCCAAAACCGGCAGGCAGTGGCTCCGCCCCACCCTCCGGTTTCTGCACACAAGGGTTTCAAAAAGTTCCTGGTGGTGGCAGGGTGGGATGCAAAGAGCCCCCTGGTGGTGGAGGTAGGATGTAATAAGCCCCCTGGTGGTGGGGGGTGGGATGTTATGCAAATCGCTCTGCTCCCCGCCCCCTTCTGCTAATTCAGGGGCCCCTCCGTTCCTCTTCTCCCTTCCACACACAGCCAAGGGGAATGTGTGGTCCAAAAGGCAAATGTTAACTATTATTATTTTGCACAAGAGGAATACAGTTTAGAGACCCAGTGCTGCTGGTTTTCCTTTGCTTAGGACACTTCCTCACAGCCACCCAGTAATCTGAAACCGAGAACAACAAAACCCCAACCAAAGCTTAAAGGAGTGTTGATTTGATAGGAGCCTCACAGCTGTAGAGTGTTAAAATGAAACAGATGCTTGCTTTAGTTGTGACGCACTGCGGAGGAGCCATCCCCTTCTTTGGGCTGCCTGATAATTAAGCTTGAGAATGCCAGGAATCTTAGGAGGAGAGCAATATATAACCAACAATCCCTATTATCATAAGGCACCTGGTTCATGTTTGCAAGGGACTGTAATTAAAAACAGATTAAGAGATACTGAAAGGAAAGAAAATGTGATGATGTTCATTCAGTCAGTCGCTATTTTATAATGTAAAAATCATGGAAAAGAAGTCAAGGGAGACTACTCTTGTGAGACTCTCTCCTCTTCTACCTTTCACTAACGCATTGAAGGATTGGGCACTCTGGAAACCAATCTGGATTCTATGATGTAACGCTATCTAACAAAGGCTCTACAAAAAAATTAGACTAAACCCCAAGATGGATTTACAAGAGTTTGATTCTGTTTTGTCTTTTTTGACATTGGTTTCCATAGGCACTTGCTTTCTTTGAACTACATCTCCTGTCTCTTTCTCTGTTACTACAGCTGCCTTTCCCCTACAGGGAAAAGAGGATGCAAAGTGAGTCCTCCTTCTGAATTCACAAGGTGTAACTGGCACTAAGGACTTGACACTTTTCTACCAGTGAGACCATCAGTTATAGCTCCAAGAGCCAATGCAATCTGGAGCCAGCATTGCACTGAGCAACTGAGGGACTGCTTTATGCAAGTAGACAATCAGCAAAATGCAATTCTGTTCCACCACACCACCAGCCTGCCCTGCCACACCCAAAACAGCTGGTTACTCCAGGGTAGGAGAAGGCCGCTGATACAGGAGAAGGCTCTAAATGCCTCTACAGGCATCACACAAAGGGAGAGTTCCTGTCCACAACTGGAATTATCTGCTGGACAGTTCATGCCAGAATCATAGTCTCTTTGAAACACCTATGCTGCACAATGCAAATGGAACATAGTGGAGAACCTGGGCATAGGTGTTTATCAGAATACCTAGAAGTCATATCATTTAAAAAAAAAATCAAAGCTGACGCCCAGAACTTGTGCTGTAGTTGTGTCTAGCACCTCCTTTTCAACACTATGGGTGCGAGCACAGGGGACGCTGGAGGAAAAGTGACCAAACATGTGATTGTGGATGGCAAAGTTCAAGAACCCATGTTCCAGTGTGTTGGAAACATTAAGTATTCCAATACTTTCTACTAAACCACAGTTAATATCTCACTTCAGATCCCCCAAAAGGTGTTAAAGTCCCGCAGTTCATCTCAGTTTCAAGTTCTGGGATCTAGAGTACAGGTTTATGATTTCATCCTTTTTTGCCGCAAATAGTAAACAGTGCTTTGTCAGCCAGCCAAAGCGTTTTCCTACCACTCATAGGAGGTGGGCATTTTTTGTGGGTAGAAGTGCCTGCAAAAAGTGTTTACACTGCCTGACTTTTAGCAACATGGCTGCATCAGCACGGTAGACATGCCCTTAAAACAGTATATTTAAAGCAACCCAACCCACTTGACTCAAACAACAAAGGCTGTGTGGAGGCAAGTATGAACTGCTGGGATGCAACTAACACGGTGGTGTACTCGGAGAAAGAGTTTATATTATCACCTACTTTGACATGTAAAACGCTTACTAGATCTAATGGGATTTGCACGACAACCTTAATGCATCCATCTAGCTAGTCCAAATGTGTGAGCACATACTCCTCAAAAGGGGTTCACTTCCTTAGCAACAGATTGCAAACTCTTCAGCATCCTAAAAGGAAAGATCATGCTTTAGAAATTATACCAAGGAGGTATGTGCATGGTGCCGGATTAAGCCATGAGCTAACTGAGCTACAGCTTTGGGCTACACAACATAAAAGGGCTCCTAAAAAAGAAAAAAAAATGACTCCATTTCAAATGTTATTAAAATTGGTTGTTAAATGAAGATGTCAGAAAAAGAAGATTCCCTCTAAATATAGACATTTGTGTCCAAATATGACAAAATTATACCCATCTGGCTACACCAATACTCTTACCCTACCCTCATCCTTCACTTATTGTTCATTACTGGCAGGCAGGAAGCCAGAGCTGAGGAAAAAATGATAACTGCACTTATAAAATTAGTATGTCTACAAGTCAGTCTGCTATCAGGCTCCTAAGGCAGCATTTTATTGGCCAGCTGCTACTGGTAAACTTCTGACCGGGCCTTCATTTAAATAAAATAAATCGCACTGATTTCCGATAAAATCAGGAAAAATGTGAGGTCATAGATAGCAGTATCATGAAGCAACCCTGCCAAGCTCAGATTCTTCGGGGGATTCATCCTAGGAGTGATGCCATGTTCAGCGTCCCCCTTGGCTGGTAATAGCCAGAAGGCAGCCATTGTTTATGGTCCAGAGCATTCAGCTATATAGTGCCTTCACGCCTGTCTTACTTCATTTTCTTAAGTGTTAGTGTGTTCTTCCTTCTTCCGATTTGTACACAGGGGTCAAATGCGTATGTCAGTGCGCACGCCCTTTCTGCTTCATGCTTCACATGACAGAGTTTGCAGGTGGCTATCTTATGGACTTGGGATGCGTGGATCTTGAAAAGCATCCATTTGCGTTGGCTTCCCTCCATCAGTTTCGGGAACCTTCACCGCATTTTCAGAGTATGGCAAAAGGAAAAATCCCAACACTTCAGCGTTTTGTAGGGAAAATTAAATCGGAATAAACATGTATTAATAAGTATTTATATGTAGTCTGGATAAACGTTGCATTTCCCTAACAAAATTAATTAAACACTTTTTTCATTTATTAATACGGAAAGGATAATTTTCCTTGTTCATGGTGTAAAAACAAATTGTGTACCCTCTCTTGTGCTCCTGTGAGAACATATAGCTTTTGTATTCATATATTCAATGGCCTTTCTAGGAAAATAATAAATTCTTTTTTTATGGTGTGAGATCTCTTACATTTGACATAGCTTAGAGCCTCAGAACGTCATAATCTGGCACTGCTGTGCATGCGTGTGCGCAAATTGCCAAGCAAGTGTGTGGGTACCTCTGCACTGCAGCTGTGAGCCGATTCCAAGCATGGGATAGACAGCCTAGCTCAGCTCGAACCAGCATGCTAAAAATAGCAGCATGGAGAGTGTGGACCCAGGAGAGGGGGCAGGAGGTTGTGTGGGCTTGGATCGGGTGGCTAGCACTAGCCATTGCCATTGCCACAACATCCACACTGTTATTTTTAGCTAGGCCACGTCAATCTATCTGTGCTGAGAATCCCATCATGGCAAATATAAACTGTGTGTTCGTCCGCCTGCCCCCAGTCCAGGGATGTCTGTGTGTAACTTTTTTCAGAGAAATAAGAGTTAAGAGGCACTAGTTTGAAAGCCCTGCAGAGAGGGCAGGGGCAAGTGCGTGCAACAGAAAGGCAAAGTTATCCACGCTTCCCTGCCACGTGCTCTACCCTTTACCAGACATGGTTTGTTCGGTCTCTGTGCCCGCATCCCCTCTGCTGATTCTGTCAGCGCAGGAATGTGACTAGGTCATCAGCCCTCTTGGAATTACTCTGATACATTTCACACAGGATGCTGAACATCCAAGAGATTGCAGCTTTCTTGGCCACCCTGCAGAGAATTTGAGTCAGCAACCTACAGCAGAAGAGAGCTCCTTATTGCATTACTCATTCCTGGAGCCATCCAGTCCCCTGAAGTAAAACACATTAAAATATTCAAATGCCACACGGAGATGGGAACACACCATGAAGGCTGGCCTGCATGCCGTTTTTGTACCACTTTAATTCCTCCGGTGTATTTGCACAATTGAAGTGGCAGAGTACCCTACTGTGGATGCCATTATACCAGTGCTCGAGGGCTTGTCTACACATGAAAATTGTTCCCCTTAAGTTATCCTAGTATAATGAAAGGAGTACAGCCTCATCTCTTACCAAGGATGCTGTTGTATCAGCATAATGATCCTTTAGTCCAAAATAGGTATTCCTGTTCTCACAAAGCTATCCATAGACTTTATGAAAATATGCTTATGAATATGAAATAATTGGAATATGCTTTATGCAAAATACTTCATGCAAGGTGTCATTGGAAAGCTTGGAATCTACTGAATATGATTATCCCATTTGCATGCATGTATCATTCCTGTATTTGAAATTAGAACTATGGAGTATAAACCTGTGTTACTAAAGTAGTCCTGCTAAGTGAGGGCCATTAATGGTTAGAGCTCTGCAAATCCACAGGTAGCTGCAGATGGGGATGCAGATATTCACAGTCGTTTTTGCGGACATGGATGTAGATACAAATTGTGTATCCACCCAAGGCTCTATTAATGGCACTTCAGGATCTTAATGGCCTTCTGGCAAAAAACCAAAAAAAACCAACAAAAAAACCCAATAAATTGTAAATGGACTTGTTTTTTCTGTAAGCAAGGGAGGTCTGTAGTTGGTCCTAACAAGATATGTGGCCATGTCACCTGATTCTGGGACCCATCTTGAATGCTGTACTTTTCCATAGAGAAAAAGTTTAAACTGAAAACAAACGATTCCCGCCTTTGGCAAAATCTATATGAAAGGAGGAAGCCAAACAACAGGGGCTGTTGCCAGATGTCAGGACACCCCTGCTTATCACCCAAAATGATTGATGGAAACATCTAAGGCTGACTGGGGGAAGGCTCAAACCCAGATTGGGAGGCTGCCCAGTCTGTGAAAGAAGCTTATCGGAATAACTTATCAGAATAACTGAGGATGAGACAGTCCATTTAACCAGTTTCTTAGTGTACTAAGCTTAGCTTGCATGTTCTGTTTTATTTTGTTTAGTAACCTACATTGTCAAGTATCTTGACTACAGTTTCTGAAGTTCTTTTCATTTCTAAGCATTAAACTTGGGACATTTAAACATTACAAAATATTTTATCAGTTTTTTTAAATGTACTTCTCCCCTTCCCCCCTTTATTTTTACTCCTTTATATAATAACATTAATGATGTTTGGGGGCAGGAAGTTTTTGGTCTTACCTACACTTTCTCTCTCACACACACACACACACACACTTACTTTTCCCTTATTTTTTCCTCCTTCCTCCTCTCTGTTGCTTTCTGTAACTTTTCAAAACTACTTTAACTGTGGAAAAGTTAGATTGGGACAAGGAAAAAAAACCCTGAATCCAGCCACTCAATAATTCTTCAAAACTTCCTCAACTTTTGAAGAGCTGCAGATAAACTCGAAACAGCAATAAAAGAATTCAGTTTGAAATTCCACAACATTTTTCATTTTGTTTTAAAATTTCTCATGGAAAATTAAATATTTAGCGTGGAAAAGTTTTCCTGTGAAAACGTTTACTTTTCAATAAAACCCCAAACCAAAAAAGAACCCTGCACAATAAGCAATTTGTTATTGCATGTGACTTCAGTAATGTTGAACAAAGGCTTTTAAAAGACTGCTTTCTCTCCCCGCTCAAACCATACTCTGAAACCATTTTATAGATTCAATCTAGCAAATTAGTCGGGATGCCAGAAAAAAAAATTCAGACAATAGAAAGACAACTATTCATCTGGCAAAAAGGCATAGCCAGTGTTTTCTTCTTGCAGAATAAAGTCCACCAGTAAATTCTAAGTGCACCAGTTATGCTGACCTCCAGAATCTAGGTCCGTAAATCATCACTACCAGGAATGAAGATGTCAGCTGCCAGGCTGAGTTACATCAAGAGTATAAGAACTCTCAAAAGCTAGAAAGCAAAATATATTTCTTTTCCAATGTCTCGCTCAGACATTATGACCTAATTTTTAACGAGCCCCCATGCCAAGAGGAAATTTTGATTTGAGCAATGCCAATGCAAATAAGAATCAAAACACTTTAATATTTCAAATGAATGAATTTGGTTAGTCCCTTCCCTGATGTTGTCATTTAAAATTTCATGAAGGGATTTAAGCAGAGTGATTTAGGAGAGATGGCAGTCCCAGGGAGGAACAGCCTGTCAAACACAATTCAAGTTCTTCATTGGTGGATCAAATATAATCGTCTTATTTCAAAATTTCAAAGCAGAAGATGTACAGGACCCAGGTGTTTTGTGACTGGCAAAGCAGAGTCTTTTACCTCAATGTCACAAGTGGGTAATGACTGAAGTCACTCCTGTTTGGTGGCCTCCATAAAACGAGTAGGTGGTCTCAATTTAACTCCAACTTGTACGTGTGTCTAAATCACAAATTGGCATTAAGTGCCTCCCTGGAAGACAGTCTCAGAAAAATGAACAAAGATTGAAAGGGAATGGAGGACAAACTGTCTTCTCATCTCTGTAAGCCAGTGGTTTTCATTGCAAACTAAGCACTGTGCAACACCTCCAAAAATCAGTCCTTTGACATGCCTGATGCCTGTTAAAAACCATATAGGGAAGGCTGTTACTTCTCTTGACTTCCAGAGGTCACACTGGGCCGGATTCAAGGACCACTTGCTTCAAAGGAAAGATGTCTACCGACTTCTAGAGCTTATATTGGCCTGGGGCATTCCCAATTATTCCTGCAGGCATTGTGTACAGTGTACACTACCCATGACAGGAAAAGGAGCAGACCTCAGAAATTACCACAGAAATAGCGCCACATGGGCTGTGCAGCTAGGAGGCTTCCTAGGCCTCTGAGGCCGAGCCCTCCTTTCTCTCTTCAAGCTAATTTAAACTGTCAGCCAGTAAGGAGAGCCACTGCACCTGCTGGAGATGGAAACAGCTGAGTTCCATGAGCCAGGATGACAGATATACAGGAGGAGAATGCTATCAAGACTTAATTGCTCTCTCTCTCTTTGCTGGACAGAAGGATCTGCATTCAGGCGTCTGGACTGATATAGAAGAGGGGTATGCATCTCCAATAAGCAACAGGATTTGCGGATTGTCCTACAGTTCTGCATTTTCTTTTAGAGTCTTTGATAAGGCTAGCATAGTGTCATAGAATACTAGGACTGGAAGGGACGTCGAGAGGTCATCAAGTCCAGTCCCCTGCCCTCACAGCAGGACCAAGCACCGTCTAGATCATCCCTGATAGATGTCTATCCAACATGCTCTTAAATATCTCCAGTGTTGGAGATTCCACAACCTCCCTAGGCAATTTATCCCAGTATTTAACCACCCTGACAGCTAGGAAGTTTTTCCTAATGTCCAACCTAAACCTCCGTTGCTGCAATTTAAGTCCATTGCTTCTTGTTCTATTCTCAGAAACCAAAGAGTACAATTCTTCTCCCTCTTCCTTGTAACACCTGTTAGATACTAGAAAACTGCAGTCATGTCCCCTCTCAGTCTTCTCTTTTCTAAACTAAACAAACCTAGTTCTTTCAGTCTTCTCTCACAGGTCATGTTTTCTAGACCTTTAATGATTTTTGTTGGTCTTCTCTGGACCCTCTCCAATTTCTTCACATCTTTCCTAAAATGTGGTGCCCAGAACTCAACACAATACTCCAACTGAGGCCTAATCAGCGCAGAGCAGAAACATGACTTCTCATGACTTGCTCACAACACTCCTGTTAATGCATCATAGAATCATGTTTGCTTTTTTAGCAGCAGTGTTGCACTGTTGACTCATATTTAGCTTGTGGTCCCATCATGTCTTCAACAGGGAATAGCCGAATGAGACACCATTCAGTGTCTGACATTCTATACAAATACAAACCCACCCCTAGGAGAATAAATGATCTACAATTACAGTCAGCCACAACCCTGTGTTCCTTAACCGCTCATGCCTGTTTCAGACTCTCAGCATACCAACTTTGTCTAGACTAAGGATGTTAATGTATCGAATAAACGACTAATCGTGTACTTGATACAAATAAGGGACCCCTGCAGCTGTGCAGGTTAAATGCGGTAGGAGCCAGGCATGCAGACAGCCCAGCTCCGACAACACTTAAACTGCAGAGCTGCAGCAGGAGTAGGTCCGGGACCAGGCGTGAGCCAGGAGTACTTCAGTCCTGGCTTGCACCAGGAAGACCGCTGTACCTCTGCCTTTTAAATGTAGTAAGAGCCGGGTGGCTCTGCCTCCCTTGCGCCCCCGCACATTGTGGAGATGGTGCTAGGAGGAACCGGCTTTTAAGCCAGCTCCCCCCAGCACCAGCTCCTGCTCCCCCCCTTGTTGCCTCTATATCAGAGGCAGCAAGGGGGAGAAGGGGGGGGAGAAATGCAAGTAGTCAACTTGACTACCCAGTAAGCCTAGGCTGATGGGTTAGTCGACTATTCGACCACTCTTTTACATCTCTAGTCTAGACTAGAGAGACAACACATGAGTATACCATGTTATGCTACGTGAAGAGGCAATGTCTGTTCTCATAAGATTATACCAGTGGTGACCGCTGACAAGATATACATTATCTGAGCCTTTTTTGATACACGGAATCAATCTGAGAGGGCAAAATTCAAAAGGCCACTGAGAACTCAGGCAAGCCAAATAGGACAATATGATGAGAGTATGTATTAGTATAAAAACTGCTCTCAGATGTAGCAATGTTGCCCAAAAGCAGCAGTGCTTATGTCAACTCATTCTATCTTTTCCATCTTTCGAACTCAGGTCTGCGCCATTACCTCGTTCCCCCCCTTTCAACATAGGGCACTGGTGAAGATGTTTCACAGCAGGTGAATTAGTAGGGCTTTCAAACCTGCATTTTGTAAAGAGCATATTCCTCCATGCTCTCACAAATGAGATTCTTCCCCACCTCTTCAGCTTCCAGAGTTTATGATCTTTTCCATGGAAGGTCATTGTGTGCTCAGCAACAACTATAGAGTCAGTCTCTGTTGCAGGGTTCCATGTCTCACACTGTGTTCAGAAAGCACTCAGCAGTGGCCCTCAGGAGAGAAAAGACCACGTTTGAACCTACTGGGTCTGTGCAAGACTAAACTAGGTACTGTGCACAAAATTATTCACTGATATAAACTGGTGAGGCACCAGATTTAAATTCAAGGGCCACCGATTTTACTAGCTGGAGTTTGACCCTGTATGTATACGAGTACTCAGTCCCCTGAACAACAAAAACTGGAATAGAGGAACTTCCAGAAACAGCTTGGGTTGGAAAGTCAGGAAATGGAAAAGGGGAGATATAAAGTTGGGAAGAAAAAGAAAAAAAAAATTAAGATAGGGATAAGAGAAGAAAGAAAACCAGTGACGTGGATAAACAAAAGCTGAGACAATGAGTGGGAGCCAAGGGTAGGTTAGTCCAGTGAGGATGAGACACTTAAGGCAAGACTTACCAAAAGCGTCACCTGAAGTCAGGGTTCTAAATCCAGGATCCATTGTTATGGTAGTAGTTTGCAAACACGACTGTAACGTTAAAAGCAACAAGTAGTCCTTTGGTGCCTTACAGATTAACAAAAATATATGTAGTATCATGAGTTTTCGTGGGCAAAATGCACTTCCTCAGATAATCTTGAGTGGAGAAAAGAGGGATTCTCAGAATTATAACAGAAAAAGAAGGGAGAGGGAAAAAAATGTACCCGTCAATTGTAGTGCTGGTGCAATGAGGCTAATTGAGTGGGCTGGAAATGTCCCATGCTTAGCTTTTGATGTCAATTGTAATGTATGTTTCAATGCCTATTCACAGGAAATAAATTAGTCTATTCAGCAGACTAATTAGTCCTCCCTTCATCAGGGGACCTCTAATTGAGGCCAAATCCAAAATAATCTCACCCATTTTAACATAGCAGCAAGTGTCCATTTGAGCCAAAATTTTCAAAAGATATTAGCGATTTGGGACACCCCTTTTGAAACACTTTCAAGGGACTTGATGCTCCCAAAAATGCTGAGCACCTGTCTTCTGAAAATCAGGCCCCTTTCCAATGACTCAGATTGGGCAGCCAAAGTATGAGGCATCCAAATTCAAAATCTTGGCCTCTTGCTGTTGCCAAAAGTCAACTCAAACACACTTACAATGGTTTTACCAATAAAACAATCAATTCATGCAAAGGTTAATCTGTCAGGTCCCATTCCCCGAATCCTCAAGCTAATGAATCAAAAGCAAAAGCTTGTTTTAACACAATACACTTCTGACCTCACATCAGAGCTGTATTTTAGCTGGCTGGTTTCTAACGTGGGCTTAAAAAAGAAACAGACAACCTCTCTGATTTATAGTCACCTCATTTCATGCTTAAACAAACTATTCCTTAATCCTGTTAAATGGACAGGCATTGGAAATGCGCCTGCACAAAACACTTGTTTTATCTTAATCACTGGATCTTTGTGTGCTCAGCATTTTGGAGAGAGATGAGCCAGTACAGGCTCCCTCTTCTAACCCTCCCCCACCTCCACCATGGCTGGTTAAATCCAGGGTAACTAATTCTTCAATTAGAAGTGGAGTTAAAGAAAAGCTGCAAGGAGAATGGCCTGTGAAGCATATGTGTGTGGCTCCAGCATTGGAGGGGAACCGTAACCGTCCATCCAGTTGTCACAGGGCTTTGTATCATGTGGTCAGGCCATTAGGATTTACTTCCCTCACATGGCATGTAAGAGTCAATTTATCTGCTTACTCACAGGCATCTGTAATTAATGGATCACACCAGCCACAGATATGCAAGATGCAGCATCTGTTACTCCCATGGGTTTGTCAGTGCTGAAACAGGCAACAATTTTATCTAAGTGTTCAGCAATTACAGGGAAGGGCACAAGCCAATTTGATTTCAAGTTGACCATCCCTAGAGATGGTCAACTTGAATCTCCATCCCTAGAGGTTTTCAAGTCCCTGCTTGACAAAGCCCTGGCTGGGATGATTTAGTTGGGGTTGGCCCTGCTTTTAGCAGGGGTTGGACTCGATGACCTCCTGAGGTTTCTTCCAACCCTAGGATTCTATAAATGTGACCATAAAAATGCAACAACCATCTTCTTCTGACAGCTGAGTTTAATGGACTTTTCTACTATGCCTCTCTCCCAGCAGGCAACTGATGCACTGGTTATAAGACAAAAACGGCTGGAATTGTAGGGCATGTCTACATTTCAAAACAACAAGGCAAGTGTCCACACTACCAAGCCTGTTATTTCGAAACAAAGGGCTTGTTATTTCGAAATAACAACTCCAGCTTGTGAAGAGGAATAAACTTAGTTTGAAATAGTTCTTTCGGGAGCTATTATTTCGAAATAACCTGGTAGTGTAGACATGGCCTTATTTCCTCTCTCCCAACGCATGGCAAATGGTGATGTGCTACCCAAGACATTAGTGTCCTGTCTCAGACCGAATCACCTCACGATGGTATACACAGCAGCTGTTTCCTCTCCACTCATATAGAGCAGGTAAAGTTCTTTAGTTCCTCTCTAATTCCAACCTGCCACTAAGTAAGTGATGCGCTAAAAAAAAAAATAATAGGAAATAATTCAGAACTGCTTCATGTGTGTTCTACTGGCTAACCAGACATGAGCCATTATAACTATTCAGCCTTGTAACACATGTTCCCAACCTCACATCCTCACCACAAGCACTAGAAATAAAAATCTTTTATGTAACCCTTCCCATGTAATATTACAGTTAATTAACCAGCCCCTCAGAGTATTCTCAAAGGTACTGTATAGAAGTGCAGATGATGGATATACTACTCTTGCAGAAGAAGATTAAGAACACCGCAGAAGATTAGGGTCCTACAGAAAATTTTGCATGAAAGCAAAATCAATGGAAGCGGCATGAACAGGTGTAGCTCGACTGTGAAAAGTGATTTGCAGAAATGGCATGAAGGGATTCTGTGTTTATTGTCTCCAGGTGGCTTTTTAAACAAACATGCTCCCTTTACACACCTAAAAGAGGTTTTATTTCTACCTTGTAGAACAAAGTCAGCCTGAGATCTTAACATCAGGCTGTGCTCTTCCCAGCACACGCCTCCTTACCAGTATTGTAAGGTTCTGCAGGCCAAATTCTGTTCTCAGTGACACCTGTGCAATCCTATTTTCTTCATTTACCCCTTGCTGACTTTTCTTGGGTAACTCCAATTTCTTGCCTCCCTAAGGGAAAATAACACATCATGCACTTCATCTGCACAGATGTCTAAGAGACACATCCCTTATGTTGCTGAGGTTGAAGCTTTAAGCCATGCAGGGTGTGTATAGGACTAATGCACACATTGCAAATGCATGGGATTTAAAGTGGAGGAGTCCTTCAGAAAAAGTAGTGAATCTGATATTTGGGGGTTACAATGCTTTCTTCTTCTTCTTCTTCAAAATAACAGTAACCTTAACTAGCTATTTCCTTAATTTGAAGGGTTTTGCTTGGGTTAGTAGCAGTGTAGCCTGTAAGCTGGGCGCTTGTGTGGCCACTCAGAAGAAATTCAAATTATGGATGTTAAAATGCATTTAGGTAACAATGTAGCTGCTGAAAATTTCAGCAGGGTAGCAGCATGGGGGAAGGGGCAGACAGCTCCCTGGGAGCTGGTGCGCACAGGGAGCCAGATTTTAAGCCGTCTCCTCACACGTACCAGGAACCTGCATGTAACCATGAAGATTAACCAGGTACACAGTTACACTTACACATCCCTAATTCAAATTCCGTCCAGATGATTAACAGAACACCCGCAGCTAGATTTTGTGTTTCTGTTGGTGCTTTCCTTTTGCACATGTCTAGTTGCATATAAAAATTATTCCGCACATGGATGGAAAAGATTACAGGAAACATTCGTTAGCAGTAACTTTAACCATCCTTAGCTATTTAATAACGATGATGTTTTTGTACTAAGAGAAGGGCCTGAAACAAAAGTCCATGTAGCATCGGCCAGGTTTGAGGCCTGAGGCCTTGCTAATAATGGTCAAAACCTTGCTAATATAAAGCAAAGCTAAGCTCTGAGCAAGACACAGGCCCCTGCTCACAGAACTTGCATGAACAGGGCTGATAGTGTAAAACATGAATTGGTAATAGGCACAGGTGTAGAACAGTAATTGATACTAGGTACCGGCTGTAAAAGAGTAATTGGTACTGGTCATAAGTTGAAAGCACATTCCATAAGGATGGTAACAACACCTCGTTATAAAGGATCCAGGCACCTACACACTCCCTACAGATAACATGGACATAGCGACCCAGCTTCAGGAAAGGGTCTAAAATGACAGTATGATGGACAGAGATGTTCTAATCGAACTATGAGGTGCAGGGTGATGGGTGGTATTTAAGTAACATCAGAGGGTGGCAACCTGACATGTCAGGAGTGATGTGTAACTTGTTTGTACCTGTATATCAAGTGGTGTCTTGGAGGGGCTGTCTTTGTCTGGCCTAGGGGGTAGTGTCTCATACCTGGCACTGACTGACTTGTCTCCATTGTCAGGGGGTACATATGAATAGTAGTTCAGTAGAGTCTACTGACGACTATTACTGAACATTGTTTGACAATAAACCTTGCTGGGCACCTTCGATCCTTATCTGATTTTGTGGTCTTTGGGGGCAAAGTCAACACAACACACAGGAGGAGCTCAGACACACTCAGCCAAACAGTTCTCATCTTTGACGAAGCAGGAGACCTCTCAGGACATCACAACCGTGAATTCTGACTACGACAGTTTTCTTTGTGGGAATGAAGAGTTGTAACACTCTTTGGGAACTTTCCCTTTGAAAAGCAACATAATATGACACCTTTATCTGTAAGGCCACAAACGCCGTTTGGTAGCATTTAGCACAAGCAGGTTTCGGGGGTTGTGGCTGTAAACTGATCTTAAATAACAATAATCAGAGGAAAGCAGGGAGTAGCACCACTGGCACTAGACAGACAGGCATACATATGACAAGATTAAAAGTGGCAAGGTTAGCTACATGTGCACGTATATTGTTCTCTCACTACATGCAATAAAGCCATTCCAATACATAACTCTTGGGAGGTGCTGTTTCTAGACAGTGAAATACACCATGGAAATTTTACTGTTATATGCATTCCCTTTAATTCTGTGTGAATGCAAGAAGGAGATTCTCCCTGCTGAAATCTAAAACTCCACATTCAAGTCAGCAATCTAAAAGCCACCCAGCTGCTGCTAAGCGGCTGCACATTTTTGAGTTTCGGTTCAGCTGAATAAAACCGATTCCTCAGGCCCTGGCTGCTCTGAGAAATCCCATTAAACAAGCGAGAAGCGTGTGTGAGGGGAACACTGCTGAACAGCATCCCCCCTCTGCGATCCACACCTGCTTCTCCCAGGGCTAGGGCACAATCAGCCTTTTCTCATCTCACACTGTCACTCCGGGCCTTGTTCACATAAGCCATTTATAACGGCTCTTTTTGTTCCTCTCAACTATACTGCAAGCACCACTTTTTTTTTGACAGAGCGCCCTTCCTGGCCCAGCATCCATCCTCACCCTGCCTTTGGTTTGAAACTGTAACTATCCCAAGAGACCCCTTTAGTTAGTATTGGCTAGACAAACTCAGCCACGTACGCGCAAAGGAACGGACGCCTTTTAACTGGGGATGCAAAAGCCCGTTTAATCAGTTAACCGGTCAAGTGCTATTTTTATCCAGGATCTCACAGGTGGGGGGCCCAGTCAGATTGGAGTGCTCACAACCTGCAGCGTGGCACAGTGGGCCCACCCAGGCTGGAGTGGCCCCCCGCTCGATGATGCTTACCAGTTAACCGGTTACATCCCTACTTTTAACCCATCAATTTGGCTTCTTCTACATGCCCGTCTCCACCAGCCCAGATAAGCAGGTAGCACACCAAACAAGGCAACAGGCTGCGTGTCACTCCCTACAAAAGGAAGCCGACCTGATCACTTAGAGTGGGAACGTAAGTGGATGCGGATATGTATGTCCCCACAGAATCTCATTAGCCTCCCGAGGACTCTGTGGTGACATGAAGGACCACAGCAGTTCACCACCTTGCAGGACTCTTGTGCATTTCAAAAGGAAGCACCCACATGGAGCCCAAAGTCAGCGGCTACTACCAGCTAAGTAGTAGTTCTGCAGAAAAGGACCTGGGGGTTACAGTAGATCAGAAGCTGGATATGAGTCAACAGTGTGCCCTCGTAGCCAAGAAGGCTAATGGCATATTAGGTTGCATTAAGAGGAGCATTGCCAGCAGATCCAGAGATGTCATTATTCCCCTTTATTCGGCTCTGGTGAGGCCACATCTGGAGTATAGTGTCCAGTTCTGGACCCCCCACTACAAAAAGGATGTGGACGCGTTGGAGAGGGTCCAGCGGAGGGCAACCAAAATGATTAGGGGGCTGGAGCATATGACCTACAAGGAGAGGCTGAGGGAGTTGGGTTTGTTTAGTCTGCAGATGCGAAGAGTGAGGGGGGATTTGATAGCAGCCTTCAACTTCCTGAAGGGAGGTTCCAAAGAGGCTGGAGAAAGGCTGTTCACAGTAGTGACAGATGGCAGAACAAGGAGCAATGGTCTCAAGTTGCGGTGGGAGAGGTCTAGGTTGGATATTAGGGACAACTATTTCACTAGGAGAGTGGTGAAGCACTGGAATGGGTTACACCTAGGGAAGTAGTGGAGTCTCCATCCCTAGAGGTGTTTAAGTCTCGGCTTGACAAAGCCCTGGCTGGGTTGATTTAGTTGGGATTGGTCCTGCCTAGAGCAGGGGGCTGGACTTGATGACCTTCTGAGGTCTCTTCCAGCTCTATGGTTCTATGATTCTATGACTTCGCGCTGGCCCGGGGCTGGCCCAGCGGGAGCTCTTGTGCATTTCAAAGCAGAAGTGCCCTCATGGAGCCTTGGGGTCTATGCTGCGCTGCCCCTTTGAAATGCCATGCAGAGCCCAGGGTCAGCTGGGGACTGATCCTGGGCGCCACGCGGCATTTCTGCAGAACCTGGGGTCAGTTGGGGATTCCCCAGCTAATCCCAGGCTCCGGCACAGCATTTCAAAGTGCACAGAGCCCGGGGTCAGCTGGGGAGTACCCAGCTGATCCTGACCTCCGCTTGGCATTTCAAAGCGACAGCGCCGCACGGAGCCCAGGATCAGCTGGGGACTCACCAGCTGTGCGGCGCTGCCCCCTTTGAAACACCGCAGCACTGTTTTAAAGCAGCAGCACCGCACAGAGCCCAGGTACGGGCTCCGTGCGGTGCTGCCGCTTTGAGGTACCCTCTCCCCGCCCTTTGCTGCCTCTATCTGACAGAGGCAGCAAGGGAGGGGGAGAATCAACTAGTCGACTTGACTATTCGATAAGCATTTGCTTATCAGACATTCGCCTAGTCCTTAACATCCTTAGTACCAACATTTACTTCAGATGCAGCTGCAGGAATTCAGCACCGCTGAACGCCTTGCGTGTCTAATGTTGAGCATCCACCAGTGGGAACACCCATGAAAAAGCTGACTTTTTAAAATATGGCCCTATGAGACTTGCCAAAAGTCACATACGGAGTGGGAGATGGAGTTTCCACTTCGGCGAAGTACCGGCATTTTAAGTCGGTTGGAATTAAACATACCCAACCTTGGTACTCACATGACCCCTCAATCCCATTGCATCAGAACACCTCCCAGTCTTCAGTGATTTATTCTCACCACAGCCTGTGATGTAGGGAAGTGCTGTTATTCCCATGGTAAAGATGGGGAACCGAGAATCAGAGGCTACGGCTCAGATTTCTATAGATCAATCACAGTCAATGGGATCCAGGCTCTAAAGTGCCTGACGCCCTTTATAAAACGAGATGTATCGTCCAATCAGACACTGCCAGGCTGAGCCCCGCAAGACCTAAATACTTGTCGAAATCTGGGTCTAAGCGACTCGCCCAACTCACATAGGAAGTCTGAGGAGCGGAGCAAGTAACCAAGCCAACACCTCCCAAGCCTCAGGCTAGTGCCCCAAGGACTGGACCATCCTTCTTCCCCATAAGTCAGTGGGCCTAATCAGGTGCTGAAAGCCAGGAACGGAATTCAAACCTTTGCTGAGCGTGGGCCAGAGTCTGGAGCTGAACCTGGGGCTTCCCAACTCTCTCACACAAACTAACAGTCCCAAAGTAAATCTACCCTTCCCAAGTACAAACAGTCCCAGGATAAAGTGAAACCTTCTCCAATCAATGCAGCTACCTCCCCACTCTGGCTCCTAGATTTCTCTTCCTGCCTGGGGCATATAATAGATGGGCATGACTTCTTGATGATCTCTGACACCTTTGATCTCCTGGACTCTTTCCTGCCTGGTGCCTGAGCTCGGCTGACAAACACAGGTGGGGAAAGGGTTTTTTCAATGTCCAGAGTTCTCTCCAGATGCAGACAGGTGGTGTACTCCATTACAACATGTTTTAATTTAAAACGTTGTTCTGTCTTAATAAAACCTAAGGGCTTATGTACATTATACAGCACTGCACTGCTGCAGCACTTAGTGAAGATGCTATCAGAGAGCTTCTCACTTTAGCGAGAAGTATAACTTCATGGGTCGGGGTGTGATTCACCTGAGCAATGCAGTTATACCAACATATGTTCACAGTGTAGACCAAGTCTAAGTCTACATCTCCACTTACTAGAGGATTGACGCTCTAGCCATCAATCTTCTGGGGTTCAATTTAGTGGGTCTAATAAAGACCAGCTAAATTGAATGCTGAGGCAGTCCCTCATCAACCACTGTACTCCTCACTGTCACAAGGAGTAAGGGAAGTCAAAGGAAGAGTTTCTCCCGTCAACCTCCTACTGTGGGGCTGCCCCAGAAAAATCAATGCAAAGTACGTCTACTCTAGCTACGCAGTTCACGTAGCTGGAGTTGCATATCTTGTATCAATTTTCTCTGCCGGTGTAGACCTGGCCTGAGTGTGACTAAGAGGGCTTTTATTCTTGCACATTAGTCAAAGTAACATTCTATCCTCGATAACAAGAGGGGCGTCACACTGAATTGGAATCCAGATGCAGCATGTTTCATAGGGTTTTCTTTTCGTGCTCACGGGATTACCTTTGGCAACTAAAGAGCACTCATTATTTAAAAGGATAAGGCGAGTTATTCCTGAATGCCTTACGCTGACTGTAAGCAGTGACCAAAGTCTGTTAGGATAGTACGGCTTTGCCTGTGATCCCATTCACAGGCCTTAATAAGAGCATGCTGCAGTCTGACTTGGATCAAGATTTATATCTCCGCTTTCCATTGAGAACTCGCCAATACCAGTAAGCTGACACGACACGATTCATTTTTCATTCTGTCTGTTAATTGTACCAGACATTTTGCACACGAAGTACCTTCATAAAGAGTGAACAATGCCTCTGTGCAGGGGAGAACCTCCCAATAATCTCTTAGCACAGGCTGTTTCTTTATCAAGAGTGTGCTGATGGAACCAGCTTTCAACACTTAACAAATGGGTCATCTCATTTCTCATAACCCACTGACACTTGTCATCCAAGGTAACTAATTGTGTGCTTAGCCTCTGATCCAAAAGTCTGTCCATTGGTTTGAGTGAGCTTTGGATATCAGGCACTTAGGACCAAAAGAAAAAAAAAGTAGAGCAGCAAAACTATGCAGAAATGGTAAAGAAACTATAAACGCCAGTGCACGTGCATAGGCTCCGTAGAGTTATTTTTGCAAGTGCTGCAGTATTTCTCAGGCACAGAGGCAGTCATATTGATACAGATTACTGTTAAGAGCAGGAGTGAGAGGGAATACTAACTGGATAGTAAGCGAGACATAATTCTAGAAGGAATCCTTTCTTTGTGTGTAAATATATATACACACTGTTTGATCCCAGTCTCGTGTGCAGAAGAGACTGGGGATGTTACATAGAGAGCAGGGAGTCCACTTGCATTTCTCTGGCAAACAAGGACAAAAACACTCCTCTCAAAGCTGCGTCCATCATAAATTGGCTGATTTCTCTGAATTTTGAAAAAAAAAAAATTGATGAAATTGGACAGGAACATTGCTAAAAAAATCTTCATTTTCCCCCATTTTTTGGTCGGCTCCAGTGCTAATCTCTTTTTTGTTATTTTATATTTTTAGACACAGATAAAAAAAATCCATTTAAATTCCCTAAATAGCTGCAGGGGAAAATATTGACCATAAAGAGGTTCACGTCATCAATATACAAGATATGAACATGTCCTCACCTTAATGCCGGTGAATATTTCTACTGAATTCAGAGGGAATAGTCACACATATAAAATGAAGTACAGCTATCTCTGCCAGAAGTAGAAGCAATAAATTAGCAAACATAATTCTTAAAAGAAAGAAATTACAGCCAACGTGTAATGATAAATGAGTTGTTTGTTTATAGTAAAAGCCACCATGTAAGGCCCCTCCTAAATAAGATTTGGTTAATATGTAAATAAACACCTCCATCTGGCTCACACGTCTGTAACTTCTTACACTCAGTACAACGAAGAGCACAATTTTAGTTTAAAACTGAGTAACTGTTTAACAATAAAAAACTAAAAATCATATACACTCCCAATTCCAAGCTCAAGGGAGACAGAGTTATCTCTGGAGCTACAGCTACGCAGGCAGCCTGAAATGGTTCCTTTCTTTTAATTTAAGTTTAATGGATTTCAGGTCTAGAATCAGACCCTATTTGCTGTTCCTCTCCTCTTGGGGATCGTGAAATGCAGAGAATAAACCCACTGATATCTTTGTTCCAGAACTACTTTCAATTCCCAACACAGGTTTAATGAACCCAATTAAATGTTCCCTCTTGATGGGATGGGCAGGAATAAAGACAAAGAAATAATAACAATGTTGGATATGGCCACTTCTGAGGTTGTTCTGGAAATTCTGTGCAATATTCCATTCTAAGGAGCAGCAGGGCCCACTCCCTTCTTCCTCATGAGAAAGTACAGAGACAATCATCCATTTAAAAATAAAAGTGGCCGGCATGTCAAGCAGGCACAATTTTCTCCTTACGGAACCTGATTCTTTCTGATCAATCTGGGAGTCACGTTCGTGTTCCTTAGAGGAGATCTCCATTATGGGGTAAAGGCAACCTAAGTTATGGAACTCAAGCTCTGTGAATAACACAGCAGGACTACGTCTAGACTGCATCCCTTTTCCGTAAAAGGGATGCAAATTAGACGTATCGCAATTGCAAATGAAGTGGGGATTTAAATGCCCCCCGCTTCATTTGCATAAACATGGCTGCCGCTTTTTTCCGGCTCGGAGCTTTGATGGAATAAAGCGCCAGTCTAGACGCGGATCTTGCGGAAAATAAAGCCTTTTCCGAAAGATCTCTTATTCCTTCTTTTAAGAGGAATAAGGGATCTTTCGGAAAAGGCTTTCGCAAGATCATCTACTTTTTTCGTCAAAGCTCGAGCTTGATGCGCATATGTTTATGCAAATGAAGCGCATTCATCCCACTTCGATTACAGTGCGCGATCTAAGATTTGTCGACACGGGCGGAAAAAATATGCAGGTTAGGTCCACTTATTGCAGTGTCTATAACACACTGTGTCAACAGGAGAAACTCTTTCATCGACTTACCTTAAGCGTCTTTTTCTGGTAGAATACCAGATTTGATGGGAACGTGTTCAGCAGTTGATTTAGTGGGTCTTCACTACACCTGCTAACTCAACCCCCCTGAGGATCGATTGCCTCAGTATCGATCCACCTATGGTGGAGACATACCCTTAGATGTTGTGCCCCTTATTCTTTATTTATTATAGCTCCTAAACATATAAAGTTCTTTCAGATGATGCAGTAAAGAGTCTTGTTCTCAACCTCAATGTGCCTCAATGTGGTATTCCCAGCTAATTCGATTTAAGGCTTTAATTCGGAATCCCGTTTCACTGCCGCGTGTAGACACGGGCAGTTACTTCAGGCTACTCAATTTCTAAAATGGCGACCGGCCAGGAACATGCTAATGAAGCGCGGGATATTTAAATCCTGTGCTTCATTTGCAATTTCGGTCGCCCTCATTAGCCTCCCTAGATCGAACTAGGGGGCTAGTGTAGACATACCCTATGTCAAACAGTAATCTGAAGAAAATATGTTGATCAACATGTTATAGGACAAGCTGGGTGAGGTGATATCTTTATTGGGCCAACTTCTGTTGTCTCTCTTACCCACCTTCTCTCTACGGTCCTGGGACTAGCATGGATACAACCATTCTGCACACATTATATATTATAGTTTATTAAGAAGGTTTCCACATTTTTTTCTTAAAATTCGAGGCATGTAAAAGCCTTTCACACACCTAGCCCCACCAACCATTAAACTGATATCAGTGACCTTTTCAGAAAATCGTAATTTTTTAGTATTGCTTACCATTTTCCACCCTCACATTTCATTATGTATAAACACTAGAGATGTTAAAATGGTTAACCAGCCCCCATTGGTGACCTCCTGTGGCAGCCAGCCATGCGAGGCAGGGACAGCCCCGGCCATGATGGGGCAGTCGGGATCAGAAGCGGGACCCCATGGCTGTGGTGGGGCTGGGTTAGCAAGCCGGGAGGTGAGCCCAAAGTTAAAACAATTAAATAAGAAGTGTTAGAATCATAGAATCCTGGGGCTGGAAGAGACCTCAGGAGGTCATCAAGTCCATCCCCCTGCCCAAAGCAGGACCAACCCTAACTAAAGCATCCCAGCCAGGGCTTTGTCAAGCCAGGACTTAAAAACCTCTAGGGATGGAGATTCCATCACCTCCTGAAGTAACCCATTCCAGTACTTCACCACGCTCCTAGTGAAATAGTTTTGCCTAATATCCAACCTAGACCTCCCCCACTGTAACTTGAGACCATTGCTCCTTGTTCTGCCATCCGTCACCACTGAGAACAGCCTCTCTCCACCCTCTTTGGAATCTCCCTTCAGGAAGTTAAAGGCTGCTATCAAATCCCCCCTCACTCTTCTATAGACTAAACAAGCGCAAATCCCTCAGCCTCTCCTCGTCGGTCATGTGCTCCAGCCCCCTAATCATTTTGATTGCCCTGCACTGGACCCTTTCCAATGCATCCACGTCCTTTCTGTAGTGGGGGGCCCAGAACTGGACGCAATATTCCACATGTGGCCTCACCAGTGCAGAATAAAGGGGAATAATCACTTCTCTAGATCAGCTGGAAATGCTCCTCCTAAACATATAAAGTGCCATTAGCCTTCTGGGCTACAAGGGCACACGGTTGACTCATATCCAGCTTCTTATCCACTGTAATCCCCAGGTCCTTTTCTGCTGAACTGCTACTTAGCCAGTCAGTCCCCAGCCTGTAACAATGCTTAGGATTCTTCCGTTGCAAGTGGAGGACTCTGCAATTGTCCTTGTTGAACCTCATCAGATTTCTTTTGGCCCAATCCTCCAATTTGTCTAGGTCGCTCTGGACAGTATCCCTACCCTCCAACGTATCTACCTCTCCCCTTAGCTTAGTGTCATCCGCAAACTTGCTGAGGGTGCAATCCATCCCCTGATCCAGCTCATTAATAAAGATGTTGAACAAAACCGGCCCTAGAACCGATCCTTGAGGCACTCCGCTTGAAATTGATCACCAACCAGACATCGAGCCGTTGATCACTACCAGTTGGGCCCAACAATCTAGCCTGCTTTCTATCCACCTTACCATTTAGCCAATCCATACGTCCTTAACTTCCTGGCAAGAATATTGTGGGAGACCATATCAAAAGCTTTGCTAAAGTCAAGGTATATCACATCCACTGACTTCCCCATGTCCACAGAGCTAGTTACCTCATCATAGAAGCTAATCAGATTGGTCAGGTATGACTTGCCCTTGGTGAATCCATGTTGACAATTCCTCATCACTTTCCCCTCTTCCAAGTGCTTCAAAATGTATTCCTTGAGGATCCCCTCCATGATTTTTTCGGGGACTGAAGAAAATCTGACTGATCTGTAGTTCCCTGGATTGTCCTCCTTCCCTTTTTAAAAGATGGGCACTACATTTGCCTTTTTCCAACCATCCGGGACCTCTCCCGATCTCCACAAGGTTTCAAAGATAATGACCAAAGGTTCTGCAATGACATTTGCCAAATCCATTTTAGCATCCCTAATAAACACACTAAATAAAAAGGACAAAAATTAAAACAGAGTATGTTGATAAATAATTCTATCACTTTGGAGGAAATATTTGCTAATCTCCTACAGATGTGGATGGTTTGTACTTACCCAGAAAATGTGATCAGACTTCATTTGTTTCTATAGCCAAGTCTACACTACGGGGCAAAGTCAACTTAATATACATAGTATATGAACACCATAGCTGGAGTTGACATAACTTAGGTCAAGTTTCTACAGGAGGTGGATGGAAGAAACTCTCCCATCGACTTCCCCCATGCTTCTTATTCTAGTGGAATACTGGAGTCAATAAGAGAGCGATCAGCAGTCAATTTAGCACCGATCCCCCAATAAGTGGAGACTATCCCTGTGAATTATACGTCTGTTTTGTGTACACACCGTACTCTGATTGCAGCCTTCTTAACGGAGACAGATTTTGTAGTCACCTTCTTGATCTGCTGCCAAGATTCCTTTCCTACCATTTGCGCACACTGTGTATTTTTTATACTTCTGCTTCCCAAGACTTATTTCTATGAACAAAATTCAAGTGCTACATATAATTTGAAAACGTTTAGACAATAACAGAATATTTTTGTACCACTTCCATTAAAAAAGTGTTTTTTCCTAATGATGGATAACATTTAAGTTAATCAATCTATGCTTTAAATTACAACATTTGAGCTATTTCTACCTATTCGAGGTAACAATAATTACAGTTAAGGCAGCAGAAAGAAAAAATATTTATATAGTACTAGGACCTGAAAACATGTCCTCTCCCATAAAAAGTCAGAAAACAAATCACAAGCAACTATCATTTGCCTGTTACATTATGTTCACTGTTTACCCAGCTTCCCCCACTCTTCACCAAACTACATTCCCAATTTTACTAGACACAAGCATGGAGCGTCTTAACTTGTGTTTACACTTCTGCATGTTTCAATTCCAGTGCAGGTTCCTCTAAGACAGTTTCAGGCCCACTGACAGGGAAGGAGGCAAAAGCAGTAATTGCCCTGGAACCCAGAGATTCAAAGGGGCCCGGAGCTACGATGGTAGCGACCGGAGTCCCAGTCCCTTTAAACTGCCACCAGAGCACTGCTTCATGCAGCTCTGAATGTGGGGTGTGGGGCACTGTGGTCCAGGTGGCGCTAAGGGCTGACTGCTTGAGGCTCCGCCCCTTCGCCCAAGGCCCTGCCCCTTCCAGACCCACCCCCACCTTGCTCGAGGGCCCGCAGTAGCCACGCTGGACAGTTCTAACTACAGTTGCAATTCTCAAGCATTTGCTCTACTGAGCAGCAACAAGGAGATCAAACAGCATACTTAGGATTCTAAACCAAGACCCATCAAAGTCACTTTTAATATCCAAGTTGTTTGTGGTTCCCTGTGCAGCTAATCCTGTTTTATGCTCTTGCAGTACAGAGGACAATTTCCTCGGTAATAGCATTCAACTAACACGACAGGTGGAAACACACCTTCCCCTCAAGCAATGAAAAATGCCATACTTCAGAGTAAAAGAATAGCATAAAACTCATCTGTCATTATAGCCTCAGGAGAAATGCCTCAGAATTCCAAAGTTACCAGTCAGAAGCAACTTGCTCACATAAGGTTCAGCCACGCTGGCAGAACAACAGGAAACGTAGCCAGAACTAAAAAGGCACAATAAAAACAGATAGCAGCAGGAATCTTTCCTCTGGAAGCCCATCATAGAATCATAGAGCTGGAAGAGACCTCAGGAGGTCATCAAGTCCAGCCCCCTGCCCAAGGATCAGATGTGGATCCTTAAGATCATGGGGTTTTTCCTAAAAATGTGTCTCAACCTCCATTTACCAAAATAAAATATTCGTTAATACTTATGGGGAACAGATAATCGTTTCAAAACAACATTAGCTCCCTGTAGTGAAAACGAGGCCAATTAATTTTTATTTTTTTTTAATCTCAGGTATTTCTCTCTAGATTTCATGCCTTGGGAGAAGAAAAAGCAAGACCTCTCCCCAGGTCAAGAATTCTTCTCCTACTTAGAACAATTTCCATGACAGAAGTGCCTACACTGGCCCCCAACTGGTATTCCAGGACTTTGTTGTGTCACATAATGTACAAACAAACAGCAGGAGCACTACACTGAAGAACTTGTTATCAAAACCACACACAAAGAGTTGAAAGAAAGATGTAATATGCAAGCGGGATGAACGCTCACACAAACACATTCAGGAGAACAAACAGTAACCCATTCCATGTATCAAAAATATAGCCACAAAGAAAGGTAGGAATGCAAGAAAGTTTGCTTGGATGGATATAAGGAAGTCCAGTGATTAGGGCATAAGCTTCAGTTCCCTGCTTCCCCACAAATGTCCTGTGTGACTTTGGGGAAGTAATTTAACCATTTAGCTCCCCAGCTGTAAATGGGAATAACATCATCTCTGCAACTCACAGGGTACATCTACACTGCAACACTATTTCGAAATAACTAGCACTATTCCAAAATAACTTAGTCCGCGTCGACACAGCCGGCAGTTATTTCGAAATAGTGTCGAAATACTGTCAAGCTGGAGGACTTCTTACTCCGACTCCTGCAACCCTCATTGTACGAGGAATAAGGGAAGTTGGAGGAAGAGTGCTCCATTTCAAAATAAGGGCTGTGTAGACGCTCCCTATTTCAAAATAAGCTATTTTGAAATAAGATACGCAATCGAAGTAGCTCAATTTGTGCAGCTTATCTCGAGTTAAGCCCTGCAGTGTAGACGTACCCACAGAGTGCTGCCAGGACAAATATACTAGAGTTTGCAAGGTACTCAGATGCTATGGTAATGGGGGTTTACATAAAGTACATAAGAGCCAAAAGATTAAAAATTAAAAATAAAGGCTGCTCTGTGCCTTAGCTTTCTATTTATGCAAATGGCATAATAGTGCTTCCTTTATCCTTCTTGTCTAGATTTCACACTCTTTTACCAGCTGTATGATTGCAGTTAGTACAATGGGGTCCTGATCTCAAATGTGTAGGCATTACTGGCATACAAATGATGATGAAGAAAGCAGGAGCAGAAGAAACAAAATCAACCAAGGTGATAGCATTAAAGATTTGGGTTCAATTTTCGATAAAATTCAGTCATTAAATGATGAACCCCAGTACACACGGCCATTATTATTACAGAATAATAATGCACAACATGTGTAAAACTGTGCGCTTATCAGCTGGGGAGGTTGGGTGCTTTAAAAAAAAAAAAAAAAAAAAAAAAGTTTAGCTGTTTAGCAACTTTCCTAGTTCACAGCCTCAGGTCTGTTCCGGCTGAAAAATGAGCTAACAGAGATCCCATTGATACTCCACTCATCAGCTTTGTAAAAGTACTCAAATTTGATTCCTTGTGTATTATTAAACACAAGCTGACTTCCTAACCTGTACTGGGGGGAGGGTGGGAGGAGAGAAAAGGGGAGAGAAGCAGAAAGCGTTTAGTTGTTCAGATCCCTAAGACACTGTATAAGCAAAGTCACACTTCATCTTGGCAATACTAAGCAGTCAGTAAAAAAACATTTTAACTGTATGATTGAACATTTTCTTATGTACAGTAGTTTTAACAGGGGCAAAGAGAAGAAAACATGCAATGTTTTCAACTAAACTACAAACCTCATGTGAATGTTTCCCTAAAAAGATTACTTTAAGGGAAAAAGTCATTTTAAAATCCTTACTCTGATCCAACAATTCAGGTTTATTGAAGCTCTAAATCTAATTTGCTTTCACCATTTATGCGGTTTGCTCACCTCTTATACCTCACTCAGTTAGAAACAAGAAACCAGACTGGCCAGTTTCACTTTCTGGTTCTTGTGTTTTCAGGTTTCCAGCATTACAATAAAATGCTTAAAATTTAAAAAGCTCAAAACTTTCTAAAATAAGTATCTGAAGTCAGACTCCTAAGTCTAGATTTAGGTACCGGCTTTTCAAAAGTGGTGAGTAATCAACAACTCCCAGGGTAGTTACTGGGAGCTACTTATTACTGAGTGCTTTTGAAAAGCAAGTGCCTAAATGTAGATATAGGTGCATGACACCAGACATCTACTTTTGAAAACAGTAATCAAAGTGTTTCTTTGGGTAATTTCTTTTAAAGAGATTTCATGAAGACAATTCTTTTTATATGCTTTGGGAAAAAAAACCTTTTTTCTCTTCCCAGACAAATATTTAAGGGTAGGTCGCTATTTTATCTTGAGCGGGTAAAGTATAGGAACAGGGAAAGGGACAACAATTCTTAAAACATGTCTGACAACAACTGTGTGTGTGGCTTGCTAATTGGCATGCTCTCTGAGAGCAGGGGACAAATTCCTTGCATTTTTGTGACAGCAGTGAGAAGTGCTTTAGACACAAGTCCAACCTTGTAATAAAATGCAGATACCCAAAAAGGATTCAGATTTGCCCAATAACCCAGCAGGCCGTCACTGTCCTGGAGAATACACATGGTCAGCTCTGAATAACCTTTGCATTTGTTTGCAACATCTTAATGGTAACATAAAACTGCACACCTTTTGCTTAGTATGCCCAGACTAAAGCAAAGCAAAGCAAGCAGAAGAGTAGGTGTTCCATTTCCACAACTTCATGAAACAAAGAAACAAAAAAAGAAACCTTGTGGGTTGGTCAAAATGATAACGGTTTATAGAAGACAGATAAAAACATGCAGCTGTCTTCTGCTTTTGCTCACTTTGTAATTCCAAGCCTTTGATTATGGAAGGGGGAGGGGGGGTAAGATACCAGATACCTTATAACATCAAAAAGAATGGGCATGTTTGAAAGGAGCATATTTGATTTAAAAATAATAAATTGTGAACGGTTCATCTTCACCCATATAACTAATGCCACTTCGTAGCACAGGTTCAACCTCCCAAATCTGGGACTTTCCAGTCCAGCAACATCCATGGTCCTACTGAACCACGGATGTTGATGGACCAAAAAGCACCAGAGACCAGTACCAAGAGCAGGCCGGGAGTCCCATGGGAGCTGGGGAGCCCCAGCTGGGCAGGTGGTATTTGGGCTGGCGGCAGCTGGGGGAGCCCAAACCCAGGGAATCCCAGCCCAGTTAGCCCCAGCAATGGCTGGGGCCCTAGCCCTGGCCAGGAACTCCTGGCAGCAGCAGGGCCGCCGGCAGCTGAGGATCCCAGACCCCAGCTCAAGCTGGGAACCTCCCAGCGGGAGTGGGGCTGGTGGTGGCCGGGGAACCCCAGCTCCAGGTGAGAGACCCGGCAGCAGCGGGGCAGTGGCGGCTGGAGAGCCCCAGCTCCAGGGAGCTCCTCTTGGTGGGCCGGCAGCAGAGTGGGGAGCTGTAGCCAGACATGAACCCCATCTTGTTTCCCCCCCCCCCCAGAGAGCAAGAGAAAGGCAGTCAGCCTTTGATGCCCTGGGAACACAGGTGTGCTGCCTGTCCCTGACTCTAACATAAACAGAAACCAGACAGTAAATGGGCTAGCTGACGACCCGGGCCTCCCGCCGCCTCTGATGGCTAGTACCAGTAATTGACACGCCTGCACTGTCCCAGGAGAGGAATCTTCGCCCATCACATACCAGAAGTGCCCATTGTCTGCATTTTCCCAGGTGTGAATTATGCTTTGCACCCTTCGTGGGAAACTTGGCATTCAAAGCCATTTTTCCTAATTGGCCACTTGAGACCAGGAAGAAGCCTACGTGACCCAAGGGGTATAAAGAGGGGTTTAGTAGCCCACCCCATTTGAGCTCTAATCATCTATACCTGCTGGCAGGTATTGATTGTCTCCCGAGGTCTGTGGACGCCCAACCTCGCCCTACTTCTTCCCGAGGGATTGAGAGAAAGACGCTGGCCACGCCAAGTCTGGAACGCAGGGGTGAGAATATATACCTGCTATGTGTCTATTTTGCATGCATTTAATAAGAGCTCAGAGAACCAAAAGGGTTTCATGGTACCTGTAAGTGACTTTTGTTTTAAGTGTAATTTCTGTCCTGTCCTTTTGTAGTGGCTGTGTTATCTGTAACACAGCAGTAGCATTTAACAGCTAAGTTTACCCTGTAACAATAAAATAGTAACTGTTTAAGCTTTAACCTGACTCCTTCAGTTGCTGTAACAGAACCAAGCACAATTTAAAAGAACTCCAGCCGGTCATAAGGGACAGATACAGGGAAAGCTTGAGCGTTGGATCGTGTCGCTTCCAGAGGACAGATCCGTTGGGGCGCCTGTCAACCTCTTCCAGGTTGCCCGCTGCTAAGGACCCCGGTCCTGGCAGTTGAAGTCTCAGGTGTATAAGCTCTCCCTGTAAACTTATTGGAGCGCCCGTCAACCTCTTCCAGGTTGCCCACTGCTAAGGGACCCCGGTCCTGGCAGTTGAAGTCTCGGGTGTATAATACACACACCACTCACTGCCCTGACCATTGGCTGACAGGAACCCAGGCTCTGGGGAGACCTGCCCGGCCAGCGGCAGCAGGGCCAGCAGCAGGGCAGGGGAGCCCCAGCCTGGGCAGTCCCACGGCCCGTAGAGAAGCCCACAAATGGGCCAGCAGGGGAGGAACGACCTCCCCAATCCATCAAACTCCCTGGTTCGGGACCACTCAGGTCCCAAGGGTGCCGGACCAGAGAGCTCCAACCTGTATTGCCAATCCCCAACATTCAAAAACTCATGAGTCAGACACCTGAAACGATGAGATTAGCTTGAAAACATGAACCCTGGTTCAAAAACCAGCTGGCAAATAAAAAAGAACTTTAATATCTCTTTTAAAATCTTGTAATATTTTTAAGCCATTCTACGGCCACGAGAGCTTGATTTTTTTTTTTTAACTAAATACTGAGATTCATACCTAAGAGCATGATTCCAGAAGCTGAGGCTTTAAGGAAAACAACAAATATCACAAGTTTTGGCTACAGTCTTTTTATTTCTTTTCATTTCTGCCACTTTGGGCAATGAAAATGACTGAAGTAAATATCACTTTCTTGCTGCTGCAATACTTGAGTTTCAGATACTGTACAAGATTGTTCACAGGTTGTCAATTTTTAATTGTGCAATATTTCTCAAGCTTATTTTGTTATTGCGTTTCCATTTGAGGCCAACTTTAAAACTGACGGCGTGCCTCAACAGCGTGGGTGAAATTAACGTCAGTATTATTCCACTGACTTCAGTGGCATCACAACAATAAAGAAATCGGTCCTCCCTTTTCCTCTCTCATGTTTACACAAATGTTAGGAGGATCAAAGCCCAACTGCATTCCCTTTCACAAGATCGGGAGGAATAACTAACTTGTAGCCTATCAAATCTAACTGGCCTCAACAAGTAGGAACTCAGCAGATAGAGTAAAAAGTTATTCTCAATCCAGGCTACCAGAGGCTTTAGCAGATAAGAAGTTTAAAAGCAAATACTTTGGGAGGGGGGAGGGGGATTGCTTCAAAGGGTTTAGACACAGAGGGGGGATTTTAACCTTTCCAACATGTACTTTCATCTCCTCCCAACACCAGTTGCAGTACTGCTACTGAATTTGCTTAATGAGGTTTTTATTAGGGATGTAACATCCCATTTAATTGGTTAACCAGTTGAATGTGATGTTTAACCAGTTAAACAATTAATGGAGGGGCAGGAGGGCCAGCCGGGAGTTGCCCCCCACTCCTGCCACAGAGAGGGGCTGCTCTGGCCCAGCTGGAGCACCCCTGCCTGTGGCGCATCCAGGCTGGCCCCACCACGACAGGGGCTGCTCCGGCCTGCTGGAGTATCCTTCCCTGCCCTTGGTGGGCTTTGCGGGGATGGAGCAGCCCTTTCCCATGCTGCGCCGGGAGCTGCACCAGCCCCCACTGGGGTAATTAGTGAAGCATTCATATCCCTAGTTTATAGCACATTGCAGGTATTTGATTTAGCTTTCCAAATATCACCTGTTACTAAACTTTCCTAAAACTAAAACAGGCCTGGACAAAATACGGCCCATGGGCCGAGCCACCGGATCCGGCCCGCGGAGGCAGCGGAGCTTACCCCACAGCCCCGCAGAAAAGGGGCTGCGGGGCTCCGTTTCTGTTTTGAAACTGGAGAGGAGGGGGGGAAGTTTTAGGAGCCGCCCTGCCCCCAGCACATTCCCATTGGCCGGTTTCCACCAGAAACCAGCCAATGGGAGCTGCTTGTTAGAATAACAGGCAGCTAAGAAGAATCACGCTCCCTCTCCTGGGCTCAGTTATTCATGAAGCGCATGGCCAGGCAGGTAAGCTGGCTGGGAAACATTTTAAGCTCTGCAGGCAGGCTGGCTAGTTTGGCAGCTGGCAAGTAAGTCTCTTGGCCACAGCCTGCTTCTGGCACCCCAGCCCTTTCCTGCCCCAACTCTCTGCCTCCCCTCCATCAACATACCCAAACCCTCTGTCCCCCTTCTTACACACATACCCCCTCCCAGATCTGGCACTCCAATCTCCTACCCCAGATCACAATCCCCTCCTACCCTAGATCACATCCCAAACCCCTGCACTCCAGTCCCCTGCCCTAGGTCACAACCGCCTGCTACATCCCAACTCCCTCCCAGACTCCAGTCTCCCTCCTGCACCCCAGTCCCTTACCCCAAGCTCCCTTCTGCACCCAACCTCCATCCCAGACCATGCACCTCCTCCATTAACATAATGGAAGAGCGCAGCCCTCGACCACTTTCCAAAATCTTGGAGTGGCCCCCATCAAAAATTATTGCCCACCCCTGAGCTAGAAAGTGGTTACGTTTCTTACTGGAGTGTGCATTTCATACATGGTGCAAGCTGATAGTTTCTGTCCATTACCGTTTCCTCTGATTCTGATCTCAAATCAGTGTTATACCAGTGTAGCACCACTGATTTACACCCACATGAATGGAGAATCCTGCCCACAGAGAAGAGACACTGAAGAAGCTGAAATCAAAGGTAATTTTTTGGTCACAGATACAATATTGCTTGGGGGGCTTAATGCTGCAAACATGCACACGTGTGTGCTGTGGCACATTTTGCACACGTAGTCCCCCTTTAAGTGGGCCATACTGTAGAATTTTCTTCTCTGTAACAAAGAAGGGAGGATCGGATTAGAAGGATTTCACATGCTGAATTTTTTGAAGTCCCCGATTGTTTCTCCACTGCACACTAATATATTTCACCCAGAGGAGGTTCTTTGGCAACATAAAGACTAAACTGTGACACTGGCCCTGGCCTCTGATACAAGATAGGAAGAAATGAATGCTATAATGGTTGGTGCCCAAGATAAACGACATTAACTGTGCTCCAAGGAATAATGTGCAAACACACTGGCTGACTCCACATAATAAATCACTTTTCCAAGGCAAATCCAGCTTTGAATTCCTAGTTCACTATCTTGGTTGAAGCAAATGACACAGAACCTTTGTATATTTTTGTTTGTCTTTATGAACTGGGTTTCCCGTCTGTTGGCTTGTCGTAAGATTCCACGCTGGGAGAATGCTTAGTATGAATGGCACGGGATCTCAAAGACAACCTGCTTTCATTCTGCATTTGGCATTTCTAAATATACAGGAGACCAGCTCTATTCATCCATCTCAAAAGGGAACTGCAGAAACACTGACGGACCTCTGAGCAGATGGGTTTGCCATTTCTTTCACTGAAGGGCGTATAGTTGAAGGGCTTGCCTGAACTTATAGCACAACTGCACTGGTGGAGCCACGCTGCTTAGTGTAGACGCAACCTACACCAACAGGACTTCTCCTAGTTAACCCACCTCCCTGAGAGGCAGTAGTTATGTCGATGAGAGAAGCCATTCTGCCAACATAGTACTACCCACTCTGGGAGCTAGGTCGATATAAGGGCATGGCTGAGGGGTGTGAACTTTCCCCACCACTGAGGCCTTGTCCACACTAAAAGGAAGATCACCACTGCCATGATCAACCTTCCGGAGTTCCATTTGGCGAGTCTAGTTAAGACTCACTAAATCAAACTCAGTGGGCACTCTTGCCATCCTCCTTTTGTGAGAAGTAAGGGAAGCCAATGGGAGTATTTGCTCCGGTCAGCTTCCCACTGCGAGTGCGCTGCCAAGCTCGGCTTTAAAGTAAGCCAACTCCAGCTGCACATTCTACCCAGCTGGAGTTGCATACCATAAGCCGAGCTGCCGGGTCTAGTGTAGACCTGGCCTAGTGTAAACGAGCACATGTTGGAAGTGTGAACCAAGTCTTAAAGTAAGCCCATGGGGGGAAAAACCTATCTCCTGTTTTGAAGCAATGAAGACAACGGTAGAAAATAAGACTTCCATGTTGATGAAAATGTAAGGGGGGAAAAAAAACATTGGTATGTGTCATTGTGAAGTGATGCACCTTCACAAACATTCTTCATTGCTAATTATTGTTGGTATTAGCAGGAGTGCCTAGAAGCCCAGAGATCAACGCCCCATTATGGTAGGGCTTCACTTACGCATAGTGACAGTTCTACCCCTAAATAGACAAGGCGAACAAAAAAGCACAGAGATGAAGTGACAGAACCGAGTATAGACCCCAGGTCTTCTAAATGCCAATCCAGCACCACTACCCACTTGGGGATACTACCTCTCAATGCCATAGGACAAGTAAAGGGTTTGTGATACATTAACCAGAGCTGGCCAACTTTTTTTAATGAAAAAAAAAAATTAAAATGACCTTCTTTTAAATTTTTTTTTTTTAACATTTTGTGTAAAATTGGATGACTTACTTCAAATTTGTGGAAATGGTTATTAAAACCTTTTGTTTACCAAAACACCATTTCTATAATGTTTTGATTGTAAATTTTAAAATAATTTCAATACAGTACTCCATTAAATTCTCCCCTTCCCCCAAAAAAGTGGGTCCATTTCAAGCCACTAGATATGAAAACAACTTTGAAATGACCAGCTTTAATACAAATGAAGAATTGAAAACACAGGGATATTAAAACCTCTCTCAGAAACACAGCCAGTGATGTACTCTCAGATACACACACTTTACCTGAATGCTTAAAAGGCTGGGGACCTGCTCCCGCACCTAATGCGGACAACCACTCAGACTATCCCCTCAGTGCAGGGGTGGGCAAAATCAGGCCCCGGAGCCTGATCTGGCCTGCCCAGCTGATTGCCAGCATCTGCATACTTACAGCTAGCAGTGTGTGTTCAGCTGCCCCTCGCCCTACCTTGCTGCTCCTGCAGCCCAGCTGCTCCCAGGATTCTCCTGCTAGCTGTGCAGAGGGGAGGAGAGAGGTGGGTGGTGAAGACAGGGTGTCCCCCTGCCCTGGTACCCCATCTTTGCAGCACAGAAATCAGGGGAGAGGGAGATGCACAGCAGACCTGCTCCAATCTGAAGCATGGACAGTAAGTGACACAGAGGAAAACATGTCTCGAGAGGCAGTGCCCTGTTCCTAAAATTTCAGTGCTCATGCTCAAACACACACACACACACCCCTATCTCTGCAGAATAGGGGGAGGGGAGAGCAGAAGACAAGAGAGCAAGGCAGCTTTCCCTGTCTTAAAGAGACAGCATGGCACTTCTCTCAGAAACTTACCCAGCAGCAACCAGCGCACACACACACACACACTTGTCACTGTCTCACACACACAGTCTGTGCCACATTGTCTCTGTGCCCCACACACAGTCTCACACACACACACACACACACACAGTCAGTCACACACACTCAATCTGTGTCACAAAGTCTCTCACACACAGTGTGCATGTGTGTGTCTGTTTCTCTCTCTGCAGCCCCTAGCCCCACCCCTTCCACCTGAGGCCCCGCCTCTCCTGAGGGGCAGAGTCAGCCCATGACCTCATACCAAAATTCATGAAGTGACCCCCCTGGGAAAATTCTTGCCCACCCATGTCAGTACCTAGTTCTGCAGCTGCTCTGTACACAGAACTCCCACCGAGTGACGCTTCACACACCCAGTAGTGGGTGAAATGCCACACAGACAGCACTCAGAGGGCCATAAACCTTAAGTCCCATTTAAACCCACAAAATAGGTTAAAGTGTGATGTAAGTGATGCACCAGCCTTATGTCGTCCCTCTGCACAGATGGAGAATTTAATCTACGGCACAGCTGCAGAATAGCCTGTCCTTTATTACTTCCCAATCCTTCTTTACCGGCCCAATCTAAAGCCCATTGAATTCAAAGGAAACACTGTCACGGAAGCTGCAGCATAGCAAGGGCTGCCATTTTTGGTCACTCATTTTTGGACTGAGATTTTCAAGGGTTGGTTCGCTGCCCGAGAGTCAACGCTTTTGAAACAATTAAGCAGAAAAGATACAGTCATTTGGAGCATGAGGACTATGGGAAGCACAGTCACTCCCCCTATTATAAAATAGTCTACAATTAAGAAAACAACAACAAATAGTGACATAACCGCTGGAGGGCCAAAAAGATCAATTTGGCAGGGAAAGACCAGACACCTTTGAGTAGTCCAGTGGAAATTGTGTGTAACTTAGCCAAGTACTGCGGGACTAAAAAGCATACACTAGCATTCTCGGAAAGGGGCTTTTTGAATGGATCCAGAGTTTATTCTTCACGTATGTATGTTTCCACTACAGGGGAAGATGCCATTTCAACCTTCAACACAAAAATCCAGACTTGAGCTGTATGATAATTTTTCTACCATTTCTCTTCAGTTGTATGTCTGGACTTGATATAAAAGCGCTGAAAATCAGACAAATTTAGGAAAATAATTCTGAGTTCTGTTATTGTAAGGATTGGAGCACTGATTGAAAATTAAGAGGCGAGTTTAGAGCCCGCAGTGCCTTTTAACCCCTTTGATTACTTGCAAATCACCTCCACCACATGGAACAGTGGGATTGGATTTGACCTTACCGTTTTAGGTGGGCATCGATTGTTTAATTTCGGAAAACATATTAGCATTCTTGCACTTGGCATCAGCTACTTTGGCTCTCCAACCTCTACAACTGAAAGAGATTCACACCTTTGAATTATAAAATGATGGCCAACCTAAGGTGGTAAATCAGAAGCTCCTTTTTCCAGGCCTCTACTAGGGAGCTTGAAATCCACAATCGCATGCAAGGTTTAAAATTCCTTCCCTGTGCTTGCAAAGGGGCTCCCAGGAGAGCATGTTTTCCAAATGCACTGTGCAAACCTGATGCCTGCAGGACATATAAATAATTCATGCATACGCCTGTGATAAGAGCCAGAGAAATGCACTAGGGGAAAAAAGGGGGGGATGGGGAAGTCATCCTTGGAGCTTCTTTGCAGGCACCCTGTTGTCGCTGATCACTGCTTCATGTTTCTAATATGCTAAAGAAGGCAGGGGTATTTAGTACACGTGCCCGTGTTCCAAGGTCATTCCATGGACAATGTATTCAAGAAGCCAGCAACAAACATGAGGATACCAAAAACTCATCAGAAAAAGCTCTGGAAGTCTTCATTGTATAGTGATAAAAGAGGGGAAAAAAGAAGGAAAAGAGAAGCAATTTTCTCTGAATTTCTAAACCCTCTTTTCTGTTCTCTGCCACATGGGAACCATTGCCTTTTTAGCGACCTGATAGGACTGAGATAAAAGGACGTAGCTTGACTTCTCAGTAGTTACAGCAACTTCTTGGTCAGGGGGGAAAAAAAAAAAAAAAGCATAAACCACATGTGCTAGAGCTGGCTCCCACTGAAGCCAATAGCAAAACTCCCACTGATTGCAACAAAAGGTGGCCAAATGTTCACTAAATTAAGAGCCAGGAAAGCTGAAAATACAGATTTTTTTGGCCAGATTCGGAGCTCAGTTACTCCTCTGCAACTGCAGAGTGACCTCACAGACACCAATGAAATCATTCTGGCTTTGTACCAGTGTAACTGCATGCAGAGCCTCGTCCTGCATCCCAGTGCTAAAAGTTGCACACTGAGTAGTATATAAGAATCACAGATATGAATATAAAATGCTGTCTGCTGATGAGTTGCTATGCTTGGCAGTAGGGATGTAAGCGAATAGTCGACAATCAGATAGTCAACTAGGCGCTTCTCCACCCCCTCCCCTGCTGCCTCTATCAGTGGCTCTTAATACATTTAAAAATCAGAAGTGAAGCGGGGGGGAGAGAACCAACGCAAGCCAGGACAGCTGATTCCCGACTTGTGCTGGGTCCCCCACTGCGCTTCAGTCTTTTAAATGCTCACTCTGGGTTCCTCCTGCTGCGCTTTAGCCTTTTAAATGTATTAAGAGCCTGCTGGCTCCCCCGCTTACAGACTGATCGATGAAAAATCCATCAACAAGTCAACTGGTTGATTAAACAAAATTTGACATCCCTACTTGGCAGACAATACACTTGCATGGCTTAGAGATCTCATGCAGCAAAACACATTGCAATAGCCCTTTATTAAAAGAGAACACTCTAGAGTGTGCAGTTAAGATGTTAGAGGGTCCTGGGCTAGCGGCATTAGCTGTTCAGAGCAGGGAATGTATTTTTGTTATGTCTGAGTATAGCACCTAATTCAACAGAACCCTCAACCTGAGCAGGGCTTCTAAGCTCTGAAAACAAATAATCATTCTCACAGCAAAGCCCTTCCGATTTAAAAATAAGGAATGGATGAGGCCACCCAGATAACATTCAAAACACAGGGCAAAAGTTCTGCTTTTTGATCTACAGGGCAACATTTTGGAGTTCCGTCACCCCAGAAGCTCCCATCAGCATCAACTCCTGGTCTACAAGCAGTTATGCTCCTCAGAGGTACCTGGGTCTCATTCCTGTCACCCCACTGCCAATCAGAAGCAATAGGGGTGTCTGGCTGGTCTCTTGTAAGGGCATTATGGAGTACCATGTGCACAAACACACATCTTAACAATAGTTTCCTGAGACAGGGTGTCTTTCAGTGAAAGGTTAATATATTTGCCAGAAAACACATAAATCCTCGCTTTTCCGTCATCTCAACACAAAGGAAAACTCCTACCCCTTCCACCAGAGTCCACCCAACCATTCCCTCTCCAGACAGAGCAAACAGTGTCCTCTAATGCTACTTTACACTTCTGATTGTTGATCTTGGAGAGTATGTTATTTGGAGTAAAATATAATCTATTTGCTAGGTATGCACATAGAAATAATAATGGAAACTGCTAAAGCTGCAAGAAAAACCATAATATAAGGATTAAAAATAGGCTTAACTATAGGTTTTTAGTATTAAGGGTTCAGAATGAGGCCCAATAAGAAGGCAATTGGCACAAGCTAGCATAATTATTATGTGCTTGACCTAACCTTATAAAATTTAACAACCAGTCTCTTGTGATGATTTAGCAATGCACTGTGTGATTAATGTGTCAACCAAAAACATACCTATGGCTGCATCTTAGGGTACTTTTGCAAAAAGCTAATCATGGAGATACCTTCATGGATGTACCTGCATGGATATTGACTGAGATATTGACACAAAAGTGATATGTCAATTGTCAGAAGTTTAATCATGATTAGCAGCAAAGTCACACATGGGGAAGGCTCAAAACCTTATCAGATATGGCCCCAGCCATGTGCAGGTGGAATAGGAAAGGGGGCATAAAATAGCATCACCCCAGAGTCCCTATGACAGGTTGGAAAACCACATGGGCAGGAAACCTGGACCAGCACCATCCTCTGGGGTGATCTCCACTTACACCTGTCGAAAAGCTGACGGGTGCGGAGGAGCACATGGATCGGACAGAGACATCTCTTAGAGGAGGGTCTATTAAAAGAGATGCTCAAAGTTCTAGTCAGGAGGAGAGGATGGAAGTATTGGTCAGATCAGATGAGACAGAATCAAATGAAAAAGAGTCTAAAACATTAGGAAGTGGCAGACAGATAAATAGTGCCAAATTTTTAAAGCGCTTATACACAAATGCTAGAAGTCTAAATAATAAAATGAACTAGAGTGAACTAGAGTGCCTAGTTTTAAAGGAGGATATTGATATAATAGGCATCACAGAAACTTGGTGGAATGAGGACAATCAATGGGACACAGTCATACCAGGGTACAAAATATATCGGAAGGATAGAACAAGTCGTGCTGGTGGGGGAGTGGCACTATACGTGAAAGAAAATGTAGAATCAAATGAAGCTAAAATCTTAAATGAGCCAAAATGTTCCATAGACTCTCTATGGATAGTAATTCTATGCTCCAGTAATAAGAATATAGCAGGAGGAATATATTATCGACCACCTGATCAGGACAGTGATAGTGACTATGAAATGCTAAGGGAGATTAGAGAGGCTATCAAAATAAAAAACTCAATAATAGTGGGGGATTTCAACTATCCCCATATTGACTGAGTACACGTCACCTCAAGACAGGATGCAGAGATAAAATTTCTTGATACCTTAAATGACTGCTTCTTGAAGCAGCTGGTTCTGGAACCCACAAAGGGAGAGGCTATTCTTGATTTAGTCCTAAGTGGAGCACAGAATCTGGTTCAAGAAAGTAAATATATCTGTACCGCTTGGAAATAGTGACCATAATATAATAAAATTTAACATCCCTGTGGTACGAAAAACACCTCAGCAGCACAACACTGTAGCATTTACTTTCAGAAAGGGGAACTACACGAAAATGAGAAAGTTAGTTAAACAGAAAGTAAAAGCGACAGTGACAAAAGTAAAATCTCTGCAAGCTGCATGGCAACTTTTCAAAGACACTGTAATAGAGGCTCAATTTAAATATATACCCCAAATTAAAAAACCATAGTAAGAGAATCAAAAAAGTGCCACCGTAGCTTAACAACCAAGTAAAAGAAGCAGTGACAGATAAAAAGATATCTTTTAAAAAGTGGAAGTCAAATCCTAGTGAGGAAAACAGAAAGGAGCATAAACTCTCTCAAATTAAGTGTAAAAATATAAGAAGAAAAGCCAAAAAGGAGTTTGAAGAACAGCTAGCTAAAAAATAAAAAAGGAATAGCAAAATGTTTTTTTAAGTACATCAGAAGCAGGAAGCTGGCTAAACAACCAGTGGGACCCTTGGACGACAGAGATGCTAAAGGAGCACTCAAAGATGATAAAATCATTGCAGAGAAGCTAAATGAATTCTTTGCTTGAGTCTTTACGGCTGAGGATATTGGGGAGATTCCCAAACCTAAGCCATTCTTTTGAGGTGACAAATCTGAGGAACTGTCCCAGATTGAGGTGTCATTAGAAGAGGTTTTGGAACAAATTGATAAATTTAACAGTAACAAGTCACCAGGACCAGATGGCATTCACCCAAGAGTTCTGAAAGAACTCAAATGGGAAATTGTGGGATTATTAACTGTGGTTTGTAACCTATCCTTTATATCAGCTTCTGTACCTAATGATTGGAAGATAGCTAACGTGACACCAATATTTTAAAAGGTCTCTAGAGATTATCTTGGCAATTAGAGACTGGTAAGTCTAACGTCAGTACCGGGAAAATTAGTTGAAATTATAGTAAAGAATAAAATTGTCAGACACATAGATAAACATAATTTCTGGGGGAAAGTCAACATGGTTTCTGTAAAGGGAAATCATACCTTACTAATCTGCTAGAGTTCTTTGAGGGGGTCAACAAACATGTGGACAAGGGGGATCCAGTGGATATAATATACTTAGATTTCCAGAAAGTCTTTGACAAGGTCCCTCACCAATGGCTCTTAAATAAAGTAAGTTATCATGGGATAAGAGGGAAGGTCCTTTCATGGATTGATAACTGGTTAAAAGACAAGAAACAAAGGGTAGGAATAAATGGTAAGTTTTCAGAGTGGAGGCCATTTTTCTGGAAAAACAATACTTACATCCACACTGCTATTGCGTTCTTTCAACAGAAAGTCGAAAGAAAGTCAAAAGAACGGAGAGTTTTTTCTGACAGCGGTAAACCTCATTCTACGAGGAAGAACCCTTTTTCCGAAAAAGCTTTTTCGGAAAAGCTTCGGAAAAAGGCGTGTATGGATGCGGAAGAGAGCGTTTATCAAAAGAAGAGGCCTCTAAGAAAAAGCACAAGTGCCTTGGTGGACACTCTTTCCATAGTAATCACAACTGAAATGAGAGATAGCATCCAATCAATGTGGACGCTATCTTTCGAAAAAGCACATCACTTTTTCGTTGTGCTTTTGCTTTGTAGACGCTCTCTTTCAAAAGAAGTTTTCCTGGAAGATCTCTTCTGGAAAAGCTTCTTCCAAAAGAAGCCTGCAGTCTAGATGTAGCCTCTGAGGGATATGATAGAGGTCTATAAAATCATGGAAAAAGTGAATAAGGAAAAGTTATTTACTTATTCCCACAATATAAGAACTAGGGGTCACCAAATAAAATTAATAGGCAGCAGGTTTAAAACAAACAAAAATATCCCGCGCTTCATTAGCATGATCTCGCCGGCGCGCTGGTTCAAATCAAGGGGTTTGGTTCTAACTAACGCATCCCTTCGCACACTACCTGGTTCAAATCAGCTGTGATTCGAACTAGCGCGCCGGCGAGATCATGCTAATGAAGCGCGGGATATTTAAATCCCCGCTTCATTGACTATTTTGAATGCCTGCATTTGCATCCCTAGTTCGAACTAGGGTGCAAGTGTAGACATACCCTCACAGACTTAGATCTGGAGTCAGGAGACCATGTGGGCATGGTGTGATGACTAGCAGGTGAGGCCCAAAGTCCTGGCTAAGGATCATATAGTGTGTGTGAGTGTCAATGTGAAAAAGGGCCTGTTTCCACACACAGCACACATGATGTAAAGCTGAGGGATTTTCACACCTCCATAGGTTGAGTTCCCTGGGCCTAGCTCCTGTTGCAATGTAAACTCACAGCCATTTCCAACCACCTTGCCCGGAAGGATGTTTTCAAGATTCTCAAGCAAATAATTTTGGATCATTCACCTAGCTCAACAGCCGGCTAAGCAGGACATTCATTGTACACACGGTTCTTCCAGGCTGGCCTTGCCAACAGGTTCTACCCTCAGCCAGAGAAAGAGATGCAACAAGTAGGCAGGGTGGAAGGAAACCCCTCTTTATAAGAGGGCAGGTATTAAGATGTTTCCATAAATGCTACTTTTTTTATTTCAAATGCACCCCAATACTAAAGGGAGGTGCACAGCAGCAGAAAGAAGAAAATGTCACAGGAAGCAATCTATGGATGAAGATAAAGAAATGAGATGGTCTGCCATTAATTCTCCTGCTGCTGCTTTCACTGCCTTTCTCCACAGCCTACAACCGCCAGGCAGAAGAGCTTGATTAAGGAGCAAAAAGCACAGAGTATCAGAAACCCGGAGCTATTTCTGCATTAAAAGTGCCCTCCCTAAGAATGCCCTTACTGTGTCTTCCAAATATGGCTTGGGGCTGGAGCGAAAAGCATCGGCCAGAATGTTAAAAGACTTTCTGCTGACACTGCTGAAAAGGAACGAGCGAGGATTCTGGAGCATAAAATGAAAAGCAACGAGGCTGCGACTCAGAACTGATCCGGCTTCTTTATTGGAAATTTATTATAGAGCAGTGCCCAGGGTTGCAGAGTGTCATCCACAGTTATATGTACGGAAGGGCTCGTCTACACGGAAGCTAGGGTGTGAATTCATGTGTTGACTCTAACTGCACACACTCAGGCAATTTATCTCAGGATACTTTAAAGTGTATTCGGTAGAAGATACTTTTAGCATGTAGTAAGAGTATTTTTATTGGGGGAAGGGTGATGCGGAACAGCTAGTGAGCAATCAACTCACATCATAGTTTTATACTCTCAACTTGCTCGTGCAGACAAGCCTAAAGAAGAATCAGTTGTGTTAGGTAGCTTCTAAGCACCATGTAGACTTGTAGAGTGATTGCCAGCTACAGGATCAGATCCTCAAGCAGGCCTAAGTAAGCATGGCTTCACTGCAGCTATATAATTTACATCAGCTGAGGACCTAGCCCGTGAAGCAGCGGCAGGCAAGATGTGGCCCCATGAGCCATATCTGCCCCACCAAGCCGCCAGATCCGGACCATGGGCTGAGCTGCCCTACTGGGACCTCAGGCACAGAGTAGCTCACAGCGTTTTAAACGGCTGGTTGCTCCCTGTGGCTCCAGCCCACAGAAGCTGAGAAACAGTGCTGGGGGCAAAGGCAGCAGGCAAAGCCTCTCCCCCCGCACCCAGAACAGAAAACCACTGGGAGCAGCCAGCCGTTTTGAGCAGTCTGGGACTCCTGGCAGGTAGGGAGCCTGCCTCAGGGTCCTGCAGGGCTGCTGGCCGGAAGCTGCTTAGGTAAGCTCTTCCCAGCCAAAGCCTGCCTTTGGCACCCCACCTTCTCTCGGCACCCCGGCACTCCCTCTCCCCCAGGTCACAACTCCCTCCCAGATTGCGCGCCCGCTTCATAGGAAAGTGCAGCCCTTAACCACTTAACCAAAGTCTTGCAGTGGCCCCCCAATCAAAAATTATTGGCCACCTCTGTCTTAAAGGCTGGAAAGTTGGAAGAGTTTGCCTGACCCATACTGTTACTCTCCTAGTCAAAGTCATCATCACGCTGCCATAAACTGCTCAAGGCTCCAATACAATTTCTTTTCAACATAGGTGACAGACATGTGCACACGTCTCATCTAAATCACAAGATCATCAACACACAGAGGTTGAAAATTTACAAGTGACCTCACCTTTCCATGCCAGGGTGCAGAGAAGTCTCAGCTTCTGAGTGTCACAGAAAATGCAATAAGTCAGTACAGGCATCTCAAAACTATAACCCTGCTGTGCCACTTAGGCCACGTCTATATTTGCAGGAAGATTGACGCTGCGGTGGTTGATCTTCTGGGATTCAATTTAGCGGGTCTAGTAAACACCCATTAAATCGAATGCTGCGTGCACTCCTATTAATCACAGTACTCTTCATGACAATGAGGAGTAAGAGAAGTCGACAGGAGAATTTCTCCCATCAATCTCCCACTGTGCTAATGATGTCAAAGTCTGGCTTAAGGTATGTTGACTCCAGTTACATTATTTATGTAACTGGAATTGTGTATCTTTTGCTGACTTTTCCCTGTAATATAGACCTGGCCTTAGAGCCCTCCTCATCATACAGATCAACAAATTATAGCCATCTTTCTAGCTGGACCACAACCTTTATTATCGAGGGCCAGGAAGAAAACAGAACACTTCTATATTAAAAGACAAGATGGAGGAAGTGAAGCTTGTAAATGGCGCCTTCACTGACCCCTCCAAATCCCCCACATACACCATCCACGCTATACTAGGCAAGAGACAATAAAATTCTTTGTGCACAGGGAAGCAAAGGGACTCCCCTCTTTAAGTGCTCCCAAGAGCGCAAACAGCCTCAAAGATGACGTGAAGGGGCACTCATACCAGCTCCAAAAGCAGAGCAGGTATGCAGAAGAGGAGTATTGCAGGCCGCACCATCCCAAGCATGCCCCTCACTTCATTCTCCTGGAGATCAGGGAGGGTTTGTTACCCTGATTGTTAAATTCCTGCTCTGGGCATCCCTTGCAGTGACTCAGCTCCACCCATCCCCCATCCTCACCCCTACTCCGGGCAATGCATCTATCCATCCACCTCCAATTTCCAGGGGCATGGAGATTCATCTGGGAACAGCTGGTCACAGAGCCAGCAGGCTATTGTGCAAGAATCAGAAGCTGAATAGTTTATAATGGGTCACAGTGCTCATGTGGAATATTCCATCACTCGCCCTCTCGCCCCAGGTTGAGAATTCTTTTCCAACAGGAGAATTCTCAATTAACCTAAAGCGAGTGGTACCAGCAGCAAGGGCTGGGGTGGGCAATAACACAGGTGTGGTTTATCAAGGTTATCCCCAGGCAGGCTGCAACTGCTGTATTTACCTGCGCCTCCACACGTATAAGCGCTTGCCACTCCCGTCGACCGTGGATCACCATTTCCAGCCAATAGAAGCTGTGGGAAGGGGCACGGACCGGAACACCGTTTCCTGCAGTGATCGGTAGCCCACAGGAACTGCAAGCACCCACCTGTGACTAACTCTGACAAAATGCATCCGGCCCGGGGGCCGGTTATTGCCAGCCACTGACCTAGGTCAACATCTTCCCGTCCCAGTGCAGGAAGTGAAGAAGAGACAGAATGTTCTCCTCACCGTAATTCCTACCTAGCATGTGCTCCTTAGTGCTACATCTACACTAAGGTTACATTAACCTATCGCATAATAATGAAGTTTTCTCCTTTGAGTCCTTTGGTATATTCTTGCTACTTGTTTAACTTGAGCTGCTGAATTCAGAGCAATTGGAACAGGCATTGCAGTCTGCAAACTAATACCATAGCTAGAATATGATTTAAGACTGACTCTTCCAGAAGAGCAATTTTAAGATGATAGCTATTTGCAAGAGTATTTTTAGAAAAAACTATAGCAGCTGTGCACAGACTCTACAGTTGTAATACAAAAAGAAGCTATTTAAGTGCACTCCTGAGCCAATATAGAAGATACTTAGTATAAACTGAAATGCATCTGTTTTTACAGCTGTTCAATGAAGGCAGGAGCGTAGTTTAAGAAAAACACAGTGGTGTCACTGCCATGACAACCTTCATTATATTTAATATCTAAAGCCAGACAGCATTACGGCAGCTATAGAAGGGCAAAAAATTCAATTACCAGATTATTCTTTTAATCTCACCAAGAATAACAGAGCTTAAGAGAGTGCACCCCACAAGATCTGATGGATCTCACGAGATGCTCTCATAACTTCATCTGCTATAAGGAGGTTTCCCGTTTGAACTTGTTAAGTGCCTGTTACCGTTCTGGCTGAAACAAATGTACCATCTATAAATACCAAGGACAGCCAGTGAATGGCAGAAGCCTGAAGTTACTTTGATAAAACTGAAAACCCACTGATGCCACGAGCATAGCGTTGAAAAATATTATAAATTAGCAATCACTAGTGCTGCTCCTAGATAAAGCTCTCATTGACTGTAATGTGATGTTCCTTGTAAAGAACATAAGGTCAGGACAAATTAGGAACCAACCAACCTTTCCATGGAGCTGTTCATTATGTGCATATAAGTCAGTTTCAAGGAAAAAAGAAAGATCTATGTTGTAATGGGATCTCCTCAGGCTGCCACCTGGAACGTGAGTACCACTGAGCCTGCCTGACCCACCTGCCTGAGCTTCCTTTACACTGTAGTGCTATGACAGGCCCTCAAATCCCCTCCAGAACCTATACAGGTAGGGACAACCCACCTGCAGCTACATACAGATGCTGAGATCAGCTGTGCATGGGAAGGCTTCGGAGGAATAGACACAGCTTTCTGCCCCAAGTTATGACTTCTACGCGCTCATATTCGAGAAAGAAAAAACAAAATTTATTAACTACAAAGGATAGATTTTAGGGGATTTCCAGGCCTAGCAAACAGATCAAAGCAGATTACATAGCAAACAAACAAAACCACAAACTAAGCTTAATATATTAAAGCGACTGGATAGGAGTAGTAACTTCTCACCCTAAAAGATGATTTAAGCTGGGTTGCAGTGATTCTTAAGGGGTCAGCTGCTATTGCGTGCAGCTTAAAAGCCCAGGAATTCCTTTCACAGGCTAGAAACCCTTCTAGCCTGGGTCCAGCACTTCCCCCTACTTCAGTCCTTGTTCCTCTTGACGTCTCTTTTAGGCGGGGAGACAGTGAAGAATCATGATGCTGTCATTCCCCTGCCTTAAATGGCTTTTGCATAGGATGGGGATCCTTTGTTTCAAGGCGTGGTTCCCATGCTAGCCTGTAGGGGGGAAAATTGACATCCCAAGATGGAGTCCATGTGCCTGTAGCGTCATGAAATACAAACATAACTCAGAGGCTGTTGGTAGCATCATTCGGATGGGCTCCCTTGTGGGACATTAGCTTCCAAGACCTAGTGTTCTTCCTAATGGTCCATTGACTTGAATGGGGGCAGCTCCCCGCCAGCCAACTAAACGGATAGTCTTTGCCTGGTGGGCAAAACTACATAAAATACAGACACACAGCCAACATTCCTAACTTCAGATAGAAAATGATACATGCATATAAATAGGATAATCATATTTAGTAAATCTCTATTTGGCAATGGTAAGGCCACATCTGGAGTACTGGGTCTAGTTTTGAGTCCCCCCACTACAGAAAGGATGTGGACAAATTGGAGAGAGTCCAGCAGAGGGTAACAAAAATTATTAGGAGGGCTGGAGCACATGACTTATGAGGAGAAGGCAGGGAACTGTGCTTATTTAGTCTACAGAAGAGAAGAGTGAGGGGGGATTTGATAGCAGCCTTCAACTACCTGAAGGGAGGTTCCAAAGAGGATGGAGAGAGGCTGTTCTCAGTGGTGGCAGATGACAGAACAAGGAGCAACAGTTTCAAGTTGCAGAGGGGAGATGTGGATTAGATCTAGGAAGGTGGGGAAGCACTGGAATGGGTTGCCTCGGGAGGTGGTGGACTCTCCATCCTTACACATTTTAAAGGCCAGGTTTGACAGAGCCCTGGCTGAGATGCTTTTGTTGGGGGTTGGTCCTGCTTTGGGAAGGGGGTTGGACTCACTGACCTTCTCAGATCTCTTCCAACCCTAATCATCTATGAGTCCATGAAATTATAACCGTCCCAAAGACACCTCATACAATTACCTTGCAAAAAATACATTATGATTGTGTCATAAACACATCACAGTAACATTACTGTGATGAACATGGGATGTAGCATTACACATGCACATGTGGGAATCCAGTTAAAAGTTTTTGGTCACGGAAATGAGCTCTCCCTTGCTTACACAAGCAGGTGAAGATCCATGCACAAGAAATTGGGTTCAGAGTGTCTGTTGACCCTACAGGACCACAACTGGTCCTTACTAACTAGGAATTAGCTGGTAAAAATCACATCCAAATCAGATTGTTTCAGCTCTCTCAATTAGGAATGTAAACGGCCATTTCAAAAGTTAACTGGTTAATATTTAACCGGTTAACTGTGGAGCAGACCCACCTCTTCCCCCCCGAGGTGCGACTCGGAGGCCTGGCCAAGCCGGAGCAGCACCCCTCCTATGGTGCAAGATGGACAGGGGGCGGCTCCAGCATGGCTGGGCCCGCTGCAGGCTGCTCCAGCCAGGCCAAGCCGAGCCTGCTACCCCGCAGAAGGGGATGCTCCAGCCTGTTTGGGCCCATCGCACCACGGGCAGGGAATTACTCCAGCCCGGCCTGGATGCCGGTTAACCGATAAACATCACCTTAGACTAACCAATTACCCCTTTACATCGCTACTCTCAATCCATTATCGCATCCACTTATCAGAACCTGTAATTCAAGGACAGAGAAAGAAAGCCATTTATATAACTAGGACAATAGAATAAAATAGATCACTATTCATGGTCAGTTTTCCTTTTGATTTCTAAACAAAGAAGCTTATTTTGTTTTGTCTTTCTCCCTTCCATACAGAATGACACTCAGGCCCTGTCTATACTACAGAGTTTTGTAGACAAAGAATTTGGGCAGGGATTTTCAAATGCTCCAAGAGACTTAGCTACCTTATTTCCATTGAAATCCACTGGAAATCAAGCATCCAACTTCCTCAGACTCCTTTTAAAATCTCTATCTTAAACATGCTTGGGGTCATCAGAGCTCAAAAACATGCATCCACTTTCTATTAGTTTGTGGCTGTCTGACAAAGATCCAATTTTTTTTTCAACTATTTTAAAAAAGAAGAATCCTTGCACAGAAATGCTGTTATTGTGCCAAAGCCATCCCTAGGAAACTTTTTATGGCTGAGATATAAACCTCAGAGAATTACAGATCACTATGGAAATTAGAAACAGTGTCAGAATCCTAATTATAGCACTGCTAAGAAAATAGTATTTTTTAAAAGCAAAGAAATCCTTTTTCATCTTCATTTGCTGCAGGGCAAATCAGAAGTTATAATGGAATTTCAATTGCACACACACACAAAAAGAAAAGAAAAATCCACATTTGCATAGTGCTAATATTCAGTTATATGAGATAACAAGGAGGAGGCAAAAGAGAACAGAGCTGTAAAGATACTTTGTGCTACTGTTTTCATGGAAGAATTCAGGGCATTTTGCAGACAAGTGTTTTACAAAGGAAAAGTGTCTGGGTTTTTTTTCCCCTTTAAGTCACTTTGGGTTTTAACCCATCAGATCAAGTGCAGCAGACAAAAATAAAAATTTTCTTTTCCCTCAGTGAAACTGTAAATGCAGTTTTCAAATTCGCAGCACTTTGCAGTGTCAAAGATATCTTTTTAAGATTCCTCTCTTCATACCTGCCTTTGGGGGAAAAAATTATAAAAAGAAACAGCTTGAAGTCCAAGATCACCTGGACTTGGACAATGACAATGCGATTTGTCCAGACATGCAGAATATTAGACAATTTATACATTGACAGATGGAGAAAAACTTACAAACACGCTAAAGCTCCGGTCCTGTTCCCATTTCCAAGCGGAGCAGAGGGACACGGCCCATAGTTGGGACCCTCCCTCCAGATAATCCACAGAGGATATCTCTGCAGGGGAGGAAATCTCAGTTATTAGGAAGAAACAGGGGGGAGTCCATCACTGGAAATGACGTTTGCAGAATTATACTCAATTTGAAAATTTCTGTAGTTTAGCATTATTGCACAGAAGATGAGAGGCCATTTTGCAATATCATCTCATTTGTCTGAAACACCCACAAAAAGAAAATTAATTGCTTGCTAAAATCATATCCTACACTTGCTCACTACGGACACAGTAAAAATCCTTTCTGTAAAATGTGGCTGTGTTCTAAGTATACAAGTGATTCACAAAATGACAACCCTCCATCTGCAGTGCACTTAATGTGATGCTATCAGACAGAACTCTTGGCAGCAGTTCAAAGATTCAAGACCAAATTCTGCATTCAGTTATACCCATCCCCTCCGTGTTTGGACTCAAGTCTCCCCATTACCAGTTCCACACGTCATCCACTGAAAAACGCTGCCTGAAAAACACTGCCTGTGTGTTTGTAGGCAAACTTGGGGATGTACAATATCTACTATATATCTGAGAGAGTTTGTCTGTCTGTTCATCCATTTGTTCAAGAACTCCCCCTAAATGGTAAGAGCTAGGACCACCAAATTCAGTATGCCGTTTCCTCTTACCGTAACTTAAAGCAAGGTCAAAGTTTGGTTGTGCCAGGAAAATCAGATGTGCCTGGAATGGGATTGCTTCTCATAAACCCAAACAGATAAGAATCACCAGACAAGTGAAAGGGGCTGGCTGGGGAGTGGGGGGGAGTGCCCAGCCATGTGGGACTGCCCCAGACCCAAGCCTCCCTCCAGGCACCCTTTAGGGAGGGCAGCAGGGAGCTGAAGCCTCTCTCCCCCTTTCCCTCCCCGCCAATTCTTACGGGGACATTGCTGGCTGTTCCCCTTTGTCCGGAAGCGAGGGGAAAGTCCAGAGATTGCTGTATTCCTCACTCTGGCTGAGGAACACTGGGGGCAGATGAACCTGGACCTGCCCCAGCTGGGGGAAGTGCACCCCCTCCCCCAGCTGTACCTGTTGGAGCTGCAGCGACCACGGAGAGATGCTTCTCACCTGGTCCCAAGCTGCTGAGGTGAGAGAGGGCTGGAGCAGTCCTTTCTCCCCAGTGCATCCTGTATCCTGAACCCCTCACCGCCAGCCCCACCCCAGAGCAATGGTTTAAATGAAGAAAAATAAAAATTAATTAAAGTTAAGGACCTGAGCAACACCGGGTGAATCTTCTAGTGCACTATATAGATCAAAACAACTGTTTGAGCCAGGATTTATATGTTCTAAAGCATTTTGCTACACGGTGCAAGAGGATCCTTGTCTGCTATTGTTTTCCATTATGAATAATACTATTATCTAATTGATGGTGGCAGTAGGATGGGAGTAATCCTTACATTTTTCACCAAAGCCCATTTGCTGTTTCTAATCGCATGGCCAATGGCACAGTTTGGGCCAGATTCACAACTGGCGTGAACTAGCCGCTCTCTAGAGCTATGCCTATTTACACCTGCTGGGGGTCTGCCCCCATTACATTATATGGCATGTACATTCTGTAAAGGGAATAGCTTTAGCAGAATGCACTTGAACAGAAAGACTAGTTTCTGTTATTGCTGCTGCACCATTTAATAGAATAGGGATATTAAGAGACAGATCTGAAACCTCTTGGGTGTTTGATGAAGATTAAGAAGGAAGGGGAGAAAAAAACCACAAGTCAAAGTCAACTGACCTAGAGGAGAAAAAAGAGACCTTTCATGCTGTGAACTTATTAAAAGTTATATGGAAGAAGGACTGCTGAATTGCAATGAACACTTCTGCTAGCTATGAAGTGTTGTTTAAAAGCAATCAGAGTAGATGGAAGGGCGAAGAACAAATTGGTCCAGCACAAATGACGGCAAGAACCTGGAGACAGAAGAAAAGCAAATGGTCATTCTATTAACTCTTAGTTCACTTTCCCTGCTTAAAAACACTCAGATCCTTTTTCTACTCCCAAGGATAAGCCAACCAAAACATGCTGACTGGAACCTCACAGCTGGACACACACATTGCAATGGAAGTTAAGGGGACGTTATTTACCCGCAGTGCAGCATTTTCAGCAGCAGAGACAGACACACACACAGCAGAATGTCCTATAGGCAGTGGCTAAGACTCCCCCCCAAGAACTGGTAGATCACTGTTCAAATCCTTTCTCCCTAGGCAGAGTGTAGATATGAGCTGGGGAGATCTCCCATATCCCAGGTGAGTGTTCTAGCCATTGGGGAAGAGCGCAATGTGGTAGATGAGATCTGAGCATGCTTACCGGCTCTGCCTCTGCATGTGACTTAGGCAGAGGAATGTCTGTCTTTCCCCGGTTTGTGCATTGCTCACCAACGTCCAAACGCCCATTTGCTCTTGATGAGACAAGTGACCAGCAATGACTAGTCCAAGCACCAAGTCATCATTTACCAACCCTGCCATAGGCCACTCCCAAAAGTAATAGAGACATGGTGATTATGGGGAATACCAATGGGGGGCTCAGGCCAGGGAAGCTGGTCTCTACAGGGATTGGGGTGTGTCAGCAGCTGGCAGATGGGGAGTTGGGGTCAGTTTGGGGCACTTGTCACTTGGTGCAATACAGCAATTGGGCAGAAAGAACATGTGGGCGGGGCGGGGAGGCATTCAATATGACCTTTAATCCCCTCTATTGCCCACCTGCTGGGTTTCCAGGAGGCGGCCAGCTGGCCTGGAAAGCACACTTAAGTTCTTTCGTGAATCTAGCTTGATGCATAGGATGAGTCAGTAACTAATATCCAGCATCACAGCCGTGATGGTGGTAGCAGCCACCCGAGAGATTTATATCCATAGCAAGAGTTGGGAGAAATTAGTTTGGGGCTTGCAAAAGAGACCCAAAATTTAAAATAAAATACAGAGAGACAAAGGATAGTGATGTTCTCTGAGCCACGTTAGGAACACTATTTAAAAGGGGCAAGCTCATTCTGACTGCCAAAAAAGGATTCGGGGCATTTCATTAACAGCTTTTTGTCTAAGTCACATATCTCAATAGGCATCCACATGTCAACAATGCATTCACATAATCATCAGAAAGAGAGCATAGGAAAAATATAGAACCACAACCACAGTTTCTAACTGTCCTTTTTCCATGCACAAATGTATCCTCATGTCAATGTTTGAGGCGCTATAGGCATAAACCTCACTAATCAAATAAATATAAACCTCTTAGATGTGAGTAAAGAGTTTGCTTTTGGTTTCTTCATTGAAACCCTACAGAGTGTGAGTAAAAACATGGAGTTGTTTATATATGTTAACATGTATTCTCCTTTTCATTCCGGCACCTGTTTACTTCCAATGAGCAACCAATGAAAACCGTAACTCACAAGTAACCCAATAAAGGAGTCCTGATCCAAAGTCCACACAAGTCAGCAGCCCACATAACTTCAAGGGACTGCATCAGGTCATTGTAAGATCATAATAAGGTTCTTCCTTGTCACCATTTTGTTATAGACATAGGTAGGATCACAAGCCTTGCACTAAGCCTTCTTGACTTTTGAAGGACGAGACCTTAGCCAAGAGGGCTATTTCTACAATTTAGTTGTATAAAATTCAATAACTCATAGCATAAAGATCTGAGCACCACAGTTTACTTCAGCTGTGGAAGTTAAACTGACATATAGATTGAATGTGCTGATGATCATATGAAGAATTTCTAGTTAGGTGTAACATTCTTTAATTTTGAATTTTTAAGATCTACAGTGGGTGCCTATAATAGCCTGATAGTATTTATTTGCAATAGCTGCATGCTATTTGGAGGCAATGATCCTGCTGGGAAAGAGTTATGTGGATTTTACTGCTGACTCTGTAGCAGACAATTTCTTACCTTATTTCCATGTAAGTGAAGTGGGTCTTTGGAAGAGAAGATCTAGGGTGTGGGCTGAGCAGTCCTGAGGAAGGAACTCTTAGAGCAAAAAAAACAAACCTGTGAAGATTTGAGCTAATCTTTATGTTATTTCAGTGTTTTGTTAGTCACTATTGGATGTCATGTAGTAAAGGGGACTATGTTTGTACACCAGTTCGGAAAAGATGCTTATTTACAACATTCTTAATGGTAAAAAAATATTGAGCTGGTTGAAATTCAGCTTTTTTTTTTTTTTAAATCATTCTTGCTGATTTTTTTCATTTCCAAAAGCTGGCTGCGACTTTCCAAAGATTTGAATTTTTTTCACACAGAATATGTTTTCTTCTTTTTTGAGGGGGGAAGGGACATTTTCACCATTATTCAAACATTGCTAGAAAAATGTAAAAAGAATGTTTATAAGGGTACCCGCATAAGTATGGCAGACTACCAAGAACTTTTCCTACAGAACTTGCCCCTGAGCTGAAGGAAGGAAACAAATGGTTTGCTTCATGTTGCTCAGCTGTACTCACTTTCCCTTTAGGGAACTCCTATCAGAGATAAGTGTCATTTATCACACTCTACCTTCCACTTAGACTGCCTCTAGGGATCATGCTCTTGCCTCTCGCTACCACCACCACCTGTCTCCCCTTCTCCCCCAGAGACTGAAAACTATTATTTATAAGCATGGACATTGAGAGAGAGAGAGAGATCTAGAAACAGATTTAGTCAGAATAACCCCCCCCCAAAACTATTTATTTTCATTGCAACATGAGTCTTCCCTCTGCCCAGCTGGCACATCCCACCTCCCTCCTATTGAAGAAGCACAACAGGCTGAAGAATTTTGTATTTAAAACAAAGCAAATTAGCTTTGCTGCACCAGCTCTGCTCCCACCAGTTCCCTCCAAGGCGAACAAAGAAGTGAAATCTGAGCCTCTTTTAAACACCAGAAGGTCAAACGCATGGAAGTTTTCTTCTCAGAGGAAAAGCCCAAACACATTGACCCTTGATATTTAAGTGAGCTGCTAACTAAATCAGGTGAGATGTGGAATGTTGTGTTCAGCTGCAAACATTCAAGCAACTCTGCCCTTACTGAATTTATCGCAGGCTTAGGCTTTGAAAAATTGTCGAAGCATAAACACGTTAGTTAAAGACCAGGTTTGTTGCAGAGCACAAGCCAGGGAACAGCCATAATTAATATTCTTTTTCAGCATTTTATATACACTAAATCCTTAGAGAAAGGTAACCGTGGCTAGCAACAATTTCAGACACAGAATTGTTTTTAACTATCTGTCTGGGTTCATCGGCGTGATCTCCTAAGGTCTATGGACCTGTTTCACCACTTCCAAGTCAGGAGAGAACCAGGTGCTAACATTGTGGCCTTATCCTCAACTGATATATATCAGTATAGTTCTGTTGATGTCAATGGAGCTATGTCATCATATATGCTGAAGGCCTGCCCCAGCATTCTAGAGCTAGTATTCCTGCATGCACTGAAGTCAATGGCAGTACTCTCACTGACTTTAATGACAGCAGGATAGAGTCCCATAGCTTGGCATTATCCACAACAGCTGATCCAGCTTCTGGACAAGATGAATTTGTAGGTCACGCAGATTCCCTCTGAGAATGATTCCTAAAAAAATGGCAGCAAGCACTCCATGTTTATCATGCCACAAGGAATTTCTATATCACTCATGCTCATTTTACGAGGGTTTTCTATTTGATTTTTTTGTTTTGGTTTGTTTTTGTTTTGATTGTAAATGAGAGCCCTGCCAAGTCACCCTTGAATCAGAAAACCATGCTCCTTCCTGGGTCATGTATCAGCACCACTAATAGTGAGTCTGCAGGCCAGATTCTGCTCTGTGCCTTCTATCATGACTGGTTTATCTCATTAATCTTGAGTGGGGTAGCATAAGCACATCCAAGGGCAGGAACCAGACCTGTAGTTGGAACTTGGATCTCAATTCTGCTGCTGATGTATAAACCGGATTCTACTCTGCTTTGTTCCCCCTTCATCTTATAGAGCCAGCAGAGCTAACAGGAGTTAAAAGCAGTAAAAACGTAGGTACATATGGGAGAATGTCTGGTGAGGAAGCAGGTCCCATTCTTACACAGTTGTCTTTCAAACTACACTTTTCAGAGGCCAGGACCTTAGCTGAAGAGAGCACCAACTAAAAGTCAGGATATCTGGGATTCACATATGGCTCCTCCCATCCCTTCTAGCCAGGTAAAGAGAGAGAATTATATATGCACTGTGGCATGATATTCCACATTCAGAAGCGGAAGAAAACTAGAAAAATTTGCAGCCATACTGTGAATCTGTAAGGCTATTTAAACAGAGTTGGGCTGGATTACTAGTCCTCATTTTATTTAGTTATTTCAGAACATTGTTTAGGAGAAGACACCGAGAGACTTCCATATTCCACAATCCATGGCACATCTCCCAACACAGAGCAAGGTCTTCCACACAAGGGTCTGTAGTAAGGATGTTAAAAAGCAGTTAATTAAGTAACCATGTAACCATTAAAAATCTTAGTGGTGATACACTGTGGGCTCTGTAGTATAAAGGTTATACTGAAGAGCCCGCATTGCAGCTGGCTCCCCAGAAGTGGGGCCCGCAACCAGTGCACACTGAGAGACAGTGCACTTTTAAGCTGGCTCCCAGCTCCTCTCCCAGGGAACCAGCTGTTGTCCCCCACTGTGGGCTCTGATAGAGAGGCAGCAGCAAAGGGATGTAGCCAGCTCCCCAGGAGCAGGGTCAGGAGCCAGCATGTAATCATTATGGTAACTATAAGCACGAGCTTACCAGTTAACCATTTAAAAGGTTACACTCTTACATCTCTAGTCTGTGGAGAGACTTACGCCATAGCAGGTAGCAGCCTAAAAGCTGTGTGTGCAAGGTCTTTTGTTTTGATGAGACCTGCTGCTGTGCAGATAATAGTGTAGCCCTAACTTGTAAAATGGATACACCAAGTATTGGGTAGGTCAGATATAAAGTGTTATTGCACTAGTCACGGACAATATTGGAAAATAAGAGCTGCAAACATTAGAGACTAACAATACTGTACTGAATTACATTTCACACTAACATAGCAATTTCTGTCTTCAAAGTACTTTACAATCTATGGCCCCGATCCTGCAAAAAGGCAGAAAAAGGGCCATTGACAATGGAGCTAGTTTTATCCTGTGGGAGGCCCAGAAACACACCAACAGCCACCTTTTTGCTCCAGGCCCCTAACCAAGTATTTTTGTTGCCTTGCTCTTTACTTTAATGACCACTTTAAAGGACTACATATCAGCTGCCTGTTCTTTGCTTATGTGATGCCTATTATTAGATTATTAAATGTCTGGTCACTACTTCTGTTAAGTGTTAATTGCCAGTTCATTGCTTTTAACTGCACACCAACTGCAGGGTTTATTGCCATCACCGTTAATTGTTATGCCAGCTCATTGGCCCTAATTGCTAGTTTCATCTTTGCTGTTCTTCTAGCTACCTCTCCCTTCTTTCCATCTTCCTCTGGTCTTCCCTCCTCCCCGTCACTTCCCATCTCTTCCCACCTCCCCTCCATTCTTCTTGGCTGCTCCCACTAACTGCACTTTTCTTCTCATTGTTCCAGCTGCGCACGTCACCCTCCCGCACACTCATGCCGGAATAAATGGTCTCTTCGCCACTTTCCCCGCTGCCTCCGACCTGCTGAGGTCAAGGAGGAATGTGGAGCTGTGGCAGGGCAGCAAAATGGGGGCAGGTCCTCACAAAGAAGAGGTCAAGAGGGGGAGAGGCTGTGGGTGGAGCCCAAGTAGAGGAGCCACAGTCAGCGCACGAGGGCCCACAAACCATTCATCTGGTCCTGTGGGTGCTAAGCAGTCCCCTTCTCCCCCCGACTTTGTGTGTGTGTGTGTGTGTGCGTGCGTGCGCCTGATTGCTGAACCCTGGAATCAGCAGCTGTGGCTGCTTTGCAGTGACAGACAGCTGCAAAGCAGCCATGGTGTAGCCATGGATCTGGACCAGTGTTCCCTGGAAGCTATGCTCATATATGGCCACTCAGGAGGGGATTCATATGCTGCCCAGCTGATTAGCAGAGTACCCACAGCTACGTTTTTTGTTTCTACTGGTAAAGAAAATACATCTAGATTTGCAGACACAGGTTGAACATGTCCCTGTTTGAATGCCACAAATATGCAAAGCCTGCTGACAGTCAAAATGCAAACAAACCCCTGCTGAAACAAGCACAACAATGCACCTGGTGTAAGTTCTGCTGTCCTTATAGCTTCTACTCTTCCTACTTAATATTCTTCTCACCCAGCTCACAATGCCTCAGCCATTATCCTTTGGTGCTTTATTTCTCATACACTGTAAAAATAAAGAGTATCTAATACATAGAACACAACCGCTAAGTCACAGATTTTACTTCCATAATGAACGCAACTATGCAAGGATCACAGACAAAACTGTATTACTGCAGAGATGCTGTACAGTACTGTATTTGAGTATTTCTGTTGGTTTCATGGCTGTAGACCACTGGTTCTCAAATTTTTTGGTTTGCGGCCCACCCCGCCCAATGCAGACCTTTGTGCGGACCACCAGCCAACCACCCACGATGACAATATGGGTGCAGGTGGGCGTGGAGGTGCGGGGGTCTGGCCAGGAGTGAATGAGGGTGCAGGAGCAGGGTGGGGGAAAGGGGTCTGGCCATAAAAGGGAGGGGAGCGCTTACCTGGCTTCATGTCCCCCGCCATTCCCAGGCACTGCCCCTGGCTGCTCCCATTGTCCATGATTCTAGCCAATGAGAACAGCAGAGAAAGCCTCCAGGTGAGCGGTTTCCTGCACTGCCATATCCCCAGTCAGAGGGAGGGGGAAGCAGCAGTACATGGTGCTGCTTCCTTCCCCCCACAAACAGGATCCAGTCCATGCGGCTCGCCACCCCCAACCAACCACGCAGTGGGGAGCTGGTGCTGATGCTCCAACCTCATGGGAGGGGCCCTGCGGGGCTGGAATGCCAGCCCAGGATCCCTGCTGCAGGGGGGAACTGAGCCTGCACCCCACCTGCAAAATGGCCCACACGTACCACACTTTGAGACCAATGCTGTAGACTCGTTACACTTTTCTTCCCCATTTCTTAACTACCCCTCTTGTACTAAAATCTGTATCCCAGCCTCACATAAATCTATACAAGGCAGGGATGCTGTAGATGACAATGAAATATGACAATGACCAGATCTTCCAAATGAGTAATTGTTTTCTGCAGAGAAACCTGCTCTACTGTTATGACTCTCAATAAATGCTGCAGTGTGATGTCCTGAATCTGTCCCTGGTTTCATTTACCAGCAATGCAGAGATGACCAGATGATCTCAGGATTGTATAAAGTTCTGGTTCAAAAAAAAATCATCCAAGTGATTAGTTAAAGAAATTAAAATGGAATTAAAAGTCCATTCCTTATGGAATCATAGAACACTAGAACAGGAAGAGACCTTGAAAGGTCATCAAGTCCAGTTCCCTGCCCTCACAGCAGGACCAAGCACCAGATACACCATCCCTGATAAATGTCTGTCTAACCTGCTCTTAAATATCTCCAGTGATGGAGATTCCACAACCTCCCTAGGCAACTTATTCCAGTGCTTAACCACCCTGACAGTTAGGAAGTTTTTTCTAACATCCAATCTAAACCTCCCTTGCTGTAGTTTAAGCCCATTGCCTCTTGTCCTATCCTCAGAGGCCAAGGAGAACAATTTCTCTCCTCCTCCTTGTGATACCCTTTTAGATACTTGAAAACCACTATCATGTCCCCTCTGAGTCTTCTCTTTTCTAAACTAAACAAGCCCAGTTCTTTCAGTCTTCCCTCATAGCTCATGTTCTCCAGAACTTTAATCATTTTTGTTGCTCTTCTCTGGACCTTCTCCAATTTCTCCACATCTTTCTTGAAATGTGGTGCCCAGAACTGAACAACTGAGGCCTAATCAGCAGACAGTACAGCAGAATGACTTTTCATGTCTTGCTCACAACATTCCTGTTAATGCATCCCAGAATCATGTTTGCTTTTTTCACAACAGTGTCACAATACTGACCCATATTTAGCTTGCGGTCCACTATGATTCATAGATCCCTTTCTGCAGTACTCCTTCCTAGACAGTCACTTCCCATTCTCTGTATGTGAAACAGATTGTTCCTTCCTAAGTGGAGTACTTTGCATTGGTCCTTATTAAACTTCATCCTATTTACCTCAGACCATTCTCTAGTTTGTCCAGATCATTTTGAATTATGACCCTATCCTCCAAAGCACTTGCAACCCCTCCCAGATTGGTATCATCTGCAAACTTAATAAATTTCCTGTTATTGTTTTACTCTCTTCGCTGAGCAATGGGCCTACCCTATCCTTGGTCATCTTCTTGCTCCTAATATATTTGTAGAATGTCTTCTTGTTACCCTTTATGTCTCTAATTAGATTGAGCTCGTTGTATGCCTTTGCCTTTCTAATCTTGCCCCTGCATACCTGCGTTGTTTGCTTTTATTCATCCTTTGTAATATGACCTAGTTTCCACTTTTTGTATGACTCCTTTTTGATTTTTAGATCATATAAGATCTCCTGGTTAAGCCAAGGCAGTCTTTTGCCATACTTTCTATCTTTCCTATGCAACGGAATAGTTTCCTTTTGGCCCCTAATAATGTCCCTTTGAAAAACTGCCAACTCTCTTCAGTTGATTTTCCCCTTAGTCTTGCTTCCCATGGGACCTTACCTATCAGCTCTCTGAGATTACCAAAATCTGTCTTCCTGAAATCCATTGTCTCTATTTTGCTGTTCTCCCTTCTACCATTCCTTAGAATCATAAACTCTATGATTTCATGATCACTTTCACCCAAGTTGCCTTCCACTTTCAAATTTACAACCAGTACCTCCCTATTTGTCCCCTACTTCCTCCATTCCTTACACAACAGTCTCCCCTCAACACACATGCAGCACTCCCATAATGCTAATAGGAGCCAAGAGTACACCTTGCAGGGACAAATGTATACCCCAGAGAGAAAGTATGTCGTTAAAAATCTTTCTAGGACTCAAAAGAGTGTCAATTCCTGCTCAGTCTTCCTCTATGACCATGGGCATGTCACTTAATTTCTCCGTTCTTCAGTTTCCAATCTGTAAAGTGGGGGATAACAATCTTTCCTTCTTCCACAGTCTGTTGTCTGGTCTGTCTGGACAGGGAAGAAACTGTCTCCTGCCATTTGTTTATCCAACTGCTGTTCCAAAGGGGGCCCGAATGTCAGCTGAGGCCTCTGGGAATTATTGTAAGATAAGTAAACAATAATTTATTCTAAAAGTACAGTTTAACCAATAGTCTTGCAGCACTTTAGAGACTAACAAAACATGTAGATGGCTTTCGTGGACACAACCCATTTCTTCAGATGAACGGTGAAAGCTCATGATGCTACATGTTTTGTTAGCCTCTAAGGTGCTGCAAGACTATTTGTTGTTTAAGCTTTTCCAGTTACAGACTAACTCGGCTGCCATCTGAAGCTTTTTATCATTAACCAGTTCATGAAGACAGACAACAGTTACATTCTGATCTCCCCTTAAACGAAAGCAGAATACAAAATAAGTGTAGATGTTATAATTACCAAATGAAACCTGTTTTAAACATGAATCTATTCTTCCATGAACACTCAGATTGTTCTATGCTAATATCAGCCACAGTTCTCAATCTCCCACCTGTCTGTGCTATCTTCAAGTAATTAAGGTCACTTTCCCAGCTGCTTTATCTGTAAGAGGCCTCATTGTCAATAATTATCAGCCTTTTTCTCTTTGGCTTAAAATACACTTTGAGTTCCACCTGCCCGCTTCCTGCCCCTTCATCTTGATTACAGAGTAGGAAGAAAAGAGTCAGTAAACTCCAGGCAATATCAAACATGATTTCACCACACAGTAGAAGTCCAAGATAAGTGATACCGACAGGGTGGGGATGGGAAGTTACAGTCTTTGACTGATGTTGTTCCCTACTTTTGTAAATAACTCTTTCTCCCTCTTGCAAAAAAGTTTCAGAAATGTAATTAAAGAGAGTGGGAAAGTTTCTTAGAATCAATATTTTCTTCCCTAGTCATGAAATATTCCAAGGATGTTTGTTTCACAAGCACAAAGACCCCAGAACTCCTACCCAAAAGCCCATTAGGCAATTCTAGGATTTCCATTAAATGGTGCTCCAGTCCAGCAGTGGACTGCCCACTAGTCAATTATTTGTATAGCTAGCACAAATGTGCACCACTTTTTGATGACAGCAGACACATTGGATGAACTATTGATTCTGCACGCACCCTACCTCCAAGTGGTATGCGTTAGCACCAGCTCACAACAGAGCAGTTGAGAGAGGGCCATAGGTGAGCACAGTTCCCTCCAGTATTAGTGCCTGTAGTCATCGTAAGAGACAGACAGCAGTATGAAGGAAAGAAAGGTCCAGGTACAGAAAACAAGCAGAGTTGGGCCTTCGGTGAAAGCTGAAGAGCTGTAGGAAAGGAGGGAAACTGAGGCAGAAAGGGCCCAGGGTCACACAGGAAAACTGTGGCAGAGCCAAGACCTGAGCTGAAATCTCCTGAAGGCCATCCCCACTGACTTCAATTAAGGTGCTCCAGATTTACACCGGCATATCAGTTCAGAATCTGGCTCACAAAACATTCCTTGTCCACAGCTGACAGTCAATCTATGGGAGTGTCAATAAGAACAACAAACAGAATTGCAGTGGTTTATCTTCACCTTGGGGTTTCTGATTTGTTACATGTAAATATAACTCAGGAATGGGACACCAGATGCAATTGGTTTATGTAACATTGACCAGCTCCATTGACTGTATGCAATTAAGAAATGGGGCTTCCTACATATACAAGTGGGAGTTAGTAAATATAAGTTTCATTACCTCAGGTTGCTGGGAATTTCCATTTCCCACTGCAGTTGTCAATAGGAGCCATTTTTAAGATAGCAAATGTTTTTTATTCCCTGTACTGTTGCAGGCCTCCCATCTGATCTGCTGCTACCAGATCTGTTTTTATTTTTGCTGGCAATTATGTGTAAAGTGCCAAGAAAACAGTATTCTTCATACCTTTACTATATTACCTCTGGTTATTGCTTGTCAAAATGTACTGCTTTGAATATTCAAAGCGTCTAATAAAATATTATAAAATCCTCTGACATACAAGTGGTTTTCATTGAGTTAAAAATGAAAGCTCCTCAGTAATTCACAACTTCTAATAAAGAACAGGATTTGTGTTATTTTCTACTGCCGCAGAAACTTGTGCAAAATATTCATATGTTCAAATATACTGTATAGGTGTAACTGAAATCAATTGGAATATTTCAGAGAGGCATGGTCTAGGTCTCTGACCACAGGATTATGAACCGTGCACTCCTGAGATCTAACTTACACTGTCATCAAGAAAGCCATTTAAACTTTATGCTTTTTCCCCCTCCCCACCTTACATTATATGGTTGGGTAATGCTTGTAAAAGAGTTTTGTGGCTTTAAAAGGCTGCAAGTGACAGTGTTTATTAATGCATACAACAACCCATTACCAAAAAAGCCGTGTTTGCTAGTCTCAGGCACACTCTACCATTTGAGACTGTCTTCTAGACAGAAGTCTTAAAATAAGAATGGTCGATGTACAAATCAATGAAAGATGGCAGCCTCTCTCTAGGCACTATCTTTAACACAGAGCTGTGTTTTCAAACTCAAGAGCCACCATTCATTACAAATATTTGCCTCAAGTTTGGAACGGTCTGGAAAATTCTGTTTTCCGTGAGATTTGCAGGCTTGCAGCAACCCCCCTCTGAAGGAAATCATGTAATTAGGCTTTTCCTATGGTTTTCTTCAGGTGCAGTGGAAGCCTATCCAAATGCTTCCTCTGCCTAAAATTTCTCTTTTCAGCAGTTGCTCCTGTACACAGCGGGAGGTGCTTAGGATGCAGGTACAACAGCAGCAAAATAATCTATTTCTTTACAAATGCCCTCCCTTAAATGCCTCCTCCAGGCCACTTAAGTCACAAGACCTACAAGAAATTAGCTGACTAAGTCATCTACCTATTTCATGAATGAAGTGCGTGAAAGGAGACAGGTCAGTGCTGGGCAGGAAGTGTGCAAGGACACTGGAGTAGTATCTGCAATGGGTGAAGCTCTGCATCCATTGACGGCCTCACTGATGTTAACAGGGCTCCGAGAAGACGCCTGTGCCTGCGAGGCGTTCCACAGATATTTCTGTTCACGCAGATCAAACAATGAAGCAAAGAAATAAGTCGGATGCTGGTCATCCTCCTGCTCATGTTGCTTGTATGTTTCATTCTTCTCTCCCATCCTTTGTGGATCATTGTCTTTTTAAGTTCCTCAAAGCAAGCATTTTAGTAATTATTACTATTATTGTCTCACTAGCGTCTCATTACTATTTTGTCCTTAGTTACGCTCACAATGTGCAAGTTGCTGTTGTCTCCTTCTGTGTTCAGAAAGCACTCTGCATGCTGCGAGAGCAGTTACAAACAATATCGCATTGCTTCAGAACAAACCAGGACTCCGAAAAAATCCGAAAAGCAGCCCGTAGCTTGTCTTTCTCCCCTTGACACTTCAGTGTTGCCAGGCAGCATGGGTCTTGTCAGCATACATCTTGACCTGGTTATAACAAGCCCTATAATTTGACATGGTATTTTTCTACAAGTAGTAACATATTGAAAAATACCAACACAAGTACAATGCTAATGTTCTTTGCCCCTTTTTCATAGTGACAGTTCCATGATGGTTACACCACAGAATAACTACACATGCATACAACCCTTAAGCCAAACTAAAAGTTGGACCTTTTTCCCTAGTGACAAGGAGTCCTGTGGCACCTTATAGACTAACAGATGTATTGGAGCATAAGTTTTCGTGGGCAAAGACCCACTTCGTCAGATGCATGCATCTGGGAGTGAGTCTTTGCCACCATCTGTTAGTCTATACGGTGCCACAGGATTCCTTGTCGCTTTTGCAGATCCAGACTAACACGGCTACCCCTCTGATACTTTCCCTAGTGAAGCATTTTTTTAAAATCAAAACTGCTTTATGATCTGTATACCTTTACACTCTTATGCTATGAGCGGTCCCACTGACACAGGCAATCCAGGAAGTTTTTGGAGAATGTTGGGGATAACTTCTTGACACAAGTGCTGAAGGATCCGACCAGGGGCCGTGCGCAGCTTGACCTTCTGCTCACAAACAGGGAGGAACTAATAGGGAAGTGGAGGTAGGTGACAACCTGGGAAGCAGTGATCATGAGATGGTAGATTTCAGGATCCTGACCAAGGAAGAAAAGAGAGTAGTAAAATACACACCTTGGACTTCAAAAAGCAGATTTTGACTCCCTCAGAGATCTGATGGGCAGAATCCCTGGGATGCTAACATGAAGGGGAAAGGAGTCCAGGACAGCTGGCAGTATTTTAAAGAAGCCTTATTGAAGGCACAGAAAGAAACCATCCCGCCGCGTAGCAAGAGAGGCAAACATGGTAGGAGACCGGATTGGCTTACGGGGGAAATCCTTGGTGAACTTAAGCACAAAGGAAGCTTACAAAAAGTGGAAACTTGGACAAATGACCAGGAGGGTTTAAATGTATAGCTCGAGAATGCCGGGGGGTTATCAGGAAGGCGAAAGCGCAAATGGAATTGCGACTGGCTAAGGATGTGAAGGATAACAAGAAAGGTTTCTACAGGCATGTTAACAAGAAGAAGGTGATCAGAGAGGGTGTGCTGCCCTTACTGGATGAAGGAGGTAACCTAGTGACAGATGATGTGGGGAAAGCTGAAGTACTCAATGCTTTCTTTGCCTCTGTATTCACGGATAAGGTGGGCTCCTGGACTTCTGCGCTAAGTGACTCAAGATGGGATGAAGATGGACAGCCCGTGGTGGGTAAAGAACAGGTTAGGAACTATTTAGAAAAGCTAAACGTACACAAATCCATGGGTCCGGACTTAATGCATCCGAGGGTACTAAGGGAGTTGGCAAATGTCATTGAGGACCCTTTGGCCATTATCTTTGAAAAGTCGTGGAGATCGGGAGAAATCCCGGATGATTGGAAAAAGGCAAATGTAGTGCCCATCTTCAAAAAAGGGAAGAAGGACGATCCAGGGAACTATAGGCGGTCAGTCTTACCTCGGTTCCTGGAAAAATCATGGAAGGGATCCTTAAGGAATCCATTTTGAGGCACTTGGAAGAGAGGAAAGTGATTAGGAATAGTCAGCATGGATTCACAAAGGGCAAGTCGTGCCTGACCAATCTGATCAGCTTCTATGATGAGGTAACTGGCTCTGTGGATGTGGGAAAGTCAGTGGATGTGATATACCTTGACTTAGCAAGGCTTTTGATACGGTCTCCCACAATATTCTTGCCAGCAAGTTAAGGGAATGCGGATTGGATAAATGGACAGTAAGATGGATAGAAAAATGGCTAGAAGGCCGGGCCCAGCGGGTAGTGATCAACGGCTCGATTTCAGGTTGGCGGTCGGTTTCTAGCAGAGTGCCCCAAGGTTCGGTTCTAGGACCGGTTTTGTTCAATATCTTTATTAATGACCTGGATGAGGGGATGGATTGCACCCTCAGCAAGTTTGCAGATGACTCTAAGCTAGGGGGAGAGGTAGATACGCTTGAGGGCAGAGATAGGGTCCAGAGTGACTTAGACAAATTGGAGGATTGGGCCACAAGAAATCTGATGAAGTTCAACAAGGACAAGTGCAGAGTCCTGCACTTGGGACGGAAGAATCCCAAGCACAGTTACAAGCTGGGGACCAACCAGTTAAGTAGTAGTTCTGCAGAAAAGGACCTGGGGTTACAGTGGATGAGAAGCTGGATATGAGTCAACAGTGTGCCCTTGTAGCCAAGAAGGCTAATGGCATATTAGGTTGCATTAAGAGGAGCATTGCCAGCAGATCCAGAGATGTCATTATTCCCCTTTATTCGGCTCTGGTGAGGCCACATCTGAAGTATTGTGTCCAGTTCTGGGCCCCCACTACAAAAAGGATGTGGACGCATTGGAGAGGGTCCAGCGGAGGGCAACCAAAATGATTAGGGGGCTGGAGCATATGACTTATGAGGAGAGGCTGAGGGAGTTGGGTCTGTTTAGTCTGCAGAAGCGAAGAGTGAGGGGAGATTTGATAGTAGCCTTCAACTTCCTGAAGGGAGGTTCCAAAGAGGATGGAGAGAGGCTGTTCTCAGTAGTGACAGATGGCAGAACAAGGAGCAATGGTCTCAAGTTGTGGTGGGAGAGGTCCAGGTTGGATATTAGGAAAAACTATTTCACTAGGAGGGTAGTGAAGCACTGGAATGGGTGACCTAGGGAAGTAGTGGAATCTCCATCCCTGGAGGTGTTTAAGTCTCGGCTTGACCAAGCCCTGGCTGGGTTGATTTAGTTGGGATTGGTCCTGCCTAGAGCAGGGGGTTGGACTTGATGATCTTCTGAGGTCTCTTCCAGCTCTATGGTTCTATGATTCTATGACATCAACATATTGAGTAAGGAATTATTTAAAGCGAGCAAGTTTTTCCATCGCTGACCCTTAATTTCTGTCATTTAAACAAAAACAACCTTTAGTTTATTCTGCATCTACATCAACTCCATCATCTAGACAAGCACGTAACGCCAAAACAATTTGTAAATGTCACCCACTTCGACAGCATGAGGTGACATAGATGAACATCTCATTTCCTATTCCCTTAGTTTCATTATATTACAGTCCTTATTGAGATAAAATGAGGAGAAGAGAACGATCCGCCACACAATTTATTAGAGTTGATGGAGTGTAGACAGACTTTTCAATCTCCTTTAAAACACTGTGATGCTCCATAGTGTATTATTAACGGAAACAAATGAACGCAATCTGCCGCAGCTTTTTACCAAGCCATCCACCAGAAACATGGTGATGTAAATCAATTCCATTTCATTTCCCCCTTTGTGCAGGAGAACTTTAAAAGGGCACAATGTCAAAGCTGGAAGGCAAAGAGAACCCAACTCCTATAAAAATAACTTTTAAAAAAAAGTAGTCTCCAAGGTGCCACAGGACTAACAAAAATATATCCATCCAACTCCTGTAAACCTTTATAGGTTCTACAATAGTTATAGATTCCATTTACACAGCAGTATCTTTGCTGGAAGCGGATATAAAGGGAAATAAAGCATATATAGCCAATCTAATAAACAAACATGAGGTGTACTACTCTAGATTCTACAACAACAAATCATTGCGTAGTTTCATTGTGATAGCAGGCCAGTGTTTAAGCAATTCAGGAGCAAACATTCTTGTCAATTTCCTTTTACTGTTTCAGGATCAAAGTGAGGCAGCCAAGTACCCTATGGAAAATGCAATTAATATGAGATTCCCTGAATCACATATCCGCCCAATGATTAAGATAGATTATCTGTAATTGCAAAAAAAAGAGAATTAAATGGAGGAATCATAGCTCTGTCACAGCAAAAAACGCAAAACTCACATTTTTTTAGTTTTAAAAAGGAAATGTCACAGCACACATTAAATATGAAGTTTTCCCGAAGAAAAGTGTTAAATAGTCATCACTGGTACCAAAACATCTAAATAAATATATAATATACACCAGCTAGCCTGTCTTGTTTTGCACATTCCTGAATCACATTGTTTAAAATACACAGGACAAATAAAAAGCCAAATTTGTAAATAAACAGGACAAAGAAAAAGTCAATTTTGTAAATATGCATTGAGACGGCTGGATTGACAAAGACCCCGGATGAAATCCTGACCTCCCCCGCCCCCGAAGTCAATAGGAATTTTGCAATGATTTCAGCAGGATCATGATTTCACCCCATAGCATGTGCAGCCCATCAACCTCAATATAACCATGAAACATACTAAGGTTCACCTACCTCAAACAATGAGCCTCTGTAGACACAAGCACCTGTAGGACCAAAAAGGAAGCAGATTAGAAGGAAGCAGATTTCAATAGATTCACCCATAAACCAGTGCTTTAAAAGGTCTTCACCTTGCATTCTTTGAGCATCCACAATTCCCCTGAATGTCACTAAGGGTTTTTTAGGAGTAACAATACAAAAGGCAACCAAATATAGAAAAAGAAATGTTATGTATGTGTGATTTCACATTGCATTATCCAATTTGCATTATCCAAATGGTGTCTATCCTTTTTGCTATTTGCTGTAAGACAGTGTAGCTCTATTAATCCACCACTTGTTTTCCATCTAAATCCCCACTCAGTCCTGGGACCTCCTTGTTCATCTCCTCCCAGCATTGGCCACTTTAAAATCCAGGAGGCGGAAGTTCGATCACAGAGGACTCTCGGCAGTGGCGAGGCTCCTCTGTGCTTTTTCTGACGCATGGCCTCTGACTGCACAATGAACGAGCTGTTGGGTAAGTGATGCAGCCACTTCATCAGGACAGCACCATCCAGAGCCTTCAAGCCCATCCGCCCACCCTCAAAAGGTGAAAGCGGGCAGGCCATAACCAGCTGGCAGTGTCAAGGCAGAGGCCAACAAATGCCCTGAAAAAGAAACTAAACTACTCTCCCAAGAGTGGTAGATCCCTTCTGGTCAGGCCTGAGGCCCATTGGCTCAGTGTGGGGGAAGCTCCTGAGCTCCACAGAGGCAGGATGGGAAGCTCAAGAAGCCCCAACTGAAGGGATGTCAGTTAAGTTGCCCACAACTGGATTATGTCCAGACTCAGACAGGCTGGCTCTCAACCTCTTTACCACTGTGGGCTGCATACACAGCTCTCTGTGTATTATGTGGGCCACATCCATACTAATTTTATTTTATACGATTGGGCCACAAGCAGCCCACGGCAGAGAACCATAGGACTAGAGGATGCAGCTGTGGGCCGTCTATACACCAAGAAATGCACCATCGATCCAAACTATAGCGACTAGTCCTACACCACCTGTTGCCACTGTTCCTTGGATAGTCACGTCTGATGTACTGTCTGAAAGATGCAATTATCTCAGCCGTCCCAAGCCAAATGTCTCTGAGTGACTTTCCCAATTTCTCACAGGGAGTCTGAGGTACTGTGCTTGGCACTGCCCACTGGCAAACTTTTACTACTTGCAGCGCTGTTGTAGCTGTGTTGACCCCAGGAAATGGGGGGAGAGGTGAGGTAATATCTTTTATTGAACCAACTTCTGTTGCTGTAAAGCTTGTCTCTTCCACCAACAGAAATCTGCCCAATAAAAGATATAAATTACCTCAGCTTGTCTCTCCCAAACTTTTAGTACATGTTTGACCACCCCATCTTAGTATGTTTGTGTTCACGGCCTTTCCTCTCACTCAATAGTGGGCCAATGCTGTTCCTTCAGCAAGGTCTTCTCATATAGCTCTGTCCTACTTTCTTCTGGCTGAGGTCAAAACTGCTCAGTACCAGAAGCTTCCCCCACATTGAGCCAATGGGCCTCAGGCCTGACCAGATGGGACCTACCATTCTAGGCAGAGTAGTTTAGTTTCTGTGTCAGGGCATTTGTTGGCCTCTCCATTCACACTGCCATCAAACTGACCTTCCAGTTTGGCATCCCCCCAGTAGTAGTTTTTGTAACATGGATACTTCTCCACCAGGCACAGGACAGACACAATTAACTCCTTTCACTGATCTGCCTGGATCCTTGAACCGTGCCCATCACTGCGCGCCTTTCACACAGGCCAACTGTCAGAACATGACGGCTTCCTGGCCTGAGTCTGAATTAGTGACCTAGAGGTGAACAGCTTCATATCCCATTTTTAATACCTTGAGTTGGTCACCTCCACAAAATTGTGTTCCTTCTAATTAATCAGCAGTCAAGCCACGACACCTTCACATACATCTGCCTGTATTAAAACTCATCTGGCATTCAGGCAACGTGTGTAAAAACGAGCAGGTTTCCATCTTGTCCCCAACAGGCATCACAATAAGTTTGAGAACCGCACATTCAGGAATCAGTCCTGCCCCTCATTGGAAACAGCCCCTGGGACTTCTCTGGGAGCAGGTGCAGGCTCTTAAGCAGCACGTTATATACAAGGCTGGTTAAATCAATCTAAAAATGTGCCAATACGTCTGAGGGGATGTAAAACAACTGGGAAAAGCCACACCGAGGGTTTGGTCCAGCCTGCCACGGGCAAATGGAACAGCCATGCAGGCTGCAGAGCTGGGAATTCTGGCTGTGGAACAGACACAGAGGTCTTGGGGAGAGCACAGAAACAAAGTCGTCATAGAATCATAGAACACTAGAACTGGAAGGGACCTCGAGAGGTCATCAAGTCCAGTTCCGTGCCCTCACAGCAGGACCAAGCACCAGATACACCATCCCTGATAGATGTCTGTCTATCCTGCTCTTAAATAATATCTCCAGAGATGGAGATTCCACAACCTCCTTACGCAATTTATTCCAGTGTTTAACCATCCTGACAGCTAGGAAGTTTTTCCTAATGTCCAACCTAAACCTCCCTTGCTGCAGTTTAAGCCCATTGCTTCTTGTTCTATCCTCAGAGGCCAAGGAGAACAAGTTTTCTCCCTCCTCCTTGTAACACCCTTTTGGATTCTTGAAAACTGCTATCATGTCCCCTCTCAGTCTTCTCCTTTCCAAAATAAACGAGCCCAATTCTTTCATCCTTCCCTCATAGGTCATGTTCTCTAGACCTTTAATCATTCTTGTGGCTCTTCTCTGGACCTTCTCCAATTTTTCTCCACATCTTTCTTGAAATGTGGTGCCCAGATCTGAGGCCTAATCAGCGCAGAGTAGAGTGCAAGAATGACTTCTTGTGTCTTGCTCACAACACTCTTGTTAATGCATCCCAGAATCATGTTGGCTTTTTTTTTGCACCAGTGTCACACTGTTGACTCACATTTAGCTTGTGGTCCACTATGACCCCTAGATCCCTTTCTCAGTAATCCTTCCTAGACAGTCGCTTCCCATTCTGTATGTGTGAAAAACAGATTGTTCCTTCCTAAGTGGAGTACTTTGCATTTGTCCTTATTAAACTTCATCCTATTTACCTCAGACCATTTCTCCAGTTTGTCCAGATCATTTTGAATTATGACCCTATCCTCTAAAGCACTTGCAACCCCTCCCAGCTTGGTATCATCTGCAAACTTAATAAGCATACTCTCTATGCCACCATCTAAATTGTTGATGAAGATATTGAACAGAACTGGTCCCAAAACAGACCCCTGCAGAACCCCACTTGTTATGCCCTTCCAGCATGATTGTGAACTGTTAATAACTACTCTCTGAGAATGGTTATCCAGCCAGTTATGAACCCACCTTATAGGAGCCCCATCTAAATTGTATTTCCCTAGTTTATTGATAAAAAGATCATGCAAGACTGCCATGTCCACTTTTCCTGTATCGACAAGACTTGTTATCCTATCAAAGAAAGTTATCAGATTAGTTTGACATGATTTGTTCTTTACAAATCCATGCTGGCTGTTCCCTATCACCTTATTTTCTTCTAGATGAATTCCTTAATTACTTGCTCCATTATCATTCCTGGCACAGAAGTTAAATTAACTGGTCTGTAGTTTCCCAGGTTGTTCTTATTTCCCTTTTTTATAGATGGGCACTATATTTGCCCTTTTCCAGTCTTCCAGAATCTCTCCTGTCTTCCATGATTTTTCAAAGATGATAGCTAAAGGCTCAGTTTCCTCATCTATCAGCTCCTTGAGTATTCTAAGATGCTTTTCATCAGGCCCTGGTGTCTTGCAGACATCTAACTTTTCTAAATAATTTTTAACTTGTTCTTTTAAATTTTATCTTCTAAACCTACCCCATTTCCACTATCATTCATTATGTTAGGCATTCCTTCATCATCAGACTTCTTGGTGAAGACTGAAACAAAAAAGTCATTAAGCACCTCTGCCATTTCCAAGTTTCCTGTTGTTTCTTCCTCTTGGCTGACTAAGGGGCCTACCCTGTCCTTGGTCTTCCTCTTGCTTCTAATATCTTTGTAGAATGTCTTCTTGTTTCCCTTTATGTCTCTAGCTACTAGTTGGAGCTTGTTTTGGGCCTTTGCCTTTCTAATCTTGCCCCTGCATACCTACATTGTTTGCTTATATTCCGCCTTTGTAATTTGACCTAGTTTCTACTTTTTATAGGACTCCTTTTTTATTTTGAGATCATGCAAGATCTCCTGATTGAGCCAAGGTAGGATTTTGCCATACTTTCTATCTTTCCTATGCAGTGGAATAGTTTGCTTTTGGGCCCTTAATAATGTCCCTTTGAAAAACTCACAACTGTCTCCAGTTGTTTTTCCTCTCAGCCTTGCTTCCCACGGAATCTTACCTACCAGCTCTCTGAGTTTACGAAAATCTGCCTTCCTGAAATCCATTGTCTCTATTTTGCTGTTCTCCTTTCTACCATTCCTTAGAATCATGAATTCTATGATTTAATGATCACTTTCACCTAAGCTGCCTTCCACTTATAGTAGAAGTCATCTGAGAAGGACTATCAGCTACCTCCAAAAAGGGGAGTGCACATGTTTCAGCTATACACCTACCAGACCACTGATAAAATGTCACGAGCCCTAGTTTTGCAGGAAACTACTTGTCTGATTTCTCATCCAGGGATCAAGTGCAGAAACAGTAATCAAGAAAAGCAGGAGAAGAGCCTGCTAGTATATGGAATAAAATAAAGGACAGAATCTGTGTGATTAGTTGGGCGCAGGGCTCGACAAATAATACAATCTACTCGCCCATGGCGAGTAGATTGTAACCCGGAAGAGCCGGGTTCAGGCGATCTGCGCATGCGCAGAACGATCTGCACATGCGCAGATCGCCGGACAACGCGGCTGGCAAGCGGGGCTCGCTGCGGTTCGGTGAGCCCTGGTTGGGAGTATCTGCATTCTCGATCTAGTGCACACCAAGGCATGTTCCCAGTGCAAAAAGTAGGGAGAACAGACAGCCCTTCAAGCTGTTTTCAGCACACTGAAAAGACTGTGAGGAAAACGAGAATGGGCACATTTACGTTTGTGGCTTTTTATGTACTCAAGAGCTCTGCGTACAGATGAATCTCTCACTCTCTCTCCAATATTCATTGTCCCATTTGCCTTGAAACTGGAACTGCAGGCACTTTGAGATGGATTGATAAGTTGAATCATTTCACTGATAAAAAAATGTAAAAAGTTGTGGTGTTCTATTTATTTTTGGTCTAAGAACCCCCTCTTATTGTATTCAGAATGGATTGCCCCCAGTAGAAAAAAAAAACTTAAAAACCACAACAAATAGTCCTGCGATTCCTTTGCTGCAATTGTCCTTTCTTATCCTAGTCTTACTGCTTAGTGAATCAGAACAGCTAACCTCTCATGTTCTTAACAGGATCAGATACTGCAATCCGTACTTAGGCAAACTTCCCGTTAACTTAAATGGATGTTCTGCATGAATGAGGACTTCCAAGATTTGGTCCATTATGAATTAAAGGGATTGTTTAATTCTGTTATTCCAGTGTCACTAAAAAGCTACGTGATGGCAAGATTCTAATTCTCTCTTAATAAGAAAGACCTTACGCTTAAAGCCAGAATCCATCCTTGGATTGGTGGAAAAACAGCAAGGAGTCCATGCTTGACTCCCATTGAAATAAACTAAAAGCACAGTAAAAATAGACAAACATAGTAAAAATGTTATGAATTTAAAAGTTCGCTTGAATGCCAGTTCTTATTGGAATTACGAAAGGTCACATTCTGCCTACAGATCTGTCCATGTGACTCCTACTGAAATCATGCCTATCTGGAATTCGACCCAAATGGCATTATTTCATACATTTCTTTGGTGTTTTCTCATTGATATTTCTCTACACTTAGACTTTCTTGATCACACTGCAAAGTGATACAGGCACTTCAAAAGTAGTTATTCTAAATAGCACGCACACCCAAAAATTTGATGTATAACATCATTCACTCATTGTTAATACCCTACTGCCCAACATTGACACCGACAATAATGAAAGAGAAAGTTTATCGAAGGAAATGATTGGTGAGAAGGTATGAAACTGTGCCTGTCTCAATAAGTCAAAAAAAAGGGACAGGGGAATGAAACCACGAATGAGTTGAATGACAGCTCTTTTACTGATTTTTCTGGGAGACAGTCCTCTTCAAGCAGTTACATGCATCTGGCTACTAAAGACATGAGACGAAATTACAAAAGAAAAAAAGAATGCAGTGACAGCTGTCTTAAGGGACCACCCACGGGATCAACAGAACTTGGATGTCTGGTAGAGAGGATGTCTTTAAAAACCAGATGAAGCAAAATTGTACAAGACAGTTTGGCTCTACATTAAAGCGATTGTTGAAAAGTTAGCTATTGAATTGGTGTTTAGCCCAGGTGTAACAGATTGCAGAGGCACAATCTGATCTTGGATTATTTTCCTTTGGTCAGAGGAGAGGCCATAAGGGTCCAGTCAAATTTCCACTAACGTCAGCTGGCTGTGTTTCCACTGATATCAATGAAAAATGGGTTGGGACCTAAGGGTTGCGATTTTGGATTCAGACTGGAGAGAATGGTGGGGGCAGATTCCCTCACCCAGAGGACAGGGGATTGGACTCTAACTCAACACACTGGATTTGATGCTCAGTTACATCCAGATCTCTGCACACCACTCTGGCAATGAGCGTGGATTACGAGATTCTATTTACAACTTCTGTTACAGCCCTTTTGCCGAGCCACAATGGCATTATATATGCATTACTGTAACAGCCAGCCAGACCCAGGCAGTTTTTTTCCCAGTTTGTCTGTTTTTAATGGTTTTGTTATATAAAAACACTCACCACTAAGAGAAAGAGAGACTTTCCTGCACCTGGTTTTTCTCCTTACTCTGCCATTTTCTACTTTACATTTTCATCTCACTTATTTTATTTTTTAAAAATTGAAGAGACCAGTGATGACAGCTTCACCCCTTAAAGTCCACTCTGATCTCTAGATTTTATGCAAGACTCTACAATGTCAGGTGCTGCCTTCAGATATCACTAGTCAAAACTCAAACCATTTTAACCCTGTAGTGAGGTTACTATGCTGGCTTATCGTCTTGACTTACCATCTGTAAATTTAATTTTTAAAAAGAGCTATAAAAAAAGTTGAGCCTTTTAAGTACTGTAAATAAGTGTACCAAAGTCACGTATTATTGAAAGTTTAATGATCTGAAAAAAAAGCTAGCGACAATGTAAAACAAAAAACTAGGGGTCACCAAATTAAATTAATAGGCAGCAGGTTTAAAACAAACATAAGGAAGTTTTTCTTCACAAAGCACACAGTCAACCTGTGGAACTCCTTGCCAAAGGATGTTGTGAATACCAGGACTTTAAGAGGGCTCAAAAATGATGGAAATTATTAAGGGTGATGCTTACTGATTAACTGCTTAACCATCCACATCCCCAATATGTATCCATCTGCAATCTGCCAAAACGATCCGCAGATATAAAGTGGATATCCATAAGAGATTTGCCTGTATTTCCAAGTTAGCAAATAGTTTTTCAGATAAATAATCTTCTACTAAACCCAACACACATGAAAGGAAAGTACCTCCCTGCACCTTCAGGAAATGCATTTCTGTTCACATACTGAACCAGCTTGGAGTGGGGAAACCCAACTTAATTGTCAGATGCATGCTGGATTCCCTAAACAGAGGGATATTTACACTGTGCTCTATCAAGATTGCTGTTGTAAGAAAGGTGCTTCACTCTTAATTTCTACACACACATTATTTGGATTACTTGATTTCACACCTGACAATGCTGCTCTTCAACTAACACACCCACACCTATTATTAACTAGTACAGGTTGAACCTCTCTAATCCAGAACTCTCTCCTCCAGAAACATCCCTTGTCCAGCATGATTTTAGTTAGCTGGATGTCCACTTTTCATGCATGTGGCCAAGTTTCCCCGCAGTACCATAAAGTTTGGTTAGGGCCACCAGTCCTTGCTCTCAGTGTTCTATGCTGTTATTTAGCTCTAATTTACCCCTACATGTCCTCTGAGAGCCCAGTAAGCAGTGGAAGTGTTGGTAATGCTGCTAAACAATATTGACCTCCCGTGGTCCAGAAAATTCTCTCGTTCAGAACCAGTCGGGCCCGAGGGTTCCAGATTAGAGAGGCTCAACCTGTAGTGTTTTAAAATTTTGTAAGCCGCCTCGAATATTTTAAATAGAGAGGTGGGGTAAATATATTTTAAAATAAATAAATAAAATAAATAATAAAATTATTGTTATGGACCAACTGCTTGATACCTATTGCTTCCAGGTCATGATTTTAAAAGCACCTAAGGAGACTGAGTCTTGGGAACATTCAATAGAATATAGGCTCCTAAGTGACTTGGGAGATTTTGATAACGTATTGACTGATGTAACTTATTATTGAAGAAGAACCCTGAGCGTGTTAAGTTCAATAAAGCTTAAGTTAATGAGTCACTATGATTTAAATGTTAATCAAAGTCAGAGTCGTGGTTCCTAAAGGAATGGTAACTGCCAAATTTCACATGTGTAAGGTTATCTGCTTCCCCCCTCTACTGCATGGCAGGGAAGAAATCAAAAGGGCAGTAATGCTGTGCAAAGTGGCATGCGAAAGGGGCCACACCATGGGAAAGGCAGCTATGGAATATGATCTCACTAATAGATAACTACCGGTAGCCCCTCCGTTCCACTTCTACATCGATGAAGGCAGGGCCGGGGAAGAATCATAACCTGCAGATGGGGCAAAAAGCAGGGAACATACCCCTTTACACAGGGCATTCCCTCTAGAAACCAGTGTCAAATCCACTTGCAAAAGAAGCATGTAAATTCCTGCTGCTCAAAGCAGTGACAACACACACTGCACAGCATGTGAAAACCGCCTGGACGTGACATTTCCCCCACCTATTCTTCAATAACTGAGAAGCAGCTAGTGCATTTTCAGCTTATTATTATTTATTTCTGGATCAAGAGCAAGGATGAGACATGGCAGCTGAGAGGGTAATCTGAGTGTTGGGGTTTTCAAAGGACGGAAGATGGGTTGAGAACAAAGGTGCCAGCTCAGGGAGAGTCACAGAGATGGATAGGGCCTAATTGGTCAGGGAGGGTAGGACGTTCAAAAGCACCATGGCAGTATAGGTATCCAGCTCAGCTAGGGTGTGCTTCCCAGTAGGGATGTGAACAGTTAACCAGTTAACTGGAGCAATCCCCTGCCCACCATGGGCCAGGGACACTCCAGCCCCACCAGAAAAGCCCTGGCCTTGGCAGGCCAGGCTTGCCCCATTTAATCAGTTTACTGGTTAAAGGTTATGTTTAACCAGTTAACTGATTAACTGGGATTTTACATCCCTACTCCCAGTCATTGAGTTGCTTTCAAAAAAATCCTGGATGGACCTGCCAGTGCAAGACTGCCCCCTATTGTGGGAGAGAGACAGGGTGGGGGAGACCAGGCAGTGGCTCTCAATTTTCCAGACTAGCCTACCCTGTGCAGGGGTCTGATTTGTCCTGCAAAAGTGCCACCTCCCTTAAAGACTACTAGCTTACAAAATCAGCCAGGAAAATAGGCAAGTGCCCCAGTACATTATTACTGAAACATGCCTCTCTCACTGTGACCACAGGAGTATCCAATTAATTGAAATATAACCATTGCACTTACATGTCAGCGCACAGTATGTACAGCTGCGTACGCACATCAGTGTCTGTGGGAAATCTTAGTTTGCATGGACTTCCCCAGGGCTTTTTCTGGAGCCTGTGGCAAAACCAGGCAAGTATCTAGAGGAGCTGCTGCACCCCAGGGGCCATGTACCAGAACCACTGAGGTAATGAAGCCCGACTGCTGTGGGGCAGGAGGGGGACAAGCTTTGGGGAGAGAACCAGACCAGGCAGATGGGTGTCATGGGGGGGGGCATCACACCCACCCTGCTGTAAGACAGACAGGAGGGGGGACAGAGCAGCAAACAGCACCAATCCCCCTCCCCGCACCCGGCTCAGGCGGGGAAGTTTCCCACGCGGGAACCCAGCTCGCGGGCTGCCCAGCTCCCGCCTCTGGCACCCCCCCGGGCTCGGGCTCTCCCGCAGCCGGCTGAATAATGAATGAGCCCGGGGGCTGGCAGCGCAGCGCCGCCTCCCCTGCAGCGTGCACCCAACCCCGGCTCCCCGGGAGCGAAGCGGGGAAGGGGCTGCGGGCACCCCCACCCTGCAGCTCGCACCGCCTCGTGGGGCTCCGCTTTCCGCCCCCCAGCTCACAGCGGGCTCCCTCCCCGGCCGGGAGGGGCCGGCTGCGGCTGCTGCTGCACCCGGGCCGGGGGCGCCTGTCCAGACTCACCTGCCGCCGGCGGGGGCAAGGCTGCGATCAGGCCGGTGCAGAGGAGCGCCGCCCGCAGCGCTGCTGCCCGGCACTCCATGGCGGGAAGCCGGGCAGCCCCCTGCCGTCCTGCGTGGGGCAGGCTCCGCCGCTCCCCGCGGGGCTCCTCGCGGGGGGAGTCAAAGGGGCTCCACGGCGAGTGAGGGGCGCGCAGCAGCCGCGTGGCTCACGGACACGCGTGGGAGAACGACGCGCTCCCCTTCCCCTTAGTGCTCCACGGTGCAACGTTGTCCCTTCACGGATCCATTTGCAAACTTCCCGGTTGCCCCCAGCTGGGGGCAGCGCCACAGCTCCGGCTGCAAATCCGAGTCTCAGCTTCCCCGGACACCAGGGCTCTAGTGCACCCCCGCTTCCTAGCCAGCAGCCCGGTAGGCAAATGCGCTCGGCGAGGCTCCTCGGAAACTTTCTGCGCTCTGTGCCCAGCCGCGTTCGCCTGCAGACTCCCGCTGGGCTGGCTAGAAAGAAGCAGAAGAATGAAACGGCGCTGCTGGCAGTGGGGGGTGGCCCTGCTCTCCCTCCCCTTCCCCTTCCCTGCACACACGCTCGCCTTACAGCGTGTTAGCTTTCCCCAGCAGCTCCGGGCAAAGCTCCTGCCATGTGTCCTGGGGAAGGGGTGGGGACACAGAAAGGGGCCTTTGCAAAGACAAAAGAACCTTCCAGGAAGAAATCGAGAGAGACCCAAAGCCACGTGCCTGCAGAAAATGCCAAACCTGGAGCCGGGATGCCCTGCTTAAAGGAGACGCTCCTCCACTCTCACTCCCCCCCCTCCCCGGTGTGAAAATGGACCCGGGGCTTCAAGGAACTGGCAGCGAATCACGTGGGAGAGCGAGCAACCTGATCCCCTTCTTCATTCCGCAGGAGTTTGCAGGCTGGCCTTTTGTCTGAGGTTGGATCCAAACTAGGGACGCAGAGCCGGGGCGGGGGGAAGGCAGCAAGCTCTCTCCTGGGATCCAGCAGCTCCTACGGGGCAAGTTAATCGGTAGTGAAGTAACTTAGGAGAGGGGCTGGATCCTGGTCCCACGGAAGTCAGAGAAGTGTGCTACTGCCCGTGGAAAAAACAGGACTGGGACCTAAGCAAGCAGCTGCCCAGTGGTTTAGGAATTAGGGCGGAATACTGCAGCATTTTTTAAAGAATCTGAGCTCTTACAATGGGGCAGCATAATCCAGTGGCTAAAGCAGTGCAGGAGGAGACAAAAGTGACCTTGGGCAATCACTTCACCTCATTCTGCCCTCCTAGCCTTTGTCTAGTTCACATGTAAGTTTGAGACAGAAATGTTCTTTCACCATCTGTTTGTACAGCACCTGACACAAGGAGCCCCCACTCTTGTCTGGAGCCTATCGGTACTACTGCAATAGAAATATTTAATCCTGGCATTAATATAGTACTTAAGTGTAATAACAATTAGCCACCAGCCCTTGTTTTAACATTTAGGGCACTGATTCAGTAGAGCTCCATACAGACACAAAGGTCTGCCCATACGGATCTGATTCCAGGATGAGAGTTTTAGCTTATCTCTGGGGGCAGGGACTCTCCTTATATTTATTTGTACAACAGCCAGGCCACTCTCCAGTGGTCAATAAATAATAAAAACTTAATACATTTTACATGGCACAACGGCTTTTTCTTTTAGTGAGGTGCCACTTTTGATATGAAGAGAAAAAATGTTTTCTTAGCAGAGACTGCAAAACTAGTGGCAGCACCTCCATCTGTAAATATACGTAAGGGATAATGTCAATGGAACAGAACGTTGTCATAGGATAATGGTCTCCTGCTGGTACTTACAGAAAATAAATGTCCGGGCAAATTCTAGTTATTTATTATCAAAGCAGGAGGCACTCATCCTCTGCCAGTGTTGAATTCCAGGGACTTTATTTCAAGTACCCCAAATAAATGGCTGATGTAGATATTTAATCCTGTGAGGCAGAGTCTGAGCCCCTTGCTCATTTTGCACACATGGTCCCACTGAAATGAGGGGTGTTCTGATTCACCCACCTTGTTGCTCCCTTTCTTGGACAAATCTAGCCCAAAGGAAGCAAAAACAACATAGTTTTGTTTTCAGCAAACTTAACAACAACTGTATTTTTTAAATAAATATTGAACCTTACCTAAATACAACTGAAAGCTGCCTGCTTTTCCCTTCTTGTGTGTGTGGAATGAATATCTCCTGCTCCAGCAGCCTCTTAAAAGTGAATGGGATTTGGACGAATTGGTTTAATTACCATATTTTTTGTGGCCATGCTTTTGGTTTTGCTAGAATACTACTGTATATTTGAGAGAGTTTGTCTGTCCATCTGTCTCTTCAGGAACTCCTCCTAAACCGTGAGTATTCAGCTTCCTCTTATCTTAACAAAGCAAGATAAGAGTTTTGTTGTGCCAGGAAAATGGGATGTGCCTGGAATAGGATGGTTTTATGAGAAGCAAAACAGAAAAGAGACAGAATCGCCAAGCAGGTGAAAAGGGCTGGCTTGGGGTGCATGCCCAGAACTGCTCCAACCCTGAGCCTCCCATCCCCCAGGCACCCTGTAGGGAGAACCAGGGGAGGGGAGAGCTGAACTTCTCCCCTCCCCATTCATACGGAAACATTGCTGGCTGTCCCCTTTGTCAGGGAGCGAGGGGAAAGTGCACAGTTTGCTGCATTCCTCACGCTGGCTGGGGAGCTCAGGGGGGCAGACAAACGTTGCTCTGCCCCAGCCAGGGGACGTGTACCCCTCCTGTGCCTGTGCCCACTGAAGTTGCAACTGTCATGGAGAGGTGCTTCTCACCTGGCCCCAAGCTGCTGTGGTGAGAGAGAGCTGGGGCAGTCCTCTCTCCCCAGGGCAGCTTTTATACTGAGCCCCTCATCCCCAACCCTACCCGAGAGCAATGATTCAAATGAAGCGTGGACATTTTAATGTTATTTTCCAAAAACTGAGTAAATCTTCTGGTATCAATATATGGTGGGGGGGTTCTTTTTTAGTGCACAATGACCTCACATTGTAGGATAGTGGAATTTCTCATAGGAAAGAATTCAGTTGGACTCAATCTAACTCCCATTGAAGTCAATGTGATTATTGCCACACACTATATAACCCCACTGGCTTCTGATTGATTAAAGTGTTGGCAAATAAAGGCCAGCAAACCAGCAACTGGACTTATTAATTCAGATTCCTTTTGGTGCCATTTGTTATAAGATGGTGACAGCAAACACATTTTTGTTTGGGAGAGTGTAGGAGGTATCTTTAGGAAGAGCATTTAGGCATTTGCTCTCAGGTGGTTTTATTCAGGTCAGACAGACAAGCAAAGAATGATAGCCTGGAATTAATAAACCAAAGTCAAGGGTAAATATTTACTACCCAGACTGAACTTGTGTGTCTTGGTAATGTTGATTTGTTCTTGCTTTGTGTATTGTTTACGGTATTCAGGGTTTTTGTCTGAAAAGAGATGCTCTAAGGTACTAGAGTAGTATAAGGAATATATTCTGCTATTGATATTAAAAAGTAAAATTTAAAGAATGTTAAGGTTGCAAATCCAAATATTTAAAAGCTAGGAAATGCCAGAAATAAGTTGCTGATACTTGATTCAGCCTCTTTGTATGCATGTGCTACGCTGTAGTCTTTAAATACAAAAATCATATACTGTTTTTCCATTGGACTTCAGCTTCTTTCCCTCCTCCCCAAGAGGAACTAGTAATTTTAAGTACTTGAGCACACAATTTGAGATGACTTACAGGAGACAGATTTTTCAGAGGGTGATTACTTTCTGTAAATCAGGCCCCCTAAAAGTGTCTCCAGTTGGGCATCCAAAATCACTAGTCACTTTTGATCACGTGCACGTATTTTACATGTAACAATAAATTATAAATAGAGTGAGAATCTGATCTTAGGTACACTGGTGTAAATGTGAAGTAAATCTACTGCATTCAGTTCAACAGAACGACCTCATGTTCACCCCAGTGTATCTGATTTGAGAATAATGTTTTGTTTCTGATGTTCAGTTGTACTTAACAAGCTGCTGAAGTCTCACTTTAAATAAAATCTTTGTACTAATAAGATGTGAGCTGATCATCCTTTGTCACAATCCAGTCTGTTCTTAAAAACTGATCACTTACTAATAGAAATCAGCACTGAGTTCTGAGATGGAGAGCAAACCTCTTTTGATCCTGAATGAATTCCATAAGTCATTATACTACAATTCCTAAAATAACTGCAAGAAACCACAATGTATGCCTAGCACGGATCCAAAAGGCAAATAGCAATTTACATGATGAGCTTCTTGCTGCTTTATCAGGCTATTGCTATTATTAATAATGGAGGTGCTTATTATAAAGATAGAAGCAGAGGGAGGAATAATGAATACCAGTATGTGCATGTAACCAAAAACAAAACAAATATTTGGCATTCATTCATTTAAAAGCTAGTAGAAATAATTAAGGGAAAGAAGTCTTGGGCCAAAGTTGCCTACGACTTACATAGGGGGAAATCAGAAACAACTACATTGAACTCAGTGGAGAGTCCCTGGTGTAAGACTGGTGAGAGTCAAAAGAGGATCTTGGTTGGAACCAAGACCATCGTAAACACAGGTTTATCCGCAGGGTACAAAGGAGACCAAAGAGGAGTCTTTTCCTGCCATGTAACAATCCCCAGATCCTCCCCAGGCAACCTGCTGGTGTGAAGAGGATGCAGTGACCACTCAGTGGTCTGTTCCTCTTCCCCAACCACCCACTGCTGCTCACTTTGGGGACTCCACTCAGGGCCACTCAGACATTTTTCACGTGGGCTGCATTGTGCTCAGCCTGCAGTGGCACTTTGGCTCCGGTTCTGGGAACCAGCGCCGGCTCTCTGAGCATTGCAACCTGTTGTACAAGTCACAGTGACACTCAGATGTAGGCTCGTGGTTCCCCTCCATCATGCTGCTCAGACAAATTCCAGAGAGAGGCTTTGTGACCCTGTGTGACAGATCACTGCAACGCTTGTTTTGGGGGGCAAGGCAAACTGCTGCTTCTCCCAGCATGTCTGCACATGGCCCTTCTCCCAGTGGTATTCCATGGACTTCCATTGAAATTAACACAAACAAGATTAGGCCCTTAATTACTATATTACATGGGGACAAAAATAATTTTAAAGAATATTAAAATTAAATTTAACAATAATAATAGCAGTAGCATTCCAGAGTCTAAATGTTTTGTCTTTGTGCTTTTTCCTCTAGCGTTTATTTTTAATATTTTTCTCATTTTCCTTCTGTTTTTTTTTTTTTTCCTGGTTTTTTTAATGCCTGTATGCACTTTCTCTTCTGTTTTGCTGCCTATCTTTTCTCTGTCGTTCTTTCCTATTTGATACTTCATTTCCCCTGTTAGCTTCAGTCTTTCTTTTTTTTCTTCTGTTCTCTCACTCTCTCGCTCTTCCATCCCAGATTTTGTTTTCTCTCTACTTTCCTTCCCATTTCTCCTTTCCTCCTCTTTCCGTTTCTGTCGTGTGGTCCTGTGTATCCATTTCTACACCGCTCTCTCTCATCCTCACACTTTTTCCCAACAGATCCACAACTCATTTCACAGTCACCAAGTCTTACACAGTTGCAAAGTGACAAGACTGTGAACTGTTGCTCACATGGGAGAAGAGAATAAATTTGTTGCCAGCTTCAAGGTCATTTGGAAAGAGCACTGACTTCTTTTTCAAAGCTGTGATGACAAAGTACAGTAGCTTGGGGGATGGGGTCAAGTAACCTTGCCTGTCCTGGTGCATCTACCTCTCCCTTGTACATTGTGTCTCTCCTTGATTTAGGCTTAGGCTACTTCTAGAGTCCCATCCACCTGTTCAACAAGGCCCGAACTACATATCTCCAACCAAAGAAATCCTCCAAAATGCCACCCTAGTTCATGCCCATCCCACGTAAACTTCTGTTCTGCTGCTATAAATCATACTTAGCTTTTACATGGGTTGATGGGGCCCAGCTGTACAGGCCCTTGTGACTTGACTTTAAATGTTGTGTACTGCTACCTTGCCCAGTTGGGTCCTACAAATTATCTTGAAAAGGGGGCTTGTGGGAAGGAATAAGGGTGAGAGGAGGGTTATGATGAGGAACAGAAGATGGGGGCTGGCCACAGAAGCTCCTTAGTAGGAATCAAACAGTCAGCGGGCAGGAAAAATCTACGGTCAAGTTGGGTGATAAAAGGGTCTGGGTTCATCCATGGATAGGGAACCATTCCAGACTTTAATAAAGATTTGGACACCCAATTCAGCAACAGAACATAGACTCCAGCTGGTTATTTTACACACACACCCTTGTCAGTATCAGAACAATGCCACTCCCATTGCATCAAACCCAAAGGCACCACACACCAAATATAATGTCAATAGGAGAGTTATTTTGCAGTGACAATGCAAACATTGTTACAATTTTTATAAGGACTGAGGCCCCCCGTTCAGAGCCGGATTAAGGCATGGGCTAGCCGGGCAGCTGCCCAGGGCGCCAACCTATGGGGGGCGTCTGATGGCAGCTGTAAGGGGCGCGCAGTGCCCCTTATAGCTGCCATCAGGCGCTGCGCACCCGGCTCCTGGATCGCGAGCTGCAGCAGCTCCCAGAGGCCACCCGGGGTGGGCGCCGCATTAACCCCCGCAGCGCCGGCCAGCAGCGCCCTTCCCCCCGCGGCTGCGGGAGCCCTGCACGGCCAGGCTCAGCCCACCCCAGGCAGCCCCGGGCTGTGCGCCAGCAGCGGTAGCCAGGTTGGGCTGGGCCAGGCACGTGCATCCTGCCGCCGCCAGCTCCACGCGCCCTCCCCGTCATGCTGGGGCGGGGCCGCGCATGTGCCCTCCCCCAACCCAGGGCGCCGGAATGGCTCGGTCTGGCCCTACCCCCATTACACTGACTTGCATTAATATTGAGTCCAGTCAAAAGAAGCTGCTAAGTCAGTGATAGATGAGCTCAAATTCCATCATTTAGAAGCTTATACAAATGCATCAGTTCAGAGATTCAAATGAAGAATTGGGAGTGCAGATTTTAAAAAAAATCTGAAATTTTGTTTAAGAATTTTTGATAGGCTTTGTAAAAATCTTACATATCTATGTATTTTTCCCCCATTACTATAATATGAATTGGAGGCTGTGGAATTCGATAGTTTCATTTTTATTTGGAATAAATGTTCAAATGATAACACACAGCTCAATCTCAAAGTAAATCTGCGTTTTGAGATTGCATTATTACAATGGGCTTGTGAGGGACCAAAGTAATGAGAGTAATAACACATATTGTGTCTCAGAAAGTTCACAATCTCAAAGCTGCACGTCTTTAAAACACTGACAAAGGGTATGTCTAAACTACATTCCTCTGTTGAAAGAGAGATGTAAATTAGGCAAATCAAAAGTGCAAATGAAGCAGGGATTTAAATATCCTGCACTTCATTTGCATAATGGCGTCCGAGCACTTTTTCGAAAAAGGGTTTTTCGAAAGTGAAAGCACCATCTAGACACGGTTCTTTTGGGAAAAAAAACCTTTTTTGAAAGATTCCGTACTCCTCAGAGGTGTTTTTTTTTTTTCCGAAAGAACCGCGTCTAGATGGTACTTTCACTTTCGAAAAAGGGTTTTTCGGAAAAAAGTGCTCAGATGCCATTATGCAAATGAAGCGTGGGATATTTAAATCCCCGCTTCATTTGCATTTTCGATTTGCTTAATTTACATTCCTCTTTTGACAAAGGGATGTAGTTTAGACATACCCAAACTGACTAATTTTCCACCTGCTTCCACCACATAATCTTCCAAGAGTTAAACCCCTCACATCCACATGTTCCAGAGATTTAAGTACTCCTGACTAACAGTCATTCCAAATTGATAGGAACCAAAAGCCTTGTAGCACCTCACTATGAAATCTCATGCATGTGAAACTGCGTTTTTGTCACGTATACATATTTAGAGAGAATCCATCTTCAAATTTATGTGCCAAAATTAAGCCACTCAGTTTTGCAATTAGACACTCAAAACATCCATTTTAGGCAGCTAAATATTGATTTGAATGGCCAGATTAGAAATTTGATGGTACACATTTGAAAACTGGGGTGAAGATTACACATAAAAACATGGCAGAAGGGGCCTGATCTCAGAAGTTTTAAGTACCTTCATACCATATGGAGTTTACAGCATCTTTCAAGATCAAGCTCTTAGCTGTCATCATTTGCATTCAGAACAAATATCTCAGGCCTGGCTCAAAAATGCTCTACTATTGATACAGGAATTACCAGACTGGATCAGCTTCAGAGCCAACAGTTTCTGCCTCTTGACTCAGACCTGCTACTCCAGAGGAAGGTGCGAGAAATCCTGCAGTAGCATAAACTTGTCCCCAAAGAAAGTTTCCTCTTAACCCCCAACAGTTAGAGGTTGGCTATTGCCCAGGAGGATAAAGATCTGCCAAATGCTCAGCTTTTTTATGTTTACTATTATAGCTCTAGATATTCTTGTTACTCAAACAATTGACCAATCCTTTTCTGAATCCAGCTAAACTCTTGGCCTCATCAGTACCATTTTTTCTAGTCACCGACATAACAAATCCCTTAGCTCCACAGGATAATTGTGTGTTTCGTGTGATCATTTTTTAATTTGCCATTTTTCAGTTTCATCCAGTGTCTCCTTGTACTTGACTTATGAGACAGGGTGGCTAGAAACACCCTCGTCTGCCTTTGTACTGTTCATTATTAGGTATATTTTAAGTTACATCCCCTCTTATTCAAGCTCTTTGCTAATGACAAACAGTGCCAAACTTTTTTCATAGGAGTTTTTCTGAGCCTCCAATTTTTAGCACCTGTTTCTGAACCCACCTCTATTTCTGCTAGGCCCTGTGGGGGATAAACTAATCTGATGGATTAGTGGAGAGCCTGGAGGCTGGTATAAAAATAAGTCTGAAATCGAGTTCAAAAGAAGACCACAAGTTTTCAATGAGTGACAGACAATCAAATCTGTAATGATAGGGATCAGTCCTGTATCTTCTCATCTTCCCAGGAGGTCTTTACCATACACCCCCCTGGTCCACCATGTAAAATAACCAAGAACCCAACGTCCTGGTTCTAACAACGGAGAAAGCATAGTGTAATATGTTTGGGAGGGACTCCCCCCTGCCAGAAAAAAACATGTCACTTAAGACTTCCTAACAGTCAGTAGCAAGGCCTTTCGGGTTTAATAACCATACTTTTCTGAATGGGGAAGCATGCTGCTCCTTTTGAAATGAAGTGAACACCCTTGTGTCTTGGTGTGTTTCCCTTGGCATGGGACCATAATTAAAGATGAGTTGTGGTTCACTGACACAGACTGCAGCTGTACCTCAACAAATTCACAGTTCTCATAAGAAAAATAAATATAACAATGGCATAAAAGGGCATGTTCTTTCTGGAGGACAGATTCAACATAATCCTCAAGACAATGGCATTTAAATAATGATTGCTTAACATTAGTGCATTCATACTTACACTTAACAGCTAGCATCATTTTACAAAAAGATGAGGGATTTTTTTTTTATGTCTGTAATTACAAAAAGAAAGGAAACCTTCTGGATTATACACTAAGGCATTTCATGGGTTTTATTTTCCCAAAGAAAATACATCTGCCTTCCGTATATTCTGATTTGTGATAAAGCTATAGAATGAAATTCATTCGTACAGCACAAAGCCTATTACATCATTTTAATCTCTTATTGTATTTCATATAGTCTCATTTTTAAAAGCTGTTCTCCCCCCCCCCATGTACCTTTATATATTTCCTCACAAATAGTTATTTATTAAAAGATATGTGCCAGCGGCCCAGTAGCTTAGAAAGAATTCTCTGCCTGGGCTTTTAGCCCTCTCTCTGCCACTAGATTCGTTGTGCGGCCTTGGGCAACACAGAGGCCTAGGTCTTTTAAAGAAACTAGCAATCTCAGGTGCCCAAAATGACACTCTTTGAGGGGTTTGATTGGCAGGGAGTGGGTGCTTAACTCTTTCTGAATATAGGGCCCCATCAGGTGTCTCAAGCAAATACCGTAGATTACAAATCACTCTGAAATAAAACACTCTCCCTGTGTTTCAGTTTTCCTGTACACAGATTAGGGATACCAGCATGAACCATTTGTACCTTAAAATGCTTTTAGCTCACCCCATTGAAAAGGTGGCAAGGAACAAATTTCTCTCACATATGGTAGTGGGGCAGGAACTAAATTTTAAAACCACTTTGAGAAACCATGAAGAACACTTCAGGGCATTAGAAGAGGATTTCCAGAAGTTACCTACTTCAAGATAGGCCCAACAAGGAAAATAAAAGAATACCACTGGTCATCACGTACAGCCCCAGCTTAAACCTCTCCAGTGTGTCACTGATAATCTACAATCCATCTTGGAAAACTATCCCTAACTCTCTCAGACCTTGGGAGACAGGCCAGTCCTCACCTAAAGACAGCCTCCTAACCTAAAGCAAATACTTACAAGCAGCCACACACCACACCACAGAAACACTAACCCAGACACCTATCTCTGCAACAAACCCTGCTGCCAATTCTGTCCACACATCTGTACAAGTGACATCATCACAAGGCCTAACCACATTAGCCACCACATCAGGGGCTCATACACCTGCACATAGAGTTGCCAGATGGTTTAACAAAAAATACCGAACACCCTTCTCTCCCTCCCCTCCCCCCCCAAAAAAAAACCCCACACACACCAGGAAAAAATTCTGTTAAGAAAAAAAAAAAAAAAAAAAAAAAAGAGGAACTGACTGGGGCCCTTTAATTCCCGGTACTCCAGGGGAAAAGTTATTGACCCCCAAAAAAACCCAGTTTGCCCTTTTGAGGCGGCCATTTTGAAGTCTGTCTGGGACACTCCATCCTCACCCCACACCCCAGCCAGCCCAAGCTGCGCATGTTCTGTCGGACACCTGAGCCAGGAAAAACAGAAAATACCAGACATTTCACATGGTATTTTCTGAATTGTTTTACTGGACAGAAGGCCCCAATACCGGACACCTGGCAACCCTACCTGCACATCCCATAATGTGGTATATGCCATCAAGGCCCCTCTGTCTGGCCAAACCAGACAGTCTCTTCACCGAAGTATAAATGGACACAAATCAGACATCACGAATGATAACACACACAAACCTGTAGGGGAACATTTTAACCTCCCTGGACATTCAGTAATGGATTTAAAAGTAGCTATTCTGCTACAGAAGAAGTTATCACCTGATTACAGGGGGAGACAGATAAACTGGAGTTCATTTACAAGTTCAACACTATCAACTTAGACCTGAATAAAGATCTTAACTGGTTAATATATTAGAGGCAATTTCCCCTCCTTTGATATTTGCATTTCCACATCACATACTATGAATGAGACACATCCAGCCTGACTGAATTCGCTTCAACAACAGTGGTCCTACAATTCACAGGTAACTGCTTTTGCTGTTATATATACTCTGGATTCTGTAATAGCCACTCCAATTCATCAGATGAAGGGGGTTTTACTCTCGAAAGCTCATGATCTAATAAATGTGTTCGTCTCTAAGGTGTCACAGGACTGCTCGTTGTGATTACTTCAAGCATTGGAACTGTGCAGGTCTTTGAGGCCAGTCCGTCTTCCCCCAGCCCCCTACCACCTTATAGAAAAACCCATGGGGGGGGGGAAGAGGGAAGGGAGCAGGAAAGAGAGCCTTTCTCTAACTCCTTATATTCACTACAGTCCAGCACACTCACCATGGTTCACCTTTAATAGGGAGGAAGTTGGAAACCAGGCAAAACTATCCATGCCTGCTCCTTTCTAGGATGGAGGGAGACCAAACACACAGAGGTGTGTGCTGTGCTGTTGCTGTAGTTCTCTTGTGCCCCTGAGCACAGCTCTTGAAGGATCCATGCTGCCTTTGGCTGAAGGCTCCTAAGGCTGCAGTGATCTCTATTGCTGATACTAAAGGCGATAATCTTGGTCTTAATTAAACACATTTTCTTCCTGTCTGTGATTTTGGCTTTTCCAGTTCAAAGTCACCTGAGGTTCATTTAGGTTGAAAGCCCCTCCCAACTCCCCTGGAAAAAGTACCTCTCTTTAAGACTGCAGCTTTTCATTTACGGTCACAGTCAATTTGGCAGGTCTTTGCTTATTCCTAAATCTTCTATAGGGAGCCAACCTGTCCATGAGCCATTTCTAAAGCTCAATTTGTTGCAGTGTGTTTATGGATTTTCCTGTAGCTGGGAAATAAGATTTAATTAGCCTCACACAAGGGACATTTTAGGGATCTTTTCTCTGCATTTCCTACCTTTGTGGCTAGTGTTAAAGTTAAAACAACATGCAGCCTCTTTCACAGCATTTTCAATTTGGTCTGGTTCCCCTTGTGGTCTGTCAGAGTGACCCACGAAAAACATGCTGAGAGCAATTTAGTCAAAGGACGACTCCTGCTGGAAAGACACATACCCTTCAGAGGACAAGATAAGAATTGCTTTTTAAAAATAGTTGTGCTGGGTTTTGCTAAGGGTGTACTGCCCCTCCAAAAAATTTCTCACCTGGATTATCACAAAGATAGCTCCAAATTAATTGGAGATACAATGTCAGCAGCCTGAGTTATCGACAGTGTGTGCCCTATGGGTGGGTAAATAATTCTGCCACTTCAGATTCACTGTCACCTAACACTTGTGGGATATCCAGAGGCAGAACATACTACAGCTGTCCACAACTCAATTCACAGCCAGTGGCAGTCGAGCTGATATGATCACCTTGTGTGGGAAGTAAGATCTTAGCTCTGCCTTTCCCAGTTTCCTCCTGGTTGTGGTAGGTTTGTGTTTTGTCATCCTTCTAAGATTACTTGGAAATTATGCACAGGGAAGCTTTAACCCCATCTTTCTTAGCCTTCTGGCTTTTGAGATTGGAGCTGCTTTTGTTAACTCCATATTATATTTTTTTTGTATATGACTCAGATTTTTCTCATAGATGCTGGTCCCTGAACTCACACAGTCTGCTATCTTACTCTGCAAGGGTACATCTACACTGCACAGCTATTTTGGGATACTGGAGGTATCCCAAAATAGCTACCCCATGTCTTAACAAGCTGCCGGTTATTTGGAAATATTTTTTGAAGTAACAGGAGTGCGCTATTTTGGCGTCCCTATAACCCTTGTTCCATGAGGGTTAAAGGATGTCTCGAAATAGTGCATTATTTTGAAATTTTGCACTGTGTAGAAGCGCCAAATTTCAAATACACTATTTTGAAATAGAATCAAAATAAGATATGCAATTTGCATACTGCAAATTGCGTATCTTATTTTGAGTTTAGGGTGCTGTGTAGACGCACCCCAAGAAAGGTTTCAAAATCTGGCCCAAAATAAAAGCTTTTTACTTGAGGTCACAGGCAGCTGGGTCAAGCTAACTTCTATGAGTATTCCCTTTGAAATCAATGCTCCCCATGACCCTAATTGGATTGCTCATGGTAGCATGCGCTACACTCATCTGTAAACAGTTGCTGAATTGATTCTCATGATGGCTAGCCTAGAAAGTCTAAAAAGCCATATAATGATGTGGATGAACAGTAACATTTTGGGCTGACCTTTTTAGGGGTATGTTCACTGCATGTTCAACACAAAGGCAGACCTGAAGAAGAGCTTCGTGTAAGTTCAAAAGCGTGTCTCTATCACTAACTGTAGTTGGTCCAAAAGATAACGAGTAGTCCTGTGGCACTTTAGAGACTAACAGAAGTATAAATAATGTCATGAGCTTTTGTGGGCAAAACCCACTTCTTCAGATGAGCTTGACTGGAGAGAAAAAAAAGGGGAGGAGGGACACAGAATTTAAAACTGAAAAAGAAGAGAGAGAAGAAAAAAAGGGTACCTGTCAATTGTAGCAGCAGTGCTAATGAGGCTAATTGAGTGGGTTAGAACAGTGTTTCACAACCTTTTTTTATAAAGTATCCCTTTTAAAAAAATTAAGTACACCCATTTAAAAAAAAGTAAGTACCCCCAGTACCTACAGTTTTCAGACACACAATTTTTCTACCATTGCAACACATTTGTTTAAACAACTTAATCGTAGTCGGGTGGGCGATGAAATTTTTGGGTGTAAAAAGTGCAAACCCAATAAAGCGCTGTAACACTTAAAACAAAAATTCAGTTTTCTCCAAATTTCAGTTGTGTTGATGTCCCCCCCCAGACTTCTCTCGAGTACCCTAAGGGTACTCGTACCACTGGAAGAGAAACACTGGGCTGGAAGTGTCCCATACTTAGCTTTTGATGTCAGTGAGTTGTTAAATATAAAGAAGGCTGGTTTTATAAAGGGACATCCAGTTAATGTCTTTGTTCAGGCCAAGGGACACAGTATCAAAATTTGCATATGAAGGTCAATTCCGCAATCTCTTTTTGTACTTGGCTGGTGAAATCCCTTTGTAGAAGGATGGCTACTTTTAAATCCATGATTGAGTGGCCTGGCAGGTTACAATGTTCCCCTACAGCAGTGGTCCCCAATGCGGTGCCCGGGAACACCATGGCGCCCACCGGGGCATTTATGTGCGCCCGCCTAGTCGGAATCGCGACGCAGGATGGCCGGAGGACAACGGGCCGCACGCGCTGCAGGGCCAAACTCGTGCCGTGATGGGGCGTGAGGAAGTGCCAGCGGCGGGAGAACCTGCCGGGGAGCGCGGCGGGGAAGCCGTGGGAGCAGGGCGGCCAGTCCGGAGTGGCAAAATGGCTGTGGTGGGAGGGTCTGGTGCCAGCGCAGGTGCACTTGGCACGGGGCCGGCCGGCCCGGGCGACGCAGCGGAATGATGTCACCCACCGGTGCGGCGCCCGCCACACAAAATGGCTGGGGACCACTGCCCTACAAGTTTATGTGTGTTACCACTTCTGATATCTGACTTGTGTCCATTTATCCTTTGTGGTAGAGAATGTCCAGTTTGGCCAATGTACATGGCATTACTGCACCCAACCTGTTTTTCTAGCCACCACTTCTGGCTTTCCTTTACCAACAAGAGCCCTTCATTGTCTGTTGTAAACAAGGACTTACTACAAAACAACAACAAATCAATTTTCCACAGCAGCCAAGGAATTTATAGGTTTAAAATGACCCAGGAAACTGTGAAAGTACTTTCCCCACAAAAAAATCACTGATAGTATTTTTGGAGGAACTTAGGTGCCCTGTGACAGACCCGCACTCCATTATGCTTGGTGCTGAAAAGACAAAAAGCTGGTAGGTGATGTGATTATTTCTTGGTATCATTTCTTGTCATCAGTGCTGGAATTAATGTCTGCAAGTTCCATTATTGGCTATTTAAAAAAAAAAATCAATAATCTGTGTTTAGGAATCTCCAAAGCAAGTCAGTGCTCGACTGAGATAAACTGCCAGCAATTACAGCCAGTCCCCAAGTTACGAACGGTTGAGTTACGACCGTTCTCATTTACGACCAAAGCTCCCATGAAGCGGTCGTAAAGGTGGTCCCCGAGTTACAAACACGACCCGCGCTTACGAACAGCGCGGTCGCTATGTAACTCAATGGGGTCCAAGTTACGAACAGATTGAGTTACAGCCAAGTCTTGGTCAGCTTCGTTGTGTAGCTTCAGGCTGAGAGAGCTGTATATCAAAATGGTGATGTGGAAAGAGGACTGTAGGAACTGTGACAGGGAATGAAGAAAAATCATCTAGTGCCTGCCGTCAGTCAGCTACATAGTCCTAGCCCTGGTCCAGAAAACACACGTGAATAATGTTATGCCTGTAATTTGTCCCACTGAATTCACTTGGACAACTCACATATTCCTGGATCACTAAAATCAATGGGAGCTTTTCCACCAATGCGCAATCAGGCCCAGAGTCACTTTGAATAGGTGCTGATAAGAGTAGGCACTAGTCAATGGTACATTTGGGTAGGATTTTCAATTCCTTCCGCATTAGCTTCAACTCCCATTTATTTTGATTAGAGCAGAATTTACTTTTGGCTTCTGTGGGAGCAGAATTGAGCAGGCTCAATGGTTTAACACAGGCATTGGCTTCCTCAGGCCTGGTCTACACTATGAGGAAGATCAATGCTGCCGTGGTCAGTCTTCACTAGACCCACTAAATCAAACTCAGAGGAACAGCACCGGTATTCCTGTTCCTCACGAGGAGTAAGGGAAGCCAACGGGAGCTTTTACTCCTGTCAACCTCCAGCTGTGTGGATGGCAATTTAAGACACATGAACTCCAGCTATGTAATTAACGTAGCTATAGTTGCATATCTTAGGTCGACCTTCCACTCTAGTGTAGATCAGGCCTCACTCAGATACCATTAATCTTGGCTAAGATTTCCCAGACTGACTAGTGATTTTTGGATGCTTCTGTTTCTGGTGCTCAACTCAAGTTATCTCAACGGGCTGATTTCAGCAGGCAGATGCACAGCACTTCGTGAAACTCATGCCCTTGATAATACCTTTCGTTGGGCACCCAAAATCCAGCATTCCGAGATCACTGGTCACTTTTGAAAATCTGGTCCATCACTGCTCACTGGAACTTGACATGCTGGTCCAGAACTTACCAACCCTGCAAACTGATTAACTTAGCAATGGCCTGTATCCACTACTAACAGGTGAAATTCTGGAAAAGACTGGTTTTATTTGAGCAGGGAGATAAAACGATTTTGGCAGTTGGTAGAAGAGAAGTTATCTTTAGAATCAGATCACTTACTGTGAGTATTTTGAACGGCATATTTTGCTCTCTAGCAGCTGTTCAACAGCATTAGTGGTAACTGTTAGCAAACTGAAAAATTCAGTACCTATATCTGGTATAGAATGGCTAATCTTGCTAGCTTTAATTTTGGGCAGGGAATGCATGGCATCTATATCCTATTTTTCTAAATACCTTCCTTACCACACCAGCATTTCTGATAAAAGCTGTGTCAGCTTAGTCTGACCCCTGCAGTTTGAGGTTTCAAAAGAGAAACATCCCAATTTACATCACTGGGCTAGCCATGAAGGTCAAATCACTCCCTCTGCCTTTTTATATTATGTGAATGCTCTTTTTATATTTCCTCCTTATTTAGGCACACTTTCCCATGTCTATTAATTGCAAGTCTCTGACTCCATAAGCTTTTTCTCCTTGCTTAAAGCTACAGTTAGCCTCACCATGGATAACTTAAAAAAAATGGAGTCCTGATCATTTTGAACGTAGTACATTTACTGAAGTCCACTATTCTGATCATGAGGCATAGTGAGGACCATTATTGTTGACACCAGTATTAGTAACAGTCATTCTTTGTCAGCATCACAAACCTGGATATCCTATGGGTGACACATGCGTTTTAGCTTCAAAGAGAATATGTGATTTTAGATGATGTAACCTAACTTTTTTGTTTTGGTTTGGTTTGTTTAATGGTCTCAAGTTGCACCGAGGAAGGTCAAGGTTGGATATTAGGAAAAACTATTTCACTAGGAGGGTGGTGAAGCACTGGTATGGGTTACTGGAGGTGGTGGTGGAATCTCCATCCCTAGAGATTTTTAAATCCCAGCTTGACAAAGCCCTGGCTGAGATGATTTAGTTGGGATTGGTCCTGCTTTTAACAGAGGTTTGGATTTGATGACCTCCTGAGTTCTCTTCCAATTCTATTATTCTGTGATTCCCAACATTACAATCAACAGGTACAGTACTATCAAACGGTTTTTGCACAATAGCAATAGAATTCTACAGGGTGCTGTTTTGTTTCATAAAAGGACTTCTCTCTGAAGGTCAGCTTTACAGTTTCAGAAGCAGAGGTATAAAATGATCTAGATATTTGTTCTTCATTAATTTGATACTTTTAATACTCACTTTAGATTTGACTACCCTCTTCCAAAAGGGGTAGGAATCCTTGAAATGAATGAGAGACTGCAGGACGGGGAAGGAATAAATCATGCAATACATACTATAAAACATTCTTCCTATTGTAAATACCTTCTAATTTCACTAAAAATAGTTAGCTCCTTTCAATTCACAAGCTTAACACATTCCATATTACAATGTCTCAAAAATTACTTCAGTATAACATTACTTAGTATAAAAAGCAGCTTTTGTAGAAATTGAATGCACACAATATATCCTTTGAAAAAACTATTCTCAGTAGTAAACCATTTCATACTCTACAGTGCTGATAAAACATGAAAAATCACTGACAGCTCCTTCAAGATGTACCCAGAAGAACCCTAAACTGAGATAGCAGGCACATATTTAATTCTCATCTAACAGACTGTGTGTTCCCAGAGTTACCTATTAAACTGCCGCTCTATCGTGTGAATACAGATAGCTAGGCTCCCAAATTTAAAGTGCAACTGAGCTACACAACTTGGAAAGGCCCATTTTTCAAATCCTAAAGACCACCCTGATCCACTGCCCATTTCTCTTTTGCCACCTGTCTCCTCCTCTCCATAAGCAGAGCTTGCTTCACGTGTACTGGTGCTATGCAAAACATTTTGTGCTGCCAACTTTCCTTTCTGCAATAATTAGGACTTCCCAGACGGTGCTTCTACAAAGTCTTACAAATTCTGTTTTGCTACCTGCCGTTACATCTTTGAGAGGTGCTTATTGTTAGTTGTGGTACAGTTTTACATAACTTAGGAATGACGTTGTGTGACCCAAAAAATACAATACGCAGCAGCCTATTTGCTTAGCAATACAGGCTGCTGTGAACAATTAACCCAATGCTCTGCTCTGCACATTGGCTTCCCATTGAAAACAGAGGACAATACAAGATAGTCAAATCCCTTCAAGGGACTGACATTAGCTGCCCAAGGAATTACCTCTCCTTCTGTGGCTGTGGTCTCCCATAAGAGCAGAACAATGAAACTGCTGACCAGTAGGGGGCACTGGTGAGTATGGGAGACAGAACTCCCATCACGGGAACAGGTCCTAAATATGGACTCAGTCCTGTTAATGATAAGAACTGCCATACATCACCACTGCCCGAATTACACATAAACCCCATCTCTTCAATGCAGGATAGCAATTGAGACACGTTGTAATGGTGTTTTGTGAGACACCCATCTAAGATCATCAACTCCTTAACACAGGCATCAGGCAGTCTTCTGATGGTAGTTGTTTTGGGTCATTTTTGTCCTACACTTCAACATGTAGCTTAGAGGGAAAAGCTCCATAGTTCACTGTCACAGAAAGCATCCCGTGCTCCTGGCAGGAGTTTCTAATACATTAGAAGTAATTTTTGCTCTGTGTACAAAGTATTTCTGGTAATTAGTTAGACTGCAGTTTTTATTTTGCTTTTCAAGTCAGTATGGACAAGGGGATAAAACACTGGGCTGTGTCTCAAGAGATCTAAATTCAATTCAAGCCCTGTCACTGACTGTTGTGTGATCCTGGGCCCATCATTTTCCTATTCCTCTCGTTCCCCTTACACCTATCATCAGTCTTGTCCATTCAGACTGTTCTTCTTCTGGGCAGGGACTGTCGTATAATGTGTCTGTACTCTAGGGCCTCAATTTCACATGGAGGTTCTAGATTCTGTTGTCCTACAGATTTAGTGAAGCTAGACATTAAAAATATAGTGGGAGGTTATGAAACAAGTTTAATTTTGGTATTACTAAAGTGGTTATTAAAATTCTCATCAATGCTTACACCTTTCTAGTGCCTCAGTTTATGGCTAACCATATTGGTATTCTGCGTACATCCTACTCAACATTAAACGTTACCTCCCACTCTTGATGTTGACAGGACACTAGCAGCAGTCTGCACAAGAATTCAGTGGATGCCATGTCCCAGAGGTCAGAGACCATCCAGCAGCTAACAGAAATATAACAATCAAATCACACACAAAAAGTGAACAATTCTACGTATGCATTTTCTCCTCTTCTGTTCATTGGTTGTTGCCAAAAGCAGAGACTCACAGGTTAACATGCCACAGCTTCCCTAGTGCTATAAGAAATATACCTTATAATTTAGCCTAACTTCTGCTAAAAATGAAGACAAAATGGCAAACATTTTTATCTATGATATGTATAGATTGTTTGAATTAAGATCTACATAGCCAGTACTTCTAAACTGTAATATAGGCAATTCTATAAAGATAGGTGATACAGTGGATTAGCTTGTGAACTCTCTGCAATTTGGTCCAACTTAATTTAGTCAACATTTAAAGCAAGTTGATTCATCTGCTAGGCTGAAACAGAGTCCACATCTGCAAACACAGCACATACTTAGACACACTATTTTTGCCAGTAATGTAAGCCACTCACTGTCATGAATATCAAATTAATCCCAGTTTTAATATTTATATTTTTGTAAAATTTGCAGTGGCAAAAAGCAACAAAAAACAAAAAAACTACTTGAGAAAAAAGTATTGTGCCAGTAAATAGAGCCATGCAAATCTGCAGATATCCACTTTATATTTGCAGGTATCCACCATCCATGAATGTGGCTATCCATGGCTAATTTTTATGGATGCAGATGTAGATACACATTTTTTATCTGTAACTCGGCAAATCTGCAGATATCCACTTTACATGTGCATATCTGCAGATATCCATGGATCATTTTTGCAGATGCGGATACAAATTTTGAATCCACACAGGGTTTACCAGTAAAGCTTCACTGGATTAAATCTCCAGAACAAGCTAACATCTATTCACCTACTGCCTGGTAGAGTCAATGGAAGTCAATGAATCATAGAATCATAGAACCATAGAGCTGGAAGAGACCTCAGAAGGCCATCAAGTCCAGCCCCTTGCTCTAGGCAGGACCAATCCCAACTAAATCAACCCGGCCAGGGCTTTGTCAAGCCGAGACTTAAACACCTCTAGGGATGGAGACTCCACTACTTCCCTAGGTAACCCATTCCAGTGCTTCACTACCCTCCTAGTGAAATAGTTTTTCCTAATATCCAACCTGGACCTCTCCCACCACAACTTGAGACCATTGCTCCTTGTTCTGCCATCTGTCACTACTGAGAACAGCCTTTCTTCATCCTCTTTGGAACCTCCCTTCAGGAAGTTGAAGGCTGCTATCAAATCCCCCCTCACTCTTCGCTTCTGCAGACTAAACAGACCCAACTCCTCAGCCTCTCCTCATAAGTCATATGCTCCAGCCCCTAATCATTTTGGTTGCCCTCCGCTGGACCCTCTCCAAGGCGTCCACATCCTTTTTGTAGTGGGGGCCCCAGAACTGGACACAATACTCCAGATGTGGCCTCACCAGAGCCGAATAAAGGGGAATAATGACATCTCTGGATCTGCTGGCAATGCTCCTCTTAATGCAACCTAGTATGCCATTAGCCTTCTTGGCTACGAGGGCACACTGTTGACTCATATCTAGCTTCTCATCCACTGTAACCCCCAGGTCCTTTTCTGCAGAACTACTACTTAGCTGGTTGGTCCCCAGCTTGTAACAATGCTTGGGATTCTTCCGTCCCAAGTGCAGGACTCTGCACTTGTCCTTGTTGAACCTCATCAGATTTCTTGTGGCCCAATCCTCCAATTTGTCTAAGTCACTCTGGACCCTATCTCTGCCCTCAAGCGTATCTACCTCTCCCCCTAGCTTAGTGTCTTCCGCAAACTTGCTGAGGGTGCAATCCATCCCCTCATCCAGGTCATTAATAAAGATATTGAACAAAACCGGTCCTAGAACCGAACCTTGGGGCACTCCGCTAGAAACTGACCGCCATCCTGACATCGAGCCATTGATCACTACCCGCTGGGCCCGGCCTTCTAGCCATGAAAACATTCCCTTTGATTTGAGGGGCAATGTATTAAGCAGCAAGGTTTCATGTGGTCCAGCACCCAGTCTCTGACTGTGGCTAGATATTTCAGATGAAGTATGTGGGATTGTCTGCCTTTAATATTAGGCCTTATCCTGATTTCTATTATCTAGAGATTGTTTTAGACCCTGGAGCGCAATGTTTAATAGCCTTTCCAAATTTTTTGTCATTGATAACTGTGTCTTTCTGGCTATCCATACAAATATGCAGTTTCCATTCTGAATCATGTCAAGTTCTTACCTCAATTTTTGTGATCTGTGCTTTGATGACATGAGAAAACACATGATGACAATGCCATCTACTGGTTATGTTCAGTGCGTTTATAATGCTTTGGTAAAGGTCTGTTTATTTTTACACACAGTAAAATGGAGTAAAATGATTTTTGGACAACTAGTGAAAATTTCATGAGTTTTTATGCTACAATCTCAAAGTTTTTACTCTAGAAGTTGGAGAGAAAAAAGGGACATGGAATTATAGCCCACATTTACCATACTAAGTATGTCAAAACAGAGGTAACTATAATGCTCAATTGATTAATATTACAGTGATTAATATTAATGGCTAGTTGGTGCAAAAAGCATTCAAACTTTTGATTCAACTCATTAATCATATAACTCTACAGTTCCTCAAAAAAGTGAAACAATAATTCTGCAAAAAATTCCAAGGGTTTTTTTGTTTAAAAGGTTTGAAGCCAGACTAATTTTTGGAAGCTTTGTAATCAATTTTTTTAAAAAAAGCAATTAAAAAAACTATCCATTTTTCATTTACTTATACTAAATCAATTTTTTAATATATTTTTAACAATAAAAAGCTCTCTCTCAATTATGAAACTTTCAGCCACACTAATAATAATTTTTGTTGACCAAGAATTGAAGGGTCATGCAGTAAAGCATGCAGAAGCTATAGGAACATCAGAAAGTTTCCTTTACATTGTTCTGTCAGGGGCTCTGGGCGTACGCACACAGGTCCTGAAATACCCAGGGAAATTCTACCTGACTCAGTGCACAGATGCAGGTCTGGCCCACCACTGTTCCCATAAAAATACAACTCTCAGCTATTACTCGTTCCCTATTTGTACATGTCCTCCAACTCCAGGCCTGATACAGAGCCTGCCTGGGAAATTACATCAGAACACTAACTAATCCCTGCAAGCCCAGCCTCTCGTGCAGGGAGAACTGCAGAGTAGGGGATAAGGCTTCCCAAGGTACATCTGCACCTAAGTTCCTGTCAGATGAGTGGCTGTGCAATAGGTTAACAAGGGCCCTGTATATGGGGAGAGATGCCCCATCCCATCCCCACTGGAGTTGCCACCACCAGGGAGAGGCACCTCTCACCTGGCCCCAAACTGTTGTGGCGACAGAGGGCTGGGAGGGTTTCCTCTCCCCCTGTTGCAGCCTGTGACGGGGCAAGGCAGCCCCGCACTGAACCTGCAGGGCCCAGCCAGGGTTACTTGGCTGCAGAGGCCCCTCCCCCACAGCCCTCCCGAGCATGCCCAGGCTGTAGCCCTACTATAAAAGCCAGGGGAAGGCCTCAGTCAGAGAGACAGCCGGAGGCGAAGGAGCTAGGAAGGAGGCTCCTGCACAGCGGTGGCGAAGGACTCCAGGAGAGGCCGGAGGGGATGCGGCGGCGAGCTGGTGTGACCCAGGGACTGTCTGCCGAGGAGACGCCAGCCCGGAGGCGGCCGCAAGCCGGGCAAGTACAGGGGAAGAAACCCCGGGGATCCAGGTAGGAAGTGGCCCAGGGCAGGAGCGGGAGCCGCCCCAAGAACCTTGGCGCGTTTCGGCCGGATTGCCCCGCCGAGGGAGTGACCCGCTACCCAGTCGCTCACAGGGCCCTGGGCCGGGACCCGGTGGAGTAGGGTGGGCCCGGGTCCCCCTACCTGGGGTGGTGTCCCCGCGACTACCCTGCAGACTGCATTGTGGACTCAGGCCGGAGGGCCTTGGCCTTGCTTAAAGGGCCAGCTATAAACTGCATTGTGGACACGGGCCAGGGGGCCTTAGGCTTAACAGGGACAGGCAAGAGTGGCCTGCCACACAGCCCCATGGTTGCTAGCACCCCGAACTCCTCATCCCCATTTCCACCCAAACCCAAAGCCCCAGCTCCAGCTCTCAGTCCCCAGCATCCCAGCCCTCTGCACCAGCCCTGAGCCCTGTCCTACGCTGAACCCCTCAGCCCCATCCCGGCACACATCATCCATGTGCAGAATTAATTTGGGTATACACACCACTATGAGCGTAATGTGTCACACAGCATCTCCATACTGGTTCACAGAACAAAACTCATTCTGCACATGGACTTTACAAATCAGAGGGTACACTGGTCTACTCTGCAACTAGACACCTGCAGCTGGCCTATGCCAGTTGGCAGGGGCTCACAGAGGTCAGGCTAGGGGGCATTTTAATTGTGGTGTAGCTGCTGAAGCTCAGACTAGACGTTGCAGGGTCCTAGATCCCAAGTCCCTGTAGTTTAACAGGTTTGGAACTGAAAAACAAGGTATTTATGTATTTCCACCTGATCCTTTAGCAGAATGCCTTCATATTAACAAAAGGTAAGTAAGTCCTCCTTATCCCATGAAGCAGCCTTCATTCAGAGTCCCATGTATAACAGGAGTTTAAAGACAAACTTATATCTCCTTGGCAATCCCCTCCCTGTGTAGACACAATCATGTGCAGAGCAGAATGACTTTTCCAGCAAATGGCAGGAGTAATGCCCACTGACTGCAGTGGAGTTATTCATTATATACTGGTGTTACAAAGAGTGCAATCTGACCCATTTAGTAAACTGTATCTATCTCCAAGATAAATTAGTGCAATGAGCGTGCATTAGGGCATAAACAGAACCCAATTCTGTAAAGTAACAAGTACTCTATTGCCACTGGTTTCACCTGGAATACAGCACACTCAGCATCTTGAAGGATTGGACCCATCTTGCCCATTAGTAGTAATGGGGAATTGTGTCTGCACAATTAAGAGAATATTGCCCTGAAAGGATATACAATAATGATAGAAATTTACAATAAAATAAGCTTTGGTTTAATTACACTACAACGTGCAACAAACTCAACTTGATGAAAGCTTTAACCTGCACATGGGGGACATGTAAAGTGGCTCAAAGCCTAAGGATATCTTTGATAATGCAAGAATTAAAAATGAAATCGCAAACGGGACATTTATTAACTTCTTTCAGAAAGATGAAATCTAGATCACACTACCAATTGCTGAGAGTGATAAAACAAATCAATAGGGAAACACATTTTTACATATTCAGTCCCATATACAGTCCCGTCCTGGGGATTCTGAAACATAAAATGCTAAGAGAATTTGCAGTATAATACACCAGGAGACTATCTTGCAGATTCTTTTTCTTTAACATCTTCTGTTTCTGCTTCTTCTACTTTCGGGAGAAAAGGCTCAAGATTTAGTTTTAAACCTTCACTGGTTGAGCTTCGAATAACCAAACGCTGCACAAATGGACCTAAAAATCAAAACACAAAATAACACTGGAATTATTTTAGTAGAATTTTTGGTACCTGCAGGCTGACTTACTTTGCCATCACGTATGCCATCTCCCACCCCCACCTCCCAGCAGCTGTTTAAAGACAGGCAGTATCACCGAGCAGTACTGAGTTAAAGGATGTCTTGGGACACAACCTCACTTCCACTTTATTTCTCAACTAGGGTCAGTTTACACTAGTGCTAATATGATGCTTATATTAAACATGGAAACAGAGAAATATAAAGCCAGCAGGGAACTTGAAAGGTCCTCTAATCCAGTGCCCTATGCTGAGCCAGGAGCTAAGCATATCTAAAATCATACCTGAAAGATGCTGGTCTAACCTAGTCTTTAAGACCCTTCAATGATGGGGATCCCACAAACTCCCTTGGAAACCCTATTCCAGTGCTTAATTACCATTATAATTAGGAATTTCTCCCCATATCTAACTTAAAGCTCCTTTACTGAACATTAAGCCTGCTTAGGGTGCAAGGTGAAACTGCTGAGCTGGAATTCATATGCAAATTTGATGGGTCTGAAGAGAGACTGGGAATGGATCGCCCATTACCATAAGTACCTTTTCAATTTAAATATTCTCACCTTCGTAGCCCCATCCACCCTGATTGAAGTAGTTCTGATTTAACACCCCCATATCTGCTTCCCTATCTGTTTCTTTTTCTTTCATTTCATGCATCTGATGAAGTGCATTGCAACTCATGAAAGCTTATGCCGTAATAAAACAGTCTTTACGGTGCCACCAGACACCTTGCTGATTTTGCTGAAACAAACTAACATGGCTACCTCTGAAACCTGAAATGAGATAGGCATTAATCACCTTAGCCCTCTTGAAGATGTTCACTGACAGCTCTCTTTCTCTTCCAAATAGCTGACTTACACTTTCCTTCATCTTACTCTTGTTCTCTCTTCTTATCTTTTATGTCTCTTGTTAAGTGTAACTCATTTTGTGCCTTAGCTTTTCTGATTTTGTCCCACATGCTTGGGCTACTTTCAATACTGATCCTTGGTTACGTCAATGGTTCCACTTTTTGCAGGAAATCTTTTTGATTTTCAGATAACTTAAAGAGCTCCTGATGGAGCCATATTGGCCTCTTACTATTCTTCCTGGCTTCTTTGCTTTGGGATAGTTATTGTCTTACACATTTACTCTGAGAAACGACCAGCTTTCCTAACCTTTTTCCCCTTAGTTTTTCTTCCCAGGGACCTTACGTACTAGTTATCTGTTTGTTATAGATGTATTTATGAGAAGTTCTGCAGTTTTTAAAAGTTTACCAAATCGTTCAAAATCAATTTGGTTATGGTTCAGTTATTATGATACGAGTACTATTGGTAAATAATATTACGTGCCTCAGCAGCCTATAAACTTCTTGTTCTTGCAACCAAACATACAATCCTAGAGTAAACTTTTCAAAAGGTGACATAGGCTAGATATATCACTTAAGTGTTTTTGAAAACTGTACAGAAAATGGACATGATGATAAGCTAATTTCAAACTAAGGATATCTATCAATTCCTTGCAAGTACTCACTTTGACCTCAGACAGGCTCCCTCTGTTTTCCAGGATGGTGGGAACTAACTCAAGCAGGCAGAGTGATTTAACAGGGCAGAGCTCCAGAATAAAAGCTCAGACTGAGGAAACACATTAGACCTTCAAAAAGATACGCATCTCAGAGCTCTCCTTCACATTCGAGCAGAATGAAAATAAAGAGCGGCACTCCTGTAGTCAACCTCCATATAAGTACGGTATACTCGGGGTTTATATTATGTTATATTTATAAGGCAGGTTGAAGAAGTGTGCCTTGCACTGGAGAACAAGGTAGCAAGGGCTGTGGTGGTTCTAAGAGGGGAGTGAGAAGAAAAAGTCAAAATGGATTCAGGAATGGGGGTGCGGTGGTCCATTTGCTCTGGGAGGTCAGGAATCAGGCAGGGAAAAATCAAAAAGGGAAATGACAATTTTATATCACCAAATGTATGGTGGATGCTAACAAATGCAAGCAATAGAATAAAGCATTGAAAATTAACTGAATAAGGAATTTACATGGAATATTTAATTGAAATATAAATAAGGCAAATAGTGTAATAAATGCAAAGTCCAAGTGTGCTGCAAACACAATATTACTCTAGTCCCAAAGTAACACCACTTTGATTAAATATTCATGTTTCTTATTATTCCTTTCTAGCTGTTTGTGATGATTTAAAATTTCTAATTTAGAACAGTTAATCTTTTTCCCCCAATGCTAAGTGCAGCGCAAAGTTAAAATATAATCTAACAAACTGCAGGGAAGCTGGCATTCCTTTGAATTTTTATTAGGTATGTCAGGCAAGCAAAACTGTATTAAAAATAATCCTAGATTTCATATTTTTGTCTCCAGGGATATGGAACGTAGCAGAATTAATTTTCCTTATCTGCAGATCTACTGAAACTCATAAATCAGTCATTTATATTCTAAACATTCATTAATGGAAAAACACCAACAATTTCTAGAAAATGAACCAAAGTCACATTTTCTTACATTACATTTTTTGGGGGGAAAGCATACATATTGTTTTATCTTGTAACATCAATCTGCATGCTTTATCTAGTGAATATTGTTAATTTTTGATAAGGAGAGTTATACACTAATTAAGCATTTTCAGTGACATGGTTATGTGCACACACGGTAAAGAAAACACTAACTTTTGAGGTTTTATAGACTGCACAAGTGGGGTGGGGCTTGAGAGGAACGGAAAACAGGAAACTACCAGCAACTACTTAGGAGCTTCAGGGGGTAGCCGAGTTAGACTGTTACAGAAAAAACAAAAAATGGTCTGGTAGCACTTTACAGACTAACGAAACATGTGCATGTTTCGTTAGTCTGTACATGTTTCGTTAGTCTATAAAGTGCTACCAGACCATTTGTTGTTTTTTCAGCAACTACTTAGAGTTGTAGATTTTGGACATCACCTTTCCGTTGTTACCTAGGGTAAAGTTTGACTTTTGGGATGGTAAAAAAAAGTCTACCCGGCTGTGGTACTCACTACACACTAAAAATCACAAGAATTAGTCACAGGCGAGCACAACTAACTCTTCCTCAACAGTGATCGATTCCAGCAGCTTATATCCATTTTATTAGACTGATGTAGTTACCAAAACACCCTGGAAAGGCAGGATGCTCAACTTCTATTGTTTCTCTGATTACTAATTCTTTGGGTGAGCCTATCAGCCACATGATGTTTTCTAAAACATTGAACTCTTTTTAAAAAGTTATTTTCTCTACAGGAAAAGAAAAATTTTAAAAATCCTGCCAGGATCCTGCACAGGCAACATTAACAGCAGTGAGAGGAGAGCACAAGTGTGTGATAAGGGACCATTTTCTACAAAAAGTAGATTGGAAGGAATTAGTGGATTTTTGGTAAGGAATATAAATGTTAAAAACAAAAACAGGGCTATATTTAACATTAGATAGCAGTGTACTAGATATTCTGTTTGAAACAACTAAACATCAGGCTATTTCGTCTAAAACTATTATGTTCGTTAACCACTCCTGCCCCTCCAGTCATGCAGAAGACCTAAGCTGAGAGTTTACTTTATTATGAAGTCAATCAACAACAAAAAGAGCATGCTGCAGGATCCACCTTCATTGTTTGCAATTTATAATCCTAACACTAAGCAGAGCCAATTCTTCTCTGAAGCCTGTAGAAGACATGCAGACTGGAGTTTTATTCACAAGTGATCTCTCCCTACTGCCTTGAAAGTTAACAGAAAAGAATGGGAAATTAGCCATATCAATGGCAAAATTATGGCCGATGGCAGTTCACATTGGGTAGAACCACTGATAAACGCTGATCCTGGAATCCATAGATTCAACCCCCACAGAAGCACACAACACAGGTAAAAGCGTAGTGGTGCAAAATTGATGCAGAGTCACAGAATGAATTTTCTTCTTGCTTATTCTTTCCTAAAATTCTAGCTTGGCAACCCCCTTGTCCTGACTAAATTCCACTACACTCTACGTAACAGTCCTCCCTGCAAGCTCAATTGGGTACAGTAATTATGCTCATTTTCTAACCACTGCTGTCCTTTAGTGCATATCAATGCTAACATCGTGATTCGGCAAGGCACACATTAATAGTGCTTTATAGTCAAGGGGACCACTCATTTGCTTAAAGTTAAGCATTAGTTTAAGTACCTTGCTGAATCAAGGCCAAAAAGCTGCCTCCTTCCTAAAGGCAGACGAAGTGATGTGTTTGTAGAGTGCTTGGCAATAGTCAGCGACAGAGAGAGCTCTCTTACTACTTACGTAATTTGCTTTAATTTCAATAATAGGCTAAAGGAAAAGCTACTTACCATAGCTCAATGGCTTATAAGTACAGACATCCTTAATAATTGCATCCAGATTGGCAACTATCTGTTCATTAGGCATATCCAGCTGTAAGAGGTTAATGCAAAATTAATTAGACAGAAACAAGTGCTGATGGATTAATAAAATTAAAAGTGGTTGGATAAATATTTAATTGGTGTTTTGGGTATCTGAATTTAAAATTTTTCCCTCAGTCTAAGATGTCAAAAATTACAAATTCCATTAGAGACGTTAGCAAGAAGATACACTGCTGTGAAGAAAAACATTTACATAAACCACTAACGTAGCGGCATGTACATCCAACCCTACATCCATATAGTCAAACGTACACATCCATGTTCTCAGATGGAAAACCCAGGTGCTCAGGATTCAACAGGTACAGTCGCTTTGGTGAAAACAAATGTAAAACCATATTCAAACCTCTTTCACTGAACATGTGGATGACTTCAGATCTATTTCTAAAGCAATACTTTTTATATACACGTACTGGAGTTAGAGATGTCGGTTAAGGAACAATCCTGCATTGGCAGGTAGATGACTTACTAGCATATTCTCTAGCGTTCTTCCCAACGCTAGTTTTAAGTGCCTTATCAATCGGGATTTTCACTATGCTACTTTAGAGATTATTCCACAGTTTACTACATCTCACTGAGCTGATGTGAGGCCAGATTATTTTCTCTCTCGTTTTTATGCCATCACTTGTAGGTTCTAGCCATAACCATGCAACCTTATTTCTGTCCATTGGTCACAATTCCACCCTTCAAACACTTATAGATTTGTATCTCCATTTGTGATCCCTACTGTGCTCTTTCAGCACAGCACAGTAGGGAACTTAGACAGCGGGTAATAGAATAGTCGACTAACCACATGAATTCTTAGCCAGTTAGCCCTCTGGTCTCACTCTCAGGCAGCCCCCTGCCACCCCACGCTGCTGCCTCTGTACCAGAGGCAGCAGCAAGAGGTCTCAGGAAGGAGCCAGTCTGCGAGGGGAGCCAATTTAAAAACCAGCTCCCCTCATAGACCAGACGCCTACCACCCTGCGCTGCTGCCTCTGTAACAGAGGCAGCAGTGCAGAGTGGCAGCAGTCCCTGGCCATGGGGGGGTCCAAGCTCCCCACAGAGACTGCTGGGGGGAAGATGATGGGAGAGGCTGCCATGAAGCAGTCTGTCTGTGGTAGCCCAGACTGGCCATGGTCAGAAGCTACTCCAGCAGCAACCCCTGTCCTCCAGGGGTCCGAGCTCCCCATGGACAGAGGCTGCTTCAGCTCTGTCCGCAGGCAGCATGGAATCTCCAAGGACAGGGTCTGCTGCCACGAAGCAGCCTCTGCCCACGGTGAGCCAGGCTGGATCAAGGTCTTAGCTAAGTCATGAGTTAGCTCTCTGACTTCTTCCTCAAATCAATTCCACCCAACCCCAGAATTATCAGGCTTCTTGTCTGAGCTCCCTCTTTCTTTTAATGCTTTGCAGACTCATATTTAATTTGCTCCCCACTATAACCCACAGGTTTCACTCAGTATTGCTCTTTCCCAGATGCCTCCCTGCCACTGAGTAAGTTTTGGGTTACTTTCCTGTAGGCTTAGGAGTTGTGTGTTTTGAAGATGAATCTCCATATGTTATTTTCTGTCCGTGTTTTTAGTTTCTCTTGTTTTCTTTATATTATTTCTCTGTTCTCAATGGAGTTTGCAAAATAGTGGATTTTTCCAATGTGTTGTCATTTCCTCTCTTCCAGACAAGCTCCTTTGGTACCACACTGGACACATCCTCCCAATTTGACACATTAACCTTTCTTCATGCTTTTTTTAACAGATATTCAGTGTGAAGGGCATATGTTCCTATGGTATCCAAGGCAATTTATATTCATTTTTTCCAAGTAACACTTTGAAAGCTAGCTAAATAGCTCATTAAGGCAGCAGTAAAGCAATACTTATGAAAACTGTGATTACTGCAGTCTTACACTGTGTTGCTAAAGCTAAGAATCCACAAGAAGGGAATTCAACATAAGGGCAGATTAAATAAATGACAAATTGTGTGGGTAACAATAAAAAACTCATAATTTAAATGATATTTTAACTACCTATTCTTATACTGATGTTCAGAATGGAAATGATTCTTAATTACATTCTGAATGAGCTGATTTGCATCCATTCGATAAAAGAAAGTTTAAAACAATCAGTAAGATATATCAGCATTCACAGGCTGCTCTAAATATAGCATTCTTTACAAATCTTTCAATGGGACTATAATAAAAGGGGTACAAATCACTCTGAAAGAAAACAAAAATCAGGAGTTGGATTACCAGGGAACTCAATACTAATAATTAATATTTAGCACTCAGAGCTTTCAACATATAGCTCTCAAAGCACTTTAAAAAGGTGAATCAAGATCTTCTGTATTTGATGGATGGGAAAGCTCAGGCACAGAATGAAATGACCTGCTCAGATTAACACAACAAACCATGATAGATCTGAAAATCATATCCAGGTCTCCAGCTTTCCAGTCCCCAGGGTCACACAATCCCAAACATGAATATGCTTTTAAAATGTCATGTGTTTTTGACAAAGAACCTGTATTTCATATCAACACACATCACGTTGCTCTCATACAAATGTTCATCTATTATAGCGGCATGTAGCTGTCCAGTCCACTGTAAAGCCAGATCATCTTTCATGCTCCACAGTGCATAACAGCTACACAGTTAGATGGTTGGAATTTATCCTGTCACCTCACATGGGATTACAAAGATTCTATTGTAACTAATTAAAAGTTTTCTTAACCATTTAAGAAAAAGTGGAAATACCCATAAGGATTATCAAGGGGGAAAAAAACCCCCACAACTGTTTGAAGTTCAGTGACCCTGAAACAAACTCGTAGTCTAATTTTTAAACAAGTGTCAATTGATGCTGAGAAAGTAAGCAAAACTTCATTTTGCTCCACTAAAGCACTAGAGAACTGTAACAGCTAGAGAAATTACTACCACATCTGCTACAAATTATTTGATTAACAAATCCAGCAATTTCTGATGATAGTTACTTGAAGGCGGGGTGGGTAATAATTTTTAAAGTGAGGCCTCTTCGAAAATTTCTGAAGTGACCCCGGGCCACCCTGGAAGGCTTGGGACCTTGGGTGGAAGGGGCAGGGCCAGGAGACTTCTCGTGCTCCCCTGCCCAGAGACCCTGATTGGCCTTGGGGTGGGGGAGCGCATGAAGTCATTGCTCCCCACCCCTAGAGAGAGAATCGCCAGGTGTTTCCCTCTAGGCTCCACGCGCACCCCTTGCAGGGGAAGGAGACTTTGCGTGCTCCCCTGTCCCCAGGTCTCAGTTGGCCTGGGGGCAGGAGAGTGGCAGGACGGCTGCAGGCCAGATCAACCAGCTTGGTGGGATCAGGCCTGCAGAGGCTCTGTTGCCACCTCTGTTCTAAGGCCTCTTTACGACAGCTGATGAACCAATGTTAATACTAGGACATGTCTTGTCAGGCAAAAAGCATTTTTCAATTGTGTTAGCTCAATAAGACTGAAAAGCTCTAATAAGGTGGAAGCTTACATAGCTGAAGCATTGCTGCCGGGTAGCTTACAACATTGCCAGTTAAGACGATTTCAACATCATCCTGAACCTTAAAAGGGATTTTTGGGGTTGTGTTAATGCCTTTTATGCCCATCAAGACATACCTGTAGAGAAACAATGTTTCCTAGGGAAATCCTGAATGGATCCTATGGAAACAATCCCCTAGGTTTCTTGCTTAAGGTTTTACCAGTTTCCCTGATCAATAGACAGAGCCTGACTGTGGTACAAAATTAGGGTACAGGCTACATAGGGGCTTTACAATCCAATAGATTAGTGTTTGGTTAGTCTAAAACAGGGGTGGGCAATAATTTTTGATGGGGGAGCCACCCCAAGATTTTGGAAAGTGGTCGAGGGCCGCACTCTTCCATGATATTAATGGAGAAGGTGCGAAGGTCTCCAAGAGAAGAAGTCTGATATTTGAAAGACTCAGAGAGAAATGTACGGAACAAGATGCAAGAGTCCATAGACATAAATATTGCAAAAATTATAAGGGAACAGTTTGTTCTGTCGATTTCTGCGTTCAGAGGAGATAAGCAGCTGTATTTTGGAGAACATATTTAGGTTTGATGAGCTGGAACGCAGATTATAAAAGCTCACTGCAAAAAAAATGAAGTAACAACGAGCTCTCTAAAAATGGCGTCACTGCTATGTTTGTTTTTACTATGTATGTATACAAATATTAGCAAGTACATACACCAAGAAAACCATCTGATTCATGAATTGAAAGTAAGCCCAAGGCAGGAAGTTGGAAATGCATTTAATCACATCACCTGTACCATTCTTCTCCTTGCTGTTTTCTGGTTTGTTTGCACAATATTCTAACGGGGGTTAAAAAAGATACGTGCAATGCTCAAGGGCAACCTAAAGTAAATTAAGCACAGTTCCTGCACGTAATAATGTGCACATACAGTGATATGCTTATTTTATTTTGCAGCTGAATGTTATTATACCGTCACAACAGTTGTGCTAATAGGAAAGGTTACCGAATGGCACTTTCCTCATGCACATACATTCTAACCTCTTACGTCTCTGAATTGATCAATCCTCTCTCCACTGACACCTCCATGCCCTCCACTTTGAGTGCCTAACAGCAGTCTCTGTCACATCAGAGTAAGAATACTATTAATATCAGCTTTTTAATATCAGCTTTTCCACCTGAAGTGGTCACCCTCCTCACTTCTGTGCAGCCTATGGAGATGGATTTGATCAGTGTTCCCTCTAATCTTTTCCATCCATGTTTGGAACAAACGTTTATGTGCACTGAGGCATGTACCAATGTGAGCCATCAGTAGAAACACAAAACCTAACCGTGAGTGCTATCCTCAGGGCTCAACAATTAGTGTAATCTGCTCGCCCGTGGTGAGCAGGTTACAAGCCGGCACAGCCGCGCAGTGCGCTGAACTGCGTGGCTGGCGAGCAGGGCTTGCCGCCACTTGGCGAGCCCTGGCTATCCGCATCAGCTGGATGGAATGTGAATTACTCCTGAGTGGCCGCAAAAGAGCACAGCTTACAGGGAACACTGGATCTGATCTCCCTCCGCTAACAGCTATGCAGGAAAAAAACAACAAATGGTCTGGTAGCACTTTATAGACTAACAAAACATGTAGATGGTATCATGAGCTTTCGTGGGCATAGCCCACTTCTTCAGATGACCAGAGTTTTGAGTTTAGGATGTGCAGACCCAAAAGGACAAGTCCTGTCCTGCCCCAGCTTGATAGATTTTGGGGAGACCATATTTCAAGTGGAAGGGCTTATTTCACAGTCCATGACCTGTGTGGTTGCTCAATTTGAGACACCTTAAAGGGGCTTCATTTTCAGGGGATAGGTGCGCAGCACTTCCTGAACATCAAGTCCTTAAAGGAGTCTCAAATTGGGAACCCAAAAATCACTAGTCACTTTTGAAAATTGTATCCTGTACTTCTCATCGTTTTGTGTTTTTAAACAAATCTCTTAATGTGTATAAGCCTATACCAAGGGGTCTGCAATATACCCCACTATTTTTCCCTCCAAAACAAAACAGGCAAGTGATTTTAAAATTCTCCAATATGGATTATATTAATTTACATAGCATACCTCTGATAAAGGAGGCAGAGATTTAGATACAGAGGAGAGCTTGCAGTTTTCAGGGGCAAAAGGGTACATGAAAATTCATTTGTTTTACATTATGTTTGGGGGAAACTACCTTCTGGTTTTTTTTATGGTACACGAGGAAAACAAATACTTTTGCAACTGCTTCGTAGTCTATAGCACTTTATGAATGCATTTCACTTCTAGAGCTTTGTTAGCAAATAGGTTTTGCAAATATTCTCAAAGAGGAAAAGTTTGGTTGTGTATACTATATAACATAACAATAATATGAAATAGTAGGTCTTCACTTAGAATGTATTTTACAAAACCTAAATGCTTGCAAGATTTGTGACATGGTATTGTGTGCTTCAGGTTTTGTCAATTTCCATCAACTTTCTTGCATTGGAGTGAAATTTGCCATTTTGTTTACTTTATGGATCACCTCCCTCAATAAAGCCTTTGCTTACTACAACTGACATCCCTCCTGTAAATACCCATTTTCCCCCAAAGGCGCCACGGTTTTGTCAGTGATCCACAAGCAAAAAACCAAAAATATAAAATCCCAAACACGCTAACCCTTTTTTAATCCATGTAACCATTTTACAGATTATGATATGGTTTGTGGAGGAAGTTTTTGGTAAATATGGGGTACTCTTAGGAGCTTAGTAATAGGTATCTTGTTAAGGAAAAAATAATGGAACATCCCACTAAAAACAAAGCTATATGCATAGGTAGGGCTGTTTAGCTCTTTGGTGCTAAATTACAAACAGAGAGGATTGATTTCCCTTCCTGCTCCCCCAGCCCCAAAACTCTAGATACTGCATCTTGCTTTTATAGTTAATTCATAACATCAGTTCAATTACTCTCTCCTCTCCAGTGTCTAATAGTCTGATCATACTCACCCGAGTTCCCATGCCTTTTGTTCTAAAAGCAAAGATAAATACAGAGCACCATTTCATTGAAAAGAGCTTTGCTTTCTTCACAGCTGCCACTCACAATCACTTTCTGTTCAGTCAAATTAATTTCATACAATGTTCAAGAGTTCTGAAGAAGGTAAAACCTGGCCCTCAGTCTCAGAGTCATCATTTCTGTTTTTGCAGCACACAGAATATAGGAGAGCAATGCACGTCAGAAGATACATTCCCACAATAATCCATACTAGGGAGCCAAACACAGCAAAGCAAACCAATCCACCTTCCATTTTATTGTGTGCTCTTTTTTCTGAGTGAGGTGTCTAGAGCAAACATGCACTAGTGTCAATTTAGCCAATACATTTTCTAGTCTTCAGTTTTTCTATGACAGTTTACCTTATGAAAAGAGCTTTGCCTTAAAAAAATAAAGATAGCAGTTATCAAATAATTAGAATTGTAGTACTGTTAATAATGGGCAGGCTAAAAGAGCTTCAACTAAAAATCGGTGATTAAAAAAAGAAAGTGTTCGCCCCCAAAACAGTGTGATTATTTACAGCTTATGTCATGGTACATATTTGTTTGATGTCTGATGACAAACTAGAAAGCTGGCTAATTTCTCACTGTACATTAGCTGGATTTACAGGCATGATGTTATATCAGAAGGAACCTACACTGAGAACTGGATAAGAAAAAGAAATTCAGCACAAACGCTAAGGACCCATACCTGAGGTCCTCACTCAGGCAGAACTCTAATGTAATTTAACAAGAATTCTGCCCGAGGAAGGTTCTCAGATTTGGGTCTTTAGCATTTATGCTGTATTTCTCTTTCTTGTAGACATTTTCACTCAAAATTTATTTATCATACCCAGCTTCTACATGTGTTTAAAATGAAACCAGATTTATTATTTTCATTTTAGCGCATGAAAAGCTTCTGCATGCTGAAATCTAAAGAGTACTTCTGAATGTCGTCTTGGTATGAAACATTAATTGCGCCTTTTTTATAGTAAGCTTTAAGAGACCTACTTGTAAGTGATTTTGTTTCTTATTTCAGAAGTGCAGCATAATAAAACTCCTTTATGAGAATAGTCAAAGATCTCATTATAGAGGGAAGAGCAGGGGCTGAAACAATCCCTTTACTGCCAAAAGCACAGGCAACTCAGATCCACTGGGGAGTGGAGGGGAGGGGAACAGAACACTGTCTCTTCTCCCTGAGACCACAGCCCCTCTATTGCTGCTTGCCACTCTTCAGTGCCATTCCACTGGCTGCAAACGTGTGTTTGGGAGACTATTGGCGAGTGAGAGAACACTGAGCTAGCTGGCACAATCTTATTTTCCTGTATTACTCAAGGATCTGAACCACCCCTTTGGAGATGGGTGCAAAAGGAGACTCAACACAGCAGCCAGCAGGAGCACATGGGAGCATGGCTTCTGCAGAAGCCTGTCATGCAAGTTTAGTTGCGCCAAAAGGTTTAAATGTAGGATAAAATAACTAAACAAGTACAAATGGTTGCTCTGAAAGCAGAGTTAAATTATATGAGGAAATGAAAATGCTTGCCGTCTTGGAAGCATGCTGGAGCAAGGAAGAACTAAAATAAGATTGAATTAAATGTTAAGGAGTACTGAGGCATCAGAATAAAGGCCTTGTGTATTCCAGCAAACTTTCTACTCACAGTTTATTTTGGGTGGTAGCAACAATAGAAGCTATGTAACCCTATGCTGAGTGGTTAAAAACATTTGAGTCCTGTCCACATGATTGCCCCTGTTGTTGCTCTCATGATAGAGTTGCATTGATGGTTCATTACAGCTGCAGAGTTGGCTAGCTTAAATGCAGACAGAGGCTTCTACTGGAAAACAGTTGTTCCATTGGTTGAGCAAGCAGCTGGCACTGGGATATATATATACTTTGCCTAAGGCTAGAAAACTACAAATACCATTATAACGCAAAGCAAGCAGATTGCCTTACATTAATCGTAAAAGGCTAAATTATACCCCATAATCAAATAAAGAGAAGGTAGGAAATTCACATTGCTGTCATTAGACTTGTAGGCAGCAGTGTTTAGCCCCAGTGAACTAGGCAGTGTACCAATGCCTTTATTTTGGGATGACCTGTGGAGGAACAGAACCTCAGAAATTATTCCTGTCTCTTCTGTGTGAAGCATTATTGCTTTTTCCTATAAGAGTAATTAACCTACACTCTGATAAATGCTGTCAAGAGTTCTAGCTGAAAACTCCTTTAAGAACAAGAAATATTTAAGATGCTAGTGCCTTCAACTCCCACTGAAGTTTAATCATTTTAAAAGGCTCACTACTTCTCACAAAAGGGGGTTTGTTTACACATGCAGTTATTCAGAACGAATTAGTCCTGAATGTCCACACATGGAGTTAATCTCAGTCCAAAATAAGACTGCCATGTTCCTATTTAATGTAGCTAGTCCTGAATAACTCCAAGTGAAGACAAACATTTACATTTGAGACCTGAAAGAAAGAGAAGAGCTCAACCAGGTACTAAAATTCAATATAAAGTCTCCTCTTTTCAGGTCTTACCAAAGACAACATAACATAATATAAACCTGGACTTGTCTTGCCAACACTCACAAAATGCAGCAGCTAGATTTTTTACAAGTTTATAAAGCAAAAAAAAATCTACTAAATTTAAAAGAAAATCATCATGGCCTTAAGTCATGTTACTGTGGGAGAGGGTAAATGGTATGTGTTTGAAGTGGAAGCAGAGTTTTCAGACTCAATTCTACTTTCTTTTATTCATTGTTTTTTATTTCCTTTTATTCGTTTTTTTTTTAAACAACTAGTGTCACTGACACTTATTTGTATTCATTTTATTCAAATTTTTATGGCCTAGTTACAAACCAAGGAAACCAATAATTTGTAATGAAAACAGCAATAAGATTTTTATTTCTATCAATGAAAATGATGCTGCTGTAACACATACATTCTTTGAAGCAGGCCATTTATAACTTTCTATTTCAAGGAAATTAAACTCCTACAAAACATACAGAAAAAAACAACAAATGGTCTGATACCACTTTATGGACTAACGAAACATGTAGATGATATCATGAGCTTTCATGGGCTCAGCCCACTTCTTCAGATGACCGGAGTTATGAGTTGGGGATATAAAAACTCGAAATAAATAGGAGAGGGGAAGGTGAGGTGCCCACAAAAGCTCATGATACCATCTACATGTTTCGTTAGTCCATAAAATGCTACAAGACCATTTGTTGTTTTTTTCTGTAACAGACTAATTCGGCTACCCCCTGAAGCTACAAAACATACAGTACAGAAACTAGCCCTCTGTCCTACACATCACCTTCTGACAGCTTTTTTGTATGGAAGAACGGAGACCTGAGTTAAATTCCTGGTTTCACTCATTAGATCGCAAAGGCTAAGAATTCTGTGACACAGCAACCAGCTTTGGAGAAAGGGGAATGTATGGTATTATCCACAGCAACCTACCCATCTTAAAGACAGTCCCATTCAAAGATAGTTCCATTCTATCTCTGTAGCTGGAAGGATTACAGTTGCTAAATGGGCCCTTTTGGGAGATGGAGGAAAACGGGAACACATGATTTCTGCGTCTCAGGTTCCATCCTCTAGATATTGCAAACTGAACACAGCTGTCTTCTCTGGTTCCCATCAAACACTTCATTTATTAGGTTGGAAAACATCACAATTATTGATTTGTGTGGAAGAGTGATGTTACAAGGAATGATAGGTCAGAACAAATTAATGGACAATTTCATTCAGCAAAGATCATTTTACGCTTTCTCTTGGAGAAAGGCCACCCTGGCTGAAAAGTGGGCTGGAAGTATGGTATAGCTTTAGCCTTTGCTGCAGTTTGCAATTACGTTATCACTCACAAGATTTAAATGTCAGATTTTTTAAATGTAGTACAAGTTGGAACTCCCTGGTCCAGCACCTTTGGAACCTGACCAGTGCCAAATGAGGGAATTTTCGTGATCAGGGAAGGTCCCTTGCCCCCGACCTCCTAGCACGCTGCCCCTCTCTGCAGCTGGCTCCACTCCTGCTGGCTCCACTCCGGCCCCACTGCCACTGGGCTCCAGAGCCACAGGACTTGGGCTCTGGTCCCACTTGGCTCAAGCTCCCCAGGGACGGGGCTCGCTGGGCTACCATCATCCCCGCTTGTGCACTGCCCGGCTGGGGCTTACCAGGGACGGTAAGGGGTTGCTTGGCAGGGGTTCCTGGCTGCTGGACTCCCGGTGGGCTCGCACTCCCATCACCAGGATGCTGATCCAGCAATATCTGTGGTCCTTTTGGACCACAGATTTTGCTGGACCAGAGAGTCTCGGATTTAGGATGTTCAACCTGTAGTGAGCAGATGTACATGACACTGTAGAGCTGCACTAGTGTAAACACTGGGATGAATTTCAGGCATAGGTAAGAGCTCAATGCTATGATACACATTGAGAGTCAGCAGAACATACTCTTCTAAGCAGGATTCTAGCACCTGAGACTGACAGGTTCAGGAGAAGGGACATAAGCAGCTAGTCGAGTAGTCACATATGCTTATCGGGTAGTCGAGTGACTACTTGACTAGTCACTTCCCCCCTGCCTTTGCTGCAAGAGGCAGCGGGGTGGGGTGAGCAGGAGCCAGTGTTGGGGGAAGCCAGCTTAAAAGCCAGTTCCCTCCAGCACCGTCTCTGAGGGGGGGCACGAGAGGCAGAGGCAAAGTGGGGAACCAGGCATGAGTCAGGAATCAGCTGTCCCAGCTCGCGCCCAATCCCAGATACTGCGCCTCTGCCTTTAAATGCTTTTCAAGGTCCCCCGCTGCATCTCTGCCTTTTAAATGTAGTAAGAGCCAGGCAGCTGTTACTACATTTAAAAGGCAGAGCCACGGGGGGTTAGCTCCCGACCCCGGGAGCTAACCCTACTGCAGCTCTGCAGTTTTCCCCTTTATTGACCAATCTACTACTTGATTAGCTGATTAAACAAAACTTAACAGCCCTATTCAGGAGAAGAGTCCTGAATCTCTATGCAGCATCCTAAATCTTGTCACCCTGTTACAGAGAGAGATGCAACTTCCACGGCACTGTCTCTTTCCCAGTATCACCTGATGGGGCCTCTCCCAGAGCCCCACATGAAAGAGGTTCTGTCAGGTTTCAGGATGCGGCTGGGGTTGGACGCTTATACTGTCTCCTGCTGATCATCTAGACTTCCACACAGAGGCCTAGGTGAGAATTATTTAGGTTTGGAGTCTCATAATTGTTTCTGGATCCCCAACACAGGCTGCCGCTTAGCAGCCTCAGGGAAACCTAGCCATAAGCTGAAAGGCTCACATAGGCGCTCTGCAGCAAACGTGTGTCAGAGCAGAAAGGACAAACAGTGATTAGTGCGGAGATCTCCATATTTCTGAGTTCATCCTTTTCCTAAGGAGCAGGGAGGGCTTTGTTCCCTACCATCTCTTAAGAGTCCCAAATTCTACAGTTTTCAATTATTTCATTGTTACTTTGGAATTCCCGTTTGTTCTGTGTCCACCTGTTGTCTTGTATTTAGACAAGTTCCTTGGGACATTTTTTTGTTATGCGTTTGTACAATACCTTGCACAAAGAGGCCCTAATCAGGGTTCCTAGGCACCAGTGCAATACGTGAATGTGCCATTGACCCGTTTTGGTCCCTTTTCCAGAGGAACTCACAATCTGAGCCATATTCTGTATCAGACATGATAAGCTGTTCTGAGCATTACTCTAACTTTTTAGAAAAAACTGTTTAACAATTTTCTTCCACAATTTGATCTGAGGAAGTGAGTCTGGCCAACGAAAGCTCATCACCTAATAAACCATCTTGTCAGTCTTTAAAGTGCTACATAGTCCTGTTTTTTGTTTCAGCTAGACCAGACTAACATGGCTACATATCTATTACTGTTTAACAAAGGGAATTTTCAACTTCTATTAAATTTACACTAAGTTTCAAGAGGAAAATTTTCATGGAACTTCGTTTTCAAAATATTAAAAAAGTGGAACAAATCTTGACAGATATGCAGAACTCTCCAAGTAGACTTTGTGATATTCTTGATCCTAGAAACACTACAAGATAAAGTTCCAGGGATTAAGAATCTTGTAAATTTAATTTTGCTGGCATCAGTACAAGTAAAGCAGAGGCAGACAGGGCAGACAGCTAAAGAGAAACAAAATGGGGGAGGGGAGAAGAGGGAGAATCTTGCGGATAGAACAGAAACACAGAACTCAAGAGCAGGAAAGGTAATAGAAACAGATAAGAAAAGGAATATTGAAAAACATGGAAGAGATTATAAAGCCATAGTGAGAGAAATCAAGTTTAAAAACACACACACAGTATCCAATGCACACATGTACTATATGATGTAGCAAACATTATCCAAAACTAACAAAGACACTTTTTAAAAGTGAAGGGTGTGTGTGTGTGTGTGTGAAACTTTAAATGCAATAAGAAGCCTATAGTATGTATAAGGGTACATGAAGCAAGTACTTCTGGATTTCCCTATGCAAAAAGGTGGGGACATTTTTTTACACCAACAGTAAACACCCTGAAAATTAAAACTAAGAAAAAATCAAAATGATCAGTGACCCAGAAAGCCAAAACATGAATTACTGTGAGCTTGTTCTACTGTGGAAGAACTTTTATTCAAGTGCAAAATCTTAAATGGCATTGATACTGAAGTAATGAAGTTAAACACTGTTCCCAAAGAATCTTCTTAGAATAGAGGTCTCAGCAATATTTTATTATCCCATGGTTTCATTTAGCATTACTTTCCATTAAGATATGGTGGAAAATTGTCATATATTATATGACTCTTTATGACAGCTTTCATTTCTCACTGAGCTAAGCATAACTTCCTTTCCTAATTTTTTAAATAGGGAAACTCTAATATTAGCAGAGGTTTAATGATTTACAGGAACTGCTCTAACTTAAATCATTCAACAGCACAATGTATTTAACTGGTTAGTGACCAACATTCCTGAAAAGCTACAAAACATACAAGTTACCAAGGGCATACTGTGTATCTTTCAGTAAATTATTAACTGCTGTGCTGAATAATAAAGCAAAGTAAATGAATTATTTGCTAAAAAATCTTTGTATAGCATACCGTTGCTATTCTTGTCTTGATACAATTCTCCTCTTCTACCATGTACTCATGGCCTGCTTTAAAGAGTTCCAGCATTTTGGGGATATCACGGCCCAGAGAATCTAATTTGAAAAACAAGATGTCATGAAGTATTAGTGTCTCATCTATGCATCTAGTACAACCAAACTGAGAGAGTGAAACATGTTCCCTCTGAAGGGCTGTGATATGTTTGAGCAATAAAATAATCAAGAATCCATCCTCCTCCTTGACATCTAGTACAGTATCCTGGGATCCTCGCTGCAAGATGCTGAGGGCAGGGTCAAGGCCCCCCCAGTGGACCCATATTCTATGTATTTATGTCAAACCAAGGTTAGATGGAGTTGTTTTAGGAGCCTATGTACTTTTAATCACTAATTATTGCATAGCAATAGCTCGATTAATGGTGTAATTTATTAGCAAGAACTATAAAGTGGAGCTGCCGATTAAGCACAGCTAACGCCTGCAATTAACTCAAAAAATTATTCATGATTAATTACAATTTTAATCACACTTAAATAGAACAGCAACTGAAAAGTATTAAATACATTTGAACCTCCATACTCTGGGTATCCCTAATCTGGGAACACCCATGGTACGGAGAAGGAAGTGGCTTTGTGCGCTGCCAGTCCCCCTTTTCAGATAGGGGGCAGCAGCGCCGCAACATGTTTCCCCTGTGTCTTTTCCCTGAACTCCCACAGCAGCAGGGGATGGTGCATGGGAGTGGTGGGCAGATGTGCACCCCCCAGTAGCAGGATGCCAGGTAAGTGCCCCACCCCCTCATGCCTAGACCACACTGCACCCTCTCTAGCCCAGCAAAAACTTTAATCCAGCATACCCTGTTTCCCAGGGTTCCCGGATTAAAGAGATGCAAGTGTGTTTTTGGATATTTTTCTACATTTTCAGATGTATTGACTTCCATTACAACACAGAATACAGAGAGTACAGTGCTCACTTAAAATACTTTCATTTGTAAAACTTTAACACCTACAAGTCCACTTAGACCTACTTCTTGTTCAGCCAACTGTATAGAGAAACACATTTGTTTACATTTACGGTGACTCATCCTGCCCACTTCTTATTTACCATGTCACCTGAAAGTGAGAACAGTACACAACATGGCACTTTTGTAGCTGGTATTGCAAGGTATTTATGTGCTAGATAAGTTAAACATTTGTATGTCCCTTCATGCTTTGGCCACCATTCCAGAGAACATGCTTCCATGCTAATGATGCTTGTTAAAAAATGTTTTAATTAAATTTGTGACTGAACTCCTTGAGGGGAGAAATGCTCTGTTTTACCTGCATTTTGCCATATATTTTGTGTACAGTAGTCTCGGATGATGACCCAGCACACATTCATTTTAAGAATACTTTCACTACAGATCTGACAAGTCACAAAGAAGGTACCAATGTGCGGTTTCTAAAGACAGCTACCGTCCTCACCCAAGATTTAAGAACCTGACGTGCCTTCCAAAATTTGAGAGGGACAAGATTTTGAGCATTCTTTCAGAAGTCTTAAAAGAGCATCACTTCAATATGAAAAGCAAAGAACCCAGACCATCAGAAAAGAAAATCAACTTTTTGTTGGCATCTAACTTAGAAGATGAAAATGAACATGTGCTGGTCCGCACTGCTTTGGACCATTAACTGAGCAGAATCAGTCATCAGCATGGATGCATGTCCTCTGGAATGGTGGTCAAAGCATGAAGGAACACAAGAATCCTTAGTGCATCTGGCACAAACATCTTGCCATACCAGCTCCAACAGTGCCATGAGGAAACCTGTTCTCCCTTTCAGGTGACTTTGTAAACAAAAAGCAGGCAACATTCTCTCCTGCAAATGTAACCAAACTTGTTTGTCTGAGCAACTGACTGAACAAGAACAAGAACTGAGGGGACTGTAGGCTTTAACATTTTGTTTTTGAGTAAAGTTATTTTTGTACATAATTCTATATTTTAAGTTCAACTCTCATGATAAAGAGACTGCACTACAGTACTTGTAAGGGGGAAATTCTTTTGTTTTTTACCGTGCAAATATTTGTAATAAGTAAAGTGAGCATTGAATATTTTGTATTCTCTGGTAATTTAAAATCAATATTTGAAAATGTAGTCAACATCCCAAAATATTTAAATAAATGGCATTCTATTAATTGCACAATTAATTTTTAAATCATGCAATTAATCACACGATTAATTTTTTTAATCACTTGACAGCCCTAATACCAAGATAATTCAAGATGAAAAGCCTGAAGTAGAGCATTACATCAATTAGAGAGCCGATTCGGAAGATTTCATTTTCAAACTGAAATTAAACAAGCAAACAGAATACACAAACCAAACTTGTATATTTTAAAAGTATCACAAGATGCTTAAAATATAGCTTGTATGCTGCAGTATTACACATTTTATACAATGTGCTGGCTCAATCTAGTCAAGATGGATGCTGTACAGCCATTCCCATCACTAACAAGAAAGCATAAAAGTCTCAGAGGGGTAGCCATGTTAGTTTGTAACTTTAAAAACGCATAGTCCTGTGGCACCTTAGAGACTAACAAAAATATATAGTATCATGAGCTTTTGTGGATAAGATGGATTTCATCACATGACTTGGAGTAAAAATAAGAAAATCAAAGATATACAACAGCAAAAGTACCGCCCGTCAATTGTAGGACCTGTGTTAAAGAAGCTAATTAAGTGAATTGGATGTATCCCATTCATAGCTTTTGATGTGAAAAAGCCGATGTCAAAGGCAGGAAAAATTGGCTTTGTAATGCTTTAGCCAGTTAATGTCTTTATTCAAGCCCAGGGTAACAGTATCAAATTTGTAGCTCAGCTAACTGGATTTCTTCTACAAAGGCCTAGATGGTTTCTCATATAACATGCTTGTTTGAAATCTAAACTCTATTTTACCCACGTTTTTTATTGGCTGTAGAAGAAATCAGGCATTACTACACTAGAAACTGAATAATTTCGTAAGGGTACAATATAGGCTTCATATATTCTAATGCCCACCTGGAAAAGTCTGTTATGGTTTTGACAGGTTAGTAGTTTGCTCCAAATATTTATGTAAGAGCACAGATGTCTGCCTGCCTACCTGCTTGTAAATACACTGTGCAGACAGTTGGAGAGGGAAGAAAACATTAAAAGATGAGGAAATGATATTGATTGGAATTCTCGGTGCTTAACTATGTTAGCTAGCAAGAAAAAAAAACACTTAATGCTTGAACAGCATAGCATTTTAATTTGGATCATGTCAGAACTAACACATGAAGATCATTTGGAAACAAAGGAAGGTCAGGGAGAAAGACATTTTAGAAAATGGTGTTTGTTGTAGTGGGAGATCTGATACCCAGAGAGGGTATATTTTTAGCATCATGAAGTAACAAGCCCACAGACGAAGAAAATAATTATGAAAAAGAAATAGGTTAGAGACAGATGCCATTCAAAGGGGGTTAAAATTGGGCAAAACATACAAATAACTGGTAAGTTATGGTGCAAGTGATTACCCAAAATTTACACACATTTTAACTATATTTTAGTGAAAACATTTTCCTCCACAGAGCTTTGCTATAAGCTGAAGTTGATTATAGACACATTTCAGATCTCTGAAATGTGTAAGTTTCAATGTACGTGACCAAGTGTACTTATCTACATAGATTTCTTGCTGTAAATGGCTTCTTGCAGCATAGTTCCCAAAAGTTTACACAAACAGGGCTCAATTCTAAACTCAAGTTTTTTAAGATTAAGAACTGGCTCAAAGTACCAGATTTTTCAAAGATCATACTGGTTTCAAATCACAATCAAACTCAGTGAAGTTCCTCTAACACAATGTTTCTCAACCAGTGGTATGAGAATCCTTAGGGGTACTCAAAAGAAGTCTGGGGTACGTCAACGGAACTGAAATTGGGAGAAAACTGAATTTTTGTTTTAAGTTTTACAGCGCTTTATTATTTTTGTTCTTTTTACACCCAAACATTTCATCATCTGCCCAGCTACGATTAAGTTGTTTAAACAAATGTGTTGCAATGGTAGAAAATTTTTTTGTGTGTCTGAAAACTGTAGGTACTGGGGGGTACTTAATTTTTTTTTAAAGAAAAGGTTGAGAAACAGTGCTCTAACATGTCAGTAAAGACTTCATTCCATATATACATTGTACACAGCTTCATTTCCTAATGAACAGGCCGTTGTTCATGAGAAAGCTCCTGCTCAAGGGCTTAATATTTAATACAACTACATGAATGTGATATAAAATAATAGAAAATGCCTTACTTCTGCTAGCCTTTGGAAATTTTCTTCGTATTTTGTTTTTTAAAGGCAGCAGCTTTGTTATGATTTCAGGAACAGCTATGTAAAAATCTGCACTGATTTCATCATCCAAAACCTGAAAATAAAACCAGAATAATTATGTGTGAAAGTCTAAAATATACAAAGACGGAAATATATTTAAAAATGCAAACAATATTTATTTTTGAGATAAATGGTCAGAATTTTTTTTTTAAATACCCTCCAGAAAGGAAAAGCCTTCTGTCTCGTATCTCTTGGCCACTGGACTTTAAATATTTGCCTATATGGTCAATGCAGCAGCATCACAATAGTGCCATAGAATGCTGGGTTCTGTACCAGGAAGACAAAATCCCCACTTGAAAGAGTTTTAGAATCAGTTTGCAGTTTATGTAAAACTAAGCTCTAAATACACTGGTTTGCAAGCTTTACACAGCTGTGGAAGATTAGTCCACAAGTACTTTTTAAAAATTGTTAAAAATAAAATAGATTTTTCATTGCTAGAACATACTAAAGCATCCACTCCTCCCCCCCGCCAGCACTTGTTTTCAGCCTGAGGTCCACAGATCCCAGGGGGAGTACTGCAGACTATGTCTAAGATTTCCAAAGGGGTCAGCACCTGCATTTGAAATTTGTTAGGGATCTGCAAAAGAAAAGTTGAAAACCACTGCTTTAAAACCCAAGTTAAGACTAAGATAAGACAAGGCATACCTGTTTTTAAGTCTTATATCTCATAACATATTCCCATTGCTTAATTTTCTTCTTACAACCTCTTTTTCGTCCTTTTCAGAGCATGTGTTGTATCTACTTATATATCAGCAAACTAGCATCGATGTAATACCACTGTTTGTGTAGACCATTGAAGCTTATAAGTGTAAAGTTTTACAGCATGGGTTGGGGAACCGCAGGCACGGGGGCTGGATGCAGCTCTCAGCTTGCCTGGATCCAGCTCCTGAGGCTCAGGGCTACCCCCAGCATTGGGGAGCCCCTGTTGGTGCCCCCTGCTACCACCCTGGGGGCTGGAGTGAACAAAATCTACTAGACTGGGCCCACCTACGCTCTGGTGTGCAAGGGGAATGTGGGGAGTGTCTTCTCCCTCTCAGTCATGGGCCACAGTGAGGGTTTTTTTCCCCACTAATTACTTGTGTGCGGCCCCCGACTGATTCTTCTGTGGCTCAGTGGCCCCCGACCCAAAAAAGGTCCCCCGCCCCTGCTTTACAGTCTTGACAGAGTTTTTGTAAAATGAAAAATACAATTTACACAGCTATAAAAATACCTTTTGGATTAATTCAATCCCTCCTGCAAAAGCAGCTCCATTTTCTTTTGCTATTTTAATTTCTTCTGCACTCTGTTAAAAAAAATAGTCCATATGTAACATACGTACTATCAACTATTGTGTTATTACTTCAACATCGTCAACAGCAGAACAATTTAATCCATGCAGGTATATGCACTGAATGAAAAACCAACTCATATGTGAGCTAAAATATGACAATCAGGTGGGAACAACTGTTTAAAAACTAGTGATGTTTAGAGATAAGTGCCTTTGGGGATCTTTAATGGAATATTTCTCTCTATAAATACACATTTTAATTAAGCCCCAGTAAAGAGTGGCAACAAAATTTTTGCTGTGATCTCACCAAATCTAGAGAACAATGTTACAGTGAATCAGGAAATGTTAACAATGGATTCTGGGTGGTTTTCACTCTGTTTCTAGCTTTATTTCTCCATGATCAGGATGAAGCAACCAGCCATCTGTTAGATGGAGTCTTATCCTTTAAAGAAAAACTAAAGAAAGCTTTAGTGCACTAGTGAAAATTATTAATAACTTCCTTGAGGTGAGCAAGCTACCATTAACAAAAACTCAAGAGATGATTGGAAATTACTCAGTCTCTACACGTGATCCCAATTAGTTTACTTTCAAACCTCGGTACTGAACAGAAATGATCAATATCATCTAGTGATTCTAGATCGGTTATCAGCTTTCAATACCACTTATGAGATATGATGGCTTACTTCTAAGAGCTATTATAAATTCATGTTTAGTTTTAGAAAAAAAGACAACATAGCTTTATACTTTCTTCTTAGATGGAGTCCTGGAGGGTAGATTCTGGGGAAACTACTTGTCCTCCCTAAGGCGTCACAAGAATTGCATCTGGTCATACACTGATCCACTATGCATAAAGCACATGGAGAGAGAGAGAGAAGTTCTCAGTATCAACCTGCTGGGAATACTCAGTTTTGCATCTTCCATCTAACACTGATTCTACAAAAGCATTTCTTTCCAAGTACAGGATGAACCTACTAAATCCAGAACTCTCTGGTCTGGCAACATCTGTGGTCCATCAGGACCATGGAGATTGCTGGACCAAAAAGCCCCAGCACCTTGGAATGCAAACCAGCTAGGAGCCCCGTCCCCAGGGCAAGGCAGACACAGGGCAGAAGGCAAGCCCTGTCCCTGGGATCACCGGCCAACCCAGGGAGAAGTGGGAAGCCCCAGCTGGCAGGAGGCAGCAAGCTGGAGCCCAAGCTCTGCAGGCTGGAGCCCAGTGGCAGTGGGGCCAGAGTGGAGCATCCTGGGAAGCTAGTGGCAAGGGGACCTCCCCTGATCCGGCTAATTCCCTCTTTTGGAATGGGTCAAGTCCCAAGGGTGCCAGACCTGGGAGGTCCAACCTGTATCTGACTTGGGCAGAGAACCAATGAAAGCCAACTGACTGAAAAGGAGAGGACTTTGCTAGAAGAGAATCAGAAAATAACGGCATGAATATCCAGAGCCTCCCACTAAAGATCCACATTACACCTTTTACTAAAATGGCTCACATATTAAAGGTCCTATTGGAATCATCACTGCCCCTGAATTCTCAGTTGGCCATGCTGGCCTCTGGTGCTTTTCAGTACCTACAGATGACCAAGAGGCTGCAAGTATTCTTTCCTAAGGCAGGCAATACAACCATGATTCATGTCTGTCACTTGATATTAGACTATTACATTTTGCTTCAGGCTACCTTTGCAATCTACACTAGGTGGAGCTGGTGGGTAGAATGCAGCTGCTTGTCTGAGTGAATATAGAACACACTGAACATAGAACATTTGGATTCAAGTTTCTGCAGTGATTTCCTGCTATCCTGTGGGTGCATTTAATACTGTTGATCATTATCCTTGCACCCTTAAATTGTCTGTGAGATGGTTGCTTTTCACTTTCTATCCTATTTTATAGTCAGCTGGAACCCTCTAGAGCTGAACTCTCCAGAAGTGGTAGCAGGGCTCTCACATTTGATGAAATTTGCTCCCTTTGGTGATTGTCTACAGATGTACTAAACTCCAGGGCATGATGCAAAATATATATCTGGTTTAAATTTTTGTCCACTTCTGTTACAGTTCATCTTATTCCTGAAAAAACTGCAGCCATTGGATTGCAGTGAAAGTTGTGCCAATGCTTGTGCTATTCCAGGGACAAGTGAAAATTTGTGGCACACAGGGCTGTTAATGCAGGACCTTTCATGAGCATTTAAATACTTTAAATAAAACGTATCAGCAAAAATTCTACAAAATTCTTATGTCAAAATATTAGTTTTCTATTCTGTACATAAGCCAGGCATTTGGTAGTCTTGAGGGAAAGTAGAAAAGCCTTAGAACGGGAAACTAAAAGACTGAGGATTTGGTATTAAGACAGACCAACTACAAAGGCCCAAACTTCATAGCATATAAATTAATGTTTAAAGAAACTAAGATGAAAAATATTTGTGGACAAATAGATAGAATAAGAAAATCTGCAATGGATTCTAAAACATGTCCTTCAGCTTGCATTAGGTTACAGGAATTCCATTTTGAGTTGCTTCCACCTTGGTACCCAATACCTATTTGGAAAAATGTTAGTGAAGATTAGACCAATTCTGGAGGCACTGAGAGATAAGTGGCATTGTGAGCACATTTAGGGTGTATCCATTGATGACAGTATACAGAACAAAATTAGGGAAAAGGAAGCCTAAATACAACTAGATGGGGATTGCTAATGGTTCCAGAGATTATTTCTACCATGCATCCATCTAAAAGAGGTTTATAGTTTACACAGTGTTTCTCAACCTTTTTTTAAATAAAGTACCCCTTTAAAAAAAAAAAAAGTATCCCCAGTACCTACAGTTTTCAGACACACAAACATTTTTTCTACCATTGCAACACATTTGTTTAAACAACTTAATTGTAGCCGGGTGGGTGAGGAAATTTTTAGGTGTAAAAATTACAAAAATAATAAAGCACTGTAAAACTTCTAAAAAAATGCAGTTTTCTTCAAATTTCAGTTGTGTTGACGTACCCCCCAGACTTCTCTTGAGTACCCCTAAGGATACTCGTACTACTGGTTGAGAAACACTTGTTTACAACATGCAGATCTCCTACTTACTGTTCTTTGCTGAGATAGCAGCTGCCACTTAATAGAAAGTTTTCTTAAAAACTTACAGTATTCAAATATTCTGCTAACTGGTAAGTATACTTAAACAAGACAGTAGAAACCAAAAAAGTAGGAACAAATATATTCAATTTTTAAGCAATTACAGTGTAAGGTAGTCCTCGAGCCCAACAAACTTTGTAAAACACTTTGGGATCCTTCAGAATTAAAGCTCCTACACAAAAATAAAAATGAACCATTCACTAAACATTATATACATAATGTATCTGAAACATATGCCTTTCAAATAAACTTTTACTCACCTCTGTGAATACCATAACTTTATTGATTTCATTTACAAAAGGATATGGCAGAAGAATGGTGCTGACAAACTGATCCACTTTTTTCTAACAGAGATAAAAAAAAAATGAGTGTTTGGTGCAAATTTAACTCTTATTGTAGTACATCTAAAGTTTAACTAGTATTTGATTTATGAGCCTTTTTGTATATGTTTTCCATTTGTGTAGAACTGATCCACCATGTACTAACATTTGTGTTGTAATTGACTATGAACTGCTGTAATTACAAATAAAGAGGAACAGCGCTACCCAGAGATTATTTTTGGTACATTAAGTAAGCTCCTGACTTGACAATTGGATAGCCTAAAATATCATTCTTGTGAGAACAGAATGAATTGACACTTTGCACGCTTATGTATTTTTGTTCCTCTAGTTCAATATATTACCCTCCCAAAACAAAGAAGGAGCCTAATGACATTCCAGTACAAGTTGCTTTTCCTGTCATGCTGCCAGGAGAGAAATGACAACATTCAAGGCTGATAAGGCCATTGTAGAAAAACTAAAAGAGTTCCTTATATCTGTCTTCATGGGTGAGGATGCAAAGGAGAGTTCCAATCCTGAGCCATTCTTTTTAGGTGGTAAACCTGAGGAACTGTCCCAGATAGAAAGGTCAGTAGAGGAGGTTTTGGAACAAATTGATAAACAGTAACAAGTCACCGGGACCAGATGGCATTCATCCAAGAGTTCTGAGAGAACTCAAATGTAAAATTGTAAAACTATTAACTGTGGTTTGTAACCTATCATTTAAATCAGCTTCTGTACCAAACAACTGGAGGACAGCTAATATGACACCAAAGTTTAAGGGCTCCTGAAGAGTTCCCAGCAATTACAGGCCAGTAAGCCTAACTTCAGTACCAGGCAAACTCATTCAAAGTAGAGTAAAAAAACAAAACTGTCAGACACATAGATGAGTATGTAGGGATAACATATTAAAGTATTAAAAATGATTCCCCCAAGTGGAAGTGACTCCCCATAATTTGTTCCCCACAACTGAAAGTCTAAGTAGTATAAGTTTGTTAAGTAGAAGAAGCATATAAGTGTTTAGATTTATTATTATTATTATTATTATTTGTTAAGATTGTTAAAGGTTTAGATTTATAATTATTGCCCCCTCTAGAATATAAATTGTTAGGAATGTAATATTAGGTCATGTAACTTAAAACTGTTAAGAATATAATACTATGTAGCCAGAAACAGCTCCCCTCTCTGTGTCCCAGGGCACGCTCAAACTTTTGCAAGTGGCTGCTTGTCAAGCCACTAACTCTGCTCTGGGAGCCAAGCCCTGTAATTGATTAAGGGCATTGTTACACAATTGACACCGGGTCTCTTCAAAGCATTGTGAACCAATTAACCCTAATCGCAAAGTGAAACATTGTAACTATAACAGTAACTAACTCAGCACTCAGAGAGAGAATGTTTTAAGAAATGCCACCCAGAAACTTTTGTAACTTTTTGTAACTACAACTCTTGTATATGTAAAATTATTATTATACAAAATACTGTATGTGAAACATTAATTAGGGAATGTATGTAAGAGAGATAGAGTGCTTGGACCATGAATGAAGGGTTTTGAGAGGTACCAGCCTGAGAATACAGTATCAAAGGGCTGAAGAAGGCGTCAGGTCAGGTGCCAGTGCAACCAAAAGGTGTCAAGTGGAGAAAAAACTGGAGGTCCACCCTATGAGATCACTGACGAGCACCTGGCAGCCACCCTGAAGACATCAGCATGACGCAGCAATTCCCATAGACTGGCACAGGAAGAAATTCCTATAAAGACTGGACCAAAAGACTATGGAGTCAGAGTCCAAGGTTCTGCTGCCAGCCTACCAGGAGCTTCAGATGCGCATCTGATCAGGACTTCGCTCTCCACTACCATCACTTGTGTACAGAATACCTGGCCAGTATTCTGTCACAAGCAACTTCCAGGCTGGTAACTATAACAACTACACAGAACCTGAATGAATGGATGAATGATTGAATGAATGTTTATATATATATATAAGGGTTAAGTAGTGATAGGAATAAGTAGTTAAACAACGTTGTTTGCTTCTATCTTTTCTTTATTCTTTATTATTATCTTTACAATAAATGTGGCTTTTTGCCTTATCCCCCCTCATAAGATCCTGCTTGCTTTTATTGGTACAACAAACATAATTTGTTGGGGAAGAATCAACATGGTTTTTGTAAAGGAAGTTGTGCCTCGGCAATCTACTAGAACTCTTTGAGGCGATCAACAAGCACGTGGACAAGCGGGATTCAGTGGATATACCGTACAGAGACTTTCAGAAAGCTGTTGACCAGGTCCCTTGCCAACGGCTCTTAAAGCAAGCAATCATGGGATAAAAGGAAAGGCCCTCTCATATATTGGTAATTGACTAAAAATAAGAAACAAAGGTAGGAATAAATGATCAGTTTCCAGAATGTAGAGAGGTAAATAGTGGTGTGTCCCCCGAAAGTCTATATTAGGACCAGTACTATTCAACATACTCATAAATGATCTTGAAAAAGGTCATTCATCTGAAGTGGTTTGTGCCCACAAAAGCCCATGATCTCATCTACATGTTTTGTTAGTCTTTAAGGTGCTGATAAACTATTTGTTGTTTTAAGTTTTTCCAGTTACAGACTAACATGGCTACCCGTCTGAAGCTCTTGATCTCATGGGAAGCCATGAAATTTTGCAGAGGACACAAAACTATTCAAGATAAGCAAACTGCAAAGAGCTACAAAAAGATTTCTCAAAACTAGGTGACTGGGCAACAAATGGCAAATGAAATTCAATGTTGACAACTGCAAAGTAATGCGCATTGAAAAACAATATCAACTATACATATAAAGTGGTGGGGTCTAAATTAGTTATCACTCAAGAAAGAGATTTTGGAGTTACTGTGGCTAGTTCTCCAAAAACATCCACTCAACATGCAGCAGCAGTCAAAAAAAAAGGAACAGAATGTAGGGCATCATTAAGAAAGGAATAATAAGACAGAGAATAACATGTTGACTCTATATAAATCCAAGGTATGCCCACATCTTTAATACTGCATGCAGATGAGTTGTCCAATCTCAAAAAAGATATACTGGAATTAGAAAAGGTTCAGAAAACAACAAAATTGATTAGGAGTATAAGACAGCTTCGGTATGAAGAGAAATTAGTAAGACTGGGACTTTTTATCTTGGAAAAGAGATGATTAAGGGGGATATGATTGAGATCTATAAAATCATGACTCATGTAGAGAAAATAGATATGAGAAGGAGTAAATAGCGCTCTCTCAGCGCAAGAACTAAGGATCACCAAATGAAATTAATAGGCAGCAGGTTTAAAAACCAACAAAAGAAAGTATTTCTTCTCACAACAGAGCCAGCCTATGGAACTCCTTGCCAGGGCATGTTGTGAAGGTCAAGAAAGTTCAAAAAAAGAAGTAGAGAAATTCATGAAGGATAGGACCATCCATGGCTATTAGAATGGGCAGGATTGTGTCCCTAATCTGTTTTACCAAAGGCAGGGAATAAGCGAAAGGGAATGAATCACTTGATGATTACCTGTTCTGTTCATTCTCTCTGAGGCACCTGGGCATTGGTCACTGCTGGAAGACAAGATAATGGGCTAGATCAGGGCTACTCAACACGCGGCCTGCGAGCCACATGCAACCAACGGCCTATTTGTTTGCTGCCCGTGGTGTGGTTTGGATTTACACGCGGCCCGTGGGTGGGATCTTTTGAACATGGCCTTCACAACGGCGAGAGGTCTCCCAAGGGGGGTGAGCACTGAAAGACACAAGTAGACAGGCTGGCTGGAACGGATGGCTAGAGGGTGTTGGTGTGTCTAGCCCCCAAGGAGGAAGTACCAGGAGTGCCGGGGCATTATGTGAAAGAAGCTATTTGCATGTATATGCAACCACACTGAAATTACATCACATGCTGAGGGCTGCGAGGATCATTGTGGCCCCTGGGGCTTCCAAAGTTGAGTAGCCCTGGGCTACATGGGTACATCAGTGGGTACATCAACTCACCTACATATTTGCTTAGTTTTATAACAGACTACATAAAAAGCACTAATGAATTCACTACAACCTAAATTTTCAAACAATGACTTGTTTATACTACTCCATATACTAAATGCTGAAAAGTACAATATTTATATTCCAAATGATTTGGAATGATTTTATAATTATATGGTAAAAATAAGAAAGCCAGCAATTTTTCAATATCATCATGCTACAACATATTTATATTTTTAGGTCTGATTTGTAAGCAAATAGGTTTTAAGTGAGGTGAAACAGAGGGATACACAAGACAAATCAGACTCCTAAAAAGGGGTACAGTAATCTGGAATGGTTGAGAGCCACTGCTGTAGTGCACCCAGGAGTGCACCCAGGAGAAGTAAAGGATTAAACCTGGATTGCTGTTCAATACAGCACATCAGCAGCAGCCTTAGTGGAGGGCTTGAGGGAGAGAACACACCGGATTTTTCCATGACCAGATGCCAACTTCAGAAGATTTGCATAGCTTAAAAGTGACTACATGAACACAGATAACTTATTTTGATAATGACTGTATCTTGGTATAGTCACAGTCCAGTGCAACAGTTTGTAAAACATTAGAACAACAACAGAAACTACTGATAACCAGAGGGAAAAACATCTTTAGGAGGTTAGGTCCATAAAAGGCTATTAGCCAGGGGACAGAAATGGTGTCCCTGGCCTCTGTTTGTCAGAAGCTGGAGAAGGATGGCAGGAGACAAATCGCTTGATCATTGTCTTCGGTCCACCCTCTCTGGGGCACCTGGTGCTGGCCACTGTCAGCAGACAGGCTACTGGGCTAGATGGACCTTTGGTCTGACCCAGTACGGCCGTTCTTATGTTCTTATGCTGAATTTGAAGGATGCCATGTACAGTTCTATCAAAGCACTGTGTCACCTGGGAAAGAATACTGAATACCAAGCATAAATATGTTGCCAAATGTGAGAGAGGTTTAGAGGATGAACCTGAGCAAGATGACATATTGCATTACTTATTCCTACAGTTAAAAAAGGTAATTTCTTAAAATATCACAATCTCAAATCTGTAGGTCCTGGCAACATACCTTCTTCTCTAGCGTCATATCCAGCATCAGATTAGCATATACGTGTTGTTTTGGATAAGTGAAGTCCAATTGCTGAAACTTCTTCAGCATGTCCACAGCCACCTCTGCTTCATAGACTGGCCTTTCGTACAACCATGTTAAATATACATCATCCACTGGCTTGCTTGCTAACTTTCGTCTGTAAGTGTTCTTTTTCTTCTCTTGCTCTGCTTCAGAAGTTTTCTGCTTGGCATCCTTTGAACTTTTTTTTGCAGTCCTTTTGGAAACCAAAATGATTAATATAAGATCTTTAACATTAATCGTTAGTATGTATTTGAATATAAAACAGTTTGGTTGAAACTGCATCTCAGTAATAAAACAAGTTCTTGTATAGCCAAGTCAGCTCATGAAATGTCAATCAAAACTGCACAGGACATCCCACTTGCCCTGCCACCTACCCACTGTAAATGCAGGAGGAAAAGTAAAGATAAATCAGAACCAAAAAGACTATTAATGAGGACTTGTTTTCAGTACTGGGGAAATCAAAGCTGTTGCAACTGATGTAGCAGATGTCAATTTAAGGGGTCTAGTGAAGACTAGGGATGCAAAATCTGGTTCAATCAGTTATCTGGTTTCATGGTAGGTTAACATAATCATAGAACACTAGAACTGGAAGGGACCTCGAGAAGATATCGAGTCCAGTTCCCTACCCTCACGGCAGGACCCAGTACCGTCTAGACTCTAGACCATCCCTGATAGATGTCTATACAACCTGCTCTTAAATATCTCCAGAGATGGAGAGTCCACAACCTCCCTAGGCAACTTATTCCAGTGTTCAACCACCCTGTCAGTTAGGAACTTTTTCCTAATGTCCAAACTAAACCTCCCTTGCTGCAGTTTAAGCCCATTGCTTCTTGTTCTATCCTCAGAGTCCAAGGAGAACAAATTTTCTCCCTCCTCATGACACACTTTTAGATAACTGAACACCGCTATCATGTCCCCTCTCAGTCTTCTCCTTTCCTAACTAAACAAGCCCAATTCTTTCAGTCTTCCTTCAGAGGTCTGTATGCCAATATCTAAATCGTTGATGAAAATATGTTTAACTGATTAACCAACTAAGCTGGATCCTGCATGGGGCTGCCGCCTCCCAGGGCTTGTAGATTTTTGGGGCCCCCTAAGCTCTGAGGTAGGTCCAAAAATGAGGGCTGCATCCAGCCCACGGGCTGTGCCTGACAGTGGGAGGAAGCAGCTGTGCCAGAATATTAATTCAGGGAAGCTCTGTCCCCGGCTTGCAGGTTACACCCCCATTACTCCCTTTGGCCAGAATTCCTGGCCAATGGGAGTGATGAAGGTGGAGCCTGCGAGCCAGCACAGGATGGCACAGAACTACCTGAGCGCCTTCCCATCAGGAGCTACACCAGATAGGCACCCCCAAGTGCCTTCATGACATTGTCCATTTTTCAAGGTTTTTGAGAATGGAAGAGCAGAGAGCAAATAAAGGAAGAAATAGATATAGAAGGATGAGTGTTAGAAGTATGTGAACATAAGAACATAAGAATGGCCATACTGGGTCAGACCAAAGGTCCATCTAGCCCAGTAGCCTGTCTGCCGACAGTGGCCAGTGCCAGGTGCCCCAGAGGGGGTGGATGGAAGACAATGATCAAGCAAATTGTCTCCTGCCATCCTTCTCCTGCATTTGACAAACATTCCTTACACCCTGGCTAATAGCCTTTTATGGACCTAACCTCCATGAATTTATCTAGCTCTTTTTTAAACTCTGTTATAGTCCTAGCCTTCACAGCCTCCTCTGGCAAGGAGTTCCACAGGTTGACTGTGTACTGTGTGAAGAACTTTCTTTTATTAGTTTTAAACCTGCTACTCATTAATTTCATTCGGTGTCCTCTAGTTCTTATATTATGGGAACAAGAAAATAACTTTTCTGTATTCACCCTCTCCACACCACTCATGATTTTATATACCTCTATCACATCCCCCCTCAGTCTCCTCTTTTCTAAACTGAAAAGTCCCAGTCTCTTTAGTGTCTCCTCATATGGGACCCGTTCCAAACCCCTAATCATTTTAGTTGCTCTTTTCTGAACCTTTTCTAATGCCAAAATATCTTTTTTGAGTTGAGGAGACCACATCTGTACGCAATATTCAAGATGTGGGCGTACTATAGTTTTATATAGGGGCAGTAAGATATTCTTCATCTTATTTTCTATTGCTTTTTTAATAATTCCTAGCATCCTATTTGCTTTTTTGACTGCCGCTGCACACTGCATGGACGTTTTCAGAGAACTATGTGGTTAATCTAAAGACATAATTCCATAAAAAACTGTTACCATGGCAAAGCAGTTATCCTTTTTCAGGAACAGTGTTTCACCAAAGGTGACCATTTCCAAAAGGGCTAATACAGATTGAACCTCTCTTACCTGGGACTCTCTGGTCCGGCAACATCCCTGGTCTGGAAGGAACAGGAATGTTCCAGGACCAGAGTCCCATGGAGGGCTGTTGGCTGGAAGCCCTGCAGTGGGGCTGGAGCACAGTAGCAGGGCTGCCCTATGGCAGCGAAACTGGGAGCCCAGCATCATGGCTACCTCCCAGTGGCAACACTGCGTGGGGGCAGGGGAAGCGGAGGCAACGTGGCTGCCCGGTGGGCTAGTGGCCAGCAGGCAGGGCTGCCGCCCGGTAGCAAAACTACCGACGAGACCAGGAAACAGTGAGGTTGCTCAGCGGTGGGGCCGGGAATCCAGTAGCAGGGCTGCCTTGCAGCACAACCAGGAGCCCAGCAGCCTCACTGGCCCCCCAGCAGCTCAGCTGCACAGTGGGACTAAGAGGCAGTGGGGCTGCCCCACGGGGCTGGAAGTCCAACCACGGGACTGCCTGGTGGTGGGACCAGGAACCCGGGAGGGGCATGCCAGGCGATGCGGCAAAGAGCCCAGCAGCTCTGCTGCTGCCTGGCAGAGCTCCCTGGTGAGGCTGGGAGGCAGTGGTGCTGGCCTGTGAGGCAGAAGCCCATGCGGGGTTGCCACCCAGCGGTGCAGCTGAACCCCAGAAGGGGGGCTGCCCTGCAGGGCAGGGAGCCTGTGATTGCGATGGCATGGCTGCTATGGTGAGGCCGTGTGCTCTGCACTGAGGGGCAAGATGCAGGGGGAAGCCAGCAGGGAGGCTGGCAGTGAGGCCATGGCTGGGGGCACTGGTGGCAGGGGAGGAGGTCATAAATAACCTTCCCTGGTCCAGCAAAATCCCTCATCTGGAACCGGTCAGGTCCCAAGGTGCCGGCCCAGGGAGGTCCAACCCGTAATACTGTAGAAAAAGAATTTGCTAATTTGTACTAGTGATATGTCCAATTGAACCTTTTATATCACTATTCAACATATTATTAATGCTTCCAAATTTTAAAAGCCATTTATATTATCTATAACTATGGAAACCACCTGTAAGAAATAGAATAAACACTCACTTTGCAGCAGCATAGCGTCTAATGGATAGTGCTGTGTTTCCAAGGCAGGGAAATACTGAAGTACGTTGATCAATCCTGGGGAAAATATAGTTGGGAAACTGAGCCAGAACTGTTTAAAAATACAAAAAATATATGTATTAAAGTTCGTAATAGTCACGTTCCTAAGTTAGCGTGTGTTAGGGTAGTGATTATGTGTGTCTTTAAAGCTGCATTTTGGCTTCACATATTAAGCTATTTTTACAGATCTCCCCTGTATCTGTACCATAAAAGCTAGCAGCGAGGCCATCAGCTCACTGGAGAGATGTGTGCTGTGGGTTAGGGTTCGTATGTAAAGCCATTTTCACAGTCTCGCCACCCGACGAAGCAGAAATGTGCAGAAAGGGTCTCAATGACACATTCAAAGGAGGCAAAATGGCTCTTGCGAGGACCCCCCCCCCATTCATCGGGCCGGTTTCCAGGGGGGTTGGGAAAGTGTCGCCGTGTCCATAGTTACCCCAGGGGCCGGGCTCATCAGTTAACCGTCACGCTCACACGCCGGCTCCCCTCCCCCTGCTGCGAGGGGGGGAGGGCGCGTGTACCCGTGAGGGCTGACCCCGCCCGCCTTCGTCTCCCTAGGGCCGGGCCCGGGGCGCGCAGGCCCCGCGGAGCCGGGAGCCACCAACCGCCAGGCCCGCGCGCCCGTGGGGGGGGGAAGTCACCGCGCGCCGCCGGGAGCGGAGCTGCTGGCTGAGCCCCCGCCACCGCGAGCGGCCCCCGCCCTCACCTCTCCGCAGGCAGCAGCCGCCGGGCACCGCCATGCTGCTGGGCCGGGCGGCGTCACGCGCAAAGCGGTCCCGCTGCCGCGCGGCGCCCGGAGGAAGGTTCCGGGTGTTGCACCCCCGCGCGGCTGGGGGCACGTGGAAGCCGCCGCGGCTCCCCGGGAAGGTCAATGGGAGCTGTCCCCCGCTCCAGCCGCCCTCCCCCGGCTTGGCCTGGGTCCCACGCAACGCAGGGGTTACAGTTTGTTTAGGTGGCTCTCAGCAGTGGCCCCCATACACATTGTTCCAGCCCCCCTGGGCCTCCCACCCCCGTCTCTAGCTCCTGCTTGTGAAAGGGCAGGGCGTGCAGCTGTGCTCCCGAGCAAGGCCGGAGAGACCGGGAGCGTGCCCCTGCAGGGTCATGGAGAAGGTAGTAGCTTTGGTCCCTGCGCCTCACTTAACAAAAGACATGACTGTGCAGCACTTTAAAGGCTAACAAGATGGTTTATTAGGTGATGAGCTTTCGTGGGCCAGACCCACTTCCTGGATCAGACTAGGGATATTAGCTATCGTGCAACCGCTTGAAATCTTAGTGGTTACGCAACGATTCGATAGGCCCTAGGGGCAGGGCTGGTGGCCAGTGCACTTCCGGACCCACTCTCAGGGAACCCATTGGCATCTCATGCTGCCTGCTCTGTATCAGAGGCAGCAGTGTGGGGTGGTAGCAGCCCCCATCTGCTGGGAGCTTGGATCCCCTTCCCCCGCCCGTGGAAAGTGACTGCTCTGTGGCATGCAGAGCCGCCTCTGTCGGTGGGGACCTTGGGGGGGGGATCGCGTGGGGGGAGGTGGCACCATAGAGCTTCCCCAAGCACCTGCTCCTCCCCCCCCGCTGCCTCTGTAGGAGGAAGCAAGCCGGGGCAGGCAGGTCCACGGAGCTGGCACGCATGGGGAGTCTGCTTGAAAGCCATCTCCCCACACGTATCAGCTCCAGCTTGCCCCCCTCACCCTCTGTGTTACTGCTTTTCTATCTGAGGCAGCAGGGGGCAGGCAGATCCAGTGCTCGTGGGGAGTTGACTTATAAGCCAGCTCCCCTGGGCACCAGCTCCCGCTGCCTCTGATACAGAGGCAGCAAGGGGGGAGAAATGCATGTAGCCGTCTACACTTTGACATCCCTAATCCGAATCCTAGAAATCAAGGTGCCAGCCCAGGAAGTCCTGTCTGTAGACAAGACCTGCACCAGTTGATTTAGTTTCCCTGTAAATTTGGGCTAAGACTTCTTTGCCTCACAGGGCTGGCATGAGAACAAGTTCATTAAGTTCATTGATGTTTGCCTATTGCTCACTTACACAGCCATAGGAACATGTAATTATCTAGACAGAGAAACCCTGCCATGAGCTGTGGGGATGAGTCAGTCCTGAGGAGAATTTCAGGCGTCACACTTTTCCATCATAGCTGATCTGACACTGTGTTCTTGCTTGTAAGGGCAGAACCATGCTATATCCCTGCTTGGAACTTCTAGGGACTGTTTTAATATAAATAATAATAACAACATTAAAGAGATGTGCTCTGGCCCTGAGCTGTATCTCACTGCTTAAACACAACAAAAGGTATAATGCAAATGGGGCGATTATATTTTATGCACCTTTGTGGTATAGCTGTGTTGGCTTAAACTATTTTAAGGTTTAAAATTGCTTTCCTAATTAACTATTAAAGCCTAATTCTTCATTGTGGAGTAGAATCCCTTACTCCCTGCTCTGGTTAAGAACAGTAGTTGGATTTTAAAATGAAAGTTACACACATGATGTACTAGGTCCCAATCCTGCTATTAGGTCTGTGTGCAATGAGCTCAGAGTCAAGGTCTAAATTTGCACTTAAGTGATTGGTTTCTACTAATGGCAACACATGAATGAATATCTTTAGTCACTCATAACATAAGAGTACATCTCAGACTTTCCAGAGAGATTCATATTTATATTCTGCAACCAAGCAATTTAGAGTATGTAAAGTAGATTCACTGGCCTTAACCTTTCAAGAAATTCTTTGGGAATATGTTTTTATCCATCCATATTTTTGCTGTGATTTGCATTATTCTTTAAATATATTATGATGGTGTGTTCTTGGTCTTCAACTATGAGCCCTTCACATGCCTTCTTACCAGTTAGATCACAGATAAATGACTGGAAGCAAAATGAGGGATATGCCAAAATTAGATGAAGGTGCTCAAAATAGAGCTTGACCATTTCTTTTTACTTTTAAGAGGAGATATTTTCATTACATTAAAAGAACTGATTGTCTGTTAAACTGACAACAGTTTCTCACCTTGAAGCACAGCTCTGCCTTGAAAAATAACTAATAAAAGCAGCTTCCTCTTACTCACTGATCTGTACCTTGTGTGCATTTAGTCACATCTGCTGACTTTAGTGATAAAATAGTAATAATGATCCTGCAAAGACTTCAGCACTGTGTAAAGTTATTCATGTTCTGATACGTTTGCAGAAATAGGGTCTCAATGGTTATTACCTTTTGCTCCTTTAGTGCTGTAGAGCCAACACAGCTGAAAGAGAGGAGTTGATTTCTGTTTTTTCTTGTGCATCATCAACAGAACTTTTTACTGGGTTCCAGTCATTAAAGGAAGTGGAACTGAACAGATGTCACTAATGGCTAGGGCCCTACCAAATTCATGGCCATGAAAAACACGTCATGGACCGTGAAATCTGATCTCCCCTGTGAAATCTGGTCTTTTGTGTGCTTTTACCCTAGACTATACAGATTTTGCAGGGGATACCAGCATTTGTCAAATTAGGGGATCTGATCTAAAAGGGAGTAGCAGGGGGGTTCTATTGCCATCCTTACTTCTGCATTGCCTTCAGAGCTGGACGACAAGAGAGCAGCATCTGCTGGCCAGGTGCCCCACTCTGAAGGCAGTAGCCTGCCAGCAGCAGCACAGAAGTAAGGGTGGGAATACCGTGCCATCTTTCTGTGTTGCTGCTGGTGATAGCTCTACTTTCAGTTCTGGGCTCCCAGCTAGCAGTCACAGCTTTCCAGCTACCCAGCTCTGAAAGCAGGACTGCCATGTGGGGATGTAATAGTGTAGTTGATTAACCAATTAACCAATAAGCAAAAGTTTATGGGTTAATGCTATAGACTACATGTATTTGTCCCCCATAAATTTTTTAGCAGACTGGCCAGCAACCTGATTCAGTCCTGGCTCACATGGGGTCCGGGACCTACCCCCACTGTGGCTCTGCATATAAAGAGTATTAGGAGCCAGGTGGGCAGGCTGCCCCACTCAGTTCTGGCTCCCACTGGGTCTGGGAGCTCAACCCCCGGCCCCAGACAGGGCTGCTGCTGCCCCGCACAGGGTGACAGGCAGCCGGTCTGCGAGGGCAGCTGGTTTTTAAACTGGCTCCCCTCGCAGACCAGCTACTGCCTGGCACTCCGCGCTGCTGCCTCTCTATCAGAGGCAGCAGTGTGGAGTGGCAGAGGGCTTCTCAGGAGTGGGGCTAGAGCGCACTGGCTGCCGGCCCCACCCCCGGGGACTATAGAATAGTTGAGAAACTGATAAGAATTCATGAGATTAAATCAACTATTCAATTAACTGATATTTAACATCCCTACCGCCACCAGCAGTGATTGCAGAAGTAAGGATAGCAGTACCCAGGGGCGGCCCGTGAGTATAGGCCGACTTGGCTGTCGCCTAGGGTGCCACCTTCAACGGGGCACCCGGGGCGCGCAATGATGACGTCACGCCGTTGAGGGCCGTGCAGGCGGGGGCACCGATCATGCGTTCCGCCTGGGGTGCCAGCTGCCGCAGCCCACCTCGGGCCACCCCTGAACCATAACCCTTCCCACAATAACTTTGCAACTCCTCTGGGTCAGTATCCCTACAATTAAAACACAATGAAATTTCTGTTTTAAATAGCTGAACTCATTACATGTATTATTTTTTAAATCCTATGATTGTGAAATTGACCAAAACAGACCTGGGAATTTGATAGGGTTCTACTAATGGCACATTTTGGCCTGTGAAACTTTTATTACAAATGCTAATGCTTGCAGAGTAAAGAAGCCAGGCTGACTTTTAGAGTCCAAGTTGAGTTTGCAGGACCAGCAATTAGAAAGTCATCTTTTTTTGTGCATAAACTCAGTATGTTTGATATTGAAGACGGTGAAAGAAAAAATGAAGAATCTCATCATAGTATACATAATCACTTTTTCTGTTAGAACACTTGAAACTTCTGGAGATTTTTTATTAAAAATAAACAACTCCACACACATGCACAGCAAAGAAAACCCAAAAAAACCCAACACTCCAAGTGCTTAAGTTGCCACACAAAACTTATATCCAATAGAAAGACATGAGGCAAAGACAACATTAACATAGCAGTCACATTGAAAGAACCCCACTGATTATGATTTAGGATGTTTTCATCCCTTAAAAGGGTTTTTTAGATAAAGTCTTTAGCCCCAATTTGTTTTTGTAACTAAAGTTTCATGTTGTGTGACAGGCTATCTAATGGAAGTCTTCAAGCCATAACTTGCTAACTTCCCACTGTTTTGCAGATGGTCCTTCCCGAGTTGTCCATAAAAATAAGATGTGATTGATTAGTAATGGTCCTCATGTACATAAGTGTTCCTTATTTAAACACCATAAGAAATTTACTATCAAGACCCTGAGATTTAAATAATCAAATGAGAGTGATACAATTAGAGCAACAGATAAGGAAGATAATTTTAGAAACCACATGTTAGATGGACCTGAGCAGCATAAATGTATTTCACAACATCAGAGATCAGATGCCCCTTTATTCTGCCAATACTGAGAAGAATGGGGGAGGAGAAGTTGCAGCACATATATACATGGCTGATTCTCAAGTCAGCAGATATTAGAGCTGGTTGAAATTTTCCAAAATTTTGACAAAAAATAGCAAGATACTATTTTTATAACAGTTCTTCAAATTCTTTGATCCACTCTAGTGCTTACTCCATGACAGTTCTTACATTCACACTGTGGTTATCAATGTTCCTAAGTACCTTCTTCATCAAAAGTTTTCTGAAAGCATTAAAAAAGTATATGTATAAATCATGGTATTTCCAAAGAATTCTAAAAAAGTGAGCTCTGTGCTTTATGTTAGAAGCACTTTTCTGGTTTGTCCTTATGCTTTACTCATCTCAGCATGTATAACTCTGTCTCTAATGATTTCCCTCATTATTTCCCCAGTACTGAGGTAGAGATCAGTAGTCAATCATGCCTAGGAACAGTTTGCTCCTCATTTAAGTACAACAATATTGGTTGTCCTTTGGGACAGTAAAAAGATCAGAAAATGAAGAAACAGTTTCTCTCTCTCTATTTTGGTATTAGTTCTTTGTGGTTTTTTTGAGTTTGTGTAGAATGTAGTTGTATATCACTGATTAAATATCCAAATGTGTTTTATATATGGGTGTTTGAAGAAAGTTAAATTACAGTTTTGTATAGCTTCTTTTAAATAAGAATTGTCGGGAACTTCCATCCCTGTTTTTAAAAGTGAGTTAAACAATTATGGGGGTGGGCTTATGCATTGTGTCAAACTGACAAAAATACGTTGAAACAATTGTTTGCTTTAATTCTTCACTATTAAGATGGATACATTCAATGAAGACCAAGTTATACTTCAGACTTACAAAACTTATCTACTTTCCCATACAACATTTAACTTTTTTTTTAAACATACTATTTTCATTTTTTCTGTGATGTTAATTGTTGAGAAGAACTGAATTCACTATTTTAAAAATTTCAAATAACAGCAACAATTCTTTGCAGTATTTTTCTCCATAATTCTCAACTATACTTAATTTTGAGTGACATGCAAGTTCAACACCCAGTATGGCGAATTCTGATGTGAATTGTTGAAAATAAAGTCTCGTGAAACTGAGTTTAAGGATATCTACACCACAGGAAGAAAACCTACAGCATTTTAACCACTAATAATTTTTGTTCATTCCTCAGTTTGAATAGGTCATACACATTTTATATCATATTTTGATAGCTGCCCAGCTGCTCCCAGGGCAGACAGGCTTGAATCCATAACCCCAAGTTTGGGGGGGGCTAAGACCTCATCCATTAAGCCACTAGAGAATCCAGCCCACCTCCCTACCTTCAGCTGATGCTAGCTCCAACTCCGGGAAAGTTGGTGGTGGCTACCTGGGAGCAGCAGGGCAGCTACCAGTAGCCTAATGGATAAGGCATCAGCATGTGGAGCCTAGCATTGTGGGTTCAAGTTCCTACCCCAGAAGCAGCTTCCTCAGAAACAGGAGCTGCAGACAGGGCAGGAGCAGTGGTGTAGCTACTACCAGCTTGCCCGTGGCTGGAGCTGTCACCAGGTGGAGGTGGGATAGATTCCCTCCAGTGACCTAATGGATAAGGCAGGAATGGACAACCTTTTCAAGCCAAACTACATCAAAATTCAAATGTGGTCAACAAAGAGCCAGTATAGGAATGCCTGACTGAAAATACTTATACTTAATATTATGGATAATTGATATGATGATTAATAATAGCATAAATAAAACATTGTACTCACAGCTTTTATTGAATGGGATTTCTGCTGCTCCTAGGGTGCAGTTTGTGGATGTGGGGGGTGCAGGAGTCAGAGTTGGGGTATATCAGGGGTTCAGGGCAGGGCTGGAGTGTGTGGGAAGTTCAGGAGGCAGGGCAGGGCGCTGGGGGTGGGAAATAGAATCTGCAGGGGACCCTGTGGCCCAATTACCTTACCTGGCTAAGGCTGGGCTACAGCAGCAGTGGCTGGACAAGGGGCTGGGCCAGGATCGCCACAGCCGGATCATGGTCTTCCCTCCTACCCAAGCTGCGGGGGGGGAGGGGGGAGAAGCACCGCCATCCCTTCATGCAGCCAGACGGGGGCCAGACCACGGGGCCTCCCCCAGGATCAAGGCTGGGGACAGGACACTGTGGCCACATGGGGCCTTGTTGGCTAGCCTGCAGCAGCCGTAGCCCAAGCTGAGCTGCCATAGTCAGGCTTTTTGCAGCAGTCACATGACTGGGCTACAAGGTCTGTCCCAGGAGCATGGCCCTGGGGACAAACTGCGGCAGTCAGATGGGGGCTAGACACGTGCAACTGTGGCCAGCAGGAGGCATCTGCCCCTCTTACTATCCTAGCGTGGAGCACGCACTCACCTCCTACAGCGCACCCTTAGCCGGCCCTTTAAACGAGCAGAGTGGCCCAGCTGGCTCTTGTCAGAGTGCAGCCGGTCCTTACCAGGGCGCACCGCCTTACTTTCACTTCTGGTTAAAGATGAAATAGACAAAAAAGAGACCATCTTGACATGAGTAATTATTCGTAGGATTACCAGATGGTTTCAAAAAAATACCAGACACACTTGATCTCAGATGCGGGGGGGACTGGCCAGGAGGGGAGCGAGGCTGGCCGGGAGCGGGTTGGGGGAGCGGGGCTGGCCGGGGAGATCGGGGGCGGGGAAGCAGGGCTGGCCAGGAGATGGTTGGGGGAGCGGGGCTGGCTGGGAGGGGGGTACCAGCTGGCGGGGAGCAGGGCTGGCCCGGGTGCACACAGATCCCCGGGTGCTGCCTGTCCCGTGCACGGCCGTGTGGGCGCACAGGCGAGTCCGGCCCCGGGGATTCCATCCTGCCCCGGGCCCACCCCCCTCCTCTCTACAGTGTAGTTGCGTACTGCCTGTCTGGTAGACATGCTCACTTACTGATACTCATGATAATAATACAACTTACTTAATTAGAAAATACCGGACATTTATATGTCCGGTATTTTCTCATTTTGTTTCCTGGACAGAAAGCTCAAATACCAGACTGTCTGGTTCAAAACCAGACACCTGGCAACCCTAATTACTCATTTTTTTAAATTTTGAATTAATTTTTCATTTTAATTAAAAAATGTGCATGCATTTTGGAAATGACAAAAGAGCCATAATTGGTTCTATACTGAGCTATGTTTGGCTTGAGAGCCATAGGTTGCTGACCCCTGGGCTATTCAAAGACGTAGGCAGGCCAGCCAGCTTTATGTTGTGTGTGTGCTGCAGGGAGTGCTGGATCATTTGTGACAGCAGGCATCCTGTGCTGACCTGCTAAGTGGGACTGAGCAGAACACTACATGACCAGGAGGAATGGATCCCCCTCCATCTGGGCCAGAGCCCTTCTGAGCTTCCCCACAGGTAAGCAGTAGCCTGGGCAATTGGGGTTTTTTTTTTTACTTGTTCAAATTCTGTGATGGTCAGGGCAGGGGGAGCGCTTGGTTGGGGAGGGCAGTGATCTTGAGTGGGGGGAGAGAAGGGTATGGAGCGAAGAAAGAGGGACGAGGAAGAACATGGTGGCAAGAAAGAGAGAAGTTATTGGTAGGATAGGTCTCAACTCTTTTCAGTCTCAACTGTTTTCAGTGGTTGGAAGATTAAGTTTGCCTGGTGTGAATAGGGCTGGGGATTTGGTTCCTTCACCCTTGGAGATATTGAGTCTGCCAGTCTGATAACATAAAGCTGGCACCAACGTGCTGTTTCAGTGGGACGTTTACTTTCTTGGTTCTGTAAGCTGAATGGGTTAAAGCAGCAGCCAGCCTGTATTTTACTGGCCTGTCCTTTGGCAATTCTTATTTATTGTCTAAGGTGCTTACTGCTGTTGAAACAATCAACATAGGAAGCCCTCAGCTTGTTTGTGTGATGGAGTGAAAATGAGGTGGCAACTGTTGCAGTCTGATTCTAGTCATTTTCTTCCTGTCAGGGGGCAAATGCCAGCTGAGGGCGAGGCCTGACATCTTGTTTGATTTTGTGAACAAATGACAGAGATTTCTCAATTAGCTTTAAAGGGTGCTTGCCATTCTGTGTTCCCCAGGATCAGTGAGAGGGGTTTGGGGTGTTTGCAAGCTACCTGCATGTGAGCTATGACAGCATATAACAACCCTGAGACTGACATTTCTTATTCCCAAATTTAGTGCTTTTAATTAGGTACCTTCTGCATGTCTGGTACAAAACATGCTCCATTTTCTGTTGAGAAAGAAATTGTAAAAAAAAAAAAAAGGAGGTTTTTTCAAAAATCATTTGCTTGGGTTCAGGGATTTGGCAGGAAGGGGAAAAGCACGCAGTGAGCAGGGACACGGGAAGAGAGGAGGGAGACAGTGGGAAAGGGTGGGGTGTGGGCAGGGAAGCTACTGCCTCCTCAAGTGGAAGCTTCACCAACTATCCATGATGGTGCCTCTGAGTCTGTTCCCCCCTCAGAGAGAGTGGTGCCTCCAGGGCTTCTGCTCTTGGAGATAGCTGCCTCACCCTGACCTCAGTGATCAAGGGTTGCACTTTTCTAGGGAAATGCTGTGGGGTTGGGTGCAGAAAGGAGCTTGGGGTAGGAGACTGGGGTGCAGGAGAGGTTGTGGGGTCTGAGAGGGAGTTTGGGTGAAAGAAGGGGTGGTGACCTAGAGAAAGGGATTGGAGTGCATGGTCTGGGAGGGGTTATGGATTCAGGAGAGTATTCTGGCCTGGGGGAGGGAGTTGGGGGTGCCAGAGGCAAGCTCTGGCTGGGAGGTGCTTATCTAAGTAGTTCCCAGCCAGCAGCGCTCTCAAACCTGCTTCCTGCCTGCCGTCGGACCCCTAGGTGGCTGTTCCATCTCTACGCTGGGGTGGGGACAAGCAAAGGGGTTTGTGCACTGTCTCAACTTCAAGGAAAATCTCTCAGCTTCTATTGGACAGAACCCAGCTAATAGGAGCTGATAGATTGCGAGGTATGGGGGCAGTGCAGCACAATTTTTCTCAGCTTCCATTGGCCAGTTTCTAACCAATAAGAGCTGAGAGATTTTGGTGGGGGCAGCACACTAAGCCTCCCTCCCTTCTTCCCCCACAGTCCAGAGAACCACAGGGAACAGCTAGCCACTTTGAGTGTTGCTGCTCCATGTCACAGGCCAAATCTTGCCCACCCTGTCTGAGAGCTTTATCTCAGTCTCAACATCAGTTCATAATAGCCTGACTCCTCCCGCAAGCTCTCCATGGTGCCCTTGATCCCTCAGCCAGGAACCCAATCTTTAGTCCTTCAAGGTTCCAGAGACACTGAACGGACTCTAGGCCTGCAGCTTTTTCTTATAGGCCTTCCTAACCCCTGATTGGCCGCTCCCTCTGCAGTCAGTCTGGCCTCCTCCATAGGACTTCTCTATGGTCTTTTTCTGGGACAGGGTATGTCAAAGCCACAAGCCTCCATCAGGAGGCTTCAGGGCCTGCTCCACCCCATCACAAGCTTTCACATACACAATGAAATACTTTTAAAATTCTGAGGTGATTTTTGTAGTCTTTAATTTCTTAGCATAGTCATACCTTTAAATCCCCAAATTAGCACACAAATACTTGGGTCTAAAGATTTGAGCACAATATACTTAACATTACTATTTTTTAAATAGAGAAACATAATAATTGTGTTTATTGAATGAATCCCTACTAGTGAAGCCAGCAACTAACATTGCAGATGGGATTTCACCAGCATTCAAAGATGTGTGTCGGGGGAGAGAAGGGGTGTTTTGCAGCATGCAAAAAAACCCACCAAAAACATTCTAGTTAGTATGCTCTTTAAATAAGATGGTTTGTCTCTTTCCATTCCCCTTCAAAACTGTCCTCTTCACTCTTTTATATCTGTCCCTGAACTCTGTTCATTCAATCTTGCCCCCAATAAGTCTAAATAATCTTAGTGGATGTTGATGAGCTAATAATTTTGTATACCAGAGGTCTCTGCCCACACTTCCACCCCATCATTGTCTTTCAACATCCTCCCTCCCATGATCTAGTCTACCTTCCAAGATCCTTTTGAAATCTTACTCCATCACCACCAATCACCCTTCTGCCACACATTTTCTCCTGCCTTCTCTGTGCTGCTGACTCCACCTCACCAGTTTTTGAAACTTGGTAAACTGTCAGCACACAAAGAACAGGTTGGCCAGGTGCCAACTAATTAGCCTGCTGTGTATAGATTTTTCAAAAGTGCAGGTTTAAAAATAATGTCTCTACACCCAGACCCAGATGGCTTTTGCTGTCCCCTAGGTCAAAAGCTTGGAAAAACATGTGCTCTGAAGATCAACTGACTTGTGGTCTCTCTGATCTAGGGTAGAGGGGTAGAGAACATCAAAGCTATGTTTTTATGTTATTTGACCTCCTCTTGATCCCATAATAATTCACTATATACACCACAACTGGAGGGAAAAAACACCAAGTAATTTCCCCCCTCTCAATAACTCACCTTAAATCTTCTCAACAATAGCTCTTATGCTTTTAAAGGCTGTCATTCTTCAAAGTGATTTCCTGTAGTAAAAGGGCACAATTTAAATATTACACTTCTATTTGAAAATTCTGACCTGCTGTAGTTACAAAAAACATTTAAGATGATTATAGAGGATTGAGATTTCCCCTCTATTTCTGCCGAGTTTGGACATTTGGACAATACTTCCCTCTGTTTCTTGGCCTGTACTATCACAGTTGTTTGTGCAGGCCTTTCAGATAACACCAGGGGAGAAAAATAGCACTCCAGAAAAGAAAATCAGTAAATCTACAATCAACTCTACAACTCCAGGACAGGTGCAGATTCTGACATTATTTTATAATATATGTATGTAATTGACTAAATATTAAGTCCCTGTTGTCTCTCATTATCCCCATTTTACAGATGGAAAAATGGAGGCCCAGAGCAATAAATGACTTGCTTATGGTTATTGTCACACAAGGCCTGATTTGCCACTGCTATGAGCTGTGTGTTGCCATTGTCAGTGGTGTAAGCTGAGTGCAAAAATACTACCAGTCTGATTTGCAGTGTTTTGTTTTTCCTGTGAGGGCTTTGCGCAGAGATAACTGGTGACACAAGCTGCAAGAGCAAGATTGCAATGCTCCCAGTGAGTCTGTGGGAGGAACAGGAATCCTGGCTCTCTCTCCCCCAACAGTGAATGCACATTTACACACACTGGGATACCTTCCCCCAATACATGTGTGTATGCACACTCACAGTAGGATACAGTGTGGTTCTTCTCCCCCAGCACACACACAAAGGATGCAACACTCTTCCCTCCAGTGCACACACACACAGGGTGTGATATCTCCGCCCCTCAATGCACAAACACACACAGACAGGGTGTGATGTCAATGCAAACACACACAAGTAGTGATACACCCACCACCCATGCTCACATACATGGGGTGACACTCCCCACACCTCCCCACTGTGTGTGCATGTGCACACTCACTCAGGGTGTTATATCCCTACACCCCAGGCGCACGCGCACACACACAATACAATGCAATATATTTGCAGTGTGTTATACCCAGCACACACACGCATTGTGATATGCCCAGCACATACATATACACACACATATGTGCACACAATGTGTTATACCCAGCACACACACATTGTGTGATATCCCCAACACACACATGTGCACACAGGGTGTGATATGCCCAGTGCACATACACACACACACAGTATGTGATACCCCTAGCTCACATATACACACACACGTACATGCATGCAGGGTGTCATATCACATCCTGTATGTGTGATGGGCATATCACAGCCTACGTGCACATATGTGTGTGCTGGGGATATCACACAATGCATGTGTGTGTGCTGTGTATAACACACTGTGTGCACACACACAGTGCGTGTGTGTGTGCATGCTGGGGATATCACTCAGTGTGTGTGTGCCCACGTGCTGGGGATATCACACTGTGTGTTTGTGTGCATGTATGTGCAGGGGACATCATACCCTGCATGCACATAAGTGTGTGCTGAAGATATCACATTTTATGCGTGTGTGCATGTGAGCTGGGGATATAAAACTGTGTGTGTGTGCATACACTAGGAATACCACACCCCATGTGTGCACTGGCTGGGGATATATCACTGTGTGTATGTCTGTAGGTATAGCACATAACACACACACACACACACACACACACACACACACACACACAGAGTGTGATACCCCAACACACACACACACACACACACACACAGTGTGATACCCCCAACACACTGACGCTCCCGCGCGCTCCCCGCAGGCCCACCCTGCCCAGGGCGCGGAGCCGGCTCCCGCGGCGGCCGGGCGCTGCGCTGCGCGCAGGGGGCAGGGCCGGGCCGGCCGGCGGGAGGAGGCGGAGACAGGGCCCCGCGCCCCGCCCCGCCGCTCTCGCCGCCTCCCCCCGGAATAATCCCAATATTTATCCGGCAGCAGCCGCCTGCGGCCCCCCGCGCCCGGCCCCGCCCCGCCCAGGCCCCTCCCGGCCCGGCGGGCCGCTGCCTGCATGTCTTGGCTGCCCTCCGCGCCGCCGCCCAGCCCCGCCGCCCCCGCCAGCCCGGCGCGCTGGATGCAGGTGAGCGGGGCCGGGGGGGGCGGCGGGGCCTGCCGCGGGGGGAGGCAGCGAGCGCGGCCTACGCGGGCCCGGCTGCCGGGGGGGCGCGCTCCCAGGCGGCCGCGCAGGCCCGGGCCTGCCCGCAGCGCGGCGGGGGGCGGTTGAAGGGGCTCGCGGGGGCGGGGCGGCCGTTGGCGTGTGCGCGAGCCAGGCCCCGCCGCTGCCCCGGCCTGGGCCCCCCCCCGCACTCCGGCCGTGGGGCCGCCGCGGCGCGCGCGCTGCGCCTCTTGTGTAACACGTGGCCCCGGCCCAAGGCCCGGCCCGCCGGGCGCTGGCTTGGCTGGGCTGCCCCCTGAGCGCCGCGCGGGGCCTGGCCTGTGGGGGCAGAAAGGGCGGCTTGCCCCGCCCGGCCCTGGCGCGTCCCAGAGCGGGGCGGTGCTGGGGAACTTTTGGGAGCCGCCCCACGGCCGCTGCGATTGGCCTGTGGCCCGAGGCCTGTGTCCTGAGCCGCAGGCACTTTGCCCCCTGCCCTCCCCAACCCCCTCAGAAATGGGACTCCGCCGGGGGTCATCCGCGCAGCTCCTGCCGGTGGGACTTCGGGCGCTTTGCCTTGAAGTTTGCTCTTGCCTGGCGCTCCTCGGGGGCTCTTCCCTTCGAGTCGAACAGGGCTCCTTCGCTCCTTAGTGGGGGGAAAATGGTAGCCGTGCTTTGCAACGGGCACTGCGGAGTTCAGCAATGCAGGTCCTGCCCTGAAGAAGTTGACTACTGAGGCAATCGCAACGCAAGATGGTAGCTAAGCCAAACAGGTGGGAGGATGAGGTAGCAGTGCAGGTCCATTGTCAGTTAGGCTGTAGTGTAAACATAGCCTCTGTCAGCATAACTTAAGTTATCCAGGAGTGTGGAAAAAAAACCCTTTCCCTGTGTGACATTACCTCACATCCACATAAACTCTGCACTGTGTCGATTTGAGCGCTTATCCCCCCTGATATAGCTGCTACTGCTGCCCCAGAGGTGGCTTTGTTATGCTGACCCGCCAGCTCCTGTTGACATTTTGGGTGTGTCTAGACTACAGGGCTCTGGCCAGTTTTTGCGCAAAATCAGCCGCTTTTGCGAAAAAACTTGCCAGCTGTCTACACTGGCCGCTTGATTTTCTGCAAAAGCACTGACGTTCTCGTGTACGAAATCAGTGCTTTTTGCGGAAAAGCTTTGACGCTCCCGTTCGGGCAAAAGTCCCTTTTGTGCAAAACTGTTGCGCAAAAGGGCCAGTGTAGACAGTTGAGATTTGTTTTGCGCAAAAAAGCCCTGATGGCTAAAATGGCGATCGGGGCTTTCTTGCAAAAGCGCGTCTAGACTGGCACGGACGCTTTTCCGCAAAAAGTGCTTTTGCGCAAAAGCATCCGTGCCAATCTAGACGCTCTTTTCCGCAAATACTTTTAACGGAAAAACTTTTCCGTTAAAAGCATTTGCAGAAAATCATGCCAGTCTAGACGCAGCCCAGGGTTTTGTTGACAAAAGTGGGCTTTTGTCGACAAAACTATACCTGCGTCTACACTGCCGCTGAGTTCTGTCGACATAACGTCGACAGAACTCAGCAGTTTTGTCGAGGGCTGTAAACCTCATTCTACGAGGAATAACGCCTTTTGTCGACAGAGTTCTGTCGACAGAAGGCGTTATTGCATCTACATTGTCCTTTGCGTCTACACTCTCATGTCGACAGAGCGGCTTGCTTTGTCGACAGAACTGGATGTAGTCTATACACTCTTTGTCGACAGAAGCTTTGTCGACAGTATCTGTCGACAAAACTTCTGTCGACAAAAGCCTGTAGTCTAGACGTACCCATAGAGTCTTCACCAGATGGGGTGCATTGGTATAGTTGCAGCACTGTGTAGCCATAGATGAGCTTGCTTAGCTGGTTATCAAGCACAAAAACTGTCAGAAGAATTCAGAATCCGTGTAGTACCCAAGCTATTTTTACTTTTTTGAAAAACTAATTACATCCCTTTACATAGAAGACTCAGCATTATTTTGTTAAAATATTTCCATTTATATTAGATTGTGGAGCATACTATTTCCAAAACATACTATTTACAACATTTAAATTTTGAGCCTGAAAACTAACTCAGTGGGTTTCTTCCTTTTTTGATCTGTGGCCCACTGAAAAAATTTGAATGGAGGCGTGGACTCGGTAGACACTGTTCTGCAGACATCTTCCTGAAAATTGAATCTTCAGGAGTGATTTGGTGGAGGCTAAGTTAGTCACTTTTTAAATTTACAGGGGGAATTTGTGAGAAGATCATGGAAAAAAAGCACAGAGGTGTTTGTGAAAGATGTTGACTAATGAAGTAGAGAGTGGCAGAGTGGGTGCTGTAAGATAGTGGTTTTGGTAAGTAGGCATGGGTTAAATTATAAACCACCTTTACGGTCAGTCTAAAGGAGCACATATTTGATGCTATAAGGGGGGAAATTAGTGTACCAACAAATGGGTGTATGATACAATTGAAGTGGTGAGGTATGAAAACTTTGGCAGCAGCATTTTGAATTGACTTGATGATAAAGTTGCAGTACTCTAGTCTGCAGAAGAATAGACCGCAGTAGTGAAGATATGATATAGAGGGCCTAGATAAAAGAGATTGTCAGTCAGGAGAGAATATGTAGAGCTGAACTGAAGAAAAACATTTTTGTAACAAATATTGGCATATATACTTGACTAATGATCATGCAGTCACTCAAGAATGTGCTTAATTTAGCATGTATGAATATTTTTTTTGATGTGTGCATAAAGTTAATCATGTGCATGAATGTTAGTAGGATGGCACCTTTGCTAGTTAATCTGTATGGCTTTATAGGTCCCAGATATCTTTCATACTAGAAAAGAGGATTGTCACACATCCAGTTTTCCAGAGCATCCCATTAGGAGGAATTAGTATCACCTTTAAACTACTAGTGGAACATAGTCAACTAGAGCAGTGTTTTTCAGCTTGAGGTCGAGGGACCTTTGGGGGTCAGCAGACTATGTCTAAGGGGTACGCAAAAGGCTTAGGCTGAAAACTGACTGAACAGAATTCACCTGAATGTACAGACAGTATGTTTCCAAAGGAGTCCAGACCGCCATTCTAAATTTTTCAGTGGTCCACAGTACTAATGTTAAATATCAGTTAATTGAATAGTTGAGTAACCTCAGTTAGTTGACTATTCTGTAGTCCCCGGGGACGGGGCCAACAGCCAGTGAGGTCTGATCCCACTCCTGAGGAGTCCCCTGCCCCGCTGTGACTCTGCAGCCCGGCTCAGTTCCGGCTCGTGCTGGGTCCGGGAGCTCTGACCCGACCTCGACAGGGGCTGCTGCCACCCTGTGCTGCTGTCTCTATATCAGAGGCAACAGCACAGAGTGCCAGGCAGGAGCTGGTCCATGAGGGGAGCCAGTTTAAAAAAACCTGGCTGCTTGTCGTCCCGAGCTACTGCCTCTGATACAGAAGCAGCAGCATGGAGTGGCAGGAGCCCCTGTCCAGGAGGGGTCTGATCAAGCTAGACCCGGTGTGAGCCAGGACTGAGCTAGGCTGCTGGCCAGCCTGCTAAAACATTTACTGACAGGGGAGGGCTGTAAGGGAAATGCTTGTGGTCTGTAGCATTAATCTATAAGCTTTTTGTTATCGATTTATCGGTTAATCGACTACACTATTACATCTCTAGTCCACAGATCAGAAAAGGATGAGAACCTCGGATTAGTTTTCAGGGTCAAAATTTAGATTTTGTAAATAGTATGTTGCAAAACCTAGTATGAATGGAAATATTTTCACAAAATTTTAATTCAGCGAAGAGTCTTCTATGTAAAGGGATATAACAGATTGGTTTTTAAAAAGTAAAAATAGCTTAGATACTATACTGCTTTTGAGTTCCTTTGACAGTTTTTGTGCCTCATAACCACATTTTCCACATAGCTGGTTTTAAGGCCCACGTGAACAGGAAGACGATAACAATGCAAAACGTAAAGAAACTAAAACAGAAGAGCCACTTTTTATCTAACTTTTTGGTATGGTTCTCTTAAATGTTACTTGCTTATGAATATTTTATGTTCTACCACAAAGTTTTTAAAAATGGCTTGAGCATGTGAGTAACTTGGAGCATTTGCTGCAAGTTGCTGTGATTCCAAAAATAGTATTCTTGTACATGAGAACTTGAAAGTTAAACTCAGACCTTCCCTAAATGCAAACTGTCCTGTATGGACAGTTATTTCTGTATAATAATGTGCTTTTTTTATTATTATTTTATTTTAAACTTATTCCCAAGCATCTTAAAGTTAAATTGAAAAAATACAGTCTTTTACCAGCACAAGTGTGTTCACCCAAGGGGATATTATGCCTATCTAACTGAAAACTTTCCTGTGTAGAGAAGGCCTAAATAAAAGTGATAGCCAACAGTCTCATTTCAGCTGGTGCTGCCACATTAGAAAAAAATGCAAAATCAGACTTAACTTTTTAATGAATTTGTTACTAGTGACAGAGGTTTGTTTTTGTTCTTTGTTTCTGATTTGGAGGACCAGGAAACAAACACTGTCTCAGTAAACATGAAATATGGCCACACACAGACACTACCATGAGAGTGGTTTTTTCATTCTCTTCCTTAAAATATGCATTGATAATTAAATTCTTAAAGTAAATGTAAGTCTGATAAAATTCAACCAATGTTTCTTATTTTACAGTTGTAAATTATTATGATAATACTTTTCAAAAGGTAATTTAAATGCTGAAACATGAGGATTCACTTGTATTTGTGGCCTACTTTGTGGTGAAAACAAATGCAGCAACCAGGCCTGACTTCCTGTGTTTAGCATTTCCCACTTGCATGGTATATTATGGTTCATACATTTGATTTAATAATATTCAGTGCACATAACTCATGAGCCTGGTATTAGGAATGGTCACCTGTAAATCATCTTTGTTTAGTTGAGTAGAAATGTATTTACTTCTATGTCTTTGGTAGTATTGATCCAGAACAGGTCAAAGTAACTTACTGCTTTCATAGATACGACTGCATACCTCCACTGTATGCATGACCTGTACTTTCATGTGGAGTCTGATTCATCCTAACTGCTGTTCACAGTTAGCAGCCCAGATGTAAGATCTACTTGCTGAGTATCTTTCATGATGATTGATAATAAAGTAATAATTTTGTTTGGCTGTTCAGCTGTGCAAAATTACTTTGTATTGACAAATGCCTATTTAGCATACAATACACCCTTGCTGTAACAAAAGTGTCAGGATCCACTTCATTTGTTTTTTATAGTCTGGAGTTCATTATAATGAAAGAGCCCTGAGGGTGGTAGGTGAAGGTGGGTCACTTACAACTCCTGCAGCTTGAGGTGGGATCTGGGGATTGGGTCATTATAACTGAAGGGTCATTATGGTTAAGGGCATTATAGCAAGAGCGTACTGTAGTTTATAACCCTGTTATGTAGAGATTATTTTGTCCTCTTCAAAATTAATAATATGGTCTGTGGTCCTCTTTGAGCAACCTTCTATGCTTTGGGAGCTCATATATAGTTACAGCTTAATTTCTGAAGTTTTCTTTTTGTTTTTCGTTTATCAGAAATGTTTCCTTTTAGTTTAGTTTTGCAAAATTTAAACTCTGAAGGACAATGTGGATAGCTAATAGGTATTTGGAGAATCTTCAGGTATGTTTACACTGTCTCTGTCCTTGAGGACTGAGGCTTTAACTTGGTAAGATATGAGTGTAAATATTAATCATCTCGTTGTTAGACAAGTTGTACATTTGGTGATGGCTTAGCTTTTCTGCAGTTGTGGGAGTGCAAAACTTTACAATTTTGGTTTGAACCCTTAATTTGCAGTGTAGACAAAGGTTTTACTTCACTTACTTGAAAGAAGTGACAGGCTAGTCTGTCATTTGCATTTTCAACCTCTTCCACTATAGATGGTAATTTTGTTGCATGCTGACAATCGAAATGGGTGATGTTATAAAACTTTGTTCTTATTTGGGGTGTTGTCAGTGTTTTTAATCCTTTGTGTCATATGGTTTTCCATTAATTATTTTTCTATCATGATGTTTACAGAGATAATTAATTCACTTAAGTTTGTGTAGCACAATGCTATCGTAACTTTAACATTAATATAAAATTCACACCCCCTGTTTTTAAAGAAGAAAGCAGAGATTTCTCTGAGCAGCACCAAGAGCTAAGCTGGAAATGAAGTCTTTTCTTGTAGACTGAAGGACAAACATTTGAGGAAACATTTCATTGGCACTGTGGCATTACTAATTTGTAGGTAGATGTAGGAAGAGCTTAAACCTTAGGTAGGTTATAATTCTTAATACACAGGCTTCCCCTTAAACTTAGGACCAGTCTCCTCAATTCAGGTCTCTTTCTTCCCAGCATTCTTCTTGCTCCCAGTGTAGTTGGGGGAGGAGAAAGCATCATGCTTTTAGCCTACTTTTGCCTATCTTATCTCCTCAATCCAGGTGTCTGGAAAGCCCAGACAAGTACTGATGGGCTTTGCCAAGTCACAAAGTGAGCAATCCCCTGTGGTGTGGTGCTGATGATGTCCTCTTACACCATTGTAAATCCCTTGTTTACAACTCCCCTGCCAATTTAATGCCCTCCTGGGAGTAGGTCACTTCCTTTGTCACTGGAGAACTAGCAGTGGAGACTTGCACCATATATCCGTAACAACCATCCAGCAAAACCTTTAATTTCATACACACTAATGCTATACATCCTTTGACAGAACAATGAGTTTCAGCAGCTCTTGATGTTTTCTAGGATATCTTACATAGCATGTTTTGTATGACCTAGATCATAATTATATGATGGGAAATATGGGAGCTCCAGGGTTTTGCTTTGAAGTAGAGAGAGCCACACAGACCCTCACAAGAAGGGTTGTCATGACGTAGTGTGTGTGAGAGGTTCCGGATTATCGAAAGTCTACTGTATCAAGTTTCAAGTGATGCAATCAGTAGGGATGTAACAGAGTAACCATTTAAATGGTTAACCTATAAGCATGAGTTTATTGGTTACTGTTAACAATTACACAGCAACTCCCAGCCCAGCTCCTGAGGAGCTGGCTGTCACCCTGCACTGTGGGCTCTGTATCAGAGCCCACAAAGCGGGGTGGCAGCTAGCTTCCTGGAAGCAGGGCCGGGAGTGGGAGCTGGTACATACTGGGAGCTGGTTCCCACCTGCAGCCCTGCTCCTGGGGAGCCGGCTCATGCTTCTTGTTAACCCTAGGTACCAGTACATAAGAACATAAGTACATAACCCTTTGCTGTTTTAACTTTAGAAGTTTCATAGTGGTACAGTCATTTCCTAGGGTATGTCTAGACTACATGCCTCTGGCGACAGAGGCATGTAGATTAGGCTACCCAGCATAGGCAAAGAAGGGGGGATTTAAATAATCCCCACTTCATTAAAATAAACATGGCCGCCACACTGTGCCGACGATCAGCTGATCCGGCACAGCGCGGTAGTCTAGACGCGGATCGGTCGGCTGGGGAAGCCTTTGCCGACCGATCCCTTATGCCTCGTTTCACGTTTCACAAGGCATAAGGGATCGGTCGGCAAAGGCTTCCCCAGCCGACCGATCCGTGTCTAGACTACCACACTGTGCCGGATCAGCTGACCGTCGGCACAGTGCTGTGGCCATGTTTATTTTAATGAAGCGGGGATTATTTAAATCCCCGCTTCTTTGCCTATGCCGGGTAGCCTAATCTACATGCCTCTGGCGACAGAGTCATGTAGTCTAGACATACCCAGAGTGTCCCTTTCTAGATTTAATTTTATACAGATATTAAGTGAGGGCTGAATTAAGATATAGATTGCAGCACTGTAGATTAGGGATGTTAAATTTCGATTTAATCAAGTAGTCGATGGAGTTTCCATTGGTGACTTGATTAGTCGATAAGGAGGGCGCTCGCTATCCCACTGTGCCTCTGCCTTTGAAATGTACAAGAGCGGCCAGCAGCTCTTGTACATTTCAAAGAAAGAGGTGCAGCAGGGAATCCGTAAAAGGGGGACCAAAGCAGTCCATGCTTGCACAGGGTCCTGACTGCTGCGCCTTTTCCTTTGAAATGTACAAGAGCTGCCTGCAGCTCTTGTACATTTCAGGCAGCTCTTGTACATTTCAAAGGAGGAGGTGCAGCAGTTGGGACCCGCATGAGCGGGACTGCTTCAGTACCCACTCATGCTGTTTCCCCACTGTGCCTCTGCCTCCCCTGCCCTTCCTGCAGTGGGGAACTGGCTTTTAAGCTGGCTCCTGCTGCCCCCTCATGCTGCCTCTCTCTGATAAAAGAAGTGTGGGGGGAGCGACTAGTTGAGTCACTACTATAAGCATATGCTTATCAGGTAGTTGAGTAGTTGCTTACATCCCTACTGAAGATCCTATGCAGTGCCACCAAAACACTGATTGGCTGTAGTGATCATTATCTTTTGCAGGCAAGACACCTACACAAATCCATTTTAGGTTAATAGTTCTAAAATTGTCATCTGATAGGCTATATGGCATGTTTGGGTTCAGCTTTTGGTACACAGGTGCCACCACAATTGGCAACCCTGGCATCCTTGGCAAGTATTAAACTGAGGCCAGGGTCTGACATGTGCTATGAGAGAAGCACCATGTGTGCATGTAACCAGACTGTCGTGCATACGCACAAAGGAACAGAATTAAGATTGCATGGGCAGCCTTACTTTTGGCATTTTCTAACTTGAGTGCTTTACTTTGCAAACTTCAGCTTGGCTATTTTTTGTTTGTTTGTTTCTTGTTTGTTTGCTTCTTTTAAAAGGCAGATACTTTGACATTCCAATTGTGAATGGAATTTGACCTGTCAGAGTTCTTTATGAAGATAACTGTCTAGCAAGATTTGTTTTTCTAATTGTGTATCTGCAGTTCAGCAAAAGCAATCTCATGAAATATTGGACTCTAACTGTTGCTAGCAAACAAGTGAAGTACTTTTTTTTTTAAAACACAAACAAAAAACTGACAATTTCTGACTTGCATTGTTCTTCATGTGTTTGAAATCTCAGCCTGTCATATTTGAGTCTTAATTTTTCCTGTGTGAGGAACTATTTCGTCGATGATGCTCTTGGATTTTTCTATAATGCCGAAGTGTGCTTGCATATGCCCTTTCATTGATTGAAAGAGGTTACTTCAAAATGGAAGTGCTTATTTGACCTCCAATTATATATTTGAATCTCCTTTTATTACATGTGAAAATACAGGGCAATTTAAATTGTTGCCATTCTTCTTCATGATAGCTAGGAAAATTTGCAGTGGAACTTTAAATTATACCACCCTATGCTTATCTTTGTTTGAACAGAAAACTGTTCTGCTTAGATGACTTGAGTTTGTTGGTCATGACTTATGAATTTAATTATTATTTTAAAAAATGAACTTTAGATTGTGTATCAGTGGCTCTTGTAAGTTTGTTTGACTAAGGTTTTAAAAACAAACAAACAAAAAAGTCTTGTGGGGTCTAAAAAAAAAGTCTACCTCAAAAAAGATATTTTGGCCTTGGAAAGGGTTCAGAAAAGGGCAACTAAAATGATTAGGGGTTTGGAACGGGTCCCATATGAGGAGAGGTTAAAGCGACTGGGACTTTTCAGTCTAGAAAAGAGGAGACTGAGGGGATATGATAGAGGTATATAAAATCATGAGTGGTGTGGAGAGGGCCGATAAAGAAAAGTTATTTATTAGTTCCTAAATAGAAGAACTAGAGGACACCAAATGAAATTAATGGGTAGCAGGTTTAAAACTAATAAAAGAAAGTTCTTCTTCACACAGCGTGTAGTCAGCCTGTGGAACTCCTTGCCAAAGGAGGCTGTGAAGGCTAGGACTATAACAGAGTTTAAAGAGAAGCTAGATAATTTCATGGAGGTTAGGTCATGGAGGTTAGGTCCTGGCTATTAGCCAGGGGATAAAATGGTGTCCTTGGCCTCTGTTTGTCAGAGTCTGGAGAGGGATGGCAGGAGACAAATTGCTTGATCACTGTCTTCGGTCCACCCTCTCTGGGGCACCTGGTGCTGGCCACTGTCAGCAGACAGGATACTGGGCTAGATGGACCTTTGGTCTGACCCAGTACGGCCGTTCTTATGTTCTTATGGTGTATTGCATGCAGCCTGTTTAGCAAAACATTGGAAAGGCAATCCTGTCAGTGAACTTGAGCAGTTGGGGGTGAGGGAGAGGAAGGTGCTGTAGAAAACATTGTAAAATAAGTTTGTAGCTGTTTGTATATGCAGGTTTGCTACTCGATTTACTAATGTGAGAGCATGAATTCTTACTCCTGTGGTGTTCTCCTCTTTTAAAATTTAGATAATTGCATGTGATGATATTTCAAGTGAATTCATAAACTGCTTTTCAGTTAACAGAATGTTTGTTCTGGGGATGTAAAATCCCATTTAATCAGTTAATCAATTAAATGTTATGTTTAACCGGTTAACTGCTTAAAACGGATGGGGGGAGACTGCGGCATGGCTCAGAGGCCTGGCTCCTCAGCCTTTGGCAGGGGGCTGCTCCAGCAAGAGTGGGCCACTAGTTAACTGTAGCTAGGGATGTAAAATCCCGATTAATCAGTTAATCAGTTAAATGTTAGGTTAACCCAAGGTTTAACTGATTAACTGACTAAGCAGGATCCAAGGGTGGGGGACTGCTCCAGCCTGCCTGGAGCGACCCCTGCACTGGGGCTTCTGCCAGCTCCCAGGAACCTGCTAACTGTTACCTGGTAAGCATGACCCAGCAGCAGCCCCAGCCTGTTCACATCTCCAGTACTTTCTGGTAAGGTAACCTGTTCACATCCTTAATGCTTAACGGTTAACTAATTAACCATTCACATTGCTAATTTGCTCCTGCTATCTTTGCCATAGTCATAAAGATGCATATTTAAATTTCTGTTTCTGCAGATCTGATATGTACTGTGGATTCTTACTCATCTGTCTGTTATACAGAGGAGACCAGCCAGTCTGTCAGATTGAGGTGCTACTTGCCTAACATCAATTGGTTTTACTTCAGGGCAATTCATTTCATTTTCAGGTCTACTTTCATTCCAAAGAATTCTGTGTAAATTGAAGACAAATCCAAGAATTGCTCATTCATCCAGTTTGTCAGCTCAGACACCAAAAAGCATCGTATAATTTTGAGTTTGTGACTGGAGCGGTAAAACAAGGCGGCGGGGGGGGTTATTCAGGGTTTTGATCTAACTCTTGGGTAAATCGTAGTCCCGAGTCTCTTTATTTTCCTTCTCTCTACCCTAAGGGAGTTCATGAATTAACTAGCTGTTGCAACATGTAGATGATTACGTATCACTCTATCCTTTTATATAAAACTTTACCTCAGTGAAATCCTAAGTTGCAGGTAAATTGGTGCTATTAGTTAATTTTAGATGCTAGTGTTTCTTTAATGAAAAATGTAACATTAAGATTCCACTGTCAAACAAGCCACTTGTGCTGCAACAACCACAAACTTAAACCTGCCCCAGTACTACTGCAGTCATGTAGAATTTTTATAATGAAGCACAGAGTTGAGCTTATGGAGGTCATTAGTTCAGAGTATGAAGCAATCTGAGTACTTGACTTCGCTTATTCTTGATTTATAGACGAGCTGTACAATGCTCTTCCATGAATTTGTCCTGAGTGTTTTAGTTTGTTGTCTTAAATATTTTTATTAGGCAATCCCATGGGTTCTAACAATGAGCCTTCAGTCAACCTGGCAGCTTTGGAGGCGGGGGGGGGGAGTTGTTAACATTAGGAACAGGCTGATTTCCTTCCAGTGAAAAGCCAGATGGTTCTCTCTCCCTCCAGACCAGTAAAGACGGTAGTAGACCTTCCCTTAGGACCGGGAAACTTCCCTCCCTATGAAATTTCTCTTCTTTGCCTACAGTCAAATTGTGAGTAATTTTTTTATTAATTAGGCTCCAAATTCTGATTATGGAGTAATTGGTTTTTTTCACTGAGGTGCTGCTGCAGCTACCCTAAGGGGGTAGGCAAACTCAAAAATGATAAACCCCTCAGGAATAAGACCAGGGATGAGAAATGCCTCTTCTGTTCCTCTGCTCTGCCAAAATGTATGAAAAAGGATTTTTGCAGCTTTTACAAGCAAGGGAAAGCCTTGTGTTGGCTCAGGGTTGTCTTTGGAAAGCCACAGGATCATCATCCTTCCTTGAGTAGCCACCCAGTGAGTGGAAAAAGCACCAAAGGAAATGTCAACATTCCCAAAGACTGGAATTCCAGGACAGTTCAAGCCAAACAGGTAGTAGAGGCTTTTAGCATCCCTTTGAAATTGGGTGCTGACTCTGCTGCTGATAGGATAGACTTGCTGGCTAAATGGTGGGCTCCCTCCAACTCTTCCAGTGTGTCAATGTCACTTTGAATTTTAAGCCTTTTAAAAAAATGTTTGGCTAAGACAAGTAGTTGACTGTTGGATATTGCATTATTTTCTTGTGTAAGAGGTTTCCTATTTCCCCCTTTTTTTTTTTTTTTAAGACCACAAAATCTGCGGAACATGGCTCTAAAACCCTATGGGACTTAGTCTTTGGATTCCTAAAAGAATTAAGAAAGGGAGTATGGTGTGAGTGTTTAAATTAGGCTCAGACCAATTATATATGGATTTGAATATGGATTTGTTTTGTGTTTTGGTGTGTTTCGTTGCATTATGTGCACATGTGGCATGAATTTAGAACATTGATACGTCGTGCAGTGTCATGTCAATTTATCAAGGAGGACAAAGAAAATCAGGAACGAAGAGGCAAGGGGGAAAAACTTAGGAACTGTATATTTAATGTCTTAATCTTTCTTCTTTTGCTCCACCTTCCCTAGAATAGGGAAAAGACTGATTCTTCCACCTCTAAGAAAATTGTATGTATAGAGAAAAAAGTAGATCTGTTGCATGGTGCCTTGAATGCTAGCACAGTCTAGCATGATCAGGCATGTTTATGACCCTGATAACTATTTCTGACTCTGCCAATTTTAACTAAGTTGAGAACAAAACCTCTATATACATTTCATATCTGGCTTCACTTTAAGTAGGGTTGTAGAATGGCTGTTCTACAGTGTCAATTTGCTACCCTCCTACAATGGCCAGTGAAAGCTTAACCAATAGAAGGTATGGGGTGGGAGTGATGTGGTGGTAATGCTGCACATGGTGCTTGAGTAGTGTTTTAAGTAGGAGACTATTCCTTCTGGGCCCCTAGAGGTGTTGACTCTTAAAACAGTTTCTAGTAGGAGCAACAGTTTGGTCATCTTCCATGTGAGAATCTCCAAAGGGACTTATAAACAGTAATGAATTAATCCAGGGGTGGGGAACCTTTTTTGGGCTGCGAGTTGCTGACTCACAGTAAAATCAATTGGGGGCTGCACACAAGTGAGAAGCAAAACCAAAAAATGCTTCACTGAAGCAGCCGCTGACTGAGAAGGAGAAAGAAATTCTCCATATTCCCCTTGCACACCAGAGCCTTGGGAGGCCCAGGCTAGTAGATTTTTTTTTTTTTTTTGGTCCTCCAGCCCTCTGGGGTGACAGCCGGGGGTTGGGAACTGGAGTACCAGCATGGGCTCCCCAATACTGGGGTAAGGGAAGAGCTCTGAGCCTCGGGGGCCAGATCCTGGCAAGCCAGGGGCCGCATCCAGTCCCTGGGCCTTATGCCACCCCGGTGATTATCACCATTTTACAGATGGGGAAATTGAAGCAAATAATATTGTTCAGTGCCCTGTGTGAACGCACAAAGAACCACATCATGCCTCCATCATCTGTACATAGGTTGTGAATAATGGGAGTCTTTACAATCGCTGAGTACAAGGACACAACACTCTACAAAGGAGGTGAGAACTATACAGCAGCCATGCTTGCCCCTGCAGAAAGTTTTCACAACACATTCTATGGCACTGTCTAGACATAAGTGACGTATTTGAGATCACATGCAGTGATGTTATGGCCGTATTGGTCCCAGGATATTAGAGAGACAAAGTGGGTGATTATAATATCTTATTGGTTTTATTGAACCAATAAAACATACTACCTCACCCACATTGACTTTCTGATATTCAGGTTCACACACCCACATTGGTTTTATTATACAGTCACACAAGCAGAGAGATGGATTAAAAAAACTTAACCTCCTTACTACTTGTCTTTTTGCACTAACCACAGGACCGTCACAAATACTGTTGGAGGTTGTGCCAGGGAATGGGCAGTTCTTAGTTTTTAAAGAAAATCAAGGCACAGTATTTTTAAATGCTCTCCAGAGGCAATACATTTCATTGGTTGAGTTGATTAAACTGTGTAGATTGGAAAACGGTGTGGTAATTTTTTCAGTATTTGTGTTAGGGATGTTAGCATGTAGTTGTTTACATCTCTCTGGGCTTATTGGTTAAACCTAATGACTATATGCATTAGAGATGTAATAGTGCAGTCAGTTAACCAATAAGCAAAAGCTTATATGTTAATGCTATAGACTACACACATTCCCCTCCCTCCCCCCCGCCACAGTAAAATTTTTAGCAGGCTGGCCAGCAGTCTGGGACCTATCCCCGATGTGGCTCTGCATTTAAAGTGTATTAAGAGTCAGGTGGGCAGGCAGGCAGCCCAGCTCAGTTCTGGCTTTTGACAGGCAGCCAGTCCATGAGGGGAACTGGTTATTAAATTCTCTCCCCTCATGGACCAGCTCCTGCCTGGCACCCCAGGTTGCTGCCTCTGGTATAGAGGCAGCAGCACGGAGTGGCAGGAGGCTCCTCAGGAGTGGGGTCGGAGAGCACTGGCTGCTGGCCCCATCCCCGGGGGACTATAGAATAGTCAAGTAACAGATAAAAATTCATGAGGTTAATCAACTATTCAATTAACCAATATTTAACATCCCTAACATGCACCCTACTCCCTCTACCACCACTGCATCCGAGTTAGTGAGGGAGGAGAGCCAGGAGCCAGTGTGTGTGGGGTGCCGACTCTTAAGTCAGCTCCTCTCGTGTATCCACTCCTACGCTGCTTCCCTCTCCTACTCCGATGATAAACGTGTAACCACTAAAAAATCCAGCAGTTAAATGTTTACACAAATACATATTAGTTAACATCTCTAATTTGTGTTGCTAAACGGAGGCAGGAGGAGGCTTCATTTGTTAGTAGGGCCCTGCAGCTGTATCCATAACTGCAACAATGAGCTGAGGATATCTGCACCACAGCAGGGATATAAAATCCCACTTAATCGGTTAACTGGTTAAATGTAATTTTTAACTGGTTAACTGATTAAACATCGGGGTCACAGGTGCCACTCCACCACTCCCCCCATTGACCTGACTGAAGTGATTAACTTTTCATATACCTAGCTGGAACAGAGTCCAGCCCCATGGGGCTCCTGGCACTGTGGGCCTAGCAGGTGTGGGGGCGGCTCAGTTAACTAGTTACTGGTAAGCATCCACTAAGGGTGATACTTACTGAGTAGCCAGTTACCCTTTCGCATCCTTAACCCACATCTGCGGATGCAGACTATGGATGTTAAATATCAGTTAATTGAATAGTCGAGTAAGATCATGAATTCTTATCAGTGAGTCAACTATTCTATAGTCCCGGGGCGGGGCGGGCAGCAGCATGGGATGCCAGGCGGGAGCTAGTCTGCGAGAGGAGCCAGTTTAAAAACCAGCTCCTCTTGCGGATCAGCTGCTTGTTGCCCTGTGCTGCTGCCTCTGATAGAGACAGCAGTGTGGGGTAGCAGCAGCCCCTGTCTGCGGGAGGGCGAGGGGGGTGGTCTGAGCTCCCGGACCCAGCGCAAACCGGAACTGAGCCGGGCTGCCTGCCTTCCTAGCTCCTAATGCACTTTAAATACAGAGTGGGTGTAGGTCCCGCACCCGGCATAAGCCAGAACTGAGTCGAGCTACTGGCCAGCCTGCTACAAAATTTACTGGTTGGGGGTGGGAAGGGAAATGCATGTAGCCTATAGCATTAACCTATAAGCTTTTGCTTATCGGTTAATCAACTACACCATGACATTCCTAGTGCAGATACCCATGGATAGCTGCAGATTTGCAGGAGTCTACTTGTTAGAGATCAGCCAAAGGAGAAAAATGCATTTGTACCTTTTGTTATTGTGGCAATAATGAAAGCCTGAAAACTAAGTCTGCTGTGTTGTAGCTTTAGAAATCCACAATAAAAAGTTGGAGAACTGTAGTGCTAGAATGGGAGTTTTCTCAGCACATAAATGGATGTTGTCAACTAGAATCTTTTAAAAATTGACTAAAGTAAAAAAAGTTAAGAAAACAAGAGTGTTGTTTTGCTACCCTGTTGATAAGAAACCAGAAATGTTCAGCCTTTCCTATTCCTTTCTCTGCCTCTTCTGCCTCCTGCTACTTTAGTCTTAGCTAGGCTGCTGCTGCTAATTTTTAAAGAGAGACAATTTTTATCAAGAGGGTGGGAGAGCAAGGGAAAATGGAAGGAGTATAAAGTGAGCTAATGTGTTTGTTTTCCCCCCGGAATTTTCAATTTTAAGGTCTGTCTAATGTATTCGTTTTAGTCTATTTGACTTTCACAAGTGAATTTCACAAGTACAGAAAAAAAGTTTCTTTACTTAGAAAGATACCTTAATGTAAAAATTACAAAAGTGTGTGTGTGTGTGTGTCCCGATTGTATCTTGTTTAACTTTCCTCCTTCAAAGGTTTGTGAACTGTGTGCACACACTGTGAATTTGGGGATGTGTGGAAAGAGCAGACTAGTAAAAACTAAGCTTTCTCATGACTAGAGCTCTACCAAATTCAGAGTTCATTATGGGCAATTTCACAGACAGGGTTTACAATTAGTCAGTTTCATGTTTTCATAGAATCATAGAACAGGAGAACTGGAAGGTATCTCGAGAGGTCATCAGGTCCAGTCCCCTGCCCTCATGGCAGGACCCAGTACCATCTAGACCATCCCTGACATGTCTATCTAATCTGCTCTTAAATATCTCCAGAGATGAAGATTCCACAACCTCCCTAGGCAACTTATTGCCGTGTTTAACTATCCTGACAGTTAGGAAGTTTTTCCTAATGTCCAACCTAAACCTCCTTTGCTATAGTTTAAGCCCATTGCTTCTTGTCCTATCCTCAGAGGCTAAGGAGAACAATTTTTCTCCCTCCTCCTTGTGACACCCTTTTAGATACCTGAAAACTGCTATCATGTCCTCTCTGTCTTCTCCATTCCAAACTAAACTAGCCCAATTCTTTCAGTTTCCCCTCATAGCTCATGTTTTCTAGACCTTTAATCATTCTTGTTGCTCTTCTCTGTACTTTCCCCAATTTCTCCACATCTTTCTTGAAATGTGGTCCCCAGAACTGGACACAATACTCCAATTGAGGCCTAATCAACGCAGAGTAGAGTGGAAGAATGATTTCTCGTGTGTTGCTCACAACACTCCTGTTAATGCATCCCAGAATCATGTTTGCTTTTTTTGACAACAGCATCACACTGTTGACTCATATTTAGCTTGTGTCCACTATGACCCCTAGGTCTCTTTCTGCAGTACTCCTTCCTAGTCGCTTCCCATTCTGTATGTGTGAAACTGATTGTTCCTTCCTAAGTGGAGTACTTTGCATTTGTCCTCATTAAACGTCATCCTATTTACCTCAGACCATTTCTCCAGTTTGTCCAGGTCATTTTTAATTATGACCCTAGCCTCCAAAGCAGTTGCAGCCCCTCCCAGCTTGGTATCACGTGCAAACTTAATAAGCATACTCTATATGCCAATATCTAAATCGTTGATGAAGATATTGAACAGAACCGGTCCCAAAACAGACCTTTGCGGAACCCCACTTGTTATGCCCTTTCAGTAGGATTGTGAACTGTTAATAACTACTCTCTGAGAACAGTTATCTAGCCAGTTATGCACCCACCTTATGGTAGCCCCATCTAAGTTGTATTTGCCTAGTTTATTGATAAGAAGATCATGTGAGACCGTATCATATACCTTACTAAAGTCTAGGTATATCACGTCCACTGCTTCTCCCTTATCCACAAGACTTCTTATCCTATCAAAGAAAGTTATCATATTGGTTTGACATGATTTGTTTTTTACAGATCGATGCTGGCTGTTTGCAAACACCTGGAAGATAATAAGGTCATAGCTGATGAATTCCTTAATTACTTGCTTCATTATCTTTCCTGGCACAGAAGTTAAACTGACTGGTCTGTAGTTTCCTGGGTTGTTCTTATTTCCCTTTTTATAGATGGGCACTATATTTGCTCTTTTCCAGTCTTCTGGAATCTCTCCTGTCTCCCATGATTTTTCAAAGATGATAACTAAAGGCTCAGATACCTCCTCTATCAGCTCCTTGAGTATTCTTGGATGCATTTCATCAGGCCCTGGTGACTTGCGGACATCTAACTTTTCTAAGTGATTTTTAACTTGTTCTTTTTTTATTTTGTTTTCTACACCTATCCCTTTCCCACTAGCATTCACTATGTTAGGCATTCCTTCATCAGACTTCTCGGTGAAGACCGAAACGAAGTCATTAAGCACCTCTGCCATTTCCAAGTTTTCTGTTACTGTTTCTCCCTCCTCACTGAGCAGTGTGCTTACCCTGTCCTTGGTCTTCCTCTTGCTTCTAATATATTTATAGAATGTCTTCTTGTTTCCCTTTATGCCTGTAGCTAGTTTGAGCTCATTTTGTGCCTTTGCCTTTCTAATCTTGGCCCTGATTACCTGTATTGTTTGCTTATGTTCATCCTTTGTAATTTGTCCTAGCTTCCACTTTTTATGATTCCTTTTTTATTTTTAGATCATGCAAGATCTCCTGGTTAAGCCAAGGCAGTCTTTTGCCATACTTTCTATCTTTCCTACGCAGCGGAATAGCTTGCTTTTGGGCCCTTAATCATGTCCCTTTGAAAAACTGCCAACTCTCTTCAGTTGTTTTTTGCCTTAGTCTTGCTTCCCATGGGACCTTACCTTCCTGCTCTCTGAGCTTACCAAAATCTGCCTTCCTGAAATCCATTGTCTCTATTTTGCTGTTCTCCCTTCTACCATTCCTTAGAATCATGAACTCTATGATTTCATGATCACTTTCACCTAAGCTGCCTTCCACTTTCAAATTCTCAAGCAGTTTCTCCCTATTTGTTAAAATCAGATCTAGAACAGCTTCCCCCCAGTAGCTTTTTCAACGTTCTGAAATAAAAAGTTGTCTTCAGTGCAGTCCGAGAACTTATTGGATAGTTTGTGCCCCACTGTGTTAGTTTCCCAGCATATATCTTGATAGTTGAAGTACCCCATCACCATCAAATCCTGTGCTTTGGATGATTTTGTTGTTTAAAAAAAAAAGCCTCATCCACCTCTTGTACCTCGGTAGGTGGCCTGTAGTAGACCCCTAGCGTGACATCACCCTTGGGGTTTTTTTAACCCTTTTAGCCTAACCCAGAGACTCTCAACACATCTGTCTCCTATGTCCATCTCCACCTCAGTCCAACTGTATACATTTTTAATGTATAAAGCAACAGCTCCTCCCTTTTTTTCCTGCCTGTCCTTCCTGAGTAAGCTGTACACTTCTATACCAATATTCCAATCATGTGTATTATCCCAAGTCTCTGTGATACCAACGATGTCATAGTTGTGTTTATTTATTAGCACTTCAAGTTCTTCCGGCTTATTACCCATACTTCTTGCATTTGTATATAGGCATCTAAGATACTGATTTGATCTTGCCTCCCATTTCTGCCTTGTTCCTCCTTTTTCTCTGCTATTATAGCCCACGCTTCCACCCATTTCCGACCCATTTCCTAGGTCTCCATGTTCTTCACTTACCTGTGGGCTTTGGTCCTCCTCACTAGGTTAGCCAGTCTGCATCCAAATACGGTCTTCCCCTTCCTCGAGTGGTGAACCCCCATCCCTGCCTAGCAGTCCTTCTTGGAATAGCATCCCGTGGTTGAGGAAGCCAAAGCTCTCCTGTCGACACCATCTTCACAGCCAGGCATTCACCTCCAGGATGCACCTGTCTCTGCCTGGGCCCCTACCTTTGACAGGAAGGACTGAAGAGAACATCTACTGCGCTCCAAACTCCTTCACCCCTACTCCCAGAGCCCTGTAGTCACTCTTGATCCTCTCAGTGTCACACCTTGCAGTATCATTAGTGCCCACATGGATGAGTAGCATGGGGTAGTAGTCAGAGGGCCGGATAATCCTCGACAATGCCTCTGTAACATCTTGGATGTTTACATCTGAAATGTTAGGGTATTGTAACTGCTGGAGGCCTGACCCAGAAAGCAATTAGTGTGGGGAAGTCAACCTTACTCTGCCTTCAGAGCTGGACGGCTAGAGAGGAAGGCTTTCTAGCTAGGCACCCCCTCTAAAGCCAGCACCACTGCCAGCAACAGCACAGAAATGAGGGTTGTTGTGTACTTGGGGTGCATGGGTTACCAAATGTCCAGTTTTCCTGGCTGTCTCCTGCTTGAGTGGAGGGCTGACTTCTGGCTGCAGGAAGCTTGGTGGGCTCCAGCTGAGATCCCAGAAATGGGGCTGAGCAACCCCTGCTGGGGAAGAAATCTTGTATGTCCCTATCTGAAGCCAAAACTAGCAGCTGGAGTCCTGCGCAGAGTGGTAACCCCCAGCTGCACGCCACGTTTCAGTTTTTGCAACATGAATTTGGTTGGGCCCTAAACATGAGCATTTAAACAGACTGTTTGTGACGTGGCTGCACGCTGACCAATGTGCAGTGTCTCCCTTTACATATCAGGAAGATAGCAACCAACAGAAGCAAAGCATTGCTGTGCCTTCTAGTCACACTGACTGCTTTTCTTATCACAGGCCAATTTCATTTTCTGCCTATCTGAAGTCTAATAGAAATCTCAGTGTGAAAACGCTCTTTTGGAGACTTAATCTTTCTTGGGCAGCTTTTGTTCTTATTCCTTGACTTTCATATTGGAGATTAAATGATCTACTAGACTCCAAGTTAGAAATTGTCTTCCTTTGTAAAGACTTCATATGCCTTGGTAGTGAGATCTTATATTCTTTATGCTGCGAGACTGAGAAACCCTTCAGCCTCTCCGGCTTTCATATGATTGCAACTCTATTACAGCTTCTGATGCTAAGTGCTTGGAATCCAGGGTCCAGAAGGAAATCGGATATTCTCTGATGGAGGGGCTTCAACATGGCCATGTAGAGACAATAGGCTGTTTTTCACTGGAAGACTAGATATTTTATCTCTGGGTGTATCCCCTTGGTCTAATTCAGCTGGGATGTTTCTCAGGGTACCCAGGTCCAAGTCACCTTGTTAATCCCTGTCTCTAGCTAGAGGAGACTTGCATAAAGATGGTTGGGTTTTGAACTCCTAACACCACCAGCCAGATAGCTACTCAAGAGCTCTCCTGTAGGCTGTACCAGCTCTGCCTTCACCTTACAGGCTAACAGTGGGTGCATCCCAGTCCTTGAGATCCCTTGAAGTATTCCCCTGTGATGTCTGCCCCCAAAGGAGCAGGGTACCACACTTTACTAATTTTACCTTAAATCACTGCTCCTGAGTAACGCACAGCACGTGTATTAAAACATTTATTTAAGGAGGAAGAGAGATTCAGTTAGAAATGAGCAAGTGATGGAAACAGGATTACAATATAAAACAATCCTAAAACATGAACTAGGAAAGGTATCTCTTAGTAAGTTTAGACTTGATCTAATAAAGTAGATTTCTCCCCAGAGTTCATTCAGTCTGTTGCAGAATTGGCTGTCTCCCACTCCATAAGATGTTTCCTCCATTAATGGCTGCAGTGTGTTTCTGTCCACTTTGTTATATTGAAACAGTCTTTTGTCTTTATGCATAGGCAGGTCAGTCCCCTGTCTGATGTAATGTTTTTTACTTCCAAGTGGTTGTTTGCCATAGTTTTTCATAGATATATGGAGCAAGGCTAGACAGTTGAGCCTTGCATTACATCACTGGTTAACCAGGAAGAGTGACAACTCCCTCCAGCTTGAGCAGACCATCACCAAGATATATTCTCCCTTTGTCACTAACTTTTACCCCAGACCCATAAAGCATACTTTTAACATACACCATTCCTTAAATATTACCTGCGCACACATCTCACAGGGGTTGAGTCATTCTTGATCATTTGAGTTTTCTGGGGATACCATATCTGTTGCAAAGTATCCATAAAGGGTAAGACGTGTTTGGTGTAAGAATGGGGGGCCCTTTGTCAAAGGGATTCTCTGTCACACTAGTCTAGCTTATTAGATAACCCACTTACTAATTTTAGGTAGGATGGCACTGTATTTGGTTATCTATCACCCGTGGTACCCTCAAATTAAGTATTCATTTATCTTTTTAAGTTTTCCTTCTGTGGCAGGGGATTCCAAGATTGGGGGGGATCTTTTGTCCTTCCCATTTCAGCTTTATTGTGTTTCTGAGTTGGAGTGGAACTGAAACCTTCACCTGAAAATGTAAAGTTGTTCTCACTGAGCAGTTATTCATAAAACTTGAAGATGGCACCTGAGGCTAGCATTTTGAAAGTCCATCTATTCCTGGAATCTTGGAGAGAGGCTAGTTTGCTTTTTCTGGTTGATCCTCATCCGTGTGCACTAAACTCACACTCTTCTAACACAACTGAAAGAAGCTTTTAAAAAAATTTCCCATCCTTCTAAGAAAAGACAGTAAATGAAATGCACAAGTGGCAAGGAGTCCTGTGGCACCTTATAGACTAACGGAAGTGTTTGAGCATAAGCTTTCGTATGCAAAGACCCACTTCGTCAGATGCATGTAGTCTTTGCCCACGAAAGCTTATGCTCCAACACTTCTGTTAGTCTATAAGGTGCCACAGGACTCCTCGCCGCTTTTGCAGATTCAGACTAACACGGCTACCCCTCTGATAAATGCACAAGTGACAGCAGTGATCTGTTAACTAGCAAGAAACATGAAAAACAAATTCCTCTGATAATTTGGTCTCTGTAGATTGTCAAAACCACTTCCTCCTATCCCCAAATCACAGCTCACCACATTCTGGGGTAATGGAACCTGTCAAGTTAGGTGTACAGGTGGGGTGGAAATCACCTGCAGGTGTGGCAGTTAAAGGAGATTGTGGAATAATTGTTGTCTAGTTATTTAAGCCTCAATCTTAGTCTTCATTTGTATTTGTCTAACATGATTTTCGCAATGTGCCCTGGAAATGGGAGAGCTAGCACAGGATGAATTCTCCACCCAATAGACATTTCCACTTGTGAACGCCTTTCCTGTAATCCCTTTTTGTTTTTGCAGGCTTTAAGGAAGGCAAAGGGAAAACAGGGCAAGACAACATCTCAAGTACTGGAATATTGTCATAAATGCCAGGAAGGCCTGCATTCAAACTGTCAACCCACTTTAATGGAAATGTACTGGCTTTCAGCATCTTTGGATCTGACCCTTGGCTTACATATTTTCTCCAAAGAAACCAGGCCCTGCCCTTTTGATTCACTGCGTCTGGACAAAGTTATATACCTATCCTTTGACCCTCTTCCTACTCATTCGGTATGTCTGGCCCTTGAGTGGAAGAGTCAGAAGAAGCTAGGATTGTTAGAAACAACTATCGGCTTTCTGCTGAAGAGATAAGTACACCTCTTCAGAGTAGCAACAGCCATTAAATACTCAATGGTAGACTGGGGAAACTTTAGCATGAAGACTTTACTGAAATGACTTAGTTTTAATATATCAAAGCATTGTCCTGCTAGGCTACGCAGCCTTTACATAGGTATGTAAGAACTTAGAGGTGGTATTGTGGCCACTTAAAAATCTGTATTGTTCTATATATGTGTGTTGTGTTGGGTTAGGAGCAGCTGACTATATTTTTAGCTTTGTTGCGGCCAACAGGTCAGTGTACCAAGTTTCTCAGCTTGGGCTAGGCAGGGAAGTAATTCATACCCACTGTCAAGTTTAGTCCTTTGTAGTTTTAAAAATGGAACTGCTCTCTTCCCAAATTGAGAGGGATTTTTTCCATGACACATACAAGTTATAAATCAACTAATCATGAATAGGCTGAGGAGTAGCTAGGTATTGCTCACCAGCATTTGTTTATCCAGTTAAAAAACAAGGCTAGGTGTGTTTTAAAAACAAAAACCTCAAAGGACAAAAAATGTATGTTGACTTTTGTCCCTCCCCTTTACCCTTTGAGTATGACTTGCTGTTTTAGGCTTGATGTGGAGCGCATCTATCTTGGTATCTGTGTGCGCCTATGTGTTTGTGATGCATTGGAAGATTAGGGTCTTGGATTGCAAATTCTATGGGACATATTCATTCTCTGTGTTTATACAGCATCTAGCACAATGGGGAACTGCTCTGAGTAGTTGGTGACAAATAACAGTGGCTCATACCTAACTTACAAAAAATGCACAGTGAAGCTTTTCAAAATGAAAACACGAAGTAAACTAAATAAAATAAAACTGACCTGTTAGGAATAACAAGCTGAATGTGTCTTCTGACTAGCAAATTTAGCGTTTTTTTTTAAACACAGTCCTCTAAATGATATTTAGAGGAGGCAGTCCATTAAACCAAATTTAGTTTTCAAAAAATACAGAAATAGGTTTCTGTTTATGTCCCTCTCCAACTGCTATATATTTCAAGGCTTACCCATGTTTGATCTACTTTATTCTGTTAGACTAAGAGTAGTGTTACCGATATTAGCCTGTTATTGAATTTGATTTGGAGATTAGCATGCTTCTTACAATTACATAATAGCTTTCTGATGTTGTATTTACTGGACCAGCACTGTTGTCTTCTTCAGGTGAGTTGCCCACTGGCCATCATGCTTTAATTTAAATTATTTATGGGAACTTATGGGAACATTATAAATGGGATTTTTTAAAAAGCTCTGTTACATATTTTAGACTCGTGGTTCCCTCTTCTTGCAAAGATTGTCTGTTACATTATACCAAAGCAGTTAAAGTATTTCGTTTTGTCCGTATCCTGTTGTAAGATAGGACTAGACGAGTGCATGCCGATAGCTGTGAACAGACATTTAATTACGTTTGGAAACTTGGTGTTCTATAGACTGTATCTTTGCATTAGTATAGATAGACAAGTGATGAATACGTGAGAGAGGCTTAGTTGCATCTCACTTTCTGAATATAAAGTAAGATTTCATTGTGGACCAGGTGAACATTATTTACTTCCCTGATAAAATAGCAGATTTCCTTCTTATTTCTTGGAAGGGATTCATGACTTGTAACACTGTTCTTTCTGTTTCTCATCTTCCACCTTCCCTTTTTGCCTGTCCCCTCACTGCTTGTTCCTTAAGCTTCGGGTGGTTTAAACATTGCCGTGGGGTAGTGTGACCTGTTCAGACAGTTCTGTAATGTCGCTTTGTATTTGAAAAAAGCGAGGTTAGTGTGCCAATGATTGCAAAACAGTTTTAACAATTAATTTTATAATCACACTTTGACTGGTCTAAATTTATTTACTCACAGCTGGATCTCTTTGGGTAATCCTTGGAACTTTTAAGGTGCATGAAATTTAGTTTTGTGGGAGTTTTTTTTGTGGTTTCATTCCATGTAGCTAATTATTGCTGCAAAGAACAGATCCAATGAGAGTGATGAAGTTGGCCATTATCTTTCTGTAGTGGAGTGACTGAGCTACAGTGCTGCTGGACTTTACTTGTTTTATTAGTCTTGGAGCTACACAGCATAAAGAGTAAAGATAAGAATGCAGCCTGGGGGATAATTTTCTTTCTCCCCTTTTCCTCCACATGCAAATTTTCACTGAGGGATGAAATGGCACTGAGTATTAGATGGATTAGACCTGATCTCTCTTTAGGTTAGAATAACCTATTGAACTTTAGCATAGTGACAGATGTTTCAGTAAAAACTTTCTACTGGAGGCCTGTGGTTTACTTGGGAACAGAGCTTCCTTCTTAAGTTCACTCACTAGCTTTCCAAAGGGAAAAGATTTCTATTCAGGCACTACTGTCATCAGTTTGAAATCATGACAGCACTTTGTTGTGCTGTCTTATACTAAAACTATGAACTGCCACTATCCCTCTACCTCATGGCCAAAGATAACAATTTTTTCCTGGTCACATGATTACACTAGCTGCTCCTCACTCTCTCCTAATTCTTTCTATAGGTACTTGATTACTGCAGGTGTAACACTTTTAGGCATCTCTGATGTCCTTGTTATATCATCATTAGGGCACTAGTAATGCCCTCTTCTTGGGAGGGGATGGGACCCTCCAATCTAGTTATTTCATTGGACAATCCAGGCTACTTTTGAATCCTTCTGTAAACATGGGGTCTTATTTACACTGGTTCTTCCTCATTGAGTTAATTTAGTCTGACTTGTGAAACGCCATTTCTTCCTGTTCAAGAATTTGCAAATATTCATGCTCTTCTGAATTTAGATGATGAAACTAGAATTTTGCATTGTGAATTTTGCATCTCTGTCTGTCTGTATATATTTATATATTTTATATATATATATGTATGTATAGAGAGAGAGAGAGAGAGAGAGCGCCTTCTAGGGACTGACTTAAGCAGTGTTTTTCTTACTTGAAAATTAGTATGTTGTACAGCTGCTGTAGCTGTTTGTTCTCTTCTTAAGAGACATAGAAAACTTGATTTCTCTTAGATGAGCGGTAATGCAGACTTTCAGTATAATAGAAGTAATAAATATGAAAATCTGTTTGTAAGGACTTAGTGAAACTAAGTGTAAAAACTGAAAAACAGAAATAATTCAAATGGGATCTGGTATTTCCAGTTTAATCATTCTTGTAAAAATGCTGATTGGAGGAAACAAAAAGCAAGCTGGCTTTCACTGTAGTACCAGTGATGATTTGCAAAAGAATTGATCCTTATTGGCATTCATTTAAAGACGGGAAGAGAATATGGCGTGATACTGTGAAACAATTATGCGTTTCCACTACATGTAATTGCAAGTTGGCCCAAAAACTAAGAGAATAGATCCCCTTAGGTTTTTGCAACTTTTCTTTGGGAATGGTTTCTACAGCATTTTTTGTTAGCTTTATTGGAGTGATGACATGTAGCCCTCTGAAATTCCACCAACCTAAAAGTTACTGTCGGCTCCAGATTGCCAGGTACCCTTGTGGTTCATGATTTCCTGGTGGTAGAATTTAACTTGACTTAAGTTTGCACCATTTGTTAAGAAAAATACCCCTAAAGTATTTTTAGGATTATCAGGATGTGATCGCTAAAAATTGTTGCACCTCGCTGTCCGCTTTGATTTTTTTGTTTTGTTTTTTTTTGTTAGAGATTTGATATTGTACGTTTGGCTCCATGCCAAGCAGAGGCATAAACCTAGAATACTAGACTTGTTCAGCTTGTTGCTGTAGCTTTATCAGATAGGAATTAAGATGCTGTTGCAAATATCTTATGAATAGCACCACAAAGTTTGGCAGAATGTGAAAAGTGTTACTCTGACACACAAACAGAATTTTCACTTGGATTAGGGAAAAGAGTTCAGTATAAATGCTCTCTGCAAGAAAACATGAACAAGATATGAATTTTATTGCTGTTTGTGTTGAAAACTAACTTGCTCTTTCTACACCCACACTGGCCAAAGAAGTTCATGATCGTCACCTGGAGCACATGAACACAAAACCAGTCCAGACTTCTGAATTTAACTACGCAGAGATGATTTTGTCTTTTTTTTTTTTTTCTCCCCCCCCCCCCCAGTGTTTCTTTATTTACCATTATGGTAACGGTGACTGTATATTGGCGTGATAGAATTTTAAGACTCTTGAAGTTGTCTTATTTCCTCCATGGTAGAGGTAGTGGGCATAATGCCTGCATGGCAGAGCATCAAAGGAAGTTGCATGAAGGCAGATAGTTTTTTAAATTCAGTCTTAGTGCTTTGAATGTGGGGAGGGGTGTTTGTGTGTGTGCGAAGAGGGAGAGTGCGCGTGTGTGTGAGAAAAAGAATGTATGTGTCTTCCTAAGCTAGACCTGTCATAAAGTCTGTACCTCCCTTCCAGCAGAGGGAGACAGGGGGGAAGCTCAGTGTTGAGGACACAACTTTGTATATGCTTGTTCGTTGCTGGTCCTTGAGTGTCCCTGACTTCACTTTAGGAAGTGTAAAATCTATACATGGCGGTACAGGCTCTCTGTCCTGCAGGTGGATCTTCTCCTGTAATTTAGTCTAGATCTTGTAGTGTCTTAGTGTTTCCTCAGCTGGATCTCCATGGGGATATGTATGAAGACAGTGAAACTTTTTGCTTCTGAAGACGACAGATTATCTCAAAGTATTTCCTAGAGAAGAGTATAGTGATACTAAATTTTCTTCTACACCAAAGAGATTCTAAATCCCATAATCCTCCAGGGGTAAGATTTCATCAAAGCTTGCAGGAAGCCGATGTCGGTCTGAGTGATATGATGTTTTTATAAAAACAAGTAGCCCTGTGGCACCTTAGAGACTATATATATAAGCTTTCGTGGGCAAAACCCACTTCTTCAGATAAGCTCATGAGATCATCTCGTCTCAGGATCATCTCATCTCAAGAATAGGACTACTCATTGTTTTTAAAGTTACAGACTAACATGGTTACCCCAATATGATTCTGATAAGAAATTCTCTTTCTCTCTCTCTTTGGGGGTAGCAATATGGCATTTGTGAGCTAGATGTGTCTTGGATTAGCATGGACAGCTGGTTGTAGTCAGGAAAATTGCCACCCTGGTAGGAGCTGCAAAATCTTCCAAACATGAACAGATCTGAATACAATGAGGGCTGCCTTCCCAGGGCTGCAGAGAGCTAGCTTTGTTGTGTCTCTGCTACTGCTTGTAACTGCTAAGTAGCAGTAGAGTGAAAACTGACCAGAGTCTTATCGGCTTTTACTGATGTTACTCAAAGCATAGTGGACAGCAGAAGAAGTGAAGCGTTACCCGTTCACATCTCTAGTACATGTTATATTAAGAGGTTTTTTTCCTTTTCTGCCATGTACATATCTACCCATTGTCTCACAATCTGACCTCTTCCTTAAAATGTGGAACTGCTCTGAATTCTGCCATGATAATTAAGGCATCTGTTTCTTTATGAGAATATAGATGGTAGCTTGCTACTGTGGACAAATCTAGTACATTTTTAAGAAGATTGTAAAAATTGATTTTTTTTCTTATTTTATTGACAGTATTCTAACTGTTGCTTAAGTCGGATTATATTCAGGTATTTTAAGATTCTAAATGTCTGCTGCTTTACTTGAACTCACGGGAAGGTTTCAAGGTGACACAGTATAGCTACAGCTCTAGTTAGGGCGCTATGTTTCAGTACAACATAATTACCACTTCAAAAGAGCAAAATAAGCATAGAATCTGCTAACAGGTCCCTTTAGGTACTTAGGTGACATGGCTGTGTCTCTAGACTTGAAAAGCGATAGAAGGAAGTGACCTTTAATGCACTGCACTTCTGAAATTCTCTTTAATGTTTGTTATGATTGGTTCTCTCTGTTTAGTGCTCTCTTCATGCTAGAGAAAAGGAGATTCTGAGGCAATTTAGATCTACTGTTACATTCTGCTCACTTAGGAGAAACATTACCACAGGGTCAGAATATCTTTGGCAGCATTCTATGAGAATGGGACAATAGATAGGGAGTATAAAGAAAAAATAATCAGATTTCACGCAGTCCTGTGTTACAGATGAATTCATAGACTGAAATTTGCTGCTTAATCCATGACATCAGACATAGTGTTCAAATTTAAGTTGTTGTTCCTGGGAGATAAATATTCATTTAGAACTGATCTCTGCTAATACATGAAGCGTACTAATTATTAATTATTTTATTCTCTTTCTGTTAGCTGGTGAACATCTGTTTGAGTTAAGGTGTGATAAGCAGTCTCTTTTTTTTGTATTTGTACTTCTAATTTAACTTAGAGGTGTCCAAAATTTAAATATTTCATAACAGTGGCTGCAGAAAATAATAAATATTCCCTGCTCTCAGCAAAAGCCACAAAGAATAGGCATTTCCTTCCGTCACTTCACTAACAACCTATTTTCAACAGAATTACTAGATTTAAAAAAAGTGATGTGGCCAAAAAGGATGCAGTACTCTGACAAAACCACAATGTACCTATTTTTTTTTTCAATCTGAACAACAGCTAAGGGAATAGCTGAAGTTACTCTTGGAGAAATAGAAGAGGAAAACACCCTCAAACAGACTCTGCTGATGACAGAATTTGGATACGGTCTGTGTTCTATATCAAGCACCCACCTTAAGAAACCCAGAGAAATACCAATGCAAATTGTAGTATTTGCATTTTTATTAATAAAATCCATAGAAAATCCACTTGAACAAAAATACCTAAATTATATTGATTCTAACTTTCTGAAAAGGTTGAGAACCGCATCAATCTCTCTCATTTAAGAAGCTCCTGAACAGGTATACAGCAGTAATTCTGTATCGATTCTGTATCTTTGATAGGATAACGAGTCTTGTGGATGAGGGAGAAGTGGTGGATGTGGTATACCTAGACTTTAGTAAGGCGTTTGATATGGTCTCGCATGATATTCTTATCAGTAAACTAGGCAAATACAACTTAGATGGGGCTACTATAAGGTGGGTGCATAACTGGCTGGATAACCGTACTCAGAGAGTAGTTATTAATGGTTCACAATCCTGCTGGAATGGTATAACAAGTGGGGTTCCGCAGGAGTCTGTTTTGGGACCGGCTCTGTTCAATATCTTCATCAACGATTTAGATATTGGCATAAAAAGTATGCTTATTAAGTTTGCAGATGATACCAAGCTGGGAGGAGTTGACTAATCTGGAGGATAGGGTCATAATTCAAAATGATCTGGACAAATTGGAGAAATGGTCTGAGGTAAACAGGATGAAGTTTAATAAAGACAAATGCAGAGTGCTCCACTTAGGAAGGAACAATCAGTTTCACACATACAGAATGGGAAGCGACTGTCTAGAAGTACGGCAGAAAGGGATCTAGGGGTTATAGTGGACCACAAGCTGAATGAGTCAGCAGTGTGATGCTGTTGCAAAAAAAGCAAACATGATTCTGGGATGCATTAATAGGTGTGCTGTGAGCAAGACACAAGTCATTCTTCCGCTCTACTCTGCGCTAGTTAGGCCTCAGTTGGAGTATTGTGTCCAGTTCTGGACACCGCATTTCAAGAAAGATATGGAGAAATTGGAGAGGGTCCAGAGAAGAGCAACAAGAATGATTAAAGGTCTAGAGAACATGACCTATGAAGGAAGGCTGAAAGAATTGGGTTTGTTTAGTTTAGAAAAGAGAAGATTGAGGGGGGACATGATAGCAGTTTTCAGGTATCTAAAAGGGTGTCATAAGGAGGAGGGAGAAAACTTGTTCATATTGACCTCTGAGGATAGAACAAGAAGCAATGGGCTTAAACTGCAGCAAGGGAGGTTTAGGTTGGACATTAAGAAAAAGTTCCTAACTGTCAGGGTAGTCAAACACGGGAATAAATTGCCCAGGGAGGTTGTGGACTCTCCATCTCTGGAGATATTTAAGAGTAGGTTAGATAAATGTCTATCAGGGATGGTCTAGACAGTATTTGGTCCTGCCGTGAGGGCAGGGGACTGGACTCGATGACCTCTCGAGGTCCCTTCCAGTCCTAGTATTCTATGATTCTGATTCTTGAATTTCTTGACATCTGCACATACAACTTTCACAAAGGGATTTTTAATATCTTTAGAATCTCTGAAGAATGCTTCCACATCTCAGTAAGACCAGGATACAGGAATTTCAAATCAAGCCATATGCTAGCAGTACTGCACCCTCTGTTAAGTTTGTCAGATCTATCCTAGAGTACTTGAAGATTTTGAAACTTCATTTATCTGTGTTTTGGCTTGCTAGCTTAATTTAGTAAGCAGTTTTGCTATGGCAGAAATGAAGACATGACAAAAACAAACATTTTATACTTGGAACCATCAAACATCACTCCAATCTGCTGCTATATATATTGTCTGTGCATGAGTCTAGGTGGATGTTGCTTCAAAGAACATATTTACAAGTTTTTTTTAAATGTACACAATCTCCCCTGCTCCTTTCTTAGTGCTGCTAATAATACGCACTTATATATAGTCTTTCATTCAGCAGTACGGGAAAGAAGGCCAAGGCTTAGTCTGTCCTACTTGCTAATGTAATTTTGTCCTAATTTTTCAAAACTGAAGTGATTTGTTTTTGGCCGTTCCATAAACTGAAGTAGAAACGGACACATAGCCTTGTCCTAGTGCAGGGGTGGGCAATAATTTTTGACAGGGGGCCACTCCAAGATTTTGGAAAGTGGTGGAGGGCTGCACTCTTCCATGATATTAATGGAGGAGATGCGGTATCTGGGATGGATGTTGGATTCAGAAGGGAGCTTGGGATAAGGGATTGAGGTGCAGGTGGGAGACTGGAGTCTGGGAAGGGGGTTGGGTGAAGGAGGCAGTTGTGACCAAGGACAGGGGACTAGAGTGCAGGGGTTTGGGATGTGACCTAGGGTAGGAGGGGATTGTGATCTGGGGCAGGAGATTGGAGTGCCAGATCTGGGAGGGGTATGGGTGTAAGAAGGGGACAGAGGATTTGGGTATGTGTGTGGGGCGCTGCAGAGAGTTAGGGCAGGAAAGGGCCGGAAGCAGGCTGTGGCCAAGAGACTTACTTGCCAGCTGCCAAACTAGCCAGCCTGCCTGCAGAGCTTAAAATGTTTTCCAGTCAGCCTACCTGCTTGCCTGGCCATGTGCTTCATGAATAACTGAGCCGAGGAGAGGGAGCGTGATTCTTCTTGGCTGCCTGTTACTCCAACAAGCAGCTTGCATTGCCTGGTTTCTGCCAGAAATTGGCCAATGGGAATGTGCTGGGGGCGGAGCGGCTCCTAAAACTTCCCCGCTCCCCTCCAGTTTTAAAACAGAAACAGAGCCCCGCAGCTGTGTTTCTGCACGGGGCTGAGGGGCAAGCTGGGGAGCCTGCCTGGGGCTCCCTGCTGCCTCCGCAGGCCGGATCTGGTGGCTTGGCAGGCCAGATTTGGCCCACGGGCCGTATTTTACCCAGGCCTGTCCTAGTGTATTTGCTGTGTTACTTGTTTTCATCAACCAATAGCTGTATAGCTTAAGTACAGACATCCTACTTTTCCTACTGATAACTTATTTTGTTGCTGGAGTTAGGTTTTGCTTTGTGGTGTTCTGTTTAAATGGCTGATTCTATTTTCACCCACAAAGGAAATAACCTGCAGAATAGACATGTCTGGTTTTTTTTTTTTTTCAAGCAAATTTAAAATGTCTAATGCCATTAAATTTGCCATTTGCCAGTTACCTGTTTTATTAGTTAGTTCCATGTTGTTGTCTTACATTTCCTACACATCAGCTATTTTAATTTGCTAGCCAAATGTGAGGTGCTAACTTGTTGATTCTCTTACATTATGACAGTGATTGATATGTAGCATTGAGGAGCAGATACAGGTTAGGAATTAGCTGTTCAGAATTCTTAGTTACAAAGTGGCCTTGTGAAAGATCTAATGCTAGCCAAAAAAGTCACATTTTTGGTAGCATGGGCTCATCTGGCCTCTGATGAGCAAATTTGTTCCTCATTCAAGTAGGGTCTTTGTTCCTTTTTCATGTTATCCTGTGTCATTTTCCTCCCCTTCCCCAGCAAAAGTGCTTTAAACACTATTTTAGAGTGCTTTAAGCTTGCATTTAGAAGAAAAATCCTACTTCTTACTGGAACTAGCCTACCAGTCTTTGAAGCAGGTGTGGACTTTAGATAAAGGACCAAAATTAGTAGCTTCCAGCAGAAAGTATTCTGCTCCATCTTCTTGCTATATATTTTAGAAATGTGTGTCTGTTTGTCCTTCTGTGAGTCTGTTCGTTCAAGAACTCCTCCTAAATGATCAGAGCTAGGACCACCAAATTTAGTATACAGCTTTGTCTTATCATAACTTAAATCAACATAAGGGTTTAGTTGTGCCAGGAAAATGGGATGTGCCTGGAATGGGATTGCTTCTCATGAAACCAAACAGAAGAGAGACAATGTCACCAGGCAGGTGAAAGGAGCTGGGTGGGGCTCCCACCTGGTCCAGAATTACCCCAGCTGCGATCCTCCCCATTCCCGAGGCATCCTCCATGAAGGGTGGGGGGAGGCCTGAAGCTTTCCCTCCCCCTCCCCCGCACGGACACAACAGATTCATACTGAGACTGGCTGTTCGCCTTCATCAGGGAGTGAGGAGAAAGTGCACAGTTTGCTGCATTCCTCACTCTGGCTGGGGAATGCAGGGAGCAGATAAGCTGTGCAACTTTTGCTCTCACTCCGACAGGGACAGGAAGTAGAAGAGCATGCAGTCCTAGTATGGATCTTGCACATGCACCTGTCCAGAGCCCTAACCCTCAGACCCTGCACTGAGCACCTTTTTAAGGACATAAACAATGCTGGGTAAATGTGCTACTAAGTAAAAGCACAACTATATTGTCCATAGCTGGCGTGTTTGTTTTTTGGTTTTTCTTAACATGTTTGGCTAATTAATGATTTGGCATAAATATAAATCATATTGTAAAAATAAAGGTCCAAATATATACCTAATTACTTCAGTGCAATGACTACCTTCAGTGGAAAGAAGTTCAGCTGTAAGAGGAAAAATCTTATTGGAATATTTTTAAATGAATAAAATATACCACTAAAATACTGGCATGTTTCACCATTTTTCATTCTTGATTTTTTTCCATTGCTCTAATAGGCTGCAGTTGTAGCACAATGACCAGTGTGTATTGTGCCATTTACTCTTCCATCCTCAAACTACCAAAAATATAGGTCTGTTGCAGCTCTCTGCATCAAATCCCGGCTGTCTGGTTCACAGTTTACATACTCATGCTCTAAAGGTCCCAGGATCAGTTTCTGGTGTTGGCTATTGCACAGTCACAGATATGCTTGGCTAAATGGTGTAAACATTATGCTTATAAGAAGCACCCGGGATCTTTACAGGAGGAAAAGACACTACTCTGTGTTTATTGAGAATACAATGACAAAGCGGTTAGCATATGCTTACATAGACACACACTCACAGTCACAGTCACAGTCACAGTCACAGTCACAGTCACAGTCACAGTCACAGTCACAGTCACAGTCACAGTCACAGTCACAGTCACAGTCACAGTCACACCAATCGATGTTATATTCTGAAAACTCAAATGGGAAATTGCAGAACTATTAACTGTGGTTTGTAACCTATACTTTAAATCAGCTTCTGTACCTAATGATTGGAAGATAGCTAATGTGATGCCAGTATTTAAAAAGGGCTCTAGAGGTGATCCTGGCAATTAGAAACCAGTAAGTCTAACGTCCATACCGGGCAAAGTAGTTGAAACTAGTGAAGAATAAAATTGTCGGACACATGGATGAATATAATTTGTTGGGGGGAAAGTCAACATGGTTTCTGTAAAGGGAAATAATGTCTTACTAATCTGCTAGACTTTTTTGAGGGGGGTCAACAAACATGTGGACAAGGGAGATCCAGTGGATATAGTATACTTAGATTTCCAGAAAGCCTTTGACAAGGTCTCTTACCAAAGGCTCTTAAGTAAAGTAAGTTGTCATGGGGTAAGAGGGAAGGTCCTTTCATGGATTGATAACTGGTTAAAAGACAGCAAACAAAGGGTAGGAATAAATGGTAAGTTTTCTGAGTGGAGAGAGGTAACTAGTGGAGTTCCCCCAAGGGTGTGTCCTGGGACCCATCCTATTCAATTTATTTATAAATGATCTAGAGAAAGGGGTAAACAGTGAGGTGGCAAAATTTGCAGATGATGCCAAACTGCTTAAGGTAGTTAAGACCAAAGCAGATTGTGAAGAACTTCAAAAAGATCTCACCAAACTAAGTGATTAGGCAACAAAATGGCAAATGAAATGTAATGTTGATACATGTAAAGTAATGTGCATTGGAAAAATAATCCCAACTATATATACAATATGATGGGGACTAATTTGGCTGCAGCTACTCGAGAGAGATCTTGGAGTCGTTGTGGATAGTTCTCTGAAAACATCCACTGAGTATGCAGCGACAGTCAAAAAAGCAAATAGGACATTAGGAGTCATTAAAACAGGGATAGAGAATAAGACCGAAAATATCTTATTGCCTCTATATAAAACCATTGTATGCCCACATCTTGAATATTGCGTACAGATGTGGTCACCTCATTTCAAAAAAGATACATCAGTATTGGAAAGGGTTCAGAAAAGGGCAACAAAAAAATGATTAGGCATTTGGAACAGGTCCCATATGAAGAGAGATTAAAAAGACTTGGACTTTTCATCTTAGTCTCCTCTTTTCTAAGGGGTGTATGATAAAGGTCTATAAAATCATGGTTGGCATGGAAAAAGTGAATAAGGAAAAGTTATTTACTTATTCCCACTATATAAGAACTAGGGGTCACCAAATGAAATTAATAGGCGGCAGGTTTAAAACAAACAAAAGGAAGTTTTTCTTCACTTAGCGCACAGTCAGCCTGCGGAACTCCTTGCCAGAGAATGTGGTGAAGGCTAGAACTTTAACAGGGTTCAAAAAAGAGCTAGATAGATTCATGGAGGTTAGGTCCATCGATGGGTAGGCATGGTATCCCTAGCCTCTGTTTCTGTGGAGGTGGGTGACAGGGGACGGATCACATGAGGATTACCTGTTGTGACCCCTCCCTCTGGGGCATCTGGTATTGGCCACTGTGGTCAAGACAGGATACTGAGTTAGATGGTGGACCTTTGGTCTGACCCAGTATGGCTGTTCTTATGTTCTTACTTATGAGTCTATGGTCCATGGCCAACCAGATTGATCATGGGTGAAGGAGTGAGGGTCTGGACCCATGCTCTAGTCATGGCAGGGCATCCCCAAAGTTTCATGGCAAAACAGTCCCTTTTTATAGTAGTTTTTCTTCATTGGGATCAGTAAGTTTTGCATCATGCTGTTTTTCTAATGGATGTTTTTCTAGTAGTTTCTCTTGCCCCTTACCTTCTGCCATGCTAAGCTGGTTTCGTTCACAAATATCTTGTCCCAATTGATAAGTGCTTGCCCTTTCCGTTAGTGTCCTGCGTCGCCAATCTGCCCTTTTCTGTTATGCCTTCTAGTCCGTTTTTGTATCCTTCCTTTCGGTATTCCTGGTTTACTGGTGGCCTTCACCCATATCTCTCACATTCCTTACTCTCTCACATAACAAAAACAAGAGCAAGGGTTACAAACAAAATTTCAAGGAAAAGCAAATCATTACATTCTTTCATTATATTATATTACAATCACTACTTTCAAACTAAAAACAAAATAATAGCCATAAAAATCTAAATCTGTTTCTACAATAGTTCTAAATCAAATTATTCTAAATAATTTCTACAATAATAACTATAAAAATCTATATTTATTTCTACTTCAAACACATTAAAACTTGGTATGTTAAAACTTAAGTGCTTAAAATATCACTACAAATAGGAAATAGGAATTTTTTTGCAACATAAATGCTGTCGTGTATGCACAGCTGTGCGGTAGCTGAAGGAAAGAAAAGCATTGTGAAGCCACTTTTCAGGGATTTCTGTAGAGATAGTTTTAAAGTGGTATTATCAACTTGTAAAATGACATCTGTCTCAACTTTGTCTACTACTACTACTATGTCCCTTTGCTTCAAGGGAAATCAAAGCTCTAAGAAACATGTTTCTGACCTCGGACATGTTCAGAGTGCAAGTATTTAGTACCCCTGCGAGTTATTTATTCTTAATGAATCCCTTTTTCAGGTTTCACCTCAGCCAGGTCCCGAGAGGTGAAAACAAATGTATTGTTAAATGTTGCTATCTTCTTAAGCATGTATGCTTTTAATCCCATTTGACAAGCATTAAATGGGGTTATTGGGCATTAGATTGTGTTCTGTTACAGGACAGGGAGAAATTATTCAGACTATCTGCTGGAGAGCCTTCAGAAAACCACAGGGAGTTACACCCCTGTGAAAAATCATGAAAATGTCAATGCACTTGAGGTCTAGAAAGAGGTTTTGAATTTGTGCCAACATGTTATCCTTTACATCTCTACTTCCCTCTTCATGAAAAAAGAAAATTCATTTGTATGTTCAGGCATGAAAGAACTAAGATTGAACAGTATATGCCATAATGACTCAATAAGATGAATTTCTATTAGTCTGTAAGCACTTTGGGGGAAGGGGCCATCTCTTATATTTATACAGTGCATAGCTGGTCTCTGAGAGCTACTGCAATGGAAACATTAAATAATAACTTAAGATAGAAGCAAGCTGACTACTCTTGCTTCCAGCACAAATTGGTAAATTTATCTTCCTCCTAGTTGATGAAAGATGCTTTGCTGGTTTTCTTCTAAGCTCTTCTGAAAAAAGATATCTAAATTTAAAAGTTGAAAGTTTAAGATGTACTTTTTGTCCCATGATTTGAAATAGTGAGTCAGGAGATTTTGGGATTGTGGATTAACTCCACATTGGCAACTTAATGCAGTTGTAGAAATTAGGGTTCAAAAAAGAATGAGAAGAACTAGATAAATTCATGGAGGATTGGTCTATCAATGGCTCTTAGCTAGGGTGGACTGGAATGGTGTCCCTAATTTCTGTTTGTCAGAAGCTAGGAATGGGTGACAGGGGATGGATCACTTGATTACCTGTTCTGTTCATTCCCTCTGGGGCATCGGCATTAGCCACTATTGGAAGACAGGATACTAGGCTAAATGGACGTTTGGTCTGACCTAGTATGGCCATTCTTATGTAAATGTAGGGCTGGAAGGGGGCTTGAGAAGTCAAGTCCAGTCCCTTGCACAGAGGCAGGGCCAAGTAAATCAGGCCCACCCCCACAGGTGTTTGTGCAACTGATTCTTAAACTCCAGTGACAGGGATTCCACAGCCTCCTTTAGAAGCCTGATTCTAAGCTTCACTTCTGTTTAGCTTTTCCTAATATCTAACCTAAGTCATCTTTGTTACAGATTAAGCCTATTACTTGTCTTCCTTCAGTGATCTGGAATACAATTGATCGCCATCCTTTTTATACAACAGTCTTCAAATATGTTAGGGGTTATTAGCCCCTCCCCCTCAGTATTCTTTTCTCGTGACTAAATTTGCCTAGTTTTTCTAATGTTTCCTCTTCGGTCAGTTCTATTGCTCTGTTCTGGATTCTTTCTGTTAGTCCACATTCTTTCCCAGTTAGTCCCAGCACTCCAGCTGGGGTCTGATCGCTGCCATGCAGTATGATTATAACCAGTTGCATTTCTTTTTAAACCTGTGAAGAAAATTGTGGCTTCTTTTTAGAAACATTAGATTGTGGTTGGCAACCCAGTAACTACTTTAGCACAAATAGGATCTATATGACTGGCTCTAATTTCTCCCTAGCAAAATTTCAGTGAGTTTATAGTGCTGCTGCTACGTTTATCCTGAAGTTCCCTTGTTATCCACACCAACATCACTTACAAAAACGTAGTAGTAGTTGAAAACAGAAGATGGTTGACTTTCTGAAAGTCTGTATTTGAGTGCTCAAGCTGTTCAGAGTCCCTAAATTAAACCTTTGCAGATTCCACTTCATCAATATGGTCTAATGGCACAACACTTCCTTGTTTGACAGGCTGCATTTTCCAAATCTTCACTTTAAACTGCATCTTCGGACTCCTTTGCTTTAGTTCATAGCCTTTTTACAGTAAATCCAGTAGATGCAGTTTTATGTCAAGAGGGAGTAGCGAAAGGCAGGACACAGATGTTCTAAATGCAGTGTTGTCAGCTAAAAGAGTATCACTGGGCTAGCCTTTGTATACACCTGAGCAAGAGCTGTTTGAGACTAATTGCAGTTGTGTGGGATTGCTGGGCTAAGCAGTTGCTCTGTCCTCTTGATTTCAGTTGCAGTATGTTTCTAAAAATCTGTCTTTAGATGATTGTGAAGAACTGTTAGAATTCTTTGTTTGTGCCTCTCGTAATGACCAAACATGTAATATATATTTATAGTCCTACGGATGCGAAGGTATTTTTTTGTAGACAAACACATTTCTTATTAAGAGATTAAGTAGTCTTTTTGTGCATTGGAGAATTTTTCTTTCTGTACGTTGATACAAATAGGGTTTTCAGTGTGTGAAATACGGTCATAAATGTTTGAGAATACAGTTAGCACAAGTTGTGTTTTATGTTCTCTTTTTACTGTAATGTGACTGTTTTGGTAACTTACAGCTTTTCCAGGATAACCTTGGAAATGTGTTTGTACTGTTAGGGTTATTTTGATAGGGGATACATACAAATAGACAATATAGGAAGGTGACCCATGTGGTGAGCTGTTGACTTAAGGCCACTTGAAACATTTCGTAGGTGGGTTGGTAGGTGATCTCTGTAACAAGTGGTCATTTTATGAAATCTTAATCTGTTTTGAATAACACGCAGAAATCAAAGAACATGTTTAATTTTAGGTTTCATTTTAAGCATTCATAATCTCAGAAGTTACACCAGTGTTTGACTCTGTAATGTAGCTTTTGATTAGTGTTGTGGAGGGTAGCTTAAGGTCTTCATAACAAGTGAGCAAGTCTCATAATTTGCAATTCAGGGTCTGATTCACTGAGGAGAAGTGAAATTAATTGAAGTGTTTTATAGTAGATGAAACTCTCCACTTACTGACAGAGAAACTTTCACAATTAAGGGTGATATATTAACAAATCTTACCTGTCCTCCCCCGTCCTCCCCCAAGAGAAAGCTACCAATATAAATAGAAGAGGTCACCTTAAACTTTGTAGTTCTTGGTGTCATGGGACTAATGCATCCCTTCCACATAGGCAGGTGTAAATGGGTGCAAGGACCAAAATTATTTAACCACTTTGATCGCTTAACTAAAACCTTAACCAAGATTAGGCTTTTCAGTTTCTTTCCTCCCCTCCCTTCCTGAGTACGTTTTTACATCTATCACAGCATCAACATAATCCTACATGATATGCCCATCATCAGGAGCTATTGGTTGACTTGTGGGTTAACCCATCACAAAAAGCTAGAAATCCAATCTCCACATTGAAGTGTTCAGTTAATAGACCCGAGTACATAAGAATGGCCAAACTGGGTCAGACCAAAGGTCCATTTAGCCCAGTATCCTGTTTGCCGACAATGGCTAATGCCAAATGCCCCAGAGGGAGTGAACAGAACAGGTAATCAAGAGATCCCTCTCCTGTCACCATTTCCAGCCTCTGACAGATGCTAGTGACACCATTCCTACCCATTCTGCCTAATAAGTATTGATGGACCTAACCTCCCTGAATGTATCTAGTTCTTTTTTGAAGTCTTGGTCTTCACAACATGCTCTGGCAAAAAGTTCCACAGGTTGACTGTGCGCTGCATGAAGAAAAACTTCCTTTTTGTTTGTTTTAAACCTGCTGCCTATTTATTTCATTTGGTGACCCCTAGTTCTTATGTTATGGGAACAAGTAAATAACTTTTCCTTATTCACTTTATCCATACTAATCATGATTTTATAGATCTCTATCATATCCCCCTCTTTCCGAAGCTAAAAAGTCCCAGTCTTTTTAATCTCTTTATATGGCACTTGTTTAAAACCCTTATTCATTTTTGTTCAAGATGTGGGTGTACCATGGAGTACTGTTTGAGGAAACCCTTTCTTCTAGGAAATGTGTTGATGCGGATACCTTGGTCATTGAAGGGAGTCAGCCTTGTCCATAAGTGAATCTTCCGTGTTCTTTGAGTGCTTGTTCATGTCCATTCAATCTAGGTGTGTGTACTTGCCACTTCCAGCACCAGTGCACGATTTTCCTTCAGCAGTACCCGGAGGGGACCAGGCTCAGTGCCCCCTGAAATGACCGCAAATGCCATGCTATATAGGATGCTCCTAGGCCCCTCTCGCCTCAGGCCACATCTTTACTTGCTGCGCTGAAGATCGATCTTCTGGCATTAATTTAGTGGGTCTAGTTAGGAAAGTTCTCCTTCTTTAAGGACCAGGCTGCACCCAGCCTTTCTTCTGAAGGTAGTTTCGGCGTTTCACATGGGCCAAGTCCTCTTCCTAGCTGTCTTCTATACCAAGCCTCATGCAACCAATGAAGAAAGTTGCCTTCACACTCTGGATGTCAACAGGGCCTTTGCATTCTATCTGTAGAGGACAAAGCCCTTCCATAAATCCACATAGCTATTTGTGGTCTGCACAGATAGAATGAAAGATCTGCCAATATCATCCCAGAGGATATCCAGATGGATTACCTCCTGCATCCGCACGTGCTATGAGCTAGTGGGTGTTCTGGCCCCAAAGTTGGTTAAGGCTCATTTGACCAGAGCCCAGGCTTCTTAGGGCATCTTTTTAGCCACTGTTCCCATCCAGGACCTCTGCCATGCTGTAATGTGGTCCTCAGAGCGCACCTTTGCAGCCCATTATGTGATCACGAATCACATTAGGAATGACGTGGTGTTTGGTAGAGCTGTGTTGCAATCCGCATGTCCTTGAAACTCCTACCTACCTGCACAAATGCTGCTTGCAGTCATCTATTTTTAATGCACATGAGCAAGCACTCGAAGAAGAAAAGACAGTTACCTGTTTCCGTAATTGGTGTTCTTTGAGATGTGGTGTTCATGTCCATTCAATCTCCCACTCTCCTCCCCCTGGGTCAGAGTTCTGGCAAGAAAGTTCTGGCAAGAAAGCTCTGGCTCCGAGACCTGGGCATAAGGTGGGGGGGGGGAGGTGTCTGGCTCTGGGGAAGGAGAGGGGAGGGAGATTGGGTTGGGAGGGGTGCGCATGGTGTCCCGGCCTGCTTATGCTCAAAGCTGGCCGCCCAGCGCCTGGAGGGAGACGCGCGGCGGTGGCTCCGGGACCTGAGAATTAGGTTAGAGCAGCGGGGAGGGGGATCGAGTTGGGGGGGGGACGGGATGTGCCTGGCTCTAGTTTCGGGGAGGGGGGATTGGGTTGGGGCGCAGGGAGTGTGCACGGCATCCCAGCCAACACATCTCAAGGCCAGCCGCTCAGCGCGCACACCCCAGCGCCTGCCCTGGATGGAGACGTGCGTGGCTGTGGTGGCGGCAGCTCCGCCTCTGGGACCTGAGAATTAGGTTAGAGTGGGGAGGCGGTGCCTGGCTCTAGGCAAGGGGAAGGGAATTGGGTTAAGGGGAGGGGGTGTGCCTGGCTCTGGGGAAGGAAAGGGGAGGGAGATTGGGTTGGAGGGGCAGTGCCTGGTTCTGGGGAAGGGGAGGAGAGAGAAGGATTGGATTAGAGCAGGGGCGGGGAGGTGTGCCTGGCTCTGGGGAAGGGGGGGAATTGGGTTAGAGCGGGAGGGTGCCTGGGGGAGGGGAGGGGAAGAGCAGCCAGTGTGCTTCCTGAGACCCGGGATCCCCAGGTACTGGCCCCAGCTGTCTGTCCCCTCCCCCTGGGCAGACCCCCCTCCCGCCCCCACGAGTACCCTGTCCCAGCACCCTGTCCCCTGCCCTCACCAGCACAGTTGGGGCCACATTAGTGAGGCTTGGGGAGTTTTGGAGGGGTTGGTTTTTTTCATCTCACTTGTGTGGCCTCAACTGACATTTCTGTGGGTTAGTGACTCAAAACAGGTTCCCCGTCCCTCTCATAAATAAAGACAATGCTGAAACATTTTGTGTTTGACATAATATTTTATTTAAAAATGAAGCTTGGCCAACAAGCCCCCATCTGGCCACAGCATCATAACACTCCTGCACCCCCCCACACCCAGAACCTGCGCCTATCATACACTGGAACCGCCTGTCCTGAGCCTCTCACATCCCCAAACTCCTGCGCCCCCACATCCCCAGTCTTCTGCCACAGCACTCCTGCGCCATTCACACACTGCAAATCTGTGCCCTGATTTGTTCAACATCTTTATTAATGACCTGGATGAGGGGATGGATTGCACCCTCAGCAAGTTTGTGGATGTCACTAAGCTAGGGGGAGAGGTAGATACGCTGGAGGGTAGGGATAGAGTCCAGAGTGACTTAGACAAATTGGAGGATTGGGCCACAAGAAATCTGATGAGGTTCAACAAGGACAAGTGTGGAGTCCTGCACTTGGGATGGAAAAATCCCAAGCACTGTTACAGGCTGGGGACCAAGTGGATAAGTAGCAGTTCTGTAGAAAAGGACCTGGGGATTATAGTGGATGAGAAGCTGGATATGAGTCAACAGTGTGCCCTTGTAGCCAAGAAGGCTAATGGCATATTAGGTTGCATTAAGAGGAGCATTGCCAGTCGATCCAGAGGAGTGATTATTCCTCTTTACTCGGCTCTGGTGAGGCCATATCTGGAGTATTATGTCCAGTTCTGGGCCCCCAATTACAGGAAGGATGTGGATGTGTTGGAGAGGGTCCAGCGGAGGGCAACCAAAATGATTAAGAGGCTGGAGCATATGACCTACGAGGAGAGGCTGAGGGAGTTGGGTCTGTTTAGTCTGCAGAAGAGAAGTGAAGTGGTATTTGATAGCAGCCTTCAACTTCCTGAAGGGAGGTTCCAAAGAGGCTGGAGAAAGGCTGTTCACTATAGTGATGAATGGTAGAACAAGGAACAATGGTCTCAAGTTGCGGTGGGAGAGATCCAGGTTGGATATTAGGAAAAACTATTTTACTAGGAGGGTGATGCAGCACTGGAATGGGTTACCTACGGAAGTAGTGGAGTCTCCATCCCTAGAGGTGCTTAAGTCTCGGCTTGACAAAGCCCTGGCTGGATTGATTTAATTGGGATTGGTCCTGCCTTGGGCAGGGGGCTGGACTTGATGGCCTTCTAAGGTCTCTTCCAGCTCTATGATTCTATGAGCCCATCATACTCCCAGCCTCTGCCCTGAGCCCCTCATACACCCCAACCCAAACTCCTGCACCCTCACAGCCACAAGCCTGAGGCTTGCTCAGCACCCCAACCCTACACCTGAGCCCCAAATTCCCCAGCCTGGAGCCCCTTCCCTGAGCCAGCATCCCCTTCTCTACTTCTTCCTGCACCCAAATTCCCTCCCAGAGCTTGCACCTCTCACCTCTTCCCAGTGGTTTTTTTGTGATGGTATGCCCCGTGCCTAAGGGGGCCCAGGCTAGTAGATTTTGTGTGCTCCAGTCCCATGGTGGGACAGTGGCAGGCTGGAGCACCAGTGCATGCTCCCCAATGCTGGGGTGGGGGGAGCGCCAAGCCGAGGGCGCCAGAATCATGCAAGCTGAGGGCCGCATCCAGCTCTCTAGTCATAGGTTCCCCCACCCTGCAGTAGACAGACACCTGTGCTGGGGGGAGTGAGGCGGCAGCAGGGAAAGTAGGCAGGAATGGGGGGCGGGGGGAGGCAGCAGCAGGGAAGGGCAGGCAGCACAGCGGAACTTCGAAATTCTGCTTGTCAATTAGTATAAAATAATGCAATTATTCTGACTTCAGAAACCAAAGCTTCCATGGAAGAAACTCCCTTTTGCAACATTGGCCCTGATTCTGCAGGGACATAAGCACATACTAACTTTATGCACTGTGAGAAGTACTTGAAGTACCCCCGTTTTTGCAGAAGCAAGTTCATGGAGTATAATTGGTCAGATGGCTCTGTTTTAAAATAAATTTTCAGCTGTGCACTGTAATAATCATGGCAATCTTTCAGACTAACAGGGATGCCAAAGGAAAAATATGATCCTCCAGATCCTCGCAGAATTTACACCATCATGTCAGCAGAGGAGGTAGCCAATGGGAAGAAATCTCACTGGGCAGAATTAGAAATCTCTGGTGAGTTTTTAAATCTTGTCATGGCTAAATTGCTATTTAGGAGTATTGCTCTGATCATATACTGATTTGAACTCTTCCCTTATAAAAGTGCTTTGTTTCAGGGAAAGGAGAGAACCATAATTAAGGAAAAATACCTGACTTCTAGGATCACTCAAAATACTGTTTGTTTTGAGTTTGAATAGATTTGATTAAAAACTAACATGCAAAAAGCAGGTTTGCATCTGATTTTTTTTTTTTCTTTCCATTTCTCCTTCCTACTCAAAACTAGTATTGGATGGTCATTTAAAACCTATTAGTGATGAAACATTACAGATAAATCTGGCTGAGTGAGTTCAGTTCTTACTCCTGGGATATATTTCAGCACTTAGGTAGGCTAAAAAAAAAACCAAAATTCCACTTAATTACCAGGAGTGTGACTTCCGCACCTGATTTTTCCATGCAGCACATTAAAGTTGTACCTCTCCGTTCCCTATGATTTGTGCCTCCTGTTTTAATTTAAGAATAAAAAGCTATTTGGAGACCTAATTCTTTACATTTTCTCTTTTAGGTAGAGTGCGGTGCTTAAGTATGTCACTTTGGTCACTGACTCACTTGACTGCTCTACACCTCAATGACAATAATCTTGCTCGCATTCCACCTGATATTGCCAAGCTCCATAATCTGGTTTACCTGGATCTATCATCCAACAAACTCCGAAGTTTACCAGCAGAACTAGGAAACATGGTATCTCTCAGGTGAGAAGGGTAGCCCTGCTTAACTTCCCAAGAGTCTGTCACTGATGGATATGGGAACAAGTGAACAAACTTTGTCCTTGAAATTTGTGGATAGACTTTTCTTTAAAATTCTTAGCTGTACGTTAATATAGACCTGCAAGGCAAATTAGTTTTATTATTAAGGGATTCTCTTTAGCATTAAACCTCTAACTCTCTGATTATTTTATTGGGCTTTTTGAAATATCCCCATATGGCTGTCTGATGTTTTCTGTGGGCAATTAACTAATTACATTGAGCTACTGTCCATTGCTGCAAATGCTCAATGCTGGCTTTCAGCCAGCTTACAAATGAAAAACCCTTTCAAATAGCCATTGAACTCACAAGTAGCATCTCTGCTTCCAAGTAAAATGCTTACTCAATTTAAAAAAAAATTTTTTTTATCCCACTTATGTGACCCTTAGAGGTCAATACAAAAATTGTTGTAGTTTCATGCTTCCTCAACACGACACCTTGTATGTGTACAGTGTATCCTTTTTGTCCTGATGTATTATAGTTTTGTCCAGTTCTTTATCTTCAAACTTAGATGTGAAAGTTTATAATCTTATTTACAGAATGTATAACAATTTAAAAACTGAAGTAGCCATCCTTCAAGAATATCACAGCATACAGTGTCATGAAAACGACCCTTTTAAAATGATGCTAATAAACTACTCTTTCATCTGTTGTAGGGAATTGCTTTTAAATAACAATATGCTACGGGTTTTGCCTTATGAACTTGGACGGCTCTTCCAGCTACAAACCCTAGGTTTGAAAGGTGAGTGCACTTCTAATAATTCTCCAGATTGATATTTTTGGGCTCTGTAGTGTTCTGTGATTTTAAAACTCCTTTTCAAAGCAAGCCATAGTCTATATTTGTAGTATGCATGGCTGTGTCTGCTGCATTTGCTCAAGATACCTTGTTTCCCCCACTCCTATGCTACGTCTAGACTGGCATGATTTTCCGCAAATGCTTTTAACGGAAAAGTTTTTCTGTTAAAAGTGTTTGCGGAAAAGAGCGTCTAGATTGGCACGGACACTTTTGTGCAAAAGCACTTTTTGCGGAAAAGCGTCTGTGCCAGTCTAGACGCGCTTTTGGGCAAAAAAGGCCCGATCGCCATTTTAGCCATCGGGGCTTTTTTGCGCAAAACAATTCTGGGTTGTCTACACTGGCCCTTTGCGCAAAAGCATTTGTGCAAGAGGGCTTTATGAACGAGTGTCATTGTATTTGCGCAAGAAGCACTGATTTTGTACATTACAAAGTCAGTGCTCTTGCGCAAATTCAAGCGGCCAGTGTAGACAGCTGGCAAGGTTTTGCACAAAAGCGGCCGCTTTTGCGCAAAAATTTGCCAGTCTAGACGCAGCCCTAGAATATTATTACAATAATACTGCATTTTTATTTTACGAAAATTGTGCTCCTGAACATGTTCCGCTAGAAAAATATTGCAGGTTCTCCATATGAAAATAGCTCTTCAGTCTTAATATGTAGGTATACTTCATTATATGGGAGGTTGAGATGGCAAGAAAGAAACTTTAGAAGGATTATCAATGTCTTCAGAAGGCGAGAGTAGGATGAAATTTCAGGGTAGCAGAGGTTTTTAAAGGAGCAAAAGATGGCTGACTAATTTTTAAGTAAAATCAATATATTTCACTGAAAAAGAGTATTACATTAGGGTTTATATTTTGAGATGAATTGCCTTTAAGGAATAAACTTCCCAAAATTTGCAGAATTTGGCAGAATGTCCTGCAGATTTCCAGTAACCCTATTCATAACTTTTTTTGGTGGTTTTTGTGTGTTGTTGTTGTTTTAACTTGGTTTAAAACTTGGTCTATGTCCATAGTTTGTCATCTGGAATATTAAGCAATATATCCTTAGCCATATTTGAGATGAACAAAGATGAATTAGGACAGTAGCTAAAGACTGATTGAAAGTTGGAACTCTAAGTAAAATACTCTACACCAGGCAGAAGAGAATTCTCTGGGTTTGAGAGAAAATCTGTTTTGACCTTCAGTTTGGCATAACTGTTAAACTGTGCATGTGCTCTGTGCAAAATTTCAGAATCCTCAAGTTGGGGTGCTTTTGGTAAGAGATGCGTTCTGCATGCATACACAGTGCATCGTGAGGCTGCCTCTCCTGAAATCCCTCTATTTTATCCAGAAATTGTTGAAAAGTATCATTGCTGGCTGTTCTGTTAAAGTTTGTTATCCAAGCTTTTGGGCTTTGTATTCTGGAATGCATACAGCCTGGAAAAGTTGAGGATGGTATCAACCATTTGCCTCAGTGAGACTAAACACTTGCCCCAGAGCAGTGCCCCACACCTATGCATGTTTTCACAGTGCCATTTCAGAGCATACGTGTCCTAGTGGCCCTGCATATCTTTCTACAAGAAGCTTATCAGTGGCCTTGAATTGTCCATTTTATCCTTCCTCCACTACTTAAAACATTGTTTATTTTTTTTAATATGGTACTTAAGTGCATAATTTCCAAATATAAAAACGAATGTATTTAGTGATGTTGGAACAAAAAATTACTTGGGTTACTGCTCAGTTGAAATGATATGAAAGTGTACTATCATCTGTGCTAGCTATTTCCCAGGCCATCCATTGTTATGATATCCTGGAATTAGATAAATTGGAAATGGAAAAGACCAAATGGATCATCTTGTCTGTCTCCTCTCAGGAAAGTCAAGTTTCAATGCACATTTTGATTCAGGGAGCTCATTATTGCATTTTTGTTCTGAATCTTTCAGGCAATCCTTTATCACAGGATATTCTCAGCCTGTACCAGGACCCAGATGGAACACGAAAGCTACTGAACTACATGCTTGACAATCTAGCAGGTAGCACAACCAGAAGTTTCGTTTGATATACATAACTAATTGCCAAACACTGTCACTCGTATTGGATAGCATTCAATTGAGGGTCTGAGTTTCTGAATCACTTCCAACTGCTTTTATGATCCTATCAAGTCCTGGGACTCCCACACAAAAATAACAAAATCGATGAAGTAGTATTGTAACAGATATGACTTGTGGTAGGGCATGAAGAAATCTAGCTTCCTAAGTTAATGGCTTAGATTTAATATATGGAATATGGCGTCCTTCACCACTAGATGACTGCTTTGAGCCCAGAATAGCGACGTAAACATTAAAAAAACAAGAAACCTACTAAATGTCTGAAATTCAGTCTGTTGCATGGTTCAATGCTCCCTGCGGCTGCTGGCTTCATGGGCCCCCAGCATTGGCCGAGAGATTAACCGGCAAGGTAACCTATAAGCAGATGCTTATTAGTTAACTGGTTAAACTCTTACATCCCTAGTCCAGAACTGATAAGTAGTGACAAAAGGTTTCTGTTTAAGGGAGCATGTGCATCCAGGAGAAGTGGTTGGGTAGGATCAGTGTCTTTTAAATCAGTAAAAAATTGGCATCGTGGTTGGCAATCTCATTAGGGCCAAGGATTAATTTGACAGGGAACCAAACTATCCTTTCATCAGCAGAGGCTGAGATACATTGGCTGGGTGACATGGGAGAGCTTGTACGGCCTCTATCCTCACTTTATATCTTATTAGAAACTGAAGCCCTCAGTTTGTTATTGCTCCTAGTTTGGTACTTTTCACTTGTATTAATTCCAAATTGCAAGCAGCGTGATTTCAACTGTTCCTAAAACTTCAGTCCAGAAATAGATCTCTCTCACTATTTTAAAATCCTGCCCTTATGCATTTATAATTGAACCACTCTATTTCACTGCTGAATGTTTTAGTTTTGTGTCCTGTTTCCCCTTCGTCCCTCCTTCAAATGTTTTGATACAAACTGAAATTGAGTTTGGTTGTAGAGTATTTATTTGGGGTGGGGTTCTTTTTTTTTTTTTTTTTAAGCATTTGATGTATTTGAGAGATTTACTTTGCAATCCTGTCTACAAAATACTATCTTTTTGGGGGTGGGGGGGAATTAAATAAAAACCTTTAGTAAGATTTATGGGGTACTTTTGGTAGAGCACTCTTAAACATTAATGATTTCCCATAACAGTTTGGCTTCATCTATACTGCAGCACTATTTTGGGATACCGCTATTCCGTGTCTTTTGAGCGTGCCCATTATTCCAAAATATAACTGGCTCGCTATTCTGACGTCCCTGTAAACCTCATTCCATGAGAAGTAAGGGACGTTTCAGAATAGCGATTCATTTTGAAATAAGAGTGGTGTATACATCGCCAAATTTCAAAATAAGCTATTTTGAAATTAACTAATTTGCGTAGCTCCAATGGAATGCACCCTTTGTTAGAAATTAGGGATGTGGAATGGTTAATTGGTAAGCATCACCTGGTTAACCTGCAGGCCATACCATGGGTGAGGGGCTGTTCCGGCCAGCCAGACACCCATTTAAGCGGTTAACTGGTTAAACCAGTTAACTGATTAAACAGGATTTTACATCCCTATTAGAAATTAGTTTATATGCAAATTTAATGAGAAGTCTTTCTATCACACCTGGACTTGACTACTATGTTGTAAAATTACTGCACACAATTTCCTCAACATCATTTTTAAAAAGGGCTTTTTTCCTTGGACAGAGTCCTTTGGAGTTTTATTGCCACCTAGGCAGTACGAGGTCCCGGGGAGAGGGATTTCACTAACAATACTAGATGAGAAAATTGGGTCAAATGGCAACGTTGCAGTGGTGCAGAAGTGTTTCAGGGAATGTCTTATGATGTATGGAGAGCAAGAGAGGATTCCCATGTGCTGAAAATCACAGAGAAGCTATATGATTGCTGAATTTGCTATTCTATTACATTTACAATTTTTAGGCCTTTGTATGATGATTCAGAATCCTCTTTCTTCCCTTGAGCATAAAAGGCTTTGGAATTTCGTATCTCCCCTCTGGGTTTTTAAAGCATAGTATTGGGCAATGCTGCTGAGCTCTCAACTTGATTAAGTTAAGATAGTGACTTACGTTGATATTTATAAACCCTAAATTAAATTAGTCACTCTTTTGTAATTTCAGTTCATCCAGAGCAGCTGCCTCCAAGGCCGTGGATTACTTTAAAAGAACGAGACCAAATTCTGCCCTCAGGTAATTTTGTGGCCTTTCTCCCTTTTTTCCATCAATGCTTCAAATATTTATAGCAAACAGAAAGTAGTAAGCATAAGTCTTATGCCTTTAAAATATGGGTCAGTCTAAAAATAACAGGATATTTTTAACTTTCTACAATTCATTCTTTTGCAAAGTTTTATTTAGATTATTGCTACCTGACTGCAACGATCTCAAAATCATACAGAGAATTTAAGTTTTAAAAAATAGCCCTTAACATATATATTGCTGGTTTTGGGTTCTTTCCTGTGCCCATAATGATCCCTTCTAGTTGTTTTGTGACACTGCTTCAGAAAAATACCACCATCTAGCCTGTTCCTTTTGATTTGATGCAAAAGCAGTTACCTTCATAAGGTTAGAGTTCAGTGTCTTCTAAGTGTGCCAGCCAGTGATGGCCCTGAGAAAGCAGATACCCAGTTCATTTGGATTTAAATTTAAACCATATAAATGTTTATGGCTGTTTCACAGAAATAGTGTAAATCATAAAATAACTGCACACAAATACCACAGGCAGCGCCTCTAGACTGCTCCTCAGTGTAGTTCCAGAAGCCCCTGAACAATGTTCTCTTCAATCTTTTCTATCCATGTGCAGAACAAATTTTTTGTGTGTGTGCAGACTGAGGCATTTGTGAAACACAGAACCTAGCTGTGGGCACTCTGCTAATCAACTGGGTGGCATCTGAATTTCTCCTGGGCACTGCCCTTGAATCTGTGTTTATTTTCCTTTTCTTCTCTCTGCTCCTTTGGTTTCTTCAACTGCAGTAGGAGAAGCACAGGAATGCCTGGTACTGAAGATAGTTTGGTGCCCTCTACTGCTACTTGTACTGAACAGCAAATATCTATTTTTAAGATTTTTTTTTTTTTTTTTTTTTTTTTAAATTGAACCGCTTTCCTTGGTCCAGTACAAGTTCGTCTCTTTCCTTTTTTTTATTAATAAAATTGCTGGGTTTAGAACAAGAATTGTTTACAAATGGAGCCACTTCTGGATTTTTATTCATTCTTATTGACTTATGAAACTTTCATAAATTTGCCCTTGAAGTTTCAGGCTCCTCATTCTGATTGCAGAAAATCCCCTTTTATTAAATCAAGCATAAGAAAAGAATCCTTCAGAACAAATTTTCAGCCTTCCTTTTATTTTTCCATTTGCTTGTCATTTTAATTTATGCTTTCAATGCGTTATCAGCTTTCATGAGAAAAATCATCTTTAGGTAAATTTTGAGACCAAATTAACAATAGTTAATTTTTGAAGCTTGAAATGATACCTTCCTGGAGCTCTGTGTTCCGATTACTTTGAAGTTGGGATAATCTCATATCCACAAAAATTTCTCTTGTAAATCTGACCACCCCTTTCTTCAAAAGAGACTCTTCTTATTGCCTAGTAGTGGGAAGCTGGCTTTGGACAGCTTTTTAATCATTGTAAATTCTAAAGTGAAACAGTCAAACCTTCTGATTTGCCATTGAGCGAGAATGATGGGTGATTCAGGTTGGATGAGCTAATAGGAAGCATGACACTCATTTTCTCTACTGTATTAAAACGTCAACATTCATTAATTGCCAAACTTTTCTTTTTAAATCTATACCTCCTGATTTTACTTTAATGTATTTCTTTGGCCAAAGTGTGGTCTTCCACCACAGGAAAAAGAGAAAAAGTAAATTCTCTAATGATCTATGAAGGAACATATAGATCCAAGCACAAGGGTTTATTACGCACAGTGCTGGCGGAGTGTCACTTCGCTGTTAGGCTCAGTGAGACACTGCTAAACAATGGATTACTATAGATTATATAGGGTGCCAATGGACGTAGAGAAGCGACGGGGTGGGAGTTCCCAAGCCCGTGTATAGGTTCTAGCAGCAAGACAAAATTAGCACAATAAGCCAATAGTCTAAAAGATTACATAATTGCTCCACCCATAGCTCAGGTTAACATGTTTGCTAATACACAGGTGATATCCCTCAAAATTCTCCTCTTGCAAGGTGTAAGTTAAATCCTGATTTCAGGTCCACAGAAATGACGATGGCACTTCCCAGACAGGTTGGCCCACAGGTCCATTCCTAGAGGGTCTTAAAGCAAAAAGAACAGTAAACAGGACACAGCGAGCAATGACAATTGTGTATCGTTGATCTATGCGTCCTCTTGAGCTCGGGTTGACATCTGTGAGGGACGGATGCCATAACTTATGCTGACATGCTGGCCCTTTCCCTGAACTCTGGTTGGCATTCAGGGAGTATGTACTTGTCCTGAACCACGGAGTAGACTCCGAGGCCCCCCTATTTGAGCTATGTGCCCATAACTCATAAGTCCCCAATTACTGCTCCCCACCTTGGGTTGGGCTGTCTTAGCTTGTTTATGGCTGGTTAAACAAACATGTCTGTTTCTTGCTTATCTCAACCTTTCTTTAGCCATGTATTGTCCATTGTTAACTAGGCCTCATGCCTCAGACCAGGCCCGTAGAGTTTGGACACATGTGAAAGGTTCTTAACAGAGATCGTGGTCAAGATCTTACATACATAATATTGGGATTTTGGCCCTTCAGTCTATTAGATAAAAGAATGGTCTTTGTATGTATTTCATGGCTATCGTGCTTGTCATGGCAGCATACCAATAGGATGCAGAAAAGTACTCTTTTAGAAAGTTTAAATATCTTTTTACGGTATACCATGGAAAACTAGCAAAATGTTACAGTAGTAGCACATCCTTCAGCAATTTGCTGTATAATCATGCTGTTTAATTCTGTTTAATTATATAAGCTATTAGAAGACCTGCCCAGTGTTGTTCAGGTCCTTAACTCAAATAAGTTTTGTTTTTCTTCATTTAAATCATTGTTCTCGGATGGGGATGAGGGTAGGGATGTAATAGGATAGTTGATTAACTGATTAGAAAAAGCTTATAAGTTAATGCTATAGACTACACGCATTTCTCCCCCCTCCCCTCCCCCCCCAGTAAATTTTTTTAGTAGGCTGGCCAGTAGCCCAGCTCAGTCCTGGCTTGCGATGGGTCCCAGACCCTACTTGCTGCACCTCTGCATTTAAAATGTATTAGGAGCCAGGTGGGCAAACAGCCAGGCTTAGTTCCGACTCACACCGGGTCTGGGACCTACCCACACTGTAGCTCTGCATTTAAAGAGCATTAGGAGCTAGGTGGGCAGGCAGCACAGCTCAGCTCTGGCTTGCGCTGGGTCTGGGTGTGCAAAACAGGCTGCTGCCACCCCGCACTGCTGCCTCTGCATCAGAGGCAGCAGCATGGGGCAACAGTCAGCTGGTCCACAAGGGGAGCTGGTTTTTAAACTGGTTCCCCTCGCAGACCAGCTCCTGCCTGACACCCTGTGCTGCTGCCTCTGATACAGAGGCAGCAGCACGGAGTGGCCGGGGGCTCCTTGGGATCATGGCCGGGGGCTCCTTGGGACCATGGCCGGGAGCGCACTGGCTACTGGCTCTGCCCCCGCGTACTGTAGAATAGTCGACTAACAGTTAAGAATTCATGGGGTTACTCAACTATTCAATTAAATGTTGTTTGACATCCCTAGATGAGGGGTTCAGTATGCAGTCTGCCCCGTGAAGCGAGGACAGTTTCCTCCCTCTCACTATAGCAGCTCTCTCACCTGTCCATGGCTGCTGCAGCTCCATTGAGCACATCCAGGGGAGGCGTGCACGATCTCCAGTGGGAGGACGGATAGACAGACAGACAGACTCTGAAGTACAGTAAAACTCCATTAGTCCGGCATCCAATGCTCCGGGACTCCTGATGGTCCGGCACCATCAGGAACCTGGAAGTGCTGGGGCAGCCGGACAGGCTTCCCCCATTCAGCTGCTGCTGAAACTGACCAGCAGCTGAATCGGGGAAGCCGGGAGCAGAGCAGCTGGGGTGCTGCCGGGTTGGTCTCGTAGCGCTGCTCCTCGGGGCTGCGGGACCAACCCAGCAGCATCCCAGCTGCTCTTGGGGATGCCTGGGGCAGAGCAGCTGGGGTGCTGCCGGGTTGGTCCCGTGGCCCGCCCCTCGGCGCTGCGGGACCAACCCAGCAGCATCCCAGCTGCTCTGCCCCAGGGGTCCCCAAGTCAGCCGCTGCTGAAACAGATCAGCGGCTGATTCCAGGAAGCCCGGGCAGAGCAGCTCTGCCCCGGCTTCCTGGAATCAGCCGCTGATCTGTTTCAGCAGCGGCTTGAATCGGGACCCCTGGGGCAGAGCAGATAAGTAGTCCGGCTCTGCCCCAGGCGTCCCCAAGAGCAGCTGGGGTGCTGCCGGGTTGGTCCCGCAGCCCGAGGGCAGCGCCACGGGACCAACCGGGCAGTACCCCAGCTGTTCTGTCCCAGGCGTCCCCAAGAGCAGATGGAGTGCTGCTGGGTTGGTGCCATAGCGCCGCCTCGGCGCTGCGGTGACCAACCTGGCAGCACCCAGCTGCTCTATTGCAGGCATCCCGATTTAGCTGCTGCTGAAACTGACCAGCAGCGGCTGAATCAGGGCGCCTGGGGCAGAGCTGGACTATCGTAAGGGGGCTATGAGGGTCTGGGGTGGCATCCTCCCACCCCACTCCAGACCCTCATAGCCCCCTTCCGATAGTCCGGCATATCTGATAATCCGGCACCCCCTGGGTCCTAAAGGTGCCGGATTATTGGAAGTTTACTGTATATAGTAGATAGCTGTCCCTTTCTTCACTCCTGCCCCCTGCTGGCCCAGTGGGGTTATAGTTGTCCTGGTCTCCATTTCTGAACACCCTGCCCACCCGCCCGCCCCAGGTCATTCTTCAGTATAATTGTCCCTTCTACCAGGCCCCTCCCTTTACATTTTATGAGAAACAATCGAATTCCAGGCACATCCCATTACCTTGGCACAACCAAACCCTAACCTTGCTTTAAGCAAGGATTCTTTTAAGAGGAAGCTGCATACCAAATTTGGTGGTCCTAGTTCTTACCATTTAAAAGAAGTTCTTGAATGGATTCCTGGACTGACACACACAGATGTACGTTTCTGAAATATATAGTAAGAAGATTTAAGCTTGAAGCTGCTATTTCAAGGTAGCTGAGACAATAGATGTTAGCTCATGGCTCAGTTAGCAGTCATCTCAGCTGTACACCTGGCTTTTCGTACATACAAATCCTGTAGAGGCCCATTGGCTTCTCTGGATTCTTGATGGGTCACAAAAGTGCAAAGCAAACTGTTAAATGGGGACCTAATTGAGATATCAGTAGCACTTGCAGCTCCCATTGATGTAAGTAGGAGATGCATGTATGTACCAATTATTGTTTCATTTAGCGATAGTTGTTCCCAGGCTTCAGTATGCTAAAATAAGTAATAATGCAAACTTAGGCCAAGCAACTGAGAACTCTGTCAACAATTACCTTTTGCACATGCAAGCAAGTGGTATGTTTTCCCCAGAGTTTACCCTTGTATGTCAGTTGCTACATCAAAGGATTTTATGACTCTCCTCCCCCTGTTAACGAAACGTGTGTGTGTTGGGGGGGAACTTAGTGCACTTACTGAGATACTGAATTATCCTTCAGCATAGGTATCTTTTATGGGAAAAAATGCTGTTTTATCTATGTTCATCAATAATCCCCTCTGTTTCCTCCTAGCTTCATTCACAGTTATGTGTTACAATGTGTTATGTGATAAATACGCCACCCGGCAGCTATATGGCTACTGCCCGTCCTGGGCATTAAATTGGGAGTATAGAAAAAAGGGAATCATGGAAGAAATCGTGAACTGGGATGCAGATATCATTAGTCTTCAGGTAACAGTAAAAAAACCAACACTTTTTTTGTTTTGGCTTTCATCTGGAAAAAGAATACCTAATACCTTTTGGGGCCAGTATTCTATTCAAAGTATTTTATCTTAATGGTGAACCTCAAAGTGTTCATTCCAGTATGTGCGCACAGATTCTAGTTAAATTATTGTAATTTTATAATGATAGTTTAGCTTCTCATGTTTTCTAATACATAACTGGTATTAGAATTTCTGCCCCTCTACAAGCATTCTAAATATTTTACTTAGCTTGTAATAAATCAACAGGCTTTAATGAGAAAAGGAAGAAATTGCATTTTAACCTAAAAGCCATTTCTTCTAATCCCCTGCTATGACTCCTATCCAACATAGCACTTGTGCTTATGCTTAATTTCAGCCATGTGAGCAGTCCACTTAGAATCAAAGGAGTAGTACGCATATCTTTAAAAGTTAAGCAGTGATTTGCTGATTTGGCACATACATTGCTTACCAACATACATGTTGGTAAAGAATTTATCCTAAGCGTCAAGTACAGTTGAGTGGTGTTGGCTTTAAAGATTATCTAATTTTGGTTTTTAAACAAGTTCTAGTGTATTACAAGAATAAAATCCATCCATCTCACATTAAGAAAAAAACAGCGAACTTGAATGAAAAAGTTTGCACTAATTGCTGTATATCTCTAAATAAAATTTTTTAAACTAGGAGACTAACCACTTTTTAGATGTCAAAAATGAATGGTGGGCTTCCTGTTGATGTTCAGGACAACTTCTCAAAATATTTCTGCCACGTTTCCTTTTTGAAACTTCCTTTGACTTCCAGGACTCCCAATATCTTTATCATATACTTTAGATTAGTTGTCTGATATAACGTAAGGTTCCATGTAAGCAACATAAATCTGTGGGTTTGGCAACAAGTTATTTGGTAACAGACACTTGCTTTGGTTTGTATTCATACAGGGGAGGGAGCATTTACTTTTGTTATTAACATGTCACTAATTTTCTTCATTGTAACATTAGCTGTATTCTATTCCAGGAAGTGGAAACAGAGCAATACTTCACCCTCTTTCTGCTGGCATTAAAAGAACGTGGGTATGATGGATTTTTTTCTCCAAAGTCACGTGCCAAAATCATGTCTGAGCAGGAGAGAAAGCATGTGGACGGCTGTGCAATATTCTTCAAAACAGAAAAGTAAGGGTCAAGTTCATAGATTTATATCTTGTTTTTTTTTTTTAAAAAATAAAGAATCAAACAGTAGCACTGGAAATGTTTGTCCTTCAGGTCTGAAAAAATTAATGAAATTGTTTGCTGCAATGAGTGGTAAGCCAGTTAGTATGTAGTACAACTAAAAATTGAAAGTGTGTGAAGTGCTTTTCTTTCATTTTCCAACAATGAAGTTGTGCTTGTGTTGTGTACTTAGAGTGGTATCTTTCCATTCACTTTGCAGGTTAATACACAAAATATTCCCCTCAAGATATGAACTGAATTAATAGAATAGCTTAACTGCACCAAGTTCCTAAAGTCTATATAATCTCTGCCTTTGCCACTATAGTTTTAGATCTACAAGTTGGACCTCTCTGGTCCAGTACCTTCAGGACCTGATCCGTCCTGGATAAGGGAATTTTCTGAACAATGAGAGGTACCCTGACACTTCCCCCTCCCCACTACCGGCACCTTTGGCCCAGCCTCCACTGCTGGCTGGGCGCCATGCTGCCCGATCAGGCTGCTGCAGTCCAGCCCCGCTGCTGGGTGGTATGCAGCTCCCCCCGTGCTGCTTCTGTTGGGGTGCTGCAGCCCTTGCCCAGATTCTCATTCGGGGTTGCTCCATCCCCGGCCCCACTGTTGGGATGTAGGCAGCCCCAGTCACGCTGCTGCTGCTGCCACCGCTCAAGCTACTGCAGCCCCGCCAGCACCAAGGCTGACACATCCCCGACCTGGCTTCCCCTCCAGGGCTGCCATAGTCGTTGCCCTGCTGCCGGACAGCAGGCGGCAGCCCCTGCTGCTGCAGCTTGGCTGCTACCAGACTCGCTGGGCTAGGCTGCACTCCTAGCTGCTGGCCCTCCTGCTCTAGGGCTCTTATCCAGGAACATCCGTGGTCATTCCAGACCCACGGGTGTGGCAGGATCACAGAATCCTGAATTTGGGAGGTGCAACCTGTAAATGTTTGTTGCAGGCATATGCCCGCTGTCTGTATTTTGACTATAAAGTGGCCATGGTATTGTAATCTCTGTGAAGACAGCAATCGTTTTGTGCTGTAAATATCAGAAAGTGTAGGTCAGGTGGGGAAAGCAGCACTGCATGCAATTATTGTCCTTTTGCAAATGATTCAGGAAATTTTGTACCTCTTGCATCAATGAGTCTTAATTCTCTCTGATTAATGGTGTGCTGGTGGTTATAACCTGCTATAATTCAGGTTATGCCATGCTTCCATTGTAACAGCAGTTCATACCTTTTTAAAAAAAGTAGTTTGCCTTTTTGGGTTGAAAATTTCCATGCTGGGAATGATTCAGGTCCTTTTGGATAAGGGTTGTCTGTGAGGGATGCACAAAGATGACAAACACAAACCTCAACACTTATCTCAACTGTGACACCTATAAGATATCAGAGCTGTAAAAAAAAAAAAAAGTCTATCTGACCCTAGAGGTAGGCAGCTTGCCTAGCTATAGTTTAAACAAAACAAACCTGAAAATAAATTGCATATATTTTACCTCGCCCATCCTACATTTTTCCCTGGCCTTTTTTAGGTTGGCTACTTTTGTGGGCAAGGACAGCCTCTTAGTGTCTGAGCATGAGTAAGACAATAGGCCCCAATCTTATTTGGCACATCTGGTAACTTTACAGAGAATAATAAATTGGAAGTTTATGGTAAACTTTATCATATACTTTAGATTAGTTGTCTGATATAACGTAAGGTTCCATGTAAGCAACATAAATCTGTGGGTTTGGCAACAAGTTATTTGGTAACAGACACTTGCTTTGGTTTGTATTCATACAGGGGAGGGAGCATTTACTTTTGTTATTAAGTGGTCTGGTAGCACTTTATAGACTAACAAAACATGTAGATGGTATCGTGACCTTTTGTGGGCACAGCCCACTTCTTCAGATGACCGGAGTTATGAGTTTAGGATGGATACTATCTATTGACTTTGATTCTTATCTGCTTCGTTTTAACTACACAATCTTCAGATACTTACTTACTGATTCCCTCTAGCTCTCTCTCTCCCACCCCCCATCTTTTTTTTTTCCTTCCCCTTCTCCTTCCCCCTCTCTTATTTATTTTGGGTGTGCACATCCTAAACGCATAACTCCAGTCATCTGAAGAAGTGGGCTGTGCCCACGAAAGCTCATGATACCATCTACGTGTTTTGTTAGTCTATAAAGTGCTACCCAGACCATTTATTGTTTTAAAAAAATGTGTTTAGTGCAACTGCCTACTTATGACTAATGCTGTACATATTAGGGATGTTAAATATCGGTTAATTGAATAGTCGAGTAAACTCATGAATTCTTATCAGTTAGTCAACTATTCTATAGTCCCTGGGGGCGGGACTGGCAGCAGCGCAGGGTGCCAGGCGGGAACTATTCCGCAAGGGGAGCCAGTTTAAAAACCAACTTCTCTTGTGAACCAGCTGCTTGTTACCCTATGCTGCTGCCTCTGATAAAGAGGCAGCAGTACAGGGTGGCAGCAGCCCTTGTCTGGGGGGACAGTCTGAGCTCCCAGATCCAGGGCGAACCAGAACTGAGACAGGCTGCCTGCTGGCTTTTAATACATTTTAAATGCAGAGCCACAGTGGGGGTAAGTCCCTGATCGGCGTGAGCCAGAACTGAGCCGGGCTGCTGGCCAGCCTGCTAAAAAATGTACTGGTTGGGGAGGAGGGGAAATGTGTGGAGTCCACAGCATTAACCTATAAGCTTTTGCTTAGCGGTTAATCTACTACACTATTACATCCCTAGTACATATGTGCGGTGTGTTTTGTCTTCGCTCAGATTTACATTGGTGCAGAAGCACACTGTGGAGTTTAACCAGGTGGCAATGGCTAACTCGGAAGGGTCAGAAGCTATGTTAAACAGAGTGATGACAAAAGACAACATTGGAGTTGCTGTGGTATTAGAGGTGCACAAAGAATTATTTGGAGCAGGTCAGTATAACCGTCACTACTGTTGTATGTATGGATTTGCTCAGATGTACTTACAAGTAAATTGCTCCTTTATAGTGGTTGTGTAATATATTATTGAATGTAAAACTTTTAACCAAACATTTGCAATGCAGCACCATTTGGTACATTACTTGGATGAGAGCTCTTTTATAAAACAGGAATTTTCTTGGTCAGTCTGAGATTAGATACAAGTTGTTGTGAAACAGCCATAATGTATTTTTTAAATCAAGATGTTTGAACAGGCACATCAGGCACTGGGTATTAAGTTTTCAAGACTCTCGTTCTTTCCTGTTTTGATTTCACTTGCTGAATTATGTGCTTCTGCCAGGCAGAAGTACAGACCTCTCTCCCAATAATTGTTAGTGCTGTTCAACTTCTTATCCTGATGTCGCTCTTTCGTCTTCATTTAATCCTTTACAGTGTCCCTGCGGCAGTGTGGAACTGGCTACCAAACAGGTTTTTAATGAAGCATGGTTAATTAGTGATGTCTCACAAATGTCATTCAAAGAGTCACATAAGTCTTTTGTCACCTTCCAGTTTGATGGCCTTTTTATGTAGCCCTGAAGTTAATAGGCAGTCTCTAATTGCAGCACAGGAAGAGTCTTTCTGTAACTTCATCTCCTATCTAGTCTACAGTCTCTGTTCTTAGTGCAATAAAAGCACTAGCTGTACTTTTTTCAGCAATAGCAGTCTTATTCCAGGACTCTAACCAGGAGCTGGGCCTTTTCCTAGCAAACAAATTGCTATACCAATAGGTAAGAAAAAGTCTGAAAAAATTCTCCATTCCTATGTTGAAAAACTGAATGGTAAGGAATCGTCAGAATTGTAGGTGATTTTCTCTTCTTCAGTTTCATTCTATTAAGAAAACCCAAAATTCAGCTGTTTCTCCTCTAGTAGTTGGGATCAGACCTATACTACCCTGAAAAATTATCCCTCTTGATGGAGGGGGAGGGGAAGAGAGTATGGATTAAAACGCTCAAGTAGACAGTGAGTTGCCAAGGATGCACAACTTCCCCATGGCATATTTCGAAGACAGTCTACACTAAGGGTGCTAAGGACTAGTCGACTATCCACTAAACAAATGCTTATTGGATAGTCCAGTTGACTAGTCGATTCCTTTCCTTCCCTCCCCCCCTGCTGCTTCTGTTAGTTAGAGGCAGCAAAGGGGAGAAGAGGGGGTACTTCAAAGTGGCAGTACCGCATGGAGCCCTTTCGTGGGCTCCATGCAGCGCTTCCGATGTAAAACACCACGGCAGTGTTTCTAAGGGGCAGCACCGCACAGAGCCCGGGATCAGCTGGGGACTCCCTAGCTGACTCCAGGCTGCTGGAGACTCCCCAGCTGACCCTGGGCTCTGTGCGCTTTGAAATGCCGCGCTCGGCATTTCAAAGCGGCAGCACTGCACAGAGGCTCTTGTGCATTTCAAAGCATAAGCGCCCTCTTGGAGCCCTGAGTCAGCCGGGAGTTCCACATTCCTCAGCGGGGGCTCTTGTACATTTCAAAGGAGGACTGCGGAAGTGCCTATCAACTAGTTGAGTAGTCAGTTAATTAACATCCTTAGTCTACACTCTCATAGAAATGGTGCTATATAACACAGCATACTTATTCCATTGCTGAATGGGTAAGTAATTTTGTCACAACTGTTTGAACTTTTATTTTGTGAGTAGTTCACATAATTGTACTAGTGCTTGGAGAACATGGCATGGATTATAGTTGACACTTAATATCCTCCTCTTAGAAGGAGATGTAATTATCTCAGATTAGACAGTTAACAGTCTTGTCCATCACCACTTGCCTTATATATTCAAAAGTTTGTGTTATGAGACCTGTAACCAAATAAAGTTCTGAAACAAAGCATATTGTTACTGTGAAATAGATCTTTATTTAATTTGTTGTTAGACTTTGGAAAAAACCTGTTATGAAAATAAGGCCACATCTTCACTTCCTGGATGATCAATGGGTGGTTGATCTTTCGGAGTTCAATTTAGCAGGTCTAATGAAGACCTGCTAAATTGAACACTGAGGGTGCCCCTGTTGATGCTGGTACTTCTCAAATCATGAGGAGTAAAGGAAGTTGATTGGGGCATTTGTTTCTGTCAACCTCTTGTGGAGACAGTTCAGATTAAGGTATGTGGACTCCAGCTATGCAATTAGCTAACCTAGAGTTGCATATCTTAATTCAGATTTCTTTGTAACTATAGACATGGCCTTAGAATATTTATTTTTAATTCATCTAAATTTCTAGTTGAACAAGTGACAGTAATTTTGCATTATCTATAACGAGAGGAATTTAATAATTCACCGAATTTACTTTTTAATAAAACTTCTTTTAATCCAGGTTTGAAGTCGCTTCATGCTGTGGACAAACAGCTGCTTATTGTGGCAAATGCCCATATGCATTGGGACCCTGAATACTCAGATGTGAAACTCATTCAGACTATGATGTTTGTCTCAGAACTGAAAAATATCCTTGAGAAAGCCTCCATCAGGCCTGGCAGCCCAACAGCAGATCCTAATTCTATCCCTCTGGTGCTGTGCGCAGATCTTAACTCGCTGCCCGATTCAGGTATTTACAAATTGCTCATCACTTTAATGATAGTGTCTCTTGGATTTTTATTAGAGTATTTGAGTCAGCTTTCCACCCACCATTTGTATGGTTATTAACTGCATATCTGTTGCTTTTGTTGTGTGAAAGCATTCTTACTCAAATCTGTTTGTGGTTCAAAATTCCCAAACCAGATATCTAGCTCCCCTATTGGAGTGCATATCAAATACCTTTCAGTGTATTAGCACTTTAAGTATTGGTTGTGTGCAAGATTTAGTAAATATTGAATATAATAAAAAAGCTTAAGATGTGGGGCGGCGAGGAAGGGTGGGAGGCGGAGGGGTCTGGTGGCAGGGGACCTTCCCTGGTCTGGCAAATTCCCTCATTCGGGACCACCCAGGTCCCGAGGGTGCCAGACCAGGGAGGTCCAACCTGTAGTAATAATGATGTATCAAAAGTGTGGTATGCCTGTTTTGGACTAAGAGCTCGAGGAGTGGTGATATTGAGGAATTCGGAGTTCAGGGTTTATTGCATTCTGGGTGAAAAGCTGACAAAATAAGGTGAGTGCAGAGAAATGAGATGAATGTGCTGTTGTACTTCTGATCTTTAACTCTGTAATCAAGTAGAAATATGGGAGTTAACTTACTGTTAGTGCTAGCTGCCACAGTATGGTTAGCATTTTTACTGTGTAAGGGTTTTGAAATGCTTTTGCTGTCAAAGGTGGTGGCGGTGAACCCCTTTATTATACAGATGCACTCAGGAAGTAATACCCCATCAAAGGAGATTAAAAAATATGGTCTGTATGTATATAGGTGTGTTCTCCCTCTCTTGTTTTGAGGCCATTATCTTTCAATGTGGTTATTAACCAATGTGGTTATTTAAATACCATGCCCATTGTATTTCAGTAATTAATTAAAACAAGACATTGCATCTGTGTTTTGCTAACAGGTGTTGTGGAGTACTTGAGCAATGGCATAGTAGCTGACAACCACAAGGACTTCAAAGAGTTGCGTTATAACGAGTGTCTCATGAACTTCAGCGGCAGTGGAAAAAATGGAGCTCCTGAAGGAAGAATCACGCATGGCTTCCAGCTCAAGAGCGCCTATGAAAACAACGTGATGCCTTACACCAATTACACTTTTGATTTCAAAGTAAGGGCTCATGTACTGACGTTAATTTCTCTTGGACCGAAATTTAGCAGGGGCATTGTTTTGTTGGCTCAAACCCCAGGTCCATCTAACTCTCAGCCCTATTTGAGAGTGGCTGGTACCAGCAGCTTCAGAAGAAGGTGTAAGAATCTTGTAGTAGGCAGATGTGGGATAATTGCCCCTCTAACTTTAGGTCTCATCCTATTATCAAATACTTACAGGTGGTCTTAACCCCGGAAGCATGAATTTTGATAAGCGTTCACCATTATCATAGAACACTAGAACTGGAAGGGGCCTCAAGAGGTCATCAAGTCCAGTTCCTTGCACTCACAGCAGGACCAAGCACCATCTAGGTCATCCCTGAAAAATGTTTGTCTAACCTGCTCTTAAATGGCTCCAGAGTTGGAGATTCCACAACCTCCTTAGGCAATTTGTTCCAGTGTTTACCCATCCTGTTAGGAACTTTTTCCTAATGTCCAACCTAAACCTCCCTTGCTGCAATTTAAGCCCATTGCTTCTTATCCTATCATCGGAGGTCAAGGAGAATAATTTTTCTCCCTCCTCCTTGTAACACCCTTTTATGTACTTGAAAGCTGCTATCATGTCTCCTCTCAGTCTTTTCTTTTTCAAACTAAATAAACCCAATTCTTTCAGACTTCCCTCAAAGATCATGTTTTCTAGACCTTTAATCATTTTTGTTGCTCTTCTTGGGACTTTCTCCACATCCTTCCCACCTTGGAATCATCTGCAAACTTTATAAGCATGCTCTCTATGCCAGTATCTAAATCGTTGTTGAAGATATTGAACATAACCAGTCCCAAGATTGACCCCTGTGGAACCTCACTTGTTATGACCTTCCATCATGATTGTGAACTGTTAATAACTACTCTTTGAGAGTGGTTGTCCAACCAGTTATGCACCCACCTTATAGTAGCCCCATCTACATTGCATTTCTCTAGTTTATTAATAAGGTCATGCGAGACCGTATCAAATGCTGAATCAATGTGTCTGTTCTTGTTATCCATATAAATGTCCAATCACTTCCTGAATCAAACCAAGTTATTGTCTTCAATGATATCCTGTGGGCAGTTACTTTTTCATACAATATGTAATTAGACTGTGAAACTATTTTGTGTTATGGGCTTTGAATTTGCCACCAATTTAATTTAATTTAATTTAATTTAATTTAATTGAAAGTTTGCTTATACGTGTGCTGAGAGACAGAGTTTGCTCCAACAGGTCTTATTTTGACAGTTCAGTCTCTGCTGACAGTTCATTTTTATGATCAGCAATGAGGGGATTTGGAACCAGTATCTAGTCAACATCTTCTGTGGCAAACACTGGTGCAAATAAATCATTTTGGCTTCTTTCTGAGTTCCTAATCTTCCTTCATTGCACACTCTAATCCTGGGGAGCAAGCAAACTTCAGATTTTTGTTTGTTTCACAGGCTTCCTGCTTCTGATATTTGTACAGAATTTCTTGTTATACCTTTTACCTATTTGCATTTTGAATTCCATCATATCCCTCTGAATTTCCTTCTTGCCTGTTGCCTACTGTAGTTCTGCTCCTTTTAATTCTTTGCTTGGTGTAGGCCTTTCAAAATTTGAAAACATCTACTTGTCTGCTGGTTTACGACTTCTTTCTGCTTTTCTTCTTCTTCAGACATTAAACATAAACATCGATCTGCTATGAATAGCATATGCACATATAACATTGCTTGGCACCATCATTGCATCAGTTTTAGACATTCAGCCACAGAATAAGCAATGATGGCCCTAGGTCTGGCATTTCCTTGTAGTTAGTGACCAGTTGGGAAAAGACTATGGAGAAGTGTAACTAGTGGTGTTCCCCAAGGGTCAGTCCTAGGACCAATCCTATTCAACTTATTCATAAACGACCTAGAGAAAGGGGTAAGCAGTGAGGTGGCAAAGTTTGCGGACGATACTAAACTGTTCAAGGTAGTCAAGACCAAAGCAGACTGTGAAGAACTTCAAAAAGATCTCACCAAACTGAGTGATTGGGCAACAAAATGGCAAATTAAATTTAATGTGGATAAGTGTAAAGTAATGCACATTGGAAAAAATAACCCCAACTATATATACAATATGACGGGGGCTAATTTAGCTATGACTAATCAGGAAAGAGATCTTGGAGTTATCGTGGATAGTTCTTTGAAAACGTCCACTCAGTGTGCAGGGCAGTCAAAAAAGCAAATAGGATGCTAGGAATTATTAAAAAAGGGATAGAAAATAAGACAAAGAATATCTTACTGCCCTTATATAAAACTATAGTACGCCCACATCTTGAATACTGCATACAGATGTGGTCTTCTCACCTCAAAAAAGATATTTTGGCATTAGAAAAGGTTCAGAAAAGAGCAACTAAAATTATTAGGGGTTTGGAACGGGTCCCATATGAGGAGAGGCTAAAGAGACTGGGACTTTTCAGTTTAGAAAAGAGGAGACTGAGGGGGGATATGATAGAGGTATATAAAATCATGAGTGGTGTGGAGAGGGGGAATAAAGAAAAGTTATTTACTTTGTTCCCATAATATAAGAACTAGAGGACACCAAATGAAATTAATGGGTAGCATGTTTAAAACTAATAAAAGAAAGTTCTTCTTCACACAGCACACAGTCAACTTGTGGAACTCCTTGCCAGAGGAGGCTGTGAAGGCTAGGAGTTTAAAAAAGAGCTAGATAAATTCATGGAGGTTTGGTCCATAAAAGGCTATTAGCCGGGGGCAAAGAATGGTGCCCCAGGCCTCTGTTTGTCCAAGGATGGCAGGAGACAATTTGCTTGATCATTGTCTTCGGTCCACCCCCTCTGGGGCTCCTGGCACTGGCCACTGTCGGCAGACAGGATATTGGGCTAGATGGACCTTTGGTCTGACCCAGTATGGCCAGTCTTATGTTCTTATGATTTAAGACTTTGACCTCTGCTCTTAAAATCTGCAGATCATTAATTTCTTTGGAATCCGTGACCTTGAGGTTATTACTCCTATAACAATCTTTGCACTGTATAGTCGCTTTCATTTGACTACATCAGGGAACCGGACTCTCCATTTGTCAGTTCAATGGAATCTTAAGATGACAATTCCCTCCTCCCTGCCCCCGCTGTGGAGCTGATATTGTACTCCACCTCTGCCTCCCTCTACATACATGCCGAATCCCCTCTGTTCTGTATCCTACTCTTTCGCAGTATGGTTCAGACCCTGCTTCCTAGAGACACATTCCAGAGATCTACCTTTATCTCCATATCTCCTGTGTCTACAGAACCCAGAGTATCTTGTACATTCATGTGGGGCTTTATTTCTGCTGATCTTGGTAGTGAGGAGCTAGCAAGGGTGAACAACTGTTCCAAATACATCTTAGGAAAATGTTAAACGATGGCTTGTGACCTCCTTGTTCTAACAGACTGTTTTTTCTCTCTCTCCCTTTAGGGTGTGATTGACTACATTTTCTATTCCAACACTCATATGAACGTACTTGGCGTTCTGGGGCCTTTAGATCCTCAGTGGCTGGTTGAGAACAACATCACTGGGTGTCCACACCCCTCACATCCCTTCAGACCACTTTTCACTGTTAACACAGCTTGAGCTCCACCCTCCGCTCCTGCCTCTTGTCAACGGCGTACACTTACCTACCCGGAGGTAGTGGAGCCCTGCCCCTTTGAGGGCTGGGACCTGTTGTTATGGACCTGTACAGTTGTAAATCAAAGTATGTAGGAGTGAAGTATGGCCAACCTTAAGCTGCTTCTTCAAGCTCCTTTCATTGTGCGTTTTGATATGAGATTTTGCACATTTTGGTGCATGTTGGTATCATTTGGCACTAGGGCTGGAACCAAAGTATTAGTCCCTTTCCAGGATTTTAATTTAATTTTTTTAAACTGGTCATCTTATTGTTTCATTAGGAAGCTGAGTTTGTAAAATGGGCAAATCAGATTCAAAATTTGCATAGTCATCTATGTAAAATTAATGCTTTCTGCCAAATCATAGCACAACGAGCCCTCCTTTTAAAAAAATAAATAAAATAAAACCTCCAAAAATACAAAAACAAACTGATAATTACAAAACTTCAAAACCTGTTTCAGTTTTAAGGGAGAATAATGAAAAATACCATTTTACTGAGCTCAAAATAAACATCTGGGTTCTAAATCCAAAATTAATTTTGCACATTAGCAAAGCACTTAATATTAAATTATTAGCAGTACAGCCTCCCCCATTCCCCCCAGCTAGCTAATACTGGAAAACATATTGAAGGGCTAAATTATCTCCTGGTGCAACTCCATTGAATACAATGGAATTATGCCATCAGAGAATTTGGACCTGTGCATTTAATGCCCCATAGAATTCTTGGTTGGCAGACAACATAGTGGTAACTGTCTTGGCGCTCTTTATCTTGGTTAAAAAATTCAGGAATCCAAACTGATGCCCTGTTTTGAGATGCCTAACAAAGAAATCCCCCTACTGTGACAGACCATGATGGGGAAACTTCTGCAGCACAAGTTGGGAAACAGGATTTAGAAACATAAAATTAAGAAATTGCACTAGAAAAATAAGCTACAAGTTTTCTTATTAGTGAAGAGCAAACATGTTCCAACTCATAGGTTCCTTTTTCTCATGTTAAATTGCAAAAATAAAAAACTTTGGATTGGAGATACTGGTTAAGTTAAGGGTACAGGGGAAAAAAAAAAAAAACCTCTGGAAATGTTACTTCTGTCTCCAAAGAGCATGTTAAATAGCTGTCTAGGTGCTTTTTTTATGTGGGGGGGAAAGAGTCATACTCATAATCTTACCTTGGATTATTTTTCCTGACCCTAGTTGCCAAATAGCCATCGTATGCTTTTAATTCTTTGTTTCTGTTTTCTGTCAAGGTTGAATTAAAAAGCTGCTGGTTTGTTCCCAAATGTTAACGCTCATTAGCTGTGTTGGAAATCTCTTTTTACACTCTAGGTGGCCAGTTCAAAATGTTGTGCCTCAAGAGGCAGTAAACATAATGCAATTTTCTGAAAGAAATTGGTTGGCTGCTTACTGTTTAAAAAAAATATATATATATGGCACAGTAATAGGAAAAGGTTGTGTCTGTGTTTTTAAGTTTTTCTTTATTCTGCTTTTTTGCTGCTATAAGATTTTCTTGAATTTATATTTTAAACTTTTCATGCACTTTACTGTTTCTAGTCTCAAAATGTGATATTTTTAATAAAGAATTTTTCCATTATGTGAATGAAATTTTTAAACAGATAAATAGCCTATATTTATGTCTCATTCATATATTTAAAAAAGGGTAAAATTTAAATTGTTAAATTAGTTTTAAATACTAAGGAGCAATCTTCTGTCTTGCAAAACTAATACTTTAGGCTGTTCCACCATTCTTTAATTATACATTTTCTATGTCATTTATTCATTTGATTTATTGAAAATCAGGCTCTAGTAGAAAATGTTCCCTGTATTTGTTTGGGGGTGGGGTGGGACGGGATGCAGCAGTTGGATCAATGAAATGACAACTCCCCCTCAAAAATGCCTGAAAATAGAGGCATCCTGTCATCTAATGTAAAATTGGAAGTTGTTATAGTTGCACAAAATTACATTAAATTTCACTCAGCACACAAAAAAACCCACCTGACCAATATTAAAAAAAAGCCCTTTTAAAGATTTTTTTCTCTAGGTGCAGGTATCTCTTTTTATATACCTCAAGTGGTCGAGGCCTAGGCATGCACATAAATTGAAAAAGTAATTAGTATATAGTACTGGAAAGTAGAATAGCATGAAAAACTTAATTTTGTGGACATTACCTTTTTGTAATCAGCTACTGTATTTTTTTTTTTTCTCTCCTTTTCCTTTTGGAGGGGTGGGTTCTCTTCTCTGGAGATGTGCACTAACAAACCATTTTCCTCCTTTCATACACGCATGTTAACTAGCAATGTGAGCAATATTTTCTACCATACTTCACTCCCAGTATTTTTGAGATGTTTGTATAAAATGGAATTTAAAGTTCACCTATGATTGTATATGAACTGCTGAGGAGCCCGTTTATAAATACATAAAAAAACCACAATCTTTTATAGTGTTGGGGGGGAAATAAAAAAGATTGGGACATATGAACATCTTAAGTTTTATTTTCTTCTGATTTATAATTAATTGAGGCACTCTGTTGCAGGAAGGTGTTTAATTGGGTTTTCTCTGCTTCAAAATGCACTCTTCAGAATGTCCAGTATCCTATAATTTTTAAAAAATGAATTGATATTGCACAAAGCTTTTATGTTGAAATGGGTATTATTTGTTTTGGCCCACACACCTAAGTATGTTTACCCAAATTTCACATGTATGGTTGGTTCCTTTCCCCTTCCCACCTTCCCTGCTCTATTCCTTTTACAGAAGGAGCAGTATCTGCATTGAGCTTCCATTTCAGGTGATCAGAAATGCTGCTGTCCTTAGTGTTTTTGTTTAAAATATAGAAAATCTGGAACTCTGTCATTAATGAACCTAAAAGACACCTTTTGATTAAAAACGATATGTATGGACATGAAACAGAAGTCAATACACTATCATATGTGTCTAGGATGGAAACTCTTGGCTTTGTATGTGTAGATTTTCTACTTAAAGTCCAGCTTCTCTGCAATATGATTCTTCTGATTGAGAAATTTTATAACACACAAACAACTTGTAGGGCATTGTATTTGTTTCTATGGTAGGAAGTAGGCATGGGAGAGGAATTGGGGAAAGTGGTATTGCTAATCTTCACAGTAGCTAAATAGACAAACACACAATTCTTTTGTCTCCATCATGGATGCTTCTTTCATAGCTTCAAACATTGAGGACGTTGCAGCATCCTCAGGACTGATGACTGGGAGGGAAAAAAAGCTCAGATTCACATACTGCTCCTTGCTTAGTTGGTTTTGTTTTAAAAATACTGTGCCTGGTGTCAACTTTTAAGCAACAGCACTGCCTAAAGGAAGCAGAGGAAAAAAAATCCAACACCATTCTACAGGCAACTTTTTAAAATTCAGTATGGTAAATCTGTTAGATATGAGGTTTTGTGTGTATATAAAAAATTTTGTACAATGTAGCTGAATATTTTTGTTTCATTATTTTGATGTAAGGAGTGTGAACATTTTGTGTACCACACATTGAAGTCAGGTATGGCACAATGGGTTCTGAGACCAGCTTTTCTTCCCATTTGCCTTGTTCAAAGCTTTTATTCCTTTTTTTTCCTGTTTCTAGCATTCATCAAGAAAAGACTTCATTTTACCAATAAATTTACTGTGTGTTTGAAGTCACTCTTGCGTCTAAGCAGCAGAAACATAAAACCCTTTTGAGTACTCCTTGTTATCCTATGTCTATAAACTGTAGCCAAAATTTTTAGTCCCTTAAAATCTTGAAAAGCACCTATCCACAGTTAGCCTAACTCTACTCCCAGGATTTTTCCACTGACTTCAATGAGGGTAGAGTTAGGCCCGTGCCGAGAGTCTGGAAAATCTCCCAACCTGAATGCTTTTGAGTTAGGCTTCTCAAGCTATGGTCATGGCCAGACACCCAAATTACAGCAGCCTGTTTTTCCAAGGTGCTAAGCACCCTCAGCTCCCCTCTACTTCACAGTTTCTGAAAAATCAGGCGAGTTGCATTTTGGTGTCGGACCATGAGTTTAGGAGCTTAACTTTCGGCACCTAGTTCAGAAGACTTTGACCTAAATCACCAGGGAGTGTATTTAAAGATGATATTAAAGGCTCATATCACTTGATTTCATGGGTACTAAGTTTGGAGAGGGGAATCACAGGTGTAGAGCATAGAGAGGAGATAAGTGATAAACGTTGGCTTATATTCAGTGTCACTCTGTTTAGGTAACCATGTACTCTGTGAGGAAAATATGGTGGGTAACTGGGCATTTATATGTTCAAAGATTCCTAAATCACTAGTGCATTATGAATACTCTTTTCATAATCTGTTAAACTAAGCAGAGGAGGGTGTGGGCAGTTACATCAAAGCTCAGATTCAAACCCCAAAACTGATGTGACTACATTTCTATTCTAAACTTTCACTTTTGGTTCGGCAAGATACTTGGCATACAAGATTTAAAGTGGAAGGGTTTTTTTAATACTTATCACACAATATTGATTAGATTGCTATTTAAATATCACAAAGGATATAGCCTTGAATGCATATACATTAAAAGAAGGATGTTGTGGTTGTCAATGTTTAAATAAGAGATTATTTTTAAATGGCTAGAATATTGCACATGGTTAATCTAGTCTTGTTTTCTGAACTGCCATGTAGGCAGTCTTTCCTTACAATGATCTGATTTAAAAAAAAAACAAATGTTACATTTTCAGTATTACATTCTGGAATGACGTTCCATCTTCTGTGTTGAGAGATGATAGGTTGAAACGTATGTAGTTGGAGCATGTCTCACTGTTACCAGGTGTCTAGGCATGACTCAGTGGGGAAAGTGATGTGTCCTACTTGTGTTAAAGTTTAAATTGCCTTATTCTTATGAGCTTCAGTGCTCACTATATCTTCTTGTGATTTGATCCTTTGAAGTTTTAATACAATATAAAACACCTCATATTTGACTCAATAGAGTATACTGTGTAAAATATACACTTAGGACCCTGAATGGTCCGTCAAATACTTGATCTGTTTTAGCCAACTGCAGTAGGGAGCCAGTATGCCAAAATCAATCCTTTTAAAAAAAAAAAAAAAAAAAGAGGGGCAGTGCACAGTTGGAGGGGTTACCTGCCTATATTACCATTTCAGATGTGATGGCTTTTACACCATATTCATAAAGGGAGCTGCCTGCTAGTAAAAGTGACAGTGGAAAAGTCCTGGCCCTACTGAAGTCAATGGGCGTTTTGACACTGACCTGAGTAGGGGGAAGGATTTCACCCCAATTGTCAGTGTTATAGAACCACCATGTTTGCTAAAAATTTAACATCTGGATTAACAGCCTGAAATATCAGTGGTTGAACACGTGTCACAATTGGATTACTTCCTCTTGCTTTGTAGAGATGGTCTGTCCAGAACAGCATTGAGACTCTTTGGGAGAGCCACATAGGGAAGCTTTAATTGTCACAACTTGTACAGTTGTTGAACAGATTAGTCAAATTGCTAGTACCTGAGAGAGAAGACATTAAAGGGATATTACAAATAGCTGTGTAAGTTAGCTGAGCACTGATGACAGTGAAAGTGTACTGTTAAGGGTTTTGAGTTTTTAAAAGCGGCTAATGTATTTTCACTGAGTTCTTGCAACATTTTCAGCTCTAACATAAAATGAGACTTTCACATTATGAATTTAGCAGGCCCAAACCTTGAGTCTTTATGCCAGGTATCAGCCTAGAAAGAACTTTCATCAGTTTATAAACACTTTAAAATGAGTTTTACATATATAACCCAAGCACTGTTCTACCTTGATTGGGAAGAAATTAAAATGCTGAACTCTAAACTAATGCGTCTTTATTTTTTAAATCACTGGGAGAAAAAAAAAGATGAGTGGGAAATATCAGTAAAAATGCCTTCACTATTACTTAGGATAAAGTGAAGTTGAGGAGGTTGTCTTTTTCTTTGAAAGTGATTGACAATGTAAGTCACTTTTGTAATGAAAGTTTTCTCATTTCAGGCAATTTACTGTTAAGTAATTTGACTAGCTGATCTTGAAACACAGTATACAAAGTAAACTTGGCTGGATTGGTTTGATTGGAAGAGAGCTCTTCAGTCAGGGACAGGTGTTCAAGTTGATTCTAAAATAAGTGTGAAGTTAAGGAAATACGTTTATATTTGAACAATTTTGACTGCAAAACATGCCAAGTGATATGACTCTTTCAGCGTAGTACAATGTGTTCAGCTTGCAAAGTCCTTCACTGTTTAGTAGTGAAAGGGGGAATTATTCTGGTATTATTTGGTCTTATCCTTTTGTTAAACTGTTTCCAAGATTTAGACATTTACCAAGTTCTTATTTGTCTCTGTATTTGTCTTTGTTTTAAAGCAAAGAATCATGGTGGCTCTCTTTACAAGTTGTTAATACTATTTTGGCTTTGTTTTCAATTTTTAATTATTGCGTAGTATGGTTTTTCCAAACAATTAAAGTGTTGTGTGCACCATGTTATCAAAATTTGCCTGTAATTCACTAAACCCGTAAGTTTGACTGGATCAGTGGTGGTATGAGCTCAGGCTGTTTTATTAATAGATAATGGGAGTATAGTGCTCCTAGGTACATGATATTGTGTCTGGATAATCTGAAAATGCACTAAAATTTTTCTGTACAAATCTGCTAACTTACAGTTTTCCCATTTTATGAACATTCTAAGCAAACTTTTCCTGATTCCTGGCTCAGCTCTGTGTTTGAACAGCTACATTATTGCAGACAGGAAACTTGAATTAAGTGCCAATCCTCCTCCTTTCGAGGTCTGATTTGAGTTTCACCTTCCCACCTCTGCAGTGGGAACCAGGTCAGGCTCAGAGTCTGCATTGAACTGCAAATTTCTTAAACACCAGCTTCTAGGAGTGCCAGGGGGTGCCCCTTTTGAGATTCTGTACAGCTGTCCACATGCAGCACATTCTTGGAGTCTGGAAAAGTTTTCAAAAATTCACCACTGGATTCTGTGTTTTCTCCTTTCTGATAATACACTGAGCCATGGGTGTGAGCCTCTTGCCTCAAATAGAACTTTCTTCCCCACACAATCTGAAATAAGTGCCAACTGAGGCAATCCATAAGGGTATTTGCTTTACTGTGAATCCTTCCAATTACATTTTCATTAGAAAAATATTCTCTAGCTTTTCACTTTTCAAAACATTGTTTCATATACAGTTCAGGTATCTCATTGAAACTACACACCCACCTGTATAAATATCTTCATCTAATGGTTGAAAAGCAAAGCAATCAATTTTAGACTTGAGCAAAAAAGCTTGTTCAACTTTTCCCACAAAATAATTGAACTATTGGTTTCCCCTCTAAACAAAAAGTTCTTTTGCTCCAAACTTAAGTTTTATTTTTTAAAAATTCAAGTGATCTGTTTCTTTTAAAGACAAACTTTTCTTAAATAAAAGTGCCAGACAGTTTTAGCTTCAACTGACTTCACTGAACCAGTCCATTAAATTCCATGTTATTCATCATTCTACTTTTTTATTGTCACTGACAGAAATCACCAGCTCCTTTATTTTGTTTGTTAATTTACCAGTTGATGAGGTGGGAACTCTTAATTACACAGCTCAGTTGAGGTATGTTGTGCAATATATCCTGCACAGCATGTGTGTGCAAGAGCTAGAGGTTTTACTTTTACAAAAAAAAATGAAAAATACTAAATGAAGACAGCAACTGTACTAAGCAGTCCTGCCTTTTTAATCTTATGGCAGCTCAGAAGGGAGGTGCTGAAAACCTAGAGCTATTATTGTCTGTTCAGCTGACAAAATACATTTTTTTTTTTTCCCCATTACAGAGATTGGGTACTGATCACACATGATGTGTATAGGGCTAAATATCTGCTTGTTTCTTTGCACCTGTGTACTTTTATTTCCCTCTGTAGGCAATAAACGGCCATTTTGCAACTGCATTTCTGTCCTGTTTTTTGTTTCTCCTCTTCTATATTGTTCTGTCTATCACAAGTAATTGCAGGAGAGGGGAGGAGCTGGATGTTGGAGTCTGGATAACTTGAGTCTGATCCAAAATCTGTTGAAATCTGTGAATTTCTCCATTGAATGAAGTGGGTTTTGGATCAGGACTCTTATGCTTTATGAAAGACAAGAGATGTAATTATGCAAATGTCTAGTATTCAATAATCAGGTTTTAATAAAGTCACATTCCGTTCTTGCATACATAAAGGTTAAACACTGACAGTTCTGCATGTCATTGAGTATCTGGGGGTATGAATGATTTAGCCCTGGAATTGGGATTTACTAGGTATTTCTGCTAAAACACAAAGAGGATAAGCATCCCGTTTGGTCCTGTGATGCCGGCAGGGTAAAGTACTAAACTAACACACACATGAGTGTTAAAGAATGACATGAGCAGATATTACTGTGATGCACCCATGCAGCAGAGCTGCAAAGGTGTCATTTAAGTGTGCTTGGTAGGCCACAACTGCTCATTATCAAGTGCAAGTCTTCAGTTGATCTTGCTGTCAAGAAATCCTGTTTCCTGGTGCTAAAAGGGTAAGCATGTCCCTCCCCTTTCCACTGTGAAGTGCCTATCCAGTACACTGCTTCTGTCCAGCATGTGTACATCAGAAGCTAGGAGTCTGAAGTACCTCTTGTTACTGATTGCTGCTGTGCTTTTTCTGTTTCATTTTTTGGCGCAGCAGTCACCTTGTGATAGCCTGCCTCTTCAAGAGATTAGCTATTAATGTAGTGACTAGAGAGCAAACTGTACTATTTAAGGCCCAACGTCAATATAACTTGAAAGAAAAAAAAATCACCATGTAAAATTAAGGTCTGACATCTCATAAGGTGGGACTCTAGTCTCAGCGGGTTATCAGTGATACCAAGCATTTGTTTATCAATGTGATAGCTCATGTGGTATCAGACCTCTGAGTAATGAGATTGTTCTCCCTAATATTTATTCCTCTTCAGCATTTTTCGTGCACTCTCTTTGCCTGAGGAGGTTGTGAAGGCTAGGACTATACCAGGGTTTAAAAGAGAACTAAATAGCCATTAATGGACCTAACCTCCATGAATCTATTAGGTAGGATGGGTAAGGAATGGTGTCCCTGGCCTCTGTTTGTCAGAGGGTGGAGATGGATGGCAGGAGAGAGATTGCTTGATCATTACCTGTTACTCCCTTGGGGGCTGCTGTCGGCAGACGGGATACTGAGCTGGATGGACCTTTGCTCTGACCCAGTATGGCCGTTCTTATGTTCTTAGGAAAGTGTTACAGGCCTTCAAGGATGGGGCGCAAGAGAGGATTAATTAGAAAGTCCCATTTGCTGTAGTGTCAACTGATGGAATATATCATGCCCCCTATTAGACAAGTACAGATTGGACATCCCTGGTCTGGCATCCTCAGAACTCGATTGGTCCCAAACGAGGGTATTGCCAATTCCATGCCCCCTGCCCAGCTCCACACTCAGCATCAGCTGCTGCTGCCTCCTCCCCGACCCTGGCTGCCTGGATCAGCTCCATTTCCAGCCCCAACTGGGCTGTCCACTCTAGGCAAGCTGCGGGCCCTGCTATTGACAGTCCTGGACAGACTGGGCCCCAGCAGGGCTCCTGACTACTGGCCCTCCTGCTGTCTGACTCATGGTGACCAGGGCTTTGTGGTCTGGCAACATCAAGTTCTTGCACCAGAGAGTCCTGGGTTAGAGAAATTCAACCCTGTATTTTAGAAAACTCTCCCTCAGACTAGGGAGAAGGCTCCTTTGATGGGGAAATAAAATACAAGCAAGCAGGTAGCGGCAAAGCCTAGGTCAGTCTAGGCCTCGGTAATATGGCTCCCCTCTTTATGAAACACACAAATACTGAAATATTTGTGCAGCCCTGGATGGAAGGCAGGCAGGACCCTGGTCCCAACTCTGCCACAGCAGCCCCGGATTCCCTCAGCCCTGTGCACTGCACTGGTCCATCAATGGTTAACCAGCTAACGATATCATTTTAACCGTTTACCTGGTTAGCTGTTCTGAAGGATATTTACATCCCTAGTTCTAACTTGTTGCAGCTTCCAACCATCCCAAGAGGGTGACAGCCCTGTGGGGATGCCTCCCTATGTCCCTACGCCAAGCTCCCCACCCCAGATGCAAGGAGGCCAAGGGTGACAATGGGAGCAGCTGTGCCACCCCAGGCTCCCCCACGCTGGCATGAGTGCTGCTCTGCACCAGCAGCATGGCCCATGTCTAAACTGGGCAGGCTTGAGAAACTGGCCTGCTGGTCCTTTGGGACTGAGCGGGCCTGCGTGCAGTCAGGAGCCAGGCCTGTCTCCTTGGAGACCATTCTTTATTCAGCACCCAATGCCTGGAGACCCATGGAGGCAACCACACTGTGAACTGCCCAGGTGGGATCCAGTTTGGGTTTGCTCATCGTGGGGGGGATTGTTCGCAAGAGCTGGAGAAAAGCCAGAAAGAGACTTCCGGCTCTATAGGGACAGTGGGGCGTGAGAGGATGCATGTTAGAGGGGCCTGGGCTGAATGAGAAGATGACGTAGGGCTTGGTGAGAGACGATTCAATCCATCCTCTGAACGTGCTCCACGCTATTCAACTAGGGGTAGTGGTATGAAATTAATGGCAGGTGCACTTTGGCCCCCCTGTGCTGAATTCTACCAACCAGCTGCAGCAAGCCTGGCTTTCACTGGCCTGAGTCCTACACCATCGCTGGGTCCATCAGAGAGATACCAGCAATCAAGATGTGCAGGGAGCTGTCTGCCCTATACACACAGGCCTGTTTTCCTGCAGCTGCCTCCATGCCCATGCATAGAGGAACCTGCAGAGCACATTCCTGCTCTTCAACCTCTCTGCCTATATGACCTGAGGTAGGAGCCTCTCCCAGCAAAGGCTAATGCCGGAGAGGGTAAGGGGCTCGGTGGGCTGCTGGTCTGACCCAGTACGGTCGTTCTTAGTTGAGTTGTCAGTGTCACCCTCTGGCCCAAAGGTCATGAGCCAGCAGGCTGCCTTCCCTCTTTTCCCTCCAAGGGAATGGACAGGGCATGGCATTATCAAGTGATGCAACCCCTGTGTTAAGGGTAAAATCCTAAGCAGTTAAATGTTTGGTTTGTAATGTATATTTGGTTTGTAATGTTTGATATTATAGGGTATCCCTGTTAAAATCAAAATGGAGGAACTGTCATCCATTTTGTAAAACACAATGAAAGACAAGCCACATGCCCTGGGTCTGTCAGATCATGATTTTCCCGCCTTTGGCAGAAAACAGGTAAACAAGTTCCAGTTTAAACTGGATTTACCTCAGAAGTACATCACACAGGGTCTCCCTAGCAGGGGCGGACGCTGCGGGGTCTCCCTAGCAGGGGCGGACACTGCGGGGTCTCCCTCGCAGGGGTCGCCCACCTTAGAGGGCATAAAAGGCCCATAGCCAGGTCGTTCAAGGCTGCCCGTCCTCGAGGCAGGGTGCACAGGGTTTTCCTTACAGATCATAAGACTCCAGCCGCTGCAGCCATACAGAAGACCCCACTGAAGACCATCGCCAGCCACCCTGACAACTATTTACCACCGGCACGGAAGAGGACTCCAAGGGCTCTCCTCAGTGCTCCTCTCTCAAAGCTCTGTGAGCTGCGAGATGTGAGGTCCTGAGGGACCGTCTGGGAACTACCAAGAAGGTTGCTATAAACTTTTGTTGCATTTACCATACCGATTGGACTCAGCCAAAATTTTGCTTTCCCTGGTGGGTTTGGGGGGGATTGATTACTGTACTGTTTATTGTTTGTTGTTAACCATTTTTTAATACCCCCGAATCCCCTATTTTGTAAAGTTACCCTTAATAAATCAGTCATTTGTTTGGTTCACCTAAACTGGGTCCTTTGATTAATTAAAATGCGCCACCAGCTGATAGACGCTGGCTATCACAGGACTCGAACAGAGGGTTCAGTATTGTTAGGGGACCCCTCTGCAGCCTTATCATTTCTCCCACCTAACACCTGTCATCCAGTCCCTGCATCTGGCAGAGGCTTAGGGACACATACAGTGTGGAGTTGTGTCCCTGAACGTCTTGGCTAATAACCAGTGATGGACTTAGCCTCCATGAACTTTGAACCCAGCTGCACTTCAGGCCTTCACAATATCGGTCAATGAGTTCCACAGGTTGACTGCATTCCTTATGCTTCTTTTAAACCCGCTGTCTATTAATTTCAGTCTGGTCCCTGGATCTTGTGTTCTATGAAAGGGTAAACAACACTTCCCCCACATCTTTTATGATCTTATAGACCTTTATCATATCCCCCCAAAGTCAGCTCTTTTCCATGCTGAGTTTGTTTAATATAATTGCGCTGCCCTAGGGACTCAGACTGGCCACTAGGCTGCACCACTTTCACCGCTGTCAGTCACCCTCAGACAGTCTCCACACACATCCTGGTGACTTCCCCTTCTCAGGTCCTCAACAGACCCTGTAATTTTATATGTACAGTTAAGATTGTTGCTCAGATACTCAATGTTGATAAATGCATAAAGTGGCAGTTGAAAATCAGTTTTGAGAGAGACCTTTAGGCCAAAGCTGACTGCAATCTTGATTCATTTTGTATCAGCTGCAAACTTTACCTCACTGTTCATCCCTTTTTTTTCAAGATCATTTATGAATATGCTGAACAGCACTGGTACCAGAACAGATCCCCATGGGACACTGCTGTTTGCCTCTTTCCATTCGGAAAGCTGATAGTTTATTCCTACCATTTTATCTGTTGGTTACTGATCCATGAGAGGACCTTCCTTCTTATCCCATGACTCCTTTGTTTGCGTAAGAGCTTTGGTGAGTGTCAAAAGTGTTCTGAAATCCAAGTACATTATATCCACTGGATTAACTTTCTCCACATGCTTTTTACCTAGGGTTGCCAGGTGTTTGGTTTTGAACCAGACAGTCCAGTATTTGAGCTTTCTGTTGGGGAAACAAATTGAGAAAATATAAATCTGGTATTTTCTAAATAAGATGTAATGTAGATTGTGATGTAATGTCAAGTGTGTCTGGTATTTTTGTTGAAACCATCTGGCAACCTTATTTTTACCTCCCTTCCTTCCTCCCTCAGAGAATTCTAATATAGCGATGAGGTATGGTTTCCCTTTACGTAAGCTCTGTTGGCTCTCCCCTAACATTGTGTGTGTCTGATAATTCTGGTCTTTACCACAGTTGCAACCCATTGGCCTGGTACTGAAGTTAGACTTACCGGCCTGTAATTCCCAGGATCACCTCTGGAGCCTTTGATAAATCAAGATCAGATGGTGTTCACCCAAGAATTCTGAAGGAACTCAAATATGAAATTGGAGAATAGTTACAGAAGCCGATTTAAGCAATAGGTTCTGTACCACAGGTAGTACTTCTGCAATCATTTAGAAATGTGACTCCAGTTTTTAATAATCTTCCAAAACCTCCTCCAATGATAGCTCAGTTTGGGATAATTCTTCAGATTTGTCAGATACAATGAATGCCTCAGATGTGAGAATCTCCCTTACCTCTTCTACAGTGAAGACGAATACAAAGAAGTCATCAGAATAGCCTTGTCTTCTTCCAGAACTCCTATTGTCCCCTGGTCCCACTGTTTGTTTTGGCAGACTTACTGCATGTGATGTACCTTTTTTTTTTCCTGTTAGTTTTTGAGTCTTTTGCTCTTAACTCTTTTTTGACCTGCCTCGTTCTACTTTGTAATGGCAGTGGCCGGTGAGCTCTTGTTTAAAAAAAAAAAAAAAAAAATAGGGATCAGAGGGGAGTATAGAGAAAGTGGAGATTGTGGCATTTCCTGTCACTTTAGAACAAGCAGTGGGAACGTATCTCTAAAACAGGGGTTTTCATGCTCTGGGTTGCAGCTTGTAAGAGGAAGCCACCAGCTTGCCACGAGGCGCTTTGCTCACGGGAGATCATAGCTCCTGTTGGCTGCAGATCACCATTCCCAGCCAATGGGAGCTGCGGGAAGTGGTGCAGAGACCAGGACATTGATTTGCATAGCTTCCATTGGCTGGGAATGGCGAGCTGTGGCCAACGGGAGCCACGATTGACCATACCTGCAGAGGTGCAGGTAAACAAAGCACCTCGCAGCCAGCTCAGGGCTTGTCCTTACAAGCTGCAACATAGAGTTTGGCAGTTCAAACTGTCATCTAGTGTAGCTGATACCTTTTAGAGCAGGAGTTTTCAAAGGCTTGGACTAGCAGCACATACAGTACTTGACCCATTGCTTTTGAAAACCTTGTCTATTTTAGATGCTCAACGTGAGACATATAAAAAGGTCTGAGATTTTCTTCAGCGGGCTCTGAATGTCTTGAAAATCAGACCTCTCTTGAGCATCTCAGGTTACATACCAAAAAATAGGTACAGAACTTAGCTATATTTTTTAAATCTTGTCCATTTCCTTTTTAAACACTCAGAAGCCTTGTGCAGTTGTCTTCAGGGAAGACTGAGTTAATTATTTGTTTTCTCCCCTTAAAAGGAGGGGACCCCCCCAACAGATCATTCTGTGGTTTTAAACAAGCATTGCAATTTGTGGGTGGGTCATTTCTGAGTTAAGAAAGGAAAAAAACATTTCAAAAAGAGGACTCTACTCATCAAGCTACTCTGTTCAATTGAGCCCTGAATGATTAGTAGGTATCTGCAGCAGATTTTGTGGATGTGGATACAAATTTTGTATCTAGAACCCTGCAAATTTGTGGATATCCGCATCCATAGATGTCAATGCAACTATCCACAGCTCATTTCTGCACATGCAAATTTTGTATCTGTGCAGGGCTTTATTGATTAGACCTCAGGAAAACCTGTAGGATTGGGTGTTTATACTGCATGCAGGGTGATGGATAAAGGGTTTAATGTAAACTCTCAATGAATGGGAGGAGAAAATAAACGTGAATTTTGTGGAAAAGTGTACGCAGTTGTAGTTGTAAATAAAAGCTTCATATTTTATTAAAACATCTTAGGAGCAAAAATTGCACTGGAATGAGATCATGTGTTATACAGGTGAAGTTTCATTGGGTAAAATTGCCTGTTTGAAGAAAACAAAGTTTTCATTTGAAATCCCAGCGGAAACAATTCTGAAATCTGAAACCACCAAGTGCATAAATGATTTGATTGAATAACATACCCTACAATTAAAGTGCAGTCAGGATAGAAAAGGCAACCCTGGGAAAAGAGAAGCCAGTCTACTTTTGGGTCTGGTAACCAGAGCTGTGAGTGCGTAGCAGCCTGAACTTTCTTCTGAAGTGAAACAGCTGATCAGATCAGGGTCCTAAATACATTTCTGCTTTGCCAGAAAGGTGGCTCAGATGGCAGGATAATGAGTGGAACATAAATATTCACAGGAGAGAGAACATAGATGGGGCAGCATCTCAGTCCCGGCAGCCTGACTTGGAGCATTGCTTCCAGGGGCAGTGGGTATAATAGTATAGGCTGGCTCTGAGCATCCACCCTCCCTGTGGTCTGGGGCCACGGAGGCTCTGGCCACACGCTGGGTGGAGGTGGTGGGGACTGCAAAGAAGGAGCAGGGCTTGCCTCCTCCAGCCTTAGCTTCACCCATCTCCTCCCTCAGTCTTGTAAATTGGCACAGGGACTGAGGCAGTCTCTTATGCTGTGTTTTGTGCTACACTTTGCCCCACTGCAAGTTTGAGATCTCTCATCATTAGCGCTCTGCTGTACAGATGGCTCCAACCAAGAGCAAGGCCCCATGGTGCTAAGAGTTACCTCATGAAGAGAGTTACCTTTTAAATAAACCCCCTCAGCTGCACAGTGTAGACATATCCTATTTTGGGATACTGGAGGTAGCTACCCTGCGTCTTAACAAGCTGCCCCTTTTTTGAAATAACGGGCATGTTATTTCGGCATCCCAGTAACCCTTGTTCCACGAGGGTTAAGGGATGTCTCAAAATAGCATGTTGTTTTGAAATTTGGCACTGTGTAGATGCACCAAATTTCAAAATAGCCTATTTTAATTAAATTTTGAAATAAGATGTGCTATGCAAATTGCGTATCGTATTTCAAGTTTAGGATGCTGTGTAGACGCATCCTCAGTGACATCTGGCAGCTATGAGCTGGTAGGGCATAGCAATCGACCATATACTTATTCCTTAAAAACGGGCCTCCCGACTGTGATGCTTGGAGTTGTTCCTGGCTGGGCCCCAGATGACATTCTCCATACCAACTTGTGCGGGGGAAAGGGGCCTTTGGTCCATAAGAGTCTCTCTTCAGTGTGTGGGTCACCTCAGAAGAAAGTGGGAGCACCTAGGATAATTTTCCTCATTAAATCACAGGTGAAACTAAAGCTCCCGGACCACAGACACAGCTCAAAGACCCATCAGAGGAGCTGTCTGTCCTCACTTTCTCTCTCCTACCTTGCTGCAGCCAGTATTTGGGTAGCTAACCTACAAGTAAGCCAGAAAAGACTAGAAATATACATGAGGGATATGGCCAGAGCCATTCTGTCCCTAGGACTATTCGGGGCAGCTGCTCCTGGCCCCGCGGAGCAGCGAGGTGCAGTGGGCTGGGAAGGTGGAGCAGACTGCAGAGCCTCTGGCTCCTCATCTGCTTTCCCTCATCTGTCGTGTGGGGCTTGAGGGAAGTGATGGAGAAGAGGCAGGTTGGAGCCTGCCAGGGGGGTTACCTCAGGTCTTCTGCCCCTCTAAGGATAGCCCTGGATGCAGAGGAAGGGTTTGTTCAGGTCTGTATGCAAGGGGTGGGGATTGGTGCGAAGGGTGTGAATGCACCCCCTATCATCCCCCAAGTAAGTGCGAGGCTGGGATGGCATGTTGCCTCACCCTCCCTTCCCCGTGCTCTGGCCGGCCAGCGGGAGGCCGGGGGGGGGCGGTAAAGCTGGGCCGCTGTGGCAGGAGCATGGCAGCCACCAGTCCCTGCCATGGCTCGCACCCCAGCCCCACAGAAATTCCTGTGTATGGGCCTGTACTTACAGTTTTACAGTCAACTTACGTCATCTGAAAATGGGCTCTGCAGTGGGAATGCAAGTCTGCCTTGATATTGCCAGCACTCAAATAATGGAGTCCTGAGAGTCTTATTCAAGCAGTCACTCTGATGCACTTGTTTGCAGCAGGCACCCCAATCTCTTTCTTGGGCTCTTTCTAGACACACCAGAATGCGAGCCCTTGTCCCAAGCACACAATCTAAGAGGCAGGTAGACAGAAACTAGGGGAAGGTTTGTTTGTTTTCTGTACAAATCTGCAACCGTTACTATAGGCAGCACAGGAAAAGCGAGTTAAGAGGGACTGAAAAGCAGAGGCTAGGGCCTTGCAGAGAACTTTGCAGAAATCACACCATTCCTAAGGGGACTAAGGAAAAGAAGACAGAGGCAGTTGCCCAAGATCTCAGGAGGGGAGAGATGAGAAAGCAGAGTTTTACCCTATGATATAGAGTAGAATAGTGCACTTACTAATTATTTCATAGTTAACTTATGCAGGAACAGAAAGACTTCATTGAATCTTCCCCATGCTATATTGGGAACTAAGCTCTTCACAGTATTTGTCTCAGTAGAAAATATTAAGCTCTCACAAGACAGAGTTCATCCTTATTGTGCCTATCAAAATAGGCACAAGTCCATATTCTGTCCCTGATGTTGGTGAGGGAAATTACAAGTAACTACAGATTTTTAAACTGCAGGTCTTAAACATGCTTATTAGAATACAAATAGTATAACAAAGAAGTAACAGTAGTTGCGAAGTCTGAAGAGTTGCTTTCCAAGAAAGGATGTCAGTCCATTAATAAGCCTGCTTCTGTTCTGTTTCCTTTGCTGGGAAAACTCACTTAAGGAACTGGACTGCATGGACGGTCTTACTGTATTGAGGGGGGAAAAAAAGGTGTTTAAGAAACTAACAATATTTGCTACCTTCTTTTAAAAAATAATCCAAACCAGAGACAATTAATTACCACCAATGTCAAATGGCAATTTAGAGTGTGTTTAAACATCTTAGGCAGCACAATGATAGGGACAGCTCCTTGTTCAAATTCCCCATGTCACAACTAGTGTTCAAATTGTAACTTACTTACAATTTAAATTAATTGTCAAGGCAATTGTTTCTGGTGTATAGACCTTAGCAAAAGAAAGGCCTAGCACCATTATTTCAAAACTTTACTGAAATGTATCTTGGGGGAGGTTGGATGAGAAATACCACAATGCAAATTTAAAGCATCAACCAACCCCAAACTTCCCAAAAGTACTTTCAGGTCATCAATCTGCCCCTCTCCCCCTCCAAAATACAGCTCTCTCAAATAACTGCTACATTCTACACTTAATAGTGGACAATAGCACTATGGGTGGTCTTTGTAGGGGAAGGGAAGAATATTCTGCCACTGCACATGGAATTGGAAGATATAACACATTGATAGATTTTTTTTTCTGAATGTTGAGTGACAGCAAAACATTCTCTTGTATGATTAGAGTCCTCACTATCTCCTATTTAGACCCCTGCTGTTTTTCCAGTTTGAACTGGCAATCGAGTAAAACAAAACTATTTTCCTGTGTAATCTTGCATCTTTTTCAAGGCAGCCTCTGCCCACCAAAAGGTAGCGATTAGCTAACGAACATACAGTACCTCTGCACAAGCTTATGAAGCAGCAGCTGGATCCATGCTGCTGTGGGAGTCACACAGACTCTCTGTTTAGTCTTCAGGGTAAGGCTGAAACACAATAGGGTCATTTTAGCTTCTCTTAACATCAACCCTTCCAAGATGACCCCTACCCAGAAAAGCTGAGCTGGGGTGGGTGGAACCCGCATTTTCAGTAGTCAGTGTAGTGCACTGGGGCTGACCCCTCAGGGCATGTCTTCACTCGGAGTTAACTTGGGTTCTCACATGGTTGTTGCTTCAACCTTCCTGCTGTCCACCCCAAAAGCTCTGACCGAGGTTTGGTGGCATAACTGGGGCTAGGGTTTAAAACTCAGGTGTTATTCAGGCTGATAACACATCCACCTTGCAACCAGGTGCAGGCCAAGCCACTCAAGACCGCCAGGGGCATATCCCATGGGTCTATGTGACACACTGGAGAGCAGACTACCAGTGAAGACATAGTAAATTTTGGTGCGACTTTGTCTGTACTTGGGCTATGACTTCTCCGAGTGAGCGGAGATAAACAGCACCCAAGTCAATCCCACCTCAAGCTTTGCTGCTATTTTTGTTTTTCAGCCCCGGTCAGTTCCTTCTCCCCCAACAAGTTTTGCTGCTATTTTTGGGGAAGGGGGCGTGAGGGTTTCTCAAAAATCAAAAAGGAGCGTGATGCCAAAAAATTTGGGAACCACTGGTCTAGCCCCTCTCTGATAGACACACAGTATGGCCGTTCTTAGGTTCTTACGAGCTCTGGAGGTCCCAAGTTCAGTATTTGGTTTGTTGGCCAAGATGGCAGATGGCAGGGAAACAAAATCCAATGCATTTTAAAATGCACCTTTCCTTAATTTAGACCAGGCAAGTGAGGACTCAGAGGTAATACATCACTTCACATCCTTGCTAGGGGCAATTCTCTTTTGCCCTGGAGGTCTTGCATTTAGTAGAATTTGTTACAGTTCATCTTTTATGAGATCTGGCAGGATTTCAAGAGCTGAGGCTGGACAGGTACAAACAATCCATGCAGAGAAAACTGATCAGGCAAACTACCTGGTGAATGAATGACAAAACTTTGCAGAAACTGAGGGTCATTGGTCTTTGGACTTCCCACTTACATAATCTCCTGCCGCCGACAATGAATCCCCTGAGAAATCACCTCAACAGCACTAATCCTTCCAGGACCGATGACGTCTGAGGTTTGCTTGCGGCATCTGCATCTCTGGCTGGGCTGAAGGCCCATAGGGAGACCTGCAACAGGAAGCATTGAACAATGATTTGTTTGTCTCTGTTAGCCAAAAATAGCCAAGGTCCAAATCCATTCTAAACTGCTCCAGAGACTGCATCAAAAATAACCCATCCTCAAAACAAATAAACACTAATGAAAATAATAACTGAACTTACATCTCTGTCTTTAGAAATGTGAGCCATAGCAGTGAGAGAGAAAGTCAGATGGGAATTAAGGGTCTTTTGTTGCCTTCCATCAAACTCTCATTTGGGATACCCATAAAACATTTTAGTTCACATGCGTGCTATCAGCACCATTTATTATATCAGTAGTATCTATTTCATCGTTTACTTATGCCCCGGTTGGTTGGTTTGTATTCATCCGTTGTCTGCAGTTTTCAACTTAGTCCCTGCCCTGAAGAATTTATAATCCAGCTCTCTGCTGGTATGGTGCCTACCACATTGGTGCCCTTGCCTCTAGACAGTACAGATTAATTAATTATAATTAATTAATAAATGTATTAATTACAAATAATACATTTATTCTATGCCCATTATAGGGGCAGTGGGGAGGGTAGATTGCTGTGTCACGTGGAACTCCGTGGACATCAGTAGGGTTCCACAGAGGCATAGTAGCCAGCCCAATCAGTTTCAAGATCAGAATTGTTACCTGTTTAGTTCACATATAAACTAACAAATGCCCCAATCCCATAAGTTACTCCTTGTGGGTACAGGTGTCTGCCTGCCGGGAGTAACTTACAGGACTGGGGACAAAGACCTGAAAAGGTGTCAGAAGCACAGAAGGTTTCTTTCATGCCCATATCTCACACCGTAATGTAACGACAGTAGTGAGATCTGTCTTGGAAGAAGGTTAAAACTGGAGCTAGACACTGAAATGTGGAGCCTAACAGCAAGTCTACACAGCAGCGGCAGTGCTGCAGCTAGGCGGGTATTGTGCCGTAGCACAAAAGTTTCTTGCATTGATAGAAGGAGGGGTTCCATCAAAGTAGGTAAACCACCTCGGTGAGTGGCAGTAGATAGGTCCAATGCAAACAGGAGTGTGACAAACTCATGGCAACTTAACCGCCAATGGAGATGCAGCTGGGCAATGGACACCTGCGTTAGGTAGCCAGGTCAATCTAAGTTTTAAGTATAGTCCAGACTTATTTAAATGGGAATTAGCCTTCTGAGTGCTTAAGCCACTTCTGGAAAAGGGATTCTTTAAAATTTTACCCACTTTCCTGCTCATCCCAAAATAATCAGGCTCTAAATGTTTTTCTTCTGCTGCAGTGAGTTGGATTCTTTATATAACAAGAATGTTTGCCTTTTGGGTCAGCCAGAAATCATTGGTTTTGCTGTAATAGACTTTTCCATGTTTGAGTTAAATCTTGGTTAAACTTAACACAATTTAACAACCTTCCATGTAATATTACTTTAAATATTTTCTCAGTAATAAGGGCTTTTATTTCAGAAGCTAAATGAAGCAGGCGATTAGGAGATGAAAGTCAATGAGAACTTGTCCCTCAAGTGCTTAAGTTCCTTTTGAATACAGGAACGATTGACAATTTAGCCAATGTTTTATACAGTCCAGTCCATTAGTTCTACCATTATGTGCGATGTTAGTGATTGGTACCTTAAAAAGTAAAATCAAAGAAGAATTGTTAGTTACAATCCCTTTTGCAATATTTTTGTCACTTCACTGCTATGAGTGTAAAAGAAAATTGCAATAGGGATGTAAAATCCTGTTAAACATCACACTTAACCAGTTAACCAATTTAACTGCTTAACTGATTAAAGGGCGAATGGGTGGAGGGGCTGCTGTAGACAGGGGCTTCTCTGGACAACTGGAGCAGCCCTATCTCTGACAGGCCCCCTGCAGGGCTGGAGCAGCCCCCTACCCATGGTAGGCGGAAACGGCTCCCGCTCCCACTGGTTAACCTTTCACATACCTAAACTGCAAGAAAGGAGGAACAAGCAAGCATGTAAGGATTTAAAGTTTTACCCAGAGTCCTGCAAAGACACAGGCACATACTTAATTTACCATTCTGTTAGCAGGGCCACTGACTTCAATGAAGATTACTATTTGCAGTGCATAAAGAAAGGCACGTGTATGTTTTTACAGGATTAAGGACAATATTACTGAGGCCTTGATATTTTCTTTGACTAGGTACCCCTGCTTAGCATGCAGTAGGTTAATTTTTCCAGTATCATTACAGGTCCAATCCTGCTCACACAGGACTCAATGGTAAAACTCCAGTAGCCGGCATTAAGCCCAAATTCTTTGTTTAATGTTCCAGGTAAGAAAACCCAAACACAGAGGGCCACAGTTTCTGCGGTGATGTGTCAGCCATAAAACCTGGATACTATACAATAAGATATTAAAACTGACATCTTTTTCACCCGTAAAGTGATTTGATTGGTTTCTGTCTTCTGGACTGCTGTAGTTAGTGACATTGAATAAGAAATGTATTCAAAATATTAATTAACAAAAATGGTTAAGACAAATTAGATTAGAAATAGAATTGTGGAATTCTAAAGAGGCTGGGTGGAACATCCTTCATCTTAGTTCACCCAGGTAAGAGGGTAAAAAGGTGTGGCAGTACCTTTTTGGTAAACCAAAATGAACCAGTCATCTCCCCTTGCCTGGGGTTGTTGAATGGAGAGAGAAGAAGAATTACTATGACACACGAGAGATAAATATTAATTTACTCCCCTATGAGAAATCACAAGTCTTTTTTTCCAAGTTACAGCATGTCAGAATATAGTTTCATTGTAACTACCATTTGAAACTGATTGAAAATATTAATGTGACACTAAAAATTTCAGCATGGTCTCTCTCATTTACAAAGTTGCCTTATTTTGCATGTCACAAGGAGAAAAGCAAAATAAAGGGTACTTTCCATGGGTTTGGATTATAATGTACTATAAATAGCTTATGTGTAGACAGTGACATTTACTGGCTCATTGATTCCATTGTAACACAATGGAATGTAAAAATGGCAACAAGTATCGGCTCCAGTCCTACATACCCCCACGCCACGGGCAGCTCCGTTTCAGTCCATGGGGCTCAGCGCAGACGGAGCTCTCTGGCTCTGGGCGTGGGTAGGAGAATCTGCCTGCACAGTTCAGAATCGGGCCTTCCTAGTCGAAGGGTGGGAATAGCACCCAAGTCAAAAGGAGAGTCATCGTTTATGGGGCTTACTGACAGGCTCCTGATGAAAATTACACCCTTTCAAAAGCAAATTACACTAGTGAGTGAAGTTCCAAAGGGAAAAGTTACTCACCAGTCAGCACGCCGAGGTCAGTTACAATCAGGGCAATTGCCAGGACGACTGCCAGGCTCCTCATCTCTGCGTCTGTTAGACGAGGTCACTGGATGCAGCCTGAATGATTCTTCTTTTTATTTCCAGCCCATCCCCCCAAGGGGAACTTGCTGGAGATTAGCCTTCACAATGGGATTGTCTGTTAAGAGTCCTGTGCATATAAGGAACACACACACAAAACCCATGAGAAGAAATAGTTCCCATGTATTAAGTGTGTTGGCTGGATAGTCCTCATTCCTCCTCTAAAGAACTAAATGTGGTGTGTGTGAGGGGTTATGGTACAACAGGACTACGTGCCCATTTGCTATTGGGAATTAGGTGTAATTTTTATTGGGAGGGCTTCAGAAGAGAATTAGGACTCTGGAGCCTACTTAACACCTTTCCACATGTGGACAAAGTAGGTGAACCATAGAAGGCCCCCAACTGATGTCTGCGCGCAGCTAGGCCAGTGTTTCTCACAATTTTTTTTTTAAAAGGGGTACTTTGAAAACTGTAGGTACTGGGAGTACTTAACCTTTTTTTATAGAGAGACAATTTTTTTCTACCATTGCAACACATTTGTTTAAACAACTTAATCGTAGCCGGGCAGGAGATGACATTTTTTGGGTGTAAAAAGTACAAAAATAATAAAATGCTGTAAAACTTAACACAAATTCAGTTTTCTCCAAATTTCAGTTGTGTTGCCATACCCCCCAGACTTCTCTTCAGTACCCCTACAGGTACTTGTACCGCTGGTTGAGAAACACTGAGTTAGGCTATGATCGAATATAAGGTAGCTCCAGGCACTGCAGCTTTACGCTATTTCCCTTTCTCTGGGCCATCTGCTGGCCTCCTGCAGCTGCAGAGAAGTCCTGTCCCAGGGAAGTTCGGTCTGGGTACTTCCACCATGGTACTCCATCCAAGGTGAATGAGAGGGGTCGGGTCCGGTCGGTTCGGGGGCCCTTTGAGGAAGAAGGCCCGAGAAGAACTCACCAGGAGGTTACAGGGAAGAATGCGGCGGGAAGGCCTGCAGACTGCAAAACGGTGACAGGTGCAAGCAAGGTCGCCCCTAGGGTTTATGGTGCTCTACACGCAGGTGGGAAGGGAACAACAGCTGACATGGGCCCCTGGGCAAAGTGTGTGTGGGGCTGTCTCTGTGCCCCTGGAAAGGGTAGGGTTGCCAGGTGTCCGGTTTTGAACCAGATAGTGCAGTATTTGAGCTCTCTGTCCGAGAAACAAATTGAGAAAATACCGGACATTTATATGTATGGTATTTTCTCAATTTAAGTTTTATTATTATCATACGTATCAGTACGTAGTTGCATACTGCCTGGCTAGACATGCTCACACTGTGTGAGTGTGTCCACCAGCCACTCAGTATGCAACTATGCAGAAGAGAGGAAGAGAAGTGGGCGGGGACGGGGAAGAGAAGGGGGCAGGGGCGGATGCAGGGGTGGGGGAGAAGAGAGGGGGATGAGGCGGGGCGGGGGCCGGGGTTTAGGATTCCCCGGGGCCAGACTTGCCCGTGCGCCCTGCTGGGACCATGTGTGGGACAGGCAGCACCCCTGGATCTGTGTATGCCCGGGCCAGCCACACTCCCCTCCGGCCAATTCCACCCCCGCTCACCGCTCCCTGCCAGCTGGTTCCCCCCTGGCCAGCCCCATAGCCCCCAACCCTCTCCCGGCCAGCCCTGCTCCTGCCGGCCGGTTTCCACCCCTCCAATCTCCCCTGTCCAGCCCTGCTCCCCCCAACACCCTCCCTGCCAGCCTTGCTCCCCACCAGCCGGTTCCCCCCCAGCCAGCCCTGCTTCCCACTGTCCGGTTCTCCCCCTCCCCCCGATCTCCCCTGGCCAGCCCCGCTCCCCCCTGGTCCGGTTCTCCCTCCCCTGCATCAGAGATCAAGTGTGTCCGGTATTTTTTTTAAGCCATCTGGTAACCCTAGGAAAGGGTGGACGCTTGGGCAGACGGGGCGGGGTTGGGGCAGCGAGCTCTCAGCACTGCCTGGACCATGGTGTTGGCGCGCCCAGTCCTAAGCATGAAGCACCATACTCCAGCGGCAATTTAAAGTGGCCCCCAGGGTTCCAGCCACCACCACTGCCGCAGTAGCAGGAGGTGGCAGCCGGGAGCCCCAGGCCTCTTTGGATTGCTGGGCTCTGGGGCAACTGCCGCCTTTGCCCTCCGTCCCCACCCACCCATCATTGGGCCTGCCTGTGCAGAGGCGGTGGAAGGGGGGGAACAGAGGAGTGACTGCTCCACAGGCTGAAGGCTCCACTCAGGGCCACAGGAGCAGGACCAGGGCAAGGAGGCATCGGCATGGGAATGGGGGATGCTGTAGCACCCCCCCCAATTTTACATGGGTTCCCAGCTGTTGCCAACCCCGTGTCTGGGGTGGGGGGGAGGGTGTGCGGCCCAGGGCTCTGACACCAGCCCCATGCCTGGGAGCCCAGCTGCCACTTGTGTAAGTGAGCAGCCGCCATTTTGGTCACAGATGCCATTTTGGATCATAAAACAACAACTAGGAATCCATCTTGGTGTGTCTTCTGCCCCCTCCTTTCCCACGCTTTCCACCTGGTGGCAGGAAACCCTGGCAGTCATATGGGTACAATCTGCCCAGTGACTGAAATCACATGGGCAGGGGCTACACTGGTTACATCAAAATCTGCCCGACAACTGCAGATTGTATAGGGCCGCCTCTGGCATAGCCTGAGGCTGCCCACCTGAGTGGCAGAGTGTGGCTGCTGTCTCTTAGGGTATGTCTACACTAGCCCCCTAGTTCGAACTAGGGAGGCAAATGTAGGCATTCGAAGTTGCAAATCAAGCCCAGGATTTAAATATCCCGCGCTTGATTTGCATCTTCCCGGCTGGTCGCCATTTTTGAAATTTACAAGTCCAGACTAACTGCCCACGTCTACACGTGGCAGGGACCCGGTATTTCAAATTAAAGCCCTAAATCGAACTACCTATTATTCCTAATAAAGCCCTAAATCGAACTACCTGTTATTCCTAATAACAGGTAGTTTGATTTAGGCTTTAATTCGAAATACCAGGTCCCTGCCACGTGTAGACGCGGGCAGTTAGTCCGGACTTGTAAATTTCAAAAAGTGGCGATCGGCCGGGAAGATGCAAATCAAGCGCGGGATATTTAAATCCCGGACTTGATTTGCAACTTCGAATGCCTACATTAGCCTCCCTCGTTCGAACTAGGGGGCTAGTGTAGACATACCCTTAGAGTGGGTACGCCGGTCTCACGCATAGGGTAGCTGGGTGGAATAGGCTCACTTGCATGCAGGGAGCTGGTGGCTATCCACTGCTCCTTATTATCATCCGCATACTTGCAGCCACGACGACGCAGGGGGGGTTAGGATAAATCAAGGCTTGTCATTGCCTGTGGTGGTTAGACACTGCCACTGTTCCAGCTGCTGCTGTTCCTGGTTGCTGGTTCTGACCCCTCCTGACCATCCGGAGCTGTGTCGCAAGAGCGAGGGAGAAAGCTGCAAGACATGGTACAGTGTTGGTGGCTCTCTATCTAGCCACCTTCCTGTCCTTTTGGATCTATCTTGTGTCACAGTTTGGTTCAGTGCATTCTGTTTCCTATATTCCGTTGTAACAGTGGGGTCCTTATAGATCTGTATGTCCATCAATTGTATAGTTAATACTTCTCTGTCATACCTTGTTTATCTCCCTTTTCCTGTTAATAAAATCCCTTTAGTTTACCACTCTTGGGCTATGTCTACACTGGCAGCTTCTTGCGCAAGAACATCTTGCGCAAGGGTTCTTGTGCAAGAAGTCTTGCACAAGAAAACGTCCACACTGCCATGTATGAGCTGTGCTTTTGCGCAAGAGTGCCCATGGCAGTGTGGACGCTCTCTTGCGCAAGAAAGCTCTGATGGCCATTTTAGCCATAGGGCTTTCTTGCGCAAGAAATCCTGCCGAGCATCACACTGCCCTCTTGCGCAAGAGCTCCTGCACAAGAGGGCTTACACCTGTTAAAAAAGAGCGTAGCTCTTGCGCAAGAAGCCCTCTCTTACCACGCCGTACTGTAAATCTTCTTGCGCAAGAGCAGGTGGGCAGTGTGGACGCTCTGCGGATTCTTGCGCAAGAACGGCCATACTTGCGCAAGAAGCCGCGAGTGTAGACATAGTCTTGGTCTGTCTTCTGACCTTTAGAGTAAGCTATTAACAACCCGATGATAGATGCAGGTGTGGGGACGGGCCTGACCATTGAGATTCCTTGTGGCCACGGTTTCTCGGCGAACACTTGGGCTCCACACCTGCCCCCAGCCCTGTTGGGGTACCTGCCTCCTGGAGACATGGGCCTGCTCTTGACCCCAGTGAGGTGGTTACATACAACCACGAGCAGTGCCTGAGTGCAGCCAGGAGCCACTGCCTGCACCTTGCTGTCTCATCCCACAGCATCAGCTCTAAGCAGCTGCCTGTGACCCCCCTAAATTTGGGGGCAGAGCCGGCCCAAGCTACGGGCTGACCGGGCTACCGCCTGGGGCGCCCCATTGTAGGGGGCCCTGCGCGGGGCTGCCGGACCGGGCGGGGCTGCGCATGCACTGGTCGCCCCGGGGCGGGGCCACGCATGCGCCGTGCTCCCGGGGCCCAGGGCGCACAAATGGCTCGGGCCAGCCCTGTTTGGGGGGCCCAAAATTTAGTGGTATCCTGCTTAGCTGAGTATTCTGCATATTGTCTAAGGATGGCCCTGGATGTGAGAACATGAGGATAGGCTGTGAATAGCCAGCGATGGAGATGGGATCTGGAAAAAGAGGCTTTACCGTTTAAACTACTGCTGCACAGATTTGGAAATAGGCTGGTAGAGGGATACCCTGTCCCAGGGGCTGACAGACAGCACATGCTGTAAAACGAGGACATGACTACTCAGCAGCAGTTACCAGGGCCTTGACAATTGTTCGGGCTAATGTCTGCGTCTCTCTTACTGCGCTTACGAACACCGTGTGCTAAGAGAGTATGTCCTGGATTTCGTCAGAGCTCGGCTTTGTATAAATCCAAGAAAACTATGGCTTCCTTTGACCTAACCCTTCCTCTTTTCTTGAAAATAAATTCCATTTTAATCAGCAAACCCCAGACAAAGGCAGACGATCTTCTGCCGTGCAGTTGCTGAGCTAGGAGCCCATCTTATTGCTGAAACTCAAATTCAAAACCTTATTTTTCCACTGTGAAACCACACAAGCAAATAGTAGAAAAACCATTTGCCTCGAAAGGTGATTATAACCAATATTTTTCTGATGCTTGGCCTGATTTTGGCAGAAATGTCAGGCTAATATGTTTCCGTCAAGCTGCCTCCAACACCTTCTCAGGTAGTAAAAGTCCCAGTTGCGTCCTTCACGGTTGTTAAATCTCTAGCTTTCCTCCATGCTGCAATTCGGTGCTGCCAGTGCAAAATTTATTGGCATATTGAAACTGAAGAGGCAGCTAAAAATGGAGTGGCTTGTTGCCCAGACTTTCCATGCAGTGTGGTTGTATGTATTTTATTTTATTTATTTATTATTTATTTTAAAATATTTTTACCCTACCTCTCTATTTAAAATATTCGAGGCGGCTTACAAAACTTTAAAAGACAATATATTAAAAAAGTAGAATAAGAGACCCCAAGAGGGAGACATGAAACCTACTAAGACACACACATACACACGAACTCAAACTTATTTTGATGGAATAAATGGACTAGGGTTAGCTGTAATGCAGGCAGATGCTCAGTGAGCTATTCACATGTGATCCTGGCTGCAGCACTATCCAACTTTGCTCCCGTCTGAATTCTGTGGCAAAGCTGGTATTAAATTTAAATGGGAGTAGAACTGGGGTCTTGGTTCCTCTGAGACTCCCCCTGGTTAGATGATGCAGACAAATCCATAGGGACTAGAACGTATGCAGCAAACTCATCTTAATTGCTGGCGAAAGGCAGGATTTGAATTCAGGACTTCAGATATGAAAGACCTGTGCATTGTCTCCTCAGTGAATCTCTTTAGCCCTAGGAGAAGACAGAGAGAATATTGTGTAACAGTTAACATGCAAACCCATGGGAATTATAACCTAGAATTCCTAATTCCTGGGCACTTGCACCGTAAACATTTTCCCCTTTCAATTAGGTGATGAAGCTCAATTAGTTGAAATTATTTTAAGGTAGTTCATGCACTTTGAGTAGGAGAGGCACAGTTATGACCACTGGTAAAAAATACCCTGGGATTTGTTAAATTTGTTTTTCTTAAGCAAAAAGATGCCCCTTTCTTTCCAGGTGACGCATAGTACTACAGCAAGTTACCTGTTCTGGCTACGATACAACAGGGGAGTTCCAGCTTCCGGCCACTGAACACAGGATTGCTTGCTTAATAATACATAAGCGATGTAATGGGAATTTTTTCAGTCTGCAATACAATACCCTATTTACAGATCTTTTACTTAAAATATGCTTATTTGCATAATTGTGCTACTCTTCCCCCCTGTATCTGCTCTTCAGTGCACCCTTTAAGTATGTAAAATAAGTTCCCTTTTATGTTTTCCCCACTGATTTTTAAATAGGAAGCCAAAACAAAGTTCTGTCTATGTACATTTTAGCACCAGATTTTCAAAGGGAAGCTGATGCAGCAGTTGCAGATACATGGTTGAGATAGGAGTGCCAATTTTGAGCAAGATATTTACACAGCTAGTTCTATACTTAGGTTACACAAATATGTACAAAATACTTGTATGAAGTACTGCATTCCTAACGTATGCATACAGCTGCATGGGCTTTGCTTGGAAAGTCTATCCCTTAAAGATTTAAATGGCTCCAGTCCGTCTCATTTAAGCTCTCCTTTTATGTTCCCAGCTGCTCTTTATAAACAGCATCAAGCAGAATTGCCAACAGGGGGGGGACAAAGGGAGCAGTTGCCCTGGGGTCTGGTGATTCAAAGGGGCCCTGGGCTCTTGGCTGTGGCTGGAGCCTGGAGCCCTTTAAATCACCATTGGATTGCCCTGTGGTGCATTTCCTATGGCTGGGGGGTGGGAGTGGGGGTGTTATACTCCAGCTGGCACTGGGGACTAGCTGCCATGGCCTCCCCCCTTCCAGGAGCACAGAACCACATGCCCCCGCCTTGCTCAGGGGCCCACGCAGGCTGTCAGCTCCCCCCTGGAATCAGATTTTTGACTTGTTACTACTTATAGACTTGTGTCAATGGGAAATAGAGATTTTAAAATCTGCATGGAAAGTTGTAGCTGGTGCAATATGAGGGAGGTTAGTTTACTTTCTCATTTAAGACAAGGCTGATGGAATTCGGGACAACTACAAGTATTCGACATGTAATTGCTAATTCCTCGTGTTGAGTTTAGGGCTGAGAAGGATGCCCTCTGGAAGGATAAACATGACCTAAGAGAAGTGTAAGTGTAACCCACATACCTATGCTACATCTACACTGGCCAGTCTCGCGCAAGAATATATGCAAATAATATTCATCACTGTGCCTCATTTGCATACTTAATGAGCCACCATTTTGCGCAAGGGGCTTTTGCGCAAGAAGGAGCAGTCTACATTGCCATGCCTCATTTGCATTTTTTTTGCGTAAGACTGGCTAGTGTAGACGTAGCCCTAGTATGGTTCACTGTCCCATGTAGTGGCACTTAGATCACTTACAGCGAGAGATAAGAACAAGTGAGCTCTACAGCCTAAGCCAAGAGCCAACTGGCTTTATAGCTCAATCTGTGGAGGCTCCTTCACTAAGCTCCAGAGATTCCAGGTTCTGTTCTGCCTGCTGGTGGTTACATAAACAAGTTGTGTATCCACATTTGCCTATTGCAACAGTACCAGTCTGAAACATTGTAAAGTGTGGAACAAGCCCTTAGAGGTGTATCATCTGTCAATCATCTCTCTCCCTCTTCCTTTTAGGTTTCCTTGTGATCAGATAAACAGGAGGGGGAATGTGTTGCTCTTAGCCCTACATGGATCTCACAGTTGTTACCACCAACCCGGCAGGCATTTGGGACTCCCTCTAGTACACACAGAAGTTGAACAGTCCAGCCCTGCTAGCTATTTCCCAGCAGTGCTGCAGCTTTCTGACTGGGCAAAAGGAGGCCATGTGCCATTGTATATGGCCTGGCTCTGTGTACCCAGCCTGGGTGTTGTACACAAGCAGCAGCCAGAATTTGGAACACAACTGCCTTCAACAGCAGAATAGCTTGAAGAGTCAGGTTGAACGGAAGAGAGCAAGCTGCCAAAAATGGAAATCAGAAATAGGGTTTTTTTAATTGCACCATTGATTTTAACTTATGTTTTCAAAAGTAGTGGTGGTGGTGGTTGGAAGGAGGGGAGGGGTAAACTGTCTGAAAGAAACCCTACAGCTTCTGTTACAGAAGAACCTCAGAGTTACAATAGCCTCAGGAATGGAGGTTGTTTGTAACAATGGGGGGAAAAAGGTTATTTCAAAATCTTACAATGGAACATCAGCTTATTACAGCTTTGAAATTTTGAGGCAGAAGAAAAATGCTCACGTGAGACTAGCCAGAGACACCGTCCACCAACTGGGACTTCTCCTCAACTTAGAAAAGTCAACACTCATTCTGAACCAGAGAACAGAGTTTACAGGGGCTGTATTGGATTCGGTGCAGGCAAGAGTAATCCTGCCACAATCCAGGCTCCAAGCCATGGTGCAGATCATTCGGTCACTCTTGCAGTACCCTGCCAACACCACAAGGGGGTACTGGAGGCATCTGGGGCAAATGGCAGCTTGCACTTATGTAGTCAGGCATGCCGGACTGAGGCTCAGGATGCTACAAGTGAGACTTGCCTCCACTTACCGCCCTGGTCAGGGGAGTCTAGAATTGGCAGTGACAGTGCCAGGGCAAGTCTGAGAATCCCTGAATTGGTGGCTGGACTCTCGCATAGTCCACGAGGAGTCTCCTTCAGCACACCCCAACCTTCGCTGACCTTAATAACAGATGGGGGCACACAAACACAGGGGTCAGTGGTTGCAGGGCAAAATACCTCTCCATATCACTGTCAAGGAACTCGGAGTAGTTTGCTTAGTGGCGTGAGAAGTCTAGCAGGCCAAACAAGGTCGCAGCAAGACAGTTCTGACTGACAATACCACCGCCATGTTCTGTAGAAACAAGCAGGGTACAGCTCGCTCCTCTCTACTCTCCTCATGTGGGACTTCTGTATGGCCTGATCCATCCGGCTGGAGGCATCTTATCTCCCGGGAGTGCATTATGGGCTGGCAGACCATCTCAGCAGATCATTTCGCAATCACGGGTGGTCCATCCCTCCAGATGTCCTACATTCCCTCTTCCACAGGTGGGGTTTTCCTCAGGTAGAGCTGTTTGCTACCAGGAAGTGTCAAGTGGTCTGTTCTTTTCAGAAACACAGTCCAGTCCATCTTGGACAGATTCATGCTCCCATGGTGAGATTGTCCAATGCACGCTTTTGCTCTGGCACTGCATATTTTGAGCAGGACCTTGTAGACCAGGGGGGATCAGAGGAAAAGTAACCCTGCTGGCCCCGGCCTGGCCTCCCCAGCACTGGGACACAACGCTGCTGGAACTGTCAGTGGACACGCCCACAGTACAACCGCTCCACCTGGACTTACTCAAGACCACTGTCGCCTTCCACACCATGAGATGGAGGAACTAGAGTCCTGGGTGCAGAAGTTCCATGGTTAAACCCATGGGAGCTCCGGTACTCTCAGTTAGTGAGGGGGGGTGCTTCTGGGCAGCAGGAAGTCCTCCTCCAGAGCTACCTACCTGGCTACATGGAAACGGTTCTCATGCTGGTACAAACAGAGGCACCTAGCATCACCCCAGGCATCCATCCCTCTTATCATGGACTACCTGCTAGACCTGCAGCAACAGGGGTTGGCACTGTCATCCATTAGGGTACACCCTAGCTTTCCACCTCAGGGAATCACGGTGTTTGGTGTTTACCAAACCCATGGTAGTGCATTTCCTTAAGGGTTTAGAGAGGCTATACCCCTTGTTCACGGCCACCTAGACCTACTTGGGATCTCAAGGTGGTGCTCTCCAAGCTCTCAAGTCTGTCATTTGAGCCCCTTGCTCCCTTCTCCACCTTTCTTGGAAGGTAGTGTTCATAACATTGGCAAGGAGGGGGTCTGAGTTGAAGACACTTACTTCAGAATCTCGGTCTTACACAGTCGTTCAAGCAGGACAAGGTCCCAGCTCTAGCGATCATGGCCCATTCAATGAAGGCGCACACCTCTTCAACTGCCTTCCTGGTTCAAATGTGGATACAGGAGCTTCGTAGAGGGGCAACCTGGTCTTTGTTGCACACACTTACCGCTCATCATGCTACCAACCAGTTCTCCAATCAGTGATTCCTGAGTGTACCTGCAGGGGCCAGCTTGGAAGCCGGGAGTCACCTGATTGGAATCAACATGAACAAGCACTTGAAGAAGAAAACACAGTTACTAGCTTTTTCCTGTTGTTCTTTAAGGTGTGTTGTACACATCTATTCCAATACCCACCCTCATTCCCCTCTGTCAGAGTAGTCAGCAAGACGGAACTGAAGGGCGAGGCTGGGTCAGCAAGATCACATATTGAGCACAGTAAGGGCAAAAGTTCCCAATATCCGTGTGCATGGCGCACACACAGACCTGATCAGAATGGACGTGAGCAACCTCTCTCGAAGAACAAAAAGCACGAGAAGGTGCATAACTGTTTTATTAAGATTAAGGACTTTGCACAGCTCAGGATTCTGCAGGCTACAATAAACAGCCAGGAAGGGCTACTTATGACACCAATGCTGTGATGGGCCTTCATCCTATAAAATTCAAAGGCAAAAAAGTCCAAGTTTCCCTTAAAAAAAAAAAAAAGATTGAGTTGGGGGTGTTTTCCTTTTGGTTTCCCCATATGTGGTTGCCCCAACCATCTAACCAGAAATTTCCATCCCCCTCTGCAAATTCTTGATCAAGGCAGGTTCAGGCAGGATGTGGGTGTCTTCATTTAGGGATATCATTTCCCCCACTTCCCTTGTCTCTTTCTTCCCATAGCTATAACAACTACACCATGGTACCTGATTTGGCAATCTTGATAGTAGCTAGCAGGCCATAGCTACCAAGCCTCAGGAAGTCTGAAGAAGTCTGATATGTAGATTAATATCTACAAATCTGGAAGCTTATTCCAGTCATTTGGCCTGTGGTTTCTTTCTGGGATTTCCAGCAATGGCTGATTTCTGCTGACACACCCACACTCCCTCCCAGAACAGATTGTCTCAGTGTATTTTGTTACTTCTGCTTTTGCGCCCAGCTGAAGGCACAGACATGCAAAAACATGAAGCACAGAAAGCCCAAACCAAAGTGGGAAATTTACGGCTAGCTCTCTTTGGGGCAAAACATTTAGGTCAGCGTTCCAGACTCCTTGCAAGCACAGTTCAGAGAAGGCAGGGTTGCTCCTTTTTTTTGAGACAACTGTCACCCCTTGCCAAGCAGTGGTAGATAGCCTGGCCATTGCACATTGGTTTCCCAGTGGACGGACTGTGATGTGGAGGCTTGGTACATTCTAGTTATAGCTTGCTTTCCTTACACACGTACATCTGTTCTGACATGAGATGCTCAAACAGCAGCCAGGTCAATCTCTTCCTCCAGGAATCTCAACCCAATACCAGGGCCTGGTTTTCAGAAAGTCACCTGGCCTCCCAAAAAAAACAACCAAAGCCTAAGGCAGAGCATAAGCTTTTCACCCAGCTCTGCATAGAACCTGGCATCACCCAAACCCATGCACAGCAGGTCTTCCCAAGAATCCCCGCTTAAACCTACATTAAGAAAAGGAGTATGATCTGCATGAACTGCCATAAGACACTTCATTCCTTTCTGGTACCCTAGTGGCAGGCTTAAATGTGGCCCCTCCTTCCTTCCCAAAGAAGGCCGAGTCAGCTCTTCATGCCACGCATCTCCATCAAACTGTGTGAAACTCACATGGGGCTTCAAGGCAGTCATTTTCCCTACAGTGTATTACATGGCCTCATGGTGACGTTCTTTTTATTCTTATTATTTTGTTTCCTGTTTCTAAGTCCTTGTCTCCACTACGTGGTGGATCGACGCTGCAGTGATCAATCCATCAGTGGTGGATTTATCGCGTCTGCTTAGACTTGATAAATAGCTCTCCGAGTGCTCTCCCATCAACTCCGGAACTCCACCAGGATGAGAAGACTAGCTGGAGTCAACTGGAGAGCAGCCCCAGTCTTACCACTTGAAAGACACTACCATAAGTATGGTGACTTCAGCTACACTATTTGTGTAGCTGAAATTGCACAGGGTAGATTGAGTGTGTGTGTGTTAGTGTAAACATGGCCTTAATACTGTAAGTGAGCAGAAGTATTTCCCCCTCTACACACACACACACACACACACACACACACAAATTTAATAGCAACCTTATCACCATCATGTGGCTGAGGAAAATTTCCCATCTTGTACATCATACAATGGGTCTCTCGATAGTACATAAAACCTGTTTGACAAGAATGCTTCATAGATTGCTGGAAAGGGAGAAACAGATCACTTTTGCCAACTCCCGGTGATTGACTCAAAGCAAATTGTCTGACAACACTCACAGTTCATTCTTCTAAAGACAAAGCAGTTCAATATGAAAAGGCCTCATACATACCCTACTTCGAGGGGGCGGCAAATTCTCACAGTGTTCACCCTACACAGAAGACAAGCTAATTCATAGCTTCACATTTCAGCTAGCAGTACTTCTATGAAAAGTTTTAACTTGTATCATTGTGCCACTGAAATCCAATCACCAGTTCCTTGTTGCTCTGTACCTTCCTTAGCTTTGTTTTCGATATTAACATTCGAGATACAGGGCTATGACAGTACCTCCCTATACTTTGCCACATCTTGTTTTGAATATGATGTTCCATGTGTCAGAGCCAAGAACGCACATCCTAACTGTACTTGGTGCAAAGTTTTCATGCAGCCTTGCTTTGACCCATTTCCTATTTTCTAATGCCAGCGCTGACTTCCACTTTGCAAAGTATTGTAACCTGCCATAGGTGAACAGAAGCATAGAAAGCATAGAACACATTCAAATAACCAATTCCCAACCACCAGCGAATATAAATACTGTTTTAGCCAATGCATATTTATTCATATGGAGCATTATTTTAAGCATAGTACATGTATTGGCTAGTGTAGTAAGATGAAGGCCTAAAACATGTAGCACAGGCCTGGTCAGAGGCCTACCTAACAATGGACAAAACATGGCTAACATAAAGCAAAGCTAAGTCGTGAGCAAAAGGCAGGCCCCAGCTCACAGAACTTGGCATGAATAGGGCTGAGAGAGCAAAACACTACTTAGTAATAGGCCCAGGTGCAGAACAGTAATTGGTGCTGGTCGTAAGTGGAAAGCACATGATATCACTACCTCATTAAAAAAGACCTTGGTACCCACTCCTCACAGATACAGACTCAGGTTCAGGAAAGGGTCTAAAATGACAGCATGATGGATAGAGATGATCTAATCAAACCACAAGGCGCAAGGAGATGAGCAGCACCTAAGTAGCATCAGAGGGTGGTAACCTGATGTACACGTGTGTAGTGATTCAGTAGAGTCTACTGCTAGCTCTGCTTTTGATGCTCAATTGCACATGTGCCATGCAGGATGACTGATTTACTTTGCCATCCAACATGCCCCATGTGGTCTCAGCTCTATGACTGGATGTTGCAGCAAAAACAGACTGGCCTTTTCAGGCACTATGACTGTGTTCTCCTTCATGAATGAAGCGGCTGCCTCTCCTGGCACTTGGGAACTGGACATAACCCTTTTGGTGAAGCAATGGAATGCACCTGGCTTTTTCTCAAAGCCAAAGTCTATGTACCAGGGGTGGGGGGAGAAGAGGAGAGATGTCAGAACAGCAGCTGTGCTTCACGAGGCCCAGCACCGGACATAACACTTCTCGTTAAAGTGGAACAGGGACACAATTGCTTCCTCTGTTGCTTTGTTCAGACTTGAACTGGTAAGCGATTGTTCTTCCTCCTAACTTTTAAGGAGTTCATTGCAGTTAGTGATCTCCTCACCCCCACCCCTCTCGTTCAGCTAGGCAAACATGCTCTGGGACTGCAGGAGCGGTACATGGGATGCATGGTACAGACAAAGATCAGTCGAACACTGATGGCAAAATGTAGGTTCTCATTTGGCAGGGATAACACAGGGAGGCAGTGGCAATGGCATACATGCCTCTGCTGGATCACATAGCGAAAGAAACCTTCAGGCAACTGCAATGGCTGACTCTCAGCGAGCCAAGGTGATGCAGGGCCCTGTGGGCAGAAAGGACATTTGGAGCAGCAAAACCTGTGGGAAAAGGGACCCCTCTTTTCAGTAGAAATCTAGTTACGGCAGTGGCGCTACTTCCTGATTTTTGCTTCTGCCACTTTTTAAAAGTGATTTTTTTTAAATGGTTAAAGGTCTAGAAAACATAACCTATGAAGGAAGACTGAAAGAACTGGGCTTGTTTAGTTTGGAAAAGAGAAGACTGAGAGGGGACATGATAGCGGTTTTCAAGTACCTAAAAGGCTGTTACAAGGAGGAGGGAGGAAGATTGTTCTTGGCCTCGGATGACAGGAAGTTCTTCTTCGACTGCTTGCTCATGTCCATTCCAATCAGGTGTGTGCGCACCGTGTGCACAGAGTTCTGGAGCCTTTTTCCCCAGCAGTATCCATAGGGCCAGCATGGGGAGCCCCCTGGAGTGGTGCCGGCCAACCCCTACTGGCCCCTCACCCTCTCAGTTGCTTCTTACTGCCCATGACGGTAGCGGAGCACTCTAGACAGTCAGTCTAAAACCCTAGCTTTGTGTAATTAGTTACGTTTCTGGTAGTTTTTAGTTTATAGTGTAAATAGTTTGGTTACAAGTTGGTTATAAGGGGGACTGTTATCCCCTACTCCTCTCCCCAGCCGGGGAGGGGATGCCAGGGCCCCACGGCTTTAAGCAGTGAGCGTCCTGCCTTAAGCCTATGCCCGTTGGTGACCCCCACGACTCCTGCCTAAGGTGCTTGGGGGAGACATACTCCACGCAGATTTGTAAAATCTGTAGGGGGTTCAAGCCTAGGACCAGGAGAGAAAGACGCCAGACTGAAGAGGCTCCTCATGGAGTCTTCTCTGCAACCACCGGCACCAGAGGGGCCTCAGTCGGTGAGGGGCACCACTCCAGGGGGCTCCCCATGCTGGCCCTACGGATACTGCTAGTGGAAAAAAGGCTCCGGAACTCCATGCACGCGACGTGCACACACCTGATTGGAATGGACATGAGCAACACATCTTGAAGAACAACAGTTACAAGGTAAGTAACCTTTTCTTTTTCCTAATGTCCAATCTAAGCCTCCCTTTGCTGCAGTTTAAGGCTATTGCTTCTTATCCTGTCATGTGGTGAAGCACTGGAATAAATTGCCTCGGGAGGTTGTGGAATCTCCATCATTGGAGATATTTAAAATCAGGTTAGATAGACACCTGTCAGGGATGATCTAGAGGGTGCTCGGTCCTGCCGTGAGGGCAGGGGACTGGACTTGATGACCTCTCGAGGTCCCTTCCAGTTCTAATGTTCTATGATAAATTATTTCACTGTGAGAACAGCTTCAGCTGTTGATCAAAAGTTCAGATTTCATGATTACCAGACAGATGAGTCATAGGGTACGTTTCTGATCCCCAGTTTGGATTCCTCTACCCCGCTTAGAAAACTTGAATTGATGAAATTGAGTAAACACTGGATTTTGACTGACTACTCCAGGACAGACGCAGCACAATGGATACATTGTGCACTAGAATACTCAGGGAAAGCAAACTCAACATTTTGGTCTGTAGAGTCACTAGTTGACTCTGAAAAAGAGGGTTCCCATCCTATCTTTTAAAAATGCCTTTGCTCTTGAGGATGCTTATCCTTCCTCTGTTCTTTACATACACACTAATATCTCTGGGGAGTTGTATTAATGTCCTATTGTTATTAATTATTTACATTATCACAGTGACTAGAAACCCATCAGCACAAGGACCTAATTGGGCCAGGTGCTGTACAAACAGAATGAAAAGCCAGTCCCTGTTGCAAAGAGTTCACAATAGAAGTATAAAACTCGACATCCTAAATGGATACAGACAGATGAGGGAGAACAAGGAAACGAGATAATGTTAGTCAGCATGCCAGACTGTGCGACCCCAGCACACCACAGCTTTTTGTAGGGGCCCTGTCAAAGGACAGTTTTAGGGAGAGGGGATTTGAAGGAGGGCAAGGAGGTAGCTTTGCAGAAGTTTACGTGAGGGGTGCAGCATAAGAGAAAGCATGAAGGTGCTTGTTGGGAAATTGGTCTATGGTACACCAGCTTCCATCACCCACTTGTTCAGTGGTGCGAGTTGACCTTTCCATGGTGCATGAGAGAAGATCGTGGGGCGTGGCAGGTAACAGCTGTGGTAGAGGAAACAGTCAATATTTTTGAAGAAGCCCATTTTGTTCACTGTGTGGGCTGTGCTAGAAGCTCTGGGAGCAAGCTGTTTGCTGTATCACGCCACTCGGTGGTCCCTGCCACTATTCTAACAGGAAGACAGATACAAGGGGACAGATGCAGGTGAAGCAGAGGGAAGGGAAGAGATATGTGAGGGCAATGTATTTACTACTGTAAGGATGCTACCACAGGCCTGAGGAGAGCATGAGATGGCCAAGGAGTAGGGAGTTGCTGAGACTGTCTGGCAGTGGCCAACAAGAGAAAGTTTAACAGGTTGATTGGCGGCCCAGTAACGCCCCTGCCAGGCAAAGTTTCAGATGGGATGTAAGCTATTCGACGTGTGAGAGCACTTTGTCGCTAAGGTGTGGATGCTGCTCCTGTTAGCAAGAAGGAAAGGGCTACAGGGGCTTGGACTGTTGGTCCACATCTGTGGGTAATGAGTCTGATTCAAAGAGCAGGATTATGGCAAATGTAATCCTGTTGTGGGCTGTTGTGCATTGGGTTGTTGTAGATATAGATTTTGTTGTTATAGTACACGGGTGGGCAATAATTTTTGGCCGGGGGCCACTTCAAATTTTTGAAGGGGCGGGGCCAAGATGCTTCTGGGCTTCCCCCTCTTCCCACTAAGCACCCATGCCCCTGGCAGGGTGGGAGGAGACTTCGCATGCTCCCCCGGCCCCAGACCAATCAGAGCTTGGGGGCGGGGGAGCGCATGAAGTTTCCTCCATCCTGCTAGGAGCACGCGGCATTTACTAGCAGGGTGGAGGAAACTTCGTGCGCTCCCCCGGCCCCAAGCTCTGATTGGCCTGGGGGCGGGGGAGCGTGAGAAGCCTCCTGCTGCCCTGCGAGGAGCACGCAGCACTTCAAAGTGCTACGTGCTCCTGGCAGGGTGGAGGAAACTTCACGCGCTTCCCCCGGCCCCAGGTCCAATGGACCTGGGGGCGGGGGACCGGCAGGGTCTCGGTGGGCCAGATCCAGCCCATGGAGTCCCTTTTGCCCACCCCTGTCATAGTAACTGAGTTAGGTCATTAGGGATCAGCTCAGCTGGTTTGGGTTGGTTTTAGTTAGTTCTTCTTCAAGTGATTGCTCATGTGCATTTGAATGAGGTGTGTGCGTGCCGCATGCACCGTTTCCGGAGCATTTTTTCCCCCAGCAGTACCCATCGGGCCGGCAGGTCACCCCCTGCAGTGGCGCCGCAATAACGGTGCATAAGTACCCCTGCTGGCCCTCCCCATCCTCAGTTCCTTCTACCACCTGGGATAGTTGTTGGAGCTTCTCTTGTTCTTGTAGTTAAACCCAGCGATAGTTGTTTTATTATCTGTAAATAGTTTTATCAGTGTTAGAGTAGTTCTTGTTCGCAGTTGTTAGTTTTTCTCTCCCCTCCGGGGGAGAGGGATGCCAGGCCCGTACGGTTTTAAACCCTATGCGTGCTGTGCGAAGCTGATGCCTAGAGGAGATCCCCACAACTCATGCCTAAAGTGTCTGGGAAAGTCTCACCTCACTGACTCCTGTAAGATTTGCAGGAGTTTTAAACCTCAAACGAAGCGGGAGAGGGATTCCCGCTTAAAACTGCTGCTGCTGGAGTCAGCTCTTCAACCAGCACCTTCAGAGACGTTGCGGTGCGCAGTGCACCGGCTTTGGTGCGGGAGCCTCAGCTGGGACCTTCACGTACCGCCAGGGGCGGCCCTAGACTAGCTGCCAGAAACTGGCGCCCTAGGCGAACCCTGCAATCGGCGCCCCCCCCGCAGTGCAGGTGAAGACGGCCGGCGTTTGGCTTCTCCGGGTCTGACCCGCCTTGCTGCCAGCCCCATCCCCTGCCCTACTCCACCCCCCACTGGGCTTCCCAGCTTTCCCCCTGCAGCCCTGCTGAGCTGCATGCAGGGTTTCCTGGCTCCCATACCTCCCCACAGCCCAGATGAGCCATGCACTGGGTCCCAACCACACCCTCAGTCCAGCTGAGCCCTGTGCCACCCCCACCCACTTGCCTCGCACCAGGCTCCTGGGGTCCTGCATCCCTCCGCAGCGCACCAGGACTCTCTGATCCTGGAACATCCATGGTCCTTCTGGACCACAGATGTTGCCAGATCAGAGAGTTCAGGTTTATAGAGGTGCAGCCTGTACAGCCTATTGGATGAAGTGTCCATTTTAAAGAGAAGCAGATGTCATTAAGTACATATACATTTCTATTGCTCTGTCTTTCAGTGTGTAATATCAGTGATGGAAATTGCATCCTAAACTGAATTCCCAGTTTAACTGTGTTATTTCATAACTTTTAAAGGTTAATTTTGCACTCCTGCAAGGCAACAACAAAACAAACTTGAAATCCTCTAATCCCAAAACAGCTACAGAATGTTAATACAATTTTCCCTCTCATACTGCCTCTTTCCAATATGCCTGACCTGGAGGGACCACATCTTGGAGAGGAGATTATTTTAGCTCCCTCCCATTTTGTCCTTGGACTGAGCTGAGACTACCAACCAGATGATCAGTTGTAATAATTTAGCTTTGCAATGCAGACATCTGACCACCAACTACTGAACTGATATGCAAACACATTCTATACACCCCTCTGAAGTGTTTATATAGGTTCAAACAGTCATCAGGTGGGAACAATTTTCAATCACCACCAATAACCTGATCTGGCATGGAACTCATGATTAAAAGCCAAAGAAGTTCCATATATGCACCATCCCCCAGACCTATGCACTATGCACAGATGTAGTTGTCTACATTGTAGACTTGAACTTGCTAGAGTAGAACTTTAACTCCCCACAAACTGCCGATTAATGAATAGTTGAATATAAAGAAGCTGAGGAGAAAAACTTTCTAAAATGTGTGGATGAACGGCAATATGAGGGTATGTCTACACTGTGGCAGTATTTCGGGATACTTCTGGAATTCCGAAATAGCATATTCTGCATCTCGATAGTGCACCCGTTATTTCAAAATATCTTTCCCCGAGGATTAAGGGATGTTTCGGAATAGTGCTCTATTTCTTAATGTGGTGCTGTGTAGACAGCGCCAAATTTCAAAATAAGCTATTTCAAAATACACTAGAAATAAGCTACACAATTTGAGCTACAGCTGCAGTGTGGACGCACCTAGGAGAACTAAATTCTATCATTATTCTTTTTTAAGCCAAGTGGCTAGCAAGTGCCTTTCTCCAGCCTACACCACTATGCTCATGTCTAGTCTGGTCACTTTGCTCCTTCTCTAGCTCAACACATTGGATCTTTCAGCAGTTCAGCAAGTAAATCCTCCTCCAACCTACCTCACTCTATCTTTTGTTCAATCAAGACACCATTTTTTGTTCCTATGCAGTCAAATCCCTCCTCCAAACCACCAGTTTCCCTTCCTATCACAGATCTTCCCCATCACAGCAGCCAATATTCCCCCCCCCAAATTGTCTACGTGACTCCTGTTTTCAGCTCTCTTGCTATATCCTTCCTCCATTTTAGCAGCTGTGCATCACTTTTACTCTGCCTTTAAATTTTCCCTGTGCCTCTCAGGTGATGTGTTCTTCCACTAACCTGATCAAGATATCTTTCTTTCAGCCCATCTGCTGTGCCCTTTCTTTGGCTCACCCAGGTTATGTCTACACTGCAGGTTATTCTTGAGAAAAGGTACACAAATTGTGAACCCCAATTTGAGTACCTTTTTCTGATTCTTTTTTCAGAAGAGGCTTTTTCAATATTTGGCTCATCTACACGGGGCCAAATGTGGGAAAAACCTCCTCTTTCCGAAGAGCCCTTATTCCTCATAAAATGAGGAATACAGGGCTTCCGAAAGAGTACGCTCGCTTTTTCAGAAACTGATTAGAAAAAGCGGATGCATTCCTTGGACACAGCAGAGTTTTTCCGGGATACCAGAGGTATCCTGGAATAATTCTGTAGTGTGGATATAGCCCCTGTTAATACTCTCCCCTAAAGCACCTCACCAAGTTACTCCTTCAGTTAACTCAATGAATTCCTCATCAGTCTGCTTTACTAGACTCTTCCTAAACCTGGGCACCATGTTATTCCTCCAGTCCAGTCATTATCCACTTCAAAGGCAGCAAAGTCTCTTTTAAGTTTTATTTTGACTTCAGAAGAAAGTAACAGAAAACACATTAGTTTCTGAGATCATACATTGATGTGAAAGAGCTTCCGCAAATCCCTTTCATGAGTTATGTTTCTTTAGTTTACTTGCCCCAACACAAAAGTTTAGTCTCATAATAATATTTGCCCTTATACAATTCCTTCCATCCCAGCATTTCAGAGTGGTGAACATTCATTCCTAAATGTAGCCTCACAATGCATCTTTATGATAGGGAAAAATCTGCCAGATTCACAGAGAACCTGAAGCAAAGAGAAATTAAATGATTTACCCAAAAGCTGCACACAAAGCCTGTGGCAGACTACAAGATTATTTTTCACTTTGCCCCAGATTATCCAGACACTTCTCATCTCAAATCACAGTGATTTACTATTTTTGGTTGGTCAGTCAGATGAAAATCCTATCACGGTGGTACTGTCAATACCATAGCTTATTTCAATTTTAATTTCTGTTAGCTAACCACTATAACCTGACCTGCCAAACTGAATTGCTGCTAACAATAATCTAAAAAGCTTTCTCAGAAAATTCAAACATTCTTATTAAAATAGAAACTTTCAGATTTTGGTTATTACACTTTATTTCCCATTGATTTTTATTTAATCAGCTGGCTTTCTAGAGAAGGCTCGATCCCCCCTCTCCCCCCGCCAGCAGAAGCCAGCCGGCTTTGCCTGCGGTGGAGGGGGTGGGGGGGGATCAGCTGGCTCTCTCGAGAAGGCACACGGCCGGCTTCCTCTGCTGTGGCTGATCCCTCCGCCCCCCCCAAGGGAAGCTGGCGCCTGGCTTCTCCGGGGCAACCCCCGCTCCCGTGGCAGGGGAAGCCGGCACCCGCCCCCCCAGGTGCGAGGAACCCCCCCTCCCCTGCACCCCTCTTCCAGGACTGACCATGACCCCCCTGTACGCTGCAGGGAACGAGTGCTCTTGGTCAGGTAAGGCATTTCCGGAAGGGGAAGGGGAAATGAAAGTGTAGCAGGGGCAGCAGGGTCCAGGAATTTGGCGCTCCATCAACTTGGCGCCCTAGGTGGCTGCCTAGTTTGCCTATAGGCACGGGCCACCCCTGCGTACCGTGGTGCCAAAGACTTCAGCACCAAGGCACTGATCCCAGTTTCCGGTGCCGAAGAAGAGAAAGGAAATGAGGGGCAGGTCACCCAGCCAGAAAGCACATGGCAGCCGGCACGGCCCTCTATCACTGCTCCCAGACTCTCCTAGGGGTAGTCGGGACATCGGTGCACAAAGACGGAGAGAGGGTCCTGCATGCGGACAGAGTCTGGGACCAATCCTTGCGCACCGACCATCCATGCTGGAAACCTTTGAGGTGGCACAGGAGCTGATTGAGATCACAGCTTCGCCTCCGTTGTCTCCGCACTCTGAGGAGCACTCGCCTGCGGTGCCGGGAGCCAGAGCGGCACCAGTAGTGGCGATGGCACTGGTGGTTCAGCAGGTTGCGGCTGTCCAAGCGGCACTGAGTTGCCGCACCCCTTCAGAGTGCCCATCATCCGTCAGAACCGCAAGTAGGGGCAGCAACATCCTCCACTACACCACAACCGGCACCACCTACGATTGCCGCACCTACCCCAGTGCAGTCTGCATCCGGCACTGGAGCTCCGGCACCAGCTACCATGGGGCCGCCCAGACAAGTCCATACGGGGAAGCCGGAATCTATGGAGAGGTACAGGCAACATTACCTCTCCAAGGCACCATCACGACACTGCCCTGGTCTGCCTCCGACTACTCTTCTGAGTCTGAATCGGTGCGCTCCGTGGGTTCGTTTAGAACGTCTTCCTGGCACCGGTCCTGATCTCGGCACCGACCCAGATCAAGCAGGTTCCAGCAGACTTGGCCTCCCCAGGCCCAGCCACCCTGGCCCTTTTGGACTCCATGGGCCTACCACCAGCGGCAAGGGCCCATGCCACCATCGTGGGGATCTAGTGTCTTGCACCGTAGAAGCACTCCCTTGGCCTTGGTGTCGAGACCCCCTGATGCGACTAGAGCGGACAGCCCACAGAGACAGGAATCTGCAACGGAGAGTCCCTGCACTAAACCCACCTCCTCCCCACGCAGAGCCCCCTCAAGTCACCCAGTCTCCTGAGATGTTGGAAGACCCTGCACCTATTCGGGAGTCCTCTTTGTCCTCTCCCGATGAGGCCCTGGAAGACCCGGCACCATCAATGCCATCGATGGATGCGCGGGCACACCAGGAGTTGGTCCGCAGGTTGGAGGCGAATTTGGGGGTACAAGCAGAGCCAGTGACAGTGTGGATGCCCCCGCTAAGTTGGCACTCCTTTTGAACAAAACTGTGGCTAAGATCACAAATACCTTGTGGCAGACCCCTGCCTCTATCACACCGACTCAGAAAGGGGTCAAGAAGAGGTATTTTGTTCCTCAGTCGGGGCATGCACATTTGTATTCTCACCCTGCCCCGGGTTCCCTGGTGGTGCAGATGGCTGCTCAGAAAAAGAGACAGAGGCAGCCGGGGCCTACACCAAAATCCAGGGAGCCCAAGCACCTCGACCTTATGGGGCATCAGGTCTATGCCACAGGCGGTGTCCAGTTATGCATTGCTAATTAGCAAGCGATGTTAAGCCGCTATGCTTACAACACGTGGCAAGCAATGGACAAGTTTTGAGACAGGTTGCCCCCACACTCCAGGCAAGAATTTTTGGCTATGGCCACGGAAGGTTGAACCATAGCGTGTACAGCCCTACAAGCAGCACTAGATGCTGTGGACTCGGCCGCCTGCACCATGGCCTCAGGTGTGGTCATGCGCAGGAGTGTGTGGCTCCAAGTTTCAGGGATTCCTCCGGATGTGCAGAATACCATCCAAGATCTGCCCTTTGATGGAAAATCCCTGTTTTCTGAACATACTGACTCGAGGCTCCATAGCCTTAAGGACATTAGAGCCACACTCGGTTCACCGGGCATTCATACACCAGCCCCTCAAAGGAGGCAGCTCCCCACTCAGCAGTCGGGAAGGTCGCAGTACCAACCTTCCAGGCAGGACCAATGGAGGCGTCGGCCTCGTAATCCGAGTGGGAGCAACAACAATGCTGCGGGGTATCCTCTAGTTGGGTTAGATGCAGGCAACCATGGGGCAATAGTGATAGAAATGCTGGCCCACCCCACCCCCCGGCCAGCAAACTAAGCAACCATTTTGAAGGTGTGCACGAGGACCCTATATCAGCCCCCACCATTATCCCCCCGTTTGGGGACAGGTTATCACATTTTTCCCAGGCCTGGGCCCGCATTACTTCCGACAAGTGGGTACTAGGTCTGGTGGAGATGGGTTACTCCGTCCCTTTTATATGTTTGCCCCCCACCCTCCCTCCCTCCGAGTCCCTCTTCAGGGACCCCCTCACGAGGTCCTCCTACAGCAGGAGGTCCTTTTGCTTCTCGAAAAGGGAGCGGTAGAGAGAGTTCCACCTCACTTGGAGGGCAGAGAGTTTTACTCCCATTATTTTCTTATCCCCATACCAAAGGGAAGTCTCTGGCCTATCTTGGACCTCAGGAACCTCAACAAGGTTATAAAGAAAATAAGGTTCAGGATGGTGACGCTTGCCTCCATCATTCCCACCCTAGAGATAGGGGACTTGTACGTGGCCCTCGATTTAAAGGATGCTTATTTCCACGTGGCCATAAGACCGAGTCACAGAAGGTTCCTTCAGTTTGTGGTGGCTCAGAACCACTCTCAGTTTACGGTTCTTCCGTTCGGACTCTCCACTGCCCCCAGGGTTTTTACAAAGTGTATGGCAGTGGTGGCGGCTTTCCTCAGAAGACACAGAGTCCAAGTGTTCCCGTACCTGGATGACTGGCTCATCAGGGGTTGGTCAAAGGATCAGGTGCTAGCCCATACAGCCTTCACGAAATCCCTCTTTAGGGAGCTAGATCTCCTGATAAACGAGGAAAAATCTATGCTGACTCCCTCTCAGGACACAGAGTTTGTGGGGGCCTACATAGATGCCAGGAGGGGAAGGGCGTACCTCCCCCATGTCCAGATTCTGGGCTATAGCAACCATGGTGCAAGGTCTCACACCGTCTCCGCTTACAACGGCAAGGAGTTGCATGAAGCTGCTAGGCCACATGGCAGCCTGCACTCATGTGGTTCGCCGCGCCAGGTTGACACTGGGACCACTACAAGCCTGGTTGGCAAGATTGTTCAGTCAGGCACAAGCACACTGGGACTCCATCTTGTGTCTGCCTCAGGAGGTCGTGAACTCTTTGCAGTGGTGGACTCAATAGGAAATAGTGTGCAGAGGAGTTCCCTTCCTGAGTGAAGTACCCTCAGTCAGACTGATAACCGAAGCCTCGGATGAGGAGTGGGGCACACACATGGTGCACCACAGGACGCAGGGGCTATGGACTCCTCAGGAGAAGGACTTACACATAAATGTCAGGGAATTAAGAGCGGTCAGGAGGGAGTGCAAGGTCTTTCTAGGCCAGCTCTTGGGGAAAACAGTGTCAGTGCTGTTGGACAACATGGCAGCCATGTGTTATATAAACAAACAGGGTGGGGCTCACTCCTCTCCCCTATGTCAAGAAGCCATACTCCTTCGGGAGTTGTGTATAGCCCTCAACATTCATCTCTAGGCAGCGTATCTGCCGGGTCGCAAGAATATACTAGCGGACACACTAAGTCGCTCCTTCAGGGCGCATGAATGGTGCTTAAAGGAGAATCTCCTCCAAACTCTTTTCCAGAGATGGGGTTGCCCCAAGTGGACTTGTTTGCCACAGAAGCAAACAAGAGGTGCCCCCATTACTTCTCGTTCCTAGGTCAGGGAACGGGGTCCAGAGGGTATGCTCTGGTCAGCGACTTGGTCTTCTGCATGTATTCCCCCATTTCCCATAGTTCCCAGAGTTCTGGCCAGAGCCAAGCAGTTCAGGGCACAAGTCATTCTGATAGCCCTGGACTGGCCCAGACAGTACTGGTATCCCATCCTATTCAAAATGATTCAGGACGAGCCACAACTGCTCCTGTCCAGCCCGGACCTGATCACTCAGGTCTGGGGATGGGGGTGGGGTGAGGAGGGAGAGGTCTCCTGTAGCACCGAAATGTCAGGTCCCTTCACCTCACAGCTTGGCTTATCCATGGTTAACCGAGCCAGAACTAGCTTACTCTGAGGATGTGAGGTTGGTTCTGCTCAAGAGCAGAAAGCCTGCTACTAGATCATCCTATGTGGCCAAATGGAAAAGGTTTTCCCTATGGGCGGGGAGAGTAGGATGCTGGACCCCTGTTCCGCCCCGGTCCCAGTAATCCTCGACTACCTCTTTGAGCTACAGCAGGCAGGCCTATCTACCTCATCAATCAGGGTCCATTTGCAGCTATGTCGGCTTTTCACTTCAGGTTTAATGGTAGATCCCTTTTCACAAACCACATGGTTAAAAGGTTCCTTAAGGGACTGGACAGGTTGTTTCCACATGTGAGGGCACCAGTGCCTCAGTGGGACCTTAATCTAGTACTTACCAAGCTTATGTCCCCCCCCGTTCGAGCTGCTAGCCACGTGCTCACTTAAACAGCTATCTTTTAAGGTGGCCCTTGTCGTAGTGATCACCTCAGCATGGAGAGTGATCCATCCCATGGAGGCCCTTTTGCCCACCCCGTTATAGTAACTGTGTTAGGATTGAAAATTTTATTCTTTTTTATATTTGTATTTTAGGTGTAGTCATGTAAGGTAATATATAATCATATTTAAGATTGTAGTAAGTTAAATCCTTTAGGAAAGTATATATCTCCTATATTTCCTTGTTCTAAAGTTTTAGTAAGTAAAGAGATAGGATCTCATATTGTGTCTATGTTAATGAGATTAGAAATATCGACGGTCTGGACCTTCGATGTGAATTGTTTTGATTTTGCTTTTGCTTAATATAAAACAGTATTGTTTACCTTTGAAGGATTCTGTGAGAGAGACTGTTAGTGTGTGAATGAGATACAGTGTAAAGGACATCATTAGAGCCAGATGGTCAAGAGAGAAGGGGGAGAATGTGGGGTGAAGACAAACTGTAAAAGACAGACTGCAAAGAGCAGAGAAATTGTCAATGCGTACCCACGGTCAAGAATGGATCAGATTGGCAGAATTGACAGCTCTAACGGTGAAGGGCGGGCACCCCTAAAAACAACTGATTAACAATCCAGGACAGGATGAGCCTTCAAGAGATGTTTGGGAACTACTGACATCAACAAGATAACACTCTGGTCACAGAACGACACAGCGGAATACATTGATTTCAACAGAGAAAAGGATTATAAAAGTAGGGTGCTTTGCTATGGAACTTTGGGTTTGTCTTGCCAATAACTCCAGGAGCATCAGATCGATCGACCGACAGAACCCGGCTCCCCCTCTGTGATCAATCTGGCTGGTCACTAGATTGATACAGATTCTGGACTGGTAACTATAACATTGTGGCGGGACTGTGTATGCATGATGTTTGTATGCATATGCAACTGTTGTATTCTCAATAAATGCAGCGTACAGCCTTTTCCCCTATAAAAGATCTCATGTGCTTCATTTTTAAGTATAACAACTGAGTTAGGTCATTAGGGATCAGCCCAGGTGGTTTAGGTTGGTTTTAGTTAGTTCTGTGCCATGGAATAAATGAACACTTGCAACTGCTCAAGCTCTCTGTGTTTCCAGTGATTTCTTTCTTTCTAAACCATTGAATTCGGGCACCAAGCTCAGCCTTTGTGGCAGTGGCAAGAAGGCAGCTCAGTGCAGCATGAGGCAAGCTGGTCACTAGTTGCACGTGAGTGGGGACAGCTTCAATGGCAGCAGCCAAACAGTAAGCAGTTCACGTCCATGCAGAGCCCTGGTGGCTTAGAGAAATCTTCCTCACCTGTGGTCTGCTGGAGGGGCTCATCTCCGCCCCCCACCCCATGACTAGTGATACACCACCACAACCAAATTTAATAGAAAACCTGTTGATTCCTTCCCAGTTAAAGTCTGGGGGCCTTTTCCAGAAGAGGTGACATTATCAGTACGTTGGGCTTCCCAGTTTTGGTTCTAGCTGATAAGCCCCTCAATTAAAAAAACAATTAAAAATTATTCACTAAACACCATTTACTCTGGAGGCAACCCTGTATTCAGGTGCATGTGGCCCCCTTGATCTCTACTCTGCATGTAACGATGAATTGGGATAAGAATGACCTGGCTGGGGTTAAGCCTGAATGCGCCCATAGAGTTCCCCCATATCTGATGCCTGGTCATTATTGCAAGAACATATTCCAGGGAGGAGGGCTCAGACTATCCCAGACACCACACTGGGTGAAGGAGGGAGGGACAGGAACAGGGACTAGTGTCCTGGACTGCATAGACCTTGAAGCACTAAGAAATAAAGTTATCACCATTGAAAGCCTGCACTGTCCAATAACTAAAGGGCAGGAACATCAAATTGCCCAATTAGTTCAAACAGGTATAGACACTGTAGATTTACAGTGGTATACATGGCAACATATAAATCATACCTTCTGGGCAGAATATGCCACCATGAAAGACATTGCACATAAAACTGCCCTGGCTCTGTGGTGCTCAGAATAACAAATCCTTCCCATATGCTAATGGAGAGGGAAATAGATTGGGTGAGGGCTAAGGTTATGATGGCCTTAGCCCCTCTATTAACACAACCTCAAACTTGCCATACATTGCTGAATGGTGCAAATAATGCTGTATATCAAGGTATTCTGACCTTAATATACAGCAACTGAGAGGAAGTATTTCTGTCCAGGTGCTGAGAGCCCAAGATGTACAGATAACTATGTTGATTTGGCCATTCTCTGCACTGCCATTAATTCAAGGAAAACATATTTGGGTTCCCTGGTTAGCTGGGACGTACATGAATACTAAAGGGGATATAGTAGACCACCGAGGGTGTGAGGAATGGTCCCTGCTACAATGGGTATGGTCCCCACTCCCTGTCTTGGAGAAACCATGTTCCCTCCAAAGCAGAGAATTAGCTACATGTTTCTGGAATGAAATGGATAATTCTACCTCCAAGATGTATTTTAATGGAAGAAACTGCATTTGTGTTGTGGGTTTGGAAGCTGTAATATGGCAAAACAAATTTTATTCTTCTTTGAGCGATGTCCCCATGGGTGTTCCACTCTGGGTGCTGGTGCATCCTCGTGCAGCCACCGAGATTTTTCTAGTGGTACCGCGCCACGCATGTGCCGTGGTGTCCCCTTATGCCGTTGGTGTCCATTAGGCATGCGCGAGGCCCCCGCACTTCCTTCTCTGCTGTCCTCAGTGGCAGACGGAGCTCTGTTAACTCACCCTTTTAACCTAGAAAAAACCAACAAAACAGCTTAGTTCTCCTCAGTTTTCTTCTCCTATCCAAGCTTTTAACTTCTACCTCCCCAATACTCTAAAAACATATTTTTTTTTTCATAGTTTGACACCCAGTTGGTTTTCTCCATGCCTGCTTCCTCAGGCTTCAAATGTTGTGAATCTTGTTGAGATGCTATGCCTGCCGCCGATGGACACGCCTCTTGCATAAAATGCCTTGGAGAGGAGCACTGCTCAAATCTCTGCGCCTATAAGCTGAAGAAGACTTATTTATATGAAAAATCCCTCCAGTCTTCGTGCAACAACTCACCTCCTAGGGCTAAAGTGACAGACAAGTCAAAGGGTACGGACAAAAATCATCCCTCTACCTCAACTGGCAAACCCAAAGAGAAACCCTGGGTTTCCCCAGCAAGATCACTACCTTCGGCACCGAGCTCAGCTAGACAGGGTAGGTGACAGGCCCAGTACCTCCGGCACGGCGCCACCTAAACCATCGGTGCCACGAAAAATGGCTTATTCTGAACCCAAACAAAAGTCCTTGGCAACAACAGCACCCTCCCACCATAAGTCCGTACCAAAGACGGCACCGCAGATGGCACCCAAGAAGCCCTGTACTGACATGCCTCCCCCAAGGGCACCGTCTCTGGCGATAACGGCAGCACCAAGTACAGGGCATTCGGCCCTAGCACTGCCACCAGAACACGCATGGCACCACACTCATTCCCTACCCTGTGCCTTGTCGGCACCTCTCTCTCCATGCTCCTCGGTGCACTCTGTCTATTCTCCGAGGTCACCAGCTCCATCCATCTCACTGAGCAAAGTCAGCACTGAGACACACAGCTGCTTCTCATCTCAACACTCTAGCCCCACCCAGAGGCAACCTCCTTGGGAGCCCCACTCCTTTAGACCAGTGGTTCTCAACGTGGGCCATATGGCTCCCCAGGGGCCCATGCCTTACTTCTAGGGGGCCACACGGAAAAAACGGAACATTAGGAGGCCACAGTAAGTTTCTGAGGGGACCACCCAAACTTAACAGCCAGGCGTATGATGAGTTTATCATAATCCTCACATCTCATTCTCTGTGCTAATTTCAGCAGCATTATTTATGTGGTTTAGCAATCTTATTTTTTCGGATCAAGTATATCATACACCCGTGGTCACCAACCGGTCGATCGCAATCAAATCGATGAATCCACTCTACGTGATAATGAAGCCTTTCTGATGACATATGTTAGGTTTTTGGATGATAATCAGCTCAGTGAGGAAATGCTTTTTGCCTGAAAGCTTATGACAGACACCAAAGGTGAAACAATTTTTGAACAAGTTGAGACTTATTACAAGGAAAACAATATTCCACTTAAAAATATAATGGCTTGTGCAACTGATGGTGCTGCTTCTATGGTAGGTAGATACAGAGGATTCATTGCTCATTTAAAAAATGCTGCGTCTGAAATTTTTTGCATACACTGCGTGGTCCACCGTCAACATTTGGTTGCAAAAAATTTGGGAAGACGTCTGCATAATGCCCTTGCCATTGTAATAAAGGCTGTCATCCTTATCAAATCAAATGCACTTCAAGATCGTCTTTTCCGACAACTTTGTGAGGAAAATGAAGAAGAGTTTGAGTGCCTACTGATGCATACACAGGTCCAATGGCTATCAAAAGATAATTGTCTTCGTCGCTTTGTTGCACTTTGGGACAGTATTGTGTCATTTCTGAGTGGTAAGCAGCTTGGAGAACAGATCATTGCTGCCAAGTGTGATATATTTTACCTATCCAATGTATTTGAAAAGCTGAATTTGTTGAATGAGCAGTTACAAGGAAAAAACTGTAATCTTATCTCTTGCAAAGAGGTCATTACTGCTTTCCTTGGAAAACTTAAGCTGTTCTGAGTTAATATTGGACGTCGCGAGCTGATGCAGTTTCCATCACTGGCCACTGTGGACATCGAACTGCAAGATGATGATCTTTCTGTGTATGTTGAGCATTTGAAGAATTTGTACAATGATATGCAAGTTCAGTTCAGTGACCTGCTAGAGATGAACATTCCAGATTGGGCGGTGGATCCATTTGGGGTAAATGCAGTTGATGTTGACATTACATTATAAGAAAGCCTCATTGAGCTACAGAGTGATATAACAGCTCAAGCTAGATTCAAACATGGCAAACATAATTTATGGATAAGCAGTGAAATGGCTAGGAAGTTTCCACTGCTCTGGGAGAAAGCAAAGTTGTATTTTATCGCGTTTCCCCCTTCTTATCTTGTTGAATCTGGCTTTAGTCAGGTGGTTTACCTACTATCAAAAGCTCGTAACCGCCTTGATATTGTGAATAGAGGTGATCTTCCTTTGTTACTAACAACGCTGCAGCCAGATATTGAAAAACTTGCAAATTTGCATCAGCCACAAGGATATCACTGAATAAAGTGCCAATTATCAGAATATTTTTTGTTAGCAGGCCTTATGCTGCTACTATACATTTTATGTCTTTAAGAATTTTCTTTGCTACTTAGAAATAATGTACTGATTATTAGAATATGTATAATATAAATAAAGAGTGAATATGGTAAATTATGTACCTTTTTTTCCAACTAACAGCGGCTATGAGGGGGGCCACAGAGGTAAATGAGGCTCAGAAGGGGGCCATGAGCAAAAAGAGGTTGAGAAACACTGCTTTAGACCATCTTATCCCTCCTCCACAACCTCCATAATATTCGCAACACTGGCTTTATCCACCACCCCCTCACCCTGGCCAATGGCATCCCTGGGAGTGGTGGTTGCTTCAGAGGGCCCACCACTCCACTCCCTCAACTACATCTAAAAGACCACTGCAGTCCCCTCAGCCTACACCATCAGGCACAGCACCAAACTCGCCACAAGCTGTATAATCAGAGCTGAAGGACTTCCTATCAGAAAGGGAGGATAGGTCCCCTCCACATCACTCCTCCTCTTCACCAGACAAGGCCATCATCCCTACCACCCCACCACCCTCTGATGACTCCAAACAATTTCAGGAACTTTTTAAGAGGGTGGCCCTGGCACAAGAATGAGACCTGCAAGAGGTACAGGAAAAGCAATACAGACTCTTGCACACATTGCAACCTCCCACATCCTCCAGAATTGCCCTGCCTATGGATGAAGCCATCATGGACCCTGCCGATAACATATGGCAAACCCTGGCTTCCATTACTCCCACTAACAAGAGGGCAGAACATAAATATTTCATCACCCTCACAGGTACGGACTTTCTTTTTACACACCCTCCGCCTAACTCTCTAGTGGTGGACTCCATCAGATGTAAGTCAAAGCAGCCAAACATGAGATCCACCCCCCAAGACAAAGATCACAAACGACTCAACATTATGTGAAGGAAAGTCTACTACTCTGTGACTTTACTTCTAAGGGCAGCAAATTACACAGCCATGCCAGCTGATTAAGACTATTTGAATTATTCAGAACTCCAGGATCTTCAATTCCTGCCCAAGCAGAAGAAGCCAATACTCCTTAATGTTAGGCAGGAGTGACACACCATCTCCGACACTGCGTTACGATCTGCCATGGACGTGGCCAATATGGCAGCCAGGGTAACAGCATCCGCCATTGTGATGTGCAGGGCCTCGAGGCTCCAAGCTTCAGGGGTATCCAGGGACCACCAACAAAAAGTCAAAGACCTCCCCTTTGACAAAACCACCCTTTTTTTCCCTGCAAAAACGGATGAGGTCCTTCATTCTATGAAGGATTCACGTACAACCCTGAGGACTCTGGGCACGTATATCCCCCCTTCCTCCCCATCCCAACAAAAGGAACAGGTACACCTACCAGAGGCCCAGGGACCAATACCGTCCCCAACCAAGATATGATTTCAGACAAAAGCATAAGCCTCAATGACGTAGAGCCCAACGCCAGCAGCAACCTTCAACGGCCCATGTCGCACCATTAAAACAACAAATGTGAAGATTCAGTCAGGAGCCAGAGAGACACCCCAGTCACTGCTACATCAACTCCTGCACAACCACAATTTGCCTACCACCTCCATCCCTTCTTACTTTATTGGGAATAAATAACACCAGATCGATGGGTACTGGAGATCATCAGAATGGGCTACTCCATCCCCCATCTCCCTCCCTCTTGAGGGATCCCTCTCATGAGACCCTCCTCCAACAGCAGGTCCTCCACCTTCTGCAAATAGGCATGATAAAGCCAGTACCAATGGTTTTCCAAGGGAGAGGGTTTTATTCAATGTCTTTCCTAACCCAAAAGATGACTGGCAGGTGGAGATCCATTCTAGATCTATGGAGACTCAACAAGTATGTCACATATGCAAGATTTCAGATGGTGACTCTAGCAATGATCATTCCAGCACTAGATCAAGGGGTCTGGCTTTCGGCTTTCAGCTTTCGAGACGCATACTTCCACATAATGATACATCCTGCCCACAGACTATTCCTACACTTCACAGTTGGAAACCAATACCGAGTCCTCCCATTTGGTCTCTCAACAGCCCTGATGGTTTTTTCCAAGGCACATCCTTCCATGAAACACTGGACATGGTCAATACAACCACCAATCTCTTACTCAAACTTGGCTTCCACATAAACTACCAAAAGTCTATGCTCTGACCCACCCAAACCCTGGAGTTCACAGGGGCACACATAGATACCCTCTCTGCCAGGGCAACTCTACCAAGGCACAGATTTGAAGCCCTCCACAACCTCATAACAGTGGTACACACGACCTCAACTACAACAGTCCGCAAATGCCTCAAAATTCTCGGTCACATGGCTACAACCCCTTATGTGGTCACACTGGCCTGACTGCACATGAGGTGCCTCCAGACACGGTTTGCAATATCCTACATCCCTTCCAGGGACCTACTTTCCAAGATGGTCACTATCCCACCACGTGTCCTCAACTCACTGGACTGGTGGACAGACCCACACAATATACTACGAGAGGTATCGTTTCACGAGCCAAACCCGATGGTTACCATTACGACAGATGCATCCCTCGTGGGATGGGGGGCCCATTTGGGACCCCACACTGTACAGGGCAAATGGCCCTTCGAAGAGCAAACGTTGCACATCAAACTGCTAGAACTCAGGGCAGCGTGCTATGCATGTTGCCACTTCCTCTGCTTCATAGCTCACAAGACAAACAATATCATGACGGACAATACAACTTGTATGTACTATATCAACCATCAGGGTGGAGCTTGGTCCCCCTCCCTCTGTATAGAAGCACTAAAATTATGGAATTGGTGCATCACACACAAGATCACCCCTATAGCGACTTACCTCCTGGGGGTACTCAACATCAGCAGACACTTTTTCAACTGTCACCTCCTTCTGCTTGGTGCCTCTTTACTTCAGAAGCCAGGGTAGAGAAGGAATAGAGGGAGCAATGCCGTACTGTGCGCCTAACGGACACCAACGGCACAAGGAGGCACCATGGCGCATGTGTGGTGTGGCGGGGCACCACTAGAAAAATCTCTGGTCACTGGTGCGAGGATGCACCAGCATCCAGGGTGGAGCACCCACGGGGACACACCTCTTGAAGAACCCCTGTTACTACACAGGGTGAGTAACTCCCTTTTCAGATCCCCACTCCAAAAATGTATGTGTAATATCTCCATACCCCTAAACTGGTTTACTATCTCCCAATGCACACAGAAAGATAAATTGATATGGAAATCTCAGATGTGGTGGACTTTGACCCTGATTTCTCCCTGGGCATTAACTGGACAGGTCTATATGGGTGGATTCATAACAACCACCGCATTAGTAAATTAACAAAAGCTACTCGAAAGAAAATCCAAACGAGAAGTTTGGCCATCCTCCATGAAGGAGAAGAAATACTTAGGGTGGCTGACCAGGCAAGGCAATTAAGTGTTCATCATTGGTATGACATGTTTAAGGGAACCACCAGCCTGTGCTTATCCTGCCTTCCTAATGCGGGAGCCAGCTCTATCACTGGGGCAAGCTGGTGTCATCCACCTTCGGAGCATTTCTAAATATAGTCTTCTATCCCATCTTCGTTCTATTAGTAATCTTGACTGTTATGTTGTCTCTAATGCTCTGCATGTGCTGTTGGATGAAATTGAAACCACAGGCTGAAATCAAGACCCAATACATAGCTTTGAAACAGATACATAAAATGTAAATGGAATTGCTCGAGAGGACAAAAGGGAGTAAATGTAGACACATCTCTGTATTAATCATAAATCTCTGTATTAATCATTTTCTCAATGAAGTTTTTAACTTTGTATTAAATCCTTTTATATAAAAACTTTGTATCTTATCATATAGAACATAGAAGCTTTGTATCTTGTAGAATAGTCCCTAAAAACAAGTACAGGAGGTCCTCACTATAAGTCAAAGATAAGTTCCAAAAAAACTTAGACTTGTATTGAAACAACTTAAAGTGGAAATTTTTTTTCCCGCGGTTGACTTCCCCCAATTTGCTTAAATGGGAGTGTTCCACATGACTTACAGCGGAGAATGGGAGGACTTATAATGCACCAGTTCCTACAAACATCAGTCACTTTAGTGTGGAACGGATGTATACCGGGGCAACTTATAGCAGGGACCCCCTGTACGGTAAAGAGAAGGTCTTTGTACCAGAATAGATCTCTCCCCTTTTGCTTAATTGATTGCCCTGTTGAGTGAATGAGGTGTGAATGGTTAAGGCAAGGAAGACAAGCCCCTCTGGGCAGTTGCAATTGTTGAAGAGGGGATGGAAGCCAGATGCAAGAACAATGAGACCTGTTAAGTGGGCTCATTGAAAGAAGACTGGACATATGGACACCTTGGGAGTCAGCAGCAAGTGCCAGCTTTTGGAAGCCCCCTCTTTGGCAAGGAATGTGGCAGCATTGAGACAACACCCAGAAGAAGGTGCTATACATGACCGAGGGTGTGTCTAGACCGAATTCTTTTGAAACAAGTGGCTTTTTTTCGAAAAAAATAACCAAACCAAAAACAACATCACCTGCATTTAGACTGCTGTCGTGTTCTTTAAAATTAAATCGAAAGATTGCAGCATTTTTTTTCTGAAAATGGTAAACCTACTTTTACCAGGAAGAATGCCTTTTTTTTTTTGAAAGAGCTCTTTTGAAAAAAGGCGTTCTTGAATGCAAACAGGGCTTTTTGAAAGAGCATCCAGATTGCCTGGCTGCTCTTTCAAAAAAGCAGATCGCTTTTTCAAAACCCTTGTGGATGCCTAGATGAGCTCTTTCGAAAAAGCCTCTTTTGAAAGAGGCTTGTAGTCTAGATGTACCCTAACTGTATATGCATAAGATGATAGATTTGCATGAGAAAGGAGCTATTATAAATCAAAAGGTATCTTTGCAGGAGGACCCCGGCTCCACCCCTCCCCCATCTAACTCACCTGGCCAGTGGAGTTAGGGGGAGCAACTATTGGTAACAATAATAAGATGGCGCGTGAGTGTGTGTGTGTAATATATCATATGCATATGATAAGTATTGATTGCTATATATATTAATATTACCAATAAACGTGGCATTTTGCCACAGGGATAATCCCCTGTGCAAAAATCCCATGCAGTACTACAGAAGTACAATATCTGTAGACCCTGCTGGTGTGCACTAGAGTGTCCCTCCTAGGGCTGTTTGCACTATAACATAGCACAGTTATAATGGGGAATATTCCAAAGATTACTCATTATAGTGCAACGTATATAATACAGCTCGCTCATTATTGCCGATTTTTGGAGGGCTACATAAAGCTCTTTAGTTGCTAAAATTATAGCCAGAAAAGCAGAAGCCCTATTAATCCAATAATGGCACTAATTAAACGTATCACTGCACCTCGTGATAGCACTGTGCGTGCTCCATGTTATGGAACTAATTTCCATGTCATGGACCTCAGCCCCCTGCTGCACCACTAGGAGAGACCTGCAGAGAAAGACTCCTGTTGTGTTCACATAGAAGACTTCTGTGAGCATATGGCATTTGTGATCTGATGTACTTCAGTAACCATGAATTCCCCTAGTCAGTTATTGCTCTTTACGGCAAGAACATCATCTCCTGCATACCAGTCAGAGCCACTGACAGCTTGTTTGGCAGTGCCCTTCCTTCTGCCTCCCCACATGGATGCCAAGTGCCCAGTGGTGCTTGTCTGAGGGGGGATTTTAGTCACAGGCATGGTTGGACTTCTATTATTGGGGGGAGGGGAGGAGCTCCAGTCAGGCCAAGGGGGATGGAGACAAATTCCCTGTCTGTCCTCATGGTGCCATTTTCCACTGGGGAGTGGGGGATGACAATTTTAACTATGATTCCAGGGGCAGGTTAGGCAACTGAAAACTTACAAGGCTACGTCTACACTGGTAGCTTCTTGCACAAGAACTGTTTTGCGGAAGAGTTCTTGCGCAAAAAGTCTTCCACAAGAGCGCGTCTACACTGGCATGTGCTTTTGCACAAGAGCATCCATGGCAGTGTGGATGCTCTCTTGCACAAGAAAGCTCTGATGGCCATTTTAACCATAGGGGCTTCTTGCGCAAGAAATTCATGTTGCCTGTCTATACTGCCCTCTTGTGGAAGAGCTCTTGCGCAAGAGGGCTTATTCCTCATGGGGAGAGGAATAACTCTTCTGGAAGAAGCCCTGTTTTACAACGCTATCCTGTAAATTTACTTGCGAAAAAATGAACGTGCGGTGTAGACAGCAAGAAGCCGCCAGTGTAGACATAGCCTTAGTGTTCTTATAGTTAACAAATATCTGGCAGGAGCAGTGTATCCAATTTCTGTATCAAGAAAAAAATATTTAGACTCAGTCAGCTCTAATATTAATATATTCTGACACCTGGTGGCAAAGTCACCTTACACCTGGTTAGGTTTGAAATTGTATTGTATATTCTTACTCAGCTACACTTACCTCTAGAATGACAATTCACCTTTCAGTAATTCATCTGTTGTAGTCTTCCCTTTTACCAGGTCCTCATCCACCTTTTAGTTTTCACATTTATCCCCCTCTTCTTCTCCAATATAACTAATAATTTCTCATATGGAACTGTATCAAATGCCCTACTGACATCCAGGGAGATTAGGCCTACTGTATTTCCTTTGCCTAAAAAAAAAATCAGTTATTTCCTTAAAGAAAGATTAGTAACTGTAGAAAAAAAATCTACAAAGTTTAGGAAATATCCTACCAGCCCTGTCTTATCTTAATCACCTGTTAATCATTCTGTAAATAAACAAAATTCCGACTCCCTGTGCCTCAGGAGCGCAAGTTAGGAACAGTCTCTCTGTGGAGCTCCTTACATTGCATGCTGTCACCTTGTTCTGATCCCCTAGTATTGTGAAAGCTGACCAATGGGTGGCAGTGTGAGACAGACAGAAAACAGGTTTCAGAGGTAGCAGAGTTAGTCTGATTCAGCAAATTTTAATCTGGTGGCTCCTAAAGACTAACAAAATGTTATTATGGCATAAAAGCTTTTGTGAGTTGCAACTCACTTCATCAGATTCATGAAGGGAAAGAAAAAGAAACTGAGTAGAGGTACAGAGCAAGGAATGTTACATCAGCACTAATTCAATCAGAATGGATGTGGATAAGAAGGTGAGAATACCTAACGTGAAAAATTACTTATAGCAACGAGGGAGCCATTCCCAATCTCTATTCAGACCTATTCCGATGGTGTCAAATTTGCATATGAATTCCAGCTCAGGAGTTTCACATTACAGCCTGGTTTTGAAGTTGTTTTGCTTGAGGATGGCAACTTTCAAGTTGTGTATCTGTGTGTCCAGAAAAGCCACCAAGGCAAAGATTAAATGATTAACGATCTAGAAAATTTGACCTATGAGGGAAGACTGAAAGAACTAGGCTTGTTTAGTTTAGAAAAGAGAAGATTGAGATGAGACAGAATAGCAGTTTTCTAGTATCTAAAAGGGTGTTACAAGGAGGAGGGAGAAAAATTGTTCTCCTTGGCCTCTGAGGATAAGGCTGAAATTGCAGTAAAGGAGGTTTAGGTTGGACATTAGGAAAAACTTCCTAACTGTCAGGGTGGTTAAACACTGGAATAAATTGCCTAGGGAGGTCACAGAATCTATCACTGGAGATATTTAAAAGCAGGCTGGATAGACATCTATCAGGGATGATCTAGACCAGTGTTTCTCAACCTTTTTTTATAAAGTACCTCTTTAAAAAAAAAAAAGTTAAGTACCCCCAGTACCTACAGATTTCTGACACTAATTTTTTTTCTACCATTGCAACACATTTGTTTAAACAACTTAATCGTAGCCAGGTGGGCGATGAAATTTTGGGGTGTAAGTAGTACAATAATAAAGCGCTGTAAAACTTAAAACAAAAATTAAGTTCTCTCTAAGTTTCAGTTGTGTTGATGTACCCCCCCAGACTTCTCTCGAGTACCCCTAAGGGTACTCAGACCTCTGGTTGAGAAACACTGATCTAGACGGTGCTTGGTCCTGCCATGAGGGCAGCAGACTGGACTCAATGATCTCTCAAGGTCCCTTCCAGTTCTAGCGTTCCATGATTCCCTGGTAATCCACTAGGTGCTCCCATTTTTTATAATGCAAGGATTGGCTAAAGTACTTCATGTCCTCTAGTCACTAATAAAGAGACAATGGAAAATGGAGAGGGAGTAAAGAGGTGTCAGATTATGGATCATGGGTGGAAATGCTCTATGGCCTGGTCCCGGCCCCCAACATCTCTGTTGCAGAGTGGGTGGTTATTATTAACCCATAAACTCTTGTCTGTTTCTGCCAAAATGGTCAGCAGCGAAATGCTGACATTTAAAATTTCCATTAGTTGGCTTTGCGCCTACATAAATATCATTTTTTTACTATATCCTCTGTCTTAACAGAGCACTGCGACCCCAAAAAAGTCACGTCAGGAAAGAAACATCTCAGAATTGGATTACATGTAATACAGGCTAGTAGAGCACATTCGACAACGTAGCTTTTCCCAAACAATATCAGCACTGATGTCTTGTTCTAAGCTCTCTGCTAAGGTTCCATGCACCCTTGCTGTCAGCCACTCAGGATGGAGTTGGTACCAATTTACTTTGGAGATTAAGTAAACTGGTACCGCAGAGGGCAATCAAAATGATTAGGGGGCTGGAGCACTTGACCTATGAGGATAGGCTGAGGGATTTGGGCTTATTTAGTAGGCAGAAGAGTGAGGAGGGATTGGATAGCAGCCTTCAACTTCCTGAAGGGAGGTTCCAAAGAGGATGGAGAGAGGCTCTTCTCAATAGTGACAGATGGCAGAACAAGAAGCAATGGTCTCAGGTTATGGGGGGAGGTCTAGGTTGGATATTAGGAAAAACTATTTCACTAGGAGGGTGGTGAAGCACTGGAATGGGTTACCTAGAGAGGTGGTGGAATCTCCATCCCTAGAGGTTTTTAAGTGGGTGATTTAGTTGGGATTGGTCCTGCTTTGGGCAGAGGGCTGGACTCAATGACCTCCTGAGGTCTCTTCCAGCCCTAGGATTCTATGATTCTAGATTCAGGATTTTTGCTACAAGCCTTGTCTACCCTGGGCTTTTACTATATGTGCTTTAGATACACAGTTCATTTTAAAAGTCACACTTGCACTGCTCAGTGGTTATATATTTGTACTATAATAGCAGTTAAGAGCCCTAGCTATGAACCAGGACCACATTGTGCTAGATGCTGTACAAATATAGAATATAAATATCATCTCCTCAGCCCTGCGCCCTAGGCACTTAGTCTTCCAGCTGCTTGAATGCCTTCACTCTGCTTCATGCCACTGTATTTAGGTAATGATCACTGAGTTGCAAGAGTAGCGAGGCAAAGGCAGCTGTGGCATTAAGTTTGTTGATAAACTTGCAAAAATTCATGCCAAGTATTGTTAAAGGTGGTGTCATTGCAGAAACACCCTCAGAGGAAACAGCATGTGAAATGCACATGGCAGTTATTTGTGTGATACCTATAGCTTGGCAGTGTTGGATTCCTTATTAGCAGATACCCATTTCTGGGTCATGCAGCTGCACACACTGGGACTTTTGTTGCAATGAAAATCTTTATCCCCGAGTGGGAGCGTGCTGTGTTAATGGCTTAGTTGTATGCAATAAGTAGTTAGGCTGAAAACGGCTGAAGTGTAATATGATTGTACCTCTATAAACCAGAACTCTCTAGTCCAGCAGCATCTGTGGTCTGGAAGGACCATGGATGTTCCAGGATCAGAGAGTCCCCGTGCACTGGGGTGGGGGGTGGGGAGTGGGAGCTGGGAGCCAAAGCCTGGTGCACAGCTCAGGTGGGCTGCAGGGGGAGAGCCAAAAAAGCCTGTGGGAGGGAGGAGGGCAGAGGGACTGGAAGCAGGGGCAAGCCTGGCCTTAGAGCAAGGCGATTGCCTTGGGCCTTCAGGGCCCATGCTGCCCAGCACCTGCCCGCCCGGCTGCTCGCTTGCTGCCCTGGCTGGGAGCTGCCCGGCCACGCGGTGCAGCCAACCACAACATGTCACCTTGGGCCCTGCAAACTCTTTGGCCGGGCTTGAGCAGGAGGCCCAGAAATGATCTCCCTTGGTCCAGAAAAATCCCTCATCTGGGACCAGTCAGTTGCCAAGGGTACTGGACCAGAGAGGTCCAATCTGTTACTAAAAAAAATGATGCCCTTGTGTTGAAAGCCAAAGCTAGGGCAGTAAGACCCTTATGTCTGTGCATTTGACACAAACGGGTCCCAAATAATCATGCTTAATATGAAGACTGTAACTATGTTCAAATTGTTTAGAAGTAAGATCTAGAAGCAGAGGCAATAAAGCTTTGTCATAGGAACTTTCATTATACATCCAATTACTGTTCCTATTTCATATCAGAAGCATCACAAAGTAATAAAGGGATACTTTCCTATTCCTATATACTAAAAACCTTCAAATCTGATCCCAAATTTGCTATTACTCCTTAGAAACCTTTGATAAGTCACAATTGCATGCCTCCATTTCCCCATCTGTAAGACAGGGCTTTCCGGACGCGAGTGAAATCATTCAGAAGTAGTCAAATGCTTTGTTCTAACAGCATGCAACATTATACCCCTGAAGGAAATTGCAAATGGCTTTGCCAAAACTATAGAGAGTTGCCAGAACTAGATTAAAAGGAGGACACAATTATTGCAAAATGCGAGCTTTTATTGAATTACGCACACAAAGAGTACATTATAAAAAATATAAAACTACAATCTGCTCAAAGAATACTTTGCTCTGAAAGTACTTCACATTTATTCCAACAATGGTGGAACAGGCCCTTTAAGATATACTGTGGTATAAAGTTTATAGCAAGCAAAGAACAATCCTATCTGGGAAGTTTTGAATATGTAACATGGGAAAGACACTGAAGAATCAAATGCAGGATGATAGTATAATGGCTCACTTAAATTCTCCTTATAACATCAAATAAATGCATGTTTACTTAGTATTATACCAAGAAACTCATATGCTATTATTCTTGGTTTGATTTGTTATTTCTCTTCCATGACTCCTGATGCAAGAGGCAGCACTCAGAAACACTGAAGAAGAAACCTGACTAATGTAAACATCACTTGAGCTTTTCTGAAACTTACTGCTTGTTCAGAAAGAATAAATCTCTGAGCCAGATAAGAGAGATAAGAGGAAGCAAGAGCAAAATTAGGAAAGTATCGCGTTTGTGTCCATCGTTTTTCCTTCAAAAGTTGTATAAGCTTCTATTCATTTTGCGGAAAAGCTCTTTGTTCCTTTCTGTAAGGGGGGGAGAAAAAGAAAAGTAAATGCAGAGAAAGCCTGTGTACCATTACAGCTATACTACTTGATCTTGTGAAAAAAGATCACTTAATCTGTGACTTGTTTGATGGTCTCAAACCTTATTTAGGACTATTAGGACTTAATTATGTGAAAAAAACCTTCCAAGCAATTGTGATGCACGCAGAACTTTTCATTGCTGGCCATCCATTGGTTTTATGAAAGCATGAAATAGAAAAAATAGAGATGTTTTAGCAAGATGATAGTACAGAGGAAGAGGGGGAAAAGAGGAGTAACATCTCTTATTTGATAATAGACACGCAACATGTGTAACTTACCTGAATTGACTTTGTTAATGATAAACCTGAAAGCAGAACAACCAGCTTTTGTCCTAATATGGCCTCATTGATTAGAAAACATTGGCCCAGCAGACTTTGCCTGACAATTTTCATTGTTAAATGTGGAAGTTTATATTACTGGTGTATTGCTTTGTATGCTTAAAGAGTAAGGAATTGAGAGTTAATCTCACATTATCCTTTATCTCTACTACATTTTACATCTTCTAGATTTTATATTGCACAAAACCCATAAGCATTAAAAATAAAAGTAAATGCTCAAAAATCAGGAAGGGAAATATTCCTCTTAAGTTTAAGTTCATTAAGGGTGGGGTTTTCAACAGACTTCAACACTGACTTATGAACTTTTTTTTAGTGAGAGCAGATTTAAGTTAATTTTTTTAAAGGGAAAAATTCACAGCTCTTTGGCTTTACAACTAGCGAGGTTTTAAAGCTATCAAATACAGGTTGTACCTTCCTGGTCTGGCACCCTCAGGATCTGACTGGTCCAGAACCAGGGAGTCTGCCGGACCGCAGGAGATCAATGTTGACTCCTCTGCTACCACCAGCTGTGGGGCTCCACTCCAGTAGTAGCAGAAGACCTGGCATAGACAGACCAAGTGGGGACGTCGGGGAGTACTGGGGGAAGAGGCAGGGTGGTTGCGGAGCCCCATGGAGCACACCTAGCCCCGTGGCTGCCAGGCTGATCTCCCAGCCCCCATCGCCAGCTGTGGGGTTGTGCTCCTGGCCCCCTGACCATGTAGCTCCGCAGCCACCCTGTCTCTTCCTGAACATCCCCCTTCCTCCATGAGCTATTTGTGGCACTCCAGAAGCTTTGGAAGGGTGGGGGAGGAGTTGCTGAGACCAGGGCCCAGCTTTTCCATGGAAGTGCTCCTTCCCGAGAGCATCCACGGGAATGCCAGAGCACAGAGGTTGCTGGATGACGGAAGTCCAGACTACAGAAGTCCAGCCTGAACTAGTTTGTAGTTTACAAGCTGTTGTTTCAGCTTCCCAAATGTTATAATAAAAGAACGAGCTTAATCCTCACTATAGACTAGGGAACTAAAGGATTAACTGGATAGTAGGTCAACATCATGCTTACTGGGTGAAGCTGACCAGGTAACCATCCAACTAGGCTGGAGCTGCCTGCCGCCTGCAGGGCATCGCAGCGGGATCCCAGCTGGCCAGACTGGCCCTGGTGCCCACAGAGTTCTGGGCTGGAGGAGTCCCTGCCCACTGCAGGCTATGGATCCCAGTTAACTCATTCACTCGTTAAATTATATAATTTTAATCATTTAACATTTTAAGGGGTATTTTCATTCCTGGTTTAGACAGATGGTCTAGTCACTAGTGGTTGGAACACTCGGCTGGGACTTTCCAGGATAATTTCTTTCCTGGCTGAGACTAAGCAGTGGTTTGCAGGCAGGTAGGGGTATTTTTTTTCCAGAGAAGTATGAACTGGTAAAATAGAGGATTAAAATAAAAATTCAAATATTCCTGTAATTGCAGCTTGTGCACTTGAACAACTGCCTAACAAAGCATTAATGTAAGTGAGGCTGCTTTCATATCAGATCTCTTTAAACTGAACTGCTGCAACTCACGGGGTACATCTGCAAACTTTAATTGCATGAGTAGTTCTCACTCATGCATTAGTTCCATTGATACCAGATTACTCATGAGGATCGAGTCATATTAGGGGCAAGTAATTTAAACAAGACTTACTGGCTCTGTAGGTTAGACAACACTTTCTTCATCCAGGGGGCGTTGGGATTCACACACACTTTGTGCCCTTTTTTTAGTTTGAGTCTGAAAAACAAGCAGCGTGTAACCTTTCACTCTTCTCCAATAAGCAGCAATAGCTGTCCCTCAAGTGGGCAACTTATGGAGCGGACTTTAAACTACTGAAGATGGAGAGGAGTGGGCAAATAAAAACTTCCTCATGTCAGGCAGAATTACTTCTATTTGTTCAAAGAACTACCCCGTTTCAGGGTTTTAACTCAACCCACATGTAATCAGCCACAGTTGGTTTTTTTCCCTCTCTAGAAAACAGAAGGGACTAAACTGAAGTACCGTCTCTAACCCTCCGTCTCAAACGAGGTCTCAGATAAAATGGAACCTTAGCACCCATTAGTCTTACATAACACACACCTCTTCAAGAAACTTTCCTAAACCAACCCTAATTGCTCATTTGTATCTCCACTCTAAAGTTTATCCATAGCTCTATGGTCTCAGCGTTAAGCTGGAAATCCAGTGACCTTAAGCTGTTTGGGACGATTTCCAGTGTTTCCTGCATCCATGCAGGAGACCACAAGAGCAATTTCATGAGGTATTTTGGTTCATCCATTTCTAGTCTGAGCCAGAAAATAGAAAATGGTGAAGCACATGAAATTAACACCAACAAAATTAAAAGTTTTCAGGATTTAACAGGCGCTTGATTTGAATCTGTCCTTACTACCCTGGAACCACTTTGCCCAGCTGAAGAGAGAGGACAGTGCAAGTCTGTAGTTAAGCCAAGAAGATTTTTATACTTATGACTTGGAGAAAATTAAAGTCAACCCTAGGACGTTAGGCATTAAATCCTAACTGCAACAAGTGACCAATTATGCAACTAAATAGTTGTATGGAAACTGAAACGTAAAGGATACGCTTATGCAATGTATCTACTTAGTTATGAGGACGACACCAATTACACTTATAATTAGCATCTTGGTGCGTTGAAGATAGGAGTTGGAGAGTTTAACTAAGCCCTCTCTATGCCTGGCTTTTCTGCTTTTGTTTCCTGTGTGATACCATTCCAGTAGTGTTGGAAGATGAAGTAGTAACAAGTAGCTCATGACATTTTAAGAGAGCCATAAGCTATAGCTTTTCAAATAGGGAACTTGATTCCCTTTGAAAAGATGACCGGTGAGCAAAGAATAATCCCATAGCATAAGAAAACTTGGCTCAGGGTATTTACTGAGGCCGACAGTTGCCGGTTGGGAAACTAAATGCATGAAGATGGGCATCCTTCAAATCCCACTGGCCTAAATGCTGCTTCTTATGCGAATGGAATCCCCCATTCTAAAGACATAGTTCCACGTGTCTAAAAAAATTCTACCGCTTGACGAGAGATTCTAGGCTCACCCACTCGAGCTGAAAAGTATCACAGGGCCTGGTTCTCAACAGAGCCGTGATTGGCTGAAATCTGAAATGGCCTGTGATAAATAGGTCAGACTAAATGATCTAATGGTGCTTTCTGGCCTCGGTGCAAGTGAGAATTGGCACACTAAAGCACCAAACGGGATTTTGAAGGGTTCCAATTCTGAATGGTTCCTTCTATTGTTGGTTGATGAGCTAGACCAAACTACTTCTCAGATCCCGAGTCCAATGAGCGACTAAAGCTCTTTTGCCAAGTTTCAGTGTTGTAAGGGAAGAGGAAGAGAGCGTGGGGTACTGACTGATGCATAATACTGGTGAGACAGTGTGCTAGAAGAGCCAAGGGGAAGCTCTTCCAGTCACTGGTGACTATGGAGATTGACACTGAGTTAAAAGCAGTTGAGGCTACTTACATAATTTCTGTGGTTCGGCAGGCTCCCCCAAGAGGAATGATCTCAATACTTTCATATTTCTTCGGATGTATGAAGTCTGAAGTGTGCCTCATGCATCTGCAGTTCTGATAGGAACCATTGGCTTCTAGGATAGCTGTGGAGCAAAACTTCATCACATTAGGTATAATTCAAGGGTATGAACGGAATAAGTATCTTACCCTTCGCTAGTGAGACAGCAAACTCCTTGGTACATTATTAATGGAGTTCTTAACCACAGAGAATGGAAATAATGATCACACCTTCTATTTCTAAAGCCCCTTCCGCTGGGAGGAACTCAATGCACTGTACTGGCCCATGCATTAGGCCTGGCAATACTACTGTAAGTAAAATGGTAGTTAACTGATGGGGAATTGAGGTACAGAGGATCTGCTTCTGATACACTTACTGCACAAATAGCCTTATTAAAGCAAATGAGGTACTTGGAAGAGTAAGGTATCATGTAACATAAGGGACAGAGTGTTCAAGTTGATTTCAATGGGAGATTGGGACCTCTGAAAATTCCACTAGGAGCCTTTCTGCATCTTTATGTGCAACTTTTAATTAATATTATGATAGTGCCTAGAGGGCTCGACAGAGATCTGGGTCCCATTGCGCTACATGCTGTACATACAGATAAGAGATAGTTTCCCCCCACCCCCTTGATTATGTGGATTGTAAGTTTGCTGAGTTAGAGAGGCAAAGGGAGGTGAAGTCACTTGCCCAAAGTCACACAAGAGATGTCAGAGCTGGAAGCAGGACCCAAGTCCCCAGACTCTGAGCCCCTGTCCATAGGACCCAACAGTGCAAATCCAATGAAAGAAGGCCATTTTTAATGATTTCCTTACTCTTCCACCAAAAGTGAGCATCCCCCCATGCGTGCCATCAAGAAGCGAAAGTGCTTACCCGCATCAGCAGAGTGACCGATCACCAGCAGAGAGACCAGCAGAATGGCAGCGCAGGGGTTCATTCTGGCTAGAGCGCGTCGGTGAACTCTCACAGCAAGTTTAACTTCGAAGTTGATCTGAGGCTTCTGGTGGAGAGAAGGTTCCTATTTATTTGGGAGGGTCACACTGCAGCAAACTCAGCAGGGTTCTATTTTTAGAAACCAGTGCCGAGAAGTAGCATCATCACTTCACGGGTGCCTACCCAGACATTCCCCTGAGACTAGTTGCTGAATGTGCATTATTGCTGATACGATCAGCAGAAGGAATTAATAAGCATTTTGCTGATTTTACAATCAGCTAGACAGTAAAGGGAAAAAATGCATAATGGAAGAAAACCAATTAATACTTTCCTTACACAAGATATTGGAATATTCTACCCCAGTGTTTACACCAAATAATCTCTATTGGCTTTAGGAAGTGGAGGCATTTAGGAAGTATCTTAGGGTACACTACAGCACTAATTTGAACTAACTTAGTTCGAATTAGTTAATTCGAACTAAGTTAATTCGAACTAACGCATCTAGACCCCAAAACTAATTCTGATTGGACGCTGGGTCGCATTTAAGGGCAGCTGAAACCGGTTCCGGCAGGGCTTTGTGTGGCTGCTGTCTGAGGCTGAGGCTCGTGCTTAAAGGGAACCCCCTGGACAGCCGGTTCTCAGCTTTTCCGTTTGCTTGCCTACCTCGCCGAGGGACAGCAAAGCATTTTCCTCTCCGCCTGCCTGTGTCAGTGGTTCCCATTGGGGACGCCGCCGCAGTTGGCAACATGGAGCCAGAGCTCGCCCTGGGCATTCTGCTCCAGTTTTTGGACTTGCTGCTGCAAACCTGCCAGCAATGGCTAGAGGCTGCCTGGCACCATCTGGTGCACATCAGCCCCCTGCCTCTCCCCCTGGCCTCCCTTGGGGCCGTGGAGGAGACACAGCAGCGCCCGGACGCCAGCATGCCCCGCCACATCTGGCGTCTGGACGCCAGCAGCGACTGGTGGGACCGCATCGTCCTGGAGCGCTGGGGAGACCAACAGTGGACCCAGAACTTCAGGATGAAGAAGGACACCTTCCTGGAGCTCTGCGAGTGGCTCGCCCCTGCTCTGCGGCGACGGGACACTCGCATGAGGCCCGCCATTCCCCTCCAGAAGTGTGTGGCCATCGCCCTGTGGAAGCTCTCCATGCTGGACAACTACCAATCCGTCGGGAACCAGTTCGGCGTGGGGAGATCCACCGTCGGAGCAGTGCTCATGCAGGTACGGAACTCACTGGCCACTGGGCCGGGGGGGAGGGGAGCTGCAAGGAGGGGATGGGCCGCCTCAGGGAAAACGGAGGAGGAGGAGGCGAAAGTGCCCCACATGGGAGGGTTCGGTCTGTCCCGACTGTATTACACGCCGCCTGCGGCGGCCAGGATCGCAGCAGGGGTTGCTTCCGGGAGTGGGGTGCGGGGCAGTGCCAGGGAACGAACACTCCCAGCCACCTGAGCGCCCCAGTGATTTGCGGTTTGGTGTGTCTCTCTGCAGGTGATCAAGGCCATCAACCAGGTGCTGCTCCACAGGGTGGTCCACCTCACTGACCCGGATGCGCTCATCCAGGGGTTCGGCACCCTCGGCTTCCCCAACTGCGGGGGGGCCATCGACAGGACGCACATCCCCATCCGTGCCCCGGAACACCTTGTACATTAACTGCAAGGGGTACTTCTCCGTGATCCTGCAGGCCATGTCTGACCACCAGGGCCAGTTCACGGACATTAATGTGGGCTGGTCCGGCAAGGCACACGACGCCAGGGTGTTCCGGAACTCCTCCGTGTGCCAGAGGCTACGCGCCGGGACCTTCTTCCCCGACCACCACATCAGGGTCGGGGACGTGTACATGCCTGTCTGCCTGGTGGGGGATGCGGCCTACCCCCTACAGCCCTGGCTGATGAAGCCGTACACGGGGCACCTCAACCCCTCCCAGCAGGCCTTCAATGCCAGGCTCACCAGGGCCCGCATCGTGGTCGAGGGGGCCTTCGGATGCCTGAAAGCCCAATTTAGGAAGGGGAGGAAGGGAAGGGAAAGCTCAGGGTTAGGGGTCCTGCTGACTCTCCCATCTCACAGCACTGCGGGAGCGGGGGCATCGGGGGGGGAGTGGGTGTGGAGGGTGGGGCAGGAGGGACGGGGGGGTGTGGAGGAAGTGGGAGGGGGAGCAGGAGTGGGAGGAGGAGCGAGAGCTGGGGTGGCCGCAGGGGCTGGAGCAGGAGGAGGCAGGAGCCTGTCCACCACGGTCTGGAGGTGACCTCTGAGGGCACGGCCCTGCTCCTCCAGCGCCTCCAAGCTCCACTGCCGCAGCTGCAGGTCCTCCCCGATCCAGTGGTCCTGGGTGCGGAGCTGGTGCTCCAGTAGCTGCAGGTGCCGCCGGGGGTAGTCCTCCAGTTGGCGGGTGCGCCTGCTGTTCCAGGCGGGGTGGTGCGCCATGCAGTCCCAGGTGCTGCGTCTGTGGTGAAACAAGAGCAGTGGTCAGTTCTCCCTGGGGACACAGTGGGTGAAACTCAGCCCCCCTCTGCAAGGTGAGGTCGGCGTGTGGGGAATGGGCCAGGGCCCCTGCATGACACCCAGCTGCTGCTCCATGGTGGGCAAGGCCCAGGCGCACGGTCCCTGGGCTCCCTCTCCCCTCCTCCCCCGCCCCATACACAGAAGGGGAGCATGATGGCACTCACATGTGGAGCCCTCCTCAGCCTCGGACAACACAGCCGATGTGCTCTGTGGGATGCCTCGGGTCCTGGGCAGGCTCCCTGCAGCCTCCTGGCTCTCGGCATCCTCCTCCTCCTCCTCCGTGTCAGGGACGGGGCCCTCTGCCCCGGGGCTGATCACCACCCAGGGGGCATGGACTGCGTGAGCCCCCAGGATGCGGTCCAGGGCATCGTAGTGAGGGCATGCCTCCGGGTCGGCCCCTGGCTGGGAGGCCCTGGAGTAGGCCTGCCGCAAGTCTTTAATCTTGCAGCGGACCTGCTCCTGGGTCCGCATGTGGCAGCCATGCGGCTGTAGACGGCCACGTTCCTGTACCTAGTGTGGAGATCGTGGACGTTGGAGGCCTCCCCCCAAACCTCGATGAGGTCCACGATCTCCGCACTAGACCAGGCGGGCGCCCGCCTCTTGCAGCCCCGGGCAGGCTCCTGGGAGCCGCCAGCCTGGTCCTGGGAAGAGGGGGAGGGCTGGGTGGCAGCAGGTGGCTGGCTCATCTCGTGCCAGGTGCAGGGTCTGCTGGCTGGGTGCTGGCAGGCTTGCAACTGGCACAAGCACTGTAGCCAGACCGTGGCCCTTTAAGGGCTCCGGGGCCGGGAGGGGGGCAGAAGAGTTTCCCTGGCTTGGCCCAGAGTGGCCACCAGGGCAACCTGGGAAGGGCCTCCAACTAGTTCGAATTAAGTGGCTACGCAGCCCCTTTCGAACTATAATCGAACTAGGCGTTACTCCTCGTAGAATGAGGTTTACCTAGTTCGAATTAAGCGCTGCGCTAGTTCGATTTAAATTCGAACAAGCGGTTTGCATGTGTAGCACCTATTAAAGTTAATTCGAACTAATGGCTGTTAGTTCGAATTAACTTTGTAGTGTAGACATACCCTTAAAGCCAACAATAAATGTCATGTTTACTTTTCTGCATTGCACGGCACTAAGCATACCGGTACCACACATCGCTTGCCCTAAAGTGCTTACAGTCGGACAGACATTATGTTTAGCCCTAGGTAGAATCGTGAAGCACATTCAATGGATTAAAAATTGGCCTAGCTCAGTGTTAACGGGGAAATCATCATGGAAGAGTGGTGTTTCCAGCAGGACTCTGCAGGGTTAGGCCTGATGTGGATCAACACCATCTACGATCTAGAAGTAAATATAAAGTCACTGCTAATAAAATTGGCAGATGACAGACTGGGGGGGGAGGGGATGGTATATAAAAAGGAGAGCAGTCAGAGTGACCATGCCAGGCCTCTGGGGAAAGATGGCGAGGCCCTTGGGGGCAGAAGGGGTGGGGCCCTAGGGCAACCAGCCTTCAGCACTGCTTGGAGTGTGCTGTATTAATTAACCACCACCACCCCAAGCCCTTAGAGCCACCCAGAGCTTGCTGCATGGTGCTCCGGCAATGATTTAAAGGGCCCGGGTCTCCAGGCGCTACCGCTGCTGCAGTAACGGTGGCCGTCAGCAACCCTGGCCCTTTCAAATTGCCGGGCTCCAGGAGAACTAACCGTTTGCCTCCCTCCCCGTCGGTGGGCTTGCATATTAATAGAGCCAAATGTAGAAGTTCTGCATGGAGGAGCAAGGAGGGCAAACCATGCCTACCAAATGGGAGACTGTACGCTGGAATGTGGAGAGTCCAAAAAAGTGTTGGCGGTCCAAGTGGCCAAGCAACCCAACGTGAGCCCCTTCCCTCAAAGATGCCTCTCTGGGTTTTCTGTCTAATGTACTTGCCTGAGCCAGCCCAGGAGAGTAGCCTCCCTTTACAGCTAAACGTCTTCTGCTCAGCTCCTGAAGTAATTCATCCTTTTCCCTGCCGTGCACTGGGGGACCGTCCCATCCTCATTGATTCAACTGGGCAAGCTCAGCATTGTCAGAAGCTGCAGTGGTAGGAGTCTCCCATTTGGTACCCTCCCAGAGTTGTGTGGTGGTGGGCAGGGCTCCACCATGGGGAGGTCCCTTCTAGTTCACCTTATGGACCTAAAATCTCACACGTCAGGGCTTCCGTCATCGGTGAGGGTCATGAAGGAAACTCTTCCTCTGACGCCAGTCCAACATATTCTTGGGTTTGTCCTCTGATGCATCAAAGCAAGCTACAGCTGGAGATAGGACTACCGATAGGGTGGGCTAGCGCTGTGAGGTGGTAACTGAGAATTCATCCTGCCTGTTTAGCAGGGCTTGCTCACGTATTCAGGGTCTCACTGATCACTGCATTCGGGGTCAGGAAGGAATCTTTCCTGTGGTCAGATTCACAGGGGTTTGGACAATTTGTTTTGCCTTCCGCTGAAGCACGGGGCACGAGCCACTAGTTAGGATCCCCTGGGCAGCCCACGCCGTTTGCATCCTACCACTGCTGGAGCGTGGGGCATCGATGCATGTTAATCCTTCCTGTCCTCTGCCCGTAACATAGTCCCCTGAGGGCTGTACCACTTGGGTCTCTTTCCGGTGGTGGTGATGTTTGGTGTGTGGGTGGCAGGGCAATAATTAGAGATCTGTGACAGAGGCGGTCAGGCCAAGGGGCCAACAGCCACCGTGGACTCTAAGGCAAGATATGCATGTGGGGGTGGCACAGGGCTGGATTAAGACCTTTAGAGGCCCTAAGCACTGAAAGGATTATGGTGCCCCTCCAGATGTAATTCAAAATAAAAACAATACTATACCGTAAAATCTCTTTTTTTTTTGGTGCCCCTGCTTTGCTGGTGCCCTAAGCACGTGCTTAGTCTGCCTATTGGGTAATCCAGCCGTGGGGTGGCAACTCGGATGGAAGGGACGGTGCTGAGACAGACAGCCCTAGACACTGCCCAGAACACCACGCGCCCCTCTCGCCTCCCAGCTTCAGAGTGGTGCTCCGGCACAGAATTAAAGGAGCCAAGGGCTCCAGCAGCAGCAATGGCCAGCGTCCCAGGCCCCTTTGAATTGCTGGGCACTGGGGCCAACAGCCCCTTTTGTCCCCTCCCCTCCTTGGCGGGTCTGAGGTCAGACTAGATGATCTGATGGCTCCTTCTGGCCTTAGAGACCATAGCCATGGGCTCACACAAGTACATTTATGATTATGAATTTAATCAGAGTGCATCTGTCTTTAAAGGGCTTGTTCTCAGAATCCCACCCCAGGGAGGGACATGGACTGTCCTCATTGCACTGATACAGCAGGGAGAGACCAACTGATATGTCCAAGGTAATTCAGGCAGAGCAAGACTTGAACCCACTCTCCCCAAGAATAGACGCCTCCCCTAGCCACTGGATCATCTTTCTAGCCACTCACGACTTCCTGTGGAGAAAACATTGAAAAAGTGGCCCCTTAACTCTCAAGCCAGAAGGCCAAGAAATAACCACAAACATGACGTAGAATGTTATTTGGCGGAAGCTGGGGGAGAAGCTCACGCTAGACCCATGCTGAGGATTGGCAGCTATCGCAACAGCCTGACTGAAGGACCCTCAACCAGCAAGGTGCCAGGAAAAGTGGCTGACTTGGCAAGACGGGGTGAAGCACCCGAACGCCAGACTCGTCGTCGCAAGCCAATGTGTCTCAACGGATGGTGGGCTCAGACTGTGTAGAGGTGTGCGCATCACACTCCAAACGCTCATGTCAAAGCCTGCTGGGGCTTAGGTACGCTGAGAATGGAACTTTCCAGAAACTTCTTACAGGAGGCAGGCCCAGGGCTAATGCCTTGTGGATGCTACCAAAACAGGCTGGTTTTGAACAGAGGCCTGCTACGGATGTATGGTAACATGATTCACTATATTCTGCAGAATGGATGCAGTAAGCGAGTAGAGGGAGGCAGGAAGGAAAAGGGGGTTACACGGACAGGATGATTGTAGAACGAGGTGCACAACACAGTGGCTTCAAGTCAGGAAAAACATTCTTTTAAAACCACCATTTAAACAAACCATAAAGCACAGTCATTTCTTATAAGCCGCATCCTTCTCCTGCTGGAGAAAACGAATGCTCACGCATGGTTTGAGGCCCCATCTTTAGCATACAAAGCCAATCTTCAAGTTTAACACTTTTACACCACCATACATGACAGCACGCAATAGAGATGGGGGAGAATTTTCCCAAGCCATTTCCCTATGCCCTCAGCATAGAATGATGAAGGTGCGTCTCATAAGTAGTGCTTACGTAGCAATAGAATTTCAGTTCTAGCCCTGCCGCAGGATGGGACGAGAAGAACCTAAAAGACGACTTATTCATTATGAAATTCCACAGGGGTTCGGAGTAATTTGCGTAGCACCACAGAGGGCTTTGTTCTTATATGAAGGGACTGTGACAGGGTGTGTTGGAATAGAGGACATGGGGGCGCAGGTGGAATTGCACCCAATTTGGGAGGGATTTGAATGTTGTCCCCTTCCACACCATAGGTTCCCTAAAACCTGTGTGTGCAAGGAAGGCTGGGCAATAGCATTTTCATCCTTTGAGTGGTGAGCAGTCTCCATACTTGGCATCACTTGAGGTTCAGTGCCTGAGGATTCTTGCTTAACTGCACCAATCTTTAATGACACTAGATAGTCAATGAACAGTAACCTCCCAGCGACTAAACGTTCAGTAGTGACCTGAGCTGCAGCTAGATTTGGAAAAGCCCCCACCAGCAGTCAGAGCCAGTGGTTTAAAAATAGGGAATAAGTGGTAAACTGAAACTGCACTTTCTCATTTCTCCCTCATTTGTATGAGAGGAGTACATTGGCTTAAGATACCCCTGACAAAGCCATCTGTTTCCTTTGTCTCGTGATAAGCTTTTCTTTGGAATTGTTCCCCCAGCTGCAAAAATGTTACCTCTAAAAACCATGACACGTGTGCACAACCAATTTGGCTCTTCCTCGATTTGCACCACAAGCAGCAAAAGTTTGACAAGCAGCAGCAAAGAGCTGAATCCTCACCATGTCACTCAAAGTTCTCAAGCTCAGACCCATTTATTTTACAGAAGTGTATTTAAATATATTCCTTGCATGCTCAGACTAAGCATTACACCCACTTTACAGTGGGGTAAACATGGAGAAGAGAGAAGGGACTTGTCAAATGTCACACAGCAAGTCAGTGGCAAAGAAAGGATTAGATCTGAGGGGTGAGACACAGAAGGCCCAGTGCTTTCTCCCCCAGTTGGAGAAGCAGCACATGTGTCTAATAAGCCCAGATTAGAAATAGGAGTGTCTTTTCCTTGAAAGGTTTTAAAATTGGTGACTAATCCAACTCTTAAAAATTGACTCCTTGAGATAAGGTTTTGTAACATTAAATAAACCCAAACAGGCAAATGACCGGAGTATTGTATCCAATTCTGGGCTCCCCATTACAGAAAGGATGGGGACACGCTAGAGAAAGTCAAGCGGAGGGCAACAAAAATGATTAGGGGGCTGGAGCACATGACTAACGAGAGGCTGAGGGATTTGAATAATAGAATCCTAGGGCTGGAAGAGACCTCAGAAGGTCATCAAGTCCAACCCCCTGCCCAAAGCAGAATCAATCCCAACTAAATCAACCCAGCCAGGGCTTTGCCAAGCCGGGACTGGTTTAGTCTGCAGAAGAGAAGAGTGAGGGGGGATTTGATCGCAGCCTTCAACTCCCTGAAGGGAGGTTCCAAGGAGGAGGAAGAGAGGCTGTTCTCAGTAGTGACAGGTGGCAGAACAAGGAGCAACCGTCTGAAGCTGCAGTGGGGGAGATCTTGGTTGGACATGAGGAAAAACTGTTTTCCTAGGAGGATAGCAAAGCACTGGAATGGGTTACCTAGGGAGGTGGTAAAACCTCTAGGGATGGAGATTCTGTGTCCCGGCTTGACAAATCCCTGGCTGGGATGATTTATTTGGGGTTGGCCCTGCTTTGGGCAGAGGTCAACCCTATGATTCTATGACTGTGCCTTCCACTGGGAGACGCAATAAGTAAGTTACTGCCAGCATTGAATGGGGGTGCAAAATACCAACCCTCTTATTTCCTTGCTCTAAGATAGAGTGACTAGATATTCAAAGGTCAAACAGCATCTCACCCCAGGAGAAAACACTGGCTACGCGTTTCCTTGTGTTTAAGCACATACACTGGAATTCAACAGCTCTACCATTTTGACCTTTGCTATGAATGACTATTGGTCTTTATGCAACTTTTCGCCCATGTGTCTGTTACTTTAGTAGGGGGACCCGACTACTAGGTTTCGTCTCCAGTCTCGTTCTTGGGCCTCTCTCTCCAAGCTCCACCGCACCTTTCATGCTAGGTTAAGCCTTCCAACTGGGGTTAGCAAACCACGGCAGGTAGTGTCACTAAATGTTAATTCCCCCCTGAGGAAATTCAGACCACAACGATATCTACGAGGGGACTGCTTAAGGATCAGCATAACCAGAACATTTTGAGTTAAGGCTGAAACTGGTTTAATCCTGTGCTCCACATCATTCTGCCCAGGCAGACAGCAGTTTTGAAGTGTCCAGGGGAAGGAAGAGGCATCAGTCAAGGCTCCTGTTTCAGCCCAGGATGTAGAATACCGCTGGTGGAGCAGTTTTGGATTCTGCCACTGTTCCAGAAGCAACTCCCATTTCTTCCCACCTTTGCCTAGTTCCCCACACAGCCATTTTTGTGGTCTCTGCAGGGGCAGGCAGTTAAGCTGGTGCAGATGGAAGCATTTTCCTCTCTAACATGAATGACGTGGAAAAGGACTTCTAACTCCGGTTTCAGTGGCAAGAGGAATGGAGTTTGATATGACTGACACAGCAAAGGTCCTGATTACAAATGTCATCTTAGTTTCGCACAACCCCCACCACAACTTGGTAAATGATACATATAGAAGAGATGACATTTGCCATTTAAGCCACACTGAAGCCTCCACAGCCTGAAAAGTTTGTGTCCTTACAGGTTCTCTTAAATTTCTTTGTGTTGTGTTTGCTCAAAGAAAAAAAAATTTGCCCCCTGCTCATAAAATAACTTAGGGATGTTGGGTGGGATTTTGACAAGGGCCTAGAGGAGTTGTGCCCAAGTTCTGACCGAGCTGTGTTCATTTCTCAGATGCCTTTGAGCATCCCATCTCCAGCTGCTGGTGGATTTCACGTTTATTCTGGGGAGGTTAGTTTAGATTTTGATATGCATTTCTTCAAAGCTAGCAGGCACAACACTTATCAGAGATCTCCTCTGCTAGGGAAGGAAGAAGGTGGTAAACCCACAATTCCACTAAATGCTCTGTTTACCATCCTCCCACCTGGTACATCGTCATGTTTCAGAAATACAGGATATTTTCTCAAAGTGAGGCAATGTAGCAAACACCTCAGCACAGAAGGTTATTGGGTTTTGAACTAGGCACCTCCCTGAACCAAAACACAGTCCTCTACCACCTGCAGGAGTGACTCTTACCAGTCCGCAGGAGAAGGGACTCCTCACTAGAGGGGCTTGTAATTCAGACTTTCATTGTAACACAGTGGTATTTTCAGCCACTGGTGGGTTTTTCAGTACCAGAAACTACACACAAGAGAACTTGTTTTCAGAGTTTGGCTACTTACCAGCTCTCCCCTTCCTGCAGATGCTACAGTACGGCCTCTCAAAACCCCCTCCCTCATTCCTGACTGACAGCCTCACTGTCATCTTCAGGAGCAGATGCTCGATTCCATCTCCCTCCTGCTGCCTTGTGGGATTCTCTCAGACCACTTGAGTTGGCCAAACAACGTGCCCCACATTTGCAGTCAGGGAGAGGCCTCGAGGTACTTCAGGCCCCCTTAGAACAATCATTTAGACACCTGCACCCAGGGGAGCTGACACACTCACCGGGCCCCTGAGCAAGGTGGGGGGCAGCTCTGCACTCGCAGGAGGAGGCAGGGCCGGCCAGCCAGCCCTCTACACTGCTTCAACCGTGCCACTCCCCACCCTCCCGCCAGCCCTCGGAGCCACCCAGGGCTCCAGAGTGCAGCACTCCGGTGTTCGTGTAAAGGGCCCAGGGCTCCGGCTGCTGCCGCAATAGTAGCAGCAGTGGCTGGGCGCCCCACGGCAAGTGCCCCCTCCTGTTGCAGGGCCTGCCTGCAAAGGCAGCCAAGGGGCTCAGGGAAACAGTGCACATGGGAAGTATGGAGCAGGAGCAAGAGACGGGCCCTGCCAGGCAGACAGCAGACGGGCTAGAGAGAGAGTTAGTGGGGCAGAGTGGAAGTCAGGGAAAGAGCAAAGCTGGGGAAGGGGAGCCACAGGCAGGGAGGGCTGGGGTGCCTGTGGAGGGGGAGGCCACTGAGCCAGCTACAATAAATATAAATCCACGTCTTTGTGATCCAGCAGCTCCTACTGCTGCAGGAGGGCCAGCGGGGAAGGCAGCAGCACCCGAATCTTGGGGGACCCATGTGCCGCCCTCATGCTGGTTTCCGGGGGATCACAGAGCGGGTCTGCGTGCTGCACCATTATGTAGGCAAGCAACACAGAAAACAAGAGCGCCAGCTCCAGCTGATGGCACAGCCTGGTCTAACTTCTAAGGCACCTGCGGCCTCCTCCAGGGGATGCCCGGAGCAGTGCCCCTCGTAGGACAGTTTCCAAGGCAACAACGTGTTCGGAAAGAGTGAGCTGCCGCTGGGGGCTCCAGTTACTACAGCCAAGATTTCTAGAGCAAGTTGCAGCCCTGCTCTTGGAGCTGTCAGGGGCCCAGAAAGAGCATCCTTCTCCAGCCCGCAGGGGCTTCATGACCCATCTGCAGAGCCACGCCGTTCCCTGCTGCACGTGTTGGTTGAGCAGGCAGAACTGGTCTTAGAGGCAGGCCGTGACCACATTTCAGCCAAACCTCAAGAGTCCTCCCCCCAGGTTTCCTTGGCTTTTTTTTGCTTGACAAATTTTTGTCTGAAATTTTTTTGGAAACCATCTGGCAACCCTACGTATGAGCAAGGCAGTCGCCCAGGGCCGCCAATTGGTTAGGACCAGCCCTGCAAGCAGGCGCAGAGATGGGTGTCCCCAACGAAGGATTCAGCAGGAGCAAACACTGGGCAGCGGTAGCTCATTCCCCCAGAGCCATTCCCATGGTGCAGTCTCTCCCTGTGTGGCTGGGGGACACGTCCGAGACAGGCAGGGTCTAACATCTGAAGGTTCGACTAGGGTGCCATTCACAGCCATGCATCATCATTGGAGGGGGGGAACCGCTCCATGCCATAACGCACAGGAGCATCACTATACCAGTGCTGGTGGGGTCAGAGCTGACCACACCGACCTCCAGCTCTTTCCAGAGGCTTCCCTCACCACACAACCAGCCTCAGCCAGACGACTGCCTCCAGGGTCCATCACAAGAGGCAGCCTGGCCTACATCCCATTCCCTGCCAACCCAGCCACCGAAGGGGGAACATGCTGGAGTTCTACTGTGCCTCTTGCTTCCTATAAGCACTGGGAGAGGCTGGCAAGCCACATGCACATAAACAGGCACCTTGAGTATAAGCTTGGCGCAATACCTGGGTGCAATTCATCAGCATTGTGGGCAGATTCCCAGGGTTCATCCTCAGCAGCTTCCTCCACAGTGAATTCCCCTCTCCATCCTTCATAACACCAATCCCACCATCTGGTCTGGCACCTCCTCCTTAGCTCCCCCGCCCTGCCCCGGCCCGCCACTGGTCCACAGCCTACTTCTGCTACCCATCGTGGTGCAACGTTACCACCACAACTATAATACAGAATGGACCTGAATAAGATTTTTTTTGCCACAGGTCCCAGCTAAAGACCTTCTGAGTCCAGCCAGTAGGGGAGTGCTTAGAACTGTATAGATTCTAATGCCGTATGGACACATGGGTGCATAGTTGGCATGTGATCTTTAGAAAATGCTACAAAACTCTTCTAAGTAATAAGACAAGCCCTAACATACTCTTTTTGCCACCCAATATGGGATGGGAGAAGACTTTGGACTCGGCCCTTTGGGAAGAGACTAGAGACTTTGAGCATTTTCTACCCGACACAATAGCCATGGCAAATATTATGGTGCTGAGCATCGGTATAGATACTCAGCACCGCTTCTGTGCCCCAGCTCCTAAGATTTTTTCAGGACCGATGACATTTGCCCATATTCCCAGATGCTCAGTGGTTAAGTCTCCTTTTCCGATGGGGGGGGGGAGCATTTACGAAAGAGCCAAATAACCATTTTCGAATCTGAACTGGGCACCAAGAACAGAACCTCAACATCAACCCTCCTGCCATTAACAAGAGGCGGGAGCAGGGCCGGCCCGAGCCATTTTGGTGCCCCGGGCTGCGAGCAGGTGGCGCCGCCCCGGGCGCATGACGCATGCGTGGGCCCGCCTCCAGGGCACACGGGAGGGCGCACGCGCTGCCCGGGGCCGCCCGGGCGGGCCGCGCCTGGCCGTTCAGGGCCCCGCGGCCACGGGGGGAAGGGCACTGCGGGAGTTAACGCGACCCCCACCCCGGGCGGCCACTGCAGCCTGCCGGGAGCCAGGCGCCCCCCCATCGGTTGGTGCCCTGGGCAGCTGCCCGGCTCGCCCATCCCTTAGTCCGACCCTGGGCGGGAGTCAGGTCCCGTGTGGTTACAGCTCTAAGCCATAGCCAGAGTGGATCTAGTTTCAATTCAGATGTGTCCAAGTTCTGCCACATTCAGGGCCAGATTTTCAGTAGAGCACCACTTTCGTTTTAGGCACTTAAGTGATGTGGTCAGATTTTCAAGAGAGCTCGGCATCTGGGATGCTGAAGTCTGTTGGAAAAAAAAAAATCTAGCCCCAAGCTCTTGAACAATTGCCTCAGACTAGAGATGACTGCCTCCATGGGCCCCTGGGCGAGATGTTTGAGGGGGGAATCTGGCTCCACACTCCTGGAAGAGGCAGGGCTGAGGGCAGCCAGCCCTCAGCACTGCCCAGAGCACAGCATACACCTCCCTCCACCCCACCGTCAGCGCTGTCCAGAGTATGGCACGCACCTCCCCCCGCTTCAAGTGCTGCCCAGAGTATGCAGCATGGTGCTCCGGCAGCATTTTAAAAGGCCAGAGGCTCCCGGTGCCACCGCTGCTACTGTGCCAGCACTTGGAGCCCTGGGCCCCTTTGAAATCATTGGGCCCTTGGGCAATTGCCCCTTTTAGCAGGCCTGGGCGACAGCTAATAAGTAGGGACCCTGATAGATAAAGACGGAGGGACAAGGGGGCACCAATGTGTGGAGATCTTGCAGGGATATTCTAATGCCAATAAATAAATAAAACAGGCTGAAGTGGCCTGTTTGTCAGGACCAAGCACCCTGAAAGAAAATGATCAACACCTGTTCTATTAATATCAAGCAGGATTCTGAAAAGGGGAGACGTGCCTGTGTGGTTTTCTGGGGAAGGCACACACGATCCAGCACAGGGTTGCAGTAACTCAACCCAGAGCGCTTGACGCTTCTCTAAGTAGGTTCTTAAATAAGAGCTTTGCCACTTTAACCACTTCCTGGGTGCCAGTAAATCAGAAGCACGGTTCTGATCTACTGAATAGAAACAACAGTTGATGGCACAGATGAGTCCCCGAGTTATCTAGCTTGATGACATTTTGCATCTCTTCTGCAGCGGCTAAATCTGTAACGAGAGGCAAGGTGCCAACGTTTGCCATTGACTATTGTGCTCCTCCACCTACTCACTCGTGGATATGACAACAGCTCAGCCTTGGAGCCGGCCTCTGACAGCATGGCTTATTTTGGGCTGATTTTTTCCACTTGGCTAGGCAAGAACTACTCTGCCACAGCAGCCTTCAGGCAACATCTCATAGTTCAGAGGCCCCACAATATCGTTAGCCCAAAATACATTTTACCGTTTTGGTCCTGCACTTAGCACCCAGTGGATCCCCATTGAAAATCAGCCTCCACGGGGAAGGGGAAGGAGAGTGGAGCTTATTTCACCCCAAGGTGTTGAACTGGCCTGTGTCTTCCCAGTAGGTTGGGAGAAAGATGGGATAGATTCTCACCCTTTCCCAACACAGCCACTTTACTAGACTGGCATCCACCTGATGGCTAGAGCCCTGCACGGATATGAAATTTTGCATCTGCATCCGCAAAAATAAATGAGTTCACGGATATTCGCATCCACATCTATGGATGGAGATGCCTGCAGAGCAGAGCTACAGGGCTCTACTGATGGTGTGCACTGAAGAATCGGCATGTGGCCGGTCCCACAAATGTCTGAGGCTAGACCTTTGCTGAATTATGGGAGAAGTTTTCTGGGCACAGTCAGCTGAATTTCAGGCACCTTCTTTTAAAAATTTCCCATGAAAGTTTCAGCAAACGAGTCTGCCAGCAAAAAACGCTCATCACAACTGCCTCCCTGACAGCATGGTGCCCCGACCCAGTGGAGCCAGAACGCCACTGCCAGCCAGCCCTCCACCACTCCCCAGGACCAGTCTGCCAGCTCACAGGAGCCTGCCAGGGGCTGGAAAAGGCCGGTGCCTTCCTGATCCAGTGCAGAGATCAGGGACCTCATTGAGGTTTGGGGGGAGGCCTCCAATGTTCATGATCTCCACACTAGACAGAGGAACGTGGCCGTCTCCAGGCGGATGGCTGGCAGCCTGGCCACCAAAGGCCACATCCGAACCCAGGAGCAGGTTTGGATGAAAATCAAGGAGCTGCAGCAGGTGTATGCTAGGGCCAAAGGGGGCAGCTCCCAAACAGGGGCAGACCCAGACACCTGCCCCTATTTTGATGCCCTGGACCGCATCCTGGGGGGCAGGATGGTCCGTGCCCCCCCAGGTGGTCATCGACCCTGGCGTAGAGGTACCTGATCAGGGCATGGAGGAGGAGGAGGAGGAGGAGAAGGGCCAGGAGCTCGGAGGGAGCGTGCCACACAGCCAGGACCCCCGAGCCATCCCAGCCGGTGTCATCCGAGGCCAGGAAGGCAACAACATGTGAGTGCCATCACTGTCCCCTTATGCGGTGGAGGGAGACCGGGGACTGCGTGTGGGCCTTGCTGACCACGGTTCACGCAGGAACCTGTGCATGTGCCATGCGAGCCCTGCGCACGTGGCCCCAGCTGGCTGCTGCACAAGGTCCTTGGCCTGTTACACACGTGTGTATGTATGAAGGCACATGACATGCTCCTGACCCTAGGGTGGGACACAGCAGGACGCCCTCCCTCCACAAGCCCCCACTACACAGAGGCAGAGGACATCTCCTCCCCCCCTCACACAGACCCAAACCACATACAGTACAGGAGCATGGGACAGGGACATCCCGAACATGGCCTCTGTGCTAGCACATCAGCTCTGATAGTGTGGAGACCTGTCGTCCTCGCCTTGCGGAGGGGGGCTGGGCTTCATCCACTGTGTCCCCAGGGATAACTGACCACTTCTCTTGTTTCTCCACAGCCGCACCAGCTGCGAGTGCAGGGCGCACCACCCCACCCGGGACATCCTCCTGCACCCGAGCACTCTGCAGGCTGACCCGGGCCCAAGAGGACTACCAGCGGCAGCACCTGGAGATACTAAGAGCCCTGCACCACACCCTCGACCACTGGGTGCACGAAGACCTGCAGCTCTGGCGGGAGATGCTTGCCAGAGCCATACCATCTGCGACCACCTGCAGACCCTGGTACAGAGATTGCTGCCTCCTGCCACTCCAGCCCCTGCTCCTCCTCCACTCCCGCTTCTGCCTTCACACTCTCCCCTGGGGACACCGAGGCCCCCACACCCGCAGTGGTGGGAGGCAGGTGGGCCAGCAAGACCCTGAGCTTCTCCTTCCCCTTCCTCCCCCTTGCCTCCCCCTTCCAGCTCCCTCCTCCCAGGTTTACCCCTCCCCTCTCCCACCCTCTCGCCTCCCCTCTCCCGCCTTCTTTCCCCAGTCTCACCTGAGTTTCATTCCCCCCTCACCGCAGTTTTGTTCAATAAAGAGAGTTTGTTTTCTTGAACATGTGTCTTTATTGTACATCAGGAAGGGGGATTAGGGAGGGGTAAGTGGAAGGATGTGGGGGTGGAATGAGGCACACCAGGGGAGACTGTTACTGCCTGCAGAAAGTGCAGCCAGGCTTGCAGCAACACGTCCACAAGAAGCACCAGAGTGCCCAGGGGCAGCTCTGGCTCCATGCTGCAGAATGCTGTGGTGTCCCAAGTGAGGGCAACCGGAGCACGCAGAGAAAAATATGCTTTGCTGTCCCTTAGTGAGGTAGGCAAGCAAGCAGGGAAACCTGAGAACCGGCTGTCGGAGGGGGGTTCCTTTAAGCACAAGCCTCAGATAGCCTCAGGCAGCAGCCACACAAGGTAAATCCTGACCTGATGCCCTGCTGGAACCAGTTCCGGCCGGCCTTAAATGTGATTCAGCGCCCTACAATATCAGCAGTGTGGACATGCTATTTCGAAATAGCAAAACGCTATTTCGAAATGCATTTTGTGTGTAGATGTGTTATTTCGAAATTAGATATTTCAAAATAACGCTGTCGTGTAGACGTACCCTAAGTGAACAATCATCTGTTAACAGGGAAACCTTGGAAGACCAGAAGGTTTCCCCTAACCAAATATTTGCTAGGAATTATTTTCTCAGGATAGCCTCGCGTTACCCCATAGGAACTGAATCATAGTGCCAGAAGTCAAAGGGGTAAGAGACTGTAGAGAAATTAATAAGACTGGATCTAGAATGAAGATATTCACCTGACTCAAAGCTATTGATGAGGGTTAATAGTGGGATAAACATTACAGAACTATAAGGCTACTAAACCCACTGAATAGTGGTAGCACGTGAGACACGTTGGTATCAAGGCTTGTGACGGGGCATGCATACCCCACATTAGGACTGCAGGGGTTAATTCCTCTCTTTGGGCTAAGCCTCAGCTCCCTTGACTATGGCAGACATGCTCCGGCTGGAGGCCAGGTATGAAAGGGAGCGGCCTCGTTCATTTGGTGCTGGAGAGGAAGGAGGTGTGCGGCCAATCGCTGCGGAAGGATTGCTGACACTTCACGCTGGGGAGGCCAGGTAGACAGCAGTGACCCATGACTCCTAGAGGCCACAATGGGAGGTGAGACCCCAAGCTGCAGAGAAGTGGGTAGGAAGTAACCAAGCGAGGCTTTGGTGAGGAGATGGTGGGAGACCGGCTCAGCATTTCTTTGGCTGGATCCCTGCCGAGCCGGTGGCAGATAATCCCACCACAAGCTGGGACCCAGTGGAGATGGAGGGCCTGGGTTCACCTATCTTGGCCACCAGCTGCCCTGGGGTAGTAGCCCACCTCCTCTCCTGACTTCGGCTACTAGGCCATACGGCCCTGACAGAAAGTGGTCTCAAAAGAGGAGGGCACATGCCAGAAACCTGCTGGTAAGAGCTAGCACAATTCAGTTCAGGGACAGAAATGTAACCGGTGCCTGGACATCTAGGTTCAAACAGCTCAGATTTGGAATTCCAAGTTCATGAAACTGACAGCTTGTAAAATACGCTTCAGCTCACGAGTGATTTGCCCCAAAGCTTGTGAATATTTTCAGATAACTAAGGCTATGTCTACACAGCAAAGTTATTTCGAAAAAACAGCCGTTATTTCGAACTAACTTTACTAGCGTCTGCACAAGCCAACCGCTATTTCGAAATTAAATCGAAATAGTGGAGGATTAGTTCGAACGTGGTAAATCTCATTCCACGAGGAATAGCACCAATTTTGAAATTGCTATTTCGAAATAAGCACTGTGTAGACGCGGAATAGGGGACCTCCAGCCCTTCCCAGGGTGCCCTGCTGGCCACTCTGGCTCCAACCAGGAAAACTCCTCTCCTCCCCCCTCCCCGGAGCCCTTAAAGGGGTAGAGTCTGGCCACAGTGCCTGTGCCAGCTCCAGGCCTACCAGCCCAGAGCCAGTACTTGCTGCCCCTGACCCAGTGGAGCAGCATGGTGCTTACAGAGATTTTAGCTGTTTGGAGACCCAAGCACAGTTTTGAAAGACTCCCAAGTCCAGCTTAGTGCAGAAGTTTATGGCCTGTAACACTCTCCCCTTTGCTCTGGTCTCTGCCAGTCCCTCCCTACACCGTAGGCCCATATGGTCAGACAGACCCTACAACAGCCTCTCTCTCTCTCAAGTCAACAGCTCTCAAGCAACGAGTTCTCTGGTAAATCCAAGAGAGACCGACATTCATTGACCTCAGCATCTCTTCATTAGCTATGGTGCACGTTTACTTCCCCCCGCCCCAACTTAGCAGTAACAAAACCTCAAAGGCCTGTGCTACGTGGCATACGGACAGCCCGCATGAAGCACTATTGACAGTGTTGTCTTCAAGTCGTCATTGTCAAGTTCAAGTCGAGTCTCAAGTCACTTTCGAGTCAAGTCCCAAGTCGAGTCTCAAGTCTTAATTTAAAAAATGTCAAGTCACTTTTGTATAAGCCATCAATATCGGCATTTTCGGACAATTTTTTCACCAAGTCGAATTAACAAAATTAGCAAGTCTCAAGTCGAGTCTCAAGTCACAAACAATGAACCCGAGTCGAGTCTCAAGTCGAGTCACCTAGGCGACTTAAGTCGGACTCGAGTTCAAATCGTGGGACTCGAGTCAACAACTCTGCCTATTGACACCAATAGGGAGCTTGCTGCAGGACTGAAGTTTAAGGTGCTTCGAAGGGGTTCATCAGTAAATGCTTGGAGTGTCAATGGCTTGAGGGATGGGAACATCTCTTCCCTTGCCTCATTATTCCTCCTCCTCCTCCTCCAGGGCATCAGGCAGGTCTAAGCATTGGGGGTGGGGTGTATCAAAGGAGCCTGCATGTCTGGCACCAGCCAGGTCACAGATACTGAATTGACAGAAATAAGGAGAGCAGAAATAACTAGAGAAATGTGGCAGGATTCTGGCCTTCCATGATGCCTGATCTAGAAAACTGGAGAAATATGCCCCTCTGGCATATTAAATAGACTATTCTACTTGTGATAATAACATTTTTATTATTATTCAGACTATCCAGGATACAAGTAAAAAAGTATTTGACTCAATTAAGTGATGACCTACCTGAATCCCTTAAGCTCGACCCTCCACACTAGCATTAACTCAGTTCATTAAACCATAGCACAAATCTCCAGGAAGTGATGAACGATACATGAATTGTCATGTTGCACACGTGATGGTTTTGGTCTTTTGCTTTGTATGTATCTGTCATTAGAAGAACCAGATTGCGGACATTTATTGCTATAAAATTGTCTCCGCAACAGCTATGTAATTTTATTGGCGATCCCCCAAAACCATTCAAGGATCAAAGAATTCCCATCACTCAAAGATGGCAGAAGATTTTTTGAGAGATGGACCGTCATGCAGTACTATACCCAGACCTAGCCAAGGCGGTGGAATTCATGCTGTGTCTGCCTGGTACTACAGTATTTGTTGAATGCGTCTTTTCAATAATGAAATCACTTTTGAATGGCTCCACCCCGAAAGCTGTCTTCTGCGCGTGAGTTAACTTTTCTCCACACTGTACTGCACTCTACGATAAGTCACTGAGAAGCAAATCAACCCTCAGGAAAATAGCATCTTCAGAGAGAGACAACTGATATCAACCAGCTTCACACTGAAGAGCAGCAGCAAGACAAGGGACAATGCTAATACTGAATTGTAAGTAAAACAGATGATGCTTTAAAATACAAATCTATGAAGCTGGCTTATCTTTTTGGCGTACCGTAAGTAAACTCCCTTGAGCACTGACCACCTCTTACCAGGTGGCCCGTTTTTAGTTTAGGGATTTAGGTCGCCCTACCCGGGAAAGTGCCTCGAGGAGCCTGAAGCGCTATAGGAATGGAAGGGGATGGTCTCCTGTGATGATAGAAGAAAGAGGAGATTGTCACTAGTGGCAGCCGTAGAAGTCCGGGTAACCAGAAAGTACAGGAGAATCGCCTGCTAGTGGAAAATACTGAAAGCAACACGTTCTTCAAGTGAACCGGAAAGTTCCCAGAGCCTTCACCCGACCCCTGCTACTGATCCACCAGAACCTTCCCCACCAGTGCGCACAGCCAGATGGGCAACAGCAAGCCATGGGGCTCAGCCAGTCAGCCACACTCATGCTCACTCCATTCCATGGGTGGCCGGTATGCTAGGTGGGGGAAGGCTCTGCCTTCCCAAACTTCCCTGCCCACACTCCACCCCCAGAGTGCCTGCTGTAGGCATTCGGGGGTGGAATGTTGCTGCCCCCAGCACCTGTCCTCCCTGTGCTCCATGGCTGGGAGACTGGGGCAATCCGCCACCTGCCCTCCTTCCTCCCTGTGCTCTAGGGGAGGCTCGGGCCACACACTGCCCGTCCTCCCTGTGCTCTAGGGGTGGGGAGGCTGCCACGCCGCCATCCTCCTCCCCTCTCCAAGGGGGTGGGGCCTCTCTGGAAGGGGTGGGGCTGGGGGCTTACCTCCCCCAGTCCCACCTTCACCAACCACCCATGCTCCACACAGCAGTGACGGGGCTATGAGAGGGAGCTGTACGTCAGCTCAGGTCTCGAGATGGGACCTAATTCCTCTCCCGCTGGACAAGGAACCGCAGTAGCGCCCCACTTCCCCACAGCTGGACTTTTACACGTGCCCGTATCAAAAGACAGGGAGAGCTATGGCTCCCCAAAGTTGTCTAAGCAACGGCTGCGCAAGAGCTCAGATGAGATTTGCATTTCGTTTCTCTGCTCAAACCCCAAATTAACTGAACTTACTGTAGGATGGTTCCAGATTTAGAAATTCAACTTTCACTTCATGGTGCTGTCATGTAGCACACTCACTGTGCGCTGTGGTGGTTGTGCAGACATTATGTTGCAACGGCTTGGAAAAAGGAAGTATCAGGAAATGCAAACCAAAAGCAAACAGATTTCCTAGTGGCATGGAGTTGGGGGAGTCCTCACTTTGCTTTCACAAAGAAGGGGATGCCCCGGGGAACCATTCCAAGCCGTCTTTATTGGCAGATTCCTGGAGCATTAGCAATGGAATCCGGCCAGATATTTCTGGGTCTGTGTTTGTGGCTGGGATATGCTGCATGTACATTTGTGCTAGAGGCAAATGAGAGTGGAACTCCAGGACAAATATACGGTGGCTAAGAGGGTTAGGGGACAGGGAGGGAAACACAAGGGGCTTATAAAGAAAAACAAGAGCAAGAGGAGCAGCGTTATGGAAGTCTGTAAGGGGTTTCTGCTGTACCTCATGTCTGAGCGCTGCACATGGAGATGCAGAGACCGATGGGAAAGGAAAGTGCAAGTAAGATTATTCCTTCAGCCCCCTTCCCCATATAAAGCACAAAGACAATGGGGCGTCACTGTCCAGGAGATGAGATTAAAGTCTTTGGTGGATGCACCGATTTAATGCATCCCGAAGCAGCTCTGGGCCACAGCACTCAGGTATGCAAGTTAAACAACCGCCCGTCTTCCCACAGTGGGCATACTCCCTCTGGGGCGGGCTGCCCTGTTATTGTGGCAGAGGGGGGGCATCAGCATGTGCCAGGAGGAAGATCAAAGACACTATAGATTTTCCAGGTATAAACCTCCTGATCTGACAGGTAATTAAATACAGTGCACAACAGAGATGAATTGCTATTACTGTCGTAGCTTTAGTTTGCTGACACTTGTGCATTTTCATTACTAACCTGAACTTTGTACAAGATTAGTTTACATTCAGCAGGTGTAATGCATTTTACAAAGGCTATAAATATCCTTATTCCTCTTGAGCACCTTGGACAAGCGGGGCAGGATTCGTATCCCAAGAACGTGCCAATACTAGAATCAAGCAGGGCTCATGTCAAGAATTAGCAAAAGAGCAGTTATGAGAATGACTGAGAGGCCACTACTTAACCTCGCCACACATTTGCGGGTAAGTACACACTAAAAAAGCCAGTCTAAAAACAACTGGTGCCTAAACAAACCGTTATTTATTTGCATATTACATCAGTCTGATATGTCAGCCGTCTAGGGTCAGCAGAGGGTAACACTAGAACAAGCCAAGTAAACCTTTCACAGAGAAACCCCGTTGACAATGCAGCTGGGAATTGCCCACCAAGTGTGATTCATTAGTTGTGGAAGAGTCTATCACGGTTAACATGGAAACCTTCTGCAAGTTAACTATTGCTGGTGCCATACACATTGGGTAAACCAGTGTAACCTACACACCTAGGCTATGTCTACACTCGTGGCTTCTTGTGCAAGTATGGCCATTCTTGCGCAAGAATCCGCGCAGAGCATCTACACTGCCCACCCGCTCTTGCGCAAGTAAATGTACAGTACGGCGTGGTAAGAGACGGCTCCTTGACTGGAGGCCAATTCTTGCGCAGGCGCTCTCGTGCAAGAGGGCAGTGTGGACGTTCGGCAAACGCGTACTTGCGCAAGAATTGGCCTCCAGTCAAAAACACAGGTGGCCTCTCCGACACTCCGTACAGGCAATCACCGCTCGTTGGTTCCCCCTAGTTGCCCCCCCCCTTAAAGACACAGGCACGCAGCACAGCCGTTTGCCACGTGCGGCCCGCGTAGCAGCCAGGGGGAGCAATGGCAGCTGCCCAGCCTCAGCCAGGTCCCCTCAGACCCCACCGAGGAGCCACCCCAGAGCACCCAGCGGCGGACTCCATGCTGGAGCACCGCTGAGGTGACTGCCCTCCTGGACCTCTGGGGAAAGGAGGAGGCATGCCCACATCTTCTCCCAGATGGCCCAGGCGCTGGCTGCACAGGGACACCCAGCCCGGACCCTGGAACAGGTCCGGGCCAAGGTGAAGGACCTGCACCTCACCGATATGCAGGCCAGCGAGCGTGGGGGCAGAGGAACCACTGCCTGTCCCCATTACCACAGCCTGCAACGCATCTTGGGGGACAAAGGGGCCAGTCCCCTGCTGGCCCAGGTGGACACAGCGGTGGCCACCCCAGTGGTCTGACCCAGGGAACCGGAGGAGAAGCAGGAGGAGGAGGAGGAGGAGGAGGCAGCAGAGGACAGCAGCCAGACCCCACCATCCTGGCCCAGCAGCAGTCAGGACGTGTCCCGGGCATCCTCAGAAGCTGGCAAGGGATTGTCTGGTGAGTGCAGTGGCTACCATTCGCAAGTGTGCTGGAGACAGGGGAGGGCCACAAGGTGGGGGAGAGGTAGCGGCACATGGCACAGCCTGGCCACATGCTGTGCTGAGGCATGCAGCACGTGCAACCTCGTGCAGCTAGGGTTGCCAGGTGTCCAGTTTTGAACCGGACAGTCCAGTCTTTGAGCTTTCTGTTCGGGAAACAAATTGAGAGGATATAAACGAGAAAATATAAATGTCCGGTATTTTCTAACTAAGATGTAATGTAGACTGTCATGTAATGTCAAGTGTGTCTGGTATTTTTGTTCAAACCATCTGGCAACCCACGTGCAGCCAGACCAAGTGGCACAGAGAAGCGGCAGCTAGCCCCAGCACACGCCTGGGACCCCAGGGATTCTGCTCGACCAGACTGGGGGGCGGGGAAGGAGATCTGGCCAGGAGTAGGCCAGCCCCAAGGTTGCAGGCCTGACCCCACACAGCCTAAAGGGTGCTACATGGCCACCTCTGGGACACTAGCTTCCCCTGGGGAGGGCACAACAGGCCCCCCCAAGCACATGCGGCTTCCCGGGGGCTCCTGGGCCACCTTGGAACCCCCTCCCCCCGCTGCCCCAGGGGAATTCCCTCTCACCAGCCACACCTGTCCCCGGGCATTGTGACGTGCTGGGAGGAGGGCACGGGGCGCCAGAACACCATGGGGCAGGGCTCACTGACCATGTTGCTCTCCTCTGCTTCTTCTGCAGTGGGACCCCCTGCCAGTGAGGGACCTTCAGCCCCATCCCACGGCGCCAAGGATCCAGGGCCCATCGCAGCGCTCCCGGGACCGCCACCACCTGCTTCGCCGTCATGTCCACGCGATTGAGCGCATGGAGCGTGATCGTACTCAGAAAATCCGTGCAAATGCGGAGTGGCGGGAGTGGGTGTGGGGCCAGTACCTGGAGCACTGTGACCGTGTCTGCAGTATCCTGGGCACGATTGCAGACCGAATGGGCCCTGTGCAGCAGCCCAATGCTGCCAGGCTCCCCTCTGCCACCCCCCGCTTCTCCCCCTGCCTTGCCCATGCCCCCTCCTGAGGTCCCCCAACCTCGGCACCTCCTGGTGCAGCCTGCCCTGACCCGGCACGAGGGGCAGAGGCGTCCCCGCACCTGTGGGGGTGGGAGAGGCCTCCCTTCACACCCATGAGGCCCTCCCAGTTCAGGGCCCCCTCCTCCTCCCCACAGTGCACCCCTTTCCCCATGTAAATAAAAGTGCCTTATATCAAGCAAGTGCATTTCATTTATTGGGAGGTGAGGGAAGGGTGGCGGGAAGGGGTGGTGATGGGAGTGGGAAGTGGGGGCACAGGGGCATCCCTGCGGCCAGAGGTGTGGGGGCAGCCTATTGTGGGGCCTGGTCCAGCATCACCCGAAGAGCTTCCTGGACCCGCACCCCATGGCGGTTGGTCTGTCGGGTGGCAGCCGTTTGGGGCTGCTGGTAGGCCTGGCCCTCACCTGCCATCCACCCCGGGAGGAAGGCCTCCCCCTTCCCCTCAATAACATTATGCAGCACGCAGCATGCCGAGATGACCTCTGGGATGTGCTGCACCCCCATGTCCAGGCAGGTCAGGAGGCACCTGAACCGTGCCTTCAGATGCCCAAAGGCACACTCCACAGGGTTGCGGGCCCGGTCCAGGTGGGCGTTGAAGGTGGCCTGGCTGTGGTCCAATTGGCCGGTGTATGGCCACATCAGCCAGGCCATCAGGGGGTAGGCCGCATCCCCCAAGATGCAGACCGGCATCCTGACATCCCCAATGGTGAATTCCCGCTGGGGGAAGTAGGTGCCCGCCTCCAGCCTGTGGCACAGGCCTGAGTGCCTGAAGATGTGAGCGTTGTGGGCCCACCCAGACCACCCCACATAAATGTCCTGGAACCGGCCCTGGTGGTCCACTAGCACCTGGAGCACCACTGAGCAGTAGCCCTTCCGGTTTATGAACCGGGCCGCTTGGTGCTCTGGCGCCTGGATGGGGATGTGGGGCCCGTCTACAGCTCCCCCACAGTTCGGGAACCCGAGGCTGGCGAAGCCGGCAATGGTGGTGTCCACGTCACGGGGGGCGGATCACCCTCTGGAGCAGCACGTCATTGATGGCGTGGACGACCTGCAGAGGGGCATATGGGAGCACAGGGGATGCATGGAATGAGACACAGTGCGTACATGGGCCCCTGGGGTGTGCTCACCCTCCCTTTGATGGCCCCTCCCCCCACGCAGGCCAGGGCCCTCTGCCCCCCAGGATTCCCCCCCACCACCAGCGGGGCTGTGTGCAGGAGGGACAGCGTGACCCCCTGAGTGCAGGGCTTCCCCCTGCCCCTACAGCCTACCCCCGCCCGGTCTGGCCCCTTCCCTCCCCCCAGGATGACCCCGTGGTCCATGGAAGGCCTTACCTGCCGGATGACCGTGCCGACGGTGGACCTGCCCACCCCAAACTGGTTCCCCACAGAGTGGTAGCTGTCCGGGGTGGCCAGTTTCCATATGGCAATCGCGACCCTCTTCTCCACGGGGATGGTGGGGCGGAGGCGGGTGTCCTGCCTCCAGAGGGCAGGGGTGAGCCAGTTGCAGAGCTCATGGAATGTCCCCCTGAGCATCCGGAAGTTCTGCACCCATTGCTGGTCGCCCCATTGTCCCAGCACCAGGCGCTCCCACCAGTCCCCACTGGTGTCGTAGCTCCAGAGGAGCCTGTCAGTGGTGGGGTGCGGGTGCCTGAGCCCAGCTGCAGCTGTGGCGAGGTCCTGCACCTGCTGCCCAGTCTCCAGCTCCTGCTGGAGCAATATGGCTCCCTGGTGGAGGAGCTCCACAGCCTCTATAATGGCCATGAGGGGACGTTGCTGGCTGGGGTCCTCCTCCGGCTCCATGGCTGTGACGGTGGCAGCGAGGGTGCCATGGGGCACTTGCCAGGAACAGAGGTGACAGGTGCTGTTGTGGCTCTCGCTCCCTCAAAAAGGGTGTGTAGCATGCAGCCACAGGGAAATGGCCGTCCAGGAGTCCCTTTAAGTACGTTTCCCAGTGGGGGTCCGGCGCACGCCCACAGACGCTGCTGGTGATCTCTTGACATGGCCAAATTTCTTCCGGAGACACGTTCTTGCGCAAGGGCTTCCCGTCAGCGTGGACGCTTTCTTGCGTAAGAGCTCAGCGTTCTTACGATGAGGTTCTGGCCAGTGTGGACATATTCTTGCGCAAGAACCCGCCAGTGTAGACATAGCCCTAGTGTGGTTACTGAGCAATGCAAGTGGTACCTAGACCACAGCAACAGTTAAGATCAAGAGACCTCTACAGCAGGGGCTGGGAGGCTGCTGGCTTTTAGCTCGGAGGGTAGCGGCTCCTATACTCCGCTTCAGAGGTCCCAGGTTCAAATCTGCCTGGAGGTGGTTACACCAGGACAACATACGCTCTAGTTTCCTGTGTCACTGGTGCAAGTGAGATGGTTTGAAGCCCAGATCTGATCTGGTTTAAAAAGTATAAACAAACATAGGTGTAGATTTGCTGGTCTCCCCTGGCCACAAGCTAGGTCTTAGTCTGCCACTCAGAGTATGAGAGCAGGTTCCATGAAAATTAAGTGGACAAGTCGCTCTTCCAACCCAATTGGCAGGAAAGCACAAGTTTCAAGTTACGGATAGCTTTAAGGGGGAGGATGGGCAAGTGCTGGAGCAGGCCATCACAGGGCAGTGAAGTGACAAGTGATATTTAGGCCTAACCAGTGCTGGTGCAGGCCTGGTGAGACAGGAGACGTAACGGAGAAGTTTGTGCAGCATCTCAACAGCAACGCTCCTTCCCCTTTTAGCTAGAAACTGCCACTAAATTCTCTAGGTCAAGAGGTCACCCCAGCCAGACGCAACCTTACATTGGTACCTCACATTCATCCCCCCCGCAGCTGTAAGCTGGTTTCAGTGGTGAACCACTTCCCCGGCCCCAACCAGCTTCCTGATTCCTCCAGCAAAACGGCGCTGCAGTCTATATCTGCCCATCCCTGCCATCTCCCTTTTCCACAGGCTCAATGACCTGCCAGACCCCAGCCAAGAGACATCGCCAAGAAGTCACCCTCCCTCATGTCCCAGAGAAGGTCAGAAATGCCCTGGCTCTCCTGGCACCAGAGCCCCATCATGGGGCTACAAATTAGCCTGTCTGAAGTGCCTGGTCTCCCCTGACCTTATCCATGTATGGAGGGGAGGCCTCATATTACAGGAGCCCAGACAGGGCCATGCTGCTGCCCGGGGTCCTTTCAACCCTACAACGCTGGGCACTGTGGGCAGAGGGTCTCTGAGGCAAAGGGGGGCAGTGACCCCGCACTGCTGGAGCAGGCAGAGTAGCAGGGAGCCTCCTCAGCAGGCCGCCCCTGAACCAGCCTGGGACAGACACCAGGCTCAAATTTCTCTCAGGGCATCTCGCTCTGCTGCTGCAGCCCGCAGAGCTCTCCAGCCCACCGGCTCCAAGAGGAGAGCCAGCCCCGCTCTGCAGAGACCACCCCGCCCAGCCTGCTGCTGCCGCCACTGGCTTGCCGGTTTCTTTCCCTCCTCAGCTCCCACCCTGCTTGGCTCCTCACTCCATCCAGTCCACCTCCCTGCCCGTTGGCCCAGGATGAGCAAAGGGGCTTCCTCTTCACTGCCTCCCTTCTCAGCTGGCCCCAGACAGAGTTCCCTGCCCAGCCCCCCTGCGTGGTCTGTGTGGAGCAGGGCTACTCAACTTTGGAAGCTCCAGGGACCACAATGATACTCACAGCACATGCCGAGGGCCGCAACTTAAGTGTGGTTGCGGGTACATGCAAATAACTTAATTCACACTGACAGGCATGAATACAAAGCACTTCCCACAATGCCCCGGTGCTCCCTGCTCCTCCTCCCTCAGGGCTAGAAACGCTGACACCCTGTACCCATCTGTTCTAGCCAGCCCGTCCGCTTGCGTCTTTCAGTGCTCACTGCGCTTGGGAGACGTCTCACTGTTGTTCCCAGTGGAGGCCATGTTCAAAGGCGCCCACCCGCGGGCCATATGTTGAGCCCCGCGTAAACCCAAACTGCACAGCAGGCCTCAAACTAACGGGCTGCTGGTTGAGTAGCCCTGGTGTGGAGTTTCCTCCTCTCCTTCCCTCCCACCCCAGCCCAGTTGCTGCTGCTCATTCCTCCGAGTCCCTCTCTTGCCTTCGCCCTGCTCAGCCTCCCTCCCCCCTGCCTTGCTAGTGTGCGGAGCAGCGGTGGGTTTGACTTCATTCACCCAGCCCAATTGCTGCTGGGCCTCCTCTTCTCTTGATCTCTCCCCACAGTCCCCTTCCCTCTCCCTTTGCTAGGTGGAGTGTGGGGGGGTGGGTGGGAGGGGGAGTTGACTGGCCTAAGGAGCCCTACAGAGAGAGCTGCCCGCCTCCCACCGTGTGAAGATGGAGCAATTTGCCTGAGGAGGAAGGGTTAGTGAGAGCAGAGCCCCTCCCGCCCCCCATCATCACTTTTCAAAGGGCTAAACCGACTAGAGATGTTAAATATCGGTAATTGAATAGTTGGTTAACCTCATGAATTCTTATCAGTTAGTCAAGCTTCTGGACCCAGCACGAGCCAGAACTGAGCCGGGCTGCCTGCCTGGCTCCTAATATATTTTAAATGCGGACCACAGCAGGAGTAGGTCCAGGGCCAAGTGCAAGCCGGGACTGAGCCTGCTAAAAAAAACGTACTAGCAAAAGGGGGGAGGGCGTGGAATTATTTGTAGTCTATAGCATTTGTAGTCTATAGTCTAACCAATAAGCTTTTGCTTATTGGTTAATCAGTTAAACCAGCGGTTCTCAACTCGTTTCAGTCCACGGACCACCAGGCCAATCAAAACATTTTCATGGACCACCTCCAGCACATGTAGCACAGGACGAACGACACAGCAACCGCCCAGCACAACGGCGGCAGCTACACTGACGCTCAGAGCCTCAGATGGAAGTTACTGGCAACACAACACAGTTGCATCCTAGGTGACGCTATGGATGACGTGCTGCGTGCTTGTGAACACAGTGTAAAACAGCCTAACAGCAGCGCCTGCTCACACCGTGTGACTTTGGACAACGTTCCTGTGGACCACCGAAAAAGTCACCATGGACCACCAGTTGAGAACCACAGAGTTAAATGACTATACTATTGCATCCCTAAAGCTATGTCTAGACTGCAGGCTTCTTTCGGAACAAGCTTTTCCAGAAGAGATCTTCTGAAAAGACTTCCGAAAGAGCGACTACACAGCAAAAGCACATAGAAAAAGCGATCTGCTTTTTCAAAAGATAGCGTCCACACTGAATGGACACTCTCTTGCATGTAAGTTGTGATTGCTATGGACGGAGTGGTCACCAGGACACCTGTGCTTTTTCCTCTTCTTTCGTAGTAACTCTTCCCCATCCACACACGCCTTTTTCTGAAAGAGCTCTTTTGGAAAAAGGCTTCTTCCTCTTTGGTAAGCCTCTTTCTAGGTTGGAAAACCTCCTCTGTTTTGATTTTTTTTCCCAAAAGAACGCAATTTCCGTGTGGACGTAATTGAAGTTTTTCCAGAAAAGTGTCGATTTTTCCGGAAAAAAACTCTGTAGTGTAGCCATACCCTCTGACAGACCAGCCAGCCTTATGCTGTGTGTGCAGTAAGGGAGTGTGCTGCAGGGAGGGCTGGATCATGCGTGGCAGCAAGCACCCTGTGCTGGCCTGCTAAGTGGGCCTGGGCAGAACACTACATGACCAGGAGGAATGGATCCCCTGAACACTTGGCTGAGGACAGCGGTGAGGGTGTGGAGGGAGGCAGAGTGAGGAGGGATGCAGTGGCAAGGAAGAGAGAAGTTATTGGTAGGATAGGTCTCAGCTCTTTTCAGTGGATGGGAGAGGACCTTTGCCTGGCGAGAACAGGGCTGGGGATTTGGTTCCTGCACCCCTGGGGATATTGGGTCTTGCCATTCTGTGTTTGCCAGGCTCAATGAGAGGGGATTGGGGTCGTGCAGGCAGCTGGCTATCAGGGTACGGGTTGGACCTCCCAAAACCGGGACTCTCTAGACCACAACATCCTGGCCATGGATGTTCCTGGACCAGGGAGTCCTGGCTGGGAGCCCCAGTGGCAAGAGGGCTGATGGCTCAGAGCTGTGCAGGGCAGGGGTAGGACAGGGGCCACAGCAGCCCTGGTAATGGAGCTGGGGCAGCTGCGAGGCTGGGGCTGGGGATGTAACAATCCAGGCTGCCGGGGTCACAGCAGCACAGCAGCCTGGCCAGGGAGGGGTCTGAGGCTGGCAGCAGGGAGGGGCAGGGGGCCTGGTAGCAGAGGACCTCCTCTGGTCCAGCAAATTCCCTCATTCAGGACCAGTCAGGTCCCGAGGGTGCTGGGCCAGAGAGGTCCAACCTGTATATAATAAACCTTTGTCTGACATTTCTTATTCCTAACTCCTAACTTTAGTGCTTTTAATTAGGCAGGTCTAGCACATGGTACAAAACATGCTCCATTTTGTTGAGAAAAATTGCAGAAAAAAGTGGAGAGTTTTTTAAAAAAATCATTTGCTTGGGTTCAGGGATTTGGCTGGAAGGAGACAAGCACACAGTGAGCAAGGACACAGGATGCACGGGGGGAGAGGGGGCGGGAGAAGAGAAGAGGGAGACAGTGGGAAGGGGAAGGAGGCAGGGAAGGGGAGCTACTGCTTCCCCAAGTGGAAGCTATTGCCCGTGCCCGGGTACTCCAGAAGAATGCAAAGGAACCAGCAACCCACTGGAAATTGCTTCTTCTGCTGAAACACACACAACTCCAGGCCCATATCACTCCCAGCCAGGACTGCAGGCCACACCGCTGAAAGGGAGCATGTGCGCGGTCCATGGGTTTTTGGATTCCATGCAGCACGTCCCCAGGTGACACCCTCCCTGGACACTGACTCCGTCCCTTAAACCACCCCTGCCCCCAACATATCCTCATGGACCACTGCCCGCCACAGCTGGATCCCTGCCGCTAACGATAGGAATGCCATTGGCGCACACACCTGGAACTCTGACAGGCCTAGACAATCCTTCACAGTCATCCTCCCCAGCGATTTCCCTTCCAAGCCCAGCTCCCACAAACTTCCTCTCCCCTCCCCACATCCCACCTGCTGCCCCCCTCTAAGCCAGGGGGTCCTGGAGATGGGCCGCCATCTCTCAATACCGCTTAACTAACTTCCATTCTGGCCTGTCCCCTGGGAAGCTGGGCCTGGGAAGCTATTGAGATGTGGGTGACCCTGCCTTCGCTCAGTCTCCCCAAAGCGACCCTGCACCATCCCAGCGTCCCAGAACACGTGGAGACAGACCTTGCCTGGCTTTGGGCAGGCCAGTCACTCTGAGACTACGTGGGAAGGAGGAAACAGTAAGCCAGGGGTGGGTTGGAGGACTTCGGTTTGGAAAAATACTGGTGGCTACTGTGTGTTCTGAAGCAGTTTTTAATTTTGAGCACAAGTAAAAGTGATGTGCGCTGATATAATTATATGCGGTTCAGGGGTTGCATCAGTGATGAGTTTCCAGTATAACCTCCCATGGGTTTGACTCACCCACAATATACATTGCTTCAGAAGGAAGACTTGCCCTTCACTCTCAGGCATGCTATAACCTTCCCCCAACCACAACGCACGGAGGTACAACGTGCTGTCACTGTCCATGCGTGTCACTGATGCCTTTGCATGCAACTGTTGCTTCTTTCCAGAGGAACCGGTGTCTTTGCTGTTTCCAGTCATATTTCCAGATGTGCTTGCAGGGAAAGTCTTGATGATATGACCTTTCCAGTCTGATAACTTTTTCACTGAATATTTTAAGTATTTGTAAAACCCAGATTACAAGAGCCCAGCTTCCAAATGGTGCAATATTGTCTGCTGTAAAATAGCCTGGGAATTATTCTAATACATCGGGGGTGTCTAGCGCATAACTGACCCCTTCCTCTTAAGCTAGTTGGGTACCCAAGAGTGCTAACCACCATGCACGTCCATGGATTAATATTTAAAAGCCAACCAAAAAATGCTTTGTATTTGCCTGTGATAATAGTGTAAGAAGGGGAAAACCAGCAACTCCACAGAAAAGGAACCAGGCTGTTGCAATGCAAATGCTTTGTCTCGGGGGGTAGGGGGGACGGGGTCATCTCAACTCATTTGGAAACTCCCTTCAAAACATTTTCCACTGTCCTAGCAGCATTGATCAGCTGCCCAGGCACCGTGGTCTCTGGCGGGCCGCTGTGTGATTTCTCTCCGTGGGACATGGAGATGTTGCAGGCTGGTGGCCCAAAAAAGTTCCAGTAGAAGGCTCTTAAAATCTTGCCCAGGGAAGAGAGTTTCTAGTACAAAGGCACAGCTGGGGCCAGCATAGGGCTGATATTTCAGGTCTGGATCCTGAAGGATGGCTAGAGGCAGGGCAGAAATCAGGTGTCCTGGCAGGTGCTGCCTTATTGATTGTGGGAGAGAGGGGCAGGAAGTGGAGCAAGAAAGCCGGTGTCCAGGCTCTGAGCCAGTTTGATCCAGAGGCCCAAGCGTGGCTGCAGACGGAGGGGCAGAGCATGGGAGCGGATGGGCGTAGAGGAGCCAAATCCAGAAATAGCAGAGGCATGTAAGCAGCGCCTGGCACGCCTCATCTTGACATTGACACCCAGTGATCGTCAGTCACCGCTGTCTCAAGGACACCAGCCAAAGGGAGCAGCCTGGCTGGGACACCAGGCAGCCTCCAAAAGGACCTTTGTCTCGATTTGCCCTCCCCTTTGTATTCGGGTTTCAGTGCAGGGGCTGGCCTCTTGCAGGCCATCTTTGCCCGACAGGCTCAGGGTAGAGTGACAGGCCCAGGAGTTCAAGTGACACCCTTTGCCTAGGACTCCTGTAGAAGAGAATAGATTGTTAGAGCCTTAGGTGAAGGGTTCGTAAATCTTCAGTATCATCTTCCAGCCAAACCTAGGCATGGAGGGGGAGTCACCTTCATAGACACTGTGTGATTTGGGGGGCGTATGCCACAAGCCAAGCTGCTCTTCGGAGCGACTGCAGGCCCAGCTCTGCTTTCACGCCAGACCACAGGCACTGGGAGGTGAGGGTCATATAACATCTGAGCAGGGGCAGTTGAGGATTTTGTGGGGCCCAGGGCAGCACAATTCCACGGGGCCCCCCCCTTTGACGTGGCGCCACGGTGGATGTGCGGGGCTTCTTGAAGCGCGGGGCCCGGGGCGGCCGCCCCGCTCGCCCTGCCCTATATCCGCCCCTGCATCTGAGCCTCCTGGACTGGCACCTGGCCCATTCCACCAGTGGCCTGTTCCAGGGCACGTGGGCTTTGTGAGGTCCCGCCAGCTGTTCTTCCTGGCCTGGGGAGGACAGGCCCCCTCTCCCCTCCGCGAGGAGAGGTCATAGCAGAAACTCCACCCACACAACACCTCTAGGGCCCCGTCAGCAGAGAGGCTGTGATGGAACAGCTACAGCAGCCCCCTCTGAAATTCTAGCCCTCCTTTGTAGGGGGTCTGAAGACGTGCTGTGCACTCACAGCCCTCCAGGAGCATGGCGTTCAGGGCACTTACAGCACGGCTAGCTCCCACGTCCATGCTCTGGAGTAAAAACACACCCTCTGCCTCTTGGTGGAGAACGGCACCCTATTGAGGGGAAGAGCAATGGCGTTTAGACGTTGGGATCCATCTAATGCTGCTACCAGCAGAGCACTGCGGATTAACTCCTGCCGGTCAGGGCTGGTAGTTGGGGCTGACTGGGACTTCCTCTCACACGTGCGGAGAATCAGGCCCGGCCCTAGGGCAAGGTGAGCACGGCAAATGCCTTGGGCCCCACGCTGCTGAGTATTCACCATCCACCAGCCGGGCCTGGGGCCCTGCTCTCAGCATCCTGCCTTGGGCCCCTGTGACATAGTGGGGTGTACCTTGCTGGTTGCTGTGCTGGGTCGTGGGTTGTGAGTGACCTCCCCTGGCTGCTGTCTGCACCACAGCCCAGCAGGGCAGGGGATGAGTCATTATGCAAAGGGGTCTTCAAACCTGTCTGACCACCTACCCCCAGGGAGAGAAACAAAGGAGGGTGGAATGCCACCCCTGGCTGGGGGCAGGGCTGGAGGAGAGTTAGTTTCTGTCTGGGAGCATGGAGGAGACAGCCTAGGGAAGAAGCTGGGGTGTGGGCTGGGATTGTAGGGCCCAGCCACCCCCCATCTCAAAGGGGGGCACTGAGGCCTCTTAGCTGCAGTTCCTGTAACCAGATGACAGATGCTGTACTGTATACTGGAGAAGCAATAAACTCCCTCTATTCTACTGGCTGGTGGAGTCTGTTCGTGCCATTACAGGGGTGCAGGAGACGGGGGAACCCCAACGCGCCGTCACAGCCCCGCAAACCCTTTGGCTGGGCCTGCTGAGAATGCAGCCGTCCTGCACCTGCTGGTTATTGTAAACTCTGAGGCACGGACAAGCAGGCTGTGGAAACCTACTGAGCATTCGGGGACATACTGGGGCCAGACTCTGCCAGTGTCTAGGGATGTTGCCTGAGGAGCAGGGAGGTCCCCTTTCATGCAGGCAGACTGTGCTCCCCTTGCCATCATTCCCATTCTCTGGCACTGGTTTGCCACTAAGTCTGCCCCTCTTCCCAGCCTGGCTACTATCCAGAGAGATTTCCCGCCTGCCCCCCCGCCAAAGCAACACTGGGTCAGTGTCTGGACCTTCCTCTGGGAGAGGACAGACAGGCCCAGCCTCTCCACGCAGACAAGTACCACCAGGCCTGGCAGAGAGTTCTTTTAGTGCTTGCAGTCTGGCATGGAAATTCCTAGTGCAAACCTTTCTCCATGAACTCCGGCAGCTCTCCTATATCCATCTGAGAGATTCCCCCCCCCGAAATCCTTCTGAGCTGCCATCCTGCGTCTGGGATCACCTCAGGACCTGGAGATTGATCTCCACACCCATTGGGACCACCGAAAGGTGAGGACTTTTCCCTATGAACCCTGCTGCACAACCTGCATCTTCGTGTATAGATGGAATGATCCTCAGAGCACTTCGAGTTGGACTTGGCTGGTGTTATCCAAGTGAGACACATCCCGGCTTGTGTCTGATGGCACAAGATGGAGCCCATGGAGCTTGCTGAGTAGATGGGGCTACCCACCCTCCATTTCACATCTATGAGGTGATTGAGTGACTGCTCCCCAGCCAAAGAGGATGGCACTAAACACTTGGGGATTAAGGAACCAAGGAAGATAAGTAACCATCAGCATGGATTTATCAAGAACAAATTATGTCAAACCAGTCTAAGTTTTCTTTGATGGGATAACCACCACCATTTCTGTATCCAAAGCCCTAGTGTAGATGTAGTTAATATCAGCAAAAAAAGTCCTTTTTCCCCCCAATATAGTTAATCTCATTCAAGAAACTTGTATAAGACATACAAGCAAAACCGTAGTTAACTATAGCTATAACAGTAAGTCCTTTCGAGCTTGATTAGACAAATTGCAAAGATGTGACCAGAACTTGGTTTAAACTTGTTAGAAGTGATTTGCTGGTTGACTCAAAGAAAACTAAAGTTTAATTCAAACATACAGTTGTTCCAAACTTCCAAGTCACATGCGTTTCTAGTTTGGGGTGATCAATTACTCCCACCTACCTTTATGAAAATAGACTTTTCCCTCTGTAGAGAGACTGTTTCTCTAAGCTGATGTTAGTCTATTTAAACCTCAAAGGCCATGAAATGGGGGCAAAGTTTGTCTGTCTTTTGCTTAAGTCTACCATATTTATAAGAACTATAAAGAATTTTTAAATAGAATTTATAGAATGCTCTGGTTGTTACATGCTGGAAATATGAAATGTATGGCACACTAAAGGTATAAGCAGCTAAGCTTTGGAATATTAAGAGCAATTGTTAAGAAAGAATGCTCATTAACCAACAGAACAATAATTTTGTGAACAAATGAAACTCAAGTCCTCCAACAAGAATTCCAGAAGTTAGACACTTATGCCATCTACTGGACAACGAGAGTACACAAACTGGAAGAGCAGAAAAAAGCCTGTTGAACAAGCATCTGGAAGGAAGGTAGTCCTTTCCAGACAATCAGGACAAGCAATAGGATCACAGGGAAGAAACCTCAGTTTAACTGAGCCCACCAAGTGCAGCTGGACCATCCATGAAGTGTTAGATCTGCTCATGTTGACACCCTTTCCCCGGTTCAAGGAAATACTATTTCCATACAAAAAAATGTTAATGTTATCATGTTGTTCCACCCAAAGCAGGAATTAAATGTGACTACATCTTGATGAGCACAATGGTGAATTTTGCAATCAGGCACATCTACGATGCGTCTTCAGAAGCTTCTTATTCATCCTTTCAATTGTCAATGTGTTTGTAGTGCACACAGCACACACCTCAAAGTCTTATTCATTTCCATCAGGGTTGCTACAACATTTTTTGGTGTGTGTGGGTGTGTGGGTGTGTGTGTGGGTGTGTGTGTGTGTGGCTGTTTTCATACCCACCAAGAATCCCCACAACAAATTGTTTCAGATAGTAATACTAAAAGACGGGATATTGCTGTTGCTAACTACACATGAAAGCAATGGCAAATAGGCACAAGAGTGTATGTAAGTTTATGATGTAAACAATTTTTCTAGTTTAACTTGTATGTTTGCAAAAGCTGGGGAATAGAATCTAGTTTGACCAGGCCATATCACCCCAAACCAGTGGCTTGGCTGAAAAGACTCATAAAACCATAAAAGGTAAGCAAATGGATGGGAATATTTTAGAAGTAAAGGAAAATAGAGTGCACCATGCCAGAATTTGCAACTCGCAAGTTAACACATTTAATTTAGAAGATTCTGAATCCCCTCTTTTTACCATATCAGAGTAGTGAAAAAGAAATCATTCCAATGCACTGACTTTGTGAAGACTGTACATGTACTTGTTTCTATAAAGTAATCAATCATTTATTACAGAGCACTGCACAAGATGTCATCTTGTTTTCTTTGAGCTACACACACAATCACCTTTTTGACTACTGTATGGCATTGGCCCCGTGTTTCCAGACCAAAGCTCAGAGAATTACACAGCAAACATAGGTACCAGTAGCTTTCATGTACGTATGTTATTCTGTGAGTCTGCATTTTACAAATATAACCCCTTCTCCATTTGTTTACAAAGATTCCAGATGTCAATCAACTCAAGGCAGAATTCTGCAAAGAGGACAGCATACATTTGAAATCTACAAAGGATGCTGACAGTACACTGGCTTTTTGTAACATTTCTAAAGCACAAAAACCAAAATGGTAAGCTAAATGAAAGCTCTGAATTTGGGGAAATGACCCTTTGAGGATAGGGATGGTTGTGTCACTGAATGCGAGCAAGAGAACAAGGAAAGGAGGGCCCCTCCTCTCATATCTTGACCCCTACAAAATTATCACTGTAGAGCAGTGTTTCCCAATTGGTGCTCCGCGGAACCCTGGGGTTCCGCGGAGCAAAACGAGGGGTTCTGCGAGGAGCCGGCGCTCCCCCGCCCCCTCTGAAAAAGAGAGAGAGAGAGCTGGCTATCCAGCAGAGGCATGGGCGGCGAGTTGTGTGGGCTCGTGGTGCCCATGCTCCAGCAATATTTGGAGCTGGAGCGAGTCCTGACCCCGTGCGTCCTCCCACTCCGGCCCCAGAGCGGCTCTCCCCCGTACCCGTACCCGTCCCTGCTGTGCGCAACCTTCTCTGAGCTCCCTCTTGCTGGCTGCTGCTGCCCTGCGCAGCAGCGCTCAAACCAGTGGGTGGGGAGATGCCCGGACGTGACGTAACGTCACGGCCCGGGATTTTAAACTTGCTGGGCGCTGTGTTGCACCGCATGGCTGAGTTGCGGGTTGAGTCCGGGACAGAGCACAGACTCCGGCCCCACAAAGTGGAAGGCAGAAGGTACGGTAGAGAGAGGAGAGGGAAAGGAGAGGGAGAGGGAAGGGAAGGGAAGGCTTGTGCAGAGGGAAAGGGATGGGCTGAGAGAGGAAGGTGCTTGTGCGGAGGCGGAGGGGAAGGGAAGGCACCAAAGGGACAGGGGTGGAGGAGAGACAAATGGCAGGGGCCAAGCGCAGACAATGAGGAAAAGGGCAGGAGGAGGTGTCAGTGGGAGGGGACAGGGTGATGCTGGGAGGGGAGAGGGTAAGGGCATTGGGGGCTAGAGGGTGAGGAGGTGCTGGGAGAAGGCTTGAAAGAAGGGGTGGGCATGAGGAAGGCTGGGATGGAGCAAGTCATGTGAGAGGGCACAGGGGCATGAGGGAATGGGGGCAGAGGGTGGTGAGGGGTGGGCATCAGGGAAAAATGGAGCAAAGGGGGCAGGGGAAGTGAGGGAAGGGGGAGGCACCAGGAGGGTGCAGGGGTAAGAGAAGGTGCAGGTGCCAGGGGATTCTGGGGATGAAGCAGAAGGGCAGACACCTGCAGTGGAGGGACCAGCACCAGAGGAGAGATGCAGGGCAGGTTTGTAGAGGGAGGTGTTAGAAGAAGGGATGAGGAGGGGTAGCTCACATGATCAGAGTGGGGCTACTGGAGAAGTGGGCACAGGGAGGAGAGAAGGGCTGGTGGAGGGCAGGTTGCAGGAGGGCTGAGGACAGTGAGAAGAGCAGGAGTCAGGACAGCAGAGGAGGGTGAGGAGTGGGGCAGCAGGCACCAGGAGCTGATGGAGCAAGGGGAGGAGACATGGCAGCAGAGGGAAAAGGTAGAGGTTTAAAAATATTTATTAATAACTTGGGTGGCACATCCAAACAAGCCACATGAACTCAGTACTGGTGCACAACACAAAATTCATTTTGCTCATGTGAGGAAACTCTTAGGCTATGTCTACACTGGTTGTTTCTTGCGCATGAAAATCTTGCACAAGTGTTCTTGTGCAAGAACACATCCACACTTCCACGTGCGGGCTGTGCTTTTGCACAAGAGCATCTATGGCAGTGTGGACACTCTCTTGCCCAAGAAAGTGCCGATGGCCATTTTAGCCATAGGGCTTTCTTGCTCAAGAAATTCATGTTGCCTATCTACACTGGCCTCTTGCGCAAGAATAGTTGCTCAAAAGGGCTTATTCCTGAGCGGGAGCATCGTAGTTCTTGCGGAAGAAGCCCTGATTTCATACATGAGAACGTTAGTGTACTTGCGCAAGAAAAACACGGCCAGTGTAGACAGGCAGCAAATTTTTGCGCAAGAACAGCCGCTTTGGCGCAAGATCGTGCCTGTGTAGACACAGCCAAGGGGAGGGAGGAAGGCAGGGGCAGGGAATCGGCACTGGCTCAGCATGTCTACATGCTTTGGGGGAAGGTGCAGGGAAATTGAGCTCAGCTGGGTTGCAGAGTGGGGAGGTCTGTGGGGCTGGGCTGGGCTGTGGGGTGGGGTGATGTGTGTGTGTGTGTGTGTGGAGCTCAGAGCTCAGTTTGACTGCAGGAGGAGGGAGGTGCCGGGAACCGGGGCTAGACTCAAGGGGAGGGAGGGCAGGGAATCGGCTCTTGGCTCAGCAGTTTTGTGGGGCTTGGAGGAGGTGCAGGAAACAGGGCTCAGCTGTGCTGTGGGGAAGCATGCAGGGAACCAGTGCAGGGCTCAGCTGGGCTGAGGTGGATGGGGAGGGCATACAGAACAGACGGGCAGCTCAGCTGGGCTGTGAGGGCTGCAGGGAACTGGTGCTGCACTCCCTTGGATTGTGAGGATGGTTTGGGAAGTGCAGGGAACCAGCGGGGTGGGCAGCTTAGTTCGGTTGCAGGGGATAGAGGTGCAAAGAAGCCTAGTGGGGAAGAGGGGGAACCAGGAGCCCTGAAATGACCTCCCCTGGTCCAAAAATTCCTCATCTGGGACCAGTCAGGTCTAGAGGGTGCCAGATCAGGGAGGTCCAACTCCTACCCAAGTCCCCTCCTCGCACCCTCCCTCATAGCCAGACACCCTACATCCAGCCTGCTTCTGCACCCTACCTACCACCCAGACCTTGTCCCTTCCGCCCCAGCTCCCTCCCAGATCCTGCACCCCATCCCTATCCCGCTCCTTGGCAGCCCTGCCATCCACCTAGCACCTGCCCTGGCCCCAGCACCTTGCCTCACACCCCAGGACTCAGAACCACCACCTGGCCTGGCCCTGGCCATCACGCTAGCACCCAGCAGCACCCTGTTCCTTGTCCCAGCACCCTGCCAGTCACCCTAGTGCCCAGCAGGACCATGTCCCTGACCCCAGCACCCTGCCACCTGCCTGCCCCAGCACCCTGCCACCTGAGCCAGCATCCTTCCACCCAGCAGCACCCTCTCCCCAGCCCCAGCACCCACTAGCACTCTGTCCCCTATCCCCACCAGCACATTTGGGACCACATTAGTGAGGCTTGGGGGTTTTTGGAGGAGCTTTTTTGGGGGGGGTTTTGCATCTCACTTGTGTGGCCCCAACTGACTTTTCTGTGGGTCAGTGACCTTTGACTCAAAACAGGTTCCTCACCCCTCTCATATATAAAGACAATGCTAAAACCTTTTGAGTTGGACATAATATTTTATTTAAAAATGAAGCCAGGCCAACAAGCCCCCAATTGGGACCAAACCCCCATTTCACTGCAGCATCATAACACTCCTGCACCACCTGACCCCAAATCTGAGCCTATCATACACTGGAACCCCCTGTCCTGAGCCTCTTACATCCCCAAACTCCTGCATCCCCACATCCTCAGTCTTCTGCCACAACATTCCTCCACCATCCACACATCACAAATCTGTGTCCTGAGCCCATCATACTCACAAACTTCTTGCCTGAGTCCCTCACATATCCAGCCCAAACTCCTGCACCCTCACATCCACAAGCCCTGGCTTGCTCAGCACCCCAACCTTCCACCTGAGCCCAACACTCCCCAGCCTAGAGCCCCCTCCCGAGCCAACAGCCCCTTCTCCTGCATCCAAATTCCCTCCCAGAGCTTGTACGTCTCACCCCTTCCCACACCCAAATCCCTCATTCCCACCCCACACCTCGGTACAGGTTGGGACAGGTATAAGGGCTGGGTATAGCAAGTGATGGAGAGGAGGGGAACAGAGCGGATGAGGCCTCACGGAAGGGAGATGGGGGTCTCAGGGAAGGAATGTGATTTTCATGAATTGGTGGGTCCGCCCCCTTTTTTTTTTTTGCTTGACAAACCTAGGGGTTCCTTGAAATGCTGAAAAGCTGAAAAGGGTTCCTCGGACAAATAAAATTGGGAAACACTGCTGTAGAGGGTAAAAGCTCAACTGGAAAAGATTTCAAGGAAACTTAGGATTTATGAAAGGCGAGGGCAATAATTTTTGACCGGGAGCCACTTCAGAAATTTTTGAAGTGGCCTGGAAGGGGACGCTCCCATGCTTCCCCGCCCACAGACCCTGATTGGTCCAGAGGTGGGGGAGGTGCATGAAGTCTTTGCTCCCGCACCCCGTCCTAGAGAGAACCACCAACTGTTCTGTCCTTGTGATCACCCCCGATGTATGTACAGTATCTTCCACTTAAAACCATTTAAAGAGCCACCAACATTAAAATGCTGAAATGGAAATTGCAGTGGGGTGACACTGAAAAAAGACCCCCCTGAGAAGAGATTAGAAAAAGGGGTGGTAATGTATTTGACAAGTCTCCTGATTGCACACTGATAAACATGGAGGGCCCAGCAATGGAGAAAGAGGAGTGTATGGTGGAAGAAGGTTCAAGCAGGGATACAAGTGATGTTAATGACATGTTCATAGTGGATGGGGAAGACAGAATGGTTTCTGAAAGGTACTTGCTTACCACACCTTTTTAAAAAGAAAGTATAAACATGGATCCATTTATGAAGTACAGGTAAAAGAAGAGCAATTACAGGACCCTTGGGGTCCATGTGAGGAGCTGTTTGATTGAAGGACCATGTGGTGAGGCTAGTAGCCTGCTAGACAGGGCTGAGAGTTTAAAGAGGCTTTGAAAGCAAACCCTTTAATCACTCATTAAGCCTTAACCAAGGGGCAGGGCTATCAGGAAGGCCCAGGCTATATAAAGCCTGCTCCTAAGCAACCAGGAGCAGCTAACAGGGGAATTTTGTGAGGGAGTTTAGAAGGGAGCTAGATACATTTGGCATTATTTAAAACTTCATTTAAACTAAACTGAAACCAAAGCCACCTCTTAAATAAAAACCCTATCAAGCATCTAATTATCTGTAGGAGAGAATGCAGGCATGTATGATTACCTGCCTATGGACAGGCAGCATATGTGCGCATTCGATGCAAGGAGCTCTGGCCCTCAATCAAATGTTGGTCCCTCCCCCTTACCTCTTAGGTCCCACCCACCTGTTACCAGAAGACCCACCACCAGGGGAAGTGCATCCAGGGTCAAAGGGACACATGACGAAGTAAAGGGTGTCATGTGACCCCTCTAACTCCTCCTCCTGCCACCCTCTACCAATCAAAAAGGGTTTCACCCCTGTAGGACCACCCCAAAAGCCAATTTGACCAATCAGGGCAGTTCTAGGATTGGTTGACCTGCCCAGAAGTGGGTCATGTGACCCCTCATAGAACTTCCCCACCACCCTCTATCAGAACATAGCACTTCCCTGGAAAAGAGGCCATCTTGTTCCAAAAGCACGTGTTTCAGAAATCATGGAATCCTTCACCATCCCTGTCAGAACTTTGGACTTTTAGTGCCAAGGCCTTTGGACCTCATGCAGAGAAAGCGACAGTTCTGAGGAGGAGGGAGAAGCGGAAGGGAGCCCTTTGGTCCAGCCACTGATGGATACAACAGACTCTGAACCCCAAACCCAACCACTCATGAGGGAGCCTGACTAGCTAGACGGCCTGGAAGAGGAAGGTGCCCATGGCTCCCAGGAGTCAGACAAGATGAATGGAAAAGAAGTCAAACAGGTAAAGGAATGATCGACAGTGTGATGGGGTGAAGCAACCCCGCACTTGGACAGGGTCCTGTAAGCTTCGGTGTGATGGGGTGAAGCAACCCCGAAGCACTCGGACAGGGCCCTGCAAACCGCGGGAAGCCGGGCGGCACGAGACGCATCGCTCGAGACGGTAGCCAAAGAAGCTGCGCGGGACCCAGGAGAGAGGCCGACTGGGGCCGAGAGAGGGACCAACGGCGCAGGCACGGTAAGTGTGGGGCCGGCTAAAGGGATGGGCGCCAGCTGATGTCACCCACCGAGGCGGTGGGGCGTCACCACCCACTCGCTGGAGCCTCGGGGGGTGGGCGGGCATAAGCTGGGCGGGACATTCAAAAGGGGCGCCCGCCGCCCTGGAAGAGGAGGCTGGACGGAGCACCAGAGGAACATGGAGGTAGGCAGAGGAGGCGGGTAGGAAATGGCCCAGGGCGGAGTCGTGGAACCCGCGGACTGGCGGCAACTCCCCCGCCAGTCAGGCAGGGGATACAGATATCCCTGCCTTAGGGCCGTAGGCCTGGACCTGGGAGTGAGGGAGGGCCCGGGTCCCCGCACCCCACTGCCCCTCCCCCAACTGAGCTTCAGTTACCAGAAAAATAGCACCGTTAGGAACAGAAACTAAAAGAAACTCCAGGGCACGGAGGGTGACCCCGGACCGTGACTTGGACTAGTGCCCCTATAACAGTAATTTGTAACACATGGTGGAGAATGTGGGCAGTGATCCGGCCTTGCATGGAAGGCTAGTAGGGATCGGCGGACCCATTAAAAAAAAAAAAAAAAAAAAAAAAAAGATTTTGCTGGTTCGGGTTGTAGGTTTTCTTTGGTAAGAGTGCTTCTGTCCTAGAGGAAGTAGCGATGGAGGTGTCGAAGCTATTGGAGTGGCTAATGGACAATCAGCGGCAGCAGCAGCAGACACAGGTGTTGCAACAGATCGCCACATAATTCCAGGAACAGCAGCAGCAGCTAGTCCGGGAACTGTGAGACACAGCCTGGAGCAGGGGGACTCTGGGTCGGAGGGGATGGCCCGCTGAGAGGAGAGGAGGGCTCAAATGTGGGGTCGCAGCTACCAATCCGGCTGTCCAAGCTGGGACTCCAAGACGACCCGGTCGCATTTTTAGTTATGTTTGAAAGGGTGGCCAGCGCAGCCAAATGGCCAGAGGAACACTGGGCCACCCTATTAGCCCCCTACTTAACAGGGCCGGCACAGCTTGCCTATCGCAGCCTGTCAGCACGTGATGTGCTCCATTACTGTAAGGTCAAAGAAGCCATCCTGGACCAACTCGGGGTTACCCCCAAGACCTATCGGCAGCGGTTCTGGGAGGAGCGCTATGGCCCGGGGGAATGGCCACGGGTGGTAGCCCAGCGAGTAAGGGAAGCCGGGCTGCGATGGCTAAAACCGGAGAATAAGTCGGGCACACAGGTGGCTGAAACTATTATTCTAGAACAATACGTACAGATTTTGCCACCAGAAGGACAGAGATGGATGAGATGACACCTCCCTACCACGTTGAACGAGGCCACCATGCTCATAGAACACTACTTTGAGGCAGAAGGGGCCGAAGGGAAGGATAAGATCCCGATAGCTGCCCCAGGCCCGTAGGGCCCCCCCCGCGGGGATGGGGACCACGTAGCGAAGTGGAACCCAGACCGAGGCGACCTCGGCCAAAGGGAGGGCCGAAGATTGGTACCGGTTTGGTGAACACCCATCCCAGAGGGGAGGGGCGAAACGGCGGGGCCCACCGGGAAGAGAAAGAGGGGAATCGGAAGGCAGAAAATGCCCCAAAAGGGACCTGTTATCAGCGTGGACAGGAAGGCCACTTCCGACGCGCGTGCCCCCTCATGGACTGCACTTTTGGGCAAGTAGAAGCCATGGAGACGCCAGCGAGAGAAGCAACCCGGGGCCGCGCAGTAACGACGATTAAGGTAAATGGAAAACCAGCTGAAGCTATGATAGTTTCACCAAACTATGGTGAGGGTAGATGTGGTGGGGGCTAGCCAGCCCAGGATCCGAGACATCTGGATACAGTGCATCTATGGGGACACGCCCATACCCCATAGTCCAGCTCCGGATCCAAGATGGGCAAAGAATGGAGTCGTTCCCAGTGGCCGTAGCCCGCGACTGACCTACCCAGTCTTGTTGGGCCGAGATTGGCTGGGGTTTGAACCATTGTGGCAACAATGGGGGGAAGCAATGAGTCCCCAGACCCAGGACGCCAAAGAAAACGTACCCATGGTGGCACAAGGGGAAGAGCAACCCACCCCGACACCCATGCCGCAACAGGACGGGGATCAACAACCGCCGGCCGTCACCCTAGAGATAGACGAGGGTGATTTCCTCACGCACCAGAAAGAGGACCTGACCCTCCAGGGAGCGTGGGAACAAGTGCACAAGGTGGCAGAGGAAACGGGACAACGCCCTCCGGCGCCAGGGACCATATTTTGAGGTACAAGGGGAGCGCTTGTATAAGGTCGTGAATGAGGGGGAGGGCCAGGGAAGACAGTACCAACTGTTGGTGGCCTGGCCGTAGCGGCGGAGAGTAATGCAGGTAGCCCACGACAATCCCTGGGGCAGGAAGAGACCCAGCAAAGGGTATTACAACTTTTTTTTGGCCTGGGGTCTATAGGGAGATAAAAGACTTCTGTGCGTCCTGCCCCCAGTGCCAACAGACCTCCGCAGCCCGGGTACCTAGGGCCCCGCTAGTCCCTCTACCAATAGTTGGTATCCCCTTCGAACGTATTGCAATGGACCTGGTAGGACCACTGGAGCGGTCAGGACGGGGTCATCAGTATATCTTAGTAGTACTAGATTATGCCACCCGATATCCTGAAGCCGTACCCTTACATAAGGCCACGGCCCCGGCAATAGCTGACGAATTGATAAAGATCTTTGCCAGAGTGGGGCTGCCCCGAGAAATATTGACAGATCAGGGCCCAAACCTAACCTCCCAATTAATGACAGAGCTGTTCAGGTTGCTAAAGATTAAAACGCTCAGGACATCTGTGTACCCCCCCGCCCCCCAAATGGTCGGGTTGGTCGAAAGATTTAATAGGACCTTAAAGGCCATGCTGCAGAAATTTATCCAAAATGACCCACGCGACTGGGATAAATTATTGCCAGCCCTCTTTGTTTGCCATTTGGAAGGTTCTGCAGGCATTGACAAGGTACTCCCCTTTCGAACTCTTATACGGACGACAACTGCGGGGAGTGCTGGACTTGATTAAGGAGAGCTGGGAAGAACAAGCCTCACCAGTCATGGGCTCGGTTCAGTACGTGCTCCGACTGAGGGAAAAGCTGAAGGCCCTGGGAGAACTGGTGAGGGAAAACTTAGAGTGCCCAGGACAAGCAGGTATGCCAATATAACCAGAACACCAAACAGAGTTTAAACCGCAGGACCGGGTCTTGCTTCTTTTGCCGGCAGGAGAGTCCAAGCTGCTAGCCCAGTGGCAGGGGCCATTTGAGGTGTTGTGGCGAGTTGGTAAAGTCAACTATGAGATCTAGCTGATGGGGAGAAGGCGGAACCCCCAGATTTATCACGTAAATTTGTTGAAAAAATGGAACCCCCGAGAGGTCCTCCTCATCAAATCCCAACTGACAGACATGGAATTCAGGCCGTGGAGTGAGAAGGAAATAACGGTAGGCAAAGTCTGGGTGGGTAAAGAGCTGTTGGATAGTCAGCTAAGGGGACTTCGACAGCTACTCCAGAGATTCCCACATGTATCAACCAGTCGCCCCGGGAGAACCATAAAAGCATGCCACTCAATAGTCACCGAACCAGGTAAGAAAGTGTGCGACGCTGTGCAGCCACTACTGAGGAAACTATGGGACACGGTGTGGGAGGAGTTGCGGCAAATGTTACAGTGGGGAATAGTAGAGGAGTCCCACAGCGACTGGTGAAGCTCGATTGTGCTGGTGCCAAAGATGGATGGGGCAACCCATTTCTGTATCGATTTCCGGAAGGTAAACACCATCTCCCGTTTTGACGCGTACCCCGTGCCCGTATAGATGAATTATTGGAGCAACTGGGGCAGGCTCAATGTTTGTCCGCCATTGACCTTACTAAGGGTTATTGGCAAATCCCTCTGTCCCCGGAATCGAAAGAAAAGACAGCCTTCGCTACACTGTTCGGACTGTACCAATTTGTACATATGCCTTTCGGACTGCATGGGGCCGCGGCCACCTTTCAGAGGCTAATGAACCAGGTCTTGAGCGAGCACCGACAATACGCGGCTGCTTACATCGACAATATTATAATCTTTAGGCAATCCTGGGAACACCTCATCATGCAGGTAGGGGCGGTCTTGGAAGCGCTAGCGCAAGCAGGGCTAACAGCCAACCCAAAAAAGTGTTGCTTTGGAAACCGCGAAGTGTCCTACCTCGGGTACACTGTGGGGAGAGGCCGGATAAAACCCCTCGTGAGCAAGATAGAGGCAATCCGAGACTACCCCCTGCCCACAGCAAAGAGGCAAGTACGTCAATTTTTAGGACTAGCAGGGTATTATCGGCAGTTCGTGGCAGGATTTGCATCCCTGGCCGCTCCGCTCACGGACTTGATGAAAAAGGGACAGCCCCAAAGGGTACGGTGGGCGGGGCAGGGTATCCAGGCCTTTCTAACACTAAAAGAGTGCCTCGTTAAGGCCCCGGTACTAATCCAGCCCGACTTTTCTAAACCTTTTATTCTTCAGACAGACGCGTCCGAGGTTGGGCTAGGGGCGGTGTTGGCCCAAGAAGTAGAGGGAGGGGAGCACACCGTGTTATATATCAGTCATAAGTTGTTCCCTCAGGAGAAAAATTATGCAACCATAGAAAAGGAGGCCCTAGCAATCAAATGGGCTGTGGATGCACTAAGGCCGTGGTCCCCAATGCAGTGCCTGTGGGCGCCATGGCGCCCGCTGGGGCATTTATGTGCGCCCGCCTGGTGACAACCTCTCATCACTCATGTATCGCTGCCTATGTCAGGGCATTGCTGCCCCGTACTCCGGGCCCCCCTGCTACCGTGCTGCTCGTGGTGTGAGGAGTCAGGTACCAGCTGTGCTGGCTGTTCGTGCGCCAGGAGTCTGGTGTGCCGCTTTAAAGCGCTGGGGAACACAAGCGGCAGGGGAGAAAGAGGGCAGATGGCGCGAAACGGCGCTGGCACAGGAGCTACGCCAAAGGGAGCAGGGCACTGAGGAGCAACGAGGGTGATGTCACAGACTGGGACAGGCAGCCGGGGATTTAAAAATGGCCGTGGTAGGTGCACAGTAGGAAGGAGGGAGGCAGTGAAAAGAAAGAGGTGGGAGAGGTAACTTTTTGCCCCAAAATGAGTGGTTCAAATAAAAGACAACGTATGTATTATTTCAACACAGAGTGGGAAGAATCCTATTATTTTATTGACAATAAAGGGAAATGTTTCCTTATTGTGCGGTGGTACTGTTGCAGCGCCAAAAAAACATAATGTCGAATGCCATTTCCAAACTAATCACGGCTCTTTTGACATTAGCCATCCACTTAAATCTGAGTTGAGAAAGAAGAATATTAATCAACTATCTGCCCAGCAATCTGTTCTCACTAGACAAGTGGTAAAGTCTAAAAGTGCTACTATTACTTCCTTTAAAATTGCTCTTCTGCTCACAAAGAAGAATCCTTTTACTTGACAAATAGAGGTAACAGAAATTGCTACATCAATTGTGAGTCTCATTCAAGTAAGAACAGAAGTGGAACTGGAGATTTTGGACCTTCAAAATGATAGTGTTCTAAAATCCTGCAACAGATGAAAACTTTGGAATCTGGTTGACCGAAAAGTTTCCTGCCTTAAAAAATGTAGCATACAAAATAAAATCTTATTTCGGTTCCACTTATCTATGCGAAGTTCTGTTTTCAACAATGAACATCATAAAATCAAAATACAGATCTCGGCTTACAGATACCCATCTTGACGATTGCTAACAATTGGGAATATCATCCTACTCTCCCAACTACGAAAAACTGGCTGAAGAAATGCAGTGCCAAAAATCACACTGACTATTAGAAAAACCATGTGAATTAATTATACCTATTTTCCATTAAGTGCTGATGAGCGTGTATGATTAACTTGTGTTTAACTTTTTTTCATATTTATTTGTTTATTGAAATCCAGATACAAGAAACAATACAAAGAATATTTTTTAATTAACATAGATAGCCAGATATGGTTAAAGTAAGAATAATAAATATATTTGGACCAGCAGCTCACCAATGTTTTACTTCTTTAAAATAAATAAGATGAAAACTGTTCATGATATTTATTTTGTAAAAACTCCTTAATTTTTCTTACAGGTACATAAAAAAGAGCAAATTCACATGGTAAGGTGAAAGAGTAATTGCCGAATAATTTAATTAATACCTTTTACATGTAAAATTACCTTATTTATCTTATGGATTCATATATTATGTAATATTAAATATGATGTTTTTCATATTATTTAATGTACAAATACAAAATAAGCCTTGAAAAATTGTTGGCGCCCGCCACACTTCTGAAAACATGAATGTGCTATTGGCCACAAAAAGGTTGGGGACCACTGCACTAAGCTATTATCTTTTAAGGGACTGCTTCAAGTTACTGATGGACCACGCACCACTGAAGTGGATTCAGAGCATGAAGGACACGAATCATGCGCTGGTATTTATCTATGCAGCCATACTGTTTCGAGATAGCGCATTGCCCAGGGGCAGCGCACCAAAACGCCGACTTTTTGTCAAGGTTCCCAGAGCGAGATGAGGAGCTGAGGACAAGTGGAAGGGACAGCATGGGAAGGGGGAGAGAGGGGAAGGAGTGTGCCGGGGTGGAACAACCCCGCACCCAAACCGGGCCCCGCGAACCGCGGGAATCCGGGCGTGACGAGACGCAACGCCCGAGACGGTGGCCAGAGAAGCTGCACGGGACCCAGAGGAGAGGCCGATTGGGGCCGAGAGGGGGACCAATGGCGTAGGCGCGGTAAGCGCGGGGCCGGCTAAAGGGACGGGCGCCAGCTGATGTCACCCGCCGAGGCGGTGGGGACGTCACTGCCCACTCGCTGGAGCCTCGGGGGGTGGGCGGGCATAAGCTGGGCAGGACATTCAAAAGGGGCGCCCGCCGCCCTGGAAGAGGAGGCCGGGCAGAGCACTGGAGGAACACAGAGGTAGACAGAGGAGGCAGGTAGGAAGTGGCCCAGGGAGGGGTCGTGGAGCCCGCAGACTGGTGCGTTTAGGGGCAACTCCCCCGCCAGTCAGGCAAGGGATACAGATATCCCTGCCTTAGGGCCCTGGGCCGGGACCTGGGAGTGAGGGAGGGCCTTGGTCCCCCTTCCCCGCCGCCCCTCCCCAACTGAACTTCAGTTACCAGAAAAATAGCACCGTTAGGAACAGATGCTAAAAGAAACTCCAGGGCACGGAGGGTGACCCCGGACCATGAATTGGACTAGTGCCCCTATAACGGTAATTTATAACAGTCGGGGTGTAATGGGGTGAGTTAGGAATCAAATCGGGATTGTGTAAACCTAAAAAATAAAAATTAACAGAGGGTCTTATGTTATTTCTTTCTGGCAATCTCTCGACAGCTCAACGATGCCTTTCTAGATGACCCTAAGACTCAGGACAGCATTGCATCAGACAAGGAAGACGAACCGGGCCCACCTTATTTTTGCTTAACACCGATACAAATCATTGAAGAGAACGCCAAGGATGACGGCTTTGAAGAATTTAGGAGGAGGCTTGGCATGGAACTAGCTGAGCCAGTACCACATCGTAAGCATAAAAAAGTCATGCAGTCGATTGTGTTGGTGTTTATGTTGTCCTTAATCACTGTCTTAGGTAAAAGCTTTTTTGAAGACTGAGGGCTGTGTCAGATGCACTAGCCCAGCAGCCCCATGACTGTGTGACTTGGACTTCAGAGGATATAAACTGCAAGCTCTGGGATCCTATGCACTGAACTGTGTTTGGAAAGCTTATTAAATACTGTTATTGCCATAGGTTATGCTATGCAATGTCTGTGCTTAACTCAGAACATTTAGCACAAGGGGTGACCTTAGTAAATGCAGTGCCATAGGCGGCGAGTTATAAGGGCTCGTGGTGCCCATGCTCCAGGAATATTCAGAGCTGGGGGCCCTGTTCCACCAGTATTTGGAGCTAGGTCTCTCCCCGGCCCTGCCTGGAGCAGGCCCTGGCCCCCAGCTGCCGCCCTCCGGCCCCAGAGCGTCCCCCCCCGGCCCCAGAGCATCCCTGCCAGAATGAAAGCTGCGCATGGCTCTCCCCATGCTTACATGGTTCCGCAAGGCTGCTGGCACAAAATGGCTGCCGGCCAAAAGACCAAGGGGAAGCAATGCTTCTCCTGGGTCTTAGTGCTCAACCAGCCCCCTGTTCCTATCCCTGCACTCACTCTTAAAGGGGACATGCTGTTTTATTTTAATTTTTTTTTTTTGGCTTAAGTCTTGGAGTCCTTTTTTTTTTTGCTCAACAACTGTGGTCTCCCCCCCACCCCCTTTTTTTCCTTCAACATACTTTTTTCCCAGAGGGTGGGCGGGGGGGGGGGTGAGGACTAGACCCATTCTGGGCACCACCAAAAATTATACAAACCTGCCCCCCCGTGCAGTGCAATTCAGTCAAGAGCCTCACAGTGTTTAAGACAATTACCAAGCCAGAAGACGCCTGCTTACAGTGTTATACTGACTGTCTGGTGCGTACAAAAAGTTAGAGCCCTGCTTAGTAGCAGTAAACAAATATCTATTGAAAAGGGCTTTTGTGACTATCTGCTGTCAGAAGATGTGGCCCTTAAATGAGTAAAAGTTTTCAAGGAACACCATGATCTGTATGTCTTAAATAAATAAAAAAGTAAAGTTTATGAGAACCCACTTTCTATGAAGGGTCTCCCATTTTACTGAAAAACCCTGAAAGATGTGTGGTAGAAAGTTGGGGGAACAAAACAAAACAAAACAAAAAACAAAAACAAACCAGAAGTGGGTTTTTGTAAATAAAAGACAAAAAACCCAAACCCCCCAGCCAGGGATCTATCAGACATGTGTCCGAGTTCAGAGCTGACTCATCTGTTGAACTGAATGGTTTAACCTCATCTCACTGAATAGCAAAGGGGCTCTAGACAATGGTCACGTCTAGGTGTGACCACCTACCCTTGTTGAGGGTAGAGCTAATCGTATTAGTGTTTAGTAATTAAATTCAATGTACATACAGGAAGAGAAGTTGGATGGGTGAGCTCTGATGAATATGAAATGACACCTCAGGAGTTCACAGAGCCTATTGGACAGTTTAAATATACCCCAGGAATTTGTAGAAAACTGTTCTATGGTTTAAATATCACCTAGGAGTTTGTAAAACTCTATTGGGCAATTTAAAATAAGACCTCAGGAGTTGCTATGAGACTTTTTTCTAGCAACTCAGGGACATTACAATAATATATTTACAACCCCCCCCCCCAAGGTCTAACCCCAAAACTGAAATGTTTCAAGGGTCCCTAAATTTTCCACCATACTTTAGAACGAGCGATTGCTGTTAAAGTTGTCAAATATTAAAAGCCTATAGGTATTTGTAGAGTGCTTCCTATGCTTGTGATATATTTTATTTCAAAATATGAAAAATGTTTGAAAACAATCCATTCCTTGATATTTGCAAAGGGCCCTGTGACGGGGCAGGGCTGCCCCACACGGAAGCCCTAGGAGTTCCTTTGGCCCAGTTGGCAGAGTAAGCTCCACCCCCATGACCCTGCTGGGCATGCTCAAGAGGAAGGCTGGGGATAAAAGCCCAGGCAGGCGGTTAGTCAGGGCTGACCACCGAAAGGGAAGGCGCTCAGGCAGGAGCTCCTGAACAGCCCCTGCAGCCGCAGCCGCCGCCGCCACGCCCCAGGACCGCATCCACCGCCACCGCGCCTGTCGGGGAGGTCGGACTGGGACTGACCGCCGGAGCAGCACGCCGAGGACGGTGCGGTGCATCGGTGGTGGTAGGAAGTAGCCCAGGGCAAAGGATTGTCCTCCAGGAGCTCGGCGTGTTCCAGATGGCATCCCCGCCGAGCAGGCAGCGGAATTCGCCACTGCCAACGGGGCCCTGGACTGGGACCCGGTGGAGCGAGAGGGCCCAGGTCCCCTTCCCTCCCCACCCCCACAACAACAATCCAGCTCCCTAGATTTTGGGCGAAGCTCACCTGTGAACTAGGCCAGAAGGCTGCTTCCTCCCCAAGAGAGGGGAGCATGTTGGTGACTAGGCCAGAAGGCCATATATACCCCAGAAGGGGGAACTGCACTTTGGGATTGGGCCTGGAGGGCCGTATATACCACCATAGGGGGAACTACACTTTGGGGTTGGGCTGATAGAGCCGTATATAACCCAGTAGAAGTGACTGCACTTTGGGATGAGCCATAAGGCCGTACATACCCTAAAAGAGGGACATTAGAAATAAACTGAGGTTGACCCTGCAAAAAGTGAGCCCTAACCCAGACGGAGACGTCTGGACTGCTGAGGGGTGGGTGACTCCTCGACAGGCCCTCATTCAGGAGAGCATACAGTAACATTAAGGCGTGTTATGTATTATGATTTACCGTTTAATGCTGTAAAGACCCTACTGGGCTCTGGTTTTCACTGAAACGAAAAACAACATTTATATTCAACTAAAAAAGGGGAAAACCCCCAAAGCAGCCCAGTTATGCAGACAACTCAACCCCTCCCCCCTTCAGAAAAAAGCAGGATATTTGGGGAGGGATGTTTAAATTCTTTAAACTACAGTATCTAGTAATTCAGAGTTGTGGTGATTTAATCAAACCTGCTAACTGTAGACTTTGAAGTTTGTTTGGAACAAACAAAAAAACCTCATTTTTTTGGAGCTTGTCCTCTTTTCAATAGAAACCATCTTGAACTGAGTTGCTATTGGACTTCAAGACCAGGTATGCAGTTTGTTTTTAAATCTGAAAATATATATTTTGCAGTGTGATCTGTTCAGCATGGAAACAGCAACTTCAAGCTGTATTTCACCATCAGACCAAGGTAAAACCATTTTAACTATAGTTGTGCTTAATACTGTTAGATTTTTAAAAAAAGGCATTACATAGGTAGCAAAGAGATTTGATACATTGTGGGGAATACCACTAACTCAATTTTTGCTTCTTCATTCCATAGGCCCAAATATACATAGGGGGAAACAGAACAGCCCTGTGCCAGCATACCTTCCACCATAGGGTAAAGGCAACGGTCTATAATGATTTTTTAAAGCCATGTGGGTTATAATTTTCTTTCAATTAAGTGTAATGTTTAAATTGTGAGTTAAGGGCTTTTCAAGACTTAATGGGGGAAGCATATTGGTGTGTTTTTAAAAATATAGGATGGCAAACTGCTGGTTTAGAGTGTTTGGTGGGTTACTTATTCTGTGCAAAATGTGTTTTCAAAACAGATGTTCAGTTCTGAATTGGGGCAGGGGCCTATGCTAAAAAGTATCTTTGTTTCAAAGCAGTTTGGTTTGTACTTTACAAAAATGTGTGTTTTTACATGGATTGTTTATCTTCAAAGAGCCGCCGCTTTAGTGTTTAAGTTGTTGATTCAGGGGCTTATGCTACAGATAAATGGGTTGTTTTTTTTAATTGTTGCAAACTGTTGGTTTAATGTGCTTCAAATGGCTTAGGGTTAGGGGTTTCATTTAAAAGTTATATTGCTGCAAATGGTTTTAAACTGCTGGGGAGTTTAGGGTTTTTTTGGGGAGGTCAGAGCGAGAGAGAAAGTTAGGGGTTGTGCAATACATAGGTATGTTTTCTTGAACATGGTTGCACATGGTTTTAAACTGCTGGGGAGTTTTGGGGGGGTTGTTTGTGCGCACGCGTGCTCTGGTTTTGTTCCAGGCAATTTTTAAAAAAATAATTGCTGAGGATGGGGTTAGGGGTGTTTAAATACATGGTTGCAAACGGTTTGGTGGGCGGGGGGGGGGAGAAGAGAGGTTTGCCCTCAACTCTGTAAAATGTTATGTTTTTTTAAAATGGCTGTCGTCTTAAGTTTACAAAACTGTTTCATGTGTTTTAAAATATTATTTGCTTCACAGTAAGGTCAAAAAATGTGACCCTCTTGGATGAGAAGGCAAACAAGCACAAAAGAAAAAGGAGAGAGACCTCTGAAAAGGAAAATTCACCAGGATCAAGGACTGATGGATGAATGAAGCCCAGTAAATATATTATATTTTGCTTATTGGTTTGGTTATTTTATGAGGGTTTGCTTTTTTAAAGTAAATACACAGGTGTGGGCAAGAAAAATGGCAAAGTTAAATTGTGACATCTTTTATTTTTTGAATGCCCAACCTCATTAGGCACGTGGCGCTCTTCTGACAGTGCTATAATCAGAGCTAGGGGAACACCTCCATCAGAACCGCCAAAGAACCAGGAATCTTCTCAGAGACCATCAACATGGCAACAGCCATGCAAACCAGCACCAGAGCGCAGATGGAGCTGCAGGACTATCCAAAACTCATACTCCAAGGACAAAACAAAAGACTCTGGTAAAAAGCAACCACTCAAGTCCCTCAGCGGTCAACACCACACCGACCCCTGAGAAAACAGAGTGAACACACCCATAGGTGGTGAGTTATATGAGCTCATGGTGCCCATGCTCCAGGAATATTCAGAGCCAGGGCCTTGCTCCATCAATATTTGGAGCTGGGGGTCTTTCCCCCGGACCTGCCTGGAGTGGGCCCTGGCCCCCACCTGCCGCCCCACCCCACCCCAGCGTGTCCTCCCCCCGGCCCTGGAGCGTTCCTGCCAGAATGAAAGCTGCGCACGGCTCTCCCTTGCCTACACGTGCTGCCGGCTGCTGCCTATGGCAACAAGAGATGCCGGCAGCAGGCTGAGCACTCAGGAGGGGGAGGAGGCACACACATGCTTGCCAGCCCTCCCCTTCCCCAGCACCCACCAGGAGGAGACGCCGAGGGACTTCCGGCGGGAGACCTGATCATCTGCAGTGAGACTACGGTGAGGGACAGCAGGGGTGGAAGGAAGCCACATGTGATGGCAGTCCCCTCCCCCTGTTTTCTGTACCTACAACAAGCTCTGTTTTAGACTGTGTTCCTTCTGTTTTACCGGCTGGCTGAGAGTCATGTCTGACTGCAGAGTTGGGGTGCAGGGCCCTCTGGCCTCCCCAGGAGCCCCGCTCGGGAGGACTCGCTGCAGGAAGCGCACGGTGTGGCAGACAGCATCACAGTGGCCCTCTAGGGCTCTACAGCAATCACACACCCTTATCCCACCACCTGGATCCTTAAGAAATGCATAGGGGAAACTGAGGCACCCACACAGTATTCAGAGAAAACATTAAGAACATTCCCACTTCGTAACAACAGGTACAACAAAATATAATATATTGAAGCGGGCGAGTGCTGCTTCTGACTTTCCACTTATAATTGACCCTTCTAATCTTGTGGCACCGGCGCACTGTAGCTTCATTTTATCCCAGCAACAAATTCTTGAGTTGTAGGCCCACTAACAATCAACAATGGATAAATTCTTAATAAAGTTACCCAGAGAAAGAAGAAAAGGGTAATTGTGACGCCCGCACTTGGAAGGGCCGAGCCGGCAGGGGGGCAAGCGGGGCTGCGGGCAGGACGCCCCTGCGCCGCAGACGCGGCTACGGTGGGCGGCGAGGCGGGAGCCTGCCGCCACGCCTGCACCGGTGGGCGGAGGGTGATCCCATCCCCGAGGGAGCAGGGGGAGGGGCCACGCCCGCAAGCGTCGGCCAGGACACGGCTGGCGCAACGGCCGCGTCATGAGGGGGGCGGGGCCTTCTGCCCACGTCCGGTCCAGCGGGCCATTTGAAAACGGCCCACCGGCTGGAAGGGCGGGGTGAGCCTTCCAGTGGGGAGGAGGAGGTGGCCCGGTTACCAGGACGGACCGGGGACACCCCCGAACCTGGCCGGTGGCCCACCCCCGCCCCTGGGGCTCTCAGGACAGCCTCCACAGCTGGCGAGTGGCCAGCCCCGGATCCGGGGACGACCAAGACGAACACCGGCGTACACGAAGAGGGCGGCCCGGCTGGGACAAGAGGCTCGGGAGCCGGCTGGCCCCCGGGTTCCCCACGGATCGGCCTCGGACCAGACCCTCGGAAGCACGGTAAGCCGGGGGAGTCGGCTGAACGTCCCAAGGGGCTGGGGGAAGGGAGGAAGCAGCCCGGGGTGGAAGCCTTCTGGCGTCCGTGGGCAGGACCGGGTCCCCTCCCAACCCCCCCCCACAGCAAAACCCTGACCACCCCCAACCCGTTCGCTGAAGTCGGATGCGAAACAGGGTTCGCTGATCCCCCCCCCCTCCTCGGCCATCAGGCAAAAGGGGGATGATCGCACCCAAAGACTAGAAACTAGGCTGAGGGACGGAACTGCAGACCCGGTCACGAGGGGGAAGGGTCTGCTGACCCCCACCGGCCGGTAGGGGGTGATCGCACACCCCCCATAACCCTCACAGTAATTCATCAAGTGACGGCCTGAGTTCGACACCCAGCTGTCAAACCGAAGTTATACAAAAGAAAGATGTGTCAAATCTACAAGATAAGAAAAGGAGTTTTCAGCAGTCTTGGCTATCAAGATTTAAGTGGTTGGAGTACAATAGCGAATTAAACAGAGCTTTTTGTTCAGTCTGCAAAAACTGTTCTGAAACAAAGATCTTAATATTTCCTATGAAGGCTGAACCAACATTTATTTCATCTGGATTTCAAGATTGGAGACACGCATCGCGTGGTTTTACATCACACGAAAAATCCTCCTGTCACAAGGAAGCAGTAATGAAGTAAGGTGCTCTGCAATCACAGGGAAATATTTCTGCACTAATGTCAGCCAGTTACAGAAAAAATCACAACCAGCTCGGATTGCACTGCACAACATTTTTACCAGCGTTCAGTACCTAGCTCAACAAGGAATAGCATTATGTGGACGTAATGAGAGGGATTCAAATTTGATGCAGCTCTTGTTGCTACACAGTACAGATTCCGAGGAACTGAGACAGTGGCTTAATCGCACAAAATACAAGTGGCTGTCACATGAGGTTATTAACGAAATAATTATTTATTATACTATACTATAATATAATATTTTATATAATATAATATTTATAAAAAATGAAATAATTATAATCGAAATGGCAGTGATGGCGCTAAGAAAAATTGTGCAAAAGATAAAGGCTTCTAAGTTTTATGCCATTGTAATGGATGAGACTACCGATTCGTCAAGAAAAGAACAAGTAAGCTTTTCTTTAAGGTTCTTTTCTAGTGAAGACTGGGAGATTTATGAGGAGTTTATTGGGTTTTACCAAACTGACGCAATGGATGCTGCTTCTCTTTTCAAAATTGTGGAAGATACACTTCTCAGGTGTGATTTACCCTTTTCCGATTGCCAGGGGCAGTGTTACGACGGAGCCAGTAATGTGTCCGGCAAATTTACTGGGGTCCAAGCCAGAGTGAAGGATCGAGAGCCGAGAGCGAAATTTGTGCACTGTGCTGCACATTCCCTTAACCTTGCCACGCAAGATGCCCTGCATAATATTCAAGAATGTCATCATATGTTTTTGATGGTGAAAGATCTCACCAATGCCTTCAGGGAGTCACCAAAACGTATGGCAGCATTCAGAGAGTTTGAGTGAAGGGGAACATTCTTTACGACCCTTGTGCCCAACAAGATGCACACTAAGGATCAGTAGCATTAAATCACTGCTCCACAACTACAAGGCCATGATGAACTGCCTAGATGAACTTAGTTACTCTTCTGATGAATTTGGCTTAATGTAGTGGATTCTCGAAGCAACTTCAATCTTTTTCAACGTATTTTACACTAACAGTTCTTGTGAAAGCCATGGGTCCCGTAGAAGAAGCTAATGCAAAAATTCAAAGGCCAAACATGTCATTGGCAAGCATCATAGGTCGCGTGCACAGGGTGTGCCAGGTGTGCCCAGGCACATCCTAATGTCTCGGAATGGACCAAGCCAATGGGCCAGGGGCTGATCCGTCCTGCACGCAGTCTGCGCCAACCCCTGCGCTTTATGGGTCGCGTGGGGAGTGGACACCAGTCTGCGCCACCTGTTCTGGCACAGCGGCACAGCTGGTCAGCCCCGCAACCAGGGGAGTGCCGAGCCTGGAGATGTCAGCTGCCCGCCGGGCTGTGCGCCCGCTGCGGAAGGGGGCGGGACTAGTGACATCAAGGGGGACGTGTGTCAAGGGGAGGGATAGTAGGGCAGGGAGAGAGTGGGGAATTCAAAAGGGCTGCGGACGCAGGATACAGGGGTGGGGGCAGAGGCGTAGCAAAGGGGGGGCAGTTGCCCCTGGGCACCATGCTAGGGGGGCGCCAGGCTGGGGTGGGAGCGAAGTGCACGCTCCTCTGGGGTGGAAGTCGGCTCAGTGCTCTTGGCTCTACACACTGCGAGCGGAGGAAGCAGGGCCAGGTGGCAGCAGCGGCCACTTTAAAGGTTAGATTCTTTTACCCGGCTTTTCCGTTTCTCCCGTGCCTGGCTCTGGGGGAGGGGAGGATTTGATGGGGGGGCTCCTGATGTTGGGGGGGCCTTGTTCAGGTGGAGGGGTGAGTGGATTTGGATGCGGGTGCTGGGGCTGGCTCAGGGGGAGGGGTGAGTGCTTTGGGATGGGGGGCTGGCTCTGTGGGAGGGGTGTGCGCATTGGGGTACTTTTTTTTTTTTAAAAAAGGTATTTTATAAAAAAGGAAAAACTTAAACAAATAGTCTAGTGGCACTTTGAAGACTAGCAGAACATGTAGGTGGCTTTCGTGGACAAAACCCACTTCTGCCCATGAAGGCTTATGATGCCATCTATATGTTCTGTTGGTCTTTGAAGTGCTACTAGAGTATTTGTTGTTTTTAAAGTTTTTCCTGTTACAGACTAAACTCGGCTATCCCCTCTGAAGCTTATAAAAAAGGTTGAGAAAACTTTGGGCAGGCAGGAGTTTTGGTAAAAATGTATCAGACATGCACACAGTGCCCGCTCTACCTCAGCTGGTGCTGGATAATCAGAGCCTCAATTCTAAAGGAGTTGGCATTACTGAGGTGATAGAGCCCTCCTCCCAAGTTTTGTTGTGGATTTAAAAAAAAAAAAAAAAAAAAAGCTGGTGTTTTCTATAGGTCACCGACATCTCCCAGCCATAGCAGAGACTTGGGATTAACATGGCTCTCTCACCTAAGGGCAGCCCAGATCTGTGTGTTTCTTGGGGATCAATGGCCCCTGACACGCAGGAATCACCAATTTGGCCCCGCACGGCTTGCTCTAGGGACCTGTTCTGAGCACCACCAAATATTATACAAACCTGCTGCCCCTGAACACACCCACATTCACAAACCCGGAGCACATGCTCTAGGGGTTGTGACTAAAAAACCAAGGACTGACAGCGCCAGCCATGAAGGAGTTGCTCTTCATGAAGAAACTTATTTATTATGAATTAGTCTCGTGCCCCCATAAACTTAGTACAACTATTCATAATCGTAAGATTTTGAAAAAAATATCTCTTCATATGCAGAGCTGTGGGGGCCTGTAAGATCAGAGGTGTAGAAGAAAGGATGCCTAGAAAACACATCAAAAGGGCAAAAACTCTTACGAGTAACCTGGAAAAAGGCTTTAATTTTCTAAAGGGTGGTTCTAAGAAGGCATGACGTGGAAAGGGGGCGGAGTGAAAGGGTCCCCATCAGCTAAGGTGTGAACAAAAAGCGGGGGGGAGGAGAGAAGAGACAGCATTTGGCAGATAAACAGATGGCTGCCAAAAAGTTCCAGGCCAGGATTGCTGCAAAAATTTCAAGAAAGGCTGAAGAGCTGTTGAAGAAAAAATACCAAAAAGAGACACCACCTACTGGCGGCTCACAGAAGGACTTGTCTGAAAATGAGGAGGCAGAATCCAACCTGCAGGATGGTGATGAGTCTCATACAGAGTCTGGTTTAGAAGGCTTTTCATCTAGTCCTGATGACTCACGGAGACCCCTCTGAGTCTAACTCTGAAAAAGCATCTGATGTAAAAGATGCCGCTGATGGTCCCACAGAGGAACCCCCAAGTACCCCTGAAAATCCAGAGGCGCATAGGGCAAGAGTGAGAACTTGACAACACGAATTACCTAGATTTGGAGAGAGTCCGTGTACTGTGAGGAATTTCATTTTGTGAATCTTGAGCGAATAAATTCAGCGAGCAGGTTGTTGAAGCCATACACAGGGGGATACAGTTAGTTCTCGATGACGTTAATGGGAGGGTAGGTCCTGATGATTATATTCAGTTACCTTTAGAGAGCCGTAATTTAACTAACCCTTTGTTTTCAGGCAGAAGAACTAGGAATGAGCTGTCTGCTGAGGATTTCTTAAATCAGACCTCAAAGCTGTTACAAAGTAATAGAGGGTTGCACCTTGATGGGACATTGCGCCTCATTGTGACAGTTGTAAAAAATATGGGCAGGGGTAGTCAGAGTTTTAAATTCTATCCTTAGTAGTCAAATCACCCATAAAAAGAGATAGTATTCAGTAGACCTGACTTACACTGGTACTAATTTGTGTTCTGCAGGTGGGCTCTTGGCCATCATGTCCGATCATAAACCTACAGACGCAGAATTGTTAGAGGCAGCAAGAAAGCTGCATGAGACTCTGGGGTGGCCAGATAAATAAGGTTAGGCGCAGTGACGCAGCAGTGTTTGAGCAGCAGTTAGGAGTCAGCATACAGGTGCTGCTTTATGCTGCAAAAGGCGGATTTAAAACAGGGGGCCCAGTGTACCCCAAGACTCTTTTCATGCTATTGCACAATGAATGTTATTAGAGGGTTCTGGATGTGAAAAAGTTGTTTGGTGCGAGGAATGATTGAGTTTTGCCATACGGTGTACAGTCATGACCACTCTGCAGGTATCATTGCCACCTCTGTTTGAGCGTAAGGTGCTCTGACAGCATGGGCGTGCAGCTGAGGTGTCCTAGCTGTTGGTGGACTGTACTGTTGGTCCAAAGAGTGTTTAGACAGACACGTAGACTGTGCATCCAAAAAACTAGTCGAATGCCTGTCTAAAACTTGTGATGAGTGTCAGTCTTACGTGGACAAGCGGCACAGGCATAAGGGGCGGCGCTGTAAGTAGTGTCAGGGCTTGATTGTCGGCAATGTAGACAGCCATCTGTGTTTTATGGACTGCATTAAAAAGCCCGGATCTTCAGAAAAGTACTTTTTATGATTTTGAGTGCATGCAGGAGACTGGATTGCACATCCCCACTTAAATTTTTTGGTATGTCCCTAAAGCCGGAAAAATTCTGGGAATTTAAGGGCAACGAGTGTCTAACTTTGTCAAGACATTTATCAGCAAAGAGTTCAAGGACTACACATTCATAGCACACAATTCCAAAGGTTACGATGTGTACTTTGTTTTGAGACAGTTACTGAAGGAAAAGGTGGGCGTAGAACTGATCACTCAGGGTAGTAAACTAATGTGTGTGGAAGTTAGGTACTTGGGCATTTGTTTTATAGACTCTTTAAACTTCTTGCCCATTAAGAATAGCAAGTTCCCGCAGGTGATGGGGTCTCAAGGGTATATCCCAGAAATTTAACACTTTAGAAAATCAAAATTACATGGAACCTATGCCCAACGTGGAGCACTATGGCATAGACAGCATGATGCCTGGGGAGAAAGCAGCGTTTCTCGACTGTTATCGAGTCCAGAGACGATGAGACTTTTGACTTGCAGAAAGAGCACACACATATGTCAGCAGGATGTTAAAATTTTAAGACAGGCTTGTATGGTGTACAGAGAAGAGATTATGAAAATGACAGAGATGGGAGATATAGCACAGAGGGGCCCTGGTAAATTCACTGAGATAAAATATACTGATCCTTTCCAATACGTAACACTGGCATCCATCTGCATGGCGATGTACCGATTTGTGTTTTTGGAGCCTAGCAAGATAGCTCTTCTCCCTCCAGACAATTACCACAGGCAGAGAGATAGTCGACTTCATCTATTCAGTGGCTGTTGAACATTCAAAGAAAATTTACAGATACGGCATGTTTTACAGGGTGGGGAACTACAGGTAGGCCCCAACTTTTTAGATGGTTATGCCAATGTTGACGGGGTGTGCACAGCCTTTGAGTTTAACAGGTGTTTTTTCCAAGGCTGTGTCACCTGTTATTGTGAAAAAGCCCAGAATCCTAGGACGGGGACAACACTTGGGTTTCTTTACTACAAGATGCAGCTCAAGACTGACTATCTGAAAATACTTGGTTTTGTAGTGAGGGGGAAGTAACGCAAGAAAGACAGGGAACTTGCAGATTTTTTAAATCATGCCCAGTTGCCTCAGCCTCTCATGCCTAGGGATGCTCTTTTTGGGGGGAGGACAAATGCTATCTGCCTTTATTACAAACCTAACCCCGGGGAAGAAATTCACTATTATGATTTTAGCAGGCTGTACCTTTTCGTAAACAAAACCAAAGAATACCCTATCGGACACTCCGATATAGTTTGACATCTTTGGACCCCTCGCAAATTATTTTGGAATTGCGAAAGTTAAAGTGTACCCACCCCGAAGCCTCTTTTCCCCATTGTTACCTGTCAGAGTGGGTGGCAAGCTTATGTTCCCACTGTGCCAAACCTGTGCAGAAACCGAGCAGCGGGAGACATGCACCCATGCTCATGAGCAGAGGGCCATCCCGGGGACTTGGTGCACAGTGGAATTGAATGTGGCCATAGCAAAGGGGTACATAGTGGCTAAAAATCTATGAAATCTGGCATTTTAATGAAAAATCTGACACTCTTTTCAGAGGACATAAAATTACACCTCTATCAGAAACAAGAGGCTTTAGGGTATCCCAGCTGGTGCACTGACGGAGAAAAACAAAACTAATACATTAACGATTTCTACCAGAAAGAAGGCATGCATTTACACCAACACGAGATCAGGTTGAACCGCGCTAAGCAGCAAATCGCTAAACTGTTTTTAAATTCTCAGTGGGGTAAATTTGGCCAAAGAACCCACCTAATCAGTACAGTCATGAAAGACCCTGATGAACTCTTTCAGTACCTCTCTTCCCCTAACGACGAGGTTTCATCCTGTGAGTTTATCGATGAGGAAACAGCACACCTGTTTTGGAAGCATTCCGTCTCTGGCAATATGAACATCTTCATCACCTGTTTCACCACCTTTTACGCCCGCTTAGAACTATATAACCTTCTAGACAGACTACAAGAGTGGTGTCTGTACCAGAACACTGACTCGGTGGTAATTGTGAAAAGGGAGGGTGAGTGGAATCCCTCTCTGGGGGATTATTTGGGGACCTCACAAGCGAGATCCTGCCAGATTAACACATCACCAAGTTTGTCGGCAGGCACAGAAACATACTGGTACAAGCTGTCGGGAGTAAAGGGATCTGAAAATCAAAGGGATTACCCTATACATAGCAAACTGTGAAAAAAAATCAACTTTGACAGTTTGAAAAGTCTAGTCTTGAACTATAGCACAGCCGTGGGGGAGAACACCCCAAATAAGATAGAGGTGCATCAGCCCTCAATTGTAAAACAAAAGTCCTTAAGAAAACACAGAAAGTTGTTTACCACTAGGAGGGTCGTAGGAGAAGGGTTTAAAACACTGCCCTATGGCTTTTGAAAAATGGATACAAGGTGGAAACACCCCTTCTCTCAGAGAAAACTACAATGCATTGGTGATCTGCCAGAAAACACCATCCTAGCCACCATGGATATAGACGCTCTCTACACCAACATCCCACACGTAGAAGGAATACAAACTGTCAGAAACAGTATCCCTGATGATGCCACGGCACAACTGGTGTCCGAGCTCTGTGACTTTATCCTCACCCACAACTATTTCAGATTTGGGGACAATTTATAACTTCAAACCAGTGGCACTGCTATGGGCACCCGCATGGCCCCACAATACGCCAACATTTTTATGGCTGACCTGGAACAACGCTTCCTCAGCTCTCGTCCACTAGTGCCCCTCCTCTACTTACGCTACACTGATGACATCATCATCTGGACCCACGGGAAGGAGGCTCTAGAAGAATTCCACTGTTTTCAACACTTTCCACCCCGCCATCAACCTCAGCCTGGACCAGTCTACACAAGAGATCCACTTCTTGGACACTACCGTGCGAGTAAGTGATGGTCACAAACACCACCCTATACCGAAAACCTACTGATCACTATGCCTACCTACATGCCTCCAGCTTCCATCCCAGACACCACACGATCCATTGTCTACAGCCAAGCACTAAGGGTATGTCTAGACTACATGCCTCTGGCGACACAGGCATGTAGATTAGGCTACCTGGCATAGGCAAAGAAGCAGGGATTTAAATAATCAGCTGATCGTCGGCACAGCGCAGCGGCCATGTTTATTTTAAAGAAGCGGGGATTTAAATAATTAAATATTTAAATCCCCGCTTCGTTAAAATAAACATGGCCGCTGCTGCTGACGATCAGCTGATCCGGCACAGCGCGGTAGCCTAGATGCGGATCAGTCGGCTGGGGTAGCCTTTGCCGAATGATCCCTTATGCCTCATGAAACAGTAGTCTAGTAGCATCTTAAAGAGTAACAGAACATGTAGATGGTACCTGTAGCCCGGGTGCATCTGAAATGGGGGGCTAAGGAGGTCCCCCAGGAAGTGGGAATTCACCGGCACTTGCCTACTGGGGTGCTGAGGGGTGGGGTGATCGAGAAGAGTGGCCAGAAGGATCCCACAGTGCCCTGGTCATCACCCGGAGCCAGAGCCAGCAAGGGGCTCATAACCCTGACCCAGGGGAGGGCACCCTGCAGAGGGCAGGGTCCTGACCCAACAGGCATAGGGCTCAGCCGGGCTGGGACTCTGGAGCAAGGCAGTGTGGGGGAGGGGAACAGGTCCCTGGCCAGTCCCCAGCTGCTAAATTCTAGGCCAAGGTGCAGACTCATCTCCTCCTTACAGACGCTGAGGGACCAGGCTGGCCTCCGTGCAGCTCAGCCCCTGGGGGGAGACTGCCAGGAGAGCTTCCTGTGGGAAAGGGGATTTCCGTACCAGGAATGGCTCCCCCCAAGGAAAGTGGGTTATGGGGGGGTGTCCAGCGGCAGCTGGCGGTTCCCCAAAAGTATCGCCGCAAGCTGCTGTACCTGGCCTTTGACATCCCGTTCTCGGGGCAACAGGGGATCCGGTGCACCCAGCTGAGGCTGCTTCAAAACTTTTATTGGCCAGGGATATTTGCAGCTGAGCTGAGGTACAGCCAGTCCTGCGACTCCTGCCAGAGGGTGGGGAAAGCCTAAGATAGGAAGAAAGCTGCCTTGAGGCTCCTGCTCATCAGAGGAGCCTTTCCAGAAGGTAGTAATAGATATAGTGGGGGTCCTTCAGCAAGGCGACACAGATGGGGAAGAAATACATTCTGGCGGTGGTGGATTTCGCAACTTGCTACCCGGAGATAGTAGCTCTGCCCTCTATTGAGACAGACAGTGGCAGATGCGCTGCTGGCCGTTTTCAGCAGGGTGGGGTTCCCCAAGAAGATCCTTACAGATCAAGGGTCCAACTTCATGTCGGCACTGCTCCAGTGTTTGTGGGAGAAGTGCGGGGTCCAACACCTGGGCTTCAGCATATCACCCCCAGTCCAACAGGTTGGTGAAGAGGTTCAATGGGACACTGAAGCAGATGCTAAAGACCTTTATGCACCAGCACCATCTGTTGTTCACATACAGGGGTGCCCCAAGAGTCCACAGGGTTCTCCCCATTTGAGTTGATGTACAGGAGAAGGGTGAGAGGACCCCTGGACTTACTGAGAGGTGGAGACCTCCCCCGATGGAGAGTCGGTGATGGAATACGTCCTGGATTTCTGGGAAAGGCTCACTGAGATCATGGGCCTGGCCAGAGAGAACTTGGGCAGGGCCCAAAGGAAGCAGGTGGTCTGGTACAACCACAATGCACGGGCCCGCGTCTACGCTACTGGGGACCATGTAATGGCTCTCATTCCCGTGCAGAAGAAAAAGCTGCAAGCAGCCTGGGACGGCCCCTTCAAGGGCGTCAAGCAGCTGAATGAGGTGAACTGTGTCGTGGAGCTGTCAGGCTGGACACCCGGGCCAGCGGGTGTATCACGTCAACATGATGAAGCCACACTGGGGCAGGGAGAATTTGGTGCTGGCCATGTGCAGGCACTGGGAGGAGCAGGGAGACGACGCCCTGGTGGGTCTATTCCCTGGGACTGGAGCAGACACTTTGCTGGAGTCAATTCCCCTCTTGGACCAGCTCACACCTGTCCAGCAGGCAGAGATCTGAGAGGTGCTGCGTTCCCACCAGCAGCTGTTCTGACAAGCCTGGTCTCACCAACCTGGCTGTCCACTGGGTAGAGATGGGCACCCATCCCCCGGTGTGCTGCTCCCCATTCAGAGTCACGGGGAAGATGGCCCAGGACCTGGAAAGAGATCCAGGACATGCTGGCACCAGGGGTGATGCAACCGTTCTCTAGCCCCCTGGCCTCTCCGGTGATGCTGGTCCCCAAGAAGGACAGGTCAATCCAGTTCTGCATGGACGCTCAACTCCATCACCGTGTCCAACGCCTACCCTATACCTAGGACTGACAAGCTCCTGGACAAGCTCGGGGGAGCTCACAACCTCACCACGGGCTATCGGCAGGTGCCGCTGGACCCAGAGGCCAGGCTGAAATCGGTGTTTATCACCCCAGTGGGGCTTTATTAGTTCCTGGTCCTGCCCTTCGAACTCAAGGGGGCGCCTGCCACCTTCCAGCGCCTGGTGGACCAGCTGCTGTGGGGTTGTAGAGCTTTTCCCTAGCGTACATCGACGATATTTGCGTCTTCAGCCAGACCTGGGAGGACCACGTGTCCCAAGTCAGCCAGGTGCTGGACCAGCGGCAGGGGGCCGGGCTGACTGTAAAGGCTGGGAAATGCAAGGTTGGGATGGCCAAGGTGTCTTACCTGGGCCATAAGGTTGAAAGCAGCTGCTTGAAGCCAGAGCCAGCCAAGGTGGAGACCATCAGAGACTGGCCAGTCCCCCAGACCAAGAAGCAGGTCCAGGCTTTCATTGGGATAGCAGGGTACTACCAGAGGTTTGTGTCCCATTTTAGCTCCATCGCCACCCTGATCACAGAGCTGTGCAGGAAGAGGAACCAGACAAGGTGGTATGGACGGAGCAGTGCCAGGGGGCACTGAACAAGGCCCTGGTCAAAGCCCCAGTGCTGGTAAATCCAGACTTTGACAAGCCCTTTGTGGTGTTTACCAATGCCTTGGACACCGGGCTGGGGGCGGTACTGATGCAGGTGGACAAGAAAGTGGAGCAGCACCCCATCATGTACCTGAGCAGAAAGCTGCTGCCCTGGGAGCAGAGCTACGCAGCCATAGAGAAGGAATGCCTGGTGATGGTGCAGGCCCTTTGAAAGCTGCAGCTGTACCTGTTTGGGTGGCATTTCACGGTGTATACGGACCACTCCCCCCCGACCTTGTCACGATTCATGGGTAGCGTGAATGGTTGGCATGAGTACATTAACAGTAAGTGAGCTGAAGAGGGGCCATACTAGGGTCCGAATCAATGCTCCAGTGGATTATGGACTTGTTTATCACTTTGAGAAAAAGGACTGTGTGAAAAAGACTGTGCACACCTGCCTGATGTCTCAGAGGTGCGGCTAGAATCCTAAACAGGCCGGGGAGGACCCAGTGATCAGGGAAGTGTTTCTCTGGAGCAGTCTGGAATGACTTGCCAGGGTGAGGAAAAATGCCCGGAGAGGCATAAGGCTCTTGCACAAAACGGGGTTTTGCGCAAAAAAAAAAAAAAACCCATCCACACTGCTTGTTTTTGTGCAAAACCCCTTGTGCAAAAACAGCTTGAAAAAATTATTTCAATGAAGTGTGGTGATATGCTAATCCACGTGTCATTTGCATAGGCTCTTGCAGCAAAAGCCGCAGTGTAGACGAAACCTCTGTGTGGCAGCAGCATGCCTGGGACGGGGAGGAAGGGTTTCTTCCCAGCTCTTTGTCTTTAGAAGATGCCTGTCCTCAGCCATTCCAGGCTGACAATGCTGTGGTCCCAGATTTGGTTCTGGATACAGCTAAAGCCCAAAAAGGGGATGGCTCTAAGTGTCTCTCTCCTGGGAACAGTGATGCTGTGACTGGGGTAGGTCCAGTCAGTGTCATGTCAGGATCCTAGGGGTCAGACAGTTCTGGTGCTTGCGTTTTGCCTGTTGCTGGGGGAGGGGGAAGTGACTGTATGAGATCAAGGTGCTACCCTAGCCAGGACACAAGGAGAGCATAAGGGTGAGTTAATTGTGGTGCCTACTGACAGTGTGGAAGCTTGTAGCAGTCTGGAAAGCTGCAAGGAGAAGGACAATGTCTGACATTTTACCTCAGAAGTCTGTCTGTGTCATGACCATGAGGTTTAGCCAGCAGCCTGGGGACTAAGAGGTTAACTATGTCCCTTACCTAAGCCAGGTAGTCTCGGCCAATAGGAATGTAGATAGACATTTCAAACTGGGTTCAGGAATTTTTGGTTTTTCCCTCCTTTGTCCCTGGGCAGTTTCCCTCCAGCTACTGAGGGGGACAGACACTATGTCTCCCTCCAAGGAAAGACTCTTCACTATCTGTAAGTAGGGTAAAGTTTAGATAAATCCATTAGGTTTTATTATTTTATGGGTTGGGAATGAGAATCTGATGTCAGTGCATTTAAAAATGGGTTTTCCTCTCCTTTGTAACTAAGCTCTTGTTCTTTTTTTGGCAAAGATGGCTACCAGTTAGGATGCCAATATAAAGCAACTGTAGAAGAACTGATGAAATGTATGCCTTAGCTTCCCATCGTTGACAGTTCATTTTGAAACAGCTGTACACAGGCAAAGTTATTATAAAATTATTTAATTATAAAAATATTAGTGTCAAAATGAGAGCAAAGGGCAAGAAAAGAAAGCGTACTTTTAATGAGGCTTTGCAAAAGGAATATCCCTTTTTAAAGAAGCGTGACAATCCACACGTAACATTTTGCATCCAATGTAGTAGTGAGATAAACATTGCTCATGGAGGAAATGACATCACTTCACATATTCAAAGACACATCAGTTAGCTGTCAGCTCTGTAGCTTCCAGTGCTTCAATGAAGAAATGTATTATAAAAGATGATTGTCAAAATGGAGCTTGTGGCAAAGGAAGTGGTAATTGCATATCACACCATAACACACAATTGTTGCATAAAAAAGCCTCCGCCTGAGCTTATTTGATGTATACACATGCATTTTTTTGAAACTACACTAACTGTAAGGTCTAAGGTTTTAAACGGAAACTCATTGTAATCTTTGTCAAACCCTGCAGCTTGCTGTAATCTTTGTAACTCAAACTTACTGTAAGGTGCAACTGTCATCTTTGTAACTCTCAGCCACCTTGCCTGTAACTTGCTCTTAATTGCATTCTCCCCTGAGTGAATGGTGCAGTGCTGTGACATGTCATGCTGATCACAGCCCGGGGGGGGAGGGCACACCCATGGCTGCCCTCAGGGAGGGCTGTCCTCCCCCTGCACCCGCACGGCTGCTAGGCACCACCTGCTCCTGCAGGCAGTGATGCCAGGTGCAGGCATGGGTCAGGGACGCTGGGATTGCCTCAACTTGTCTGTGCTGCTTGGCCATGGGGTGTGTGTGAGGGGGGGCAGGATGGTGGCCTGCACATCTTCGGGGCTCCAGGGAGGCTGTGGCTGCTGGCCAGGCCATACCATGCCTTACTGGGACGCACATGAGCATCCTCTGACCCTAGGACAGGCACTACCTGCTGAGAAGGAGGGCATGCCCTCTCAGGGAAAGTGTGGGTATGCATACCTGATGACTGTTCCCTCTTGTCCTCCACAGCCGGACCAGCTGACCAGGAGGGGGGCGCCACACCTGCCCCACCACCCAGACGGCTGCAGGGAATCCGTCAGCACTGGCGCACCTATTTAGACCTGGTTCGCCAGCACATCTTGGTCCTGCAAGGGACGCAGGCTCAATGGACAGGAGGATGGAGGCAGAGGCCGAGTGGTGCAGGCGCTTGCTGGAGGAATTTGCCCAGCAGCACACTGACATTTGTGCTGCGATCCGGGAGGCCATGGCCTTCCCCGGTCCTGTGCCTGGGCCTGCTCAGCCTGCCCCCTCCTCAGCCCCTGCCATCCCAGACCCAGGTACAGCCCCACCTCCTGCCCAGCCCCCTACTATCCCACCCCACACGCTCAGCCGTGTGCAAGAAGGCCTCCATGGCCAAAGTGCCAGGGGCTCCTCAGCCCTGAGCCTCCCTCCGCCCTTCCAGGTTGACATTCCCCCTTCCCACCTGTGAGTCACTGAGGGAAGCACTTTATTTTGTTTAAAAACACTATTTCTCTGAACAAAAGAGTATTTTATTTTTTCAAAAAACCAGCAGTGAAGTAAACTGTTCACATTTTCTCACCAGCACCTGTCTCTGTTCAGTGTGTGATGAATGTATACAAGGTGTGAATGCGGGGCTGGGAGGGGCTGTAGGAAGGAAGGCACCGGGGGCATGGGGCAATCCCACATTTGGAAGGCCCTGGTGAAAATCATCGGCCTCCTTGGGAGAATTGCTCCCTCAGGGCTTCCCGAATGCGCAAGCCCAGCTGGTGGGCTTGCCGGATGGCAGCTGTCTGGGGCTGCTCAAAGTGCCTCCCCTCCACATCAGCCTGTGTCCCCCATGCTGGGAGGAAGGCCTCCCCTTTCCTCTCTACCAGATTATGCAGCATGCTGCAACCACATACGGGATGTTGTGTTCCCCCATGTCCAGCAGTGAGCAGGCATCTAAATCTGCCCTTCAGCCAGCCAAAGGCACACTCCACCTGGAACCGAGCCCTATTCAGGAGGGAGTTAAACCGTTCCCTGCTCGCATCCACATGGCCGGTGTAGGGCTTCACAAGCCAGGGCATAAGGGGGTAGGCCATGTTGGCCACGATGCACGTAGGCATCTGCACATCCCCGACTGCATAGTTCCTCTCCGGGAAAAATGCCCCAGCCTGAAGCCTGCGGTAGATGTATGAGTTCCAGAATACGCGGGTATCGTGTGCCCGGTCTGACCACCCAACACAAATGTCTGAACTGTCCCCGGTGGTCGACCAGGGCCTGCAGCACCATGGAAAAGTAGCCCTTTCTATTAATGTACTGTGCTGCTCGATGGGGTGGTGCGTGGATCGGGATGAGAGTCCCGTCGTGGGCTCCACTGCAGTTTGGAAAACCCAGCCCCACAAAATATGGTCACTGTATATATATTCTTAGCTGAGAAACTCTGAAGATGAAGACCAGAATATTTTGGAATGCTGCTTTTCACAAGATCCCAGAAGGTAATTTCTATAAAACCTGTATAAATTTTTAGTATGTTATAATAAAATCATTTACTAATCACTATTTACACAAATTTTTCATTAACCTTCCTTATGCACACTCATTGCATAGCTTTTTTTGAACTCCTCCCTATTTAAAACAATTGCAGTCCACATTCACAAAAAGACACCCCCCCACACACAGAGAAATTCCTGCATACGGGCCTAATTATTGATGCATATTTGAGCTGTGTGGTCGAGAAAGTAGGTGGAAAGCTAGGCCACTTATTGTCATCGTACACATGCAATTATCAACTTGTATCAATAAGTAAACCATCACATGAATAGCTGGTACAACATACTTTAGTCCAAAGATCCTTGAAGTGTCAATATAAACCTATAACCACAACATTTCACTGTATTTACTGCTACCAAACATGTCCTGGGAATGTATGTTGAGGTATAACTAATATACAATCCTTGACACATTGAGGGCCACATTAGTTTTGCTAAATAATTCAGTGGGGCCATGACAAACAAGTATGTGCACCGGCTGGTGTTACATGAATAGAGCACATTTAGTCATTAATGAAAGGGTGAACATTTGCTATTGATAGAGCAGTGAAATGAAGTTGGATATTTATATATCCTGCTGCAATAAAGTTAAATAATTTGTAGTATCCTGTATAGTTTAAATTATGCCCTCTAAAATATTTGCAAACCAGTAACTGAACTGAAGTAATTAAACAAGATTTATATATATAAATATATTTAGAGCTTTGGATGCAATGGAATCATCTGAATATATAGATTTTTTTTTTTTTAAGAAAGCATGGAGAACTACTGTGTACACTGCAACCTTGTCACTTGAGAAAAAAAGTGAAGATTGCACAATGGCAAGAAACAGAACTGGATCAGAAACGCATACCATATGTTGGAGCAGATAAGTAAGCAGAATATAGAGCCAATGCAATAACCGGTGTTAAGGATCAGTAATTCCACAGCAGTAAACATTTTCATCAACGCTGAGAGGCATTTCTGAGGTAATGCTTACATGTGCTAGTTTCAAAAAAATTGTTTTTAGTGCAACACCACAGCTGGAATACAAAAACGGTGTAATAGGAAAGTTAAGTTGTACTGTTTGTTTCAGTACAGAAAAGAGGTGCTCATAGTTATCTGTACTTGTTTAGAGGCTTATTTTTGAAAACATCTTTGTTTTTCCTTCCAATCAGGGCTGGCCTTACCATGAGGCGAACTGAGGCAGCTGCCTCAGGTGCCAGACTGTGGGGCACCACTAGGAGCCAGACTGTGGGGGGGCACCAGAGTGTAGAAAATTGTGTCTGCTGCTGGTGCAGCAAGAGGATATGGGGGTGTCGTTTGAGCTCCCCGCTTCAGGTGCCAAAATGTGGGCCGGCCCTGCTTCCAATGGTTTGTTTATATATCACCTTATACTGGTTGAGCCTCTAGTCCAGAGCTATGGCCCAGCAACATGCATGATCTGGCAGGATTTTAGTTAGCCCCATCCATGGTAAGTGTACATACACCTAAGTTTCCTACAGTCCAGCAAAGTTCTGCCTGGCCTAGCTTTCACTGTTCTGTACTATTATTGATCTCTGATTTCCTCCTAAACACACCTTCTAACAGACCAGCAAGCAGGGGAAGTGTTGGTAATGCTGCTAAGCATAAGTAGGTGTCAATATTGATTCAACAAAAGGTGAAATTGTTGCAGAAATTGGAAAAAGGGCCCCCTTTTGGGTCAAATTATGATTCAAAGAAGCAAAAGGATCAAATCCTTAATTTTTTTGCTGACAGTAACAGTAAAAATGACTTTGTAAGACACTGAAGGAGGGGGAAGCAGCAATTTATACAAAGCTTGAACCAATGTATAAGCGCTATCCGAACAAAGGTCTTCGTCAGGCACGTTGGTGATGGCACAAGCAAAAATATTCCACAAAGAATTTAACCTGCTGCGTAAGTGTGACTATTCCAAAGGATGGCTTCAGAAATTTAGGTACAGGCATGGCATTTGTCTGAGAGACATGTGCATTGAAAACAAAGTGCAGCTATAGAAGCTGTGTGACAAATTTGCACAGGTGGCGTCAAATGAGAGGTTATCCCCAGAGAAGTTACATAATGCCACCAAACTGCTCTCTATTGGCGTTAGATGCCTAAAAATGTTGGCTAATGATGCAGAAGAGCCACCGTCAGATATGAAGGAGTTGAAGGACAAGGTAACTTCTTGGCTGTAGCAATACTGCAGGTGCGCATAAACAGAAGCTCATGGTTTTTGGGAAAGTGTGAACCCCAGGGCTTTCAGAGGGGGCGAATATAGTCCCAGTGATGCATCACGGCAATGAAGGGATGGATTAACAACTAATCTATGTCTCTAGTGCTTTGACAAATTTTGTGCCAGACACAAGAGCCTTGATAGGCACTTTGATAGGCCTGGATCTGAAAAGCAAAATTGTGCTGATTTCTCAGCCATTCCTCCTCTCTCCACTGGGGACCAGGTAGTGATTCTCATCCCCATGAGGAACAACCAACAAGCTGCCTAGAACAGCCCCTCCAAAGTCATCAAGAAGCTGAACAAGGCGAAATATGTGGTGGAACTCACTCAGGCTCACAGTCACGGGGGGTACCATGACAATATGATGAAGACCAATTTTGACAGGGAGAATTTGGTATTGGCTGTACATAGACAATGGGAGGAGCAGAGAGACCATCCGCTGGTGGATCTGTAGCAAGACAGGAGCCAGCCCCTTGCTGGAATCAAATACCCTCGCTGGACAGCTAGCTCCTGCCCAGTGGACATTCATCAGTGAGGTGCTGCATTCACACCAGCTGCTGTTTTCCAACCGGCCTAGGCTTATTAACCCAGCTGTCCACCAGGTGGAGACAAGCACCCACTGTCTGGTATAATGCTCCCCGTTCAGCATCACAGGTCAAACTGCAAAGGACCTTGGGGGGGGGCAAGGACATACTGGCTTTAGGCGTGATCCAGCCATCCCCATGGCCCCTTCCGTGCCATCATTGTGTCCAATGCTACCCTATGCCTAGGTCTGATGAGCTCCTAGACAAGCTGTGGGTGGGAAACGCTCTACTATGCACCTCACCAAGGGCTACCGGCAAGTGCCAAGAGATCCAGATGCCAGGTTGAAATCTGCTTTTATCACCCCTTTGGGACTCTGAGATTTTGGTCCTGGCTTTTAGCCCCAAGGGAGTGCCTGCCATGTTCCAGTGCCTGATGGATCAGCTACTGGGTTGGTGGGGAGGGGATAGAGTTTTGCTCCAGTATATACATTGATGATATCTGTGTAGCCAGACTTGGGAAGATGCTGAACCAACTTCAGGAGGCTGGTCTGACAATAAAAGCTGGCAAGTACAAGGCAGGGATGGGCAGAGGTATCCTACCTGGGCCACAAGGTGGGGAGCAGTTCTCTAAAGCCAGAGCCCATCAAGGTGGAGGCAGTCAGATCGGCCAGCTCCCCAGACTCCGAGACCAGTCCAGGCCTTTATTGGGATGGCAGGGTACTACCAGAGATTTGTGCCCCACTTTAGCCCATACCTACCCCTATCACTGAGCTGTGTCAGAAAGGGAAGCCAGACAAGCTGGGTCAGGACTGAGCTGTGCCGAAGGACAGTGAGGCTACATCTACACTGAACACTTGTTTTGGAATAAGCTATTCCAGAAGCAATAATCCGAAATAGCTGATTTGGAAATAGCACGTCTACATATCAAAAATGCCCATTGAAATAGCGCTGAGCTTTGTCAAAACAGGCGTCCACACTGATTGGACACTAACTCGCATTTAAGGCCATGGGGGTGTATGCCCCAACACCCCCCCCCCCCAGTTTTGTGAACTAGTTACATGCCAATTTAGTGATTGTTTGGAAATTTGAATTGAAATTGAAACATTAATACACACTTTAAAAGCATATACAGATTTGAAAGTATAATAGATTTGAAAAGTATGAACATAGACTAGCTTCCTTATACAGCTGTTTTTTATGACAATGTCAGTGCATTCATTTTGGGGATGTTGGCCAACCTAATAATTTCAAATTATGATTTGTAAGCAAAGTCAAAATGAGCTGTCCCTGAAAGCTAGTGATGAGCTGGGGGGAAGGCTTCAGAAACAGATTGTATTTACATTCACACCTAATCTACCTAGGTATCCAGCAAACAGAGCTGTGTTGCCCAAGTGATAGATTTTGGCTGGGGTTGGGTTACAAATCACTTGAATGCGGGGGGGGGGAGATGAAATGTTGTTGTTCTTATTGTATGAGTAAAGGGCAGTAAAACTGTACTTAACCTGTACTGATTGAGGGCATCAAGAGAGGGTGTTTTGCTTGATGATCTGAGTCACAAGTACTGTTTGACCTGCCCCTCTCCACTGTTTAAAGTCAGAGCTGATTAGGCTCCATATATAGTCTTTTGTTTTGTTAAGTGACCACTACAGTTGAAATAACTGATAATCAGGTCTAAGTGCTTAGTCCTGCTGTGGGGACAGTGTTCCTGGGAGTACAGTGTTTTTGTGTAAGACAGCCCAGACTGCACTAGCAGCGAGGTTCCCCCACTGAGAGCTCAGCTGAAATCATTGAGAGCTGGGTGGAACCTCAAGAGACAAACTCAGAGGTCACAGTGGCAGGTGGCAGCAGAAGGTGATGGTGCAGGGCCATTGGCAACAGAGCGATGGAGTGAACGGTGGCACAACAAACAGAGGCCAGAGCGAACAGTGGGCAGCTGGAGGAACAAGCAAGGTGCCTTCTTGCCCCCACCTGGGAGGTGTACTCACGTGAAAGCACCTCTGAACTCTGAGTCTCCACTGACCAAAGACAACACCAGTGAGTGGGGTGAGGTGGAGGGAAAAATGAGGGGCACGTTAAATAAATGTTGGACTATATTTTAGTGTCTTTGCTCCAGAATGCTAGATTTGCGACTGGGAATGGAAACTTATATAAATGTGTTTCCTAGTAGGCCAAGATTTTTAAAATGCATTATTTGCCAAGGTTGTTATCTCACATTGTTGCTATCTTGAGAGGTCATTATGTTGGGGAGTTTCTGTACTAAACATTTGTATTATTATAATTAATTTTACATAAGAATAGTCATACTGGGTCAGACCAGTGGTCCATATAGCCCGGTATCCTGTCTTCTGACAGTGGTCAAGGCCAGGTGCTTCAGAGGGAATGAACAGAACAGGTAATCAAGTGATCCATCCCCTGTTGCCCATTCCTAGCTTCTGGCAACAGGGTAGGGACACTCAGAGCATGGTATTGCATCCCTCCCCATCCTGGCTAATAGCCACTGATGGACCTATTATCCAGGAATGTATCTAGTTTTTTTTTTAAATCCTGTTATAGTTTTGGTCTTCACAACATCCCCTGGCAAAGAGTTCCATGGGTTGACTTTATGTTGTGTGAAGTACCTCCTTTGTTTTTTTAAAACCTGCTGCCTATTAATTTCATTGGGTGACTGCTAGTTCTTGTGTTATGTGAAGGATTAAACAATATTTCCTATTCACTTTCTTCACACCACTGAAGATTTTACAGACCCCCTATCATAATGTTTGTCAATCAAAGTGTTCCCATTTATTGAAGTTACAAAAGATGGCTACTGGTGAACCTCTTGCAAAAAAGCTTACGAAGAAGGAAAGCTTTCCAATGCTGTAACTGGGAAAAGTGGAGGAGCTTGGTTTGTCAGACCGATCAGCAAAGCCAATGCTGACAATCTACATGAAAAGGCAGCAAAACAGCAGGCCTCTGGACTGCATTAACATGCAGAAAACCTTATAAGCCCACTTTCAAAGCCAATTTTAGAAGTACTTAATGAGGCTATTAAGAATGCTGGAGATACAACACAGTTCATGCGAACAAAAATGGCTGGGGCATGATACTTTCTATTTAAGCAAGAGATACCACACACTACAAACTGGAGGCCAATGTTAAGTGCATTGTCACTTGTTCATCCTGAAGTTGAACACTGGTTCCGAACAAGACCAGCAAATGCTCACTATCTTTCTGCAAGAAACTCAACTGACTGGCTAGAAGCATGCGGTGCAACAGTGAAAGACTCAACAGTTGAAAAAGTGAAGAACTCTCTCACCGCATTCAAAACATGTGCATACATGGCTGATGGATGCACCAATGCAAATGGGCATCAAGTATTAAGTCATTGTGTACGTTATCTTGATGTCAGTGGTAGGCCAGTAGATGCATTTCTAGATGTTCAAGTTATAGAAAACACATCAGCTGCATCTGTGACAACCCACATCTTAGAAGAGTTAAATGCTTGTCAATTGGACCCCAAACAGATGGTTGCTTGTGCATTTGATGGAGCTGCAAACTTCTCTGGAAGATATGGTGGAGTACAAGCTTTGCTCAGAGAAAAGTGTAACCCTAATCTCTCCTATACACACTGCAGAGGCCATCTACTCCAACTAGCACTAGTACGAGCTGCAGAATTTTCAAAAGACATTAAAAAAGCTATAAATGTAATGTCTTCATTATATTATTTTTTCAGCAAGAGTCCAAAAAGACTGAATATCTTGGAAAATATAGAAGATACACTGGGACTGAAGTTCAAATTAGTCCAACCTGGGAAAACCTGCTAGCTTTCTCATGAGCAATCCTTGGTTGTTGTCTTAAAATTACTCCAGCCATTATTACTGGCTTTGGAAACAGGGCCAGCTCTAGGCACCAGCAAATCAAGCACATGCTTGGGGTGGCATTTCCAGGTAAGCAGCCGCCCCCAGCAATGCCCAGCCCCGCCCCGCCAATTTTAAAGGGACGCGGGAGACGCCACTACCCAGTGCGCAGCGCTGGCACCATGCGCGCCCAGAGCCTGCTAGCTGCCCTCTGCCTCCTGCTGCTGCCCAGCTCCGCCGCCTACTTCGGCAGCTGGGGGTGGGGGAGCAGGGCTGGGCTGGCTGTGGGTCAGGAGTGAGGGGTGTTTGTCCATACAGAGGGGCTGGACAGGGCAGGGAAAAGGCTGTTGTGACCCAGCAGCGAGTGAAAGGGGAAGGGGAGTTTACAAAGCATTTGTCCTCAAAAAAAACCAAGACAGTTGTGTTATAAGGCTCATGATGATCCTATTCTCGATCCAAAAGAAAGGTTTAAAGTTGAATGTTTCTATTGTATTTTGGATGTAGCTATAACTTCCATTGAAGAAAGTTGCATGGTTTTTGTGAAACTTTTGAATTTTTATATGATATTGGAAATATTAAAAATCAGTTTTCTAAAGACGACCAGGACCTACATTTAGCACTCAGTACTGATAACGCTGCTGACATTGATGGAGTAGAACTGTATGATGAATTAATAGCTTTATCTAAGCTAGTAAATCCTAAAACTTCTCCTCTAAAAGTATTAGAATTTATAGTAAGAAATTATTTTTTTTCACTCCAAACACTGCTATAGCATTATGCATTCTTTTAACATTACCAGTATCAGTGGCTTCTGGTGAGTGCAGTTTCTCAAAACTGAAATTACTAAAAAAATTATTTGAGGTCCACCATGTCTCAAAATCGTTTGTCAGGACTCGCATTAATTTCAATTGAAAGTACCATTGCAAAAAATTTAGATTTTACTGAATTATTAAAAGGCTACTATGCAAGTATAAAAATCAGAAAGAGTCAGTTCACATAAATTCTTTTAATTTATAAGAAACTGAGCACACCAGAAGACACTAATGTTTTTCATTACAACGTATAATTGAACCCAAATTGTTTGTAATTGTGATTGTTAAAATTAAATGAGTACACTAGTAGGAAATTGTTTTAGTTCACTAACTACAAATTTTCTGTTTTCATTTTTTTACATTTTAAACAGTCCAAAAAAAAAAAAAACCCACCAAAAAAAACCCATTGCAAATTGCAAACATATGTAAAAAGCCAACCAAAAAAAAAAAAAAAAAAAAAAAAAAAAAAAAAAAGGGGGGGGGGGGGGGTTGGAAGACAGCCAAAAATGTTTTTGCTTGGGGCAGCAAAAAAATCCGGCTCATTTGATTCTACCGGATCCTATACCCAAATTGCAGGGCGCACTAGGCATCAACTGGCCCCAGCTTTACAGGGTAGCCCTGCATTCCTAGTGGAGACATCACGGCCAAAAACTGGGGGGTGAGTAGTTAGTGGTGCTGTAGCATCGCCTGCACCACGGCTTCCCACGTGTGCCAAAGGTGCTGCACAAGAGAGGTTCAACCTGCAATAGTAAAAATGTTTAACATTTGGAAAAAAAATTCTACCTTTCTGTATGTGTGTCCACATGTAATGCTTACAGAAGGAAATGTAAACCTATAAAGAAGTCACAGTACACCATTACTGGGTGGCCGGGGGGGGGGGGGGTGAGGGGGAAATCACTTTCTCATTGTTTGTACTGTTGTGTGTACCAAGCACAATGGAGTAGTCTTGTGACACCTTAGAGATTAACAAAAATAGATGTAGTATCATGAGCTTTGTGGGCATAACCCACTTCTTCAGATGAGCTGGAAGTACGCTGTCATTGTCCTTAGCGCATTTTACTTTCTACTGACTTCACTGGGGCTGTCTATGGTGCCTGCTGTGAAACTAGGTCAAAATCTCTCTGCAGTGAAGTAGCCCCTGGAAGACCGGGAACAGAAGTAGTAAAAGGCTGAGCGCGCAAATTGTGTGGAGATAAACCCCCATCCCTCAGAGGTACCCCCAGACCTGAAGACGTGAAACCCCCCAAAGTTTCACTTCACTGTAGACTGACTTACAGAATGAGGTATAAAAATGCAAACATGTCCCAAGTACACAGTTACATTTTTATTTCACTCTTACCATGTAATAAACTAAAGCAGTTGAAATAACATTGTATTTACATGCCAGTGCTGGATCACTACAGTAGCAAATTTGGCAGGATAAACAGAAAAGCCACACTCAAACGGCAGTAACTGCTACTGATAGGCTTGCTCTAAAGCGATGTTTAAGCCCCCATGAGTGTTAGCTCAAGCACCCTTTCTTTCTTACATAGGTGAGTAAACAAGATCATTTAACTCTCCCACATACGTAACTATAGTCACTCCAAACAGGCCAAGTCTAGAACTTCCACCCATGCTCTTAAGCCTGGGTTGCAAGAATCAGTGACAGGGAATGAGTCAGGCAGCTGATTTACAGTCACTTACACCAGCATCATTATGAAACTGGCCTCACCCCACGGTTTGCCATACTGCCAGGTAAGAGACCTGCACACGTCAGTGGAAGGTCACAGTGCTAACCTGGCCCTGGAGATCACCTGTTCCTTTACATCTCTTTAGCCATAAATCTGGACCAACGCAGATCTGTCTGACGTGTGTCTCTCAGTCGTATGAGCCAAAGTGAAGTGATGACTGGCAAAAGCTGCTCTGACTGAAGAGGTGAGGCTAGGGTAGAGTATCTGAGGGGCTGCGAGCTGTAGAACGGCCTCTGCACATGGTCCACAGCCGTTCAGGATTGTGGACTCTCAGGACATGCTGCAAAGCTCGTCATTCTGGCTGGGTGGCGGAAGCATTTGGTACCCAATGTCGGATGGAGAATTGGTGGGGGAAAAGTCTTGCTATCCAAGTTGTGATGGTGTTTCCTGCAGGCCAGTATGAGAGTGGGGATTTTCCCTGGTCGTGTGTGTGTGTGTGTGTGTGTGTGTGTGTGTGTGTGTGTGTGTGTGTGTGTGTGTGTGTGTGTGAGAGAGAGACACTAGCCTATGTGCCTCAGTTTCCCTGTGTATTGCACCAATGTCTCAGCCTTATTCTCGCCACCTAGAGACTTCTGCAGGTGCTGCTCCAGCTGCTTACACCCAATGCTATGGCCAGCCCCTTCACAATCTGAGACCCAGGAGGGGGATGCAACTGCAACCGGAAGGGAGACCAAGGCCAGAGGAAGATCAATGGGCATGTTGGGGGTTAGGCAGTTGGAAGCAGGCCGGTCTCAGCTGGCTCTGGGCACAAGAAGAGAGCCAGAGCCTTCACTCTGGGCTCCCCTCCCTCCAAGATGGACTTGACTGAAAGTTCTTGTTTTCTGTGCCAACAAGAACAGGTCTACGCTGGGGCCCTGTCAGCTCATCAACCCTTCTGTTCTGCCTGCTGACTGAGAATCACAGTGGGCTGCAGAGTTGGTGCAGGGCTTGCTGGCTTCTCCAGGATCCCCTCCTCCCGTTGGGCTGGCCGTGGGAAGCGCACAGTGTGGAAGGGGATGCTGAATGCTCCAAGGTCAGACCCAGGAAGGCCGAGGCTACATAAGCTCATTGCCTTGGTAACACTGGTGCAGCACGTCCTCTCTGAGCACAGAGTCTTGACTGGCTTCATACAGAGCAGTTCCAGAGCATCGTCCCCATCGACAGCCTGTTTTGGTGCAAAGACAACGGCAGAACTGAGGACAAGGAGACACATTTCCCCTCACAAGAGGGGCTGGTAGTGAAGAGTTCGCTTGAGGGCAAGACCTTTCTGGGCCATGTTAACAGAATGGGAGTAATGCGTTCTACCCATTCCCGTTTGGCAACCAAATGAAGCTACAGAATGCAGAAGTGAACCAAGCTGCCTTTTACTGGCCTTAACAGGGGTTTTGTTTGAGTGAAGGAGAATCACTTCCTGGGCTTTCCTACCAACCAGGAAGCAAATAAGCCAACTGCTGTAACAGTCATGAGTAAGTATTTTGTTTGCCTGAGGAGGGGACAGGTGGATATCCGAGATGAAGATGTATAATCCAAGGTCACACCTATTTGTATCATACTTTTCTGGTGTGTCAAAGAATTGCAGTCTATTTCATAATAGAGCCATTTCCATCTCTGTACAGGAGAAAGGAATTTGTCACACCTAGTTTCTTTATGACCCTCTGTCTAACCAGTATGTTAAGATCATGGATTTTATTAGCCAGCTTTTACATAGCAATCAAGCTGCTCATGAAGCCAGCATACAGACCGACTGCTGTTGCTGCTATTCCTCACCCACCCCCATTTCTTCCCATCTCCTCTTAGGTGTTAAGCTCTTGAGAGCATGTTTATATAGCCCAGAGAGCAGGGCCTCCAACCTGAACAGCTGTTTGGGTACTACCTGGGCAAGTGTTTGCATTTTACAGTCTATATAGAGGACAAAAGCCCATCCCAAGAACAATATCTGTAATAAATCCTGCCTGGTCTAGCAGGTTTGCTACAAGGAAAATTGTAAGAGGGATGTGGTTTTGCTTTGATTATTTTTGTCCTTCCTTCCCTTCCCCACTTAAGGGAACCCACGTTCAGTAAGGAGGCATCCATCCATTTGACCACTGAGAATCTTAGGGGTGAACACGCAATGAGCTTTCCATACTGCATAAATACTCCAACCTATGACAAACCCCTAGCAACGCTGTGCAGGAGGCAGCCAGCCAATCATAGAAAGGCTTATAAGGGCAGCCAATCAGGCCCAGATAAGAAGGGCTGACGTGCAGAGCAGCTTGGGTCACTCCCTGGAGCTTGAGGGAGGAGGACTGGCTGCCTTGCAGGCAGAGGGCAAGCACACACCCTGGACACAGTGCCGCAGGCAGAGACCCAAGAAGCTAAAAGCAGCTCCTGGTATGCAACTAGGATCTGCAAGCTGAGACTGAGCCAAGGGCCTCCAGGGTGCTGGGCTGCAGGAAAGTGGCCCAGGAAATCTACAGCGTCTGAGGGGACACAGCAAGTGGCAGCTATCTGCAGGGTCTCTGGGCCAGGACCTGGACTAGTGGACCCTACCTCTACTCCTCACTGAGCAAGTGGCTGGACTGAAGGACTGATACACATGGAGTGTGGCAAAGCTGGAGGGCTGTGTTATGAAGAAGACCGGTCTCTTTCCATTTGTCCATATGACAGTTATACATTTTAAAAAGTTACATGGTTACATGTTTGTATTCTTGGTATTTATGTTACAGTTGTGCAGAGATATCAGAATTTTAATTTCTCCACCCCTTTGTCCTTGACACTTCCACTCCTGCACAGGTTCCGCCCCCTTGCCAGCAACCCAACTTTTACTAACAGTTGAGTCAAAACTCCCCCATCTGAGCTACATACTTTAGCGCTGCAAGGATTGTGGCACTTTGCCCATCAGTGTACACAAATGATATGCTAATGCATTTCTTCTGAATAATCAGACCTTTTACTGCTTAAGGTGCATCTGCCATCTTGGAAGAAACCCTCTGGCACATGTGCACTTCAGTTTAGACCCTATCATCAGAAGCAGGGGCTGACAGACCAGCAATGGAAGTCTCCGTGTTCAAGCTACAAGTCCTGAGCATCATTATAATTCGTCTTCATTTTACCATTTGCACTCCTGTTAAGAGGGTAGCCTCGTCCCATTTTAGGCTCCAAATCTAGTAGTGTGGGTATGAAGCAATCTTTCCCATACAAGTTCCTAATGGAGGTTTTCACCTTCCTCTGAAGCATCATGGATTGGCTACTGCATGAAACAGGACATGGACCAAGACTGACCTCGTAAATAGAAAAGAAACAGGATTTCAGACAGCCGAGAGAACCACACCTGTACAGCCTTTTAATATCAAGTGACACTTGTGCTTGCATGAATTTAGTCATGGGTTCCTTGTGATCGCCTCCTCACTCACTAGTTAAAGCAAATCCATTACACATTCCTCTGAGACTCTGGCCACCTGTTATATTCTAAAGGTAACTAATCCTTTCGGATTAATTTGCATTTCTTGGGCTAATAAAGCATGACAGTTATTTGCTAGAGCCAGTGACCAAACTAGCCAAGCCATTAGTCACTGTAACCCTCCGACTCGTTACCCCATTCACCCAGGAGGAAGGGTTCAGAACTCGTTTAGGCCTATAGTAGGCAGGTTTTCAAGCAACATTCCTGCTAACAATTATCAATCACATTCTGCCGGCTTACGTGAGGCACTAGAGGAATTCACACTGGGTGTCTGAGAAGTGACCTAGGACCAGGCTTCTCAAGGTAGTTCGTGCCTCAGCCAGGGCCGTCCTTGGCCATAGGCAGAATAGGCAGTTGCCTAGGGCACCAGTATTTCTGCTGGGATGGATGGGAAGCAGTGGAGCATGTAAAGCAGGGCTGGGTCCTAGAGGGAGCCGAATGTGCTGCCTGCAGCGCAGTCTGAGGGAGGGGATTGGCTGCTGGGGTCTCTGGGAAGGGGAGGGAGTAGGGGTGGGGGAAGGAACGCACCTGTGAGTGTCAAGTATCAGAGGGGTAGCCGTGTTAGTCTGAATCTGCAAAAGCGGCAAGGAGTCCTGTGGCACCTTATAGACTAACTGAAGTGTTGGAGCATAAGCTTATACATCGGCCAAAATGGACAGTCCCTACGTAAAAGAATCAATGGACACAAATCAGATATTAGGAATGGCAACATACAAAAACCTGTAGGGGAACACTTCAATCTCCCTGGACACACAATTGCAGATCTAAAGGTAGCCATCCTGCAGCAAAAAAAACTTCAGGACCAGACTTCAAAGAGAAACTGCTGAGCTACAGTTCATCTTCAAGTTTGACACAATCAACTCAGGATTAAACAAAGACTGTGAATGGCTTGCTAATTACAAAAGCAGCTTCTCTCTCTTGGAATTCACACCTCCAGATCAGCTACTAGAAGTGGGCCTCATCCTCCCTGATTGGATCCACCTCGTCATCTCCAGCCTGATTCTGGCCTGCATATTTATACCTGCCTCTGGAAATTTCCACAACTTGCATCTGACGAAGTGGGTCTTTGCCCACGTAAGCTTATGCTCCAACACTTCAGTTAGTCTATAAGGTGCCACAGGACTCCTCGCTGCTTTTACAGATTCAGACTAACACGGCTACCCCTCTGATACTTGACACCATGCAAGGCACTGCATTTAGCTGTATGGAGTGGAAATCTATCAACCTCATGAAGAAACTTGCACAAGTACAAACAGATATCATCTTTCTCTCCAAATGCAAATGGATGGACATTATACCAAATGGACTGAAGGTGAAAAATCCTTTGCTATCTACATACTGCACAGACTACAGTGAGAGATTATGCCATACACTATCTAAAAAACTGAGGAACCACCTGATCAGCATCCTGTACAGCAAACAGGAAAACATCAAAAAAGAGCTCTCCAATCTGGAGTCTCTCAAAACACCGACCTTCCCCACAAACGGACTTTACTAAAATAAGACAGGAGATCTACATTACACACTTCACTTCTCTACAGAGGAAGAAGGACTGTAAGCTGTCTAAAATCCTACCTACCACATGGGGCCACAACAGTGGTACCCCTAACTCACCCAGGAATATCATCAATCTTTCCAACTACACACTCAGCCCGGCAGAAGAGTCTGTTCTATCTCGGGGACTCTCTTTTTGGCCCGCCACCCCCACTAACATGATACAGTTCTGTGGTGATCTGGAAGCCTACTTTCGCCATCTCTGTCTCAAGGAATACTTCCAACACAACACTGAACAGTGCACTGACTCAGATACCTTCCCACCAACAGCACAAGAAGAAGAACTCCACATGGACTCCACCTGAGGGCCGAAATGACGGTCTGGACCGCTACATAGAATGCTTCTGCCGACGTGCACAGGCAGCAATTGTGGAAAAACAGCATCGCTTACCTGGTAACCTCAGTCGTGCAGAACGCAATGCCATCCACAGCCTCCGGAACAACTCTGACATTATAATCAAAGAGGCCGACAAAGGAGGTGCTGTTGTCATCATGAACAGGCCTGACTACCTAAAGGAGGCTGCCAGACAACTCTCCAATACCAAATTCTACAGGCCTCTTTCCTCAGATCCCACTAAGGAATACACTAAGAAACTGCACCATCTGCTCAGGACACTCCCTACACAAGCACAGGAACAAATCGACACACCCTTAGAGCCCCGACCAGGGTTGTTCTATCTATTACCCAAGATCCACAAACCTGGAAATCCCGGACGCCCCATCATCTCGGGCATTGGCGCTCTCACTGAAGGACTGTCTGGCTATGTGGACTCTACTCAGACCCTACGCCACCAGCGCTCCCAGTTACCTCCGTGACACTGATTTCCTGAAAACTACAATGCATTGGTGATCTTCCAGAAAACACCATCCTAGCCACCATGGATGTAGAGGCTCTCTACAAACATCCCACATGCAGATGGAGTACAAGCTGTCAGGAACAGTATCCTGATGATGCCACAGCACAACTGGTGGCTGAACTCTGAATTTATCCTCACACACAACTATTTCAGATTTGGTGACAATATATACCTCCAGACCAGTGGCACTGCTATGGGCACCCGCATGGCCCCACAATACGCCAACATTTTTATGGCTGACCTGGAACAATGCTTCCTCAGCTCTCGTCCACTTACGCCCCTTCTCTACCTACGCTACATCGATGACATATTCTTCCAGAGTCTCCTTCCCATGGGTCCAGATGATGAAGTTCACCATGATTTCAACAGCTTCCACCCCACCATCAACCTCAGCATGGACCAGTCTACACGGGAGGTCCATTTCCTGGACACCACGGTGCAAATAAGTGACGGTCACATCAATACCACCCTATACCGAAAGCCTACCGACCGCTATGCTTACCTGCATGCCTCCAGCTTCCATCCCGGACACACCACACGATCCATTGTTTACAGCCAAGCACTGAGGTACAACCGCATATGCTCCAACCCCTCAGACAGACCTACACATACAAGATCTTCAACAAGCATTCTGTAAACTACGATACCCACACGAGGAAGTGAGGAGACAGATTGACAGAGCCAGACGTGTACCGAGAAGCCTCCTGCTGGGACAAGCCCAAGAAAGAAACCAACAGAACACCACTGGCCATCACCTACAGTCCTCAGCTAAAACCTCTCCAATGCATCATTAGTGATCTACAACCCATCCTGGACAATGATCCTCACTTTCACAGGCCTTGGGAGGCAGGCCAGTCCTTGCCCACAGACAACCCCACCCAACCTGAAGCATATTCTCACCAGCAACTACACCGCACCATAATAACTCTAACTCAGGAACCAATCCATGCAACAAACCTCGGTGCCAACTCTGCCCACATATATACACCAGCAACACCATCACAGGACCTAACCAGATCAGCCATACTGTCACTGGTTCATTCTCCTGCACATCTACTAACGTAGTATATGCCATCATGTGCCAACAATGCCCCACTGCTATATACATCGGCCAAACTGGACAGTCCCTACGTAAAAGAATCAATGGACACAAATCAGATATTAGGAATGGCAACGCATACAAAAACGTGTAGGGGAACACTTCAATCTCCTGGACACACAATTGCAGATCTAAAGGTAGCCATCCTGCAGCAAAAAACTTCAGGACCAGACTTCAAAGAGAAACTGCTGAGCTACAGTTCATCTTCAAGTTTGACACAATCAACTCAGGATTAAACAAAGACTGTGAATGGCTAACTACAAAGCAGCTTCTCCTCTCTTGGAATTCACACCTCCAGATCAGCTACTAGAAGTGGGCCTCATCCTCCTGATTGGCTCCACCTCGTCATCTCAGCCTGATTCTGGCCTGCATATTTATACCTGCCTCTGGAAATTTCCACTACATGCACCTGACGAAGTGGGCCTTTGCCCACAAAAGCTTATGCTCCAACACTTCAGTTAGTCTATAAGGTGCCACAGGACTCCTCGCCACCTGTGAGTGTGACGCTCTCCCCCAGCCTGAGGTGAGACAGGCTGGGTGGCTCTGGCAGTATCCTTTGTTGCCCCCCATAACATTCATTCTTCTCCCCCCCCACACGGAGCACCCCCTCTTCGCCTTCCCCTCCCCTCTGGCAGGGCTGGGTTGGGTGAGGTGCTAGGGGGAGGGGGAGGCTGGCTGCATGCTGAGGAAATGGAAGTGACTCACTTCCACACACAGCTGGCTGGGCTGGGGATAGGGTGCCAGATAGCATGTGTGAAACATCAGGACAGGGGGTTGGGGTAGGGTGACCAGATGTCCCACTTTTATAGGGACAGTCCCAATTTTTGGGTCTCTCTTATATAGGCTCCTATCACACACACACACACACACACACACCCTGTCCTGATTTTTCACACTTGCTGTCTGGTCACCCTAGGTGGGGGTAATTGGTGCCTATATAAGACAAAGCCCAAAATATCGGGACTGGCCCTATAAAATCAGGACATCTGGTCACCCTAGCTGGGGAGCGCGTCTCTCCCCCGGGCCGGCAGTGATCCATCTCATCGGGGGGCATTATTAAACTGGATAATGCCATTGATCTATTTACAGTATAAGGTTGATAGAGTCAGGAGCGGTCCGAGGCCGGCTGCGGCAGCTGGCGCCCCAATGGCGGTGACATAATCACGGGGTGCCCCAGTGCCCCGTGACGTCATCATCAGGCACCGGGCTGGCGGCGCCCTAGGCAACTGCCTAGTTTGCCTAGCCTCACGGGCCGCCCCTGTATAGAGTTGTAACTAACATTAAGACTGATGCCCACTATACATTTAAAACTAAAAAGTGGCTTTGTAAAAATGACATGGGTTTCCAACTCTACTGTGTCAGTCAGGGTGGAGCACTTTGTGAGGTGTCTTCAAACTAGCTCAAGGTCACAGACTCACGGCTATCCTATATTAGTTATTTTAAATACTATTTCTGATAATCTGAATAATTTAAACAGTTATTTCTTTAAAAAAACACCCTTACAAGTTGTCGCATCGAAAACAACTTTCCGGGTCACAAAAAAGAAAACGGAAAGATGAAATAGGATTAGCTATCCAAGCACAGAAGGGTTCTATACTTAAGTTTGTACATCATGAAAACAACGAAGTTGATTGAGATCTTCAAGTAACTGCCGAAGAAAATTTTTATGCAGATGAAGCTCAAGAAACGCAACACACAGAACAATCATTTGAAACAGATGCCGACATAAAACAAGAAATTATAACAGTTGAAACTGTACTAGCATGGGATATAGATGACATTGGCACTTGGCCGCAATCTTTAAACAACGAATTCCGTGCCATTATACTTGAGAAAGGCCCTGTGAGAATAAAAGGTCTTGAATATCCTAAAGACATTAGAGGTAGGAAATTCACAGAAAACAATTACTACAAGAGACTTTCTAACGGTGAAATTGTCAACAGACGGTGGCTTGTGTACTTTAAATGCAAGGATGCTTTATTTTGTTTCCCATGCAAGATTTTCAATAGTTGCAATTTTAAGATAGCAACCATGGGTATTAATGATTGGAAAAATCTTAGTCACATATTACCACAACATGAAAAGGCACAACACCACATTGAAAGTATGAACAAATGGTGTGAGCTGAGTGTAAGGTTAAAAAAAAAAAATCAGACAACTCTTGATGCCCAAAATCAAAGATTGCTGGAGTCAGAGAAGCAGCATTGGCTTTGTGTTCTTGAACGTCTATTATCTATTGTTGAATATATATCAACAAACAATCTTGCTTTTAGAGGAAGCATTGAGAAATTATTCCAGCCCAAAAGTGGCAATTTTTTGGGTCTTGTACAACTGCTGAGAAAATTTGACACAGTGATGAGTGAACATCTCCGAAGAGTAACAGAAAATGAAATACATGACCACTATTTGGGACCAAGAATTCAAAATGAACTGATCATGCTAATGAGTGATAAAGTGACACAAAATTGTTTCATTGGTTACTTTAGCAAAATATTTTGCCATAATTCTAGATTGCACTCCGGACATAAGTAATCAAGAACAGATGTCGTTAGTAGCGAGATTTGTCTACATTAGTGATTCAGCACAGATTACAGTTAAGGAATCATTTCACATTTTTAGAAGTAGAAGACACTACAGGTTTTGGACTTCAAGCTCTCCTTGATGAACTAAAACGAATGGGATTGTCCGTAATGAACATTAGAGGACAAGGCTCTATGATAATGGTGCCAATACGAGAGGATGCATTTCTGGCATGCAAGCTAGATTGCTGGCAGAAAATCCACAAGCCTTTTTTGTTCCGTGTGCATGCCACAGCCTTAATTTGATTGTGTGATATGGCCAAGTCTTCTGTAGAAGCTATATCTTTTTTTGGTTTGCTGCAACGCATTTACGTGCTCTTTTCAGCTTCCACTCAACAATGGCAAATATTCAAAGCACATGTCAATGGTATTACCGATAAGCCTCTGAGACACGCTGGGAAAGCAGAGTAGAAAGTGCAAAAACATTGAGATATCAATCTGCGGAGGTTTACGAAGCACTGGTTACTATTTTGGAACAAGCCAGAGATCCAAAAGCTAGAAGTGAAGCACAATCATTAGCCTCTGAAATATCCAGCTTCAAGTTTCTAACATCTGCCACAACCTGGTATGACATTCTTGTTAAAATCTCAAGTGTAAGCAACATAATGCAGTCTGTGGAACAGGGAGACAGACAGAAAAAGAAGCTGCTGCAGGAGCAAGCCAAGGGGTCTCCATGAGATCACTAAACAGGAAAGCTTAGTATACAAGCCAGTTGCCAAGCTGGGCTGCTCTCCTGCTTTTATGCTGGTGAGGATTTGGTGCAGAAAGTTTCTGGGGAAAAGTGCCTTTCATAACCAGGCACTTCTAGACCAGGACAACGTGACTCAGAATAGGGAGCTTTTGACCTACAGAAAACAAACACTAGTTTTCGGGTGCTGTAAAGAATTGTGTTGCCCCGGCACCTTTATTGTGTACAAGGTGACAAAGCAGCATCAGAAAGGCTAAATGGAGGCAAGAGCAAGCATTTACCAAGAGTACCTAGACGCTTTCCCAGGCATTAAATGCTTAAAACTGTCATTTTTACAAATAACGCTGTTTCCCCAAATATCTAGGTTCCAGGTATTTTTAAACACTTTCAGAATCGGTGGCTGTCCAGCGTATTCCACCATACCCATGCTACCAGTTTGATTGAAACTATTCTCACTGTGGCTTGTACAAAAACTGAGCTGCAGGTATATTGTGCACGCAAATATACACGACACTCAGCTATTTGGCTCCCAGTGGAATAAGTCCAACCGCAGAGAATGGTACCAGATGACAAAACTAGCCGCATCTGACTCTCTCCTAAAGCCAGACAGACTGTTCCACTGAAGTCACCTCAGTTGGAGAAGCCAGGAGGCATCTCAGCTACTACGTCAAGCAGGTATTTTTTACTTGAAAAAGCAACAATTTATGCCCAGCCCAAATTGGACTGAATACATTTGAAAGAGCAAGTTAGTTTCAAAACCCCCTTCTGAATATCTTAATAGCAGTGGGGGACAGAACAAGCCAGTTAATATTAGGTAGACAGTCCTATTGGTAAACTTTTACCCTTTAAAAAGGTCTTCCTATGGGTTTATCAGAACAAAACCTGCGTTGGAAGTAAAACAATACAATGTTTTCTCTAGCCCATGTTATATTGGATGTGGCTGTAGAGTTGTTGGACCCGAAGCAAGAACAGTGCCTATGCCATGACTCATTGCGTCAGGAGAGGAAGATTGTTTGGGTAGGGCTATAGTTACTGGCAGCCTTTATATGAGAAGATTTGATGTTTTCCTTATGTTTATAGACGGCACCCCAAAAAGGTTTGGGACTATTTTAATATCAGTAAAGCAAGGAAGAGGTGGTGACCTGCCAGCTAAGAATGCCTCTGAAGTATTAGGAACAAGGCGGGTGAGTTAATATTTATTGGGCCAACTTCTGTTGGTGAGAAACAAGCTTTCAAGTTTACACAAAGCTCTTTCAGGTCTGGGGAGTACACTCAATATCACAGCCATCATCGTGTTATGGGCGGGGAAGTACTTTCCAAGTTACCTCACCCTCCACATCTCTAATATCCTGGGACCAACATGGCTACCCCAACATTGCATACAACAATGTGAAGTATTCACATTCCGGCAGATTACCATGCTACTTTGTCTGAAGCTAAGTTCATAAAAAGTAGCAGGCACTTGCCTATTGTGGTAAATGGTTCTTAGGTACTTGGGCACAAGGATTTGGCATCACAAGTCAAAGCTGACTGCAGGCCTGAGGTCTTTTGCAATAGCTGCCATCATGGGGAATATAGAGCCTTAAAAAAAAAAAAAATAGGTACATTTATTGTAGTAGGGTGATTGTGCTGTGGATATTCATCACCACCAACCTCCCTTCAAAGTATATGCATGAGAGATGTGACTTGGCACATCTTGCAGTGATTTATTAGGCAAGATCACTTTTTTGGTAGTACACCCTTAAAAAGGTTCCAGCTTCATTAAGTCATTGCTGCAGAGGAAGATGCAGGCCATACTGCCTCAGGGTGTAGCTCCCAAGTATGAAGACTCCAAAAATCCCCTTAAATGTCTTACTCATGAAATGTATACAAGCGATTATTCTTAGCATGCCAAAATGTCACTCTTCCATCAACACCTAAACAGTCATCTAGCGTACCAGGATAGAACTCTACAGGATTGGTTACATGGGATTTGGTTACATGGTTCTTGGGGAGACAGCCAAGTGTTTACACTCCTTCGGACCAATCAAAACAAGCCTGACCTACAGCAAGAGCTGATGTTTTTCTAGCAAGCGGAGCAACTGACAAGCCAGGAATCCTGTAGAGGAAAGCTACGGAAACAGCTTTTATAGACTGCAGAAGGTAAGTGCATAGTCTCCAACACAGTCAGTCCGCAAGGCTTCACACCAGGCTGAAGTGTTGGAGATTTGTACCATGGCACGATTTTCTGCCAAGAGCTGCAACAACAAAATAGTCTGCCCCTGCTATTCCACAATTGGGGTCTACAGCCCACAAAACCCCTTGGCAACATGTTTTATGAAGTAGAGTGTTTCTAGCAGACCTCATCTCTAGGAGCACAGGGCATTGGTTGACAGGGACCATGCTAAACAGTTCATGCTGTTTAATGCAACATCAGTGGCTAATGTTATGGTGACATTTGAGTGTAGCAGAGGCAAAAGGTTTGTTTTGCTCTGCAGTGCCTGTGCATCACGTTGTCTCTGTAATCCACGCACAGAGTTCAGATCACCTGGAGCTGCGTGTTGGCAGACTGTAGGTTGCATGGCACCGGACTCTGGAGCCCCTTTATTTCTTTCCATTTCAGGCCGAAAGAGTTTGGGTACCCACAGAGCACACTGCAAGGTCACCCTTTGGCTTATTTTCACATAAAAAAGGCAGATGGTTTTGAATTGTGAAGTGTTAAAGGATAAGAATTCAGGGGAATGCCAACTGACCTCTATTGTCTTTAGTCTCAAAATGCAGCTGGGCACCATTACTAGCAACAGGTGAAATCTAATCCAATAGCATCCATATTGTATTAGCTGCAAGAAAGCTTATATGATGTATTCAAAGTTTGTTTTCATACCTGTAACTAGATTGCATGGGAAAGCTGGGTTACTGAATTGTGTGTCACTACCAGTGTTCCCTGTAAGCTGAGCACTTGGGCGGCCACATAGGAGAGATTCAAATGCCACCCAGCTCATTAGAGCACCCAAAAATTCTATTGGTGGTGCACATCTGCACTTGCCTCGGTACACAAAATTTATTATGTACAGGGATGGAAAAAGTTAGAGGGAACACTGGGCATGTCTACACTGCAATTAGAAAACCACAGCTGGCTTGTGTCAGCTGACTCAGCCCCATGGGCCAAGCGAGCCCATTTCATTGCAGTGTAGACTTCCAGGCTCAGGCTGCAACACAAGCTCCAAGACGCACACACCCCCAGGTGCCAGAGTGCTAAAGCCTGAGCTGAGCTTGGAAAACTCTGGGCAATGAAACAGCCCCAGAGCCCAGACCCCCACAAACCCAAGTCAGCTGGCAGAGGCCGTCCGCAGTTGTTTAGCTGCAGCGTAGACATACCCAGTAAGAGCAAGTTTTGTTTAGAAGATCCTGAAAAATGACATTTGTAGTTTCAGAACTGCTACCTGTTGGCAAGTCTCAAAAGAGAGACTCCGTCCATCACCAATGAGGAGTTCCAAATGGCTTCTCTTCTCTGTGGGGAATTAAGGCAAATAGAGCCCTGCATGGATACAAAATTGGTATCTGCAACTGCAAAAATGATCCGCAGATATTTGCGTCCACATGCACGGATTTGTGGGGCTCTACAAGTGGGCAATCTACACAACAGGCACTGGAAAAGCAGAATAACCTGACTGACTTTCAGCATATTCTGTTAGTATGAAAGGTCAAATCTTTTGATGCTACAAGACTTCTGGCCCTTCTACATTTTTTTAGTCTGTAACTGAAAAAAAGCCTTAATGTATAGTCCTGCAGAACCTTAGAGACTAACACCCCTATCCCTCAGACTTCTTCACAAAGTCCACCCTGAAGTCCTGCCTCTGCTAAGCTGCCTAGTCAAAGTGTGTTAGAGATGCTTGGTGCATTTGTAAACAGTTTCCCATGCACATAACTGACGTTTGAATAAGCAATATTGTTCCTTTACCTCTTGTTACAGCCTAACATGGCTACCTCTCAGACTCCTACCTCTAAGATCTCCAGGCTGCAAACACCTCAGGACAGGGCTCACACTGTGTTTATCACAACATTACTAGAAGTTACTCCAGCAAGCAGTATACCCCTCTAAGTTTAGAAAGATAACTGAATACTTAAGACATGCTAATTGCAGAAATCCCCAATTGTGTGACCTTTTGCAAGGAAGTCCAGCCAGAGAGTCTGAGTTTTAATCACTGTTCAGTTCTAGTAATGAACTTCTAACTTCCTTTTCCTCGCTTCCTAATGCTCCTTTCCCCAGTGCCACGGCCAGCTCTGACAATTGGCGGAATAGGAATACGTACCAGTGGTCAGTGTCTGGAAAGCCCCACAACTTTCCAATGGGGAAACCTGCCTCTGCATAACTGCCTAGCTACAGCAGAACTTCAACCTTTTGTTTGCCTCTCTCTAGAGAGGAAAATTCCCCTGGCGTGGTTCTCACTTTAGGAATGGTCTGTGTTAAGTGATAAAGATAAGCAGTGCTTTTACAGCAGGGTTTTGCATCTTGTGATGCGGAAGACTTTGCTCTCAAGTTATCCAAGGGAATCTCAACCTGTTACATAAAATTATAACAAGTCAGCAAGAGTTGTAAATTGGAAGGTTTCAGTTAAAGGAACTGAGATAAGGGATCCTCAAGGCTGCGTCTAAAATCATAGGTTGGCGTCTCTGGATGGAATTCACGGAAGTATTTGGATGGATTCTAATGGGACAGGTTGCCCCTTTCTTGGCAGGGATCCCATCTAAAGAGTGGAAAGTGAGACTGAATGGAGTGAGTGTAACCATTGGGGCTGCCACTCAAGGGGTCCACCGTGACCTTGTGTTGTCAGGATGTCTTTCATGACTACAAAGACCAAACAGCCAGAGGGAAACTGAGGATGCCGCCACCTCCATAGGCTTCAGCTAAATCCTGACCATCCCCTGGAACGAGAGCCTCAGGGCTTGACTGCTACCGTTCCCTGATGAGTTAGTGCTTTCTTTCCACTTGATTTGTTTCCTCTCTCTCCATTTTTGCCCCTCTGGGGCATCTGGCTTTGCTGCCATGCCACCCTGAAACTGTGACCAGAGAAGCAGCTTAAAGCCACACTCCAAACAGCCCAATGCTGGCCCAAGTTTGCAAGGAGCAGGCTTGTGTTTCTCCAGCAGCAAAGTTGCAAGAGTCACTCCCAAACACAGCAGCTGCATTCTTCCTTCCCTTGTGTGCACACAACTGGATTGGTCTGGAAGACAAGACTGGACTTCGACAGCTCTAGACCATCTAAGCACCCCTTTTCTTTTCCCTTAAAAAGGGCAGCAATGGCATCTAAAACGCTTCGCCAGAGTTCCTCCTTAAGAGGCCATACATCTAAGAGAACAGGAATAAATTAAAAATCAAAGCTTTCACACCTTCACACTTAAATGCTTTGCATTTCCTTTCCTGCATTAGTAAGAGATGAATGCACCCCTCCCCCGGTAAGCCAGCTGTAATTTGACATGACACCCAAACCGCATTTAATTTAATGTAACAGTGAACGAGTCTCACTGACATCTTCTCGTTGGGCCTGAGTGATTCTTAAAAACAAGCCCCTTTGTAGGTTCCTACAGATGCAGCTTCTGGAGCCCCCTCCCTGAAAGACCTTCTTTAAGGGGTTATCCAATTCTGTGAACAGGTAAGCGGATTTAATTTTTCTGATCATTGGTCATAGGTAACACTGACCACCATTGGTCCGATACAACTATTAGACAAGGCTGCAGCCTTATTCTAACACAAGCATTAAAGGTTAAGTGACTGCACTGGCAAGTTGAGGGTTACTTGTGAGGTAGGTGGAGATTTTCACTAACAATCCCAGGTTGAGGCAGAGCTATAAGGAAGAGCGAAGCTAAATGCCTATCAGATCAAACACTGCACTTTACTGGAAGAGGGCTTTTTGCTTTCCATCTATAAGGCCCTAGTCTTTTCTCACTAATATCCTGCTGGCAACGGATCTTTCCCCTAGCCGAGGCACCATACTGGTTTTACAGGATTAGATTCCTCAGACACAATTCCAGCAGACAGTTTTACTCAATTAGCATGGAGCTGCATTGTGAGCAAGGGTCTGCACCTGGGCTCTGGGGCTGGTAAACTGACAAGAATCAAGGGCCTTAGCACAGCTGTGGCAAATATCTCTAGGCTTCAGTAGTCTGTGTGATGGGCAGCAGGAAGAGCAATGTTCAGTTCTGTAAACTGCATTTAATTCCCTACTTCCCTCCAGGGTCCTCTGTAGTCACTGGTAAGTTTGAATTTTATAGCCCCTCTGAAGTGCAGAAGCCAAAAGCTGCCTGAATGAGAAACCTGGTTTTGCTTCAGAAACGTTTACACAGATCCATGATTCTGGACTAAGATGTTGTATCTGGAAAGATGGACATAACTGTTGGGTTGTTTTTTTTAAACTACATTCCCCTTAAACTTGAAGGGGAAGACCAACATCTAGTTTGTAGTCATAAACCCTCTCCCTGATCTAGGCGATCCATGGACATATTAGGAATTTTTTCTCCAATACACAATTGATCTGTTTCTCTTATACAAGAGCCCAAACCTGTTCCCACTGACTTTCTAAAGGGGGACACTTGTGGGAGTGTTTTCCTAATGAGTATATGCAGGCAGGTAAACAAACAAACAAACAAACAAACAAACAAAAACCACAAACCACCAAGACACCTTCAGAGAACTCACTGGAATTTTTGGAATAATGTGTTAGAGTTTCTTCATGCCCTGCTATTCCTGCAGTTAGCCTAGCAAATACCATGCATTAATGTTGTGTATACTTTTAGAAGTTGTGTCCCTAAACTAACAAAATTAGTTAACTTATGCAAATGGTATGAACAGGAACACCAACACCAGCTGGCTCCCACAGTAGGGTCCACATCCTAATTACTTAACCAACCAAACAATGGAGGTGCTAATTGTTCTTATCAGCCTCTTGTAACTATTTGAATCTATGCACAGTCTCTTTCTCCCTCCTCTCTTTTCCCCTGCCCTCCTTCCTTATTTATTCTTGGACTTGGACTTCTAATACTCTAGTCATCTGAAGTAGTGGGTTGTGCCCACAAAAGCTCATGATAACATATACATGTTTTGTTAGTCTTTAAGGTGCTACTAAACTATTTGTTTAAGTTTTTCCTCTTACAGACTAACTTAGCTACCCCATTGAAGCTCTTACATAATTTAATGTTAAACTTGTGCTCTTGGAACTAAAAAAACTGGATCTCTTTTACCATCTTGTTTGATGAAGTTAGCCAAAAAATATTTCAGTTTTTACATGCACTAGTTAAGTTACAGTCTAGGCTGCTTTCTACTATGCTATAATAAGATTAAGTAAATTCACCACATGCCTCAGAATAAATCATACTGCCTCAGCTGTTCTTTTCTGTGCTACTCAAGCAGAGTTGCTCTGTGCCATAAAACAAAGAAATAAAACCAGGCTAACTGATTAACAAAAAACCATTCAGGAGTGTGATTTTAGGATACAACTAACCTAGTATGTTGTGTTTCCTCAGGAAAGTAACACTAGAGCTTTCAATTTAAAGCCTAATTTCAATGAATGTGTTTTTCTCCCTAGTCTAGAATCACAATTAGGGAGACAAGTTTTGTTTTAGCAGTAAGAACACTATTTATCCTTGACAAGAAGTTTATCAGTTGTTACAGAATGACTCAGTAAGACCTTTTCCCTATTTGTCTGCTTGTTCTGTTTGGCCTAGGAGTGTTTGTGGAAGCTCTAATACTGGTCTTATTCCCTTCTGAGTCCTCACTTAAGAGATTGCTCTACTGAAGTGTCTCTTATTTCCCTACACTCATCTCTCACTAATATAGAGTTAAAGAGCAATAGCAACTTCTTTCCTCATCCTTCCCAGCTTTCATCTAAAGAGTCTAAGTACTCTAAGAGGCACAAGTGCCTGCATTTCCCTTTTTGTGCACTAAGACCCACCTCCTTTGGAATCTAAACTAATGAGAATGCTTAGGATCCCAGCTGGCTCTCCTATTGGTTTTTGGAGGCTGTCACTCAGTGCATAACTTGAGGGTGGGCCTCTGTGCTCAGAAATGCTATTTCTTAAAGGTCTACTGTCCCCTTTTTAGTATGCCCATCCCTGCTGATTGCTAAGGAGCTCTGCCGATATGGTGACCCGATGTTTGGGGGTGAAACACTTTAAAAAATGTGCGGTGTGTGCAACTTCGGTGCTAGTGCAAGGGGCGGGGTGAAGAGCGCCGGAGGCAGCTGTTTATCTACAGAATAGTGCGTGCTTCCCCCTCCTTGTCCCATTAATGTGCCACAACCTCGGGACCGGCTGGCTAGGTCACAAGTCAGGATGCTGAGCTGTAGGCACCACTCGCAGCAGACACCCTCAGAGGCCACAGCAGTCCTTCCTTCCCAATGCAGGGCCGCAGCAAATTCCTTCCCTAAATCTAATCCTCTAGCACAGAATCCCTAAATAACGATCCAGAGTGCGATCTCAGCTACACCCACGTCAATCCAGACTGTGACTGGGTGTCTGCCCCGCACTGGCCCTTTAAGGTTAAAACCCAGCCAGGGCTGGAGCCATGGAGCAAGCAGCTGCAGCAGAGAGCTGCCAGTTAGGGCCCAGCTGTGGGCTGTATAAATAAGGGCTCCAGGAGGGTAGAAGAAAGACAGTGGGGAGTAGGAGGGTGTGGTTGTTGTGGAAGCTAGAAGTGTTTTGGTGCAGAGCAGAGCAGAGCAGAGCTGAGCTGGTGGTGGTGCTCTGACTATGCAAGCTCCTGGATTGCAGGGCCTAAAGCAAGGCCTTTGGGTGCTAGGACTGAGGCAGTAGGCAGGCGGGCGGGCAGGGAAGAGGATGGGCAAAAGCAGCAGATCTGCACCCCTTTTGCTGATGAGGAATGGTCATTTCCAACTGCAGTTTGCCTCTGGGGCAGGGGCTAGATGAAGACTTGGCAGTAAGTCACTGAGGCAAGGTGGGTATAGGGGACTTGAGAGGGGGGCATCTCCACAGGGAGAGGACTCCAGAGTGTGGGGCACTGTGGTAGAGCAGTACCCATGTAGGAGGGTACCACAGTGTGGGAGACATGAGTCCTGACATAGTGGTGGATGGAACAGTAGGTGAGACACCAGCTAGAAGGGGGGTGCTCCAGTGCCAAAATGCTAATTCCTTGAGTGACCAGCAGGAGGTGCCCTGGGGGCAAGGTCTGCTGTGTTACAGTAACTAAGGTCTGCACAGGCAAGGGGATCTGTATGCTCCGTGCTCCATTCAATGCCCAATCAAACCCTTCTGTGTTGCAAAGTGGGGATGGGGCGAAGTGGGTCTAATCCCTCTTTTGCTCTCCCAGCTTGGGCTGGTGGGAGCTGACAGCCCTCCAGAGTAATACAGGGCAACCAGCGTGATCCATGTCTTTGTCACCTTGAGACTGAATGGCTGTGGTACGTTCCACACAGGGCTGGCTACACATGACAGCCACAAGGAGAGAAAAGCTAGAGCAGAATGCAGCCAGCGGCTTATCTAATGGAGTGCTCAGGGTGAACATATTCAGCCAGTGCTCTGTGAGCTGCAGGGGCACCTGTGGTTTGGGGGCTCTGGGTGTGCTACTGCACCCCTGGCTGGCAGCAGTAATCATATGTTGCAGATGCATCGTTTCCTTCAGCAGCAGCCCCCCACTATACATGCTGTCCCAGCACCCTGGGGTGTTTAAGGTGCTGCTTTTGCTGTATAACACCTTAACAAGCTCAGACCCTTGCTACCTGAGACCACCTCTCTCCCCATGACACATTGCCACCCGACAGGTCTGCAGAGGCACGCTGGCTGGATCTGCCTCCCTGTAAGAGGGGGTGGTGGCAAAATGCCCTCTGGGAGGGCCCCACACCTTTGACTTGTGCTCTGCCCTCCCTGCACTGGAAGGCACCTCTTGTTGCCAGTAGGGATGTTAATTGACTATTCAATTAACTGATATTTAACATCATGAATTCTTATCACTTACTTGACTATTCTATAGTCCCCAGGGGTGGGGCCGACAGCCAGTGCGCTCCAGCCTTACTCTCGAGGAGCCCCCGCCACTCTGTGCTGCTGCCTCTGTGTCAGAGGCAGCAGCGTGCGGTGCCAAGCAGGAGCTGGTCCATGAAGGGAGCCAGTTTAAAAACCAGCTCGCCTCTCAGACTGGCTGCCTGTCACCCTGTGCCCTGATAGAGGCAGCAGTGTGGGGTGGCGATAACAGCTTTCCAGGGGGTGAGTCTGAGCTCCCAGACCCAGCGCGAGCCGGAACTGAGCCAGGCTGCCTGCCCGCCTGGCTCCTAATACGCTTTGGCTATGTCTACACTGCAGGCTTTCTGTTCTTGCGCAAAAATTTGCAGAGCGTCTACACTGCACGCACGTTCTTGCGCAAGTAAATTTTCAGGAAAGCGTCAGAAAACAGGGCTTCTTGCGCAAGAGTTATTCCTCTCCCCACGAGGAATAAGCCCTCTTCCACAAGAAGGCAGTGTAGACAGGCAACATGAATATTTTGCGCAAGAAACCCCTATGGCTAAAATGGCCATTAGAGCTTTCTTGCGCAAGAGAGCATCCACGCTGCTACGGACGCTCTTGCGCAAAAGCACATGGCTGTGTGGACACGCTCTTGTGGAAGACCTTTTGCACAAGAACTCTTGCGCAAAACTGTTCTTGCGCAAGAAGCCTGCAATGTAGACATAGCCTTTAAGTGCAGAGACGCAGTGGGGGCAGGTCCTGAACCCAGTGCAAGCCAAGACTGAGGCGGGCTGCTGGCCAGCCTGCTAAAAATTTTACAGACCATGGGGGTTGGGGGGAAACGCGTGTAGTTTATAGCATTAACCTGTAAGCTTTTGCTTATCAATTAATCGACTACACAATTGCATCCCTATTTCCCAGGGTGGGGAATTGGGGGAGGTGTTTAAAGACAAATGACGGATTTGTCTGATTTCTCAGTGCTGGTATGTGCCTTGCTCTGATTAGTTGTCATTGTAAATATGTGTCTGGGGTAGCTAGAGTGTTCGATGGATGCCTCTTGTTCATGTTGCTTAATACAGATAAGGAATGAATACATATAAATACAGGCTGTGTGCTCCAGCCCTGCCATGCCTCCTCACTACAGGGGCGGCAAGTTGTGTGGGATGGTGATGCCCAGGCTCCTGGAATATGCTGGCCTGCGGGCCCAGCTCCACTAATATTTGGGGCTGGGTATCTCTCCGTTTCTCCCCTCTCAGCCCGCCAGAGCGTGTCTCTGCCCTGGTCCCTGCCTGCCTCCAACCTCTCCCCCCCCCCCAAACTCACTCTCACTACTTGCTCCTTTCCACTAGCAGTTGGCTCAGGACTCTTCTCTCCCACCACCACCATCAGGCAGCTGCCAAGTAGAGCTGGGGGTAGAGAGGAGCCCTCAGCCAGTGCTGCTCTGGGCCAGGCCAGTGACCATCTGCTCTGGGCTCTGCCTCTCATTGTCGCTCTGCAGAAGCTGCCAGCTGGGGAAGTTGGAGGCTGCCTCCCCTCACACCCATGCAAAGAAACACCTCCTCTGCCGTGGGCAGCACCAGTGCTGGGGGGGGGGGGGAATAGGGCTGCATGGGGCCCTGAGGGACAGGGCCGCTCTGTGCTCCTGAGCTTCAGCTGTCCTGTGCTGAGGGGGGTGGTGTGTGGGATGCCTGCTCTGTGTTGGCTCTGCAGGGCCTGGGGCAGGGTCTGAGGAGAGATGCTGGGATAAGAGGGGGTGGGAGGTGCTGGGCAGTGGGGGAGATTTGTGCATTTTGGGGCGCTGGGCAGTGGGGGTCTGTGTGAGGTGGTTTGAGGTGGGGCTGTGGGGAAGGGTTCCGGGCGGTGGGGGTGGAAGAGATCTGTGTGTGTTGTGCTGGGTTGTTGGGGGCTCTGTGTGGGGCTCAGGGTGGGGGAGTGCTGGGCAGGGGCGCTGGTGGTCAGAGGACCATGCGCACTAAATGGAGCAGGGTTACCCCTGCTGTGCCATGTTCCATTGCCCCTGGCTGGGCCCTTGCTCCAAGGACCAACCTCCCCAGGCCATGTTCCATTGCCCCCATAGGGGCCCACAAAAAAGTTACTCTGGCCCACATGGCAGCCCCCTCCCGGCAGGTGACTCCAAATGGGAGGGAGGGGCTTTTCTTGGCTGGACCTCTTGAGCAGCAGCCTGGGGAGTGGTTGGGTGAGTGTTGTGCTGGGTGCAGAGGAAGAGCAGGGACCCCACTCTCAGAGTTCACTGCTGCCAATGGGGAAAAGGTTGGGGGGAGTCCTCCCCTCTGGCCCCCCACCCCAGCCTTGGGGCAGCCCAAAACTCCTCATTTGGCTGCACCCCAAATTCCTTATTCCCAGCTAACCCCACGTTCCATTTCCCCTCCTGAACCCCAATACTTTGCTGGAGCCCACACCCAGTACCCAAACTCCCTCCCAGAGCATTAGGCACTAGAGGGGCAGGACTTGAACCCATTCTGGGCACCACCAAAAATTATACAATTAATTGCAGTAAACTCAAGCGATTAACGCAAAACAAATTAACTAGTGTTTTTATATAGTCACAATTAATCTGTTTTAATTGCATTGTTAAACAATAATAAAATAGCCATTTAAATGTATTATAAATATTTTTCTACATTTTTTATTATTGATTTCGATTACAACACAGAATACAGCCCACAGTACTCGCTTTATATGGTTTTTATTACAAATATTTTCACAATAAAAAAGATAAACAAAAGAAATAATATTTTCCAGTTCACCTCATGCAAGTACTGTACTGCAATCTCTTCATAGTGAAAGTGCAACTTACAAATGCAGAATTATTTTTTTCACATAACTGCACCCAAACAAAACAATGTAAAACTTTACAGCCTACAAGTCCACTCAGTCCTACTTCCTGTTCAGCCAATCACCAAGACAAACAAGTTTGTTTACATCTGCTACAGTAGATAATGCTGCCCACTTCTAATTTGCAGTGTCCCCAGAAGGTGAGAACAGACATTCAGATGGCACTCTTGTGGCTCATAGTGCAAGGTATTTACCTGCCAGCTGTGCTAAACATTTGAACGTGTCTTCATGCTTCAACTTTAATCCTTTTTACTGTGCCAGAATCACCTCAAATAACCTTAATGGGTCTCCTGATTGGCAGCTCTAATTGAACAGACAGAAAACCTGAACTAATTTCAGAGGTCATTTAGCTCAGAGCACAGCATATTGATGGGGAAGCATGGGGAAGCTATCAACAGCAGTGCCCATGTTGTACCTTTTCTGTGGAAACAAAAAACAGGACTATGTAGCACTTTAAAGACTAACAAGGTGGTTTATTAGGTGATGAGCTTTCGTGGGCCAGAGGACTTCATCCTCTCAGGTCATCTCTTCACATCTTTCAGTACCACTGCATTCATTCACACCACACACAACAGATGTTAGTCGCATCACTTAATTCATGTCTGGAGGGAACTCAGATGCCACCGTGATGAAAGCAATATAAAAGCTTGAACCGAATAGAAGAGGACATAGAAACACCCTTACGTCCATTAAATTATAATTCACTATGCACCCAGTTCCACTGATTTCAATAGTTACCCCTATAGTAAAATGTTATTCACTGTACGTTAAGCACAATGGGGCCTTTAAAAATAGGCTTAATTATAATTAATTAGCTCTTTTGGTAAATGGTAGAAGAAAGGCAGAGAGCTTCTTTTAAAAACCCCACAGGTTTTAACATCTGTTTTACACCAGTGTAAATAAGTGGCTTTCAGTGGCTTTTTTCCTGATTTACGCTGGTTTTAGTAAGACCAGAATCAGATTCAAGGAAAGCAGATGAGCAGTGGCATTATATTGTTAGATGCCCAGTTTAGGATGGTTTGCTTACAGGAGTTTTAAAGAAACCCAGGTTAAATATCATTAGACTTCATTCAAAATGCTACTGCATCCTTCACTGGCCTCCTTTGATGTGGGACACAGCAGGAGCTCTGACCCATCAAAGCAAGCTCATTAGCACATGTCTGAATGTAAATGCAACAAGGAACTTATGGAAAATCTTGCTAATGTGGTCCCAGGTTCTTTCAAAGGCAAGAGGTTGTAAACTTGCTGGCACTAACTCAAGATGTAATGTGAGTTTATTTCCATCAAACAAAAAATGACATCAAGCAGTCCAATAACGCCATCAAAGCTATTGGAATTCATTCCTCCCTCCCCCCCAGATACTTACAAATTCTATAATGGCTGTAAAGGTTTCCAACGTCATTTAAGTTAGATGGGGACACTGATAAAAGAAAACATATGAACACATTTAGGCTATTTTACAACCAAGATTTGCATGTATATTGCCTTTCTGCTCATTATATATGGCTGTCGACACCAGGCGTTGCAGTAAATCCATAATGGAAGGCAATAGATTTGAGGACAGATTTAAAATGGGACAGGGAAGAAATAATTATCACTTTCTGCAATAAGTACAGGATCCAAGCAGGAAACACTGACAGTCAAGGTGAAAGGGAAGGGAGGTGAAAGTAAAGAATATTAACACCTGCACATTGCAGAGGTAAAGAATGAGTGACACCACCCCCACCCCACCTCAAAAAAGCCACCGTCGCTTTGCAAAGGAAGGAATAATGGGGAAAATCTTCAGCAGGTGTAAAACCGTGGTGACTTGTACATGTGGCTTGCAGGACTGTGAAATTGTGAAAATGTGATCGTAACGTGATTAATGCAGAGACTGAGCCCAGAGAGTTGACCTCTAAAACCAGATACTCAGCCAGTGTGTATTATTAACACGCCTCCACAGAAGTCGATGGCTGAGGATGTGGCTTAAAATGGTTCCTTCTGCCTAGCTACATGAGTGGATAGGACAGGGAGCTTGATTACACGGCAGGGTCTGTGCTGCTGAGTTTGGGATGAGTTGAAATTTGGCAACATTTTTCAATCCAACTAGCAGGCTCTAGCAATAACTTTGCCAAGACGTAAAGGAGGATTGACCAGGTTCTCAGCAAGGGAAGGTTTACAAACAGGGCTTATTGTTTCAAAGGTCTGTATAGACGTTGCATAACAATATCCTTCTAAATACTATGTAGTTGTGCTCTCCAAACTACAATTTGAATGTCCTGCTTTAGAAGCTCCTCATTTGGGACCCTTTGAGTACTTACCCAGTGAACCTCAGGCCTCTTTACGATGTCTCGCTTTGGGCACCCAAAAATGGAGGCAGACAGACTCACCACTTTTGAAAATGTAGACCGCTAGAAATAGAGTTTAGGACACATGTTTTGAGCCTGGTGTTTATAGCTTTTTTTCTAGGTTTTTCTTCTAGGTTGTTCATTGTGGCTGTCTCTAGACTACATCCCTCTTTCAAAAGAGGGATGTAAATCAGACATATCGAAATTGCAAATGAAGCCAGGATTTGAATTTCCCGTGCTTCATTTGCATAATTGCATCACGGCGGTTTTTTTTTCCGAAAAATGCTATTTCAAAAGTGAAACTATGGTCTAGACGTGGTTCTTTCGAAAAGAAAAGCCTTTTTCGAAAGATCCTGTAAAGCTCATTTTTTGAGGAGTACAGGATCTTTTGGAAAAGGCGTTTCTTTTCAAAAGAACCACATCTAGACCGCAGTTTCACTTTCGAAATAGCAGTTTTAAAAAAAAAACGCCGTGATGCGATTATGAAAATGATAAGATGGACATATGATAATCTCTCCGGCCCCGTAGAGGCTCAAAGGTCGTTCTTAATTAATTTTAGTTAATTAAAATTTCTTTCGCAAGAAGCCATAGTCACTGCCTTGTCCCCTTGGTTTGTGTAGCACATTCAAAGCACTTGGCACAGGCAGCTCAGCAGCATGAGCTCCAGTTTTTGGAGGGGAAACCATGACTCCAACAGGCTAAGGGCTTGGACCCATAGAATCCAGGGATCGTAGCCCCCAGACCTCCAGCTCTAATCACATACCCCTAAAACCTAGAGCCACTCCCCTGGCAGAGGTGAGACAAGACCCAGGAGTCCTGGTTCTCAGCCTGACAATCCCACCTCACCCCTGGTGCCCGGCCTCCCGCGCCGCTCGGAAGCAGCTGACGCGCTTGGGGGCCGCCAGGGCTGGTGACTGTTGGATCGCAGAGCGGCAACATGCAGCCTGATATGTAAACTGCGGGCCGGCCGATGCTAATGGGCGGGGGAGGGACGCAGCACTGTCTTAAAATAATTAGTTTTTGATATTATTTTTCTGCACCCCCTCAGCTGTGCGTCCGAGGCAAGTGCCTCACTCGCCTCACCCTTGTTACGGCCCTGCCCCCTGCAAACTGGAGCACTTCTCTGTGCAGGCGTGAGGTGGTATTCAATTGTTTGAGGGGGAACAAATTTGACTTAGCACGCTATATTTCCCTAGTGTAGACAAGCCATTAGAAGTGCAGTCTTACCAGGTTTGAGGCACGCTGCAGAGGAAGCACAGAGAAACACACACTATAACTGTTCTACAATTTTATTAAAGAGGCTTTGATCTCTAGGCCTGGCACTCTAACACCTCTGACATGCGCTATATTTTACAGAGCTTTTTATTTGCCTTTATTATTTTGTCAGACAGCTGGGGTATTAGCTGATGGACAGATGCCAGATACACATAATTATCATTATTACTGTTTAGTCAGAAAGGAGTTTATTATCTTGTGGAGAGCTGAAGAAACATTGCCCAGGGCACAGACAGATCAAAGGACAGCCACAACATGGAGCCACTGCTAATCAGGGGTAATAATTCTACACAATCTGGAGTCCCATGGTTCGCAAGGGAATGGCTAGCACTAAGGAACCCAACACAGTCAACACTGAATCCGTAGCTGACTTATGATGCCAACACTGAGGAGTGAAAGCTGTACAGAGGGCTTGCTGCCATATACATCCTGCGGGACTTGTAATGGAGGGATTCAATGGGGTTCTGAGAAAACGAATAGAATTCTATAGAAATTATTGTTTAAAAAAATCTATATTTAATGGCAAATGGGGCTAGAGGGCATTTACACTAAGACACCTTCACACCAGACTGGCAGTTTAAAAGGTCCTTGAAATAGGAGTCTCTTTACATTACCAATACAGTGTAAACAGGACTGAGATTCAGGCCCTGAGCCTCTATCTATAGACTTCTTTAAAGCACCTAATGGAATACAGCATCGCAACTGGATTCTGTGATGAACTGAGGCTGTGTCTGCACCACTTGGTAATTCTGGTTGATATTGTGAAGTTGTATTATGAAAAACTGCTGTCTTGTAAGTTCCTAGGTGTATATGGATCCGCCTTTGCTGGTAGGTCCTTAGCATTAATGCACCAGCAGTCTGCAGCCCATACAATGGGGTGATGCTTGGAATTCAATGAATCTATCCAAGGGCGAATACTTGGACAACAGGTGAGCTGCCTCCCTAGTTAAACCAGCTTTAACTTATCTGCTTAAAGGGAGCAACGGAAAGTTACCCAGAAGACAGACTGAAGGAAGCTGGGCGGGCAGGGTGCAGGGAGTTGGAAATAGCAAACGAAAGCACAGGACAGGAGAAAGCAAAGGCACAGACGCTGGGTAAGGAGCTGTGGAGGGGGAGAGTTCACTTACCCCAGTGCGTTCCAGCCTGCATGGAGCAGGGAACCATTTACCTTCCTTCCTCAGTACCATATGGAAAGTCCCACACGATTACCAATGGATTGATGAGATAGAAAGGGGTGGGTGAAACGTTTGGGTTTGTATGGTCTGTTCTTCACGTAATTACTTATGAGAGACTAAAGGTGTGAGATTCTATTCCGTGTATGTACATGCACATGTTGACTGCTGCCTGCTCTAATTGTAAACCAGAAGCTTCACATCTTTGGTGTGGAGTTCTGGGAGAGAGAGAGAGAGGCCGTTTATATTGGGGGTTTGTGCTTCATATGACTTTTCTGTGGAGGGGAAATAGACTGAGAGTCAGAGCTCCCAGACGTGTGGAGGGAGAAACCAGGGCTGCGGCTGGAGACTCCAGAAGCTTGGAACATGGGTACAAGGGGAATCCAGACCTGCAGAGATTGTGCTTCCACTCGCAACAGGCCTCACTAGGATTGCCAGATGGTTTAACAAAAAATACTGACCCTCCCACCCACCCCAAAAAAATACCGGGAAAAAATTCTGTTGAGGGGGAAAAAAAAGGGGGAGACCAAAGTTGTTGAGCCAAAAAAAAAAAGGTGCTGTGCCTTTAAAAGGTCCCGCGTGCCTCACTCCCGCCCCCGCCAGATGCGGCAGGGGAGTTTCCCTCGGATGGAAGCCCGGCGGGGACAACAGGAAATACCGGACATTTCACATGTCTGGTATTTTCTGGTTTTTTTACTGGAAGGGGGAACCCAAATAATGGACAGTCGGGGCCAAAACTGGACACCTGGCAACCCTAGGCCTTGCAGGTGGCCAGCTGCGGGTGCTTGCTAGAATCGGTGAAACTTTCTATAGAGCCTGATGAAAAATAAAATAGAAAAATTCTTGTGCTTTCAATAGGCTTGGCAGAATTTGATGTTTTATCATTTTGACGCATAATGTGTTGAAGTGGGGGCCTTTTTGTAGTTATGGGGGAAGGGTCGGACAATAGTTAAGTGACAGAAGTTGAGGTTTGAAACATTAAACTTTTTATAATGCTTGAAACACAAATTGGTCACATCGTCAAACCACAACAAGCCAATATCCTTAAATCAAGCTAACAGAGTAAGAAATATTTATTGTCGGCTTGTGTGAATGGTGAAAATGGATTTTTACCAATGGGCCTGTGGGGGTTAGATTTCTATTACATCTTAAAGCCTGGCCTCCCTCTTTATGCTGACAATTTGTGGGCAATGATGTCATGGAGGAGTTCAATTATGGTATTTAGGCAGCCCAGTAATTAAGGGTGGGGTTTTCAAAAGTGCTCAACATTGACCTGAGAGCTCCCAGTGACTTGGTTGAGAGTTTGCTCAACACTTGAGCACATCTGAAAACCCTCATTAGGTGCTTAATTGCATCAGCCAGTGCCCATAAATACATGCAGTCACAACCAAGGGAGGAGAAGGTGAGGTAGTGAGTCAGCTGGGGTGCAGGGGAGTGGCTGCTCCAGGCTGAGAAGGAGGGTACTAAGGCTTCCAACCTTCGCCCAGGCTTTCTGGCACCCACACCTCTCCCTCTGGGTCCCACCCTTATCTCAGCCGTCCCCCAGTCCTGTGAGCCATCCAATATTTCTGTTACAGGGGTTCTAGCCACCCCCTGCCACCTGAGTCTGCGGCCCCTAGTCACAACGGCAACTATCTGCAAAACTTTGGGCACTAAAAGGGGACACTGGATTGAGGTTGTGCTGAAAATTGAACCCAATATTGTCAGAGAATGAATCCTCGGATAGGTGAAATTGATGTTGACCCAACTCATCCCAGACTTGGAAAAGGGAAATACAAGAGAAGAAAAGGGTCAGCACTGGAATTGGACATCAAATGCAGAGTAAGCGAGAGAAGAAACGTTACCCACAATCGGAAGAGCAAATTGATATCCCACGAGTAACAGAAGGCAATAGTTGTGCGAAGCTCATTACTAACTTTCTGTAGGAAAGAAACAGAACTGAACCCTCATCGTGCTCTGGCCAATCCAACCCAAATCCAGCACGTTTGCAAGGCTCCTTCCAAGAGAATGGTGGGTGCTGTTTGTTGCTGAAGTATCCTCAGCTTACAAAGGCAGTATCTGAACAGCTTTCAGAAATGCTGACACTGTAATTTCTGTGAGCTGCTCCTGAGCCAAACCACTGCTCCTGTTACTTCCCCCACTCTCCCTCCACTTGGCTGGGGAGACGGCCATTTCATGCTCTTCGAGCGACCTCCTCAAAGTCTGCCATTCATTTCAGGAACAGTGGATATGGCCAGTTATTTTCAACGATAGACATGCTGAGCTTTAATCTTTTAAAAGAGCACATATGCGACACCTTGTGGGTGCTGAAGCCAATCTAGTTGGTTTCTCCATTGTGGAAGGCACTTAGTAACTGTCAAACTGTAAGACGTGTGGGGCAGGGACTCAAGTTGTGTGTGAAATGCAGTAGTTGCACACACAGATGACTAGTTAATGTCTATCTAAGGGCTTGTCTACGCTACATGAAAGATCGCCGCTGCGATCAATCTTCCAGAGTTTGATTTAGTGAGTCTAGTGAAGGCTCGCTAAATCAAACTCAGAGGGTTCCCTTGCCAGTGTCTGGTACTCCTGCTTTTGCAGGGGATAAAGGAAGCCGATGGAAGTGTTTGTTCCCATTGGCCTCCCACTGTATGGACGCCGCCAAGCTTGTTTTGAGGTAAGCAGACTCCATCTATGTATTCTATGTAGCTGGAATTGCGTACCATAAGCCAAGCTGTCAGGTCTAGTGTAGACCTGGCCTAAGGGACCCCTTATCTGCCTAGCTCCACCTGCAATAACTCTTAATTGTGCAAGCAAATAGTTGTGCATAATTGAGTTCTCAATTGCATATGGGCCTGACTCACAAATGAGCGGGGCATAACGTAGCTTCTGCTTTCACTATCTGCTATTTTGGCAGGTTACTAATAAAGCGGACTTTTTTCGCTCCTAATATATGTAAGATGTAATGATTTCGGTTTAGGACCCCTTCACTCCGAAAGCTCTGAATGCACAGTGCACCGAGCCACATTCCTGAGCCTACTGAGGCTGCCTAAAGCCACTGCAGGGATGCAAAGCTGCCTTAAAGTTGGTTGAACTGGTCAGCGGAGGATTCTGTCTGGGTTGGGCAAACAGCTCTTACAACATCCTTTCCCTTGGGCTCCAGAGTCCTGGGGCCACAAAAGAAACTAGCTAGAAAATAGGGCAACTCTACTCTGTGCCTGGTGCAGCTGGGCCAAACTGGAGCATCTGGCTAATCATCTGAGTAATCACTCAATAGATAGAAACATCCTCCACTGAAAGTCAGCTACCAGTGATACACTGTACTTTCAGAGGTGACTGGGACTGTGCTCTGTTGAGAGGAGAACCATTAGGGAGGCAGATGGGTGTGTGCAAAGCGCCTTGAAGCATGACTAGGCCTCCATCACCTGCGTGATGCTACAGGACTACCCCTGCAGAGAAGGGGGCAGAGTAAAGCTAAGTAATTTCTTTGCATCGGGCTTTTACCTTTGAGGACGGTGAGTGAACAGTGGCTGCCAAGCTAGAGGCGCTAGGGGAGGTGTAGATACCCAAAGAGGCAATGGAACAACTTCAGAAATGCCACTAACTCACCTGAAGAAGATCTCTGTGTAGCTGGAACGCCCATTTCTCTCTCTCACCCACAGAAGTTGGGACAATACAAAAATTGTTACCCTACCCGCCTAGTCTCTGTATAAATGACCAGGACAGCCTGGTGTTCACGCAGGACTTCTGATGCAGGGGTGAGGGAGGAGGAGAAGGTAGCTGAGCTACTAGCAAAAAAAAGGGGGGTCTATTAAAAATAGCTATTGATATATTATAGCACTACGTACAAGTGCAAGCTGAAGTCGGGGAGGGTCCTACGTGCCAGCTGCTATACACGGCTGTATAAGACAGCCCTTTCCCTTAAACCACAGTCTAAATCAGCGGCCACTAACCAGTAGATCAGGATCTACTGGTGGATCTTGGAGCCTTTGACAGGTGATCCTGACTGGTTTGGCCAGGAGGCTCTAAAGTGCCAGCACTTCAGCTGCCCCTCCCCACACTGCTGCGCATCTCCTGCCCTTTGCCCTGGAGCTGCCCCTTCCTAGGAGCCTCCTGCTTGCTGTACAGAGCAGGGAAGGGAGAGGGTTCGGGTTAAGGTTAGGGTGCTGATGTCAGGTATTCTCTCTCCACAGTATGGGGGGGGGGAGCACAACAGACCTTGAGATGGAGGTAGTTTGCTGGCTGCTGGGAGCCTGCCTTAACCCCACTGCACCACCACTCAGGAGCCACCTGCGGTCAGCAGGGCCCAGCTGGAGCCAGCTCCGATCCCCTGCCCCAGTCATAAATCCCCTTCTGCACCCCGAACCCCTGCCCCAGGCTCAGCTCAGAGCCCCTCTCACATGCCAAATCCCTTAATCCAAGACCAGAGCCTGCACCCCAACCTTCTGCCCCAGCCTGGTGAAAGGGAGGGAGGACATGGGAGGCGGGAGGATGGAGTGAGCAGGGGCGGGGCCTTAGAGAAGGGGCACAAAGGAGGCGGGGGCAAGGGGATTTGGGTTTGAGGTAGAGCCTAGATTAAATTCAAAAAGTGATCTTGTGCTTAAAAAGGTTGGAGACCCCGGGTCTAACTAGACATGACAAAGGGGGAGAAGTGTGTTCCTTATTTTACAGATTACTTGGATTCATCCAGAACAGGGCACTTGCCTGAGGCTACACAAGAAGCCTGTGGCAGGCCAGGGGTTCGACCCCTCCAAACCCCGAATGCTAATGTGTTGCCTTAGTCACAAAGCCACCCTTCTTCCTCATGCTGGAGTCTGCTAAACACCCTAAATGCTCATTCACTTCCAGGCACTCAGTACCTTTTCAAGAGGTAGTGAGCATCCAGCAGAACTGAACTCTTAAAATGTAAGGCCACAGCCTCAGGAGCCATGACTGCAGGCAGTTCGCCAGCGTCACTGGGGACTGGCATACAAACTTAGTTATCTGACAATGATCTCAATCTCCAATACTTTGCATCATGAACTCCTCTGATTGTAATGGCTAGCAGCTGCGGGCCAGGGTAAAACGCAGTTTTCTACCTCGGTGCCTCTCCGACAGGGGTGTACATGTACCCTGGGGGAATGCAGAGGTCTTCCAAGGGGGACTCCCCTAGACATCTGCCTAGTTTTACAACAGGCTGTTTAAAAAGCACCAGCAAAGTCAATGCAATCTAAAATGGTATACAGATCATGACGTGTTTATACTACTCATAAGAACGGCCATACTGGATCAGACATTAAATTTCATTTGCCATTTTGTTGCCCAATCACTTAGTTTTGTGAGATCTTTTTAAAGTTCTTCTCAGTCTGCTTTGGTCTTAACTATCTTGAGCAGTATAGTTTCATCTGCAACATTTTCCACCTCACCGTTTACCCCTTTCTCCAAATTATTTATAAATAGGTTTAATAGAATTGGTCCCAGTACAGACCCTTGGGAGACACCACTAGTTACCTCTCTCCATTCTGCAAATTTGCCATTTATTCCTACCCTTTGTTTCCTGTCTTTTAACCAGTTATCAATCCATGAAAGGACCTTCCCTCTTATCCCATGACAACTTACTTTACTTAAGAGCCTTTGGTGAGGGATCTTGTCAAAGGCTTTCTGGAAATCTAAGTACACTATATCCACTGGATCCCCCTTGTTCGTTGACCCCCTTAAAGAAGTCTAGTAGATTAGTAAGGTATGATTTCCCTTTACAGAAATCATGTTGACTTTTCCCCAACAAATTTATGTTCATCTATGTGTCTGACAATTTTATTCTTTACTATAGTTTCAGCTAATTTGCCCGGTACTGACGTTAGACTTCCTCTATATACTATACCCTAAAATGTAAGTACAGTAGTTATATTCCATGGTAAAAATGAGAAAATAAGTAATTTTTCTGTAATAGTATGGCTGTGACATGTTTGTGTCTGATTTTGGAAGCAAGTACTTTCCAAGTCAGTTAAAATGTGGGGGTACCCAAGGCAAATCAGATTCCTGAAAGGGCAACAATAGTCTGGAAAGGTTGAGGGCCCCTGTTGTACATCTTCAGTATAAAAGCAATTTTTAGCTAACTCAATGATGATCTTACAGGTAAAGCTGTAGTAGTCATATACTCTTTAAATCACAACAGCAGGATGCAGGTGTGCATGGGAGGGTAATGGGGGCAACATGTTGACATATAAAAGTGTTATAAATAGAACACATAGCAGCTCACCCTAATATAGACATGTTTGGTTTCCTGAACACTGTTAATAGCTGCCTAATTCTGTAATTCAAGACTCGAAAGGGTGTTTTTCATACAGAACCAAGGACACAGACTGCAGGATTACATTTCATTTGGTAAGAAAAGCATAGGGGAAAACTGAGGCCAGGGCTGCACTAAAGGAGAAGGTCAAATTAAGATATGCAACTCCAGCTACATAAGGTATGTCAACTCCAGTTACATAATTAAATTTGAGTTTCCCTGTTGTCCCCACGGTGGGAGACGGACAGGAGCAAACTCTCCTGATGGTGTCCCTTATTCCTTGCAGGCGCCAACTGGGGTGCCCTCCTGAGTTTGATTTAGCTGGTCTTCACTAGACCCGCTAAATTGAACTCCAGAAGACTGATCACCACAGCATCAATCTTCCCCCATGAAGACATGGCCTACAATTGTGGGTTTTAAGTGTATTGTGAACAGAGCATATTGTCCTTGGAAGGAAAATGTGTGACAGCTACAGACCTCTGTCTTTATTAGAATAAACCGGCCTAGAATGTAGTGTTTAGAGCTGCAGCAGACCTTCATTTTCACTAGCCTTGCTCTTTAACTTCAGTCAGTGAGGATGAGTGGTGCTTTCTTACGGCAGCAAAGCCACCTCCACCTCTCCAAGCCTTTCTTTGGAAAATAAACCCTCTCTCCAGTTATTTTTGTGCAGCATGCACCAACACCTGACATGCACTTTCTTCTGAGCAGCATGGGTGGCACTTATTCAGCGGCCAATTAGCTGAGTGTTAAAGGGGAGTTTTGGGGTGGCTGGGGTCACTCCAGCTATTGGGATCCTGCCCCGTCTGTCTGATGCACATGCAATGGAGCTGTAGCTTTACACGCAACCTTGTCAACAGAGCAACAGTAGCTGCATGGGCCCAGGAGAAGCCAAGACCCAGAGCGTCCCACATCCTTTCTCTGTGATGGCAAAGCTGTGTGTTCCTCTTGTCCTGGAGCAGCTCTGGTTGCCCCACAACCTGCTAGCTCCTGCTTCCGCAAGCTGTGAGCTCCATCATTGCCTATTAAAGTGCACACCGAGGCCCCTATCCAGTGTTTTTCAGGAGCAGCCGGGGACTTAAAACCGTAAGTCACTTGCATAGGTGTTGGAAGTGGGGGAACTGCTGCACCCCTTGCTTGAAGTAGTTTCCATTGTATAGAGGGTTTACAATGGTAGACAGTTTAGTTCAATGGCTCTCAGCACACTCACAGTGCAAAAGGTCCCAGCACACTGGCCACTTGTCCGATGTGGAAAATCTTACCCTTAAGCTTGAAGTCAGTGGAGCTCCTGGCATACTTAACGTTAACCATATGCTTGCAGCTTTACTGGCTTGAGGCCTTAATTCAGCCCTACCTCATTCACAGCACACGGCCTTGTAAAGTTGAAAACTCTGGGCACTCAGCATGAAGTGTTCCATGATGCTTTTATACGCCCCCCCCTCCTGGAGTTTTCGGTATCACAATTCACTGAGAGCTGACCTTGCATCAGGGATAATGCGGGGGTGGTGTCTAAGCAAATTGCTCTCGATTACGGATGGCATTATTTTCTTTAAAGAACCCTAGGAAATTTCATTAACTCATCGACACTAAGACTGCATGGTTAAGCACTCAGCTGGGACACAGCAATATTAAATGTGCATGTACAATTCTAACTCTGCCCTTGGTGTGCATCATGATGGCGTCCTTTGTACGCAGGAGCGGCCCGAGGCAGGATGCAGCAGCTGGCGCCCTAGGCGGGGCGGCGCAATCGGCGCCCCTGCCTGCACGGCCATCAATGGCCGTGATGTCATCATCGGGCGCCCGGGCCAGCGGCGCCCTAGGCAGCTGCCTAGCTTGCCTAGGCTCATGGGCCGCCCCTGTTTGTACGTGACCACATACTGCTCAGATATGAAACCTACTTTTTGCCCCCGGTCACATTGCAAGGTGAACAGTGAATGAAGCTACATTTGATTCACCTCTCATTTCTAGAAATTACTTTTGTTACATTTTGTACACTGGTCAAAGATATCTCGCAGAACTAGAAGATTCTGCATGTGCATAAACGGTTGCAGGGGGGAAAGCATAACATTACATTGTCTCTGTGTGAGGAACAGCATGTAGCTGTGTCCTTGAAAACTGTAATCTAGTGTCTGTTCCTGTTACATGCCAATGTCTTCCTGAGGAACTGCTGAGCACTTTCAGAGCTCAGTGAAATCACTGGGACGTGTGATAAAGCACCAGAGAAACCTCCTTACAGGATGGAATATAGAATGCAGAGACAAAGGGGCAACATTTAAGTTACATCTGTATTTCCTAAGCAGGAGTTTGAGCACTGGAGTGCAAACACATGGAGCATTGGCCTGTGATCGCTCTGAAGCTGGTGGTAAAACTACCCTCTGTACGGTATTTGGGGCCTACAGGGGCTTTCATTGGCATTGCAACACTGAGGGTCACTGGACCGTGCGTTCACATCACAGCAGCAGCAACAATGAAAATACACAAAGCCAGGATAGGTGCCTCGGCTCCCTGGGCCGTGCATGGGGAGCAAGGCCAGGGGAGTTGCCTTACTAAGCCAATGGGAGATAGTGACAAAAGGGTTGTGTGTCAGACAGCGCCAATCTGTCATTAGGGTGATTTGGGGCAACCACTTTGGGGATCCTGCATGCTAGGGGTGCACGGAAATGTGAGCCCAGTGGCAAGGCAGAGCCTGGGATGGAGGGCGGGAGGTTGCCCCTGGTCCCAGATGCCCCTTTCACAGTGGGGCTTATGTCCTAGCTCTGCTTAGTGATCCACAAACATGAACCCACGGAGTGGATGGCGTCAGGCAGGGTTGGCACCTGTGGGAGCGAGTTAGGTGCCTGCTTTGCTGTGCAAAAAGGCAGCTGGAGGTGCTGGTGCTGCCATACCTATATTCAGCTAAGAAGAACCTCACGTAGACTGTGGGAGAGACAGGTTCAAATCCTGCCCTCTTTCAGCTAGTGGGTGAAAGAGGTTATGAAGAGGTGTCTCTTCCCCCCACCCCCACCTGGCTCTAACCACTGAGATATGGGCTACTGGGGGGCCCTGCATGCTAGGGGTGCACGGAAATGTGAGGCCAATGCGAGCTTCATCCATCTCTCCTGCTAAAGCTATTCAATTGCAGATAACTTAGGAGTGATTGGAGCTGAGGCCCTCAGCTCACTTAATCACTGGACTTATGGATCATTGGCCCCTAGAGAATGGATCCAGTCCAGTACATGGCCTCTGGATTGGGCCCTGCATGTCACTTAGGTGACCAAACACCTGTCTTCCCTCAGGTTAGAATTGCTTGGGGGCTTAGGTAGGAGAGAGGCGTTTGAAGGGAGACAGCAGCCTGCATGCCCAGAGGCAGAAACATAGGCACCAAGGGAATTTCTACCCTGCAAACATAGATTCCAACTGAGTTTAGGCACCTAATGGGTTTGGTGGGAGTCTTGTGGATCATAGTAGAGCCCAAAGGGGGTGTTAAGCACTTCAGGTACATATGTCCTCAGTGCCCACTGTATTGGAGTGCCTCACCATTTTCTTTATCTTTGGTAGCCCTGAGAGACAGGAAAGTATTACTGTGCTTTCAATTTACTGATGTGTAACTGAGGCAGAGAGATGCGATATGCCAAAGGTTACCCAAGAAACACATGACAGCAAGAAACTGAACCTGCTTGTCTAGGCCCAAGGCTGGGCCCTCCCAGTCCCGGGGAAGGCCAACGCTGAGCTCTCTTAAAAATCCCAACTCTCATATTTTCTCTGTGTAGCCTCTTCCGTAATACTTTTAATATGCCTCCCTGATGAAGACATGCTAATAGCAGCAAAACAAAACTACACCTCTCTTTAAAGGAGAATTGACATGCTCTTTAAAATGTAATTAGTTTAAAAAACTGTTAGGCTATGTCTACACTACAAGTTTTGCCGGAGGCAATGCAAATGAAGGGCGGATTAGCATTCTCTCACATTTCATTTGCATAATCTCTTCCGATCTGTTTTTGCACAAAAACAAGCAGTGTGGACGTTTCCTTTTTGCGCAAAACCCCCCTTTTGCACAAGATCGTTATGCCTCCTTTTTTGAGGCATAAGGATCTTGTGCAAAAGGGAGTTTTTGCACAAAAACAGATTGGAAGAGATTATGCAAATGAAGTGCGAGAAAATGCTAATCTGAGCTTCATTTGCATTGCCTCTTCCGGCAAAACTTGTAGTGTAGATGTACCTTAGAGATCCCAAATCATGAACAGAACATACTTGTCTAGGACAACATTATAAACAACTTATAAGCATAACACTGTATTTATGCAACATTAAGAATGAGATTTTAATAGCTTAACTGTAATTGATTTAAGTCAGTTGCCATGGAATGAGAATTTTAATTGCTTATTTTAATTGTTTTCATTGTTACTATAGTAACCTGCTCCTTTCAGTATATGCATTGTAATAGGCTCTTATGGACTCCCAAAATCAGGCAATGTGACACATCAGGCTTACAATATGTAACACAAGATATATTATTCGTGTGCAAGTTATAGGTGAAGTAATAGTGACACGAGTTAAGTCTGTCTAACATTTTCCATTATGTAGCCTACAGAGATGATGCTCGCTTATATTAAAAAGAAATGTGCTGAAATCTAAGTAGAGAAGAGGTTTTTGGATTAAGATCTGATAAATGAAATGAGACAATTCAGAGGAAACTTAGAGATAAATTAAGGACATAACCTCAGGTCATGTTGTAAGCATGTTATCTGTATGTTAATTAATGTATCTACATGTTAATTAAAAAGACATTTAGTGTTAAACAGCCAATTCAAAAACAGCGGGAGTGGAAATATAGAGACAGTAAAAAGTAGGGTTAATGCTAACTAATTAAGGGGTACTATAATTGATTATAAAAGAACAATATGCTAATTTTAGATCAGCACATTCATCCATGATAAACGTATGGTTAGAGAAAGGATTATACACCCATTCTTCTCACCCAGGAACAGAACAACCCTGCATGCACCATTTCATCTTAGAATGTGAGTATCAATGCAACATATGGTTATATTGTAATGTGTGTTTACTTTAAATTTTATTTAAAATAAAGTCTTTAATTCTTGCACTTGTGTCATTCACAGTCCTCCACTAAATTAAATTGTCTAAGTATTCTGGAAGCTCTAACCTTAAAGAGTTCAGTTAGGATCTGTTCCTTATTTTTTACTATTAATTGGGAACACACAAATCAAGGTTAGAATTACAAGGCTCTAGTTTCATTGGCTGACTAACTGATCAGATTTAGGTTTTGTTAGGGTCTTTCATTACTTTCTTTTAAGACAGAATAGGATTATTTTTGGACAACCATATTTGAGAATGAAGTTCATTATAGTAATCTTACGAGTGTGTTATAAATGAAACAATGTATTCTGAACGTTTTCTTGAATAGCCTTTTTTTCTCATCAGGGAAGAGACTGGGGTCAGAGAGATGCCCTGTACTATTACTGAAAGCTTATGCAAATTTGGCTAAATATAAAACACTGGAAAATACCATTTGCACATGCTCAGTACGGTTTGCTCTTAATTTTCTGAATGCTCCACCTACATTGCCCAGTTTCTTGCATTACATGAGGTCACAAGCCTGAATGTTCCCATATTTCACTTAAATGTCAAGTATCTTAGGCAGCCAAATTCTCTTGGTCCCTTGAGTGGTTGCTTAAAATCTGTTACAGTCAGCTCAAGTATGCTAATTTTATGGGATGTTACACATCTGTGATGAATCTGGAACTGGTCAGGCATGGGCAAGAGGAGATTTTCCCCTGCCAAAGATTCTAGGGGATGCCTACTGCACTGGGAACCAGGGGACCTTGAATTTGGGTCTCACGTGTAATGATTACTGTTTTTATATCAGTGCATTTTGTAGCCCTACTTACTAAGATCACATCCATGTGCCTCAAACTGGTCAAGTATCAATAGCACTGGCAGCTCATATTACAACTTTAATGCTACCCTATTCTAAATAATTTGGTTTAAGCATACCGGCCAGTAGACAGCTCCTGGAATTAATGCTAGAGCCATCTAAAAACACTGTTCAGAAGGCTAAGTGACGTATGGTGTGAATATACAACACAGTTAAGAGAAATGGGAACTTATTGTAGCCTAGCACAGAGCAGTAATCACACTTTAATACTGTTAACTAGCAGAAACTATAGCAAAGCTGGTATTGTTACAGTGCTAGGAAAGAATGGCAAACTCCATCTTGAACATGTAGTAGTGCAAGTTTGAGGACTTTGAGATGCAGTAGTTAGTGGTAGGCTGAGGGCAAATGAGAATTAGATAAATTCATGGAGGAAAGGTCCATCACTGGCTATTAATCAAGAAGGCCAAGGATTCAACCCCACAATTGGGCATTCCTAAGCCACTAACAGCCAAAAGCTGGACCTAGACAACAGGGGGATAGATCACTCAATTGCCATGTTATGTTCATTTCCTCTGAAGTATGAGGCACTGGTCACAGTCAGAAGACAGGTTACTGGGCTAGACACAGCACTGGTATCTGACAGTATCTGTTAATAGGTAATATTTCTAAACTTTTTACACTAAGGCAAAACTGAACAAAGATTAATTCTCATCTTATTTCATAAAGGACAAGCCACTCTGAGGCAAAATTTTCTGTTGACTCCCAACTAAGAAAAAATTCCTACGCAGATCGTATTGGTCCCTGTGCTTATATCAGACCTTAGTTAAGCAAAATCAGTGGCGAGACCCCTTAGAAATATTTTAAACAATCCTAATGTTACGATCCAAGAATTAAAGCAGGTGTCAAAGTCTAGTTAGCTTGGCTCTTACTGGAGACCCAATCTATATGCTTGATTTTTATAAAGGGCACTATTTTCCTTTAAATTTTTCAGAAAAGCCTTAAGTAGCCCACATAGAAAAGTTTCAGTCCCAAACCGGTGTTCAGTGTACAGAGCAGCTGATACAGCTTTACTGAGAAGTCATAGTGCAGTATTATACAAATAGAAATACAACTGCTTTATTTGTATTCTGAATTGAAGCAAAACAGTAGGTTTTATAACCTTTTAACAGAAATTGGGTTCAGAAAATATCTTTGTTGGATGTTGTAGAAAAAGCAAGTCTTCAATAGACAGTATTTGTATGATACAGAATACACAATAAATTAATATCCACATGCAAGCTACCTACACAAAGTTACATACACAATGTAAAAAAATACAGTACTTTCTGCTTATTTAAAGTTAAGATTTTTCTGTACATTTTTAAAATTTACATTTTTTTTATACATTTTGTAAACTTTTGCATACGTTTATAAAACTGAAAGCATAAAACATTTAGGAACTTACATCACCATTCACATCTTCACGTCATTCTAGAAATGTTTATTTCTACAACTATCAAACTTAGCTTATTTTTTGCCCCTTCATTTTTACATTGGCACTACCACACAAATACCGTTAAGTCTGCAGAGTAAATGTTCTCATTTGGTAGCTGTCCATACTCTCCAGTGAAATGCACTCATACTAATGTGTTTTAACAAAAATGCAAAAAAATTACCAAGTTTCTGCCATTATATCAACCACTTTATCAACTTCACATTTACCTGACATTTCTGCACAATACCAACTCTTCTTGCACTAACAGCTTTTACATAAGCATGCAAACCAGTCTGATTATGGATTTAGTCATTTAACAGTGAAAGAATACTGAAAACAACTACAAGGGTTAAATATTTAAAGGAATGTACACTTATAAATTTAACATGTTAATACTTCTAGTCTAATAGTATGAATTGACATGTTCACACTAAAATTTTAAACAAGCTCATCTGCATTAGTTTAAAATGAAAATGCTAAAATAAACCCTGGCACATACATACTAGTCTATCGTTCATATGAATGGGTTTAAAGGTATTTAAGTCTATATTCCTCCCAAAATAGATCATGCATGCTCCTGATTAAACAAGGAATCCTGAAGTTTAAAAAGCAAAGCTTTTAAAATCCTTAGAATATACCATTAAAATATATAATTTTGGTTAAAATACTTCCTGCCCCAAAAGAAATGAGTACAATAGAGCATACACAACCTCTTTTCTTGGAAGATTGCACATGCACTCTAAAGCAGTTTTGCCATTTGAAATACTAACTCATTATGCTTTTAAACAGAATTCAGCAAAGTACTTGTTCACATACATCATTTGAGTTCACCTCAACAGAACTATGGCTGTGTAAGTATTTTGCTGAATGGGCACCTAAACAGCCGTTTAAATCAGAATTCTAAAAAAAGGCAGGCATTATAAGCACTTAGGTATTCCATTGCAACTCTTGCCTGGATACTACCTACTCATTATTGCCAAGAAAGCCTATGGTACATTTAAAAACTGTATTCTAGTGCAATCAAACTGCTAAGACTGACAGTTGAGAGTTTGCCACTTAGATTTAGGATTGAGGTCAAAGAAGAAGTTGCTTTCTACATCACTAGGAGAACTGCTAAGACTTTCTTCTCCACAGCTCATATCTTCACAGGAGTCTTCACTGAAAGAGAAGAAAGTGGTATTTGTCATTTACTCAAGCTGTGAAGACAAAAGTGGACATGAAGGCAGCCAAGGAGTTTCCCACATTTTTATGGAATTGCTGGGAAATGCAGGTTCCAACAAAATTCATAAGCTCTTCATACTTCTATAGTTCTACAGAATTTCATTCCACTGGTAAACAGACTTTAAAAATATTAGAAAACACTTTTGTATTACTAATTACTGTGCTTCCAATGCCCAAGTCACAGCATAGTATCAAGGGCTGGATCTAGTTTTCAATCCACTAGCATGATTATGCTACCACTTACTAGCTGAGCACTTTGTCACATCACTTCATTTATACTGTTGTGCAAAAAGAGCACCCCTCTACTAGCTTCTTTAAAATGTTCAGTACTGACAACCATCCAGGCAAAAGGCTTAAAACTATAACTATTTAAGTCAGTAGGTATAGCATCAGAAAACTGTGCAAAGAACAATAGTCCCTAACTAGGTGAAGTGGAGGAGAAAGAGCTGGTAAAATGGGCCCAGCTGGGGTCATCAACTTCACAAGCAACTACATGGACCCAAAACTGCAGAGGAAGCCCAACCCAGTTTTGGGAACACTGACACACATGGGGTCTCCCCCACATGTGGCCTGGGAGCAAAACTACCCCAGAAACTCCAGCCAGTAGTAGTAGCTGCAGAAGCAGCCAAACCAAGGACTTGCACACACCTTTCTACAAATTTGACCTGACTTCCTTTGCCCTGTGCTGATCTGCTGCGGGGCTGTTTGCTCTAACCCCATCCCTTGTTTTCACTCCACATCTGCCCCTCTTACCTCGCTCCCCTCAATGTCTCTCCCCCTTCTCTTTCCATTTTGCCTATTCCCTTTTAATTAGGCACCCACCACAACTGTGAAACAATGCTTGCAATTTAGTTGCCATAAGAGCTCAGCATTATTGGTTCCCTCTGTTATGCCTGTCCCATAATGCTGTAGCTGTCTTGTTGATTTAGACTGTATGTTTGGAGCAGGGACTGTGTGCTACTGTGTTTGCACAATTGTTTCTTAGACACTACTGCAAAAATGCTTAAACTGAAAGAAGAGTTGTCTTTGCATGAAGGAAAGTTACACATTGTTTATCAGTCTGTAATAGGAAAACTGCCTTACTATACATTTTAGAAATGTGTGCGTCTGTGCTTACGTGAGTCCATTTGTTCAACTACTCCTCCTACCCCAGCGCTGGTCAAGATGCGGTCTGGGGGCTGGATCCAGCCCACCTAACACTTTGATCCAGCCCATGGACTGCAGCTGGCCATTTTCTATTTATGTCCTACTGCGTGTGCCACTGAATTTCCAGGCAGCAGTTCCTATTTAAATGGCTCCCAGTCATGGTGCTACCCAGGCAGGGCCCAGAGCCACAAGTTTTTAAAATAGCAGCAGCGTGGCAGCACTTTGCTGTGTTTTTAATTCAAAGCCTTCAGGACCAGACAACTCTGGGGGAAAGACTAGTCCCCAGCCCCACCCCTTCCTCTCGAGGCCCCACCCTTTCTGGGTTTCAACTGACAAAAGAAGCCAAGAATAAAACTACTTGTTTAATAAACATTTGGCTTCCAGTCCTTAAATTTTTGGGAGCTGCTAGGTCAGATCCTTACAGTCTAAATCAACCAGATGCTTGGGAAAACATGATTTTCTGTTGCATGTGACAGAGTGGGTTCCAGACCATGACAGTTTATGCCCAATTTTTTTTTTTTTTTAATCTTTAAGGTGCCACAAGACGACTCAGTTTTTGTAAATTTTCTAGTTACCCAAGGAATATATAGCTTTGGAGTTAAGTCAGTTGGGACTGCAACCAGGAAGACTACACTTCAAGAAACTGTTCATGCAAATAAGATCTACTAAACCAAATCTATTTTTATGACTGTGCCATTAAAATGCTTTCAGAAACTAGAAGTCAGTGAAAACCACCACTGTAAGAATGTAATTTACCTCTCACTTTCATTGAAACATCCAACCTCTGGTATAGTTGGCAACTCAGGAACACTGTAGTAACTATTTTGTAGATTCTGAGCTGTACGTCTTGAAACAATCCAAACCAATTTCTTATGATCTGGTTTGCAACATTCAGGAGAAGAATAATCTGCTAGGCATTTTGAAACCAACTCTCTCCAGAAGAGTAGGTCCCTATCACTTATCTTAAAGATAAAAAAAGTGAGAAACATCTAATTAGTTCTACTGCACAGTCTAGAATGAGACTGTCTCACCTTTACCAACATATTGGCAAGTAAGTCAAGTAATATGCTAGTGAAGTAATGGACCAAAATGTCACCGCATTTTTCACTTTTGAAAGACTGGCACAGTTCCAAATATTTTCTGTATATAATACACATTTTGAATAAAAAGATTAATCTGTAGATGGAAAAATTAATTTCAAACATTAGGCTATGAGTGTGAGTGTAAACTATCAAACCCTCATCATAGGTGCAGAAAAGTAGTACCTTGTCATCAAGGTAAACAAGGTAATTAGTGTTTACATCTCTGAACTAGTCCTGCTAATTAAAGTATTAAAAAAATTTTAGTAGATAGCTACTTAAGTCGAGCCTCTTATTTGCACATTTCAACCAATGCCTGCTGGGTTACACAAAGGCCAGTTTCAAAGTATTAGGAGCTTTTTCTGGAAGTCTATAAAATTCCCAACTGAACACAAAACATCTCCTACATTTCTGGGTACGTCATGATTTCAAGAGGGCAAAACTAGCAATTCCCAACTACATTATTCCAAATACAGTCTGAATCTTAACTAGAACAATTTCCTTCTTCCTTTAAGAAAACAGTCACAGCACTTCACACTGTGTAAACGTGAAGTGGTATGATTGGGTAAGGGATACTAACATGGTCAATTTTAAAATTTTCAAGCTCAGCTCCCTTAGCATGCTCCAAGACAATACAGTGTGAAGCTGACAGTTCAAATAAAGTTCATATTACCTTTAAGTTAAAGGAAGGTTTTAGCAAATGAGCCAATTAGTCCTTGCCTCACAACAGATGCCAACATAACTCGTGACCCTGGATCACAAGATTTTCCACAAAATAAAACTATACTATTTAATGCATATTAACAACATTAAAATTGTATAGTATCAATGATTTTTGAAGGGTGTCAGTCAAAACTATTCAGAGCTAGGAAACGTGATATAATTCCTTCAGGGCCGGGAACACTTATTCGAGGTTAAATAAATCGGGGTAGGCTTGTTGTAGTCTTGGTTTTATTGTACATTTGAAGTTAAAACAAAAGCACTTAGCTAGGCTAATTTCATTAATGCTTTTAAGACTGTGGCTTTCACCTTTTCTATATTAGACATTTAGCATAAAAAGAAAAGACACACATATATTTACATAGGCCACATTTTAACAGTAATGTTTAAATCCCTTCCCGTATAAGAAGCAGGATAAATAGGAAACATCCTAGGATCCACATACTGAAGTGGACTGAATAAGATGAAGAATTTAACAGGTTTTTAATCATATTGGTATCCAACATGACCCTGCTATCAGGCTGCTTCTTGGTAAAGAGAGCACAAAGTGTACACCCATTTAAATGTATCTGTGTGGTAGAATCTCTGTTACATGGTATTGGGATTTTCTCATGTGAGATTCTGTGAATCAAAGTTACATACAACCATCCACATCACTTAAGTTGTGAAGGCACCTGACCAGATGCCCCAGTACCTCAAGATACCAACAGAGGGGTGCAAGTATCACCCAACACCTCAGGAGGCTCAGGTTGGGAAAGTAGCACTTCATTATTCAGTGCTAAAGCCAACATTTAAACAAGTGGTTTAAAATATAGTTTACCTTTGAATGCTTTTGAACACGCAGAACAATATCAAACAGCTCAATGGATTTCAAAGTCTGAACTTCCAAAGTGAGAAGGCACAAGGCCAATATGGATGGCTAGAAATACAACAAACACACCAAATTTAACACACGATTCAAAATCCAGTTATGGATTACTAAATAATTTTTTTTTTTTTTTTTTTTACATACTTTTGCTTTAGAAAAGACTAATCGGCAGTTGCAAGCTTTCAGCTGTGCTTCCAATTTGTCAAGATTCAGTACTTCTTTCCTACAAATAAGGAAAGAACATTTGTACTCAGGGAAAAAAAAACCAGATAAAGAGAGCTATTTTTACACTAATGCCAGAATTTCACAAGACTGCTAAAGGGATGAAAAGTTCGTATAACAATAACAGAGCATTGGAGATACGGTATATAATTACACTTACCTTTCTGAGGTATGACAGCGTACAATAGTATGATACAAGTGCAAAAAGGTTAAGGCAGTAGTAGCTTTAAATTCAAAGTGCAGTTTTTCAGAAATTATTTTTTCCATCCGTTTTAAGTCAGAAACAGTGCATTTACATTGGCTAATCCGGATGACATCATGAATGGACGGAATATTGCATTCCTCTTCAACAACTTGGGCAGCCAATTGAAAACAACAGACTCCAATGCAAGATAAATGCTTAGGTTTCACCTGGAAAAAAGACAGACTGTATCAATTGTTACACTAGTGATGACCTAGTGATCCTACAACATATTACAATGGAAGTATCACATTTTAAAGTCACACCAGAAGTGTTTCATGTTTTAGGCTCCATGTTTTTACAAGCAGGACCATCACATATGTTTATACTAACAGGGATTTAACCTGGTTGAGACCTCTAGGCATTACTACAATATAAACATAAGTAAAAAGTTTAAACTGCATTTACTGTTACATGATGCCTGTCTAAGCCAAATCCTATACATAAAATGCACTTGGTTATGGCAGTTTCACTGCAAAGATACACTGACAGCACTTTGCTAGTAACAAAATGAAGGAATAAACAAAAATAAATGAATAAATACAAATGATTGCTAGGAGGAAAAAATGCTCACTAATGCAATATTCTAAAATGTATAATTTCCCCCATGGCCTCTGCAAAATTAATTCCATAACTGAGCACCCTCTACTGAAAATACTTGTTCAATGTACTCTTGAAGCTGTTATACTGGACTTTAGCAATACTACACAGACTGACCTTAGTTATAAAGAGCTCTCAATACATTACGATTAGTTTGCAAGATATTGTGACTCATCTTTGTCTCTTCATTTTCTATAGTTGATGACCAGTACAGACTTAAGGGCAAGAACCTGAACCATATTTTTTGTTAATGCATGCAGAGTTCTGTTGAATATTTATATAGTATAACTTTAAATAGTCACTCTGAGAATCTTCTGTTAAGTGACTTACCCAGTTCTGAACTAGGAAGTAGGAGCTATTACAGGATGTTGCTAACCAAGAGACAGGTACTACATTTATTCACTATTAAAGAATTGTTGTTATTTTACTTTAGACCAAAGCAAGTATCATGAATGCAAAACTAAAAGGAAATGTGCATATTCAACAATCTTTTTCATGGTAATACTACTTCCCCACTCAAGATACCTTCATAAGAGCCAAGAATCTGTCCAGAATGTTGACAGCTAGGGCAAATGTTTCAGTTGTAAATCCAAAGAAACTGGTCAAACTCCAGAGATCTTCAACCTTGGCATTTCTTAGTCTTGGACATAAAGTGTTTTCATTCTGCAATGGAGTGAGTGATTTCAGTATTTATCAACACTGTATCATCATCCAAGGTCATCTGTCTTAGAAGTAGGTAAGCAGATGGCAAATAGTCTCTTAAGGGATATTGTGAAAACTGTAGATTTAATTTACCAAACAAAGGATGAGTTATCCTACAGAGCCTCCAACCCAAGGTGTTTGGACTAAGACCAGACCTTCTAAATCAACATAGTGCAAAATCCAGTATAACCACATTTACAATACGCAGGGCTCGACAAACTACTGAATCTACTCGCCTGTGGCGAGTAGATTTCAGCCAGTCGCTCTGTGAGCCCCATTCACCGGCGCTCCGCACATGCGCCGTGCCGGTCTTGTGCATGCGCAGTGCGGGGCTGGCGAGTGGCTCTCGCTGGGGTTTGTCAAGCCCTGACAATACGTATTTGTTTCTAAAAGATAATTGCTACAAAAAATGTATATAAAAACAGAACAAGTCCTGACTTCAAGGCACAGGTGAAGAACACAGAAAATGAGTTCCTTCTACTCTCTACCAGAAAGCAAACATTAGACCCATTATGAGCCCTGTTTGTATTGAGTGACCACTGCAACCACATAATTCATAGACAGATAAGAGTACCTCTGCAATTATACAGATTACTCAACAAAATTCCTCTTTATATAGTGTCTAATTAAAATAATTCCATATTCAGCTAAAGTTGAGAAAAGCTAATTTGTTTAGTTCTACATAGATAAAATATTAAACTGCATGGAATGGCACTTCACATGTCTTCGGTTAAATGTACTAACGCCCATTTCCCTCCACTGCCTACTGTCAAGATACCACAAGTAGTTTACAACCTCAAAAAGTGTTTAGGTGTCTGTACAGTATTTTGAAGACAAAGCACTATGACTTGGGCATATCTTATTAAAATCCACAAGACTCCAACATTTCTATGTGAATGCATACAATTAAGGTAGAACTATTAATAGGTGAAAAAAATATTTTAATGTAAGGTATTTACTTCATATTGAAATTAGTGGAGTTCTGAACCTGCTAAGGGGAGCAGACAGAACCTGAATGACTTTGGTGGGAGTCTGCCCAGATGGAGCCATTTGATTAGGGCTTTAGACTCCAACTTGAAAAAGTATCCCTAGAACCCTACAAAAATCTGCAGATTGTGGATGGGCACGGATCCAAATGTTATGGCTTCTCTAAATTGGGGTCTGAGATTATTAAAGCTGAAAATTTGTCAAATACTTTATTTTTCACTATTTATCTTTATACATTTCCTTTGCTTTGCCAAAGAAAACAAACTACAATGTTTCACCTGTAGTGAGTTTTACATTCTGGTTTTTATGCATTAGTGCAGTGCAGGGCCTAAATACTGCAGTTAAAAGTGAAACCAATAGTAACGCTGACTTCAGAATTGAGCAAGAACGCTCTATTTAATATACAATTAAGGCTTTGAATGCACAATACCTTATTTTAACTAGTTCTTTTATTAACGGAACTATCTAGTAAGTGTTGGAATTTAAAGACAGTTCATTGCACATAATATGTATTCATTTTAATACAAATATCTCAAACACATAAAAAGGGTGTTTACATAGAAAAAAGTGTTTCTACTGGTATTCAGTTTCCTACAAATTTAACAGAAAATTTAGGTTTTATAGAAACAAATTGAACAGCATCCCTTTACTATTTAATTTCATGTACTGCAATTCCCTAGCATAAAACTACAGTAGAACATACAGTAGATCTATGGCAATGAAAACTAGTTGTGTAAATATCTCTCTCATGAATAATAAACTCTTCTTCCTTAGAGCTCTCCTCCTGCTCACCTCGGTGGTACACTCAATTAGGCTCAGCCCCTTTTCCCGAGGTTGAAATTTCCATTCTTGCTCCAAATGTAGATTTAATTGCTTGAAGAGCCAGAAAGCTTCATTGCTCATTTGTTCTTCAGCCCCCAAATCCTTCATCTTAATAGAAAAACAAATCTCAGTATTTGGTAGCTAGTCATAGAATGAAAAATTAAACCATGGGAGGCACAGAGAATCTAGAGACTCAATTATCAGTGAGAAACATTCCTACTCCAACTTTAGCAACACTTATTCCCTTTGTCTTGCCAATAAAACATCTGTCTTTAATAGAGAAAAAGCTTAGGTTGATGTACTTAGCCCTACCCCTCTATGGGGAAAGACAACTAGAATAACTGGGAGAGGCTGATACTATATGCTTCCCACCCTGAAGAGGGAGGGGAGAGGAATCCTCTCCCAAGACAGTAGGGACAGCTTTGGTGGTTGCTGGTAAGGTGTTGTCTCCTACACAGACCAAAGGATAGCTCTGGCCTGGGTATTATTGAAGAAAACAATAATACTGTACGGGGAGGTTGAGCATCAGCAATGCAATGCCTTATCGAAATGAATCATACTGGGTTTCAGTTAGGTGGCTAGAAACATACACTGGCGTCTGGCCACTCTTCCCAAACCATTTGCAAGGTTTAATTTTTGCCAGCCTTTTCCCCAGCTGACCTAGGTATGTTTTATCCGTACCCAGAGAAGTGATCAGATGCTTTAATGCATTTCAATCAACGGCCACCCGCTGTGGGGCGCAGGGGGTGTCTCTGTTCAGTAACTGAAACTTATTGCGGGGCAGGGAGAGAGAGACACAAAACAAAGGGAGGCTGGCCCCTTAAAAGCGACCGCGGGGCAGGCGGCGCTGGGGCAGAGCGCTCCGCCTTGGCTCGGGCTCGGACACCGCCCGCTCTCACAGGATGTAACCGGGCTCCAGCACAAAGCGCCGGAGACTGGCAGGGAGAGAAAGAAACAGCACCTGCCGCTCCCTCCCCATCCCCTCCCTGGGGCCAACGGCCCCCTTTCCATTCCCTCCGCCTCAGCCAACGGCCCCCTCCCCATTCCCATTCCTCCTCTGGGCCAACGACCCCCTTTCCATTCCCCTCCCGGGGCCAACGACCCCTTTCCATTCCCCTCCCCGGGGCCAACGACCCCTTTCCATTCCTCCCCGGGGCCAACGACCCCCTTTCCATTCCTCCCCGGGGCCAACGACCCCTTTCCATTCCCTCCCGGGGCCAACGACTTCCCTCCAAGGACCAACAACTTCCCCTCCCCAACGGCTCGCTCTGTCCTCGCCCCTTCCCCGCCCCGCCGGCTCCCCCCGGCTCTCCCTACCGCTCAGCAGCGCGGTCCCCTCCCGCCGGGGAAGCGGGTCCGGGGGCCGGGGCGAGCCCCGCCTCTTGTCAGCGCGGAGTCGCGCAGCGGCCCCGATCCCAGCCCCGCATCCAGGCGGCGCCGTCAGCGGCCCCCGCCCCGCACTCGCTGCGCCATCGCCGCGGCCTTGCCCCGGGCGCCGAGCGAGGGGCAGCTGAGGCCGCCGCAGCAAAATGGAGACGGCTCGGCTGCGACGCGCTCCCCCCAGCTCAGCCCCGTCACGTGACCGGCCGCGGCCACGCCCCCGTGTTTTTGTTTCTCCGGAGCCGCAGCTGCTCCCGGCGGAATGATCTCGGGCAGAGCCGATCGGTCAGATGTCAGAGAGGGGAAGGGCAGTTAAAGAGTCCCTCCGGGGGAGTCCTAGTCAAAGGCTCTGAGAGGGCGGCCCCCGTGCTCAGTTAGGCTCCTGGCTGCTCCTTGGAAGAGCCCGGGTGCGCCCCACCTCCACCCTGGCGGGGACTTTTCTCTGGGTATTTACGGAGGCGGGGGGGCGCGGAAGGAGATGGAAACAAAGTCGAATCACACCTTTAAAGGGGCCCGAGATTTTTTCCATTTTGAAAAGGCCGCCCAAAGTGTCCTGCGCGCGGATTGGTCCGCACCTCCTGCTCGCTGATTGGCTAGAGCCGTTCCCTTCCTTCTCGGGCTTGTCGCTGTTCCAAATCAAGGATTGGTCGGCGGTGACGACAGCTGCCTGCGATTGGCCAGCCGCGGACACACACGGACACACCCCCAGCTCCAAGCCTTAGCAACTGCGGCGCGCGCGGGCGCGAGACGGGGGTGGGGCGCGGGTAGGGGAGAGTGCCCACTGGCGTGGCTCCCCTGTCACTGCAGGGCCCGATCCTGCTGCCTGCGAGGGCATTGGCTGCTGTGGCCTTGGCTTGCTGTGGCCCTGGCTGCTGAGTCCTGCTGGTGCAGCAGCGGGCCAGGGGGCCATACAGGGCAGCTCCAGCCTATGAGCCCGCCACTGAGACCAGGCTACAGCACAGCCCTGCCACTGTCACAAGTTAAAGGCAGCACCCACATTTCACCCACATAACACTGAAGGCCAAAACTCTGAACCCACAATCTGTGGGAAAACAAACCTGCTCCCCCTCCCAAACATCTCTCCCCATAGGTGTTGGAACTAGGGGATGCTGGGGGTACAGCAGCATTCCCTGGCTTGAAGTAGTTTCCACCATATATCAGGTTCATAGTTTTCAGCACCCCCACTGTACCAATTGTTCTAGCACCCCGTTTCTGCTCCAATGCAGTTGCAAGACACTTATGCCTTGTCTACCCCAACTGCGTTGTTAATTTTATGTGGTTCAGTAACACAAGTGACTTGTGCTCAGAAATCATGAGATTGGCTTAAAAATAACATTTCTGTTTGGTCTTACAGTGTTGGAGCCTTTAGGGTTTGTGTTTTCAAGCTTTTCTGTGCTACCACAAGGGCTGGAAAGTTTTTTTTTTAAATGAAAGGTGAGATTGTTGTAGTCTCATTAATACAGGTGTTGGGGCTTTAAGACAAAGGTAACATTATGGCTGTGTCTAGACTGGCATGATTTTGCGGAAATACTTTTAACGGAAAAGTTTTTCCGTTAAAAGTATTTCCGCAAAAGAGCATCTAGATTGGCACGGACGCTTTTGCGCAAAAGCACTTTTTGCGGAAAAGCGTCTGTGCCAATCTAGCTGTGATTTGCAAGAAAGCCCGATGGCCGTTTTAGCCATGGGGGCTTTTTTGCACAAAACAGTCCTGAGCTGTCTACACTGGCCCTCTTGCGCAAATACATTTGCGCAAAAGGACTTTTGCCCGAACGGGAGCGTCATTGTATTTGCGGAAGAAGCACTGATTTTGTACATTACAAAGTCAGTACTCTTGCGCAAATTCAAGCGGCCAGTGTAGACAGCTGGCAAGTTTTTGCGCAAAAGCGGCTGCTTTTGCGCAAAATCTTGCCAGTCTAGACACAGCCATATATGAGACTTAGTATCACCAGTTATGCACCCTTCCATGTCATGATATTTACAGGCACTGCTGAACACCTCAGTTTCCATCTTTCATATATTACACTTCCAAATGGAGACACTCAGAAGATACTAGCAAATGGAAGGAAAATGGTGTTAAACCATAGCTAAAACTATGCTAGTATTTGTGAAGTTTGTCAGGCTCAGAAAACAAAGCCTTCCACTCCACAAGACAGTTGCACTGCAAACTTACCCATATTACTCTGACTCTGAGTACCAGAGGTATCCTGGAAAAGCTCTGCCGTGTCCAAGGAATGTGTCTGCTTTTCCGAAAATTTTTTTGGAAAAGCAGACACGTTTTTTCGGCATCCCTGTAAACCTTATTTTACAAGGAAGAAGGGATGTTCTGAAAGAGGGTTTTTCCCCAACAGTCAGCCCCATGTAGACGGGCCAAATGTTGGAAAAGCCTCTTTTGGAAGAAAAGCGGAAAAAAGATACTATTTTTTCCGATTTTTCTTTGTAGCGTAGACATAGCCTGCAAGGTGGGATATGCTGAATGACCACTAACTGTATTATAATTAGGGCCCATAGTTTAAGGATTAAACCCAATTTCCACCTGTAACATGATTTCACCTCTGGTGACCATCTTCTTCTAAGAGCAGTGTTTTCTGTTAGCTACATTGACTTAGGATGAACTATTCACAGTGCCAAACATTGCTTATGCTAGTGAATGTTTGCTGAATAAGGCTCTTGACTTCCAATTTCTGTTTAAATTATTAATGGCATCAACATTCTTTAACTGGTGAAGTGAATCTTGTAATGTCAACACACAACACAGATGTACTTTTTCCAGCCCCTGAATGAAAAAGATAATGGACAATGGATATCAATTTCTTCCAGTAATAAACCTAAGTAATAGCAGAACTCTATTTCATTTTTAAAAGAACGATTAAACACAAACATTCACTTTTAAAAATAGGGGTTTGACCTTCCATCTGAACATAGAAATTCCTTTTGTTCACTCAATGATTTAAACCTAATTAAAAACTGCAAAAATACAATTAATATGTCTATCAATGTCAATGTCAATGAATAATGGGAAGGAAGAAGAAGAAATGTTCAAAGTACATGGTCCACTTGTGCTTCCTCTATACAGTATTGCATTGGAAGGGCTTCTTTTCATCAGTGGGGAGAAGAGGCTCACAAACTATCATCTTTGCTTCTTCTACAAAAAAAGGTTTCAAGAACATCTACTCCTCTGTATAAATGACACATTCTTCGGCTTTGAATTTGTAATGGGGGAAAACAAATTTTGGTTCTTGGTTAGATCCCCAAGCCGACTGGAGCTGGCAGTGCACTTATACAATAACAAAGTTCAGTAACTGTTAGTTTTTTCAAAGAGCAACTACTGCACTTTTAACCGAGTCACCTGTTTTGGATTAAAGGACACAACAAAAAAAGAATATAACATAGCACCAGTATATCCTGAAGGAAACCATAGTTTATCTCCTCAAAAATATGCTGTGCCTCACAGAACAGCAGCCGCTCTTGGAGTTGGTTATTCCTGGGATATTTAAAAGTTCAGTAAAAATGAAATTGTAACAGTTTCTTAGCTACATACACAGTGTGTGGGAGAACAGACTGAGCCCTGGGCTTTCAAGGACTGCTTGCACTATGTGAGATAACAAACCAATTCCAGGCTGAGGTAATTTTGGATGGAAGAAAACTTGTGGTGGGATTTTGAGGAGAAACAGAGACAATAACCTACCAGCTGCAAGGGCACACTCAGGGTACGTCTAGACTGCAAACTTCTTTCGAAAGAAGCTTTTTCAGAAGAGATCTTCTGAAAAACTTCTTTTGAAAGAGAGCGTCCACATAGCAAAAGCACATTGAAAAAGTGATGTGAACGCTATCTCACGTTTAAGCTGTGATTACTATGGATGGAGTGGCCACCAAGACACCTGTGCTTTTTCTTCTTTCCTCTTCTTTCGAAAAAACTCCCTCTTCCGCATCCACACACACCTTTTTCTGAAAGAGCTCTTTCAGAAAAGGCTTTCTTCCTTGTAGAATGAGGTTTACCAATGTTGGGAAAACCCCTGTGTTCTTTCGATTTTCTTTCAAAAGAACGCAATAGCAGAGTGGACATAAGTGAAGTTTCTTCGGAAACGTTTTGGAAGTTTTTCCAAAAAAACCCTGCAGTCTAGCTGTACCCACAGAGGAATCATGACATGCCCTCATCCTGCCAGAAAGGTCCAGTTTTAGAAATTGCTCTGGCATGTGTTTATCTTTAAGCTTGTGAGTAGACTAGTCCAGTTGAGGTCGATATGTCAAAGAAGAATGGAGCTTCATTAGTCTCTGTCTATAAGGGGGAAGGCCTTAGTTTGTGCAGAAACTTTAAATGCTTGTTTATCTTTGCTTAAAAGACAAGAAAAGTAGTAGACTTCACTGAATACTACGTTCTTGCCAGGCTTGAAACTCCAGTTGGTTTTATTATTATAGCCTTTTCTGAGGGATATATTTTAACATAGTCCCACAACTTGCACACGATGGGAGGAAATACTTTTGTAGGGAGATCAAGCATGGAAAATTTCATTCTCAAAGGTAAATGTGGAAAGTTGTAAAGAACAAAAACTGTTTCTCAACATTAGCTGTAACAGGTTATACCAGGCTCACTCGTAGTTTTGGTGTAAACAATCTGTGTTTGTACAAAGCAGTACAGTGTTTATTTGGCATTGATTGTGACTATAAATTATTCTCAGCCTCCAACCATAGTTAGATGTTCCATAATTCTATGCTATTGCTCCGTGATGTGTACTTTGAAAGGTATTGGCTGCCAGCTACATTGCTGGTTACCAATTTAGCTACATTAACATTGCACTTTGATCACCAAACAGTGTTCTGCATAATAACAGAAGCAGACCCTATGAAATCTTCATACATATGTATCTCTTATCTAAGGATCTCTAGACACTTTTGGAACATTAATTAACCCTTTGCAAAGACAGTAGGAGGCTTAACTATTTTAGTAAATGGCAGCATAATGAGAGTAATTTTCCAAAGGGGGACTAGAACTCACTGATTTCCTCTTTGCCTATGATGCAATGCTGCTTCCCTTTGACATTTAGGAAGCTAATAGCTGGTTTTGGAAAACCTGTGCATTAGTTTGATAATACCTTTATTTCTGTGATGGTTCCAACAGTGAACAGCTCATCTGATAACACTGGTCTACAATTTTTTAGAAGTCGTCTGCTTCAGAGATAAAATGTGCTATTTATTATGTATTTTGATGTGCTGAATTCAAATATGACAATTAAAACAACTGATTGGCTACTGTTTCCAAGATATTTAAGTTTTTACATTTTACGTCTATGTATATTGTGTAGATAGTAGAGTTTTAATCATAAATTGTAAACCTAGGTCTTTTCATGTGTTTATGGTTGCTTTACATGATAATATTTCACCTGTCCTGTTTATGTAACACTTTAAAATCAGCAAAGGGTTATATAAATAAAATTTATTATGAAACAAAAGGCAAAAAACTATTATGTACATAGTTTAGTCCTATTCAGTGCCTACTCGGCTTCTTGGCTTGTCTCTTGTATTCATTAAATGGAGCATATCTTGTCACTGTCCAGCAATAGTCTGCAAGCATTGATGGGCTCCATTTGCCCTGATAGCGTTTCTCCATTGTTGCAATGTCCTGGTGAAATCGCTCGCCGTGCTAAATCGCTCACTGCTCCGCAGTTCGGTGGAAAAAATCTAGATGAGAGTGCAAAACATGTCTTTAATGACATGTTGCAACCAAGGCTTTTGTATGCCTTAAGGAGGTTTTCCACTAACAACCTGTAGTTGTCTGCCTGGTTGTTTCCGAGGAAATTTATTGCCACTAACTGGAAGGCTTTCCATGCCGTCTTTTCCTTGCCACGCAGTGTGGTCAAATGCATCATCTCGAAGAAGTTCACGAATCTGAGGACCAACAAAGACACCTTCCTTTATCTTAGCTTCACTTAACCTTGGAAATTTTCCACGGAGGTACTTGAAAGCTGCTTGTGTTTTGTCCATGGCCTTGACAAAGTTCTTCATCAGACCCAGCTTGATGTGTAAGGGTGGTAACAAAATCTTCCTTGATTCAACAAGTGGTGGATGCTGAACACTTTTCCTCCCAGGTTCCAATGACTGTCAGAGTGGCCAATCTATCTTGATGTAGTGGGAATCTCTTGCACGACTATCCCATTTGCAGAGAAAACAGCAGTACTTTGTGTATCCAGTCTGCAGACCAAGCAAGAGAGCAACAACCTTCAAATGGCCACAAAGCTGCCACTGATGTTGGTCATAGTTTATGCACCTCAGAAATTGTTTCATGTTGTCATAGGTTTCCTTCATATGGACTGCATGACCAACTGGAATTGATGGCAAAACATTGCCATTATGCAGCAAAACAGCTTTAAGACTCGTCTTCGATGAATCAATGAACAGTCTCCACTCATCTGGATCGTGAACGATGTCAAGGGCTGCCATCACACCATCGATGTTGTTGCAGGCTACAAGATCACCTTCCATGAAGAAGAATGGGACAAGATCCTTTTGACGGTCACGGAACATGGAAACCCTAACATCACCTGCCAGGAGATTCCACTGCTGTAGTCTGGAGCCCAACAGCTCTGCCTTACTCTTGGGTAGTTCCAAATCCCTGACAAGGTCATTCAGTTCACCTTGTGTTATGAGGTGTGGTTCAGAGGAGAAGGATGGGAGAAAATGTGGGTCCTGTGACATTGATGGTTCAGGACCAGAAGTTTCATCCTCTTCCTCTTCCTCGTCTGACTCAAGTGAGAATGATTCTGGTGCATCAGGAACCGGCAGTCCTTCTCCGTGGGGTACTGGGCGTACAGCTGATGGAATGTTTGGATAATGCACAGTCCACTTTTTCTTCTTTGACACACCTTTCCCAACTGGAGGCACCATGCAGAAGTAACAATTGCTGGTATGATCTGTTGGCTCTCTCCAAATCATTGGCACTGCAAAAGGCATAGATTTCCTTTTCCTGTTCAACCACTGGTGAAGATTTGTTGCACAAGTGTTGCAGCATATGTGTGGGCCCACCTCTTGTCCTGATCTCCAATTTTGCAGCCAAAATAAAGGTGATAGGCTTTCTTAACCATAGTGGTTATACTGCGCTTTTGTGATGCAAAAGTCACTTCACCACAAACATAGCAGAAGTTATCTGCACTGTTCACACAAGTACGAGGCATTTCTGTTCACTTTGGCTAAACAGAAATGTGTCCCTTTGCAAAATCAAACACTGACAAATAAGAGAGCACGACACTGTATGATTTCTAGAGCTGATATAGGGCAATTTGTTCAGCAGAGTGATGTAAGCTTCGTTATGATTGCATCATCCATGACTTCTAGGAATAACATGATCCAATTCATATCATGTATGATGCAATACCAGTTTCAGATTGCACCATTCATTGTTTTGCCTAAAAAGCAAGTACTGTCCAAACCCAGTCATAGATTTATTCATAGATCCAGTCAAAGATGTATTTTAGTCATTTCTGGTTTAAATTGAGATCCCTTCCCTTTATAACTCACTTATCCTCCACCATTCCCAAGTCAAGGGTCGTATATACTGACCCAATAGCATATCTTGAAAACTAGAGCCAATCAACAATTTTAAGCATCATTTTCGTTCTCAGTGACCCAGAATTAGTAAAGTTTGACTACATTTATTTCAGAAGTATTTTGGCTGTAGAGCAGTATAATCAGCATTTTCTCCAAATATAATTCAAATTGAACTGAAAAATGTGGGTAAAGTAGCCAGTACAAAGAGAGAGTCTGTCTCTTGTCTGATAAGAGCCCTGAATGAATTTCCATTTCCTGTGTTGGTGTAATTTGCAGAAAACCTCTTCATCCTCTTTTTATAATTAGTAAACAGACCTCATATGAGAAGTGTTTCTAGCAGGCACCATTTAAAGCGATGCCTATGTAGGTTAAGCTTCACATTTCAGTTTGTTAAAAATAAGATTTGATTCCAAATCTTGATGGGAATAAAAATGTGTTCATTGAGCAAATTTACATACAGAACGTGGCATGGTTTTATTGGAGAACTTTACTGCAGTATTTGCAACTTGTAAAGGGACAGGGCAAGACTAAGTAATGCTGCCAGTAAAGGATGTGATCTAATTCCACTGCAGCCAATGGCTATCAATGTAGAACTTTCAATGGGCTTTAGGCCCATTGGTGGGGATGTTATGCTTATAAGAAACACACAGGATCTTTTACAGGGGAGAAGGCAATACACTGTGTTTATTAAGAAGACAATAGAGAAGCAGTTAGCATATGATTTATAAAGACAAACACACACACACACAGAGTCCTATAGATGTTGCAGAGTTACCAATCCGTCGTGGGTCAAGTTAGTCTTACCGGCCAGGCAAGGCTGAATGAGTGAGGAGTCGTGGTCTTTTGATCGCGATTTGAGGCTCCTCCGAGGCTTGGCTTGCAGGACTGAACCCAGAGTTCCATGGCAAGAGCTTCTCTTCTTATCCATGTCAGTTCCCATTGGAGTCTATGGGTTTTGCAGTGTCATGCTGCAGTCATCCACCCTTAGGAGGTGTTAATTTGTATTCCTTTGATGGTGATTGTTTTTCACTCTTGGTGGGGGTCTTTGCCTGTCTCCAGGGTTCTTCAGTGCTGCCAATTTAATTCAGCCTCAAGACACAATGGATGTTTCAAAGTTTCCACTTCTTCTTGATCACCTGGCCATCTGTGATGGCTTGCACTCACACACCCCCTCCACTCACACCACACAATTGCATAGAGTTTCAAACAAGATCAATAGTTACAAGGGGTCTGGATGACCCGTGACTATAGGCCGACTCGGCCGTCGCCTAGGGCGCCACCTTCAACAGGGCACCTGGGGCGCCCGATGATGACGTCACTCCATTGACCACCGTGCAGGTGGGGGCACCGATCGCGCGTTCCGCCTGGGGCGCCAGCTGCCGCAGCCCGCCTCAGGCCGCTCCTGCAAGGGGTACAACTTAATTTGCAATACTTAACAGGGAGCAAGACCTTGTAGTGGACATTATCTAATCATAAGATACAGAGAGAAAAATAAAAGCTATATAACTTATAAGCAAGTCATTACATCAAGTCATTATGTATCATACTTATAATCTTGTAATCAATATTAAAACATGTATTTTTGAACATGTATTTTTGCTACAGGGAAGGGTCATAGCCAGGGCAGCCAGAAGATGCACCGATTCAGATCCCTGCTGGCATATAAAGCTCCCTCCCTTGGAAGAACTCGCAAAGGAGGGTGACAGAGCACCCAGTGTCCTCTCCTTGGGTTAAATGCCCCTGAGGATGCAGCTACTCCATGTATCACAGAAATCAGTAAAAACTTAAAAAACAATGAAAAGTGTATCATGAGCTTTCGTGGGCACAACCCACTACTTTGTGCTGGTGGAGGAGACTCAAGCTCAGAATTCATAAGTAAATTCAGATCTGTGGCATTCTTCTCACATAACTAGGACAGAAGAAGATTGACTTGTCAGGAATTCAATAAAACAGAGTGGAAATGACTGTTTTGAAGACAAGGTATTACTGGAAAGTATGTGCTTGGTCTCTGTAAATTCAGGATTGTCAGAGGGTGTACGATAAATTGCTTCAAGTAAGTCCCTAAGACAAGTCCATGAAAGCCTAATCAGCAATCTAAAGGCTCTCTTCCAGGAAGAACAAGGAAGAGAATAGATGTAGAGGTGACCTTTCCTCTGAGCCACGCGTAAGCAATGGCCCAGCATGTGTAGCTCAATGACTTCAGTATGAATTCAAAGTAGTTTTTTCAATTAATGCAAGAACGTATCCGAGAACAAAACCAAGATATACTTATCTTGGGGAAATAAACTGTGTTTGGATCATATATGCACAATCTAAGAATGACAAACCAGAATGGAAAGGCAGGCTAGCACAGACTGTAAGATCTTTGGAGCAGAGATTGTCTTTTTGTTATGTGTACACAGTGCCTAGCACAAGGGACATGGACCTCTAAGTTTCAAAGTACTTGTTGATAGACCAGGGAAGTCCCTCTGACAATAGGAAGCTATTGGCACTTCCTACAATAGTGGGATGCAGGCCTGGTTGACACTAGAAACGTGATACTGCTGTCGCTATGTCAGTAAGGTATGTTTGTTTTCTTTTTAACTGGATCAGTAATGCGGATACAAGCCCTAGTGCGGGTGCAATTACATTGCTGTAATGCTGCCTCACAGAGGGTAGCTGGCTCTCTGAAGGGGTCAGGGCCCCAGGTACCTCTGCAGAGGTGTAGCGAGGGTGTTATGCGCCTGGGGCAAAGGCAACATTTGCGCTCCCCCACCCCCCCCCAGGGCAGGGCAGCTTGTACTGTGTCTTCCTCCACCCCTCCAGTTTGGGGCTGGGCCCCCACATGCACTAACCCGCCGGTGGAGATAGAGTAGGGTCGGGCTGGGGGTGGAGAGGCAAGGAGGAGGCTCCAGCCGGCACTGGCGGGCAGAGGAGGCGCAGGCGAGCCGAGGGATGACAGGGGGAGCGGAGGGGAACTAAATTGGCACTGCCTAGCATGGCGCCCGGGGGCAACTGCCCCCCCCTCGCTACGCCACTGCACCTCTGACATGCCCCATTAGGGGAATTACAGTAGTTCACATTCTTGTAGGAGAATTTCACTCATTGAGTCGCTAGCAGGCAGTCCCTTAGGTAGCAAAGCACCTGTGTATGATAAAAGTTAAGAACCTCTGTGAGGGGGAAGAGGGCTTCTGAGGCTATGAAAGCTGTCAGAAAGAATCCAGAGCAAAGTCCCTCCAGCTGACTGAGGAGAAGCTGGAGGTCAAGCCAATACTCCAAAGAGAAAGAGACAGGGTAAGAGACAGAGGAGGAGAGGTAGGAAGTAGCTCAGAGAGCAGCAAGGGACTAAGAAGGGTTAGATCCGGCAGTTCCCAACAAGGGCCTTGAGCTGGAACACAGTGGAGAGCGTGGGTCTGGTTTCCTTATCTACTCTAGCCAAGGATTCTGGAGAAGGCTCTAAACCCAGGAGACCTAGGGCTGTCTAGCCTCTACTAGAGTCATAGGATTTCTGACTTGCCATTACCTTGAAGTGGGTAGAGATTATTAATGGCCCAGCTATAGGACTGGGTCCTAACAAGGCCTGGACAAATACAGAATTGGGTGTGGTGGCATAAGAGGGGCGGACTTAGATGGGTGTAAGTCCCCAGTCTGCTGCAAAGAAACACTGACAAAGGCACCCCCTCCCAACATTATGTGCCTTATACTATATAGCTTTGTTTGCTTCCCAGACTATAATAAGCCATACCAGTATACTAGTCTCATACTGATATAATTGCATCCACATTAGAGGAGGGGGATTTGTCACTTGAACTACAGTATATAGTTAAAGCAGCAAAGCTTTTTAGTATAGAGACTGATAAGCTGCAGTTCAGCATATCGGTCAGGAAGCAGTGGCCAAACCTTGGTAGATCGTGAAATGCTGATGCAACATGTTATTTCTAACTTCTGTTTTCATACCAGTGACCCTTATCGTTCAAGACTGTTCTTTTGTGAAACTCACACAGTCTGCTTCAGGGTAGGTAAATTAACCTTTGTCCACTAGAAGAGGTAACTATAAGGGAAGAGACCAACCACTCCTGATCTTTACACTTTCCCCAAGACAAGAGCTAGCACAGCACAAGGGAAGCCAATGAAGACCACAGCTAAGAGCCAAGTTGTCTGGATTAAGGACCTAGTCTCAGAGTCCTGAATCAGGCAGGAGTCCATTTCATTGTCTTTAAAGGGAGTTTCCATTGATACAATTGGATTGGCTAGGGTTGCCAGATGGTTTCACAAAAAATACCGAACTTAAAAAAAAAAAAGCCGGGAAAAAATTCTGTTAAGCAAAAAAAAAGCCACAGGAAAAGTTGTTGAGCAAAAAAAAAGGACCAGGGTTGAAATGATGTAGTCACTTTCATTCCCGGGCCGCCCCCCTCTCTCCACCCCAGCATGTCCTAAGCAGCCTTCCGTCAGGCGCCCGAGCCAGGCCTCAGGGAAAACAGAAAATATCGGACATTTTAGATGTTCAGTATTTTCTGAATTTTTTTACCGGACAGAAGGTGCAAATACCGGGCTGTCCAGTTCAATACTGGACTGGCAACCCTAGTTGGCCTGAGTAAAGACTTCAGGATTAGACCCATAGTTACTATTTTGTGACTCAGAATGGGTCTAGGCAACATGCTGGAAAAACACTGATGGCTTAGCTAGCACTCTTACCAGTGTGAAATTTCCTGAAAAAAGTCCTAGTGTAAACTGTCACTGCTCAGGGCAAGTGCACCTATATTTCCTCTAGGAATGTAAAGGGGTAACCGGTTAACCAGTTACCTGGTACTCATTTCCTTACCGGCATGCTTACCCATGTTAACCAGCTAAACAGCGCCCGATTTGGCTGGAGCAGCCCACCACTTGCAGCATGGTGTGGTGGGCCCTGCCCGGCCTACCACAGCATGCCATCGTTGGGGGCTGCTCCAGCACCCTTCCTCCCTGTGGCATGACACAGCGGGCCAGTTAACAGATTAAACATATAGGTTGCATCTAGACTGGCAAGTTTTTGCGCAAAAGCAGTCGCTTTTGCGCAAAAACTTGCCAGCTGTCTACACTGGCCGCTTGAATTTGCGCCAAGAGCACTGACTTTGTAATGTACAAAATCAGTGCTTCTTGCAAATACTCACGCTCCTGCTCGGAAAAAGCCCTCTTGCGCACGAATACTTGCGCAAGAGGGCCAGTGTAGACAGCGAAGAACTGTTTTCTTAAAAAAGCCCGATGGCTAAAATGGCGTCGGGGCTTTTTTTGCTACCAACGTCCTAGATGACCACGGATGCTTTTGCGCCAAAAGCATCCGTGCTAATCTAGACGCTCTTTTCTGCAAATGCTTTTAACGGAAAAACTTTTCCGTTAAAAGCATTTGCGGAAAATCATGCCAGTCTAGACGCAGCCATAGTGTAACCAGTTAACATTTAAAATGGTTTTTTACATCCCATTTCTTCCTCCTGCTCCAGAAAGGGTGTCTACTCCAGGTTCCTCACCCATCACCTCTCTTGTGTGAAAATGTGTGTCTCTTTCCCTGCTGAGCCTCCTCTTTCCAGACTACACCATTCTCTGCCTATACTGTGAATTCCCCAGTAAGTCAGACTGCCTTGCTTTCTCTTCAGAGGCTACAAACCGCTCACCACTATAGGTTACCATGCCACTTTTCCTAAGCAAGCAAACTTATTCTTAAGGTGAATGCATAATAGAGAAAACAATAACATAAGCTCCATGCATGCTAATAAGCTTATCAGTGATCGCCCTGACTCCAACAAGGAGTCAGTCCTTCAAGCCTGTGGGATTACAAAGTTCATAATGACCTTGGCTCAGACCCAGTACACCCTGTCTTGTTCATTGGGCCTCTAATCTTGTCCTCATGTACCAGGCGATCAGCAGAAAAAGGTTCCCACCTCAGGGCGAACCTTCAAAAGGCTGAGTTGTTGCATAAGTGGTCTGGGTACATTGGCATAAAGATTTCATGAGAAAGCCATTCAGTTTTAAAGGTGCATTCTTGTCCAGATGCTGTTGGCAATAGTCCTTTTGTAGCTCCTAACACTTTCCAGGGTTTACATTTGCCATGTATTCCTCCCTCCCGAGATGATACACACAATCTCCCAATAATTCATAAGCATTTGCCTTTTTGATAAAACAAACACCTAAAATACTTCAATTTAAAGATTTGCCCTGTATATTGCAGGAAAGTGCTCTATTTGTCACATAGACAAGCTGTATGACTTAGAACAGTGTTTTTCAACCAGTGGTACGAGTACCCTTGGGGTACTCAAGAGAAGTCTGGGTGGCACGTCAACAAAACTGAAATGTGGAGAAAACCGAATTTTTGTTTTAAGTTTTACAGTGTTTTATTATTTTTGGACTTTTTACACCCAAAAATTTCATCGCCTGCCCAGCTACGATTAAGTAGTTTAAACAAATGTGTTGCAACGGTAGAAAAAAATTTTGTGTGTCTGAAAACTGTAGGTACTGGGGGTACTTGCAATTTTTTTTAAAAGGGGTACTTTATAAAAAAAGGTTGAGAAACACTGACTTAGAACACCCCCACACATTGCTTTAACTACATATCTTTAATCATTAGTCCTAGAAAGAACCTAACACCTTTAAAACGGATACAGTCTGGACTGCTGAACAGCTGTGTCCCCTCAATTCTTCAACCTGGGGTGCCTTTTACACTGCTTTGCTTTGAGACCAACCCCTCCAGGTCTGCTTACACATAGGCCTCTAGCATGTAAATTACTCCTAGCTGAGTTATACTAGTGCTTTAGGTCAGCAACTCCTGAATTATATTGCAGAGTGACACCAGCAAATTCCCGGTCCCCAGAAACTCATCCCCAGAACTATGTGCTTTTCACTGTCCAGTTCTTCTGGACAATACAAGCTCATAAAAAGTCCATCATTTTATTTATATATATATATATATATATATATATATAAAAACATTTAAAAAAGACAATCTTTCTAAAAGTGCACCAAAAGACTAAAAATAAAGTTTTCAACTAGCAATGAAGAAGAAAGATGGGATGGCTAACAGTTAGCAACTACTTTGAATCGTACTTAGCCATCCAATTTCTCCTAAATTGCTAGCTGAAAACTTTAACTTTAGTCTTTTGGTGTGCTTTTAGAAAGATTGCCTTTTTAAAATGTTCTTTTTCTATATTTTTTGTCTTTTTGGTCTTAAATGTAGTGTGTTTCCACTAGTAAAAATTGCAAGGTTCTTGCCCGCCCAGAGCTCGGGGGCAACAGGAAAGAGCCGCCCATCCTGTCTCGGGGGCAGCTCTGCTTCCACCCTGGTGCTCTGGGGACTCAGCCTCCTCCGTCTCCTCTTCCCGTGCTCTAATGGCTCAGTCCCCTCCTTCCCCTTTCCCTGTGCTCTGTGGGCTAACCTCCCACTGTCTGTACTTCTCTCTCCATGTGGCGCTGCACTGAGCCAGGCCGCGTTGGCACGTGTGCAGGAGTGGTAAGTTGAAAATCCCATGACAGACAGACAAGAACGGTGGCTGCTGAATAGAAAGATTGTCTAATAATAATAATACTTGGACAATAACGCGCACAAGTGCTATAATCTCCAATGGGATGTTCCAAATACGCACTGTTTGAGATAAAACACATTTATTAACTAGAAAGATTTTAAGAGGTTGCATATGATGAGTTATAAAAGGCAGAATTGATTACAAAGGAATAAAGGTAAAATGCAAATGCCTCTCTTAACAAGGTAAGTGAACTTAAAGCAAAAGGGTTTCTGCCACCATATGTGCACAGCAGTCTGGCTGGATCTCTTAACCAGGACTCCTCCACACTCTGCTACTTCTATTATGCTTTCTTTGTCTTTCAAAGATCATCGATGCCATGGGTAGAAGAGGGCGTGATCTGTGTCTGCGTTCTCCCTTCTAATAGCATTTCTCTCCTTTGAGAATCATCTTCAGTTGTGGTTCAGGAAACAGCAAGTTTACCCGCTAACAAGATGTAAATTTGTCACTCACACCCTTCTTCCTGTTAAAAAATGGCCACTTAATCGGGTGATAGTGATAGTCCATTTGATTTTGCTGACATCTGACTGAGGTGCTGGCTAGCCATTTGTCTCTTAGGAACTGGTCTGAAGTTGTTTCCCCAGACCTAGGCTTATCAGGTAGTCAAGTGGACTAGTCGACTACATGCTTTCCTCCCCGCCCCTTGCTACCTCTGCATCAGAGACAGGAAAGGTAGGAAGAAGAAGCTGGAGCTGGGGGGGCGGATCTAGCTTAAAAGCCGGTTCCCACCAGCACGTTTCCGTGGTGCTGCCTGCCTGCCCTCCCCTCTGCAGTCTCTATCAGCAGGGGAGGTAGCTGCGAAACAACCTCTACCTGTGGCGGGACCAGGCTAACCGTGGGCAGAGGCTGCTCTGGCAACAGCCCTGTTAGTGCCAGCCCCGGCAGCCGCCCCTGTTCAGGAGCCGGGACTGAGGAAACCTTCCCTTATCAACTAATTGTGTAGTCGATAAAAATTTCCTCCCAGCACCATCTCCCCGGGGAGCGGGGAGGAAGAGGCACAGTGGGAAAAGGTGCAAGCAGGGACTGAAGCAGTCTCCGCTTGCACCAGCTCTGCTGCGATTCTGCTTTTGAAATGTACAAGAGCTCCGGCAGGGTTCAATGGCTGAGGTGCCGCAGGGAGCACGGAGCCAGCGCGGGAGTTCCCCGCCACGGGGGCTCTTGTACAGTTCAAAGGCTCAGGCGCCACAGGGAGTGCAGGGTCAGTCACCTGCTGGGCCCGGGCTCCCTGTGGGGCTTCTGCTTTTGAACTGTAGCAGGAGCCCGGCAGTTCAAAGATGGAGGCGCCCTTATCGACTAATCGAATAGTTGAGGGACATCCCATCGACTATTCGTTTAGTTAATTAATCTAAATTTAACATCCCTAGCTCACCCTGGTATGAAGCAGGAGTAACGTTATAAAATGAATGGCATTATGCCAGTATAAAAGGTCGCACAATCAGCCTCAGTGCTTTTCTGACAACTATTTGCCTTCGGTGCCAGTTAAATTGTCTGAGAGTGAGTGTATGTTTCAATGGTTGTATGCTTGTCTAAGCAAGACCATGTAAGTAGCAGTTCACATAAAGTTCTCAGTTTCTCTTTTAATAACAGCTTGTTGCTTGAAGGTGTCTTTCATCCACTATGCATTTTTGACACTTACTTCAAAATGATTTGCTCATTTAATTGACAAGATAATGCTAGGCAGTGCTGTACTTGTGGGTTGTTGGTTTAAAAAAAAAAAAACAACTTTCTGTGCATACTTTCAAAGCCACTTTCAAAATCATATGGAATCTGCATAAAATGGAATTTAAATCATAGTCATTAAGCAGTTAAATAAGTAGGAAGACAAAAGAGTAACCAGTCACCTTTCTGACTGCACAACCAGGCAGCTGCTGAGCAAAATGATGGTGCAGAAGGTATTCAATTGCAGAGAACATAAATTAGAATATTTTTATTTGTCTAGATTTAACAACTCATTTGCAATTTCAGTCTCTTACAACTCTCATGTAAAAAATTAAAAACATTAAGAAGCTAATCCGAAGTGCACTGAAGTCAATGGAAAGACACTTAGACTTTTTGTCCCTCATTGACTTCATTAGCCTTTGGATCAAGCCCCAGTCACCAGAAAACATGTTGATTGAACCTATGAGAATACAGACATTATTGTATAGTTAAACTGAATAACACAGAAATATTGCAGGGGAGATTATATGTATTCTGTCATGTAAATCATTCCATAGTACATCACAGTACGCCATTTATGCTTGGCAGAATTTGCTTTTTGCTTTTTTATAGTTTTGATGGATAATATAGATTATTTATTCGGCGTTTCCCCCAATGTCTATCTATTTAGATGTTCGCAGCTGTGGGAAATTAGGGGGGCGGGTGTGAAACAATAACTGCTTAATGACAGTAGAAGGTGAAATTCAAAAAGTTAAAGCTGTATAACCATTAAATCATATATTGTCAACATCACATGTCAAAATATACTAAGTATGTATCTCAAATGAAACTCTAACAAGTGCTCAAGAAAGCAAAGTCAGAAAAATGCTATCTGTAAATTTCATTGGCTACCAATGGAAAAAAATGGTTGGTTTGTGCCTTGCATGAACAACAAAAGAAAAATAGAAGTAAGGAAACAGAGATCGGCGGTGGACAAAACGTGAATTCATAACTGGTCTTGTAAATAACATGTACTTAGTAAGTAAAAAAAAAATAGTAAAGAGACTAACGTGTGATAGGTTTGCAGCTGCAGTTTTGTTTACTAGCATATTTTGTAGCTTGTGGACTGTTCAGAATTTGCTTATGTAATGCAGATGCATGTATATAGACTATCTCTCTTTGAAGTTGTGGTGTCTTCCTATACCCACCCCGCTGCATTTAAACTTAATCACCTCACGGTAATGCTGCTGTATGCCAATAATAAATCTGGGTATGAGCTAACTTCTTGGGAAGCAAGTGGAAAGGAAACGAACCCCAATATCCTGTGAACTGGACATTGGTAATCCTTCCAGACAGAGCCGGCCCAAGCTACGGGCTGACTGGGCTACTGCCCGGGGCGCCCCATCATAGGGGGCGCCACGCGGGGCTGTTGGACCAGGCGGGGGTGGGGCCGCGCATGCGCCACACTCCCGGGGGCGGCGCCGCGCTCCCGGGGCCCGGGGCACACGAATGGCTCGGGCTGGCCCTGCTTCCAGACCCACAGATATTGGATGAAATCTTAGCCTGGTAGCAGTCAATGGCAAAATAGTGTCAGTGGATTTCTTCCCTTATCTCTTATCTTGCCATTGTCCATTCTTCTATGGTCAATTCCCCCTTCATCTGTTTTTCATAGGTGCATATGTCATCTAGTTCAATCATCTGTGAATCACAGGCCATTACATTTCACCTGTAATGAGCCCAGTAACTTGTGTTTTGGTTAAAGCATAACTTCTAGAAAGGCATCTCGTCTTGATTTGAAGATTGCAGGTTATGGAGAATCCCAGCCTATCCTCCCTAAACGTATCTATTTTTTTAACCCAGTTATACTTTTGGCCTTTACAGTATCCCCTGACATTGAATTCCACAGCTTGACTCTCTGCGTTGTGTGAAGAACTTCCTTATTAGTTTTAAACCTACCACCTATTAATTTCATTGGGTGACCCCTGATTCATATGTTATATGAAAGGGGTAATTAACACTTCCTTATTCTCTTTTTCTCCACATCATTTATGATTTGATAGATCTCTATCATATCCCTTTTTTTCAAGATGAACAGTTCCATTTATTTAATCTCACCTCATATGGTAGCTGTTCCATCCTCCTAATCATTTTAGTTGCCCTTCTCTGTACTTTTTTCAATTCTAATATATCTTTTTTTTAAATGAGAGCAACCATAACTGCACACAGTATTCAAGGTGCAGGTGAATCATGGATTTATATAATGTCATGATAATACATTTTCTCTTGCCATGAAATACCAGACAGTCCCAAAGCAACTACAGGAATATCAGACCCTGTCATTGTATTTCTATAACTGCAGGGAGTTAAATATAGCTTGTGTGAGAAGTAGACACAACTTTGCCAATGTTTGGAGGTAACACTAAACAGTTTTATCATTGCAAGCATTTGCTTCTACTCACTGCCTGCTATTTGTACAGTATCTCACTGGATGCAAAAAAAAAAAAAGAGCTGAACAGTTTGAAAAGAAATTAATATCCTGTTCAAATGCCTGGAAGCTCAACTCGTCTTGTCACTCTTCTGAGCTACGAAGCTGCATGGACCTCAGTTTAGCTATGTCCTATATGCTTTGAATGTCATTAAAGAGTCCACACAGTACTCCCGCCCCATCTTAGAGTTCCTGTCCTATGCCCCAGAGTTGTGACAGTATAGCTATAGAGGTGAAAAGCATTTTCTGATTTGTGGAAATTGTCCAAACAGCTTCCATTTGCACTTACGAGGTCAAAAGAGCGCATCACCTACAAATGTGACAGATTTTCACGTGTGCTTCGCACGTGACGCCGGAATTCCTGTTGAAACCAGCGGGCGCTGGTGAGAGCAGAGTTCTTCTGAAAATGCTGCCTGTGGTGTTTAATTGCATTTGTAGTATTTAAATGGTTGCTTTGTCAATAGCAGGGCCAACAGAGTTGCCGGGCCCCTGAGCAAGATGTGGGGGGGATGGTGGCTCCGTGCTCCCGAAAGGGGACAGGCCGTGGGCGGAAGCCCAGAGTATGCTGTGCTGGGTCCCCACCAAAGCAGCCCTGAGCACCACCTCCTGGACTGATTTAAAGGGCCCAGGGCTTTGGCCTCCATTGCTCCTGCTAGCAGTGGCTGAGAGTCCCAGGCCCTTTTGAATCACTGGGCCTGGGGGAGTTGCATCCTTCCCCCCCCCACCCCCCCCAATCAGGCCTGTCTGTCAAGAACTAAAACAGCTGTTTCATCCATAAACCTAGAAACATCCTGTGACACACAAGTGTAGAAATCTCTGGGCTATTTGAAAGCAAATTACCCCTTCTAAAGTCCTGTTTGACCAGACATACACAATAGCTAGGTATTTCAGGCATACAGTACATGTCATCAGACTGATAACAGCACAAGCAAAGTTATTAAAGAAGTCGAGCCAACATTACAGATGGCGATTTCTGGTAAAACCAGTCCAGGGAAAACCAAGACTTTAGTAATTTAATTTTAACTCCTCCTACTCAATATGAATATGGAGAAAAGGGGGGGAAAAGTTGAGGTGTTTTGGGAAAGAAAAAACATAACTAAGAAAGTTTGCATTATGTGAAACTTCAATGGAAGTATTCAGTTTGGAGGTATTGTCTCTCACCATCTTCTTTCCCCCCCACAGGAAAATGCAAAAGAGAGCCTGTCACTTAGAACATAAGAACATAAGAACGGTCATACTGGGTCAGACCAAAGGTCCATCTACCCCAGTATCCTGTCTGCCGACAGTGGCCAATACCAGATGCCCCAGAGGGAGGGAATCACAACAGGTAATCCTCACGCGATCCTCCCCTGTCACCCATCTCCAGAGAAACAGAGGCTAGGGATACCATTCCTACCCATCCTGGCTAATAGCCATTGATGGACCTAACCTCCATGAATCTATATAGCTCCTTTTTGAACCCTGTTAAAGTTCTAGCCTTCACCGCACCCTCTGGCAAGGAGTTCCACAGGTTGACTGTGCACTGAGTGAAGAAAAACTTCCTTTTGTTTGTTTTAAACCTGCTGCCTATTGATTTCATTTGGGGACCCCTAGTTCTTATATTGTGGGAATAAGTAAATAACTTTTGCTTATTCACTTTTTCCATACCAGTCATGATTTTATAGACTCCTATCATATACCGCCTTAGTCTCCTCTTTTCTAAGCTGAAAAGTCCAAGTCTTTTTAATCTCTCTTCATATGGGACCCTTTCCAAGCCCCTACTCATTTTTGTTGCCCTTTTCTGAACCTTCTCCAGTGCCAATATGTCTTTTTTGAGATGAGGCGACCACATCTGTATGCAGTATTCAAGATGTGGGCATACCATGGTTTTATATAGAGGCAATAAGATATTTTCTGTCTTATTCTCTATCCCTTTTTAAATGACTTCTAACGTTCTAGTTGCTTTTTTTTGACTGCTGTTGCACACTGAGTGGATGTTTTCAGTAAAACTTAAAACCATGGTGCTACTATTTATTCTTCGGGGCAGATGTGGTCAGAAAGGGACAGCTCTCTGAGGAACTGAGAGTTTTAACTGTGCTCTGAGGCAGATCATAATCTTTGGTTTCATGTAGACTCCACACACAGCTGCTGGAGCTAGGAGAGCTGGAGGTGCTGCCGCAGTCTCTGGCTTGAAGTGGTTTCCATCACACACAGTTTGGCTCAATGGCTCTCAGCACTCGCACTATAAAATTGTTCCAGCACCCCTGATTCCAAGGCCACTGTGACCATTTGGTATAACCACCTATATAACACAGACAACAAAGCTTTCCCCAAAATAATTCCTAGAGCAGAGCTTTTAGAAAACCATCCAATCTTGATTTTAAAGTTGTCAGTGATGGAGACTCCACTAACATCCATGGTAAATCGTTCCAATGGTTAATTACTCACACGGTTAAAAATAAATGCCTTGTGTTTGGTTCAGTTTCAACTTCCAGCCATTGGATCATGTCATTCCTTTCTCTCCTAGAGTAAAGAGCCCGTTATTAAATATGTAGCTACTTTACAGACTTAAAATTAAAAATGCTCCAGAGGTTATCCCAGCGATTACAAGCCAGTAAGCCTAACGTCAGTACCAGGCAAATTGGTTGAAACTATAGTAAAGAACAGAATTATCACACATACAGATGACCATGATTTGTGGGGGAAGAGTCAGCCTGGTTTTTATAAAGGGAAATCATGCCTCACCAATCTATTAGAAGTCTTTGAGGGGATCAACAAACATGTGGACAAGAGTGATCCTGTGGGTATAGTACACTTAGATTTTCAGAAAGCCTTTGAGAAGGTCCCTTATCAAAGGCTTTTAACCAAAGTAAGCTCTCATGGGTTAAGAGGAAAGGTCCTTGCATGGATCAGTAAGGGTGTGTCTACACAGCAAAGTTATTTTGGAATAACGGCTGTTATTCCAAAATAATTATGTGAGCGTCTACACAGCAATTCTGTTATTTTGAAATAATTTTGAAATAATGGACGGCTTATTCCAACGTCTGTAAACCTCATTCTACGAAGAATAATGCCTATTACAAAATAGCTATTTCGAAATAAGGCATGTGTAGACGCTCCACTTCTGCTATTTCAAAATAGAATGGCCATGGTGAGAGGCTAAGTTATTCCTCCTGGGACTCTAACTCTGGATAGCACATCTACATTAGAGAAGCCTGCCTTGGACTTATTTTGAGCCTTCCCTTCAATGTAGATGTGCTATTTCAAAATAAACTATTTCGGAATAACTATTCCAGAATAGCTTATTCCGAAATAACTGTGCAGTGTAGACGTAGCCTAACTGGTTAAAAGATAGTAAACAAGGGATAGGAATAAATGGTCCATTTTCAGAATGGAGAGGGATAAGTAGTGATAATCCCCAGGCGTGTTAACTAATACTAGTACTTCATTCATCTGAAGATGTGGGTTGTACCCATGAAATCTCATGTTACCATCTAAATGTTTTGTTAGTCTCTAAGGTGCTGCAAGACTATTGGTTGTTCTTTAAGTTTTTCCAGTTACAGACTAACTCGGCTACCCCCTGAAGCTTTTGGTACTAGCACGGTTCAACATATTCATATATGATCTGATTATTTTATGTTGATATGTCAGTTGTGCACTTTTTTTTAATAATCAGAGAAATTAGTCCAAAATATTTTGAATGCTGATCTTTAAACTAATGTTGAAGTCTTCCAAATGATTTAGATCTAGGCATCTAGAGCAGTGGTTCTCAACCTTTCCAGACTCCTGTACTCCTTTCAGGGGTCTGATCTGTCTTATGTACCACAAGTTTCACCTCCTTTATAAATTACTTGCTTACAAAATCAGACATAAAAACACAAAAGTATCACAGAGCACTGAAAAATTGCTTGCTTTCTCATTTTTACCATATAATTATAAAATAAATCAACTGGAATATAACTATTATATTTCAGTGTATAGTAGTATAAACAAGTAATATCTGTACAAAAATTTAGTTGTACTGACTTCATTAGCAATTTGTATGTAGCCTTTAGTAAAACTAGAAAAATATCTAGATGAGTTGAGGTAGCCCATGGAAGACCTCTGTGTATCTCCAGAAGTACACATGCCCCTGGTTGAGAACTACTGATCTTCATGAGAACTAATTAGGTAGAAATGTCTATAAAATATTAACATCAACTAACAGCCTCAATATATAATTCATTGTAACCGAACTACTAAGACTATAAAATGAAAATGAAAAATATCGTGGAGAAAGACATGTTTGGATCCACTCTTTGCCTTCCTCATGTGTTACAATGTGAATTTATGACTCTCCATCTCTTTTCTCGAGCTAATCAATGATTTACTGGTGAAATTTACTGGTAAAAGTATCAATGCTTGCAGACGAAATTAAAAAGGATGTTGTCAAGTACTTCCCTAACAATGCAACCTTCAGGAAAACAGGTTTGAAGGGGAAAATTACCTTCTGTAGGCCTGGCAATTTAGTGACCAAATCAAGTAAGAGATCATTATGAAAGTAGCAATGCACTTTCCTAGTCACTGGTGGAGGGCCAGGCATTCCAAGAGCAAGAAGGCAAGCACTATAGGGACTACAGATGCTTCATCGTATAGGCTCACCTTCCTGAGGCCCTGTCTACATTAAGGGCATTGCCACCAGTGTGGCTGCATTAACATGGTTACACCCATGCAGACTCAGAAGAAATGCTGCTCTGGGAAAATGCTGGTAGGGTTGCCAGGGTTCGAGCTTTCTGTCCGAGAAATAAATTGAGAAAATACCGGACATATAAATGTCCGGTATTTTCTAATTAAGTTAGTTTTATTATTATGAGTATCAGTACGTAGTTGTGTACTGCCTGGCTGGTAGACATGCTCATGCTGTGTGAGTCACACTGCGTGAGCGTGACTACCAGCCAGGCAGTATGCAGCTACGCAGTAGAGAGGAGGGGGACGGGGACGGGGGGTGGGGCGGGATGGAATCCCCGGGGCTGGACTCGCTCGCGCTCTGCTGGGACCGTGCGTGGGATGGGCAGCACCCCAGGATCTGTGTGAGCCCGGGCCAGCCCCGCTCCCCACCAGCCGATTCTCTCCCCCCGCTCCCTCCCCGGCCAGCCCTGCTCCCCTCGACTCCCTCCCAGCCAGCCTTGATCCCCGCCGGCCGGTTCCCTGCTCCCCGCCAGTTCCGCCCCGATCTCTCCCGGCCAGCCCCGCTCCCTGCCAGCTGGTTCTCCCGCAGCCAGCCCTGCTCCCCCGACCTCCTTCCGGCTAGCCCTGCTTCCTGCTGGCCGGTTCCCCACCACCACCCCAATCTCCCCTGGCCAGCCCCGGTCCCCGCTCCTTCCCAGCCAGCCCCACTCCCTCCCAGCTGGTCCCCAATCTGAGATCAAGTGTGTCCGGTATTTTTTTTGAAGCCATCTGGTAACCCTAAATGCTGAGGCAGTTTACATCGGTATGTTACCAGATTAATCAGCAACAGAGTAAGCCCTGTTTTGTGTCAGTGCAGCATGTCTACTTTATGCAGTAACTAAACTGATGTAGGTACACCACTGTGAATTGCTTTAAGATAGACAGGACCTCAGTCTGTCCCTAGCTCTACAGTTTCTCAGCTGACATGGTCCCAAAAGGCCTTTATCTGCTTTCAGGGCTATCAGCATTTCTTGGTTCCTACCCTTTGAGAAAGGAGCATCTTTTTTCCTACAGAACAGATGTGACACAGCAATCCTTTCCCAAGCTGGTTCCCTATGTGCTGAAGGCCTGGTCTGGAGGGAAGCCATTAAAGCACTCTCCACAGGCGTCTCCACAGCCCCCAATGGCTCCATGTTGCCTCTTGCACTTCTTCTCTGGACCCCAAGCCGCTACTGGCTAGTTTGCCGCCCCTTTCTCAGTAATCTTTTAGTCCCATGTTCTCTGGCAGTTCCTTGTTTATGGGAACCTGCCAGCCATAATTCTGAGCTGCTCTAAGTGCACACTGCATCTCTTCCCCCCGTCCCCCATGCCTTTCTATTCCATGCAGAACACAGCTATGATGTTATCTGATTAAAATGTGGCAATTGGCCAGAAAGGGTTAACCAGCTCACAAAGCTGACTGACCCAGGGTCGACCTTTAAAGACTTGTTGGGCAGATGTGTAAGTGATAGTTGGGCTATTACATTAGGTTAGAATAGAACTTTGAAATGGAAACTTGCATTGTTAGAGCACAAGAATTGATAGGTGTTGGCCCAAGTCTTGTGATGTCAACAAACAATCTTTGTCCCTGTGGCTTTGATTCAAGATTAGAAGGGAATATTAACATTTATCATGAAACTTGATTGAAGCAGTATTATTGTTCATATGTCTCTTTGAAGGTTGTGGTAAACTGTATGTGAACTGTTTATTGGATAAATCACCTTGTCCTAGTTGCCAAGATGTCTGGGAGACAGAAGTTTACATCAAAAGCCTATTGGGCTCACTCAGGCCAAGGGGCTGCTGCAAAGGTGTAAAGTCCCTTTCGGTAGGATCCTTTTGGTCTCAGATCTGTTTGAGGTTTCATACTGGTCAGGGCCATCCCAAAGGGGGTACGAGGGAGGCAACTCCCCTGCTGCAGGCCCCTCCTACCCTTTCCCAAACCCTTGCTACTCCCCTCCCACAAGCAACATGACCCTGGGGATTACAAGAGCCTGGAATAGTTTTCATTAGCACAATTAGGCACATCTACTGTATATGTGAGAGAGTTTGTGTGTCTGTCTGTTCAGGAACTCCTCCTAAATGGTAAGAGCTAGGACCATCAAATTCAGTATCTTATTATCATAACTTACAGCAAGGTAAAGGTTTGGTTGTGCCAGGAAAATGGAATGTGCCTGAAATGTGATTGCTTCTCATCTACTATATATTTGAGAGAGTTTGTGTGAGTGTGTGTGTCTCTCTGTGTGTGCCTCTGGGACGGTTTGTTCAAGAATTCCTCCTACACGGTAAGCGCTGATACCACCAAAGTTGATAGGCAGCTTCCTCTTATCATAGCTTTAAGCGAGGTCAGAGCTTGGCTGTGTCACAACAATGGGATGTGTTTGGAATCTGATTGTTTCTCATCAAACGGAAAGGCAAGGCTCTCATAATAGGGATAGTTATACTCTGTGTCTACACTGGCGTGATCTCGCGCAAAAGTGGCCACTCTTGCGCAAAAACTTGCTGCCTGTCTACACTGGCCCCATGTTCTTGCGCAAGTAAACTGACGTTCTAATGTATAAAATCAGGGCTTCTTGTGCGAGAACTCTGACGCTCCCTCTCAGGAAAAAGCCCTCTTGTGCAAGAGCTCTTCCAGAAGAGGCCAGTGTAGACAGGAAACATGAATTTCTTGCGCAAGAAGCCCCTGTGGTTAAAATGGCCATCAGCGCTTTCTTGAGCAAGAGAGTGTCCACACTGCCATGGATGCTCTTGCGCAAAAGCACATCTCTTGCGCAAAAGCACATGCCAGTGTAGACGCTCTCTTGTGGAAGAGTTTTTGCACAAGAACTCTTCCGCAAAAGATCTCTTGCGCAAGAAGCTGCCAGTGTAGACGTAGCCTAGGGGTACGTCTAGACTACATGCCTCTGTCGGCAGAGGCATGTAAAATAAGCTACCCGACATAGTCAATGAAGTGGGGATTTAAATATCCCCAGCTTCATTAAAATAAAAATGGCCACCACACTGTGCCGGATCAGCTGATTGTCGGCATAGCGCAGCATTCAAGATGCGGATCGGTCGACAGGGGAAGCTTTTGTCGACTGCTCCTGTAAACCTCGTTTCATGAGGCATAAGGGAGCGGTCGACAAAGGCTTCCCCTGTCAACCGATCCGCGTCTTGACTGCAGCGCTGTGCCGACAATCAGCTGATCCGGCACAACATGGCGGCCATTTTTATTTTAATGAAGCCGGGGATATTTAAATCCCCACTTCATTGACTATGTTGGGTAGCCTATTTTACATGCCTCTGCCAACAGAGGCATGTAGTCTAGACATACCCTTCAATGACCACAGGGGGAACAGCAAGCATGGGTGGACAGTTATACTTTGGAATGACCACAGAGGGCAGCAAGTGCCCCAGCTCTGGAGATCAGGTGCCAGCAAGGCAGTGCAGCCCATGCCACCCCAGACTGGCCTTGGGGGAGCACCCCGCTGGCCTTGGAGTGACAAGCATAGCCCCGCAGCCCCTGCTGCCCTGGCCCTGGGGAGCAATTGCTGGCCATTCCCATCCCCTGCCCTGACTCCTGCACTCCTCACTCCCTGCCCTGAGCCCCCCCCCCACACCTCCGAACCCCCTGCCCTGACTCCTGCAACCACATACCCTGCCTTGAGTTTCCCCCATATCTCCCAAACTCCTGCCCTGACTCCTGCACTCCCCAAATCCCCACCCCATGCCTCGAGCCCTCCATTCTCTGCCCTGAGTCCCCCCATACCTAATCTCCTGCATGAATATTTCACCCCCCACATTTCTGTCCTAAGCCCCACCTTCTGCCCTGACTCCTGCACCCACCATCCCCTGCCCTGAGCCCCTCCTCATCTCCCAATCTCGACTCTGGCACCCCTCATGCCCACATGTTCCATCTAATTTTTCCATCCATGCATGGAATAAATTTTGTTATGTGCATCAAGGTATGTGCACCACCAATAGAAGCACATGCTGATTCATATGGGAACACTGCTGGCTGTTCTCCTTCGTCAGGGAGCAAGGGGGAAATTGCACAGTTTGCTGCATTCCTCACTCTGGCTGCGGAGCACAGAGGACAGATGAATCTGGACCTCCCCCATCTGGGGGACATGCAGTCCTCTCTCAGCTATGCCTGCTGGAACTGCAGCAGCCATGGGCAGGTGCTTTTCACCTGGCCCCAACCGGCTGCAGTGAGAGAGGGCTGAGGTAGTTCTCTCTCCCCAGGGCAGCCTGCATGCTGAGCCCCTCATTCCCAACCCCACCCTAGAGCAATGATTTAAATGAAGAAAATAAAAAACGGATTGAGTTAAGGACCTGAGCAAAACCAGGTAAATCTTCTAGTTCTATAGATGCCAAAAGTGTAACATTTCATAGAAGGAACCTTTGTGTAATGGTAGGTGATTTCTGCTCAGCAACAGGCAGGACTTTTATTAACATGTTGCAAGAGAGCTTTCAGTCTAACTTAGGGTTGCCAGTTTTGGTTGGACATATTCCTGGAGATTTCATCACATGACATAGTCTTTAATTAAAGATTAATCTTTAATTCCTTGAGACGCCAGGACAGTTCTGGAGGCAACCCTAATAACTGCATGGAACTTTGCTGCCTTTGATGGAATTTGGTCCATTCACTGCAATACTGAGCAAGGAGCGGATGGGGTGTCGGGATGGGAAATAAATAAACAGTGCAAATAAATCACTTAGATACACCCCTAGATTGTTCCTATAACTAAATCATAGTCAAAAAGTCTCAGAGAGCTAGTTGTGTTAGTCTGTGCCTTTAAAAACAATGAGTACTCCTGTGGCACCTTAGAAAATAACAAAAATATATATAGTATCATGAGCTTTCGTGGGCAAGACCAGCTCGTCTGAAGAAGTGGGTTTTGCCCACAGAAGCTCATGATACTATATATTTTTGTTAGTCTCTAAGGTGCTACAGGACTACTCATTTTTAAATCATCGTCAGACTTTTAGGCTACGTCTACACTGCAGAGTTTTTGCGCAAAAACTTGTGGAGCGTCCACACTACAAGTGCGTTTTTGTGCAAGAAAAAGTACAGTAGAGCGTCAGAAGTCAGGGCTTTTTGCGCAAGAGTTATTCCTCTTTCTACGAGGAATAAGCCTTTCTGCGCAAGAGCTCTTGCGCAAAAAGGCATGTGTGGACGGACAAAAGGGGTTTCTTGCACAAGAAACCCCTATCGGAAAAAGCACAGGTGCTCTGATGGCCACTCTGTGAATGGCCATCAGAGCTTTCTTGCGCAAGAGTGTTGATGGCAGTGTGGACGCTCTTGCGCAAAAGTACATCTCTTGCGCAAAAGCACATGGCAGTGTGGACGTGCTCTTGAGCAAGAAATTTTTGTGGAAGATCTCTTCCGCAAAAAGTTCTTGCGCAAGAAGCCTGCAGTGTAGACATAGCCCCCCCTGTGTAGGTCTCGTTGAAAGAAATGTGGTGTCTTTCTGATGTTCCTAAGGGGCGGGGGGGTTAAAGATAAAAATCCTAAAGCTTAAAAGTGTGATACCTGATAGGAGGGGAATTACACTTAGAGACTGAGGGTAGTGGATAGGGGGCTGTTGTCACACATTTCCTGAGTAGAAAAAGAGATCAGATTGGCTAAAGCAGGGGAGGTACTGCCGAGGGACTCCTTCCCCAGTGAGTCCCTGCCATCTCTTCTGTTATGTCCCCCCTGCCCGCCCTTATGCTCCAGTCCCATTGTTTCCACATATGTTGCTCTTTCCTCCCTTCTCCCGTCTCCTAACCCATCTGCCACCTGCTTCTCTCCCCACCTCCCGTCATCCCTGCTCTCTGCTGTTTTCTTCCTCTGCCTCCTCCAGCTGGCCACTGCAGAACATGCGCAGTGAGGCCTCCCCAGAATGGAGGAGGGAGAGGAAGGAAAGATGAGATTCATCACAACACAGAGAGCTGATCCTTCCGCCAAGCAGTGCAAGGAAAACCAAGTCCCTTTTAAACAACATATTCGTGAAAGATTGGAATAGAAAAAGCGCTCGGTGCTCGTAACTCACCCTCTGCACGGTGCACATGACATACACTGCTATATTCATAAAGTTAGTTAGGATTTAAATATTAAAATCAACCTTTTACTCATCCTCTTAACTGACAAGTAGTGTTTGTGAGGGACTGATACAGTATTTGTTTTTAAATGATCATGAACATTATTTTAAGGATAAGGAAGAAGATTTCCTGTTTAGGCTGACATTTATATCGACTGTAAACAGAATGTTCTGCATATCCATCAATATGTCACCACTATTTATCTCCTGTTTAAAAGCAGATAGCCCTGCTATGAGATGTTTTATTCCCTATACTCATAAGTATATGTGTCTCCTTGCTAGACATCCATTGATGTGTCCCTGTTCCATGTATTTCTTATGTCCATAGATGGGTTTTAGGGAGACAAGGAGGGTGAGGTAATATTTTATTGGACCAAAAGAAACAAGCTGTCGATCTTACACAGAGCTCTTATTCAGGCCTGGGCAATGTGCTCAGAGTGTCACAGCTAAATACAAGGTGGAACAGATTGATTAGCATAAGTAGCTAACGCATGGTTCAAGGGGTCATTTAAGGTGAAGTGGCCTATTGCGGTCCCAACAACACTGCATACATGGGTAGGGTTGGCATGTACAAACTGACCTACATTTTTCAAAAGTCGTTAGAGATTTTGGATGCCAACCAAAGACACCTTCAATGAGCCTGGTTTTTAAGAGGGCAAGCGCTTGTTACTTTCTGAAAATAAAGCCTCATTATTATTATTTTTAAAAACGGCGAGGAGTCGTTATAGTCTATAGTCTTAGTCTATAAGGTGCCACAGGACTCCTCGCCGCTTTTGCAGATTCAGACTAACACGGCTACCCCTCTGATACTTGATATTATTTTTGTAAATTTCAGTAGTCCCCGGGCACCTTAATGACTGTCACTCCATTGTACCAAATGCTAAATTGGGCACCCAAAACTAGTAGTGTGTGGTGGTATAAAATATATACTGTAGGTATGGCACACATTTCCCTCCCCTGACAGGCCTTTGGGCACATGCATAGGACATGCTCTGGCTTTATAGGATGCCCAGTATACAAGGAACACATGGGCCACGCTGTGTGGGGCAGGGAGGCCAGTCTGGGCACAGCCTGGCTGGGGGGGTGCCCACAGGACACCCTGCCTCGCACGGGGGGGGAACACGGCGGATGTGCACAGGGGATGCTCTGAGAGGCACGCGGGGTGTGTGTGTGTGTGTGTGTGTGTGTGTCCCGCCCCCGCTGGGGCTGCGCGAGGGGCGGGGGCGGCTGCCGGCCCTTCTTTCCCCGCCCTGCGGCCCGGGCCGCGGCTCGCTCGCTCGCTCGCGCCTCTCCCCGCCCCTCCCGCAGCGCGTCTCAGCCCCGGGGGCGGCGGCCGGGCGGGAAGGCGGGCGCCTGCCATGGAGCCCTGAGCCCCGCGGGCAGCAGCAGCAGCCGCCGCCTGGAGCATGGCCCGGGACGGGCGCTAGCGGCCTCCGAGCAGCGCGCGGCGCCGCGCCGCCAGCATGGGGTGCTGATGGGCCGCAGGCTGGCCCGACTGGGACCCCCGCGGCGCGGCAGGGGAGGTGAGTGCCGGGCCGGGCGCCTCTGTCCGGCTGCATCGGGCAGCGTGCATGGGGCGCTGCACGCCCCGGGGAGCGTGGCTTCTGCAGCGCCGCCCGCCCGCCGGGATGGACCCGGCCCGGTGGGGCTGGCGTGGGGGGTTCAGCGACCCACGCTGCTAGGGACCGCATTCAGCCGCGGATAACCATTGCCGTGCATGGGGCCCGGGGGGCAGTGGCGTTTCGCTACGGCGCTGCAAGGGGCATGGTTTCGACGTATACAGAGGTCTAATATATGCTTGTAAACAGCGCTGGCCTGTGTGGCTGTTTACATAGGTAATGCCTACAGCGTGAATGTGGCTGGGTGTAGCATACGTGCCGATAGACTTGTATGTTGCAGAGTACGCGTATCTAGTATTGTTTGGAGCTGTAAATCAGCAGTATCCCTATGTCCGTGTGTAATGTGTGTGTATCTATTGTTTTTACTTCCGTGTTTACAGTATGCAGTCACATCCATGGAACAGAAACAAAAAATGTAGCCGTGTTAGTCTGTTTCAGCTACACCGGACTAACACCGCTACATTTCTATCACTATTATCCATGTAACAGTTTGCGTAGGTAGATTTTTTTGTTGTTGTTGTTGCAATAATCATCTATGTACGTTGCTTTTTATTGACTGTCAAATACAATAAAGAAATTAACTGGGTGTATTTCAGTTTGCGTGCAAGTATTCATGCTTTTATCCTCTCTTCCGGTGTGTCACATTTCTAAATCATCCTGTGTCTGACCAGTCCTGCAAGATACAGGCCAGTCCTGAAAGGTGCTTAGTGTCCTCATCTCCTGTGGGAAAGTGAGGGCACTCAGCCTCTTATATGGACTCTTTATTTCTAGGTCCCCCAACCCTGAAATCAACTCTGATTTGGAGTACTCTTGCACTTGTGTGGTGTTCCATTGAAGCCCTTACAACTCCATGGAGGTTCAGGGGGCTCCCTGGGCAGAATTCATTTTAGGCATTGGGGCTTTGATGTTCTAAATCTTGTTCAAACTGGCATAATTCCGCTTTATTTGTTCCCACTTTCCAGTCCTGTAATTTTACTGCAAATAGGGTATCGAGTATTTCTTGTGCTTTAGCTCTTGCTTTTGTCCATATGATCAGTTGTCCCTAATTCATTCTGTCTTAGATTGATTACTCTTTAGCAAAACTGTGCTTTATTTTAAACTCCTGATCTGACTCTAAAATTGTGCAGTCAGGTTTCTTGGATGCTGTTGGTTTTTATGTGGTGGTGGTGGTGGTGGTTCTTGGTTGGTTCTATCAGTTGCGGTGATGGGACCACCCCATGGAGAGAGCTTTCTTGAAAGGTGATTGAATTCCTCATGATGATGTTTCTTGTAATCCTGTCCCAGAAGGGATGAGAGAAACAGATAATGTTGCCCTAGGTTATTTTGTGCTACTGGTTTAAAGAAGCCTTTGCAAAAATTCTCATGACAATTTGCTACCTTAGGCAAAAAATCCATTACCCCACCTCTTACCTTAATGTTGAAAAAAAATTAATGATGCTTTATTTGCCTGCTTGGAAAAAAAAATGATTACTTGCCCTGGGCAGGCAGGATTAATATGGCTGACTTAAACAGTTGCTTTTCAGCTGCTGTGTAGCTCACGATGCCCCTTTCCCTGCATCTCTGACATAGGCACAGTGTTTTGAATTTTTGTAAAACCCCTTTGTATTTAAATTGTACAGAAATCTCTCTACACAGTTTTAGTCTTCCCCCTCAAGCTTGGCTAATGTTTTTACTGTCATAGAGTGATGAGTCTGTAGGCTTTTGCAACCTTTAGATTAGTTTATTGCAGTGCTTTATTTACAATTACCTCAGGGATACATATATATGGCACTAGGTTTTGTAACGTATAGCTAGTAGAAGTTTAGCTCTGGGAAAGCAACCACAATATCTTATTCCATACTTGGGGAAATCTTCTTTGGATCGCTGCTAACAATTATATTTGCTTTTAAAATTGTTCATATGCTTTGGAAACGTAGTGCACGGTTCTGTGCCTTGTTCCGACCTGCTCTGTCTGGAAAAACTATGGGTTTGAGCTCTGCACAGCTAATCTATTGGCTTTCCCAACAGGCATTGAAACACTTTGGTGTGTGCGCTTTTAATTGCTCTGCACCTCAAATTTGGAATGTTCTCTTAGCTGGGGTTTGGAAGGCCTCATTAGAAGACACTTCTTAATCTGTTCCTTGTATATTCTTATAGATTCTTGCTTTTTGTGTGTTTGGGATCTAATTTAAAACACCTTCTGAGACATTTGCATGAAACGTTTCTCTGCTAGTATAAATCTATTGGGTCACTTAAATGCCCTTTCCAAAAATATATTGCACTGTAGCTATTTGAAGAAGTATAGATTGCTCTGCTGCATGTTAGGGGTTACTCCTCTGTGTCTGTTCCAGCTACTGCTGGAGTACACACTGGTGAAGGCCTTCAGGGTGGAAAGTCTGTGGGGAAAGGAACTAAAGCCACAAAACAACTAGAAGTTCCCTTATATTGGGGTGCTGCTTGTCTGGGATGGGGCCTGGCCAAGATGGCTCCAGGATATGCACCTTGGGGGTCTCACAGCAGCAGTTGCTGTTCATGGAGTTTGGGGTGGACATTACAGATTAAAGCAATATCTTGTATCCACCTCCTAACAACTGGTAGGAACCATGAAAGAGGAGGGTTTTGGCAATCACACCCTCTCTCCTCTTTTGGGGTGAATCTCTGTGGAGCTTTGCAGGAGCTAGAGGTTTAATATTGTATACTCTTTGGGGTAGCAGATGACTTCGTTCTGGGTTTGTAAAGTGCCTGGTACAGTGGGGTCCTGGTCCAGGTCTGAAAGCACGTAGTGCTACTGCAGTTCTCTTAACTAAGACACTGACATTTGCAATGGAATATTGGGCCTTTGTTTTACAGTTGTTTTTTGAGGGATAGGGAAGGGCGAAAGTGTATGGATCAGGGAAGTAAGTGACTAGTCGACTATCTAATAAGCAAAAATTTATCCCAAAGCAAACGTCTAAGCAAAAACACACTAATTGACTAGTCGCTCTCTCCCTCCCCTCCCCCCACCTTGTCGCCTCTGTCAGAAAGAGGCAGCAAGAGGGGAGGAGAAAAAGGGAGTGTTGGCGGGAGCCGGCTTAAAAGCTGGTTTCCTCCAGCTCTGTGGGAGGGGTGCAGGGGCAGCGTTCTGCCTTTGAAATGTACAAGAGCCCCTGATGGGGCTCTTGTACACTTCAAAGGCAGAACATCACATGGCACTTCAGCCTTTGAAAGGCAGCAAGAGCCCGCCCAGCTGTTGCTACATTTCAAAACGGAAGTGCTCTTATTGATCAATTGAATAGTTGATGGAAATTCCAATAGTCGATTGATTAATCTACTTTTAACATCCCTAGTATGGATGGGTTGGTTTGGGTAATGGCTGACTGACTCTGTATATTTAATAGGAAGTGGGTAAGAATCCAGCCCAGGTTGGAAGGGAAAGGACCCAAAGCTATTGCTTACTAACAGGGTGGCTTGATTTAAATCGCAAAGAGAAAATCATTGACTTTTAAATTAAATTTCCCACTGATATTTCTTCAGATTTCTTAATGGTGCAAATCTGATCACTAAAACTTGTTCATTTACAACTCAGTACAGCATTTTACAACATGTAGGAGAGTATACTTTGTGTAACTTTTTAGATAACTTTAATTTAGGAAATAGTGCATAATAACCTGCGTGATGCTGCATATGCAGCATCAGTACATTAGGAATGGTAAGAACTAAATCATACACAAACACAATAACGCTTCTATTTTATTAAACTAAATCTCAAATGTTATGTTAACATCTCTGGAAGTGCTGGCAGATGGCTGTCCTGGCACTTTAATTTTCCAATTTTTTTAAACTCAAACAGAAAAGCCATCACCACACTAAAGGTACAGTCTCATTAAAACTTCAACTTCTACTTCTGATCTTCTCCACTTCCACTTGGATTTTTATTCATAGACTGAAACTGAAATACATGTTTTCCTGCTTTTTCAATTCCCAGTCAATTTCTTAGCTTTGAATGAAAAATGCCAACAGCTGAAATTATTATCTATGCCTGCAGAGAAAGCTACTGTTGTGAAAAGTTGGCTGAGAAACTGAAGAAACAGAGTTTCAAGATGCCTGGCTAATGATTTCAGCCAAACCAGGGAGTGATTTTGTTCATAACATCAGTAAACATGTTCAGATTAAATGGTTTTGCTCCATAGGATGTAAGCGACTAGTCGACAAACCTAGGCTTATCGAGTAGTTGGGTCACTACTCAACTAGTTGCCTTCTCCCCTGCTGCCTTTGTATCTGAGGCAGCAAGTGGGGGGGGGGAGCAGGAGCCGGTGCAGGAGCCAGCTTAAAAGCCGTTCCACCCAGCATGGTCTCCACGGGGAACAGGGGAGGCAGAGGTTCAGTGGGAGAACCTGTGCGAGTGGGGACCGAAGCAGTCTCCGCTCGCGTGTGTCCAAAATGCTGCGCGTCTCCCTTTGAAATGTACAAGAGCCGCATGCGCAAGTGCCTGCAGTTTAACTTTCTGGTGAGGTATTTCTTTCCTCAGTGTCTCTTGAAGTGCCTTCCAAATTTCAATAGCATGGGCAACTCATAAGCAATTTCTCTGAAGTTTGTTTAAAGCTGTGGAACTAGGCTTCAGTATACTGAGCATAAATTCCTGGAGAAGATGTACTTAAGTCTTTGGCTGAAAGGTGCATTAAATAGGCACTGCAGCAGTATGTTAAGGAGCATACTTCTGTTTCTTCTTCTAAATACCTTCTCATCTTTGCCATGTTTGCAGCATTGTTTGTGACAAAACTGTGCATGTGACAGTTGAATTTTTGTTCACAGTTGATTACAGCTTTCATTGCCACTTCTTTTAAATATTCTGTTGTGTGGGCATTTCCCAATATATCTATTGTTTTTGAACGAGATGCAACCCAATCTTCTGTTGTCACACAGGCACCTATTACTGGATCATTGTGTACATTGCTTCACACCTCAAGGCTTAAACTGGCAAATTTCCGTGCACTGTTCAAGTTCCTTCTCCTATGTTGTATCTAGTAACTTGCCACCAATGCCTGTTCTACCAGGTGGTGTGTAGCCTGGTTGTAAAAACTTAACCATGTCAATGACGTGTTCAAAAATATGAAAAGGAAAGTGTTTGGCATAAATGTACCCAGCAATCTTTTCATCTATGGTGTCTTGTTAGTATTTGCTGATCCTTACAACAAACCCATCCATGGTGGTATTTTTTACTGGATGATTCAAATCTTTTGCTTGCTACTGATCCTCCTTTGTTGTCTGAAATGTATTTAGTTGCAGCACTGCTGCTAAGAGTACTAATGGATTATTCTGAAGTGATTGCAGGTAGACTATCACAGTTTCTTATGCTTAAATGAGATCCTGAAACAAAATTAGGGGCTTGGAATGGCTGCCATAAGAGGAAAGATTAAAAAGACTGGGACTTCTCAGCTTAGAAAAGAGGAGACTAAGGAAGGATACGATAGCGATCTATTAAAATGACCGGTGTGGAGAAAGTGATTAAGGAAAAGTTGTTCCCATAACACATAAACTAAGGGGTCACCAAATAAATTAGTAGACAGCAGATCTAAAACAAAAGGAAACATTTCTTCACTCAACACACAGTCAACCTGTGGAACTCCTTGCCAGAGGATGTTGTAAAGACTAGGACTTTAACAGGATTCAAAAAAAGAACTAGATAAATTCACGGAGGATAGGTCCATCAATATCTGTTAACCAGGATGGGTAGGAATGGTATCCCTAGCCTTTGTCAGAAACTGGGAATGAGTGACAGGGGAGGGATCACTTGATTATCTGTTCCGTTCATTCTGTCTGGGGCACCTGGCATTAGCCACTGACAGAGGAGAGGATGCTGGGTTAGATGGACCTTTTGGTCTGACCCAGTATGGCCATTCTGATGCTCTTGTATACTAAGATAATGACACCCCAAGGCAACTGGCAACTCTAGACTTCTTAACTGCAGCATTCTGTACTGCAGGGGTGGGCAATAAGCTGGAGGCAGTTTGCCAGGGTTAGCCGCAGGCAGGCTGCCAGCGCTTTATTTAGCTGCACGTTTGCAGGTGTGGCAGCTTGCAGGACCCGTTGGCTGCAGATTGCCATTACTGGTCGATGGGAGGCACAGGAAGTGGTGTCCGGGTCACTGTGCACAGCTTGCATTGGCTGGAACAGCAATCAGTGGCGAATGGGAGCTGCAACGTCTGTACCTGTAGATGCATAGGTAAATAAAGTACCGGTGGCCCACCAAGGGCTAACTCTGGAGAACTGTATCTGGCCCATTCGCTCCTTATTGCCCTTTCCTGCTGTGCTGCATACTTGGGTGATAGATTCTAAACCTAGTTAACTAATTAGCTAAGCCATAAGGATTACCCAAGCTAAACTTTTCTAATAACATCCAGCATAGCAAACAACTAGGGCATTTAATTGTTAAATCACACTTTTATATTGAAAGGCATAGAAAAGTGTTGAAGAATTATGCATGGCAAAACGAATTATTTAAGTTACTAACCAGTTGATTCACGTTGTTCAGACATTCATATCTTCATCCACGTCGTTTTCTCCCAATAAGTGGTTTTCCTTATGATGTTTCATTCTTGCAACTAGGCCCTGCATCATCATCTTTCACTGCTTACACTTGGCACATTTTCCTTTTACCCAGGGAAGGAATTTCTTCAAAATATTCCCAGAGAGAGAGTCTCCCTTACTCCCAGAAGCGATTTTTCTGTGGCAAAAATGTGGGGGAATATGGGAAGCTGTGTATGTACTGAATAATGTCTTTCCTTTTTCTTTCGACGCTATTCTTCCTTTCTATTCTGCCACCATCCCTTCCTATGTTGTCTTAAAGACAGAGACAGTATCTTCCGTAACTCCCAGCAATTGTTGTTTAAGAGAAATTTAGTATTTTTATTTTTTTTAATCCCAAATTTTGTATTTAAATGTTTATTTTATCAACACTGTTCACTAATGTTGTTAAATGGCTATTGTGAAATGAGTTTGGTGATCCTAGGTCTGCTCACAGCAGACAAGTCTTAGGAGCTGAGCATCTAGTACAGCATTTCTTAAAGTGTGTTCTGCAGCACACCAGTGTGCTACGAGGCAGTTGGAGGTGTGTCGCGCAGAGAACAGAATTCAAAATGGCCACCCTTAAAGGGACAAGCCTTTGAACTTTTTTTTTGCTCAGCTTTTCTCTGTGGGCTTTTTTTTTTCCCCTCAACAAAAAAATCCTTGGTGTTCCCCATTTAAAAAAAAAAAAAAAGTTTGGTGGTCCTTGGTCTTAAAAAAGTTAAACGCTGATCTGCTATGAATCTGTTAATGCTTGTAATGTGTATACCTAAGTAAGTAGAACCAGATCTAGTGGTGATGTATTTTGCATTCTCACTCACCCTTTTGCTAGCAGTATCTCAGGGTTACACTTAGGAAAATTAAGGCAAATCAACTAAAAGTGTGAAGTAAGGATCTTAAATTTAGATTAATCAACAAATCGAATTTGCATTGACTATTTGTTTAGTCCATAAGGGCGACTCCACCTTTGAAAGTAGCCGTTTCAAAGGCGGAAGCGCTGCCAGGAGTTTGGCGCCAGCCTCTGAGGCGCTTTTCCTGTTTACCTCTGAGGCACTCACTCCTTATTGGATCTCAGCAACCATGTATCATCTGCTGAAGCCATTGATGGGGGCAGGCTGCAGGGCTGTTTCCATAAGGAGCTATGACTGTGAATTCACAAAGTCCAAATTTATTTGTCTTAAGCTCTGTTTCTCTAGGCTTTAGTAGTGGGGGAATTATTGGGTTGGAGGAGAATCATCTTGGTCTAATTTTAGTTTGGCATTGTGTAGTTCTTAATGATGTATTTTGTGTGTATACCCAGAACTCTGGATTGGATAAATAGACCATAAAGATCCAACAATCTTTTTCACTTCTTGAGGTGTGTTGTCTGGGTTGAGGCAATAGAAGAAAACATACCGTTACATGTACTATATCTGTTCTGTGGACAAATCACTGGCTTTGGTCTCCAGAACTGTCAATCTTGCACCTTTAACTAGCATTGCAGTATACCGTCACATTTTAGAAATATCTTTCTTAGTTACTAAGGTAATTCAAGCTTTACAGATAATCTCTTTAATATGTTCCAGAATTGTAGACATGGTTTTGAGTTTGTTCCACTAACTTTGCTTAGGCACTTTTTTGTTTATAGAATACACTTTCAAAGGCACTAATGACAATTGGGCACCAGCTGCCCCTTTATGCCTCTGAAAAATCTCCTACATAATTGTCTTCTCTCCTGTCAGCCTCCTGTTCTCAAGGGCTGATTCTTCCAGTGTCCCTCCATTACCAGGTCTCCAGTGTAGCTTGTGCTTGATGAGAAACAAAATACTGTACATACTTATTCTCACAACTTAGAAATGATAGTTTAGTGAGCTCAGCAGCTCAGAATCCCCTTGGGAGATTTCCTTCCACAGAAGAACCCTTCTCTTTGCATGTCTGCGGTTGTCACTGCAGCTCTGGTTACTAATTCTGACCTGCTACCAAACTAGAGTCCTTAAAAGCGTGTATCTTTACTTTTTTATTTCTTCAGCTGCTTTTAGAAGCAGAATATTCTGGTAGGTAGAGCAATGGAGTGGGATTCAGAAGACCAGAATTCTATTCCTGGCTCTGCCACTGGTCTCCTGTATGTCCTTGGGCATGCCACTTTACCTCTACCTGCCTCTGTGTTTGTACAATTCTTGTAAAAATGTTTTGAGGTCTCCTGATGAAGAAACACTTATGTAGGAGTTGGGTGATAGAATTCTTTTTTTTTTTTTTTTTGTCGTTTATTTAAAAATGTGACCTGATTTACCCTACACTTGTATGTGTAATTGAGGAGTCTGATTGAAGGGGAGGATCAGGCTCATGTACTGATTTATTTTAACTCTGATTCTCAATTCTTGTAGTAAAATTTCAGTTTGTCCCCCTACTTCCTCTGAAACTTCAGATGCTGCTCTGTTCGTATAGAAGGTATTTCAGCTACATTTTTTTTAAACCCTAAAAACATGTACTGAAATTTTACATCAAAGCTGCTACTACTCTGAAGCTTGCAGAAAGTTGATTAATATTTTGCCAGAAAGACTGGTGATGAAAACCTCTCTGCCTGATGGATTTTACACGGGGTGTTAAATTGAAGAAGAAAGCTAAGTCCTTAGAAATCCAACTTTTATTGATGGCCTTATTTAGATTTTTTTTCAAAGCAATGGGTAACCAATAGCTAATTCAGTATTGTTAACCCCATTTTACTGAACAGGAAGGCTTTAATGATTTTTCACAAGGTTATGTGGCATGGCAGTGGCACAGCTGAGCTTAGTCCTCAGGCGTGGGAGGCAGGCCGGTCCCATTCTGCTGGGGCCCCACCTAGGGATGTTAAATTTAGGTTAATCGGCTAATAGAATAGTCAATGCAATTTGCTCCCTGGGCTGTTGCTACACTTCAAAGGCAAAAGGGCTGCAGGGAGCACAGGGCCAGCAGGGGACTCAAGCAGTCCCCCTCTGGTCTTGTGCTCCCTGTGGCGTTTCAAAGTGGCAACACCGCATGGAGCCCAGGGTCAGTGGGGGAGTCCCCAGCTGACCCTGGGCTGCACATGGAGTTTCAAAGCAGCAGTGCCACATGGAGCCCAGGGTCTGGCTCCAGGCTCCACACGGCACTGCCACTTTGAAGCAACCCCATCTCCTTTTCTTTCCCCACTCCCTGCTGCCTCTTTCTGATAGAGGCAGCAAGTGGGGGGCAGGGGGAAGGAAGTGACTAGTCGACTAGTGTGTTAACTCTCCAATAAGTGTTTGCTTATCGGATAGTCGACTAGTCGTTCACATCCCTAGCCCCACCCCCATGAGAGGAGGCAGGGCAGTGTGCCTGGCACATCTCTTCTCTCTCTCCTCCCTCCCTCCCCGGTCCTAGGCTACTGGACAGCTATGGCCTCAGGAGTTCCTGGCTCCTAGTTCCGTGATCAGACCACTAGATCATGCTTCCCCTTCTGCTCATTGCTAAATTCTGCAAGGCAGCAGAAGTAACCAGCTGCTTGTAAATTTCACTGGGGTTCTTAGAAGGAAAGAGCAGGGGTGGGGATTGAATTGTAGGGGGCAGCCCTGTTCTTTCTCCCCCTTGTCCACAAAATTCAACAATTGAGGATCGGAGCCTCAGTCCTTCACGGTATTTACATACATAAAGAGGGGCACCAAGATACCTGTGAGGATCTGGATTTAAGTCCCGTCTGCTGCTGCTACTGTCCTTGTCAAGTAGATTTTTCAGGCCTTTAATATGACCTACCCATCATTCAGTTTACAGTGATGTAACTTATTGTAATGCCTTAAAGTCTGAGACCTTGGTCCTGTCATGAGGGCAGGGGACTGGACTCGATGACCTCTTGAGGTCCCTTCCAGTTCTATAATTCTATTGCCTGCTTTTTGGCTTGCTCTTGGTCTGACTGCTACTGCTCTGACTACTAGGAATGATTGCCCTAGCTAGGAGTCTAAAAGGACATTGTTTGGGGAGGTGGTGATGTTATGCCAACAGAAACACTCCTATGCGTGTAGGCTGCATCTGAGTTAGAGGGCTATGTTGCCATAGCCATGTTAACAGAGGCTCTGTAATGTAGATGCACCATCAGCTTTCATATAAAAAGTGTTTTCAAGTCCTTAGGCTTGCAGAGAAAAGGCTGAGAACATGACCTGTGCGTGTCCTCAAGGCTCAAAGCAAAGACATATTTACCCCCCTTCCCCATTATCTGCCTAAGACTTTAGATTTCTCAGTTGTAGGCAGATATTTTCTGTTTTCCTCTGTTCCCTAACTGCAGATGCTGTTTATGTACTGTTTTGTTTTAATGGAAAGCTGCAGTTGGTAACAATATGCAATACACTACAGGTGGAACCTCTCTGGTCCAGCAATACCTATGATCCAGCATGATTTTAGTTAGCTGGAAGTCCACTTATGGGTGTGGCCAAGTTTCCCATGGTCCCATAAAGTTTGTTTACAGCCACAAGTCCTGGTTCTATGTTCTTCTATGTTTAGTTCTAATTGTCCCTGAAATGTCTTCTAAGAGCCCAGTAAGTGTTGGTCTATGTTGTCTAATGGCATTACCTCCTATGGTTGGGCAACCAGTCAGGTCCTGAGTGTGCCAGACTAGAGAGGTTCAACCTATAGTCTGAACAACATATTATTGCAAATACTCAGTTTTGCTTGTCAATACAGAGATCGAATGATTCTTTAACTAGATAAGCAGGGTATTGAATTAAGACATTTGCCAGAGGTTCACATGTCCTTGTGACATTACTTTTGCCTTTGTTCCACAAGCCATATTCTCTGCTTGTATAACTATTTCAGCGGCATTATACCAGCTGAAAGCTTTGTCCCCAAAATCTTGAGGCTTTGCTGTCATAATTCAGTTTAAATGTTAAATGCTCCGGTAAGTACTACTATACTGTCCAGCTGGTGGTCGCTGTCTTTGGAAGATCAAGCTGCTATACACAAGTCCACTCCCAGCTGTAGCTTGATCTTTATTGGTGAAACAAAATTTGAAGCACACGGAGCTATAAATGCTGCTGTAATGGGATGTATGGGAACCAATGCCAGCTTCAGACTAAATATTTTGCAAAGCAAGTGGAAGGGAAACTCAAAGATGCAGATGTTGGCACACCCTAAATCTGCAGAGTTTGCTTTCTCTGGGCAGTGAAGTGGCATATGGCGATAAAATAGTCCGTGTGTTTCTAATAATTACCTTATTCATTGGTGTCCTCTTGAGAACTTCCCAGCTTGAGTTACTTAGGCTGGTCCTGGGGCATCTGTACAGGTTTTTTGCATCAGAAGGCTAACACAGAGGTTTGCACCAACTTGGCAGCAGGTGTTTGCAGAGAACAGATAACACACGCACTGTTCTAGTGGACAATGGGAATTGGATCATTCCACCGGTGGGGATAGGGATGTAAGTGACTAGGCGATAAGCACAAACTTATTGGCTAGTGGACTAGCGATGTTGACTAGTCGCTCTCTTCTCTCTTCCCCCTCCCCCCCCATCAGAGAGGCAGCAGGGTGGGGAACAGGAGCTGGTGCTGGGGAGGCCGGCTTAAAAGCCTATTCCCCCCAGCACTGTTTCTGTGGGGCAAGAGGAGGTAAAGGCACAGTGGGAAATGGCGACGGTGGGGACTGAAGTAGTCTCTGCTCCTGCTGGTTCTGCTGCGGTTCTGCTTTTGAAATGTGCAAGAGCCCCAGCAGGGCTCTTGTACATTTCAAGAGCAGAACCCCTGCAGGGAGCTCGGGGCCAGCTGGAATTCTCCGCTGGTCCTGCTTCCTGCAGTGCTTCCAGGGGCTGAATCTGGTCCCTGGGCTTTAGGTTCCCCAACCCTGGTTTATGTGATGTCTAAATGGCATCTTGGAGAAACAGAGAACACATGATCCTTGTGGATAATTTAACTTTGTAATTCTTGAATTGTCTTTAGTTTATGAGGAGGAGGGCATCATTGTATTGCCTCAGTGCCTAAGAATGCTGTTCTACATTGTTCCAAAGGTAGCTTACTTCTCTTTCCTTCATAATTGTTTCCTCCTAGTGCCTTAAACTGCACCCTTATGTTAGCAGTAATCACTGATCGCTTTCTCTGAATCTGATCTGAGTTTGCAGAGCAAAATGTTGGCTTCACTCTGAGTTTTTAGTTTGGTTTTAAATAAATGTATGGTGGTGGTTGCTTTCACTGAGAATCCTGCTTGCTGTTGTGAAGGGGAACCAAATTATTGTAATTGCTCTGTGTATGCTAGTCACACAATATAACTTGATAGAAACAAGACTTAAGAACAATGAGTTTTTTACTCAGTTTTGTGTTTTGTTGCTGTTCAGTTATATTAATGACTGGCTAGTTCTGCCAAAAATTAAAAAAAAAAAGAATTGAGCTCTTGCTCAGTCTGTTTCATGTGTATCTAGTTGCAAATGTATTACAATCATCCAAGGCAGATGAGTGCGTTGCTTGTAAAGCAGCGCACAGTGTTTTTGTTTCTCAAAACAAAGTATAGCAAACTAGCATAAAAAATTAGACTTTGTCATAAAATGCAGTGGTCATTCTACAAATATTACTATCAGAAGTAACTTAAGTGACGTCAGTGGGCTAGATTGGTGTAACTAAGAGGTAACTAGGACTCTGTATTAACATGTTTGTTATGAGGGGAGCAAAGAGCAGTTTCAAAATTCTGGGTGGGGTGGGGGTGGTGATGGTGTTTAACTTCTAGTATGTACAGAAGGTGTACTCTCTAGTCCTAATGAGCCAACTTGAGGTAAACCAGTGCAGCTGTTGTCTTGAGACCAAAGAGAAGAGGATGCATTGGAGTAAGGGTGTATACAATTTTGCTCAGTACTGTGCAGTTGCCACCTCATATTTGCCTTTCATTTTGACTAGAATCAGAATAAAAAGTGGCTTTTATATATCACAACTATTTCTTTGAGTTCCCAGTCTGTTTGTATCCATTTTTTTTCTCTATAATCCTGGGCTTAGTGTAAGCTCATCTGGGCAGGGACCACATCTTTGTTTTTGTTTAGTGCCTGGCATAGCAGAGTCCTGCTCTGTAGCTGCAAAGACAGTAGTAAACATACATAATCCTGACTTTGCAGACATGGCACACACAGAGAAGTCAGCCTGACTATTGTGTGAGATTTGAGTGCCCAGAAATTGCAGGACTGGGCCCAGTAAATGGGCACAGTCAGATGTTAAAACCAGATCTGGACATGTCAGTAAGAGCAGTGTAAAGATCAACAGTACAGTGTCCTTTTTAGCAATGTTTTGAAGAGGTTCATACAAAGCTTTTTGTTTTTTGGTTAAATTTTAATACAGATTCACTTGTCAAGTTGTTTTGCTTTGAATGTGGGTTCAAATAAACCAAAATCTCAACGCATAATTCATCAAAAATGAGAGTGAGGGTCTTATATTTTGTAGCTGCAGATAATCTCATGTGTGGGCTAGAGTGTGAGTTTGCATGTTGCCCATAGTAAGCAGGAGTGTTTGTACTGTCTCAGAAGCAGTGCTGGTGAAGCAATTGGGACTAAATTCTGCCACTGGTTTATACCAGTAGGCAATTATTTCCTGTCTGTCAGGCCAGCTTGCAAAAAGAGGGTGAACAGAACAAAGACAGCTTATTACTGTCCTCAAGAGTCATGCCTTGAGCACCTGTCAGTGGACTTGGGATTCAGCATTCTTCCCCATCACTAAAAATGCTTGATGTTTTATTTCCGAAAGCCTAGGGCTACTGCCACACATGCCTCTTCTTTGTTGAATCTTTTGTAACACTTCTTATCCATAGGTTTCTTGTCCTGGAGATATTTCCCCGTATTTGCTGTTTTCTTGGGGATATTTTATTACGTTTAAAGAATGCCAGCAAAACACTTGAGACCTTTCCATCTATTTTCTTGTTTCTTGGTCTTCTAAAATTTATAAATTGCTATAAAGAGTTTGTGGATTCTTCCTTTACAGAACATTTTGCAGTGTGGCTATTCCCCCAAACAGTCACTTTTTTATATAATAAGGGAACTCTTCTAAACAGAAGTTTTAATAATTTATTGATAACTTTAAAGTCCAACTGGTGTCATAGGTTGTTAGTCTAACTCATTGCTTGTAATCTTGATTTTTATGACTGTCTAGAACATCATCTGTTAAAGTGCTGATATTCTGTAAATATTCTGTTCATGTCTGTAAAATACTTCTAATGCTTTCAAGCTTAGTTATATTTTCACAGGTAAATGTCAGTAAATGTTGTTTTCACTGTACATGCACAAACAGAAGAATATTTCCATTGACTGAAACTTACAGATTGATAAAGTAAGAAACACTGCTTACTAGTTTAAGGATATTTATTTTGTATATGTTGGCATGTCATCTGCAATTCATGTTGTAATGGTCATAAAGCTTTAACCTTTTGAAATCTATTTAATGACCATGGACATTGTTATTGTCTAACCCAGTGGCTTTCAACCTCTTTCCCCTTTGTGGAGTCCTAAAAAGTGCAAATAAAGATGTGGACTCCTTTAGGAAATATTAGACCTAATCTGCAAACCTCCTCCCTTCCCTCCTTCTCTTTTTCTCTCCCCCCTCCCCCAAAGTCCACGGCGCACAGGTTGAAAACCACTGGCTACCCCACCCTGTTGTTTGATCTCCCCACCCCTTAACTTCTTGCAACTTTGATAATTTAAATGGATAAAAATAGGGAAAAAAAATGCTTCAACATCAGTATCAGTCCCTTAGGAAATGTATCAAATTCTGACCACTCTTCTTATAATGTCTATTGATCGTTTATTAACCATTTTGAAACTGGCTTTGTGTTGAGGGTAAGGATAGCGTGACTTTCTGTGCTATCTAAAGAGCTATTCATCAATATCCCGGCGCTGTTATAGAGAAATGGCACAGTCTGTCCACAGAGGACACATCTTTGGCTCAACTGTAGGTTTCTATCGGACTTTGCAAGTGCAGATGGTTTTCTTTGGGTAAGGCTTTGGTGCAGAGGTGATCCTGCTATAGTCTTCTAAAGATGACAAAGGGTTGATCTTGCCCACTGCAAAGCTTTAGGTCTGTTCTTGAGCAAGCTCTCTTCAGATTCCTTCAGCCTTGTATGCAGTCTCCATTATTCTAGAAGTGAGTGGATTATTGTACTTTAGTCTCTGGGGAGGAGAGGCCATTGCTGTGTGGGCCTAGTGCAGTAGCGATACTAGAACCTTGGCCTGGATCATGTGAGTGATTTGGGAGCAGGTTGTGAAACACCAGTAAAATACTGTGCTCTTCAAAGGGTTTTATTTCCAAGCTGGGTTGCTGTGTGAGGTGTTGTATCTTCAGAGCTCTTCTGCTTGTAGAGCAAGTCGCCGTGCCTCATGCTGGCTATGACAAGTGTGGTGTTGAGCAATTGACGCAGCGAACTGCACAACTGCTGCTTGCCAGCTGATGTTGGGAGACTACCTGTTTGGAGTGTCCACACTACAGCTGATCCTTGGGCTGTCAGTCTTGTCCAAGGGCAACGACTGAATAGATGCTGTGATTTAGCCACCCTCTTTTTTTTTTTTTTTTTTTTTTTCCCCCTCTTGTGGTGGACCTCCACAGCGGCATGGAGATGGCAATGTACGTTGGAGAAGCTTGGTCTGTCTCGATCATGATGTAACCATTCCAGAGGTGATAGGAGTTCTCTACACAGCTTGTGGCTGTTGTAAGACTTCCAGCCCCACTTCAAAGCACTGCCTATACCGTTGCTTTTAGAGTACTAGCATAAGCTCTGCTCACCCAAGTCGACTGACATGGTCCAGAGACGTGCTCCCTTGGGCTGTGTAGATGTACTGCAGAAGGACTCCAGTCTCCACAGTTGTTCAGTTGACTCCAAAATTCTAAATCCAAGCATATGGCAAAGCCTTTCTTCTCTCAATCTACATAATTATTTCTCCCCTGCCCCCATCCCCGTAAATTGTGACTTTGTATCCATTAATGCTCTAGTCAGGTATACACCTTGTTAGTGATGTAACATTTTATGTATTTGGGGCTGGTTTTGTTCCACATCTTTTACTATCTGGACAATGGGATGGGTTACACCCTCAGCAAGCTTGCAGATGATGCTGAGCTGGGGCAGGGAGGGGGAGAGGTGGATATGCTGGAGGGCAGGGGTAGGGTCCAGAGTGAGCTAGACAAATGGGAGAATTGGGCCAAAAGAAATCTGATGAGATTCAACTAGGACAAGTGCCAAGTCCCGCTTTTAGGATTGAAGACTCCCATGCTTATAGAATGGGGAGTACCTGCTTAGGCAGCAGTTCTTGTCTACTGTAATCCCCAGGTCTTTTTCTGCAGAAGCTGGATATGAGTCAACAATATGCCCTTATTGCCAGCTAATAACAAATAGGGCTGCACTAGTAGGAGCATTACCAGCAGATTGAGGGAAGTGATTATTCCTCTCTCTTTGGCACTTGTGCAGCCATGTCTGTAGAGCCCTTGGCTGGGGGGAGGGTGCAGGCAAGAATTGAAGAGCCATCGATAAAGGAAGAACCTACAGATTGTAGAAATGGTCTTTATTCTGTTGACATGGAAGACTCTTTGGAACTGTGTGAGATCATTATTCTGCCCCAAGTGGAGAGTGGTGGTACTCATGAGAGACTGTGTGTGTGGATTTTGTAAGGGGCCCGGAAGAAGGGACATGTGGCCATGAGGGGGGACACAGAGAATGTATCATCACCTCTAAAAACTCTGACTTCAGAGCAAGAGTTGCCAACTTAGGACCTTGTTTGGAAGAGAACAGCCTTCAGAACGAAACTGAAGCTTTTTACATAGTGGACTTCCCCCATCCAACTTGCCAACGATTCCTTAACAAATATGACTGGCCAGTTGTGCCAATGTTGAATGGATTAAGAAGTTGGTGTTTGAGCTAGGGATGTAAGAGGTTAACCTTACTGGCGAAACTCCCAGCCTGCGGAGCACTTAACCATGTAACTGATTGAAATTCAATTACACGGTGGCTTTTTAAAAAATGTTTACATCCCCTAGTTTGAGCAGTGATTCATGAGCATCTGAGTTGGAGGGGGTGTGGGCGGAGGAGGAGGAAGGAGCAACATCAGCTTACTTGTTTGGGGGCGGGGGGTGGAGAAGTTTTTAAATCCAACTCCAGAAAGTGGAGACCAAAATTCAGCTAGAGTTGATTAACGGTGGTCCAATCCACCCTGATCCAGGTTTGTTGAATTTCTATGGTGACTGTGGTGACAGATACCCAGTTATGTATGAAGGCTGACTTTTTGGGCAGGCTTCTTCCAGTTCGTCTGCTCTAGCCTCCCTCACCCCCCAAATTGCCACAGTAGTACCTCAGGAGCACACCCACACATTTAATTGGATGTAGTACAAGTATTTTTACCAATGATGGGACCTTGGAAGTATCTTTTGTAGAGGCAGCTCATCTGTTTGCGTCTGAGCACACACAAACATCTGAGTTGCCTAAGGAACTCCAGCCTGACTTTCATAAAGCTGGATTCAAAGCAGCAATGCCAGTCTTTCCAGTGTGTTTCCTTCACATATGGCCCTTCTTTGTGCATGTGGTCTGTGCGCTTTGTAAAGCATGGGGTATGTTTGTGAGAATAGATGTGCTTAAAAATCTTAATTTGTATGCAAGTTAGTTTCAGCCTCTAGGGCTCCTTGGCAGGTTGCCCATGGTGCACTCAGTGCTGCAAAAGTTGTGTGCCACTTTGGCTTACCGGGATAGGGATGTTAAACATTGGTTAATTAATCGACTATTCAACCTCATGAATTCTTATTGGTTACTCGACTATTGGTTACACACCAGTAGTCCCTGGGTGTGGAGCTGGCAGCCAGTATGCTTGAGCCCCCTGTCACTGCACTGCTGCCTCTGTATCGGAGGCAGTAGTGCGGGGTGCCATGTGGGAGCTAGTCCAAAAACCAGCTTCCCTTGTGGACCAGCTGCTTGTCGCCCTGTGCTGCTACCTCTAGATACAGAGGCAGCAGTGTGGGGTGGCAGCAGCCCCTGTCGGGGAGAGGGGAGGAGGTTGAGATCGGCATGCACCAGGTCCAGGAACTGAGCCAGTCTGCATGCCCACCCGGCTTCTAATACACTTTAAATGCAGAGCCGTAGCAGGGGTAGGTCCCAGACCCAGCGGAAGCCAGCCTGCTGGCTAGCCTGCTAAAAAATTTAATGGCAAGGGAGGAGGAGAAATGCGTGTGGTCTATAGCATTAACTGATAAGCAAAAGCTTATAGGTTAATGCTATAATCAGCTATACTATTGCATCCCTATACTGGGACACTTTCAAGTGTTGAATTTTTTTTTTTTTTTCCCTCATTTCCAGCTTGTTTGTCCTCCTTGGTTTGGAAAATAAATGTCTCTTCTATTGGGCAAATGGATTATTTTTTTCTCCCACCCTGTGGACTGCCTTCTCTTACTCCCAGTTATGGCTCTATTCTCTGTCGTAGGTGCACCTATGTTTGTTCCTTTAGGGCACTTTGGAAAGTGACTTAGTCCTTTGCTGCAGCTGTCAGGCTATTCAGTGAGGTGCATATGCTCTCTCTGAACCCCGGGTGCTTCCCTGCAGTGGAACAGCTGCCTCTGTGTAAATCCTTAACCCCTGAGGGTTAATCTCTTGCTCCTTCTCGCTTCTGCTGGTAAATTGTGTAGTTAAGTGCTTGGCCATACTTCGGTTCATTATGAAATATTCTCAAGAGCCCAAATAACCAATATCAGTCAGGTTTATTGTTCTGTCAGTACAGCCAGTTTCCAGGAAGCTGTGTTGGGTAGTGCTGTTGAATTCATCGTACAAAGAAGGTTTTGCTTTTAAAGTGACACATTTCAGGTGATGCTATTTTTACAGGATGATTTTACAAGTTACAAAACTCTTTATGCATCACTCAATCAACCCTTCCAGTTCACGCCAGCTCCTTAACTTGTGCTTTATTTTCCTTATCTTTGTTTTGGCTACTAACATTTCAGGTTCTGGTCTGTGGATGTACCTCTCTTACTTGTACTAGCTAGGACTAGGGATGTTAAAATATGTTTATTCAAGTAAACGTGTAATCGCTGAATCTCAGTGGTTTTGCAGTTACATATGGGGAGGGGTGGAGTTGGTTTAAAAGCCGCCTCGTTCATTCCAACTCCCGCCTACCCCTCTGCGCTGCTGCCTCTACTGCGCTCATTGGTTAACTGTGTAAACAGTTACACTTTCACATCCCTAACTAGAACATTAATGTACTTTGTTGCCTATTTTCTAAAGCCAAAGCTGACTTCAATTTTGCAAAAAAAAATTTGCAAAATTTTGCAAAAAAACCCAAAACTCTAGTGTAAGTGAACAGGTTATAGAAAGGCACCAATTCAGCCTAGGGATGTTAATGGTTAACCAGTGGGAGCCCCCACCCACTGTGGGCAGGGATTCCACCGCTTGCCCCTGATTAACTGTTTAAATGGGATTTTACATTCCTAATTCAGCCCATGTTACAGCTAGAAATAGATAAACAATATAATGTTCCATTGATATTGTGTGCTTAGTGCATCATAGTTATATAGTGTGAATAATATATATTGATAATACATATATTATCCCAGTATATATGAGAGAACACTCCCTTCCTCGCGCATAGGTGCCCTTGCAGCTGGGGGAAAAGATGCAGATTTTATCTTGTTTGCATTCTGGGGGATGAATCAGCTAGATATGTTAAAAATTGTTTATCTGTGTAAAAGTGTAACTGCTGAATTTTTTTTTTTTTTTTTAAAGCGATTACACGTGGGGAGGAGGATGACAGGTAGGAGCCAGTGATCATGGAGAGCAGGCATTTAAGGAGGCTCCCACCTGCCTTCCCGCCCTGCATTGCTGCCTCTATAGGAGGCGGGGTGGGAGGTGTAGGAAGGGAGGCAGCTTTGTGGGAGCCTGCATGTACAGAGCCAGCTTAAAAGCTGATTCCCCATGGGCACCAACTCCTGCCTTCTCCCCCCCTTGCTGCCTCTGATACAGAGGCAGCAATGGGTGTGGGGGTGGGAGTGTGGAATGGTTACGATTAACCCATGAGCCTGGGATTATCAATTAATCATGTATAACGGGTACATGCTGATGTCCCAAAAATGTATGCGACTCTCTTGCATAAGTTTAACTCTTGAAGTCTGGTTTTATAAACTTACCAATAGGTCTTGTTTGTTCATGTATGTAGTGTGTTCATCTGTCAGATACGGTATGTGTATTATTTAGTCTTAACAGTTTCTATTGAATGAGTCACCCAAATATCATCGCATTACTTTCCCACAATAAAATTATGAAAAGTCTTCATACTGACCTTCTGTTGTGTTCTTGTGTGTACAACAGAAAAGTGCAGTACAAAAAGTGAATCATGATAAAGTAGGTGTATAATCGCATATAACCTGTATGAACGCCCTTTGTGTAATTGTGTATAAAATATATTTATCAACGTTATCTGGGCTTCATGCAGTTCCATACTGACTGCTGTAATCAAAGAGAAATGAAGGCACGTATGATACACAGCCTGTCATGCAAAATAGTGAGTTTGCCAAATTAAGACTCTCCAGGTTCAGTTGAAGTACAGCCAGTTGTTTCTTCTGTAACATTAATGGTGGGCTTAGCATTGTCTGCTGCATTTATTAAAGACATGGGTAGAACATCTCTCTTTAGACAGCCAGAATTGTGCATTTGCCTGTATTCATTTTATTTACACTGCAGTCTTACTCTTCTGTTGCATCAGTTGATCTCTTCTGGGGAGAGGCAGCAATTGACCTGCCCTGTGTGTCCTAGGAATAGTTGTACCATTGAAGTCTTTTGCGATACACCCCCTCATTGACTGCTTCCTTCTCTTGCAAGAGCTGGCCCTGTTTTCACCATCCAGGCATTGCTGATGAGGAGAGAGGGCTGAAAGGAAGAAATGTTCTCTTGCAGTTTCTTCCCTTGCATCAGCTACTTTCCCACACGTGTAGTTATAGTCCACATACAATCAGAGAAATGCCTCTTGCCAGGAGTGGAAAGACCAGTGGGATTGCTGGCTGTCTCAGAAGAATCCCTGTGTCGAGAGTCTTATGAGAGGAACGGGTGCTTGGTAGGAGATACTGGTTCAGGGTTTCTTTGTGCAAAGGAGTTGGGAGCACACTTGAAAGCATCACCTTTGGGAGAAGAGGTTAAGCAGGAGTGAGTGACTGGATTAGTGTGCTGTGCTGTACGTGAATGTTGCTAGAATGGATGTTTGGTTGATATAGAAAAACAATTTACAACTGCTGGTGTAGACCGACTAACTTCAAAACAAGGCCAGAGAAGAAGTTGATTGATCTAGCTTGAAATGTGTATATTTAAACCAAATAACCGGAGATGTAAAAGTCCTGAAAGATTGACTTTTGCTTGAAATCTTTAGCCCCTTTTGATATTTTATGTCTGGAGTTTAAGGCATGTCTGCTTGTGTTTCCGTGTTAGGAAATCAAGATATGATAGTCACAAATATTTTAAATAAAGGGACGTGATGTGCGTGGGATGTTGTGAAGGCCAAGACCATTGCAGGGTTCAGAAGAGAACTAGATAAATTCATGGAGGGAAGGTCCCTTAGTGGGTATTAGCCAAGCTGGGCAGAGATGGTGTCCCTAGCCTCCGTGTGCTAGAAGTTGGGAATGGGTGATGGGATAGATCACTTGATTTCCTCTTCTGCTCATTCTCTCTAGAGCACCTGGCATTGGCCACTATCGGAACACAGGATACTGGACTAGATGGACTGGTGATCTGACCTAGTATGGCTGTTTTTACTTTCTTAGGTTAAAGGTCACTCATGCTTATTGTAAAATATGAGGAGAAAAGGATCTTTGTGCTTCCAAAACGGCCCTTGTAACTTGACTTTTGTTCACGGGGCTCACACCTTGGGTGCTGCTGTTTTGAGGTATAAGAACAGAATTTAGGGCAGTGTTTTGGGGGACTGATCCAAAACCCATGGAAGATGGTGAAGTCTTTCCATTGACTTTAATGGGCTTCGGATCAGATCCTAAAAGCATTGCTTGTCTTATCCCCCCCCACCCTATTCTCTCTCTTCCCGCCTTTGTTTACTTATTTTATCTCCTATCAAGTTAAATGTTCACATAATTGCAGTGTTTTCCAATTATGTACTCTATGGTCAAGACTGCACAGGCTGCAGTTGAAATCCTGTTGGACGTTACCCAGCAAGGATTACCTGAACAAAGAATGTTGTTTCACTAACTTAGTTACATAGCAACTGAACTGCTAAAAGTCTAATGATATTTGAAAATAAATGTAGCCAGCTTCTGTACTGTGGAGTCCCTGAAAAAATCCAATGTTGAGGGCTTTATTTAGCAGGTAGGGAAGACAGATTTCAGTGATGTGGAAGCTAGTGTTTGTTTTATCTGAATCTGTTTGTAAGGACCAAATCCAACTCCTATAGAAACCAAGGAATATTTCCATTGACTTGTTCTACCTGCAGTTGGATCAGGTTCTAAATTATGATTAGGGATCTAAAATCCCCTTGAATCAGTTAACCGGTTAAAACCTAATGTTTAACCAGTTAACTACTTAAATAGAGGCAGGTTATGATTGTGAGGTGCTTCCTAAAGGTAGCCATCACAGCCCCCAGTATAGGAGGGCTAGATTCTCCCCCGCCTGGCCCTTTGCATTGTCAGACATGATAAGGTGCACGCAGTGTCTAAGGTCATTATTCACAGTTTGTTAGTGTTTTGCACCCACTTCTGCAGTGCAAAGGACCGTGGTAAAATCAGTGGATCAGACCCTCAGGATCTGTAGCTCGGGAACCAAATTAGTTCGATCATGCGCAGTGTTCCAAGCGAGTAGGAGTTTTGCCGGCGAGTGTGGGATTGGACCTCACTGTGTGAATCAAGCCTGCAGGCCTTGTGATCTCTCACTGGTTTTACAGCTGGGTAATTCCAGTGGAATTACTCCTGCCTTACTATGGCATAAAAGTCTTCCCCTGAGAAGAGGTGTCTGGGGGAGGGGGGAGAACAGTAAATGATAAGTACAGCAACTATCCAAACAATTCCAGAGTGTGTGTAAGGCCAACTTCACTTCTGCTGTGGAAACTTTCCCTTGTGACTGCACTTCAATAAAGATTAATTCTGTGTAAATCCCAAACTGACCCATTAGAAGCCAACATCAAGGTATTTGTCATTATTTGTAAAGTATTTTTAACCTGTTTAGAATAATTCACTGGGAACGTGAATCTGAAATGTTTCTTATGAAATTCTCTCGATTGACTGTTACTTTGGTTCATTATTGTAGCATTAAGTTGATTATTGAACGCACGTTTTAGGGGGCTTTGTTTGCTTTACTTTGTACCACTTGTTTTGGAAGAATCTCAGAAGAGGTGATTCAGGCAATGCACAGAGGTGTATACATAACTTAAACTGTAGTTGTGGGCGTAAGTGGTATTGAAGTGTTTAGGCCTTATGCCTCCTGGATGGGGTGAATAACACCTATTAAAAAGTACAGGAATCTTGCAAACAGACAGTTCAACTGAAGCTTGTTTTAGTTTTCCTGAATCGGTGGTAATAGCATACTGAATCTGCCTTTTCAAAACAAACATGTTTGATTGACAGGAATCAGTTTTCTCTTGTCATTCTACGTATGCTCTTACATTTGTCAGAAATAGTAGTGGGTTATCTTACTATAAAATTTGGAAGAAGCATGGTCTATGTTGTGTATACCTCTAATAACTGCAGTCTTTGTAAATAGCCTGGCCAGGAGTTGGCCAGCCTCCTCTGTATTGTGTTTCAGATTTCAGTGAAAGAGAGGTACTTAATCAGTCTAAGGTTTAACATTTTTCAAGTGGACTTACATTTGCTAGTGAATGAATCTTCTGTTTAATACTAAAATGTAGGCTTGCAATTAAAAATGTAAGCGATTCCTGTCAATTAATGTTTGTTCTTGAAATTGGTCAGCTGCTATTTCTGATTGAGTTTTATTAAAGTAGAGTCCATTTAAAAATGTTTGGGGGGTTGGGGTAAAATTGTAACACAACATCTAAGTTTTAGTTCAGAAAGTTACCCCGTTGGGAGTAAGGAAGCAGACTTCGGCTGCCGCCTTCTGTTGGTGTGTAATACACCTCTTTGCGTGCATTTAGGGGAAGGTTTTCATAAGGGAACGAGTGACTTAGGTTTACAATTTGTAGATGTATGGGCAAACTTCCTAGCTGATTATTTAGATTGTAGGCATTTGATGCTTTTTAAGCCAAGTAATGAGTTTTGGCAGGAGAATTCCCTGGAGCGGTTCCAGTCACGAACCAATTGGTGTCTAGCGGATACCAGATTAGCTGCACCCAGTTAATCGGTTCGCGGCAGCGCGAACACCGGCCCATTTGCCCGGGATATGGCATGCTGGTGCGGCGCATTTTGCATTTTAACAGTATTAGCGTACTGGCATTTAAAATGACGCCAGTATGATGGAACAGGTAACCGGTTACCAGCATCACCTTCTACGTGATGCATCTTAACGTTACGATAACCATCACTTCACGGGCCGCGGAGCAGGGTTGTCTCAGCCCACGGCTGTTTCGCAGCCTGCGGGGCCAGCGACAGCTGGGAATGGATCTATGTTGAGGCGAAGCCGCTCTAGCAGGCACTGGCCCGGAAACAGCTCGCTGGAGCAAACCTAGCCTACCATGTGGGGCTGCTCCAGTCCTCCTCTACCCCTGTGTTAATCAGATTAATCACAGCAACTTAACTTTTAATCAATAGTTAATTAGACAGGATTTAAATATCCTTTGAAGGTGTAGTTGAATTCTCCACATGATTAATTTTTTTGCATTACCTGCAATGATACTTGACTAGTATATGTGGAAGCTGAAGAAATTTCAGGTTCACTATAAAGAATTATAAACCGCCTTATGGGTAAAACATTCAAAAGTACTGAAGTGACTTACGAATCCAACCAACCTCAGGTCTTTTGCCAGTGTACCAGCCACAGGTAAAATTGTGGGAACCCCTGTATGCAAAAGAGTGAATTTTTTAGTAAATAGACTCAAATATGCTCTATGGAGGTAATGTAAGCACCAAGAATCTCTGTCAGTGGATTTCAGATGGACTAGTTTTTCTTTCTAGATGTGTTCTTAGCGGGAGTACTGGTCAAGAAGCAGTTGATCAGCTCTGCTAATCACTTTAGGAAAATCACTGGTGTCTAGCAGAAAGTTCTGTAACAAGGTCTTGACAGATTTATCTAGATTGGGTGCATTTAATTGAAAATCATCTAACCGTACTACATTTTAGTGAAGCAAAGGCTGTTCCTCGGATGAGTGCTCCAGCTTTGGATGGAAGCAGAAGAAAAAGGCCTTCAGCTCGAGCTCCTCGAGCCCTGCCATCGTATGAACAGCTAGCCCATCTGTAATGCCAGGGTGGTAAGGCATACTGGTGGGGTGTCTGTTAGAAGTGACAATTTAAAAACCAAATTCCCTAAGCGTAGACTAGCATTGTCTGACACCTGTCCATGGATGTGAACAGCTCATGACAGAGGCTTCTCCCGTGCAGCTTCACTGTCTGCCTCCATCTTGGATGATGATATACCTGGTGCAAAGGGTAACCAGGTCCCGCCTGCTTTGCAGACCACTTAGGGTCCTGCTGGTTCTTTCACCCTACATGACGAGCACCGTGATGGCCACTGTACTGAAATCGCTTTGAACTAGAACTGCTTGATGATCTGCTATCCCAGTGATTGATGGCCATAATTTATTCAATAACCGTCCAAAGTGTGTTAGACAGAATCACTTAATTTCACTATGTTGTTTGGTCCTGCTCAGTTTTCACCTGTTTTCAGTATCCACACAACCGGACAGTATTGTAAGATTAATGTATGATAGGCTTAGTGGGGTGTGGGGAGGGGACAGGAAAGATCTATTACATCCACATTTGTGCAATTGAATTCCCGCCGGCAACAGATTGCTCTCCCCTTTACTGTGACGGTAAATAGGGTTCCATTTACGCTGCCTGAGCTGCAGAAGCTCACTTGCTTTGAAACTGTCTCTCAGCCAAAGCTACTGGCTTGTTTACGCCTTGCAGGTAGCTGTATCCCAGTTAGTGATAGGTATGACTGCCGAGGATCCAACCGCAAGTTTTGCAGTGTGGGTCAGCTTACAGGATCACGGGAGAGCCAGTAGAGATTGCGCACTTCCTCCTCCTGAGTGCAAATAGACTCCCAGACATGCTCTATGGAGTGTGGAGAAGGGCACAGGCCTAAGAATCTCAGCTCAACTAGGATTTCAAAAGCCTCTAGTTCATTTTGACTTCCTAGATGGGGCTATTTCTGGTGAGAAGCTTCTCAGTGAGCTAACTGAACCACATATGAGAAGTTTGGATCCTATTACTCGAAGGTTAATTTTCTACTTTCAATGTAGCTGATTAATGTTGTTTCTAGGTGAAACATAGTGCACTAAGAACGCATACACAAGAACGTACAGAGAACAGTGTTGCGACGCTAGTTTTTCTAGGAGCATACATACACGTTAGTTAATTGAATGACTTTTCAATTGGTGATGATAATTAATAGATTTATGATATTGTTGATTTGAAGACCAATTATATTAGGTTATGTGACTGGCTATTGTTGCTGAAACCCCAAGCAGCTGTCTGAATGAAGTGTCTAGAAGGTTTCTTCGAATTATTTGCTGTACTTGCTCAGCATGCAGGCAGTCCTCTTGATTTTTTTTCCTTTTCAAACCTAGATGCGCTCTGGCCCCCATTCCCGGGGAGCCACCTTTACTTTAAAATCGGTGGGCCACTGCCGCGTAACGTAGGTTGTAAGTGCATTCATTGACTTGTGGAGTACTTCCTGAGTTTATCCCGCCTGAGGGATCTGGCAGATGGTGAATAATACCTACCTGTGGTTATCAACCGTCAGGACTCAAAGTTTCTGTCTGGGACCCCTTGAATAGGTTACCATGGGCTGGCTTAGGTTTCGTGTTTGGGCCTTGGGGACAGAGTGGTGCCCGAGCTCTGCACTGCCTAGGGGTAAAGCTAAAGCTGAGATCCTTAGGCCCTGCCTGGCCAGCTGGCTCTGCGCCCAGAATAGGGGCCTGCACACCCACACACACCTGGAGCAGCGGGCTTTCCCGAGGCACTAGGTCCTGGTCCTCTTCACCACACAGCTTAGGGTTAATAGCAACCTTTGTATTCTTGTCAGAAGAAGCACAGCACAGTGAAGCTGGCAGCTCCTACCCTACCCCGTGGAGTAGCTCCATTGCTGATTGGGTTTTCTAGAGGAGGCACATAATTTAGCTAGTGTGGCAGAACTAGTACAGAAGTGTGTCTCCAGACAGAATCACGTAGTTCTCACTTGCTGTTTGCATAACAAAAACATCACTCTCATGATTTCACTCCTGGTTTGACTGGTCTGGAAGTCCACAGTAGGTGAAGGCTGATGAAACAAAATATCCAGGACATAGGGGTAGGATTGACTCTTCCCTGACTCTTTCCTTAGAAACTGTATAACACTGTCATATTCTGGTGGGGTGCTCTTGTGACTGACAGAGTGGTATTAAAAGACAAGTTCTGGAATGAAATGGTCCATCCCCAGCTTGTCACGCAGCAAACACATTAGTGCAGGTGACTTAGTAGTCATTGACTCTCAGGTATTTACCAGAAACCACAATATCTTAGCATAGATCTTCCATCTCTATGCGCGCGGCAGTATCCAGAATCCTACCATACATAAAGCGGTATGGTTACTTGCATTCAAGGCATCCTGCTATTCTTGCAACAATCTATTGCACCCTAAAATTGGTTTAGTACACACTGAGTACAGGTTGCTTTTGCAACCATGGTATGTCTGTGGTCAGTGGTGGTTTGAATCTCACCTTTACACCTTGCTGTAGCTGCATGGCAGTAGTCTTGCTCGCAGTCCTTCTTTGAGGCCAGAAGACATTCTCTCCTTCTGTGTTAGTGACTATTTCAGGACCTATCTCTGAGAGACTGACTCAAATGAGGAAAGTGCATATGGTACTCCACTTCCTGCAGGATACACAGATTCAGATGACATTGTTTCTTGACTTAATGTTTTTGGCCACTCTGCAGATACTAAAATGGGGAGGCTAGTGTTGTTGAGCTCTGTGGAATGTCAGTAATAGGGTGGAAGCTATGGAAACAGCCATTGAGACATTTGTGGATATTTATAAAAATCCCACAATGTTTCTCTTTTTTCAGTAGGAACTTGCAGTCTATTCAGAATTTAATGATTCAGGGCTTTGGTTGTAGTATGCCAAGATGCCATTATACCCACATGTACATTGACTTAGTTAATTTTATTACAGAGCGTATCAGCTTCTGAGGAGAATGAGTTCGAAGCAGCTTGGGTGACTGGTTACAATCTTGTAGTTCATTAAAATTGCATCATTTTGGTTTAATTAAATCTTTGCGCTCTTCCATACTCTGCATTGCAGACATGATTCTCTCTGCTGAGGCAGACTGCTTTGACGCACAGGAAATGTTGTTTTTAGCATTAGTGATTTCAGCAAATAATCTGGCCTGTAAAGAGGCTAAATTATATTAGGTTAAGTGTGACTTATAATATTGTTGCTGAAACCCTAAGCAGTTGTCTGAATGAAGTGCCCTGTGGCTGCTCTCTGAATTACTGTTGGCATTTGCTCAGCATGTAGGCAGTCCCTCTTGATTTTTTTTTTTCGCACTGAAACCTAGGGCCTGATTCTATACACCCTTACTAAAATTGGGTGGTGCCTCATGGCATTAAATTTAGGTGTTACTCCATTGACTTCAGTGGAGTTACTCTGGTTTATCCTACCTGAGGATCTGGCGTGGTGAATAATACCCTACTTCAGTGGTTATCAAACTGGGTCAGGACTCCAAAGTGGGTTGGGACCCCCTTTGAATAGGGTTACCAGGGCTGGCTTAGGCTTTGCTGGGCTCTGGGGCAGCAGCCCGAGCCCCACTGCCCAGGGGGTAAAGCCAAAGCTTGAGGATTTAGGCCTGTGCTTCAGCCCCCCTGCCCAGAACCAGGGGCCTCAGGTTTGCCCCACACACACCTGGAGCAGTGGGGCTTGAGTGGGCTCAGGCTTTGGTCCCCCCCCACCATGGGGTAATGAAGTAACTTTGCTTGTCAGAAGAAGGCACAGTACAGTGAAGCTGGGGCAGCTCTACCCTACTCCGTGAGTAGCCCCATTGATTGGTTTCAGAGGAGGGTACTATTTAGTTTAAAGGTGGCAGAACTGGGCACAGAATTCCCTCCAGTAAACCGTAAGTTTCTACTTGTGTTTGGTATACCAAAAAACACCACCTCGCATTTTTGTTTGACTGGCCTGGGTGCTACACAGCAGGTGTAGTTTGATTTAAAACAAAATATCCCAGTGACAGGGTGAGGGATTGGACCTTCCTATTCTTCCCTCTTAGAAACTGGGAGCACATCAAGTCATATTCTTGGGGCTCTTTGTGACTGACAGAGTGGTATTGACAAGTTCTGGAACAAAAATGGTCCATCCTCTAGCTTGGTACGCAGCAAACACATTAGTGCAGGCACTCAGTAGCTTCCATTGACTTCAGGTATTTACCAGAAACCAATATCTTAGCCACAGATCTTCATCTCTATGCGGGCAGTATCCAGAACCCTAATTACACATGTGCCAAGAAGTGGTTACTTGCATTCAAGGCATCCGTTATTCTTTGCAACAACTATTGCATTCTAAAATTGGTTTAGTACACACTGAAGTACAGGTTCCCCAACCATGGTATGTCTGTGGTAGTGGTGGTTTGAATTCAATCTTTACACCTTGCTGTAGCTGCATGGCAGTAGTCTTGCTCGCAGTCTTCTTTGGGGCCTCTTCTTCTGTGTTAGTGACTATTTCAGGACCTTATCCTGAGAGACTGACCTAAAATGAGGGGTATGGTGCTCCACTTCCTGCAGGATAAGTACAGATTCAGTGACATTGTTTTGACTTAATGTTTTTGGCCATCTGCAGATACGAAAATGGGGAGGCAGTGTTGTTGGAGTCTGTGAAACGTCAGAATAGTGTAAAGCCATGGAAACAGTCTTGGTTAATACTTGTGATACTTGCAAAAATCCTACAATGTTTCTTTTCAGTAGAACTTGCAGTTACAGAATTTAATGATTCAGGGCTTTGGTTGTAGTATGCCATGATGCCATTATACATAAGGATGACTTAGTTAATTCTTATTGCTAAGTTACTCGCCTTGAAAAGGTTTTTGGAAGCGCTTGGGTGGACTGCTACAATCTTAGAAGTTCATTAAAATTGCATCATTTTAATTATCTTGCGTCTTTCCATACTTCAGTTCAGACATGATTCTCTCTGCTGGAGTGCCAGACTGCTTTGACGCAATATGAAATGTTGTTTTCTAGCATTAGTGATTTCAGCGAAAATAATCACTAAAGCAGGCTGAAATTTAAGCATGGGGGGCAAAAATATATGGTAATCAGATTTAAATGAATAAAGAGAGAGCACATGCTGACATGTAAAACTACACATTTTTATAAGTGCTGGGTGTCTGATAATTGAAGCTTTGTAGTGTCATAAAATATTCCTTTCTAGCGCTTTTACTGTTCATGAGACACTGGACTTCAAACGGTCTCAGATCATTTCATTTTATCAGTGCTCATTTTGGCACTGTTTCAGTCATAAAGTTCAACCCACATTATTGCCATAAACCTTCTGTTATCTGAAACGGGTAATTCTTCCCTAGCATCTATTCACTTCATTGAAAATAGTCTCAATAGCCTGAAACCGCAATAACACAAAATTGTTTGTCTCCCTTGGCAATCAGAAAACCTAAGATCTACTGAATAGCCAATCCTGGGACACTCTGGACACTTAATTTTCATTGCCTGTTCAAGCATCAACTCTATTTTGATATGGTAGTTTGGTTTCCAAATGAAGAAACATGCGAAGATAATCTTATGATTAAAACTGACAATATATTTTACAATTTTTCCCCCACTAATGACAATTGCACTAGGGTCTTGGCTGTTTTCAGTTTTAATGGAAAGGAATACATGGTTTCTACACCTTCATTGTGCTATAGTTTCTATCCTTGGAAACAAAAATACAGGTCGAACCTCTCTAATCCAGCATTCTCTGGTCCAGCAACATCTAAATCAGCTTGATTTTAGTTAACTGGATGTCCTCTTATCATGGTTTGGCACCATTCAGATCTTGAGGGTACTGAATTGGAGAAGTTCAATCTGTATGTGATAAAGGTGTAACTCTATTTGTACTGCAGTCTGGTGGGGATTTCTGTCCCAGATATGTTTGGAAAGCCCCATTCCCTGACGACAAGTGTGTTTCTTTCAGTTTTCCTTCTGACTTACGACACACTGACTCAGAGCTACCAAACATAGGCTAAGTCAGAGGTTGAAGGGGTTTTTCAGTCCAGAAAAGATGTCTGGCTTGTGCGTTTAGAGACACTTAGCGCTTTGTTAGCTCTGTTAAGTTGTTTGTTCACACAAATATACATACATAAAATATTTTATTGTGTGTATATTGTATATCATGGTCACGTGAAAGGGGGGTGACTGACTAGCATGCGGATAGGGTGAGAGTGAAAGTTGGAGAGTCTGATCAAAGGTTATTTTTCTTGTTAACAAATAACACGCTATGGCAGTTTGGGCCAGGAAAATTTTTTTTTTTTTTTTTTTAGAAACTTGATGCCATTTTATCTTTCGTTTTCCATTCCCTGCTTGTTCTGTTCCTCTTTTTACATTCCTCGTGATCAAGAGGCTTCAGTTCATTCCCGTTTTTTTTCCCCACTGTCTTACTATGTGACCTTGGACAAGTCATTTTTAACTTCTTTATCCTTTTGCTACCCCATCTGCAAAATGGAGATTATGCTATTTACCCAACTTTCTAAAGCACGGTGAGATTAATGGATGAAAAGCTCTAAGTGCAAAATAGTATTTTTGCCTCTTCAGATGTCTATTTCAAAGGTTGCCATGCACATTAAGGAGATTGTACTGCTTATGAATTTTGCAGCTATCATTAAATTGGAACCAAACACTATAAATTATCACCATTGAAGACTTCAGAGAGATGCCCGCATCCGATTTCATGCTGGTGCAATTGAGAAACAGTGCCGCTGAAATGAGTAGAGTGACACTGGTTTTACACGGGTGTATCTGAGATTGGATCTTGATCCAAATTCCATAGTGCTATAGCTGCCCTTTAAAAGTCTGCCAAGTACTGATAAAGATTATTGCTGCTCACAAAACAACCTTGTAAGAAAAGACTAGGAAAGAACAAATCCCTGGAATTCGCTGGCTTTTTATTTCACCTCTCAAATATTCTACCTGAATTTGAGGTGTGAAAATTTAGTAGCATTGAGTTGCTAGGAATGTTAAGTTTCGTTTTCAAAGGTGTCTAAGGAAGTGTTCAGTGGGATTTTATTTATTATTAGTGTTGTAGTGGCACCCCCAGAGCAGTAGTCGTGGACTGAGACGCCATTGTGATTGGCACTGTATCGATGCAGAACAAGGAGGCAGTCCTGGTTCCAAGGGGCTTCCTGCCTAACAGCAAAGGGAGACCACAGAGAGGGGAGCACAAGAAAACAGTGAGGCAATACTGGTCAGCATGATAGGCAGCGGGCTTGACACTCCAGCAGCCGAACTGTGGGCAAGCTTTTGGGTAGGGAGTTGGTCCAGAGATTTGGGTACCTAACGTCACTAAATCCCTGTGCAATCCCTATTTCTAAAATGTGCACGTGCGAGGTTCGAGTGAGGGAAGACAGCAAGAAGTTGGTGCGGTTAGCCCACAAGTGTAGCAGTATGTCTCTGCTCTGGAGGACAGCTAGGTTTGACAGTAGGTAAGACTTTGCTGGGGGTGGGGTGGGGGCTGAGGGGAAGGGCATCTTATTTTTTAATCTGGATTTAAACAGTAGTGTAGAAATAACAACCGCCCGTGCAAAAAGTTCTAGGCACCTTAGCAATTAATCTTTCCTCAGTTAATAACCACCTCCCAACCTTAAAAACTGAAGTGCGGCTAGCACAAAACCCGGCCTTTCAGCAGCATCATGCAGTCAGAGACGGTAAAAAATTAATTCAGCCGTTCAGTATCAAAGCAGTATAAAACCCCCTTTCCAGCCTCACCATTTCCTCAACCATGCCTTCAAGCCTTCCCTCTCCCCAGGTGTCAGTTTTTTGGTTGAACTGAAAATCAAAATAACTTTATAAATTCATGCTGACACTCCTGTATGTCTAGGAAGCACCTGTGACCTGGCTAGTAGCTAATGGTCAGGACTGATGCTGCTCTCCTGTGTGCTATGGATACTTTTTCTTCTCTGCTGTCACTCATTTGGAGGTGGTAGAGTTACACCACCAGAGGCAGCACTGCCCCCAACATGCTATAGCGGATCAGCAGTGGGAAAGGCTAAGCAAGTGTGTGTGTGTATGTATATGTATATATGTGGGGTTTTTTTGGTTTTTTTTTTTGTTTTTTTTTTTTGGGGGGGGGGGGGGGGTAAAGTTCTTTCCCATTGGTTCTGTAGAATGTGTTACTAGAGGTGCTCCTGCTTCTGACAGTAATAATGCATCTTTTCCTGTAGGGCTGATGTGCAGCAGTGCCGAACAAGAGTAAGCAGGTTATAGTGGGAAGAAATAACCATGTTAATCTTGGTGCCACGTTATAAGTGTCATCACAACTGGGTCCCTGTCCAGGAAATTAGTAACTAGACAACTAATCTTTGTGTGTTCTCATGCTGCTCTGAGCACCTTTCAACAGAAGGCCATATTGCTAACTCTAGTTCTCTGGGCTGTTTACCAAAAAAAAAAAGCTAACTGTTGTAGTGAGAAAATGTAAACATACTTTAAATGCATCTCTCCAGCATTGGAAGACACATTTCTGCCCTCGGGACACTTTCCATGTAGCAAGCTGTTTTGAAGTGTCAAACCCCCACAGAGATACTTTCTGCCTAGGCCCTCATCCAGCACAGCACTTTGACATGTGCTGAAGTGCTTTGCTGGGTCTGGTTCATAGGGGTGGATCCTGCAGCATGTTGAGCAGCCTGGTCTCAAGGCAGCAAAGCACTTAAGCACATTCATGGCTTCAGCGGGTGAGGAATCCCAGCGAATCCCATACTCACGTGCCTAAAATGGTGATTGAATTTAAATGCTATAGGGTTCCAGGGACACCTTGCAGGGTTATGCTGTTAGTGCTCTGCCTCGTGCCTCACTAGCATTGTGACACACAAGAGGGGGCGTGCGTATGTGGCTCTGCATATGGGCTCCTTAGGCCATGTGCAAGGCTGGTGTGTCATGGCCATTGGGGGGAGGAATAGTTATTTTTGCAGGAGCGTCCTGAGACAGGACTGGCTTTACCACGAGGTGAACTGAGGCGGCCGCCTCAGGTGCCAGACTGGGGCGGGGGTCCGCCACTAGGACACAGAGTGTAGAAAATTGTCTGCTTCTGGTGCATATGTATTCTCTCTGCTCTAGGTGCACAGAGATGGTGGAGTACCATGAAAGAAGTAGAACAGGAAGAAGGCAGAATTGAGACCTTTCAAAGTTTTGGCCCAAGTGAGGGGGCATGGGATGCCCAGAGATAGGCATCAAAGCCAGACAGCCAGTCTCACCATCCCAGTTACTGCTGGCAAGCGTGTGACCCTGCTGGTGCTTTTGGTGGGGACAGAGAGTGCTCCCAGCTCTCATTGACTTGGATCTTGCAGGTTTCCCTAAATCCTCCATCTAGGGAAGGCCTGGAGAGACAGTCGGTTCCACTGTGGGTCTGCAAGTCACATTGCCCAGCTCTGGCACATGGACTCCTTTTAAACACTAAACATGTCCTTTGGGAATCACTGGGCAGGTCTCATTGTCCCTTAATCTTGTCGCCCATCGTTGGCGTTGCCTGGGAGCGGAATGCACTGGGGCTGCTCCTGTTTGCTGTTGCCGTGCAGAAAATTGAAGTGAACCCCCATCAGTGCCGTGCATTCTCTAAGTTTCCCTTGCATGGGCAGGGGCTGTCATTGACAGCAGCGCTTGGACTGATACGCTTTCCCAAGCCAGGAAATAAGTGTCAGTGATTGGAATGTGATAACAAAACAAACCGCCCTGGCATGTGATGGGTTAGTGGCCTGAGAGAACGTCCAGGGGGAAGCAATCTGGCGTCTCCTGCTGCAGCCGAAAGGGGCTTTTTATTCTCGGAAACAATCTTGCTTTTAACTTAACTCCTGCAGCATGAGATATTATGACCCTGCTCTTTGTTTAGTTTTATAGCTTCCTGCTTATTGCTTGTGCAGTTGGGAGTATATGAAAAACATGTCTCCTTCCTTGGGCATTTCACAAACATATGATGTGCAGCAGTCCGATTGGCCACTCCTCTACAGGTGGGTCCCTGCCCTGCATGAGAAGAAGATGGGTGCGTTGCTTTGATTTTTCTCTAGGAAAAGAGTTGGTCTTCTCCATATCAGTATAAGGCGCCTATCTAGACTGCAGCTTTTTGTAACGTTTCTACAATTGAAATTTTAAAGCCTAAAGCAGAGACGCTTATTGGGCGCTATTCAGGGGAAAAAATCACTTTTGCAGATGGCTTTTCTGAAGCTGGATTTTTCTTGTAAGCATTACTTTGTCCATGTATCTAAAACCATCTCTCCTCCCCCCCCCCCCCCCCCGTGTCTGCTTCACATTAAAGTAATGTGCGTGTCCCTGTCCATATTGTCTGAAGAGATTAGATACCACACTTGCATATGAGGGGCAAGGTCACCGCTGTCTTTGTGACACTGCTATTCCTTGAATTCATGGGCTTGCATGTTAAACCCAAGTCCTAACGTTCATTCTAAAATTCAAATTTCGGGCCACAAGTTTAAGGTGACCTACCATGGGGGAAGGAATTAGACTTGTTGGCTCGTTTTTTGTTTCTTTATTTTCAGTACATGTATACCACCATTACCATAGTCTCTGAGCACCTCACAATGTGTATTCATCCTCACATCACCTTTGGTGAGGTAGGGAAGTGCTGTCATTCCCAATCTGCCAGTGGGGAAACTAAAGAACAGAGACTAAGGGACTTGCCTAAGGTCACATATGAAGTCTTTGGCAGAGCTTTAGAATTGAGCATAAGTCTCCCAAATCCCAGAGGAACAACCTTGGCTTCTGGACCCTCTTTCCACTTTGATATCTCAAGAAGTCTAGAAAAATTGGCCAGTTTTTTTTTTAAACACTTCCCCCAAAATCTTTCCTTCCATTAGAAATATAAGGAGACTGAATCTTCCCCCTCCTTCTCCTGAGGGGCCTGTGTGCTGGGGTGCTTTCTCTGCTCTTGAAAGGGAGCGAGTGTAGAGCCTCTAAAAAGGAGATCTCTCTCTCTCCTTCCCCCCCCAACCCCACTCCCCATGTGGCGTGTTGCCTTATCCCCCTGAAAAAGATCCCGGGTGCTTCTTTTAAGCACAACACTTACCTGTTTGAAATGAAACCCAAAGAGTTGCAAACATTTTGACTAAAAACCCCTTCCTTCTCTAGGGATCAAGTTGCAATTTTTTAAGGACTTGCTGTGATGTTGTACATCTAAAGTCACCAGGAGAAAACGAGACCTGACCTGAATTTCAAATGTAAAAACAAGCAGAGGGCGGGGGGAAAAGATAAAACAAACAAAAAAAAAATCACTGTTTGTGTACAGAGCATAAAGGCGGGGGGGGGGAGCCCCGACACAACTTGCTTTCCTCTGCGGGTCACATTTCCCCTTTGGAATGGGGGAGAGTGAGAAATGGGGATATGTGTGTGGGGGGGGGGAAGGGAGAGGAGATAAAAGTTGCAACTTCACCTTTGGAATAGGCAACTTGGAGGTTTCAAACACTTCTCCCAGCCTTCCCATACTGAGCTCACCTCTTTCTGACACCTCACAAAATGAATAATGTTCGGACTAATAACATCTCTCCATTCCTGTGGTTGAACAAGAAGTGGAATCCACAATGTGCAGCTTTTACTTCGTGTTGTTTTAAGACTGAATTTTGTGACTTGCCAGTGTTTTCTTCAGTTGACTGTTGGGTCCGGGCCTGGGCCTGTCACGCTAAGGTCTCATGGCAGAATGCAACACCTCTGGAGGCGTCCTCTTTCTCTACAGTGTCAGAGGCCCAGCTTTTGGGAGGATGTGGTCAGAGACCTATAGTTGAAGGAACAGTTTGGGGAAGTGTCTCACAGCTGTAGAGACAGATACAGGCGTGAAAACCTCAAGCTACTGTATAGGCAAGTGACCTTGCACTATATGCTTCCTTAGGGACCTAGCTGGAAGGGAGACGCCTAAATTCTACTGCTGGGGAAGGTGAGGGAGCAGATGAGACGTAGCCCAGTTGTACGAAGTTGGGGGTCAGCAGGGGAACATACCACCTTGGGAGCAGTTCCTGGCCAGCTGCCAGGACATGCCGCTCTATCAGCAATGGGCATGAGAGCCTCCATTTCCTCCCCCCCCCCCCCATCCCTTGTACACAGATGCATGCAGCAAGAGGAAATGCTTCAGAAAGCGACACTGCTGTTTAAAAATAAATACTATTGAAAATAATCTTTCCTTTTGCCCACTAAGGCCCATGGCCTGTTGCCACGGGGCGCTGCTGGCAAAAACTCTTACTGACCGGACTGGGCTAATATTCTAGCTGTGATTGGGGTCCCATTTTTAAAAGTGTGTTTTGGTTTGTCTGAAGAAGCATTTTGGTTCAGCTTGGATGCATTTTATATTTGGAGTTTAGCTTCCAGGTTCGCTCAGCTACTGCATTTTCAAACTAAGCCGTTAAGCTGCTTGAAATCCTTTTAAGTCGGCGACTCTGTCCAAACTGGGTTGCGGCTATGTTTCCCTTTATGTATTCTGCCTTGTAATAAAAATTAACACTGGATAAAGGGATAGTGGCATTCCTTCTGCCGAGAACTCTGCCGTTTTTCACCCTTTGAGTATTGTTTTGAAGTAGGCTGAGAGATAATATTTGTATTTGGTGTACCATTTTATCTGTCACATTAACATGTGATGTGTATCAGAGGGGTAGCCATGTTAGCCCGAATCTGCAAAAACAACGAGAAGTCCTGTGGCACCTTATAGACTAGCAGATTTATTGTAGCTTAAGCTTTTGAGGCCAAAGACCCACTTGGTCAGATGCAGCTGACGAAGTGGGTCTTTGCCCACGAAAGCTTATGCTCCAATAAATCTGCTAGTCCATGTGATGTGTGTTCCTTAGATCATCTAGCTCAGTGGTTCCCAAACTTTTTGGCATCACGCCCCCCCCTTTTTGATTTTTGAAAAACCCTCACGTGCCCCCAATAGTAGAAAAACTTGTTGAGCAAAAAAAAGGAAAAAAACTGAACAGGGCAGCAAAACTTGATGGGGGGGGGGGGAGGCTGGTTGCCTCATGCCCCCCTGGAATTTCTTCATGCCCCCCAGTTTGGGAGCCCATGATCTAGCTGTTCCCTATTATATTACACAACAAATGGCATTTCCAGGGTAAGTGAAATTCTGACCACATCTGAAGTCAATGGAAATGTTGCTATTGATGTCACTGAGCTCAGGATTTCATCCATACAGCCTAATGAAACTTGCTAAAATGATATGATGTTATAGAAATAAATGTACTGTCTCTCTAGAAGACTGTACCATTTTAAAAACAAATCTGTTACTGTGTGGTGTTTGTATTACAGTAGTAGGTCTCCCCTTTTTGTGCTAGATACTTTACCTACGCATAGTAATGTGTTCCCAGCCCCAAGAACTTGCAAAGTCTTGTGTGTTTAGCTTTATGTCTCGTAAGTTCATTGTAATAGTTAAGCTCATACAGTGTGGTTTGTGTGGTGGGTGTGTGTGTGGTGTGTGGTTTTTATTTTTTTTTTTTTGCACAAGTTCGGGGCCTAAATACACAAGACCGAGGGGGAGAAGTGAAGTATCCTGCAAAACGCTTGAGCGTGTGTGTGACTTTAAATACATTGAGGCGAAGGACAAGTTAAGGATCACTTGACTTTACCCCCAAATGGTGGCAGAGCCAAGCATTGAGCTCAGTCCGTTGCCTTAACCATACCATCATGCTTCTAACTGTTTCCGTAAATGTTTGTAAAATACAGGAAATGTCTCTCAAAGTGAAGAACTGTTTAGCAAGCAGTGCTTTGAAAAAATATGTGCATAAAAATCTAAAGAATCACATTCACAGCAATTTAAAACTGTCTTTGAGAAGTTAATGTGAGTTTTAAAAACCAGTTGCATAGTGGTTTTTTTGTTTGTGTGTGTGTGGTTTTTTTTTTGTTTTTTTTTTTTGTTTTGGTCAGCACTGCTGCTAACTTTGTACAGGTGTCTCAGACGTGGCTCTGGCTTTTAGATGTCTCAGAATGTTCTGACCCTGCCAGCTGTTGGGCTTGGGTAGGTTACCTGAGGTTTGAATTTGAGTCTAGTTCGTCTAACAACTTGATTTCTATTATGGGTGCTGCACTGTTGGTGATTCTGCACACTGTACCTGAGGAGGTATCCAAAGAGCTTATCTATGCATAGTTCAGTGGTGCCCAGTCTTACTACATAGGAGGGCCACGTAAACCTAAGCACAGCCTTGTGTTGGTCAAACGAATGCTACAGATTTTAATAAGATTTAAAGTCCCCTGTATTGAAACTTAATCCAGTTTGTTTGGTATGTATTTAGACAGGTTGTCTATGTACGGTATGTTTACAAAAATGACGTAAACCTGATGATTCAGCCATTAGGATATTGTAGCAGGCTTTATGAAATGCTGTGGTAAGCCATGTACAGTCTGTGGGCTGTAGGTCAGGCACACCTTAAATATATTCATTTGAACCCTGCTGTACTTAAATCGATACAACGCCAGCATCGACACTGTTGAATCAGTGTAAATGTGATATATTGGTACAGATTATTTCCATGCATTTAATAAACTGTACCCATATAAAGCACTACAGCCCCTCTATGGGATATATTGATTTAACAGTTCAGTTTAAAAAAAAAAAAAAAAAAAAAAAAAACTCACCCCAAGTGAAATTTGATCGGCTTTAGGCGTGGTCTATGCTGTTTTTGTGCTGGAGACTGGTCCTGTGTACAGGGTCATTCGGAGGAGGAAGGGCAGGAGAGCCATTTGGCCTGGGCCTCAAACTCAAAGGTGGGGCGGGGTCTCAAATTTAGACACTTGTTAATTGAAAGCTAGATTTTTCCTCAATGATTAGTGCATTTGCACAGAAAAGGGCTAGAAAAGCACTTGTTACAATACAAAAAAAAAAAAATCTTCAAATTATGTGGGTGTTTTTTTTTTTTTTGGGTGCCTTATTTTGTTCCCATGTCTGTCATTTTAAAATTTTTATTATGCCTAAGAACCTCAAATTTGTAAGTGGCCTGGGCACCTCTGGACATCTGAGGGGGCCTGCCTGTGTACATGCTCTGCTGTATTTAATACATAAACTTTCAGTTTGTCAAAAAGGAAATTATATGCATAGAATAGACACTGCGCTGGAGAGAGCATTAATCCCTTGTTTGTCAGAACAGATCTCTGAGTTACTGCTTCAGTGGTGGGTGGGTGTTTGGGTTTTTGTGTGTTGTTTTTTTAATTGCTTTTCTCCTTTCTCCTTTGTGTTTGTGCTGAAAAGGGAAACAACCCACGACACCTCAGTATAGCTTGGCGTTGTGTTTGTGCAAGCTGTTAGCTCTCTTTGCCACGGTGTGCTGGCAGCCAGCATTTAATTCCACATTTTGAAACCACATTAACAGCAGAGAGGGCTGCAGGTCTCTCAAGGACACCTTCATGGTAGAAAAAGCGCACCTGAGGCTGCTTCCCTTGTAGCTCTGTAAGTTAAACTCACCAGAGTTGAAGTGGGAAACAGCCCCATGCCTCAATGTTTTATGCAGACAATTGTAAATATTTCAGAAGAGGAAGTGAGGCTCTGCGTGCAAGCAGAGCAGAAGGTTTTGATGGTTGTGCCAGTGACTACTGTAGTTAAGGTTGAAATGTAACTTGGGCCATAAACCTTCATTTGCAGTTACTCGTGACTATAGCTAGCAAACTCCCTTGGGGCTCAAGTTTTCCATTCTTTAGCGGGGCCAGCGGTAATCTGGTTGTTGAAATCTTTAGTGAAATGTGTTCTGAGCTGACTTTGAGTTCAGTAAGTGTATGTTAAACTTCAAAACAAAACAAGAAAACCTCATCCCACGTGTGCTGCTATCAGAAACTGTGTGCGTACCTAGTTCCAGCGTCTGACTCAGTCCTGTTCAGACTGGGCTTGTTTGGTAGGTATTCGTGATAGCTTTAAAAAACTGGAGCCAAGCTGAAGGCAGTTTGGTCAGTGCCTTAGAAGTTAACAATACTGAGGCTTTTTTTTCCCTTCCAACCGTGTGATGTACAACCATTGGTTTGGGGGTTAGGCCAGGAGTACTGCAAAGCGCTTCAGCTCGATCCAGACCTTTAAGGGTGGGGTTTACTGGTGGTGAGGGTCCACACTCAGGAGCTCTAATGCTGCCTCCCTCATGCTGAAGAGAAAGCTTTCCTGCCTCTCAGATGTGCCCATACCCCTCCTCAGGGGTCCCTTGCTACTGTAAAGCTCACTCTTGAGCTGCTGACTGTTTTCGCTTGGTAGATGGGAAGAGACTTCGCCGCCCAGCAGTTGTGGCAGATCAGTTGTCCAGAGTACTGGAGCTAGAGAACCATACAAATGTGGGGCTGGAAGGGACCTCAAAAAATCTTCTGGTTCACCCCCAGTGCTGAGGCAGAACCAGGTAAACCCAGACCATCCCTGACACGTATTCGTCTAACCTGGTCTTAAAAACCTCCACGGATGGGAATTTCTGATGAATGAGCACAACCTCTGGGCAAGTAAATGTGGATCGGGGGGGACGACTCAGCATTGCAGTAGGATGCCACACTCTGCTATTCCCTTTTCAGATGCGGCGCATAATCTGTTGCACATACTGGGAGATAAATGGCTGTCTGCCCCTTTCCCATGGGGCTCAGGGCCTCAAATGAGATCTGTGGGTATTCAGTGCCTCTGAAAATCAGGCCCTGCTATTGTTGGTTTGAATATGGAGAAGTAGATGGGGGAAGGGGAGAGGAGTGGTATGCATGTACGTTATAACACCTGCTGTGGGCTAGGGCAAAAATAAGGTTGCATTGATTCTTAGGACCTCTGCCAGCTGTTTGATTAGGGCAATGTGATATTTACTCTAATATACAGGAGTGGATTATTATACCTTCAGCTAGTGGCCATATATTTACCTAATGCCTCGGAGTCTGGAAAACACCTGGGATCTATGGGTTAACACTGTGGTAGATTTTCATTTTGCAGTGCAAACATAACGAACCGTAGATGGCCAAAGCTTTGGTGCTTCACCCCTGCAGCCAAGAGACAGTGTTTCAGGTTTCCAGAATTCACATGATCAGGAATGGCAAAGAATTTGTCTCTTAATAGAGTGTTTGTATCCACACAGCTCAGTAATTGGCAACTTCATTCAGAGGAGGAGACTTACTCGTTAAGCCTTAAAATGCCCTTAGTCTTTTGTTTTTTCCCCCCCATGAGATAACTACACCTGACATGTTACCAAATCCTGCAGTCACTTAAACATTGTAGGATATAACATACTAGGATCACAGTAATTGAAGAAGGTTGGGGGGGAAGCGATCTAGATAATAAAATTCATCCCTTGTGGCAGCTCTTCAGAGTGTCTTAAAACGAAGCCAGGAGTATCTGATGGTTTCTAAGGAACCATTGTTACAGTAGCAACCCAGCTGTGAATGATGTGGTTATTCTAGCTATCCTGGGACACTTCCAATGAGGCTGGACAATAATCGTTCTTTAGTTACGGTCAAATCTGTCATCTGCCTGGGAAGGAAGAGGTCGAATTATTTCACGTAAACAGTGCAGATAATGGAAAATGAATATGTATCCGAGGACATGACCTCCTCCTCTTTAGACACATGAGGTTTTTGGAGAATCGGGCTTTGATGGCCTTCTTTCCCAAGTGGTGGCACGTCCGTGACTTTCACAGGAGCACACTTAGCCGTCTCTTTCACTGTGGGAACTGCATTGTGGGTCTCTTGAGCATCCTGCTCATGCTTCAGTAACACGCAGAAGATGGGGGTGGTTCTGTTTTTTGAGGTTTGATTTATTGAAGCCTAACCTTAAGCGAGAGGAGGTGTTACTGTTTAGGTCATGCAAAGCTGTTCCTTAGCTACATGAAAACCACAAGCCCCATGAAGATGATGTACAGAGCTGATGGAAATATGCTCTTGGAAGTTAAATAGATCTGAAACTTAAGCTCCTTATGGGTGGAACCCCTCCTGTAGTTGAAGGGGTCACTGCAGGCATAGGGACCAGGGGGTTGTTCTTGCAAGTTGCTGATTATGGTTGGGTTGCACTGATTTTGGTCAGAGCAGAGGGTGCTCAGTGCTATGCAGGATGTGGACCATAGTTACCGGTAACCATAAAATAGGTTTCATATTTGCCGAATTGCATCTTTTACCTGAATAGTGCATTTTTATGTAACTTTTGTTAAATATGAGGCTAGCATCTCCTTATGTGGCCTTTTCAGCCATAACACTATAGGATTGGAGCTCTTCAGTTTTCATGCACATTCTAAAAGTCTGTCCTACAGTTTTGCAGGCATGCTGCGGCTTAAGCCTGCTAGCCTTCGAACTCCATGGGTGTGCCCACAAATCAAGGCAGGTGCTGTCAAATACGACAACTAAGAACCCCAGCTGCAAACATGGGAAAGTGGCTTCAGGCGGTGTTAAAAGCGTTCCCACTATCCCCTTCCCACAAACAGGCATTTGTTTCTCTGTAGGTTAATGTTCTGCCTTCTCTCACCTTTCAGCCATCAGCTTCCAGGTCTGAATGCATTTTTATTTTTTCCCTCCAACAGGATGTAGCCATTTCTCCAGCACAGCGGGATGAGGTGATTCAGTGGCTGGCCAAACTCAAGTACCAGTTCCACCTTTATCCAGAAACACTTGCCCTGGCCATCAGTCTCTTGGACCGGTTTTTAGCCACAGTAAAGGTAAATAATTGACGGATATGCATCTTGCAGTGGATGTGTACCCCCGCTCATGGCTTCGGAAGTGAGTCTCCTTACTGCTGCTTTGGTGTAAAAGAGTGCACTTCCAGTTTACACATGCACGACACCTTAGATTTCAGATGCTGAGCAAGATCAGTGTCTTCGTTATATCCTTACCTAGCCATGCCTGAACAGTACGGCAGGGTCTGTGGCAACACGCTACCATGAGAGAACAATGTGTCTGGCCTATGGCTAGGGCACCTAGGAGCTACAGCAATACAAATAATAATAGATGGCTTTCTGGACCAGTCTCTCTTTTTTGATCTCGTGGGCCAGATCTTCACTTGATATAAATCAACACAGTTCCGTTGACTACCGTGGAGACATGTCCACGTAACTCTGCTGAGGATCTGCCCCAATGCCTGCCAGTGTCAGGAATATTTGCTCTTTTCCCTGCTCTGCCAGATTTCATTGGCATGCTGCAGCCCATCAGTTTAACCCAAAAGAGGAGAAATCACTCCACCCCTTTAGAAGCTGTCCATGTTCTTGCTGTCTCTGGGCAGGTCTACACTAACCCCCACTGCCGATCTAATCAGTGTGACTTCTGTTACGCGAATAGTACAGCTGAAGCTGATGTATTTACTGCAGGATCTTGCAGGCAGGCAGGTTGGTCCATTGACACTAGCTAATCTCCTCCTCCTGGCGGGGTGCCGGCGTCAACAGGAGAGCTCTTGGAGATTGATTTATCGCGTCTAAGCAGGCACGATAAATAGACAGCTAGTGGATCGATTTGTTGCAGTGTGGATACCTGGTATAGTGGCGACAAGCTCGCTGTTAACCTGGTTTGAACATTGAATTGGCCTTACCTAGCTGTATCCAAATATTGCCCCCTACAAGTGTGTGTGGGGGTGGGGGGGGAAGGGTCTAAAATCATGATGCATCCTCTGGCTTAAAAAAATTACAGAAAGGCTCACTAAATAGACTCTGAAGGACACTTGCCTTCCTGGTAAGCCCTTCCTATACTCGCCTGTCCCACGGAATGACACGGAGGGTCCGTTGAGTTACCTTCTATAATATTTAACGGCGACACTTGGCAGGTCTGAGTTTGTCTTGTATCACTGGGAGCCGCTGTTGCCTAGGGGCTGGGGACATAGGAGTGGTGGGATGGCAGTGGTGTGGCCGGGAACAGGAGTCAGAGATTCTGAGGCACCGTGCCTCATCATTTAGTCTGACCTCCCGTATAATATAGACCAGCGAACCTCCTCAGAATAATTCCTGGGGTGCAGGGTGGTGGAAGATTGAGAAGGCTGGAGCCAGGCTAGCGACAGCTGTACGAAGGAAAGGGCTTCAGGAGCGGAGAGAAGTGTGGAGGCCTTTAATGCCAGGAGCCTGAACCAAAGCCCATTGAAGTCAGTGGGGTGGATCTGGTAAGGGAAGGCTACATGAGGATGGTGGGACATTGGGGTCCTGGTCTAGGATTATGGCTCCAAGAATGCTGAAGTAATCTAAATAAATAATAAGAAATGTAGGAGACTCTCTGTGAATGCCATAAAGGGAGGCGTGGCCTGCCATGTGGTCTGTTGGCGTGGAGCTGGAAGCGTGCCCAGTCGAGGATGGAGAGCACACTGATGTACTCATTAAAGTATTTTTAAAATCAGCCTTTTGGGGCGTACATGGTGCTGCGACTCACTTCCCCTGAATCCATGCTGACCGGCCCCTGGTGCAGTCACTTACAGCTGTGCAGAGCGAATGCCAAGTGGGTCTCAAATGCCGCTGAATTAGAATGGGTAGCGCTCTGCAGCGGCTTTGCACCTTTGTGAGTGACCACAGAAGAGCATGGCAGTGGAGAAACATGTTGCCCGGGCCTTGAGTTCTAGCATCTGGCTAGCTTGCCTTTGGCTAATGTAATCCTGTATTCTGTTTGCTCTCTTAAACTCAGCTCTCAGTAAATGAGCAGTCTGCTCTGAGAGTTTAATTCCATTACAAGCATTCCCTGAGTCCAGCAATGTGTCACGGCACTTACATTTTTACACCGGTGGTGACATCATGAATATAACGTGACTCGCTAGAGTGCAGATCGGATCCATCTTAGTCTTTGATATGGTGAAATACTGATAGTGCTTAAACGGCAAAACACTGGAAAAAGTGTTCTTTAAAGAAAGAAAAACCTGTTACGGCACCTCCAGTGATTGGGTCCAACACTGAATGGATGGATAAATGTATTATTTAAACCTCTAAATAGCAAATTCCCTTAGGATATGGTTGTGTGTTCATTATTTCTGTAGCAGTCGGAGGCTTTGACAGCCTAATAGAGGCTGCTGCTGTGAAAAAGTGGCACAAATGAGTACCAAAAGAAACTCCATTCTGTACTGTAAGGAGTGGTGAAGATAGAAAACACTGAAAGCAGTTTGGGAAGCAGTTTGAGTGTGCTCTTCTCTCCTCCCCCCCCCCCCCCCCCCCCCCGTATAACATTGTTGATTTAAACATTGTCCTTTTTCTCTCCCTAATGCAAATGAATTGGGCCTTATTCTACTTGCATTTAAATCAGATTTGCAACAGGGTCACTCCATTGACTTGGGTTACTCCTGATTCACGCTGGTGTGATAGAAGAATCCGTCTGGGAAGCTATTCTGTCTTGGTATAAAAATCCCTGAAATATGAATGTGCCTTGAAATAGTTCCAACTAGCCTGTGCCACCCTGTCCTCTTGCCCAGCCGTGCTCTCATTCAGTCACATACCAGCAGTGGCTTTTGCTGTCGCTCACGGCACTAAATAACTAATCCTCAACATAATTACAGTCTTCGATTCACGGTGTGCCGGTTGCCAGTGAATAGGGAGCCCAGAGTGGGTGCTGGAGGCGCGACAGCAGTGTGACTGCCCTTCTCTGACCCTGATGATCTGTTTTCGTTTAGAGCCCCAATGATGTCTGGGGTGGGGACACAATTTCTATTACAATAATGTGGTATTTTATGGGGGAATTTTTTTAATACACATTGAAAGTCCCCCACAAGCTGTTTTAAAAGGCTCCTTGTCCATTCTGTACACACAGTGATCTGCCTTTAGCCCTGTCCTGTGATACTCTGTGCTGCTCTGGCAGCTTTCACATTCTTGGGACAATTATTAAATAAAATGTACTAGCTTTTTTCCCTCCACAAATCCCAGACTCTTTTCCTCTTGTTCCACTGTACCCTTCTCCAGCCTCTTCCGTCCAAGGAGGTCAAAGCACTTCAAAACTTGAACTAAACTTCTCTGCATCCCTGTAACACAAGGAAAAATTGTCCCTGTTTGTATACCTGAGGACACTGAGGCATAAGTTGATTGCAAGCCTGATCCGAAGCCCTTTGAATTCAGAGTCCCTAAGCGATTTGGCCAAGATCTTGTAGTTCTCTAGCTAAGACAGGAGTAGAACCCAGCTTCCCGTTGCAGACGGCAGTTGTTAAGCAGGTCTCTCGCTTATCGGCTAGTCAAGTCGACTACTCTCATTTCGGCCTCCCCGCTGCCTCTGTATCAGTGGCAGCAGGGGGAGAAGCTGGTGCTGGGGGGAGCCAGCTTAAGAGGCAGCAGCACGGTGGAGGGGGTAGGGGAAGCTGCGACAAAGCAGCCTGTGCCCGCAGTGGGCTGAGACTTGCCATGGGCAGAGGGCACTCACATCTCATGGAACAGCCTGTGTGTGTGTGTGTGTGTGTGTGTGTGTGTGTGCGGGGGGGGGGGGGGCGGGGTGTCCTCTGTTTGCTGCCAGGCCCTAGGACCCCCCGTGGACAGGGGCTGCTGGACCCAGTGTGAGCTGGGACCGAGAGAGCCTGGCTCAGTCCTGGCTTGCGGCGGGTCCAGGAGCTACCTCCACTGCGGCTGTGCAGTTTAAATGTAGTGAGGGGTGGGCAGGCACGCAGGTAGCCCGGCTCCTACCACATTTAAGCTGTAGAGCCGCAGCGGGGGGGTAGCTCCCAGACTGGCATGAGCCGGGACTGAGGCTTCCTCCCTCATCAACTAATTGTGTAGTTGATAGGAAGAGAGTAATTAATCATGTCAATAGAAATTCTGACACCCCTAGTGTGCCTGACCCCAGTGATGTCAGGTGGCAGCAGATGCAATAGTGTGTATGCTGGGGACTTAGAGGTGACTCACTGAGCACTCTCGGGGTGAGCAGAGGGAGTTACCCGGGGCCCTGGCTAAGAGGCAGCATGTAGTAGTGATGTTCCTGGTGCAGACCAGGGAAAACTGGCAGTGTCCACTTGCTCCCTGTTGGTTCCCCACTTGCACCAGGGATGTAAAATCCCATTTAATTAACCGATTAAATGCTAAGTTTAACCATTTAACTGATTGAACAGAGGTGGGTGGGGTGGGAGGGGAGCAGCCCTGCGAGAGGGACTGGTGGTGCTGGAGCAGCTTTCAGCTGTGGGTTGGGGGCTGCTCCCCAGGTACTGGTTAACCGTTCCCTAGTATCAATCACCTGTTAAAGGGGATGGTTACCAGTTAACCGGTTACCTGTTAACATCCCTAACTCCCACCAAGGAAAAATTAATTGGTGCTGGCCCTTTACTGTGTACAGATCACATCTCCCTCGGTGGAGGCTCAGCTGCGCTGTGTAGGAGAGGGGGTGAAGTAGGGATGTAAAAGTTTAAACTTACCCATTTCCGTTACGGTTACATGCCGGCTCCTGGGCACTGTCTGCCGCCCGTTGCTGTGGGCTTTGCAGTATAAAGGTATACTGCAGAGCCCATGGCGGGAGTTGGCTCCCCAAAAAGCAGGGCTGGGAGCTGGTTTATAAACCAGCTCCTGGCGCACACCTGCTCCCAGCTGCTGGCCTCACTCCCGGGGCGCTGGCTGCTGCCCAGTGCTGCAAGCTTTGCAGTATAAAACTTATAAGCTTAATACTGCAGCACCCACGGCGTGTGTAACCACTAGGATTTTTAATGGTTACATGGTTACGTTTTTCACTGACTCTCTTAAACATCCCTGGGTTGAATCAAGACCTCCCCCCTGCTCTCCACCTGTGGGCCCATGGAGGCTGCTCCTCCCTCCTGCACTGTCACCTGTGGTGTGTAGGGATGTTGGTGTGTACCACAGGCTCTGGCTCCCCGCCCCCCCCCTCCTTGCTGCATCTGATACAGAAGCAGTGGGGGATGGAGGCGAGCGCGGGGTTGCATGTAACTGTTGGGATTAACCAGTGAGTCCAGGCTTATCACACAAGGAGATAAGGCAGGGCAGGTTGCAAGTACCCACGTCACTAGGGATGTTAAAAACCATGTGTTTGTGTAAACGTATAACCACTGACATTTTTAGTGGTTACATGTTTACATGCAAGGGGGGCAGGCAGGAGCCAGTGTTCGATGGGAGCCGGCTTTTAACCTGGCTCCTGCCTGGCCCCCCCCCTCCCCCTTCGCTGCTGCCTCTTAGAGACGCAGCAGCAAGGGGGGGATGCAAAGTGGCTCCGCAGGAGCTGGTACGTGCAGGGAGCTGGCTTAAAAGCCAGCTTCCTGTGTGTGCTGGCTCCCGCCTACCCCTCCCACCCCCTGTGCTGCTCCCTCTATTAGGGCAGCCCGCTCCCGTGATACCTGTGTCTGTGGAGCTGACTTGTCTCTGTCAGCACCCTGTGGGTGCCCTGCCTTATTTCCTTGTGCGGGCGTGTAGGACAAACCGCAGATTCACCCTCTGGGAAATGACTCTCCTCACTCTCTGCAGTACCTGGGCATGTTGAAACAAGGGTAGACTCAACAGATATTTAACTGTCGCTCGCTACCAGACGCCAAAGTGCCTGGAGATCACACATTCCTTCCTAAGTGTAACCTCACTGCGTGTGTGTGGTTTGCAGGATCAGGCCTTGGAACTGCCCCCCAGCTCCATTCTGTCTGCTAGCATTAATCCGCCTGCAATTAATCACGGAAGTGCTCAAGGTTAAAAATGGATTCGGCGTTCTCTGCGGGGCTGCTACTTATTTCTCTCCCTTGCCCTGCGGCGTCTGTCGGTTCTGCATTCCACCGGGGCATTTAAATTCTTTTCAGCGCAGACAGCGTGAGAGGAAACTGCCAGCTGTCTGTCTGGAAGTGGCTGGGATGTAGGGAGGTGCTCAGTGTGAATGCAGGGTCCTGTCCTAGGTCTTAGCTGATGTTCCTGGTTTTCACAGGAGCCAAAGTTGAAGCCCGAGCCCCACCTTCCCAGGCTGACGTCGATACCTTCAGGCTCCAACCCTGGGCAGGATGGGGGCCTCTGTTACGGCTGTGAACTCCCTGCTTGGGGCAGTAGGGCTCAGACGGGTTCAGGCTCCAGTCCCCCTGCTGGGTCGTGTAGTAATTTTTGTAGTCCGAAGAGGTTCCCGGTGCAGTGACGTTTGAGAACCCCTACTGTACTCTGTGCACACAGAATAGAGGGGCTTGTCTTTTTCTCACTCCCCCACTCCACTGGTGTGGGAAACAAGGCCCTGAATCACATTAATACAGCCACTGAGCTCCTGATTCAGCAAAACTGTTAAGCATGTGCTTAACTTTAGCCATCCCTGTTGATTTTCAATTGACTTAAGCACATGCTTAAGTGCTTTTTCAGAATTGGGACCCATAACAAGGACTCCTCATTGTTGCCACTAGAGATTCTCTTAGAGTGACTGGATATCCAGATGTTCTTGAGAGAGCCCCAAGTACTGGGAAGATCGTCTTAAATAGGCAGCTCTAGACCCCATCATCTTTGATTTTTCACACTTGCTATTTGATCGTCCTAGGCTCTCTGCTATGGTCACCCCCTCGCCCTGTGCCCCAGCACTCCCCTGCTTGCTTGATTAAAACATTTCACCTGACTGACAGTTGAGCTTCTCTTTGAGGGACCACTGTTTGAGAGCTGTTGCTGTAAAACATAGCGTAGACCAGGGTCAAGAGAACTAGGACCTTAGTCCGAAATAACCATCCAAGTTTGAATGTGTAAGTGGTGCACCCATGCTACCAAGCCCGTTCTGGAATAAGGGGCTGCGAAATTCGACCTCTGCACTCCTGCTGTCCATGAGGAGTAACGCTATTCCCGAGCGCGCAAGTCCGAAATAACGTTAGTGTGGATGCTCCGGTGCCGCTAATGCGAACTAATTGGCCTCCGGGAGGCCGCCTGCAGCGCCCCAGAGTGCTTCCTGGAGCTCTGAGTCCACATGAACGGAGCCTGCTTTGGAGGACATTCAATTCTTCCCTTTAGTGAGGGGACAGAACTTGGAATTAGTTGAGTCAGGAGTCCAGAAGTCCAATTTAGCAAATTCAAAATAATTTCCTAGTGTAGACATGGCCTGGGGGTTTAGCTAGATACAATGTCAACATCTCAGGTCTGTGTTCTTCCTTGCTTCACACCTAACTCCTGTTGTTCTCCAGGCCTGCTCCCTGGCTTGTGCTGACATGCTAGTGGAGCATCTAGCTTTTGTCTTTCTCCTTCCTAGCACTGCTGCTCCCACTGAAAACAAACTCCTGTTCCTCTCCAGTGATACGCATCACTGGATGCTAATTAAGGCCGCTGGGGCTGACTGACTTCTCTCCTACCTTGTCATGGGGTATGGATTTTTGCCTTCTGTGGCTCACAACAGTAACAGCGTAGTTGGAGGTCAGCCTGCCTGCTTTGTTTTGGCATCCTTCGATCGATCACAGGGTAGGGGAGCTAGAGCCATGTGATCGCAGATCAGTTTCTGCATTGTACTCACTCTGTGACATTTTTCTGTTGCCTAGGCCCGTCCAAAGTACTTGAATTGTATTGCAATCAGCTGCTTCTTCCTTGCTGCCAAGACCATTGAGGAAGATGAGGTAATATTTTTTCTCTAAAGGCCTAGTATCTACTTGAAATTATATGCTCCCCTAATTCTCTAGCTGCTTGAGCTGGGGTGGGGAGGCGAGGGAAGGGGTTTGCCACTTTCCAGATATGACTGATCTGTTTGTTTGGTTTTTTTGGTAAGTTTAAACTGTCTGTTTCTGCAGAGGATTCCAGTACTGAAGGTGTTGGCCAGAGACAGCTTTTGTGGCTGTTCTCCAGCTGAAATTCGCAGAATGGAGAAGATTATTCTGGATAAACTGCACTGGGATCTTCACATGGCTACGCCACTGGATTTCCTTCATATTGTAAATATGTTGCTAATTACATTTTTTCCAATGCTGGCTCTGTGTGTGTGTGTGTGTGTGTGTGTGTGTGAGAGAGAGAGATTGGTATTCATGTGAGTATGCACCAAATCTTAAGGGACTTACTCAGATTTGGCTCAGACAAAAGTCACTAATGCTGGGGTAGGTGAGGAGTGTAGAATTTGATCATCTATTCAAAGACATGGCCTAACCAAAAAAGACTAAGCAAAGACTTTCAAAAGTGACTAGTGGGGTTTTTTTGGGAGGGGAGGGGCATAATATGGGGCACTTCAATGTGCCTGATTTTTAGGATGGGCTGGGCTCTCACCCTCTGATAATCAGACTCGTTGAGATGTAACCTGGCCATGTATCAGTTCAGGCTGGAAATTTGAAGGTTTGTAACCATGGGAAGAGTGCGGTCCTAAAACAGCCTTCCAATAGGAGTGGGGGGCCGGGAAGACAACCGCCGCCTAGTTTTAAAATGGAGCTTGTAAATTAATGAGGAGGGTTGTCTGATGGGTGTGTCTGTGGCGGCATAAGACTGGACCTGGTGACAGCCGGGATCCCTTCCAGGTTGTGTGTCCTGATGGAAGGTGTCTCCAGCACCCAAAACCATTAGTCCCTCTTCAAAATCTTAGCCCCAAATGTTACTTGCCAGTCTGTTTGCCCCAGGATCAAAGCAAGGCAACAATAGAGCACAAAGGAATTAGGAAGGAGCTGGCAGAAGTGGGAGGTGGGTGAATGAGACCTAAGTGGTAGACATGAAGGGTGCTTCAGTGTGTCCTTAACTGCCACGGGCTTTTGTTTACCTGATAAAAACCAGGCTGAGGGAGCTGTTTCGTGTGCTGAAACCCATGGCAAGGCAAACTGAGTCTCCCTTCACAGAATTCCTGCTCAATGGGTTCCTCCCAGTGCGGGGAGCAGGCAGGAGGCCCTGTTTATCCCTGGCCAGTTGAACCATTGAGCCTGCAGTTGAGGAAGAGGGTAGGGCCATCCCTACAGGGGCTTGTGTCGTCCCTGGCAGCCCTGTGCCAACAGAAATGTTCTATCCGGGACTCCCCCTGGTCACGGCTGCCCTGGGACCTTGCTCCCCTTACAAGACAGACCCCACCCCACACAGGGCTCTGTGGGAGGGGTAATCGTAGCCCAGGAACGGTGACGCAGCTGGGGGAGGTTCACCGAGGCGACGGTGTGCATCTCTTGGTCCCATCGCACCTCGGTATGAGGCTTCCCACTCTCGCCGAGCTGTCTGATGGGAGGCCAGTGCCTGGCTGGGAGGGGAGGCAGAGCGTGGGATCTCGCCCTGCGTGTGCTGTTGGGGTTCAAGTGGGCTAGGCCCTTTCAAAGGCGCAGGGGCGGAGGGCTCAGTGATATTGAGCTCTGGGTGCTCTTGCTGTTGCACGTGCTTATGAAGCAGGGGGCTGGACTCGATGACCTCCTGAGGGCTCTTCCAGCCCCTGTGGTTGTGAGACGCTCTCAGTAACCCAGCCTCTGGTTTGCTTCTCCCTTTTCCTCAGTTCCATGCAGTTGCTGTGTCCACCAGGCCTCAGTTACTGACCGCCCTGCCCAAGATGAACCCATCTCAGCACGTGGCCGTTCTCACCAAGCAGTTACTGCACTGTATGGCCTGTCACCAGCTGCTGCAATTCAAGGGCTCCATGCTGGCGCTGGCCATCGTCAGTCTGGAGCTGGAGAAGCTGATTCCTGATTGGCTGGCGCTCATCTTCGAACTGCTCCAGAAAGCACAGGTGAGGGCAGGGCAGAGGTCTTGGGACATCCCCACTCACTGGCCTGCTGGCTAGGAGAAGTCTCTTGTTTCTGGGACAGCCACTGCAAGGAGGTGGAGGAGAAGCTGATGGTCTGCACTAGACAACCAGCTGTGGCGTGGAAGCCTCTCTCCTCTCGTGACTTACTCTGGCCATAGGCAGCAGCTTCCTCTGGGTTCAGGGCGGGCTCGGCCCCCCACTTTGTCCTCTCGCAGGCCCAGTCCTGACTCCACTCTTCCCCCTCCTTTCCAGAACCTCCTGCACACTGTGAAACAGCTGATTGCGGGAAGCGCTGGGGTAGGGGGCAGGGAGATCTGGCTGCTAGTGGGTGCTGTGCCCCTGCTAATTGTTTTATTTGTCTGTGGGTGCTCCGGGACTGGAGCACCCACAGGATCAGCACCGATCATTCTGGCAGCAGGTAATTGAGAGAGAATCACTTGGGTTAGCCATAGTCCAGGAAGTGAATCATCAAGCTAATGGAAAGAGACAAATAGGTTGAAATTCAGCAGGACTGGTGGTTTTTCCCTCCCCCTTGTCTCTCTTGCACTCACCATCTCTCCCCACCTTACTGAAGACAAACATAGACCTACTACATGTTTGTTCACATTGATTTGTGCCCGTGGGCTCCAGGAAATCTTTGACTGCAGCAACTACAATGCTGGCATCAGTGTAGCACACCCTTCCAAATAAAAGCTGAGTCACGTAATAGGTGAGTTACAGGAAGGTACATGTACCTTTAACGATCTGTCGGCATGGCCAAGAGACAGACAGACGGGCTGATTCTTCTCTCGCTTGTGCTGGGAGAAGTCAAGGATTTCCCCATTGAAAGTCAAGGGATTTCACTAGTGTCAAATGGGTCTGAAAGTGGAAGCCAGACTGTATGGGACAGATCTGTAGCTGGTTATGACACTGTCAGCTTCAGTGGAGCTGTGTGCTGCTTCAGTATCTGAAACGGGACAGAAAACAGCCTTTTCTCTGTGGTGTGGGTAAGCTGTCAGAATCCCAGCCTCTGAGCTTTGGATGCAAGGTTTTGTGTTTGGGAATGTTTCGTGTTCTGTTGCGGGCGGGGGGGGGTGGGAAGGGAGGGTAGAATTGTTTGTGTTTTGCAAAGCCGATCGTTTGCAAAGCCTGAATGGTCGAGCTTTTGAGACATCTCTGCAACTACTTTGCATTGTTCAGCAATTGATACTCTCTCCCCCTGGATGGAGGGAACATAATGCAGGTGCTAATGTGCCAACCAAAACTGTACAGCTGAGCGCTCCCAACTGGCCTGGCCACAAGGGGTTAAACTAACCAGAAGGATGCAGTCCTTCCTGCTTTGGAATTTTCCACCCTTCCTTCCCCCACCGGTGTGTCAAGGAAAGGTATGCAATGCTCCCTTGACACGCTGGAGATGAAAGTGGTTGTAGCACACTTAAATACGTGAAGGGTCCTAACTAGAAAGGCTTTGTGGAAGGATTTTGGTTTTTCTGCTGCGTACAGACCTAGTGTAAGAGGCAGGCACATGCAGGCCATTGATAACTCATTTTGGATGACATTTGCAAAGCCGCTTAGTGGATACGGACACCCAATTCTCATGCACTGTAACGAGAGCCAACTGTCCAGGTCTCTTGGGCAGCTTTGAAACATCTTAGTCTTTTTAAGCCAAAAAATGTTGCCCCCAAATCACTTTCACCCCAGCCCCCCGTTCAGCGCACAAACAAGATGCAACTAGGTATGTGGAAAATGGCCAAGTGTAGCAAGCCAGAATGACACTGATTTCCTAGCCCTTTTGGTCCTTACCAGTCTCTCTTTCATTTTGCAATGCCTGTGTCTTTTCCCTCTGTCTAGATGGACAGCTCCCAGCTGATCCACTGTCGGGAGCTTGTGGCCCGCCATCTTTCCACTCTGCAGTCTGCTCTGCCGCCCAATTCTGTATATGTCTACAGTCCCCTCAAGCATACCCTGGTGACCTGTAACAGAGGAGCGTTCAAATTCAACCCCTCCTCTGTCCCAGGCCCAGAATTCTCCAAGGACAACAGCCGACCAGAAGTGCCAATCAAAGGTACAGCCGGGTTCTACCAGCGTCTGGCAGTTCCCACTGGGTGCAAGCAAGCCTCTGCCAAGCGTAAAGTGGAAGAGATGGAGGTGGATGACTTCTATGACGGAAACCTCAAGCGGCTCTACAATGAAGACAGTGCCCCCGAGGCGGTGGCGCTAGAAAATGTGGGGTCTGTTTGTGGTGCTGATGCGTCGAGGCAAGAGGGCAGCAGTTCCCCTTGCCCACCTTTGCAGCCGGTCTCTGTTATGTAGCTACCGCCTGAGCAAGCCGTCAGAGGAAAGCTACTTTTTAAAACCATGCCAAGTCGGGCTGTGATGTGTTTGGGAGGGGACTGGGGAAAGAAGCTGTATCTGATCAGGCTGAACTGAAGAGAGCCAAGAAAACTTTTTTTTTTTTTTTTGAAGATTTCCCCCCGCCCCTCTAGTGTGGCTAATTATCGTTCAACTATTATTTAAGCACTTAAAAACACAAAAAGTATAAAAAATCTATAAAAGACCCCAAAAAAACAAAAAAAGTAGCAATTTTGTTTCTTTCTAGTGTCATTGGTTCCACTGTTTTTCTGCTACTGTGATGTAATCCGTCTTCCATGTCCAAGAGCTCACATTGATTGTGCAAAATTGTGCCAGGTTTTCCAGATGTGTGTCTGTTCGGTTTTCCTTTTTCCTCCTTGCTCTCTTCCTGCTTGCTCTTCCTTTAACACTCTGTAAGTCTTGTGTGTGATTTTCTGTACTCTGACCTTTGCCGCAGATAATTTTTCATTATAACCAAAAACCTTTCTTTTTCATTAGGCACTTCGGTGTTTTAATGTGAGAATATTTCAAACTGGCTTTAAAGATTTGGAAAAAAAAAATCCTATGTGTTTACAAACTCTTCTCTTCTTCTCTTCCCCCTTCCCGGCCTTTAAAAATCCAAAGCAGCGTGAACATGCTATAGAAAAGCGTTAGGTAGTAAGAGGGAGCCTGTATTTAGTGTCTTCACAATTACTTGTGTATCTTTAGAAACGAAGTGTGTTTTTTGTTGTTTTTTGTTTTTAATTTTAAAATGAAAGTAATCAGTCAACTAATTAGGCCAATTTAATTAATTTTATTTTTTTTGCATCCACACTGGAATTTTTGCACTCAATTGGCTCTCTTGTAGATGGTCACAAAGGTTTAATTATGTGTGCATCAAATGCAAACCGTAAATTTGCAATTGATTTCGATTCCTATGTTTGTTTGTAAACTTTAGCATGAGATCAGTGCTGCTCAGTTAGAGGCTGGGACAGTTCTGTGATCCTGAATTTTGGAACTTGTGTAATTATATGCCACAAAATACCCCAAGTTTTGTGTTTGTCACTTTTAACCGACAATTTAAAAAAAAATCTTTAAAGGCTTGTCTTTTTAAATGTTATACCTCTGTTTCTCAGAACGATTTGCCCTGGATCTTTAGCTCTCTCCGCAGCTCTGAGGAAGGTATGGTGTTCAGAGCCATTGTACTGATGAAAGCCTTCTGGTAGCAATAAAAAAAAGTTGTCCTTTATTTTCTGAGGTGTGTTGTGTGTTCATTTTTTTGCACTGGGCTAAAGTGAGTACATGAGAGCTAGAGGAATGCTACTAAGCTACAGCCTGCTGGGTTGTTCCAAGCATGGCACGTCAGAGAAAAGGAAATGTAGGTTTTAATACACTGTAATCCTGACTTCTGTTTTTTTCCAGAGCCGCTAAGATTCAGGATGCCAAGTGAGTCATGTGCCACCTGGATTTCATTGCATCCGTTCCTTTTCCATCTCTTTACTTCTGAGACTCTCCTCGTTTCTCCTTATCCTTCCCCCTCTGGTTCCTTGCTTTCCAAACACAAGTGCAATCTTGTCTCTTCCATTATCAACCATACATCTCTCAAACCCATCTGCCTGCCTCTCTGCCGTCTTTCCCTGCAAACACACTGAACAAGCTGTTTACAGTGGCTGACTTTTCTCTGTATCCGCTCCAGTCAGGATTTCCCTTCCTCCTCCTCCCCATTGAAAATGAGGCTTCTAATAACCTGCTCCTGGGCCACATCTCAAGGTCTCTAATCAGTCCTTGCTCTCCCTACACTCCCAGCTGCTGTAGAGCTCATGCCCTCCTTCTGGACAGGTACCCTCTCTGGGCAGGCCTCACTGGGACAGAGGTAAGAACTCTGGTGGCCAGGCTACATGAATGCTCCAGTCATTGGTAGCGTTGGTGGAGCTGCTGCTGGAGGTGAGTTCCACGCTGGCCAGCTCTGAGGTAAGCCCATACATGGCTGAATGTAACTGTCTTGAGAACAGCATCCTGTTGAGGCTTCCCAAGGAGGTTGCTAGAGAGACATAACAGGCTCTCGTTGCCCTTAAACATGAGGTGGAAAGTGTCTTGCATGATCCCAAGAGGCTGAGTGGGAGCAGATTGGGGATCGGGCCTTTGGACACCCTTTCCAGCTATTTCCTTCTCTCCATTTCTTAGCCGTCTTGTTCCCTTCTCCTGACCTGTGACTAATTTGTGGGGCCTGGGGAGAATGTTTTACAGAGCTCTCTGCTGCCATGGAGGACGTGAAGGGGCTGGAAAATGCATATTGCTGTTTCTTGATGCTGCTGGACATTTGGCAAATGCCTGGCAACCTGGACAAGGTGATGTGGGTAGAGAAACCAAACGGACAAGCTAAAGAAGCAGAGAGGTGAGACAAAGCCCCCTGGGAGGGTGCCAGGCCCTGGGCAGTACAGGGGGCGGGGATGTGAATTGCTACTTGGTTAGGTGCGGTGGAGCCCTGTGGGGAGACGCTGTTCACAGCCAGCCAGGCACTAACTGGTTACAAATTAAGTTACCGTACTTTAGCGAATATAACCCGCGGGTTATGCAAAGTTTTACATACCCCCCTCCCCCCTGGCTATATTCGTCCGCGTGTAATACAGGTTTTTTTACTGAAAGGAAGACAAGACTGACTCTGACTCTTGAGAAAAGCAGCATATTTTACTTTAATAAGAGGCAGTTATATTAAAATTCATTAAAATACATTAAAATTCATTAGTTTACTGTGCAACTAGTAAAAGAATAAAAACAACTAAAAAAAAAAAAACCCCCGTCTTCGCATTCTCATTCACTCTGATCTCTAGAATCAGCGCCAGCAGCATCCTCCTCAGCCAGTGGCGGCCCGTCAGTACAGGCGAACTAGGTGGTCGCCTAGAGCGCCAAGATAAACGGCTGTTGAGGGCTTTGGCGGCGGGGGCGCCAATCGCACATTTCGCCTAGGGCGCCAGTTGCCGGCAGCTCGTCTAGGGCCGCTCCTGTCCTCAGCATCTGAGTTCTCAAAACCATCAAAACTCTCGTCATAGTCACTGTCTTTAAAAACATCCATAAAATCCATAGCCAAGGCTAGGTCGGCTTCGGTGACAGTTGAGGTCTGTGGTGCAGAATCAGAATCAGTGTCGTACTCAGCGCTTGAAGAGTCAATGTCGGGAAGAATTTCACATTTGCAGAACCCGTTGCGAATAGTAGCTCTGTTCCCATTGTCCTTTGCAAATGCCACTACACGCAATTTAAAATCGGCTGTGTAGGATTTGCGCTTAGGCATGTTTAAAAGGTTTAAAAAGTTTAAAATACAAGTTAAAACCACTGAAGGAATAAATGAATGGAAAAGCAGTGTGGTTCAAAGGGGTTATATACCAGCGCTAAGGGTTGTAGCCTACTTAGTGCTCAGTGTTATCAACTCTGGCTCATTAACACTTGATTATAGGTGCTTTGCATTAACATTACCTGGGGTTCATCTCCCGCGGGCTATACACGTGTGCGGGGTATACAAGACTTTTTTTACTCAATCAGGGAAAACGGGGGGTTATACACAGGTGCGGGTAATACTTGTGCGCGGGTTATATGTGCTAATTTACGGTAACTATTGACAGTGGAGAATGCTTTGGTATAGTTTTTTGTCTACGTTGGCAGTGCCATGTTGAGCGCTTGCAGCTTTATGCTGCAGTGAAAAGTAAAATGGCAGTGTAGATGTGGCAGGCCGTGCTTGAGCTGCTTGGCTCCGGTGTGCCTTTACTTGCCTAAGTCATGCCTCTCTCTCTACGCTGCTCTCTGCCCGTACGGAGGGGCATGTCCTCTAGGTGTCGCTGCTGTAAATATAGACCGTCATTGACTTCTCCCCACCCCTCTGCACCCAGCTCTTACTCCCGGGCTCACCCGTGTGTGGTTCAGAACCCAGATAAGCAGCAATGCCGCTTTGTTTGAATCGGGGTGAATCTTCCCGTTGTCGTGCAGCCGCGCCATAGAGGCTTTTTGCAGTCGGCACTAAAATTATGGACAGTTTTTCAAAAATGGGTGCTTAAAAACTAGTGTGGCCTCTGGAGAGAGGGGTTCTGTTCCCAGCTCTGCCTGGGCTAGTCACTCCCTTGCTCTGTGCCTCGGTTTCCCTAGAGCTGCTGATGAAAAATGTTCTAAATGAACTAAGTTTTATTAGCAGTGAAGCTACTACTCAGTGGCCTGGTTTTCAGAGGTTGCAGAGCACCCAGCTGCTCCATTTTGGTGACAATGGCCAGGACTTTCGGTGGAAGCGGAGGGAATTGGGGATGTCATTAGAAACTGCGTATCTAACTCCCCTACACACTTTGGTGACTCCCAAGTATCTATCACCATGGCTAGCTCCCTTGGCTTGTTCCTCTTGGCACTACCTTTGGAGGTTGTGTAATTTTGTTGGGGGGGGCGGGGGAAGGAGAGGGCTGGCAGGTGACACGTTGGGCGTCGAAATGATATATTTAGTCAACAAGTAAACAATTCACTGATTTCTCTTTTCCTCCCCTCGCTCCCCCCAAAAGCATCTTACCTCAGTCGTTTCTGCTGTTCTCTTGTCACCCAAGAGTTTTCAAGATTTAAAAGTAAGCATGCACAAGCCAGAAAGGTTAATGTCAGCAGTCTGGAAGGCAGAATTAAACTTAGTGATTAGTAGGTGCAGCAGTAGAGTTCTCTGGGTTACACGGGGCAGGGCAGTTACAGACCAGCTAGTCTGAATGGTGAGAGATTCTGTAAAGACCTATTTGAAACAAAAGACAGGACTATGCAGCACTTTAAAGACTAACAGGATGGTGTTAGGTGATGAGCCAGACCCACTTCCTAAGATCACGAAAGCTCATCACCTAATAAACCATCTTGTTAGTCTTTAAAGTGCTGCATAGTCCTGTCTCTTTCAGCTAGACCAGACTAACACGGCTGCATCTCTCACTGTAAAAATCTATGTTTGTGTAACCTGGCAGAAGGGAAATGCAGAACTAGCGAGTCTCCAGGGACTGTGCAGCGGGCTGTGTTAGCGATAAACAGCTGGGCTTTCTAGGCCTGAGCTCAGATCCCTGTTCTTTGGCACCAAGAGTTTAATTCAGGAGTTAAACGGCCCTGATTCAGTGAAGCCCCCTGGTCTGTGACTTGAAAAGTGCCTGAGAAGTGCAAAGGAGAAGACCATCTGGAAGCATGTGGTTGAATACCCCCCCCCCGCCGCCGCCCCCTCCAGACTTCCCGGGGCCTTGCACCTGCTGCAAGTTAAAAGCGCACGCTGCAGTGTGTTAGTGAGGTGTGAACAGAGAACTACGGCCAAGCTGTCAATGTTTCATAGGGTTGGACTGTGGCCCCACAGAGGGCCAGGTAACTCCACAAGGTTCCTGTGCTCTCAGGACTCTGGCCACGGACACTGCTGAGCTCAGCAGATAGGCCTCCACAGAGCTGGTCCTGGGGCCCCTGTGTCTGCTCAGACTCCTCTGTAGGTTTTCCAATTAGCGCCCTACCAAGCTGGCTGTAATGAGCTGATGCCCCTGCCCCTCCAATTCCCCAGTGCAGAGAGCACTCAGCAGCAAAGCTAATCCAGCCCCTCAGTGCTATTCCTTCCCCTCGGCTGTTTCCATTGGGTGCAGCGGGGCTGGCGTATGCAGACTTTGCCACCCCATCCCTTCGTCTGGGAGCCAGAGGCCCTGCTGTAGGCCTAGAAGCAGCTGACTCCCCATAGATCTTAAGTGCACCCTGGCTCCGTTATCTCTGTGCTGTGATGAGAAGCATGGAAGAGCTGGGGCTCTCGCCCAGTAGCTAAGCCTTGCTGAGAGCGAAGTATTAACGTGCCCTTGCTACGCACACTCTTGGCGTTGAGCCTGTTTCCTGCAGTCCTTCTTCTGAAGTGCCCCAAACACACATGGAGAAACGGTTTGGAAAACCAGACCTCTGACGGAAGAATAAAGAAGTCGGCATGTTTAATCTCGAGAAGAGAAACCTGGTAAGTCTGCAGATACGCCCAGGGCTGTGTGACGGGTGGACCAGGCCCTGATGCCCACCGCTGGAGGCCTGGTGGTCATGCCACGCCCCACCTCCTCCCTGGCCAGCCGTGTGGCCGCACGGGACAGGGGCATGTCTCCTGGGCAATCAGAGCAGCGGTTATACTGGGAGAGTCAGATCCATGCGACCTTGTGGAGAGATGTGACCTAATGTCCCAGGAGCCGGGCGCATGTTTGCGCAGCCTGCCCCACTGCATCTTTGTTGCTGCAGCCACACCCCCTGGCTAGGTTACCCGACCCTGGAATGACATGTCAGATCCTGGTTAAGTGAGAGTCACACACAGTGTCTCTTGCAGTATCTGCCTCCCTCCTGTGGCCGAAGACGCAGTTGCACTCTGTTGTGAGTTAGGGATGTTAAATTTAATCACTAGTCGATGGATGGGAGCTAACTCTGCTGCGGCTCTGCCTATTGGCTCTTAATACATTTAAAAGGCTGGGGGGCCGGGGAGAGGGCTGTGCGAGCCGGAATTCAGTGGTCCTGGCTTGCGCTGGTCTTCCCCCCGCTGTGCTCTGATTTTTGAAATGTATTAAGAACCAGCAGGGTCTTAATACATTTGAGAGGCTAGAGGCACATCTGGGACTGGGCGCAAGCTGGGAATCAGCTGATTCCCGGCTCACGCCTGGTCCCCACTACTCCCCTGCCCCCTGCGGAGACAGTGCTGGGGCAAACCAGCTTTTAAGCTGCATTTTTCCCACCCCCTTCCCCCCGCAGCATGGACTCCTGCTCCTCCCCCTCTAATAGAGGCAGCAAGGGTGGGAGGGAGAAGCAACTAGTTGAGGGACTAGTCAACTATCCAATAGTCGACTAGTCTCTTACATACCCTAAAATAATTATAATTCAGAATAGGGATGGAAGCCCCTGAGGATTTTGCCTTGGCTTGAATGCTTCTTGTTACCCCGAGGGGAAGATGGTGAAAGAGGCACCATACCATAATTAGACGGCTGCCCTGCTAGTTTGCAAAGCCCCAGTGTCTCAGGCTGCAAAGGTTTCAATGCCTGGGAGTGATCTCAGGGATGAAAAGGACAGTGGGTCTCAAACTGTGGCCCGCGTCAGCCCTGCAAGAGGGCTCCTTGGGATGAGCCTGCAGCTGAATATGTAGGTGGTGAGGAATCGGCCCTTCCCTTCTGATCCACCCACGCTTTGTGCGGATGTAGACAGCCACACAGGGTGCATGGCGTTGGTGAACTGGCACACAAAGCAGGCTCTGCCTTCAGGCGACTTGCATCCTGTTTTAAATAATTCACGCCAGGTGTTTCCCACTTCCCTTCTGTACGGAGCCACCTCAGGCGTCAAAACCAGCCATTCTCCATGTCTCTCGGCATGCCCCACGTCTTCAGTAGAGAACTGGCCGAAACTAGGGGGAAAGCAGTTGTAGTCTAGTACTTTGCCGAGGTCTTAGGGGAATTATCTCTGCTTCTCCCTGCTTGGAGTCTGGCCTGTTTAATATTGTAACAACAATTTCTTTATTTAAAAACTAAACTTTCTCCCTTCATGAAGTTCTTCACCTCACACATAGCGCAGCATTGTGGTTCAATCACACCCAAAGAGGGTTGCTTAGTGAATGGTTAACCACCTCCTTCCTCGACAGGCAAGTCAGCCCAGAGCCATGCTGGCTGGGGCCAGGGTTACTTTTGCTTTTCCTGTGGCAATTTGTGTGTGTTGGGGGGGGGGGAAGGGAAAACTTAAAAAAAAAACCAAAAAAACCTCTCGCCTCGGCAGGACTTGAAATCAATTGCAGTCAATGGGAATCTGTCCCTTGGGTTCAGTGTGCTTTGTACTGAATTGTGAAGGCTGAAGTTATGACCTAGACCGGGCTGGGGAATCTTTTTTTGGGTTGGGGGGACACAAGCGAGAAGCAAAAAAACCCAACTACCCATCCTCACGCTTGTGGCCCCCAACTGAGAGAGAAAAGGGCACTTCCCACATCCCCCTTGCACACCAGAGTCTAGGGAGGGCCTGGCTAGTAGATTTTGTGTGCTACAGCCCCATGGCGGGGGCGGTTAGAGCACCAGGCGCTGGCCCTATGGTTCCCCACCCCTGCCCTAGATACTGGCCAAATCCAACCTGATGTTTGTGTCACTGCCAGGCCCGGGAGTTTTCCAAATGTCTCCCTTCCATCCACCACGCAAGTGCAGGAGTGGCTCCAAAAGCAGTAGTAAATTCTTCACGTCTAATAGGCCATGGTGTCGCATGTTTCTGGTTCCGTTTCCTCCAGCGCCATCCCCACAGCGCATGAGCAATGAAGCCCTGGCATGCCTGTGACCTGCTTCCCTCACCTCTGGGTGTAGAAACAGGAGCTGCTCGCGTATCAGGCTGTGACACAGCAGGGATTGTGTTCGCTCTGTTCTCTTTGGTGGGTGATTCCTACCGTCCTGTGCTGGTCTGTTGTAACTGTGTGTGCGCCTCCCTTTCCCTGGGCACTATCACCCTGTCGGGCTGGGGATGGGAATGCTGGGTGTGGCTCTCACTGAGGGGAAGGCTGCCCCATCTTAGGTTACAGGACAGCCTGAGCTGCTATTGTCATGCTGAGTCAGGGTAAGGGGAGCAACCGCGTGACACCTTGCCTAGGAATCTAGACAAAGGAGGGGACAGGGCTGCCTCCAGGCTGGGGGGACGAGTTCTCTCAGCTGGTGGAGGATGTGGGGGGCCTGCTGGCTCTGGACCCCTCTCTCCCCAAGTGGGACTGTACTGGCTGCTTCTGGTTCCTGTGTTAAGTCTGGGCTACGTTGTGTCCCTGTCAACAAATAAACCTTCTGTTCTACCTGCTGGCTGGGTGTCACAACTGGGTGGGGGTGCAGGGCCTGGTAACTCCCCCTGCTCTGTGACAAAGGCCCAATTTCAAGCATTTGTGTTTTCCTGGGGGTCTGCCCGCATGGGATGGCTGTGCAAGGGGAAAGGGAGCATTTAAAAGACCACACAAGACCCAAGCCCATGTTTTTATTGTTAAAACATGAAGCCTGTCTCACACCCAGCTGGTGTGATGTGGATTGGGTGCGCCAGTCGCTCGATAGAGGCACCTGAACCACCACCTCCCAGCAGCCGGGTGCCCTCGCAACCATGATCCCTTGAGGACACCACGTTCTGTTCCCATTGTCACCTCATGCCATGCGTGGTCAGCACCCCGCCCCTACCGGGGCCCCATCCATGGTGGTTCCTTTGGCACCAGCATTGTGCAAACGATGGTTAAAGCGTGGGCCAGTATCAATCTCACCACCTCTTCCTTGCCGTAGGGCTGTGTGGGATGCCAACGCAGCAGTGCATGCGCTCTATATGAGCAACGGTTACTGGGAGAGAACAGGTCAAGGGCGACTTTCTGACCCTGTCCAGGGTGCCTCAATAGAGATGGTGGCCAAGTGAAGGGTGGGAAAGGGAAGCAAGACGTATGGAAGGGAAACTTGTACAAACATTGCCTCAGAGTGCCTGTGCCATCTCCACCTCACAGATACGCTCAGCATTTAAATGCGTTGGAAGGAGCCTGATTTCCCCCAAAGCGTGGAGAACCTGCAGTGCTGACTGCAAAGAGTCTGTTTCATGTCTGCCTGCTAATGCTGTGGCTTAGGAGTTACACCATCACCGGGAGTGAGTGCTGGATTCTCTGCTCCCACGGTTTTATAGGCAATGTAAGACCAGTTTCCTAGCATTTAAGGCCTCCATACAAGAGTGCTTCAGTTTTTGTTGCAGTAATGCCTGGGAGCTCTCACTACAGAGTGGGATCCTGCTGCTGTGCTAGGCACCACTCCACTACTGAAACTGTAACCTCCTTGGGGCACAGACTTTGTGTGTGCTTGGGGGAGGGGAAACAAGGAACTGCTGGCTTACAGGCAAATGGTGCTCAAGCACTGTAAATAGATCAGGGGTTCTAACCGCAGACCGCAATACTCCAGGGCTATGTCTACACTGCATGCTTCTTGCGCAAGAGCTGTTTTGCACAAGAGTTCTTGTGCAAAAGGTCTTCCACAAGAGTGGTCCACGCTGCCATGTGCTTTTGTGGAAGAGCGTCCATGGCAGTGTGGACACTCTCTTGCGCAAGAAAGCTCTGAGGGCCATTTTAGCCATAGGGGCTTTCTTGTACAAGAAACCCCTGTTGCCTGTCTACACTACCACCTTCTGGAAGAGCTCTTGCACAAGAGGGCTTATTCCTAGTGGGGAAAGGAATAACTCGTGCGCAAGAAGCCCTGTTTTCTGACACTACTGTAAATTTACTTGCGCAAGAAGGCGACTGCAGTATAGACACTCTGCAAGTCTTTGTGCAAGAACAGCTGTTCTTGCGCAAACAGCCTGCAGTGTAGACATAGCCCAGGAGCACCCAGCTGGTGTAAATCTGCATAGCTCAAGGGGTGCTACTGGCCCTACATCACTTCATGCCCCTGCCAGCTATCCCTAGGCCTGTTACCCATGACACAGCCCATGTTAAAGCTAGTGTCAGCCCTGCATCTCCACTGCAACAGAGGAGGGCTCTGGTGGCAGCTGCTCTGGGAGGCAGTTGTGCTGAGTAAATTTTGACTCCTCCCTTGTAGGCATGATACCAAATCTGACTCGGTTTGTTCCAGGGAAGCAGGCTTGTGGCCATGTTCAGGGAAGGAAGGTGATGCAGCACTAGATGTCAGGCCAGCTGTAATGAGTGTGCCCACAGGGAACACTACCACCCTGCACCAGCGGGAAGCCATGCCCGGATACAGGTAGGCACAATTCTATAGCTCTTTGTACAGAGAACTCATGGTGTGGGGGGTACCTCGCTATGGGTCCATTGAAGTCAGTGGGGTGTTAGATCGCTTCTACTCACACCAGGCTCATCTCCAGAAGGGAGGGGGCAAATAAGTCAAAGAGCAGCTGCTGGGAACCACTATTAATTTAACGCCTTGCTGCTTCTAATAGCTTCTGTAAAGCCCTGGGGAGGGGCTCCTTGCCTTGTGCAGAACATTCTCTAGGCCCCTCTGATACTCTCAGCCACAGCAGTGTGGGCAGCTGTCATCTCTCCCCCTATTCAGAACAGTAATATGTGCCTTGTCTGAACAGCTGCAGTGATGATTTGGGGGGGGGGGGGAGGGTGAGAGAGAGTCACTCTTCCCCCCTTCATCAAAATTCCTTGTCAAAACAGAGCGGGGAGCCTTTTTAAACATGGGTAGTAAGAAACGTGCCAGCTTGGAACATTAGAAGAGCTGCTGTCTCCCAGGCACACGGGTATTTGAGCTCAACTGCCTTCCACGCTAACACACCGCAGGCCCCGCACCGCTATTTACAAACCCCTAAGGAAGAATAGGCGATACCACGGAGGAGCTGCTGTACTGTAAGGGGCAGGATTGTCAGCATTCGTCTGCGAATCCAAACCTTGCCTTGCACATAAGGAACCAGTATCCTGTGGCACAGCTGTCTCTCGCAGCACCCTCCTGTAAAGGTCTGAGCTCCTCCAGCTGCCTGGAAAGCAGCCTCATGGTGTGCTCTGCATGAGGCTGTAATGGGGGGGACTGTCCAAGTGGCCGTACAGCTAGGCCTCTATGCTCTTGCCAATCTCTACTCCTTTTACACAGGACAGCAGGGAAACTTACTCCAGGCTCGAGTGGGGCCATATTTTTATATGTATAAGTTGTGGTGCACCAGCATCACCCCATCTGCAGGGGGTGAGAAATGGCCAGTAGTTCCTGCGTGAGCTACAAGGGGTTCTAGGGTGCTTGTGGCACATGGAAGGATCGGGTTTTTAGGACCAAACAGAAAACCAGCTGCTTTACAGTCAGGACTAGGGGCAGGGGGAAATGTGATGAGCAGAGCTTTTCAAAAGCTGGTCTCCGGTTTTTAACACCATTATCTTTTTATTCAAAAAATATTTGGCCTGATTAACCGCTGTGCTTGCTCCTGCATGCACATCTGCATGCTCTCACAACAGAAGAGCTGGGGCAAATGATTTGTGGCTTTTGGGAGGTTGCCACTGACAAACCCATCCTGCCGTGGTGGTCGTAGAGCTGCACCCCCTTCACTCAGGCCTTGATCCTGGGGTGCTTTTGAAAACCCCTTTCAACACATGCATTGCTGAGCAAGACCTTACTCTCAAATCAGGGCTGCAGCCTGACCCTCTGCCCAGGCAGGGATTTTTCACCTATGCGCTGCTGCTGCTTACACAGCGCTAGAAGATACAATTCAACTCTGCTAGTATGGAAAGGTCACATTTTATTAAAACAACAACAAAAGTTTGTGGAAGAAATGAAATCTTAGTAGTCTGGCCTCAGTCCAATACACTCATCGTCCTGTGTTTAGAAATTGTTCAGCGCCTTAACTACACACCATCTTCTATTGTAAAATTCTTCTCCTTTCGTAGTAGAGCAGTGCGTTGTGGATGAGAGTGACTTAGCAGGCTGTCCACGCTTCCTGCGTGTGGCCAATTTTCCCACAGTCCCCTAAAGTTACAACCCCCAGTCCTGGCTCAGTGCTGTTTAGCTCTAACCCCTAAATGTTCTCTAACAGCCCACTAAACACTGGGGCTGTGTCTACACTAGCGTGCTCTTGCGCAAAAACTTGCTGCCTGTCTACAGTGGCCGCGTGTTCTTGCGCAAGTAAACTGACATTCTAATGTATGAAATCAGGGCTTCTTGTGCCAGAACTCTGACACTCCTGCTCAGGAATAAGCCCTCTTGCGCAACAGGGCAGTGTAGACAGGCACCATGAATTTCTTGCGCAAGAAAGCCCGATGATTAAAATGGCCATCAGAGCTGTCTTGCACAAGAGAGCGTCTACACTGGCATGGATGCTGTTGCACAAAAGCACATGCCACTGTAGATGCTCTCTTCTGGAAGTGTTTTTGCAGAAGAACTCTTGCGCTAAAGAGTTTGCGCGCAAGATCATGCCACTGTAGACATAGCCAGGAAGTACTGGTAATGCTGCTAGACCATATTGACCTCTTGTGGTCTGGAAAAGTCTCTGGTTTAGAACCGGTCAGGTCCCAAGTGTGCCAGACTAGGGAGCTTCAACCTTTAGCTTGAGAGTTGACCCTCTGTTGTTCATTGAGCTTTTTTCTTTTAACCAGAATTAAACTGTAGAACTAGGCCACATAAGTGTTCATGACAATTTAGGCAAGTAGATGTATTTCTACATGAAGGAAATATTTAGAGCAGCCTTACAAGAGAGAAGAAAGTGGTTGTTTTGCTGCTCCACCCCCAGCCCTCTTTCCAGCATAGGGCATCCAAATCCTCTTTCAGAAGCATTTTTGGCACTATTAAAGCATCTATGCGAGTTTGGCGCAACTGAGGGTGTTTTTTAATTAAAATAAGCTGCAGTCCCTTTGTAACTCCACCGTGAATGCTGTGGCAGTGGTTTGTGCTCTGCAGCCATGAACTTCTACTATTTGGCAGCAAGTGATTAAATCCCCCCTCCCAACCTAAAACAGTACTCAACTGAACAGCACCCACTGCCACTAGAGGGCACTTGACTTACTCATGTAAATTAAGTTACAAGCTTACTTTGTTTTTAGCAAGATTTTGGCACTTTTCAAGCTCTTCTACAGAATCTGCTTCTGATGTGAAAAAGTTCTGCACAAATCCCACAGCAAGACTGCATAAAGCAATAAAAATGATTAGTGGGTGGTTTCCATATATTTAAAAATAGTCTTCGCCTCAACCAGCAATCTGCATGGCTGGACTTCCTAGGAAAAGATCCCAATTTCCACACCATGAGGCAGAAGCCCAGCTGACAAAGTGAACATATTCCAGCAACATGACAGTATCAAATAGCAGCTCTTCTGCTCATGCAACCTTGTATTAAAAATAGTCATTCCTGTCCATGGAACTGTTTAAATAATTGGCTTAATATGTGCCAGAGCAGCCACAGCATGAACGCACTGCTTTCAAAACCACCAGCTCAAGATGTTTGGCTGAAAGGCTCCGACTCTGCCAAGCTTCCCTTGAAAAGGTTTTTAAACTGCGCAGGAAAAAAAAAAAAAAGTACTGTGCTAGTGCACGCTCAGTCAGGGGTCCATAAGCTTCTTAGTGATAGCAGTGTATCTGTTATGGTGCACAAAAAAAGTTTCCAATGAAATAGCTGAGCGTGCTTCTGTGTTCTATTGTCCACTTTCTCTCTTTGCGATAAAGAAAATCTTGTAGAAGACAGAGTGGTCACTGTTAGGGCGCACACAGATCTTTACACCCACCCCTGACCCACAGTTTAGAGAGAAAGATGGAGATGATGGAAAAAAAATGAGGTAAATCTTCTCCCAAGGGGTGTGTACACCTCCCGCTGGCTCTTCTAATGCGCTACTGTCCGTTAGGAGAAAGGGAAGGGGGAGCTTGGCAAGATGGCGGTTACATAAAGAAGAAGCTACAGAAGAGAGAAGAAAAAAAAAGGTTCAGAATCAAATGAAAGAGACAGAGAAAATTCAACATTTTAAAGGAGGTAAGCTGTGAAGGAGAAAGCAGCCCGAGGCAGGTTTTAGTGCAGCAGGACACGAGCAGGATTTGTGTGAGGTGGTCAGCCCACTAAGCACCTGTTTAGTGAACTGGAGAAGGAATGGGATTTTTTTTTAAAGGTAATGAATTCTGCCACTGGTGAACTGCTTTGGCGCTTCCAGAAAGCAATTACTTAAAACAAACATCTACGTTAACATCAAGCATGAAAGAGTCACACTTAGAGCTCATGCATACAGCCGCTTCCTTTTGGCACCAAGTAACCACAAGAAAAGAAAGTTACAAAGGCCACACAGAATGTTTGGGTAAAAATATATTTCCCTTTCCCGCGTTGTGTGTTGGCAGTATTCACATAAAAAGGAACGGAGCGATGGTGGAAGATAAGGATTCATTTTGGACTACAAAAAAATGAAATATTCTGACATCAAAAAGTGACATTTAAGATACATACATGTATAATTCTTCATTAACACTGGGTGTAGGGACACAGTCATCTTGACAAAAACATAGGTGTAGAACATTATCGTGCTCTTTGAAAATAACCCATCATTTAAGGCTATGAGCATTTTTTTTAAAAAGTACACAAAATATTCCTACTGCTGTTCACAGCTTTATTTTCAGTTAGTTTAAAAACATCCTTCATATTTGCATATTTGCTGTCACACGCTGGCTAGGGCCTCACACATATATACTGTAAATGCACATGATTCCTTGGAGGAAGCAGATATTGCTAACACCGTGAGAACGACAAATCACACCACGATTCAAATGGACAGATTTGATATGATTGCACACCAACATCAGACATTGCTGTTTTTTCCATCACAACCATTTAAAAATAGAATGAGTGACTTGGAAAAAAATGAATTGTTAAATAAAATAAGGGTTTTAAAAAATGAAATACACGAGTTTTCTTGACAAGGTGGTAAGTGATCTTGTATTTGTTTATTTTTACCTGCTTATCGATTTACTGCTTTAAGAAAGCTTCCAGGGCTCAGGGGTACACCACTTGGCCTGGCAGCTGAAAGGGTACTTTCGGCAGTGCCTTAGTAGTTTCAAGTCTCCCCATCCCACTGAGTAACTTTCCGTTTCCCACCGCTAACCCATTGCTCCTCAGCCACAAAAGTGTTGACATTTCTAGGAACAGAGTTAGGCCAAGGGGAGTTTTGCCATGGAGTGCAAGAGGAACACTCTTGAACCATGACCCCCTCCCGCCCACCGTATTTTCCATTTTATAACTCAGCTGTAAAGTCAGTGGGAATAAGGTGGCCCCAGCGGTGCATTTCAGAACCATTATCAACTAGCCCAAGTGGCCAGTGTGTCCTCCACATCCAGGGAGTGCTTGGATTCCCAGAAATGAGCCCTCCATTGGTTATTCCTGCTCATTTATAACATCCTAACACCAGTGCCTTTGGGAAATGTGTTGGTCAGTGACCAGTCATTGCTGTAACCCTCACACTTGCTTGTGAGGCTCTGCAGAGCCCAGTGCCACCTTAATTTGGAATTTCCAAAGGAGTTACGGTCGCTAATCAGGTGCCTAACTCCCTTTAGCTCCTTTGAAAATCCCAGCTGAAGCTGATGGTTTACTTAAAATTTTAGAAACTCTCATTATTGCCACTGGTTAAAAAAAGTCAACTTTCATTCATTTCAAAAGTGGGCAGAAAGGTCTTTTGCTGCTGTACTTACATGCAAAGGTGAAAAGCACATCCAACTAGTTTTGAGGGGATCATTTATTCCGTGCAGAGCCAGGGACTACTGTGAAAAAAGGCATAGATACAGAAAGGAAAGAGAAGTGCAGCAGTAACAAGCTAAACATGGCCCAGGGATTTTTAAAGTTAGTGTGCCATTTGGCCAAAAAAAACCCCAAACACTTTTGCAAGTTTGCAATTCATGCCCAGCTTCTCCAAAACTGCTTTTGCCGGGGGGGAAAAAACTCAGCTAGCCCCTCCCAGCAGCATTTAATACATATGGCAGCAGCTTCACGTCCAAAATGAAAATAGCCAGCTACTTTTCTCTGCCAAGCTTCCCCTGAAAGGGATTTGAAATTGAGCAGGAGAAACTAATGTTAAAATTAAATTATTTTACTTGGCACAACCCCCTCACTTCACCCATCCCCCCCATGTTAATTAAAAAGCGGACATGCACAGACACAGCTGATGCAAGTACACTACGCAAACATGTAAGCTTCAGACTTGAGCATATTACATGATCACACACAGCCCTTGGCTAGAAACTGGCTTCATGTGTTCAACACCCCATGAATTAGCAAGGTTAGGCTCAAGCTACTGCCACTGTTGGTCCATCCAGTGATTGTGATAGCCCCGGGACAACTTAGCTTGAACTGCAAAATAGTTTTTCCCTGCTTTTTCCTTTGCTTCAATGTATGCAGTTTGTCCAGGGACCCTTTCCCCTCCCTAAGAGCCATGTTTATTCAGTGAGGGAGAGAAAAAAAAACCAATACAGCAACCCCCATACATTTGCCTTTGCTTGTTTTTACCCAAAGCACCGGCTTAAGACTTTCACAAAGTGGGAAGGTGTGGGATTAGGTGAAGAGGGTTAATTTCAAGTGTGCTTTACAGTAAGAAACAGGAGACTACCTAGCTAGGAGCAGAGGGAAACCTGGCAGCACATCAGCAGTAGAGAAAGAGATCCAGAAGTCATAGGGTAAACATGGGTTGCCACTTCTTGGAACGTATCAGAAAGGAAAAGACTCTGTCCAAAAAGGAACGGCATAGAAAATACAAATTAAACAGTTAGGTTAGTTTTCTCACCAAGTACGCCCTAAGAACAGGCCTAGCTTATGCTAGATGTTCAGTCACTGTTTTTCGATTTGCATCCCAAGCTTTCGCCGGCCGTGCACTGATGTTACCTTCATTATGTCTCTGTCAAGCAAGATAGCTATAGAGAATGAGTACCTGTATTCTATGTTTAGGAGCCCGGAGTAACTGACATTATTAAAACTCCATTAAAGTCCTTTAATGGTTCTCCGGCACTTACAACGGGATGTTCCGAGACTGATCCTGCAACCACTTAAGCATGTGCAAATATTTACCCCCATAAGGGCTCTTCCTGAAGTCAATGCATGACCATGGGTTTGCTGAATGGGGCCCTAGAGGAGTCCATGGAGCACGGTGGGATGACCATCGTACTCAGGCAATCTGGGGACAGTGTATTCAAGCTTTGGATTCGGTTTCAGTCACCTGGTTAGTTTCTGATGGGGGACACTTGATTTCAAAGCAATCGAGTGGGGAAAACCTTCTGTCTTGGGAATTTGCAGTTCATTTTGATGCACACTGCACGGTTAGCCACAACACTGAATATAGAAGGATTATTGCAGAGATATTTAACCTGTTGGGCGCATAACAAAAAGCCAAGCCAAAAGTCATATTATCCAAAGTAAAAAAAAAAAAAAAACAAAAAAACTCATGCAAGAGTAAAACATGCAACATCAGTTGGTCTTTTGATAGATACACACAAAAAACCCCTAACAATGGGATTGCTACAGTCTTACAAATCAGCTATCAAAGAAACACTCATTTAAGTGGACGTATGGGTTTAGCAAACACACTTGGGGAGAGTTTGGCCAAGGCTGCAGTGATCTAATTGGCACTGAATGGCGTCTCACCCCACGAGGACTTCCAGAGAAATCCACGGGCTTGGTTGTGGGGTGAGAAGCTATTCAGTGCGCGTCAGGGGAACACCCGCTGTCTGCAGAGAGCAGTGTGCACAAAAGAGTACTGCAGCATTTAAGGCCTGATCCGGAACCCCTTACAGCGTCTTTAATTAAGGGGCCTTGGATCAAACCCATGACACACCGTCCTTGCTCTCAATTCAAAACCAAGTTGCAGACATAATTGACGGCTGCTGCTATCACCAGAGAGATAAATGGCATTGACTTTGCAAACAAAACCATCCCCTTCCCCCATTGAAATTCCAGGTGCTGACTGCTTCACCCACCCACTCCATTATTAAATGAGTTAATAGCTATTTGTGTTTAAAACAAAAACCACACAGATGGCAGAGACACATTACTGCAAAAGCAGGTGAATGCAGGAACATCCTTGGCTTGCCAGGCTTTATGTGAAGCTTGCACTGCAAGTTAAAAAAAACACAAAAACGAAAACCATTAGAAATAATGGAAACGCCAAAAGAAAAGAGAAGAGGGGGAGAGCTGATACCAGCCTTCTGCTTCAGTGGACGCCCATGCAAATGGATTATGAAATTAAAAAGGAGTGAAACAAACCTTAAAATTGGAGTCAGCTCTATTCTATGACAAGCAAAAGCAAAGAAAAACGGAGTGGGGAGGGGGAAACCACACAGTTAGTGACCATTTGATAGTGACTGAGGCCGATATTTTGAAGAAGTGGCTAGCGGTTTTTGCATGCCAAACCTACCACACCTTCAAAGGGATTTGATTTTCAAAGGGAGGGTGCTTGGCATTTTCTGAAAACCAGGTCCCTCGAACACCTCTCAAGTTGGGCACTCTTCAAGCCACGCCTCACTTTTGAAAATGTAATCAACACGGGCTGGTCCAGGCCCCAGCTGCACATGCTACAGGGCGTAGGTTTAAGAATTTATGCCAGGCCCAAGTACGGCCGAGTATGTTTGCACCAGTTAACAATTTCCTTTTGTTGGAAGGAAGTTGGAAGGGAAGTGTCTCGTACGGTTTTACAAAGTGACTTTATATTGGAACAGCCCAAACAAGAGTTCCAACTCCTGTGCCTGTTTGAGCAATTGCAGGTAATACAATGCATGTCTCCGGGCATGCAGCTGAAGACCCTCAAGAGCCGAGATGCATTTCGCTGATCTTATTCAAAAGGATCCGCTCTGGTTGTGCCATGATCACACTCTTTGCCAGCAACTGCCACTAAAACCTTTAAATATATGGCCTAGGCCACAACTAAGATTATGGGATCAGGAAGGGACTCAGGCAAGCACTTGAGCATATAGTTGTAACAGTGCTAGCACAGAGGGGTCCTGCTTTACAGGAGCTGCAGTACTGTGAAAGTTAGTAATAATATACCACTATAGCCAAGGAGACTTATGCTCATGTAAGTGCTGTTCCCTCTCAAAATCCTTTCCTCCACCAGAGCCATCATCACAAAAAATGTTAGAAAAATGTATATTAACCGTAGCTCTCAAATTCCACTTATGAATTCATCAGGGAAAAAAAAGTAACAAGGACAGCTGGTTATTTTTGTGCAATAGAATCAAATTCTCTCCAACGGACTTAGGCCAGCAGAGAATTTGGACCTTTTTCATTATACCAGCTTATGCAGAATTTTGCTAAGAACTCAGCTGTCCAACTTACAGATGTGTAATTCCACATTTCAAAAGAAGTAGTCCAATAAATGGCATTCTGGGGAGGCTATAAGGGAAATCCAGCTGAGAGCATTTCAGGGCCTGACTTCCGCTGGTAATTGTATAAAACATCACAATCATGTCCACCGCTGTTCCATGATAAGAACTGAAAAACCCTTTATCTATTAAAACTCTATCAATTCATTAGTGTGCAAGAGGAAATTTAAAGCTTTTAGGATCCAAGATATGCTACAATGCAGATGCAGCCACATTTCTCATTCCAGAGTCTGAGCAAATTTGAGTGCCTGGTGTGGAATGGTAAGTGCAGATACTTCTTTAAACACATTTACAAAGCAAAGTGCATATTCCTCACGCTTGGATTTCTATGGCAGAACAGAAACCATGTGGTTTGTAATGGCGATTAGAAACATTATGTATATAATACACCAATCTCACGCATGTGCCAGAAGAATTCACAGGAACAACTAGCAGCTAACATCTGCTACTGAAAATTACAAAACCGAACCAATGGGTATAGTTTCAGTCTGATACATAAGAGATGAAAAAAAATTGCAGTGTGTATATAAATATTAAATTAGCAACGCCATTTAAAAAATTTCTGAACAGGAAAAGGTTATCAAAAGTTCCAGAAAAATGCCATAATACTCGGGGAACACAATGTAGGAACAGCCATGCCTGGCAGGACCTTTGTTCCAGTCTCTTATTTACAGAAAACATGCAAGGAAGAAGTTTCGGCAATCTCAGAAGGTTGTTGCCAGACAGTACAGTAATTCCTCATTTAACACGTGCCTGCTTAACACGTTTTTGCGATAGCAAGATTTTGTTTTTAGGGAGCGTTTTTTGAATTACACGACCGTCCCCGGAATAACACGGTTTCCCCAGCTGGCCCGTTGCCAGCGGCTGTGCAGGGCTTCCCCTGCCTCCCTGCAATGCGGCGGAAGGTTCGCCGCTCGCTGCGCCGTTCCCGGCGACCCCCCCCTCGCTGGACGCAGTGTGGGTCCCAGCAGACCCCTCACAGGGACATACTCCCAACCCAATCCCCCTCCCCTCTCCTCCCCTTCCCTTCCCCAGAGCCAAACACCTCCCCTCCCTGCTGTAACCCAGTCCCCTTTCTCCCGCAACCTTATGTCCCGGTCCCAACAGACACCACCGCTTGAAACGCAACCCCCACCTTTTCCATTATTTTCAATGGGAAAATTGACCCCACATAGCACGTTTTCACTTAACACGATCATTTTCTGAAACATATCTATAGTGTTCAATGAGGAATTACTATATTCGTTCTGCACTGATCTGCTTTTCTGGATTTTTTTTTAAGTTATATGAGTTTTCAGTACACATGAAAATGCTGTATTTTCTCTATGCTGGTTTTTGCATAAGCTTTTAAGGCCAGATCCTCAGCTAATGTAAGCTAGCTTGGCTCCACAGGAGCTACATTGATTTACACCTGTGAGGCACCCGCCCTGTGTTGTTTTAAAAAGTCTTGGCTCACATCCTTGTACCAATGGAAGCTGGAGTGTCTGTCTCTATCTCTCTGGTTTCTGCGGTGGGATTAAGTGCTCTGAAAAATCACACCCAGTAAAGAGCCACTTACCAGTGTGGAATAATACACAAGTGCACACAAAATAAAGCAGCACCTCACTCGTTTGCACTAGTCCCCTTATGAAGGTCGAAGTTTGCTCAGTTAACAAAGTCTTACCCACGTTTTAGAGTTTGTTCAGATTTAAAAAGGGGGGGTGGGCCGAGTTAAAGCATACCAGCCATTCCTCTATGCAGACAAGCCCTACATAACCAAAGAACAAAAGCCACATCATTAATTGCACTTCATCCATTTTTCTCTCAGCGGCGGCAGCTTAGTGTTAATTATTCATGACCGTGTTTCATAGCATACCAGGAAATGCACTATGCCATGTGTATAATGCAAGAGCTTGCTGGAGCATTGGCTAGCAAACATTTGCTGAGGTCTGGGGACAACGATTTTTTGCGTGGAATAAGAAGTGTGTTACAGGAGACTCTCACTGAGTATCAGCCTCTTATTGGCATATGATTTCAGTGAAATAAATGTGTGCTTTTCTCTCAGGAAGCAATCCAACGGGGACGCCTGTTCTACTTGAGAATGGCAGGGAGTAGCTATTGGTACTTTTTACCTAACACCAGCCGCAGTTAGGATGTTAACAGGTAAACGGTTAAATGGTTCCCCAGTGAACATCATCCTTTATGGGTGATGCCAGTACCCAGAAATAGCTCCTGCCCTGCCACCCCCTCCCCCCATAACGGGGCTGACTGCTACCAGCCCACACAGGCTGGCAGGGGCAGCCACAGAGGATGAAAACTGCGGCAGCAGCCCTCGCATGGAGCTGGGAGCAGCTGCTGGAGCATACCCCACCCTCCCCAGCCCATCTTCCTTTAAACGCAGTGTCAGCCCTACCATTTAACCAATTAAACGGGATTTTACATCCCTAGTTATAATAGCTTGCCCTGTTCTGCTCTGCAGACAATCCATTCTTAAAACAAAGAAAAAAAAAAACCCCCCACATAGTTTAGTGTCACCGTAAAGACTAACAAAACATGTAGATGGTACATGTTTTGTTAGTCTTTAAGGTGCTACTAAGACTATTTGCTGTTTTTTTAAGTTTTTCCTGTTACAGACTAACTCGGCTCCCCCTCTGAAGCTTTTAATCCATTCTTATTCCGCTTCAGCTCAGTCAAATTCGTATGGTGCCATTGTACATCTCCAATTCAGAGTCAGTCTGGGGTTTGTTTGTTTTTTAAGCAGAATGGGGCAGTCAGTGCATTAACAAAATACAGACCGCGTATACCAATTTTGACAGCTAGTGCAACGTGAGCTAATAGGCACAGTTCCTGCTGGGGAAAAACCCAGTCTCTCACAAATAAAGACAGCAAAAAGCAGGTGACATTGAAATATTAACTTAAAAAAAAGTTCATCTCCTAAAGTTGGGGGGGAGTGTGATTTGGTAAGAGGGAGGGGCAGGAATCTAGAAAACAGCTCAACATCTGCTTTAGTGAAACAGCTTCTTGGTCAGGCGGGGAAGCCATTTGAGTCCAGAGCTTTACAAAGGATGGGTTTTCGAACGGGCTCACCACTGGCCATGCTCCGCTCTCATTGAAGTCAATCGGAATTTTGCCATCAGTTTCAACAGGAGCAAAGTTGGCCCAGGAAGAACATAAGAACGACCAGACTGGGTCAGACCAAAGGTCCATCTATCCCAGTGTCCTGTCCGCCGACAGTGGCCAGCACCAGGTGCTCCAGAGGGAGTGAACAGAACAGGGAATCATTATCCCCTGTCACTCACTCCAAGGTTCTGGCAAACGGAGGCTAGGGACACCATCCCTGTCCATCCTGGCTAACAGCCATTGATGGACCTTTCCTCCATGAACTGATCTAGCTGTTTTAAAAGCCAATAAAGGGACAAAGCCTGTCCTTGGATACATTCGGCCCACTGGAAGCCCCATAAGAATTTGAGAGTTGAATATGCCTCCGAGTGTAAGTACACAATAGTAGAAAATACAAGGCATTATCATTTGCTAGATATATTCGTTTTGCTAGCTTATTATATTGAATTAGTACCACATGAACGAAATTAATCTGGTACCAGAGTTTAAACAAAAAGGTTAAAGCTTCCAAGTGTTCACTTTTTGGCACTAGGCGGTTCCATGTCAAAATGACACGGCTGTTAAGCTTCTAGTTTTAAATGCATTTATAACTAAAATCACAACCTTAAAGTGTTAGGCTCAGGAACTAGCTTTAAAGTATAAATGGGGCAGGGAAGTACAACGAGGCACCCTTTTATACAGCTCAGGAGAGTAAGAAGTCTGAACTGAGGGTCCCAAAGTTGGTTCAGAATGTGCTTGAGAAATCCCAGACTAGACCTCCACTTTCCGATGGCTCTCTCCGACCAGCCAGAGGGATCGAGTCAACTTTGAAGTACCCTTTTAATGGGAAATTAAAATAATCTCCCGGCCCCACCCCCTGGAGATAGCGTTTTATTGGATCAGTCTGGTAAAAAGCCCAGTTTCCAGTCTGATGATGGGAAAAAGCAAGTACAGACATGCAACAAACAACACAGGCTGGAATAAGGCCACAGGGTCGTAGTGTGACAGCCCCTTACTTTTTCTTGTCCTTGTCTTTCTTGGTTTGTTGAGAACCAGCCTGTTGAGCCTGCGACTGTAGTAGCTGAGCAGCTGCCTTCTTCTTCTGGAAGTTGCTCAGCTCCTCCTCCAGCTCCTTCTTTTTGTCTTCCACTTTTTTCTTCTCTTCTTGGTGCGTCCGCTTGAGATGGTCAAACTTTTCATGGAGCTGCCCAGAAAAGGGGGAAGAAGGAGGAGAACAGAGCTTGTTGTTATTTGCGCGTATGCCACCACTTCCTACAAGGGTGCCACTGGCCTAGGAGCTCTGCACAGACACAAAGCGGAACCACCGCCAAACTGTGGCACCTGCCCCCGAGAGCTCGCGGATAGCCACGGCGGCCAAAGGAAGAACTGTGCAACTGAGGAAGAGAACGAGTACGGGTAAAAGTGAAAGTCAATGGGACTCCCATTTCCAACAATTTCTTATGTATGTAGAAGCCTAAGTCACTGTGGCTCTTTTGAAAATGTTACCCCAGGCAGGCTGTAGTAGGGCCCTCACTGGCCCTCTAGCACCCACATCCTCCTGCCGTGAGGCTGGAGCACACAAAAAATCTACTAGCCTGGGCCCCACGGGCTCTGATGTGCCAGGGGAATATGGGGAGGGATATAGGGGGGGTGTCTTTCTCCTTCTCAGTCAGGGGTCACAGTGAGGGTTGGGGGGGGGCGGGGGTTATAGCTTCTCTCTTGTGTGCAGCCCTTGACTATTTTTCTGTGGGTCAGCGGCCCCCACCCCTGCAATAAAGCCATCGGCTCGCAGGCTGCACTCCAGGCAAAGCTGAGCTATATGACCCAGCAAGTGTGCCCCGTTCTTGGGGGGGAGGAGGCCGTGGGGCAGGCAGGATTCCCATCTGCAGAGCCAGCACAACATGGTGGTTGGGGCTTTACCAAGAAGCCCAAGGGAGTTCTCTGTGCCTATTGCACTTATCTGCCCCCCACTACTGCTGTATCTGAACCCCTCAGAGTCTTTAATGTCTATACCTCACAGCACCCCGGTGAAGCAGGGAAGTGCTATTGCCTCCATCCCCCAGATAGGGGAACTGAGGAACTAAGGGCCAGGTGTTTAAGTGTCTAACTCCCACTGAAAATCAATGTAGGTGCCTGGACACACTTAAAAATCTGACCTAAAGTAACTTGCCTTAGGTCCCACAGAAAGTCTGTGTCAGAGCAGGGACTTGAGCCTGGATCTCCCAACACCTACAAATGTGCCCTAACCATTGGACCATCCTTCCTCTCAGGGTAGCAATGGGATCTGAATGCCTAAGTCCTTTAGGCCCCTTTGAAGCTCCCTAGCCTAAACCCTCATGCATAATCCTTTTGGTTAGAAAACACTCACGTCTTTCTCTGCTTCTTTCAATTCTCCTTCCTTCTCCTTCACTCTCATGACGAACATCTGTCTCATTTCTTCCTCCTTCTTCTGCAGTTCACCCAGGAATTCATTCCTCTTTGCTTCGTAGGTCTCTTGGAGACTGTTACAAATACACAAAGGAAAAAGAGTCAAAACTACACATAGGGCAAGGACCGGAGATACTGGTCTCGGGCTTTACGTTCTTGGCACATCGGCCCTTACTCAATATTGATGCGGAATTTCAGAGAAGGGATCTACAAACACACCTACTGCATATGCATTTACTGCAATCCAGCTGCCAAATTCGCCTTCCACAGCTGCTCATTTATACATTTCTGTCTGCTCCCCATCTTGCCTCATTTTTTCTTTGTCCTGCAACTAGCCTTTGTAAAATGTAGGATCAACAGAACAGAACACAGATTCTGGGCTGGCAGATTTCATAAAGCTGCTATTATTCTTCCTCTGAATCGTTCTCTTTTACCATTTTAATCGCTTCATTCCTCCATCAACACAAAGGAAACTGTTTCTTGACTCTGGTTTACTTCCCAGTGAAGAGATGCTGCAGGAAACATCACAGGGGATAAAATGGGCAAACCCAGCCCTATATATAGAGAGCTGTGATTTTCAGTCGCTCAGGAGATTTGGAAGCCAAATTCACATTAACTTTACCCCTTTGGTGGCTTTGAAAAATTTCAGTCATAAGGACAGTCATTCATTTCCCTCCCCCCCCCCCTTTTGTAAAGGGAAGCTGGCAGGAGAGGACGCTGGCTGAATCCTTGGTCCCAAGGGCCGGCACTCACGCCAGCTTCCCTTTAAAAATGCAGAGCGGCAGTGTGCGTGGGGGGTGGGAGGGGGGTGTTTGTGCCGAGACCCATGAACAGGGATTCAACCAGCGTCCTCTCCTGCTGGCTTCCCTTTAAAAATGCAGAGTGGTGCTGTGTGTGTGGGGGGGGCGTTGGGGGGGGGGGGCCGAGACCCAGGAACAGGGATTCAGCCAGCATTCTCTCCTGGACGTTGTGCGGAGACCCTGCGTGAACTGGGAGTGAGTGCTGACACTGCCCTCCCCTTATCGACTAATCGAGTAGTTGATGGAAATTCCATCGACTACTTGATTAGCCAATTAACCACTACATAACATCCCTAAAGGATAGCTTACAACAGATGCAGAAGGAGGAGCAGTGGTCTCAAGTTACAGTGGGGGAGGTCTAGGTTGGATATTAGGAAAAACTATTAATCTCCATCCCTAGAGGTTTTTAAGTCCCAGCTTGACAAAGCCCTGGCTGGGATGACTTAGTTGGAGTTGGTCCTAATTTGGGCAGAGGGCTGGACTTGATGACCTTCTGAGGTCTCCTCCAGCCCTAGGATTCTATGATTCTAAGTACAGTAAAACTCCAATTGTCTGGCATCCAGTGGTCTGGCACTCCTGATAGTCCGGCACCAACTGGAACCCGGAAGTGCTCCAGCCAGCTGGACAATTGGAGCTCCTGTGAGCCCCACGCACGCTCATGGGCCGGGAAAGGGAAGGGGAGGAGAGGGGAAGGGGATTATACCCCTGTGACGGGTCTGCCGGACCGCACTGTGTCTGGCCGGTGGGTGGGGAATGGCGCGGCAAGGGGCGAACCCTCCACCATTTTGCAGGGAGGTGGGGGAAGCCCCACGCAGCCGCCTGCTACAGGCCAGCTGTGGCTGCAAGCGGCAGCGACTGACTTAGGGAAGCAGTTGAGCAGAGCAGCTGGGGTGCTGCCGGGTTGGTCCCGCAGAGCCGCTTAGGTGAGGGGCGGCACTGCAGGACCAACCCGGCAGCACCCCAGCTGCTCTGCTCAGCCGCTTCCCCAAGTCCGCCGCTGCTGCTTGCAACCCCAGCTGGCCTGTCACCGGCAGCTACGTGGGGCTTCCCCCGCCTCCCTGCAAAACGGCTGAGGGTTCGCCCCTTGCCGCGCCGTTCCCCGCCGACCCCCCCGCAGCCGGTCGCAGTGTGGGTCCGGCAGACCCGTCACAGCCCCCCTGCCGGAGTACCTCCTGATACTCCGGCATATCCGATAATCTGGCACCCACTGGGTCCCAAAGGTGCTGGATTATCGGAAGTCTACTGTACAAGGGCAACTATTTCTGCATGTTGCATTCCTAAGAACAAACCATTTTAATTAAAGATCCAATGATATGGATATTACATTTACACGCAGCATACTTTTTACGCATAAACACAAAGGGGAAAATTGAAACCAAGTGAAACATTTGCCCCTGCTTTGGGCCAGTGTGTTATTTTTCATTGCATGCAGCGATGGTCTTTTGTTAGTCCGCAAGCCCAACCCGACAGCCTGCCAATTGCTAAGTGTTGGGCTTCGTCTTGCACAAAGCACCAAACAAACCCAGCTCCCATTCATGTCCTCCTGGCACCTGGCAGGAATGGCTTCTCACAAGTTGTTCTTTTGCAGCATCAGCCGCAAACAGAGACTGTCTCATGATGCCAGCTGACCTAGCTGGGTCCTAGTTCCCAGTCTCGTAAGGTTCCGTTCTCGTGAGATTCTCACCGACTGAGAATAGCAAAACGGAAATGGGCTTCCTTTAGATCTGGCCTGGTAATAACAGGTAAAAATGTAGAGAAATGAATCGGTCTGAAACTCGATTTTAGATACAAGGTTCTGTTTCAGAGGGGGAGCCTTGTTAGTCTGTATCTGCAAAAACAACGAGAAGTCCTGTGGCACTTTAAAGACTAACAGATTTTTTTGGAGATAAACTTCCCTGGGTAAAAACCACCACAACGGCATCTGGGTGGGAGGTTTTGCCCATGAAGACTTACGCCCAAAAAAATCTGTTAGTCTTTAAAGTGACACAGGATCCTCACGGTTCTATTCTGGCCCAACTCTAATTGAAATCCTTTAAAAAAAGAAATCCTTTAAGTGCCCAATTATAGGCTCTGGAAAACACGACCTCCTTCATCGACAGAGCGACTCCCTGTGCATGCTTTCAGTTTTATCCCCGAGTGCGGATTAGAAGCTGCAGTTGCAAGATAGCATTCTAGAGAGCAGCAGAGCCATACAAAACAAAACTGAATGCACTCCATACTCAGTTAATCATATCCTGCCTTGCAACCCACATCTTGATAACCACATTTCCAACAAAAGAGCAGAGTGGTGTGGAAGGAAGAAGGCCGGCCAACTCACGGAGAGTTTTTTCTGGCGACAGACAAAATTACTCATTTTTACTGATACCATTTTATTATTTTAGACTGGGATTTGCAGAAGAGCCTAACAAAGTTCGGCCCTCAACCACAGTGGGAAATCCCACCCTTTGTGGAAAAAACTTTCAAATCCACTCAAGCCAAATTGTTTGTTGATGTAATACCACCAACTTCCCTGACATCTGCCCAGGCCAGATTTTCTAAAAGCACAATGCCATGACATCTCTAGAATTCATCTGGGCCAAATTCTTTGTTGGGACAACACCCCTCAGCTCTCTGGTGTTAGGCAGCAGAGAATTTAGCCCAGCAATTCAAAATTACATATGGAAAACTCACGTCCAGCCTGGAGGAGTCCAAAAGCAAGGTCATTAGGGATTTGAGCAACTTTTCACTTGCAGCTCTCAAGAGACTCTGTTACTTCAGTTACCAAACAAAGAGGCATAAGCCTACAGTCCAGAGAAAACTCCCAGAATCTGAACATTTATATCCAATTAAGGAAAACATGTTTTCAAATTACTGTCAAATTAAAAAAAAAATCTATTTTTTATTTTAAACATTGACAGCAGCTAATAACCCAAGCGACAGGGAAAGGACTCTACAAGGAGGAGGAGAATGCATGGGGAACAAGGGGAATACAATGGGAAAGGGACACTGTCTTTTTTTGTAGGGAACAGACCACCTCTTTGCAAACAAAAAGAAACTCAAACCCAAAAACCTTCTGCTAGATCAGGGATTCCCAACCTTTTTTGGTCCCCGTACCTCCTTGGCTTTTAATAAACCTTCCCGTACCCCCTATTCAATATGAAAGGAAATAAGTTCTAGACTCTAGAATCCACAACTTTTTTCACTAACACTACTACTTTTGGAATATTTCAATTAGGATAATCTAGTTATTTACCAAATATTCCCTGCACTTCTTGACAAGCTTATCGTACCCCTGAAGTCTGCATTACCAGGTTGGGAACCCCTGTGCTAGGTACAGACACCTCCTCCTTAGTGCCTCTTTGTGCAGGGGTGGGCCATAAAACAGCGGCAGTTCGCCAGGGACCAGAACACCGCTTCCCACGGCTCCCATTGGCCGGGAACGGCGATCCACAGCCAATGAGCGATGCAGTTGCCTATACCTGAGGAGGCGCAGGTAAATCTAGTGGCGGTGACCCCGGAGAACCAAATCCAGCCCCCCAGCCAGTATTTGCCCACCCGTCTTAGAGTCTGCCGAAGCAGTGGCCTGCATTCTTGCCACGAGCTTCATTTCACTGATCCGGGCCTCTCATTTACATGCTTCTGTTCCAAAACATCCTATTTAGTGTAAACAGTTTGCTGCAGTCTCTCATCCAGCTTGGCTTAAGATTAATGGAACCCTTACCGCTCCTGACAGAGAAATGTAAACCAGTCCAGGACCCAGGACTGCTGCGGACGTGCGGTCCGTAGAATAGGATACTTGGGCTGGAAGGAACGCATGTTTGTTTGTCTTGGGAGGAATAATGGATACGGTCCCCAAAACGACCGGTTCCCTCATTTCTGAAATACTGCTACTGCAGGCAAGAGGACAGGGGTATTTTACACGAGCCTCCGCCCCATGTATAAAATTAGGTACTTTCCCTATTTCCTTTCTACTTATAAGTTGGTCAAAAGTGGCCTGAAGTGCACAGGAAGCAATGGAAATTCCTGGGATTCCTGCAAGGGAAGGGCCGAGCCTAAGTCGTTGCCTTCTGGAAAGGAAATCAACTCCACACTTGAAAGCTGGTTTAAAGAGCAAGGGAGCGACTCCCCTCTCACTCGTTGCAGGTGGAACTTTGCTTAGCCAGTGAAGCTACACGGGTGTCAATCGGACCTGAGAAAGAGACTGATGGACAGACATTACCTTCCAAACCACAAGTCCAGCTCCTCTCTCTCACTGCATTGAGACCAACGATATTATGCTAGCGTTGGTGAGAGAGGCCTTGTGCTACATGGAACACGCCAGAGTTTTATGTTGCCATGGATCAGAAAGAAAACCTGTTTGCAAACAGATTGCCTGCTGGCACCGATCAGTGCAATCTCACAGATTAGCACGGCTATTCTCTTTCACAATTAATAAGCTGCCCCCTCATGATAGGCAACTCAACACAGAGGCGCATCACAGATTTAGGCGCAGGCTGACTTAGATGCAAAACTGGAGTCTGATTGCATTGCCATTGTTACGTCCCTAACTCACACGAGCCAGGAATGACTTGGGGTGCTCAACAGGCAACGTACTCGGCTGTTTGGAAGAGGGAAAACACACACAAAGCCCTGTGAAGTGTGTAGGAGGACAGAGAAGGAAAAAAAACTCACAAGTGACTCACACCAGCAAAGGCACATGGGCTTTGTTACGCTTTCATACCTGAATGGTTTGCTATCTGGGTCAGTGTCTTTGAATCCCATTTCTTCCAGCTTACAACGCCTGTACAATTCGTAGTGACGGGTGTGCGTCTGCTCTCTCAAGTCCTCCATGTTCACTCGGATCAGCATCTCACGCAGCTTCACAAAGTCACAATGGTTTTCGTTTTCAACTACAAAAGTAACCAAAAAAAAGAAAGAAAGAAAAATGGCCCATCAATAAAGACAAAAGAAAGTAACATCCAGGATTCAGTGGGCTCTTCCCATTCCTCTCTCAGCATGGTTAATAGTTACCGTGCACAGACACGTGTCTATGCTGCTTCTGTCTGGAGTTCCACATGCCAGTGTTAAAAAGTTAGGGGCCAAATTCTCTATTTCATGTCAGAGCAGTGTAAACTGGCTTCACTGTAAACAGGAATAAAGCAGGAGTTTCCTGGGAACAAGAAGAAACTGACAATGCACGTGCCTAATATGTGATTTCCAAATGTTTGTTGCTGAACCCCCATTCACCCCGAGATGTCGGTGGTTTGAGCGCCTGGCGAGTTTCAAGTTGCACAGCAAGCAGCTTGTGTTATCAACAGGAACAGAACATTTTCCTGCCGTTTTCCCCTCAGAGCTGAAGGAATTATTTTGGAAACACTCCTGCCTTTCACTGCACTGGGTCACTCGTGAGGGAAGAGATTCTATTCCTCTTACTTCTTCATCCCCAAGAATAAAATGGAGGCGGAGGCCAATGTGTGACCTGCTACAACTGAAAAGTTTTCATTCAAAAAGTAAAGTTCCCTGTGAATTCCTTGGCAGCAGTAATTCCCTCAGGAGGAGCGCTCATGACTTGCAGCTCTCACAGTCATAACAATACTTTTAGACATTCAGCCCACAGAAGCCCTCAGCTTCCTCTTTGATCTAGACCAGGGTTTCTCAAACTTTGTCAGTTGCGGAGCCCCTACAGAACCAGGAAAATTCGATGGAGCCCTTAAAATATCATGATTTTTAATTCAATAGGAACCCAATAAAGTTCCGGAATTCTATTTTTATTTCTTGTATATTTCTTATAATTTTTTTCCCAAGAAAACTATCAGAAAATTAGTAACAAAATACTAGGGTCATACAACGATCATTCATATTTCTGTTTGGAGCTCCAGGGCTCCATAGAGCATGCTTTGGGAAACCCTGATCTAGACCATTACCAAGGTAAGGGTCTTCCCCTTTGGACTGCCCACCGCAGCCAGGATCTTTACAAAAGGTTCTCAGCAGATTAGATGAGAAGAGTGGGATGTCCATTTGGACAGCTCTGTGTCCCCTGCCGGAGTGCCTATGTTTCAAGGCATCCACATACCAGCACTGGCTGGATTCAGCAGCATGGTGATAAAAGGAACCAAGCCCTCACCATTTCATGGCATCCACATTTGCTACCACTTGGGGGGCTGCAGTGGGGGTCGACTGCAGGTCCTAGGTTTTGCCAGTGTTCTGGGTTGGCTCGTCAGACACATTTAGAGCTTGACTACTGCTGGGATCGATGCTGCAGCAATTGACCCACTGGGGGTTGATTTAGCAGGTCTAGTGAAGACCCACTAAATTGACCGCCAATTGCTAGACCATCAACTCTGGTACTCCAGTGGAATGAGATGAGTAAGGGGAGTTGACAGGAGAGTTTCTCCCATTGACCCAGCACAGTGTAGACCCCGTGGTAAGTAGATCGAAGCTACATTGCTACTAATGCAACTCAAGTAGCGTAGCTTGGATCAGCATTTCCCCCTAGTGTAGATCTGCCCCATACTGCACACTAATGCTGAGGTAGGACTCAGACTGAATAGTGTGTGGACTGCAGGGGAGCTTGGACTAAAATCTAACTCAGAGCAGCAATAACTCTAGAACCCTGCTAGACTGGTGGGTCAGAGCGAGATTCCTACGGAGACTGGGTCCAACCCTTGGCATTTTGCAGTGTAGACACAGCTCAAGCAGCAGATCTGAATCAGAAAGTCTAAAGAGTGCAGCGTGGATGCACTAGCGCAGCCATGAGAGCTGGGTCCAGCAACTGTAAGCACGGGTTTACAATGCAGTGGGAACACTTGAGTATGGTCCACACACCCTACTCCCATAGAGCCATGCAACGTAGACAAATTCTGCTCTGGAACATATACATGGGGTGTCCAATGACTTCAGAGGAACCAGCACATCCAAAGGGAGAATTTGGCCCTATGGGCATTTTGTTAGACTTTCAGGGTGAGATTTTCACAAACACTCTGATCCCAGCTGTGTACTTTTTGAAAATTCCCCCGTGAGAGAGAGAATAAGACAAACCATTCAACTGGCTGACTATTCCCTATTACTCAGAGGTAGTTTGCTGACACAGAAATGCCAGGACCCTACAAAGAGACCATTAAAAAGAAAAAACCCCTTACAAATTAAGTATTTGCTAACGTCTCTTAATTCTAACTTGCGCTTCCCAAATAAGGCAGTCAGGTGATAGACTCAAGCCTTCCACAAGTGACCAAACCTCAAGGTTAAGAAGTGCTGGTGAAGCCCTGTTTTGTTTTGCTTTTCAAATGGCTTTTTGTGACCCTGAGCACTGCAAAATTCTTACTACCCAGGGGCGGAAATTGGCAAGCAGCTTCCACAGATCAGCAATTTGTGTTTCAAACTGGACAGCATAAAACAAGTTTCTCTTTTGACATACCCTGCACGACCCCCCATGGATATTGCCTGGCCTTGCTCATCTTATTGCCAATCTTCACTTCTTCAGTGCTGCCAACCACAGCAAAGGGAAGGTGGACCTACAAAAGCAAAGGCACGAAGAGATTAGGGATTTCCTCTGTTGCTTTGCCAGCGCGGGTTTTGGAAGAAAGCTCTGTTTACTGCAGCAGCTATAATTTTTTATTTAAAGTCACTAAAGTGTCTTTGTAACCCAGCTGCTGTCTCTGGATGATCAATGGAGGCTCTAGATCAGAGGCGTGCTCTCCATTCAGAGGGGAAAAATCCAAAACAGATGAGGCCCCCTCCCCCCAAAAAAAGTCCAACTAAACCACAGCACTTGCATTTCATTATAACATGGACTTTATAGTTAAAGGTTAGTGCACTTCCCTGCAGCTTCCTATCCAACATGCTCGTTTTCATAACAAACTTCACCCCTTTATTATTTGAGATGGGACAGAAATTAAATCCTGCAAATAGGAAAGCAATTAATTTTCTTTTCGCTCTGTGTCTATCGGGCAACCATACTAACGTTTAGCCTGGTTCCGGTACCCTTCGCACAAAGGCAATCGAAATGAAAATGCATGTGAATGTTAAAGAAAATCAAATGTTTCACAGTAAAAATAACCGTGCTTCTCAGAAAGGCCCATTTAAAACACAAGTTAAAAATTAACTAGTTGCTCAAGCCTTTTAATTCAGCAATTTGCAGTAGCTAGAAGTAACTGTTCCATCTTCCAAGCACGGGAGAGGCTGCACAGCCGTATGGAACTGGACCACCACCAGGTCCAGTCAACTGCACCACCAGCAGGGGGCAGCCTTCCTCACAGTTCCTCCCTGCTAGTGAGCGTGTGCGTGCACGAGAGTGTGAATTTGCAGCTCACCCCCAATCAGCTGCCTCTGGTGACCCACTATGGCCAGTTGTGCTAGCCGGTAAGGAGAGCGCCAGAGACCACACCCGAGACTGAGCGGGGAGAAGGAAGGGAAAAGAGATGGAGCATGTCCCCACCCTGCTGCTTGGGGAGAAAGGAAGGGAGAGCCGGGGTCAGCTGGATCAAAGCCCTGAAAGGGGATTTCAGACCGTCCCGGCAGCTGGAAGAGCTGCACTTGGAATTGCCCGCACGCTCGGATGGGTTTTCAGAAGCAAAACCCCCCACCAAGAGCAAGCTGGGCCCGTGCGCCAGCATCGGGAGTGCTGGGCCCATGCACGTTTCCACGGCCTATCCTCTGAAAGGGCTCGGAGCAGGGAGTCTGGAGGCCAGCGCCCAGCCAGGGCAGCCACGCCAAGAGCCCGCCCTGCAGGGCCACGGAGCAGCTGCAGCGACAACAGCCTCCCGCTGGCTGCCCCCCTCCGCTCCAAAGGGGCACAAGTTAGAGAAGAGGGATGTGCTTCTCCTCCCCTAGCCCACCCCCTGCGCCTGCCTCTCCCTCCCTTCCTTGCTGCCATGCGGGCTGAGCTCTGCACTGTGCCAGGCACAAACCCACTGGCACTTTGCCCCCTTCCCTCTCTGAATCCTGCTCTCCCACCACGACATGGAGACGGGGGCCAGATTTCACCCCGAGCCTCTCCTGGAGCAGCTAAGCACGCAGGCTACATCCACACTGCAGCTGCGAGTGTGTTTCGAAGCCGGGGTAGACACATACGCTAGGAGCACTAACAACAGCAGGGTAGGCGGCGGCGTAGGCTAGCCACCTGGGAACGCAGGCTCCCTACATACTAAGCTAGCCCTAGTCACAGCCTGTGCTACCTCTGAGCTCAAGCAGACCTGGTGTCTGCTTGTCTCCCCTGTGCTGGGATCCTCGCTCCCAGCGAAGAGCAGATGTAGCCTCAGGCCCTTCAATATGCAACTGTATGATCAGAGTTCTAGGAAGGACCCTTGGGCACTAAAGGAGAAGGTCGAATCAAGACACACAACTCCATTACATAGCTGGAGTCGACGTGCCTTGTTTCGAGTTTCTCTGCTGTCCCCATAGCGTGAGATACAAGCATGAGTACCAGCCACCAACTGGGACGCCCTCTGAGTTTGATTTAGCGAGTCTTGACTAGACTCGCTAAATCAAACTCTGAAAGATCGATTGTGGCCACATGGATCTTCCGTTTAACATAGACATAGCCTCAGAGGACAACTTGCAGTTTAGTGCTGGCACCACAGAGAGCAAGGACGGCCTTCTGGGAAACAGACGGCCTGGTTCAACTTGTGGCCCTGGGACACAACTTGGCCCTTAATGTTTGTAAGGTGCTCTTAATACAGCAGCAGGCTCCAGAGAGATTCCTAAGAAACAAGCTTCAATAGATATTTTTTTAAATACAACAAAACAGAAGTAATTTTCTTGCATGTAGTGTGGCTAGAGGCATACTCCACTCCCAGCGAAGCCCCGCTAACATGCTCTTAGGCAGCCCAAGCTGTAGCCATGAGCTAAGTTGTTGGAAAGGCAGAAACGGTGGCTCTCCTCAAAAGAATGGTTCTCACTACCAAAGAAACAGACCAAACAAGATCTGGGTGGCAGACACCATGCAGCCAGTCCGCCCGCGGCATCGGGGGGGAAGAACAGTGCGGGAGCATTAAACCTGTGCCCTCTCCAAGGAGAGCAAAGCATACCTGAGTTCAGACAAAGAACCGGTTAAGTTCATGGAGGATACATCCATCCAGAGATGGCTCTTAGCCTAGATGTTCAGGGAAGTAACCCCAAGCTTTGGGTGGCCCTAGCCTCTAGCAGCCAGGTGCTCTGGACTAGAGGAGGGGATAGATGCAACACTATGTATATGCACAATCCTTAGCACGATGGGGCCCTGATCTTGGCTGGGAGCCTCGATGTGCTACTATAATAGCGAGAGGCAGAAGGGCTCGGTTTCCCTGTCTGCTTTTGCAAACAAGGTGCAATTCGTGTCTCCCTGCCTAAGCCTTGGGCAAAGGCCTGTCTGCACTGACTTTCTTTTCCCTAACACCTCTCTTGTTGCTACTGCTGGTGCATTTTGGTGCTGACATAGGCCCGTTGCCAGCAGTCTCCACCCCTCTAACCACCGCACCACTCAGAACTGCTCCCCCCGGCACCAGAGAACCAGCCGCCTGATTCTAACCTTCCCCCCAGGAACAAAATCCCAGGAACAAACAGCGAGTGGGGGCCTGGGAACAGGAGGCCTTGCTCTGAATCTTGATCACTTCATCACTCGGCCCTCCCAGGATATAAATACTTAGCAATGGGGAAAGCATATGGGAAGGACGTGATCAGCAGAGACTGGCTGTCAAGGTTTTTAAATATGTATCAGCTCTCCCTCTCCTCTCCCCACCCCGCTCTGTGCTACGAAGTCCTGCTGACCGGCGTGGAGAGCGGTTTCCATCCATCTCTCTTTACCGGCTCCTATTTGAGTTTCAATTGGAAAAGCAAAAGGATGCAGCATTTCCGGCCCTGAGGTTAAGCACTGATGGGTTCAGGCAAGCAAGACTTACACTCATCGTAGCATTTATCTCTGCCACCGTCTCTTCATCTGTTGGGAACTGATAGATCTGAACACCATTGCTGACCAGTTCGCTCATGATTTTACTCTTGAATTTATGTAACTCGTTTTTTGCAATCGTATCGGCTTTGGCTATGATAGGGATAATGTTGACCTGCAAGGCAAAGAGAGGGCTGTCATTTTACTTTGCCAGTGGCCTCTTAAAGGAGACCTCCCTCAATAGGTTCAACCAGAGGAGGACAATGCACACGGAACAGCAAGGCAATACCAACTTTCTATTAGAACAGGAATTGTCGGCCCATCCGATTCATTGCATTTCTATTGGCGTTGAAGCTAGTAGCATTGCCTTTGACAGGATAGCGCCAATTGCTTTTCATGTGGAGAGTAGTGCTCCATTAACAATTGAATAGTAATCTGGCAATACGGTATTTCCTCTTTTGTAGCCGCGGTTTTCTTTTTTAACTAGGCCAGAATGGAAATGCAGACACGCAGACTGGACATTACCATCTAGGCATTCATCCTCTTCAGATCTGCAGAAAGCTTGAAAACTCTAGGGCTTACCTGCAGAAAACAGTCTAGAGATTTATACTCAGGCACATCTACTAGGAATATTAAGAAGTATTTCACTAAGCGTGTAGTCGACAGAATTTGTATCGACTACACGATTAGTCAATAAAGGAAGGCGCTCAGTCCCAGCTTGCGCTGAGTCCAGGAGCTACCCCGGCTGCGGCTCTACAGTTTAAATGTAGTAGGACCTAGGCCGCCTGCCCACCCGGCTCTCATCACATTTAAAATGCAGAGCCGCAGTGGGGGTAGCTCCTGGACCTGACGTGAGCCAAGCTTGCTTAATCCCAGCTTATGCCAGGTCCAGCAGCCCCTGTCCGCGGGGGTCCTAGCATGGAGCTGGGAACTCCCATGGACAGGGGCTGCTTTGTGGCAACCTTCCCCCTCACAGCCCCCTGCCGCCTCTGATACAGAGGCAGCAAAGGGGGGAGGGGAATGCGAGTAGTCAAGTGGTTGACTCGACTTGTCGATAAGCCTAAACTTATCGGTTGGTCAATGACTCACTTACATTCCTAACATCTACAGCCTCTTATTAAAAGGAAATGTTCACATCAGAGGAACAAGGTGTAGGGATTGGTACAGAGATGAACTGTCCCTTTATTGTTTCTTTCCTGTTTTTTTACCTTGTACCTCTTCCCTATTAATGAAGTTTGCACACCCTATAATACACACTGCCTGGGGGAAAACAACAAGGAGTCCTGTAGCACCTTAGATACGAACACATTTATTTGGGCATAAGCTTCTATGGGCAAAGATCCATTCTGTCAGATGCACTGGAGTGGGACTTACAGAGGCAGCACAGATACCCTGACACATGAAAAGGAGGGAGTTACCTTGTCAAGTGGAGGACCAGTGCCAACCAGGTCAATTCCATCAGGGTGGATGTGGCCCACTCCCAGTGGCTGAGGAGGAGGGGTGAATACCAAGACCAAGAGAGGAAAAAAGGGCTTTTGTAGTGAGCCAGCCATGCCGAGTCCCTATTCAAAGTTGGGTCACACCCACCAACCCCGACTGAATTGGTTTAGTGAGCACTGATCCTCCACTTGACAAGGTAACTCCCTCCTTTCCACCTGCTATGCTGCCTCTAGTTTCCACTCCAGTGCATCTGACGAAGTGGGTCTTTGTGCCCACGGAAGCTAAATCTGTTGGTGTTTATCTGCAAAAACAACCAGGAGTCCTGTGGCACCTTAGAGACCGTCACGGCTCCCTCTCCGATTGCCTACGGGAGTGGCATCTAACTCGGCAAATTCCAAGTACATATAAAAACAAACTTGACACCGAGCCAGATCCTCAGATGGAGCTAGGTGGAGCTCGGAGGACCACGGGGTCATGGCGTTCAGGAAGCTACATGCAGGCCACCGCTCTGCTGTGACAAACGAAGATGCTCTACGTATCCTTTTCTTGCTCACTCTCTTGCCCTAGATTACTGGCTCTGGTAACACGCTTATAGTCCCTCAAGGGTCTGGCCAATCCAGCTCAATCCAGCCATAGGTTAATGTAGCGTTTACTAGACAGAGCCTTTTAAACCCACTCTGAAAAGCCCACACCGCTAGGTGCCATCTAGGATTAATGAGTAGCCTTCTTTCTGTTCTGCCCAGTGGCAATATAAAACACCGCTACAGCAAGGAAGATGTTAATTTTGACCTATATGGAGAAAATTTAAATACAGTACTTGAAAATCCTCTTAAATTTACAGAAACTAATTTCCTTCTGCAGATGGCTCTGTGTCAGCAACTAATCCCCGTCCAGGGAAAACGTCAATATCAGTGCCAAATACAGGCACATCCTCAGCCACTCTCTGCAAGCACAGGAAAAGCCAGCTCCATGCTGTACCCACATCACCACCATCAGGCAACCTGTTACCAATTCTTCATGGCTCTTGGGCCCATGCTACTCAAGAGGCATGGATGGTTCTACGCATCTGAAATGGAGAGCTCCAGCTGCCTGCTTTCCTGCCTTGTGTGCATTACAAACCAGAAAGCAAGCCGCTGACCACATCACAGTGCGGATGTGCAGCAGGCACTAACTATGTAGCAACACCAGCTTCCTTTCAAGTGGGCTTGGCTTTCCACCTCCCTTTTCAATACAAAAAGATGCTCTTGAACATGAGAAATTGGCACATGAACTTCTCTTTACCCATCTAAGGGCTAAATCAGCCCTCTCTCTCCTGGCCCCCAAATAGATCCTTTGGCTGTATCGTCAGTAAGGATTTGCCTGCAGCACAAAACTGCTGAGCCACTACAACTAACTGCGTTCAGTGCCAGCACGGTCTCTTGCCTTTGAGGAGCTTGGAGGGGCCCAGTCAGCAACACAGAGCTGACGCCCTCCAACACCAAAAACGTAGCTCTCTCAGCATGAAACGAGGGCCATCCTTGATGGCAGACACGACAGGTTCATTCGCAGCTGCCTGCTTCAGGATCGCTGCTCGTTTGGGGCTAGCGGGGAGCAACGTGGCTGATGATGCTCTCCCTGAACACGGCGGGCCGATTTGGATGAACAAGGGCACCGATTTTTGCCCAAACCCCTGTTCCTGGTGAGCCGTTGGACATTCACTGGTGCTAACCTGCTCTTGCCACCTAGCAAGCCGACAAGCTGTTCTAAGCCTTCCCTGCACTCCTGTCCCTTCCCAGCAAACAGGTGTTTTCCATACCCCTTTTGCTAGTTCCGTGGTTTGGACACCCAATTAAGTGGCAGCAGAAGGGCATCCAAGGGTCAGGAGATGGGCAGCACATACCTTGCTATCAAGCTTCTTCATGGTGACCAGGTCTAGAGACTTCAGTGAGTGTCCAGTGGGTGCGATGAAATAAAGGCAGGCATGAATCCTTGTGTCGTGGTAATTGAACAGCGAACGCTTGATCTTCAGCTCCTCCTGCAGGTAGGCTTCAAACTGAGTGTCGATATATTCCACGATGGGCTTGTAGCTGAAAGTGGGGAAGGAAACACGTCTTTTCAGGTCAGGGCATTCACTGTGGGTACGTTAGGCCAGGGCTACCCAAAGAAAACGCATCAGACAAGAGCTCAGTGAGAGTGGCTGGCAATTGGGGCTTTCAAATCACTGAAGGCACAACAGCCGTCCATCCCAAAGGAGGACAGATTTCCTCAACACACTCTACAGCACAAAACGCTTGCCTGTCTGCATCAAGATACATTTGATGCCACAAAAAAATATATATATTAATACCATTCATTCTGACCCCAGCTGTTTCACTCTCCTGGTTGGGGAGAAAGACTTACCCAGGAGAACCCCGCTTCTCCGGAGTTTGGATCGCCGAGCAGAGAAGCCGTAGTTGTTTGACAGCTGTACTGGAGATGCTGTCACTCCAGCTGTACTGGAGATGCTGCTGTCAATGCAGTCTGGTCTGCTCTGGACTGCGCTTTCAGAGGAGGGAGTCATGGGCCCTGCTTTAGTTAGTGCTGTTCAAACTGCCTGCTACTGATAGGTTTCCAGGGTAGGGACTGATCCTGTGAGAAGCTGAGCATTCCTAGTTCCCAGTAAAGACAACAAAAGTTGGCAACCCATGGGACAGACAAGGGCCTCTCCTGCATAGGAGGCATTCATTGGAGTCTCCCTCCAGTCCCCCAGACACGCTACGAGAGCAATTACCCATATTCTTATCCCTGGTTAGAAAACTTTGCTTAATTGACTTCATTTAATCTTTCCTGCAGCTCATGGGCACTCAGTCAATTGGACACAGTGTAAATCTGTGTTGGCCAGCCAGTCCTGAAGCAGTAGCTACTGCTACCCCGAACTAGCCACGTTATTCTGAAAATGTAAATAATTTTGCGAGCCAACTAGCCACACTCAACCCACCAAATAGCCACATGTGGCTAGCGCGTAGGACACCGTGTGGGTAAATCTCAGCAGCTGTACATCAGTGACTTCAACGGAATGAGGCCAGTTTACACCAGCTGAGATTCTGAAGCTCATTTGCCAGAGCCCAGCAAAAATGATGGCTCCCCTCCCTACTCTAAGCTAAGGGCCGTTAGCAGGCCCCCTGTCTGAACGCACTCACATTCATTCACAGGGAATGCGGCCTCAAACCCCCCGACTTCCCATTCTCATTTTGGAGCTCTTTCAAGGATTACCAAGGTACCAGGGGCTGTTCAAGTTCTGCTGTTTACCCTGTCCCAGCACCAGAGAGCAATGCACACAGTGGGTGCTCGTTCGGGTATATGGCATTACACTGAAATGCAGTAGGGGTCCCAGGCAAAGGAGCAGTACCAGACACGGATGCTGTATGAGAGCACGGCGCAGGGAACCACGCCCACTTCCCGACTGCCGGGCTGTTGTTTTAAGGCTCTGTGCAGCCACATGCGATGGGGTGGGTCTCTCGTGGGCAGAATATGGCCCGTGCAATCAGAGCCACCCGTGAGGAGATGCCCATCAGCACTGTGGCTACAAAACAGCTGTCTCGCATCTCACTGGGAATGCTCAGCACACAGCAGGGATGCAAAATCCCCTCTAATTGGTTAATCAGTTAAATGTGAAGTTTACCTCACGTTCAACCAGTTAACCAATTAAGGGGGGGCTGCTCCGGTTCAACTGTAACCAATTAAGGGGGGCTGCTCCGGTTCAACTGGGCTGGAGCAGTCCCCTTCCCCCCACAGCTGGGCAGGAGCAGCCCCTGCTTGCAACCCCTATAGGCCAGAAACCTAGAGAAGCCCCTGCCTGTGATGTGCCCAGGCCTGCCCCACAGGGTCATTGTGGGTGGGGAACTACTCCAGCCCCCACGGGTTCATCAGTCAACTTTTCACATGCCTAGCGCAGCTCTCCCGCCAGTCTCCATCCCCGGGGCACCACTGTCTGATCTGAGCCAGGCGATCCAAGGAGGCCGCAGAGACTAGCGTACTGTAGAAGTGGCTGTGGGTGTCCGCTCACGGTCTGAAACGTTGTACAAAGGGGTCACCAAAATGGGCTGGAAAATCCTAATCTGGTGGTGCCGGTTGCTGTAGTCACGGGTTACACGTCTCGGATTGTGCAGAGACAGAACAACGGCTTTCCCATCCCCCCTCACGCCCTGGCTGCCTCTCTCCAGGAGCTCTGGAGAGCGAAGTCTGAGGGACTCCAGTAAATGCCGCTTACTCCAACTGGCTGTTGAATGATTCAAATGCAAAGTGACCCAGCATTAACAAGCCGCCCATGTCCCCATAGTGAACACCTGCTCCTTCTCTGCCTTGCCTGCCTCCCAGCTTGAGCACATATGGCAGCGCTCAAAGCACAGAGCTGCCTACAGTAGGCATACACGGCACGTGTCACTTCTCCTTGGCAGGAAAGCACACAGTGTGTGGGTTAACAGCAGCCACTGAGCAGGAGGAGCGAAGCGAGGATAGTACGTACACACACACACACACACACACACACACACACAACCACGGCATTTCGGTGCAAGTGCAGCCAACAGGGATGTTTTTAAAAATGGCAGTGGCTTTTCAAACACACAACTAACCGACCAGTCCCATGACTCTAGAGGGACGTTTTCCATCAAGGGACAGAAATGATTAAGACAAGCCTCATAATCGTAAAATACCGAGGGTGACTTTGCAGGGGCAAAGGGATCCCAGCAGAAGGAAGAAGCGTTTTTAAGTGTACGAATGTCTGTCTATTTGGACAGCACAGTTGGGCTGCCTAGAAATACTAAAAACCAATAATCTCTGCAATGTGTTGGAACGTGCATGGAACAGAATGTTTATTTCTTCTCTACAAAGAGAAAATCTGCATCCACACTAAAACCCATCCCCATCCCATCGCTGTCAGCACAGTGTAATCGGTGAGCGCTCTCATGCTGAGATCTGAAGGAATGGGCACCGAGTCAGAACGGCCAAAATGTGAGTCCCAGCTTTCATGGGTGGCGGGTAATGCAGGCAAGGGAAGGCATTGCCTTCGCAAAACTGCAGCACAGCACTCCTGGCCCTCCAGCTGGCCAGCGAGAATCTGGCTTTAGGGCGGGGCCCGGCTCTGGGCCCAGGGAGAGGTGGCTGAAGGGGTGGGGTCTCGGGCGGATGGGTGGCGCCTCTGGCAGAAAGGGCAGGGCGAGGCTGGGGCTTGCCTTTCCTAGCTGAGCCTTCGCCTACCGCCCATGCCAGCTTTGTCACCGACTTGAATGACCAGTCAGCAAGTCACTTCAGTCGCCGCGTCAATTTTTTCCCCTCCAGCAAAGAGCGATAGAAGCTACCTGCTTTACAGGCCTCTGGCGTGGATTCTCTAGCGGAGGACTAACCAGTGCTTTCAGCTCGCAAAGCGTTATCTAAATTCTACATGAAGCAATATTATTTAATACAAATTACCATCCTATACAGTTTAGATCAAATTCATTTACACTCAGCTGCACAGTTGAATGAGCTCCTCCCTCAAACCGAGTTTCAGAAGCAACTCAACTTTTGCTTGGCACAATAAATCTCCACCATGCACTGCTTTATTCTGCATTATTATTGCGATTACAGCAGTGCCTAGAGTCCCCCAATCGGAATCGACACTTCCTTATATTCCAGCATTGCACCTGCACTTAAGAAAATATAGTCTCCACCCTGAAGAGCTTGCATTCTAAACAGACAAGACTGACAAAGGGGTGGAAGGAGACAGAAGCTTAGGGGAGGTCTACACAGCAACCAGACACCTGTGCCAGCCAACGTGGAGTCATGGGGCTGTTTCATTGCTACCACAGCCCAGATTCCAGCCCGTGCCCAGAAGTCTACTCAGTAATGAAACAGCCCTGCAAGCCTGAGTCGGTTGGCATGGGCCAGCCACGTGTTTTTCTTTGCTGTGTAGACCCATAGAGAGCAAGGGATTCGTGTAAGGTCACATGGGTCCGTGGCAAATGTGGAAATAATCCTGGTTCTGTGGAGTCCCTGTCCCGAACCACTAAACCCAACTATAACTACCGCACCGGGTTTTTTACGCTGCAGGCCTCAAGGGCACTGGATACTAGATATCATTCCTGTAGTAGGGCCAAGCCCTTCCCACCTCAAGATGAATTAATGCTGAATTAATCCTTTTCCTATGCAAAACCAACTTTACCTGTCATCTTTATTAATCTGATCTCCAAATCCAACCGTGTCAACAATAGTCAGCTTCAGGCGGACGTTGCTCTCCTGGAGTTCATAGCTTCTTGCTTTCAACCTCACGCCAGGCTCATTGTGGGTGGCCGGGTCACTTTCAAACTTTGTGTTAAACAGAGTGTCCATTAACGTTGACTTGCCAATGCCGGTTTCACCTGAGCAGACAGAGGATGCGTTAGAGCTAGCGATCACTCCACCCCCTCCCATTCTGTCCTGAGAGCTCTTCACAGAGAGCGCGTGTGAGCCACTGTTACTTCTGTAGCACCAAAATCAGAGTGGCTGGTTCTCCGACAGTGAGATAAGCTCTACAGGCCTACACACCTTCTAAGATAGCTGGCCAAGATGGCAGCCATCTCAGATTGAACAGAGGACTTTCAGAGCTAAAAGCAAGCGCTGCAACAGCTTGAGCTGTGACTCATTTACGGGATTGTAACAGACTCCAGGTCAGGCACTAAGGGGGACCTGTACAATATACACATCATAGGACTATCTTAAGGTTGTCAACGCTCCAGGATTGCCCTGGAGTCTCTGGGAATTAACAGTTAATCTTTCACGTGATGAAACCTCCAGGAATACATCCGACCACAGTTGGCAACTCCAGTCTACCTACAACTTCTGAGCAAAGGAAGCTCAGCCCAAGCGAGCACCCAATCCGCTATGTGAGGGCCGCCAGTATGGCAGACATCAGGTAGATCTAGGAGGATGAATTTCTGCGGCCTGAGCCAGGCTATATAGCTGAGAGCCGTAACCGACTCCCATTCAACATGGATCAGACCAGGGACACACACTGGGTCACATTTACAGTTATAAACCATGTACAGACACTGGATGGGATACCACTGATACCAGCAGCATGAAGCACAATCATGGGGAGGGATAGCTTGGTGGTTTGAGCATTGGCCTGCTAAACTCAGGGTTGTGAGTTCAATCCCTGCGGAGGCCATTTAGGGATTTGGGGCAAAAATTTGTCAGGGATGGTACTTGGTCCTGCTGTGAAGGCAGCAGACTGGACTCAATGACCTTTCAAGGTCCCTTCCAGTTCTAGGAGATAGGCAATCTCCATTAATTTAAAATGTTTCATCATTTTGGAGAGGGCCAGAGGGCTAATAAATATACATTCTGACAACAATTTTGTTAACTCTTCTCTTGGGGTGGGGAGAGAGGACTAACTAGGGCTCGTAGCCCTCCTGGAGGAGGCGTACTTAGAGGAGGAAAGATTAGAAATCTGGTAGGCTGGGTAGGACAGAAAGGGTTACTGCACGTGCTGAAACATGCAGCATTGGTCAACAGAGCAGATGAGTTCTCCAGATGAGGGAAAGCAAAGGTCACTTTCCGCTGAAGGAGTGGGAATCTGCCAGCAATGGAGGAAGGTAATTAGGCCTGCTAGGCACAAGATGTAAATATAGCAAGTCCTACTTTCCTGGGTACCCTTTTCTTTTGTGCATTCTTCTGCCCTTGCTGATTATTTTTAAGCTGCACCAATTATGTAATATCCTCTCTACAGGCTCGTGAAGAAGTAATTAATTCTTTCCTCATAGGCTGTATTCAGAACATGCGCATCCCAAATACTCGCAACTCGTACACAACTTTGGCATTCAAAAGAATGTGACAGCATTTAGAACGTTATCTTGAGAAAGAACTGTGCTTAAATTCCCTCTTAAAACCCTGAGCCTGATACTAGTTTTGCATTTTTCTTTGAAAGAAACAAGGCAAAGGAACCTTCCCAACTCAGATTTATAGACTTTTTTTTTTTAAAATGTTAAATTCAAGTGGAAGCTGTCACATTAGACAAACATACAATAAATTCAATCCCCTTGCAGTATTTTTCAGACTAAATCACCATAGTGTCATAAACCCAATAATGAAACAATCCATACAAATTAATTGACTTAATTTTCATTGTCCAAGTTGAAAGGCAAAAGTGTAAAAACACCTGAACATGTAACAAACTTTTTAAATTATTTCAGTTTTATTGATTTGAAATGTAATTACCAACAGTGGTAAATGAATTTCTTTTAAAATAAGATTAGTAAATTGAAGGGTTTGTTTAAATCTACAAACTCTAAGTCTCTCTCATCATAAAACACTAGATGGTAAACAGTGCGAGGGAGGAGGGGTGTATATGACTGGTCTATGCCCGGTTGTGGAAATCAAAGCAGGCAATCCCCTGTATTCATATTGAAACCCATGGAAATCAGTAATTATGTTGTTTGAAGCTGATGGGGCTTTGCGTAGGTTCAGGGTCTGGATGTAGATTTAACTGCACGATTGAGGCCTTCACAAGAAAACTACCATATAGACACATTAGAAAAGCAAATTAATTTTTCAAGGTAATTTAAAGGCAAAGGATTATAAATACTAAAAATGGGGCTTGTGAGGTTTTATCCAATTTATGATTAGTCTGGTCAGAATTTGATTTATTGTTTTATAATTTTGAAAGATAATATACTTTTATTTAAACAGTTATTTTAATTTTCACAGTTGCCAACGTTATGGGGAGGGTCGTACAACAATGATTTAACAGCAAGAGATGTTAAGATTAAAAAAAATTAGATCTTTATAACCAGGGCTCGACAATTAGTGTAATCTACTCGCCAGTGGCGAGTAGATTACAAGCTGGCACAGCCGCGCAGTGCGGTCTGCGCATGCGCAGCATGCTGAACCACGCGGCTGGCGAGCAGGGCTCGTCGCCGCTCGCTTGGTGAGCCCTGTTTATAACCATTAGCACACAAACCAACTACATCACATCAAAATATACAAAATAAATATCAAATCAAACTAAGTTCTCAAGCAGCATTTTTCTTACTTTACCTACATGTAAATTTTAATGGTCACTGATAGAAATATTTTTTCACCAGTTTGCATGTGTACAGTGAAATCTGAATCCTTCCAAGCCTGATGTGCACAGAAAGATGTACGGTTTCTTTTTCAGTTTAGTTCTTGAAACGGTTTTTCTGCTTGTCTGGTCTTCTCCAGTTTTGCTGGGAGCTTCGAAGCTTGCTCATTATGAGCACTCACACATTCGTTATCAAAGAATTCCTTTAAACAAAATGTTAGCCCTGGAACTTAACAGTAAGTCAGTATTGATAAAACTAAACTAGAAGCTATAAATCATGGAAACCAAGAATGTAAAAAGATGACTATAAATCTCTTCTCTCAAATGCTCAGCTTTCATTCTTGTGACCACTGCACTAGTTATCACACAGCATGCCAGGGTAGGGATGTGAACGGTTAACTGGTAAGCATCAACAGTTAAGCCAGTGGGGGCTGGAAAGCCCCCCCCGCCCACTGGCAAGATTTTCCAATGCTGAGATATCTTTTTCCGAGATGAGGTGACCACATCTGCATGCAGTATTCAAGGTGTGGGCGTACCATGGAATTATATAGAGGCGATAAGATATTTTCTGTCTGATTCTCTATCCTTTTCTTAATGATTCCCAATGTTCGGTTTGCTTTTTTGACTGCCGCTGCACACTGAGCGTGTGTTGTCAGAGAAAACAACAAGCAAAAAGGGTTTGGGGAGCCCAATTTGTCTTCAGGTCACCACGAAGATACCTTGATGGAAGGCAGTACAAAGGAATGGTGTCTTCATGAAAATAAAGGTGGTAATATGAGAACTCCTCGTAAGAGAGGCCAGCAGCAAAGGTTGACACTTCTGTGATGGCTGTTTGCATTTAATAACCAAAGACAATCTGCCTGTTTTTACGGGAAGGACCTCTCATTTGCCATGGTACTCTCCTTTCTCATTTAGTAACACGGTGTCCTCTTATTTCAAGTGATCCTTGCCTCGGTTTGCCTGGACTACGGAAAGAAAGGTTGGCGACCACGACAACCGTGCATGTTGCACCAACACTCACACTGTGTCCCGGGGGTTACATCCAGACGACAATCACTGTGCTCGAAGGATGCGTCCCCAATTGCAGAGCTGTTCCAGGTAGGAATCACACCATGCTGCTGGACCTGGGCTTGTATAAGCTGGGTTTCATTCCAACCTAACAGGGCTGATTTGAGCTAGGGATGTAACAGTGTAGTGGATTAACCAATCAGCAAATGCTTATAGGTCAATGCTGTAGACTTCATGCATTTCCCCCTACCCTAGCCAGTACATTTTTTAGCAGGCTGGCCAGCAGCCTGTCTCAGTCCTGGCTTGCAATGGGTCCGGGACCTGCTCCTGCTGCGGCTCTAAAGTGTTATTAGGAGCCAGGCAGGCAGGCAGCCTAGCTCATTTCTGGCTCATGCTGGGTCCAGGAGCTCAGACTCCTTCCCCAGACAGTGGCTGCTGCCACCCCATATCAGAGGCAGCAGCAAGGTCCGCTAGGGGGACTGTTTTTTAAACTGGCTCCCCTCATGGACCAACTCCTGCCTGGCACCCCGCACTGCTGCCTCAGATATAGAGGCAGCAGCATGGAGTAGCAGAGGGCTCCTTGGGAGCGGGGCCGGAGTGCACTGGCTGCTGGCCCCACCCCCCAGGAACTATAGAATACTTGAGTAATTGATAAGAATTTATGAGGTTAATTGACTATTCAATTAACCGATATTTAACATCCCTACTTTGAGCACGCTCAGCTTTCTAGCAGAACCATTTGCCCCTAGCCATAGACTTCCTTCCACCAAGGGAGCCCAAGATACCTACACGTAGTCATTTAAGTAATATTATTTTCTCACTGGAATAATGCCACAACTCCTGGTTTTCTTGCATTGACTCACAGGACATATGAATAAGTCTTAGTGTTTGCAAAGCTATACAGATAGGGAATGAAACTTGCAAGTTTTAGGCTTAACACTCTCAATATTTCAATCTGGACCAGCCTCTAAAAGCCCACGCCTAGCAGGATCAGTGATCACTTTAATGGGTCAGTAACCGTCCAGGCTAGAAATTAGGGATGTCAACCAAGGCTTATTGGTTAATCTTATCAACTCCATGTATTCCACATCCCTCCGCACCCCCCCCACCTCTCCCCTGATGCCTCTGTATCAGAGGCAGCAAGGGGTGGGGAGCCGGAGCTGGTGCCTTGAGGAGCCAGCTTTTAAGCCGGCTCCCCACAAGCAACGGATCCACGGAGCTGTCTGCCCCAGTCCCCGCCCTAGCGCTCCTACCTCGGATAGAGAAGCAGCAGTGTGTAGAGTGAGGCAGGCAGGCAGGAGCTGGACACGCAAGAGGCTGGCTTTCAAGCCAGCTTCCTGCACATATTGGCTCACACAAGTTGCCTCTCCACCCCCCACCCTCCCACCTCCAGTCAGAGGCAGCAGCGAGGTGCGGGGGCAGGGGAGGCTGCCACGGACAGAGGCTGCTCTGTGGCTGCGCAGATCCTGTCTGCAGGAAGCTCAGACCCCCCCCAGGACAGAGGCTGGTGCTGCCGTGCACGACTGCCTCTGTATCAGAGGCAGCAGCCTGGGGCAGCAGGGGTGAGCAGCTCCCCAAGAGTGGGGCTGGGAGCACACTGGCTGCTGGCCCCGCCCCCGGGGACTGTCGAATAGTCATGTAACCGATAATACGTTGTACGGTTACACGACTATTCAATTAATCGCTATCTAACATCCCTAGTGGAAGTGCTGGTTTTCAAGGCACTCCTACCCTGGAAAATTGCAAGATCTATACGGAGCCAGAAAATTGGTTCAGTCTCAGAGCCATACAGCTTTCCCTTTTGCTTCGCACCCTGCTTGATTTTGGCTGCCAGTCTCTCAGATTGCTACAGCTGGCAAGCAGTACTGTCTCCACACCGGGAGCAGCTTGGGACCCCTGCAAACCAAGAATGCTTTTAAAAATATGTCTCTCTTTCATAGCCACAGACCTCTGCCGTCCCCATGAGGAATGGACTGTGCATGCAATTACTATTATTAAACAGATCTATTGTAAACCTCTGGCATGGCGAGGTTTGGTGGCGAGCTGCTAAAGCAAACATTCCCCTTGCTGCATGCTGTTCTCTGTGGCTCAGAGGCACTTGGGCAACACACACCACATTTAGACGTGTTATGTCACCACGCAGAAGCAAATTGAGATTCCACTTTTTTTCCCCCCTCCCCTCCTTCCTTTGGACAAAAGCAGCAATTGCGGGCGTGAAATTTCTACGTGGAGCTTAACAAAAGTCGACTAGCACATTTTGAAAAAGAAAAAGCGGGAAGCAAGTTGCTCCGTTAACAAAGACAAATTGAGTCATGTGAGGCATGTTGACCACAGGAGAAAAAAAAAGCAACCAATTGATGCCATTTTAATCAGCCACTTGCTTGCTAATGGGGTAGCTCCCTGCTGAATTTTAAACAGCTTCATGCTGCAACTGGCTCACGTGACGGCTGTTTGCTGTGGTCGTATTTCTCCACGCTCACCTCTCCTGTCTAACTCCTGACGACCTAATGCAGTGAGGGGAGTCTAGTCAGGTTAGCCAGATGTGCATTTCTGATAGCTGAGACTGCACTGTGGAGAGTATTCTAAACATGCCATGAAAACCCCAGTCAATGCATTTTTAAAAAAAAATAAACCTAACGTCCTGAATCAGAAAAGAGAAGACGTTTTGCTTTGACAGATGAGCAATGGAAATAGTTCATGCAATGCTCTGCCAAGAGAAGCGTTTTGTTTGCCCACAGAAGTGCATTCAGTGTTTGAGACATTTGCGATGACGAGATCTTGAGGACAACCAAGATGTTAAAACTGATTTGACAGTTGAGTTATGTAATTTTTTTTATCTGGTGTAGTTTGAAACTACTAATCACTGGGGGAAGGGGAGAGTGTTTCCAACTCTCAGATGTGTGTCTCCTGGATAATAAAATTTGGGATTTCACTCTGAATACCTGGGAGGAACAGACTAAGGCAAGTGAACACAGTTGCCATACACACAATGCTCAGAGTAAATACAACATATAAAAGGTGGCAAGTCTGATTCTCCTTGACACTCACCATAAAAGCCATGCGTTGCCAATGTGATGGAATAGGGCAGTGTTTCTTAAACTTTTTAAGACCAAGGAACACCAAACAATTTTTTTTTAATGCAGAACACCAAGGATTTTTTGTTGAGGGGGGGGGGAAAAAATGGTCGGGGAAAAGTTGTTGAGCCAAAAAAAAAAAAAAAAAAAAAGCCTGCCCCTTTCAGGGCGACCATTTTGAACTCTGTTCTCTGCGGTGGAACACAGTTTAAGAAACACTGGAATAGGGCCTTAATATAACAGAACCAGGCTCGCTGCGAGTAGGTTACATTCCCACCCCGCCCCAAAACATACAGACCCATGAGAAATCCCTTGGCTTTCGTCCCAAGTACGGAGCAGCTCATCTGTCAGAGTGTTGGCAGGAGCAGGCCCAAAGCCTGCATGTGTTGCCCGAGGTCAGTTCCCCCCCTCAGGACTATTGAGGTTTCAGCCGTGCTCACAGCATATCGGGCACTTTCCAGGCTTAACACAGCGCCGTCCACGACGCACGATTTAAAGGCAGGCAGGTTGTGGGGCAAGGGAACAGCGCAGTGGGTTAGTAGCGGGCTAACTGGCATCTGACCCTGACCACGTCTGGGCTAAACAGTATCAAGTTAGCGGATGTGCGCGCACAAGGCACCCATGTGCGACATCAGAAGACTCCTCAGCTCCCCACAGGCAAAATGGGTTTGCAGGCGGGACTTGAATGAGGAAAGCAGCAGGCACTGGGGGGAGAAGCTGACACACGTGGAGGCAGCTGGCATGTCTGCCACAGACAGGAACAGCAACCTCACCAAAACCAATCAATAAATTAATCAGGCAAATGTCCACAAGGAGCAAGGGACAGACAGGCGGGGAGGGGTAACCTCTATCTTACACAACGTCGGTTTTTCAGGAGGAATTAATTATCCTCAAAGAGGTAGCACAAGAGGAAGGCCACGGCCCACTGGCGTGTGGAGATCACTGCCATGCAGACCAATAGATCACTGTTTCCTTGTTATGCCCCAAGTCTAGCTGCAACCATTAGGGATGTAAAAAATATATAAAATATTAACCATGTAACTGATAAAAATTGTATCACGGTTAACCCCAGGGCTGCTGACCTGGAGAGAGCAGCCCCCCGCTCAAAGTGCGGCTGGGCACCAGTTAACGGTTTACCAGCAAGTATCATCCAGTAAGGACTGTGCTTACCAGGTAACTGGTTACCTGTTTACATCCCTAGCAACCATCTGTTGTCTCCCTGTAAACTGAGAGCTTGGGCAGCCACCCAGAAGAGATTCCAATGTCGCCCAGCTGAGTAGCAGAGTGCTCACAGCATGTTTTTGTAGGTGGTGCACATCTGCAAATCCCTCAGTGCACATAAAATTTGTTCTGCACATAAATGGAAAAAATTAGAGGGCACACTGCCCAAGTCCCCAACTTTTTGCTATGGTAATACAAATAATGATAAAGATGCAACAAAGAATCTGAATTTGATACAGGAAGTGGAGAGGGAGCCAATGGAGGGATTCAAAGTCCAAAGTCATATACCTGAATTTATTGCACATTTTATTTTTCCAGCCACAACATTCAACTCCTAACACAGAGTAAGAAATGTCTATTTACTGGATCGGACTCCAGGGCGGTTGACAGAGTTTCGTTTGTTTAAAAACAGAGCTGCACACAGAACAACTGTCTACAAAGCAGGTGTTTCTTTCTGGAAGGCCCTAAAATTGGACTATATTTTCAAATTTCAGATGTTTGACTAATCTATCTATATATTTTAGAAATGTGCATCTGTCTAATTGTTCATGAGTCCGTTGGCTCAAGAACTTCTCCTAAACCAGAAGGGCGAGGACCACCAAATTTGGTAGGCAGCTTCCTCTTATCCTAACTTAAAGCAAAGCCAGGGTTTGGTTCTCCCAGGACAATGGGATGTGCCCGGAATGTGACTGTTTCATATCAAACAGAAAAGGAGGGGTGTGAGAGCAGAGACAGTTATACTCACCCGTGACCACAGGGGGGGCAGCAAGTGCCCAAGCAAGCAGTCGCTGGCTGGCAGCATGCGCCACGCCAGCCTGCCTCAAGGAGCAGCTGCTGGCTGCCTTGCTGCTCCCCCGCCCTAACCCAGAGAGCACCAGCAGGAAGCCTGTACGGGCTGGACCCAGAGAGAACCCAGCAGCCAGGGCCAGCCCAGAGACAAGCCACTTATCTCGGGGACAAGCCAACAGCTGGGGCAAGCAGCTACTGCCTCCCCAGCCTGCCCCAGGGAGAAGCCGGCAGCTAACCTGACTTCACCCTGTTCCCTGAACCCCTCCCCAGCCCGCTGCCCTGGCTCCTGCACCCCCGCACTGTCAGCCTCCTGTTCTGAAGGACCCAAGTAAAACCAGGTAATTCTGCTAGTGAATAATAATGTTTCTAAAAGGAAAAAGGGAAAAATGCTACTAGTTTCCTTCAGGTGAATAAAAATCAACTATCGGGAGAAGAATGAGGTGGGAAAATCAATTTTTAATTATTAAAATTTATTGTTTAAAAAATAAACTTGTTTAAAATTAAATCTGCATTTAATACAAAATATATTAAGGCCTAACCATATTATAATCTCTTCAAACACAAAAAATAAATGCTGGTTTGTGTGTTTAATTCAATTCCAATTACCATCTTAATACAGCTTGACACAAATCATGAGCAAAAAGTTAATTAGCTAGTGAACAAGCAATATATAGCACTCACTATTTTCTATCATACTAAAACATACAAGAAAGAATCAGACAACATTAAAGCTATATATTTGCTTAAAGAAATGTACATAGTGACAGCCATACCCTCCCAGGTAAGAAAAGGACCTACCACTGCTAGCATAAAGACTATTTAGTTGTAAATCAACTTCTTTTAATTATGTAGCCAGTGCAAATTCACATTTCTTTAGGAAATAACTGAATTACAAATGGAAAAATTGATTAAAATCAGTGCCTTTTAGAACACTCAACCTATTGGTTTATTGAATGGAATGGAGGATTTTGGTTTTGGTTTTTAATTTACTCTCTCTCATTCACACACACACACCCGCCTCTGTTTAAATTATTAATTTTCTTGTCACTGCTGTCTTGATGTGAAAAGCCAATTTGCTTAGCCGCGCAGCATCGCTTACCAACACAAAGAATGTTGAAGCAGAACCCTTGCGATGTGGATTTGTTGACCAGCTGATCTGGAAGACTATCAAAGCCCACATGACCGGAGAGGGAGAGGTTTCGAAGTTCATCGTTCTGAAAAACCCAAACAGAAATATTTGTAACCAAGATGCCAAGCAACCGCGCATGCAGGTCGAAGTTATAGGAATCTCAGGCACTCTCAAAGGAGAGAATAATCCATCCCTCACTGAGTCCCGTTAGCCCAGGTCAGTGTTTCTTAAACTGTGTTCCGCGGCATACCGGTGTGCCGCGAGGCAGTTGGAGGTGTGCCGTGGAGAACAACAGAGTTCAAAATGGCTGCCCTTAAAGGGGCAGGCGACCTTGGTGTCCCTCATTAAAAAAAAATTATTATTTGGTGTTCCTCAGTCTTAAAAAGTTTAAGAAACACTGGTCCAAGTGGTCTAAGGCACGAGGGAATGGACGGAGTGAATTCTCAACCACTTACCCTTCTGGCTCAATTTCCTCCCCAATGCTCAGATGTCTTCCTTGGGTGTGTGTTCTACCCAACCCTACTGTGGGGCTAGCTATCTACAGCTCCCCCCCACAATCCACAGGAAGAGGCAGTTCCTCTGGGCCAGTGACTGGCAGATTGTCAAGCATTAGCAACGTGCAGAAGGTGAAACTGAAGTTCCGTGCCCCAGTTTCAGACAGTCTTGTGGCCACAGGAGAGAAAAGTCAGGAGGCGACACACACGGTCAGACAACTGGGTTGTGACCACCCCCCACCAAGCTGCAATCTTAGCTCTGCTCAGATGAGCCCCCACTATGAGACACCAGATCCTCTGGCTTGCTCTGTGACCACTGTGCACGGTGGGAAGAGGCCAACAGACCTGACGGGTCGCTGGACAAGGTATGGGGGGGGAGGGGGGGAGCACACCTCCACGCTGCAAGAAGGGGCAGAGCCTCAAGCCGAAGGGGCAGGCCTGTGGGCAGCCAGCCTCTGCACAGCGCTACGCTTGCACCCCCATCCCACCCCTCAGGGACTCACTGTGCAGCGCTCTGGCAGCAATTTAAAGGGCTTGGAGCTCCAGCCGCTGCTGTCCCTTCTGTTGAATTGCCAGGTCCCGGAGTAACTGCCCCCCTTCGCCCCACCGCAATCAGCGGGCCTGATTGTGCAGCTCTCATGGTACAGAGGCCATGGCAGCTGGTTACCTCCACCCGGCTAAGAGCTTCCCAGTTGTCTGGGGTAAGGGGAAGAGGAACAGCCCCTGTCTGGTGCAGAACCACTGTAGGCAGCATCTCCACCACTGCCCTGCAACCTTTTGACCGGGGGTTTGGGTGGATCATGCTGAAGTCTCTGTCCCCAGCTGGCCGCTTGGGATTTTGACTTCAATGTCATTAGTCCTGATGTAAGTAAGTGGAGAAGCCAGCTCGCTATTCCGTTACATGTGTCATGGATAAAGGAGTTCTCACAATTCTCCTAATCTTCACCGCAATGTAACAGGGACGGGACACTCTGTGCGTCAGCCCTGGTGATCGTTCTAGGGCCACGGCAGGGCATAGCTCATGTTCAGAGAACGCCCCTAAAGCGTCGAAAGGCTTCGGACGCATCGTTCCAACACGGAAGACGGGCGTTGGCCTGTGAGTGGTTTGGTTTACACACAACAGCATCGTACGGTGAGAAAGCGGGGCAGTCAGCCCTCGGCTTTTCAGCATGGCGCATAATTTCCCATGCAAGGCCTGTCTCAGGTTCCAAGGCCTTGAAGGAAAAGTACAGTCACCTAACTCAGACGCACTCAAGTCTTCCTGCAGGTTTACTTTACGCCTGTGGGGAGATTTAACCAAGAGTTTCCACACACACACACCCCTCCATCTACCTCTGCTAGCTTGGTCGGGTACCCTGAGCCAAAAGACACCCCCCAGCAGAGATTTTCACAGGATTTATTGTACCAGCAGGGATCTTGCAGGATAAAGAGCTGGAGCAAGTCCGATGTTATATTTAGAGTTTTCCACAACAGCTGTACAGTTAGTTATGTTTTAGTCTAGAAAAAGCCGCCTCACTAGTTAGCTCTTCTGCCAAATCACACGGATGCAAAGGCTCAGAAACAGATTACAGAACTCTGTGAAACAGCACAAGATGTCATTCCCTGTCATGCTGGTTTCCATAAGAAAAGTTGGCTGTCCCGGTCTTCAGACCTTTCATTTTTTCCCCAATACCAGAAATTTGCATAGGAACTACTCAATCGCTACTAAATTATAACCCTGTACAGCCTAGGCCTGATCCAAAGTCCGTTGAACTCAATGGGAGTCTTTCCATGGATTCCAACTGGTTTTGAATCAAGTCCTTAGAGAAATGGTGTTTAATTTAGCTCTTGGGGTCACCCTTGTTTTCTGCTCTGTGTTCTATTCTCCCATTTGCCAGAGATTTGCTATGCAACCAGGGGCAAGGCATGGGGCTCTCCAAAGCCCATTCCCCACCAGAAACAAACAAGAGCCCTGTTGCTCAGGGGCTGAGAGATGGGAGCTACGTCTACACCTCCAGGGGTTTGCTGGTCTAGATATACTGGCAGAGGTACCCTGGCAAACCCTGTTAGCAGAGGGTACACCCCTGAAAGTAGGGCTACTCAACTTTGGAAACCTTGGGGGCCACAATGATACTTACAACACATGCCCAGGGCCACAACATAAGTGTGGTTGCATATACATGCAAATATATATGCAAATATATTCAAATAGCTTCTTTCACACTGATGGGCATGAATACAAAGCACTTCCCACAATGCCCCGGCACCTCCTCCCTAGGGGCTAGAAACGCCGATACCCTGCACCCGTCTCTTCCAGCCAGCCCGTCCACTTGTGCCTTTCAATGCTCACCCCGCCTGGGAGACGCCTCGCCATTGTGGAGCATGTTCCCAGCGGAGGCCATGTTCAAAGGATCCCACCTGCAGGCCGCGTGTTGAGCCCCATGTAAGCCCAAACCGCCCCGCAGGCCGCAAACAAACAGGCCACAGGTCGCGCGTTGAGTAGCCCTGCCTGAAAGGGTTTGCCAGGGAATCTTAAGCCAGTTTCCTGAATAGAGCAAGGCCTAGTCTACACTTATCTACGCTGCTCTCTCACACCCTGACTTAATATTCTAGTGTAAACGAGGCCCAAAAGGCACCAGCAAAAGGGTGTTTTCGCCAGTATTACGTTGTCTGCACAAGGGTTTTTGCCAGCACAGATCTTGCCAGTGGGGATGGAGAGACACACAAAGGGACTCCCCTGACGGACACGGCATGCTGTTCAGGTGTAGGGGTGGATCCAAGGCGCTCAGCACTGACTGACTCCCACTGAAGCCAGGGCCAGTTAACGGCAGCACAAGCTGAGTTTAGGTGAAGGCTGAGCGCATATGAAAACCCCTCCCTTAACGTTTGTGGGGACAAGCACTTCAGATGTAAAATCTGTGGGTCTGTGCCATTTCCGTTAGAAGCTTGGCTTCTAGGAATTCTCCTCTTGACTGTCCCCACCTTTGTGTACCAGTGTGTGTGTGTGTGTGTGTATCACACATGACAGCTGGTACACACACAGGCAGTGGCTGCCTTTTCTTCCTTTGCCCCCCAAACCCAAACACCAGAACGCAGGAGTCTGTCTATCACTCTAGTACCTCAGCAGCAGAGAATCATTCATGCCTTTTCTCCTCGGCTCCTCCTCATTCATGCTCATCCTCAGCATCTCATTTAAGGCAGAGCATTTCAGGGGCAATTAGGAATGTCCCTACCAGCAAAAGAGCAGAGAAAGGCAAAGTCAGGGCATGGACACAGGGTCTCCACACACGACTCGCCTCATGGAGGATCCCAAGATCTTGATGCATCTCCAAGGGACCTGCTGGATCTGGCGCTGACCACTGCCTTTTTCTGGGAGGAGCCAATGCGCGCTGCCAACACAATGGAAGAATCCCTCAGATATTCAACTAACTGAAGCTCACATGCATCTCCTATTGCTCCTTATTTATGCAGGCATACGTCAAATGGGGGGGGGGGGAGAGCATGGGGCCATGTTCAGGTAAACTGTCATGAAGTGGGGCGAACAACATGCTGTGGCTGCTAGCCATTTTTAAAGAGTCTGTTGAATTAAGTTTTTAACTAAGCAGTGGAGGCTAAGTCCTGGCCCACCTTTCTTGGTGACTATTAAGTACAGGAGGCCCCTGCCTTTCAACGGCCAGAGTTACAACCCCCCACACTTACGGCCTTTTCCGTAAGAGCAGAAGGGGCCAAAATCCAACTTACGTCCTCATCCCTGCTGTTATGATGGCGTACACCACCTGTCATAAATGTGGACTCGAGTTACGATGCTCCTAACTTGCGATGCAATCTCCGGAACCGATCGCGTCGCAAGTCGGGGGCAGCCTGTATTCCTCACCACAACAACCCTGTAGCTCCTTCTGGGGAGTATTTTAGGAAAGTGACTGCAATATTAACAGACAGAAAAGAGGTTTTTTCTATTGCATTTTGGGAGGTGGGTGGGGCTAGAAATGGCAATTATCTACCAAAATAAATAATAATAATTAATTGTTTATTATTATTATCGCCATCAACAACAATAATAAAAGGGCCACCAGAGCTGAATGCCATGACAACCCAAACATTTGTCAGAACTCAGGCTGGGTACTAGCCCGGGGAAGCCAGAGGTCACTCTAGAACCTTCAGGTCATGTGGGGCTGGGCCAAGATCCCATGCAAACCAGAGCCTCTGTCTCCCAGCAACAGCAAGGAGAGCACAAAGCCAATCAGCTGCCACTCTCCACGGAGCCAGCCAATTCTAACTTGCACTAAAAAAATCTCTGTCTTTTTGCATTAGCCAGGACCAGACGCCAAGGGGGCCACAGCCACTACAGAGTCCGAGCACCTCCAGACCAACGGGACCACACCGTACGGAAATGCAACCAATTCTGCTGCGCACAGGGAATCCCACAGGGGGCAGGTCTGCGTGACGTGACATTAGCTGCCATTGCATTTGGGGCGGAGAAAAAAAAAAGAGAGAAGTGGAGAAGAAAATACTGGCACGATGCCTGTTTCTGAGCCAATGCGTTAAGGTTAACCAGAGAAGCAGAAGCTGGATCTATTTCCCTCTCTACGTTGTGTCAGATTGTTGCTGCGTTCTTTAAATGGGGCAGGACAGAGGTGAAGACGCATGGACTTGAAAACAGAGCGGGGGGGTTGGGGGTGATCTGGGCCAAAGCCATTACAGTGCTCCCAGTAAAGAAGATTAGGAGGTAGAGGGGGAAGATGGAGAGGTTACCATATGTGGAGAGTCTGGAGATGGTTTTGTGGTCCTTTTTCAGGCACTTTACTATTTAAGTTCTGGCACCAGGTAGCCACGGAGCCAGATCCTTGGCTAGGTAAATCAGCACAGATCCATTCGTGTACCGGCGCTGTAACATTTATACCAGGTGAGGATCTGGCTCTGCATTTCGAACCCCAGTGTGGTTCTTTGCAGTCTATCACTGTCCAGCTGTGTGGATCATTGAGCCAGTCATCCCAGAAGCCCAGGCCGGCCGCTTGGGATGATCAGGACAGACTAGTACCAGCAGAGAAGGGACTGTGTGAAGACAAAAACTCCACCCCAAAAGCAGGCCAGGGGAAAGCTGCTTCCTGCAGAACACTCCAGACCAACACCGTAAGCTCTTCCATGAGGCCAAAACCCACGTGTGGAATTACCATCCCCGCTTTTGCTGCTATTTACAAGCCAAACCAAGCTGCATCCACTGATGCACCTACACTGAAACAGTACGAATGTGCTTTAGCTGCCAGGCCCCACCTCCACTCTGGAGAAGGGAGGGAGCAAAATGTGCTGAAAAACACCTCTTTTGCAAAAGAGCTCCTGGCCTCAGATTTTATCAGCATCAAGAGGAAGTCACTGCAGGGGTGCTGAAAGTGTGACTATTTCGGTACATAATTAGAAGAGCAGGAGGATGATTCACCCACTCAGTGGGGAACAGCACGACTATTTTAAATAGAAAGATGCCAACTCAGAGGGCCTCCCTTATCTCTTAATTAGAAGCAGGGATGTATGCCACATTAGAGCCAAGCGGCTAGATTCTGCTCTCTGATACACTTGTGTAAATCCTGTTCAAAGGACACCGGAAAAACGCCTCCTGTTGGGAGGGAAAACTGTCAATCCTGGCCTACTGTGATAAGGCTTTTCAGTCTAGAAAGAAATGTCAGTATTCTGACCCTGGTTATTCTGGGGTAAATGCAGGTTTTCTCTGTAGAAGTTAATGGAATTAGTCAAGTTTAATGCTGGTGCAACTCAGATCAAAATCTGGATCATTCTATTTTCTTATGTGAAGAGAGTCTTTCAAAAGATGAACACAGACTCCACTGAACCACTGTAGTGCAGAGGTTTGTTCCTAGATGGAAAAGCCCATCTCTCCCAGTCCTGGATTTTCCTCGATATCATATGCTCCAGTATTTTGTTCAAGCCAAGCCATCTAGGAATGCGTCTTCCTACCACCTCCAGCAAGAGATAACTCAGTGCAAGGAAACTTCTTGAGTTTCAGCCTAAGTTTTCCCTTTCGTCATCACCACGGCAAATCCCAAGGCGACATGTCCTCCTAGCAAATCGTGCACCACCCAGATCCATCCCTAAGCAAGGTGCTGATGGTGGTTTGGATGTCCATTTAGTTTATCCTTGCTTAACATCATCCCTAGTGTTACTCCCATCCCCGACCCAGAACAAAAACAATGCTTCCAATGCTGATAACTGGGAGGAGAGGTGACCTGGAATTAAGGGATGGTCTAGTACACGGCCAGTTGCCAAAATTTAACTTCGTACCTTAAGAATGAGAATAAGGGAATACTACCTGGGTGCTTCCCCAAGTGTGACATTGGGCCTGCTAAGCCAAATCCTCAGCTGGTATAAATCAGTGGAGCAACTCTGATTTCAAACAGTTACACAAGCCTGCACCCGCTGAAGTTTCTCATCTCTGGCATCTAGGTATTTTAATGTGCTGCAGACTTCTCAAGACAGAAACAGAACGGATCAAGGGGAATTTTCATTTTTAAATTGGTCCTTCCTGTAGGTTCGGGACAGAGTCACTTCTTAAGCATTCTGTTGTTAGCCATCTTGGGTTGTATTTCTTTAAGTTTTTCCCCCCATAGGGGCGTACATTTGTATGGTGCAACTGGTAGGCTATTAGAATTAAGGATGTTAAAATGCGGTTAATTGACTAGTTGATGGAATTTCCATCGACTAGTCGATAGGCACTTCCACATTTCTCCTTTGAAATGTACAAGAGCCCCTGCTGGGGCCCTTGTACATTTCAAAGGAGGAATGCGGAACTCCGCTTACAGCCTGGGGCCAGCGGGAAGTCCCACTGACTCTGGGTTGCACCTGGGGTGTCTTCTTTGAAATGCACAAGAGTCCCCAGAGGGGACTCTTGTGCATTTCAAAACCATGGAGCCCAGGGTCAGCGGGAGACTCAGAGCACTGGGGATTCTTGTGCATTTTGAAGAAGGCACTCGCGTGCAGCCCGGAGTTGGCAGGACTTCCCGCTGACCCCAGACTGTACGCGGAGTTCCACATTCCTCCTTGAAATGTGCAGGGGCTCTTGTACATTTCAAAGGAGAAATGTGGAAGTGCCTATCGATTAGTCGACTAGTCAAAAGATTATCCAATAAGCAAATGCTATTGGATAGTCAACTAGACTTTAACATCCTTAATTAGAATTATTTTTGCCTGATCCATGAACAGCTGTAGCCTAAGGGAGACACCTAACTAATGAGACAAAATTCAAAATGCTTAATTATTCCTGGGAAAGTGGAATGTGATGTAGCTAGAATGAATGGACGTAGAAACGTTGATGAGCAATGATTTTCTTGGTTTCAATACTGTGTTTCTTTGGGCAGCGTAAGAGAAGGCCTAAGTGGCAGAGAGGCACAAACCTTCAGAGTCTGAGAGACCTTCCTTCGAGCCAGGGACGAAAGCGAGGCTCCATTCAACATAGCACTTAAATCAAAAAACAGCACCCTCGGATTCCACGTTGAGTTTGACGCGACCAGCATGATGACTTGCCTGGTGAGTGCAAAGATTGAGGATCTCTTGAGACTTACGTGCAGTACTGGAAAGGAGCCAGTGGCCGTGGAACACATCGGTACAAAGGACATAGGGAAAGGTAGGAAAGATTTCCCAGAGGCCAAATCTAGGACCTCCAAAGGCAGCATTCTTTGAAATGCAGCCAGTTCCACACACAGGGCTAGCTAGACAGGCAGAACTGCAAGGGGTATCAATGAGTGGATGAGAAGATGGTGTTCAGCAGAGGGATTCTGGTTTATTAGAAACAGGGGAATCTTTTTGGGAAAGGAGCAGTCATTAGAGGAAAACTAGGCTCCACCTAAATCAAAATGGAACCAAATTGCTGGCATGTAAAAATTAAAAAGGCCATGGAACTTTTAAAACTAAATCTGGGGGAAATCCGACAAGTGAGGAGAAGCACACAGTTTGGACAGAAATATCCCTTAGAGGAAGATTTATTAAAGGGGATTCTCTATAACCTCATACAGAGTGTAAGTTAATAAACTACGGGTAGGAACTGAAGAGAAACAGTCAACACAGGAGAGTCCCATTCAATTGTGTCACATGAAGGCAGACAACTAAATAAAGACTAATTTATAGTGCCTGAATACAAATGCTTGAAGTCTAAATACTAAGATGGGTGAACTTGAGCGCCTGGTATTAAATGAGAATACTGATGCTAATCAACAGGACACAATACCAGAAGGCAAAACATACAGGAATGACAGAGCTGGTCATACCAGCCGGGCCAGCAGCACTATCTATAGAGTCAGATATACTAAGCATCTCAAATGAATCAAACTGTGCCACCGAATCTTTTAAACATTTCCATGACGCTTGCAGGGATTTTACTTGTGTCGCTGCACCTTTTAATGTCTGTTTAACTAACCTCCTCAGTTTTGTGTTGTTCCCCTTTCTGAAATTAAATGCCACAGTGTTGGGCTGCTGAGGTGTTTTTCCTGCCACAGGAAATGTCAAATCTGACTACATTATGCTTACTATTTCCAAGCAGTCCAGCTATAGTCACCTCTTGGACCAGATCCTGCACACCACTTAGGACTAAATCAAGAATTGCCTCTCCCCTTGCAGGTTCCAGAACCAGGTTCTCTACGAAGCCGTCATTTAAGGCGTCAAGAAACTTTATCTCTGCATCTCGTCCTGAGGTGACATGTACCCAGTCAATATGGGGATACTTGAAATCCCCCACTACTATTGAGTTTTTTAATTTTTATAGCCTCTCTAATCTCCCTTAGCATTTTACAGACACTATCTCTATCCTGGTCAGGTGGTTGGTGATGTCTCTCTACTGCTATATTCATATTATTAGAGCATGGAATTACTACCCATAGAGATTCTATGGAACAGTTTGGTTCATTTACAATTTTTACTTTATTTGAGTCTACGTTTTCTCTCTCATAGTGCCACTCCCCCACCAGCACGACCTGTTCTGTCCTTCCAATATATATTCTGTCCTTCCTGGTATGACGGTGTTCCATTGATTATCCTCATTCCACCAAGATTCTGCGATGATGCACATTGTATCAATATCCTCATTCAATATGAGACACTCTAGTTCACCCATATTATTTAGACTTCCCGCATTTGTATATAAGCACTTTAAAAACACGTCACTATTTAGCTGTCTGCCATTATCTGCTGTGACTGAATGGCACTTCTTTTCATTTGACTGTTTCTCATCAGATCTCACACACATTTTATCGTCTTCCATCCTCTACTCTTTATGAGGACATAGAGAATCCCTATTAATAGACCCTCCCATAAGGAATGTGTCTGTCCGATCTATGTGCTCCTTTGCACCTGTCAGCTTGCCCCTAGCCCTTGGAACAAATTGATAAATGTAATAGCAATAAGACACCAGGAGCAAATAGCATTCACCCAAGAGTTTGGAAGGAACTTAATATGAAACTGCAGAACTAACTGCAATATCAGCCTCTGTACCCAGATGACTGTAGGGTAGCTAACAGGATTCCTATTTTCAAAAGAAGCTCGAGAGGTGATCCTGGCAATTACAAGCAGGTAAGCCTAACTTCAGTACCAAGCAAATTGGCTGAAACTATAGTAAAGAAGAATTACCAGATACGCAAATGAACAAGATACGTTAGGGAAAAGTCAGCATGGCTTTTGTAAAGGGAAATCATGATCTCTTAGACTAGGGAATGAACAAGGATGTGGAAAAAGGTGATCCAGCTAATCTAGTGTAACAGGACTTTCACGGCACGTCTACACTGCAACTGAAGACCCACAGACTGGTCTGTAGCAGCTGATGAGAGCTCAGTTAGCGGGGCTGTTCAACTGAAATGTAGATGCTTAGGCTCGGGCTCAGCATGGGCTCTAGAATCCTTTGAGATGTCCCTGAACTCAGCTGCAGCCTGAGCTGGAACATTTACACTGCCATTGCCCGAGCCCCGCTGGCTGACTAGGCAACAAAACAGCAGATGAAATTCAATCCCGTAACATGCAAAGTAACGCACAGTACGTTTCCCAATCCCGACCACACATACAAAACGATGGAGTCTAAACTGGCTGTTACCACTCAGGAAAGGTCTTAGAATCATCTTGAATAGTTCTCTGAAAACATCCACTCAGTATGCAGCAGCCATCAAAAAAGCTAACAGAATTTTAGGAACCATTAGGAAAGAACAAGATAATACAATATAAAATCTCACATTGCCACTATATCAATCCACGGTGTGCCCCCAACCCAGGATACTGAGTACAGTCCTGGCTGTCCATCTCCCAAAAGCTGTATTAAAAGGGGAAAAGTCACAGAGAAGGGCAACAAAAATTAACTGGGGGTATGGAACAGCTTCTACAAGAGGACAGGCTGAAAAGATTTGAGATGGCTCAGTATAGCGTAGAGATGACTAAGGAGGAAACGTGCAAGAGGCCAATAAAACAATGAATGGTGTGGAGAGAAAGTATTATTTACCCTTTTCACAGAACAAGAGAGCCAAGGGTCACCCATAGGTAGCAGATTAAAACACAAACAAAGGGAAGTATTTCTTCACACAAAGCCAGTCAACCTGTGGAACTCGTTCCCAGGTTGAGAAGACCAATAGTATAACTGGGCTCAAAAAAGAATTAAGAATTAAGTTCATGGTGGGTAGGCCCATCAATGGCTGTTAGTCATGATGGTCAGGGATGCAACCCAATGCTCAGGGTGTCTCAAAGCTCTGACTGCTAGAAGCTCGTACTGGACAACAAAGGTGCTTTATGGACACCTGCTCTGTTAATTCTCTCCGAAACATCTAGTGTTGGCCACTGTGGGAAGACAGGATATTGGGTTAACCATATCCATTAGGGCCGTTCTTGTGTTCTTAAGTTTACTGTCTCTGTTCCCTTCACGGACTTTCAATTTCAAGATCACGTTTTCATTTTACAATGAAAAAGAAAGGCGGGGGCCTCGGACTGCTGGCCCTGCACACTCAACCCCACATCCCTCAGAGATTCTGCGGATCAACCGATGCCCTCGCTCACCTCTTTTCGCTGCCAAGGGTTGGCACAGGTAGGAACTCAGTAACTCTTTGGTTGCTGAGACGAGTCAAGGAAGGGACCCTAGTTCACAACCTCTGAGCCATGCTGGCTCTGTGGGGCTAACAGGAATAAAAAGCAATACAAACTTATTTTCCTAACTATGGGCACCAGTTATGAATTTCCATGCAGAGGGAGGGGCGGGGGAAGAATCTGACCCCGAGGTAAGAAGGTGCCATTTTTTTCCCTCATCCCTACATGGAATAAGGTATTTTTACAGAGTATATTGTTTTCTTCCCACGGGCAACGGAGCCTGCCTCCAACACGCAGCTGAATCCAAGGTCCTGAGGATAATTTATGGATTCTTAGAGATGACGGCCAAAAAGGCCCATCAGATCATCCAGTCTGACCCCGTTTATCACAGGACAATAATTGCATTAAGTTACTCTTGTATTGAGCCCAATAACCTGTGTCTGACTTTTGCCTACTGCTGTTCCTTTTTCCATCCAGGGGAATGTTCTGCAGGAAAGCAGAAGTCTGCTGTTTCCCTTGGTGCACTTACAGTGTCTTGTGTGTCTGAGTGCAGAGTGCTCAGATAGCAGGAAACAGCCTCTTTTGGTTGTCAGCCTGCCCCCTATGCTACAAACCTGCTCAGGTTTCTTCCAGAGTCAGCTACTACTTTTTAGTTGCCTCTTCAGGCTCTCTGTCTCTCCAGTCTCTTGTGTGTTCTCTCTCACGCACACACTGTCTCATGATATCCAGTTGAAGCCTCTGTCCCACTGGGCTCTCATTTCCGGGCAGAGTTTATTGGGCTTTCTTTTAGGTGTGGCCCCTTATTGCTGCCTTAAATGAGAGACTCATTCACTCACTGCTGTGACCGAGATTTCCCAGGCCTTTTAAGAGTAAAAAAAAGCAAACAAATGAGCTGCAAATTCAAGGAGGAAAAAATTGCTGGTATGTAAAATATTGAGATAAACCACAGATATGAGGCAATAGTTTAGTAATTGGAGGCCACACATTTTAGGAGTAACTCTAGAAATATTCTTAGGGCTTTATCAGTGTCAGCGTTTCAAGCAGGCTGTATTTTTGCATGCTTATGGAAAAGTATTTCCCGGTATCTCATGCTAGCTCCAAAGCTGGGAACCTCAAGGATTCTTCATGCCTTGCACAGGCAGAGTGCATGGGAGGCTTTCAAAGACAGAGCAGTGGGAATGGGGGCTAGGAATAGTCAGAGGGTAAAATCTGCCGGCACCAATCATCAATTGGGTATGGTGCGGAACGTTGCTTGGGCATTTTTGGCAGGCTGGAAGGGTACTTGCATTCTAGCAGTCAGAGTAAAAATTGCATTGTTGAGGCATTTCCTTCAGAACTGGAGCACCACTTTCACCCACCGCTACACAAAACAAGAGTACACAGGGACTATATACTAAGGATGTTAAATTGCGGCTAATTTACTAATGGAGTAGTCGATGGAATTTCCATCGACTATTCGAAAGGCACTTCCACATTCCTCCTTTGAAACGTACAAGAGTGCAGTCCCGCTGACTCCGGGCTGCACACCACGTGCCAGCTTTGAAATGTACAAGAGTCCACAACGGGCTCCATGTTGCGCTGCTGCTTTGAAATGCCACATGGAGCCCGGAGTCAGATCCCAGGCTCCACGCGGCATTTCAGCGGAACCCGGGATCAGCTGGGGAGTCCCCAGCTGACCCCGGGCTTCAGGCGGCGGTGCCGCATTGAAACGCCACTTGGGCGTTTCAAAGGGGCAGCGCCGCACATCTGTGTGGATATGCCCTTTGAAGTACCTCCCCACCCTTTGCTGCTTCTATCTGATAGAGGCAGCGGGGGAGGGCCGGGAACTGACTAGTCGACTAATAGACTGACTAGCCAATAAGCATTTGCTTATTCGATAGTCGACTAGTCTTAACATCCTTACTATATACATGGAATGTGGAGGAATCTACAACCACCTGTAACGCAAGGACAGTGAGCTGGGCTGCTGTGTATGCTTGGAATAGCATCCAGAGATGACCCCCACTGTGTAGCAAAAATGTATATTTTAGTATTGGTATAACACTGTACGTATGATGTATAATGACTTGCTTATAAGTTCTGGTCTGCTTCTATTTCTCTCTCTCTCTGTCTCTCATGATTAGATAATGTTACAGTAAGGCCTTGCTCCCTGTTAGCATTACATATTAAGATGTACCCGTTGTACACATCACAAACTAAGTTGTGTCTTCTAGTAACTACTGATCTTGTCTGAAACTCTGTACAATTGTGTGATGTGAGTGGAGGGTGTATGAGAGTGAAAGCCATCACAGATGCCCAGGTGATCAAGAAGAAGTGGAAACTTTGAAGATAAAAAGGAAACATGCATTGAGTCTTGAGGCTGAATTAGCAGCATTGACGAACCCTGGAGACAGGCAGAGACCCTCCCAAGAGTAAGAGATAAAGATGGGCAGCCTGACAATCCCCATCAAAGGGTAACTCTGGAAAACAGATGATGATGGCAGCATGACACTGCAATACCCATAGACCCAAGTGGGAATTGACATGTATAAGAAGGGAAGCTCTTGCCATGGGACTCTGGGTTCAGTCCTGCAAGCCAAGCCTGAGAGGAGGAACCCCAACTCCTCACTCAGTAGTCCTGGTCAGTAAAACTGACTTGAGCCACCATGGACTGGTAACTATAATCCTGTAAACCTCCTTGCAGGAGACATAAGGGATCTGTCGAAAAAGGCTTTCTTTCTCGACAGATCCCCCTCTAGACTGCCGCTTTTTGCCAACAAAGTGCTGAGTTGGCAAAAACGGCGGCCATTTTTATGCAAATTAAGTGCGGGATATTTAAAATCCCTGCTTCATTTGCAATGTCGACCTGCCTAATCTGCATTCCTCTGCCGACAGAGGGATGCAGTCTAGACATATCCTTGGAAGCATAACAACTGGTCCCTGATGCAGGCGTTAAGTGATGCCAAAAGCTTTGCACCATGAGGGCAGTTCCATACAAGAGAACCCATGCAGAATACTGCGGAGAAATCATCCAATAGACTATTACTTCTTTCTTTCTCTCTTTCTAGAAACAGCTGGCTCTCCATCTTGGGCTTGAATCCACTCAGGCCACCTTAAAGCTACTTAGTAATGTGTTCATTAACAATGACGAGGCAGGCATCTCCTTTAGGGATTCAGAGTGAACATCTCACAAAAAGACTAACCAGGGGTTGTGCTGCTCTGAGCTGGTGCTGCTGCTGGCTGCAGACTCAGGCTGTCTCTGCATGCTTACGTTTGCTTTGTGTTTGGAAGGTTCTCTGTGAAACCAGGAGGGCTAGAAACACTTTTTTTTTTTTTAAACAAATAAAAACTTGAAACATTCTGCAGTTTGGGGATACACAACGTGGGCTACATGGACACAGGAAGCAAGAGTACTGGCCAGACATTCAGCACCTCCACCCTAGAACAATCCCCTCCAGTGTTTCACTATAAGTAGGTCTAGCCCCTCTAGAATGTCTGCAGCCGTCTTCTGTCTTTGCCCATCAACCCCTCGGATGCTCCTTGTTAGAAGCTGGGCCATGGTCCTGCCGCCACCTTATGAGCATGTAGCAATGCAACACACCTCCCCTCTCTTCCCCTGCTGATAGGGAGGGAAAAGGTCTCAGCTAGCCCAGTGAGAATGAAGGCTCTCAAACAGGAGGATGTCAAAATATTAAACTACGGTTGGCCCCATCTCGCGTTGCTGCTTGAGCCTTGGGGGAAGGGAGACATTTCTCCTTGAATATCGTTACTGTTTCCCCTTGTTTATCCTGGAACACTTAGACAGTGAAAATTTGTTATTTTGTGGCAGAGAGGCAGGAAGGGAGCTGGCCGATAGCCAGACCAGAGCACACAGTGTGTAGTTAGACAGCGTGACCAACAAGAGCCGAGGAGACAAAGCTACAAAACAGGTCTCGGCTGCAGACGGAATTGCTCTCCAGCTCCCTGAGTTTAAACTGGAGCAGTGTTTATGGCACAGCAAGAAACTCTGCTGCACGGAGGCTACCATTTGAGTAATTCTACACACGGGGGTCGTGTCAGAGACACGTTTTAAGATGCAATTCTTGGAGGCTGCCTGATCTTGGATAGGCAGATAGACCAACAACTATATCACCCAGGAGCATGCAACAGAGGTGCTCAGCTTTCCCTTGCAGTGGATAGGGATCCAATATAGCGAGGCGCGATTCTCTTGTAGTTTGGAGCGCGTGAACTCCTGTTACTTCTATCCAATGCTAACTCTGCTAGTGATTGTCCAGTCAGAACATGGCTACAGATTTGCACTGGGGTCAGCCTGAGAGAGCTGGTATTAGCCTACGAGTACAGTATGGAAGCTGGGGAAGAGGCACAAAATGAGGGGGGTTCCCTCACGCAAGTTACAAGCGCAGTTAAAAAGTTCAACAGCTCTTGCCTCCTGAAAGTTTCAGCAACTTTACAGGGGGCTGGAGGCCCTAGCCTTAGTTACCTTTACAACAGTATCCATCAGCTAATGCTGCTCCTCTCCAATGCACTGACTATCCCAAAGCTGTAGCGTCTCCATTCTTCTCCAGGAGTCCTCAGAGCTCATTCTCCTGAGCAAAAATGGCCCACTCCCCAGATGCATCTTGACCGGGCTTGATGTAGAACCCAGAAAGAGGCCCCTTTCCACTGCTCTGTGGCACAAGTTAAAGCACCCTCCGGGCTCCTCTCCCAAGTGCCTCTGGTCCCATGAGGCAAGAGTGGCAGCCAGACATAGCTGGTGTTTAATGGGGCAAAATTCCCACCAAAAATTCCCCCGTGGTTGGATCAGCTGGCCTTAGAGCCCCTCTGCGCTGGCAGAGCTGGCCTAGGTGAGCCCTATTGCAGCAATCCATCAGGCCTATCAATGGGCCATTTCATCCTTGGAATCAGGCTGCCACTATCCACCGCACTGTAAAAGCTCCAAGGACCTGGACTTTTGAGTGCTAGCACGGTGTGATCACGTATTTCTCCCCTGCAAAATCTCTCCCCCGGGGCAAAATCTCTCCCCTGACAGCTCCAATCCAGACTCCAAGCTCTGCTCCCTGGTCCAGTCGGCGTTAGTCTAGATGGATACCACCTCCAGAGAGCACAACTGGGCCCAGGATCCAGCCTCTCTGCAGGAGCCAGGCCGAACGGGCCCCGGCTCAGTTCAGCCTGTTACATGGGTCAGACGGCTCTTCTCCCTACACTTCCATTCTGGCTCACTCTTCTGTTAATGCTCATTTTAAATCTTCCTGCAAAGTTGCCACAGAGACAAAAATGTACAAAGGCAGCGACAGCAGGAAAGACCAGAGGGGTAGAGCCTTGTTTTAATGTTCAAATTCTTCACCTCCTCTTTCCACAGAAACCCATTGTTCTCCTAACCACCCTTCCCCAAAGAAAATAAGAACCAAGGGACATTTAACTCTCTCCTAATACCCCAGCATTGAGGAGCTTGTTAATTTGTATTAGGTGATAGTGAACCGTGTTCCTGTCAGGATTGCAGAGAACCAACCACACTCACTGCTATGCTGCAACACTACACGCACAACCACACCTATCTGCAGTTGACAGAGCCCATGTTGCTACTGTCTCAGGCCTGGTCTCCACTTACCAGGAGATCGACATTGTGGAGATTGATCTCCTCAGGGTTTGATTTAGCGAGTCTAGTAAAGACCCTCTAAATCAACCCCTGATAGTGCCCCTGTTGACTCCGATACTCCACAGGGTCGCGAGGAGTAAGGGAAGTTAATGGGGGAGTTTCTCCATCAACCTTTTGCAGTGGGGATGACATGGAAATTCAACCTAAGGTGAGCTGACTTCAGCTACGCTACTCAAGAAGCTGGAGTTGTGCATCTTAGTTCGATTCTGTCCCCTAGTGTAGACCTGGGCTGAGTGGCCTGCAGCATAAAGACAGTTGGAGGGGAATAGCTTACTTTGGCAGACTGTGAAAGCGGAGCAACGGGGGGTTGAGAAAAGGGTACAAATTCACGTGAGCTTTAGGAGAAGAGTCAGCAAAATGTGACAATTCACAAGTGTCTGCAAACAGCGGGGAAAAACATTTATCTTCAAGGCAAATTATTTAGCTTAAAGGTCAGTGCAAACTCATAGCAGTACCATCTCCCTTTATGCCAAGAACGGACATAAAAGGCACTTTCTCTCTTAGGTTTCCAAAAGCCATGAACATTTCTATTTGGAGTAAGTGCGACTAATGCCGCTCACAGCCCTAATGTCACAAATTGCTAACCAGCAGAAAGCTGAAGTTTGGGAATTGATAAGGACCATCTGTGCATTCCGGCGAGTCTTGTAAACTTACTGAAGGGAAAGAGAGAGACAGTAATGTGACAAACAAGTATGAGGAATTTCCAAAGGCAAAGTCCAATGAGAAACAGATGCTGTTTCCCTCACTGGCCCTGGCTCTGTAGTGTCAGGCGGATAATGTGCAACTCTGCCATTCTGAACCACTGTATTAAGTTGAGGAGACAGAAGTATTAATTCCAAGCTTCCTTGGTTTCAGGGGCAGGGGGATGCAAAATTATTGTGTTCCACAACAGCCTGCAGTTTGTTTTTAAAAATTAATTTCTCCTTGACTTCTGAAGCGTCACAAGGGGAGGAAAACAAGTATAGCTTCTCTCATTTTGTATCCTACACACTCCCATCCCCAAGCACCAAGCACCAAAGAAAACTGTGGTACCATTCATTCAACTACTTTTTACAAAGATGTACCCCATCAGGGCCAGATCCTCTGGTGGTCAACATCACTGCATAGTGCTATTGACTCAGTGCAGCTACATCCATTTACAGCTCAAGGTCCTGGCCCTTAGATTCAACAATTAATCAGAAGGAAAGAAGCATAACTGTGAGGGAAACACCAAGTTTCAGAACAGGAGCTTTGGAAAACAATTTTTTCCCCCAATTATTCAGTCACCAATCAAGTTTCTAGCCCTTCCGCTAGTACAGTCCACATCATCAGAGAAAGACTTCAGCCAGCAAGGCAGTCCAGGCAAGAAAAATATGAACTATTCCTTCCTGAGCACTCCTACAACCCACCCAAAAGAGCTGCTTTACATATCACAAAGAAATGGTGGTAGCCCCTGCAAAAAACAAAAACAAAAACAAACAAACAAACAAACAAACAAACAAAAAACACCCAGAGGTGGAGTCAGAACAGAATGTGAAATTAACCCAGAGAGGAACATTTGATCTTTGCAGCAGGACAGAGGCAAATCTAGTTTGGTTCAATGATTTTTGATTTTGCAGTCTACCCCACAGGAGAATTCACTGCTATTTTGAAAGCAGTGTCTGAATCCGGTCTAGCTCTCCTCAACGCCACACGTCAGTCATGGGTGAAACACAACTAGGGTGAAACACTGGCCACAGAGAGAGAGAGATTTAGGAAGGCTTATAGCTTACACGGCTCTCCTGTCAACCTGTGGGCACAGCTACACTCCAAACTCGACGACACAAGCGACCTCACCATAAAGCACTCATTTTCTAGAATTCAAGTTGTAAGCTACCTTAGAGAGATTAATATTCTTAAGCAGTCTTGAATTTTGTTTTTAACTAGGAATATTCTTTTAAAAGATTTTAGTTATGAGATCACAGTACAGTAATTATTCGTTTAACACGTGCCCGCTTCACACGTTTTTGCAATAGCATGATTTTTTGGGGGGGGGGGGGGACGTTTTTGAATAACACGACCGTCCCTGAAATAACACGGTTTCCCCAGCCGGCCTGTCGCCGGCGGCTGCGCGGGGCTTTCCCCGCCTCCCTGCAAAGCAGCGGAGGGTTCGCCGCTTGCCGTGCCGTTCCCCGGCGACCCCCCCTCACTGGATGCCTCGCTCCCTCTCCTCCGCCCCCGCTTGCAGGCCGGCGGCTGGGTTTCCCCAGCCGGCCTGTCGCCGGCGGCTGCGCGGGGCTTTCCCCACCTCCCTGCAAAGCGGTGGAGGGTTTGCCGCTCGCCACGCCGGTCCCCGGCGACCCCCCCACCCCCCAGCGGATACAGTGCAGGTCCCGGAAGACCCGTCACAGGGGCATACTGTACTCCCGACCCAATCCCCCTCCCCTCTCCTTCCCTTCCCTTCCCTTCCCCAGGGCCAAACACCTCCCCTCCCTGCTGTAACCCAGTCACCTTTCTCCCCCAATCTTATGTCCCAGTCCCGGCTGCTAACAAGTGCAGGCTGGAGCCGCAAGCGCACATGCGGCTCTCAGCAGCCCCACCGAGAGAGCAGCTGACCGGAGCACTTCTGGGTTCCAGCTGATGCCCTATTGGGAGTTTTACTGTACTGTACAGTACATCGTCTAATGTTGACGTTGACAACTCAACACAAACAGAAAATTGACTTCGACACCACCGCTTGAAACGCAACCCGCACCTTTTCCATTATTTTCAATGGGAAAATTGACCCCACATAACACGTTTTCACTTAACATGATCATTTTCTGAAACATATCTACCGTGTTAAATGAGGAATTACTGTACAGTAGACTTCCGATAATCCGGAACCTTTGGGACCTAGGTGGTGCCAGATTATTGGATATGCCAGACTATCAGGAGGTACTATAAGCTGGTTATATTGTGTGTGTGTGTGTGTGTATATGTGTGTGTGTGTGTGTGTGTAATATAACACACACACACACACACAGTATATACTGTATATAGTGTTTTTAACCCTTTTTATTGTACATACAGTAATGCATAAATTTAGTCATAGAATGAAAGAATAAATGTACAGTACAGTACTCACCATTATTGTTGCGAAGCCTTTGAATACAGAAAGCAGAGGATACTATGTACAGCAGTGTGCAGCACTGGCTAATCACTTAAACTATTAATCACTTAAACTATTAATACAGTAACTTAAAACACTTAATACAGCACTTTATTCACTTAAACACAAAAATTAGTCACTGCAACACTAATACAGTCTGTAAATTATTCACTTAAACACTCAAAAAAACCCACTAGGCTCTTGCCATTTTGATGCCGGACTATCAGGAGTGCCGTACAATTGGATGCCGGACTATTGGAGTTTTACTGTATATAGGAGTGAGGTACCAACTTTAACTGATTTTTTTTGTGTGCGGTGGGCGTGCTAATTGATTTTACTGGTTGCCTTTAAAATTGGAGGACTGACTCTGCCAATTTGAAAATGTTAATTTGCACATCCAAGAGCGATCTTCCTGTGGAAAGGCATGCAAGCGTGAGGCATAGTCATAACATTGGTGTGTTTAAAAAAAGCCAGAGGCACCAGACCATACTACAACATTTTTCCTCATCTCCAATTTTACTCTGCTGATAGATTGTTACAGATATTTCACATTTTGGGCCTTCACCAGCAGCAGCAGCAGACAAAACATGCTTTTCAGCTACAGACTGCATCAAAGGAAGGTTCCCACAGCACTCCTCACATCTGTCACTTGCAAAGGAAGCATTTGATCAGCACTCTGCTCATGTTGATGATATTCCAAGCCATAGAGAAGTTCTGAATGGGGCACTAGAGAAGGCCAACCAGACACACTAACATTCCTATCAACAAACTAGAATGAGGTTGATAATCAAACCTCCACAGCAAAGGAAGAAAAATAAATATTTTCATAACCAGGCAATGCAAAGATCTCCAACAGTCTCAATTTGGGGTTGCTATAGGTTCTGTCCTGACATGGCACGAGGCTAAAATAACCAAGATCAGGCAGATTTTCTCTTTCCATTGTTTCTATTTTGTTTCCTTGGATTTGTACTGAGCAAAGGAGGCCCTGGACTCTAGGTCAGTGTTTCTCAACCAGTGGTACGAGTACCTTTAGGGGTACTCGAGAGAAGTCTGAGGGGAAGGGGGGGGGGGGGGGGGGGAATACATCAACACAACTGAAATTTGGAGAAAACTGAATGTTTTAAGTTTTACAGCACTTTATTATTTTTGTACTTCTTTTACACCCAAAAATTTCATCGCCCGGCCGGCTACAATTAAGTTGTTTAAACAAATGTGTTGCAATGGTAGAAAAAAAAAATGGTGTGTGTCTGAAAACTGTAGGTACTGGGGATACTTAAAATATTATTTTTTTTTAAAAAGGGGGTACTTTATTTAAAAAAAAAAAAAAAAAGGTTGAGAAACACTGCTCTAGGTGACCTTGGTGTCAATTAAAACAATACCCAAATCTTTGCAGAACCAAAATAGCTACACCCTGCTCTTCTCACCTGCTTCACCTCATACTGGCCTTGATGGCCACCAGAATACCTTACAAATCTCTGCAGAACTGCCTTCCGCTCTCCCTAAAAAAGTCTTCCCCAGAAGCACACTAAGACAGATGGGCTACAAGAGGTCAGCACAGTGGTGGGGCAAAGTATGAATTTACAAAGTCATGGGGCCTGCACAGAGAATGCCCTGACTACTGGACATCCCCAACCAGGAAACAAAGAGGATCGAGAGCAGAGATTCTCCGTAACTACAGATGTCAACGCGCAGTCAACTATACAATTAACTGATAAGCCTGGGCTTATCGGTTAATCTTGTCGACTACATGCATTTCCCCATCCCACCTTGCTGCCTCTTTATCAGAGGCAGCAAGAGGGAGGGAGGGGAGGGAGGGAGGGAGGGAGCAGGAGCCCGTGCCCATGAAGAGCTGGCTTAAAAGCGGCTCCCCATGAGCACCAGATCCATCTCCTCCCCCCCGCCCCCCATCCACACTTAGGCTGGAGCCTATACACGCAAAGCAGCCTCAGTCCACAAGGGGAGCTGGCTTTTAAACCAGAGGCAGCAGCACGGGGTGGCAGGGGTTCAGGGCAAGGGGCTGGAAGATGCACGAGTCAGAGTTGGGGGGGGGGGGATGAGGAGGGGCTCTGGGTAAGGGAGAGGAAGAGTGAATGAGAGTAGGAGGGGGCCAAAGTCTTCCCCTTCTCCCTCCCCCGACTGTCATACCAGGACTATCAGTGAGCGAGAGTAAAGTGCACAGCTCGTCTGCCCCCCTGCATTCCCCAGCCAGAGGAAGGAATGCAGCAAACTGTGCCCTTTCCCCTCACTCCATGACTACAGAGAACACCAGCAACATCACTGTAGGAACAGCCCTCCCTAAAGGATGCATGGGAGTGGGAGGCTCGGGACTGGGGCAGTCCCAGATGGGGGGGAGGCACACCCCCCCAGCCAGCCCCTTTCACCTGTCCGGTGATTCGATCTCTTTTCTGAACGGCTTTATAAGCAGCAATCCCAGCCTGAGCACATCCCATTGCCCTGGCACAACCAAACCCTGAGCTTGCTTTAAAGTTATGATCAAAGGAAGCTGCATGCCAAATTTGGCGGTCCTAGCTCTTGTCATTTAGGAGGAGTCCTTGCACAAACGGACTCACAGAGGGACAGACAGAGGCACATTTTTAAAACAGATAGATAAACTCAGGCCTGGAGGAGTACACATCAGCAACCCAGTGAAGACAGCCTAGATTAAGCAGATTACCTACCACCTGGAACAAATCAGCTGAGTGACGCTAGGCAGATACGATGGTGGAGGCAAAGGAACGTTTCACTGCCTCCCACGCAGCCGGGGCAGAAGAATTCCAAAGAATCTTTACGATGCATCTGATCAGCCTCAGCATGAAACTTCTGCCGCAGGCCCTTGCTGGTTTCTCTCTCATGCTTGATCTGGGACAGGTCATCCATAAGCCATGGTGGACAGAGGATGGAGCAGGGGAAGAGGGCAGCGAGGGGGCACATTATTGATAGTAGCCAAAAGATCATTATAAATTCCTACTGAGCCAGTCCCAGAGTAAGGATGTTAAATTGTGGTTATCTGGCTAATCGTGTAGTCGTTATCATCTGTATCGACTACACGAGAAGGACCGCTCTGCAGAGCCACAGCTGGGGTAGCTCCCGGGGCTGGCTCGAGCCAGGACTGAGCAGTCCCAGCTCACATTGGCTCCAGGAGCCACCTGTGCTGCAGCTCTACATTTAAAATGCAGAGGTGCAGCGTCCCGGCTCGCACCAAGTCCAGCAGCCCGTTCGCAGTGGCCTGGACTGGCCGTGGGCCAAGGCTGCGCTGGCAGCAGCCGCTGTCCGCGACGGCCTGGGTTGCCTGTAGGCAGGGGCTGCTGCTGGAGTAGCCCCTGCACGTGGCCAGCCCGGGCTGCCACAAACAGGGGCTGCTTGGCAGCAGCAATCCCTGTCCGCCGGGGGACCCGGCTCCCCGCTGGGACCTCCACGAACAGGGGCTGCTGCCAGAACAAGCGGCACCGCAGAGACAGTGTTGGGGGGAATCGGCTTTTAAGCTGGTTCCCCCAAACACTAGCTCATGCTCCTCCCACTTGCTGACTCCGATACAGAGGCAGCAAGGGGGGGGAGGGTGAGCAGTCGAGTACTCCATGACTACTCGCTAAGCTTATGCTTGTCGAGTAGTCGACTACTCGCTAACATCCCTATCACAGAGTAAATCAGCAATACGTTGTTGCCCTTCAACAACACAGATCATCTGAATTTAAGACCAATCAAAAGCCCCCAAACCCTCTCCACAAAACACTGCCCCCCCACCAGGTCAGAGAGAAGTTGCATACACGTCCGTCTGACCAGAATGGGACGTGCCGGTCCCATCGTGACGACGAGCAGATTTAGCTGAGCCTGGTAGTTATAAGGTCAGAAGCCGCTTTCCGCCTTGCTTTGTCCTGCCTTTCTTTCACTAGGCATTGACAAGCTTCCTGCCAGGCCGCCATCCCAGGGGCTAAAGGTTTCTGAACCACCTGAGGTAAAACGGGAGCCCCACAAGTCAGCTTCAGCTTTATCCCGGGATATCGACGTGGTGACCAAGCTCTTGCTTGCCCAGGTTTGGACAGCCTAAAATTGTAACCAATTTCAACTGGTAAACAAAGCCGCTGAATGGCCGGTCTTTAGAAGCTTGCCCTGGTAAGTAGGTGTTTGTGTCACTGCAAAAAGGGATTTAACTAATTCTACACTTCGCCATCAGCCGTTTATATTTTCAGCTCCGACACTTCACCCATGCCTTGAAAGGCCTCCAAGCGAGACACAGGATGCATCACCACCGCCATTTTACAGCGGCACAAGAGAGTTTGTTCAATCCCAACTCCTTGCCCTCAGCGATGAGCGATTACATCCCCACCCCCTGCAAATCCCCCTCCTGAGAAATGGGGACAGCACAATGGAGATCGGGAATTGGCAACAGTTGAAGCAAGAGCAGAGGAACCACGAGGGTGCCTTGGAGTGGCAGCAAAATGCTGTGCTGTCATGGGCCGTCCGGAGGCAGTCTTGCAACTGCCCGTTAAAGCCAGGGAAGAAGCCAAATCCTCTGCAACAAGATTAGACATCGAGCATGTTTATTTCCTGCAGCTATGTTCTTACCTGCACACAGAGAAGGCAAGTGCTGTTGCAATTATGCTCTTTACACTCTACCTGTGCTGTAAAAATCCGCACTGCCCATGAGCCAGGCTTGAAACCAATGTCACCAGTGGATGAGGAACCATCAGAGAGAAAAACCAAACCTCCGGCACGGAGCAGAGGCTTTAGCACCTGCCCCATTCACTGGGAGAAATTCTCTCCTTTTGAGTAGAAACTGCTGTTTCCGGGGCAGTTAAGGCGAGAGGTTTCATGGAAAGATCAAAATCTTCTGCAACACCAGGGTCAAAGCTTTAATATTTATAGCCCCCAAACAGCCAATTCTGGGATTCCAGAGGCTGACTCTCAGTGGGTGTAGATCAGCATGGCTCCGATTTACACTTACGGCGAGTGACTTAACCCCAAAGGCCCATGACCCTTTCCCTCCTGGCCTCCACTAGGGATACGTAAGTGCGGGGAATAGCAGATTCAGCAGCCACGAGAAAGAAACCAGGAGGCCGGCCACTCTTTCACAATTGAGAGAATTAAAAGCTATGGACATTTCACGTAGTCCTATCAGGCAGGAAGAGAAATCACCAACAAAAGTGCTCACCAGGAAATAACACCTCAAGTCGCAGTCACCAACCTAGAATAAAACAAAGATCTGCAAAGAGCAACAGCCGGCTGAGACAAGAGGAGTGTTGTTCTCACTGGCCCAGCGAGCAGGAGCTATGGGGCTTATTTAGTAGAAATCGGGCAGGATTCTTACTTTACCCTGATGTAATTCCACTGGGGCAGATCCTCAGTGTAAGTTAGCATAGGTCCAGTGAAGTCAATGGAACGACACTGATTTACAGCAGCCCCAGTTCTGACTCATTGACGCTGATGGTGTTAAGTGCAAGGAAGAGATGAGGAACAGCCGGCCCTCCACGCACGACACAAGAATGCATCTACCACTGCAGGTTTTCGGAACCACCTAATTACAACTAATGCTCTGTCTAGAACGTCTGACTGCTCACTGGGCTACGGTGCTGTAGGACCAGAGCGCAAGGTGTCAGGACACGACTGCTACAAAATAGCATTCATTTTGTCCTTTCTTGTTCTTAAAAGGGCCACGTGCAGGTCTACCCTGCCAGTGGACTCCATGCCATTTTAAGAACTTTTATTTAGGATTCAAAGAGGAGAGGTCCTTTTCAACTCTTAAGGCTCACCAAGTTCTTCAACTGCTCATAAAATCGAGCAACGAGATGCCAGCATTCTTTAGAAGAATCAGCCACATGAGTACACTCTTAAATAGGACACCAACTTGAAAATTAGTTTCAGGCCCTATACATACTTATGGAATCCCCAAACTATGTTTGTGTTTTTACAACCAGATCTTCCTGTTTTGTTAAATATTTTTCTCTCTATTGTTAATGTGTGCAAAAAAAAAAAAAAAAATCCACACAAACATGGGAAATTGACCAAAAGGGTAGGAGATGCAATTAATCTGATTATATAGCAAGAGCATTCAAATACAATGTACATGAACAGGGCTGGGGGTGAAACAGATTTTTTTCCCCTCCATTTTTGTTCAGTTGGAGAAATCTTAAGTGTTATTTGAACCACTGCAGGTAAAAAAGTTTCAAATGGGACATCTGATTTCCAGGTGGCACCATCACTATACATAACTCTGTATTAATGGATATATTTGAAAAGCTAATTAGATCAGTGGTCACACCGTGATGCGATCACATTCGCATTGTTTAGTAATGTTTAGAGCTTGATGCAAAGCACACCGTTAACTGCAAAGAGGGTGATCTTTCTTTAAGATTTTAATTAACCATTGCACATGTGATAAGAAAACAAAATTAAAAGAGAGTTAGAATAACCACCCTCCCAAAACACAAAATCATCCAACAAACCAGGATGGATAAAAATGGATGATTTTGTGGGGCTGGGGGGGAATGGATTTTAAATTATAATAAGTTTGTCTTTTTAAAAATAAACCTGTTTAAAATGAAATCTGAATTTAATGCAAACTATATTAAGGCCTAAGTTTATTATAATCTCTTAGAACATTTAAATAAAAATAAATATGCTGAATCCATGGGTCTCTATTAAAATAAACTGAGTTAAAGGCTGTTTTTCTATACAGGCAGTCCCCGGGTTACATGGATCCGACTTACATCGGATCCCTACTTACAAACGGTGTGAGGCAACCCCACACTAGCTGCGCTCTCGCCCCCGCCCCCCCAGCAGACCGCCGAGACGCGCCGTGGTCCCACCGCCCACGTCCTCGCGGGCAGAAAAGCCGCTCACGCCTCCCTGGTCTGCTGGGGCCCCAGCAGACCAGGAGACGCGGGCGGCTTTTCTCAGCAGACACCTCAGCTTGAGAATAAAGGACTGAGGGAAGTGAGGGTTGGGAGAATAAAACTGAGCTCTGGAGAAATGTTGGCTAGAGTTTCCCCTACAATATGTACCAGTTCCGACTTACATACAAATTCAACTTAAGAACAAACCTACAGTCCCTATCTTGTACGTAACCCGGGGACTGCCTGTATAAAGAAAGAATTAGGGTAAGACCTCTAACTTTTGAGGTCAAGCTTTATAAATATGGCACAATACCACAACCTAAGTAACTTAAATTCCAGTCACTTTCCCTTAAGCACATTTGAATATTTTCCCAGGCTGACCGGAAATAATTAGTCTAATCCATTGACTACACTTGATCCTTTGGTTTAATAAGTCTTTTAGTTGTAAATATGAAACATGTTTTTACAATGAGAAGTTTAAGTATCCAAAACAGGGATGCAAAAGGTTAAACAGTTAACCAATTTCCCAGTAAGCAGTAGCCTTACCGGCATGCTCACCAAGTAACTGGTAAAACAGAGGGCCCAGCTGGTAAGACCGTGGCTGCGGTGGGGCAAGAGGCAGCCCCTGCCACTTGTGGCCAGTGGTTAACCGGTTAAACAAATCATTTAACCAGTTAGCTATTTTAGGCTGTTTTCACATCCCTAATCCAAAACATGCAAGGTTATTTTAGTTAATTAAAATACATTTTATATGCTATTTTATGTGTTTTAATTAAAACTGCATTAAAATAGTAACTGGAATTTAAACAAATCATGAGCAAAAAATAATGTATCTAGTAAACAATCAATACATCATGCACCATTTTCTAACATACCAAAATGTACAATTAATAAGGAGGAGGAAACAATAAGCTATATAATTGCTTCCATAAATATTCATATTTATAGCTCACATGGCTAGATAGCAAAAAGATGTACCAAAGCTAGCATAAAGGTTCTATGTAAATGAAAATGAACATGTTTTAATGGTTATACCAAACAACAAGAATGCACCTTTCTTTAGAAAATAACTGGAGTACAAGTAGAAAGGTTGATTAAAATCAATTATTTATATCAGGGCTTTCCACTTGGTGATTTTAATTAATCCACCCTGCAACCAACACAACAGAAAGGAAACATCTTGCACGGAAATGTCACAAAATTCAAAGCTTTCCAGAACTGAGTCTTGTGCTCAGCAAGACAGATAATCAGAGAGCTGGAGAGAGAGGCAGTACTGATTTTAGTGGAGTTACTCCCGATTTAAACTACTGTAAGTAAGAGTCTCCAGCCCCTGTCACGTTTCAGTTCCAAGTATCTATCCAGATTAGGAATGCCAAGGACTAGTCGATTCCCCCCATTTGCTGCCTCTATCAGAGAGAGGCAGCAAAAGGGGGGGGGGGAGGCGGAAGGTAACTTCAAAGCGGCAACGCCACACAGCTGAGCCCGGGATCAGCTGTGAGGTGCTACGGCGCAGGGAGCCTGGGGTCAGCTGGGGGCTCCCCAGCTGATCCTGGGGTCCAGGGGAAATCCCCAGCTGACCTCGGCTCCACGTGGCATTTCAAAGCGGCACCGCAGCATGGAGCCTGGGGTCAGCGGGGGACTCTGAGTCCCCCACTGCCCCCGGGCTCCATGCTGCGCTGCTGCTTTGAAATGCACAAGAGTCCCTGCTAGGGACTCTTGTGCATTTCAAAGCAGGCACACTGCATGCAGCCCGGAGTCAGCGGGACTTCCCGCTGGCCCCGGGCTGCACACAGAGTCCTACATTCCTCCTTTGAAATGTACAAAAGCCCCAGCGGGCCCAGCAGGGGCTCTTGTACATTTTAAAGGAGGAATGCGGAAGTGCCTATCGACTAGTCGATGGAAATTCCATTGACTACTTGACTAGTAAATTAATCGTTACTTAACATCCTTATTGCAGATCACTATGGCTTACAGCCCAGGTGTTCCATTGAGATGGCCGACCTATTGCGGAGGCATTTAGCTGGGACCCAGCCTTGGCTGTATGCTTGAACGTGTATGTTCCAGAAAGGACTTCCAAGTACCGTACTACTAATGTCACAGGTTACACTCTGAAAATCCTTCATGGCATCACTTGATCTGACAAACAGCTAGGAGTATGCTGCTGTCATTTACAATTTGCAGAGTCTCCTCTGGTAACCCTCGCACAGCACATTCATTGTTTCTATACCTAGGACAGAAACGTACAGCCACACTTATTTAAAGTACTCCAGTCTTTTCCCTGAATTATGTTGGAGAGCTAGTTCCATTTCCCACACTCTAAAAGCCAACAGGCTTGCTTCTTCGTTGCTCTGTACCCTTGCCCTGGTGTAAATGACACTGCAAAGCTAGTGCAAAACACTACCACTCACACTTGGTAGCACTTTGCACTAACACGATTTCAGAAATTGAGGCGGCAAACTCAGGTTCAAACTACATTTGGATAGTGATTAAGCACAACCTACGCCTACAATTTGATGCAGTTAATGCATAAAGTCAATGTAAGAGATATGTGGGTTCCTTTAACACCAACACACCTACAGAGGTGTTTCAAGACTGCTTGCAGCTAGCACTACAGTACTGTTCAAGCAGTTGCTACACAAGTGGCCACTTTAACCATATTCGAAAGGCTCTTGTTTTACAATACCCCCTTGATTAGAGTTATGTGCCTGGCAGTCTCATGATGTATTTCAAAGCTCAAGAACCTTTTAGGATTGTATTGAATGTTATTGCCTCAAACACAGTTGGCTTTCTGCAACAGAAAGCAATGCTACTTGTAACCAAAGGCGTAGCCACAAGTAATCATCTAGTATATTTAACAGCAAAACTAGAACCTTTAAAAAAAATGCTTTAAATAAACAAACAAACAAAAACCCACAAAAGAGTCCACCTTTCATGTTTTAGGTCTGCACTGAAAATGTCAGCATGCCTGTGGCTAAGTGAATGCAAGACCCTATACCAGGGCTGCTAGACTTTGGAAGCGCCAGGGGCCACAATGATACTCACAGCACAGGCCGAAGGCTGCAACTTAAGTGTGGTTGCTTGTACATGTAAATAGCTTCTTTCACAGACGGGCTTGAATACAAAGATTAAGGCAAGACTGTACAACACGCAGGCCCCGTTTTGTCAGTTCTGCTGATATTAACAACATGCAATATTTACCCAATTTCCACCCATATGGCAGCACTTTTAATGAGCAATGACAGTCCAGGAGTTTAACTACTAAAATGCATATCAACAGAAGACCATTATATCGACTACTTTTTTGTTTTGGCTCCCACCCGCGGGCTGCGTGTTGAGCCCCAAGTCAACCCAAACCGCACCGGGGGCCACAAACAAACAGGCCGCAGGTGGTCCACAGGTGGTCCACTTTCATGAAGTCAGGGCTGCTGTTGTACTGGGATAAATTTAGCCCTTTTCAGCAGGCTGAACTATTCCAGAATAAGGTAACTCAGCTGCGGCATTAAGTGTTTGTGCAAAGTGAGGCCTGTTCACTACTTGGAAGGTTTTACCAGTATAAATATCTGGTGAATACTATCCCAGCAAACTGCCCCGGCGTGGTGAATTTTGCCTGTATTGCTCCCTGAGCAAGAAACGCTGTACGGGTAAAACCTCAATTTTGCCAGTGTAATTGCATCTACCAGCAACACAGCTACATCAGTCACAGATCCAACCTCATCGCACTCCTGACCAACAAGAGTCTGTATCCCAGAGCTCTGTGTAGCATCGACGGTAGGAAGGACAGTGGGTGCGGTTTATGAGACACAAAGTGCATCGCGGGACTGCGTTGCTGAAATCGCTGGTGCCAGAACAAGGGGTTTATTGCCCTTCATCTTAGGCGGTCCTTTGCAGCTGTGCCCAGCAAGCGCCGAATGCAGCCTGCTGTTCTGATCTGACAGCCTGAGGCACCCACTTTTGCCCAGGTACATTGCACGCCCAGCTGGAACGGTGGGCTGCGTTTCACGTTGGCTTGGACAGGTGTAAACTACCCCTTGAGCAACCAGGCATCCCCAATTCTAAATCGCACCCTGCCCAAGGGGCTGAAAGTCCACATGGTCCGAGGCAAGTTCCTCGCTGGCAGGTTTCCATATCACAAAGCCACTGGCGCAGCCCTCCCCCGTGACGGCAAGGGCAGCAGGACCCAAGCAGCGTCCTGACATGGTAGCTGAGTTTCACTCTCTCCTCTTGAACGCATCTCACAGCGGCAGGGGACACTTGTACTGCCTCCATTCTGGGGACACCAGCATTCCCCAAAGCGTGAGCCCAGTGTTAGAAATAATAAGCGACATAACACATGCTGGCCTTAGGAGCCAAACTGCTTTGAACCCAATAATAGCCATTGAACTGTTCTCTCCTGACAGCTTCAAACTCCTCCTTCACACCACTCCAGGGCAAATGTTGCTCTATTTAGTGGCTGTAGCCAACGTCAGTGGCCTCAAATGAGAGCAAGTCCCTCAAAGCCTCCGGGCGTGCAAGAATGCAAATATCATTAAACAGTCACATGGCTCAGTCACAGAGAAGGCACTTGGCCAAAAGCAGAATAAGACACATGAAAGTGTTGTGGGGAAAGCTGCCACCTCTGGTGTCGTGAAGCAGCTAAGCAAGAAGGCATGAAGACTGGCACAAGGCCAAGAGACCTGCCGTCTATTTCTAGCAGGGTGGATAACAAAATAAAATAAATGAAAAAGCTTTTGGGGAGCGGAGGAATAAAAAAATTTCTATTTACTGAATTTGATTTTTATACTGTTATACACTAAGCTTTTCTTTTCAAAAGCAAATCCGTTTACAAAGAAATCTGAATTTAATACAAAATGTGTTAAGGCCTAAATGATGTATGATAATCTTTTGAAATATTTAAATAAAAAATAAATATGCTGAATCCACAAGCCAATATAAATATTTGGCTTAGAGGCTTTTTAATGCATAAATAATTGGGGGGGGGAGACTTTAGAAACCAAACATTATAAATATGCCACTATAGTTCAGACTATATAATTTAAGACATTTCCTAAATTTCAAGAGATTCAGGAAAGTAGACACTTAAGTCCCAGTCACTTTTACTAAGGTAGATTTGAAAATTTTCCCAGGGTAACCTGAAAAAAATCAGTTTAATTCACTGATTGATTAATCCCCCTCCATTTCATAAATCATTTAACTGCAAGTGTGAATAAGTTTTGAAAAAAGAAGCTCATATATCCAAAAAAATGTAAGGTTGTTTTGTTTCACAAAAATAAAGTGTGTGATATGTTTAATTAAATTCCAGTTACCATCCGAATGCAGCTTGACAAATCATAAGCAAAAAGTTAATTATCTAGCAAATAAACAACATATCATTCACCATTTTCTAACATTCAAATAGTACAACTATTAAGAATTGAAAAATATAAGCTATATAATTCCTTAAATAAACGCATGGTTATAGTGTACCCACCTAGGTAGCAAAAAGATGTACCAATTCTAGTGTAAAGGCTCCATTTACTTGTCAATCAACATATCCATCAATGAGAAAGCACTTTTCTTTAGAAAATAACTGATGTACAAATGGAAAAGTTGATTAAATTCAATTAATTTAAATTGAGGATTTCCACTTGGTGATTTATGTCACGATTTAAATCACGGATTTAAATCACCTTGATTTAAACAAAAATTCACCCTGATGTCACGGATCCACAAGATAGATGCTATGCCCCATCTTGTCTACAGTCTGCAGACCCCCCAAGTGTCCTCCGTCACCAGACCCCCAACAGGTCCCACTTTTCCTCCAAGGCAAGGCACAAGGAATCACTGATTGAACGCTTGGGGCTCCAGGACTCCGGCTGGCTCCGCTTAGTAAATCCAACTGAGACTCCTAGCAGAGACTTGTATGCTCTTCGGATTAATGCACTTCCCCAAACTTTTGCAGTGACGCTCAAACAGCAGTGTCAGAACACACTGGTTTATTTATCAAGTGGAACCCAGCATAAGAATTCCTCCCGCTAGCAGAGACAAAGGAAGATTAACACATAGCTCTCATATTTCCTGGTTAGCCCAGAGTCCAGCCAAGCTGAGTGAATCCCCCTGTTCAAGGGATCTCTGCCTGACCTCCTTGGTCAGATCCAAGGTGAGAACACGGACCTCTTCCAGCAGCAGATTCTTTTGTTTCCCCTCCCCCTTTGCATCTCCCCCATCCACTGTTCTCAAGCTGGGGGGTGCTGCTGAGGGGTGGGGAAATCCATCTCCCTTTGGGTGGCTGATTGCTAGGTGTGTCAGCCCTGGTGATTGATTTTGAGGATTCTCCACTGATATGAGGGTGGCTTTGGCCAGTCCCTCTTAATGGTCCATCCCAGCGCAGATAGTTAGGTGACATTCAGACCTATGACTCGTAGCCTGCCCTGCGAGCAAACCGTTCCCCCTGGGAAACAAGTCAGCAGATAGGGGAAACTGAGGCACTCGTCGGCAGTCATAACGGTATTACCAAACATTCATGCTGTCATGTGACTTCTAGCTCTGTTAGTCTGAGTAACACTAGACAAGTCAGCAGGCCTTTCTTAGTCATGTCTGGAAATCCCACTAGGCAGCTACCTCCATCTTTAGCTGCCTCAACACCTTTGTAAATCTGGCCCTTAACCTGTCTGTCTCAGGCCAGGGCTACACCCAACACTGGCTCAGCCGAAGGAAAGATTTGATGTTGACTGGGCGCAGTTTTATACATGTACACTCTTACACTGGTGTAAACCTGGCTTATCTCGGTTCAGCCGGCACCAATACTTCTGGGCGTGTAGACAAAACCCTCAGCCGCCACATCCCCATTTTGCAGAGAACACAACGGATGTGTGCCAGTAGCTGGGAGGTGCAATGGGGCACCCGACAGCTGAGAAAAAAGGATTTTCTCAACAGTGAACCGAGCGTGGGGGTCAGGAAGGTTGCACAAGCGCAGCGTCTTTCCCAACAAGCTACTCAGCCTTTGCTTCCCACACTCTGTCTACGGCATTCGAACACGCCTCCTTCCACTGCCACCCGCAAGCCCCGGAGCATTCCTTCCACAGCACTCCACTGCTCTGCAAAAGGAACAGATTCCAGGTGCTGGCGGGTGACATTTGCAGCTCTGGCCCTATTCCCCCTCTTCCGGTGTTTCCCCAGAGCTTACAGAGCAGTTGGCTGGGGTGTGACACCCACCAGCACTCATCCCCACGCTTTTCGGAAATGCTTTTTAAGTCAATCTATTATTCCACAGCCATTAGCTGTCAGCAGAGCGCTGCAGAAAGATGCAATGAGCACAGCCTCGCCCGCCACTCCACGGCACAGCTTGCCACCAAGTTCTGCTTTGAATGGCCAATCCAGGTTTGGGGTTTTTTTTTGGGGGGGGGGGGGGGATTATACTATCTACGCCGAATTATTGATTATCCTCCTCCTTTGGCGGGGCTTCTTGTGAGGTGGCCCAGCTGCCCCACAGCTACTCTTTCTATATATATGAGTTTTTCCTGCAGGACAACAGTGACCTAAGGATGTCACACTGCATCCCACAGCCCCTCCCCCCCAGCTGCCCCACTTCCTCCCTGCTGCTAACCCAGCAGGGTTGGGCAACCTATGGTTCCCGAGCTGCAGCAGCACTGAAGGTGAGCTGCTGTTGCTGCTGCTGCTGAGCAGGGCCGGCTGTACCTCCGCCAGCCGCCTGCCACTTCGTAGCTCCTGGAGTTTTAAATGACACTGCTCCAGCGAGGCAGGGAGGGAGGACAGCAAGGCCCATAATGGGAGGGGGGGGGGGGTAGAGTGACTACTGCGAGGGGGCGGCACTGAGGGACACACACCCCCCCCACGGGCCTCACCGCTGCACACCCCCCATCACTTGAAAACCACATGACGGGCTGCTGCTGGAGTTTTAAATTGCAGTCCTCCGGCCTGTGCCCCACCCCTTCCAAGCGGCTGTGCAGGGAGAGTGTGGGGTTTGGTGCAGCCGGGGAGGGAGAGTGGGGGACAGCTGGGGCTGCAGCATCCGGGGAGGGAGGGGTGTTGGAGCTATAAGAACTCCCTCTCATGGTGGGGAGGTGGGGGAGAGCCACAAGGCCAGAGGCAGAGATCCGAGCTAGGCATAGCCTCAGCTCGAGCCAGTCTGCCCTCCGGCTGCTGGAGGAAGGGAGTCAGGCCAGCCTTGGCCTCAGCCCGCCCCCCCGCCCCCCCCCGTGGCCATGGGGGGAGGGAGAGAGCAGAGACTGGCCTGGTTTGGGGGGGGGGGCAGTGGCTGGGGAGAGAGAGCCAGGGCAGGGGCGCCTCGGCCTGGCCCCCCCCTGGAGGCTGGGGAAGCTGGGGCTGCCTACCCCCGGGGGGGAGGGCTGCCGAGCGTAGCAAGCAGGGGGCACCATCTCCTAGCAGTAAGGAAATATTAAAATATATTCAACCTTTTCTAAATGCAACATTTTCTTTGATGTATCCCCAAGAGAAAAAGAAAGCCGTCAAGCTATTTTTCACATGTCTCCAAACACGTATTCCAGCTACAACAACATGCAGAAGGGGGAAAAAAAAGTCTACAACCGCTATTCAGACTCCTTTCCTGGAGACTTCAGCAAAACATGTACCTGCCAGCATCGGAAATCTTACGACTTTATTTATGAGACAAAAAAAGGGCCCAACCTCCGCACTTTGTGGGAATACACAGTAAAAGGAGAGGAGCTATTTAGAAGGTCAAAACGGAGAAGCCTGCAGCTCTACTGAAGAGAAGAGAAAAAAAAAAAAAGAGGAAAAAAAAAAAAAAAGCACAGGGGACTTGATCCTCCATTGCCTTGTGGATCTGCAGTCACTTGCTCCTGTACAGAGCAAGTGTAGTATATTACACCCGCTTTGCACTGGAGTAAGTCATAGAATCACAGTCATTTAGAGCTGGAAGGGAGCTAGGGAGGTCATGCGTCCATCCCCTGTACGGTGGCAGGGCCATGTACACCTAAGCCAGCCTTAGGAGCCGTTTGTCTCTCTAACCTACTCTTTCAAACCTAATGTGATGAGGCCTCTGTGGCTCCTTAGGTGCAGAGGCAAGAGACTCTCCCTCTTACACACTGACGGTCCCATGTAGGCATTAATACATGGGGAGTTTTACAGCAGGCAAGCAGCGAAGACTTGCCATCTCGCACAATGCCCTTTGAGGGGAGACGTTGGGGAGCATGCACGGCCCAAGCCAAGTCACTGTTCTGCTACTGGATCCACAGGGCGCAGACCCTGGTGCCTGGCGCAGAGTCCCAGAAACTGCAACGGAGCTCCAGCAAGGTGGCAAGATACCACTCCCTGGGTCTGTGGGCACAATCTGGGCCTGGTTCTGTAACAAGGAGACACTAGTGCAACGGGTTCAGTTGATTCCCAAGGGAAACAGGCCCCGTTTTCAAATGGGGAGTATTTAGTTCTCGGTTCAGAAGTTTGTTTCTTTAAAAAACACAAACCAACCAGAGTCACAAAAGGGTCTAAGACATGCACGCAAGAGATCGCAGCCAATTGGCTACAAACAGGCAGGTAGTGTGACATAGAGCTGTACATTCATGCAATGTTCTACGTATACCCTGGACCAAAACTGCTTGGGTCCCGGGTACAAAAGTTACTTTGGGCACTTGCTGTGCATTTGGAAAGACACACTAGCGTTCCTTATTAAGGGCCTGATTTTGCCCCCTTTCCCCGCACCCAACTGTGATTTTTATTACCCTGGTAGCCCCACTGACCTCAAGGGGTGTGCTTGTACCTCTGTAGTAACCCTATCCTAAAGTCTCATTTCCCTACAGTAATTATTGTAGTTTAGCTGCTTGGCATTGTTATAATGCTCATATTAAAAAGCTCGCTTGTGCCACTTAGGCAGAGTCGGCACTTGGAGCAGCAGGCACACGGTGACTCAGAGGGATGGGTGCCGCTGTAGCTCTACAACACCCTCTCCTAGGGTGCACCCTGCTTCTTTCCATACTCCAGTGCAGTGCCCTGGGAGCATGATACTGCGGGTGTAACAAAAGACACCCAGATCTTCCCATCTTTGTAGGGTTCAAATCACCATTATTACCGCAGTGAGTTGGAGGCTCATGTCATGGACCAGGACAAAATACACAGAATTTACAAGCCACGTAACACTGGCCACTATGAATCTGGGAAGTTATTTGAGCACAGGTGAGTCCTAGAAAGAAACATGTAATAGCTACAGTCATTTAATTTGGGTAGGAAAAGAGAGCATGCACGCCCGTAGGCTAGGGTCTTCCATTCTGCATTTCAAGCAGGAACCAACCACTAAGAATCACTCCTTCAAATATTCACACCACTTAAACTTGGCCCGTGTTTCTATTATAACATATTACATAAAATGTAATAGAAGGCTCCTGGATTTAGATTTCACACTTTCTGGCTCATTTTGTTGGAAGAAAACACCTGTTTGACAGGAGTTAAAAAATGTTTTAAAGTTAAATAACTAAATTAAAAAGGAACTCACACCATGTGGACAAACTGCACTTAAGCCCCCCGCCAGGAAGCATGGAAACTCTTTGGAGCAAGCGTTCGCTGTTCGATACCAAGTGGTACCTATCCTTTGTACTAGATAACTTACATGTACTACATAAAACGTTGCTTTGGGTTTAACTGGCTCAAACTTAAAAGCCCCTGGTGTTTTAAATATAATTGGCCAAACCCTGCACCCAGTTATACCGGTGGAGTTACGCTGGATTTTCACAAAGCACATTTATTTAATGCTTTCCACCCTCACTGAAGTCACTCACTGAAACTTCTTAAAAAACACAGCTGCACAATATATTAGCTTTATGCCAGTATTAAAACATCTTTAGAATTAGGCTGATGAAATAGTTAAGTGGCAAAACTCCCATTAAGTTCAATAAGAACAGGCTCAGGTTCTAAATTTATTATAGGACAGCACTTATCAATAGATCTCAAAACATTTTAACAAAAAAGGTAAATTGCCTCCATTTTACAGATAGGGAAAGTGAGGCACAAGGCGGTAAAGTGACTCGCCCAATGTCACCCAGTAAACCAGTGGCAGAGCTAGGAATAGCATCCAGGCCTTCTGAACTCCAGGTCAGTGCACTGTGCACTGAGTCCCACTGCCTCTAATTGCATAGGGAAGAGTACGTACTACATACGGCAGGGGTGGGGAACCTCTGGCCCCGTTTAATTTAATCCAGGCTGCAGCAAGTCTCCATGCCAGAGGCTGGAAGCTGTGAGCCTCAGTTTCTCCCCCTCTCCCCCTTTGGGTTGGAGCTGCAAGCACCACTGCCTGCTTGCAGCAATCAGAGGAACTCCGCACTCTGCCTGCAGGTGCCTGCCCCTGCAGCTCCCATTGGCCAAGAACCATAGCCAATGGGAGCTGTGGTGGGCGGTGCCTGCATGTAAGGGAGGTGCATGGAGCCACCAGCTCAGGGACATGCCAGCTGCAGCTGCTTCTGGGAGCCGCAGCACAGGGCAAGGAGCCTGCCTTCGCCCAGCTGTGTGACCAAACGGGAGCTGCCTGAGATAAGTGCCCTGCACCCTCTCCTGTATCCCAACTCCCTGCATTAGGCCTGAACCCCCTCCCTCACCCAGACTGCCTCCCAGACCCCACACCCCAAATCCCTGCCCCAGCCCTGAGCCCACTGCCACACTCAAACTGCCTCCCAAAGCCTGCTCCCTCCACCCCTGCCCTCACCTGCTCCGGCACCCTCCCACCCAGACCCCACCCCTACTGCCTGCACCCCAAACCTCTCACCCTGAGTCCCTCCCCACCCTGCACCCCCAATCAGAGCCCTCACCCCCTTCCATACCTCAATCCTCTGCCCCAGCCTGGAACCCCCCCTGCACTCTGAACCCCTCATTTTTGGCCCAAGCTTCTGCGTCCTCCCCCACATGACTGTATGGGGCCCAAGACTGATTTTTTCTGAGGGTCAATGGCCCCTGATAGGAAAAAGGATCCCCACCCCCAACTCAAGGCACAGTACTATTACAAGATACTCTTACTTCAAACAGGAAGGAATACACAGCTCGCTTTGGAATAAAAGGCAGCCCGTCAGTCCAAGAATGAGAGAAATACTAGATTTCTGAAGTCTGCTTAACCCACATCCCTCACCGCTGCGACAGTCCGTGCGTGCCCTGGATGGCTTGGCACTTCTGAGATGCAGCTTGGCTTCATCTTTCAGCTCAGCTTCCTTGTGAATTCAAAGCCTCAGGGGGGGGCTTTCTTACTGCTTTGTCACAGTGGGGGCTCAGAGCCAAAGCTCAGATCCATGTCTGAACTTTCCCAAAGCTCAGCAGTTTCCAGATCCATGTTTTCCCTCCACAGGCGATGAGAGGAACTGAAAGTCAATGGGAGGTACTTGTGTTCACCGGCAACACAATGACAGCCCCACAATTCCATTTCAGCCAGTTACAGAGAGCGAGCCCACAGGATGCGGGGGGGGGGGAGTGGGGGTTTGCATCTGAGGTTGTATTTTGGGCTCATCTGTAACTTTTAAACGAGCAGCTTGTTGGACAGTCATGAAGCCAGAAAGCACGTTCTACCAGATGCAAAGCAGCTGGGTGTGCTTGTAGTTCTAATTTCTTCTGGCCTGTCCATATCAAGTGAAGGATGTTCAACTGTGGCCATCTGGCTAGTTGCGTAGTCGATACAATTTGTATCGACCACACGATTAGTCAATACGGGCCGCTCTGCAAAGCTGCAGCATGGGTATCTCCAGGAGCCAGCTCGAGCCAGGACTGAGCAGTCCCAGCTCCTGCCAGCTCCAGGAACCACCCACCCTTGCTCCTGGTTTTAAATGGACTAAGAGCCACCAGGCTCTTACTAATTTTAAAATACAGAGATGCAGTGTCCCAGACCAGCACGAGCCAGGACTGCTTGGTCCCAGGTTGCGCCAAGTCCAGCAGCCCCTGTTCGCAGTGGCCAGGACTGATCATGGGTAGGGGCTGATAGAGGCACCACGGAGACAGTGCTGGTGGGAACCAGCTTTTAAGCCGTCTCCCCCCCCACACCGGCTCCTGTTCCTATGACAGGCAGCGGGGGGGAGGGCGGGAGCGAGCAGTCAATACTCCACTCGACAAGCTTATGCTTATCGGGTAGTTGACTACTCACTAACATCCCTATATCAAGTCACATTCGTTTCTCTACCCAGCTCATCCCTGTCCTTGAGAGGGGCGGAGATGGAGCTTCACGACGAGACCTTATCCTGGGCTAGCTAGCAGCCACTTCAGCAAACTTAACCTGTACCCTCAGCGCTGGCCAAGTTCATATTTAACATGCAAATATGTTCATGCCTCGTTTTAAGCCAGTGGAGCTCTTTACACCATTGCTTTGGGACTCCTTGTGAGACAGCAGCACCAGGCCCTAGTGGGATATTCAAAAGTGCTGGACTCCCCAAATCTAAACAACTTCCACAGGAACTGTGGGTGCTCACGACCCGTGTTCCCTGTAAGCTGAGCACTTGGGCAGCTACCCAGGAGAGATTCAAATGCTGCCCAGCTGATTAGCGGAGCCAGCAGCATGTGTTTCCACTAGTGGTGCACATCCACACATGCCTGGGTACACAGAACAAAATTTATTCTGCACGTAGATGGAAAAAAAATGGGAGGAAACACGGCTTAGCACCTCTGAAAATTGTGCCATATCTTTGCAGACAGTGACAACTCATGATCCCTGTGTCTGACTAATCCTGGGTTCCAAAAAACAGGTTAAAAAGGGAATTGTAAATTAGGTCAAATGCTACTGGAAAGTGCCAATTATTTTAGAGAGAGCAGATTGCACTAGAATGCCAGTTAATTCTCAGCTTGCAGTTGTCAGATTCTTGCTGAAATTCCTCCTTTGCTTCAGCTGCCATATTAAATTGCCACGTATTCAGTATTAATGAGACAGATGAAACAGAGCGAGACAACCTGCGCTCTTTCTGTGATAAAAGACACTATGTGGCAGACACAAATTCCTTTAAATATTCAAGGCATTAAGAGTTTCTGAGATTAGATATAATAGTACCTACAATATACTGGAAACATACTTGAAAAAAGCCATTTTCAGCGTCTAAACTGAAATCTAATGCCTTGAAAAAACAAAAGCCACGGAATAAAGCTACCCCTGGTTCCCTATTTGTTAAAGCCCTTAACGTCATTATTTTGTTTGGACACAAGCAGGGGAAATGTTTACAGGAGTGGGGAACCCTTTTTGGGTCGGGGGCCACTGGCCCACAGAAAAATTAATCGGGGGCCACGCACAAGTGAGACACAAACAAACAAAACAAACCCTCACTGATGTGGCTCGACTGAGAAGGAGAGAGACACTCCCCCATTCTCCTCACGCACCAGAGCCTGGGGGAGCCCAGGCTAGTAGATTCTGTGTGCTCCAGCCCCCAATGGGGGGGGGGGGGGGGAGAGAAGGAGCTGAAGTGCAAGTGCAAGCTCCCCAATGCGGGGGGGGAGAGTCCTGAGCCTTGGGGGCCAGATTCAGGCAAGCCAGGGGCCACACCTGGCCCTCGGGCCTTAGCTTTTCCATCCCTGGTTTAAAGCGGAAATTGTAAGCCTGGATTTTGAGATGACTCAACTCAAGACACCTTAAAAGTACCTGCCCAGGGGAAAAGATCTAGAAGCCTCTTTAATGAAGCACAGAGCTCACTGGCTGGAAGCTGAGCTCAGCAAAGTTCAGTCTTCAAATAAGCAGTAACGGGGGTTGGGGGTGTTCTGTTTTTTTTAGACAATTTGTGTAATTAACCAATTGAACAGATCACCAAGGAATGGGGTAAAGTCTCCATCACTGGAAGTCATTAAATCAGACCAGAAGTTTTTCAAAAACACAGACAGTGCACATACGCCCCACCCTTTCTACCCCAACTTAGTGGGCTTAATGCAGAGGTCGCTGGGTGAAATACCACCCGAGTTACCCAGTTAGTCAACTGACAGCCTTATTATGGTGTCTCAACCTTATTTTTATAGGGTCCCAATTTTTTGAAGGTGGGTGTTCAGCACGTTCTGAATAAAATATGTCTCTGGGTGGCACTCAAATAATCAGAGGCAAAAACTAGCCACTGTTTAAAAATCTTGACCCAAATTACTACTAAAGAATATGTATTATACATCAGTAACTAATAAAGCATATTTCTTATACATACATGTATCAAATCCTATTGAGCTAAAGAATAATCAAGACAAGAAAAGATATGAAGGACCAAACAAGAGAAAAGAGTTACCGTTTTTTGGAGCTTCAGTAGCTAACAGGAGACAATCTAAGTTCCCTGTGCAAGCACCTTGGGTAATGATTGTTATTGCAGTAAGGTGCCAAGAGGTGTTTTCAATGTTAGCCAGATGCTGCTGTCTTTCCAGGTTGCAAGTCTCTCACTTGCCAAACCATGCTGTTGCCTGCCAAATACTATACTGGAAAAAAAAGCCATTATTATAACAATCCTGGCATTCTTCATTCATCTGAGTGTGGCCAACAGCAAAAAAAAAAAAAAGTAATACTATTACGGTCTGAGACTGCCACTCAAATTGCAAGGGGTGGGTGTTTAGCTCAGTTGAAGAGGATTTGAAATGCAAAGAATAGGTTGTGGGAGGAAGCAGAGAGTAAAATGATCTAACAGTGTAACACGAGATTTTCCGTTCACTCTCCAGTACAGCTTATGCGCTGCAGTTTATCACTGCAATATAAATAAAGTAAAGCTTCTATGTAATTATCAAAGCAATCTTCACAAGGCTGATCCTGGCTTTATCTCCCTACTGTTTAAAAATATAAATGGAAGATGGCAGGGGTAGAGATCTTGGAAACTTGACTGGAATTATGTTAACTGTTCTGAGTCAAGGTTTTGAAATACTCAACCTAGACACTGAATCTCTTCCTTAAATGCAAAAGGAAAATGGGGCCTGATCCTATTTTCACTGACCTCAATGGCAAAACTTCCACTGACTTCAACAGAGCAGGATTGGCCCAGCCGCCTCATAGGGAAAAAATATCAGACTGGAGCAGGTCAGCCTTTTCTGAGGATTCCCCTCAGAATCCAAACCATTGATCCATCAGTGGAAGAATTTAAAAAATTAAACATTCTTCTCACTCAGCTTCCTCTTATGACCTAAGAGAGATTAACGTTACTCGAGCACAAGGGACAAATACAAAGAGATTTACCAAAGGACTTTGCAGCAGGTATTCAGGAATCTCCAAAGAAGTGGATGTTTGGATACAAAACCAACAAGTTTCTACAATGAGTTCTTTCCCTATAACTGTTGAGGAGGACACATGGCTGGTAAAGGAAATTAGGGGTGTAAGTGACTAGTCGACTATCCGATAAGCGTACACTTACGGGATGGTTGACTAGTGATGCGACGGGGTGGGGCTCTTGTACATTTCAAAGGCTGAGGCACCACAGGGAGGGCAGGGCCAGTGGGACTCCCTCGCTGGCCCTGCCCTCCCTGCGGGAATTCTGCTTTTGAACGGTAGCAAGAGCCCAGCCGGGTGAAGGTGCCCTTATAAACTATTTGAATAGTCGATGGAAATCCCATTGACTATTTGATTCGTTAATCTAAATTTAACACCCCTAAAGGAAATATTTATGATTTTGGAGCAAGATTTATTAATATACTGTAAATGATAAATATATTAATAGTAATGTTATATTATACCTATATTCAGGGCTCGACAATCTATGTAATCTACTTGCCCATGGCGAGTAGATTACATCCCGGAAGAGCCGGGTTCGGGCGATCTGCGCATGCGCAGAAAGCCGGACAGCGTGGCTGGCGAGCGGGGCTCGCCGCAGCTCGGCGAGCCCTGGCTACATTAATAGAATCAAAATAAAACAAGGAAGGGGGTGAACTCACACATATACACATTCAGAGTTCAGGAAACAAGCAATCAGCTGAGAAAATCCCTGAAATGCCCCATGACATTACCTTATCAGTGACTGCAGGAGATGAAAGGAGAAAACAGAAGGCCCAGTCCTACACACAGATGCACACACGCTAACTCCCAGTGACTTCCACATAGCTAGGACACACTGTTTGCAGAATATAACTCTCTTCAAGACAGACTCTGTTTAGATTTTTGGATAAGAAACCCCTAGGACATGAGCTGGGAGGTAATTATTAGCGAAATGGTGATAATAGTCTCTTGGCCACTTGCTTGCTGTTCCAATAGTTGATTTAATTCACTTGGGAACAGCTGAGGCCATCTCAGTGGAAGACCAAAGAGATGCTGTGGGGGTACAGAGAGACAGACAGAGGAAACAACTTGGTGATACTTGTAAAACACTGGAGGGAATTGATCCTCCCCCCCGCCCCCTTTCCTGTGGATTTTTTTTCAAACACAGCACACCACAGTGGTCTGTCAGGTCTTGTCTATCCTGGAGTCCGAATGCTGTTAACAGGAACAGTGTACATAACTAGTTCTAGAATACCACTGGCCCTGCGCTACGGAGGGTGGAGAAGCGCAATGTAAATTAGAAGAGTCTCCACTCACGAGATACCTAGCTTCTCAGTGGTATGGTCTCCCGTGGCCCTCCAGACCCCTTTGCAAAAGAGCCACGCAGGACGGGCTCAGAGGGTTGGCACCGGCTGGCTGGATTTGTGCCACTAGTTACAAAAAAATAAAAGCCTTGTGCCCATCCCACCTCTGCAATAGTCATAGAAGGAAAAATTCCAAGAGGAAGGAGCAAAGAAAACCCCCAGATTCTTTCCAGCGCGGGCAGGCGCTGGCCAGAAAAGCCGTCTCTCTCCTGGGGATAGGGGAGGGGAAAATGTAAAATGCCTCAGCTGTAAGCAAACATTTGCTTCTTGGATTGAGGCTGCTTAATGAGCCTTGGCATTTCAATGGCCCTCATTAGGCTTTAAAACAAACTGCTCTGCAGCATCCCTAGGTAAGGAACATCTTCCAAGAGTCTCCCACCTTTGCTTCACAAGGAACTAGCCCTAGGGAAGATGGACAACACTTGCAGGCCCACCACTGAGAACAAGGTTAGCCGGGCAGGGGGCGCACACTGTTCCCAGGTGTTAACAACGCTGAGAACCGGGGTGTGAACAACTGAAAGGGGGGAGAGCAAGAAGGGGAAAGATTTGAATGAATCTTCCTGGTGGAGAAAAGCAGAGGTCACCCCCCTGCTAGGTCTGTGATTTGACTGGCAGAGTGGTTTATGGAAGGTGTTAGAGATGGCTTGGACAGTTGGGAACAGGGAGATGGGTCTGCAAAAATCAACCTCTGTATGCAGGTGGGGGGATTCTGCTGGCATCATAGATACTTATGTGGCCCCACTACTGTGATGTCTGAGGACCTTACAATGTAGACATCCTCGTAGCACCCCGCTAGACATTTATCTAGAAGGGAGAAGAAGAAACTTCCCAAAAGCATCACGGCCACAGAAAACCCACAATAAAAAAAGAGGCATTTGCAAACACCGGGAAAAGACTGATCTGGCCATTAGATGCTACTTCCTGGGTCAATTCCCTCCTCTGCCAGACTTGCTATGTAACCTTGAGTGCGTCCTCTTGCTGCGTCTCAGGTCCCAATGGTAAAATGGAGATTCCAATGCCTCCCTACCTTGCGGGGTGCTACGAGGATGTCTACATTGTAACGTTCTCAGACATCACAGTAATGGGGCCACATAAGTATCTATGATGGCAGCAGAACCCCCCCACCTGCATACAGAGGTTGCTTTTTGCAGACCCATCTCCCTGTTCCCAACTGTCCAAGCCATCTCTAACACCTTCCATAAACCACTCTGCCAGCTGTCAAAGAGACACCATGCAGATGATAGGAGCATGCATCCAATAATACAGATGGAAGCCTCGCTTTCCAAAGATGCAGAGCATCCACAATTTGCAATTATCAATTTTGGTATCAGTGGGTACTGCTGGTGCACAGCACCTGGGGTCAGCTCAACATCTCTCTCTCTCTCTTTCTGTATTTTTAAAATGAAATCTGACATTGTGCCAGCAGTAACAAAAAATACTGGAACATCCTAAAAATCACAAATCCTAGTACTCTGTTAGCCCAACTTTGGTTTTCTCTCTAAAGAGCGTGATTGGTAGCCCTTCCTGCATAATTAATACCTTTTCAGGGATAAATCAAACATAGTTCAAGTCATTTTTAACATTGTAACATCTTCCAAGGCCCATGTGTAAAATTTGCATTCTAGTATGGCTTTATCTTACATAGCATTTTTGGACTTGAGCTACTAGTCTTCCTATAAAGTTAAGATACAATCTTAAAAACACTCAAACATGTTGCATAATGTTAAGCAGATACAAACTGGAATCCCTAACCATAACCCTGCAAAAACACGTGCACAACTTTACGTGCAGGAATCACTCCCACCAAAAACAATGAGATCGCTTGCAGTGAATAAACTGCATTAGCCTTTGCTGGATCAGGGTCTTATAAAAATCTTTCATCCTTTCAGAACTGAGCCATCCTACTAGGTTATAATTAAATATGGTTTCTTTGGAGAGGTTGGTTGGGTAATATTTGTTCTAGTTATTTTTTAATGCATGTTTTATGACTAGCATAAACCTTACATCCTGCAGTAGGCCATCTCAAACATAAAATGTTATGACTCAAGAATATCTTGGTTCATTAAATCTGATTAAGTCGTTCTTAGTTTCATTCCTTCTGCTTTCATTTCCCCCCAAAATTATACACATTTTAAGATACAAATTAGTTAAATGCTTGGTTTTCAAGCTCTGAATTTAACAAGGGGAATGTCTACCCTTTTCTTGATATATCCAATTTAACTGGTGCATATTTCCATTGGTGCACTATTATTTCGGTTTAAGAAATGCTTATTTTGGTTCAGCTTACACCTCTTTCTAATGGACTTAAACTAGCACATGAATGCAAAGGATTAATAGACACAAATCAGATATTCAAAATGGTAACACACAGAAACCTATTGGGGGACATTTTAACCTGCCTGGGCACTCACTAATAGATTTAAAAGTAGCCATTCTTTTGTGGAGTAATTTCAGGAACCAACCAGAGATTTGAGACTGTGGAATTGGCCTTCATATGCAAGTTTGACATGTTTACCAGGGAATGAACAAAGACATAAACTGGATGGGCCGTTATATTCAATACCCAAATGACAGCAAAAGCTAAGTATCAGACACTTACAGCCCACTCTGTTAGCCTCATTTCATTGACACTATAATTGACAGACAGGGTTTTTTTCCTTCTCCCCCTGGTCCCTCTTTTAATGCTTTAAATTTTGGGGGTTTCTCTGCCCCTGTGCTTCTTGCTTCACTCATCTGAAGAAGTGGGTTGTGCCCACGAAAGCTCATGATTCTATTTTTTTTTTTTTTTTTTAGTCTCTAAGGTGCTACAGGGCCACTTGTCCTTTATGTTTTTATAAGTTACAGACTAACATGGCTACTCCTCTGAGACATGAATACCATGCCACTTTTTGCATCAGTTTAACTAGATAAGTTATCACTTAACCTTGAACTGGTTCAGGTCTTCATGTAGACAAGCCGTTCCTCACTCACTTAGCAACACATTTAGGCTTCTGCTACTGTCCCAATGGATTTCAATGCGATTTAAGCCTGTACTGAAGTACAAGTTTTACATTTAAAGTGCATGCTTAATGCCTTGCTGAACTGGGATCTTAGAGGGCCATTTCACAGCCAGCTCTGTCTTTATAGTAGCTATTATATAGTTGTTCTTTTATTAAATTTCAACTCTTGGTTAGTTTAGCAATGTAACTTCCCCTTCTACAGCAACACTGAGAAGGGACCTTACACATTTACACTGCTGCATTGAACTATGCAGTTTATTAGCCTGTTAGCGTTTATTACGTAATTATGGCTCTAACAGAGACTGTATGATCCAGGTCACATCTTGAACACAGACATCATTTTCACATTATGAAAGCAGCCACGTTGAAAATCTTCAACTCATGTGCAACATCTGTTTGACTGGTACACACAGGAAAGAGTCAATCAAGTTTCTTTCCCTTCCCCCTCCCGACAATGTATGAAAGTGCATTCATCTGGTCAGCACTTCATTTCTTCCATATTTCTGAGAGTTAGACATAACGAAAGTATTTTGGTAAAATCACTTTTAATGCCTTTCTACTCCCCAGCGCGTATGAAAAACGCTGTGGGAACGGGAGCGTAAACCAAACTGGTTTACATCAAAAGTTACAAAAGTTTGTCCCAGGAAATCATTTTAAATTATGGTTTCTAACTCAGCGATTATCCATTAGCAACATGTAAAAACAAACAAAAATACCTAAAAAAAAAAATCTAAAATCCCAGGCATTTTCCCCCTCCTTAATAAATCCTAGAAGCAATCTACAGTTGCACTTAAATCCAGCAGCTGTATGTTTTCTGACTGTGGGAAATTGCTTGGGAGAAGCCAGAGCTGCCAAAAACCCACACTGACTCACCATCACCATTTATTACATGTATTTTATTCTTTGGGGGATAGCTGGGGAGGAAGCTAAGAGAGCATTTCATGCCCTGTTAATCCAGATTTCAGATGCATTACCCTTCTCTCCCCAAACCCTTCTGTTTTCCAGCACAATTTCTCCCCTCTCCCAGGGCACACAACACCAAACGCTTTATCCAAAGGACAAACTATTTGCCCAACTGTTGTATGAAGCAGGGGAAGAGAAAGTAGGGCTAAGGCGTCTCCATCCGGTACTGCCAGGACAGAGGACGTTTGAAACCTCCCAAGATTGAACCATGCAGGAGTCGTCGCCATCCCTGCTGCTGTTCGGGATAGCATCACCTTCCAACGCTTCCCCCCAGACTGCCGGCCAGGGCGCACACAGGGCTGGGAGCCGGAGGGGTTGGCTCGGGGGCTGCACGCACCTTCCAGTCCCTTCTAGGGAGGGCTCCAAGCGAAGCACGGGATTCGATTCGGATCTCGCCCCACGTGTGAGAAGCATGGGGCTTGATTCGGATCCCACACCCAGGGCGGGAAGCAGGGGCTTGATTCGGCTCTTACCCCACATGTGAGAGGCATGGGGCTTGATTCGGATCCCACACCCGGCGGGAGAAGCAAGGGGCCTGATTCGGCTCTCACCCCACATGTGAGAGGCATGGGGCTTGATTCGGATCCCACACCGGGCGGGAGAACCAAGGGGCCTGATTCGGATCTCGCCCCACGTGTGAGAAGTACGGGGCTTGGTTCGGATCCCACACCCGGTGGGAGCTTGATTCGGATCTCGCCCCACGCGTGAGAAGCAGGGGGCTTGATTCGGATCCCACACCCGGCGGGAGAAGCAAGGGGCCTGATTCGGATCTCGCCCCACGTGTGAGAAGTACGGGGCTTGGTTCGGATCCCACACCCGGTGGGAGCTTGATTCGGATCTCGCCCCACGCGTGAGAAGCAGGGGGCTTGATTCGGATCCCACACCCGGCAGGAGAAACAGGGGGACTGATTCGGATCTCGCCCCACGTGTGAGAAGCAGGGGGCCTGATTCGGATCCCACACCCGGGGCGAGAAGCAGGGGGCCTGATTCGGATCTCGCCCCACGCGTGAGAAACAGGGGGCTTGATTCGGATCCCACACCCGGGGCGAGAAGCAGGGGGCCTGATTCGGATCTCGCCCCACGCGTGAGAAGCAGGGGGCCTGATTCGGATCCCACACCCGGCGCGAGGAGCACGGGGCTTGATTCGGATCCCACACCCGATGTAACCACCAGCCCCCGCGCGCACACCCCTGCCCCTCCGGCGCGCCCAAACTTTTACCGACCAGCGCCGCCCGCGGGCGGCCCCGCCTCTGTGCGGAGCCGGGCAGCGCCCCCCTTCCCGCCCTGCCCCCGGCGGCTGCACTCACCGCGGGCCGGGGACCCACCGCCACGGCCATGCCCGCTGCGCGCCCGGCGGCTCCCGCTGCAACCTCCAGCTCGCCTGCGCGCTGGGCTAGCGCTGCAACATGGCCACCCGGCGGGGAGGGCCCAGCCACGGGGGAAGGGCCGGAGGCCTGGCCAGGCGTGGGGGGGTCCCGCCCCCGCGTCAGGCGAGCCCCGGCTGGAGGACAGCGCCTGGGGGCAGAGCGAGCCCGGGGCTCGCGGCCCCTCCCCTGCTCTCCAGCAAGCGCCCCCCGCGCCTTCTGCCCGCAGCCACAGGCTCTGAGTGGGGAGGTGCCCCGCCCCCTTAGTGACTGCTAAATGGGGGGGTCCCCACGTGCCCCCCCTCGCACCCCCTTCCCCCTCAGGCACCAGCGCCTCTGGGCACCCCAGGGTCTGGAGAGCAGGGGGCACTGGGAGCTGCAAGCCCAGTACATGGTGGGAGCCGCTTACAGCCGCGTGGTGCTGGGCAGTGCCCGCCCTGAGATGCTGCCCCACAGGTACTGCCCAGCTCCTGGGTTGGGAGCACACACACACACCCCCCGTGCTTGACTGGAGCGTGGCCACAGCCGGAGAGAGCAGGTGGGTTTCTGGGTCTCACTTTCACAGGGTGTTGCTCAGGCCTGTAAAGGACTGCCAGCCTGCCATGAGTTTGAAAGGGTGTGTGACTTAGGCTATGTCTATGCTGCAAGCTGATTTCAAAATAGGCTATTCCGGAAGAGTTATTCCAAAATAGCTGATTTCCAAATAGCACATCTACACTGCAGGGAAGCCTCAAAATTAATCGGAGGCAGGCTTCCCTAATGTAGACATGCTATCTCGATTGAGAGCCCCAGGAGGCACTGGGGAGAATAACTTAGAATTCCCTGGTGAGGGGCTATTTCAAAATAGCAGCAGTGGAGTGCCTACACATGCCTTATTTTGAAATAGCTGTTTCGGGATAGGCATTATTCCTCGTAGAATGAGGATTACAAATTTCAGAATAAGACGTCCGTTATTTCGAAATTATTTAGAAATAACAGAACGACTGTGTAGACGCTCGCATTGTTATTTTGAAATAACGCTAGTCCCTCCCGCAGCACTGCCAGACAAACAAGGGACCTATTTATCATGGGCCACACTCATCCCTGATGCTGCAGGACCTTTGGGGCAGGGGCTGTGTCTCCCTTTGGGTATGGACAGACCCAGCACTCAACATTGTGCTTTAAAAACAATCCTTGGTCATCATAGGCTGTGTCTAGACTGGCAAGTTTTTCTGGAAAATCAGCCGCTTTTCTGGAAAAACTTGCCAGCTGTCTACACTGGCCACTTGAATTTCCGCAAGAACACTGACGATCTCATATAAGATTGTCAGTGTTCTTGCGGAAATACTATGCTGCTCCCGTTCGGGCAAAAGTCCTTTCCGTTAAAAGCTTTTGCGCAAAAGGGCCAGTGTAGACAGCTCAGATTTGTTTTGCGCAAAAAAGGCCCGATCGCGAAAATGGCGATCAGGGCTTTTTTGTGCAAAAGCGCGTCTAGATTGGCACGACGCTTTTCCGCAAAAGTGCTTTGCGGAAAAGCGTCGTGCCAATCTAGACACTCTTTTCCGCAAACGCTTTTAACGGAAAACTTTTCCATTAAAAGCATTTGCGGAAAATCATGCCAGTCTAGACGTAGCCATAGTGTATACAGTGAATCCCAGCATAAACCACCACTGAAGGGGGCTGGCCCCAATTGTTTATTTGGCAATAGTACCTAGGAATCCCAATCACGGAGCAGGCCCCTGCTATACAAACACAGATAGTTCCCAATACCAAGAGCTGGAGGGAATTTTTACAGGGAAGTGTCTCTGGTACAGAGAGAGACTGACTCTTAAAACAGGAGATTACCTCATAGGGATGATCTCTTCTTGTACCGGTTTCTCTGTAATTAAAGAGTGGAAGGAAAGGGGTGGAGATGTGAAAGAGAATTGTCATTACTCTCAGCTGGAGAAAGATCCTCTTTATTGGGAGTGCCTCTATGTATGGCGAATGGCTTTGCGGAGTTCATACATTCATCTTGTCCCTGGCCAGCAAGGACCATTGTGATCAACTAGTCAAGGGTCGTAGGGGTCAGGACCCTTCCAGGATTGTGAGGTTATCTCATGGGGGGAGCATATCAAACTGTCAGCCTCCACGCCAGAGCTGGCTTTGCATCCAGCATTTAGAAGAGTGATAAATAAGTATTTTTAAGAGTGTTTTTAATGTATACGGAGGCTGGCACTCAGCGGCTTGCTATGTGAAAGGGGTCACCAGTACGAAAGTGTGAGAACCACTGAATGAGTCTGACCTCTTGTATGACACAGACCACAGAACTTCCCCAATATGAAGTTGTACGGTGTGTGTCATAAGGGTGGAGGTTAGGCCAGGAGGTGGAAGTCGATGGACGTATCACTGCGGCACGGTGCTGTCAGAGGCAGCGCCTGGCTGGGTCCTGGCCCTGCTGCTATTTATAGTCACTATTGATCACATTCGAGCAGGGGAACTCGATATTGAGGGGTTGCTCATTTCATTAGCCCATCACAGCTGGAGCAGAGTGTGAATAGCAGCCAATGACATCTTTGCTGCCTCAAAGGTGAACTAGGAAAAACTGTCATTTGCTGCTCCATTATGATGTTTAAAGATGGCCTCACTGAGGATTTTTTTCTGTTTTTAAACAGCCTCACTAAATAAGAATAATAATACATCTGTGGCTGATTGCTCCTGCAATCCAGTCCATGCTTCCAAACTCAGATAAGAGGCATTGTCACGCCCCTAGGCTCAGACCTACAAAATGCTCAACAGTCTGCCTCCAAGTAAGCAAAGCACTTCAGCAACAGTTTAAGCACATGATTTCAATGGACCCAGCTCCACAGGCATAAAGTTTGCTGGACCAGGACTAAAGTACGCAGCATTTTGCAAAGTTGAGCCCCTAAACTAGAGCTTATACAGGGGTGTGGAACCTTTTTTGGGTCAGGCGCCACTGACCCACAGAAAAATCAGTTGGGGGACGCTTACAAGTGAGAAGTTAAAAACAAAAGCCCCTCACTCATGTGACCCCGTCTGACAAGGAGAAAGACGCTCCCCATATTCCCCTCCCATGCCAGAGCCTAGGGGGGACCCAGCCTAGTAGATTTTGTGTGCAGCAGCCCCGTGGTGGGGCAGTGGGAGGACTGGAGTGCCAATGCAGGCTCCCCAATGTTAGGGGGAGGCCCTGAGCCTCAGGGGCCAGATCCAGGCAAGTCAGGGGCTACATCCGGCCCCAGGAACTGAGGTTCCCCTTCCCTGGCTTATAGCATAAGGACCAGATCCTGAACAGACTTCCATTACACATGCAAGCAGTGACAGTGATCAATGGCACGACAGTGGTACATAAAGTTATTCATTTGTGTGCTTCTTGATCGAGGCCAAATCACACTCCAACAAATGATGGGGAAAAGGGCACAACAAATAAGCAGGTGGGTCAGAGTGGTCACTAACCATGTCTTAGTAACATAATGCTCAATAACAGTAGATTGTGTCGGTATCTGTATATACACTTACTTTTCCACGCAGGGCCAAATGGTTCTGTACATTCTCTTACTCTGCACCTGGAGTACCTGGGGAAAGGAGGGATCTGGGCAAAGTTTTCTAGCCCTCCAATGCTCTGGCCAGCAGAGCCAGGAATAGCAGGGGGTTGGGAAGGAAAGGGTAGTGGTCTGCTGGCAGCTAAGGCAAGCAGGAAATGACTATCCTGCCAGACCAAGAGGGGCACAAGGAAAGACTCGAGTTGTAATTCCCAGACTCCCTGGAAGGATGCAGCAATGTAACTGTGTACTGCAGTCTGGGTGCTCCCCCTCGCCCTAACACCATCCCAGGAAGTGTGAATACGATGCTGTTTATCACTGTGTTTTCCACATACAGTCAGGGTGTGTAATCATGGCCTCAAAGCTCTTGCCAAAGTTCTTCTCCATTTTGGGGAGTCCTCCTTTTGTTAATGATTATTTATTTTTATTACTATTTATTAATCATAAAAATAATTACTAAAGGGATACCTGGGTCTGACTGTTTTCTTTCCTCCAAGATTTTCATCGCAATTTAAGGGCCTGGGAACGTGACATGAGAGGAAGCTGAAAGCCAGGCGGCAGCTCTCCCAGAGGAAAAGTGTGAGTTTCAGTTCAATGGATGTCGAGTCTCAGTTTTTGCCTACACTGGGGGATGTAGCTGAACAGAGCAACCCACTAGTTCAGACATGGTGCCGTGGTCTAAAAAGTGACTTGCTTCTGTGCCGCTTACCTCCTTTGTACACCAGGGCCAGCTATACCAGTGGAAGCCTTGTTTTACACTGTCTGAACTAGGAGCTTCCGTTATGCAGCTACCATGTCGGGCAGTGGTCTCTGACCTTTTTACACCCAAGATCACTTTTTAAATGTCAGGGCAAGCCAGGATCTACCCCATTCCTTCCCCGAGATCCCACTCCTTTCTTGAGGCTGCGCCCTCTCCAAACCTTTCTGCAGACTACTCGTTGCTAATGGAAACTCACCGTTAATTACTTAATTACACCCGAGCCATTTTGCTAGGGCTGCAGCTGGGGAGAACAATTTAATTTAAATTATTCAACAGACTAAGCGTTTTAACTTTCCCAAGTCAGTTGATCAAACTTCATTTTAAATAAAGTAAAACATTATGTCCAACACAAAAGGTTTCAATGTTTTCTTTATTTACGGCAGGGGCAGGGAACCTTTTTGGGGCCTGGGGCCAAAGACCCACAGAAAAATCAGTTGGGGATCACACACGTGAGAAGCAAAAAAACTCCTCCCAAAACCCCCAATCCGCACTGATGTGGCCCCCAACTGAGACACCTCGCTCCTCTGGCACGCCAGCCCCCCACAGGGAAAAGGGAAGGTGCAGGGAGCACTGAGGTTCAGGGCTTCCCATAGGCCAGATTTACTCTTCTGGGGTTCCAGAGTTAGTGGATTTTGTGGGCCCCCTTTAGGCTCTGGGGTAGGTTCAAAAATGAGGGGCTCAATGTGAGGGATGGGGCTGCCAGTGAGTGGGATAGGGATGCAGGATCTGGGTGGGAGGTGGAGTGCAGGGTCTGGAAGGGAGTTTCCTGGCAGGAGAGGGGGTGGGGTGGGGGTACAAGAGGGAGTTTGGGGGTGGGAGGTGGTTGGGGAGTAATGCAGAAAAAGGTGAGAGGGTGAGAATGCAGCCAAATAGCTTGTGGGGGAGGAAGGCAAAGACGTGGGTTGTAAAGGAAGGTGCAGCTTCTGCCAAGTAAAATTATATCCCCCCCTCACATCTTCCCTCTGCTCCAGCCTCACTCCCCTCAGCCCCATGATTCCTCCCAGCCTGATACCCTGCATGCCCCTCAGTGTAACGCCTGTCCCCTCTCACCCTGCCCCCGCATCCTCCACCCCCTCTCCTGCCTCCACATCCCTGTGCCCCCAGCGCACTCACGGGCAGGACAGCAGTGCTGGGGGTCGCAGCCTCCAGGGAGCAGCGCTGGGGCAAGGAGGGGCAGGGGGCAGAGTCTCTTCCCTGCCTGGCCCAGCCCTTTGCTTGCAGGCAGCAGCTCTGGGGCTGCGGCAGGCAGAGCTCGGGGCCTTCCAGGGCTGGCTTCAGCCGGGCCAGGCACCGCGGGGCACTGAGGAAGGGGCTCCCTGAAGCTGCACACAGCCCAGCCGGGTGCAGCGGGGCTCTGGGAAAGGTGGCTCTCCGACCCCGCACACAGCCCGTGAGGAACAGTGTGGCGTAGTCCTGTGTCCAGGGCGCCACATGTGCCAGCCGCCCAGCTCCCTCCTGGAGCAGGAGGCAAGAGTGGGGATGCACATGTGTGTTTGCACACACGCCTCTTCCCCTCTCTCAGCTGGCAAGTTAACACTGAGGCTGCGCCATGCTCCAGCTGGGCAGGATCAAAGAGGGGCAGCCGCCTGGCCAGCTGGTCATGGCGATCGACCCCTAGGGGCGCCGCGATCGACCAGTAGACTGCAATCGACCGGTTGGTGACCGCTGGTGTAGGGACACCAGGGTACAAACCCTGCACTTACGCAAGCCCTAGGATGACTCATCCCCTTCTTCCACAGCCATCCGAGTTGTGAATCAGGTTTCTCTCTTATAGTACCATGTAGAGGACTTCCTGGATACAGTTGTTTAGAACAGAGGGGTTGGCAAATCAACAATAAAAAAGATTTTCTATAATTCGTTTGAACATGGGTCATTATCCAGCATGGTGCCTCTAAGAACCATTTGGAAAGAGGAACCACACATGCAATTTTCGTACCTTCATTTCATCAGATCTAAAATCACATCCATACTTTGGTGCAAAGAGAAAGGCAAGTTATTCATCCTAAAGCACCCATGGGTGAGCAGATCACTGCTTTAACAGAACTTTCCTAGCTCTGCAGCTCTTAGAGACTAACAAAAATATAGACGGCATCATGAGCTTTCATGGGCACAACCCACTTTCTTAAGTTTTTCCAGTTACAGACTAACACGGCTACCCCTCTGAAACTATCCCAGCTCTGCAATTTTGCAGACAAGAGGTTCCAGGCCTCTTCCTTTAATAGTATTTCATTGTAACTATGGCACTATTCAATTTATCAGCCTCCCTTTTGCTGAATGAAAACAATTATGTGTAATTTTATTTGGCATTTGTTTGATCCCAGTGCTTTAAAATCCAGGAATATGGGTCCCTAAAGTCAGACCTATAGTACATGTGGAGGAATCTGTATCAATCAAAGGGGCGTGGCTAGAAAGCCTGTATCAAGGGCTTAAGCTGTTTGGCAATTTTTTAAAACTTATTTTTGAAATACTGATTCACCCATTATTTTTGACCAGCTCTACTAGGGGTTTATTTCAAATTTCTCCTGGAAGAGTCAGAAATGACCTTTGGAGCGCTAGAGTTGCCCAGCAACCGTGAAGCACTAAACTTCATTAACTTCAAGAGCCTAGAAGGGTATTACCAACAAGACAGAGCAAACAATTACAAACAGCCATGAAACAATAGTATCTCTTTAAACCACTTAGCTTGAAACAGACAAAGGGAAAGATTGGGGGGGGGGGGGGAGACACAGCGGCTTGGCTACATTTAATACACAACATCAGCAAAACTACTGCTGTGCACTTGTAGCCTTTCACTACCTATGAAGACAGAGGGGGCTCCCCCAATGTATCAGTAATCCACCTCCTTGAGAGTTGGCAGCTAGGCCAATGGAAGAATTCTTCAGTTGACCTAGCATTGTTTGCATTGGGATTAGGGTGGTTTACCTACACCTCTCAGGGGTGTGGATATTCACACCCTTGAGCAATGTAGCTGGGTTGACCTAAATTTTTACTGTAGACCAGGCCTTAATGCATGCAAGCTAGGATGTGAATCTACAGCGCCTTAGTGGTATGTGCTCCTATTTCAAACAGCAGTATGTCAAAGTGCACTATATAGAACTTTTAGTGGCCCGTGGCAGGGACTACACAGCATTTTAGTACATGGCAAGCTAGAGAGTTGTGGATTCACACCTGGCTTGCTGCAGACTAAGGCTATCTACACAGCAGTGTTATTTTGGAATAACTGACTTTATCTGGATATAACATAGTCCGCATCTACACACAAGCCATTATTTTGACATAATGTCAAAATAATGTTGAGCTGGAGGACTGCTTACTCCTACTCCTAACCCTCATTGTACGAGGAGTAAGGGAAGTTGGGGGAAGAGCGCTCTCTCTCAAAATAACTGCCACGTAGACGGCACCAAAAGTCGAAATACAGGCAGTCCTCGACTTATGAACGGGTTATGTTCCGAACACCTGGTCGTAACTCGATTTGGTCGTAAGTCGGAAAGACCCTTAAATGCGCTATTCACGCTGTTCGAAAAACTTGACGTACATGGTTCTCAACTCGAAAATATTATAATGGGGTTAATGGAAGGTTGGTCGTAAGCACGGATGGTCGTAAGTCATATCTTTGTTTGCGTAACACTGACAGGCAGAACTGAACCTGGGACTCTGGAACTTTGTTCATGAGCCTCTACCTCTTGAGCTAAAAGCCAGCTGGCTCCGAAACTCATTCTCTCTCTCTGTAAGTGGGAAAAGTGCCACTACATGAGACAGTGAGCCACACCCAGTAAGTGTGTGGGTTACACCTGCAGCATTGCACCAAGTCAGTCTTAAAGTGTTATTTTAAACTGATTCAGTAAACCAGTGCAAAAGGCTGAGTGAACACTCTTAGGGTATGTCTACACTTGCTCCCTAGTCCGAACTAGGGATGCAAATGTAGCATACCGAAGTTGCTAATGAAGCGCGGGATTTAAATATCCCACGCTTGATTAGCATATTCGCATCCGGTCGCCATTTTAAAAATCCACTAGTCCGAATTAACTCGCGGCGTACGCGTGTAGACATGGTATTCCGAAAGAAACCCTTTCTACTCGTAATGAGGAGTAACAGTTAATCTGAGGGAAAGGGTTTCTTTCGGAATACCGCTTCATTAGCAAATTCAGTATGCTACATTTGCATCCCTAGTTCGGACTAGGGAGCAAGTGTAGAAATACCCTCTGTTTGGTTTTAGCCAGGCTTAATTTTGATTTAGCTTGAATCGTTTTAAGCTCAGCTGAATGTAGTCACTTTGAAACCAAAACAGAAGCGTGTCTGCGCAAGGTTTTGCACTGGTTTGAGTAACCCAGTTTATTTAAAGCAGGGCAAGTATTCAGCCATGCACGTGACCTCATGATGCAATTTGGAGTATGTTGTAGGGTAAGTCTACACTACAGCGGAAGATTGAAGCTGCTGCTGTCGATCTTCCAGAGTTCAAGTTAATGGGTCTAGTGAAGATGTCTAATTTGAACTGAGAGGGGTGCTCTGGTCGATGCCAATAACCCTGCTTTCATGAGGAGTAAGGAAAGTCGAAGGGAGAGTGTTCTCCCTGCAACTTCCTGCAGTGTAGACAGTGGGAAAAGCCAAGTTAAGCTACTTTGACTTCAGCAACGCAATTAACATCGAGCAAATCTAGTGCCCATCTATAAAAAGGGAAATAAGAGCAACCCAGGAAACTACAGACCAGTCAGTTTAACTTCTATGCCAGGGAAGATAATGGAGCAAGTAATTAAGGAATTCATCTGCAAACATCTGGAAGATAAGGTGATAGGTAACAGCCAGCATGGATTTGTAAAGAACAAATCATGTCAAACCAATCTGATGGCTTTGATAGGATAACAAGTCTTGTGGATAAGGGAGAAGCAGTGGATGTGGTATACCTAGACTTTAGTAAGGCATTTAACATGGTCTTGCATGACCTTCTTATCAATAAACTAGGGAAATACAATCTAGATGGTGCTACTATAAGGTGGGTGCATAACTAGCTGGATAACCGTTCTCAGAGAGTAGTTATTCATGGTTCATAATCATGCTGGAAAGGCATAACAAGTGGGGTACCTCAGGGGTCTGTTTTGGGACTGGTTCTGTTCAATATCTTCATCAGTGATTTAGATGATGGCATAGAGAGTACAATTATTAAGTTTGCAGATGATAGTTTGCAAGTTTGCAAGCTGGGAGGGGTGGTGAGTGCTTTGGAGAATAGGGTCAAAATTCAAAATGATCTGGACAAACTAGAGAAACTGTCTGAGGTTAAACAGGATGAAGTTTAATAAAGACAAAGGCAAAGTACTCCACGTAGGAAGGAACAATCCGTTTCACACATGCAGAATGGGAAGTGACTATCTAGGAAGGAGTACTGCTGAAAAGGATTTTAGGGGTAATAGTGGACGACAAGTTAAATAGGAGTCAACAGTGTGACACTTGCAAAAAAAGCAAACATGATTCTGGGATCCATTAACAGGTGTGTTGTGAGCAAGACACGAGAAGTCATTCTTCCGCTCTACTCTGAGCTGATTAGGCCTCAATTGGAGTATTGTGTCCAGTTCTGGGCACCACATTTCAAGAAACATGTGGAGAAATTGGAGAAGGTCCAGAGAAGAGCAACAAAAATGATTAAAGGTTCTAGAGAACATGAGCTATGAGGGAAGATTGAAAGAATTGGGCTTAGTGTATTTAAACTAAAGAATTTAGGTTAGAAAAGAGAAGACTAAGAGAGGACATGATGGCAGTTTTCAAGTATCTAAAAGGGTGTCACAAGGAGGAGGGAGGAAAATTGTTCTCCTTGGCCTCTGAGGATAGGACAAGAAGCAATGGGCTTATATGACAGTAAGGGAGGTTTAGGTTGGACATTAGGAAAAACTTCCTAGTTGTCAGGGTGGTTAAACCCTGGAATAAGTTGCCTAGAGGGGTCGTGGAATCTCCCTCACTGGAGATATTTAAGATCAGGTTAGATAGACATCTGTCAGGGATGATCTACACAGTGCTTGGTCCTGCTGTGAGGGCAGGGGACTGGACTCAATGACCTCTCGAGGTTCCTTCCAGTTCTGGTGTTCTGTGATTCTATGAAGTTGCATATCTTAATTCGATTTTGTTCTGTAGTGCTTAGTCAGCTGCTTTACTTGTTTGAGTAGTTCCATTAACTTCAAGAACCGGCCTACACATCTGCAAGACCAAGAACTATCTGTGGAGGAGGAGGAGAGGGAAATGATATAGTGGTATAAAATGAAGCGGGTAAATTGTGAACTAAACTCCATAGTCCCCAAGTGGGTAAGCTCCATCTACCCATGTCTGTCACCGGCAACATTACTGCTGGCAATGTTCTTTGCTGTTTTGGGTCGATGCTAAGCTATGTACCAGCTGGCTGGCTGGCAATGTTCCAAGCTGAGCATGAACAAGAGGTCGAAATGCTGTAATATAGCGGTGAGGAACCTAAGGCCCAGGGGCCAGATGTGGCCCCTGGCTTGCCTGGATCTGACCCCTGAGGCTCAGGGCTCCAGCCCCTCACCGTTCCCACATGGGGCTGGAGCACTCAAAATCTACTAGCCTGGGCCCCTTTAGGCTCTAGAGTGTGAGGGGCAAGTGGGGAGCGTCTTTCTCCTTCTCAGGGCCATGTCAGCGAGGGGATTTTCCCCTTCTCTGCTTCTCACTTGTGTGCGGTCCCCAACTGATTTTTCTGCGGGTCAGCAGCCCCTACCCAAAAAAGGTCCCCTACCCCTGCTGTAAGAGGGTGACCAGATGTCCCATTTTTAAAGGGACAGTCCCATATTTCAGCCCTCTTGCAGGCGTCCCAATTTTTTCTTTAAAAAGGGCAAACTGTCCAGAATTGTATGTCTTCCCGCTCCAGTCAGTACTGGCAGGGCTTGCAGCTGGCCAAATCCCCACTCTCCCCACCCCCGTCATCCTCTTCCTGGCTCGCACTGGCTGCTCACTGCGGTGGCTGGTGAGGGCAGGCATGTCACCACTGCTGCCCACGCTTTGGCCGTTGATGTGCTCCCACTCTTGCTGTCCTCTCCTTGCTTTGCCTCTTCTCCCCCCTCCCCAGCCCCACTTCTCCTCCATAGCCGCCTGGTGGGGCATGTCCTGCTCCCAGTGCTGTACAAAGAGCCAGCCCCTGGTTGGAGCACTCAGCTTGCCGGGAGCTTGGCCAGTGGCAAGTTGCTTTCTTCCCCTCCGGCCTCTGGCTGGGCCGGCCTCTCAGGAAAATTCACAACCCTCTGGCCTAGTAGGAGGAGCCAGGCCCTGCATGTGTCACAGCCCCCTGGCACGGGGAATAGGGTTGCCAGATGAAACAAAAATACTGAACACCCCCCCCCCCCCAAAAAAAACCACTGTGAAAAAATTTTGTTGAAAAAAAAGGGGGGGCGGGGACCAAAGTTGTTGAGCAAAAAAAGATTCCAAGAACCTGGATCACTGCTAGGGGTTACCAGGTAGTCATTTAAAAAAACCCCAAAACCCGGACATGCTTCACGGGGCGGGGGGAGGAGGGGAAGGACCGGCCAGGAAGGGAGCGGTGCTGGCCGGGAAGGGGGACCTGGAAACAGCTAACGGGGGCAATGGGGCTGGCCAGGAGATGGGGGCCAACGGGACGCAGGGCTGGTCGCCGGGAGGGGTCGGGCAGAACGGGGCTGGCCGCGGGATATCGGGGAGGGGGACCAGCCGGGAGAGGCGGGCTGGCCGGGAGTAAGGAGGGATGGAAAGCACAGCTGGGGGATTGGGGGCCGCGAGGGTGGCCGAGAAGAAAGGGGGCAGGAAGCAGAGCTGGCGGGGGTGCAGCGGCGCTGGCCGGGAGGAAGGGGGAGGAAGCAGAGCTGGGGAGGCGGGAAAGGTGCAGCGGTGCTGGCTGGGGAGATCAGGAAGAGGAACGGGCCAGCAGGAAGCAGAGCTCGGGAGTCGGGGGCCACAGGGCTGGCCGGGAGGAAGGGGGACCAGGAAGCACAGCTGGCTGGGGGACGGTGCAGTGGCGCTGGCCGGGAGGAAGGGGGCCGAGGAAGGGGGGCGGGAAGCAGAGCTGGCGGGGCGGAGAAAGGTGCAGCAGTGCTGGCCGGGAGGAAGGGGGCCAAGAGGAAGGGGGCGGGAAGCAGAGCTCAGGGGGAGCCACAGGGCTGGCCGGGAGGAAGGGGGAGCAGGAAGCACAGCTGGCGGGGGACGGTGCAGCGGCGCTGGCCGGGAGGAAGGGGGCCGAGAGGAAGGGGGCGGGAAGCAGAGCTGGCGGGGCGGAGAAAGGTGCAGCAGTGCTGGCCGGGGAGATCAGGAAGAGGAACGGGCCGGGGAAGCAGAGCTGGGGGGCAGTGCAGGGGCTGGCCGGGAAGATCAGGAGGGGAAGTGGGGAAGAACTGGCCGGCCGGGAAGGGGGGGGGGTGAGCAAATCAGCCGGCGGGGAGCGGGACTGACCTGGGCACTTGCTGCCTGTCCCGCGCAGGCTCCCGGCGACGCACGAGCGAAGAGGAGGCTTCCCCTCCTCCTCACACTCAACCGACTGAGGGCTCCCGGCAGCAATAGAGGCCCCGCCTCCCAGCTGGGACTCCCAGCCGCTCCCCCCGCCCCCGCCAGGCTTCCGTCCAGTGCGCAGCCGGAAAAATCAGAAAATACCCGACATTGCACATGTCCGGTATTTGCTGATTTTTTTTTTACCGGACAGAGCGCGCAAATATCGGACTGTCTGGTACAATGCCGGACACCTGGCAACCCTCTCCACCCCTCAGCTTAGCTCCGGAGTAGCAGGTGGAGGGAGGCCATTTTCAGGTTGTCCAGGCCTTGAACCTGCAGGCTCCACCGTGCTCCCCACAGACAGGAGGGGCTAAGCCCCACCCCCGCCCCCCATTACTGCCCCCAGGCAGCCTGAGAAGAGATGAGCTTTACAAAGACATGGACCAGGTCTTCCCCCTCCCCTCATGGCTGGGCGCAGCTCTTGTCCCTTCCCTCCTGCACAGTGCCAAAAGGCTGCTGCTGGCCACCTTCTGGTGTGAACCCCGGCAGAAATCAGGGGTGTGTGTGTGAGACCTTCTACCCTTCCCCTCTCCCCTGCATGTTAACTTGGGAAGACATGGCAACGGGAGAGGTGCATCCATCCTGGGGCCCAGCCAGGCATGGAGGGCAGAGAATGCTGGGTGGGGAGGGAGGGGGGATAGGGTTGGGGCAGGTCTGTTGGTTACCTCCCCTATGTGAGAGAGGTGTACGGGGATGTGCGTGTGGCCACCTCTCACCAGGCAAGATACAGATAAATAAAGATAAAGATACATTAAAAAGCCCCAACTACACAGTATTTCTTTTTAACCGGGGCTCAGTCAATTTAATGTTCATTTGAACATTGGTACTACGTAGTTTTGCTTCATTGCCACTGAAGTCACTTGACGAGGAGCAATTTAACCAGCTGTCCCGTATTCAGCAGAGGGAAATTGGTCACCCTAGTAATAGACAATATATCAAGCAGGATATTACTGCCTGAGGAGAAAGGAGGAACTTTAAACATACATCCTGCTTACACATCACTCCATTAAAATTCCACTCTTTCTTCATAATCATGCTGCTGGTGCTTATCCAAGACATATCATGTTTTTACCCTGCCAAGCTATCACCCTCTCCCTTTTGATCCTGCAGTGATGAGATTAGACAGCATTCGTTCCTTCGCAAGCGCTGCCACAGCAGTGCACTGATGTCACACGCTGAGGATTATGAATTCAGTGGAGGGCCCATCAGAAGGAAGAGCTGGGCGAGGAGGGAGAACGCGGCGATGGGCGCTAGTTTTGCGTGGAATAGCAAACGCGGGCATAGCAAAACGTTGCAACCAGATGAATTGGTTTTGATTAAAAAATGTTCACTTTTCCACGGGATAATCCCTGTTTAGCAGTGCAGATTGAACAGTGCCAGTAGGCTGTAAACATGCGTTCATAAAATACACCCTCAGCAAGAATATATGGCACAGACAGATCCTATCGCATGTCGCTATCCAGGCCTGCCAACAAGGGAAGGGCGAAGGTGGCAATGGTCCCAGAGCCCGGTGATTCAAAGAGTCCCAGCCTTTTAAATCGCTGCCAGAGCACCGTGCCACATGCTCCTCGCAGCTCTGAGGGCTGGAGGAAGGAGAGTGGCGTTGCGATCTGGGCTGCACTGAGGGCCTGCTGCCCCAGCCCTTCTACCTGAGGCCCCTCCCCTTCTGGGGCACAGAGCTGGGCCCCCACACTCCTTGCCTAGGGAAGCTGTCGGCCTCCCTGTTGCTGTCTATGCTGGCTCTGTAGGAGAACCTCCTGGAAGTGCTGGCAGATCCTTGAACAGTTCTGCTCTTTGTTCCTGAGCTGTAACTTTGACTTGTAGCCATTTAAAGCTTCCTTGCAGAGACAGTGTTGCGCCTGGAGAGCTTCTTCCAGAAAAGCAACAGTTAGGACTACTTTTCCCATGTAATACAATTTGTTACACCAACCAGTCTGATAATCTTTTGTAACTGATACCTAGAATCAGCCCTCTGAATGAACATAAGTGCAGGTTGGACCTCCCTGGTCCGGCAACACGGGGAGTTTGCCAGATCGGGGAGGTCAGACCTGGGGCTTTCCTGGGATTTACCTCTTGGCCACCAGCCCGGTCAGTGTTGCTGCCCCTGGCCAGCTGGCAGGCTCCAATCGGGGTTTGCAGTCCCACTCCAGCTGGAGAGGCTCCCTTCCCCCTGCAGCTGGCGTGCTCCGGCCAGCAGAGCTCAGCTCCCAGCTAGCAGGGCTCCCTGGCCCCGCTTCCAGCCAGCAGAACCCAGCTCCTGGCTGGCAAGGTCACAGCTGGCCCACTGCGGCTGGTGGGACTCCAGCCCCAGTCGCCAGCCCTGCTCCAACTGCTGGCCCGCTGGCCGGGCTCCCTGCTGCCAGACTGGCTGCGCTCCCTGACGCTGGCAAACTCTGTGGCTGGGGCTCTCTACCACAGATGTTGCCGGACCAGAGAGTCCCGGACCACAGAGGTTCAACCTGTACATAGATTACCTCCTTGAAACCCAGTTCTGCAAACACATATGCAACATGCGTCATGCTGCTAAGTGTTTGCAGGATCTGACCCTTGGTGGTTATAGCCATAGTTAAAAACAACCAAAAATACACACAGTGTGTGAGAGATTTATTTTCATAATGGTATATGCAGGGTGTTCACAAAGACCGTGCATGCTTGGTGGTTCCTGAGGTTTGTGGATATGTGGTTATATAAGCCAAACACCTAAAGGTCTGCAGTTACATGGGATACCAGCATGCCACTGATGCAGTGTGAGAAAGGACAGAGGCCTGTCTTTTGGTTAAGGCTGGATTCTATTCCTGGTTCTGTTACAGACTTCTTTTGTGTGTCGCATACCCTAGGGCAGGGGTGGGCAATAATTTTTAATGGCCACTCCACTCCAAGGCTTTGATGAGTGGTCAAGAGCCACACTTTTCTGTGGAGGGTATGCAGGGTCTGGGATGGATGTTGGGTGCACGAGGGGAGGGATTTGGGTGCAGGAAACGGTGAAGGAAGGGTTGTGTCCTGGGGCAGAGGGTCAGGATGCAGGGGTCACCAGGGGGTATGGGTGCAGGAGAGGATTCTGGCCGGAGGGAGGGATGTAGAAGGGGGTGCAGGGGCTGGGAGGGAGGTGTGACTTGGGGCAGAGAGGAAGGTGCAGAAGGTTTAGTTGGTGACCTGGGGCAGGGGGAGTTGGGGAGCAGGAGGGTGCCAGATACAGGTTCTGGCCCAGAGGCACTTACCTAAGCAGCTGCTGCCCAGCAGGACCCTCAGGCAGGCTTCCTGCCTGCCACAATCCCAGACTTCTCCATGTTGCTCTCTTCGCTGCGCACCGGGGTGGGGGTGGGGAGCTTTGTGTGCTGCCCCCCATCCCCAACACAATCTCTCAGCTCCTGTTGGCAGCCAGCCGCTTTGAGCGGTTTGGGCTGCTTCAGGCCTGCGGGTCCCGACGGGGCTGGCCACGGGCTGGATTGAAAGGCTTGGAGGGCTATATCTAGCCTGCCCTGATTCAGCACAATGGGGCCCCAGTCCCTCTGAGCCTCTGGGTGCTACTGTAATACAAAACAAGGACCCAGTTATTTACTGGAAGATGTGCTCCAGATGTGCTCCAGCTCCCTTCAGCCACTACACATGCAGCTAGCTAGTGTAACTTCACTTTAAGTGTTTTTGTTTCATTGTAGCATTTGAGCACGCTTATAATATGATACATACCAGTACATGCAGCTACAAACCAAGACATCTTTACAAGCATAAATACCACCAATTTGTTTCCTTTTTTATATAGTATATTTTATAATAGACAATAGCAACCTACTCTCTTGGGTCAGCATGCCCGCTAGGGCATTGGTAAGTCCGGCAGGTCCAAAATTTTGCCTATTTGCTTTCTATTATCTCTTTGCAAAGAAGCCATATAATTAATTCTCTCTTGTGTTTTTCCCCTGAAAGCAAAATATTTCAATGTTCTTTTTATTCCCTTTTGAAAAACAGCAATTCATTATTACTTCAAGAATAATGAAGGGGGGAAAGTCAGCAATTAAAAATTACATCTGAAACTTCTATGAGACTTTAAAAACATTATATATTTTAAACACTTAATGTTTACTGTGTTATTATCCGTGAATTAACACAAGCGTCAAGAATGTGTGTATATAATTTCTGAGCACCCTAGCAATTGCTTTTACAAAAAAATCACCCAGCACCTAAATGAAAAAAAAAATGAATGGAGATGCCTATCTCCTAAAACCGGAAGGGACCTTGAAAGGTCATCAAGTCCAGTCCCCTGCCTTCACAGCAGGACCAAGTACCATCCCTGACAGATTTTGCCCTAGATCCCTAAATGGCCTCCTCAAGGATTGAACTCATAACACTGAATTTAGCAGGCTAATGCTCAAACCACTGAGCTATCCCTCCCACCTAATACAATAGAAAAATTAATATGTTAGCCAATAAACCCAGGAGCAAACTTCATTCCACTCCAACACCCCACACCCTCACTCTTTCCTGGAAACCTTATCAAGAGGTGGTTCTTAAATACTGCAATATAATTAGAGGGTGGTATCTCCTACTTTGTTCTAAGTGCTTTCCAAACCGAGAAAGATTCGGTCTCTGTCCTTGTAAACATTACCGAAAGCCAGAAAAAGATCTTTGAATTCCCATTGCTCTGTTTCTTCTCTCTTCACTCTGCTTGTTATGTTGAATTGCAGATTGGTGAAGGCTCCTACACTCAGAGTTGCTGACCCCAGCACACCCTCGACTTCAGTGAAGGGTAATCCCAGCCATGAGTGGGCTGCATGCATGGCCCCTCCATCTCAGAGGGCCACAAGATTGTCATAACCAAGGCAGTATCCTGGGATAGGGTAGTTTTACTGACTGCAGCTGTGTCCCTAGAATTTGCGGGAGGTGATGACTGAACTGTACCAGCGCTTTGATTGGACACAGAGGGAGCACCCGGCTCTCACAAAGTTGTGTGCAATCAGCATGCACTTCACTTTATGCGCCCTGGCTTTACATGTGTGTCGCTTTAGTAATACTGGTAGGGAAAAAAACAACTATGCAGAGAAAAACCAGCAGAATCTGGCAACCTAGTGCACCCGCAACAGTAAACAAAATGTCTCGTGGGCCACACCTAGAACCCCAGCCTTCGGTCTGTAAGTTGCCTGCCACTGCTCTATCTTCATGCAAGTCAACAGGACACATGTGTGTGCACATGAAAGGGTCTCCCCAGGCGGGACAGCTTGCAGGATCAGGGCTAAAATGAGCAACTTCTGTTTTGTCAGAGACGAGGAGTAAATTAAACTACGACATATGGCTTATATTGATTTGTCATAACATTGGAGCTTAACATGTACATTCTGATACCGCCATAACTAGCATTGTGACTATCACTGTGATGACAGTGATGAACATTGAGACAAAACTTCTCATATATAAGGACAAAAGAAATCTGCATGAACAGGGGGAAAGCTTCTAGATTAGGGCTTGCTTCCCTCCTGCATTATGCCAGTAACACAAGGACACTTTGATGTAAAACACTGAGGCTACGTCTACACTGGCAGCTTCTGTTCTTGCACAAAAACTTGCCTGCTGTCTACACTGCACACGCATTCTTGCACAAGTAAATTTACAGTATAGCATTGTAAAACAGGGCTTCTTCCGGAAGAGTCATTCCTCTCCCCACGAGGAATAAGCCCTTTTGCGCAAGAGCTCTTCCAGAAGAGGGCAGTGTAGACAGGCAACATGAATTTCTTGCGCAAGAAGACCCTATGGCTAAAATGGCCATCAGAGCTTTCTTGTGCAAGAGAGCGTCCACACTGCCATGGATGCTCTTGTGCAAAAGCACATCTCTTGCGCAAAAGCACATGGCAGTGTGGATGCGCCCTTGTGGAAGATTTTTTGCACAAGAACTCTTCCACAAAAGAGTTCTTGTGCAAGAAGCCGCCAGTGTAGACGTAGCCTATATGTTCTGGCCCAATCCATGTAACCAGCCCTCCTGAAGTCAATGGGGCAGCACAGAATCTCTAACCAAAGCATGTATGTAAATGCTTTCCTGGATCAGATCACCTTGCAGGATTGAGTGCTGAGTTACACCAGCATGAAACTGGAGTAACACTGGGATGAATCAGGCCTGTTGGGTCTTTTCGGTGGTTTTTGCTGTTTCCCCCAGAATTCAAGCTGGTTTAAAAAATGTCCTGTCCTTTGGTTGCGAAGATAACCTTCTGTTTGTAAACCCATTCAGCAATGTCACTCGGACAATGGGAATGATTTTAGAATGACATGGCTTTCTGTCCAAAGGATGCAAAAGTGCTTTTTTACTTTCCAACTCTGAGGCTTAATTCAATTTGCACTTTGGATAACATTGTTAATCATTTCACGGCTGAGAGCTAGCCAGTGCACTTATTGGATGTTGCTGGGCATACCTGTCAGCTTCTGGTGCTGCACTCACTTGAAAGGACAGTGTCTGGGAATAAGGCTGCGAATTTTCAGGATTCGGGAGACAGATGTTCAGTAGACGGTTCTCAGAAGCAGATGCTTGTCAATCCTTAAAAACTAGGGTACAATGTCATCATCAAAAGTACTGACAACCTAGAGGTGACTTAGAGGAACTTTGTATGCAGTGCTGATTGGTCCCACGATATTAGAGAGACAAGATGGGTGAGCTAATATGTTGGTATTGGACCAACTTCTGTTAGTGAGAGGAGAAGCTTCCATAGAGCTCATGTTCAGGACTGGAAAATATTCTCACAGCTACACAGAAAGTGAAACAGATGGTTTAGCATAAGTAGTTAACACCTATTTCAAGGGACCATTCAAGGTGAAGGGGCCCATTAACACCTCTGCGATCATGAGGGGGAGGGATGGGAGAGGGTGATAAGTGGGTTATAGAGGTTTGCAATTAGTGTCCCTCTCCACTCCATGATTTTTAGTCCCCAAGGAAGTTTTGAATTTAACTTCCCAGACTGTTGAATGTGTCGGGCAGGTTTCCTTTGAGGACGAGGATTGAGGACGAGGTCTGGCTTGTTTGGGTATTTGAGAGAGTATGTAGAGGTCCCTGAGGTGGGTTTGAGGGGAATGAAGTTGTAGAGTTTCTCAAGGAAGTGCCTGGGGAAGGATTTGATGACACCCTTACATTCCTGGGTAAACTGTGGTGTGGGCTCTTTGCATTATTTATGTCATGATGGTGGAGGACTCTGATGGCTTCCCCTTCCTGCTGGCTTGATCTCTGGTGGCTGACTTTCAGGGGCTGTGGAGCTGTCTTCTTGGCAGCAGAGGGATTGTGGTTGATGTCACATTTCACAGTCCATTTTTTTTCCCTGAACCAGTCAGTATAATGACCAAGAATGTGGTTTCGTTCACTGCGACATGCCCATCATTTGTCTTATGACACTCAGGGGGACATAGTAATTGTGGGTGTTAGGTTGTGAAAGAATTCATGTGAAAGAGTCATGGAAGAATTCTTCTTGTTCCCCACGTATTAGTACCGGTCAAGCTCTGTGGTGGGGCAGAAGTTTAGTCTCTTGCAGAGCACAGATGATTCAGCTCCAGTTAGGCGTGGTCTTGCTAAATTGCTGATGTCAGGGTGTCATGTAGTGTCCATGTGGTGAGTCCTGGTGCCACGGTTTCTGATGGACATGCCGTTCTATGGGCTGCGGTGTTGTTGTTGACTCCACTTTCTGTTTTAGCCGTTGGCTGGCTGTCACAAGGATTATTCACTCATTGTTTTGGGTTTCATGCATGATTTGCAAGCAAGTTTCCTGATTTTTTTTCCTTCCAGCCTGTGGGAGAAAGTGCTGAGTTCTTGTGTGAGGCAGCCCCTTCTGGAATATGCAAGGTTCAGTAAGTGGTTCTGCAATTTCCCCAAAGAGCTCTTCAGCATATTTGGTGTTGTATGTAGTGGTCAAAGGGGAATTTTGTAGGTTTCCTATCAAGACTAGTCCAGCAGCATTGGCAGTTCACTTTAAACCATTTCCTGCTAACTGCACTCCTAGGCCACAGTCTTGTAACTGATAGCATGCAATTGGCGTGCTAAGTGCATGCCAGGCCCCATTAACTTTGAGGCTCCCAGCAATCTGCCTATCCATTGTCAATTGCAGAATAAGAGTATTTGTCAGCCTCTCTTGAAATACTGGATACTCCAGAGAGTATTCTACATATTAGGCATTGTGCCACACATACCTAGTGTCTTGTGCAACAGGAAGGATTTAATAATAAATACCCATGAATGAATGTCTCTCTCTCTCCTTGTGTCTTACTATGAAATCTGGCACTAAAACATAAGAGCAGAGTCAAAGGAGAACAGAAACCCATTTCTCCCCTCGGGCAATCCTTCCATCTCAATCATGTACATTTTTCAGATTAAAGATCCATCCAGTTGAAAATCACATTCACGAATGAAAATTGCGTAACTAACACTGAACTGTAACTGTCAGGAGTTAGTGAAATAAATCTATTTTAGTGTGATGTTTCACGTTTTTAACTTTATTTTCGTTTGCTCTGTTTTCCTGGTGTTACCTGTCAGTTACATGCCAATCCTGGAACTAGGGCTGCTAGTATGGGCCCTTGGGCACATGTTTCACCTCCTGAGATCAGTGGGATGCACAGGATTTAGCATGGGTACTGGGAAAACCTGGTAGTAGCTCCCATTATAGGAGCAAGGTTTTAAGGCTTGATTCTGCAAATCCCTGGGCACCTGAGTAGCTGTCACTGGTGAGCTACTCAGCTGTGCAAAGTCACTCCCACACCTAAATGTTTGTCTGAGGGCCCTCTGGACAGCAGAGAAGAAAAGCCCTTGTGCCTACCTCCTGCTTGATTTGAAGCTCATTTGACTTTAAAGACCTCTAGTTTAGATCCTGGGACTTCAAGAGGGGAGCAGAAACCCCCTCAGAACACATTGTAAATGTAATTTCATTTCAGGACTATAAAGTTATGCTGAGCTGCTTTCTGTTTACACGCCAAGTCATGCACTTTTTAAACACAAGCAGGTTGGGTGGTTGTTTTAAACTCAGGAGGTACTACCTTAAGAAACGTTTTCAAAATGGCAGTGACCACAACCCTTTAACCAGCATAAATGCCACTCACTTTAAGAGGAAAATTGGTTGGCGGGGGGCTCACAACACTCTGCTTTTGCCCAGATTTCTATTATTCCACCCTCTCTCTTCTCCCCTCTCCAGGAAGCTGACTTGTGGCACAACTTTGGCTGACGTACGCTCAGGCACAGGAATACAGGTCAGCCTCCTCGTTTTCTTTTCAGGGACACCCCAAGGTGGCTGCGAGACAAGAAAAGGGGCGGGGGCAGATAACGTGAAAGTAAGTTATAAAAAACACCCCACGACTTGCCTACAGGTGAGAGCCGAGTTTCTCCGACTCGTCCCCTGGCTGGCTCACGGCTGTACGCACACTGAACCCCAGCCTGCTGCCTGACTCACGCCGGGAAAGCTGGGGAAGGAGCGATCCGTGCCGGAGGGGAGGAGCTGGCGGGGGAGGAGCAGAGGGGAGCAGGTGAAACTGACTCCTCCAGGAACTTTATCAGGGGCTGGCCTGCAGGAGAGCCCAGAGCCGGAGGGGGCAGCCCCGCCGCTGCCCAGGGGCACCGAGCGAAGGAGCAGAGCCATGGCCGGGGAGCTGAGCCAGGAGGCGCTGCTGGATTTCTTGTGCCAGGCTGGGGGGCAAGTGACCAACGCCGCCCTGCTGGGCCACTTCCAGCGCTTCCTGCGGGAGCCCGGGGCGGCCGGGCAGGTGCAGCAGCGCCGGGAGCAGTTCAAGGGCTTCGTCAACGCCGTGGCCACGGTGCGGCAGGCGGCGGGCGGCCCCAAGTACGTGGTGCTGCGGAAAAGGTACCGGGACCTGCTGGGCGAGGAGCTGGCGCCGCCCCCCGCGCAGGGGGAGGCCGCAGGAGGCGGCGGGGCGCGCAGCGCTGCCAGGGCGCACGGCGCGTTCCAGGCGCAGCAGCGCCCGGCGCCCACCCGGGACCATCCCGGCTCCTGTCCGGGCCGGGGGCCCCCCAACCTGCCCCCTGCAGACCCAGCGAGGCAGGGAAAGGAGCCGCCTCCTGGCCCGGCCCGGCCCGGTGACCAGGGGGGCCCCCCGGAGCCCTGCGCCCCAGCCGCCCTGCCCTGCGCGCTCGCCGGGCTCCAGCAGCAGCGGATCCAGGCGTGGGTGGAAAGCAGCCAGGACAGCTGGTCCGCGCTTCCCCCGGCCCCGCCGCCCCCCGAGGATGCCTGGGGGCGCCCTCCGCCCATCTTCAGGAGCATCCGGTGCCAGCTGGCCCTGCAGGACCTGGAGGGGTTCGTGGAGCAGGCCAGCCCCTGGAGCAGCCAGAGCAGCGACTCTCTGACACAGGCAGGGGACAGGGAAGCCAGCCCCCCCAGGGGAGCAGGCAAAGGGCCCAGAGACCCAGGGGGGCCGCAGCTCAGCAACGGGGCCCCCAGCGACCGCCATCTCCGCAGCAAGCTCAGAGCCAACGGGCAGGAGGTGGAGGTGAATGGCGTCGCGCCCGGCCCCCGCCACTCCTTCCGGAGCAAGAGCACCCCGGGGAGCAGCAGGGCGTCCTCCTCTGAGGATGAGCTTAGGGACCAGGTCCAGGGGAGGAGAGGCCGGCGCCTGCGGCGGTCCAGGAAGATGTCCAGGCGGGCAGTATTGGCCTCCCCAGGTGTGGATGCTCCCATCACTTTCCTGCACTTGGACTTTTTGCAAAGACAGGTGCGTGCGCCCACAGAGGAGGTGCTGCCGGCCTCCCACGGGCCTCCTGACTCCAGACCCTCCTTGGTGCCCCTGGACCCCAGGGAGCACAACTGGATCGTCATGGTGGCCGCTGGCTCTTGGCTGCAGGTCCGGGCGCTCTTCCTGGAAGATCCCCATCTTGCTTTGCAGAGGGACTTTATCTCGGGCTACACGGCGCTCCACTGGATTGCCAAACACGGAGCCATCCAAGTGCTCCAGGACTTGGTCAGTGGGGCCCAGAAAGCCGGCATCTCCCTGGATGTGAACGTGAAGTCCAGCTGTGGCTACACCCCCTTGCACCTAGCGGCGATCCACGGACACCAGAGGATCATGAAGCTGCTGGTCCAGAAGTTGAACTCCAAGGTCCACATGCGGGACAGCAGCGGAAAGAGGCCTTGGCAATACCTGAGCAGCTCCACCTCTGGAGAAGTGTGGCAGCTGCTGGGGGCTCCAAAGGGCAAGACCATCTTCCCCACCCAGCCTTTAGTCAGACACACCTCGCCCTCCAGGAAGGCCAAGAGCCAGGAGGTGGCCAGGAACATCAGCAGGAAAACCTCCCTCGCGGCCTGCCTGAAAACACAGCACATGAAATGGAAAATGTCCGCCAAGTACCCCGCCCTGAGGGAGCGGGAGGAGTATAGTGACTGAGAGCCCACGGTGGGGAGCACACGTATAATGAGTCTTGGGTGTCTGCTACAGAGTGGGCCAAGCTAGAGGTGGAGGCAAGGGGGAACTTTCTGGTTAATTAACTATTTTGCTGCTTCTCACTGGACCCTTTTTGGCCTGTCTTAAATAGAAACATTGGTCTGGAAACTGTCTGCTCAGTGAGCTAATACTGTCACCGCTCCCAGCCATAGGGGAAAGCCCAATTTTGGGAGGCAGCTGGGGGCCCTCGCTCCCTGAAACTTAGCCATGGTGACTGCAACTGAGCTACATCTCAGACTAGCTCCCCTCCTTGCCATGGCCCTTAGTTCAGGTAGTCTCAGAACCATTCGTGAGCTGCTGGAAAGTTGGCGTGGGGGGGAAAGAGATGCAAGGGGCAAGCAGTGATCACAGGAAGAAAAGATTGGAGGGACACTAAATCATTCCTGTCTGACCTGGCCTCCAGCCTGAAACCAAGGGCATAGAGAGGGAGGCAAAACTCATGTTGAAGTCCTTCCTGCTGTGGAAAGAGGCAGGGATCATCAGCAAAACAAGAACCGAAATATTCACGTCATAGGCGAGGGGGATGAAAAAGCTCTTAAACTGGGACAACACTACACTAGTGGCCAGCTATTCATTTATTTGCCTTGAGAGAGTGTATTTTGGGGAAGAAAGATGGAGTCCCCAGAACAGAGACTTGGTCCTAGAAACCCAACCTTTATAGCTGTTTGGATTTGAAAACCCAAGACTTGTTTCCGTGTAGATCAAAGGAGCGACTGAAAAAAGCACAATCACAAAGATGGGAAATATGGCTAATCTAGTTAAAAACAATGTTTTTAAATGGACGAGATTCATAAAGCTCTTTTTCTTTTTTATAAAGTAGCTTCGTTAGTCATTCATAATGCTGCCAGCGAGTGTGGAAACATTTTCTGAAAAGTGTCAACAACTCAGGGTGTCCAATCTTTTCATCCACAGCTGAGGAATCTTTGAGGGGTTTCACATCTTCATACCACCACACAGACAAACAGCAGTTGTGCTCTATAGTGCTGGGTTGGCTGCCTCATGCCAGCTTTGTTAGTTCTGTTGTATTTCTGCCTCCTGCCTGCCTTTCATATTTGCACAGGCAATTTATTCCTAAATGCAGCTGGCTGGGTTTTGATAGTTTTAAAAAATTAGAAGAATTTCTCATTTGAATATTCTATGCAACAAGTTGCATTTTTTTTCCGCACAAGAAGTGCAAAATATGCACCATAGCGAAACCTGAACAAAGAGTATTAACCCTGATTATGGATTTGTATCGATGCTATTTGTTTAGCGGTTGCACTTCCTGGGTGATGGGTAATGAAAACAGAGCAGCTAACGTCTGTCTTGGATTCCCAGACAGGCACAATGCCCCAAAGTCGTGGGTTGTACATATTGCTGGGGGTGGAGTGGCTTCTGCAGCTGTTTGTTTTCAGCTGAAATATTTCATTGGTCTTAAGCGTTGGAATAATGGTTTTCAGCACCTACATGGGGCCCTGTAACCTTGATGGATTTTAATATTTAGATCAAGGGCCCCACTCGCTTTAAAAGCCAAAGAGGTTAAGCTGCATGGGGAGAGCACCCTACATTTCCCAGGGACCTTTTTGCCTGGGAAGCTGGAGGCAGGCGGAGTGTCCCCAGGCAAGGTGGAGGTGTGGCGGTAAGAGGAGACGCTGTAGGGCGTGACGTGTTCATTCCACACCACACCACACCCACCTTTTGCACAGCTTGCTGTCTGCTGTACCTCCCTGCATACCCCTGGCACACACAGCCCTCGATGCCCCCCTACAGGGCTCGGCATGCTGTATGGAGGGGGCACAATCGGATTCTTGTCCCTGCCCTACATGCTGTAGGCCCTCGATCAGTCCCCTGTAGGTGGAAGGCCACGGGGGCAGCAGATGAGGGTCACGACCGCACTAGTGCGACAGGCTGCTGTTTAAGCAGATTTTCTAGCATGTAGATTTAGTGGGGGGCCAAGGGAGAGCTGATCACTTCCTCCCTGGCAAGTATCCCTGCTTGAGCCTGGCTGTCTCTTTTGGGGGTAGATGAGTAAGGGACAGCTGCAGGCAAGGGCAGTTGTGAAGCCCTCCAGCAATAGCGACGGCTTTGCTCGCCCTAGGAGCCCTGAACCTTCTGAGGCTCCCAGGACACTGATACATACCCCCCACCCACTCTGGGGGACCAAACTGTGCTCTTGAGGTGCAGGCAGTAGCCATGACTGCTAGATCGGTTACATGCGGAGGAAGGGCTAGAAACCCTGCCCTTCATTTTACAAAGTAGCCAGCCCCTAAGGCTCAAAGATTAGCCTTGTTAGCAGTAGGAGAAGAGCCTTTTGTCTTGGCTGAATGCCAGCTACTACAAGGTGACATCACCCAGCCCCTCATCCGACAAACATGTGCTTAACTTTACTACGATTGCTAATCCCACCTCGGTTGTAAAACCCAGCATTTGCCGGATTGCAGCCCATAACCTGTGCACTATTCCCTGTCAGCGTAATTTTAGGAACTCTATCAGTGTGAATGTACAAGACTTGTGACCTGATGTTACCTGGTGCATGGGTTTTTCAGTAGGACAAGGCGTGATCTGCCCTGTATTTGCAACCCAAAGGCTGCACTGTTGTAGCAGGGCATCAGTCCCAGGAAGTGAAATTGATTAGAAGTGAACTATAAGGCTTCGTCTACACTACACGTTTTTGTGGCAGAAAATATGCTAATGACGGACTCATTAGCATAAGTAACAACATCATTAGCATATTTTCTGCTTTTTCTTTTTGCACAAAACGGAAGTGGCTACACTGCTTCTTTTTGCACAAAAACCCCTTGCGCAAAAAGAAATGGCAGAAAATATGCTAATGTGACTTATGCTAATGAGTCCCTCATTAGCATATTTTCTGCTGCAAAAACGCGTAGTGTAGACGAAGCTTAAATGAAAGGGGTACTCTGGAGCCCGTCTTCCTCATCCAAGCTGAGCAAGTGGCACAGAGTTAAACCGAGAGCACAAACACTGAAGAGCAGCTCCGTTTTTTCTGATTTTCATTTCCAATAAGCTATGGTGTTATCCGCAAACGGGGCCGGCACTTTTGAAATAGCTCCTGGAAGTTTAGCCTAGGCAAAAAGGAAGAATCAGTTGCAAGTGCGTGGGGCCATTGATCTAAATATTAAAATCCATCAAGCTTAAAGGGCCAGTGTTTATACTTGCCCCCACATTTAGCTTCTGTAAACCATTATTCCAAAGCTTAAGACCAATGAACTATTTCCATGAAACTGAAAATAAAAGCAAGAATCAATTGCAATTAATAAAACTCAACAGAGCAGAATGGAGGACAATCATGCTAATAAAGCTTTGCCTATTCATCCCCTTAAGAAAATCTCCCCCAGCAACTATAAACAAGCCTACCCGAAACATGAGTTGAAATGCCAAGATGCACCCTCCAGCAGCTGTTGAAGAATGGTGCCATACTCCTGCCCTGTTAGTTGTGGCTTGGGCATGTTTTATTCCAGTGTGCTAAAGGTGAGACTTACAAGCAATTGGAAGGAATTAGGTGTCCAAGGGAGTTGGGCACCAAACCCTCGTGGGTGTTTTTGAAAATTTCAACTTATATTAATGTTCACGTACAAAACGGCTGAAATTCCTCACTTCCCACTCTCTGGCCTTTGCAAGATGATGTTGTCTCGGGTATGTGTGCTGCTCTGACTCCAGGCCAATGTCAGGGGTAGGACTGGGTCCTGCTACAGTAACTCTGCACCTAGGCCAAGACCATGTTTGAACTGGAAAGACTTTAAAAAAAAAAAGTTTGGATGGATCTCTTCTCCATTAGCTTGTCTAGTTCTCTTTTGAACCCGGGGTAGTTTTGGCCTTCACAACTGTCAAGGCTTCTTCTCCACTCTGGCACGATAAATGCAGAAGTGGGGGCCCGCAAAAGTACCCCAAAACCTTATCTTTCCAGGCGTTGGTATAAACCTTCCCCGCCCAAATCTTAAAAACCTAGATTTTGGGGATAAAAATCTGCTGCTACCACCCAAGTAATAATAGAGAAACCAGGGAGCGACTACTTGGGAAATCTTAGCCCCAAAAGTAAAAACCAGGACACCAAAATTAACCAATACCAGGTTAATAAAAGAAAAGAGAAAGAACTTTTATTAACGCCACAATATTCCTGTTGCAAGCATAATGACTAGATGGAAAAGTCACAAAATAATACTCATGGGGGAACCACACCATGGGCCAAGACTTAGTTACAAAGTACAGGAAACTCATTTTGAAATGCACAGACATCAGATTCCATTTCCCAAACCATAAAACAATAAACCTAATGGATTTATCTAAACCTTACCCTACCTACAGATAGTTAAGAGTCTCTTCTTGGAGGGAGACATTCTGTCTGACCCCCTCACTAGCTGGAGAGCAAACGGCGCCAGAGACAAAGGAGGGAAAACCCCAAAAATTCCTGTGTCCCAGTTTGAAATTCCTACCTACATTCCTATTGGCCGACTCTACCTGGCTTAGGTATAGTTAACCCCTTAGGCCCCAGGCTGCTGGCCATCTCTCATGATCATGACAACAACACCCACCGGCTGGGAGTTCCACAGGTGAATTGTGCAGAGCGCTCTTTCCATATAAAGCACAATTAACCAAAGGGTTAATGAGCTGAAGTGAAGGCCAGAAGCGTAATTGGGTTAAAAAAACGAGGCAATTTCATGGAGAATAGGTCCGTCAATGGCTATTAGCCAACATACTCAGGGTGCACCTAACGCCCTCACTGCCAGAAGAACAACACAGGGTCGATGTCTCCAACTGCCCTGTTCTGTACCCTCCCCCAGCAGTCCTAGTTTTGGCCATTGCTGGAGACCAGGTACTCAGCTGCACTGTCGGTATCTGGTCTCACTAGGTCCATTCTTGTGTTCTGAAGGGTGTGGAGAAAGCGATGGTATAAGGCAGTGGTCTCCAACCTTTTTAACCACAAGATCACTTTTTCAATTAAATGCAATGTAAAATCTACCTCAAACCCACATATCCTTGCCCGCTTCCTTCCCGCCTTTGAGGCCCCGCCCCTTCTCCGAGGCCTCACCCTGCTCACTCCATCCCTCTTCCTTCCTCATCCTCCCTCTCTCTCACCAGGGTGGGGTAGGGGGCTGGGGTGCAGGCTCTGGTCTTGGGCCAAGGGGCTTGGAGTGTGGGAAGGGCTCTGGGCTTCGCCCAGGATGGAGGTTTGGGATCCAGGCGAGGGTTCAGGGTGCAAGTTCTGGGAAGGAGTTTGGATGCAGGGGGACTCGTGTCTGGGGCAGGAGGAGGTTCAGGGCTGGGACAAGCAGTCAGGAAGCAGGCTCTGGCTGGGCATGGTTTAACTGCGACGGCTTCCAGGTGGTGGAGCAGCAGGGTAAAGGCAGGCTTACTCCTGCCCTGACCCTGCACCTGTCAGAGGCTCCAAGATCAACTGGTAGATCCCGAGCTGGTTGGTGTCCACCGGTATAAGGGGACTGCGGACAGAACTCTCACTCACAGGGGGCCAGCAGTGGGATCCCATTCATCTTTTACTCTAAGGTTGCTTGTGAGCCCAGCAGGTGCTGCTGTGAACAGTATCTAGCTCTTGCGGCATCTTTTTACAAGCGTATTCAGTTGCTTCCAGAAATTCACTTCACCCACAATGCCTGAGTAGTCAGGTTTTCTGACGGCAAAGTCTACAACAGTTAAGAGGGGGGGAAATCCATCCCTCAACCCATAGCTACGGCAGGGGGGGTCAAAGGACAGTTCCCCTGCATCCCACTCCCCTTTGGCTAGCAATCCAGCCTGCAACTACAGCACTTTCCCTCCCAGGGCTCAAGGGGCAGTGGCTCTGTGCCTTTATGGGTCCAAGCACATCCCTTGCAACAGGCAGAGGGTGGAGAGCCCCGTAACCCCCCCATCCATCCATCCATCCATCCTGTGGGGTACAAACGTGAGGCTTCAGAGGTACATTTTGCACACAAAGAATTAAATGGATTTTGCCATGAAAGGGACAAATCTTAACAGCTGAAGTCAATGGCAAATTTTTCCATTGACTTCAGTGGCGTGAGGATTTCATTCACCAAATCGAGAGTCTATGGCAGCAAACTTGACGGCTGCATGTTGGTGCTGCTGCCAGCACAGTCTGAGAAGCAAAGGCCCAAGAACCTCGCTGTTCCAAACGCTGCTTTCTCTTTTGCAAGAACCTGCAATAAAGCTCACGTGAGAAAGAGCCCAGCTCATTTTCCAGAGCCCGGGAGCCTACAAGGGGGTGAGCTAAACTTGCTGCCTTACTGTAAAGCGGAGCAAATGTCCCGCAAAGCCAGTGAGACACATGTGCACAGAACCCCTGCCTACACCCCTTCTCAGCTTAGAACTGCACTTGCAAGAGATGTTTGAAAACAGCCTGGGCAAGCCCGAGCCTTTCGGCTTTGCAAGAGTCCACATAGGCAGTAAACTGCGGTGTGCTAAGTGTACGGTCTCAAAGGAATGAAGCTGGTTACGTACTATCGTGTCTCAGCTCTGTCTTTATGAGTGGGGGGCTCAGACCAAGTCCTGGGGACTTCCTCAGCAGGGGTGAGCACTGAAGACAACAATACCCTTTTTTAGTGCAATTGGAAAGTGGTTCCTGTACAAAGAAATAGTTCAACCTTCCCTGTTCCTCTCCCCCCATAACTGGGAGATTCTTCGCATCTGAGCCCACTTTGCGAAGCTGCGAGGAAGGGAACAAATGCAGTGGGAAGAGCCGAATCAATCAAGTAAATAGCCTCACCAAACGCACTTTGTTCTTTGCCTTTGAGGAGAGCTGTTTGGTTTCAATGATTGGTGCTGGCGCTCCGGGGTGCACTAGTGACAGTACTGCCTATGTATCCATCACCAGGCAGATTTGAACCTGGGACCTTTGGATCTAAGTATAGGAGCCTCTACCCTCTGAGCTAAAAGCCAGCTGGCTCCCAGCCCATGCTGTAGAGGTTTCTTGGTCTTAACTGTTGCTGTGGTCTAGGTGCCACTGCATGGTAACCACACCTGGGCTGTGTCTACACTGGACCCCTTTTCCGGAAAAGGGATGCAGATGAGACAAGTCGAATTGCAAATGAAGCGGGGATTTAAATTTTCCCCGCTTCATTTGTATAAACATATTACGCTTCGGCTCGAGCTTTGACGAAAGCGCCAAAGACGGCTCTTGCGGAAAATAAAGCCTTTTCTGAAAGATCCCTTATTCCTCTTAAAATCAGGAATAAGGATCTTTCGAAAAGGCTTTATTTTCCGCAAGAGCGTTTGACTGGCGCTTTTTCCACAAAGCTCGAGCCGGAAAAGCGGCAGCCATGTTTATACAAATGAAGCGGGGAAAATTTAAATCCCCGCTTCATTTGCAATTCCGACTTGTCTCATCTGCATCCCTTTTCCGGAAAAGGGGTCCAGTGTAGATACAGCCCAGGTGTGTGGGTTACACCTGCTTCCAAGGAGCAGTGGTTTCTTAGTCCCAGGAAGCCACGTTACAGCTCTGTTCAGTCTTGTTAAAACATCCAAGGGGAGATTTCCGGGGACACTAGCAACATGAGTATTATCCAGGCACCATTGGGCATAGAACTGAGCAGCAACCATGGCACCAAGTCAGCTGACTCAGGCTCGCAGGGCTGCAAACAGCAATACAGATGTGGGCTTGTGCTGGAGAGGGGCTCTCAGAGCCAAATGTCTACATTGCAGTGTTGTTGTAGCCTGAGCTTGTGAGTCCGTGTCCGGTGACACAGGCCAGCCACGGACATGCTGCAGGTCTTATTGCACAGGCATAACCCTTAGGCATGGGATTCGCAAGCATGCCTAAGTGACTTAGAAGCACAAATCTCACTGAAAAATCAATGTGCTCCTCCATCATTCAAGTCCATCTCTAAGGTGTGGACGTGTCTAACGCACTGAGGAGCTGGGTTTTAGGAATGGTGGAAAAGCCCAGCCTCTCTGGCCAGCCAGGGATAGAGCAAGGAAGCCTCCTTCCCCACAGCCACACATGGGCCCCGTGCCACCAGCCAGACTTGCAGCCCCTGAACGTGGGGGAGCACAGGGGCTGCCATTAAGTTGCTTCCCTCCTCCCCCTCGGTACAGCTTGTCAAAACAGGAGGGGAGAGCAGGCAGGGCTGCAGCTCGCCCCTCCCAAGTACCAGCTGGTGGAGCTGGATGGCCTTAGTCTGCCCCCTTTGAAGAGAGAGAACCAGTTTACACCCCGACACAGCACAATAGCTAGACCTGCTCGAAAAATAGGAACACAATTTTGCAAGCCACGTTTAAGATCGTGAGGTGGTTTCAGTTGTGCTGCATTTGAGAAATACCGAGAAAGATGGAGCCACTTCCAAGTGGTTTTTAGAGTTTATCAAAGTGCAAATTTGCTTACCAGGCTTTTAGTAAGCCGGGGGGGCGGGGAAATGAATAATTATTTTGAAAAGTTCTATCAAATTAAAGTACTATGGAAAGCTTGGGGGTGGGGACAGCAGAACATGTCAATGACCGTGATGTTTCACAGGCGGTTTCTCTACTGAGAAAAGACCACTCTGGCACAAAGCAAGTGTTGGTCTGAAAAATTTCAGCCAGGTGTCTAAATAACCCTTTCAGGCTGAGGACGGGGGTGAGGCCTGGAATATGAGCTGGGGCAGCGAGGAGTGATTGGAAGCCGAGGGACGCAGGAGATGGAACTGTGCAGGTGGAGGACAACGAGGGAGGTACATTGCTGATTGCAAGACGGCAGCTGGGACACTAAAAAGAAGCGTTGTCCTGTTATTCTTATTTTAAAAGAGGAAAGGTGAAAATGAGCAAGCCCTTTCCCTAACTTGAATATGCTCTGAAAATATTTTAAGCCACTAAAGCACAGCTGAAAAACGATACAGTCCCAGGCACGCATACCGTGTTTTCCTTGGCCATCTGTTAATATTAGCCGACACACACTGATAGTACTCGTGCGCCAGACTAGCTCAGTACACAGAGTGCTTCTGCCGTGTGCCAGCGTCTCCCTACGGCTATTGACCACAGTGACTCAAGCGCTTTGTGATGCTATGATGTGTTTGTATTTACTGCCCCTAGATGTCCAACCCCGCTTAGAAGACATCCAGGGGCCACTCCTCAGGAGTTGTCACAGCGCCACTGAAGTCCGTGGGCCTGTGACTCTTTATACCATCTGAGAATCTGGCAAGCCGTGCTTGGGCATGAAACGTTGCACACCCCCCCTCTAGTATCTGCCTGTCACGAGGGGTATGGAAGTCAATGGAGCGGGCCACGAGGCCCTGTTTGCAGTTGATCAGGATTCCAAACTTCAGCAGGAGTTTTCAGCAGCACGGATCACTCCTTCCCCTCTGCCAGATATTCACCTGAGGGGGCCTGGTGGATAGAAAACGCTCCTTCAGGGATCCCCTGTGGGAAAGGAGGCCATGTGGCCTAGGGGAACAATAGCAAGGAAGAGCCACTTGGTGACTCCAGAAGGAAGGAGTAACTGCAGAAGCAGCTAAAGCAGGAAACTTTAGCCTCTCAGAGAACTTTTGACAGTTTCCAAGGAACTGTCTCTGCCCTGTGCTGATTGGCTGTTTGCTCGCACCCTCTCCCTCTTTCAGTCTTTTCACCTCATCTTCACTCCGCACCTGCCCTGTTCACCTCACCCCTGCCCTCCCCTCCCTTTCTAGCTCAGGGGTGGGCACTAAACGCCCCATGGGCAGGACACGGTTCACCACAGTTAGCTCCTGGCATTCGCGGGTCCGGCCACTCACAGCTCCGTGGAGCGCTGTTCCCGGCCAATGGGAGCTGCGGGAGGTGGTGTCCCGGTCCATGCCACTTCCCACCGCTCCCATTGGCCAGGAATAATGCTCCACAGCCAATGAGAACTGCAAGTGGACGGACCTGCGGATGTGCAGGTGAATAAAATGCCTGTGGCCTACCAGGGGTTAACCCTGGTGAACTGCTTCTGGCTTATTGCCCACTCCTGTTTTAGCTGATCCCTTCCTAATGGAAACCCATCCACAAATCAGTTTCAGAGCTAGCACAACAGTGGCTGCTATCCCATAGCTCACTCTGCCCACGTATTCTACCCCTTCTCCCAGTCTGGGTCTGGCTTGTCTCTTTAGATTGCAAGTTCTTCAGGGCCATCTACTACGTACAGGGCCTTGCCGGACGAGGCTCCCTTCTTGGCAGTCCCATAGGTACCACTGTAATAAACCTGGAGTAATAATAATAAAAATTAGAAAAGAGAGAGGCCACCCCTGAAAGGTAATACTGGCCAGATGACTTGGCCTCATGTTCTGGCCCTTGGGGGCCAGTGCTGTGTTAAAGAAACAAGGATCAGGTAATCAAATGTGCATAGCATTTTAAAGGAAAGTTACAAATGGTTGGGATAAAGAGATTCCAATGTCAAACCTCCTCCAGGCTGCAGATATTTTATAGATCGCACTATTCATGGGGAAAAAAAATCCATACTTGGCAAACGGAATTATTGCCTTGCATTTGTGTGGCAAAGGACAACAACATGGCATAGGTTTGGCATGCACAAGATTTTTCTATGAAATGGTTTTTATCATATTGTCTTTTAACGTGCCATTATTCCTTTATCAGGTGCATTGTGTGCATTCAACAGCGGCAGATAAATGAAAACCATGCATTTTTATAACAGCCACTTGCTGCTTTTACCTAGAAAGGACATCACAAACTAAAAAGTCCCAACCCTAACCCCCCGGCCCGATAGGGTGTGCATGTAATTCAGTAGCGGTACGTCTACACAGCACGGCTATTTCGGGATACTGGAGGTATCCCAAAACAGCTACCCCGCGTCTACACAAGCTGCCTGTTATTTTGAAATATTTTTCAAAATAATGGGCGCACTATTTCGCCATCCTGGTAAACCTCGTTGCATGAGGGATAAGGGATGGCTCGAAATAGCACATTATTTCAAAATTTGGCTCTGTGTAGACATGCCAAATTTCAAAATAGAGTCAAGATAAGATACACAATTTGTGTAGCACAAATTGCATATCTTATTTCGAGCTTAGGGTGCTGTGTAGACGCACCCTAGGACAGATTCCCATCCGTGGCGCTATCATGGAAATGATATGAGAAAGGAGTCTGGTTACTTTCCAAAGGGTCACAGTTACTTGTCAAAATCCACCCACAGTCTGCAGTCAGCATCGGACCCCCTCAAAGGATGGTTTATTGGGGTTTCGTAGCCAATCTGATCTTTCAGCTCTGCAGAACAGAATGGCAAGTTGGGACATAAGAAGGTATTTTAGGGAGTGTCTTAGTGCGGAAACTTCCTTATCTAGAAAAGGAGACTGATTAAGCAATGTGGATCCTATAATCACCCATTATGAATGGCAAAGAAAGAAGTGACCTGTCTACACCGCATAGCAATAAAATTCCAACATAGTACCGAGGAGATGTTATCACAGCTTGACCAAAGTCCTCACAGCAGCTAGCAAGAGCGCACAAGTACATGGGCCTGGTACAGGGAACTGAGAGAACGGCCTAGTTCTTGTTTACATTTACCGAAAGGGAAGAGAAAACTTACTCATGAGGGAGGATGAAGGGGAACGGTGAACATTGCTGGACGTTATTGTCAGACGAGATGAGCTAACTGCATTCGCTCCACTCACAAGCACGGACACTGTATCTACCGAATGTGACAGGCTCTAAAATGGAATGAATGATTCCCCCCCACCCCCATTTGCAGTAATTCAACACGTGTTTCTGTCTATGGAACAGCCTATTTCCAGAGGACTGAAATCCATCAGCGAGTTTCAATGTACTCTCCCATTGACATCAGAGCCCAACAGAGACGCTGTTACTACCCATCCCTTGTGCGCAGCCCAGAAAGTACAGCAATGCTGATCATTAGTTTACTGGCTTACAGGCAAGGTCTTTCCTCAGACCCCGCCAGATGGCCCTTGACTCGGCTTTTTTCTTCTCCCCACTTGCACAGGCGTCTGCACTTTGAGGAGAAGCAGCATGGTCGGTGCGAATAGATCTTGCCCCCGCCAAGGTCCAGGGGGAGCACACCGGCTGGGCACCCTTCCCAAGCAGGGGCTCTTTCACTCAAGGCTTTCTTCTGGTTTTGCAGTAGCCTGCAGCTTTCACGCGCCAGCCCCAGGCCACATCCCCTTCCCCGGGCAATAAACGCCCAAACCAACCTCCAAACAAATGGCTCTTCTGCTCCAGTTGGCCTACTCTCCAGTCTGCCATCTGGGCTCCATCTTCAGGCCCTTCTGGGCTACTTGGAAGGCTTCCCCTGCTCTGTCGGTGGAGCTCGGCCTTCAGGCCTTTCTCCCTGCAGACCCTTTTTCCTAGCAGGCTCCTACAGCCTGGACTCAGGCATCTTCTCCATGAGACTTCCCTGCTTTTCACAGCTCCTACCCTCAGGCCTCCGACAGGAGCCTGGCTTGATTCCTAAAGTCTCCTCTCCCTGCCCCCACTGTTATGAGGCCCAGAGTTTCATCAGTCTGGCACCTGGCCCCATTAGTCCTGCTTCCTCATGCTGGGAGGCAGCTAATTATGACATCCACTTCTCCTTTAAGTGCTGTCATTTTGCCTGAGCCCCAGTGGGGGGAAATGGGGGGAGGGCCACTCTGGGGAGTGAAGCAACACATAGGTAGCCCCGCAGGGCCCCTTGCAAGGCATCTGTCTTAGTGCCCTGGCTTGTGGAGAAACACAGGACTTAATTAGGTTGCTTTCCCCTTGTGGAGATAGCAACTGCGCAGAGGGGAGGTGGGGAGAACCGGCCAGTGAAGCCGTAGCACCGCCCCACGGCGCATTGGCAAATGGAGCTGACTGGGGGGGTTAGGGAGGGTGTGTTACACCCCTGACAGATGTAGCCAGTTACTGCCACTACTAACCCCACTCTGCCACCCCATGCAAGCCGGGCACTATGGAAGACACTGGGAGACTAAGGTACAATCTTTTCTCAGAGTTCCCGCAGGGCCGTGCCTCTCTTCACCCCTCTCTGCGCTAGAAGTACAGCCCTGCGCTTAGCGTCTGTATGTCTTCTGCCTGTTCTACAGGGTGATACCATGGGCGGGTGTTACTGACACACACACTGGATGAGTGGTTTGGCCCAACTGGAACAACTGTAGAGAAAAGTGATAGAGATGCAGCCGTGTTAGTCTGGTGTAGCTGAAACAAAAGACAGAACTATGTAGCACTTTAAAGACTAACAAGATGGTTTATTAGGTGATGAGCTTTCGTGGGCCAGACCCACTTCCTCAGATCAATATGTGGGAGATCTTCCACATATTGATCTGAGGAAGTGGGTCTGGCCCACGAAAGCTCATCACCTAATAAACCATCTTGTTAGTCTTTAAAGTGCTACATAGTTCTGTCTTTTGTTTCAGCTGTAGAGAAAAATCCCCAAATAACTCAAATGTAGAGGAGATAGAAACCGTCCCCTGCCGGTTCCTTGCAGCAAAATGGTTCGTCAGCTGGACTCCCGGCTGTGCTTATGAGATGTATTGTTAGTGACAAGGAAGGTGAAGGTGGAGTCTTGCTTTAGCATATTCCTGGCCAGAGGTTTTGGTGCTGCAAGGCTGTTACCTCGTATTTCTTCCTAGAGTCTTGCTGGATAAGCTGCTATAATTTACAAGCACTGGCAGAGGCAGCAATGGCTAGAAATTCAGTAGGCAGAGTAGCTCATTGCAAACACAAGTAGCTGATGACAACAACAAAAGCTTTCCATGTACCATTTCCTTTGGGTCTGGACAGGAAATGAACCACTTCCTACTCCAATTTCATAACTTATACTAGGCACACGTCAGAACACATCCTTTTCCAGGAAAATGAGCGCATGGGTGAAACTGGGTGAAGTAGTAGTAGAAGATGTGGTTTGATAGGCTGGAAACAATGAAATGCTCTTCACAAGAAAGACTCCAGGGCAGCTCCCAAACTACGGAGCCGCTTTAATAAATACAGAAAGAAAAGTCAGCCACAGAAGTAGCCTTGCAGTAGTTATCTAGCTTGTTTCTGTCTCATATGCAATGTAGACAGACAGCTGCATCCGCTGGAAGATGTAAGTATCTGTTGCATAAAATATTCATTGGAAACACAGATCTTTTTCAGTTCAGGAATCATTTGCAAACTCACCCTGATTTTTTTTTTAGTGCATTATTTGCAAATACTGGATGAACGGGTTGAGCAAACCACTTTAAGCCCAGGTATGTTTTCAAACTGATTGGCAGTAACGGATTTTGGGACTTTCCAGGTCAGTTTTCCCAGTGGAAAAGAAATCAGTGACAGAATCTGGGTATATTGAAAGTTTAACTTGTTTCATTTATATTTTATAGTATAAAAGCCAGGCCTGGAACAGAGATGGTCACAAACAGCATGCAGGCCAATCTCTACATTCAGGACACTCAGCCACACAACAGTGCCAGCTCCCAAGAAGCAACTCTGCCTCCAAAACTGATCCAATCAGTGTCCAGGTCAGACGTACTTCCCAACCACAGAAAGTCTTCCCACCACATTAAGAAAAAGACTTGTGGCAACCTGTGTTTAACAGTGCCACCTGGTGACAGTAGCCAGAAAACTATTCACTATGATTTATTTACTTACTTATTCCTGGTGATCCGTCACTGATGCCACAATGATTGGTCACCGATACGTCATCATTTCTTCTCCCTTGGAATAGCAAAAAAATCCACATAACTTCCAAGTGTCGCCATCTTTTAAAAATAGTTTGCAAAACAAATTTCTGCTTCATACACGTCAAAATAGAAATCCCCTTCAATTTCGATCTATGTCTTTGTATATGTAGGGGTGTGAAATATTTTTCTACTTTTCCAACGCCCGCTATTCATGACCCGCTGGTTGGGCAAGGGGTTGAGAACCCAGGTCAGATGTTGTTACCAAACTAGCCCCTTCTCCATGGTCCCCTACACTTTGTTCCATTACACTGCAGTACAATGTAACAACACAAAAGACGTGTGAACTGCACTGGATAGACTGCGATCAAGTTCCAAACTTCAACCAACTTTAAATTAATTTTTTTAAGCTTTGAAAAATATCAGTTAACATTTTGCCCTCCTGTTTTAAAAATTTTTTTCTCCACTTTGCGGTGCTTTTTTGGTTTTTTGTTCCATCCAGCAAGGAAGCTGCTAGGAGGGAAGGATGCCTTCCAGCTATTTCTGGCCCACCCAAAACCGAAAAGCACTACACCGCTCATGAGAAAAACCTGTTCTGGTGGGATTTCCAGCCTAATTTTGCAGACTCGAGGGAAGCTGATAAAGCATTGTCAAGGTAGGTGCTTATCTCAGCTGACCCTGCAAAGCTTTGGGGGTTCCCCCCTCACTAAGTGGCATGCCTGGGGAAGTGACTGCTCCAGAGGCTTTGACTACACGTTCAAGTGTAACGCTCTGCTGCAGCGGCACTTTAATGCCGCAATGTGGTCACGGCAAGAGTGCTGGGAGCCGGGAGCCTGCTTACACTGGAGTGTTACAGGGCTGTAACTTGCTGCGCTCTGGGGAAAGGTGTATTTTTTCACACCCCTAAACCAGAACGTTACAGTGCCATAACTTGTCAGCGTCGACAAGCCCAGGAGGATGAGTATGCATTGGGATAGGCCAGTGTTTCTCAAGTCTGGGGGGCTACGTCAACACAACTGAAATGTGGAGAAGACTGAATTTGTGTGTGAAGTTTTACAGCGCTTTATTATTTTTGTACTTTTTACACCCAAAAATTTCATCGCCCACCTGGCTACGATTAAGTTGTTTAAACAAACGTGTTGCAAGGGTAGAAAAAAAGTGTGTGTGTCTGAAAACTGTAGGTACTGGGGGTACTTATAATTTTTTTTTAAAGGGATACTTTATAAAAAAAGTTGAGAAACACTGGTATAGGGGACTGACGTGCTGTAGACAGGTTCCCTTGGGACTTTCTAAATTACTCTCTCTGGAGGCTCTGTTTCTTTTATGCTATTTTATCCTAGGTCCCAACAATCCAAGAAACTGGGTTTACTAATCTGTGCCCAGCCAGTGTTGGGCTTGGCTTACCACTGCAGGAGCACTCAAGAAGTGTTCTGAAGGACACACAGTTTGTTCCAGGCTAAGGTCTGTAGGCCTGGGGTGGGGTGGTATGAGTGTGAGTGAGTGAGAGAAGCCGCTGTGGGCTGAGGAGGAGGAATCATCTCCATAAGTTGCTCCAGGCTTGCTACTGGCATCTACCAACGAGCCCAGATGGGTCTGATCCCCTGGTTTTGTCCCATTTCTCACCATGCTCTGCCCTATCCCAGCCCCCAAATCCTGCTGTACAGAAACATGGAGGTCCCCATGCAGCTGGTCCTGCCAAGATCTCCAGCTCCCCCTGCCTCTCCACAAGGGACACATTCCCCAGCACGCCATGGGTTGGGACGCCCCTTTTCAAAAAAGGAAAGGCAGGGGCGGGGGGACAGCGGCACCTGCAAATCCCACACCTGACCTGGCTCCTTCTGCCCCAGGCTGCCAGGATCTACCAGTGCGCAGGTCGGAAACTATTATAGATCAGGGCAGGAAAGCAGGACAAGCCACAGTCTTTGCACCAGACGGATCTACGCTGCGGTGGCAAGCTACCAGCACCAGTCAAGGCCAGGTGACCCGGGGGGAGGAACACATCAGGAAACGGGCCTTTGAACCAGGACCTTGAAAGAAGCTGGATCTCGGGGAGGTGCAATAGCCTGGAAGCAAAGCCTTCGGCTGAGCGGGCAGCTGCAGTGCTGCATTCCTGGGTGAAATGCAGCATGACACCGGCTCCAGGGCCCCCCGCTGGTGCTGAGGAGGAGTAACGTAGATGCAGAATGAACTGCCAGTCCTGGTAACATCAGCCACCCACTCTCCCGCTGCCTGACAACCCAGTGGCGCTCCTCACACAAACGCTCTCTCGGCTCGATTTTGCCTCCGACAGCTGCTCGCTGATGCCGGGTGGCACGTGGGCATGTCTGGGTGGTGGCAGGGACATCGGGCTGCAGCAATCAGTGCCCAGCCTTGGCAGTTCGAGCGAGGCAGGCAGCTGGGTCGACTCTGCAGGTGCAACAAGGCTCAGAAAGAGAGACGCCCCTTCCCTTTGCCCCGCTGCTATTTGAGAGTTGGTGGGACATCCGGGAACTCACCCAGGGCACTTTTCAGCAGGGTGAGGGGCCTGTCCAGGGAGGGGAAAGGGTCGGATGTTGGTTCAGTTCCAGCCCAGCTCAGCTGCAGGAGACTAACAGTTGTTATGACAAGCCGCTGTCACAGCTCAGCCAAATCGGTCCCCTCCTTGGCAGTCCCTGAACACGCAGCGTGCCGCAGGGGAGGGATACATGCCCCACGGTCTTGCCCCACTGGGATGCTCTCAGGAGGATGCCACTGACGATCTGGACTGGCCCCTTTTCCTGTGTGGGGTGAGAACCTGCATATTACGCCCTTTCTTCAGCCATGGATCACCATGCTTTTTTAGTGGATCTGGCCCCCTGCTACCAGCTCCCACACTGGGTTTTCTTTCATCCATCTGCTCCTGCAGAGCGCCCCCCCCCAATCCCTTCTTTTTTAACTTCCTGTCTCCGCATTTATGACCTCTTGAGTTTCATGGCCCGCAGCCAGAATCCTTGATTCTTCCCAGCGTCTGTTTAAACATCTTGCTTCCTGTGGCAGTGCCCCTCTGGAACGCCAGCCCTTTGTTTCAGAGGAGCTGTCACACATCCTCCGAGGGCTGGTGTGAGAGCCAGGCCAAGCAGGATTGTGTAATCTGATTATATATAGTGTGAAGCATTTTATGAGGTCAGGAAGAGGCTTTGAAAAAGCTCCAGTTTTCATGTTTATTTGCAGTTGTTTGAGTTCACGATGGGCTTGAAAATGGAAGGTGTCAAATGGGGTCGTTCAAAGACATGTGTCCTATGACCAGAGTATGCTTTTCTCTTTGTGGGTGTGCGCGCCTGTGCACGTAGGTAAGATTTTTCTTTAAATATTTCATTGCAGACTATATTTCTGTAGCAAGAAAGGCTGTCAAGTCCAGGTTCTCCTAATCCAACCCTACAGCTGGTTGAAAAATTGAAGGGGGGTGGGGAGAGAGGAAAGAGGTGGGAATCACCAAAGAGATCAAAACAGTTTCCATTTTACAGAGTTTGGGCAGGTTTTATTCTTCATTTCAAAACTTGCTAACTTGTTTTCAATCCTTGGCATGACTGAAAACATTCTCAGGCTGGTCCTCTCGACCCTTTACTGGCAACTGAGTTGGAAAAATCCCCACCAAGTTTGTCCGGCTCCTTTCTCATGGCTCGGGTGGCACCAGCGGGGCTGGATTTTGGCTAGAAATGGCCAGCAGTAAATTCTCCTCGCGGAGCGGAACTTTCCACTGCTGGCGTGTGGGGATGCTGGAGAGGGGAGGGCAGCCCCAGAGCAGAGCTTCACCCGCAGTGGTGCTCTGATGGATGCCGGCCCAAGAGTTTGATCCTGGAGTTTCATCCAAGTGAAGGGGCGTTCCAAGCCCTAATCAGAGAGCAGCTGAGAGACCCTTGACAGGGATTTTTTTTTTCTACCATGAGCAATACGAAGGAAATCAACGCTCCCCCCCCAACTGGAAAAAACGGCACAAAGTCTGACACACTTCCCCTTTCCATTTATCTTTCCCTTGCAGCTGGGACTTGTGCATGGGTGGCCAGTAACGTGGGCAAGGCATGGCACAGCCTTCTCAAGGTTGCCTACACACACCGGCCACCCAGGAAGATTGGGGCTGCGGCACAGCAGCCCCGCTTCCCTGGCTGCTGGGGCCACAGCACAGCAGCCACAGCCCTCCAGGTGGCCAGGAAGAATCGGGATGGAGGTAGGTAGGGTTTGGCTCCGGGGGTGGGGCCTTGGGTGGAAGCGGTGGGGCTGGGGCTTGCCTTCCCCAGTTGGGCCTTCACCTGCTGCCCATAGAGCTATGCTCTTGGTTGTGTGGTTTTTGCCCAGACAGTCCATTATTTCTGACCCCATGTCTGGTATTTTCTGTTTTTGTTGGATGGAAGGCCGGCAGGGACATTGCCGTGTCTGGCATGGGCAAGGGGAAGCAAGGAGCACAGGAATTCTTAAAGGGGCAGCTACCTTTTACCTCTTCCCCCCCCCTCTTTTTTTTTTTTTGCTCAACAAGAAGTTTGGTCTCCCTTTTTTTTTTGCTCAACCAAGTTTTTTTCCTGCCATGTTTGGGATTTTTGGTGAAAGCATCTGGCAAGCCGTCCATCCCTACTTGAATTTTTTACATTCACAGGCTCAGACCATGCCTGCCTGCTCTCTCCTGAAACGCTCTGTGGATGACTGGGGGGGTTAGGGGCCGGCGGCTGACAGCAGAGTCACGCTACAAGCGACTGGAGAAGCGAGTTGTGTTCCAGCCAGCTGCAGGTGCTTTAACACATGTGTTGTGCTCAGAGCAGGGCGAGGTGACATGGGGCTTGTGTGAGCTGCTGGGCCTGTCCTGCCCATCTCCAACTGAGCAGCGCCACATGCACGGAAGCTCACGTAGGCGGCTATTTCTGGCTGTCCTCCAGGCCTGCTGACAGCACTCAGACAGTGGGGAAGGTAATGCAGGATATAACACTCCCGGCTTATCCATCGTTACAGTTGCGCTTCTACTCCTTTGGGATGGAAAGGTGCCACTCCAGCTCTAGCTTCCTGAAAAGCATCCAAGTAGGCTCAGACCAGTGCAGGGGCTCCGTGGAGAATGCCTTCGGCTCTGTCAATTCTTTGCTGGGGACTGGCCTGCATTCTTGTTTGTGATCTGAGCTCCTCCTTGGGGATATACACCACCTGGGAAGCAAAACAAGGGCCAGACATAGTAGGACATTCCTCAGGGGAACACTTCCTCCCAAGAAGTGTTGCACCGTGGCAGCAGTAATTTGCAACCCACCCTGCGCCTTTTCAGAGTGCACCATTCCTTCCCCATGTGCAGCCAGCCAGCTCTGCCGGCCAATGTTTGGGTTCTGCACCCTGTGTTGCCCCAGCACCGAAAGCTAATATTCAGATAAGTAGCCCCAACGTGGATGGGCATGAAACGAGGGGTAAAAGGTGATGTGGGGGCAGGGGAGAAATCTCATTTCCTCACTCCCCTTCTCCAGATCATCTAGTCACAATTAAAAGTCAAATCTAGCCTGTGAAGTCCAAAGGAATATACCCAACATTTGATGGAAGGACAAATATCTGTTCCCTAGTCAAAACCCTGTGAATGTGCTGGCATATGTTGTAGAAGTGCGCCACATGGAATAGTCCATTGTCATAGCTGTACTTTCTAGTGAGCTGCAAGAGACTCACAAGATTTTGTGCTCCGATGTTAACTCTGGTGAGGCCACATCTGGAGTATTGTGTCCAGTTCTGGGCCCCCCACTATAGAAAGGATGTGGACGCATTGGAGAGGTTCTAGCGGAGGACGACCAAAATAAGGGGGGCTGGAGCGCATGACCTATGAAGAGAGGCTGAGGGATTTGGGTTTGTTTAGTCTGTAGAAGCGAAGAGTGAGGGGGGATTTGATAGCAGCCTTCAACTTCCTGAAGGGAGGTTCCAAGGAGAAAGGCTGTTCACAGTAGTGACTGATGACAGAACAAGGAGCAATGGTCTCAAGTTACAGTGGGGGAGGTCTAGGTTGGAGATAAAGAAAAACTATTTCACCAGAAGGATGGTGAAGCACTGGGATGGGTTGCCTAAGGAGGTGGTGGAATCTTCATCCCTAGAGGTTTTAAAGTCCTGGCTTGACAAAGCCCTGGCTGGGTTGATTTAGTTGGCATTGGTCCTGCCTTGGGCAGGGTGCTGGACTTGATGATCTCCTGAGGTCTCTTCCAGCCCTAGGATTCTAGGATTCTATGTCCTGGGGACTCGAGCGATGCAGTTCTGACAGGGTCTGTCAATTACAAGGTATCCGTTACTTCTTATTTCTATTGTGATATCACCTGGGAGCCCAAATTATGGGCCAGGGCAAACACAAAGCAAAAAGATGGCAAACAAACCTAAAAATGCACAATCCAAGGATAAGCCAAGTACAAGAGGTGTGTTCAGACAGACGAGGAAACGCCAGGAAACAGTGAGATGAGGTTGGTCAGCACGACAGACCAGTAGCGAGCAACCTGCGGCCCATCGGGGTTCTACGTGTGGCCCACGAGCCATTTTGGTTACAGCTGCCCAGGCACAAGGTTGCCAGATTCTGCTGGGTTTTCGTCCATGTAGGGTTTTTTTCCCTACCGGTGTTACAAAAGCGACACGCACTTAAAGCAAGGCCACGTGAAGAAGGTGCATGCGGATTGCACAGAACATTGTGACCGCCGGGGTCTCCCTCTGCATCCGATCAAAGCGCTGGTACGATTCAATCGGCACCCCTCGCAAATTCTAAATTTGCAAACGCAGCGAGCAAAACTACCCCGTCCTGGGAGACCATCTTGGTTATGACAATCCTGTGGCCCACTGAGATCAAGAAGGGCCACTCATATGGCTCACTCACTAGCCTAAGTTGCTTCTCACTGTGATAGACTGTGGTCTCAGCACACCCACCATCTAACCAGTGTTGAGTTTATTTCTGGCATCATGGCAAAGGAGAGCTTTAAGGGTGTGTGTGTGTGTGTGTGTATTTTCCAATGAGTTGGTGAGCTGCTTAAGGAAAGAAAGGCTGACTCATGGCTTGGAGAAAAGTTTAGAATTACACACAGTGAGGTGTCTAAGAAACAAAAGCACACAGCCTGTTTGCCATGTGAAAAACAAAGATGGAGGGTGTGTTTGGCAGCTGCAAATTTATTCAGTGTGGAGACAGGGTCTAAAGTTAAAGCAACTCAAAATAACTTGTGATAGCTAGTGCTTTGGTGAGTTGTTAAACCCTTGTTCTGTTTGGCAATTCTATCTCCAGGCATGGGATTTAAATCCAACCCAGGCCAAACAGGGCCAATATTAAGGAGGGAAATTAAAAAAAAAAAAAAGAAAAAAAAAAAGAGTGAAATGTTCAGTTAGCTCAGTGAAGAATAAGAGCTAGCCAGCTCCTTTCACCACCAGGCAGATATTGCAGAAACTGCCTTATAATTAACCTGGTATAACAGGGTAGCTCCCTCTTTAAGGGCTAGAACAAGCCACCCCAGATTACAGATTGAGCCCCACTGTGGTGATTCCCCTGGGACTGGTCATTGAAGACTGCCAGGAGTCCTGGGAGACAGGACTAAGGGGAAGAAGCGAAGCTTCTGGTTTGTGTGGATTCTTGGCTGGACTAAAAATGGCATTTGGGATATTTGTGACTTTAATAAAGCAGAACTCCAGAAGCGACAGGAATGGACAAAAGTCCCTTGTATGGTCCAGCCCAAGAGAGGAAACAGAGGCAGGAGTGCTGTACAGGAAACAGAGGCTGAGGAGTAGCATGACTCTCAGCCACGAGCGGGCAGGCCTGGTTTGCCCTGGAATGAAGGCACGTTGCTTCCAACACAGGGTGCTGAAGCATGTTAGCAAATTCTGCTCACACCACTGGGCAGTCCTGTTGACATCAGCCAGGTTTCACTGAGGGGGCGGGGGCGTGGGTGAGTCAGAGCAGGGGCTGGCTCTGGAATCTGAAAATAACTCTCTTCTCTTCCTTAGGGGAAACACACTGTGTCTGCAGCTTGCGACAGTCAGTGGTGGGCGAGGGCACTCAGCGCATTGGGGGTGACCCCAGTACCTTTCCGAATGGAACCGGAGCAGCCGAGCGTGGCAAGAGCGTGTGTTTGAAGGGTGCGTCAATGGGGGCTCATGAACCTCTGACTGCATCTGCACTGATGGAAATCAGACCCGCCCCTACCACTCTCCCCTGGGTGGCTCCACTAACTCCATGGATGGCAAGCGTGGTGCTAAAAGAGCCCTGCCTACACTGTGGCTTCTAGATGGTCACTTACATCACAGGAACACGTAGGTGCCCCAGCTGAGATCAGGTGCAAGGTGCTGTACACGCAGAGTCAGACAGAGCCCCTGCCCCACAGTCTGACTAGACAAGATGGACAAAAGGTGGAAGGAAGGAAGGATTCTTACCCTCACTTTACAGATGGGGGCTGGGGCATAAAGAGGTATTTAAAAGCCTCCATTAGTCACTTACATCCCTAGTGTGTGTGTGTGTGTGTGAGATCTTTTTTCCTGATCTAATTTGGGGGGCACAGCCAGAGCTTGGCCACGGGTCCTGCGTTCTCCACAGTCAGCGTTTGCCTCAGCGGCTCGCCGCAACCCTCCCCACAGCCTCTTCTTTTCTAGAGGCCAGGGCCACAGCCTGCTGAGCCATACCCATCACAAGCTAGGCCACAGCTTGGGGTGAAAACCCCTCCATAGGCCTGGTCTCCCTTTTGAGTGGCAGACTCTGTAGCGGAGTGGGGTGGTTAGGGGGAACCCGGGCACACCCACTACTCCAGGGACCCTAAGGCAGAGTTTCTTCTGCTCCCAGTCTGGCACTCCCTGGGCCACTCCCCAAACAATCCCTCCCAGTGCCTTTCCTCTGGTACCTGAGCAAGTCCAGCCTGCTCCTCCATGGCGCTCTGCCTTGCTCCTGGCCCTCCGCTCTCACATACAGTTCACCTGCTTGTGCTTGGGCTTCTGCTCTCCCTGCAGGGAGGCCTTATAAACAAACCCCAGCAGGCCTCCATGGGTGGCAGGAGCCCTGATTAGCCTGCGGCTTCAGGCAAGCTCTATTTGAAACCCAGGGGAGAGTGGGCCGGCATGAGCCCGGCCACTTCTAATAGCCCCTCTCCCAGCCTTGCAGGAGGGACGACTAGGCCTGGGGATCAACTAATTCCGGGGGACGAATCATGAAAAAACACGGTCGGGGGGTGCGGGTCATAGGGTCAGAACAAGGGAACCGGATGGGGACACCGAGCATGCTTCAGGCAAGCTCTGAAGTGACCCCAGGTGCCTGCCTGATTCTGCTGCACTAGACGCGGCCCTGTGGCCTCAGGGAAGAGGAAACTGTTTACCCAGAGCCCAGCATACCTGCCCTCCATTAGTGTGGGGCATGCGACTGTGGGGCCTACTTCTGTTCCTGCATCCGCTCATGCATCCAGGCAGAGTTCCACTGGGCAGCGTCCGCTGGCTCTCCCAACGCCTTTGAGGGGCAGTGGGCACCGTCTGGGGCTCTCTGCTCGGTGTTGCCTCGTTTTAGCCCTTTGACTTTCACACCCATCCCTGTTTTTTCTTTATTTGTCCCCCAGAATTATTTGGTGTCTAGGGCTCTGCGGAGCCTCCCCATAGGCTGGCGGGGGCTTTAGATGTGGGTGGGATTATGCCCGGCCACCTCCTGGACCCCAATAGGATGAGTGTGCGCGGGAGCCAGCTGGTCTGGGTCTGTCACAAATTGTACAGGAACAATCCCACCGTGGCTGTAGGTCTCCTGGTGATCTTCCTTCACTTCCTGCACCAGGGTAAGCTAAATGGGGATAAGCACTTTTGCATTGGCAGAACTGCTGGCACAGCTGGGGCGTTGTCCAATTGATTACACTGGTACAGATAAAGTGGCAAAACTTCCCCCTGTAGACAAGTGTGAAGTCATTTGTCCTAGGGAGGACTGGGAATTGAACGCAGCTCTCCTGAGCCTAGTGCCGTTAGCTACAACCCCAGCTTTCCACTGCTGCTGCAAAGCCCCACCAGGGTCAGCGGCGGATATAGGGCAGGGCGAGCGGGGCGGCTGCCCCGGGCCCCACGCTTCAAGAGGCCCCGCTCATGCGCCGTGTCAAAGGGGGGGGGGCCCGCAAAATTGTGCTGCCCTGGGCCCCACAAAACCCTCATCCGCCCCTGACCAGGGTTGAACTGCAGGCTGACGGTTTCCTATCGCAAACAAGGTACCAGTGATAAGCTCAAGGAGTAGCATTCCCTTTCTTACTCCCGATCTCAGGAGCCGCCGAGCCAGCAGTCACCTCCCCTCAGTGTGGCCTGTGAAACGGGCCAGCCCTACCTCCTACTCAAACAGATGCAAAGGAGGCTACAGCTTCTGCAGACCCATTAGCTTGTTTTTCATAGTATCATGTAATAGAAGGGGAAGAGACCTCGAGAGGCCATCAAGTCCAGCTCCCTGCCCTCACAGCAGGACCAAGCACCATCCAGAACATCCCTGACAGATCTCTGTCTAATGATGGAGACTCCACAGTCTCCCTAGGCAATTTATTCCAGTGTTTAACCACCCTGACAGGAATTTTTTTCCCTAATGTCCAACCTAAACCTCCCTTGCTGCAATTTAAGCCCATTGCTTCTTGTCCTAGCCTCAGAGGCCAAGGAGAACAATTTTTCTTCCGCCTCCTCGGGTGCGTCTACACGGCACCGTTATTTTGAGATAACTAGCGTTATTTTGAAATAACAATGCGAGCGTCTACACAGCCATTCTGTTATTTCAAAATAAATTCAAAATAATGGATGGCTTATTCTGAAATCTGTAAACCTCATTCTACGAGGAATAGCGCCTCTTCCAAAATAGCTACTTCAGAATAAGGTGTGTGTAGACACCCCTCTGCTGCTATTTCAAAATAGCCCCTCACCAGGGCCATTCTAAGTTATTCCTCCCCAGTGCCTCCTGGGGCTCTAAATCGAAAGCACGTCTACATTAGGGAAGCCTTCCTCAGACTAATTTTGAGGCTTCCCTGCAGTGTGGACGTGCTATTTCGAAATAAGCTATTTCAGAATAACTATTCCGGAATAGCTTATTTCGAAATAAACGTGCAGCGTAGACGTACTCCTTGTAACACCCTTTTAGATACCTGAAAACGGTTTTCAATTTCACAAGAAGCCCGGCCTTTGTTCCACCTTCTTTGTTTCTTTCTTCACCTCAGTCACGCCGGCAATTAATAATTTAGAAGGAAAAAAAAAAAAAGCAAACAAACCAACAAGTGGCGCTGTCTGGGGGAGCAGCACAAAGCTGGGCGGGGGTGCCGGGGAAACAGATGGAGCGTCTGAGGCCTGCTGCTCATCTCTGATAATGGTGATACATCCTAGTGGTAAATACTCTTTTATAACACGTCGCATCGGTAGCTCCCCAAGGGTAGGACTGTGTGCACAGGGCAGAATGGGCATCGCTCAGGGCACCTCAAGGGAGGTTTTGCGGCCCAAAAAGACCCCCTCTCCAGACAGCGGCTGCACAAGGGGTAACTTTGCCAGGCGCCCTTCCATGCTGACCCCACCAGAGACGAGATTAGGGGCTGAGGCAAGAAGAGAGTCCGGGGCACAGTCCCAGGAGGCACATCGCAGAGGGAGCCAGGAGGCTGGGGAGGGGAGCCTCCATTTGGATGGCTCCTCCGAAAACCACAGGGACGGGGGGATGCTCTGTGAGGGGCTGAGCTTCCCGTTTGCCCACGGGGCTCACTTTTGCTGCTGTAGAAACAACTTCCCCAAGGGAAACTCTTCCCCTGTCTGCAGAGGGGACAAGTCGGTGTAGGTGTCCAGTTGAGTGAGGTGAGGCTGGGCCTTGTGCCACACCCCAGTGGGGAATATTGTGCTTTTCTCCCTGGCAGCCCTTGTGTTTGGCGTCTTTGCGCCCAGGCGTGGCACTGCCAGAGGGTGTGAGAGGAGGGGTTCTTTATTCCTTCTCCTTGCTGCTCTGTTCCCCACCCTTCTCCCATTGCCAGCGCATGTTTGCTCCGAGAGTGACACCTACTGGTCACAGCGAGCAGCTGCACGCAGAGGAGGGCTGAGACTATTGGCGTCAGGCATCCATTTTCGGGGAAAGCCGAGGGAAAGTTTAGTCCACTCCCTGCGGTTGGGGCTGCCCACCTGGCACTCTCTGTGCTGCACCTCCCAGCACTCAGGAGTCTGGGCTGTGGGTGGAAAAGGGTTTTGGTTGAGTCCCGGGTAGGGTTGCCAGACGGTTTAACAAAAAATACCGACCCCTGCCCCCCAAAAAAACACCAGGAAAAAATTTCTGTTGAGAAAAAAAAGGGGGAGACCAAAGTTGTTAAGCAACTGCGTGAGGGCAGTGCCGCGTTACACCGGGCACCGAGCAGAGGGTCTGCTGCTGACCCAGTTCAGGCCCTGAACATCATTCCACGCAGGCCCGGCCCAAGTGTTTGCGGGGCCCAAGGCGGCATGTGGTGGTTGGCTGCACCGTGTGGCCGGGCGGCTCCCAGCCAGGGAAGCGAGCGAGCAGCCGGGCGGGTGGGTTCCAGGCAGTGCGGGCTCTGAAAGCGCGGGGCCCAAGGCAACCGCCTTGCTCACCTTGCCCTAAAGCCGGGCCTGATTCCACCCCCTCGTTGTCACAGGTACAGGGAGCGCCGAGGAGAATACTCTGTTCTGTTTCCCTCCGTAATTAGACAGCTACTGCCTTGTGTGAAGGAGCAGTCCTGAAGGGCAGGGGTAGCAGAGAGAGACTAGGCCAGCCAGCTGTTCACAAGAACAGGGAAAGCCGTGACACCAGGAAATCACATCTGTGACACCCTAGGGCAACGGAGTGGGATGCGGGGGTGGGGATTAACAGCAGGGTTTGTGAAGGGCGCGTCAAAGAGTTAGGAAGAGGAGAAAATGCTACTTGCGAGGCCTTGTCCATATGATACAAAATTGACCTGCATAGCTATTCAGGTGATTAGAAGTCAGGGGTCTGGGGTGTCTGGAGTAAAGGAGTGTGGGACATTGGTATTTGATGTAGCTCCCAGTGGCAGGGTATTTCCCTCTGCTATTCAGCCATAAATTCCTTTGCTCAGTTTCATCCACTGCCCTGGCTCGCCCAAATGTGGACAGCCCTTTGGTATCTGTGGATAGCTCTATCAGCCATTAGTCCCTGCTGATCAAACAAACAGATAACGGGAGTTTGCCTTTCTGTGGTAGCTTCCATCTGAAGGCCTCACAAAGTATGCCACAAAACATTAACCAACTCTTACACCACCACTGTAGAGTAGGGATTGCTATCCCCATGGGGAAATCAAGGCACAAAGGGGTCAAGGCCCAGATCTTCTAAGGGATTTAGCCGCACTTAACTACCACAATCAGCATTAAGTGCTTTGGGTGTGTCTACACTGCAGCTGCGTCCCCGCCTCCCATCATGGGGAGGAGCGTAGCTGTAGGTGGCCCCCTGAGTTTGGTCCCAGAGTATCAATCTGACCCCTGCTGCTGCCATAATTTCCATGGGTTTCTTGGGGCCCATGAAATTCTGGGTGTTGGGTGTGGTAGCGGCTTGCTGACAAACAACCCTTCTCCAGCTGGCTGCACTTCCTTCGGTCACATCTTTTCCTCAGCTCCCACCAACGCCGGGCTCCTGCCCACACCCTGCATTCCAGTGCAACACTGGCTCCGTCAGGCTATGCAAAAACCTGGGGTGTGGACGCCCAAGTTGTGTGCGAGTGTCTTACATGAATGGCCTCGATTTTTGGACATGCTATTTCATACCATCCGTGAGTGCCGCAATACATTTGTTGACTAGTAGCAAGTCTTTGCACTGCCCTAGCCTTATCCGCCGAAGTATCCCACAATGCTTTGCAAGCCTCAGGCCTTGTTACACACAGTCTGTGAGGCGGATGAGAATTATTTCTCCCGTTTTACAGATGGGCAAATGGGGAGACAGCCGCAGAGCCGGATTAGCAGTGTATCCTTTAAGATCCCCCATCCCTGCCTTAGTCAGGAAGATTTCAAAACCACAACACTCCATGCATGGAGCCGGCTGGCCTTCGAATTGTGGGAAAGAGGCCACCACACACTGGCATAACAACCGCAGGAGGGCTGGTTGTGCGTGGATAGGTTGGCTTTCAGTCAGCTAGCAGGGGTTCGGGTTAGTGAATTTGCAAAGGATTCGGTCACAACCAGCCCTCAGATTCATACATGTTCTCTGCCTCTTTAAAGCAAACTGGAGCCATCGATCGGAAGCAGCCCTGCTGTTGTCAGTGCAAAAGCTAATGCTTGGCTGGAAAAGCTCAGTCTCGCAAACCAAATACTGACTCTGGCCTGCTGGTCTCTATTTGTAGGCCTGAAACTGGAAAGAAGAAGAACTGACCCTCCAACCAGCCCCACCCACCCAAGAAATCATGTGAGCACTTTGCTGCCGAGCTGTTTAAAGACCCCAGAGAGACAGTGCTGAGTCACGCAGCTGAACCTTGGACCTGGAAAGCAAGCAGTGGTCCTCACTTCGGGGGCTTCCGGCAGCAGCAGCATGGAGCATGTGAGTCTTGGTTTTTGTAGCTGGGGGGCTGTGAGGCTGGAAAGGGCCAGGAGTTTATGTGCTAGACAAGGGGCTAGTTAGTGAGGTGTGGAATCCTGGAAGAAAGTTAACAACTCGCGATTGTTTGGGATCACGCTGTGCCTTGTGACCGGACTCCTTGTGCCCCTACATCCCATTCATCTGACTGCTAATGACTCTTTTTCCGGTGCATCTTGAAATAGAAGAATTTTTCCAAGGGAGAGTTAATAGCTGTAGGTATTGTGTTGGGCCATATATGTCAATGATGGTGGGAAAATGCACGATTGGACTATTAACATTGGGGGGAGAGGGGGAGGAACCCTAGAGATGGCAGAACTTTTATGTTTTGCAAGATATTTCCAAGTTGTTTTTTGAAGTGTTCCTGATGAGCCACATATTCATCTTGACAGTTTTTAGCCCCCCCATAATGTCAGTAATTATACTAAAGTTTCCAATTTCTTAGCCTGGAAAGACCATCAAAGGACTTTTTTTTTCCCTTTTGCAAACTCTATACAAAACAGCTGTTGGAATATTGCAAAACATGCCGGGTCTGTATAAAGCCAGTGTTTGTTCGGTCCTGTTATCTTAAAATAAAAGCCCTTCAGCCCAGCCTTAGAGGAGAGAGGAATGTCATAGAGCCAATCTGGGTCTTTCAGCCCTCTCAAACTCAGAAATGCAGCTCCTGCTCTTAAATATTGCCACCCTGCCTCTGTCTCCATGTCTGCCTCCTCCTGGAGTCTGCTATCTGACCATGCTGCAGCTTGTGTGCCAGAAATAGAATCAAAGAGGGACAAGAGGCCAGGGAGCCAGTATAAGCAGGGCTTAAATGCTACGAGGATTAGGCATTTCGCAATGTGAAAAAGAGGAGCCTCTATGACTTCAGCACTGTGGCAAGAACGGCTCTGAGGAACTGGGCACAACAGAACAGAATATGCAGGTAGCGGGATATCCTCTTGGCTGCTCCCACTAAAGTGGGGACAGTTGAAGTTTCCAGAACAGCCAGTGCCTAGGGCAGATCTGCTAATCTATGAGACCCAGTCATTCATCACTGTGTGTCCTGGAACATAAGGGCTGGGGAAATCTGCCTGGGGTGGGGGTGCGAAGAGAGAAATGTCCATTTTCACTGTTCCCCGGCTCTGAACTCTCGCATCCCCACCTGGTGCAGAAAAGAGGTAAAATGGAAAATGACCCTCTCCCCAAAACTGAAGGTGGGGATGCTGGTGCAAATGCTGCTACGACCACTGGTCTAATGTGATAGAACTGCTGGGAGCCTGTTTACACTGGTGCTTTACAGCGCTGTCGCTTGCTGCACTTGGGGGGGTGTTTTTTCACACCCCTAAATGAGACCGGCACAGCGCAGTAACTTGCCAGTGTAGAAAAGCCCTAACTGCTAGCGCATGGAAAATCACAAGCAGTGGCAGGAGCAGCAATGCAGGCTCCCCTGGGTGTGTTACATCCCCAGATCCCCGCTAGCGAGGCCCCCCACCTCCCTCTAGTCCAGGACGTGAGCTCGGGCCAGACAGCTGGCGATCAGAGCAGTTGGAGCCTGTGGCTGGGAACACATGGAGAATCGTGCCCTGGGAACAGGACTGAGACCAACAAGCCTCATCCTCTGACCTGCGATTGCATGTTAATGATTCCGGGGACTGACTGACTCACCCAGGGGATGGTTTGGAACCTGTCTTGCCTCAGGACTCTTCGTTCTGTGTCCCCTGAGGTACTGCCCACCCCCTTCAAATCAAAGGAGTAGCCGGTTGTTCCACAGGGCCAGGCTCACACCTACGTGGCTTGACTCCCTCAGGTGCTGGTGGCTACTCACTTGAATGTCCAACCTGGAGAGTGCATCAAAGTGAAGGGGAAGATCTTGCCAGAAGCCAAGCGGTGAGACGGGGAGCCTGGGAGGGATTAAATGTTACCTCAGCCTTTAGGTAAGGAGCGGAGTGGGGGGCCAAGTTCTGCCCTTAGCGCATGACCAGGGTAGGAGCGGTGACTCTGCCTCTGACCCTGTTGTTAAGCGGGTGGTTCTCTGCACCCCAGCGCTGTCCGATCCGGGCTCTGGTGGGCGGGGGCTACGTGGCGCGGTTGTGTCTCTAACCGTCTCCTCCGTGCCAGGTTTGCTGTGAACGTGGGGAAGGACAGCGGCAACCTGGCGCTGCACTTCAACCCGCGCTTCGACTACCACGGGGAGGTGAACGTCATCGTGTGCAACTCCATGGAGGATGGGAGGTGGGGGACAGAGGAGAGGGAGGATGACTTCCCCTTCCAGCAGGGTGACAAGACGGAGGTGAGGGCTGTGGAGTGGGATGAAAAGCTGTGCTAAGAGGGCACGTTATTTGTGGAGCCAGGAGTCCTTCCAGACCTGGGGGCTTCCTAGCCCTATATTCCAGCACATTCCCCACCATACATCAGAACACTTCACACTAATTAAGTAGGCCTCTGTTCACTGTGAAGGCACCCTCTGAGACGTTGGGGGGGGCCCTCTTAGCCAGCTATGGGGGAGACGAAACTTTTGGGGCAGATGCCAGTGGAGGGAAGAGTCGTTGAGGCTGTCCGGGAGAGCTTCTGGCTACATCGTTCTGAGAGGTGGTGGGGGACAGGCTGCCCATGTCCGTGTGTTGGTTCTAATATGTCTGCTCCCCGCAGATCTGCATCTCCTTTGACACAACCGAGCTGACAGTGAAACTGGCTGGTGACAAGGAGATCACGTTCCCTAATCGGCTGGGCCTGGAGAACATTGAGTACCTGTCTGTGGACGGTGACTTTGCCATCAAAGCCATTAAGTTTAGCTAACTGCTGCTTGGTTTTGTTCCTCCCACCTGCTGGCTCAGTGAAATAAACCTAAACGTGACCTTTGAAGTTGCCACGTCTGCTTACTCTTTGCCTTTTCTGCTGCGCTAGCCAGCTTGCTTGTCCTGCACTAGCTAGGAACAGCTAATTGCACTAGATGCAAACACTCCCGTCACCACCAGCCCCCAGACACCTAGTTCCTCCTTAAGTCCAGCTGCTGCCTGGTGCTTTCAACTCTACCCACATCCCCATCCCCACCCCTGGACTTCTCCCTGGTAAAGGATACAGCCCCCCTCCTCCAGTGAGAATCTGCTGCTCAGGTATTTAAATGCAGCTAGGGAGCTAGTACTGACTCCATAGGCGTGGACTCCGGGGGGTGCTCTGGGTTTGTTGCACCCATCAGAGCACTCACTGGCACCAAGCTTCCTGCCCCACCCTCACGCACCAGCAGCCCTGCACTTAACTCCTACCCCTCCCTCCCCACGCTTCCAGAATGTCGCAAACAGCTGATTCGCTGGCTTCAGGCTCCTGGCGGGAGGAGGAGGAGGAGTGGGAACCGTGCTGGGGGGAGGAGGCGGGGAAAAGGCAGGATGGAGGTTGGGGGGGAGGGGTGGTGTGGGGGCAGGGCCTGGAGTGTGGGGGGCACCCCCCCGGCCAAATGAGCAGTTGGCACCTATGCTTGAATCACAACTGAAGCCCGGGGTTGGTTGGCTGGCCTAGCTTGTTGGTTCTCAGGCAGCGCAGGAGTCCTGCCTCCTCAACAGCTGCTCTGGAAGATGGTGTGGAGCCTCCAACAGCCGAATAGCTTGGCTTGGAAGGGCTGCCCGTCTCGGGCAGGGGAGGACTCCGCCTCTGGTGGGGCTCACAGGGTGGGGGAGCATGCGGCTGCTGCTGCCACCTTGCTCTTTTGGCTTCCCCTGACTGAAGTCTGGCTTCTTCCCCCTGGCTGCTGCTTTCTCCTTGGCTCTGTTGCTGCCCTTTTCCTGCTCGCGCCTGGCCTCCCTCACAGCGACGCAGCAGGAGAAGAGGGGGGTGGCTGAGGAGCCTCCGTGGCCATTACAAGACACGGACGTGTGGGGGCGGTGGTTAGCCCCACAGCAATACTGGGGGAAGGGGCTAGGACTGACCGCCCCAGTGAGCGGGAGGAGGGGAGCTGGGGGAGCAGAGGACAGACTGAATGAATGTTAGCTGTCAGCCTGGCCCCGCCTCTGAAAACAGGGAGAAGAGAACAGTCCGGACAGGGGCTCGTCCTGCTGAGCTGGGATAGATGTGGCTTCTCCACTCAGCCTTCCTCCCCATGTCACTGGTGTCTGCCTCTGACGTAGGCGCGCGGAGCGGCTACCCCCAGCAAAACGGTCTGCATCACCCCAGCCCAGGCTGCTCCCTCCTGGCGGCACCTCCAAGCCCAGGCAGGAGTCCTCTCCCCAGAGCTGGAGGGGACGATGCCCATGCAACTGCTGCTGGGCCCTAATGAGGCCCAGTCAGGCCAGCGCGAGGCCGTCCGCTGACGGTCATTATCAAAGATGGGGCTTCCAGGAAAGTTCTGGCGGGGCCCCAGGGAGTGTCCCACCCCAGGAGTGCCCGTCCCAGCTCAACACTTTGAGCCCTGGGGTGGCGGGAGGGGCAGCAGAATGCTGAGCGTGCTGGGGTGGGTCTCATCCACGTTATTTCCTCCTAGGACAGGAAGTGGGAGACTTTCTAGCAAGCCGAGCTGGTGTTCGAGAGGTGCAGCTTCTCCCCACGGGGCTGGCGGGAAGATGGCTGCCACACGGGCTGCAGGACCAGCGACGCTAGCGCTCGGCCTCACCGTTGCCGCCAGACGTGCTCTTAGAAACGCCTTTCCCCTCAGGGAAGGGAGGGGCCAGCCCCCCGCCTCCAACTCGCCCCTTCACAAACAGCTTCTCCCCTTCTCCGGCTGGGCGGGAAGCTGCGGGGCAGCAGGGTGAGCATGGAGCCTTCTGAGGGGTTTCTCTCCCACCCCGAAAGGCACCTTCGTTTCCATGGCAGCCCAGCGGGGTGGGGACGTGCTGGGGGCTGCAGACTGTCTAACTCTCTCCTCCTTGCCCCTCCAGGCGTGCTGTGAATGCGGGGAAGGGATGCTGCTGCCCCTCAGCTCCTGCTTTGACTGTCGCCAGGGGCGTAGTGCGCTGCTCCAAGCCAGGAGGGAGGTAATCAAAGGCTGGCTAAGCTGTGACCTCCGTCATGCTATCGGAGGAGCGCCGGCGGCCTCTCTCCCACTCCTCTTTCCAAAAGCCAAAGCGCGGGCGGGGAAGGCGTCTCAAGAGGCATAGCAGAGGAAAGACGAAAAGGCCTTAAAGGAAAACCATGGAAACCCCAGTCCCCGGAGGGTCAGGAGAGACTTAGCTTCCTTGCCCTTTCCCATGTGCTCAGGAGGAAGTTCTTTGGTGCATGCATGCTAGATACCTTGTCCTCTCGCCCTCAAGATCATACCAGCTTGCTCGACCCATCTAGGGCCAGCTGGTGTCACACCCTCTCCCTCACTTTTGGGTAAGTTGGGTTTACTGACCTGCTCGCAGATGGTGGCAGCTTCCAGGGTGATGGCAGATGCTCTGCTGTCCAGAGCTGTGACTCTGCCTGTTGTCACCAAGAGGACTGGAGCACAGAGTTGACAACAGGCGGCTAGGCTGGCTTGTATTATACTAGCAGCATGAGAAAACCTTTGCTAAGCAGGGAAAGATAAAATAGAGAGAAACGTTACACTCAACCACTGCCCATGCTACCATGGCTACAATGCTGCTTATACTCCCGCCAGCTCTCATGGAGCCAGTGCAAATATATATACCAAAACTGGGAGTCACTCCTAGCTCCTAATATAGCCATTGCATAGCCCTGCCACTAGAGAGCTCTCAAAATGTGCCCACAATTGCTGATTTTACCCTCCCCCCAACTCCCACAATCTGTGTTCTAATCCTGTGTCCACTAGTTAGGCGCATGACACATGGACAGCTACGCTTGCAGTGCTGCGCTTACTGATATGCAGCTTAACTTAGGGGACATGCAGAACTGTTACATTTCAGACCCTTGGTAAGTCCACTTCGTAGGGTAAAAACAGCTGGCACCCAGAAACACATACACCAGGTAAAAATTTCAAAACCATCTGCATGACATAAAAGCCCAAGTCCCATTTTCAAATGTGACTTAGGCCCAGAACTTCAAAAAGGTACTTAAGCACCCAACCCCCACTGAACTGGGACTGAAGCATCTAAATACCTTTGAGGATTTGGGCCCTATGCTCCTAGCTCTTATAGAAAGTCAATGGGCTTTAGGCTCCTAAATCACTTATGTGCTTTGGAAAATTTTACCTGAAAACCCTGTTAGACTATGACTGAGATCATGCTATGCAGACCCGCTCAAGTTGGGGGACTATATTTGTGGTTTTCCAAAAGGCTTCTCAGGAAAGTGTCCCTGTCCAGTCTGTTCAAGGGAACGCAGCTGGAGCCCTGCCTGTCATAACTGTGTTTGTACGTGGTCGCTGTCAGCTTGGTTTCAATCCTAGTGCTGAAAAAGGCCTACCTTCACCTTGGCGCTTTCATCGCTGGGCTAGCTGAAAGCACTGCGTTCTTTGCCCCATCCACCGTTGCTTGTGATTGAAACTCACCCTCCTAATGCATTACAGCAGGAAGGCCGTTTTCACTCAGCTGCTCCAAATGTGAAGCTTAAGATGATAACGACGACAGCAACATCGTCATCCAGCTCTTGCAGAGCATGTTACACCAGTAGATCTCAACATGCATCACAAAGGAGGATGGTAAGATTATCCCCACATTACAGAGGGGAAAACTGAGGCACGGGGAGGGGATGGGACTTGGCCATCATCACACAGCAGGCCAGTGACTGATCCAGGAACAAAATCCAGGTCTCCTAAGCATGAGTTCACTGCTATGTCTCTGGAGAACTCTGCCTCCAAGGATGCCATTTAAAATCCTCTAGGAATCTTGCAGAACTGCATAGTCTATTTATCCCCTGGCGAGTATCTGGAAAAATTGAGAGCAGCGACTGCAGGGGTCGGTGAAGCCTGCAGGGAAAGTGAAGATTAGGAAGGTCTGATGCTGCTAGCCATGCCTGAAAACATTTAAAAAAGAAGGAAAAAGGCCTAGCCACCAAGGTCACATTTAGATTAAGTAGCCATGCTGGTCACTGGAGCTGGCTGACACATTTGCACAAAAAGGAGTTATTGAAAATGGTATTTTCAAAAAATGAAACTTTTAGCAAAAATCATCTATTATTGACATTTTCCATGAGTTTTTTTAACCAAGTATTTTATCCAAATCATTTTTTTCATTTACCAAGAACTCTTTTCATACTGCATATTCAAGCCACCTTGAATATTTTAAATAGAAAGGCGGGGTAAAAATAAATAAATAAATAAATAAATAAATAAAATTCCAGGACCCATTTTTTTTAAAAATTGGTAAAATAAATAATGGAAAATTTGGCCAAAATTGGCAAATGGATCTATTCCGAATCCTGAAACAACAACATTTTTCATTACTTAATTTCTCCCACATTTTGATCCTTTTAAAGTCAGTTCCTATTTATACCAGCTGAAGATTTGATCCTCTAGATTTCAATTCTAAGATACACTTGGAACAAATTAGAAGGAGAAAAGAACCATTACTTTCTCTTCCCGCATCATTTTATTTAAGAGACATCAACTTCTGGAGTATTTGATAGCCACACTTCTTTATTGTCAGTATTAGTTAAGTGGTTCTCACATGTCAACATCAAATACATATTTCAAGTAATAATTACACATAATGCTATATGATAACAACAATAACCTTAAACTGTAAACTGATTGGCAATCTCTGGCAACCCCAACACAAGAAAAAATAAAAGAATCACTGAAAGCAGCTAAAAATACAACATGTGTAACCAAGCTGTGCAAAGCAAGTAAAATTGTCTGTAAGCAATGATCAGATTGACTCAAACTTCCAAATTTCATTTGCAATGAACTGGAAAATAATCGTGCCCTTATCCCTGGGTCCAAAGGGATCCATCTCCCTCCACCCCACAACTCACATTCAAAATGGTGACAGCATCTAATGCAACAATATCAAAAACCAAAAATCTAGATAAGAACATTTGCATAATCTTGGCACTACAAGCTGGCAGGCCCCACTCTTTTTTTTTTTTTTTTTTTTTTGCATGGTAACGTGGCATATAAGAGAAGAAGGAATTTGTTAAGATTTCAGTGTTGGTACACAAGATGCTAAATAGCCTTATTGCCAGCTAGAAAGGGTTTCTGTCTTGTGGACAGGCTGCTGGTCTGAGTATGGTCTCCCTGAAAGGCTTGTTTCTCATCCCAGAGGGCAATTTCTACCTTAATTTAAATGCCTGCAACATGTACTGAAGATTCATGACTAGCCAGGGCAGAATTTGTCTCCACCTATTGGGGAAAGCGGAGGATCCCGGTGCCCACAATAGCCACAGGAATACATATAAATATGTACCACGAGTGATCTTCATTAGGCAGTAACATTGCATTAGAAAACCCCTGAGTGTTGTGCTCTGACAAGGGAGGCATGTCCTACCAGGAGGGAAAACATGAGCACCGAGGCTGCAAGTACACAGCTGGCCTGCACTGCCAGAATACCCAGAGATTGGCCGGGGGGGTTGTATTACACGCTAGAGATTGGTTAGAACGGAAGCACCTTTCGTCTGTTAATCAAGTCTTGCTTTCATGCCAGCCTGGGAGAGGGCAGTAGGAGAGGTGGGGGAACCTGGGTCTGAGAAACAGATATGCCCCTAAGTTGCTCATTTTCAATCTTAGTAGCTATTATTTGTATGACCGTGTAGCACCTAGGAGCCCCAGGCATGGAGTACAGCCCCACCATGGGGTCTATTAGGAAAAGCTTTTGATCTCCCTGGCCAGGAAAGGCTACTGCCTGGCCCTGCCTGCAGATATTTAAAACTTGGGCACAGTGGGGCTGGTCTGCTGGCTTTTTACATCCACTTTACACCAGTCACACCAAGACAAGCCAATGAGAATCAAGCCTGGAATACATTTGCTATTAGATGGATCTCATGTATGAAGTCCCTTTCATCACCCAACCCTAGCATGGTTTTAGTCATGGGGGAAATCTCATCTGTGTGATTGTCGAATCCATCTCCCTGGCCCCCCCATCACTGGCTTGGTATTCTCTGTTTCCCCAAGACCATTTTAAGGAAAGCAAATCCGAGTTCTGATGGCTTGGACTGCATTGACGTCAGGCCCTGCAGCATGTTATGACAGCTGAAAGCAATTCCAGCTGCCCCCTGCCGCATGGAACTACTCTGTTAATGGATGTATTTGAGGGTCTAGCAAGAGCCGATTTAAAAGTTTTGTTGTAATTATACAACACATTGGATCGTGCAAGACTGTGCTCTCTGACACGTGCCTCTCTCCTCTTCCAATCCGCAGTGCTAGACCTGGCTGCTGTGATGTTTGTACCGTTTCACTGCTTTTCAAAACCACTCCATCACTGGGACAGAGGAGACTAATTCTTTCACTAGGCCAGATCCTCACCTGAAGTCATTGGAGTGGCGCTGATGTAAGGCAGCTGAAAGCCTCATCCGCATTCCTGAGCCCTACACAAATGTACACTTAGTTCAGATTTGGCCCAGCTGCTCCTCCGTCACGGCTCTGCAACCTGGTACACAGAGTCACAGAGCCGCTCTGGCCAGCCTCTCCATTTTGGGCTCCCTCCATGAACGTGGGCCCTAGGTACATGCCTTGGTTGTCTAGGTGTTAATCTGGCCTTGAGCACTGACTGCTGAGGACAAGCCATTTGGAGGGAAAATATGGGCCGTGGCCCCATTAGCACCAAGGGCTGAGGCTTGTATTCTGCAGCCAGGCCAGGGAGCAGCAGGTAGAAAAGGAAGAGGTGTAAGCAGGAGACATACAGTCCCCCAACTGAGGGGCGTGTGCACTAGAGAAAAGCAAGACGTTCTTAGCTCGAGATAGCGAACCTGAGGTAAAATCCCAGTGAAGATGAAGAAGTTTGTAGCTTTCACAAGTTAGCAGGTCAAGATAAAGACTATGAGTGATCTTAGGACTTACCCATACCTGATAACCAAACTGCTTGGCCTTCACTAGGATTTTACCTCACGTTAGCTAATCTGAGACCAGTGTGCATCAGTGTTCCCTGTGGAGTGCTTGTGCAGCCACTCAGGAACGTCGCCCTGCTGATTAGCAGAGCACTGACAGCTAGGTTTTTTCTACTGGTGGTGCACATTCGCACATGCCTCAGTGCACGTAAAAATATTCCACACATAGATGGAAAATATTAGAGGGAACATCAGTGTGCACCTTTTCCTCATAAACACCAGGCTCTGGTGTAGTTGGCCTAGCTGCACTGAAGTCAAGGAAGCTACATGGCTTTATACCACCTGACAGCCTGCTGCCCCAGAACCAGCAACCGATCAGTGACACCAGAAGCAAGGTGTTGCCATTTCTCTGCCAGCATGCGGTGATTTGCAAGAGCCACCGTGCTGCTGTCTCTACGGCTAAAAATACAGCACGGTGCTGGCTAGACGCAACACATTCTAAATGGCTCAGCTTCCCCCTCTCCTCCCTTTTCTGTGCCACCCCCTCCTCCAGGGTATGGACAGCTGGGATGACTGAATCCAGATTTGTTCCACAGGGAGATCAAAACAGAGTATGGAAGATATCAGATTACAGATTGAGTCAGCATCAAGATTACTTTCCCCAGGGCCAAAACCATGCGTGCGAGCCAAGAACATAGTGAAAAGGCACATGGAGAAAGAAAAGCACCTTGTACCTTTTCTGTAAATCAGTCCTTGGTCAGCTGTGCGAGAGGGCGGAGAACCAAGTGAGCGTTTGGATCCCAAACAGAGACGCTTCATTAAAACTGTACTTTAAAATACCTTAGAGAGGCCTAGTCCGAAGTGGTCAAGTTTTCATGCAGCTGACCTAAGTTTTGAATGCCTTGTAAAACCTAACATGGTGACTCTCTTCTGAGCAGGGAGGAGATCTGTCTGCTTGTCACCACCCGAACTTTTGGCTTCAGCAGACTTGCCTAGATGAAAGAAAGAAAAGCAAAACGGCACCCCTCTATAGACCTCATGACCCCCTCTCCCCCAGGAACTAAAACAAAACCATGTCCACTGCAATACACAGATTGTAAATATGTGGGAACATGCCAGGGGAACCTTCACACGACTGTCCTGGAAAGTCCTGCTGCAGCTGCTCCCAGGAAACACAAGCTGTATAAGACACAACCATTTTGCCAGATGTTTATAGATTGGCTTGTTACTCACAACTCCTGCAAACCGAGAGAGACTGCTCAAGGGTATGTTGTTGTGAAAGACCCTTGTGGCACTACCCTTGTGAAAGAGCATTCTAAACAAGGAATAAATACAGCCGACCTTCTGCTAGTGAACTTACCGCTGCTGAAACTCTCAAAGTAGAGATGGTAAGAGCATTATTATTTCTCCCATGAAAGGTTTCAGGTAAAAAGTACCTACGTGAATTCAGGAGCCAAACTTGACAATCAATGGGATATAGGTTCCTAAAGTTACTCGCATGCTTTAAAAGTCTCAGAGTGATAGCTGTATTAGACTGTAACTTTAAAAACGAGTAGTCCTGTGGAACTTTAGACACTAACAAATACATATATATAAAGTATCATGAGCTTTTGAGGGCAAACCAACTTCCTCAGATGAGCTTGTGGGTTTTGCCCACGAAAGCTCATGATACTTATATATATATTTTGTTAGTCTCTATGGCACCACAGGACTACCCAAATGCTTTACAAATGTTTACCCTTTGACAAAAAAAACCAACTTTCCAACACGATGGAGATTTTTTTCCCAACAAATGGATACTGGATTTTGAGTGGGGAGGTGTTAATTGAAAATCCCAAGGATTTAGACAACAATGGAAAAACTCCTAGTGACATTTTCTATTTTTGCCAAAAGCCCCAACCAAAATGTTTTGTGGAAAATGTCTTAAACTGCCTCTAGTTTTTAGCCACTGGTACAGCTGTGCGGCTGCCTGTGTTCAAAGTCCTAGTCTACATGCGCAGCCCAGTGGCATGCAGCCTGGGAAAGCTGCCCCCATGCAAGACATGTTCAGTGTATCCCCATTAGGGGTTTACACCAGTGCAGCCACATCACTGTTGCTTACACCCCTGGCTGAAAGCCTGGTGTTCTGGTTGGTATCAATGCATTGCAGTGGGCAAGCCATTATAGTGACCCTCTGCACCAGGCACAGCTGTTCCATGTATGAGCTTCACTATACAGTTAAGAGGCTTCCACTCTATGCTACTTTTAATTAGCAGAACAGGAATGCATCATGGGAAATGGGGCAATAAAGGCACTTGGAAGCAAACTCACTGAGACCGGTCGATGCTTAATTTTTGTCCAGGTACATGTCAAGATGTTCTTTCCCCAATCTGATCACACGCAGAAAACCCCAGAGAGTTAGCAGGCTCGAGCAAAATTCCTTCCTTATATCTGAACCTTAACTAATGAGCAATGAAACACAGGACAAAGGGAGGGTGAAACTTCCTTCAGGAAGGTTGCCAGGAATGGGTACACACAATACAGCATCCTCACAAACGTACACACAGTACTAGCTGTTCAGAACAGGGTCCATTCTCCCTTTGATATATACTTATAATTCTAATATGGACAATACATTACTCTCCACTGTATGCATGTAAATTATAATTTGCCTCAATGACAGCTGCTTGTGTGATTAGAAGTTAACTTCTAAATGACATACATAGGAACCCCAGTGTGCACACACAGTAACAACTGGCTTCAGCAGAAGCTGAGCAATGAGGGACCAGGACCTCAGCGGGTGCAAAACAACATGGAGAAAAGTAACAAGTAGTCTTGAGGTATCTTAGAGACCAACAAAAATACATACAGTATCATGAGCTTTGATGGGCAAAACCCACTTCTTCAGATGAGCTGGAGAGGGATAACAGGAACCCAGAATTTATAACAGGAAAAAAAAAAAGGAGAAAAACGTTCTATTATAAATTCTGAGTTCCTGTTATCCCTCTCCAGCTCATCTGACGAAGTGGGTTTTGCCCACCAAAGGTCACGACACTGTATATATTTTTGTTAGTCTCTGACAGGCTGTGTCTACACTACAAAGAAAAGTCGGAAAAAAATTATGCAAATTGCAAACCGCAATTTGCGTATCTTTTCCCGCTTTTCTTCTGAAAGAGGCTTTTCCAACATTTGGCCCATCTACACGGGGCCAAATGTCAGGAAAAAACCCTCTTTCGGAACATCCCTTCTTCCTCATAAAATGAGGACACCGAAAAAATGTGTCTGCTTTTCCGAAATTTTTTTTGGAAAAGCAGATGTGTTCCTTGGACGTGGAAGAGCTTGTCCAGGATACCAGAGGTATCCCGGACAAGCTCTTTAGTCTAGATGTACCCATAGGTGCCTCAGGACTACTCATTGCTTTTAAAGTTACAATCTAACATGGCTACTCCTCTGAGACTGAGAAAACTGACACCTCTCACTAGAGTGAGGGGGCCCCTAAAGGGAAGTTCTCTCTGGCTTGAAGGACCTTACGAAATGCTTTGCGGGGCAGAACAATGTTGAAGTTGGGAAGCTACTAAAATGGCCCTTTTTGCTCTGTTCTTCCTCCACTTCCTGCAGTGTAGACAGCGCCAAAAGCCGAGGTTAGCAATTTTGACTTCATTTACGCAATTGATGTAGTTGAAGTTGCGTATCTTAACTCGACTTTTGCCCTGCTGTGTAGACATCCCCGAAGACACACTATCACACACAGGACAGATCACCTGGAATTTCATACGGCAACAAGTAGCATGCTCGAGGTCTGCTATGCTTCCCAAGGTAGCAATACAATCACCGTTCATAGCTGGAACATAAATGAATTGCACGAAGCTCTTACAAACCATGGATGCCGGAGCTTTTGATGGGGCACTGGCGTCTGAGGCCCTTTGGCAGCACGATCAGATGAACAAACATGCACTGAAGGTGGGAGCAGCTTAAAGAGCAGCCAGCAACAACATCAAATCTCTACAAAGTCAGAACAGAGTGTGCAAAATGCACTCCATGGATGCCTTAATCTTTCATGGAAGGTGGGAAGGGTTGGGGGGGGAGGGAGGAGGGCACAATGCAATGCCTTGGAGAGCCACAGGTCCCTGAATTCAGTGCTCTCCACAAGTGAGATAACACCCACAATCTTAAAAAGGCGGCCATTTCCAATCTGCCTTGCTTAGTGCACCCTAACTGCAGCCCCCGGAGCTCTGGGTAAGTCGCCCAAGTGATGTTCAATTGGGCACATTTGGTTGTCGCAGGTTAGACTGACTGAGAAATGACTCGCTAATCCTACAGCAGAAACCCCATTTAGATAATTAGGACAAATGGGCTTTTGGGGTAGGCAGTAGACTTAACGCAAGCAACGCACCTGGGGCTTGTAACCACGGTTTGCCATTAGGGGATTTCAGATAAGAAGGGTCCAGATAAACGAGGTATTACTGGTTTGGTTTTTTTTTAAAATGCTGGTGTGTACGTCATCCCCTTTAGAGAAAGCAACCTGTAAGCAATGCCCTGTAAAGACCCCGCCCAAATCTCCCTAACAACCTTCAGGCTGCATTTAGCACAGATCTTGCCTTGGTGTTGTCTGAAATCATGTGCGAGTCCAGAACCTGAAGGGAATCTTTTTGCTTCATCCTAACTTTGTCTCCTACGTGGCTCGGTTCACACAAGTGCTCATTTAAACTCTGAATGTATCAAGCCATGGGGTCCAGAAGAGGATAGATTACACTTTGCTGGGCAGCATCTCCTTCGCAAGGACACTTACTGGTACATTCAGCAAATGTTAAAACAGGTTGAAGCTTTTTCTGGTAGCCCTTTATTTATGTAAAAAGGCCCCGAAAAGATGCTCCAAGCTAGGGTGTGACTATCTTTGGAGATTCCTCTTTTTGTTACGTTTTCATGACATACAAAATTAAATGCATTTTCTAGGTACAGAGCCAAGACCCACGTTACTGAGTAGCATATGTACAAAAACTTACACATTCTGTCTTGTTATTAAAAAAATATAAATATCAATAACGTTCAGGCGTATCATGGGTCGGTTTTATTTTTAAGGCTTTCTTCTTTCAGATCCTTCATTGAGGGTGCCTCATTCTGATTGAGGTGTGTGTGTGGGGGGAGGGCGGGAGCGCAGAGGCGACTGAGTCATGTTACTGAAGATGACACGCTTGTTCATGATGAGCCGGCCCATTCAAAAATAAGTGCCTCCTCCTCGCACCTGGTAGCAAGAGAAACCGTTCGGCCCCCTCTTGCGGGAGCCAGGCTGGATTAAGTTTTCCTAGTGAGCTCTCAGAGCGCTGGGATAGGGGAAGGAAAATAAAGAATTTATTACCAATTTTTTCCTTCCTTGGGTTCTCTTGTTAAACCCATCACCCCATTGTAATTGCGGAGAGGTCTCCCGAAAGTTCTCTGATTAAATAAACTCAAGCAGAAGAGTTTCACAGGAGGCTTGTCGCGGAAAGGTTAAAGTGAAGAGGCTGACGGTGCAGGTAAACTACTGCGGACTCCGAGGGGGGTAGCTGCTGCTGTGGCCGGGGCCGCCGCAGCTGCTGCCGGGTCCCTGGGAATGACATCTGTGGGGAGGCTTTCTGTCAGGCACTTGAGCTGTTCCTGACCCAGTTTAATCTTGTCGTCCAGCTCCCGCTGCTCTATGAGAAGTGCGGACTTCATCCTCACAAAGTGCTGGTAGTCCTGGAGCTCCTGCTCCGAGAGGTAATTGCCCAAGATGTCCCAGACCACGCGTTCCCGCCGGTCCAGGTTCTCCTTCAGCTCCCGGGCATCCTCATGCTGGCCAGCCAGCAGCTTCCTCTTCTCATTCAGAGAGCTCTGCCGCATCAGAGAGAGGGAATTAACATCACAGTGCTAATTCAAGGACCTCTTCCCCTTCCCCACAGACAGCCTTTCCCTCCCCAGGCAGTGGGGCTATGCTTCCCCCAGACATGGTCACGCCCCGGAAGAAGGGGAAGAATATTTCAATGTGGCACAAACATGAGCCCCAACTCAGTTGTATTCTGAAATGTTTGGTCAACACGGTGGGTGAGGGAATATCTTTTATTAGACCAACTTCTGTTGGTGAGAGAGACAAGCTTTGACGCTTAAACAGAGCTCCTCTTGTCTCTCTTATTGGTCTAACTTCTATAGGCAAGAGAGACAAGAGGAGCTCTGTTTAAGCTCTGAAGCGTCTCTCTCTCACCAACAGAAGTTGGTCCAATAAAAGATATCACCCCTCCCACCTTGTGTCTCCAACTCTGCTGCACCAACGCTTCATAGAACATAGTCACCATGGAGCAGATGGGGTGATAAATTGTAAACAAAACATGATCAAGCCATGGTTTCTACCATGCTTTGGCCCCCTCTGAACAGTTTGGCCAAAGAGGGCTAAAACATGATTAGCTGGAGCCAGGAGACCACCGTTTGTCCAGCTGTGTGCTGCTTCATCTGCAGGTCGGCTTGCACAGCTGATGGAAAGACCAGTCAAAAACAAAAGCAGTTTTTAAAAGTTGCCAAGATGCATGGGGTGAGAGTCGTCTGTACAAAATATCAGCCAAGATTCATGGGGCCTGAATGATATTTACTAAGATTTATACCGATGAAACAGGCTCTACTGTTGGCTTCACTTTGAAGGCTACAATCCTGTATATGGCTGGGAGTTTCAATGGTTTCTAAGAAACTTAGGGCAGGTCTACACTTACCTGGAGATCGGTACTGTGGCAATCGATCCCCTGGCGGTTGATTTAGCGGGTCTAGTAAAGACCTGCTAAATTGACAGCCGATCGTTCTCTCATCGATTCCAGTACTTCATTGGAACAAGAATCATAAGTTGATGGGAGAGTTTCTCCCATGGACCTTCTACAGTGGAGACCCTGTGGCAAATCGATCTAAGGTACGTTGACTCCAGCTGCACTGTTCACGTAGCTGGAGTTACGTACTTTAGGTCAGCATTGCCCCGTAGTGTAGACCTGACCATAGAGGCCTTGCTCCGGTTGACTTTCACTGGGAGTCAAGCACCTAACTCGTTGAAGCCCATTTGAAAGTCCCATCTAATATGTGGATTTTCTTCTTGTCACCCATTTGTTCAGCACAATGAAATCACCAATGTTCTAAAGTTTACAAAGAGACATACCCGCTCTTCAGTATTCACATCTTCACCTAGGCTACTCAGAACGTTCTCTACCCGGGCCAGGCGCCCTGAGAGGGAAAGCAAGAGGTTCACCACTTTATCCAGGTCTCCTATGAACATCTTGTATTTGTCAAACTCGTTGGGCTTGCATAACTCGCTGATCAACACCTCCACCTCCTCTCCCAGGGCGTTATTCAGCTTGATGTCGGTTAGCAGGCTCTCCTTAGCTTCCTTCAAAATCTCCAGTTTGCGGGTCAAACTTTCAATGAGCTCCGCCTGGTAAGAGGGAAATATGATTACTGTTCTTTATGGTGTACGCTGTGCTGTTAGTGACTGGATGAAGACATGGCCCTGGTTCTATCACACTGAAAAGTCAACAAATGCTGATGACAATCGCAGCGGGGTGAGCTTGAGAGAGAAAAAAAATGGAGGAGACAGTGAAGCACAACATGAGAAGATCTGAGCTGCTGGCCAGCGTTACCTGCCTATTAGTCCAAATTGTAACCTGGTTTTGTAATCACTGGGCAAGATTTTGGGTGCCACATTTTGACGCACCTCTTGATATACCTTAGAAGGAATATTGAAACTTCCCTTCCTTTGTAGAGTGCTTTGAGATGCATGGATGAAGACTGCTTTATAAGATTGTATATATTGAAATCAGTGGGAGTTAGGTACTTAAGAACGTTTAAAAATCTGAACCTCTATCATGCTGCTACATTCCCTGCCCCTTCAGGATTCTTGTTTGCATATTACATTTTGATTTGTCCTTGGTTGAAATAAACATTATTTTAAAGACTGATTGAAAAAAGGGAGTAATTTTGACTCGTTAGCCAAGACTCTGACCTAGGTTGTTACAGCATCACAAATGCCAGGGCTGGAAGTTAGCTGCACAGTGCACGCTGGATCAAAACACCTCCAGGGAAAAGAGAAAGAAAACTTGCCAGGTTTGTCCCTCCTATTTTGGTGCCTCTTAGAAAGCACTATAAAGGGCTAAGAGCATGGTGCTCCCAAGGACTTGGGCTTGGTCTACATTTAAAAGTTTAAAGTGCAGCTGCGGCAGCACTTTAAATTGAAACTACGGTCATGGCATGGGAGGCTAGGTCCACACTGGGAAATTATTTCAAAATAATAACTATTTTGAAATAAGCTTATTCCCCAAGGAAAGCCAGAGCTATTATTTCAAAATAACCAGCCCCTTATTTTGAAATAACAGTCTTGGTAGTGTGGATACGCATCTTGTTATTTTGAAATAACTCCCTAGTGTAGACATGCCCAATGAGGGCTCTCTGTGTAAACCACCCCCACGAGGGGAATAGCTAGTTCACACTGGCATTTTACAGCGCCTCACCTTGCTACACTCAGGGTGTACGTGTGTTTTTTCACACCCCTGAGCCAGAAAGTTACAGTGCTGTCAAGTGCCAGTGTCGATTTAGCCTTTTGAGTGGGTTTGAGTTATGATGCCCCTGACTTGCGACGCTTCCCCTGGAACCAATCGCGTTGCAAGTCGGAGGCCTCCTGTATTCTTTTGAAGCAAGGAGTTGCCCACTAGATGTGATATTCACAGAATCCTTGAAGATTAAGGGTAGAAGAGACCTTAGTACAGGGGTGGAAAACCTTTTTTGGGTCGGGGGCCGTTGACCCACAGAAAAAAATCAGTCAGAGGCCACACACAAGTGAGAAGCAAAAAACCAAAACCAAAAACCAAAACCAACCAACCAACCAAAACCCCAGAGGAGGTTGCGGGGTGGTGGGGTGTTGTAGTGCCAGTGCATGCTCCCCAATGATCTGGCCTCAGGGGCCAGAGCCAGGCAAGCTGGGGGCCACATCTGGGCCTTTGGTTCCCCACTCCTGGCTTAGAAGGTCATCTAGTCCAGTGTTTCTCAACCAGTGGTACGAGTACCCTTGGGGTACTCAAGAGAAGTCTGGGGGGTACGTCAGCTCTCTGGCTTTGGCCATGAGCTCCAGCAAGTTTAAGCCACCCCAGAAACATTAAAATGGGGTCCTGACCCACAGGTTGAGAACCACTGATCCAGACCTGTTTCTCTCAACCAGTGGTATGAGTACCCTTACGGGTACTTGAGAGACGTCTGGGGGGTACATCAAGACAACTGAAATTTGGAGAAAACTGAATTTTTGTTTTTAGTTTTACTGCGCTTTATTATTTTTGTACTTTTTACACCCAAAGATGTCATCACCTGCCTGGCTACGATTAAGTTGTTTAAACAAATGTGCTGCAATGGTAGAAAAAAATTGTGTGTGTCTGAAAACTGTAGGTACTGGGGGTACTTATAATTTTTGTTTTGTTTTGGAAAAAGGGGTACTTTATAAAAAAAGGTTGAGAAACACTGATCTAGCCTAACCCCCAATGCGAGCGTCACTGTAGCTAAATAATACAGGATGGTTTAGCTGTTTACCACTAGATGGCTACATTATTCACAGATCAGCTGGATTCTAGAGCGGGCACCCTCCGGCTGCAGGTAGCTTTCTGATTGCGCTGGAAGTCTGTTTCCATTTCGGTCGGGGTGCTGATGGTCCGTGAAATGCGAACAACTACTCTCGACCACCGATTTCAGCGGCCCATGCTCCTGGTGATGCGGCACAGCGAAACCAGTTCATTTTTAGCTAGCAATCCTCAAGAGGAAGGTGATGGGTAGCTGGCTATAAATGCCCAGCAGGGTGGTTTGGGGGAGGGGGAAGAGAAGTTACAGACTCCTTATTCATCAGCATTATGCTGTAAGCTCATCGGAGCAGGGACTGTGTCTTCCTGTGTGTCTGCGCAACTCCTAGTCCAGCGGGGCCCGGCTCTGACTGCAGCCTCAGAGTGACCGGAATGCAAATACAACACAAAGATGGCTCTGATCCCGAGTGTCACAGTGCAAAGCTCTCCCCTTGCAAAGTGGCTCTAGCCCTGGTGAATTCAGCCTTCCCTGTGCCCAAGGACCCTCCCAGCACCCAGGCACCCCTTGCCCGGAAACAAGAAAAGGGCTCGGGGGAGGTCATTGCCAGGCAGAGACAGGCCCGGCTGTTACCTTGACGGCCCCCATTATGGCCTTGTCCAGCTGGAAACTGAGAGGCACTGCCGAGACCCTGTCCCTGGGGGAGCCACAGGACTGATACTCCAGGGAGCCCGACAGCCACAAATCATGGGGGGCAGCAGCTCAAAGTGGAAACAGCCATGAATTTTCCATCCTCCTTCAGCCACCTTGGGAGCCACTGCCCTTCTCCTCACTCTCTGCCTGGCAGCTTTGTTTTGCCCTCTGCCACCTGCCAGGAGTGCTGGGCTTTTCCAGCTCTGGGCGCGGGCCATCTCTGGCAGAATTTGGCCAACATATACAGTTTGGTGTGGGCAACAACCCCCCCTCGTCCTCCCAAACTCCACCCCGGCAGACCACCTGGGACTGTGCCATGGCCCACCTTTGGGCTGTGGCTCAGCATCAGGAATGCCTGCCCCAACGACCCCTTGTGGCCTTTGGTAGCTGGTGTAGTTTAGAGCAGCCTTCAGGCTGCTGTGCTCAGTGCTAGAGAGCCATGTAGCACAGTGCAGCCCCAGGGCCCTGGGAGCAAAAAGAGCACTTTGCGTTCTTTGGCCACAGCTGTAGCTCAAGCCCCTTCTTTCTAAACACATCAGAGAACCACACTGGCTTCACCACACACATGACCAAGAATGCTTTCCTCCTCCGGTCTCCGTCTGGGCGTACAGCAGCCCAGCAAACACCAACCAGCACTACCTGGGCTAATGCCTTGAACGCAGACCCACTTTGCTCTAGGGATGTAATAGTGTAGTCGATTAACCGATAAGCAAAAGCTTATAGGTTAATGCTATAGACTTCACGCATTTCCCTCACCAGCACATTTTTTAGCAGGCTGGCCAGCAGCCTGGCTCAGTCCTGGCTTGCAATGGGTCCAGGACCTCCCCCTGATACGGCTCTGCATTTAAAGTGTATTTGGAGCGAGGCAGGCAGGCAGCCGGGCTCAGTTCCGGCTTGCACCGGGTCCAGGAACTCAGACACCCGCCCCTCCCAGACAGGGGCTGCTGCCACCCTCTGCTGTTGCCTTTTTATCAAAGGTAGCAGCACAGGGCAACTGGCAACCAGTCTGCGAGGGGAGCTGGTTTTTAAACTGGCTCCCCTCACAGACCAGCTCCCACCTGGCACCCTGTGCTGCTGCCTCAGATACAGAGTGGCAGGGGGCTCCTTGGGAGCTAGGCTGGAGCGCAGTGGCTGCTGGCCCTGCCCCCAGGGACTATAGAATAGTCGACTAACCGATAAGAATTCATGAGGTTACTTGACTAGTCAAGTAATCGATATTTAACATCCCTAGTTTGCTCCTCAATAGGAAAGAACTGGGGCATTATCAACCTACCAAACAATGAAGGCAACAATGGTTCTTTCTCTATGTAGAATCTCATGATACCATCTACATGTTTTGTCAGTCTTTAAGTGCTACCAGACCATTTGTTGTTTGCTAATTAACGGTTCTTATCTGTCTCTTTTGACTATCCAGGATTTCGGTACTTAGAAACTATTTGTTTTTCCTATTACATTCCTGCTCCACTTTCCCCTTGATATTTTTTACCCACTGCCTCTTCTTGTCCCCCCCTCCCATTTTTTCCTTCTTCCACCCCCTTCTCCCGTATTTATTTTAGTTCTGGATATCCAACACTCCAGTCATCTGAAGAAGTGGGCTATACCCACAAAAGCTCATGATACCGTCTACATGTTTTGTCAGTCTATAAAGGGCTACCAGACCATTTGTTGTTTTTTTAAGTTTATCCTGTACAGACTAACTCAGCTACCCCCTGAAGCTGCAGGAAAGAACATGCTATGCTACAGACGGGCATCCACTTTCGGTCAGATTCTCTGAGGTATGCGCCCTCCACTCCAATAAGCACTACATCAAGATGGCATTAGTGCGGCCCAGCCCTGTCACGCTGGAGTGGGGTGGGTTAGCCTGGATGTGGGGTGGGTTAGCGCTTGTTTGCAGCAGAGGTCAGCCTGACATAGCCATGCCACGGACTCAACAAAGCAGCCTCCTTGTCGTCCAGCTCCGGTGGCAGCAGCAGGGGGTTCACTCCAGCTTTACGCTGGCGTAAGAACAGAACCGAGGTCCCTCGCCTTTTGCAAGATGCAGCTCTCGTGACCGTTAGCTAGAATTCACGTGCCTGGAGACTGGGAGCGAGAGACACAGCAGCCAAAGGGGCGAAAACCGCAGCTGCATTATTACAACAGCAAATGGGAAAACACCCGGGAGCCATTCAAAGGGTCTGGTCCAAAGCCCAATTGGGAGCATTTCCACTGACTTTGGATCAGGCCCAGACTGCGCTGCATTGGCGCTGCACACTAGTTGTCTACGAGTCAGTGTTGTCTGTGTAAGTCCCCTGTCCTTGAGCCCCTAGTACTAAGAGGGCATCAGGTGGCGGGGTAGGGGTGGAGGCGGGGGAGCAACATGCTTTTTAATCAGAGCTTTGATCTGGAATGCCTAGGAGTCCGACAGGGACCTGAAAGCACTTGCTTTGTATTCATTAATCAGTGACTCCTGCCTTTCCAAATGCCAGCTCCCACAGCCCTTTGCATATTTACAATGGAAATGTGCTGGGTTTACCCAAATGACCTCTTAGAGTAGCTGCCTCCCCGTAGAATACCTATGCAAATGTTACTGCACACAGACTCTGAACAAACATGCCAGCCAACGCAATCTCGCTACTGGGGCCTAATCACTCAGATCCATTGCTGCTTTCCCATGCAAATGTAACCTTTGATGCCTGGGACTTGTCCTCCCCGGCAGGCTCACACCTACTTGCAAGCTTGTCAGTCCTTCACTACATGCATCTGAATCATCGGCTCAACCCCTCATCCTTTTACGCTGCCGTCTTTCTGTTGATCCGGGTGGATAGGGTTCCACAGCACTGGAAATGCGATGTTCAACAGCATTGGAAAAATTAATCAAATGTTACAAATCTGGGACTGGCTGTAACTTTAAAGTGAAGTACCGTGGACTAGGCTAGTCCTTAAAAACAGGTGCTAAGTGGGGCCGAAGGCAGAAGCTAAATGTTTGTGATTAGCAGACCTTGTCAGATAATGTATTCACTGTGCATTTACTTTCCTGCATTGCTGCAGAATCACAGAAACCGAACGAGGCCTCTAACCTCAGCTACTCCATTCCACTGCCCAGGCTGGCCTGCTCCCAAAATATTGTCTAATACATCGCTGGGGTCTCTTTTAAATGTCCTATGAAAAGGGGCTTCCCAATTCTAGCTTTAATTATTTGTAATAGGGTTGCACCTAGATGATCCCCATGAGATTGGGCTCCCCTTCTATCTAGGCCCGGTATGTCCACATAATAAGAGACAGGCCCTTCCCCAAGGAATTTACAGTCACAGTAGACAAGACAGACAATGGCTGGGAGCAGACGCAAAAGGGAAACAAGCACTCAGGCGAAGGGACTCAGCAAAGCTCACACAGCAAGTCAGTTGCAGCACTGGGACTACAACCCAGGTGGCCTGGCTCCAAGCCCAACACTATACCAAGCCACTCGTGAGCCCAGCGAGCAAAGCACACGCGTGCATGTTTACAACACCGAGTGCGGGTGCACCTTTCTGTATCTCTCGGTCTGTCCCACCGCGCCTGTTATGCCGAAGGAATAAAAATGCTGTTGTGTGATGCTGCGCAGTGTGACACAAGGTGCTGTACGTTTACAGCGGTTTTTTGCTTCCTGACACGGGGCAGAAAGAATGTAGAAATGTGCTTGGGTTCTCTCCAGCAACCACCTGCCCCTGGGATTTGGGAGCTTTTCAGTGTCCAAGGGACAATTCCCTGGGCAACCTAGGGAGTCCTGCTACCAGCTCCAGAGCTGAATTCTAGGAATTGACACCAAGGGCTTTAGCAACAGAATGGTGCAAGAGAGGGCCCCTGTCATTGGGCTAGGGGTCATGGGACTTGGGTTCTGTTCCTGGCTCTCCCAGGTGACCTGAGCTGTGGTTTTGGCTTGGTTCGTCTTCTAGCTTGTGCAAGCTGTATGGAGCAGGGGCTGTACCTTGTGATATAGACCTACGCACCTAATACAATTGGGCAAACTGCAAACGGAAATGAGGAAAGCCAAGTTTTGCACAAGCTGGAACAGGGGTAACACTCCTTTTTTGCCCTGATATAGCTATACTGATGGCCTCTGAAAACAAACCTCTGGTGCAGAGGTGACCTCCATTTCTGAAGGGCCTGTGGCTGTAATGTCTAGCTAGGGTATGTCAACACTACGGAGGGTTTTTTTCGGAAAAACAACTGTTTTTCCGAAAAAACCTCACTTACATCCATACTGCAATCACGTTCTTTCAAAAAAAAAAAAAAATCGAAAGAACAGAGGGGTTTTTCCGTCATTTGTAAACCTCTTTCTACGAGGAAGAAGCCTTTTTCTGAAAGAGCTCTTTTGGAAAAAGGCGTGTGTGAATGGGGAAGAGGGAGTTCTTTCGATAGAAGAGGAAAGAGGAAAAAGCACAGATGCCCGGGTGGCCACCCCGTCCATAGTAATCACAGCTTACATGCGAGATAGCGTCCATTCAGTGTGGATGCTATCTGTTGAAAATGCAGATCGCTTTTTCGATGTGCTTTTGCTGTGTAGTCGCTCTGTTTCGGAAGAAGTTTTTTCGGAAGATCTCTTCCGGAAAAGCTTCTTCAGAAAGAAGCCTGCAGTCTAGACATAGCCTAGGGGTGCTGAAGCTGAACAGCATTGCATTTCTGTACATCAGCACTGAATATGGCCCCAGCTGGTCACATTCAGACCAACAGAAATTCACGCTGTGGATTTACCTTCTTCTCATTGATGTCCAGCTGCTCCTCTTCCTTGTCCACATCTCTTGGCAAGTCTTTGATTTTATTCAACAGCTCTGCTTTGGGTGCCGACATGTTATAGTAAGCAGGGCAGGTGATCAAAGTTACAGCAGCTTCCTTTTCCTCTCTCCTAGATGAAAAGAAAAAAAAGAGACACACAGGTCCAGAGATGAGTTTAGTCTGGTTTTGACTTTTGTCTATTCTTCCCTTAGCAAAAGTGGTAGGATATCAACTGGGATAGTTTATGAACAGTCTGTAACAGAGAATGCCAATTCCCACCAGTAGATGGTGCATGTCAGCTATTTTCTATTTTCTCCATGCTGGGAAAGCCACACAATCACACTGATGTTTGGTTGTCAGCTGACAACTCGTCTAAACACTGGGGCTGGATCCTCAGCTAGTCTAAACTGGTATAGCTCTACTGAAGTACATTTAATTCCAAATCTTATCCTGCATAATCCAGTTGTAACTTATTGTAGCAGGGCTTCTCCAGCTGTTGTGTGTGGCCCTTTGTTTTACAGTAGGCATTCTCCAAAGTTTAGGGCTAATTTTTATAGCACACTGTAGTGTTTTTTTTATAAAGGATTCCCCCAAGCTCCTTCCCTCTCCCATGCAAAATACTGCCTCTCCTAAGCTGTCTGCCTTCACAAAGATTTGCTTCCAATTCTGTTCTCCCAGCAGTTTTACACGGCGGTAATTCCATTAGGTTGAGTGGAGTTACTTCTGTTACCATGGTGTGAGAACAGAATTAGGCCTCTGGTTTGGGGGTGTAGCATGGATCTCAGTTTCCAAAATCATGGGAAATATCATAGAAGAGATTAATTAACAAGGGGGTGGAGTGAAGCAACCCTCCCCATACTCCACACCAAACTCAGCACCATATTGAGTATTGGCCATAGTGTCCTCGAGCTTGGAGGAGAGACGGTCCGGAGGCCAATAGCTATGCACAGCCAAGATGGTAGGAAACCCTGTTACAAGAATGATTTGCTAGTCCCAGTGTATGGGGATTGGGAGACCAGTGTTTGGGGATCGAGATCAAAGTAATGCTCCATACTCACTGGCAAGAGGAATCCAGCCCATGCTCTTCCATACAAGAGCTAAGAGCTCTTCTTATCCAACCCCCAAAATGAACCGGGCTCACCTCTCATCCTCAGGCCCCACCCTGCTGGCTTTCTGCATCATCTTCCTTTTCAAGTGGTTCTCTTTCAGCAAGCTGATTCCCCTGGGAAAGATCCCTTCCATTAAGTCCATGGTTGTCTTCATTTTGGCGTCGGGATCCAGGATATCAGCTAGTGACTTATCCCTTTGGACAATCTCCTTGGCCAGGGCTTCTGACTTAACCTCCTCCGGGGTCTTCTTCTTCTTCACTTGAATGGCTGTGCCCTGAGACCCAGGACTGAGGCCACCATCTTCCGTATCCCTCCCCTGGACGTCTGGCTCTTTCAAGCTGCCACCGAGTCGTGCGAGAGTCTGTTTTTCAGAGTTAGGGGGCTCCCCTGGAGCAGCAGGCGAGTGGTGCAGGGCATCCAAGGAGGTGGGAGAGCTAGTCTGCTTTGACTCAGTGTTCCCGACAGATAGGGAAGTGCCCAAGCGGCTGTCCCTGCTGATGGACCTCAACTCTGACTTCTCCCTGGCAGCCAGACTCTTGGGAAACCTGCTGAAGCTGCTGTGGACAGAAAAATTTGACGATAAACATGGGGTGAAGAGGGTCCTTTTGGAGAGGGGAGGTACAGCACAAACGAGAGAGATGTAGTAAATCACATTTCCCTTTCCACTACACTCTCTTGACTATCTGGACTGTCAGTCCTTTGAGGCAGGAATTGTCTCTCTTGCTAAGTGTTTGTGCCTAGAAAAACCCATTCAAGGAAGCTAGAGGCGCCAGAAGTAAATGATCCCCATGACTCCGAACACGGTTGCTTCCTTATTCTAATAAAGATCCAAGGAATCTTCTTGTGCTGGATGGGGCAACTCTTGTGTTCACTCCCAGAGCACGTCACAAGCTGACCCTTGCTAAAACGACAGCCGCCCTTCCCAGAAGTGTTTGGGGGTCAGACTCGTCAGCGCCACAACGGAGTCAATCAGCTTTACGTTCCCAAGCTGGGAAGGAGAATCACCCAAACAGTGCAAATCCCGGCTGTCCTTTACACACTGAGACCAAAGGCTCCTTAACAACTCGCTACCACGGCCCAGGTAATAGAGCCTGACTGGGATGGGGTAACTCGGGGTAGCTCCCTGGAAATCAATGAGGTTGCTCTGATTTACTCACATGGAGAGCCTGCTTTACAAGTTATTCCCACGGGATAAGAACGGCCAGACTGGGTCAGACCAAAGGTCCATCCAGCCCTGTGTCCTGTCTGCCGACAGTGGCCAATGCCAGATGCCCCAGAGGGAGTGAACAGAACAGGAAATCCACAAAGTGATCCGTCCTCTGTCGCCCATTCCCAGCCTCTGACACACAGAGGCCAGGGACACCATTCCGACCCGTCTCGGTGCATGTGGGAGCTGCGATATTTTTGCATGGCCACCCCCTGACACCACGTCGCCATGTTGTGACAGGGTCATGATGCACACTATAGTCTGGGGCGCTCTAATCCCGCATGCCCACGTTTCATGTGGGATCACTCCCCTCAAGACCTAGGATGTCCCCCTGGAGCGGAGAGCACCCACCTTTTAGCACGTCAGACCTCCAGGGCTGATGTTCCTCTCACGCAGCAGGAAATAAGGCGTCGTGCCAACGCTGCCACTGAGAGGAGAATCAGGCCCAGGAAAGTCTCAGAGTTACAGGCCCCAGTGAAAGCTGTAGGTTTATGAGACCTCTGCAGCTGCATAGGACCCTCTTGTCCTGCCCCCTGCAGTAACAAGCCTGCCAACTTTGGGCACTGCAATAAAAGACACACGGCACAGCCACGGCTGGCCCGGCTCAGCTGGCTCAGGCTCACAGGTCCCAGGCTACACACAGCAGTGTAAATGGTCAGATTTGGGCAGGAGCCTGGGCGGAGGAGGAGGAGGAGGAGGAGGGTGGGATTCCACACCCCCGGATCCAGACCGAGCCCCAGTTGCGACATTGCTATTTTTAGCCCTGCAGCCCAACCCCGCCGTAGGCAGACCTGGGCTCTAAGACTCGGTGCCGCAGGGTTTTATTGCCGTGTAGGCGCCAAGGATCTTTAAAGTCAGAAAGGAACATTTCGTCTGCCCCCCGGTAGAGCACGGGCCATGGTCTCAGAACTCTGTGACGCCTCCTTCTCCCTTAGGGGCGCTGATCCTCCCCTGTCCGCTCACAGAGCCAGACTCGCAAGCCCTGGGGCCAGACACTTTCTCCAGCTTCCCTTGCTGTGTATACACTCCCTAGCAGCCTGTCCACTCAGCTGGTGGCTGCAAATGGGTCCTCTGGGTAGGCAGTGCTGTGTCAGTCACAGTGGGACTGGGCCCGGCATATCTGACTCCTTCTGGCCCTACAAAGACCAAGGCTGGCCCTGCAGAGACACGGTGGCATTACAGCTCTCCCTTACCTTGTTTTGGCCTCTTCTGTAAGCCTCGTGGATTTGTCGCCTGTTGCCCCACCTGCCTCACAGGCAGCCAAGGGAGGAGGAGGTGGAAACTCCTCTGCGTCGCTTGTGAAAGTGCCGGAGCTCAGCTCAGGAAGAGGCGGAGGCGGTGGGGGGGAGTATTTAAATGTGGCCCCTGCAGTACCGGGCTGTGAGTCCTTGATAAACACCTCGTCATCGCCGAACTCCGGCAGGCCCGGTGGGGGACTTAGCTGAAGGCCAGACTCGGAGATCCGCAGAGAGACCTTCCCATAGGGAGGTGGAGTCTCTGAGTCGGAGGAAGTGCTACTTTGGTTCGGCAGGCTCTGCCACCGCTGAAAGAGCTTCTGCCCGGACACCTGAGAAGACGCCAGGCCCTTTGGGAAGCTGTCATCATTGACCGAATGAGCCCATTTCACTTTTGGCGGGAGGCGTTTCTGAGGCAGCACGGCCCTTCTCTGCATCGCTTCTTCGGCCGAGTCCTCAGGGGAGCTGTCATCGCGGTACGGAGGCCGTGCCTGACTGTTATCATTGCCGTCAGGGGGGACGGCGTCTAGTTTGGCACGCTGCCCCATTGCCAGGCCGTGCCCAGCCGCCAGCAGGTCTGAGGGAGGCTGGGTGAGATGAGCAGCCCTGGAGAAGGACTGACCAGATCCAGATGAAATAAGGTTAAGGAGCACAGGTCTGGTGCCCTGCTTAGGGTCAGAAGAATGATTCTTCAAGTCTGTTGGCGATGAGACACACCTTTGAGTCCTGCTGATGTGCCCGGGAGGTTCTGAGGCCTGGTGGCTCTCATTCAGAGTGGAGGCGCTAGTGAGGTCCTTACGAGGAGGATGGGGATAATAATTTGGGATTGTTGGCCTTTCTGGGTGGCTTCTTTTTGTACGATGGAAGGACCTAAGACAAGATAAACTATGATAAATCCAACATTTTCATTCAGGGAACCAATATAGCTGCCCCTTTAAAAAGCAAAGAATTATTAGAGTATTAGTTTAGATCTTAATATCAGAGGCTGCTGCCAATGTCTGTCTCTAGTTAAAGCTGATTTCGGTGGGATTGCACTGGTGAAATCAGCAGTTAATTCTGTGCATAGGCACACAGGTATTATGGTGATGGGCTGGGTACCACCTAGAGAGATAAAAATTACAACTAATCAATAGCGTATTTTTCCCCAAAGACTGATGTGTAGCAGGGAAAAAAATCTGATTTGAGGAGAAATGTATTTCTGTGGCATGGGATTCATGAACTTTGATCTGGCCTCCAGAAAACAGCATGAATTGTTGCAATATAGATAATAATTCAGGAACTAAGCAATACAGCAATTGATATGGGGAAAACCTAGGTCCAATGGTTCCAGTTAGCATCTTGATTTATTATTGGAACTGCAGGGAGTGACTCGTATAGTCAAGGTTGCCCAACACTTCTTATTATAACATCCTGTTTTCAGTTGCTTATAATTTTGCCAAATTTAAACCGTGGGCTGAAATTTCCGAAGCTGGGTGTCTGGTTTAGGCTGTTTTTTTGGCATGTGCATGAAAGTTTCAGCTACAATGATTCAGTTGCTTCCAGGAATGAGATTAGGGAAAATGTATTGTTTTTACCCATCTTAAAACATTCTTACAACTGCGAGGTCCTCTAGAAAAATATCATCTTATGTACTATTAATATAATGGTGATTAGACTTATCATAATGTGTACACATTAGAGAAGGGCCCAATTACGGTTGCACAACTTAATTCTGACATTTCCTAACTTTTGAATGCTCAACTTTACCACATGACCATTCTTTTCATGTAGGTTTTTCTTTTTGGTTTTGACATAGGGCCAAATGAGTTCTACGCACTTTGTAGACATTTGTCTACAAAGACAGGTACTCTGCCCCCAATGAACTCCCAATCCGAATGGACAACAGACTAAATTGTTTCCACTACTTTTAAGAAGGCTCTCAGATAAATCAGAGCTACAGCAGTTGTCTTGAAAGTGAAAGACCCTCTTAGAACATCACATAAAACCCACAAGCCTGAGCAGTTGGAAAACAAAATTAATGATAACAACAATTAATACAAGCAAGATATTCCAAGCACGCATTAGGCTGTAGAAAAAAAATCCTGCAGTATTGCAATTATATCCTATATCTTTAAAGGTTGCAGCATTGAAATGATCTGCTTTATGTGCTGTATGAGATTTGAGGCCAAAAGGTGCATTCAGTTATGTGGGGATACACCAGAAATAACTCCATCAAAGCTTGGGGGTTACTCTGCATTTACACTGGTGTAACTTAGGGTACGTCTAGACTACACCTCTCTGTCAACAGAGAGATGTAGATTAGGCACGTCGAAATTGCTAATGAAGCAGGGATTTAAATATCCCGTGCTTTATTAGCATAAACATGGCCACCGCTTTTTTTCTAAATGGAGCTTTTTCGGGAAAAAACAACAACCCGGCAGTCTAGACGCGGATCTGTCGAAAAATAAACCCTTTTTTGACAGATCCTGTAAACCTCATTTTTTGAGGAATACAGGATCTGTCGGAAAAGCTCCGGTTCGAAAAAAGTGGCGGCCATGTTTATGCTAATGAAGCACGGGATATTTAAATCCCTGCTTCATTAGTAATTTCAACGTGCCTAATCTACATCTCTCTGTTGACAGAGAGGTGTAGTCTTAGACACAGCCTTAGAGCAGAATTTGGCAGTTTCTAGCCCCCCAAGGAGAGGGGGCAAAACTTCCCAGCCCGGCCACTATTGGGACAGTCTGTGGTTCTCGGATAGTAGCGATGTGTGATTTTTGAGCTGCTCAGCGTTGTCAGGAGAACTGGATGGTAGATCTGCAATTGCCTGTCACACTTCGGTAGCATTTGCTGATCCTCAGACTGGTAGAGTCACCTCGGTTACCCCTACTGCACTAACAACAAAGATGTTGGAAGGCATTTCGGAGGTTGGCGAGGGGCAACACAGCATATGGCAAAGAATACAAGTCAAGAGACCACATTAGTCCAATAAGGTCTTGTTTGACTTGCCCATTTAAAGGACTAAGCCTGCTCTAACAAAAATCTTTGTGAAGAAATAGGGCTGTATTCTGGTCACAGCTCTGGCACTTTACAAAGCAACAGCCACAGTAGAATTCCACCAGCACTGGAACTGCATAGGTCTGGCATACGGGACCCTTTATTGCTCCCTTCACGGTCTTTGGCATAAGAGATGCACTAGCGACAGAGCTGAGAGAGGCTGTAGTGCTCAGAGCTTTAGCTATTCTGGGGCCATTGGTAGCCACAGGGAGGATGTCATGTGGTAGCAAAGTCCTTGGGGCCACTCTAACTTACACCAGGGGTGACACTGTTCCTTGGCAGACATAATCCGAGTGGCACAAAGGTGACTGAAAGCCAACTTTGCTCCCATCTCAGGCTGCCCTCTCAGGAGAAATATTGCATAATATCGCACTCTTATGTGCCTGAACTGTTCTACACAGGCCATGCTGTGACCCCTCCCTCACTGTCTCAGTTCCTGGCACAAGTAGTCCTTCTGACTTCAACGGGCCCCTCATGCGAATTCACTGATGTGAGTAAGGAGATCTCAATCTGGCCTAATTGGGACTTTTAAACCTGGAAAGGGTCCAGTCTTGTTACCACCGAAGTCAAAGGCTAAACTCCCACTTATTTTAGTGGTGAAGAGTCAGGCCCCAAACATGTGGGTTCTGATATTAACACTCACAGATGACATTGTTTGTGTCTGGGTTAAAAACATCAGCGAGGGTGACCAGAGGACCCAATATGATCTGGACAGCCCCGATATTAGGACTTTGCCCTACATACGCGCTTAAGTCCTTCTGCCACACTCTGTTTTTCACATTTATTATTTGGTCCGCCTACGTGTCACAGTTGGGTTGGTGAGACAAAACCATCCACCAAGGGTCCTTTATGAAATTGTCAAGCAACACATGAGCAAAAAGAAGAGCCCCTTCCCGAGCAGTGATCTAGCTGTATTTTTTTCAAGCACATGTCACTTCCAGACTCAATGAAGTTTCAGGGGTATATTTGGTTCCTGCCTTCCACATTTCAGCTATCCAAAGAATCCGGAACATTCAGAGCAAGGCACTTGACATTCCATTGGAAAATGTGCTAAGAGAACACACAAGTTGCGGAAGCAGTAGAAATATCACAAAGATGTGAAGATAGGAATAATAATTCAGAAATGCGGCTCTTGGCAGGAAAGTACATAACATAATAACCTATTTCCTGCCCTCTTGGCTCTTTTTCAGGCCTGGTGTTAAATCTAGTTACTTAGAAAGAGAAGGAAGCAATGGGAGTTATAACATAGTGAAGTATTAAGAAATACTGATGGTAAATAAAATAAGGAGGGCAGGAACGGTTTAAGAATAAGAGCCAGATGTATCATACTCTAAATAGCACTGCAAACACTGTTCAAATCCGGCAGGAAATGGCATACTTTCAAATATTCAAAAACGGTGGTAACTTAGGGCAAAATGATCTTCCGTGGTTTACTCTGCAAATCTCTTAGGCCAGGTCTATACTAAAGGGGAAGGTCGAATCAAGATATATAACTCCAACTTTGTTAACTACATAGGTGGAGTCAACACATCTTGTTTTGAGTTTCTCCACAGTCCACATAGCGAGAGGCCGACAGGAGCAAACGTTCCCATCAGTTTCCCTTACTCCTTACAGAAGTATCAGCTGCCAACAGGGGTGTCCTCTGAGTTCAATTTAGCGGGTCTTAACTAGACCCGCTAAATTGAACTCTGGAAAATTGATTGTAGCAGCATCGATCTTCCGGTTAGTGAAGATATGGCCTTAGTAGTAGCATAGGAGTTGCAAGACTGGATTAGAACCATCAAGTCCAATATCCTGTCTTTGACTTGCCTTGTTTTGTCCACCTGGGTGGCATTTCCAGGACTCACTGCATTATTGCCCCGATGCTGTTGTTTGGGAGACTGCTGCGGATGTGATTCCCAACATGACGGAAAGGTGGAAAGTAGCATTTTTGTAGGTGGCTGGAGACTAGAATTCCTGGATAATTATGTTAATGCCAACTTGTGTTTTGTTGCGATACTATGTGCTTATGTACCTAGAGCTTTGTTTGAGTCTTTTTAATATTTAAATTGAAACAAATACATAAAACAGATCAACTTGAAACCTGATCAACATCTCATCCGAGGAAGTGGGATTTGCCCACAAAAGCTCATGATACTATTTTTTTTGTTAGTCTCTAAGGGTACATCTACACTGCACGCTTATTTCGAAATAAGCTATTCCAGAAAAAAATACTCCAAAATAGCTTATTTCGAAATAGCACATCTACACGGCAGGGAAGCCTCAAAATTAGTCCGAGGCAGGCTCCCCTAATGTGGATGTGCTTCCTTGATTTAGAGGCACTGGGGAGTAATTAGTTTGAATGGTCCTGGGGAGGAACTATTTCGAAATAGCAGTAGTGGAGCGTCCACACTGCAGCTATTTTGAAATAGCTATTCCAGAAGAGGCGTTATTCCTTGCGGAATGAGGTTTACAGAAGTCGGAATAAGCCGTCCGTTATTTTGAATTTATTTCGAAATAACGGAATTGCTGTGTAGACGCTCACATTGTTATTTCAGAATAACGGCCGTTATTCTGAAATAACGCTGCTGTGCAGACGCACCCTAAGGTGCCACAGCAGTACTCGTTTTTATAGTTATAGGCTAACACTGCTACCCCGCTGAGACTTTTAATCAAGGAGTGTGTTACTTAGAAGTGTCAGGTAATATCCATTCTGCTGCACCCCCTTCCAATTTTGTGGGGTTTACAATCACTTTTAAAGGTCCCACTCCCATTACTGAGTGAAAGACCCTGACAGGAAAACAAGGAATCTGCCTTATGACAAAGCCCCCAATCCAGCAAAGTAACTACGCACAATGGGAATGCTCACTTGCTATGATTAGGTACCTTGCTGGATTAGGGCCAAGTAAACAGACAGGAACTTTAGGGTATTTTTTCTCCAGTTTCTCTTAGTTGCAATTGAAGAGAGACCGAAACACCCAGAAACGTAAGATGTGACATTTAACACTAGTAAGTCACTGTCAGACGGAAGTGTTATTTTTAAGTTAATGAGACTTCTGCATGTTAAATGAGGGTAGAATATGCTACAGAAATAAGGAGAAGACATCTGAGAGAAGGGTTTTACCTTGAATTAATTTCTATGCTGAAAAACAAGAGCTAACAGAAGATTAGTTCTTCTAAAGATTAGTCCAGGTACACCACGCAAGACAGCCAAAATGCAGTCTCCCAGTGCATATGGTCTGTCCTGCTCCTAATATCCCATTCATTTACATAAAAAATGCATTACAATTGAATTGTTGCCAATGGCAGTGGGGTTAGCACCAGCTGAACCAGCAGCTGGAGAAGAGAGACAAATATAAACCTACCTGTCGTCTGTGCCAACCATGGAAGAAGGATTAGTCACCAAGTGGCCAAATTCACTGCTTTCCCCTGTCACCAGGTCCTGGAATGCACAAAGGAGCAGAGTTAGCAGCAAGTAAGACACGCCTGAAGCTTCAAAACAAAAGAGCACTCTGTGTGTCTTTTATAGTTGGGAAGCAAAGAGAGGGAGTGTGGTTTAAAGATCAGAGTAAAAGAAGGCCACCAGTGAATGTGCAAGGTTTCCACATGCTAGTTAAAATGGATTCACCCCAGCTAACACTGAGGCCTGCTGGGCAGCATTTCTACAACCACCTTCTCTGAGAAATACCACAGAAGGATGAGGAGGGGGGCGATGTTCCCTTCAGAGATGCCCCTGACAAAGGCTGTCGCATAGATGCTATGACTGAGCCACTCCCTTCAATTCTCCGGCCAACACTAAGCCCTTTTCTGCTGCTCCGGCCACCAGCTGGTCCCCCGAGGAAGGGGATATTGTGGTGGTTTTCTGTGGCCAGAGTCTCTCGGGCCTGACTTGCTTCAGTGAAAACCAGTGCAAGCCAGAGTGGAATATTGCTCAAAGAGCTTAAGAGCCTTCAACTACGCTGCGATTCTGAGGCCGCCATTTTCCTATCATGCCCTTCCTCTGATCAGCAGGACAGCCTGTGCAAGCCCAGCACAGATCTTGTTCCCATTACAATCAGGGGAAATTTGGCTCCATAAGGCTTAAACGGGAATTGGATGAGGCCTCAGGCTCCCTAAGAGGAAGCTAATTGTCAGTATTGCAGCAAAATCTTCTTTCCCAGGAGACCAAGCCAACACGTAGCCCTTCCTCACCAGCGCGTCCCCCAACCCAAGCATAATGTGCCACGGCCAGGCTGGCTCACTGCCACCGTTCCCCTGTAACGTCTCACCGTCCTTTCAGAGTCTAGTTCTGATCATAAGCCCACAGTCGGGCCTTCAAACGACTCCCGTTTAGACACCAAAACAACTGGCTGGATTTCAAAGGGCCTCAGCAGTTTAGCTGCTCTGCCCTTTCGAACGACGAGTCACTTGTCTCCATGGGAGCTGCCGAGTGTCGTGCGCATTTGCAAATCCAGTGCGGGACACTGACAAATTTGGCCCTGAGCGCTTCTGGAAATCTGGTTGCAGCTGCCCCCCTGGGATGTAAGTCTGTTACGTGATGGTAAATGCCCAGCATCCTTTTCCAGAGCTCAGTCTTTCTTCCATCACTCTTCAGACGAGGTTTTTAATTGAGGGGCCTCCATTCCCCTTCCCTCCCTGGTTTTGTTTCCTCCCTTTCCACGGCTGCGGAGGGAAGGGAAGTGCTGAACTTGATTTAGAAGTTGGGGAGCTGAAAGACAGGCAGGTTGAGATAAGCCAAAGGGGCCGAGAGAGAGGAAGGCAGAAATTGCGCCCTGCAGACAGATGGCTAATAACTCCCCACTGCTATCGATTTCCTCACATTTTTAAACAAATTCCTACAGCACGGGTGGGGAACCTTTTTTTGGATTGGGGGCCACTGACACACAGAAAAAATAAGTGTGCGGGGGCGGGTGCACACAAACGAGAAGAAAAATCCCCTCAGTAATGTGGCCCTCGACTCAGAAGGAAAAAGACACTCTCCACATTCGGAGGCCCTAGTGGATTTTGTCTGCTCCAGCCCCATGGCAAGGTGTGTGTGTGTATCTTGAGGGGAGAGGGGGGCTGGAGCACCAGTACAGGCTCCCCAATGCCGGGGGGCCCCTGAGCTTTGGGGGTTGGATCCAGGTAAGCCGGGGGCCAGAGGTGCCCCACCCCTGTCCTACAACGACACTGTGGTGGGATTTATATTCAGCATGAAGAGAACAGCATAGACTGCAAGTAAAGCCCAGAAAAGCATACAACGAGCCAGCGAAGGCTGCTTATAAAATGGGAATGACTGTTTTTCACAGAGGAGCTGAGCTGGTTAAAAATAAAAAAAAGATGTGTTCTCCTCTCCACACACACTTCTACATTTTTGGTTCCATATCCCTATTCATGAAAGCATGTGCTTAGCTTTAAGCAAATGCTTAAGTCTTAGTGGGGTTTTGAGCACCTGCTTGAAGATAAACAAAGAGGCGTCACATAATGCACAGTCAACCTGTGGAACTCCTTGCCAGGGGATGTTGTGAAGACCAGGACTTTAACACTGTTCAAAAAAGAAATACATTCATGGAGGATAGGTCCATCAATGGCTATTAGCCAGGATGGGTAGGACTGGTGCCTGTAGTCTCTGTGGCTATGTCTACACAGCCGTTTTTGTGCAAAAACCCCGTGGAGTTTTTGCACAGAAGGCTTTTTGAGGTATAGGTATTCCTCTTTCTACGAGGAATAACTCCTTTTTGCACAAGAGCTCTTGTGCAAAAAGGTGTGTGGGGACAGGAAACGGGTTTTTTGTGCAAAAACAGCCTATCGAAAGAAGCACAGGTGCCCTGGTTGCCATTAACAGAATGGCCATCAGAGCTTTCTTGCGAGAGAGCATCCATGCAGTCTGGACGCTCTCTTGCGCAAAAGCACGTCGCTTTTGTGATGTGCTTTTGCAGTGTGGACGCGCTCTTGTGCAAGATGTTTTTGCGGAAGATCTCTTCCGCAAAAAGCTTCTTGCGCAAGAAGCCTGCGGTTTAGACGTAGCCTGTTTGTCGGAAACTGGGAATGAGATGGAATGGTTACTTGATAATTCCCTGTTTTGTTCATTCCCTCTGGGGCATCTGGCATTGGCCACTGTTGGAAGGCAGTACATTGGGGTTGATGGACTTCTGGTCTGACCCAGTCTGGCTCTTCTTATGTTCTTATGCTTTCCTGAATCAGGGTTTAAGAGTAAACATTTCAAAAGTGCCTAATTGCTTTAGGAACCTAAGTCCTATTTTCAAAAGTCAAAAGCCTAAAGCACTTTTAAAAAAGTAGGAGTTAGGCTCCTAAATCATTTAGGACACTTTTGAAAGGGTTGCTCTTACTACTTCCCTCAGCAGTATGAATTGAAGTATATGCATAAGTGATTTCCTGAACTGGGGTCTATTACAACATCTGCATTTGTATATCGTCTTCCTAGCACTAGTCCCGCTGTTCACACCATTTGGGACCTTTAGTGTCACTAATGCACCCATGGGAAAAAAGCACAACAAGCCAACAGGAAAAATAAAAATAAAAGGTCTCAGTATTTGTGCCCCTGACACAGAGAGCAGTTTCGGTAAACAGGAGCTGGAACAACTGGTTTCCAGATTGCCATCGTAAAGTAACTTTTAGCAGTGGGAAAAAAATATATTTGCTCTGTGCTTTCCCCCTCTGGAATCCTGTTTATTTTTGTTCCTGCTCTGAAATGCACCATAAGGCAGCATCAGCTTTGCTTTTTGGCTTTTACAACACATCTTGTTGAATGTCCTCTTACTGAACATGAAATGTTTCACAATTGACAATGATTGTCATAATGTTATATAGATGGGCCCGTTGTCCCTTCTAGCCATTCGATATTTAGGTGATGGTTTTAATGCTCTCTGTTGAAAAAGTAGTGCAAGGACTGAGGCTATGTCTAGACTATAGGCTTCTTTCAGAACAAGCTTTTTTCGGAAGAGATCTTCTGAAAAAACTTCTTCTGAAAGAGAGCATCCACACTGCAAAAGTGCATCGAAAAAGTGATCTGCATTTTCAAAAGAGAGAATCCAGACTGAATGGATGCTCTCTCGCATGTAGATTGTGATTACTATGGACAGACTGGCCACCAGGGCACCTGTGTGCTTTTTCCTTTTTCCTCTTCTATCGAAAGAACTCCGTCTTCCCCATCCACACATGCCTTTTCCCGAAAGAGCTCTTTTGCAAAAAGGCTTCTTCCTCGTAGAATGAGGATTATCAATGCCGGAAAACCCCCTCTGTTCTTTCAATTTTCTTGTGGAAGAACGCGATTACAGTGTGGATGTTCCTCAAGTTTTGTCGGAAAAACAGCTGTTTTTCTAACAAAACTCTGTAGTGTGGACATACCCTGAGGCATTTCAAGGTGGAAGATTTCAGATAGACTGTAGGGTAGGGTTAGGAAGGACAGACTCCCACTCCTGGTGCATTTCAAAGCACTCCATTTGCTAGCTTCAATCCTCATTCGGATTCATTCTGTTAAATACTACAGTATCGCAACTGGGTACTTTGACAGCACTGGCAGTTCCAGATCTAGATTTGATGCTCCTGTTTTAAAACCTGGGCTTACGCGGACAACTAGGAAACATTTTTAGAAAGAATTCTGCCTCTAGAACTTCCGTGTTGTGTTTTCTCTCCAGCTCATTCTCTTTCCACTATAGGACCCTATATGGAAACAAGTGGGATGAATCAGCCCAGATCCACTGATCTCAGTGATGTCAATAGAGCTAAATTGATTTACACCAGCTGAGTAGCTGACCCGGGATCTTGCTTTCTTGTCCCTTGTTTTATTTGCTGCCACTCAAGTCCTTCAGCCTCCCGCCGCATTTGTGACGTCATCATCATTTTCACAACAACCGGCTGGGTGAAGACAATATTGGTCCGGATTCTCCTTTGCAACTGGATTGTAGGGGGATCCTCCAGAAGTGAAAAGTCAATTTAACAGCTCCTAAAGCATACCCCTCTCTCCCTGCAGGCAGCTCTCAACCTTTCCGGACCACAGTCCTTCCCAGAGTCTGATTTGTCATGTGTATCCCCTAGATTCACCTCACTTAAAACACTCAGGGGCGGCCCTAGACTAGCTGCCAGCAACTGGCGCCCTAGGCGAACCATGCAATCGGCACCCCCACCTCGAAACCCCTCAACGATATTGCGCCACCATTTGGTGCCCCATTTAACTTGGCGCCCTAGGCGACCGCCTAGTTCGCCTATATGGACGGGCTGCCTCTGTAAACACTTACACAATCAGACATACAAATCCCAAAGCACCACAGCATACTACGATTGAAAAATTCCTTACTTTCTTGTTGTTAACCCCATAACTGTAAAATATATCAATTAGAATATAAATGTTGTACTGGCATTTCCATGTGTCGCCAACAGAGCAGTGTAAACAAATCACCGCCTATGAAATTTTAGTTTGCACTGGCCTCGCTCGTGCTTTGTCTGGAGACTGTTGCAATTCCAGGCAAAGATCTAGCTGAGTTGCTCTACCCTCTGGAAGACCCAGGAGGACCCCCAGGCGCATCTCAGGTTGAGAAGCACTGGAAAGGGGCGCAGGGTAGAGCTTCCCCGCACCCACGCTGTTGTAACAGCTTTTTGGGGTCACTGGAGCCCCTGCCCCTTTTTAGAGCTGTGCTCTGCACGTCTGAGCTAGAGTTAATCCTCTAGACGGAGGATTTCAGACAAGGAGTAAACAGCAGGAGCACATGTGCTCTTAAAAACAGGACACAGACGCCCTTCCCCCAAGCACATACCCCTAGTGTTAAGAGAGCAGGAGGAAGAGCAATACAGAAGGGCTGTGCTATGCTGCTGGCAGGCACGTCAAAGTGCACCAGGCAACTTCAAACAGAGCGCATGGTCCATATCCCCACAGCACATTTAACCTCATGGTCAGTGCACAGCAATCAATATAACTGGGTGCCAAGCTAGCATCATAACCTCCCTCTCCCTCAGCCCGTGGAGCCTTCTTGCCTCTGAACAGCAACCCGACAACGTTCATACCTGGTGTTTCTTGTCGGCTGTCGGAGAGGACCTGGAACGCACGTGCACCGGGACTGACTGGTGGTCAGATCGATCGAGCAAGTCCTCAGCAGACACCGATTTCCCAGATTTCCCGGGCAACGAGGGGTTTTCCGAAGGCCCGTTCCTCCATCTTGTAAAGGACTTGGCCACGTGAGCCACGCTGACCAGCCTGAGAGCCTCTCAGGGGCTCCAGTTTGGCTCGGTAATCTCGGCGTTTGTCCGTGTGAAAGTGGCTTGCAAAGGAATTGCTGCTGATGCCTTCCTGATGCCCTTTCTTTGGCTCAAACCCGTTGAGATCAAAGCAGCCCGTGAGCCCGGGGGGGAGGGTAGAGGAGACCCGGCCTGTTCTAGAGACCTGGTCTAGTGACTCTCTCCGGCGGTAATGCTTCTGATCCTGGAGAGAATTCATGCTGGAGGCGGAGGAGAGGCTCTGGCTGTCCAGGCCACTGGCTTGTAGGCAGGAGCTGTGGGAGGGCTCTCTCAGGACCCCAGCATCTTGAGAAGGCCGCTTCCCAGTTTTGCGTTCGATGTAGTCCGCGAGCGCGTTCTGCTGCAGCTGCTTCAGCTCCGGCTTGGACAGGTTGATGGTAGAGCGAGCTTTGCTCTCCTGCTCAAAGATCTTGCGCCGGTCGGCCACTGTGTTCTCCGGGAAGATGAAATGAAGGCCTTTCTTTTGGGGGGAGACGGACGAGGGCTCGTGGTCTGAGATGCCCACTTGGTTTATTTTCTCTGGCTCGGAGTAGGACCTTTTCTTCTGCTCCGCCGTCAGCCTCCTCCTGCCCCCGATGCGGGACACGTGCTGCAGCCCCGCGGGGCTCTCCTGCTCCATGTAGTCCAAGGTCGGGAGGTTGGTCTGTGTAGGAGTGATGCTGTGCCTCTCCTTGGGGACGTGAGGGGAGGTGGCGGTGCTCCTCATCCCAATGTGGGCTGAGGCTGGCCTCTGGGCACTCCTCTTGGGTTTGCTCCCAAAGGGCGGGCCAATGTCAAGGTCTTTGCGCCTGAACGACGTGGCTCTGAGGACCTTGGACTGAGCGTCTTTAATGCTGTTTCTGTAGTCCCTGCTGAAGGAGGTCTCCAGCTGGGAGCCGGGCGCACCTTGGACATGATCCCTCCACAGGATTTCCTTCTCTGGCTCAGACATCAGCTGGAGCGTGCTTCTGCTCCTTGTCAGACCGTAGCACTCGCTCTGCTGGGCCGGACTTGCTGCGGCCACCATCTGCTGCTCCACAGGGCGCCAATCGCACTCCTCAAGCTTCGGGCTGCTGTTCCTGCTGGCCTGCTGCACGCACAGCGGCTTCTCAGAGCCTGCGCCGCTGGGAAGCCCGCACGGGTCGCCGAGGGGCTGGCTGTGCTCCTGGGAGCTGGACTTGACTCCGTACATCCTCCGTGCTGTGAAGAGAGCACCTGGCGCTGGGGGGCTGGCTGGGCCGACTGGGCCCATAATTCTGGCCAAAGCTGGGCACGCTCACGCCCTGGGGCCTCTGACTGCCATGCTCACGCTGCTCGATCTTGCTGACCTTCTCCAGCACGGAACAGTGGGGCTTGCTGGAATCCGGCTTCCTGGGCTGGAGGCATTGGGCGCTGCTGGAGCTTAGCCTGTTCCTGCTGACATCGGAGGCCTTTGGGTGCAGCAGAGAAGGGGGCTCCTTGTACGTCGGCTCAGCACTGTGGAAAGGGGCCGTGCCGGCAAGTTCATCCTCGCGCTGGGTGAGGGCCTGTCTGTCCAAATCGTTCCTCTGGTCACAGCCCTGCCCTCTTCGGTCCTTCTCTGCTTTATTACCGCGAGCCGGGAAGGACAGTTTGGCATCCAAATAGACCTCGCACTGTTGCATCTCCTTCAGCTCCAAGCTGTTTTGCCTCCTGGTGCCCTCTAGGCTGTTCTGTATGGGTGAAAAGCCCAGCTGCTTGGCCCTACTGTAAGGCCCCTGATTGTGGCTGGTGAGGTCTCTCTCGCTTCTCTGCAGGTTAGCATTTTTGTCCTCCTGCAACTCGGCCAGCCAGTACTCCTTGGGCTGGTAGAGAGCTTTGCTTTCACTGGCCTCCCTCCAGCAGGTCTGCGGGGGCTGTGAATTGTGGTTCAAGGGCTGGGCATTGCTCGTGCCGATGCCATGTGATGTCACACCAAGGGAGCCCGACTTGTCCTTTTGGGAAGGGGTCGAATGGACGTCCGGGCTCAATGGGCCATGAGGTCTGTACTGAATGAATTTCGTGGCTGCTTCTGGCTTTTTCTCCACAGCCGGTGGCCCATGGTCTGGCCGATAGAAGACGGGCAGTCTGTTTCCATTCTCGTCCACGCCGGAATGGCTGCAGGCCTGCTCACACGCGGCTGGGAGGGGTGGAGCATATCCGCTCTCTTTGGCCAGAGCTGGATAAAGCATCCCATTGTTGTTCGCCAAAGGCTGGGGCACGTGGGCAAAGCGTGGCTCGGGGGAAGGTACGGGGTAGATGCCGGTAGGCAGCAAAGGCTGTCCTGGCTGGCCGGCCTGGGAATAGCTCTGCTTAGGTTTCACTGTGGGGCTGCTCTCGGGGCTCTTCTCCACCACGGTGTGCAGCTGCCCTTCCACAAACACGGGTTTCAGCAGCTGTCCCTTCCCCAGGGAGCCAGTGCCGGCGGGCGGAGGCCAGGCTCCTTTCGGCTGAGCGCGACACGGCTTATGTGGATCGAGGCTGGACCAGGAGCTGGGCCTCTCGTGGTGCCTTAGTGCGGCGTAGCTGTCACTGCGCATTGGGGGATGGGGGGCCCCCTTGGGGTGCTGACCCTCACTGTCAGAGGAGCTCCTCTTTTGCTGGCCCCAGAAGGGGACTCCGCTGTACCGGCTGTAACCAGGCAACCTGCTGTGGCTGCGGCCTTCTGTCTGCGCCCGGCCCTCCGGACGCAGAGCGGAGGAGTTCACCTCGTACTCCTCAGAGACCCTTCGCTGGGCGTCGTAGACCGTCTTGACGTACCTGATGTCGGCCTGCCTCATCTCCTCCTGCGGGCTGCCTCGGGAGTGGACGTTGTCCAGGGAGAAGGAGCGCTCCTTGCAGAAGGCAGGCGCTGGGCACTCGGGGATGCTGGAGTTGGTGGAGAAGGAGCTGTAGGCGGAGTCCCTCTTGCTGTGGAGTTGGGCAAGCTGGTCGATGCTGTTGGTGGACTTGGCTGGGGAGAGGTGGCAAGGGTGATAGCCAGAGGGAGCGTGGTCCAAGGTCTCCATGCTGCCCCACGAGCTGTACTGGTCAGGGCTTCTCCTCAGATAGCCATGGTCATAGCCAGAGAGATCTCTCGTCGAGGAACTAGGGGGAGAGAGAGAAGGGAAAAATCGACTGTGAGCGAGAGAGGCGCGCGTTGGCTTATAAACAAGCTCAGAGGCAAGATGTTTAGTTTTTAGAGGAACAGACGAAAACCCATATTTGGGCCTGACTCTGTTCCCTGTCTGCAGTCATCTTGGTTTACTAAGAGAAATTGCTTGACGTTGCACCACATGTCTCTGATTTATCACCCCGGGGTGGGAGGGAGAAGAAAGACGGAAGCCTAGCGTGAGCTATGGAGCCAGGGAAATCTGCCCCACCCATCCAACCCATGCAAAGCATTTAAACATTAAAAATAAATGCAGATGCCAGAGCGGGAAAGAGCAAGGAACAGGAGCGGCTTCTGGGGGGAGGAATTGAATCTCTTTTTTTCCCATTTTGTTTCTTTTTATGGAGTGGAAGGCTATACCCTGGCAGTCTTCCTGGAAACTCAAACTGTAGCAGAGAAGTTTTGTTTGCTGTGAGAAAACTAAACAGACAAGACAGAAAGGAGACGGGGGCATGTGGGTGTGGGAAGGAAACAACAGTAGTGTTTCGATAACGCCCCGGGAAGTCTTTACAGACCCACCTTGCGTGTAGCTTAGCAGGCAAGGCTGTTCCCCATTAAGAGATCCACAGAGCACTAGCTAGGTCAGATATAAGTTGGCGGAGGACTCTCTGATGTGGTCATTGGAAGTCTGTCCAGAAAGAGGACTATTCAGGTATTGTTCTAGTTACTGGGAGGGAGGGAAGTACCGTCCAGACGTACTTACGTTTCTGAAAGTGTTTGTTCACATAGGGGGGAAGGTGGGGAGGGTTTAAATTGCTGGGAGGGTCTTTCTAGACACCCCACCCCTATTTCAAGTATCTAAAAGGGTGTCACAAGGAGGAGGGAGAAAACTTGTTCATCTTGGCCTCTGGGGATAGAACAAGAAGCAATGGGCTTAAACTGCAGCAAGGGAGGTTTAGGTTGGACATTAGGAAAAAGTTCCTAACTGTCAGGGTAGTCAAACTCTGGAATAAATTGCCCAGGGAGGTTGTGGAATCCCCATCTCTGGAGATATTTAAGAGTAGGTTAGATAAATGTCTATCAGGGATGGTCTAGACAGTATTTGGTCCTGCCGTGAGGGCAGGGGACTGGACTCGATGACCTTTCGAGGTCCCTTCCAGTCCTAGTATTCTATGATTCTATGATTTCACTCCAGCAGGTGTTTTGGAAGAGGGATGTTTGAGGTACCACTTCCCCCTGCTCTGTCCTCAAAGGTCCTATGCCGCTCTCCCTCTGGACACAGCTCACCCGGTCATCCATTAGTGCTACCGTGAGTGATGGTCAGAAGGAGTTGCCTGGGAGCACTGTGAAATGGTACCCTAATGCCCCTACACAAGGAGCTGGGCCCCATCACACTCCCAAAGGACTCTGGGAGCAAGGCTCGGAGCTGGGAATCACTAGCAGCCTGGGCTTTGGTGTGCCGAGAAAAGACACAGGAGGCACCCGGGGCGATTAGCAGTCACGCCTCAGCTCTGAAATAGCTGCATTTCCTGGACTGCCAGGTCCAGCTCCTGGTCCAGGGTCGCTCCGCTATAGCTCATGCAAAGCCCTTTCCTGCGGGCACTTCCAAGGAGATTGCCCTGGTGAGGCTCATGGGAGTTGGGGACACCCAGTAGCTCTGAAAATGAAGCTCCCAGGTCCCGTGAGGCAGATGGTGTAATGTAAAAGAGCCCCCAGGCTAATGTGTCGCCACTGAAGAGTCCACGGTGGCTCGCAAAGCATGCTCAGACTGTAACCTCTCCATGCCCGGCTCGACTGAAGGAGCGAGGCTGTGAAAGGACAGCTAGAAAGAGAGATGGGTGGAGAGGCATAAGGAAAGGCAGAGAGGAGGAGGCTGACTGCAAAGCAAAGGATAAGCCATGTGTAGGAAGGGGTGCAGAGAGACACACGGACATGGAGATGAATAACTTCAGTGAAACCTCAGACCAGCCATGTTGATCATGTCCAATCATAGAATCCTAGGGCTGGAAGAGACCTCAGGAGGGCACTGAGTTCAGCCCTCTGCCCAAAGCAGGACCAACCCCAACTAAATCATCCCAGCCAGGGCTTTGTCAAGCTGAGACTTAAACACCTCTAGGGATGGAGAGTCCACCACCTCCCTAAGGAACCCATCCCAGTACTTCTCCACCCTCCTAGGGAAATAGTTTTTCCTAATATCCAATCTAGACCTCCCCCACTGTAACTTGAGCCCATTGCTCCTTGTTCTGCCATCCGTCACCACTGAGAACAGCCTTTCTCCAGCCTCTTTGGAACCTCCCTTCAGGAAGTTGAAGGCTGCTATCAAATCCCCCCTCACTCTTCTCTTCTGCAGACTAAATAAGCCCAACTCCCTCAGCCTCTCCTCATAGGTCATGTGCTCCAGCCCCCTCATCATATTGGTCGCCCTCCGCTGGACCCTCTCCAATGCGTCCACATCCTTTCTATAGTGGGGAGCCCAGAACTGGACACAATACTCCAGATGTGGCCTCACCAGTGCCGAATAAAGGGGAATAATCACTTCTCTAGATCTGCTGGCAATGCTCCTCCTAATGCGCTCTAACATGCCATTCACCTTCTTGGCTACAAGAGCAACCGGTTGACTCCTATCCAGCTTCTCATCCACTGTATCCCCCAGGTCCTTTTCTGCCAAACTGCTGCTTAGCCAGTCAGTCCCCAGCCTGTAACAATGCTTGGGGTCCTTCCAACCCAAGTGCAGGACTCTGCACTTCTCCTTGTTGAACCTCATCAGATTTCTTTTGGCCCAATCCTCCTGCTGATCTGCTTTCACATTTTATTTTAGTTGTCGTTTTTTTTTTAAACGAGACTCTGGGTCTCAGCCCCCGACAGCCAGATTCTCAGCCTGGACCCGGGCCTTCCTCCAAGGGAAGCTGCCAAACTGACCACTAGATGCCACTGGTGTCCCTCATTAAAAACACCTGGAGGAAAAAGCATCCCTGGCAGCCGTGAGTTTGGCTGGAGCGCTCTGCCAGGAACGCCGCTGTGAAGCAAAGCCCCTGGCTATCAGCTGAGTGGGCTACGGGATGATTTGAGCCAAGGGCTGGAAGGGAACACACATTTCTACTGCAGCTCTTGCTTTTGACACCCTCGCTTGCCTTCCCCTGCCTCTCCCCAGGCTCTATGGAGCTGGTTCCTGGCTCACATTTGCAGCCCAGTGTTTAAGTTGCACAGAGGGTTTGCACAGAAGCTGAAGCCCGTCTGCCTTTCCAGGGGAAATGGAGAGGCTGGAATCTCGTGCATCTCTCCCCAGACTGCCCAGGACCGTTACGGACAAGTGTCCTCTGGATCGTCTTAGAGCAGCCGGAGATCTGTCTGTACAGACTTTGAAAAGAGAATCCCTCCCCCAGGCCGGGACCATGGCATGGGCTCTGGTTTGCAGCCTTAAACAATGTCCGGCAGCCTATTCTTTTAAGAGAATTAGGGTCCCAGGGTTAGTCTTCCAGGACTGGCAAGCCACCACACTGGCTTAGGAGGGAAACACCCCCCCATAATTCTAACTCTGACCCCTGAAGAAAGCCATTGGCAAACCAGGAAATCCTTTCCTGAACTTCGCACAGCGGTCTCATACTTTTGGCTACAACGACAACCGCTCATGAGAGCAGCTTGTTACACGGACAGGTGATGTTTCCATGCCGCCTGAGTTCTTTTCGTCTTTCTTTTTACTTGCTAATTTTTATTCCACTTTTTTTCCCCTTTCAGTGGGGGGTGGGAAGGAAGGAACAGGGTGGAAAATGTTTGTGAGATGTTTGTGAGGTCTTGAAGATCTAGGAGTGTCTCTTGCAGATCCAATTAAAGTCAAACAATTCAGGGCTAGCCAAACTCATTTTTAAAAGTGTTTTGCCTAACATGGGGTTAAAGGAGTTGCCCAGTCAGAGTAGAGCAGGAAACACAGGGTTTAATCTGCTTTGGGACCATTTTACAAGACTGGGTCTTGGAATTGTAATATCGCAGTAGTAAGATAGGACTTGGCTAGGTCCTTGCTTAGAGTTGGCTAGCTCTTAGTGTTATGCGAGATTTGACTCCAGCCTTCCCAACAGTGTTCCTGTAAGGTGAGCACTTGGGCAGCCACCAACATGTTCCTAATCTTTTCCTAATCTTTTTGCCATCCATGTGTGGAATGAATTTTTCTGTGTGCACTGAGGCACATGTGAATGTGCACCACCCATAGACACAAAACCTAGCTCTGCTAATCAGCTGGGAAGCATTTAAATCTTTCCTGAGTGGCTGCACAAGTGCATAGCTTACAGAGAACACTGCCTCCCAAAAGGGTGGGAATATAGAGCCAGTTTTTTTAAGGGAGTCCATCATCAACAGTTCCCATGTAGGCACCTAAACAAAATGCAGCTGTGTGCTTCATCTGGATGCCACCGAGGAGTTGAGGGCTTATAAAAATCCAGCCCCAATTGTGGGTGGTGAGCACTTTTGAAAATCTGGTCTGTAGTGTATTAGGGGCAAGTGGCTGTGTTGCCCTGACACATTGGCTACGTCTAGACTGGCATGATTTTGCGGAAATACTTTTAACGGAAAAGTTTTTCCGTTAAAAGTATTTCCGCAAAAGAGCGTCTAGATTGGCATGGATGCTTTTGCGCAAAAAGTGCTTTTGCGCAAAAGCATCCGTGGCCAGTATAGACGCGATTTTGCGCAAGAAAGCTCCGATGGCCATTTTAGCCATTGGGCTTTCTTGTGCAAAACATTAAGGTGCCTGTCTACACTGGCTTATCCCTGAGTGGGAGTGTGAAAGTATTTGTGCAAGAAGCACCGATTTTGCACATTACAAAGTCAGTGCTCTTGCGCAAATTCAAGCGGCCAGTGTAGACAGTTGGCAAGTTTTTGCACAAAAGCGGCTGCTTTTGAGCAAAATCTTGCCAGTCTAGACGCAGCCATTGTGTCCCATTTCTTTGTCTCTATATTTAGGCCCTGATCCTGCAATGAGTTCCACATGGACAGCTTCTCACACTGACATGAAACCCCCTTCAAAGTCAATGAGGTTCTGAGGATGATTGTTGGCTCAGGGCCTTAGCTTAGAAGCCTTGTGGACCGGTCTTATCACATGTAAGTAAGTAGATAAATAGTGGTAATAATCACAGCAGCCAAATGCTGCAGTCCCAAAGCCTAATGAAACCATTAGGTGTCTTTCAGTTGCTTTCACTGAACTGCATGCCCGTACACACATAAAATTACCACTGAAGTCAACTGGAGTTTGCCTATGTAGAGACTGAATAAGGACTGTAGGATCTGTCCCTTGACAGTGCAACAAGTGTCTTATCCAAAGCAGATTGCAGCAGGCAGGCGGTTTGACAGGGATGACTGATTTCATTGCTCAGAGAGGAAGGGTTCTCTTATTGAGGAGCAGAGCGACTTCTTTTCTTGGAATGATGCACTAACCCAAACCACTCTGCTGTTAACCCTCTGAATCTTCAAGTGGGACATGGCCCTTACCTGGAATGGTAGGTCTGATGCCAGGGAGTGCCAAGCGTGCCCTGAGATATTTGCATCATGCTGGGATCGGGTTGGTTCTCGATGAACTTGGTTGAATGCCAGGAGTGAGGTCGGCCCACGAGTTCAGCCCTCCTAGGTAGAAAGAGAGCGATTCAAAATATTAGCAACACCCGTCGTTCAGCTCCATTCTCTGCGGTAAGAGCTGTGTGAACGGACACTGGCAAATGAATGTTAATGAGCCTCTGTTTGCAGTAACTTTTCAGAAGGGATGGAAAGGGGTAACCGATGAGCCAGTTACCTGGTAAGCATCTGGTATGCTTCCCGGGGTAACTGGTTATCCAGCATCAGGCCCAGCTGGAGCAGCCCCCATGCACAGCATGGGGGTTGCTCCAGCACAGCCGGGCACCCCGCATCACGACATGGCGGCCCTGGTTAACCGGTAAAACATTTTAAACAGGATTTTACATCCCTACTTTTTCAGTCCGTTAATTTGAAAGGACACCGAGTTATCCACCACTCCTGTCTTATGCACCCATGACAACAAACAGTCACACCCGGGCGCACACACCCTCATGCCAATACACAACCATCAACACACACGGTGACATGCCGACGGCCATGGATACAGATGGACACAGTAAGCACCGACACACACACACACACATTGAAAGGTTGTTACCAAGCCCATCGGCTCCTAGTAGCGATATCTCCTGATGTATCTTACTTGCAGACATGGGCCCTGATCCATCATCTGGCCACAGCACTACAAGCACATGGATCAGCTTGTAGGACCAGGGCTTTATTTGGTAGCAGCTTACTGTGGGATGCTACTTGATAAAAATCCCAGCTTTTTCAAAAATGACTGAAAAAAAGAGCTCTCTAAAGATTTAATACCCAGAAAGGGAAAGCATGGGCAATATTTCAGAGAGTCCTTCAGACTCTTCAGCGCCGATAACTGTCCAGAATGACTCATGCCCAACAAGGTCCCATCTATGACTGGCCCTTTACATCTTCCAGTGCCTTTCCTTTCCAGCTCTTCCTTCCCAGCGTGTGTCCCAGGCTGCAAATGCTGCCCTGGCACATCCCACTACACTCACTCTCACGCAATTTGGGGCAAGCAACGCCATTTGAAAGCAGAGTGGTCGAGGAGAAGGTCCCAGCCTGGGAATCAGCTCAGTAGTTCAAGGGACCCGAATGGATAGAGAGTCCCAAAGCCTGAGTCTACTGCAGCAGTCACGCTCTGTGGGCAATACTCAGTCCCATGCCGAGGGCCAGCAGAAGACCTATCTACCACTCACATCCCACAGGAGTCCCACCTTGCTAACACGTGCATCACCTTACAGATCACTCAGCCTGTTCAAGGAAGAGCACCATTTCTCTGCGCCATGCCTCTCTTAAAAGTCTTTGTCGCATTGAGACGTTTATAGATTAGGTACGCATTCCAAATAAACCAATACATAAATAGCCCTAAGCAGACACAGAACAGCTACTTTGAAGACGGTGTCCAGTAGTGCTGCATGAAGCTGAAAAAGAAGGTCAAAAGATACTAGACAGTCTAAAAATGCTACGGGCCAGATACACAGCTGGCATAAATTGGTATTTATACCAGCTGACGATCTGGCCCTATGTTCCTCTTAAGGAGAAAGTGTTGAAAAAACATAGGAAAAATTTCTGGAAGAAAAAAAATTATTATTTCAATTTTAAGGGGACCTTTGATCTTGAGTGAAGGGAAGAGATCTGTCCCCCCCCCCCTTACACCAGGATCCCATTAATAAGAACTGAATTGAAAATTTAAAAAAGGAGGAGCTGAACAAATCAGATTTTACACGTAGGTGTGTTTAAACAGAGCCCTATTGTTCCATCTCTTGCCAAGAAAACAAGGAAGCTGAATGCAGTCGGGTGGGAGGCTGACAGAACTGGATTTGCTAAGTAACTCATACTGTCGCCTGCTCTTACTCCTGATGTGTCCCTTCATAACACGAAGAGACTTAGGGACTTAAAGGATTTCTTTGTAGTTTCGGTAGAAGTGAAACCTACATTTTCAATTCTTGCGTACGGAAGCCCATTGTCTGACAGACAGAAGTATGTTTTTCCGTGAATCCTTCAGTGGAGAGCTGAAAGAGGAGTTGCATTGCCCACGTCCTCTAAGCCATTAATACTTTAATAGCAATTCAACCCACAATCCTGCAATCACATCATGAGTAAACAAGGAAGCTGTGAATCTAACTCAAAAGACAAGCACTGCCAGCTTAAGCGTGGGGATAGCCTTGCATTGTGTCCACACCTAGGCGTGGCTGAAAATGTGGATTAAGTGTAATAGAATCGTAGCAGAGTTTAAATTAATAATGGTGGCGCATTGGTACACACCTGCTTGTGTTGTGCTAAATCAGGCACACAAGCTCTGCGGAAAATCTGAGACTGCAACATGCGTATCTGCAACATACAAGGTACCAGACTGTCAAGACTAAGGGCTTGATCCAACACCTATTAAATTCCCTGTGACTTCACTAGGATTGGGCCCAAAAGTCTACAGCAAATTGGGCAGCTGATGTCTTCTGTGTAGCAGTGTGTGTGTGTCGCACAACACCATAAGTTCCTGGCATGTGCCTTCTAGCCCAGGAGTGGGCAAGGAGCTTGCTTTTTTGGGTATTTGCATACCTCTAGTTTACTCCAACTAAGGCTGTCCTTAGAGGAAGGAGACTGTAGCATTGAAAAATTACTGGAAACTACTGGATCTGCAGCTATTTACCTCCAATTGTGTATTATAGGGAAGGTGATTACATTGAACTCATCAAAGATAAGCAATGGTTTACCAAAGGCAGGTTTGATTGCAGTCTTGGTGAAAACATTCCATACGTGTGCTTTACTCCAGGGCACAGGTACAAATATAAAATTACTGCAAGAGTATAAAATTTTTTAAAATGGCCATAGAAATGGATTTCAAGATCCTGCAACATTGTAAGAACCTGACTCTTATCCTAGATAAACTGACAAAGCTGAACATCTCTCAGGCTATGTCTAGACTACTGACTGGATCGATGGGCAGCGGTCGATTCAGTGGGGGTTGATTTATCGAGTCTAGTATAGACATGATAAATTGACTGCTGATCCTGCTCAGCTTTGTCTCCGGTACTGTACCTCAACAAGAGGCACAAGGGGAGTCAATTGGAGAGCGTCTCCCATCGACACAGTGCAACGAAGACACCACAGTAAGTAGATCTAAGTATGTCAACTTCAGCTAAGTTGTGTGACTTAGATGGATCTCCCACGATAATGCAGACCAGACCAAAATATTGCAGTTCACTTCTGACTCAAGATAAACAATGAGCCAGATTCTCAGCTGGTGTAAATCACTGAAGCTCCATTGACTTCAATGAAGCCAGGCCATTGTATGGAAATCAAGAATCCAGCCCAGAAAGTATTTCTAAAGGCAAAACTGCTGATCTGCATTACTCATCAGATGACTCTATATTTGTTTAAGATCTGCACCTGTCCCTATCCTATTTAAATGTTAGGATACTTCATCACAACAATGATAGCAAATCCTCAGCATCTGAAAGTTTAGGACCCTGGTGATTATAAGCCTTATGCTGCCAGGGCTTGTGGATGGCAGGGTTTGACAGGATGCATGAAAGATATGTTTATAGTGAGATTTTGAAAGCCACCTAAAGGACTTGGATAAATTGGGCATTCAAGCCAATTAGGCATTTTTGCAACTCTATTAAACTCTGCACAGAAGCAAGATCCGCACTTGAATGTTAAACGTGTTTTTTTGTCAACGTGTAACCACTTAATTTTTTAGCGTTTCCATGCAGTGAGGCAGGTGGGGAATTCCCACCTGCTCCCCCACCTCCTGCGCTGCTGCCTCTTAAAAGCCGGCTCCCCACGAGCACCAGTTCCCACCTCCCCCCCTTGCTGCCTCTGATACAGCGGCAGCAAGGGGTGTGTGCATGTAACCATTAAGATTAAGTGATGAGCCCAGGCTTATTGGTTAATCATGTAACTGAGTACACACTAACATCCCTAGTCCACACTAGTGGATCTCGGTGCAGGACTGGGACCTAACCGGGCTTGTCTGCAAAACATTTTGGAACAAGTTTCCTTGCCTGGAACAACAGCAGCCCCTAATCTCCAGGCTTCAATGCCTGGGCTTCAGTCTAAGCCGCAACATCAAAACACAGTCTACACCACTATTTTTAGAGAGCTTAGCACAAATCTTGCTGTGGGCAGGAAGGCTCTCTCTAAAGAGCTGTGACGACCGACCCACGGACTGTCAGGGGGAGCAGTGACTCTGATTAGACACAAAAGGCTGTTGAATTCAGCAGGCAATCAAGGAAAATGCATTGGGGAATCACTAATCTCTTCCTATTACTGTTATTTTAAGTGTTCCTAATTCTAGTAGTTTCTTTTTCAGACAGAAATGGGCGTATCACGTTAGAGTTCTTTTACCACTTTCTGGCCAAGGTCTGAGGCAAACTTAATTTTAGCCACTGCAACCAGTGTCTCTTTAATGATGTTTTCATGCCTGCTCTGTGAATGGAATGAAATCTAAAGAAAATGCATTTTAAATCTTTTAACAGTTTAACTGAAACAGTGAGCACCCTTTATCTTGTGTTTCAACTTTAAAAACATAGCTCTGCCTACAAAACAATTAATCCCAATTAGCACACTAATTCAAATCTCTACACACAAGTGTTCGCAAAAATGCACACAAAAGCTCGTGTCAGTATGTCCACGTTCATGAAAATGAGCACCCCGAGCTCTTTCAGTTTCTGGTCTCTCCATACTTTCCCAGTGACATTTTAGGATGCAGTACACCGTTTATAAAACTGGACCAAAAAGAAATGATAATCCCCTACAGTCAGGGCCGGCCCGAGCCATTCGTGCGCCCTGGGCCCTGGGAGCGCGGCGCTGCCCCTGGGAGTATGGCGCATGCGCGGCCCTGCCCCCGGGCTCCCGGTGCACGCGTGGCCCCACCCCCACCTGGTCCGGCAGCCCTGCGCAGCGCCCCATACAATGGGGTGCCCCGGGCGGTAGCCCGGTCAGCCCGTAGCTTGGGCCGGCTCTGCCTACAGTACTGGGATTTCTCTTCCTCTTATGTCACACACCAGCCTCAAGATCAGGGGTGGGCAAAATACGGTGTTTGGGCTGAATCCAGCCTGCCAGACCTTCAGATTCAGCCCACCACCAACTCGTGGCAAGCTCCCCTGCTGGCTATGTCCCCACACGTTGCTCCAAAGCCAGCACAATCTTGCAGCTTCCATTGGACAGAAACCGGCCAATGGGAGCTGCCTGGGTTGTGCTTGTGGTCCAGGGACATGCGCGGCAGTGCAGGGGTGCACCTTGAGCAGCGTGCAGAGTGCGGCAGGCAGGGGAGCCTACATGAGAGTCCTGCTGGGCTGCTGGCTGGGAGCTGCCCAGGATAAGTGCACCCTGGGCAGAGCCTGCCTCTGGCATCCTCCCTCCAATTCCCTCCCTCCAATTCCCTGCCCCAGGTCACAACCCAAACACCTGCACCTCCTTCTCTACCCCTTGTCACAATTCCTTCCCAGACTCTACACCCTCTCCCAGACTCTGCACCTCTTCTGGACCCCAGTCCCTGCCCCAGGTCACAACCGCCTCCTGTACCCAACCTCCATCCCAGACCCTCTCCTGCACACCAATCCTATACCCCAAACTCTCTTCTGCACCCCACCTCCATCCCAGGCCCCGCACTTCCGCCATTAACACCATGTAAGAGTGCAGCCCTTGACCACTTTCCAAATTCTTGGAGTGACCCCTCAATCAAAAATGATTGTGCATGCCTACTCAAGATCAATGCAACTATTTGTGGGCAGCCTTTATAATTTAGCGATGTACATGCAGTGGGGAGGAAGAACGGCACAAAGAACCGTGCACACAGACTTTGGACCAGATTCACAAGTACACTCCAGTTGCTTTGTCCTGCTCTGAGATGCAAAGCACCATACATCCAGTTTAGCTGCACACCTAGACTGGTTTTCTGGCCGCTCTGCATCAGCAGAACAGCACAAAGCAACTGGAGCATACCGGTGAATCTGGCTGTTAACTACATAGACTCGTTGGACCGGAAGGGACCTCGAGAGGTCATCTAGTCTGGTCCCTTGCATGCAAGGAATTATCTAGATCAGTGGTTCTCAACCTGTGGGTCAGGACCCCATTTTAATGAGGTTTCTAGAGGAGCTTGAACTTGCTGGAACTCATGGCCAAAGCCAGAGAGCTGCTGTCCTAGGCGGTGGGGCTCAGGTTACAGGCCCCCTGTGCATAGGTGCTGGTACTAGGGGTGTTGGAGGTGCTACAGTGCCCCCTGGCTTGAAGTGGTTTCCATTATATACAGGGATTAGTTTGGTTCAATGGCTCTCAGCAGCCCCACTATAGAAATGGTTCTAGTCCCCTGCTTCTATCTCGGGCTCAAGTGCTTGGGCTTTGACTTCCCCCACCTGGGGGAGCAGGGCTCAGACAGACTCAGGTTTCACTACCCCCCACACCCGCCCTGGAGCTGGGTTGCAATTTTCATTATCAGAAGGGGGGGGCACAGTGCAATGAAGTTTGAAATCTAGACCATCCCTGACGGGTGTGTGTCTAACCTGCTCCTACAAACCTCCAGTGATGGAGTTTCCACAACCTCTTGAGGCAATTTGTTCCCATACTTAGCCTCCCTGACAGTGAGGAAGTTTTTCCTAATGCCCAACTTAAACCTCATTGCTGCAATTTAAGCCCATTGCTTCTTGTCCGATCATCAATGGTTAACAAGACCAATTATTCTCCTCTCACATCCTTTTTAACTCTAGTGTTCAGTTCACATCACTGTGCGTTTCATCTGACTTCGATCAAGGTGAAGTGAAAATTGGGCCCAGTCGTTATTTCATTTTGACTGAGCTCCTGATCAAAAGGGAGAGGGGAGGGGAATATCCTAATTAGGGTGCTGATTTTGTGAAAAGAAATAAAGCATACCTGGGAGAAAGGTTTTTGGTTTTACCATTTTAAAAACAAATGGAAAACAAAAACAGCAACGGAAAAAAGCAACAGTGAGAAAATTAAATTCACTTGCTTTTATTATTGTGTTGAAGATTACTGTGATTTAGAGTTTATCTTGCATTATGGAGCTATTTGGGTTAGCCAGGAACAGTTTCTCAACTGTTATATATGCCTATTCCTTTTATAGTACGAAGATATGGATACTGTGAATCAGACCTAAGGACTTCACTTACAAGAAGTAAGGGATTTAGTCACTGTGGGTACGTCCACACTTGCACCCTAGTTCGAACTAGGGATGCAAATGTAGGCAACTGAAATTGCTAATGAAGCGGGGATTTAAATATCCCGCACTTCATTAGCATAATCTCGCCCGCACGCTATTCCGCTCGCCAGCTGATTCGAATGAGAAAGTGCGCTTCGGGCCGCGGTAGTTTGAATCAAACCCCTTGGTTCAAACTAACGTTACTCCTCAAAAAATGGGAGTTAGTTCGAACCAAGGGGTTTGATTCGAACTACCGCGGCCCGGAGCGCACTTCCTGGTTCGAATCAGCTGGCGATCGGAATAGCGCGCAGGTGAGATTATGCTAATGAAGCGCGGGATATTTAAATCCCCGCTGCATTAGCAATTTCAGTTGCCTATATTTGCATCCCTAGTTCAAACTAGGGTGCAAGCGGAGATGTACCCTGTCTGACACATCCAGGGATTTATTAGTAAAATTCCTACTATTGTGAGGAAGTTACACAAAGCTCTTGAAGCTATGGACCACATATATATGAAAACCACAGACAAATAATATGGATGAGAGGATGGAAAAATATATGTCCTGAATGTGAAGGTTTTGATCGTGTATGTATGGACCAGGATCCTGAACTGCTTTAAATCAACATAACTCCACTGAAGTCAATGCTCATTTATAAGCGGTTGAGAATCTGACTGTCATAGGCTAAGTGGGAGAAAATAGATCTGTTGTAACCTCAGGAGTTCCCCCAACAAATAAACCACAGAACACAACATGGCCGCAGAGCTGTGGAGAGGCTTCTATGCTGCTGCTGTTCATCAGAAAGTTGGTTAAAAGAGGCTGGATTGTCCATTACCCCTCACCCTGGGCAGTATCTTATCCTGGGGCAATACGTACTAGGGATGTTAAATATCGATTATTCGAATAATCAAGTAACCGCATGAATTCTTATCAGTTAGTCGACTATTCTATAGTCCTCGGGGGTGGGGCCGGCAGCCACTGCGCTCTGGCCTCACTCCTGTGGAGCCCCCTGCCACTCCGCACTGCTGCCTCTGTATCAGAGGCAGCAGCGTGGGGTGGCAGCAGCCCCTGTCTAGGGGGGAAGAGTCTGAGCTCCTGGACCCAGCATGAGCTGGAACTGAGCCCGGCTACCTGCCCGCCTGGCTCCTAATACACTTTAAATGCAGAGCCACAGCGGGGCTAGGTCCTGAACCTGGTGTGAACCAGGGTTGAGCTGGGTTTCTAGCCAGCCTGCTAAAAAAATTACTGGGGCGGGGAGTGGAGGGTGAATGAATGTAGTCTATAGCATTAACCTATAAGCTTTTGCTTATCAGTTAACTGGTTAATCGACTACATGATTACATCCATAATACATACACAAGGTGCTAAACAATGGGAATCTGGCCCCTAAGTCTCTAAGCTCATCTACAGAGAACACTAACACACAAAGCAAGATGAGTTCCAAAACAGAGATGTTACCTCATAGCAAACATCGGCATTTTTTATAGTAACCCTCTGGCCAAATCAGCATTGCATGGAGAAGGTGCTTTGCACATGGCCCTTTCTCTGTGCTCTCTGTTCTTCTTTCGGCCTCTTTTTAGGTACAAAACTTCTCCAGGAGCTCCATTTTCTGCTGCAGCTGTCCCGTCGGATTTGACTCCAGAGCACTGAGTTTTAGGGAAGTTTCATCAACCAACCATTCCGCTAATATGATTCAAGTTCCAGGGATCCCACCGCAAATCATGCTAGAAGTAATTAACCGCTGAGTGTCACAACGCAACACAAGAAAAAAAGGAGGGGAAGAAAACTGCTGACTACTTCCACTGGGGGGGAAAAATGCTTTTATGGCAGAATCCTAGATAAAATCCAAAGTTCCTTTTCAAATGATCTCACCCATAATAACTGCAGCCTCCTCCACACACAAAAATGACACTGTCTGCACAACCCCCACGCTTCTCTTTGGGCATCATTGCAAAACACTGCAGAAAGACCTTCGGAGGGATCTGTACGTTTTGGTGCCATTCTTATCCAGTGTGGAGCAATCATGCAACATAAAGGTTGCCGTACGTCTATAGCAGCACTGGGGTGCATAACAGATGAAGAGAGCAGGGAGAATGGGATCTCGAGTGCACAAAGCAGTCCTTAAACCACACCCCTGAATGCCCCTGATTCTCACATTGCAGCAGTTCATCAAGAGATTGCCAATGGCAATATATATTAGGAGAGAATGGATGCCAGGGCCAGCACTGTAAAACTGCCCCGTTGTCAGGGGTTTAGAACTTGGCTATACAAATTAATTTCACTTAACAGGGAGAAGTGGTTTAACATTAAGAAGGGGTTCCTGCAAAAGTAGGCATAACTAACAACTGCCTTCCAAGGCACCACATGCACCTGGCTTACCAAATCTCTCACCTGAAATCACAATGGGCTGCATTACGGGGTCAAACCTCCATTTTCAGCTACCAGTCTAAGTAAAGGGAGTTCCTTACATGTCAAGTAATTAATAGGTTTCTCCGTCTTTTACATGGGCTATATTTTGCAGTAAATTACATCCAGGAAAGACCACTGCAGTTCATGGTCCTGTCACAGTGCTCTGCATTGTCTTGCAGGGGATCTAGGTTTGATTTCAACTATACATTTTATATGAAAGTAGCCTCTGATTCAGCCATTCACTTAAGCGCACAATTAACTTCAGTCTGTGCTTGTGTCCCATGTAAGTTGATGGAAGTTAAACGCACACTTAAAATACTTGGTTGGCGCAGGGCTTTGAGTGTTTATTAAATGGAAGGGTTGTCAGCAATAGCTAGAGTCAGGCACAGGGTAAGAAAACCCTGGGAAAATTCCTCAATCATGTCACGCTGCTGTATCTCAGCTGCAATAGCTCTGGCTATACCAGTCCAAAGTGTCTCTTGAGCAGAGAAAGGCCCCTCAGCAAAATTACACAGACTTCTGAGACACGGGTGAATGTCTAGCGTGAGAGAGCACAAATCCCATCTTCATTCATGAGCAAAGGTAGCTCTGCAGAGATGAAAGACCAGTGCATTCATTCAGTACGCGACCGTGGGTGGAATGTTTTCTCCAACTCATAGTTAAATACTGCAACACAAAGAGAGTCCCCTCAGGTTCTTCTGAAGACAAGAAGGGGTTGCAATAAGCATTTCAGCCAGGCTGGGCAGGCCAAGAGGGCTGCCAAACTTCTAACAAGATGGTTTACTTTCTCCTAAATGGAGCACCCACTTTGTGGATCTAGGGGGCTGGAGCACATGACCTATGAGGAGAGGCTGAGGGATTTGGGTTTGTTTAGTCCGCAGAAGAGAAGAGTGAGGGGGGGGATTTGATAGCAGCCTTCAACTTCCTGAAGGGAGGTTCCAAAGAGGATGGAGAGAGGCTGTTCTCAGTAGTGACGGATGGCAGAACAAGGAGCAATGGTCTCAAGTTACAGTGGGAGAGGTCTAGGTTGGATATTAGGAAAAACTATTTCACTAGGAGGGCAGTGAAGCACTGGGATGGATTGACTAGGGAGGGGGTGGAATCTTCATCCCTAGAGGTTTTTAAGTCCTGGCTTGACAAAGCCCTGGCTGGGATGATTTAGTTGGGATTGGTCCTGCCTTGGGCAGGGGGGCTGGACTTGATGACCTCCTGAGGTCTCCTCCAGCCCTAGGATTCTAACAGCAACAGGGGCTTACAAATACAGGCTGCCTCCGACTTGCGTAACTTGATCCCGCATTTATGACAGGCGTCGTACGCCGTAGTAAATGTGGGGCCGAGGACGTAAGTCGCGGGATTTCGGCCCCTTCCGCACTTACGGAAAAGGTCCTAAGTGCAGAGGGTTGTAAATCGGGCCGTCGTAAAGCGGGGCCTCTTGTAGATGCTTCAAAACCACACAGAAAGCGTTCAGTCAACAGCTCCCTCCCTCCCTCATGCTAGGTGGAAATATGTTACATCCCTCAAGGCAGCCATTGTAAAAGCTACACAACTAACCTGATGGATTTACTTTTTTGAAAGAAGTTTTGATGGATTCGTGTAACATTAACCCTTTTGTTTCTGTGGATTATAGAGCTTCCATGGCTGGCTGAGGGCTTTGTACCAAGAGCCAAAGAATTCAAAGGAACGTATTACTGGAGATGGGCTGATGATAATACTAACGGGGGACAAGAAGAACTCTAGACTGATGTCCCAGTATTGATAAGATCAGTGTCATCTGCTGGTGTATCACAGAAACCCAAGTCTACAGCTCACTAACTTAATTTGGTCCATGCAGGGAATGCTGGGATGTAATTTAGTCATTTAGAATATGAATCAGTAAAGGGCCTATCACTGAATCTGACCAAATCACCATTGTCTACTCTGACCTTGGTGGGTCCTGCGCTTTGTGGCGGATTGCTTGCCTCAGAGGCTCACAGCAGCCCTCAGTTTAGGCACCATACTTAGGGCATCAGCTTGCTGTTTGCTGAGCTACTCTCATCATTGGCCAGCACGAGGTATAGAGGGAAACCAAACTCCACAGTCTCAGTGGACCCTCCAACTGATACAGGGCTGGGTAAACCCCCTTTCTTTTGCCCAGCCAGAATTTTCCCCGCATGGAAATGGGGAGTGTGTGTTGGGGGGAACCCAGGCCCAGTCTACTCTGGGTTCCAGGGCCCTGTAAAAGCTGCTCTCTGTAAATGCCTCCAACATCAGCTGTGTGACAGCTACAACTGGGCTACTTCCCCACCCCTTCCTTATCACAGGCTCTTCCACTTAGTACCCACTTGGGCTTGCTCCTCCCAGATCCTTCACAGCTCCTCCTATCTCTTCGCATGCTAAACTAACTACAGAGGAGCTCTTTTTAACCAGTCTCAACTGGTTCTTAATTGGCCCCAGGTGCTCCAACTAGCCTGGCTCTCTAGACTCTGGAAGCCCTCTGAACTGGCTCCATGTGCTTAATTGCCCTGATTGATTCTGGCAAGTTCCTGCTGGTTCTGAATTAGCCCTTGTTAGTTTACCCTGGGAACAGAGACTTACTCAATCCAGGGCTAATGTATTTCATACAATCATAGAACACTAGAACTGGAAGAGATCCTGAGAGGTCATCGAGTCCAGTCCCCTATCCTCATGGCAGGACTAAGCACCATCTAGACCATCCCTGATAGATGTCTATCCAACCTGCTCTTAAATATCTCCAGAGATGGAGATTCCACAACTTCCTTGGGCAATTTATTTCCCTTTTATCACTCTCATATACCCCTCTGGCCTGACCCTGGCACACTACACACCAATCAGATGATCTTCATCAAACTCATGGCTGACAAGTGAATCAAAGAAACTTTGGTGAGTCTAGATTTTCCCAGTACAAGATAATCCATGTGGATGGACTCCTGTGCCCATATAGATGGGTATAACAGTCTACCAGCATGGATCATCCTGCTGAATCAGGGCCCATGCCTGCAATTCAGATAAACAAGGGAAAATCCATTGCCATCAATGGAGCTAGACTGATTTACACCTGATGAGAATCTGGCCCAGAGGTTGTTATATTTCACTGTAGCAATATCCTGGGCACTGTTAGAGGGATATATTCTATATGCATCCACCAAAACGGCACCCAACCCCCAAACCTGAAAATAAATCAACTGCATTGCATATCCCGCTTCATATTTGTATTGGGCCATTGTCATCAATGCAATCCTTGTGCTTTGCTATTAAGCAGAAGGTGAATGAAAACTAAAACAGTCAGAAAGCCAATTAGGGTTTCTACAGAGTGAAGCCCCAATCCACTCAAAGAGACGTCAATCATAATTAAGGTGCAGTTATGGTTCTCGAAACAGCACACTGGACTAGGCCAATTAGGAAGAAAATCAACCTTAATAGCCTCAGCTTTATTTCTCTTTACCCATTCTGTTTTTTTAGATTCACAGAACTCTTCTACGGAGTTTTAGTGCCAGTTGGGAGGAGGCTGTGTTCCTTGCTAGACATTACTGAAGAATACTGAAAACTCACCAGAAAGATTAGTCAAGTCAGTGAAGCATTACTTAGAGTGTCACCGGATCAAAATCATGCCAAGAGGACCTCCCCACAAGGTTTGCTAAAATGGGACAGAACTACAAACACATGTTTATTCTTCTGCACATGCTCAAGCAACATTCTTCCACTATCAACAGTGTAGGCAGGTTGAAAAAAGGAACTTCACAAAGCTTAGTAAGACCTGTGAATATACTGCAAGCTGGCTTTTAATCCTGTTTTTTTTTTAATAATTCAAAATATATTGAGTAGTACATGAAGGGTTATTTCTAATAGACAACTCCCTTCCCCTTAGGAAATAAATTTAAAGTGTCCCCAAGATTTCTAGCTTGTTTGATCTTCAAAGATCAAGGGTAACATTTATCTTCTGAGATCCACAGAGTTCTAGCAGGGACCAGTTTGGTCCCGCTTCTTTTGCTGGCCCCATTCCCAGTGCTTAAGACAGGTTTCACTTTTGGCCCTTAGCTGACAGACTCAAATGCTATTTGTTTACTGTCTTTGACAAGCTACATTTAGGATACCTGAATGGTGCAACATTGAATCTTTATAGCCATGTCACATTGTATTAGTTGTGAAAGCTTTAACACCCCTGTAAATTCACTTTACATTTACTAGGGCTTGTTTAGACCAGCACTTCATTTGTGGCAAGCTGGGGTGTAACCTGACCGTACGCTAGCCTGCGGTGCACTTAGACCTTGTCTATATTTACGTGAATATTGATGCTCCGGAGATCAATCTTCTGGGCTTTGATTTAGTGGGTCTAGTAAAGACCTGCTAAATCGACCGCTGATGGCATCCCTGTTGACCCCAATACTCCACAAGGCTGTGAGGAGTAAGGGAAGTGGACAGGAGAGTTTCTCCCGTCAATCTCCCACAGTGCAGACACCGCAGAAAGTTGATTTAAGGGTACATCGATTCCAGCTACTCAATTCTTGTAGCTGGAGTTGCGTGTCTTACGCTGAATTTCTCATGCAGTGTAGACTTGGCTTAAGTGCCCATGTGAACCCATCTGTTGGGTACCAGAAAGTCTGGAGGGAGCTTTGATCTAGTCCCGTTTCAAAGTGGAGTCACTCCGAATGCATTAGGAAACATTAAAGCACAGCAGCAGGGTGCACAGGGACAATATGTGCACAGCCGGGTATCATGGGTAGGATTTACACACATCCCTTGCTGTGAACTAAGAGTATGCCTATACAGCAAAAAACACCCCACAGCAGTGAGTCTCAGAACCTGGGGTTAGTTGGCTTGGGCTAAAAATAGTAGTTCAGGAATTCCCGTTTGTGCTGGAGCCCAGTTTCTGAAATCCAGTGAGCTTCTAAAGATGGGGAAACTGAGGTAGACAGTGGCGACGTGACTTGCCAAAGGAAACCAGAGCTGGTAACTGGATTATGCTCTAATTACCTGATGCTTAACAGTCATTCAGTAAAAAGTGCAGCTACTGACAATCTCTCTTAGATTCAAAGCTCATCTTCCTTAAGCGAAGACGCCCACTGACGTCGGGTGACATTAACTGGACAACACACTTGAACAAAGCGAGCAGGATTTGGCTGTTAGTAGGAGAGCTGATGTAAAATAACGACATGCTCGTTGATTAACTTTGTCAACACCTGTCCCCTACTGGAATCTTTTTGGAATGCCGATTTCTAACAATTGGTGGTATTTATTTAATCCCCTTTATAAAGTAAATGAAAGGGGATACCAAATCCTAAATTTTGAAGGGAAACCATACTGGCGTTGTTCCATTGCCAGAGCATTCATGCTGTTCCCCCGGGGCCGTGGCTTAGGCAAGTAGAAGTCAGGACAAATTAACTGTTCTTGCCTGGTGTTATCTAGAGAACAGGGAGGCTGGACTGGAAGTCTGGAGGAGTCTGAAGTACAACCTCTCCCCTAGTCTCATGTTCTTGCTACAATTTCACAGTACTTTCCTTTACTGGAAAAGAGGAAGAACCGAGAGCTATGGAAAAGGTGCCTGATTATACTGAATGGCTTTTCTACTTTTTAGCATGTGTCTTGGTGAAGAACTCCAGCTATTTCTGTCTCCCCAGGCATGGCCATTATGAGCTCCTGAAGTGATATCAAAACAAAATACTCTCAGCCAGACCCCGGTTGGCATATATCAGCAGAGCTCTCTTGAAGTCGTAGAGCAATGCTGGCCCAGCAGGTTTAATGCAAATATTTTTTCTGGCTCTTCTTCAGTCAAGACACGATTAGTTGAGAAACGGCAAGAGAACAGGAAAGACCAAAGTGCTTAAGTGCTTGGGCTAGAAAACACACAGCAACGGCATCAGGAGAGACTTCTAAACAATGGATGGAATGTGCTTTCCCACTCTTGCTTGTTTCCGACACGGTGCGGTACCGGGCCGGCTAGTGGCAGGAAATATGTCACACAATAAGCCTGATTATCCAACCGTAATGGGGACAGTGAATAATTGCAGAGAGCAAAGGGGATTTGCAATGTAATTAGCAGACATCAGGAACATGATCCTGGTTTGGATAACAATTTCAGACGGGATATCTGAACTCCACCCTTTTTGTGCTGTTATGCCTGATTTTCCTCCCATTTACCCAGATCACATCAAAAGCAATTCTGCTGAATTCAATGGAGGGACACACATCAAGGCCTTGCTGTCCCCATGTCTACATTGTTCCTACACCTATGTATGTATTATGTATGTATGTATTTACATACCACAGATAGTCCGAACCAGACCCTTAGCCTGGGCAGATCACAGATAAGCCGATCAACACTAACAGAGGATCTGACCTCTGATTTCAACTGTGTTTTCCTGATTTGCCCCTGAACTTGTGAGACCAGTTTCCAGGCCCTATGACTTAATGGCTTAGACAGTGTGGAGAGCAGGGTAGCTGCCTGTTGCAGCAACTGGATTCACCCCCGGTGCAGTTCAAGCTGCCAGGGCCAACCTAACTTATGTCATTGGCCTAAGGTCCCTTAGGAGACTTGCATCAATGAAGGGGCAGGCAAAAACAAGCTCAGGTCTGCCATGATCCCTTCTGTCCCTACCCCTGCACTGCTCCTTCCTTCCTTTTCCCATGGGGATGGGAGAGCTGCCTCCACCAGATTTACACGAACCAAGAGTTACCTGGCACAGCGGTAATTCTCCACTAGTCTTCTCCACTGGCTTCCAGTGCCTAGAAAACCTGAAAATACAGCCCCTATATGCAGTCCAGTGGCACCTTAGAGTCTAACAAAAATATATGGCATCATGAGCTTTCATGGATAAAATCCACTTCCTCAGATGAGCTGGGGTAGAAATAGCAGAATCCAAGATATATACATGACAGCAACAGAAGAATATATATATTTTTGTTAATCTCTAAAGTGCCACAGGAGTCTAGGGTTGCCAGATGGTTTCAACAAAAATACCGGGCACACTCGACATTACATCACAATCTACATTACATCGTATTTAGAAAATACCGGACATTTCTATTTTCTCATTTATATTTTATCAATTTGTTTCCTGAACAGAAAGCTCAAATACTGGACTGTCCAGTTCAAAACCGGACACCTGGCAACCCTACACAGGACTGCTTGTTGTTTTTAGTTACAAACTAATTCATTGTATGAGGAATAACAGTTATTTCGAGAGAAGGGTTTTCTCTCGAAATAACGCTGCTAGACGGGGCATTTTATTTCACAATAACGCTATTTCAAAATGGTGGCTGGATTCGATTATGCTAATTAAGTGCAGGATATTTAAATCCCGCGCTTCATTACCAATTTTGGTACACTACATTTGCATCCCTATCTCGAGATAGGGAGCAAGTGTAGACATACCCTAAATGTTTAGTGTGTTATAACAAAATAATTTTACCAACCACTGTTTCCACTCACATTTTTCATTAACCTCCCTTATTCACACTCGCTGCATGACTAGCTTGAACTCCTTTATATTTAAATAAAATTGTGGGCCACATTTACAAAAAAACGCACCTCCCCAATTCCCCAGAAAATCCTGCGTCCGGGCCTGTTGCTGATTCACTTTTCTCTCCAACGAGGGCAGTTGTGTTTGACAACAGACCCAGCCGAGGAGCTGTCCCAAAGCATGTAAGTAACTGGAATATTCACACATGGGAAGAGATTTATGAGCAGAACCGTCTTCTCTCTCACCTGTTCTTCAGCCGTGGTTTAACTCCTCCTGCCCATGCTGGTTTGCTGAGCTGCAGGCCAGTGGGGATACACTCTGCACTGAGTGAGTGGGAAGCTGGCAGGTCAGCGTACTCCTTGGCTGCGCATGTGTCCCTGGCAAAAGAAACCAAGGGAGTGTCAAAGTTCATGGAGTGCCTTAGACAGACAGACAGATTACACTCGGAATATCAAAGAAATATGTGTGTGTGTGTGGGGGGAGGATTACATCAAAGCCTCATTTTTAACATATAAAAAGGAAAATATCTGTGTCCTGTCTGATGGAAAACAGCTGCTAAAAGCCATTGGAAAGATGAAAGGACACACCACCATCCAAAATGGATTTGCAGAATGAAATTCTGCTCTGTTATATTAGGCAGAGTTTGGTCATTAAAACCCACCTCCCTAAATGTTTTGGAGCAATTCTGTAATAGAGCAACATCAATTGCCAGTGAACTGAGGTCACCAGTGGGATCAAATATAGGACGTATTGCAAGAGAGACAAAGGGGATGAAGTAATATCATTTATTAGGCCAATTTCTGGTGAAGGGGACAGGTTTTGGAACGTCACAGAGCTCACCATCAGGTCTGGAGCAGGTAACCAGAGAGTTCATCAGAGGTTAATGCATTAGTACAAATGCTAGTAGTAATACAGAACTGCCCTTACACACAGTCAGAGGCACGTGAACACAGTCAAAACAAAAGCTACGAGAAAGGAAACATTATCCCCATTTTACAGGCAAGGCCTTAAAATATTAACCCAGGCCACCCTGGAATTCTGTGACCGAGCCAAGAGCTGACCACTGCTCTCCTGGCTTTAACCACAAGCCCACCTTCCTTTGCTGTAAGTGTAGCAGAAGCCACGCTGCAGAGCAGAGGAAGTTAGCTTGGGTGAGCCACTGTTTTTGTTGTTTTAAGACTGTATTCCAGGCTAGCTTGCTGTAACTCTCCTAACAGCAAAACCACTGATCTTATACTCACAGACAAGTCCGACCTACCCTGAGCGAAGGCAAGATAGAAAGGTCTATCCACAGTTCAAAGTTCTCCCAGTCAGAGGAATGCACAAAAGGCTAGTCCCACCCCGTTCTAAACAACACTGATGATTATAAATGTTTCTCTTTTTTTAGCATAGAAAATCAAATGTCTTGAAACACTGGGTATTCTTAACTACCCTGATTTTCATAGTCAAATGTGGGTCTTGTTTACAATCTTACTCTACTGATGTAAGGCAAACACGGCATAAAAATCTGTGTGAGAAGCATGCTCTTCCCGTCTTTCCTTCACTCCTGCCTAGCCCGGAGGAGAGCCACAGACATAATGGGGCGTAATTGTCCCTTGTCCTACGTTTAGTAGGCTGCAGTCTGAGATGCACGAGGTTTAGATATTTCGGATGGCTTGGATTCCATTCCTGTGAGAGGCCAGCCTTCTTTGTATCCGTTTAAATCCTTCCCTCCTCCCAGCCCTCCTCCCTCAACAGCCCCCCACGCATCAGGCAAGAATTTTAAGTCTCACATTGCAGATGAGATAGACCAGGGAAACAGCAATACTTTCACCTAGATTGGGGAACTTCCTTGGGCCAGAACTAGACAGAACAGCCTCCTTCCTCCCTGCTTACCTGTGTCTGCATTTTACCCCAAATCCTGCCTTTGCTACTTTTTTTTTTAACAATCCTTACTTTACTTTGCCCATGGTGACACTGTGCTATTCCCCTCTGTCTAAATCTCTGAGGAACCTTGTAGGTATCAGTAACTGAGACAGCGGGTCCTCACAGTTGCTCAGTGCACAAAAAAACAACACAAACTCATGGACCAATGCAGAACAAAATGGATCTCCCTCTGAATACATCTAACCAGATTCTTCTCAGGAAAAAGTCAGCGTGAATATTGGGAGCCAAATTTCTCTGTTTATACCATTGACATGGTCCCAAAGCCAATAACTCCACCTATCTTGCACCCATTTCATCAATACAGTTATCGTTACTCTTGATTTACCTTTGTGCTGGAGAAGAATGTTTCATTGCAGGATAGAACAGAGATGGCCTCAATAAGATGAAAACTTAACCCCCCCCCCCTTTTTAAAATAAACTATTGCTTATATTGCACAGGAGTGCCTAGAGGACTGGCGTGATGAAGTGGGAATTCTTCATCGTGTTTCATAAGAATATGGTGCATGCCTCAGTTTCCTCTCTGTGCTGCACAGTTAACTAGGTATGTTTGTGGGGAAAGGTTATTTACCCTTTGCACAGCTCCAGGTGTGACTGATGCCTGGCTCTCTGGGGCCTGGCCCCATGCTGTGGTGAATCTCAGCAGACATCTGCCCAGGCTTTTGGTACCTAACAACCATGGACGACTCATCCCTCTGCAGAAAATCAGACCGGTGGGAGAACAAAGGGCTAGGAAAAGGACCGGGTGACAACGTCGGCCCTGGAACAAGGACAAAGTTCTGAGGGTGGAGGAGGTTATTAAGAGGATGTTGCTGGAAGCTGGAAAAACTCCGGGATTGGGACTAAAAAGGGGTCAGAGGAGAGCTGTGGGGTCTGAACTGACCCAGATGGACTACGCTGCACCTCTCCACGATGCTGAAACCCATTTTGGATCTGGTACTTTTCCACTCAAGGTGAGAAAAGTCTGAACAGAACACAAAGAATTCCCGCCTTGGGCAAGAGAGAGATAAAGGTGGGAAACCAAACAATAGGGGAAGTTGCTTCCAGAAGACCCCACTTACCACCCAAGATGCCTGCTGGAAACATCTAAGACTGAACAGGAGGGAAGGACAGGGCCCAAGCGAGGAGGCAGCCTACCTTGTGAAAGAGACGATTAGAACAATGGTTAGAGTAAAAGATTGCATGTAACAAGTTTCTTAGTGTTATTAGGATTAGCTGGCGTGTTTTGTTTATTTTGGCTTAGTGACTTACTTGATCTGTCTGTTTTCACTTGCGATCACTTAAATCCCACTTTTTGCAATTAATAAAAAACACTTTTGTTTATTATCAAGCCCAATGTAAATAACTGTTACCTGGGGGTAGGGTGAAGAGAAACCGCCGCGTATCTCTCTTTCATTGATAAAGGGGGCTGACTTCATGAGTTTTCTATGGGCACGTCTAGACTATGTTTTACTTTCGAAAGAAGAAATGCAAATTCAGCGGGAATTTGCATATCTTCTTCTGATCGCTTTTTCGAAAGAGTTTTTTTTCCAAAAAGCAAGCAGTCTAGACGTGGTTCTTTAAAAAAAAACACCCTTTTTCCGAAAGAACCGGTAAACCTCCATTTTTGAGGAAGAAGGCTCTTTCAAAAAAAGGATTTTTTTTCGAAAGAACCGCATCTAGACTGCTTGCTTTTTCGAAAAAAACTCTTTCGAAAAAGTGATTGGAAGAAGATATGCAAATTCCTGCCGACTCTGCATATCTTCTTTCGAAAGTAAAATGTAGTCTAGACGGGCCCTCTGTGTAAAATTTTTATACAGAATAAGACGGATTTATTTATGGTTTTGGTCCTCTTTGGGGCTGCGCTTCTGGGTGCTTTCAAAATCCTTATAGCTGAGCCCTCCCAGAGCTAAGTTGGTTCAGTGTCTGTGTTGCTCTGGAGGGGGGCAGTAACCCCAATTCTGTGCCTTGGCTGGCGGAGACCAAAGTTTCTGGACCAGCAAGACAGGTTGCTGGGGTGCATGCCACATGACACTCTCAAGGAGATCCTGTGTTCAAACCTGTCACCAAATGTCTTCTTGGAGTCCAGGACATGGCCTAGAAATGGAAGGATCAGCACTGAATTTTCTGGAATGTATACAGGTGCTGCTGGGTAATATAACATCCCCATTCTTCTCCTAAATGGAAGACACATCAGTTCTCCCAGTCTGGACAATATCTGCACTAAGACAGCTCACATTCAGCTCTGAGCTGAAACCTTCCCATCCTCTCCCTTCCATTTGTCTTCTCAGCAGTCAGGGAAAAGAGAAACACAGGGGAATGAGAAGCCATTACAGGGACTGTTTGGCATCTGACTGCCAAGGGAAAGGTGAGTAAGTAGCTGCCAGGTCTGAGGAGTACATGTGCTTCCTCATCACTGCAATGGACACACCGTGCGATTTTAAAAAAATGGTTTTAAAAGCATGTTAAGAAAGCAAAAGACACTACCGATTCCTACCTCTACTGAGCCCCTAGTTCTTTTCCGGGCATCTCCAAAATGTATCCCCATGTGGCCAAATTTACAGATCAGCATCTAACTGGTGCACATTTGGAATGTTCCTCCTAATGTAGTAAAAACCCACACTGGTAAAAATGCACTGTTATTGTATTTACTTCACAGAGATGAGAAAAAGTTAGTCCCTGCACAAGATCTAGGGTGGTTGCTGAAGGAAACAAAGGAGATTTATGAGGCCTTGCACACTGTGAATGCTATAAAGTGCTGGTGTGACAAACTCCCTAAAATCCTGAAAGATAATCAAGAGACAAGGTGGATGAGGTAATATCTTTTATTGGACCAACTTCTGTTGGTGAAAGAGACAAGGGCGGGGATTAGTGGGTGACAGATTGTCCTAATAAGTCATAAATCCAGTGTCTTTCGTAAACTATGATTTTTAGTGTCTAGCAAAGTTATGGATTTAAGTTCCCAGGCTCGTCTTTTGAAGGCCTTGTGCAGATGTCTTTCGGGGAAGAGGATTGTGCGGTCAGTTACAGAAAGATCACTTTGCGGAAAGTGTTCACCTACAGTTGACCGATTCACGATGAGAGGCAAAAACATGCTGGGTGCTAACCAAACAGTTAATGAATGACGCGGCGAATTAAACCTCACCACTGCAGTGAAGTACCTAGGCGATGGGGATCAGTCTGTCACTAAAACGCACACCTCTGAGACGGAACACTGCGGCTATTTAGCAGCATACCGTAACACCGCGTGACCTTTAGGACACGTGAAGACGAATATTCTGCCCAGGTGAATATACAGGGGGGACTGCAGGCAGAGAGAATATTGCTAGCTAAATGGACAGTAGGGTTAACACACCTGTCTCAGAATCTTTACTTGTCAGGCCTGTATTTGACATGTCCCCTGAAAGATGGAAACTTCCCACAGCACCGCTCGCCCACAGCATTCCTTGACACAGCACTGAATCCAGCCACCTGCCCAGTTACTCAGCAATATGTTTACCTGGGTTTTTTTTCCCATTTTCCAGTTCATAGCCATCTCAGTGCAGTGAAATACCTTGTGCTTAGTGTGTCCTCGCTCAGTTCAACCTTCTTTACAGTAACTTCTCTTGGACAATCTGAAATCTCCACAAGGGAGCAGAGTCCACCCAGTTCTCTCTGTGATAACACTTCCCTCCTTGGGGGCGCCCTCGCAGACAGACTAGCAGGCCCCTCCAACTTAATTTGAAGTACCCAGAAAGCAACCTCACAGTTTCATAGTAAAAAACCAACACTCCCCCCCAAAAAAACCAACCCCGAAAAACAACCAAACTGCTGTGATCTCAGAAAAGCACAATCCTTTTTCTGTCAGCCAGATTTAACACTGTTTCTAAAAGGCTGGCTGGGGCAGTCTAACATCCCTCCTGGCTTGCTTGAAGTTGGCAGCGGCTCCCAAAATATTTTCTTTATTGCAAAGTTCTTGTCTAACTGTTAAATGTTATTTATACTGGCTGCTCCCATTGTGCCTTTGGCATTTAATGCCACACACGTTAAATACTTGCTGTACAAAGACATTCTGTCCAGCCTTTCCTTAGCTTAGGTGTATGGCCCTTTTGCTCTCTCCTTAACAATAGCGCAGCCATTAGCAAAAGAACACTGCAGCATTATACATTAAAGCCAAGATTTTTAAAATTAGGAGTCTGAAGTTAGTCTCCTGAATCCATTATGAAGAATGTAAGTAAGTAACCTGATCTTCCAATGTTCTGAACACTCAGCAGCTCCAACTGACTTAAGAGCTAAAGTATGGCCAAGGTCGAATTTGTAAGCGATGCGTCCACACTAACAAGCCCGTTATTCTGGAATAAGGGGCTGCAGAATTCGAACTCTGTACTCCTGCTTTCATGAGGAGTAACGCTATTCCCGAACTTGTAAGTCCAAAATAATGTTAGTGTGGACGCTCCAGTGCTGCTAATTCAAATTTATTGGCTTCCAGGAGGCCTTCTGCAGCTCCCCAGAACACCTCCTGGGGCTCTGAGTTCGAGGTAACACGACCACATTAACAGATCATGCCTCTGAGTACATTTGATTCTTCCCCATAGTGAGGACACAGAAGTTCGAATTTGTAAAATCGGGTGCCCAGAAGTCAAATTTAGTAAATTCAAAATAATCTCCTAGTGTAGACATGGCCTGAGGGATTAGGAGCCTAATTTTGCCTTAACCATACAAAACATTACCCCTTGCATTAGTGATACTGACGTAGTTTTGGGTCATTTCTGTAGAATACTGATATACAGGGATACAGTCTTGTGGCTTTATTCTTTTAAGAATTCTGTATACTTCAAGGGGACCTAATGGGAATGTATCGAAGAGGCAATACCCTCCTTTATCTCCTTTCACTAGAGAATACAGACTTAGATTTTGGAACAACCCTTGTAATCTCGTTCGAACACTGGCTCTCCTCATCCATTTCTTTCCCCTTTTTCAAAGGGCTACAGGGGCATGGAATGAAAAAAGGGTTCGACAGTGTCCAATCGACACCCTCACTCACAAATAGTCAAGAGTTTTTGCTTTTTAAAGTTAAAGCTGACAAGGCTGCTGGGTTTTGCTCATTAGACCCATCATAAAATACACGAAACAGAGGTGGGGAAGCTTTTTTGGGTTGGGGGGGCCGCTGACCCATAGAAAAATCAGTCAGGGGCCACACACAAGTGAGAAGCAGAAAAACCCACCCCTCCCTGACATGGCCTCCAACTGAGAAAGACACTCCCCCTATTCCTCTTGCTCAGCCTAGTAGATTTGGGGTGTTCCAGCCCTGCGGGGGAGCAGCCGGGGGGGTGGAGCATCAGCGCAGGCTCTACAATGCTGGAGGGGCTCTGAGCCTCGGGGGTCTGGAGCCAAGCAAGCCAGGGGCCTCATCCGGTCCCTGGGCCTCAGGTTTCCCACCCCCGCACTAAAATCTTTATAAGAAATCAACCTTGTTAGCCAATGTTCTGTCTTAAGAGACTGCCACTGAGTATCCACTATATACTGGGCCAGATCCTCAGTTGGGGTAAATCACTATAGTTCCAGTAAAGTCAGTGCCAACCCAGCTGAAGAGCTGAGTCCACAGTGGACCAAAGCTCAAATTTTATTAGCTGACCACCCCTGTTAAGGCAGATTTCTCTTTGTAAGTATGGCACCATCTCTGCAGTCCATCTCTCACTGCCTGTTTTTCTGAGCAATCCATCTGCTTAAAGGTTTCCCCATCTTTTACCACCTCCTTCAGATTTCTGAGATGGATCTTGTGTGGGCTCGGACTTGGAATAGAAACAAACATGCGGTCTGTTTCTAGCGTTTGATGTCTTTCATTCTCCCTTTACCTCCAGCAACAGACCTTCCTTTCCGCAGAATTCATTGAATGCTTTCGTAACACCCCCTCTTCTGTCCATAAATTACTATGACCTCCTGCTAACGGTTTGCCTGCATCCTGCACTGACCTCTGGTTACCTACATACTTGAAACATTTCTTATTATTTATCTTAACCTCTTGGGCACTTTGCCCTTCGGTCCCATCTTTTTTTGCCTTCTTTATCACTATTTACAATCTCTGCATTCCACCCTGCATTCTCTCCCGGCCTTTTGTGTACCTGATATTTTCCATCTCTCTCTCTTATATCACTTTCTTTAATGTATTGTTTGTGTCTCCGTGACACATACACATAACTCTTGGGCACACATTTATTTCTCTCTGGACACTTTGTCGGCTCTCTGTGCTCGTCCTCCCTCTATTGCTTCCTTCCAAACGATTTCCTACAACAGGCACTCCTTGTATTTCCAGAATACTCCACAATTTGCACTGCTGACATTCTAATCTTCGCCATGTTTGAGTCTGTCCTTTGGTTTTAGGGTGGAGTAGACCTCAACCAACCCCCCCTCTTATCTCAATACCCCCACTTATTACAGTGCTACCCAATCTCACAATGCTATAGTGAACTTTGTGTTCTATAGTGTTGTCTTTAAATCCCCAATTTCTGGAGTTAACTGATTACAGGAAAATCCTAGTTTTTTTTTTAAGGGAGGAAGTTTCCAGCTCTCATCGTCACAGAAACGAACTTGAAAACAAGACCCCTGAGAGTTCAAAAAGCCAATAGGCAAATATATTGAATCAATTTATTATTTTTTCAAAAGTTATTATTTTAAGCCAATTCCTTGATTTTGGGAGTCTGCAATTTTTTTAAAACTAGGGTTGGAGATGGTCAGCTCAGGGGGCCGGATGTGGCCCCTGGTTTGCCTGGATCTGGTCCCTGAGGCTCAGCATTGGGGATCCAGTGCTGGCGCACCAGCCACCCACTTGGCAGGGCTGGAGCACACAAAATCTACTATCCTGGGCCCCCCTAAGCTCTGGTGTGTGAGGGGAATGAGGGGAGTGTCTGTCTCCTTCTCAGTCAGGGGCTTCTCACTGCTTCTCACTTGGGTGCAGCCCCCGACTGATTTTTCTGTGGGTCAGTGGCCCCTCCCAACCAAAAAAAGATTCCCCACCCCATTCTAAATGTTTGGGGTAGACAATACTGTCACGATAAACAGAATCGTGTCGAGTTTAAAATTTCACTACAAAAAAATTGCACAAAGGCTGGAACTTTCTGTACTGGGTTGAACGTGAATGCAGCGATCGGCCGTGTGAGTAATGACAAAGATGTGTCCCCTGCAGTTTCACTGAGCTCTTCGGGCATTTTCTTGTATATTCAAAAGACAGGACTGTGCAGCACTTTAAAGACTAACAAGATGGTTTATTAGGTGATGAGCTTTCGTGGGCCAGACCCACTTCCTCAGATCAAATTGTGGAAGAAAATTGGCATGACCATATATACCAAAGGGATACAAAGGGATACATATGGTCATGCCAATTTTCTTCCACAATTTGATCTGAGGAAGTGGGTCTGGCCCACGAAAGCTCATCACCTAATAAACCATCTTACTAGTCTTTAAAGTGCTGCATAGTCCTGTCTTTTGTTACAGCTAGACCAGACTAACACGGCTACATCTCTATTACTATTCTTGTACATTCTAATTGAAAAACTCCAGCCCCCTGAAACATCAAAAGCTCTGACTACAAACTTGAAACGACACACCCGACATGCCCACAAGAGGAAGGAAGTGAAAGGGTTAAGGCTTGCTACTTTTATCATGCCCTGTGCTGCTGAGGTTCCTATTACATAATGTCACACATTGTCCTGAAATCTGGGCCCAAGCAGCCCTGGGCGCAGCCAGTGAGATAAGGGCAGTCTTTTGGCTTGAATTCGGATATCCTCCTATTGCAGGCCTAAGACAAGCTCTCAAAGGGACAGCTGTCAGCTGGTGAAACATTTATTCCTCCGTGAATGGAAATGGCCTCAAGATGAAAACCCTCTATCTCCTGGAAAGCGGAATTGATTTCTTCCTCTGTTGCACTGTTCCCGACTGTTACATGGTTGACAGTCTGTAAATAAAGGGCTAACCCTATAGTCTTGTGGTTTGAACTAGACATTATCGTGCAAGACACACACTATTAATCACAGGGAGCAATCCTGCATACCGAGCTGTGGCCATCAATGACCACACTGCTCAAGTATCTGTCACTTTGTTCCTGCTGTGCCTGGTCCAGGAATAGTACATAATCCATTCTGCTGGCACCCGCAAAAAAGGATCTCCTTTCGCGTAAGTGGTTGTGTCCTGCAGTTTGAGAGCACAGGTCCTGAGTCCTTTTCTGGATGCTGCGTGCAGGGCTTAGCTGATAAAGGCACTGCTGGCCGGGTCTGTGAGCACGGCTAACTCAGCCCCAAGCCCTGCATATCAGGCCCATGGGTAGGGCCCTATCAAATTCACGGCCCATTTGGGTCGATTTCACGGTCACAGGATTTAAAAAATGGTAAATGTCATGATTTCAGCTATTTATATCTTGAAATGTCAGTGTTGTAATTGTAGGGGTCCTGACCCAAAAAGGAGGGATGTGTGCAGGGACCGCAAGGTTCCTGAAGAGATGGGGGGTGTTATGGCACTGCTACCCTTACTTCTGTGCAGCTGCTGGCAGCAGCACTGCCTTCAGAACTGGGCAGCTGGAGAGCAGTAGCTGCTGGCCAGGATTCCAGCTCTGAAGGCAGAGTTCCCGCCAGCAGCTGTGCAGAAGTTCAATGGCCTGGCATGGTGTTGTCACCCGTATAGACCCTGCTGAGCTGGGCCTTTAGTCAGCAGCTGCCACTCTCTGGCTGGCCTGCTCTGAAAGCAGCAGTGCAGAAGTCAGGGCGACATGGGTATGGTGTTGCCACCCTTACTTCTGCCCTGCTGCTGGCAGGGTGCTCCCTTCAGAGCTGGGCACTAGGCCCACATTCCAACCCCTGCTCTCCACTTGCCCCGCTCTGAAGGCAGCACAGAAGTAAGGCCGGCAATACCGTGACCCTCCTAAAATAACCTTGTGACCCCCCTGCAACTTCCTTTTGGGTCAGGGCCCCCAATTTGAGAAACAGTGGTCTCCCCTGTCTAATCTGCATAGTATAGGAGCAGGCAATAATTTTTGATCGGGGGGTACTCAAAGATTTTGGAAAGTGGTCAAGGGCTGCACTTTTCTATGGAGGGAGTGCAGGGTCTGGGACAGAGGTAGGGTGCATAATGGAGCTCAGGGTCGGGGTCTAGGGTGCAGGAGAGGGTGTGGGGTCTGAGAGGGAGTTTGGGGGAAGGAGGGAGGCTTCGCATGCTGTCCCTACCCCCAGCAAAATCTCTCAGCTGCTATTGGCTGGAAACCGGTCAATGGGATCTGAGAAATGATGCTGCACTGCCCCTGTCCCCAGTAAAATCTCTCAGCTCCCATTGGTTGGTTTCCAGCAAATAGGAGCCGAGAGATTTTGCTGGGGGTGGGGGCAGCACAAGAAGCCTCCCTCCCCCAACCACTTTGAGTAATGCTGCTCCCTGCCGCAGGGGCGGGCCGTGGGCTGGATTAAAAGGCTTGGCAGGCCGTAACGGGCCTGCAGGCTGAATCTTACCCATCCCTGGGGTAAAAGCACATAAAAGGCCAGATTTCACAGACTGTGATGTGAATGCATGGCTGTGAATTTGGTAGGGCTCTATCTATAGGTTAACTAAGAGTCCATTGCTCTACAGGGACCTTTGTGGCCTAATTAGGAATAGCAACAATATGCTTTTGAGTTCAGATAGTGATATTTAAATTCAGTAAAAAGTTTAGTGGAGCAGGCTGTGGTCAAGTGGAGGCAGGGGAGCCTGTGGGAAGGCGGGAAGAGTTGAAGAAACAAATCCATCAAGATCCATCCCCCTTTAAACAGGGATTTAAAAACAAAAACTAGAGATGTGTATGAATCACAGTAGCATCTACAGTTCCATTCACTAGGACAGAATCACAAGGGCAGATCCTGGGCTGGAGTCAGGAAGTGAAATTTCTAAGGAACTTTAGAGCACAATTAGGTGAATTGGGGAGGGGGGCTGGGACAGAGATTCCGCATCTCTCGATGTGCAGGCTGCACTGAAGGCAAATGAAACGATTGAAGGTCACTGGGCTACCCTGATATGGGAATTCCTATCTCATGGAATCACCAATTGAAGAATCTGTTGCATTTATCCCAAATGGCTCCTGGCTGGCAGCGCAGGGCACATGGAATCGCAATGCAAGAGAGAAGAACAAGCCAGCTGAAATGAATTAAGTGTCTCAGCTCTCCCACGATGAGGGGATTTCTTTTAAACAACTGGAACTTCTTTAAACTTTAAACAACTAGGCTTCAGTGAATAAGAACCACCAGAGTCACCCTGTAGCATGAAGGAAGAGAAAGCCCAGTGATCTCCTACTCTGCAGGGGGAAGGCCGTGGAGAGAAGTGTATTTTGATCATGCAATATTATTTAATCCCAAAAGTTTCTAGCATTGTTTTAATGTTAGATGGGATCTCTTTCCCTATGTGTTCAGACCCCAATCCCACAATCTCGTTGCGCTCTGTTCTCGTGCACACATACACACCAATAACTAAGATGCTTCACCCCAATACCTGTTTGCAAGCAGAGAACTGAATGAGGGATTTTCATTCATTTGAAGAAAATGGGATCCTTGCTAAATTTGGCTTTGACATCTCTGAGAAAATGAACTCCCTCTTTGTTTGGGAGCGAGACCTAATGTGTACTTTGCCTTGGGGGATTATCGGGTACTTAGAAAGGGGCTCATAAGCACAGTTTTAGATTGTGCCAACAGCACTTGTGTCCACAATATCCAGACTTCCTTCTGCTCTTTAGGTTAGATAGTAGGCATGCCACAGCCTTTAAATGCACCCAGACCTTGTCTATGCTGGCGACTGAACGACAAAACTTTGGTCGTTCAGAGGTGTTTAAAGGACACCCCCTGCTCCATGAAAGACAAAAGTTTTGTGGCTAACAGGTGTGGTGGGAACAAGCACTTTGTTGGCAGGAGAGGCTGTAGGGGGTGAGCAAAAAGCTGACAAACACCTGGAGAAGTGGGTTGTGCCCACGAAAGCTCATGGTACCATTGACATGTTTTGTTAGTCTCTAAGGTGCTGCAAGACTATTGGTTGTTTTTTAAGTTTTTCCAGTTACAGACTAACACAGCTACCCCTCTGAAACTTTTAAACATCGTGTAGACAAAGCTGGGATCTGTTGGCGTTACACTTACAGTTAAAACAATGTAAATGTGAATCTCATCAAAAAATGTCAATGTCTATGTTTCTAAAACTTGAATTTCTGAAAATTCTAAAATAGCTCAACCTTTCATAGAGGCCATTAGCTGGTGGTAATTTTCAGCCACTACTGAGGTGGGCTGGATTCAAACTACTGACCCAAAGGAAAGTCCACTGAGTCATCCACTTCCTGCCTTCTATTAACCAATTAACCAATCCTGCAAATGCAATCAGCACACAAGCATATCCAGGGGCATCAATGAACTGCTCCCTTGTTTAAAGTAAGTTTTTACTGGATCAGGGCCAAGCTCTATAAAGAGATTTGCAATATATTTTTTATGGAAAATGGCCCTAAAACTTTAGGGCCACCGGTGTAGTTCTATTGACTTTAATGGAGCTATGCCAATTTATGTCAGCGGAGGATATCACCCATCTTGCCTGGTGTGAAGGAAGTATTCTGGATTTACAAAGTCACAGCTGTCTTCGGTTTTCAAACAGTGTCACAATGGATGCTGCAGATTAACTTTAAATGCAACGTATTCCTCTGTCTAAAACTCTCCTTGAAAGCTAAACATTTTAGCCTAGTCTGCACCAGTGGAGAGCCAGATTTGTTGGGAAAAGAGCTTTAGGTTTTAAACAGAAACAGAAATACCAAGAAACTTACTGTCTACTCTTTCCCAGGCCAGAAAGCGCCGTGACTCTTATATGAGATTTCACAAACATGCTCCTGACAGATTTCCCACAGAATTTCCTGACTTGACTCCTCCCAGAGTGTATTCAAGGTGTGTTTAAAACTTCAGATAAGTAACAGGCATCCTAGAGCTACAATTAATTATAAATGTGGACAGGCCGGCATATATCTGAAAACTTCTGGATGTCAATTCAACCCACAACTGCAGCACAAAAAACCTTTTTAAGGTTCACCACAGAGAGCCACACTATAAAAGTCAAATTCCTTTTCCAAATTTCAAGGGTGTTCATATTGTGGAGTTTGGTTCGCTCCCTTATAGAACCAGGGGCCAGGCATAAAGCCTGAATCTGGATCCAAACTTCCCCCGTGCGTCAGAGTGCTCAGATCTGACATTCTGGCTTGGCTGATGTATTTCTCATGCAGATGAGAACTCTGCCCTTTTGATGTACAGATGAACTACCTCATAACACAACAATAATTAACTCATATAGCCATTTGGTACAGTGAAACTAATTATTTTTTTATGCACACCGTGGCACACTCATTCAGTTCCAATGCAAAACTCATTCAGTTCCAATGATATCATTTGTTTCCTCATACACAGATACTGTAATGATACTGTAACAGCCACAGGAGTAAAGTGCTAACTGCCTGCCAAATGAACAGAAAATCTCTTGGCACATGCCAGGAAAAACAGCAACAAAAGGAAAACAGGTCCCCTGCTCGTGTGAAACAAAATGTCCCCTTTTTAGAGCTAATTATAAAAATAAAGTAGCCCCTAAAAGAAAACTTCCCTGGGTCTAGAAGATGCTCTTAGTTGTATTCAAAGAAATTGTGTAAACAAATAATATTCTTCCATATGATTTTTTTACACTTAATTCTAGAACACTGGCATTTTCCAGCCAACTAAACAATTGCTTCATGAAAGGATTCATTAGAGATTTATTTGATCCAAACGCCCCTGAACTCTGGGTTAGGATTCAAGATCCAAAATTTAGAATTAGCTCTGACTGGCAAGATTTTCAGCACCCACCACCTGGGCCTGACTTTCAGAAGGGCACAGAACGTTGGGTGTTGAGTTTGAGGGTCTGGCCGTAAGTGTCACCATGGGAGTTCTTGGGTGCTCACTCTTTAAAAACTTGGCCCTGGTTGCAGAGGCTGAGCACTCGAAAATCTGGTTGCATGTTTCCAGAAGACTGACAAAAACCTCATCCAAATTAGCCCAACGTTTGGCCGTTTGGTGGGAGTTCAGACTCAGGATGGGAGTTTAAACCGCAGCTGTAATACTGCTCTGCTATCTAATCTGTCTCTTTGCAGCTTTTCCTCAAGTGTTTTCCCCTATGCTTAAATTCTAACTGCAGTAACCATGAGGGTACTTGATGGGACTTATCAATTGGCTGAGGGTTATGGCCTGAAACACCTCCGCCTACGCAGTGCCTATCCGCCTACGCGTGCCTAATCCCAAAGATATGTCCTTGCTCCTTAATCATACTTATTTAAACATCACCCATCGGCCAAATCCTGAAGTCCTTACAAAAAGAGGACTTCTGCACTTTTTGCTCTCAGTGAGAGCTTTGCCTCAATAAGGAGTAAAAATGGAGTAAGGAGAATGAGGATTTTGCCTGAATGCTCTTCGGAAGAACTAGCACTCTTCCAACTAGTGATCCACCGACTTGGTGGATTACCTCCCACATGAGGTGGGTGATTGACAGCGGTACAACAGCATTGTCCACACCAATGGTTTACAGCCCACTCAGTTAAGCAACTGTGAGGGAAAAGAGCTTTGCATTCCTGTGTGTTTGTTAATTGTCACACTATGCTTATAGTTCCCCTAGTTGGGAAAACCACTTAGCTTCATCCTGCCTTTCTCCTCCTCTATATATGAGAGCTATTATTACCCATCATTCTCTCAAACCCATTGTTACCATCCCTGCCTGAAACAAAAGGCCCAACCTGAGGTAATCAAAGAGGTAACAAAGAAGAACAAAGAGAGCAACTGTTGACCTGCCTCCTTTAATATGGCAACGCTCGCATAAATGACAGACCAAAAGCCACAATCTGCTTTCATTTTTTTTTTAAAGGAGTATGTTACTGCAACACAAACATCACATGGCATCTTGTTCTCATTGGCATCATGGATGCAAAGTTCAAAAAGCTATAGCCCTTGGGATTTTTAACAGAGAAGAACAACAAGAAAAACATTCTAACAGTGGAGTAAAGGAATCCAGAATAGATCCAACAAAAGAAGGCCTTGCTCAGTTACAATTCAAACCGCGAAGCAAGGAATAGAGGTACCAGTGCACCTTATGCCATCTTGCGTGTGGGGTGGGGAGGGTGTATCTGTATGGGGGGAACTGCTTTTGTCAAGAGTTTGGAGGTGTGCTCAGAAGCTCGGGTGGAGGATTTGCACAGGGCTTGTCTACACAACGTTAGAGGTTTAGGGGCCCTTTCAGTTCAGCGTTTCAAGCTGGCAACACCTTATTTGAAATAAATGTTCCTGACTGCCTTACTTTTCTTCTAACAGTAAGAGTAAAAAAATGCCTTCATGAGGGCAATAATACATTATCTGTGCAGATTGTAAACTCTTTTGTTCTGCTTGTACAGCGCCTAACACAACGGGTCCTCTCCATGACTGGGGCTTCTAGGTGCTACTGTAACCCACGCACCTTCTGGATGTGATGTGGTCCCATATAGTGCCACTGAGGCCACTTATAGAGAGAATAATGGGTCTGCTCTACAGCCTTTGCTGAGAGCCAGAGGTCCCAGTTTTGGTCCCGCCCGTCAGCATTACACAACCACAACCCAAATGATAAATAATAACGATGCCGTTGGGTGCCTGTTTCATCTCCACAGACTGACAGAGAATACTTGACCTTCAAGGGGAGACTGTGTGGGGAGGGAGGTTTTCTTTGCTTCGATGGGGATACCATTTTCAGTGCTTCAGGATCCTCCCCCACCCCACAAATGCCCTTTGCGACTCCGTGGAGCTACAGCCATCCAGAGACACAGTTCTAGATGCACAGTGCTACTGAAATACAGGGTTACGGTTGCCCCTCTGAGAGGAAGGGCGAGATCTAACGCAGAATGAGGGCCCATTTTGCAGTGTACAAACTACCCCTAACGGAAGAGTTAAGAATGTATAACCCCTGCAATCATTTACTCTTCGCCTTGGCTTCTTGATGTGCCAGTTCAAACAGGAGAGCGGCAAAGAGGAAACTGGCAGTTACACCGACACAAGATTCAATTTCCCACTCCCACAGAACTTGGCGGCAGTCAAGGCTGCCCAGCATCTCGATTGATCAAGCTGAGGGAGCAGCCGAACCTTTAGTCCGGCTGATTTTTAAGGCAGAATATGAGTTTCCTGCAGTCCTGGCCCCAAAGCCCTGCTCCTTAGAACAGTGTTCCTGCGGGGGTTTGTGCCTATTGACCCCCGCGGGTGTAAATCCTCACAGCTTCCCTGAAGTCAGTGGGCAGGGAAGACAATGCCCATAGACACCCGCACAGGATCTGGTCTGTGCGTCTTTTCCATTCAAGTTCACTTTGGTTCTTGACTTCAGCTTCTGACACCATGTCGGAGGCAAGCTGCCCACAGAGCAGGCTGATTAGCTTCCAATAAGCTCCCTGAGGCTCCCATGACTCATGCAGTCAGTCTCGGTTTCTCGCTCTATTTTTAGCACCTATCTGTCCTTCCCCATTCAGATTAGATAGTTGAGAACAGTTTTTTTGGGGGGGGGGGAAGAGGGGAGGCGGAATATGAAGTCATCCCACATTTCTGATCCCAAGAGAGAGAGAAGCTGAGAAGCTGTTGGTATCTCTGACCTCGTCCTCAAGGTCCCCATCTCACACAAACAGAGCCGCAAAAGAGCCCACAAAAACGGCTTTACACTGCCTCTCCTTCCCAGGCAGGTAGAAACCCCAGCACAAAGGGAAGGAGCTGGACGTTAACCCTCCTTTGTGAATCCCGCTGTGGGTGAATGTGGCAGACCTGGCTTTGTAGGCGCCTACTGGCCCCAGCTCACATTCCTGTTGCTGCCCGCGAGGGGTAAACCATGGGACGCGACACAAAGGAGCTAATTTTGAAGGGGCAGCGGCCAGGAGGCGAAGCAGAGGGAGGACTGTAAGAGACAATAAAGCAATTATTCTCATTTCAATGGGGGTCCGTGGGGGCAGTATTGTAAGTGTGCAAAGTGGGCTCGAGGCTTGTGATTAGTGCCAAGCTAAGACAGATGCTTTGCTTACACGGGAGCCACCTACACAAGACGCAGGTGCAGGTTTTAGTGGCTTCCAGGGCCCATAAGGGACAGACTTAGGGTCGTTCCTACCAATTTGCAAAGTACACAGCGGCACAGGGCACCACAAAATTTGGAGCGCCACAAAATTAGCTGCGTGTTGCATATGGGGCCAGCCCCAGCCCCTGGCCAGCCCTCCCACAGGCTGCGCCCAGCAGGACGGTCCCTAGGAGGGAGGTGGGCCTGGAACGCTCCCCCTGCCCCACCCACATTCTACCCCTTCCCCTGACTGATGTGGACCAGGGGCCTAGCAGGAAGGCTCAGGCCCACCCCTGCACGCACTGGCAGTGGCACTTAGCTGAGCAGCCCAGCCTCAGCCTGTTCCGCTCCTTCGGCTCCCAACCGTGTCACTCCGCTTCCTGCTGTTGGGGAGTGCAGGGGGGTGGTTCCCCCCCTTCACCCAAGTGCCTGCCCTTGAGGGATGCGGCTGGGAGCTAGAAGAATGGAGCCACATTGCTCTGCTTCCTGCCAGGCCTGGTGAGTGTAGGGTGGGCCCAAATCCTGCTTCCTCCGTTCCCTGCTCCTGCCCCACACCATTCCTGGCCCCATGGTCCTGAGCCCAGCTTCGCTCCCCCTCCACAGAAGGCTTCCCAGCACCAAAATTTCTAGGGATGCCACTGGACAGACTCTTCGGGAGTTCCCCCTTCTCTGTGACATCCTCCCACTGGCAGGTTAGCGTCACCGTCATCGGTTCTAAGCACGAGATGATCCCTTCACTGTGCACTGCCTGATTGTTAGTCTCCAAGGTGCCACGGGACTACTCCTTTTCATTCTGTATTGAATTCTACCAGACGTTTCCTCCAGGGCAGCACTGATGCGCAGTGGCAAGGCATTGCTGGGGAAGATTCTGCTGCTACAGCCTATGTGGTGCCCCGCTGAGGCTCAACAGAGGGTGTCAATCTCTGGGGCTGTCAAACTGAGCCATCATCACCCAATTTAAATAGGCAAAGCTTTAATCGAGAGAAGGAAGCACTCATCAGAATGGTTACTCCATGGTCGCACTGGCTCGCTCGCTCTCAATCTCTCTCCAAAAAAAGTTCCATCCAGTGACCATTTGTCTCTAACGATCGTCTTTAACCGGCCCCGTGCTCAGGAGTCTCAGGGATTTGAATCCGCACTGCGCAGAATGGAATTCGGGGGTGGAATGTATAGAAATCGGAGCTTTGCTTTCCATAGCAAGAGACAAAGGGCAGCAGTGTGCGTCCCCCCCCCCATCCTCCCCCACCCCGTCCTCCCCACCCCGCCTCCAGGTCCAGAGAACATTCTATTAAGAAATCCCCCCTGGACTAAATTTTGGTTGGGTCTGTCCCAAACACAGTTTCTCATTCAAGCCAACACACCAAGAGCCACAAGTGCCAAATGCTTCTACCCAGTGAACTGCAAGCTAAAGCCTCTTAGGCAGCCATCACTGTCAATATTTATCCCTAACAATTCAGGGACAAGTTTGCTAATAAAAGGTGTCAGCTAGAGCTTGGGAGATGGAAGAGCAGCAAGCCAGGCGAGGGGGAAAGGGCATGACACATTAATCAGCACCTCCCCTGCAAAGCCCTGACAGGAACAAGGTAGTAAACTCATTAACCACTTAGGCAACAAAATCCTTGTGCATTTCACATAGCAGCTACCTCTTGCCTAGGCTCCTTGTCTGAAGGTTTGTCATCTTTCCAGGCAGGTCCACTAGCACCTTTCAGGCTTTTTTTCTAAATGTATCAATACCAACACAAGACCGAGATAGTTACTACAGACCTTCCCTTTGCCACAGCCGGAGATAAGTTGTTGACGCACATGCTCTCGTATTTATTCATAGTAACACCTATCTCAGGGCCCCGCTGTGCCAGGTTTTGTACAAACATTTAGCAAGAGTCTTGCTGCACAAAACTTACAGTCTACATCAGTGGTTCCCAAACTTTTCGGCATCATGCCCCCTTTTTGATTTTTGAGAAACCCTCATTCCCTCCCCCCCCACCATAGCAGCAAAACTTGTTGAGCAAAACAAAAAACCAAAAACAAAAATAGCAGCACAACTTGCCGGGAGGCTGGGTTGCCTCAGCCCCCCCCCAGAATTTCTTCATGCCCCCCCAGTTTGAGAACCCATGGTCTACATAGACAAAAGAGGAAGAGCCACTATTAGCCCTGTTTTACAGATGGGAAATCGGTACACAAAGAGGAATCAACTTACCCACAATCTGCGGCAGGGCTAAAAGCTGACCTTTGGTTCCCTGAGTCCCAGTCCAGTGTCATAACCACAAAACCTTCCTTTCTCTTACAAGTTTTCAGGCTGTCTCACTGAACCACATAGGATCTGTCAACGGAAGCAGACTAAGTAGTCTGGCCCCCATCACCACAGTATGCAAGCAGCTCTCAGACACCCGTGGATTTACCCTCCCAGCTCTCCTCTGAGGACGGGGTAGGTTAACATTTCTGTTTTGTAGAAGGCGATTTGAGCCCTAGAAAGGTTAAGTGACTTGACAAAGAAAACATGTGCCGCAGCCAGGCAATGACCCCCGATCTCCTGAGCCCACATGCAGTGCAAAAGCATTCCTCTTTGCTTTCTCCAGGGTGACTGTCAATTTCAACCCCTCCACAAGCCCAATATAGACGACTATGACTTCTCAGCCCCTTTTTGAGGCAAACCAAGCAGGTGTATTTATGTGTGTTTAAAAACGCACACTCTGTAGCTGGCTGGGCGGTAGCCCCTGGTCTGTCAAATAAAATACCTGAGGCAGCACTTCAGCTAGTATAAATCCAGTGTAACTCCTTCAAAGCCAGTGAAAACGCACTGATTTACACTACTAAGGAGCTGGCCCCATCTTTTATGCAGAATCCATGGGTGGGGCCAGACTCTGCTTTCAGAAACACCCACTTCAGCCAGTTTTCTTTCGTGCACACATTTCCTTTCCCCCCTTAACGCTGCACCGCAACCCCTGCCCTAGACAGCAGCGCTATCACTTGGAACAGCCAGGACCCTATTCCCGTACAATAGACTACAGCCCAGGATGTCAGGAAGTACAGTCCCAATATGGTGACCCAGATATACTGTAACATGGGGCGAGCTGCACAGATGGGACAAAACCACGTTATACCAATGTTAAGGGAACCAGGCCGCAATCTCTTTTTTTAGGGCTGTAGCCTGATTTTTGGAACCTAATTACAACACAGCTTTGCCCTTTCTACCCGTCTTCGCTGCCACAGCACAGTTAGGACACATCATGCTGGAGGTGCATGTTCTGTCATGGCTATAACCAGGCTGCAGGCCAACACTGCTCACCACGGGCTTTGCCTAAATCACCCGGCAGGTGAGGCACACGAGTAGGATTCAGGCATGGGTCTGCCGAGAGCTGCAATTTGAAGGCTGCCCAGCCCCTTCTGCACATCAGGTCACAACTGAGGAACCACCGACACGGCTATTTTGAATGGATGAGTGACCATGCCAGGCCTCTTTAAGGGAGCTTGACAAGCTGGAGGCTTTTGGGGGGAGGTTATCTAAAGCACCTAGGGAATTTAGGAGCATATGTGCCATTGACAGCCAGTGGGAATCGTGCTCCTTATCCTCTTGGCCTTTTTGAAAGCCTTCCCCGTCCTTACCAGGAAGCCCATTTTTATTTAACGTAGAGAAGACAAACTCAAAACCAGTTCATTTCATCTGCTTGAATTTTCTTTAGATTCCACTTTAAAAAATGCAGCAGAACTCCAGCCAGCCAGAGCCACCTGCATCAGAAAGAGCAAAAACCTTTTCCCACAGAAAAACCACTGCTCACTGTTGACGCCTTAAAAGCCAAGTGCTGGTGGTAACCAAAGAAGGGGGGGCACATGTCCACATGGCGGGTGCTTACGGCAGCGCAGCAATGTGGCTGCAGTACCATAGCACAGACGACGCTTCCTACCGGGATGCAAGGGGAGATACTGCTCTTCTGCGGAGCTGGAGTTGTGCAGCGTAAGCCGAGCTGCCAGGCCTAGTGTAGACCTGGCCTTAGTTATTACTTGAAATGCTGTAGCATCTAGGAGACCAGCCTTGGACCGGGACCTCCTTGTGCTAGGCGCTGTACAAACACAGACCAAAAAGTTGGTCCCAGCCCCAGAGAGCTTACAGTCTAAGTAAAGGGCATAACATCTTTGGGCATCTAACTGCATCCATGCTCTCCTTGCTTTCTATAACTAACTTCCTCCCAATTGCAGTGGGAGCAGGAGCAAGGCCAGTATCCTTTTGTTTTCTCTTTGACTGGGAATCTAGGATAGTTTTTAAAACCTAGTGACTCCTGGGATTTTTAGCTGCACTTCATTGCCAGCATGGGATCGCGTCCTGCCTTCCAATCCACATGCAGGACTCTCACGTCCTTCATTGGCAGGCGGGGGTGGTGGCGGTGGCAGAAGTATGCAAAGGATATTGGTGTAGCGTTTACTGCCCATTCAATGCCTGACTCCTGAGAAAAAGCTTTAAATCTCAGCTAATGATGTGTTGGGTTCTGGATGAAAAGCCAGATGCAGTCACTAACATGCCAGTCGGGATTGTTCCATACCAGGGGTACTAAGCCTTATTTCAGTTTCTTTCCCATGATCTTTCCCAAAGGGCACGAACTGCCACTCAGCACGCACCAGAGATACCTTGATCCTGCTCCCACTGGAGCCGATGAAAACACTCCCCAGTGTCTGCAATAGGACCAGGAGCATATGCCCCTGCTGCTGAGGAAATACCCAGAGAAGGGGGCTGGCTGGGACCCAAGGCACAAAGCATTCACAGCCCAGGACGTAGCCCCCTGAGGGCAGGAAGTGAGTTGGGAGCAGAGCAGGCCAGGAGCTGCTGTTGCTTTCGGAGAGCAGTTTGGGGGCCAGAGTGGCGAGGAAGTGGTGCGCAGTGATTCGGAGGGGGAGGACGGGGATTGGCATGACCCTGTGAGTGGCTGGCTGCACAGGGCTGAGTGTGGGTGAGTCTGGGGGGGTCCAGGCAGGAGATGAGCACAGGACTGTGCGAGAGGTCTGGGGAAGCATGGTTTGATGCTTCCGTGCAGGGTGGCGTGCGGGTGGGTGGGTGCATGGAGGGGTACCTGTTAGAATGGATATATCTGCACAGGGCCATCCCTAGATGGGTGTGGGGTCTGGGACACCTCCCCCACTCCACCCCAGACCCCTCCCCTGCCCCTGCTTTGCCTTTGTCCCACCCCCATTCCACTCCTTTTCCGAAACCTGATCTATAAAAAGAAAGTCAAAGTGGAGGGGAGTGAGGGAGAGGAAATAAGGTCTCTGGGCCACATTTCTTGAAGTGTCTGAAAAAGAAGGTTGATTGCCAGTGTGCACATTGTATCCCTTTAAATCACAGGGCACGGCAAAGCAAGTCTGGTTTTCTGGGCACCCCCCGTGGGATTGGGGGAGGGGGAATGGATTGCTTGCCCCACGGCAACTCTCTGCATGGCTTCTGCCAACGGAATCCAAGAATACTGGGTATGGGGTCTAGGGTGGAGGTTGCGTGCAGAAGGGCGCACGGGGTAAGGGACTGGGATGCAGGAGAAGGTGTGAGATCTGAGAGGGAGTTTGGGTGAAGGGGGGGTTGTGATCTGGATCAGGGGATTGAGGTGTAGGGTCATGGAGGGAGTATGGGTGCAGGAGATTCTGGCCTGGGGAGGGGGCTCTAGGGGGAGGTGCAAAGTCTGGAGGGAATTGTGATGTGGGAGAAGGGGGAAAAGGGGTGCAGGCGGCAGCAGGTTTGGGTGGTGACTTGGGGCAGGAGAATGGGGTGCAGGGTCAGGGAGGGGGTATGGGTGCAGGAAAGGATTCTGGCCTGGGGGAAGGGTGTAGGAGGGGTACAGAGTTTGGGAGGGAGTTATGACCCGGGGCCGGGAGTGCAGGGGGTTTGGATGGTGACCTGTGGGAGGGAGTTGGGGTGCAGAAGGGGCTGGGGTGCCAGAGGCAGGCTCTGGCTGGGAGATGCTTACCTAAGTGTCTCCTGGCCAGCAGCCCTGCAGCACCCCCAAGGCAGGCTGGGCTCCCTGTCTGCTGCAGCCCCAGATCACTTAGAGCTGCAGGGTGCTCCCTCCATGTGGCTCTCAGCTCTGAGAGTGGGGAGAGACTTGCGCTGTCCCCACCCCCCAGGTCAATCTCTCAGCTCCTATTGGCTGGTTGTTTCCAGTGAATAGGAGCTGAGAGATTGGCTGGGTTTAGTTCCTATTGGCTGGTTGTTTCCGGCCAATAGGAGCTAAGGATTGGGCTGGGAGTGGGGAGATCACACGAAGCCTCCCCTTGCCTCGGGAGCAAAGAGCTGAATGGACTGTGCTTTAAACTGTGGCAGCTGTGTGTCTGAGGGTCCTGGAAGGGTGGTCCGCGGGCTGGATCCGGTGGCTTGGCGGGCCGGATCCGGCCCCTGGGCCGTATTTTGCTCAGCCCTGCTACAGAGCCTAAGGTATGTTATGGCAGCTTTTACTGCTGCCATTGGGAAGTGTGGGAAAGCACAGACACGCAGAGGTCATTTGCCAGGGAGATGTGTGGAAGGTTACTCATAAGAAATATGCTGAGTGCCCAATTATGTGTCTTAGGCCAGGGAACCAAAAAGAGCGGTTCAACTTCGTTTCAATCAATTCTGCAGCTAACACACGGAAATGCCGACCAACGATAGGCTTACACAGAGCTCCTGTTACCACTCTATCAGAGTTCTCACCGACCTGTTGACACAAGATATCAAAGTTTGCAAATGTGACACTCAAGAGGGTGTAGGTGGCGCTGAAGGGATGTTGTCCAAACAGAAAGAAATTTTGTGAATCACATCTGGGGAACGGCTATCGTTGGCGCAAACTTTCATACTGAGGCTCCCAGGGAAGTATGTTAATTAGGGCCTGATCTGGCCTGATCTGGCCTGCCTTTCCCCCCTCCCACTCTCAGAGGTCCCCGAGAGTGTTGGATGCAGAGATAATAGCGTGGAGAGTGGGGATGTTAAGAAGCAGGTAATTCGTTAATCGTGTAGTCCGGGGTGGGGACCCTTTTTGGAGTTGGGGGCCACTGACTCAGAAAAATCAGTCGCACGAGTGAGAAGCAAAACAAACAAACAAACTCCCTCTGCATCAAACACTCACTGCCATGGCCCCCAACTGAGAAGCAGAAAGACACTCCCCACATTTCCCTCCCACACCAGGCTAGTAGATTTTGAGGTAGTGGGGGGGCTGAAGCGCCAGCTGGGTTCCCCTACACTGTAGGGGGCCCTTAGCCTCGGGGGCCGGATCCAGGCAAGCTGGGGGCTGAATCCTGACCCAGCGCCTGAGGTTCCCCACCCCTGGTGTAGTCAACAAAAATTACAGGATTAATCGACAAGGGTTAGCACTGCAAGCACTCAGTCCCAGCTTGCACCGGGTCCCGGCAACTACCCCGGACTACCCCACAATTACCTCTGGGCTAAGAGTATTTTAGGAGCTGGCAGGCAGGCAGCCTGGCTCAGACCTAGCTCCCAGGAGGTACCCCCTACTGTGGCTCTGCAGGAAAAGTATTTTAGGAGCCAGCAGGCAGGCAGAGCAGCAGGGGGAGGGGAAGCTGCATGTAGCCGGTAGCATTAACCAATAAGCATCTGCTTAACGGTGACTTGCCTACTCTATTACATCCCTAGTATAGAGGACTAAAACTGTGAAAGGAAAAATTAGATCTGAAAACTAGATACTTTATCAGCCTCAGGAAATATCTGATCTTGTATCTTTGACAAGATCTGCTTGATTGCTCATCCACTGACTCTTTGTTTAAAGTCTAAAGCTTCGCATTTCAACATAGAATTCATATTCACCAAGATAGTATGTATCTGACCTAGCAAACAACACACATCCTCTGCTAAAACTATGTTGCAATCAAAGAGGCAAAAGGGAAGTGAACACACATCTGGGTAAGGTATCTAAACGGTTTTGTTCAGGTGATATTAACAAGCTACAAGCAGTAATAGGACAATATATTTTAATGCACACAACAGACCTCAACTTGTCTTCTCTTCTAGGGTTCGTTACACTGCACAGCTATTTCGGGATATTGTACGCATCCCAAAATAGCTACCTTGCATTTTCACAAACTGCCCGATATTTCAAAATATTTTTTGAAATAATGGGCGTGCTATTTTGGCATCCCGGGAACCCTCGTTCCACAAGGGTTAAGGGATGACTCGAAATAGCACGTTCTTTTGAAATCTGGCGCTACGTAGACGCGGCAAATTTCAAAATAGCCTATCTTGAAATACAATCAAAATAAGATATACTCATAAAACAGTAGGGGTGCATTTACACAGCACCCTGAACTCAAAATAAGATACACAATTTGCACTACGCAAATTGTGTAACTCCTTCCAGGAAGATAACTGTATTGTCCCTCTAGTGGCCATCAAATACTAACAGTCTAGATAACTAAACTGCTATGGCACTACTGATACTGTTGTCACACTCCCATCTCTGTACCCTTCCTTCCTTCCTCAATTTTTCTCTTCAGCATCTGAGGAAGTAGGTTGTAGCTCACAAAAGCTTCTGCTCTAATACCCTAATACATTCGTTAGTCTTTAAAGTGCCACTGGACTCCGTGTTGTTTTTGTTGAAACAGACTAACACGGCTGCCTCTCTGAAACCTATGGTAGTATTGTATCATTTTGTCTCTGTTGAACTTGGCTGGAATTTTCAACTTGGATTATATGTTGCCCCTGTTCAGGGAAAAAGGCAGTAAAATATACTGTGATTTCCTCCTTCTCTGAAACATGCAACTGACACTGAGAAATAGGAAAAACATTTCCAATTTGATCCATTTTCGGGTGATTTTAAAACACCCCAAGAAGGAAAATGTCAAAGCATTTATTAAAAAATTAAACTAATCCACAAATTCCCCAGACCACATTTATCCCTGGTGCTGAGCCCATACCGACTTCACTGAATGAGTTGGGCCCCTGGTATTTAAGAATTTCCTTATAAGCAAGAGGAACACATTTCTTTTGTTTTGCTTTTTTTAAAAAAAGGGCTAGTTGCTTTTTACCTTCAGAATAAGGCAGGGATAACAATGGCCCTCCCTCTGATTTCACACCGGTTTTACTCTAACGTTACTCCGATTTGAGTGGAGCGACTCTTGATTTACACCAGTATACGTGAGAGGAGAATCATTACAATGAATCTCTCAGCATCAAACTGTGTATCTCTCTCTCCCTCTCTCTCTGTGTCTCTTTTGCTAGCTGTAGGGGAAATCCTTGTCTTGGCAAATAATTAACCATAATTAAAGCCAGAGGCTCCTCCTTGACCAAACCTCTCAAAATAAGCCACGAACATTACAGAGACTCCCCCACACAAAGCTCAGGACCCCAGCTCTGGCTGCCTTGTACGCTCCCATTGCAAACACAGGGATTTTCTAGTTCTTTCAGGCATTAGGGAAAAGAAAAATAACCCTCCACATTCTCAGAACTGGTCCAGATCCTCCCCCCACGGCCCACCCCCCAAGCCAGCACTTACCAATCCTAAAATAAATCCTCTTAGGTCTGGCCCCCGGTCAGGGCATGGGAACCCCCCCGGAATCCTGCCAAAAACCCAAGTTCAAATCTTCTAGCATCCCCCTTGCTGAGGAGGCTGCAGTCCTGCCACTGCTCCAGGAAGGAAGGGAGGCATTGCTTCTTCTGGAGGTAATTCAGGAGGCGCGGCGACACCAGCCTGCTCCCTGCAGCCCCTCTCTCTCCAGGGTTTGCCAAGCAGCAGCGCCTCAGAGCTGCATGTGCTGTGATCTGGAAGCATCCCAGCCAGCATGGAGGAAGCAGAAGCCGGCTATGCAGCAGAGAGACAGCCGACAGGAAGCGTAACACACACACATATTTGCTGCTGAGGGTCAGGCAAGCACACCACTTTTCCCAGCTCCTAAGGGATCACCCAGCCCTCTCCTCCCCCTTCCCTCCCAGTCTCAGGTAATCCCACAAGGAGCCGGCTCGGATTGGCTCAAGGCGGGCAGGGCTGCATTTGTATGTCAATGGCTCGCCGGGCTCCCTCCCGCTTGAAAATGGATCTACTATTCCCAGGTCCAGCCCTGCTCTGCCCGCCTCATCCCAGCGCAGGGCGAGCCGCTGATGGAGACTGGCTGATTCCTTGCTCAGGGGAGGGAGGCAGCTTCGTTCTGGATTTAGATTCAAAACAAAAGTGGCTGGCTAATTTGTAGCCACTCTCCAGGCCCTAGCAGGTCAAATGGAGCATTGATAATAGGAGGTAAAAAGTTCAGTGCTTTTAGACAGCTCACGTTACAGCAAGGGGAATAACCATGTTCCTCCTCTGTGCATTCCCTATGTGCCACCACTGCCAGACACACTGGGCCTAGTGCTGTGTCCCAGCAGCCGCTGCAATCCCTGGGCCTGGCTCTGCGCACACCCCGACGCCAAGCTAGCATAGCTCCACCAGAGTCCATTAACCTGATTTTCTTCTCCTTCACACCAGTGTCACACCACTGATATCCACAGAGATACTCACTGCCAGGCTGGAAAGCCAGGAGGCCCGCAGGAGTACAAAATCGACGGCAGGGAAAGGAAATAGCAGGGCCAAGGGGCTACTGGTGAGGGAAATCAGTTCAGAAGCTGAACTCCTTTTGGTGCCTAATGCTCATCCCCGAGGGTGCATCTACACTGCACGAATAGGTCGAAATAAGATACACAATCTGAGCTATGCAAATTGCGTATCTTATTTTGATCTAATTATGAAACAGCTTATTTTGAAATTTGGTGCTGTCTACACAGCACCAAATTTCGAAATAGAGCCCTCTTCTGAAACGTCCCTTAAAGGCTACAGGGAAGTCGGAATAGCGTGCCTGTAATTTCATTTAAAAGACGCAGAACAGCTATTTCGGGACACCGAAGGTATCCTGAAATAGCGCTGCTGTCTAGCTGTAGCCTCAGTGACCTGTTTCCCCTTCTTTTTGCCCTCTGTCCTCTTTTAGGGCTCTTTCTGTGCTTGCAGCTGATTCCTGCTGAAAGGCCAGGTCAGTGTTTTCTATTGTTCTTCCTGTTTTGCACCAAGGCATGAATACCAAGTCTAGCCCTCATGGGAAGGCCTTTCACGCCACTTAACTCCCACGCCTTTGCAAGGGGCGAGCCGCCCCACAGAGACTGAGCAAAAGAGAGAAGATTGCAAACCAGGAGTGAAAGGTGAGGGATAGCCACTGCTGACGGAGGGAAAAAAACATTTTAGACTCCAAACAGAAGAGTAGATGGGATGTACAGAAATGCAATTATTCCCCTCCAGAGAAGAGTAACTCCCTGGAGATATAGATCAGTTCCTACCACCAGATGATCTTGCCCATCAAGTGTCTTTTATTCAAGGGACTCTGAAGAGCTTTACAAAGTGGATTTCGCTCTTATGCCCATTTTACAGATGGGTAAATTTATGTCCCAAGAGAATAAGGATGTTGTCCAAAGTTCACACAGTAAGCCGGCGGAAGAGCTGGGGATAGGACCTATGCCACCTGACTCTAGGGCTTTGTCTTCACAAAAGGGCAGCACAGGTTTAATTTAAGCCAGTGAAAAAAGCTGCGTGGACAATCTTATTTTGATTTGTGTGTGTCTTGTTTTGGGTTTGCTTAAACGTGTTTCTAATCGGCTTAAAAGTGAACTAAAATGAGTCATTCCCAAACTGAAATCAAAGTGTTTACATGCCCTTTGGCAATGGTTTAGAAAGGATCAGCTTAAATTCACGCTTTAAGTGAAAACGGTTCTACTGTCCATGTAGACAAGGTTGCCAGCTTCTACTCTATCTACCGCACAGGGGCATGGACAGGAATAAAAATCTGGTGGCTTTTGGAGGGGCACTTTCTTGCCCCCTTCCCCAAGAGGAGCTCTTTCTCTTCCCTCCACCCCCAGTGCCAATGGAGCTCTCTTTCCCCAGCAGCCAAGGGAGCTAGCTGTCATCTCCTGTGCCAGCCTCAGAGGAAATCTGTGCCCCACGTCCCTGCTTGCCCTCCCTTCCACATGCCCCTGCTACCACCCCGTGCTACAAGCCTGAGATGTTTCCTGGCTAGCAAGATGCAAATACCAAACACATCCTATGTGCCACCTTCCCAGTCCTGGGCTGGGCTAAAAAAAGGGAGGGAAGAGAAAGGCTACGGGCGATGGCCTAGCTGCTCTGAGTGTTAACTACGCCCTTTAATAGTGAAGCCTGTGATCTGACCGGGTCTGCCCCAAACAGCCATCATACAGGAGAAATGTCACCTTTCCATGTTGTGCAGCCTATGCTGCTTCACAGTAAACCCCTGTCCCTAGCACACACCGGTACCTTGCCGCCTGAGTCAGCCAGCTTATTAGATGGGCATATTACAGAATTAGCATGTCCATCAAGTCTGATTAATAAAGGCCAGATAACCATCCAGGAAAGTCAAAATTGCTCCAACTCCTACAGCGAAGGGGATATGCCATCACCTCTCTAGAACAAAGAGGGATTAATTCTGATATCCAGAAATAGCTTCCGTGGGTTAATTTTTGGGCATACAGGAACGAGGATTAAGCAGTATGCTGGTGGGGGGGAAGGGGAGGAGGGACAGCGAGGAAAGATTAGACTGAAATCTCCACCCTTGACTGTCTGAAGCAGGCAAGCAGTCACAAGCTGGCTATGATCTGTGTGGGATTCCTTCACAGAGAGCTACCGGGGAGGGTGGAGATTTCAATCTAATCCTTCCCAACTCCCACCTGGTGGTAGACTGCTTAGGATTTGTCTCCACTTACCCCGAGATCCACGCTATGGGGATCAATCTCCCAGGGTTCGATTTAGTGAGTCTAGAAAAGACCCACTAAATCAACCGCTGATGGTGCCCCCATCGACTCCAGTACTCCATCACAAGGGGAAGGGAAGTCGACAGGAGATTTTTCCCCGTCAACCTGTGGCTCTGATGTCACTGCAGAAATTCAACCTAAGGTATGTCGACTCCAGCTACGCTATTCACGTAGCTGGAGTTGAGTATCTTTGGTCAACTATCTCCCCTACTATAGACCTGGCTTGAGTCCTGATTTCCTTGGGTCTGCAGCTAGAATTTCGGCTCAACGGTGCCTAGAATGTTACACTCATTCTGCTAAAACCTGACATGACTTTTTCTAGCCAATCAAGGCAACATGATTTCCTTAGATTTTGCAGCAGTCAAGCCATGTGCTGTATTTTATAGGGCCTGTTTCACTGTAAACTTTATAGCTTGTATTGACAGTTCATGCTCATTCCATTATGAGACACATGAGCCCAGTGTAATTTTACCATATAAAATACGCAACCAAGATGTGCAAACAGTTTTCCAGAACTTTTCTCAGGCAATGAAACAAAGTCCTTTCCTGGGCTATAATAATAAAAGCTTCTAAGAAACTGACGTGTTCTGGCGTGTGATAAAAATCTTAACAAAGACAGCTTGCCCTGTAGAACCTCAGACTCGCTGTAACCAGTGATGGTTTGTTTCAGCGTTCCACGTTTCTGAGAGCCCCGCTACAAACTTTCCGACAGCCTGCCACAGCCTTTCCATCTGGGGATTAGATTAATTAGCAGTGATTACAACAAGCACACATTTGGAGAGAGGGAGTCAGCATCCGAGTTTGCAGCCAGAGTGCCTCGGAGAAATTATCATGCCGGTACCTAGAGGAAAAGCAAGACTGGGTCAGGTCAGCGCTTGGATAGGAGACCACTACTCAAGGACGAGCGGGTGAAGGAACAGCTGTTGGTGATTAAAGGCCTAACCAGAGAGATGCTAAGGAAACTCTCGCTGACCCTCTCTGTATGCGTTCCTAATAGGCGGCTGTAATCCCTCTGGGTCGGACTGGGCTATCCTTGCTCACATTGAAATCCCAGGGAACAATTTGGGGGTAATGTGCTACTCAGTATGAGGAAGGGCGTTAGTACCTGGCTCTCTTCATCAGTATTAAGCAGCTGATTGGCAATAGCAGTTTGGCAATAGCAGTTACTATGCCCTGATCTACACTACAAAGTTAGGTCGACGTAAAGCAGTTTCTGTCAAGGTAACTCTGCAAGCGCCTACACTAAAATGCTGCTCCCGCATGAGCTCCCACTAGCCCAGTGTAGTAACTGCACCTCTGCAGGAGGTGTAGCGCTTCAGTCAATGTAGTTAGGGTGACACAGTGTTGGTATCGACTGCTGCCACCTTTCAGAAGCTGCCCCGCTGCGCTTCCCACCCTGTCAGTTTTCTCGTGCAAGTGTTCTTGGTGAGGACATGCATCGCCAACGTAAGGAGCACCCCAGGGACATACAAAAGCCATTTAATTATCGCAGTGGCCGTCTGTTGACGTAACCTTCATAGATTTAATTTTGTGGGGCAGACTTGCTCTTAGTTACAAAGAAGCAGTCTCTCCTACCTCACCCAGCGAAACATATTTTGTCAGAAGTCCTTTGAGAGCCTTGGATTGTGGGGGGGGTGCCGGCCAAATGCCAATTTGGGAAATCACATGATAGTAGTTGAAATTCCTCTCTAAAGTCAACTGGAGAAGACAGTCTTCACTTTTTGCCCTGAACCGCTGCAGAGCCCTGGTCCGTGCTGTTAAACGGTTGCTGTGTTTCAGAGATGGTGGGTAAAACAGCTCTAGTTCATCGGGGGCCGGATTGCCAGCTGCTCTGTGTTCATATTTGGAGCCCCATTAAAAAAAAAAAAAAAAAAAAAAAAAAAAAAAACAGTTCAGCTCCCATATATGGCCCTCAGGTAACGGCATATTTTTTCATTTGGAATGTGGGGTGGGTGGGTGCTTAGCTCTTGAAGAATCTGACTTGTATTATAGTGCCTAAATAGAAGCTCAGCCCATTTGAAAACAAGACCTACCTTCAAACAAAGGAAATACCATTGTGTTATGATCTAGCGTTTTCCACAAGTGACATTATGAAAGGTGACTTTGATGATTCCGGTCTCAAATTATATATTCTGCAAAGAACCATGGGGCAGATTCAGCTAGCATGCTTTTTTTTGGGGGGGGGGAGTGTTTTATGTTTGCTGTTTGATTCTGAGGACGCTTTAATCCTATTTAGCACACTGAAGTAGTCATACGATCTCCCTTAACCAACCTCAGTAATTAGTACTTTACAATGAATTTTCCTCAGTGCTGGGGGTGTTTTCATTGCCTTTGAAAATGTGCTTTGACCTAACATCAAAAGAGAAAATGGGGAAACTGGAGATGGACATGCCGGTACCCCCATGGCTTTCTGGTGTGTTTCTCAGAAGCGTTCCAAGTCAAATTACAAGCTGTCGGAGTGAAATATTACAGAGAAGGATTTACCCACCCTTTGAAAAAAACCATTATTAATGGAGTAACATCCTGCCGGCATCTTACACCCCCGAACCTCAAGCATGACCTAAATTCACATTAACAACAACACTGGCCACACGATCACATTCATCTACAGCAAAGTGGTTTATTTACTGTTGCACAGGCATGTTTATTCAAGAGCAGAAGCCTTCTCCTGGCAGCTCATTTCTGTCTCGTTTGCAGGCCGGCACGGCTCTCCCCGAACTGGGGCTGAGCTTCAGGAATGTGTCCTATTCCGACAGGCATGCCTGGGAAGTTTGGTGCACTTTAAATGTATAGGCTGGCAACAGCAAGGCGCTGCCGTTGTTTTCATTCCCATTTCCGACATTGACTAGGAGTTGGGCATTTCATGATGAGACCTGCCGCCTCCCTGAATAGTCCAGTCACATTATCAATGTAAAACTGTGCCTGGATTGCGAGACACCCTTAGTAAAATGTGCTACAGTATCCTATAATAATCACATGACATCATATATATAGTAGCCCAATGACTGTGACTCTGTAACACTGAAACGCTGGCTGTTCTCTCTGGGTGGTGCTGTTGCCTCCCGCCGTGGCGCTCGGCTGACTTCTGCGCCACTCAAGCGGCGCAAGCAGCCGTTTGGGCTCCGCGCTCCCCATGCAGGAGGAGGAGGAGAAGAGAAAGAGAGTGAGAGGCAGGAGGGGGAAAAGAGAAAGAGAGACGGAGAGAGAGGCAGGAGATGGAGGAGAGCTGAGGGGGGGGGAGGCAGTAGGAGGAGGGGAGAGAGAGAGAGATGGAGCGAGAGACCGGAGGCTCAGGAGAGAAGACCGAGACAGAAAGGGAATAGGACGTGAAGGAGAGACCTGAAAGTCCCGTTTTATGATGGGCTAATTATCTAGTTGTGAAATAATGAGCAATTATCCCTTTGCACAGGGGCAGATTAGTAGTGCTCCTAAGGGGCAAAACTTCTCCCGAGAGCCAACTACTGAGGAATTCACTGCCTCCTGCCTAAGGGACAGCTTGGGAAGCACAGAATCCCCCTTCCCAGCCCTACCAGTGGTGGGAGCATGGCTGGAGAACGGGACATGACTGGGGCTGTCTTATATCCCAGCCATCCCTGGTTGCCAGAGTGGTCTCTGAGGGTGTCTCCAGGGTCTGCTGGCGCTCAGCACGACAGGGTGTGAACGCACAGCACACGAGCCAGTTGTGTCCTGCCTGCAGCAGCACACCTTTAGCCTGCGGTAGTGGGCGTCAAACTGCCATGCTGTACAGTCACACTCTGGCGTCACACACGCACTAACAGGCCACGGAGATGAGCCCTAAGTCAGCGGGTGATATTTTATGTACAGGTTGGACCTTCCTGGTCTGGCACCCTCAGGACCTGACCAGTCCCGGATGCGGGAATTTGCTGGACAATGGGAGATCCCCTGATACCTGCCCCTCAGCCCATTGCTCCTCTCCACTGCTGGCTCCTTTGGCCTGGCTGGGCTGCCTGCTGGCTAGCTCCAGCCCTGCTGCCGGGTGTCATGCTGCCCCAACCTCAGGTTTGCTGCTGGGTGGCATGTGGCCCCGGCCCGGCTTCCCCTCCTGGGCTGCTGCGGACGCAGCCCTGGTCCCATTGCTGGGTGGCAGGCAGCCCCGATCACGCTCCACCGCCACCCGGGCTGCCTTGGCACCACCGCTGCCCAGGCTGCTATGGCCCCACTGTCCCCAGACTCACCAGGCTCCCAGCTGCCCTGGGGCTCTCTCGTCCAGGAACATCCGTGGTGATGCCGGACCACGGATGTTGCCGGATCAGAGAATCCTGGATTTGGGAGGCGCAACCTGTACTTCAAATTCCTCGTAACGCTTCTATCCTGAAGCTCTGGAGAATCCTGCAAATTGTTCAAATACAGAGGAGTGGATAGAAATCCCAGAGCTAGTGTGTAGCCCCAAGTCACCTCCATGCCCCAAAACACCCACCTCCCAGCCACGTAATCACTGCTCATTTTACCTCCCTCAAACCAGCCCCTTGCCAAAAGGCTTGGAATAGCATGGAAAGCATAAAATGTGGGCGGCCAGTCAATGATTGTGAGCTTTGCCCTCTCAAGCAGAGAGGAGCGTGTGTGTGGGGGGAGTGGGAGGGGGTCAGAAATAAAAACGCCTCGCAGAATTTGCCCCAATTCCAGCTCTCTGCCATTCCAGCCAGGTGTTTGTTTAAGCATTTCAATTGATCGTCCCGGCAGCAGAACCACATGAGGAGAGAGATGAGGTCTCCTCGAGAAATGCAAAGTCTTACTCATGCGAGTAATGCTCCCTCAGCTCAACAGCTGCATTCCTATTAAACACTGTGACTGGTAACAAGGCCTTGTCAATGGTGTCAACTATTCTTCTAGATGAGGCCTACTCACATGCGTAAGGGCTGCTGGATCAGGCCCAACGTACATAAAAACTGGCTTATGTCTATTTTTAAAGCCAATTTCCTGTTAGCTCTGAATCATGAAAGGAGTGTTCTGCGTTTGCTCAGTCCTAGAATTACAACCTGTCCAGAAAGCAACTCACCAGACATCATTTTGCTTTTAGGAACGGTTCATGGTCCTGCAGTGCCAGCATGAAGACTAAATCACCTCTTTTATTCAACAGGAAGAAAAATCCTTTCGGATCAGGGTTAAACTCTTGGGCAGGGCAGCCGGGCGATCGGCAGTTTGGATTCCTGCCCTCTCAGGCCGCGCTGGAGATAAACCAGAGCAGTTCAGTTTACAAAGCAACTTTCACTTCCCAATAACTGTGCCACAGAGCTCTGCTTTGGACCATGCCCGACGGCACGCTTTAGAAGCCTGTTCTTACGTACCCGGCTGTTTAGAAGAAGTGACTATTGGGGCCACAGCGAGAGTTTAAAATTGGTGTGAGTGAGAAAGCCGGCTCCAGGAATTCACATTGCCCTCTTCCCTTTCTAGAACAAGCAGCCTAATTGGTGTACTGTTGGCTTTGAGGTCCTGGAACACGCATACTGAGCAAAGGGCTTGCAGAGGCTGCCTCTCTGCAGATCTCCCGTCAGCATGTGGGATCTGGGAGGCGTTCTTGTGGTCACTCCCTCGCTCCCAACGGCTGGCCTCTGGGGCTGGCAGATGGGGAATTCCCCCCTGCCATCCACACAATCCATCAGTGCTTCAGATCTGCAGGCAAGGTGTTCTCTTCTGGGACACAGCTGCACTGGTGTTCTCTTCTGGGACACAGCTGGGAGGGTTCCTGTTTTGGCCCCGTGCAGGCCTGACTAATGGTGGGGACGAATTGCTCTGCAGCTTGTGCCAGACAGCACCGTTGGGGACATTTGCAAAACATGTTTGCAGGCCGTACAATGCTCAGATGCCACAGAAACGGGCACCAGCACAGATTCAACAGAGATCCCAAAGGTCCCCATGGCGCCAGCTCTGCTGAGCCTCGCGCTGGGGGCCTGGCAGAGTCACACCACCCCGGAGGAAGCTCTGAGAAACCTGCTGCTTTGTACAAGGAATACTCCTCTTGAGCTCCTTGGCAGGCAAAGAGAGCCCGCACCTGCTAGCACCCCTCCAGAGACTCAATACACCCGGAACCCTCAGAAACAAGTGTGAGCTGCAGCCGTTCCTAGTCCACGATAAACCCCTATGAAAAACAGACATAGGCGAGTAAACAGTGACTCTTGCTTTCACAGACAAAAAGGAGGGCAAAGAGGACTCCTGAAATGACACTCACATGGTCCTGTTTGTTTGTGAAGCAGCCAGACAGCAGCTTACAAAGAACCCTGTAGCTGTACATTTACTTTCATGAGCTGCCCAATCAGGAATTGCTAGGTACGGGCCCAATCCTCTTTCTATGGCACTGACGTTCCGGGGAGCACGGCTGGGCTCCCCACTACATGTAATGTAGCAGCAGCAGGATGCACATGATGTGCAGTTGCTAAATGAAAGCTAATTATTAATTAGTTTTACTAACAAGCAATAGGAAGAGTGGGCAGATCCTCTGCTGCAGCCTAACACCCTAAGGCCAACTGATGTGACTAAGAAGAAATTGGTCTCTGTAAGAGAGGAAAGCGAGCAGAGTCAAAACTTAAAACACAGTTTGGATCATTAATATGTGACCACTAATACAGACAAGTCTGAGTGGCACCTTCTCATCTTCATTAACAATGAATGCACCGGAGACAGAAACATATGTGTGTTTGCACAAACACACTTTTTCCTGTAATAATTGAACAGAAGATGATACAAATGAGCACACAATAAAAACTCCCTTACACTCCTGTGACAGTTTTTAATCTGGGTTTTTTTAAAGCAGAGGGAAAGAAATATAAAATGTTTTGTGAACTGAATGTTATGGTTTGGCTCAGACTCACAAACACTAGATAAGGAATAATCTTGTGGCACCTAAGGGTATGTCTACACTTGCACCCTAGTTCGAACTAGGGATGCAAAGGTAGGCATTCGAAATAGTCAATGAAGCAGGGATTTAAAAAATGAGGAGTAACATTAGTTCGAACAAAGGGGTTTGGTTCGAACTAATGCATCCCGGCCCGCACTTTCACTTTCGAAACAGCTGTTGATCGAAGTAACGCGCCGGCGAGATCATGCTAATGAAGCACGGGATATTTAAATCCCCGCTTCATTGACTATTTCGAATGCCTACATTTGCATCCCTAGTTCGAACTAGGGTGTAAGTGTAGACATACCCTTAGGGTACATCTAGACTACGGGCTTTTGTCGACAGATACTGTTGACAAAGCTTCTGTCGACAAAGAGCATCTAGACTACATCCAGTTCTGTTGACAAAGCAAGCCGCTTTGTGGACATGAGAGTGTAGATGCAAAGGACAGTGTAGATGCAATAACGCCTTCTGTGGACAGAACTCTGTCGACAGAAGGCGTTATTCCTCGTAGAATGAGGTTTACCGCCGTTGACAAAACTGCAGAGTTCTGTCAAAGTTATGTCGACAGAACTCAGTGGCAGTGTAGACGCAGGTATAGTTTTGTCAACAAAACCCCGTAGTCTAGACACACCCTTAGAGACTAACAAAAATACATAGGGTCATGAGCTTTCATGGATAAAACCCACTTCATCAGATGAGTTGGAGTGGAAATAACAGAATCCAAGATATATATAACAGCAAAAACAGTTACCTGTCAATTGTAGGACCTGAGTTAATGAAGCTAATTAAGTGGGCTGGATGTGTCTCATTAATAGCATTTGATGTGAAAATGCAAATGTCAGAGGCAGGGGATATTGTCTTTGTAGTGTATTAACTAGTTAATGTCTTTATTCAAGCCCAGGGTAACAGTGTCAAGTAGAGTTATACCATCACTAACGCAATTTCCTTCTTCCTATTTAAATAAGGCTGGGATATTGGCTTGGACTGAAATGCAGGGAGTACAAATCTTCAGCTGGAAGGAGTACTAACTAGCAAAGAGCGGGGGAGAACAGGCTAGTAAGTAGTCTAGTCTTGTAAGTCTTTGAGCCTTATTCTCTGTTGTTTATCACCACTTAAGCTGCCACACTGAGAGATGAGCTATTCTGGGTTCACATAAATGAAAAAAAAAAAAGATTTGAGTTGAAATAGCAAGGACAATGTCAAAGGAAACTGTCTTGAGTCTCTAATTTATGTGACTGGCTTCCTTGTCAAAGTAGGTGCCAGGCCCCAGTAAATCTGGCCCAGTCCATGCAGTGACTCTGGCAGCTGGTGTGAAATGCGAGGTCTGTGTCACGTTTGCCAGGGCAGGAAGGACTGGAAGGGAGGAAATTAGTTTTTGAAATAAGACATAAGCTTCATTCAAGAAGGATGATTTCCTTGAAGGGGCTGTTTGCAACCATGACTTATCCTCAGACCATGGGAAGTGAGAGCAATGAGGGTGGGGGTCAAAGCCAGGGATATCAATCAGACGGGGGGGAAACGGTGGGAGGTTTAGGTTTTCAACGACTTCTCCAGTAAGCGCTTGGGTTTGCAAAACTCAAACCTTAACCAGGAGTGATTCAGAACCAGCCTTTCTATCCAACCCATCACTGCATAGGGAAGTTCAGACAAACGTTCTGGCCCTTGGCTCATCTCTACTACAGATTAATTCTTGTAAGGTAGAAAGAGATGCTCACATAGATGTAAGGCAACACTCTTCTGGGTAAAGGCATTTATTTTTCCAGCATGCACAAGCGATTTCTATTGAATTTCCTCTGGCACTGTGAGTCTCAGAGTCACTATACTGAGCCATGAGGCTACTATTAAAAAAAAGACACCCCCTCCCAACCTATGATCCATCATTGTTCAGTTTTACTGGTGGATTCTCTCTCTCTCATAGTTAAAATAACATATTCAATAGTCAGAAGTTTAGCAGCTGAACATACAGCAGGTTGGCAGGATGAGGATTGTAGAAAGGTGAAACTGGGAAAAAAAGTTACAAATTTGATACTTCTGGGAAGTTACTTTTTTGTCATTTGCCTGTCTTGGCTTGTCTTCAAAACTACAGGCTGTGTGGTACAGCTACTGTCTTGTGTCCTGTGTTTGTACAGCATCGACCCTTGTGGCCACTGGAATATAGATAGTAACAGGATAATACTGTAATAGTTGTGAGATTGTGGAGAGGAGACAAGGGGAGGGTGTTGTGTAAACATCTAGCGGAGAATTAAAAAGAAAGACCTGCATTTAATTCTTTCCTGGCAGCCAGGAGAAATATAAAGAAGGACGCACAGACAGGCAGATTTCTCTGGCTTTGAAAAGCGACTCTCTCTTTCTGAACCACTGACAAGCAGATTTTTTTAAAAAGTACATTTATACACCAAAGAAAAGGGAGGAGGCTTTTGAAGTCCTCCTAATTAACAGACTCTGTCCCAAGTCACTGCAGTTCAGCTGCGACACAAAAGTTTGACAGAGATGCATGGAACCACAACAACTTGCCTAGACAGTAAGACACTATAAACAAAACCAGCCACTTTGGAAACACACTGGGCAAGGGGCTTGCAGTTGGGAGGCCGAGTCTTTTGCACTCACTAATAAATTTAATTTAGAGAATCTTTTGTGGGTCCTTTTTAAAGGTTGTTTGTTGATTAAAGCAGCAAACAAACAACTTTGCCTTAATTTATGCTTCTTTTAGCATTTCGAGCTGGGGGGGGTGCTTTTTATAGAAGTTAATGAGGCAGAATAGCTTCCTTATGGGAAAGATATTTTCTCACCAAATTAAAACCTGTGTTGGGAAAAAAAAATAACGAGATGAAGGTGGCTTTTCTCTGAGAAGTTAAATAAATCTCAGAGCAGGAAACTTCTCCCACACTTGGAATTGTCCTTATCGGAGGAGATCTGAGAACAGCAGCTTCACAAGATGTTCTTTTTTTGAATTTTACGTTCCTTCTTTTCAGTCATACGGTAATAGCGCATTGTTAGCTGAAAACATACAAACAGATCACAGGAGGGCTGGAGCAGGGTGTTACCATGAGCTCTGAGTGAGAGACTGGTCTTGGGGTAGACTCCTGCCACACCCCTGCACACCCACTACATTAAGGGGTTCTAGCCCTAGGGCAGCTGCATTTCTCACCCATGCCCCCCCGGCCCCAGCCAGGGATGTGGGTAGCCCACGAAAGGGAGTAAGAGGGTACATTGTGCCCCATTAGACCCTTGCATGGGTGCCTAAAGCAGCTGGTGACCGAGCCCCATGTTAATAATCTTTCAGCATTAAAGCATTACTGCTGTTTTAAGCATGGCATTTTTGCTAGTGCAGAGCTGCAGATTTAGGGGCATTCCGGTCAGACATCGTCCTTATTATGTGTCCCGTGGTAGTGTTCAAAGTAAGGATGTGAATGGGTAATGGTTAACTGTTGCCCGGGAGCAGCCCTCAGTACGCAGCAGGTGGAGGGCTGCTCCAACTCTGTGGGGGTAGCTGAGTCAGCTCCCCCCCTCCAGTTCTGCCTCCTCCCCCGCCCTGCGAGGGCAGTTATTCTGCTGGAAAACAGTTTAGTTTAAAAAAAAAACAAGGGTATGTCTACCCACCAAAGTTATTTCGAAATAACTTTCCTAGCATCTACACAAGCCAACTGCTATTTTGAAATTAATTAAACCTCATTCCACGAGGAATAGCGCCAATTTCTAAATTGCTATTTTGAAATAAGCGCTGTGTAGATGCTTATTTCGAAACATTGGGCCTCCAGCCCTTCCCAGGGTGCCCTGCTGGCCGCTCTGGACACAAGGTAACTTCTGACCTGATGCCTTGCCGAAACCAGTTCCGGCTGGCCTTAAACGCAATTCAGCTTCCAATCAGTGTGGACGCGCTATTTCGAAATAGCAAAACGCTATTTCCAAATGCATTTTGTGTGTAGACGCGTTATTTCGAAACAAGATATTTCAAAATAACTATTTCGAAATTAGATATTTCGAAATAACGCTGTAGTGTAGACGTACCCCAACTGACCAACCCTTATGCCAAGGCTAGGCTGCAGCTCCCTCCACACTGAACCAAGTGGAAAACAAGAGTACATGGAATCTTCCACTCTAACCCTTTCGTCCCTCGCCCCTGCCCTGCAGCGCCCTCCGTGCAACCATAGAGAGTGTAGCAGCAGTCGGCGTAACCCACCAAGACACTGCCCTCCTCCCGCACCTGCCAGCAGGCTGAGCTACTGCAGTGCAACCCATTCCAAGTCACATCTGTGACAGCTGCCCTGGGTGCCCCCTGCAGCCCGGTGCCAGGACTGGTCCGCCCACACTGTTAATAGAATGGAGGAGAGGGGAGCTATTTTTATACCTCTTCTACAAGATCCTCTTTTAAAAACAATGCTGTCCCCTCTCAAGCAGAACCAGCTGGATTTTATCCAGTGCTCTCTCCTGAGTCCTGGTCATGGGAAATATGCACCAAGCATCGACAAGGAAGCTACAGCCAACAGACTGCCGCTCCCAGTGAAACCCAACACGACAGGAATGAGAGAGAGAACTCAACGGACATCAAAGAGTAAACAGCATGGGAAATTCCCATGGATGGGAAGGGCTGATTAAAAATCAACTCCTGCAAGCCAACAGAACTCTGGATAGCTGATCTGGGAAGCAATGTACGAAGCACATTAGAGAGTGAAAAACTGGGTGTGAGAATGACTAAAACACCCCCTTTTGGTGCATGAAAAGATATCAAAAGGATACTAGCACCAACAGGGGAACAGCTGCCGCTATGGAGAGGCATGCAAGAGGATAGCAGCTGTGTGGTGGTGGGGGGGGGGGACTGAGAGAGCATCACAGAGATGGGGGGTGTTGATGGAGAGAGGTAGTAAAGGGAGAAGACAGAATCTCAGAGGGCGCACCAAAGGAACGAAGTGAACTAGAAGCTGTGACTTACTGAAAAGCATTAGCAGGGAGATCTGAGCAAGTGGGAGAAAGAGGCAAGCCCTGAGAGAGGCTAATGAAACCGGCTGATGCGAGAGAAGTAGGCAGGTGCTGGGACAGGTAACCTAAGGGCTGATGACAGATGCTCTGGGAGAAAACATTGTAGAGAGATGAGTGAACGAGGTCTGGAAGCACACAGGGAAATGGAAGGGAAGCACGGTCATTGAAGTCCAGTGAGCACTCATAAAGAGGAGCCCAATATTCGAGGGATCACGGAACTGTCCCCTGCCATGAAACAGTCTCCGGGGCGTCTCTGGAGTGAGACAATGATTTCACTGTGCTGTGGGGACAATACAATATTTCCCTGTCAGCAAGGCTGATGAAGTAAGGCAGCTCTGTCCATACTGAGATGGTCCTCTTATCTATCTACAGGTTGAACCTCTCTAGTCCGGCACCCTCGGGACCTGACCGGTGCCAAACCAGAGAATGTGCCAAACCACGGGAGGTCAATGTTGTCTAGCAGCATTACCAACACTTGCACTGCTTACTGGGCTCTTAGGGTATGTCTACACAGCAAAGGTATTTCGAAATAACAGCTGTTATTTCGAAATAACTTTCCTAGCGTCTACACAAGCCAACTGCTATTTTGAAATTAATTCGAAATAGCGGAGGGCTTATTTCCAAATTTGTAAACCTCATTCCACGAGGAATAGTGCCAATTTCTAAATTGCTATTTCGAAATAAGTGCTGTGTAGATGCTTATTTCGAAATAGGGGGCCTCTAGCCCTTCCCAGGGTGCCCTGCTGGCCGCCCTGGCCACAAGGTAACTTCTGACCTGATGCCCTGCCGGAACCAGTTCCAGCTAGCCTTAAATGTGATTCAGCATCCAATCAGTGTGGACGCGCTATTTAGAAATAGCAAAACGCTATTTCGAAATGCATTTTGTGTGTAGACGCGTTATTTCGAAATAAGATATTTTGAAATAATGCTGTAGTGTATTCATACCCTCAGAAGACATTTAGGGGTTAAATTAGAGCAAAAAACCAGCACAGAACCCTGACAGCCAGGACTGGTGGCTATAAACCAACTTTATAGGACCACCGGAAACTTGGCCACACCCATGAAAAGTGTACAGCCAGCTAATTAAAATCATGCCGGACCACTGATGTTGCCAGACCAGAGAGTGCCGGAGTAGAGAGGTTCCACCTGTAGTTCACTTCTATCTGATCACTCTCTCTGCCCCCTGTGTTATGTGCAAATGCACAATACAATCGGAAAGAGATAAGAGCCAACATAAAGCCCAGAAGTGTGGAACTACAAGTCCATGGGTTGCTTTCTTTATCCTAAATGAAAATGGGCCTGATCTTGAAAAATTTGGAGGACCTATAGGGCCTGATACAAACCTCCAAAATCCAGTAAGAGGCCTTCTGCAGAGCCAAGCCAACTCATGTTAATTGTAACAGAAACTGTGGGTGCCTAGCAGGTTGGAAGAATATTTAGGTCTAAAATCCCTTTCTAATTAGCGATAGCAGAAGTCTGAACTAGACTAAAATGCAGTAGACCAGTACTTTGCCTTGGCTAACTAGGTGGCCTTGCAAACAAAGGACCGGAGTATGATTGTCAGGGAGTCATAGCTTGAGTTTAATCTCGCTGCTTATTTTTAACTACTTTCTGCAGACTCAAAGATGTTCATCGCTGAGTATGCGCTCGCTCACCAATTCTCTGAATCTCTGAAAACAATGATTCAATAAGAAATTGATACAAGTAACATTGCTTTTGTGGGGGTGCTTATTATTATTATTTTTCTTAAAAAAAAAAAAAAAAAAAAAAAAAAAAAAAAAAAAAAAAAAAGGAAAAAGAGTCCTCCAGGCTAACTCTTTGCTTCACGTTGACTCTTATTTTGCTGGCTTTTCTCAAATGATGAGAAATAAGTACCTTTCAACACAGTTCAGGAAGATTTAGCTACACGCATCCTCACCTCCCCCCGGGAGAGAGGACTCTGAGCTACAACCACAAATGTATTGTAATGAATTCTGAAACTACACCAACTCTTACTGACATTGGTGCAAAATCAAAACTTCAACCAGAGTCTTCAAGATTTGGGAGCCTTTTGGCAAATCGGCCTATCACTGTCGCTCCCCATTGAACAGCAACAAACCTAGGCCAGCTTCCATGGATCTGGACTAAAAATGACACAACCTTTGGCTGAATTTGTAGCTTCCTGTGCAGTCTGTGAAATTTGGTGGTTGTGGTGTGAGTTTGGGGTTCAAACCCAAATCGAAAAGCACAACTTGAAGTGGGCATAAGGGTCAAATACAGAACATTTGAACCCTTGTGAACTGATACTGCTGAATTACACACAAACCTATTCCTACCCTGCTGGAACTGAGAATTGGTTGTGTAACCTTTCAGTTGCCCTTATTCCTAAGGGTGGGGTGGTGCCAGGAATAGAGATACAAGAGGGAAGACATCCCGCATGTGCAGTGCACCAAACATGGCACCCAGGGCTTCTGAGTCCTAGCCTAGTTCCAACCCAGATTCCACTGTGCGGTGCAGGGAAGTTACTTACTTTGTGTTTGACTCTGGGGCTATAAAAGTGGGAGCATGAGGAGAACTGGACAAAAATTTTCCATCCAAACGTTTTTGATGGAAAATGGGTTTTCTAGTTCTTACCTGTGGTTTGCAGAGGGACTGTGAGATTGGTAAGTTAATGTCTGGAAAGTGCTACGAGGCTGTAGAGCACTAGCAGCTAGCTAGACGAGTGCAAAGGCCCAGAGCCTGAGAAGGTATTCAGGCCCCTGACTGCTTCATTTCAAAGGGAATTAGGCACCTAAATACCTTTAAGGATCTAGGTTCGGGTGTTATTGTCTCCCTGGTTTGGAAACAGATACTTATGTGAAAATATGTCTTCTAACTAGTGAAGGAAGGCTCTGAGATACGCTGCCCTAGAAGTACGGCACATCCTGGGTGCACATAGTTGCACACCACTTTTGACTAGTTTAATAAGCCAATGGATGTCACTGTTGCTCCACAGAAACAGCACTAGAACAGAATGAAAAGCAATTAGGCCATTAAAACGTAAGTGCTCACAAGACGGTTCTTGTTGGCTTTGGTTTGGTGCCACCTTTAGCCAAAACGGGGTGTGAATTGTGGGTACAAAGGAAGCTCCTTTCTTCACCTGTAGAAATGTGACTGATATACTATTATTAGCAAGGGATAAGGTCAGGCTAAAAGCTATGCGCAAGAAAAAGGTGAGGTCGATAGCCAGGGCTGACAGCTAGAGAGTGGAGGCAACCTACAAGGGCTGTAATTAAGGTCAAGGCCAGTTCAAGGAAGGCCTCCAAAACTATTTGTGGAACCCCATCTCCTCCTAGAAGGCTCAACACTCATGGTGTGAAATTCCATGAATTCTATTCCTCCCCTAACCATTTGTCCTAGGCGGCAATATTTTTCCAATTAACATTGGGAAATATTCAGATACCCAAAAAGGCTGAAATTCAGGCTGTCCAAGACATGTTTTTATGTCAATGTCACATCTCTAATATACACACACCTTCCTAAATGTTTACAGGACTGGAACAATCCAGCATGTGAGGGGGAAAACACAGACACAGGGTAACATTTTTGGAAAAAAGTGTCTGTGTCATTCAGGAGCCTAAGTCTCCTTTCCCAAAGCACCTACATCTCATTGATTTTTCAACTCCAAAGTGACTTGGGCACTTTTGAAAATGGGACTGAAGCGCCTCAGCCATGTAGCTTTTGAAAAACATGTCACCCAGAATTGAATCATTCTTGTGTCTCAAGTTCCCTTTATTCCAGACTTTTCCAAACTGTTCATGCCACCTCGTTCACCACGTCTCTGATCACTCCATCTAGGACCTCTTTGAGCCGCCGCTTAATTTGTTGCTGCTATATTATTGAGGAGGATTGTCTCCCGGTGCAACTAAATACTCCCTGAAAAGTGTGAAACTAGGCCCCCGAGAGGCTATTTTAGTGATAGCCAGTAACACAGCTGCTATAGTTCGGTTGCCACTTTGATTCTACTAGCTTTCTCGGGATCTACAAAAGAAACAGCACGTTCACTCTCCACCTAGGAAACACAGAACCACAAGCCAGTGTTGATGGTTTTCCCCATAGAAAGGTTTGCAGTCGATTCCCACTGATTCAGTGAGTGGTTTGCACTGATGGAGAAATACAGCTACCAGGACTCAGGATGAAAGAAAATGTGCCACATCATTCTCATACTGATACATAAGGCTGCTACATTCTCCTCCTTCAAATCACTCCTCAGGACAAATTCAGCGCTCAGCCTACAGCTATGCCTCCCCCTAACCTCCCATCTGCCTTTGGATTGGGACAACCACTTAAGTGAGCAATAGACCATGTACTGTACCAACATGTCCCACTTATGAAGATTTCACTGTATCTGGATGAATATACCTATGTCAATGTCTGAGCATTGGCATCTCTTGACTAATCCCGAGTGTCATTCCATGCACGTGCAGTGTGTCCATCAAGTCAAGAGAAGCTCAGTGCAAAGAGATGACAGAAGACAGAAATAGAAACATGGGAATTGCCAAACTGGGTCAGAGCAGAGGGTCCATCTTGCCCAGTTGCCTTTGTCCAACTGTGGCTAGTCCCAGCTGCTTCAAATGAAAGCACGAGAAACCTCACGTTGGGTAATTATGGAATAACTTGTCCACATGCCTTCCTAAGCCCCATCAGCTACTGTTTGATTTGTGCCGTGGAAACCAAAGGCTTCTAAATACATTTTTGAGCCTCTCTGCTGTAGCTGTGGATAGTCTCATTACCTAGAGGAATATCCAGGCCTTTTTGTAACCCAGCTAAGCTCTTGCCTTGGGTATTGTGTGGCAGGGAGTTCCACAGACTAATTACACATTCTGCAAAACAGCATTTCCTTTTCCCTGTTTGTCACTTGTTGCCTTTCCATTTCGCTAAACCCGCCAAATACAATCTTGTGTTCACCTGAAAGATGGCTTGTAAGAAAGTCGGCAAGAATGTGCTAAATCCGTCTCTATTTAAGAAAGACATAGAGCAAGTGCTTACACTTAACGACGTTGATTTCCAAGGAACTTAAGCACAGGTTTCAGTGCTTCCCTGAATAGGGCTGTTTTCCTGAATTAAGGAATGTTCTCCCGGGGGGGGGGGGGGAGGAGAGACTATGTGGATGGGTAAATAGAAGAATCTGCCTCCATTTCTCAGTAGCATTCATTATTTTGTACAGCTTCCCCATATCTCCTCTAGGCAGGGGGACAAGAAAGTGGGCTCAGAGCTGTTTTCTTTTACAAATCAAGTTGATTTTTAACTAAGGTATTCAAACTGCAAGCGCTTTGGGGCAGACACCCTCTGTTACTATACGCCTGTACCAACACCTAGTACAGTGGGGCCCCGACTTGGTTAGGGCTGCCCGACCGAAATACAAATAAACACTAAAACCAGACTACAGGTTAGTATGGTCATGTACAAGATGCGCTCTTGTCTTTTCCTATTTAAACTGTAAGTTTAATGAGCATGCATTTCCTTTCAGCCCCTTTCTGCCAGCATCGCAGCCTGTACTACGAACCATCTAAGTCGTGCCTGATTCAAGAGCCATGAAGGAAAAGCCAGTTCTTCTGCTGTCATTTGCAGTTAAGTGTAGCTTCCCCAGCATGGAAGTGAGCTCACAACTCTTTGCACTGATACAGCACTGTCCAGCCCAGGATCTTAATGCTTTTTACAGAGACGGGTACATTTTATAAGTGTTCCAATTTCACCGATGGAGAAACTGAGGCACAGAAGCGGAGTCATGACAAATAAGGAATACACAACCCCCTAGGACTCTTCTAAAACCAATAATCAGATGAGAAGGAATCATTTAGCAACCACAGTGGAGGAGAGAAGGAGTGTGAAAGGAGCTAGCTGCAAAGTGGAAAATCTAGGGCGATTCACTGATTCAAACTTGGGAACAACTGTGAATAGAGTATAGGCAATGTCAGGCAAGTGCTTTAAATGGACTTGGTGTGCCAGCGATCCATTGTTTACAGTCACTGAATCTGCTCCTTGGCAGTCATCCATACCTGGGGCATTTATCACAATGCTGATGAAACTGACTCTCTTGTACTCTTATTAGATTCCCTTGAAAATCTTCTTGTCTCCACTCAGGAATAGGCGGAGCCTCTTTAACCTATGAATCCTGCTGGTTACTCCAGTTGCATTAAGCAGGAACCAGCTCTTTGGTAAGCTTTGTGCGACACACTGAGTCACCGTGTACAGCTACAGTCTCTGAGGCTTTGTCTATATTGCCAGTTGGACAACAAAACTCTTGTCATTCACAAGCGCTTAAGAAGCCCCCCTCAAAAGACAAAAGTTTGGCTGCGGCGAGTGCTGGAGCGTAAGCAGCTCACTGATGCAAACCGCGCGCCTGGGCGGTGGAAGCGTTTTGTCAGCAAAAGTGACAACAGCGTTTATACGGCCTGACTTTTAAAAAGCCGGGTAGTGTAGTAAGATGAAGGCCTAAAACATAAGCCAATGCAGCACAGGCCTGGTCTGAGGCCCAGGTAACAACAGACAAAATATGGAGAACATAAAGCAAAGCTAAGCTGTGAGCAAGAGGCAGGCCCCTGCTGATAGAAATTAGCACAAACAGGGCTGAGAGTGCAAAACAATAATTGGTAATAGGTTCAGGTGCAGAACAATTGGTACCGGTCATAAGTTGAAATCACATGGTACCACCAGCTCGTTAAAAAAGACCTTGGTACCCACTCCTCACAGATACAGACCCTTCAGGAAAGGGTCTAAAATGACAGTATGATGGATAGAGATGATCTAATCAAACCACGAGGGACAGGGTGATGGGTGGTATCTACATAGCATCAGAGGGTGGCAACCTGATACATCAGCTGTGAGGTGTGACTTGTTTGTACCTGTATATAAGGTGGTGTCTTGGGGGGGCAGTCTTTGTATGACCTAGGGGGCAGTGGAAATTTCCCACTGATTGAGTCATTCCATGGTGGCAAGTACATGTGCATAGTGGTTCAGTAGAGTCTACTGACAACGAGTGCTTTTTTTATGAGGGTACTGCCCGGAACGGCGTACTGTCACCTATTTTCCCAGCCCACAGAAAGGGAATGGGAATTCCCCTGCGCATACCGGCACCTGTTTTCCTGGGGCAGCTCGGCTCCTGCTCGGGACGCGTGGCATTTTTTTCCCCCTGCTCCCAGCGTGGCGCTGTGGCTCTTAAAGGGGCCGCGACTGCATTTTGGCCCCCAGCACGGTTTTTTTTTTTTGCTCAATAAGTTTGCCCCAGAGTACCGGCACCTGTTTTCTTACCAAAAAAGCACTGCTGACAACTATGACTGTACTTCGCTTAACAATAAACCTGGCCTGGCACCTTCGAACCTTATCTGGTTTGTGGTCCATGGGGGCCCTGTCAGGATCTGCTGTGGTCATTGGGCCAACATCATTGAGCGCACGCGCAAGCAGCCTTCTGGTTATCGTCATCGATGGAGCCAGAGACCTGTGAGGACACCGTGGCAGTAAATCCTCCCAACTACAGGTAGTATAGACAACTTTGGCTCGCTTTAGCCACTTTCCTAGGCGACAAAGCCATGGCACAGTACGACGCGGTGACTCTACCTGCCCTATGGGAAACCCAGCCTTTTAGAAGGCAGTATGTCAACTACTTCTGAAATTAGCGGTCCACCCAGAAAGGGCAGAACCTCCCCGAAGGGAGCAGCTCTTTTCCAAATCACAAAATAGGCTTCTTTTATATTTGGGACAAAGCTTCTGCTTCTTATACAACCTCATCACTCCTAGCAGGAGAAGCATAAAAATAAACCCTGGCCACACACGGCTCTTATTGTTACCCCGCGTGAGTCTGCTCTCAGTCAGAGCACTGCATCTCCACTGGATCTCCCTGGCATTGAAGGCTTTGAGTGCGGAATCTGGCCAGCCAGCTCTGTGGGCTCCCATGCTGCACCGACTGTACTTTGCAGTACCCACACTTGGGCCTGCGCCTACTCCTGTGGTAGTCGACAGGACGTCAGTAAGGATTGGCTCCCTTCTCCCTGCAACTGCTTTTACAGGAACTGTTCAGGATGTGACTGAGAATGGTTTTCTTGGGCTCTCCCTGGACACCAGTGGAAAACAGCTGGTCCCTCCCTGTGAGTACCATGCAGCTACGTTTCATTATGTAGTTTCTGTTGTGCAACTCTCCTTCCTCTGTTTGTTTGTCTGTGCGTGTGCTACTGGGAGGGGTTAGTTCAGAACAGCCATGGGGCTATGTGGGTGTACAGAGCTGTCAAGTCTAACTCACGTGGAAGAGACTCCTTGCTCTACAATTAATCTCCAGGAACTTTTAGAAGTTTCATCACCTTGGGATGAAGGGTTTTGCCGATTGTTTTTCAACAAGCCTTTTTAAATGTCACTTATATCATATCTCCCTTGTTCCAACTGTCATAGGGGGACAGACCCAGCCGAGCGAGAGCCTTCCAATAAGTTCTCTCTGTTGCATGCGCTGCACCGAAGACTGTTAGTTGGGCCATGCTAGCATACAGTGAAGCGCTAGTTAATTTCAGCCACTAATACATGCGAAACAAATTACATTCATTTGGAAATGAGGCGGGGGAGAAAAATCACCAGAGGAACAATTTTTCACTTGGCAAGTAAATGGCGAAAATGAACCAATCGGATCTGCATATGATAAAGAAGAATTTAGATCAAGATTTTCAGATAAAAGTATGATTGATACCCATAAATCAGGCCTGCACAACTCGGAAAGCGGCGAGGCCCATATTACTCCAAAGAAAACAGCTGCAGGTCGCAAGTAGGGTTGCCAGATGCTCTCCCAAAAAATACCGAACACGTGGGCTAAAAATTGTCGAGCAAAAAAAAAAAAAACCACGCATGTCGGACATACAAAAAAAACCCCACACCACCCAGCTTCAGCATGCAACCACAGATTTTGTTGAAAGCTCAAGATTTTGTTGAATAAATTCACACACAAGGGAAAGACTCACAGTCACACGCAAAGAGAAGAAATATCTCATGGTGCAAAATTTGTTCCCTCTGATACAAGTTATAATATCAACAGGGCGTAGATTTTACCAGCTGGCGAGCTGTGACAAGCTCCAACAGCGCCGACCCCCCGTGCTGCACGGGGAGCACGACATTCTGATAGCGGTCTGCGCCGCACAAGCGGCCGCACAGCCGAGCGGTGTGCAGGGGGGGCCGAGTCCTGGGATGGGAGCCAGAAGCGGGGGCGGGGCCGCACGCGGGCATAGGGCAGGGCCAGAGTGTGCGTGCGTCCCTGACGTCAGGGGTAGAGGCGCCGGTACAAGAGGAGAGAAGAAGAGAGGAGGGAGGAAATATTATTTCCGAAAGCTGTCGCGGGCCGCACAGTGATCCCCTTCGGGGCCGCATGCAGCCCGCGGGCCATATGTTGTGCAGGCCTGCCATAAATGGAGCCTGCTCCTTAAATACCCCAAATGATTTTACATTATGTTATGAAATCCTCATCAGATCTAACAATAAACTGAATAACAGAAGCATTTTGAAATCATTCCAGTCTACACACAGACACCGTAGAAAGAACAATGTAGCAGATAAAGGAACAAACTAATCCAGCAACCATGGGTGGGTTTGGCATCAATGTCTGCTCAGTCTTGTGGGCCAGGGGAGCTGTGACTTGATGGGCTGTCTGGCTTCAAGATCCATTTCTGACTGCTCCCCAGTTAGCTCACCACATCATCTAGGTTTCAGCAATTTACACAAGGTCATGCTTGAAAGAACCACACTCCCCTCCCCAACAACCTCAAGGACATCCATCGGAACAGGAAACGGTAGAGGGTCAGGACAGAGTATGTTCTACAGTGCAAATGAACATTTCAGTAGACTCCTTCCCCAAAAGAACAGGAACAACAGGCCCAGGGACTTAAAAAAAAACAAACTCAACAATACTCTGGCAGAAAATTGCCTTCTCCAGACACTCAAGGGAGGAGGGAAACAGTGAAAGTAGGCATGAAATGCTCTAAAATAGACCTTTCCTGCTTGGATTTCCCATAGAAACAAAGCTATACAACACCAGTGTGCCTCCTAACAGAAACAGACCCTAGCCTAGGTCATGAGACAATCTCTCACTGTCCTCTCGGCCCACTTCTGCCACCTGCAAATACTGCACACGCGCCCAGGAGTTACTCACAGACCTCGGTTCCGCTGTCCAACAGGTCAGGATCTTCAGAACTGGGTGCGGGTTTGAGTGCATAGCGAGCTGGATGAGGAGCCCGTATGCCAGTGACATGAGCCTTGACCATTAAGGCTGTAGTTTGAGACAAAGAGGCGAACCCGGGCTCAAGAGGAGAATCCCAGAGGGAGGCAGACAGAGCGAGTGTTGCTCACACCTTGACAGGCAGAGACACTAACAAGGACAAAGCTCCCTTTCCTAACAACCTACAGCTGCTGTCTTGCTACATACCTGCTCTGTAGTAATTGCCATTGCTGCAGGCAGGGAGGTGATGACGACACTGGAGCAAAAGAGGGAAGAATGACTAAAAAGGAGAGGGAAAAATACAGGGCATTTCTACAGGACGATGCCCTCCTTCGTTTTTACCTTTTTCAGATGTTGCTTTTGCTACTTAGAAAACCCTTCCCCATTCAGGCCTGGTCTACACTAAGACCTTAGACTGAAATATCCCCCCACCGGTTGAATATGTAAATGGTGAGTCCGCATTATCAAGCCCATTATTCCAAAATAAGGGGCTGCAGAATTCGAACTCTGTACTCCCACTTTTCATGAGGAATAACGCTAATTCCGAACTTGTAAGTCCAAAACAATGTTAGTGTGGATGCTCTGGTGCCGCTAATTTGAACTGATTGGCCTCTGGGAGGCCTCCAGCAGCTCCCCGGGGCTCTGAGTCTGAGGTAGCGCGTCCACATTAACAGAGCCTGCCTTGGGCTAATTTCGATCCTTCCCCGTAGTGAGGACACGGAACTTTGAATTTGTTACATCAGGAGTCCATCAGTCGAATTTAGTAAATTGGAAATAATTTCCTAGTGTAGACATGGCCTCAGTCACTCCGAATTCCACGGCCTGGGTATCGTCTTTTACAGACGGACAAGATGCTGCATGGGGAAATGACGACCAAGATTTATCAAAAACAGGAACCTAAAATGAGGCTCCCCAATCCCTGTTTAAGCTGCCTAACTAAATGCCTGATTATCAAAAGCGCTGCCCATCCAACAGATCCCATCGACTTCTGTGGGAGCTGCTGGGTGGCGAGCAGTTTTGAAAATCCGCCCCCCCCCAACTTCGTAGCCTCACTTTAGATTCCTATTTTTGAACAGCTTGGTGGCAGTGAGCTGCCCAAAGCCACACGCCAAATCAGCAGCGGAGTAGGAAACAGAAGGTAGGCTATTGACTTTCAGTTGCCTTCCCTCGACAACATTCCTGTTTCACTTGCATTGTACGTTTCCTGAATTCATTAAGCTCACTGATGCAAGGGGATGCATCTTTCCTCCACACTAGCAACAAGAGGCCATCCCTATGCACCGTTTAATTAACCAGGTGCCTAAATCTTCTTAAATCAAACCACTTTCTCTCAAGCACAGAGATCAATGCTGTGGTGCCTTCCTTTGATCTCCGTGGCACACGGGCGACTTCCTACTGGGCTGCCTTCAGAGCCTGGCTGCGATACCTAAATTCTCCAGACATCATTAAAAAGGCATCACCATAAAACAGGAGCCAGCAGCCGCAAGCAAGGCGCTGCTAATCCACAGCTAGAACACACATCTGCCCACACGACAGCGGTAAGGAGAGCCGGGAGGGAACCATAAGGCTCATGCTCGGGAAAAAGGGAATGTTTTTAATTGCATTTGGCTGCTGGTGCCAATCTGCCCTTTAACCAAGCTCATCCCTCCTTGTATGTAAAGGGCATCTGTGTTGCTGCCACAGTTGAAAACAAACACACTTACACCCTGGATTAAATCCCTCTTGGGGTGCCAACCACTGCCCTGCTAGTTGAGAAAATGTATTTCACAGCCAGGGGGTTGGCTGGCTTTGCCCTCCTTGCCTAGTGATAGCCTCCGAGCCTTTTCCGGAGCATCTGCCGAAGTTGGATGAGCAGCCTCCACTCACGCACATGAAAGACAGACCATTCCCCTGAGCAACACTTTGTTCAGTGCGGATGAAACGACGAGACACGTCAAGGCAGAGGCCATGGGGGGTTAATTCAAACCTTGCGCATCCTGCAGAGACGTTGTGGACAACACAGCCATGTGCAGCCTGGGCCCTAGAGTGGGAATGACACTGACTACTGAGGTCTCTTAAAGTCTGGGTGGGGGCAGGCTGAGACACAGGACCTAGCTCCAGAGCGGCTGGCTGCAATGAGCAGAGAAGGTGATGTTTAGAGAAGGACAGCGGGCAGTATTCAGAATAGCGCTTAGCATTGACTTAGCACTGATCCCAGGGAAGGGAATGGTAACGCTCTCCTTTGGCTTCCAGGGGGGCAGAGGTGGGCCAACGCTCAGCGTTTTTTGCAAATGTGGCCCTCTAATGTTTATTGAGTTAATAAAACCCTTAATTTCAAATATGTCCGAAAACACAGTTATCAAACAAATGGCCATGACAAACCGAATTTATGCAGTTACAAATGCAGAGCGGCTCGTCAATCACGTGGCACAGTGAAAGACCTGGAGATGCAGATCATGATTCCAAGGAACCAAATAAGCGCTCAGCTCTCAACAAGTGAAGTAACTGCAGCAGTGCACTCTAACGAGAGAGGAAAGTCAGCAGGCATTTGAAAGGTCATATAACCTCCTTTTATTGCCACATAAAATGGATGGGCTGGGCCCTCAATGTTTTGACCTACCAATTATCTTGTACATTGGGAACATGGGCAGGTCCCAATTCAAAGAATTTTACATGGCAATAAAATGAGCATATAATCCCTTTAAAGGCTGTGGACTCTTCTGAGAGTACGACACCTCCACGGATAAAGGACTCCCGTGGGTTTGTACAGCACCTAACACCGGGAGGGTCCTGATCTTATCTTTGGGTTAAACCGCAAGACAAATAAATAATAAGATAACAACAGAGACCAGCGGTTTTCAAACATTTTTTCTTGCGACCCCGTTGAAGAAAATTGTTGATGCCCATGACACAGCAGGCTATGGGATGGGGCCGGGGATGAAGTGTTTAGGGAGTAGGAGGGGTTTCTGGGTTGGGAGGGGCTCAGGGCTGGAACATGGGATTGCTCGGGAGCAAGCTTACCTCCGGTGGCTCCCAGTCAGTGATGCAGTGGGATGCTGAGGCAGGCTTCCTGCATGTCCTGGCACAGGGGACCACGCTGCACCCTGGAAGTGGCCAACAGCAGGTCCAGCTCCACAGGTTGCCCCTGCCCCAAGCTCTGGCTCCGCACTCCCATTGGCCGGTTCCTGGCTTGTTGCCAGGCATTACCGAGAACAAATGGGCAGAGCTCCTTTTGGGCCTGGTTTGAAATGGGCGTGCCTTTGTGGTTTTGGCTTCTTTATCTTGTGAAGAGTTGGCCAGGAAGCTGCCTGCACACCCCTGCTGGTCACCTGGTCACCCTCCAGCAAGGGGACCCAGTGCCTGATTTTCCGCCACCCTGTACTTTGAAAATCACTGACGCGGACGTCTTTTGAAACGACGTGGTTGAGCGTGTGCACCATGTTCTAGCCTGTAAGCACCAGACTGGCAGGCTGTGAGGATGAACTTCTAGTTCAGTATGTTACATCTTACTTGAAACTGTTTTATAATCTTGCAATGTGCATGCAGGAGGATCACGGACTGTTATACAAACTATATTGATGGGGATCCGGGGAAGGTCAGCTCAAACACTGGCCAGTATTTCACTAGCAACCCGTATATAGCTACCAAATGACGCTGAAAACATTCCATACACCTATGTTTTCATTCCGCTCCCATTAAAACAGCAACACCTTCAGTGTAAGTCAAAGTGTTGCCTGGGGATTAGCAGCCCGCCAGGTTTAACAGATCTGGGTCTGGCAGCTTCTCTCAGCAAGTCATTAATCCCTCCCCTCTCCAAAATGCCTTTCACCTTGATCACTGGCCTTGCTGATCTTCAGGGCGTCACTGTGAAAACTGATTATCCTTGCGCGTTTCACAGTGACTGATTATTTTTGAGGATTTCAGACTCAAAGCTCGAGGCGGGGGGACTGAAAGCACACGGCTTTTGATCTAGAGAAACTCCAGCCTTCTGGGAAAGGGGATTTCAGGGAGCGAAGGACTATTTAAATAACATGTTGGACAACCCCATGCTTCTAAGAGACTCCCTCGCTCCCGCAGTTATCTAGGGTGCTGCACATAAACAGAGCGAATTCCCCCACCTCTGCCCCGGTCACACACGGGCACCGCTGCTTTATTATAACGAAAATTAATGTTATAACCTTCTCTCGTGCCAGACTGGAGGGTCAGAGCCTGATCCTTCCAAACCTCACCCATGTGAACAGTCTTGGCTTCCCCCAAAGCCCTAGAACCCTGAGTGTGCCATGAACGTATCAGCTTTTACTGTGACCCCATGGGACTGTGAGCGGCTTAAGGCTGATTCATCAAGGTCCCCCACAGGGGCCAAGGTGAGAAGATAATTGGCTAAACGCTGGATACATTTAGCCAGGGGGGTGCCGCTCCTTTGCTGGGGACAGCTAAAAGAGAAAAGAGAGGGATGCGGAGGTTGGGAGGAGGGGACAGGGAAGCCCAGAATATCAGCAAGGTGAGATCTTGCATCCTGTGCTTGGGGAGATGGGAAAAGCCTTACGCTGTGGGGGAGAACCACTTGTACAGCACACAGTACATAAAACACCCAGAGCTGAATCTATGCAGGAGGGTGTGAGGACTGTTTGCAGCAAGGACTCCAGGATCAGGTTAACCTCCCCCGTGACACCCCACTTCAGGAAAATACTTAAGAACGGTGCTTAACTTGAAGCATGCTCTTAAGTCATGTGCACATGCTTAACTTAATGTATGATCTGAAGTCCAGTTTAATGGAAGGGGACTTAAGCATGTGCTTAAAGTTAAGTAAGTGCTTAAGAGCTTTCCTGAGCAGGGATGTTCCTGCTCCTCCAAGGCCTTCCCAAAAGCACGAACAAGAGCTGGGAGCAGTCCCGTCTGCATGGCTTGCAGCATAGGAATCTGTTCAGCAAACATGGTTTGGCAGCTCCGCAAACCATAACCAGCTGGAAAAGCAAATCTGCCCGTCTACAGGAAAATCAGACGCTTGCTCAGAGGGGCTTGGGCGGAATAGAGAGCAGAGCTCTAATCCTGGATCCAGCAGAGCCAAAAACGTGCTCTGAGGCAGTTGAGAACACAATTGCAATTTCTCCCTTGAGAGCCAGTCCCTCGGTTGGGTAGATTGGGCACTGAATTTAATCTTAGGGGGGGCAGCACCATAGGGACAGCTTATTCAGCATTCTTGAGTGGAAATGCTACTCAGTACTTGGGTTAGATACGCATGCGGGTTCTATAGCAAGCCTATACTTATCTGTTAGGCAGCCTGCCATTGCGTATTTCATAACAAGCTATCACAGCTACTGACATACGTAGCCGCTATCTCCTCCTGCAATGCTCTCCTCTGCATCTCTCTGCGCGCTAGGGCAGGGCAAGTTGCACACTGCAGAGAGAAAGTTACATGTACCTTGTTGCCTTGTTTAATCTGCAATGGTGGGAGGTCTCTGAATTCACCCTCTCCTCGAAGATTTGTGTAGAAACCAAAGTCTCCCCAAACCACAGCTTAGCACTTCCACACACACTGGTTAGTTAATGCAAATTCTGAGCAAACTCACAGAGTCTCCTAAGGAGGAAGCCACAGAAGAAATTGGAGATCATGTGCTATCTGTGCAGGCTGGATGGAGTGGGACCATGAAAACAGAGCAAAGACTCTGTCAGCCACCATGTATAAAGAAGTATTTCCCCATGAATGAACAAAGTTCCTTCTAAGAACTAAGCATGTTAAGAGGTGGGTAATTGGCAAATCGTGCAGTCGATACAATGTGTATCGACTACACGTTTAGTCAATAAGGGAAGGCGCTCATGCCGGGTCCGGGACCTACCCCTGCTGTGGCTCTGCAGCTTAAATGTAATAGAAGCTGGGCGTGCCGGCAGACTGGCTCCTACTACATTTAAACTGCAAGAGCCGCACGCAGCAGGGGTAGGTCCCAGACCCAGTGTGAGCCGGGACTGAGCAGTCCCAGCTCGTGCTGGCTCCAGGACCACTGCAGCTCTGCATTTTAAGAGCCATGTAGTAAGAGCCACCGGGCTAGCTCCCGGGGCTGGCACAAGCCACGGGGCTCTTACTACATTTAAAATGCAGAGCTGCAGCGGGGCTAGCTCCCGGGGCTGGCACAAGCTGGGAGGGAGTAGTCCTGGCTCATGCTAGCTTTGGGACCGCTGCGGCTCTGCCTCCCCTGCCCCCCCGCTGCGCACCACGGGAATGGTGTGGGGGAAATCAGCTTTTAAGCTGGCTCCCTGCAGCACTGGCTCCTGTTTCCGCCCCCTCCCCTTCCCGCCCCGCTGCTGATATAGAGGCAGTGGGGGGTAGGGAGTGAGTAGTCAAGTAGTCACTCGACTAGTCGCTTACATCTGTACTAAGAACATAAGAACGGCCATCCTGGGTCAGACCAAAGGTCCATCTAGCCCTGTATCGTGCCTTCCGACAGTGGCCAATGCTAGGTGCCCCCCGAGGGAATGAACAGAACAAGGAATCATCAAGTGATCCCTCTTCTGTCATCCATTCCCAGCTTCTGACAGAGTCTAGGGACACCATTCCTACCCATCCTGGATAACAACCATCGATGGACTTATCCTCCATGAATTTATCTAGCTCTTTTTTGAACCCTGTTAAAGTCCTGGCCTTCACAGCATCCTCTGGCAAGGAGTTCCACAGGTTGACTGTGCACTGCATGAAGAAAAAACTTCTTTTGTTTTAAACCTGCTACCTATTAATTTCATTAATTTCATTTCTCTCTGACTTTTCATTCTTCTCCTGATACATTGTGCTCCTTCTAACTCAGGGGCATTCACATTCTCCTCCTCCCAGTCATGCTGGGATCCTGACAAATATTCTCCATGGTTTCAAATACCCAAACACAAAAGAGAGGAGTATACTAAACAGCAAATATTGGTTTAACAGTTGAAGTCAGAGTTTGTGTAAATGACAGGCAGGTACAAGAACTACCCAATATTACACTGATATCTACACAGTGCATTCAGGAACCAAAACTCCATCACCTGTCAAGTCAAAAAGGATATGTGCTCGCTCCTAATTACTGACATGTCTTATTCTGGCGGCATTTCCATGTTTTCCAGGCCCTATTAACCCTTTAAAATATTCTTGTGCAGAGAGGCTATTTTAAGTTACCTCCCATAACCAGAAAACTTTTTATTTTCCAAGTAAGTTAAAAACTTTGGTCAAATTTTCATGCATCCAGACACCACCCTCTAAGGCCCTGATTCAGCAAAGCATTTATTCAGGTGCTTAACTGACTGCAGGGTTGTTGTTGTTGTTCCAAAATTAGTTTGTTTTCTGCAGGCAATTTTGATTTTTCACCCCCCCCCCAAAAATTGAACACCCAAACCTCTAAATATTTCAACTTGCAAATGGTGCCATAGTGCCTCAAGGGAGCTGATATTCGGATACCTTACATCCCCATTCCCCTATGTGGGCTGACTCCTCAGCCAAAGGACATTGCTCTTCATATGCTGTCTCTCCTCTCTGCTTGCAGCTAAGGCAAGGAATGCTTAAAACAACGATGAGCGTGCTAAATACAAGCTCTCCTGAATAGGTCTATCCATGGGAGTTAGGGGTTCAAACAGCTTAGAGAATCTAGACCTCAGTGCCCTCATAAGAAACACAACGCACCCCAAGGTTTTAGGTAATTCACACCTGGGGGTTGGGTTCAAATCGATTTTGTTTGGTCCATTTAATATAAGATGGGGCAGCTGCAAAGTTTGGACCTGGAACCAAATATGTCCCAAGTTCAAGGGGGAAGTTTTTACCCAGCGGCTTAGAGCCGTTTCTGCTGAAATGCTCTTGGCCTTTTTTATGCACGGGGATGGACAGCGCTCCTCAGACAGTAAAAATCAGCATAGTTCCAGCTAAGTCAATATCTTTATGCCATTTGCACCAAATGAGGAATGAGAAAAATCCACATGAAAATACCTGGGGCAAAGTTGAGCTTTGGAATCCACATTTAAGTCCTTAAAAAATGTTGGATACCCAGGGCCAAATTCTCTTCTCACTCACTCCAGTTTAATGCTAGTATAGACGAATGAACCCAAACAGCGTTACTCCCGTGTGAGAGCAGAATCAGGCTACAAACTGGTTGGCCGGGAACAGCTAGCAAACCCTCCCTGTTAATCTCTGTAAATCCCTGAGCCACCAATTATGCACAAGCTATTTATTTTAAAGAGATAAATAACGCAGCATGAAAAGGAGGAAATGCCCATGCAGTCAGTCCCCTGCCTTCCCCTGTTATTAACTACATTTAAAAAAATCAATGTATGGGTTTTATAACCATTCAAAACCCTCTCTCGTTTGATTCATTGGTTTGGTCTCTGGTGAATAAGTGGCGCTTTTTACAAGAATGGCAAATACTCCACTAATATATCAGTCTAACCTGAATGATAGTAGTGCCGATCTTGGACAGTTTGACAGCTATAATAGCTATTACATAGCTGGGGGGAGGGGGGAGGGTTTGGAGAGGAGGGAACAAGCTTGTAACTTTGCTCAGCTGGTGTCTCCTCCTGACTGTCAGGAATATTTTCTGTGTACTTTCAAAACCCAATCAAACACAACCCCACAGCGCATAAGGTGCAGGAGGTGACTTTGTGACACTTTTCAGGACTTGCCATCCCTGGGAATTCTCATGCCCCCCACCCACCCTTGGTAACCTTCATTACAAAACAAGGCTGAATGCCTTCAGAAATGAGCCAGGCCAGAGCAAATGTTGCTCGTGTTTTATCACCCGGGAAACTCAGAAACTTTCCAAGAATGAAGTTATGGGAGTAAAGCAGGCAGCAGTGTAAGCCAAGGAGCTCTAATGTACTGTCTCTCGCAGACAACAAGGCCTCAGTGTCAATGCAACAAGACCAAGGGCATACGCAGTCCAGAGAAGAAAGCCTCTATAAGAACTTACAGAACAGTGTTACAAACAGGTGGCAGGATACTAAAGAAAGAGACCCACAGAGAGAACAAGCAGCAAGACACAGACGTGCGTGGCGTACTTTTTTCAGGCTGGCATAAAGAATTTAGAGAATTAAGAGGGTTTTCTTTTTTTCCTCCTCAGCAGAAATGTGAAGGCTTTAATGATTACTCATGTCGAGGGAGCACAAATACTAGATTGTCTCTTTCCAGCGCACTCTGCTATATCTAACTTACTTGCAGCTTTAAAATCGTTGGTTTTTATGCTGCTGCTATTGCCAGCAATTGAGAGAGTGAATATGCTGGAGTTAGTGGATACAGTGAGAGCTGGGTGGATGATAGGTTATTTGGTTCACTGGCAACTGTGAATAATCACCGAATAAATTATTTCATATTGAACTGAAAAAGCCCCTTTTTCAGAATTTTTGGCAAACAGAAAAAAAAATGTTTCAGGCTGAATGACATGTTTAGTTCAGGCCAAGACAAAACGTTTCAAGTTTGAGTTTTTTTCATTGTCTTTGCCATAACACAAAAGGAAGTTTCAGATCAAAAAGCGTCATTTTCAAGCAAAAAATCCACACGTTTCATTTTGAAAATGATGAAATAGTTGACTACTTCATTTTTAGACTTTTTCATATTTGTTCTGTTTTCTCAACAGGCACCAATTGGGTGAAACCTACACAAATTCACAAAATATTACATCGTTGCAAACTCAGCATTTTTCCACATCCCCGCACAAATAAAATAAGGTTTTGGCCGAAACTTTCCCCCCAGCTGTAATTTTTAACCCCTTTTTTATATTCTTAAATGACGTAGTTTGAGGATTTCAGAAGGGTGAGAATTGAGCTGAATAGCGAAATTTCTCTCACCCGACATTTCAACATTTCTATGGGTTACAGAAGCAGTAACACGACCCCATGCATGTAGAACAGTCCCTGCCACTTCACTGAGAAAATTACCCACTTCTCTTCTGTAAGGACTCCATCCTGCCAAGGGCTGAGCACAGCAAAGTCCTTGGACACAGGAGAAGTCCGAGGGATTTCATTACAACTACTCAAGTGTTTTAAAGTCACTCATGTTCTTATGCATTTGACAGGATTGAGCCTCAGCGCTCAGCATACTTCAGGATGAATCATAGAATGCTAGAACTGGAAGGGACCTCAAGAGGTTATCAAGTCCAGTCCCCTGCTCTCATGGCAGGACCAAGCACTGTCTAGACCATCCCTGACAGGTGTGTGTCTAACCTGCTCTTAAATATCTCCAGAGATGGAGATTCCACAGCCTCCCTAGGAAATGTATTCCAGTGTTTAACCACCCTGACAGTTAGGAAGTTTTTCCTAATGTCCAAACTAAACCTCCCTTCCTGCAGTTTAAGCCCATTGCTGCTTGTCCTATCCTCAGAGGCCAAGGAGAACAATTTTTCTCCCTCCTCCTTGTAACACCCTTTTAGAAACTTGAAAACCACTATCATGTCCCCTTTCAGTCTTCTCTTTTCTAAACTAAACAAGCCCAGTTCTTTCAGTCTTCCCTCATAGCTCATGTTCTCCAGACCTTTCATCATTTTTGTTGCTCTTCTCTGGACCTTCACCAATTTCTCCATATCTTTCTTGAAATGTGGTGCCCAGAACTGGACACAGTGCTCCAGCTGAGGCCTAATCAGTGCAGAGTAGAGCGGAAGAATGACTTCTCATGTCTTGCTCACAACACTTCTGTTAATGCATCCCAGAATCATGTTTGGTTTTTTTGCGACAGCGTCACATTGTGGACTCGTATTTATCTTGTGGTCCGCTATGACCCCTTGATCCCTTTCTGCAGTACTCCTTCCTAGACAGTCGCTTCCCATTCTGTATATGTGAAACACATTGTCCCTTCCTAAAAGCCCTAAACTGCCCCTCAGAATATGTTTCTTCTCCAAAGCCTTCCCAGTAGGGCTGCTGCTGGGGTTCCCAGCAGTGCCCCGTACACCAGGCATGTCGGAAATGTCTTGCCTTGTGTTTGCACTACCTTATGAACACCTTGGTGCGGGGAACGTGTTGTGCAGCACCGTGCATGCGGTCAGCACTCAGTAAATACAACACATGAAATACTAGCTTGAAGCCCTGAATCCAAACATCCCCCCAACAGTGGGGAAGGTCCGATCCAGACCCAAACGGTGCATCTCAGGCCCGTTTCTAAATACTCCAAGGACTTGTGGGTAAATAAATGTTAAGGCTAGTTTGGGCCTGATACTAACAGATGTTTATGAGTCTCCACAGCTCATGCTGACATTGGTGGGACTTGCCATTCTAGGTCCCACCCTTGCAGGGTCAAACCCACAATGAATACAGTCATGTCTATATCTTCAAGACTCCTTAGCTGAGCTCCTAAAGAAAATCCCCCTCCCCAATCCTCTTTTCCAGCCCATGATGTACAAAATAATTTATACACAGATGATGCCAGAAGCTACACATGTGTAAAGACCATGTAAGGTGAAAGATCTGCAGTAGCAAGTTAACATACTCCTTGCCAGGCAATATTATTACACGTCCTTACTGAAAAAGACACCTGTTTCGTGTTGGTCCACCTCCGTCCTGGAAACATGGTCGTTCTGAACAAACGACATGAGTCAAATTCAGCCCTTCGTCCTGTCCACACAAGCCCACTTACTTCTAGGGTTGCCAGATACTTTCACAAAAAGTACCAAACATGGCGGGGAAAAAATGAGCAAAAAAAAAAAAGGGGGGTGAGCAAAGTTGTTGAGAAAAAAAACAACCTTCACAAAAAAAAAAAAAAAAGAGGCACTGCACCTTTCAATCCCTGCTCCCCCTGCTCCCACCAGACACGACAGGAGAAGAATGTCCCAAGCAGCCTTCCGTCCGAGAAAAACATAAAATACTGGACATTTTACATGTCCGGTACTTTCTGGTTTTTTTACTGGACAGAGGCCACAAATACTGGACTGTCTGGGCCAATGCCGGACAACCCTGGCAACCCTACTTACTTCAGGGGTGGCCTTGCATGAATGTGACTGTGAGCAAAGAGCAGCCTTGTACACCTCTGACATCAGAAGCTGGTCCTGCACCTGCTTGGCAGGGAACTGACATGATCACTAAGCAGCCTGCTGCTGCTGAAATACCAGGGGATTAAGGTACGGCCGGGGGAGGGGGAGGGGGAATAGGGGAGGTCAACATGCTGCACATGGAGACTAATTCCTGGGGCTTCTGAAACAGCCATTTAATCAGCATTAAAATAGGCAAACAGTCAAATGCGGGCTCCCTTTGTGCCCTTCTTCTGCGCCCTTCCCCTACCTCATTCCCTAGAGTGATCCCTGGACAGGCGACGGGCATAATAGGGGGCCTCAGGGCGGCGGGGTGTGTGTGTCCCTAGTACTGGTGGTGCATCAGTGCAAGGTCATTAGCAGCAGAGAGGTGCATCAGTGCAAGGTCACACAAGGCAGCGCCAGGGGAGCCCATCAGACCTTTCCGGAAGGGTAAGTAAAGACAACCTGTGACTGCTTCCCTCAGAACTCTGGGGCTATATCCACACTACCCGGTTATTTAGAAATAAGTTATTTCGAAATAATAACGCCCGAAATAACTATTTCAAAATAAGCTGATTCCTCTTCACAAGCAGGAGTTATTATATAAATATATTATATATATTAATACATAAATATATTGGTGTTTAGAGTGAGTGTGTGTGTGTGTGTGTGTGTGTGTGTGTGTGTTCCTCCTCTTGAGGTGTTTTAGCAGGTTTTATGTTCCCCCCACTTTGGGGTCTTGTATTTTACTTTATATACATTCATGTATTGTGTTTTAAATTTTTTTTGTAAGCTGCCTCAAACATTTTAAATAGAGATGCGGGATAAAAATATTGAAATAAATAAATAAATAATAAATATTATTTCAAAATAACCAACCCCTCGTTTCGAAATAACAGGCTTGCTACTATGGACGCTCACATTGTTATTTCAAACTAACTCCCCAGTGTAGACATGCCCTGGAAGACCCGGTCTTGTCCCTGCCCTATCACAGCAGGATGCCTGATTTATCCCCTGCTGTTCTCTTCCAGGCCATTCAAACGGCAACTGGTCAAGAGGTCTGTAATTATTATTACACGGCACCCTTCCTTTTCTCTTCTCCTGAGAAAATCTCGTGCAGCAGGCTGGGACAGCAGACAATGAAATTATACCATGAGTTTTTCCTTTGGGACTTCACCTGCAGAAGGTAATTGTTAAGCATCAACATCATCAGCAAGGCAATGGAGATGCAGCAAGACTGGCTACTCGCAGGCTTGGAGTGGAGTCATTTTCATTAAAGAGATAAGATCACTCACGAGTCGGAGGTAGCTTACCAGTCCTCTCCGTCCTGCTTTCAAAAAATAGGCCATTTGTTAACTTTAATAACCACGCGCGCACCCAGAGCAATTCAGAGGGCGGGCGGGTGCCTCCGGTGAGTTCCAGTAGAGAAGAGGAGGACTGCAAATCAGAGTTCTTCCCATCTGCACTTTAACTCAGTAAAAACAAACAATACTTCTTCTCTAGTAGTTTTCATCAGTCCATCTCACAGCCCTTGACAAAGAAAGTCTCATCGGCCCAGTTTTACAGACGAGGGAACTGTAAACACAGAAGCAAACTGACCTGCCCAAGACCACTAGCAGGCCAGCATCTCCCCTCGCAGTAGAATCCAGGTCTTATGTCTCTGTCTTAGTCGGAGACTATGGAGGCGGGATGGGGTGTGGGTTGAAGGGGCCTACCTGGGCCTGGCTGAACCACATTTGTCTGGGCCAAACCAGAGTGACTCTGCAACCTCACGTGCCCGGTTGCAACATCACTCACTCCCATTTGGAAAGGGTACAGGCAGTGCTTTTTTTGTGACGGTACTGCCTGGTACTCAGTACCGGCACCTCCAGACGCAGTACCAGCACCTCCAATCAGAGCTCAACCATTTTTCCCCTTGAGTACCGGCACTTTTTTTTTTTTTAAACAAAAAAAGCACTGGGTACAGGTAAGAGGGTTCAACGGGTGAGGGGAAAATCTAAGCCTCCACTGCTACCCATGTACTGTCAGTGCTGTTCCCCAGCCCCTGCCTGGTGGCTAATAGTTTCTTTCAAAGCGGGTCCCCTGGAGTACATCCTCAGAGCCACAATGCCTTCCTGCAGATTAGTGCTGTCTCCACATGCAGCTCTTCTTTCCTTCCTGCAGTGGGACACTGATCCGCTGTCCAAAACAGAGGCAGCCCCGCCGCATTTCCTACAATGCCTGAAGTTACTGTTAGTATGCAAGTGGCATCTAGAGACTGGGGCCTGGCTGGCTACGTGCTGCACAAACACACAGAAAGGGACAGCCCCTGCCCTGAAGAGCTCTCAGTCTCAACAGCCAAGAAGCGACGTGCCCCAAATCAGTGGCAGAGACAGGGACGGTAACCAGGTTTCCTGATTCCAGGCCAGTGTCCTGTGCACTAGATCAGACCTGCACAACATACGGCCCGAGGGCCACGTGCGGCCCGCAGGGGCTCACTGTGTGGCCCGTGCCGACTACGGGTGGCGCAGCCCCATCCGATCCACCGGCCGGGCGGAGGAGCGGAGCGCCACTGGGGAGGGGGAAGTGCGGCGATTCTCGTCGCCGGGCTGCCTGCATGCAGCTCCAGCGCGAGGAGGCAGGGCGCGAGCCAGAGGGCGGGACGCCGGCAGATGCCAGGATGCTGGCGTGACGTGGCGTTGTGACGTCACGGCCAGCGACCGCCGGATTCAAAAAGGTTTCGGCAGCCCCACAAACTGGAAGGCAGAAGTCAGATAGGGGAGGAGAAGGGGGGCAGGTCAGGAGAAAGGGGAAGGCACCAAGTGGAGACATGTGTGGTGTGGTTTTTTTTTTTTGCTCGACAAAAATTTTTAACCCGCGTGTTCGGTATTTTTTGGGAGAGCATCCCTACTTGAGGCCCGCAGCTGTTTTCTTTGGAGTAATATGGCCCTCGCCGCTTTCCGAGTTGTGCAGGTCTGCACTAGATGCTTTTCCATGACTGTCTGATTATTCAGAACAGTTTCCCCCCCAATCTAGTCTCCTTATTCCCTTTACTGCTGCTTCCTCAGGAAGGTAAGTTCACAAATATTAAATGGATCCTTGCCGGGTGAAGATCAGATCTTATGCCAACCACTCCTGGGTCGGCAAACTTGCCGTGAATTTACTGATGTGTACTGGTTGTAAAGATGGAGGGCATCTCTGCAAGGAAGCTGCTGCTCCCATTTGATCTCTGCCGATATGTCCGTTCAAGGCCCGCCGGTAACGCCAGCTAGAATTTACTTTGTTGTTCTGTTCTTCATCGTCTAATCACTCACCACAAGCCACCCTCCGCTAGGCACAGCCCTTCTGTGCTGTGGTCAAGACAAAACTGGGATGAGGAATGAAATGCCTTTCACCCTAGAGCATGTAACAGGTCAGGGAGGTCAGACAACGGCCGTTGGCAGGACAGCTCAGTGAATCGACCTTGGGACTGCCGCTGGAATTCACTGCACCTTGGAGGGCCGTCCTGCCCCCTCCCCAGCCCCCGGGAGGAGGACACAAGGTCAGAGGTTCAGAAGAACGAAGGCGGTCGGGAGGTACAGGCTCAGCCCTGCAAAGCTCTACTCCCATGAGTAATCCTCATTGTGATGACTCCCATGGAAGTCAAGAGGGGAAGGGTGGCTGTTAAACCTGTGTAAGGAGCATAGGAAGAGGCCTTGTCAATAGGGCCGCCCCAGCATGCACCGTGGGGTTCCCCAACCCCCAGTGTTTCGCCGGCTCTCCCAAACACAACCCCCTGTTCTTCCTTTTCCTTCCTTTGCAGGACGCCAGGTGAGGAAGCCCGCACCAGCCCCACCTTGCAAATGAGAACAGCGCTTGACTTGCTGTCCCTGGGGGTCAGGCCTTTCCAGCCCTGCTGCTGGCCCCCTCGCGATGGATGTGCTGTGTGACCAAGTCCATAGTGCTTAGTCAGCACCTTCCCCTTTGCACACAGTGGGCCGCAACGGGCAGATGGTTGCTTCCGGCCTATCACTCTCCCCAGGCCGGGCCTGAGCTACAGTGACTGTGTCACCTTCCTCACCCCCAGATCTCCGGGCAATGCAGCGCCCCACCTGCTCCTCAGCGCTATGCATAAAGGATGCACACGATGTAAAAATCATAGCCAGGCGGCACGCAGGGTGCCACCCACAGTTCTGCTCCTGAAATGGGACCTGCACAGGCGATTCTCTGCACCGGGGTTCTCCACAGCCACCAGCGTCAGTCCACCGAGGTGGATTTGATGGTCTCCCCTTGCCTCCAGATCCCAGTGACAAGCCAGTCCGCTCCCCCCGCCAGCCGTATGCCACACGGGTTCCTGAAGTCTGCCTCAGGCCCTGGAAAATCCTATTGCCCCGAGATGCAGTACACCTTGGGCTAGCTCTAGAGAGCCCTGGAATGAGTTATGGTTTTAGCCTTGGTCTGAGATCTGGACAGAGGTGGTGAGTGGCTGTATTTTTATCCCTGCCAACCCATTTTATGCAGCAATCATTTGGGCTGGTGCTGCAGCACCCAGTTCAAAGGACAAAGGCATTCTTCAGAGAGTGAACCAGCCAGCCCGTCTTTTTTTTAAATTGCCACTTTGTCCCCGCATCCTTCAGCCAGGAACTTCAAAGCGCATCGCAAGCTATCATTATACTTCCCAGTGTGAGAGAGCTGATGTTATCCCCGTGGCAGAGATGGAGAAACTGAGATGCAGAGAGGTAAAAACACCTTGCCCTATAGCCCCATGAATAAATAAAAGAGCCAGGAATAAAACCAAGCAGTCATGCAACTCCCTGCCCAGTCCGTAAGAATCCCCTTTCCACTGCATATGCTTCATGATGGTAACACACTGGAAAACCATTTCCCATCGCTGTCCAAACCAGCACCACATTTGGGATGAGTCAGCCCCCTGGTGGCAACCGAGAGGCCAAAGACTGAATGGGCTCGGAGCCGTTACTACTCTGGTACTTTTGGAAGGCGGCTAGGAGGGTGGGGCCTATTTCCCATCTTCTGTTCATTCATGTATCCAAGCAAAATGCCTCTGGGCAGAGTCCACCGGCGCCTTTTCTTGCTTCTCACAGCAGTGGGCCCAAGCTGAGGTTCTCTCCTCAGTGTCTTCCTCTGGATCCCTTTTGAGGACCAAACCCTCCTTCTTCTGCAATGAATTGACTCTTGGAAGAGGGTGTGCTTTGATTTTAGGATTTCCGGCCAATCAAATAGGCTCATGCTTTTTATGAGCTCCAAATTCATCCCATACTTTTGGGTTGTTTTTTTAATTAAAAAGGAAAAACACATGCCAATATTTTCAAATGTGGGTGCTTAAAGTTACTGGCAGGCTCCCGAGAGCTGGCGAGCATGCCAGCCGGGGAGATCGCTGCCCTGCCACCTAACTTCCTGAGCTACCCGGCTTCCTGCTATGTGGACTGCTAAGGAGGCTGAGAGCCCAGGGAGAAAAGAAGCCAGGAAGGCCTGGATCCTTGGCAGCTCACCAGATGGAGAGCTTTGGATTCCTGGTAGAGCACTAAGCAGGCTGCCAAGGTGCCAAGGAGGTGGAAGGAAACCTGGCCTGGTTTCCATCAAAAATTGGCTGGAATTAATGTGTTTCTGGGGAACGTTTTGATTCGGTGTGATCAGCATTTTCTGATAGAAAATTGATCCATGGGAAAATTTCCAACTAACTCTATTTCTTCTTAAAAATAGAAATAGCAGTCATCTGAAGAAGTGGGCTGTGCCCGCGAAAGCGCATGATACCATCTACATGTTTTGTTAGTCTTTAAAGTGCTGACAGACTATTTGTTGTTTTTTAAGTTTTTCAGGTTACAGACGAACTTGGCTACCCCTCTGAAGCTTTCTATTTCTTCTGTTTATTTTGGTGGCAATTTTTTGTCTTAGCAATATTTGTAACTATCCGACTGCAGCTCGGCACACCGAGCAGATCCTCAGCCAGTGTAACATCAGCAGAGCTGCAACCATCCACAGCAGCATCTATTATTGGACTTTTGTACAGCCGCCTCCGTGTTGTCTCCTTGCTTCTCACCTATATACACACTAATAATTACAGCACTATCACAGTGAACACTTGGCAAACAATTCCTTGGTATTAAAGGGTACCGACAAGGTGGTTTAAGGTTCCGAAACGCTGGGCGTAACGAGCAAACTTCTCAGATTGTAACAACGAGCTTCCATTTGGATGTCGTTGTTTGGGGGAAAGGGTTAGGAGTTTTTCACTGAAGGGTGAACATTTGCTGAAGAGTTTCACTAAGCCTGCAAGAAGATCAGTGCAGAGCGAATAGTGGGGAAACCAGGAGCAAACACTGTCCCAGGTTTGAAGGGCGTTTGTCCTGTCTATTTGTTTATTCTTGAAAGTTCATGCAAATGGGTTCTCTTAATGCAAATACCTAGCTCTGCACACATACAAATGTGCTTGTGCATGAATACAGGTGTTCACAAAGGGCTGCATCCTGTTGAAGTCAAAGGCAAAACACCCATTGGCTTCCATGGAGCAGAATCAGGCTTCATTTGTACAAAAACCCAACAGCGCCTCTTTGTAGTTGCAAGCCCAAGAACAGAAATATTGTGGGCTAGCCTGAGGCTTTAGATGCGGCAACGAGTAAGAGGAAGAATGTGACCCCTGTACACCATGCAGAATTGTGTCTCAGAGAGTCAGAGGTCCTTCCCCGCTCCTCTCTTGCTCATGGGTGGAAGGAGAGGGGGTGGTTTTCTGAAGTCCCACAGAGGGTGCATCCTCCTTTCCTTCACCCACGCATCTGGCTTGCTCCTCTGGCCAGCAATCAGGGGGAGGCAGAAGGAGAAGGGGATCTAATCACATAAGCCACCATATCAGAGGCTCATACAACTGCACATCCACCAATGTGATCTGTGCCATCAAATGCCCGCAAGGCCCCTCTGCCACATATATTGACCAAACTGGACAGTCTGTACGATAAAGGATAAATGGACACAAATCAGACATTAGAAATGGTAACACACAGAAACCTGTTGGGGAACATTTTAACTTGCGTGGGCACTCACTAAGGGATCTAAAAGTGACTATATTACAAAACCAGCTGGAGAAAGCAGCTGCAGAACTTGGTTTCATTTACAAGTGTGACACCTGTAATCAAGGTTTGAACAAAGACTTGACCTGGATGGGCCGCTACATTCCACACCCTAATGACATCAAAAGCTAAGCACCGGGTACTTACAGCCCACTCTTTTAGCCTCATTTAGCATGGACACTCTAATTGACAATATTTTTTTCCTATTTTTTCCCTTCTCTTTCCCTCCCCATCCCCTCTTTCTCTGCTATTTATTTGTCCCCTGCACCTCTTGCTCCAGTCATCTGAAGAAGTAGATTGTGCCCAAGAAAGCTCCTGATACCGTCTACATTTTTTGTTAGTCTCTAAGGTGCTGTAGAACTATTCGTTGTTTTTTAAGTTTTTTCAGAAGGGGAAGTACTCACAGAGCAGGGTTGGAGGACCTTACTCTTCCCCAGTCAATACAGACGGGGGCACAGTCCAGCTTTAGGTGACCAGTCACATACCCCCACCACCCACAGTTGGTCATGGCCAAGGGCCATTGCCAATTATCCAAAGCGTTAGGCGAACCATCCCACAGAACAAATGAACCCTTGGAATATCTGTGAGGAGATAAGGAGGGGAAAGTGTCTAAAGCTGTTGGATAAATTGTTCCTTCTGAGTAGGCGGCCCAGCTCTAGGAGAGTCTAGACAAGATTTACTCACTATTTATGGCCAAACTCATTCTGTGCATTTTAACCCCTCCACGGGGATGCTATCACATACCCATGTACCCAGTGTGAACTCTCTCTTGTTTAGAAACACTCAGAGCTGAAACCATCAGTGTTTGTGTCTTTAGGGTGAAGGTCATTGACTCCCCCTGCTCCCCGGCCAAAAGGTTCTCACTCACCCTGGCCCTTAATAGGAGCAAGAAGGCTGTGTCCTGAGACAGCGCTTATCAGCAAGAGCAGATAAAAATGCTGAGGGGGTTCCAATAAAGTATGGCTGAAGGCTTAATGGGTTGAAATGGGAGTCTGGGTTTTTTCAAGGCCCTTCCCTAGCAGCATAAAGTAAATGCTCAGACACGATTTCGTCTGGGACGGCCGCTGATCATTCCCTGCCTGGTCAGCTCTGCTAAAAGGAAAAGCCTCTTTTCCCCTTCCACAAATGCAGCCCATCTGATAAGAATAACTTAAGCAAACAAAAAAGGGTTGAATTCCAGTTGAAGTGATTCATCACTGAGTCAGAACTCCTGCCAATGAGATCATTGAAAGAGCATTTGCTGAGCAAGGGAGACGGGGCTAGGAGCCGGGGAACTGAGAGAAATAAAAAAGGGTTGTGTCTGTCCATGACTTTTGTCTTCACTGGGGGAAAAGGTGACTTCTCACTTTAGCTAATCCGAGGGATGAAAAGGCACTTTATAATTTTCACATTTGTTAGCAGCAGAGGAGCTCAGCTCTGTGCTCCTGGAAGGGGCGGGGCCTTGAGAGGAAGAGGCGGGACTGGGGCACCCAGCCCTTCACACCACGTGGCACACGGCATGCCCCCCAGCCCTCAGAGCTGCACACAGCCCACGGCGCTCCAGTGGTGATTTAAAGGGCCTGGGTTCTGCTGCTGCTGCAGTAGCAGCGGCAATGGCCAAGAGTCCCAAGCGCCTTTAAATCACCAGGCCCCAGGGCAACTGCCCCCTTCCCCTCCTCCACATCCGCGGGTCTGATTAGCAGGCAGAGGTAAACCCTCCGGCTCCACCATAGTGGCCTTCTTATGCACGTGGAAACAACAAACTATCTTGTGTTCACTCAAATGTGAGAATTACCACCTCTGGATGCAAACTTAGCTCCTTACTAGAATCCCCCCCCAACTTCCACACCCTATTTATGCCTGCACATGATGTGTGTGAAGCATATAATCTTGCTCCCGCCTCGCACGGTTAGCAGCTTTACCAAAGGGCACTAACAGGCAGCAGATGTTAAGTGGATAAAGGGAAGCCCTCCCATTTGCTGTGGTAGGTTTTTCTAAGAGGAAAGCTGCTGTTTAATAACGTCACAGGAAATCTCAGCCAACCCAGAACTCAGTGCTCTGAAAGGATTGAAGAACTAGAGCCCAGCACTTCATATTTTTTATTTGCTACTGCAACCCCTGTGCTGCACTACCCTCTCTGCCAGCATTGATACGTGAACTTACCAGGTACACAGGTATGTTCTGTGTCCCCTCACTGGTACCTTATACACCAAGAAGAGGTTACATTAAAACTGCTCTCGGGCCATGTGGTGTCATAGAATCATAGAATACTAGGACTGGAAGGGACCTCGAGAGGTCATCGAGTCCAGTCCCCTGCAGTGTCCTAGTGGCTGGCAGCATACTAGGGCTGTCTGGAAGAGCTGAGTTGGATTTCTAAACTAATCCAGACCCTCTGGACCTGGGAGTGCTGCTGGGACGGTACACACAGCCCTTTGGGGGAGACTTCACGTGGGCCTCCAAGTATTCCCTCCACTTCAGTCCTGGAACTGCACTGAGGGGTGTCACGTTCAGCTCTCCTTATGCAGAAAAATGGATTAACCCAATATGGGTCCTCTGAGGGTGATCGAAAGGGGGGAAACATGGTGGATTCCTAAAATATTTCCCCTCCAGATTAAGAGTCTCGGAAATAATGGCACAGCAATTCTGCCCGACGGATGACAGCAGAATGGAGCAGAAACTTGAGCATGTGGGATGCAAAATGGTGAAATATAACACACACACACCCCCGCCACAGAACAAATATCCAGAAATAGAGAAGAGGCGGTGGAGGTAAATAAAATAAGAAATGGGACAGAACATAAAAAGATGCATAGGCCAAAGTAAGACACCAGAAATTAATTCCGGAGATATATTCTTAACCAGGTACAATATAAGGAAAAGGAAATTGTGTATCTTCTGACCCATGTAAACTACTGCCAGGAACAGAGGCCAGACTGACAGAAACACTGCTCTCTTTCAGTTACAGACTAACACGGCTACCCCTCTGAGACATTTCAGGGAGAGTCAGTCATACTCTACTCACTCTTCCCCTGGTGTTCTGTGTCTGAGTCTATGGCAGTTACACATCCTTACACATTCACAGAAGACATCCTTAGAAGCAGCCTCTAACAAACAACTTGGGACCAATTGCCACCCATTATACCCACACTAAAGACCAGTGGGTGACAAGAACCATTCAGCTCCCTTCCTGACAATGAAAAGAGGGACCGTCTCTAAGATCATTCGGTTTGTTTGTCTTCTGAAGCCAGTCTTTCTACCAGGAACTACAACATAAGCCCCAGGGGCGACACTCACCTCTGGCGTAACTCTGTTCCCTTCAGCGAAGTGACACTCAAGATACATTTGGCCCCCTATAGCTGCATTGTGAAAACAATGAAAGGGATCTGAAATTCAGGCAAGGCGCTAAGACATTTGCAAATGAGATTCATTCCCGGAAGAGCCCTTCCAATGAATGGGCCAGATTATGGATCTCTCTCTCTGTCTCTCTCTCTGACAGCCCTCAGCACAGAGGTTTGGCAGAGAGACCCATGGGCAGCTCTTAAGGTCCATATTAGCTGCTAGCTGTCACCAGGTCTTTTCCCTATGCCCAAAATATCCCTCAGGCTAGAGAAAGGTGACGTTAAAACAAAACACTGACTCCTGCAAAAGGATAAACTTAAAAAACAACAAATGGTCTGGTAGCACTTTATAGACTAACAAAACATGTAGATGGTATCATGAGCTTTTGTCGGCACAGCCCACCTCTTCAGATGACTGGAGTTTTGAATTTAGGATGTGCAGACCCAAAATAAATAGGGGGGAAGGAAAAAATGGAAGGGGGCAGGAAACAAGGAGCAGAGGGTATGAAAATATCAAAGGGAAAACCAAATAGGCAGAACTGGTAATTTATAAGCACCAAACGATTGGATAGTTGAAAGAAGCAGATAAGGATCATAGGATAGCAATTAGAGAGGAAGGGTACTGAAGCAAGAATCTACACAGAGAGCTTTTGGCATCTTCATTGAATGTTAGGTTGATAATGTCCCAGCCATCCATTATCTCGATTGAGGAGGCCATCAGTGTGAGCACTGAATTTGTGGATAAATTGTAATTCCAATGCCTCTCTGTTATTTGGCTTGTAGAAATGGTTTGTGACAAGACAGCCACTTGGAGATCTTTTAAAGAGTGATTAGGTATATTGAAGTGTTCCCCAACAGGTTTCTGTATGTTCCCTTTACGTATGTCCGATCTGTGTCCATTGATCCCTAGGAAAGGTATAGGCCAGGGTGCTAAAAAATAACCTGCCCAGCCTTTATTCAAAAACCCTACAGAATTTAATTGGAGGTTTAAAATTTTGATCACCTTGTTCCCATCCTCTATGACATTCAGTAGGACTTTTCCTTCAGGAAGCAGTGGCAGGCAATTGCTTTCTATAGAGCCAGAGAAAAACTACAGAGTCACACCACTGAGTTTTTTATTTTTCTGAGAAACTTGGACTGCTGGAACTCTGTACTCCCTAGGGAAACACAAGAAGCAGAAAGCAGGGTGTGTCTGAATGGCTATCTGTCTCCTTTATTTGTTAGATAATCTGTGCATGTGCAGTTAGGCAAGAAGCGGGGGAAGCTGCTAGTCCACAAGGCAAGGGTTAGATTTCTCTTTTAGTAGCTCAGGACGGGGTTCCTCCCAGGGCAGTGGAGGGAGAATGAAGGTCTTTAAGGTGGTGCCTTCCTTACAGGGAATTGTAATGTATTGGCTGGTGCATACCACTGTCCCAATCTGGAGGGGCAGATTGCTTTCTACTTGTTAGCCTGTAAGCAAGGAACTGATTTAGCATGAAACTTGGGAGAATATATTTCTATCCCTCCAAACCAAATTTAACAATTGTAGTGAAAGCTGATACTTCAAAATTCCCCCCCTGGCTAGCTGCTGCTTCTGCTATCACTCTATCGGGCAATCTAATGCCTCAGATTTTGGGTGTTGGCAGCCAGTTATATTGCAAATAAAGGCTTTTAACTGGCCATTTAGTATCATACCACTACCATGAAGGTGTTGTCTGAGCTCCTGTCCTCTCAACTTCAGAAAATAACCTTGTTATTCAAAAACTAGTCTGGAACCTGAACTTTGCAACAGGATACAACTTCACAGAGGACATGACCAATGATGCAAAAAGGACTCTCTTGAGAAGCGGCTGAGGTAGTATCTTTTATTGGACCAATTTCTGTTGGCCAAAGAGGAGACAAGCTTCAGGTTGCACAAAGTTCTTCTTCAGTTCAGCTCTTCTTCTTGAGTTACCAATGTATCTTGTTTCAGTTCTCTGGGGCAATTACCAGCTTCCACCTCAAATCCTTCCACTTTCACATGAAGCCCCAAATCTCCCATCAAATTTTAATTCTATAACAAAAGAGATTTTCTAACTGAAACATTAGTTGCTTTTGAACTAATTCCCTCCACTTTTAAATCCAAATTCAATCATTCCTGGCACGCTCTCAAAAGAGTGGCCCTAGCGACAAGGCCCTGTGTTGCTTCAACTCATGGGGATTCTCAGTGTGATCTGGGTGCAGAAGACCCGCAGTATGCTCCTCAGCTCTGCTAATGGTGATGTCTCTGTAACTGCAGTGGCTGTTTCTGTAGTTTTCCTGAATATCTACTTTGTTGTCCAGCTAGTGCAACCCCAGTATTGTTGGCAAAAAAATACTCCAGGCAGGTCAGAGCAGGTCTAGATGACAGGGAGGATAACACCAGAGGCTGGTCTAAGTGACCGCTTGTACCTACAGTAGCCACAGCAAGACTTCACCAATGCTACAGCCATGGGGAGTGGTTTCTGGGAAAGCCCAGGGTGGACAAGGCTGGCACGTGGTATAGTGGATAACTCTGATGTCCAAATATAAAGCCACTCAGGAACAACTGACTTTGTTTCTTACATTCCTAAGGGATTTGCTACAAAGTATTGAAAAGTGAATTTATCAGCTCCCCGATTTGACTCAATGACCTCCTGAGGTCACTTCCATCTCTATGATTCTGTGTCAGTCCTCTGTCTTGTCATTTGGAAGAACAAGAGGCACCAAAAGGCCTTGTTCTCCAAGGTCCCCAACATGATGTAGAGAAGCACAGTTCATCTTAAACAAGAGGCATTAGGGAAACCACTGCAAACAACGGACAGATTTCCATACAATCTGCGTTCCAATTGTGTTTCATTTATTTATCAGCACCACACTGCGTTCTAGGAATGTAACATTCCAGTTAATTAGTTAACCGGTTAAACTTTAGGTTTAACTGGTCAACCAATTAAGCGGTATCCCACACCCATCCCCCACTTCCCACGTGCAAGGCTGCCGCTGCCGGCCTCCCAGCGCTTGGGGCTGTCCGTTACCCGTTCACATCCCGACTGCATTCCGGAACTCTGTCGCGCACACATAGACGTCTAGTTGCCAAATAACATAACTGCCAGTAAACACATAACTCCCATCTCTTATTAAAGCGAGGAGTCTTCCCACTGACCTTAATGGGAGTTGGATTGGGCCCCAGACTGAGAGGAAAAAAACAAGCCCTATAGAGAGCGAACTGATTTGGTGACTATAGGGGAGTCCCAGCACCAATTCTCAAACCTGAGAACATCTGGCACATGCGCCCCACGGGTTCTCCCAACCTTCAGTGAAAAACCTGTGGTGTGCAGCCTGCCCAAAGGTGCGCAAGGGAAGGTGGAAAGCTGCAAGCTAAAATGAAGGCCTGGAATCAAAAGAAGGGAATGATTCATGCTTAGTTGTTTCCCTTCCCCCATTCCAGCAAAGCAGAGTCAAACACTGTCCCCCGCCCCCCCTTTGCTCTCTAAGGGCTAGAAGTCTTTTATATTTAAATGAAAATCTGTCAAACTAATTAAGTGAAGAAGTAACAGTCTCATTATGTGCTCATTAGAGGACATCATAATGGCCATAAATTCCTCAGAGGGCAACAGAATGTGTGTGAGTGCATGTTCTTAGAATGTCTCAGAAGATCCACGCTCAACTATGTCTTTTGTCTTTCCTTTAGCCTCCGAGAGACAAACAAAGACCACAGTATTGCTTAAATTAGATGCAAAGTGCTACATACTGCCATAACGGTATGGGCCAGCGTTCTGCATGCACAAAAAGTCAGGAAACTCCAATGATGGTTCCCACAGGGACGATAATTTGGCCATCGTGAAAGATATGGGAAGTGAGAGATCATTGTATGAGGTGTTCATTATTGTGTTTGAATATACATGCACAATACAGTTAGTGGTTGCTGTGGACTGCTTTGAATTTACTGCTGGTAAAAATCTCAACTAATATGGTACATTAATGTCATTTTTATTTTAATTGCCTTAGTTTTTCAAAAACAAATTAGTGAGCAATGGCATACTGAAATAAACGGCGCAATATTTAGTCACATACAATTGTCTTTATTTCTCATTCTTCCCCCTTCTCCCAAACTTAAGCAAAGCCTGCCTTCCCCATTGAGGTCTATCAGCTTCTCACATGCGAGCTTTTAAAATGAAACTGGGTTGGAATTAACATGACAATAAAAACTGGTTGTGAATAATAAAATAATAAAAACTGGTTGTGACAATAAAAACTGCTGCAGGTGTGAGCAGAGCGGGAATGACTCAAAAGCAATCATAGATTTGGGTGGCTGTTCTGATGCGGTAGCAGCAAAAAGACCGCTGAAAGCTCTGCAGCAAAATAGACAATGGGCCAGTGTGGAGAAAGGAGATTGGACGGCTGGTCTCATCTCTCAGGCCATGTGCAACGGTTGGGTGTAGCTACAGATGGCAGCTAGACACTTCTTGAACCCCCAGCTGGTGCCCTGACCTGCAAGCGTGGGCATGAGAGAAAAACTAGGTAGGATGCCATGATGAAGTAAAACCAGGAAAAAAGTCCCATCAGGGGAGCTTCTGAGAACCAATCAACGACCAAACAGCAACCACTGTCATCACTGCTCCTATGAAAACAACAGCTACAGTTCCACCAGCTAGAAAAGAATCCGGTTATCAATCCTCACATGACATGACACAAGCCGATCCCCAGTGACTGCCGGAAAGAAATGTTCATCCACAGATAGTGCTGCACAAATAGGAGCCTGCGGGGTGGGTTTTGCAAAACACCTTGTATGTAACTGAGAGCAGATCCCAGAGTGGACAGGCCACAGGTCTATCCCGGCATGATGATTCCCCTCGCCCACAAGTGGGCTAAGTCAGATGCAAGGGACAGGAGTGCTGCTCACATGGAGACCCCCAGGTAAACTATCCAGGTGCATTTGTGCCTTTCTAAGCATAAGTTAAGAGGAAGCTTTCATTTTCCTCAAGCCTGAGTTAGGCCCAGGCCAGCTCCTTGCTGTGGGAGTGAGCACAGAGCGGCAGCAAGAGAGAACCACCACTGCAACAGGGGGGCTTCATCAGGCAATTATTTATCCTCATCGTTACCGAAGCTTTGATGCTTTGGAGGAGGAATCCATGTAAGCCGGGCAATGATTCATTTCCCTGCCTCCCTCTTCCGCAAAATAAATTAATCTGGTTTAGTGATAAACGAGGCTGCGTTACTGCCAGGAGACAGATCTCAGCTGGATCAGCCTCATATGGCACAGAGTGAGAAATGGATTTCATTCTATGTGATGGGCCTGATTTGCAGAGGTGCCCATTGAACTTGGGGGGGAGTCACATATACACTGCCCCTCCAGGAACTGGGCCCTGCATATTGCAGAATGTGTTTGCTTGCCTTACTATGCAGCGTTGCCAGTCCAGTCATCCACGAGTCAGTCCTCCACGTCACAAGACTGGCTCTAAAATGACGAGGTTTTGTAAGAATTAAATAAAAAAGATCCCCCCTCCCCTTATTATGTCTTTCTGGGTTTTGAGCCAGGAGGGCTAGCCACTATGTTTTAAAGGAAATCTGACAGACTCATGAATCACATGACTCCCAGAACTAGGGCTTTAAGATGAACATCAAAGATCTAAGAGTTGCCAAAACTGCTATGGCTCACTGGAGGAATTTCCTGTTTGGTATTAAAGTGTTCCAAAAATGGAAGCAAAGCACACAACTTTGGAGAAAACTTCTGGTCTTCACAGAGATGGAATGAGCTTGAATTAGAGAACTTAAACTTCGCTTAATCAGCTAATCGAGTAGTCGATGGAATTCCGCTATCCCCGCTGCGCCTCTGCCCCGCCCACGGCTCTTGCTACATTTCAAAGGCAGAGGTGCAGCAGGGAACCCAGACAGGGAAGGCAGAGGCACAGCAGGACTATGGAAATTCCATCAATTCCTCAATTAGCTGATTAATCTCAATTTAACATCCCTAATCCATGTTAGCCAAATCATTCAGTCCTTGCTTATGAAAGTCACCCATTAGCCTCAGAGGATCATCTGTTTGGGGCAGGAGGGTTACAGGTTCTGGCTGGATATTAATAGTTCTCAGTTAGAGCAAAATCCTAAATCTTCTGTCACGGGAAACGTGGCAGCTTCCCTTGGGAAAGATGCAGAGAAAGAGAGACATATGAAAGTGTCTGAAAGTCTTGCGGCGTGGCGTCTGGAAGATACAATTCTATTGTGACAGGATTCTGGTTTGGAATAATTCCTTTGAACGTCCTTTGGTCAAAGGAGTTACTGGATTGTAGTGACTTGTTTTCCCCATCTCCATAGGGACAGGGAGGCTGTATTCTCTTCTGTCTCCAATGAAGAAATGCTTTGCCTTTCTTCTGATCACAGTTAAATGATACCTGTCACTTGAAAGACCCAGCAGCCCCTCTCTCGCTACCCATGGCCTCAGGCAAACAAATCTAGTTCTCAGAAAGATGATCATGGGACAAATCGCCTGCTGGAAACTGACAGCTGACAGGTGATAATGACTACCTGTTGATTGGGGGAGAGTCCCCTCTTCCCAGCAACCTTTCTGCAGCTATCGGCTTTCACTCTCTTCCCTATGATCAAGCCTGCCATTACAGCTGGTGCCCAATTTCAAATGCTCACGACAGCCTGCAGAATTGAGGGGGATGATTTTCTAACTCACTGCAGGACGGCTCTTCCGGAGTGCCATGAATGAAGAGATTCTTCTCCCTGACCCTATTGTGTTCCTGTGGTTTTCCCACCGCATGCCTGTATTTCTTACTGCCCATGGATGTGCTAGATGGATGACTATTACCAATAGTTCAATCGATAAGAAAACCAATGTGCTATTTGGAAAGTAAGGCGCATTCACCTCTTCCAAAGTATGCGGGCCTCCACGCCGGGCTCAGCCACAGTGGCTTTGCATATGAAATGAGCACATGGAATTCGTTAACTCTGTGTGGCCTGTCATGCCACTAAAGTCTCAGAGAATGGAGTCAAAAAATAAAGCCAAGTTACCAAACAGAACCCACCTATAAGAACCTACCGAGTCATCTAGCCCATCACCCACTCCAGGTGTGTTCCCTACAGAAGCTGTTTGAGTGCTCTTCACAGCAGGGTTGGGGAATCTCTGGCCCGGGGGCCAGATGTGGCCCCCAGCTTGCCTGGAGCCAGCCCCCGAGGCTCAGGGCTCACCCCAACATTGGGGAGCTGTGCTGGCACTCCAGCCGTCCTGCTGCCTCACCACGGGGCTAAGCACACAAAATCTACTAGCCTGGGCCCATGGGCAGTTGGTGCAGCTGGGGCAGGGGGAGGCAGGCCCTTAGCCCCACCCCCTCTGCTGAGGCCCCGCCCCCCACAGGAAAGGAAGGAGGCGGGGCAGCATGCTGAGCTGGGGAGGGGAAGAGAGATAGGGCAGCGCACCGAGCATGCCCCAGCCTCCCCAGAGCACCGGGGAGGGGAAGAGAGGCAAGGGGATGCCTGCTCAGAGCACAGGGGGAGGGGAGGAAGCCACGCAGCACAGCTCCCAGAGAACCGGAGGAGGGAGGAGGCTGCCAGGTTCCAGCCTCCCTGGTCAGGAGCAGCACTCCACCCCCCAGAACGCCAATGGCAGGCAGTGTGGGGGCAGAGCATTGGCAGGGCCATGCCTGGCAGTTTGGAAAGGCTGTGCCCCTTCCCTGCCTAGGCTACTGGACGCCTATGCCTGGACCCCCAGACCCTGGTGTGCAAAGGGAATGTGGAGAGTGTCTTTCTCCCTCTCAAACACAACTTTAAAAAAAAACAAGTAGTCCTGTGGCACCTTAGAGGCTAACAAAAATACACGTCTAGTATCATGAGCTTTTGTGGGCAACACCCACTTCACGTAGATCGTCTCATCTGAAGAAGTGGCCCATGAAAGCTGATGATACTAGACATATATTTTTGTTAGCCTCTAAGGTGCCACAGGACTATTTGGTTTTTTAAAGTTGTTTTTAAAGTTACAAACTAACACGGCTACCCCCTCAGACTTTTCTCCTCCTCAGACAGGGGCCATGTCAGTGAGGGGTTTTTTTTGTTTTAATTTTTGGGTTTGTTTTTGGTTTTTTTGCTTCTCACTTGTGTGCAGCCCCCGACCCAAAAAAGGTTCCCCACCCCTGCTTTACAGTCTATTTTAAGGCCCGCTGCACATGTCAGAAAATACGGTGCAGCTACTCATCTGCATTTGCTCATATGGTTGCTGTGATTGCATCGGCAAACGAAGAAGCAATTGCAGTGACACCTAACTAGCTATTACCACATGGGACTCGCAACACATTTGGTCTCCAGTCAGCTCCCTGGCACAAAGAGCGTTTCTACGCTATCTAAGCTAAGTCCCCTGCGCTAGGATGACCCATAACTGAAATGGCATCGTCACCTAATGCAGAATGTGCAAGTGCAGCTGCAGGTAGCATTGAAACATGCTTGTATGGACTGGAGAGCCTGATCTTTGAAGTGGCTCTGGACGGGATCAGTAGCTAGGGAGCAGAAAGGTGGGGGTGCTTTGAGCTGCAAAGATCAATTTACTTCCCGCTCACTAGATAAAAACTGGCATTTATCCTTTGCTCATACAGCTACTGCACACCAGCCCTGCTTGTGTGTGAAAAGGACAGGGTGGCAGCAGCCCTGGGCAAACCGGTCAAGCAGAAATCCCAAGCCAAACTGGAAGTGACCCTATTCTAGTCTGCCAAACTGAACACTAACGTTTGGGGGTTCAGGTTTGGCGTGACATCACCAGCCCAAAAGGGCCTGTGCTCTAGGGGCTTGATCCAGTAGGGTACTGAGCCCTCTGGTCCCGATCCAGCAAAATGCTTAAACAGATGCTTAATATTTAGCAGGTAAATAGCCCCATTGCAGTCAATGGGACCACTCATGTACTTAAAAGAGGGCCATCTCTGGAGTCCAGGGGATGAGAAAAGGCAAGAAGGAGCTCTGCAGTTCAGGAGCTGATCCCTGAAAAATGCAGGAAGGAGGAGACATAAGACCATTCATTTGGCCAGGCTTCTCCTACCTCTGCACTCTCAACATGGGCCCTCAACCTGTGTGCCCTTTCAGGCTGTCATCTATAATGCTCAGAACGAGAGGGCTGGAGAGACCATCAATATCATTGTACTGTGACACAGGTCAGGTCAGGGGGCCAAGTCCTGAGCTGAGGTCAACTGGGACAACTCCTCTTGGAGCCATTGAAACCACATTGACTTAAATTGTCTGAGAACCTGCCTCGGAAGCATCAGACTAACTTCTCCGTATCCATATGCACCTAGTCACAAAAGAGAGGTCCCATAAATGAACACGCCCGTGCAAAAGCTATGCAAGTTATCATTGGGTAACATTCTGTAAAATCAAAGGGACGATACACCCGTGTTTTACCGAGTGGGACAGTGATGGGGGGAGGGGGAATCTTCATTTGCTGGAGAATACGCTGCTAACATCAACTCATCTCATATGCTAACGAGTTCTCAGATGGTAACAATGCTGGTCCCTGTTGACCTAGAATGGATTTGAACTGGTGGCTTTTGGCTGATCAAAAGACTATAATACGTGTCAGTTCATATCCTAATATAAGGACACAAAAATGCCTCCTCAAACCCCCAACCAAATGCAAGCTGAGCACAGAAAGGCATTTCCCCCTTTCAAGTGCTCAGCTCTCTGTGAAGGAATCTAAGCCCCTATCCTGCTTATTCATGAGTGTGTGGGGAGCCGGGGGGCTCTCTATAAAAAAAAATCATTCTTGAGATGCTGTTGCTATGAAACTCCATGGTTAACAACAGATGGCAGGGAGAGCCGTTCTCAGGGCCCGGCTCAGAAACGCTCCACTCAAGCATACCATTAACATTCCTCAAATACCTCAGGCCCTGGCGGCTTCAATGCCGCCTGCCAGTCCCCTAGACAAGCTCCATGCGCACAGCTCCTCTGGCGGGCGTCTCCCCTCAAGATGCTCCGACAGCTCCAACGCACTGGGGACTGGCCTCCCGCAGTCTCTCTCCCAACCCCTCCTCGCCCCCCCCCCCCCGAGTGCGAGCTACCAGATCCCACAATTGGGAAACTGCTCTGGTTGCCGAAATCCAAACTCAGCTAGTGTCTGAACTGGCTGGGGAGCGCTAAGCACTCCTCGCTTTTGGCAAGGAGACAGCAGCTGAGCATTTGAAACTCCCACAGGAGTCGCAGGTACTCTGCACTGGTCTGGACCAGGCCCTGGGCTGGCATTCCAAGGGCTCTCAGGGATTATTGCTGTTTGAAGATGAGGGAGGAGGCAAAAAAGCTAGTCCCCGCACTCTGAGAGGATCATTATCTTTCCACTGTCTTTGGGGCGCAGGACCATGGGTGAAAAGAACTTAAATTTTGTACCAGTCCTGTCCTATCACAACCTGGGTCCCCGCCAGCTCTTTAAATAGCGCCCTGCTGGCTTTTGCCACAGCTTAGCCAGTTCTTGCCGGAGCTGCACACTGGAGCGCATCCACTTACTTTAACCTCTGTGCAGGATGCTTCACAGAGACAGGGCTGCTGCCCTAAAGAGCTTACGGTCTAACAGGCAACAGGAGATGTAGCACTGGAGAAGTTAGTGAGGGAAAAGCTACTGGAAGGGAAGGAGGAGGAGGGAAAGCAGCTGGATGTCCAGAAAGAGAGGAGCTTCTCCATGGGGAGCAATGAGATAAACTACAACACAGTGCTCTGCATGAGACAGTCTAGCCAGTGATCTATTACTATACAGGCTGGAACGAAAGGTGCTGCCCTGGCTCAAAGTGGTTTCCATCATACACAGGGGTTACAGTTTGGTTCAACAGCTCTGAGCACCCACACTATACACCTCGTTCCAGCTCCCTGACTACTACTTATATTACAGTTGCACCCCAAATGCGCTAGGTGCTCATAGACACATGTTGCTGGGAGACACAGTCCCTGCATTGAATCTAAGTACTGCCGGTCCCTGACTTACAAACGAGTTACGTTCCAAGCACTTGGTTGTAACTCGATGTGTTTGTAAGTCGGATTACATTCACTGACGTACGGCCCCGCTGTTCGTAAGTGTGGATTTCATTCGTAACTTGGGTTCCGGCTGTATAGGAGGTTGGTCGTAAATACGAACGGTCGTAAATCGATGTGTTCGTAACTTGGGGACCAGCTGTACTGCTTAGGCTACCCCTGTAAAGAAAGTCCTTCATGAGGACTGGAAGCTTGCATGGACAGGGGAAGTCACAGCTCCCCAGGCAAACTCTGCACAGCATGGCCTTCATAAGGTTGCCAGGTGTCCGGTTTTCGCCTGGACTGTCCATTATTCGGGTCCCCTATCTGGTAAAAAAACCCAGAAAATACTAGTATTTCCTGCTTTCCTCGGATGGAAGCCCGGTGGGGACAATTTTCCCCTGACACGCCTGGCGGGGGCAGGGGAGTGAGGAGTGCAGGGCCATTTAAAGGCGCAGCGCTCCTTTTTTTTTTTTGCTCAACAACTTTGGTCTCCCCCCCCTTTTTTATTCCTCAACAGAATTATTTGCCGGTGTGGTTTTTTTGGGGGGGGGAAAGGGGGATTTCGGTATTTTTTGTTAAACCATCTGGCAACCCTAGGCCTCCACCATGCACACACAGTGCAGACTGTGCTGGGCTCCCAAACAGAAATGCTCGATTTGCAGGGAAGCATATGAATCTGCTTTGCCTGTCACTGTTGTGCTGGTCCCACACGAGAAGCCAGACCCATGGGGGCAGATTGGCCTTTGGTGGCTGGGCTGACATTATTTATTTATTTATTTATAACCCCCCGAAGAGACAAAGAGGCAGATGCCGTAGGCTGAAGTCAGCAGGCAAAGCCTCGCTGTGGTATATGAGCTCGCCCCCTTGTGGTATACAGGAGATCTGCTCCATGGACGGCTGAGGGAACGGCATTAGCCAACATGCTCACAAGGGGTAGGACGACAATTTCTGAGCGGGTCTCTTTCATCACAGCCACTCTTCTGAACCTATTAAAAAGTTGCCACTACAGCACATCAGCAGGTCTCTCCGCTACACAAGCCAGAAGGGAGACAGTGCACTTGTGACATGAATATTTATGACTCTGCTATTAGGAGAGGGCTTGTGGGGTTGCCTAGTCCGAGTCCTTAGTCGTTTGGAGCAGTCACACAGGAAATTCTCTCTCTCTCTCTCTCTCGCACACACACACACACACACACAATGGTTTAGATTTGGTTTATGAGCTTAAGTTACAAATAAAGAAGGAATGAAGTTTCCAGGTGGCTCTTTCATCCTTTCATCATCTTTTTTTTTTTTTATCAGTCTTTAATCCAATTCCCGCTGTTACCTCTCTTGAGCCAATGATAGCTGCCATGGCTTATAAGTGTCTGCACTCATAGCCTGTCCTATCACAGCCCAGCTGCTAGGATTCATTGTTAAGTAGTCTCTGCAGGCTGCAATTTCTAAAAAGCCAAAAGAAATGACCTGTGTTTGGCATCTGAAGTCGATGCCAATACCTGGTATTTGTTCAGCCAGCTGCCTGGGCAGGGAGGGCTGCTTTTAAGCCTTCGGAGACTTCAGAAAAGGTTCCCTTTGGGAGGCTATCGGATATACCAGGGAGAGTGAGAGACATTATTGATAGCCTTAGTCTGCATCTACACTGAAAACACGACCATGCTACAGCTGCCACCAATGGAGGGCTTCAGCATAGACACGACCTACGCCAGTGGGAGCGATTCTCTCTTTGGGGTACATAATCTAACTCCCTTGGAGGCCGCAGCCAGGTTGACAGAAGAATTTTTCCAGTCACACACTGTTGTTTACACGGAGTTTAGGCCAGGGTAGCTACATCCATCAGGGGCGCGGATTCTTCACAAGACACGTAGCTGCATAGTACTTACGTAAAATCCTCCTGTAGACCAGACCTGACATTTTTAAAGCTACCTAAGAGGTTTGGGTGCCCAATTTCTTTTCAAATTAATAGAAAATGGGGATTCGAATCCTGTACACAGCTTTGGAAATCTCAGCCATAATATGTATTATCTACATACATGTTATACATTATGGTTCACAGAATCACTCGGGTGCCAGTCAGCATAAATGATTCACAGAATTAAAGATGGAAACTTGAATTAGAGATACTCATATAGTGCCTGGTCTGAGACCCTCTGATGCCAATGGCAGACTGTACTGGGCATTGGATAAGGACCCTTGCCAGTGCAAGATTGCTACTCTACTACATCACTGAGTTCTTTGTTCCCACCCCACCACTGCTCAGACAGATGGTTGAATTGCACAGGGGTGGGGGGGGGAGGGGGGGAAGGCATCCTCTCCCTCCAAGCCAATGCAGCCACTTTACAGAAGTTAATTCAGCTGCATGATTAAGACGTGCTCCTAGTACAGATCCATCATGGGGAGATGAGGACTGGCGACTCTGAAGAGCAGTCTCCCCTCTGGCCTCCCCCATCCTACAGTCCAGCTAGGAACTGACCCCTCTCCAAACAGCTCCCAGGGACCTGGAATTTGTGCTGCTCAGAAATATCCTTCAAATCCAGACTCCTCCAAAGGCAAGGGTGGGGGCTAGATTCCCCCCCAAGGAACTGCAGGAATATAGGAATATGTATGCCGGAGAACGAACACACCCTCTCGCCCCTGCCCTCCAAGCATTTGCAGGACTGACAACCTGGGAAGTGGCAGCGTTCTGAGGATTAAAGTTGCTATACAACCATTGATCTGTCCATCCCATCTATTTCCATGAGATCAGTTAAAAATGGCACATAGGCAAGAAAAAAAAAAAAAGCAGAGTCTTTTGGAGTGCAAGATGTTTCACCTAGAACAGTGTTTCTCAACCAGTGGTCTGAATACCTTTAGGGGTACTTGAGAGAAGTCTGGGGGAAGGGGGTACATCAACACAACTGAAACTTGGAGAAAACTGAATTTTTGTTTTCAGTTTTCCAGCACTTTATTTTTGTACTTTTTACACTCAAAAATTTCATCGCCCGGCCGGCTATGATTAAGTTGTTTAAACAAATGTGTTGCAATAATAGAAAAAAAATTGTGTGTCTGAAAACTGTAGGTACTGGGGGTACTTATCATGTTTTTTAAAGGAGGTACTTTATAAAAAAAGGTTGAGAAACACTGACCTAGAATGGTGGGTATTTGCTCTATAAATCAATCCCAATACCATTGCGAGAGCCTCCTTACTTTCTAAAGCTGTCACTCCTAAGGTTAATCAGTGTGCGTTAAACAAGGTAAAGTGCATCACCCACAATCCATTGAGGCTTGACTGGGACCATAACCCATTTGAGGACAATTTTCCCCAAAGAGAAATCCCCAGAAGGAAATACTCCCCTTCGTACAATTATGAAAACAAACCGCAATTACCACTCATGCCAGTCAACCATTGTCTTCCCCCAATTTTCACGTAGTGGGCCTAACCTCAGGACACTGATTTGAATGGAACTAGGCTGCTATATATGAACTCCGGTTCTAGTGTACCTTAGTAAATAACAGAATTATAGGCCAACAAATAACGCTCACAGTAAAATGGGTAACTTGTCTACATATTTGTTCTGCATTATACTAAGGGAAATAAAACCATAATCTAAATCCAAGTTCAAAGTCCTTCCTGTGTTGTTTGATAAGCAATTTACACAGTTGTATATATTCTGGGCCATATCCTGGTGTAAATTGGTGTAATTCCACAATAGAGTTAAAATAGAGGATTTGGACCTTTTAAATTCTTATTCTGCTGCCTACAATCTCACCCCCTAAGTGCAGGCAACTAGCTCTGTATGGCTGCTCAGTCCTGATTAAAAACACAGATGCAAAGCATTACTTGGATTGAAACTTGCCTCACGCAGCCCACACGGAACTGTATAAATCTGCTACCTCAGAGAGCCTTTAACGATAAACGGAATCTTAGCAATGCCTTAAGGTGGTTTGTGAGGATGTTGTCTATTGGGGATGGCCTGTAGTAAAAGATTCATTACACCCCTCACGTTGCATGTGCCAGCTTCTGAAGTCTATGGAATTATGCCCATCTATACCAGCTGAAGGCCTGGCCTTAAATATTTTTCTGTCTTGAGGTGTCTATAAGATCACCTGTCACCATGGTCTCTGAAGGCCCTTTTAACTCAACACTCGGATTTTTTCCCCCCGGTCTGGATTTTAACATTGCCCGCGCAGTGCTGCTCCTCTTTGCTCTGAGTCTCACACATGGCAGCGGCTGAGTAGTCGCTCACTTCATCACCTGAACACTTGTTTGTTTACTTGGGATCCTACAGCATTTAGGACCAACGGGAGTCTGGATTTTTCCCCCTTCCCCTCAAGAACCCAGCCACACAAGCTATTACTTGAGCAGGCGGAAAGCCAAGGCCAGCTCGCTCTGCAAGAGCTGCCTAAAGGCTGCTTACCTTACGAAAAACCAGACCAAGCCTCAAACAGCCTCATCCTTGCTTGTGCACTGCTCCCGAGACGGACGGCACCATACAGGCGACCTGCCATGTGGCAGGCTCAGCACTTACAGGAAAGAATTAGAACGCTGTCTCAGAAAAGGAAGAAAGAGGAGGGCAGCAATTAAGATAACGAGTCTCAGATACAGGTGGTTTGTGCTGAGGCACCTCAGCACTGACCTAGCAGCTAAGCAGGCGGCTCAGGCAGCAAACTGCAAAAGGCAGCTCAAATTACTGCCCTCCTACCAATCAATCGTCAGCAGGCCTGACAGAAAGCAGAGACTGTGATAGAAGGGGAAATACACAGAGCAAGGATGCCAGGGCGGCTTCTGTTATGATTTCTGGTGAATGTGATCCTCATCTATTCCTGCCACAGCCGAGGTCAGTGGCTGACAACCTCTTGTAACCTGTCATGCCATCTCTACTGTCTTAGATATTTAAATGGCCTCCTCACCATAGCGTCTGAACACCTCTCAGTCTTTAACATAGCTCCCTTAATTATACCCCTGTCAGGGAAGGGAGAATTATCCCTATTTTACAGGTGAGATGACAGACCATGTCGATACTATGGGGCAAAGTCGAACTAAGTTACACAATTCCAGCTTCATGACTAGCATAGCTGGAGTCGACATACCTTAGTTTGACTTACCGTGGAGTCCTGACCGCAGGAGTCGATGGGAGAAACTCTCCTGTAGATTTCTGTAACTCCTCGTGACACGGTGGAGTATCACAATTGATGGGAGCATGATCAGCGGTCAATTTAGCACGTCCTTACTAGACTAAATCAACCCTTATCTCCTTGTAAGTGAAGATAAGGCCTGAGGCAAATTACTGCACACAAATCTGGCAGAACAGGGAATTAAACACCCAGATTTCTTACATCCTGATCTAGTGCTCTAACCGCTGAGCAACCCTTCCATCCCTCAGAGATCACTGCTGATGGTAGCTTGTTTGGTTCTCCCACTGCAGTTTAACAGTGGAAACATCAGCCTTTGCAACAATGCTACAATGAGATGGTAAATAGGGGGATGGAGTAGTTGCTGTAATCTGATTTGTCTGGCTCTTTTCAGCTTGTGATGGATCTGAATTCGTTTGGATATGGCTGCTCTTTCTTAAAGAGCTTGGTTTGGTCTGAGAGCAGCAGAAAGTATTCATATAAAAGCCATCTACATAAATGTAGCTACAACTGATGCCTAATGACACTGGCACATTGCTCTCCTCGTGTCGTTATCACAACAGGCAGGATATTGCATAAAGATATTCTCAAGAATTTGTTTGAATTCCTAACAGCTGTTTGTTCCATGGTCACATGAAGATTTATACATTATTCACAAACATTTGTGCAAGGCAGCTATTGTTGGATAAATATTTGGGGAATGGCTGCTCTTTGCACAAATGCCATAAGCCAACAAGTCCACATGTGAATAAGAGTGTTCACTACTGGTTGTGTGTTTTTGCTGTTCCTCACTTGTATTCCTTGTTCTCCGGTTTTAAAAGTTGCACTCATTCTATCAAGAAGCAAAAGCAATACCTTGTGACATATACGACCAATCACACCCCACAAATAAGGAACAGCAAATAGCCACAGGGACCAGTCTGCCAGTGAACCTCAGGCTGAAATGTGTTTGCACAAATTATTCGGCAAAAAGTCAAAAAGATACCTGTAATCAAAGTCACAAACAATTTGCAAACAGAAAAAAAGGTTAAATTTGTCAATTGATTCACCACATAGAATTCTATCATCTCTAGTAAAAACAAACCTTCAATAAATATGATTGATGATGTATTGTGTTCATGGCTATGGTAGATTTAACCTTTGCTCTGTATCTAAGTTCTGTGAACTAGATTCCAGGACCTGATTCTGGTCTCACTGACACTTGTGTAAATCAGAACCAGCTCCATTTAATCCTGCAGAAATACTCCAGTGTAAGGGAGATGAGAAGTAGGTCAGCAATGTCTGTTACACTCATGTAAATTGAGACAAACATTTATATCAGAGGAGTTATGTTGGATTTAACTGGGATCAGATTCCAGGACAGTGGCACAATAAATATTTAATCTTTCTAAGTGAATTTAATAAACAACTCAGTCAGTTTGGCAGTGTATATGCATCCGATTTCACTGCAATGCAAATTATAAACCCCTTTTAATAAATAATCAGATTTATGATACGAGTCAAAATGGACTCCAAACTGAAGCAATGCTACAGGAGACTCATACAATACAGGACTTTTAAATTCAACCCTTCATCCAGATTTTGCTGATCTGAGTCATTTGACGCTATCATGCTGCAATTCTTTCCACGTGTACAGAGAAGAGGACCCTGACTCAGGTCCTACTGTTTGCCCCAGAATCTAAAGGTCAGCCTAGACCAAACCACCGATACAGAAGTGAGGCAGAAACCAGCAGTAGAACACATTATTAGCTTTTATGTTCTATAGTGGCCTGACCCTGCTCCAAATGAAGCCAACAGGGGTTTCAGAAAAAGCAGGACTGAGCCCTAAAATTCCACATTGCTCTGGACTGGCAGGGTTTTCCTGACACATGCAAATCCAGTTTGATTATTTGTGAGATATCACAGGGATGAGCTTCTTCTCCAGAGCTGCTGTGCCTGCGTCTGCATTTCTAGGGCAGCGTCTAAAAGCCAGCATCTTGTCCATTTGGCAATGTTCCACTTACTGTAGTTCTCTTGCCAGCAGCTCAGTGTCCAATGCCCCACGTAGAGCAATGCATTGTGATGGCTGGCACCATGTTAGAAGGCAAAGGCATTTGGACATGGTCACCCTACCACCCTCAATGACCTGAAATTATAAAAACAAATGAGCACACTGATTTTCTGGTCAACATTTTCCCACAGGGCAAAACCTAAATTAGAAGCTGGTTTAAACACTTGACAGGCAGTATGTCTGCAATGATTCTTAATTCATTGTGTTACTTATTAAAATTCTTTGGTCTAGATTAGCTTTCTTTGCTCTAGGGGTGGTGTTGGGCCTCCTCACTAGAGCAGGAACTGCAGGCATTTTGATGAACGGGTCTGAAAGCACCTCAACGTTCATAAAAATACTTAGCATTTAAACAGTAGGGGCGGTATGGGCTGGAACCTACACACAACAAAATCAGCCGCAAAGCTCTTCAATAGTCTAGGAACATGCCCTAGATCTCCAAAATATTTTACAAGCCTTGGGCTTGGGCCTCTGTTTAATGGGTGCAGCTCCATTGATAATACATGTGCTGTCCCATAATTATTAACTGTAGTCCAGTATTACCATAGTCCAGGGGTGAGCAAAGGGGCCTCTGCCACCCAGATCCGGCCCGCCAAGCAGGTGGATCCGGCCCGCGGACGCCCTGCCACTCCCCTGCCCCCAGGCCAATCAGGCCTTGAGGGCCGGAGGAGCGTGCAAAGTCTCTCGCTCCCTGCCCCCTCCCTGCAAAGGCCGCGCACCCCTTGCAGGGTGGGGGCAGGGAGCAAGAGACTTTGTGTGTTCCTCCCGCCCCCAGGCCCTGATTGGTATGGGAGAGCATGCGAAGTCTCCTCCTGCTCTGCAAGGGGCGGGTGCCTAGAGGGAACCCACAGCTGTTCAGAACAGCTGGCAGTTCTCTCTAGGCCGGGGAGGGTAGGGGCAAAGACTTCACGTGCTCCCCCACCTCCAGGCCAATCAGGGTCTGTGGAAGGGGGAGCAGGAAGTGTCCTGACCCCATCCCTTCTGCCAGAGGCCCCGTCCCTTCCGGGGCAGCCCAGGGCCACTTCAAAAATGAGCAAAGTGGCCCTTGTCTAAAAGTATTGCCCACCCCTGCCATAGCCCTTAAATGTCCCAAACAAGATGAGGGCGCCCCGTGGTAGGTGCTGTACAAACAACAATAAAAGACAGTCCCTACCCCCAAGTGCTTACGCACCACCGGCAAAAGGTGAGGAAAAGGAACTCTGATTATTCCTAGTCAACAGAAGGTGAACTGAGCCGTAGAAAGATGATGGGTCCAAAGTCCAACAGATAGGGTGAATCCCTCTCTCCTGAGCCCCAAACCATAAACCTTAATCAGAAAACATCCTTCCATTCTTCTTCTCTTTTGTGAATAAACTCAAGACTCTGGTCTCCAGAGCTGCTAATCTGGTAACTTTCATGGGCTCTAACCCCCCTTCCCTCCCCGGCCGTCACCAGTATTGTACAGAAGTAACTGTACTGAACAATGATCATCTGGATACAAATCGCTGCACTGCAGAGCCAGCCTCTGTCTCAAGTAGTGGAGCAGGAGCCAAATCCATCTTCTAATTAATTTCATTCACCAAAGTGGGATTTATTTGATTTAATTTTTTGGCGCGTGGTCAAATACGACGTGAAATTACATTCGTGCTGCCAGAGGAGAGGGTAAGGCCACAAAGCTCTTTGAAGGGGAGTCCTGGCACTCGGCTTGCTGTAAAAATGCCAGCAGCTTCCCTTCCCTTTAGGACAAATCCATTTCCACCCAACAAATGAAAAGGAAGAAGGGCCAGCGAGGAAACCCTGTTCAATAAGAGTCTGAGCTGCAGTCTATTGAAATCAATGGGACTCTTTCTATTGACATCAATGGGCCCAAAAGGAAAGTTACTCATGTATTTTCTCCCAAACCCCGCTAGGATCATTTGCCCGGCTGCGGAGAAGACTTTTCAGGCTGTCTTTTTAAAACCCTGAACTATAACAACAGGGTCTTGGAAGGGAAGAGGATTTTGTTAAGCCTCTGGGGCCTATTGAAATCAGTGGAAGTTAGGCACTTAAATACCTTGGCTAGACCACAGAGACTACGCAGTTTACCCAGGGTTATAAAATCTGTTGGAGCAGGGATCTGAACTTGAGTTGCCAAAGTTTGAGGATCCAGCTATAACTACAGGGCATTCTTCCTTGAAATACAGTACAGGTTGAACCTCTCTAGTCCAGCACTCTCTGGACCCGCAACATCTATGGCCCGGCATGATTTTAGTTAGCTGGATGTCTAATATTATCACACTACACCCTCATATATATGGATATTATACTCCTTTGATGTAGAATGTTTACATAGCTCGTTAGTTCGAGGTAGGGTAATTAGCAGCGAGTTGCAAATGAAGCTCGGATTTAAATATCCCGGCTTCATTTGATAGTTCGGCGCCACCATTTTTAATCTCTTAGTCCAAACTCCGCACCGCTACTGGCGCACGGAGTAGGTAGTTCAAATTAAAGATCCTAATTCGAACCACCGTTACTTCCACGAGGAGTAACGGTAGTTCAATTAGATCTTTAATTCGAACTACCTACTCCGCGCGCGTAGCCGCGGCATGGAGTTCGGACTAAGGGGGATTTTAAAATGGCGGCGCCCGTGAACATGCAAATGAAGCCCGGGATATTTAAATCCCGGGCTTCATTTGCAACTCTGCTTGCCCTAATTACCCTGCCTAGCTCGAACTAACGAGCTAGTGTAGATGTACCCTAAGTTATCAGGGCTCCAGTGATTTCTGCAAGAGAGGTAGTGTGACTAGAGCACTGGACTGAGACACAGAAGATCTGTGTTCTAGTCCTACTTTCCCTCCTTGGGCCTCAGTTTCCCATTTGTAAAATGGCCTCCTTTGAAAAGTGTTCTAAGAGCTACTGATGAACAAAGAGCTAGATATTACTATAATGCAAAGAAAGCCGATAATTTACACCAGTTAAAGAGCTAAGCCTTAGGTCTTTATATTTCTATGTACCTGTACTTCATATCTGAAGCTCTGAGATCATAATTTCGTATACATCACTGGATTAAAAAGGTAAAAAATTTCAAACAGCCCAGAAATATTCTCCCTTTCCTTTCAACCAGCTAGCTTATATTTCAGCACTGAATGGGGCGTGTACCGCTCTGTGGTAAATTGTACTCTTCCTTTAAAGGAAATTGAAAGGATGACTGTGGACTCTGCTGTGGTTGGCAAACAAGCCATCAGCTATATCCATGTTAATAGCAGTCACTGTAAACAAACAAGGACCTTCAGAAGGCTGACTTGCAGCCAGCTAAGCCCAGCTTTTGCTCAATTAGATTAATCACATATTGAAGGAGCCATTCTCAGTGTAATAACAGGCATTGCTTAGTTGGGTGCAGACTGTTAACATTTAGAGAGGAAAAAAGGAGTGACTTGAATACTGATCTTTGCTATCTTTGTGTTTGTGCTTCCTTAGGCCTTAATGCGGAGCTGCCTCACAAAGCAAGAGATGAGGGAGTCATGTGTCTTTCATTCGACAGAAAATATCCTGTACAGTTTACAATCAATGCATTAGCAAGTGTACAACAGGGAACAGCTCTGTGCTGGCAGGGAGAAGGACTAGCATAACAGGAGATACAGATTCAATTCCACATCCTTTGCATTTACAACTAATTTGAAACTATTCATAATTATCATCTGCATGATAGTAGATAGTAGAGCTCAAAGATCCTAACCGAGACTGAAATGCTAAGGAACCAGGTACTGTACAGACACCTAAAGAGAGGCAGCCCCAAAGAACTTTAGTCTCAGAAGATAGGAAAGAGGAAATGAAGGAAGTATTTTCTCCATGTCATAAATGAGGAACAGAGGCACAAAGAGCAAATGACTTGCCCAAGGTCACGCAGACTGTCTGTCCTGGTGTACACTAGGACTTTATTTTGAAATAACCTCCCTTAAGTCGAATTTGTAAGCAGAGCATCCACACTACTTTATTTTGAAATAATGGGCTGCTTAATTCAGAATCTATACTCCTGCTTTTCATCAGGAATAACGTTCATTCCAAAATAGTTATTTCGAAATAGCGGTAGTGTGGGTGCTCCAGTGCTGCTATTTCTAAATAACTACTCCCCAGAGTAATTTGAACTAATTACTCCCCAGTGCTTCCTAGGGCTCTAAGTCGGGGTGGCGCATCTACATTCATGGAGCCTGCCTCGGACTAATTTCAAGGCTTCCCTGTAGTGAGGACGCGCTATTTCAAATTTGTTAAATCAGGAGTTATTAAGTCGAATTTAGTAATTTCAAAATAGTTTCCTACTGTAGACATGGCCCCTGTGGCAACCCAACCAGCTTCAGCTGAATCCTAAACATCAGCTGGGATGAAATGGGATCAGACTTTATCAGCAGTAGCAGCTCCAGCCCATCTCAATGACTTCTCTTCTCCCCAAAGAGACATTTGTTACCATCTTTGATATCATCCAAGGCAGGGATCGGCAACCTTTTCAAACCAAAGAGCCAAACGATTTCAAAATTCAGACCAAGTGGACAACAAAGTGCCGTATCAGAATGCCCATTTGCATGACTGAAAATATACAACTTCATATTATTGATAACTGACATGATGATTAATAATAGCATAAAGAAAACACTGTTCTCACAGACGTTAATTAACGGGACTTCTGCTGCTGCATCTTTGCGCACATTTCTTTGAAGTTTACACATCATAACTGGTGAAATCCAGGTTCATGTGCACATCCAAGCTACACGAGTCATTGCGCGGTTTTAAAATTTTGAATTAATTTTTCATTTTAATTTAAAAAGTTGCATGCATTTTGGGCATGACAAAAGAGCCATATTTGGCTTGAGAGCTATAGGTTGCAGACCCCCTAAGGGCAGGGCAGGCAAGAGGGTATTTCCTTCTAAAACTCTCCTCAGTGAAAGGTGAATGCAGGGCCAGCCCACAACATTTTGGCACCTGAGGCGCGGAGCTCAACACCCCCATACCCTCTTGCTTGGGCCAAAACTTTGAAAGGTCTCAATTCTGCCTTCTTCTTGTTCTTTGTGCCCTCCTTCCTCCAGCACAGCACTCCACCATCTCTGTGCATCTAGAGCAGAGAGAATACATCTGCACCAGCAGCAGACACAATTTTCTACTCTGGGTCCTAGTGGCGCCCCCACCTCCCCGCCCCACCTGCCTCCCGCACACACACACACACACACACACACACACAGTCTGGCACCTGAGGCGGCCGCCTCAGTTCGCCTCATGGTAAGGCCAGCCCTGGGTGAATGGCAGAAGGCGTTACTGACTTAGTACAAACACCGGGGTTCTTTGAGACGGGCCCCCCTATGGGTGCAGTGCATTGTGAGGCACCCCATCTGTCAGAGCAAGATCTAGACTGCACCCCGGAATGTCGTAATGTGTCCTTCATTCAAAGGCTGCTCGTGTCTGGAAAGGTGCTGCTGAATTATTGTCCCTGTGGCTTGCACAATATTCCCAGAACAGCTGTGTTAAACATCATGCCTCAGCAATCTAACTGCTGCTGTTGTGCACATAAAACTGTGTAAACACTGCACAGCGACAGCCATCCGGGTGTAGTGACCTGTGGGAAAAAAAGTCTATTTTTAGCACGGCAGCCACTGTAAAACAGGCAGGCAGTGCACCGATTTGGGACCAGATTCTCCGCTGGCGTGAGCGAGGAGCACAGCTCTGCTGGCTTCAGCGGAGGAGCTGGGCCTGAGGAACATCGAACCTGGTAGGTGAGGAACCAAGAAACCAGTTTGACAAAAAGCAAAAACCAACTTGCACCTGCTCCCTGAATGAGAATGAAGCCGACCCTTCTGTTGGGCTAATGCACAAGAGGGAAGGAGCCTCAGCCGGTGGCAATTGGCAACTCAATGCTGAAGTCAATGGAGCTCACCTGAGGTTCTGGCCTGTTGTCTTTAGGAACGTGGGGTCAGCTTTGACCAGTAGCAGAATCCATGAAGGCACCCAACCCTCTAACCGCATCTCCAAGCAACAAGAGCTTTTAATAACATGCACGGTAGTAAAAAGCCCTGCTCTGATTGGGCCAAAGGCCTTCCTCAGATACAACACGCAGACACCTGTCACTTTATTCCTGCGTGCCAGAGGTCAGACGTCAAAGTTTGGGCCCAGTCCCTCTCCCTTTGAGCCCACTAGGAAAGCTCCCACAAACAACGATGGGAGCAGGGTCAGGCTCCTCAGCAAGGACCTATTTGTTCTGCGCCTTCCCCGCAGCGTCTCTCACTTCAATCCCAAGAGTCCCCAAGCTCCACACACGTTACCTCACTTCTTACCGCTGATGTTATTTACACCAGAAATTCAGACACCGTAAAACTGATGCCGCGGAAAGAGCTATTTGCAACAAAGGGAGGCATTCTACAGGCATTTTAAGTTGCCGGGGTGAATAAGATTTGCACGTCTCTCGCATTTTGGTTCTTTGCTCTCCATCACAGCCTGCGTTTGGGTAGGGATATTTTGAAAGGTCCGGCACTGTCAAGAGATATCCCAGATCTGTCCCATCAGTAGAAGTGGGAGCTGGGAGACCCTGTCTTTGCATCATCTTAGTGCCACTGATTTTGCCGGTGCCCTGTTATTGTGCACATTTTTGCTTCCCAAGCCTGACGATCATGGATGCACAGATTTTAGGACCAGAGGAAACCGTTATGATCATGTCTGACCTCCTGCATAATACAGACCATACAACCTCAGCCAGTAATGTGCACATCAAGCCAATAACCTCTGCTTAATCTCTATAGCATATCTTCCAGAAAGACACCAAGGCTTTGCTTCACATTCTTCAAATGATGGAGAATCCACCACATCCCAAGATAACTTGCCCCCGTGGCTAATTACCTTCACTGTTAACAAATCTGGCTTTACTGCTAGATTGTATTTGTTACAGCATTAGCTTCTCTTCCAACTATTGGATCTAGCAGAAAAAGAGATGCAAGAGCCATTGACTATCAGAAATCTCTTTCCCGTACAGGCATTTGAAGACCAAGACCAAGCCACCTCTTTAGTTTATCCAAGAGAAAATAAAGTGATTGAACTTCTTCAGTTTCTCACTCTAAGGCAGCTTTTCCAGATCTGAATCATTCTTGTATGTGCACATCAAGCTGAACGTTTTCCAATTTTTCCAACTTTCTTTTTGAACAGTGGACACCAAAACTGGACACAGTACTCCAGTGACGGTCTCACTAATGCCACAGACAGAGGTACTACCACCTCCTCCCCCTACTGGATATTTCTCTGCTTACACATCCAAGGGCTGCATTAGCATTGGCTAGAACCTCGCATTTGTTCAGTTTTTTATCTACCACTTCCTGGGTCCTTTCCCGTGTCACCACATTCCAGGAGCCAGCCCCATATCTTGTAAATGTAACCTAGCATTCTTTGTTCATAGGTGTATGACCTGGCATTCGCTGTATTAAAATATATGTTATTCAAATGAGCCCATCTTACCACGAGATACAGAACTTCACTTCTTTTCAGTGAGTATTTTTAGGGCAACTAGACAGCGGGGTCCAGACCTTCGGAACGTCAGACCTAATCGGAACATGTGCTCCAGGACTGTATGCATGCAATCCCTCATGTCATGGGCACATGGCCTCTCACAGGTCTGTCCTTTGTGCACGCGACTGCAGCAATTGCACGCTCAATCATGTACATTTGGAGCACACAGGGGATTGGACTATTCCAAACAGGGTTTGGTAGTGAGATGGCACGAAGAGGGATGGGTCAGCATGTGCTCACCGTGGGGTTCTGCAGAATTTCAGCTGTCTTTGATGCTTCTAGAACCCCTGGTTGCCAAAAAAAAACCGCACAAAACTTTTCAAGTGTGAATGGGTGCCGTGACATCCAAGGGGCCCGTCATCCTATGGGACACAGGACAGAATGAGGGCTTTAAGAAACCGGAGGGAGATTTTCCCAGGGCATAGTTCTATGGCTATGGATGTCAATGTGTAGTCGACTACACAATTAACTGATAAGCCTGAGCTTATCGGTTAATTCTGTCGTCTACACACAGTTTCCCCACCTTGCTGCTGTATTAGAGGCAGCAAGGGAGGGGGAGCCAGTGCCCATGAAGAGCCAGCTTTTAAGCTGGCTCCCCATGAGCACCAGATCCCGTGGAGACACCTGCACCCCCCACGCTGCTGCCTCTGATAGAGAGGGATGCCAGTGCAGCCTCTGTCTTCAGGGAGCTGGGGCCCTCGCAGACAGGGGCTGCTGCCATCCCACGCTGCTGCCTCTGTATCAGAGGCAGCAGCGTGGAGTATCAAGGAAGTGGAACCAGGAGCACAATAGCTGCCAGCCCCACCTTCAGGGAGTAACAAATAGTCACGTGATCACTAAAATTTGATGTGGTCACACAATTATTCAGTTACACGGTATCTAACATCCCTCTCTACGGCAATTAGTACATATACTCTGAACCCACCTGGAGTATTCCCAAGTTCACAGGATGGGAGCAGCAGCCAGATGTAGGTTCTTTGTGCCTATGCTGTGCTCAAGTTCAAGAGACTGACAGGGTGACTTGTACTATGAGGCAAGCTACAAGTTAATAAACTCAGGCACTGTCAGCTCTACAGACAGCCCTGGCTTCCTGTCACTTCCTCAAATAGTCACAACACCCAGCTAATGGTTGCTTCAAACATTTGTCTCCAGCAGTTGATGCAATGGGGGAAAGTAATTGCTACCCTCTTGTCGTCAAGTAATTTCAGTTTTCTGATCACTTTGTTTCTCTGTCGCCGGCTTATTCATTCCACCCTCCAGTTGCTGCTGCCGTGTCACCTTGCCCAGCTATTATTTTACAGGCTCTGGCCTTTGCATTCTGTTTACACTTGGCACTTTATCTGGCTAGAAGGGACCGGTTCTTAAGCCTCTAATATGCTGTGTGTTTAATCTCTGTAGTTTAATAATACAGACGAGCAGGAAATAGATCTGCTTTGTCTCAGGCCAGAGGAGACAATTTTCTGAAATCTGCTTCCTAAAGGAACACTGCCCTAACAATACAAGGGGAGGGAGGTATTTTCTTCTGGTATTTGCGTTTAGAAGCACATGGCCGAAAATGGCTTACCCAGTTGAGTCCAGCTTGCCATGGGCAAATATACAAAAGATAGTAGCAGCAGGGTGTGTAAGGCAGGAAATTATTACTCAATTTAGCAGGGAGTGGAATATGCACCTAAGGAGCATTCGATAAGGCTCCCTGATTCCCTGACATGCAAATCAGATCCTTCTCTGACTCCCAGCTGACTGAGCACCAAAGATAAGCAAATTCCCCTTGGCACTCAAATTGCAGGCTCAAGCTATAGAAAGAAAGAGAAAAAAAAGAAAGACTCTGAACCTAATGCCTTAGGAAAAAAGTCTCAGAGGGGTTGCCATGTTAGTCTATAACTTTAAAAACAACGAGTTGTGCTGTGGCACCTTAGGGTGTGTCCACACAGCAAAGTTATATTAGAATAACAGCCGTTATTCCGAAATAACAATGTGAGCGTCTAGACAGCAATACCGTTATTTTGAAACAATTCCAAAATAACGGACAGCTTATTCTGACTTCCGTAAACCTCATTCTACGAGAAACAACGCCTATTCCGAAATAGCTATTTCGAAATAAGACATGTGTAGACGCTTCACTTCTGCTATTTCAAAATAGCCCCTCACCAGGGCCATTCTAAGTTATTCCTCCTGGGGCTCTAAATTGAGATAGCACCCCTACATTAGGGAAGCCTGCCTCAGACTAATTTTGAGGCTTCCCTGCAGTGTAGATGTTCTATTTTGGAATAACTATTCCAGAATAGCTTATTCCAAAATAACTATAGCCATAGGGTATGTCTACACTACAGCGTTATTTCAAAATAGTTAATTCGAAATAAGTTATTTTGAAATAACGCATCTACACACAAAATGCGTTTTGAAATAGCGTTTTGCTATTTCGAAATAGCGCGTCCACATTGAGTGGACGCTGAATCGCATTTAAGGCCGGCCGGAACCATGTCCAGCAGGGCATCAGGTCAGGAGTTACTTTGTGTGGCTGCTGCCTGAGGCTATCTGAGGCCTGTGCTTAAAGGGACCCCCCCCGGACAGCCGGTTCTCAGGTTTCCCTGCTTGCTTGCCTACCTTGCTGAGGGACAGCAAAGCATTTTGTCTCTGCGTGCTCTGGTTGTCCTCACTCGGCATACCACAGCACTCTGCAACATGGAACCAGAGCTGCCCCTGGGCACTCTGGTGCTTCTCTTGGATGCGTTGCTGTGAGCCTGGTTGCACTTTCTGCAAGCTACCATCCGGGAGGTCCATCGGGGGGCTGTCAGTATCCAGGAGGCCCTTAGGGAGAGCCAGGAGGAGCTCTAAGGCTTGTGCCTCATTCCTTCCTCATGTCCTTCCACTTACCCCCTCCCTAACCCCGCTTCCTGATGTCAAATAAAATACACGTATTTTCATGAACACAAACTCTATTTAACAAAACTGGAGGGAGGGGGAATGAAACTCTGGTGAGACTGGGGAAAGGAGGCGGGAGAGGGGAGAAGAGAGGGTGAGAGGGGGAGGGGGAAACCTGGGAGGAGGGAGCTGGAAGGGGGAAGCAAGGGGAAGAAGGGGGAGGGGAAGCTCAGAGCTCAGGGTTGGAGGTCTCGCCAGACCAACTTGATTTTCATGCAAACCTGCTCCTGGGTTCGCATGTGGCCTTTGGTGGCCAGGCTGGCAGCTATCCTGCAATAGACAGTCACGTTCCTCCATCTAGTGTGGAGATCATGGATGTTGGGGGGCATCCCCCCTAAACCTGAATAAGGTCCATGATCTCCCGCCTTCTCCGGGCCCTGTCAGGCACCTGGGAGCTGGCAGACTGCTCCTGGGGAGTGGTGGAGGGCTGGCTGCCAGTGGCTTGCTGGCTCATGTTTTGGGGCCACTGGGTCAGGGGCAGTGACTGCTGGCTCTGGGCTGGCAGGCTTGGAGCTGGCACAGGCACTGTGGCCAGAGTCAACCCCTTTAAGGGCTCCGGGGAGGGGGGAGGGAGAGGAGTGTTCTTGGTTGAGGCTGGAGTGGCCACCAGGGCACCCTGGGAAGTCTGGAGGCCCCCTATTTCGATATAAGAGTCTACACAGCACTTATTTCGAAATAGCTATTTTGAATTTTGGCACTATTCCTCGTGGAATGAGGTTTACCAAATTCAAAATAAGTGCTCTGTTATTTCGAATTAATTTCAAAATAGTGGTTTGGCTGTGTAGACGCTAGTAAAGTTATTTCGAAATAACGGCTGTTATTTTGAAATAAGTTTGCTGTGTAGACATACCCTTAGAGACTAACGAATATATTAGATCATGAGCTTTCATGGGTAAAACCCACTTCATCAGATGAGCTGGAGTGGAATTACATATCCAGGGTATATATAACAGCAAAAGCAGTTACCTGTCAATTGTAGGACCCGTATTAATGAAGCTAATTAAGTCACTCTGAATTTGATGTTCACATTTCCAATGCTATGAATGGGACATATCCAAGCCATAAGGAGCTTTCACAGTTCTGGAGGACATTACAGTGCATATTGTTAGGTTACTCTGAATGGTCAGGTGCATTAGGAGTGGACTAAAGATGATCCATGCTTCAGAACATCCCTTCTGTGGTCAGTCTCTGAACCTCACTCACTCGCTTTTGAATGTTTGCATTTCATCACATAGCTACAGGCAGACTTAGCAACATTCCCCAGCTAGCTATGAAGGATCTGTGGCCCTAGCTGTGTTTGTGTACAGAACAGCTTTCTTTAATTAGTCTCTTTTGTAATCCCTGCTGTATTTTGCTCCTTATTTCTTTCTTTCCATTTTTAATCTAATTGAGGGTGGTTCCCCCAACCCCTTTTTTCTCCTACCTCTGGATTTGGAATCCTTTATTATTTCCCTCCACTCCTTGCTTTCTGCTGGAGACCTGCCTACTTGCCTTCCCTCATTCCACTGCCCCAGAGGGCTGAATTGTGCTTCCTTCCTGGGTCAGCAGATTTCGGACAGCTTCTGACCCACGACCCAGAAGTTACTTGCAATCTCCAGTTTCTGCTTGTCTCTCTGAAGTTTAGTCTCCGTCGGTGCGTGACAACATCCAAAGGCCATATTCTCGGCTGGCAAAGTCAATGGAGGACAAGTTGAGATTCAAACCCTGACAGCTATTTATCTGTTAACTGTACATTTATAAAATCATAATAAGTAAATAAGCCAGTGATTAGGGGATGGAACAGCTTCCCGATGAGGAGAGCTTCAAAAGACGGGGACTGTTCATCTTAGCAAAGAGACAACAGGGCCTCCATAGGATAGAGATTGGTAACATCATGACTGATGTGGAGAACGTAACTAAGGAAGTGTTATTTATCCTGATGGAGAACACAAGAACTAAGGGTCATTGACAGCCGGTTCATACCACAAACGAAGAAGTGTTGCACACATCACACAATGGCACAATCAACCTAGGCTCCTTGCCACAGTCAACAAGAAGAACTGGAGTCAAAAGAGAATTAATTAGATAAGTTTAAAGAGGATCGGTCCATCAATGGCTTACTAGTCAAGATGGTCAGGGATGCAACCCCATGCCCTGGGTATCCCTAAGTCTCTAACTGCTAGAGGCTAGAACTGGACAACAGGGAGTGGATCACTCAATACTTGCCCTGTTCTCTTCATTCCCCCTGAAGCAGCTGGCATAGGTCACTGTCAGAAGACAGGATATTGGGCTAGATGGACCAGTGGTCTGATCCAGTGTGGCCATTCTTAAGTTAAAATTGTATTGGAGCTGGGAACACCATGGCAGGGGTATTACATGAATAACATGATTACAGGTGGAACCTCCCTGGTCTGGCACTCCGGACCAGAGTGGTCCCAAACCACAGACTTTGCTGGATTAGGGGAGGTCAGGGCTCCCCTCTGGGCTATCAACCCTGGCCACTGGGCTCTGCTCCTGGCCCGGCTGGGGCTGCGCTGCTGGCCCCACTGCCTCCAGCCACTGGCCAACCCTGGGAGAGCTGTACTCCCAGATCTCATCCAGCCCCGGCTGGGGCTGCGCTCCCAGCCACTGCACTGAGCTCCCCACCTCACTAGCCCCTCTGAACCTCCTGAACCTGTCCAGCCGGGGCTCTCTGGTCCAGCAATATCCATAGTCCTGCCGGACCACAGATGTTGCCAGACCAAAGAGTCCCAGATTTTAGAGGTTCAAACTTCATTAATATTACTATGCTCTATCTCCTCTTTCCTCTCATGGTATATGGCATCTACCGTATTAAGCTGTCATCATCATGGTATCTAAAGTTATGATTCAAGGTCTTGGTCCTGATCTTCAAAGCCATCTGTGGCTTAGGACCCAGCTTCACATGTGAGCACATCTCCACGAATCTAGACAGTTCTGCTTCTGTAGAGCAATGGAGCTAACAAAAGGTAGGATGAAGAACGTAAAAGACAGAAAAAGTATTTGCAGGGGAAAGAGTTTGTAGGTGGGGACAAACCAAAAAAAGTCTGCAAGGCTTCCTCTGAGAGCTTGGAGTGAAGGGCAGAATACTTTACAAAATAACTTATGGTCCTTGTTAGGTCAGATTTTATTTACATGTGCAACATTTAGATGCTACGGTATGAGGTGCTATAATAAAACCAAACGGACCCGCACTAGGGATGCTGGACTTTGATAACCAGCCGCTACCAAGCATAAAGGTGTTTCCACAGACAAAACACTGCCGTTGACCAGAAAAGAGACAGTCTATGAGGTCAGGACTGCAGCTAGCATCCTGGAGTCATGTGAACCATTCTGTCTGACCACCTTTCACTGATATTGCACCCTAGAGATACTGTGCTATTGAACACACACACAATTTTTAAATGACTCTGACGATCAAAATGGGTGTCTTTAAATGGGAAGGGGGAAGCAGAGTTGATGTTAGCCCTGCGTTCAGTGGGGACCAGGACATACCTTTGCTCCTTACCAGAAAGTTTAAAAACCACACTTCAGTTTTACCCTCTATTTCAGTGGGAGCAGAATTAGGACCGTGCCAAGCACAGCTGAAAATACCATCTTACAACCACGTTTTAAGGGAAAAAATAGATCCGAAATCACTGCCCATGTAGCACCAAGGCGGCTACTGCACGTGGACCACGTCATGTGATGGAATGACATGGAGCACTGCTATGTGCCAAATCAAATCAGCACTCACTGGGAAAAAAAGTATTTAGGAATCCCCCACTATAGACCTTTATGACAGGGGAGGAAAAGAGAGACGCGACCCTGTCCTGGGAAAGAAGGGTGGTGGCAGAAATGTTGCATGGTTCCATTTTAGAATCATGCTCATGGAATGTGGGACACAGCAGGCTACCTGCTCATTTTTTTCAGCCAATAGGACCATGTCCTCTTTCAGTAACTCGGCAACTGTAATTAGAACCCCCCGGGCTGGAGGCTGAGCTGTACATGCTGTTCCGCCTCATCTGACTCCTGCAGCATGTGGAAGCTAGTCTAGAAAAAACAAGAATGAGGCACATTTGTGCTGCCACTGGAAGAAAGGACAGATCCCCAACTTGGGCCCAGGCCTACCGCACTAGGAATTGTGGTCCAGCGAGACAGACAGCTGACTCCGCCCCCCAGAACACAAGGCTAAGCAGAGCCTCTCCCACAGGCAGAACAGACTGCAGTAGTGATAAGCTTAGCTTCTAAGAGGAACTGCACTGCAGCTGACAATCACCATGTCTGACAACAACTCCTGCACACAAAGAAAATGAGAAAGCCGCCAGCTGCCACTGCACCAGAATATTACACCGAGCCCATCCCTTCACTTTTGGGGATGCGACTGAGGATTCCTCCTGCAAGGAGGTTAAACGGTAGTTCGAATTAGGAGCTTTAATTCGAACTACCTAGTCCGTGCCACGTGTAGCCGCGGGCAGGTAGTTCGAACTACGGGCATTTAAAAATGGCACCCGTCCGGGAACATGCAAATGAAGCCCGGGATATTTAAATCCCGGGCTTCATTTGCAAGTTCGAATGCCTACATTAGCCACCCTAGTTCGAACTAGGGTGGCAGTGTAGACATACCCTGGAAGATTCAAAAAAAATCTGTATCTGCATCCAAGTCTGTGGCTTGATTCTGACACAAACACTTCCATCTATCAAAGGTATTTTCTCTGCAGCAATCACAGTGATTTACATACATGAAGCAGACTCCTCACATCCCACGAGGTAGAGTGTGTCAGTATTACACATTACAAAGCCATTGAATGCCCAGGGGAACCTGAGGCAGGGTTAAGTGACTCGCCCTACTTCATGCAATTTGTGCCACAGCTGGGACTAGAATCCAGGAGGCTCGATTGCATTACCCACTAGATCCCAGCCTAGTGAGATCATCCACTGCACGCTGACCCAGCCATTCTTCCCCTCAATTGCCCAGGAAAGGTCGGAGCCAAAGCCCACCGAAGTCATTGGGATTCTTGCTGTTGATGTCAATGAGCTTTGGATCAGGCCCTGAATCCACAAGGTAAAATGACAGCGAGCACATGGCTGCATCTTCTCCTAGGAAGCCCAAGATACTTCACATGGGCAGTGGGACTCGGTGTTGAAGCCACTGAACAGCGCCCCTGACGGGCTGTGTTGATGGGGAGCAGCAGAAATTGCTCTTTCAGATATCCCACAGGGTAGGGCAGGGGACTGAAAGCTTCCGCAGGCCCCAATTCTGTTCTCCCAGAAGGGGTGGGGCCTCAGGCGGAAGGGGAGGGGCCAGGGGCAGCCAGTCCTCACTGCTACCTTTCCCCCAGCTGTCATAGCCGCGCAGAGTGTGTGGAGCAGAGCCACCGTCCCCTTTGACTCCCCTGTTCCCCCGTGGGCAGGCCTGATGGTAGGATGCTGCATGTCAGATTGGCCCAGGTGACGAGTCACAGGCGAGGTGGAGATGATGGCTGAGACTATTTAGGACAGTAATGGGGGGCAGAAGGGGAGGAGGAAGTAATGAACCACTGCCCCCGCCTGCCTACCTGCGGATGATCAGCTTCAGCGTCTTGTAGGACCCCTTCACCAGCGAGATGGCCTCCCGCCGGGAACTGCTCAGCTCCACTTCATTGATGTTCACCACCTCGTCACCTGCCCGCAGCTTGGAGCTCAGCGAGTCCGCTTTCCCCCCTTCTTCGATCTGCAGGGAAGAGAGGAGAAAAAGCACTGAGATGCAATTGGCTTGGATTCGGGATTGGATTGGATTAGAACCATGGAATCCTAGGGCTGGAAAAGACCTTAAGAAGTCATCAAGTCCAGCCCCCTGCCCAAAGCAGGACCAACCCCAGCTCAATCATCCCAGCCAGGGCTTTGCCAAGCTGGGACTTAAACACCTCTAGGGATGGAGATTCTACCCCCTCCCTAGGTAACCCATTCCAGTGCTTCACCACTCTCCTAGTGAAATAGTTTTCCCTAATATCCAACCTAGACCTCCGCCACTGCAATTTGATTGGCAGCCTTTTGCGGCACTAGAGTGAGTCCCTTCATTGAGGACTAATTTTACAGGCCCCAACTCTGCTCCTGCACTGAGACACACCTAGAATCCACTTCCCAGCAGCCAGAACTTTCTGCTTGCCTCTGTCTCCACTCCATATGGATGTGAGCCATGGCCTGGTACGCAACCAAGATCTGCAAAGAATGCAGCCCTGGGTGACTTTTCCAATGGAGCTGAAAATTCTCTGGGATGTTTGCAAGCAATAAGTGATAAGGGAGCAGACATGAAATATTTCCTTGCCCGTTTTATAAGCCTCAGCCATGAATTGTGGGTCTAGCTGCAAAGTTCACACCAGATCCAAGCTTCACTAAAATATGAATGGATACACCCCTTTCTAGCAGCAGTGGGGCTGGAACAAATTGCACCAGTGGGGTGGGGTGCTAAGACCTATTGAACCAACCTGTAACCCTGGTATCTGATGGAAACTACTTCCAATCACGGGCTGCGGCAGCTCCCCTGGTTTCAGTACCTATGCTCTCTAGTCATTAAGCCGGAAGATGAGCAAGAGCAAGTTGCTAACATGCAAGCTGCAGAGCGGATGCATCTAGGTCCACACATTTAACAACAACAGGGGGCATTTCTGCAGTACTTTTCAATGTAGGATCTCAATGCACTTTAGAAAGGGAGGTAACATTTTAGAGAGGCACAGAAAAGTTAAGTGACTGGCCCAAGACTATGCTGTCTGGCATAGGCAGAGCTGGAAATAAAACCAGGGGCCTGATTCTTCCCTGCTCCACACCTTGTGCAGCATTTATTCCTGTGCAGAGTCAACTGCAATCCACTTACCCATGGCATCAGGGCAAATGACTTCACAAAGGGCAGGGGAGAATCAGGACCTGGGTCTCCTGTCTTCTAAGCTTGTGCTCTCTTCATAGAGAAAGGCCGTCTCCTTACGTACGCACCTCAAGTACGACTCATGGGCAGTGGGGAGAAGCCAGGTGACACAAAAGGTCCAGGCACTTCTGGAGACTCAAGTTCACTTGTGCCACAAAACTACCCCTGAAAATCCGCTGTCAGACAAAACACTTGAGGGGAGGGCCTTGCAGAGAAGGACCGAAGTCCAGCCACCTGACGTGACAGGACGCATCAGCTACCTGGGCTCTAGCCAGGCTTCCACTTCCTCAGCGCCATATTCAACTCACAATTGTAACGGAACTCCTCTTTGCGCATTCACGTTCTCCGCACGCGTACGAGCGCTGGCCCCGTCTGCGGTAGTCCAGCAGGGTGCATGTGGAGAACGGCCCATGCTTAGGTCCGAGTGATTTTCTTACATAGATCAGGGTGGCCAAACGTACCGACCCTCTGAGCCACATATGCCAACCTGCAGAAGTGGGTGAGCCAGGGCCCCTGTTAGAAATACATCAGGAAGTTGACATGCCAGGCAGAGAGTAACAGAGCCATAATGAACATTCCAGCACATTCAAAGGAATAAAGCTGGGAGTTTCACAGTGTCTAAGGTGTTTTGGGGCAAACAAATGTCTCGTGGGCGGTAGTGTCCTTTTCTTCAAATGGGAACAGGATTTAGCACGTACCTCATATAGAAAGCATCACATCGTCAAAGCCTCCTCCAAAAATTAACTACTCTCCCCATTGAATACCCCTGCCAGGGAGCTAAGTGTCTGCATAATTAAGTCTGCTAGAGAGTTGTATAAATTCTCATTCCTTGCAACAAAGGACCAGGAGTGTATCACAATGCCCAGGCAGAGTTAGAAATGTTAGACCTTGCTGGTCACATCAATTAATCCATAAATCATAAAATCAAAATGCAGGATTGTTCCAGTTTGTGTCAGGTGGTATCGTTTTCAGAAAACAGAATCAGATTCTAATTTCACCAAAGGGGCCCGTTTGCACTGTTAAGCCTGAGCAAAATTAATTAAGCGCTTAAATACTTTGTTGCACGGGGATCACCCCAAGGCAAAAGGAGTGTAAAACCACTACCAATGCCGAGATGTCACCAGCATAGCTGTGCTGAGTGCCCGATTCCCAGCACTTTCGAGCCCATTCATCTTGTGAGTAAAACTGGACCTTCAAGCCCCGGTGATCTCAGAGAAATCATGCCAGGCAAAACAAAAAACAGGACTATGTAGCACTTTAAAGACTAACAAGATGGTTTATTAGGGGATGAGCTTTCGTGGGCCAGACCCACTTCCCCAGGAAGTGGGTCTGGCCCACGAAAGCTCATCCCCTAATAAACCATCTTGTTAGTCTTTAAAGTGCTACATAGTCCCGTTTTTTGTTTCGGCTAGACCAGACTAACACGGCTACATATCTATTACCATGCCAGGCAAGTCTTCTTGAAGCCATTCTGCATCTCAAGGCTTGCAGCAGAACCTCTGATGAATGTTTCCTAATAAACGATCTTGTTAGTCTTTAAAGTGCGGCATAATCCTGTCTTTTGTTTCAGCAAGACCAGACTAACATGGCTACATCTCTATTACTATCCTAATCCTAAACACTCTCAGCCATCTTCTCCACCCTCAGCCTAACAGACACACACTGTCCTGTTAGACTAACAAAATAATCTTCTTTTTTTTTTTTTACATTTAAGCCAAGAAAGGCTTTGGCCATTTGTTTTAAAGGAAAATATGTGCACCTGCTAGGAAACGGGATACCAGGTATTACACTGCTCTGTCTCACAAGCACTGAGCATTCGGCACAGGCAGTAGGTAAATTGCCACTGCGGTGGTTTAGATTAACACCTTTCCTGAGCGAACTCCTTTGCTGGTTAGGGCCAGATGTGAACCCCACCCAAAAGAGCCAGCAAGCCCCAGGATCCTGGCCTTGGGATTCAAAAATGGAATGGGGGGGGGGCAAAAGCAGGTGAAGAGAGCTATACAGCTTTAAAAATGTGTACGTCTGCTTCCTGTGCTGGATGTTTTTGTTAAAAATATTACAGGGCGGGACAGGCCGGGCCCAGGCCGACTAGGCGCCAGGCGCCGAAACGGGCACCCAGTGATGACGTCGCTCCATCGAGGGCTGTGGAGGCGGGGGCGCCGATCGCGCATTCCGCCTGGGGCGCCAGCTGCCGGCAGCCCGCCTCGGGCCGCCCCTGCAGGGCGGGTTGGCAGGATGCCAGTCAGCAGCAGGCCTTGAGCCTAGAACCTCTGGATTTTAAAAGCAGGATTCTCTACGGACAGCTAAAAAGCCTTGGTACATTGGTCAAGACTCTCGCTAGCTCCCCGTCTGCCCCTGTATCCAGACACCACTGGAGGGGGACAGAGAATGGTACTGAGCGGATCATGCATACAGGGGCCCTACAGGAGAAGCAAGGGGGCAGGGAGGTATGGCCCCAGCACAGAAGTAGCTTGGGGCCAGTTTCAATCCCATCTCCACGTTTGATCAGCTCCTACCGCTGCCCAAGATCCACAAAGGTGGTTTAAAGCCGCTTTCCTCTCTCTCTCTCCCCCATCCCAGGTGGTGTCTTCTCTGCCGCATCTCTCAGGAAGTTCAGCAGGGAATCTCTCCCTGGCGCTCTGGGACCTAACAGTTTTCTTGCTGTCTAGTCATGAAAACGAAGGCCAGAGCGACCCCACTTCCCGGTTCAGGTTTATCGACAGCAACACTCACAAATGCAGATGGGTTCACAATCCAGACCTGAAGCCAGACCTGGGTTTTGTACATACAGCCTCTGGGATGGCCCCATTCCACACCCATCTCTTGTGATTTAAGCTGGGTATCTTCTCAGATCTCAACTGGAATGCCCAGGATGGGAGCTGACGGGAGGGGAAAGGGGACACCAGTGTGACAGCCTCGTGACCTGAGCATGCCAAGCATTGCACTGTTCTTGCCCTAATACGCTCATGGCCTGCAGAAAAAAAAAATCAAAAGCAAAAAGAGCCCGCGGCTCCCACTAAGCATCAGGAGCTCAGCTACCTTCTCCCGAAGCGACGTGGAGATGCACCATGTTCTGGAAAGGTCACACTTCCTCAGGCTGGCTGCGTACGCAATGTTTGTGGTTAGGGAGCGGCATTCCCAAGGCAAAGCCTGCATAGTTCAGACACAGCAAGCACACACCAGCCGCGGTTCTATCTCCAGCCAACGTCATCATTGCAGGAGCAAACAAAACCCAAAGAACAAGGAATGTATTTAAATGAACACCTGTTTCAACAGAGGATGGAAAACAGTGAAACCAGGAAGCAGGACACTTTGAATGGGCTGAGGGTGAAAGTATGAGGCTAGGGCAGCGTGATGCCACACCATGAAGGGTGGGGAGCGTCCCGGAAGCTTGGCGTTTGGAAGAGACAGAGCCATATGTTACTCCGCCTCTCCTGGGTTCGGAACAGGCAAAGGCAGTGTGATCTAGTGGCTAGAGTCAAGCGATCTGGAGTCAGGAGGTGTTTATTCTATTCTCAGCGCTACCCCTGGCAAGTCACTTCTCCCACCTTTTATCGGTCTCATCAATTGAGACTCAGTTCTTGAGGGCAAGAAGTGTCTTGCTAGGCATGTCTCCACACTGGGTCCCTGTTCTCAGTTGGGCCCTAATAAAAGTAACAGTCAGTGGGCTCCAGGCAGGGCTGACTCCAGCCCTGCTGCACAAAGAAAGTGGCCATGACATGAGGGTTAGAAACAGTACAACAAAAACAAAGCTCTTACCGTTAATGAGGAGTTCTTCAGCAGATGGACAGACAAACTCTTTCACGCACAGAGACAAACTCTTTCAAACATATAGTAGGTTATATTATATGCCACACCAGCTAAACATAAAGAGCAGGGGGTTAGACATACTATTGTGCTTGGGTTTTGCTGGACCTTTAAGTTGGACCTTTCACCTCACTATGCTGCCAGCATCCGTTTCTGCCTGGTGGTGCCCTAGCACATCTACAAGGGATCGTATGAGGGATCCACCCCACAGATACAACATCATACACGTCCCACAAGAAATACTGGAGAACTCACTGCCTCATTAGACTTTGCAATATATTAGAAGGCCCTGAAACCCTTCCCATTCCCTTCGTTTTGTGGCAGCAAACGCAGCACCTACTCTCCTAAGGGACAGCCCGACAGAGCGTAGCAGGAGACAAACCAATAGCCTTCTATGGAAATCACTCCAAAAATCTACCAGACTTTTGAACCACCCTGGAGCATTCCTGATAGGAACGTCGGCCTTGCGGTTAAGGCCCCAGAGTGGGAAACCAGGGATTTGGGTTTGATTTCCAGCTCTGACACCGGCTCCCTCGGTCACTTAGCTCTGCCAAAATCTGTGGGAGGATTTGTGTTCCCAACAGGGGAAAAGGGTCTCTATGCCTCAGTCCCTCGCTGGAGAATGGCGGTGGACCGGACAGACAATGGAAGTACAGCGTCAGCTCTTTGGGGCAGGGATGGTGTATACAGTACTGCTGTAGCCAGGCTGGTCCCAGGATATTAGAGACGAGGCGGGTGAGGCAATATCTTTCATTGGCCTGAGTTCTTACTGCGTGTGTCCCGTCCCTAGCATGATGGGGTCCTGAGCTCGGTGGGAACCTCTAGGTGCGACTAGAATATAAATAACCCTCTTCAGTTCTATACTCAGGGCTCTATCCCATGGCAAAGGATGATCCAAAGCACCTACAGCTGAGTTTTCCTTTTCTTATCCCGCAGCAATTTTCCATGAGGCCTGAGTCCAGCCTCTCCTCTCCTCCGCCTCTCTCACCAAATCCCGCTTGCCTGGCTATTCAGCTTCTTTCAAAAAAGACAAAAGTCTTCCTCCCTAAGAGCCAGCCTCTCCCAAAACGCGGCCACTTCAACCCCGCTCCGCGGCATGCTCAGGCTGACACGAACGGGGCTCCATTCAGTTGCCTCTATTGAGGGCAAAGCATGCCACACCCGTTGCCCTGGCCTGAAAATCAAACAGGCCACCCCGGGGCTGCTTTGCATTAACATCCTCCTCCATCTTGCCCCTCTAGAGCCGGCCTCTTGGCATTCCGTAGATCACGCCGCAGACTTTGAACCCGTCTGGTCTCCTTTTTTTTTTGGCTTACTGTAAAAGCAAGAAGTTGCTTAAGCAGATCACCAAGGATACATAAGACTTATTGCTACTGTCTTTTGTTCCGTTCCCTATGGTTACTGTAGGTTCAGAGAATGCCGTCTCACTGGGATCCTTTCTCGATGATTTTAAAGAGGTTTCCTTTATTTATTCCACTCTTTTTTTCCTCCCCTTTGTTAAATGGGCTTTTGTAACAATGAAATCTCTGTACCTTTTAAGACGGAGCATAATAGCGTTGTGCCCTTTGTATTACGCATGGTACATGTGATTACTCAATTGAAACGATTTGCTGAAGTTTCTCAATTATGGAGGAAAAAGAGAAGAAAGCATCCAAATATGCGTGCGCGCTCAATGGTCACAAAGAAGCAGGAACTCTGATGCAGCCGGGTCAGGACAGACGCGGTGAGATTCAACCATCTTAGCGCAGCATTGACGGAAGCAATGGCAGTCGCTTGACAAACTATTGCCCTTAACTTGTCCAACAAGGTGACCATCACAAATGAACTGCTGGAGAGGACGGTCTGTGGTCCCACAGCTGCAAGAAACAGCTTTATAGAAACTGACAGGGCGAGAGGGAGAGATGGTGTCCCTGGGGCACTCGAGATTTCTCAGCTCACTATACGCCTGTAATTCGGGCAGCAGGGACTTAATCCCAAACAGAATGCTGCTGGGAAAGGTTCGATTTGCCTCTGTCTTGCCCCTCACACCAAGCATGGGTGTAAAACTAGACCAGAACTGTAGCACTTTGTCCCCTCCGCTTTGCATGGGGAAAATTACCTCAGAAGGCGCATGGCCCTAACATGTCAGCAGAACTGTCCCTCGGGTAGGAGAATCAAGGTCACTGCTCTGGGCCCCGTGCACTGGAGGCCAGGGCCGGCCCACAACATTTTGGCACTTGAGGCGGGGAGCTCAAATGACACCCCCATACCTTGGGCCAAAACTTTGAAAGGTCTCAATTCTCTGGGTCCTAGTGGTGCCCTACCCCCCCAGTCTAGCAGCTGAGATGGCCGCCTCAGGGTAAGGCCAGCCCTGCTGGGGGCCCATGCTCCCGTGTGTGTGTGTGTGTGTTGTGGAGGGCTCGGGCCCAGTCTCCGGCAGCAATGACTCCAGTCTGCTGTACTCCGCCCCGCTCCTGTCGTCAGCTGCCTCCTCACTGACTGCCAGGCTGATGCATCCCAGGCCCCGCAGCCCGCTTAGGGACAGCCCTGAGTATCAGGCCCAAATCCCGCTGGCCTGACTCACCCAAGGAGTCACACTGAAATCAACGGGGCCCACTCATACGAATGAGGCCACTGGGACCCGGGGCGGATGGTTCAGCTGAGACTTTACATGGAACACGGAGTTTCTTAGACGCTCACGGAGCGCTGAGGAGGTTCAGGAAACAAGAGCGGGGGGTAACAGAGAGGCTTAGTGACTCTGAAGCACGTGTGCCTTTCCTCACTCAGACTTAACATCGTTTGACAATTCGGGGGGGAGGGGGAGGGTCAGGAGGGTTTCCGATGCAATCCAGACATTCCTTCCCCATTGTCCCTCAACTGTATGTCAGCAGGATGGAGCTGTTAAGACAATTAAATAAAAAAACAGTTAAGTCAAAGGTCCCCCCGTGGAGCCGTATCGCTGCTGGATATCGCCTTCCCCCGGGCAAACAGGCTTGTAGGGACTGAGAACCCAGCCATTGAGATTGACGTCCAGTCATAGATGCTGTCAGAGAAGCGGGTACTTTATTCTTCGGGGAGGCAAAAAGGGGCGTCTCTCTCAGACTGCTTTGGAACACACCCCAGCGAACTGGCCCTGCATGGCAGAATCTCTGACTCGCTCAGGAGGGAGAAGTTCTTCCATTCTGGGTGGGCGACGGGTTCCTAAGCTTTACGTTGTGCAGTAAACGAAATGGGGTCACTCAGATTACTGCTACTTGGGTTTCCGTAGTGCCTGCCATTGAAGTGCAAAGGAAAGCACCCAAGGCCTGACTCTCAGCTGTCCACCACGCTGGGGCGGATTTGCCCCGCTGCAAAATGGGTACCAAACGCCATCATTCTGCCTGGCTAGCACTTTCCACTGCTTTGCACATGACTCCACATGCCAGGGAAAACCAGGCCCAGGGGGTTTAAGTGATTTGACCAAGGTTAGTGCTCACAGCTAGTCATAAGCAGGGCTCAGACTAGAACCGACAAGCCTCCCAATCGCATGCTCTCGCCACTGGGGGATATATTTTTTAATTGTCAATAAACATACGCCACCGCAAATAAAGGAATGGGCTCAAACAAGATTCATGCATCCCGGGAGCCTCAATCAATTAAATGGAGGAACAAGTTTTGACAGCGCCATAAAGAATTTTTTTAACATGGGCAAAACAATGTCTTTCCCCCTTCCCTTGTTCTGAGAAACAGATGAACCATTCTAATTACATTTTTAAAAAGTAATAATGCTACCATTCGTTGTCAACAGCAGCAGCCTGAGGCAGATGCCTGGAGCTGAAAATTCAGCCCACACAGCTGCAGTTCGGCAAATTTAAAAGCAACTGAAAAACAGGGTCTGCTAATGGGGAGTCTCTGGCAACAAACCCGAAGCAAAGAGGGCTCTGCTTTCCAGAAGCATCCCAAAGCAATTTTCAGAGTGAATCAAATTCCGTTCCTGTTGACACCAACATAAATCAAGAGAAAGTATTCATACAACAATAGCCATGAAACTCTGACATCAGTAAAGCAATTCAAAATATACACACGGGTGAAACATGGCAAAATTTAATCCTGTGTAAATAAAGAGTTGACCTAGGTAGGAACTAACTTTCGTGCCCTGCAAACATGTTTGAGAGACTTTGACATTATCTTTGCTGTCTCAAACTGGGACAAAGTGAAAATCTCAAAAACCGAAAAAACCGATTTTTTTAAGTCAATCTAATGTTTTATTTCAATAATCTTGAAACATTGTGTTTGCATTTCAACCACTTAAAAGTTACTACAATTAACTTAAATTGTGAAACAAAGTTCTCTCAAACCAGAAAACTGGAGTTTTCATTCCACTCCTCAAAATTTTTTGAGTATAAAAATGGTCAAAAAAACCCAACCTCTCCTGCCAAAATTTCAGTTTTGACAATTTGGCACTTTCAGATGAAGAAAAAATGTCATCCAAGAACTCCCAAACAGCTCAAATGAAGAGACCCAGACCCAGCACTAACAGACACCACAATATTGCACAAGAATCTTAAAGGAAGGAGAGCGAAGAACAATTTGTCAGTTGTATTTACGGGGGTGGGGGGTTAGTAGGCACAATGTTTTTACCCAAGTTAGAATATGGCTAGGACACAGAGATTAATGCCTCCTGCAAAAAGTGACCAGGACCTTTTTCTTAATGTCTATTCCCACATGCCAAAACATGGCACCTCCAGCAACAAGGCACATTCCTGTTGGCATTACTGATCCAGAGAGAGAGTTGCTACTCACTAATTCACCAATTTCATGGAACACAGATCAGGCTTAGCCTGAGATCTGAGGCAAGTGCCGGCAGGCCATGAAGTGGTCAATGGAAGAGATAAAGAAAAATTATTGTGATCCAACTTCTGCAGGTCTATGCAGTCTTTACCAAACATCCCCAAAATCATCACAGGGACTCCCAACACTTCCACTTCCTCTTGGAGTGTTTCCTGTCCTGGGAGCAAGATCAATCTAGGGCAGCAGACAGCCCTTCAGCTAAAAGTGGCCAGAAGTGCATGGAGAACAAATTGCTGGTTTCAACAAGAGGAGATAAGGGAACATATCTCTGTCCGTTTGTATCCGACTTCCCTGGGGTGAATTCACAATCTTCTAGAGGAACGAAGGCTTTGCTCTTAAAATGATTTTCCATCGATGCAAACAGAACTTTCTGGCGTGCACAGAGATTTTTATGTAAAAAGCGTGGTGCGGTAGAGAAGAAATAGCTTCCTTTCACCCTACAATGGGGATGGAGCTATGCCAGAGCTAAGGCATTTGAGAAGCAGCCTCCAGAAGCATATCCTTGGCACGACAGGAAGTCAAATAAATGGGAGATGCTCTCATTCCTGCTCTGCAACACACACATGCCAAGGAACTAGCTTGAGAAGTTACATTATGACTGTCAGGGTAGTCTACACTGCACGCTTATTTCAAAACAAGCCATTCCGGAAGAAATACTCTGAAATAGCTTACTTCAAAACAGGGCCGGCCCGAGTCATTCTTGCGCCCTGGGCAGCGGGCGCGCGGCGTATGCGTGGCCCCACCCCGGGCGCGCGGCATCTGATTGACATGTACGGGGCACCCCGGCCCCGGGCGCGTGGCGCATGTGCGGCCCCACCCCCGGGCGGCAACCTATGGGGGGTGCCTGATGCGGTGCCCCTTACCACTTCAATCAGGTGCCCCCCATAGGTTGGCACCCCGGGCAGCTGCCCGGCTAGCCCCCCCCTTAATCTGGCCCGGTTTCAAAATAACACGTCTACACTACAGGGAAGCCTCAAAATTAGTCCGAGGCAGGCTTCCCTAATGTGGATGCGCTACCTCGATTTATCAGAGGGGTAGGCTCTGACAACTGACGAAGTGGGTCTTTGCCCACAAAAGCTTATGCGCCAATAAATCTGTTAGTCTATAAGGTACCACAGGACTCCTCGTCGCTTTTACCTCGATTTAGAGTCCCAGGAAGCACTGGGGAGTAATTAGTTTGAATGGCCCTGGGGAGGAGCTATTTTGAAATAGCAGCAGTGGAGCGTCCACACTACAGCTATTTCGAAATAGCTATTTTGGAATAGGTGTTATTCCTCATGGAATGAGGTTTACAGAAGTCGGAATAAGCCGTCCGTTATTTCGAAATTATTTCAAAAATAATGCAATTGCTGTGTAGACGCTCACGTTGTTATTTTGGAATAATGGCCGCTATTCTGAAATACCGCTGCTGTGAAGATGCACCCTTACTGATTTGCTTGACCGAAGTGCCAGGTGCCGTACAAACACCCAGTAAAATAGTTCGTGCTCCTAAGAGCGTAGAGTCTAAGTAGACAAGACACACACAGGGTGTGAGGTGAAATGGGCTCTGAGAAGAAGAGCCACCAGCAAGCAGCAGGTCTGCAGTAGAAATGAAAACAGAAGCCAAGTTTCCTGAATCTCCCAGTCCAATGCCCTATCCACCAGACAGCACAGCTTTTACTGCACACTGTAGGAAAGCTAATTTAAATCCCACAGATTAAGGGCTACATGGTCCCCTCCTGCACGAGACCACGAGCGGTCACTATGCTGCATGAATACCCTTAGCAGCTGAGTTGCAGATACCAGCGCAGGGCGGGGGCCTGGCCTGCAAAGCTCACACGGCTGCCTGGGGCCTGGAGAATCTCATGCCATGTGCAAAGTGTCTTGTGCTAACTCTGCACTGCTCCGCACAGTGATGACAGCATGGATGGCTTCCAAGGGGGAGAGGCTGCCGTTGACTGGGCACCTGTCAGCCTTGAGTCCACGTGGGGAGAGGGCTGATGGCAGCATTGATTGTCGCAAGCGGTATTGGGCAGTCCTGTGTCCTGAGATGGGAACATGCCACCGGAAGTGCGCAGGGTGCCATGCAAGGGCTGGAGAGCAGACGAAGGGGATTCCTGCAGAGACGCTGCCTTTTTCCTCTACATGCACCCTCCTTAACTGAGTCCTGCTTGGGACTAGAGCCCTTCTCTCCCCTCCCACGCTGCACACTGGGAGGGAAGCACCTGGCAGGAAATCAGGACGTTATAAAACCACAAGCATTTCCAGACAATGCTGTGAGGGAACAACATGCAAGGGTGTGGGGGACCAGCCCTGGCAGAAGAGTCTTGGGTGTCGCTCTGTGGGGTGATTTTAATGACACACTGACTGCCAGTTGGTACATTCCAAAGGCAGGCGTAATGCGCTCAGACTTGGAGAGAAACGGAAGAAGCTCTGGGATCAAGGACCAGTTCCCACCACAGGCAGGAGAACCTTGCACAATACCAATTCCTCCCTCTGCTCCAAGCCTCATCGGCAGATCTCCACCCCTCCGATCCAGAGAGCCACGCCGACTTTCACCAGCTTAGGATCCAGCCGCAAGGATCCAGTCCTGCCAGGATAAATAGTTGCCTTCAGGGCCCGATCCAGTAGGGCAGCTCTGCAGCATCATTCCTTTGTCCGAGGAGGAGCGAAGGATGGCCGCGTACATGTTAGTCCCATCTCAGACAGTACCAGGCATGGATAAAGCCAAGCAAATGAACTGGTGGCCCAACAGGACCTGGCTGGTCATGGAGTTGGGGTGCCACAGTAGCAACAGTGGCAGCCAGAAGCCCCAGGCCCCTTTGAATCACCAGGTCCCAGGGCAACTGCCCCCCCTTTGATCCTCTCCTGCCCCCCTCGGTCAGTGAGCCCGGCATACACCCACCAGCACCACCCAGTTGTATTGTATATAGCAGTGGTCCCCAACCTTTTGGAGCTGCCGCGCACCCGGGGGCGGGGCCGCGCATGCGCCGCGTGCCCGGGGGCGATGACCCCATGCACCGCGCGTCCGGGGGCGGGGCTGCCAATTTGCCGCGCGCCTGGGGCCAGCGCCCCCATAGCTGCACGCCCAGGGCCAGCGCCCCCATAGCTGCACGCCTGGGGCCGGCGCCCCCCATAGCCGCGTGCCCGGGGCCGGCGCCCCCCATGTGCCGCGTGTCTGGGCGCGGGGCCGCACATTCGCCGCGCGCCCGACGCCCCCCATAGCCACGTGCCCGGGGCTGGCGCTCCCCATGCACCGTGCGCCCGGCCGCCCATTCACCGCACGCCTGGGGCTGGGGCCGCCCATTCACCGCATGCCCGGGGCCGGCACTCCCCATGCGCTGTGCGCCCGGGGGCGGGGGCGGGGCCACCCATGTGCCCGGGGGCACCGTGTTGCGGACCACTGGTATATAGGGACAATCATACAAAGTCAGCCCCAAATGCTCCACTGGGTTAAATGAGCACAAGCAGGGTATTCTCTTTGTAGCCAAAAGGAGGGAAGGTCTACCCTGTCATTTTCAGTGCTACAACTTTAGTCCTTCAGAGGTGTGAAAAGACATCCCCCCCCCGAGCGATAGAACTTTTAAGTGCTGAAAAAATGCCAGTATAGACAGAGCTTTATTGCCCTCCTTAACAATCTACTGTGTTGAGTACCCTTCCCATGTTCCTCCTCTCCCAGTAATCCCCACACATCCCACCAGACCTGTGTGTTCCTTTTCCATATGACAGCATCATTCTGTGGGGCAGGGAACAGGACTCAGTCTATTTGTAAAGCACTGTGGAATTACTAGGAAATGAACCCTAATGAGAAATTCAGTGGACAAAGCCATCCTCCTGGTATTTCGCACCCAACAGATTTGGTGCAGATTTGATGCTTATCAAAACTGGCACAAACATTTCAAGATGCTCCCATCACTAGTAACGACCAATTGGTTTTTTGCTTGTGAATGTTATTGACCATGGCTTCGCAAGGAAGCACAGCTTCCCAGTGCCTGATGGGAAGCAGGTAATTCCATGCAGCACCTGATAAATTTGTGTCTGATATATTAAAATCTCCAAGGTGTAAGGAAAACAGCAAAGGCAAAATCTACTGTTAGCCTTAAGGTGATAAGTCACATGAGCAAACAGAATCCCACTGATAACCAGGGGCCTGGTTCTGCTCTGTTGCTTTGATGTCAGTCCAGAGTAACCCTGCTGCCACAACCTCTACTAATGTAACTGAGAGCAGTGTAACTGGGCTATGAGATGTACCACTGATTAGCCACTGATCTTATATTCTGATCTCACCCACACTAGTGTAAGGCAGGAATAATCCCAGCAAAATCAATGGAGATAGACCGATGTAAAACAAGCATAAGTAAGATCAGAATCCGCCCCTCTCCCTGTATTCTTAATGGACTAACTACATTCATGGAGGATAGGTCCATTAATGGCTATTAGCCAACGTGGTCAGGGATGTGACCCCATGCTCTAAGTGTCCCTCGCTTCAGGGTGCCAGAAGCTGGAGAGAGGTGACGGGATGGATCACATGATGATTCCTTGTTCTGTTCAATCCCTCCGGGGTACCTGGCATTGACCGCTGTAGGAAAACAGAATGCTGGGTTAGATGGACCTTTGGTCTGACCCAGTATGGCCCATACCTATGGCTGTACCTATGTTCTGACCCAGTATGGCCGTACCTATGTTCTTATGGAGCCATATGGGTTATGCCTGAAGAGTGACCGCATCTGTGAGGTAATATTGGACCAACTTCTATTGGTGAGAGAGACAAGCTTGCAAGCCACCCAGAGCACTTCTTCAGAAGCAGGGAGCAGGTACTCTGAGCATCGCAGCCTGAAAGGTGTTATTCAGTTTGTAAACTCTGTGGGGAAACTTTGTCATCTCTGTGTCTGTCAGGCATCTAGAACACCTAACTCATCTGTATTGCTTTGTATTACAAAGCAGTCCCATTGTGGTAGATGCCACACAGGCATATAGAGAAAGACTCTTCCCCAAGATGTTTACAGTCTGTATAGGCAAGACAGACAAAAGAAAGGTTATTTCATAGGTGGGGAAACTGATGCACAAAGCAATTAAATGATTTGCCTCAGGTCAGAGAGGAATTCTGAATCCCTCCCAGTTCAGCACCTCAACTAAAAGACCAGCATTCCTCTCAGTCACACTGACAGTATGTCTACATTACAGAGTTCTGTTGGAAAAATGGCTGTTTTTCTGACAAAACTTGAGGAACATCCACACTGAAATTGTGTTATTCCACAAGAAAATCGAAAGAACAGAGGGGTTTTTCCGGCATTGGTAAACCTCATTCTATGAGGAAGAAGCCTTTTTGTGAAAGAGCTCTTTCGCAAAAAGGCAAGTGTGGGCAGGGAAGAGGGAGTTCTTCTGGAAGAAGAGGAAAGAGGAAAAAGCACAGGTGCCCTGGTGGCCATCCCGTCCATAGCAATCGGAGTTTATACACGAGAGAGCATCCATTCAGTCTGGATGCTCTCTTTCAAAAAAACAGATCGCTTTTTCGATACACTTTTGCAGTGTGGAAGCTACTGCGGCAGCCCTACTCCATGTCCGGCCAGGTCCTGTTGGTCCACCAGTTCATTTGCCTGGCACTGTCTCAGATGGGAATAACATGTACGCGGCCATCCTTCCCTCCTTCTCGGACAAAGGAATGATGCTGCAAAGCCGCCCTACAGGATCGGGCCCTGACAGCAACCATTTATCCCGGCGGGACTGGATCCTTACGGCTGGATCCTCAGCTGGTGAAAATCGGAAGAAATTTTCTTGGAAGATCTCTTCTGAAAAAAGCTTCTTGTGAAAGCCTGTAGCGTAGACGTAGCCAAAGAAAGAAGCAGTAGCATTAATAGTAAGCACCAAGACAAATGCAGCCTAGTCACTTGGGATCGGAGAATATACTGGTGTAAATCAGGGCAGCACAGCTACAGGAACCCCGTGTCCTCACCAGACACAGAATAAGGATAAATTCAATCCTAGCAATAAACCATATGGATCATTTTCTTCCACTGCTTCCCTGCTCCTTATATAACGTGGTTTTACTACAGGCTGGAGAAAATTCCGGGCGATTGCGTGTGACAATTGGAGACCGCATTACCTCTGTCCGTTGCTATTTAGCTTGGCAAACAAGTCATTCCATGAATTCCATTGAGAGTTTATTACCAGGTGATGGCAAATAATGGGACAAGGTGATCTGATCTTGTTTGGCCTAGGGTGGTTATCAGGGCAATGCTTAGCCAAAGGCGGATTATAACTCACTGGCCCTTCTTCTGTTACATTTTACACAGCACCCTCCCTCCCCAGACCATACAAACACACTGATTACACTGATCTAGTGTTAACGTTTGCTTTGCAGTGCGCCAGATAAAAATAGCTGCCTGTCAAAGGCAGCAGGAGGTGTGTCAATAAGGTCCACTACCCTACCCAGGCGTGCACCAGATCATTCCTTTTCTTTCTTCTATTCTGCCATCACACGCCCAAGCAACAGCCCTAATCCTGACTCAGTTTCTCTTGCCTCCACTGTCCCCTTGGGGACATTTTCCCCACCACTTTGTCTGGCACTTGGGAAAAGTCTGCTGGTGACAATAGAGTGCGTTTGCGCTACGCAGCCATTCCAAAGGTCAGAGTGACGCGTCTGTCCGTTGTAAAACCCCCAATCCCATATGGATGGGGAGGTCTGCCCCTGCACAGCACAGCTGCAGAGACGCTCGAGAGAACGGGCTGAGCAGGGCAGCTTGAAACTGCATTAATAGGAGGGTTGCTACACAGCCATCAGATGCCATCTGCCTTTACCTCAAGAGTAAGGCCTAGGGAGGAGCACACCGTTAAGAGCTTCTAGCATTAGGGTCACTCACACTTAGGCCCATTGCTCTTCAGACACTCCCAGTGCACTTGTGCTCCTAAGAAGCCGGGGGAAGCAGGCACACAAGGGGGATGAAGCCTAGTGCGCACCAGGGCCTGCACTTGTGCTGGAACGCACAGCGAGGGTTACCACGTTGCAGGTCCCCAAACAGAAGACACTGCTGAAGGGAGTGGGAGATGGAAGAGGTATTTGGTGGGATGCTGGAGGGGTGTTTGTAATGTGAGAGAATGTGCAGGGGTGCAGGAGGGAGTATTTGGAGGTGCGGAGAGCGTGTGTAGTGGGAGGAGACATTGGGGGGCGCAGCATGGGTGTGTTTACTGGGAGGGTATATTTGGGGGGCACTGGAGGTGTGTGTGTGTGTACAAGGACAGGGAATTGGCGGATGCCTGAGGGTTGTATTTCGACACGTGTGTGTGTGTGTGTGTGTGTGTGTACTGGGAGGAGGTATCTGCGGCTTCATATTTGAGGTGGGGGCAGTGTCATTCTCCCTGTCATGGCGGCAGGTGCAGACCTGGGAAACAGCACCAGCCCGTCAGTCAGTGCCTCCATGACGGTCTCTCTCCTTCCCTGGGGCGGGGAGCCACAGCCTGGCCCTGTCTCACCCCCAGCCAGGTTCTGAGGTTCCATGGCAGGGCAGGCATCTGGACGGAGAGGCACTTGGCAGCTCCACTTACCTGTTGGGATGTGCGGGACCCAGCAGCTGCAGAGGAGAAACCCATCAGGGCACAGAGATGGCTCTTTCTGAGCTGCAATGTCTGGAGCAGAAAAAACTGCCCCCGAGGGAGGCGGCCATGTCCGGGAAAACCCAGATGTGTAGAAACCTTAAAAGTTACTTATGAACTTGAGAAGAAATTGTGTTTGTATGTTGCAAGATTCTCAAAAGACAATCCCATTGTGAAGGCTAATCTCCAGCAAGTTCCCCTTGGGGGGATGGGATGGAAATAAAAAGAAGAGTCATTCAGGCTGCATCCAGCGACCTCGTCTAACAGAGGCCGAGATGAGGGGCCTGGCAGTCGTCCTGGCAATCGCCCTGACTGTAACTGACCTCGGCGCGCTGACTGGTGAGTAACTTTTCCCCTTTGGAACTTCACTCGCTGGTGTAATTTTCACCGGCAGCCTGTCAGTAAGCCCCATAAGCGATGACTTGCCTTTTGGCTTGGGCGCTATTCCTACCCCTCGACTAGGAAGGCCCCAACAGGCAGATTCTCCTACCCACACCCAGAGCCAGAGAGCTCCATCTGCACTGAGCCCCCTGGACTGAAACAGAGCTGCCTGTGGCATCAGGGTACACAGGACTGGAGCCAGTACTTGTCGCCATTTTTACATTCCATTGTGTTACAATGGAATAGAGGAACCAGTAAATATGACTAGCCACACATACACACACACACACACACACAGAGGTTGGACCTCTCTGGTCCACCATCCTTGAGACCTGACTGGTCCCAGATGTGGGGGTTTTGCCAAACCAGGGGAGATCATTTCTGGCCCCCCCGCTGCTGGCCCCACCCAGCTTCCCAGCTCCCCTGTGCAGCCCAGCTGGGTGGCACACTGGCCTTCCTGTTCCCCACCCCCTGCATAGTCCCTTCCCAGCTCCACACCCCCAAGCCAGCGGTGCTGCACGCTGGGCTTCCCTGTTCTCTCTCCCCCTTCCCCTAGCAGCGAGGCATCTTCCTAGCTCCCCATGCATCGGGCTCCCAGCCCCTCCCCCCTGCAGCGCACCGGGGGCTCTCTGAACCTGGAACATCTGAGGCCCTACCAGACCACGGATGTCACCGGACCAGACAATCCCGGTTTATAGAGGTGCAACCTGTACATTATAGTTCGGTATGTCTGGTTTGCTCTTTCCCTTATAGCATCCAAAATATTAATGAAAATATTAATGAGACAGAGCAAGTTGTATTTTGAAATTAACCAGTTTGAAATGTTAGCTGCAATGAAATTGTATTTTGACATAACTGATGGCACTTGGTAATAAGCTTGAGATTTCTCAGATGGGGAGTACATTAATGTTTCTCTCTCATGCCTCTTATAATAAATAATTCTCCTCATTCAAGAACTCTAGGCGGGGAGCGATTATTGGTTCATTTTGGTTGACCAGTACTGCCACACCTTTTTTACCCTCTCGCCTGGGTAAAATGAGATTAAGTGTGTTCAATCCAGGCCTTTTAAAATACCACAGTTCTATTTCTGATCAAATTTGTCTTTGTAAAAACTATTTTTACTAGTGACTCTGAATAAGAAACTTAACAGGAGAATTTATGTATTAGTTACAGCAGTCCAGAAGGCAGCTGCCAACCCAGATCATTTTACTGGTGAAACAGAAGTCAAAGCTTTCAATTTTAACAGCTACTGTGTAGCAGCCAGGTTTTTTTGTGGATGCCTAACTCCGCACAGGAACTGTGGCCATCGAGTTGACTTGTCCTGAGTTCTAAGCAAAGAGTTAAGACTTGCTACTTGCTACTACGGAAGACAGCTGGAGTTTTGCCATTGAGTCCTATGTGAGCAGGTCTGGACCTTTAATGATACAGGATAAATTAATCTACTGCCCTACACTGGGGTACTCAAAGAGTCAAAGAAAATATCAAAGCATCAGTAATATTGGCACCAACTCTACAAAAACTTCCACATGCTTATCTTTATGCACGGTGAATAGTAGACGTCATTGAAATCAGTAGCATACTAACAGTATGTTAAATTAAACATGCGCCTGTACCTTTGTAGGATTGGTGCTGTGGACAAAAGTTTAAATCCCCAATGCTTATTCCCACCCCCTCACACACTTTCTTGCAATTTACACTTTTTATGTCACTTCACCGCAATAACATTGCAAAATGAATCATTACTGCAACAGTTCCTCTTTGATTTTACTTATCAAGATACCAATCACTTACTTTGTACATAACAACAAGTATCCTGTGGCACTTTAGAGATTAACAAAAATATATAGTATCATGTGCTTTCGTGAGTAAAACTCACGTCATCAGATGATGAGCTGGAGTGAAAATAACAAAACAGAATATTTATAACAGAGGGGGGGAAAGAGTACCTGGCAATTGTAGGACTGGTGCTAATGAGGCTGATTAAGTCGGCTGGAAGCATCCCATTCTTAGCTTTTGATGTAAAAATGCAATCATTAGAGGCAGAAGAGACCAGCTTTATAATGCGACATCCAGTTAATGTCTTTGTTCAAGTCCAGGGAAACAGTGTAAAATTTGTAGCTGAATACCAATTCCACACTCGCCCAGTGAGGCCGTTGGCTCCCCTGCTTGTCAGTCATGGACTTCTGCCCTGAAGCAGGAGGATGTATATCCCTTCTCAAGCCCTTGGGTAATTTTCCATGTTTATTTTGATAAATTCAGATATTCTTGTCCATATAGGCCAAGAGTTTACAAAGTGATTGGTGATTCTGGATGTCCCACTGAGACACTGTCAAGAGGCCTGGTTTTCAGAAAGGACTGAGCCTGGGCCCTCGGAAAACCAGGTTGTATAAAGGTGTTTCCAATTGGGCACCCAAAACCAGACATCCAGAGTCACTAGTCACTTAGTAAAACCTGGGCTTCTGCAGAGAGCATGACAAGGTTTCCATACTGGAAAGAGAACAGGACAGCTTAGAGAGGAGAAAGAGGGGAGATGACGAGGTATATACAATAGAGACTGCTACCCAGAATGTAAATTGGGCCCTCATTAGTAAAACTGCGATAAAAAAAGCACCCCATGAAATCAAACAGTATGACTGAGGAATTCCTTGCCACAATCTGTTGTTGAGGTCTAGAGTTTAGTAGGATTCGAAATGGGATGAGGCCTGGATAGGTCTTTGGAATAGGGACCCTCTTTTTGTTCTGTGTTTGTACAGCACCGAGCACAACGGTCTGTGACTGGGGCTTCTAGGTGCTAACGCAGTATGTATAAAAAATTCCATAAAGTAAATAATAATTGGAATATCCAGAGTCACATTAGATAGAATAAAAAGAAAAAGACATAAAGGGAAATAAACCCTTCATGCTTCTGAGCATACCAGCCAGCGACTGCCTGGATTGATAACAGAATTTATCCTGTGATCAGATTATTCCATAAGGTCCATTAAGGCATAGCCTATTCCTTCTGTACAGCTGGTGCTGGCCTCTGTCTGAAACGGTATTGGATGGGATACCCCATAGATCTGCTCAGTTATGGCAAACCCCAGTTTGCTTTCTCTCCCTCTTTTTTAAGAGAACATTGCTGGCTGGGGGGAGAGTTAATACCTTACATAATAGCAATAGTTCTTAGCACATAATCTCCAAAGTACATTCATTACATTAGCTAATCTGATCTTTCAACACTCTGGGAAGGAATTAACGGAGTGATTTTATCCCTAGTTTAGAGAGAGAGCGCGCGCGAGAGCGAGAGCAGTGTCCTTGTAGCCTGCTCAGGGTGACAGAGGGTGTCAGAATCTCAGCTGCCATTACCCAGACCTGTGTTCAGACCCCTAGGACTTGGGTTCCCAAACTGGGGGGGGAGGGCGTGAAGCAACCCAGCCCCTCCCCCCAATCAATTCCCCCCTCCCCCAAGTTGTGCTGCTATTTTTGTTTTTTGGCCCCGGTCAGTTCCTTTTTTTTGCTCAACAAGTTTTGTTGCTATTGGGGGGGGGGGGGCATGAGGGTTTCTCAAAAATCAAAAAGGGGGTGTGATGCCGAAAAGTTTGGGAACCACTGCCCTAGGATCTCTCCCCTTTGATGTTTCTGCCACTTTCTAATAACCGAGTCAGCCTCCCAGGGCGCAGTCACTTCTATCTGTTTCCCTTGGGTGCCGCTTCTCTAGCTTTGGTTTCCCTCTCTGCCTAGTCTTAACTCTTCTGTTTTCTCCAACTGTCTCTCTTCCTAGATACTATTTTATTTCATTTCTTTCCTGTGCTCGGGTTCTCTCTTGCCTTTCTGCCACCTTTCTTCACTGAGATTGCTAACTAACAAACCCCAGAAGGGTCAATGCTTACGAGGACCCTCATGGTCGAGTTGACCTGCCTAGGACTGTCCTGTCCCTAGCAAGACACTAAAACTGAGATTCCCATAAGCAGCTTTGGAGGTCCAATTCCCCTTCTTGGACTAGGGATGTGAAAGTTTTATCCGGTGGGGGCTGAAACAGCTCTCCACCTGCCAGGGGTAGGAGGCGGTTCTGGTTGTCTGGAACAGCCCCAGTCTGCGGTGGGCCTAGGCGCCCATCCGCCCCCCCTTTAATCAGTTAAACATAATGTTTAATTGGTTAACCAATTAAATGGGAATTTACATCCCTAGATTGGACATCCACATTTCTCAAAAGATCTGATGCTTTTCTGAAAAGCACCTTACAACAACTTTCAGGGTCAATGCGATGCCAAGAGAGCTGTGTTTGCCTCCCAGGACAAACTTATTAGCCCCTGGAGAGGAAATGCTAACTGACTTTCCAGACGGAGCGAGCATAATTAACCCCAGCATTAAGGCTTGATGCCGTTTGAGTCCCTGCCAAATCATGCACACTCCAAAAGGAAAAAAGCAGTCATGTAGCACTTTGAAGACTAACACAGCAAGAGCTCCTCTCTAGCCTGATAATGGGAACAGTGCGCTGTTTAGCATGACAGTGCTAGTACCAGAGGGAAAATGTTACAGTCTAATATTTCCATTGATAGTAGAGCCAAAGCCTTGTCACCACATCACACATGGCGAATGCACTGCTCCCCACTCCCGCTTTTATAATCATTGCCAAGGCTTCCCCAAGTGAATTTAGTGCCCACGAAAGGCTCCGGGTGGGCAGCTGGGAGACTGATTTCTGTCACCAATCAGGTTCCCGCTCCCCCGCACTCCCCAGTGCAGGCTGCCTCTTTACTAGATGGCACTAGGAGCTTGTTCTCCGCAGCCCATTTACTCTCTGGCACCTACGCTCACTCTACCAGCAAGGGTGACCCACATGGGATGATGGTCTAACGGTACGAACGCTTGTCTGCCAGAATTCGGAGTTACTGGGAGTAGGACCAGTCGAAAAGAGCAAAGCAATTCCAGAGCAAGAAATGGCCCTCTGCCCTTAATCCATGCCAGTGTGCGTGGGCATTGCAGCTGTCCCAGGCTACAGTGAACATGGAGCACACCTCACTGCAGAAGCAATACCTGCTGGGGTTGTCAAGCTTTTCCTGTTTAAGATTAAAGCCCCTTCAGCTTCATTCTGTCTTCTGCTGCCACCCAGGGACAAGAAATGGAACTTCAACTGACATGTGGGGCAGCTTCCACCCCTTTTAAAACCCCTTTTAAAGAGCAGCTGCTTTTCATGACATCATAGAACACTGGAACGGGAAGGGACCTCGAGAGGTCAAGTCCAGTCCCCTGCCCTCACGGCAGGACCAAGCTCCATCCCTCATAGATGTCTAGCTAACTTGCTCTTAAATTTGTCAGAGGGGGAGCCGAGTTAGTCTATAAAAGGAAAAACTTAAAAAACAGCAAATAATCTAGTAGCACTTTAAAGACTAACAAAACATGTTCATGGTATTATGAGCTTTCATGGGAGAAGTGGGTTTTGCCCACGAAAGCTCATGATACCATCAACATGTTCTGTTAGTCTTTAAAGTGCTACTAGACTATTTGCTGTTTTTTAAGCTTTTCCTGCTCTTAAATATCTCCAGTGATGGAGATTCCACAACCCCCGTAGGCAATTTATTCCAGAGTTTAACAAACCCACAGGCAGAACGTTTTTCCTGATGTCCAACCTAAACCTCCCTTGCTACAATTTAAGTTCATTGCTTCTTTCAGTCAATTCTTTCAGTCTTCCCTCATAGCTCATGTTCTCTAGACCTTTAATCATTTTTGTTGCTCTTCTCTGGACCTTCTCCAATTTCTCCACATCTTTCTTGAAATGCGGTACCCAGAACTGGACACAATACTCCAACTAAGGCCTAATCAGCGCAGAGCAGAGCGGAGGAATGACTTCTTGTGTCTTGCTCACAACACTCCTGTTAATGCATCCCAGAATCATGTTTGCTTTTTTTGCAACAGCGTCATACTGTTGATTCATATTTAGCTTGTGGTCCACTATGATCCCTAGATCCCTTTCTGCAGGACTCCTTCCTAGACAGTCGCTTCCCATTATGTATCTGTGACACGGATTGTACCTTCCTAAGTGGAGCACTTTGCAATTCTCCTTATTAAACTTCATCTTAGTTACCTCAGATCATTTCTCCAATTTGTGCAGATCATTTTGAATTATGACACTGTCCTCCAAAGCAGTTGCAACCCCTTCCAGCTTGGTATCATCTGCAAACTTAATAATCATACGCTCTATGCCAATGTCTAAATCATTGATGAAGATATTGAACAGAACCGGTCCATAGCAGAGGCTAGAGATGCCTTTCAGCTGTGTGCAAGAGAGAGAGAGAGAGCACGCATGCACTTGAGTTTTCCAGCAAACTGTTGATTCAGTAAACAACAACACTATTCCACACAGTAACAGACTCAGACTTTATCGTCAGAAGAGACCAGTCTGGAACTCCAGATCTTGATCAGTTTGGGGGAGGGAAGCATTCCAGATTTCAGACCTGGACCCAGATTGGAATGTGAGCATTTGAGATGACCTGGGTTTTTTATTAAGGACCCACAGCAAGTGACGTTATGTGATGATAGGTCAGGATATGCTATTAAAATATAGGCCCAATGGATTTCCAGAAAGACAGTCTGAAGGTCAACTTAAGGGTATAGCAAAGACAGCATCAAATGGACTGAACAGAGTCTACAGCATGAAGAATAAGGAAGGAAAGGAGCTCTCTGTTTAATAAGGCTTCTTCCTTATTGCTTCTGAATGGAGATGTGGTGATGTCTGAACTGGTAGCACTGGATACTGGAGTCCTCTGCTTGACCGCAAAATAGGGCCAGTTTTCTCATACTGCCCTTTGAACGTCCTTCAGTCCTGTTGCGTAGGGCCCGCTCCATCAGTAAGAGGGTGAATGAATCTCTGTGCTTGTGGTTCTCTACAACCGGGCTGCCGCTGAGAGTGCTGGATACCATGGCGGTTCTTGTGATGTAAGCCTGTGTTCCCTGGGAACTGTCCCAAGGTCACCCGCACCTTTCACGCTTGTCCCCAAACATCCTCCAGGTCATCATGCGGTTCTATTACTACCGACCTAGGCTGGGTTGCAATGGGGGTTCTAGAACAGGGGAACCGGCTTGCCTGGATCCAGCCCGGGAGGCTCGGGGCTCTGCCCACCCCAGCACTAGCAAGCCAGCGCTGACACTCCAGCCTTGTGGGCCTCCCCATAGGCCCCCTTGTGGGGAGGGGAGCCCCGAGCCTCGCGGGCCAGAGTCAGGCAAGCCAGGGACAGATCAGACCCCCGGGCTCTGCATGGCAGGGTAGAGGAAGGGTCTCTGCATGCTGCCACTCCCCCTACCCCTCCGACTGGCCATAATCACGGCCAATAGGAGCAACAGGGGGCAGTGCCTGGGAGCGGTGGGGGACACGGAGCCTCGTGCGTCCCTGGGGAACTGTGCCAGGTAAGCGCCCCCCAGTGCCCAGACCCTGCACCCCCTCCTGCCTAGCCCCCCCAACCCCTCCAGCTGCACCCTTCCTCCTGCCCAGACCCAACACTCCAAGTCTGCTTTCCGGCAGCCTCCTCCCACACCTAAATCCCTCATTTTTGGCCCCACCCCAGAGCCTCTCGCTGCTTCTCGCTTTTGTGTGGCTCCCAAGTGAATTTTCTGTGGATCAGTGGCCCCTGACTCAAAAAAGGTTCCCCACCCCGATCTAGAAGCAAAAGGCTGCAAATCAACTCTGAAGTCCCCAAGGGCCATACAAGATCCTGCATCACTGAGAGCTGCCCTTTCTTACCTTTACAATGCTAAATAAACCAGCCGCTACCGGGCGCCCTTCGTCACTTGGTCCATTGCACATTAGGTCCCAAGGAGCAGCGCATACACCCTGCTCTGCATATATATCCTGCTCTCGGTTACTGCATTCTGCTAGGACAAGGTTGTTGCACTGAGCCTTTGGCATGGGAAAGAAGGTGCAACACTACCTCACAGGAGACTTAAGCCGGAGTTGTGCCCTCGCAGGGGTGTGTTTTGCCCTGGGAGGCGGGGAGGTCAGAGGGTGAAGACAGTTGCAGCTCTGCTCAGAGCACCCGTATCACTCTCCTGTTGAGCACTCCTGGTAGCAACTGGCGCCTCGTAGCAAGATCGTTGTGCTAGTCAGTGCACGCACACAGGAGAAGAGAGCTGCTGTCCCCAAGAGCCTGCCGACAAAATCCACAGAGAAATAAAAGGGAGTCCCCAAGGTCCTGGGCAGAGGGGAGACTAGACCCAGGTCTTTGAGCCCACAGGGCAGCGACACAGGCACTGGGCCGCACAAGCTCTGGTGAGAGAGCTCTGATTAGCATAGTTGATAGCCTGAGCTCAATCAAGTTAGGATCCAGGAGGCAATGCTGTCCTGCCTCTCCTGAGCTTGGGCATCGTATGCAGCGACCAACCCGCCGACAGGAGGCTACAGGGGGACCTGGAGATTCAAAGGGGCCCAGGGCTCCTGGCCGCTGCTACTGTAGCAGCTGGAGCTCTGGGCCCTTTAAATCGCTGCCGGAGCTCTGTGTGCTCCATGTGGCTCTGAGGGCTGAGGGGGGCACCACGCTCCAGGTGGCATGGAGGGCTGGCTGCCTCTGGCCCCGCCCCTTCCGAGACAGCGGAATCACCTCCCCCTTGCCTACACGCCCATGCAGGCTGTCGTCTCCCCTGGCAAAGACAGAGTCACGTTCCAAAAGACTCTGTAGTTAGTGGAACAAGGGGCACACAGGCTGGAAGGAGCCCCCCAGCCTCCTCCGTTTGCTTGAGAGCCAAGTCACATCGGCAGCAGGTTTCACTAACTCGCTGCGCCACGGAGTCCCCTTCCTCCCCGCCTCTCCATCAGCCTGAATCTCTGCGCTCCGAGGGACGAGGGCGCCTTGCCAGCTGGGGGGAATGTCGGAGCAGAGTTTTGAAGCGGAGATGCTAAGCGAGAGCTAAGCTAGTGATTAGCAGGGCTGCATTTCACCGCAACCGGGGGGACATTCCCTTTCAGTGCACACAACACCGCTGGGCTCTAACGAGGGAAAGGCTACTGGTCTTTGTTGCCTTGTAGGCCCCCTTGAGAAGTGATTGCTAAGCAAAGGTGATCTTTAAAGCTACTGCCACAGGCAGAAAACAAAAGTCACTGCTGCCTTCTCTCTTGTCTGCTGTCAGACACCTTTGTATTTGATCCTTGGCAAGGTGTCTTAGTTAATGAGAAATAATCTCCCTCCCCCAAAAAACCCTTGTCCTGGATTCTGCCTGTCTGCTCTCAAGAGGGCAGCAGAGCTCCCTGAAATGCAAAAGCAGCTAATGCTAAACTCTGCTAGCAACAATCAGAGACACAAGGGGAGCGAATAAGAGCTCTGTGAGGCTGGAAAGCTGGTCCCTCTCTCCAACACAAGTTGGTCCCATAAAAGCTATGACCTCACCCCCCTTCTCTCTGATATCATGGCACTGATGTGGCTCCCACACCACTGATGACAATTAACAAATAAAATCCGTCCATCGGTCATACAGGAAAATGTGCACACTAACTCCACTGCTCAGGTCCCTCTCTTATACCTGTCACCGTGGTGTGACTGGAGCTCAAATCTGGGCCCATCACTTGTTGAACTACAATGAATCCCATCTACGGCAACTAAAAACTAAGCATGCCACAAAGTGTTGGCCACACTGTCTTTTTCCAAGCAAAGCTCTCGTCCCCAGAACCTCTGCCTAGAAGAAAGCCCTTAACAAGAACAAGCCAAAAAAGCTGCGGTTTGTTCATATGGAAGGCATGATGGAAGCACTGGGTCTCAAGCAGACTCAGTCTTCTGGGCTGCTCCTTGTGCACGTGGCTGAGTCTTGCTCCCCCTAGAAAGCCAGCCCTGTTCAGCAGGCTGGTGTGGGGACAAATGGCAAGGTCCTTCTTTGCAGTCTTTACCGCTCAATGTGCAGGCAGCGCAAGGGCTGCTGGGCCAAGATGCACAAAGGTGTGGCTTCTTGTTTGCCTGCCTGCCCCTCTGCGGCAGAGCAGAGGAATCCCAGGCACATGTATTCAGCACCATGCCGACCTGTCCATCCCTGTGTCTACGTGGCCCCATCGCCACAGCATCCGAGCACCAGTCAGCCTGTCACAGGCCCGGCAGATCAGCACGAATGCATCAGATCCTCAGCGGGCATTAGCGGCCATGGGCTTCCATCCATTTACACAAAGTGATGACCTGGCCTCATTCCTTAACAAGGATTTCGCTCTGAGGCACCCACCTTGCCAGCTGGATCCTCATGGCCCAATATTTACCGCATTCCCTCTCGCGCCTAGTTCTTGGGGAGGCTGGTATTACGCAACGGATACAAGCAAAGGCCACCATCTGGCTCAGACGTTCGGATGGGTCTGTAAGGTTGTGAATTCAGTTGCGGCTGATTGTGCATCTGCTTGAGAGGCATTTTGCTTTCACCCCACATGCTGGAAGCATGATCGATTAGCCACGCGGGGGCTGGTGGAATGGCGTGGAGTCCTTGGCTAATTATGGTGGCCTAGATCTTTTGTCCTGCTCCCGCTGGATTGTCTGATTGTTTCAGTCACCAAACAGCTCTGTGGGCGGCTTGGGCAGAATAAGGCTTTTTTGTAATCCTTGAACGAACAAAAAGTTCCCAATCTGCTCCTCCCTCAACTGCAGGAATCGTAGTCTCGGAATGAGGACAGCTGTCCCTGGGCTGCATTCGCATCCAGCAACCGCTGTTCTGCCCAAAGGAACCCTTCCCCGCCCCCATCTCTGTTTGGTTGGGGGAGGGTTTCATCCATCACGCCATTGGCTGTACGGTCCATCACTCAGTCAAGGTTGCAGACTGACGACTCCACCAGGCCCACCGGTTCTTTTCATTCTGTCTAGCAGCCCACAATGCTACCGCCTGGTTGGAACAATTAAAACTGCCCCAGAAGGCTTCTAAAAGTGTTCTTTGGTGTCCCAGAGAAAGTGTAAGAGCCAGCTATTAAAACCCTCAGCAACTTCTCCAGTCCCATCCCACCAAAAAAATCAAACAGGCCCCCTTCAGACGCTGTATGGCAGTGGTGGGCAACCTGCAGCCCGAGGGCCACATGCAGCCCGCGAGACAATTTGGTTCCCGTTGCCCATGTGCAGAGTTGTCAGATTCTGCTGGCTTCCATCGGTGTCGTTTTTTTCTTAGTGGTGCTACTAACTTGACACACACATAAAGCCAGGGCACGTGAAGGGAGGTGCATGCTGGCTGCACACAACACTGACTGTGAGAGCTGTGCGCCCCCTCTGCAGCCAGGCAAACTGAAAGAATGGCGTTTGTTTAATATAGAAAAAAGACTGAGAGGGGACATGAGAGTAGCTTTCAAGTACCTAAAAGATTGTTACAAGGAGGTGGGAGAAAAAAAATATTCTCCTTAACCTTACATAGAACAAGAAGCAGTAGACAAGGGAGGTTTGGGACATTAGGAAAAACTTCCTAACTGTCAAGGTAGTTAAGCATATGGAATAAATTGCTTAGAGAGGTTGTGGAATCTCTATCACTGGAGCTTTTTCAGAGCAGGTTGGACCTGCCAGGAGCGCAGGAGACTGGACTTGATGACCTCTCAAGGCATCTTCCAGTTTTATCATTCTAACCACGAAACAGGTGTAATAGCACTTTTCTACCTCCTGAGGCGGGCAGGATAGAGAGGGGGTTAGGAGGAAACATACACCAAAGATTGGGAGATGCTTAGACATTACTGCAGTGGGATGGTGTAAGATAGAAGAAACACAAGCATGCACCTTCAAGCTTTTCCTATACAGTGGAACTCGTGTTAAAAATAAACCCAAATCATATAATCTACTTCAGGGATTTTCCTCAGGGGCTCACACAGGAGTTCCTGTAGTTTAAGTACATGAAGCATATATTCAAAGGATTTGGCTAATTTGCATGACTTGCACTATTTTTTTAAACCTCACTAATTGATAGACTTTGTCCTAGATTAATCAGCAAAGCTTGTGCATTCCTTAGCTATTTGCTCTCCGGCACATAAAATGTGTGGATGGATTCATGAGCAGGTCACAGTTCAATGCCAACTGTCCATTGAAATTTTGACCACAAAATATTTGCAATCTTTCCCCCACCCACCACTTTACAAAACAACAAAACAGCGGTAGAGTTATTTATATTTAAAGGCCAGTTACGTTTTCTATCAGCATTTTAGGGTTTTTTTTAAGAAGGTGAAAGGTCACAAGTTTTGTTGAAAGTTCTCCCCCATCAATATGCTAATGAAAAGTTCTGTTCAGACTAGAAAAAAAGAGCCAGCCAGCATTATTAGCAATGCTTTCAAGTGCCGAAAACTCTTCCTCCTACTTTCCCAGAACACACTCTACAAACTACACAAGGTTCATTAGTTGAGTATATATTTTTTTTCCATCATCTGTTGACCTCACAGAATTCAAAAGCATTTTTAATGCCTGGCAATACTATCAATCCAACATGTTTTACTCAGGGTGCTTACAAGTGCCACCTCCTCATGTGAGTTTGGTACATTATTGTTTACTCAAGGAGACGGACATGATGCATGGGAGCTCAGACATGCTCAAACAGCAAGAGCATGAGGCTTTCACGAGTTACAAGTGCTACAAGGAAGCTCAGAGAGCCCTGAATATGAATGCCAAATTATAGAGTCTCGTTACTAGGGGAATTTACAACATCTTTATAAGGGCACAGCCTCACCTCCAGGGCACACCTTTGTTCAGGGACTCAGCCCTGAGGAAAACTTTGCCTCTCACATCCTTCACATAGCCTCAATGGCCAGTCCCAGATGGCTTCTTCACCTAACTCCCTTTCTGGGTTTTCTGGGGTCAGCCTTCCAGCCGAATCTCTTGCGGAGTACTATGAACAAGTGCAAATAAAAACCCAAACAATCAAACTAATAACCCTTCTGCTCCCCTTCGGCATCACCACATGGGGTATATTTTCTTCTAGACTCTTTTTTCAGACTAGAGGACCAGATGTAGCCTTCAATTTCCCTTCATAGTTCCCCCATTCTTCCCCTTGCTACTCCCCTCTTTGAAAATTTCAGTCCATAGCATTGGACACACGGGAGGGACAAGACTACTAGACTCCTCCAAAGGAAGGTGCATCCGTTTTCTTTTTGTTGGGTATCTTTCCCCGTAAGCCAGCTTTATAAATGAGGAGACTAAGGGGAAGATATGATAGAGGTCTATAGAATCATGACTGGTGTGGAAAAAGTGAACAAGGAAAAGTTATTTATTTAGTACCACAATATAAGAACTGGGGAAGGGGTCACCATTATGAAATTAAAAGGTAGCAGGTTTTAAAACAAAAGGAAGTTTTTATTCACACAGCGCACAGTCAACCTATGGAACTCCTTGCCGGAAGATGTCGTGAAGACTAGGACTTTAATAGGGTTCTTAAAAGAGCTAGATAAATTCATAGAGGTTAAGTCCATCAATGGCTATTAGCCAGGATTGGTAGGAATGGTATCCCTAGCCTCTATTTGTCTGGAAATGGATGACAGAAGAGGGATCATGTGATGATTACCTGCTGTGTTCACGCCCTCTGGGGCATCTGGCATTGGCCACTGTCAACAGACAGCATACTAGGATAGATGGATTTTTGGTCCAACCCTGTATGGCTGTTCTTATGTTATAAAACCAAAATACAAATAGATTTGCTGAGTGCAACACCACGCTTCATTTTAGCCAAACTGCCCCTTCCCTCTCCCCCCTTCCCCAGCCTCTTCCCTCAAAGGAACAAGACAAAATCAGCACTGCCGGATTGAAAGTACCTTTTTGAAAGAACTTAACCCAGGCCCAAAAAAGCTGCTCTGAGCATGACCTTTCCCCAAACCTCTCTTGCATATTACGCCTTAGTTTATATTCCTCGATCAGAACTGCCCAAATGCTTGGGACTCTTCTTCCCCAAGAGAGCTACATTTATGTATCCTGTGGGTTTTGTGCATCACGGCTACATTACTGAGGCCAAGAAAACCATCGGCCAGCACCTCAAGTGGTGTAAACTGAAGTTGCGCCAGAAAAGTCAGTGCAGAAGGTGCTAACTGACACCAGCTGAAGATCAGGTCCCTTAAAGCTTGTTTAGTGCTTAATTAATTTTAATTGATCTAGGCAGCTTTGCCTGCTGGTTTGAATGTGCACGTCTGTGTCACAAGCAAGCTCAAACTCGCCCTCATTGGGAGGGGTGGTCATGTTCTGGTTTTGTGACCAGTTATGGATTCCACTTTGTTCACACAATCCTCTCCCCCTCCATTGCTATTCCAGATGGGGTGACCCTGCTGTGATAGCAGGCCCTGTCTCTGCCGGCCTGTGAACCGTCACACACCAAACTGACATTCCTTCACCGCTCTGAATCCTTCACCCCTCTCACCCTGACTCCCGCTGGCTAATTCACTGCTCAGAATGAGCGACTCCAGCCGCGCGAGAGAAGGAGTGATGAACTTGCTGAAATAAATACATAGCATCTTCCCACCAGCTCTTGGAGGGAAAGGGCATTCTGATAACAAATACAGCCCAGAACAAGACAAACGGGGATATACATGCTGCCTAATGAAGCAGCTGGTCTGAATTATTTGCTGCTTTTCTAGTTTCTTTGAATTGCGCAATGCTGGTGCCCAGTTGCAGAGCCTGTGTTTGGAGATGAATTAAGTGTTGTGGCTGCTAACCATGTTTGCAAGGAGCTTTGTAACCCTATAGTCCCGGGATGGTGCAATTCTAATTAAGGGTGCGCAAACTGGTCCGCATGAAATACGAACTGATTCAAGTAGTCAGTCCAAGTTTATACCCAAACTGAACTGTTTGGATTTTTTTTTTTAACCTTGAAGTTTCAAAAACAATTTGATCATTCCCACCCCACCCCAGGTTTTCTGACATTCTGCCATGTCTGCGTATCTGTCAGGCCTGGGAACAGAAATTCTGTGGCCCAAAAGTCAAGCCATCAGCCCACACTAGGCAAGTCCTTCATCACACCAACGATTTACGAGAAGGGACAGAAACTTCCTCTGTTTCTCCCAATGCATTTTGCCTTGTCTGCAGCTTGCCTAGAGGCCTTGCCTACAGAGAAACAGGAACCAAAATAACCAATGCAGTTGTTCATCCACATTGTTGTTTCAGTTTCCCTCTGTCCACACACACACTGGCCCTGAAATAACTAAAGGTGTGAATTACAATCAACTTAGTTATTTCGGTCCCAGTTTCTGCATATAGGAGGTCATGGTACACTCGTTGGGGCAAAGAGGTAAGGAACAACGTGTGGTAGGTCTGGCAGTTTCCTGTAATTATTGTATTACATTTACGAATTATTGTCAGCCAGGACTGTAGGTAACCTCTTGCGGGGAGATGGAACAGATAATGGAACCCCATGCAGTCCCAGTTTTAAATGAATTTGTTTATGGATGGTTGTGTTCTACCCAATGGTCAGGAGGGAGGGGCATGGCAGAAGAAGGTGCAGAGATGACTGCATAAGAACTAGGGATATGAAAGCTTAACTAGTAAGCATGATCTGGAACATAAGCACGGCCATACTAGATCAGACCAAAGGTCCACGTAGCTCAGTATGCTGTCTGTTGACAGTGGCCAATGCCAGATTCCCCAGAGGGAGGGAACACAGAAGGTAATCCTCACATGATCCCTCTCCTGTCATCCATTTTCAGACAAACAGAGGCTAGGGACACCATTCCCACCCATCCTGGCCAATAGCCATTGATGGACCTAACCTCCATGAAACTATCTAGCTCTTTTTTGAACCCTGTTAAAGTCCTAGTCTTCACCACATCCTCTGGCAAGGAGTCCCACAGGTTGACTGTGCATTGAGTGAAGAAAAACTTCCTTTTGTTTGTTTTAAACCGGCTGCCTATTAATTTCATTTGGTGACCCTTAGTTCTTATATTGTGGGAATAAATACATAACTTTTCCTTATTTACTTTTTCCACCCCAGTCATGATTTTATAGACCTCTATCCTATCTCCCCTTACTTTTCTCTTTTCTATGCTGAGAAGTCCTAGTCTTTTTAATCTCTCTTCAATGGGACCTGTTCCAAACCCCTCATCATTTTTGCTGTACTTTTCTAAACTTTTCCCAATCCCAATGTATCTTTTTTGAGATGAGGCGACCACATCTGCACGTAGTAATGTTTACCGGTAATGTTTACTGGTTCTGGTTAACTGGCAGGGGCTGCAGCAACTCCCTGCCCATCCTGGGTTCCCCAGGGGCCCACCGCAGGCAGAGGCTGCTCCGGCTGGCAGGTGCGTAACCATGTAAAGGGTAAGTGGAATTTTACCGCGGGGAATGTTAGCGGTTACACACGTACCCTTTTAAACATATTTTTACATCCCAAATAAGAACCTAATTGCAAGCAAGGTACTGGACCTTGGAGCACATGCTCATGTCCCCGTCTTTCTTTTATGCTTCCTGGCCCTATAAGCCTGGGAGCTGTCGTTGCAAGACACAAGTGTCCTTCAAGCTGACAAGAAGGCACCGTGGTGAGGGACGTTTGAGCCGTGGAGAAAGGGCTGGGGCGAGACCTTGGGGGCAGCGAGATTGTTTGGGTTGCTTTGTTTGGACAGTTAAGCCAATACAAAAGAAAGAAAAAGAAAAGCACCGAGCAAAGGATTTGGAAATGCACCATTGTGCGCAGGGAGATTTTGCCTTCCATGGCTGGGAAGGGATCAGTCCAGCAGTTCACACTGACCAGCAAGGGGATGAGGCTGTTGGGAAGGCTCCTATGAGAAGACCCGAGCGGCAAGCGGCCAGGAAAGCAAGAAGAGGCAGCCTGAACTGGGAGGGGGACACAAGGGGGAGCCAAGAGAGGGGCTCAAATAGCGAGATGATGTGGATCAAGTGGTAGGGAAGGAAGATAGTCTAGCAAATGTGTACTGTGTGTACTGTAGAGGGGTACACATTTGTGCTAGGGAGGCTGGAGAGTAGGAAGTTATAGTAAGCAAGGTAGGAGAGACTAAGGGCATGTCTTAATTACAGGCTGGGTCAACGGGCAGCAATCGATCCAGCAGGGATTGATTTATTGTGTCTAGTATAGACATGATAAATCACCCACCGAGTGCTCGGTCGACTCTGGTACTCCACCAAAACGAGAAGAGTAAGCAGAGTTGATGGGAGAGTGTCAGCTGTCAACTTATCGTGGTGAAGATGCTGTGGTAAGTAGACCTAAGTACGTCAACTTCAGCTACAATATTCACGTAGCTGAAGTTGTGCAACACAAAAGCTTCTCTCACCAACAAAAGTAGATCCAACAAAAGATATTCTCTCACCTACCTTGTCTCCCCATCTCCGCTGAAGGTGCTGGAAGGGACCCATTGGCAGCAAGTGTGAATTTTGCTTCCCCGCTTTAAAATGCTGTCACCCCAGAAAGCCCTTTGAAGTTCACTCATCAGCCATTTTAATGCTGTTTGCTAAGCCGTGATCAACAGGAACCCGAGGCAGGCAAATAAGTATTACCATTAACACCGACTGAGGGACAGATTCTGGTATCCTTGCTCCTGCTGAAAAGTACCTTAACTTGTCTGTCTCCAGTGAGACTCCTCATGGAGTAATGTGCTATTCAGTGTGCGTCAGGCTATCAGAATCTGGCCTGAGTTGCAATGCGCCTTCACAAAACACAGAGCTCTGCAGTCTTCAATCTGAACCATTACCTGTTTCCCTAAGAAGGATTTCTTTAAGTCAAATAAGCCATCCCAGAGGCAGCAAGGACTAGGAAAGTATTATTGGTGAAAACAAAGCCAAAATGTTAAAATATGACAAGCAATGTTCTCGCTAATCTTTTCCATCCAAGTGCAGAATAAATTTTATGTGCACTGGGGTATGTGTGAATGGACACCACCAGTAGACACAAAAACCTAGCTCTGGGCACTGTGCTAATCATCGGGGTGACATCTGAACCTCCCCATAGCTGCTGCACGAGCACACAGCTTACAGTGAAGACTGGTGACTACCACTGTGGGCTGGCTCAGTTTTCGGATGCCCAACTGGAGACACTTTGTAAGGGTCTGCATCTCAGAAAGTGCTGCCCTCTGAAAATGAAGCCCCTTCTAGGTGGGTACCCAAATCCCTTCTAAAAATGGCCACCCTAAACCAAGTGATACGTTGTAATGACCCCACTGCACACAGCAGCAGGGCCGTGCACGGTAAGTGTGTGCATGGGGATGAAGTGACACATGGCGTGATTTGCTTTTCCTTAGCATTGTGGTGTTTCCAAGAGGAAGCGCTGCAAGCTCTAGCAGTGCAAAACAGGAAAGCAGGAGCAAGCTGCTGGGCCAAATCCAGTTCACCTTACTCACGCAAAGATCCCTCCCAGGCCCCCGAGCGGCTTGTGTGAATAAGGGTATGTCTAGACTGCATCCCTCTGTCAGCAGAGGGATGCAGATGAGGCAGGTCAACATTGCAAATGAAGTGGGGATTTAAATATCCTTGCAGGAGGCATAAGGGATCTGTCGAAAAAGGCTTTCTTTCTCGACAGATCCCCCTCTAGACTGCCGCTTTTTGCCGATAAAGTGCTGAGTCAGAAAAAATGGTGGCCATTTTTATGCAAATTAAGCACGGGATATTTAAATCCCTGCTTCATTTGAAATGTCGACCTGCCTCATCTGCATCCCTCTGCTGACAGAGGGATGCAGTCTAGACATACCCTAAGTGTCACAACAGAGGTTAACATTTGATCATATTTGCAGGCACGATTTGGCAAAGCAGGCAAGGGCCCAGGGGCTGCTAGCTCCTCCCTGTTCTCCTTCTGCCATGCTGGATTCCCCAACCTCCTTTCCTGCCAAGCCGTAGCTCCTTCCTCCCTTTGGTTCTGCCGCCTCCCCACTTCCACTTCCTCCCCAAATGGCCATTTGCCCACTTCCTCCCCCATGGCTCCTTCCTTCCTTCTGCTACTCCCCCTCCCCACCACCCACACCCACACCCACACCCACACACACACACACACACACACAGAGCAGGGAGCCGAAAGCCTCTGCAGGCCCCTGCACAGGGCCCTCTGCAGGCCTCTGAGGCGGGGCCTCAGATGGAAGGGGCGGAGACAGGGCAGCCAGCTCTCTGGCAGCCGCTACTGCTGCATGAATGGCAGCAGCGGTCGGGAGCCCCCGGCCCCTTTGAATTGCTGGGGCCTGGGGCAACTGTTCCCTTTGCCCTCCCCCACCCTGTTGCATGCACACCCTGCAGCGGCGCCACATACCTGCTGTGACCAGCTGAAAGGCAGTGAGGCGGAGCAGGCTGCTGAGAGAGGAAGAGCAGCCAAAGGACAGTAAAGGGGACTCCAAAACTGACACTGGAAGAGGAGCACTTCAGAAGAAGGAAGCTGCCTTCTGCTACCACAGCACAACTCGGACACTGGCCAGCTCCCCAACACTGTCCTCATACGACCTCTTCGTCTCGGTTTCCTCACGCAGACAATTACCCACGTCAAAGAGATGCTGGGAAAACGAGTGCCGAGCTCAGCTGCAGTCACACCGGTGTCGATGAGGGGGAGACCCCAGGGAGTTCAGGGAGTCCCTCAGGGTTCAACGAAAAGTAGAAGTTGGTCCTCGACAACCTTGCAGTGCTGTGGCGTTATACTGTGCGCTCATCATTTTTTACAGAGCTACTTGCGCAACAGGGACCATTAGCAAGGAATGCTTGAAAGGCTGAAGGGCAGAGAATGGTCGGTGAGACAGTGCATACGACTCCCGTTCAGCGAGCCCATGCGTCTCGTGTGCAGTGAAGGTGATGAGGTTACTGGGAAAGTTAACACAGGGTTGTGCTGTAACTATTTCACCTCCCCACAGACCCAAAATCCTCTCATTCCAGGACTCGCAAGTCCCAGTGCACTGGAATGTCATAAGCTATTCTACCCTGTTTATGGCTGTTCACATGACCCCGATGGAGCCTCTCTGCACTACGGTAATACAAATAATAATAATTAATAAAAACAAGCACTTGCACCGCTGGAAAGTGCTCACAAGAAAGACCCCTACAGCCCTTCACACACGTCTCCTCTGGAAAGTGCATCAGTTAGAGTCCTTAGCAGTAAAAGTAAAGGTCTCTTTCCCTGGGTGGTTTCCTTTACAAACTGCTTATTTAAATTCTGCTCCTCCGAGTCCTCAAACTGGTGATTATGAGCTGCCAGGCAGGAGGCTGCTCCAGTGATGGACTTGTGGATGTGGCTTTGTGTTACAGGGATGATGCAGGCAGAGCATACAGGAAATCTGGTCCCCTATTTTGTGTTCCCGTAGAACAAGGGTGGGCAAATACTGGCAGGTACGGGGAAATCGCAGCTCCTGTTGGCCGCAGATCGCCGTTCCTGGTCAGTGGAGCTGCTATCGCCCATACCTGTGGAGACCCAGATAAATATAGTAGCAGAGGCCTACCACGGGCTAACGCAGGTGACCAGCTCTGTTTTATTGCCCCACCCCTGCTGTAGAACCTAGAAGCCCGAATCAAGATCAGAGGTCACACTGTGCTAGGCACTGTACACACCCATCGTGAAAGAGGTTACTATCAAAATACACAAGATTGACACAAGAGGAATAGAGTCAGAGAATGGACCAGCAGATCATCCAGTCTGACCTTCTGTCTGTCACAGGCCACCAGCACCACCCAGCACCCGCATGCTAACCCAAAAGAAGACCAAAGTTTAGGGGACTGGGCAGAGAACAGGAGGGACTGAGCAGCAGCACTGCTGAATGCTCCTACAATGGCAGGGAAATGATTAATGAGACACACCCAGATAATCCTGGCAAGTCACCCACATCCACACGCTGAAGAGAAAGGCCAAAAAACAAACCAAGGTCACAGCTAATCTGACACAGGGGAAAACGCCTTCCCAAACCCACGTCTAGCCCCTGAACATATGAGCAAGCACCAGCCAGCCAAGCACGGAGAGAGAGAATACTCAGTGCCAACACAGAGCACTTGTGTCCCATCTTCAGCTGTGGACATCCCTAACGTGTTAGAGGAAAGAGATTGAAAAACAGCTACCAGAATACATTGGGTGGGGGAAGGAGGGATTTCCTTCCTGACCCCAGCAGGGGGCCAGCTGAAACCATGAAGCCCGAACTTTTTGGAACCTAAGACAAACCAGAAGTGAGCTCCCAACAGTTGCGCTCTGCCCCTACCATTACAAAGCAACCTGGTCAATTGCACGTAAAAGTGTGTCCGGCTCTCTTTTAAATTAACTAGACTTTCCCAGCATTGCCTGGGCTGGCTTGGGGGCGGGGCCGTGCAGGCCTGCTGCTGGCACTTTCCGGGCTTGGTTCAGGGCTGAAGGGGGGCCCAGCCTGAGTGTTGGGGAGGCCCACACAGGCCTCCCACACCAGCATTCCCTGGCCTGGCCCAGGGGCAGGCCGCAGGCCCCCCCACCCTGGCATCATTCTCTGGGCCCAGCCTGGGGGGCAGGCACAGGCCTCCCGCCAGCACTCTCCAGGCCCAGTGGGTCTTGTGGGGGCAGGGCTGTGCTGCCCGTCCCTGGTGCTGCTCTGGCGGGGGGAATGGTGGTGGGGCTGCTGGCACTTTCCCTCTCTTGGTCCGGTGTTGAGGGCTGGGGGGAGGGGTTTGGGGCATGAGGGCCACTTACCTGGGCTGGTGGCAGACAACATGGTGAGCCCCATCCCCAGCTGGCCACTCCCTTGGTGCTGTGGCTGCCCCCAGCAGTCACTCTGCAGGGGAGCTGCCCCCAGCATTTGCTGCCCTCAGTGGTAACTGGGAGTATCATGTCTCTCCTCTCTCTGCCCCCTCCCTTTCCATGTTATAAACTACAGTAAACTTCCGATAATCCGGCACCTTTAGGACCCAGGGGGTGCCAGATTATCAGATATGCCGGACTATCGGAAGCGGGGGCTATGAGGGATCTGGAGTGGGGTGGGAGGGGATGCCACCCCAGACCTCTCATGGCCCCCCCTTACGATAGTCCGGCTCTGCCCCAGGCGTCCCTGATTCAGCCGCTGCTGGTCAGTTTCAGCAGCAGCTGAATCGGGGATGCCTGCAATAGAGCAGCTGGGGTGCTGCCGGGTTGGTCCCGCAGCGCCGAGCGGCGCGGCACCAACCCGGCAGCACCCCAGCTGCTCTTGGGGCGCCTGGGGCAAAGCAGCTGGGGTGCTGCCGGGTTGGTCCCGTGGCGCCGCACCTCGGCGCTGCGAGACCAACCCGGCAGCACCCCAGCTGCTCTGCCCCAGGGGTCCAAGTCAGCCGCTGCTGAAACAGATCAGCGGCTGATTCCAGGAAGCCCGGGGCAGAGCCGCTGGGGTCCTGCCGGGTAGGTCCCGCAGCGCCGTCCCTCGGCGCTGCGGGACCAACCCGGCAGCACTCCAGCTGCTCTGCCCCAGGCGTCCCCAAGAGCAGCTGGGGTGCTGCCGGGTTGGTCCTGCAGCCCCGAGGAGCAGCGCTACGAGACCAACCCAGCAGCACCCCAGCTGCTCTGCTCCCGGCTTCCCCGATTCAGCTGCTGGTCAGTTTCAGCAGCAGCTGAATGGGGGAAGCCTGTCCGGCTGCCCCAGCACTTCCGGGTTCCTGATGGTGCCAGACCATCAGGAGTCCCGGAGCATTGGATGCCGGACTAATGGAGTTTTACTGTAATTGAATTCCAGAAACATCCCGTTTTCCTGACACAACCAAACCCTGACCTTACTTTAAGATACGATAAGAGGAAGCTGCACACTAAATTCAGTGGTCCTAGCTCTTATTGTTTAGGAAGAGTTCTTGAACAAATGGACTCACAGATAGACAAATGCATGAATCTCTAAAATATTTAGAAAAAAAGTTGTTCGCCCCTTAATTCCTACTGGGAGGCTGTTCTAGAACCTAGACTAAAGATGCAAGCTCTTTCAGTCTTCTGGGTGTCTTAGCAACTCCTCTCTGCACTTATTTCAGGTCAAACTCATCTTTCTTGAATATGAGTGACCAGAACGGTGCATGGTATTCCAAATGAGGTGCAGGGCCTTGTACAATGGCATTAATATTCTCTCTCTCTACTGGAAATGTCTCGCCTAATCCGTCCTGGGATAGCATTTGCCTTTTTCACAGTCCCATTGCATTGGTGACTAAGTCATCCTGTGATCAACCCACATACCCAGGTCCCTCCTCCTCCTCTGTTGCTTCCAATTGATAAGCCCCCAGTTTATAGCCTAAACTTTTATTGGACCCCACGATCTTGATCTTGCACTTTGTGCTACTGAATTTCTTCCTTCTTCTGTCATTTCAGTCTGCAAGTAAACTCAGATCTTCTTGTGGAATAGTCCAATCCTCCTCTGTTTTGACAATGCCACCTAACTTTGTATTGCCAGCAAATGTCGTCCTCAGACTACTACTTTTTGTGCCAAGATCATTAATAAAAATATGGAACGAGATTGATCTCAAGAACGGTCCTTGAAGAATCCCATTAGTAACCTCCCTCCAGTCCAATAATTCACCTTTCCGCACAACCTGTTGCCTTCTCCCCTTTTGCCAGTTCCTTATCCACTTTACAATGTTCTGATCCCAGTCTTTACTAAATGAACCAGTAATTTCCCACATCGTACCATGTCAAATGCTTTACTGAAGTCCGAGTATATTCGGGTATGTCTACACAGCAAAGTTATTTTGAAATAACAGCCGTTATTTCGAAATAACTTTCCTAGCGTCTACACCAGCCAACTGCTATTTCGAAATTAATTCGAAATAGCGGAGGGCTTATTTCGAAATTGGTAAACCTCATTCCACGAGGAATAGCACCCATTTCGAAATAAGCACTGTGTAGACGTTTATTTCGAAATAGGGGGCCTCCAGCCCTTCCCAGGGTGCCCTGCTGGTCGCCCTGGCCACAAGGTAACTTCTGACCTGATGCCCTGCCAGAACCAGTTCCGGCTGGCCTTAAATGCAATTCAGCATCCAATCAGTGTGGATGCGCTATTTAGAAATAGCAAAAAGCTATTTCGAAATGCATTTTGTGTGTAGACGCGTTATTTCGAAATAAGATATTTTGAAATAACTATTTTGAAATTAGATATTTCGAAATAACGCTGTAGTGTAGACATACCCTTAGATTATAATGCACTTCTCTTAGGTTAAAAACAGAGTGACCTTCCCAAAATCAAACAGGTGAGTGGCAGGATTCTCAGGCGAGTGCTCTATCCACTAGACCACATTTCCTCTTATACAGGCGCTACACCATATAAAACCAGTGTGAGAGAAGAATCAGGCCTATAATCTGATTCTAGTTTTACTGCTTGTCCCTAATTTCCCTTCAACTCTCACATTGGTTTTGTTGTTCGATATTGATCACGGCATGAAAAAACTTCCCATGAATAATGAGTTTCAGTAACTCTGACCATAAGCCTTTGAGGTGAGAAAGTCAAGTGCTACTGTGGGAGCTCAAATGACGTCTTAATATTTCTTCTCTTGGTGTTTAGCAATTTGCTTCCTAACGAGCTAATGTTTGTTCTATCAGTCACAGGTTACTGTGGTAAACTGATATCAGAATAGCAGCGTGGGAACTAGATGTCAGTGCATTCACCTGTAGTATTTAATACTCAGGCAGACAGCACAGGAGAGAGTCAATCCAAGAGCATTTTTCCAGAGTAAGACTAACATGCTGCTGCTAGCACACGGTGCCATCCACTAAAGTGGGGGCTGCTAAATTTCCAGGAGTATTTCATTTAAATGGACAACTTCTAGCTTGGTGGTAAAAGATATGGGTTACAGAGCAATCAAACAGACAGCACCAGATCCTTTGCTGGTGGCAATTAGCATAGCCCTAATGTAGTCAATGGACTGATGCTTATTTACACCAGGATCTGTCCAAGGCGTTCACCTTACCACCCATGGCTGGTGTGTTTGGTTTCTAATCACACTGAATTCAGACTCAAAGTTACACAATGAGCAGGAAGCATGGGGTTTGGAAGGCTAGTTAAGTATCTCCTTCCACACCTGGCCCTCATTTTCTCGCCACTCGCCAAGCCATCAGTTCATTGTTTAGAAAAGAGGAGACTGAAGGGGGATATGATAGAGGTATATAAAATCATGAGTGGTGTGGAGAGGGTGAATAAAGAAAAGTCATTTATTAGTTCCCATAATAGAAGTACTAGAGGATACCAAATGAAGTTAATGGGTAGCAGGTTTAAAACTAATAAAAGAAAGTTCTTCTTCACACAACGTGTAGTCAACCTATGGAACTCCTTGCCAGAGGAAGCTGTGAAGGCTAGGACTATAACAGAGTTTAAAGAGAAGCTAGATAATTTCATGGAGGTTAGGTCCATAAAAGGCTATTAGCCAGGGGATAGAAATGGTGTCCCTGGCCTCTGTTTGTCAGAGGCTGGAGAAGGATGGCAGGAGACAAATCGCTTGATCATTGTCTTCAGTCCACCCTCTCTGGGGCACCTGGTGCTGGCCACTGTCGGCAGACAGGCTACTGGGCTAGATGGACCTTTGGTCTGACCCAGTACGGCCGTTCTTATGTTCTTATGTTCTTATTGCCATTGTCCTTACTTGCCAATGAAGAGTGTCTCTCACCAGCCACATCGCTATGTTATGGAATCATTTAACTCGCAGTGTTTCTCTCCAGTAAAGGTGAAATCACAGATAGAATCATAGAGCACTAGAACTGGAAGGGATCTTGAAAGGTCATCGAATCTAGTCCCCTGCCCTCACGGCAGAACCAAGCACCTTCTATATCAGGGTTTCCCAACCTATGGGTCGCCATTACATTTCAAAAGGGTCGCCAAGTATCTTCCCAGGTAGCTCTGCCCTCCCTCCTCCCTCCGTTTTTGAATTCCCTTGGGTCACCAAGTCTTCCTGAATTGTCAAAATGGGTCCCTATCTGGAAAAGGTTGGGAACCGCTGATCTAGACCATCCCTGATGGAAGTCTATCTAACCTGCTCTTAAATATCTCAGGTAATAAGATTCCACAACCTCCCTAGGCAATTTATTCTAGTGTTTAACCACCCTGACAATTAGGAAGTTTTCCTAATGTCCAACCTAAACCTCCTTTGTTGCAGTTTAAGCCCATTGCTTCTTGTCCTATCCTCAGAGGCCAAGGAGAACAGTTTTTCTCCCTCCTCCTTGCGACACCCTTTTAGATTCTTGAAAACTGCTATCATGTCCCCTCTCAGTCTTCTCTTTCCTAAACTAAACAAGCCCAGTTCTTTCAGTCTTCCCTCATAGGTCATGTTCTCTGGACCAGTGGTGCACAACCTGTGGCTGTCTTCCTGGGGGGGTCGCAGCACTTTGCTCCGGGCCGGCCAGTATTTTCTTTTCCCGGCTCGGCGCCCGACGCACACGTGGCGGGGGTTGGGGAGAGTGGCAGGGGAGCAGATCAGCGCTTTAAATTAAAGGAGCCGCAACAAAATGTTCCCGGCGTGGTGGGTTGGTTTTTTTTTTTTTGGCAACAAAAATTTTCCTGGCTCCAGGGGTCGCAAATGAAAAAAGGTCTAAACCTTTAATCATTCTTGCTGCTCTTCTCTGAACCCTCTCCAATTTCTCCACATCTTTCTTGAAATGTGGTACCAAGCACTGGACACAATACTCAACTGAGGCCTAATCAGCGCAGAGTAGAGCAGAAGATGGTCAGCAAGAGCAACTCCTGGCATGTGAACTCTTTCTGGACCTGCATGAATTGGCTCTTTAGTGTTCAGTCTGCAAACCAAAAGGCCTGATCCCATAGAGACACTTACGTGCGTGTTTAACTTTGCTCACATGAGCAGCCCCAGGGAACAGCTGAGGTGAGGACAAGCTAGGCACGCGGTTAAGTATGTGCAGGACCTGGACCAAAGTTGTGGAAGGTCTGTCTCTCCTTCTCACTTGTATGGAGTAAGTTTGGTTTACAGTAGAACATCAGAGTTATGGACACGTCAGGAATGGAGGTTGTTTGTCACTCTGAAATGTTTGTAACCTAACAAAACATGATTGTTCTTCAAAAAGTTTTGAACTGAACATTGATTTAATGCAGCTTTGAAATTTTACTACGGAGAAGAAAAATGCTGCTCTCCCCTCTTATAGTCGTTTACATTTAAACACAGTACCGTATTGTGCTTTTGTCTTTTTTTATTTGTTTCTGCTGCCTGATTGCATACTTACAGTTCCAGATGAAGTGTGTGATTAACTGGTTAGTTCATAATTCTGGTGTTTGGAACTCTGAGGTTCTAATACAGGAATATTTTCTATTTCAACCTTGCTTGCTAATTCCTTGTAAAAAATTCTGTTTTATGGACCAATATTTTAGGGGCCATTATGCTAGAAAGCCCAATAATCTGATCAAACTCCCGGCAGTAAGCAGTGAAAGTTCCCCGGGCTATGGGTTTCTCTCAGCTATGACTGTTTCCCACTGTCAAATTCCATGAAGTTTAGCAGCTGCATGGTTACAAAACGTGACATGGCTGGAAATGTGTGGCTATAAAAACTTATTACTCGTTGAATAGCTGGTGCATTCTTGGTGCGTTCATGCGCACATTACAGCTTAAGAGCACTGGCTGGCATCACATCTGAACTTCATTAGCACGCTTACGCAAAGATCCCAGCCAGGGCTGGAAAGTCCTCCCCTTCCCCTTTCCAACGCCACTCTGACTACTCCTGTGTTTCCTACATGGGAGAGAAAGCATGGAGCCACAATGAAACAAGGCAGTGTTACTGACAGGAGTCAGCTGCCCTGAGTTAACCTCAGCGCTGTCCAAGTCGGTTAAATGTGGCATCTCACCAAGGTTGGCCTGGGCTGATGAAGTAGGCACCACTCGTGGGATATCAGAATCATCCTAGATGTTACGCAAGTGTTAGGAATTGCTGCCGTCACTGCATTTGAGACCAAGTGTGGCGTTTCCATGTCAGTGTGACAACACGGATACTTACCATCCGAATGTCCAAAAGTTGAGGTGGCTACCCAGCCAGCTTCTGTTTCCACAGCATGCTCGCTGACGGCAATTAAAAGCCATTATGCTCAATTAGCTGCAGAGGCAGCCAGAGTTGGGGCAAAATGGGCTGTGGTGTGGAGATGCTAAAGTTGAGCACTGGACTGGACAGTGGCCAATGCCAGGTGATTCACAGGGAATGAGCAGAAAGGGGACAATATTAAGTAATCCACCCTCTTGTTGTCTAGTCCCAGCTTCTGGCAGTTGGAGGTTTAGTGTCACCGGGTTGCCTCTCTGACAATCTGGGTTAGTAACCATTGGCAGATAATTCCTGGAGGTCAGGTCCAATTCTTTTTTGAACACAGTTATACTTTTGGCCTTTCCTGCATCCCATGGCGAGGAGTTCCACAGGATGAATGTGTGTTGTGTGACAAAGTACTGTGACAAAGCTCCCACTCAACCTCGGTGGGCCCTGCGCTTTGTGGTAGATTGCTTGCCTCAGAGGCTCACAGCAGCCCTCAATTTAGGCACCACTCTGAGGGCATCAGTTTGCTGTTTGTGGAGCTACTCTTATCATTGGCCAGCATGAGGAACAGAGGGAAACCAAACTCCACAGTTTCAGAGAACCCTCCACATGATACAGGGCTGGATAAACCCCCTTTCTTTTCCCCAGCCAGACTTTTCTGAGTGGAAATGGGGAGTGGGTGTTGGGAGGAACCCGGGCCTAGTCTACTCCAGGTTCCAGACCAGGACTCTGTAAAAACAGCTGTCTGTAAATGTCTCCAACACCAGCTGTGTGACAGCTACAAAACCTCTACACCTTCCTTATCACAGGCTCTTCCTCCTGGTACCTGCTTGTGCTTGCTCCTCCCAGCTCCTCCACAGCTCCTCCTGTCTCCTCATCTCCTCACATGCTAAACTAACTGCAGAGGAGCTCTTTGTAACCAGTCTCAATGGGTTCTTAACTGGCTCCAGGTGCTCCAACTAGCCTGGCTCTCTTGACTCTGGAAGCCCTCTTAATTGAGTCCAGGTGTTTAATTGCCCTGATTGATTCTGGCAAGTTCCTGCTGGTTCTGGACTAGTCCTTGTTAGTTTACCCTGGGAACAGAGACTTACTCAAACTAAGTCTAAAATACCTCCCTTCCGTCACTCTCTTGTATGCCTCTGGCCTGACCCTGTCAGAGTTCTTTCTTTTGTTTGTTTTAAAACTGCTGCCTGTTAATTTCATCATGTGACCTCCCTCCCCCGGCCCCAGTTCTTGTGTTACATCAGGGCTACTCAATTTTGGAAGCCCTAGGGGCCACAATGATACTCACAGCACATGCCGAAGGCCGCAAATTAAGTGTGGCTGCATATACATGCAAATATATATGCAAATATATGCAAATAGCTTCTTTCACACTGACGGGCATGAATACAAAGATTAAGCCTTAAGCCACAGCGCCGGACCCAAACGTGGCCGGTTGAGCCAGTCAGCACCTCTCAGACTCTGCCTACAAGGCTAAGCAGCCAGCACTTCCCACAATGCTCTGGCGCTCCCAGCACCACCCTGGGGGCTAGAAATGCCGACACCCTGTACCCATCTGTTCCAGCCAGCCCATCCACTTGCATCTTTCAATGCTCACCCCATTGTGGAGCATGTTCCCAGTGGAGGCCATGTTCAAAGGATCCCACCCGTGGGCCGCGTGTTGAGCCCCGCGTAAACCCAAACCGCACTGCAGGTCTCAAACAAACGGGCCACGGGCCGCATGTTGAGTAGCCCTGTGTTACATGAAGGGGAAATAACACTTCCCTATTCACTTTCTCCACAGTATTCATGATTTTATAGGCCTCTATCATACCCTCCTTTAGTTGTCTCTTTTCTAAGGGTATGTCTAGACTACATGCCTCTGGACGCTCCGCGGTCGACATCAAAGGCATTTGTTGACCGCCCTGGTATGCCTCATGGGATGTCAACTGCGGAGCGTCCAGACTACTGCGCTGTGCCGCCAAACAGCTGGTCGGCACAGCGCAGCAGCCATTTTAATTTATTTAAATCACCACTTCATTTTCCTATGCCGGGTAGCCTAATCTACATGCCTCTGTCACCAGAGGCATGTTGTCTAGACATACCCTAAGTGAACAGTCCCAGTGTCTTAAATTTCTCCTCATATGGAAGCTGTTCCATCCCCCTATCACTTTTGTTGCCCTTCTCTGCACCTTTTCCAATTCCATTATATCTTTTTTTCAAATGGGGTGATCAGAACTGCATACAGTGTTCAATGTGTAGGAGTACCATGGATTTATATCTGTTTTATTATCTATTCCTTCCCTAATGGACCCTAACATTGTTAGCTCTTTTCCCCCCCTGCTGCTGTACTTTGAGCTGATTTTCAGAAAACCATTTGTGATGCCTTCAAAAGCTTTCTTGAGTGGTAGCAGCTAATTTAGAGGTCATCATTTTGTCTGCATAATTTGGATTAGTTTTTCCAGTTTGCATTGCTTTGCATTTATCAACACTGAATTTTATGTGCCATTTTGTCGTCCATTCATCCAGTTTAGCGAGATACCTTGGTAACTCTTTGCAGTCAGCTTTGAACTTCACTCTCTCAAGTCATTTTGTATCATCTGCAAAATTTGCCATCTTACTCTTTACCCCTTTTTCCAGATTTTTTTATGAATATATTGAACAACACAGCTCCTGTTTCAGATATTTGGGGGAACCTGCTAATTACCTCTCTTTCAACTAGATATTGAACCATGAGAGGATCATGACTGCTTACTTTGCTTAACACCCTTTGGTGGGAGACCTTGTCCAAGGCTCTCTGAAAATCCAAGTGCACTATGCAGATTGGATCACCCTTGTCTACATACATGTTGATGCCCTCAAAGCATACTAACGGATTGATGAGGCATGATTTCCTTTACAAACGCCACGGTGATTTTTCCCCAGGGTATTGTATTTATCTGTGCAACATACAGATAAACCCATCATGTTGATCTATCATGTGTCTGGACTCGGAAGAATATGTGCTTGTTTAGGCTAGGAAATTTTGCACTCGTTACTATTGATGCAAATCTCTAATGTGGAGACACTGCACCGATGCATACTGGGATCTGTGCAGGTGTGACTTAAAAGGGGAAAGCCCACGTCTCATACTAGGGATGTAAAATCCCCTTTAATTAGTTAACCAGTTAAAAGTTAAGTTTAACCAGTTAACTGATTAAACGGGGGTGGGCGGGGGGCCTCTCTAGCCCAGCAGGGCTGGAGCAGCCCCTCCGCCCATCATGGCTGGGCTGAAGTGGCCCCCTCATTGTGGACAGGGCCTGCTCCAGCCTGGCTGCTTTCGGCCCCATGTGGGGCATCCAGCTCCCCACCCATGGGTGGGGGGCAGGGGCAGGGGCAGATGTGGCGGCCCTGCATGAGGCCAGCAGAGCCACTGCCACTTCCAGGAGCTGCTGCCACTTCTGGGGCCGCTTCTGCGTGAGGCTGCTGCTTCCAGCATCCAAGTGTTGTCCATAAGCAAGTCTATATTACTCATATTAATACTGTGAAAGTAGAAAGAATTATACTGTAAGAGAAAGATGAATTATGCTGTAATAACTGAATAAGTTGGAGGAATACTGTTTGTCTCTGAACAGGAAGGAGAAAAGTATGTTAATGTTCTTTGTAAGTATGCAGATCAGAGTGCTAGCCAGGTGGGCCTGGGATAATAGGAAAAGGAACATTAGGTGCTAGGCAGAAAACAATTGAGATAACCAGGGAGATATGGACAGGAGATTGCTGTGTGCTTGATGTAGAAATGAAGATACTTGACTAGCCTCATACTAATCATGTGAAGTTTTACCTCTCTTTTAATCTTGTTAACTTGGCTTTCTTTTGACTGTATAAATCAAGGAGTTTGAACCTTGTATGGTACTCACTCACATTTTCTGGGTGCATTTAGCAGAGCGGCTTTGCTAATAAACAGAGCGGTCTGACAAATCTGTGAGTCCTGTCTGACTTTGACAATTCCCATCTCCATTATTACTGTTCTCGTGTCACTGACCCAAACTGTACTATCCCATTGACAACACTTCTCCGGCCCTCAAAGAGAAGGGGTTCAATTGACCTTAGCAGTGCAGGTTTCACCAACCAAAGGCAAAGCTGCATTTTTCTCATGTACTAACAGTGCTGCCTGTCCCTGTTGTACTGTGTGTACCATGAGTGGAATGCCGGCTAGTTACAGCTCACAGGGGCCGCCTTCGTCCTCTGTTCCTTTCCTCTCCTCTGAGATATAATCTCACAAAGTATCCAACACATGACTTGATCCAATCAGATGGGGGAGATTATTGCCAGCCAAGGGTGACACAATCATGATTTAACAGGGAGTTAGGTCACCACCGTAGGCCAACTGTTCCAGGTTACTTCAGGACAGTTGCAGTTCCCAGCAGGTTTACTGTGCTAAGCAGCCAATTCTTAATCTTAGAAATATGAGAACTATGCAACTGATCCCTGGTTCTCTACCCACCATCTTCACTTCATACTGAAAGATCAGCAGTTTTAGGTCTTGAGCAAAGGCCTACTGAAGTCAATGGAAATACTCCCATTGACTTCAATCGATTTTGGATTAGTGCTTATTGGTGCCCATAGGCACCCAGCTGTTGTTCTTCCTTTCCAAACACCTGCTGCTGATACCTTCTCAAGACACCATGCAGAGCAGAACCTCACAACATCTAGAAAGGTTTATACCATGCAGTATATTAATCCAGAGCTTGCTAGAGGCAATGAAAGGACCCTACCACTCTACCCCACAAGCGACAGTGATCAGGTGGCAAAAAAAAACCAAAAACCCACCACCATTTTTAGACGTCTGTTCTAATGCCATGTCTGTGGCCAGGAATTAAATGATTCGGTGCTTTTGGAAGGCAAAATTCTGAAGCACTTGGAGAAACAGCTCTTTGTATGAGAACTAGGAAGGAGCCCTCTTCATATTTCTGAATGACTGTGTCAATAGTCGTCTGTGTGCACCTCTAACAGAGGAACAATAAAGGCAATGCAGTGAAGCAAGAGTCACTGAATATTTATCAGCCCGAATTGCTTCTTGTAATGCCAGTTTTACCGTGAATTTCAAATCCGTGGGTCACAGGGCCTGCGCTTTCTCCAAATTCAGGTTTTCATTGTTCTTCACGGCCCTGATTCAGTGTGGCACAAAATCAGGTGCTCAGCTTTAAGCACATACTTGAATCTCATTGAAGTCAATGAAATTTAGGCTCGTGATTAACAATGAGTCCTCCACACCATCAAGAAGTTGTTTCTCTTGCAAGAGCTCATGCAACTTCACCTCCATTCACCAGCTGGAGATGACCATGAGCCACAAAACATGTGAGGAAGATTATTCATACACTTCACAAACTCATGTTCAAATGTAGTTGTATTTGCATATTTATGTTTCAGACACATTTTTCAACTAAATGAAATCTGTGCATTAAGTTACAGAACTCTAGTGCAGCAGAAGCTGCTTTCCTTCCCCTCTCCCCACTGCTAAGGGAAATTTCAGGAGATCCATCAAAATTCTTTACCTAGCATTGGAAGTTTCTACTAATCTGTCTTGGTTTCTAGCTGCTACTGCCATTTTTTTCTGGCCACTGTTCATTTAAGTAAGAGGACAAGAACCACGAAACCAAAACATCCAATGTTCCTTTCCAAAACCTAGCTGGCTAATTGATACTAGCAACAAACTTAGTCATTTCAACTAGAATTTCCACTAGGAGACTTAGGAGAACAGGCACTGGGCTATAGCAAGCAGGAAACATTACTGCCTGAAGATTAGTGCTTGCATCCACGAATGACAGGAACATTTCTGTGGTTCTTCAGGAGAGCTCCACGACCCACAGTTTGAAAACCACTGTTTAGGTGATTAATGCTTCAAGCAAACCCTGCTATATAATATAAGTGTTAATGAATTCCAAGAGAAGTAAGAAAAGCTGTAATATCCCAAAGATAGCAGGAATAGGGGAAATAGTTACCCTGGGAGAAAGGCACATGGTTTCCCTTTCATTCCATTTGATTATACTGGGATAATGCCTTCTACTGAGCTGTCCATCACTTGCAAGCTCAGGTCAGAGAAACACCCTGACCCGACCAGCTGGGTGACACAAGCCAAACAATGATGAATTCAGATTCAGTTGATCTTGCGAGAAAAGTATCAGAGTGGTCCATTGATCAGCTACAAGAACACTCCATTTTTCATCTTTTTCACATGTAAGGATTTTGGAAAAGTGCATTCATGTTCTGAGGGAAATCTTCACTACCTGGACATTTTGGGGATCAGCACTACGTAGATCAACCCCTGCTGTAACTATCCACTTGTAGTCAGGTCTTTTGACTATTATAAAATGTTAACAAGCTACATTTTGAAGTATTCTAGCACATTTTTCCAGCACAAAAGAGAACCACCATACAAGCAGACACAGTTCCTGCAGTTCTTTCTTCCGCTGATCTGATATTTAACAATTTGTTCCACTCCGCTCTCTTAATCTGTTACTAAAGAATGTTGTCCGTAGTAAACTATATGAATAGAAAATAGTGGAAAAGGCACCAAGTTACAAAGCTGTGATGCCAAACTTCCCCCAAGTGTTCTGATTTGTGTCCTCTCTCAATTATTTACTATTCCAGTTTGGGCACAGCCCTAGTTATTACTGTGATTGAAGGGATGAAGCAGCCATAGAATAATCATCATTCAGCATCTGACTTCCGTGTAGGCTACATCACAGTGTCACCTACGTGTGAGTGCATGTGACAGGTGCCCTGTTACGCTGATCTGCAGAGCATATGAGTTATTACAGCAGCCAGCTACAGCAGTCTATCTAGCTCAGACTGTAGCAGTTCATGCTGTTAGTTATGCAAGTCCCAGGTTCAATCAACCAAAACAGCAGGCGATCACAATTAGACTGGATTAATCTACAGGCAAATGCTACAACATATCTTTTTAAGGGACGATAGCTTGTGAGAAGGATGAGCAAATCCAGTGGCATTTGGATTCAGGTTAGTCATAAATTTCACCAAACCCCTCCTTAAGTTTCTCCTGCACTGGATGAAAATTGAGAAGTTATGCTTCAGCAGTCAAGGATCAGCTGGTTTGGGTGGGCTCTGCTTTCAATGCCCAGCCACAGTGGGCAAACTGTTAAGGTACATCTACACTGCGGCGCTATTTTGGGATACTTCTGGTATCCCAAAATAGCTATTCCGCGTCTTTTAAGCAAGCCCGCTATTTCGAAATGTAATGGGTTCTCTATTCTGACGTCCCTGTAAACCTCATTCCATGAGGATTAAGGGACGTTTCAGAAGAGCAGTTTATTTTGAAATCTGGCACTGCGCAGACAGTGCCAAATTACAAAATAAGTTATTTTGAAATTCATTCAAAAAGAGCTACGCAATTTGCATAGCGCAAATTGTGTAGCTTAGTTCGAGCTAAGGGTGCAGTGAAGACACACCCTCACGGAGCAAAATCACTGCTGCATTCAAGGTCTTCAACTGCCAAAACCAGTCACTCAGACTCCCAGCTGCATTCTGCCCTTCCTGGTCACTGCCACAGTGAGGAGAGGTTGGAGGTATCCCGCCTGAAGCAAGTGGCATGTCTAATGAGGTAAGAAGAGCGCACATGGCAGTTAACATATTTTTGGAGACAACATGTGTTCCTCCCACCGCCAACCAGCTTCTGCTGACCTTCCTCAGCCCAATCCATGCTTATCCCATGTGGGGTGTTATGATCCACTGGATGTGAAACAACTTCCACCCATCACCGGAGGCAACTGCCTCTGCGGGCACATGGGCAAGGGGCAGGGAGGGGCAAGCTCCGCACTCCTGGAAGGAGCAGGGCCAAGGGCAACTGGCCCTCAGGCCAGCATGCATCGCCTCCCTCCTACCCCCGCTATTAGCACTGCCCAGAGCACGCGGCCCGGTGCTCTGGTGGCGATTTAAAGGATCCATGGATCTGGCTGCTGTCATAGTAGCGGCGGCAGCAGCTGGACTCCAGACCCTTTTGAATCACCAGGCCCTAGGGCAATTGCCCCTCCTTGGCCCCACATCCCTGTCAGCAGGCCTGCTGCCCTTGATCCCTCTTTCCCTCTTCCTCCTCAGTGAATAGCGAGATATGTATGATCTGGCTTATACATCAAAGAAGTACTCCTTCTAGCTCCAGACAGCAAAAATGTGCTGCATATTTAGGTCTAGCTTCTTTTCAACATCCTTGCCTTTCCTTTTTAAGCATAGACATCCCCTTAGTAAGAATAAGTCTGCACATTCATCTCCAAACCACAGGAGGTAAATTAAAAGGGTCCTAGCACCTAACAATCCCATGCATGGATTTGCCAGCAGGGTTGGAAACTAAGTCCTTCAGATCCATAGCACAGACCTCTATCAGTTGAGCTAAAGAAGCAGTTGCCAGCTGACAACAATAGTAGGCTGTTATCCTCCAGGTGGACTAGCCTCAAGCAGGAAATGCAACACACACTTTATGACCAAACTGTAAGTGCACATGGATTTTCTAGCTAATTGCTCACTCCATTCACTAAGTTTTCACACCTGTGTCTTCTGCACTATTTGCCTGTTCCTTTTCCTGTTTACACAGGTTCCAAATATATATATATATATATATAACTCTAGTGACACAGGTGGGAAATCAGCCAAAGCTCCTGCCATTGGTTTGCACACAAAGCTCTTTTCCTTGGTTATTGTCTAAATGCATCCAGATCAGTGCACCATTTTGTCTTACTGTGCTGTGCACGAACGTCTCTTTTACTGTCCAAAGTATAAAATATAGTCAGATACTCTGATTCCTCATTAATTTATAGTGCACTTTTCACACATCATGATCTGTTACAGAATTACAAGCCATGTCAACAGAAGGATCATTTCATTGCCGAAATGAACATCTCTCCAACAGTTTGTAGAATAGCACCACCCATGCTATGTAACAATTTTAGGTCAAGAAGGGAAGTCGTGAGATGGAATTTAGGTTGACAGAATGTAATTACTCTCGGAATTTGGCCAGGACCCAGGCTTCTCCCCACTGGTCGAGCAAAATAGCCCACAGGATGATCCGTAATGACTGCTTGTCTTCAGAAAGCAGGAACCTTGAGCAGCACAGCACCCACCCTGCTCCCCAGCCCCCTCCGAGGGCACTGGGTCAGAGGGAATAAAGGTACATATTGAATCCCCAACGTCTCCTTGTAGCATTTCCAAGTCTCCATCCAAGTCCTGGCCCAGCCCAACCTTCTTACCTAATGAGATTTGACAAGATCGCAGCCTGAGAATAATCAAACATTTTCTGCACTGAAAAACAGCCACTCACCCTCGGTTCTCTTAAAACACGACTAGCAGAGGAACCCTTTGTTTTGGGGAGCTGATGAGATGCAAGAGACATCTTAAAGATGCAGTCACTCAAGCATGCTTACATTGTAGTAGCTCCCAGTAAGGAATTTTGCTGCTGAAACACTCTGTAATGAACCAAACTGTACATCTACTGAGAGACGCTACTGGTCTATTGGACAATAATGAGAAATCAACTACCTTATTTATAACAACATTTGAGCATGATACAGGTGTAGGCATCTTTTGTCACCTATGCTTAACCTTTATTATGTACTAGAGCAGTGTTTCTTAAACTTTTTAAGACTGAGGAACACCAAACAATCATTTTTTTTATGAGGAACACCAAGGATTTTTTGTTGAAAAAAAAAAAAAAGGTGGGGGGGGGGGAAGGGTCCGGGGAAAGTTATTGAGGGAAAAAAAAGGGTCCGGGGAAAGTTATTGAGCAAAAAAAAAAGAAAAAGAAAAAAAAAGTTGCCTGCTTCTTTAAGGGCGGCCATTTTGAATTCTGTTGTTCGTCGCTGCACACCAGTGTGCCGCGAAACACAGTTTAAGAAACACTGTACTAGAGGTTTTACCCAGCATTGCTCAGGTCCGTAACTGAAATTTTTGTTTCTCTTCATTGAAATCATTGCTTTAGGGTGAAGCTGGGGATGAGGGGTTCAATATGCAGGCTGTGCTGGAGAAAGATGACAACCCAGCCCTCTGTTACCACAGCAGCTTGGGGCCAGGTAAGAAGTGCCTGTTCACAGCTGCTACAGTTGCAGCAGGCACGGGGGGGGGGGGGGAGGGGGAGAAGGGGTGCATGTCTGTCCCTGGCTGGAGGACAGACCCACAGACAGACATGCAAACTCTCTCAAATATATAGTAGATAGCTGTGCCTTTCACAACTCTCTGCCCCTGCTGTGCAAATGGGATTGTAGTCGTCCTGGCCCATCTGTGGCCCTTTGCTGTCCACTGTGGTCATTATACAGTATAATTGTCCCTTCTAGCAGTCCCCTCCCTCTCGGTTTTATGAGAAACAATCACATTCTAAGCACATCCCATTGTCTTGGCACAACCAAACCCTGACCTCGCTTTAAGTTATGATAAGAAGAAGCTGCCTACCAAATTTTTGCAGTCCTAGCTCTTACTCTCTAGGAGGAGTTCTTGAACAGACACACAGACAGAGACAGGCAGACCTCTCTCAAATATATAGTAGATTGTGAACACATAGTAAGAGACAGACAGGACCAGGTTTGGACGGGTGTATATTGGAGGAGATAGGAGAGGGCAGGGAGAAGCCCTGCAATGAACAGGAGAACGCAGCCGTAGGGAGGGGCCGGAAAGGAACCAGAAGAGATGGTCAGGGCCATCCTCAGGCATACAGACACACATGGCTGCGTAAGAGCACTCGATAATTTGATGCCCCAAATTTTTGGGTGCCCTACACAGCTGCATATTTTGTGTATGCCAAAGGACGGCCCTGCTTTCACCCCTGAACCAAGTGAAACAGAGACAGCAGAGACCTAATGATAAGGGAAATGTGCCTTTCAGCCAATGGGGCTACAGTTTCTTTGGAGGGAGCTGGAGCGGGATAAATGGCTGTTTGGTAGAGGATTGGTCCAATTATACTGAGATATAATCACTAATGGTATAAGTCATGAGGAAAAGGTGGACGTCCCAGGGGCTATAACGTGTATCTTATCTGCGACTGGAAAGTGCCTAATAAACCAGCCAGTGAACCTTTGCTGAGACTGTTTCAATTCTACATGCTCCTGAAAGTCCATGGTGACTGCAGGGCATCCCAGCTTTTAAATGGAAGCAAAAAGAAAAAAAAAGGGGGGGAAACAGTGTAAAGTGTGGCTGGCTTAAGGACATTAACGGAGCATCTTCAGTTTGGAGGGAATTTAAATGATGCAATGAGGGAATGGTTAATGTGCACGACAAAAATGAAGCAACCACAAACCAATTACTGACTGAGATATACCATGGCTATTTGGAAGAGGCCAAGAAGCTCACACCCTCTAAAAAGGGACACTACTCTGCACCTTTGCCTATCAAGTTACCTTGTGACACTTCTCTATATGGAACAGGAGAGGTAATTTCACCTGTGGTGGAAGATCAGACCAAAAATTCCATATTCTGCACAATGCAACTACAGCCAACTTGAATAAAGAAGCTCTCGTTTTAGTCTGGAGAGTTACAAAATTTGCCTAATCTCTGTAGGAGAGATGCCTTACTCTGGAGACAGATCCTTAACCAATTTTTAACCCAAAGACAGGAGTGCAACAGCTCAGGGGCGGTTTTTGAAAATTTTGGCCCTAGGATCTAAGTTTTCTGAAGTGTCAGTTTTTGTGCAGGCAAACTGAAACACCTTAGAGAGGCCTTATTTTCAGAAAGTGCTGAGCACCAGCCTGCTGGGAAAACATATCAGACCCTCTCTAAGATGCTTAAGGTGGGGCACTGCACCAAAGCTAGAAGCACCTACAATTATTGTTCACTTTGAGAAAATCCTCAGTTTCTCAGATAAAAGGAATGTGAACTCAAATATAGCCCTCTCCTATTTCTACAGTAGCTGTTGTGTACCTGACCTGACAGCTGTGTAACAAATATATGCAGATCAGATTAGAATCACCACAAAAATGCCACCTACATTGACTAACAGCACTGGACTGGGAAGTCCAATGTTAATGAATTTACCTTGTCCTCTCACATTCCTTAAGTAAAACAAACTACTTTGGTTGGCCAGATGGTGTTGCTAGGTTAGAGATTTAGGTAATGGGGGAGAAGCAAGGGGAATCTCTCCTAGGGCGTAACTAAGGATCCTTAATAAATCACAGGCATGATGTTTTCTGGCAAGCAGAGGTTGGCCATGGTGTTCTGAAAGCAGCCTCAGTTGACTGGCTCACAGAACAGCGTTGGCCCATAGGCCATACCTCCTACTATTGATTCAAGTGGGAGAGAAATAGGGTTCTATGTCTGGAAAAATTGGCTGCTTTCCCTTTTGGGGCAGGATGGGGGGCAGAAACCACCCTGTGTGTGGAGCTGATTTTCTGGACTAATGAAAAGGCTAAGTCACCACTGATGAAGCTGTGATGGAAACTTAATCCTCTTCAACAAAAGCGGCAATCAGAAGAAACACCCCAAACCCCTAGTATAAGAGAATGGGAGTATCTCTTCAAAGAACATTGTTTCTACATCAATCTTTCATGATGCTTTTCTCCCTCATGTTCCTCTCTCGCTCTCTTCCCTCCCCTCTTTTTCCCAGCTGCATGGGCTATTTATAGAGATTTACGTGGAAAGCCTGTGGAAACCTCTTAGCCTGGAATCAGAAATGTGCAGTGCTGTATACCCAGGAACAAACATGTCTGAACTTGCCTCCGCAAGAGCATTGCATTCATTGACTTGCAACCAGGGTGAACAGTGGTAGTCATTTAACTAAGGGACAAGTGCCAGCAACTTATTTAATTGCAGATTGGTGCCAAGAGGACTACAATACAACTATTAATAAAAGTCTGCACTACACAACTAATTCTTCTAACCTTTTGTTGTTGCCTTATAGTCAGGTCAGCGGCTGCATCCCTTCTGAAATGACACTATTTAAGGGCAACTACTTTTAAGCAAACATGAACTGAAGGGAGGGGGATCTTTGATAATATGAAGATCTCTCAGCTTCCTTCTCTCCAAATATTTTACATTTCTATCTGTGTTTTAAGGCTTGCACTCTCTTGAAAGCAGAAATGTGTCTTCTTACTATGTATTTGCTCTTGGAAAACTGCCAGATCTTTAGTCTGAATTCCAGCAGTTCATTTCCTAGTTTCTATGAGACTGCACTTGAGAAATGTGGATCTTTTAGTCCATTTGCAAGATTCTTCAGCAATGAACACATAAAAATGAGTCGCCTGGCACTGGGGACCAATCCGGTTTTCTAATACAGCCACCCACTTCGAAAATAATTTTTAATAAAAAAAGTTGAAAGGATACATTCCTAGACTTTTCAAGAAAAGGTTTTAGTACTATCAAAAATCTTCAAGGAAAAGATTATTCCAAGAGTAAATATGTGCAGCTGCAGGCATTTGATTCTATCTTTTAAATCATACAGAAACGTCAAATTCCATAATTTGGAATTCCTAAAAGCAGTAGATTATGTAAAGGAAAGCAGTGAGTCAATGAGTCTACACACTGTGTATAAAGTTAAGCATGTGCAGCATTTGCAGGTTAAAGACCTATGTTTGTTTCACTATTTACCCCATCACCTCATTTGTCTGGTTTATCCACATACTGTTGCATCACATGTACAGATTGTTAGCTCCTTGAAGCAGGATTGTTTTTATTCTGTTTATGTACAATGCCTAGCACAATGGTACTCTGGTCTCCTATTGAAGTCTCTTAGCACTTCAGCACTAAAAAGATAAACATAGATAGATGATCAAAAACAGGAAAAAAGCACTTTCACAAAAAACTTCAAAACTTTCCACTATTCAGCATTCAAAACAGTCCCATTTTCCACTTTTGGCAAAAGTTTCTACTATATTTTTAATCAACATTTTTATTAAACTGGTGCTTGAAATACGTTCATCCCCAATTTCATTTATCGACACAAATGCCGATTAAAAACAAATAAAAATGTCCACAAAATGTTTGCAAAAAAGGGAAAGTGGTGGGAGAGGTTCACAGTTTTTTTGCAAAAAGTTACGTTTTCAAAAATAGGCCACTTTTCACTGAATATGCTTTTGTCCGAAAAACTTTGGTCCGCTCTAATAATGATGAGAGACTAGAATAAAAATATTAGCCAAACATCAGAGACTTCAGATGCTGAAGGTATTCATCTGACTGTCAATCAAAAGAAAGAACATGACCTGCAGTTGACAATGGCTGTCGAGAATTTCTCTCCCCCCAACTCAACTGGTGTTGGAAATTTTTTAACTGCTGATATAGACAAGACAAAACGGCTTTCAGCACTGCCACAAAATGCATATTTGAGACCTAGTGGAACCTGGAGCTATAACAATTGTCAGCCACATACGCCACTTGTCCATCATTCTGAAAATCCCCATTCTCCACTGAGAATAGAGAAGGGTTTTCAGGCCAGCAGATTATCTGGAGGGGGATGTGGGAACTGAAAAACACTGCACCTGCTTATAACATGGCATCAACTCAGCGTTTCCAGAGGGGAAAGTTAATATATGGGAGGAATGCACCATAAATCCTGTTATTTCTTAATGGGATTTGGGAGCTTACTTCTCACCCAATGCTTTGAAATGTGTCTCACAGCCTGCTCTATTAATGAAATTAAGCACAGTGATTTTCTTATCCACGGGAATCATTCTTAACTGTTACTTTCTGTTTTCACATTAGTATAAAACAATGAACACGGTGCTTGGATGTTGGTTAGAATGTTAAGCGCTATGACCTGAGTAAGCTGGGTTCATCTCTTCCGGATTCCCTTTCCCTCCCTCCTTTAACAGCCAGCTTTCACTCAGGATAACTGTAAAAAACAATTAATCTCCTTTATGCAACAGATAACTGAAATTAAAGGAACTGAACTATTTGGAGACATCACTCAAAACAATGGCCACATGCAAAGCCGCAGGAGGAGTGGAATCGAAGGGGCTTTCCCTGAGGTCTGAATGTAAATGCAGGGGGCGGGGTATTTTTCGATGAATCTGTGTGCATATATAAGTGAAGGGGCAGAAACGCCTATAGCATACAGCGAAGGTAGCAAGGAAGTGCCACAGAAAGCCAGTGAAGCACTTGTAACATGACCTCAAGAAATGCAGAGAGAGAAAGAGCGAGCGAGCTAGCTTTTGGATTGAATCCTGGCTGAAAAGAGGCCTGGAACTGCGAGCAAAGAAGCTGTTGCGTGATTCCTCCTGTGTTCAGGCAAACTAGACTTTGTACAATCTTTGTAAATAAACAGGGTTGCCTCAAAGAAATAAGTGTTACCAAAATACAGCTCATTAACGCAAGTGTGAGACAAGCTGCCTTATGGTGCAATGTGACAATAAGATACCATATCTGGGATGGATAATTAGACTGCATGAGAGTAGTAGCACATCATACAATCAGTGCAACCCTCCACAAAAAAGTCAAAAGGCTTACGCGCTTGTTCTCTGTACTGCAAAGGCAGCCTGCTCAGCAGCGCCCAGTGATGTGATGAAAGAGGCTTCCGGAAGCACCTTGTTAAAGTTCTACCACCACACTGAATGGAAAGCTGAGGCGACTGCCTACCTCTGATGGAGGCTACCCATTTGGGGCTGAATCATCCCTGCCCAGGACGACTTCTTCCCAGAGCTCAGGAAAGCTCATCTGAAGCCAGAATTGGTTGATTATAGAATGGGCCAAATTACATAGAGTGCCAGGTCTTGTGGCATTTTCCCAGTGGGAAGAGAGCCCTCGAGTCCTGTACCCAGTATTCCTTTTTCAAAATGACAAAGATTAAACAATTCCCCGTTGTATCACCCCACCCAAACAAAGCGCAAACATTCCCAGCACTGGCACTTCACAGGAGTTGCTTGGCCAGGTGGTAACGCTTCCCTCCTCAGCTTGTGGTTATGAGAAAGGGTTTGTGTTGAAACGGGCACTCAAAGAAGACCTATCCTAGCAACCCTTACCTCTACCACATACGCCTAGGGTTGCCAGATATTTTCCCAAAAAATACCAAACGTGGCGGGGAAAAAATTGGTTGAGCAAAAAAAACCAAAACAAAACAAAAAAAAAGGACCAAACTTGTTGAGCAAAAAAAAAGAGGGGGGGAACGAAAGTTGTTGAGCAAAAAGGAAAAAAACACACAAAATAAGGGTCACTGCGCCTTTTCATCCCAGCGCTACACACTCCTCGCGCCTCCCCCCAGACACGGCAGGGGAGAAATGTCCCAAGCAGCCTTCCGTCCAAGACAAACGGACATTTTACATGTACAGTATTTTCTGGGGGTTTTTTTTGTTTGTTTTTTTTTACCAGACAGAGGTCGCAGATACCAGACTGTCCAGGCCAATACCGGACACCTGGCAACCCTAGATACGCCTCTTGGCACATGCAAGTTAGCACACACGAGGGAAGACGTTCTAATGGCAGCCCCTTGATGCTTCAGTGATTGTGGGCAGGGAGGAATGCTTCATAGCACCTAGCAGCTCCTGAAAAGAAGAGGGGTTTGATAGGCCTCCCTCAGTGGGTTCGGTCGAGATCTCTTTTGCTTGAAGAATGGTGACTGCAGTGAAAAACAGAGGATCTTAAAGTCTCTGCTGGAGACACAGGCATGCCTTGGAGGCTGGGGAAGAGGGAAACCCAGATGTGTGAGTGTATTACAAGAAGCAAAAGGTGAAGCATATTTTGTGCACGTCAGATACAAAACTGGCAGAGGCAGCCTCAGGCCCAGACAACCCATGCCCAGCTCAGCCAGGCGCACGGCACACACACCACCAGGAGTAGCACCACAGGCCTGGATCCAGTGGAGGACAGAGCTTTGTGGAACTTCACACATCTTATGTCATGGAGCTGGTGCCTAGGCATCTTGCCTGTGGCTGTGACCTCCTCCCACCATACACACCAGACAGGGCTGGGCTTTACAGTAACTGGAAGAAATGCAGCCAGAAGCAGGGTGGGGTTGGTGGGGGGTGGCAATCTTTTCCCCAAGGCAGCACTGAACCCTGTGCTGGTGTTAGCGGGCACAGGGCTGCTAGATGGTGCTCCAATTTAGCAGACCAAATTTCACCTCGTGTCATTTCATTCTGCTACCTAAGTTCCTGGCTCCAGACCCATCACTTGCTGTCCCATTGCTGGTGGCATCGTCCTGCCCTATTAAACAGCTGCCATCTTCCACCCAGGAGATTCCGCTGTTCTGATGGAAAGGGAAATAATGCTTCTATACACGGTCTGAAAGACCACCTTGGGATTCTCCCTGGCAGTGGCAGATCTCCCATTAGCTTCCATCATGCAGGATCAAGCCCTAAATCTCTCCTCACCCTTCCTCGAATGACAAGGAGTTATAAAAGGTAAGTGATTTGCCAGTGTGATTGAAGGATTTCTGCATTACTGGAGGCAGGGGCTCTTTGCTGCCACCAAATGGTGATGCACCCAACGCTTTGGAGAGTCTGAAACTGAAAAGCTGTAGCAAGAAAAACTTTGTAGCTCACAACTGCATTCAGACCAAGGATCCCCAGCTATTTTTTCCAATCATAGAATCACAGAATGCCAGGGTTGGAGGAGACCTCAGGAGGTCATTGAGTCAACCCCCCTGCTAAAAGCAGGACCAATCCCAACTAAATCATCCCAGCCAGGGCTTTGTCAAGCCAGGACTTAAAAACCTCTAGGGATGGAGATTCCACCCCTTCCCCAGGGAACCCATTCCAGTGCTTCACTACCCTCCCTAACAGTTTATCCTAATATCCAACCTAGACCTCCCCAACTGCAACTTGAGACCAGTAGGGGTTATAGAGGTTTGGAACGGGTGCCATAGGAAGGGAGATTAAAAAGATTGGGACTTTTCAGCTTAGAAAAGAGGAGACTAAGGAGGGATATGGTAGAGGTCTATAAAATCATGACTGGTGTGGAAAAAATGAATAAGGAAAAGTTATTTACTTGTTCCCATAACATAAGAACTAGGGGGCATCACATGAAATTAACAGGTATCAAAAGGAAGTTAAAAAAAACCAAAGGAAGTTTTTCTTCATGCAGCACACAGTCAACCTGTGGAACTCCTTGCCAGAGGATGTTGTGAAGACCTAGACTTTAACAGTGTTTAAAAAAGAACTACATAAATTCATGGAGGTTAGGTCCATCAATGGCTATTAGCCAGGATGGGTAGTAATGGTGTCCCTAACCTCTGTTCGTCAGAGGCTGGAAATGGATGACAGGAGAGGGATCACTTTATGATTACCTGTTCTGTTCACTCCCTCTGGGGCATCTGGCATTGGCCACTGTTGGAAGACAGGATATTGGGCTATATGGACCTATGATCTGACCCAGTATAGCCGTTCTTATGTTCTTACGTTCACTGCTCCTCGTTCAATCATCTGTCACCATCGAGAACACCCTCTCTCCATCCTTTTTGGAACCCCCCTTCAGTGAGTTGAAGGTTACTATCAAATCCCCCCTCACTCTTCTGTTCTGTAGACTAAATAAGCCCAAATTCTTCAGCCTCTCCTCATAAGTCATGTGCTCCAGCCCCCTAATAATTTTTGTTGCCTCCTACTAGACTTTCTCCAGTGCGTCCCCATCCTTTCTGTAGTGGGGGCCCCAGAATTGGATCCAATACTCCAGATGTGGCCTCACCGATGCCGAATAAAGGGGAACAATCACTTCCCTAGATCTCCTGGCAACACTCCTCTGAATGCACCCCATTTGTGATCATCAGGTTTATTTGTAGGCAAATTATAGCTCAACCTTTAGGATCATTTTCTTTTTTTATAATCAGCAGAGCTGAACTCCTAGCAAGGCTTGGACAGTAGAGGTGCATATTCCACAGTATTGGGCCTGACCCCAAATCCCAAAGACAAATACCACTAAAATTTAAGTCCAGTTTATCTCAGCGCCAACACGAGTTTTTAAATTAATGCACTATTTTCTCTTGGTCTCCTCTGATACCTTGTGCTCCCTGGGTAAACTCTCTGCAAGTACAGGAGTATTTTAGAGATTGCCAGAGCACTCCCTATAAACGTGTCAGGGCACATCTACACAGCCGAGCTACAGCCGAAATAAGCTGCGCAACCTGAGCTACGTCAATTGCGTAGCTTAAGTCAAAATAGCTTGTTTAGGCTTTTGGCGCTGTCTACACGGCAGGAAGTCCAAGATAGAGCACTCTTCCTCCTACTTCCCTTACTCCTCGTACAATGAGGGTTACAGGAGTTGGAGTAAGAAGTCCTCCAGCTCAACATTATTTCGATATTAGGTCGAAATAACTGCTTGTCATGTAGACGCAGACCAAGTTATTTCGGAATAACACTGCTGTGTAGACGTACCCCTTGTTCTGCACAAACTCTTATTTTGGGTCTCATTGGGGTGCATTTACGAACCTATTCTCCACACCCTGGAACTCCCTTCTGCACCCCCCTTCTTCCACCCAGAGTAGGGATGTAAAAGAGTAGTTGATCAGTTGACTACCCGATAAGCCTAGGTTTATCAGGCAGTTGAGTTGACTAGTCTCATTTTCCCACCCCCTCTTGGGGATGGGAGGAAGCAGGAGCTGGTGCTGGGGGGAGCCAGCTTAAAAGTCAGTTCCCCCCAGCACAGTCTCCACGGTGGGGGGGGGGGAGGGGGACAGGGGAGGCAGAGGTGCAGTGGCACTGTGGCTCTGACCTTTAAATGTAGTAAAAGGCACCCGGCATTTAAAAGGAAGAACCGCAGCAGTCCGGACCCGGCGTGAGCCGGAACTGCTTCAGTTTTGACTGTCGCCAGGTCCCAGACCTACCCCCCCGCTGTGGCTCTGCAATTTAAATGTAGTAGGAGCTGGGCTGCCTGCCCACCTGGCTTCTACTACATTTAAACTGCAGAGCTGCAGCAGCCCCTTATCAACTAATCATGTACTCGATACAAATTGTACTGAGTACACGATTAGTCAGTTACTCACTATTTAACATCCTTAACCCAGAGCCTGCAACCTGCCCCCCTCCTGTCCGCCACCCTCTGCCCCACACTCAGCCCAGAGCTCCTTCCCACCTTGCGAACCCCTCAGTCCTAGCCCAGAACCCGCACCCCCTCCCAACCCCCAACCCTCTGACCAGCCTGGGGAAATCGAGTGAGGGGCAGGACAGCGAGCAAGGGAGAGAGGTGGGATGGAGTGAGTGGGGTGGTGCTTTGGGGAAAGGAGCGGGGCCTCAGGGAAGGGGCAGGGTAGATCTCAGGTTTCCCTTAAATTCAGAAAGTGATCTTGGGCATAAAAGGGTTGAAGACCATTGGCTTAAAGTCTATTGATTTAGGAATCAATGGCTCCCTCACTGTTGTGTATTGACAGATAAGTAGAGGAAAAAAAGGTATCTTAAAAGTACTATGCCTAATAACATGGAAGAAATGTATTCTGTAGTTGGGCATAAAAAACAAAATAAACTCAAACAACTGATAGAAGAAAGAGAACAAACCACACACACTTTTAGGGTGCATCTACACAGCAAGGCTTAACTAGAAAGAAGCTATGCAAATTGAGCTACGTCAATTGCATAGCTTATTTCGAAATAGCTTATTTTGAAATTGGGAGCGTCTACACAGCAAAAATAGAGCACTCTTCCCCTGACTTCCCTTATTCTTCATACAGTGAGGGTTACAGGAGTCGGAGTAAGAAGTCCTCCAGCTTGACAGTATTTCGAAATAACTGCCTGCTGTGTAGACGCAGGGTAAGTTATTTCGAAATAACACTAGTTATTTCAAAATAATGTTGTTGTGTAGATGTACTCTTAGAGAACAAAAGTATAGTCAATGTCCTGGTATTTCTAGCTCTACCATGCCACGGACAGCGTGTCCATCTTAGAATCAGAGAACCATAGGGTTAGAAGGCAAGGCCAGGGTTTTCTAGTCTAACCCTTTGCCGAGATGAAGGATTTGCAGCTTCTTGAATGGTCCAGCTTCAGCTCCTTTCATAGGAGAAGTGCCCCCTTCTGCCTTGAAAACCAAGACATACGGAAAGGTTAACAAACAGTTTTAAAATCATCTTTCGTAGAGGGTCATGGGAGTTAAAAAAAAAAAACCCAGGCTCAGGCAAGAATCTATGCCTCTCGGTGCTTGGGACCATTTCCTTTCACTTAGAAGCCGTCTGGTTGTCAGAGTGGGAGAGACCGATTGACTCCTGGAACTGACCTATGAGAGAATGCAGGCGCAGTCCTTTGATCAAAATGTTACAGAATTTGGAGCCAGATCAAAGGCAGAGACTTGGAAGAGTCCGTCAGCCGGCCAGCTGAGGTCCGGGCTGTCTTTTTGGGCCTGGCTCTGTCAAGGCTGATAGAACGATTCTCATTATGCGTCGCTAAATGCGCTACAAGCTCGCTCAAGTGAAGACAGAGAGAGGCGCCTTAAACGAAAGGGTTAGAAGCAGCAGCATTGGCAGAATAAGTTTCCTCATGGCTAAGGGCCCAACCTAATTTCCATTAAAGTCCATGGTAAGACATCTATGAGCTTCAGCAGGAGTTGAATCAGGCCTTTGATAGGGGCTAAAGCTCTTGCTAGTTTTCAAGATTATTTCCCATGCTCTCTCCCAGGCTATCCTATTATTATTAAACTTTGATTGCTTCCTACAAGCCTGCTGGGAGGTAACGCTCAGAGTTCGTCTCGTGTTTCTGGCACAACGACCCTGTCGGTGACCTATGCTTTTGAGTGAAGGGAATGGATGAGCTACAGCACAGCATGTGAAAAAATGTTCCCATATAACTACTAGCCAAGAAAGAATGTCTCCGATGCCTTAATCCCTAGCAAGAGAAACAGCCCTCTTATTAATTACATGAACCCTGAGTTTAAAATAGATGGGCATTTCTGAGGCCTACATCACCTAATATTTCTAAAGGTCTGTGTGTAGCACAGAGAGTGCAGAAATAGATCACACTAGCATGCACCAAATGACATTAAAAATTCCCGCAGTGAGCCAAGGAGGAAGGAATAAGGCTGTTCCCCACTCCTAACTTGACTGTCTTTGCTGCACAGAAATATTCAGGTGCTTTTTGTTCTTGCGATACTGATCTCACTGCTAGAGTGAGAGTAAAAGTAGTGGGGATCTAGATTGGGTTTAGGGTCCTGGTTTAGTCTGGAGACCACGCCAGGGCAAATCAAGTTCACATTCAACACAATGAAATCTTGTTTGCTCTCTTCCTGAGATATTTTGGCCCCAAATGGCAGAAATCAAGAGCCACTGATTTAGTGAGATTTCCACCATGAGCAAGTCTCATGCAACTTTCAGCCCTCTTGCAACAGCTTTATTAATAGGATTTAAAACACAACTCAGAAAAAGGGAACAGGCACCAAAGCAGTATGTGGGGACCTGAATTCAAACCACTCCATGCCTAATATATCAGGGTGTATACTAGAGGTACTGATTTAGCTACTTTTTATTTATAACCCTTTTATACTGTAGCACATTAAAAAACACTTTTTGAAGAGATGGGATCCTAATAATAAATCTTTTGTGAAGTAAAGTTATGCCAGAAAACAGATCTGAGTAATGAACAAGGGTAACTAACAAGGAATCTTTGCCAGCAGTGAATAGTGTACATTTGCCTTGAGATTTACATTGGATTATTACTCTGCGAATTTATCCTCACACACAACTATTTCAGATTTGGTGACAATATATACCTCCAGACCAGTGGCACTGCTATGGGCACCCGCATGGCCCCACAATACGCCAACATTTTTATGGCTGACCTGGAACAACGCTTCCTCAGCTCTCGTCCACTTATGCCCCTTCTCTACCTACGCTACATCGATGACACCTTCATCATCTGGACCCATGGGAAGGAGACTCTGGAAGAATTTCACCACGATTTCAACAGCTTCCACCCCACCATCAACCTCAGCATGGACCAGCATGGACCATGCAGGTAAGCATAGCGGTCGGTAGGCTTTTGGTATAGGGTGGTGTTTATGTGACCGTCACTTATTTGCACCGTGGTGTCCAGGAGAGGTCCATTTCCTGGACACCACGGTGCAAATAAGTGACGGTCACATAAACACCACCCTATACTGAAAACCTACTGACCGCTATGCTTACCTGCATGCCTTCAGCTTCCATCCTGGACACACCACACGATCCATTGTTTACAGCCAAGCACTGAGGTACAACCGCATATGCTCCAACCCCTCAGACAGAGACCTACACCTACAAGATCTTCAACAAGCATTCTGGAAACTACGATACCCACACGAGGAAGTGAGGAGACAGATTGACAGAGCCAGACGTGTACCCAGAAACCTCCTGCTACGGGACAAGCCCAAGAAAGAAACCAACAGAACACCACTGGCCATCACCTACAGTCCTCAGCTAAAACCTCTCCAACGCATCATTAGTGATCTGCAACCCATCCTGGACAATGATCCCTCGCTTTCACAGGCCTTGGGAGGCAGGCCAGTCCTTGCCCACAGACAACCCGCCAACCTGAAGCATATTCTCACCAGCAACTACACACCGCATCATAATAACTCTAACTCAGGAACCAATCCATGCAACAAACCTCGGTGCCAACTCTGCCCACATATATACACCAGCAACACCATCACAGGACCTAACCAGATCGGCCATACTGTCACTGGTTCATTCTCCTGCACATCTACTAACGTAACATATGCCATCATGTGCCAACAATGCCCCACTGCTATATACATTGGCCAAACTGGACAGTCCCTACGTAAAAGAATCAATGGACACAAATCAGATATTAGGAATGGCAACATACAAAAACCTGTAGGGGAACACTTCAATCTCCCTGGACACACAATTGCAGATCTAAAGGTAGCCATCCTGCAGCAAAAAAACTTCAGGACCAGACTTCAAAGAGAAACTGCTGAGCTACAGTTCATCTTCAAGTTTGACACAATCAACTCAGGATTAAACAAAGACTGTGAATGGCTAACTACAAAAGCAGCTTCTCCTCTCTTGCTATTCACACCTCCAGATCAGCTACTAGAAGTGGGCCTCATCCTCCCTGATTGAATCCACCTCGTCATCTCTAGCCTGATTCTGGCCTGCATATTTATACCTGCCTCTGGAAATTTCCACTACATGCATCTGACAAAGTGGGTCTTTGCCCACGAAAGCTTATGCTCCAACACTTTGGTTAGTCTATAAGGTGCCACAGGACTCCTCGCTGCTTTTTAAGGATGTTAAGAGGCAGGTAATTGGCTAATCGTGTAGTCGACTACACAATTAGTCAAGAAGGGAAGGTGTTCTGTCCCGGCTCATATCGGGTCCAGGAGCTTCTCTGCTCCGGCTCTGCAGTACAGCAGGCAGCGCGGCTCCTACTACATTTAAACTGCAGAGCTGCAGTGGGAGTAGCTCCTGGAGCCTGCATGAGCTGGACTGAGAACTCCCGGCTCATGCCGGCTCTGGGACCGCTGCAGCTCTGTCTTCCCCGCCCCTCCCCTGCACACCACGGAGACGGTGCTCGGGGGAACCACTTGCCTGATGAAAGAGCTAAGTAGGCTGGATCTAGCCTGCTGACAGCTTCTTGCCCAGCCCTGAGCAATCAGGGAGGATGAGGCCCACTTCTAGTAGCTGATCTGGAGGTGTGAATACCAAGAGAGGAGAAGCTGCTTTTGTAGTTAGCTAACCATTCACAGTCTTTGTTTAATCCTGAGTTGATTGTGTCAAACTTGAAGATGATCTTCAAGTTTTGACACAATCATCTTCAAGTTTGACACAATCAACTCAGAGGGATGTAGTCTAGATGTAGCCTCAGAGTCCTGGCTCCCCCATCCAATGTCTTATCTCCTGCTAGTGCCATCCCCGACACTTCAGGAGAGAACGAGATTTTAAAAAAAGAAAAACAGATTACACTGAGGGTTGGGGAGGAGAGTCCCTTTCTAACCCCCTAGATATGGCCAACTGAAACCCTGAAGCATGAATCTTTAGGAATGTAAGACAAACCAGGAGTGAGCATTTGCAACTCTACAGCCAAATCTGGAGAAAAAGAACTCTTGCCCTCCAAACTAAAGTTTGAATATTTAAGACTGCAAAAAGTCAGTCTTCCTATATAGTGCTGACACTTGGAGATTTATTAAGATCTTACTATCTAAACTCCAAATTTCATAAACAGCTGTCTCAGACAAATCTACAATATGAGATGCAGGTTGGATAAAAATCAATGATTTAAAAAAAATTAAAAAAAATATTATTTAAATCAGATTTTTTGGGTTTTTTAATCAATACAAGACTACAATTTTCATTTAAAAATAACAATTACAATCAAATTTCATCACAAACATGCCACACCTACACTTACAGTCTCATAAAAATGAATTAATGGTTCTAGTCTGCCCAGCTTAACAATCAGCTCTTGCTTCTTGAAAATTCTGGGTTTTCAATTTCCGTTTCTCAGAAGACTAAAGTCACATGTGCAAAGAAAGACACGAGCTGGAGAGGATTGTTTTTGTTCTGTGCTTACGTGGTGGTGGACCTGAGCCAAACACAGTAGAGGAGTTAGTTACAACATTGTTATAAAGACAAAGAAATAATACATAGGAAGGGATGGAGGCAGCACAGAAAGGAACAAAGGAACAGTGGAATGGACTGAAAAGAAAAAGGGAAAACTTTATTCAACACACAAACACACACACTCACACACGCCCCTTTTCCCCTACACTTTTGCCCCAGAGACCCTATCTGGGAATATTTTGAAGAAATTCATTCAGTGGGTAAAAAAGGTAAACGTGTCAAGTATAAGCTGTGCAAGAAGATGATGCGGGCCTAGTTGCAAGAATGAAATATCGTAAGGAAAACTGCTTGTCGGGAGAAAATGATATGGATGAAGATGTGGATAGGTCTGAAGATCAATGTCAATCAATTGGTTAGTCACTTAAATAATTCACTTTGCAATGCATCTTTCTTCAAGACTCTCTCTATGCCTTCTAAAAAAGTGTGATTTAACAAGTAAATTCCCAAGCGGTTTCTTATGTTGGATGTTTCTAGAAAAAGAATATTTAGCTTAACAAATCCTTATGGCTTGTTTCATTAGTTAACTGGGTTTAGAATCTATCACCCACTGCTGATGCTGTCAAAATTTTGAAGGAATTTCAAGAGACACTGACGAAAGAAATAACTGCAGGCAATAAAGAAGCAGATGGATCAAACACTAACTACACCTAATTTTCTTGCAAACATTTTTAACCCCAGATATAAAGGCAGATGATTAACTTCTGAAGATGATGCTTCTGCCATGGCACGTGCATCTCAAAATCACTCCTCAGTTATGCTAATGATAATAAATTTCAGGACTGAAGCGAAACCATATAATCTGTATGTGTTTACTGATGATTTTTTTGAACAAAATCACTGTGCTGAATTGGTGGGAATCATTAGCCAGGCACCAGAAACACAGTTCCTTCAGTTGCTCATCCAACTTTTCATAGCAGTAGCTTTCTCTGCAGGCAGAGAGAGAATATTTTAATCATTTGGCATTATTCACACAAATCTAAGAAATCGACTCGGAGTTGAAAAAGCAGGAAAACTCTAATTTCTGTTTTAGTGCCTGAATCAAAATGACAGTGGGAGTGGGGAAGATAAGAGACAGTTGTAAAAGTTTTAAGAACACCAATAATTTAGTGTTCTGAGGACTTGTCTGTGAGAGTTAATAAAATTTGAAAATTAGAAAGAAGAAGAAAGTTTAAAGACAGCCATTGGCCGGCAACTCAGAAGACTGCTACAACGAGTAGTCCTGTGGCACCTTAGAGACTAACTAACTAACTAACTATATATATATATATATATATATAATCATGACCTTTCCTGGGCAAAGAGGAAGTGGGTTTTGTTCACAAAAGCTCATGATACTATATATTTGTTAGTCTCTAAGGGTGTGTCTAGACTACATGGTTTTTTCGAAAAAAAAGTGGCCTTTTTTCGCAAAAACTTCACCTGTGTCTAGACTGCTGCTGCGTTCTTTCGAAATTAAATCAAAAGAACATGGCAGTTTTTTCGACCACGGAAAACCTCATTTTATGGGGAATAATGCCTTTTTTTGAAAGTGCTCTTTCGAAAAAAGGTGTTATTGAACGCAAACAGTGCTTTTTCAACAGAGAGCATCCAGACTGCCTGGGTGCTCTCTTTCGAAAAAGTGGCTCTCTTTTTTGAAAATACTGGTTGCTGTCTAGGCAATCTCTTTTGAAAGAAGCTTTTTCCAAAGAATCTTTTGAAAAAGCCTCCTTCCAAAGAGGCTTGTAGTCTAGACGTAGCCTAAGGTGCCACAGGACTACTTGTTGTTTTTAAAGTTACAGACTAACACGGCTACCCCACTGAGACATTTAAGATTTATTTTAATAAAATATACATGGTATTGTGTTTGTGTGATATTTAGTTTTTACTATTCCTAATGTACTGCTGCTGCGTCTGCAGCCTAACACAGGCAATGAGTATTTGGTGCTATTTCCTAAATTAATAAGAACAAATTATCTAAAATAATTACACGAAGTATATCCTCTTAGATGTTGTAACATGCTGTACAGAGTTGTAATTTAATGTGTTTTAGTGATCAGATTTGCACATTGATTAAGAAATATATGAAGATGTATCAGTGGGAAACTATTTAAATCAATTATTGTTTCTTGGGTGATTTAAAAGACATTGATTTAAAATCAATCCACCCTGATCAGATGGCCATGAAAAAAAATCATAAAGAACTCTGCAGGAGGACAAAAGAGAAAGCAATAGGACTGGAAATTACAGAACAAAAATGGACATGTGAGCCTGGCTAGCTCAGTTGGTAGAGCATCGACTTTTTTTGTCTGGAAATGGGTGACAGGAAAGGGATCACGTGAGGATTACCTGTTGTGTTCCCTCCCTCTGGGGCATCTGGTATTGGCCACTGTCGGCAGACAGGATACTGGGCTGGATGGACCTTTGGTCTGACCCAGTATGGCCGTTCTCATGTTCTTATGACATGGGTCAGACACACATGGAGGAAAAACTTAGTAACATAAAAAGGTAAGTCTGGGACTGAAACCTTCTAAGCAAGAGGCAACATGGTAAATCAAAGATAACGTGGAAATACATAACAGAAGCAGCAAAAGACTGCACAAAAAGAAAGAGGCAAGTAACACATGTGAGTGGACTTGCCAATTACCATGAATGTCATGACACCCTACCTGTGTTAAATGTAGATAAGATAACATATAACAATAGACGGTAAAATTACGCTGCAAACTTTCATAAACTTCGACTTACATAATTGCGCAAGTCCAGATTCTCATTTACACTAAGGCCTTACACTAAGGCCAGTTTGCATCACCCTGGCAATGTCAAGAGACCGTAATGTGGGTCTAAACATAACTTACTTGCCAGAGGAGTGTAAAGAGGCCACTGTGTAAATGCAAATGAGGCCTTAATTCTGAATTATCATTCATTTAAGCGCTTAACCTGCCTCTATGTCCACTTTTCTCTAATTTTTAGTGCTAGACTAAATACTGCTCGCCTGCACCATGTCTACATTGCAACACTATTTCGGGATACCCGAGTATCCTAAAATATCTGTCCCATGTCTTTAACAGCAAGCCCGTTATTTCAGGCTCGCTATTCCCATGTCCCTGTAAGCCTCATTCCACGAGGAGTAAGGGACGTTTCGGAATAGGGGGTTATTTCAAAATTTGGTGCTGTGTAGACAGCGCCAAATTATGAAATAAGCTATTTCAAAATAAGATATGCAATTTGCGTATCTTATTTCAAACTACAGTGCAGTGTAAATATAGCCCTAGTTGCCACATTTACATAAGTGGTCCCATTCATTTCAATGGGAACTTCTTATGTGAGTAAGTTAGATCTGGATTTAACCTATATGTTTTTATTTATTGTTTCCTAATAGCTCTACAGTATAATACAGTATAGATCAAAAGGCTCTCTACGTAACTAACATGAATTCTCTGTCAGCTTTTCAGAGTCAATTATGAACAGTTATGTTACACAGCTCAAAATTATTAATCTATACAACCTGACTGGTTTTCAGCTGCAACTGGAAGCAAAAATAAAAACAAACAAACAAACAACGTTTTGCACATTTTCCAGAGAGAGTAAAATATTCACATGGAAGCTGGCAAGCAGGCATCTATGTCACTGAGGCATGAACAGACGCACACAAAAATTCATGACAGCGCAAGTAAGGTTGTAGCTACAAGTTAAAAAAACAAAATACAAATTTTTGCAGTGTTGTTTTAGGGAAGGAAGGCACAAGTCATACAGCTGCCAATGGCCTCATGCACACTCCAGACATGCTTGACATTCAGGGAGCTGGTTGCTGAGGAAACCAAATCCCACAGACTCATTAATGCTCCACAGCAAGAGCCATCTCTGTCTCATTTAAGAAAAGTTATTGAACTTTGGATGTTGTGGGCAGCTATTTCGGGATTAAAAGCAAACCCTGGTTTCACCACAACAATAAAAACGATCTCATGCACAAAGCTGAAAATTATTAGTCCCCAACATGCAAAAAGTGAAATACAACCTACTGACTCGGTGATGTGATGTTTTGCTTTATGGGTCTGTGCCAAGTTGTTTCTATTTAGCGTTGCCCTACAGAAAAGAGGGGGGATATTTATTTAAAGCTAAGAAACATTCAAATTGGGAAGATTTATGTGATAGTCCCCAACCTGCAATCCTTGCTCACGTGACTAAAGGGGAGATGTATTAACAGGAACTCACTGATTTCAACAGAGCTACTCATCTGGGTAAGGATCATTCATGCGAATGAGAGCTGCAGGATCACACCCAAATGGAATACATCCAGAGTACCAATTTTCTTTTAGCTGCCATTGGTTCTGATCCTCTACGTTTCTAGAATCCACAAGCCCGATCCTATATAAATAAATTAGATTACACACATGCACACAAACTCAAAAACACAGACATGAAAGATCCATTCCATACATGATGTATGTACATGTACACATGCTATTGCCATTAGCCTAGCAGAACGCTGAGAACAACTAAGGATACACTTTTCTAATGCATTTAAGTCCCATTTTCAAAAGTGATTTAGGCACTTGCGAGTCTGCCTCACTGAGCACAAATAGGACTTAAGCCCTAAGGGATGGATTTTTAAAAGTATGTAGGCACCTAAAGAGTCAGATAGTTGCCTAGGGGTATTTTCTCTCTTTAAAATCTTATGAGGCACCCATCTAAATCTTCAGGTGCCTAAATACTTTTAAAATGTGTCTCTCATGAGCCAAGTCCTATTGACTTTCATTGGGATTTAGGCTCCTAAAGGTGCAAGTTCCTTTTGAAAATGAGACCCAAGTGCTTCTAAAAATTTATCCTAAATATATTTGCCACCTATGCTCAGTTTCCTATAGGTAAAATGATGCATTCCTGAATAATAGTAACTGAATTCCAGCAGTACCACATTTCACAGGCATTTAATAAATAAAAGAATGCTGGGATGAGTTTTCTAAAATTGCTAACTACATATCTGCATACTCGGGGTGTATAATCACATACATGTATGCATATTTACACACAGACATACCCAGAACTATTTACTACACTTTTCTACTTTTTTCCTTTCAGTTCTGATTAGCTGAAACAATATCATGTGACCCACAATGTTTTCTTGATAATCAATTCACAAAAGCAGGTAATGGCTCACTGCACACTCTCAGATGGGCTACGATTTCATGGTACAAGATGGCTGATGCAGCACACAAAAGGAAGATTCACCCACTTGCATTAAAAAAAAAAGCCTATGATGAAAGGAATGGAGTCTCTTTCTGAAAGCAATAGTTCCTGTCCTTTGGGACAAGAAAGTGACTTTGGTAGCTGAACAATGCCCATAGATTTCAGGCATTACAATCACCCAGATGATGTGCTGGGCACCTAGGGATTTCAACAGCACTAGAGGGTGCTCAGCATTTGCTAGGATCCAACCAAACACAGGAACATTTCCACCACCTAGGAGGCAATATTTTACAACTTACTGCCCCGGAAACCAGGCGTTTTTGTTAGCATCCTGATTTAAAACACACAAGTACCTTGGAGATGATTAATGGTTCCCCGTGTTCAAGTCCGCCTTTCAGAGTGAATCCCCATGGAGCGCCTCCTTGAAGCAACACCTCCAGATAAATGTATCTTTCCTTATAGGTCATGCCAGACCTTGAAGAGGCTATGCCAGGGGCAGCGTTGTCTAGCATCCTCATCTTTATCACCACATACTCATTCAGCCGCAGGTCCCACTGAAACAATCACAGAAGATTCAGAACAAGCTGAACTTCCCCCAAGTCCACTATAAGTCATCCTGAAGCATGTGAGACTCTCGGTGGTTTGGGGAGAGGCTTCTGACACAGCAAGTTTCTCTTCTGAGTTGAAGTCCAGGGTCCTGTGTTGAAAAGTCTTCATGCCAGCATTTCAGCATGTTGCTTTTCCCTCAGCGCTCACTGAGCCCTTGCCGGCTTTTCAGTATTGTGTCTTTCCCATTGTAAGTATTCCTTGGCATGATAACTTTCTGAAAATTATTCTTCCTGCCCTTAATATTTCAAACCTGTGTGTTTGACGTAAATTGGAGTAAAGGGGGGGAAAAAACGCTGTAGGCTTAAAACCACTGGTCAGGGAATTGCCAAATTCCGAACGAATGCTTCATTTGTGATTGATTATCAGTCTTTTCTTCCTTTCTGTGTGCGATTTACCATTATAATGGCCTTTTTGCCTCAGTCCATTGCACTAAAAGAATGAAAGCGTCTTCTCCCTCTAGCTCTCTCTCCTGCTCACTTCACAATTTTCTTACTTGTCAAAAAGAGAAAAAAAAAAACAGAGGGGGGAGAAAGCCCAGACCAAAAAAGCATTTCCGTGTGGTTTTAAACTTGAAATAACTTCCCACATCTTGAATTAAAAAGAACCAGCATCTACAGGGCAAACAGGAAACGCAGGTGAAATTAATCCCTTGAAAAAAGTTAAGATGATAGCCAAGTTCTTTTCACTTTCCGTGCTTTCCCAGATGATCTGCCAGAGTTGCAGCAGCTACTGCTGCTCAGAGGGAGAGGGGGAAGTTGAGAATAAGCTGGATTAAGGCAAGGGGAGGCAACACAACCCATTGCTGCACAGCAAACATGAAGCTATGCACCCCAGGCTGTGGGACCGGTTTTCCCATTTCTATAAAGACCCCAGAACCCACCAGCTTTACATAGAATATTCCTAGGGACTGTTATGATCAAATCTGCCATTTGCTGAAAATATGCACTACTGGACATGTTCTAAGTCAGCACAGAGTACTACTAATACAGTCTTACATTTATAAAGTGCCTTTTCCCCAGAAGGATCCAACTAAACTTTCCTGTACACCTTTCTCATGCCCACAGATTTAATTACATTTAATTATTTTAAATTAAATACATTTATAAATTATATAATTATAAAATATTTATACATTTATAAAATTTAAATTAAATTACATTCAATTACATTAGTAGCTGTTGGCAAATGTTGACCTTTATCAACAGTTACTACACGGTGGTATCTCAGATGCCGCATCCCTACACTCGGGGCAGGAAATAACTGCAATAGCTCATGGTATTTCTGATGTATGGAGCTATGTGGTAACGGTTGGAATGGTTTAACTTTTTAATAGCCCCTGTGTATGTGTTTGGACAGACCGACTTGAACTGATTTAATCTGTATTAGTTTTACTCCTAAAATACTATAGTAGACGGGGGCACAAACATTTTCTTAGCATATCTTTCTATTAAGCTCTAGTCTCAATGGAAGAACGGTCTTGCCTCCCCTCCCATGACATCCCTGGCACAACTGCCACGATGTATGCTAATGAATGTGCTTTTACTAACTAAGGTTTGCAGTGTGGCTTTACTCTGCAGATAAAGTGGCAAGCTCATTCCCACTCAGTGACGGTCAGATCCAATAGGCTCTTTTTCTACAAGTCCAAGTAAGGTTTTCTGGTGGACAACGCTACAAACTTAAGACTGGGCTCCAAGAGCCAAGCTCTGTTCTTCCCAACACTGCAGACCCGCCAGCTGGAGGGGTTTTCCTTGCAGACAACAGGAATTCAACAGGTATGTGGGGGAATCTCCCAGTCTGGACCCTCTGATTCCCCCTTCCGCTGCCTGCTTTACTGGGTAAGCCACAGGCTCACTTCTCAGGCCTTTGGTCTCAGAGGAGCTAGGACGTGCCTTCTTCCCTTTGACCTGTAATGGTGATGAGGAGTCTGCCATCGCTTCCCTTTCCCTGCATCAGAGGGCAGAAGGCCTGGCCAGCGAGGCTCAGATCAGGAGCAGAGGCTCCAAAAATCACACCCCCTTCCCGAGATGGTGGCTCCATCATGTGCTCCCTTCATGCCCCCATTTGCCTCTGCCCTGCTTGCTTCCTCCTCAGTGTGCTGCTGCCGCCACATATCCCACCTCCCACGTTCTACCTTCCTCCTACCATAGGCAGGGGGCAACAGAGTCCTCCTTTCCCCTCCCACTGGCTTGAGAGGTAGCTGGCTGCCCACCCCCACTCCCATCTTCAGTCTCCATGGAGCTGGTACGAGTGGTCACTCCCCTCACAGCCAAGGTTGAGGCATGCCAGGATCTTCACACAGCCATCCCACCAACCACATCTCTCAGGGCCAGCTCCACTGGATCCCACCTTGAGTTGTACCTCAGCACTCAGGCAGATCAGGGGTCCCCTCATCACACGGGTGGTGAGGTGTGAGCCAACTGAGCTGAGTCAGACAGCGGAGCTGGAGTGGGAGGGAAGGTACGTCTGTTTTCCTGCCGATGCTCTTGCTCTGGTTGCACTGGGAGAAGCGGTCCCTTTGACTGAAGATAGGGAGGGAAGTAGACAGTTAACCCCTGGAGTCACTGTTGGGGAAGCCTATTGCTGCTCCCCCTCCCCAAGAAAACTCCTCCACTAAGGAGGAGTCAGGGGCCTGGTGAGAGAAATTAGGGGCCAGCACAAGAAGCCCAGCACGTGGGAGAAGGGCAGTGGAGGGCAACCTGTGGCCCAAGGGAGCACCACATGCAGCCTATCGGGGTTCTATGTGGGTTTTTTTCCTATCGGTATTAGCAAAGTGACACACGTGTATTTCTTTCTGAAATAGAGGACCTATATTTGTAACAGGGATGTCAACATGTAGTCGACTATACGATTAACCAATAAGCCTAAGCGTATCAGTGAATCTTGTCGACTACGTGCATTTCCCCCCAACCCCTTCTGCCTCTGTATCAGAGGCAGCAAGACGTGGGGAGCAGGAGCCGGTGTCCATGAGGAGCTGGCTTAAAAGCTCCTCTGCTGCCTCTGACAGAGAGGCAGCAGCAGAGTGTGAGGGAGGCAGGCTGAAGCCAATATGCGCAGGCAGACGGCTTTCAAGCCAGCTCCCCATATGTATCGGCTCCACAGACCTGCCTCCTCTCCACCCTGCTGCCTTCTACAGAAGTGGTGGGGGCAGGCAGGAGCTGGCTTAAAAGCTGGTTCCCCCAGCACCAGCTCTCTGGTGTCGCTTGCCCAGCCCCCTTCCCCTCACCCCCCGCACTGCTGCCTCTATAAGAGGCAGCAGTGTGAGGGGGGGAGAGCAAGAGAGGCTGCCATGCAGCAGCCCCTGTCCACGGGGGGGGGGGTGGAGGGGGTCTAAGCTCCCCGTGGACAGAAGCTGCTCTGCATCCCATTGAGCAGCCTCTGTCCATGGGGAGCTTGGACCCTCTAAGAACAGGGGCTGCAGCCACCCCACACTGCTGCCTCTGTATCAGAGGCAGCAGCACAGGGCAGCAGGCAGCCAGTCTGCATGGGGAGCTGGTTTTTAAATTGGCTTCCCTCATGGACTGGCTCCCACCTGCCACCCTGTGCTGCTGTGTCTGATAGACAGCAGTAGCACGGGGTGGCAGGGGACTCCCCAGGAGTGGGGCTGGGAGCGCACTGGCTGCTGGCCCCACTCCCGGGGAATATCAAATAGTTGTATAACTGCTAAGATTTCATGTGGTTACACGATTATTCAACTATATGATATCTAATATCCCTAATTTGCAATTCTCCAGTCATGCAGTGTAACCCTTAATTTTACAGATTTGTTTCAAACCCTTGTTATTGGGCTTGCAAATTCATGTGCAGGTTCCTTTAATATTCTTGAATATCCTTAAATATTCTAATACTATCTGGCCCCCAGGATTTGTTCCCATTAAGGTTTTTGCATTTGACTTTCACCTCAGATGTGGCAACCTTCCTTACAAGAGGTGACATAAGATTAGTTCTGGAGAAATTCTGGAGAAATTCTGCACTGTGTGCGCAGAATTCATGTCCCCCCGCTGATTTCTTTGCTTCACCACAGAAAAATGTTCTAACAGGGAAGCTGCAAGAGCAGTCATGTAGCACTCTCTAGCAGTGCAGGTACATTGTTTCAGGCACCCAGGGTAGCCGGTAGTGGGGTAAATCATGGTAGGGCTGGGGACACCATAACCAGTGACTCCTATCCTTAGTTGAGATCAGCTGCTAGTCCCATCTGAGCTGGAACCAGGAGAGGACAGGACTTCCTCTTCCCCTACAAGGAATGACTGGGGTGGTGTCAGATTCATCCCCAGAAACCATCCCCAGCTGCAGGAAGCTCAGCATCCTCCCCCTGCTTCCTGCCCCCTTTGCGCCTAAACTTTTTTTTGGGGGGGGGGGAGAGGTCACTGTATGGGGAGCTGCTCCCCATCCACCCAACCCCAATGCATCCAGACCTCCCTGCCAAACCACATCTGGTATATCCAGAACCTCCCCAGCCCTCCAGACCCGAACCCTACCCCACTCAACCCCTGCATCTAGAGCCCCCCTGCACCCAGATTCCTTGCCTCTGGACTCCAGCCTTGACCCACGCCAGGAGCACCTGGCACAGAGAGGGCAGTGCCCCAGAGTGTTTCTGGAGTCGGCCCAGGCCTGGTGCTGTGTCAAGGATGGGTGAAGCCTCACTGCTGAGGGCAGGGGGCTACAGGGGGATCTCTCACCTTCATGCTGGCCTGCAGGCTGTCTAGAGGGGGGCGAGGTTCCAGGTTTGGGGCAGGAGCAGTCCTTACCGGTGTGCTGGCTGGCAAGATGGGAGCCCCAGCCCCGATGACCACTCTCTTGGCGCTTTCCTAGTTCCACCAGTTGCAAATCCTATGTAACTGCACGGAAGTCATGGCAAGAACTACTGTAAAACAGGTAGAAAAAAAGTGAAATAAAATAGTTACCAGCAGCCTTTGGAGCAGTCAGAACCACATCAACGTTTGGCTCTTGCTACCTTGTTAATGCAACAGTGTATAATTTAAGCTGTAAATTTCATTCTAAAAGGATGGCAATTCTTGGAATATTAGAAAGACAAGGTGGGTAAGGGACCAACTTCTGTTGGTGAGAGAGACAAACGCTTGAGCTCAGGAAAAGAAAGCTCTGTATATGCTCAAAAGCTGTTTTCTCTCATCTTTAGAAGGTATTACCTCACTCACCTTGTCTCTCTAATATCCGAGAATCTACACAGCTACAACAACACTGCATACAATCATTAGGATATGCAGACATACCTAACAACCCAGAGACGTGATTTCCATAACAATGCGTAGATGAAGGCAAATGTGCTATAAACAGCCGGTGGTCAAAGAAAGATAAAATGTTCTCTACAAATTAAAAATGATCATTGCAATTTAAATGAATGGGGCGGATCTTCAGCAGGTGTAAATCTGGAATAGCTGTATTGAAGTCACTGGAGTGACAAGAATTTACATCCGCTGAGGATCTGGCCCACCATTTACTTAATCTAAGTTTGCAAAACCACGGTGCCAGGGAACACATCAGGCCTACACTTCACGACAGTGGCAGTTCGAATTCTGTTGCTTAATGCAGGACGGCAGAAAACGATTATGCTAATAATACTCTAGTACAAACCCTTCTGAAAAGGAACATTCATCCCTAATGAGAATTAAAACACTATTTTCAGTTTAGTCACAGAAAGAGAAAACAAAGTCTTAATTAGTCATCTTTTTTTTTTTTTTTTTTTTTTTGTTAGCTTACCTATGGCCTTATCCTCCAATATCAGGAGTACCTTGGCATGACCTGTCACTGCAAGCTGGAAACTTCTTTAAAAGCAAGAGGTTCTAAAAGCCAAATTGCCTGTGTAAATGGAGCCAAGGTGTTCTTGGTCAGGTTCTTGTGAAACAAAAGACCTTACTCCAATAACTGTAGAGGGAAGAAAAAGAATGAACTTGATTTTAAATTGTTGTAGGATTTCAGAGTCATTAAAAATAGTTTTGGGTATAGCAGGGGCAAAGTCCACTTATACAAGCCTAATACAATGGAAACTTCCACCAACTGCAGTGTTTGGGCTGAATGATCAGCCCCCAGATCTCTAATCAATCAGATCACTGCTTCCTGTATATGCATTGCCGCTGGTTGCCATAACTCAGTTTCTAAATCTATGACTCACATTCTCCTTCAATCGATCAGTGTAAGTAACATCCTAATGTGCTGCTTTGACAAGACGCAGGTTTGTTTCACCAAAGCCATGGTGCCACCTACAGGCAGTCCATAGTTAATGCAGTATTTTGACAGCTTCGTCACTCCTCAGATAGTTTTCCAGATCTTATGAATTCACAATTATTACAACTGGCTTGAACCATTCAGGGGATTATTTCCCTTATTTTATTTATTTGTATTTCAAAGAGGAAACAAAGATCCACACAAAGACTCTAAAACAATGTTAATGACCCTAAACACAATATCACATGCTGGAAGAGAAAACAATGTCAGCTAGTAGGTCCTCCCTGCAAAAAAATCAACAGGAGTTGCACCCTTATATTATTAATTCCCTTGCTCATAGCAGCACTGTAGGATGTAGAAACAGCTGTCAAAATAAGGGACAGTATCTCAGAGGATGGTGTGAAATTCTGGCTGATTTTAGGGTGTGCCCCATAACCAAAACTCTGCAGCACGTAGGAAATGTAGCAACACAGATGAAGGTAGAGGAGATGAGAGTTTAGCATTTTCAACTTTCAATAAAATCGGGAGGGTGTTATGAGGGAGAGGTGCTGCCAGCCGGGGGATGTCATTTAAAAAAAAATTGGTGGCGAGGAGGGAGATGTGTCAGCACAGAGACTATTAGATGTGATTTTATAGTGTCCGGTTAAGGTGGGGTGGGGACTGAACATATCATATAGGCCTATGAAAAGTTGGGGAGGCAGCAACAAATCAAGGCCTGAGAGGGGTAACTGCCCCACTTGACTAGCAGCAGATGGGACAAGCCCTGGTGATTTAAGGAAGCAGCTGCAGACCAACTGTCATGTTCTGGAGTGGGACACAGGTAGGTTTGGAAGGATTTGGCTTTAATCATTGTAAGTGTCAGTAAACATTGATTTCAACATATACACGCAAACCAATGAAAAAATATTTCCACCGATAATCATTAAAATTTAGAGGCGAAGTAAGAAAAATGTTGCTTAAGAGTTTGATGTAAGGATATTTACTTTATTTTGACATATGATATTGACAGGTTTTGGTTTAGTGGTTATAAACCTTTAGAAATTCTGAATCTGAACATATACAGTCATTAAATAATTATTGACTGACTCTTCCCTCCTAATTTCCCACAACAGTGATCATTGAAATAGGGAAAATATTGATTTATAATAATAGCTCGAAATAATAGCTCAATACCAGCTGCTTGAGAAGAATTCTGCTGTGTTTAGGCTCTTATACCGCCCTCCTCACTGTAGTATCTGACTTCTGAACACCCTCCATTTGTGCAAAAAGCAACGTGACTACCCACAGCCATTTATAGTCCATTTTGCCTCTCAGCCTCTGCCTTCTAGCACAGGCAAGACTCACCCTGAGGGCAGAAAACCACTGAACACCTTAAAGTTACAGCCTGGCCTTTGAATTTGCATTTGATAACACTGAATTTCTTCTTCCATTCTCCTAGCTTGGTTAGGTCCCTCTGAAGCTCTTCACAATCTTTTCTCATCTTGACTAACCTCTCTGCAAATTGTGTCACATTTCTTCCCACCATCCTCTCCTGATAAAGTCCAATGCAAATATCATTTAGCTTCTTAACAGTGCTCTCTTTAACCCCTGGTAACCTGGCAGGCCCACCGATTCTTTCCTAGGCTTTCTGCTTGTGGTATACTTCAAAAATTCTATTTGTGTTTTGCTGTTACTCCTCAGGTGCCATTTTACCCCTACTAAATTCCTTATTATATTGCCTGCAGAAATTGTGTGCCTTGTTTTGGCTTCACGTGGTTGAATTTCCATTCTCTGAAGGATCTCTCTTCAGCTCAAACAACTTCAAGCCAGCTATTTCCTTTTGCATATCCCCGCTGGTTCGCACGTTACTGCTTAGCTATGTAAGCTGATTCGTTTCTTGTACGCCTTTTGCTTTCTAATACAATGTATGAATTAGGGATCACAGGGGCATTCTTTGGATATGTTTTCTCACCACTTTATTAATTTACCCTGTTTTTGCAATTCTGGACATGTTGGTTGAGCTGTTGCTTAAAAAGATCTATGTCATTAGTGAAATCAAGTTATGCCCATGTATCATTGTTGAGCCATACGATGTCTGTGTTGTGTCCATTGACATGGTCAAATTCTGCGCCAGTGAAGTTTTATCATTTACACCAGCGGAGCAGCATTGGATCCTATGCCTCCAAATCCATCTGGAAACAGATCATGGGCCAAATCCTCACATGGTGTGAAGCAGTCAAGCTCCACTGACTTCTATGAAGCTGTGCCAGTTTACACCAGTGAGGATCTGGCCTGGAAAGAAAAGACAAATTTGTTGATAGACAAACATTTAATATTTCCAGCCAGGTGCAGAGACTCATAAGTGCTTCCTTGGCAGATATGCTCCAAGAGTAAGAGGCAAAGTTTTCAGTAAGAGCATAGCAAAAGTGCTATAATGTCCTCAATATGTGAATGATCAATGGGAGTTTTGTGCATTGTAAGCCAGGAGGGCCCGGGCACCAGAGGAGTCAGGAAGTGGGATACCTAGGGATGGGGCTTCCACAAAATCCCAAGGGTCTATCCCCCTCAGGCACAAAGGCACCTGCACTATCAGGAAGAGGCGGGGGAGGGAGGGTTAGAGGCACACATTTGAGGCATAGCGCTGCAGCCCAGATGAAGAACAGGTATTGAATTTCTTCCTGCAGCAGCAGTTAGAATCCACTGAATGAAACTTCAGAGAAACCAAACACCACATGCAGCTTCTATTGATTCCCACACACCACATGACAGCTCCTAGAGGTGGGGTTTGTTTCCTAGGCTACAGAGCCAGCCAAAGGCTGGGGGCGTGGGTGAAGGGGAGGGCAGGTGCCTTTCAACGGTTCCTAGAGTTTAAGAGTCCCAGACTAGTTATCCGTGCCATGTGCAAACAAAGGAGCAGAGTGTGAACTGCCCCCGTATCCCCATAAGGAGAAGAAATCACAACACATGCTCGGGGCAGGGAGGTCCCATACCAGGGACAGCGGCCCCACTGCAGAAGGAAACAAAGACATTGCTCAGTTCAATATTTCTTTATGGCATGATGAGCTATCCAAGTGCTGCCAAAGAGTACGAAACAGACCCCACAAGTGCCTGTCAGAGGTAGGTATAATCTCTCCATAACGAGGCTTCATGCTGTGAGATTATATTGTCATTAATGTCCAGGCCCGATGCAGCATCAGGCTGTTATATAGGTTGATGTTTCTCTCCTTTGTCACGGAATTACACACAATTTTTCCTCATCACTTTGTGATGAAGAGCCCTTAAACATTCCTGATATCATGAGCTAATAACTTCATACTCCCTCATGTCTGAACCAGTGGAGTAGGTGTGTCTATCTGGACAAAGTTTGTCTTTGTGTTTGTTTTTTTCCTGAGGGGGTACTGATTTGTACTACCACAATGTGGTGTAGTAAACAGCATGCTGGTGGGTGTTGTGGAGGTCTCTGTTTTCAGGTGGAGAATTCCCTCACTTCATTGATGGCAGCTTGCATTTTTCTTTCATTCTGAGGTGCAGTCCTCTCATTCTGGTTATATGGGTGCTTGCTTAGTTGAGGATTTCATATAAGTCTTCTGTGGCAATGCTGACGTTAGCTGCTGCTGAATTGCAGAGTGTGTTTACAAACATTTCTCACATTTTTGTGACAGGAGTGGTCTATTATTTAAGTCTTGTCAACACATGTATTTCCTGGGTACTCTGTGTTGCTGTTATTTGGTTTGATTTGTTTTGGTATAAGAGCAGTCAGCTGCTACATATGAATGTGGTTTGGCTATCAGTGCTTTGTGACTGAACTCTAGGTATGTGATGGAATAATTGGTCACCATATTTCCAGCTAGTTTCTGAATTTAAAGGCCTGCCCAAATTGCTTTCCAATGGAGAATAGGTAATCCCAGTCACGTTATCAATAATGCAAACTTTAGGCATTCAAAAAATATCTTAGGCACCTCTAGAAACATGGGATTACAACCATGAAGAATTTTTTGGAAACAGTTATTCATTGGGCAGTTCAGGCTGCATTTAGATTTGACGTTTTGGGGGAAGCCAAATCACATTTGTGTGTGATTGTTTTGTGTACAACTTTAAATACATGACAACATGACAAAATGCAACCTATCTCCCTGACTGCGCCCAGGGAAATCCCAGTTGCCTGCTCCTGATCTCTGGGGAGGGGGATCTCCCCCACCATCACAATCTTGCCTCCTTCCCTGTTCTCCTAGCCCCCTCCTCCTTATTCCCTGCATCACCCCACCCCACAATTTACTGCTGCTCTCAAAGGCACCCTGTATGCTGCTCCCCCTCAGTGAGCAACAACCACAGAGGCACCCTGGGAGATTAGGGTTGCAGGAGAGAGGCTGAGGGGACATGGGACGAGGACGAGAGTCCCACTATTAAAGGCCCCTGCGGTGTCCCTGGCACGGCGATTGTACTTACCATGAGCACCAGGCTCACGTCTGGCTTTGGGCCAGAAGTTCCAGCGCCCTCTCTTGTCCCCCAGCCCTCTGGCCTGCTCACGGAGTCTGAGGCGTTCCTGGCAGCCGGGGGTGCAGCCGGCCGCAGGATTTCCCAGCCCTGCCACCGCCTGGGTGCTGAGGGAGGCGGCTGCCAGGCGGGCCTGTTCCAGCTGGGCTGGGGCGGAGGCAGCGCCCGGGCGTCCCCAGGAGCGAGGGGAGGAGGCAGCGTAGAGACAGGGTGAGAAACGGGGGCAGCAGAGGGCAGGGGGCTGGGCAGTGTCAGGCAGCTCAGAGAAACGCGGGGGGGCAGCCCCCGGTGGCTCCCCACATCCCGGGGGGGGACACAGGGGCCCAGCAGGGGACGCTGCAGTACCTCCTCCCTGCCACCGGGGCGCTGCCCCTCGGCTGCCAGCCGCCGCTCGGCCTCCCCCTCAGGGACCCCAGCGCCGCGCCGGCACACACAGCCCCAGGGGCCGGGCAAGGTGGGGAGAGCGCCCCGGCCAGCAGCAGCAGGGCCCCGCCCCAGCCCGGCCCCTCCCCAGCCCCCGCCCAGCCCCGGCCCCTCCCGCCCCGCCCGGCCCCTCCCCTGCCCAGACACCCGGCCCCTCCCAGCACCCCGCCCAGCCCCGGGCCTCCCTGCCCAGCCCCCGGCCCCTCCCCACCCCAGCCCCCGCCCGGCCTCCCCGGCCCCCTGCCCCGCCCGGCCCCTCCCCTGCCCAGACACCCGGCCCTCCCCAGCACCCCGCCCAGCCCCCGGCCCCTCCCAGCCCCCAGCCCCCGCCCGGCTCCTCCCCTGCCCAGGCGCCCGGCCCTCCCAGCACCCGCCCCAGCCCCGGCCCTCCCCGCCTCCCGCCCCGGCCCCTCCCCTGCCCAGCCACCCGGCCCTCCCCAGCCCCGCCCAGCCACCCCGGCCCCTCCCCAGCCCCAGCCCGGCCCCTCCCCTGCCCAGCCACCCGGCCCTCCCAGCACCCCGCCCAGCCCCCGGCCCTTCCCCAGCCCAGCCACCCGGCCCTCCCCAACCCCGCCCGGCCCCGGCCCCGGCCCCCGCCCCGCCCGGCCCCTCCCCTGCCCAGCCACCCGGCCCCTCCCCCAGCACCCCACCCAGCCCGGCCCTCCCAGCCCAGCCATCCGGCCCTCCCCGCCCCGCCCGGCCCCTCCCCTGCCCAGACACCCGGCCCCTCCCCAGCACCCCGCCCAGCCCCGGCCCCTCCCCTGCCCAGACACCCGGCCCCTCCCCAGCACCCCGCCCAGCCCCTGGCCCTCCCCGCCCCCAGCCCCCGCCCGGCCCTCCCCTGCCCAGCCACCCGACCCTTCCCCGCCCCAGCCCAGGCACACTTCCTCCCCCGCCCACCACCCCTCCCCTGCCCAGCCGCCCAGCCACCCGACCCCTCCCCGGCCAGCCACCTGACCCCTCCCCTAGCCCCCCACCTTTTCCTCCCGGCCACCCAGCCGTCCCCTCCCGGCCAGCCACCCTGCCCCCGGCCCAGCCACCCTTCCCTGCCAACCTCCAGCCCAGCAGCCCTTCCCCAGCCCAGCAACCCTTCCCCTGTCCCAGCAACCCTTCCTCCCACCTCCACCAGCCCAATGCCAGGCTCCTGGCCCCGCAACCCTTCCCCCAGCCCCTGCCCTCTGCTCATTGCCAGACACCCCCAGCCCAGCAACCCTTCTCCCCACCTCCCCAGCTCCTGCCCCTGCCAGAAATCTCCCAGCCCAGCCACCCTTCCTGCACCTCCACCAGACCAGCACCAGGCACCCTCAGCCCAGCAACACTGCCTCCCTCACCTACCCCAGCCTCTGCCCCCTTCCTGCCCAGCTCCAGACACCCACCTGTCCCCCCACTCAGTGCCAGGCACTCACCCAGCCTGACATGCACCCAGACCCCTGCCCACTGTCAGGCACCAAGTCAGTCACCCCCATTCTGGACTCCACCCCACAGCACAAGGCATCCACTTGCCTTCCCCCCAGTGCTAAGTACCACGCCAGCCGCACCCAACCGGCACCTAGCACAGCACCCAACTGGCCCCAACACCTCCAATCAGCACCCAATCAGACTATCTGCCCCCCCATCCCATGTACCCAGCTAAATTCCCACTAGAGTTCCTGGGTTCCTCCCCACTCTGTTTCTAGAAAGCAGAGAGATAGGGTCCCCTCCCACCCATGTCTGCTCTGACAGCCCCTGGCATCAGGGAGGGAGGCAGGGATCAGTGACTTTCTTTCACTTGTGAGAAACCACAGTCATGGAGCAGCCCCATACTTGGCAATTCGGCTTCAAGGGGATTTAACGGCCTGATTCACCACTGAACAAGTCCATTGTGATGCCTGAGGAAGTGGCTTAGAACTACAGTGGTGAACTGGCCCCCCCAGACACCTAATGGGAAGGGCAACAGGGAGAGAGATACACAGAGCTAGGGAAGAGAAGAGATTCAGCCTCCCAAGAAAGAGAGATGGTGCCTCTAAGGTTGCCTGCAGAGGGGTGGAATGGAAAATCAGCCCCCTGCCGAGATGAAAATTAAAGACACTATTTTCCAACAGGCTATGACCATGTATGCAAATCAACTAATGTACATACGAGCCTGAACTAAAGCTTTTTGAAGGCCTACTGCAAGCAGGTCAGATTCCTTTTTACTTCCTGTAGAGCCAGCAGGCTCCAGGTGCCTCCAGACTCTTAAACTTAAGCTTACTCTAGAACTTCAGCTATGCAGTGTGCACCCAGAAGACACATGCCCATATTTGGAAAACCCAAAGGAGGAGTGATTGCCTCCTGCAAGTTCATCAACTGGGGTAAAGTTGCAAGTCAGCATTGCAGACTCCTTCCCCCCAGTATGCAGAGAAAAAAACCAAAGGGAGCTGCAGGTCCTCATCACCTCTAAAAATCAGGTCATTTGTAATTTTGTATTTAGGCGCCCAAGTTTGACCTTCCGGTACAAACCCAACTTGCACGTGTAGCATAGTCAGCCAGGTCAGCCTTCTTTAATGGTTAAAGTGGGGTTCTGGGTAGTAGGACTCCTGGCTTTTATTTCTGACCCTTCCGTTGCTTCATTAAGCACCATGGACAAGCGACTTCAGTTTTCGGTTTCAGTGAAATTGGGACAATAATATTTATCCATTTGCATAGATCATACTTGGATTGTTTGGCTGAAAGTATTATACAATCACACATTCTTCATTCTCTTATATTCCTTGGGACAAACTCTGAACTAAAGGCAGCTCCAGTGCAGGTGGGTTATGCAAGAGCTGATGTGGACCTGTTGTCTTTTTTATATTAATCCAGCCTTACAAGACTGTCTTGAAAATTTACCAGATCAGATACAAAAAAGTACTCACCCTCCATACTGAAGACACTTTATACACCCGTCAAGAAGAATTACTTGCCACAGGTGAGTAGATGATTAGAAGTTTGAAAAGCTGAATAAAGCTCAGATTTATTAGGGACAAGTTTTCAAAACTGGCTGTATAATTTATGAAAAAAAAAAATAAAGTCTGTGCATAAGCCCCTCAATTTGAGCCATCCAGATAGGCCCTTCAGGTCAATGCATGCATATAAGCCTCAGTGCATATAGTTTATATGTGTAAATGTCCCCAGGACTTGTGTGTGCTCAAAGTCTGTGTCACCAGTTTTGCTGTTGTAGTCTAGGCAGAGTTTTGACATTTTGACCTTTAGTGCTAATGCGGAGCATAATATTTAATACCTGACACCAACTGTGAGAAAGGTATGCAAAACTTACCATTTATTTTTGACTGGAAGAGGTATTTCATAGAAGGTGCCAGGGTCATAGAAGATGGGTGCCATTCCAGATCAGGACTGCTAATGGCACAGTGTAGTTCTGAGAAACCCTGCCATAACTCCTGAATTCCTATTCAGGTAAATTACTTCCATCCAGAGTCTTTAAATAATATTCACTTTCTCCAGGGGCCTATAATTTATTTAGCTTAATCAGCTACCCCACAGAAGAGTTCCTTCTAAATCCCATTAGACTGCTCTATCTTTAACACTAGAGACCCACAGTCCTGCTTGTTGAACTGTGTTTGTTTATTTCAGACCTGCTTCTCCCCAGCTAGCTGCTCCCTTTTCCCTTACTGCATTTTTCCCTTGATTGGGAAACTCAGCAGGCAGCAACACTGCCTAGGCTGGTGTCTCTAGGACTAAATTTCCCTAATCAAGAAGGCCTCTTTCAAGCTACCTACTTGCTCTCTTTTTTCTTTGGCTCTCTGGAGGCTTCACATTAAACATCAGGCCTGGGCTGATTTTAATCACATGAACTACTAACCAATCATGGGGCTGCACTAATTTTCCCCACGTGGAGGGAGAGTTTGAATGAATCACAAGTGGGGGCAGGACCAACTACTTCTTAAAGGGGCCAGACAGTTGTGTTCATGGAACAAAGTCCACTTCACAATATTAATTGCATTGCAAAACAAAACTTCCCTATGCAAAAATAAATAACTAATTGCATAATATTTGTGAGCTTATTTCTACACTGTTACATTGCATCAGTTCAAAATTCATTTGATTAAGAGAGACAGTTGATTTTTGAAATGTGAAAAAAATAGATTGCTATTATTTTTTGCAGACACTGTTACAATGAGCAAGAATATCCAGGAATTAAGGTAGCGTCTGTCTTTTTTGTTTGTTTATTAATGACGTTATTTTTTAAATACCCCACTGTTTACCTTTACGGTGTTCACCTTGATTACTGAACTTCAATGTGACTGGAATGTTAAAAGATAGTTTTCTTAGCAACAATGTGACCTCCAAAATAAGAAAGAAATGTCTTACAAAGTGCACCTATTTCAAAGCCGTTTTATGGAAAGGGATGAATTACATTGTTGATGTCAGAGCAATAGTTTGGCTAGGGGTACTTCCTCAAGCCACAGTAGAATTCTCACCGATGGCATTGGGACTTTGACACAAAGATTTAAGGGTAGAATATGGCTCTGGGATAATAAATAAACTGTTGGGCCTGATTCTCATTTACTTATTTCCAGGATGGAGTTGATTTAAATAAAATTGATTTAAATCACTAGTTAGGAAGACTTGAGTCAATCATGGTTTTCTACATCAAAGTGAATTCTTGTTGGTTGTCATAACCTTAATACATATTCTTCACAACTCATAGATAAACATAAGTTTCATTTTCAGAAGGCACACGCTATACATTTTTAAACAGTGATATATTTTGAAAACTTTTCAGATTATTTTTACAGCTATATCAGAAAACAAATGATTGTTTGGTTATTTCAGTTACCAAAGGTAATTGAAACAGATATTGATGAAGTCCTTGGGAGGTGAACTATCTCCAACTGAACAGGTTAATCATTAATACTTGGAAGATTTTCTTGCCATGATGTATTAGGAGGAGATCATCACATTTAAATTGTTTTATTTAACCAAAACAGCAACGTTGTGTATACTGGATTTTTTTCTTCAACAGCAAACTTATACTATATTAACAAAACAAGAATATGAATTTTTGAATGTACAGTAGTTAAACATAACAGTTTTTTTAAAATCAAGTTTGTTTTTGTTAAAATTGTTTTTAACTAAAATAGTTAAATGAAATTTTTTTTTCAACACGAGAAATTTAAAATATTAGCTTCTATTCATTGAACTTTTTGAAACTTTGCACTTCTAGAGAGAGGTAAGGGATTGACTCTGCGTACACAAATTTTCAGAAGGACAATAGGGTTGAGGTCCATTATTTCTCATCTCCATATATTATTTATTTATTTTAAAACATTTTTGCTGTTAACAAGCATGTTAAGTCGGGAGACACAAATCCACAGTTTGAGACTTCAAAACTAAGCATCTCTGATGGTATCTTCTGGACTGAGCACTGAGTCTCATTGGCTATGTCTACACTACGGAGTTCTCCGGTATCCCGGAAAAACTCCACCGTGTGCAGGGAACGCATCTGCTCTTCCGAAATTTTTTTCGGAAGAGCAGATGCGCTCTTTCGGAAGCCCTGTATTCCTCATTTTATGAGGAATAAGGGCTCTTCCGAAAGAGGAGGTTTTTCTGATATTTGGCCCTGTGTAGACTGGCCAAATGTCAGAAAAGCCTCTTCCAAAAAGAACAATCGGAAAAGGCTTTTTCCGATAAAACCCTGCAGTGTGGACATAGCCATTGGGTAGACAGAAAGATTACCCTAAATAATCTATACAGAAACCTGTAGAACTCCATAAGATTGGGTCCCTACTCCATGAACTACTAGAATTCATTTACAAAACTTTTCTTAAACATTACATGAATTAGAATTAAAATTTATAATCTCTGTTCCATGATGAGATCTCTTTGAGCTATGATGTATCTTTATTAAAACTATCTTTACATAGGTTTTTTCTTCAAAAAGCGTTTTATCAAAAAATCTAATTGAAAAATCCAATTTTTAATTTTTTTAAATCATTGATTTTATCCACCCTGCTTATTTCTCACACTCTTACACAGAGGCTAACTCCATGAAGTAAAAGTGATACAAGGCCCTTTTAGGAATCTTTCTGCCTTTTGTTTATTTGTGGTTCACTAATTTCCACACACAATTGTGGCAATTAAATGTATAGTTAGGCACACAGTTACACATCAAATCATTGAAAGCCTTGCCTGAAAAGTATCACCAATAGGCTTCAGCTTTAACAACTGATTGAGATTCTGAGGGCAGTTTTAACACTCTTCAGGTTGGCTTTGCTAGTGCAGGGGCTTTCAGACTTTACACAGTGAAGCAGGATGCCTATGGTGCTGTCAGTAGATGGTAAGATGGTATTTTACAAGCCAATCAAGAGAAAAAGTAAGTGGGGATGAAAAAAGGAGTCTTGTTGTGATATGATCTGCGCAGGTTGTTTTTATTTGTGTGATGGAGAGTTTTGTTTTATTTTTGTTTTGATGTATTTTGTGTTCAGCCCCCTCAGGACAAATCTTGGCTGGTTTATATCAGCTCAGCTCAATTGATTTCAGTGGAGCTACACAAATGCACATGAGTTGAAGATCTGTCACTTTCTTGTTCCTGTGTGTGTATAATGTTACTAAATGGAGCCTATAAATGATTTTTTTAGTTATTCATTTCAGATACTATTTGTGGTGACACAATGCAGATGGATACCCTTCTCTATTCAGACATTGCACTCTCAACAAATACTCACCTGTATGATTTTGCAGGGAAGCACTGGAAAGACAAACAAAAGAGACTCTGAAACTCCAAGAAGAAGCAACCAAATTTACCATGGAATCATTCACACATTCTCTGAGTCATGAAGAAACTTTATCAAGTGGTAACATGCCCAGTGGGGGTAAGTACTAAATATGTGTTAACAATATTGAGAAGTCATTTAACATCAGGCTATTTCAGAGGTGCAAACTCCAGTCCGGAGTTATTGTTAAAAAGGATGTGTAAGGCCTGACATTTTAAACTTAAGGTTGAAGCCTCTTTTAGCAAATATTCTCCTATTGTTTCAAAACTGATGTCTTGAGAGAGAATCATCCTGTAGCCGAAAGACTGAGGCCACAGGGACTCAAATTACCCTGCACTTTGTGGCGTCATTTTCATCAGTGCAAACTGAGAGCATAGTGGGTTTAAAATGTTTCCATTCTGATTTTACAGTATCTGACACCCCTCTGCACTCACTTTGTACTGGTATACATGACAAGATGCATTGCAGGAATGGATGGGGCCTATACAACCCTTTAGAAAAAGCTGACTTCTAAAATACGTGGGCTTGGTTCTCTATTGCCTTGAAGTCAAAGGGCAGAACACTCCTTTGGCTCTCAGTTTGTACAGATGCAAATAATTATTTTTACATAAAGATTCTACTTGCAGGTTCTGCTAGCCCAACTTTCAACAATCAGAATGTATTAGCATCTTCCATTCGCAGCACAGTGATGGAGACCTCTACCTCTGGTAGTGCTGGAAGTAGTCCACCCAAAACGGTCTTGTATTCTAAATATGAAGTGGACATTGATACCCAGAAGAGAAGCATCAATTATCCAGGAAAAGAGCACATTGAGAGCATCTTGGAAGAGTACTCACAGCAAGTCAGAGATCTGCAGAAGAGGCTAAATGATGTGAGTTGAAGATTTTGAGCCAGATTCATGGGTGTGACTGGCATGGCTTTCATACATACTGGATTCATGGACAGTTTGGTCACCAACATGTTTAGAGCAGCCTCTTGCCTGTTCCCAGCTGACATAGTTCCTAGGGTGCCTGTGAACAACAACTCTTTTGCCATGTAGTGCCCCCAAACACTCCTGCATCACAGCACAGAAAAACTAGCTGGGTACCTGAGAACATTAAAATCATGGATCTGGTTTACAAGTTCCCACATTGCTCTTAGCCACATTTATTTTAAATCAGATATTCAGTAATTACATTGCTTTGTTTTTCCAGAACACTGAATTGCATGAACAGCAGAAGTTCAATTTAAGACAGACTATCATTGATTTGCAGACCAAACTTCAGGAGGTACAAATGGAGAGAGATGCTCTTGTGGATATCAGGTGTGCACGCTTATATTGGAGACTGGTAAATGGTGTACCTGGTAAATGGTTCATAGCTCCTCAGTGGGCTTGAGAGGCACCAAAAGGACTCCAGGTGATTGAACTGGACCCCAGGTGCAAGAAGGGTTGTCCTGGAAAGAGCTGTGAGCAACAGAAGTCATAGCAGAGTGTGAGGTCTGGCCTGTAGTTTTAAACATACCAGATTTCTTAATTTGCAGAAATAGCGTTTACAACCCCCCATATCTGACAGGATAAAAACAAACATTGTAGCTCAAGTCACTGTCAATATTTCTTGGATGTCTTCTTCCTTTCTGAAATACAGACGAAGAGAATCCCAGAGCCAGGAGGACATCAAAATACAGCTACAGGCTACAGTTCATGAACTGGAAACAGCCAACCACCTTCAGGAGGAGATGCTGAGGGAGGCCAACAGCCAAACTGAGCATCTGAAAAAGATGATGCATGGCCATGAGGAAGTGCTCCATGAACTGCGGGGCATCCTGGTGGACTACGAAGACAGCACAGGCAAGAGGGTGTATGAGCATGAGAACATCAGCGGTCTCCATATCCGCAACCTAGGCACAGCTTTTCGTAAAGTCCTGCGAGATTTAGACTCAGAGGTGTCGTATTTCAAAGGGAGGATTTTCCCGGTAAGTGGGGAGAATGCTGTTTTTCCTTTCAGTCAGTGGTATAAGCTTCCAGCTGACTATTTGTTATGTAAAAACACTCAGAGCCAAATCCACAAGGCAGTGCCTTGCACAAGTAGCTAAGCTGTGCACTACACAGATAAGCGGGGTAGGCTGAAGAATCCTTCCCCTGCATCAGAGCAGCTGAGGAGCCAGTTCTCAAAGGGTGTGTCTACACAGCAAAATTATTTCAGAATAACTATGCGAGCGTCTACACAGCAATTCTGTTATTTCGAAATAATTTTGAAATAACGGATGGCTTATTCCAACTTCTGTAAACCTTATTCTATGAAGAATAACACCTATTCCGATATAGCTATTTTGAAGTAAGGTGTGTGTAGATATTCCACTTCTGCTATTTCGAAATAGCCCCTCACCAGAGCCATTCTAAGTTATTCCTCTTGGGGCTCTAAATTGAGATAGCACATCTACATAAGGGAAGCCTGCCTTGGACTAATTTTGAGGCTTCCCTGCAGTGTAGACGTGCTATTTTGAAAGAAGCTATTTCAGAATAACTATCCCGGAATAGCTTATTCCGAAATAACTGTGCCGTGTAGACGTAGCCAAAGGCTGCTTCAGAGTGCTGCATGATCCCTATGCACATCTCTCCCACCTCCTGCAGGCGAGAGCTCCACGGAATCCATGTCGTGGTGGATTCTCTTTCCTCTAGACCTGTCCACTCCACACTGCTGGGAGTGGGCAGAGAGATTTGTCTGGGGATTGACTGCAAACACAGGTGCTGGGATATTGACTAGTGGGTGGCGTGGGTGTCTGTGGCTGTCCGGGAGAGGAAGTTGTAAAAAGTCAGGAGAAAGCCAGCAGACAGTGAGAAAAGCAGTCATAAGGATGGCCCTGAAAGAGCAGAGACAGCTCTTTGGGGCAAAGGGCTTGCTTAAAAGTAGGCTTGGAAATTGTGAGCATGGAAACTGGCCACTGGTGTTTGTTCCTACAGGTCTTTGTATATATTCTTTGTTAATGGTATCCAAAAACATCTGGCTCCACCATCCATTTCACTTCCTAATGGAAATAACGCTGTGACACCCCAAATACTGGCCAAACAGCAACAATATTGATGAGTATAAATCAATATAATGGCCAGAATCTGTACAGTGATGAGCTCTGTAGTGTGTCAAGAGCCCTCAACTTCCATGGGCATTAGGTGAACTAACGTTCCCCTGCAGTTTTTAACTCAGCCTGTTAACTTGGGTGAACACTACAAATGCTTTTACTTCAGGAAAAATTCTAGTGAAGACAGTTCACTAGATTTAGTCTTGCTTGTATAAAACTTTACAATGCAAACTGTTCTAGAAATGAGTCTGGGTTTCTTAAACTATACTAATAAATGATTTAGATTGTGTTTTCATTTACTAGTGGGTAAGAGTGATTACTCACTGTAAACAACACTGTAATTTACTTACAACAGTTGGAGGAACAACTTGAATCACTGAAAAAAGAATCACAGGCCAAAACAGAACTTCTGCTTCAACAACATCAAGATAGGTAACTTTTTTCTCCATTTAGTCACTAATACAGTTCAGGCACTGACATATCCTCACATTTCCAGGATGACATTTTTTTTTTGTACGAGATGCTGATACTATAAGAGGTGTGGGGTACAGCAGCAGTCACTATTATTGAGGGCTTATCTGTTTAAAGTCTAGCTTTGTGTTTTTAATTGCTCATAATTTCCTGACACATTTAACATGATCTCTGCTGAAAGGTCAATATTTTGAAAGCATCTGAGCAAATCTTTTCCCATTGTGTTACAGTTGGAGAATTTTCTGACTTTCAAGTTCATTCCCATGTTGTGTTAATATTTTCCTAATATAGGCATGTTTGTTAATGAGTAGAACTAAAATCATTTAAATCATTGTGTGGAGAATAGCACTATTGTTAAAGCTGGTTAGGATAAAATCAATAGCTTTCTAAGGGTGCTTCTATACTGCACCCTTAGCTCGAAATAAGCTACGAAATTTGAGCTACACAAATTATGTATCTTATTTTGAGTCAATTTCAAAATAAAGCGGCGAAGAGTCCTGTGGCACCTTATAGACTAACCAAAGTGTTGGAGCATAAGCTTTCGTGGGCAAAGACCCACTTCGTCAGATGCATGTAGTGGAAATTTCCAGAGGCAGGTATAAATATGCAAGCCAGAATCAGGCTAGAGATGACGAGGTGGATCCAATCAGGGAGGATGAGGCCCACTTCTAGTAGCTGATCTGGAGGAGTGAATAGCAAGAGAGAAGAAGCTGCTATAAGGTGTCACAGGACTCCTCGACGCTTTTACAGATTCAGACTAACACGGCTACCTCTCTGAATTTCAAAATAGTTTATTTTGTACTTTGGTGCTTTCTACGCAGCACCAAATTTTGAAATAAACTACTATTCCGAAACGTCCCTTAATCCTCATATAATGAGGTTGACAGGGACGTCAGAATAGCGAGCCCATTATATTTCAAAATAACAGGTGCGCTGTTAAGATGAGGAATAGCTATTTGGGATACCGGAAGTATCCCGAAATAGCACTGCAGCGTAGATGTACCCTAAGGTAAATGGAAAATACAAATAATCAGAGGTATTTTAAATATTGCTTCAAAAAATCCTTACCGTGCTTTTTTGCTTTTTTTTAATCAAGGCTCTTTCCTTCTCTCTGAATAAAATAAGCAGCTGAACTTGCTGTTTATGTAGCCAGTGCAGATTGTAGTACAGTTTGTCTGGTACATGGAAAATAACAATGGGTGGATGACACGACTTTTGCCAACTTTTATTTTCCTGGGATTTCCCCTCATCTCTTATTTTGTTTTGTTTTTTCATTCAGAATTTGGCCTTAGTTCAATAAAACTGCAACTTCTCCAACTTTCTAAGGGTACGTCTATACTTGCTCCCTAGTTCGAACTAGGGATGCAAATGTAGGTGACAGAAATTGCTAATGAAGCGGGGATTTAAATATCCCGTGCTTCATTAGCATGATCTCACCCACGTGTAATGCCGCTCAACAGCTGATTCAAACCAGGTAGTGCGCTCCGGGACACGTTAGTTCGAATCAAACCCCTTGGTTCAAAATAACGTTACTCCTCATTTTTTGAGGAGTAACGTTATTTTGAACCAAGGGGTTTGATTCGAACTAACGCGTCCCAGAGCGCACTTTCACTTTCGAATCAGCTGTTGAGCAGAATAACGCGCGGGCGAGATCATGCTAATGAAGCGTGGGATATTTAAATCCCCTCTTCATTAGCAATTTCGGTCGCCTACATTTGCATCCCTAGCTCGAACTAGGGAGCAAGTGTAGACGTACCCTAATTGAATTATCTAGTTATGGCTGTTCAGCATCATCAAAATAAACTGTGGATTAATTCTTTACAATTGATTACGTTTGTGACAAATCCCGAAATCTTTAAACTTGTGACTACTGAGAAAGATTTTTTTCCATATAGTTTACGCAGTGAGGAAATCTCTTACCTTGTCTACAACTGTAACCAGTCTTTTTTTTTTTTAAACAGGATTGAGCAACTAATAAGTGAACATGAACAGGAGGTGGCAGCACTGACTGAAAAAACAAACAGCGCACGTAGCCATGCAAATAGTATCCAAAGCCAGATGGAGATCATTCAGTATGTTTCTCAGTTATACTGTAGAACACATTAAAAGTAGCCTTGATTCTAGAGAGATTGCTCTCTCCTAGTATGCTCTGATAGTATGGAATGATTTCATAGGGTACGTCTACACTGCAAGCGTATTTCGGAAAAAGCTATTCCGGAAGATATCTTCCGGAATAGCTTATTTAGAAATAGAGCGTCCATTCTACAGGGAAGCCTCAAAATTAGTTCAAGGCAGGCTCCCCTACTGTGGATGCGCTGTCTTGATTTAGAGCCCCAGGAGGCACAGGGGAGGAATAACTTTAGAATACCCTGGTGAGGAGCTATTTTGACATAGCAGCAGTGGAGCGTCCACGCACACCTTCTTCCAAAATAGCTTCTTCAGAAGAGGTGTTATTCCTCGTGGAATGAGGTTTACCAGTGTAGGAAAAAGCCCTCCATTATTTCGATTTTCTTTCAAAATAACAAAATTACTGTGTGGACACTAGCATTGTTTTTCCAGAATAACAGTTGTTATTCTGGAATAATAGTGCAATGTAGACACACTCTTAGTAACTTTATTTCAGAATTAATCAACTAATGCAGAAATCAGGGGAGGAGAAATCTAGAAAAGGGACTAAGTAAATGGAAAAGAACAGAGTCTTGTGCTTAAGGCAAAGCTCTGAGAATCAGGAGACAGGGGGACTGACTCTCACTCAAAAACAAAGTAAGTTGAATGAAATCACCAGAGTTACTCTGGTGCAGTTGAGAGGAGAATCAGTCCTGGGCTCTTTTCCCTACTGATGTAATTTTTGTGTGTGACTTTGAGCAAATCTATGAGTCATGAATTATGAGCAATTCCCACAACACTGCACAGTTGAGAAGGAGTGAATAAGAACATCTGCCTGGGGGATGGTCACAGTAGAACTCCCTGAACTTCCCAGTGATCGAAGAGACTGTTTCTATTCCTCTCCTCTTTGGGAAGTAGGGCTTCAAAAAAGGGTTAGGAAGAGATGGGAACATGGCCCTGCTCTTCTCTCTATACCACCAATAAAGCAGGAAAACATTTTGCACCATCCTTATATAAATTAAGCAGAAGTGGGGCTGTTCAGAATGGAAAAGTCATGTCTGGTGTTCTTAACCATCAAGAGTTGGGAGGATTCTGGTCCAAAATTCATTCCCAATTATATACATGTTGTCACTTGTATCATAAACAAAAATTGGTGAATTCTTGTGATGTTTATTAGCAGAAATCAATGACTTTTATAGAAGATCCTGTAGAAAAGTCACATATATGGCCAGTTTTGGCATTGCCAATAATTTGAGTGACTGGAAAAGGGCATGACGGTTCCCTGTTGATGGTCTCTTGATGGCTTGTAGGTCAGATGTGCTCACTTTACACCTTAAAAGATACCTTTTTGTCCCTCACTGCTTCTTTTACATGGTGGTTAAGCCACGGTGACTCTTTTTTAGGTCTCTTGCTATTAAGAACTTGCTTTTAATTTCTGTTTAACTAACCTCCTCATTTTTGTGTAATTCCCCTTTTTGAAATTAAATGCCAGGGTGCTGGACTGCTGAGGTGTTCTTCCCACCACAGGAATGTTGAATGATATTATATTATGGTCACTATTCCCAAGCGGTCCTGTAACGGTTATTTCCTGGACCTGATCCTGCGCTCCACTCAGGACTAAATCGAGAATTGCCTCTCCCCTTGTGGGTTCCAGCACCAGCTGCTCCAAGAAGCAGTCATTTAAGCCATTGAGAAATTTTATCTCCGCTTCTCTTCCTGAGGTGACATGTATCCAGTCAATATGGGGGTAATTAAAATCCCCCATTATTATAGAGTTCCTTATTTTGGTAGCCTCTCTAATCTCCCTCAGCATTTCAATGTCAGTATCGCTGTCCTGGTCAGGTGGTCGGAAATATATCCCTACTGCTAATTTCTTAAACTTTTTAAAGACACCATAATAGAGGCCCAACTTAAATGTATACCCCAAATTAAAAAACATAGCAAGAGACCTAAAAGAGTCACTGGCTTAACCACCATGTAAAAGAAGCAGTGAGGGACAAAAGGCATCTTTTAAGAAGTGGAAGTCCAATCCTAGTGAGATAAATAGAAAGGAAACATAAACACTGTCAAATCAAGTGTAAAATGTAATAAGAAAAGCAAAAAGATTTTGAGGAACAGCTAGCCAAAAACTCAAAAAGAAATAACAAAATGTTTTTATACATTAGAAGCAGGAAGCCTGCTAAAAACCTGTGGGTCCCTAGACGATCGAACTATAAAAGGCGCAATCAAGGACGATAAAGCCATTGGAGAAACTAAATTATTTCTTTGCTTCAGTCTTCACGGCTGAGGACGGGGAGATTCCCAAATCTGCACCGCCTTTGTGGGTGATGAATCTGAGGAACTGTCCCGGATTGAAGTGTCATTAGAGGAGGTTTTGGAACAAATAGAAAACTTAATGTTAACAAATCTCCGGGACCGGATGGCATTCATCCAAGGGTTCTAAAAGAACTCAAATGGGAAATTGCTGAACTATTATCTGTGGTTTGTAACCTATCCCTTAAATCGGCTTCGTACCTAATGACTGGAAGGTAGCCAACGTGACACCAATATTTAAAAAGGGCTCTAGAGGCGATCCGGGCAATTACAGACCGGTAAGTCTAACTTCAGTACCTGGCAAATTAGTCAAACAATAGTAAAGAATAAAATTGTGAAGCATGTAGAAGAACATAATTTGTTGGACAAAAGTCAACATGGTTTCTGTAAAGGGAAATCCTGTCTTACTAATCTATTAGAGTTCTTTGAAGGGGTTAACAAACATGCGGACAAGGGGGATCCAGTAGATATAGTATACTTAGATTTTCAGAAAGCCTTTGACAAGGTCCCTCACCAAAGGCTCTTGTGTAAATTACATGGCCATGGGATAAGAGGGAAGGTCCTTTCTTGGATTGAGAACTGGTTAAAAGACAGGAAACAAAGGGTAGGAATAAATGGTAAATTTTCAGAATGGAGAGGGGTAACTAGTGGTGTCCCCAAGGGTCAGTCCTAGGACCAATCCTGTTCAACTTATTCATAAATGATCTGGAGAAAGGGGTAAGGCAGTGAGGTGGTAAAGTTTGCAGATGATACCAAACTGTTTAGGATAGTCAAGACAGAAGCAGACTGTGAGGACTCCAAGAAGATCTCACCAAACTGAGTGATTGGGCAACAAAATGGCAAATGAAATTTAATGTGGATAAGTGTAAAGTAATGCACATCGGGAAAAATAACCCCAACTATACGCACAGTATGATGGGGGCTAATTTGGCTACGACAAATCAGGAAAGAGATCTTGGAGTTATCGTGACAGTTCTCTGAAAACTTCCACATGTGCAGCGCGGTCAAAAAGGCAAATAGGATGCTAGGAATTATTAAGAAAGGGATAGAAAATAAGACCCAGAATATCTTACTGCCCTGTATACAACTATGGTACGCCCACATCTTGAATACTGTGTACAGATGTGATCTCTCACCTCAAAAAGATATTTTGGCCTTGGAAAGGGTTCAGAAAAGGGCAACTAAAATGATTAGGGGTTTGGAATGGGTCCCATATGAGGAGAGGTTAAAGCGACTGGGACTTTTCAGTTTAGATAAGAGGAGACTGAGGGGGATATGATAGAGGTATATAAAATCATGAGTGGTGGAGAGGGCCGATAAAGAAAAGTTATTTATTAGTTCCCTAAATAGAAGAACTAGAGGACACCAAATGAAATTAATGGGTAGCAGGTTTAAAACTAATAAAAGAAAGTTCTTCTTCACACAACGTGTAGTCAACCTGTGGAACTCCTTGCCAGAGGAGGCTGTGAAGGCTAGGACTATAATAGAGTTTAAAGAGAAGCTAGATAATTTCATGGAGGTTAGGTCCATAAAAGGCTATTAGCCAGGGGATAAAATGGTGTCCTTGGCCTCTGTTTGTCAGAGGCTGGAGAGGGGATGGCAGGAGACAAATCGCTTGATCATTGTCTTCGGTCCACCCTCTCTGGGGCACCTGGTGCTGGCCACTGTCGGCAGACAGGACACTGGGCTAGATGGACCTTTGGTCTGACCCAGTACGGCCGTTCTTATGTTCTTATGTTCTAAAAAGATGAGTTTTCTATCTGCCAACCCTGCAAAATCAAGCTGAGGTCTGGAAGTCAAACTACGGTGTGTGTGACTTACAAATAATCACACACTATAAACATTCTGTGAGCAGAATTCTGCCCAGAGTTCCACTTGTGTAGTACTCTGGTACAAGTAAAGACAGACTCTGGCTCCCCAATTAGTTAACATGTATGTTGATGATGCATGAGCCAAAATTGTAAACAGAAATAAATGCACTAACACCTCATTTTTCTCATTAAATGAACCACTTTGAATACACACAGAGCAGATCTGTTGAGTAAAAAGGTGCCTTTTTTATACTGTCACATTTCAAACTATAACTACAGTTACTACAGTAAACTCTACGATTGAATCCTTAGCATAGCTGTGACTATATCATGCTTTAGCTGTGCTCACAATTTTTTTTCTTTCTTTCAAAATTTTTCATAGAGAACAAACACGAAACCAGAATTCAATGTACATGCGTCAGGTCAGTCAGCTGGAATCCACTGTTTCTCAGCTGCGTTCAGAGCTGCGGGAAGCTAAAAGGATGTATGAAGACAAGGTGTGTGTGGGCTTTAGAGTTAGTAACAGCGCCAGCTGAACTTGGTACATGGGCTTCCTCCTGAAATGCACCATATAGTTCAGAAAAGGATAATCATGGTCTCATTTGAAAAGGTGTTTCAGAGAAATTCAATGGCTGACGAGAAAGATTGCTATCTTTTCTGTTTTTCTTTCAAAACTATTGTATTGTCCACACCATGTTTAAGCATAAGTGCTGCGGCACCCCCTCCTTGACATGGTTTCCATTATGTACAATTTGCAGTTTGGTCAATGGCTCTCAGCACCCCCAATATAAAAATTGTTCCAGCTCCCATGTTTAAGAACAAACAATGTTGTTCTCTAACAAACAAATTAGAGGAGCACGTGGATCAAAATTAGAGGCAAATGATTTCATCTTGAAATAAATGCAGAGGGCCATAGACTTTAAATGGTTTTAAATATATGGATCAAGAGTATTATCTCTCTCTATATAAATGATTCTCCTGCCAGGTGACAGAACGATGTCATCACACTCTCTGGCCACAAAAGCGGCCAGAGAGAGGAAGGAAGGCCAGTGTAGCCAGCATGGGACCCAGCCCGTTAGTGTCTCCTAAAAAGGTAGATAATATACCAAGAAGACACAATTAAGCAAATAATAAGAGCTTCTTGGATGACTCATAGCACCTAAAACTGTCCTTCAGTAACTTTATTTCTTGAGAAATCAAAGGGAAAACTAATTTGCAGTAAACAGATCAAGAGACCTAATCTGCATCTGGCATGTTAATTTTTTTACCCATTAGTTAAAGGAAACTTGTTGACTAAGTCAAATGAAGCTGCTGTAATTGACTAACAAAGTGCTTTGGCCAGAGAAAGAGGGAGAGTCATGGCCACACCCAAAAGTATAGGCAGAGGTGCTTTGGTCCAGAAGCACCAATTACAGCAAATAAATTTGACCCAATCACCAAGCTTCCTCACTTTCCTTACAAATCTTTTATGCTGCTCCTGAGTCTTCTTCCAGTTGCTAGGTTTTTCCGCAGTTGCTGACACTATTTCATCTGGCTATCTGATAATGTGATAATCATGTCTTACCTCAGGGGTTGTCTCAAATGTTTTCATAGTGTTTGCCACACCTCAAAAAAGATTGTGCTTTGACTTTGAGGCATCTGCCCTTGTGGCTTCCCAATCATGAACCATTTAGAGTCACATAAAACCTACTGTGGCTACTAGAGCAATTGCTTGTGTAAGGAAATAATATTAAGTATATCCAGGTTGGATATTAGGAAAAACTATTTCATTAGAAGGGTGGTGAAGCACTGGAATGGGTTACCTAGGGAAGTACAGGAGTCTCCATCCCTAGCGGTGTTTAAGTCTCGGCTTGACAAAGCCCTGGTTGGGTTGATTTAATTGGGATTGGTCCTGCCTTGAGCAAGGGGCTGGACTTGATGGCCTTCTAAGGTCTTTTCCAGCTCTATGGTTCTATGGTTCTATGATTTTGACCTGACCTAGCTAGAAAGACCAAGTTTGTCAGCACCTGCAGGTTCAAGCTGCTTTTCTTCTTCATCCCAGCAAGTTTATTAGTACACTGAAAATCCCCAGCTCAGAATTTGTGCAGCAAATCATTTTCCTACACATCTACCTTTTGGTGATCAATTATCTTGGAAAAATGGAGAGAAGTTCACACCAGCCAATTCCCACTCCAGAATTTCACTCCATCTGTACCCTTTTCAGATAATTTATTTTGTCTCTCCTCCCTACCTCAATTCCACACCCCTGTTTAAAAAATACAAAGAATGAATTCAGTGCCCTTCCTCAAACGGCAATAGAATTGTTACTTCAGTGGTAATTGAAAGGGGTCTTATCATCATTATCTCCTCATTCTGAATTACATGGGCTCTACAAAAACTGAACACATCAAAAAAGTTCAGTTTCTGTGTGTTGATGATGGTAGCCCCTACAGTATAATTCTTTCTCTGGTTCCCAAAGTTATGAGACTGTACCCCTAAAGAATGTCTATTTCAATAATAATAACTAGTGCTGTCATCAAAAATATTTGAGGTTTTACATCAGGGGCGGGAGGCCCGGGGGCTGGATGCAGACCCAGCTTCCCTGGATCTGGCCCCTGAGGCTTGGGGCTCCCCTCAACATTGGGGAACCCAAGTTGGTGAGGGGTGGGTTTTTTTTTTGTTTGTTTCTCACTCGCGTGCAGCCCCTGAATGATTTTTTTCTTTGGTCAGTGGCCCCCAACCCAAAAAAGGTTCCCCACCCTTGCTTTACACAAATGAAGACCAATACCCAGATTTTTCAGGATATGGGTGGGTCCCATTAAATATGGGTTGTGATTATTTCATGATAACCCATGTGGGTTCCAGTGTGGGCTGGTAGATTGCACAACTAGAGATGTGAAATCATTTCTCCCTTGCCTCATAACTGGAGAGGTGTTCATGGGCTCAAGAAAGTCCTGACAACAGCTCCATTGGCGCTCCACTGTCAGGGAACAAGGGGCAGCTAGAATCCCAGAGTCGGTAGAGGGCCTCTGTGCAGATGATCCTTGTCACTTCTGCGTCCCCCAGCATCCAGAGAGCGCTGGTGATGGAACCATGGCTCACTGGGCAGGGAAACGCTGTCGTCCTCTCAAGATGATTTGGGAGGGCACTCAGAGGAAATGCACAAAGAGAACTTTCTTGCACAGCAGTAGATAACTCTGAGTCACTAACCACACATTTTGTGTGTCTTTTCTTTGTAATTTCCACTTCCTTATTCCCTTCCCTGAGCATAGGCCTTTTGGTTTCTTAGTGAATACCGCTGTGATTCTGAAATCTCATAATTATCAGAGGATAATTCCCCTTTCTCGTCAGAGAAAAAGGCTCTCTGCTCCCTGTAAAATTAGAGCTGACAACTCATGTAGAAATGTCTGACTTCTGGAGTCAAATCCTACTTATGATACACGTCACATTAACTTTGGCAGCCTTCTACTTATTAGTGGAAAGTTGCTCACATTATAGAGCTGCTGCAGGATTTGACATGGTTGTTATTCTCTGTTCAAGAAAGGCCCAGGAAGGGAATAGCAAGGATGTGATAGGTTAAGCCTGAGGTGGCATAGAACAAATCTGTTAGGGTATGTCTACACTGCACGGCTTTTTCGGGATACCCCACATCTACACAAGCCACCTATGATTTCAAAATGTTTTTTGAAATAATGGGTGTGCTATTTCACCATCCCAGAAAACCTCGTGGCACAAGGGTTAAGGGATGGCTCGAAATAGCACATTATTTCAAAATTTGGCTCTGGGTAGACGTGCCAAATTTCAAAATAAGCTATTTTGAAATAGATTTGAGATAAGATACACAATTTGCATAGCACACATTGTGTATCTTATTTTGAGTTTAGGGTGCTGTGTAGACGCACCCCTAAGGCATTTGAAAGCAGGCTCGCCTGCTCTTTGGCTCCACTTACTGCTCTGTTTTACATGCATCAAAATTCACACCTTACTGTTTCCAAACGAGCACCATAGATCTCAAACCAAACACTGTTTGGGGCTTGTATCTCTGTTATGTTCCATCTGTAGAAGGGAAGCAGTTTACTATGTACTTTTTCATGTAGATGACTTTAACAGAGAACTACTGCTCTATAATCACATTGTAGAGAAAACAAAGTTTACTGCTTGTGTTCTATGCTAATTAAAGGGAGGTTTTTTGGGGAGTGTGGGGTTAATGCAGAGAGATAATTCCATGATCTTGGTATTGCCAAGAAATATTTTAGATTTTACCATGTAGTTCTTAAAAAATGCTGCAGGTGGAACTATGTTTATTATCACACAGCAACTTCTTATCAAAGTACCTCAGTTTTCAAGTAAAATGTTGATTTAATCTAACTGCCAACCCTGCAACTAGCTCAGACATGACCAACATTTAGATCAGGGCTACTCAACTTTGGAAGCCCCAGAGGCCACAATGACACTTACGGCACATGCTGAGGGCCACAACTTAAATGTGGTTGCATGTACATGCAAATATATGCAAATAGCTTCTTTCACACTAACGGGCATGAATACAAAGCACTTGCCACAATGCTCCGGAGCTCCCAACACCTCCCCTCTGGGGGCTGGAAATGCAGGCACCCTGTACCCGTCTGTTCCAGCCAGCACGTCCGCTTGCGTCTTTCAATGCTCACCCCATCTGGGAGACACCTTGCTGTTGTGGAGCATGTTCCCAGTGGAGGCCACGTTCAAAGGATCCCACCCGCAGGCCACGTGTTGAGTAGCCCTGATTTAGACTATAATTGACAATTCCCTTGATAAGGTGTAAGTGGGAATAGACTCCAACTCACTCTGCCCTAACTGTGCTGGTTATCCAGGACTAACAAGAGAAAAAAATTCATTTTAATCACTAAAGCAAGTAGATACATCTCTGCAAACACTTAGCAAGCAAATCTACGGAGTAAGGCAGCACCTTTTGTACATAGTCACTTTTCAGAGTAGACCCATAAGATAATTAGCACCAGATGTTACATTATTTTTGATTTGTGTGCATATTTTAGATAGAAGATCTGGAAAAGCAATTGCACCTGGCTCGGTCAGAGATAGCAGAGGCTCAAACTGAACGGGATCAATACAGTCAAGAATCTGGAAACTTGGATGATCAGCTTCAGCAACTGCTGGTAGGAATTTGGGATATTGATAAACCATTGAAGAACAATTTATAGGGCAGTTCCATTTTAGTAATCAGTTTGTCTAGCCATCAGCTGAATACATGGAAGAACTTTTGTTTTTATTGTTGCTATTGTGTTTGCCCCATACTTACTACGGAAAGCTGGCAGCCTCTTTATAATTAAGATTGAGACTTATTATAAATATAATGATTATGCCTCAGAAAGGTCTGGCAAAGATAACACTCAATGCAGGCATGCCTCTTGTGGCTGGGCATGGCATAGCAGACTCTCCTTCTCTACTGCCAACACCAGCGCCTGCCTGGGAGAGGTCTGCCTCTTCTTACCACTCAGCCCACCAGTCAGGGCACATTCTTCTTACCCCACTTCTTCTAGGGTAAGAAGAAGCCTTACAGTAATAGGCCCAGTACTTACTTTGGTCCTCAACTCTGGTTCCCATGGTCCCCACAAGCCTTCATTCAGGGCTTTCAGGGAGCTATATCCCTGCCAGGGGTTTCATACTATCTTCCCCAGTGACAGGCAGGGGAACCCAGACCCTTCCATTACACTGGGCCATTATAGCCAGTAACTAACATCTGTTCCATCGGACTCCTTGCTGCTGCCTCCCTGGACATCCTCCTTCCGTGGTCTTTTTTCAGGCCTTCTCCCCACTGCTTGTCTAGTTTCACCCTTCTTTCAGGGGCTAGGAGTCACAAAGCCCTTCCCTGAATGCCTCAACTGGATCTCCCTTGTCCACCTGTTTGTTGACCCCCTCAAAGAACTCTAGCAGGTTAGTTAGGCACGGTTTCCCTTTACAGAAACGATGTTGAACTTTCCCCCAACAAATTATATTCATCCATGTGTCTGACAATTTTATTCTTCACTATAGTTAATTTATATACTTTGCAGAGTCCTTGCTTGCCTTATAAGGTCCCAGATGTTTAACTGCCTTTTGAATGGGTGTTTCTCATTCACACTTCTTCACTCATTCCACAGATTACATAGATATTCATAAGCTTACATTAAGCAATATTGTTTCTAGGCAAAGTCCATCCTTATGGCCTTAATGTAACGAAAAACCTAACAAATTGTATGGGTTAACATAACAAGAAGACATAACAAAAAGCCTAACATAAATCGGATTGCTTAACATCTAACATAAATTGTAGCTAAGAGAAACAAGGTCAAGGGAAGGGGGGAAAACAGGGGTGTATCTCCAACTAGCTAGACTCCAATGGTGAGGAGAGGGGTCGTGTCCAGCTGGCTACATATACAGTATTTCATCCAAACATTGTGGTATTTATGTCCATTGCCTAATTATTGGGCTGAGTTGAGTCCTGTGTTTGAAAGTGTACCATTCCGTCGCCCATTCCCATGTTTAACTCTGACCCTATAGCTAAGCTAGGTTGGTATCTCATCAGCCCTTCTTTTTTCCTTTCATATCTACTTTGTAAGATTTTTTTTTTTATCCAGGACTTTCCTTGACTGCTTTAAATGGTTCCTAGCTATAGACTGAAGACATCTTAAATTGGGGGGAAAAAAAACAAAAATAAAAACCCATGCACCTGTACAGCTTGCACAGATAGTAGCAAATCTGTGCATTAGAGATTACTGGTTTCATACATACACCCTTTTTCCAGTGCTTAATGTAATACTTCATCATCACACTCATCTTTTGCTCTGTGTATGAGTTCTGTAATTTCATTATTGGGTTTTGGGAGATTAGTATGTGTCACTTGTGCAACAGGTAACACATGAAACGCAAAAAAGTGTTTTGCTTGATTGCAATCTGTATGCTGTTTATCTAATCTGAAATGTGTAAAATATATCCTTTTCTCTGAACTCTTTATAGCTATAGAAATGGCTAGAACCAGGACAGGCACTATACAATTAAGAGTAAGCTATTCTAATTTTATGGTCACTGATTAAATGAAACTAGTAGTTTCTAATATTCTTCAAGGCATTGGGAGAAAAGTTAAGTTTGTTTCAATGCCTTGGCTGTGCAGGTTCATTCTTTTACTCTCTGAGCCTCTCATTTCATTCCCTTTTCCTTTGGCTTGGTTTAGTATTCTGCATGCTGTCTCCCCTTTCAAAATTTCAGCCCCTTCATTTTCTACTAAGAATTCTCCTAATGCCCTTTTTAAAATGATTGTTTTCCAAATTGCCTAATAATTTTGGTTTGTGGCATCAGTTTTTGAACCTTTACATTCATTTCAGAGCTAAAAATGATTGAAAAAAGGTATAACAAATTGTCTGCAAATAGAGTAAATAAAGCCAGTTAATTACGGTTATTGCTGTTAAAAGTGGACGATTTTCCTCTTTGGCATATACTGTAGTTGTATTTTGTTAACTTTTACTTTTGATACAGTACTGCTTTTTTCTGCCTCAGGCCCAGGGACCAGATGCAGCCCCTCGGCTTGCCTGGATCCAGCCCCCGAGGCTCAGGGCTCCCCCCAGCATTGTGGAACTCATGCTGGCACTCCAGCCCTGCACTGTCCCACCATGGGTCTGGAGCACACAAAATCTACTAGCTTGGCCTCTCCCTTGGCTCTGGTGTGTGTGAGGAATAGGGGGAGTGTCTTTCTCCTTCTCAGTTGGGGGCCAAATCAATGAGGGATTGGGGGTTTTAAATTTTTGGGGGGCTTCTCACTTGTGTGCATCCCCGACTGATTTTTCTGTGGGTAAGCAGCACCCGACCAAAAAAGGTTCCCCACCCCTGCAGTAAAGGTTCGGAAATCTTGAAATGTTAAATGCTCTAAGATGGGGCAAGTCACAGTACTAAGAAAAAGATTAGTTTAAAAGTATTGCTCGGTTGAAGGGAAGCACCTCAGAAGCATCAACCTACTTGTGCACCAGAAATCCTGGCTTTTATTAGGAGGAAAGATATAGTAATGATGACTTAGCTATGTAACTGATCGTTATTAAAGAAAACAAACGGGAGGATGGCTTAAGGATTTAAAGAGGGAAACAACTGCTGTAATATCTTGTAGGCTGATCTACACAAAAAGGAGATGGAACTGAGTCTGGAAAAGGAGCAGAACAAGCGGCTTTGGGATCGGGACACTGGCAACAGCATCACCATTGACCACCTACGGCGAGAACTGGACAACAAGAATATGGAGTTGCAGCGCATGGAGAACATAGTGAAGACAATGAAGAGTGAGTGTCAGGGACAAATGGAACGTCAGGTGAGGAAGCAACTGTTGGGCAGTACAACTACCACTTCCCATTCCCATACACTAGATATTTATTATAAATAGCACTGTTTTTGTTGCCTTGGTAGTTGGAACATGAGCAGCATCTATACTTAAGGTGCCAGAGTCTCTCATTCTATAGGCCTTGTTTTAATCACACACAACTTCCTGGAACTTTCACCTGCCAATCTGACATTTGAAGTCCCAGTCTCTGGCCGAGAGTGATTTTATACCAAACAAGCCAGAATTTGAAATTTGGCATGTTAATACATTTCATGGAGAAGTGACTTGGCCTCCAACAATCACATTTTGTGCACGTGCAGTAAATGAGCCTCTAGTGGACTGTTCTCTACTTCATGTTTCTTTCAAAACAGTATTTCTGGTGGCAGTCACTTCTGCAAGAAGAGTTGGGAAACAAGAGGCCCTCATAACTGATCCACTCTACACAATATTACATCTGGACATAGTGGTGTTTATGTCTGTGAGGGGGCCGACTCACCACCGCAGCGCCACCAGCCGTCTGTCCTGGGAATTAGCTCTTTCTTGCCAGCTAGGTGCCTTCCTTCTGGTGGTGTCTCCCCTCTTTCTCCCGGTCACGGCGTCCTCTTTGGAACACTGCCCTCCGGCAGTGCCCACATCAGTCTCTGAGCCCCCCTTCCGGGGGTTGTTGTTTACTCAGTGTGCCATGTCTCAGGCCCTGCAGCCTGGGAGCTAACTCGGCCAGAGCTTCCCTAACCCTGCCTTGCTTCCCCAGCCCTGCTTTAGCTCCAGGGAGCCTCCTGCTTCCCTGGCAGCCAGGTCCTTACTGCCCTACGTCCAGAGCAGCAGCCAAACTTTTTCCTCCCTCCAGGAGTCCTTCATTGTATAGCCCCCAGCTGGGACCTAATCAGTCAGGCCTGCTTCAGCTGGGGCTTTACTCCCAACCCTTGCTCAGGGCTGGGGTTTGCCCTTAAAGGGCCAGTGCAGGGCAAGTGCCCTGTCACAATGTCCAAGGCGTGATTATTAGGCTGAGTTAAGCCCTCTGTTTGAAAAGACTGTTGCTTTCAACAGAATAGGCTCCTGGGTATCAAGCTCTGGAGTCAACTCCTTCCTTCACACTGCTGCATCCTCTCAAAAGTGTTTCGACTTCTAATAAGTAACCCAGGGACAATCCTGTCAGCTGCTGTTCTCTACTTTAGGTCAAATTAATTTGTTCATCGCTTGATTTCTTTATTTGCCACCAACCAATCAGCATCCACTTTCCTGCAACCACCCACTCTGTGAAAATTCCACCTTTCCTTCTTGGTATTTCTGGGTCCATTCTTGTCTTCTGCATCTGTACAGCACTATTGGCAGCACTTGGGTCATGGTGCTTTCGGGTGGAGGTTGTCCCGTGAAAGCCTATGCACTTTGCTGACTAGAGCAATAAAACTAACTATGTACAACTGATGCACGCATACTTCTTCTAGGATGTATTTGCTGTGACGTTACACTGTCCAGGCTTTATGATGTTGAATGATTTAGACCTGTCTCCTTGAAATAATTCAGAGAGCTAATTTGTTTATTCTGTTTTTCACATCAGCCCTACATATTTTTTTCTATATTTTACACTGTGTTCCCCTTACCGAGGAAGCTGTGAGATACTATAATGATGCATGCAGTAGAAAATCCCTAGATAGGTGGCTAGAAAGGTAAGAAGGTAGAAAAAAACATGGTTGTCCAAGTTGACTATTTTATTGTTACCTTTCAGATGGCTGCAATTAAGGAAAAGAATGAAAGCATTGAAAGAGTCTCCTCCTTGACTGCCCAGCTAGAATCAACCAAAGAGATGCTCCGTAAAGCAGTTGAAGAGCTCACAGCCAAGAAGATAAATCTGGAGGCTTCTGAGAGAACAGTGTCTGACTTGACAGCCTGCCTGCAAGAGAAGGAGAGAGCCATTGAAATTACCAATGAGGAAATCAAGAAGCTCCGCTCACGGGTAGATAGTAAGTTGCAGGAGCTTCAGCATTTAAAGAGTGAAGGGGACTACTTACAAAACGTGCAGTCAGAGTGTGAGACACTGAAACTGCAAGTGATAGAAAAAGAAAGAGTTATTGAGATCTTCCAAAAGCAAATTGATAACATGACTCAGATTGTGGGCCAACATGGTCGAACTGCTGGTGCAATGGAGGTGGAGAAATCTCAGCTTCTGAAAGAAATCAGTGACAGGAAACTGGAAGTACAAGAACTTAAGGTCTGTACATTTTACCATGTTTACCTCTCTGCAAGACAGTATGTTCATTCTATTTTAAAATACATATACTGATATGTTATGCTGCCTACGTTTGCAAGCAGGTCAGAAAATGGGCCTAGGAATCTATAAACATTTAGAAGACCTAGCATGGCTGGGAACATTATAATTAAATCAGTATAATTTTAATCAGTTTGTATTAAAAATAAGAGAAATATTTCTAAGGGTACGTCTAGACTACAGGCTTTTGTCGACAGAAGCTTTGTTGACAGATAGCGTCGACAAAGCTTCTGTCGACAAAGAGCATCTAGACTACAGACAGTTCTGTCGACAAAGCAAGCCGCTTTTTCGACAGAGAATCTAGACGCTCTCTTTTGAAAAAGCACAGTGTGCATGCAATAGCGCCTTTTGTTGACAGAATTCTATCGACAATAGGCGTTATTCCTCGTAGAATGAGGTTTACTGCCGTTGACAAAACTGCCACGTTCTGTCAACTTACTGTTGACAGAACTCGGCGGTAGTGTAGACGCAGGTATAGTTTTGTCGACAAAAGTCTGTAGTCTAGACACACCCTCTGTCTGAAGTTAACAGATTATGGGTAAAATACTGGCCCTCCTGAAGTCAATGAGAGTTTTGCCATTGACTTCAGCACTGCCAGGATTCTCTCTGTGTCTATGTGTCACAGTGGCAACTAAACTGGACTAAATATTAAAAAATGCGCACCTGAGTTGCGCATGTAAAATCATGCTTTTGCAAACTTCAAAAGGATAGTTGCATGCACAGATGCAAATTTAAAAATGTATGCAATTATCCAATTATGCACAACTAAATGTGTGTCTGAGTGCATAGCTTGGCTTTTTATTTTTATAATTATAGTTATTAACGATTCACAATCCTACTGGAAAGGTATAACAAGTGGAGTTCCGCAGGGGTCTGCTTTGGGACTGGTTCTGTTCAATATCTTCATCAACGATTTAGCTATAGACATAGAGAGTACACTTATTAAGTTTGCAGATGATACCAAGCTGGGAGAGGTTGCAACTGCTTTGGAGGATAGGGTCATAATTCAAAATGATCTGGACAAATTGGAGAAATGGTCTGAGGTAAACAAGATGAAGTTTAATAAGAACAAATGCAAAGTGCTCCACTTAGGAAGGAACAATCAATTTCACACATACAGAATGGGAAGCGACTGTCTAGAAAGGAGTACGACAGAAAGGGATCTAGGGATTTTAGTGGACCACAAGCTAAATATGAGTCAACAGTGTGATGCTGTTGCCAAAAAAGCAAACATGATTCTGGGATGCATTAACAGGTGTGTTGTGAGCAAGACAGGAGAAGTCATTCCACTCTACTCTGCACTGATTAGGCCTCAGTTGGAGTATTGTGTCCAGTTCTGGGCGCCACATTTCAAGAAAGATGTGGAGAAATTGGAGAAGGTCCAGAGAAGAGCAGCAAGAATGATTAAAGGTCTAGAGAACATAACTTATGAAGGAAGATTGAAAAAATTGGGCTTGTTTAGTTTGGAAAGGAGAAGACTGAGAGGGGACATGATAGCAGTTTTCAGGTATCTAAACGGGTGTCACAAGGAGGAGGGAGAAAACTTGTTCTTCCTGGCCTCTAAGGATAGGACAAGAAGCAATGGGCTTAAACTGCAGCAAGGGAGGTTTAGATTGGACATCAGGAAAAGGTTCCTAACTGTCAGAGTGGTTAAACACTGGAATAAATTGCCTAGGGAGGTTGTGGAATCTCCATCTCTGGAGATATTTAAGAGTAGGTTAGATAAATGTCTATCAGGGATGGTCTAGACAGTACTGGGTCCTGCCATGAGGGCAGGGGACTGGACTCGATGACCTTTTGAGGTCCCTTCCAGTCCTAGTATTCTATGATTCTATGATTCTATAATCTGTGGGCCAATTGATTTGCTTCATCATTTTATCAAAGAACAAAAGAGTGTTCTTCATCACAAAATTAGCACTGTGGAGTCCCACAGTCAGAGTAGTGAACCACCCCTTCTGTGTCCCCCACTCAAAGGCAGTTGACAGCAGTTGATGGTGTTAACTCATTGATCTGCAGATCTGAACATTTTAAATTGTGGTTACAAAAGGCCAGCCTACCCCCAACCATCTTCACCTTCTTTTCTGCTGGTGACTGAGAATGACGAAGCAGTGGTTCCATGACTCTATTACACAGTCGATTAGTTTTTGAATAACAGTGGCTGTTAGTGTAATAATTAGCTTTTATAATTGGTGTTAGTTGTTACTATAACAACAATAGTGTTAGATCCAGAATTAGTTTGTTCTTTCATAGGCAGAACCAGAGAAATGTTTAGCCTTCAAATGTTAATGACAACCAGAAGTACATGATGGACAAACCTGTGGCAATCTCTTACCATACTGGCTTCACTACCTTAGGCAAGAGGCAAGTGGGAAAGGTAGATAAAAGTTTAGGAAGAAACGTTGTCCTCTCGGCACTCAATCTTTAAGGCCTTGGAGACATCAGATTTGAAAGAGTCAGCCCGCACCTTCAACCAAACAGAAAAAGTTCTATTGTTACTGAGTAGTGGTAATTATAAATGTTTAGTTACAGGAGGAGAAGCACTCTCAGCCTTTGTGGCATTCTTCATTGAGACTAATTAAACATTCCTTATCTAGAGCGTATCCTATAGCCCTGATGTCTTTAAAGAGACATTCTAAGCTGCTGGCAAGATGCCTTAGAAAACAAAGGGTTGGTTCTTGGGGCTTACTCAGTTCCAAGGGGCTCAAATCTGTTGGTTCCCATAGTAATCGTTTGTGCGGCTCAGCACTGGAGGAGCATTTGTGCCCTCTCCATTGATTTCCATTGGTTCAGGTTTGACGTCGGTCCAGCAGCCAGAGTTTTGTATGAGTCCTAAGAAGGAGTTTTCTACTGCATCATCAGATCCAGAGCTGACTCCCTGGTTCTGTTATAAGCATGGTCCTACGTCTGTTGGTATGGTCCCAGATCAGAGACTTTACAAGTGCTGTATCTGGCCCTATACCCAGCAGGTTTCTCCCTTCAGAGACTCCTATCCATGAACTTCCCACCTCATCTGCAGCAGCCATCAAAATGAAAGGACCTTGTTACTGAGATATTCTGATTTACCTCTTCATCAGCTCTGTCTTCTCTCTGTGCTGGAATTCCTATGTTTAGTATGAAACCATCCTTTTCTCCTTGTACTTTTGCTGTTGTATTGTATGTATGGGGTGCCAGAACTGAGCTATGACTCCTACAACCTTTGGAACATGTGATTTTTATGGTTTCAAGGGCCACTTTCCTATGCATCTTCTCATGGTCACCTCATATAGATGGTATACTGAACACCTTCCCAAAGGCTCAAACCTAGTTTCCATCAACTTGGTAAGAAATCATTTCAAATCCCAGTTCATACACAGGTTAAAAGGTGCAATCAATCTTCTTAGAAATCTTGTTAGTGACTATAAGAGTTAAAACACAAAACATCCTTGAGTTAGGAATCTTGTAAACTGATTTAGCCACTAGCTGAACTCTGACAGTGCAGATGGCCCAAGCACATTTTGTTAAAGACAGAAATCAATTGGGTTGGCAGAGGTATAGCATAGGCTGCAATAATCTGTTTATGTATTTATCCCTGCCCATTTTAAGTAAACGTGTCTTTTCCACCTTAGTTTTCATCTTTGCACCAATTTATTCCATGATAAAAATTAGATTTCAAATAATCCTGATGTGTGTGTATCTTAATTGTTAATTAATAGATTTATTCTAATTTATTTACATAAGTAGATTGTGATGGAGAAGAAAGAAGACAGAATCCGTGAAATGGAGGCCAGATTGAGTGAGCTGGAGCTGGAAAAAGTTAAATCGGTAAACACCTGCACTGAGAGGCTCCGTGCAGTAAAGGATCTGAAACTGGAAAGAGACCAACTAATGAATGAGCTGAAAGTCAGTCGCACTGAGCTAACTAACCTTGCAGGTAGGGAGCCCATATCAGATATCTGCTAAATCAGGCTGATGTTAAAAATAGAAGAGCTGCCTTCTCAATCCAAATACGGCTACTAGTAAAGTCAAGGGAAAGGTTCCCAGTTACAGCGCACCCGTGGTCAGAGTGCTTCAGAGAGCTAATTCATTATTTGGATTTCGCTATGGAATGCAGATGGCATAATCAAGAGGCACAACAGTCAGTGCCTGGTGCAAAAATACCTAGCACAGCCTGACTTTCTGGAGGGCCCATAATAAAAAAACCTGATAGGTCACAGAGTGTAAACTTTAGCAAGTCTTCCCTAGGTAATGTACAGGGAAGTTAGATACTGCTATGTTCTGTCATTTAAATAAACTGATCTGGCAAATCCTATTAATGGTTGACTATCAAATTATAATGGAATAGGTTTTAAGTTTTTTTGTGACTGGCGTTCTATAAAATCCAGTATCTTAACTCATCAGAAAGAGGACATTAGCAAATGCATTCCTTAAACGCTCTATATGAAAGGAGCTCAGGATGCCAGGGACATACAGAATGTGATATTGGCAGAAAGTGTCACTGCCGATAACAGCCTGCTCAAAAACTCAAGAGTATTTCTTATTAGCATCGTCACCAGAACTCAAGGAAATCACCCATTAAGGCAGCATTAACATCCAGACCAACCACAATTCACATGCTGAACTAGCATACCAGACATTGTAACAGCCACATGCATTCCCAGATTCCCTCGTTTATTTCAGCAAAGACACACCCACAATACAAACGCCCAGCTCCCCATAGTCATGATCTGATGCACAGCCTTAACTCTGAGCTCAGCAAGATTAGTAGATGGTGACCAACCACATACTTTTATTTGGATACTCCGGCCTCAGATTTTGTAAAAGATAATAACAGAGTTGAAGTGGCCTGAGAGAGTGTGGGAGGGGAGCATGAAATGGACGGCCCAGAGCTCAGGAGGGCACACTGTGTGGGAGCTAGAGCTGTAGCAGTTGTATAGCTTTGTGGAGTGTGATAGGGGATGAATTTGAGGGGATCAGAGCTATTTGAGGGATGGATTTGAGTTGGAACTGTGCCAGAATAGTTTTGCAGGTTGGGGGAGTATAAAGAAGGGATGATTTATAGCTATGACAGGCCTGGGCAAAATACGGCCTGTGGGCCAGATGTAGCCCACCAAGCCACCGGATCTGGCGTGTGGAGGTAATGGGGAGCCCCATGCAGGCTCCCCTGCTTGCCCCGCACGCTGCTCAGAAACGTGGCCACTGGGCCCCATTTCTGTTTCAAAACTGGAAGGGAGGGAAAGCTTCAGGGGCTGCCCCCCGCCCAAAGCACAAGCCCATTGGCCAGTTTCTGACCAGAAACTGGCCAATGGAAGCTGCCTGCTTGAATAACCGGCAGCCAAGAAGAACCACGCCCCCTCTCCTCACCTCAATTATTCACACAAGCACATGGCTGTGCAGCCTGTGCATCTGCAGGGTGGGCAGGCAGGCAGGCTGAGAAACATTTTAAGCTCTGCAAGCCTTAGCTCTGCGTACTGGCAGGCTGGTATGGCTGCTGACTGGTAAGTCTTCTGGCCAGAACCTGCCTCTGGCATCCCATCCCCTCCCTTCCCCAACCCTCTGCCCTTCCTCAATTAACATACCTAAACCCTCTGCCCCCTCTTGCACTTATACCCCCTTCCAGATCTGGCACCCCAATCTCCTGCCCCAGATCACAGTCCCCTCCTACCTTACGTCACATCCGAAACCCCTGCACTCCAGTCCCCTGCCCTAGATCACAACCTCCTCTTTTACCCAAACTCCCTCCCAGACTCCATTCTTCCCCCTGAACCCCAATCCCTTACCCCCAAGCTCCCTTCTGCACCCAGCCTCCATCCCAGACCCCACATCTCCTCCATTAATATCATGGAAGAGTGCAGCCCTCAACCACTTTCCAAAATCTTAGAGTGTTCCCCCCCCCCGTCAAAAATTATTGCCCACCCCTGCTATGACAGGACATAGAGCAGGTTGGAGTTGTGAAAAAAAAAACCTTGACAGAATGGGCACGGGTTAAATATTTTGTCTCACGTATAGCTATGCCTACATCAGGTAGTGGTGGGCAGCACACAGTCAAAAAGGATGGCTTTACAGTCATACTATAGAATGGTAACTTTAGAGAACAGCTAGGAAATGCATCTCATTTTGTTCCAGTAAAAAGCAGGCTTCTGATGACATCATAGCAATGCAATGGAACAGAACTTGTTTCAATTTGTTAGCATCTTTTCTAGGTTAATTGCATAAATATTTCTTTTAAGGGATTAAATAGCACATCTGTATAACCTTTGAGTAACAGGTGGTTGATTTGGAGGTCACTTTGCACTTTCGTTCAATTCAATTCAATGTGTTTACATTGAACAGAGGAATATGAAAATGTAAAGAGGAATTATCGAGACAAAAGTGAAGAGATGGAAAGTATCATAAGCAAACTCAGAATGCAATTGAAATCTGCCCAAGCTGAACTGGAACAAACCAGAGCTACTTTAAAGACTATGGAAGGATCCGACGGCCATGGTAACTTTGGAAGGGTTTTTTAAGGGTGGTTTTTTTGGGGGGGGAGGGGGTCTTTTAAACAAGAGGAATATGTACATATATTTTATTTTTTCAATAGATCTTATTAATGGCATTTCAAATATTTTATAAAAGGATTAAAAACAGTGACATATGCAGACACTTTGTTGTTTTATGGTTTACTAGGGATCAAATTAAGTCAGGAAATTTGGAGCTGAATTTCCTCAGAGTATGAGTTTAAATTCTTCTATTTCTACTGATATCACAGTCACCATCTAGGCAAAACTCCTGTTGACCCTACTGGGAAGTTTGTTTGCATAAGGACAACAGGATCCCAGCCCTTAGTCCGTTTTTAGTGTATTGATTTTTAGTGTATTAGACAATTGATTTCTAAATAAGAACACAGAAAATATCATGCCTGATCCATTTTGTTCATAAAGGACTAATCCACTGGGAAACTTGTCTTTTACAGCTATGAAAGTTGCAATGGGGATGCAGAAGCAAATCACAGCCAAGAGAGGACAGATAGATGCATTGCAGAGCAAGATTAAATTCTTGGAGGAGGCAATGACAAATGCAACTAAGGTCACAAGAGCTCCAAGTAAAAGTATTTAACTATATTTAGATAAATAGTTCCAAGTAGAGATTCAGGGCCAAATTCGGGGATAGTTCAAGAGAGACCAAAGGGAGTATTAGTTACACCTTCATTTGGCTTCCATCAGTTCTATGTTACATCAATCAGTCGGTCTCCAGACTTAGATTCCCTCAGACTTAGGGCCTAATTCTCATATGCACTAAGTCCTCTAGTGATGTAAAAGAGCCCTAAACTGGGTGTAAATATAATTTACTGCCAGAGCAGCTTAAGGTAACCTTGGTGTAAATTAGAATCAGGCCCTTAATTACTTATAAACTCATTTAGACTCAAGCCCTATTACCAACTGACTCCCCTTTCTTGCACATCCTTCTGAATCTGGCCCTCGGTGCTTACCCTCAGTTTTACCTTCCAGATTTGTTTGCTGCTGGGTTTAAGATACTTGCTCCTATCTGAAAAATCCACCCAAAAGTGATTTGGGTTTGTTCTACTCAGTAGTAGGCAACTATTATATTTATTAGCTAACATATCCTGATTGACAAAAATTGTCAGACAGCTACACTAACTTTTCATATTTTCTTTAAACATTATTGTTCATACGATAATGTCAGACCGGGTGCTTGCTTTGGATGACTGTTTAGCAGGTTTTGTCATAAATCAGATTCTCGGCATTTCAAGTTTTGGAAGGTTCTGCTTGTCAGTTTCTTAATAGTGAAGCTCTCTATAGTGATTCCAAGACATATAAGTGATTTAGTAGAATTGACTGGATAATCACTTAGAAGTGGTCACAGCAGTTCATCCTCCTCTGCTAGCTTTAGATCTAGTCACTTGTGTGGAGTTTGACAGGTTTTTCTTTGGTATTAGGCAATGGAAGAGCTTATAAAAGTGAACTGTGGAGCATGAGTGTGCGCGTGTACTCTCAAAACTTCAAATTTCTGATTTGAAATGGTTCAAGGCTCTGGGGGGTGACAGCCAAGCTCTGAGGGGTCATTTTCCTCTTGTGAAAACTCCTGTTTCTAAGTACAATAACTGAGCTTCTGGAAAGATTCACTGAAAATTGTGAACACTATAAACTACTTCAAATCACTAATTTTATTGAAAAGAGATGAGTATAACGTTAGTAATCTCATATTCATGTTGGTCTGTATCTCTACAAATGCAGGAGAAGCATTATCTGAAAGAAGAGAAAAATAAGCTAAGCTAAGAGCTGAGTTGCATTGCAACAGAAAATAACAAGATGGCTGGAGAACTGGAGATCCTAAGGTCACAGGATCGACGCTTGAAAGAAAAGATTGCTAACATGGAGGCAGCTCTGGATAAGGTAGCTCTTGGTTCCATCAGACTTTTTTGTACTACTTCCTATGAAGAAAGGGGATTGGCATTTTTATCCATGCTGCAGTAAGGAACCAGTGGGGTTGACAGAGGAGACAGAGACAAGGTGGCTGTCAGGGTGATTAGGATGAGGCACCTAGGGAGGGAGGGAGTTATTCACACAAGCACATGGCCGTGCAGCCTGTGCAGGTGCAGGGCAGACAGGCTGAGAAACGTTTTAAGCTCTTCAAGCCTTAGCTCTGCAGGCAGGCAGGCTGGTTTGGTTCCTGGCTGGTAAGTCTCTTGGCCAGAGCCTACCTCTGGCACCCCAGCCCCTTCTTTCCCCAACCTTTGCCCCCCCCATCAACATACCCAAACCCCATGCCCCCCTCTTGCATCTATACCCCCTCCCAGATCTGGCACCCCAATCTCCTGTCCCAGATCACAATCCCCTCCTATCCTAGGTCACATCCCTAGGGAGACTACAGCTGTGTACACTACGGGCTTTTAGCAACAAGGCTGTGACGACACAGCCCCCTCGCTAAAAGTCAGCACACGTGAATGCCATTTGTCAGCACTTTTGCAGACAAAATACTTCTAGCCCCCACAAGTGGCTTTCGCTTGGTCAGCAGAAGAAAGCTCCTGCCGACAAAGCAGCGTTCATACTTACAATTGCCAAGGCAAAACTTTTGTCATTGGATGGGGGGTGGTAAATACCTATGAATGACAAAAATTTTGTTGACCAATTGCGAGAGTGGGGAAGATGGATCAGACTCACAGCTGACACTACGGGCATTGTTAATGTTTTTAGCACAGCTTTGTTGGGTGTAACAGAATATACATTAATAATACAGCCAACTAACAAAGGCGTAGGCACAGGGGAGACTGGTGCTGTCTGAAAGTGAGTGCGTAAAAACTAACTGTAAACAGAAGTCAGAGCCTATTTAAAGCAGTGGGTAAAGATCACACAGATGGTCAGACAAGATAGATCGGCACTATCTTACCTGCCCTGGAGTGCCTCCACTGTGTAGACATCATCCAATGTAATTGATCAACCTGCTGCTCATAAATTATTTCTGAGTTGAAGGTTGAAATGGAAACTACCATGCAAATAAGAGGCAGCTATTTATGGGTATGAACACACTTCACTGTTCTTCAGTGAACACAGAGAATCAGCTGCCTGTTTGCCATGTGGCCATGGTAAAGAACAACACAAAGAACCTGTTTCTTCTAACACTGAACAAGGAAGTTTATTAGAATAATGAAAACACCCTTCCTAGAGCATCCCCATCTCTCTCTGCCTCACTGTAGAGCAGGGGTGGGGAACTTCAGGCCTGGGGTCTGGATATGGCCATTGGCTTTCCTGGATCCCCCGAGGCTCAGGGCCCCCCCTTCCATTGCGGAGCTAGTGCTGGCACTCTGGCCACCCTGCTGCCCCATCACGGGGCTAGAGCACACAAAATCTACAAGGCTGGGCCCTTCTAGGCTCTGGCGTGCAAGGGAAATGTGGGGGGGTGTCTTTCTCCTTCTCAGTCAGATGCCACATCGGTGAGGGGGTTTTGTTTTTTTGCTTCTCACTTGTGTGTGGCCCCCGACTGATTTTTCTGTAGGTCACTGGCCCCCCGATCCAAAAAAGGTCCCTCCCCCCCACTGTAGAGCTTGGGCTCAGAAACTTCTCCAGCTCCTGTTGCTTACTTGCCTGCTACCGATTAAAAAAACAAACAAAAAAACACACCAGGATCCATATTATCATATCTGCCCACATTTTGCTACTATAAACAATTTCTTTAACAAGTTGTATTATTTAAGAGTATAGATTCAAATAAGTCACTAACTCTACCCCCTCACCCACTTTAAAGCCTGAGGAGGATTTGCCCTGTTAATACACTTGAATTACCAAATCCCAGAGGTGTTTAGGATTCTTTCCAACAGGAATACCGCCTTTCGCTAAGATTGTTGTGTGGGTATCATTGTTACTATGGTCATATGGCAATTCAGCAGTCTTTGGAAACTCTGCAGGGCCAGCATCTGGTCTTTTATTTCTAGAAAGCACCTACCACACTGGTGGCTCAAATAAAAAGTGTCTTGGTATGGCCCCGTATTCTTATTAGAAAGAAAGGATTAAAAACATTTAATAGAACACAAAGAAAAGGTTAATTAAAATCTCATATTCTCTCTTGCAGGCATCTATGCAATTTGCAGAATGTCAGTGCATAATACAATGTCAGGAGCAAGAAGCTATGCGCTTCAAACTACAACACACTTTGGATGTAAAAGTAAGTTCTTTATAGCTAATATGTGGAATGAAAAGTATAGGCACTTCATCTTGATTCCAGTTTTAATACTGTCTAGTGCTATTCCGAAATAACTTAATCCATGTCTACACAGCAGGCAGTTATTTCAAAATAGTGTCAAAATACTGTCAAGCTAGAGACTTCTTACTCTGACTCCTGTACCCCGCATTGTACGAGGAATAAGGGAAGTCAGAGGAAGAGAGCTCTATTTCAAAATAAGTGCTGTGTAGACGCTCCAAATAAGCTATTTCAAAATAAGATATGCAATTGACGTAGCTCAATTTGCATATCTTATTTCGAGTTAAGCCCTGTGATACTCCTGAAATATTCTGACAGCTTCAGGTAAATTAGAATTGGAGAGTTTTATTGAATTATATATGAAAATTAATAATACACCCAGAACAGTAATGTTATTTAACTCGACATTAACATTTGGGGCAACTTTTTTTGTAGCAAGTCGACCATGTGCTGATTTCCCTGTCTTGACCATGGGTCACTTCCTTCACAGGCACACTTCTCCCTTTAGCCTCCATTTGCAAGGCCTGTAAGAACTGCACACAACTTTCACAGGGATGTGACCACTCCCCTGGTGTGGAACTGGCTTAATAAGAGGATGATGCTTTTCCAGGTTAACATCACCCCTGCCTAGGGCTGACGTAGTAGCAGAAACAATCTCTTTCTGTATTACCCCTGCCTATGACCACTTTGATAACAGAAATAATTTTTAACCATTCCAGGGTCCCCAAATAAAGCCCTTCACGACATAAGAGTCTATATTAAACTCTGGTGTCTTCTCTCCTAGCCAGAGCTCTTATTCTGTCCCCGTTTGTTCTCACAACCCATCTTCCCAGCTCATCCTAGCTGGAGTTTAACCTTCCAGTACTGGCCTGTGGCTGCAGGCCCAAACTCCATCCAAGTTTCTCCACACAAGCTGCCCAGTCTCTGGGATTCTCTCCCTTCACAGCTCCCTTCATCTCAGGGTCATCCGCACATGAGGCCTTCACATACTCTGCAATTTCACTATGCTATGCACCCCCTCCTGCAGCAATCACCCTGTTCTCTTTCAGGTGTATCTCTTTCTATAATCAGGCCTGGCTCATCCCTAGCCTTTAAGGCAGGGGTGGGGAGTCTCAAGCCAGGGGCCAGATGCAGCCCCAGCTTACCTGGATATGGCCCCTGAGGCTCAGGGATCCCCACCACACATTGGGGAGTCTGCACGAGTGCTCCAGCCTCCCTGCCATCCACCCACAGGGCTGGAGCCCTCCTAAGCTCTGGTGTGTGAGGGGAACATGGGAAGTGTCTTTTTCATTCTCAGTCAGGGGCTTCTCATTTTCCTTCTCACTTGTGTATGGCTCCCAACTGATTTTTCTATGGGTCAGCAGTCCTCTGACCCAAAAGAGGTTCCCCACCCCTGCTTTAAGGGATGAGCCACCCTGTGGCAGCTCCTAAGAATTGTTACCCCTGAGTGGTTCCCAGACAGACAACAGATGTAAGCGCCACAGCAGTGCATGGAATTGTGAGCACAAAGCAAATTGCTGGAAGTGTTTTCAGTGTGATTAATGGGGTTAAATGGGTCACTTTTGAGAATCTTGGACAACAGTCCCATTGTGCAACATACTGTAAAAAGCACCTAACAAAGACAATCCATGTCCCAAGTGTTTCGTCTGTCACCATTCTTTCTGCTTGCACATGACTCCTGTTCTTCCCCAGGAGCTGCAGGGCCCAGGATATACATCAGGTTCCACTTCTGGAAAGCCACGCCACATACTGCCACTGTCTCATCCCCATTCTACCGTGCCACCGTCCCAAGCCTTTGCAGGCTTCATTCCGCACGTGAGTATCTGCTCTAGATTGTGAAGTCAGCATGATGACGAGTTGTGCTGAAGTTCAAAAACAGATGTCAATTGCATTTGGGGTTTTTCAAAAGAAGATTCTTCCCTGTCAGGATTAACTCATTTCCTAGAACTTCTCTTATATTCTGGACTTATTTGTTTTCTTTTTATTTAGCTAAGATCATCTTAAAAGCAGCTGGACAATAAAAACTAGCTAACTTTTTAAAACAAATATCCTTACTTCTTTCACTAACACCACTTTTCTCCCTTTATGTTGTAACTCAGCACAGACAGTGCAAAAAAGATTAATATGATTTCCAGCATCCAGCCAATTGTGTTTTCTGGTTCTCATGCACCGGTACAATCCTGCAGTATTTGGACTGCAAATTCTGCAAGAGAATGTTTGAAAAGTTTCTCCCTATACTGGCATTCTCTATTTTTTTCCCTTTCAGTTTGGCAGGTTTTGTATTAATATTAGATTATGTAACCTTCCTCCCTTCTTTTTAAATACACCTAAATCATGGATTTAACCTAAATCTTCTGCAGAAAATAATTCTCCATTATTTTCTGTGCAGTTTTTATATGATTCTCCATAAAGGACATGACCCCTCTCCCATCCAAGTAAATGGGAGTCCGCATTACCTTTGGCAGCAATTGGATCAAGCTCATACACATTAAAACACAGCAGAGTGTGGGTTTATCAGTTGCTATGCACACACTTTATTTTTTAATCAGTAAATATGTACTGAAGGACCAATTCTGTCCTCACACCAGTCCACTGATCTCAGTAGGAATTGCACTTAACTAAGGCCTTGAGCAACCCTCTGAATATGCACCTGGCATGTCCCCTCCATGCCCAACTACTTTCACATGCTGGGAGGGCCCAAAAGTCGCAGACAGACCCACCTAGCCATGGGGAAATAGGAGGTACTGCCGAGAAAATCTGCAGTAATTTTTTCTGTCTTGCTTGCCTTGGACATTCACATTTCCTACGGAGACAGCTGTGGCTCAGGGAAACCCCAATAGTGCAGCTCCTATAGGAGCTATACTGTCCAAGTCCACGGATTTATGGGAGCGGGTAGCAGGCAGCGGTGCCTACAGGATGTGGCCTGGTGAGGACAGAATTGGACTGTCTATTTACAGTATGTTCCATTTTATCTTTGCCCGGTCCAGTGTAAAACAAATGCTGACATTTAACTTAAAAACACTAATGCCCCCACGTTAGTAACTCAAGTGCAAAAGGTTTTTATTGTTTTTCAGAAAAGAAATGGTTTGATCAACTCTACATCAGGGCTAGTTTCCCTTTCACGCAGCTGAGAAAACGTCATTACAGGATTAGAATTTTGTGGCTAAGGCGTGTTTGTGTACTCTAGCCTATGAATTGTCTGTTTGCTCTGTCCATTGAATGTTTGCAGAAACTGCTACCTCCTTCCAACTGAGTTTTCTCAGAACTGAGAGCAGATGGGAAATTCGAAATAAGCTTTGACCAAAATTTAGCCTTCTATCACTTGCAGCCATTCACTAAAAAAGTTTTATTTACCAACTAACTTCACTTGCTAACATACCCCTTCTTCTGTATAGAAAGCATGTGAACAAAGTTTAATCAGTTGGCTCCAGTGAAATCAATGGAGTCATAGACAGAATGCAGTTGGCCTTTCTGAGAATGTCTACACTGCAATTAAAAACCTCTGCAGGTTGGTGCCAATTGATTCTGACTAAGGGGCTGTTTAAGTGCAGTGTAGATGTCCAGGCTCAAGCTTGCACCCAAGCTCTGGTACTTTGCCCCCCTAAAGCTCCTGCAGAGTCCCAGAGCTCAGGCTCCACCCAAGCCCAAATATCTACACTGCAATAGCCCCGTGAGCCCTCGCCAGCTGACACAGGCCAGTGGTGGGGGTGTAATTGTAGTGTAGACATACCCATTCTAAGCAGGCTGGCAGCACCACCTACTAAGATTGTGTGACACTTCACATGATAATCTCCTATTATTAGAGGCTTATAATTTCACCAAACTGTAACCATTTAGGCTGAATATTTTTGTATCAGGTCTGTTTCAAGCTGACTTAAGGGAAAAAAATCCTTTACAGCCAAAATAGTTTAGCCATTGAGGCTAAAGAAAAATGCACTATGTTGAAAAGAACTCTGGCAACCTTTTCTTTGGGAAGCGCAAGCCCACTAATAGCATGTTCCTCATTTTCATGGTGCCTGACTTGAGCCCCGGGAGTCTTGGTTTGCAGAATTGCTGAGCAATTATAGCTGCAGCTGAAGTCAATGGGGTTTGGGCTTCCAATATACACAGTTGATACAATGCTAAATAATCTGAAAAATCAGATCCTAGGGGTCTCAGATTGAACACTAAAATTAGTGGAAGCTTTTGACCTTGAAGTCCCTTTGCCTCTATTCACTGTGTGTAACACGGAAGTAATACCAGCCCCCCATCTTACGGAAGTGTTGTGATAATACATTCATTCATATTGGTGAACACTCAGGCCTGGTCTGCACTGGAAGTTTAGGTCAAACTTAACCACATTAGGTCGATTTTCTAAACAATGAGTCCACACCACCAAGCCTGTTCCATTGACTTTAAGGGCCGTTAAAGTTGATTTCAGTACTCCCGCTTTTCACAAGGAATAACGGTAAATTTGACCTTGCCTGGTCCACTTTAGGGTAGTGCAGACACAGCGCTGTGGAAATTGATGTCTTGGCCTCTGGGAGGTAACCCCCGGTGTCCCGCTGTGACCACTCTGGCCAGGATTTTCAACTCTACTGCTCTCCAGGTGCACAGGAAAATCCATGGGAAAATTTGAATTTCATTTCCAGTGTGGCCAGTGTGGCGAGCAGACCTCAGAGCAGGTTGCACACCTGAGCAACACACCTGACCCATGAGTTCCATGAATTCCCAGGGTTGCAAACAAGCACCAGCATGGAGCAGGCAGGAGATCCTGGACCTCACTGCTGTATGGAGAGAGGAATCTGTTCTCACAGAACTACAACCCAGCAAAAGAAACACAGATATCATTGCAAAGGGCATGGAGGAGAAAGGATAGGCCAGGGACGCCCAGCAGTGCCACGTGAAAATAAAGGAGCTGAGGCAGGTGTACCAGAAGACAAAGGAGGCAAATGGATGGTCTGGGTCATCACCGCAAACATGCCATTTCTATGAACAGTGTCATGGAATCCTAGAGGGGGACCCGACCAGTTTCCCAAGCCAGTCCGTGGATTTCCCCCAAGACACATCTCAGGCAGCAGCGTGGGGGACAGTGTGGATGAGGAACAGTAGAAGGAGGAGAATGGGGAGGCCTGCCTTATTCCATTCTCCGTGGTAGGACACCTTTCCATGCCTCCATGCCAAGCCAGCAGGAAGTGGTCTGGCATCACTGCAACACGAAGCATTGCAGCATACAGTCCAGGTTTCTGGCCACATTCACTCAGCATCCACTCCCAATCACTCTGTGTGATTTGGAGAAGACTGATATTGCACGTGGCAACCTGGATGAAGCAGGGGAACCTATTAACTGATGCCTCAGCAGTAAACCTCCTTTTGCTCATCCCCAATGAAGCATGGCTTGAGCCCCTGCCATGCCCTCACACCCAGCCCCTCTTCCCTCCAGAGGCTCCTCAGTGTCCACGTGAGTCCATATCACCTAGACCTCCTCCCCTATCTTGCCCACATACTCCTGCAGGAAGGAAAAGTTGTACTCTCCCAGCAAATAGGGGCGCTGAACTCTCGGTCACTGCGTAAGCCCCTGCCCTGCCTTGTCACCACACCAGACCCCATCCACCTTGTAGGCTCGAGTCCCAACCTGTTCTTTACCATGCCTGCCACCAAAACAAGTCCAGCTCTTCCCCTAGGATCCCTGTGGGATACCTGCTGCATAATGGGCGCTTAAACGCATAACTGTGGCCTTGAACATAACACATCCCTATGGCATTGAGACAGATCTCCCTTTAGGCTAAGAGATTAGGTTTTACACTCGACAGTTCATCTCCTGTAAAGTCTGCCCTTCATTTTTCATGACAGTGGGTGCGGCAGCACGTGTGCTGCAGGCTCCCTGGCTCCTCCAGCTGTCCAGCTAGCACAAAGCCAGAGGTGAAAACACACTGGGGATGACATGTTCAAGGAGCAAATCAGTCCACCCACTTGGACAGAGAGCAGTTAAGTGAGTGGAAGAATGTGCTGCCGCAAGAGATGTGAGCAGAGCGTGAGGACAGGAGAGCAAGCAGGGAGCCCGAAGTGAAGAACCAGGAGAGTCTTGACTATTATGGCAGATGTGATGACCCGCATGGCAGACTTCCTGCACAGCCACATGCACAGGCATCCACATTCCTTCCTACCCAGATTCCATAGCCTCCTCTTCTAGGGGCCCTGAAACGCTGCAGGGGAGTCAAGGGAAACCTCACACAACCCCACACATGCATCCTAGGGCAAAAGGCTGTCCTTCTCACACCTGTGATTTCTGCACAGGGGGATTGTAACACGCCACTTTCCCTTCTCTTCCCCCTCCCAAAGCTCTGCCCTGAATTCCTTTTCTGCCCCTACTTCCCTGTGTTCCCTAAATAAGAAAGCATGATTTCTGAGCTACGGTCTCTTTATTAAACTTAAAAAACAACAAAGGGTCTGGTAGCACTTTATAGACTAACAAAATATATAGATGGTATCATGAGCTTTCTTGGGCTTAGCCCACTTCTTCAGATGACCTGAGTTTTGAGTTTAGGATGTGCAGACCCAAAATAAATAGGGGAGAAGGGAGAGTGGGGAAGGGAAAAAAAGGAGGGGGGGCGGGAAGCAAGGAGCAGAGGGTATAAAAATATCAAAGGGAAAAACAAGTAGGCAGAACTGGTCATCTATAAGCACCTGAAGATTGGATAGTTAAAAAGAAGCAGATCAAAGGATAGCAATAGATAGGAAGAGTACTAACGCAAGAATCTACACAGACAAAGAGCTGTTTGCACCTTCATTGAATGTTAGGTTGATAATGTCCCAGCCATCCCTCATCTCGATGGAGGCCATCAGCGTGAGAATTGAACTTCTGGATGAATTGTAATTCCAACACCTCTCTGTGTATTTGACTTGTAGAATTGGTATGTGACAAGACGGCCACCTGGAGATCCTTTAAAGTGTGATTAGGTAGATTGAAGTGCTTTCCAACAGATTTCTATATGTTCCCTTTACGTATATCTGATTTGTGTCCATTGATTCTTTCTCGTAGGTACTGTCCAGTTTGGCCAACATATATTGCAGTGGGGCATTGCTGGCATTTGATGGCATAGATGTGCAGTTGAATGATCCTCTGATTTGGTAGCTTATGTTGTTGGCTCCAGTGATGAATTTGCTTGTATAGATATGTGGGCAAAGTTGGCACCATGTCTGATTGCAGGGCTGGGTTCCTGGATGTTTATGATGTGATTGTGTAGCATGGTTACTGGAAACTGTCATTCCTTTCAAGCAAGGTGGGGAGTGCATTCTGGGATGCTGACAATATGTACCCAGAACCATCCGCTGCACAATTTTGGTCCCAGTGTGCACTGGGAGCATAACCCAGAATGCAAAGGTGTGGCAGAAACTGTAGGATAGCTACCCACAGTGCATTGCTCTCAAAGTCGATGGTAGCCACCCCACTGGGGATGCACTACGTCAAACTATGTCAAATTCTTACACACAATGGGAACATGCACCTTGACTTTACAAAATCAGGTGCTAGAAAATTGACTTTAATAAATTCAACCTTATCTCTCAGTGTAGACAAGGCCTCGGACACTGTAGTGAGGAGTACCTGAGAAAAGCTGATGAGGAAATTAATAATTCTGTCTTCAGAGCAGGGTTTGACTAGAGTTCACGAAGGCCTAGGGCCACACATTGAACAACCAGGAGAAAAGAAAATATTGAATTTAATAAAATGTAATAAATACAGTATTGACTTTAACTTAGTTTTCATTGAGTGAAGACAAAAATTTGCATCTGTATGCAGTACTGTGTATATAATCATGCTGCATTTTTTTCTTTACAATATTCTGAAAGAGGGTCATGTTAGGATATAATATAGTCATATATATAAAGTATTTTGATTAAATTTCCATATATCTTCCATTAAAAAAAGCTAAAAGAGCTAAATAACTAAGAGGAAAAAAGAAATGTCTGTCATTAGCTGGGTATATAGGCTCTGGAAAGTTAAAATGCCATTTACATTTTTTTTATGAATGAATATTTAATTCAGATGCCACCCAAGCCAGGCATTGTGAAGGAGGACCCACTGCGAGATTTAAAGCGGCTTCTCCAGGAATTGAGAAGTACGATTGATGAGATTCCCTCCATGGTTCTCAGTAAGGATGACAGCGATGGCAGGCGAGAGTTACCTTTAGCTTCCTTGAGGAACACAATGTAAGAAGCATGTAAATGACTCTGGACTTATATAGCCTTCTGAAACTAAAATATGTCTGCCCAAATGTTCTGGGAGCAGTCCAAGATGCTACTCGATAGGAAACCTGGATTTAGCACTGAACTCCAGGTACCCGGAAAGATTGGCCATATTGCTCAAATTTGTTAGCCGCTTTCTGGGAGAGGAGTAAGAGTATTTATAAGAGTGCAGAAAGAGAATGGTGGCCCAAATTAAAAAGATAGGCAAGGTATCTGCTCCATTGTCTACTGAATCCCTATCACAAGCTGATGATGAGAACAATGGCTGTGATGGAACTAGAAAATGACTGCATCCGTTGCACCCCAGTGATGCTTTGTTGATTTACGTTTCATGTAAGCATTTCAGATTTTATTATAATTTGTGAACCCCCTTCTTCTGTATTACGGATGTATCCTCTCATTTGGGAGACAAGCAAATGGTTCCTTCGCACCTTACAATGACATCCATGATCATGTTAACTAACAAATCAACACCGCAGCATTTCTTGTGAAAGCCTGATGCTCTGGCCAGAAACAGACAATTTCTAAAGGTGAACATCATTCATGACTTTGAATTAGAATATATTCCTTATTTCAAAAATATTTTTCTCCCACAACATGTAAAATTGGGGCTTGTGAGACCAGTCTTATATCCCATATATCATGTTCTCATGCTTTTTTGGTTGAGGGACTGTTTTGATTGGGGAAAAAAAATCAGCGTCATCAGTAATTCAGCATCAAAACCTCTTGAGAGTCTCAACAGTCATGTCAAGAGAAGAACGTTTCAGAACACAGTGGAATTAATGGTGTTGATTTTCCAAGTCTGGATTATAATGATTGTTTGTGTTGTATCTTTCTGATGAAAGTGAGATAAACCACTGGGTTTTTTTGTTACTAATTCAGCCATAAGTTAAAGAAATGGTTTTCAATATCTAGCAAAAGGACGACAAATCTTTGACATTTTGCAAGGAACAGTTTCATTGGAAAGATTTGTCACTTTGTGTGATACCTTTTTCCCCATAAAAGTTGACATGAGGAGTGGAGATTCCTTTCTAGAACTAATTAATCCTCAGAAAGTGAAGGTATCTGCCAACTCCAATAGTGGTGTTTTTTTCTTGATATTGTTAACAGTGGTGCATTTTTCCCATACAGAGACGCTGTGAGTAGAGAACCTGCTGGTACATGCAGCCTGCGACAGGATATTTACAGCCGGTAAGAAACAGTGTCATTTGACTGATAATGTCCCAGACTTTTACAAACAATCCAGGAATTGGCCTACTAGCTTCTCTGGAGGATGTTCAATAGAAATAACTAAAGCTAAACATCTTTCAATTGACAAGTCCAAATAACTTGCTTCCAAACGGTGTAAAAGAGCTGGCTTAGGAGCTCACTGAATCATTAATGTTGATTTTCAATGTCTTGGAACAATGGGGATGTTCCAGAAGACTAGAGGAAAGCTATAGTGCCAATTTTTAAAAAGGATAAAAGGGATGACCCAAGTAATTATAGGCCTGTTAGCCTGACATCAATCCCTGCCAAGATAAAAAGAGTGGCAGACATGGGACTCAGCTAATACAGAGTAACGTTATTAATGTCAGTCAACATCGTTTTATAGATAATAGATCTTGATATTGTGGGCAGGCAGCCCAGCTCTTAGTACATTTAAACTGCAGAGCTGCAGCAGGGGTAGGTCCTGGACCCAGCACGAGCTGGGACTGAACCGGGCTGCCTTCCCTTATCGAGTAATTGAGTAGTCGATTAAAATTCTATCGACTACTTGATTAGCCAGTTAACCACATCTTAACATCCCTACTCCATATTAACAGAGCCTGCTTTTGACTACTTTTGATTCTTCCCTGTAGCGAGGACGTGTAACTTCAAATTTCTAAAACTGGGTGCCCAGAAGTTAAACTTAGTACATTAAAAATAATCTCCTAGTGTAGACATAGCCTAACAGAGTTATCCTTCCTTCTAATCTAGTCTCTTCCTCGCCCTTTCACAGCCAGATCACTAGGTAGCATTGAGTTGCCAAATCAGGACCAGCTGACAAATAGCTGCTAGGTCACTGGCAAAGTTGATCCCAATTCCCCTTAAGAGCAAGTGCACACTGCTGTTGGGAACCAGCATGGGCAGGTAGACATGGGAGTTCTGCTCAAACTAGCATGCTAAAAATGGCAGTGTGGCTGGGGTGGCACAGGCCATAGTTTATTTAATTTTTGTATTTATTTAAATATTTTTACCCTGCCTTTCTATTTAAAATATTCAAGGCAGCTTACAAGAACAAACAAAAAAAAATACAAATATATATAAAAATTTAAAATATGAGAATTTAAAATATGAGACCTCAGAGGGACATAACCAGCTAAAAACATATAGAGAGGAGGAACACACACATACAGAGTCAAACATTAATAAAAGCACAAGTAAAAGGGTGGCTTTAGCCTGACCTTGGCTAACGCTAAGCGTTGGCGCCGTGCGAATATCCCGAGGAAGAGAATTCCACAGCCTGGGAGCAAAAGCTGAGAATGCCCTGTTCAGGCTACTCACCCAAAATCAGGTAGGTTTGGACTTGGGTGCTGAGCCCGAGCTGCTGCCCATGCCGCTATGGCTGCACGGCTGGTTTTGGCACGGTAGCTCAAACAGAGCTAATATGTCTGTCTATTCCCATTGGGAAGCTCACTCCCAGCTGCCGGAGCTAACTTGTGGCAGTCCCGCAACTTCTGTTATTACGTGTAAACACCTTGATGAATGTGTATAACATGTTAGCAACTTTGTCTTCAGATCAGGTTGTTGTACTGCTGCAAACTGCTACATCTTGGGAATCCTGGGAAATCTGGCATTCCGATAGTAATGCTCCAAGGGGTTCTAACTGGCGTATGTCTTTCCATACAGAGATACTGCCGTGAGAGATTCCACTCCTCAAAACACTCTGGGGCAGGATACTTTCAGCAGGTGAGAAGTGAAGTCACTTAACTGAGTTCCGTGCATGTAACCCCAATAGCATCAAGGCATGCATGTTGGTTACATTATCTCTGTTATTTATTTGTAGGAGGTGACCGCTTTGTTCTGTTGAGTTATTCTTGTGCTTTTTAGCTTTCAGGCTTCTTGGAAACAGTGTAATAAACATGATCAGGCCAATTCAGTACTGATTTACACCTGGTTCAACCCCATTAAAGTCAGTACCACTTCAGGCTGTGTGGCAGTATGAAGTTGTTGCAATGCTATTTACAGATTATTGTTAGTGTGGATGAGAAGCTCCTCATGGTGATTCTGCTTCAGAAATAGCCCCTAACAGTGCCTGTTATAGACTTAAAATGCCAGACACTAATGATGGAATTGTGGATGTGCTACAAGTCCCATTTAAATCACCAATTGCTCTGCCTCTCTGAAAATCAGACCATTAGTACCCAAGCACCAAGACACAGAAATCCAGAAAACTGGGAGAATCCAGAAATCATGAAACTATTTCTGATTTCCAGGAATCCATTTAGGGCCAGATTACAATACTTTTCCTCATGTTAAGTGATACTTTACTTGAAAAGTGGTTCTGGTGATTTAAAAGTGGGACAGTATGGGGAGTACGGTACGAGTCAATATGACTTTGGATATTGGAATCCGGCCGTAAATCATAGCTGAGGGACAAAACAACGAATGAACTTTCCTTTCAAAATGAAACACTTGAATAATTAAATCAGATAACAAAATGATTTGATCTAGCTTTCCAGACACCGGTTGGAAGGCATGTTTTAGTCTTTCTTACCACACCATTTGCAAAACTGTCCAACCTAAACCTCCCTTGCTGCAGTTTAAGCCCATTGCTTCTTGTTCTATCCTCAGAGGCCAAGATGAACAAGTTTTCTCCCTCCTCCTTATGACACCCTTTTAGATACCTGAAAACGGCTATCATGTCCCCCCTCAGTCTTCTCTTTTCTAAACTAAACAAACCCAATTCTTTCAGCCTTCCTTCATAGGTCATGTTCTCTAGACCTTTAATCATTCTTGTTGCTCTTCTCTGGACCCTCTCCAATTTCTCCACATCTTTCTTGAAATGCGGTGCCCAGAACTGGACACAATATTCCAACTGAGGCCTAACCAGCACAGAGTAGAGTGGAAGAATGACTTCTCGTGTCTTGCTCACAACACACCTGTTAATGCATCCCAGAATCATGTTTGCTTTTTTTGCAACAGCATCACACTGCTGACTCATATTCAGCTTGTGGTCCACTATAACCCCTAGATCTCTTTCTGCCATACTCCTTCCTAGACAGTCGCTTCCCATTCTGTATGTGACTACCCTAACTGTCAGGGTAGTCAAACACTGGAATAAATTGCCCAGGGAGGTTGTGGAATCCCCATCTCTGGAGATATTGAAGAGTAGGTTAGATAAATGTCTATCAGGGATGGTCTAGACAGTATTTGGTCCTACCATGGGGGCAGGGGACTGGACTCGATGACCTCTCGAGGTCCCTTCCAGTCCTAGTATTCTATGATTCTATGAAAACAAACCCCTTATTCGTCAGTTGATATTAGTAGTACAGTAAATCAGTTCTCAGTCTATACATTGAAACATACCAGGAAATGATGGATGCAGTCATCTGCTTTCTCTGTTCTAATATCCACCACACATTGCTATTGAATAAAAAAAATCTCAGTGCTGGATTACAGGCTATATTTTTATCTCTGTAAATCCTTCCAGCCAGACTCATCAACTTATTTTCTCTGACAAAGCAGTAGATTTTCCTCAGTGTTTCCTTTTTTGCTGTTAAAAGGTCAAGAGAAAATAATTAGCAGTAGATTATCAGTTGATAAAATGATCCGTGAATATAAATGTACACGAGGAAAAAAAAACCAGCCACTTTTTTGCATTTTAATGTATTGTAATTGAATTGCTACATATCTATGCTTCGTGTAACCCCAACAACATCAGAGTATGCATGTTGATCTCACCATTCATACCATGCAACCCTCCTTATTACTAGTAAGATAACGTTCCTCAAACAAGGAAGAATCAAAAGCAGGAGAGCATACCTAGATGTGAACCTGAACAGTTCTATATCAAATACTCTGTTCTACAGACAGTCTGGAGTAAATTCAGGGCTGTTACACCAGGAATGCATGTAGCCTACTAAGTATAGTAAACTTATAAACAGAGTACTTGTCATTACTGCTTACTTAGAACATTGACATACGTATGGAACAACTACCAGTGATATTGAGAACTCCATTCATAAAATGTGTGCCCTAATTAAAACTCAGCTATTGCAGGTACTATTTATACAATAGCACCATTAAAGGGAAAAGGATTATCACCCAAATTCTGCCGATACCTAAAGCACTGAAGTAGCTGGTGCATAAATGTTGAAATAAGCTTTTCATGTCAATATTTTGTTATGCTAGAATCAATTATTTATATCACTATGCTGGAGTTATACTGCTTTAGGCTCTGTGCAGCCCTCCCCACTTACAGTATGAATTCTACAGCAAGATTACTGCACAGCTCTGGCAGTTGTATTTCTGACTGGGTTTCACCCCTCAACTCTGCACAAAGACCCTGCTCCTGCCATTTGTTGTGTGTGGGCAGACCATTGGCAAAGCTCCATCCAATCCAATGAAGCTCCTTGCAGACTGACCCCTATTTTTGCCTGGCACCCCACTGACTTCAGTACAGCCTTCATGGACACAAAAGTCAGCCCGTATAGGACACTTTGCAAGATCAGCACTGTAGGCTACATCTACGCTACAGCAGAAAGGCGACTTAAGCTATGTAATTTCAGCTTCGTGAATAACTATATGAGTCCCTTCAGTGGAGTTACCACTCAGCTCTCCTGTTGACTTCCCTTACACTTCTTGTCTGGGGTAGACTAACAGGATCGATGGGAGAGCAATTTGCAGTCAATTTGGTGGGTCTTCACTAGACCTGCTAAATCAACCACCAATGAATCAATCTTAGGGTACGTCTACACTAGCCCCCTAGATCGATCTAGGGAGGCTAATGAGGGCGACCGAAATTGCAAATCAAGCCCGGGATTTAAATATCCCGAGCTTGATTTGCATGTTCAACGTCGCCATTTTAGAAATTGACTATCCGAAGTAACTGCCCACGTCTACACGCGGCAGTGAAACGGGATTCTGATTTAAAGCCCCTAAATCAAATCAGCTGGTAAACCTCATTGCAGGAAGAATAACAGCTAATTCGAGTTAGGGCTTTAAATCGGAATCCCGGTTCACTGCCGCGTGTAGACGCAGGCAGTTACTTCAGGCTAGTCAATTTCTAAAATGGCGATTGGCCAGGAACATGCAAATCAAGCACGGGATATTTAAATCCCGGGCTTGATTTGCAATTTCGGTTGCCCTCATTAGCCTCCCTAGATCGATCTAGGGGGCTAGTGTAGACGTACCCTTAGAGAGTCAATCCAGGCTGTCGTGTAGATGTAGCCTTAGTCTTTACTCTACCCTTATGCAGCCAAAACTCTCCCTGGGAATTAAGAATGGAGTAAAACCTAAGCAAGGACTTCAGGGTTTGGCTCACTGCTTACTCTCCAGGTAGAGCTTGTAGTGTGTTTTTCCTCACTGTTTGATGTTTCCGCTCTGTGGACTGAGTGCAATTATATATGTTAGACCTTTTATATAACATAACCCAGTATTCTAAATGTATGGGCCCTCTACGAAAGTCAAAAATCCCCATATTGTACAAGAGCACCCAAGAGTTAATCCAGCACCCACTGAAGTCAGTAGAAAAATTTAAATTGAACTCAGCTGGCACTGGATCAGGCCCTAAGTGCTTAAACTGAGGTACTAACATGGCTAAGAGTATGCAGCTTTAATTTGCAGTGAAGTCAGCAGAAGAGACTCTCAAATAGCATGTTTATGGTGGACATGCAAGTATGTGTATAAGGGCAGCTCACTGACCGTGGCAAATTTCCACTTTTCCCAGCAACATAAGCACCCCGTCCTCTCCAGGCAACATTGCCCGCTGCTGGGCTACACTTTCTCACACACACATACACACACTTATGTTCCTTTGTGGTGAGAGATATGGCCACAGTGCACCTCTACAGCATTCTCCCATGGACTGAGCTACATGCAAGTGTGAGGCCACACCATTAGGCTGTGTCTACATTGGCACCCTTTTCCGGAAAAGGGATGCTAATGAGACAAGTCGGAATTGCAAATGCTGCGGGGATTTAAATTTTCCCACGGCATTTGCATAATAACTGCCGCTTTTTCGGCTCGGGCTTTGACGAAAAAGCGCCAGTCTAGACGTGGCTCTTGCGGAAAATAAAGCCTTTTCTGGAAGATCCCTTAGTCCTGATTTTAAGAGGAATAAGGGATCTTTCGAAAAACTTTATTTTCCGCAAGAGCGCTCTAGACTGCGCTTTCGTCAAAGCCTCGAGCGAAAAAGCGGCATATTATGCAAATGCCGCGAGGAAAATTTAAATCGCGCATTTGGAATTCGACTTGTCTCATTAGCATCCCTTTTCCCGAAAAGGGTGCCAATGTAGACACAGCCTTAGTGTTTATATTATGCTAAAAATTGCATGAGCTTTAAATGCCTGAGCACACTACGGCTGTGATAATCCTTTCATCCCTCCAAGTCAGCTCATTTGAGCCCTGCAAACACCCTGTACCTTTCATGTTTGTGTATAAGACTTCTAATATGCATGTAACGCTTCACTTGGTCATTGTGAGGCAACCCCTCCGCATGGCACTTTCAGAATGCTAGTCTTGCCATTGTTCTGCTTGCAGGGAGCCTTTAACTTTACATGTTTCGGACCTTGAGCACCCAACTGTTACCATGTCTTTCACGTCCACTGGTAAGTTTTCACTGGCTGCGCTAAAGAATGCGTGTTTCAGGTAGGCGTGGCTTGGGATAGAGCAGAATTGTATAGAGACAGGAAACGAGTGTTTTCCTGAGGTAAGTGTTACAATGTTTCTTAGCGGAAGCTAGTTACAAAAGCTAAAGCACTTATCAGAGTGCTTCTCCACGTGCATTTTGTTGTTAATAGGTCAGCTCTGAGAGTGACATCAGCCTACTAAGAATGGAAAAGAGGAGGGCTTTGCAGTTAGCTATTGTCCCAGTCCTAGAGGAATTTCAGCAAGTTATTGTGGTTACTATGTTTTTTCCCATGACTCTCTTCCCACCCGACAAAAAAAATGTCCATAACAAGCCTTTGTTAGAAGTAGTGACCGTGTCTAATTACAAAGGCCAACGTTTTACAGCTTGGGTGCCCACATTTAGGGTTCTAATTCCCTATTATATTCAGGCAACTCAATAAGGGATCTGATTTTCAGTGATTCTAAATAATGGCAGCTCCCATGGACTCAGAGTAAAGGTTGCTTAGCACCTCTTAAAATCAGGTCACTTTTACTTAGATGCCTCCATGTACGTTTTGGGTAAATATTGGCCTAAGCCTTCTCCTCACTAGCTAAACAGAAGGTAAAGCAAGAACTGGGTCGCAACCATGAAAGTTTGATCTGAATTGTTGAAAATTGGGTGCTTCTCTAAGGATGATAGACACTAGGGATGTAAGCGACTAGTTGAGTAGTAATAGAGATGTAGCCGTGTTAGTCTGATCTTGCTGAAACAAAAGACAGGACTATGCAGCACTTTAAAGACTAACAAGATGGTTTATTAGGTGATGAGCTTTCGTGGGCCAGACCCACCTCCTCAGATCAAATAGTTGAATAGTCAACTATCTGATAAGCCTAGGCTTATTGGGTAGTTGAGTCACTACTCAACTACTCGCTTCCCCCCTCCCACTGCTGCCTCCGTATCAGAGGCAGCAAGGGGGGAGCAGGACCTGGAGCTGGTGACTCTTACTACATTTAAAAACTGGAGCTGCAGCGGTCCCTGAGTCAGCATGATCCAGGACTGCTCAATCCTGGCTCATGCCGCCCCCAGGAGCTAACACCCTTACTGACTAATCAAGTAATCAATGGAAATTAACCGTTATTTAACGTCCCTAATAGACACAAGTAGCCAGTGGATGCACATTTCGCCCTATTCACCTAGGGAAAAGGTACAAGCCATCTTCCAGTTGACAGTCCATGCAGCAATAGTGCATGGGACTTGCAAAGGCGCTATCCCCTCCCACCCTCTGGTCTCTGGGATAGAGGGTAAGGTGGGCGCTATAGTCCTGGCTGCTGATGAAAAAGGGGAAGGATGACAGAGCGCAATGAAGAGAACAGGATTATGAAATGGTGGCATAGCAGAACTCACATTAAGAGTATCAGATGAGCTTTTATTCAAATTGCACTACGTTGATTTTCTAGCAAGCCCATCCGTCTTCACTGCTGCTCCTCAATATGCCTCTTCCCCAAAGAAGTTCTCCCAGGAGGAGAGATACAAAGACAGGTCTCCAGTGCACTTGCTGTTAACTGCTCCACTAGATGACCTGAAGGCTGGCCCTAGTACTTCAGCAGACCATCGACCATCTTTGAGGAAGGGAGGCGCAACAGAAGTGACAACTACAGCTGCCCAGAAAAGTAAGTTTGGCCCCTTCCTCCAGTCAAGAGAACTCTGCTGGCCTTTTTTCTCCTGAATCATGACTATAGTGAATTACAAACACTAGGCTGAATACATCTCAATTGTAACTCTACCGAGACCAGAGAAGCTATTCTGCCTTACACAGATGTTGTGTTATATGGTCTATGACAGTGTTTCTCAACTTTTTTTTATAAATACCCCCCTTTTAAAAAAAGTTATAAATACCCCCTTTAAAAAAATTATAAGTACTCCCCAGTACCTACAGTTTTCAGACACACGCATTTTTTTTCTACCATTGCAACACATTTGTTTAAACAACTTAATCGTAGCCAGGCGGACGATGAAATTTTTGGGTGTAAAAAGTACAAAAATAATAAAGCACTGTAAAACTTAAAACAAAAATTCAGTTTTCTCCAAATTTCAGTTGTGTTGATGTACCCCCCAGACTTCTCTCTAGTACCCTTGAGCTTTCTTGTACCACTGGTTGAGAAACACTGGTCTATGAGGGCAACATTTTTAAATGTTCAGAAATATTTCTCATTTTTGCCTTTGTAATATTTAACCATTTAAATCGTCCCTTTTTTGCTCAATATAAGCAGCGGCAATTCTCAAAATTACGTTTTTCTTTTTAAACAGGTGTTTCTTTCACTCCCAGTTCTCGTAAGTATGATTCCATTATGCACATTTGTTCCAAAGCTGTGTTCTAGAGTTCGCAAACCTGCCCACCTTTCTAAAATCCATCTCAGTTATTACCGATTTTCTCACTTCACACTGCATTCATTTAAATGACAAAATGCTTCAACATTTAGGAAGTGCTGTATGGCTACAGCCCATATGAAGAGAAACATTTCCTGTAGTGTATACACCCTGAAGTGCATCACAGCAACTGTTTAACAGTGATTATGATTAACATATGCCAGGTTAGGATAGAAAGTAAAGTACTATATCCCATTAAAACCGCATGGGAAATTAACAAAACATTAACAAAACTGAAAGAAAACAATTGGGATGAGATCTTCAAAAGCATTCAGTGTTGGCCTAATTCTGCATCCCTTAAAGTAGCTCCCGTTGATTTCACTGGCAGCAATTAGGCCAACATTGAGTGCTTTTAAAAATGCCAGTGACTGTATATAAGTTAAGTGCTTCTAAAACTAAACTTGACAATGCAGAATATAAAACAGATTTGAAGAGAAAGGGAGATAAACATAACTGAAAATCAACTATAGCTTTAAAAAGTCTGGAATACATGGCCTTCCCTTATTAAATCAGAACAACATACAATTTACCAGGAACTCAATTCTACAGTCATTACCCAATCAAACCTCCATGCAAGAGATTTGCTGCCACGCTCCTAAGACAGCAGTTCCTGATTACTTGAAGAAGAAATAAGTTACCCAAAAGGTAATTTGGACAAACAGGTTCCTTCTGTCCATCTGGCAGAGAACAGTTTTGGCAAATTCCTGTTGTGGCAGGTAGACAGACAATCCTATTCCTTCCTCAGTAGGAGCTGAGAAAACAGCACTTTCTTGGAGAGAGGCAAAAAAGAGGGCCCCCCTTTGGCCAGTACGTTGTCATTGGGCTTTTGGGGAGGAGGGGTTGTTTTCAAAAGAATCCCGATTCTTCCTTTTGGCAATGAGATAAAAGCAAATGATTCTTCTTTCATCAGGGGAACATCACACACAAACACCCACCCCTCTCTCTCTACCTACCTCCTTGGTTGCAGGGCAATCAGTTCCACATCATAGATTTTAAGGCCAGAAGAAACTATGAGTTAAAGTGCAGCACCTTCCAATGAGCCCACAAAGCTAAGTCCCCTAAGACACATGTTTGTGGCTACATCTGAATGGCCAGAATTGGAGAACCCTTTCCTCTAGGCCTGAAAGTTACAGTATCATAGAATCCTAGGGCTGGAAGAGATCATCGAGCCCAGCCCCCTGCCCAACCCCAACTAAATCATCCCAACCAGGGCTTTGTCAAACCAGGACTTAAAAACCTCTAGGGATGGAGATTCCGCCACCTCCCTAGGGAACCCATTCCAGTGCTTCCCCACCCTCCTAGGGAAATAGTTTTTCCTAATATCCAACCTAGACCTCCCCCACTGTAACTTGAGCCCGTTGCTCCTCGTTCTGCCATCTGTCACCACTGAGAACAGCCTTTCTCCATCCTGTTTGGAACCCCCCTTCAGGTAGTTAAAGGCTGCTATCAAATCTCCCCTCACTCTTCTCTTCTGCAGACTAAATAAGCCCAAATCCCTCAGCCTCTCCTAATAGGTCATGTGCTCCAGCTCCTAATCATTTTGGTCACCCTCTGCTGGACCGTCTCCAATGCATCCACATCCTTTCTGTAGTGGGGGGCCCAGAAATGGATGCAATACTCCAGATGTGGCCTCGCCAGTGCAAAATAAAGTAGAATAATCATTTCTCTAGATCTGCTGGCAATGCTCCTCCTAATGCATCCTATGCAGTTAGCCTCCTTGGCTACAAGGGCACACTGTTGACTCATATCCAGCTTCTCATCCACTGTAATCCCCAGGTCCTTTTCTGCCGAACTGCTGCTTAGCCAGTTGGTCCCTAGCCTATAACAGTGCTTGGGATTCTTTCGTCCCAAGTGCAGGACTCTGCACTTGTCCTTGTTGAACCTCATGAGTTTCTTTTGGCCCAGTCCTCCAATTTGTCTAGGTCACTCTGGACCCTACCCCTACCCTCCAACATATCTACCTCTCCCCCAACTTAGTATCATCCACAAACTTGCTGAGGGTGCAATCCATCACCTTATCCAGGTCATTAATAAAGATGTTGAACAAAACTGTCCCTAGAACCGATCCTTGGGGCACCCCGCTTGAAACTGACCACCAACCTGACATTGAGCCGTTGATCACTACCCATTGGACTCAACAATCTATCCAGCTTTCTCTCCACCTTACCGTCCATTTATCCAATCCATACTTCCTTAACTTGATGGCAAGAATATTGTGGGAGACTGTATCAAAAGCTTTGCTAAAGTCAAGGTATATCTCATCCACTGACTTCCCCATGTCCACAGAGCCAGTTACCTCATCATTAGGCAATCAGGTTGGTCAGGCACGACTTGCCCTTGGTGAATCCATGTTGACAATTCCTGATCACTTTCCTCTCTTCCAAATGCTTCAAAATGGATTCTTGAGGATCCCCTCCATGATTTTTCTGGGGATTGTCTGTGTACTGCTGTATTGGTCTCCCAGCAGATGTCAGGGTGACTGAAGTGCCCCATGAAAACCAGGGCCTGTGATCTGAAGGCTTCTCTTAGTTGTATGAAGAATGCCTCGTCTACCTCATCCACCTGATCTGGTGGTCTAGAGCAGACATCAACCACAACATCACCTTTATAGCTCCCTTCTCTAAGCTTAACCCAAAGACTCTCAACAGGCTTTTCTCCCTCTATACACTGTAGCTCTGAGCAATCATACAGCTCTCTTACATACAGTGCAACCCTGCTCCTTTTCTCCCCCCTCGCTCCCGCCCCGTCCTTCCTGAACAGTTTACACCCTTCCAGGACAATGCTCCAATCGTGTGAGTCATCCCACCAACTCTCCATTAATCCAGTCAAATTTGTTATGTGACAAAGCAGGCTCTTTTCTCCTTGGCAGTGAAGGGACTTAGTCCTGCTATTGTCCGGCAGTCAGGATACATATATTCATTCCCACTGATGGGGGGTTAAAAGGGGCAGCTGCCCAGCAATTGGAAAGGGCTTAGGCTCCCAGCCACCACTGCTGCAGGAGTAGCAGCAGTTGGAGCCCTGGGCCCTTTAAACTGCAGCTGTAGCGTCATGCCACGCACTCCAGGCGGCTCTCAGGAATGGCTGGGGGGCATGGCATGTTCCGGGCGATGCTGAGGGCTGGCTTCCTCAGCCTTGCCCCTTCTGCCTGAAGCCCCACCCCTTCCAGGAGTGCAGAGCAGCCTCCTCACTTGCCCAGGGGCCCAGCTAGTCTGTCGGCCCCCCTGCATACATTCCTTCACACTCCCCTTGATGCAAGGAGGAATTTTGTCTAACTGGGGACTTAGCAAAAAGGCTTTCAGGATTTGGCCAAACAAATAGCCTGTAGAACAGATCTAAATCCTCCTGCCCAGAAGTGATCCCAACTAGTTTGGAAAAGCACAAGTAGTTCAGACACGAAGCCCCCTACTACCGTTAAACCAAAAATGTGTCAGTGGCATTTTCTAATTAAATAAAATGTGCAGTTACCTAAGCTCTGTATTTGCAATAGTCAGGGCATTTCCTATGGCAAACATAGAAAAATACTGAGATAACCACTTCTGCCTATACATCTTAGGCAGAAGTGACCAACTTTTCCATCCCATCACTAAACGGGAGTGTGTTTTAACACCAGTGTATCAGCCACCTGCCAGTGGCTCAGGTTGCCAGGCCTACTTTATTAATCTGGCATCAAAAAATCCCTACATAAATAGGGCCATCAATGAAACACCGATTGAGACTAACCATTGGAGTGAGCCCCGGCGGCATGTTAGTTACTACATTTTCTTTTTATGGTTTGTAATCCCCTCGAGGAGCCTGACATTATCACTGCCCTCTCATTTGGCTGGAGCTTTTACATTTGGCAAACCTCAAGGTTTTCCCTGTGTGTTTCCCAAGCCAAAATAGCCATGCTGGGCTCACCTCCATGCACTGAACGCTCACATTGCGTTGCTGTGTCCCTGCTGGTGGGCTAACCCTGTAACACCTTGTATGCTTATAGTTTAAAAACTAGAGTACACACGATCATATGCTGAATAAGACACACATGACACATCTATGCTCATTGCTAGGGGACAGTCGGGCAAGTGCAAGTCCATTAATCCACAGAACAACACGAGCTTCTGCCACCGATGTGCTTTACCCTGGAAGGGGCTTCTCAGCTCTGGAAGCAATGCGTTGCAAATGTAATGAAGACTTTTATGGGGTGCACATCGCTGCAGTTGCAGTTACACATAACCCACCACTTTATTTCACACAGACCACTGGACAGCCCGATGGCGCTGAGGACATTCAGCTGCTGCCAGCGCTGGCTCAGTTCAAACCTGTAACTTAGAGAGGAAACGTTCCATGGCCCGTGCTTTTTCTGTGTAGCTGTGTCTCTGCCTACCCCCATCTACTTGTCCCTTTCCCTCCTCCTTTTGGAATCAGCAGCAGATATGAACAATGCAGCTCCTGACCAGAAGTCGTTTACTATGGGGCCAGCTGCAGAGTGAAACTATGATTGTGCAATCATAAAAGCACTGATTTGCATGAGCACAGCACTTCCTCCATGTGCCATTATACCTGCTAAATTGGAGACACCTCGCCATTGTGGAGCGTGTTCCCAGTGGAGACCATGTTCAAAGGATCCCACCTGCGGGCCATGTGTTGAGTTAAATAGGGCCATCTGCACTGTGTAAACCCAAACTGCACTGTGGGCCACACGTTGAGTAGCCCTGTGTAAACCCAAACTGCACTATGGGCCACACGTTGAGTAGCCCTGGGCTAGTGTATCGTCCACCTCTTGATCTAACTGAATCCCAGACTGGCCAGCTACTAACTTGCTTACAGATGTAACATCTGCACATTTCAAGTCTATTTCTGAACATCACTGTTCTGTCAGAGGCACTGTGGCCTAGAGAGTGGAGCACTGTACTGGTGCTGAGAAGACCTGGCTTATGTTCCCATGTCGGCTACGTGCCTGTAAATGACCTTGGGCAAGACCCTTCGCTTCTGTGCCTTAGTTTTCTCATCCATAACATGGACCTCTTGCATAAAGAGTTATGAGATCCTCTAATGGAAAGTGCTACACACAATTATTATTAACAAAGTAATTCTTATGCCTTCCCCTCTACACAACCACACAGCATGTTGGCTTGCTTGAAATAGAACTACTAATTACTAGAGCTGATAATTATCTTGCCATCTCATTTATTTTCTCTTTGATATTCAAAGTTGTCATATTTGTTTAAACTATCTTAATTTTAGAACTAATTTTAAGCCTGTAATACGGAGGTTCCTTATACAAGGTATTTTTTGTACCTAATGATTAATCATTTTCTCAATAGCTTCTCAGCCTGTTGAAACCAGTGGGAGCACATGCAGGAAGCTACAGAACAAGATGGAAAGCCTACAAAACCTGGTGGAAACATTACAGTTGAAAAACCAAGGTACTGGAATTTATTCTAATGAAATCACTAGTATTTTTTAAAATGTGTTGATCTCCACTGTCTTTGTGGTACACACCATAGCTCTGGTCACGTTTGTCCATTTCTCTCTGTTTCGATGTGTCTGCTTTACTAAGACCCACTTCCACATTATCCACCTTCTAGGAGAATAAACAGATTAACTCCTCAATGTACTCAGCCCCTTAACTCTAATAAGCTCTGAAATCCTAAATCTCTCAAACATGGCAGCTGTTCAGGGGTGCAGGCACTAGTTACATGGGGTTTTTAAAGAGCTGTTGACACGTTGTGGAAATCGAAAGATATTCTCTTCAGAGGAGTCTCCATTGAAAAACAAAATCACAGTTTACCAGCAGTGACTGCATGGCCATAACGAATCCTCCTCAGCTCTTCCTTACTCTCAAAACAGGGAAATACTGTCGCCTCAGCCACCCATTGATTGCAGCTGACATTGGGGCCAGCTCCTACTCCCACTCACATTGAAACCACCAGCAAAATTTGTCTCAACTTCAGTGACTGCCGTCTGCTGCGTTAGAGAATTCCTTTTGTCATCGGCCCTTTTTTTTCACTCCATGTTTTAATTCTTCTCCTTTTCCCCTTCACTTCTGTGCTTACGGACCCAAAAAAGACTGCTTCCACACACCATACAATTCTTATGTGAAAGTCCTGAGTGATGGAAATGTATTTGATAAGACTCTACTGAAATTATTTACATAAAATAAAAAGCCAAGCGGGAAAAAGTTTGAGCCAGCTGGATGTAAATAGTCATTGACTTCAATGACCCCTCAGTATTTGCTCTCATTTATCTTCCTTGTTTTACAGCAGCATGTTTTCTGTGCCAGCATCCCTTCAATAATGCATTATACAATAGCTGTATAAGAGCTACAGAACAAATATGTAACCCTCTCATGCACGTGAACAAACTCCACCTTACAAACATTGGCACAAAGTCACTTACTGTTATGGGTTGTATTGAAATGGATTGAATTGTAACCAAAATTAATGGAGTTGTGCCCATTTACTTTCTGACTCGTAGTACAGTTGCGCTATTGGGTCCAAATGAACAGCTGTATGCCTCAGCTGAGGGAATATCCATTTATTATTAGGCCTCTTTTGTGTGTTAAACCATCAGCCTACTAAAATCGAAGCCACGTTTGTTCTGTTCAGGGCTTAGCAAGCACAGAGCATTGCGGGTGCAATGCGCTGGCTGACAGCCTAAAACTGCCAGTGTCAATACCTGAGGCATCAATTGTTTTCTGCTCAATGTGATCTAGCAAGTAAACTTTTCTCAATGCTATTTTCAGCAATGTCTTCAATGATCAGATGTCAGGAAAAGAAGATTGAGAAAGTGAAGGAAAAGGAGAAAAAGCTAACAAAATGAAGAAACACTGTACGGTTGTGATCGTTTTAATAGATGCCGATTGTGCCCCATTAAATGTGATGTTTAAAATATAGGACACTGTTGAAGATTGATAATAAAGGTTCTTGTAGTTTTGTAATCTGTGTCTTGGACTAGAATACTAGCTGCATCTGCGGTTCTAAAAGAACAGGATATACTGAGACGTAAACACAAGTCAGGGAGCTACTGGTGTATCTTTGATTGGCATATATTGGGAATAGCCACATATGCCAAGTGACACAGTTGAAAGAGAGTTATGCTAGTCATCCCAAATAAAATCCAACAGAGCCCTCACAAAACTGCCCCACACATACATAGCCTGGATCAGTCACATCTCCAGCAATTATAAAAGCTGTTAAATCTTCAGAAATATAAAATGGGATGCCTTTTGGTGGCCATCCCCCTCTGAAAGCAATACTGAGTAGCTTCTTCTATACACAATGTCATGATAGTCCATATTTCAGAGGTAGAAACAAATGGTGCATCCCACCCCATAGGCAAACTGGGATCTTCCCTTTTCCACTTCTATAAACTAGCCAACTTCCACCCCTGCCAACTCTTGGATCCTACACCTGGTGCTGGAGCAGGATGAAATGCAGCTCATGCTGCACCTCGTTTCAGTGTGATTGTGGGGGAGGCCGTGAAGACACAGTTCCGTCTCAGTAGATAGAAGGTGCTATAGCTGGCAGGATTTATTTTTAATCTAGTGGGCACCTGAAGCTGCCATGCACTGGGACATCAGCAGTAGCTCCAAAGGGGCTGAATTAGGGAGCAGAGTGAAAATGGGGAAAGAGGGGTGGTAAAAACATAATTTGAAACTACTGTTGTCTTCGCTTCTGACTATTAAGCCATCAGTCAGATGCATTCACGTGGATTTGGCTGGCTAATTTAAGGTCCCTTTTTTTTTTTGAAAGGGTGAGCTATCATCTTTATATATTGCTACCAGCTGAATTCACTAAAACACACAATGCTGCATTAATGGCAGTATCTAAGCAAAGCGCCTATGAAGACCACCGTGGACCTGACCGGGAGCAATGCACATGTGAGGCATGTCTGTCAGACTCAGCGATTTATTTTTTAACTAACTTTTGACGGGAGGATTTTTGCGTGAGTGAGCGGCCAGATGACAGAACAGGTAAAGGGGCTTATTCAATCTGAAAAGGCTAAGCTATGCTGCAGAGGAGGCAGTTAAAGTAGTGAAAACCACCCTGACAGCACTGACCAGGCTAATATGTATAGGCCCAGTAAAAAGTGACAAAGCCACACGGGGAAGGAGTCGTAAAAGAGAGGCACTTAACACTTTAAAGTAACATCTGTATAACATAATCAAAGAACCCTGGGGAGTAACATTTGCAAAAAGCGCCGAAGTGATTTAGGATCCTCCATCTCATTTTCAATAGTGACTTAGTGGAGAAGGCTGTAGAGTCTACGGCAGCATAGCATCCCCAGCACAGAGGTAGCGTACACCAACCGGAGGAGTTTTTCTGCTGGCATAGTATTACCGCCTCCCCACCCTCTTCTGTCAGCATAGCTGAGCCTACTGTGATGCTTAAATTGGCATAGCTATGGCACTAGGGAGTGGGAGGTTACCGCTTTGGCCACTCGAGTTATGCCAGTATAAGTTAAATGTAGACCAGGCCTAACTGTTCAATGAAACCGTCTCCCAAGTTCCTAAACCCCTTTGAATATCAGGACAGAGGCTTGGTCTCCACTTAAGTTTCATTGACATAGTTAAATCAATCAGTTAGGGATGTGAATCAACCACTCCCACCCCCATCCTTCTGACCAACACAGTTATGCTGACCTAACCCTCACAGAGGCCCAGCTATGGCAAAAGAAGAGCGCTTTTATTGACGTGGCTAATGTCATTTGGGGAGGTAGTGTTTCTATACCTACAGAAAAGCCTCTTCTGTCAGCGTAGTCACAGCCTACACCAAAGGACTACGCCAGTAGATTGCCCATTGCCTAGAAACATCCTTCCCTTTGGCAAATTTTACCATAGGTCAGCCAAGAAGGTAATATAGGGGAAGGAAATAAATGAGGAATAAGCCTAGTTCCTATGCGAGCATGATGCACCGTTCAGGTTTATAAAAGCCATATCATTTGGAGGAGTGGCTCTTGGTAACCACAAAACATCTAACTTACTCTAAAAAGTTTGGTTGGTCTTAAAATAACATGACACAATACTCAGGACAGACCAATCATCCAGACTTGCTCTGTTCATTGTCAGTTTCATTGGGGTTTGCAGGTTCCTTTATGCTTTTCAAAGACTGTAGTCATCGTCCACAGTAACGTCACACAAAGTCTCTCATTAGTCTCAATTCAGTGGCTCACTAGTTGATGCTTGTGACTCAGTAACATCTTGAATCTGTTTCACAGGCCTTGGTCATAATTAGATGCACTCCACCCTCCATCAAGCACTTCTAACATCATGGTAACCTTAACATCAGTGCTTAAGTGATACCTGTGTTCTTGTTCTATAGTTCCTTTAATTCTCAAAAATGTTAAGTAGTAAAGGTTTTAGGGGAGGGGGAAAAAAATCCATGCGTTTTAACAGTTTAACACTCTCATTCCAAAAGAGCTGAATGATCTGTGCCACACCTTTATGCACAGGAGGAATGTTCATAAGTTCATTTCCCTTTTACATGGGTTATCTGCAGAACAATTACAGAGCAGGAACTGGTAGCGCAAGCCTCTGTGGACTGCTCTACCCACCCGCCTCTCGGCTGCCAGAAAGGGAAGCCAAGTACAGACTTGGAGATTACTAATTACAGTGCGGGTGGGCCAATAAACTGATCCATGAACGTTAATTCATATAGGTCACCCCCAAATCACTCAAAAGTAACAACTTCCAGACATTATTAGCCTAGGTAGGGTTTGAACCAGAGACCTAGAGTTCAATGGCCCTCTAATCCAATTTGCTGAGCCATCACACATAATAGCTTGTAAGACAGTTCTGAACAACTCCGGGTCGGGCCTTTTGCATTCACAGCAAAGTTGCTGCACATTTACTATGCCAATATGGCTAGAGTGGCGCACAACCTCCTCAGTATGGATGCAGTTATACAGGTATGAAGGTGCTTCTATCAATACAGCTTACTCCATAGAGGAATAAGTTATACCTTTACAAAGGACCATTATACTGGTCACCTGTGGTATTGTTTAAACAAGTATAATCTTATCATTGTGAAAAGAATCACAAACCCAACCAATAAAGGGACACAAAAATTGTTAATCAACCAAGCTTTTGGACATTGAAATCTAATGGAATTCACTTCTTCACACTGTTGATGTTAGCCTGCTTGCTTAGTGCGGGGCTGTTAGTTAAAGAGTAATATCCATTTGGGGTTCTTCTTCTGGCTACAGGGCTGGTCTTTGATCTCCCAGCTGGTAGGACACAACCCTCAGGATTACATCACATACCCTTGCAGAATTCTTGCTTTATCATTAACAATGGGTGCTGGCTTCTCAACATGGCTCTTCTGTCATTTTGAGGAGACTTTACTCCTTACAAGGGCTATTGTCTATTTGAAAGACATTCATCATCGTATTAATTGTTCTATTCTAGTGACGGTTAAGTGGCTTTCTGGTGAACTTCTTACTCTAATGCTGCAGGTTTTAGATTAGTTTAATCCTCTCGGACAGGCATCCAATGTGTCCATAAATCCATTCACAAACTCAAGTCTCTACTATATATGCTCTTTTAAAATTCACAGTACATTACCATTTAGTGACAATACAGTCAAGTTGCCTAGCAATTTTAATAACTATGTACTGAGCTGCACTGCTGGGTTAATGATGCCTATAAATACCTTTCTCTTTCAACTGTGTCTTTTGGGAGTGTTGGTCACTTTCATGACCAGGGTTTTGTTTTGGTTTTTTAAGCTAATAAGAGACACTGTTAATTAGTTACATCATTGCACAAAGTTTATTCTGCCTTGAATCAACTGGGTACATAAATTATTGTTTTAACCCCAACTAAAAACCCAGCCTATTTAATATGCAGTCTTAAGTACTGGTGAAAGGTGCCAGATTAGCAGGCTTTGGAGCCTTCTAATTATATACTAGGGAAAGCAGGGTCATCAATAAATAAAAAGGACATGATTATGATGCACCAGAGCTGCCCAGGAATTGAAGTGAGCTTTCTATGATCAGCTGTTTCTCAAACCTCCTATCCACAGCTTCCCCAAATCAACTATCCCATCTAGCCTATCAACTGAGCCTTCATCACCCTAATCCAGATATCCTGACAGCACTGAACCAGGAGAGGGGCCCAGCTGACATTACCATTGCTGCTGACTAGGCCTAAATTCCAACCACCACCTGCAGTGTGACTCTCACCCTGACCCCTTTTGTGTAACCTTTTTCTTCCCCACCTTACATCTATTCTTTCCTATCCCTCTAACACCAGTCTGGCTTAGCCAGCCAAAACTATTTTGAACACTAGTGTAAACCTGTGACCAGAAAGCCAGCTAAAAGCAATGCCCTAAACAGCTCAACATTAGTACAAGTGTGCCAGGTTTTGGAGTGGCTGGTAAGATCACAAGTGAGCTGGTTTTGGAGCAGCTGGTCTTTCCAGCAGTGAAGTTGTAAAGAAGAGTCCACACCAGGATCAGAAGCTACATTTTTGTTTTCACTTTTCTTTCCCCTGGTTGTGGGTGTCTCATTTTTGTCTCCCCCCCCCCCCCCATCCCAAAAGGACAGTTTTCTTTACCACTGTTTAAAAGACAGTCCAAACAAAGGTTCTCCATGTTTGGGGGGGGGAAGAAACCTCTACAGCTAAAAAGAGGGTTAAAAAAAAGTTAACTGGTGTGTTACCATGGAATCAAGCAAGCGGAGGTCTTTACATAACCACACCTTGTTCAGTGTTTGACAGTAACTGGGTCACAACACCTTTGACTCTTTGAACCCATATATTCCATTTAAGTTAAAACACACCTGTGAGCCTTCAGCTGGTCTGATTTTCTGAGGTGGCATAAGGCAAGTTCAGCCCAACTTTCAGGAGAGCCAGAAAATTCTATTCTTCTGCCAGGTAGGTCCTTTGTCATATGCTGGATGTAGATAGATCATTCTATTTGCCTAGAACCACGGATGTTTTGATCCTCCACAGTGCTGTGAGCACAGGCATGTACTTGGTGCGGCTCACCCCTGTTCCCAACACTTGCCCCTTCTGTGGCATGAGGGAGACCCTGGTGCACATGTGTCTTGAGCATGCCAGGTTACAGCCCCTTTTTCAGTTCCTCCAGAACCTCTTGAGGTTCTGGCTGCACTTCTCCCCTCACCTGTTAATTTATGTGCACCCAGCTGTGACCCCCCACAAAGTCATGGGACCTGCTCAACCACCTCCTCCTGGCTTTAGTCAAGATGGCCATTTACAAGACTAGGGAGCAGAGGTTGGCTGAGGGAGGGGCCTATTTCCCTTCACATATCTGGGCAAAGTTCCACTGGCTCTCTCAAAGACTCCGAGGGACAATGGGCCCTGTCCAGGGGTTTCTGCTCTGTGTTCCCATCCAGTTCTCTCATTTTAGCCCTTTGACCTCCACACCTGTCCCTGTTTTCTCTTTGTCCCCGTAATCATTAGGTATTTCAGGTTTTGTGGCTCCTCCCCCTAGGCTGGGGGGAGATCCTTTAGCTGTGGGCAGGTACACGTGTAAGCCTACCCACCTCTCGGACTCAAATAGGACCGAGGATGATTTGAAATACAGCGGAAAAACACTTAAGTAGCTAGCTAGAGTGCGTCTCCTTTCTCCTCTTTAAAGGAGGAAACTGACGGTTCAAGAAACTCTACTTTGCTAGATGAGATCTGCACAGGCAGGACCTTTCAACTTATGGCTCACCTTTGTATACTATGAAGTGCAGGTGGTCTGTCTTCAGCTATAGAAGAGTTTACTCTGCAAGCCACAGTCCTCGAGATGGTACAGGTAATTCTAGGCACTACAGGTCGCACCTCTCTAATCCAGAACTCTGGTGCGGAAACATCCCTGGTCAAGAATGATTTCAGTGAGCCAGATGTCCACTTTTCATAGGTGTGGCCAAGTTTCCCATAGTCCCATAAAGTTTTACAGCCACCAGTCCTGGCTCAGTGTTCTGTGCTGGTATTTAACTCCAATTTACCCCTAAATATCCTCTAACTACCCAGTAAGCAGTGGAAGTGTTGGTAATGCTCTAGATAATATTGACCTCCTGTGGTGTGGAAAATTCTCTAGTTCAGAACTGGTCAGATCCAGAGGGTGCTGGGCTAGAGAGGTTCAACCTGTAAACGGAAACATTTTGGTCTCACATAGAAAAGTCAATTGGCAGGATGGCAGCTCCCACTTACCAGACTGGAAGTGCACCTTGACTTTGTTCTAGTTGGGTTACCAACCTAGAAGCACTTTTTCTGCTAGCAAATCAGTTGACTGGTGAGCAGGTGCCAACTGCGGCAGAAGAGGCCTCAGGGCTTCTACATGGAAGGACCATCTGGGCTGCTCATAAGAAGGTTCATTTATAACAAATGAATAATTTTAACCCAAGTATAACAAAATGAACTCAGCATTTAGAGCCATGGGATCCAACTAGTTCTGAAGCAGTAGCCACTAGAATGGCTACTGCTATAGCAAACTAGCCACTCTTAACCGGCCAAGTAACAGCATTGTTCATGGCCAAATAGCCACACGTGGCTAGCGTGTTGAACACCACGGATTTAGAGTGAAATCCCTGCCTTGTTTAGCCTCTAGAGCAGCAGATGCTCCCTTTGTTTTAAGTGCAAACACTGCAGATTGATTTTCTCTTCCCACTACCCAAGGTAACAATTACAAAGTTCGTTTGGAAATCCCTACCTGCTCCCAGTGAAAGGAAAGTCACTTATTAATCATGTCAGGTGGTCACTTCTGAACTTCAGCCTTCTATAGGCCTCCCTGCTCATCTGAGCTTTCAGGCTGACCAACTATTCCCTTTTCCGGAAGCAGAGTGGGGCTGAGGACGAAGGGGGAGGCTTTCGGGGGGGAAGGAGAGGGGGGGAGAGAGAAAAGAGATCAGGCCTTCTTTCCTCCAAAAAGGCACAAAGCACCTGTCAGGGAACACCAGGCACCTCAAAGGAAATAGGTCCTGTTACTCTCAATTAACCTTTTAAAACAACAACTCAGGTTAGGTCTCAAACGTGAAGGACATCCAATCTGAAAATATATTGTTTATTGCTTAATTGTACAGTACAATAAATTAAAACCAGTCATAGCAAGTCACAAGTGCAGTGTAGTTAGCTATACCTTCTCTGGCTTAAGGTTTGACAGCTGACCGAATGCATACCAAGCTCATCCCACTGCTGCACTCATACCAAGTCAAATTTAGGGTCAAGATTTAGCTTCACAGCTATTGGAGCCGTCAGAAGTGCTGATCTTGTTTTCCTATGCACCTTGGTATCAGATTTTGAGTTGACTTCAACTGACAGTCTCCTCCCATAGAGAATCCCTTCCTAGAGCCATAGCTACTCCAGCAGGGGAGAGATCGGTGGATCAGACCGGTCTAGTGGGGGGATTGCTATATGATGTACCTTAAATCTACAATGCAGAGAATGTTCTGCTGGAAACTGGAATAAAAGAGGGCCCCCCCATGCTTCATCTAAGCATTTTTTTTTTTTGGTGAGGTCAGTAGCTTCTACAGAGATCCCGTTCAATGATATCCCCACCACTGATGGGCCATTCTATCTTCATGTTCAGTCATTAGGGTTCTATTGTCACATTCTTCCCAACGCGTGACTTTCCCATTCTCCACCAAAATAAACTTCCACTCTATTGTGGTATCTGCTGGTAAGATAACCGTGTCAGACCAGAACCCATCCTTGTCACACTTGAGTGGCACATAGTTGTGCCACTGACCAAGACACTCATGGTCACCAGTGACAGCAATCAGCTGAGCATCCACGTGAGTGATGTAGTGGACACGGAAGTTCACGTGGATGTTCTGTGGCATTGGGGGCACAGCTGCAACCCTTTTTGCTTTTGAATCAGCCTCAAGGAAATCTACCTGTTCAAATTCCTTGTTGCCTGGGCCCACGCTGGTGTCAGAGTTATCGGCACTGCTGTTTTTACTAGCATCCCCCGAGGATGAGTGTTCAGGAACAACTTCCCATTCCTCATGATCAACCAAGTCCTGATACTCAAGCGTCTGACCTGGCTGTTCTTCACTTTCGTCCTCGTGCGTGTTACTTAAAGGAGATGCTTCTGCCAAAGTGTCCCCACTTTCTTGTCCCTTGACTAGTTCTGATTCGGTGGCGGAAGAACCAGTAGTTTCACTGCTTAAGTATTCGCAGTAATTCATTAGCGGGGTGGCAGGTTCTTTGACCAGTGACTCTCCTGAAACAGATTCTCCAGGAATGCCATCATCACTTTGACACAGGATGTGTTTTTCTGGTGTACTTGACAGACTCTCCACTGGCTCTTGCAGGCTGGACAGGGCACTGGTTTCCAGGAGGGCTCGCTCTTTACTTTCCAGGGGAGGCTCTAATTAAACATAATATTAGAATACTTAGTTAACCAGAAACAGACAGCCTCTTCGTCTCAGACAACCGAAAGTGTTCCCAACTCTCAAGACTAAAACTACTTTCTAAACACAGCTGTTAGGATTTACTAGGCAACTTTCTATAGTTGAAGCAAATTATACACCCCTTTACTATAGTTACATTAGCCAAGAGTTCTTACAGGTCCAAAGTTTACCCTGGCTCTTTAAAGCTTGATTAAAGAGCAGTACTCCATGCCAAGGCCTCATAAACCCTATCTCTACAAATCAGTATGTTTACTAGCCCGTACTAACATCAAATCATTCACTGTACTTGTGGGAGTCCCTTCCTTTTTGACTTTCAAGAGTCACATATTCACAACCAGTTAGACAAGTTGTTTGACAGCCAGCTCCCGAAGTGCTGATCTTTATAGTCACTATACAAAATCTTAGACCACTTTCCTACCACATCAGGAGGGTGGTGCCCACGAAAGCTCAGGATACCCTCTACAGTTTTTTTTGTTCATCTCCAAGGTGCTGCAAACCTATTTTGTTCTTTAAGTTTTTCAGCTGTAGCATTGTTTGTTCCCTGCCCCTCCCACCATGCTTTTCATTTTCCAGCCCTATAGATATTGCCCCTGAAATAGTCTCTAGCCACTAATGCCAGGCGCCCATTTTCAGTAGCCTCAGATGTGTTCTGGGGTTGGTCAGCTCCTCTAGCGTACAGGCTAGCGTAGGTTCCCAAACTGGGGGTGTGCCCTCCTGGGGGGGCGTGCTGAAATTTCAGGGGGGCACGAGGCAACCCAGCCATACACCCCCCCAAGTTTTGCTGCTTTTCTGGGGGGAAAGGGGGCTTCTCAAAAAGTAAAAAAGGGGGCACGATGCTGAAAAGTTTGGGACGCACTGGGCTTATAGGCTCCTAGAGGCTCGGGAGCCCCGCAGTTAAGCTGGCTCGCTACAAGGGTGAGCTGCTCTGCCTGGCAGAGGCAACCTACTATGTCCCCCACCCTTAGGGAGCCGTCCCCTTGTCCCGGGGGGGGGCGGCCAGTGTAGCCACGCTGCCCAGCCCGCGGGGCTGCCTCCTGCGCCAGCCCCGCCGCGGGGGGGGAAGAGCCGAGTTGGGAAGCGCTCTCGGCGGAGAGGCTGCAGGGCTGGTCCGCAGCCAGGGGGGGCGGGAGCGGCGCCTTGCAGGGCCCGGCTGCCCCGCAGGTCCGCCTCCCCCTCGGCCCTGCCCGCCGCTGGCCCGGGGAGAGCGGAGCGCGGACGCGCCGCATTGCAGCAGCCGGGCAAGGTGCCCCCAGCCCCGGGCAGAGGCCAGCGCGCTGGGGACACGGCAGCGGCCCCGCTCGTCCCCCTGCAGCCCCGCGACCGCCCCCCGCTCGTCCCCCTGCAGCCCCGCTCGTCCCCCTGCAGCCCCGCGACCGCCCCCCTGCAGCCCCGCGCTGCTACCTGTTGCGCCTCCGCAGTGCTCAGCGCCCGCGGGCGGCTCCGCGCAGGGGGCCCTGCTGCTGCTGCTGCGCTCGGGGGCGGCGGGCGGCTCCTCCCCGCCCCGGCCGTACCAGAGCCAGGCGAGCAGCGCGGCCACCAGCCCCACCAGCAGCGCCGGCCACAGCCCCGCCAGCGGCTCGCCCGGGGAGGCCGCCTCCAGCCGCGGGGAAGGCTGCCGGGGCAGCGGGGAGTCGCCCTGGGCCATGGCGGGGACGCGGAAACCCGCCCGCTCCCGCTGCGCCGCCTTATATCTGCGCCCGGGGCTCGCTCGGCTTCCCTCTGCCCCGCCCGGGGAGGAGCCTTCCCGTCCCCGGCGCTGGGAGCCGCCCTGCAGCGGGACTGGAGCTGCCCGCGCCGAGCCCCAGCGCTGAACTCCTTGGAAAGCCTTTTTAAACTGGGGGGGAGGCTTAAAGCCCCCACCGCCCAGAGGGGTGTTTGTAAAAGTTCCTCTGCCCCCCCCCCGGAAAGCCCCGCATTATGACTTTCGAGGGCCCCTCCCTCCATAATAAAATTATGTTGATATAACTTTAAATGCGTCAACTTTTTTTTTTTTTTTTTTCCTCTTTTAGGCAAAATGTAATAGATTTTCATGGGCCCTTAAAGTTTCATTTTTTTCTGACGGGAGGAAAAAATGAAAACATTTTCCTCCACCCTAAAAGGTCATTTAAAAAAAAAAAAGAAATTAAAGCATTTTCGTGGGCCCCTAAAAGTATCGTGGGCCCTAGGCACTGTGCCTACTGTGCCTAATGGATAAGTCGGCCCTGCCCCTGGGGGGCTGGAGGGGTCGGGCCGTGGCTCTTTGCGCTTTGCTGCTTCTGAGTCCCGTCTGGGCACAGCCAGTTCTGCCCCTCGCGGCGGGGCCCGCAGGGGAAGGCTGCCCAGAAAACACTGCTGGGAGCTGCGGGGAAGTTGGCTCGCAGGGCTGGTGCCAGCACAGCCCCTGGAAAGGCACTTGGGGCTCTGGGGGTGGCCCCACTGCCAGGCTGGCTGGAGGGGAACAGGGAAGGGAAACAGTGTTCCCCTACTACTATTCCCTAACTAGTAATAAAACAGGGCAGGGAAATAGTGGCCAAGCTGAGTAAAATGCTCACTGGCTGCTGAATTCAGGCCCAGGCTGCTCTCCTAAGGCTTCAGTAGCTGCTGGGCTCAGCAGTGTGAAAATCAGACCCCTTCATCTCAGGGTAGGCACTTGTTTTGTGCAACTGTGGCTGTCTAGCGCTCCAGGGGATGGAGGGGGTTGGGGAGACTCAGGGGAATAGTAGATGGAGCTTTCCTGTTACACAGTGAGGGGATGGGGTGAGGGGAGCCTTGATGTCCCCCAGCCAGGTCTGTGAGGTAAAATGGAGGCATCTGGATTTTCACCACAGAGCTCTCAGTCCCTCAGCACAAAGCAGCTTCTACTGCAGGCTTCACGCCCCTCAAGCATTGCCAGTTAACATCAGTCGGGGTAGTACTGGTGAAGCGCCCACACACAAGGGTTATTTTTTCTCCTGGCTGCTGGCTTGGCAGCCCTTGTGCCTGGGTCAGCTCTGGTTCCATATCTGATGACTGGCTACTGCCTCTGCGTTGGATGAATCCAAACCCCAGCATCACAAATTGCCTCCTCCCTTGCACTTTGGGACGGTTCAGAGCTTCATTTGGAGCCAGAATTGTGCAACTTGAGCTCCAGCGTTAATTCCAGTGTACAGGATTGTTTGGTCAGCCAGAGGTGTTCGAGTAGGGCAGAACCTAAGGCCTGGGGAACGAATGTGGCCCCCGAGGCTCAGGACTTCCCCTTCCCCCAGCATTGGGGAGTCTGTACTGGTGCTCCAACCCCCCTTCCCCACCCACCCAATTCCCTCATGGGGCTGGAGCACACAAAATCTACTAGCCTGGGCCCTCCTAGGCTCAAGTATGCAAGGGGAATGTGGCGAGTGTCTTTCGCCTTTTAAGTCAGGCCACATATTTTGGGGTTTTTTTTAATAGTTTGCTTCTCACTTGTGTATGCCCTCCCGGCCTCCCCCACTCATTATTCTGTGGGTCAACAGCCCCCCGATCCAAAAATATTCCCCACCCCTCGAGTACGGATATAGAGACAAAGAAAAATGAAGGAAGTGCGGTATATTAAAAAACTAAAGTTGGGCCTAGATTGCATCTGTATTGGAAACTCTCCACTCTGGGAAATTCAGATCCGGTTTAGCATTTCCTTGTTTGGACATACCGCAGCAAGAAGGAATTTGACTTACCAGACCCTACTTTCCTCAAACTCAGAAGAAATTTGGATCCAGATGTACATCCAACCAGCATGAGCTCATCTCTACACTGTCTGTTCGTGTTGCTTTCTCCTGTCCCTCTCTCCAAGATTTACTAGTAGGGAAAGCCAGGGAATGGATCTCCACACCCCACACACCCCCACACCCCTTCTATTTTCTACCACCTTCTATTACCTTTTCCCTGGTTCTAAACACAATAACTCTCAGGAACACATTTTACATCAGCTCCTCTGTATTTAGTTATAAGTAGTGCATTCTGTTCCTGGACATAGGTGGCACTCTATTTAGCTTTAAGTCTGCAAGTTTAAGATCTTTGTGTGGCACTGAGAACAGTCTCTAGGAATTTCCCAAATACTGTTCCCTTGCTTTGATGATAGGAATAGTGCCCAGTATCAATAATTGCAGCTTAATTGACCTACTTATACCTCCTACTTATATCAGGGCTAAAGTGCCCCCTTGGAATGTAAACAAAGAAGCTTTAAAATAGAAATATGAAAGTCCACCTCAGGTTAAGACTTTCTCATTCTCCATCCTTTTCCTCCTATCATTTTTTCCTTTTCTGTTTTTTCTTCTCCCTGTTTGTTTTCTTGTCACAGTCTGGTAAAGGCTGGTCTGTTCCGTGCAATAAGGCAGTAGCTAGAAGTGTCACTAGCAGCAGGTTATAAAGTGTTTTCTAATTCAAGGGACAATTTTAACATGGAGGCTGTGTCTACACTGGCCACTTATTCTGGAAAATCAGCCGCTTTTCCGGAATAACTTGCCAGCTGTCTACACTGGCCCCTTGAATTTCCGGAAAAGCACTGACGATCTACTGTTAGAAATCGGCCGCTTTTCCGGAAATACTTATAACGGAAAACTGTTCCGTTTTAAGCATTTCCGGAAAAGGGTGCCAGTGTAGACGTAGCCGGAGAGTTATGCCATGTAAAAACTATATCTGCTGAGAACTTGCATTGTGTCTGCAGTGCGGAAGGGTTACCCCCTATTTACTCTTCTGATTAATGAAGTGACCAGCAGCACATTTCATGAAGGTTAATTCCAGTAACTTCTGTAGCATAATGATTTATATCGACACTTCTTAGCAGGCGAGATTTAAGGCTGTCAAGTTTGTTTTTCTACTTGCTAGTATTGTTGAATACTGATTGGTTTTGTTTTCTTATTTCTTCTTTTAGCAGTCAGATAAATTTATTACTCTTTTTGTAACTTCCGCATTGTATACTAATGCTCACAATTGGATTTCTTAACGTGCCCTTCCTTCTTTTGTGTTCTGCTTTGGAGGAGGGTTTTTTTTTGGCTTGGTAGGGATTTCAGATCCCATTAGCACAGATTAGATTTGACAATTATTTTGATTTAATTTAATTTTATTACCCAGTTTGGGGCCTCATGAAGTGGTGAGGATAGCATTTAATGCAGGATTAAAGGATTATACTGATAAAGATTAAACTAGCAACGGAGGTAACTCAGTCTAAGAATTGTGGATTTCTATGGTAGATCTTTGATCCTAGTTTGACAGTCATTAACACTATCTGCCATGGACTATTGATTAGCACCAGACAAAGAACTTGGAAAGATATCACTTGGAAACTAGTTTTTAAAATCACTTATTTTTATCCTTACCTACTTCTTGTTATTTTGAATTTTAAAACCCATCAATGAGATCTTATTATCAGCTATCTCATTAGAAAAGAGAATGGCTAATTGGATGTCTGAGTGAATCTATTTCCAGTATGCAGTGTTCTTAATCTTTTAGTGTCATTGAGAGCAAGACTGTGTCAGCTTAAGAGGACATAAAATGTCATTTAAATTTATAGAAGCACAAGTGTACAGTCTTCATAACGGCTAAAGTTCCCTGGATGCCTGCATAAATAGTGAATTCATATTCTAAAACGGGGTTTCCCTTCGATACACATGATCTGTGCTAACTTGGACAACTTCACTGAGAACCTAGTTCAGCAAAGCACTTATGCACACAAGCTTAACTTTAAACGTGTACTTAAGCTTTGTCTTGTAGGCTTTGCTACATGGGGTGAATTTAAGCTCATGCTTAAAATTAAACACACACTGAATTAGGCCCTGCATGGAAAGAGCAGCCGAGCCTGGGGCCCGCTGGATGGTCTCTTCATGATTTTCGTTTTGTACGTTGCCTTTGTTATCATAGGAGGTGCTGAGAGGAGATGTGTATGTGAGGGGCTGAATCACAGAAATCCCCTTGGGATTGTCCCCTGGTGTTTTGATCATGCCACTGTCACCCACCTTGTTGCTCTTTTGGGCTCCCCACCACGCTGTCCTGCTGGGCCAGAAGCTCTGGCCTCCCCCAGCAAAGGCACAGAATTGGGATTACCACTTCCCTCCAGAGCAACACAGATGCTGAACCGACTCAGGAAACCAACCCCCAACAGGGACCAAAATTCCACATAAATCCATTTTACTCTGTGTAAAAGCTGTACACAAAGAAAACTCAGCTCATAAAGTCTGCCCCCCTTTATCAGTGAGGGAGAGAAATGCCAAGTGGTAGCTCCCCCTGCAGGTGACAATTATTTACACTGGGCTTGATAATAAGTATTTTTATGAAGTACAAAAGGTAGGATTTAAGTGGTTGCAAGTGAAAACAGCCAGATCAAAGTAAATTGCTAAATTAAACAAAAACACCAGCTAGTTCTAATTCACTAAGAAATTTGTTACATGCAAATTCTTACTCTAAACAGCTGTTCTTATCTCAGATAAAAAGCTTCAAGTCAGAGTTGATCTTTACTCTTGTCTGGGTCTATAACTTCTTTAGAATTGTTTGTATCCTCTTAGGGTGGACCAGGCAGTTTCAAAGGCCAGCTGAAGACAAAGAACTGATGGCTTCTCTTTGCCTGAACAGACTTTCCCCCAGGGTGGGAACCCTTTATTTGGCACCCCCATCCTCATAGAAAAAATACCAGGTTCAAGATGGATTCCAGTACTAGGTGACATGGACACATCTTTGCAGGACCAACCACAGTTTGGGCTTATAGGACAAACTTGACCATTCACAGGTCATTGGTTTGAGAACTGAATCATTAAGATCCAGAGCATCAGCAATAGCCCTCATTCGCACATTTAGAACTTTAAACAGATCCACTCTTCATGTTTCTAACTTCATATAGAATGATATATGCACAAATATGGGATCTGCACATTCAGCAGAATGCAACATTAAAATTGCTATGTTGCATGAGCTATTTTGTCTAAAGCTTCTTCGAGTTATACATATTCATATTCACAAAGAAAACTCATAAAGTTTTCTTAAAGTATGGGATGACAGGGTGTATGCAGCTTTGCCTTGCTGTTTAAAACATGTTCCTCCAAATATAAATCACAATATGATGAGCTTTGTTAACTTGTGGCCAGGATAGATAGATAGATAGATAGATAGATAGATAGATAGATAGATAGATAGATAGATAGATGCACTTAATCCCTTCCTATAGTTGGTTGCCACTTCCCTTTTATACTTCTTTTAATAGTTCTGTTATCCTTGTAGTTTTTCTGTAACTACATTATTTGAATCTGGAGTGTTCCAATACACTCATTAAAATAAAGTAAGGGTATGTCTACACTACAAAGTTAATTCGAACTAACAGCCGTTAGTTCGGCTGTTAGTTCGAATTAACTTTCATAGGCGCTACACATGCAAACCGCTTGTTCGAATTTAAATCGAACTAGCGGAGCGCTTAATTCGAACTAGGTAAACCTCATTCTACGAGGAGTAACGCCTAGTTCGAATTAAGTAGTTCGAAATAAGGGCTGTGTAGCCACTTAATTCGAACTAGTTGGAGGCTAGCCCTTCCCAGGTTGCCCTGGTGGCCACTCTGGGCCAAACCAGGGAAACTGTTCTGCCCCCCTCCCAGCCCCGGAGCCCTTAAAGGGCCACGGTCTGGCTACGGTGCCCGTGCCAGGTGCAAGCCTGCCAGCACCCAGCCAGCAGACCCTGCACCTGGCACGGCATGAGCCAGCCACCCGCTGCCACCCAGCCCTCGGCCTCTTCCCAGGACCAGGTTGGCGGCTCCCAGGAGCCTGCCCGGGGCCGCAAGAGGCGAGCGCCCGCCTGGTCTAGTGCAGAGATCGTGGACCTCATTGCGGTTTGGGGGGAGGCCTCCAATGTCCACAATCTCCGCACTAGGCACAGGAAAGTGGCCGTCTAGGGCAGGATAGCTGCCAGCCTGGCCACCAAAGGCCACATGCAAACCCAGGAGCAGGTTTGCATGAAAATCAAGTTGGTCCAGTGAGACCCCCGACCCTGAGCCCTGAGCTTAGAACATAAGAACATAAGAACGGCCGTGCTGGGTCAGACCAAAGGTCCATCTAGCCCAGTAGCCTGTCTGCCGACAGCGGCCAACACCAGGTACGGGATGGACCGAAAACAATGACCAAGCCATTTGTCTCGTGCCATCCATCTCCAGCCTTCCACAAACAGAGGCCACGGACACCATTCCTACCCCCTGGCTAATAGCACTCCATGGACCCAACCTCCATGAATTTATCTAACGTCCCTTTAAACTCTGTTATAGTTCTCACCTTCACAGCCTCCTGTGGCAAGGAGTTCCACAGGCTGACTATGCGCTGTGTGAAGAAGAACTTTTTTTTATTCGTTTTAAACCTGCTACCCATTAACTTCATTTGGTGTCCTCTAGTTCTTCTATTTTGGGAACTAATAAATAACTTTTCTTTATTTGCCCTCTCCACACCACTCATGATTTTATATACCTCTATCATATCCCCCCTCAGTCTCCTCTCTTCTAAACTGAAAAGTCCCAGTCTCTTTAGCCTCTCTTCATATGGGACCTGTTCCAAACCCCTAATCATTTTAGTTGCCCTTTTCTGAACCCTTTCCAAGGCCAAAACATCTTTTTTGAGGTGAGGAGACCACATCTGTACACAGTACTGAAGATATGGCGTACCATAGTTTTATACTTCCCCTCCTCCGTCTCTTCCCCTCTCCCACCTCCTTTTCCCAGTCTCCCCAGAGGTTAATCCCACCTCCCAGTTTTGTTAAATAAAGAGAGTTTCTATTTTTGAACACACATGTCCTTTATTTTTTACATCAGGAAGGGGGGCTAGAGAGGGGTAAGTGGAAGGAGGTGAGGGAGGAATGGGGCACGAGCCCCCGATGGAGAGGACTGGGGTGGTTCTGCGGGCTCCTCGGGGTGGAAGCTCTCCTGCAGGGCCTCCTGGATCCTGACAGCCCCCCGATTGACCCCTCCGGATGGCAGCCTGAGGCAAGTGCAGCCGGGCTGATGGCCAAGTGCTGTGATGTGCCGAGTGCGGGCACTCAGGGCACTCCAAGACAGGACTGCTTTGCTGTCCCTCATCAAGGTAGACAAGCAAGCGGGGAACCCTGAGAACTGTCTGTCCGGGGTGGGGGTCGGGTCCCTTTAAGCACAGCCCTCGGCTAGCCTGAGGCAGCAGCTCCACACTCTAAGCCCTAACCTGATGCCCTGCTGCACTGGTTCCGCCAGCCTTAACCGGTTCAGGGTCCACTCAATGTGGGCATGCTAGTTCGAATTAGCAAAACGCTAATTCGAATTAGTTTTTAGGTCTAGATGCACTAATTCGAATTAGCTTAGTTCGAATTAACTAATTCGAATTAAGTTAGTTTGAATTAGTGCTGTAGTGTAGACATACCCTAAGTGAATTACAAGGGAGCAATGTTCTGACATAGTCTATTACTGGTAATCATGGAAACATTGCATAACCAGGGGCCTTTGACTTCTGAAGAATATATTGCAACTGACTATTGCATACCTGGGGGAGGAAGGGGAAGAATATTAAGGAAAAGGGAAAGACAAATGGGTCATATTCACCAGTAGTGGAGGTGTAGACTAGGTGTACTTTATGTGCAATGGTTGAAGCAGCATGGCTACTATTGAGGATAAGTTGAAAAAAAAACCCCTAGGCTGACTTTTAGGCTTAGTTTGGTGGGCTAGCAATTGGAAGAAAAATATATATATTTTATTTCTAAACTGAGCAAATCTGCTCTAGAACATAAGAACATAAGAATGGCCGTACTGGGTCACACCAAAGGTCCATCTAGCCCAGTAGCCTGTCTGCTGACAATGGCCAGCACCAGGTGCCCCAGAGAGGGTGGACCGAAGACAATGATCAAGCGATTTGTCTCTTGCCATCCCTCTCCAGCCTCTGACAAACAGAGGCCAGGGACACCATTTCTATCCCCTGGCTAATAGCCTTTATGGACCTAACATCCATGAAATTATCTAGCTTCTCTTTAAACTCTGTTATAGTCCTAGCCTTCACAGCCTCCTTTGGCAAGGAGTTCCACAGGTTGACTATGCACTGTGTGAAGAACTTTCTTTTATTAGTTTTAAACCTGCTACCCATTAATTTCATTTGGTGTCCTCTAGTTCTTCTATTTTGGGAACTAATAAATAACTTTTCTTTATTTGCCCTCTCCACACCACTCATGATTTTATATACCTCTATCATATCCCCCCTCAGTCTCTTCTCTTCTAAACTGAAAAGTCCCAGTCGCTTTAACCTCTCTTCATATGGGACCCATTCCAAACCCCTAATCATTTTAGTTGCCCTCTTCTGAACCCTTTCCAAGGCCAAAATATCTTTTTTGAGGTGAGGAGACCACAACTGTACACAGTATTCAAGATGTGGGTGTACCATAGTTTTATACAGGGGCAGTAAGATATTCTGGGTCTTATTTTCTATCCCTTTCTTAATAATTCCTAACATCCTATTTGCCTTTTTGACTGCCGCTGCACACTGTGTGGAAGTTTTCAGAGAACTATCCACGATAACTCCAAGATCTCTTTCCTGATTTGTCACAGCCAAATTATGTGTCACTGAGAAGCAATAAACATGGGAACCCATAAAGCTGTATTTACAGAATTACTTTTTGTGAATAGCACTGCATGGAAAGCTGCCATCTAGCCCTTTTGCTGAGGAAAAGCAAGACGGGGAAACTGTCTTTAGAATAAAACATTTCCAAGTTGTTATAAGGTAAATGCTGACATAAAAATAGTTAATTCAAGAGATACTGAAGCAGTTGTGAAATGACATACTCTGCAGTAATGTTTTTGTTTGTTTGTGTTCACATAATTGAGCTTATCACATAACATCTTTCAACTCCTTGATTCCAACCAAGCTGATTTCTTCAAGTTTGTGTTGTAGGCTTTGTCTACACTAAGGATAGTTCTCAATAATTTCTCCCCATTACTGACATCACTACGGATGAAATGGTGCTAGCGAGACTGGTGTTATTGAGGGAGAATGTGAATCCATTTTGTGTTGATGCGATAACAGAAACTTTTGATTTAAAGCAGCTGTTTAGCTTGCATGCACCATTCATGATAGGTGCTTCACATTCGTATGTCTGCCCAAGACTGTACTCCAGAGCCATTCATTTTTCTTTGGAATAAGAGTTTAAATGACATAACCACCTGTTATACTGTCAGGATGAATCTCCCGCTATCTCCTGAAATCACCGCCTGCCCCTGAGTGAGATCCTGCAGATAAAGTCTCCGTCATAGCTGAGAGTGACTTCACGAACTGCTCCAGGATTAGGTCTCCGCGTTCTGGGAAGCATGCTTCAACATATTTTTTCCAGCAACCTCCGACCCGTGCTAGTTCTGGGCCTGAAGCCAAGCGACTGGTTCACCCCCGCATTATGTTTTAAACCAGTATAACTCCACACTGATTTTTCTGGTGGGAATCTGGCTCCTGCTCTGTCCAGTGCTCTGTGAAAGGCCAGCCGCAAGCCAGCAGAGTTCTCACAGTACAGGCGCTACATAGCGCTCTCATGGGCAGTCACATGTAGGCTTCCTTGAAAACCGTTGCCCCAGTCTACATACCGGATCCATCGCAGTGGAGCTGCCTGGAGGCAGCCATGAGGTGGAAGTTTAAGACAGAGCAGCTCCTGATGAGTCTAATTTACACTGACACCACAGTGGCCCCCAGAAAACCCAGTTTAAAGGCACCTTTGCCTCCTGTCCCCCTGGCTACAGCTCCTGGGAACCACAGCACAGAGTCCTGGCCAAGGTGCCTCCGTGTCATTCATGAAAGTATTGAGTGGGGATGGGTCGAAGCAAACCTGCCGCAGAAGGCTAATGAAGTCAGGAGCCCATATGCAGAGTGAGGCTCCTACATCTGTAAGAGAGGGATAGTAATACTTCGCTCGTCTAGGGGACTGTGAGCTCCTTGGGGCAGAGAATGTCTCTTATTCTACATCTGTACAGCACCTAGGACAATAGAACTGGAGCCTCGAGCAACTACTTCATGCACATGGAACCCGTCTGCCAGGTGGAGCCAGCAGCAGCCAGGGCCAGGTTCAATATCTAGGGGTTCCCTCCATCCATCCAACACAGAATTGGCTCAAGCCTCTGCCCAAGTAACCACCTCTGGGCCCCTCTGAGAGACAATACTTCTCCACTCACAAGCACAGAGTCTGAGCGTAGAAAATAAACTTTTAATAAAAGGGGGGAAAGTAACGTGGCATTAATTTAGGAAAACACCACGGAGTTCATAACCAAAACCATGAGTAACAGCCCCATCCCAAGTAGACTGGGCAATGCCCTTTTTCTCTCCGATTCATAGTCCAGCAATGTAAATGTCCCCTTCACATGCCCAACCCTTCTCTGCACCCAGCTCCCCGTTGCTGCCCTTGGTCAGGGCAAATCCGGAGTTCAGAGGTGCATCCACAGACTTCACCACCCATCCTAAGGGGAGGAGGGTAAAGAGGCATCTTACTCGGCTGATCACTTGCCATCCGACTGCTCACTGCTAGCCATGCATCTCACCTCTCTGCCACCGCCCTGCTGGCCATTCATCTCACCCCTCCACCACCACCCTGCTGGCCATTAATCTCACCTTTCCACCACCGCTCTATTGGCCATGCACCTCACCTGTCCGTCACCTCCCTGTTGGCCATTCATCTCACCTCTCCGCCACCGCCCTGCAGGCCATGCATCTCACTTCTCCGCCACCGCCCTGTTGGCCATGCACCTCACCTCTCTACCACCCCCCTGCTGGCCATGCACCTCCCCTCTCCGCCACTGCCTTGTTGGCCATGCACCTCACCTCTCCGCCACCGCCCTGTTGGCCATGCACCTCACCTTTCCACCACCACCCTGTTGGCCATGCACCTCACCTCTCCGTCACCGCCCTGCTGGCCATGCATCTCACCTCTCTACCACCACCCTGATGTCCATTCATCTCACCTCTCTGCCACCACCCTGCCAGCCACTTGTCATGCTGCCACCACTCTGGTGGTTGCTTATTGCATCTCTCCAGCAGCCGCCTTGCTGGCTGGCCACTCGCTGCTCCCGGTAGATTTGGCTTCAGGTGAAAACCCAGTGATTTTAGCTGTTAGCACAAAGCACAGTCTAGCCACAAGACATTTCAGCCTACACTAGAGTAAATTTAAAATAATAAAAGAGACTCCTTACAGAGCCTATTTTGGCTCTTATCATTGAGATAGCAGGGAGAAACAGGTTGAACCAGTCTTATAGCTAATGCTTGGAGGTCACATAGCCTGCTGATTGAGTGTCCTTCCCTCTTATCTCTGGCGGTGGAGCCCTTGTCCATCCAAGGTCCTTTAAACTGACACTTTCAGAGGGGTAGCCGTGTTAGTCTGTAATAAAAAAAAACTTAAAAACAATTAATAGTCCAGCAGCACCTTAGAGACTAACACAAAATGTAGATGGTATCATGAGCTTTCGTGGGCACAACCCACAAGTGGATTATGCCCACGAAAGATCAAGATACCATCTACATTTTTTTGTTAGTCTCTAAGGTGCGGCAGGACTATTTGTTGTTTTTAAAGTTTAAATTGATATTGTGTCTCTCTCCTTTTGAAATGGGTTAAGCACAGTCTGTCTTTTCTGTATTCCCACAATAATTACAGACATTGCAATTAGTAGTAACATAATTAGTGACCCACCATCAGTCAAGTTGACTACAATAAGCAAAACATCAGCTGAATATTTGACAACAAACCTAAGCAAAGCAGGAGCAAACTGGGTCTCTCTCTCCACTTCCAACTCACTGTAAGTGACGCATTCCTTCAGATCTGCTTACACATGTAATAAATAACTGTGGCATGCTGGTTAAAACTCCCCGCCAACACAACACAGCAAAGACAAGCTGAAATCTTTAGAACTCCTAGCACAGCTGAGCAGCCAGGCCAGCTGACCTCATCTGGGATCCACTGCCCCACACACAAGCATTTCTGTTTCAAATATATTTGAGGAGCAATTGCTGAGGAACGTACCGGAAAAGAAACCAAATCAACGCTGCTTAGAAATGCCCGTTGTGGGAGCCTTCAGAGCGGTTTATTTGGAAGAAACAAATGTGAGTTAACAAAGTGAGAGCTCTGCAGTTATTAGCGAGTGTGGGAGGAAATCCTGCTCCGAACTCTTTGCGTCTTTTTAAAGTCTTTTGATGTTCCCTCTTTCGCTCCTTTAGCATCCTTTACAGCCAGCATCTGCAGAAGAAACTAAAAGAAAACATAGATATAAAGCACAGTTACTAGGAATGTATTTAAATGGCCAGGCGCTGAGCACAAAAAATAAAAGAACATGTCACAGAGGACCAAGATGTCAATGTGTTTAGTGCTTTAACACAGAACTTTTTTTTTAATGGCAGGAGTGTAGAGCGGTTGGAAGGTGCCTGATGGCAGTGTCTCCGTAGCTACCACATGGGCAATGGCAAGGCAGGCTTCCCTGACAGTCATGTGCTGATCCCATCTTGGCCTAGGCAGAGCCTTTTTGATAGGTGAGGGGCAGCTCAGCTCCCGTAGCTCATCCACTCTTTGCTCTATCCATTGAAAGCCCCCGACGGGGAAGCCATTTAATGCCAGCTATGGGAGTGATTTCAGTGACATGGACAACGGTTCACTGGGAACAGGGCTGAGAGCCTCTAGCACCAATGGGCTTTGGCCCAGATCCAGCCTTACATCCTGCTTCTCTTTGTAGGGAGTCAGAGCCTCAAGTCAGGAGAACGAATCAGATCTCTCTGCCCATGGCAGTGTCCCATTTAAATAATCGCCACTTCATTTACATCAAAATGGCCGCCGCGCTGTGCCGATCAGCTGTTTGGCGGCACAGCTCGGTAGTCTGGACGCTCCGCGGTCGACAAGGGAAGCCCTTGTCGACCGCCCCGGTAAACCTCATTCCAAGGGCTTCCCTTGTCGACCGTGGAGCGTCCAGAATAATGCGCTGTGCCGCCAAACAGCTGATCGGCACAGCGCGGCGGCCATTTTTATGTAAATGAAGCGGCGATTATTTAAATCGCCGCTTCATTTCCCTATGTCTAGAAAGCTCATCTACATGGCTCCGTCAATGGAGCCATGTAGTCTAGACATACCCTAAGATAACAAAAGGCTTGTCATTCAAGTAATGAAAGGATCTTTAGATGATCATGAAAACACTGCCAGGTACTCCACTTAAAAGATAGGGGGGGAAAGAGTTGGAATAAATAGTGGTGTGCTCCAGGAGTCTATACTGGAATCAGTGCTCTTCAATTTACTCATAAATGATCTTGAAAAAGGGGTAAACAGTGAGCTGGCAAAATTTGCATGATACAAAATTACTCAAAATAGTTAAGTCCAAAGCTGACTGCAAAGAGTTACAAAAGGATCTCACAAAACTGGGTGACTGGACAACACAATGACAGACGGAATTGAATGTTGATAAATGCAAAGTAATGCACCTGGAAAAATTTAATCCCAACTATACATACAAAAATGACGGAGTCTAAATTAGCTCTCAAGAAAGAGATCTTGGAATCATTGTGGATAGTTCCCTGAAAACATCTACTCAATGTGCAGTGACAATCTAAAAAGCTAGCTGAATATTGGAAATCATTAGGAAAGGAAAAGATGATCAGACAGAAAATATCATATTGCCTCTTTATAAAGTCATGGTATGTCCACATCTTGAATACTGCATGCAGGTCTGGTCATCCCATCTAAAAAAGGATATATTGGATTTCGAAAAGGCAACAGAAATGATTAGGGGTAAGGAACATGTTCTATATGAGGAGAGATTTAAAAGACTAGGATATTCCACCTTGGAAAACAAATGACTAAAGAGTGGGGGATATGTTAGAGGGCTAGAAAATCATGAATAGTATGGAAAATAGAATAAGGAAATGTTATTTACTCCTTCACTAATAAAACACAAAAAGGTCACCCAATGAAATGTATAGGCAGCAGATTTAAAACAAACAAACGAAATGATTTCTTCATAGTCAACCTATGGAACTCTTTGCCAGGAGATAATGGAAAGGACCAAACTGTCAATTTAAAAGGATTCCAATAAGAACGAAGTAAGTTTCAGGAGGATAGGTCCAGCAATAGTTACTAGCCAGGATGGGCAGGGATGGTGTCCCTACTCTCTGTTTGCCAGAAGTTTGGAATGGGTGATGGGATGGATCACTTGATGGATCATATTGGTCCGGACAGTCCAGTATTTTCTGTTGTTCTCGGAGGGAAGGCCGCTTGGGCTGTGTCTGGTGGGGGCAGGGGGAAGCATGGGGATTTGAAGGCCCAGCACGTCTTTTGTGTGTGTGTGTGTGTGTGTGTGTGTTTTGCTCAACAACTTTGGTTCCCCCCCCCCTTTTTTTTTGCTCAGCCAATTTTTTCCCGCCATGTTCGGTATTTTTTGTGAAAGTATCTGGCAACCCTACCTCATTCATCCAACCTTTTCTGTTTATTCCTTCTGAAGCACCTGGTACTGGTCACAGTTGGAAGGTAGGATATGGGGCTAGATGAACCATTGGTCTGACACAACATGGGCATTCTGATGTTCTTATATAGAACCCAGATGTATCTGCTTCCTGCTACCCACTAGACCTCACTTTCCTCCCAGAGCCCAGGAGTCCTGATAGTCTCTCTCTCTCTTTCTCTCTCTGCAGATTAATAGAGAAATAAGAATATACACTAAAATGTTAACCCTAACCGGTGTCCCTTAAGTGATTGCCTATCTCCTAGAACTGTAAGGGACCTTGAAAAGTCATCAAGTCCAGTCCCCTGCCTTCACAGCAGGACCAAGTACCATCCCTGACCAATTTTTACCCCAAATCCCTAAATGGCCTCTGCAAGGATTGAACTCACAACCCTGGGTTTAGCAGGCCAATGCTCAAACCACTGAGCTATCCCTACCCCCACAAGCTTTGCCACAAGATTTCAGAAGATGTTAGTATTAGAGTTGAGTGGATCTAATAGTTATTTTCTTCCTTTTATATAGGAATTAGATACAGTGCTCCTGTCAGCTAATTGCTAAGTTATCTGCCAAAAAACTATAGAGTTTTCAAGTGTCTTAGTAGCCCTTGGAAATAGGTGGTGTGTGAATGGAGGAAAGTGGACAGGCTCGGTCCCCCACACCTCTGATTTGCTGCTTGGCTTGTACTGAGCATGCTTAGTAACACTGCTGAAGCCACTGTCCTCACTCTCCCCCCCCCCACACTATCATGGCATGCACAGGTGGTCCCCCCCCCCCCAAAAAAAAAAAATCTGAAATGGTGTCCCTGCAAAGGACACCATGTTGTTTGCCCTATTTTGGTTGAATGAGGTAGGGTTGCCAGATACTTTTACAAAATATACCGAACATGGCAGGAAAAAAATTGGTTGAGCAAAAAAAAAAAAAAGCGGGGAGGGGGAACCAAAGTTGTTGAGCAAAAAAAAAAAACCTTGCACACACAAAAAAAGACAAGCTGGGCCTTTAAATCCCCACACTCCACGCTCCCCATGCCCCCACCAGATGCGGCCCAAGCAGCCTTCCGTCCGAGAACAGCAGAAAATACTGGACTGTCCGGGCCAATACCGGACACCTGGCAACCCTAGAATGAAGCCCAGCCCCGGAGAGCAACGGGAGAGGTGAAAGACAGCACAAAGGTTAAGGGAAAAGGGAGCCACCACCAAGACACCGCCTGATTTCTCAGCAATCTTGCTGTTTTCTCTGGTGTTTGTGGTTCCATTTCTCCCCTTGCTTTTCTCCTTTCCTGGCCTTGTTCTCTGTGGTTTAGTCAACATAACCTGGCCCCAGGGCTAAGAGCACAATTCAGTAGCATGGTACCCTGACACTGTGCTAGAAACTACAGTGCTTAAACCAAGCTGCCCTGAGCACAGCTCTGTCCCCCGTGGACACAGGACATTCTGATCGGTGCTGCTGATCATGTCAACAAGCCTGTTTCTCTCTCATTGACTTACCTCAGGCTTCCTGTAGCCCTTCTTTTCCAGGAATTCATTAAAAGCGTGCGTTCCATGGAGCTGCACTGCCTCTGGCTCCTAGAACAATTCCCAAACCAAATTAAGGGAACACTCCAGAATAACTCTCACAGATGTATTTGTTTTTTTCATGCCCTCATTCATACAACAAGCCGACAAAGCGAGAAAGGGACAAGGAAGGTTATTTCCGTGAAAGTCTCACACATACGGCAAGTTCCATTGGAGCCCTGATCCATGATTGGCGCCTCCAACTGTCAGACAACAAATAATCAGCCATCATAATGATAGTCAGTAGGGTGGGTAATACAAATAATTCCTCTCCCACTGTGACTGGGATGGGTAGCATATGGTGTGCTGGCATGTCCCAGGCTACGTCTAGACTACACCTCTCTGTCGACAGAGAGATGTAGATTAGGCACGTCGAAATTGCTAATGAAGCAGGGATTTAAATATCCCGCGCTTCATTAGCATAAAGCTGGCTGCCGCTTTTTTTCAACACGGAGCTTTTTCAGAAAAAAACCCAGCAGTCTAGATGCAGATCTGTCGAAAAGAAACCCTTTTCCGACAGATCCTGTAAACCTCATTTTTTGAGGAATACAGGATCTGTCAAAAAAGGATTTATTTTCGACAGATCCACATCTAGACTGCCTTTTTTTTTTTTTTCCCGAAAAAGCTCCATGTCGAAAAAAAGCGGCGGCCATGTTTATGCTAATGAAGCGCGGGATATTTAAATCCCTGCTTCATTAGCAATTTTGATGTGCTTGATTTGCATCCCTCTGTTGACAGAGGGATACAGTCTAGATTAGCCCCTGTGACAACATGTGCTCTGACCTAGGATGTGAATTTCCCCACAGAGATTCCAGAGCTGCTTACAGTACCTTTTCACTAAAGTGCTTCCTTAGCTTCCGCAACCTATCAGCTGCTACTTTTGGATCTTCTAAAGGCTCGTTTGCTTTTAGTTTTCTCCACGTTTTAGGGTCAAGGTACCAGGCTCCGTACCTGAACTTCTCCCATTTGGGCTGGTAGAGACCCTGCAAAATAAAACCCTCATCATTCAGAATGCCTTCTAATCGTGCCTCCCACGTCTATGCGAACCACTGCCTCCTAATGGATGGGATGTCTGACCTGATCCATCGACGCGGTCAGGTGCTCCGGTACCAGAGTACTGACTGCAAGATGGAATAAATTGTGTCTCTTTCTGGAGCCTAGAGCAGGTGTAAGTCCTATTACTGCTAGATGAGTCGGAGGTGTTTCGCTAGCTATCCCTAGCAATAGCAATATTATGAAAAGTACCGACTCTTCTACTATTTATTATACTTCAAATAGTGAAATCATTCTCTCCATGTTCTGCCACCTAGATCTCTGTGCTAATGAGTTGTTCTCTCTCATAGACAAGGAAATAGAGAGGAATTTGGGTTTAACTAGAAGCAGGCAGCTTTCCTTGGAAAGTATTCCTCAATAATAGAAAGCGAAACAGAAGGGGTAATCTGGGGGTGGGAGGAACGAGGTGGAGAGGAGGAAGAACATGTGGAGCTGTGGGAATTGAAATTAATTAGGAAGGAAGACAGTTATCCTTTTCCATTCACTCTCCTGTACTCCTCTATATCAGCAGAAGGGCTGCCCAAAGGCGCAGGCAAAAACAGAGGAACTCCAAACATCCCAACACCACCCTTCAGCCTGCAAAACTCTTTATCTCAAACACTGCAGCCCAGACATAGTCAGCCTCTGCAAAAACTTGCATTCAGGTCCTGACAGAGCCCTTGGGAATTAATACTGTCTGTGCCCCAAGGCTGTCTGACCACTGATTAAAACCGTGGGTCTCAACTTTTTCCAGATCGGGACCTGCTGCTCATTTAATGACATAGCAAGAGCAGGATGGATTCAAGCTTAGAGACACACATTCACATTGTAATAGGTTGAGAAAGCACCCTCCTGCAGAATTAACATATTTCCTTATCGCAGTACTTTAACAAATCAGGCCATTTCCAAGGATTATGTATCTGAGTCCAGATACCATTCTTCCTCATGTGCAATGTTACAGAATGACCAGCAGGTGGCATTTCAAGAGCATTATTTTGCATCAAAAGCTCGGCAGAGTGGAAAGAATATTTCTTTGGGGTTCTGTAAAATGGGCTTTTGAGGATCAATGCTCTTACTTCCCTCGGGCCCCAATTCTTGCCCTAGGAGAAAATTGCTAATGATGATCCCATGAAAAGGAAAGGAACAAACACATGGAAACAGAACGAGCAATACTTGAGCATAATAAGCAGAATAAGCTCTGGCAATCCTCCCCCTGCAGCTAGATATTCTTTGTGTTCTGCCATTAAAATCTGGGAGGTGGCTTGGACGGTGTGTGTGTGTGTGTGTGTGTGTGTGTGAGTGAGTGAGAGAGAGAGAGAGAGAGGAGGAGCTTACTAGGCATATGAAACACACAGAGAGATAAAAATAATTTACAGTGGGCACTGAAAATTCCCTGTGGAAGCCCAGTAGAAACAGCTCAAAATAAGAGAGATCAAAGCTAGAGGAGAACCTGATCTGCATGTCCTGCACTTTCTGCTGAATCAGACATTTCTTTTCCTGCTCGCAGTAGAAAGTACCATTTGGGGGGTCATTTCTTGCCAGTTGCTTTAGAGACCTACTGAGAGTGGTCCCAAGCCTGCCTGAGCGTTGCATGCAGTAGAATGGAAGGATCACTTCCGACTGTGCCAGCGTATAACAGAGAAGCAGAACAAAATACTGGCTAATACTAGAAGTCATAGATTGTTACACCAATTGCATTAATAATGGAATACAGAATTATGGATGTTGCTATTGATTTGATGTGGAAGGCACACTGTTACTACGGTGATGTGTGGCAATATGAAACACCCAGACTAAGACCGTGTAACGGTACAAAATAGAGGGCCAACTCCTGAGTGGTGCTGAGCACCTTGAACTCCCATTGACGTTAATAGGAGCTGCAGGAGCAGCTTGTTTCGTTTCCCCTGGCCTCCTTACCTTAGAAAGACTCTTTACAACTTTTGGAGAGAGTGAAAACTCCAGACACTGTTTCAGCTCTAGTGGCACATTGTTTATCTCCACAACTTCAACAGCCTTAGCCAGCGTGGGCTTGGTTTCATAACCAGCATCAAACAGCCTCATGATGGTATCTTCATCAATGTTATAACTTTCTCCTCCCTGCAACAATAAGCCAAAGATACCATTTAGGAGGTAGCAGGAGGCTGTTTCTGATGTTGCCAAACACACCTGGGAGGTGAGAGGAATATTTACAATATACTGGTAGAGAATTAGATGTTCCACTCATCCTTTCTTAGCAGCAACTCCAGCCTAGCCCAGCACAGCAGTTACTAACAGTTGTTATTTATGTATGCAGATCATTGCAAATCTCCTATCTGCCCTGCTCAGTAGCACTGAATCCTGTTACTGGCTGTGAGCTGGGCCTTTAAGACAGTGGCGCTCAAACTTTCCAGATTAGTGTACCCCTTTCAGGAATCTGATTTGTCTTGGGTTCCCCCACATTTTGCATCCTTTAAGAATGACTTGCTTACAAAATCAGAGCAAACTACAAAAGTGTCACCGAACGCTACTACTGTAAAACTCCATTCGTCCGGCATCTGATGGTCCGGCACTCCTGATGGTCCGGCACCATCAGGAATCCAGAAGTGCTCCGGGCAGCCGGACCATTGGAGCTGCTCTGCCTCCGGCTTCCCGATTCAGCCGCTGCTGAAACTGACCAGCGGCTGAATCGGGGAAGCTGGGGGCAGAGCAGCTGGAGTGCTGCTGGTAGGTCCCACAGCGCTGCCCCTCGGCGCTGCGGGACCAACCCGGCAGCACCCCAGCTGTCCCGAGTCAGTCGCAGCTGAAACTGACCAGCGGCTGACTCCGGGAAGCCTGAGGCAGAGCTGCTCTGCCCGGGCTTCCCGAGTCAGCCCTGGTCAGTTTCAGCGGCAGCTGACTTGGGCGCCTGAGGCAGAGCAGCTGGGGTGCTGCGGGTTGGTCGGTAGCGCCGCCCTTGGCGCTGCGGGACCAACCCGGCAGCACCCCAGCTGCTCTGCCCCAGGCGTCCCCAAGAGCAACTGGGGTGCTGCCGGGTTGGTCTCGCAGCGCCAAGGGGCGGCGCTACCGGACCAACCCGGCAGCCCCTGCTGCTCTGCCGCAGGCGTCCCGATTCAGCTGCTGCTGAAACTGACCAGCAGGCTGAATTGGGGACGCCTGGGGCAGAGCCGGACAATCGGAAGGGGGGGCTATGAGGGGTCTGGGGTGGCATCCCCACACCACCCTAGACCCCTCATAGCCCCCCCCTTCTGATAGTCCAGCATATCTGATAATCCGGCACCCCCTGGGTCCTAAAGGTGCCGGATTATCGGAAGTTTACTGTACTGACTAATTACTGGTTTTCTCATTTTCCCCCAGGGCTGGCCTTACCATGAGGCGAACTGAGGCGGCCGCCTCAGGTGCCAGACTGTGTGTGTGTGTGAGGGGCCACTAGGACCCAGAGTGTAGAAAACTGTGTCTGCTGCTGGCCCAAGCGAGGGGGTATGGGGGCGTCATTTGAGCTCCCCCCCTCAGGTGCCAAAATGTTGTGGGTTGGCCCTGTAAAATTTCCCCATATAATTATAAAATAAGTCAATTGGAATGGAAATATTGTGCTTCCATTTCAGAGTACAGTGTGTAGAACAGTATAAACAAGTCATTGTGTATATGAAATTTGAGTTTGTACTGACATCACTAGTACTTTTCATGGGGACAGTTGTAAAACTAGGCAAATAACTAGTACCCCCCTAGAAGACCTCTGTGTGCCCCCAAGTATAGAGAACCAGTGCGTTAAGGGAATCAGGAGTTAGCCTCACCTATGTCTAATTTATCTCAGAGCAGGCAGGTCATTTCATGAGGGAGTAGGTGACTAAGAACCTGCTGAGATGTCCCCAACTCTCACCGACTTTCCATATGATTCAGGTGCCCAACTCTTTTGCATGCTTGTGAAGATCACAGCCTAGATTCCTAAACAACCAGCAAACGGGCAGAACGTGACTTCTCCCTGCCCCACAATTCACATTCGATTAGAAGAGCAGGGGCTTACAAGAACTGAGGTCACGTCTTGCACCATGCGCATTGGGACACAACTTCTTGCTGATGTGAAGTCACCAAGCCCCCTCTTCGAAACTGTTCTCAGTTCCTCTTTGATTTCCCAGTATAGGAATTCAAGAAGTATGTCAAAGTTCCCTTTACCATGTGCTGCTCTGATCAGAAAAGGCATAAAGTTTCCCCCCTTTCCTACGCCACACACACTCAGATTAGCTATAAAGTAAAACAATGTAAGACTAATGAGTCAGTACATGACAGTGCAACACAAAGGTCAAAGATTCTGTAACTTCTGGTCTGGCTTTTATTTTTAAACAGGTCAGTGAAGACCACTTAATACAGTTCCTGAGACTGACAGGTCTAGCGCTTGCCATGGTTTTCTCTTAAAGTGCGGGGACAGGGCACTGCAGGGAAGGAAAAGAAGATCTAGCATCTGAGCCCTCCTTGTCAGGGTTGAGGACAGAGTTAAAACGGCCAGTGCAGCCCACATTTCTCATGTAGCATTTCCTGCTCCCTAACACCATCCTGTCCACATCAAGCCCAGTTTTAAAGCGACAGCACTTGGCCGCAGTGAACACAGAAAACATCAGATCACAGGAGAGCCTCTGTCACAAGAAACAATGGGTTAGTGTGCTGGGAAACTGACTGCATTGCTTTGTCACACTCTTACTCTGCTTCTTACAGGGGGTGGAGTAAAGAGCCTCTAGAGATAACGCTGCTGGGAAACGCAGCTGCACCACTACAGGGATACTGGACATCTGCCCTTCTGGAATATCTATCCTCCAGCCTGGGCTAAATCCTGGAAAGTGCTGAGCTGAAAGCACTGGGGGTTGCAGGTGCTTGAGGGATCAGAGTTTCCTGTTCCTCAGAAAGACTCACGGATATAGGCCTAGGAAAGGGCAAACTTGGCTATGACCCCCATGAGGGGGCTCCCAAAATCAGAGGGGACATTGGCAGGAATCCTAACTCCTGCTCAGACGTAGCAGTAATGGGATGCCCTGTAAGACCATGTCTGAGCTGGGCTCCACAGGACAGAGATGGCTCTGCACCCAGCACTCAACAGATCCCAAGAGCCACAGGAGTCCAGGGCTGTGAGCAGCCAACTGACTCAAGATCTCAGGGGTTCTTGGAGCCCCCTCATGGGTCTATGCTCCCAGGGCCTCCCATGGACACAGATGCCCTCATGAGGTTCCTCAGCAAAGAGGGGCTCTGTGTGACGACGCAGTTGGGTTCCCCTGTTCCTGCACCCCTGTAGCAGCAAGAACAGACTCGGCCAGGAGGTAGAATAGAGGGGCTTTATTGCTTCTCCAGGATACAGCATAGCATAGACGTGATGTGTTTACAGGAATCTGGGCCAGGATACCTCAGACCCCTTGAGGTGGGGTCCCTAGGCCCCTGGATTCCAGCCCCCTCCTTAGACTGGTTCCTTCATGATTCCAGCACAAGACTGACTCTTCCCCCAACCCCCCAGTTCCTTTGTACAGCCTCTTCCCTTAACTTGTAGAACTGGTTTTAGCCACTGCCCTGGGGCGGTAAGGCACCCCCTGCTGGGCCGTGCTTACAGACAGCTGCCAGTGGGGGTCACCCGCAGCCCACAGCCAGGGCCGACTTATCCATTAGGCACAGTAGGCACAGTGCCTAGGGCCCACGATACTTTTAGGGGCCCACGAAAAGGTTTTAATTTCTTTTAAAATCAGAAGGAAAAAAAGAACTTTTAGGGTCGAAGACAATGTTTTAATTTCTTTCTCACATCAGAAAAAAATGAAACTTTTAGGGCCCACGAAAATCTATTAAATTTTGCCTAGAACAGAAAAAAAATAAAATGTTGAAGTATTTAAAGTTATATCAAAAATAATTTTTAATATTGATATTTCAGGGCTTGCCGAACCGCGGCGAGCCCCGCTCGCCAGCCGCGCTGTCCGGCGATCTGCGCATGCGTAGATCGTTCTGCGCACACGCAGATCGCCCGAAGCCGGCTCTTCCAGGTTGCAATCTACTCGCCACGGGCGAGTAGATTGCATTATTTGTCGAGCCCTGGATATTATTATGGTGGGAGGGGCCCACGAAAGTCATAATGCGGCCCTGCCCACAGCCCAAGCACAGCAACCAGCAAGGAACTTACACTACACCACACTCTGTGTCAACAGTAATTCAAGGTGGGGATTCATTACCTCTTCCTAGGTTATCTGCACGTCTGTGATCACAAAGCACCCCCAGCCCAAACCCCCAAATGAGCCTCGATGAGGCTCAGTTCATAACCCCATGGGGAGCCTTTTGAGGATCCTGTAAGAAGGGTGGGGACAGTGCTGAAGAGATGGCTTACCCCACTCCTCTGTCCCCCTTTCAAGCAGAGCAGGAGGAATCTGTATACAGAGCGCCCTCTGTGCGCACAGTTCAGGGGCACGTTCTGCTCCAGGCTTTGGGCCTGTTCCCGCTCCCTTTGAAGTCAAAGACAAAACACCCATGATTTGATTTTCAGAGGCATTGAGGGTTCACAGCTCCCACTGAAATCTGTGTTTGGACAGCACCAATGGGGCCTAGTCCATGAGTGGAACGCCTCCGCGCTACAATAATACAAGTAAATAATAACCACAGGGCCTGTGGGTGCTCAGTACCTCAGTGCTTTCTGTGAGGCAGGATTGTGCTCCCAGCAAAATGGCTTCCCGGGAGCCATTTCAAATTGACTCACATTAGAACAGCTCTTTGGCTGCTCAATTTTGGAGTCAGAGGCTCCAGAGAGCGTTGAGCCACCATTTCCTCCCCTGCCCTGCCGTTCTGAGTGAGCTCAGTGCAGTCAAGAATGGAGGGGGATAGTTTAGCATTTGTACATATTAAAGCGATGAGCGTCAATCAAGAGAAACACCACTGGCATTGTCTGCAGCAGAAGAAATGCGTTTCTAGTGAGCTACTTGAATGACTGAGAAAACACTGGCACAAACAAGGCTAGCCACCGACTCTAATTAAAGCCTTCAATTCCCATGACATACCTCAGACCCAAAGGAGAAGTTTGGTCTTTGACAGAAGATGGACTATTGAAACAAGGCAGACACTGGTCTGGAGACTACTTCCCACTAAGCTCCACAGATACAGATAGCCACAGTGAGAAGATGTTGTGAAATCCCTGGTTATTCAAGACCTCACTGTACCAAGTGGCACCCTAGGAGAAGATGTCTGAACACCGTTGATGTCCATTGCAATATGGCCACTAACTTCAGTGAACGCATAACCAAGTACCCCAGGTCTGGAAGCAGTCGAGGTGGGATTTTCAAAAGCACTCACTGTTGTCCTAACTCAGTTCCCATGGCAGTCAATGGAAGCTTTACCATTGACTTCACTGAAGGCAGAATTAGGCCAATGCAGAGAGCTATTTAAAGTCCTAAATGTGACATGTGTAATACGTGTCAGATGCATTCCCCAAACTCTGCCCTATCTTAAACCCATCCAAGCCCCATGACTCTTGTAGTGCTCCAGTAACACCCAAGTTAGAATTTGCCTCCTAAAGAAAGGGAATGTGCCGCTATTTATTTGCACATTTTTAACCTGTGTTCACTAAAACCAGAGCCTATCAAAACCCGTGTCAAAACTAAACCAGATCAGTGTCAATCAAAAAAAAAATGGCACTGATTCCAAAATTAAGCAATAAAATCTAAGCCAGGGCTACTCAACATGTGCGCCGCGGTTCATTGGTTGCTTTGCGGCCCACAGCGCAGTTTGGGTTTACGTGGGCTCAACATGAGGCCCACGGGAGGGAGCCAAAACACAAAAGTAGTCAATATAATAGTCTTCTTTTGATATGCGTTTTAGTAGTTAAATTCCTGGACTGTCATTGCTCATTAAAAGTCCTGTCATATGGGTGGAAATCGGGTAAATATTGCATGTTATTAATATCAGCAGAACTGACTTAAATGGAGCCTGCATGTTGTCCAGTCTTGCCTTAATCTTTGTATTCATGCCTGTCAGAGAGAAAGAAGCTATTTGCATATATATTTGCATGTATATGCAATTACACTTAAGTTGCAGCCCTTAGCATGTGCCATGAGTATCATTGTGGCCCCTGGGCTTCCAAAGTTGAGTAGCCCTGATCTAAGCAATAATTCTTCCTCCTCCCCTGCATGCCTCTCTCAGGCAAATGCTTGAGCAAACAGATGGACTTGGCAGGATTATGGAATAAACTAATTTGTGATTTGCTTTGCCTGTGGGATACTTCAATTTGGAGGCCTCAGGTTAGGCTCCTAAAGCCATATGTAGGCTGGGATTTTCCAAAGTGACTAAGGGAGCCAGTGACTGCCAGCAGAAGTTGGGCACTAAGCGGCCTATATCTTTCAAGCGGTGTTGAGCATCCTCATCTCCCATTGCAGTTCATGGAAGCTGTGCTCAGGACACTTTTACTGAGGGACCCACTTAGGATGTAGATGTCCAAGCTGAAAAACACCAGCCACGTCATTATTGGACTGCTGGGATTAGGAGAGTTTTGCTTTTCACCTTACCCAAGAAGCAACCCAGTCACAAAACTCCTTGGTCGCTCGCTTTACGTTCTCATCAAGGGGAGGAACGTAGCGCCGCCTGGCTGCCTTTTCCCTTGCTGCGACCTCTTTCTTGGAAAAGTGTAAGTATGGATTCTTGCTTTTCGTCTGCTTGAGGCTGCAGAGATGGAAGTGACAGAGTTATTCACAGTCTGTACATGGTTCTCATCAGTACACAGGTGCTCCTGAGGTTTCAGATGAGTGGGGTGGGAATAACCGTCTCTGTGCCTGCTGCTCCCAGCTTGCAATTCTTACTTCCTGCTGCAAGGAAGAAGATACTGCTGCTGTTTCTACCGAGTCCCTTTATTATCGAGCTGGCTGCCCTCCGCAGGCCTACAGCATAGAGAGATTTATATGCAGATCTTTATGATCTGCAGGGAGACCAGCAACGAGATCCTGAGGCAAAGCCCACTGGAGTCTATGAGAATCTTTCCATCGGTGTCAATGGCTTCAGATCAGTCCCTAAAGACTTATGTGTTGTCACCCTATTAAGCCAGCCAGCCCTCGGAAGCCTTTTTGGTATGTCTCAGAGGAACCAGGCAAAAGACTTTAATGTCGACTGAGCTGGCTCTCCTGTTTAGCCAGAGCAGAGTTACTGGAAAGGCTGGCCTGTCCCAAAAGCTTCTAAAGCTGATCTGGGGTGGGGGATGGAAAACTGCTTCTTCAAGACAGGCCCAACAAGGAAAATAACAGAACACCATTAGTCATCACCTACAGCCCCCAGCTCAAACCCCTCCCGCGCATCATTAACAATCTACGACCTATTCTTGAAAACGATCCCTCACTCTCCCAGGCCTTGGGAGACAGGTCAGTCCTCACTTACAGACAAGCCCCTAACCTGAAACAAATTCTTTCCAACAGCCACACATCACGCCTCAGATACACTCACCCAGGAACCTACCCCTGCAATAAACCCCATTGCCAACTCTGTCCACACATCTATACAAGCGACACCATCACAGGACCTAACCACATCAGCCACAACATCAGAGACTCATACAACTGCACATCCTCTAATGTGATCTGTGCCAGCAATGCCCCTCTGCCATGTATATTGGCCAAACTGGACAGTCTGTACGACAAAGGATAAATGGAGATATCAGAAATGGTAACACACATAAACCTGTAGGAGAACATTTGAACCTGCCTGGACACTCAATCATGGATTTAAAAGTAGCCATCCTTCTACAAAGGAATTTCACAAGCCAACTACAGAGAGAGAGTGTGGAACTGATCTTCATATGTAAATTTGACACCGTTTCCCTGGACCTGAACAAAGACATTAAACAGATGGCCCGTTATAAAGCCAGCTTTCCTTACATTTAACACCTCATTGACATCAAAAGCTCAATATGGGACATTTCCAGCCCACTCAATTAGCCTTGTTGGCACTGCCCCTACAATTGACAGGTATTTTTTTCTCTCCTTTTTCTGTTATAAATTCTGAGAGTCCCCCTGTTATTATCCACTCAAACTCATCTGATAAAGTGGGTTTTGCCCATGAAAGCTCATGATACTATATATGTATATTTATTAGTCTCTAAGTTGCCATAGGACTGCTCGTTTTTTTCAAAGTTACAGACTAACGCGGCGACCCTTCTGAGACCCACCCACAGAAACATTCAACTCCTCTCTTTCAATACATTTTATTTCAGGGGAATGAGACTGAACTGATTCCGGGCCCAGCAGCTGACGGTGGATTCAAGCAGCCGCTGGTGCTGTTTGCCCAGTACTCACAGTGCGGATGATGTGGGGCTTATTTCTTTACTTGTCCCGTCCTCCAGCTGATCCGGCACTTGCTGAGGAGTGTGGCTCTCCCAGTCATGATCCTTGTCTCCTGCTTCACTATGCAAGCACATCTCCGGGTCCAGGATGGCCACGACCTCTTCGAAAAGCTGAGCGGCAAACAAGAACACAGCACCTGTCCAAAAACACCTCGCTCCAGTGCAGCTCCCCCCGAGACTGCCGAGGAGACCCCATTACAGACTCCTGCCTTAGCTTCCCCCCCTCCAGCGTGTGATGAACCATTCTGTGACTTCATCTCGCCCCAAGAGAGCCAAGGCCCCTTATCTAGCCTCAAATTCCAAGGGCTCTCCTGGCACAAAGAATACATTGGCCTTCATTGTCTTACTGTTTCTTAACCTTTGACCAGTATGATCCTCCTCAGCACTGTGCCACCAAGGATGAATATACTCACTCTGAGTTCACCAGGGCCCCCAGTACAGGGCCTGCAATCTCCCTGCTTCTGGTTCCTCTCTCCCCAAAAGCCCATAATAACCTTTCCCTATTTCATCTCAGAGTGAAAAGCTTAATGCTTCCCTCCCAGCTTGTTTGCACCGAGTCCTTCAGTGTCAACTCCCCAACCCCCCACCCTAAGCACTGACTAGGTGTGCACTGTCTAGGTGTGCACTGACTAGGCCCTGCTCTTTCCCAACAGAAGAGAGGTTGGGAGGGACCTCAGAGCAGAGAAAGGAAGGATTCTGGGAGAGAAGTAGATATTCTAGACTCAGGCCAGGATCCAGGTACGGTCAGGACCCACACAAGGTAAAACGTTGGCCAAGATTCCAGAGCATCTTTCAATTTTAATGAACGAGAAGGACAGGGGCAGGCCACAGGGTTACAAAAGAGTAATTTTTTGTCCAGCCCGCCCACATCTAAAGGACCTCCCCCTGGCCTACGGGGAGGGTCCACAGAGCCCAGAAAACCAACTCATTGCTTGGGACAAATAAAGAGAAAACAGGGACGGTGTGAGGGTCAAAGGGCTAAAACGAGGGAACCGGATGGGGACACCGAGCAGAGAACCCTGGAAAGCGCCCACTGCCCCCCAAAGGTCTCAAGAGAGCCAGCGGACGCGGCCCAGTGGAACTCTGCCCAGATGCATGAGCGGATGCAGGAACGGAAATAGGCCCCACAGTCGCAGGCCCCTCCCCCGGCCAACCTCTGCTCCCTGGTTTTGTAAATTGTACAAAAGAGTAACAGAAGGGAGGTATATTAGCCTTAGATTGAGTAAATCTCTGTTCCCAGAGTAACTGGCAGGGGCTAGTCCAGAACCAGCAGACACTTGCCAGAGTTAATCAGGCCAGCTGTACACCTGGAGCTAATGAAGTGGGCTCACAGAGTCAAGCTAGTTAGAACACCGGGGGCCAATTAAAGAACCAGTTGAGACTGGTTATAAAAAGGCTTCTCTGCAGTTAGTTAGTGCGTGAGGAGCTGAGAGGACAGAGGAAGTGCTGCAGGGACTTTAGGAAGAACAGTCATCAACAAATACCAGGAGGAAGTGCCTGAGAGAAGGAAGGTGCTGGGGAAGTAGCCCCGGGGTCTCGCGGCTGGTGTTGGAGACTCTTATAGGCAGCTGCTTTTACAGCTCCCTGGGCTGTAATGCAGAGTAGAGGGTGGGCGTGGGTTCCCCCCAGCACCCTCTTCTCCATTTCCACTTAGGGAAATGACTGGCTGGGGAAAAGAAAGGGGTTTACCCAGCCCTGTATCATATGGGGGTCCAAGACTGTGGAGTTTGGTTTCCCTCCATACCTCATGCTGGCCAATGAAGAGAGTAGCTCAGCAAACAGCAAGCTGATGCCCTAAATGTGGTGCCTAAATTGAGGGCTGCTGTGAGCCTCTGAGGCAAGCAATCTGCCCGAAAGCACAGGACGCACCAAGGTTGAGTAGGTGCTTTGTCACACCATTCCTTGTCCCAGAACACCCACTTGGAGCCAGAGGTGTGCCCAGTGAGGCGAACCAACTGCTCGCTGTCCAATGTACCAGCTATGGAACCAGGTGGTAGACTATTAAAGAAGCCCATTTCTGCATAGTGGCTCATGTGGATGGCTGAGGGGGAGCAGTTTTGCTGACTGAACCCGAAACAGTGTGACAAATCTCAGACTATCAGCAGGGTGTCTCAGAAGCCTGGAGGTGACAGCTGTCGCTTCAGAGCTCTCCCTGTCTTTATGGTCACCTTCCCATGACAAGTCAGATTTTGTAGATGCTCTATTTGTAGGAAAGAACATTGTTTTAGGTCACCTGATGAGAGAGGCTGTGTTCTGGATTACTTTGATATTTAACACATGGGAAGAGCAGGAGACCCCATAGGGACTTTACCTCTGGAGAGATGCTTTCTTGCAGGTGAGGGTAGAGCACGAGAGGGTGTTGGCTCAGGCAGTATTCTGTCTTTGCAATGTGATCCTGCCTGGCTTTCTGCAAGGGACTGAGCCTGAACTGTCTTGCAAGCATTCTCCCTGCTTTCTGCTGGGCCCCGCGAGAAGCATCAGGTGCTTTATTGGGCAGAACAATCGGTAAAGGCCCCTTTGGGCCACGGATGATGATGTTGTCAGATGGAGCAGGGACACCGCTTCTGAAATCATCCAGGCCGTTTTTCAAAAATCTCCAGCGCTGGCTGTTGAGGGAGCCTGAGAACGTCGCTTTGTTGCTGTGCCTTCCAAAGCACTTACAAGACAATTTCTCCTTGTACCTGAGACCAAACACTGCTGGTCAGCGCTTAACGTAAGTGGGATGAGTTTTAACAAAGCACAGTCGTTTCGCTGCCCCCTGTCCAGCTCAAATCTGAACTCTCCATTCCAGTCCACTGCCAGGCTGAGACTCTACAAAACAACAGGGTGCAGGTGGGGAGGGGAATCTGCCAGCCAGAGCCATGTGCTTGTGTTCAAATAGTCTGTCCTAAAATGCAGACCCGCAATTGTCAATGATGGTGGCCTGATTTTCAGAGATGATGAACAGCCAGGGCTCCAGCTGAAGACCCGGAGAACCGCAGCTGTTCAATGGCTCTGAAAATCAAGCCCAAATATTCAATGATTAAATAATTTGCTTTAAAAAAAATAAAGACTTTGAACCAAATTCCTACTGGCTGGGAACAGGTGTGATTCCATTGACATCTCTGGTGCCACACCAACTCGCTCCAGTTGGGAATATGGTTCCTGACGTATCCCTAAAAAACAAGCACAAGTCTTATTGTTTTAGCATTGATCAAACAAATCGGACCAAAGAATGCAGTGATCTAATGTCTTCCCCATATTTTTCTGTGGCCTTTGGGATATGCGTTAATGGTTGAAAGACCCAAGTAGCCACATTTCAAGGGACATTAATTTGCCATCCTTATGGGGATTTTCATCAGGGAGACCAAACACTGGATAAACAAGGAGACTTGCACTGCCACTGCCTGGGTTATTATGGATGGTAGATGGACCCAAAGAGCATGCCGATCCAATAGGTCTCTCAGTCTGACATGTTGCCTACCCCAAAAGTCACTCACTACAAGCACAGTGAGCCAAACTCATGCCCTTCATACATGTTAATAGCTGGCTAGATGCCCTCAACCTCTGTCTCCTTAAGAGATCACAAAACATTTTAAAGCAAGATAAAAACCAATTCCCTATTTTAAAACAGATTTAAGCCCGTGCCAACAAAGGTCCAAGGATCACGCATGGATCATGCTTAGCTGAGGACAGTCCTTCATATTCCTAGCATGATCCCAGCCGGGGCCCCTCTATAATGATGTAAGAGTAGGCAGAGTCCTATGCTGAGAACACAGCATACCACATGGACAAGGCCCTTCACCACGCCAGACGGAACGGGATGAGTGTTGCTAACAGCACGCGGCCCAAGGTTTGCCATGTCAGCGCCATTGTTTGCCACCCACCCAAATCAGGATGGCGCATGGCTCTCCTGGGCCCACCAGGGCGAGCTTCTGGAAGGTGGGCTACCCGTTGCACAACCAATGTGAATTGGCCAGCGGGATGGGCACCACTAGCCAACAACACACACAGGCTCCCCACAAACCCCGCTCACCATGGGGCTGAGCCCATCCCTGCAGGTAGGAGGCTGCTGCAAACCGTTGGCGGGACAAGGCGCTCATCTGACAAGGCAGAATATTCGGGCTGTCTCCGTTCCAAGCACCGGCTCCAACCACCCGGGCATCGGTCCACAAGCTGGTTGCTAGGAGACCATGGCCAGAGTGTGCATACAAGAGCAGGAGAGGTTGTTGGGCAGAGTAACTGTCACTTAGGCTTTGACTGACGCCTCTCCGAGTGTATCTGCCCCCCACACTCCCTCTCTTCCCCACCCCCATCATGCCTGTCATGTTGGCTCCAGTGCACCACAACTGTTGGCCAGGTTTCCCCTCCACATTGTGGCTGCCAGGACTGGCCTGTGCCTAAGAGCAGTGCGGCCACAAGGCCTGCCACTTCCTGTGCCTTCATGGCCTGCCTCCCACATGGGCTTTTCCAGGTTGGGGGGCTCCTCCAGTGGCACAGTAGATAAGGTACCTGCCTCCAGAGCCAGAAGTCAAGGGCTCAAGCCTTCCCCCATCCAACATGGGGTCACCCCACACAAGCTTGGTAATGAATGCACCTTGGGACATAGGACAGATAAGAGGGGGCCCAGAATGTAGGGAGGCTGGGGGGTTCCTCATGGCACAGCAACTCCAGGGCCTTCCTTCCCATGGGCAGTGTAGCAGTTGCTCCCCTTCTCATGCTGCACCCACAGGGCCAGCCTCCTCAAACTCCCATTGAACTCACCACACAGTGTCACTGCCAAATGCCACACCAGCCCTGACATAACCGCTCAAGTATCTCAGCCACATAACCAGGACATGAAGAGTTGAGGCCACACTATGGTTGCTCCCTGTGAGGGTGGAAATCTGTAGGCAGAAGTGGGTCTGCCTGGTCTCACACCAGTCTCATGGGCAGTGAGTGAAACCACAATTTGGGGAGGCTAGCACCCCCATCTCTTCCAACCCCTTGCCTATGGAACCCCAAACTCTCTACCCAATGCAGCTAGAGGAGCCAGTGTCCCCCAAGTCAGCCCTAGCTCCAGGCTGTTGTCTGAAGCTGAGCCTGCTCCAGCTTCCAGGAGGGGGGCCTGAGAAGGAAATGGTGGCAGGAAGGGAGTGTCTTGCAGAGAGGGGGGTGGGGAAGAGAAGGGACTCACCAGGCCTTGGGGAAAGGGCAGGGAGCAGAAGAGGCAGAGCCACCAGGGCTCAGGCATTTGGTGGCAGGGTCCACGGTAGCTTCACCAGGAGGCTTATTATAGCCACTCCCCATGACTGGTGCCCTCCCAAGAGTTGAAGCTACACCACAGAGAAATCAGGTTGAGAACAGGACCTGATTAACAGAGTAGAGCTAGGGTACTGAGCAATTCCACTGCTTGTTTCCCTGCCCCTTTGTCTGTGGGGAGGGGGAATGTGCCATCCAGCAACATGAAGCTGATTTAGGTTGGTGAAGCTTTCGCTGTGAGGACTGTCATGACTTGGCTCACCTATGTAGGGGGCACACTGCAATGGAAGAGTCTTTGATGCACCAAAGCCTTAGTGCAGAAACAGTCAGCTTCCCACAGCACTGCTGCATACGCTGGGAAACTGAAGCAGCAGTCCCAAGTGAATGTTTCAAGGGCTGATGACTTGGTTCAGACACTGAGTGCTTCCCCCTACCACTCCACTTTCCAGTCCCCATGCAAAGCAAACACCATCCCCCAACCTCCAACTTCCTTACACAGACATGCACATACAATGCCTCTTTCCGCAGTCACCATCCATCCCTGCTAAATCCATCTGCTTTCCTGCTGGACCTCCAGATCCCATGCTGCCCAACCCACAGCCCAGGCTCGCTGGACTATGTATAGAGGCAGCTGGTGAGTCAGGGAAGCAGCAAGTGAAAACAGAAATAGCTGGCAGATGTGTGCGGTTTTGTTGACTAACCTTGGCATCACTGGTCAGATGTGATGAGTCAGGGAAATAATGCTGTGTGTTTAACTTTCAAGTTTCTAATGTGACCTGTGTCCCAGATCTTAGTGTGTGTCTGTGTCTTTAGCCTGGAGTTTGTGAGGACTATTATTGTTTAGCTAGAGAAACCCAAAGGAAGGGGAAGCAAACAGGAGCAAATTTCACAAGAGAGCATTGTTCAATGTTTCCCCTGCAAAAGTTAGGAAAGATTTCACCAAAAAGGTACATTAAAAATTCCATTGCCCCTTGAAAAGTTAGTATGCCAAATGTAGCGGTTAAATTCAGTCATGAAGATATGAAACAGAGCAATTTTAGCCCTGTTCTAAATGCAAACCATAATTCAGCCTTAATTATGGAGCCACTACTGATGCCTCCAGAACTTGTAGCTAAAGCAAGAGAGGAACTGTATATGTAGAATACAGATTAGTATCTATTCACATACTTAATGGAGGTTAACGTTAATTCTTTCAAGAATAGCTTGTTTATTTATTATTCTGTAAGGTCCCCTATTTTGCACTGTGTTTCCTATAAACCAGCAGCTAATTTGTACTGTATGTGAGAACAATAAATGAGAATAAAAATATTAAAGTGAAACTTGTTTCCTAGAAGCTGTATATCCTTTCAGTCTCAAAGTCATATAATTACATCATTCATTATTTACTTAGTTCCATAAATGTACATGTCAGCTTTAAGGCAAAAAAGAAGATGACTTTCTACCTTGCAAAATCATTCATACTTGTGTAAAAAGGAGATAAAATACCAGGGCAAATATTTGTGCAAAGATGGTATAAATAAGAGGTAGTGTGAGCCGCAGGTGGGCCAGCAGGGGTTAAATTTGTGCTCCTCTAGGCTAGCCTTGAGGACTGCTAGCGAAAACATCAGGTGTTCTTTATAAGATGGCCTTCAGCGGCCAAAACGCCCCTTGCTTGCTAGCTGAGAACCTCGTATGGGATAAATAACATGACCTTGGCTCTCAGCCCCATGGGAACATTGAGAGTGGCATTGGGCCAACTCACACACACTTGGTAAACAGCTAAAGTATAAGATCTGCTGGGGGTCCCACCCCTCTGGGAGTTTCCCAGGGACCTAGACCTTGAAGGGTGCCCTGGGTCCCCCAGCTGGAGCCACGGTCACTGTGGTCTGGTACGAGATGACCGGAACAGGATTCCCCACAGACCTGAAGGGGCGTAAGCATTTCCAAGAGCCTGTTGCTCACTTATATGCATTGCTTTGCCTATGCTAATTATTTGGATTTACTTTGCAGTAGCTGTGTAACCATTTAGCAGTATTAAGCCTGTAATAGTAGTGATGTAGTGAGATTTGTATTTTGCAGTAGTTGTGTAATTATTTGGATTACTTTGCAGTAGCTGTGTAACCATTTGGCAGTATTAAGCCTGCAATAGTAGTGATGTAGTAAGATTAAGAAAAGCAACTATCCCTAATCGACTGCCTTGAAGCGAATCCACAAACCTGGTGGGCCCTGGGCCTGTGACTTGACGTAAGTGTTTGCAGGATCAGGCCAATGCTGACTTTTTTTTTTTTTCAACTTAGGATCATTTTATATATTCAAGTTTACTAAATATTTAGAGTACATTTCACACTCAGGAAAAGAATAACACTCCTGAAAACATCCCTACAGTGTTGCATCAATATATCTGGAACTTTATCTGGAAATGCTATCTCTTGTACTGAGAGGATAGTTCTAAGCCCTGTATGTTTGTACTCGCTGTGGCCTATTCAGTCCTTGGCCACTGAGCTGAGATTTCCAGCAAGGGAGCCAGTGAGGGCACTTTGTGATGGTGGATTTGTTAAGTCATTGGGGGTATGTCTACACTGCATTCCTCTTTTGAGAGAGGAATGCAAATGCAGCCAAGCGAAATTGCAAATGAAGCGCGGATTTGAATTTCCCGCACTTCATTTGCATAATTGCGTCCAGCTGCTTTTTCAAAATTCCCTATTTTGAGATAAAAAACCCTGTGTAGATGCGGTTATTTTGAGAAAAAACCCTTTTTCAAAATAACCCTTAAACCTCATTTTTTGAGGAGGAAGGGTTATTTCGAAGGAAGGGTTTTTCTTGGAATAACCCCGCGGGGACCGCGTTTGTTTTCTTGAAAGACACTATTTCGGAAAAGCGGCGGTCTGCGATTATGCAAATGAAGCACGGGAAATTAAAATCCATGCTTCATTTGCAATTTCGCTTGCCTGCATTTGCATTCCTCTCTCCAAGGAGGAATGCAATGTAGACATACCCTGGGAGATTGTCACACAAAGGAAATAGGGATTCCCATTATACCCAGGGTTTACAGTTTGGTTCAATGGCTTACAGCACCTCCACTATACACATTGTTCCAGCACCATAGCTGCACTGGGTGGCTGAACACCTTTTTGTGCCTAGGGAGTGAGATTCATGCCTAGATGGTCCCTTCTGCACTGGGATACTGGCTCTTTTTGCCTGAGAGAGCCACTCTGTCACCACCATTAGTTGCTCAGTGAGGATTCAATTCAGCAAAGTGTTTTGCTAAGGAGGGATGAGATTATATTTATTATGGTAGCACCTTGGCACAAATCCAGACTGAGGCCCACTGGGCTAAGCACTATACAAACACAGAGTAACAGACAGTCCCTGCCCCACAGAGCTTACAATATAGACAAAACCGACAAGGGATGCGCCATGTAAGCAGAGACTACAAAGGGATGGTTTGCAAATATCATGGTAGTGCCAGGATTTGTTAGAATGTGTAGGTTTCGCTTGAAGGTCTTAGCTAAACAGAAAGGCAAAGGAAGAGGGAGAGGGTACTGCAGGGAAGGGGTGAAAAAGCCAGGACTGGTAGGCAGAGGGCAAGTAGGAGGGGACGCAGAAGAAGCGTATGAAGATTTTTAAGATCAAGCATGTTTCTAAACGTTTTGCTGAATCAAAGCTTTTATGCCCATTGGCAATGTCATGCTGATATTGAAAGGAAGATAAGTCTCAGCTTGTTGCATGACCAGATGATTGCAACATATTATGACACATTGCACCCACTGCCTTCCCACACCGGGCTTCAAGTGTGGAAACTTTGTCACAGATAGCACTTTCAAAATGCAATCAATGGTAAGCTGCTTCATATTTACTTTTCATGTGAAATAACTTTCACTGAACCAAGATTTCATATAAAGAATCTAGAAAATCTGCATGGCCCAATTATACAGATATACTTTCTATGGATAGATCTTTGTGAATGAGAAAAGTACTGGCACAAACAAAATTCCACAAAAAAGGGCTTTTAAGGCTTGACTCCCACAAGTACTCATGCATGGGTTCCAACTTTAAACATCTGAATAGTTCCAGTGGCATCAAGGAGTTTTATTTCTTTGCCAAAATAAATTTAATTTACTCTTACGAAGTGCTTCAGCTGAAATCTCAGGTTCCAATTTCCATTTCAAATATGCTGTTACTCTCCTGAATTCCAGCTGCCTCGGTGTTCCTGCCTTTCTATTGGTTCTCCATAGTTTCTAGTGTTCAGATAAAACAGCATTTTGTTTGACTGTATTAGTACAAAAAGCTTCGCTGCATGCGTATTGGATTTCACAGAAGCACATTGCACAGAGCTACAAGATTCAGATTTTTTTTTAATTTTGTCTTTGATTTAAAGATTAGGGACCTGATTCTCTTCTCACTCAAAGCTTGTCTACACACTGAGGGCACGTCTACACTGCAGGGCAAAAGTCGAATTTAGATATGCAACTTCAGCTACACCAATTGTGTAGCTGAAGTCAAAATAGCTTAATTTGGCTTTTGGCACTGTCTACATAGCAGGAAGTCAAAAGAAGAACACTCTTCCTTTGATTTCCCTTACTCCTCATGAAATGAGGGTTACAGAAGTCAGAGTAAAAAGTCCGCCATCTCAAAATTGTTTTGAAATAACAGCTTGCTGTGTAGATGTGCACTTTGTTATTTCTAAATAATGTCAGTTCTTTCAAAATAACGCTGCAGTGTAGACGTACCTTGAGTTAGTTTGCAGGAAGCCAGAATATGAATCCACAGTGCATTAGTTTGCTGCACACTGACCATGAAGACCCTTCTCCCATTCATTAATGGCTCTCAGCTGTTTGAAACAGGAATGAATCAAAGCACAATGTAGATCTTTTAGTGCATAATGACAGGATCAACACAGCCAGCTAGCACGTGGCAATTGACAAACCAGTGTACTGTAAAGTCACATCCTGGCTTGCCACGCTCTAATTAACCATGTAGACAAGCCCATACACCAGTGTAAATCAGGAGTAACTCTCCTTAAGACAATGGAATTACTCGGATGTGAAACCAGTTTAAGTGTGAGGAGAACCAGCCCTTTGAGAAACAAAGATTTCTAGTATGGAAACAAACTTCTGCTCCATTGCTTCAAAGGCTATGTGTGTAATGCAATCTCTTAAGAAGCATCTGTTCTTGAACAATTCCCAAGAAAGGGATAATAGAACATGGTATGGGAGAGAATTTCTAAATCCAGTTATTGACTTCTCATGAGATTTTCCTTTCCTTGGTATACCTGACCTGGCCTGCAAAAAGAAATTCCAGTGATTTATTCTGTTGGCTGCACTTTGGAGCTGTTATAAAAAACAGAATTAAATCAGTTCTTCAAAACTGTAATCTAATAACTTTTCATTTTCAGGTATCTAAAAGGGTGTCATAAGGAGGAGGGAGAAAACTTTTTCATCTTGGCCTCTGAGGATAGAACAAGAAGCAATGGGCTTAAACTGCAGCAAGGGAGGTTTAGGTTGGACATTAGGAAAAAGTTCCTAATTGTCAGGGTAGTCAAACACTGGGAGGTTGTGGAATCCCCATCTCTGGAGATATTTAAGAGTAGGTTAGATAAATGTCTATCAGGGATGGTCTAGACAGTATTTGGTCCTGCCACAAGGGCAGGGGACTGGACTTGATGACCTCTCGAGGTCCCTTCCAGTCCAAGTATTCTATGATTCATTAAATTAAACAAGGTTGCCTGCAAAATCTTACCTTTTTTTAACTTCAGGGGATAATTTAGTATCTTTTAAACACAGAAAAATGTGTACCACAGAAATATTCCCACCTCTGCTGCAATTAAGGAGAGAGTCATTTAAAAGAAAAACCCTCATGGCTGTGAAGAAAAACTTGAAAATGTGAACCCCCAAACACTGAAAATCCCAAAGGCAAATTAAGCAAAACCAAAACTTATTATTTTTAAAATCTCTTGATTTTTAGGAGGCTTGACTTGTGATTTTTGCATCTTGTGGTTAGAAAACTAGTGTGGCTAGCACCATTGCTCCCTGCTACCGGAAAGGCACCCTGCATTTACAGCACTCACCTTCTCCTTGGAAATCACAGAGGCCATAATGGGAGGCTGGTAGCTCTGTGGCAAGGTAGCCTCTGCTTTCATAGAGCTCCTTATCTTCTGCAAGAAGTGCCACACAGGTGCTTACTGAGGGATTCCAGAGCAACACGGCTCAGCTGAGGGGCTGAAAAGGAGAACTCTCTCAATAGTGTTTACTTTTCATGAACAGTTCAACTTAGGGATGTTAAATATTGGTTAATTGAATAGTCGAGTAATCTCATGAATTCTTATCAGTTAGTTGACTATTCTATATCCCTGGGGGCAGGGCTGGCAGCCAGTGCGCTCCGGCCTCACTCCTGTGGAGCCCCCTGCCGCTCTGCGCTGCTGCCTCTGTATCAGAGGCAGCAGTGCGGGGTGCCAGGCGGGAGCTGGTCCACGAGGGAAGCCAGTTTAAAAACCAGCTCCCCTCATGGAGGCTACTTTTTTCACAAAAAACCCTGTAGTCTAGACCCACCCAAAATGGCATATGAAGGCTAATTCAATACTGAGGCAAGTTGTGTGTTGCTCCTGTGACAAGGGCCTTTTTTTCTGCTCTTCCTTCTGGGGAATAGTTGTTCCACTTGTTCACTGTGAAACTTTGAAATGTCTGTACATATTGTATAGATAATATATGTGCTACCAAAATTCCATGCACATAAGGAGCCCTACTAATGGGAGCCTTTACTGCAAACAGTAACCATAAAATCCACGTCTTTTCTTAGATTTTTTTTGTTCTGATAGGTCAGGCAAATAATGGATTCAGGCTTTTGTTATTCTTGAAATATGTGTGGGCAGCTCATTGCCCTGCCTAGCTTGTTTAGGTCTGGGCACAAAGATTGTTGGTGTTGCCTTTCTGGTATAACAATCAAGGATTTTCCTTTGGTCTGTGGGCTCAGGAAAGGGTACTGGATAAAGCGACTTTTAGCACTGCAGACAGCTAGATCTTCTTATGCAATGTATCAAGTGCAATGCTGCAACAGTGGTTTATTCACCAGATCAGCAAGTGAATTCAAAACTTCTGATGAACAGATCATTGCAATAACTGTATGATAGAAAGGTTTAGCTCAACTGGGTGCCCTCCCAAGCGTCTCAAATGTTAGCTCCAAAGCCACACTGACTACCTTGCCTGCTAGGACGTCTCTGAAGCAAAGAGCTTCAAACAATGCTCATCTGAATCAGAATCTCCATGACCCATGGGCACACATATGCAGATGGCCTATAATGAACTATACAACCAGGTCAAGTCTGAGGATATATCTACACTAAAAATGCATGCTACAGTGGCATAGCAGTGGTGCAGACACTGCCGACAGCATCAGGAGGGGTTCTTCTGTTATAGCAAATTCACCCCTCCAAGAGGCGATCGCGAGGTCGACAGAAGATTCGTCTGTGGATCAAGAGGTGTCTAGACCAGAGCTTAGGTCGGTTTAATTACCTCACATAGGGCAAGAGATTTTTCACAGACCTTAGGTATATAGTGAAGCAGCTCTAACTTTGTAAGGTGGATCAGCTCCAAGGAAACAGTGTACAGTCCTCAAGCTCTTCATGTCTGTGTGGGTGCTGACACTGTCACGAGCACTCAGGCTCAAGGGAGTCAAATGAAAACGCATCTTCAGAAGGAGCCTACCTAGTGCCGGGAGTCATCCCGGTGGATTTTTGTCTCTCTCAAATGGATTGACCTCACCCTGACAAACCGGCTCTCCCAGCACTAGCAAAACCAGTCTCCATAAATCAGCAGTGAAAGTAACTTAACATTTCTTACACGTACGGTCCTATTTCAAACCTCGGGGTCCCCACCAGCTCCTTAAATAGCTCCCTACTGGCTTTTGCTGCCAGCTGCCCACCCACCCGCTTAGGGTCACCCCTGCCATAAATGAAGCCACAGTGACTGTGAGCCGATTGCTTTCAAAATGCAACCTGCAGAACAATACATAGGCCTGGCCAGTTTGGATCAGCAATCCACCTCCTCCAGCGCCCCTCTCTTTCCCAGAGGCCTGCCACAGAGGAAGAGAGGAGGACCCCCGCCCCAGACCTGGCATTAAACATTAAGCCCGCGAACTCCACGCTGGATTGCAATTCCCCCTCCCCAGGGCAGGGGCCTGTCAGCCTCTGGGGCTCTAGGAGCCAGGCTAGAGGCAGAGGGGCCAGACCCACACATCCCCCACTTTGCATCCCGGCCCTGCGGTCCCTGCTGGGGCAGCGCTGCGGGGGGAAACCCCAGGCCGGCGAGCCGCCAGCGCTGCTGACCTCAGCCGCTTTCCAGCGTCACTGCCCTGCGCGCTGGGAAAGCGAAACTCGGAGCATCCCTTCCCCGGGCAGGCGCAGCGCCGCGCCCCGCTCGCCCGGCGGGCGGCGCCTCGGAGCCCGGCGGGGGATCGGCGCCCGGCGCGCTGGCGTGGGCGGAGAGAGGCAGCGGCAGGCTGCTCTCCCGCTGCCCGGCAGTGCGGGCTGTGTGCGTGCCCGGCCGCCTCCCGAGCCCCCGCCATGAGGAAGCTCTGCCTCTCCGCCGCGGGGCTCCTCTCCATGACCCTGCTCATCGCCAGCGTCTCCTTGCTGGTGGCGCGCGTCTTCCAGAAAGCCGTGGACCAGCAGGTGAAAGAGGTGAGGCTCGCTCCGCGTCCTGCGCGCACAGCCAGGGGGCGCGCCGGTGCCAGCGCCGCGGGGCTTGGCGAGGCGCAGGCGGCCTTGGCTGGCTGGAGAAACAGCGAGGCGGGGGGGCTGGGGAGAGCCTGGGGAGGGAGCTCGATTGCTGCCCCCCGAGCCTGGCCCGGAGAGAGGCAGCGCATCCCTTCCCGCGGGGGTGGGCAGCGGCGCCACGAAATCCGCCACTGTGAGAGCGAGTGGGGCGGCCCTGCCCGGGAGCTGCGGCGAGGTAAACAACACCACCCAGGCTCGTTTTGAATGCCCTGTTGAAATACGGCAAACATCTTTTTGAGGCTGCAGGCGCTGCCTTAAAAAAAAAAATCTTGCTGTATCCACCTCCCCCTTCCCTGGAGACTCCTTAAATGTGAGGCGTTTGGTTTTAAAATAGTGTAAAATGTAATCGTGGGCAAGTAACTTTAATAACTGTAATTAAGGGGCACACTCCAAAGCAGCAGGAAGTAAGTGGTGGTTAGCATACGGTATGGATAGCATAGAGCTTTACCCATTTGCTGTCTTACAGTTCATGTTATGTTTCATCTGAAGAAGTGGGCTGTGCCCATGAAAGCTCTTGATACCATCTACATGTTTTGTTCCTCTCTAAGGTGCTGCAGGACTCTTTCCAGTCCATGTTATATGAGCCTGGTGACACTGATCTTGAATAATTCTGGCATGTTTGCCAATACATTTCTCTCAACTTTTCAAAAACTACAAGTCCTGTGATATCTTAATGACTAACTGATTTATTTTAAACAAATCTGTTAGACTTTAAGATGCCACAAGACTCCTCGCTGTTTTTGCAGATACAGGACTAGTCATTTTTTTTAAGTTACAGACTAACAAGACTACCCCCTGAGACTTTTAAACAGACTAACCTAGTTACCCCTCTGAGACCTCTCAACTTTTCCAGCCTTTTGTTTGGCTAAATGTTTTATTTGGTGACAGGCTAGTATATTAATGGTGTGAGCCATGGCAAATCATTAAAAATATTCAATATTTTAAACTTCAGCAGTTGGGTATCGTTTTTAAAAAAAGCATTTAAAATAATTCCTAAATTACTTATCATAGTGTTTTTTAAAATCATTTGTTCTCCCCTCCAGTCTGTCCTTTGTTTTTGAATGGTTGTTGTCCAGAGTATCTAGCCATTAGTCAAGATGGATCAATTCGATTAGCTGTTACTGTTAGAAAGCAGTTACAGGAAGAATCATTACTTACTGATATCAGACCTAATAGTGATAAACGTTAATAATGTTTGGTTACAAAACAGTGCTTTTCAATTCTAGATCACAAAGCAGAGTGGGGATTGTCATTTCCACTTTTCAGAGGGGGAAGCTGAGGTGCCGAAAGATGAAACGATGTGTCCATCTCCAACCATGATCCAAAGGGCATAGCTGGGAATGGAAACTAGGTGTCCTGAAAGCCAGACGATGCTACTAAGCACTGTGTGGTACTGTTGTTAGTGGTGTTGACAAAAGATGTGTCTAAAGGCAGACAGTGAACTAGTTTAACTTAAATCATTTTAACTGGGCTACTTGTTCTCTGCAGTTTGTTTACAACTGATTATGTGAGTTTAGCTTGAGCCTGTACATTTACCAATGCAAGCTCAATGGATATAAGACAGGTTGAAACTGATACAGCAGAATCGACATGCAAAGTGCCACCAATATAAGAATCACATAACAGTGCAAATTTGTGTGTAGACCAGGCCTTAGTCTCCTCCATAATGGGTTAATGATGGGGAGGAAGAAGGAGAAAATCTAGCTTGATCCCGCTAGTCCTTGTGCACCACACAGCAAGGAGTACAGAGATATTTGAAATTGTGAGTGGAGGTTAAGCTTAGGCACAAATAAAGTTGGTAGGCATAGGGGAAATTTTTCAAAAGTGCTTTAGTGACTGGTGCACCTAAGTCCCAGTGTCTTTCAGTGAGAATTAGGTATGTAGGTCACATAGGAACTTTTGAAAAGTATGACATTATTCCTTTGCACTGAGCAGGGATGTCAGCATGTAGTCGGTTACATGAGTAACTGATAAGCCTGGGCTTATTAGTTACTCCTAACGACTACACCCACCCCCACCCCCTTGCTGCCTCTGTATCAGATTGGGATTGTCCTCATGCTGGTGAAGCTCTTAGCAACACTCTCTTCTTAGGCCTTGCTCCTGTTATTCAGCAAGAATACATTGGAACAGGTGCTGTCGTACTCTCACTAATATTGGTTTGGGTTCCCTCCTGCCTCTCACTTTTTACTTTGTTCCTCAGCACACCTGTGCTGGGTCAGATGCTCTCGAGGCTTGTCGAATGTACCCCTCATGGGTGGATCCACGTGCCACGTGCACAAATTGAAGAAGAGCGCCAAAAGATTAATCTCACTCCATTGAGTCTGCTGCTTTCTTGGTGGGGTTGTTCATACTTGTTTGCATGCTAGGGAAAAGGTGTCCGGCTACGATGTATTCAGTGATATTTTAGGACTTGTTGTGTGCAAACAGATGAATCTTGCATTGTAACTGAAATGTGGCAAAATTTGGGCTTTCCACAGTTCCTGATGGGGGTGGGGGGGAGTTCCACAATTCAAAGTCTGTGCCAAAATCACTCAGCTCCAAGCTCTCAAGAGTTTTATTCTGGTCTCTGGCAGCTGCACCAACCACATCGGATCACAGCCATTGAGGTAGGTTGCAGCTGGAGATGCTGTCTTTGAGACAGATGGGCCCTAATCCATTGAGGGCCTTGCAGCAAAACTGGAATTTCAGCCAGGTTTGATGATAAGCTCTGTTGGGCTCTCATCAGGCTGAATTGTGTAGTAGGCAGTATGGCCAGACCGAGGACAGTGACAATTGCAGTAGACTAGCCTGGGGGTGAAAAAGTTTTGGATCATTATGGTCAGTGCAGGTAACATGCAGGTGCATAAGATGGAATGACCAATTTGAATGTTACTGTAGAAGTGAGTATTCCCCAAAGCGGTGGGGAAAATATACCTAGACTGGAATCAAGGAGTTCTGCTCAGGGTTGAAGAACTTCACTGTGCTGTTCAGTTGTACTCAATCCAGAGGCTCAGACTGAAACTTTGCAGTAGGGGAAAATATTCCCAAGTGTTATGACGTCTAGGGTCTTTGGCATGCCTTTGGGGAAACGCTTGAGTCCTTTTCATTCACTAGTATTAATTATGAGGAAGGATTAGTGTTAGCCCCTCCATCTCCCATTGTCTCTGGGACAATAGAAAGGTCTGTCCTTTATATAAACTGGGATCAAGAGACACAAAGCCGTCACTCTAAGGGAAACATCATAAGAATGGCCATACTGCGTAAGACCAAAGGTCCATCTAGCCCAGTATCCTGTCTTCCGACAGTGGCCAGTGCCAAATGCCCCAGAGGGAGTGAACAGAACAGGCAAACATCAAGTGATCCCTCTCCTGTCGTCCATTTCCAGCCTCTAACAAACAGAGGCTAGGGACACCCTTCCTACCCATTCTGGCTAATAAGTATTGATGGACCTAACCTCCATGGATTTATCTAGTTCTTTTTAAAACCCTGTTAAAGTCCTGGTCTTCACAACATCCTCTGGTAAAGAGTTCCACAGGTTGACTGTGCGCTGTGTGAAGAAAAACTTCCCTTTGTTTGTTTTAAACCTGCTACCTATTAATTTCATTTGGTGTTCCGGACCGGGGAGGTTGGAGCCACCTGCCCTCCCTGTGCTCCAGGGCCATGCCACTCCATCTCCTTGTGGGGGGTGGCATGGCTTGGCTTCTTTGGGGGGCGGGGCTTGGGCAGAAGGGGTGGAGCTGAGGGCGGGGCTGGGGGCTTGCCTCTTCCAGCCCTGCCTTCAGCCACCTCCCATGTTACCAAGGTTATGGGGTGGTATGCTACAAAGGGTTAATTGTCACTCATTTGCCATGACGGGCCAGATAGCCTCTCTTAGGACTGTTTGCCACTGACTGTACACCCTCCATCTCTAGATGTCCATTCCCACCTCCTTTAGATCCACAGAAGTCAGAAATCCACTTGCTTTGGTGAATCAGCAGAATCCATTTAATTCAGCATTCCTTTGAAGGGCTAACATTTCTCAGTGCGGAGCAGGGGAGGGTGTTCCATGCAACACTTCCAGATTGTAACATGCCCTTAATCCTTTGTTCCATATACTTGGGGTTTGCCTAACACCTTGGAGGATCTGGGCCAGCTTGCTTTCCCACTCAGAAATATTGTGGACATCCCAGGCTCATCTTTCTGCCACACCATCAATTCTATCAATGTGACCACTCTGGAAACAGAAACTGAGGCCAGGAGATGCAGAATGTGTCCGAGAAACAAATGATGTTGATGAAACTAAGATCCTACAAGAATAGTTCTCCAGGACTGTCTGCTTTAGAGCTTGTATTTACAATATGTAATGTGTTTTCCCAGAAGAATAAAAGGAGCGAGTGTAAATGTGATCCATTTAGTTGCAAATTATTTTCCCCTATTCTGCTTCCTGTTGATGTAGCTCTGACTATGTAGTTTTCTTTGTGCTTTTTTTCTTAAGCAGTTTTATTTAGCGGGCAGATTTATCCCCACATTGACTTCAGTGGAGCTGAGACCATTTTTCCCAATATTGATTTATTTTCTCTTTTTATAGAACTGCTGCATCATAACTGTAATGTCACTTTCAAAACACAATGAACACTTTGGGAATGAGACTTGTAGACCATGTTTCTAGAGGAGCTGTACAAAGGTGGAGTTCTGCACCCCACCCCCTGATTATAGATGGATTGCTGATACAGTGGTTAAGTGATTGTACAAGAACGTAGGGATTTATGGACATTTAATATAGACATCTGTAGAATACAAGATGACCTGCTAGCTGATGGATTTGTGTGTGTGTGTTTTCTCATTGTTTGTTAGGAAAATCCTTAATGGGGGTGGGAAAGGGCCCCGTGTCCCCCCAGGGATTTTGCTAGAACAGATGTTAAGGCCTGGTAAGGACTCTCAGTAAAGTGTAGGATTGGGGCCGAGAATAAGTACTCTTCCAGTCTGACCTAAAACAAAGTACAGAGTCAAAACTTACACCCTTTTGCTGGAGTTGGATTTATTAGCAAAGAAATTAACAATAATACCAAGTGCAGTTTCTCTCCTCTTTGAGCACTCGGAGGGTGCCACTCTCAGGCCTTTGCTACAGATGCCACATCCTCCATCCCTAGATGTCCTCTCCCACCTTCTCTGTATCCACAGAGGATGAAATTCACTTGCCTTGGTGACTCAGCAGAACTCATTTAATTTAGCATTCCCTTGCAGGATCAGCATCTCTCTGTGGGGATAGGGGGGCCCTTAATCCTTTGTCCCTATTTTTACAAGTGCAGTGCAGTTATAGGAATCGTTCCAATTAGAAAACTATAACAAAGGGTTTGAAAAATCCCAGTGTAGCTAGTTGTTTCTGTTCCTGCCTCCCCACCATCACCACTTGTCTCTGAATTAGAGACCCTGTTGCCTGCCAAGCTTTATCTGTCCTATCCTAACCTGTTTTTCTTGATATATTTTGATAGCATGCTAGTAATGCAAGGGGCCTACAGAATTAAATTTTCTGTATGATTGCTTTAGTAGGAATATGGTAGTTGAGGATAAGTTAAGACTTATTTTTTGTTATTTTTCAAGATATATATTAGGTAAGAGCTTTTGCAGTTGGTTTGACAGGCCATTACTTAATTCTGATCGGAACCAGTAAGCAGAATCTACCAACTGATTTTTCTTTCTTCCGCAAAGCTGAGATGCCAGATTTCCTGGACCTCACGGCAGGTTCTCACTCTTTCTGGCTGTATACTTAGATTTCCAGAAAGCCTTTGACAAGGTCCCTCACCAAAGGCTCTTGTGTAAATTACATAGCCATGGGATAAGAGGGAAGGTCCTTTCTTGGATTGAGAACTGGTTAAAAGACAGGAAACAAAGGGTAGGAATAAATGGTAAATTTTCAGAATGGAGAGGGGTAACTAGTGGTGTCCCCCAAGGGTCAGTCCTAGGACCAATCCTGTTCAACTTATTCATAAATGATCTGGAGAAAGGGGTAAGCAGTGAGGTGGTAAAGTTTGCGGATGATACCAAACTGTTTAGGATAGTCAAGACAGAAGCAGACTGTAAGGGACTCCAAGAAGATCTCACCAAACTGAGTGATTGGGCAACAAAATGGCAAATGAAATTTAATGTGGATAAGTGTAAAGTAATGCACATCGGGAAAAATAACCCCAACTATACGTACAGTATGATGGGGGCTAATTTGGCTACGACAAATCAGGAAAGAGATCTTGGAGTTATCGTGGACAGTTCTCTGAAAACTTCCACACAGTGTGCAGCGGCGGTCAAAAAGGCAAATAGGATGCTAGGTATTATTAAGAAAGGGATAGAAAATAAGACCCGGAATATCTTACTGCCCCTGTATAAAACTATGGTACGCCCACATCTTGAATACTGTGTACAGATGTGGTCTCCTCACCTCAAAAAAGATATTTTGGCCTTGGAAAGGGTTCAGAAAAGGGCAACTAAAATGATTAGGGGTTTGGAACGGGTCCCATATGAGGAGAGGTTAAAGCGACTGGGACTTTTCAGTTTAGAAAAGAGGAGACTGAGGGGATATGATAGAGGTGTATAAAATCATGAGTGGTGTGGAGAGGGCCGATAAAGAAAAGTTATTTATTAGTTCCTAAATAGAAGAACTAGAGGACACCAAATGAAATTAATGGGTAGCAGGTTTAAAACTAATAAAAGAAAGTTCTTCTTCACACAGCGTGTAGTCAGCATGTGGAACTCCTTGCCAGAGGAGGCTGTGAAGGCTAGGACTATAACAGAGTTTAAAGAGAAGCTAGATAATTTCATGGAGGTTAGGTCCATAAAAGGCTATTAGCCAGGGGATAAAATGGTGTCCTTGGCCTCTGTTTGACAGAGGCTGGAGAGGGATGGCAGGAGACAAAGCGCTTGATCATTGTCTTGGTCCACCCTCTGGGGCACCTGGTGCTGGCCACTGTCGGCAGACAGGATACTGGGCTAGATGGACCTTTGGTCTGACCCGGTACGGCCGTTCTTATGTTCTTATGTTATGGGATTTGGCCCAAGAAAATGTTACTTCTTTCTCATGCATATTTATAGGCTACCCCCCTATTCCTTCCAATCAGGTATAAGCACCCACAGAAATCTTACAAAGCCCAGCTTTGGGCAAAGGGTTGAACATCCGGGACATTTTGGCACCAAAAGGGCGATATAGGCCCAGGAATTGGGAAGTCGGGGCTGCTGCAGCTGTGGCTGACAGAGCCCACTCCGGAGCGTTACTTGTTTTCTCTTAAGGTCAGAAACCAAATACTTATCTCTATTCTATCGTCCTATTTCTATCTTGCTTCTTATATTTTGTGTTTAAGTCTTGCTTTTAAGTATCTCAGTGTCATATACTACACCTGCTCCAAGGCCTTTCAGACGAAGGGAGGCTGGTCCTTCTACGTCCAGCCTTGGGGGAAATAAGATCCTGTGGGTATGAACTGCTGTTAAATAATTAGTATCTGTATACTTGGATACGTTTTAGTATATGCCATTTGGGAAGAAACCAGTTAATCTGTGTTCTTACTGCTGTACTCTTTGTGGTTTTTGTAATTGTTATTCCCGTGGCAATAAAATTGATGTTGATTGCCTGCGAACCCTCAACAGGGGGAATCTTATGGTTCTACTCACTTGTAACCTGGGACGGTGAGGATGAACTTAGAATCTCTGGTCTGATTGGCGAGCCTTACCCACCTAAATTCCACTGCAGCTCCTTCCCAGGCTACAATCCCAGGGTGCCTACTGGTGGGATATTTGCAGGTTATACCTGGTCATTTGTAACAAGATAAAGCTTAACGCATGTCACTGCCATATAACTACATCTGATGTGTAATAAGATGGCAACCCCCCCTCAGTTTATTTAGATTCAGAGTTGCATTTATGTATATAGAGTTGGTTCTAGTTACCCCCTTCTTAGGACTTCACAACGCTTTATGCCCCACCGTTAAGCCCGGTGATCCGTAGATTTACGATACCTGTTTTCTGACACCTACTCACAGGCTTTGCCGAACCTCAGTAGCCAGTATCGGCTGGTATGGAAACCGACATCATTCGTTGTGCTCTGGGTGGTCTGTCTACACGCCACGGAATTTAAGAGACAAACATTTGAGGGAACGAGGCTGAGAATTCCGGCAGCTCTAGACCTGGCCCATCTTGCAAAGGCTAATGCATGTGTTTGATTTCAGAGGGACTACTCGTGCTGCAAGTTAAACCCATAGAGACGTATTTGCAAGGCCACTGCCTTATCAGTCTCGGTCAAAGGGCAGATCACGAGTCCGTTTCTTCTCTGTCATACACAGAATGCCCAGCAATTGTGTGATTTTTTTTTTTTTTTTTTTTTTTTTTTTGTAGGAAACAGTATTACAGAATGGCACAGAAGCCTTTGACCTCTGGGAAGACCCTCCTCCCCCAGTCTATATGCAGTTCTATTTTTTTAACGTGACCAACCCATTAGAAGTGGTCAATGGAGATATGCCTTTTGTGGAAGAAATAGGGCCGTACACCTACAGGTAAGTCTCCGTCCCTTGCTTTCTTTGCAAAAGTAAAAGTTGGGAGGGTTGGGGCGAGAACATCGATCCCCTGACTGGTTTCTTTGAAAAAAGCCTGTTGGTATGTGCTGGAGTGTGTACTCAAGGGAGGAAGGATGTTCTAGGGCTGGGACTAGTCAGAGAACCTCCATCGTGTGTCAGACAGATAAACAGGGCTCTAGTTTTTATAGGGCCCTATGTGAAGTGGCACAGAGTCCCCCACCTCCTACTACTCATGGCACATCCCTGGCTGCCTCCTCCTTGTCACACATTTGTGCGGCTGCACAAGCTAGAAAGTCAAGTAGGTTGGACTGAATGGAAACCTTTCAAGTGGGGGAAGGGTACAATGAGGATTCAGTCTTTGCCAAGGCCCACTGGCCCCAGAGGAAGTTGGGATGGGGAATAGGGATGTAATCGTGTAGTTGATTAACTGATAAGCAAAAGCGTATAGTTTAATGCTATAGACTACATGCATTCCCCCTCACTCCCTTGACAGTAAATTTTTTAGCAGGGTGGCCAGCAGCCTGGCTAGGTCCTGGCTTGGGCTGGGCCCGCGACCTACCCCCGCTGCAGCTCTGCATTTAAAGTGCATTAGGAGCCAGGTAGGCAGGCAGCCCAGCTCAGTTCTGGCTCGCGCCGGGTCTGTGAGCTCAGCCCCCCTGGGAAAGGGCTGCTGTCACCCCGCACTGCTGCCTCTGTACCAGAGGCAGCAGCGCAGGGCGACAGGCAGTCAGTTCACGAGGAGAGCTGGTTTTTAAACTGGCTCCCCTTGCAGACCAGCTCCCGCCTGGCATACCGCCTGGCATGGAGTGGCAGGGGCTCCTTGGGAGTGGGGCTGGAGTGTATTGGGTGCTGCCCCTGTGGACTATAGACTAGGTGAGTAACCGATAAGAATTCATGAGGTTAATTGACTATTCAATTAACTGATATTTAACATCTCTAATGGAGAATCGGAGATGGGGCTGGTGGATCAGGCGGAGGCATGTGGAGAAACACAGCATGAATGGGCTCTCCTATGACATGTAATTTTGCAGTCAGCATGCCAGAGGCGGGGCTGGGTGGTGCAGGCCCTGTCTCAGTTACTTGTAAATGATGCGAGTAAGTCAGGCTGCACATTTCAAAGATCTGTGATTCACTCTCCCTCTCCCTTTTGTTTGGCTTGCCCGATGTTGACTTGTCTGAGCAGGACTGCGTTGTGCCTGGCTCGGTCTGAGAGAGCAACAAACCCTGGAAGCCAACGTTTTATTTTCCAGCAGATCGATTGGCACTGCCAGGGCTGTGGGTTGCTGACAGCACCAGCTGAGTCACATGCCGGCCATTATAGGCTGCTGCCCACTGGGCGGAGGAGAAGCATTAAGCTCCTTGCTCAGGCCACAAGCCAGCAAAGCACAGAAGTGCATGCTTATCTTTAAGCGCACGAGTGCTTAAACCATGCTTAAAACTAAGCATGTGCTTGTGTGTTTTGGGGGCCAGTGCAGTCTGGCTTGGTATTGAACGTTCTCTGAAATTGTGCAGAGAGGTAGCAGCGTTGTGACGGACGTAAACAAGATTGGACAATGTTAAAGGGCTATTTAGAAACTCAGCATGCTGGAGAGATGATGCAGCTTTAAAACAAATCATGTTTTTGATCCACAGACTGTAAACCTAGTAAACCCAGGGACAAGAGAAGGACTGTTGTCATTGTACACTGAAAATTCAAATCTAGCTATAGCCAAAAATTGTACTAGAGACTGTCTCTCTAGTCATCTGAAACCATATTTACTGGTTTTACAGGACGGAGATCAAAGAGTAATTTATGGGAAAGCACAGCCTGCTCATCTGTCCAAACTTGCTGAGCTCCGAAACGCTCCTTAATTTTATCTGCTCTTGCCACATTGAAGATTTTCCTCTTTTATCTCTGAGACTCAACCCTGGGAATCCTAAGGGGTGAGTTTTATTTTCACCTCCAAGCCCCTTAGGAATGGGAGACATCTCAGACTGATTATAACATGGAAATTGGGAACCCCGCTACAAGTGCTTAAAAGCCAGTTCCCCACGTTCACTGGCTCCCAGGGAGCCAGCTGTTGCCCCACGTGTAACTGTGTAAGTGCTGCAATATTCAGCGGCTACATGGTTACTTAGACTCATTTTAACATCCCTAGTGTGCAGTTGGTGAGATGTAATCAAATTCTTACACAGCTATAAAGAAATACTAGCAAACATATAGCCTAACATTTACATCTCTTTCTTTTTCTGCAACAGTTCTGTGCACCGTTAATTTCGAAATTGGGCAAGCTAGTGCTACACTACTTAAGAATACAGGTTGAACCTCTCTAGTCCGGCACCCTCAGGACCTGACTGGTGCCAAACCAGAGAATTTGCCGAACCACGGAAGGTCAATGTTGTCTAGCAGCAGTATCAGCACTTCCACTGTTTACTGGGCTCTTCGAAGACATTCAGGCTTAAATTAGAGCTAAATAACAGCACAGAACACTGAGCTCCAGGACTGGAGGCTGTAAACACATTTTGTGGGACTGGAGGAAACTTGGCCACACCCATGATAAGTGGACATCCGGTTAACTAAAATCATGCTGGACCATGGATGTTGCCGGACCAGAGAGTGCTGGACTAGAGGAGTTCAACCTGTATATTGTTTGTGAAATGATGGCTGCTAAAGTTTGTACAAGGGTGGGGCATATATTTCAAAATCAATGAAAACTGGAATTCTGATTAAATCAGCTGGCAGCATTCCACCCTTTATGTGCTAGTCTTGTTTATGAGCAATCCCAGGATATCTGCTGCTTGGGATGGTAAACAGTATTATAGAGGTGAAATCCTGGCCCCATTGAAATCAGTGGAACAATCCAGTGGACTGTAGCCGGACCAGGGTTTCAGCTGGGGTGCAGGGACCAGCATAAGGCCTGTTCCATACTCTCATCTCACTTAACTCCATTGTACCTGATCCAAAGAGCACTGAGAGTCAGTAGAAGGACTTCCCTGTTGGTGTCAGTTGGCCTTGGATCTGGGGATGAGGCTTAATTGGGGCATATGCTTTGTACAGTATGCGCCTTCTGTACAGAAGGAGCGAATTTTGCCCATAGTGAAGAGGCAAAAGTGTCATTTTCAATCCATATTTCAAGAGCAGAACCTTATTCTGGCCCTTTACATCCTTTTGAGTTGTTTTGGGCTAACCTCTCCTCTTTTCCCGTTGTCATTTATAAAGCAAAAAAAAAAAAAGAAACTTCACTAGACTGCATTAAGAACACTGGTGGGTGAACAGGATTGTAAAATTGCTCAGCATCGACCTCACTCGTCCCCTTTTGGGCCCAAAGGGAGTTTTCCCACTTCAGGGAAAGCAGAGTTTGGCCAGTGCTGAGTGCTTGTGAAAATCTCACCCTTTCTCTTTGCGCATTTAAAGCGGGAGTTCTGCAGCTAACTACTATATATTTCAGAGAGTTTGTCTGTATGTCTGACTGTTCAAGAACTCCTCCTAAATAGTAAGAGCTAGGACCGCCAGATGTGATATGCAGCTTCTTCTTGTCATAACGTAAAGCAAGGTGAGGGGTTTGGTTGTGCCAGGAAAATGGGATTGATTCTCATAAAACCAAACAGAAAAGAGACAGAATCACCAGGCAGGTGAAAGGGGCTGGCGGGGGAGCGTGTGGCCCCCTCCCATCTGGGACTGTCCTAGCCTCGAGCCTCTCACCCCCCTGGCACCCTTTAGGGAGGGCGAAGGGAGCCCCCCCAATTCATATGGGGACATTGCTGGCTGTTCCCCTTTGTCAGGGAGTGGGTGCACAGTTTGTTGCATTCCTCACTCTGGCTGGGGAGTGCAGGAGGCAGCCAAGCTGTGCACTTTGCTCTTGCTCCCTTACGGGGCCAAGGAGGGGAAGAGCAAACAGCCCTGGTATGAGTCTCGGGGGGGCCTTCAGCCTCCCTGCCCACCCCCCTACACCCACACCACACACACAACACATACACTCCCCTGCCCAGAACCTCTTCTCACCGCCCCCAACCCTGACTCTTGTACCTCCCAATCCCCCCTACCCTGAGCCCCTCCTTAAGGACCCGAGCAACGCCGAGTAAATGTGCTAATAATTTGTACCATTGCAAACATTTCCTTAAGAGCCCAAATTTTCTGTCTCCCAGAGAGTACAGGCCAAGAGCAAATGTTCATATTTTGGACAATGGCACCAGAGTCTCTTCTGTGAACCCAAAGACGTATGTGTTTGAACCGGAGAAGTCTGTTGGAGACCCTGAAGTTGATCTGATCAGGACAGTAAACATTCCTGCAGTGGTGAGTTCCATTGTGTGTGCGCCTGGAATGTTACTGACACGTGTTTGGAATGTTACTGACACGTGTTTGGAATGTTACTGACAAGTGGCTCTTACTGATATATGGCTACAATTTGTACCTCTATGCATGAATTTCTCAACTTCAAAGCACTTGGTGACCGCCAGCTAATTTCTTCTTATGAAAACTTCTTGAGATTGATAAGAATGATCCCCATTTATGGACAGAGAACTGGCGTCAGAGACGCTAAAAGGCCACTGAGGCAGAACATGTCAGAACTGATTGGAAATCAGGCGTTCCTGGATCCCAACACTCCGCTCAGACCACTGGACCTCCGCTTTCGGAGTCCTGTCATAGGATCTACTGTATCATTTTAAAGCAGGGGTCTCAAACTCACAGCCCATGGCCTGAGCATTTTCACAGTCCCGTCCAGGGGAGAGGAGGTGTCCGTACCAGTCCCCTAAATGCTGCTCCTTCCTGCCCCACCCTCTCCCCTCCATTCCACCTCTTCACCCAAGCCTCCTCCCCTGAGGGACCCGGCCTCGAGACGCACCGGGGGGGGCTGTGAGGTGCCGCAGTAAGTGTGGGGGCCCAACCTCTGCTGCCACCTCATGCCAGGCCCTCCCGGTAATCCCCAGGTCAGGGGGCTTGGGAGAAGGGGTGCAATGGAGGAAGCGAGCAGGAGAGGCAGGGCTAGCGGCACTGGAACAGACCTACCCCCCCTCCAGCTGCATTGCGAAAATGCTTGGGCCATGGATGGCCTGTAGGCTGTGAGTTTAAGATGCCTGTTTTAAAGGATATGTTATTACCTCATTTAAAAAAAGAGGCACTTGATCTCTGAAGTCCTCGGGTACTCTTAAATGAACGGAGCCTGATTCTCCATCGCCCTGCACTTCATGTAGTCATGTTGTGACGGTGAGTCGGGGTTCCCCCGATCCTGCAGCCCCGTAGCAGCAAAAACAGACTCCGCCAGGAGGTAGAATAGAGGGGTTTTATTTCTTCTCCAGGGTACGGTACAGCATAGACGTGATGTGGTTTCAGGAGTCAGTGCCAGGATCCCTCAGACCCCTTGGACTAGGGAGTCCATTGTCACCCCTAGACCCTCAGCTTAGGCTGTTTCCTCCATGGTTCCCAGCCAGCAGCTGACCCTTCCCCCGAAACCTGGTGTTCGTCTCCGCCTCCCTCCCTTTGTCTCTCCGCCTGGGAAGCACCTTGTTATCTGGTCAGGCTGGGCCTAGATGTCTGGGCTAATACATGTGTGGGTGAGTCAATGGGAATCGCACATCACAGTGCGGGGGGACACCGGGTTACAGAGCACAGAGCAGACAGCACCCCCACTATGTCACACATGTCCATCGGTTCAAATCACAGTAGGAATGTTTTGTACCTACTTTACACTGATGAAATTGGCTGCCGAAGGTGCAGGGTAACAGAATCCAGTCCATTGTCTGATTCTGTTCTACAGCTCTTGGAGATGCCCGTGAAGCCAGGACTTGTATTGAAGAAATATGCAAAAGCCAGATATAGTGGTTAATATTTTAATAGTTTTTTGACTAACGGTTATGTGTTATAAGAATATTGTCCCTTGTCATTGTGACGGGACAATTTCCTGCAATACCTTTGAAAGACCTTGTTTTATTACATTTGTGTATCAGTGTGGGCCAGGATTGTATATAACCTCTCTAAGGAGGAGGCGTGACAGAGGCAAGACTTGGGAATGCCAGAGGCTACTGAACATGGTCTAGACAAGTGTGGACTTTTGGGAGAATAAGCATTAAATGGATTTCCTGGGGAAATCCACCTTTTGCAGCCAATTTCATCAGTGTAAAGTAGGTATAAAACATTTCTACAGCCTTTTGAAGCTACGCCAGAAGCAGAGTCCTTGTCTGCTGATTACCTGTTACAGAAGACCAAGAGCAAAGGCCCAAGCTGTATAAAGAATCAGCTGATCTGCCCCCACTGTTGCAGTTCTGGATCTAAGACTTGTAATCATGGGGGAAAAACCCATAATGGGTCTGGACCAGTGCCCTTGGTTGGATTGGGAGTGACTTCTGGTGAGCTTTTTGGCATGTGTTTTCTCTGTAATGCTTTTGCCTTAAGAATAAATGTGCTTGCTTAGAAGGATGGAAATGCCAATGATTTGGATGTGTATTAGTGCATATTTAGAAGCTGTGTGGTGACTTACAATGATGGGCAATACTCTGGTCACAGCCCTTGGGGAAAGAAAAGAGCAGGTGCTGGCGTGTTTAGGTAGTTGGGCTCAGTGGAGTATCGCAGTGTAAGGCAGGGAGCTGTGCTGGCTGGAAAATTCCCACCAGGATGAGGATGGAAACAAATCTTTAGAGAGAAAATCTGGCTCTGCAGAGAGCCCCGGCTTATGATTTGTTGTGACACTGCTGTTGTAGCCATGTTACTCCCAGGATACAAGAGAGACAAGTGAGTGAGGTAATCTTTTATTGGATCAACTTCTGTAGACCTAGCACTGTCTACACCAAGGATTAGGTCAGTGTAACTGCATTGCTCAGGGTGTAGGTTTTTCAGACCTCTGAGTAATAGTTATACCTCCCTGATTTCCTAGCGTTGACCACATCTAAACAGGAAAGCTTGTCCCTTTCACCAACAGAAGTTGGCCCATTAAAAGACATTCCCTTGCCCATCTTGTCTCTCTAGTATGCTGGGACCACACTAAGGATGTTAAGGACTAGTCAATTCCCCCCCTCCCCCCCCCGAGCCTGGGCTCAGCTGTGTGGGGCTGCCCCTTTGAAACGTGGAGGCAGTGTTTCAAAGTGGCGCTGTGGATCCTGCTGTGGACTCCCCAGCTGATCCTGGGTTCCACTGAAATGCCATGGGGAGCCCGGATCAGCTGGGAGCCCAGGATCAGTTTGGAATCCCCCCCGCTGACCCCGGGCTCCATGCTGCCCTGCGGCTTTGAAATGTACAAGAGCGCCCGCTAGGGACTCTTGTACATTTCAAAGCTGGCACGGGTGCGCAGCCTGGAGTCAGCTGCTGACCCAGGGCTGCACCTGGAGTTCCGCATTCCTTCTTGGAAATGTACAAGAGCCCCTGCAAGGGCTCTTGTACATTTCCCAAGGAGGAATGTGGAAATGCCTGTCGACTTGTCAAGTAGTTGATGAAAATTCCATCGACTACTCGACTAGTCAATTAACCGCAATTTAACATCCTTAGACCACAGCACTATTACTACACTGCAAACAACCAACTGCAAGTTGTGGCTCCCAGTTTGATAGGGCACCAGCTCCATCTTGTGGTTTTCTGCAGAGCTCTTTTCGGTCTGTAGAGCAGGGCTGGGCTTAGGGCTGGATCCGGCCCGCCTAACACTTTGGTTACACCTGGCTGCCTTCTATTTCTAGCCTGTTGCCCATGGCTTCTGGCTCCCAGTCGCGGCACGACCCTGGCAGGGGCTGGAGCTGCGAGCCCCTTAAATAGCCGTAGCAATCCCAGGCGGCTGCCAGGCAACCCGGTAGCAGCTGGGCCGGGAGCCACGAGCCCTTTGCTGTGTTTTTAATTCAAAGCCTCTGGCCCCAGACAACTCTGGGGGGAGGATAGTCCCCAGCACCGCCCTTTCCATCTCAGGCCTTTTCCCCTTTGGGGGAGGGAACCGGCTTGTGACCATTTACCAAAATTCATTAAGCGGCCTCCCTGCAAAATGTATGGCTCGCCTCTGCTGTAGAACGTCGTTTCTCAATATGGCCACTGTGGCTGCATACACTCAGTAGGGACTTTCCTTGTGACCACAGTCTGCTGGGCGGTGATTGGGGAGACGGAGAGGAAAAGCACTGGCTGCTCTCCCTCCCTGTTACTCCTGGATGCACCGCCATGGTGGTGGTTGCTACGGCCACCAGTAGGAGGTGGGCCCTGTCCCCCTCTGGAGACACCAAGGGCACAATGCTGGAGGAGAAGGCAACCAGTGAAGACAGAAGGCTTCAGGCTCTGGCCCCCCTTATCTCCCCCAACCTTCCTCCCCTCCCATCACTCCTGTCTCCCCTGGCCTCCCATCCTCCATCGCCTCTCATCCCTGCTGCCTCTCCATCCAAGGCTTCATTTGTCATCGGGCTTGCTGGGCAAGTCAGCGTGCTGTGAAAAGCGATGCTTGTACGTTTGTTAATATCCCGCCTCACAGCAGACTTCCTCGCTAGCGATAAGGAAACCCCACTGATTTGGATGTGGATAGGTGCACATCTGTTTGTTTCTCCTAAAGTTCATTAAATATTTTAGGAAAAAGTACAAGACTGGCCACCTGCATGAGTTGGTGGCCACACTCTGGGGCCACCAAAAATATATTGTGAGAACCGCTGCCCCAGAGGTTTGTTTCAGTTTTTAACCTGGTGGGCTAGATTTTGAGTCATGTGAGCCTGTGTTGCACGCCTAGAATTGTTCAGTATGCACATAAAGGGGGTGGGGAGCAACACCCTGTTGTGGCCACTGCCTTTTAATAGGTCTCTGGGGTTCACTTCTCTCTAAAACATTGTATACTGGATAAGTCTGCTATCTAGTCCCTTGTTTTGTGCATTCCTAGAGTGCAAATGCAGGCAAATTTCCTATTGTCTTCAGCAGCAGTTTTGCATGGGTAAGGACTCCAAAAACAAACAAACCCCAAACAAAAAAAACCCCAAGCACTTTTTCAGTGTCAGCTGCTCAAGACAAAGGATGCTGTTTTCCTGACGGGTCTGCAGTAGATTGAACAGACTGGCATGCTCTCACTGTTAGACTAAACCTTACGAATAATAAAGCCTGGTAACTCAGCCGCCTGATTTTACTTTTTCAGTTTTGGGTTAAGAAGCTGGGTGGAAGCCAATTACACAGGTGAGGGGTTGGCATTAAAAAAACTTTACTATTAAAAATATGATTTAAGGGGTTTAGAAGTTTCTCCTGGCTTTTTATGTAAAAAAAAAATATATAAAAATTCTTTCATGCAGAAGCTGATCATTTCTCCAAAAATCTTAAAAAACCCCAACCCCCACTCTCAAGGGAGTTAATTTGCATTAGCAGGTGGAACTTCAGCTCATGTGCCAGAATGTAACTTCATTAGGTCTGACACTAGTTCACAGTACAGAACAGGGGGCTCGGGTGAGTGATAATGGCAGAAGCTGGAAGCAGCAGGTTAGTTGTGGTGGAGTAGGGCTTCAGTGTGGACAGGCATTACAGCAATAGGAGGGTGTAGCTGTGTGTGACTTACCGCAGCAGCGCCTCCTGCTGGTCACTCCAGGCATTAGCTCAAACCAGCCCCCAGAGCACCCTCTTCCACCGACGTCTCACCTGTTGTTGTCACCAACTTCTATCAGGAGCTGCGTCTCTCCCAGACCCGTAGTGCCTTTCCCTTAGGCTCCTGCCTCACAGCGGTGACCCATGGGGTCTTCCCCCTCAGGGAACCCCTATGCCCCCCTTGCCTCAATGACCCACTGCCCATCATCATCTAGCCCTGCCACGGGCAAACTGAGTATGAAGTGGCCACTCATCCTAGGCAAGAGGGTGTGGGCTGCTGCCCTCGCCTGCCCTGGCTGCCTCCCTAGTGCCCCTCAGGCCCCTGTCGCTGGAACTCCACCTGGGATTACTCAGGCCAGAGCTGCCTTTCCCCAGCACTGCTCTGTCCGTGATAACTCACTAGCAGGCAGCTCGGTCCGCGTGGGGGTGTGTGCTCCGCTTTTGAACTGCTGGGCCCTGGCATAGTTGCCCCCTTTCCTGCCCTCCCCATCGGCGGGCCTGTAGGTTGGCTTAACTACCTTGCTCAGGTGTGGATTTTGCATACTTAGGAGTGATGTGGCATAGACCAGCCCATCGCCTTTCCTGGAGGAGCCGGCTCTCTGACACTCAGCACTGAATAGTTTTGCTACTGGCGAGTCAGTGGCATAAAGTTATTTGCAAACTGCACAAGTAAGGGAGCGGCTTGTCGTGTGGTGAGTCTCCTTAAAATTAGGGTTTTAGGAAGAGTGTAACCCTAAGAGTGAGAGCGGGATTTGGAAAGGTAGAAATTGCACTGTCGTGGGGGGTATTTTTAGCAATAAAAACAGCCTCTGATAACTTTGAATGTGCAGTGTTGTTGTAGTTGGGTGGGTCCCAGGATATTCGAGATAAGATGGGCGAGGTAATATCTTTTATTGAGCCAACTTCTGTTGCAAAGAGAGGCGAGCTTTCTACCGTAGACAGAATCATACTCGAAGAAGTGCTGTGTGAAAGGATGAAAGCTCGTCTCTCTCACCAGCAGATGTTGGCTCAATAAAAGATATTTCCTCACCTGCTCTGTGTCTCTAACAACTTTGAATAATACAGGTTGGACCTCCCTGGTCCAGCATCTTCGGGACCTGACTCATCCCGAATGAGGGAATTTGTCAGACCAGGGAAGGTCCCCTGCCACCAGCCTCCCAGGATACTGTCTCTCCCTCCGTCTGGCTCTGCTCCAGCCCTGCTGCTACAGGGTTTGGGCTCGGCTCTGGCCCGCTTCTGCCAGCCGGCTGGGACTCTCCGGGAATAGAGCTCCCCAGCTTCCATGGCCCCGCTCTGCCATGTGGGGATGGGGGTCCGTGGCTGTCCCAGCTGGGGCTCCCTGGGGACAGGGCTTGCTCATCCCAATGCTGGGGCTCCCCTCGGCTGGGCTTCTGTCCAGCTCGCACTCCCATGCGCCGGCGCTCTCTGGTCCAGCAACGTCCATGATCCTGCAAGACCATCGATGTTGCTGGACCAGAGAGCCCTGGATTTAGGAGGTTCAACCTGTAGTTGCAAAGAGAAATAAAACAACAGGCTTTTTACTGATTCAAACACTTCACCTTGCAGTCTGAATCTGACCTGCACACCCTTACCCGCTGTCGTAACCTCACTGACTTCAGTCATGCGGGGTACTCACTCTGTTTTGCTGAGTGTCAACACAATAGGAGTACGTGATCGTATGCCTGACTCTATAATTGCGGCCTGCAGCCGGCCCTGTAGCAAGTTCATTTTATCCAGTTGCAGCTAGTGCAGTTGTTTCTCCCGTGTCCCCTTGTTACTACATGAGTGGTGTTCAGCATTACCTCTTACTGACAGAGGCGTAGTGAGGGTGTTATGCGCCCGGGGGCAAAGGCAAAATTGGCGCCCGCCCTTCCCCGCCAAATGGTGGGGCCCCGAACCTGGCACACAGCTAAGCCCGACCCTGGGAGGAGCAGGGGGAGATTGTACCATGTCTTACCCGATCCCCTCCAGTTTGGAGCTGGGTCCCGCATGCACTAACCCTCTGGCAGAGGTGGAGGGGGTTGGGTTGGGGGCAGAGAGGTGGGGAGGAGGAAGCTCCAGCCGGTGGCGGTGGGCAGAGGAGGAGCAGGTGAGCAGAGGGATGATGGGGAGTGTAGGGTGACTATTCTGGCACCTCACTAGTGTGGCACCCAGGGACCCTCTCCCTCCTCCCCCCCTCCTCACTACACCACTGTAAATAATCCACCTCTTAGGATATTTATTGGTTAATGAATTACTTATTTTACTAACTACAGACATATAAATTATAAAGTTTTGTGGTTTACATTCTGTTAAATATTTTTTTCTCTTTAATTTGTTCATATCCCATTCTCATTACGTTCATGTCTTTTACATAAAAAAAGTCAAATTCTTAAATATGTAAGTTTTACAAAACACAAGATAAATTAATGTTATACAACCTAAATATGTATTTCATCACTATATTTCACTCAAGCATTTAAAACCACTGTTATAGCAAATGAGTAACACATTGCTTTAATGATTAAAAAGGAAAAAAGATTTTGAGCATATCAAATTTATTGTAATAAAGAGGTAGCCGTGTTAGTCTGATCTTGGTAAAACAAAAAGAAAAAAAGTTATGTAGCACTTTAAAGACTAACAAGATACCTAATAAATTTATTGTAAGCAATCTGTAATGCTTCCTAACTGCCCATTTACTTAACTAGTTAACCTAATTGTTTTTCACATTATTGAACAGCGAAAAACTACACGAGAGTTATGAATGTAAGAGATTAACTTACCTGTTAAAATAACGCTCCGAAAAACTTTTAAATAAAACTAACACACAACACAAGAATCACCCTCACTTTCTTGAAGGCACTTGAAGGAATAAGTAGCCTAAGGCTGAGGATACCCTGCAAGCATGGCTTTTTGTCTGCCACGAGGACTTCTTCCTTCAGGCTGCTGTGAGATTCTATCCTTAAGTAAAGGAGAGAGGTCTCTCTGAGCTGCTCTTCCAAATTTCACTCAAGCCATTCAACTGAAGCCATGGATATCAAGATTCAAGGCCAACTTTGCCTTGAGCAGACTGCTTCTCCAGGTGTTCACAATCACAACATCCGAACATGTATAAGACTTTTAGTTCAGAGAGCCACGTTAATCCCAAGTCTCTGCTATTACTGGGAGATGGAAAATCTGCAACAAAACGTGGGGTGATCTATCACTTCAGTAATGCCAACTCCTTTAGAACTGAGGCGCTGATTATCCAGCACCGGCTGAGGTAGAGCGGGCACTGTGTGCACGTCTGATACATTTTTACCAAAACTCCTGCCTACCCAACTTGCCAAAGGATAAAGGAAACAGGGAGGCAAAAAGGAATGGTATCGTTTAGAACCTTTTTTTATAAGCTTCAGAGGAGTAGCCGAGTTAGTCTGTAACAGGAAAAACTTAAAAAAACAACAAAACAGTCTAGTAGTATTTTAAAGACTAACAAAACATGTAGATCGGGGTAGGCAAAAGGGCCTCCATGGGTCGGATCCGGTCCACAGAGGCCCTGCTGCTCCCCTGCCCCCAGGCCAATTAGGGCTTGGGGGCCGGGGAACATGTGAAGCTTTCTCTGCTCTGCCCCCGCCCTGCGAGCAGCACGTGGTGCTTCCAAGCACCAAGTACTCCTCGCAAGGAAGGAGGAGGCTTCCCGTGCTCCCCCGCCCTCAAGCCCTGATTGGCCTGGGGATAGGGGAGCACCTGAAGCCTCCTCCTGCCCTACCAGAGACATGGGTGCCTAGTGGGAAGGAAGGGGCAAAGGGGCTCCCCCACCCCAGACCAATCATGGTCTGGGTAGCCCTACCCCTTCCTGTTTAGGCCCCGCCCCTTCCACGGGGACCCAGGGCTACTTCAAAAAATTTTGAAGTGGCCCCCGGGCAAAAATTACTGCCCACCCCTTATGTTGATGGTATCATGAGCTTTCGTGGGTGGAAGTGGGTTGTGCCCACAAAAGCTCATGATACCATCTACATTAGGCATGTCAAACAGGCTTCTGGCGGGCTGCATGTGGCCCAATCGAAATTTTTGGTGGCCTGCCACTATATTTTATAAAAGAATAAAGTGTGGCCCACTGGCCGCTCGGAGCACGTGGCCGAGTGCAGATCACGGCTGGCCGGGCTGCTCTGCATAGGCATCAAGTGCCTGCTCACAGCTGGCTGCTGTGCTCACACCTCCCCAGCGCCTGAGGAAGAAATGTGTGGCGGTGGCAACACTGGCTCCGGGACCCAGGCATTAGGTATGGGGGGAGGAGCTGAGAGTGCCTGAGTCTGGGGGAAGGAGGAGGCATTGGGTTAGAGCGGGGGGAGGGTTGGTCTGGGGGAGTGGAGGGGAATTGGGTTAGAACGGGGATATGGGAGTGCCTGGCTCTGGGGGAGTGGAGGGGGATATTTTGTTAATGTTTTGGGTTTCATTTATTTATTTCCAAATAAAATCACAAAATGTATATAAATTTTATATCAAATGTGTCAATTTTTTGCAATCGCACGAATAATTATATGTTTATGCAAAATCTCAAACTTACAAAGTATCTGAAATTTTCACAGAAGCCTGTTCTATTTGACTGACCATGGTCTATCCTTGTTTTTATTTCAACAAAACAAGTTATGTATCATATAAAAAAAATTAAAAGTACCTTAAATTTATATTTAAATTAAAAATTATTTTATGAGTAAATAACAATTTTACACATCAACTTCTTGTATTATATTAAAACAAGACCTGAAAAAAATTATAAAATGTACCTAAAACATAATAAATAATTACAACTTTCTGATAGAAGTACATTTTCTTTGGTGTCCCTGAAAGCTATCAGTTTTCATTTGTGTGGCCTTCAGTGGGCTTCAAGTTTAACATGCCTGATCTATATGTTTGTTAGTCTTTAAAATGTAACCAGACTATTATTTTTTTAAGTTTTTCCTTTTGTTATAAAGTATCTTTTATTTAAAAAAAAATTATATGTAACCCCAATGCACCCACCTCTCCCCCAGAGCCAGCCCCCTCATCCTAATGCACTCACCCTCCCTCTGAGCCAGGTCCCCGAGTCCCCATTCCAATGCACTCACTCCTCCCCTGAACCAGGCCCCCAGCACCGGGAGCCCCCATTAAAACCTCCCCTCAGAGCCAGGCACCTGAGGAACAGAACGGCCGGGTAAGGAAATCTAACCTTTAAAGTGGCCGCTGCTACTGCCCAACCCTGCTGCCTCAGCTCGCAGCGTGTAGAGCCAGGAGCACTTAGCCAACTCCCGGGTCTCTGTTCAAAAGCATCACATGGGCCAGAGCAGCGTGTGCTTCGCTCCCACCCCAGCCCGGCGCCCCCCTAGAGTGGCGCCCGGGGGCAACTGCCCCCCCCCGTCCCTCCCTTAGTTACGCCTCTGCTTACTGATGCACTCAGCTGTGACAGATTGCCAGACTGTAAAGACGACAGCTAGGCTTGGAAGGATAAGATTTGTATTGGGAAATGCTGGCAAACACAATTTTCACCATACTCACACACAACCGCTTAAAAGGACGGCTGCTTATTGAGCATCTCCTCCTGGCCAGGGGCGCCTGGAGGCTCCCTGCCTCTGTTTTTTTCCCCCTCTTCATGCTCCTTTGTGTATGTGAAGGCGATCCTCTCCGCCTGGCTCGATGGGCTTGAGTTAGCCGGGCTTGCCCTAGCGCTGTAAAAATAGCCGTATCACAGCACAGGCAGGCTCGCTACCCTTTAAGAACTCACAGTGGCTTTCTGGGGCTAGGTTAGAACTAGTTCACAACAACCCAGCGTCCCAGGCTAACGTCCACACCAGCAACACAATGAAAGAGTCCATACTTAGCTCTGGCATTTTCTCTCATCCCACAGGGCTCTTCGGTCCCAGTCTGATCTCCCAGGTCTCCCTCCCAGGGGCTGACTTCCAGTCCCAAACAGAGTCAGGGTTTCCTTCCCTCCTTACCCCACCAGCCTCCTGCATGTTGGGCTTTTCCCCCTCCAAGCTCACTGGTGTCATGGTGCTGCAAGAGTCTTTTTATTTCTCTCTCTGTAGTGTCCATTGGCGCATTGGGCTTCCCCTTTAACTTTATCTGCCCTCTGCTCTTTATAGGGTAGTGTTTCTTAAACCAGTGTGCCGCGAGGCAGTTGGAGGTGTGCCGCAGAGAGCAACAGAGTTTAAAATGGTCGCCCTTAAAGGGGCAGGTGACTTTTACTGAGGCGGGGGAAAAAAAATCCACCCCCACTTTTTTTTTTTTTTTGGTTCAACAAAAAATCATTGGTGTTCCTCATTTAAAAAAAAATATTGTTCGGTGTTCCTTGGTCTTAAAAAGTTTAAGAAACACTGTTATAGGAAATTCCCCTCAGATGAGCTCATTCCGTATCAAAGTTGGCTTAGCTCCATACTCTCCAGCTCATGGCACAAGCTGCCCGGTTACACCAACGAAATCTATTTCCATCGATAATAATAAAAATGTGCCGCTAATCAAAATAGGAAAAATGCTCTGTACAGTCCAAGACTCTCTGAACGTGACCAAGTAGAACGTGAAGCTATTGATTTTCCAAGGGAAGCCAGTTTAAATACCTGCTGCAAACGCCCAGGCGTTCCCACAGCTGTGAAAATTTAAATTGATACACACTGAAGAAAATCACTGAAAATATACACCATAAAATAAAATTCTACCATGCATAACTCTAGCCCAGTCCACACAGGGGTGATTCATGTTCTTGCATTTGAATGTAGCTCCTGCCAGCACGATTCTCCTGACCTGTGTGAACTAAGGTTTCTTCTGAGACTGATGCTATAAAAACCCTATTGTGGACTACCTAGGGCAGTAGTTTGTTTCACTGTCTAACACTGTTCCTCGAGCAGAATTTTTGAGTGCACCTGTCTGGAAAATCAGGCTAGAAACTTGCTAGCAACAACCCTTCTATTGTTGAGAGTGTGACTCTGGTGCCATAAATAATCATTTGTACCAACATGTTCTTATGCCAGTTTTGATCTTTTTTTACATAAGAAATTTGTCATTTAACTAGCTGTCTAACTTCACTTCTTATACAGTATTGGGCTGTAGAAAGTTCAGTGTTCCACAGGCTACAGGGAACATGAATTCCCTTCTGTTCAGTATATGCTGTTTGCACTGAGTCGGTGATGTAGCCAGGCCGTGTATTTTGGAGAACTGGCTGCCTTTTAAAGGATGTAATCAGCATTTGGTTTCACAGCTCTGTTAATTTCAGTCATTGAAACTAAAATTCAAACACCTATCTGGCAATAGGCTGCTGTGTTTAACTAAACATTGTTGCATGTAATTTGGTTTAATGCCTCAGAGCCACAACATTTTGAAACTAAAACTCAATTATTCTGGCCAGTAGGTTACCATACCATGCTTAAACACCATCTTGATTCAGCTTCGCTTTAGGTACATTCTTAAGGATATGCTTAACTTAATGAAATGAAACTTACGTGCTATATTGAATAGGGATGGATTTAAGCAAGCATGTAAATGTTTTGCTGAATTGGGGCCTGTGAAAGCATATCTTGATAAGAAAATATAAAAAGAATCCCGGTGACCCATAAATTACCTTTCTCCGTTAAATCATAAGGTTGAAAGTATGCTGCATGCCTGTGCACTGTTCTAGTATTTCTGTGTGCATTTTATTTTAATACTATATCAAATTGCCCTTGATTCCTCTCTCATATCAGACTGCCATGGAATGGACCAAATCAACTTCTCTACAGTTTCCCACGGAAATGCTCCTGATCTTGTACCAAGAAAACCTGTTTATGACACACACTGTCCATGAGTTGTTATGGGGCTACAAAGACAAACTTTTGACAACCCTTCATATGTTTCGTCCGGAGATTGATCCCACGTTTGGCCTGTTCAATAAGGTAACTTGCTTCCCAGGGCTTTAAATTAATGGCACTTCAGTGATGCAAGGTTGGGGCTGTAATTGCTGGTCCAGTGGTAAAGGGCATATTGGGGTCATGCGCTGGCATTTTGGAAAGGTTGTGGGGAAACAACTGGAGAGAGGACAGTGGGGATAGCTGCCTCTTCTCAGCTGAAGGACAACACCTGCCTTTTGTGGTTCGGAGTCCTTGCATAGAGAGCAACACATCTGCTTTTTTCCCCGCCCATGTTTGGCAACGAGGTTGCAGTTTAGAGATGGGCCTTACCACAGTTGCTCATGCCTTTGTCCCCTCTAATGCACTCTCTGCGGGACTCGAAAACCACTGGGAAAATTCAGCTGAGACAGAATGTGGCTGCCTATTTGCTTAACAGCGTTTTCCCTTGTGGGAGCACACAAATACCTGGGTTCTAGAGATTGCGCCGGTAGCCAGTGTGTGTCTGGTTGCAATTCAGAGGGTTGATTCAGTCTCTAAAGTTCTTTATGGTTTGGGCCATGGATATCTTGGATGCCCTCTTGTCTCTCCTTGAAAATGTCTGGAATGCTCTGGTTGGACCGTTCCACACTGTTCTCACTGCATGGGGCATGCTCAGTGCGGCCCAGGACTCTCTGAACGTGACATGAAGCTATTGATTTTCCAAGGGCAGCCAGTTTAAACCTCTGCTGCAAAACTAAAATGATCTACAGCCTCTTCGTCCCAGGCAGTGGTTCATGCGGTGAGCAATTTGAAGGGAAGAGAGGCTAGTTCTTGGTTTCCTCCCCTCAGGATTTCTCTGTCTCAGAACTAGCTCAGCTTCTGCCATTCTCTTCTATTCAGGGAGCAGTGTAGTGAGCCACATCTGCCTCATGCAGCCCCTAGCAGAGTGCAAGGCACATTAACAGGGAGGCACTGCAGTAAACACCGTCCACCCTGCTCTGGTGCATCAGCCAGATGCCCTAGGGCATGGGTGAGGAACCTTTTTTGAGTCAGGGGCCACTAGGGTTGCCAGATGGTTGAACCAAGAATACCGAATCCTCCTCCTTCCCTCTCCCCCCCCCCCCCCAAAAAAAAAACCACCGGGGAAAAATTCTGTTGAAGGAAAAAAAAAAGGGGGGGAGGACTCCAAGACTTATTAAGCAAAAATAAATAAATAAATAAATAATGAAACAGTAATAAAACAGCATGTCCCCTTTAAGAGTGAGTGCAGGGATAGGAACGGGAGTGGTTGAGCACTAAGACCCAGGGGATGCTTCCCCTTGGTCTTTTTGCTGGCAGCCATTTTGTGCCGGCAGCCTTGCGGAACCAGGTAAGCATGGGGTCGGGGCTGGGAGTGTTGGGCGCTGAGTGTTTGTAGGGTTGCCAGGTGCCTGGCATTTTCGCCTCCTGGCTGGGGAAAAAATCAGAAAATCCTGCACATCTCAGGTGTCTGGTATTTTCTGAATTTTTTTACCGGACAGGAGGCGAAAATACTGGACTGTCCAGGTGAATGCCGGACACCTGGCAACCCTAGCGGGCCACTGACCCACAGAAAAATCAGTTGGAGGCCCACACATCAGTGAGAAGCAAAAAAAAAACCCCAAACCAAAAAAACAACCCAAACCCTCAGAGGTGGCCCCCGACTGAGAAGGAGAAAGACACCTCGCACACCAGAGCCTGGGGCGACCCAGGCTAGTAGATGATGTGTGCTCCAGCCCTGTGGTGAGTGAGGTGGGGGGGGGGGCTGTAGCACCAGCACAGCCTCCCCAGTGCTGCGGGTGTGGAGCACCATGCCTCAGTAGCCGCATCCAGCCCCTGGGCCTTAGGTTCCCTACCCCCGCCCTGGGGAGCGAATGGACTGGTACTGTGGAGACAAACTCTTCTGTGTTTCTAGATGAACGGAACGGATGACGGCGAGTATGTTGTTCTCAGTGGGAAGAAGAACTACCTTAACTTCTCGAAGATTGTGCAGTGGAGAGGAAAAGAGTGAGTTCTCAGATGAGACTGTGGGAAACTTCTAACTTCCTCTGGGTTAGCACAGACAGTGCCGGTCATTTCTGATGAGCACCAGTGGTTTCCAAAGAAGCCAGAAGCAGCTCTCTGCCCATCTCAAAGCACCCCAGCTCTCAAGCAGGTAGCCTTTGCCTGCAGAGGACAGAGGCAGGCTGAATGCACCTGAAGGGTGCTGAGGGAGCAAAACAACTATTAGACCCTTTACATGGATGCCAAATCCACTCTCTCCACCATTGCCCTCGGGCCCCCCAGCTGGTGCAGAAAGGGAGCTGGGTTGTGGCCATGCCTCCCTTCCCCAGATACATTGCTCCCTCTTTGGGGGATGTCATGACTGCTGGCATTTCAGATGTGACGCTGATGGAGGCTATATGCAATAACATTCGGATACCACAGTGGGGCAGGCAATATGCCACGGTGTTCAGATACCACTGTGGGGGGAGTCTAAGGCTAGGTCTACACTATTGGGTTTTATCGGAAAAAGCTACACAAATTGCACTCCGCAATTTGTGTAGCTTTTTCTGATTGTTTTTCTGGAAGAGGCTTTTCCGCCATTTGGCCCCATCTAGACAGGGCCAAATGGCGGAAAAGCCTCCTCTTTCGGAGGTGCAGAGAGTTGGGGCAGGAAAGGGCTGGGGTGCCAGAAGCAGGCTGTGGCCAAGAGACTTACTTGCCAGCTGCCAAACTAGCCAGCGTGCCTGCTGAGCTTAAAATGTTTCCCAGCCAGCCTGCTTGTGTGGCCATGTGCTTCATCAATAACTGAGCCCAGGAGAGGGAGCGTGACATAGCTGGATTAGCTTTAATCTAGCTAGCACAGCTAAAAATAGCAGTCAAGCCACAATGGCGTAGGCCCCAGTATGGGTTGTAAAAGCTCACCTAGATACCGGCAGGCATACTCCCGTTCCTGCCCTGCGCTGAAGCCTGTGCCACCGTGTCTCTGCTGCTCTAGCCAGGCTAGCTCCAATTGCAGTGTGGGAGTGAGAGACAGACCCTCCCTGTCCTACCCTCCCTAGCCACGTGGTATTAACTCACCATTGCTCTGTAATAATCCTATGGCCCTTTCGTTCCGTCTCTCTGCTTCATTTCCTGCAGGTCTCTGAACTGGTGGACCACAGAGTCATGTAATATGATCAATGGGACAGATGGGAGTGCTTTCCACCCATTGATAAGCATAGATGAAACAATTTATGTCTTTTCTTCTGACTTCTGCAGGTAAGGAGAGGAATTCCAAGCATAACATATCAAACTGTTCACACTGGGCGCTTCTGAGGCTTCAGCTGAGATCTTTTCCCCTTAATGATATGTTTAACAAGCTTTATTCCTGTGTCCTTTATGAATTCACACTAACCAGTGGGAGTGAGTTCCCTAACTAGGGTTGCCAGGCGTCCGGTATTGATGGCCTCTGTCCAGTAAAAAAAAAAACCAGAAAATACCGGACATGTATTTTCTGTTTTTCTTGGACGGAAGGCCACTTGAGGCATTCCCCCTCCGCCATGTCTGGTGGGGGGGGAGAGGGAGAAACAGTGAGCATGGGGATTTAAAGGCGCAGTGTCTTTCTTTTGTGCGGGGGGTTGTTTTTTTTTTTTTCCTCAACAACTTTTTCCTGCCATGTTTTTTTTAAAGTATCTGGCAACCCTATAGACCCTAACTCAGCAGGATGAGAAGAGCCAGCCTGAGCGTGCCAAATACTTGAAACTTCTCTCCCTTTGTGAAATCCGCTTGCACTTCCTAGTTTGCTAAAGACATTTCAGAATGCATCTTTCTGTGATGTCATGTCTAGACACATCGGAGATTTTTTTTTCTTGCCATCCTACCTATTAGCCTCCTTCCCGCCTCGGTTTCTCATTTGAACACAAACTTGACATGAAATTATCTTTTTAAAGCAGGAAGAGAAGATGAATCCAGACAATATGGAGAGTTCAAAGGCCCTTTTTGTGGCCTGCTGGTACTATCTCCCCCATCCATTTTTTTTCATTGTCGCTATCATGGTTGGGAGATCTGCGGCACACCCAGGTGCAGCACCACTGAAAATCTTTTGGCTGAAAAGATAGACTTGCGAGGAGCTGAGAAATCCTTCTGAGGCCGGGCATCCGGATCCCCAAACCTCCCTTTTATTTTAAAGGCTCACCCGTTTCATGCCGCACCACAGCAAAAGCTGATCCAAAGGTCACTGTAATTCATGAAATCCTAGGGCTGGAAGAGACCTCAGGAGGTCATTGAGTCCAGCCCCCGAAAGGAACATTCTGTGCAGGAGAGGTCAGATGGGGTGAAGAAGGCTGCTTAATGAGTGGCAAGGCGTTTGTTGACTGCAGTGGGCTTTGGGTCATGCCCCCAGCTTGCTGTAAATCCAAACGGGCAAGGCAGATGCCACTGGGAAGGATGTGCAATGTAGGCGTGTAAGTCTTTGTGCATACCAATTCGGATTCTTGCTTTTCTTCCCCCAGATCGCTGTATGTGACATTTGATAGCTATGTGCGTGTCTCTGGAATCTCTGCCTATCGCTTTGTGCCCCCTCCCATGGTGTTTGCCAATGTGTCAGTGAACCCAGACAATGCAGGATTCTGTGTGCCAGCGGGAAACTGCCACGGCTCGGGTGTCCTGAACGTCAGCGTCTGCAAGCAAGGTACGTAGCCCAGGAGTGCGGGGAACACATGGTCACTTTTAGCTGAAATACGTGGGGGCAGTTGGCTTGAGGCTGTCAGGCAGCAAGGCCTCTTGGCGCTACGTGCCGTCATCGGGAGCAGAGAGAGTCTGAGTCGAGCCCTGCGTTGATTAAAAGGCGGCCGTCGTGGAGAAAGCTGGTCTGAACTAGCAGATACCACCTGCTCGAGCTCTGCTTGACGTCATTGAAAGGCTGGAGTCTGGCGCGCGTCCTAGGAGCTGGACTGTGCAGGTGAAAGCGGTCACTGCTAGCCACTGTCTACCCAGCACAATCACTCTATAGTGGGCAAAATTCAGGATAGGGCCTATATGACACATTAGCCCTAGGCCTCCTGCTAGCTGGCTGTACTGGGTGAATTTCCCCTCTGTGAAGATGGGGTATGCCAGTGAGTAGCCCCCTGCTCTGGTGACCCCCTTATGGCCTCAAGGCCACCAGCAGCTCCTCACCTCTGGTTCCCTCCCGGTTCCTTAGTGGTCTAAAAAAGCTTTTACAAATCCAGCAACAGCTTTCCCCAGGGTCTGGTTTATTACCTCACATTGTGAAAACTGAACACAAGAGCCTGACCTCCTGCATTAAATTGGGCACGGCCCCAAAATCCCTTGCGGTCCAGGGTCTTCCCTGCTTTGGCAAGCTACTCCCACAACACAACATACTCAAAATAAAATGTTCAAATCCGTCCAGTCTCCCAGCTTCTGTCTCTCTGATAGAGCTTAATTGCTCGATGAGGTGGTTATAATAATAATCTAGGGAGAGATGTACCATCTTATAGAACTGGAAGGGACCTTGAGTCCAGTCCCCTACCCTCACGGGAGGACCAGGCACCATCCCTGACACATTTGCCCCAGATCCCTAAATGGCTCTCTCAAGGATTGAACTCACAACCCTGGGTTTAACAGGCCAATGCTCAAACCACTGAGCTAGCCCTACCCCATGCTCAGGTGTGCCTCCTTAGGAGTCAGGGCGGGCTGGCCTTGGGACAGCTGCTGCTTGGGTAAATGTCACTTCTTCTGTCAGTATGTGACAGTCACACTCTGTGCTGGGGTCGGTGCTTTCTGTACATGCGTGGTGAAGGCTAGCTCTCTTGGCATGAAGATTGCAATGACACCTCTTCAGAATGTCCTTAGGCCCAGTCTGTGTTGGGAATAAAACAGTCCTAGCAGAACATTTGTAATCCGTTCAATGAGACTGCTCACGTGCTTAGAGCACACACGGGACCCTTGGTAACCAGATGATGACATGACTGACCCCTCCGAAGGGCAGTGTGTGTTCACAGCATGGACCATGCAAAGGGCCAGGTCCCCAGCTAGTGGCAATGCATGTGACTCTTTCAGTGCGGCTATCTGTGTGCCGAAGTGTTTTGTTGGACCAGGACCTAACCCTTTGGGGAGAACTAACTACAAGTCACATTGCTTAATGCACTACTGGAAGGCACTCGATAACTGACGTGAGGAGAGTGTAAGAGCCTAGGTGGGTTACAGGTCGTAATCTGTTATGTTGGTGGCCCATACAAATATAATAACTACCCAGCTTTTATAGCATGCTTTTTTTTCATCAGTAGATCTCACAGCATGTCACAAAGAGCTTTTATGCTATTCCCATTTCAGACATGGGAAATTAATAGAGAGAGGTGAAGTAAGTTGCCCAGGGACATCTGGCAAGTCAGTTGCAGGGCCAGAAATAAAACTGAGGTTTCCTGAGTCCTGGTTCAATGCCCTGTCTACCCAGATATGCTGCCTCATATAAAGTGCTCCCAATGAAGTGAATGGGCTCTGGAAGAAACCAGTTTTCTTCAGTAATTTATTGCTGGGTTCTGGGAATGTACAAGGATGATGCTTACCTTCGTTGTTTTGTGTTGTGTGGGAAGCATCTTATTTTTGTTCTTGACCACACTGATTGGCTGGGTGGGTGGGGGTCTGATGCATTGTTATCTTTAGCAAATAGTGACTTCAGTTTCTGACATTCCAGGTGCCCCAATATTTTTATCAGCCCCGCATTTTTACCAGGCAGATGAGAAGTATATTAAGGACATTCAGGGCATGCATCCCAAAAAGGAGGATCATGAAACATTTCTGGACATCAATCCTGTAAGTACGCGCATCCCTCTGATATGACTTTCAGGGTACTGTATTTGATTCACCCTCTAAGAGATAAAGTGAAGAAATGAAGGCTGCAACCTCTGCCCTGTAAGGACTAGAGTGCGTCATACGGTCTTCCTGTCCTGTGGATACCAGACCCTTGAGAGAGAAATCCAAACTCTCCCCCAAAAAAGCAATATAAGAGCCTCAGTATTGGTCTGTGTGCTTGGAGTGTTGCTTGTGTAAATCCAAAACTTCCCCAAAGATATGGACTTGTAGAATACACTCCCTAGACAAGGGAGGAAGGAAGATATTAAGACCTGATCCAGTTGCTATTAATTCAAAATTGAGTCCTTAAATCGTAACGCTGTAGGCATCCAGTTTATATGTGATGGCATCTGTGAAGCCATGAATCTGATGGGTTAGATACTGTCAGGCTATATGTTTCATAGTGTTTATTCTGACTTCTTCCCTGATCTTGCAAGCTCCTCTCTACACACTGTAACCAGCTCTCTCCACCTCATCATCAATTGCCTAGTTCATGTGGTGAACTCCAAGACAAAATTTTGTCCAGAGAAGGCAGAGACACGCTCCAGCAAGACTTCCTTAGAGAAGTGCTTGCCATTCCAAACTACAGGACAATTGTGCTCCAAATTCCACAGTTTTCAGTCCCAAAAAGGATCATTTTGCGATTAGCGATGTCTCAAGCTTTCCTACAAACCCACCCACACTCAGCAGCCTCCTCAGGGACAGGTTTTGGCAGGAAATCTTCCCTTTGTATGGGACAGGATTTCTTTTTGCCTGAGAAGGGTGGAGATGGTTTCTATTCAGCTGGTGTTTTCCCTCATAGACTCTGGTTACTCGATAGCATTCTGAGGCAGCCCCCTTGCTCTTCTCTTGGTTTTCTTCTGTCTCACTTCCTGGCTTGTAGAGCAATGAGCAGTCTGCAGGCTCCACCTTTCATCTCAGGTTCTCCAAAGCCCTCTCCCAGTTTCCCTTGAAAAAGAGGAAGTGAAATCTTCTCCATCTGCGTCAGGTTCAAAAATCCAGGAGACTGGAGGCCAATCGTACCCCTCAAGAGGTTAAATCCGGTCAGACTGTCCAAAAATTTCAAGATGGATGCTCTGCATTCATCCCTGGATGTCAAGAAGGCCAAGTAGTGGCTGGCCTTGGTCACAGAGCTGTTAGCTAGATTCACAGCTATTTTGCATCCCAGAAGAGGCACAAGGTGACTGGAGTTGACCACTGAATCTGGCAGAGCATTTGTATCATTATTGCAGCTATCGGTCCGTAGCTTTAAAAATAGGTGTACTCTTCCGTAAATCCACACCACAGAGCAGTGGCTTGGAGGTGAAAATGTGAAGGAGTAAAGCAGAGAACGGAATGGTAAAAATACAAAACAGAATGAGGGGAAAGAACAAAAGAGTGGCCAGCGTAATGATAAAGGAACACACCGTAATCTGACTCGGGATGCTCTGAGGTACAATGTCTTTCTGCTTCAGCAAGAGCAGCTCCTTTCTGAGCACTAGTACATGTGCTGTTCAGAGTCCAAACTCTTAGTGCCCAAGAGTTCCTGATTGCCCAATCTCTTCTTGCACAATTATTTCTCAATATGTGATTTGACAGTACTATGAACGAATCCCTGCCTCACCCAAAAATTAAAGCTAAATTTTGTCACCTGTACACTTAAAAATCTCCCCCCCAACCATGCCATTCATTGCAGCATTTATAATTATTATTGCAACTTATGGAATAATGTTTTGCATAGGTCTTTTTAGTGGCATTGCAGCCAGATTTCATCACTCTATCTTGGATTGTATTAGCAATTTGATTTACGATTAAGGCACAAAGACTCTAGGTTCAATTCCCTGCTGTGCCATAGACTTCTTGTCACCTGAGCCTTGTTGATTTAATCTCTGTGGCTCAGTTTTCCCATCTGTAAAATAGGGATAATAGCACTTCCTTCTCCTATCTTATCTGTTTACCCTGGGACAGGCATGTGTACCATGCCTTGCAGGGTGGTGGTACCCAACTCTCAGTTGGAGCCTCTAGATACCTTGTTAATACAGAGACACTCAGGTGTTATAGTAATGAGAGTCATCTAAATATATGGATGGATACAAATAAAAATAAACCTCTTGCATGCATCTACCTACCCCTCCTATAAAGAGGTAGGAAACCCATCCAGTTCCTTCTTAATTAGTAGATGTGCTGTTTTATCATCTGAAAAGCAAATCCATCCCACTGTAAAGATTGGGCTGAACTCATACCTTAAAAAAATCATGATAATTTTTTTACTCTAACGTTTCCCTTTCTTTCACAGCTGACGGGGATACTTGTACGAGCAGCCAAGCGAATGCAGATCAACGTTCTCGTCAGACAGCTAGATGGATTCATGTAAGTATTCATCCCTAGCAGCGGGGATTTCAGGGTTGCTTGTCTGATTTCGTATTTGAAGTGACTTTGTCTGCAGAGTCATTTTGGGAAATATTATTTGTAAAGAGGAGTTCAGAGTCCAATAGGATCTGATCTAGAAAATGACAGGGGTAGTTCCTTCTCCTCATTTTGCATTCACACGGAGAATCTCTAGTAATTTCAACAGCCTGAAAACTCAGGTGTGAGTCATCGCAAAATAAAGTGGCCCTACTATGTTTTCGGAACAGATTTTTCAACCTGCAAAAGCCTAAATGTGTAGAGCCCTGCGTGGATACAGAATTTTCTATCCACATCTGTATCCACCAAAATGAGCCACGGATATCTGCATCCACATTTGTATATGCCGATACCCATGGATATAAAGCGGATATTCTCAAATTTGCAGGGTTCTAGGTGCAAATGTGAAACGCAGGATGTGACAAAGAACCAGAATGGACTCGTGGCTTGACTTCCATGAAGCCAATAGAGCTACACTTTGCTGATTGACATCAATTGAGGATCTGGCTGCCTGTCCTTATGTTAGTTATAAGAGAGACACTGTCACAGGCATGCTCATGTGTCCACACACAGCCATAATTTCTGCCACTACACATGGCAAACCCAGTCCCAGCTGATGAGATCAGATTGGTGTCAGAATGGTAGCAGGAGCTAGTTAAAAACGTTACACGAACTCCCATTCATTTTTTCAACTTGACACTTTAAAGTTCCTACATGAGCTTGTATGTACAAGGCACTTTAAAATATGTAAAGGGTGGCATCTGATCAGCACAGATCCTTTGAGAGCCTGGATCCTAAGACATTTCCTCGTATCTGCCTTACTGCACTTTCTAGCGGCTCGGAGATGCATCACATAAAACACCATCTGTCCCAGTATTGCTGACACTATTAACATAACTGCACTGTAATACCAGGCAAGTGTGTCTCTTATAACAGCATCTGTGTCTTTCACAAAGATGTACAGACCTTCAACAACCACTCAGCTTGGTGTTCCCATTCCCTGGTGCAAACTTTCTGTTAGGTTGGCTATTAATAAGCCTTCCCATGGATCCTTCTCCTCCCTCGGTCCCAGGAAACTCCTGTGTATTTTATTGCTTTATAAACAAAGACGACGTTCCAGTTTCTAGATCCTGATTCTTATCCTAATCTGGGGAAGAGGAAGGTTAAAAGTTTAAATAAAGATAAGAGTCTAGAGTTTTCACATGAGAAAGTTTCCCCCTCTTGAGTGCTGTGTTCTAATCTGTCTGGAGAAAGCCGAAACTCTTGGGAATCTCAGCGCTTTGTTGTCTTTTTACACAGCGAAACAGGCAGTGTCCGAACTCTGGTTTTCCCCGTGGTGCATGTAAATGAGGTAAATATTATAAATGGTCTCCACTGTAGTGTGTGCCTGGCTAGAAAGATGATACCACTGGGCCTACAAAAAAAGTGGGGAATGTGTCATTTTTCTCCCGGGGGTAGGAAATAGTTCTTTGTATAAAATTTTTGGTGGTTCGTTGCCCTAGGTCCCAGTCCTGCAAACTCCCCTTCACATTGGTCCTCCTATTGACTTCAAGGGCACCTTTCATGGGCATAAGAGCTACTCATAGGGGAGAAGTTTGAAGGATCAGGCTTTTAGTTTGTGACACGTCCGGGGAGGTTTGTTCACTGTAGACGGATCCCTGAATTCCGGGGATTTGTGATGCAGTCAGTGGTAAAAGGGACGACACCAGAGGTCAGTTTGTCTCTAGGAAGGAGCATTATCTCACTGAGGATCGTTGTTGTGGCCTGCCACCATGCAGGCTGAGGCAAGGCACATCCAACAACCATCATGGCGGAGGGGATGTTGCTGTTTCCAGGGTTGCCCTTAGGCCTATGCAGAATGTGCAGCTGCCGCAAATTGAGTGGTGCCGTAGGCAGCTGCATGTGCATAGGGACACGCGGTACAGATCGGGCTGGCTGGTGCGGTGGGGAGGGGGAGCGGGCTGGGAATTTTTGCTGGTTGTGGGGGGTTTTTTCTCAACAGAATTTTTTCCCGTTTGGGGGTGGGGAGGTGTCGGTATTTTTTGTTAAACCATCTGGCAACTCTAGTGGCAGCTGGGAACCCATGTAAAATGTGGGGGTGCTACAACACCCCTCAGGGTCCCATGCCTATGTCTCCCTGCCCCCGCAGTCCTGTCCCATGCTGATGCCTGCTACTGCCCCCCAGTCCTGAGTTCAGCCCCCACCCCATGGAGCAGCCGCTCCTCCATTCCCCCCTCCCCCATCCTGCCTCTAAATAGGGCACCGTAAACCATAAGGATGGTCTTATGCTTACTCCAAGTAAGAGAGAGCAGCATAAGGAAAACTGAAATGTATTGTTTTTCCCTCTTTCTCGTTGCCGCCTGCTCCTCCAGAGTACTCTGATTGATGAAGCATCTGCCAAAAAAACTGAAGAGTGTTCTGTTTGAAGCCACAGTTGTAACCAGCATCCCCTTCATAATCATGGCATTGGGAATTATTTTGGGGATTGTTTTCATTGTGCTTGCATGCAGGCCCCCTGGATCAAAGGAAGAGGTTAGTAGCATCTGAAGTAGACCTTTCTTTTGTGGTACTTATCTGTGTTTCATTTGCCTGCAATGATTTGACCTTTTGAGTTCCCACAACATTTTTGCTTTTTTGTTTTTGTTGAAAATGCTCTTTCCAGGCTAGAGAAGTGTTAATAGACCCAGAATAAGTGCACCCAGGCAAAGCTATGCAGCCAGTTTAAGATGCATGGTAAGGTGGGTGAATATAAATATTTTGCTTTGTTCCTAATTCCATAACTTGCTGAAAACACTAGTTGTAAAAAGAAGCCTGTCTAGTGAACTCTGAAGGGTACGAGCCAAAAAACCCACCATATTTGATTGACATTTTGAGCCCTGTTCAATTTGACAGGTGCCTTTTGAAGAAAAATTATGAAGTTAATTTTCAGGTTCTCTAGTAATATTCTGTGCTGGTTTTAGGCCCAGTGTTCCTCTCAAGCCAACTAAGGCCAGATTTGTGTCTAAACCAACAACCCAATTCTGAACACCCAGACACTGAAGATGAATTCAGGTTCTTAGCCCAGATTTACAAGTTGGGCCATTCTGTCCCCATCAGAGAACTGAAAATCACTCCATGATGCGCAGCCTTCACTTAAAACCTTACAATAGTTCATCATGTAATGGTAATTATGGTCTTACAACTTGAGCATTTCCACGTGTCAATATACCTGACATAGAATGGATCATTGCTTCTGAAAGGATCACCTCTTCCAAATTACTTCACAAACGTCTGCTATTAATGCACATTATGACTTAAAAAAATCCCACCAATCAATTGTACAATACAGTCTCATACAGAAAATAGTGTTCTATATGTATCTTCTGATCTGTTACATTTAAAAATTGGCATTAAGATTGTCATTGCTGTCAAAGATTGTGAGCCATAACTTCACCCTACTTCACTGGTCCTGTTTATACGGACACCTTAGTGATGCGAGAAAGTGATGGAGGTACCCTAGTAGGCTTTTTCAACTTCTAGCTGCTGTTGCTCTAGGACGGTCCTGCTTTTTGTATATTTTGTTTTCTAAGCAGGTTCCCACAACTTCACGAAAAAGCACATGCAAACCTGCATCCTGAATTCTCACCCCAACCATGTGTGTGCTATTTCTCAGTGTGTGAGAACCTGGTCATGCTTATCGTTAGTCTTGTGCTGGTAGTGTTGTGGCAAGAGCTCAAGAGAGACACCTGTGTGATCTTTCTGCAGCCTGACCTACTTTCCTCGAATGTTGACTATTCTCACTTGGAAACTTTTGCTTCATTCTTGAAGAGAGGTTAAAGCGACTGGGACTTTTCAGTTTAGAAAAGAGGAGACTAAGGGGGGGGATATGGTAGAGGTCTATAAAATCATGAGTGGTGTGGAGAGGGTGAATAAAGAAAAGTTATTTATTAGTTCCCATAATAGAAGAACTAGAGGACACCAAATGAAGTTAATGGGTAGCAGGTTTAAAATGGGTATTCCTCCCTTGGGGGAGAGGGATAGCTCAGTGGTTTGAGCATTGGCCTCCTAAACCTAGGGTTGTGAGTTCAATCCTTGCAGAGGCCATTTAGGGATTTGGGGCAAAAATTTGTCAGGGATGGTACTTGGTCCTGCTGTGAAGGCAGGGGACTGGACTCAATGACTTTTCAAGGTCCCTTCCAGTTCTAGGAGATAGGTAATCTCCATTAATTTTTTTTGTAAACTAATAAAAGAAAGTTCTTCTTCACACAGCGCATAGTCAACCTGTGGAACTCCTTGCCAGAGGAGGCTGTGAAGGCTAGGACTATAACAGAGTTTAAAGAGAAGCTAGATAATTTCATGGAGGTTAGGTCCATAAAAGGCTATTAGCCAGGAGATAGAAATGGTGTCCCTGGCCTCTTTGTGTCAGAGGCTGGAGAAGGATGGAAGGAGACAAATCGCTTGATCATTGTCTTCGGTCCACCTCCTCTGGGGCACCTGGTGCTGGCCACTGTCGGCAGACAGGCTACTGGGCTAGTTGGACCTTTGGTCTGACCTAGTACGGCCATTCTTATGTTCTTATTCTTGCACCCTCACCTAGGAAGCTTTTTGGCAAGGGATGTTTTAATGAGTCTGGCCCTGGGTTCCTTTATGGGAGAGGCAGATCTTGTTTCTCCTGAGCATCTGGGTTTCTTTTTCCCTTCCCTGTGTGGGTGGCAGGCTCAGCCTGAGAGACTAGCAACGGGCCCATGGGCTCCAGCCAACGCCCCAGTCCTACCTACCCACTCAGCCCAAACCCAGAGAGATCAATCCCAGCCACGTTTCTCAGGCTTTCCTTGGTACCAGAGAAGTTAATAAAAAAAAAAAAAAAGGAAAGTTGGACTTCCACATTTCTCACGGTGACTGTGTTTTTTCCTGCAAACAGAGACTGGCTCGGAGTGTAATACAGCCCTAGTTATACCCCCTTGTATTGCACCAGTTCTTTTCTCTCCCTCATGTTTATGGCCTTAAGCTATTTGTAGACTATTAGCATGCCCCGGACCCCTCTCCTCAGTTGTCATTTAGTCAAACTCAACAAACTCTTAAATCTTTCCTCTAAATCTGTCTCTCCCGCTCTGCATCATTTTTGGCTGTTCCTATCATAACTCCCTCTGGTATCTCATTAACTTCCCAGGTGCCCAGAAGTAAGCATTCCGCTTCCAGAGGTGGTTCCAGCCATATACAGAGGAACCCTCGCTCCCTGCTGTGTGACTCAATATTTTTACAGACGCAGTCCAAGATGGGCCTTTAATTTCATATCCTTATTTCCCTGCCCTCTGTCGCCTAAAAGTCTCCAGCATTACTTCTTCCCGGATTCCCCCTCCCGTTGAATGTGTGCGCATCAGATTCTTTTTCCCGAGATGCATTATCTTGCTATTTTCCCCAAATGCCCTGCCTTTGACCCTGCCCCTCTGTAGTTCCATTTTTACCATCCCTGTCTCCATTGGCGGAGATAATTCCTTCCAGTGTAATCTCGTCCATATGTTGTTCCAGGGTCATCATGGAGGATGTTAAATAAGCCCTGCCATAACACTGCTCTTTGTCATCCCTCTAAACATCTCCAGGGAAAGGAGACCAGGTGTGCCATGGCTGGCCAGCAACAATAGCCTCTGCAGAGAAGAAGGAGGCATGCTCCTTTCTCCTCTCTAGCCCCTTTGGGGCAGCTTTCCCCCTGCGAGCCCTGTGACAATCTGTGTGCTTACAGTAGTGCATATGTTGTGGTTGTACCGGTCCTGGTAGACCGTGAACAAAATTTGGGTGGCTTCTTGCATCATCCCCCTTGAATATTTATGCAAAGGCCACTCACAATCCACCCTGTGGTGCTTTTATAGCTTATTAGTTGTTAGTATTGCACTAGGGATGGAATTTGGACTTATGGGGATGATAAAAATCAGGATAAAAACGCTGCTTTGCTGCTTTGAAACTCAGTGTTCTATTTGCTGTCCTCCAGCTCCACATTGTCTAACACACTATGGTTAACTTTTCTGCTATTCCATTTTGTGTTTCAGAGCTCTGAAGAAGAAAGGGCTCCGCTCATCAGGACATCCTAATACTCTTTTCTTCCCCGTCACATGTGAACTTGGTGAATAAACTATGCAAGTTGATCTAATACCGAACATTACCCGGCATTTGGCGCTGTCTAAAAAACACCATGCTAATTATAATTATTTGTAGTGCAGGGCTGGGAAAAACTAAAATGCTAGTGAGTGAAGAAACTTTTCTTCCCAGCTGCTAAATAAGTTTTAAAACAGATTTTAAAATGGCTTGAGATCCTGCTTTATTAACTAGTGTTTAATATTCCCAGTGTTGTTTTAACCTGAAAGCCATAAAAGCTCGGAACCACTATATCAGTGAGAGTAAAATACCTTGATTCATGTATTAGAATTACTTGGGGTAAACTTTGCAAAAGGACCTTAGGGATGTGAGCTCCTAAATTCCTTTTGAAAGTGGAATGTAGGCATGTTTGAAAAGATGGCCCTGGATCTAATCTTGTCTTTTGTGTAGAGTAAACTTGGCTATTTAACAGAGTGTGAATGGATTTTTTAGCAGTTACTCATCATGCCTTTCACCTCCAAAACTGTTTTGAGAATCTAAGCCAAAATGGTAAGTGAGACCTATTTAATCATTAGTTTTCAATCAATAAGCTAAGTGCTTTGTGACTTGTTTTTGTACAGCACTTTGATCTGTCCCAATATTGTTTGAAATCCCATTGTGTGGTATCAATAAAATGCCCTAGCAGGTTTTTAATTATATTTTACACTGGTTAGTTGAGGGTACAATAGTGCGTTCTCCTTTTTCCTCTGTCAGTGTCTCACAGATATCTATTGTGTGGCGCACTGTAAAAGCAGATGTTGGAACATTTCTATCATTAAAAATGTAGGAAACCTACAGACCTTCTGTGTTAAGGCATGTTTGGAACATAAAGAAAAGCAGCATCAACATTTAAAAAAAATACCGGTAGTGTAAAATATCAGAAAGGTACGTTTTTTTCCCTCAGTGAGGAAGTGTCCCCTCACATATATACTTCCATCCAATAAAGTCAGTGAAAAATTGAGAGACTCTTTTCTAGGCTGGCTGACCGCTCTTGCATTAGCCTGTCGATTCTTCACATGTTGGGCTGTCCCAGTTCCTTATTTCTACTGTTGTTTATTCTCTGTATTACTATAGCACTGAGGAGCCCTAGTTCTGTAGCAGAGCCTCGCTGTGCGATGGTCTACAGATTTGTAGCAGCGCGGCGAGGCGTCCTGTGGCACCTTATAGACTAACAGAAGTGTTGGAGCATAAGCTTTTGTGGGCAAAGACCCACTTCGTCAGATGCATGTAATGGAAATTTCCAGAGGCAGGTATAAATATGCAGGCCAGAATCAGGCTGGAGATAATGAGGTGAATCCAATCAGGGAGGATGAGGCCCACTTCTAGTAGCTGATCTGGAGGTGATCACACCTCCAGTAGCTGATCACACCTCCAGGTCAGCTACTAGAAGTGGGCCTCATCCTCCCTGATTGGATTCACCTCGTTATCTCTAGCCTGATTCTGGCCTGCATATTTATACCTGCCTCTGGAAATTTCCACTACATGCATCTGACGAAGTGGGTCTTTGCCCACGAAAGCTTATGCTCCAACACTTCTCGGTTAGTCTATAAGGTGCCACAGGACTCCTCGCTGCTTTTGCAGATCCAGACTAACACAGCTACCCCTCTGATACTTGAGATTTGTAGCAGTTACAAGAGGCTGGAGATACTGATGCTGCACCAGGCTGACTTGTTCAGCTGACAGGCTACTGTCCTAGGCAAGCCAAAACCAACCAAATCATCATCATCCAAATTCAGGCATTGCCTTGTGGCCTGGCTGAGGATAAGGGCTCTTCTATGTAAAGAAGCTCCCAACCCACCATGACCTGCATGTGTGTTGTTCCCAGTGACGTGAGACTCAGGCTACGCAATGGCAGCCATTCATTTTAAGAGAGTAGCGCTGCAGTAACATCTTCATTTCATCTTATGAGAGGAAATTGTCTAGCCCTCTAATTGGCCGGGAAGAAAAATAATACCATTTGAAAAATCCTTGTGGATGTGAGGTTTGGAGCTTTGCTTTACCTTTATCCCAAACACTGTTCTATGGGAGGGGGGAAACTCCCTTTGCCATATATGTAGATTCCAGGTGCAGATACCCCTTCCCCATCACCCTCATCTTTGAGTTTCAGGGCCCCTTTAATGCTCTCCTTGGCTAACCTCTCAAATAAACATGCCAGCTAGGAAAACCACCATAGCTTTGGCCCAGGGTCCCTTTTAAATTCTTCTGTGTCTGCTTCCATGGAGGATATTCGGAAGAGGGGCAGCTGCAGAATGCCCAGTGCTGCCAGTGAAAGGCTACATCCCCTTCAGATTAAGGGCCAGCATTCCTTAGTTGGGTCTGAAGCTGAGTCATTAGCGCCTGTGTTCTGTTAGTGGGATGTTTGCCTTTTGCAGTACGTTATGCTAAATAAGGGACTGCAAATCACCTTTCTGTCTCAGTCTTTATGTTGTACAGTTCAGATCATTGTATGGTCCACACTGAAATATAGCACCTTGTGCAACAGCAGGGACTTACAGACCACCTGCAAAGCCTCAGGTAGTTTCTGAGGAAGTCATTTTGAAAGCTTTGTTCCTGATAAAATGACAAGGCCTCAAAGGGTGGAATTCATCCTATCATAGAGGTTCAGGACAGGGACTACACATTGGTTAAGCCCTGTAGCAAAACTCCAGTCCTCGTGCCACTGCCCAGCCTAAGTAGTCAGAGTCTCAGCTGAGAAGTTAAGAACTCTTGTCCCAAGGACTCAAGTGATGTGTCTTGATGTTTGTGTGTCTATGGTTTCAGCACTGAAGCTGCCTCTTGGTTTTGTTACTTCATTGCTACAATGTTTTCATTCTCTAACCTGCCCTGAAGAACTTTCCCCCAAGGAACATCTGATTCTTAAATCTCCACTGGACCATAGGGAAGTGGTCTTAGCTGGCTAACATACAAGAAAAGTGGTTCTTTTAATAAATGTTTCCCATGCTCCTGCTGTTACATTTAACCCTCCTTTCATATCTGTACAGCTGTCCTGTGTAACTGCACCTTCTAATTTTCAGTGTGCAGTTGGAAATCTATTAAATGTCATGCATAATGACTTCCATCGGGTTTTAAAACACATGCGTTGGTGGTGAGCATCAGTGGGCAAAATGCCACAAAATCATATCTGATTGTACCTTCTACACACAGGCGTGTTAGTCCCTGGGACATCTAATTCTTCCTGGAACTTCTCCGATATTAAATCACATGTAAGGAATATTGTACGTTTTAGTATTAGGAGCAGAATGTTCCAAGCACTCAGCAGTGATCTAACACTGCTCCAGTGGAGCCAACAGCCTCTGCAGGCCCCTGGGCGACGTGTGTGGGGGGCCAGCTCTGCACTCCTGGAATGGGGGGGCAGGGGCAAGGCCAAGGGCCAGGGCCGCAAGCAGCCAGTCCCCCGGTGTACAGCACGCCCTTTCCCTTCACGCAACCCTTAGTGCTGGCCACAGCATGCGGCACTCCAGCAGCAATGTAAAGGGCCCTCTTTGAATCGCTGTGCCCTTTGTCCCCTGCCTCCCCACCCTCCGGCGGTGAGCCTGCACTGTTCCCATTGAAGTCAATGAGAGTTTGCAGCTGGTTTCAATGGGAGCAGGTTTATGGCATCCCCAAGTACATTTGAAAAGCCCATATGTTACAGATACCAATAGACACAGCTATTAAGCAGTTTGGATAGGACGTGCATTTCTATGGAAGTCAAGAGCAAAAATGACTACAGAATTAAAAGCGGAAATGCCATTCAAGCAGGATGCATGATACAGTATTAGATGGTGTTTTGTTTACGTTTTGTGAAACTGGTACATTGCAGTTTGATACCTCTCATTGGAGCATTCCTCCGCCCAACCCTCCGTTTATCCAGCACGTACAAAAAGTCAAAGATACCTTTGCAAGAGCCATTTTATTGAATGCCAGACCTTCCAGCTGTGTTTTATAAAGGGTTATTGATTATTAGTATATTTGGTATGCAGGGATAGTTATCCTAGATAAGCCTTTCCATTATTTCTTTGTAAACCATTGCCAGGGTACTTTAGAAATCCAGAATCCTATTTGTTCACCTTTTTCAGCTGTTTACATGTAAAGAAACACTACAGAGAATATCATTCTCCTCTGGATGCACACATGCAACTCACAATCGCACCTAATTAACACAGAAAGGCAGCACAGTCTAGTGATGAGCTCAAGGCTGGTTTTCAGGAGACCAGGGTTGTAGTCCCAGCTCTGCTGCTGTCACATGGGGTCTTTTAGAGGGTTTTTTTGGTCTTTCAGCATCCATAGGTTTAATAACACTTACCCATAGACATACTCTCCAGAGGCATTGTGAAGATGAATGAAGTAGTATTTGTAAAGTGCCATGGGCTTGATCCTTCAAAGGACAGCTTACTGTGAGCCAGACACTCAGCACCTTGCAGAAGAGCTAAGATAGTTCCTTATAAGCAGTGACAATTCCTTATATTCTTATTATTAATAAGAATTATTTATGCCTGCATCCAGGGAAGATTAACCATCTATAAACCTTCTGTTTAGCTGTTCTGTAAAGCATTGTTTGTTTCACACAGTGGAAGTGATTCCATGCACCATTAGATACTCTTTTTAATTATTGAAGAGTCCCCGGAGATAATTGTTAACTGTGTTATTTGTTGTTGGATGTTGTGTTCTAGCATTGTTTTCCTGAGGCTGACTGTTGAAGAGGAGACACTCATAGCAATGATCAGTATGTTTGCAGACTTGATTCACTTTCTGTGACTCTAGCAATTTTGGTTTCCACTACTAATGCAAATCAAGTGTTGCATTAATAAAAGATAATGTTTCTATAAAAAAATGTAGTGAACTTGGTATTCTCTTTCACTATACAACTTCTGTGTTTATGTCTGTGTATATCTGGGGCCTTTTGGAAAAAAAGGAAGGAAAGAAAGAAAGCAATTCACAGCCGAAATTTTCAAACCAAGCTTTTGGCTCTGAAATTCATATGCCAGCACCTAAAAGAGTGGCCTTCTTTTCAAAAGTGCCATATACCCCACAGTTCCCACTGAAGTCAATGGGAGGAATGGACAGGACACTGAATTAGGTCCCTCAGTATGGACTTAGGAACCTAACTTTAGGCACCTGAGGGCGATTGTTGCAGGAATGCTCAGGGTTGGTCTAACTCTGCTCCCATATTGAAGTAAATGGCAAACCAGCCCCTGATTCTTATGGGAGAAGAATTGAGGTGGCACTGAGAAAAGTAAAGCTGCTTGTATCTCAGCAGTGTGGGGGTGTGAGACATTCCTTACACGCAGAGGGTTGGGGTTGTGAAATAAGGATTCTGAACAGTTTCCAGGGATGTGATGTGATTCAGAATATTGATGCATTTGCTGATAGTTTCTCCCTATCTTGTTCCATAGAGAGGCTGAGTGATACAATAGTTGGATATATGTACTTAGGGGGAACCCACCAAAAATGAGAACCTTGTCTTTAAAAAGTGTCCACTAATTTTGAGTGCCTTGTTATTTGGGACCCAACTCATGATGCTTGGGACACCATTCCAGTTGACCTCAGTGGTGCTGCAGATACTTGGCAGGCTGTAAGAGGCTCAACCTGGGTACCCCAAAACTGAGGCACCTCAAATTAGTGAACACCTTTGAAAATGTTGATTTTCCTTTTCTCTTCACTGAGTTACAGCCACACACTGGTGACTTGGATGCTGCTTAGAAGGGAGTGAACCCCACTTTCCTCCCACTAAGGCATAGTGAGGCTGTGGAGCAGTCCGTGGAGTCAGGGGTTGAAAGACAAAGTGACCTCACATCATGTCTTTCTTTGAAAAGCAGAGAACGTGCCCTTCTGATTATAGGACTCCTATGAAGACACCATTTTCTGCCCAGAAGTGGTGACCATTAATAATTTTGTATGGACAACTATTTCACTGCAAGATAATGTTTGTGCACATAATTGGCTCAAATTGTGGCTGGCTCCCTTGTGATTTTTAATAACTCCATTTCCCTTCACAGTGCAACAACCACAAATCTGATTGAAAAGCAAGGCCAGGTGCCTGTCACTGCAGGGTGGGTTCTCTGTGTCACACGCAGTGGGGCTGCGTGGGGGGGACTGTCCCGCAGGCGAGGAGTCACCTGCCAGTCTATTACACACTGCAGGGACTGGGGTGAAGTTCACCTCATGCCCCACTGGCATCAGTGGGAGCTAGGTGCTTAGGCCCCTCTAGGGATGTGGGCCTATCGGGCTGGCTAGCCGCATAAGGGCGGTGGGCTTTGCAAGTCCCGCTGCCCATGCTCCTCACAGCACAGCCAGCAATGGGACTCAGGAGTCCTGCCTTCTGCCCACTGGGCCAGTCCACAAGAGGGTACCTCCCCCGCCAGAGCCACATGGTATGGTCCTGAGTCAATTATTTCCGCGCCCCCCTTCCATTAGCCTGATTGGTATGTTCCCTAGCTACCATTTCCCCCCCCCCAACATCCGAGCACCGCCTATGACAGGCGCGCGACACCCGCACTAGGGGGCAGTCGAGCGCGAGGCCCGCAGAGACGGGCCATCCCCTACCCCTCATTGGCCGCTCATTCTGGTGACGAAACAGCGCCTTTTAGCGCGTCATCATCGCGCGCCGCCCTCCCACCTCCCCTTCCCCCGCTGAGCTCAGGCGCCGGTTGCTGGGGCTGCCGGAAGCGGGGCCCTCCTCACCCGGAAGCGTTCCCCCCGGGGGGTGACCGTTTCCAGCCGGAGCCGGCGGCGGCTGCACTCCGCCACCCGCGCCGCCTCATGGCCTTCAACTTCGGGGCAGCCGCCGGCGCCGCCGCCAACCCGACCGGTGAGTGCGGGCAGCCCGGCGCGGGACCGGCTACCGGGCGGGGGGGCGTGTCCGCTCGGCGCCGGGCCTCGCCGGGATGCGCAGCTGGCCGCGGGGTCCCGACCCTCCCTGCGCCCGCGGCCCCCCCGCTCCGTGCCCGCCGCTGGCCGGAAGCGCCGCCCCGGTCCTTCGCTGGAAATGGGGCCCGCCTACGTCTCGTACACGCCATTGCAGTGAGAGCGGGAGGGGTCAACTTCTGTACCCCGCATGGATCTTGCCGCCTCTTCTCTCGGCTGGGTCTGTGCTTTAGCTCAGGAGTGCTGCCCAGAGGCTGATTTCCTCTGCATTTAAAGGGGGGGTCGCGAATGACAAACCAGTCATTAAAACAAACAAACCCCGGGATGTGTCTTGAATAGAGAACGATAACGTGCTGCCACGAGATTATGAAGAGTTTAGTCACGATTAACTAGGAACTAATGTACGTGGTGTCCAAATTAGCACTGATTAGGGATGTAAAAAGTTACTTATAAATGTAATAGGGATGTAATAGTATAGTATACAAGCAAAAGCTTATCAGTTAATGCTGTAGACGAAACGCATTTCCCACTCTCCCTCTGTGCCCCCCCAGTACATTTTTTAGCAGGCTGGCCAGCAGCTGGCTCAGTCCTGGCTTGCAACAAGTCCAGGACCTACCCCAGCTGTGTCTCTGCATTTAAAGTGTATTCGAAGCCAGGCGGGCATGCAGCCTGGCTCTGTTTCAGCTCGCACTGGTTCCAAGAGCGTGCACACACACCGCACCACCCCCAGACAGGGGCTGCTGCCACCCTGTGCTGCTGCCTCTGTATCAGCACAGGGCAACAGGGAGCTGGTTTTTAAACCAGCTGATACAGGGGCAACAGCACAGAGTGCACTGGCTGCCGGCCCCACCCCTGTGAACTATAGAATAGTCAAGTAACTGATAAGAAGTCATGAGGTTAATCAGCTATTCAATTAACCGATATTTAACATCCCTAAAATGTAACTGCAACTGCTAAAATCATAGTGGTTACACATGCTGCGGGCTCTGCCATACAAAGCTTAAACAAGCTTTATGTTGCAGAGGCTGCAGCGAAGCCTCCCAGGAGTGCGGCTGGCAGCCCTTGTCAGCCCAGCTCCTAGAGAGGCTTCGCTGTGGGGTCTACAGCTAGCTCCCCAGGAGCCAGAATGTAATCTGCAGGAGGTGGGGGGCACTGGGTGGCCTGCCATAGACAGGGGATGCTCTGACCGGCAGGCTCGGGCAGCCCCTGCCAGAGGGATAGGAGGGAACTGAGCAGGGCCCGCCACAGATCAGTGGTCAGGGAGCTGCTCCAGCCCCTACCAGTTACATCCCTAGACTGATTAGTCAGTCATAACGATAGTTAGATAACTCAAGCATTCACAAAAATCTTTGTGTTCAAGCTCTATAGTTTTGTTGATGGAAGGGGATCACACTCCCAGCACTGAGAGCTATGCCGGTCATGGAGGTAGCTTTTCTAAAGTGCCAGGAGAGCTTTCTCCCTTTGCTGGTGCCATGATCACACTGTCATGTTAAAGCACTGTTGTGGCATTTTAATGCTGCAAATGTGGACAAGGCCTTAAACTTCTAATGCTTTCTCTGCCCTGGTATTTATCTTCACTGCAGAGGTAGCTCAGACTGTTGAATGGTGCTCCTAAGCTGGCTGTCCTCCATACACAAAAACCTCTCACCTGACTGTGGCTGTGTTTACACCCACGCTAACTAGCTAGTACTAGGGTACAGGCTAATATCTGAGTGTACGCTCAGGTTGGTAACCCACCCATTTTGCAGTGTAGACGCACGCTAAAACACTCAGGTGCTGATAATTTTCCAGTGCCTTCCCAAAAGTCCTCAGGTGTGCAAAGAAACACACAGGATCTCCTGCAGGTCATTGAGGGTACATCTACACAGCACCCTAAACTCGAAATAAGGTATGCAATTTGCGCTATGCAAATTGCATATCGTATTTCGATTGAATTTCGAAATAGCATATTTCGAAATTTGGCACATCTACACAGTGCCAAATTTCAAAATAATGCGCTATTTTGAGACATCCCTTAGGCCTTGTGGAACAAGGGTTACAGGGGTGCCAAAATACCGCATCCAGTATTTTGAGACCTATCTCAAAATAGTGGGCACTTTCAAAAGATGCGGGATAGCTATTTCGGGATACTTCCTGTATCCTGAAATAGCCCTGCTGTGTAGACCTACCCTGAGAGAGAATCATAGTGATTCATCTTAGTGCACTGTTGAGAATGCTGGTGTAGAACCCTAGAAGTCCTAGTGAGTACAGTACCAGTGTAGACACAGAACGGACATGCTTGAATATAGGTTTGGAGTGAGCTGCTGATCATCCAAATTAATTCTGCAACGAAGATATTCCCCTGGAAAGTTGTACTGCTTTAGCTATACTGGCTGTTCTAGCTAGTACACTTAAAATGTTACAACTCCCCTAGTGTGGACTCTGTTACACTGGTGTGCATTTGCTTTTAACATGTACAGCTTTTCCCATATGGGAGAAGGAATAACTAGACCAGCATGTCACTGCTGATATAACTGCATCCATGCTACACGTTTACTGGTATAACTAATAGCAGACGAAATTGTGCCTCTGACACTGTTACATGACAACCTTTCATTAGTAGCCCAGACATGGGTAGGGTGGGAGAAATATGATCGTTACTTGTATTTGCTTTACATTTGTATCTGTTAATAGCATCGGTTGAAATAGCAGAAAACTTTTACTTCACTGCTCTGTGCTTTTTAGTTCCTTAACTATTTCTATCTTTCTTGTCCCTGGCTATGAAAAACAAAACAGATTTTTGCTTCAAACTAATGCTGCCTGCTTTCTTTCTGCTTCCTGCTCGTTAGGATTTGGTGGGCTTGAGACTGCAAACTCCACTGCCAGTGGGTTTAATTTTGGGGGTTTCGGATTAACTGCCAATCCTGCAGTGAATTTTAATATTGGGAATTTCGGTGTTTCCACTACCTCAGCACCACCATTCAATTTTGGTAACAGTCTGGCAAGTGCAGGTAGATAACACACACTTGTATGTAATGAATGTTGATAGCAGTGGTCCAAGAATTCTTTTCAGAACTCTGGTATTCAAGTTTAAAATTTTCTTCAATACTTTTTGGATAGCCCAAACTAGGGAACAAAGCTTTTAATAACTTGTATCAACATTTCTAAACATGACTTCAGAAATACTTCCACTAACTTCTGGATTTTTTTCATACAAATCTGGTTAAATAAAACAACTTAGTCTGTCAAATGCATATTTTCTCTAAAAAACAAAATAAACCATGGTTTCCTGCCAGTCTAAATCTAAGTCTTGATTGTTTAGCAAAAGGCCAAACTTACTGGCAAACTGTAATTTCAATTCTTTGTTCAGTGGTCATATTGAATAATTACAGAGTAAATATATAGAGCTGCATTTCCTTTATATTCTTGGACTACTGTAGTCATGTTTTTTGTCCTTCCTATGTCTGTTCTTTGGACTTCAGTTGGTTATCATGAAAGCACTGCACTTTGTTTCTGTGGAGAAACAAATTTTATACGATCAGCACAAAATCCTTAGCCCTTACTTTTTGTCTATGTTCAAGTACTGCTACCTATTCATCTGCTGCAACAATGCACAGATGAAAAGTTGTATTTAAAAGATGCTCTAGCTTTCTTGTTCTCCCTAATGTGGATGTGGTTATGTTGTGAAGGGTATTGGCAATCCAGTGTAAATTGGTCAATTGAGTAATCACGTTGATTTATTTTTAAATTTAGAGTTATCTTTTTACTTGAAAATATTTATGCCCTGTATTGTATATTATTTCAGGGTTTTCCACTTGTGTAGGTTTAGCCCTCAGATCTTATTCTTGCAGCTGCTCGTATAGGAAATTTATGCATTCCACAATCTCATCTTTTTTTGTATTACAGCACCCATGTTACTTTCGTGCACCTGATAAATAATGTAAATCGTATTTAACTGATTTTACTCTGGTACCAGATGCTCATGAATTACCTTTTTCTAATGGATAAAGGCTAAATTGAAACCAAACTTAAGATAATGTTTTCATTTTATTAACAGTTTAATACTACAGTTAAACAATTTTCAAGCAAAGGTATCAAGTTGGCCAAAGTACAAAATTACCTAAAAGAATCCCATGATCTGATATTGCTTTCCGCACAGTTTGTCATTACAGTGTGTTTGAAGCTGTGGTTTATCATTGGAAACATCTTTCACCCAGTTACATAAAGCTGATGTTCTGAATAAGTGACAAGAAAATCTGATTTAAAAATTGCCTGGTTTAAGTTTCATTGTGTGCACACAGGGATAATAAATCTAGTAGATTTATTACTAAAACATGGCTGTTTTGATTCAGATGTAAACTGTATTTTGATATACAGATATGTCCATTACCCATGACTATGTTCATTTGTTGAATCATGCACACCATACTGTTTGATATTTATTGCTGATTGTTGGATACAATTTTGCAATTTTAACTAAGACTGTATAACTGCCACTTAACTGCTTTCCTGCCATGCATAGCATGCCATTTCAAGTTGACTGTTTCATTATACTAAGGTGGTTTTTTTTTAATTACATGTAACTTATAAAATGGCTTTACAACACCTTGTCTCTATAGTGAACTCTTTTAGTTGGGATTCTGTGAGGTGTTATTACTCCTTCTACTCCATCTGTGTATAGGAGGCCACTGGGGGGAGACTGTAACAAGTTTGGGCTGTGATGCTGTTGTTTTCATCTGACCTAAATGATGTAGTCTCTGCTTTTCTACTGCCTGGCCAAGATCAGGAGTAAGACAAGAGTAAGGATCTAAAATGTATAATGGGATGGCTTCTTTAGGATCTGTTCAGGGAGAATTTCTATCTTTTGTCCAAGAGTGCAGATTGGAATTGCTTTTGGACTTTTAATGCTCAGGCTGTCCAAGTCTTGACAGTAGAATAAAGTGTATTTTTCATCTTTTGTCCTCTAAAAAGGTGGTGGTTACTTTCACACATGTCCAGATCAGAAACACATGCCTGAACGTTTTTAAATTTAATAATTGCGGTGCACAACACATGAAGTTACCATGTTTGCGGCTGGTGCAGAACACCACTGCTTGCCTGCAAGGGAATATTAGCTGCAGTGAGCTGCTTAGCCCCTTTTTGGGTAAATGCACTGGCTTTCTTTTTGATTCCAGATGAAATTCACCATTTTTCTCAAGGCAGGACCATGGACTCTGGAGTTTGCTGCTCTTCCCCCCAAAAAAGGGCTGAAATGTCTGAGTTTGCTGCTCACCAGCAAAGTGCAAGGATCATACCTTTTGTTTTTTGCTCGGTGGGCTTGATGGGTAACTTTGAGTGGCGGCCAATTATGTATTTAAAAGGAAATTTTGAGGAAGAAAAATATCCATCATGCTTAGCTGCATTACAATACATCAGTAGAAATAAACGCTGTCCACTTGTCCCCTGGTTACTGCACCTTTATAGTTGGGCGGTGGGGACATCTGAACTCTGACCAAAAGTAAAGTCAAAGAATTTCAGTAATACCCAAACAAACATGAAGAAATCGGAACAAAATGTACAAACTAACTTTCCCTCTCCACTTCTTTTCCCATCCAAAACCTAAGAAAACTCAGCCTTCTCTCAGATGAGACTATTGAGGGATTCTGGTGTATAAAAAGATGAGCATGTCTTAATCTTAAAGTGTCTTGAAGACCTGCTCCTCCCATCTATGATCACATATCCCTGAGGCAGCTACAAAAATCGGAAAATAAATCTCTCTTCTTGTGCTCTTCATTCCCTTACCCATGCTCCCTTCTGTTTGGTTCCCTTTACCCCCGGATATGCTGCTCAGACATCTGGTCCTCTTTCCCTTTGCTGCTATAGACATGCTACCTTGTTTCCAGGACCTTGTTCTGCTGGTAGTGGCTCCAAGTTCCTGTGGGCCTGCTTCTGTTTCTTTCTATTGTCTTGTAGAGGTCCTTAGTAGAGGCATCTCTAGCTTCATGTTTCCAGCTGCTTTTACAGACTCTTATCATGAAGAGCCTGAACACTCATTAGAAGCCACGGAAAATAGAGAAGATCCAACACCATATGCCTAGCTAGCTCTTCCCAGATCCCAGTTTGGGAACTGCTGACTTATATTTTCAGCCTCAAAAAGTAAATCTTCAAGCATGTTTGCTGGACTTTATACAGTCAATTCAGGTGTTGCTAGATCTTATAGATGTGTAGACCAAGGAACATCTGAAACATTGCAGTTATGTAACAGGTAGGGTGAGAGAACAAAAACATGGCTTGGACTGTGAAATCCATATTAAGAAGGAAAGTTTGCAATTTCCAAATATTTCCGAGATGGAAGAAGACTGCTCTTTGCTGTTGATAGAAGATTATGCTCTTGTATTTAGCCAATGAAGAATAAAAGATACTGATTCCTTCCCTCCTCCCCCCACGTAGCCATTCATCTTACTGACAATAACTAAAAGACTTGACTGGATAAGATTGAAAGTACTGTCTTATATTCATCCTGCTGTCTTGGCCAAGCAGCCAGATGGCACAGTTGTAGCTGAGGAGATTCAAAGAGCTGTTATATAATTGGGTGCTATCAATTTACTGAGGACAACTCTGATTGTACTTTTGAACTGAGAGGTATCTTAAACATTGGCATGTTAAAGAGGTTCTACTGTGTGACCCTTTAACTGTTCCTTTCAAGAACTGAGCATTTCCCTTTACATTGTAAACTATTCAAATTCCACATGAGGGACACTCTTTGCCACAAGGGTGTGTTTTATTTTAAAAAAAATACACTTCACAAAAAGAGAACCTGTGCAACATTTAATCCAGAGTTTAGGCCATTTTACCGTCTTTGTGTTCTTGCTCATGTGCAACCATTGTATGCAAGATGCTTAGTTTTCCCCACATATTTCTAGCTCTTATTTATATTTTAATTAAATTATTTTATATTAGAAACTCACCACCCCATCCCAAATATCCAGTTATTCTGTAGAATTAATGTGACAAATTAGAGTACTAGTTATAATCTTCTGTAGCTAGGGAGAGCACATCTAGGACCGAACAGCATTCTTGGTACATGGGGAACTTAGTTAACTAAAGCCTAAGGGTTTTGTTTGTTTTGGGTTTTTTTTTTCATATCCATAGGTTACTTGTCACAAGATAAATATGTATTGCTTTCTTGTTCCCCTCTTTCTCCCATTTACTTTATTGACAATAAAGTAAATAACTATTGTCAGAAAAATTTGCTTGTGCCACAACACATTCATCTATCAGCTTCTCCTTTCATAAAACTCATTGCGTTGATATGTGCAGTTTATCATGATCTACAAGAGATTGAACTTTGTGGCAAAGCTACCCTGTTTATATCTGCAATTTATTTCCTAGGTGCATTTGGAGGATTTGGGACAACTACCACCGCTCCTGGGTCAGCATTTAGCTTTTCTGGTCCTACCAACACAGGCACCACTGGTGAGATACCGTCATTCTGAGTGCATATTTGATTTAGAATTAAACATAGCATCAGCTTTTTAGATGTTTTATTTGTTCTTGCAGTTTGTATGTAATTTTTTTTATCTCTGATTTCCCCCTCTCCTCTAAGGACTATTTGGTGCTACCCAAAACAAAGGTTTTGGATTTGGTACTGGTTTTGGCACAGCAGCAGGAGCTGGTACCGGCTTAGGTACTGGTTTAGGAACTGGTTTAGGCTTTGGAGGATTCAGTACCCAACAGCAGCAGCCCAGTAAGTACAAAGACTTCTATTTCTTTTAAAAGCTAATGTTAGTAAACAAAACATCTCTTGCGCCTCACTCCTGAGTAATCAGAATATTGGCATGAGTTTACTTGTGAGTAATGGGCAAATAATAGAACATTCTAGCAACCTAACATATTAAGCTGATGTTTTGAGCTCCCAGAACTGTTAGTGAAGGCTTTCCAGATCTCTGCCAGGGAATAGTAGATCACAGCAAAGATTTTAGTACCAGATGTAGAAAGTCCTTGTCTAATCAGTCATCACTCTTGCTCTGCTTCACTTAGCCTGTCGCACTGCCAAATGTTCTGCTTTAGGAAAGAAAAATGACTTTTAGAGAGGAAGCTGGTCATCCTGTGACCATTGGGAAGGGAGTCTAAGAATGCTCAAGCCAATATATATTTGCTAAGTAGCCTTCTAACTTGCTAGGCTGGGCCTAGTTTGCTTGGTGTGCATGCACCAGAGTCCATCCTTTTATAGACTGGAGGAAGCCAGGTATTACTCCCACAGCATCAATGGGCAAAGTGACTGTCCCCCTCAGATTTGGGGTACCTAGTTGTCCAGGCTTTTCTAGAGGCCGATTGCTCCTATTAAGTTAGAAGCTCTCATCATGAGGAGACTCCATTTCCCTTAGAAATAGAAGCAGTGGAACACAAGAAGTTCATTACAGTGAACACTGCTGCACCCTTCTTAGTTTCTACACAGAGCACCAGAGTCTGAAAAAGGGGATGAGGCACCTAAACCTCGCCCAATTCTAAATTCACCTCCAGACTCTACATAGCCTTGGCATTTTAATGTGAATGCTTAAAAAATCACTGTTTGGCTGGATCCACACATTAAGTGCCTCTTGCTGAAATTGCTACAGGTTGCTCCCTATCCCCTTGGATCTCTTCCCCCCCCCCCCCCCCCCCCCAAAAAAAAAAAAAAAAAGAAAAGTTACCTGCTATTTATCTTACTGATGCTGTTCACTGTTTACAAGGGGTCTCATAAGAACAGATGGAGGACAAGGGTTCTTTAGAGCACTCTGGACAGTGTTTTCCTCTTTCACTATAGCACCCAGGTACCACAACAACATGTCTTAGGGGGACCTTTGCTTTTCTTTAGGCAATAGAGCTCTGTATTGTTTTCTGCAGAGCAAGCTAAACCTTATGGTAAGGTAGTTCTTTTCCAGATTTAATATTGCCTTTCCAAGAAAGATATCTTTGGGCATAGCCTGAGCAGAGAGTGGATTCCAGGTCTCATCTAGGAAAGATGCAGAGTATGGGCATGACTTATCCAAGGATCTCTCTAGACACAACAGAAATTTCAGCTTTCTATTGACCTGCAAAATATATAGGTTACATTCCAATGGCATTTGGCTTTTCATGCCTCATTTGAAAGAGAACAAAAGAACTAGACTAAACTCTTAAGAGACATTGCTACGCCATTCCCTAAAGGATCAGCCCACAGAAAGACACTTGCTTGCAGTTCATGGATGCTTGGGGCAACACTGCCTCTGAACATAGGCTCACTTTTTGTAGTGACTTATGGGTACTTTATAAAGTGAATTATTTTTCTCCCCTGCTTCCTGAAGCAGTCACGTCTCATCTTCCTTCCTTTCCTCAAAAGAGGGAATCAGTTTATTATCAACTGTCTATTTCAAAACCAGGCAGTGCTCTCCCTTTTGCCCCTGTGTGAAAGGCTTATAAAAGTTTGTTCCCTTTATTTTTTTGGTCTCCAAAAAGTCCTGGATGATCCAACAAATTCTAGATAGCGGGGCATAAATGTATCAAAAAGGAATCCAACACACTGGTGATCATTTCAGTCAGCCCAGGAGGCTTTTTAGCATCTTCATTATAGCATGCATATTTCCACAGCCCCATTATAGGATCCCTCAGAAATATCAGTGCTTCACCTTGGGATCTCCAGGTATAGTATTGGTCCCTTCTTTTGGTTTAGCATTGGCACCAAGAATCTTTACAAAATTGATAGTGGCAGTGACAGCATTTTGAGATAAAGGGACTAATGACAGATTTGGCTTAAAGAAAAGTCAGGATATGGATAGCTCTAGGATCTGCTGACTGCTTTACTATGTCACAATACACCTTTCAGCTTTTAATGCATCCAAGAATGTTTATCCAATCACATTACTCAAATTGGTAAATACTTTAAAAATTGAATGTCAGACAGTTCCATCGTCACTTTTGGGGTGGTATGATGCCATTCAGAATCAAACTTTGTGCTTATTTACCCACAGAGATCTTGGTGTCCCCAGAAATGCATAAGAAGCTCTAGTTTGGTATGCGTTTATCAGTGTATCTTACTTTCTTCCTCAAGAACTGTGTTTTCTGTGTCTGATTTTTAGCATTAGGCAGTTTGTTCAATCAGCCCTCTCAGATACCGGCCCATTCCAATCATCTGATAAACACAGCCAGTGCTCTTTCTGCTCCCACGCTCTTGGGAGATGAGCGAGATGCTATATTGGCAAAGTGGAACCAGCTGCAAGCCTTCTGGGGGACAGGCAAAGGATATTTTAACAGCAACATTGCTCCAGTGGAATTCACGCAGGAAAATCCATTTTGCAGATTTAAGGTATGATATTTCTGGTATTTACCTTCTAAGTATGAAACAACATTACATTATTCTCCTCCTAGTATGCATGGTATAGAGTTCTCTGAGTGGTGTGCTTGCTGAAAATCTAGGTCCTGCTGAAATAATGGTAGGAGAATTAAGGTCACTAACTATCCAAGATGAGCACTGATCCATTAGAAATGCATTTCTTCTGATGCCTAATCATTTAAATAGTAACACGTGAAATTATCTTTCAAATAATTTGTAAGTTTTAGAAGATATGGCCAACCTTTTTTTCTTTAGCTCCAGAACAGTAAGTTTAATGTTCTCTGCATCAAAAGTAACAGGAGAATGTTTCTTACATTTTGCTTGCTTGACATTTTGGTAGTCCATATTCTCTTCTGCATGAGCTAGATTCAGGCTAGCTTATTTTGATTGATCTCACCTGCTTTTATCTGCAGAAGTCTTTTAAGCTCTTTTTATGTCTTGTCACAGTTTCCAGTTCTGCTGTGTCAGCAGAGAGTACAGGATTCCTCGTCCTCAACAAAGCCGATAATACTCTAGCTCAGTTACAGACTAAATAATGGACACACAGACCATAATAAGCCTAGGTTTCTGTCCATGTTTGAGATACTTCTCTAAGAGATGCAATTTTTATTTTAAATGTTAATGTAGTTTGCTGCATAATTTAGGCTAGTTTTGACCTGTACGTCGTAGAATATTACAAACGCTCTAAAACTGAACCTATGTATAGCAAATGTATAAAGGGGTGTAAAACAAGATGGCCGATGTTTGGCTGTCTTCATAATACATTTTATGGTGCAGTCTAGCAATGGGACAACTTGGCACTTTTGAGGAATCACTTTAATATAGGTATCAATTCTAAAAGGCTTGCACCCAACTATAGGAGGATGAGTGCTTTTTGTAAATTACACAGTGCACTTAATCTTTCTCATAAATTTAGCTTTCCATTAGTTCTGGGAGGTGCAATTCTGTGCTGTGTATTCAGTCTTATTTCTCCTAGGGCCTTGAATATTGCCCTGGGTTGATTCAGGCTGTGGACTCTTTATGCCCAAGTGAAGTGGCTTTGAGGGAACTCTTGCTGAATCTCATTTGACTTTCCTTTCTAAGCACATAGAGCACCTGCTGACACAATAGTTGTAAGTGCAACAATGCATTGAATGACTAAGATCCATTTGTATCCCCTCCATAAAATTTGCTCTTTGCTGTGTTGTAGCTGAGAATCAAGAAAGTTCAATGACATGCCTAGGTGTGCTAAGAAGCAGTGCATTATACCTTAAACCATTACAACACCTCAGTGCATGAAAACAGTTGCCCTAAAGCAAATTGAATAATACTAACATTATTTTCCAAACTGTCTTGTAGTCTTTGAAAATTACTATTGTTATTGTGTGAACAACAGAGTTTCTTTGTGTTAGGATATTGAGCTGTGTCAACCAGAGAGTGTAATACTTAGTCTAACTGCAAGTTTATCCTGAAGGATAAAGAGTGGGGTTTTTTTTAAAGAAAATTGAGAAGATTTGGCATTTTAAAACTCTATCCCTATCCACTGAGATGGAAAAAATAACTGTCTTGGGTGTATTGGACTTCTCAAATGTTATATTGTCATCTGCAAGATTTCAGTTTCATTTAAGCCTTACATCTATATAAGAACTCAGTACGTACGCATTGAGTTGTATTCCCCAGTATCTTCCTACTCCACAGAATAGAGGTTGGAAGTGATGCAGTTGTGAGAGATGCTCCTATCATTGTGGTATCTTAGTAAAAGTGTCCTAGGTAAGACATGGGCGGTAACTGTCCCACCTTACTCAGTACTGGTGAGACTTCAGCTGATGTATTCAGTTCTGGCTGCCACACTGTAGGAAAGTGGTGGACAAACAAGCCCAGAGGATAACAATGCAAATGAAAAAAGATTTAGAGGACTCAATCTGTGTGGAAAGGTTAAAAGAGCTTGGGCATGTTTAGTCTTGTGAAAAGAAGACTGAATGAGGGACCTGATAAGTTTTCAAATATATTAAGGGCTGTGAGAGATGGTGATCCAGAGTTCTGCATGTCCACTGAAGGTAGGACGAGAGGAAATGGGTTTGATCTGCAGCAAGGCAGATTTAGGTTAGAAATCTCTTAGTAGCTAACTGTTTGGGTAGCTAAGCACTGGAATAGGCTTCCAAGAGAGATTGTGGAATCACAATCATTGAAGGTTTTTAAGGACAGGTTAGAAAAAGAGTAGTCAGCGATGATCTAGGTATACTTGGTCCTGCCTCAGCACAGAAGGATGGACTAGATAACCTCTTGAGGTCCCTACATTTCTGGGATTTTTATCTCCCTTTTTCCTTATTTCTATATTACAGGGTTTTTTAATATCAACTGTAACAAGTCATAATCACCTTTCCTATGTTTACATTTGCATTTTAGAAAATGCATAAAATCCTGTTAGGTTTAATTCAGCTCTCAGTCCTCAATCCTTAACAAAATTTCTGTTGTCCAACCTAGACTCTTCCCAACAGTCCAAAATTTCTCAAAGGCGGAGAATGGACACTTGTGAAAATTGACCTTTTAAAAAACTTAACCATTTCCAAAGCTACTTTATTGATAGCTCAACAAATGCACTTCTGGAAAGTGGGAGGGCATGTAGCACCGTTGCAATTATTCATATAGTGGTATTATAATTAGAATGTCAGAAATATGCCTTAAAAAGCGCTGTCTGACATGTTATAAGCTCTCTGAGTGTTATCCTTTCCTGCACCCACATCTTGGTGTGTCCCGCTTTCAAGTGAATCTTTAACAACATTCTGTTTGCCTTTTTCTACAGGCTGTGGGCTACAGCTGCATGCACAGCAACAAGGATGAAGACGGCCTGGTGGTTTTAGTCTTCAATAGAAAAGAAGTAGACATTCGAAACCAGCAGCAGCAGCTAGTGGAATCCTTGCACAAAATTTTGGGAGGAAACCAGACCCTTACAGTCAATGTAGAAGGTGTTAAAACAATGCCAGATGACCAGTATGTGAATATCTTATTGTGTGCTATTGCCCCCCTTCTCTGTGTGTATAAAGTGTTGGCTCTTAAAGTCAATCTGCTTTGGTACAGGTTTTCTGCTGAAACTCCTTTAAGAGCCTTATCGCAACACTGAAATACATGTTTAAAAGTGTAATGTTTGTATTAATATAGTACCATCTGTGTTCTTCAACAGTATCCTTTTCTTTGCCTACAGGTTTTAGCCTATTCTGGCTCTTGTTGTTGTTGTTCTCATTCTTTTTGATGGATTGCTAAATTCAGTGTCTTTTTCTTGGTTTATTTGGCATTCACTAGGGATGTTAAATTTAGATTAATTGGCTAATCAAATAATCGATGCAATTTGCATTGACTATTTGATTAGTCGATAAGGACACCTCTGCCTTTGAAGTGTAGCAACAGCCTAAGGGCTGTTGCTACATTTCAAAGGCGAAAGCGCTGCAGGGAGCACGGGGCCAGCGGGGGACTCAAGCAGTCCCCCTGCTGGCCCTGTGCTCCCTGCAGAGTTTCAAAGCAGCGCCACATGGAGCCCAGGGTCTGGACCCAGGCTCCACACAGTGTTCCACTTTGAAGCACCTCCTCCTTCCTCCCACTTGCTGCCTCTTTCTGATAGTGGCAGCAAGGGGCGGGGGGAAGCGACTAGTTGTTCACATCCCTAGCATTTACATCACCAAAGAGTCCAGTAAAGTTCTGGGAATAGACTTATCTTCTGATTCCTGTGCTCAGCTGCAGCACGGGGAAAATCAGAGATGTGTATAGTCAGTGGTTGGTTAGCGTGACTGGTTTAAATGCACTACATATTTTCTAGAGCGGAGGCCATTCCCCACTAGTAAGATACGTAAGGTAGGTGGCAAATACCAGCCATCTTGTTTTATACCCCTTTACACATTTACTGTGCGTAGCTTCAGTTTTAGAGTGTTTGTAATATTCTGTGACTTGCAAGTCAAAACTTTCTGGGGTGCCAGTCGGGAGCTGGTCTGCAAGGGGGGCCAGTTTAAAAATCAGCTCCCCTCGTGAACCAGCTGCCTGTCGCCCTGCGCTGCTGCCTCTGATAGAGGCAGCAGCGTGGGGTGGCAGCAGCCTGTGTCTGTGGAGGGTCAGAGCTCCCCACGGACAGAGATTGCTGGGGAGGGAGGAGAGGCTGCCGTGAAGCACCCTCTGTCTACGGCGGGCCCAGGTTCGCTGTGCACAGGCTGCTCCGTGGCAGCCTCCTATGCTGCTGCCTCCGATAGAGGCAGCAGCATGGGGGGGAGGGACAGGTGGCACCATGGAGTGTGTGTGGGGGGGGGGGGGAGAAATGTGAGTAGTTGACAGGATTAACCGATAAGCCTAGGCTTATCGGTTAATCTTATACTCAACTACTCGTTTACATCCCTAGTTTGTAATTCTGACTCCAATGCTCACTTTTTTCTGTTTGCTATATTAGTCACCAGTAAATATTTTGTGCTTTATTTGACTGACCGGAATGTATTAATTGAAAATAATTATGCTGTTCTGTTTGTCTGTTGGCTCCAGGCTTATAATTGCATTTCAGTTGTTTCTGTAAACCATTAACTGTTCTGGGGTCCTTGTATTCTGATTTTCTTCCTGTTGCATTTGCTTGTTCAGGACTGAAGTAGTTATTTATGTTGTTGAGCGGTCACCAAATGGCACTTCAAGAAGAGTTCCGGCAACAACCTTGCATGCGCATTTTGAACAAGTCAACATAAAAACATCACTGCAGCAGCTTGGAGTTACCCTTTCCATGGCCAGAACAGAACTTTCTCCAGCACAAATCAAACATCTTCTACAGAATCCTCCTGCGGGTATGTTTTAGAGTGCTAAAACAGTTGGCAAACAAACCTTTTCCATATTCTCCCAGACACCTGGAGAACAAGTTACTTGGAATTAGATTACTTTTAATCAAAGGAGTTTTAGACTGACATTACTTACATGCCTATCCCAAATATTTCTAACCCTTCCAACAAAGTGTTTGGTTCAGTTGATGATACAGTTATGTAAATATCTAACTAAATATATGGATCGATAATATTGCAAACCAAACTGTAAGGGTATGTCTAGACTACGGGTTTTTTCGAAAAGGAGATATGCAAATTTGGCACTAATTTGCATATCTTCCAATTGCTTTTTCAAAAACGAGTTTTTTGAAAGTGAAGTCTGGACGCGGTTTTTTCTGAGGAGAAAAAACCTTTTGAAAAACCACGTATACCTCCTTTTTTTAAGGAAGAGTGGTTTTTTCGAAAGGGTTTTTTTTCCTCAAAAAAACTGCATCCAGACTACTTTGCTTTTTTGAAAGTGGATTCTTCGAAAGTTAATTGGAAGATATGCAAATTAGCACCAAATTTGCATATCTCCTTTAGAAAAAAAGTAGTCTAGACATACCCTAAGAGTTTTAAACTAGTTTAGTTTATCTTGTTAACTGCTTTATTGAATCCAGCAAAATTTATATGCCAGGACAGTAATGTTTGCAGGTAAAATAAATACAGGAAGGTCCTGTATTCTTACTCCTCCCACCTTCCCTTGAGTGACTCAGCTAATACATAGCAATACACATGCATAGACATTAGTTGTATGCCTTTAGATGTGTGCAAGAGAATAAATCCCTCTCTTGTTCACTTGCAATATTATATATACACACTTGGCTTCTTTTTACTTGTCTGTAACCTAAAGAGAATAGTTGTATTTTTTTCTAACTTCACTTTATGCAAATTAATATACTGAGAGTATGCACCGTAGCACATTATCTTGGATAGGTAATGCAGTCTAGTGGTGATGGCACAGAGCTGGGAACCAGGACCTCATAATTCAGTCCCAACCCTATGTGGTTTTTGAGTAAATCTCATTCTGTTTCCTTGTTGTAGAAAATAACACTAGTCTGCTTCGTAAGAATGTTCTGAAGATGAATTTATAGTAGGCAACCAACAGAAAATATTTAATGGCTGTATCTGTCTTTGAATTCCCATTTGCCAACTCAGCAACAATGATGGTGCCAAATGAAGTCTTTCCACTGCTTTGTCTTCTAACAGCTTCAGAGCTTATTTAATCATTAAACTGCTATATAAATATTTATTAATATACTGTCACTAATTACTGGCCAAGTAAGTGACATCCTGAACTCATAATTTTCCAAAGAAGTCCTGTGTGTGTGTGTGGATGATTTTAATAGTCCTTGGTTTAACACACAAAGTAGTTGCTTGTATGGGTTGAACCTCTAATCCAGCACTCTCAGGACCTGATTGATGCTGAACCAGAAAATTTGCCAAACCATGGGAGGTCAGTATTGTCTAGCACAGGGTTTCCCAAAGTGTGCTCTGTGGAGCCTTGGGGCTCCATGCAATGGGTCCAGGGGCTCTGTGAGAAAATATCGACAGTTGTATGACCCTATTATTTTGTTACTAATTTTCTGATAAATTTTTTTTACCCAAAGAAAAACAATGAGAGAGAAAAATAGAATTCCAAAATTTTGTCTATTTATTTGGATACCTATTGAATTGAAAATCACAATATTTTAAGGGCTCTGCCAAATTTTCAGGACCCCATAGGGGCTCCATGGCTGAAAAAGTTCAGGAAACCATGGTCTAGCGGCATTACCAACACTTCCACTGCTTACTGGCCCTTTAGAAGACATGTAGGGGTAAATTAGAGCTAAATAACAGCACAGAACACTGAGCGCCAGGCCTGGAGCCTGTAAACAAATTTTATGGGACCGTGGGAAATTTGGCCACATCCATGATAAATGGCCATCCAGCTGGACCACAGATGGTGCCAGACTAGAGAGGTTTAACCTGTACTGCTATTTTTATATTCCTTTTGGACCAGATTTTGGTGGTCTCCTGACAACAGTAAGGAACCTTTTTGACACTTAATTATTTTAATCACCATTTTAACTTTCGTCTTTCTACCGTAAGGCAGTTTGACAATGTTCCATACAACCTGGCTCCAAGACTTTTTAATAAACTGAATGAATAGCTTGAAGATTCATCTTGAGCTGATTTTAGTGTGGCTCTTTCACATGCTTTATTAAATCTGATCACTTACCTGCCATGTGGTGTGGGAATTTTTGAGAACTTCCATTTTTCTTTTGTAGGTGTGGATCCTATTATCTGGGAACAGGCCAAAGTAGATAATCCTGATCCTGAAAAGTAAGTCTGGTTCTTTTTTGTTTTGTGACCATGAATCTACTGTGTGAATTTAGCCTGATAAATCAAATATTTTCTAAAATAACTTTCAGATAAACTTTTAGGGGATATCTTAGGATTACAACTGTGTAATAACTGTGATAATAACTATAGGGTAGTGATGAGAGGGTGGACAGAGAATCACACAAACCTGCCTTTAGTATGTAGGGGAAAGAGAGAGAGAGCTCACTCAGAGACCTCTGCAGCCCCTTTCTTCCCTCTCTCCTGAACTGTTCAGTTCTCTGGAAGCAATATCTAGAGTGATGCAGAGTCTACTATACATGTACAATGTAGGCAGCACCCATGAAATTGTTTATAACTGTAAACTTGTATCAGCTGTGGGCTTGGGGTCAGAAGTCATGTCTGATTTGAGGTTGTGAATGGCAAAAGGTTATGAATTCTTGCTGTCAATGTCAGGAAAACCTCTTGTGGCCCTGTTAGCGGAATACCCTGATGGGCCACAGATTGCCCTCGCCTGCTCCAGTGCGTATGTTAATTATTTGGAGCTGTTAGCTCATTGTACCTGTGGACTCCAAACCAGCACATTTCTCTTATGCCGTTTTTATATATACAAACCTGGGAGTGCTGCCTACATTGTACACACGTAGTGTCCTCTACACCATCTGTCTAGACTCTATGCTATCTCTGTTTATTGCTTCCAGAGAACTGATCAACCCTATCCTGTTCGCCCTGCAACTGTACATAAACACAATCTCCTACTCAGTCAGTAGAAGTGGTGAGGATTTTTGAACTTAACACCTGTAATTACAATAACTCTTCTCAGTCTTGTAACAAACACAGTGTCTGCAGTTCAGTAGTGTTTTGTTTAACTACAGCTAACTCTTGCATTGAATCATTAAACTCTTCTCTTCCTATAGGCTTATTCCTGTGCCAATGGTAGGTTTCAAAGAGCTGTTGAGACGGTTAAAGGTCCAAGATCAGATGACTAAGCAGCATCAGACCAGATTAGATGTAAGTGTTATCTTGACACCGTTCCTTTTGAAGATAGTTGCAGGCAATGGATTTAGTGCTTGAAAAGTGTGACACTCTTGTAGCCTTATAAACCCTGACTTCCACCTGCTGAGACCTAATGGGGGAAGCATTAACACTCAGCAATGTTTCTGAACTGCTGTCACCGTAGATAATAGAGAAACATAGGATGTGTCTACGTAGCAATTTAACAGCTATGGCTGGCTCAGTCAGTTGTCTCAAGTTCATGGGCAGCAGAGCTGTAAAACTCCTGTGTAGATGTTCCAGGCTGTGTTCTGGGACCCCACAAACGGTGGGTCCTTGAGCCCAGACTCTGGCCTGAGCCCAAATGTCTACACAGCAGTATTTAGCCTTGCAGCTTGAGACCTGGGTCAGTCGCAGCTATGACCTCTTATTCCAGTGTGTAGACCTACCAGAGAAGCTTGCATCTGTGCAGTAATGAGCACTTGAGTTTAGAATGTCTTTGAACAGGGGACTTCACTGAGGCTGAATCGGGCAGTGCAAGTAAAACTTGTGGAAGCTGTTGGGACTCTTCATAAAATCATAGAACACTAGAACTGGAAGGGACCTCGAGAGGCAGAACCAAACACCATCTAGACCATCCCTGACAGGTGTCTGTCTAATCTGCTCTTAAATATCTCCAGTGATGGAGATTCCACAACCTCCCTAGGCAATTTATTCCAGTGTTTAACCACCCTGACAGTTAGGAAGTTTTTCCTAATGTCCAGCCTAAACCTCCCTTGCTGCAGTTTAAGCCCATTGTTTCGTATCCTACCATCAGAGGCTAAGGAAAACAATTTTTCTCCCTCCTCCTTGTGACACCCTTTTAGATGCCTGAAAACTGCTATCATGTCCTCTGTCTTCTCCTTTCCAGACCAAACTATCCCATTTCTTTCAGTCTTCCTTCATAGCTCATGTTTTCTAGACCTTTAATCATTCTTGTTGCTTTTCTCTGGGCCTTCTCCAATTTCTCCACATCTTTCTTGAAATGTGGTGCCCAGAACTGGACACACAACTCCAATTGAGGCCTAATCAGAGTAGAGTGGAAGAATGACGTCTTGTGCCTTGCTCCCAACACTCCTGTTAATTCATCCCAGAATCATGTTTGCTTTTTTTGCAATAGCATCACTGTTGACTCATATTTAGCTTGTGGTCCACTATGACCCCAAGATCCCTTTCTGCCGTACTCCTTCCTAGACAGTCACTTCCCATTCTGTATGTGTGAAACTGATTGTTCCTTCCTAAGCGGAGTACTTTGCATTTGTCCTTATTAAATGTCATCCTATTTACCTCAGACCATTTCTCCAGTTTGTCCAGATCATTTTGAATTATGACCCTGTCCTCCAAAGCACTTGCCCCTCCCAGCTTCATATCATCTGCAGACTTAATGAGCGTACTCTCTATGCCAGTGTTTCCTAATTTTATTTGGCCATGGAACCCTTAAAAAAAAAAAAAAACACTGGGGAAAACTGGTCAACCCAAAAAACAAAACTAAAACATCAGCCTGCCCCTAAAACCCCGGCAGCCCCTTGAAAATGGCTCGGGGGAGGGGGTTTCCGCAGAGCACTGTTTGGGAAACACTGCTCTGCCAATATCTAAATCGTTGATGAAGATATTGAACAGAACTGGTCCCAAAACAGATCCCTGCGCGGAACCCCACTTGTTATGCTCTTCCAGCATGATTGTAAACTGTTAACCAGTCTCAGAGAGTAGTTATTATGCACCCATCTTCTAGTAGCCCCATCTAAGTTGTATTTGCCTAGTTTATTGATAGGCAGGTCATGAGAGACTATCAAAAGCCTTATTAAAGTCTAGGTATTCCATGTCCACCGCTTCTCCCTTATCCACAAGACTCGTTATCCTATCAGAGGAAGCAATCACATTGATTTGACATGATTTGTTGTTTACATATCCATGCTCTTGCGTATGATGAATAGATACTTCACACCATGCTCCATGTTGGAGCTGAAGGGTTATAAAATAGTACCTATGCTTCTGGTTAATAAGCAGCTAGTCTCTGCGTCGTATGAATATCTTCTCTCTCATCTGCTCCCTTGAAAGAGAAAATTGACAGCTTTTAGGCTATGACTGAGTCTAAAATTCCCATTTTTTTAGTTTTCAAAAGTCTCCAAATTAGGCACCTCACTCCTCCTGATTTCCAATGAGTGGAGATGCTTTAATATCTTTTGTAGGTCTCCTGAAAGTTCTAGCCATAGCACCTGACAGAGCCTCAGTTTAGGGTGTCTGCATTAGACATGGATTCCCCTGGTGAATGGGTGTGCTGAAACTGCCTGATGAGAGCAGATACTTTGACTTTGAGGGGACACAAGTAAGCAGAGAATGGGTTAATGCAGGGGTAGGGAACCTTTTTTCGGGTCGGGGGCCACCAACCCATAGAAAAATCAGTTGGGGCTGCACACAAGTGAGAAACAAACAAAACAAACCCTCGCTGACGTGACCGAGGGGTGAGACACTCCCCACATTCCCCTTGCACACCAGAGCCCCGGGGAGCCCAGGCTAGTAGTTTGTGTGCTCCAGCCCTGTGGGGAAACAGTGGGGGAGCTGGGGAGTCAATGCGGGCTCCCCAATACTGTGAGCCATGCAGGCCAGATCCAGGCAAGCCGGGGGCCACATTCGGGCCCCTGGGCCTTAGTTTCCCCACCCCTGGGTTAAAGGTACTGACAGAATAAGGCCTCCTCAGTTATCTCTGTTCCTCCTACTCAGGATATTTAAACCTTTCAGTTAGTTACATACAAAACAGCATGATGGTGAGTGCGTAGATGGGCTGCACCAGCCCCACTCATTAAACAAAGGGGGCATATCATTTTTACATGAGCCTTTTTGCAGATGTTTTCATATATGGCCCCTTTCCATTAGGATTGATCATTCTTTTGAAACTAAGGGCGTGAAAAATGAATTCTAGGACAGTCCTTTTACAAGCAGGAAAATCTTTTGTTTTTGAAAAAAAGAATTTAAATTTGTGGATAACTTCAGCTACAATGTTTTTCTTTCAGATAATATCAGAAGATATTAGTGAGCTGCAGAAAAATCAGACCACTACTATGGCAAAAATAGCACAGTACAAGAGGAAATTAATGGATCTTTCTCACAGAACCTTACAGGTAACACTGGCATGCATTAAATGGTTTGACCCAATGTGAATTCCAGGCAGCCAAGTAGGCTTAATTTTTCTTTTAACAGCTCGACTTCCCCTTCCTGTTACTACTTTTCACTTTATATGAAAGTCTCCCTCTCCTGAAGATTCATAGACTTGACAGAAAAGCTGCTTAACTTTGTGGAAAGTTGTCCTGTTGGAACGAGTCAGGTTTTGTTAACCCAATTTTAAGTAGTTTCAGACACTGAAGCAGCCCGGACTCCTAGCAATTCTTGGCTCTTTATAAATTCCTTTCCCTACTGAAACTGAGATTCCACAGTGCTGCCTGAAGCACAAATGTAATCTGAAATGACACTGTTTTTACACTCCCAGGTGGTATGGTTAAGATGATGATGGCTTGCTGGTTTATTGGATTTATTATTTTGTTTGTTTGGTTAACTAGCTCCTAGGGATCTCTGACAGAAGGAAGCTTTGAAATGCCAATCTCAGTTTGAGTAAAGTAGACAATCATCTGTTCTGCATGTTCTTTAATACCTGTAACTTGCTTTAAGATCTGGCAGATAAATTGTAAACTCTTTACAGCAGAGAAACTAAGACCATACAGGGCAAGAGCCATGACCACAGTTGAGGGATGGGGCTTGAAGAAGGTGTCTGAGGACAAAGGGGGAGAACTTCACATTTGTGGGGCATCAGCATAGAAGATGGAATCTGAGTGCAGAAAGCAACAGAAAGGGAGCAAGAAAGGGAAAATAGGAACAGCTGTAGATGCAGGTATGGGAAGGGAAACATGGCAAATATTTTCCTTGTATCTAACATGCCACAAGTGAAGATGACTCTGGTTTTAAACCCCAGAAACAAGTGTACAGGTACAACAGCGCATTTTACTTACAGCATAGAAATTGACACTGAACATACAAGCGACGCAAGGTGGGTAGGGTAATATCTTAGGACTTGACGGTCCACTAAAAGGATATTGCTTCACCCACTTTCTCTCTAGTAGCCTGGGAGTGACATAGTTACAACACTGCATCCACCATACAAGGCAACCTTTAGATACCACTCTTCTGTTAGCCATCTGCAGAAAAATGTTAACATTTTGCATTTATGCACATAGAACAACCCTGTAGTCATTCCAAAGCTCACAACTTCAGTGGTTCTGTTTTCAGGTGTTAATTAAACAAGAGATCCAAAGGAAAAGTGGCTATGCCATTCAGGCTGATGAGGAGCAACTTCGGGTACAATTAGATACAATTCAGTGTGAACTCAATGCACCTACTCAGTTCAAGGTAAGTGAATTATACAATCTTGCAACAGCAAATGGGGTCTTGGTTTTCTTAAAGCTGTAAACTAACATCCCCAAAGCAGGGCTACTCCTATTTGTAGTACATGCTCTTTCATAGGAAGAATATTGACATTTTCCTTGGTGATTTGAGGTAGGAGACTTGCATGTTCTAATCCCAATCTTTTTTGGGGGGGGGGGGGGGACTTAAGTTCAAACTACAATGTTATGTAGTATTAGACTGTTCTACTGTACTTCTCATCCCTCCCCCTTAAAATGAAGCTGAGACAACATCTTAAAACAAGATAGTATCTTTCTCTCTCAGGCCTCTGGATGTCAGGGGAAACCTACTTTTCTGTCCTCATACATGTGACTCATCTATTTTCAGGGTCGACTAAATGAATTGATGTCTCAGATTAGGATGCAAAATCACTTTGGAGCAGTTAAGGCTGAAGAGAAGTACTACATCGATGCAGACCTGTTACGCGAAATCAAACAAGTAAGTATTCCTTGTGGAGACCTGCATGCAGAATTCTAGGGGCTGTTTGTTTGGATGGTGCATAGCCTACAAGTAAAAAATGTTCTTGTAAGAACTCAGTCATGTTTTCAGTAAGGAGTTCACAGCCCTTCCGGCATGACTTTTAAAAAGGAGAATGTAATCAACTTGGCAAAAATAGTGTAGGTTAGCTTGCAAAGAGTTACAGCAACTTAGTAAGGGGATTTTAGAGAGGTTCTAAATTCAATAAACCTATTCTGATCTTTTATTCAAGTAGGAGACTGAGCTATAGTTGTGTGATAAATGCTACAGCTGAAGTTCTTTCTTTAATTATTCTAGCATTTGAAGCAGCAACAAGAAGGCCTGAGTCATTTGATTAGCATAATAAAAGATGACCTGGAAGATATAAAACTAATAGAACATGGATTGAATGAGAGCATCCCTATCAGAGGAGGAGTCTTCAGTTGACTTGCCATAACCCATTGTTAGTGTATCAAATGTATTACTGTGGTTCAGGGGTCACTTCCAAAAGCTGAAACTGACCAGGTTAAAAAATGCAAATCTTATTATAGGCTTCTTGGAAATTTGATATTGGCTATAATCTTTTGGACGAGCAAAGCCTCTTCTGTGATTTTCAAACTTGATGACCTTTGGAAGGTTTAAACTTATGAAGCTGTACATGCTTTAAAAAAAAAAAAAGACTGAATCTGTTCAGATACTGTTCTACTATACAAGTTATGTACTATTGTACATTTTTACAACAGCATTGTTCTTCCATGCAATGCTAAGGGAATCTTTCAAGTTTTCATTTTTTTGCAGTGAGTAAAAACATGAAGGAATCTATATGACAAAATTATGCACACAAATAACTAGGCTGTTGCAAACTTGTACTTCCCCTAGCAGATAAACAATCTGAAAAACACATTTATAGTGTGAAGTTGTGGATTTAGTGTCATTGGTGTAATGTGACTTTTTGGATGGCAAGGCTATATTTTTATATCATTTTGCTTATTTAGGAAATAGAATAAAATGTGTACTTTAAACACTGTCCTTTTATCTTGTTGCCTTTTTTATTTCTCAAGACTTAAATTGCCAAGAATGATCAATACTATATATAACTTACCAAATACTGTTCTAGAAAAAATGTCAGGCACCCTACGGTGACATTTTGATGGCAGCTTTTGCTTGATTTCTTCTCCTGAATTATATTAGCACTACACTAGATACCATAACATTTACTTCATGTGCTGTAAGAATTGAGACCCAAGGTGAAAATTCCGCCATGAATTTGCAGTGAACAAATGGTATATCCAACTGAGATACTATATTTGGGAAGAAGATTGGGTAAGAGATCCCTCATTTTGTTGCAACAGTCATCTGGTTATGTAAAAATTTTTGATTCCGCATCAGTGGTGATGGGGTAATGAGCCAGAAGTTGGAAGCTAAACCCATTCAGACTAGAAATAAGGCACATATTTTAGCAGGGTGACGAACCCACTGAAAATAGGAGTGTCTTATTCTAGAGATGTGGCAGATTCTCCAGCAGTATTTAAAGCAAGACTGGATTTTAAAAAAAGGGGGGCTTCCTGCAAAAGTTCCATGGCCTGATTTTATTTAAGTCATCTTAATAGCTCATTAATACTTACTTTGGACCTTTAAGTCTATTTATTCACAAACAAATCTAAAAACTGTGCAGGCTCTTGCTTTTAGACACTAACAACTTCAGTTACTGCAAATGTTCCCAAAGAATTCCACTACAGTGTAACCTTGCTGAGTGTCAGGAAGACCCCACACTTTAGAATAAAGAATTTGACAAATTCCCTCCATTTCCTTTTAAAGTTCAACTTACCTACTGGGGCAGTAACAGCTGCCACCATGGAGATGTCTAAAACATAGTAACTCAGTTTCTCTTCCCTACAAGTCTTCATAACTAGAGGCGTGTCCTGCAGTTGGGAAGGAGTGTGGCTTGGGTGACAGTCCAAGGCGTTGCAAGTGGCCATTCAGATGCTCTTACTAGCTGCCATCTCTGCTGTGTGGGGTTGGTGGGAGTTCTGCTGCTTTATCATCACCATGTGATCGCTCAATGAGGCGGAAGGCCTCCAGGAACTCATTGAAATCTATGTTTCCATCCTTGTTGAAATCGATGCTGCGGGCCAGGTCGCTGATGCCATCATCTGTGAGCTCAATGTTCATATGGGAGCTGAACAGCTTCCACGTCTGGTGGAATTCTTCAAATGAAATGAGGCCTGCAGAGAAGCAACTTGCCAATTCAGTTGAGGAGATAGCACAAGGCCACAGGGAGCCTACCCCCTCAGCCGCACTGCACAGGAGCCACCTTCTGTTCCTGGCTGAGGCTCACTGAGGAAGTCAGTTAATGCATATGCATCATTTCCCATCTATACACTGGTGACAACTCCATCCCTCATAAGGCTAAATTAATCCGTGTTAACTAGTGCTAGAAAAGTATTGTTATACCTACTAATGCAAAGAATAGGCCAAAATGAAGCAAAAGCTTAATGCCCTGTGGCAGGAAAGGTGTTCCAAACAGCTGAGAGGCACTATGAGTCAGGGGAGAACATACAAATAATTTAGCAGTATATCAAAATCAATCTAAAAGGCTCTTTGTTTACTGTTGGGTTGGGGGTGGCCAGACCTAAGAGAACAGGTATGAGCAGAAGTTTGAATTAGTGGTGATGTTGGTCACTGCCCCCATAACCTCAAATAATTACACAGACCATATCCTTTTATAGTGAACGTATCCAGGATAATTTCATATTACTCTGCACTTTCCATCTGCTCTCAGTGCATTACAAACATCTGCTGAACTAAGTTTCTAAAAACCCTGTCAGGGAGTCTCCCCATTTTACAGATGGGAAACAGAGGCACAGGCAGTTTGAAGGGCTTGATCCTAAATCACTGACAAAATTGCCATTGTCTGTAATGGTGCACAACTGGAACTTAAGTAATTGCCCAGTTACAGAAGGTAGCTATCAGCACAACTGGGGTTTTGTTCCTGAGTCTCAACAGGGTACTGTAACCACAAAGTCATCATCATAGGTTGTATTCCTTTTGCACTGAGGTCCTGCAAAGGTCCATTTTCACAACACAAAGTGATTTGCCCACAATTAAACTAGACATCCTCAGCTGAGCCACCAAAGATCATACTGGTTCCTAGGACCCTATTCTAACCACTGAGAAAACTGCCTTATTGTTCTAACCACTGAGAACCAGAAGTGTGAGCCTGCGGGGGGGAGAGTGTGTGTGTGTGTGTGTGTGTGTGTGTGTGTGTGTGTGTGTGTGTGTGTGTGTGTGTGTGTGTGAGTGTGAGTAAGTAAAAGTAAAATATAGTGGGGGGGAAAGTGAGTCAAAACTCATCCTTACCTGAATGATCACTATCTATGATCCTGAATATGGTCTCCAGGTTGGAGCGGTTTCGATAAATAGTTTCTAGTAAGCTTGACTGTATATGCTGGAAGATAAAACACATTTTGTTTTACACTAAAAACATTCTAACAAGTGCCAAGCCATGCCCCTCTGCCCTGTATATTGGCCAAACTGCACAGTCTCTATGACAAAGGATGAATGAATACAAATCAGATACCTGTTGAGTAATCTTTTAACTTGCCCAGGCAGTCAATGGATCTAGAAGTGACTGTACTATTACAAAGCAATTTCAAAAACTAGATGGAGAGAGACGCTGCGGAACTTGCCTTCATTTGCAAATCTGATACCTGTAATCAATGTTTGAACGAAGACCTGCCCTGGATGGGCCGCTACAGTGAACACCCAAATGACATCAAAAGCCAAGTACTGGACACTTACAGCCCACTATTAGCCTCATTTAGCACTAACTGACAAGATTTTTTGTCCTCCTTTCCCTCCCCATCCCCTCTCTTTCTCTGCTATTTATTTGTACCCTAGACCCCTGGCTCCATTCATCTGAAGAAGTGGGTTTTGCCCACGAAAGCTCATGATACCAGCTACATTTTTTTGTTAGTCTCTAAAGGTGCTGCAGGACTATTCGTTTTTTAATTTTTTTCAGGTATAGACTAACATACCCTGCTGAGACTACCAAGTCCTAGCATAGGCTGGGATTTCAGACTTTTGTATAGTGACTACAGTTTATGGTGCATAAATAAAAGCAATTCATCCACAGCCTAAAAGAATGGCCTTTTCATGTTACTATGTACTGCAAACACACACTTAGAAACCCTTACTAAATACTTTAATTGTGTACAGATCTTAATTCTTGACCCTCCTGGGTACGCTGTGGCCTCATCTGCAAGCACTCAACTGTATTGTAAGGAGGATGCGTCTATGCATTTCGCATTGAGATTTGGTTGCACTACAGTTATAGGGGCCACATCCCTACAACTGGGATCTGAAAAGCCCTGAACTGCAGCACCTCAAAATCAACATGGAGACCTAGGACTCAATGTTACTGTCTGCTGGGCTTCCACATCTCTGATTTTAGGGCTTATTCCAAATTTGGTTCTAGATATGCCAGTGTAGTCCCCAGATGTAGGTGTTTGGGGTTTTGTTTTTGTTTTTTTTTAAATTCAGGGCCCCCTCTCAGTGGCTTCCAAAGAGCCCAACGAACCAAATGGTAAAACACAAATCCACCCCCACCCACTAAAAAAAGGTTTGGCCCTTACCTACCTCACAGAATTGCTGTGAGGATTCAAGGCTTAACTTGCTAACGGTTAAACAAACAGGAATAGAAATACACCTGTCATTAACTACATGCAGAAAATGTTCATGGGCCCGATGGAACGCACACGGAACTCAACGGGCACCTTTCCATGCATGTCAGTGGAGCTTCGATCGGGCCCTACATGAACAAATTCTCCATCTCAGCTTTCTAGCACATGCCCTCATCACCATGGCAGCTGGAGGCCCTGTCAGTTCTGCAGGCACACGGGCTTCATGGTCCAAGCCGCCTGCTTTGCTCTGAGGAACGGGCGCGTCGCCGGTTACCTCCTTGCTCCGTTGTTCCACAGCTAAGTGCTCGAGCCAGGATTTGTATTCCAGCACGCCCCCTGCGGCGTTGCGCACCAGCTGAGGCCTCAGCATCCGCCAGGGCAGTCCCAAGCGCAAGACCGACTCCACCGCCGTGGCCCAGTCGCTCAGCGTGATGGTTCCTGTGGGAAAGGGACGCTCGTGAAAGCCCCCTGCCGTCACCCTGGGAAAGAATGGCCTTGCTTATTCAGTAATCCCATTGGTGACATCACCACACCTCTTCCACAGGCACTGGCCGCAAAAAGCCTTATTTTATCCACAACCCGGCCACCAAGGCCCAAGTTTTCCCACTTTTGCTTTATGCCCCTTTAAGCCCATTGCCAACCATCGCTGGGCAGCTGCTGTAGACAGACAGCTCCATTACACCAGGGAAATCCACCTGGGGCTCTGTCCACTGCCTATTCGTTCATGAGGCCCTCTCTTTGCTTAGTCTCACCAGTGTCATCCTGGTCGTAGCCCTTAAATGCACAGATGAGGTCTGATGTGTGAGCAAAGAGCTTCTCTCTGAGCGCGCGAAAGGCCGACTCCTCCACTCGGCTGATCCTAGAACAAGCAGAAGAGACACAGCCATTTAAACACACAACTCCTCCCAGGAGAGCAAGATAGAGAGTCTCTGCCTCGGCTTTCCATCTGGGACCATTCATACCTGCCCTGGACATGTCTCACACGGTCACCGTGCATTTGTGGCAGGCAAGTTAAAACCAAACTGCCCGGCATCAGATCACACAAGATGCTCTGCCCTGTAGCTTTGGTGTAATTCATCCCAGCATGAATCACTGCATATGACCAGAGCTACAAGTTCCCTCACCCCAACCCTGTGCCTAGAAATCAGTTCAAGATCCTGCTCAAGTCAGTTTAGGAGCCTTGCTTGTCCTAGGACTAGACACACGTTATTCTTAATTCACAAAGGTCTGGGCTGTCCCTATTTGTTTCATATGGTCATCTTCTAAGTGGCTGATCTCACCTGATCAGCTTCTTGAAGTGACCGAGTCCAACTTCCAGGTAGTTTGTAAATGGGAAGAGTTATACTTTATACTGAAAAGGGAAGATTAGAAATGGACCCAAGAGTAAGAGTTTCAGGCCAGAATAGAGCTTTGTGATTTCCATAACACACAGAACCTCACCTAGTAATTCCTGTCCCAAGCACGTAATTTCTGGTGCTAAAGCAGCACACCTTTTAGAAAGACACCCTGTCTTGATTAATGAACATCCAAACGCTCTCAAAACGTCAGCTATTTTCCTATCTGGGGTTTTGGATTAATCAATCTGCATTCTGGTTTCATTCTAAAGCAGAATTTGGTGATCTAAAGCACTGTTTCTCAGCCAGTGGTACGAGTACCCTTAGGGGGTACTCGAGAGAAGTCTGGGGGGGGGGGGGGGGGGTACATCAACACCACTGAAATTTGAAGAAAACTGAATTTGTGTGTTAAGTTTTACAGCGCTTTATTATTTTTGTACTTTTTACACCCAAAAATTTAATTGCCCACCTGGCTACAATTAAGTTGTTTAAATTAAGTTCCCATAATATAAGGACTAGAGGACACCAAATGAAATTAATGGGTAGCAGGTTTAAAACTAATAAGCGAAAGTTCTTCTTCACACAGCGCATAGTCAACCTGTGGAACTCCTTGCCAGAGGAGGCTGTGAAGACTAGAACTATAACAGAGTTTAAAGAGAAGCTAGATAAATTCATGGAGGTTAGGTCCATAAAAGGCTATTAGCCAGGGGGTAGGAATGGTGTCCCTGGCCTCTGTTTGTCAGAGGCTGGAGATGGATGGCACGAGACAAATCGCTTGATCATTGTCTTCGGTCCACCCCCTCCGGGGCACCTGGTGCTGGCCACCATCGGCAGACAGGCTACTGGGCTAGATGGACCTTTGGTCTGACCCAGTACGGCCATTCTTATGTTCTTATGTAATAAATGTGTTGCAATGGTAGAAAAAAATTGTGTGTGTCTGAAAACTGTAGAAACTGGAGGTACTTATAATTTTTAAGGGGTACTTTATAAAAAAAAAAGGTTGAGAAACACTGATCTAAAGTGCATCACTTAATAGCATGGCTAATACTTTGTATTTCTATGCCATTTATAACACTCAATTAGAAAGCCTTGCCTTTGTCTCATAGTTAATGTGTGGGCTGTCTTGTTAGCTTGATACTGCACAAAATGAGGGATCAGGTCCGGCCCCAGTTTCACATAAGCTCCTCTGTTACTGCCAACCTCATAGTAGTTTGAAGCGGAAAAGATGGTCAGTACCTAGATGGGAAAAATGGGCAGGCATTTCTCGTCAGGTACAATACACACAGACAATTCACAGACCAGATCAAGGAGCAGTATAATTTGTTTGGAGAAAGGAAATTCTAGGAGAATGTCTGGGTAGGGAAGAATGAAAATATGTATGTCCTCCAGGGGTACTGCTAGGTCACTAGCCATCATGCCCAGACTTATGCTATTTTACCAAGTTCTTTTGGAAAAATTATACTCCCAAATATACAACTCTGAATCCAGACCGAAGTCAGTGAAGTCACTCTGGATTTACCCTGGTGTGTCTGAGAACAGAATTTGGTCCTGTAGCTGCTCATTCACATTTGCAGTTTTCAACCCTCGGCATCGTGGCAAACAGTTTTGAATAAAACACCTGTTTGGAAACCCCATAGGTAATTATGTAACAAAGGAGATAGGATTTCATTTAGCAAGTACAACAACGTACGATGTACAGACACATGCCTAGTTTGCGTGCAGAGGCAGCATCTCTGGGACGGATCTGAGAGTAATTTTAAGATCCCCAGTCCAAAAACCGACTTAAGGGAGAAAGCATGTATCTGTAACTCCAGGGTTACAATCCTATAGGCATTTTGTACAGCAGTTATCAACAAAAGCACCACGAAATTCAGAGTTAAAGTAAAACTCAAAAGAAACCCAAAGTGGCAGTACAGAAATGTGCTCAAATACCCTTAACTCTGTCCCTCTGGCACTGGCCTTTCCAGCTACCTTTCGATTGTGGCAGAACTCATAGCCTTCCTGCTTGCACTCATGAGAGCGAATCAGCAACTGCAGGCCGTGCTTCTGTAGAATCTTCTCTGTCACATCAGGCCCAAAGTAGCAGCCACCTCCACGGACTGTATTCATTTTACAGCCCTCCTGAGGCACCGGGTCACTCCACAATATATCTACAATCTGAGAAATCAAACACACAGGACGACTCTCTACAGAGGTTGCCGCGGCAATGTCAGCATTTACCAGCACTTGACACACCAGAGCATCTGAGATTCCACACGCATCCCTCCCTCGAAGCACCGGGCAGCACTGTGAGGTCTCCACGGGTTGAGCAGCCCAGTCTGCATGCACAGTCCGTAGGAGAAGACGGTGCTAGGCGGCTGGGGGACAGGATCCTGGTGCTGTCCCAGAAGGCCAAACTCACCTGCTTCCATTCTTCGTGGCGAGAGTGGCTGGTTCCACAGGACTCCAGCTCCGACTCGGACATGGTGAGAGAGCTGACGCAAGCGAGCTCCTTGTCGCCCGGGGTCTCACCAAACCCCACCTGTCTGCGGCACTTCTCCAGCTCCTCTCGGACCGTCTGCCGGACCCACTGGGAAAGCTCTGTTCTGCTAGCACTAGGATGGAGGCACGAGCCAGGGAACGAACTGCACCTCGGAGGGACGACACCCCCAGGGCTCTCGCCGTTCATCGCTGTGGAGGCCACGTGTCTACACTTCTCTTCTCTCTTTTTGCCCCTTAGTATAGAAACGAACTGAAAGAAAAAAAGACAGAGGGGTGGGGGTCTGGATACGAGGTTGGGGGGGCAATTCTCACCTTGGCTCCAACACAAACACGACCCTTGTGGCCTTGGCCAAGCCACGCAGCACTTCTTGCCTCAGTTTCCCCTTTGTTAAATGGGGATTAATCACACTGCCTTACTGGTCTGTGCCTAGGTGTTGTAGAGCCCCGTGCAAAGCAGGAGATAACCCAGCTAGCACCGCTGGGAAAGGAGGGTCTAGCGGAGAGAGGAGTCTCCTCCCAGCTTTGCCCCTCCATGCTGGGTGACCTTGGGCAAGTCACCACCCTGCTCTGTGCCTCAGTTTCCCCCTCTATCAAGGAGGTTAGCGCCTCACTGTAGAGCGAGGGGAGGCAACAAGCAACAACTTCCATTCTGGTGTGGTGTTCATAGCCTGTGGTGAAGTGGTCCATCCCAGCACCTGCCTGGAAATCAAACCCATTGAAATTGGGACGGGTTGGCCGCTGGACACGCAAAAGACGCTTGATTTTAGGAAGGAGAAAAAGAGGAAGGTTTAGGGGTTGACAGAATGGTCTGATCAGCTACCCGGGAGCTTACGGTGAGTTTTATCTCCTGAGAGTGGGCTGGGAGGGATGGGGTGTCACAGGGGGCAATCCCATGGATACAATCACAGCAGGACCCCTCAGAAGTAAATGGCTCCTCCTAACACCCCTGCATGGGCACAGAGAGAGAGAAAATAACTTGCCTAAGATCACCCCAGCATCTGCCCGGGGCCGAGCCAAGACTAGAACCCTGGTTTCCTGAGTCACACTGTGGTGCTTACGCCCACCCCACCATCCCCGAACCCAACGCTGGAAATTACAGGCAGAGCATGAGGCCTGGTGCTCCTGAGGGACACAATTCACCAGCAAAGGGACAGAGCCCCGACACTTACTAACAACCCCCTATGGATCTCACAGCCTGCCTTGGCGAATCCATTTACCGTAGTTTAGCGAATATAGCCCGTGCCATGTATAACCCGTGGGGTTTTTTTTGTTTGTTTGTTTGTTTTTTAAACACGAAAAAGAAAAACACCCTTAGCTTACCCGCGGCCGTGTAAAGCCCGTGGGTCCTGCATTCATCCACTCACCGCATTCGCCGCACTCATGCCCAGGCCCCGCGCAGCCGCAGCCAGGCACAACCCACCCTCCTCCAGGTGGGGGAACTGCTTGTGAGTACAAATAAACGTGTATACCCCGCAGACATGTATACCACACGGGGAGGGTGGGGGTTGTAAAAACGTGTCTAACCCACAGGTTATATATGCTCATTTACGGTAACTACCTCAAAGTCCATCACAACCCAGGACAGAGACGACAATTTTCACACTGAAAAGCACCACAGAAGCTATTCTCTTCCCCTCCCTTGGCCCCTAGGGCACACTCTCCTTTAAGTCAAATCAGCGCAGTTCAAGCTGGGGTCTAAACTACAAAAGCCAGTCTCTGTTTTTATCCTCCCTGGCCAGGATACCAGACAGAAACCTGCTCTCGCCCGCACAAACCAGCGGCGCATCCACCAAGGAGATGCACCTTGTGCCTTTCGATTTGGCCCAGCAGCTCCAGGTCAGTCACGTCAGACACCCCACCGTGTAGAATCAGGACTTTCTGATCGATTAAGGTGCCCAGCGGTAGCCAGCAGAAGACATTCTGGAGCATCTTCAGAATTTTCTTCCCATGTACCTAGAAGGATGAGGGGTGGAAGGGAGAAGGTGACTCGGCAGGAAGCGTCTGTCAGACACAGGAGAGGAGGCGCGAGATTTCAGAGCAACCCTACCTTGTATTTTTGCATGACCTCCTTGGTGAAACCATAGCTAGATGGAAGCCGAGGAGAGAATTTTAGGCAGCAGTTTAGTAACAAGCACATTGCATTCCAATAGCCCAGCGGGTTGGGGAACCTTTTGGGGTTGGGGACCGCTGAACTCGCAGAAAAATCAGTCGGGGCCACACACAAGCAAGAAGCAAAAAGACGTGGCCCCTGACTGAGAAGGAGAAAGCCACTTCCGACATTCCCTTTGCATGCCAGAGTCTAGGGGGGCCCAGCCTAATAGATTGTGTGCGCTCCAGCCCCACGGGGGCCGGATCCTGGAAAGCCGGGGGCCTTAGGTTCTCCACCCCTGCAACAGCCCATGCGTTCCACTCTCATACCGTAAGTTGACCATGTGGTCCTCGTGGTTTCCTCGGTTCAGGTGAACTTCCTTCGGGTACACCAAGAGGAAGGCAAACAGAATGATCAAGATCTCAATGGACTGTTTGCCTCGGTCCACAAAGTCCCCGTTGAACACATAGGACTTCTCCGGAGAGGGAAGGCCATTCTACACAAACAAGGAACACAGTCAAACGCAACAGGGCAAGATGGGAACAGTTGGCAAATCCCTGCCTGCTGTAATCTCTCCATTGCCACCTGTACATGTATCTGACCGCCAGCTCCCTGAGTCTCAGCGTCTTGATCACCCACGTCAGCAACTGAAAAGAACTAACGTTGCCTTCTAGCCATTGTGCCTTAGGGTGATGTTAACTGCAGACATTGGCTACAGACACACGGTAAGACAACAGCCAGGTGTTGTCTTTTAGCTGTTAAAAATGGACTGCTAGCATCTGGAAAACATGTACAGCTAGAACAATAATAACCAATGTGAAGACAAGGTCTTGCAAAGCACAGCCATTTCCAAACCAATGTGCCGAATGTGGGAAGGAAGCTTTAAGAGCTCGATCCTGGAGAATACTCCCCACTGCCTGGGACTGGCTCCCATGAGGAATGGCCGCAGAATGGGCCAGTGTCGCTCCAGGGCAAAGCACAGGACGTACCTTGTAAAATATCAGAAATAAATCATCCAGCCGGCCATGCAAGTCTCCTAAAACATGAAAAGATATTCAGTTCAGGGTGGGCTTTTCCCCTTCCCCACCTTCAACATAAAGCAAAGGACTGTGGAACAACTACAGTCTTGATACCATCCTTGTCGGGGAACAGGATGGGACACAAACAGGCCTGTGCAAACAGGTGCGGTTCCTCAGCGTAGCTGCGCCCACTTACACCGAGGCCACATCTCCACTTGCTGGAGGATCAACGCTCTGGCGATCGATCCTCTGGGGTTCGACTCAGAGGGTCTAGGAAAGACCTGCTAAATCAAATGCTGAAAGTGTCCCCATTGGTGCTGGTACTCCTCATTGTCATGACGCGTAAGGGAAGTAGATGGGAGAATTTCTCCCATCGACCTCCTGCTGTGGGGCCACCCCCGAAAATCGGTGCAAGGTCTGTCCAGACTAGCCACAGAATTCACGTAGCTGGAGTTGCATCTCTTGCATCAATTTTCCTGCCTTTAGTTACTTTTACAGATGCTAATGGCAAAACTAGATCTATTAAATAAAAGAGCTGGGATTGTTCATCCTCCTTAATGATTAACTGGGTTTTGTGGTTTGGATTCTCCTGGACTGCTCTCATGAGCATTATGGGATGCTTTTATCAAAATGCATCCTCCCCCAACCCTCCTTTCTACAACTTCTACTGTTACAGCAGAGCTATAGAAGCCTACCTACTACCTTCATTGGACTCACTGACCAAAATACTGATAGAACGAGGAGCAATGGTCTCAAGTTACAGTGGGGGAGGTCTAGCTTGGATATTAGGAAAATCTATTTCCCTAGGAGGGTGGTGAAGCACTGGAATGGGTTCCCTAGGGAGGTGGTGGAATCTCCATCCCTAGAGGTTATTAAGTCCCAGCTTGACAAAGCCCTGGCTGGGTTGATTTAGTTGGGATTGGTCCTGATTTGAGCAGGGGGTTGGGCTAGATGCCTCCTGAGGTCTCTTCCAATCCTAATCTCTGATTCTATGTACCAGCAGCTGAACTGATCTAGAATAGGGAAAGAAAACAGCTGACTAAGCTACTTAAGCTGGTCACTATGGAGACTTGGGCCCTCCACTGGTTAGGTTCGATTTGACTTGAACGCAGCAGGTTACGGTGAATTGGATTTCCACTCTGATGTCCCACCATGTACACAGGCACAGCCGTACCATTTTGAAGCTACAACACTACAAATAACAGTGCCAGACCCTGCGCCATTACACGCCTACGCCACCATTTCATTCACTGGGGTTACACACCTAACACAGAGCAGGATTTAGCCTCCACGGCTTTGCAGTTGAAAACAACACCTCTCCACAGGTGGGGCTGCTAGTTCTGGCTTTTCCTTTCGAGCGTTCTTACCGCAGACGGTGACCTCCTCGCTGTAGCAGGTGGAGACATGGTTGATGTTTGGCAGCTGCATGAGATGTCGCCTGGTCTCGTGCAGGAGTTTTAAGACATAACGAGCGTGGAGCTGCTACTGGGAGAAATCGAGGGCATTAGAGCGGGATGTTCGCAATACGACAGTGTTCAGGGAGTAGAAGCGAACGGGCTCAGGCAAGCTGTTAGCATGGTACTTGCAACTGGAAAGGGCTACCTAAAATGCTACTGGTAATGAGGCGTCCGAGGGAAGGAGACCTGGGTGGTGTACATGGGCCAGTCCAGCTAAGATAGCAGTCACCAAGTTAGGAAGGATTAGCTGCAATTATGTTACAAGGGAGTATACACAGGGCCAGATTTTGAACAGCACCTTTCACTGAGATCTCTTTCTGCAATGGGAGCTGCTGGGGCCTGAGCACACTTGACAATCCAGCCCTCCGAGAGACAGTGAGAGTTAGGCCAGGTCTATACTACACCCGGAAGATCGGCTTAAGGTAGGCTGTAGCATAATGTAGCTGAAGTCAATGTACTTTAAGCCGAGCTTGGCACCGTCTCCACAGCAGGAAGTCGATGGGAGCAGGGCACCCTCAGCATTCAATTTAGTGGGTCCTTACTAGACCCACTTAATCGAACACCAAAAGATCAATCTCCGGGATGGTAAGCAGAGATGTGGCTATCGTGTGTTGTGGCACAGGACCAGAGCCGTGAGCTACCTGGTATCTATTGCAGTACCACAGCTCCAGCAGAGATCAGGCCCTTGTTGTGCCAGGCATAGTGCAAAAGACATTCCCGGCTGGGAAGAGCTTACAAACTAAACAGGTACGACAGACCCCTAATTGTGTTTGTTGCTCTTCTCTGAACCTTTTCCAGTTCCACTACATTCTTTTTAACATGGGTTGACCAGAAACTGGAGACAGGATTCAAGGTAGACTTACGTAGCAGCAATATGACCTTTTCTATCTGATTTTCTATTCCTTTCCTAATCGCTCCTAACATTCTGTTCACCTTTTTCACCAACTTTTTGGCCAACTGCCTCCACAGTTGTCACATGTAGATTTATTGGGCCCATGGCGGAAAAAAAGTGGATGTCCTAAAAAATTTCCCCTTCATATTCCCGACTACGTGTTTGAAAAGAGAGAAGCAGATCACTCCTGGAACTATTCTTCTACCCTGCCACCTCCATGGCAGTGCAAGGAGAGAACACCACTGACATCCCCCTTTTGGGAATACTTACTTGTTTCTGCTTGAAAGCTTCTAGTAAGGCAGTTGCATGATCAGGCCGCAGTGGGAAGGAGAGATGAGGTCCCATATAGGAATCTGGCACTTCCACAGATTCATAATCACAGAGCTTTTCCAGCTCTGTGTCTTTGTAGCTTTCTTCCTCGGTTAATATGCGGCTAATGAAGTCCCCTGGGTGGAATTTAAAAAAAGCGAATCAGGTCTCATTAAAGATCATCACCCTGGAGGGGTATTCAAGGACAGCCCTTCGTTAGCCTTGATTCCAAAGCATGTAATCCAGTTAGAAACTAGATTGAGGAAACTAAACCTGGTCTAAACTCAGAATTTGCTTCATGAAGGAAATTTTGACATTGAGTCTTTTTTCATCCCCATGCAGATTGAAAACACTTTTTGAAATTTCCTGCACTTTTTGAAATTTCCTGCAAAACTGATATTCTGAAAACTTTCGGGGTTTGAAAACTTTTAGTTTTAAAATTCTAAAATGAAATTCAGGTATCTGAACAAAAACGCAGACAATTGCCAAAATGAAATTCTTTTCAAATTTTGAAAAAACTCCCCACAGGGATTTTGCACTGAAGTCAACGTGTTTTTTCTAAATGCTTTAACTTTGACAAAAATATGATTTCCCATATTTCAACAAAATGTTTCCAACCAGCTCTGTCTAGATGTGATTTGGACTAAGCAAGGCCCAGTATGCTCCGTGGCAAGTATTTCTGAAAGCCTGCCTAGTTCCTGCAGCATTTTGGTGCAGCTAGTCTGTGGTAAGAGTTTTTTGTGTCCCCTGCCCCCCGAATTAAATGTGGAAATGAATGGTATAGCCAGGCAGGGTCTCTTGTGTTATTTCTTTTGATATGCTAGTCAATTTATTTCACTCTGTAACCAGATCTTCGATGTAGCCCAAACATATTAGGTATTGAAAACACGTAATAACATTGTAGGATTTCTTGGGGTGGGGCAAAAAAGTTAGGCGAGAGAGGCACGTTGAGATAATGGGGTAAGCACATCAGCTGGAAGTATTTGCTAAAATGATCAGCAGCGAAATAGTTAATGCCAACATGTGACTTGTACAGTCAGAGTTCACACACCATTGGGAAGTCCCTGCCCTTTTGAGCTAGTGTTTCAGGCTCTCAGCTCAGGAAGGTGGCACTGCATCGGTTGGCATTCATGTTTTTATGGTTCTTGCCACAACCATGGAGGGCTAGAAACTTAATATTTGTAAAGACAATCAGGCTGCTGGGGCATGTTCTTCACGGGTGGAGTCTGCAGGGTCATGGAATTCACAGGACCCTGATTATTGTGATTAAGAAACATTTGGCAAAGACAAACCCTTTTATAGCCTTATGAATGTGACTTTTATTCCTCCCAACTCCTACAGGGGAGGAGGCTGCTCTGCATCTCCCTTTGCATCTCCCTATTTTACTCCTGACCCCACTTTAACCTCCTGAGACCTGCACTGCAGTCATGGCCCATCTGACGCCCAGCTAGATCTCCTTTCAGATGCCTGTAAGGTCGCTCCTTAATCAGCCACCAGCCTCGTACAAATCCATGTCCCTCTCCATACCCTGCACTCGGTGCGCCCCGCAAGTACCACACCTACAAAGGGAACACGCAGGCTTACTCTCGTTGCTGCTGCTTGGCGTGAAGTGGTCCATGAGGTAGCTGAAGAAGTTGTGGAGCTGTGGAAGACAAGGAGTGCCATGTGAGTCACCCCCACACAAGAGCTAAAGCTTTGAAAGCTCTACTGCGAGGTAAGGATGGAAAAGGTTAACTGCTTAAGGGGGCCGGAGCAGCCGGATGCAGGGGGGTAGGGTGGCTGCACCAGCCAGGCTGGGCCCACCGCATGACAGACAGGAGCGAAGGGGGCTGCTCCAGTTAAACACAGCATTTAACCAATTAACTTTTAAACCCAGAATTTACATCCCTCCTGCAGTGTTCCTCAGAACACAGTTCCTCTCTTCACCTGAGCCTTGACAATCTCCTCGGCATGCTGCACGGCATATACAGCAAATCAGGTCACACCTCTTCCCGTTGTGGAGCGGAGCACTGGTCTACATAGACCAGTCTCCCCTCTCGCAAACAGGCCAATAATCTGGGGAAGACGAAAAAACTACAAAATGCAGCCAGTTGTGCAATATGACACCACCAGGGGGAAAATTCTGCATGAGCGCTAGGCGGTTATTAATTCAGACCTTGCAGCCGGGAAATTGATAGTCCCTGTTCATTTCTCCTCTGGGCAACATAACTACGGAGGCTGCTCTTACGCATAGAAAAATCCAGTCCCATTTGACTGAGCCATTTGCCTCACAATATCTCGCTGTGGAGAGTTCCACGGCTTAATCCTCCATTATGTCAAGTGATACTTAATTAACCAACTTCCCAATTTAATGCTGATCGTTAACAGCCAGATTTTAAGATGAGCTCAGCCCACTGGAAATACGCTGGGTATCAAACACGATACAATCTGGCCCTGGGAGACACCCACGGATGGCAGTGCAAACCCTTCCATTGACGTCAACGGGCTTCGGATCAGGCTGAAGATGAGTGATACCTTGTAACGGCTTTTGGAGTGCATGCAAAAGACAGGGCTTTCCTCACTCCCCTTGCTTCACTTCACCCTGGGTTTTTTCCCCCCACGGGAGTTTGCAGGTGGGGGTATGGAAGACAAGAAAGCATAGCATTCCTCTCTGAGGATTTATCCAGGTTTCCATTTCCCCTTCAGCTACTCTGATCCAGAAATCTCTCTCACGCTGCAGAAAAAGATGCAAATATCTGCTTGAGACAGGCAGGGGTGAAAACACAGAGCCCAGTTAAGCAGTAAGCGCTCGTGTGTTCATAAGCCCTCATAGACAAGCTGTGAACTGAGGCTGAGTAACCAAATGTACCCCCAATCCGGTCTCATTTCATTTGCACCCCCTGGCTTCAAGGTGAAGTATTTCTGGCTTCCATCACAGCCCCCTATTTGCTCGTGTAACAGGAAAAGAAAGTCAGTGTGAAGAGAGCCAGAAGGGGGCTGGGAAGCCAGACTGAAGTCAACACCTTACCAGAAAACAGCAAGTACGAAATCTAAACAAGAGAGGCGGCAGATGAGGAGCTGCTGTTTCATTGCAGGAGACAACTTTCCCTGCCAAGCAGCCACAGAAAGAGTCTTGAGAGGTCTACCACAAAACCCTGGGGATGCCACCCTCTCCTAGGCAAGAAGGGTCAAGCAGCTGAGGCCTGCCAGGCAGAGCAGAGAACAAATGTAAGAAAGGGGGAACCAAGAAGCTGGCGGAAAAAAAATCCTTTTTAAAACACAATTGTGCAACTCCCTGAAAATGCATATTACTCGCCTAGCTACCGCATGATCCTACTGCTGCAGTTCCCCTCCCATCATCTCATCCATTCCCCCTCTGCCCCAGTGCATAAGTGGGTCTTGTATTTTGTCTTCTTCACAGATCACTTTTTATTGCAGTAGCCCTAGAAGGTCTAACCCAATTAGGGTCCACTGGATGTGGATGAGACACTGAAAGATGGCCCTGTACATACACACTGGAAGCAGCTTCCCGGGAGCAGTATTATCCTTACTGAACAGAGAGGGAAACGAGGTGAAGAGGATAAATAAATGATTTGCCTAAGGTCGCCCAGAGAATCTGCTGGATAATTGAGAACTTGAACTCAGGTCTCTAAAACCTCCACCCCGATCCTTAACGAAGATGCTGCCCGCCAGAGGGCAAACGCTTCCCCTGGCTCCTTCCCCGCAGCACCGTACCTTGATCTGATCCTGCTCACAGGAGTACTCGATGGATTGGAAAATTCTCCACGTGCATCTTCGGCGCATCTCTAGCCGGGCAACGTAGCGTCGATACCACCTTTGGATCAGGACCGCGGCCTTGAAGGCTGTGACAAAGAAGAGAACCAGAGAGCTGGGATACAGCCTCCCAGCATAAGGGCAAATGCTCTTCTCCCTCCTAGCCACGCCAGGAAAGAAGGGAGTTTTCTCCTTCACACGCGAATCACAGGAAAGAATTAACTCTGGCTGACCGAGAGAAGACAACTCCACTTTGGCATTTGGTCTTGTAGCAGGATGAAACCAAGATCCCGCCTCATTTAAAAAAATGGCAGGATGACAGAGGTCTGAGACTAGCCAACGGTTACGGTGCTCACCAGGGACATGAGATAACAGGTTCAAGACCCTGCCCCAAATCAGACAGTGTAAAATCTTGAAACTGGACTCCCACATCTCAAGTGAGTTTCCAAATCAGTAGGTTCTTGGCTATTCTGGGGACTCTCTCTCAAGTTCCATCCTGGATTCAGGAAACCTTTCCTGTGACAGGTGGGTTGACACAAAATCCTTTGGAAACAATCCCTCAGCTCAGGGGACAGGATCTAGCCATGTTCCACACTGATCTCCACAAGACATTCTGCTTAAATACTTTGGGGAAAATACTCCAGGTGTACTTCATCTTAAACCAAATCCATGGACGGAAATTTAAACCCAGTCTCACCACGTAAAATAGCCCCTCTTCCTCCAAAGCCACTGCCCATTAGAAACAGCCAAGACAGCCCTCTGAAAATTGAGTGCCCAGTCATTTACATTTAAGAACTTCGAAGTGCCTCAAAACCAATAATATAAAGTCCACAAAAGATTCATTAGTGACCACACACTGAGCATGTAACATCACATGCGTGTCATTTAATGCTCCTCATGTATCAAAAGGTAAGGGACTGGTTTTGCTGTGCTGTTTTATACATCATTATAATTGCACAACTAAAAAAACCCCACATTATCCCATCAACAAGCTTACTTGGATGAGCTGCATCTGGCAGTGTTTGTGCTGATTTTAAAAAAGAGGGGGGGAAAGATTTTTCCACATTTTATGAGGAACTGAGTGATAAATTGAGTAGCAGACACACTAACAGTTATTCACTAGAGGATATAACTTTGCTTGTTCAGCAAACCTACAGGTAATCAGAAACAATGTCCATTCTTTGTAGTGAATATAATTCAATAAATCTGAAATCACATGTGAAAAAAGTATTGCTCTTTTCACCTTATCTGTAACCATTAATAACCAAATCTGGTCACACAAATGAGATTTCTCCAGGAATATCCTTAACCAATCTTCCCTGGAAAAATGTTGACATGCCTAGATGCCATGGTGATGGGCACATTAGAAATTCAACTAGGTATCTGAAGAGACTCTGATCTTAATTCATGCTTGTGTAATTAAGGAAATCCTGCTTTCAAACCTATACACAGCATCCAAAGTAGCTCAACCAACTGTGTTTAGGCAGGTTTCCTGCCTTAAGTGAAGATTCACAATTCTGAGCAACTTTAAGATGGATCAGCAAAAATACAAGGTAAAGTGCATTCTTTTGGCAAATTTTAAACTGATACATAAGCAGTGCAGAGTCTACCTGCTCTCAGATAACATTAAGACCATACACATCCTCACCTTTGCCCCTTTTGGGCATGCATTGCAATGGTCATATATCATATTCTCCAAATGGTACTGACACCATATATAAAGCCTTGCGCGGACACAAAACTTGTATTCACATCTGCAAAAATGAGCTGTGGATATCCATGGATATCCGCAAATCTGCAGGGTTCTAGATTCAACATCTGTATCTACATCCACATCTGTAGCTTCAAAAATGAGCTGCAAATATCAATATCCACATTTGTGGATGCAGATTCCCGTGGCTATAAAGCCAATATCTGCAGACTTGCAGGGCTCTAACCATAAAGAAAACAGGCCCTGAAAGTGACAATTTTGCCATGGATTGTCCTGGAATCTCCAAGAATTAAAGATGAGTCTTTAATTAAAGTCTACATCACGTGATGAAATCTCCAGGAACACATCCAACCAAAGCCAGTAACCCTTGATGACTGTAACAGTCTGGAGTCCCCCTTCATGTTCCTGCTCAGTTGCCTCATGGATCTCTAGTTTCACTTTACAGAAAACGTGAAAGCTCCTCAGTTACCTCTTATTTTCTGCGTGTTTCAAATGGTGTGGCTTGCTCAATTCCTTTCCTTGTCCACACCCTGAAGATTACGGTTTCTACCAGCACTCTGTAATACGTGCCTGGCACGTAGGAATGCTGGGAACAGACTGGAATTTAATTATGACTTCAGTCAGCGGAGGGGTCAGCGCTACAAAAGGTCATATCCTAATTCAGTGGCTACTTAACAGGCATCTCTGACAATCCATAATTTCAAACCTTCCAGGAAATAGAGGGTGTTCAGGAGAACCCATTCAGGCAACAACACCCTTATTTCACGATGGGGACCAAATGGACAAAACCATTCTATCCTTTGCGGGGGACCAGGGTGGAGGAGACAGCTCAGCAAAACATCATATCTGAGCAGCAGGCAACACACAAAAAGCAGAGGAGACCGGATCAGTTTGAGGCTAAGTCAACCAACCAGCAGCAGGTAGGACGTGAGAGAGAAGGCAGCATCCTGGTGGTCTGCTGTGAACATTAATAAAATGAACAGTTTTACTCGGTCATATGCAGGGAGACTGGCTGCAGTGAGAAACTCTCCATTGAATTAAAAATGGAGAAGGCCCCAAATGGTTAAAAAAAAAAAAAAAAAAAAAGAACCAGCTTCAAAAAGGCAGGTCTCTGCTATTAGATCTTGATCCAAAGTCCATCAGGAAAGACTTCCATGAACTTCAGTGAGCTTTGGATCAGCTTATGCAACAATCTCATGAAAATGACGGAAGAAAGACTCAAACTGCACCCGTGGATTCGTCACTGAAACCTGGCCTAACACATACCGTCCCAATGAAAGGGCATTCAAATGAAGAAAAATCACGCATTGAAATGGGAACTGGAATTGGTAAAGAACTCTAGGCAACCGGATCTACAGCTGGTGTGCCTCAGCAAAGCTCCGCTGTTTCACTCTACACCAAAGGTGGGAAAGATACGGCCCGCCAAGCCGTTTGATCCAGCCCGCGGCTCACCCTGCCACTGCCCCACCCCCAGACTAATCAAGACCTGCGGGCGGGGGAGTGTGCGAAGTCATTCGCTGTTCAAAGCAGCTGGCGGCTTCCTCCCCCCGCCAGGGGCACACAGCAAAGTGTGTGCTGGGAGCCACCAGCCGTTTTCAATAGTGAATGACTTTGTGCACTCCCACAGGCCCCGACTGGCCTGGGGGGCCGGGGGCATGAAGTCTCTTCCCCCTGCCAGGGGTGCGCACACCTAGAGGGACCTGCTTCTTTCCACTCGAGGCCCCGCCCCTTCCACACAAGGCCCGCCCCTTCCACACAAGGCCCCGCCCCTTCCAGGGCTGGAGATGGCCTGCGACCACCTATCAAAATTCGTGAAGTAGCCCCCCGCAGAAATTATTGCCCACCCGGCTCTACACCAATGTACGCCAGCTGAGGTTCTGCTCTTCTTGTTCACTATACCCCCACCAGAAGTGGGAATTTCACACAAGCTAGAAGGGGAGGCGGAGGGGTCTGGGTTCGATAGCAGTGTTTTCCCTATCTTAGAGTCTCATGGGCTGGGAGTGGGAAATGAACTAGTTGGTTGAAATGACTTTTCAAAGTTTCTCTTATGGAATTTCCTCTTCACTGTTCCATCCGAGTTTGCCTTGCTGGGAAATGGACAGGGACTTGGTTCCAATGGATCCTCTGAGATATGTGCAGTCCTGGCCCTCTGGTCTCTTTCTTGCACTCCCTGTCCAGGCTGTTTCCGTCTTGGTCCTTCTGCAGCATGGGTCCAATAGAGTCTTGCTACCAGGTTTCTGCAGCCCATGTCATCCATTAGAAACAGTCCCAGGTAGAATGCAGTGACTGCCAGAATTGCCCCAGAATTGCCAGGAGGCTGGTGGAAGATGATACATGCCCTTCTGGCTCTCCCCATAATCCCGCTCCACACAGCTCTGCAGAAGGGCTTCTGTAAGGTCCAGGAAAAGCCAGTAATGCAGCTGCAGAGGCAGAGAATCCACATGGATTTTGTGGACATGGGACAATTTGGATCAAATTATCAGATCCAACATTTGGTTGCACATGCGTTGCTTAAAACGCAAATTCCTCGTCGGAAGAAAAGCTGCTTAGATGAAGATTTCATTCAGTTTGTTAGAGAGAAGCCCCTGTATACGCTGCAGCAACTGGGCCTGTACCCAGAGCAAAGCCTTTGGTTCTGCAGTACTTTTATGTGGCAGACAAATTCTGTCACAGTATCATTTAAATAATGATAATTATTCAATGAATGAAATATGGAAATGAATATGCCATTCAGACCAGTCTCCTCTGTTTTATTTATTTTCAGTTAAATTCCATTTTATGTTCTAGTTTCAGTGTGCCACAGATCTTGTTTTTAACTGAAGAAGCACAGCTGCATGAGATACTGGCAAGAGGAGCATTACCAGCAGATCTAGAGAAGTGATTATTCCCCTATGTTTGGCTCTGCTGTGGCCACATCGGGAGTAGTGTGTCCAGTTCTGGGCTCCTCTCTATATGAGAAAGGATGTGGACGCATTGGAGAGGGTCCAGCGGAGGGCAACCAAAATGATTAGGGGGCTGGAGCGCATGATCTATAAGGAGAGGCTGAGGGATTTCGGCTTGTTTAGTCTGCAGAAGAGAAGAGTGAGGGGGATTTGATAGCAGCCTTCAACTTCCTGAAGGGAGGTTCCAAAGAGGATGGAGAGAGACTGTTCACAATAGTGACGGATGGCAGAATGAGGAGCAATGGCCTCAAGTTACAGTGGGGGAGGTCTAGGTTGGATATTAGGAAAAACTATTTTCTAGGAGGGTGGTGAAGTACTGGGATGGGTTACCTAGGGAGGTGGTGGAATCTCCATCCCTAGAGGTTTTTAAATCTTGGCTTGACAAAGCCCTGGCTGGGTTGATTTAGTTGGGATTGGTCCTGCCTTGGGCAAGAGGCTGGACTTGATGACCTCCTGAGGTCTCTTCCAGCTCTATGATTCTAGGAGGAAGCAGATTATTTTGGGTTCAGAACATTTGAAGCTTTTGGCAGCTGGAGATGAGGATGTTTCTGGTAAAATGTTTGGGATTGAGGATATTTCTGGTAAAATGATCAATGAAGTTATTAATATAGTTTTAAATGCTGTCTGTAGGTTTCAGAGTTAACATACATATGAACTGAACGGGGCAGTTGTGGCCACTCAGAGTTAATATTTCAGATTGTATATGGACTCAAGATGACAGTACTAAACAGGTGTACACTCACCTATCCTTTCAAAGTGGCTGTCACAATAATAAGGGCTGGAAACAATAACAGTTAAAATGAGTCCGAAGCATGATTGTAGGGTATGTGACAGACTCAACAAAAAAATACCAAGACTGCATAGTGGAAAGGGCCTTGGTTATAGGTTAAAGACATAATGATGCTTTGTTATGGGCAGTTCTGGACAGGGAGCACACAAAATATCTGTGTTTCTGCTACAGCACCACCTTGTGTTACATGGAGCTCTATAACAGCTTGTGGTATTTGTAAAGCAATCACTCCATCCCTGAGAATTCTAATGCTTGCAAAATGCTTATTAGTGAGACACGATATATGAGGCAATTTTTTTTTGTGCTTACACAGACCTGAGGAAGAGCTCTGGGTGAACTCAAAAGCTTGTCTCTGAAGTTGCTCCAATAAGAGATTTTACCTCACCCAACCAATATCCTAGGATTGACCTGGATACAACACTGCGTACAAAATACTTATGTAAGTCACTGGGTGCATTTACTGAGATTACTTGGGCATGCAGAGGAACACACAGGGCCACACAGAACATGGTTAGCAAGATATACAGATTTCACTGAACTTAAGATACCCTAAGAAAACATGAGTGGATCTGAAGAAGTGGGTTGTGCCCACGAAAGCTTATGATTATTTTATATATAAGAGAGAGACTCCAAGGTGCTAAAGGACCAATTTTTTTTTTTTTTTAAGTTACAGACTAACACGGCTACCCCTCTGAGACTTTCTGAGACTGAGACTAGTTATCCATATCTAGACACCTTACTGCATTTACAGCTTGGTAAGGTTTTTTGACTGAAACTTTTTTGGGAGACAAATACAGATTTGGTGCCACCAGAACACTGCAATAATTTGTGTCTGTTTTGCTGAATGGTTTCAATTAAAAAAAAAAAATCTTAAAAAAATAAAAACTGATTTTTTTCAGAATGGTTATAGCACTGTTCTGTAGCCTTATATAACTGATACTTTCTGTGAAGAACCCTGATTTTTTTATTTCATTTATTTCCAAAACAAACATAAAATCAATGCATATTATATTAGAGCAGAGGGTATGCACTACTGCCACCATGCAGCAGGAATCATAAAACTGTATCTGTGAAAACTGAAAGAGAAAAATTAAAACAGCTCAAAAACAAACAGTGATGCCATCACTTTTAATTAAAAAAATAAAAATCAAGCTCTGTCAAGCCCAATCACAAGAGACGAGACAAGAAGATCACTGCATTACCACTCTTTAAAATAGACTCTGCCTTAGCTGCCAAGTCAAACCTTTAAAAGAGCCAAAGTGATTAATCCTCCATCATCCCCGTTTGGTTTGGCAAACCCATTGTGCAAACCAGCCCTTGTTTTGGTTTCAGTTTCAAAATCCGAAGAAAGAAGTGTTCATGCCAGCACAGCTTTATCAGACCCTGGAAACATAATACACACGTTTCCCCAGGAACTGACAAACTAACTTGGGTGACAACAGCAACAGATTTGCTTTGCTTCACAGCTTTGCCTCTGCCTTTAATCTCAGCCTGAGCTGAAAGCTATTTACTATTATCTTCTTTGGGAGAGTCTGTTTTTATGGGATACTGCCTATACAACAGGGTCCGGGGACAGTGCGGATGCAGCTCTATGCTGAATATTTATAATTCTCTCACAGGACGTTTATAATCCACCAGGAAAGACTGAAATATTTCCCGGGAGACACTCACCTTTTTCCGATTTCCGCAGGAAGTAGTAGGCATTAGTGGAACTACCACATCCCATGATCTCCAAACAGTGCTCCTATGGGATTGCAAACAAATACAGTATCGTCAAAATCAAGTACAGGTTGAGCCTCTCTAGCCTGGCACCCTCAGGACCTAACTGATTCCAAACAAGAGAATGTTCTGGACTACAGGAGGTCAATGTTGTCTAGCAGCATTACCAACACTTCTACTGCTTACTATGTGGCTAGAGGACATTTAGGGGTAAATTAGAGCTAAATAACAACCCAGAACACTGAGAGCCAGGACTGGGGGCTGTAAACAAACTTTAAGGGACCACAGGAAACTTTGCCACACCCATGAAAAGTGGGCATCCTGCTAACTAAAATTATTCCGGACAATGGATGTTTCTGGATGAGAGAGTTCTGGATTAGAGAGGCTCAACCTGTATGCAGCACCAGGAAGAGCATTCACATTCAAACTCAGGATGGGTGATCTGCATTCCAAGCTGCTGGGAGCCAATCATAACTATATTAATACTCAGTAAGGCTCAGAAGTCACAGCTTTACAGGTAATCTCTCTCAATTTAAGTATAACCCTGACATCTAATTTTCCCAACATACCGTACATCTGTGCACAACTTGGCTGGGACAGAATCTTTTGGCAAGGTCTCTACTTGGATTGTTCCAGCTTCAGGTCAGAGATATGGAAGGACATTTTGGAGGTATTTTGTTTTTTAACTAAACTGAAATGCTTTTGAATGTTAGGTGCCTACATGCATTATGTCCCTCAATCAGGTAGAGCAGGGCTACTCAACTTTGGAAGCCCTGGGGGACACAATGATACTCACAGCACCTGCCAAGGACCGCAACTTAAGTGTGGTTGCATATACATGCAAATATATATGCAAATAGCTTTTCACACTGACAGGCATGAATACAAAGATTAAGGAAAGACTACACAACACACAGGCCCCATTTTAAGTCAGTTCTGCTGATACTAATAAAATGCAATATTTACCCGATTTCCACCCATATGACAGCACTTTTAATGAGTCCAGGAATTTAACTACTAAAACGCATATCAACAGAAGACTATTATATTGACTACTTTTTTTGGTTTGGCTCCTACCCGCGGGCCATGTGTTGAGCCCCAGCGTAAACCCAAACCGCACTGTGGGCCGGAAACAAATGGGCTGCAGGCCGCGTGTTGAGAACCCCTGAGGTAAAGTATTTAAGTATCAACATTTTAATGTAGATACCTAACTTTAGTCTCCCAAATTTGAAGACCAGGTATCTAGGTAACCCATAATAGCAACTGGCATGAGCCTTTGTTTGATTTATAAAACGTTCAAGGTTGTTACAGAAATATTTTTGCAACCTAGACTAGAATTTATGATTTGCCTAAGAAATGCAGGCCAAATGGCTTTGTCTGAGGCAAGAGTGCACACAAACATGCCATAGGATTAAATCATTTTCACCTGGAAACCATGCAAATTACCAGTGCTCATTCAGAATTTCAACCTCAATGGCAGGGTCACAATGAGAAGAGGCTGTAGAGGTGCAGATAAATGAAAGGATTGTCTGAGATGAGCCTGCAAGCAGGAAAGATGGGTTGAGAAGCTCGGTGGAGACAGGCATTTCTTATGTATGCATGGGATGGACTGGACGGGAGAATCAAGGGAGACAGATCAGGTAGTTTACCAAAAGGCCAACTACAATAAAGTCAGCCAGAACAGGCCAGTTAAAGGACTGCATTCGCTGTGCATGAAAGAACAAGTTTAGTTGTTTCTAAATAAGAGACAACATTCATATGAAACTACCCACAAGGCTTTCTTTTGGGAAAGTAGGGACATCATAGCATGAGAATAATGCAAAGTGATCCTCAAGCACATCATGTCTGCAAGCAACGCTTTTGTATGAGTCTTGCCTTCCCCCTGCCCTCATCAAGGCCTGTCCCAGGTCAGACGTCTACGAAATCAAAATACCTAACTCTGGGGCTGCACTACTGCACTGGTGTCTGTGTTTGCACACACCCGAATGCGCCACTTCATCCCTAGAGTACATCCCTAATGACGAGGAATTAAAGGACAGGGACAGCGTTTAAATCTATTTGCTACATCGCCGCTGAGTAGACGTGAGGCTAAAATAAACAGTTAGCTGTCATAAGAAAATAATCAGCTTGGTTAAGTAAATGCCGCTTTTCTTCACCTTCGGGTTTTGCGCCCAGGGGGTATTGCACCACCAAAGAATTGCTTGGATCTCAGCCATTCCCATTAATTTCACCATCGCCAAGGGTGCATGTGCACAGCAACTAGCTGGCTCACATTTTAGGAATCAGACCAACTGTGAAATCTCTCACTCTGGGGGCAACCCCATGGGATTCCTTTTTCACCATTCAACCTGTGATGGGTTTTGGAGACCACAGACACAGGCTATGACCTCACACTCCGCCCAGGTACAGAAGAAAACTAGAACGAGCAGAAGGCAGCTAACACAGCTAAGGCGTTCCTCTCCATTCCTTCTGAGGAAGGCGAACTGCTTTGGTTCGTGATAGAAGGCGGCAAGTTTGGTACAAAAGCTTGTAGGACAGGAGCCTGCATGTTAGGAAGCTGCCATGAAAGGGACAGGAAGCGTTTCTGTCAGCAATCGTCCTGGGCAACCTCTCAGCCACACGCATTCGACGGATGGTGACGCATCAGTCACAGACAGCACCATGTAAAAAGTAGGGATTTCCAACAGTATTCTTGGGAAGACAGAAACATGGCCAGGAAGGAGCTGTGGGGAAGGAGGTAGGGTGGCAGGAAAGGGCCTGACTGAGGGGCAAGGAAGGAAGAGATTCATAGTGAGAGTGGCAGACCAGAACTCAACTAGTTTTGTAGAACACAGAATCGACAGATGGTAGAGGTGCTTTTCCTCCTCACTCTGAAAGACAGGGGCAGTGGCGGACATAGGGCAGGGCGAGCGGGGCGGCTGCCCCGGGCCCCGCGCTTTAATAGGCCCCGCGCCAGCGCGGGTGTTTTAAAACTCTCATCCGCCCTGTTTAGAGCAGGGTCAGCAGCCTGGGGCCCGGGAGGGAGCCCAACATGGCGCTTTGGAAGCTCGAGCCCCGCCCCCACCGCAGCAGGCAGCCCGCGCAGGCGCTGCAGCGGCCGGAGCAAACCCCACACTGGTTGGGTCCGGCCGCGAGGCAGCAACAGCCCCACCCCCGCGCAGAACAGAGCAGCGCGGCGGGGCCCTTTGTGGCGCAGGAGCTGCGAGCCGGCCGGGGAGGGTCCCTCAGGGCCGCTTCCGCCCCCCCCCGCACAAGCCCATTGGCTGGACCTGGACAATGGCAGCTGCGGGAACCCACCAATCACCGCTCCCCTCAGGCTTTTAATCCCCCAGCACATGGCCAGGCAGCGCCTGTGGGAGAAACGGGCGAGCGGCACTTCTAGGGAAGTGTCCGGCCCCCCAGCCACTCCCACTCCGATATCGTCACCCACATAACCCTCCTCCCAGACCCTGCACCCCAATTCCCTGCCCTGGGGCACAGTCCAAACCCCTGGCCAGATCCGCCCCAGGCCTGCTGGTCCCCAGCTCGCTTGTGTGGTCCCCAGCTGATTTTTCTGTAGGGTCAGTGTGCCCTAACCCAAGAGAGGTTTCCCACCCCTGCCACAAATACAGGAGGCCCCTGCTTTATAACAGCCCGATTTATGACCCTCCCCACCCCACCACCATTATCACCTTTTTCCGAAGTGGGGAAGGGGCCAAAATCCCCCGACTTACGTCCTTGGCCTATTGTAAATGCAGGCTCCAATTATGACTAGGGTTGCCAGGTGTCTGGTATTGGCCCTGACAGTCCAGTATTTGTGGCTTCTGTCAGGTTAAAAAAAACCCAGAAAATACCGGACCAGTAAAATGTCTGGTATTTTCAGTTTCTCACAGCTGGAAAGCCACTTGAGACATTCTTCCCCTGCCATGTCTGGTGGGGGGAGTGTGAGATTTAAAGGTGCCATGATTTTTTTTTTTTGCGGGAGTGGGGGAGGGTGCTTTTTTTGCTCAACATTTGGACATCCCCCCCTTTTTGTTAATGCAGAATTTTGTTTAAAAATGAATTATAATATAATTAGAATAAAAATTATCCAACTAAGTTAAGTTTCTATCAAATTTACCCAATTCACATTTAATATGAAAATAGCCTTCAATTTGTGCATTTGATGCCTTTTTTCTATTTTTTTCTCCAAAAGGGGACCCGGAGAAATTGTGCTGCCCTGGGCCCCGCAAAACTCTCAACCGCCCCTGGACAGGGGCCTCACTTTTCCTCTTCCTCGGCAAGCGGTTCCTTAAACTGGCCATGTGTATAGGGTTGCCAGACGGTATTTTTGGTTAAACCAAACACTCGCCCCCCCCGCAAAAAAACACCGGGGATAAAACTCTGTTGCGGGGGGAGGGGGAGACCAAAGTTGTTGAGCAAAAAAAGGACTCCGAGAGTTATTAAGGAAAAAAATAAATAAAAAATAAAACAGCATTAAAATAGCATGGCCCTTTCAGTGTGTGCAGAGTCAGAATAGGCATAGGAACAGGGAGCGGTTGAGCACTAAGACCCATGGAAGGCATTGCTTCCCCTTGGTCTTTATGCTTTTTGCTGGCGGCCATTTTGTTTTCTTGATCAAGCCAGAACGCAGCTTCCTTGCGGAGCCAGGTAAGCAGAGGGTCTGGGGGCCCGGGGGGGGGGGGGGGGCGCACCAGGGGCTGGGCCCAGTTGCCGAGTGTGTCGTAGGGTTGCCAGGTGTCCAGTATTTTCGCCTCCTAGCAGGGGGGGGAAAAAAACAGAAAATACTGGACATTTTAGGTGTCCGGTATTTTCTGAATTTTTTTACTGGACAGGAGGCAAAAATGCCGGACTGTCCGGGTCAATACCGGACAGCTGGCAACCCTACATGTGTAGTTAATTAAAGAAGAGAGAGACACTAATTAAAGAAGCCTAAGAGGAATTGCATGAAGAGTCAAAGGGCACAGCTTGTGCTCACCTCCGTAGGAAATCTAGTTCTGTTTTGGTTCCACGAAAGGTGCCAAATCATCAGTGAGAGAGCCGACTGCAAGCCCAGCATTAAATCCCCACCCCGACTGGGACATGGCAGAGAGGTGGTCCCAGTCCTAGACTCCAGCCGGCAGGGGCAGCAGCAGCCAAACAGGGAAGCCCTGGGCATGCCAATCTAAACTGTCCAGTCGTCGGGCTTCCCCGGGGTGCGAGGGCTTTGTGTGGGCGGGGGCAGTGGTGCCCTTCTAGAACTCCGGGCATCACTAGCTGAGCCACACGGCTGCCTCCCCAGGTTGCAAGTGAACTGGGTGTGCCTACGGGCTGCATCTGGGGGATGCTCTGAGCAAGACCCCAGGATTGCTTTGCAGAGCCCTACCTGCATAGGAGAGCCACGATTGGTCCGCAGTGCTGTCAGTCAACAGAGATCTGGGGGTGGGAGGGGCCTTGCTACAATGCACTAGGTGAGGGGAGGATCTAACAGGGACTGCCCCCAACCCCTTCCATATGCCTCCTCCTCTCTGACTTGCCCATTCTCTCTGCAGGCAGGGGTCATGGACTTGTGACTAAGAGGGTGTGGGGTTTTAGATGCTGCTTGTAATTACTAGAACTGGGAGCACAGGAAACAGGAAGAAGGGGGGAGGAGATGGGCCAGGCCTGAGTGAGAGCTACAGCGGGGAGCAGCTGCAGCTTTGTAAAGAGGTTTGACCTTTGTTAAATAAAGGCCTGTTGAAGTTTGTTACTACCTTGCTTGCATGATACAACAGAGGGGGCACTGCCCGGTGACTGGGGGAAGGGGCACTTCCAGGTGATTTAGGGATGTATGGAGATGGGAGGCAATTGTGGGAAAAGAATCACAATGCTCTCTGATGCGGGACACCACCTGTGCAAGGCAGCAGCACCAGGCCCACCATGGGATGCCCCACACACTGTCCTCCAGCTGAGCGGTCTGCTTTGACCCCATCCCCGCCCTAGGAAACACCCTTCTGTCTAACCCTAGACATCGACTCAGTTGGACTGCCAGGGACAGATCAGCCCTCCTGGGTCTCCGCCGTTGCTGTGTCTCACACGACCAAGGACAGGACTTCTGGAAAACCAGACAACAGCAGAACACAGTGCGGTGTGGATCTTCTTTCTCCACCTAGCTGTGATGCCACCTTGTCATTTGTATTACCAAAGCAGCCAGGACCTCACAGGGCTGTACAAAAACAGATGAGACAACTCCTACCCTAACGAGTCTAAATGCATGGAAATCGGGTCAACCAACAGATATTAAAAAGCAAAGCAGCAGGAATGATAAACTGCACATTGACCAAGCACGCCGATGCTTCAAACCAGAGCAGAACGGATGGGGAAAAAAAACCCACAAGACAAAAGAAAGACGATTGTGTTGCTGGTCAGGTTGAGCCGGCTAGCAAAGCAGCACAAGTTGCATCTTCATGAAAAAACAAAAATATATCCACGGTGCACTAATAATCACTGCACTTAAATACTTACACTTGCAAGAGTCCGCGTCTCCTACCAATGGAGTATAGGTACTCCCCCGTTGGCTCAAGTCTCAAACTTTACAATAAATCTTTGCAGATTTGCAGGTCTGTTTTGATGGTTCTTATTGCTGAGATCACAGAATTTTCTGAACACCCAGGACACACACATTAAAAAGGCAAATGATTAATAAGAAGTAAGGTTTGAGTCAGAGCATGCCTTAGAAAAAAGAAATAAACTCGCAAGTCAGAGTTCAAAGTTTCCGGGGGCAAGCCAAGAACTAATATGCTTTGTAAAACTTCGTGGCACCATCTCTGGAACGTGGCCAAGCCTGCTGCAAAAAGGAATGTGCTCTCTGTCGTCGACAAAAAATAAATACATAAACATAAAAGCCCAACCACCAGAAACAAATGCAAGGTAACTGGCGCCGAAGGCCCAACACCTGGCTGCAAACACACGTGTTTCACTGTTTGCTGTAGGGCTGGATGTGGGCTCAGGCTGATAAGGTTGTTATGGCTATCAACACACGGTCATTTGCATAGGAGCAGCAGCTGGGGGTCGCCCAAGAGCACTGCAGTTAGAAAACACCGCCATCCCTCGCAGCCAACTACGGAACAACTTCATCACGGCTTGCCCAGGTGTTGTTTAGGGACCCTATTGCACAAGACACCGCTACAAAGAAAGAAGGAAAAGAAAACTTACCTTTGCTACCAATAGCTTAAGGAAGGATTTCTTGGGATACACACTTCAAAGCTCTCTGGTTATTTTTAATGTGCTTCATGCATTTATATAATCAGCATTTGATGCCCACCATGATCAAAAGTCTGAGATGCTTTAACCAGACGTTCCCATCCACGGCCTTAAAATGATGAACGAGCTACTCCAAGCACATTTTCCCCTTCGCCGCTCCAGGAAAACTCCCATTTCCTTCTGCACGTCCAGCATGAAGCACATGTGCTGGTCCCCAAAGAGAGCACAGACCCCGACGGTGTATTTACTGCAAGGTTGTTTTGAAAAGCTTTCCAAAGCCTCCCCATGTGACACTTACAAAAGACCACAGATCTGAAGGGGATTAGGATTACCAGCGGGGATTAGGGATGGGAAACATAGCACGCTGGCCCCTCGTGTCTTAGCCCTTGTACATCTTCCTGCTGCCCTTAGTTTCATGCAAAAGTTTCTCTGGGGCAAAAGCTCCCCCTGAGTCCCTACGTTGGGAGGGAAGGTCCCTTGCTCAGGGTACATTAGGTCAGGGTTCCACTGTGCAGAAATAAAAGGCTATGGGTAAGAGGACATAAGCAAATTGGCCTGTGGCCAGGTCTTCTTGGCAGCAGGGAGGCCTAATGGTTAGGTCCCGGATTTAGCTGGCGGGAAAGGGGTGCAGAGCCCTGCCGCTGGTGCTCCAGGCGGCCTACTATCTGAGAACAGTCCTTAAATTTGGGGCACGACCCCAAGACTACAAATTTCCCCCTCCTCAGCGAGGGTTTCGAGCAGGTTCCTCCCTTTTGTCGAAGGGGGTGGGGTTGGAGGCTGACTTGCTCCTGTGGCTGGCCAAGCGGACGGGCTTTAGCGCAGGTCCTGAAGACAGCGGAACCACACTCCTGTCTCCGCGCTGGTCAGCCCCTGAGGCAGGCTCCTTCCTTTTATCCTTCCTCCAGACCTGGCATTGGCTACAGGTAAAGCGGGGCAGGGCTAGCTGGGCCAAAAGGCTTTGTTTGACTCCTGTGATGCCAGGCCCTCCTCTCTTCACTCCCTCACGTGGCCAAATGAAAACCCAAAAGTGAACGCTCCCAGTTCCTGGAGTTGCAGAATGGCTTTGTCCGCTCCTCCTTTGGTTCCCTTTAAGATTAAACAGACAAAACACTTCGAAGTAAGTAATACAGAAGCCATGAACAGATACTCTGGTCAGCACAGGGCAGTTCAGAACTTAAAAACCCCCAGCTGTTTACACATCTGGGCTGGGACCACCAGGGGTGCAGGGAATAAAATACATTTTTTAACAAAATGTGCATCCCAGTGAACATAGTTTTGCATTCTTATCTAACTTCTGGATTCACACACCTGGGAAGGAGCCTCCTCCAGAGTCCTTATATATTGCAGCTCTAAAGCATTCATCTTCTGCATAGATGCAAAAATCCTTATTGAACCATAAGTGCTGGAACTCGGAGTCCTGGAGATGTTGCTACCTTGAAGTGGTTTCCATTCCATACTAGGTTTACAGTGTGGTTCAATGGATCTCAGCACCCGCCCCCCTCCCCGTGCAAATGGTTCTACCACCCCTATACTGAACCGCACTGAAGTTACTCCATCTTTCCTTGAGGCAATCCCTTGCTCAGGAAAAGAAACAAAAAGGCTGAGCAAAGAAACTATTATAAAAGTTGCAGCAACTCTTTGGCACACCGGGGGCCCCGCCACACTTGGAAAAACCACCTAAACGAAAAAAATCACAAACATGCTTGCACCCACCACTTACAGCAGATAACCAACAGGAGATTAAAATAGCGGAGGTCAGTTCGTTGCTGGTAGATGTTCACGAGTAATCAGACTGCTGCCGGGTGTTTGTGAAAACTGCTCGGAACAAATCGCTCTGAAATGTGTTGGTTTAAACTCTTCAGTGGATACTCACAGATGACAAGTATCTGCAGAACCGGGATTCATTTGCAAACAGGAAAAAGGCACTATCACAACAAATGTTATCTGCAATTTGATCATATCTATAAACCAGGGAGATTCTAGACCCGATCCTTAGAGATTGTAAATCGGTAGGCATCTTAGGAAAAGTCCATAGGTCTATGCCTATTTATTCCAGCTGAAGATCTGGCCTGCTAGCTTTGTGTGCGGCTCTTATGAGAAGAAATGTGAAAGAGAAAGGCAGGAGCAGTTGCCAGTTCTACAAATTATGGTGAGACAGATACAGAATTAAAACATCAGCGCAGTCCCCTTTATTCTCACATTCTTCTTGGAACCCTGTTTCTCATCATGTCCACTTCAAGTCTACCACAATAATTGATGCTTTTGAGTACGCAGGGTCAAAGCAAAAGCTTGCAATGCCTTTATCTAGGTAAACGTAGAGCACTTAGGTAAGTATTGTGGCAAAGCTCTGGCAAACCCAGTGGTCCCTGCATTTCTAGGCAGTTATTGTTTGCCTCAGAGGTTCTCTGTGACCCTCCACCGCACAGCTTCCTGAGCCATCCTCATCACTGGCAAAGTCAAAGGATTGGAGTAAAACCCCTCCATAATCCTGGCTTCCCTTTCTAGGAACAGACTTTTTTTTAGTGGTGTGGGGAGGACTGGGGGGAACCCGGGCCCACCCACTGCTCCGGGTTCTGGCCCAGGGACCCTCAGTAGCAGCAACTGGCAGGGTTTTTTCCCCTAGCCACAATACAGCAAACTTTACCCTGTGCCAAATGCTCCCCTAGTACCTTCTCCGTGGTACCTGAGCAAATCTTTCCTGCTTCAGCGCAAACTCTTTCCTTTTTGCAGTCCTCAGCAACACATTTCCTCCTCTTAGTACTTTACTCTTCTCCTTCCCTCTCCCTTGCCTGGGGGAAACCTTTTAAAGTAACCCAGCAGGCCTTAATTGCCTGCAAGTGCCTGATTATCCTGCTGCTTCAGACAAGCTCTTAACAAGCCTCAGGTGCTTGGTTACTTGGCAACAGTCTCTGGCAGTTTATTCAGGAATCAGAAGAACAGTCACCCAGCTCCCTGTATGTCTACCCTCCACCAAACTATTGTAGCCAGCTGTCCTGGGTCTGTCACAGTATGTAGTGACATATAGCTAGACACAGCATCAGGAGATAAAGAGCCTATAAAGCAGTGTTAGGAAAAGCTCACTTGACCAGTTCCAAAACATTTCAAGGGATGCTGTGTGTGGATCAGTGTTTTAAAGGAAGCAAAAAAGCATTTGGGAAGTATTTTGCTACACAATGAATTGTATCTAAATCTGATTGCAGAAGAGCACTCCAGGTACTGAGATGCTATTTGAATTTATCCAGCAATTCAACCTCCTAAATGATGTAGAAAGGCAGTCAAGCTACATTAAATGCTTGCCCATCATTAATTTTTCACATAAGCCATTGCTGAAAGGACCCTGTGATTCCAAAGAAAAGAGAAAGGGGCAGCAGCAGGCAAACACAAACACACACACTTTTGTCTCCTCCATAGTCATTTTGAGTAAATTTCAGCGTAGCTATCATCTTAGCATGCTGTACATACACCTACTGTGACAAATGGGATCAGAACCCCAAATAAACCATTCAGGTAAGCCCCCTTTAATAACGAAAGGAGGATGTACACACTGATGGCTCCCCCAAGTAACAATTATTTACACTGGGCTTAAGAGTAAATAAAAGTAATTTTATTAAATACAAACAGTAAGATTAAGTGAAAACAGACACAGCAAATTACAAATTTAAAATAAAAGAAATTACTTAACTAGTTCTAACACACTAAAGTGTATTGCAAACTTACCCTAAAACTGTTATTTCGGGAGGGGGGGGGGAAACAAACAAACAAAAAAAAAAACCACCATCCTTCTCCAAGCCAGGGAAGATCTTTTGCTCCCTGGGGTTTCCGGCTCCCTTCAGGTATCTCATGCCAGCCAAAGACCAAGAGACTGAAAACTTTGCATCTTAAGTAGACTTCCTTTTGGGCAGGAATTCTTTGTTTCTACATTCCCCGCTTCCATGGAACATTACCCGGTCAGAACCCTACCAGTTGGAGTGGTCACATGTCTTCCTAAGACCAGCCATGCTTAGACTTAACGGACAAAGAAAGCTCTTATCAAGTCGTTACGCTGATCACCCACATGTTGAAGTGTTCCCAGCACTGGAAACAACCTTGATGGCTAGCATTTGCACATTAAAAACCACAAACTATTCCCGCCCCATATTTCTAACTGTGCATAGAGAAATGATACAACCACCAAAATAAAATACACAGATCCAGCAGACTGTGACATTAAAATTGATAGGTTACATGAGGTATTTTGTCCAAAGCATCTTTGAGTTGTGCATATTTGTGTACACAGGACAATGTCCTACTACATGGGGGAGGGAGGAGAGACGTCACAACGCATGCCCCGATCTGTAATCAGCACAGATGCACCGAGAGAAGATCATTAACTAGCAATGGCCGTTGGCTACATGCAACGCAGACTTTTACACAAGGCCTCACCACTCCAGTTCCCAAGTAAAACTTTTTGTTTGAAGACCACCAATCCCATCCCACAGTCCGTACTCAGGCAAAATTCCCACTGGCAGCAATGAAAACGGTGCCCCATTAGGAATCAGATCCTAAACGCTGAAACCATAAGGGTGGATATGCACCTCAAATCAATCCTTCCTACTTTGTGTTTTTTGCTGCGGTGTCACAAACTGGCGGAGTAACCAGTGCACAATGCAGCACAAGCAAACAAATACCTTTGACTAAGGTAGAGGGCAAAAGGGCCTCCGCGGGCCAGATCCGACCGGCCAAGTGGATTCATCCGGCCTGCAGAGGCCCTGTCGTTCCCCTGCCCCCAGGTCAATTAGGGCCTGGGGGTGGGAGGAAGCACAGTTTCCCCGCCCCCCCCAAGCCCTGATTGGCCTGGGGGCAGAAGGGGGCGTGCATGAAGTCTCCTCCCACTGCCAGGAGCATGGGTGCCCAGGGGGAAGCTCGGGAAGGCACAGGGACAAAGGTGCTCTCCCACCCCCAGACCAATCAGTCTGTGGGTGGAGAAGCAGGGAAGTATCCTGGCCCCGCCCCTTCCACTTGAGGCTCCGCCCCTCCCGGTGCAGCCCAGGACCACTTCAAAAATTTCTGAAGTGGACCCTGGCAAAAAGTGATTACCCCCCTGGACTAAGGGGATGTGGCTGAAAAATTTCTATTGATGTGAACGATCAACTGGGCAAAGGAGATTCAGCCTCTGTTGATCCCCGCAACCCCCTATGACCTGAGGCTCCTCCAATCTGTTAGGGAAACAATCGGTGTCGTTAGACCCTAAGCTGAGCCAGGCTGTTCTGTTCTGGAGAAAAGCACATTAATTGAAAGTGACACCATGCAGAGCTGCTCTGCACGCTTCCTTAGCAAAACACACCCATCTCTCAGAGCGGTAATCTTCAGGGAAAACCAGCCATTCAGATCCAAGGCAAACTGCTTTCCCATCCACTCTCCAGCAATGCAAAGGGAAGTTTAAACTGTTCTGGGGGGATCAATTGGTGAAAAAACACCCTTCCCTCACCTATCATCTTATGGCCCACATAGGAGCCCCTGACGTGCTGGACCGCAGGAGAACCAGTCTGATTCCCAGGTCCTGTGGGAGGTGTACCGGGGCCCCAGATCCCTGTGTGCTTCAGAATACATATCTGCATGGCCCTGCTCTGCTGAGAGGAGGGTCGAGGGGTTGGGGGAAGAACACAGGCCTATCCACTCACCAGACACACATCCAGGAACAGCAGCAATTTCAGGGGCTGCTGTAAATCTGACGCTGTCGCAAGACCTGCAGAGCTCTTACTGCCCATTCCAGCCCACCCTGGGATTGCTTCACCACTCAGTTCATTTTACTCAGTGTGCTGCTAAAGAGAGGGGATGAGACCAGAAGGCGTCCATTTTGGATGTGGATCACAGACCCCGATGAAAGAAGAATGAAATGGCCCTACATGAACCAAAGGACTCGCTGAATATTTTTTATTTCAGTATTTTCTTCCTGGTCAACCAAAAATAGAGACTTTTTATTACTAATATACTCATTATTTAAAGTGCACACTGTATTCCAGAACCATGAGTTAAAAAAAAAAAATCAATATTCTCTCTCTCAAAAATCTTCTAGAAAGCCAGTGTAATTAATAAAATTTAGTAAAACCTTCATTTCAGAACATTATCATTATCAGAATCTGGCAAGTCAGCTTTACCTGAAACATTCAAGGAATTGTTTTGTGCAAAAAAAACTGCAGTGCATTAATTTACTTTAAAAGTAATGCTGGTCTTGGAAAGCTTCAACTTTTCCCCCTTTTATCTGTTGAGAGAGAGAGAAAGACAGACATGAGAATGGATCTGCACAGAGCAGAGAAATAAAGCTAAGTTCTCCAACAGAGAGAAATAGACCCTGCTATCTCAAAACCCCCACGTAATCAGCACTAACGCAGGGTCAATTCCGTGTCCAACTGAAGTCAACAGCCACACTCCCATTTGGGGATGTGAAAGTGCATCTGTGTACATGGCTAACTGATGAGCCAGGAGCTGGTATGTGCAGGGAGTTGGCTTACAAGCCGGCTCCCAGCATAAAATGGCTCCCGGGGAGCTGACTGACATTGCGTGCGTAACTGCTGAAATTTTCAGCGGTTACACAGTTACTTAATTAAAACTCCCACAGCCATCAATGGGATCAGGATTTGGCCCTGGAAGGAATTTTCCCTTCTCCCAGCAGTGGCAGTCACAAATTCTTTGCTTCGTAGCTTTAAAAGGTTAAAGTACAATACGTAATTTAGACTGCAACTGCCACCCTTACTCAGAGTAAATGCACGTTGTTGGGGGGGGCACTAAGTGATTTTTCAAATTACAGCAAAAAAGGACCATGAAGGAATTGTATGGGGGAGGGAGGAAAATAAGTCGGCTTACAGGGCAGGGCCTGCTCCCAGTGAAAACCAAACTCCCATTGGCCTCAGCGGAAGAAGAATAGCACAGTACATGAACAGAACTGGAGAACGTTGGTGTGGTTTGCCGAACCTGGCTGCCCTCTGGAGGACAAGGGGGGGGGGGGCCTTTACTCTTGCCTCCAAAATGAGTAACTAAAATACGAGCTACAAAATGCCGAGGAGCTTTGGGTTTTCATCAAGCACGGCAATTTTTCTGCAAGCCGTATATACACACACCCAGAGACGGATGTATCTCAACTTGACTCCAAGGAGCTAGCTGATGTGATGAGCAGACCCAAGTTCTTCAAAGCTAGGGACATCTGGGTCAAGGTTAAAAATTAAACGATCTCTCAGCCCAGTGCTCAGTTCTTCACTGTGCTGATTGTGCCCAGCTCCCATTTACAGCCAAAACACATTGAGGATGTATAGTGTCTTATCAGACTGCACCTCTAGTCCCTTCTGGACATTTTTTAACTCCATCATTAAAAGCTTCATATGGTTAAGCGTGAGTTTAAGTCCAACCCAGGACTGAAAGAGTAAATCTCAGGGCTTGTCTCCACTTATGGGGAGACTAACACTCCGGAGATTGATCTCCCAGGGCTCAATTTAGTAGGTCTAGTAAAGACCTGCTAAATCAACAGGTGATGGCACTTCCATTGACTATGGTACTCCCACTGGGTTGTGAGGAGTAAGGGAAGTGGATGGTAGAGTTTCTCCCGTTAACCTCCCGCAGAGGGGATGCTGCAGAAATTCGAGCCAAGGTACTTCAACTCCAGCCACGCTGTTCACATACCCAGAGTTGCATATTTTAGATCAACTTTCTCCCCCAGTGTAGACCTGGCCTCAGCCTAAGGCAAACAGGTGATAAATTCCTACAAAGTCACCTCAACAGGGCAGGAAATCCCATCCACAGGTACCACTGAGAGCTTAACAGCTATCCGCACCAACAGGTTACTTACACAGGTTTACTCCAAGGTTCTGAGCCACGTTAAGTACTTGTCTGGGACTGCAGCACTCATTACTGTGGTATATACTGTGTAACTGGGGGGAAAAGAAAGAGGGACCATGTGCTTAAAATACCATTTAAAATCAAGGAAGATCCAAGGTAACAACAGCAAAGCAAAAGAATGAGTCTTACTAGAAAGAACCATCAAAACAATAAGTGATGAGCACCGAAACATCTGAAAGAGTCTGGTAACAATGACAGCCACATTCTATCCTGGTGCCAACTGGCATAATTCCATTGGTGTCAAGGGAATTTTACCCAGCAGAGAATATGCCCTAATTTGTGGGCCTGCACCTATTTGATCATAGCACTAGAATATTAATAATATAGATCCTAATTGTTACAGTGACAGAATTCAAATTAGGAGGAATAGCATAGAATCATAGAATACGAGAACTGGAAGGGATCTCGAGAGATCATCAAGTCCAGTCCCCTGCCCTCACGGCAGGTCCAAGCACCGTCTAGATCAGTGTTTCTTAAACTGTGTTCCGAGGCAGTTGGAGGTGTGCCGCTGAGAACAACAGAGTTCAAAATGGCTGAACAAAAAAAAGAAAATCCTTGCTGTTCCTCATAAAAAAATTATTGTTTGGTGTTCCTCGGTCTTAAAAAGTTTAAGAAACGCTGGTCTAGATCATCCCTGACAGGTGTCTGTCTAACCTGCTCTTAAATATCTCCAGTGATGGAGATTCCACAACCTCCATAGGCAATTTATTTCAGCGTTTAACCACCCTAACAGTTAGGAAGTTTTTCCTAATGTCCAAACTAAACCTCCCTTGCTGCAGTTTAAGCCCATTGCTTCTTGTCCTATCCTCAAAGGCCAAGGAGAACAATTTTTCTCCCTCCTCCTTGTAATACCCTTTTAAATACTTGAAAACCGCTATCATGTTCCCTCTCAGTCTTCTCTTTTCCAAAGTATACAAGCCCAATTCCTTCAGCCTTCCCTCATAGCTCATGTTTTCTAGACCTTTCATCATTTTTGTTGCTCTTCTCTGGACCTTCTCTAATTTCTCCACATCTTTCTTGAAATATAGTGCGCCCAGAACTGGACACAGTCATCCAACTGAGGCCTAATCAGTGCAGAGTAGAGCAGAAGAATGACTTCTCGTGTCTTGCTCACAACACACCTGTTAATGCATCCCAGAATCATATTTGCTTTTTTTGCAACAGTGTCACATTGTTGACTCATATTTAGCCTGTGGTCCATTGTGACCCCAAGATCCCTTTCTGTAGGACTCCTTCCTAGACAATCACTTCCCATTCTGTATGTGTGAAACTGACTGTTCTTTCCTAAGTGGAGCACTTCGCATTGATCCTTATTAAACGTCATCCTATTTACGTCATACCATTTCTCCAGTTTGTCCAGATCATTTTGAATTGTGACCCTATCCTCCAAAGCTTAATCAGATGTACAACATATAGGCAATTTAATATTTATTGATGACACCATGGAAGCTGCGGAGAGACTAAGCTACATATAGAACAGGACAATGGGGAGAAAGGGGTTGATGGAGATTTCTGTAAGATACAGAGCTGTTATGGAGCAAGTTAAGGAACTCAGCACTGGTTAGGCACACAATAGCACATAAAACAAACCCTGAAGCGACGAGATGCATGTACTGTTTTTTCCTCTTCAAAACAAGTTTACTAACACTGATTCACAAGGGCAAGAGTTGCAACAAAAACAAAGTGGAAAAGGAACGTTTAGGATATTGTGAGCAAGACGCACGGTTCGGCAGAAGAGCACCACGGCTGGTGTTAGTATCAATTTGCTTCACTGGTGCGTATTATTGTGAAGTTTAAACACACAGAGGAGGAGTAAGGCTTATGAAATAAAGCTCTTTCACTGGAGAGTGAGCGACAGATGAAGAAAGCAAGCATTGTGTTTATGGCTGGGGAAAATCAGAGACTATTTTGCATATTTAAAGAAAAATCTTCTCACAATCTAAATTAGTATTAAAAGATCAACTGCCCTGATACATTGCAAGGGGCATAGATCCAGGTTTCTAAACAAGATACTTACTTGTTTAAGACCGGCCTCACTGATAATACCTATTCAAAAAAATTAAAGAGCCTGTCATTTTGTCAGATTAGAAGAAACGACGTGTAAAGGCTATTTAGAAAAAGTGGCATACAATTATTTAAGAAGGATAATGCAATATCGGAGGCCACCCTATTTATTTTAAAAAATCAGAGCCTGAACATTTTGAATCAAAATATATTGGAGAATACACAAAGTTTTGTCAAGTTCCTGCATTTACGTACAGGCTGAACCTCTCTAGTCCAGCACTCTCTGGTCCGGCAACACGCGTGATCCGGCATGATTTCAGTTAGCTGGATGTCCACTTATCATGGGTGTGGTCAAGTCTCCTGAAGTCCCATAAAGTTTGTTTACAGCCACCAGTCCTGGCTCTCAGTGTTCTGTGATGCTATTTAGCTCTAATTTACCCCCAAATGTCTTCTAAGAGCCCAGCAAGCAGCTGAAGTGTTGGTAATGCTGGTAGGCAACATTGAACTCCCGGGGTCTGACAAATTCTCTGGTTCAGCACTGGTCAGAGAAGCTGAGCACCCATCATGAGAGCTGATGGCAATAGGGGCTAAAAATTGAACCTCAGGATTCTCAATGTGGGGGCTGAAAAAATGAATCCCCAAAATTAACAGACACTAGAAAATTTGTGTGTAAGTGACTTGCCCAAGGCCACACACTGAATCAGTAGCAGAGCCTGGCTCCGTTCTCCATCACTACAGCATAGTTCATGTAGACACTGACAAATGAGCACAACAGTCTTAAAAAAACCTCCAGTGAGAGTCCTTTGTTGCATCTCTCTCACGTGCACCGCTTGGGCAACTTTCCAAACCCTCGCTAAAAAGAATTACATTCCTGAATTGCTACTCGAACCATCTCTTCCAGCAACAGAATTTTAGGTCAACATCTAGATCCAACGATGCAGAATTTAAAAGAAATACCTTAAAGAGGGTTTCAAAATTAATATTCTTCTGTCCAGTGGCATTGAGAGCTTTAATGGCTGCAGTTCTGCAAGGAAGGGAGGCAAAGTCACTTAACCAAAATAACGGTCGCATGCAGCGTGATGAAAAGTTTGTCACTAAATCAATCCATGTCAAAACATCTGTTTGGTTGTCAGTTATTTTAAAAGGGTCTACTAGCTGAATCCAATGCCCTATAATTGAATGAGAGCTGTGGTCATTAAAGGAGACAGAACTATTAAATCCCCCACAGCTGACTGAAAGCTATTATTATTCAAGGCTACAGCTACCGAACTGCAGCCAATCTGGCCACATATTTCATCCCCTTGCATAAAACTGTCAGATCAACTGAAAACGTTGCTGAAGAGTTTAACAAGGTCTCCAAACAGCTTGTCATTGTGAAGCCCGAATACTGTGATTAGGGTTAAATTTCTGTCTTCTACTGGGACGCCAGCCCCAGACATCTTTCCTTAGCTATGATTTTCCCTTTGCCTCATCTTAGCAAGCCCTCATCTTCTAAACCCTGTGCTTCCAGCTAAAAAGCCCTGCAATCAGTCAGTATCACTCCTTACCTGGTCTAGTTTCTTCGGAGTAATGCTGCAGGAGCTGAAGTAGCTGCCCACTCAGCGCTCAAAGCTACTCATGGGAGCACCCAAAAGCCAGTGTCACCTTTTTAATACAAACACAGCACGGCTCTTACTCCAACTCACCTTCGATCGTCAAAAGGAGGAGGGGTTGTCCAGTGATCATAGTTAGTTTCCACACGGAACCACCTACTCCACAACACACACACCAAAAAAAACAAAAACAAAAAACAAGCGTCATTTCACCCGGTTGCACTTGTGACTCGTGTCTGTTTTTATTAGCCACTCAGTCTGAATCGAAAAAGAACCAAAAGGTTCCCCCCACCATAGGTCTGTCGAGTCACCTGTCAATGGCACAGTAAAAGGCAATCTTCCAGCTGTAGTGAATGTTCCCACACATAAGCTGCTAAGGAGGTTGGAAAGAAAGTTCAGCTGAGTCCAAGTGTCATTACAGTCAACAGCAAAACTACCACTGACTTCAAGAGATGCAGAATCAGGCCCTTAAAATGGAGTCTGCTCTAAGAAGAAACTACGTATAACAAGAGATCTCTCATTCATGGACTGTGCTCCCCGTGTATATTAAGAACTTCAGGTTTTCTGCATATTTATTTTACCTGAGTGAAAAAAATTAGATTTTTAAAAATGCTTTTAACTTCTGTTAGCCCTGCAGCACCAACCTTACTAACAGGGAATTGGGTGGATTCTTCCTGTACATGAACTGAATTGTCTACTAAATTAGGTTCAGTGCGATATACCCGCACTGAACCTAATGGGGCTGCAGATGGCTCACAGATGGTCCAGTTTAGCATGCATATCGTTCATTACCAGTGATGACACACAAAAGAGGAGAGAGTCCAGCTTAGCTTTCAGACCCCAAAGTGAATGTGCAAGGCTAACAGTCCCAAAAAAACATCAGCTGAGCTGTAAATCAGGGACACATGCAAATTTGTTTCCTACCTACATGTAAACTAGCATATTGTTGTCAGGGGAGTGGTTTAGTAATTGGACAGCAGTCATATCTATACCAGTAGCTGAATTGTATTAGTCACAGGCAATGTTCTCCCTCATTTTTTTCCACCCAGATGCGGAATAAAATTTGTATGTGCACCAAGGCATCTGCAGATGTGCGCCACCAGTAAAAACACACATTACTGGCTATGGGCACTGTGGATGCTCTGCCAATCAGCTGGGCAGCATCTGAATCTCCCACATGTTCAGTTTACAAGGAACACTGGTCACAGGATTATATAATGTCAATTTTATTGTTGATCTCAATTAAAAACAAAAAAAACATGTGCATCTCCTTTTTTCCTCCAGTTCTCAGAGGACTGCCCCTGCCTTGCAGAGCTTCCTTGGCCGATGAGGGCTTGGAGGGAGCTCCATTTAAAGATGTCACTGAAAGAGTCTACTAGCTCAGCCACAATCGATACTGCAGACACACAAGATGCTACCCTCCTACCGGGTCTCACGTCTACTGAACACTCTTCCCAACAGCCCCTCAGAAAGGTGAAACAAAGCAATATTTGTGACCACTCACGCTCCAGCTGTGGGTTCCAGAGGCCAGATGTCTGCCGGGCCCCTTCTATTCCTCGTGATGACCACGCCCTCTTTGGGCGACGTCCCTCCGACGATGTAGTAAACGTCCGCAATGATGGGGGTCGCGGCCAGCTTGAGGACAGCAGCTTGAAAGTCTGCGGCTGTGTCCAGGGTCTAGTTGTGCAAAAACAAAATCGCCAGGAATGAACCCTGCCCAGCAACGCCAAGACACTGCACCAGGACAGGTGGGAACAGGGAGGGCTCCCAGGTGCGGTGACGGCTGCGTTTTATGGAAAGGTAAATTTTGGCTTAGTGATCAGAAGGGAAGGCATTTGTGAAATGGTCTCTCAGTTGATCTTGCAATCAATGTATGCACTTTAAGCAGCTAAGCAGGCCCACGGATGTCAAGAAATGAACTTGGAGCATGCACCTAAATGTTTGCAGGATTGGGACCACATATAAAGCCAAACTGCAAAATCCCTTCCTCCCACTAGTGAGCATTTAATGCCAAGAATCAGACCTTTTAAGTCATGAGGCCCATTAGGAAGGTGAAGTAAACAAAAACAAACAAAAAAAAGGCTGAAATTTTTTTAAAGGATCCTAAAGAAGTTAGGCTCCTGGTCCCTTGTGACGTGCATGGGACTTGGGTAATTAACTCCCTTGGGTGCCTTTGGCTATCCTAGCCCAGGCACATGATGGTGTAGGTAGACCCAGGTTCAGCAAGCACACATCTTTCCCTGTAGCTAGTGACATTTTGAAAAATTCCCATGGCAATAGCCCAGACTTGCACTATGTGTCATAAGAACCAGGAAGGGACAATGACTAGGAACTGAGTACTCCAGTTTCATCTTCCTGAGTAAAACAGAGAAAGTAACCAAAGAGCATCAGTGATGAAAAATAAAAGACTGTTTCAAATGAGCCACTGAAGGATGTGAGCATGTTGTCAATTTCCACTGAAGCACTTTGCAGGACTGGATCCTAAATTACAGGATGAAAGAAAAAAGGCTTCTCCGGGCCTGATTTCTAAATGTGGATTGGGGGGGCAATGAGGAAATCAAAATGCAAACGGCATTTTATCTAGGCCTTGCTCCTGCAAAATTATGCACTTCACTTCCCCCACATGCATAGTTCCATTGATGCCAATGGAGTTACTCATGTGCGTGAAACTAGGCATGTGCCACAGTGTTTGCGCGATTATGGCTGTAGGAAATACACCCTTAGAAACGTACCCTTACAAATTAAACACAGCTCAGGAACAAAAAGCCAATGGGGCAAGTGAAATACGAAATACAAAAAAAAAAAAACACCACCACACACAACCACAAACCCACCACTGTTCAAGAGACAAGCAGGCACCTTGGATAACAGACGAGGCATATGAACAAATGAACAAACTGAACATTTAGCAGTGGCCAAAGGTTTGGTTTTTTTCTAATATACAGCTGCCTCAATGTTTGCTTGTTATGCCACTGAAGTTATGCAAGACACAATGTGCATATGGTACAAAGGTCGCTCACATTTTCTAGACAGCATCTGCATATTTATGTCATCACGTCTGCGAATTAGAGCCAACAAGGAAAGAAACAGGAGGTGGAGTTTTGCGTGACACTAAGTTAAGTGTTCTGCTCTCACTCCCTTGCATATAGACAATTGTTTGGCTCCCTTAACTAAGCCCTGGAGCTGCACATAGAAATTCTAATAACTGCTTAGAGTTTCATGCACAGATTTTCTATGCAGCTGTCTGCACATTTCTACAGTCATTCCACCTAACAGGGAAAGATAGACATGGTTACGGACCTTTCACTTTTGGACAAATGCACCTGGCATTTCAAGAAATTATTATTGTCTTTTGGGGGCTCAAGTATGGTCCACTAGGAGGAACTCCCCAATTCAGGAAAGCTAGTACATTCACAGTCTTTCAACAGATAGCCAGTGTTAAGAACATAAGAACAGCCACACTAGGTCAGACCAAAGGTCCATCCAGCCCAGTTGTCTGCCAACAGTGGCCAATGCCAGGTGTCCCAGAGGGAGTGAATCGAACAGGTAATGATCAAGCGATCTCTCTCCTGCCATCCATCTCCACCCTCTCACAAACAGAGGCTAGGGACACCATTCCTTACCCATGAATGGACTTAACCTTCACAAATTTATCTAGTTCTCTTTTAAACCCTGTTATAGTCCTAGCTTTCACAATCTCCTCAGGCAAGGAGTTCCACAGATTGACTATGCGCTGTGTGAAGAAGAACTTCCTTTTATTTGTTTTAAACCTGCTGCCCATTAGTTTCATTTGGTGGCCCCTAGTTTTTATATTATGGGAACAAGTAAATAACTTTTCCTTATTCACTTTCTCCACACCACTCATGATTTTATAGACCTCTAACATATCCCCCCTTACTCTCCTCTTTTCCAAGCTGAAAAGTCCAAGTCTCTTTAATCTCTCCTCATATGGGACCAGTTCCAAACCCCTAATCATTTTAGTTGCCCTTCTCTGAACCTTTTCTAATGCCAATATATCTTTTTTGAGATGAGGAGACCACATCTGTACACAGTATTCAAGATGTGGGCATACCATGGATTTATGTAAGGGCAATAAGATATTCTCCGTCTTATTATCTATCTCTTTTTTAATGATTCCTAACATCCTGTTTACTTTTTTGATGACCGCTGCACACTGAGTGGATGTCTTCAGAGAACTATCCACGATGACTCCAAGGTCTCTTTCCTGATTAGTTGTAGCTAAATTAGCCCCCATCATATTATATGTATAGTTGGGGTTATTTTTTCCAATGTGCATTACTTTACATTTATCCACATTAAATTTCATTTGCCATTTTGTTGCCCAGTCGCTTAGTTTGGTGAGATCTTTTTGAAGTTCTTCACAGTCTGCTTTGGTCTTAACTACCTTGAGCAGGACAATGGGATGTGCCTGGAATGTGATTCTGTTTTATGAGAAACAAAGGGAGAGGTCTGCTAGCAGGGACAGATATACTGTATAATGACCACCGGGGGGCAGCAAGGGGCCAGCGATGGGGACCAGGACAGCTATAATTCCATCAAGGCAGCAGGGGTGGAGAAAAGGACAGCTATCTATTATATATTTGAGAGAGTCTGTTGTGTCTGAACAAGCACCCCACCCCCAGCTCCCCCATGAACACACGCTTCTTACCCGGCCCTAAGCTGCTGCAGCGAGAGAGGGCTGAAGCGGTCCTCTCTCTCCCCAAAGCAGCCTGCATCCTGAACCCCTCATCCATAGCACCACCCCAGAGCAATGATTTAAATGAAGAAAAACAAAACTTATTTGAGTCAAGGATCTGAGAAACTCCAAGTAAATCTTCTACTCACCTGTATATCTAGCTGCCAGCGCAGCTGCTATGCATTTACACTACTTTGTATCCACCTGATCCCTTAAAATACTTCCTGCTGTGTGGAATGGGAGTCTTTACACAGAAACTTAAATGTTACTGAGTGACGATTACAAGCTATTTGGCAAGAAGCTCCTGCAACACTGGAAGGGACTCTTATTTCCAGTCCTAAGATAGTTTACAGCACAAAAACTTCCAGCCAATACAATACACTCCTGAACAGGTCATATCCTTGCCAGTGTATCTACGTAATTGACAAGGCAAATGAAAAATGGAATTATTTTTTATTGAAGTTTGCATCTTCTAACAGCTTGTGATATGAGACAAACAAAAAAGATTAAACACTCTACATACGTACATCCCTGACAAGCCAGCTGACTGGAAGGTTTCGATTCAGGAAAGCAGCTATTGCATTCTCCCACCAACTTCCTTTGTCTGCATAAAGAAAGGGAAATACAGTTACACAAAGCGGCAAATCCAGCTGCCAACCAATATGTATATAGACTATCTTCCTCTGCTTTCCCCATCTCACCACTATTCACTTCTCCTCTCAAGGTCTGTTTTCATTCTCTATAATCTTCTCCCTTTCTTTCACCAAAGTCCAATACAATACATTCTCCATCCATGCTGCTACTGGAATTCAAAGCAGCAGTCACAGATTACCAACTTCAGCATCAGCTGTAGTAACTTTTGCTACAATGTGACAGCCTCCATAACGGAGTTTGGGACAAATGGCCTCTTCTCAATTTATTTGCACAAACAAACAAACCAAGCAAACAAACAAACAAACCCACAAGTAAAATCACAGCAGAAAACTCAGTATCGAGAAGACACTTAGGCTGTGTCTACAATGCACGCTTATGTCAAAATAAACTATTCCGGAATAGTTATTCCAAAATAGCTTATTTTGAAATAGCACGTCTACACTGCACGGAAGCCTCAAAATTAGTCCGAGGAAGGCTTCCCTAATGTAGATGCTCTATCTCGATTGAGAGCCCCAGGAGGCACTGGGGAGGAATAACTTAGAATGGCCCTGGTGAGGGGCTATTTCGAAATAGCAGCAGTGGAGCATCTACACACGCCTTATTTTGAAATAGCTATTTCGGAATAGGCGTTATTCCTCGTAGAATGAGGTTTACAGATTTCAGAATAAGACTTCCGTTATTTCAAAATAATTTTGAAATAACGGAATAGCTGTGTAGACACTCGCATTGTTATTACAAAATAACGCTAGTTATCTCAAAATAACGGTGCAGTGTAGACGCACCCTTGGTGACTAAGTCTTGCGACTTTAAGGAGCCCTGAAAGGTGCTCATCACTTCACAACACCTCTCCAGGATGACCGGCACAAGCAATTTCTATCGGAAACTCCCCGACTTCCTTTTCCATTACAGTTGGTGACTCTCTGACTTTTTCATCTATAAATATTATTTCTTCATAGCCGAACACTGGTGAAGAGCAAGGTTGAGGTTATTGTACCAGAGAGTCTTGTAACATGCATTACAGACAGGATCACAATTCAGCCAACCTCACCTAAATGGCTAACAGCTTCCAGGGGGAAACACTTGCTAATTTTACGTTCCCTGTATAATTTATTGTATTCCAAGTCCACAAAGAGAGAGAAGTGCTGGACAAAAATCTGGAGCACAGCTAAAAAAAAATTAGCGGTGACCATTTGGCTGAAGAAAACTAAAGGAACTAAGCAGAACAGAAACGGATTATCATGTTTAAAATTGTATCTCAATGGTTCAGCAGCAGAGAAGCAAGCAAGCAAGCAAGTGGCAGCTGTTGCTCTGCACAACAGTAATCTCCCTAATGGCTGCTGTTGGTAGGAACATTCTTAGCCCATAGGAGTAGATGACGGGCGATTCTCTCCTCAGTCCAGTTCCTGGCAGACAAGGGTGCTCTAACTTGACCCCATCAAAACACCTCTCAAGTCTGGGACTTAGACCCATCTAAATTTAAAATGCTTAAATCTCCCTTTGCTGCCCGCCCCCCGCCTAAAAAATTAACAAATGACATTGGTTTGCTTCTCAAAAAACCTGGGATCCAAGAATCTGATCATTTTGTACATGCCTCTCAATCCTCCAACCTAAACTTGGGCCCCAAGCGAGAGAGAACGACCTCTCACTAGAGACACAGCCCTTCTGCCTTCGTTGTCCCAAATACCCTTCTATTGCCACCAGTTGTCTCACCTGTCTCCCGTAACCTCTCTACTGGGTCTCTACTGCTGCTAAGCTCTCCCTCAGCCCCCTCCACTGTCTCCAACCACTCGTTCAACCCCTTTTTCGCCACACTTCAGCCCCATTGCCTCTCTCCTCCCCCACATGGGCCCACCATACTGGAGCAGTCCAGGGAATCCAGGCTTTGGACTCCCTGCACAAGATGGAGTCCGTCTCAGAACCATGTCTCGCTCCCTCAGTGGCGCCTCCTTAGAGGGCCATAATTTCTCCTCTTGCTGCTTCCCCAGAATTCCCCCATCGGCCGCTGCTCGAAGTTCAAATGCAGCTGTGCAAACATTCATAGGCCCCTCTATGCAGTGGCCACGGGTGCTTCTGTATGCAGAGGGCCAGACAGTGGTGCTCTACCTCACCTCAGTGCCAGCATGTTTGAGGGAGGCTCTGGCAGAAGAACTGGGTCGGGATAAAAGCAGCTGAACTGCAATTAGTTCCATCCAACATGTGAGAGTTGAAAGGCATAAGGTGATCGCTTCAACCTCCCTGGGACAAAAGTGCTTCTGAATGATGTTCTACTACTACGACATATACGACTACAACAGTGCTGTGGTTCATATAACCCCAGAACGAGAGCTTGACTTACCTCGTTCATCACCAGAGATTGTGAACTTGTGCGGACTTTGTCCTGTCCATAAGCCTACATAGCCAAAAAAGGTGGTACCCTTATAGGCCACCTGAAATCAGAAGATATACAGCGTTCTACAGTTATGGGGCAGATATGTTCTTAATACACTGATCCAAAACAGCAACCTACATTTTACCTGTAGATTTCCACTACAGAAATAGCACAGTTCCCACCGGGTCATTAGAAAAAGTTAACACAGCAACGTTATGCAATTAAAATGTCGGCATCATGATTTAAGAAGGAAACTAGAGGTCAAAAAAATCAAATATTAAATTCCACTGTGTTTCACTTGCTCTAAGGATAACTCAACTGCTGTCAAAATGCTATTCAAGTTAGTGACTGTCTGACAGAGACAGAATCCTCCTTTTTCTAGGATAGACAGGAGGGAACTGCCACAGCAAATCTGAGATTTGCAAACATTTCTAGGATTTAAAATATTAAAAAAAACCCCACCCCACACACATTGGTCAGCCCATGCAATATTTGCAGAACTTGCCAGACTAACAACCATGCAATAAGACTCTTAAAAGGGAAAAAAGTGCTGAAATGGAAGAATCAGAGACAAAAATGACGTATTAGTCTCTCTAATCCCTTTCCTGATCAAAACGGAATTCCACTGTACATGTTAAGTATTTTTTCCATGTTTTAAATGTGTTCTTTGTTTGGTGCGGAGGAGAGGGGGTAATACTGTTCTCCAGCCAAATACATCTAGCAGTGTTCCCTCTAATTTTCCCCACCCCTGTGCAGAATGAATTTTCTTACATGCACCCATGTGGAGGTGATGTGTGATCTGGAGTTCACATGCCAATCGCCACCTTCATACTGATGCACATAACAAAATGTATGTGGTGGGTGAGGGGCTGAGGGGTTCTGAGCGTGGGAAGGGGCTGGGGCAGAGGGTTGGGGTGCAGGCTCTGGCTGGGGGTGCAGGCTCTGGGGTGGGACTGGAGATGAGGGGTTTGACGTGCAAGGGGGTGTACAGGCTCTGCTCTAGGGGCATGGTCTTTAGGGTGGGACCAGGGATGAGGGCTTTGGGGTGCAGAAGAGGGCTCAGGGTTGAGGGGGACTCAAGATGAGGTAGAGGGGTTACCTGGGCAACTCCGCACTAAGGACAGCATTGAGGGGGTATCCTGCCCCGATGACCCTGGCAGCTTCAGGGCTTAGGGAGAGCAATCTTTCCCCACTGCAGCCCTGAGCCCCTGTGCGGGGCTTAATGGGAAGCTGCAGGGCCGCACAGCTTAGGGGGGAGCTTAGACATCACAAGATTGATAAGATTTTTCTTACTCTCCGTCTGAGTTTCCCTTAATTTCCCGAACCACCTTGAATAATTCCTCTCCATTCTTGGTGTTTTCACTATTCTAATACTTGGAAATAACTAACTGTCTCATCCCTTTACTATCTATTTTGCTCTTTCAATATTTCCTTACAAATAGGTCTCATCTGGCCCCAGGTCAACTTTGTTTCTTAAGCAGGACTCTTGTCCAGTTTTTTCCAATTTCTCACTGATATTCTGGTGCCCAATAATGAATAACTCAAACGCAGATACACCATATCACCCTAGATAAACAAGCTCTGTTATATACACTTGGAAAGATGGAGGAGCACTCTAAATAGTGAATACTATATTATTCATTTTCTTGCACATCTGTCGATGTATTCAATCCACTGAATTCAGTTGCTTAAAGATACATAAACCCGTGTACCATTCTCAGAGAACAATATCATTCCATGCCAAACCATACCTGTCCATTTCTCATAAACTGCACATCAATTGTAATCTTCTGTAAAATATCTCCAAAAGCATAATCCAAGTTCCGACCATGGTAAATGTTTCCCTTCAAATCTTGAGCAATAATACTGGTGCAGAAACTTGAAAAACAGAAAGAGAAGGAACTATTTACCCAAAAAAAACCCCCCCAAAAAACAAAAAAAACCCACACACCACACAAACATTTTTTCCAATGCTGAATCTCTTCCAGTAAATTTTTTGGGGCAGTAACTGAATGTTTTATCTTCTCATTAAAGTCCCATTAACACTTATAGGATTTCATATACAAATGTTAAACTTCTACAGATAAAAAAAAAGTTGAGACCACAAAGGTTGCAGTGTAAACATGCATATGTGAAAATAAAAGTTGTGTTTGCAACTTTCTCTCTGCCCTTTTCAGTGTCTATATTACAATGCAGTGTTTATCTACGATTTCTATACTGCAAATATTGTGTGTCAGTTGTTTTTGCTGTATACACTTCTATAATATCTTATAGTCCTCCAATCATCTGATGAAGTGGGTTTTACCCACAAAAGCTCATGGTTTTATATATTTTGGTCAGTCTCTAAGGTGCCACAGGACTACTCATTCTTTTTAAAGTTACTAACACGGCTACCCTTCTGAGAGTCCATGAACGTTATTAATAGGAAAAAACATAGAATTCCAGCACTGGAATTCCTATCTCTTGATATGCAGCCATCTCAGTTTCCTCCATCCATAAAACATCTTTTCAAGATTTCACTCACTAACCTTAAAAGTATCAATCCCCACCTCGCTGCAAATTATCAATCAGTTCAGCAGTTCCTTTGGATACAAAATAAATTGGGAAAACTCTAAAATTATGCCCACAAAATAAACTATGTATTTACACTTATCTTGAAGATACTGAGGTCACGTTAAAGAGAACTAATTTAGCTAGGTATCTCTCTTCTCCCTTGCCTAAAGTAATAATTACCCTTAACAGGACTGGGCCCTAAATTATTGAAATGCATACTTTATATATTGGTTTTCTCCCCTCAAAAGACAAAAATCAAAACATAACACTGAAAATGAGGTAAATATATAAAAACATTTTAAAATATGTACTTACAGTTGTAGAAAAAATATATTTAAGAAAGAGGATGTAATCATGTAATTAAAGGCCGTGTTACAATGTACGCACACAACAGAGAGAGACGTTCAGTGCTTAACTGTGCAACCATCACATTCTTTTAATAAATACATGGAATTTTGAAGTACTTTTAAAGAAAAGAGTAAAGAGAGAGACATTCCAACACAACAAATATTGGATTAGCCATTTCTGCAATGCCCTATCCATCTCATCCTGAGGCCTACAGAAATGAGTCCTCGGACTTGTGGAGGTTTTTAAATAGAGCTGGTGGGAAATATTTTTCCTATCCTGGGAAAAGTTTGGGGAAAGAAGTTGAAGTCTCCAATGTTTTTGCAAATTGATAATCTCCTCCTGCCCCAAAATCAGTTTAGATGTGATGATGCCCCAAAATCAGTTTAGGTCAATCAAAATGTCTTTATTTTGATTTCACTTTTCATATTTTCTAATATAAACTATAAATGATCTTAAATTTCTAAATGAAAAAATCATATTGAACAGAAAAACAGACATTTTTCATTTCAAATGTTTCACAACAGGACATTCTGACAATTTCAAAACTTCTCCAAAACCTGTGACAGACAAGAAATCTGTCGAAACCAATCCTTTTCCCACTAACAATTTCCATTCTGATAAACTGACATTGCGTGACAAGAAAATGTTTATTCATATATCTCCCAACCAGCTCCAACAGTGATTCAGGCATTCATTTGTACCGGACAGAGATATAACTGAGTAACTGAAAACAAGAGTTTAAAATGCAAATTGTTATATAACCTTATTGACAGCAATCTGTCTCACTATAATAATGCTCCTTTGTAGCAAACTGCACCCTACAGCCTTTAACTCTTAATACATAACTCTTCAGCTAGAAAGTAACCAGAGCCATCTGGCCTTTATTAGCATTAAGAAATAATTTACACATCACAAAATAGCAATAGCGGCACCTATGTCATGCAGTAACACTTGAATGATTATTGAATATTTTGCTCCTCATTTGTAGCTCCTCACACACTGCAAAGTATCAGATAACCAACGCTAAAAGCCATATTCAGTCCTTTTTGTTTTTTAAACAGGTGCAACTCCAAGGACTATCTTCGAACTGCACGTAAGTACACTCAAGATACATTAGATCTGAACTACAAAGAATCTGTTAGTGCAATATTTTTCCCTGTGTAGATAAGGTACACACACCTCTATTTAATAACCTACTGTTTATAGTAATAGTGGCTGTTCCTATAAAAGAGAACAAATGTGTTAGGATCCCAGAAGAAAATGGATAAAGAAAAATATGTAATCCTCATTTCATAATATACAGCACTTTAGGATTCCAAACATAGCACCGATGCTGTTTTTATGGAACTACACATAAATATTACATTTAGATCAAAGAAAAGATTATCAGCACTAACTTTCTGCTGCTATTTCATCACCACCTCACATGTTTCAGGGCCTAATCCTGTATGCGGCGGTGAATCCTTAACACTTAATGGCTTCGCTGTGAGCTGAGGGAACGAATTCCCTTAACAGCTGGTGTTCAGCACATTATTACATCCAGCCTTCCAGTGAACATTTATGCTTGCAAAGAGATTGTGTCACCTAGGTTGAACCCAACATTCAACTACTGTGATAAGGGGTTTTAGTCAAAATTAAACAGGCAGAGTAGATTTTTTCAGATGAAAAATTTAAAAGTTTTTTTTTAAATTAAACTTTTCTCTGCAGTTCTGTGAACTCAAACAATCGATTAGCAATAAAAAAGTGACTCATAATAAACAAAAGTTAGCTTTTTCCCCCTCCTCCATTAAAGTTTCGCCCCCAGTTTCAAAGACAATTCTTCATTTTCTCACTGCAGGCCAAGCCAAAAAGTAAGTTGTGGTATAACCACAGCCAGCCAGCAAGACGGTTTTAAACACAAATGTATCTGTTTCCACTCGGAAGCTAAGTGCTGCTTAACAAATGACTTAAAAAAAAAAAAAAAAAAAAAGCAGCACAACTCTTTTCCTAGACCAAAGCTTTCTTACTTCTGCTTTGTGAGTGAAACATAGCCAATTTACTTTTTAACTGTGAAGGAGCTAATGAGGGTTTGAATGGATGCTTCCTGCCAATTTGTGCTGAAGTTTCAATATATACATTATTGCATTATACTGTCTCACCTCTCCCCCCCCTTAAAGCATTAATGTAGCTGGACTGATTTATACACTTAAAGAAATCAGTCTGATTCCATCTGGTATATTAGATCACAGATTTGCTATCTGCAATCAATGGTAATTTATAGCCATTTTTGCATTCAGACACACTCCTCCACGGCTTTAAAACTGGAATATTCTGATTTTTTTCCCCCCCAGGACCAACATGATACTCACGCAGTAGATTCATAGGCCAAATTGATGAGGATTCCATCTCCAACGCTTATCCCCAGTGCCTGGCACATTCCCAGGATCTCTCCTGCGAAGGGTTGAGGGATAAAATACTCCAGTTCTGCTGCTAGGGGCCGAATGGCAGCATGGACCCACTCCGGGACAGTTTCACTGAAAGACAAACCCAAACCATCAGCTCCTCCTTGCCTTGAGGACGGGGGGTGGACAATCCGAGTAATAGGTACAGTATCTACAGCTCACAAGTGAACCCAGTATTGGATTCAGTGCCCCGCTGCTCAGCGCAAGACAGAAAGTTGCTTTGTGTTATTAATTCTGAGTTAGCAGCCTTGTGCTAGGCTGCCTGTCGGGCTCATGCTTTCAGCCCAGGGTCCCAGAGACATTTATCCAGGTGAGTACTGCAGGAATCATGTAAATCAAGTTACCCAAGGTTTGCAGGAGGAGATACATTCTTTCATTTCCTGTTAGTTCCTCAGACTCCTAATTTTATGCATTTCTAAGGTGCCCATCATCACCATGCTAAGGGGGGGGGTGTCAACTGCTATTTTTGTGGGGGGTGACGTTAACTCTACTTACACAAAGCCGGGAGTATTGAGGCTCAGTTGCAGCAGACTCCACCACAACAGCCCAGCCGTACTCCCTGGAACTACCTTGCAGCAGTGTTGTCTTCAAGTCCAAGTCGAGACTCAAATCACTACAGTTCGAGTCTCGAGTCCCTAAAGTCACTTTCGGGGCAAGTCCCAAGTCGAGTCTCAAGTCTTAATTTTAAAAACGTCAAGTCACTTTTGTACAAGCCATCAATATCGGCATTTTCGGACAATTTTTTCCACCAAGTCGATTTAACAAAATTAGCAAGTCTCACGTCGAGCCTCCAGTCACAAACAACGAACCCGAGTCGAGTCTCGAGTCGAGTCACGTAGGCGACGTAAGTCGGGCTCGAGTTCAAGGCGTGGGACTCGAGTCAACAACTCTGCCATGCAGCCCTCACCAGCGCCCACTTGGGCAACCGCTTGCCAGATTGAAATCCGGCCCAGCTGATTAGCAGAGCACCCATCCCCTGTGTTTCTCCCGGTGGTGCACCCCCGCACATGCTGCTGTGTGCATAAAATTTATTCTCCACGGGATGGGGGAAAACACAGAGGGGGCATTGGCCCTCCTCCAGAAACCAGGCCAGCCTCGGAGCTAGAATCAGCTAGTTCCCTGGCTTGAACTCCCCCCTTGTGCAAATTACTGGCACCCCCGCGGCGCAGCAGGACGCGGGAAGCGCAGAGCTGCCCAGGCAAAGGAAGCCGGCGGGGCCCTAGGCGAGGGGGCGGCGCAGAAGCGTGGCTCAGCCAGACGCCGCGGTGATGGGCGAGCTGCGCAAGCCGGGCTGGGGGACCCAGCCACGCCCACGGGCCCCCCGGCCTCACTCACTGGATGACCCGGCGCAGCGCCGCCCGCAGGGAAGCCGGCTCGAAGTGGCGCAGCGCCGGCAGCCAGCGCAGCTGCGGGTCTTGCTCCAGGCTCACGTTGCACAGCGGGGGAGCGGCCGCCGCCCCGCCGAGCAGCAGCAGCAGCAGCAGCGCGGAGCACCCCTTGCCCCGCCGCCCCATGGCTCCACTGCCGGCCGCGGGCTAGGCAGGGCGGAGCTGGGGCTGCCTGCGGCCGGGCTGGGGGCCGCCCCCTTTGGCTTCCGCCGGGGAAAGGCAGCAGCTGCGGCGCTCTGCCGCGGTGATGTAAATCCCGCTCTCCAGGCAGCCAGGGTCTTAGCACCAGGGTGCGCAAGGCAGCAGTGTCCCTCCCTATCAGCCTCGGCGACCCACCGCCAGGCAAGCGCCTTTCCTAGGGCTTCAGGGATGTGTTTAGAAAAGGGGATGCTGCTGGAACCGGGGGGGGACACGTACAAGCCCTTGCACCAAACTGCAAACCCTGAATATAAAATGAAAAAACTTCAAACCTGATGAAATGCACCCTAGAATACTCCAGGAGCAGATAGAGGAGGTATCTGAGCCTTTAGTTATCTTTGAAAAGTCATGGAAGACAGGAGAGATTCCGGGGAAAAGAGCAAATACAGTACCCATCATAAAAAGGGAAGGGAAATAAGAACAACCCAGGAAACTACAGACCAGTCAGTTTAACTTCTGTACCAGGAAAGGTAATGGAGCAAGTAATTAAAGAATTCATCTGCAAGCACCTGGAAGACAATAAGGTGATAGGGAACAGCCAGCATGGATTTGTAAAGAACAAATCATGTCAAACCAGTCTGATCGCTTTCTTTGATAGGATAACAAGTCTTGTAGATAAGGGAGAAGCGGTGGACATGGTATACCTAGACTTTACTAAGGCATTTGATATGGTCTCACATGATATTCTTATCAATAAAGTAGGCAAATACAACTTAGCTGGGGCTACTATACGGTGGGTGCATAACTGGCTGGATAACCATTCTCAGGGGAGTAGCTATTAATGGTTCACAATCCTGCTGGAAAGGCATAAGTGGGGTTCCGCAGGGGTCTGTTCTGGGACCCGGTTCCGTTCAATATCTTCGTCAACGATTTAGACATTGGCATAGAGAGTATGATTATTAAATTTGCAGATGATATGAAACTGGGAGGGGTTACAACTGCTTTGGAGGACAGGGTCATAATTCAAAATGATCTGGACAAACTGGAGAAATGGTCTGAGGTAAACAGGATGAAGTTTAATAAAGATAAAAGCAAAGTACTCCACTGAAGAAGGAACAATCAGTTTTACACATACAGAATGGAAAACGACTGTCTAGGAAGGAGTTCTGCAGGAAGGGATCTAGGGATCATAGTGGACCACAGGCTAAATATCAGTCAACAGTGTGATGCTATTGCAAGAAAAGCAAACATGACTCTGGGATGCATTAACAAGAGTGTTGTGAGCTAGACATGAGAAGTCATTCTTCTGGTCTACTTTGCGCTGATTAGGCCTCAATTAGAGTACTGTGTCCAGTTCTGGGCATCACATTTCAAGAAAGATGTGGAGAAATTGGAGAAGGTCCAGAGAAGTGGATAAGTGTAAAGTAATGCACATCGGGAAAAATAACCCCAACTATACATACAGTATGATGGGGGCTAATTTGGCTACGACAAATCAGGAAAGAGATCTTGGAGTTATCGTGGACAGTTCTCTGAAAACTTCCACACAGTGTGCAGCGGCGGTCAAAAAGGCAAATAGGATGCTAGGTATTATTAAGAAAGGGATAGAAAATAAGACCCGGAATATCTTACTGCCCCTGTATAAAACTATGGTACGCCCACATCTTGAATACTGTGTACAGATGTGGTCTCCTCACCTCAAAAAAGATATTTTGGCCTTGGAAAGGGTTCAGAAAAGGGCAACTAAAATGATTAGGAGTTTGGAGCGGGTCCCATATGAGGAGAGGTTAAGCGACTGGGACTTTTCAGTTTAGAAAAGAGAGACTGAGGGGATATGATAGAGGTGTATAAAATCATGAGTGGTGTGGAGGGCGATAAAGAAAAGTTATTTATTAGTTCCTAAATAGAAGAACTAGAGGACACCAAATGAAATTAATGGGTAGCAGGTTTAAAACTAATAAAGAAAGTTCTTCTTCACACAGCGTGTAGTCAGCATGTGGAACTCCTTGCCAGAGGAGGCTGTGAAGGCTAGGACTATAACAGAGTTTAAAGAGAAGCTAGATAATTTCATGGAGGTTGGGTCCATAAAGGCTATTAGCCAGGGGATAAAATGGTGTCCTTGGCCTCTGTTTGTCAGAGGCTGGAGAGGGATGGCGGGAGACAAAGCGCTTGATCATTGTCTTCCGTCCACCCCCCTCTGGGGCACCTGGTGCTGGCCACTGTCGGCAGACAGGATACTGGGCTGGATGGACCTTTGGTCTGACCCGGTACGGCCGTTCTTATGTTCTTATGTTCTTATGTTCTAAGAGCCACAAGAATGATTAAAGGTCTAGAGAACATGACCTACGAAGGAAGGCTGAAAGAATTGGGCTTGTTTAGTTTGCAAAGGAGAAGACTGAGAGGTAACTAAAAGGGTATCACAAGGAGGAGGGAGAAAAATTGTTCTCCTTGGTCTCTGAGGATAGGACAAGAAGCAATGGGCTTAAACTGCAGCAAGGGAGGTTTAGGTTGGACATTAGGAAAAACTTCCTGTCAGGGTGGTTAAACACTGGAATAAGTTGCCTAGGGAGGTTGTAGAATCTCCATCGCTGAAGATATTTAAGAGCAGGTTAGATAGACATCTATCAGGAAGGGTCTAGACTGGTGGTTCCCAACCACTAGTCTGCCGACCCCAGTGGTCCGTGACAGTACAGCAGGGGGTCCATGGAAAGTTTAAGAATAAGGATCAGGACCCACCACAGTAGGCCTGATCCTTTCTTTTCTTTTCCTTTCCTTACTTTTCTTTTCCCTTTCTTTCTTTTTTTTCTCTCCCCCAGGAAAGGGGGGGGGGGAAATCTGTGAAATTTTAATAGATTGAAAAGGGGTCCATATGTTCAAAAAGGTTGGGAACCGCTTGTCTAAACAGTACTAGGTCCTGCCATGAGGGCAGGGGACTGGACTCTGACCTCTCGAGGTCCCTTCCTGTTCTAGTGTTATATGATTCTATGAAATCCAGTGGCACCGCTCCAGCATCTAATGCACGTATTCCTAAATGGAACCAAGGCAGCCATTCCCATGGCTACAGCTATAGCCTCAGACTGTCTGCCAACACTACAAAGATGGTGTGTGTACTGTACCAAGAAGGCATTAACTATTGTTTACGTTTTCTATAGCAGAAACTTTAAAAATGCAGAGCAAACAGGAATAATTAAAAAAAAAAAAATCAATCCAGCTTCCAACGTCTGGTTTTGAAATGTACTGTTAAGTGTTTGTAGAGGGAACACAAAGGGAAAAGCAAGTGTGTGGGGGTAGTGAACAAAGATGAGAGGGAAAAACTGTGGCAGAAAGAAGCAAATTACATTTTGCCATGCACTGAAATACTAACAAAACAGTAATTAATGAGCCGCTAGCAGCAGGGGAGTGGTACAAACACGCACTTCCTTTCATCTTCCAACAGATTTAGGCCTCCTTCTGCAATTGACTCAGTACTGGCAAATCACTGCCCTTCCTTGGCATCAATTTCAGGAGAGGGGCATTGTTTTACAACAGAATCATGCATATCCCATTCTTCCACTAACGGTTCTTCTTTTCAAGCACAGAAGAACCTGTGATATTATCTCAGGCCTCCACTTCTATTTCTAAAAACAGGAAATGAAAGTTAACCATTCAAATGTGGTATCATTTGGAGGAGAAGTCCTTATATGCTTATGAAAGGCACATAGGTTTTAATCGATGTACAAGTTATTGTTCATGGATTTTACATTTTTTGTCCAATTACTTACCTAGTACCTGAATGATTCAGGTAAAACATTTAACAATGCAATTCAGATTGCTATTTACAGGGTCATAACCAATTAACTCGAAATAAGTTATATTCAGTAAAGTAAGTTATAGTCAGCCCTCCCGTCATGGGGTGCTTCTAGAATTCAAGATCTTCTGGCGTATTGAAGTCTCTTGTCTCCAACAAGTACAAATGAGATTCATTTGGTGCTGCAGCATTATAGTCCATCAGTTCTATTCAGAGTTATATGCAATGGACATTCTGTTCTTCAGTACAGTGATTCTGTACTTTCCAATATAAAAATTGTTTCCAGGACTATTACTGCATCCACAGGAAAGATATAAAGTAGTCCACTCCTTTGTTGTTTTAACATTATTTCACCAGCCTTTTTCTCTTTTTCAAAAGTGCATCTCGTAATGCCAGCTAGAATACAAAAATAAATAATCACATTGCATAACAATGGGATGTTTTGACAACACGTTTTCATTGTTGCATTGTTAAACTACAGAATACCAATTCATGTAATATTTTTAAAGGTTTTCTACATTTTAAAATACATTGATTTAAATCATAAAAGAATACAAAGCGTACAGTGCTCACTTCATATTATTTTTATTGCAAACATTTGTACAGGTTCAACCTCTCAAATCTGTGATTCGCTGGTCTGGCAACAGCCGTGATCCAGCAGGACCATGGATGTTAATGGACCACAGAACCCCAGCCATCAGCTGCTGGGGAGCCTCGGTCTGGGGATCCCTGGTCAGGCCGATCCTCAGCCATGCTGGCTGCAGGGGGGCCAACAGCTGGGAACCCTTAGGACTGGGGATCCGCAGCAGGGCCAGCAGCAGCTGGGGATCCTCCAGCAGGTCTGACAGCAGCCACGGAGCCCCAGCTCCAGCGGACCATAGATCCCCCAGGGACGGGGCACCCCAGCTGGGGCTGCAACAGGGAGAAGCAGCAGGCTGGGAGGCCAGTAGCAGGGGACCTCCTCTGGTCTGGCAAAAATCCCTCGTTCAGGACTGGTCAGGTCCCGAGGGTGCCAGACCACGGAGGAGGCAAAAATAGTCATGCTTGACTTGTAGGCTCTAAAAAGTTTTGCTTTTGAGCGCGGTTATATTTAAAAAACAAACTTTACGTGTGTATGTTGCACTCACAATAAAGAGACCGTACTTGTATGAGGAAAAGGAAAAATACCATTTCTTTCGGGGGTTTTACAGTGCAAATATTTGTAGTAAAAATAAGGTATCTGAGCACTGTATACTTTATATCCTGTGTTGTAACTGAAATCAATATATTTGCAAATGTAGAAGAACATCCCTATATTAAATATATTTAAATTGGGATTCTATTTACTGTCTAACCGTGTGATTAAAAATGCTATTAAATGATTTCCCCCCCTCCACCTGACATCCCAAATTTAAAATGAGGATTTTAAGCTCTGGATTTTAAACAAGATCAAATTTTAGTTCGTTTCACTCCCCCCGCTCCGAACAGAGGCTAGTTCAATCACTAACCTGCTTGCTAGTTTGGCTTTTCGCAGTGTTCTGAGGTAATCTGGCTGCCTACCAAACTCAGAGACATCAGCACCGCAATGCAAGCATAGAGGATTAGTGAGCTGACTCAAGTCCCTCAGCTGTCCATTTATAAAATGAACCTCTTGTGTTTTATAAGAGCAGATAGGATTGGCACATGACTTAGTCGATGGGGTCAGCCTAGACCCCACAGTTGTGAGAAATGGAGAAGATACCAAGCAAAGAGCGAATTTCAAGGTGCGGGTCCAAGATCATGTTATTTAATAAAACAGCATAAGAATACTCAGCATCTACTGGTTTGCAAAGACAAAGAAGTCTCTGACGGACTGTTCTCAACATTGTTTGTCTGCCCTTAGCAGGGAATAAAAAGCCAGAAATGGACCACGGAGCTACTAAAATACTCATTACGCCCCAAAGCCTACCAACAAACTTGTGTTTATAACGGAGTCGGTAAATATGCTCTCCCGAAGAACGAGCTTGGAGAGACAGCCACAAGGCAGGATCATCCTGGAAATGGCTCTTTGGACACGCTCAAAACCGAGCAAGTACAGTGATGTTATAATAATTGGCAACATTTTGGCCTTGAGATTTACCAAAGCAGCTGAGATTTCAAGAAGCGCCTTTTATCAGAGACATAGCATATGCAGCCATCGTGAAGGGGAGGACAGATCTGTCTCTGGGTGAACAAGATAACCAGGAAGACGGTGACTGTGAAATGAGGGTGTGAAGATGAGCCCAAAGGAAAAGAAAAGGATGAACTAAAAGGCCTGTCACAAAAGGCAATTCTGCCACGCAAAAGCAGCGTATTCTGTCACACTGGTGTCCTGATGGCAGTGTAACCAAAGTTTGAGCTTGCCTATGCTAAGGGGCCGATGCTGTATTAAAATTAAATTCCCATATCATTCTAGAACCCTACCATCAAATCGTGTAGTGAAATCCAAGCCAATTATTAGACAAGTCCAAGCCAGTTGTAAGACAGCTCCCGGACACAAGCAACCCACCCACTGGGTGCAGGAGCCCACACCTGGGACTGCTACAGAGCCCAGGCATTTGAGTAGGATGTAGGCTAAAGGATGTACAGACTGCAGAAGGGCCTTTTTATTGGGTTGGTTAGCAGGCGATCATTAGTTTAAAAGAAGCAGACTGTTACATGTTCACTTGAACTAAGCTTTGACATGAGAAATCGTTAAGTACATAACTCCTAGGGCACTTGACGGCACTTATTTTAGATGAAATACCATAACTAAAGTTTGTCGCATACATCACCCCAACCAGTCTCCGCATTACTCAATGAGCGGAGTATTAAATACTGACCTGTTTTTCTCTGAAGGAACGTTTATTTTTTGTCCGGACATTGTGACTGTATCTCATCATCATAAAGTTCTTCTGCTTTTTCTTTTCTTTGTTTGTGGAGCTGGCGAATGGATTCATTTTTGTTTTCCTTTTCACAAATTCTTTTCTGTCTGTCTTTCCAGCCTAGAGAAGAAAAAAAACCCTCCAATTAAAGCCCACAGTGTTATCTTCCTCTCTCACAAGTGACACCATTTAACTGACCTCTGTAGAAATGCCATTCGCCCCTGCACATTTTCATTTCCTGGAGCTGCAAACGCAGATGCACATTGCTTTCTTGGGCTGTTTTATGTACTTTATGCATGGCGGTTTAACTAGATCTTTTGAATAAGAGCTACTATAAAAATGTTGTTTTAAAATTCCCAGCATCAGTCGCAGAGACATGGAACTGAAGTTAGCCGTTCGTCTGCCAGGATGGCAAAGAACCCAAGAGGGGAGCGATCTTCAAAAGCACAAATGGCAATCAGGTGCCCCGCTGTCATTCATGCCTGAGCCCTTTCAAACCTTTCCTCCCCCCCCCCCCCCCCCCCCATGTGTTCTTGTAATCCTCCAGGTTGCAAAGCCTGAACCCCTTGAAAATCTGCTAAAAGGATCTGAGATATCACGGTTCCTCACCATGGCGGTGGCCAGTCTTGTTTCTTTATCTGATTTAGGCTTCTTATGTAGATGCTCAATATCTCTGAGCGAAAGCAACTCTCCCCTGCAAAATGAAGAAAATATTTTGTCTGGCATCAATCACAAGGGCTTCTCCCATGCATTGCTCTACCCCACTCTTCATTTGCTGTCGAGAGACGGACTCTCACTTCATTGCCCACACCTTGAACTTTCACACAGCACCTTTGTGCTTTCTCCCAGGCTGCCCTGATGTACGGGCGGCACAACCCACAAAGATCTGCACAGCTACCTCAGTGTCCTCCTTCAAATCCCTTTTTAAACACCGTATCTGCAAAAACCTCAGCAACAGGCAGCCATGTGCTGAGACCATGGCCTGTCAAACGGACAAGTAGCGTCTCATTGTTCCCTGGTACTACCCTCCTATAGTCACCTGCTGTCTCCTCTCATGCTTAGATTGGAAGCGGTTTGGCAGGAGGGCTGCCTTTTTAATGTGCATTTCACAAAGAGGTCCTGGCCCATGCCTCTGATAAAGGCAGCAGTGCGGGGAGTACAGCCAGCTCCATGGACCTGGCATGCAAGGAGGGCTGGCTTGAAAGCTGGTTCCCCACGTGTATCGTCTCCCACCCCTCCGCAGCAGCGTACAGGGGGCAAGTGGCTTCTTGCATGAGCTAATACACACGGGAAACTGGCTTCCCACGTATACCAGCTCCCGCCTGCCTTCCTCACCCTCCATGCTGCTGCCTCTATCAGAAGCAGGAGCGCTGAGACGGGGGGCAGGTGGCTCTGCGGATCCAGTGCTCATGGGGGGCCGGCTTAAAAGCCAGCTCCCCACAGCACCAACTCCAGCTCTCCCCCAGAGGCAACAAGAAGTGGGGAAATGCGTGTAGCTGATAAAATTAACCAATAAGCCCAGGCTTATCGGTTAATGCAGGGCTACTCAACATGCGGCCCATGGGCCATACGTGGTCCACGGCCTATTTGTTTGCAGTTTGGGTTTACGCAGAGCTCAACACGCAGCCCGCAGGTGGGATCCTTTGAACATGGCCTCCACTAGGAACACACTCCACAACGGTGAGTCAATATAATGGTCTTCTGTGGATATTCATTTTAGTAGTAAAATTCCTGGATGGTCATTGCTGATTAAAAGTGCTGTCATATGGGTGGAAATCGGGTAAATATTGCATTTTATTAATCTCAGCAGAACTGACTTAAATGGGGGCCTGCGTGTTGTGTAGTCTTGCCTTAATCTTTGTATTCATGCCCGTCAGTGTGAAAGAAGCTGTTTGCATATATATTTGCATGTATATGCAACCACACTTGAGTTGCGGCCCTCGGAATATGTTCAGTATCACTGTGGCCCCCGGGGCTTCCAAAGTTGAGTAGCCCTGGGTTAATGTGTACACAACTACACACTGACATCCCTAATTCAGGCTCCTAAGTGCTACTGCCGTATAAATTAAATTCATTATACCACTGGAGTGAAAAGGACTTTTGTATTCTACCTGTGCTCCTCATTGCTGTCGATTTCAATGTTCTTTCTCTTGGCAGCTTTGCCAGGTGCAGAGTTGAGTTCTTTCGCTATCTGGGCCAGGCGTATTTTCTTGAAGTCTTCTTGAGTTAAAACCCGGCTCGTGCTAACAGCTGCTGCTTTGGCTTTCTGTTCCTCTATGGGCATGTTTTTGATCTTCTCTGCCTGTAAATGCAGACAACTGTGAGGAGCATCAGGGTCTTTAAGCAGTGGTTTTGTGTGGTTTATTTGTACACACTAATCTTACTGTAAAGGCAAGGCCTGTTTCTCGCCACCTACGTGGGTCAGTGGAGAGAAACAGGACTTGCCTTATAATAAGGAAAAATTGCTGGTCAGGGCAGAAGATAAGAACAGTGAAAACATAGTACAGGTTGACCCTCTCTAATCCGGCACCCTCAGGACCTGAGTGGTTCTGAACCAGAGAATTTTCCGGTTGACAGGAGGTTAATATTGTCTAGCAGCAGTATCAACACTTCCACTGCTTACTGGGCTCTTAGAGGACATTTAGGGGTGAATTAGAGCTAAACAACAGCACAGAACACTGAGAGCCAGGACTGGTGGCTGTAAACAAACTTGATGGGACAGCAGGAAACTTGGCCTCACCCATGAAAAGTGGACATTTGGCAAGACCAGAGGTTTCCAGACCAGAGAGCTCTGGACTAGAGAGGTTCAACCTGTAGTTACATTACTTCTGTTAAAAAAGTTGTTTTAACATTTCCAACATCAACCAGTCAGAGACAGGAGATAGCACCAGTAGCACCAAAAAGGCCTTCTTCAGGCCTACAGCAAAAGTTCAATGGTGGGTGTAACCAATTACCAACGCAGCCTGTGATCAAGGAATTCCCAGGCTTTTCAGGAAATTGGTTGTTCATGTGTACGGAAGAGAGAAGGGGTAAGGAGGAGCACTAGAAATGTGTCAAAACACTCTTGCTCTTCGTTTAGGGGAAGGCTTAGGGTTATGTGCCCAATTTCCTTGAGATTGGCAAATATTTACACACACAACATCCTCCCCTGCTGTGACCCGTGGATACTCAATTACACCTGTGCAAAAGGCTGCAACACACCACTGTTCGGCTTAGCTACTGTTTACACACCCACTCCACATACAAAGGTGCAAGCCAGTAAAGACTCAAGCCCCATCTTTGCAAATCACATTTATATTTAGGCTAAAGAGCGATTGCACAACTCACTACTTCCTGCTGCTCCTCATCTGAAGAATGGTGCACATCTATCCATTCCCCATCTTCATCGTCCTCCTCCTCGCTCAGACTGGCACTCTGCCATCCATCTGCACCGGGGCAGAGGAGCACACGGTTAATAGAACACACTTACTTTGATCACAAAAACAGTCATTAAGATTGGATCCCGGACTCATTTCCTTCCATATGATCTCTCCTCGCTAAATACATTTTTGTTTTGAAAAGCCCTCCATTTGCAGTTCCCAGTCATCTACTCCATATACCACCAGAAGCATTACAGGATTGTTGAGATAATAGACTGCTATTTAAAAATTATACATTTCAAGTAGCCTCCCCAATGTGCTAGATGCTGTACAAAACCAGTCCATGGACCACAAAGTTGTGTCTCAGTGAGATTCAGATGTGTGTTTTTATATCAAAAAACAGATCAAGTTCACTGGCAATAGCTTGTGGCAACATGCAAGCTGTTAAGACATGCCCCTAACTAGGTTACTTCAGGCACCTGTGGCATCTAGTCATTAAAACAGAGGGCAATGTACTTATGATAGAGACTGTCACTGTGTTACAAGTATATACTGCGCATGGAATCAGACCCCCAATGGAAGTTGTGTTGTCATTATCAGTTGCTCTAAGTGGAACGAACCACTAATAATAAACAAGTTATCCCCAAAGTTGAGAGAGAACACCAAAGGCAGCATGTAAAACACGGACATGCCAGGACCACTGGCAATGGAGACAAGCTGTCATATAAATCTGATGTAATGGCAGCAAATGTTGCAGTCATTGTAAGGAATTCTATAAAGTTACCAAGTATGTTGGCAAAAGGCTCTAGATAAAAAAGCACTATGCGAGCGCTAGTCCTTAGTTCTAGTGCCCGGGGCAGCTTCTACGCATGCAGTGATGCTCTATACCATTCTCAGCATTCAGCCAGTTCACACAGATATGGAAGCAGCACACTTCATATGAAGAAGTCATGTTATTATTTTCAACAGCCTGAGTACTGCTCTTCTTAATTTTTCTAAGTGACTCAAGTACACACAGGTGATGTAGGAAGTTAAGAAGGTAAGAAAAAAAAAATCTGGAAAATACTTACCTGCTGAGTACCAAAAGATTTCATTTCTGCACCACATGTTTTGATAATTGCTGCAGTCAGAAACCCAGGGAAACAGCCCCAGGTCAAGTCACATATACATGTAAACTTGCAAAATCCCTTAAAATACACCTCAATCCTGATATGCAACACCCTCATTAATCCAATTCAAATCCTCTCTCAGGCAGGGACTGTAATGAATGTTGGAAACAGCTTTTAAGTCGACAGTGAAATCCTAAGGTGACTATCTAGTGAGAAATGTATTTTCTTTGCATTTCCGAATAAGCAAACAGTTGTTTACCGGGGAGAGCAGAACATATGCATTTTTGAAACCATTTGACCAGCTTTTCCTTGAAGATTATTCACGCAAGCAATAAAACCCTTTTGTTATGTCTTGCTGAGGCACATACTGTATGAAACAGCACAGAGGCAATGTCAAATATAACTGGATGACTGCATTGAATCAAGGGCAGTATTTGTGCTGCCTCACTGGACAAATGCTCTTACAGCCAGAGTTATTCAAGACGCTACAGCATCAAACAACATGTTAGATTTTTGCATTACAACAAAAGAGTTGCACCCCATTTTTAAGTGTAACTACAATTCTAAGGGCAATTCTGTACTAACTTGAAGTTGGGAAAAAAAAAAAACCCCAACCCTAACCAACCTTCCTCAAGTTTTCCTTCTTCTGCTTCCTTATTCTCAACTTCCAGTATTTCCGCTCCTGGAATATAATCTTTGGCATCTAGTTCTCCATATTCATGGATTCTGGCTTCTAATGAGGCCTCAGTAGGTTTACCCTATAAAGTAAACAAAGTACATGCTTTAAGTAGCTCTTTGTTTTCGTTAATTTCACCAACAAGTCATTTTAAAAAGGGGTTTAAAGTTGATGGACTTGATCACTAACCAGGGAAACATGACAAGGCAATATAAATAGTACTGGTCACTACACAGACTGCTCCCTGGTCTCTGACAGTTTAGCACTCAGGACTTCCACCCTGTCTAGGAGGGCCACAGGGCTGCCGGCAGCCCGCCGCAGTAGTTATATGACAGTGCTCTCCCAGACCCAACCAGCTGCTGCTACGCAGCTGGGTCAGCTGATTACCAGCACTTGCCTGGCCAGGCTCCTCACCAGAACAGGGCTGGTGGCTCCTTGTAATAGGGAGGCTGCCCTGTTGCAAGATGTTTTTTCACCCAACAAGAAGTGACTCACCAGCATTAGAAATCTGCCAAAGCACACACCCAGTGTCTCCCCTCTTCCAACTCTGAATACAACTTCTGCACCTTGGACCTATTCCTAGTCAGCTTTATACATTTGAAATTAGTTAAGTATTGCAATAACAGAGATCCACAGCCCTCAAGGTTCTGATAATCCCTCTGTCCACTTCTTCTACAAGTCTGGGTTTTAGTCCCACAGAAAAATTAATGATGAAGATCTTCTGATATTTCATTTTCGCAGCCTAGCATTTCACTGCAGAACATCTCCCCTCCACAGATGAAGGATGGGATTTAGCAGTGAGCAGAGACACCCTTGTTTAGTGTTTCTCATCTACAGATTTCAAACCATTTTGCAACAAAGCATCGTTATCCCGATTTTACAGATGGGGAAACTGAGGCAAGAGATGACTTGCCCAAGGTCACCTAGAAGGCCAGTGGCAAAGCCAGGAATTGAATCCAGGTCTCTGAACACTAGGACAGGTGACCTCTACAGGCCAAAAAACAATGCACATATTCTTAAGTAAAAGATATGCATGCAATTAATCATGTTCACTGGTTTGAGACATTCAAGTTATTTTAGGCTCATTTTCAAGATCATCCTCCTGTCTTTCAGAAACAAACTAATATACATTCACTTACCCTGAATTTTTTTTGTAACATCTGTGGGTTCAGCGATCGGAAAAGATGTATCAGAGTTCTTGCAGACATCATTACATCTACAAAACAAATATCAGAAATAAACAAACACCTTGAAGAAAGCAGGATCTGGATCAAACAAAAAAGAAAGCATCCAGCTAAGTTTTGTTCTGTAGCTGGAGAAGAAGGTTTAAGGAAAAACACTGCATTTCTTTACATCTTTCTCAGTAGTAACTTTTTAGCATTATTCTATTTGACAACCCATGTCTTTCCCTTCTGCTCTGGACTTCCTACTGTATATACACAATTAGAAGCCTAACTTTTTTAGTAAAAAATGACGCAGTAAAGAGCAGGGGTTAGCTTATGAACAGGTCATTGTGTTTTTTTTTCTTTTTTTTCAACTGGAGGGGTTTTCACCAAACTTCAGCTCCCAGCCCAGCAGGGAAAACTGCTGATGCACCAGGAAGTTTTATGTACCTGGAGTGTCTGCAAGGCACAGAGCCCCTCAGCTCCCTGTAGCTACTGTTCGCCGTTCCAGGTCAACAGGAGCGGTGGGAAGTGGCATCCAGCATGTCCCTTGGCCTGCACTGCTTCCCGCAGCTCCCATTGGCTACGAATGGCAAAAAGCAGCCAATGGGAGTTTCCAAACCGCCTATATAGTGTCAGCTAATGAACGGATCACTGCGATTTTTACAATTTTTTTTTAACTTGGGAGGTCAGCTTATGAACAAACGGGCTTATGATCGACTATTTACAGTCATTTTTAAACCCCCTTCTACTCTCATCTTTCTTCCAACTGAACTAATATCTTTGCTCTACTCTAGGTTTATTTGCTGGATATATCTCCCCAAAAATCCTGTCAAAATTTAAACAGCCACCAACATCTGTGTGGATCTGTTACCTCTAAAAAGTTTCTTCAGGACTAAATCAGATATTCCCAAGATAACTCACACCATCAATATACATACAGGTCATGAACACGCATCCCCTACAATGACCAAGCAACTGACAGAGTTCCCACTGATCAAACTGCGAAAGATCAAGCCCTTATTTAGCTTCAGTTCAATTAACTACTAGACAACTACACCTCTCCCCCCTCCCACTACTCTGGCTGTATCATCTCCCACATGAGAACACCTGGAACAGACATAGAGGTGCAGGACACCAAAGTGAGAAATACTCTCCAACTCTCCAACTCTGATAGCAGAACACACAACATAAACGAGGTTTGTTTGGTTTTTTTTTTTTTCTTGGGAGACAAATTTTTCCACCTTGAAAGCGCTAAACTTACTTTTATCTTTATGAGATCTGTACTGGGCGAGGTCTTGGAGCAGGTCTTCAGTCATAGCCAGAGGACATCTTGCAGTTATCTCTTTTATCGCATTAATTCTAGAAAAATCAAAGTGTTTTTTTTTTTAATTTCCTATTAGAAAAGATTTTCATAGACTCCCAGGGTTGGAAGAGAGCTCAGGAGGTCATGGAGTCCAACCCCCTGCCCAAAGCAGGGCCAACCCCAACTCAATCATCCCAGCCAGGGCTTTGTCAAGCTGGGGCCTTAAACACCGCTAAGGATGGAGATTCCCCTCCTCCCCCAAGGAACCCATCCCAGTGCTTCACCACCCTCCTAGGGAAATAGTTTTTCCTAATATCCAACCAAGACCTTCACCACTGCAACTTGAGCCCATTGCTCCTCGTTCTGCCATCTATCACCACTGTGAACAGCCTCTCTCCATCCTCTTTGGAACCCCCCTTCAGGGAGTTAAAGGCTGCTATCCAATCCCCCCTCACTCTTCTCTTCTTTTAGGCACAACATGTCGCATTCTCATGTCTGAGAGCCAGAGGCTGTCATCCCGAGGCACCCAACGGTGTCCAAGACAAGAGCAGCAGGGACTCAGCCCCCTAGGCCACCTTTCGCAGGGGCTGCAATCCTGGCCATTCTGCACTGACTGCTCCCCTAGCCACCCCGATGGCCCTGTTTTCAGAGGTGCACATGCTCCGCGTCTCTGAACGCTAAGATAAAGCGCTAGCACGATAGCTGGAAAGCATCCAAGACCAAAAGAGGGAAGTGGGCAGCCCACACAAAAAAGCTGAAGCCAAGGGGCTGCCATGTGTGTGCCTCGTGCAGTCAGGAATCTTGTCTTTATTCACCCATGGTCAGTGGAGCAAGTGGGTCAGTACAGATCGGGACACCATTTCAGCGAGATTTTAGCCAGTATGGAGTACTGGAAAGACTCCCTGCCAGCCATCCCAAGCCCCTTCACTGCCTGTTACATCTCTGTGCACAAGGGCTGAGTTCTAGGGGGCAGGAGCCCTATGGCAGCAGGAGCAGAACCCCCAGCCCTGTGCATAGGTGCAGCAGCTCCGCAGAGGGGCAGGGATTTCTGCTCCTTGCCCTGCTGGGAGGGGCAGCGCAAGGAAAGTAGCAGAACTGCCACCCTGGGCTGGGGTGGAGTCATGTTGGGAAGGACATTACAAGCGGTCATGTGACCTCTTAGCTGGCATGCCCTCCCCTGCCATACCGGTACAAAATTTTGTTTACGTGCACCCCTGCCCATGGTTAGATCAGCAAAGGAGAGCCTACGCCCACACAAGAAAGCTTCCTTTCCAAGTACCTTGTCACTCACATTGATCCTCACCATTCCCTGTCTCTCTGTGGACTCAAATCCACCCCCTACTCGCTCCTTATGGTTGAAATCATTTTAGCAAGAACCATTCTTAATGGCATGGCTGGAGCTAGTGAGCGTATTCCCACCCGCACCCCTTCACAATTGGGGTGAGCAGGGACACCCTTTCTGGAGGCTCAGATCTCTATTACGAAAGTGATCTAATACATTATACATTGTTATTACATCATGAGTGTTATTATACATTATACCAGTCCATAGCTTGGGTCCCAGCAAAATAAGCCTGTTTACACTGGACACAGAAAGAGGGTTAGAACCCTGCTGGCCACAGCTATATTTAAACTTAGCTCTTACTAACACAACTGCAGTCATTGTACAGACAGGATCTGAAGACTTTACTGTCATATTATCTACATTCCCAAAGATCTTGCTACCCAGGAAAGCAATTAAGAATAGATTCCTGTTCTCAAAGCACAAAAAGCTTTTTAAAAAACATTTCAGTGAGGTTTTTTTTTTTTTTAAAGAGACACACCAACTTCTTTTCTAATCACATGCACAATGTTTCTAGAAACCCAGGTTCCCTGGGCATCCCAGACTGAGTTGTGATAAATGTTTGTACCTACCCTACAGTCATAACTTCCCCGGAATTCTTGTCAGTGACAAAGTTGTTGGCTACGGTCATTAATACTGACTGGATGATCTAGAAAAGAAGGAAGTAATGTAGATCCAGATGAACAAATATTCTTATTGTAGTTATGTTCATTTGCATACAATGCCGTATTCACAAAAGGCACACTCACCCAAAGCTTGGGGCTTGGCCCTTTAAGAGGCTATTTTTAGAAACATTCTAATCCCCGGAGCATTTTTTTGCGACACAAATCCTACTACAGGGAGTAAATGTGACCTAGTGGATACAGTAACGAATTGGGACTCAGTGGACTTGGGTCTGCCACTGGTCTGCCGAGTGACCTTGATCAAGTCACATCACTGCTCCGAGCCTCAGTTTCCTTTTCTGTAAAATGGGGATATAATGCTGCAGTGCTTCTTTGTAAAGGCCTTTGAGATTTACTTTGATTAGAAGTGCTATATGGGAATCAGTGTTTGAGCATCCCAGTGCCAGATGGCAAGGAGGTTCCTAGTTTGCGGCAGTGAGTCCTAGCTGGCCTGACCAGCGCAGTACACTTCACGCAAGGTTGTCATGATGTTTCTACAAAAGGTGGCATGTAATGGTCATTGGAAAACAACTAGCATGCTGATCATTCACATTCTGGTGTGATGTACATACCGTTAACAGGCAAAGTTATCCAGATGTGCTAGAAATAGGACACTAAAATGTTTTTTAACCAAGCATGTCAGGGGAAGTTGATAAATAGGTTTCTCAAGAAAAAGGAAATAGCTGCACAAGGCAGGTGTTGCCATGGATGCTGGTATAAGAATTTGCAGAAGGAGCACTGCACTGTAACAGTTACAAGTAGGGGTGAAACCAGCATGGAGGCCACACTACTGGGGAAAGGAAGTTCATCTTGGGGACACACCTCAGAAAAATACATTCCGAAGTTTACTGGATTGCAGAGAGAATCCCTAAGTTATCCTTCACCTGAAGAGTCAAAGACACAGAGCACTTTGGGCTCTGTGATTGAGTCCGGGCTAAGCACTGGCCAGCCATGCAGGAAAAACAACTGTGGTGAGAATCTTAGGTCGCAGAAAAGACTCCAATTTGTTCAATAAGGTGTTAGTCTTAGAAGTGCATTTTATTGGTGGGTGTTTGTAACTGCGGATTATCCCAATTCCTTCTTCTTGGCACCACTTAAATATTAATATCTTTGTTAATAAACTTAATCTTGTTTTATTAACACATCAGTCCTATGTTTCAAACCAAAGAGGAAAATTCTCTGGCAAATTAACAGGCCGGCGCTGCGTAGTATCTCTGTAGAAGAGCAGCAAACTTAATAGGGGTTTGAGAGTGCTGCACAGAGAGAGGTTGAGCACTGCAGGATTGGAGGGGGGAGGAGAGATAACTCAGGGCTGGAAGGTTTGTGGAGGCCACCTTGCCACAAGTAACTAGGCTGTGGAAGCCAGAGCCCGACCAGCATGCTTGTGCACATACGAATGTCAGTGCAGTGATCCACAAAAGCAAGGATTGAAAACGCGCAGAGTTGCAAGGCAGGTGTTGACTGAACCCACGGCTGGCTGGGGCAAAGCCCAAAGAGGCCCGGACAGTCGTTAACCGTCGAACTTGCACAACAAGTGCAACAAGTACAAGTGTTCCGTTTGAGCTCAGCATGTGCTTTTCAACCCCACCTGGCCCCAAGAGGGTCTAATCTCAGAGGAAATGAGCAGACACCACAGAGAAATCACTCTGCATTTCGTTTTTCCCTTCATAAACAATACCCAGCAGCCAACATCGCTTCTAGTTTGGGACTTTTAACGCGATTGGGCAGGTTTTTGCCTCTCTCTCGGCATAGCTGCTGAAGGTGCAGAGAGCTATAGGAGTCTTTTTTTTCCCCCAATATTAATAAGATCTGGAAGGATCCTGACCTCGGGTGGCACCAGATGATGAGACGCTTGCGCCGCAAAAAGAAGGATCTTGGTGACTTCTAGAAAAGTAGAAAACAGAGAAAGGTTCCACAGTCAACAGACCAACGTATTTAATAAGCCACTGAAAGCAGGAACAGCCAGATTCTAATTCCGTGTCCCGTCCTGCAAAACACACAGCACCCTGAACCTCCACACAGAACATGAAGGCATTCGAGGCCTTGCAGAACCAGATCCTCTGTCACCACAAAAGCACTTGCTCAGATACCACAAACTTTACCCCCGGCCATCAGCTGGCCACCTGTTTTTAAGCTCTGTAAATGGACTGAAGAGCACTTTGAGAAGTCTGTCCCAGACCCGCTGGGGGTACACAGAGGTCTTGCATAGGGTACATCAACGCATCTCTATATATCTGCCTAGTTTTACACTAGGCTACATACAAAATACTAGCCAAGTCAGTACCAACTAAAGTTTAGTACAATGACTTGTATCTACTATGCACTGAAATGTAAGTACAATATTTATATTCCAATTGATTTATTTTATAATTATATGGTAAATAGGAGAGAGCCAGCCAGTTTCCAGCAACAGAAATTCCAAAGTGTCACTCTGTCTGGTTTTGTAAGCAAGGGGTTTTTAAGTGCACTGAAACTTTGGGGGCATGCAAAGCAAATCAGACTCCTGAAAGGGGTACAATAGTCTGGAAAGGCTGAGTGCAACATTATTTCAGTGCAGAGCAGGGGCTATGCAAACTAAGAGACACAAGCTTTGCTAAATAATTACAGACAGCTTCTTGTAGGTGCTTGATTCCATGCACAGAACTCAGGGGATCCATTCTATTCTGATTTTAAAAATTCTAGCTCCCAGTTGTAGAAATACAGTCCACAGTTTCCAGAGCTCTGGAAATCAGGGCCTTTATAGCCCACCACAACTGGGAGCAAAACTGTATCTCTGTTCTCCTCCCTGTTCCTTCCACACCCTCCCTACCTGACAAGGCAAACCTATTTGTCCAACCTCTGTCCTACAAGCACCACTGGTTGGGACCAACTGTGCAAAGGACACTAGGGGAGTGCAAAACACAAAGGCAGGGAGAGGAAACATACTTTGTAAATAGTGGCTTACCTCGCTGATGGGGCTGCATGAACCGTTGCACAAAGGGATAGAAGTTGAAGAGAAAAAGCTGCGGGGAGGAACGTTGAAACTGGATTAAAACCTTCCCATATTCCCTCCCCTGTACCTGCCTGCCCAGACGAAGGGGCTGCAAACCGTTCATAATAAACGAGCCCAAACCGGAATTCATTGCATGTCAGCATTTAACAATTAGGAGTCCATACAGCGTCTGCAGAATTCACATTTTCAAGCTCTTCCGTGGTGATTTCCCTCACCCTCTGACATGAAGAGACAGTCCTGCTGAAGCCAGACGGTATACGGGCAGGTTTCCCCTCCCACACTCAGTAGCGCCCGCGTTTGCCAATGCTCAGGACAGGCTGCAGGGCCCATTGTTTCTCCTTGGTCCACAGGAGGAAGGAGAAGTCGGAGCACTGTATAAATTGTGTTTGTGGGGATTAATACAGCACAGCTATACTCTGGCAGCTGCCGGGGGGAGAGAGGGAGGAGGGGACTAACAGGGTCCCTTTATGGTAACAGTACTCTGAAGACACTGCCAAGAGCACTCAGATCCTAGGCTCATAGCCCTGCCATGAGAGCAGGGGACTGGACTTGATGACCTCTCAAGTTTCCTTCCAGTCCGACGATTCTGTGATTCCTTTATGTTACCATCAACCTCAGTGACTCCTGACCCAGAGGTGTGAGAACTAGGAATGCTGGGTGTATGTACTAAGATGAGGGCCTGAAACATAAGCCCACGTATCACAGGCTGGGTATGAGGCCTGAGGCCCAGACACAGTAGTCAAGACTTCGCTAATATAAAGCGGGGTTAAGGCTGCGAAAAACAGCCAGGCCCCGGCTCACAGAAGTTGGCAAGAATAGGGCTGACGTTACAGAAACACTCATCTCTAAGAGGTACGAGGCACAGGCCGAAAACACATTCCAGAGAGGTCATAACAGAACATCTTGTGAAGAAACATATCGATAACTCCACACACACACACACCCACCCCCGACAGGTAACAGAACATACCGACCCAGGTTATGGACAGGGTCTAAACTAACAGCAGGATCGTAATTGAACCCCCCCTTGTACGAGGATAGGGGGTGGTAACTAAGCAACAGGTGGCGGCAACCTGATACGCCCGGAGTGATGTGTGACGTCTTTTAAACTGTGTATAAAAGTGAACCCCAAAGAGCTGCCTTCGTCTGAGCTAGGGGGCAGTGTCGAATTCCATGGTGCTGAGTCGGTCCATTGTAACAATCACACCTGTGTTAGCAGAACTATAGGCACCTAGGTCCAGGGAAGCTAGGACTGTGCCTTGTCTACAATAAACCTGGCCCGGTGCCTTCCATCCTCATCTGATTTTGCCATCTTCTGGGGCTCTCTCAGGCTATGTCTACACTGTGGGTTTTTTGCAGAAGAGGATATGCAAATGGCACGCTCATTTGCATATCTTCTTCCGATTCTTTTTGCGGAAGAGGTTTTGCCACTAAAAAGCCCCATGTAGACGGGGCCATTTGTCGGAAAAAAAACGTTTTTCGCAAGATCCCTTATTCCTCAAAAATCAAGGTTTACAGGATCTTGCAAAAAAGGGGTTTTTTTTCCCCGACAAATGGCCCCGTCTACATGGGGCTTTTTAGCAGCAAAACCTCTTCTGCTAAAAGAATCGGAAGAAGATATGCAAATCAGCATGGCATTTGCATATCCTCTTCCGCAAAAAAACCGCAATGTAGACATAGCCTCAGGGCAAGTCTAGACTTGCTTTCACTTTCAAAAGATGATATGCAAATTCAGCACAAATTTACATATCTTCTTCCGATCGCTTTTTTGAAAGAGGTTCTTTCGAAAAAAAGTATTTTAGACGCGGTTCTTTTGAGAAAAACCCCTTTTTCAAAAGAACCGTGTAAACCTCATTTTTTTAGGAAGAATGGTTCTTCATAGAGAGTTTCCAGTTTCCCTGTCCTGGCCTGGAAGGCATTTACTATTAAACTGCTGACCCTCTCATATCCACTAATAGTGCCAGACATGGAGTGGTTTGGGGCTGTAAACGTAAGCCCATTAGAAAATAAAATGAAGCCAACCCCATCTGGAGCTATAAAGCCAAGTGGCGAAAGGCCAGGGCATTATCCCACTGTGCTATCATGATCACATGCAGACCGTTCGTGATCTGTGAGCTCAAAAACCCATCGCCATTAACTCGCTCCATACCTCGTGTATCCCAACTAGTCTGGAGATCAGGTCCATGAGCATCATCTTCACTTCGGAGCGTTCCTTGGAGGTCTCGAGCTGCTTGAGGAGCTTCTCTGCAAAGTCTGGAAGCAACATGGAGCGTGAGCGAGAGTTACTAGCCGGGGTAGGTTCCAGGATCTCAGCCCCAGAGACTTTGGGGAATAACACAGTCACAAACCATTAGATAAACAGCTACTGCGGCTCAGGCAGCCTCACCCTGAGGGAACACCAGATGAACTGCTTCCTGGCATTAGAGCGCCAAGGAGAAAAAAACGTGACAAAAGGAACAAAAGGCTCAAAACAGGAAGAACAAGCAAAAAGGGACATCAAAAGGCTTATCACAGGGTGGTTTGCTCCCATAAGGGCCCAGAGGTCTGGGGCCGGCCAGCCTTGTTGAGTCAGCCCTGCTTGTGCCATATTTAGCAGCTTCCCAGTCTAAGGGGGCTGGACTCACTGGGGTCAGCGTGAAACATCTCAAAGGGCAAAGGAAACTCCACTTGCAGGAGGAACCACAGGGAGCGAAGCTGGGCTCCTAGGGAAGTCCCTGACGTTGGTTGTAGAAGGATGCCAAGGAAGCAACTTGGGTGAAACCATCTTGGGGCTGGGCGATTTAAACAGGAACAGGAAGCTGAGCAAGACAGACAGGACTAGAAGCTATATAGACTGCACAGGGTGGAACGCCTCTCGGTCCAGTAGACCAGCCTCAGAGACTTGCCTGAACATCAGTATCTCGGCTTGAACACGTATTAGGGGTTCCAAAGTGCATGAATCTCAAATGACTGGGACACGGCGCTTACCTTGGGGATCGTGGATCAGATGAATAGCGGAGAAGTTAAACACCTCCGGCTTTTTCTTCTTCTTATGTTTCTGTGGGAGAGCAAGAGACAAGAAGACACTTTTTCCTTGCCAGGGAAGAATTGGTCTAAGCTAATTCCAGACAGTAGTTCTGGAGGGCCGCCACGCCGCACTGCCAGCTTTAAGAGGCATGTTTTGATTTTAAATAGTAAAGTTCATCGGCGCTTTTTAACATTTCCTGAGTTACGTGCGGTTTTCTGCCACGTGATGCCAGGCAAAGTCAATGCAAACTGCATAGCCAAAGCTCTACTCCAACGCTGGAAACCACAGGTGCCAACTTCCCCTCTTCTCCCAAGCCTCTGCCCCCACTCCTTCCCATCACCCCTGTCCTGCCCCCATTCTTCCCCTTCCCCAAAGCTCATGCTGCATCCCAGCCCAGAGTCCCCTATCATGGTCCAGGGAGCCTGGATCCAGGATCTGCCGCCCCTTCCCCAACGCCAGCCTAAGCCCCAGTTGGAACCTGCAGGGGCCAAGGGAGGGGCACCGATCCTGCAGCCCGAGGCCCAGAGCTGCCACAGTGGGGAGAGGTGCCTTTCCCTCCCAAGCCCAGACGTGGCTGCGAGGAGAGAAAGAACTGGGGGGAGGCCTTGGAGCACCCTCCTTTACCCTGCCCCACCCTGCACCCACTTCCAGAGCCCTCACACCCCTGCACCCCAAACCTCCGTCCCAGCCCTGAGCCCTCACGCCCCCAAGCCTCTGCCTCAGGCCTGAGCCCCCACCCACACTCAGACCCCCTTGGCCTCAACCCTGCCACATGAATTTTGTTATGCACCCCCACACAAAGGCGGCGTGTCACACACACCCTCCACATTGGTGAACAGAACAAAATTCATTCCGCTCAGAGGAGGGACAAAAATCAGAGGGGACACCAGATGAGAGCCCCAAAAATTCTGATCTTGAAGGTCCCAGTGTATGACCTGACGAAAGGAGCGCACCTCATATAGATGGACCGGGGTCTCAAAAAGGGGAAACAAGAACAGCCTGTCATCTTCAGAAGTCTACGCCAGGGGTTCCCAAACTTTTTGACACGGGGACCAGTAAATCCATTCACGAGCTTTTGGAGGACCGGTAACATTCATTTGCATATTTGCATATTCAATAAGCAAATGATGAATATTCAAATAAGTTGTTTCTGATCCTCTCAAAGCCCCCAGTGCCAGCGTTAGCAAAGCTTTTGATACAGTCACCCACAATATTCTTGCCAGCAAGTTAAGGGAATATGGACTGTAAGATGGATAGAAAGCTGGCTAGATCAGGGTTTCCCAAACTTTTTACTTTAGTTGGAACCCGTTTTTTTTCAGTACTGTCTTTTGCAGCCCAAAAATATAAACGCGTATAAAAAAATAGAATGAAAAATGAATAAATTTTCAGTGTTTCACCCGGCTGCATCCTCCACCCAGCCTGGGCCAGGGCTTGGGGGAACCGGCGCCACATGAGCACTTCAGGAGGCGGGACCAGGAGCAGATTGTGGGTAGGATATCTGGCTGAGAGGGAGGGTGCAAGGAAGGGTAGGGTTGCCAGGTGTCCGGTTTTGTACTGGACAGTCCAGTATTTGAAGGTTTTGTCTGGGAAAGAAATTGAGAAATTACCAGACATATAAAATGCCTTGTATTTTCTAGTTAGGTATGTTTTATTATAATTAGGTGTATTAGTCCTTAGCTGCCTGGCTGGTAGATGTGCTCACGCTGTCTGAGTGTCTACACCTGCCAGGCAGTTCTCAGCTACTCCAGGGAGGGTATGTGGGAGGGAGGGGGCCAAATGGAATCCCCGGCCAGACTCACTCGTCTGCCAGGGTCTGCATGTGCCCAGGTCAGTCCCGCTCCCCCCACCTTTCTCTTCCCAATCTCTCCAGTCCAGCCCTGCTGCCCCCGTCCAGCCCTGCTTCCGGCGGCCGGTTCCCCTGCCACCCACCACAATCTCCCGGTCAGCCCCGCTCCCCAACGACCCCCACCAGCCCCGCTGCCCCGTCCAGCCCTGCTTCCGGCAGCTGATTCTCCCGTCCTCCTCCTGCTGATCTCCCTGGCCAGCTCCCCGTGCAGCCCTGGTTCCGCTGCCTGCCCTCTCCGATCTCCGCCGCTGGACACCCCGCTACCCCCAACCCTGCTTCTACCCCCCCCCCCCCAATCTCTGCAGGACAGCCCCACTCCCCAGTCCTGCTTTTGCCGCCCCGCATCTCCGCGGGACAGCCCCGCTGCCCCCAGCCCTGCTTTCGCCGCCCGCCCGGATCTCTGCGGGACAGACCCGCCACTCCCAGCCCTGCTTTGGTCGCCTGCCCGGATCTCCACCGGGACAGCCCCGCTGCCCCCAGCACTGCTTCCCAGCAGCCGGTTCCTCCCCCCGTCCTCCCAGCCCACCCCGCTCTGCTGCCCTCCCGGCAGCCATGCTGAGGCCCGGTATTTTTTTCCCACGGCCCGGTACCGTGGGAAACGCTGATCTACGCAATGGAGCCCTGCATTATTAGGGCAGGCTGCTTTTAAAATCCCATTCAGATTTACAAGTTTTCCATTGACTATTGTTTGCCATTCTACCAAGCCACCACTAGGAACTTTACGCTTAGATTCTGCTGCTAGCTCCACAGTGATGCCAACAGGTGGGCTTCTCTCACCTTCAAAACCTTCATCGCTTTCTCCAGCTTCTTCTTGTGTTTGGTGGTTTTCTTTCCTGTGGCGTATCTCAACTTGAGATCTCTGGCCGTGGGCCCCTCATCCTACGGAAAGGAACATCAGAAGAGAATGACTCAAGGGAACATGGCTTCACGTAGGACACTGCAGCTGATTGTCGGCAGGGTCGCACACCAAGTTTTCAAGAATAGGAAACCAATACACTCTATCTCCAAATATTTGCCATGCAACCAGCCTGACCTTCACTTCAATACTTAAAATTTTGACTTCATGAAAGAGAAGACGTACACCAAGATTTAGGACCAGGTGACACCCACGTCAATAAAACAAAACAAGAGATATGGTACCAGTGATGAGGCAATAGAACGTATTATTCAACACCACTCAATTCATGAGCAATACTTTAAAAGGAACTGGATACAGATCAGATGAAGCAGCAGGGACTGCATATTAGGTTAACGTAAGTCAGTTAATCTGTCCAAAAGAGAATTCTTAACAATATCTATGTACTGTCTGACACACTCTTCCCATTGCTAATGTCTGTGCATTCTGCACACATCGGTAAATTTATCCCCAAGACCATGTGAAATACAGATGTGCCATCTCCCCATTTTACAGATGAGGAACTGAGTCAAAGAGAGATAAAGTGACAGTCCAAAGTCACATGCAAAGTCTGTGGCAAAGCTTAAATCTAAAAAACAAAAATATGTGGACTCCCAAACCCCAGTCCAATCCTCCAATCACAAGTCTACATGAAGCCTCTGGTAATTGTTTACCTTTTAAACAATCATGGACCTCAGTCCCCAAATCCTCAATCAAGCACATGAGCGACTGATTTTAATTGGAGTTGGGTCAGCACACAACTAAAAGGATCACACTCTTCCTAAGAGTACTTCATAGTGTAAGCTCTTCAGGGCGAAGCCATGGATGCCTTACACCAATGTGCAGTGCCCAGCATCTTGAAGGCACTGCTAGAAACAAATACATTCTTACAGTCTGTAAAGAAAAATGTTTTTGTCTTTCCGACTAGCTCATTCTTATGCTGGGGGTTATGTCGTCACATGCTGCCAGCTATGAGATCACCAGCCCCGACTGTACAAGCGGGCCAGTGACTAAGTGGCCTTTAATGATCTTGATCATGAAGAGGACTGTTTTCTTGATCTTCCCCTCAGGTTATTTCCCATTAACAATACCAGCACATATTCTGAGGAGACCAACTCCCTCAAACAGATGGGCAAACACACACACTAACCCTTCTCTTCTTTCTGGCTGGCATGAAATAAAGCCCACAGGTGTGTGGGTGAGACAGACAGACACAAGGTGTAGGAAGAGACGGAGGGGAAAAAAAGGAAATGCAAAAAGGGACTAGGGTAGATACATAATACCTATTGCAGGTAAATGTATCTTATTTTTCAGAGTTTGAGAAAGCGACAGCAAGAGCTTAGCTACCAGACTAACCTCAGATTCTGAGTCACTCTCTCTCTTCTCATCTTCATCTTTCCCCAGGAAGAATTTCAAGCCAGCAACTAGTATCTGAAAAACACAGGCAGTGGGGAAGGGGAGGGAAAAAAAGGGAAAATTCATTTATAAGAGGCAAAAGTCCTCATGTTAGGTCACCAGTTGTTTAACACAGTAAAAGGGACACGCTGACTGACAACACAAGACACCTTGTACAAAAAAACTCCATCACTTTTGGCTGCCGGTCTTGCAATGGATCAAAGCGAAGCAGGACTTACACCCCCATGTGAACCTGTACCACTGATGCAGTTTAAGGCCATGTTTGCACTAAGGCAGCTTCGCTAGCAGAGGTATGTCGGCAAAGCACCTCAGTGCGGATGTAGCTTATTACCAGCCACACTGCGCTTTCACCAGTATTGTTTGTTCTACCTGCCCTAAACAAAAGCAGCAAAGCCAGCCCAATGGCATCGAAACCCAGGGTTGCTACCAGAACAATGATGTCTCCCATGTACATGAAAAGGTCCTGGAGTGACATGACTATAGCACAGACACAACCAGCGTTCCCTCTAAGCTGCAGGGCAGCACAGCTTCACAGGTGATTAATCAGCCCCCGCCCAGTCAGGGGCTCAGAGCTGACTGATTGGGCGAGGCTGATTAATCACCTGTGACCAGTGCTGCCCTGCAACTTAGAGGGAACACTGGATACAACCTATTGCGTGAAGTCTGTTTTCTGGGAAGCTACAGGTTGAACCTCTCCAGTCTGGCACACTCTGGTTTGGAAACATCCGTGGTCTGGCATGATTTTAATTAGCGGGATATCCAATTATCATGGGTGTGGCCAAGTTTTCTGCTTTCATATAAAGTTTGTTTACAGCCACCAGTCCTAGCTCTCAGTGTTCTGTGCTATTATTTAGCTCTAATTTACTCCTCACTGTCCTCCAAGAGCCCAGCAAGCAGTGGAAGTTTTGGTAATGCTGCTAGACAATATGACCGCCTGTGATCTGGCAAATTCTTTGGTTCAACACCGGTCAGGTCCTGAGGGTGCCGGACTAGAGAGGTTCAACCTGTAGGACAATTTTGATTTTATTGTTCTGACCATAAGGCCACTCATGGTAACTCTGGCAGCAACTTGAGCAATTGCACTCAGTTTCATGAGATGGTTTTAAAAAACAGAGTATGGGCCTTTATCATATAAAGTCCCAACCCATGGCATCCTAAGTGTTTCTAGAACCAACCCCACTGCAAAATCTGACACAGGGCTGTTGCTGGGAACAGACAGCGAGGGTACCGGTTATTTTCACGACTGAGCTGAGAAAGTGCAAGAGTGCTGCTCAGTGCTCCTGAAAGTCACTTTAGACCAGCAAGACCCAACACAAGAGGACATGGACTCTCACACCAGCCAGCAACCGCTGGGCTACTAACTTCCATTGCAGCTGACCAACTTATTTCTCCAAATCAGAAATAAATTAAGCTGTTCTCTTTGGAGACAAAAGTTAAATGAAACACCCTGGGGAATAATTACAGTAGAATCTCAGAGTTACAAACACCAGAGTTACAAACTGACTGGTCAACCACGCATCTCATTTGGAACTGGAAGTATGTTATCAGGCAGCAGCAGAGACCAAAAAAGCAAATACAGTACAGCAATGTGCTAAATGTAAACTATTAAAAATAAAGGGAAAGTCTTAAAAAGTTTTGACTAGATAAGGAAATTCTGTCCTGGTTCTATTTTAACAACAGTCATAAGCAACATTTTTCTTCTGCATAGCAAAGTTTCAATGCTGCCTAAAGTCACTGTTCGGTTGTAAACTTTTGAAAGAACAATAACGTTCTGTTCAAAGTCATGTGCAATTTCCATTCCCCGGGTGTTTAAAACATACTGGCATACCTTTGTGACTTTGGAAAAGCAGGCCGTTGTGATAACATTGACTGTTTTAGCGTCATTCCTGGAATAAGCAAAATATTTAATGTATCTTCACCATTTATAACAACAAGTAGTTTACTGATTTTGAAAAATTCTTAAAGTGACATAAAACAAGACATCATGGGAAATGTAATGCATTAGAAACAAACCCCACAATACCAGCTGCTTTCATCAGTGATATCAAAAGCAAACCAAGACGTTATGTTTCTCTATGCAATTTGTTGTCATTCTTCCTATACAAATATGATCAGACTAGATAGACAAAACATACACACTTTTGTGTAAGTACACACTGGAGAAAAAACACACAATTGCATGGAGCTACATGTACTATACACACTGCTGAAAGCATACACAAGGGCTTGGACATCAGCCACCTTTTGACTTCATGACTTACCCCACAGCAGAACTGTACAGAAGATTTAATGCATCAAAGGAGAGGCTCAAGAGCGCATGTATACGTACAGGTTTTGCTTGATGATTCTTATTGATTGGGAACCATTAAAGCATGTTGATTTGCAACACAATATAGTCTTTACGCTGCATTTGGTGCTTCTTTTTGCCAACCAGGAGGATGCACTACATCTACACACGTTTATTTAAGCAATTATATAGCTTAAATCAGTGGTCCCAGGCAGCGGTGCCCGCTTGAGCGCCATGCTTTCCCTTGAGGTGTTTGTTCTATGTCTCCGCCCACAGTGACCAGGGCCAGCCCAAGCCATTATTGCGCCCCGGGCACGTGGTGCATGCGCGAACCCCGCCCCCAGCAGCCCCAAAAGGTTGGGGACCACTGGCTTAAATGCATTTATTTGCCGTCTTAATTTTTACATTTTCTATTATATTAGAAAGCAGCGAGTGACATTTTCTATTTATTAGATTTTTTTTAACTTGTCATTTGGATGGCAATTCAAAATAAATTAAAATGCACAAAACAGCATTTTAAAATGTTTTTATTAGTTGAAGCTACCTTAAACATGCAAAAGGAAAAAACTTCTTAGAAAGTTTATCAAAACATGTTTTGCATTTAAAACTAACTGATTTATTCAACTTAAATAGTATTATCTGTAGTAAGTGAACTGATTGTTTCTAGACACCATGTCCTCAAGATTTTAGAACAAGATCTCATTTTTCCACACTTCATTTTTGTTCATAGTTTGGAAGAGGACAAGCTTTTCCAACTCCCAATTTGTTTCTAAATTTTGAATAAAGTAGTCAATGACCTGAACTAACTGAAAAGAAGAAAATAATCTCATGGCACCTGCAAAAGATGCTACTGCTGTCAAAAGCTGATTTAACCCATAAATAAACTTGAGTTCTGGGTGCTTAGCCAGTGACTTCCACCAGCTCACTGGTCTGACTTTCTTATAATTTAAGCAGAACATTTTTGCTGCCTTATTTTATTTTTTGTGCTTAATTATTTTAATACATTGCAGTGTGTTCAGGCCTTAATATTTTAATTTAAAAGTAAAAAGTCTACTTTAAGTAATTTTTTTATCCACACTGGTTTGCCCCAGAATAATTCTGAGACGCCAATTCTGTGACATCAAACTCACCAAATGTTCCTTCTATACAGTTCAATCATCACATCCAGAGATATCTTGGCTGCGGTAGGATTGCTGTCTCTTAACATAGTATACATGAAGTTCTGCAGCATCTTCAGAAGAAGTTGGGAAAATGATGAGAGTTTGAAAAAGTTTTCATAACAAAAACCATTCATTCAAAGGAACCCTGGAAGCCAGCCTACTTACTGTATTCATTTTATTGTTCTTGTGCTTAGCATTTATATTCTTGATGTCCGTCACAATGTGAGTATATAATGTCTGAAAACAAACAGTGAGAAGTAACATGAAGTAGCTATGCCTTGCAGCTTCCAAAGTTCATTCCCTTACACCCATTAGTACTATTGAGCAAGGAGAGAGCCACTTCCAATGGCAAAGAAGGGTTTTTCCCAAAACCACAGCTGGGAGAAAAAAAAAAGTAATTGGCGCCAATTCTGCAAAAGTTACACATGTGCTTAACTTCACACACTCCTGCAAATGGTCCCACGGACTTCAAAGGGGCCATGCATGGCACATAGGGCTTCTCAATGTGGGGATGACAGTAGGGAATGAACTTAGAGTGCAACCTTACAAAGCAAAAACTATTCTGCACTAACTCCTCATGTGCTTTGGCAGGAGTGCTTGGGAATCTCTACTTAGTTCAACAAGCCTGGTGTGCACTGCTGCTGGAATGACAAACTATCTATGACATGGGTTCCCAAACTGGGGGGGGGCGTGACGAAATTCCAGGGGGGGCGCGAGGCGACCCAGCCTCCCCCCCTCATCAAGTTTTGCTGCCCCGCTTAGTTCTTTTTTTTTTTTTTTTTCAACAAGTTTTGCTGCTTTTTTTTTGGCAGGCGGGGGGGGTTGGGGATGATGAGGGTTTTTTCAAAAATCAAGAAGAGGGGAGTGATGCCAAAAAGTTTGGGAACCACTGATCTATGAGGTTGCACTGTGCAGGGGGCTACTGACCAGTATAAGATGCGCATTTCTGGGGAGCAAGGCTGGTGCTGAGGGATAGTGGGTATCTCCGTGCATGGCATACACAGATGGCTGGGCACAGCTGTCCTGTTTTCAGCTGTGAGAGATGTTGCATGCTGGTGGCTGGGAGCCAACAGAAATGAGGGGAGAGGGGAGAACTGCTGCTCATCAGCAAAGCAGTGTAAAAGGCAGCCTAGGCTGGAGTGCTAAGGGGACACAACAGTTCAGATGGCTCCCTTGGGAATGTCACAGCACCATCATCTGCATGGTACTTCCACTAACTCTTACACCAGTGGCACCTGAACCCACGCAAGGAGTTCCAGTTGCTTGAGCCCTGTGAAATCAACAGCAGTAGCCAAAACTCAGAACGTCAAGGAACCAAGCCCGTAACTCTTAATGATCTGCCAACCCCCCTGTCTTATGGCGGCTGGGCGACAGACTATTTCATCTCACATTTCAGGTTTCTGAAGCTGGCCCTTTCATACTCAGCATATTTATCCCTACGGGCATGTCTACATTAGGAAATTATTTTGAAATAACTAAATTTGAAATAACTTCCGAAATATCTATTTCGAAATAAGCTTATTCCCCAAGGAAAGCAGGAGTACAGATTTCAGTCCATTATTTCAGAACCCGCTCATTATTTCAAAATAATGGGCTTGGTAGTGTGGACACTCCACTTGTTATTTCGAAATCAGGGGGACTATTTCAAAATAACTCCCTAGAGTAGACCAGGGCTAAATGTCCATCTCCATAACATTGGGACACAGGCTGCTAAAAGCCCAATACACTAAAATCTTCGTTACTGAAGTCAGCAGAACTACAATAAGGTTATATATTTAGGTACTTGGAAGAGCGAATAGGCGGTCGGGTACTGCTGAATTACTTGTGCTTCCTTCTCATTAGAGAGGGAAAAACCATTGACAAGAGGCTCACTGAGGATATAAAACCAGTTCTTATTTTGCTGCTTACTTTTCGTAGAAGTTTATCATGGCAGCGGAGGAGTTCAAAGAAGAGTTCCAGCAAACTTGTAGGATTTATTAGATTCTTGTTTCTCAATAAGATCAGAGCTTTGCAAAATGTCTGCAACAAAGAAGCAAAAATGTCGGGTCCACATCCTACTCAGAATTATACCCATGCTTAATTTTATACATAACAAGTAGTCCCAGTGAAGTTACCAAGACAGTTGACAGCAAACTAAGCATGTGCATCAGTCTTTGAATAATCAGACCATGAGGTGCTACAGGAGCCCAGAATTGCTGTGTATCAACAGGATCACTCTGGCCTTGATTTTTGGATACCCAATTTGAGGCATCTTGAAGGAGCCTGATTTTCAGAAAGCCGGGCACTGAGAAACTGAGGCACACAAAATTAATAGTCATTAGGACAATGTAAGCCAGCAATGGGCAACCTAGGCTAGTGAGTGAGCTGCATGAGCGGCCCTCCTTCATCTCTGGGCCACAGAACTGTCATAACCCAGATGGTCTCCTGGGACAGGGTCGTTTCACGAACTGTGCTTGCGTACCTAAAATTTGCAGGGTGTGCCAACTGAACCATCGTAGCACTCTCATCGGCTGCAGAGGGAATGGACGGCTCTCACAGTCAATGCTGCATGCGATCAGCATGCATCTCACTTCACGTACCCTTGCTTTATGTGTGTGACTTTAGTAATACCAGTAGGAAAAAACCGATATGGACGGAAACTAGTGGAATCCTGCAACCCTGCACGTGGGCAACGGTACGCAAAAATGTCTCGTGGGCCACAAATAGAACCCTGATGGGCAGCACATGCCCTGCAGGTTACCCACCAGTGATGTAAGCCCTTCCTTATACTGTAAAATACAATTGTCTCCAGAATCCTCTTAAAGACCTTATCAATACATATCAGTGTTTTAAATGTCAGACTTGCCATTCGAAGATCTGCATCCAAAACTGTGTGGTTGTAAGAAAGCAAATCTTTCAGCTGCTGTGGAAAATCAACAAGATGTTCTGGATAGCACTGCCCAACCTGTTTAACAAAAAAGGGTTATTGAAGTCCCCATAATAAACTGTAACAATGTAACAATGATATATTTGCCTGAGAGATCTGACACTGTAAAAAAACTCTCCTTAACCATCATACATTAAAATGACTAGCTTGTTCATAAACTGAAACATACCCACATAATTTCTTGAATGCTGACGTTTCGATCATATTACATACCAGCATAAAAACTCACTTCTTAAATAATTAAAAGGATTAAGAAAGAGTTTTGTAAAATCTGTACGGTCAATGCATTTAAAGGTGATCTGCAACACTCATTCCAAAAATAAGGTAATTATGAAGTAATAAGTGCCATGTAGCATCACTATGTTGTCCCAGAATCATTCTAAAACACCACATCTACTAACAATTCTGGTGAAGTAATGTAGTCTGTCAAATGGGGTTCAACGAAGTTATTGTTTGGTTTTTTAAACAAACATCTAGGTTTTTTAAATGTTTTATATTTACCATTTTTATACCATAATCCACCAAAAGCAACAGAGGAGAAGAGGAATTTAAAGATCTAAATTATTAAAATCTTTGTGCCATTTACTTGCCACTGGCTGCTAGCTATTTTGGCGGTGTGTATATAGCTTACAATTATTTCATTTGGAGGAAATGTTTTGCAGGTCACCTTTAATAGTTCATTGGGTTGGCTCTTCCTAGAATTGTGGAATTTTACCTGTGCCAGGAACATCACCAATTCAGCCAGTTCCTTACTGGGCTTATCTGGCTGGAGTTTGAAAATCTCCACATTGGACTGGTAGTGATGATACTGCTGAAGAAACTGAAACACAAACATGGCATTTCATTCTTAGTTATTAGTAAGACAGCTTTTCAATAGCTAGAGATCCAAGGTCCCCATTCTGCTCCACTCTGAAAACTCCCAGTGACATCAGTGGTACAGCACCAAGCCCTTCACGCCAGAAAATCCCTCCAAAATGGCACTGAATCCCTTGAAACATATAATTATGTCAACCAAGCAGCTTTTCATGATACATCTCCAGCATCTCAGTGATATGACTAACTGCTAATCCACCTGGAATGAGAGTAGGTCTTTTATTAGGGTGGAGTATTAATATTTATAGTGGGGCACATAGGCACCAATCCAAGTTAGGTAACTGCAAACTGATCTTGCAAAGATTTTATGCACTGTGAGTAGTCAAGCACATGCTTAAGTCTTTGCAGAATGGGGGCACAGCAGAGTATGCATCTGAAGCTGGTAAAGCATAAATAGCTATGGTACAGGTATACTGCATGCACATTGCATGGAGGCAGGAGGTGTTACTGCCATTCTGACCAATTATCACTGTGTGGAGAATTCCTAAGGTCCAAAATTCAGGATTCAGCTCAACCTCTAACCATGGGGGGAGAAACGACAGCAAGGAAGGTATCCAGGCCTACTGACCATATATTGTGAGAACAGCTGCGTTTATCATAAAGGATCAAAGAGAACAGATATCCCTTGCCTCCAAACTAGTGTTCAATGTGACTGTCCCGCTGGCAAAGACTCCATCTTGGACTAGGGACGTAAGAGTTTAACCAGTTAACCTATAAGCTAATGCGTAACAGCAGGGCTCGACAAATCCACTTGCCCGTGGCGAGTAGATTTTGGCAGCTGGTGAGCTGACGGGGCGGCGCCGCCCCGTGGCGGCGCCGCCCCGTGGCGGCGAGGGCGACCCGCCCCGCACTTCAACAGCGCCGACCCCCATGCTGCACAGGCAGCGCGGTGTTCTGACAGCGGTCTGCACTGCTTGCTCCCGGGCGGCTGCCCAGCTGAGCGGCATGCAGAGGGGCCGAGTCCTGGGACAGGAGCCGGAAGTGGGGGCCGGGCCGCACGCGGGCATAGGGCGGGGCCAGAGTGTGCGTGCGTCCCTGACGTCAGGGGGAGAGGCGCCGGCGCAAGAGAGCGCCGCATTCAAAAGGAGACCAGCAGAGGAAGGCAGAGGGGAGAGGAGACGGAGGAGAGGGGAGAACAGAGGAGTGAGCTAGAAGACGGCGGTGGGCGGAGGAGTGAAGGGTGCGAGCGGAGGATGGGAGGCGGAGGAGGTCAGAGAACGGGGAGTGGAGCAGAGCGTGGGAGCAGAGGACGTGAAAGGAGAACGGAGGTAGGAAGCAGCCCAGGACGGGGCTCAGCGCCTCCACTCTGGGCTGCTTCCTACCTCCGCTTCTCCTTTCACGCCCTCTGCTCCCACGCCTGCTCCACTCCCGCCTCCCTCCTGCCTTCTCTGACCTCCTCCGACTCCCATCCTCCGCTCTCCCTTCGCTCCTCCGCCCACCACCGTCTTCTAGCTCATTCCTCTGTTCTCCCCCCTTCCTCCGTTACTCTCCTCCGTCTCCTCCCTCCTCTCTTCCGCTCTCCTCTTCTCTCCTTTTCAATGCGGCGCTCTCTTGCGCCGGCGCCTCTCCCCCTGACGTCAGGGATGCACACACTTGGCTTGCCGCTCGCGTGCCCTGCCCCGCTTCCGTCCCAGGACTCGGCCCCTCTGCATACCGCTCAGGAGCAAGCGGTGCAGACCGCTGTCAGAACGCCACGTTCCCCATGCAGCATGGGGGTCGGCGCCGTTGAAGTGTGGGGCAGGTCGTCCTTGCTGCTGCGGAGCGGCCCCACCCCGTCACAGAAGCAAACATGCCGTCCTGGTCGTCCCATTCTCCGGGCGGTGCGGGTGGCGAGTCCCTTTTTTGTCTAGCAAGTAGGGTTTTCTATAATTTGTCGAGCCCTGCATATCAGCTTCTGTTAATGGTTAAATGCCACGGGAACAGCCAGCAGCCCCCCGGAGTCAGGAGCGCAGAGCCAGCAGACCCACAGTTAACTGTGTAACTAGGGATGTAAGCGACTAGTTGACTATCCGAAAGCTTATCGGATAATCGACTGGTCTCTCAACTAGTCGCGTCCCCCCTCCCCAAAGTCCCACACTGCTGCCTCTCTATCAGAGGGGGAAGCAGATGGAAGCTCATATGTGCGGGAAGCCAACTTTTAAGCTGGCTCTCTCCTCATGCTGGCTCTGTGGAGGCGCCTGCCCCCCTTACTGCCTCCCACAGAGGCAGGAGGAGGGGAAGCAGGAACCAGTGCTCAGTGGGGAGCCAGCTGAAAAGCTGGCTCCCCATGGGCATCAGCTCCACACAGCCACCTGGCCCCCCTCCGCGCACTGCTGCCTCTGTATCAGAAGCAGCAACATGTGGGGGGGGGGAGATCGGATGCTGAAGCAGCCTCTGTCCCCAGGAACTCAGGTCCCCTGCAGACAGGATGCCAAGCAGCCTCTGTCTGCAGCAGGCCAGGAGCTTGCCATGGAGAGGGGCTGCTCCATGGGATGCCGACAGGGGCTGCAGGCGGGAGCCAGTTTGCGCAGGGAGCCAATTCTTAAACAGAGGCAGCAGCACAGGAGGGGCAGGGGGGTTGGGGGCCAGGCGTGCGCTGGCTGCCGGCTCCGCCCCCAGGGAGCATCCTAGTACCCGTGTAACCTCCAAAAATGTGTTGTTGCGGCTACACGATTACTGCCGCCCGCCACGTCTAAGATCCCCGATCGCCGCTAGGGTGTGGCGTCTCCTGACTTATCGCCCGGTACACACGGCCGGGGGGAGCAAGGGCAGACAGCGCTCCCCGGGGGGCAGGGGGAGGGTGCTGCGGGGTCGGGGACGCTGGGATCACGCTGCCCCCAATCTCCCCGGCTGCACCTTCCCCCCGCAGGCCCGGCTCCCTCCCCCCCCCGGGCCCCTCTCAGCCCCTGACACCAACAGGCCGCAGCAAGCGGGGTCGCTGCCCTCCGGGGGGGGGGGGGGGTTAAGAAGACACCGAGACCCGGCTGCTGAATCCCGCCCTGCTCGCTGTGGGGGGGGGGGGCGTCCTGGGTGGGGGGGCTGATTTCCCTTCCCGGGCATCTCCATCGCTCACCTCCTCGGTGTACGCCGGCGGGTCCCGCTTGATCAGGTTCTGCAGCTGGGGCAGGTTGCTGGGCAGCTTGTTGTTGTTGCGGCCGGACATGGCTGCGGGAAGCTGCGGGGCGCTACCGCCTCCCTACGCGAAGCCCGGCCCGGAACGACCACGTGGGCCACCCCCTGGGCGCCGCCATCTTGGCTTTCCGGCGGCCGCAGAGGGACAAACTTACTCCACAGCGCGAGGCGTGCGGCGCCTGGGGCTTCCCAGAGCGCGCGGGAGAGGGGGGGGGGGCGCGCGCGCGCGCCCCCTCCAGGCAGAGAGCGCAGGCGGCCAGGGAAGGGCTGGGCGGCGAGGCCGAACTAGAGCGAGGCTTGGTGTAGCGCCCCCTGGCGGGGCAGCCCCAGCGGCAGGCTGCTCCCTTGCAAAGTGCTCATAGAATCATAGAGCTGGAAGAGACCTCAGAAGGTCATCAAGTCCAGCCCCCCTGCGCTAGGCAGGACCAATCCCAACTAAATCAACCCGGCCAGGGCTTGGTCAAGCCGAGACTTAAACACCGCCAGGGATGGAGACTCCACTACTTCCCTAGGGAACCCATTCCAGTGCTTCACTACCCTCCTAGTGAAATAGTTTTTCCTAATATCCAACCTGGACCTCTCCCACCGCAACTTGAGACCATTGCTCCTTGTTCTGCCATCCCTCACTACTGAGAACAGCCTTTCTCCAGCCTCTTTGGAACCTCCCTTCAGGAAGTTGAAGGCTGCTATCAAATCCCCCCTCACTCTTCGCTTCTGCAGACTAAACAGACCCAACTCCCTCAGCCTCTCCTCATAAGTCATATGCTCCAGCCCCCTAATCATTTTGGTTGCCCTCTGCTGGACCCTCTCCAACGCGTCCACATCCTTTTTGTAGTGGGAGGTCCAGAACAGGACACAATACTCCAGATGTGGCCTCACCAGAGCCAAATAAAGGGGAATAATGACATCTCTGGATCTGCTGGCAATGCTCCTCTTAATGCAACCTAATATGCATTAAGGGCACACTGTTGACTCATATCCAGCTTCTCATCCACTGTAACCCCCAGGTCCTTTTCTGCAGAACTACTACTTAGCTGGTTGGTCCCCAGCCTGTAACAATGCTTGGGATTCTTCCTTCCCAAGTGCAAGACTCTGCACTTGTCCTTGCTGAACCTCATCAGATTTCTTGTGACCCAATCCTCCAATTTGTCTAAGTCACTCTGGACCCTATCTCTGCCCTCAAGCGTATCTACCTCTCCCCCTAGCTTAGTGTCATCTGCAAACTTGCTGAGGGTGCAATCCATCCCCTCATCCAGGTCATTAATAAAGATATTGAACAAAACCGGTCCTAGAACCGAACCTTGGGGCACTCTGCTAGAAACCGACAGCCATCCTGACATCGAGCCGTTGATCACTACCCGCTGGGCCCGGCCTTCTAGCCAGCTTTCTATCCATCTTACCGTCCATTTATCCAATCCACATTCCCTTAACTTGCTGGCAAGAATATTGTAGGACCTGTCAACGCGTGTGCATATGGCACGCTTTGTGTGTTGATGCATATGCATGTGTGCATGCTGTGGGACACCGTATCAAAAGCCTTGCTAAAGTCAAGGTATATCACATCCTCTGACTTCCCCAAGTCCACAGAGCCAGTTACCTCATCATAGAAGCTAATCAGATTGGTCAGGCACAACTTGCCATTTGTGAATCCATGCTGACTATTCCTAATCACTTTCCTCTCTTCCAAGTGCCTCAAAATGGATTCCTTAAGGATCCCTTCCATGATTTTTCCAGGAACCGAGGTAAGACTGACCGCCTATAGTTCCCTGGATCCTTCTTCCCTTTTTGAAGATGGGCACTACATTTGCCTTTTTCCAATCATCTGGGATCTCTCCCGATCTCCAAGATTTTTCAAAGATAATGGCCAAAGGCTCCTCAATGACATTTGCCAACTCCCTCAGTACCCTCGGATGCATTAAGTCCAGACCCATGGATTTGTGTACGTTTAGCTTTTCTAAATAGTTCCTAAATCTGTTCTTTACCCACCAAGGGCTGTCCATCTTCATCCCATCTTGCGTCACTTAGCGCATTAGTCCAGGAGCCGACCTTGTCCGTGAATACAGAGGCAAAGAAAGCATTGAGTACTTCAGCTTTCCCCACATCATCTGTCACTAGGTTACCTCCTTCATCCAGTAGGGGCCCCACACCCTCTCTGATCACCTTCTTCTTGTTAACATGCCTGTAGAAATGTTTCTTATTATCCTTCACATCCTTTGCCAGTCGCAATTCCAATTGCGCTTTCGCCTTCTTGATAACCCCCCGGCATTCTCGAGCTATACATTTAAACCCCTCCCTGGTCATTTGTCTAAGTTTCCACTTTTTGTAAGCTTCCTTTTTGTGCTTAAGTTCACCAAGGATTTCCCCCGTAAGCCAATCCGGACTCCTACCATGTTTGCCTCTCTTGCTACGCATCGGGATGGTTTTTTTCTGTGCCTTCAATAAGGCTTCTTTAAAATACTGCCAGCTCTCCTGGACTCCTTTCCCCTTCATGTTAGCATCCTAGGGGATTCTGCCCATCAGGTGTCTGAGGGAGTCAAAATCTGCTTTTCTGAAGTCCAAGGTGTGTATTTTACTACTCTCTTTTCTTCCTTTGGTCAGGATCCTGAAATCTACCATCTCATGATCACTGCTTCCCAGGTTGTCACCCACGTCTGCTTCCCCTATTAGTTCCTCCCTGTTTGTGAGCAGAAGGTCAAGCTGTGCACGGCCCCTGGTCGGATCCTTCAGCATTTGTACCAAGAAGTTATCCCCAACATTCTCCAAAAACTTCCTGGATTGCCTGTGTACTGCCGTATTGGTTTCCCAATAGATGTCATGGTGATTAAAGTCCCCCACGAGAACCAGGGCCTGCGATCTGGAAGCTTCTCTCAGTTGTCCAAAGAAAGCCTCATCTACCTCATCCACCTGATTTGGTGGCCTGTAGTAGACACCAACTACAACATCATTGCTGTTGTTTACACCCTAAACTTAACCCATAGACTCTCAACAGGTTTTTCTTCCTCTATATACTGGAGTTCTGAGCAATCATAGTGCTCTCTTACGTATAGTGCAACTCCTCCTCCTTTTCTCCCCTGCCTGTTCTTCCTGAACAGTCTATACCCTTCCATGACAGCGCTCTAGTCATGCGAGTCATCCCACCAAGTCTCTGTTATCCCAATTAAATCATATTTCTTGGACTGTGCCAGGGCCTCCAGTTCTCCCTGTTTGTTGCCCGGGCATTAGTGTACAAACATCTCAGATAACCAGTTGATCGCCCTATCTTCTCCATTCAAATCAGGGATCCTCCTTTCTTGCTCGTTCCTCTTTGCATTTCTTCCCGGTATCCTATTAAGTGTTCCCGCTTAATAGGAATTGGTTGGATAAAGGGGCGAGAGCTGCCCCTGGCCTACAGGTGTATTGTGGGAGCATTGCATTTTCTATGTATCAGTATACAATTAATAACCTAGGCTATATTAATATTAACTGCAGATGGGGTTGCCCAACTGTACATATCTCCAACACTAGGAATTAAATTTCAGTGAATGAGTGTTTACCTAGTACAAACTCCAAAGCAGCCATTATCGTTTCCGGTATCTTTTATTCACATTAGTTAGTGTATCTTTAAAAGGCGAAGTCTTACACACAGCATGTGTGCGACCACAGTTCCCTGTGTGTTACATTTCAGAACCATCTGATGCATTTGCTCCATTAGACACACACTGTGATTCGCCTTCTAGTTCCAGGCCTTCTTCAATTTCATTTATAAAGCCCACCGACAAAATATTTCACATAACCGTGAACAAGCATGTGTGATATTTCATACATTCACATGGAACATGCAGCTCTAAGATTTAATTGCATCCCTGCTAGGAAAAGAGTTGGAATTCTTAGCATGCTACCCGAGAATATTTTTTAATCTCTGAGTTATGACCGTAATAATATAAAAGTCCAAAGCATGTGCTTAAAAGACACATCCCTTGCCCCAAAACTATGTGTTTGCTAATTAGATTAACAGGAGCAATCTGTTACCACATGTAGCCGCTAGGAGACCCCAAAGACTAAGCTGCTTTGCCAGTAACATTCCTGAGGTTAAACACATCTCTTCCCTATTTGTCCCCGCACAGCCAGACTCGCTGATGTTTCATCAGTGTTGACACGTCACCCCGCAGATGTTGCCTTAGTGGACACAAGGATTTTGTGTTGTGAACAACATGTAAAACTTGCCTCAGCTGCCACATTTGTATTTTAAAAAGCTGTAGAGCCAGAGGGAGGAAGCAGACTTATATTCATTGCTCACTGGAGAGGGAGCCTGAGGCTCTGAAATCCTAACATACAATTTGTCTCTTGAAATGATCTTTATCCCTTCTTTCTTACAGGTGAGTGTTTTGTGAAGACCTGTCAAAATAAAGAGTGGGAATTTTAGCCTCTCATCATAATCTTTGTTTCCAGAGTTCACATACAGAACGGCTTGATTTTCCTCTCACGCTCGCCTTATGCTATGCAACTCCATTGGACTTAGTCCTGATTTACACCAGCTTAAGTCACATGAGAACTAAGGCCATTGGGCCAGATTCTGCCACTGTCAGACTGACTGGCACCTTACTCTGTGAATAGTCCCTTTGTTTCCTATAAGATTACTTGTGGAGCAGCACGGTGTTATTCAGCGAAAGTAAATATGGCACAGTCTGGTCTGGAAGGACTATGTGATTTCTCTGTAGGCATCATAGATGGCCATTCTTCCCAGCTTCTGAATCCCAAATATGAGTGATGATCCCCAAAATTCAGCACATGTGAGTTCAGTGCTGAGTCTGAGACACTCAGGCTATTTCATCTAATGTGCTTTTCTCTTTGAAACAATGTAGTGCATTTTACCTACTCTTCTGCATGAAGCAAAGGGTATTGCTGCAATGGGTGGGTGGGTGGGGTTCTATATACCCTGAATACTTTATCCTGTGTCCCAAGAACTATGCCATTTTCTTGGGTTACAATGCAGGTGTTAGAGAACACTCTAAGCAATGGCTCAGCCACAGGCTGCCAGAATGCAGTGACCAGCTACCGAGCCCACAGTTGGTTCTCACTGATGTATAAGCACAAAGTGAGCTCTGAAGCACAAAGGAGTTTCGCCTTGTAGATGGACAGGAAAGCCTACCTTCTTTTGATGAGGGCTGTCATAAACTTCTGCACCCATTTGGAATTGGGGTTCAAGCATCTTTGCTCTCCTGAGGGCTTCAGTGTAGCACTGAAATGAACAAAGCAAACAGACTACATTTCCTCACCATTCATCTAATGAAAAGGTCACCATTGTCTAGGTCAGTTTTTTCTTAAACTATGTTCCGTGGAACACTAGTGGTCCGGAAACAACTTGCAGGTGTGCTGCGACCCCTTCTTTGTTTTACTTCTTTTTTTGTGTGCGAGACAACAATTTTTTTCTGCTTTTCCCGGTGCCTGACGGAAGCCCACTCGAGATATGCAGCATCCCTGGCGTTTTTATTATTATTATTATTATTATTTTTAATATTTTGCTCGACAAATATTTTCCCCGGCGTTTTTTTTTTCTTTCTTTTTGCTCGACAAATTTTTATAACCCGCTGGCATCCCTAGGTGTTCCACATAAAAAAAATTATTGTTTGGTGTTCCCTAGTCTCAAAAAGTTTAAGAAACACTGGTCTCGGTTATCTGGGATTGGGGTCTGGGTAGCAGGAATCGGACCCTGTGGCGAGCTGAGTGATCCACTTAGAGTTCTGTCTACCTGGTGTGTTTACAGTGCCTCTAGGACATGGGATCTAGGTTCTCATCTAGCCTCAGAGCCTGATTCCCTACCACTTAAGCAGTCATTTACCCCTATGCCAAGGGAGGGCCAAATGCCCCTGTTCAGATCTGGTAGCATTTTGCACCCACTGTGCACAGGGGTAAATGACTAAACAAAGCACAGAGCCATGGTGAAGTATACCTTCCGGGCCACTCCTTACACATCAATGGAAATACATCAACTATGAGCAACAGCAGGGTTCAAATTGTGCTATATTAAAAGTATTACATTACGGGGGGGAATCCCATTACTTCCTGCCATGGCAACAAGCAGCTCCACTGGTTAAGTTATTACTTACATGATCTCCACATGGTCACAGGAAGAGCTCTTGGGAATCACTTCTATTTTTCCTAAGGCTTTTCGCACAATGAAATCAGAACCTTTGTCTATGCAGCTGCAACGTCCTTTCCCAGGGGACAACTGGCCTGTAAGAAATGGGCCCGAGAGAGAGAGAGAGACAGAGAGAGAGAGATTAGAATGATATCACATACCTGATATTTCTTCAGTAAAATAAAGTTGGAAGAGGAGAATTAAAAACACCTTCGTTCATTCTCAGGGCTGATGAGTAATTTGCCCTGCAATGTTCCCAGGTGCGTATTTACATTAAGGGAATGTCACTTAAAATTCTACACACTTTTGATCTCCTGAGTTCATTTACACTAGGCCCCTTTGAACCACTTGTGCTATCAGTCTCGTTTTGATGTCAGAGGGCCCGATTCTGCTCTCACATGAGTCAACATCAAACTGGAGTTACCCTGGCATAAAAGCAGTGTGAGTGAATGAGCAGTTGGAATTAAAATCATTGTCGGTCACAAAGGGTGTGATCCAACACCCATTGAAATAAGTGGGAACTCCCTCTGGTGATGAAAACAAGACTAAATATGATAAACTGAGGCTGATTTCCCACCCTTACAAACGAGGGGACAATCTGGCCAGAAATCCAAGCCTGACTAAAACTGTCACATTCATTTCCCTGGTAAATGCAGGCTGATCATTCTGAGTCCGGTGTAGACAACACACACCTTCTAGACACAAGCAGAGTGGGCAGACGCTTGCAAGTGGCAATAGAATGCAAACCCTGAACTGAGTTGGGTTTTTTTCCACCACAAAAGCAATTTCCAAGCATTTATTCTGCACCGCTTTGCAGTTGATCACTCATTCTATTACCTGTCTTTCATTATATTGATGCCTCTTACCTTGAGTTTCAGCTGCAATCAGTAGCACTGAACAAAGAACAACAGCCCAGGCTCCCTTCATGGTGACGAGAGTGAAAGTTCCTCTGTATTATTCTTGGGTATTATTCTTGGAGAGGTTGAGGAGTGTGAAGAGAAAGTGTTTCCCAGCGTATATTTATACCCAAAGCCTTTTCCCTCCTTGATGCTGATTGGTCTAGATTATTGCTGTGACAGCTAAAACAACCAGAGATTATGCAGTTGATGTGGGGAATGCCCAAACAGATGGCAGAATGAAGCATTGTTTTGCTTTTCCATTTGTTCTCCTTTAATTGAAAATTCCTGATTTCTCATAAGGAAACGAACTGAGTTTCACTTTCAGTGACTTTTAGGAAGTGATCCACGCATGCAAGACTACATGTGCAGAGAAGACAATTGCTTTTTTGCTCTCCTGGGCAAAAATAAGGGGAAATTCTTGAAATGGAAGCCACAAATATATATTGTGTGGGTTGAAGCGGCACGGCGGCCGGGGTCAGTGGGACGAAATCAAGTCTCAGTTCCTGTCCCTTCATTAAGGTGCCCTGTTTTCTTATATCTCTTAGGAAACTTGCTGAGAAACATGGACCAAAGTTTTAATTACAAATTGCATGCAAGTGTGAAGGACACACTAATAGAAAAAAATGCAGTATTTCTGATATTTAAAATCCCCAAAGATGAATCAACGTCACATTTAGGATCAAGCAATCGGAGTTGAGAATCTAATTCTTTTTTCTCTATCACGCCCCTGAAACATTTTGGGAGGGCCCTTTACCTTTAAGAAATTCCTACGTGTTAAAAAGTCTGAGGGGTAGTTGTGTTAGTCTGTAAGGGTGCATCTACACTGCAGCGTTACTTCCGAAATAACGTCAGTTGCCGTGACTACACAGCAAGCCGTTATTTTGAAATAATTTGGTGGACTTCTTACTCTGACTTCTATAACCCTCATTTCATGAGGAGTAAGGGAAGTCGAAGGAAGAGTATTCTTACTTCAACTTCCTAGTGTGTAGACAGCACCAAAAATCAAATTAAGCTACTTGGACTTCAGCTATGCAATTGATGTAGCTGAAATTGTATAGCTTACCCCGACTTTTGCTCTACCATGTAGATGTGCCCTAACTTAAGAACTTAAACGAGTGGTCCTGTAGCACCTTACAGACTAACAAATACATATATATAGTATCATGAGCTTTCATGGGCACAACCCACTTCTTCAGATTGCTCCACTCATCTGAAGAAGTGGGTTATGCCCAACACGAAAGCTCATGATACTATATATTTTTTGTTGGTCTCTAATGTCTACACAGCAACATTATTTCAAAATAACATAGTCCATGTCTACATAGCAGGCAGTTATTTCGAAATACTGTCAAGCTGGAGGACTTCTTACTCTGATGCCTGTAACCCTCATTGTCTGAGGAGTAAGGGAAGTCGGAGGAAGAGTGCTCTGTTTCGAAATAAGTGCTGTGTAGACGCTCCCTGTTTTGAAATAAGCTATTTCAAAATAAGCTACGCAAGTGACGTAGCTCAATTTGCATAGCTTATTTCGAGTTAAGCCCTGCAGCGTAGTCGCACCCTGAAGTGCTCCAGGACAATTTGTTGCTTTTTTAGGGTATCTTAAGTTCAGTGAAGTCTGTACATGTTCCTAACCATGTTCTGTATGGTCCTGTGTGTTCCTCCACATTAATCCTCCAAGTACTCTTGGGAAATGCAACCATTGCCTTACATAAGTTTTTTAAGTTTCCCTATGTGTTAAGTTTCTCTCGTGAGTTCATTCAGACAGTTCCCTGTACACATCCTAAGTGTGAGATGATCATTTCCTAAATTTCAGGGAAAGTGAAAGCTACATAGTGTCTCTATGAGAAAACAGTAGTTTAAATGAAAAAGGAACCAGCAGCAAAGACAAAAAAATCCACAGGATTATTAAGTTCGGGGACTTCACCACCATGGCTCTATATGCTCTATTTAGTTTAATTTACAAGGCAATATTTTCAGTGCTACTGCACAACGAGTGTGGTGCTATAGAGTGTGCAGAGGACCCTGGATTCTGGCTTTTAGCCATTATTGTGTCTTCTTCTCTTTCACAACATATGAAATATGAAGGAGCCACCAGTGGGGTCCAAATTGTGGAATATATTTAAACTGAGGGGTTCTCTCTAGTTCTGTCTGCAGACTAGAGGGCTCTGTAATGAAGTGTCACAGAGTGGATTCGCCCGGCCCCATCAGAGGCAGGGTGTTAGGCCTCTAAGACCTCCCAAAGAGTGTTCCACCCCATTTGCATCTCAGTCCCTATGGCTTAGGTCCAAAAACTACACTCTGTCCCCAATAAGGCAGTCCAGCCTAGTGACCAGGGTCAATTATAACACTACTCCCTGCTCTCAGGGCAGTGAGGCCCATAGCTGCAGTCCCAAATTCAGTATCAACCCCCCTTCATTCACCCTCCCCCTTAAGAGGGTCTCCTAGGGAGATGCCTCTTCTCTGTCATCTGCATTGACCTGGGGGGCCGGGGTAGGGGAAAATCAGTATTAGCGAAGGCTTTCCCCGGCTGGTGTGCTACCTGAAAAGAGTAGGGCTGGAGGGATAGGTACCAGCACATGATTCACACATTCGTGTCTGTTACGTTGTGAAGCCATGTCCATAACCAGCGTATAGGGGCTACCTAGAAGCAGGGCAGGCAGATACTTATCCGGAGCAGGGGATCCACCTCCACGAACTTCCACAGCATTGACTTGAGGGGTCTATTAAACTGCCCAACTAACCCGTCCCTCTGAGGATGATACACGGAGGCTTTGAGGGTGCGGATGTTCAGCAGGCAGCATAAGTCGGCCATGAGCCAGTCAATATCTCTCTTGGTAATCCCACCCTAGCAAATACCTTCAGGAGCCCGTTGGCAATGGTGTGGGCCATAACAGTTGGTAGGGGGACTACCTCGGGGCAACGTGTGGCATAGTCCACTATGACCAGGATGTATTTATGCCCATTACTGCTCCTCTCCAAGGGTTCAACCAGGTCTAAGCCAACCCATTCTAAAGGGGCCCCCACCATCGGTAGAAGCACCAGGGGTGCCTGTAGGAATCCTGGTCCTCTGGCATTCAGGCCAGGATGCATAGTAGGTACGGATGTCTCAGAGTATCCCCAGCCAAAAAAAAAACCAACCTCCCTGCTACTCTTTGTAGCATCTTTCCTCTTCCCAGGTGCCCGGCCCCGCATGCACTAAGTGTAGTAACCCCTGCCGGGACTCCGAGGAACTAGCAGCTGGCGAATGTCTGCCGTGGTTTAGGGGCCTGAGACCTGCTGGTACAGAAGATCTTTGCAGATCTCAAACCGGGGTCCCTGGGGCTGTCGTTGCAGCAGATTGCTTCCTGGGGACAGTTTTACTACTTGTTCCCAGGCTCGACTGAGGGTCGAGTCACCCCTCTGTTCCTTGAGGAAACCCCCTTCGAGGTTCAGCCCCACTTGTTTTGGGTCAACTGGGGCCTCTATCTCCCTGTCCCAGAGTCCCCTGAGGGTCCTTCATCCAGATCGTCCAGCAGGTCCCAGCCTATCAATGCCATCCAGGTGGGTTGAGCCCCCTTCGTTCTCAGGGACTGAATATTCTCTCCTCGCAGGAGGTCTATGAAGTTGGGCCAACCGCGCCCTAAGACCACCGGGTAGGCTAACTTCTGGGCCACCATCACTCAGTATTGTTCTTCCCACTGCCCGGTTTCCACCAGTAATGTGGCCCGGTGCTGCGGCCATCCCGCCTTGGCAGCGACCCGCTCCAACGTGATGAGGTAGGATTCATGGTCATCATGGGGTCCCATCGTTGTGAGGCGTATGGGCAACCCCTGCCTCCATCTGCGGCTGGGCTAGGAAGAGGCAGGTGGTGCAGCCCGCCACAGCGCCGTCATCTGCTGGATCCACTGATCTTGTTGGGCCTGCCGTTGGGCAGCTAGTTCCCTTAGTAGCTGTTGGTGCTGCTCCTGTGGTGAGGTTGCTGGGTCATCACCTGTTGGAGCATTTGGGTCTGCTGCTGCTGGTTGTCCAGCAACCATTCAAACCCTTAAAGAGAGAACTACCACATGACAGCTGGCTACAAGGGGACACCCGCTGATTCCTCACAGGCCCCTAATCAGGAAAACCCTTCAGTTAGTCTCCCACATCCTTTTTTGCCTCCGTGGGAGACTAACTGATATGATACAGCATGTCTGGGGATTTCTAGGACAAAATAAGAATTTCCATAATGGCAATCCAAATAGAGAACAAGTGGCTAAGAGAACAAAAGGGCAGTGGAGCTTCCTGCTGTTAGTACACATCATTTGTGATGTAGAAAAGAAAAAAAAAAGGCATTGTGCTAGAAAATAATGGACTCAAATGGAAAAATCCTTCAGACACAAACCATATTCTGCATATTGATGGACTGAGGGTTTCTTGTATGAGAAGCATCTAGATTCCAAGGCCGAAAGGGACCATTTGATGTCTAGGCCATGTCTACATTATGGGACGAAAACAGCATAGCTGCAGTGCCATAGCTATGCCACTCTAACCCCATGGCTATGTCTACACTAGAGGGTTTTTGCACAAAACCAGCCGTTTTTGCGTAAAAACCCACGGAGCGTCCACACCTCAAGTGCGGTTTTGCACCAAAAATAAATACAGTAAATCAACAGGACAGAGGGCTTTTGCCAGTAGAGTTATTCCTCTCCCCACGAAGAATAACTCCTTTTTTTGCAAGAGTTCTTGCGTAAAAAGGTGTGGATAGACGCTCTACAGGGGTTTCTTGTGCAAAAAGAGCTTATCACAAAAAGCAGAGGTGCTCTGATGGCCATTCTGTGAATGTCAATCAGAACTTTCTTGCACAAGAATGTCCATGCCGTGTGGACACTCTCTTGCGCAAAAGTGCATCACTTTTTCAATGTGTTTTTGAGGTGTGGACGCACTTTTGCACAAGAAGTTTTTGCAGAAGATCGCTTCCGCAAAAAAGCTTCTTGTGCAAAAACCCTGCAGTGTACACAAAGCCCATAGTGTAGATGCAGGCTACCATGACATCACCACAGGAGTTGTACCTCACCAAGTAGCAGTAGCTAGGTCACCAGAAACATTCTTAGGTCAGCCTAGCTGCAGCTACACTGGGGGTTAGGTCAACCTAGCTTCATCACTCAAGTGTGTGAAAAATACATACCCCTGACTCCCTGAGCAATGCAGCCATGCAGACCTAAATTTTAAGCTGAGACCAGGCCCTAGTTTGACTTGTATCTTGCAAGCCAGAGAACTTCCCCAAAACAATTCCCTTTGAGATACAGCATATTTTTTAAAGAAACAACCAGTCCTGGTCTCAAAATTGCCAGTGATGGAGAACCTTTGGTAAATTGTTCCCAAGGATGGATTTAAGAGCAGGCAACGTAGGCAATTGGCGGGGTGCTGGTGTTAGGGGATGCCAGGCTCGGGGTGCTGTGTTTATTAGCATGCAAATGTATCATCTTATCCAGCAAGGATAAATCATGCATGCCAATCATGCATCAAAGTCATGAAATGGGCTATTCAAAAGTTTAACAAATGTGGTTAAGTTACTCCTCACCTGCGTTGCCATTTGGGGCAGATCAGCCCTGATTGTTTCAATTGTTAAAAATCATATTTTTTATATCAGTCTGAATCTCTCTAGCTTCAGCTTCCCTTTACTGGATCACGGCACAAAGCTTCCAGTAAAGATCTATATGAGATCTGCATGTTTAGAAGTAAGTATGGGCGTGCCTATGTGGGGAATTTAGTGGCATAATTATACTAGGATATTTATACAGCTGTAATTATGCTGGTATAAATCTCTGTGTAGACGCACTAATCCCAGAATAAGAGTGCCCTTTTCCAATTTAGTCTGTCAGTTTAGAAGCAACTATTTTTGCGAATGACCAAGAAGAGAACAGAAAATCATCACAGGGAGTGTACCAATGACAAAGATTGGGGGAGTGGTGAATAATGAAAGGGACAGAGCATTCTGGGTAAGTTGATAAGCACCGGGGGGAGACTGTGTTTCCCAAGGCCCTGCACCCTCCAAGCATCCTGGCTAGCTGACCCCCTCCACTGCCCAAATCCAAGCAAACAAGCATGGGAGTTGGCGAGCCTGAGAGAGGGGGTATCTCTAGCAGCCCCCGTGGACCAAACTGGACAAAACCAAAACATCAAACTTCCCGACAGAGCAGAAATCCCAAGCTTTGACCTGCTCTGGTGTGGGCTGAGCCATCCCGAGTGAGGAACTGGAGGAGAAGCCAACTGGAGGAGAAGTCATGAACTTTGTGCTTTTATTGTTCTTAAAGCCAAATCACAGGGCAGGGTGACTTTAGATACTATAGGATGCATGATGTTTTCTTGTAGAGCAGGATGGGGTGATCCATGCTCACAAACTCACCCCAGAAGAGCACAAGAATTCCCTTTTTTGCAGATAAGAGGAACAGGATGTGTACATAATGCACTCACAAATAAAGCTAAGCGCTTGTATGTACATTGGCAGCTGGCCATAAGTCTCTGCACACACTTTACCCAGATACTTATTTGTTTGTTCTCTAAGAGGGGTCAAAGTCCTTCCTGTCCTCAGTGGGGATCCAATTACAACATGGCCTCCCTTAACATGGAAATTTGATTTGTCCAAGGCGTTGTAATCTGTCCAAGGCGATATAATCTGTCAGCATCTGTCAGTCACTGGGTCCCACAGGCTTCCAAGACCACTGGGTCTGGGTCTCTGTTTCTAGTCCCTGAGACTCACTCAGACCTCAGCATTTAACCCATAAAGCATTCATGTCCTTCCAAACAGCCCCAGGGAGCTGCAAGGGGCAGGGAAGAGATAGAGCTAAGACTGCCTTGCCTGAGCACCTGGCCGCCACCAGGGGCTGGTGCCGTAAGGGTCACTATTCCTGGTCCAGAGCCCTTCCTGCAGGTAGCTTGAGCTGTAGAAACGTTCTCATCACTGGTGGGATTCTCCTGTTCAGTCCTTAGTGCTGGCCAAGATGGTGGCTACAGTACAAGCTGCCCCAGCATGCGCGATTGCGAAGAAAGCACCTGCCCTTCCCAGGGATTTTCTGGGGCCCTGTTCCAGCACAGGAGCTGTGCAAAGCACACACCTTGGCCCTCTGTTTGGGGGGAAGAGCTGTGGGTCTTCTCAAGCCAACATTTTCAAACAGGACCACTACTGTTGAGCGCCTCCATTTTGGGGGGCTCATTGGGGACCACTTAAAGGGGCTGCTTGACTTTCAGAGGTAGTGAGCGCACACACCGAGCGGCAGCCGCTCCGCACCACTGGCCACTGGGCCAGGGTATGAGCTGGGGAAGCCAGAAAACAAGCTACCCCAACTCACTGGGAAACATTGGCCTTCGTTTCTGGTCAACGATCCTCCTTATGTATTTTTTTATGTAGAGCACCTGCATCCAGAGCATTGGATGGGTACCCTTGAACTAGCAACCCTTAATTCAAACAAAGACCATGTAACAGACCGGTATTTCTGCAGACTGGGTGAGAGTGGGTACCTGCAACACACTCAGGTTTACATCTCTCTCTCTCTAGGCATGGTAAACTTTTATCCTGATAGATTAGGAATTCTCTACACCATACAAAACTGCATCTTGTTTCCCTCATTTTTGTTCTTCTGTGTTGCCTTCACTCTACTCTTTCCTTTTCTTTTTGACCCAGTCTGCAACACAGACAGACCCATCCTAACTATAAACAACCTCCAAGGTGATTGTCTCACATGCTGACAGCTCAAGGGGAAGTACTTTTTTTTTTAGTGACCCAAGTGATTTAGCCACCTACGTCGCTTAGGAGATTTTGAAAATATTACCCAGCCCTATTTCTCACATCCACACAGCATCTTCTCCAGCCTGCGTTGACCTGTCCTGCCATTCATTAAATCGTGTTTGTACCCCGGCCTTTTGGGGCTCTCCGTAGCTGGCCCATGCTGCCTCAGTTGATGGTGCTGATGACAGAAGACGGAGAGTGTCTTTTCCATGGTGCAATGTATTTTGGAATATCTGCCTGCAGAGAGCCCCAGGACGTAGGAAGGAGAGCTAATCTGGATGCACAGGTCCCATAGGTGCAGAAGAAGGGGGGGAACATAGAAGGAGTTCACTGTGGCTACATCTACACTGCAGGGTTTTTGCACAAAAACAACCGTTTTTGCACAAAAACCCACAGTGCGTCCACACCTCAAGCGCATTTTTGCACAAGTAAATCAACAGTAAAATGGCAGAACAGAGGGCTTTTTGCGGTGTAGGTAAACCTCCTTCTACGAGGCATAATTCCTTTTTGTGCTACAGCTGTTGTGCAAAAAGGCAGGTGTGGATGCTCCGCAGGGGTTTCTTACACAAAAAGAGCCTATCAGAAAAAGCACAGGTGCTCTGATGGCCATTCTGCGAATGGCCATCAGAGCTTTGTTGCGCAAGAGCATCCATGCAGTTTGGATGCTCTCTTGCGCAAAAGTGCATCACAAAAGCAATGCGCATTGAGGTGTGGACGCAGTTTTGTGCAAGACGTTTTTGCTCAAGAACTCTTCCGCAAAAGACTTCTGATTCAGAGCTACTTAAAATCAGTGGGAGTTTCCCACTGCTTTGTATGTGCTTCAGACCAGGTCCCAAGAGGATACAATGGAGGCAGAAGCCAAATGGAAAAGGGGTACAAGGAAAGATGTATGGATAGAAAGAGAATGAACCCAAGAACCTTAAAGAGAAAGTGTTGGCCAACCATAAGAAAATGGTTTGGGAAAGAGCAAAAAATACTCAAGCCTTTTGCTATGTCCATTTATCTCCCAAATGGCCTGTCTAATTTGATGCTTCCTGCACGAATGATCAAATTGAGGGCCTGATCCTGACAGATGCAAAGGATTCTCCATCCCCACTGACCTCAAGAATCTGAGGCTGCCAAGAGATAACAGGAGCCCTGGTGTGTTTTGCTTTGGTCTGAGGTGGTCACTGGACTACATGATTGTGCATTTCCTACATGTCTAGCCTAAGAAATACACCACTTCTCAACCTCTTCCCCAAAATCCCCTCATAGACTTCCGTTTTCTTCTTCATTTATACTAAATGGAGTGTTTGTCTGGAAAGGAAAAATGAAATAGTAATTCCCCGTAGATGTTGATGTTTTTGCTCAACCACATGGTCTGTAGCTTAAGCAGCTATGGAAGCAATAATTGAGTCCAGGCAGCCTGAAATGATTGCCAACAGAAATAAATCCCCTAAAGCCGTGTTTCTCAAACTGTGGGTCCTGACCTCCCGGGCGGTTGCAAGCAACTTAGAGGGGGGTTGCGGTATCACACAGTTTGAGAACCGCTGCCCTAAAGCCTTTTTTTACCCAGGAATCCTCTCTGTTTGCAGAGCTACTAGGAAACAGCAAAAAAAGGCTTTTGCTCACTAAGCCCGGCTGCCTTGCTGGAAAAATGGTATAACATATATGCCCATTAGCAAGGCTTCCCTTTACTTTTCTAGACTTCCATTCCATTTTCTAACATGAAATCAACTGCTCCCCTTCGGTATTACTGGCCTCCATTCTCCAGCAGTGCTCTACATTGAACAAAATATTTGTCTACAACAAAGAGCAATTACACTGTGACACACCAGAGGCAAAACAGCACTGAGCAGTGCCTTCAGCTCTGCTTCGCCACTCTCTTGTGATTTGTGTGGCCTTGCACAATTGAGCAAAGTAAGTATCAAAAGCCTCTGACCTGTTACCATTCTAACATTGCTAGTCCCTGCAGGAAGCAAGTGTTAGCCGTGGTTGGGTGCATTGGGTGCATCCTCTGCCCCATCTAGAGAATGAGTGTACTACAGCTGCCAGCTGCGTGACTTAGCAGTCTGGAGTAGAATTCCCCTTGGAGCGCCTTACATACAGGCTTATCTTGGTAACAAGCCTGCCTATTAATTAGACAACTGGCCTTAGTTATTGTGAAAGTGAGAGATTTGCTGAGCATGTAAACAAGGGAGGTCAAATGACTGAAGTTTAATGAGGGGAATGTACCTGTCTCTGCTTTACTTTTGTTTTCTCTATGCTGAGATAGTATTTTCAATATAACAGCAGGGGACCCCCAACTCCCCAATTCCTCTTTCCGTCTGAGTCTTGCTGACACTCTGCTAACTGCACAACTAAGATGGAAGGGGGAAAGTAAGAGATTTTCCATTGTGTACATCTCTGTTCAGAATCACAATCCAGTTCTAGGTAATCACTTCCTGGATCCTCTTGGACTTGGTCCTTCAAGGTGCTGAACACAGTCTTTGATCCAGCAAGGACTTCAGCAAGGACTTAATCTAGCCCATGGTTCAGATTAAGCATCTGGATCACCAGGGAACATCATGACAGCCAGAAGAAAGAAGAAGTGTGAGGGAAAGATACAGATTGGAAACCTTGATCAGGTACCTGGGACTGACTGTAAGAGAAGGATGGGGGAGTAAATAAGAAATTACAGAATTTCTTTGATAATACAACTGTAGATTGTACTGATTAAAAATGTGTGTAGTGAAGGCCATGAGCCAATGGGCCCACAGAACTGAGCACTCTAGCAATCAGCAGAAATGTTATTCGGCCCAAGACATGCAATGCTCACTTGGGTTCCAACAGTTTAAGAACAAAAGAATGGCCATATTGAGTTAGACCAATGGTCTAGCTAGCCCAGTATCCTGTTCTCCAACATCAGCCAGTGCCAGGTGCTTCAAAGGGAGTGTAATCATCAAGTGATCCATCTCCTGTCACCCATTCAGAACCCAGTGAAATCAATGGAAGAATCCCAATGAATTCTCTGGGCTTTGGATGGAGGTGAGAGTAAGCGGGTGCACCCTAGTGCGCAGCTCCAGCAAGAGCTGGCTGAGCTGCAGCAAAAGCCAGCAGGGATGAATTTAAAGAGCTGGTAGGGACCAGGGTTGCAATAGGACAGTACCGGTAAGAAATTTTAAGTTACTTTCACCACTAGCTTTGGATCAGTGTCTATATAATAGAATGGGAAGAACTGCAAACATATTATATAAATATTTGGGTGTTTACAAAAACTAATTTGGATTTGACCAAATGTGTGTTCTGCACTGGGCAGCCTTTTCCTGGACAATTTGGATATTTTAGGTCCGGTTGCCCCTGTAAGGGAATAATATCCAACAGTTTGCTACTTTAAAAGGAGTTACCCAGACAATTCTGTTTGAATGCAGCAATGGATTAGTCTGATTAAAGAATAAAATAAGATTATTTAATAAAGAGAGATTATAAATGAATACAAGTACAAAGCATTAAAGTCAGAAATGCTTACAAGGGAAATAAAGATTAAATGAGTTCTAGCAGCTAAAATTTAACAAACTAGATTTGGTTCAAGAGCAAATATTCAAGTGCAGAAGATGGGGGCCCGCACAAGACTTTAACTACCCTGCCACTAAAGGCTTCTGTTTAAAAAACTTCCCAAGGTCACAGATTTCCTGACCTTGGATGGTACGTCGCCACCACCCAAATGCAAAAACCCCTTTGATAGTCCAGGCAGACGCATTTGGAAATTTCTTCCTGTGGGGTCTCTTTAACCCTCCCTCTGGAGAGAGCTTAAAACCCCCCCCTGTAAGTTCCTTAATAGCTGATCTTGCAGTTCAGGGCATTTGCACACAGAACCCCCTGCCTTTTAAGACACCGCAATTAGATTATGGTCTTAAAAAGGTGATTGTTATTAACTAAATAAAGAAGACCTACTTGATAAAACATTACTTGGTTGCTAGGTATTACAGTGCAACTAAAAAAAGAAAAACATTAAAACACAGAGAATTGATTCCCTGGGATTCAGTTTAAAAGGTACAGTGTAAGGGAGGGTAACATGGGCTCAGCACAGAGAAGTCCAACAAACCCAAGAAAATAACCTGATTGTGCCTGATTAGATATTCCCTGTTCTCCTTACATCTCTGTTGTTCCAAGGTTTAGTCCTTCCTTAGTCATAGATGTCGCTGAATCTTCCATGCCTGTTTTCCTGGCTTACTTTATATCTGGTCACACAAAGGCTACCACGGGAAGATCACTCCTTCCAATTCAAAACCCCACACTCTGTTTTCATTGGCTCTCCTGGCTTCTTGCCAACATTTCCGGCTTCCCTAGCATCCCTGGAGACTCTCTAGGATCCACTGTCTATGGTTTTAATCCTTACAGGCAATTTAATTAACTGAACGGTTGGGATGTTCAGAAAAGAGTAGAACCCCCCTACTATTCAACACACATGCCCACGTTGCTCTCAGCTTGCACAGGTGTAAATGGCTACACATGGTGCAAACAAAGGCGAATCAGGCCTTATAACTCATTGGGGTTTTTTTTTTCAGAGCTCCTGTGCAAATACTGCTGTCATGGACTATAATTGGAGCTGTGGGCGTGCAGCATTTCTGGAACTCAGACCCTATAAAAATAATCCAAGCCTTGATCCTCTAACCACATTCATCATTAACTTGACACACACAAATGTAGTTCCATAGTAGCTGATGGGCCTGCTTTTGTGCTTAAATACATGCATATAGATGCAGGTGCAGGATCAGAGCCTGAATTTACACTAGTGTCTGTGCTTGGATCAGGGGAAGAAGGTTAAATGTGACTGTACCATAACTGTTTTTTCTTCTGACTACTACCAGATAAAGAAAGGGGGAGATTTGGAGGGGAAAAGGTGCAATGCTGAGTGGGAGCAGACTGCTGTGTTCCATTTTTTGCGCCCTCAAGCACTGACTGCAATGCAATATTAAATAATATCCCTTCCTGGTATCTGAGACTTATCACGACACAGGGAAGGCAAAATGGGATGATCTGAGACTGAAAATGCATAGAACAGGCATGATTTACAAGAAATAAAAATTCTTGTATACCATAATCTAAACCAGGGTGGGGATTTTCCTACTGTGACTGTGGCATATTGTAAAATATGTGCCATACCATTTTGTGACTCTGGACGCTGCTTTGAAAGTCTACAGCTGTGATTTCTGGGAAGTAACTCTCTGTTTGCTGGCAATTTTCCAGAACTAAAACAATACAGCCTTCAAGCCGCTTGATTAAATTCCTCCAACACAAGTTCATTGGCAACAATCTACCCTTTCTGAACAGTAACAACTATTCCAATAGTCTGAAATATATTGAATAGCATGACATAGCTGAGCCACAGAAAGCTAACATGTTTCCCACAGAAATTAGATTAGTTGCCTGTAAATATGAAAGCACTATGCCCAGGAGAAATTGTAATGCCAGCCAAAATTGTGTACAATCCCTTACTTGGAGTGGTGACCAGTGACTTCACAAACAATCCCAGTCAAGTCAATGGGGCGACTCGTGTAATAGATCACCAGTGTGAGTGAAAGGTCTGTTTCTACAATAACAGCTTCTTCGTAGGCCCAGCTTTGGACCCATACTCCCACTCTCTAAGCTGTGTTGCCAACTCTCATTATTTCTGTGGTGGGACTTGTGATATTTGGTATTTTAAGGCCTAAATGCTGGAGTTCTGTGATTTCATGAAATCCTGACCCTTTATTTAAAATGGGTCGGCCTTCATAGTTGTAGAGAAAAACCCGAAAACATCACCTGCACGTGCGCTGAAGACCAGGACAACAGAATGAAAATAAAAACCCAGTGGCTCTTAAATCTTGTGATTTGAAAGGCAATCTTGTGCTGTTTTTGAGGCCTCACTTCCAAACCAATTTCTGAACATTTAAGAATGGCAATGCTGAAATGGCAGCAGTTGCTTTCTTCCCAACCCCTCCTCCTCAAAATCTGTCCGCTCCTGAGGGAAAGAGGAGAGCTCTACTTCTGTTGCTCTGAAGGGTCAGCGACTCTCTTCTCTATCTGCATCACCAGGCCTGGGGCAGAGGGAGCTCGTAACAGCTCTGGGAAGTGCCAATTTGGAAGGGGAGGTGAAGAATCTCCACAACTGCAGAACGAGCAGAGTTGTACTGGGGAGAAGGGGCATATGGGACACTGGGGCTATGCACATAAAATGAACATGAATTTGGGGGTGGGGACAGGTCCGAATTGATTTGGGGCTGGGTTTACTTGGTCGATGCAGGAACTGGGGGCCCAAAAATGAAAGTTACTTCGCAATTACAGGAGTTCTCGGCAGTGTAGCTCAGCAGATGGAGCTGAGGAGCACAGAATTAAGGCGCCATTTTGGGCTCTGAGGAGAATCTGAGAACATTCCGTACTCTCAGGCAGCACTTTGTACAAATCGGTGTAATTATATTGGCATTAAAGCTCTATGGGCATTGTGTCACAAGACGTTGTTAGGAGATTCTGTAGAAACAAAATGAGCTGAAATCAGTGTGCCAACGACTTAGCTCCTGACCACTCAATGTCACTACCTCTTTGGTTGATGGAGTTCAAAAATCAGAGGACAGACCAAATATGACTGATCTTTTTGGCTGAGCCTGTGAGGCCTTCCACTCAACTCAAGGGCATTTCTCTGTCTGCAATGCAGTAACTTTTAAAAAGCACATCCAATCAATTCCAAAATTTCTGAGACCGTTCTAAGCATCAAAGCGGAGAAAACTACTTTTGGTGAAAATTGGAAGGGGAAAATGGGAGACACGAGGAACCTCCTGGTATCTGGCTAATAGTCTCATCAGCTTCAAACACTGGTGTCTGCAAAAACAATAAGGAGTCCCGTGACAGCTTGGAGACTATGGCCCTGTCTCCACTTATCGGATGATCGACAATCTGGAGAACAATCTTCTGGGGTTCAATTTAGTGGGTCTAGTAAAGACCCACTAAATCAAACACGGAGGGTACTCTCATCAACTGTGGTATTCCTCACTGTCATGAGGAGTAAGGGAAGTTGATGGGAGAGTTTCCCCTGTTGGTCTCCTGTTGTGGGGCCACACCAGAAACTCGATGCAAAGTACATCGACTCCAGTTATGCAATTCACGTAGCTGGGGCTGCTTATCTTGCATTGATTTTCTCCGCCAGTGTAGGCATGGCTTAACAGATTTAAGATGGCTCATTGTTTTTGCAGATACAGACTAACACGGCTACTCCTCTGAGAGTGTAATTGTCTGTAGGTCAAAGAACCACTTGATGGCAGCAATTAACACCTTCCTGCACAACACTCCCATCTCCATTTATAATGCTGACATTTCTGTGATAATTTTATGAAGAGATGCACAATGACTCAGTTTCTCCACTCAATTTGTATTGCCACCCACTGGTTGCAAGGGGTGCTCTATGGGTGTGTGAACCCTGCCACAGGGGCAAACAGAGCCCCTGGCATGGGGTGGAGACTGGAGAGTGGTTCCATTGAGCCTCTGAAGTAGAGGAAGATGGGAGGCAGTGGTGCCCACAGTGCTTTTGGGTCAAGGTGTGGACAAAAGGCTCAAATTACTGAACCAAGTAATGTGTGTGACTCCTCTAGTTTAAAATCAATCTTTAACCATTTTTTGGGGGTGTTGGCAATATTGCTGCCATGAGAACAGCGAGCCCAGTGAAAGCTCCATCCTGTTACTGTAGACATACTCTGGGGATGGCAGTGCAGAGGACACAGGGGGGCTCGAAAAATACAGTCCCTAAGTCAGCACAAACTGACACTGTTTCATTTAAACCAATGGGGTGAGGTGGACTTACATCTGTGGAGGGTCTGAGTCCGGTAAGAGCATTCATTGTGTGTTTGGGGAAGGTATGAATTTTATCCTTAGAAGGGAAAAAAAAGCAATGCTCAAATCTTAATAAATCTATTTATTTACAAAACACTTGTACAAATTCAAGATATTATTTCAATGTAAAAAAATGTACAGTCTCTGACAAAATAAAATGTACCTGTATGTATTTTAAGGTATGCCTTTTGACAGGTATACCTTATGTCTCACTATTCATGACAGATTATGTCTCAAGGTAACAATCAGTATGATACAAAAGAGAAAAATCCAAAACAAAGGGTAACAATCCCTCTTAAATTCTCTTGTGAAACAAATCAACCAGTACTATGAGTTAAAGCTAGGGTTAAAACTCTGACCTTGAGTTTGCTGGCTTTTGTTAGTTTGTATCAAGCATATTTTTATCTAAATATGGAGTTCCCTTTCAATGTTCCCTCTAACTTTTTCCATCCATGTGTGGAATAAATTTTGTTATGTGCACCAAGGCATGTGTGGATGTGCACCACCACTAGGAACACATGCTGCCAGCTGTGGGTGCTGTGCCAGTCAGCTAGGTAGCATTTGAATCTCTCCTGGGCAGCCGCCCAAGCTCTCAGCTTACAGGGAACACTGTTCCCCTTGCATGTTTTTTGAAGAAGAGAATGCTCTTCCTGAGTATTCATAGAATATAAATGGTTTACCCACAAGACTCAGCTGGTTTCTTTGGGATATAGATCTACAGCATCTCTAAGGTAAATACAGAGAGGACCTAATAGAGTGCAAGCCTTTGCAAATCTTTTTTTGTGCGTTCAAGTCTTTGATAACCAAAGCCCTGACAAAGGTTAAACAATAGCAGTGGAAATAACGAGTGTGAAGATTGATGACAGATGTTAAGACACATGGAAAAACAGTTGCAAATATTTTATCTTCTTTGGAGTGAACCACACACCGTGATGTACTTGCAAAGCCTAGCAGTAACGGAATAGCACTTCAGCGAGCAGTCAGGTTTGCCGGGTGCTCGCCCTCCATATGAGCAGGTAAATGGCATGGGCAGCCATGTCCATGAGTCATTTTGCATAGTCTTCTTTTCTGGACACCGCTCTTACTTACTTCTTTTCAATAATTTCTGCAAGGGAGAAGAGTGCTGTCAGTTCTCTGGTCTGGCCTCCTTCAGGCACAATTTATTGCATGTCCATGAGAGCAAAGTGCATTACAAAGAAGGGAAAATACCAATGCCCCCACTTTGCAGCTGGGAAAACTGAGGCATGGATGTTAAACACCTTACCCTGCATCACACAGGACCTGATTCTGATACCCTTACTAAGGCAAAATAGCACCATGCTCCATAAAGTCAATGGCGCCATTTCCGTAGGGCAGCAGTGTGGGAGGAGGAGGCAGCAGCTGTGCATAGGGGAATGCTGTTTGCTTTTCTTCCCATTCCCCTGACTATCAGGGACGGAGGGGAAACTATGCAGATTTTGTGACTTACTCCTCTGCCCCCTCTCCTCACGAGGCAGGAGTGAGAGACAGGTACACAAGCCAAGTACTTTCCCCTCGCTCCCTGATAGGCAAGAAAAGCATGCAGCATCCCGGTACACCCAGTTGCTGCCCCTCCTGCCCTGCCGAAACAGTGCCCTTGATTGAAATCAGTGGGACTACTTCTGGGTTACAGTGATACTTGCTGGGCGTAAAGGTGTCAGAATATGGCTTACAGGGATTAGGTAGCAGCAGTGGGAATTGAACTGAGCAGTCTTTGAGCTCAGGATTCTGCGGTAACCAGCGGATTGCATGGCCTTACTTGGAATGTTCTGTTCAGTGAACGGGGAGCATGGTGCACCACAAAACACAGACCCGCTCTGAAGAGCAAACAGAGGATAGGCCACGCCACGCCAGAAACACACACATCTCCCGGTGGGCCACATTCTTGATAAGATTTCCCCTTCCCGTCAGAAAACTTTCCACTGCCCCAGGACTAAAAACCACAAATCTCCTATTCAGACTCCTTCAGAGTCGGCTAAATGTTAACCCAGTAACCGTGGAAGTTTCCAAAGGCTCTTCTCCTATAAAGCTACATTGGAACTGAGGTCTGCACAGTCCATCTATACATTTAACAATTGTAGGCTAGCATGCCAACTTCTTATTGGTGTTCACCATCTGCTGCTCTGGAGTTTGTTTCTGTACAGCTGTCCCCCTTTGTAAGATGCCTTTTTGAAATGGCCATCCCTGTGTTTCTGCATGTGCTCTTGCTTAGTGCATGGAATTACTATTTAACCAAACTTAATTCCATTTCCCCACACTGTATTCCTCTATGGGGATGGGGAGGGGGTTCACCATCTCACACAGGATCAGTTCCTACTGGAGTTCTTTATCTATCCATCTTTTTCTATACTTCTGTGCATAATGGAAATCACTTCTGTGCATTTTGGAAGGGGTTGTGTTGCACATCAGTTCTTCATCAATATTGCGGGTCTCTGCTAGGTGATGACAAATTAAAATCTAGGCCCTGCTCTTGCAGCCGTGGAAGTCAATGAAAAAAACTTCACATGGGCAAAGAATCAGCTTTCTCGTGGCATTGAATTTGTAAATACAATGCCTGTAAGTTAGGCTTTTTTTAAAGTAAAGGGCTCATAAGATCTTATCTAGGCACATACCACAATTCCCCTTCAGGGTGAGGCTCTTGATTTATTTGACCCATCACAAAGTCACAAAATGATGGCTCTGTGATTTAAGAAAAGGGATTTAAACCAGTGTTTCCAGGACTACACTGTACTAAAAAGGGGTCCTTTCATCCAATGGTATCTCCCAATATCAACGTTTCAGTGCTGTCACTCCAAGAGTTTTGAGGTGAAGGAAACTTGGCTGCTAAAGATATGTAGTAGACTGATAAAAAGGGCTGAGGCTTTTGTCTCCCAAATATCTAATGTTGGATTTATAAAGGGTTTAAGACAGACTCAAGCAAAATATTTCCTCATATTCCAAAGTTGCATTCCCTACAACTTGCACTGAAAAACCTCAAAGTGACGTATTCAAGAAAAAGCCAAGAAAAAGGTGGCATTCTTATGACCTACCTGTATCATGCGTGATGCCTGCTTGGATTTGTTGTTCAGACATTTTCTTTTCCCGTTCCCTTTCAGTGTGACACTGTCAGGAGAAAAGGTGACTTAGCATGAAATGGGACATGACTGAATGAATACTAAAATAACGTGCCCCACACAGTATTAATTGTGCACTTACATCACTTCAACTTGCTCACAGCTGCTGGTTTGCCCAAATATTTCAACTTTTGCAATAGCTTTTGGGTGGACGGCAGATGCACCAGGTCCGATACACAGACAGCGTCCTTTGCTGGAGGTTGCCATTCCTACAATGACATAAAGAATACCGTTATATAAATGCATTTGAGCACAATAATACTTATTATTATAAACCTAATGAGCCAAATTCTCTTTTTTCTTATACTGGTGTAACTTCGTCTATTTCGCTGTAGTTTTAGCACATGTGAGAGGTGAAATAAGATAAGATTTTTTTCTTTTTTTTTGCCCATCGCATGTGTCTGAATTTTATTCTGACAGATCAGAGCAGAAAGGGATGGTTCTTCAAAAGTGTTTAGGAAAACAAATAACTGAAATCAATGGAAGACAGGAACCTACATTCCTTTTGAGAAGCTGGGACAAAATCTCTTGTTAGTCACTTTCGTTTCCTGCAGAGGTGGCTTCAAATAATGTTTCAAAGGCTCCCTCAGTAAATGAAAGTTGAGCAATATCTCAGTTACGTGGGAGACATTTGCATGGCACCTGCATGGAGCTAGTGGTGTTCATCCTATATTTTCACTTTCTAGGATCATATAGAATAAAACTGCACATGTGTAGTGAAAAGCATCTTCTTTACCATAAACTGAGCATTCATTTACACTTGGCTTGACAAATCTGCTGGGAGAGGCCAGTTTCCAGAAGGGGAAGGAGCAAACCTCATTAAGTAACAAAATAAGATTGTATGAATTGAGTGGCTTTTCCTGCTCCTAGCTTACTTTGCATTGTCAATTTCACAAAGCCAACAGCTGCCTCTATTTTACTGCCTTAAGTATTTCCTGATACTGTGTCCTTGCAGCTATTAGAAGATTTTATCTCAAATCTAACACTTGTAAGAGTTTGCAGAGCATTTACCCAGGGGTTTTGTGCTAAAGGCTGGAGACAGTGGATAGTTTTCAGACAAATTACAAGAAAGAGGAGTGAAGAGCAATGCAAGTTTGCAGGAATAATATAACCCTCAAACTGTGACAAGGGGAATGCTACTGTACCTTGCAGTAGATCTGCAGCCAGAAGAAGCAGGAGTGAGAGAAGAGTAAGAGACTTCATGTCTTGCTCTGGAGCTGTAGCTGTTTCTCTTCCACTTGCTCCTCAGCTGGAGTCAAGTAAATGTGGTGTGTATCGTTCAGAGGGACTGCTATTTATAGGGCATTTTCACTTACTCTCCACTTCTGTAGGCGGGAATTCCCACTGTCAGAAAATCCCATCTTTGAACAGCTTCGTTTCCTTCTCTAGATAGGCAGCGCTGTGCTAGTTTCATTTTGCCAGGTTAGAAGAAATCCTTACCTATTCCTCTCAATCCAAGGAGCTGATCATTTATGATTGTATTACTGGGTTAGTTTTATATCGGCAGGCCCTACTTCTGTGCTCTGGCCGACTTTAGGCATGCATGTTTCCATCTCCCACCCACCCAGAAGTAACATTTTATATGTACAGATTGAAACTCTCTAGTCCAGCACTCTCTGGTCCAGCAACATCCACGGTCCGGCATGATTTTATTTAGCCGGATCTCCATTTACATGGGTGTGGCCAAGTTTCCTGCAATCCCATAAAGTTTCTTTACAGCCACTAGCCCTGGTTCTCAGTGTTCTGTGCTGTTATTTAGCTCTAAATGTCTTCTATAAGCCCAGTAAGCAGTGGAAGTGTTGGTAATGCTGCTAGATAATATTGACCTCCCGGGGTTCAGCAAATTCTTTAGTTCAGCACCAGTCAGGTCCTGAGCGTGCTTGAGTAGAGAGGTTCAACATGTCGTGAGAACTGCTCCTCAGCATGAGAAATTAAAGTATATCACGGGCTAAATGGGTGCAGATCAGTGTTCCCTGTAAGCTGTGCACTTGGGTGGCCACTCAGGAGAGATTCAGATGCTGCCCAGATGATTAGCGGAGCACCCACAGCTGTTTTTTTCCCCATTGGTAGTGCACATTCACACATGCATTGGAGCACATAAACATTTATTCCACACATGGATGGAAAAGATTAGAGCGAACATTGGCTCAGAGGATCATAAGAATTCAAAGAATGGTTCAGATCCAAGGTCCATCCAGGTCAGTATCTTGTCTCTGACAGAGGCTTCCCCCCCAGATGCTAGAGAGGTGTAAGTGAATGTGTAAGCACCCCTCAGTAGGCAGAAATGGAATAACCCCCCCCCCCCACACACACACATACACACACACCATAGTAGGTCCCATCCTAGGATCTAATATAGAGAGAAGGTCTTAAAACCGCGCAAGCACAAGTTTATAACTCTGGATATTCTTGAAACCCACCGAAATGGCCAGTCCCTTTCTTGTTAAGTTCTTGGCCTCAGTGATTTCTAGTCTAATTATATGTGTGTAGAAGTCTTTCCTCTTCTGAGCTCTGAATTTCATACCTTTTAACTTCAAGCAGACCCCTTGCTCTTGTGTTATAAGACAGGGAGTTTCTTTGCGGTCTTCTCAAATCTCCTATTCTCTTTCCATGTACCTTCATCTCACCGCCACTTCCATTAGTTACTGGAACTCCTCGGTGGCAGAGGATAGCTGGATGTGGCTACTCCCAGAATTACTATACTGTTAGGCTGCGGGAGTTGCCCAGCACCCCGTGTGTCCTTTTGTGAGACGACTAGAAGATTTACCCAGCATTGCTTGGTTCCTTAACGCAATTAATTTTTGTTTTTCTTTGTTTATAACATCGCTTTGGGGTGGGGCTGGGGAGGAGGGGTTCAGGATGCAGGTTGCCTGGGGATAGAGGACAGCTCCAGCCCTCTCTCACCGCAGCAGCTTGGGGCCAGGTGAGAAGTGCCTCTCCATGGCCGCCGCAGCTCCAGCAGGCACAGCTGGGGGAAGGGTGCACGTCCCCTGGCTGGGGCAGGTCCAGGTTTGTCTGCCCCCTGCGCTCCCCAGCCAGAGTGAGGAATGCAGCCAACTGCGCACTTTCCCTTGGCTCCCCTGATGAAAGGGAACAGCCAGCAATGTTGCCGTACGAATGGGGGGAGGATTTGAAGCCCCCCGACCTTTCTAAAGGGCACCTGGGGGGTGAGAGGTTTGGGGCAGTCCTGGACAGGGGGGCACACCCTAGCCCACCCCTTTCACCTGCCTGATGATTCTGTCTCTTTTCTGTATGGTTTTATGCATGGGGGGGGGGGGAGCTTCAGCCCCCCTCTCCCCACCCCACACAACCAAACCCATACCCTGCATTCAGTTATGATAAGAGGCAGCGGCATAACAAATTTGGTGGTCCTAGTTCTTACCGTTTGGGAGGTGTTCCTGAACAAACTGATGGACAGACAGACAGACTCTCTCGCTTGCTCGCTCACAGACGAGCTCTCTCAGATATACAGTAGATTAACAGACTGACCCACTATTGCCCAGGTCCTTCAAGGCAGGACCTTGGGGATGTGGGAGCCGGGGGACAGGAGGCTGGGGGCAGGGAGGTTGAGAGTGAGTGTTTGGGTGTGAGGGGGGCTCAGAGTGGGCAGTCCCCTCTAATCAGGGGCCTGTTCTCTCCCCCAGGCCCCTCCCCAGCCTGCCAGAGGTCTGTTCTCTCCACACTAGGTCCCCCTAGCCTACCGGGACCTTTTTTCTCCACCCCCCCCTCTGACCTCCATGGTTTCTCCCACCCCCACCAGTGCTGGGGCCAGAGAGGGGAAAAGGATATGGGGAAAGAGGGGTACTTATCTGGTGTGCTCACAGACAAAGATGGCAGAGCCCCAGCCCAGCTGGCCACTCCCTTGATGGTACAGCTGCCCCCTTTGGACACTCTGCAGCCTCACTGTCCCCTATGGACATGTTTAGTATCATGTCCCTCTGAACAGCAGCCCCTTCCTTTGCATGTTATGAAAAACTGTCCTTTTCCCAGGGGGTCCAGTTGTCCTGGTACAACCTTGCTTTAAGTTAGGAGAAGAGGAAGCTGCATGTCAAATTTGGTGGCCCTTGCTCTTACCGTTTAGGAGGAGTTCTTGAACAAACAGACTTACAGACAGACAGACTCTATATTACACTGGGTTTTTTAACCTAAATTACACTCACATTACACTTTTTTTGCTAGCTATTAAAAGCAGGTCACAATAAAACATCCCGCAGTTCTGTAGCTCATTTTATGTTGTATTGAAAGGCAGAGGACAGATCACCTTCTATTCAGTTGGCAGTGGTCATTGTCAGCTGCAAACACAGAAAGAGTAAACCTAGACAAATGTTTCATGGCCTTAGTTAAGTCAGTTATTAAACTTTTAAGATACTTCATGCTTTGTTCTTCTTTTCTCCTGCAGGCTACAGGAGCTTTCAGATTAGTTTCTGTATTTGAAAGGTTTCTTAGCTGGATGTTAAGATAGAAAGTCCTAGCTATTACTCCACCAAAGTGTTTAATATTAAGTCTTTAGCCCCAGGTACTAGGTGAGACATATTGAACAGAGCCTCCACTTGAGTCTGGCTTGATTTGGGTTCTCAGGATATGGCTCTCCCCCTCTGGATTTGGTCCTTGTTTCTGCAGGAACAGAAGTACCCTTCAATGTCCTAAATAGTTTTCTTAAATTATAGAGATGCCTTTCTCTGACCTACTCACTAAACTTTGCTTCTAACTGAAAGGTGCTGAGTTGTTAAGGACCTTTCACGTCTAGTCTAGATTTTAATTCTGAGTGTGCTTTTGCATCTGCTACCTAGCTCCCTTGGCACTCACTTAAGCCTCTGACTTACAACTACAGACTTGTCTGGTGAAGCAACAGGCAGGAGCTGTCTCCATCTCCGTGAGAGGTGGTAATGACTTTGGTGAGAGAAGCTCTCCTGACAATACAGTGCTGTCCACACCACGGCTTAGGTCAGTGTAACTTATGACCCTTGGGGGGTGAAGTTATTCCAAAGTAACTGGTAATGTAGACAGTGGTTCACTTGCACTCTGCTTCTCTCTCTCCCCACAAAATTCCCCCGCCTTCATCCTCTCTATCCCCCCAAATTCCCCTGACTTCATCCGCTTGACGCCAGTTCATTTCCACTTCCCATGGAACAATTCTTATACAGAAGTGAAAGGCGTCTTTTAACAAGACTTCTTTGTGTGGGTGGGTGAGTGGGTAAGTGAGTGGGTGGGCTTCCCTATTTGTGAGTAGGAAAAGTGCAAATTGAGATTTTTTTTTATTTATAAGTGCCTGAAACATTCTTACCCTTTTTTTAAAAAATTGAAGGATAATTGTATACTCGTTGCCTTTGTTAAAGTTCAGACTAAACTTTGAGTCACGCCAGTTTCAGCTAACACAGCTATTACTCACAGAACTTGTAAAATCAGGCAGCTCCTTCCAACGCTGGGCACCGTAGAATGGACAATGCCCACTCATGCTCTATTGTGCTGTTGTCTTTTGAAAGAAATATTACCATCACTTGATGGAACCAGAGAATGTGAATAAAGTTACTGGTGATCTCTAGATGAGCATTCAGCTAATATGGCAGTAGTATAGCTAAAGGGATATGAAAGGTTATTTCAAAATTCTACCTTCAGATGTGTGCCCAGAACTTTCTTTGAACTTAATGGAAGCCACACAAATTCATCCCCAGGCAGAATTTGACTTTGAGAGCAACTTTCAAAATGGGCCTTTGAAAGTTGCTGAGGGCGTGGTTTTTCAGAGCTTCCAAAACTTCCACTTGAAGTGGGGGGAGGAGGGCGGCTGCAGGTGCTGAGTAACTAGGCCCCTCCCATCCCTTTTTTAATCTCCCCAGCAGTGAAATGAGAGAGAACTTAATTAGGCCATGTTCAATAGCCCATTGAAGTCCCTGTGAGCCTTTCCATTGCCTTCTATGGGCTTTGGATCAGGTCCATTGCTACTAGAGATGTAAGAATGTAACTGTTCAAACAGTTAACCGATAGGCATACAGTGACACGCCAATTCCCGGCCCTGCTCCCAGAGTGCCGACTGCCATCCTACACTGCCGGCTGTGTGTCAGTCTGCAGCTAGGGGCGGCTGCTGTAAGCCACCTGGGAACGTAATAACTCAGGCTCACATAATAAAAACATGAGCCATGTTCTGAAATGGGTCTTGCAGCACTGCAAATATTTCAAGATTCTTTCCTTCAAAAGGCATGTTTCTGATATCAGCCTTTAAAATAAAATAACACCTTCACTCCTGATGTAAGCTTGTCTTTTGAAGTTCATGTCGGCCACCTGCTCTGAGTGACCAATCACTGTGCTCTCATATTAGGGGACTGAACTGGAAGGGAGAGTCTGGAAAAGAGATGCCAAAGTTTACCGGTGGAACGAGGCAGCATTTAATCATAATCCATCCCTCAGTGAGGTTGTTGCAACCTGTCCAAGGAAAATTCATTGCCTCTGTTTAACATCTTCATGAGCATGGACTCAGAACTCTTCATCTACACAGCAAAAATACATGGAAGGGTCTTTTATGGGCCCACTGATCTAGCATTAGGTTTGTAAGGTAATCTGGGATAGATCCTTAACTGCTGCAAACTGCTGTCAATGGAACAATGACAGGCTATATCTGCTAAGGATCTACCCTGCTGTATTGAAGAAAACCCAGCTCTGGTGGCAAGGACAATCCTAGAGATGGAAGTGGTATCATGAATGTGAATGAGGTCTCTTTGCTGGTCACCTGCTATAGAATAGAAACTGCACTAAGGTCGACAAACCTGCATATTTGCATTCTGAATAGTAGCTTTTTCAGTACAGTAGTTAAAACTGGTTCCATTAACAACCTGTGTAAATAACAAAGTGGACGCACTTCTGTAATAGAGTGGTTTTAGTATTACTAATGGACAGTTGGTACATTTCTGTTGCATTTTCCCACTCTGCAGAACCTGGGGTACAGCTACACCACGGCACTATTTCGGGATACTTCCAGCATCCCAAAACAGCTGTTCTGCATCTTTGAAACAAGCCTGTTATTTCAAAATATAATGGGCTTGCTATTCCGAAGTCCCTGTAAATCTTATTCCATGAGGAACAAGGAACATTTTGGAATATCAGTTTATTTCAAAATTAACTCGAAATAAGCTATGTAATTTGCGTAGTTCAAATGATGTAGCTTATTTTGAGATAAGGGTGCAGGGTCGATGCACCCCCGGAGTCATTGGAAGAGCAGACAAACGGGACATTTATTGTTTCTACTATAAATAGTTAGCTTATGTAATATGTTTATATGTCTTGGTTTGCTGCACACATTTGGCCTTCCTCTTGCAGGTTTCAGAATGACAAACCACTCCATAAAAAATGTATTATGCAGGAGAGCAGTAAGCTAAAAAGAGAAAGAAATGCTAATTATAGTATATATGTGCTTCTACAAAACCAGCCTTGTAATTCTGAGCTCTAGATTAGATACCCGAGCCCAGAGAACAATCAAGGAAATTCCCCAATCGTTTGGTCATTGGACAAGTAGCAACAAGGTACAGGGACTTGTGCCCTTGTGGTCAACCATGAACCGAGTGCTGGCTACACTCCAGGTTCAAGGACACTTAGCAATCTTTATGGGGAAGTCCCAGTTTCCTTGAGGATTTAGAGATGTTCTACCCCTTCCAACTGAAACTGCAAAGCTTGCCAGGGATTTCCACAGCCGCTTCTACTTTCCTGTGTGACCAGGACCTCCCCTGGCAGCCACACTGCATGGAAAACAGACATGTCCCCTTCACAAGGAAAATGTGTGTGTGGTTATGCACGGGCCTGGATGTCTCAGTTGCCCGAGGGAACAAAAGCTCAGCTCAGCCTGTGACAAAATTGCTTATTAAAAGTCAGCAAAAAGTAGACAGAATTTGTCCAAATGAAAAGGTCACTGAGTGGGAGAGGTCCAGGATGGATATTAGGAAAAACTATTTCCCTAGGAGGGTGGTGAAGCACTGGAATGGGTTACCTACGGAAGTAGTGGAGTCTCCATCCCTAGAGATTTTTAAGTCTCGGCTTGACAAAGCCCTGGCTGGGTTGATTTAGTTGGCATTGGTCCTACCTTGGGCAGGGGGCTGGACTTGATGACCTTCTGAAGTCTTTTCCAGCTCTATGGTTCTATGATTCTATGACAGCACTCAATGGTGGTGTTAAGATCACAGGGAGTGAGCAGAGGAGAATGGACTCAGAACGTTAGGTCTAATTGGTCAACAGAATAATGAGGGGGTCGGCTATTCCATCCATCACCCTCTTCTTTGGAATCCTTAAGAGACTATGGGAGGAATCATGAAGCCCGGATAGAGATGGGAGGGGGGACTGGAAGGAGCAAGTGTTACCATCATGGCTGCCACCCCCACAACTCCTGGTCTCTAAAATCTACCAGGATACCTTTGGTCTTTTATCGTCCTGATCCTGAAAGGTATCCTAAGCAGACGGGGCCAGAGAGGGAACCAACGACAGTGCTGTCTCCATTGGCTTTGGTTAAATCCTGGACAACACCTGAAACATGAGCCGTGGCCTCCTGCTGCCATGCCCTCTCTTCTGGCATTTTCCTTCCCTATCTTTTCTCTTCTTTCTTTTTTTTTTAAATTGTAGGTTTAATACGTGTCCAGCTGAGCTGGCCAAGACTGCAATTTTCGTAACACTGCTGTGAGCCAAGGACCAAAAAGGTTGCTAAATCAATGCCTTCAACACCCCATCATTAGCACAAGTTTGCAGGTCTCTTAGGCTATGTCTACACTGCAGGGTTTTTCCAGGAACATGCATCCAGGGAATGCATTTGCTCTTCCGCTGTTTTTTGCGGAAGAGCAAACGTGCTCTTTCAGGGAGCCCTGTATACTTCGTTCTATGATGAATAAGGGCTCCTCCGAAAGAGGAGGCTTTTCCGCCATTTGGCCCCGTCTAGACAGGGCCAAATGGCAGAAAAGCTTCTTCTGGAAAAGCAATCGGAAAAAGCTATAGTGTAGACCTAGCCTTAGGAATGGTGTTTCTCCAGCAGGGAAGTGGCAAGGAAGAGTCAGCACCAGACATTAGCTCAATGTATTATGTTGGCTCTTCTTTTTGTTTGTCAGCAAAGATCCCAGGCCTGGGTTTATCAGCAGCAACAGCTCCAGCCCATCTCAACTCTCTTTTTTTATCTTTCACAGGGAAAAAACCCAACCGAATCCCAGGGAAGCAATTCTCTGTGTTTTAATCCATTTTTCAGTTACTCTGTAACACCTAGCAACCAAGTAATGTTTCACCCAGTGTGTTTTCTTTGTTTTGTTAATAAAAACCACCTTTTTAAGACCATCATCTGATTCCTGTGTCCTAGAAGGCAGGAGGTTCTGTGTGCACGTGCCTAGGACTGAAGCCATGCTACTAGCAGAAATTAGTTTTCCAAGCTCTCTCCAGAGGAAGGGGTAAAGAGCTTGAAAGTGCCCCACAGGAAGGAATTCCCAAATGCGTCTTCCTGGATTCTCAAAGAGGTTTTTGCATTTAGGTGGTAGCAGCCATCCCACTCCAAGGCCAGGGACTCTGTAACCTTGGGGAGTTTTTAAACAAAGGCCTTTAGTGGCAGGGTATTTTAAAGGCTCTTCCAGGCCCCCATCTTCTGCCCTCAAAGTGCCAGAATGGGGAACAGCCATGACAACCCCAGAGTTATACAGTGATAACCCGTTATACCACGCTGAATGTTCAAACAGATTATCTATGACTGTGTAGCTCTGTGGTCTGAACGTCAATAAGGGAAGGAGTTCTCTGCTGCCATCTACCCGTGGTCTGAAGGAAGAGACAGGATGAGCCAAAACAAAAGACAGGACAATGCAACACTTAAAAGACTAACAAGATGGTTTATTAGGTGATGAGCTTTCGTGGGCCAGACCCACTTCCTCAGATCAATATGTGGAAGGAAATTGGCACAACCATATATACCAAAGTGATACAATCAAAAAAAAGTGAACACATATAAAAATGACGAATCAGGTTTAAGAACAGAGGAGGGGTGAGGGGGGAAGGTTAGTGTCTGTGAGGTAATAACATCAGGGGTGATAATTGGGGAAGCTATCTTTGTAATGTGTGAGATAATTAGCATCTTTGTTAAGACCCGTATGCAAAGTGTCAAATTGAAGCATGAATGACAGTTCTGAGGCTCCTCTTTGAAGTCTGGAGTTAAAATCTCTTTGAAGTAATATGCATGTTTTAAGCTCATTGAGAGAGCCACGCATTAGTTGCATGGCTAATACTAGGTCTGGACAGAAAATGGGGTTTATGTCCCAAATATGGTCCTTGGCCTAAGAACGCAATAATTCAACAGAGATTTGTACAGCACAATCTCCAGGAGTGTAAATGTGAGGAGATAGGGGGTGGAAAGCAGAAATATTTTATGAGCTCCAGTTTCTGGTTTGTAACCTGTTTTATTTTCCCGATTGCATAACGCCCCCCATCTTTATACTTATAAGTTCCAGTTTGACTCTAACGGTTTTGCAATCATTAATTGTGAAGTGGTGTTAATCTTGCGGTTTTCTGGCATTATCATTTGATGGTTATTGTCAGGCTTCCCATCATTATTTCTTATTTGTTGTCTCTCCTTCAGCGATGTCTGCCTCTCTCCAAGGTTTGTCACTCTGTTGTCCCACAGAAATTTTTTTTTTATACATAGAGAGATTATTCGGTAATCACTACAGCCGTTCCCTGACTTACGACCACCTCGACTTACGACCATCCGCACTTACAACCAACCTCGCAGCAGCACGTCGGGGACCGGCTGTATACTCTCATCCACTGCATTTGAAACCCATTGTGAGGGGGTGAGAGGAGGGCCTGGCAGTGCAGGGGCTAAACAAAGCCTTTTAGCCCAGATAGCCCTGCCCCGTTTTACCTGCAGCCAATGCCTGACCTGGCGGGAGAATAAGAGAGAGGAGCCTGGCTCAGTTAGGGGCTGACCAAAGAGGAGACAGTAGCTGGTTCTGCTGTCTGCAGTACCTGAGCCAGAACCCATCTACATGGCCAACCCGCAGAGCACGTGAGCCTCTCACCCCACTCCCTGGGGCAAAGGAGGGGGAACCTACAAGGAACACTTATGAAAGTGAGGGAAATTTGGCCTCTTGGGGCCATGTCCCAAACTTAAGAACTACACCCAGATAAAAGGCTGGAATTCCCAGGCCCGGGGCAAAAGCGCCAGGGAGCTGCACCTCTTTTCCCCCTGATAAATTGGGGTCCTAACCACTAGGCCACCCTGCTGCCAGGGAGACCCGGCCACACCCATCTTTGAATATGAATAGTCTTTGATTTGTAAATGCAAGTAAAATTTCTTTCAGCATAACACCTAGAAACAATCTGTCCTGTCAAAGTTTTCTAATTTTTTTTCCATCTATGTGTGGAATATATTTTGTTATGTGCACAGAGGCATGTGCAGATGTGCACCACCCACAGAAACACATGCTGCCAGCTGTGGGTGCTCTGCTAATCACCTGGGCGGCATTTGAATCTCTCCTGGGTGGCCACCCAAGTGCTCAACTTACAGGGAACTCTGGTGCTGAGAGCATCTTCTTGCAATTTATTATTCTGCTGAAAAGAAAAATTTTGAATAATCTTTCTCTAAAGAAAAAGCGGTGTCCATTCACCAATAGTAATGCAAGTCTTGTATGGCAATGGTTTGTGAAACTGCATGCCCTTATAAATAAACCGCTGTTAAATATCCAGTATACGCTCTTTACTGACTATCTGAAATGTGGTGTGTAGTGCGCTACCATGAACAATGAGCTATAGCATTCCTTTCAAAAGGGGAACAGCTATTCTTTCCTGCTACAAAGCATTTTCCTGCCTGACACTCTTGGCATATGCAGAAACCACATGGCTCTTCTTCCCCAGCAGCGACTTCAGCTCTCTCCCTGCTCGGAAAGAAGGGAGTTTCTCATACACCTAGCCCCTGAAACTAAAACTCCCAACCTGCCCTGCTGCCTTGGTCTGGCGAAAAGCGAGGCTAGCTGACAGCCCAGTAGCTGCTTGATCACTCAACAAGGAGGGAGAGATGAGAGTTCCACCCCGCCCGGCTCTCTCAAAGCCAGCGTGAGACCCGAATCTGAGTTCGCAGTTTCTGCCTCAAAACTTGAGACCACTTCCTCTCTGGCAGTGACTGTGCTGGTGCAGAGGTATAACCTGCTCCCTACAATTTGCCTGGAGCTATCTCCAAGGACTGATGAGTTGTTACATATTGGTACAGGCTGAACCTCTCTGGTCCAGCAACATCCGTGGCCCAGCAGGACCACCGATGTTGCCAGGCCAGAGAGCCCCGCCGGTCTGGCGAGTGGCAGCCCGCAAGGCCAGTGACCTGGGGACAGTGAGCTCTGGGAGAAGCTGCCACCCCTCGGCAGACGGGGTAGGAGCAGCTGCCGCCTAGCACGGGACTGAGCAATAGGGGCAGGGAGCCCCAGGAAAAGCTGATGCCTTGCATGGGACCAGGCGGCCCCCTCAGGAGCAGCTGCTGCTTTGTGTGGAGCTGGATGTCCAGGGGCAGGGAGCGCTGGGAGCAGCTTCAGCTGTGCGCGGGGCCAGGGGCAGGGAGCAGAGCCTTGCGACTGGGCTCGGGGGAGCAGATCAAGTGGGCCAGAGGAGGTCAGATCTCCAGGTTCTCCCAGAGAGGCAACCAGGAGGGGAGCCTGGGAGAGCCCGGAGGCCTGACCTCCCTTGGAGTGGCAAATTCCACTCAGGTCCTAAGGGCAGCGGACCAGGGAGGTCTAACCTGTACTGTATTACCATTAGGCAGGCAGCAGTAGTTTGCGGGTAAGTGACAGTGTGGGCAGTAGCTTTATGCAGTGATACACAAATGCAAAATCCCCACTGTGCATGTGCCTGACCTCCTGAATCTTCTCCCAGGTTACTCCCCCAATTTTTTTTTTTTTTTCTTTCTTGAAAAATTTGTGTCTGGTATTTTTTTTAAACCACGTGGCAACCCTAGGGGTGAGCCGGGCAATCGCCTGGGGCCACCAATTGGTTAGGACCGGCCCTGTCTGTGCAGCACCTTTCATGTGTGTGTTTGTAGCATGTACATCTTTGGACTCTAATGTTCCACTATATACAGGTGCACAACAGAGAAAGAACACCTTTAATCTGCGGCTACGTCTAGACTGGCATGATTTTCCCGGAAATGCTTTTAACGGAAAAGTTTTCCGTTAAAAGCATTTTTGGAAAAGAGCGTCTAGATTGGCACAGACGCTTTTCCTCAAAAGCACTTTTTGCAGAAAAGCATCCGTGGCCAATCTAGACGCGTTTTTGCGCAAAAAAGCCCCGATCGACATTTTCACGATCGGGGCTTTTTTGCACAAAACAAATCTCAGCTGTCTACACTGGCCCTTTTGCGCAAAAGTTTTGCGCAAAAGGGACTTTTGCCCGAACAGGAGCAGCATAGTATTTCCGCAAAAAGCACTGATTTCTTACAGCAGGAAGTCAGTGCTTTTGCGGAAATTCAAGCGGGCCAGTGTAGACAGCTGGCCAGTTTTTCTGCAAAAGCGGCTGATTTTGCGGAAAAAGTGGCCAGTCTAGACACAGCCTGCGTGTTTGTAATAGGTACATGCTTATATTTAATTATATAGGTCACTTGAACATCTAGCATCTATATACAAGAGGAGTTACAGTGGTCAGGAACTAGCAGGATGTGGCCGACTGCCAATTTCCTGTGCCCTTTGGGCTTGACTGGCACTTGCTCACAGGACAGTCCTTACTTATACAAGTAGTTCCATTTAAGTCCATGCATTTTCCCTTTTAAGTCATTTCCTTAATAGTTACTGGGTCAGAAATGATTCCATTTATTCTTTAAATGAGCATTTCCCCCACTTGTGCCGAACAATATTGAAGACAATTTATCATAAATGTGCGAGGCAAATCGTCACTGAGGCAGTATATTATTTCATTGTGTAAACATTAGAGAAGCTTTTTGAGTCAAGTTTTTAATGGTGACACCTCATGCACGAGGACTCGGCTGAGGTGATGAAATCCAATTGGCTTTTAATTCTGAAGTTGCGTTTCACAACAAACTGTTCATCAATTCTGTGTATGTGCATGCGAGAGAGAACGAGAGGACTTCGTTGTGAGTCTATGGGATTTGGTTTCCATAACAACCAGCTCCAAACATGCCTGCACTGTGCAAGATGTGGCTGGAAGCTTATCCCTCGCCCCTGCTTGCCTTGAAGCAATACTGCAAGAGTCTGTATTTTTAAAAACATAGCTACCCACTTATTTGCACAGCATCTTATAAAACCTGTCCCTGCATCAGTGACAGAGCTAGAGGCCATCTTGGGTGTGAGAATTTTGTCCTGAGTTTTGGAGCACTTCAGGTATGTATTTTGATTTTTGCAGTTTCAGCTCACTGTCAGCTTACAAATACCACGGTATCCTAACTAATTATTTAACATGCCATTGGAATTTAGCTGTCTGATGCTCAGAGTAAATTGCATGTTACCTGGACGCTTTATTAAAAATCTAGATTATATGCAATCTGTATGATAGATCTTCTAGGCGTTGGCAGATGAGGATCATGCTGTAGAGCTGGTAGCATCTGTTTGAAATAAGACTACTACTCAGTCATGCAGGTCGTCCCCCTCCTCCCCCCCACCCAACCCAAAACCAGTGAATAGGACTATCCACGTAAGTAAGGTGAGCAGGATTTGGGCCACTACTACCCATGGATAGTTTTGAACTGTTAAAATGAGACGAAAAGAGAATTCAGGGGACATAGAAGAAATAAGTGATGGTCCTTTGGAACCAGTGAACGTATTATAAGTTTAAGGCACTGAAAGTGTGCAGTGTGGTTTTTCATATTGCCTCCTTTTCTGAAAACTAAGATGGGGTGAGAAAACTAGGGGATGGGAAAGTATATTTAGATGCAGGATGTTGTTGTAGGTTACTGCGTATAATGTCATCCCTGTAAGTATCACTAACTATTTAAAGTTTTGATTGGGCTGCTTTAGCATTTGAGCACTTCCCAGTCTTGAATGTTTTTGTCCTCACAATACCCCTGTCAGGTAGGTAGCGTTATCCCCATTGAAAGTCAAGTGACATGCTCAAGGTTATACCTATGTAGTCTGTGGCATATCAGGGAATTGGTCCCAGGTTAACCCCATAACACCAAACCATCCTTCATCTCGATGACACATTCCATACGCAAGCCCTTCAAATAGTGACACAGGAAAAAAAAGCAAATAATTGTATTTGTTTTTAAAAAAGTGGCATCTATATTTAAAAATGCAAAACTTGCATTCTCTTTCTCTCTCTATCCACACATAGCGCTGAGCTTGGAGTGACAGTTCTGCACATTTTAACTTAAAAGAAAAAATTCAATGAAAAACGCAGGGTTACTATTATAATTGTGTAATATTTAGCAGTTCGGAAAGTTGGTGATATAATTAGACACCCATTTATGATAAAAACAAAATTCAATACCGGGTTAAACAGGGAAAGTGAATCTGCCAGTGCAGATGTGTACTAGTATAATTATACACAATTCAAAGGCTATGTCTACACTGCAACGCTATTTTGGGATACCGGAGTATCCCGAAATAGCTATCCCGCATCTTAACAGCAAGCCTGTTATTTTGGGCTAGCTATTCCAACATCCCTGTAAACCTCATTCCACGAGGAGTAAGGGACGTTTCGGAATAGCGGGTTATTTTGAAATTGATGCTGTGTAGACAAAATAAGCTATTTTGAAATAAGATTGAAACAAGATACACAATTTGCGCTGTGCAAATTGTATATCTTATTTCGAACTACAGTGCTATGTAGACGTAGCCTTCTTTAGCTTGTTTAGTTTTATCGGTGTAACAACACTGTTAGTCCAGTCAATTCCATGTTTGAATTTGCTGAATAAAATGTAACTTTACCATCCAGTCACATTCTGCTTTTACTTATCTCTCTGCAGTCACAGGATTTTACATGGGGCGTGTAGTTTTGGTGACTCATTAGGAGCTAGATAATGTAATATATCCTGTGCTTAATGCTCCCTGCCCATTAAGCCTCAGATCCTCTTAAATGTCATTTTTACTCTGTTCAATAGACAAGTTGCAGTCATTTGAAGAAGTGCACTTGTACACTGTTTTTTAACCCACATAGGACTTCTTCTTTCACAGTTTCAAACAGAGTGATATCCCTGTAAAAAGGTATCCTCGTGTGACTTTGGAACAAGGACTTACTATGCACGCTATATTAAGCAGATTTCAAGTGACACTGTGCTGTCATTAATCCTGTAGTACATGCTTGCTGTGATTACATCACTCTAGCTCACTAGCTGTTTTGAAATTCACTGCTGCACATGTAACAAAATGGCATCTAAACCTTGCTTTGTAGGCGTAGTAAGAGACTGAACAAAAAACAGTTTCTGCCTCATCTTCAGAGTCTTATCCTCCAGCTGTAGGTTATGAACATATTTCGCCCTAATCCCTGCAAGTACCACTCAGTTCCAAAACTGTGGCTTTTACTTTGTGGATGCCATTTCCCCCTCATGCTGGACACTTTTATCTTGTGTTATGATGGCCTGCACAATCAGCCCAAACAAGTCTGGGGTCTGCTGCCTTGGCAGAGTTGCCACTTCTCCTCATTTTAGTGTGAGTGTGGTATTGCTGAAAGCCTCAGCTCTTAGAGTCATGTGGCTGCCTCAGACACTCAACTTCCATTACAAAACATGCTCGTAGCCCTCCCTGTTGGAGAGAAAAGCTTGAAAACTTGAAGCCAATGGTTCAAAAAACCAAAAGAAACCTCCGGTTAATCCTGGCCAAAATTTTAAGGACTGATTCTGTTTTTGAAGGGCTGGGTTTGTTAATAAACAATAGAGTTCACCCTCACATTTGTGCCTTACTGTTTCCCCCTTTCTAAGGTTCAGAGGTGGAACAGGCCTCTTGTGTAAAATAAACCCATGAAGAGGAGACTCTCAGGGCTGTATCAGAGCTTATAGTTCCTTAGCCCATCCCCTAATATGTGTTTCGGGGGACGTTTTGGCTAGAACCTGATCCATATTGGAGACTCACAGCTGGCAGTAAATAGTATGCCCTAGCTCTGCTCCAAAACCCACACCCTGTACTTGGGTTTTATTTTCCTATTTCTCCCTCGGATTTGGTAAACATAGTAAATCCCTTTCACTCAATCCTTGCTCCCTGAGATCTTGACTGATAGAGAGAGGCAAGCTATCCCCAAACCCGCCTTTTCCCCTTCACCCAGCCACAGGCTAGGTCTACACTACAAAGAAAAGTCGGAAAAAAGATATGCAAATTGTGAACCGCAATTTGCATATTTTTTCCTCTTTTCTTTCGAAAGAGGCTCTTCCGAAATTTGACCTGTCTATATTGGGCCAAATTTTGGAAAAACCTCCTCTTTCGACATATCCCTTCTTCCTCATTCCTTGGACGCGGCGGGGTAGCTATTTCCGGAACCTCCGGTATCCCGAAATAGCCGTGCAGTGTAGATGTACCCTCAGTCACTCTTCTAAAATGTAGCTCAGATGCTTGCCTCCTCTTAAGATGGAGCGTGAAGCCTAGAATGATTAGCACCAGTCTGTAGAAGAGGAGAGTCTAGTAGTCGATCTTCTGGCTCCCAGCCTAGTAAACTTTCCTCTAGATGAGAGAGGAGCAGGAGTTTCCATTTTGTCTATATGCTGTCGGGAGTGTCTAGAGAGCTGATGAAGTACCAGTTATTCTCTGTGGGGATCTGAGATCATGCACAGACAGATTAGAATTTAGGAGCAACCCTCAAATCCATATGCAAATTTTCAGTTAAAGAGTTTCTCTGTTTTATAATGTAGCCAAATCTGGTGGATTTTCAAGGAGATAGCCAGGTTTCAAGTTCTGTCCCAAATAAGGGAGGCTTGATAGGCAGAAATTGTAAATGCACTAAAACCTCATTGAAAAATCTATGTGCCATTAACTTCCATTGTCTTTGGTATGCTTTAAAAATGGAACTTAGATGTTTTTGAAAAAAAATGCTATTAAAAAAAAAAACCTAAATGGGTAAAACTGCCTGTTTTCCTTGACCTTGTTCTTAGAAATGACTAAAATATGTTCAGTGAAACTTAAAAAAAAATCAATCTGAGGCACAGCATGAGTAAAGATTTCAGCCTGAGCAGTTAGAGTTTGCCATCATTATAGGCAACTGAAGTCACATTGTAAGGAGGCATAACAACAACCTGAATAGCACACTGGCCAAAATTTTTCGAAACAACAGTTTTCCATAAACAAAAAATGCACATTTGACATAATCTAAAAGTGTCAAGCAAATGTATCAGTTCCTACAAAACTTGCTGGAATTATCAGAACATTTATTTTGGCTGTATCATTTTGGTTTGACTATCTCTTTAATCTTGATAGCACTGCATATATACATAAATTAAATAAACTATAACAGCAGAAATGAGGCTCTAAACCAAAGCTTTTGATATTTCTGAATATTTCATTTTGCAAAAAAATTCCCAGATTTTGACCTTTTGACCCAATTTTGGACAAAACCAAATTTCAATATTTCCCCAGCGTGGCAATTCCGTCATTCGGGCAGCTTTACTTTATAGCAGTGGTTCCCAAACTTTTCGGCATCATGCCCCCTTTTTGATTTTTGAGAAACCTTCACGTCCCATCCCCCCCCAATAGCAGCAAAACATGTTGAGTAAAAAAAAAAAAAAAAAAAGGAACTGACCGGGGCCAAAAAATAAAAATAGCAGCAAAACTTAGGGCAGAGGGATTGACCGGAGGAGGGGGGGTTGGGTCTCCTCGTGCCCCCCCTGGAATTTCTTCACGTCCCCCCCCCCCCCGAGGGACACGCCCCCCAGTTTGGGAACCCATGCTTTATAGGGTCATTACCAGCTTCCCCTAGAGCCGTCCTTAGGGTCAGGCGTTTCTCTGAGGCTGAGTGATAGAGTGAGGTTGAGTGTGTGCCAACATGGTGGAGTAGCTTAGCCATTAGGAATTGAAATGGTTAACAGCACAGCAAAGAGGAACACCGGAGAGACTCCAGTGGTGTTCATGTGCTTCATTAAAATCTGCATTCCATCAAGCACTGACCAGAAGTGTTTGCTTTCAGATACCAGGAGGAAATGCCATCTAAGTACTTCCAAGAATGCAACAAACGGAGGTTCTCCGATTCCCTTAACAGCCAGCGCTGGAGATTCTTGAAAAGGGGCCTGGATGATTTCAGGAGTGGTTTCCCACCGCCTTCGGACAACATCATCCTTTGTGGCACAAAGGGACCTGCACCAATTGTGATGGGTAATCACACATCTGATGCTTCACGCATGGCCCGGAACAAGGAAAGGAAAAAATGCACCAAAATCCAAGTCAGCCCTTCAAAGCTCAGTCCGTTGCAGAAAGCCAGGAGGGATCTCATTGCACAGACAGAATACTGCCTGAGCCAACACCCCCTAGCTCTCTACCCTCATCTGGAAAGCAGTGTCCCTCCAGAGGTAAAGTCCCCATGGTTGTCACTGTTCTTCTTTCAAACAAGTTTTAAATAGAAAAAGAACCCCGTTCCTTAAATAGAAAACCTACAGACTATATGACTCATCATGGCAAGGTGAATGATCTGAAACACAGCCAGAGATCTGAATTGGTATCAGTCACAGGCTTACTACCATTGTTGAGTTTTGTCGCATTGTTTGCAGTCAGTGATCCTGCCCCCATTCATTTGTCAAAACGGAAGAAGGTGAAGCATTGTTTTAAAAGGGCTGCTTTAGAAGTCAAACAGCACACGGGGTCATATTTAGGCAGAGTGTGTAGCCAGCAATGTTATTGCCAGGCATCAGATGTAACTGGATGTTCCATGACGTCAGTGTCTGTGCTCAAAATTAAAGAGGTAAGAGTTTGACCCAGACACCTGCGCAAGTCCTGACCTAATCCAACCCCCGTTCTTTTGCAGCCTGTCTCTTGAACAGCCCCATCTTCCCCCAGCCTAGCTGTATCCCTGCCCATTCCCTGCCTCATGCACACAGTTATACCTCTGGTTAGGGAGAGGGAGCTTCTGGTAACAGAGCTCAGAGTTAGCATGGTCATCTGGAGAGGGAAGGACCAGGCAAAGGCCAAGGGTTAGTCTTGTGCTGGGGGAGGGGCATGAGAGAGAAGAATTCATGGCAAGTACACGCCTCCTCAGGGCAAAATGCTATGAGGGAACATACTGGGGTGAGGTTAAGAAGCAGCAAGACCAATAGGAAAGAGTATTTAGTGTGTCAGGAGAATCCTTAGACATTTGAGGGGCAAATGGGAAATCTTGGGTCTGATCAGCAAGATCCTAGGTCAGTGTAGACTCAATCTCTGTCCTTAGGTTGTGAAACAAGCGGACTTCTGGTGAAATTAAAGGCAGTAACTTCAAAACCAATGAAAGAAAAATCTTTCACATCATGTATAAATAGACTGGGGGAACTCCTTGCCGCAGTATACAGTTCAGGCCAAGAGCTGGACTTTTACATGTATATCTATCCAGAGATACAGTAGTTAATGCTAAACCAGGTTCGGGAAGGTATATAAAACCCCGTGCTTCAGGTATGACACCGATCTCTAATTATTAGGGACTGAATGAGTCCTTCATGAGGGCAGATTATCTGTCAATTGAGGGGTTTCTTAAATCTTCCTCTGAGGCATCTGGTGTGTGAGACAGGAGAGAATACTAAATGGACAGTAGGGCTGATTTCATCTGGCCCTTGCTATTCTGTCCAGGTGCACTGTTTGTAATGTGCCCCCTTATGTAGTCTCCACGGGAACTGCACTGGTGTGAATGCCGTGCTCTGTTCTGGTTTGGCTCTCAGCTTTTTGAGGCAGTTGTGGCCATTCTGGACCCTGAGATGCACATGAATAACAAAGAAGGATACAAGGACTGTGACCGGGAGAGCCACACTCCTCAGAAACTTCAGCCCCAGCAGGAGGAGGAGGAAGGGGAAAGTAAAGAAATGTCTTCCAAGCCATCAGCACTGTGAGTACGGGACAGGACCGTGTACGCAGCACCACGGCTGCCTGGATCCACCTTCTGTTGCTAGGCCTGTGTCCAGTTCAAGTCCAATCTCTCTCCTCTGAATGTAGCTGTATAGAAAGAGGGGAGTTGCCTGTTTCTAATGTTGAGTGTATACTATACTCTGTGTCTAGTCACCTTAAGAGGGTCTTGCCTGTCCGAGAGCATGTTTTATAGCCATGCGGAAGGGCTGGGCCAGGTTGTGGCTATGGGAACACATGTTCCTCAGAGAGGTGGAGAACAAACTTGGCCAAAACATGACTTTTAAAGTGTCTGTTTACAAATGTGATATGGTAATGGTACCATGTAGGGCCAGACACCGGTGAATTTTCTGCCCCAAGTAACCCTGACAAAGTCAGAGCTGTTTCATGGGACAAACATCAGCACAGAACTTGGTGCATAGCGCAAGAAAGTTTCCTCACAAGACTCTGTTCTTCAAATATATCTTAATCCCGACACTTAGTCCCCCTGCTGCGGTAAGCCTAGTATTTTCCTTTGCAGAAAAGGATAGTTGTCACATTCCTTTCCATATTCATAACCTTTATACAATAGTTTGGGAGTCATTTGGACCAACGTAATATAGCTTGAGATGGTCAGTGTTCTGAAAAACATTTTGTATCTTTTCCTGAAAAAAAAATTGTGGGCCAACCTTTTTAACAAAATCCAGTACCAAAGGGACTGTATTTATCATAAAATACCCTTATTTGAATCCTTCGGGTAATACTGATTGTAAATCGATGCCCTAGAATGCATTCGATAGTCTTGGCCTGAGGCCTTTCTCAGGACGGTGATCACATTGTGCTGGGTGTTGTACAAAACCATAAGGAGAGAGTATAAATCACGGAAAGCTATAAGTAGTGGTTCAACAAGCAAGTAAGGGAGGGTGAGAGTAACAGAGTTAGTAAAATGTAGTGACCAACATGTATAATTTGCCAGTTTGAAGGGTTGTTTGTTTTTAGCCAGATTACTTTTTTTTTCCCAGAAAAATGAGATCTGAACATAAGCCTGGCCTTCAAAACTTGGGACTTTCTCACTAGATGGAGGATAAGTGGCTTCCCAATTTGAACCACGTCCTCTAGAGGTGAAAGGTTAATGCATGAAAACACTGTGCTATTTAGTCTCAAGAGTGCAAGTCATTGGGAAATAAACTGAACTATCTGTGATCCAAAACAAGATAACCACAAATTTTATGTGGTCCTCTGTAGTCGTGACTGCACTATGCCCTTTATTACCAAGTCTTGTTTGTGCTAATCAAAGACATTTTAGGTTTTATTATATAACATTAATATCTTAAGCAGCAAGAAGTCCAAAGGCAAGAATGCACAGTACACCTACCTGTCCAAAAAAGAGGTAGCAGCAAGAGAAAAGAAGGCCAGTCTGAGCTACAGTCCTCTGCTAGATGAAAATGTAAGGCGAGTGACTAAGGAGTTTTGTGACTGGGTGGCTTCTCTGGTAAGTAAAAGAACCTGTAAAACTCCACACACTCGTTCCAGAAATGCAATGATCAAGACTGAACCTGAGGCTCTCCAGGCTTGGCAACCTAAATACAACTTTGGATGCGGGTCTGAAAATGTTCACCCTAATTTACAGGAATGTTTGGGGGGAAAACTGAATTCAATCACTTGGAATGCAACGAAACAAAGTAGCTTATTCTGGAATACTGTCAGGTCAATTTGGATATGTCTACACTTGCACCCTCTTTCGAGAGAGGGATGCAAATGAAGACAATCGAAATTGCAAATGAAGCCAGGATTTAAATATTCCGCTCTTCATTTGCATATTCACGTTATGGCGCTATTTCGAAATAATAGCGCTATTTCGAAATAACAGACGCTGTAAACCCTTCTCTCGAAATAACTGGTAAACCTCATTGTATGAGGAATAAGGGTTATTTCAAGAGAAGGGTTTTCTCTCGAAATAACCGCGTCATAACAGCGTCTGTTATTTCAAAATAGCGCTAAGAGGGTGCAAGTGTAGACATACCCTAAGTTTAATCAGAGCATTTCCCTGCTGGGGGGACATAGTTATATGAAATCTGACAAGTACACTGCTCCATTCTGGAGTTGAATCCATTTATTTGATCAATATTAGTTCACCAATTCATGTATTGCTGTTAAGTCAACTTTAAATGTGCCTATAGATTGCTATGAAAACCACATGTTAAATATGTACAAATTAATAGAATTAGCAGAAATCAGTTGTGACACAAGAAATGTACCCTGGCTAGCGTAAGGAAGATGAGGTCAGGGGATACAAGTTGTGGGCTAGCCAAACCAGAATGACAGTTCGAGAAGCCGCTTTCTCCTACTCTTACACCAGCCACTTGGGTTATCACTGCAGGAAGGCGAAAAATGCAAGGTAGATGAAGCCACCATTCTGAGCTTGTTTGACACTGGATATGAAAGCAAGCCACTGCTTTCTGTGCCCATCCATGTTGTGGAACTACACAATGTACCAGCAGAACTGAGAAAGTATGTGGGTGTTTCACCTCCATCGACTGCTGTCAAGAGTCCTCTTCACACCAGGTGCCACCCATGCCTTGCCAAGGTAAAAAGGCCTGAACCTACACTTTCAGATATTTCTAATTACGTTAGGAGCCTGGATTTTTGGGTGCCCAGCTTGATCCATTAAAGCAGCCTGGTTTTCAAGAAGTGCTGAGTACCCGCCTTCTGAAAAAAAGATTCCTCTAGGTGTCTGAAGGTGGGCACCAAAAATCAAAGCACTTAAAATCCCTGTCTGTTTTGAAATTTGTGTACCCTTTTTTTTGCATGAGGTAAAACACTAGAACAAGTGGAAGATGGGAACTGGGAACATCATTTAGGGCCTAACCATCCAGTCCCTTTACTGGCCAACCTGACGCTCAGAAGTTTTGCTTGCATAAAGTTCCTGAGCTGAAGCCCGCTGGTGTTAATTGAAAGACTGTAGTTGAGCTCAGTGAATTTTGGATCAGGTCCAGAATTGCAGGCTCCCACACAATGGACCAAATTCAGAGGGGGTGTGATGTGGTTTAGTTCTTAGACTCTCTTAAACTTCAACTCTTGTATCTATGCTGGTGTAACTGACAGACTGGGGAGCGTGTGGATAATTGCCGTTTAACTTACAAATTCTTACCCCTCCTGTTTGTGGCTCTTTTTGCTATATGCTTTCATTTTAATCATTTAAAACTTGGGACGAAATATTATCTCTTAGCCACAGAGCACTTGTGTCAAACCTGAAGAGGAAGTGACATTGACAATTTTTGGGGAGAGGGCAAAGTTGGGCCAGATAGGCTGATAACTGAAAGCAGATCACAAACATAGCAATGGAGAGGCTACTGCTTCTCCAAAATTGTAGCTGGTTTTGCTTTAGAGACTAATTCGAAGATTTACCCAGCATTGCTGCGGTCCTTAACTCAAGTTTTGTTTTTCTTCATGTAAATCATTGCTCTGGGGTGGGGCTGGGGAGGAGGGGCTCAGGATGCAGGCTGCCCCAGGGAGAGAGGACAACTCCTGCCGTCTCCCACGTCTGTGCGTGTTGCAGCTGCGGTGAGAGGGGTGCCTGTCCTTCAGCAGGTAGACAGACACACACACAAACAGATCAACTCTCTGAAATATACAGTAAATAGCTGTCCCTTTCTCCATCCTTGCCCCCTGCTGGCCCAATGGAGTTATGGCTGTCCAGGTCCCAATCTCTGGCCCCTTTCTGCCTCCCACTGGTCATTCTACAGTAGAATTCCCTCCTACCGGACCCCTCCCTTCCCATTTTATGAGAAACAATCACATTCCAGGCACATCCCATTCTCCTGGCACAACCAAACTCTGACCTTTCTTTAAGTTATGATCAGAGGAAGCTGCCTACCACATTGGGTGATCCTAGCTCTTACCGTTTAGGAGGAGTTCTTGAATAAACAGACTCATGGACAGACGGACACACAGACAGATGCACATTTCTAAAATATATAGTAAGAAGAAGATGATAGAAAGACAGTCTCTAGGTCAATGACTCCAGAGCTGTGATCCTCTAGGACATCTCAGGTCATCCACACAAAAAATTAGCATGTTTGAGAGGAGAGCTAAGCAGTGGTTGCTTGGGATGAAGAGAAAAAATTCCTGAGAGAGGATTTCTGTCTTGTATGGATCCTTGCTTAATGCTATATGCAATACAAAAAAAATCAATGAGAACTGATAATTATGGAAGATAACTAATGAAAGATTTATACTTATAGCAGAGATAGGATACCTGCTGTAGAGACCAATGGGAGCCATAATCAGCTGTACTCCATCCATCCCATCCGTTCATCAGGTCTGACATTTCACCCAGAAAAAAAAGCAGTGGTTCACATAGCACGTAGTGGGAGGAGAGGCAAACGCAAACATGGCCAGTGAGTATTACCAATTATCTTTTTATAGGACCCATCCCAACCAAAACGGGAGAAGATCAGATATGGCGCCTGGTACCTTGAACCAAAAACATGGAGAAAACAAAGAGCAAATGAACCTTTAGAGGATCCAAATGCAACAGTTGATACCTTTCAGAATTTAAGGAACCAGCTTAGTGCAAAGGTACTGCAAGCACCTCTGGACACTGTGGTATGGTTCTCAACGGAGTTAATGAACTCCCTGGAATATGCCCACACACCATATACTGTCTGACAGTCACAGTGCGGGGAGTGGTTTATATCAGTGCTTCTCAACCAGTGGTATGAGTACCCTTAGGGGTACTCGAGAGAAGTCTGGGGGATACGTCAACACAACTGAAATTTGGAGAAAATTGAATTTTTGTTTTAAGTTTTATAGCGCTTTATTATTTTTGTACTTTTTACACCCAAATTTCATTGCCCGCCCGGCTACGTTTAAGTTGTTTAAACAAATGTGTTGCAATGGTAGAAAAAAAATTGTGTGTCTGAAAACTGTAGGTACTGGGGGTACTTATACTTTTTTAAGGGGTACTTTATAAAAAAAAGGTTGAGAAACACCCTACTGTTATATTATAACCCTGCTGTTAGTTGTGGCCCAGCCACGGCTGTTAATTTAGCCCACAGGAAATGGAGGCCTAGCAGGGCCTCTATGTGAGCAGTGACTCTAAAAGGCAGATACACACAACAAACCAGCATTTACTTTGAAGGATTTTCAGTGACTTTTTAATGCAGGTGAGAGTGTTTTGATTCAGTAAATAAGTAGATCAACCACACACTTTCCGACTTGGCAAAAATTCATCCCCTGGGAGGGATCAAGCACGGGGCCGTGCATGCGCCACGCGGCTGGGGGCGGGGCCGTACATGCGCCACGCGGCCAGGGGCGGTGCCGCGCGTGAGCCATGTGGCCGGGGGCAGGACCGCGCATGCGCCACGTGACCGGGATGGGGGCTGCACATGCGCCATGTGCCCGGGGCGCAAGAATGGCTTGGGCCGGCCCTGGTCACTTGGCAGGCACACATAAATGCCCCGGCGGGCACCATGGCGCCCGCGAGCACCGTGTTGGGGACCACTGCTCTAGAGCTTAGTGCATGTGCTAAAAGCCAGCTGGCTTTCAGCTAAGGCTGTAGAGCAGATTCAGTCTTTCTCTTTGTAAGTGGTCTCAGTGCTACTAGGTGGGACCCTGAACCACACCCACTAGGTGTGTGGGTTACGAGTCATAAAAAAATGCTACGATGAAGTGCTACAAAAGGCCGAGTGTTAGTATCAGGCTGGCAGTGAACAGCAGAGGGGCTCATTCTGTCATCATTGTATTTTGTTGTAGCAAACAAGTGTCAAAGAGCTACTAACATGTCAGGAAGCTTCAGGGGATAGCTGAGTTAGTCCTTGGATGGAAAAACTTAAAAAAACAACAAATAGTCTAGCAGCACCTTAAAGACTAACAAAACATGTAGATGGCATCATGAGCTTTTGTGGGTACAACCCACGCCCTAGATTCGTGTTTAAGGAGCAGGAAAGATACTCCTGGCCCACTAGAGGGCAGTGAAGTGAAGTAAAATTCAAGAGTTTAGCAATGTCTCAGTTTGAGGGACAGGGAGCCAGGTTTTTAAAGCAATGATTGTTATACAATCTTGGCGTGCTGAATGACAGGGAATAAGTAGCCGTTTCATTGTGTTCTACTTTAGAGCTGTCAGACAGCATCAGATTCTGGGACCTTTCATAGAGATCCAAAGGGCGTCTTGGACTCACCTTGATGTCAGACCAGATGGGTTCTACTAGCACCAAACCAGGAGTTACGAGGGTTTGAATAACGCTGAGATAGAGAACTAAGGTCAGAAACAGAGTAATCCTGCAAGGAAAAAATCAGAAAATCAGTGGAGACAGCCAATTGTTTGGGGGTCACACACCACTGAGAAGCCAACCCCCCCCCCCAAAAAAAAACCCCAAACCCAACCCTCTCTGGCCTGGTTCCAGAGATAAAACAAACAAAAAAAGACTAAAAACTCACTGACACGCTCAGGAGGGTTGGGACTCCCACCAGCCACACGGGGCCAAATCCAGCTGCAGTTTCCCTTGATCCAGCCCACGGCACAGCTCTGGGCTTCCCCCCACCTTAGCTGGCGCTAGTTCTCTATAACTTAGGGTAGGGAGGGGAGCAAGGCAAGGAGACGTGCAGCAGGGCTGGAGCACTAGTGCCGGGATCACAGTACTATGGGGGAGAAGGGAAGCCCCAAACCCCACTACAGGCCTGATCAAGAGAAGCTGGGGGCTGGATTCGGCCCATGGGCCATAGGCTCTCCATCTCTGGTTTAAGATAACAACAAAGGCAAAGCCCGGAGAGAGAGAGGTTTGAAAAAGATCCTGTCTTAGGAGCAGGATGGAGAGTCTGCTTCATCTGAAAATCTGTTGACCCTTGATTTGACAAGACATTTATCGAAAAACAAGATACAGTTCAGCCACAAGTTATTGGGTTCAATAATGTTCTCTTAGGCTGCGTCTAGACTGGCAAGTTTTTGCGCAAAAGTGGCCGCTTGAATTTGCTCAAGAGCACTGACTTTGTAACGTACAAAATCAGTGCTTCTTGCGCAAATACTTTCACGCTCCCGCTCGGGAAAAAGCCCTCTTGCACAAGAATACGTGCGCAAGAGGGCCAGTGTAGACAGCGAAGAACTGTTTTGCGCAAAAAAGGCCCGATGGCTAAAATGGCGAGCGGGGCTTTCTTGCGCAAAATCGCGTCTAGACTGGCCATGGATACTTTTGCGCAAAAGCATCCATGCCAATCTAGACACGCTTTTGCGGAAATACTTTTAACGGAAAAACGTTTCCGTTAAAAGTATTTCCGCAAAATCATGCCAGTCTAGTCGCAGCCTTACAGTGTAAGGAAGAATAACTTCCTCTACTGTAAACATTCCTGGATGAGTTATATGGCCTGTGTTATACTGAAGGTCAAACTAGGTGGATCTATTAACCTTTGGGATCTATTTTTTTTTAAATCACAATTCAGCATTGTGAACTAACCAGATCTCTATAAAAGCAGCAAATTAGAAATCAGTTAAGCTAATTAAGATTCCAAATGGTTAAATGGCACTTGTGGTACAGGTGAGAATTTAACAGAAACCCCCTCTGTGGTCCCTGTTGACTCCATGAGGGTACGTCTACTCAGCAGGGCTAAAGTCAAATTAAGCTATGCCACTTCAGCTACATCAATTGCATAGCTTAAATTGAAATAGCTGAACTCGGCTTTTGGCGCTGGCTACCCAGCAGGAAGCTGAAGGAAGAACACTCTTCCTTGAACTTCCCTTACTCCTAGTGAAATGAGGGTTATCATGAGTTGGAGTAAGAAGTCCTCCAGCTCGACATTATTTTGAAATAAAGGATTGAAGTGTAGACGCGCATTTTGTTATTTCGGAATAACATTAGTTATTCCAAAATAACGCTGCTGTGTAGATGTACCCTGAGTGAGTAAATAAATGTAAGTTTCATGGGCTTATTTTAAGTTTTCCCTTAATATGAAGCTGTTCATGTCTGCTTTGGAAACTCTCCTAGGATGCAGAATTCATGCAGCTCCATGGAATACGGGCTTTTCAGGAATTCCTCGAAAGGAAAGGCTACCGGAAGCCTGCAGTAAGTCAATGATTGCGTAGCAGCCGGTCTACATGATCAACAGGCTGGGCCGTGGTGCCCTAGGTCTGTACATTCAGGAATCAGAGCTGTGCTTGCTGCAACTCTGTTCAAACACTGTTGTTTCTAGCTTAGGCTCCCTGACCCTTGAGGACAAAGATTTTTAGTCTCAGACCCATATGAGAAGCTGGTTATATAGCTGTGCTAGGCACTAGCTAAAGGTGTAATGCAGGGGGATACTCAACATGCGGCCCGCAGCCCATTTATTTGCGGCCTGCAGTATGGTTTGGGTTTACACAGGGCTCAATATGCGGCCCGCGGATGGGATCCTTTGGACATGGCCTCTACTGGGAACACACTCCACAATGGCGAGTCAATATGATGGTCTTCTGTTGAGATGTGTTTTAGTAGTTCAATTCCTGGACTGTCATTGCTCATTAAATGTGCTGTCATATGGGTGGAAATCAGGTAAATATTGCATTTTAATAATATCAGCAGAACTGACTTAAATGGGGCCTGTGTGTTGTGTAATCTTGCCTTAATCTTTGTATTCATGCCCATCAGTGTGAAATAAGATATTTGCATATATATTTACATGTATATGCAACTACACTTAAGTTGCAGCCCTCAGCATGTGCTGTGAATATCATTGTGGCCCCCGGGGCTTTCAAAGTTGAGTAGACCTGTAATGTATGGGTTCCAGCCACACAATGAGGTGTAGCATATCTGGGTACCATGCTCCAGTGTGGTTTGGTTCTATTCAAACAAGCCAGGAACAGTGCTCTTAGCTCGAGGGCCAGATTCAAAATGCTGATGTAAGTTTATTCCACTCCCCATAGCCAGACTGCTAATAGCATCATCCCCAGAGCAGTTAACACAGCTTGGATAAATCAGTTCTCACTAAGAAAATGAAGAGAAAATACACACTGCGCAGGAAAATTGTGTTTACACCCTGCTGTTAATTGCTGGGTTGGAGGTGCAACTGGCATAGCTGGTGACAGGATTTCTAAAAGATGTAAGTGTAAGGGAAGCTTACATTTCTGTTATTACCTGTATAGCAGTTGTGCGTATACAGAAAATCCCATTATTGTGGGCTTTCTGGCACAATTCCATCAGGTTTAAAACTGCTTTCATTAAAAAAAAATCGATATGTAAACACAAATCACACTGGTTTCCTGATCCCCTGCAGTTTCTTTAAAATATGCTTGTATTAAACAGCCATTTAAGTGCGTTGCTAGTAATTGGACATATATATATCTTTTGTTTTAGTTTCTTCTGCAGATGCTGGCTGCCCAGGATGCTAACAGAGCACAAGAGTGGACTTCAAAGGGCTTCAAGAAAGAATCTCTGAAGAAACCTGAAGGGATCAGAGAAGGTTCTTCCTCCACAATTGTTAATTAACACAGGCCTTATTCACAGGAAACACAAGTACTAGTGAAACTGCTCCAGGAAGCGCCAATAATAGTAATCTCAAAGAGAGGTTGATTGTTTCCTTTTTTTAGAAATTGTTATAGTCAAATATAGTTTAAAGAGAACTACTTGAATTAATAAATTTAAGACATATGCCAGCTGTCCTGGCTGCTCATCCATTGTAAAGGCTGGCTGGAACGCTCTGTTACATTCTAGGGTATGTCTTCCTGAGGAATCCTGAAATAGCTACCCCGCATCCAAGGAACGTGCCCATTATTTTAAAATATTTTTTGAAATAACGGATGCGCTATTTTGCTATCCCTGTAAACTTCGTTGCACGAGGGATAAGGGACGGCTCAAAATAGGGCATCATTTTGAAATGTGGTGCTGTGTAGATGGGCCAAATCTCAAAATAAGCTATTTTGAAATAGATTCGAAATAAGATACGCAATTTGCGTAGTGCAAATTGCATATCTTATTTCGAGTTTAGAGTGCTGTGTGGACGCACCCCTAGAGATTTCAGGCTGACTCTACTGTACTGCAGTTGGTTAAGAATCAGGACATGGTGTGTTACTTGTTAAGTGCCATTCTTAATGCTGTATAGAGCATAAAGAAGTTGTCCTTTTCCTAAGGAGCTTGCAATCCAACAACTCGATTATTTCTTTACGTGCATAAATGATTACCAGTCTAGGGAACCCCTAAAAGAGAGAGCTTCTCAAACCAAGTCTACACCAAAAAAGGTTTATCTTTAGACCAAGCCCCCCTTGTGTGCTTGGCAGTATGGCTTATACCATTCCCCAAGTGGAATACACTCTGTATGGCACAAGTCCATGGGGCTTCTAGTGAATGATATGGAAATAGCCTAGTAAGCGTGGGCTTTTTTCATGTCTTCTGGGACTGTCCTGTTCATTGAAACCAGATTTGTGCCTCCTTCTAACTCTTATTTATTGGTCATAGTATTCTGGGTGGGGTTTTACGCCCCCGGAGAGCAGGAGCTCTCCTCTGGCTGTGTAGCACCAGCCTTGGGCTATGACACTTGCAGTAAGGACCACTTGAATCCCCTCACGGGACTTTTACCACTTCCTCCACCACGCTTGTCAGCTCTGTTTTTCCTGCTCACCGACAAACATAATGTTGGCTGTGGGGACGATCTAGCTTAGATGCCAAGGTGGTCCCCATTTCCAGAAAACCCGTGCCCCTCACACTCTTTTTATCCTCACAACGTGCTGTGAGGTACGGCAGTGATGTTATCCCCATTGTACAGATGGGGAACTGAGGCACAGAGACTTCCCCTATGTAGTGAGGCCATGTGCCCTCCACCGAGGGAAGGGACCACGCCCTGGGGGGCAGAGCCAGGCCCACCCCTTCCACTGGAAGTTAAGAGGTAGAACTGGAAGTATAAAGAATGGGTCCTGGACCTCAATTGGGTGGCAGCTACTGGAGGAAACAAACATCTTCCACCCTCTCCCTGATGCTGGAGACCGAAGAGCAGCCCTGCCGAGCTGAGGATTGGCCAGAGCAAATCCAAGGTGCTGAGACTGTTGCTGGGCCATCTACCCTAGAGAAATGGTTGACACCCATGGATCTAGATCCACCCCGAGGGTCTCCCTACTCTTCTGACCCCCTACACCTGGTGTGTCAGCCTCCCCACCTCTAGGCCAAGAGGCCTGCACTTGTTGGCCATCTGCCAGACAGATGCCTGCTTGGTTGCTGTTCTTCCCTGCCTGAGGGAGGGAGCACATAGACTGCTTAAAGCAGGGGTGGCCAACCCATTCTGGACGAAGAGCCAAGGTCCAGCTGGATCCAGTGTGAAGAGCCAGGGCAAAAAGTTGTAGAGAAAAAAAAAGGAGCTCCCAAAAAGAGCCCCCAAAAAGTTGTAGAGAGGAAAAAAAAAAAAGGACTGGCCCTTTAAGAAGGCTTTTTGAAGCTTTTTGGCCTCAGCAGGCTCCCGTCGGTGGCCATGGCCGCCATATTGGATCCGCCATTTTGATCTGGATGGTTCCGCTGCCCTGGTGAGTACAGGGGAGCTGGGAGGCGTGGGCCGTGTTCAGGGGCACAGGCGCGGCTTCGCAAGCCTTGGGGGCAGCTTCGCGAGCCACACTGACGGGGGGAAGAGCCACATGCGGCTCGCAAGCCACGGGTTGGCCATGCCTGGCTTAAAGCCTGATCGGCCTGAAAGCCGGAGGCCCTTCAGACTGTGAGTCCACTCCCCCCAGAACCTCAAGCCAGCCTTTGCTAATTCCCTGACTATGGGAAGAGCCCGAAATAACTTTGCTGTGTAGACATACCCTTAAAGGCCTTACTCTGACATTTTACCATTAGGAGTTTGTTGACAGTCAGAAAGGGCCACAGTGGATGCAAGCCCTGCCACAAGACAAGGAATATTGAGCTCTTGAAACCCTGACCCTAACCGGTGACTGGAGTCGGGAAATAAAGTTCAATCTCTTCTCAGTTCTCTTATGTGTCACAAAGTTCCTCCATGCTTAATACACTGACATTAACAAAGGCCCAGAATCTCACAATAAAATGCTCCAAGTTCCTGCGCCCATATTTTAGCCCCCAAATGTGTGGTGTGACTTTCAGAATTACCACGCGCCCAGAAGGTCACTGATGTCAATAGTGGTTTCTCTTTAACCATGTGTGATGGGGTGGACAAGGCCCGAAGCCCCCTGCTGGAGGCTAGTGTCCTTGCCACAACCCGCTCCAGGGAAAAGAGCAAAGGTCCTCCAGGCAGCTAGAGCGGCTGCTTCTGCTGCAGCCAATAAGGGCCCAGGAAGCTGGTATAAAGAAGCTGCTGGGCCATGCCCTGGCAGTTCCTTGCTGGAGCTCAAGCCAGGCAGACCCAGGGACTGACTGGGAAGGCAGTGGCATCTTGGACAGCTGTGAGCGTAGGTTGAATTGCAGACCCAACTGAAGCTATAGAAATATTTTATTTTGAAGGCTTTCTTCCTCCTTTATTTGTTTTTTAGTTCTTAATCTGATGAAGTAACTTATTTCCTAGGCATGTGTGCCATTTAATGTCAGGCTGTGATATAAAATAGCAGAAAAGGATATTTTAGCCTTCCGTGGCCTCTTATTTTGTTGATTAGATGTAGGTGTTAGAAAGGTTGTCGTCTTGTCAGTAGGGTAGGTGTTTTGGATTTGAAGTGGAAACCCTGATAATAAGCAATGGTTTGGCTTCTATTTGAAGGTGCTTGTGCTGTAGAGACCTAATAGGCCAGCCCCACAGTAAGATTCTGATCCTGCAAGTTACCACGTGCACTTCTGTGTTAAGCCCTTGGAACATTCCTGCTGAAGTAGGATGGATCGTCATGTGATGGTGACTGATCATCATTGTGTCCCAGACATTCCTTGATGAAAGTCTAAGCATTTAATCAGTACTTCACAGTGGGTTTGCCTGTGACTAACATCAGTTATTTAGTGCAAATTGTTCTTCACCTTGAAGATTAGAGGAAGACCAGGAGACAGACTCTTCCTTTTAATGCCATTTAAATTTCACACACAGATAGCTGCAGGAAAATCTATTTCATTTATTCAATCTTGCTAACAAAGCTGAAATCATGGGTACATGGCTCTTGCTCTATTTGGGCGCAACATGAAATATGTCAGGGTTTCTCAGAATAGCCTAGGGTTGTGCAACCAGTTTTTATAACAGGGAGGAATGTATCAGCCTTTCCAGGAGTAATGCTGTGCACAGTTTATGGACTTGTATACATGTGACAAGACAAGGTCTGATGCACATTCAATGTGATGAACAGTGCAATGCTGTATCAGCCTCTTTCATGGGGGAGAATCCCTTCTATGGGCCAGAGAAAGGAATCTGGTGTAGAAGACGGGAAGAAAGTCCTAAGTAGGGCCCCATTCTTGCAATCAGATCGAGCTGGCCCAAAGGCTGCCAATGCGCCTCTGAATGCAGAATCGGGACCTAGACCATTTATTTAAACCAAAAGAATTTGTTCTCCACGGTGTTGGGTCAATTGCAGAAGGCATTAATATTTGTCAGTATGGAAACACAGAGCAGTGAAATATCATTGGTAGGTAGCTCAATCTCCAATATAGAGTGGAAGAATGATTGACTAGTCCCGTAACACACGGCATTTTGGCACCATTTAAAAATACTCAAAAGCAGCAGCATCCTCAGTTTCTTCTAAATATGTGGGGATACACCGAGAATGTGATTTTCAAAGCCACATAAGGGAGTAGGATGCCCATCAGTGGCATCGCGAGGGGGGGCAGTTGACCCCGGGCGCCATGCTAGGGGGGTGCCAATTTATCTGCCAAAAGTTGCGTGGTTGTTAACTTTTCTCCACCCACTCACCTCCTTTGCAGAGCCGTGCAGCAGCGTGCCGATGGAAGGTGAGCTGCTGCTGGTACTGGGGGGGGGGAATGGGTCGGGATGGGGAAGACTCAGATGGCCAGCTCTTTGCTGTCCCCGACTCCCCAGGGCTACATGATAACTGCCCAGCTGCTCCAGAGTTTGGGGAGCAAATGATTGGGGGGCGCAAATTTTGCCTTTGCCCCCGGGCGCCTAACACCCTCACTACGCCACTGATGCCCATTAAAAATGAATGGGGACTGGGTTTCCAAATCCCCTAGATGTCTTTGAAAGCCTCACCCCGAATGTTCTCTTTCTCAAGAATGACACTGGTTTCTATTAGGCTTGCAGGTGAAAGTGCAACAACATGGTCTTGCGGTACTTAAAGTTTGTGCGAAGGATTATTTTCAATAATTGAAGTGGGGGTTTCCAACAGAACACACAGAAGGTGCCATCTCAGATTGCACACTGATATTTTCTGTGCAGCCGCGGTATCTCTCTGTGCCGAAAGGGACTGTAGTAGGCACCAAAAAGCCCAAGACACTGGAGAAATGACTTAGGAAAACGTGGTTGTGGGAATCGGAAGCCAAACACTTGCCGGGCCTTTGGGTTTCATTGTTTCTATCCACAGCAAAGAACTAAGCCTGCCTTTGTTACTATGGCACAGCCCTCACTGACTTTAACGAGAGCCTTGTCTGAATCGGGACTAAAAGAAGACGGTTCGAGCCAGATGCCCCAATGGTGTAAGTTAGTGTAGCTCCATCACTTCAAGGCAGTTACACTGACTCATACCATCTGAGGATCTGCCCCACAGTCTGGGATTTTGTCCACAATGGATAATTGGCGTAATGGTTCAGTCATATTTATGTCCACCCTGTGCTATAGGAGAAAGGTATCACTTTTCATGTTAATTGTGAGGAGCTGGTATTTCAGGCACTGTTTTTCTTACCATCCTAATATAAATGTGCTTTGTTCGGGGAGGCGGGGAGATTACAGTATAACAAGGCACTCTAGCAGCAGTGGTTTAATCTAGTCAGGGTAGCAGGATTCTGGAGTCAGGGCTGCTTGGATGGCAGTGGTCTTCCCACCGTAGGAAAACGGGAGGGTTGTGGTGTAGCATTTGTTCCGGTCGTAGGTGTAGCAGGTATCGGAACTCTTGCATTTGTTGCTCTGCTCAGCAGTAACTACCCGGTCATTCAGCTCCACTTCTACAGGATCACATTTTTTGCAGCTGGAAGACAAATAAGATGGGATTCCTGTTAGGCAGCAGTCATGGAAAGAGGCCACCACACAGGAGACGGTTTGAGTCCTCACTGCTACTTTGGTAGTCACATGTCAGCTCGACTTAGGCTGTTCCAGAGCCTAATCCTGATCTAGGAGCCTATGGCCAGCCCCCAAACCTTCAAAATTGATGAGTCAGAGCCCCAAAATGACGAGCTTAGTTAACGATAAGCAGGGATGGGGGGTTGGGGTTCTTGTTGTTTGTTTTTGAGCCTTCAGTGTGCCTTTTGGTCACATTTTCAAACTTTTCTCTGCAACCATGAGGCCTAGAAACTCTCTTTCATCTTTAATGAAAATTGGAATTTTACTGAGATCCCATGACTTCAAGAGCTGGGACTTTACTTTAAATGTCAAATGCAGCAAGACTCAGAATAAAATCATGAGTTACACCAGCAGAGAATCTGGCCCCAGATCTTACATTTATTTAGGGCCGAATCCCATTCACACTGGATACAGCATGAACATGAGCATCTTTGCCAAGATGAGATTCCTGCCTGCTTCACCCCTGCCTATGATAGAAGTCAAGATCTTGCTTTTGCCCTATGCTTTCTCATGGGAATTGGATTTGGTCTATGGACATCAGTGTTTCTTAAACTTTTTAAGACCAAGGAATGCCAAACAATATATTTTTCTTTTTATGAGGAACACCAAGGAGCAAAAAAAATAAAAATAAAAAAGGTCACCTGCCCCTTTAAGGGTGGCCATTTTGAATTCTGTTCTCTGTGGCACACCGGTGTGCCACGGAACATAGTTTAAGAAACACTGATGTACATCAAGGTGCTATTTTAAAAAATGTCCTTTTATGAAAGGATTTGTTTAGCTTCTATATCAAAATTCACCATGGTGCATTCTGAATTTCCTCTCCATTGGAAGGACTGTCTTGTGGTTAAGTCATGGGAGTTGAGATTAGGATTCTATTCCCAAATTCTGTGGCAGAACTCTTGGGACACGCCACTTAACCTCTGCCTCAATTCCTGTCACAGGGATGTGGTGAGGATTCATTCATTAATGGTTGTGGTGCTTTGGACAGTGGGATGGAAGGGGAAAGTGTTCTGACATTAATGCAAGAAAAAAGATTCCTCACAGCTCAGTCATGCGGTAGACAAAGGTGGTTCTCAGTGGCGAGGTGGGATCAGAGATGTTCTGTCTTGCCTTCAGTGGTATTCTAAGGGAAGAAAAAAAAATCAAAGAAAGCACAGGACTATCAAGTGACCACAAATTGCTCTAATGAATTCTGCACGCCCCACAGTCTGGCATGAATATTCTGACGGATGGAATCCAAGTTAGACAAGTTCTCATCTTGCTCTGTGTTCAGATATTTTCATCACTTTCCCTTCCACTCCCCAGGACGTTTCAGATACTTGATCTGTAGAACGGCCTGTGTGTTATACCGGCACTGAAACGTCGCATACCCTCAGGAGCAACAGGGCCTATTGTGCATCCTTTCCAGGCACCGCCCCTGACAGACTGGAGGGTGTCAAAGTTCTGCACCGTGTTGGTCCACTAGTGAGTGAGGGAGCCGCTTGTCACAGGGATGCTTTCAGTAATGACATCACAGCACTGATGTTCCTCCTGCCCTCTCTTGAGCTGGTGGCAACCAGGACACAACACGTATGAGACAAGCTCACTTTCTGGTGAAGTGAGTTCTCCATGGACATCCCTCGCTCCGATGCTGCCCTCTTTACCTCATCAAAACTCAGCGGGAGTAAAGGGTGCAGAATTCACTCCTGTACACTGACAATTAATTTGCTATTGCATCATGGGGGTTTGGCATTCCCTGAAAAAAATCAGGCACTGGCCTCTTCCAGGGGCAAAATCTCAGACTTGCTTGGCCAGGGGTCCACTCTAGAATGGCAGTCTTACGTTCTGTGCCAACCAGTGTCCCTAGTTATCAGGACAGGAGAACAGCTGCTCTTGTCTCCTTCCCTGTATCTTACAATGCTACTGTCAATCAATGTTCTCTCTCACCTCTTCCATCTATAATTTTTTCCATCGGTGTGCAGAATACATTTTGTTATGTGCACTGAGGCATGTGTGAATGTGCACCACCAGGAGAAACAAAAATCTGGCTGAGAGCTCTGCTAATCAGCTGTGCGGCAATGGACTTTCTCCTGAGTGGCCACACAAGTGCACAGCTTACAGGGAACACTGCTGTCAGAAACACTTCTGACCTGCTTTTAGGGCTGTTGGAAGAAGCACCGTGCAGCTGGAAAGCAGCAAAATTTAGCATGACATGGGCTATTCGCTAGTCTACAGCACTATATGTTACAGGTAATTAGTACACGAGGTAGGTGTCAATGAAATCCCAATTACTTTCACTGTAACATGAAAGCCAGGATATAATGAATCCCATTCATGTCCCATAACGAATAGGATGAAGTGAGACAGAGAAAAGGAACCTGCCATGTCACCTCATCTATACCTGCTTAAAATCAAGCATTGTTTGCCACTTACATGACTCGTATGTTTCTCTCCAGGACTTTTTCCTCAGGATTGTCTTTAGAAGGGACAAAGCTCGAGGTCACCTTCACACACTTGCACTTGTTATCGACTAGGGTGTGTTCTTCCTCCTCATCCTCCTCAGAATAACCTGGGAACACAGGAGAGGTTTTAAAAAAGAGAGAAAAATAGAAGAGATGAAAATTCTTGCCAATTGTTTGGATTGGGTTACTGTATTTTTCAGCTATCTTATCAATGACTCAGTAACGTACAGTGTGTTGGGGTGGTTCTCATCTATCTTCTCTTCCCTCGTGGCAAGCTCTCCCTCCAAACTGAACCCCGCTACTGCTCAGCCCCCAAAGGTCCTTCCACCGCTTACTCAAACAGCGGGGTAGGAAAGGGGAGAGGCGGGAAGGAATGAAGTCACAAATGATGCGTCTCTGAAGAGACCCTGGTGCAGGTTTCCTGTAAAACAGGAGGCAGAACCTGTGCCAAGCAACCTGAGCCAAAGAAGATGTTCTGCTCCATGCTAGGCAGCTCAGGGGTTGTCTTTTTGCTCCTTACGCAGTGTACAGAGTAACCACACTAGGCCAAGCAGGATCCAAATAACTGTCTGCTAATGAGGCCTCGCTTCACATGTACACTGGCTTCTGAAACAGAAGACCACGAGGGCCACAAGCTGTTTAAATAGTAATAGAGATGTAGCTGTGTTAGTCTGGTCTTGCTGAAACAAAAGACAGGACTATGTAGCACTTTAAAGACTAACAAGATGGTTTATTAGGTGATGAGCTTTCGTGGGCCAGACCCACTTCCTCAGATCAAATTGTGGAAGAAAATTGGCATGACCATATATACCAAAGGGATACAATCAAAAAAAGTGAACACGTATAAAATAGACAAATCAGATTTTAGAACAGAGGGGAGATGAGGGGGGGAGGTTAATGTCTATGAGGTAATGATATTAGAGGTGATAATTGGGGAAGCTATCTTTGTAATGGGTGAGATAATTAGCATCTTTGTTAAAACCCATTAAATGAAGTGTCAAATTTTAAGCATGAATGACAGTTCAGAGGCTTCTCTTTGAAGTCTTGTGTTAAAGCCTCTTTGAAGCAGGATGCAGGTAGTAAGGTTGTTGAGACAATGCCCAGGCTGGTTGAAATGGCAAGAAACTGTTTTTTCTTTGTGAAACTGTCTGATGTCTGTTTTGTGTGCATTGATTCTTTGGCGAAGTGTCTGAAGTTTGTACAATATACATAGCAGATGGACACTGTTGGCACATGATGGCATAAATTATATTTCTGGATGAGCAGGAATATGTGTTCTTGATCTTATAACTGAAATGGTTAGGTCCAATGATGGTGTCACCAGAGTAAATATGTGGACAAAGCTGGCAACGAGACACTACCGCCCCACTTCTGTACGCTACATCACAGGAGCACCAACACACAGCTCTGCCATCCCAAAGCTGCCTGCAGCATGAGCAGTAACGATCCCACCAGCATTCCAGCCTCTCCTCAGGCTGGTGGGACCTTCCCAACGGTAGGCAGTTTCAGCAGCTCTGTCAGAACCAGCCCTAACTTCATAGATCCTCCTCCAAAGCAGAGGGAGAACACAGCAGTCGGGGGGGAGTTCCCACTGGCAACTCTGAAACCCTTCAGCTAAAGTTGGGGCGTTTTTATAGTGCCTAAGTAGTGACTTTGTCTTTATGTACCCAGATTCACCCACAGCAGAATGAAATCCATTGACTCTACCAGGATTCGACCTGCAAACACTCAGGGCCAAATTTCCCAAAGATAGAAACTAACCCCAGCGCAATAAAACTTCTTGGGCACCTGATTTTGCATGTGCCACTCCAACTGCCAATGTCTGTGCAGGCTGGTGAAATATAGCAACAAATAACTCCCCTAGATCTCAGATTGTATTTGGGCACTGCTAGTGTACTCGCTGTCTGTGAAAGAGAACTCTAGCCAGTGGAACTGGAGTCACTTGGTAGGAATAAGCTTCCTGCTTTAGCTTGTTTGGGAACAGGCAGGAAAAGATTTAAGATTGGTGGGGGGGAAGAGGGAAGCCACTTTAAAAACAAGGATACAACATTAACTATGGACCACCTAGGAGCATTTGAGGCAGTCAACAAAGGTGGGTGAGATGGGGAATAAGAGTCAGAAAGTTACCCTAAGATATACAACTCCAGCTATAAGAATAGCATAGCTGGAGTCGACACATCTTAGGTCAAATTTCTGCGACACCCCCACTGCAGGAGGCTGACAGGAGAAACTTGGTCAGGTTAAGGTACGCAGCTCCAGCTACGTAAAATATGTAGTTGGAGCTGGCTTACCTTAAGCCAAGCTTAGCACTGTCTTCACAGTGGGAAGCCGACAGGAGCAAACCTTCCCATCGACTTCCTTTACTCCTTGGCTGCGTCTAGACTGGCATGATTTTGCGCAAAAGCAACTGCTTTTGCACAAAATCTTGCTGCCTGTCTACACTGGCCGCGAGTATTTGCACAAGAACACTGACTTTGTAATGTACAAATCAGTGGTTCTTGCGCAAATACTCCGATGCTCCCGCTCAGGGATAAGCCCTCTTGCGCAAGTATTCTTGTGCAAGAGGGCCAGTGTAGACAGCCACGTTAATTTCTTGCGCAAGAAAGCCCGATGGCTAAAATGGCCATCGGGCTTTCTTCTTGCAAGAGAGCGTCTACACTGGCACGGATGCTTTTGCTCAAAAGCAAATCTTTTGCGCAAAGGCACATGCCAGTATAGACGCTCTCTTGCGCAAATACTTTGAATGGAAAAACTTTTCCGTTAAAAGTATTTGTGCAAAATCATGCCAGTCTAGACGCAGCCCTTGTGATTGTGAGGAGTACCAGCGCTGCCCGGAACTGCCCTCAACATTTGATTTAGTGGGTCTTAACTAGACCCGCTAAATCGAACACCAAAAGATCGATCTCAGGTGTGGTAAGTATAGATGTGGCCTCACTCCTCGCATCTCCTGTGTGCCAAAGGGGACTCTGATTGACACACAGCCTATCTGGACAGCTGAGACTGCTCACCAGTCCAGGCATGTCAGACTCAAAGTGTATGGACAGATTTGAGTGGCCCAATGGGAGAGGTGCAGGCCAGAGAGATGGAGATGGATGCCGTGTAAGTCCTGACCTGGGTCTGCTCCTGGCTTTGCCTGGATTAGAAATAAGTGTTGTTCTGTTTTTAAGCTGATGCTTATGCTGGGTTGACTGCCAGCCTCCTAGGAGAGAAGGTTGTTGCTATTTGTACCGAGGCTCATGGCTGGGATTTGGGACCCCGGCCCCAGCTCTGGGAATTGCCCAGCTCACAGAGCGTACTTCCCCACTCGAGCAGACAGACATCAGTTACGCCAGCTCAGCTTGAGCTGGCGTTTTAAAAATAGCGAGTGGTGGCCACACCAGCACTGCTGGCAGCTTGGATTCACCACCCCAGTATGTTTCCGGGGGCTGGGCAGGTTTCTACTCAGCTGGCTAGCCCTACCCTGGCCATGTTGCTATTTTTAGCACACTAGCTTGAGCAGAAGGTGCACATCTGTCTGTTTGAACTGGGAAGCCTGCAACAGCTGCACCATAGACATAACCTGTAGTCCCCCTTTAGTTAACCCCCGACTTTTGTGGCCCTTTGCATATAGGCGAATCACATTCTTTGAGTAACCAAGGAGCTGGCTGTCAGTGGGGCCTCCATTTTTGCACACACAGTTGGGCACTTCAGTACCTCTGCATAAACATTTTTTGTGCATTGTCACTGGCTCACCCGAGTGATAAATTCCGTGGGTGGTGAGGAAAAGAGATTGTACTCCGTGTCTGTGTGCAGACATAGCGGCATTCTGGCCACCACTGCTGACACCATAGCAGGAGCCCCCTGGCCCTTTAAATTGCTGCTGGAGCACTGTGCCATGCGCTCTGGGCAGCACTAAGGGCGGGGTGGGGCGCATCACGCTCCAGGCAGCGCTGATGCCCGGCCCCTTCTGGGAGTGTGGGTCTGGGGTCCTCCCCCACCTTGCCCAGGGGCCTGCTGGCTGTCGGCTCCATTGCCCAGGGTTCAGAACTTCCTATTCCTGCACACTCTAAGGTCTCTCCAGGCTCACCTGCCCTCTGATGCTGTTTGAATCCTGACTGAAGCCTTGGCAAGGCCATTCCTCGCTAGAAATAAAGGCAGTGTTATCTAGTGGATAGAGCACTTCACTGGGACTCAGGAGTCCTGCATTCTGTTCCTGGCTCTGCCACTGACCTCCCTGTAACCTTGAGAAAGTCCCTTCACAGCTTTGTGCCTCAGTTTCCATCCCCACCCTTGCCCAGTTTATTTAGACAGCTCTTTAGGGTAGGTATTGTAGAGACACATAGTAAGAGACTACACCTAGTAGAGTGGAGCCACAATCTACTGCGGGACCTGCAGCCACTAAATGTAATGCAAATAAGGGAGCTAAAATATAATTCTGTTTACACTGTATTCTTCTTATGCCATAGTACTTCAATAGCTGCTTCCTATATGCCCCAAATACAGAACTCCATAATTGTATCAGACATATAAATATGATAACCTCTGAGGACAGGACAAGAAGCAATGGGTTTAAATTGCAGCAAGGGAGGTTTAAATTGAACATTAATAAAATCTTTCTATCAGGGTGGTTAAGCACTGGAATAAAATGCCTAGGGAGGTTGTGGAATCTCCATCATTGGAGATTTTTATGAGCAGGTCAGACAAACACCTGTCAGGGATGGTCAAGATAGAAGATGGTGCTTGGTCCTGCCAGGAGTGCTGGGGACAGGACATGATGACCTCTTGAGGTTCCTTCTAGTTCTGTGATTCTATTATTCAGGTTTTATAGTCTTTATCCGTCTCCGCTGTCTGTCCCCTCCACGGTCTACTTAACTGATTAAACAAAAATCCTGTCTTCTGAAACATCGAGTCTTCCTGTGTCTCTGCCTCATTGATTCTTGATCTCTATTCAGATTTCATCTCTCCAGCCTTTTCTTCTTCCTTTCCATCTCCTTTGTAACGGTATTATGTATCGCACATATAATTCTCCTCTCTAAGAGTTTGAGCCAAAGTCCATTGAAGTCAATAAATTCCCACTTCGGGTCATTCCCTAATTCTGTACTTGTATTATTTATGTACTATCCTGACCGCACCATTAGTGAACTTTTAGGAAGACATGCTCTAAAGATTATTATGGTACACTAAAAATAATGGGTCAGATTCATCCCTGGTGTAACTCCACTGACTTCACCTCTAATAATACTGAATGCAATTATATGTAATCATAGTTGCTCTATGTTTCTGGTAAAATTTAAATCATCTTCTAAATCACAAGCAGTGAGAATAAAACATCGTCCAGGGCTACGTCTACACTGGCGGGTTCTCACGTAAAAACTCTTTTGTGGAAGAGTTCTTCTGCAAAAACTCTTCCAGAAGAGAGTGTCTACACTGGCATGTGCTTTTGCGCAAGAGCATACATGCCAGTGTAGACGCTCTCTTCTTATAAGAAAGCTCTGATGGCCATTTTAACCATAGGGCTTTCTTGCGCAAGAAATTCATGTTGGCTGTCTACACTGGTCTCTTGCACAAGAACAGTTGCACAAAAGGGCTTATTCCTGAGTGGGAGCGTCAGAGTTCTTGCACAAGAAGCTCTGATTTCATACATTAGAACGTCAGTTTACTTGCGCAACAACACGCGGCCAGTGTAGACAGGCAGCAAGTTTTTGCGCAAGAGCGGACACTTTTGCGCAAGATCGCGCCAGTGTAGACACAGCCCAGCTGTATAATAATGTCTCCATGTCCCTACAGAGCAACAAAGACTCCTTGGGAAAAGCAAAGTTTAGCAGTGGTTAATTAAATAGGGCATTTGGAGAGGAACTTACGAATGCTTGGAGGTTGGATAAATATATTCTGCACGTGTCTGAGTGTAAAATGAATTTTCATGAGAAATGTCTCTCTTAACAATGAGTGGTCATGTCAAATGCCATGATAAATAGGAGTGGCATTCTATAAAATCAATAAATAATCATCTGCAGTATAATAAAAAAGCAAAGAAACTGCAAAATGGCTGCTCATGCAGAGATACATTTTAAACTCTTTCCATTATTAAAGCAAGAATAAATCCAGTTAGACTCAAAATGGATTAATTAAAAAACAAATGGTCCAAATTAGGCTCCCAGAAAGGCACTTAGCTCACACAGACTTAACTGTGAGTGGCACACACATTAGAGGCTGCAATAATTTCAATGAGAAGAAGCAAATTCAGCTCTCGGTTGAACTGGTTCATTTTTGACAATCGACCCCTGTCACCGATACTACACACTCCAGCAGCCAAATTCTGTGCTCTGTTACATCGCTATGAAATCAATATTTTTGATAGAAGTTATAAATTAATGCAAAATGTAGCCCTTAATGTCACCAAGATTAGAGAAAATGCAGGATATAATGGACCGTGGGGGTGTACTGTTCCAATTGACAACAGATGAGAACACACAGTAGAATCTGACCAAATAAACCAAACATATCTCAGGTGTAACTGAAGTTACACCACTGTAAAAATCACATCAAATTAGTCTAAATGTACTTGTCAACCATTTTTACTATTCTTTATAGGCAAGATTCTTACCTTACTTACACCAGTGTAACCCAGGAATAACTCCTTTTACATGGTGTAAAACTACAGTGAGATCAGAATCCAGCTCTACTGAAATGACCATTTCTTCTAGAAAGAAGCATTAACGAAGCCTTTAATTCTAGCAAGGAAAAGTCAGCCTTGCAAGTGTCCCAGGTCAGAGGAAAAGAAAACACCTGGACTTTCAACTCATTGATGCAAACAGCTGGCATTATGGAGTAGCTAGCAAACACTCTCTTTAGCATTGCAATAGGGATCTTTCAAAACACCACGCTTTTGGTGCAGAGACAAAGGGCCCAAGTCAAGTCCAGTGAATGTTGATTTCAGTGGGCACAGGGTCGGGACCTAGCAGACAGAGATTTGTCTTGCCTGCTTATTAAAATCGTGGATGACAGCTGGGCTGTTCAGCAAACCTACCCAAATGCAAGTTTATATTTAAGCATAATGTATAATAGTCTTAGTTTCATTTCACACCTACCTGCCACAAGAGTAGCCCCCAAGAAAACTGCCAGGACTCCCCACAGTAACAAAGAGGTCTTCATCTTGCCTTCTCTTCTTTTGAAGTACTTGAGTTTAGAGGAGTGTCATCTGCCTATAAGGGTGTGTGCAAACAATAGAGCGATTTGTTTCCTAAAATAACAGCTCAGAGTGCTAGCTCTTTAACACTGCTGTAAGATGTGGTTGGGAGTATTGAAACCAGATACTGCAATTGGTTTAATGCTCAAATGAAGATTTGGTTCTTTCAAAGACCTACTGATGGGTAGAATTATTGTAGCATGTTTAACTTGGTTTGCTGCCAAGCAAGCAGGAAGACAGCAAAGGATCCTCAAGGAGCACCAAATTACACTGGCAGAGATGGATCATGTTCATTTCTAGACCAGTGACACATTTACAGGTAGTCACACACAGAGCTAGGAATGGGAGATGGGGGGGGGTGGGGGTGGGGGGAGATTCCCAGATTGACAGTAGAACACAGCTCTTGCTTCTAGTCCTGAGAAATCTGACTTCAAAATCCCTTGAGTTACTATTATTTGTATTGTAGCAGCCGCTGGGGGGCTCCAAGATCAGAGCCCCATTGTACTAAGCACTGTACAGACTCCTAGGAAGAGCCAGTTCCTGCTCCCAAAGAGTTTATAATCTAAATAGACAAGGTGAAAGGTAAACAGAGGTGAAGTGACAGAATTGGAAATAGTTCTCAGGTTTCCTGATTCCCAACCTGGTGTTTCATCTGCTACACAGCACTACCTCTCTGCTTAGGAAAGCTAAGAGATTGTTAGACATTTGGTAGTTGTTCCTTTCCTTGCCTGTTAATGTCTGCATAGGCAGACTGGGGAATCCCATTCCCTGTCAACAGCCCCACCGGGTACCAATACACCTACATCAATACACCATATAAAAGGGGGTATCTGCCATGATCAACAGTGACAGGGGTTCATTTCAATGGGCGACTTTGTCCCGACAGTGTCCATCTGCTTGCCCGCATCCCTATTCTGCACAACAGAGGCACAAGTGACTTGTCCAACCGCATTTCATCCACGGAGCTCAGAGCATCTTACAAAAAAGGTGGGAAAAATCCTTCCCCCGCTATCATTTTACAGGTGGCAAAAACGAGGCACAGCAAAGCAAATGAATAATAGAGCCACAAAGAGAACATCATCAAAGCTTTTAATTCCCATGCTAGGCAGTACCCACTAGACCGTGCTGCCATGAAGCTCTAGATTTAAAGTGTTTGTGAGGGGAATGTGTCTTGGACACATACTGCTCTAGGTAAGTGAACTCACATGCTCTCTCCCCTCACTGCACATCTTACTGAGTGTGGTCCACATTCTGCACCTATTAGAGTCACAGGGAGTTTTGTCACTGAGAGTAAGAGGGGCAGGGGTTGATGTATCTTGAGACATTGGCACAATACAAAGAGCATGTACTGAATTAATAAGTATCTTCATACAAGGCTTCCCCAAAGCGGGGACAGATGGATGCCCATTATAGCGTCCATCATTATTTCATGCTGTTGCAATTCTCTTTTGGCTTAATCCCGCTGTATCGCAGATCGATGCAGACCCCAGTCTATCCATCGGTCAGTGAGGCTGCCTAACTGTACAAGCAGGACTTGCTCTTCGGTCCCCTCTTCTGTGTGCCAAGATATCTAGAAAGCATTTCTCTCTAGATGTTTCATGGCGCTTTCTTATGCTATTGCCGTTGGGTGCCCACCTTTAGCCCAGGTTTAAAAATAAGCTTGAGTTAACCAGGAGGGAGTTTCTGTTCCCCAGTTGCTATTGGTTTCAGTCATTTGTTCTATAATCCAAAGATAGATTTTTAAAAAAGATGTGGCAGCAGAAAGCAGAATATGCAAAGGAGGCTGATCCTGGTTGTCTGCCTATGCAGGACAGTTTAATAGAGGGGGAAAAAATCAACATCCATGAACGTTGGAGATCTATGTAGTCTATAAGGGGAAAATTAGGTGCTGATTTACATTCTGTGTAATCCTATTGGGTTCAGTAGTCACCGCCTCTAGAAAGCAAGCCACTTATGTTTAGGAACCTGAAGATGGATTTAGGACACTTTTAGGGACCATTTTCAAATTGCATTCTTGGGAGCCTAAACCTGACTGTGTGCATACCAGCTCCCCCCAACCCCTATTCACACACTGAGGCCAGGTCTACACTAAAAGGGAAGGTTGAATCATGATACTCAAGAGATGTGTTGGTTCAGGGGTGGGGAACCTTTTTGGGGTTGGGGGCCTTTAACCCACAGAAAAATCAGTTGGGGGCCGCACACAAATGAGAAGCAAAAACCAAAAACAAACAAAAAACTCAGCCCTCTCTGATGTGGCCCCTGACTGAGCAGGAGAAAGACACTCCCCAAATGCCCCTTGCACACCAGAGCCTTGGGGGTGCCCAGGCTAGTAGATTGTGTGTGCACACGCCCTGCTGGAGGACAGCGGGGGAGCTGGACTACCAGCACAGAATCCCCAACGCTGGGAGGCAGCCCTTAGCCTCAGGAGCCGGATCCAGGCAAGCCGGGAATGTATGGAACCTGACGCCACTTGCTGCATGCAGCTCCTTTGTGCGCGTTGCTCTACCTCACTTTGAAACAGGGCGAGAGCAAAGTCCACTAAGAAACTGTTAGCACGTGTCAGCAGAGTCCACACAGACAATCACTCAGTGGCTGTGAATGTGGGTTAAATTTACTCCCTTGTTTACCCTCCATTAAATGTTCATGTAGAAGCCCCTCAAATGAAGGCTGGGATGTCAATCTCGATTTTCAGCCTTAAATCTATATCACTGAATCTTCTTTCCATCTAAGTCAACCTAAATGTTAGTTTGACAGATCTCTTGTTTTTCCCCCTGTGGTTAAATATTTGTATTAATAAGAAAAGCTGCACCTGTTCCGTGGTTTGGTTTTTAAATAAACTAGCACCTGCACTTGTTTCACATGGAACCATTGCTGGGTCTGGTGTATGACAGCTTAACGTACCAGTTCAACATTTCTCAGTGCATCAGACATAATTTACTATCACTCCTTCTGCCACATGACATGCTTTTTTTAGTAACCAAATTACTTCAGGCAGTTTGTATTTGATTTTCCTCCCTCCCCCTTTGAAAGAGTGGGAGAGTAGAGTTAGATGTTTCTCATGACTAAAAGTGGAAGCTATAGAAGGAAACACTCATGAGGACAAGAAGGAAAATAAAATGGCTTAAAAATGGAACAGCCCAGATCCTTTGTTGCTGCTAATCAGCATAGCTCCATAGACTTCAATGGAACTATGCTAGTTTATACCCCATGAAGATCTGGCCTGAATAGCCAGTCCCAATACATTGTTCAAACAGTATAACTGAAGTATCCACTGAAGGAATCTAGGCAATACCCTATGGATGCTACTTCATTGCATTACCCAATTACACCAGATTTTAGACACTATTGTATTTTGTAAGTTACATAACATAAGAAAGTCCATACTGGCTCAGACCAAAGTTCCATCTAGCCCAGTATCCTGTCTTCTGACAGTGGCAACTGAGAGATGCCCCAGAGGGAATGAACAGGTAATCAGGTGATCCATCCCCTGTCACCAGAGCCGGCCCAAGGTACGGGCGAGGCGGGCTACCGCCTGGGGCGCCCCATTGTAGGGGGCACTGCACGGGGCTGCCGGGCCGAGCAGGGGCGGCACCGCGCATGCTCCGCGCGCTCAGGGCAGGGCCACGCATGCGCCGGGCGCTCGGGGGTGGGGCCGCGCATGCGCTGCGTGCTGGGGGTAGGGCTGCGCATGTGCCGGGCGCGGGGCCGCACATGCGTTGCACTCCCGGGGGCGGCGCCGCGCTCCCCGGGCCCGGGGCGCGTGAAAGGCTCGGGCCGGCCCTGCCTGTCACCCATTCCCAGCTTCTGACAAACAGAGACTAGGGACACCATTCCTACCCATCCTGGGTAATAGCTATTGATGGATCTAACCTCCAAGAATGTATCTAGCTCTTTTTTGAACCTTGTTAAAAATCCTGGTCTTCACAACATCCTCTGGCAAGGAGTTCCACAGGTTGACTGTGCACTGCATGAAGAAATACTTCCTTCTGTTTGTTTTAAACCTGCTAACTATTACATAATACAAACAATGAGTCTAATCTGCCATAACTGCTGAAGTTAGTTTTCTTCTTAGTGCATACACAATGTACCTCAGAGAGTGGCGTGTGACCAGGATTCATCATCACCAAATAGAGTCCACTGGTTGAATCATTAGGTTTCCCAGCCTGGCTGGATATTGACAGGGCAGCGTGGCATGAACATTGACCCAGATCCCACATTCTCGGTATTAATTTGTTCCAGTACCCCGTAGGCATCTCCTGGCAGGCTATATCTCACCGGCTCTCTGCTGGGTCTGGAGAGCATTAGGATGAGACCTGCAGATCCCGGAAGGAAATACTAGGACAGTGTTGCAGACAGGTACTGGCAGAACTAGATCCTGCATAGTGATAGGGTGCTGTCCTGATGGAGGTGCTGTCCTTCAGAGGGGAGGTAAAATGGATATTCTGATCTCTCGTGACATAAAGGTCCCATGGTACTTTCAAAAAAGTGGGGATTTTTGGGGGGCTGAAGTCCAGCCTACAATTGCTTACAGACATTCTCCTAACCAATCTCTGACATCGCAACTGGATGCAGGGAACAATTCATCTTGTCTATTATTAGAGACATTTGTGTAAATGGGGGGTCTTTGTAAAGGGCAAGAGGTCAGGACAGTTCCTGTTCTGTCCCTCTTCAAGTATTGGCTTGTCCTTCCTCTGTCACTTTCTAGAGTGTGGGACACTTTGGCAGTCTGGTTACAGGCAACCCGGTAGTTTCAGTTTCAGTTAACATGCAGGTGCACGTCAAATCTTTCTTTTTCTGTGAGGCTAAATCACAGGGAGGTGTGTTGCATGGCTGTTACCAAAAGGCATCTAAAAATGAGCATGGGGGTGAGGGAGGAAGGGAGCATACTTCCTCTTCAAAGCTCTCTCTCCACGTGGCAGCATTCATTACAGAACCTTGCAAGGGCTGAGAAATGCAAGCCTAATAATAGCACAGAGCTGCCAGCTCTAACTACAATTGAGCCTTTTTAGATCAGTCATGTGGATTAAAAAGGATTCCCTTTATAAATAGTGTCATTTCCACTCCAGAGCAAGCTTATGGTTCCATACCTGATCTAGTTATTATTGCATTCAGCAGCAATGAAGCTTAATTTCAAGATATTCTAAAACCTTAGCTGGAAAGTCGGCCTTTCATAATGCCTTCTTAGAATTTGTGCCCCTGATGCTGCCCTCAGGAAATACAGAATATTATTTGTATTGTGGTGTTTCTTGGGAGCCCCAGTCAGGAACCAGGACTCTGTTGTGCTAGGTGCTGTACAAATAAAGGAAAAAAAAGAATGTCCCTAGCCAAAGAGTTTACTGTCTATGAAAAAGCTCCTTTAATATGCAACTATAGGTCACTATGTTCAAAATATGGTCCTGAATATGATATGTGCAAGTTGTGCGCATATATATATATACGACTTGACACATGAATGCAAAACTTGCACCCAGTCATATTTTAAAGCAGGGCTGAAGTCATCTGAAAACTTGACTCCTTACCCCTTGTTTGCCAAATGGAGACCATATATAATAGAAGGACTTAACCAGTTAGGGAAGTCCCTGCACAGTGGCTGAGAGCTAAATCCTGCTTGTATTACTCAACACCAAGTGTCCTATTGACTTCCCTGGATCCACTCATTTGAGTAAGGTGAGCAGGATTTAGCCCTGAGTCGGCAACATGCACATTGTCACAGGAAAGACTCAAAACAGGACAAAGCAGCTTTTATCAAGTGCCCTTGGGCCAAATTGGACCATTTCTATGGCCAAGCCAGGAGGTAAATCACTCAAAGCCCTGCTTTCTTTGTCTTCTAGCAGTGTCTGATTTTTAAATGAGTTGTCAACCTCTAACCAATTTTCCACCTGTATTAACTGAGCCACAAGGTCAATGGGTGGGCAATAGCTGGCCAAAGGGAATGGGAAACTCATCTCAGATTTGAACTCACCATTCACGACAAGGGAGGACAAACCCAGCAAACTGTGGCTTCAACTTTCATTGAAGCCAAATACTAATCAACTTTCTCCTTTGCTTTGGATAGAGTCCTAGACCATGGGCCTTTTTTGAACTTGCACCATGACACAACAATTTTGTAAGGCAATATCACAATGCTATATGAGATTAACCTAATTGTGCCTCCTTTATGATTGGTGGTATGATGCAGCCAACTAGTTTTTCTCAAACATAAGGTTCCTCTAGCAATGTTTCCCTCTTTAATGGATACATACTAGTACCTTTCAGGAGGAGAGTACAATAATGGCAAAGAAACCAACTATCAAACCATAATGAATAGCTCCATGCAGCTACATATTGAAGATATAATTAGATGTGGCTGACTGATGTGTATCTGGAATGCACAAAGCATGTGAATAATGCTCTGCTGAGAGATGTATTCATTATTCACTTAAGCTGGCAAATGCAAGCAGAAGTTACAATAATGTCTTAAATATCATGTGTCTGGAAGTGCCTTTTCTTTATCAGTGTGATTTCACTAACAATGGAGATGGCAGCAAATGCTAAGTAGACTTGATTGACCTTATCACTTGACACATTGAAAGCACTTTGTGCTGGTATGGCAGATTCCCTAAGGACAAAGTTGCTGCCAATTTCTGCTACAGCATTTTGCAATATCATATTGAGTCTACATCATTTCATTGCTTATTTTTTTGGCACCACCTATTAGAACTACATCTCTTTTTCCCCCCTTAGGGGTATTTTAGTCTTATTAAAATCTATTGAAGAGGTCTGAATTGACTCTCTCAAACTCACGCACCTCATTGCAATAGCACGGTGTTAATAAGGATAGCAATCTCCCCACGGGGCTAAACATATCCCTGCTGTAATTGGTTGGAAGTCACTGTTTCCCCAGCACTCTTCATTGATTGAGCCACCCTGTCCCAATCTGGAAATACACGTGCTCTATGTCTCCTATGAAATCTGTGTGCTTCTAACACAGAGTTCTCCTAGTAGGTCTGTCAGTCTCAAAGCAGCACCCCAAGGTGTGCACGGGCTATTGGGATTGTACAGCTGTGCGCAGCCCAGACGCAGAGCGCCGGGGGAACTGATTCAACCTCAGACATTCAGGGGCAGGGCGGGGAAGGGAGTCCAGGTCTCCTCCCAACAGCGGGGCGGGCTACGGCGGGGCTGAGCTCAGGGCGCCCTGGGAGGAAGGCGCGTGGGGGGGGGTCGTGGCCAGGCCCGGGTACCACGCGCTGCGCTCCCGGGGGAAAGGGGCCGCCCCGTGTCGCCCCCTGCTGGCCAGAGCGCAGGGGCACCGCGGGCGGGCTAGGAGCCCTCCGGAGCACCCGCGGCAGCCGGAAGTGGGGAAGGAGATCGCGGGAGCACAACACCAGTGACAGCACGAGAGGAAGGGGCTCGCTGAGACACACGTGCCGCGGCCGGAAAGGGCCGAAAGTGCGGAGGACAATGGCCGTAGCTGTGCCGCAGCCGGAAGTAGGGAGGGAAAATAGTGGAGGCACACTGTCCAGTGCCGGAAGTGGGGGGAGAGAGAGAAAGGGAGAGTATAGGGGCACGCAGGGCAGGTGCCGGACGTTGGGGAGGAGTATGGTGGTGGCACACCGTCAGGTGCCGGAAGTTAGGGGGGGAAGAGAGAGAGAACGGTGGTGGCGTGCGCAGGGCAGGTGCCGGAAGTTGGGGAGGAGTATGGCGGTGGCACACCGTCAGGTGCCGGAAGTTGGGGGGGAAGAGAGAGAGAACGGTGGTGGCGTGCGCAGGGCAGGTGCCGGAAGTTGGGGAGGAGTATGGCGGTGGCACACCGTCAGGTGCCGGAAGTTAGGGGGGAAGAGAGAGAGAACGGTGGTGGCGTGCGCAGGGCAGGTGCCGGAAGTTGGGGAGGAGTATGGCGAAGCACACGCTTCGGTGCCGGAAGTCGCGGAGGGGAACGGCAGCGGCACACAGGGCGCTCGGCCGCAGCCGGAAGTGAGCGGGAGGAGCCCGGCGGTCGCACACGCGCGCGGCGGGCAGCATGGGGAGGTCGCGCCGGGCCGCCCCGCGCCGGCGGCTGCCGAAGAAGGCGGAGGAGGATGCCGGGGAGGAGCCCGAGCCGGGCCCGCTGGCCGCGCAGAGCTTCACGGACGAGGTGGACGATTTCCACGAGGCGCGGTTCCAGGCGGTGATGGGGGCGCTGGGCAGCGAGGAGGAGGCGGAGGAGGAGGAGAGCGAGGAGGAGGTGCTGGGCCTGGAGCTGCCGCAGGACAGCGAGGAGGAGGAGGATGGGGACGAAGAGGACGGGGACCTGTCGATGCACAGTGACCTGGAGGAGCCAGTCAGCGGTTCCGGCCTCCCGCACGAGCTCTCCTGGGGGCAGCGCAAGCAGGCCTATTATGACACCGAGTACGGGGCCGCTGCTCCCTCCAAGAACAAGCAGAGCCGGGAGGAGACTGAGGCAGAGGAGCTGGAGGAGGAGCAGGAGGCTCAGGCCATCCAGAAGCGCTTGGCGCAGACCTTGGGCGAGGAAGACTATGGGCTGGACCTGGTACAGGCCTACGCGGATGAGCAGCGCAGCACCCAGCGGACGGAGACGGGCCCAAAGATTGCCAAGGATTTGGAGACACTTTCCAGAAAGGAGCAACTCAAGCTGTTGCAGCAGGAGTCACCTGAGTTGCTGCACCTGATTGAGGACTTTGAAGCCAAGTTAAAAGAGCTCAAGGATGAACTCAATCCACTCATGCAGATGGTCAGGAATGGGATCATCCCGAAGGGAAAAGGCAGCCGCTATCTGGAGACCAAGTATCATCTCTATTTGAATTATTGCACCAATATCAGTTTCTACTTGATTCTGAAATCTAAGAGGATTCCAGTTCAGGGCCACCCTGTTATTGAAAGACTGGTTACTTACAGAAACTTAATCAATGACTTGGGGATTGTGGATGAAAACTTATCATCAGAAGTCCAATGGCTCCTTAATGAACTGCACAAAAATGAGAGAAATGATGTAGAAGGCAAGAAGAAACTCACAGTGTTGCTTCAGAGGACCGCTAAGAAAAATAAACCAAAATCTGTTCCTAAGATTTCTAATGCTGAGGCTGCTGCTAAAGATGATTCAGACTTAGATGAAGAGGCCGCCTTGAAATTTTACAAAGAGATGGAAGAGAAGGTGAAACTCAAGAGGAAAAGAGATGATCAGAATGCTATGGAAGAGGAACTGGTTCTAGAAGAAGATCCAAATAAAAAGAGAGGTATAACGTATCAGATTGCCAAAAATAAAGGCCTCACACCCAAAAGGAAGAAGATTGATCGTAACCCAAGGGTTAAGCATCGTGAGAAATTCAGGCGTGCCAAGATTCGTAGAAAGGGCCAAGTTCGTGAGGTTCGAAGAGAAGAGCAAAGATATGGTGGTGAACTGTCTGGCATTCGTGCTGGAGTTAAGAAAAGCATTAAGCTTAAATGATTCTCCCTGCAATTTGTGGACCTGAAGACAGTGGATGTGAACACAATAAATCCTTTCTAAATAGAACATTGTGGTTTTTGAAAAATTGTTATTAATGTAGAAAGCATACTGATTGTTTTGAGATAATGTGTTCAGCCAGCCCCTTAGTTGTACATGTCTCCAAAAGTAACCTAGAACACGCAACTCCTCTATAGGAGCTATTCCCTGTATCATTCTGTAACTTTTCCTGTGCTGCTGTTCACTGAGAAGCAGAAAAAGGTTGTGGTGAAGGATGGGAGCGAATTACTAATGACAGGGCAGGAATCAAGTGGGGTAGGAATTAAAAAAAGATGCCAAAGGATTTGATAGTTGGGAAGGGACTTGACAGAGTCCACAAAAAGATTCCATGTGGAGAAGGCAGATGGGGAGTGAAGTATTTATAGCTGTTGTTGCCATATCATTTGTCTAGTTTATTGCCTAGTTTGTTTCTCTGGTCTAGTAACTATGATAAAATGTAGAATTGGGTGCCTGCCATGGTAGTTCTCTAGTGGCTGCTAAACTTTGCTCCTTCTTACTCCCACCTTTCCTCTGACTATTTGGAAAATTGTCGTTGAAATAAGATTTAGATAAGAATCTAATTATACAAGGGAATGAATTAGGGATGTTAGGGTTTAAACGACTAACTGTTCCACTGATAAGGGGATGCTTATTAGTTAATATCAGTTACACCCAGCCCCCCAAGGAGGCAGCTTAGCTGTGGCAGGATAGTAAAGCCTCCTTCCAGGAGCTGGGCTGGCAGGAGCTGCCCATCCTTATTTGTAGTTGCAGCTAAATCATGCTAAGTACTGAGTCAGCAAAAACAATTAGAAAACATTGCTATTTCTACAATATAGATGCCTTTAATTAAAAAAAATAAACTTTTTAATTTTACAGCATCTCCTATAGTTGCCATGCATTCTTATGGAGAATTGCATTTTAAATTGCAGAGCTGCAGTGGGTTTGATCCTGGCATGAGCCAGGACTGAGCTGGCTGCTTTTTATCGACTAATTGAGTGGTCGATGGAATTTATATTGGCTACTCAATTACTAAAATAACCACATTTTAACATCTCTAGTACAATCCACACAAACAATTTACAAAACTTCCGTTGAAAAGGAATGTGTATGAAAATCCCAATTATTAGTGGATTGGTGGTGCTGTTGAGCCAATAGCTTTCTTTAACTATGGTTTTTATTATGAAAAGTGCACTTATTATGTTTTATAGAATGGGATATTCAAAGGTACTCAGTCCTGGCTTAACTCTGCTGCAGCTGAAATCACTGGAAATTTTCGGTTGGCTATTGACTTCAGTGGAAGCAGAAGTGGGCCAAACCGTGCTTTTGAAAATCTCACCCTTAAGGTATTCTGACTGTGAACTATGTCCTCTATAATAGGGATGTAAGTGTGTAGTCAGTTACACAATTAACTGACAAGCTTGGGCTTATCGGTTAATCATAATGATTACACGCAACCCCCCCCTTGCTGACTCTCTGTACCAGAAGTGCCTTTTAAGCTGGCTCCCGCAGAGCCGTCTCCCCTTTTCCCCGTTGCCTATCACAGAGGCTGCAGCACGGGGGAGGGGGAAGGAAGAAGGTGCTTAAAAGCTGGTTCTCCATGCTTATAGGCGCTCACCAAGCTTTCTCCCCCCCTTCCTGGGGGGAGCTGACATGTGCATGCCAGCTTCTGCAGAGCCACCTACTTTCCCCTGCTGCCTCACACAGAGGTAGCAGTGCGAGGGGGCAGGAGGGAGATGGTGCTCAAAGGGATCCAGCTTAAAAACCAGCTCCCCACAAGCATGCTTCCCCCACCATGTGCTGCTGCCTCTGATAGAGAGGCAGCAGTGAGGCAGGCAGGAGTCATGGAAAGCGGCTTTCTAGCTGGCTCCCTGCCCATATCAGCTCCCACAGCCCCCTGCGCTGCTGCCTCTTTATCAGAGGCAGGGGAGCGGAGCAGATAGGAACTGGTGCTTGCGGGGAACCAACTTAAAAGCTGACTCCCACCGAGCACTGGCTCCAGTCTGTCCCCCCTCCCCTGTGTGTAAACATGTAACAGCTAAAATTTCCAGCAGTTACATGATTACACAAATAAACAATAACTACATCCCTACGCTATAATATGGGAGTTGTAAATTGTTACGCCTGTCTGATTATACAAGTGTGTAAAATTTGAAAATGCAAATTGATATTATTACTCATGTGGTCACTGATTGAAATGGTCATTTCCTGTAAAAAGGATTTTCATATTAAAATACACATCCTTAAAATGTAGAATGTACAAAGCTAACAAATGTAATGTGCAAACCCGAGGGCAAAGTATTCAAAATGCTTTCAGTTCATTTATAGAACTGATAGCCTTGAATAAACAAGGAGATTTTTGGAAGTGGAAACAGATAGTAATGTATTTCTCCATTTTTCAATATAAAAAATGTCCTTTCTCTAGAAATTGTAGACTTAAAACTTAAGCCAACACTAAACATAGCTATACCTTGGTATAACTACCAAGTTTAGCTTATACCTTCAGTCTTTCAGGAAACGTTATACCACAGTCCAGTCAGCAGATGGTGCACATAATCTTGTAGTCTTGAAAGTAGTGGCAACCTGTTCAAACTGAAAATGAAATCTCTTGGGATCTTATTTACAGTTTGCTAATTCAGAGACTGGACAGTCTTCATTTTTGAAAATTGAAGTAATTTTGTATAAGGGCTTTTAAGCATATCAAATAAGGAAAGGCTATCAAACACTACAAGGTAAGTCATGTAATTGTCTCTGAGTGTAACTAAAAGACACTTCTAGAAGACTAATAACCAGCATTGATGGTAAATGACTGTAAAGACCTCATAAGAGAGAACATGTGTACTGTTTCTTTATAGCAGGAAACAAGACAGGAGGAAAGACTGGGAAGAAATTAGGGAAATGCTTTGCAATGACATAGGCAAAGTCGGTTATGGGTAATGTTTTTCTTATTCTAACAAAGTTACTACTTCAGATTTAGAAGAAACGGACACATCCAAATTACTATTGTCACATGACATTATACCTTTGCCACAAAGTACAGCACCTGCTGTGTTTGGCTTTATTTTATATGTGACTGTGGCTACTAAGCATACACTAATTCCTCATATAACACGTGCCCGCTTAACATGTTTTCGCGATAGCATGATTATTTTTTTAGGGAATGTTTTTTGAATTACACGACCGTCCCCGGAATAACACGATTTCCCCAGACGGCCCATTGCCGGCGGCTGCACGGGGCTTCCCCCGCCTCCCTGCAAAGTGGCGAAGGGTTTGCCGCTCCGTTCCCCGCTGACTCCCCCTCGCCGGACGCCTTGCCCCCTCTCCTCTGCCCCTGCTTGCAGGCTGGCAGCTGGGTTTCCCCAGCCGGCCTGTTGCTGGCAGCTGTGCGGGGCTTCCCCCTGCCTCCCTGCAAAGCGGTGGAGGGTTTGCTGCTCGCTGCGCTGTTCCCGGCGACCCCCACCTTGCCGGACGCAGTGCGGGTCCTGGCAGACCCGTCACAGAGACATACTCCCAACCCAATCCCCCTTCCCTCTCCTCCCCTTCCCCAGAGCCAAACACCTCCTCTCCCTGCTGTAACCCAGTCCCCTTTCTCCCCCAGCCTTATGTCCCGGTCCCAACAGACACCACCGCTTGAAATGCAACCCCCACCTTTTCCATTATTTTGAATGGGAAAATTGACCCCGCATAACACGTTTTCACTTAACACGATCATTTTCTGAAACATATCTATAGTGTTAAATGAGGAATTACTGTACATTCCCCATTGCTGAGACAGAGCGAGCAAGAGAAATATACAGACAGGTCTACCTACATAGAATTAAATCTTCTTCTTGTAATTGTTCACATCCTTCACCCACAACTATCCTGTCTATTTGCCTGGTACTCGTCCAGACAGTATAAACATTTGGAACCTGGATGTATGAATATTACAGTGAAAGGTAGGGCCTCAACAGACCATTCTAAATCAAAAGTGTAGGGAAGTAAAAGTAAATCTGCAGTTGCCTAAAATGATAAAGGTTCATCTTTTCTCCGTTTTATGGAACTTCTAATAGATACAAAATGTCAGCTACACTGTTTTACTCTTCCTGTCAGTGACAAAACCCATTGAAAACTCTACGACACTGGCGTAGCAAATACTTATTTAGTGTGTACACAGTCATCTAGCCCAAGCATGGTGTGATGCATTTCTTCTAGGTCATCGCTGAACCTATTCAGCAGGCATTTATTGACAATGTCATGTGTGTCATCATCTGTGTTGTGGCGCAACTCCACAATGGAGTGCCATGAAGACCCCAGTCATACTGGTTGGCTTCTGAGAGACCTTGCCCTCTGGCCAGACCACTGGTGATGGGGCAGGTCAAAATCAGGCGGGCAGATTGCGGGGTTGGCAATGAGGGGACTGGTTGATGAGAGCAAGGGCTGTTATTATCCTCAGAGTATTTTTGCCCTAACATTATGGCATGGCAGATGAAATCATAGGAGGCAATGTGGTGATAAATAATTAGTGGCAGCACTAGAAACAAAAAACTAGTATCCAGAAATGAGTTGTCTTAAGATTGCCACTTTAGCAATTTTGTCCTATTGGAGAAAAGAATACAGTATTACGTTGCAACATGACATGATATTGCAACATGATGCAAAAAGATTATGGCAAAGATATTTTTCAGAACCTGTAATTTAATCTGAAAAAGATTCAAGAAAAATGAAGTAAATTGGTAAGAAGCAGGAATCCTAAAATCAGCACAGTTTTATTTCACCTCTGAAAACTTTAATAAAAATATTTTTATGCCTATCTTTTGCAACTAGAATTCTCGATTAATGTGAGCCAGTTACTTGTCTTAATAAAAATAATAACATTGCACTTCTATCCAAGGATCTGAAAATGCCTAATAAAATAAGCCTTATTACAATCCTGCAATGGATGAGTATGTATTAATGTTCCCATTTTGCATCTAGGAAACTGAAGCACAAAGAAGCTTTGACTCTTATAGTTGCATCAGGATGTCTGACAGAAATAGAATGTAGATCTTCCCAGCTAAGGTCTTATCCAATAAGGTACAGTACGGAGTCTCTTCTGCTCCCCCCAGAAATCTTTAGGAGCGGATGATAGCACCTTGCAGGATTGAGCACTTAATCACAAGATTATCCTTTCTTTCTTACTTACATTAATCTTTGTTTTGGGAACACACAATGTGGTACACATGACCTGGCAAAGTTTTCTTAATTGCTGTTCATCAAGCAGTGAGTCTTAAGTGGTGTCCTTTTAACAGGGAAAATGAAAGGAGAATGGTTAGGTTCCCCCCCTCTCCTATTGTGAATGCCTCCCAAAATCACCTTTGCTTTTTTTTGCAACAGTGTCACATTGTTGACTCATATTTAGTTTGTGGTTTGCTATGGGGGGGGGGAGAGCAGACACCTTCAGGGGCTGAATGGGGAGGGGAAGGGTCTCCCAGGAGCTGAAGGGGGCTGTGGGGAGGGTGGTGCTGGTGGGGCCAGCCCTGGGGCAGGAAAGGGTCTCCCAGGGAGCTGAAGGGGGCTGTGGGGAGGGTGGTGCTGGTGGGGCCAGCCCTGGGGCAGGAGAAGGGTCTCCCAGGAGCTGAAGGGGGCTGGTGGGGGGCCAGCCCCTGGGGCAGGAAGGGTCTCCCAGGGAGCTGAAGGGGGTGCTGGGGGCCAGCCCTGGGGCAGGAGAAGGGTCTCCCAGGAGCTGAAGGGGCTGGTGGGGGCCAGCCCTGGGGCAGGGGAAGGGTCTCCCAGGGAGCTGAAGGGGGCTGGTGGGGGGCCAGCCCCTGGGGCAGGGGAACGGTTGAGGGGACGGTTGGGTTAACCAGTGAAGGGGCGGTTGCAAAGGGGATTTAAGCCCAGCAGGGCGGGGCCTCGGGCGGACGGGCGGGGCCGGCCGTTGCGGCGGGCGGGGCCGGGGGCCATGGCGGAGACGGACTCGCCGCTGCCCCTGCCCGGCGGGGAAAGTTGCCCGGGCGGCGCCGGCGCGGGGCGGCCCCCCGCCATGGAGCAGCGCAGCCCCTCGCCCGGCGACGCGGCCCCCGACTCGCCCCCCTATTTCCTGCTCTATCCGGGCCACGGAGCCGCCGCCGCCGCGCCCGCCGGGCTGCAGCCGCGCAGCGTGTGGAGCCCCCCCGGCGGCGCCGCCCTGCCCGTGCTGCTGCTCGGCTCCCCGGGGCAGGACCGAGCCGGCACCCGTGAGTGACCCCCCCCCCCCCCATGGCCTGGCCCGCCTCGGCGTCCCTGCCTTTCCAGCCCCCTCCCCAGCTCCGTGCGGGGACTGCCCGGCCGCCTTCCTAGCGCCTCCCCTGGGCTTGAGCCGGGGTGCCGCTGGCGGGCTGGTGTGGTTCTTCCAGCCTCGGGGCTCTCCCCTGCTGCCGTGGGATGGCCCGGGGCAGAGTGGTTGCCCGGGTTTGGGGTTTCCCGCCCTACGTGGGCAAACTCGCTGCCTTGGCGAGGAAGAGGGCAGCACCGCCGGCTTGGGGAGCCCCTGCGGAGCGGCCCCGGGGTGGAAGTGTTGGTGCCGCAGCCTCAGCTCATTTCTCAGCAGCCAGCTGTGATCTCGGGTAGCCCAGTGGGCTGACACGGGAGATTGAGGCGGCTGCAGGGGAGCTGCTCTCCTGTGGATTGCTCGTGTTCCGTAACTTGGATTCCTTGCGTTCAAATGGTTGTGGACTTTGGCGATCTGTTGTTTCTGGCAGGAAAGAGTGGGTTGTATCCCGAGAGTAATGCCCCCCTCCGTTGGCTATGGGGAAGTCACACCAAGAGGCCCTTTAACTGGTTGGCAGAATTTTCAAAAGAGAGGTCCTGTAGCCCTTTGTCCATCCTATCACTGTCATCTCCCCAACAGGAGAGTGGCTTGGGTGTAGTACAGTCTGAACTGAAGCTGGGAGGCAGGAGGACTCTGTTAGGGCCTTCGAAGTTGTGGAATATGCATTGAAAGGAAATGCTTGGTGTGCTCATGCTGCCACTCCTGAGCCTTTTCTTTCCACTCCATCCCCCTCGTTATGGGGAAGGACCTGCCAATTTTTGACTGCTTCCTGCGACTGTGTCCCAAAGCAAATAGGTGTTATACGGTGTGGGTTTTTTTTTTCTCTCCAGTAGACAAGGTTGAAAAGATTTACATGTACAGTCTCTGATGTGTGTGATGTAGCTCTGGGGGTTGCTTTGTAGTCTGAGAGGGGGTACATTATTTTTGGTGTGTTAGCACAGACTGGTTATACGGTAGTGTGGAAGTGGCTAGCGAACTCCATTGCAAGTGTACAGAGTTTAGCATACTTAAAGGTTTTCTTGCTAATATGTAGCATTTTTGAGTAGGGATCTATTGTGCAAATGGGGAAACTAGGCCAGAGAGCATAATGGGTTTGCCCATGCCTGAGGGAGTCAAACCAATATAAGAACTCAAGATTCCTAGTCATTATGCTTTTCTCTTCCTTGTTGTTGCTCTGCATTAGCTGTTGGTAATACAGGAATCTTTGGATGAAGCCTCGTAACAAATATATAATCTATGGTGCGCTATACTGTTCCATTTATACAGTGATAGCTATGTATGTGGCAACCTGTGTCAAGATTCCTGCTTGCTGGCTGATGGACTGATGTAGTGACCTAGCAGGAAGTAAAGGGAAGAGAAAATATAAATTGTTCTCATGGTGCTGCTTGTCTGCTTTTCCTGGGTCAAACTTGCATTCAGGTCAACATTCTTCATCCTCGCTCTCATTCTGTCTTTCTGCATCACAAGCTGTAGCAACACTTGTTCATTTGCTGTCTGGGCAGTGGCACTAGACTTTTCTGACAAGTCTCATTCTGTGGAATTAACAATAAAACAGTGTTTACAGGGGGGGTTTTCTGGAGGGATTTGCTTTGTTTCAGTCCACAGACTAGGCCCACTTACCTGCTGGCTCGGTGGTCTCAGAGAATTCACAACTTATTAAGGCATCCCTGAGTTTTATAATCATTATATTAGTAGTACAGTGCTCTGTGAAGTGGGTGTTTTTTATTGATGGAACGGTATATAAAGATGTTACAGGTATGCCTTGAGTGGTTGGTCTGGCTTTCATAAAACAGTTTGCATGTGCTTTCTCATCTCTCTGTAGTGAAGTAAAAGCTTTGTTTGTTCTCTCCTGAACTGGGAAGGGAGGTATGCCAAAACCCTCCAAACATAAAAATCCCCAAGTCAACATTCAGGTTTTTTCTCCGGTGTGCTGTCCTCTGAGGTTTAATGCCAACATAGGAAGCTTAACTGCCCCAGCAGGTTCAGGAAGCTAATAGTTTGCAGTGTTTGATTTAAACCCTCCCAAATTTAGGAGAGCTTCTTTTTATGTGGTCCTCATTAGCCCCAGACTCTGCTTTCCTCATTAGGGCTTCAGGTTTAAAACAGGACAGTTAGTCCCTGTCTCTCTGCACTATTTGTTTGTTTCTCAGGTGTATGAGGACATTCTGGTGCTCACTCCTTTCCTAAAAGAAAGGAACTGAATAGGGAGAGGCTACAGCATAAATATATATAAAAGAAAGGAAGGGAAAAAAGATGATTTTTCATAAGTCATTTGTATCAGAATCATACCACATTTAATGTGAGTTTTATAAAGTACAAAAATCTCCCCTAACACATATACCCCACAAAGCCTCTCTCTCACAGAAGATCTCTGTGTTGATATGTAACAGTGAGGTCCAGCCTTGTTTTACTGAGACTTTTTAATATCCCTTATTCATATTATCATGGTTTGAGACAATCCCTGCATCAGACAATATTTGTCTGCTTTGCATTCCTACGCAACCAGAATTGAAACTTTGGCTTGCGTGTGTGGTTCTTTTGGGTTCCCTAACCTTTGCTACCCCCATCATTTTAGAAATCATGGTAAACAAAAAGGAATAGTGAGATTGTGTGTATTTGGCACTTACAATGTCTTTCAGTCAAGACTGTAAAAGCACTTTGTGAACCTTAATCCCTCCCAGAACTGCAGTAAGTGGAGAAAAGAGTTTTAAATACATCTACAGTAATGGGAAGGGGTATTTCCTGGCAATTAAAGATTATGGAAGTTGAGGGATTAAGATGTATAAAGGGGCCTTCTCCAGCATTTAATGATCAGCTGAGTTATGCCTGACATCAAGGTTATGATTGTTATAAATAATAAAAAAAAGTACTTTCTGTTGAAATGCAGTTTGCCTTGGTTATGGCATTCTTGTACATTACTAGGCTTTTACTAGTAAGTGACTGTACTACAAAATGTTTTGAACAAGCGTTTAACTTGAAGAAGTGGGTTGTGCCTGCGAAAGCTCATGATACCGTCTGCATGTTTTATTAGTCTTTTAAGGTGCTGCTAGACTATTCATTGTTTAATTTTTCCAGTTACAGACTAACTCGGCGCCCCCCCCCCCCAGCTATTTAACTCTATGTTCATATTATATTTAACTATGTTCTTTCATATAGGAGTCTGTGGGAGCAGAGGATTTAGATGTGCACTAATTAGGGATGTTAACAGTTAACCGGTAAACATCACCTTAACGGGTGATGTTTACCAGTAGAGCAGCCTCATCGGGCTGGAATCGGCAGCCCCACGTGCATTGGGAGCTGGCAGCCCCGCATGGGCGGGGAAGCAGCCAGGCTGGAGTAGCTCCTGCCCACAATGGCTCCGTTCAGTCAGTTAACTGGCTAAACGTAACATTTGACCAGTAAACTACTTAAATGGGATTTCACATCCTTAGCACTAATAAAGGGGGAACTTTCACAGTCAAGCTGGAAACTCAGCCCCCCCCCCTCCCCCCCCCAACACCGCCAGGTTACCCAGCCTGGCCATGCTGGCAGACCTGCGCAACCCACCCTCACCTCTTCCCCTTCTTCCCCTTTCCAGGCCAGCACAGGGCAGGCAGGTGGTGTTGGGTGGGAGGCTGCCTGTGGGGTCCTGGGTGAGGGGGCTGTGCTGCCTGGCCCCAGTGGTGCTCCAGGGGTCCGTGGCAGTCGGGCCAGTAAGGTTTCATTCCCACCAGCCTGGTGCTGGGGTGGAAGGCTGGGAAGAAGGGTTTGGAGCAGGGCAGTCACTTACCTGGACCTGTACCCCCACCTTCCTCCGGCCAGACCTGAGTAACGCCAGCTAAGTCTACTAGTTTTACAAATAAACTAAACTGAAGCATGAGCTCTCTCTGCCCATTAATTACAGCAAAATGGTAGTAATACCAGGGCAGCAGGTCTGAGCTTCAGCTGGGACCTACACACCATGGTGACAAATGTTCTTCAGCTTTTCTGAATATTATTATTATTTTGGCACAAGGATGCCAAGTATTTATCATACAGTACAATCATTTTATTTTGTGTAGTGACTTCTCGTGTCCTTGTCTCAAACTACATTTTTTTTCAGAATTGTGCACAAGCGATTGCCTCTTTCCATTGCAGCATCGAGGCCATTCTCAAAGAGTCGGCAAATGAGCAGGTGCTCCATGGTCTGCACTTGACTGCACTCACATACATGTGTACGATTTTGGGGTTTTTAAATTCAACAGTAATGTGGTCTGGGGCACAATATGCGTAAGTCTAGTGTAGTGACTTATATTGTATCCCAGACCACGTTGCTGTTGAATTAAAAAATAAGCAGCATAGAGAGGGAAACACTAAGGTCAAAAAAGAAGAGTGGGATCCTACTTATGCTGCCATTCAGGGTGGGGGATGATTATTTTATAGCATGTCACCCGTAGGGCAGGTTGACTGGTGAATATTTCATGCAGAAATGATAGTTTCAGGAAGTTTATATTTGTAGAAAGGAAGATAGTACCTCTTGAGCTGTAGGGTAGGCATGCTGCCGTTGCCAGTGGAGGTACAGCCATTGAAAGCAGGTGTAGAAATCTGAAGTAAGTCATGCAAAGAGTGACTATTTTGTCACTGCCTTTTTATATCTTGCCAAGGTAAAAGATGAAGGAAAAATTTTTGGACACTAGAAACTGGATGTCAGTGTTGTTCCGTCTGCAAATGACAAAGCTGGGGAATGGGGAAATCTAATTTTTATCAGAATTAATTTCATTTGGAAACTAGGAGCTGCCATGCTGGATCACAACTGAGGTCCTGTTTAATCTCAGAGCCTGTCTGTGGCCCTACAAATTCATCAGACACACACACAAGAAATCCCATGGTGGAAAGTAATGAGTAATTTGTCTGTAGTGGAAGCTTCTTCCTGATTCCTGGCAGTTAGGGGTTAGTTTGCTACTACCATGAAACCTGGAGACATGTGTATGCTGTACAATTTTATCCTGTTGTTTGCAGTGTTGCCTGGATCTTCTTTTGGAGTGGTTACAGTTAATTTAGATACCATTATTGTGTATTTGAGTATTTATCTTCATTGAATTGCATCTGCCAGTGTTGTTCATTTATCTGGCATTGGTAGTTTTTGTAATTCCACAGTTTTCTGACATCTTGAATAACCCCAAACTTTGCCATTTTATTTTACGCCCCATCTCTGAATTTTTACTGTGAGTTGGCAGGTTCTTCCTGGTTAAGGCTAAGGATGTTAAGGACTGATTGACTATCCGATAAGCAAACGCGTTGACTAGTTGATTTCCCCCTCCTCCCCTTTCTTCCTGCCTCTATCAGATAGAGGCAGCAAAAAGGGGGGAAAGAAGGGATACTTCAAAGTGGCAGCGCTGAGCCAGGGATCAGTTGTGCGGCACTGTCACTTTGAAACCCCAAGGCGGTGTTTCGAAGGGGCAGCTGCCACACAGCTGATCCCTGGGTTCCAGCGCAGCATTTCGCAGGTTCGCAGCATTTCGCGGGTTCCGGAGAAATGCTGTGCAGAGCCCAGGATCAGCTGGGGAATCCCCCGCTGACCCTGGGCTCCAGGAGGGCGCTATGGCTTTGAAATGCACAAGAGCCCCTTCTGGGGACTCTTGTACATTTCAAAGCAGGCATGCCCACGTGCAGCCCTAAATTAGCGGAACTTCCCGCTGGCCCCAGGCTGCATGCGGAGTTCCGCATTTCAAAGGAGGAATGTACAAGAGCCCCAGCGGCTGCTTCTGTGTTCCTCCTTTGAAATGTACAAAAGTGCCTCCCGACTACTCGACTAGTCAATTAACTGCAATTTAACATCCTTAGTTAAGGCTATAATTCAGTTTTTATTGCAAGCGTGGCTTTTGGCTTCTGAATTAAAATTTCTCACAAAGTAGAGTACTATATTGCCCATAGAAGTAATATGTGAGGTCTATGTCTAAATTAGAATTTATTCTCTTGCATATGAAGTGAACAAATCAGGAATTCATTGTCACTTTAAAAGTAGAGATGCGTGCTGGAGTTCAAAAATTCTTCTTTTTGTCAGTTGGTAACAAAGAGGGGTAAGAAAAATATTGCCTTGGACTAATCTAGTTGATATTTAATGCATAGGACCAAAGTTTAAAGTAAGTCATGTCCTCTAAAGTTAATATTTTAAATAGTAATGGTAGACTAGATTAGCTTGCTTTCAGATGTTTGATTCATTTAGGAAATATTGAACATAATTTTTAAATTATTTTCTTAATTTTTTTTACGGAGTAGCAGTATTTGTCAGTTGCTTTTACTCTTCAATCTGAATTTCCTAGCTTTCAGATATTTTGATTATGCCAGCATTTTTGCAAGACTTAACATTTTGTAGCTACTTACAGCATAATGAAGTGCAACCTATCATTAGCCTCCACCATTTAGTCCTTCACTTTTTCTGTCCCTTGACCAATTTCTAAGTCATTGACAGCAATTTCTAAGCCATTTACCTCTTTCCATGTAATTGCTTTGTTTTTAATATCAAAATATTTATGAAAAAAACCCCAGTTTTCCCCGTATTCTAATAGTTTTGAGGCTCAGTGTTCCTTTACAGAAGCCATGAGTTTGCCCTTATTGTATTGTGTTAATGTGTGTGTTTTGGAGCTCTGGTTTTTTAGTTGTATCAATCAATTTTTCTGGTACTAAATTAAGGTTCTCTTGGCAATGAATCCCACAATGTCTGTCTCTATTGCTTTTTTACAGATAAGTATAGTTTTTGCTCTCTATTATAGTAGCTGATTTTTGTCATACATCATACTTTTCTTGGCAACTGTTGTTCTTTCAGAACTCTTGGATGTTGTGGATATCAACTTTCATGTAGAATGTGTTTGCAAAGAAAAGATCTGAATATGTTTTTAAATAAAAAGTCAGGACTCCACCTGCTTTCAATTCCAGAGAACACTAAAAGAATTCTTGGATTCAGAAACATGTATCAAATGCCTTTAAAATAATTCAGCCAGCCTTTCAAATAACATACCCAAGGGCTCCATTCTTTGTTGAATATGACTATATGAAATTAGAGTTTCTAAGCCTGTTGTAGTTGACATTATTTTATAAAAAGGTAGGACAGCCTTAAGGTACCATATATTTTTTTGCCATATTTTCCAGGTGGCATTTAAAGACCAGTGTTGGTCAAAATTCAGGTTTTGTTTTAATAGTACTAACAAAGCAAAACTAGATTTAACAAAAATGACAGTTAATGCCAATAAATTGCTTAATTTTGTGTGGTTTTGTTGCTCAAACATTCACCTACAGTCCCTAAAGTATAAACATTGAAGTATTATGGAATTGCATTTGAACTTGAAAACACGACTAACTGGATAAAGAGTCTGACTATCTAGGTTTGTTGTCCAGTAAGAGCAGTGCTTAAAGAAAGCAAATCAGTGTAGAGAGGAGTGAATTTGATTTCATTTTTTTTTAATTTTTAACTGTTGTAAATTGAGATCCTAGCAACATATTCTGTGCAGGTCACATGCCAAGATATTAGTCCTGCACCCATGAAATATTGCAGGATTGTCTGAAGGTGTTAGTCATTTTAAAAATATTTTATCTGATTATATTCTATAAAATTTTCAGACCTTGAGATAAGTCTGCAAGTTAATTGCTCACGCTTACAATGTTTTGTTGAACAACAAGCATCCAGTTTAAAGGATTATTTGCCAATTACTCAGTTTTTTCAGCTATATCTTTCAAAAACTTTCAAAGAGTTGAGGCTCACATCTTCTAGACTCGCATAGCAAATATGGAGAAACTTTGTGCTTTAGGGTGATGGTATTGATAAAATCCAAATATTGAAAGCTACCTGTAATTGTTACTGTGTGCGCTATGTATACTATAATAATACACTACAGAACTGTTTGTTTTATCTAAAAGGAGTCTATGTGCATATTCTAAATAATCAGTTGTCACACTCCTGATAATATTAGTAAGCAACTTCTTTTCTCTGCTTATTGGAAATAACCACTGCAAACTATTGCTGACTTTTTTTTCCAGTTCCGTGAATACGTTGAAAATAAACTTGATGAGTGTGTTCTGTTCTCTTTTTTGAGACACATTTATTGGGGAACTGAATTTTGTAGTTAAATGTCATGTTTGGACATTTCAAACTGCTGACATTTCTGTACATGCAAATACATTATTCATGTTTTTCTGTGTACATTTGATTTTTTTTGAGGGGGGGAGAATTTTTCTATGTAATACTTTGTTCATGTAAGCTTCAATCTAAAATGTCTAGATTGAACTGCCCCCATATTAACAAAATGGCTTGCATACATAACACTGCAGTCAGTCAGTGAGGACTGGAATTAATGTAAATCTTACTTAACATTATTAAAAAACAGGAGGTTATTGTCTGGTACCTTAAGTGGTGGCTATGTCCTGTCATGTAGCTTAACTGTGGTTAGGCATTGACCTTGAAATCACTGATTTCTTGAGCTATCAGCTTGGGTAAGGGATGGAGTCAGACACAGAATAGGCTGCAGTTCTCACCTCACCTGAGGAACTGTTAAGGGCACAAGGAGTCCAATCACCTGTAAGATACCAGGCAGGGTTACTTTTTAAAAAACAAACTGATGTCTTTAAATTTTCACTTAATGTTCAGTGCTAACAGCTTATAGTTGGATTTACCCAAAGTCGCCCAGTTTTTAATGGAGAATTTTAATTTTTAGGTAGCAATCTGACCTGTATAATACATTGCATACAGGTACCACTAGAAGATTTGTTCACATTGTGTTACTATCTGAGAGGGTAAATCCATGTAATATTTGTTTAGATGGGCCTTGTTAGTTTAAAAGGTAGTTATTTAGAAACCTTTAAACTGACTGGAAGTTGTGCAAATTATGCTTGAGATACACCTAATATAAAAATAAGGGTATTCAATTTGATTTCTATTGAAGTACCCAGGCATATGAAATGAGTACAACTCTCTCTTTGTAGTTATCACATTGACATTCTGTCCTCCATCAGAGGGACCGATGAGAAATATGTGCAGTATGTTATGCCTGATCGCAGATTGACTAGCATAGTCTGAAAAGAGGCTGTGGCTGATGTGAGCAAGATCAGTCTAATTGCTCTCCCTGCATCAGCAGCATCTATAGAGCATCCTGGGAATTGCTTGCCCTAGGATCTGAGCAGCTGGTCACATGAGTCTGAATTTTCAGTTCAGTTCATTAGTCAGCCATTTTGGTCAACACCCTGCTTGCTGCGCACAACCAATCCTGTTAGCACTCTGTGTCCAGGCTTATCGGGGGAGACAGACTAGTAGTGATTCTAGCAATTCTGGATATCTGTTCCTATAGACTTATATTATTTTGTGTTTTCTTAGTTTTGGTAACTAGCAAAGGAAGCTCTTTTTAATGCAGTGGCCAGGTTTTCTGTAGTTGCTTAGGATTAATAGCATCTAGCACAGCTGAAGAAAAAGATAGTTAAGGAAGAGAGAGGAGGAGGAGGAGACGAGGAGCATCATTTATACCTTGCTTTTTCATACAGAAGCTATCGCAGTTTATGTGATTTGAGCATATTTGTTCTTACGCAGCCAGGTATTTCTTCTTTTCATCATCAGAAGGCTTTTCCTTTTAGTTCTTTTTTTGTTGTACCAGCTGAGTCATCATGTCTGCCCTGACGCCTCAAAGCGATATGCCAACCCCCACTACAGACAAGATCACGCAGGCTGCCATGGAGACCATTTATCTTTGCAAATTCCGAGTGTCTATGGATGGAGAATGGCTTTGCCTGCGCGAGCTGGATGACATCTCACTTACCCCCGACCCAGAACCTACCCATGAAGGTATGGTCAAATTCTCTACCTTGGGAGCCCTGCAGCCGTCTCATTGTTACCACTACAGAGTGTGTGTGTGTGTGTATGAGGGGGAGGGGTTCACCACTCAAGGGCTTACATAATCTGGAAAACATGGACAAAATTGTATATGCCTTAGCCAAAAATATACAGATCTAATAAATTCTGACAAGATTCTGAAGTATGTTTTAAAATCAGACCATTAAGAGGGCCAGAAATATGGTGTTTTGGTTTCATGTAGAAACCCAAAGTTGCATCATTATAAGAGGTGCGGTTCTGTATTGTCATATCAGCACATGAAAAAAAAACCTGAATATTTTTTATAATGATGCATTTTATTGTGGTCTACATATTTAAACATTGGATATTAAGACATTTGTAGCTGTCTTGTAAACAAGCAGCATTCAAAAAGGGAGCACATCAGTAAAATTCTGATTAATATGTGATCTGAGGAGAAATTTTGAGAAGCCCCAAGGAACTGTGCAGTTCTATCTCCTATCAGGTCATAATACTATTGGGAATTTTGTGCTCTTATTTAAGATAGCTTTGAAGCCTGCAGTATGGATTTATAAAACACATTTCTTTTTTTAATTTTTCAAGGGAATTAATTATTATTTGTGATGTGGCTGGTGGTAAAAGCAGTTTAATGTCTAGGACAAATATAGTCAGGTTGGGAAATAGAAAAAACAATATAAAGCTTTGCAAAAATTAAAAAAGAAAACCCTCCCCTATTCTCTTCCAAAAGAAATCATAGTAAATAATGTGTGGAAGCATGTTGTTCTGTTTAGTTGTGATCAGTTAGTCACTTAGCACCGAATTCTGTAAAATGCTCAACTCCTATTGAAATGAGTAACATCAGTTGGAGTATGCCTTTCAGTATTAGACTCTTTATTCACTAGCTGTCATGATGTAAATCCATGCCAAACCACTTGATTGCCACTGTAATATTTTATTATTTGATATTTTGCTAGATGGGATTGCCCTTCAAATTAAATAAGATTCTCCCAGGTAAAAAAGATAATTTAAACTTTACCTGTCCAATCATTTTAAAGATAGATAATCTATTAGTTCCGATATACCCACAAAAGCAAAGTAATGCAGAGTGACAGAAGCAAAACACTTTAATGTAAAAGGCTGAAACTCCATCTTAAGTGTGTCCCATTGTGCTGAGGTGCCATAACACACACATTTGAGACCCCTACAGCTTCTGAAGTAATACAAATAATGGGAGCTATAAGGAGGAACTGACATGCTTGACTTTGAATTTCCTTACCTTTTTTTGTGTGTTAGCCTTAAACCTAATTCAAATGTTCTTTAAATTTTTCTCTTACAGTATTTGCTTTTCATAGAATGTTCTTTGGAATAGTGTGGGTTAGTGTGATGAACCATAGCTACCCCTTTGAGCTGTTAAAGTACATCTTAATGCTGTTTTGGGGTTCTTGGGCTGTTTCTGATAGTGGAGATGGGAAGGCTGTTATGGCTTTAGAAACCCTATTCAGGTAGATCTTGATTCTCTAACCTTAGATTATTTAGATCCAGATCCCACTGCATATAAACCCTAAAGTTTATGGTGCAATAGAATTTGGATGATTCCACTTTTGGCCCTCTGCTGCTTAAAAAATTTCATATGACTCCATAGTCCTATTCATAGAAGATGCTGAAAATATATCCTACTTAACTAATATGATTGTGTACCAATTAAACCATATATCTCTAAAGGCAATTTTAAGCATTAATACTGAAAGAAAATCTTGTACCAAACTAATTACTTCGAATACACGGTAGCTAATTTTCAAATCTCGTTGTTATAACTATCTTTTACATATCAGAAGCTAATAGAAAATACTGAAGAATATTCCAAATACATTTGGTTTTTAAAATTCTTTTCAGATACTTTCATTAATGTATCATAAAACTGAAAGCAGGTAGATGTTTATCTCTAATTTTAAAAAACTAGCTTATTTCTTGGGGTATGGACTCTTTGTCTGGGCCCTTATAACATTTTGGGGGGAGATAACACCAAGAAAACCTGGTTTATGATGAAAGTGCTGATACAACTTTAACCATAATGTTAGTATGCTGTGATAGCAAAGGTGCTGGTACCCTCTTCTACATGAAAAAAGGGGGCCAGTAACTGACAGAAAAATCAGTCAGAGGCCACACACAAGTGAGAAACAAAAACAAACCCCTCATGTGGCCCCCCGGCTGATGAGAGAGACACTCCCCACATTTTCCTCTCACACCAGAGTCTAGGGCAGGGCTACTCAACACGTGGCCCGGCTGTTTGCAGCCCGCAGTGCAGTTTGGGTTTACATGGGGCTCAACACGTGGCCTGTGGGAGGGAGCCAAAACAAAAAAGTAATCCATATAATGGTCTTCTGTTGTATGCGTTTTAGTAGTTAAATTCCTGGACTGTCATTGCTCATTAAAAGTGCTGTCATATGGGTGGAAATCAGGTAACTATTGCATTTTATTAGTATAAGCAGAACTGACTTAAATGGGGCCTGCGTGTTGCGTAGTCTTGCCTTAATCTTTGTATTCATGCCCATCAGTGTGAAAAGCTATTTGCATATATATTTGCATGTATATGCAACCACACTTCAGTTGTGGCCCTCAGCATGTGCTGTGAGTATCATTGTGGTTCCTGGAGCTTCCAAAGTTGAGTATCCCTGGTCTAGGGGGAACCAGCCTAATAGATTTTGTGTGCTCCAGCCCCTCACTGAGGTAGTGGGGGAGCTGGAGCGCCAGCGTGGGTTCGATGCTGGGGGGCAGCCCTGAACCTCAGGAGCCAGATCCAGGCAAGCTGGGGTTGGCATCTGGCCTCTGAACCTTAGGTTTTCCCACTCCTGCTGTAAGGGATTGAACTATGAAGGCTGCCAACACTTGGATGCTGGTTAAGGGAGTGGAGTTGAGAGAACAGGAACATAAGAACAGTTATACTGGGTCAGACCAAAGGTCTATCTCTGGCCACTGTCAGAAGACAGGATACTAGGTCAACGTCAAGTGCCCCGGAGGGAATGAACAGAACAAATAATCATCAAGTAAAGACTGCCAGAAATGCTGTTTTTCTGCAGTACTTTGATTTTCTTTGGCGCCTCCATTCTACCATTAGACACATCTTACCTTTATAAGATCCAAGCTTATGGGACTGAGCTGAAGAGATCTGACAATCACAGCTAAACATGCGTTTGTGAAGGTGCTACATTTGACATTTTGTTTTCCCTTAAAGCATGTCTCTACAGAAGATCTTACCCTATTACAGATTGAACCTCTCTAGGCCAGCACTCTCTGGTCTGGTAACATCTGTGGTCCAGCATGATTTTAGTTAGCCAGATGTCCACTTATTGTGGGTGTGGCCAAGTTTCCCGTGGTCCCATAAAGTTTTACAGCCACCAGTCCTGGCTCTTAGTGTTCTGTGCTGTTATTTAGCTCTAATTTACCCTTAAATGTCTTCTAAGAGCCTAGTAAGCAGTAGAAGTACTAGTACTGCTGCTAGACAATATTAACGTCCTGAGGTTGGGCCATTTTTCTAGTTTGGCACTGGTCAGGTCCCGAGGGTGCCGACTAGAGAGGTTCAACCTGTAATACAACATTATATATTATTTTAGTCTTTCCAACACTGTCTCCTTTGAGTAGTAATATGTTGGCACGTTCTCAAGATGCTAGTATAGAGTACAGTGTTCTTATCGACATGTTTGTACATTTTTTTGCCTCATGGTCTCTTTGTAGCTAAATAATGACATAGGAAGCTATAAGAGCCATCAAACCACATCTCTTAATGTATTTAGAGTAATATAATTCACTTTTGACGCCACGTGGTAGGGATATGCTAAAGGTCCCTGGAACCTTGGGCCATTTTTTTTTTCATGTAGACATAAACTAAAGCAAATAATAATCTGACACTATGACCATAAAATATTACAGCTTTTCTAGCTGTATTGAGCTGCACTGAGTAACATGGAGTAATTCCAGCTCAAGATTTATGTGACACTACAAAACATATGAGGAGCACCAATCATTACCTGCTTGCAGTTAATTGTCCTGTGAATTTTCATGGTCCCAGTCTAATCATGTTCCCAGTAAAGTCAATGATAATTCTCCTATTGGCTTTAATAGGACCAGGAGCATATCTAACATCAGAAAACAGGTAATAATCTGAACTAAATGCTTTGAAAAAGTCCTGGTAATAAACAACAAACAAGTGCTCTCTGCAAAAATAGTTTAAAGGAAGTTATGTTCTCTCATATAGCAAAAATGACCACAGCAAAGTTGTAATGACTAGACATACCTATGACCCCAATAAACACTGTCTCCCAAGAATAGGGTAAAATCCTGTTCGCTTTCCTAAGCAAGCAATCTTATTGAATAAGACTTCCTAATGGTGAAGTGGAACTGGAGGGATGTAATGGTGGTTTTGTGTAACACTTCACCCATCTTTTATCCCAAGATGCCTCCCTAAATATAAAGTTGGGAGATGGGGATTTTGGTGCAAACTAAAAGGTGTGTTTCACCCAGTGACAAAAACAAAGGTTCCACCCACCCTTGCTGGGGCTCTTGTACATTTTAGAGCAGAAGTGCTGTAGGGAGCCTGGGGCCAGCGAGGAGTGGCACGTGCGTTCCACATGGCATGCCAACTTTGAAATGTACAAGAGTCCCCAGCGGAGGCTCTTGTGCATTTCAAAGAGGAAGTGCTGCAAGGAGCCTTGGGGCAGCAGGGGACTTAGAGTCCCCCATTAACCCCAAGCTCTACGTGGCGTTTCTGCTTTGAAATGCACAAGAGCCTCCGCTGTGGCTCTTGTAGATTTCAAAGCAGAAGCGCTCCTGTGGAACCCGGGGTCAGTGGGACTCCCCGCTGGTTCCGGGCTCCACACAGCATTTCAATCTTTGAATTGCACAAGAGCCCCTGCTGGGGCTCTTGTACATTTCAAAGATGGAACGCGGAAGTCCTTAACAACTAATTGAATAGTTGATGTAAATCCCATCGACTAATCAATTAGCTAATTAATCAAAATGTAACATCCTTAGAAAAGTATCAATTCCCAATGAAAGACTATAGAAGGGACAAAAAATGAAAGTGAGAAGTAGACAAGAAAGGACAATGGAAAAGTAGAATGACAGACACAGTAAGAGAAGACTCAGTGAAAAAAGCTTTTAGTTTAGTGAATTTTTATTTGTTGTTTTGAATGTAGACAAAACCATACATTCAATTGCCCTCATATAAGTTCCTGTGAGGATTCTACTGCTGGACCACATTGCAGGTTTTAGTGATTTCCAGATTCTTTTCTCCCAACTTTCTCAGTAGGTGGGTCCTAGAGCATCTTAATTTTCAAACTTACCTCTGTGTGACTGGTTAAGATATGATTTACATTCTGTTCAGACAGTTCCTGCTTTCTTTTTGTTATTCTGAAGCTGACACACCAGGATTTCTGATAAACCAGCAAGTTACAAAAATGTTATGTTAATTTTTTCAAATGGTCCAAAGAAGAGGTTTAAGTTCATTTTGCTGTTGTCATTTTCTGTTGACTTTTTACTGCACATTAATTAGAAAATGTGTTTTAAACATAAGGCAGGTAACTTAGAGAGTATCTGATTCTGTATGTCCCACAAAAACATAGCTTATTGGTAATTTCTGAGACACAAATACCAGGGAAAAGAGTATAAAAGCAGTAGTAAGAATCATGTGAATATTAGGGGTGTAAATGGTTAACCAGTAGGAGCTGGAGCAGCTCCTCGCCCTTCCTAGGCAGGGGGCTGCTCCAGCGCTGTGGGCCCACTGCAGCCGGGAGCTGCTCCAGCTGGAGCAGCCTCTGTCAGTGGTGGGCCCACTCCTCCCCCTTACCCTCTCTCCCCCCCTTCCCCGGCCGTAGGTTACGCACTGGCCCTCAGCGAAACCTCCTCAGGAGTGGGGGAGCCATGTTCGCTGCAGGCTGTCTGTATAAAGCTTTTAAAATATATATGTGTTTTGTTAGTCTCTAAGGCACTACAGGACACCCTGTTGTTTCTGGTACTATTGATGGTGGTTAATTTGGTGACCTCAAAAAAGCCATTATCTTATCTAGATGCAAAGAATAGAAATAAATTTAACAGTTATTTTTTTTCCAGCAGAAAAAATTTAGTTCATTGAGAGAGTGGAAGATTGTTTTTGTTAAGCAATATAATAAAATAATGAGGTGCACCATTAGTGCTTATTTGCTGTTTTGTTTTCAATAGAGTCCATCTTTTTATGGGTTAAAAAGTAGAAAACACTTGATTTTTAACTACTAATTTGAAAACATGCACGTGCACGAATGGTATTCAAATGGAATTGAGAGTTGAGCTTTTGTGGGCAATTGTGAAGCACAAAATAGTCATGCATTATTGTAAGGATAACTGAAGATGAGTGCGCCTGAGGTAGAGTGAAAGGTCTGTTGAATTTCTCCCTCCTCTCCCTTGGAAGATATAGCTTCGCTTTTGCCAGAGTTTCACATTAGGTTAATAATTTTAGTACTGTTGGGATCAGTTTATGATTGAAAGTATAATTGGTGTGCATCACAGCCTTATAATATGAGACTGCCTTGATAAGAGGAATAATTTATTGTATCAAATGCACTACTTCACTTAGCTTCAAAATGCTATATTTAGAAAGCTGAATTACAGTGACTCATTTACATCCTAAAAGGGTATGTCTTTCATGTTAATCTAATTTTTGGTAGTTTAAAATCAGCTTGGGTTGAAACATCTTGCTTTTTGCCAGGAGTTTTAAAACATTTTATTTATTCATTTTTGCATGAAGAAGCTTCTACTTGAAAAATAAATGCTTTATTTAAACATGGCTGAAATAATATTATTCCATCAACTTAGTGCATCATGTATTGAGTGACCTTTTTAAATTGAAAATTGTTTTTCTGTGGTTTCTTGACCACTTTTCTTCCATCTTTCTTTTAATTCAGAATAAAACAGTATCGACACATCCTAAGTAAAATTTTTTTGTGTTTTTTACAAGTGACTTGCATTAAAACCTGACTTACATGCTTTGGAGCCTACACATGGTAAAATGCATGTGGAGAGACACAATTGGATAGGTTGAATCTCTGGTCTGGCAACATCCGTCGTCCAGCATGGTTTTAGTTAGCTGTATGTCCACTTACCTTGAGTGTAGCCAAGCTTCCTGTGGTCCTGTAACGTTTGCTTACACTCAGCCACCAGGCCTGGCTCTCAGTGTTCTGTGCTGTGTTTAGCTCTAAATTACCCCTAAATGTCATTTTAGGCTATGAGACTACATACCTCTTTCGAAAGAGGGATGTAAATTAGACAGATCGAAATTGCAAATGAAGCCGGGATTTGAATTTCCCGCGCTTCATTTGCATAATGACGGCCGCACGTTCTTTTGAAAACGGGTATTTCGAAAGTGACACCGCTGTCTAGACGCAGTTCTTTCGAAAAAACCCCTTTTTCGAAAGATCCTGTACTCCTCAAAAAATGAGGCCTACAGGATTTTTTTTAAAAAGGGTGCTTTTCTGAAAAAACGGCGTTTAGACAGCTGTTTCGCTTTCTAAATATTTTCTAAATATTTTCAAAAAATATTTCTTACTTCCCTTTTCATTTTCCTAGTTTTATAGTTTAGTATTTCTGGCTGGTGCAGTGATGTTGGCTTGGAAGGAGTTTTTGGAACTGATACTTTGTGGCCAGCTTCATAATCTTTGTGACAATTTTTCTTTTTGCCGTAAGTATATGTGCACACAAACTTTTGATTTTGGTTTGTGCAATTCTCAGGTGTGTGTGTGTGTGTGTTTAAACAATCTGCCCTTTTTGGCATATGATGACATTTTTTACTAGTGTTTTTTATTATGTAATTTCCCCTACTCTGTTTCCCTCCTTTTCTTTTTGTTTTATACCTTCTTGCTCTGAAAGTGTAACTGAACACTTCACAGATTACGATATGCACAGATACGTGGTGTGGACAAATGTAAAATATACATGGATAAACGCAAAGTGATTCCAACTTTTTTCATGTTTTGGTATACATAGGAAAATTAGGCCCACTTCTGAGAGAGTTGCTCAGGGTTATAGTACTGTATCTTAGATAACTTTTAATTGGAGAAGAGACCTATTTGAAGCCTAAGTTAAGTTTACGGAGAACAGAAATTAATAGTGACTTCATATTTTAATACAAAAATAGGTATTTTCCATATTGCACATAAGTAGAAATGAGAGAAGTTTCACTTGATCTTATAAAAGAAAACGTTTAAATTTTGCATAATTCTAATGCTGAGCAGTCTGCTAACCTTCATATTTTCACTCTCCATATGGCTGTGAAAAGGAACTGAAAATACCACATCTTAGGGTTTTTTTTCAAAACCTTTTATTCCTCTAACCACTCATGTGAATTCTAATTGAAATTCACCTAGACGTGCTGCCTTTGCCAGCTTAGTCAGTAGATTCCCAGATAATTTTTGTCTGCAGTATTTCTTTAATCCTATATACATTCATTATTGGCATTTTGAATTACTGTTTCTGGGTCAGGCATTTTATAGTAAGTAACGACAAGCTGGCTTAAGGGCCCTCAGGTTGATTTTTGCTTAAATCCTGCATCGTTAGTTTGGTTTTCCAACAGGATGGTGGGTTTTGGTTTTGTTTCATTTTTAAACATAGCATACCTTTCTGGTTCTCCTTAAATGTTTATTAACGTACAAAATATTTATTTCCAATTAAACCATGTTCATATGAATGTGACAGAACATTTTAAGGTTGTGTAACAGTTTTTTGGTGAATTTTCATGAGGACTCCAATGCCAGAGCATTGTACTAAGTTGTGGCAAGCCATTCTCTTCCATCTGCACACCAGTGTTAGAAAATACGGTGATCCTGGCCAGGGGAGCCACAGAAGATAGAAGGTAATAATAAATGGTGTCTCTAGCCTATGTCAGAAGCTGGGAATGGGCGACAAGAGATGGATACCTTGATGTTTACTTGTTCATTCCCTCTGGGGCACCTGGCATTGGCTACTGTCAGAAGACAGGCTAGATGGACCTTTGGACTGACCCTGTAAGGCTGATATGTTATGTAAACCATTGTAGAAACCACAGAGCCTAAAGCTTTAAAATATGGACTTCCTACTGCATTGGGAGCCCGCTAAAGGTACTGTAACACTACATGCTGAGCCCCATTGATATCTCTGAGTTAGAAGCTCAAGCAGAGAATGGTCAAACTGTGCCCTGTGTTGGCTTTAAAAAAAGTTGGCATTTTTCATGTCTGCTTGATTTGAAATATACTGTATAGGTATTTATGTGCAAGACAGTGCTATAGGATTTCATCTATGGGACAGTTAAATGAAGAAACATAAAGGAATACCTGTGCTGGAGTTTAGGCCCTGTTGCTTTCCATTTCCCTCCCACCAATCATCAATATCAAACCAGATATTTTAACATTTTACTCTGGTTCTTCCCACCAAGTCACAGGCCACAACTCCTCCCCTCCCCCTTCCTTAATTTGTAGTCAAGTCCTTTGTGTGGGATTTTTGAGGCCATGCAGTGCTATGTAATCTCATACTTTTCCACTTGCATGGTCTTTTTGACCAGTTTGTTAGGTAAGGTCTACACTAGACCCAGCAGCTGGGCTTTAAGGTATGCAACTCTAGTTAAGACTTGCTAAATCAAATTCATAGGGTGCCCTCCTCCCATCCAGTATTCCTGTTTTTGGCTTCAGGTAAACCGACTCCAGCTATATAATCTACATAGTTGGAGTCATCTTATTTTAAGCTAAGCTTGGCGGTGTCCCCCATAGCAGGAGGCCGAGGGGAACAAACATTCCCGTTGGCTTCCCTTATTACTGGCAAGAGCAGGAGTACCGGACGCTGGCGGGGGCAACCTTTGAGTTTGATTTAGAGAGTTTTAACTAAACTTGCTAAAATGAACTCTGGGAGATTGATCACGGCAGCAACGATCTTCCGTTTTTAGTCTGGACAAGGCCTTTAAACGTATGCTGTCTCCTCTTCACGAAGTGCTGCATAGTCCTGTCTTTTGTTAGTGCACTCTGTGTTTGGGATGCATTATACTGAAGTGGATAGTCACAAGGGGCTTGGCCATAGGCACTGACAATGTAGTTTCCTTGATTTAAAATATTTTAAGAGGTTTCTATCTCAATCCAAGTCTGTCTTCATCATAATTTTGATTTTTAGAAAACTGTGCACAACTGTTACATAACATATTGCTAATTATTTTTTTTTAATTTATATGTTAGCAATCAACAGAACTGTTGGAAACTAACTGGAGAGTCCCTCCCATTTGAGGGGATCTAATCTTATTTGCTTATGACAATGCAGCTTTTTAAATGCCCTACTATTTTTTGGCTTTTTAAGAATTTTGGCTTCAGGCTGCTTCTCATCATTTAAAAACCATTTTAAGCATTTACACTTACTACAGCTATCCCAGCATTCCCAATTTTTAGTGTTGCCTGTCTTTAATTTTTTTTTCTCTTTTTGGTGTGAGACCCACACAAATGGGGGAAAACTGAAAATAGAGTTAACATAGAAATTGACCATACACAAAGTGTTGTCAAATAAACTAAGAAATAAACCGGAAACTCATAGAAACATTTTGCTCTGTTTTTGTTAAACCAATTTTAGGTGTTACTTGTAATTAGATTTTAGACAAAAGTGTAACTTTAAGTTGATTCAGTTTCTCTTAGTACCGTTTTCCCCCCCGCTCACTCATACTCTCTCTTTGCATGAAACCAAATTCATGAAGTAATGGTCCCTTTAGTCTCAGATGTCCGCTCAAATTTATGTAGCCTCTGTGCTGCTCCCATGCTCTGAAGGTGAATATGATCAATGCCATGGTGGTTTGTGAAACAATTACCTGGAAATGTGGTTTTTCATCTTTATATCTCTGTGCAGACTTCTCATGCATCTTTTCCTAATATTTCTGGTTTTATTAAACCAGATTTGGCCAGATTTGGCCCATGAAATGGACCAAAAGGTTTCTTGCACCTTCCTTTTGAAGTATTTGTTAATGGCTAACTTTGTCAGAATACTAGACTAGTTGGACTTGATATTGCGTTTCCTGTGTTAGAAACTGTTGGCTTTCTAGGATTTTTTGTGTGTTAGCAGCTAGAGAAAATGGTGGAAATGGCTGAAGGTCACTCTGCAGAAAGACATACTATAATATGAAAAACTTAAAAAACAACAAATAGTCTGGTAGCACTTTTAAAAACTAACAAAACACAGATGACCGGAGTGTTGGATGTCGAGAACCAAAAAATAAATAAAGGGGGGGGGGGGGGGAGGAGGAGGGAATATCTAACTTTAAAAAAAAAAAAAAAAATGAGAAATAGAATCTGTTGTTTGTGCGGGCATCAGAAGACAAGTAGACCAGAAGATCATAATAGCAAAGCCCTAGGGTTTGCTGGAAAGCATTTTTTTGTAGGGGTCCCTGGGAAGAGAGGATTGAGGGAAAGAACTCACCTATAGAATTGGAGACACACAAGTGTCTTTTACTGCGCATAGAGGGGAGAGCAACAAAATCAAAGCAGAGGAAAAGGAAAGAGTGGATTAAAAATCTGCTGATGCCTAGTGGACACTTTTCTTACCCATTGTTTTTGGAAATTTTTAACATTGTGGGGGTTTTCCTCATTTATTCTTTATTACCACAAGTATTTGCATAAAGAAGGAATGAATCTTTGTTTAATCATCTGCTTCCGACAGTGGTGTGTTTGTGACTCAAAATCTCTGGATTTACTTTATATGTATGTAAATAAGGATTAGGGAAATTACTAGGGTCTGAGGCTGTTACTTACCCATGCTTGTAAATCTTACTAATTAACACGAATTAATTTCTAGACACTTTTTAAGGATTTAAACCACAAAACTTTATATAATGAAACTGAGGTGCCTAATATCTATTGAATAAAGTGTTTCCCAAAAATATTACATTTCTCTGACACTATCTTCAGTACCTATAAAGATTCTGTCCTGTGAAATTGAAATGCAGTTTCACTCCATTACTTCCAATATATTCAACAGCTTTCCTTTACAAACAAAACATCTGGAAAATACAAGAATTCATAGGTAAAACTAATTTCCAAAAAAGGATTAGAATGAACTGTTTTAATTTTATGAAGATGAATATGAAGGTTGGTCAGTAAGAATATGTTATGGGGAGCCTTCTGTTCTGCTCAATAATTTTAGGATCCCGATCACATTTTCACTTTTGTGTGTGTAGGGTATGACTGTCTTTGCTATTTAAATCAACACACAGTTTCTTTGCTGGGAAAGGTTAGCTGTAGTTTTCCGGGGCGGGGAAAGGGGGCGGGGCAGAAAGGAGGTCTTAGTGGAATGTGTACTTTGCTCACCTTGCCTCTCAGCATATGAGGGAATTCAACCTTCTTTACCCCTCAAACACCAAATAACTGCAAATTGGTGCTCTGGGAAAGATTTAATGTAAGTATGAAGCCCAGAGTCATGATGAGTATGTATGTTCTTGTTTGGTAACTTTTGTTTTATAATGTTGAGAACAGATAATTTTACTGAGCATGTTTAGACAGGTTTTTTTCTTTTGTCATTGTCAGTCCTCTGCCAGGTTCTCTACCTCTGCTCCCTTGCCTATTAGCTGTCTGCAAATTTGCAGGGTAGATTAAGAGACATAGTTGTGGAGAGATGTTGCATAAAGTTAAATGAGAACTCCAATACTTAGGTTTTTATAATTCTAAAATAAAAAGATATGGCTTTCTAGTTGAATTTTCTTTTTTAATAAATGCTTTACAAAAGTTATCAGCCTTAAAGCTTGAACAAAAATCTCCAAACCCAACTATGCAATAATTGCTTTCCCTTCTCTAATAAAGCCTTGCTGTATTACTTTGTGCAAACTAATAAATCCTTTTGAATTGCAAATCTTACTACTGCAAACTGAGTTTTATATTATAGAAATCTCCTTTTCGGTTTTCCCTTTCTTATATCTTGATTTTGATTCTTTCCTTTAGATCTTGGCTTGCATGACATTTTATCTTTCTTTTCCTTTCTTTTTGCTGTTTGCAAAGACTCTTGGGAGGATTTGACAGATTTGGTGGAGCAATTGCGGGATGATACTGAAGGTGCGTGCCACACCAACGTCTTTCAGCTATTATTTCTGTTTTTAATTGGCTTTTTAATGTGTTACTTTGATTCCGAGCACCAGCTACAGTATTCCTTTGCAATGGCAATAACTGTGGCTCTGCAAATATGCTTGTCTGATTGAACTGGGTTCATAGTTTGAATATACTGAACTAGTTGCTTTCTGGTATTGATTTGTGGTTACTACTGTTAGGGTTCTGAAGAAAATATTTTCAGTCACAATAAGCATATGTGCATGTTTTTTGTTTTGTTTTTTTTAAATTTAGCTTATTTACACTTTGAAAGATAATGTGTAGGCTTTTGGTTCCAGATTTGCTCCTACTTGACACTGGTCCCATATGGACAGTCTTGCCTTCTAAATTCTTTAATTAAATTTTTAAAAAACAATGAAAGAAAAAAGCAGTTGATATTGCTTAGTAATAAATTTGTATCTGTCATACCTCTCAAGCAGCTAAGACTCCTGTATGTAAAGACTTAAAATGAAAATGAGACAAATAATGGAAACTGTAAAAAATGTGGGACTAACTTGTTCTTTATCTTGATGAATACATGTCTTGTCATCTCCTCTTTTCCTCCCTTCTCTTATCGTGGGTCTAGCATGGCTACAGCAGCACTGCATAGAATAGTTACGTAAATTTACAGGGTATAGCAATATAAAAGCAATTTATAAAATCAATTGATTTTAATTAATTTAATCAGTTGTGGATTAAAATAGGTTGAGGCTGTGTGAAACTTACTTGAAAACTTGTGCTATTATAACTTTTATAATTTATTATTACACATTTTAATGTTTTAAAAAATACTTAATGGTGGGATATTTGGATATTATAACACAGCTACAGGCAAAAACCAAAATACTAAGGCTCTGATCCCACAAACACTTTAAGCAGGTGAGTAACATTACTCACATGAATAATGGGACAACTCATGCTTAAAGTTAAGTCTTTACATAATGTTTGCAATGTTACAAGGATTAAATTTTATTTCCATAAATATTTTGAAGCTTGTAGTTAGGCTCTTAAGCCTGAATTTAGGCACTGAAGGTTGGGAATTTTAAATGCACTTAAATGATGTAAAAGCTCAGATAAAACTTTATTTTCAAATTGCAGACCATTATAGTCAAGTATAGCCTGGTTGAAACATTTCAGCTTTTTTGACTTGCAGAAGCTCAGTTAATTATGGGAAGGTAATGTTGATTGTAAATATAGCACAGGCTAATTGCTTATCAATGCTGTGTTTTGAGTTTGTGACACTTCTCATAGTAAAGATGTTAATGAGGCCTTGAATTTGTCTTTTTAAAGCATACATGAGCATCTAAAGTGTGAAATTGACAATCTTGAAATTCTAACAACAATTATGAAGCTAATTAAAGAAACATCTCATTTAGGAATTTAAGATTATAAAATGGGATGAAAGTAAAGAATTCTTTACAAGTAAATAATATGTTACTTAAATAAGAAATGGATTTTTATAAACAGCCAAGATTTTTATCTTCTCTGGTGATATATAGTAGTGAAGGGCAAGACACCAAGTCAAGCTTGATGAGAGATGGCTATAGATATACCTCCAGTGAAAAGGGCCTCTTAAGTGTGTAACAGTGGGTTTAACTACTTTGGTTTGGTTTAGGAAGATATTTTATTACTGTAAATAACCCAAACTATCAATGAAGACATTAGTTACATTGACTGGACATGTATAGGTACATCTCTTAATACAGAATTAACAGTATTAAGCAACATATATTGAGCACTGTTATGTCATTAACGTTTTCCTTTTTAAACAGGATTATTTAAACACAAACTCAACATGCATGCACATATATGTATATTTTATACCAGTGGTTCTCAGCCAGGGGTACGTGTATCCCTGGGATACTTAGAAGTCTTCCCGAAGTACATCAACTCATCTAGATATTTGCTTAGTTTTATAACAAGCTTCATAAAAAGCACTAGCAAAGACAGCACAAATGAAAATTTCAGAGACCGTGTCTTGTTTGTACTGGTCCTTATAGCACACATGCTGAAATGTAAGTACAATATTTATAATTCCAGTTGATTTTTTTTTTATAGTTGTATGGTAAAAATGCGAACGTAAGCAATTTTTCAATAATAGTGTGGTGTGACACTATTTTTATGTTGATTTTATAAGGGAAGTTGTTTTTAAATGAGGTGCAGCTTGGGGTACCCAAGACTAGGGTGTATTTGTGTAAACAAGTAATCTCTGTGTTTTTTGGTAGTCACATGTTTACACGCAGGGAAGAGGCGGGAGCCAGTGCTCCCCACGAGCACCAGCTCCCGCCTGTTTCCTTTTCCCCCTGCCAGCCCTGCGCCCGCTGCTGCTTTTGTATGGGAAAAGTATCACTTTGTAGCTTTAAAGTTACTTAGATGTTAAAAGTATTTCAAGGAAAGTATAATCATGGTCGACTGCAAAGGAAAAACATTAAGCTTTTCTGTTTTTTCATCATGATGTAAAAAAGACATCCTGTAGTTTTGGGGGTTTCTTTTTGCTTATTTTTTCCTTGAGATGTGTTAGTTAGATTGTCTCTTCTCCCCACTGCTCCTCCTCCTTTGTTTTTGGGAGGAAAGACTCTTGGATGACTCATACAGGGAGCTTTCCCAGGCCTTAACTGAAGAGGTAAGCTAAATCCTTAAAGAATGTGTTTTGTTTTTTTCCTCGGTTGTCCAAGTTAAATAGATGTTAACAAAAAGAAATTTTAAAAATCCTTTTTTTTTTAAAGTAAAATAAAAATTACTTTCCCTCTAAACAAAGGTTTCCTTTCTTTAATATCTGTGCTGTTATCCTGCCAGTTTTCTAGTTCCCCTAGTTTTCCAGAGTAGACAAGACTTGAATTTATTGGAAAAAAAAATTAAAAAAAGCAAGGAGGAAGAAAAAACTTCTTGCAAAAACATACTCATGCTTTTACATTTTAAAGAAACAAGTCACAAGCCTTTCCCCCCTCCTGCCCCCCTTTTTTTTTCCGGTCACCTATAAGAACTTTTTTGTGTGTGAGGTGCTCTGAACATTTATTTCCACTTGTATTCCTTTTCCTTAAAATGGCAGCCTGTGAAGACAGATGAGAAACTGAGAACCTTTCTACACAAGAACCATCAAAAAAGTTAAATAATTAACTGAAGTTGTGAAGAGAATGCTCTAATTCACAAGTGGCTATAGTTCAGTTTACTTCAATCTTTCTTCAGTGAATTTAAGGCCACTTTACTTATGAATATGAGTGTCTACATGGGTGTAATGTGCTTTAACTTCACAACTTCAGGGTACGTCAACACTGGCAAGTTTTTGTGCCAAAATATTACCACTTCTGTTCAAGCGCTTTAGTTAAAAGTGCTGTTGTGTGTCCACACTTGCTCGTTGTATTGCTGGAGCACATCCACACTAGCAGCTCTTTCAAGGACCAAGAGAGCAGTGCACTGCGGTAGCCATGCTGCTGTGAAACTGGCTGCAGGGTGCTTTGGGAATGGTTTGCAATGCCTCTTGAGGCAGGTGGAGTGTCGCATGATGCAGGTTTCTCAGTCTCATTGCCAGCTGCTTTTCAAGTGAAGTGTGAGGGGGAGTGTGACAGACGGTGAGGTGCATTGGGAGACCGTGTGTGTAGGGGGAGAACAAGTGTATTGGCATGCTGTCCTATAAATTCAGACAGCTGCAGGAAGCAACTGGCCCTAAGACTGGAAGGGGGAGACCCCACTCTCAGCCCATGCCTCCCTCTCTGGCTCTGCACTGCACCGTGTCTCTCACTCACACACATGCACCTCTGTCTGCCTGTGTTCCTACTGTGGGAGACAGTAAGCACGTTCTACATCAGGGCTACTCAACACATGGCCCATGAGCTGCATGCAGCCCGCAGCATGTTTGTTTGCGGCCTGCAGTGTGGTTTGGGTTTATGCGAGGCTCAACACGCGGCCTACAGGTGGGATCCTTTGAACATGGCCTCCACTGGGAACACGCTCCACAATGGTGATGCGTCTCCCAGGCGGGGTGAGCATTGAAAGACACAAGCGGACAGGCTGGCTGGAACAGATGGATGCAGGGTATCTGTGTTTCTAGCCCCCAAGGAGGAGGTGCCAAGAGCGCTGGGGCATTGTGTGAAAGAAGCTATTTGCATATATATTTGCATGTATATGCAACTACACTTAAGTTGTGGTCCTTGGCATGTGCTATGAGTATCATTGTGGCTCCCGGGACTTCCAAAGTTGAGTAGCCGTGTTCTACATTATTGGTTAGCGTAGTGTCCTGGAGCAGAACAGCACAGAGCTTTGAAAGGGGTGGGGCGCATGCTGCAGGGCTGCTGAGCTCGAAACAGGGAGCATAGAGGTCACTCCAGCCATTGTGGGACACCTCTGGAGGGCCTTTGTAGCAATAAAAGCAATAAGGGGGCATTCACACTGACTCCACCACATTTTAAAGCCTCAGTGCAACAAGCTGTATGACACTGGGGATGGTTTTATTACAGTGCTGCAGCTGAGGTGTTTCGGCGCCAAAAGTGGCATGTCTCTGTGGCTGCTGCTTTTGGTTTATTGCAAGAAGCTGATGCTTGGCAAAAAAAAAAAACTTGCCAGTGTGTAGACCATGCCTCGTCAACTCATCTTAACCTTGAGTTGGATTGTCTACCTGGGGTTCTGAGACGCATTGGATTTTATAACTTTTTGATAACTCTGTTAATACAGCTGTTGTTTTCTTACATTTTCCATTCCATTTCATAATATTCTTTGGGAGAGATTGTCAGAACAGCCTTAATTACTTGAGATTCTCTGTAACTCAGAATTTTCATGTCCCCAAAGTGTCTCTTTAGTACATTGAAAAATTCCTTTGTCCAAACTTACCTGATGCTCTTCATTACTTCTGAGAAAATGAGGTTGAGTTTCTATTAGGAAATTACAGTGCATATTCTAAATTATTTTAGTGCATTTTGAACAAGCCATTGATCAGTGTTGTAGAATGTACATTAACTGGCAGAAACTATTTGGAGGCAGATACAGGATCTTAATCTGCAAGAAGCTGGGCACATAGAGAGAGGAACACATGAGTTCTTCAAAAGAGAGACTTCAAGTTTACGCTTCCCATAAATTTTCCCTGATTTACAGTCTCCTTCAATGTTTCCAGAGAGCTTTACAAACTGTTGACATAGTGCAAAGTGTCACAACAGTGGCTGCCAGAAGGGAAATTAAAATTAAGAGAAAATCCTTAGGTGGAAATTGTATTTTATAAACTAGCGATGGATGTAGTCTCTATAGATACATTTGAAATTCTAACAGACTTCAAAGTTCATTAGTTTGAACTGCTATAATTAATTGGTATCACAGAAATTAATCTGGATGCTGTCTAGGGATGTAATAGTGTAGTCGATTAACTGATAAGTTTACAGGTTAATGCTATAGACTACATGCATTTCCTCCCCACTTGCCAGTAAATTTTCTAGCAGGCTGGCCAGCAGCCCAGCTCAATCCTGGCTCGCACTGGATCCAGGATCTACCCCCACTGTGGCTCTGCATTTAAAATGTATTAGGTGCCAGGTGGGCAGGCAGCCCGGTTCAGTTCCAGCTGCTGCCCAGTCCAGGAACTTGGCCCCTGACTTGGACAGGGGCGGCTGCCACCCTGTGCTGCTGCCTCTATCAAAGGCTGAAGTGCGGGGTGACAGGCAGCCAGTTCATGAGGGGAACTGGTTTTTAAACTGGCTTCCTTTGTGGACCAACTCCCGCCTGCCTCCCCATGCTACTGCCTCTGACAGAGGCAGCAGTGTGGAGTGGCAGGGGGATCCTTGGGATTTGGGGCCGAAGTGCACTGGCTTCTGGCCCCACTCCTGGGGACTATAGAATAGTCAACTAACCAATAAGCATTCATGAGGTTAATCGACTATTCAGTAAACCGATATTTAACATCCCTAATGCTGATTTGAGGGCAAGTTTACATTTAAAACACTAAAGCAGCAGCACAGTTGTGCCTCTGTAGTGCTTCAGTGTAGACAGACACAATCTACTCTGATGGAAGGGTTTCTCCTATTGGCATAGGTAATCCACCTCCTAGGGAAGTAGTAGTTAGGTTGATGGAAGAGTTCTTCATTTGACCTAGCACTGTCTATACTGGGGACTAGGTTGGCTTAACTGTGTCACTCAGGGGTGTTAAAAATCCACACACACACCCCCTCCCGAATGGGATAATTAAGTCGTCTTGATTTATCTAGTGTTGAGTAGGCCTGAGATACAAAGTGATATTGTCTGAGTTGTGGGGCTTGTTCACTGGGGGAAAAATAGTATTTCACAAATATATAATTATATATCAAAATATTTACATGATATAACTTCCAGGTCATTTTGAATACATGGAAATTGTCTTTGTAGTATTTAAGATTCACACTGCAGATGAAATGTAGGAGAGTATTTAAAAGTAGCCTAATGAATGGGAGTTACCCTAAATAGATTAAATGACATTGACAGAAACATCCCATGATATCCTGTACTTGACACAGCTTCTGGCTTAATGTTTCTCTTAATTTTTCAAAATGAATTTAGCTGTAGAAAGAAGAGAGAAATGCAGTCTGGATCAAAAGCACTTGATTCCATTTTTCTAAAGTAATTAAGCCCTTGGGGGTCTAAATTACATTGACTTGGTGTGAGATGTAGGTACCTGAGTGCTTAACTCACCTTTGGAAAAGTGTTTTAGGCTCATGAGCTCTTTTGGGGCTTTTGAAATTTTCTGTCTTCTGCCTTACTTAGCTTCTCTGTGGAACAAGACGGGGAGAAGCCTTGGTTCATCCAATGACCAATAGAATATGGGTGACTCTTGACGTATTTTACAAGACTAAAAATACAGAGTCTGTAATCTCAAAGAAGCAGTGTGCTTCACCAGGCTATTTTTGAGGCTCCCTGTAATATGGGAGTATGTTTGCAACTCTAGTTTATTTATTCTGAGCGTTACTACTGGCACCGAATAATCAAACTTAAATATGGGTACCAGAAAGATGTCCGTTCTGTGGAAGTTTCCAATTCTAGTTGATAACATCCTCTGAAAGTATATTTGAGAGAACTTACGGTGAAATCCTGGTCACATTGATTTCAATGGCAAAACATCAGTGAGACCAGAATTTCATCCTTACTGTTTGCTGCTTATTACATATGGTGACAATCAGAGCTGCTTCCAGTGGTAGTGGCCGTGTGAGAAGTTGAAGAGTACATGGGTTAGATCTAAGATGATGAGCTTAACTATGTATAGTGATGCTAGTTGAACCATCCTTCTTGTAGCTTAAGCAGTCATTTGTGTTCCAGTTTGAACTGTAGGCAATTCCATAAATCCCTCTAGGCATTTTACAAGTTATATGGAAACTCTCTTCACTCTTACTGCATACAAGACTGTAGGTTACAGGAGTGGGGAACCTTTCTTGGGTTGGGGGTCACTGACCCACAAAAAATCAGTTGGGGGGGCTCCACACAAGTGGGGAAAAGACAAACCAAAACAAACCCTCACTGATGTGGCCCCCGACTGAGAAGGAGAAACTCCCGACGTTCCCCTCCCACATTAGAGTCTAGGGGAGCCCAGCCTAATAGATTTTGTGTGCGCCAGCCCCATGCTGGGGCAGCAGGCAGCCCTGAACCTTGGGGGCCAGATCCAGGCAAGCGGCCCCCGAGCCTGAGGTTCCCCACCCCTGTTTTGAACATTGAGCGGTTTAAATAATATAGCAATAGTAGCAACAAGTTACCCGTTAAGTTGTTGTTTGTAGTTTCTTTGATTTTTTTTTTTTTCCCCATTAGCAATTTGTATTGTACAGTAGAACCTGAGTCATGATAACCGGAGTTTGAACTGACCTGTCAACCACATTTGGAACAAGAAGTACGCAATAAGGCATCAGCAGAGACAAAAAAAGAAACCAATACAGTGTACTACTGTGTTTAATGTAAACTATTAAACTTAAAGGGGAATTTTAAAAAATCGCCAAAGTAAGGAATAGGGATGTAACTGGGTTACCAGTTAACTAGTTACCAAGTAAGCATCACCCTTAACTTTAACAGGTTTTATACTACTTGTAACTGGTTAAGCAATTAAATGGGATTTTACATCCCAAGTAAGGAAACTGTTTCTGTATTAGTTTAATTTAAATTAAAATACAGGATCTGGGGAGGTCAGTGCTCTCCTCTCTGCTTCTGGCCACTGTCCGCTCTGAACAATCTCCATTCCTGAGGTGTTTGTAATTCTGAGGTTCTGCTGTAAATGGAATCTCTTCATGGTCACTGACTTATTTCATACTAATTTGATAAATGGATTCAGCAAAGTACTGTGACATGACAGTTCAATATTGCAGTAGTGTGTCACTGAAAAAAATGGACTTGTAGAGACACTGATTCCCAAGATACATGCTTCTGTTTACCTACGATAACTTGGTAATCAGTCATTCCCAGTGCTGGCAAAGTGATTTAAAAGATTCTGTTAATTTAATGAGATTTAAAGAAAATGTAATATATTCATTCTGTATAGGGGTGGCAATTTAAAAGAACCTCACGTCTTGTTGAGTGGTGAATATGTATGTGTAAAGCAGTACACCATCTGTTCAAATCCCAGGGGAAGCAGACTAAGAATCCTGTCCATCCTTTATTTCAGAATGGATTTAAATAGTATAAGTCTGATTCCTGTAATTTAAAACTTTGTATTCATTTTATGGTTCATACAGAAAATTAATGGAAGGTGGTATTTATTAGCATTTCCCAGAAGCAAACAGAAGGAAATATTCAGAGATATTAACTTTGTTTTTATTACACACACATGCAGTATGTCTTCGTAATGAACAACACTATTATATTTCTGACTTTTTTTAAACACCATTTTTAGTATTGCTGATTATTAAATCATAAATATGGCCATGTAGATAGAGGATAAACTGTTCAACTTACAAACCAGGTAAACTAGTATATTACTAGCACATTTACCTGGCATTGCTTGGGTACTTAACTCTCTTTTTTTCCCCCTAAGGAAAAGGTACATTTTTTATTGAAATGATTGTATTTTTCAACAATTATTTTGATTAACTTAATTTTTATTTTGGATTTCTTAGAGATGATTACAATTTTTTCATTTAATTGTTTTTAGTAATTTTTTAAAAAATGGGAATTCCATCAAGTGTATTTTTCTTCATCCTTATAAACAAAGGGCTAGAGTCAGTGTGATTTGCAATAACATTTTCTTCTAATTTTCAACCTGTAAGCATTGATTTAGCTGTGCTAAAACAGAGCAGTACTCCACATTTCTCAGTGTTTTATCTCTCTTCTATAAAGTTTATTGAGAAGCAATCCTATTCCAGGTTCATCCTATTTTTTTTGTGGCTCATCTTGGTTCAGTCTCTTTCTTACAGATATTGTTATATTGCGCTTCCCATCCCCCGGAGAATCCTCATGACAGAAGGTTGGGGGTGTAATAAAACAGTACATGTAAGAAATGTTAGTGTGGGGTGAATGCAGGGGGGCTCAAGGGAGGGGGTTGGGAGTGTTGGTGTGTGGAGGGGCTCAGGATACGCAGAGGGATGTGGAAGGGACAGGGGCTTAGGGATGTGTGCGAGGCTCAGAGCTGAGAGTATGAGGAGGTGCACGAGTCAGGGTTCGGGGATGAGGTAGGGTGTTTGTGTGGGGGTGCAGGAGTCAGGGTTGGGGAATAAGGGATTCAGGGCTAGGGGGTGTGTGTGTGCGCAGAGGAGGGGCAGCAAAACCCCCTCTATTTCATACCAGGGCCGCTTGCTCTACTCCTTCCTGTCCCTGTCAGGGAGCGAGAGCAAAGTGCACAGCTCATCTGCTCACTGCACTCCTCAGCCAGAGTGAAGAATGCAGCAAACTGCACTTTCCCCTCGCTCCCTGATAGTGACAAAGGGGAACAGCCAGCAGTATCCCCATATGAATCGGGGGGGGGGGAGGGGAGCAGCTTCAGCCCCTCTCCCCCTGTCCCAGGGGCGCCTGGGGGGTGGGAGGATTGGGATTGGGATAGTCCCAGGTGCAGGGGGGGCACATGCCCCCAGCCAGCCCCTTTCACCTGCCTGGTGATTCTGTCTTTTTTCTGTTATGTTTTATGAGCAGCAATCCCGTTCCAGGCACATCCGATTTTCCTGGCACAGTCAAACCCTTACATTGTTTTAAGTTATGATAAATGGAAGCTGTATACCAAATCTGGTGGTTTTACCTCTTACCGTGTTGGAGTTCTTGAATAGATAGACTAACACGCGGCAGGCAGACAAAATCTCTTAAATATATGGTAAAAAACTATAGTTTTCTAAAGGCAATCTGTAAACTTCATTCCCTAAAGTAACTCTTTTTTATTGAAGCCTTGCCATCTGACAGTTGAATTCTTAAATTGTTACTTGGAAGTTACCTAAAATATATTTACAAATGGATTTTGTTTGTTGCCAGTTCCCGGTTTTAGTCCTTCCTTGTTCCAGGAACAAAGCCACAGTATACTTGGGAGATATTACACTTAGTGCAATAACAGAACACTGAAAGGAAGAGGGGTTAATTATTTTCAGTCCAACTGCTTGGGCAGAGACCAAGAAGGAAAAACTGACTCTTGTAGCTGAATTCGACTTTTACTCTGGAGACTAGAAACTAAAAGCACCTATTACAACAATCAGTTTCTTCCTTAAATGTCTTTCACAGAGTATGAAATAAACCTTGAATGGGTATTATCATGAGATTGTTATTTTGCTTTCTGAATGGTAGGAAAGGCATAAAAGGAGGCACTGGTAGGCCTCTGAACAAAGTTCCTAGGAAATTTTGTCAGCAATGGAATCCTAAACTTTAGGGTTTCTTAAATAGTGAAAGTTAACCATTATTTCTTTCTTGAAAATAAACATGGACTGGTTCAACTTGAATATTTTTCTCTCAATTTTTCTGTGCGTAGTAGATTTTCTGAGATTTGAGTTTTAGAAAAGAGGATTTTTTTTATTGTGCATGCACAATTTAACTAGGAAAAGCAAAGCTTCTTTCCCATTTCTTATTGATTTAAGTTCTGCATTTCATTCTCAAATTCCTGATAAAAATAAACATGATCTGTTCTTTGAAAACACCTGTTCCTTCTGGTGTCTAGCTGCCAGGCTTATTACATTCATGGTGTCCTGAGCTGCTTATCTTGTCAAACCACTTCATGGGGATTACATAACACTTTGCAGAACAGAGGAGTATGCTTTATATTCAGTGCTGGATCTTTAGCAGTAGTTGTTTGGCCATTCAGATTTAGGGGTTATTTTCTTGCTGCCTTGACAACAACTCTTCAGTTGTGAGACCAGATCTGTTCCTCTCAAGTTCTGCTCTCCCCTGGTAATAATCTTAAATATTGCCTTCCTTGGTTTGTCATGAACTGGGTGTCAGTTTGTTGTGCTACCTTTATCAGCCAGCTTCTCAGCCAGTTAGTCTTTGACATTAGTTCTGTTTTATCCTCCAGATAGGTTATAGACAGTTGAAATTTACTTAGCTGTATGGAAATCTGCATAAATAATAGTATGTCAGCATGAAGCCAGCTGAAAGTGTGCAAGTGTGAAGCCAGGCTTTAATAGTAGTGGCCATTAGGGACCATGCATGCATCCTGTGCTTTCTTGTGCTCCTAAATCAGGGGTGAGCAATAATTTTTGATGGGGGTGGGCAATACTTTTTAGAAAGTGGTCGAGGGCCGCACTCTTCCATGGTATTAATGGAGGAAGTGTGGGGTCTGGGATGGAGGCTGAGTGCAGAAGGAGCCTGGGGTAAGGGATTGGGGTGCAGGAGGGAGACTGGAGTCTGGGAGGGAGTTTGGGTGAAGGAGGCAGTTGTGACCCAGGACAGGGAACTGGGCAGGGGTTTAGGATGTGACCTAGGGTAGGAGGGGATCGTGATCTAGTATCCTAATCTCCAGCCCGAGATCTGGGAGGGGGTATAGATGCATGTGGAGTAGCAGGCCAGGAGTTGGGGGGCAGATGGTTGGGGAAGGGAGTAGCTGGGGTGCCAGAGATAGGTTCTGGCCAGGAGACTTACCAGTTAGCAGCCAAACCACCCTGCTTGCAGAGCTTACAATGTTTCTGCCTGCTCAGCCATGTGCTTGAGTGAGTGAGCAGGAGGGTGGCTGCTTGTTATTCAAACAGGCAGTTCCTATTGGCCAGTTTCTGTACAGAAACTGGCCAATAGGATTGTGGTGGGGGGAGGGGGAAAAGCATCTGAAGCTTCCCCCCTCCCCTCCAGACTCCCGAGAAAGTGCCCCGCAGTCGCGTTTCTGAGCTGTGTGCAGGGCAAGCAGGGGAGCCTGCCTGGGCTCCTCCCTGCCTCCGCAGGCCAGATCTGGTGGCTTAGCAGGCCAGATATGGTCTGCGGGCCGTATTTTGCCCAGGCCTGTCCTACATATAAAGGGCAGGACAATTGTGTGCACTGCGCGTACTCCAGTTCCCAATTACTCCCATGGTACAGTGGGAACCTGTCGAGTGTCTGACGTGCTAGTTCCTAGCTTTTGGCGAAAGCTTCTCAAATGTTCTGAAAACATCCAGGGCTGTTCTAATTACAGCCGCTCCCTGAGTTGCGAACGGTTGAGTTACGACCGTTTGCACTTATGACTAAAGCTCCCATGGAGCGGTCGTAAAGGCGGTCCCCGAGTTACGAACACGACCCACGGTTATGAACAGCGCGGTTGCGTGTAACTCAGTGGGGTCTGAGTTACGAACAGTTCAAGTTACGGACCAAGTGTTGGTCCGTAACTTGTTCATAACTCGGAGAGCGGCTGTATCTTGACTTACAACTGGTGTGATGCCTATTGACCTATTGGTGCTGTGTGACAGCTATTAGAGCCTCCCTCCCAAAGTACAGACTGTTCCTGTGCAGGGCTTCTTGACATGGTGAGCTCAAAACTTATGAGCGCCAAGCTCCCTCAGCCTTCTAAAAGATGGAAATAGCATGTATCTTCTGTTTGGAAGAGTTCTGTATATCAAGCGGCTGTTTGGTATGCTTGCTGTTCTCTTCAAGGATGTGTAAGTCAAGAGATGTGAGACTAAAGCTTCAGCTTCAAGTCTCATCAAACACTGAGGAGATGAACTCCAGAATCCTGATAATAGGCAATCTAGTGTTGTCCAGTACCCCACCTAGCAGACGAGGAACACTGAAGACTGGGCTAGAAAAGAAGATATGGAGAGAAGATCACTGGCGCTCTGTTTCCCAGCGGCCAGTAGTGACCTAGCAGTCTTCCTGAACGAGCATGCAGTGACCAACCATGACTGATTCATCATAAAGTAGGGATCTAAGTAGCTAGTCGACTACCCAATAAGCCTAGGCGACTAGTTGCTCTCTTCTGCCGCCCCGCACCCCCCCCCCCCCGCTGCCTCTCTATCAGAGGCATCAAGGAGGGGAGCAGGAGCCAGGGTGGGGGGAGCTGGCTTAAAGTTCCTCCCAGCACCGTGTCTCCAGGGATATAGGGGAGGCAGAGGCACAGGGAGGGAAATAGCGCGAGTGAGGACTGAAGCAGTCCCCGCTTGTGCCAGTCCCGACTGCTGTGCCTCTGCCTTTTAAGTGTAGTAAGAGCCCCATGAGTGGCTCTTACTACATTTAAAAGGCAGAGGCTCAGCAGGAATAGCGAGCCCCCCCCGCCCCATCGACTAATTGAGTAGTCAGCGGAAATACCATCAACTACTCGATTAGCTGATTAATCAAAGTTTAACATCCCTATCATAAAGCTATTAGTTTTGTCAGTGTGGGACTGTCATAATAGACTTGTTTGCCAAAAAAGGCAATCTCAAACTGTTTTTCCAAAGGAGGCATGAGATTGGGCACATTACTAGGTGCCTTTCACCTTTGGTTGTCTTGAGGATTCATATATGCCTTCCTATGACTTTTCCCTAGGATAATTGACCTGTAGCCTATGGCTTGGTTACTGAAGTCCTCAAATCACTATTTACATTAGTTAAACCTGCAAGTAACCCATGACGCATGCTGCAGATGAAGGCAACTCCTCCTTCCCTCCCAACCCTCCAGAATCTCTGCCAGTCTGACCATGAGGAAGATGCTTTTAAAACCTCAAATATGGCAGTCCATTAGACATTGAACATGTAGGTAAGACCTACCAGGCATATACCTGGGAAAGAATTCTCTGTGGTCCTTCTAGTGACCAATACCCACCAAGTTGGGGATTTTTGCTACTGGCAGTCACCAATGGGCCACATGGCATTGTAGGCAGTCCCATTATACCATCTCCCACCTTAAACTTATCAAGCTCAGTCTTGAAGCCAGTTAAGTTTTTTGGTCTGCTGCTCCTCTTGGAAGATTGTTCCAGAACTGTCTTAGATAGAAGAAAAGGCCTGAGTGCAGTGAGGAAGGAAAGCAGGCCCTGGAGATTATCTGCAGTTGGACTAGTCGGTGGTCACAAGAAAGATGCATGTTAGTAACAGTGGTGTAATAGAAACAGTTTGAGTGGGAAGCAGCTCACCTTTGGGTGTGTTGCAGTTGAATGAACTACATCAGAGTTGGAGGTGAGAGAGAAAATGTAGGATGGTGGATAAATCCTGAAGGGGAGTATGTTTACAAATATCAGCAGTGCTCACAGCAAAATTTTAAAGTGTCAACTCTGTGGTGCTTTCAGTTATTCACCGTGGGCTCAAACTAGAGCTGGAAGGATCAGCACAGTACCACACTGAGGGCCTTGCTGTTCCTATTTTGTTTTGTGTATATATAATATTTTGGTTTTTTTAAAGACTCATTCTCCTGTATGTATGTGTTTCACTTAAAGTTTCTGAACTGAGTTTAGAGTTCCTTGTCTGTAAGAGGAAAAGCAAATGACAACCTTCCTTGGGCATTTAATTGTCTGCCCATCTTTTTTTCATTTTTCTCTGGATGCAACAAAGGTACAACCTCCTGCCAGATTGAGTCCTCAGAGCAAGTGACATTTTCGTGACATTCAGTAATGCTATATAAGACATTAACGAAGCTATTAATGAATGCCTTCCAGCACTGTTCCTGTTAAGATTTGTTTAACTAATTAAATATCAGGGCAGTATCTGTGTGCGCCTGGTTATCTTCCTGTCTGTAATATATAGTTTTCCACCTTTGCCAGTAAAGGTTTTTTTTTTGTTTGTTTGTTTTTTAAAAAGCTTTTGATCAGTTCTGTTAGAGAAAATTTTCCTTAGGAAAAGCAAAGGCCTGAAGCATGTGCCTCAGGTTAAACTGAGCCACTGCTGCTTGAAAAATGTAGCCCTTAAATTCTTTTGTTTTGAAGACTGGAAATAGAAGGATGATGCACTTCAGCTAACTCTGGTTACCAAATTCTGTCTTTTGGTTTCTTACAGATCCTAATTATCTCATGGCTAATGAGCGTATGAATCTGATGAATATGGCCAAACTGAGCATAAAGGGATTGATTGAATCAGCGCTTAACCTGGGCAGAACACTGGACTCTGACTATGCACCTCTTCAGCAGTTCTTTGTAGTGATGGAACACTGCCTTAAACATGGCTTGAAAGGTAAGAGTGTTACAGAAGATGCTTACCTGGCTTCTCTGGGGTTGTGTATAGGGGATGTGAATGCCAAGGACAAGTGTTTTTTTGTTTTTTTTTTTAATCTAACGCATCTGTACCAAATTAGACTAATAAGACAAAATATACCATTACATTTTTCTTAAGCAATGTAATTAAAATGATGTACCAGTTTTATAGGTAAATGACAGTATCATCCTGCTGGAATTGCACATTGCATCCTATGTGATAAATTAATCAGTCATGACCGATGCTGTGAGGGTGAATGCCAGAGGCATTCATTCCCTTCAGCTATTTATTTTAATAATAAAACCTGTTCCTTAAGAAGTATAAGGACTGGGGTCATACAAAGTTATAGTGTGAATGAAAGTGACTTCAGAATGTCATGTGTTGTGGAGTTTTAGCATGTTGATGCATTCCTTATAGTACACAAAAATAAAATAAAATGCACTGTTGCTCTGTCCTATATGGTATCTACTCAGTCACAAGGGAGATGAGGTGGCTTTATGCTACAGGTTGAAATTCTGTGGTCTGGCAGGACCATGGATGTTGGAGGACCGGAGAGTCTGGGTGAAGATCTAGTGCTAGTGCTAATGCTTGGGAGCCCAATGCATGGCAGGGCAATGGGAGTCCCACATGTTGTGGTACTGGGGCTGATGGGCATGGCGGCAGTGGGAGGCTGTGGGGCCAGGGAGGGGGCTGGTGGCGGGGGAGGCTACAGTTGACTTCCCCTAGTCTGGCAAAACTAGGTCCCGAGGGTGCCGGACCAGGGAGATTCAACCTATATCTTTTTGCCCCTCTGAACCCAAGAGAGAGAGATTTTTGACTTCCCTTTCATGCAGGGAGTCCCACAGAAAAGACCATTACACTGGGATGCCCAGCCTCTGGCCTGATTTTAAATATAGTCTTGGAACAATGAACAAAGTTTATTTTGATTTTGGTTAACCTGGGACAACATGAATCGAAAAAAATCTGCTCATGGACATAACCATCTGTAAGAAGTGTGCAGGGTTAACTTTCACAGATTGTTGTAATTTTTAAATCATTTTTTCAACTGTAGATTGAATACAGTTGGCTAGGAACTGTGGCTGGATGCTTGGTGGGGAAATTACTTGCTCAGCAAACTCAATTCCAAGCTTTCTGTTCCTCCTCATGCATTAAAACTGTAATGTTGTTCCTCTTGCTTACGGTAGCATTATGAGTTTTTATCATTCATTTTGTTATATTTGTGTGGCTTAAATCTGAAGTGCACTTTTCAGAATGGGCCAGCAGTGTGTATTTGATGTTATAATCTGTATATGTAATCAAAAGTTGACACGTTAGTCTTCACTGATTTTTACTGCCTTTGTAAAATACTGCTTTCTTGAAACGAAAACTGCAGTTGCTTTGAAAAATCAATGGGAGGTTGTGTAAATTCCCTATAGCTTCTATAAGTACCTCCTGTAATGCTGTTTTAGTGGCTTTCAGTGATACTTACTGAATTAGTAATTTTTATGCAGGCTGTAGAGTCAGTTTGCTTATGGTATTAGTTTTGCTTATTTGCAACAGTGGAGTAGCATCAGCATTTCAAAGTGGTGCTTCAGTGTAAGTTTAGAAAAATTAACTTCTCTAATCAACAGTGAGTGAAAAAATTTCAGTCGTGAGTGTGAATGTCTAAGCCATTAACTTCTGCTTTCAAGTTAGAAACAAAAACAAATTAGTTTATGGTAGTTACGGTTGTAATAACTGCCCAAAAGTAACCAGAATGTTATTCAGAGCAGTGTTGGCTACCTAACTCAGAGGGAAAGATGGCTCCCTCTGTTCAAGTGCTTTCTATATCTTTGGCATTAACTAATTTTGAATAATTTTCACTGCTGCTGTTCAGAATGTCAGGAATTGTTGTGATATTGTCAACCAAATTAATTGCATGTTGCTGCTGCTTGAGAAAGCTATGAGCAAGAGTGGAGGCAGGCTTTGGGGAGAGGCTATGGGAAGGGTGAAGATCCTATGCTCTTGAAGGAACATTGGCGGCTGCACAGCCATGTAAAGAGACAAGCCTTCTCTTATCCTGTGGCTAGAGAGGATGGAGCTGTTACTAGCAAGATGCTGATCTGACAGATGACACCCCACCTGACACCCTGAAGAAAGTCCCCTGACATCATCCTGGTAGAAATTCTAGCCCAGTAGCTAGATCTGTCTTTGCTTAGTGTGTGTCTGTTTCAAGCCCTGAGCAAATGCAGTGTCCTTATACATATGGCTATCAGTATCTCTTATGCTTGAAAACATAAAAAATACAGTCAGCCGTACTTACGCCTTGTCCAGTGTGTAATTTGCAGTTTCTGAATCTATCCCTGAACCCAGCTGTTTACAGGAAGTTATATATAAATTGCAGGAGAGCATTGTTGGTAATAATTCTGGAAACAGAACTTTTTTGAGTTCTGGACTGGAGTACTTGTCGCAGTTCTTCCCTTCCCTGCCTCCCATGTCCCCACAAAGAGTCTAGAGCAGTGTTCCCTCTAACATTTTCTGCCCTTGGGTGGGTTGAAATTTCTTGTGTGCACTACCAATATTGGGGGGGGGGGCGGCTGGGTGGGTGGGTGGACAAACATGTGTGGATGTGCACCACCAATACAAACAACACACGCACACACACAAGCATATATATTTTAAGTAGTCCATATGTGTGGAAAAAATATATCCAAACAAGGGATATTTAACAAGGAGCAATGGTTACAATATTTAATATGAAATCAGATAAAAAAGAAAACGCTGCCCTTGGAGTATATGTATCAGCTTTTCTAACAGTTCAAGCTAGTACTTGCTACTTCTGACTCATAAGAGCCAGGACTCTACCACATAGCAAAGATCTGGCCTTAATGCAATACAATGTACCATGTATGAATTAGTAACACAGGATTTTTAAAAAAATCATTAAGATCAGAGTTTTAGATATCTGCTACACTCCAAAAAATTCTGTTGAAAGAATTTTATTCTTTCTTATCTTAAGCAATTAACATCTATGTAAATTTTGTTTGAAATGTAATCATGCAAATGTCCTCCAGGTACATGCACGTGCACACTCCTCATGTAACCTGCTTTCTCCCCTCCTCCCTGCCCAACCCAGACAGAGAGGACTGCAGCAAGTGAATTGCTGCACCCCAAACAAACTGCCCCCTGCCTCCACCTCACTGCACAAATGCCAGCACCCACCTACCCTCTTCCCCCACATACCCCATGCAGTTAGCCTCTTACCTCCTCCTTCCCAGGAGGCTTGGGAGCACTGAATTTCTGCCTCTGTCTCCTTACATAGAAGGGATTCTCCAAACTCCCCTCCCTTCTGACTTCTCATCAGCCAATTAATTACTTACTTCCTCCCTCCCTCCTCACCCCTGCCGCTTACTTTCTCCTTATCTCCCTTTTCCTGCTCTGGCAGCTGCTCCATTTTAAGCAGGAGTAGATCTTTTTAGCTGCTTGCTCAGCGAGACAATGCTCTGCCCCCTGCCGGTCAGCTGAGCTCCCTGCCTGGGAGCTTTGAGCTTCTGGGTGGAGCTCAGCAAACAGCTATGCGACTGTGCAGGCATGCAGCTTGCAGGGAACTTAGGTGCAGAGTCCTCCTAAGTATAAATAGACTCCTTGTGGAACTCATTATTAGAAAAGTTCCATGTACATAAATCATAACAAAGGTCCCACAGCCACAGTCCAAATTTCCCCAGCACAGTCCAAATGGTTCATTCAGTATCCAGCTCCAGCATCCTTCCCAAAGCCCTTCCAACTGGTGTGCAACCTGTCTTCCCAGTGGGAACCCCCACAGCATCTGTGCTGGGAGCATCCTTACAAGGAGAGCATCTTTTACTCCCCAGGCCCCATCATGGTTCCTCTGGATCCAGGTATTTGGCTCTGGAGATGCTGCAGAGCCATTGCAACTGATGTGCAACCCTGCTATCACCCCAACTGGTTTAGAGACAGCAGACAACTCCCTTTGCTTCTCCCTCTGCTTCAGCCTCTTCCAGTGCTGGCTCGAGACATCTCTCTTGCTGCTCTCCCACCTTCAGCCTTAGAATCATAGAATCCTAGGGCTGGCAGAGACCTTGGGAGGTCATTGAGTCCAACCCCCTGCCCAAAGCAGGACCAACCTCAACTCAATCATCCCAGCCAGGGCTTTGTCAAACCTCTAGGGATGGAGATTCCACCACCTCCCTAGGTAACCCATTCCAGTGCTTCACCGCCCTCCTAGTGAAATAGTTTTTCCTAATATCCAACCTAGACCTCTCCCACTGTAACTTGAGATCATTGCTGCCACCTGGCCCCACTGAGAACAGTCTCTCTCCATCCTCTTTGGAACCCCTCCCTTCAGATAGTTGAAAGCTGCTATCCAATCCCCCCTCACTCTTCTCTTCTGCAGACTAAATAAGCCCAAATCCCTCAGCCTCTCCTCGTAAGTCATGTGCTCCATCCCCCTCATCATTTTTGTTGTCCTCCGCTGGACGCTCTCCAGTGCATTCACATCTTTTCTGTATTGGGGTGCCCAGAAGTGGACACAATACTCCAGATGTGACCTCACCAGAGCCGAATAAAGGGGAATAATTACATCTCTAGATCTGCTGGCAATGCTCCTCCTAATGCGCCCTAATATTCCATTTGCCTTCTTGGCTACAAGGGCACACTGTTGACTCATGTCCAGCTTCTCATCCACTGTAATCCCCAGGTCCTTTTGTGCTGAACTACTACTTAGCCATACCGTCTCTTAGCCAATTCCTCCTCCTTTCCCAGGAGGGCCTGCAGGTAGGGCTGTAACCAGTAAACTGGTAAGCATTACCCTTATTGGGTGATGCTTACTGATAACTAGCTAACCAGCAGCCTGGCCAGGCTGGAACAACCCTCTGCCAGTGGTGCAGTGGAACTGGCCATGGCATCCACCCCACTGTGGCGAGCTCTGCCTGGCCTGGATGGAGCAGCCCACAGCTTGGCTTGGCTGAGCTGGAGCATATCCCTGCCTGCGCTGTGAGTGGGTGGGGGCTGCTCCAGCCTGCCTGGGCTCCATGCCCATCGGATCCCAGTTAAGCAGTTAACCAGTTAAACGTTACCTTTAACTGGTTAACTGATTAAACAGGATTTTACATCCCTGGCTGCAGGCAGCTTTCTGCTCTCTGTGGCTTTTCTCAGAGACCTTCTCCAGTCTCCTGAATTACTCTGATCAGGGCTTTCCCTGGTCTTACAGCCCCCAGCTGTTGCCTTGCCCTCTTAATTTGCCAAATGCAGCCTCTGTATGGGCATAGGAGAGCTAGACCTGTTTTATTTACCGGGCCAGACACTCGGGGCCAGTCTCACATCTGCTTTTAGTTCCACTTTGAATACATTTGGGAATATATTTAAGATCGTACCGATTCAAGAGAAACTAACAATCTATTTATATCTTCTTGTTCTAGCCAAGAAGACTTTTCTTGGACAAAATAAGTCGTTTTGGGGACCCCTGGAGCTGGTAGAGAAGCTTGTTCCTGAAGCTGGAGAGATCACAGCAAGTGTTAAAGATCTGCCGGGGCTTAAGTAAGTGAAATCTTGGGTATGTCTATGCTGCTTCTGTAAAATATTAATGGCTGGCCTATATCAGCTGATTTGGACTTGCAGGGCTCCGGCTGCAGTGAAATAAAAATTGCGGTGTAGTTCAGGCTGAGGTCTGGGCTCTGGGACCTCCACGAGTGGGAAGGGTCTCAGGGCCAGGGCTCCTGCCAGAGCTTGAAAATCAGTGTTGCAGCTTTATAGCCCTACAGCCTGAGTCCTGCGAGCCTGAGTCAGCTGACACCAGCCGCCATGGGTGTTTCATTGCACTGTAGACCTGTCTCTGACCTATTGCTTTCCAGGTAGAATCTTAGAATCCTAGGATTAGAAGGGACCACAAGGGTCATTTAGTCTAGCTCCCTGCCAAGACGCAGGATTTCTTGGGTCGAAACCATCCAAGACGGAGGGCTATCCAATCTCCTTTTGGAACCTCCAGAGAAGGAGCTTCCATGGCTTCACTAGGTAGTTTGTTCCATTGTCCTACTGTTCTTACCTTAAGATGTTTCTCCTGAAATTTAATCTAAACCTGCTGTGCTGTATTCCGAACCCACTGTTTCATGTCCTGGCTTCTTTGGCAAGAGAGAACAACTTTTCTCTACTTTTTTTGATTGAAGTCTTTCAAATATGTGAAAAAGTTCAAATAGCTCCCCCCTTAATCTCCTCTATTCCAAACTAAACATACCCAGTTCTTTGAGCCTTTGCTCATGTTGCTGGCTTTCCATCCTGTTGCTCATCTTTTTCCCTTCCTCTTTGTCCTTTCCAAATTCTGCACAAATTCTATACATTGGTGACCAAAATTGGCCTAGGCAGGAGGACTGTGCCTTAACCAGTGCCGAGTAAAGTGGCACTGTCCCCTCGCATGACATGCATGCTATCAGGGCTGGTGACCGATTTGGCCAGGTTCTGAGCCATGTGGAAGGTGGGGAAAGTTCAGCTTCACTCTGGAAGGGGCAGCACCTCTGGTGGAAGGGGCTGGCCTGGGGTTAGCCTCCCCTAACCAGTCCTCAGTGCCGTGCTGTACGGGGCTCCTGGGTCATTTAAAGGGCTCCGAGTTCCAATAGCCATAGTGGTGGTGTGCAGCCTCAGGCCCTTTTAAATCTCATGGCCCTGAGCAATTATCCTTGTTGGCCACCCTGCATGATATGCCTCTGTTAATGCACCCAACATTTGCAAATTTTTTTTTTCAACGGCATTACATTGTTGACTCAGTACTATAAGCTTTCATTGTAAGTAAGAGAAGAAAGTGAAAAAAATTATCAGGGCTTTATCCACAGCTTCTAACCAAAACAAATAAAGGTGTTAGTGGTGGAAAATTAAATAAAAGGAAGACTTGGTAGTGACCAAAAAGGAGAACAGGATGTTAGATTGCATTAGGGAGACGGAGTAATTCTGGAAATATACTACTTTTATATTAAATAGCCACCTTAGGTACTGTGTTCAGTTTTGCTTCCCCATTTCAAAAAGAATATAGCAGAAACAGAGGATATCTAGAGAAGTGCAACAAAAATGAACAGAGACATAGGAAACTTCACCACGAGGAGGAACTAAGGATTAAGACTGCTTGGTTAGGAGCGGAGATGAATAGGGGATATGACAGAGGTACGTGAAATAAATCCTATCAGGAGAGTGTCTCCTGTGTTCATAGCTGAGCCTCTTACCCTGAGAGTTGTTCTAAGTGGATAGAGCCTCATGACCCCTGACAGTGTCAGATTTAGGCACAAGATAAGTAAGGTACAATTTAGAGCCTCAGATTATGAGGGGCCTCTAAATAAAAAAAAAAATTAGGTTTTTATTTGCATCCTCGCCCATGTACTGGTATATATGCAAATATAAAACTTTATTATTTCTATTTCCATTGTCCTTTCTGTTAGAATAATACGTTTGGTAACGCTATGGGGCCCTTAATCTGACATATGCTGAAGCCCTGAGCTGTCTTAGGTCCTGACCTCTGATTTCCCTGGACCTCTGTGCAGAGTCTGCCTGCATAGTACAGCTGTAGGATGGGGGTGCATGTGCTGATACGCTCTAGACTCCAGACGGAGCTTTTATTTATCCTTTTCTTTTATAAAAGAACAGGGGGACAGACCAAATTAAAAGGTGACAAAATTAAAACCGATTAACCAAAAAATCTCAATCTTTGTCCATATGTAAACTGATGGCATTCATTGCCATGAAATGTTACAGGGCTCTGGGCCTTTGTAGCATTAAAAACAACACTTTATAAGCTTAGATGGGAAAAAAACCCCAGTCCTCCACAGATACAAGCCAGTTGATTAAGTGCTGGGATCTGAAAGGTAATTTCCCTTTAATCATGCTACTGTTCATATGGGGGAGTTAAATCTTCCTTTGACATGTTGGTCACTGAGACCCTGTCCTGATCCAGCCTGGCAGTTTCTATATTTCTAAAACCATGTATACTCCACCTGCCAGCCAAAATGGGGGAAGAAAGAATGTGTGAAAGATAACCACGAGAACCATAAAACATTCTTGTTTGATACGTTCAGAACATAACCCTACATTGAGAGAATCGTTTTTAATTAGTACTGCAACTCTGCTACTTACTTAGCTCTTTTTCAGGCTGAGGATAGGTTACTTGAGAGAGATTTGGACACCCAAATTGTGTTAAAGTCCATAATGAGTGTGGCTGAATTGCTTTATTAACATGCCTACAATGACAGTTGCATTTGATCCATTTCTAAAACCATGCCCCACGATTTCTCTGCATATTTCTAATAATCTTTGTATAGGTAAGTATTGCTAGCTCTTTGCAGAAACAGCAGCCAAGAGGAGGAAAAAGGGAAGATGGGAAATAGAAGAAAAAGTCAAATGGTTGCCTGGATAAACACTGTATGTGAGCTAGGGATGTTAAGTAATGAGCAATCAGATAATTGTGTAGTCGATAACATTTCTATCGACTACACGATTAGTCAATAGGTTTAGAAGCTTCTGGAGCTATCCCTGCTGCGTCTCTGCAGTTTAAATGTAGTAAGAGCCGGGCTTACTACAGGCAGCTCAGCTCTTACTACATTTAAACTGCAGAGCAGCAGCGGGGGTAGCTCCTGGACTGCCACAGCCCGCGGGTGGGTTTGATTGGGGACGCAGCTTCCCAGCGCATCTCATTTAACCATCACAACCACCCCCACCTTCGCATCTGGGCCGTGGGGGGTGGGAGGGACCACAGCAAGTGCTGCCTGCCATGCCCATCCCAGAGCTGGGAGAGGAAGCCCAAGGGTTGCGGCATCCCTGGGCAGGCGGGCCAGGCTCTGGGAAGGCAGCACTGGGTTGGTGAGGGGTGCTTGACCTGCCTATTTGCACCTCTAGCCCCAATGGAGTGAACTGCCAAAGCCATTTCATGGGGGCGACTCCCTCTGGCTGCCCGACAGACCGGGCAGCGGCACCCAGGCACTGCCAGAGCCCGGCTGGGAATTACAGGGACAGAGCAGACGGACAGTGGAGGCCGGGCTGCAACCTGAGCACTGTCCCTTTGGGCTGTGGTGTACCTGGCCAAACCACACAGCGCCTGCCTGCCCAGGACAAAGCCCCGGCAATGAGTGAGCTCTGGTCCCTGCCCCTAAGCCCAGTGGGCTGCTGGCACCAGTGCGCAGTGCTCAGCATCGAGCCTGGACTTGCTCCAGCTGAGCAGTGAGCCCAGCCACACCGGCTTGGCTGCTGGAGCCTTCTCCCAGGTAACTGCAGGGTGTGGCCAGGGCCCTTGAGCGCCCAGCCTGGCCCCCGAGGCACTGCCCCCAGCTGCCCAGCCCAGAGCTCCACACAGTGCCAGCGGTGGCATCAGCCCGGCTCGCCACAGGAGACCTGCCTGCGGAGTGGTGTCAGCCCAGTCAGTGCGGCTAGTCTGCATCTCGCCAGGCCCAGTCTGGGAGTGCCTGGCTCCTACACTCTGCCCACCTGGACTTCGATCCTCGTCTCTGGCCCAGCATCAGGCAGCCCCGGCCCCTTCCCTGCCTGCTGGGTGTGAGCAGGGCTCCCGGGGGAGTGGGGCCAGCCCGACCCGTGGGATGGGTAGAGAGCAGTGCCACGGCTGAGCCGCCCCAGGAGCAGCTGGCTTGTCCTGCGCCCTCATAGCGGTGGGGGGAATGCAAGTAGAGTAGTTGAGTACTCTCTTAGGGTACGTCTACACTGCTGCACTATTCCGAAATAACATATTCCATAGCTACACTGCTGGCAGTTATTTCAAAATAGTGTCAAAATACTATCAAGCTGGAGGATGTCTGTCTTCGACTCCTGTAACCCTCCTTGTACGAGGAGTAAGGGAAGTCGGGGGAAGAGCGCTGTCTCTCAAAATAACTGCTGTGTAGACAGCGCCAAAAGTCGAAATAAGCTATTTTGACTCAAGCTATGCAATTGACGTAGCTCAGTTTGCGTAGCTTATTTTGAGTTAAGCCCTGCAGTGTAGACTCACCCTTACATCTGTAATGTGGGCACTTGCTGTTGCATACCCAAAATTCTACCTACAGAAATTGCTGAAAACTGCAGTGGTGAGGTGTAAATTGCAGAGTAAGGTACTAAGGGTTTGTGTGAATATATGTGAGTAATTTCTTGGTTTGGTTTCTGGGTTTTGGTAGGACACCTGCAGGTAGAGGAAGAGCTTGGCTCCGCCTGGCCTTAATGCAGAAGAAACTTTCAGAATACATGAAGGCTTTGATTAATAGAAAGGATCTTCTCAGGTGAGCAATTCTTTCTCTTGAATCTGAGAGCTTCGTTTCATCCACTGTTATCGGGGGATGTAGGTTCATTGCACTCAAAGGATATTTTATAAGCCATTTTTGTTACTCTGCAACACTGAAATAAATGCTATACTTGCACTTCTGTTTTGGGAGGGTGGCATTGGTGAAATGAAGGGCTTGTTTTGAGTGATGGGGTTTTTTTGTTTTGCAATGCAAAAGCCATTATCTGCACACAATTATCAGCATGCAAAAGAGCCACACAATTCATTTATAATAAAGAGGTGCTGTAACAAGTAATTTGAGCAATGGCCCAGTACAGAGGGGAGGCAGTGCTGTCCAATGTGTAGGTCAAAGAGCTAGCAGTCAGGCACCACCTCCTGGTCTCTGTGGGGATTAGTGCTTGAGGTCAACACCCCCTTCAGTGGTTTGCTCTGTCAGTGTCTCGTCTGCAGTGCCTCTCTTCACCAGGAATCTGTGTCCTCCTCTGCTTAGCTCAGCCCTAAGCTAGGTCACTCAGTGTTCCTGCCTCCCCCCTTCCTAGGGTACAGAGCCGTGCTTCTCTGTCTCTCTCACAGTGATCCAGGCAGGCTTCTTATTCGCTGCCTTACCAATGCCGGGGTTTCAGCCCAAGGACCCTATAACACACAGCCACAGTCTGCTCAGTCCCCAGCCTTACTGCTTACTCTGAGTTTCTCCTACTCTTTTCTTCTTTTGGCTTGTTCTGCCTTCCCCCAAGGCCTGCCAGTTTCATCACTCCCTCCTCTCAGGGACCAGCTGCTAGCTATACACTTCTGCAGCCTCCCTTTTTTCCCAGGGAGTGACTGCTTTTTCCCAGCAGCCCATCTCTGTTGCCATCTTTCTAGCTTTACAGGCCCTGCCTCTTCCTTCCCAGCTGAGCCTGCTTATGGTCAATCCCTGGTTCTCCCTCCAGGTGCAGGCTGTGCTGTTATTAGGCCTGTTTGCCCACCCTAATTACTGGGGGGGGGAGGGCACCCCCGTTTAAGCATAATGATACCTTGTAAAGTGCTTTGAGATCTATGGATGAAAAGTGATTAGTAGTAGTATATAATTGCAGGCATATTTTTCTTAAAAGGTGTTAGTATATTTGGCTTCATGAATATTCATTTTCTACTTCTTTCAACTATCTTGAATGGGGATGGGAGAGCTTAAATTTACCATTAGGGAACTGTAGGATGGTAGCGTGTCAGAGGGGAGGTTTATAACAGTGAAACATTAGGGTAAGGTAATTTTTTTTGAAGTATCATTAGCTTAGCATTCATGACTCTCTTGCATTTAACTGAAAAATAGTGATATTACATCTTTCTAGATCTGTCTCTCGGGCCAGAGCAGCTGTATGTTGATAGAGCCATGTCAGTATAGCTGATGTACAGATTGTCCATTAGCAGCCAGCCTTCTAGGGAGGTATGAGGAGAGGCTGTTAACACTTGATTGTTGTCTTAGAAAATCACAGAGCAGGAGTGTAGTGGGTAATAGGTCTCATGACAGGATGGATCACAGAAATCCACATGGGGGTTGTCCCCTGGTGTGCTTATCAAGCCTCTGAGACCTGGCTTCCATCCCTCTGGGGCTCCCCACCACCCTGTTCTGGGCCAGAAGCTCTGGTCTCCCCCAGCCAACGCACAGAGATGGGGTTACCACCACCCCGGCAGAGCAACGAAGACACAGAACCAGCTCAGCTCTGGGAGGGCTCAGCATCCAGGAACACAGCCTCCGAAGAGGACCAAAACCCCAAATAAATCCATCTTACCCTGTGTAAAAGTTGACACAGAGAAAGCTCATAAGGTCAGCCCCCTTTATCAGTGAAAGAGAGAGATGCACAATGATTGCTTCTCTCCCATCCTAGGAAACATTATTTACACTGAGCTTGATGATAAACCAAAGTGTGTTTGAGTATAAAAAGTAGGATTTATGTAATTTCAAGTGAAAACAGACTGATCAAAATATTGTTCTAAGTTTAAAATAAAGAAAAGATGCCAGCTAGTTCTAATCCGCTAAAAAACTTCTTAAATAGCTGTTTTTATCTCCGGTATAATGTTTCAAATCAGACTTGATCATTACTCTGGCCAGGGTCTAAGTTTTTTTTTCCAGAGTTCTTTATTGCCAGATTCCTTTATGTGTATTCTCTTAAGATGGGCAAGGCAGTTTCAAAGGTCAGCTGCAGACAGACTTGATTGCTTTCCATTTCTTCAATAGACTTCTCCTCCTCCCGCCCCTTCCCCACCTACCCACCGAGAGTGGGAACCCTTTGTTCAATCTCACTTTTCCATGGAGAGAGGATCAGATTTAAGATGAACTTCAGATCCAGGTGGCACGGTCACACGTCTTTCTGGTACCAACCACAGTTTGGGTTTATAGGACAAATAAGACTATTCACAAGCCATTGGCTTGAGTACTGAGCCATTATTCCATTATTTTCCTAACATATCCCTTATGGCCCTCATTAGCACATTCATATTTCTAACTTAACATACAAAAATTATATATGCACAAAAATAGGATATCCAGATTTAGTAGATTGTAACACCTCAATTTTAAAGTTCCACAACCAGTTTTACATAAAGCATCTTCAAGTTATGCATATTGATATATATAGATATAGATAGATAGAGATAAAAGCCAATTTTCATGAAACGTGGAGGGACATTACAGGGCTCATGACAATTTACCGCTGTCTCTTCAAACTCTAGCTTGTTTTTAAAGCTTTTAGTGATGTAACGCTTTTTACTCTCTCTTGGTGCTTCTGGCAGTGAATTTTATGAACCTAATGCTCTCATAATGGAAGAAGAAGGTCACATAATTGCTGGCCTTCTAGTAGGATTGAATGTCATAGATGCAAACTTCTGCATGAAAGGAGAAGACTTGGATTCACAGGTATTGTATATTAATAATAGTAATAATACCTAGTTCTTCAGTATTCTGGGATGAATTGCACTCACTGAAATTATGCTGTTTTTTTATTGTATACTTGTAGATTATATCAAATACTTAAATGAAGGGAAACTGTAAATTTTTACTTCTGGGATTATATTGGCTACAAATGGTGAAACTGGGTTTTGCTGGACTTTTCTTAGTGTTTTATTTGCTCTTATTTATTCTACCTTTTCCCTACTTTAATATTCGCCATTGAAGGTGAATCATTTTGTACTTGGTTTAGTCATTTGGATGTAACATCTTTTTTACATGGTTGTGCTGCCAAAAAATTTTCCACTACCTACTGTGCAGCAATGATCTGTCTCATACTGGCAGAGTGCCATTGTCTCTGTTTCCTTTGTTCCTTTGTTGTTTTTTTAATGACCAGCCTGAGAGACCATCCCTTCTGTTGCTCTTGGCTGCTGCTGCTCATTGTGCACAGGCCACAAACAGCAGAGTAAAACTTATTACAAGGCAAAGGAGGTGGAAGTGAGAACTGAACAGAAGGGGAATGTTGTTCTGACGAGGGGGTCAAAGGTACTAGTTTTTTCAGAAGTGTGTGTTAGGCAATTGTTCATAGCAGTTAACAAAAGGGAAGTAAGTTGACATGCATGCCTGACTCAGCCTGTGTGGCTGGTGTGTATAGGAGTGTATTGATCAATATCTGCTGTCCTTCCCTCCTTCCAGTACTCCACTTGCATTTCAAAGGGTTGCAAGATGACCTTTTACTTGACCTAATCCTTGTTTTTATCAGTTCTAGGTAGATGGTTGGTATAATGGATTAATCCTAATAAATGCATTGATCTTATAAACACACCCATGACACTGAAATTGTGTAGGTAAAAAGAGTAATATTTAGGAAAAGTTATAGAGCCATATGTAAAATACTAAAATCTTCCTTTGTAGGTTGGAGTTATTGATTTTTCAATGTACTTGAAGGATGGGAACAGCAGTAAGGGCAATGAAGGGTAAGTACAAAGGGAAATGTGTCCTTTTTAATTTGGGATGTTTGGTTTTGAGTAATATTACAAGTTACCCCACAATACTGTAGTTTTAAATAAAACAGTGCAGTCATGCTGAATTCTGCTGTTGTTCTAATTCTAGTTCTGGGATGGATATCAGAAAACTAACAAAGGAAAGTATGCAGAATCTGAGGGGAGGGAGGGTGGCTTTTATTGACTCAACCAGCAATTAAATCAGAGAGCATTTTATAAAGTAAAAAAGGTTCAGTGATCAAACTGGTGGCAGGTCACTTTCTAAAGCAATTTCCGTTTGAGCTGCATGGTTGGGTTTTTTTTCAAGCAATTGTATGACCAGTAAGAAAGGTCTTTGGTCTCAAACCTCAGAAGGGAACACATATGAAATAAATCCCCCAAGTGTATATGAAGCTGTATGTACTTATTAAATCAGTTTGAGTTCTTTTGCCTCCATATATGCATATAGATACATAACACTGTGTATAGGAACAGGAGATTGGAAAAAGTATGGGGGGGCGGGATATGATACATAATATGACTTATTGTACTTCTGAAGTCCATTAAATCCTCTTCATTGGTCAGAAGTTCTGTCATTTTCCATTTATTTGGTATTACCTTGATTCTGCAGAGTGAGCCAATTTACATTTTTCTTGTATTTGTCACTTGAAAATTAAGTTTTTATTTAACTTTTCATTCTGGAAATGCATGAAACAAAGTCTGTTTTTAGCTTTTGTTGAGTAGATTGTAAGTGGGTGACTTTGTTTAGTTAGGCATTAAGGTAGTATACTGAAAAAATATCGGTACTTGTTTGTTTGAATTTTCTTGCTAATCAAAATGTCTGTCTTGATTAATTGGGCATTCTGTTGTGTAAGTTATGCAAACTTTGTCCTACTAAAGATTGTACTGATAACCTGTCTGAAATCCAAGGTCTGTAACTAATTTATATAAAGGCACAGATCATAACTACTCTCATCTTTTAATACACATTTGTTACATGGAGTCTGCAGATTCCTCCATTATAATCCAAACAGCTTTCTGCTCACGTATAGATAGTTCTTAGACAGCAATGTTGTCTGCACTGACCCGTCTGCTCTCAGAATTTTATAGGTGAATATTCTTGACCTTAGAATTTGAAGGTGAGAGATGGCAGCAGAGAAAAATTGGTTTCTCTCTCTCCTCTCCATCAGCTAAATTATCCCAGTATATATTCTTTTGGCCCCATGTAAGATTTGAAGTGACAGCATACCTCTATTACCTCTGCCTCAGACTGTCCCTTCATCATAGAACCACATTCCATGCCAGGAATAATCCCTGCCTTCAGCAACAACCTTAACAGGTCAAGATCGAGGGGACATTCTTAGTAGGAAAGACTGGATGAGGTAGATACTAGCTCTGCCTGGTAGTCCCGGCTTTCCTTCTCACTGGTAACAGACTCTCCCTTCTGTAAAGAACAATTCCCCCCCTAGAGCCTCGGGAAATATCACACAACTGACCAGTATCTGAAAGCTTGAGGACAGGCTGGCCATGGACTGCCCTTCAGCCATTCCTATAGTTAGCATGAGACAACTGTTGCTTGTAGCTTGAGAGAGAATTGTGTATTGTGAGGCATTGACTATTCACTGTCTCTCTTTTGCAGAGATGGTCAAATAACTGCTATTCTGGACCAGAAAAATTATGTAGAAGAGCTCAATAGACACTTAAGGTAAAATGTTTGTTTTTTATTATGGTCTGATCTAAGTGACAGAAAATGGTTGTTATATTTATTTTAAAATAACAAGTAGCCTTTTCTCTTTAATTTTACAGTGCTACCGTAAACAATCTGCAGGCAAAAGTGGATGCTTTAGAAAAATCCAACACTAAACTTACTGAGGAGGTAGGTGTAAGAGAAATGGATGCATCTTCATTGTCTTGTGAAGTCCTGAATTAAGGCAGAAGTGAGATCAGTTTCCTGAATAAAGTTGTAACGACTGATGTCAGTTAAGAGTGAACTGGAAGGCTGAAATGAAAACTGAGTTAAGCACAGAATTGTTGGTTGTTGTCACTAACCAGGCACTACAGGACCCTCAGTAAAAGAATGCTTTTTTAAAAAATTACTATTAAAAGAAACATTTTCTCCTTTCTGAAATCTTATTGATACTTTCTGCTTATATGAAGGTGTCTCAGAATGCATTGTATGCCACTTCTTGGCTTGCTACCACACTGTGTTCTGTGTGGTACCATAGAAAAATAGTAAAATAGCACCATAGAAATATAGTAAAGCATCATGGTACACATAAAACGAATTAAAAGCTGGCTAACTGATAGGTCTCAAAATGTAATTGTAAATGGGGACTCATCAAGCAGGTATGATTTTACTGAAGTGTTACACAGATTAGTTGTAAGCCTTATGCTGTTTTTTAAATGACAAGGAAAAAACCCATAAAATCATCACTGATAAAGTTTGCAGATGACCCAAAACTTGGGGTAGTGGTAGGCGGTGTTCCCTGTAAGTGGAGCTCTTGTGCAGATGCTCAGGGACATTCAAATGTCGCCCAGCTGATTAGCAGAGCGTCCACAGCTAGGCTTTTGTTTCTACTGGTTGTGCATTCACACATGCCTTGGTTCACATAGAAAAATGTATTCCACATATGGATGTTAAAAATCCACACATGGATGGAAAAGATTAGAGGGAATATTGGTGGTAGGTAATGAAGAGAACAGGTCATCTAAGTTAGAATTCTCTTATTTTGTTTATAGCTGGCAGTTGCAAACAACAGGATTATAACACTGCAAGAAGAGATGGAGCGAGTTAAAGAAGAAAGTTCTTTCCTCTTGGAATCTAATCGTAAGGTCAGTGTGTACGTTATGATTCAGATTTTTTTTTAAAGTGGGTATTGCACTTCCTTGTGCCATAGCATTTTTATTACCCAGTCCCATCTTTTTTTCTAAAATCAAGGGGACTTCAAAGAACTTTCAAAGTTTTGACTTGACCAGATAAAAAGATGTTGATATCCACTCTGAAATCTATTTCTACTTTTAAAATTATAAAGGTATTTTAAAGTCAGTTTATAAATTGTTCATACTTAAAATCCTATTATATAATGTCCTGAAAATGGCTAGACTGATTAAATCATGTGCAGTGGAGGAGGAAAATAGTAAATTCACAAGGAAATTGCTTGCTGAATTAACTTAGTGAAGGCAATAGATATTTGAAAATGGCAGAAGAAAATCAACAAATATGAGGATTCTGGAAGTTTAACATCCACCTGATGATGTTCTCTTTGTTAACTCTAGGTAACTAAGCAAGACAGAACTACAGATGGAGTTGCACTGAGTGAAGCACGGAAACAGTTAAAGGAGGAGACTCAGTTACGGCTGGTAAGCTTGGTCTAAACTCAGAATTCGGTAAACTATTAATGTTTCATATAGCCACTCATTGTCTAACACGCATCTTTGCAGAGGAGATGTGTTATGTTCAGAGACCCAAGTAGGGTAATAGTATTCCCAAGTGCCTTGCTTAATAACCATTAGTATCCTTGCCTCATAACTTCACTTTCGTTTTAAAACACTCAACCAGAAGTAATTTCCCTTCCATTTTTATATTTAAGAAATGTAAATGATATCCTTGGGTGTGTCTAGACTACAGGGATTTTTTGAAAAGTAGCCTTTTTTCAAAAAATCTTTACCTGCGTGTAGACTGCTGCCACGTTCTTTCGAAAGTAAATCGAAAGAACGTGGCAGTTTTTTCGACCACAGAAAACCTCGTTTTATGAGGAAGAACGCCTTTTTTTTGAAAGTGCTCTTTCGGAAAAAGGCGCTATGTAATGCAAACTGTGCTTTTTTCCAAAGAGAGCATCCAGACTGCCTGCTTTTTCAAAAGTACTGGTTGTAGTCTAGACGCTCTTTTTCGAAAGAGGCTTGCAGTCTAATCGTAGCCCTTGAGTCTACAACATGGATGCCTGTCAACTAATGTTGTACAGCACATGGGATAAGGATAGGGAAAATGGTTGAAAGGGGTATTCTTGTGAAATAAGAGAGCTGCAAACGTTTGATTAATGAAAAATATAAACTTGGCATTAGATCTGTGAGCCCAAATAGAGCTTTCTGATGGATTGCCAGTGAAGCCATTGACATAGCTATAATAATTGATTGTTACGGCTTGTTTTTTTTCATTACTTTAATATCGAAATTCTATTTACTATGACAATACGATGATTCATGGGGTGGAGGGTAGCAAGAATTATCACACATTGGTTCACTTGTGTTCAAGTCTGAAGACTTGTTATAAAACCTATCGTGTGTGTTTCAGGATGTGGAAAAAGAACTAGAGGTGCAGATTGGCATGAGACAGGAGATGGAGCTGGCCATGAAGATGCTGGAAAAAGATGTTTGTGAGAAGCAGGATGCATTAGTGGCACTCAGGCAGCAACTAGATGATCTCAGGGCACTAAAACATGAACTTTCCTTCAAGCTACAGGTAGGGAAGGAAGCCAGTGAAATGGTCCCTTTGTAGTTGTGGCACGTAGGAACGAACTATGCTGCTTCTTTCTTATCAGTAAGTCATTCATGAGGGAGGACTAGGATCACTTGCATACCCTTTCTTACCATCCTTCTCCCTCTCCTAATCTCACTGTGGATTCCGTTTCGTTCCTTCCACGCTCAGCCTGCATTGAGACTCGCCTTCCTAACTGAGCAAAGGTGAACATGACTTGGTCTGGAAGCTGTAGACCTCTGTCCAGAGTCAGTTGGATCCACCTTGGATCCCTCACATAATTGTATATTCTGCCAACACTAAGGGCTGGTTCATACCTTTTTAAAAATTAAAAAAACTCACCAGATGCAGGTACTCGTGAGAAAAAAGCGTCCCCTGATAGCTGAACACTCACCTATTGAATAGTAAGACGACAATTTAGCCCTAATACATGGCTGTTTGAGAGTTGAGTAGGGGTGTTTCAGCAGCATGCGATCACTGGCTTGCATAGCTGGTCAGTGTTCAGTAGTTGCCCTTCTTAATATGCTAGAAATGAAGGAGATCCTTTCCAGCACTTCTGGGAGATGATGTTTGGGCAAGTCCCCTTTCTGAAGCATTTCACTTTTATTAGTGCAAATAACTGTGTACAGAATTTTATAATCTCCTTTCTTTAGACTGGAGCCAAAGGTTTTAAAAAACTGTAGAAATGACAAGGTTGGTGGATATAGCAACATTTTCAACATCTGTGGCTTGTGGTTTTAATTGCTTATTTCATTGACCAATTTAAACTTGACATTTCTCAGTCACAGCTTATATGAAGCTTCCTTTTGTGCTCTCTACTGTAATGCACTGAGTATCACGTTATATAATGATAAAATGAAATCATTTGTATGGGCAAAAATTACTATGGAGAGACAGTTTCAAAATATTGTTCTTATAACTCCTCCTTCTGGAGTTCAGCCTAGAGCATAACCAAAATTAGTTCTAAAGAAAAGCTCCAACGATGAAACCTAGAAGTAAACCTATACAATAGTGCACATATTTAAATAAACAAACCCACAAGTGTCTATCCAGTAAAATGTGCACAGTTCCACTTACCGATAAAATCCACTGGAACAGAATGCTAAGACAAAACCAGATGGCTAATGCCCAGATAAATAAGTCTTCAACTTAATTTCAAAACCCTGCACAGAATTTGCTGCCGGAGAGTAGATGGTTCAAACAGGTGGCACTCTTATGCCATGTTGGACCTCCCTGGTCCGGCACCCTTGGGACCTGACTGGTCCTGAACAAGGGAATTTGCTGGACCGGGGAGAGCTCCTGCCACTGGCTCTCCCAGCTCACCACCAATTCCACTTCTGGCCCCAGCCAGTCACCCTGCCACTGGCCCCAGCTCAGCTGGCTTGCCAGCCTGCCGCAACCCTAACCCTCTGCCAGGCTGCTCCCAGTCCCGCTGGACTCCCAGCTGCTGGCCTGATTCCCAGTCACCAGGGCTCTCTGGCCCAGCCCAACCACGGATGTTGCTGGACCAGAGAGTTCCAGTTTTTGGAGATGCAACCTGTACTATTGATAGGTACTACATCTAAAGTGTGCTCTAAACCAGTGTTTCTCAACCAGTGGTACAAGTACCCTCAGGGGTACTCGAGAGAAGTCTGGGGGGTACGTCAACACAACTGAAATTTGGAGAAAACTGAATTTTTTTTTTTAGTTTTACTGCACTTTATTATTTTTGTACTTTGTACGCCCAAAAATTTCATCACCTGCCTGGTTACAATTAAGTTGTTTAAACAAATGTGTTGCAATGGTAGAAAAAATGTGTGTCTGAAAACTGTAGGTACTGGGGGTACTTCTTTTGTTGTTGTTTTTTTTAAATTTTTTTTAAAGGGGTACTTTATATTAAAAAAAAGTTGAGAAACTGCTCTAAACTATCTGGTTCAGATACGATGTTTTAGTTTATTTCATGTTTACCACTGCTTATGGAAGACATTGGGTAACTTTCCTTTCCAGAGTTCAGACCTGGGAGCAAAACAGAAGAGTGAATTAAACAGCCGTTTGGAGGAGAAGACAAATCAGATGGCTGCTACTATAAAACAGCTTGAACAAAGGTAAAAATGAAACTTTTGTATTTTGTAATAAAAAATGTGTCCCTATGGTTTGATATATATTTTTGTAGGTACTAAAATGTACACTGTTTTGCAAACTTGTTACACAGAGCTAAACAAATATCCTAGACACACCAATAGTTATTCAAAAGAGTCCTTTATAGACATTTTTTTCAAAATGCTAGTATTTTGAATTGCATTTATAGGCCTGCTTTCTTTGAAGTTCATGGCAAATGCCCATTGAATAACATGGGAGCACAGCTGTCCATTACAACAGTGGAGCAAATCTACTGTTCTTACTCACCTGAACAGTCCCATGGAAGAAAGTGGAACTATCCAGATGGGTAAGGAGAGCAGGACTTGGCCCCTATAGCAGTAATCTGGTGATAGATTGGTAAGAAGGTGCTCATGAAAACCCCCGATAAATGAGAATATCAGTTACTGCAGATGTTTTATACATGGTGTGTATAAAAGCTAATTATTGGCCTCCTTCGCAGCCTTGCTGAATATGAAGATGTAACACTGGATAATTAATTGACCATTGTTAATTTAAATGGCCCTGTACGGCACCATTAACACTGTACAAATGGATGATTCACAAAAACATACGGTCTATATTAGATGCAGCACAGTAGGGATGGCAATCCAGTAGTGGCAGCAAGGAGGACAAGCATTACTACAATGTCAGATCTGAAATTTGCTTATTGTTACATTTGACCTGAGTTCTGTTTTTAAAACTATGCTATATTAAAATTGGAACCTCTATCTCCACGAATAACTGAGAGCCCTGTGGTTTCTCAGAGATCTGAGGTACACTGAAAACAACTTGGGGGCTGGGAGCAGAGGGGACTTTCTGGCACTAGGAGCTGACAGACATGGCAGAGGGAACAATATCCATTAGCGCTGTGAAGGCACATTCTCCAACATCTGTCCTCATAGTGCTGCCAGCCCATTATCAATCCTTACATAATTGGGATGGACTCTGAGGTGTGATATAAAACCAGGCAGTCCCAGAGGAGGATCTCAGGAGGGTGCATTCCCTTTTTCTTTAGAGCTGAGCCTCTTAGTGGTTTTCACAGAGAGTTCAGCTGGTGTGACTTGACTTACTGACTGGAAAGTGTCCCCATCTATGCATTCATCCCCTTGCTTGGATCCAAGATGATTACTAGTGGGCATGAGAAGTGCATTTCCTACAGATAATGCTGTTTCATTTGGAAATAAACAAAGATAAGGGGAATGCTTAGAGTTCTTTTCTGTAATCGTTACCTTATTTGGTAAAAAGATGGTTATTGTAGAGTGTGTAACTTCCATCAAATTCTTCTGAGGTGGTGTTTTCCTGTAGTCTTTTGAGTGAATCTGAGGAATGTTTGCCATTTCATAATTTACACAAACCTATATTAAAAATGTACAATAGCTGTTCAGTTAACTGATCTGAACTTTTCTCTTGCTGTTTTTATTTTTTTCCTCTATTTCCCCCATATCATCATTCTGACATGTTTCATGTAGTGAAAAGGATTTGGTGAAACAGGCAAAAACCTTAAATAGCGCAGCAAACAAACTGATCCAGAAGCACCATTAGGCATTTTTGCAACTGGTCACCTCACAACTCTGACATCAAATCTCAGTTATGAGGGAGAAAACTTAAGAATAGTTAAAAGCAACTGTTTAAATGTTATTTGTCATTTAAAGTTTATTTGGAATTTGCTGAATTTTTGAAACCATTGGCCTTTTTTTTTTTTTTTCCAGAGATAGAAAATTTGGTATAAGCTCCCTAATCTGCCACATAAACTTTGTAAAACTATGGATGAGTAGGCTAATAAATACACAAGGAAGGCATAAAGAATGAGAGATGTGTGGCTCTGTATATACCTTTGATACTTACTTACTGTATACAGCATAAGTCTTCAACATGAATGGGTACTAGATGCATGATTCATGCCAATATCTGGCCAATTTTGGGGAAGCCAAACTAGATTTCTGTTACCTAGTTGTAAAGTAGATGAAGAAAATGTGTCCCTGGAAGTAGTTGAAAGTAGTTACATGTGTAGTCTGAACCATTACCCTTTCACTTTTGTTCTTTGGGTTTTAACCCCAAGATGAGGACAAATCAGCTTTACATCTTAATGTCTCATCACAATGAAGATTCATCCAGTCCTCATTAATTAACACTGCTTGCAACAATTTTGCCTTAGTGAATTGAGGTGGGGAGGTAAATCAACCATAGATTGCTTTAAACCTCATGTTGAAAAAATTAGTAACTGTATGTCTTAGAGTAGCATTGCATTAAAACCTCTTTATCGTTGCATTGCCTTCTACCTCTGCCATTATTCCTTCTAGAAATATAATACAGTTCTTCTTACTGAAGGAAGCCAAGGAGAGAGTTATTTTGTTGGTCTCTCCCCTTCTTAGAAAAGGAATAGTTACACCTTTTACAAAAATATTCTGCTCTTTATACCTTAGAGTTAAAAAATGAGAGAGAGAGAGGGAGTAGAAGAAGTAGTAGTTTTCTACAGGCCAGTCCTTGTCTCAGAGTAGATGGCCTACAACATTTTTTTACAAAGTAGTTGCCTTTCACTATAACACTTGTTACATTTGCTTCTAGGTTTCTGTTGCTTGATACAGATAGGAAATTTGCTGAGAGTTCTGGCAAAAAAAAAAAAAAAAAGAGAGAGAGAAAGTTAGTTCTAGGAAAAATAATCATAAACTTAACATCTCACTTCAAATTTTTTAACATTGTAAATTGGAATGTTGTAAGTTAGTGTCCTCTTCCCTATGGTCGCAAGAGGTCACCGTGACGGTCCCGTACAGGCTTTAGGATGTAAATAATTCTATAAATACTTTGCTTCAAGAAATCAAATTTTGGGTTTTTTTTTCTGTTTCATAGTTTTTTGTCCTTGTGAATTGCTTGCAGAAATTCTCTCATGTAAATTTCCCACTCTGTCATGTAGAATAAGACTCCTAGACACATAGTGGGAGACTTGTATGACTATAATGCAGCTGGAATAACTTAAATTCCCACTGGACATACTTAAAAATCTGTAAGGCTCAATTTTGCCACCTAAGTAGTATCACACCTTATCTTGTAAAAATTGGTGCCTGCATGGCAGACTTGATAAAACCACCTGGAAAATAACACCTAAATATTCGAGGGTGGCTATTGAATCACATGTTTGAAAACACAAAATTAACTTGTGTGACTTTTTTTTTATTCTGAATTCATTTGAATTACCTGCAGAATAAAAGTTTTCATCAGGCTATTCAAATGGCTAGGATAGTTACAACACCCCTCCCCTCCCACACCAAATTCTTCATGTGGACAATAAACTTTCTCCTATCACAGCAATGCTATAGCAGGATTGAAGACTAATACCTGGTAACTTCACTAATATTTGATCCAGAGCATAGGTTGCTGTGGTGTAAATGCCTGTGTGCTTCATCAGATGTGATAGTTGTGGAAGAGACCAGGAAAATGCACTAATTCTAAATATAGTAGATAACCTATGTTGCAAGTTCCAGTTACATGTGCAAAGCTGAAATGTAACGTACTTTAAAATAAAATTTGACTTAAAATTCAGTGTACTTGAGGTTTGCTTTGAATATGGAGAAAATGTTTTATGTTTATCATCTAATGGCTGTAAACTGTAGTAATAGAATAAAAACATTGAAAATCGGAGTTTCTTCTGCCTGGTTCACCTACATTTTGTCTTTCTTTAGAATATTTTCATCCTTCCCATTGTTTTATCATACAATTGGTTTCCTTTTTTGGGTTTATTTTTTTGTTTGTTTAAATTCAGTCTTCCTCCCCACCATGGCTTTTGTTTTTTATCACAAGTTCATGTGGCTCAAATCCAGATTGCGACAGGCAGAGAGAGAACGGCAATCTGCCGAGGAGGACAACCGGCTTTTCAAGCAGGAATTTGGTGACAAGATCAACAGTCTTCAGATGGAAGTGGAACAGCTCACCAAGCAGCGGTGAAGAAATGGTTTTCTAATGTACTTACTGGGTGTGCTTTCTCTGCCAGGTTGGGAATGTCTGGGAAAACCCATAGTACATGGGGAGGGCGGTTATTTTCAACACAAGGGGAGTTACCTTAGAATGGGGGAGTGCTTTGATGTTTTTGTGGACCAAATTTTCAAATGTGGACATCTGAGTTGCAACTGCGTTTTTTTTAAATGTATCACTTTTAAAGCAAATATGTGATCTGAAAAATAACAAGAATAATACAAGTCCACTGCTCCATAGAACATTAAAAGAAGACAAATCTTGTTACAAAAACAGGCCGTGGAACACCACCGGTAGAAACGAAATATAAAAATGTTCTCCAAGCAGTGAAAAGTTCCCAATGAGAGGCTGGCAGTGTGCAGTTCTGCTCTAATAAGGTAATTCGTATTCTAGAATATAAGCCTTAGAAAGAAAGGGAGAAACTAGACCCCAAACAATAATTCATAATATTCATAATTAGGAATGCTAGAGCTACTATATTATCTAGTTTCCTCCTTTTTTACCATTAAGTAAATCTACTATTTTGGGAAACTGACAGTAAATGTCCTTGGGCACTAAACTAATAAATAAACCTGTATTTTTCTTAATCCACAAATAGCCTTATGGCAGGTCTACGCTACAAGAATAGGTCCATCTAAGCTACATATTTTGAGTCATGTTAGTAGCATAACTCAGATCGACACAGCTTATATCTACTTACCACGAGACCCACACTGCAGGAGGTTGATGGAAGAAACTCTCCTGTTGGCTCCCCTTACTCATCTTGTTCTGCTGGAGTCAACAGGAGAGTGATCAGTGGTCGATTTAGTGAAGCTTCACTAGAGTCGCTAAATTGACCATGACTGGATTGATTGCTGCATCATCTGTTCACCCCGTAATGGAGACAAGCCCTTGGTTTTGTTGGGAACCAAACAAAAACCTGAGAGTCTAGGACCGAAAAATCAGCATGGAAAAACTATCATCTTTCTCTTCCAGGGTTACCAGTTTAACAACATGAGGAAAATACAAACCCTGTTGCCATGAAACAGAAGATGGCCTCTCATTTTTCATACATGATACATTCTCTGTTTCATGACAAGGTCATTACGAAGCATTATTGGATAAAATGTTTTGCATGGTCATCTTTGACCTCTACTAGACCATTATAAGGCAGAGAGAGAGGTGTAAGGATCCTCAAAGTGAAGAGATGTAAAGCAAAATGTTTACAGTGAGGGGGCGGAGTGATGACTGACTTGGCTTTTAGTAAAGAGTAAATGTAAGATCCCATTTGTGCATTCAAAGGACACAACTGTTTTGCAAGAACATTGCTTTGTGCCCACATTTGAAAATTATGCCCATAGTATAATTTGGTCTGCATCCAACAAGATGAAAATACTAGTCTTTATATCTTTGCTGCTAGCAATTTTATCAGACCCAAAAGGGGATTAGGTCTGGTCTGTGTACAGATTGAGCTAAATTGGTTTACCTAATTCTGCTAAATCAGTACGAACATCTTGCATGAACACTTCTGTCACTTGGGTTTAGAAATCAATATTAAGTCAGTATAAACAGTGTAGTTACGTGAAAATTGTATGTGTGAACAAGTCTCCTGGATTAGCTATAGTGGTGGTGAACTGCTTGCTTGGCCTGAATTGCCATATTAGGAAACTGTTTTTTGCTCTGAGTTTTCATACAATCTTAAGGGCAAGATTATACTGACTGGTATGGTATTGAGTACATCAGTGTGGGCACCGATCCATGTCTCAAGTGATTTTCACCCAGTTCAGTTCCCTGAGGTCTTGGGAATGCTTTGGAAGCTGTGAGCTGTTATGTACTAGCTAGACCTGTGTTCTTCCTGTTTTGTAAAAACTATTGGAGAGGTTAGGGTGGAAATAGAGCATGCTGTTTTAAGGAGGGAGGGTGCTGGTGTCTCTTCTGAGTCGTCATTAACCTCTTTCTTAAAAAACAATCCCTTGATGTAGATTTCCTGTCCTTTACTCTTGGAGCCACAGTTGTTCCCTACAGTATAGTCTCATGTTCTGTCCACTGTATTTCTAAAAGTACTGAGAAGGAATTTCCATCACTTTCATTGGGTGACTGCCTGTCTGCTCTTGCAGTAATCTGTGATCTTCATAATCATTCCCCTGGTCAGCGAGGATGTGGGGCTGCTTGGGAAGAAAGTGAGACTGTGTGGGCTGTGCTGCCATCAGTATGCTGACAACATCTCCTTTTATTGGAACTAGACACCATGTGGTCACAGCCTTTCTAGTGCCTGGCCAAAACGGATTGGGATGAGCTCGAGATGAGATAAGACCAACCTGATTTTGATGGCTTGGGGGAGGCAACTTGAGTGTTTGGGAGGATCCCCATTTTTCAGGATCTGCAGTTGTTGGATGTCACTTCACTTCTGACTTCTCAGGCGGTGCCAGTGACCTAAAATGATCTCTTGCATCTCTGTTTGGCCTGTTTATGATTTATTTCTCCCAAATATGAATTTACTGCTATCACCCATACCTTTGTCAACTCCACCTTGGATGCTGCAACACTGGAGGACTAACCTTGAAGCCCTCAGTAGCAGCTGGTATGCAAATGAGAGGCCTGACTGCTGAGTTGGCTAGAGGGAAGGGAGCACGTTACATCTCTACACCGTGTATTACATTACATTGCAAGGTGTGGATCACTATTTATGGAACAGTAGATAATCTTTCAGCTACCTGTAATCACCCCTCACCCATTTAATATCATAGCACTAGAATCAGCTGATGTGCTCCTGCTGAACAATCCCTCCACTCAAACACCTGGGATCTGCTAGCGCAGGGTGCTCTTAGCAGAGAACCCTCTGTATGAGAACTCAGTTGCTCTAACACAGCCTAATATTAATCTTCAGACATGGTAGAAGTGCCCCAGCCACATAGGTTTTGAGTAAGAGGCAGGAAGGGAAGCATCTTTAAGGGTGTCCCTGCAAATTGGTTGAAGATGTTGCTTTGGATTTAATGCTGTTTTTATTGTGGCAGTTTGTACTGTTGATGGCAGTCACGTTAAAAATATGATTGCATATTTTAATTAAAGACCTACTGATTTAATGAACAGGTGCATATTTCATATAGCTAAACAAAATTTAAGCTCGATTGGTTTAGATCCAGAATTTAGATTCAGATTTTATGCATTGTGGGCTTGTTAAACATGCTTTGGAATAATTTTATTCAGAGATGTACAGTTCTGAAAATTCTGGTAATGGAGATTTCTTTTTTGCCCTCTTATGCTAAAAACATAAATCAGCTTCTTAATAGCTATGTGTTTTGGGTGCTGTAAAATCAGATATTTTATCCACAATTCCTCTTATTGTAGGGGCCATCTTGAACAAGAATTGAAACGGGAAAGAGACAGATGGTCACCAATCCACCATGGCATCCAAGAAAACAAAAGCATGGTAGCCCAAGAAAAGGGCTGCCAAAAACCGCAATTAAAAATGGTATTGCCAGTGTTGTTTCATATCTTTTTGTTCATGTTTAAATATGGTTTCATTTTAGCCACTATCTTACCTTGAGCTTAGTATGATTGTACATACGTGTTGCTGTTAGGGTAGAAGTTGGGATAGGAAGAACTCATGTAAATGTTGATTAAACTTGCACACCATGAAATTGAAATTTTTCATTTTCCGCTTGAAGCAGCAAGTCTAGTTGTAATATAAGAGTGTAAAGCTCCCTCCCTCTTGTTGGACAGATCTTAAAATTGGTTGTATTCATCGCTATTTACTAACAGAAAACCACAATATAAAAGATACTCTAATTACTACATTTCATTAAGAGTAAATAATGTGAAATTATTTTGGAGAGATCATAAACAGGAAGTTACCATCTGAACAGTTTAAGGTAGAACTCAAGAAATGAAGCTGGCTTTTAATGCATAAGAGCAGAATTTCAAAATTGTATCTTCTGTTCTTGAAGAAAAAATTGGTTTTCACGTTTATTAAACTTTTCTTAAAACCGATCTCTCCCTGCTTTGTTGTTCACCATTAGACATGGCAGTCTCCTGCGAAGTGTCAGTCAAATGGCCGTTCTTCCTGAGATACCAGCATTACTCCAGAATGGAGTGTGAAATTGTACAGGGTGTTTCTGTACTCTTCATGTACTTTGCCGCCCTGTTCTTTCAGGTGACCAACCTTCACTGGGTTTTCCCAGGAGACCTCAGGGATACTTCTCTTTCCATTGAGAACTGCTTTAGTTCTTCAGTAACTTTTATCAATGCAGATCATTTAAAAAAACTTGTTTTTAAGCCAGTAATGCATCTTGATAGCTTAGTTGTCAAAAACATTCTGTATACACAAAACGGCTGTTAGGCCACGATAACAAAAAGGTGTCAGAATAAAAAAAAATGATTGCAGCCGACTTTCAAAACTGGTTGTTTGATCTGTCCAAACAAAATCAAGCTATTCAGCTGGAAGGGGAAATGGTTCTTTTCTCTAGTTGTACTTGTCTCATTGCTTCAGGGTTTGTTTTTTATGGTGTGCCTTTTTTTTCATGGAATTACCCTCCTCCATTTATTTGTCACTATGGGAACACTCATTAGACTGGAACATTCGTCTTTTGTCTTAGGAACCAATGGGTTTAATTTACAGAAATATCTAGTTATATAACACATCTGCTACTTTTATTGTAGCTATGGAAGGTTTCGTTTTAGCTAAATGTATCATTTTATCAATACTTTTAAGGTCTCGTTCAAGCCGCAGTTCAGAATTTTAGAAACTGTCATAGGCATGCAGTGTGCTGGGAAGGTTCTGACATGCTTTCACTGTCACTAATACAGATAGCAATTTGTTTTTTAATTGTGTTGCAAGGTAATGCTACATTGGTTGGGGATTTGCCTTTGTCTCATTGGTATTTATAGAGGAAATCTATAAAATAATGTTTTCCTTCCCCTACTTCTGCTGTACTAGTCCAGGTAGCTGTTGCTTCCTCTTTCCCAGTTAAAAATAAAAATTGTTGATTACCTCTCCAAAAACCTGAAGCCAGCTTGGATGTCTTTCTGGGAGGGGGTGGGGAGTGTTTCTGCCCTGGAAAAGGAAAGCAAACAGCTGGTGTGTGAGAGGTGCTCATATACTACACTTGTGTGAGAGGTTAAAGGGGTTGATTTTAAAAACTGCTCAAGTGATTTAGGTACAGATCCCATTGAAAGTCAGTGAGACTTGTGCTTCAAGTGCAGTCAGTAAAATACTCACTCTTAAACATTTTCTTTTGACAGGATGGGAAGCACAAAATCCAGGAAGAAAATGCTAGACTCGGAGAACCAGGAAGAGGGGAAAATACTGTTCTTCCCAACAAGTATGCGTTGAAACCCTTCCCCCTTTTTCTCACTGTCTCTGTTTTTCTCTGCAATGTGAAAAGCAATCTGTTGTGCCCTCAGCTAAAAGTATCAGTTACTGTGATGGTGAGAACTTAAGTTTTGTTGTGGGCATACTCTTTCTTTCTCTTGACAAAAAAAAAAAAAATCCCCTCACTGTATGGGAAACTTGCAGTCATTTTCTCTTGTCCTAATTAAAAGAACATGCTAAAATCTAAGGCCAGGCCTATAGTAGGCCTGGAAGGTCGGGTTAAGGTATGCGGGTCCAGCTACGTAAAATACGTAGCTGGAGTCAGCTTACCTAATCTGAGTTTGGCACTGTCTTTACAGAGGGAGGCTGATGGGAGCAAATGCTCCCATTGGCTTCCCTTATTCCTTGGAGGAATGTGGGCGCTGACTGGAGCTGCCCTCAGTGTTAGATTTAGCGGATCTTAACTAGACCCGCTAAATTAAATTCCAGAAGATTTGATCTCCAGTGTGCCAAGGGGCCTAAGTGAAGTTTAAACTTTTCTGGTTCAAGTGAAGACACCTGTAATTGATGCTTTTAATTCCAAGGAGGTGTGATCTGCTTTTCCAGGTTTCTATGGAAATGAGAAAAATAGGGATTTTGCTTTCAAGAATAGTGTAAGAAACTTGCATTTCCAGATTTTGGGGGTTGGTCCACATGGGAGAGACTTGAAGTTCCCTGTTTTAGATGTTGCTTTGGGCTTCGTCAGTTGTAGTCTGCCTCATACAAGATCACCACAATGTAGTTTATTTCTTGAACTGTTGGAAAAGACTCCACATTGCTTTTCCCACTGTGCTTTTTGTGGGGAAGAGGGGCATGTAGGGGTGACACGCACACTCAGGAACTGCACGCTGCAGTTCTCCTATCAAAGAAAGGATAGTGCCCACTGTTTGAGGTCTCCACTCTGCCTCCTTCATAGTGCTGAGCGGGCAATCGGATTCTGTTGCCAGGCATCAGAATTTCTTGCTCTGGAATGCTGGAGATGAAAAGATGCCTGCTCTTCTCCCAGCTAGTGCTGAGTCACCTGATACATAGCTCTCATTGTTTTTTCTTCATTTGGGGAATGAAGTTTTAGGAGCTCTCTAATCACAAATTTGAAATCGCAAGGACATGCTCCTTTGGCATGCAGCTCCTGCACCTGCGCGCTCAGCTCTTAAAGGGGCAGCGTGTTTCTTTCTGAAAGAGACAGAGTTGCAGCGTCCTGTGCAGATTTCAAAATGGCCGCCTTCAAAGGGCAAAGCCTGTTCTGCTCTTAAAAGGGGAAATGTGGTGACTGGGGCTGTTTTTGTCTCTCTTCCCCCCCCCGACCAAACGCGGCAGCCGGGGGTTTCCCCCTTAACTTTTCCCCCTCAGCTCTTCACACTGTATCCACCACTATTCTGGCTCTTCATCTGTAATGGGTTGGCTACCCCTGCATTAGTGCTTCAGGAAAAAAGACCTGTTCTAAAGATTGTGGTTTGTAGGGGTTCCAGAGAGAAATGGCTTCTATAATAAAATTATAATACTTAAACATATTAATGCAAAATCCCATTCAGGTAAGAATTTAGGGGTTTTTTAAATGTACTAATGTGAACTCAACATCATAGTAGAAAGTCAGACTAGCTGTTTTGGCTGAGTTTTTGTTTATCTGGAATAGTTCAAAAAACCCAACAATCTAGAGATGCTGTAAAGACTCATGTTCAAATGGGTGGATGTTTTAAATTTGTATTTTTGTAGTAGGGAGCCAGGTGGATTTTGTTCAAAGCAATAGTAAAGGACACTCACGTAATCCCTTCAAATATCAGTTTGAAAAAGAAATGCTATGTGGCACAGGTTATTATAAACTACAGGTAACGATGAAAATTATTTTTATTATTAATTGGGCTTTTGTGCCCTTTTTATCTGCATTATGTGGTATAAAATGGAAGGGCTTAAGATTTTTTTCCTCTGCTTATTTTTACCTGGAATATATCAGAAATATGAACTCCTCCCTTCCCTGGTTTTGCTGGAAGACTAATGGGGAAAATCTCAGAGGGAGAATATTGTAAGCTTTCACATCTTGGTTGAAGTTGTGAGGATGTTGAACCTTGAACAAAGGCTTCTTTTCTCCAAAATGTTAATTAATTCTTGAAGCTAAAGAAATGTAATCAAAAACCATTTTACACAGTCTAACTAAAAATCCCTTCTCTCATTTTTCTGTTTTCGCTCTAGGCTCTTGTGATGTTTCACTAATTCTTATCATAAGTCTTCCCAATTAGGCATGATGTACCTTTCTAATGTAAAAATAATGCAGAAAAGAAAACTTTTTGGGGAGAGGACAAAAATTTTGGGTCTTGCATCATTAAAGGAGGAGGGAAATGGCATGAGCCTAATTTGGCTTTTTTTCTTATGCAAATAATAATTAATACATACAAAATGCATGCTGGTGTGGCTAATGGTTATAGTCACATGGGTTTGGGGCGGGGATAGGCACATAACACTGGAGCAAAATATAATTGAATTAATGGTTTGGCCACTAATACATAGTGAGACCATCTCAAATTCATGTTGATGCCTATATAACACACAGGTATGTATTCCCTAATATGTATGAATGATTCTGCATTTTGCAGGTATGTGGAGTTCAGAATAGGTGCTTTTTTTACAACCCCCCCTCCCCCCCCCCACACACACACTCTCTCTCTCTCTCGCGCGCGTGGGTGTATTGAACAAACCCCAAGAAATATACACACACACACCCACAAAATAGCGTGGGTGTATTTAAAAAAAAAAAAAAACCCACCAAGAAATGACTTTGGTGAAAATGGGATCTGAGACTCGAACTATTTCCTTCTGGGAGATGTGGATAAGCTTGTTTTGCTAAGTTCCTGTGTTCTTTTCTTATTCTAGAATGCAGCCTGTCACACAAGAAGAGCAGGTTAGCATATCTTCTTATTTTGAAACATAAAAGTACAAATGTGAGGGAAATTCTTATGGATTATTACAATTCTTTGATCCATGCACCCTGAAGAGATTCACTATCAAAATTGAGTCTTTTTCTGGTAAAGCACAGTTAGGATCAGAAAAGTGATTGTGAGAGACATGCAAGTTACATATTCTGCCTGCATGAGTGACTTCAGGGGCAGTCAGGTGGTCTGATTTACACATAGAAAGCTGGCTTAATTTGAAGCATGTGCCCATAGCCCCATGCTTGCAGACTCAATCTGGACACTGAGTGTCAAGCTGTGTTCTTCCTGGCTAGGAATGTAAGAGACTAGTGCTGCAACTAGTGGCTCCCTCCTGCCTCTATCAGAGAGAGGCAGCAAGGAGTAGGAACAGAAGCCAGTGCTGTGGGGAGCCATCTTAAAAGCTGGTTCCCCCCGCAATCTTTGCAGGGGAGGTGGAGACATGGTGAAAAACGGTGTGAGCGGGGACTGAAGCAGTCTCCACTTGCACCAGTTCTCCTGTGATTCTGCTTTTCAAATGTACAGGAGCCCCGCCAGGTGGGCAGGATTGGTCCTTCCTGTCCATCCGTCCCCAGCAGCCTTGTTGGTTTGCTGCATTTAGCCCTTTCACTCTGGCTTTGGGCACTCTAGGACTCAGTGCTTGGAGTACCCAGTGACTAAAGCCAATATTCAGGGAGTTGGTTACACCCAGTGATGTGGATTCTGGAAGCTGACTGGCCAGAGTTAAATACTACTTTCCAGACAAGCAGTTAGTCTTGTGGTTTTCTGAAAGGTTTGAGGTCCTGTTTGTGTGCACAGATCAATGCTTCCTGCAGGCTGATTCCAACTGTGCTGCAAATTAACTAGGAAAATGGAAAGCTGCCTTGAAAGGGTGGAGGGTAGCAGAGGCCAGCACTAATGCTGAGAATGCAGGAAGAGTGATGCTGAACAATTGTTTGTTTTCTTAATGATTTAGGAACTCTCACATGGACCTGGGAAATCACAACTATGTCAGCTGTGCCAAGAGGAAGGCAGCCTCATCAAAATAAAGGTAGTTTCAGTTAAGGGGAGGTTTGTGTGTGTGTGTGTGTGTCTGTCAGCCTGGTAGCATGTGTGTCCCTCTAATTTTAAAAAAGTATAAATATAAGTAGATTTCTTTTTACTGACATGGGTACCAGGAAATAAATGTTTGCCCACTTCCCATTAGGACAAAGCTAAGCAACAAGGGCTTCAGAACCCCTATGCCTCTGTTGACACTGGAGAATGGTAATTGCTGGTATGCTGCCTTCAGTTTACCCCTCATCCACACCTATGAGCATAATCAGCCCTCTCCCTTCCTTAAACTTGCCAGTCTCTGCCAGTTAGTGAGCATGTGAACACGTTTTCATTTTATTTTTCCTTTTTCCTGCCACCTTCCTTTATTCTTGTTTCTCCCCTTCTACTCCCTTTCCAATAGGTCACTCTTCTCTTGCCTTTTCTTGTATCACCCACCTCTTCCCCATCTCCTTTCATAACAGAAATAGTGCCATACAATGGGCCTCAGTCATTTTGAGAAAATGGAGCCCTAATTAAATTACATTTCCTTCCTCAGTGTCCCAAAACTATGGTTTCCTATGTAGCTGTGTTCTGATTAGACTGCACTTGATTGCTTAAATTGACTTGTCAAAATTGCATCTGGGTAGAGTCTGGGAGATTTGCCTGTTCATGGAGTTGAGATGAAGTCCTGGTTTTGACTTTTACACTCTGGCTTTACAAACTTTGCAGCAGCAATGTTCTTGTCCTTTGGAGATGGATACTTCTGTCCCTCAAAGGTTGGAGGAGGGGTACAACAGGTAGTCTCTAGTGATGGGTGAGGGACTATAGCTTCAGGTGCCCTTTGTAAAGACAAAGTATAGTCTTTTGGCCAACTGAATGTTAGAGAGAAAACACTCACTTCATGTCATGTTATGGGGCCCATCTCATTAACAGTAGTTTCCATTTTTTTGTTCCTCTTTCCCTTTTTCAGAATATCTGCAAGAATTGTGGTGGAATCTTCTGTGACACCTGTTCAGCTAATGAACTGCCCCTTCCATCCAGCATCAAGCCAGAGTGTGTTTGCAACATGTGTCACAAACAGCTGATGCAGCAGTATTCAACAAGCCCATTGTAGGACTCCACACAGGAGACAGTGCTGACCATTCAAGGCTTGGTGCAGCTATAAAATATTGTAGCTATGCTCAGCTCTGGGGCTGTTTTAGCGAGTTTATAGTGAAGAATCTCTTATCTCTGTACTTGCGAGGTCAAGGAAAGTAATTATTGTATTCGCATTATCACAACTGTCAATGTAAAATACTGACCTGAGCCTTCCTTAAGGAGAAAACACCCATTTTCAGGCATGAGCTGCTCTAAAGAACTGTTCAGGAAAGCCTTAAGCCATGGCAAGAGGCACAAACACCAGTACAGTTAAGCACTTGGTTGGAAGATAAAATGGAACAAAACTGATAGATGAGAAGGTATTTTCACCAGCTTGTGTGGCTCTGCCTGAAACACTTTCCTTTTCCCCTTCTGTCTTCTGTAGAACTGAGATGCTCCAGTTAAGAGAGAAATTGCACAAAAGAGCTGAGCAATAAATGTGGGATTTACTTAATTCAGTGCTCAGTTGGTCTTGTTTAGGCATCTGGAGTAACATTAAAAGTTGAAAGGAAAGATTTAAAAATATTTGGGGGCTATTTTATTTTTTGAGTGAGATGAGAATTGAATAGCAACCATTTTGCTTAGTATGCTTGAACGTTCTCATAGCAAAATACTATTTAAATATAGCTTTTTTTGTTGTAAAAACATGCCTCTGAACTTTATAGTGGAGGCTTTCATTGTGACTTATGGAAGCTGTGACATTCTAAAGTTCATAAACCTGTTCTGTCTTGATTTGATAATCAGGATTTTGATTGCAAAATATTTAAATGGAAAAAATACTGGTCTTCCTTTAACCGGAATATTTGGGGGCATGTTTGTACACTGATGTACTGCTCCTGCAAATACAGTGCACATGAATCAGTGGCATAATATAGCTGTTATTCAAACAGCCAAGATTTAGTCATGTTAGACTTATGATTTTTTAGCCACACAAAGTGGCGGCTGCTACCAGGGGGTTCAAAGGTGCTGATGTGAAATTCACTTTCAAATAGGTTTTATGGTTCATAGAAAGATAACCTGACATAGAAAAGTCATATTTAAGGCTTCTGTGCTACAACAAAAGGTGACACCTTCCTTCTGAAGTATACAGCCAGCTGTACCTCTCCCTCTGTAAAACAGAGAGGGCTCTAGCCTCCCCTCCTGCCACCATGTTTAAACAGCAAAAATCACAAATACTGGTACACATTCCTCCATAAAGAAAAGGATGTAGTTCAAATAATATATTCTGTGGTCTTAATGGTTTAGTTTATAATCTTTAGAAAAGACATTTATATCTGTTGGGGAGTGTTGCATTAATTTTTGTACAAATCTATAATTAGAAAACCTGTTTCTCCAAAAGTGATTATATGCAAATTAAATGTTAGAACTACATTGAGAGTTGAAGCCACTTACTTGAGCCAGTGATGGTGATAAGTGTATAATCTAGTCTAGGTCTCCCTCTGAGTACAAGGAGCTAGCTAGGCTTCTTTCACATGAGCCAACCAACAAGAGGGGAGTGAATGGAACTCAGGAAAGTAGGGGGAACAAAGGAATACATTACATATTCAACTGGAAGTGCTTTTTATTAAGTTTTCTCGTAAGAATAGTAAATATCTGATCTTTTCCTGCAATTGGTAACTTTAGAAGCATTGTTTTTAATTCTTCAGAGGTATAATAGCTTTGTGTTTGGAATCTAAGTGGGAGAGAGAAAGTGAACCTTTTTTCCAGGAAGAGACAGGATCACCACTAAAAAGTCATGGACAGCCCTCTTGCAGCACTGGAAAAGATACTGGGCTAATCTTGGCCTGAAGGTGAGGTTGATTGCTTTTTCAGGGTGGATGTTTAATAATGCTCACCAAGCTACAGAACTTAATCTGCTAGTTGAGTTGGTTTTGTTTTTCTGCTAGTCAGAGTAGAAACAAATTTAAGGATTTGATAGCTTTTGGATATTAAACTGGAAACATAGTATTTAATTTTAATGTATAAATACTGACATTTCTGTAAAGTGTTATTAGAAGCTCAAATAGATCATTCTCTGGTTACTTTTTACACCTTTTAGACTCTGAAACAGGAAAATTGCTACCACCACTTTTACATAGTGTTTCAAAAAGCCAGAGAGGAAACTCAGCTTCATCATAAGTAACCAACTCTTTGCAATCAACATTGTAGCAAGAGTTAGTTACAGGTGTAAGTGCAATTTAAATAGAGAAAGTCAGAATTACAATATGGCCTCTGTCATCCTCAGTATTGGACTTGTAAATGCAATGGTTGTGACATTACTGTAGTCACTCTACCACCTAAGGTAATAAATGTAAGCATCTCTGATCTATTTTTGTTTGTAGGTATAGCCCTGCAAGGGTGGGTGGGAAAGTGTTTTCTACTAGTTCTTCACCAAAATAAAATTATTGAAAATACTTTTCTGCTTGTCCAGTAGATTATGTAGTAAACTTAGTTGTTAAATACATCACTATGGGGAAAATGGCCATTTCACTGAAATGCATTGATGGCTACCTCTGAATACAGACCTCCATCAGCACCCCCTCATTTCAGTTTTGTGCACTTACCTATTTATTTTAATGACCTGATTTTACTGGTACTGTAGCTCAGAATGAGCTTGATTCTGTTTCTGCTAGTACTCTAGGAGATATTTAAAAACTCCATATTACACAGTAAAGACAACAGCTGTTTGTGTAAGTTTAGTTCCGCCTCTACCACTTATTACATGTCCCTTTGAAACCATATGAGCCTATCCCTGTGGCAGCTAGTGATAAGCATGAAATTCCAGTGAACTCCTCCAAAATACAGCTGAAAACAAGGCTCACTTGCATCCTTCCACCATGTGAAACACTACCCTGAGCAACAAGTTACAGCAGCCTAAGCCCTGTCCACCTCAGCCTGTCAAAGTCTCCCACCAACATAATTACTCTGGCAGCTATGCCAATATAGCACTTCCCAGGTCAGAACACACAGTACCCTTAAACCATTTGGAAAAGCTGGTGGTTTGAAAGTTGAGATGAATTACAAGTACAAGAAACCCCTGGCATATTATTGCCCATGTTCTCAGCCCCCCACATTTATAACCACTTTTGTAAGTGCAGAAGGGGCCAACCACCTGCCCCCCCCCCCAAAAAAAATTATGTCCTCAGCCTGCATTTGACAGTGCACAGCGCCTATCATAAATGAAGGTTCAAGTTACAACACCCCTGACTTGCAATGCTTCCCCAGCAACCAAGTGCGTCCTGAGTCGAGGGCTGCCTGTACATGTCTTAATGTCTCTTTGCAGTACTGTCTATTACTGTGTTATACTCTCTTCTTCCAGTCACGGCCATGCTTTTGCATTTACTAGGGTCTTAAAATTTTGCAAAACTGAGGTAGTTAGGGTTTTGTTGTCATTCAGATGGTGCTCAACTATTGCTAGAATTGTTAATGTCAAAAGTAAGCTGCTGAATAGTAGTGTACATAGTATATTTCAGTCACCACAACCTTAAACTAGAACTTACCATGGCCTATACTGTAATACAAGAACAGTTTGATCAGCCTTATTCTGTTTAGACAAATTCCAGTGTGAACACAATTTATTGTGCACTTTACTACACAAACCCATATTAAACAATTTTAGATACAGATTCTGAATTGCCTTTCAAAAAACAAGATGTCCTTTATGATTTATCCTTGCTACTGCACAGGAGCACCTGTTTTCTAGTTCCAGAAAGGATGAGTAAATGAAGCACTTGTTTTATCCTGAAAAGAAAGGGAAAGAATGTTAGTGATGTAGGTACCAGAAACTCTTGTCTAGGAAATTCTAACTTTTCCGCCCTTTAACCTCAACACCCTTCCCCTTGTCATGTTTGACAAGTTCTCTGAACAACTCCTAAGCACTGCTCACAACTCATCTAAATTAAGGCACCTGAAATGAGCAACTCGTTTTAAAATGGTATAAAGCAAGTACTCTGAGAACCCTGATGAACTGGAGGAGATGCAAGCACAGAGCTGAACTAAATCACGCTCTGCAAATTAACTCCATTTCAACAGGACTGTTAATACTAAACACTCCTGCATGTGTAGAACATTTACCCTTTTTTTTATGTAACAAAAGCAGTAGTAGAGGTGGGATAAGTCTGCTACACCTGGCAAAAAAAAAAATTAAAGCCTTGAAACAACTAACCCCTTACCTCCAACTTAATGTAGCACCTCAGAGGGTTCCATCTTCCTCTGCATTTGCTACAGACGGACTAAAAGTGGATGGGGGGGGGGTACTCTGATGTGGGGAATATTCTAAAGTTCTACTCAAAAAAATTGAAGCCAAAACTTTTATTCTTCAGAAGACATTTAAGGGAAGAAGTTGCAGTTGTCAAGAGCCCTGTAGCCCAAGAACTCTCCCCCCTGCAGGACAGTAGCCTCAAGTTAAATAGGCTTTAATTAGCAACAACTTCAACTGTATATGTTTCCTCTCGTCCCTTTTTCTTGGCTCAGATGATCCAAAGCTCACATGCCTGTGGAGCATCTTGCTTTCTTCCTAGAACAAAGCATTGGTTCTGACAGGTGGTCTTTAGACTCACCAGTCCAAGGTAAGCCACAACCTGGGCTTTAAGGATGACTGACAAAGCCAGCTGTTATGAAAAGCCTTACAAGAGGTTTACTTGAGCAAACACATTTTTATCCAAGCCAGTGGTAACACCACACTTGACTAAGGAAGCTGGAACAAAAAAAAGTCAAGATTGCCTCCCTCAAATTCTCTAGTCTGTCCAGTTCCATTATGTTAACATTTCTCCCATGTCATCAAGACTGAACGTTTAACATGTCAGCTAGTTCAAATGCAATCACAGGTTACAAGTCTTTCATCTCATCACACTCCAGTGCTGCAGAAATAGTCAATACATTTTTCACTTAACTCTCAAAAATTGGTTCTACAACAAACTCATGAGCCTAGATTTTCACATTACCTTCTATGGTAGTCAGAATTAATGGATTTTGGTTGTAGACACACACAACTTTAAAACCTGAATTCTTACGTAAGTTCATTGCCTAACTAGACAGTCCTGTAAGTTTCTGTCCAGTTATCAAGTGATGTGCCAAAACATCCCACTCAGTTCTGTCATACTCTAAGTGTTGTCTGCATTAATGGAGTTGGATCAGACCCTAATTAAAAATGTTTTCAACAAGAGTGGGATGGGGTCCATGAGTGAAAGTGTTCTATTTGGATGCCTGAAATAAGACATTGAGAAATTCATTATACATTTAGATTCTTAGCTTTTAGGTATCTTAAATATTTTAGACTCGACTTGTTTTAACTGCTACAGTACTGCATACAGACTCTGCTACAAATAACCATGTGAGATAAGGGATAAATTGTCCATCTTTGGGAACAGCATGTATTATGGGGGAAGAAGAGTTAATACACTTACCTAGTTTGGGACTGTGCCATTGTCACTGGTTCTCTTGTTTTCTTTTTGGAGATGAATTCAGGAATAATTCAATATATCTATGTTCTGGGGAATAATTTAAAATGTTGTTTATAAAGTTTGAGTAACAAAAAATGTCTACTCAGTGTGACTATTCCATGCACTATCGAGTTTTTCAGGCCTGAACAATTCAAAGTTACTTTTGTACTACATAATCAGAAGACGGCTTAATTTACTCACATGATGTTCCAGGTGACTGGAACTACATGGTTCAATAAAAAAAATTAAAAAAAAAATGCAAGCACTACTTACGCACGTGTGATCTGTCCTTGACCATAGCAGCAACTGCATCTTCATGACTCTCAAAATATACATCTGCTTCTCCTGTAGCTTTGCCAATAGAATTATATTCCATAGTGATTTTTGCAGGTTTCAGTGGAGAAAAAAACTAAACAAAAAACAAACCTTAAGTGAAAGATCAAGTCTGTGGCTAGTTTGACTCCAATCAGGCAAGAAAGTAAGCTATATAATTCAATTCTACAAGTTTATTGCAGTGTTAATACTTCAACAAAACTTGGAAACTCCTATTTGATAGAATTAAAATGTTTTACAGTTACCATTTTTTCTTCTGCTTCTATACAAGAGTCCTGCCAGCATGAAAGTTAGCTGACCATTTGGTTATAACTTGGTTTCTCACTAGAAAGGGAATATTCAAGTTGTAATAATAAAATGGTCAGTTAAACTCTATGCTGCCTAGACAAACCCGATCATAGTTACATGAACCCATTTTAGTCTATAATCCCTACACCCATGGTGTCCAACAAGCTAGACAGCGGTGGCTATTTGGCTGGCTGAGTGTAGCTAATTCCCTATAGCAGTAGCCACTATAGTCATATCCACTATAGTAACTATTGCTTCAGAACTGGTTGGACATCATGGCTTTAGGCTAAATCTGCTAGTGTGCCTCAACATATATCATCTCACATGGAAAAGTGCCCTGTGTGTCAGAATAAACTCCATGTCATAACTGTGTTCTACTTTGTTTCTCACCAGAAAAAAAATCAAGCACTTCCTCAAAACAATCAGCAGTAACCACTGCAAAGCCATGCTTGTATCTTAACATGAGGACATATGCTGATTATATTTGACAAATCTTATCAAACCCATTCAATTTTAAAATAAGATTTGATTAAAAGATCTAGCAAGAACATGTACACAGCAGCACTGGCCCCCAGTGGTTTGCCTTAAGCTCTTGTAAAAATTTGTTCACATAGCTCTCCTTTAAAAGAACACATACAAGATAGACTACAATGCTTTCTTCTCATTCTGTTTTGTTTGTGACAACTTTATTCCTAATGAAGCTCAGCTGTTCTTGCTGCCCTTGGAATTTAGTTTCACCTTTCCCCCATGCTCTGGCCTTATGCTAACAGCAGTACTAGCTCAAATAATTTAGCAGGGGGGGGGGAAAGGCCTGGCAGCAATTCAGAACAGACAATTTGAACAGTGCCTACCCAAGTGGTATACCAATCTAGCTGCAGCCTCTTGGCTCTAAACAAAATGCAGGACTAAAGACAGCTATGGAATAATGACCTGTATTACAGCCTCAGATACCACAAGTCAAGTTGATAGAAGATTTTTTTAAGAGTGGGAATTTCACACACTAAAGCAGAAATTGTATGTGCATTTACCAAAAGTTACATTAAATCCTTACAGGTCCTAACAGTTGTTAGTTAGCTACAGAACCTGTTGTATCCAAACATTCCCATTATGATCTTCATTTCTGCTTCCCCCCCTTACAATCCTGTATAATGTGCCCAAATCTAGGCCTTCCACCTCTTTGTAGACCATCCCCAGTTTCCACAAGCAAACCCTTTGGAAATTAGGTAACATTAAAATATTTACAGCACAAAGGGTTGATAGGATTTGAAGTGTAATCAGAGCTTAAATTGTCACCAATGCTGTATATTCTCACGATCTTACTGCAACGCACATTTACAATGTCTTGGGCACTAGCTTGAAATGGCAGACCCCTCAGGTGGACCAAATGCAAAGATGAGGAGGTAATCACAAATTCTGAAGCATCCCGAGGCTTTTCAATCACTTCTCTATAAGGTTCTACACAGGTGAACAAAAGCAGCAGCATTAGTACTTGAGACAATATGCTCTTCCAAAAACTATTTATACATATGCATTCACAGTGCAGATCAGCGATGGGCAACCAAAACCAGGGGTGGCCAACCCATTACAGATGAAGAGCCAAAATAGCGGTGAATACAGCGCAAAGAGCCGAGGAGAAAGTTGACACCCCCCCCCCAAAAAAACAAACAAACCCAGCTACCACATTTGGTCAAGCAAAAAAAAAAAAAATGCAGGCATTGCCCTCTGAGGGCAGCCATTTTGAATTCTGCACAGGACACCACCACTCCAGCTCTGTCTCTTTCAGACAAACGTGCTACCCCTTGAAGAGCCATGGGTGCGGGAGCCACAATTTTTTCTTTGAAGAGCCGCACGCAGCTCACGAGCCACACATTGGCCACCCCTGACAAACTCTTGAGGGGGCTGCAAGATTTTTATCACCAAGATGGCCTCCTGGGATAAAGTAGCTTTGCTAACTGCACTTGCATACCTAGAATCTGCAGGGTGTGCTGATTGAACCATAGCAGCATTTGATTGGATGCAGAAGGAGCACATGGCTTTCACAGTCAATGTTGTGTGCAATCAACACACACCTCACTTCACATGCCCTTGCTTTGTGCATGTCACTAACAAAATTGGCAGGAAAAAACCACATAGATGGAAACCAGCAGAATCTGTCAACCTTGCCCATGGGCAATAGTCTCATGGGCCCCACACAGAACCCCAATGGGGTTGCCCACCACTGCTGCAGACAAGTGTATATGCAAAGATGCTTCAAAGAACAAATGCAACAAGAACTCACCATTTTCTTTTTCATTTTCACAAGCTGCAGCTGGTCCCAGGGTCTGACTCAATTCGCTTTCTTCAAAGACTGATTCGGTTTCTTTTATCAGTTTAGCATTCGGATATGTAGTCATCTTCTTCCCTCTATATAAACCGCTATGGGTTCGAACTTCACTCCTCCGACTTGGAAATATTTCTATATATCTAGATTTAAAAGAAAAAAAGGATTGCATGGTATGCCAACAGACTAGGGATATAAACTCCTGTTTAATTAACCAGTTTAGTCAAACTTAATGCTTAAGGGGGGCAGTCCAGTCCTCCCTGCACTGCCAGCGGATGCTGCTGCAGCCCAGAAGCAGGAGGGAGAGATGGAGGCTGCCACTTCCAGCCCCTTGCCTGTGGCTGCTCCTGGAGAACAGTTAACCAGTTACCTATTCACATCCCATTGAATGAATATTTGTGAAAATTCTGTTGTCTGATTTTAAATTGCCGTACTACCACAGTTCTTACTGGTGCTGCTTTGTGGGCACTAGAAATCCTACACCACAGCTATGTGATTCATTAAGCAGGGAATTCTGGACAGTCATTTTAAGCTGGTTTTCAAATAAGCCTTCCTCTGCTTATTTTCCATTGACTAGTCGATCAGTGGATAAGCAGGGGAGCCACAGTGGGGTTAGCTTCTGACCCTAGGAGCTAACTCTGCTGCGGCTCTGCCTTTTAAACATATTAAGAGCTGGCTGAAGCACTGCAGGGGGACCTGGTGCGAGCTGGGACAGCTGATTCCCATTAAGGCTTATTGGTTAACCAGTTAAACATTTGCATCCCTAGCTGGAATTACAAAAAGGAAGAAGAGCAAAAGCAGTTACACTGGGCTGTAACGAATTTTATATGTAATAATATAGTTAACAATCCTGCTTTGATGCAGCCATGCTTAGCATTGTGTACAACAACATACCATTATATAACATATCATTACATATAACAATGATACAGTACAAGCAATGCAAAGCTTGAGGTAGCTATGACAATGATCTAAATACTAAACAGAAGGAAGAAGTCAGATATTAAGAAAATGTTAATACACGGAATATATTTGTCAAGCCATGTTCAAATTAAAGGGGAAGGAGACCCCACCCAGTTTTTTACTCCCCTCCCCAATACTGCCTGGATACCTCAGAGGGGTGACTCAGACTTCTTTAAAATATATTTCAGAAGAACAAATTTTCTATCTTGCATGCACCAAATTCCATCCAACTCCAGGTATCATAAAAAAATTGCTATGGAAAGACTATCCAACCCCAGACACTTTACCCATACTCCTTCAAATTACTTCATCATGTTCCCATTTAAATTAGATGGGCAGTGTTAAAGCCATAATCCTGGATTAGTGCAGAGTCATGGACTACATGTCCCAGAAGCTTTTTTGCTGTCGCATCAAATTCCCTTAACAACCCTAAATATGAAAAACATCCCATCAAGTCTCCACTCTGCACAAGATGTTCTAATGACACTCATGCATATGTGTATAGTTGGAGTAATACACACATTACCCAGCAAAAAGCAAGGTGATAAACGCAAGGATGGGGAGTGAGCGCACCCACTGTCAATGAACAATCTGGGACAACGCAAAAGGTAAAACCAGTTATGCTTGTACCAGTTATATGCTTTTTATATTCACAAGCTTTACTGTTAAAGCCTAATGATGTACACAAACCACTGTGTTACCATACTGAAACACATACCGATTTCCAATTTCCTCCTTATGCTTTAACAGGGCTTGATTTGCCATCTCCGGTGCTGCAAACTGCACAAAAGCTTCTCCTGTTTTCCTTCTTCCTCTCTGATCCATGACAAATGTTATCTCAACTATATCCAGACCTTTAGGGGGGGAAAAAAGCATTTTCTGTAAGGTGTAGCATATACATTTTTTTCCTTTTCTCATTTTAAATAGATAAAAATTTACCTACTTCAGAATTGACAGGTCAAGCTGCCCTGAACAGAACTGATCAAGTATTGAATTTTTCTAACTTACTACTTTTCTACCTTTTCTTTGATTTGTACATAAAGGATAATTTCCTATGAGCCTTGGTCTGTGAAACATTGGTCTGCCTGAATTTTCAAAGGGAATAAGTGATTACTACAAGATTTCAATTCTCTATATTGTTCTGTTTAGGGTTTTGATTTTTAAACAGAACCCAAACAGCATGAACAAGTTCTCCTTATTCCACAGCTGGCAGCTGCTGGTTTCATGAGAAACTTAGTCTGAATTTCTACCAGCCCACATAGAAGTCAGCGGAAGTTTCAACCATTCTTAAAATATAATTAATTATTTTTCCACTGTGCAGGCCTTTCTGGCACACTCTCTAAAGAAACCAGAGAAAATCATGATGTTTAGCATACCACACGCTTTCTAGAACTCTACACTAACTCTAATCCAAGGCTTGAAATGGACCAGGTTTGGTTGATTTACTCACCTGATTTATTTTTTCAGGAAGGCTGTCATCTTTATCTCCATTATATTCTTCAACAAGTACATACCTAACTATTATGACTTGAAACACATTCTGTTAATGTTTTAATGACAACACCACCTGCCTGAGTTTGCAGACATCCTGAAACAGTGGTTCTGAAAACTGTGAGCTGTCAGTCATCTCAACCATGCCTTACCTAAAGTATCTAGTGAGCATCATTTAAATATCAACATTGTTCGAAGTACGTAAGAAAGGAGAGGTCATATTATAAAGAGGTGCACAATATACTGTCAATGACATTTCATTTTGGCACCATTTTATCTATTATGTGCCTTAGATTTCGCATCTTATTTTCATCCCAATATTGGCCCTACAAAGCGGAAGTCAATCCTGCAGAGCCCAGAAGGGAAGCCAACTCTCTCACCAATCAACATGGGCCGCTGCTTTAGCTTTGGTGGTGGGCGTGCATCAAGTCTTAAAGGATGCTGCTCCCCTCTCTTCTAGAAGCTGTCTTCAGAATTTTTAACTACTGCACTATTGCCTTCCCCTCAATCCAGATTTTGAAGCTTCTCTTCACAACCACGAAGATGGTAGAGCTGCTGTGTCTGTGTGTGTGACTGTGTAGGTAACCTAGTTACCAAGAGACTAACTATAGTAGGGCTAGTGAAAGGTTTACATTAAAGGCTCAGTTAAAACTACGTTGGTTTTATTCAGTGAGGGCACACCTTTGCACACACCAGAAAAAACTGCGAAGCAAAGATGTCGGCTTCAAGGGTGCTATATTTTGTTTCCTACAGAGCAGCAAGGCTTGTGTTACCGGTGTTGTGAGCTACAAAATCAAATGGCTACACACTGTTAAATGACAACTTTGCAGCAGTGAAGGAGAGTAATCATAAGACTGAGCAGGATGACACACTGCCTGGAGTAAAGAGGTAAACTGGTCTGTGAGCTAAGGGCAGGCACTGTAATCCAGACATAAGGGTTTTGGGGTGTCAGCAGGAAAATTAGACTTGCCAGTATCCCCATGTGGAAGATGGATAGACAAGCATACAGTTAATTTATTGTTTTAAGATCTTCTCCACTGAAATGCTTTTGGTTTCCTGTTTTCTACCTGTGGGGCACAGTAGTTTAGTCTCCTATAGCATTTTGGTCTATTTTTGGTTCTTGGGTTCAGTGTGCGGCGGGTGCTGGCGGCCTGTGACCTACAGGAGGTCACACTAGATACTCTGGTGGTCTCTTACGGTCTTAAACTCTGTGAAACAGTTTGCTTTAAGGCGGCTATCAAGTCACTGGATACCACCGGTCACAGCCCTTGGAGGGAAGAGAGCAGCAGGCTTGACTGGTCCTGCTATGTTCATCCTGGTTAGTACTGGGAGACTGCAACCAAAGGCTCAATGTGAGAATGGGAAAATGGCATGCTTCCATCAAGCCGGAGAAGGCGCACACTCCAGCCAGCAGGGGCTAGAGGCGCAATTACCCCAGTAACTTTGATAGACAGAAATATCAACATGTCCCATAAACAAAATAAGATGATCTCTCCATACTGCATTTAAGAATTTCTGTAACTTAAATTTACATCAACTCAGCAGAAAATATTGTTTAGAAGATATAAAATGAAAAGTCATAAATCACCTGCAAAGAATTCTGAAACCTCTGCTTCGGTACAACTGTAAGGAAGGCCTCGAAGGCGTACAACTCCATCGTTAGCTACCGGGGACGAACTGGACTGCAGACTCTTCAATATGGCATCTACATCTTCATTATGTATTTCAAAAACTGCAAAGACGACAAGACTAGACTGTATATTTCCCTTTGCATCTCAACCTCTGCAAAGTTACCCTGAAGAAATGTTCTCTTCCTGGTTCTGGGGAGAAGCAATATTCTTTCAACTTTAACTGTAGTTTTTACTTGGGCTCTCTCAGTTCTAACAAATGCTTGATTTGCTAAGTGACAGGGAAAGGCATCACCTTTAAACCTGCAAGCCATAGAGAAATGATAGATCATCTTTGTAGGGGTGGCTGAGTGCAGACACAGGCCCATGTGAAGACAGGAGCAGCTAAGCCCGGTTAAATGGGGAGTGGCAGAGCAGAAATACAGTGATAGCGCAGATGTCTGTGACTAAATAGAGACAGGTGCTGGGACTAGGGATGTTAAATTTAGATTAATTAACTAATCGAATACTCCATGTGATTTCCATCGACTATTCGATTAGGCAATAAGGGCACCTCTGCCTTAGAACTCTAGCAAGAGCCAAGTAGTTCAAAAGTGGAAGCCCAGCAAGGAGTGTGGGGCCAGTCCCTGGCCTCCTGCTCCCTGCAGCGCCTGAGCCTTCAAAATGTACAAGAGCCAGGGCAGGGCTCTTGTACATTTCAAAAGCAGAACTGTAGCACAACCTGCTCAAGTGGAGACAGCTTCAGTCCCTGATCACAGTTTCCCACTGTGCCTCTACTCCCGAGACTGTGCTGGAGGGAACCAGTTTTTAAGCTGGATCCCCGCCAGCACCAGCTCCTGCTCCCCGCCCTTGCTGCCTCTCTCTGATAGAGGGGGGGGAGGGAGGAGCAACTAGTTGCTTACATCCCTAGCTGTGACACACAGAGGCAGCAGTAAATGTGCCTGACTGAATGGGAGAGGCTAGGGGGATCAGCCAGGGTCTGCAAGGGGGAGACCTCTTAAGCACCCCCCCCCAAAAGTGTGTTCCATACCCAGGGCTCAACAAATCAGTGTATCTACTCATCCATGGCAAGTAGATTTCAGCCGGTCGCCCCATTTACTGGCGGCGCGCGCATGCACAATGCGGGTCTGGCACACGTGCAGTGCGGGGCTGACGAGTAGATTTCACCACAGTTTGTCAAGCTCTGTCCCACCCACACCCTACAACTCTCCAGGTTTTCTCCCAGGATCCTTCCCAGCCATTACTTCCCTCTCCCTTGGCTCCTCCCTCAACCCCCCAAGCCACTGCATTGTTTCTGGAAGGTGCAGGAAATACGTTTCTGTACGGTAGTTTAAATGAATTACTGAACATTCTGCATTAATATGCCTAGCAACAAATCTATTTGTCAAAAAACATTTCCTGAGCCTTTTTATTGTCTGTATTGTTAGACATACTTGCTGACAGGTATTTTGAAGTAAATTACCAAAATAATTGAAAGGGTGTTGTTATATTGTTATTTTGACAAGTTAAATCTGCCAACTTTTGCAGTATTTTAAAATATTGTGCACAGAATTCCCCTGGGAGTACATAATGCACCTAGGCCATTTGAATGCAATGATGAAGAGCCTCCCCCACCAGGACAGGAGACATGATGCATCATGAAAGCTGTAACCCAACCAAGGATCCACGTCTACCAAGGAAGATAGGAGCATGAGTCATCCGCATTGTAGAGATATTTAAAAAATAAATTTTTATTTTTGGACAAAGAATCTTAGAATCTTAGATTTTTCCCCAAAATTGCCCACGAAAAAAATTAATTTTCCAACCAGTTCCATTATAAGTACAATAGGAGAAGAAAGGGTTGAAGTGTGTAAATCCATTAAAAGAAAAATTACAGACAAAAAATTGTAGGGAAATTCTGGGAGAGGGAGCAATGACTTTTCAGTCCTCCTCTCTCCAATGTGTTTTGTATAATCAGCCTAACCTTCTTCATAAAATGGAAGAACGAAATAAGATAGTGTGTGAGCTTTCAAAGGGACTATTTGGTTTTGCTAGCTTTAAATCTAGTTACCCTACAGCCCATCCTTAGAAAATTATAATAAGCAATGAACATAACATAAGAATGCCCATACTGGATCAGACCAAATGTCCATCTAGCCCAGTATCATTGTCTGCCGACAGTGGACAATACCAGATGCTACAGAGGGAGGGATCACAACACGTAATCCTCACATGATCCCTCCCTGTCACCCTCCTCCAGAGAAACAGCACCTAGGGACTATTCCTACCCATCCTGGCTAATAGCCATTGATGGACCTAACCTCCATGAATCTAGCTGGCTCTTTTTTGAACCCTGTTAAAGTCTTAGCCTTCACCACATCCTCTGGCAAGGAGTCCCACAGGTTGACTGTGCACTGACTGAAGAAAAGCTTCCTTCTGTTTGTTTTAAACCTGCTGTCTATTAATTTCATTTGGTAACCCCTAGTTCTTATATTGTGGGAATATGTAAATAACTTTTCCTTATTCACTTTTTTCATAACAGTCATGATTTTACAGACCTCTATTCTACCCCCCTTAGTCTCCTCTTTTCTAAGCTGAAAAGTCCAAGTCTTTTTAATCTCTCTTCATATGGGACCCGTTCCAAACCCCTAATCATTTCTGTTGCCCTTTTCTAAACCTTTTCCAATGCCAATATATCTTTTTTGAGATGAGGCAACCACATCTGTAGGCAGTATTCAAGATGTGGGCATACCATGGTTTTATATAGAGGCAATGTTTTCTGTCTTATTCTCTATCCCTTTTTTAATGACTCCTAACATTCCATTTGCTTTTTTGACTGCCGCTGCACATTGAGTGGATGATTACTGAGAACTATCCACAATGACTCCAAGATCTTTCTCTTGAGTAGTTGTAGCCAAATTAGTCCCCACCATATTGTATATATACTTGGGATTATTTTTTCCAATATGCATTACTTTACATTTATCAACAATAAATTTCACTTGCCATTTTGTTGCCCAATCACTTAGTTTGGTGAGATCTTTTTGAAGCCCTTCACAGTCTGCTTTGGTCTTAACTATCTTGAACAGTTTGGTATCATCTGCAAATTTTGCCACCTCACTGTTTATCCCTTTCTCGAGATCATTTATAAATGAGCTTAATAGGATGGGTCCCAGGACAGACCCTTGGAGGACCCCACTAGTTACCTCTCCCCACTCGGAAAACTTACCATTTATTCCTACCCTTTGTTTCCTGTCTTTTAATCAGTTAACCCACGAAAGGAGCTTCCCCCTTATCCCATGACAACTTACTTTACTTAAGAGTCTTTGCTGAGGGACCTTGTCAAAGGCTTTCTGAAAATCTAAGTACACTATATCCACTGGATCCCCCGTCCACACGTTTGTTGACCCCTTCAAAGAACTCTAGCAGATTAGTAAGGCATAATTTCCCTTTACAGAAACCATGTTGACTTTCCCCCAACAAATTATATTCATCCATGTGTCTGACAATTTTATTCTTCACTATAGTTTCAACTAATCTGCCCGGTACTGACGTTAGACTTACCGGTCTGGAATTGCCAGGATCACCTCTAGAGCCCTTTTTAAATATTGGTGTCACATTAGCTATCTTCCAATCATTAGGTACGAAAGCCGATTTAAAGGATAGGTTACAAACCACAGTTAATAGTTCTGCAAATTTCCCATTTGAGTTCTTTCAGAACTCTTGGGTGAATGCCATCTGGTCCCAGTGACTTGTTACTGTTAAATTTATCAATTTGTTCCAAAACCGCCCCTAATGACACCACAATCTGGGACAATTCCTCAGATGTGTCACCTAAAAAGAATGGCTCAGGTTTGGGAATCGCCCCAATATCCTCAGCCGTGAAGACTGAAGGAAAAAATTAATTTAGCTTCTCTGCTATGACTATCATCTTTGAGTGCTCCTTTAGCATCTCCATCATCTAACAGCCCCACTGGTTGTTTAGCCCACTTCCTGCTTCTGATGTACTTCAAAAACATTTTACTATTATTTTTGGGTTTTTTTGCTAGTGTTCTTCAAACTCCTTTTTTGGCTTTTCTTATATTTTTACACTTAATTTGACAAAATTATGGTCCTTTCTATTTTCCTCACAAGGATTTGACTTCCACTTTTTAAAAGATATCTTTTTCTCTCACTGCTTCTTTTACCTGGTTAAGCCAAGCCACTGTGGCACTTTTTTAGTTCTCTGTGTTTTTTAATTTGGGATATATATTTAAGTTGGGCCTCTATTATGGTGTCTTTGAAAAGTTAATCTTGCAGAGAGTTTACTTTTGTCACTGTACCTTTTAATTTCTGTTTAACTAACTTCCTCATTTTTGTGTAGTTCCCCTTTCTGAAATTAAATGCCACAGTGTTGGGCTGCTGAGGTGTTTTTCCCACCACAGGGATGTTAAATTTTATTATATTATGGTCACTATTTCCAAGCTGAAATGAACCTCTTGAACCAGATCCTGCACTACACTTAGGACTAAATCAAGAATAGCCTCTCCCCTTGTGGGTTCCAGAACCAGCTGCTCCAAGAAGCAGTCATTTAAGGTATCAAGAAATTTTATCTCTGTATCCCATCCTGCGGTGACGTGTACCCAGTCAATATGGGGATAGTTCAAAACCCCCCACTATTATCAAGTTTTTTAATTTGATAGCCTCTCTAATCTCCCTTATCTTAAAGATTTTTGCTTATAGATATTAAATAAAGCTATGTTGACACTATTTGATACAGAACAGTCTTCACAGCTACCACACTTCTTGTAATTACTCTTCTAGTTCTTTTACTTTCTAAAATGCTCTCCCCATTGTTCCACCAACAGCATGCATCTTTAGTTTTGCTCTGAAATATTCTTTTACATTTTAATGTACTGCGTGTAAGTTACCTTCAGAACCTATTGAACGTACCTTCCACATACCGCTGACCCATATATTGCCGGTGCTTTTCTAAGGCATTCCGCACATCGTGTTCTGACTCTAGTTCAATCAAAGCATCTCCTCTGCGTTTGCCATCCCTGTTTAAAAGGAAGTGTATCCCACTCTCACCATTTCGAATTCTGCAGTCTAGAAAGTTACACACAAAAGATACAGTTAGAGCAATATTGTGCTTATATTTCTTTCCCCACCATAATCTGCTCATCCAATCAAAACAGAACATTCTCATCTTATACAAAAGTTTCACCTAAGCAGCAGAGAATAGTATATCAAACAGAGGGCAGTAAATGTTATTATCCACACACACACACATCTTGGCACAGACATTTTCGAGATCAATCCTTAACTGCCTTAATTTTGACTTCTTGTCAATTTAAGGCCTTCATCCTACAATCTGTTTGGACATTTATAACCACGTGGGGGGGGAGGGGGGCGGTCATCAAAGTCAGCAGAGCTCTGCAAGGATCTACCCACATGGATCAGATTATAGGACTAAAGCCTTAATGGGTTAGCTTTTTTTTAAGTTTGCAATTCAAACAATTTAAGTGTGTTTTAAAAAAATAACTTCAAACACAGAGCTAAATGATTTGCGCCCTCATGAGACAGAGACACTAAACACAAAATAATTCCATGGTATTAAATACTTATCAAAATGTAACTTGAACAATAAACACAGGATTTAAGTTCAATCATTAATATTTAAAGTACATTCAAACATTACATTTGATTGATTAATAGATCTCTGTACAAAGCCAGATATTATACCAGCAAAAAAGCTAAGCACATCTTCAACAGTGCAAGAATATGGCAATCCTTGGGCTCGGATGAGAAACACATCATCTTCCTCTCCTGGTTTAGGTAGATTTGGTTCATACTCAGAGAGTGGAGGATACTCATCTTGAAATGAAGAGCCTGAATCCTTTGAAAAACAACAACAGGGTTTTTTGTTTTTTTTTTAATAATAACTGCTACTCAATTACTCTTTTCAATAATTTTAACACAAAAAGGAATTTATATTATGCTGGCTCTTGCCAGCAGCTCATAGAAGTAAACAGAGATAAAAACAGTCTATTAGATTATCCAGTCAAACTGTAGGATTGTTCCTGATACACATTTTTTTCAGTCCCCGTAGTACTAAATGACTTGGACAAAAATACTACTGTTTTTCAGGATATCCACTACAGGGAACTCCTACTGACTCAGAGGCATCTGAAATCTTTAGAAGAAAATGCAAAACTACTCAGATTTACATTGTTACAAACACAGAGTGTCTGTGAAAAGTTACCAAGTTTTACTTTTTTAAGCTTAAACACAGAATTGAAAGTCATCACATGGGAGAGGTTAGAGCATGGGTTCCCAAACTGGGGGGGCGTGAAAAAATTCCAGAGGGGGGAGGAGGGGAGGCAAGGTCACCCAGCCCCACACACACCCTGTCAATCCCACCCCAAGTTTTGCTGCTATTTTTTTTTTTGGAGGGGGGGAGCGTGAGGGTTTCTCAAAAATCAAAAAGGTGGGCGTGATGCCGAAAAGTTTGGGAACCACTGGGTTAGAGGGAATAATGGGGGTGAAATCAATGAGCTAAGCAAGTAATGAAAGACTTACTTCTAGGGACTAGGGATGTGATAGTGTAAACCATGAACAGATGAGCCTGGGCTCAACAGTTAACCTATACAGTTACACACAGGCCTACTCCTGCTCTCCCCCTCCCACTGCTGCCTCTGTATCAGAAGTAGCAGTGCAGGGGGCAGATGGGAACCAGAGTGTGTGGGAAGCCAGCTTCCCACCAGCTCTCAGGGAGCTGCCTTCCCTCACACTCAGAGGCAGTTGTGCGAGGGGGAGCATGTAAATATGTAACAACTGCTCCCCCGTGTGTAAGTGTGTAACAAAGCAGTTAGACATTTACCTGAATAAATGCTTTTAAAAACCTCTACTAGGGATCCTGACCCAATGGCCTAATAGCAACACAACGCACAAGACTACAGTGGTTTCCTCCCATGCATGCTACAGATTAAGTACTTAATTCCAGCCTATATCATTCAAAAACATTTCTTACAAAAGTCTCAGTATTCAAGAAACTAGCCACAGTATGGAGGGGAGGGACCTATCCACAACAGTCCAGCCATTTTACAGAATGAGACAAAAAAACAGGACTATGTAGCACTTTAAAGACTAACAAGAGGGTTTATTATGGTTTGTTAAGTCTTTCAAGTGCTACATAGTCCGGTTTTTTGTTTCAGCTACACCAGACTAACACGGCTGCATTTCTATCACTATTTTACAGAACGAGGGCATTCTACAGAAGTTACTTATACCGGAAAAAAAAAAAAAAAAAAAAAGGTAGTTTCTAATTTCCTAGCTTGGCAAGAGGATGGGTACAGGCCACCTCTGTCCTCCCTGCCCTGGCCACGCGATGGAGAAGGCAACAAAGATTGACCTTCAACACCAGGCGAGAAGGTCTCCCAAGAGTTAATAAGTTTCCTCTTCTAAGGGCTCCGCTACCTGGATTTTCCACTCCCCTCCTGGCTATGAAACAGAAGCCGTGGCCAAGGAAGACGGGGGGCTAGCACAGGAGCAAGGACTGGAGGGGGGGGGGAACAAGTCTCTCCCCCCTTGATAGGCTCACCCCAGAGGGGGTGCCAGGGAGGAGACGGTGACCCCAGTGGGGAGGAGGGGGCCCTGGGGGTGGGCAGGGCTGCTGGGAAAGGGAGTGGGGCGCCCAGAGGCGGGATGGGAGCAGGTTGGGGAGCAGGAGGAGACGCAGCACCGCAGAGAGGGGCGCTCGGGGTCCCCAGGAGTGTGAGGCAGGATGTGGGGAGGGGCAGGGCCTGTCTCAGAAGCGGGGGAGCCCCGGGAAGGCGGGGAGCGGGGGGGGGGGGGGGGCCGTACCTGTGCGTAGCTCCGCCCCGGGTGGGCCTGGGGCAGCAGCGGGCCCCGCAAGGCCCCGAACCCCGGGCTGGGCAGGCTGCCGGCGGCCACCGCCACTGGCAGGCCCCGGCGCGGCGCGGCCCCCAGCAGCAGCAGGAGCCGGCGGCGGCCGGAGAGGGCGGCGGCGGGGCGCAGGGGCAGGCAGGCCGCCCCCGTGCGCTGGCAGCTGCTGCAGCTACAGCCGCAGCCCCGCAGCAGCGCGCCCAGCACCCAGCGCGTCCCGGCCATGGGCGAGGCGAGGCGGGGCGGGGCCGGCACATGCGCCGCGAAGGGGGCGCCGGGCGGCCGGGGGGCTCCGCCTCCCCTTCCCAGCAGGCCCCGAGGCGGCGGGCGGCTCCCGCGGCCATGGCGCCCCGAAAGCCCCCGAGTCGACGGGACGGGCCGCCCCTTGCGAAGGGCCTGAGGTAACTCGGCTGCGAGGCAGCGCGCACACGGGCCAAGGAACGCCCCTGAGGCAGGAGCAGGCCCTCGCACGCCGGCCCCGCGGGCAGCGAGTAGGGACGCGCTGCAGAAAGCGACCAAGGGGCGCCCCTAGTTCAGCTTTCAAACAAAAAGGAGGACTCCTGAGAGAGGGGAGCTGCGCCACCAGCCTCCAGCGCCCGGGCTGTGTCCACACTGGCGCGGTCCGGCGCCACCAACGTGCTGCCCGTCGACACCGGGGCTGTGTCTAGACTGGCCCGTTTTTCCGGAAGATCGGCCGCTTTGCGCGGAAAAAAGAACGGGCCGGGCTGGCTACGCCGGCCGCTTGAATGTCCGCAAAAGCACGGCCTTCCTGCTGTAAGAAATCAGTGCGTTTTGCGGAAATGCTACGCTGCTCCCGTTCGGGGCAAATAGTCCCGTTTGCGCACCAGGGCCAGGGTAGGCAGCTGAGATTTGTTCTGCGCAAAAGAGGCCCGATGGCGAAAATGGCGATCGGGGCCTTTTTGCGCAAAAGCGCGGCTAGATTGGCCGTGGACGCTTTTCCGCAAAAAGGGCTTTTGCGGAAAAGCGTCCGTGCTAATTTAGACGCTCTTTTCCGAAAATGCTTTTAACGGAAAACTTTTCCGTTAGAAGCATTTCCAGAAAATCATGCCAGTCTAGATGTAGCCTGGCCGTGTGTTCTTGCGCAAGAACACTGACTTCTGCTGTGTGAAATCAGGGCTTCTTGTGCAAGAACTAGGATGTGCCCGCTCTGGAATAAGCCCTCTTGCACAAGAGGCCAGTGTAGACAGGCAACATGAATTTCTCGCGCAAGAAAGCCCGATGGTTAAAATGGCCATCGGAGCTTTCTTGTGCAAGAGAGCGTCTACACTGGCACGGATGCTCTTCCGCAAAAGCACATCTCTTGCACAAAGGCACATGCCCGTGTAACAAAAAACAGGACTATGTAGCACTTTAAAGACTAACAAGATGGTTTATTAGGTGATGAGCTTTCATGGACCAGACCCACTTTGCGCAAATACTTTAACGCAAGAACTCTTGTGTTAAAGAGTATTTGCGCAAGTTCATGCCAATGTAGACACAGCCACGGTGTATTCATGTGAATTAATTAGTGTTATATACATGAATACTGTATAGGGTTGCCAGGTGTCCGGTTTTGAACCGGACAGTCCAGTATTTGAGCTTCCTGTGCGGGAAACAATTTGAGAAAATAGAAATGAGAAAATAGAAATGTCCGGTATTTTCTGAATAAGATGTAATTCAGATTGTGATGTAATGTCAAGTGCGTCCCTTATTTCTGTTGAAACCATCTGGCAACCCTATGAATACACCGTGAGTTGGTGGCTACTGGTACAGATCCACTCACTCTCCGGAGCGTCCTCTTTTGAAAGTTCAAATAGGGTCACGCTACCTAGAAGTTAAATGAGTCGACAGTGTGATAATGCCCTCCTCGCTTCCCCCCAAAAAGCAAATATCACTCTAGGATGTGTTAAGGGGAGTGTTCAGTTCTACTCCGCACTGATTAGGCCTCAGTGGGAGTATTGGGATCAGTTGTTGGGCACCACATTGTGGCTACATCTAGACAGTATCTAGTATCTTTTTTGACAGTATCTCTCGAAAAAGCCTCTGTTGAAAAAGAGCGTCTAGACAACAAGAAGATTTTTCTGAAAAAGCGTCTTGCTTTTTCAAAAGAGAGTCTAGACGCTCTCTTTCGAAAAAGCTCTGTTCTCATGCAATAGCGCCTTTTTTCGAAAGATGACTTTTGAAAAAAGGCGTTATTTCTCATAGAATGAGGTTTACCACTGTCGACAAAACTGCTGCGTTCTGTCGATTTACTGTCGACAGAACACGGCGGTAGTCTAGACACAGGTATAGTTTTTTCCAAAAAAGGCCCCTTTTTTTGGAAAAACTCTGTAGTCTAGACACACCCTTTGGGAAAGTTGTGAACCCATTGGAGAAAATCCAGAGAAGAGCAACAAAAAACATCTGTGAAGACAGATTGAAAAAATTAGGGTGGGTCAGTCTGGAAAAGAGAAGAATGAAAGGGGACATGATTAAGAGTTTTCAAGTATATAAAAGTTTGCTATAGGGAGGAGGAAGAATTGTTCTTTGCCTCTGAGCAATGGGCTTAAATTGCAGCAAGGGAGGTTTGCCCTAACTGTCAGGGTAGTTAAGCACTGGATTAAATTGCTTAGGGAAATTGTGGACTCTTCACATGTTTGGAAAAAAATTAAGAGCAGGTTAGATAAACACTTGTCAGGTATGGGCTAGATCAGTGTTTCCCAATTTTATTTAGCCACGGAACCCTTTTAAACTTGAAAGAATTTCGCGGAACCCCTAATACCAGTCTTATATATGGAGCTGAAAAAGTAGACCACAAATAAGTAAGGATAATAATAAACAAATGCTAAACAGGGTAATGAGATCAACATTTAGTTTAATTGCACATATTTAAAAACAAAAATCACATTTCATATGTACAAAAAATAAAGCTCAAAAACTAATATGCATTATATTGGCAGTTTTTAATGCGAACAGTGTTTTTTCTTTACAGCAAATTCTTTTTATATTTGGTTTAATACTGGAAGGTTGGATTTGCATATCTGACACAGCATTCAGTCGATTTCTGTATTTCGTTTTTGTTGCTGCGTAAGTCAAGAACCCAGTTTCGCACAAGTATGTGCTGGGGAAGAGTAACAACTGACAAATTGTATGTCTTGATAAAGCTGAATATTCTTGACATAAGGCACCCCAAAATGTAATCAGAGAAACTTCTTTAAATGTTTGTATTAATTGGCCATCTGAAGCGATTTCGATTAGGTTTTCATAATCTTCCGTAGAAAAACTGATTGGCTTTTCTGTTATACTTCATGGATTTCGAAACTTTGGGGATACAATTTTATGGCTTTTGGCAATTTGGCCTGTAATGTAAATCAGATTTCAGGCCAGATAGCTTGTTGTTGCAAAATCAGATCATTGAGCCTCATTGATGACACCAGTGCTAAACTGATCTTATTTGCATATAGATAAATTGTTCTTAAAGATTCTCGAGTAGAGCACAAGCACGGTTCCATTCAACATCTGTTTTCACCCATCTTGCCTTCACCATATCTGTTCCTGTGTTGTTGTGAAGAATATCAAGGTGGGTAATATCCCATTCCAGAACTGATCTTGCAGCTTTTAAAGTATGTGCAAGATCATCTTTAGGGGACAACAGTTTGTTGGAAAAGCAGCCTGTAAGCAATATATGACAATTGCACATGTATTATAGCCTTAAAATGACACTATTTTCCAGGTATCACTGTGACTCCTGTAACAAACCCTTTATATGTAACCATTAATGTATTTATGAAGCAAAGACCCTACACCTGGGCTAAGAAAATGGTTAATTATATATGTCAAATGCACCTTTTATTTATTCACTCTTCAGAACCCTTGTTTAAGAAAGCCTATCTGAAAAAAAAATCTGTTATCAAAAGTACACATGTAAAGACTGAGCTTCCTCCACCAATATTATATTTGATTAAAGATTTAGAGGATTTATCTTTTTAGGAAGACAAGGTGTGCATTGTTAACGATGTTACCGGTAGCAAAGTAACATGTTAAAATTACTTACACAATATTGTTTTTTGTAGCCTGAGATGGAAAAAGAAGTGTCTTAAACAAGTCATGCATCCGAATAGGTGCTACTCTTTTAGTAGGATACCCTGTGTATTATCTTGCCAAAGCACAATTGTTGCCTTCATTACAATCATAAGTGATATTACTTGAAATTATTCAAGCAATGGGGATTCCATGATTTTTCTTAGATTATTCTATGTTCTAAAGGCCTAACCTGTAAACCCTGTACATGTGTAGCATCATATGCACATACTTGATACTGCAAAATATTCATCAGCTCCATGAGGGAATAAAATTAGCATGAACCCCAGGCAGAGAGACTGACTCCATGTCACAAACACAGGCGAGATCTCTGGAGAAAGTTCATCTCAGGGATGCATACCATTAGCATGTCAGGAAGTGGGGGCAACACACAGCATTGTACAAGAAATCCATGTGATGTGTTGGAGGCAACAAATAGCCATATTTATTACTCTTCCTGATACCCAGCAGTAAGTGGGCGTGGGCAGTTTGAAGACGTGCTACTTCAGGTGGGGATTATTGCCCATTACATGGTCTTTTGTAATTCCTGGAGTAAAAATCACTTACTCATGCTTTGCTTATTTGTTCAGGATTTGATTTAGTACACAAAAATAACTCTAGAGGTATTGACCATGGAGTCAGTCAGATATCCATATATAAATATTCAGTTACCATCTTAATAAGTCATTTAGTTATCCATTCTCCTGGAGACAAATACCATACATTAATCAGGAAAACAATACACCTGCTAAAGGACACCTTGGTACATACTGTAGATTTAGTCTGAGATCTAGGGTACACTATTTCTAAAGTCTGGTATTGATGTACTGAGTTGCAGTGGTGGATGTTGTAATTAAACATTGTTTCCTCTCACTATATGCCTCAGAAATTACATATTATATAATGTTAATAATTTTTTTGTGCTCTAAGCCCCAAATTCATCTTTGTCAGTGAAGAGAGTCTGGAAATTTTCAGTTGGAATCAAAGCATTTTGTAAAGTCAACTGTTAGCTTTAGGGCTGTTTCAAAGTAATTCTTTATACTTTGTGTCATAATGGATAAACCCCCAAAACAGATGTAAGGCTGGTTTTGGGGAGTCTGAGCTAATATTCAAAGCAGGAGCCAAGAAAAGGACTGGTCAGAACCAGACAGAGATGAGGGTCAGGCTTAGAATCAGAATTCAAGAATCAAACCAAGGGTTGGACTCCGCAAAAAGGAGCAGGAACAGAACTGGGTTGGGCAGGTCTGAAGGCAGGGAATCAAGCTGACAGCACAGAATGTTGTAGTAGGAAACAAAAGATTCATGTTGTTATACAGGTGGCTTTGTATATATCTCTTTCTGGTTTAAATAGTGAACCTGCGCCAATCAGGCTCCAGAGCTCCTCCAATCAAGTTTCTCTGAGCATTATTTTTTAGTGGTGCATAGGGCCCTCTGGCTAGCCTCTTAATTTTCCAAGCACTAAGGTTGATGTTGTTAATGTGGCCCAAGAATCCACTAGTGCTAGTCCTCTGTCTCTTCCTGTCCTTTGAGTCAACATGTCTTTACTTACTCAGCTGAGGAGTTTGATGCTTATGTAACACAGCAGTCTGTTGCTTATTCCTCATATCCCCAGTGTCTGAAATAAGCGCCTCAGCTATCCTTAGGAATTGAAAAATACTACAGAAAGCATAAAGTACACAGGTTATGTAATCATCTCTTGTGACAGTTACCAAGGCAAAGCATCTCCTGTAGTATACTGCAGTAAGACTTTGAAATTTAGCTTGCTACTGAAATACAACATTCTGCAGGCAGAAGAGTATATTTGGGTGGGAGGAGGGAATGGGGATTATTCAGGTCCAAACCAGAGTGCACCTCCCAATATTTCTGAGGCATAGAGCCTGATCTACCTGGCCAACAAATTCAGAAATACCTTCTAGATACAACAAATGGTCTGGTAGCACTAAATAGACTAACAAAACATGTAGATGGTATTCTGCGCTTTCGTGGACACAGCCCACTTCTTCAGATGACTGGAGTTTTCAGAATAACTCAGCTACCCCCTGAAGCTTCTAGATATAGATTGTTAAAAAAATATATTGAGAAAAGTGCAGTGTCATCTTAAATGTATCACAGTCACCCCCAGCAGTTCAACTCTGTCCAATAAACCATTCTTTTTAAGTATCTTGAATACAGAGCATTAAAATATACCTACGAATAGCGCCAGGAGACACCAACCTGACGTTCTGACTTGGTTTGGAACACAGAAAAAGCAGTTCAACATTGCAATATATGAATAAAGCAGGAGACTTTCAAAAATGTAAAGCAAATTATTGGGAGGGGGAGCCTAGAACTTATCCTACAAACAAATATTAAAATTCTGTGTTAAATTCTAACATCTTTTGGCAAAATGAAACTTGCCTTAAGCAACTCTGACTCTCTTGCCTTTCTCATGTGTTTAAATGCTAAACTGAATTTTTGTTTGTCTCAAACTATAGTCCTAACGCTGCAAGCTGTTCCCCGTGGACAGACTCTGCACCCACTAACATAGATCCCAGGGATCCCATAAGGGTGTCTGCTTGCACCCAACAACTTGTTGGATAAAGGAGTAAAATCCTGGCCCTTCTGAAATCATAGGAGTTTTGTCATTGATTGCACTTTTTATATTTGTTTAGACTAGAATACCCCCAAGAAAAGCCAGAGCCTCTTGTTTAATCTAGGATTTGCCTTGTAAGATAGAAAAAACGTTAAAAAAAAACACAACAAAGAGTCCAGCAGCACCTTAGAGCCTAACAAAACATGTAGACGGTATCATGAGCTGTCATGGGCACAGCCCGCTTCTTCAGATGAATGGAGTAAGGGATCCAGGCTACAAATAAATAGCAGAGAAAGAGAGGGGTTGGGGAGGGAAAGAGAAGGAAGAAAATGGAGGGGGAAATCTTGTCAATTAGAGTGTCCGTGCTAAATGAGGCTAATAGAGTGGTGCAGTGCATCGCCCAAATGGCATAAAAATGTGGCCTGCAGCTGTTCTCCAATACTAGGGCAGGAGTCAAGTAAGGGAAATGCTGGCTATTTCCAAGAAGCTTGAGGGCAACAGTTTGCACAAACTGGATTGGATTGTAACTACCTAATCTTCAATTCAGCGGTGTGGCCCTAACTGACTGCAGGGTTTAGTACATGCTAATATAGGGTTGCTGTTTAGTCTTGATATTTTAAAGCACTGTTGATTTTTTTTACTCAGAATTGTTAAGTGAATAAAGCAAAAATGCAAGAGATAACAATTGCAGATTCTATTTCTGACAGTCATAGGTTTCCTGATAGTTGGTGAGCAAGTAAATATACCTCTGGGTGCCTCAGTGTCCCGACCTGTAAAATGGGGACAATATTCTTTGAGTTCCTCAGATGAAAGGTTCATAGTTTAATTATTATAAAGCCAGTAGGGACCATTGTGGTCATCTATGTCCTCCAGTATAGGACATAGGAGTTCCCTGAATTAATTCCTATTTGAACTAGAGCAAATCTTTCAAGATGGGGGGGGGAAGGTTCTATAAAAGTGCTATGCATTATATTCCTTGCAAACTTAACTCATGGGGCATTAATGGGTTATTAAATTCATTTTTGTGAGAGAGGGGGACAGGTGGGCATGTATAATGTTATGTTGCATGTTTGTCCTGTAACAATTAGTAAATTAAAGCCATATATTTTCTCACAATGTTCTCTACAGCTATAGTCTTAGCAGGGTGTGCTGCATCCTTATGAAAACATATCTAAAAGAGGGGGCTGAACTTGGGATGCAAACAACAGAGGTAGGATAGTTTCAGTGGTTTATGTGAACCACCTATGGTAATGAATAGTACGCTCTCAGTTTGGCAGTCCTGATTATGCAGTATGGACTGAGCTGAGGTATGGAGGTTTGGGAGAAGGGGCTTTTGTATGACCTTGCTGTTGGGGTGGCCTGAAATGGGGTAATATGGACTAAGGATGTTAAGTAATGGTTAATTGACTAGTTGAGTAGTCAATGGAATTTCCATCGACTACTTGACTAGTCGATAGGCACTTCTGCATTCCTCCTTTGAAATGTACAAGTCCAGCTGACTCCGGGCTGCACACGGCACACCAGCTTTGAAATGTACAAGAGTCCCCTCCCCAGCGGGACTGCCGATTTGAAATGCCACACGGAGCGGGGGTCAGCTGGAGAGTCCCCAGCTGCTCTCGGGCTCCGTGCATTTCAGCGGAACCCGGGATCAACTGGGGACTCCCCAGATGACCCCATGCCCCACGTGCGGCAGCGCCACACAGCTGATCCCCAGCTCAGTTGGGCGGGGCTGCCACTTTGAAACTGAGGCGGCGTTTCAAAGGGGCAGCGCCGCACAGCTGATCTCCAGCTGCTGCTTTGAAGTACCCCTTCTACTTCCCTTTGCTGCCTCTATCTGATAGAGGCAGCAAGCGCTGGGTGGGGGGGAGGTCAACTAGTCCTTAACATCCCTAATTTGGACAGGATTTTCTATTAGGAGGCATGTTGATGTGTAAAGGGGCATTTGGCTTTAGTGAAGGCTAGGGGGTGATGACAAAATGATTTGAGGTGGTGGGGGCTCGGGTGTTATGTGGGGCTCCTGGAGAAAGGGTGGAGAGGGAGTTGGAGACTTCAGGGATGTAAGGCTTCGGATGGATTAGATATCTACTGGAATGTCTTTTGTCACCAGAAAATCTGAAGCTTCAGGGGGTAGCTGAGTTAGTCGGTTACAGAAAAAAACAACAAATGGTCTGGTAGCACTTTACAGACTAACAAAACATGTAGATGGTATCATGAGCTTTCATGGGCACAGCCCACTTCTTCAGATGATCAGAGTTTTGAGTTTAGGATGTGTGCAGACCCAAAATAAATTAAAAAATCTGAGTGTGTCACAATCATCAGTGAATTTTATCCCCACAGCACCCTCATGAGATAAGGAGCTATTGTCTCGACAACAGTTGGGAAACTGAGGCACAGAGCAATTATGTGATTTAACAAAGGACAACATATGGAGTCTGAGAGTCAGGTGGGAAATGGACCTAGGTTTCAGAGTCCCAGTCCAGTGCCTTGTCCACTGTGAGTACAATGTTTAATTTATGTTATTATTAATCATCATGTCAATTATCAATAATATTACATTGTATTTTTTCAGTCATGCGCATGGGCATTCTTATACTGGCTCTTTGTTGACCACTTGTTCTGAATTTTGATGTAGCTTGGCTCTTTGGTTTGAAAAGGTTACCGACCCCTGCACTACACTGTCGTCCTTACTGGGTGATGTTAGTGCAGTATTGGAATGGGGGCAGTGGGGGTCTTCAGTTTAGAGAAATACTCATGGGAAGGTGTTGAGGGTATGTTATGAGGAAAATACTGGTAGGGACTTTGGATGGGGCAAGCACTAATGAAGGTTTGTGGGAAGGTCTGGAATAGGCTGATAGGCTTGTTATGAGGAAAGTGCTATGGGGGATTTGGCAGAGACAGGTGAGGTATTACAGCTGGATTCTTTGAGGTTTGGGAGAAGGCAATAGGGGGAGAGGTGGGAGGTATTTGGAGGAACAGTGGAGGTAGAGGGGTGCCATGACTGGAGAGGGTGCTGTGGGAAGTAGTGTTAGGTGAATGAGGTACTGAGTAGTGATGTTAAATGGCGTTTAATCAGCTAATCGAGTAGTCAATGGAATTTCCATCAACTAGTTGATAAGGGGGAAAACTGCAGAGCTGCAGCAGGGTTAGCTCCCAGCCCCAGGAACTAAACCCGGCTGTGGCTCTGCCTTTTAAATGTATTAAGAGCTGCCAGGCTCTTAATACATTTAAAACTCTAAAGTTCAGCACGGGGGGGGGGAGCAGGCGAGAGATGGGACAGCTGATTCCCAGTTCATGCCCGCTCCCCCCTGCTACTCCTCTGCCCCACCCCCCACAGAGATGATGCTGGGGGGAACTGGCTTTTAAGCTGGCTCCCCCCCAGCATTGGCTCCTGCTCCCTCCCCCTTGCTGCCTCTCTCTGATAGTTGAGTCACTAGTCGACTCTCTGGTAAGCATTTGCTTATCGGATAGTTGACTAGTCGCTTTTACATCCCTAGTACTAAGAATGAGTGGTGGGAGGCAGTAGAAGGAGATTTTGGGGAGTGAGGTGTTTGGATGGGAGTTAAAGGAGGTGGTAGTAGCAGGTTTTGAGGTGTAGTATTTGGATGGGAAGAAGTAGGATATGGGTTGTTTGGAGAGGGGAGTTCAGTATGTAAGGGAGGCAGTGTAGGTGGGTTGGAGGGTGGCAGGGCAGAGTTGGAGGAGGTGGGGGGGCAGTGTGGCAGGGCAGAGTTGGAGGCGGTGGGGTGGGCCAGTGGGGGAGGCAGATGGGGTGGCAGCGCAGAATTGGAGGTGGCGGGGTGGGGCAGTGCAGGGGTGTTTGGAGGGCAGTGTGGGTGGGTCCGGGTGGCAGGGCAAAGTTGGAGGTGGTGGGTTGGGTTGGGTGGCATGGCAGAGTTGGAGGCAGTGGGGTGGGGTTGGGATGGCAGGGGCAGAGTTGGAGGCAGTGGGGTGGGTGCGTGGGGTGACAGGGCAGATTTGGAGGCGGTGGGGGCAGTGTGATGGGGGTGGCAGGGATGTGGGGCAGCGTTGGAGGAGGTGATGGTGGTGTTTGGAGGGCAGAGTTGGAGATGGTGGGTTGGGGTGGGAGGGCAGAGTTGGAGGTAGTGGGGTGGCAGGGGCAGAATTGGAGGCAGTGGGGTGGGTGGGGAGACAGGGCAGAGTTGGAGGCAGTGGGGTGGGGCTGTGTGTGTGGGGTGGCAGAGGTGTGGGGGCAGCGTTGGAGGAGGTGATGGGGGTGTTTGGAGGCAGAGTTGGAGGCAGTGGGGAGTGGGTTGGGGTGTCAGGGCAGACTTGGAGGCAGTGGGGTGGGGCAGTGGGGTGGGTTGAGGTGGCAGGGGCAGAATTGGAGGCGGTGGGGTGGGGCAGTGTGTGTGTGTGTGGGGATGGCAGGGATGTTGGGGCAGCATTAGAGGAGGTGATGGGGGTGTTTGGAGGGCAGTGGGGAGGCAGTGGGTTGGGGTGTCAGGGCAGAGTTGGAGGCGGTGGGGTGGGGCAGTGTGTGGGGATGGCAGGGATGTTGGGGGCAGCGTTGGAGGAGGTAATGGGGTGTTTGGAGGGCAGCGGGGAGGCGGTGGGTTGGGGTGATGGCAGAGTTGGAGGCGGAGGCAGGGCAGCATTGGAGGAGGTGATGGGGTGTTTGGAGGGCAGCGGGAGGCGGTGGGTGGGGTGTGAGAGCAGAGTTGGAGGTGGTGGGGTGGGACAGTGTGTGGGAGTGGCAGAGACGTGGGGCAGCGTTGGAGGAGGTGATGGGGTGTTTGGAGGCAGAGTTGGAGGCGGTGGGGGCAGTGTGTGGGGGTGGCAGGGATGTGGGGCAGCGTTGGAGGAGGTGATGGGGTATTTGGAGGGCAGTGGGGTGACAGGGCAGAGCTGGAGGCAGTGGGGGCAGGGCAGCGCTGGAGGAGGTGATGGGGTGTTTGGAGGGCAGTGGGGACAGGGCAGCGCTGGAGGAGGTGATGGGGGTGTTTGGAGGGCAGTGGGGACAGGGCAGCGCTGGAGGAGGTGATGGGGTGTTTGGAGGGCAGTGGGGACAGGGCAGCGCTGAGGAGGTGACGGGGTGTTTGGAGGGCAGTGGGGGGACAGGGCAGCGCTGGAGGAGGTGACGGGGTGTTTGGAGGGCAGTGGGGGGACAGGGCAGCGCTGGAGGAGGTGATGGGGTGTTGGGAGGGCAGTGCGGGACAGGGCAGCGCTGGAGGAGGTGATGGGGGTGTTTGGAGGGCAGTGGGGACAGGGCAGCGCTGGAGGAGGTGACGGGGTGTTTGGAGGGCAGTGGGGGGACAGGGCAGCGCTGGAGGAGGTGATGGGGTGTTGGGAGGGCAGTGCGGGGACAGGGCAGCGCTGGAGGAGGTGATGGGGGTGTTGGAGGGCAGTGGGGGGGCAGGGCAGCGCTGGAGGAGGTGATGGGGGTGTTTGGAGGGCAGTGGGGGGATAGGGCAGCACTGGAGGAGGTGATGGGGGTGTTTGGAGGGCAGTGGGGGGACAGGGCAGCGCTGGAGGAGGTGATGGGGTGTTTGGAGGGCAGTGGGGATAGGGCAGCACTGGAGGAGGTGATGGGGTGTTTGGAGGGCAGTGGGGGGACAGGGCAGCGCTGGAGGAGGTGATGGTGTTTGGAGGGCAGTGGGGACAGGGCAGCGCTGGAGGAGGTGATGGGGTGTTTGGAGGGCAGTGGGGGGGCAGGGCAGAGCTGGAGGAGGTGATGGGGTGTTTGGAGGGCAGTGGGGGGACAGGGCAGCGCTGGAGGAGGTGATGGGGTGTTTGGAGGGCAGTGGGGACAGGCAGCGCTGGAGGAGGTGATGGGGTGTTTGGAGGGCAGTGGGGACAGGGCAGCGCTGGAGGAGGTGATGGGGTGTTTGGAGGACGGTGGGGGGCAGGGCAGCGCTGGAGGAGGTGAGGGGGTGTTGGGAGGGCAGTGGGGGGACAGGGCAGCGCTGGAGGAGGTGATGGGGTGTTTGGAGGACAGTGGGGGGGCAGGGCAGCGCTGGAGGAGGTGAGGGTGTTGGGAGGGCAGTGGAGGGGACAGGGCAGCGCTGGAGGAGGTGATGGGGTGTTGGGAGGGCAGTGGGGGGACAAGGCAGCGCTGGAGGCGGTGATGGGGTGTTTGGAGGGCAGTGGGGACAGGGCAGCGCTGGAGGAGGTGATGGGGTGTTTGGAGGGCAGTGGGGGACAGGGCAGCACTGGAGGAGGTGAGGTGTTTGGAGGGCAGTGGGGACAGGGCAGAGCTGGAGGAGATGATGGGGGTGTTTGGAGGGCAGTGGGGCAAGGCAGCGCTGAGGCGGTGATGGGGTGTTTGGAGGGCAGTGGAGGGCAGGGCAGCGCTGGAGGAGGTGACAGGGGTGTTTGGAGGGCAGTGGGAGCAGGGCAGCGCTGGAGGAGGTGACGGGGTGTTTGGAGGGCAGTGGGGACAGGGCAGCGCTGGAGGAGGTGACGGGGGTGTTTGGAGGGCAGTGGGGACAGGGCAGCGCTGGAGGAGGTGACGGGTGTTTGGAGGGCAGTGGTGGGACAGGAGCAGCGCTGGAGCGGTGATGGGGTGTTTGGAGGGCAGTGGGGAACAGGGCAGCGCTGGAGGCGGTGATGGGGGTGTTTGGAGGGCAGTGGGGGGACAGGGCAGCGCTGGAGGAGGTGATGGGGTGTTTGGAGGGCAGTGGGGACAGGGCAGCGCTGGAGGAGGTGATGGGGTGTTTGGAGGGCAGTGGGGGCAGGGCAGCGCTGGAGGAGGTGATGGGGTGTTTGGAGGGCAGTGGGGGCAGGGCAGCGCTGGAGGAGGTGATGGGGTGTTTGGAGGGCAGTGGGGGGGGCAGGGCAGCGCTGAGGAGGTAATGGGGTGTTTGGAGGGCAGTGGGGCAGGGCAGCGCTGGAGGAGGTGATGGGGTGTTTGGAGGGCAGTGGGGGGCAGGGCAGCGCTGAGGAGGTAATGGGGTGTTTGGAGGCAGTGGGGGGCAGGCAGCGCTGGAGGAGGTGATGGGGTGTTTGGAGGCAGTGGGGCAGGGCAGCGCTGGAGGAGGTGATGGGGTGTTTGGAGGGCAGTGGGGGGACAGGGCAGCGCTGGAGGCGTGATGGGGTGTTTGGAGGGCAGTGGGGACAGGGCAGCGCTGGAGGAGGTGATGGGGTGTTTGGAGGGCAGTGGGGGGACAGGGCAGCGCTGGAGGAGGTGATGGGGTGTTTGGAGGGCAGTGGGGCGGGGCAGGGCAGAGCTGGAGGAGGTGATGGGGTGTTTGGAGGGCAGTGGGGACAGGGCAGCGCTGGAGGAGGTGATGGGGTGTTTGGAGGGCAGTGGGGACAGGGCAGCGCTGGAGGCGGTGATGGGGTGTTTGGAGGCAGTGGGGGGACAGGGCAGCGCTGGAGGAGGTGATGGGGTGTTTGGAGGGCAGTGGGGGGACAGGGCAGCGCTGGAGGAGGTGATGGGGTGTTTGGAGGGCAGTGGGGGGACAGGGCAGCGCTGGAGGAGGTGATGGGGTGTTTGGAGGGCAGTGGGGCGGGGCAGGGCAGAGCTGGAGGAGGTGATGGGGTGTTTGGAGGGCAGTGGGGACAGGGCAGCGCTGGAGGAGGTGATGGGGTGTTTGGAGGGCAGTGGGGCGGGGCAGGCAGAGCTGGAGGTGATGGGGTGTTTGGAGGGCAGTGGGGCAGGCAGCGCTGGAGGAGGTGATGGGGTGTTTGGAGGGCAGTGGGGCAGGGCAGCGCTGGAGGAGGTGATGGGGTGTTTGGAGGGCAGTGGGGACAGGGCAGCGCTGGAGGAGGTGATGGGGTGTTTGGAGGGTAGTGGGGCAGGGGCAGGGCAGAGCTGGAGGAGGTGATGGGGTGTTTGGAGGGCAGTGGGGACAGGGCAGCGCTGGAGGAGGATGGGGTGTTTGGAGGGCAGTGGGGCAGGGCAGCGCTGGAGGAGGTGATGGGGTGTTTGGAGGGCAGTGGGGGCAGGGCAGCGCTGGAGGAGGTGATGGGGTGTTTGAAGGGTAGTGGGGCAGGGCAGCGCTGGAGGCGGTGATGGGGTGTTTGGAGGGCAGTGGGGAGGGACAGGCGCTGGAGGAGGTGATGGGGTGTTTGGAGGGCAGTGGGGGCAGGGCAGCGCTGGAGGAGGTGATGGGGTGTTTGGAGGGGTAGTGGGGGGACAGGGCAGCGCTGGAGGAGGTGATGGGGTGTTTGGAGGGCAGTGGGGACAGGGCAGCGCTGGAGGAGGTGATGGGGTGTTTGGAGGGCAGTGGGGACAGGGCAGCGCTGGAGGAGGTGATGGGGTGTTTGGAGGGCAGTGGGGGGCAGGGCAGCTGGAGGAGGTGATGGGGTGTTTGGAGGGCAGTGGGGGGCAGGGCAGCGCTGGAGGAGGTGATGGGGTGTTTGGAGGGCAGTGGGGGACAGGGCAGCGCTGGAGGAGGTGATGGGGTGTTTGGAGGGCAGTGGGGACAGGGCAGCGCTGGAGGAGGTGATGGGGTGTTTGGAGGGCAGTGGGGACAGGGCAGCGCTGGAGGCGGTGATGGGGTGTTTGGAGGGCAGTGGGGACAGGGCAGCGCTGGAGGAGGTGATGGGGTGTTTGGAGGGCAGTGGGGACAGGGCAGCGCTGGAGGCGTGATGGGGGTGTTTGGAGGGCAGTGGGGACAGGGCAGCGCTGGAGGAGGTGATGGGGTGTTGGGAGGGCAGTGTGGGGCAGGGCAGAGCTGGAGGCGGTGATGGGGTGTTTGGAGGGCAGTGGGGACAGGGCAGCGCTGGAGGAGGTGATGGGGTGTTTGGAGGGCAGTGGGGACAGGGCAGCGCTGGAGGAGGTGATGGGGTGTTTGGAGGGCAGTGGGGGCAGGGCAGCGCTGGAGGAGGTGATGGGGTGTTTGGAGGGCAGTGGGGCAGGGCAGCTGGAGGAGGTGATGGGGTGTTTGGAGGGCAGTGGGGACAGGGCAGCGCTGGAGGTGATGGGGTGTTTGGAGGGCAGTGGGGACAGGGCAGCGCTGGAGGCGGTGATGGGGTGTTTGGAGGGCAGTGGGGACAGGGCAGCGCTGGAGGCGTGATGGGGTGTTTGGAGGGCAGTGGGGACAGGGCAGCGCTGGAGGAGGTGATGGGGTGTTTGGAGGCAGTGGGGCAGGGCAGCGCTGGAGGCGGTGATGGGGTGTTTGGAGGGCAGTGGGGACAGGGCAGCGCTGGAGGCGGTGATGGGGTGTTTGGAGGGCAGTGGGGACAGGGCAGCGCTGGAGGCGGTGATGGGGTGTTTGGAGGGCAGTGGGGACAGGGCAGCGCTGGAGGAGGTGATGGGGTGTTTGGAGGGCAGTGGGGCAGGGCAGCGCTGGAGGCGGTGATGGGGTGTTTGGAGGGCAGTGGGGACAGGGCAGCGCTGGAGGCGGTGATGGGGTGTTTGGAGGGCAGTGGGGCAGGGCAGCGCTGGAGGCGGTGATGGGGTGTTTGGAGGGCAGTGGGGACAGGGCAGCGCTGGAGGCGGTGATGGGGTGTTTGGAGGGCAGTGGGGCAGGGCAGCGCTGGAGGCGGTGATGGGGTGTTTGGAGGGCAGTGGGACAGGGCAGCGCTGGAGGCGGTGATGGGGTGTTTGGAGGGCAGTGGGGCAGGGGCAGCGCTGGAGGCGGTGATGGGGTGTTTGGAGGGCAGTGGGGGGACAGGGCAGCGCTGGAGGCGGTGATGGGGTGTTTGGAGGGCAGTGGGGGGACAGGGCAGCGCTGGAGGAGGTGATGGGGTGTTTGGAGGGCAGTGGGGGGCAGGGCAGCGCTGGAGGCGGTGATGGGGTGTTTGGAGGGCAGTGGGGGGACAGGGCAGCGCTGGAGGCGGTGGGGGCAGCGCTGGAGCAGCTGGGCTGGGGGCGGCGGGAGGAGCCCTGGGTCAGGCCGGGGGAGGGGGACTGGCTGCGGGGATCCCGGCCCCGCACGTCGGAGGGAGGCCCCGGCTCTCCGCGCCCCGCCCCGCACTCGGCCCGCCCCCCTGCGCCGCTGCCGTGGGGAGCCGGGCTCAGTCGCTGCCGCCGCCGCCGCCTGCGCCATGAGCTTCTTGTTGTGAGTAGCCGGGCTCCAGCCCCCCGCCTCCTGCCCTGCGCCGGGGCCCGGGACCCCCTCGCTGGCCGCGTCTCCCCCCCCCGTCCCACGCCCCCTGCGCTCCGCTCTCCAGCCTGCCCGGCCCGTGCGCCGCGGGCTCCCGGCTGGTGCTTCAGGACGCGGCTCCCTGCAGCCATGAGCTGATTCCCCGAGCGGGCCCCTCTGGCAGCCCCTTCGCGCCCCTCTCCCGGCTCCCCGGCCCATCTCTCCCCCCCCCCCCGGCTGTGCGGGGCTGCGGGGAGCAGAGCTCGCCCTGTCCGTGGTGCTTTTAATTAAAGTGCGGGGTCTATAGGCACAGAATTATTGCCTCTGCCCCAGCCCGCATTTTTGGGGGGGGAGGGGGACTAGGGTCAGCTGTGAGCACAGTCGTTGCTGTAGAGAATAGACATCTTGGACAATAACATTGAGAAATCCCCATCCTCCTTTCCTATTCTGGCTCTGAATCAGCCATGCAAGTGCTGCTGTAACATGGTGTTATAATATTCCTGTTACATGTTTCTTAACATCAGCCTAGTGTTTGGGGGCAAAGAGGAGGAGGGGTTCTTGTGAGTCCTGTGTGTGTTTTTTTTTAAATAATGTTTTAAAGGGTGGGTTTCTAAAATTAGAAGTTGATTATTATATAGGACCCAGACAGCCTTGTAAATAAATATCTGTCTGGGATGTAGAAGGAGCAGTTTGTTTCATAGAGGGGAAAGCATGTTGCCATATTTTGTTCTTTGAGCCTGTAAATTAAAAAAAAAAAAAAAGTATGTGATGCAGGGGTCTAAAGGAAAAATTACAGGAAATGAATCCCTGCATTCCATTAATATAGGGAAGTGAGACTTTCTCAAATGTTACCCTGCAAAGACTGTTCTGAATTTGCTCAACTGGTAATATTTGGTGTGGGGCTAGGCCCAATGTTTATAAAACAATTTGTGAGGCAAACGCTCTGTAGATACCAAGTTATTAGACTTTGCAAATTAAACTAAAAATCTGTGCAGCAAAAACCTTTTAACATGAGGTATTTTTGTTGATGTGTGAATTAAGTCTATTGAGCCTTATAAAACATTAGGAATTAAAAGTTAAGTAAGGGTTTAGATGTTCCTTATGCAGATGACTACCTTTCATGTGCTATAAATATAGCAGGTCAAATAGGTACGAAGATCCTGAATGAATGGATATTGTTAATGAGAAAGCAATTGTTTACTGCAAGGATTCAAAGATCCTGTATAGGAATTAGAGACAAATCAGAGACATATAATACCTATGTTTTTGCTGTTCAGCTTCATAGACTAGAGTGGAACTGAATGATCCTTGTTTTTCCCTTTAGGAGTGGAAACAAGGTACTTAAGACATTACCAGTTCAGTGACCTATTAACTAAACTGAGAAGCACCCCAGAAAAAAAAAGGGGTTGGAACTATGCGGTTGGAAAAGATACCATTAAATAGTTAAACTCCATTCTAGAAGCCTCAGTCTACAAAACCTACCCGTACTTAAAATTAAGCACATACTAAAGTCTTTGCTGGACCAGTGCCATGGTGACTGCAAGTTGCTGAAAGCTTATATTGAGAACTGTTAGATGTTGTATGATTGGCCTAATTCTAAAGAACATGGGATGAGATGCTTTCCTCTTGGGAACTGAAGTAGTAGGGACTTTCTCATCATAGAGGGACACTATTCTCTGTAATTAAGGTTGATATTAGCTTCCCTTTATAAACCTAGGTATTACATATACTTTGTGTAAATTTGCTAAAACCTACTTCGTGTACCTGAAATTACATATTCAATATCTTAGTCCAGAGTAGAATTGGTAGACACTCCCAGCTGAATGACCAAGCTTGCTAGTCAAAGATTATTGGGAGTCAGGGGCATTGTCCTCGTTACAAGCCTACCTATGTCCATCCTCCATCATCCCCAGCTTCTGGAAGGTGACACCAGAATCCTGTCCTTGGATTCTGGTGTGTGCCCGAGAGTGGGAGCTGGCTTCCTGATCCATGGCCCCTAGATAATTGGTGTCAGAAAAATGTGAAACTCCACCTTCACTGACTACTGAGGAGAAAGATACGCTTTCTGTCTCTTCTCCTTTTCCAGAGTCTCCTGGCTTCTGGAATTGGGTGAAACAGGTCTCTGCTACTCTACCATTTCCTCCTAGCCTCCACTGGTCAGCATCCACTTCTTGTATGAATAACTTCAGTGCCTGTTTCTGTTGCTGCTCAGCAAAGTTAGGAGTAGCAGCAAAGGTACTGGAGCTGTCTGCAGACTCAGGAGGAAAGTACTGCATTTGCTTATATTTGAAAGGGTTTCTTTCAAATATTAAAATCTGGAAATGTATCTTTTAAAAATAAAGTTTAAATTCAGCAGAAATTGATGCTTTTTTCTTTCCCCCACCTAGCTTTCAACTAGCAAGTAGATAATTCAAGCATTTTCCTAAAAAGGTTAATGTTATGTTTTCAGTTTCCTTACCTCCCTAGGAATTATCTTTTATGATCCTGGTTACACCCATCAAAACCAAAGTCTTATATAACACATGAGCGATGTTATGTGTTAAATATCTCATTTTTTTAGGCTGCAAAATAAACACACTTTTTAGACATAGCCTCAGGAGAAGGCTTAATTGCTGCTACAGGTAACAAACAAAGTGTTTTTGCTTCCTCCCACCTTTCTCTAGTCCAATCATACCAGTACTCTCTTTTAAATTTCCAACTAGGTTACACATTTTTATATTTATCTGGTGCAGTTTTATTATGAAGGTGTCACAAAGATGCTTCTGTTAGATGTACCATGCAGTGGTGTACCTGTCTTCTGTACAAGTACAGGTTATAGCTTCAGTAACTGCTGTCATTCTCCAATTTGCCACTGAAGCACAAGATAAAAACCCACGTTCTCCTTGTCAGTGGATATTGAAATAACACAGCAGTTGTGTTCAGATGCGGCTCAATCATGCAGGGTGCTGAGTGTCTCCTGAAAGGTGGAGAGTGTTTTCAGTTTCCATTTATCAGACCCATGATTATTCCAATCTTTTGATAAAGTCAGCAAGTGGTCAGCATTTGGCTATTTCTTACTTAGCTATGTGAGAAGAATTCAAGAGATATTTTCAACTTAAAAATAGCATTTCTTTTAAAATAAATATGGTACCTACTATTATCAAACTAACACCGGTTATCATTGAGAGAAGTTAAAGAATTTTAAAAAGTTTTATTTACTGCTTGTATGTTTTGTATGTTGTCAGTTTTACTGTTTTCTCTGTATAATCCATTTTTCCCATGTTGAAAAGATCCTTGTAAACATCTAAGGGGAGCAAAAACACTTTTTTCCCCCTAAAGAGATTTAAAAGAGAGCAACAGAATATATTCTCTAACAGGTCGCACTATCAAAAGCTCCATTTAAAAAAAAAAGTTGAATTCCCAAAAGTTCAGTTTGACAGATTCTTTTCAAAAGGAAATTACACCAGAGCTGCAGAAATCATAGTCTGCATCTCCAAGGAAGGAATTAAAGATAGTTCTGTAGGCGTACCATCTGGCAACTTGCTACTGGTATCTTGAATTACTAAAACTGCCCTAGCAAAGAAGCTACATAAAAAATATTTTTAATAAAAATTCCATAATTCAGGTTCCTAAAGTGTTTATTATCTAACAGTTGTGAACCATTAAGATTATGTAGTCCTTATCAGTATGTTCAGTATATAGTTTCATATTTTTTGATTGTTTTTATTTAAGTGAACAGTCAAAATTGACAAGTACATATTTCTGGGGAAAAAGAGCTGTAGGAAACAATTTCTGGGAGTGAAGAGGGATAAGTTTATACTAGTTCACGTAAATTTTACCAATAAATAATGTATATGTCCCAACAATATGTCACTAAACGTCAATGTAAAGTTGACCTGTAAACAAAGGGGGAAATGTGCTTCTGAGGATATTGGTTTTTGTTCCTTCATGATGTGTAAATATGATCTGACTTGTTTTTAAATCTTCTAAATGCAGGCCTCCTTTATACATACGTAGGGCAAAAAGGGAATGTGTGCCCACTCTTCTCCTAGCTTCCTCCCCGACTATTTCGTGCAGATCCATTTCCAAATCAGAACTATAAAAATTATAACCACACTTCATAGCAGATAAATTACATGAAACGTAGACTTTATGTACATTTCTAGACTGACAAGTACAAGAGCTGTCTGGCTACTCTCTAATTTCCCAGCTTTGCCAGAAGTCAAGTCAGTCTGTTGTTCTGCTCCCTACTACAATCTCTCTCTCCCCTTCCTCCGACTATAGTGTCATGTGATGCTTCTTCTAGAGCTGTGGTGTCCAACCAGTTCTAAAGCAGTAACCACTCTAACTACTGCTATAGAAAAGTAGCCACACTCAACCGGCCAAATAACCAAATGTGGCTAGTAGACACCAATATTTAAAAAAGGCTCTAGAGGTGATCCTGGCAATTACAGACCAGTAACTCTAACGTCAGTACCGGGCAAATTAGTTGGAACTATAGTGAAGAATAAAATTGTCTCAGACAGAGTTGAAAATAATTTGTTGGGGGAAAGTCAACATGGTTTCTGTAAAGGGAAATCATGCCTTACTAATCTGCTAGACTTCTTTGAGGGGGGTCAACAAACGTGTGGACAAGGGGGATCCAGTGGATATAGTGTACTTAGATTTCCAAAAAGCCTTTGACAAGGTCCCTCACCAAAGGCTCTTAAGCAAAGTAAGTTGTCATGGGATAAGAGGGAAGGTCCTTTCGTGCATTGATAACTAGTTAAAAGACAGGAAACAAAGGGTAGGAATAAATGGTAAGTTTTCTGAGTGGAGAGAGGTAACTAGTGGGGTCCCCCAAGGGTCTGTCCTGGGACCCATCCAATTCAACTCATTTATAGATGATCTCGAGAAAGGGATAAACAGTGAGGTGGCAAAATTTGCAGATGATACCAAACTGTTCAAGATAGTTAAGACCAAAGCAGACTGTGAAGAGCTTCAAAAAGATCTCACCAAACTAAGTGATTGGGCAACAAAATGGCAAGTGAAATTTATTGTTGATAAATGTAAAGTAATGCATATTGGAAAAAATAATCCCAAGTATATATACAATATGATGGGGACTAATTTAGCTACAACTACTCAAGAGAGAGATATTGGAGTCATTGTGGATAGTTCTCTGAAAACAGTGAAAAAAGCAAATAGAATGTTAGGAATAATTTTAAAAAGGGATAGAGAATACAACAGAAAATATTTTATTGCCTCTATATAAAACCATGGTATGCCCACATCTTGAATACTGCATACAGATGTGGTCGCCTCATCTCAAAAAAGATATATTGGCATTGGAAAAGGTTCAGAAAAGGGCAACAGAAATGATTAGGGATTTGGAACAGGTCCCATATGAAGAGAGTTTAAAAAGACTTGGACTTTTCAGCTTAGAAAAGAGGAGACTAAGGGGGGTAGGATAGAGGTCTGTAAAATCATGACTGGTATGAAAAAAGTGAATAAGGAAAAGTTATTTACATATTCCCACAATATAAGAGCGAGGGGTTACCAAATGAAATTAATAGACAGCAGGTTTAAAACAAACAGAAGGAAGCTTTTCTTCAGTCAGTGCACAGTCAACCTGTGGGACTCCTTGCCAGAGGATGTGGTGAAGGCTAGGACTTTAACAGGGTTCAAAAAAGAGCTAGCTAGATTCATGGAGGTTAGGTCCATCAATGGCTATTAGCCAGGATGGGTAGGAATAGTCCCTATCTGCTCTTTCTCTGGAGGTGGGTGACAGGGAAGGGATCATGTGATGATTACCTGTTGTGTCCCCTCTCTCTGGGGCATCTGGTATTGTCCACTGTCGGCAGACAGGATACTGGGCTGGATGGACCCTTGGTCTGACCCAGTATGGCTGTTCTTATGTGGCTAGCATGTTGGACACCATGGTTCTAGAAGGTCTCAAGTGCTGCACAATGAAACTGACCTGATTCAAGTCAGTTTCATGGGTTCTCTGACACTGGTTCCTAATACTGGTTGTGAAAACCTGCCATTTATTCAGTTCTGGAGCACACTGTGTGCAGCCCTGGTGATTAGATTCTGTTTGTGTTTGGAAGGTTTTCGTTGAAAATATAAGATGCTAGAAACTTCCTTTTAAAAAAAACAACAACTGAAACTCATGAGAGTTTAGATTCTGCTGAAGCTAATGAAACTTATCTGGGAAAGCATCCCACTCACCATAAGCAAGGGAATTTTCCAAGCCCTGGTGGCAGCAGTGCTCGGTCGCAAATAAATGTTACTTACTGTGAAATTAAGTGTCGAAACTGGTTCCATATGCCATAGCCTCCTCCAAAGAGTTCTATTAATAATCCCTCTTCAGGCTGTGGTATATGCAACCAGTTTGTGACACTTAATTTCACAATTAGTAAGAATTTTTAGTAATTATAAGAATGATTGAATTATGGGCTGTTTAAATGTACAGTCTTACTTTAAATAATGTTAAACAGATTCTTGGTATTTTCAAGTGCTGTAGCAGCACTTCTGAGTATTTCTGTTCAGTTCTTATTTTTAAAGGGTCAGAGTTAAGGATGTTAAGAGGCGGGTAATTGGCTAATCATGTAGTACTGTATGGTTAGTCAATAAAAGAAGAATCTCAGTACTGACTCGCCCTGGGTCCAGGAGCTACCCTCACTGTGGCTCTGCAGTTTAAATGTAGTAGGAGCAGGGCTGCCTGCACGCCCAGCTCCTACTACATTTAAGCTGCAGAGATGCAGTGGGGGGTAGGTCCCGGACCTCATGCAAGCCGGGACTGAGCAGCAGCCCCTGTTCATGGCGGGGTCTCAGCTCCCTGCTGTGGGATGCGGAGCAGCCTCTGCTCGCAGCGAGCATGGGCCTGCTGTGGGCAGAAGCTGCTTTTGCAGCAGCCTCCCCTGCCCCCTCCCTCTCGCACTGCTGCCACTGATAGAGGCAGCAGCAGGCGGAGGGGAGGGAGGGGCAGCACCGCGGGGGGGGAATGCGGAGTAGTCGAGTACTCATTTACATCCCTAGTTAAGAGTGCAAGGATTTGCTCCCAAGCTGGCAGCTTAACTGGTTTTTCACTTTATATCCCTATGTGATCCCTTCTGTGAAAGCTGTCAGAAGCCCTGGTACTGGTTTTAAAACCTAAATGACCTCCCCTTCCCCATTTTCCTAGTTGCCCCATCTTTAAAACAGTGTATTTTGCAGTTCTCAGACTATCCTGACAATTTCTTTTAAAGTGCTTGCTGTTTTATTTTTTCCTTTTATACTACCTTGGGAACTCAGAAAAGTTTTAGAAAACTTTTCAGTTCTGCACATACACTGCTTTATCATAGGATTGTACCCAAGCTCTGGGATGCGGGGACAGAATTTCTCCTTCATCAGTACCACTATTGCTACTTGCATCATTGGACTGCAATACCTCCTGATGCAGGGCACCCCACATGCTCTTACAAAGAATAAGAAGATCTCTGTCCCCATGTTCCAATAGGTTTGTGTCTAACATGCCCGAGCTCTTGCTCCTTCTCCCTCAGATTACAGTTAGTGGTCTGGGGCACTGCAGTGGTGTGCTCATTAGAGCTCCCAGCTGCAAGATGAAATAGTACCACCCTGGGAGTGGTAGGATTATGGGGATGACTTTAAAGCTCCATGATATTAGTGATGTTGCAATGAATTTTAAACTCCACCGAGCACATCTAAAAGACTTCTGCACATAAAATGTAATCTTCTGAGGTACATAAATGAAGGACTAAATGGACGCTGCTGTTGGGGTTTTTCTTTTTTTCTTCAAAATTATGCCGGTGGTAAAGAAGCATGAGTTTATCAAACAAACAAACTAAAAGACACCGATAAAGTAATGCATAGTTCATTGTGGAAATATTTTTACATATTCACCACCAAAATAACTGCGCTACTTAATTACTTCCTAAATGTGTGCTTTTATGCTAAAATTGTTTCATACTTTTAATTTCCCCTTGATATTTATTATTTTTCTGAGCCAAGCAATTAGCTGTTACAGTTATAAAATTTAAAAAAAGGACAAGAACCCTGACCACTTTCAAAGGCGAGATTTCTGTGTGCCGCACTGTTTACTGTGATTCCGTAATAATATTTCTTTTGAAAGTGCATCATAAGGTGTTTTTGCTAAGACTATCTGAGTCCTTGAACTTAGAACGGAACCATTTTACAGGAGATTGGAGTAACAAGACACCAGAGGTACAGGTTTTGTCCCCAGTTTGCTAAGGAATGAAGACAGGTATCAGAAATGATTATATATTAATTATTCTGGCAAATGTTACTTTTTAAAAGCTTCATAAACATGGTCCCCTGTACATTGACATAAATCAGATATGTGCATTACGCGGCTTGTCTATATTAGCAATTCTCGACAGTTTTGTCTGTTACAGATTTAGACCTTCTACTTCTCTTCCCCTGGCACTTGACTATTGTTTCCATTAGTACTTAACTTGCTGCCTCAGTGCTCAACTTTACGTAAATAAATGAAACTTGACTAGTAAAATAAAATCTCTCCTGATTTTTTTTTTTAAAGAAAAACTAGAAGGCTCTTTTTAATTAATTTAGTCTGTTTTAGTTCTGTAGAAGTATACAATAGGTAATACTGTGGGATTGGAAATATTAAAAGAACCAGCAAATCAAATAAGCTGCAACATATGCCTTGCACGACTTATTGCTTAATTAACTAAAATATTTGTATTAAATTTCAGGGATAGTGAGCTTACTGAAAAAATTAGATGTAACTGTAAGAGAAACTATTCTGTCAGATGATTAGAGCAAGAAAGGTCATCAGTCACTTTGACTCAGTTGTTGCAGAATCCTTTTCTGGCAATGAGTGAATATTCCTTTGTCTCATTCTACAGACCATCTTTTATTTTCTTCCCATTCAATTTAAATTGGGTGTGATTGCATGAATCCAGTGTTTAGCTTTGCCTCCTCATGGTTTTTTTTTTTACATAGCCATCTAGAAGTATCTTATAGAATCCTTGTTTGGCTTGACATTGTCTACTCTGCACCTGTTTTTGCATTGGTGGTAATAGCACATAACTGGCTAGAATTGCTCTGTTTCATGATCTTTCTAGCACTCTTGGAGAAGGCCTACTGGGGTGCGTTTGTATCATGCTGAGAATCATCCTCTCCTTTGGGGAACATACAGTATAAGTCAGCAGAGACTGAGCTATCAAAAGGTAGCTGAAAAATCTAAAAATGCTTTTGAAAATGTGCATGAGAGGTATTTTACTTTTTACTTTTCTCACTGACTCCAGTGGAAGCTCTGGATTACTCATCTTTTCATGAACAAATACATTGAATGTTAAAAATGCGATTAGTTTTATAGATTATACTCTGAAGTATGATAGTAACGTGCAATGGTTCTGACTGAGTTTTCTCAAACTCTGTCCAGCCATTTTGAGGGTGGACTTGTTTATATATATAAGCAATTATAAGATGGATCTTCTGTTTATTTCACTTCTCTACAGGAGGTGCTTTTCATCTGATGTGATTTTTCATAATAGTACCCAAGACCAAAAGAGACTATTGTGCTAATTTAGTCTGACCTCCTGTAATAACACAGATGCCCCCACCCCACTCCCCAATAATTACTAGAGCAAATCTTTTAGAGAAGGATTCAATCTTGTTTTAAAATTCAGTGATAGAGAATCCACCATGACTAACTACTGCTAAGTTGTTCCAATGGTTAATCACACTCATTTAAAAGTGTATCCCTTATTTCCGGTCTGAATTTATCTAGCCTCAGCTTCCAGTAATTGGGCTATACCTTTCTCTGCTAGATTGATGAGCCCATATTTCAGCACACCTGTCTTTCTACATCCATTTTCCCAAGGCTGGCCCAGCATCGCTCCTGGATGCACCAGATGTGTCAACACTGAACACATTGAGGTCTACGCAGAGACTCTGGAACAGGCGTGTGGTATAAGGGAAGAAGAGCTAGCGTGATGCTCTGGGAGACACGTGGTGGATGCTTCAATCCCCATTTTAGAGAAACTTGGCCTTACTTCTCCTTCCCCCCTCCCCTTTCTTTTTTTTCTGAACTCCCTACCTGTGTCTACAAATACCACTATGGTCTCCTAATGCATAGAGTTACTGTTAGTTCTGCTGGAGGGGCAGGAGCAGTTCCTGTTGCTACTGTATAAGGTGTTCAGAACATCATCCTAATCCTAGTGCATTATTCTGTTCTTGTGAATACAGCAAAAGCCCTTTTATCCAGCATGCTGGGGGAACGTCAGGGGCCGGTAAATTAAAAATGGCAGTTAACGAAGAGGGAGGGCTTTGGGGATGTGGGGGAGCTGTGGGGTATAGACTCTGGGAGGGGCTTGAGTGTGGCAGGGGTTGAGGGGTGGGAGCAGCTTGGGGTTCTGGGGGGATGGGTACCAATGTTCCCTCTAACATTTTCTGTCCGTCGGCAGGTTGAATTTTCTTTTGGGCAGGTTGATATTTCTTATGTGCACCACCAATATTGAGGTGGTTGTGTGTGTGGATGTGCCCCACCATTACAAACAAAACACACATACACATGATTTTAAGCAGTCCATATGTGTGGAAGAAAATATATTAAAACAAGGGATTTTTAACAAGGAGCAATGCTTACGATATTTAATATGAAATCAAATAAAAAAGAAAATTAACACTACCCTTGGAATACATGTATCAACCTTTCTAACAGCTCAAGCTAGTACCTGCTAGTTGTGACTAATAAGAGCCAGAACTCTACCACATTAGGGATGTTAAATTGTGAGTAATTTACTAATCGAATAGTCGATGCATTTTGCATCGACTATTCGGTTAGTCAATAGAGCACCTCCGCCTTTGAAGTGTAGCAATACTCGTGGGGCTGTTGCTACACTTCAAAGGTGAAAGCGCCACATGGAGCCCAGGGTCAGGCTCTTCGCGGCATTTCAAAGCAGCAGCTCCATGTGGAGCCTGGGATCAGCTGGGGGTTCCTCTGGGCTGCACGTGGCCCTGGGCTGCACGCGGCATTTCAAAGGAACAGCACTGCATGGAGCCCAAGGTCTGGCCCCAGGTTCCACATGTCGCTGCCACTTTGAAGTACCCACTTCTCTTTCCCCTCCCTTGCTGCCTCTTTCTGATAGAGGCAGCATGGGGGGAGGGGGGAAGCGACTAATCAACTCGACTATCCGATAAGCATTTGGATTTTAAAAAATCATTAAGATCAGATTTTTAGATATCTGCAACACTCCAAAAAATGTCTGTTAAAAGAATCTTTTTCTTTCTTATCTTAAGCCATTAACACCTTTGTAAACTTTGTTTGAAATGTAATCATGCAAATGTCCTGGCACACACACATCCTTTGCAGCCTGCTCCCCTGCCCCCAACCCAGCCAGAAAGAGAGGACTACAGCGAGTCAGACAACCCAGACAAATTGCCCTGTGCTTCCTGCCTCCACCTCATTGCACAGATGCCAGCACCCACCCACTCTTTCTTTCCTCCACCTACCCCATGCAGTCAGCCCCTTATCTTCCCCTTCCCAGGAGGTTTGAGAGTGCTGAGTTTCTGCCTCTTTCTCTCTTCCTGCAGACCAGACTCTCCAAACTCCCCTCCCCTCTGACTCATCAGCCAATTAATTACTTACTTCCCTCCCTTACTTCTTTTTCTCCTCCTCCCTCTCCCACCAACCACTAATTGTCTCCTTAACTCCCTTTTTACCAGCTCTGGGAGCTCCTCAGTCCAAGCAGGCAGCTAGCTCCCTTTAGCTGCTTGATCAGCAAGACGCCCCTTCCTCGGCCGATCAGCTGAGCTCCCTGCCTGCGTGGGAGCTTTGAACTTATGAGCAGAGCTCAGAAAACAGCTGCACAAGCATGCAGGTGCGCAGCTTACAGGGAACCTTGGTGGGCGCTCATCTCTGGTGGCACAAAAGCGGCTCTCCATCCCTGCTGCTCCTGGCAGAGGCACAGCCAAGTGTCTCTGCTGCAAGTAGGCTCCCTGAATCTACAGGCACTGCCCCCTGCAGCTCCTGTTGGCTGTGGTTCCTGGCCAGTGGGCTGGGAGCTATGGAGTCAGTGCTTGGGGAGCGGGACAGAGGCAGCGTGCCTGTAGCATCAGTTGGCCATGCTTCTGCCAGCAATAGCAGGGACAGGGAGCCATGTACAGGGGGGCTGCCAGAACTGAGTGACTCCCCCATCTAGTACCTTAGCCCCTCCCACACTCTTACCCAAAGCCCCCTCCAGGAACCAATCTTCCTCCCAGAGCACACCGCACAGCTCTTGCCAGACTGGCACAAACCGCACTATAAACCAGACTTTCAGTGCAGATCAGAAGTGCTGGTTTAATGAGCTTGCCGGTGGGGGAAGTGTTGAATAAAAGAGCTTTTACTGTATAATCGTTAACTTAAGGATTAAAGTTCTCCTGAACTGTTAGCAGTCTCACAGTTCCACATCCACATATTATATAATCTCTACCAGAAATCATATTTTACATGACAGGTGAGTTGAATCTCCAATTCTGTGCCACGTTCTATAGCTCTCAGCTTTATATTACACATTTCAGTAGTGCTCTATTAAATCGGTGTTTTTTATTTCCCTGTAAATGTGTGAATTGACTTAGCAGTTTCTCATTTTTTCAGTGTACAAAATCATAGTCTCAAATGCACAAAGACAAAACCCCATTTTTTTGTAATTAATGAATGTAAAAGTTTTTGTTCCTCCTGTGATTGTGTCTAAATGTTTATAAGCAGTGAATTTTTGATGATTCAGAAGTGAATGACTTCCTTGAGCTTATCTCATTCCTTCTCATCTTGCCTGCAGAGGGAAAAATAGGAATCTTAAGAGCATTTTGCTCTACTAAGCCTTGACCTTAAATACATTGACTTATATTATCACTTCAATATAACTTGAGATATCTAGAAGGCTGTAGGCATTTTCCTCCTCTGCCCCTACCAAAATCTTGTATTTCAGGAGTTTCTGGTTCCAAATTTCCATCTGTCTTTGTGTGAAGACATTTCTGCCTCACTTGTTTACCCTCTGGTTAGTCCCCCTTTACTACAGGCACAGCTGCTGTTTAACATCAATCCATTCCTTTCAGTATTTTTATAAAACTACTGTAATCCTATCTCTGCCTTGGTTCTCTTTACACTAAGCAGTACAGCTTCAACTCCTCTCTCTGAGTTATTTTAGTTTATGTTCATCAGACCTTTTTGAATATGGTAATATCCCTACAGGTATCATTATCTGTGTCCTAGGGATACAGTCCTATTAAATCTAGAAGTTTGCCACTTTAAGTGGCAAAGTTGGCTAAATTACAGATACACTTTCAAAATCCCTGCATTTCTTGTCCTTATTAGAAGCCTAATTGTTCTTGTTATGACACAGAGACAAGCGATGTTTAAATAGTCAAGTAACTAGCTGCAGTAGAGACCTTCTCTTGCTAAAAGTTAAGGGGGATTCCTTTTGAAGTAAGAGGACTTGGACCCAAAGCATATTCTGGTGGGCTTCCTTTATTAAATTTAATACAAATCACCCACATATAGTCTTGCTGCTACTTATTTTAGATAGAATCTACCAATTTGCACTTTCCTGTTCTTGTTTTATTTCAGTCCTTGTTTATAGTTTTCCATTGTCAAATATAGTGGTAATACTTTTAGGGTTTCAGAACTTTCTATTCAAGACCCAGAAATGAAATTGGTAATTAGTACATGAGTATCTTTCTCAGCACATTTTGTGGCTACACAAAGATCTTGTTACATTTAGTCATAACATTTAAAATTAGTCTGTTTCCAAACATGAATTTAAATAATTGCAGGGACAACTCCTGTCCTTGATTCTGCTGACTTATTTATTATGGTTTTACTATAATTTTCCTAAGTTTTTAAAAAATGTTATTCTCTCTTGCGTTGCTCTGTGGCTATGTCTCTAGACTACTTCCCTCTTTCGAAAGAGGGATGTAAATTAGACAGATCGAAATTGGAAATTAATTTCCTGCACTTCATTTGCATAATGGCGGCCGCACGTTCTTTTGAAAATGGGTATTTCAAAAGTGAAACCGCCATCTAGATGCAGGTCTTTCGAAAAAAAAACCCCCACTCCTTTTTCGGAAGATCCTGTAAACCTCAAATCCCGGTTTCATTTGCAATTTCGATCTGTCTAATTTACATCCTTGTTTTGAAAGAGGGATGTAGTTTAGACATGCCCTGTATGAGTGGCAAGCATGGGAATAGGAATAAGTAAACAGGAGCAACAGTGAAACGGGCCATATACAAAGTTCTGTCAAAAGCACAAAGTAAAACAGAATTATTAACAGGAGTGTTGTAAGCAAGACATGAGAAGTAATTCTTTCACTCTGCTCTGCGCTGATTTAGGCCTCAACTGGAGTACTGTGCCCAGATCTGGGTGCCACATTTCAGGAAAGATGTGGACAAATTGGAGAAGGTCCAGAGAACAGCAACAAAAATGATTAAAGGTCTAGAAAACATGACCTATGAGGGAAGATAGAATTCGGTTTGTTTAGTTTGGAAAAGAGAAGACTGAGAGGGGACATCACAGCTTTCAAATACGTAAAAAGGTATTACAAGCAGGAGGGAGAAAAAAATATTCTCCTTATCCTCTGATAGGACAAGAAGCAATGGGCTTAAATTGCAGCAAGGGAGGTTTAGGTTGGACATTAGGAAAAACATCCTAACTACTAAGGTGTTTAAATGTTAGAATAAGTTGCCTACAGATGTGGAATCTTCATCACTTGAGGATTTAAGAGCAGGTTAAACAAACATCTGTCAGGGATTGTCTAGATGGTGCTTGGTCCTGCAGGAGGGCAGGGAGCTGGTCTTGATGACCTCTAGAGGTTCCTACCAGTTATATGAAAAAGAGAAATATATATATATTTCTTAATCTCTTTTTTTTGTCTTGTAAATTGTGACTATGGATGTTAAATATCAGTTAATTGAATAGTTGATTAACCTTGTGAAATCTTATCCATTACTTGACTATTCTACAGTACCCGGGGGCGGGGCCAGCAGCCAATGCACTCCGGCCCCACTCCCTAGAAGCCCCCTGCCACTCAGTGTTGCTGCCTCTGTATCAGAGGCAGCAGTATGGGGTGCCAGGCAAGATCTGGTCCATGAGGGGAGCCAGTTTAAAAACCAGCTCCCTTCATGGACTGGCTGCCTTTTGCCCTGCGCTGCTGCCTCTGATACAGAGGCAGCCGTACGAGGTGGCAGCAGCCCCTGTCTGAGCTCCTGGACCTGGGAGGTCTGAGCACCTGGACCTGATGCAAGCCGGGACTGAGCTGGGCTGCCTGCCTGCTTAGCTCCTAATACACTTTAAATAAGGAGCCGCAGCAGGGGTAGGTCCTGGACCCATTGCAAGCCAGGACTGAACCGGGTTGCTGGCCAGCCTGCTAAAAAATGTAATAGTGGGGGAGAGGGAGGGAAATACCCGTAGTCTATAGCATTAACCTATAAGCTTTTGCTTATCAATTAATCGGTTAATTGACTACACAATTACATCCCTAGTTGTAACAATAGTAGGTAATACTTGCTGAGGCATCTGTATTTTCTTTTAAATTATATGGTACTTATTTGCAGGGATTAAGCAATTTTAGCTGACATTTGTTATATTGTGATATGAAATCTGGTACATGTTGCATTTATTTAACATATTCAGACATTACTGAATGGTACCCATAATTCTTTGCCATGTTCATGTGCCCAAATGCTTATGGTACAAAAACTTGACTGTATTCAGCTCTTCTAATTTGTGAAACCTCTTCAGTGAAATGAGGGAAGGAGAGACCTTGTCGGGATTATTTTAATGCATATAAGATGTCAAGGAAAAAGGTTGTCCAACTCTTTCCCTCTATGTAATTATGAAAATAAAACTGGATGAAAATGTAAGTCTTGTTTTGAGATTGCTCTGTGCCTTTTTTAAAAAAGAGAATGCTAGTGAAAAGATATAAAGACCTCTGCAAACATAGTAAATGGAAAAAGTAACAGTAAGGAGAAAGTAGCCACATTAATTATGAGTGGAATTGAATTAGTGACTCAGATAGTTGAGATGTTGAACTTCTTTACATCTGTCCAAGCAAAATATCAAAGATTGAATTAGGGATGTAAAATCCCGTTTAATTGGTTAACCAGTTGAACATGAAGTTTAAGTGGGGGTGGAGTGACACTCCAGCGGAAGGCCAACTCTGATCTTGTATTTAAAAATAAAAAAGTCACTATCAATTTTAGAAAAGGTAAATGAATACTTGAAAAATATGAGCCTACGTAAGTGGTCCGCCTTATCTTATGCATCCTAAGATATTAAGGAAGTTGTCCAACAAATTTAGTGGACCTAGCGATTCTATTTGAAAAATCATAGAAATCGACAAGAAAGCCAAGTACTGATTTTTAAAAATTGTTTAAAAAGAAACAAAGACTGATCCTGGCAATTTAACTTCTTGCAAATCTAATTTCAATTTGTAGTAAAATAAGGAAAAATATCAAGAGAAAAATCATTGGACAGCTAGAGAGTAAAGAACAGGAAACATGGAGTTGTAATTAAGAAATCATGCCAGACAAATTTGATTTCCCTTTTTATAACATAATTAGAGAATTAGTGGAAGGGAATGCAATAGCTATATTTGGTCTTGAGTAAAATAATTGGAACAGTCTCACAGATTTAATTGAAAATTAATGTAAACTGTCTTTGAAAAAATGATTCCAGCTCATTTAAAAAAATGCGTGCAAGACTGTAAGGAAATACTAATAACAAACAGCTATGCATTTTGCTGGAGGAAGAGGTGTCTAGTGAGCTAGTGAAGGGTCAGTGTTGTGAGTGGTTGTACTGTTTTCAAGTATTTCTCCTCTATGAGAGCATCCATAAATTTCATCAACATGCTTCTAGAATGGGAGAAATTGTACATATTAATAAGTATAGAGAAGTAATAACAGAGAACTTAGAAGAAGAAGTGCACTCAATAAAATTGAATTAGAAAGATGTATAGAAAAGTTTAATTAATAGCTGCTTGTGAGGGACTTTGTCAAAAAAGGCCAAATATACTGTCAGTTGGTTCTCCCATATTTGCCATTTCTGCATTCAGTTGTAGACACTGTTACCAGAAAGATATTGACAAATTGGAGGGAGATCAGAAAAGAGGCCGGAGATACTGATGTATGAGGAAATTGTAAAAGAGGAAAATACTTATAGCCTGGAAAACAACTATAAGGGAGTAGGGCAATATTGCATTCTTTATATGTCTGTAGACTTAAGCACCAAAGATGGTTACTCAGTGTGAGTAAGAGCCTGAAACTAAGGCTACATCTACACCACACGCTTATTTCAAAATAAGCTATTCCGGAGTAATTATTCTGAAATAGCTTATTTCAAAATAGCACACTGCAGGGAAGCCTCAAAATTAGTCAGAGGCAGGCTTCCCTAATGTAGACGTGCTATCTCGATTTAGAGCCCCAGGAGGCACTGGGGAGGAATAACTTAGAATGTCCTGGGGAGGGGCTATTTCAAAATAGCAGCAGTGGAGCATCTACGCACGCCTTATTTCGGAATAGGTGTTATTCCTCGTGGAATGAGGTTTACAGATTTCGGAATAAGCCGTCCGTTATTTCAAAATAACGGAATGGCTGTGTAGACACTCGCATTGTTATTTCGAAATAACACTAGTGCAGTGTTGACACACCCTGAAAGAGCAACTTCCTGATGGTGAGATTTTATTGAGACGTGGCATGACACTGCTAGGGAAACTGTGGAAGCCTCATCACTTGGAAGTCTCAAGTTTGTTTCTATATGATATTTTGAAATGTAGATCAATTTGTTGTGGGTGAGAAGGGCAGCATAAACTATTTTCTGTACCTGCAAGAGCCAAAGTCTGTGGGAAGCATGAATTGCTTTAGCTGCTAGAGCAGTTTTAGGGCTGTGTGCACTCTTTCTGACATGGCATCCAGCCAACTCTTTGGCTTCTTGGTCTGTTATAGTTCTTAAATGTGTGTTGTGACAAAAGGCAATGTCATTTCCATGTTAATCTGTGACAACAGGAGCACCAGGAAGCAGACGACTAAGTGCTCTGCTGCTAGATGTTTGCTTTGTGGAGATGTGTACTGTTCAGAGGCTTTACTCACTGTTGATTGCTGTTGTTGAAGGCCATTTGTGGCCCACAGTTTGCCTCTGGCTGTTAGGGTTTATATATCGTATATACTCCTTCATTAGCCCATTTGTTTATAAGCCAACACCCCCCGCCATGATTAAAAGGTAAAAATGGCAAAACGCTATGACCCTTTTATAAGTTGACCCTATATTTCAGTGGTTGGCAAACTTCAGTTCCTGGCTTGTCATGGTAAGCCACTGGCACGTCAGGACCATTTGGTTACGTGGCGCGTCTAGAGGCACGGAGCCCTGTAGCTGCAATTCGCTGATCCTGGCCAACAGGAGCAATGGGAAGTGGTGGCCAGCATGTCCGTCAGCCCGCACTACTTCCCGCAGCTTCCATAGGCTGGGAGTGGCGAAGTGCAGCCACTGGGAGCTGAGAGGCGCCATGTCTGCAGACGCTCCAGGTAAACAAAACGTCCCAATGTGCAAGCGGCTTACCCTGGTGGGCTGGGAGCCAACATTTGCTGACCCCTTTTATAGATCACTAATGATGGAATGTCAGTTCTGGACTTGCTTGCGTCTTCAAAAAAAGTGCTAACATTTTATTTTTATTTAAATTGTATCTGCATGGAATTTGACCCATCCATTTCACAAAATGCTAGACCTTACAAGTCAATCAGAAAAATACAATGAAGGATAGTACTATGGCACTGGTGTCCGTGTAATTCGATCTCTTCATGCCTGTTGGCCACTGGACCTCCTAAGTCTCTAGCCAATCGGAAAATATAATGTGCAGAATCGATAAAAATCTGTAATAAAATTTAAATAGCCTATTGTCACCACAGACATTCCAATCAACGGGGCTGCTTTATAATCATTCTTTATTTCAATTTGACAGATAAAGCAGGTGACATTCCTCTTGAAAGTCCTACAAAATCTATAACTAAATTATTTTCCAAATTTTTCATTCTAGTATTTAAAATGAACAATGGTGAAATCAAAAGAAAACGGTCTGCTTATGATGCAGCATTCAAACTTAAAGTTGTTGAATATGCAGAAGCAAACAATAATTGTGCTACTGCTTGTGAATTCTGTATCAATGAGGCACGTAAGAGAATGACAAAAATAAACAAAACAAAATTGTTTAATAGACATGCCCAGAAGCAAGAAAAAATGTCTAATGAGGTATGTGTCATTTCATGGGCTAGAGAAAGATCTCAATGATTGAATGTCGACAAAAAGGGTACCTCATCACTAGAACTGGAATTTGTGTGCGTGGTCTGCAAATATCGAAAGATGACAAATACACGTCAGTAAAGTCATCAATATTTGTTGCAGCAGGTTGGCATACTCGTTTCATGAACTGTCATGATCTCTTGTCTTCATCAGTGAACAAAGATAGCACAAAAGCTGCTGAGAGACCTTGAAGAAAAAATCGAATCTTTCCAAAGGTGTATTATAAAACATCAGAAGGAATATGCATCTGAGCAGTCACAAATAGAAAATACAGATGTAACACTAATGACATTTGATCTCCCAAGCAACAGAACGGTAATTGGCGTTGGTGAAAAGACAGTTTTAATTAAAAACACTGGCCATGGAAATTTCATTTTATAGTGGTTTTATCATGTTTGACCAATAAACACGATAAATGACCAATAAAGCTCCCTCCTGTTGTTGTTTTTAAAAGAAAAGCCTGGATTAAAAACATGAAATTTCCTGTAGGTGTATGTGCACATTAAAAAAAGTACGTGCACATTAAAAAAGGGATGTATGTATGTGCACTTCAAATATACGTGCATATTAAATATACATAAAGTACGTGCACATGAAAAAGGGATGGATGGAAGAAAGTGGGACTATTGAATAGCTGGGAAAAGCATGTAATAAGAGACCAGGAACACTCCTCAGAAAACCTTCTGTGCTTTTATGGGACATGTTCAGGGCAGATAAGATGGATGAGGTGAAACGTGGCCAAAAAAACCCCTAATTTGGCTATAATACCTGGAGGCTTCACTTCTGGGCTACAACTGCTTGTTGTCTGCCTGAACAAACCCTTTAAAGACAGGCTGCGCAAAATGTGGTCCAACTGGATGTGCTCAGATACGGTGAAGTTGCCAAAAAGCAGGAATCTTATGAACCCTGAAATCAATCCGGTTGCCCGGTGGGTGAAGGATGCGTGGGAGTCCATTTCTTCAGGGTTTTGCTAGATAACACTAAAATAAATCTGCTAAAGCTGTTGCATGTTTCTTGTGACTCCAACTTTTAAAATACAGCAGAGTTGGCAAACTTCAGTTCCCAGCCCATCGAGGTAAGCTGCTGGCGCGCGGGGACATTTTGTGTCCTTGAAGCGTCCACCGACAAAGAGCCCCTCAGCTTCTAGTGGCTGCAATCCGCTGTTCACAGTCAATGTGAGCTGTGAGAAACAGCACGGTCGAGGGACATGCTGGCTGCCACTCTGACTACACAAGGGGGAGATATAAAAAATGTGGCCATTTTTTTCAATTCCTTAGTCTTTCATTTTTGCTTGTCTGGGTGATCTAAGACTGTAGCCTTTTTTTTTTTTATTGTGACCTGCTATCTGTGTGCCTTTTTGATCCCAGCTCCTCCCTGTTGAATCATCCTGTCAACTGTACTTTTTCTTCACTTCCCATTCTGCAATGCTGCTGTTTGTACTACTGTGGACAGAGCTTTGTAAACCTAAGCCACTTTCACAACCGGTAGGCTCTTCCAGGAATCAGTTCAGCTGTGTTTTACAGTGCATGGAACTGGGTACGGTAGTATCCCATGATTCCAGTTCTGACTTACATAGCTCTCTGAAGGTTCTTCAGAGGTCAAAAGTCCATTAAATGATCACATGTAAAAACATGGGTGCATTAATTGCAGATGGTAAGCATGTCAAACCTTTGACTGGTTCCTAGTTTAGAAGCCATTTAGAAGTTGAGAAATGCTGCAGCAAACCGTATAAATTCTTACTCATACCACAGCTCTGTCTAGGTTCTTGTGACTAGAGACCTGCAAATCCATGGATATCCACAACTAATTGTTGCAGATGCAGATACCAATTTTGTGTCCACGCACGGCTCTGCCTGTGTCCTCCCATCATAACTGTGAACATCACAAATATTAATGAAAGTATGAGACCCAAGGGAAGTGTAATCTCCCTTTTACAGCGTAGAAAACAGACTTGGCTATGTCTATACAGTGACATAGGGGTGCGAGTTCCCTGCTCACATATACATGTTCACGCTAGCTCTCCGTGAGCAAGCACAAATATTGGTAGCATTTGCAGGCCAGCTGAGCTGTGTCAAGTACACACCTTGTCAGATTTGTATTCGGCATAGCTCAGCCCTGCCTCTGCTGCCACTGTCCATGCTATCAAGGCTACACTGCTATTTATACTTGGGCTAGCCAAATCCAAAGTCTAGCAGAAATTTAAAAAGAGCTTCCATAACCAATAACCACTGTTACTTTATCAGACTGTTACTTTATCAGTGTTGCCTACTCCAAGTGTTCAAAAATCATGATTGGCTTAAAATTATAATTTTGGGGATCTTTTTATTTGCCTCATAGTTTTTCAGGTTTTAGCATTGACATATTCAAGTTTTCTTAGCAATCATGAAATTTTTTCATTGAAATTTGATGTTTGCAGAATTGCATGATTTTGAGGAGTTGGGTCTTTCAGACAAACAGTGGAAGATTTGCAATAAAATTATGAGCATTGGCAGCATTTCTTTGCTCAGTTCTAAGTGTACATCTGAGTTGATCAAGCTGGAACTGGGAAGTAGAGGTTGCTAAATATACACAAACACTGATTATTCTGAACAGCCTTTTTTAGATTGTGTACTGTAGCATTCATCCTTGACCTAGGTCTTGGGCAGCAGGCCAGAAAGGAAGGTGTGGCCATATATTGTCTTCAGTTTACAGAGGGCAAGAGCAGGCACTTGAACCAGGAAACGAACCTCCCTTCTTGATATAGTAGGCAGGGTCAAACAGCAGAATCTCCAGGAAGTGTTTCAAATGGCAATTTGGAATGCTGCCTTATTTTGAAGCGTGCAGGAGCTGTGAGCAATATACAGCGTGGCTGGGTTTATCTGAAAATGTTTAGAAACCAAATCAGTATTTTCACTGTCGTATCAAATAGTTGTTCTTGAGGATTGGTCAGAAGGCTCATTGAATAACACTATAGATTGCACCTCTATAAACCGGGACTCTCTGGTCCAGCAAGTGATCAGAGAGTCCTGACACGCTGCTGCGGGGGCCCAGGAGCCCTGTGCAGGGGGGGCAGAAGCCCAGCATGCTGCGGGAAGGAGCAGGAGCCCTGCGTGCAGCCCAGCTGGGTTGCCCAGGGGGCCAGGAGCTGGGAAGACCAGTGCACGGCTCATCTGGGCTGCTGGGGGGTGGGAGGGAGGGGTGCAACTCAGCTGGGCTGAGGAGGGGACCACTGGGAGGGGGGAAGGGAAGCAGGAAGCCCAGCACGCAACCCAGTCTAGTGGAACAGCAGGGCAGGAGGTAGGGCCTGCAGCATGGGTGCCAGAAATTTTGGTCCGGCAAAATCGGTCCCGAGGGTGCTGGACCAGGGAGGTCCAACTTGTACTACAAAGGGACAGACCTAGCTATGAGGGAAAATCTTAATACTTATTGAGTGGGTTGCAAAATTTGAAACGTTCTAGGGAAATAGTTGAGAATGAGGAAGAGGTGTGAGCTGGTGCAAGTAAGTCTTCAGTAAGCTCAGCAACTGGTTGAAGCCTTGGTATATCACAGCCAGGAAAAGATAACATGCATTCCTGAATGAGGAGAGTGTTGAAAACTCCAGCTGCTGCCGTCTCTGGTTAAGAATACTACGTTACTAGTCTTGAGGCAAGCCACAGAGCTCCGACATGCTACTTTAGGTACAGCGGTTACCTTAATACCAGAGACTAGAAGTGAAGAAAAATGCAGCAATTGTCATTTTATTTTGTGGCAGGTGAAACAATAAATAGCAAATAGACGGTATGCTGAGGTGTATGCAGTAAGAAGAATGCTGGCTGCAAGGGAGCAAAAAATGAATACCAGACTGCTGCCAGTTGGAGTTTAGAAGAAAAAACATCTAGTTTTGAATGACATTAGTCTCAAAGCCACAAACTGTGGGGAAGGGAAGGGATGCCGAGGGGGACTCGTTTGTAACTTGTGTTGTGTGGCATTCTGTTCACTTCCACAGAAGTTCCCCATGTCAAGCCTCTCCCTCAAAATATTGTGATATGTTTTTGACAGCTTTTATATGATGTCATACATCAAAAGCATCTATTGGCTGATTTTTTTTTTTTTTTTTGGCATGCGTCTGACATCTATATGCTTCAGTTTAATGCCACTGCTTGATGTGAAGCAGAAGGAAATGAAACTGGCATTTAGTACCGAGACTGAAAGCACAGTAAAATGGCTATGCATCTGCACTATTTGGTCTAAATAGTTCAGGACAATAGTAAGAGAATGAAGTAGTGTATTTATTTATTTGCCATCTTGGAAGATGTGGATTCAAATCCTATTTGGCTTAGAACTGAAAATTATTTGGGATTTTGCAACCCAGGCCCAAGTGTATATTTGTATTCTGAAAACTACTGTACAGTTTGATGCAACTGGGAGTCTCTCTTCATTAGAAAGTCCAGGCCTGGAATCAGGGCCGGCTCTACGCACCAGCAAATCAGGCAGGTGCTTGGGGTGGCAGTTTGCCAGGGGCGGCATTTCAGGTAAGCAGCCGGTGCTGCCCCAGCAACGCCTAGCCCCGGCCCGCTGATTTAAAGGGCCGCGGCCGGGAAACGCCGGGAAACACCGCGGCTGTGCGCAGCCAGCTGTCAGCACCAATGCGCCCCGGAGCCTGCTGGCTGCCCCTGTCTTCTCTCCTGCTCCTCCCTTCCCCTGTCAACGCCTAGCCCCGCCCCGCCGATTTAAAGGGCCGCAGTCCAATGCGCCCCGGAGCCTGCTGGCCACCCCTGTCTCCTCCCCTGCTCCTTCCCGCCCCCGGCAACGCCCCGGCCCGTCGATTTAAAGGGCCGCGGGAGACGCCGCGGCAGCACAGGCAGCACTGGCACCTTGTGCGCCTGGCCCCGGAGCCTGCTGGCCGCCCCGTCTCCTAGTCCTGAGTCCTGCTCCTCCCTGGCGACCGCTACCTCCTCCGAGAGCCTTTCCACTCCAAGCCATCAGCCACCCCTCCGCCTACATCGTATGGCAATCCCAGGTAAGATGCCCCCTTTCCGCCTAGGGTTGCCATGTGTCCGGTATTTTCGCTTCCTGTCCGGTAAAAAAATCAGAAAATACGGACACCTGGCAAACCTACAAACACTCAGCCCGCTGGCCCAGCCCCTGGCCTCTCCCCTCTAGGCCCCAGACCCCGACAGCCTCAGCCCCACGGACCCTTTGAAGTCTGTTCCTAGTATATTTCTCTTGTTCATGTTTGTAGTAGAAGTAGAACCAAACAAGGATCCAGCGCGTGCGTGCGCACGCACACAGACACACACACACACAGAGTGAATATTAACTGTTCTACACTCTTCAAAGAACCACACATGCTGTTTCATAGATATTTCTTTAAAGAATTAAACTTCGTCGATCTGGGTAAACTTTTGTGTTTGATGTCTCTAAGGCAAGCTTCATTCCATATATAGTTGTATTGGGCACATACAACTCTCCACTCCCTCTAACACCTCATAAACTTGAATATATAATGGCTACTAAAATGATGGACACACAAAAATAAAGTGCACATGCACACCCACTGATCTCAGTTTATCTGATAACATAGATGTGTTAGAGCCACATAAGGAGCCACTGCATTCCAAAACAAATCTAGTTTAACAATACAACTATTTATTGATGTAGTTTAGATGTCTTATGTGCTATAGTTATCATAATTGGTTGACAAGTATGTTTAAACAGAGTGGTATTGTTAGCTGATTGTAATTGGTTTGAAGATTGATTAAGTATAGCCATAAACTACTTGAGTTTTAGATGTGGCACAAGTTCTCCCTTCTATTTTTGGTACTTAGTTAAGGAAATATAAACTATTTGTGTTAATAGTTTTTCATGCATTCAAACCACAATTAAAAAGTAGCCTATTTCTAAAAGAACAATAAAGTAGAGATTTAAGGTACATTTCCCACTCTTGAAAAAGAGCTTTGTGTGAGCTGGAAATCTTGTCTCTGTCACCAAAACAAAACAAAAAAAATTGCGAAGTGCAAATATGTAAAAGCCAACAAAAAGGGGTGGCGGGGCAGCCAAAAATTTTTTTGCTTGGGGCAGCAAAAAACCTAGAGCCGGCCCTGCCTGGAATAGCATTGGGGCTATCCCAGAATCTATTCTAGTGGTCAGAATATGGGAGCTGGGAATTCTGAGTTTATTTTCCAGGATTTGTATATGTGTGTGATATGGGCAGGCAGTGCTCCCTGTAAAATGCACACTAATGTGTCCGCCCAGGAGAGATTCCAATGCTGCCCAGCTGATTAGCAGAGTGCCCACAGCTCGGTTTTTGTTTCCACTGGTGGTGTACTTCACACATGCCTCGGTGCACAGAAAAAAATATTCTGCACGTGGAACAAATCTGCACATGGATGGAAAAGGTTAGAGGGAACATTGTTGGCAGGGTAAACTTGACCTCCCTTTGCATTAGTTTCTGTGAAATGGGAATGCTATATATTTTCCTTATTGTGTGGTATAAAATTCTCTGCTTTGGGTGAAAATGTGCCATGATAGCAAGAAGCATTTGTTGTTCTTGTTCAGGGGTATATAGTGCCAGATGCCTGAGGAACCTTGCGTATTGTCCAGTGGGAAGGTTTTTCAATTTATGCAGCATCTAAGCATTTACTACACCCATCTCTTTCTCATGCTCACCATACAAAACAGGATTTCTAGCACTGATTGTTATGGTGAAAAACTTCCAAACATGAATTGAGTATAAACCAGAACTATGCTAACCTTCATGAGTCTGTAGACAAAATTTTTAATGCCTGAAACTGAGACGGAGTATGTTAGCAAAAACCCTACCTTCTCCTCTGAGCATCCTGGAAACTCTTAGGTTAGGTTAGAGAGAGAGAGAGAGAGAATGAAAATATACCCTTTCTGCAGTGTTGTCTACACTTGCAATTTTGTCGTGTCTTGCCATATTTGATGTTTTTATATTAAAAAACCCACCACCTAGAGAGAGGAGATTATGGAAGAATCCCAATTTCATTTTTTTAAATAAAGCATGTGTCTAAACTTGATAGTTGTTGAGAAAAGCTTGAAAATGTGACTGTGAGTGCACCATGAAGGGCCAAATAAAAAACAGCAAATTAAGAGTCCAAAATTAATTATTTTTGTAAAATCTCATCGGGTGGTGTGTGTTGTTTTTTTTTTTTTTTTTGGAACCTGTCTCATTCATTTTGAATGCTTGGGGAAGCAATACTGCCTTCAGCAGACAAAAGGGATGGAGGACAGGCTTCAAATTAGTCAGACGCTTTGTATTTAGATACTGATACAAAAGATGGAGCCGCTGTCAATTCTGTGTTCAGCTGTTTTTCATGTCTTACATGTTGTTCACATTCTTTATCTGGTCTGTGCATGTATTCAGCTACTATTATCAGTTCTTAATTTTCAAGGATGGATCTTCAGCAAACTAATCATAAAGTCTTTTTTAATGCTTTGGGTAATATAAACATTTTCCAGCTACAGACAGACCTTGCCCTCGAGACGGTGATGAATTCAGAAACAAATGAAATAACAACACTGCTGTTGCCTTTTGCGCAGTATGCTCCCTGAGCGGTCTGCTTCCCACTGTCCAGTTGGTTTAGTAAAACTGTGGGCAGATTTTACACTGAATGTTCATTTTAACTTCTGCAACTTGTAGGAGACTGTCTTGATTGCTGCCACTCAGCACATTGAGCATAGACTGAGTGGCTATTGCGCTGTTAGATAGGGTTTAGAGTGAAGGCTGACATTGTATAGTGCTGCTGATTTGGGGTGGAATGGAAGAGGACTCGTCCAAGGACTCTGTCATGTTACTCATGTGGCTCTGTCCTCACAAAATGTTCAGTGAATCTTCCTTTTAATCCACATCCTTTACATTGCTGACTTAACATGCGGTGAGATGGTTACATGTGGAATCCATGAATCACGCAGGGCTTGCTGCCAGGCTTCCCATTGTAGTACAAATAATTTCTTTGGGATCTGGATCCACAAGCATAACAGGTGTCACATGGTTTCACCAGTCTCGTGTTTTGCCCAGAAGGTAGACAGCAGAATTTTATCCCAGCAGCTAGAGTTTCTTAGGCCTCGTCTACACCAGTGTTCCTCAACCAGTGGTACGAGAGAAGTCTGGGGGGGGGGTACGTCAGCACAACTGAAATTTGGAGAAAACTGAATTTTTGTTTTAAGTTTTACAGCACTTTATTGTTTTTGTACTTTTTACACCCAAAAATTTCATCGCCTGCCTGGCTACAATTATGTTGTTTAAACAAATGTGTTGCAATGGTAGAAAAAAAAAAAAATTGTGTCCAAAAACTGTAGGTACTGGGGATACTTACAAAATTTTTTTTTTTTTTTTTTTTGAAAAAGGGGTACTTTATAAAAAAAGGTTGAGAAACACTGGTCTACATTATGCCCTCCTCTCCCCCCATCGAGTAGCATAGCTGAAGTCGATGTGCTTAGACCTATTTACTGTGGTGTCTTCCATGCAGTAAGGTTGGCAGCTGATGCTTTCCTGTCAACTCATCTATTCTTCATGTCCTGGTGGAGTACAAGGGTCAACAGGAGAGCACTCAGAGGTTGATTTATTGTGTTTAAGCCGGGGTGAGTAACCTACGGCCTACTTGCCTGGATCTGGCCCCTGAGACTCAGGACTCCCTGCCCCCCCCAACATTGGGGAGCCCGCACTGGTGCTCCAGCCCCCCACGGTCCCTCATGGGGCTGGAGCACACAGAATCTACTAGCTTGGGCCTCCCTAGATGGTGTGTGAGGGGACCACATCCGTGAGGTGTTGGTTTTTTGTTGTTGTTGTTGGTTTTTTGTTTTGCTTCTCATTTGTATGCGGCAGGCCCTGACTGATTTTTCTGTAGGTCAGCAGCCCCCAACCCTCCCAAAAAGCTCCCCACGCTCTCCTAAGCAGACAATAAATCACTGATTAATCTCTGCAGCCACAAATCCACTGTATAGTGGAGACAAGCCCTCATAGCCAGTCCCAACTACTGTGTGGTACTACAAATCTACAAGGGAGAGGGGCAAATGTACATTACAGTCCATGTCTGAGGTGAACAGATACTCTCTCTCTCTGCGGCCTGGCCAAGGATTGAGGAAGTCTTTCTTCAATAGTACGCCTTGACTCTTAGAAAGATCCATTTTCCAGAAACGATAAATCCTTCCCCTTCTGCTCCCTTTTCCCAGTCACAGTAACAGAACTAAGAGACCTGCTTTTGGTCAGGAGCTACCTATTGAATTAAAAATAATAATAGCCTACAGACAAATGTGGGGTGAAATAGTTATTCTTCTCACACTTGTTCCATAGAAGTGAAATATATGTGTCATTCCGTTGTTTTGTGGCTTACTTGTCTTTGATTTATGGATAATAGTCTCCCAAAACGGTTCTGGTAGGAAAACTACAGCATGTTATAATTAATATCTTTGTGTGTGACCCATCACTTAACGTATGGAGGTGAGTTGTGAATAGGTAAGTGGTGTGCATAGGTGGCCCTGCCTGACTCCCAGTTATTCCCCCATTTTTGGGGGGCGTTGTCCCCCACACTTCCCAGAGTTGCCTCATATTTTAGAGAGATGGGGGACACTGCTTATTTGCCTCCCCTTCTCCTGTGATTTTATTTTATTTTTATTTTATTGGTTACAAGCTGCTGCCGCACTCATTAGCCTCTTCTCATTGTGTTATGGGAATCTACCTGAACAGGGGTAGGGCTTCACTGTGTAGAGTAGGGATGTTAGATAGCATGTAATTGATTAGTCATGTAACCACATCAAATTTTAGTAGTTACCCGACTATTCGATAGTCCTGGGGGCAGGGCTGGCAGCCAGTGTGCTCCTGGCCGCACTCCTAGGGAATGCGCTGCTGCCCCTCTATCAGAGGCAGGGGGCGGGAGGGGCAGGTAGATCTGGTGCTTGTGGGGAGCCGGCTCCCGCCTCCTCCCTTGGTGCCTCTGATACAGAGGCAGAAAGAGAGGGGAATGTGCGTAGTCAACAGGATTAGCCAATAAGCCTAGGCTTATTGGTTAATCATGTAGTCATCTACACGTTGACCTCCCTAGTGCAGAGAGAAAGAAGATCAATTGCAGGGCCCCTGCCATGTATTCAAAACTTTTAAAACTGTATAATGTACATATTGGATCATGTGTGGCCACTCACCTTGGTGTTCCTTTTTCATTTTTGTACTTAGGAAGTTATAGTTTGTTTACCAATCACTGTCATGTGCATTAATGAAATCAAATTTCTCCATTTAACGAAGTGTTACTATATTAAAGTGAACCTCTTTACATGAGGGTTTATTGTTTTTGTGGATTTTATCATACTGAGTGAAACTATTGAATCTGCCTGCATAGTCTCTTTAGTGTTGATATTCAAGAAAATTGGACATGGGTGCTGGGTTTTTTTTTTTCAGATGTCTATTTTTTTGCAAATATCTAAGTATCTGTTTGGCCTTTGTTCAGCTGGGTATGTACTAGATGTGTTTTCCATATTTTTCCATAATAACAACCTTCATAGTTTTTGGAGCCATGCTTTTAATTATGGGCTTTTTTTTTTCCTTTTCAGAGAGGCTATTGCTAGTTTGGTGGCTACTAGCTGATGATAAATGAATTCTTCATTTTCTGAGTGTAATTCTTTCTGCTAGGAAGCTCTAGAAGGTTTGCAAGAGGATCATTGGGTATCAGATATCCAACAATTTGTTGTATTTGAATACAGATTGCATCCAGATGCTCTCTAATGACTAGACATATCTGCCCTGTATGGATAACATCACCTCTGTCACCAGTGTCTCCAACACTTGGGCTCTATTCATTTTCTCTGTATTTTTGACCTTACTGGCATGAAGGACCATTGAAACAAGAGTATCTTAATTGTTAGTACGATACCAGAAAATTTCTTTATGGATCCTCTTTTTCCCATCAAAGCTCATATCTCTGGGGTAATTTCTCTGTCCATAATCTTTTCCCACTGTGCTATACATGGACACACCTTTTAGAAAAGTTGGCTGCAAAGATTGATATACGTTAATTTCTCTCTCTCTCTCTGTGTGTGTGTGTGTGTGTGTGTGTGTGTGTGTGTGTGTGTATTTATATAAAATATAAAAATGTCATATTTTAGATTGTTTCCTTATCAAGTTGAAGGCATTGCTTCTGTTATAGTTAGTATTCTGTATAAAACAATGAAACTGAGAAAAAGGCTTCCATGGAAGGTAATGGCACCCTAGGGCAAGGTTAGCTTGGAATTCTAAATAATTAGGAAAGCTTCTTTGATGAGCTACTGGCCAACCATATGTATTCCATGGCTCTCATAACCTTGTAACTCTCTGGTTCTAGATGTTGATTAAAATGTGGATGATTTGCAGTGGTGGTGGTTGGGAAAGAAAAATTAATTTATTTCTACAGGTTGAACCTTCTTCAACCAGGACTCCCTAGTCCAGTAAGTCTGTTGCTGGACATAAGAACGGCCGTACTGGGTCAGACCAAAGGTCCATCTAGCCCAGTAGCCTGTCTGTCGACAGTGGCCAGTGCCAGGTGCCCCAGAGGGGATGGACCGAAGACAATGATCAAGCGATTTGTCTCATGCCATCCATCTCCAGCCTCTGACAAATTGAGGCCAGGGACACCATTTCTATCCCCTGGCTAATAGCCTTTTATGGACCTAACCTCCATGAAATGATCTAGCTTCTCTTTAAACTCTGTTATAGTCCTAGCCTTCACAGCCTCCTCTGGCAAGGAGTTCCACAGGTTGACTATGCACTGTGTGAAGAGAGGACCAGAGGCAGGAGTCCTGTGAGGGCCAGGAACCCAGCCAGGCTGGCTGCGGCGAGGCTAGCAGCCAGAAGCCCTGCCCTGCCTTGGGAGTCTGGCTGAGCCAAGTGGCAGGGCGGCCGGAAAGAAAGCAGGCTCCAGCAGGCCAGTGGTCTGCTGCAGTGGGGCTAGGAGCCCCAGCAGTGGACCGTGGGGCTGCTGCAGCAGGGCTGGCAGGGTCACGAACCCTGGTGGCTGAGCCGCAGTCTGCGGGGGGGAAAAGGGAGAGGCCCGGCAGCGGGACTGTGGGCTGGCGGGACCGGTGCTGCTGCGGCAGGGCTGGCGGGGCCGGGAGCACTGGCGGCAGCATAGCGGTTTGCTGTGAACCTGAAAGCCCCAGTGGTGGGACTGTGGGCTGCCGTGGCAGGGCAGTAGGGCTGCTCGCCAGTGGGGAACCCCCCCAGGAGGCCAGACGAGGAGTGGAGCTGGGCTGGGGGGCTGGCAGCAGGGGGGCAGAAACCTCCCTTGGACCAGCAAAATGCTTCCTTTGGGACCACACAGGTCCCGAGAGAACTGGACCAGGGAGGTCCAACCTATAACTGCATTTTCTAACCCATAGACTAACCTTTGCTAAAAAATGTGTATACATTTCTAGAAGATGTGACTTTGTATATTTATTTGTAATCTAGGAATATTTATACTTGCGCAGTTGTTCGTTTAATAAAGATTTAGTGTGTGGCTAGATTAGAGCACCCAAACCCACTACTGCTTTGAACTGGCTATCTTGATTGCACTATATTATTTGGAAAAACTAGTCCACCTGTTTAATGTCTGGTCACTTTTATGAAAAGAGTTATTGGTAAATAGACCCACACAGCAAATATTGTCTATACAACTTAAGTACGTTTGAATTTTTGGGTACTTAGTCATACTGACCATAGCTGAATAGTTTTTGACCCGTTGTAGACAGCATGCCAGAAACATGCAACTGAGGACCTGGGTAGCTAGCTCGCTGGTGAGTGCCATAAGGAGCAAGCGAATGCCGCGTCACCACCAGACCTTTTTTCCTTTTTAAATATTGTTTCAAGACATGGTGCTTGGTGGCTAACCAGCGAAATGTAAAGTTTGCCAAGTTAGGTAATTGTTCCAACTTCTTGCATTGTATTTCTGCATTCATATTAAAATGGCCGGATGGAAGAGATTTAAGTTAGCATGTAGGAGCACAGCTGAAAAGATAAAGATTTCTGACTTCACACGCTAAATAAGGTAGCTAATAGTGAACTAAGTGGAAGCTGAAAGCACCTGACTCAGAGTAGAAAAGTTGGGACTGTTCAGTGCAATAAATAAAAATGCTCAAGTTATATTTATAAGTATAGGTTTGAGCATCTCAAATTTTTCTTTTGTGCTGCCTCTGACTATGCTTTTATTGCCATGGAGAGAAAACATCCAAATACCAAACCTATTGGTTGGGAGGGAAGGGGATTAAGGTATTAAAATATTTACCCAATGCTCATAAATTAGTTATTGGAAGATGGCATATTGGAGCATAACCAGCCAAACGTAATTTGGGTGCCACTAGAAATAAATGACATTACTGTGATAGCTAACCACCGTTGCAGATGAAATCACCAGCTCTTTTGCAACAAGTAGAAAAAGATACTATATTTTCAATGACTGTCTCGATTAGTAAAATAGATGGAGTTTTGAAACATATTCGCTAGCCCATTATGATTAACATGTTTTTGAATACCAGTTAGACGCTCACGTAGAAAAAATAACACTGGAGTTAAAAACACATTAATTAAGGCATGTTGGCGAGTATGTGTTAACATCACTTATTTACCTGACAGGGACTAACATTTTCTCCAATATTCAAGTGTTTCAGTATGGCTATTTTTGGTAAGGCTGTATAATTTGAAGCACAGCGTGCTTCATGTTCACTCTAAAACGGTTAATTATATGGAGTTTAGTTCTGCCTCTCGTGCGTGTGTGTGCGTGTGTGTGTGTGTGTCTTTCCTTGAAAAGCTACGCAGTATGAATACTTGAGATCTAATTTTGTGTTTAGCATAAATTTCCTCTTTGGAGTTGGGCAGGTAACTTAAGGTGTGTCTACTCTGTAGTAAAACATCCACAGCTAGCCTGGGTCAGTTCACTTGGGCTCCTGGGGCTTGAGTTGTGAAGCTATAAAACTGCAATTTTGTAGTCCCACAGCCTGAGCAATGTGACCTGAGTAAACTGACCTGGGCCATTTTGTGTGTGTGTGTGTGTGTTGTTGTCGTCATGTAGACATAATCTTACTACCTCAGTTTTTTCCATCTGTAAAATGGAGGTAATGATGCTTACTTCAAAGGTATGTTGTAAGGATTAATTAATGTTTATAAAGTCCTTTGAAGATGAAAAGCAGGAGTTCTAAGTATTATTTAAAAGCCAAGCTGTCCAAAGCCCAGGTACATGTTCTGTGAACTGTCTGAATTATGCTTGTTCAGATTGCTCCAAACTGTCTCAGATATTTGCTTAGGAAGCTATTTTGAGGGATTCACTTTAATTGTACTGCAGTAAACTCTCTGAGAGTTTTTTCCCCTGGGCCCTGCAGCTGACCTTGTTGAAGGTGGTATATTTGAGACTGCATCTCTGGGAAGAAAAATAAAGTTTATGTACTCCTCACAGCAGATCATATGCACAAATAAAAAACAGACAAGCGCACAGAATGACCGTAGAGAAAGTGATATCAAACACTTAATCCAGGAGCTGGACCTGCTCTACTTAATGTATGGAGATGGCTCCTAGAAAAGAATCATATTCTGTAGATTTTTTATTTTTATGAAATAAGTTTCTGGTCCTTATGATGTCAGAGAAAACTTTCTGAAGATGAAGCTCTGTGAGAATTAAAGTACAGTGAACTTACAGCTACTTTATTCCAGAAACAGAGCATAAACATAGGGGTTTAAATTTCTGTTGCACTGACTTAACACCTTTAGTTGGTTTGCCTTAACTTTCTTGAGTATCTCCCATGTAAATACGCCCTGTGGATGCATCTTTACTTTAGAGTTAACTCCAGTGATGAGAACCCAGGCTGGGGCATGCTGGTTAGACTACACTGAGTGTGAGCCATACTTGAGTTACAAGGTCCACTCTGAAGGTGCACTCATTCATGAGCAGCGCTAGGACTTCGGGAACGTATTCCCTGGTTCTTGATAAAAACAACGAGGCGTCTTGTGGCGCCTTAAAAACTAATAAGTTTATTAGGGCATAAGCTTTCATGGACTGGTGCTCACGTCATAAAGCCTTATACCCTAATAAACTTATTAGTCTTTAAGGTGCCACAGGTCTCCTCATTGTTTTTGCTGAAACAGACTTAACACAGCGATCTTTCTGAAAATGGTTCCTAATGCTGCAGTAATGTGAGCTGCTCTTGATTCTTTCCAGTGAATTGTGGGAGAACTTGTCTTTGTGTTGGGCACCTCTGAGGAATTGTGGGACGTCACTGGAGGACTACCAGCACTGAAGTGGTTTAGTGTATGTCCTAACTGCAGAGTGGGCAAGTTACCAGCCTGAAAGTAAATACCATTCTGCCCCAGGATGGACCATACAATGACTGTAAAATGCCATTTCACTCAGACCAGAGGATTCTCTCTGTGTGAATGGGCGCTGGGTAGAGGCAACGCCCAAGCAAGACCGTGAGTTAATTCTGCAGCTAAAATGCTCTCAAAGTTTTAGTTATTGCATAAGGGACACAGTCTCTCCTCAATCTCCAGGCACACCTTCCTGGATGTATTGCAGATAATGGGGGTAGATTAGCCCTGAAGAGCCAACCCATAGAACATATTTAAAATATAATTGGGAATTTTTACTGAAGCAGTCTCACAATCTTTTCCCCTTAGATGTGAGAGATTTTAGGTAGGCATTTTTTGGGTAGTCCTTTTCCAATGTTAATTGAAGGATAGCAAAAACTTAGGTTAAATACTTAATACTTGGATCTTGATAGCTTTACCTCCATCAGAAGTTGAACCTTGGTTACTGTGGTAGGATAGCCAAGTGGTTTAATGAATTACAGCATTCGATGTTTGTAAGACACCTTGAGAATATTGCTTTTCAGATCGGTAGAATCACATTTCTAGGAGGAAAGGGGTGTAGGCTCTAGCACTCAGACTTCCCCATCGGTAGATTAGAATTGCATCTTTGGAAGAAGTCATCGGTTGACCACGGGAATGTTGTGATGATTTTTGCTAAGGCAATGAAGTGGGTGAGAGTCTTAGACAATGGGAAGAGCTTGTTTGTCTCAGGGGTGTGGGCTGCCTGGTGACTTTTTAGGCTAGTGAGTCAGTTGCTTGACATTCCATTAGACATATATTTCCTGGCTAAGTTGTAAATAAATCCACATTTGGAGGCTGAATCTCTGTAGTTATTTCTAAAAATAGAACTTTGAGAAAGTTTTCTAGAAATGTTTGAGATGGGAATCAAGTGAAGCAAATGCACTTCAAGAATTTTTAGAAACTTGGGTCGAGAGGAAAATAATTAAAGTTGTCCGTGACAAATATTGGTAGAGCCCTACAAATCTGAAGATACCCACTTTATATCCATGGGCATCCTCATCCACAGATGTGTATGTTGGTATCCAGAGATCGTTTTTGCAAGTGGGGATGCGGATACAAATTTTGTATCTAGAATCCTGCAAATTCGCAGATATCCATTTTTATCCTTGGATTCACGCATCTGCAGATGTCAGCGTGGATATCTGTGGCTCATTTTTGCGGGTGCAGTTGTGAATGTGCATACAGATTTTGCATCTGCACAGGGCTCTAAATATTGGGGAGGACATGATACTTGGGTGGGTTTCTCATTTTTTACTCTATACATGTAATGTGCTTACTGAACAATTATCTATTTAAAAGAAAAATGGAAATTTGACCATTACATTTGCATGAGATTTTTTTTCCTTTTTCCCCTTAGTCTATGAGTAAATGTATTGCACCTGATTTTGTTGATAGTTCATAGAATGAAAAAGACAAGGGGGAATCTCACATATTGTTTCACAATGAAACAATCTTAAACCTTAAATTGGAGCACAGAAGTAACTGGCTTTACTTTTAGCATATATAAGACTACTAGCAGGTGACGCCCGTCGTTGACCAGGCAAAGAAATTAAATATATGTAATAGGGATGTAATAGTGTAGTCGAGTAACCGATAAGCAAAATCTTATAGATTAATACTATAGACTTCACGCATTTCTCCCCCCGGCCCTGCCAGTAAATTTTTTAGCAGGTTGGCCAGCAGCCTGGCTCAGTCCTGGCTTGTGATGGGTCTGGGACCTACCCCTGCTGTGGCTCTGTATTTAAAATGTATTAGGAGCTGAGCGGGTAGGCAGCCCAGCTCAGTTCCGGCTTGCACTGGGTCCGGAAGCTCAGACCCCCACTCTGCGTTGCTGCCTCTGATACAGAAGCAGCACTACGGTATGGCAGGAGGCTCCTCGGGTGTGAGGCTGGAGTGCTCTGGCTGCTGGCCCCACCTCTGCGACTATAGAATAGTCTACTAACTGATAAGAATTGATGAGGTCACTCAACGATTCAATTAACCGATATTTAACATCCCTAATCTGTAATAGAAATTAAATAGATGTAATAGAATTTTTTATTAATGTGCTTGCAAAAGGGAAATAAAAGAACAGTTTTAAATTTGTAGGATTTCAACTTCAAACATTATTCATTTTATCGAATAATTACCATACACAGTCAATTTGAATAAAAAACTCGTAAAGCTTCCGTTACTCACTCTTTCCGTAACTAATGTGAATTATTTTGTGATTTGTAACAGTAAACATTTTCTTTGCACAGTTGAATTGGCGACTTGATTTTAATTTTGTTAGCAAATGTGTTTTATGAACTCTAATCCTAATAGTCATGTCTTTTTTCTGATGAAAAACAAAAATAATTATTTAAATCAGTGTTTCTCAGAGTGGTCTGCGGACTCATGCTGAGAGAGCTGCTACCAGCGAAGGAGAGCCGCAGGAAGCAGCAGCCCTGGTTACGCTGTTTCCTGCAGCTCCCCTTGTCTGCAAACGGTGAACTGCAGCCAATGGGAGCCACGAGACTCCATGGCTGTGGAGTCGGTAAGTAAACAAACCAGAGCGGCCCGGTCGCAGCATTCTCAGAGTGGGCCCGCGGACCACTTTGAGAAACACTGATTTAAACCTTTCACCTAGCATTTTTCTGGTGTAGAAAGTAGTGCAATCAGCTAATTTAAGGGGCAGGAGTGTTTATGCAAAATTTGGTATCTGTAGGTAATTGCAAAGTATGACTTCATTTTGCACAAACTCTTCAAAATATATAGCAGATAATACTTAGATAACACAATGATAATAATAAATCTATCATTTCAGCAGCCATCAAATAAAACACTCAACTCCTATACTGGGTTATTTGTGTCTGAGGATTAAGAAAGCTGACAGGAGACAATAAGATTTTGTAATTCCATTTCTCACACCAATTTATGACAAATAGAAGGGGGTGAAGTGAATTTTTGGTTGTCCTTGTTGCTCAGTTTTGGAAAGCATATATAGTGGAGGCAAGCAAAGACTAAGGTGGTGGGTTTTACAGTCTATTTTAAGATTGATTACTTTCACAGAGGAAGAGAAGATACCAAGTGTGGCAAACAGGTGTGGGGTTCTAACTGAGTAATGGAATGAAATTAAGAAAAGGATGATTTAGTGTAAGTAGCAGAACAACAGGACAGTTCAAGTAGCCAAAACCATGTCAGTAGTGAACATTTAAAACAAGACTGGACAAAGCACAAGAAAATGTCCCAAATTTGCCTTGTAAGGGAATTCATGTAGAGATGTTGTAATAGGTTCTTGCAGCTCTAACCTCTACTATATGTACAATATGTGACTTCATGTATGCAATTGGAAAACTTCTTGTGTGCTTAATCCCCCAATTGCATGGGAATGATAAACCAGCCTCCATATTGCAAATATTTGTGCAGTTTTTTGCAGGGATGTAAAATCCGATTTAATTGGCTAACCGGTTAAACATATTGTTTAACCAGTTAACCGATTAAAGTGTGGGAGAGCAGCCCCTGTCCACTGTGGGCCCACTGCATGGCTGGAGCAGCCCCCTGTCCACTGCTTCAGGACCCATGGGTTAACCTTAACCAGTAATCCTCAACCGTTAAGGATGAGACTTACCAGTTAAGTGGTTAAACCTTCACATCCCTAGTTTTTTGTGACCCTTGTTCTAGACTTTCCTTCCTCTCTTTTTTCTCTTGGCTTTGAATCTTGATATTTTCTCTCTCCCTCCAAATATTACATTATACCATGTCTGGAAATGATTGGATTGTGTGGTGACACAAAGATTAGTGGGTTGGAATAGGAGAATGGAGGGGATGGGGAGATGTCTGTAATTTAGAGAATTGATTGTATTTAGCCACATTAGCATAAGTGCCATGTTTATCAGTGTGTTTTTTGTGCTGGGTTGGTAGGCAGGGGGAAGAAACCAAGATGTGATTGTATTTGGAGACTAAGGATGCATATTTGGGGTTAATGTGAGGCTTGGTAGATCTTTTATTTTTTTAAGTCTGCAATTCTGAACCTTTCATTTAAAGAGAGTCACCACACCAACATACCAGTTTACTGACTCAATCTGGTACTGCCAACATGTCTTACTGCATTTTCCTTTTTTTAAGGACGGTCTCTCATCTGGATGTTCCAACAGGCCTGAGCCTGTATAACTTAGCTGATGATCTCACAATGTAAACTACATATGGCTGCAGTCCCTTTTTTTGGACTGCCTCCCATACACACTCCATGTTTTAGCTACACTTACACATCCCTTGTCCTGGAAGCCTCACCTCTGCTTTTGACTTATTCTGTGATTATGTAAAAACAAACAGTTCTTCGGCCTCTTTTATCAGATATTGAATTTCTTGGCTTTTGTCTCTTCCCCTCCTCCCCCAACACAAAGATGAAGCTACAGTGTTGGGGTGCGACACTGAAGAATTTTATATACCTTTTTTGTATACCAGCTCGCTTCTTTGCTTCTAAATCTGCCTGCCAAGATCCACTCCTTGTCACTTAAATTACTAACCATAGTTGTTTACATCCCACAGGGATCCATCTGTCGCATAGTCTATATAACTGGAGTATGCGTTCTACCTCAAGCACCAGATTAGTCACAGCAGTTACTGTTTTTCTGTATTAATCATTTATATTGGTAAAATGTTGGCCAAGGTTGTAGACTAGGGTGGGTGAAGGGAAATTGAACCCTGCAAAGGGTGGATGGGTATTCTTGCCCCCTTCCCCCCCAAGCTTTTGTATTGGTTGTTGATGCTTTACAAGGCAGAAAGAAGGCCCGAAAGAGTAGTTCTGTTGGTTGTCAAATGGCATTGGTTTGGTTTACATTGGAAATATCAGACCTTGGCTTTCTTGTCCATACTGGAGAAATAGTGGGACGATTGATGGCATGCACCGAAAACCTGAGTGACTGAGAGAGGAAATCTTTGGTCACTGTTTACCACTTAACACCTATTTTAATAGTCTCTTGCATTTTGGATCCATCACTGTGGCTCCTAACTATAGGTTAGCCCTCTCTATCCCAGCCCCCTTGGGACTTGACCAGTGCTAAACCAGAGAATTTGCTGAACCATGAGAGGTCAATATTGTCTAGCAGCATTACCAACACTTCCACTGCTTACTGGCTCTTAGAAGACATTTAGGGGTTAATTAGAGCTAAATAACCGCACAGATCGTGGAGAGACAGGATTGGTGCTGCAAACAAACTTCATGGGACCACGGGAAACTTGGCCACACCCATGATAAGTGAACATCTGGCTAACTAAAATCATGCTGGACCAAAGTGTGCCAGACTAGAGAGGTTCAACCTGTACCAGATTTTCCTGTCCACTTGAGCTCATACAGAAACAATTGCCAGAAGCTTTTTGGGTTGTTTTGCTGGCCACTCCCCCTCCTGGCTCCTACTACATTTAAACTGCAGAGCCTCAGCGGGAGAAGCAAGCAAGAAAAGAAGCAAGAAAATTCCATTAACTACTCGATTAGCTGATTAATCGCAATTTAACATCCCTAGTTTGTACCCATTTGGTTGGCTATAAATGAGGGTGGAGGGTGGAATTCTCTATGTAACAAGCTTCTCCTCCCCCCACCCCGTGAACAACAGTTCTCGTATTTGAGATGCTGTTCTCCTGCCTTGATGCTCTAGGTGAAACACAAATATTATGGAATTTATTTAGGAAATGTTCTACATCAGAGCCACCTGTTTCCTGTTCCTACTCAGTGACTCTTAATTGCAATAGCAGTCAGCTGCTACTCTAAATATGCCCATTACCTGCTACAGTTCGAGGCTATCTGCCAAGTTTGCTTATGCTCAGGAACCTACCATGGTGCTTCCCGAGCTCATTAGTGGGGTGAGGAAATGCGGTAGTTCTGGGACTCCAGAGTGACCCACATTAACAGACTCCTGTTGCTCTTCATGCTAAAGGGATGGCTCTGGCACAAGTGCTCGGTCCTCTTTACTGTCTTTATATATGTTCCCCAACTCACCCACATCCTCTGAACTTCAGATTGCTCAGCACAGAAGGGCACAGGGGTTTAGCTTCTCTCCCCAGTTTTGTACCCTGATCCTCCCAGACAAGATACTCGTGTACCTCAACGGCCTCTTTGACTGGAAGACTTGGATATTCCCACTTTTCCTCTTGGCTTACATTTGGGGTTGTTTCATATTTTCCATTTGCTATTTACAGGTTCCCATCCATCCGTAGTTCTTCACTCTCTCTCGGAGAAAGTTCTTGCTGCCTCTTTGGAGAATTTCCCCCCTCCTCTGAGACCCAGCTATTTGCTTTCATCATTGCACAGGAAATCAGATTGCTCATCTTTCTTTTTTGCGCCTAATGCTGAGAAAAAGCAAGCCAAACATAAAAAGCACAAACCCAGTATCCCCTCTTGCAAATCTCCGTACCAGTGGAGCTCCTGCAGGCTGGCACCAGAGCCTCCATCCAGAGATTGTGAGCCTCACAACACTCTTGATTCAGATGAAGCAGGCAACCTCTGCAGTAATAATGATGGGATATTTTGGTCAAGTTGATCTAATCCACCTTGGCCATCACAGAGCCAGCCACGTTTCTCCTGAATTCAGACAAGAAAAATAAAATGTGTAGGGTCTTCCTGTAGTGATATAAAGTACCTCATTACAATGGCGTAAGTTTTTTGGTACCAAAGATGAATTCTTCCTTTCTGCACTGAAGCGAGGGCTGCTCCCAATATAGGAAGTTTGTTTCCAGTGGAGCAGATGTTCTTATGTATTGTATTAAAATGAAAGCTCTTGCATTGGCTTTGGATACTCCTCCATGGGTTTGAGAGCTTGTGTGCTATGCATGCTTACTGCGTGCATAATTCTTTCATAAGCTTATAACCTTATAAGGTTATTTCAGATCCATTCATCTCATGGATTTGTTGAGTTGGCCAGCATGGTTATGTTGTGCCCAAATACAGTTTCATGGTAATTATATCTATTTTAATCTCCAGAATGTTATTATTTAAAAATGGCTTTTCTATATATGCCCCATGTGCTTCTTGTCCTGATGAAGGTCCAAATAAAATCTTCCTAATGGGCCTTCAGATAGCAAGAATAATAATGGTTACGGTTGTTTTGGGATTCCCAAATGGAATGGAATTTCCAACAGATCAAGTAGGAGAAACTATCTGTTCCAGAATCTCATCATCAGCTTGCTTGAGTTAAAAGTTGTCAGGAAGCTTTATTCATTATTATTTATTTATTGCTCCACAAGCTAATACCAAGAGAGAAAAACATAAAAATGGCTGTTGAGAGTCAGACCAGTGGTCTGTCTAATCTAGTATACTATCGTTTGACAGTGGCCAATGCCAAGTACTTCAGAGGGAATAAACAGAACAGGACAATTATCAAGTAATCCATCCCCTGTTGTCTGGATCCAGCTTCTGGTAGTGAGAGGCTAGGGACACCCAGAACATTGGGTTGTGTCATTGGCCATCTTGGCTAATAGCCATTGATAGACCCATCATCTATGAATTGATATAATTCTTTTTTGAACCCAGCTCAAAGGAAGAACTTTTAGCAGTTACTTCCAAACTAGGATCTTGGGTAGGGACAACAGCAAAAATAGTCAACAGCAAAATAGCTGACACTTGACTGTGAGAAACCAAAATTACAGAAAGGAAACTAATTTTACTTTGAGGCAAGTCACCTTTAATGCCAAAAGTTGGAGAGTGACAAATATTTAAATATCTTAGTTTTATGAATCTCAGATTATTTTTAATAAGTCATAACTTGATTTTAAAGAAAAAAATTGTAGTGGTGCTACATCAGTTAGGGCTTTGAAGCTCAAGTCATGGTCTTGTAAATGTTCAAATTTTATTCTAAGGGCTCTTTTTTTATTTGAAGAGAATTCCCATTCAGTTGAATTTAAGCAACTGATTAGTAATCTCCATTTTCAGTAACTTGCTTCTTTCCCTTCCCTTGTTCGGATTTAGCTGCTAAAAGATCTAATTACACAGCTGGCAATTTATCATATGCTTGGTACATAATGGTACGAAGTTCTGTAATTCCCCACTCATCAAATTCTTTAAAAACATATTTTCATTGCACTCTATCATGTGCATATCTCTCTTTCTTAATACTGTACTTTGGATTTGTAGGAACAAGCATGTGATCTTTCATGTTTGTTCTGTTACACTGCAGAGTGGTGAAATGGGGAAAATACAAGGGGAAAAAAGACAATTTATTTAGAATGTTTTACATTAAAATTTAGCCTAAGAAACGTTGTTCCAAGGATCAACCATGCCTTAGCAGTGTGCAGTCTCGTCTTTTTGTGGTGCCTAGAATAGCGAACAACCAAATACTGTATAATGTTTTTACTTTCTCTCCATTCTCCCTTGTCACCCCCAACCTATTTCCTTATTAGAGAGAGGCACATTTTTTTAAGCCAAAAATGCATTTTTCAGGTTCTGAATCTATTTGCTTAATTGGGGAAATAGTGTGAGTAAGCGGGGAAAACATTGAAAGGGTGAAAATGTTTCAATTTGACTTCTTACTTTGAAATAACATTTCAATTTTGAGTTTGGCCAGTTTAAAAAAACCCCACACAATAGGTGAAAAACACCTCAAAATGCCAAAATCAAAACTAAACAAAACAAAATAACCTTTGAAAAATATAATTGATTTGGATGAAATCTTTTGGTCAACTGAAAAAAAATAAAAAACTGAAAAAATATTAGGTTAGCTCAAAACATTTCAGATGTTTCAAAAGCAAATTTTTACAAGTCTTTCTGATTCAGTGAAAAAAACTGTTGGTTCAACTCAAACTATAATTTTTCTTTTCAGTTTTCTTATGTGGCTCCTGAACTACAAAATCTGTTTGCTCATCTCTACTCCTCAGTTAATCTTTGGGAAGTGGGAGATAATTTATTTTTAGTGGCTTTAAAATGTCGTCATTTTGATTCTGCTAAGGTGCTTTTTTAATGTCTTGATTTTGACTAGTTTGTGTTTTTCCAGCTGGCTCAGCAGTAATACCAGTAAATGAGAATACTTGAAACAGGAAGTAATTTGAATTCTGAGGAATTGTTTAACAAATATGAGTCAGTTCTATAATTTGCAGTTCTGTTATTTTTGTAAACACTTTCCTTTATCTAGATAAAAATCTGAGGGAAAAAGGTATTCACAACTAGTGCTGCACTGATTCTTAACTTTTCTGTGCCTTACTCCTTCCCCGGAATTCCTACAAGTTCTTTTAAATCTTTTTTTTCCCTCCCCTTCACAGTGGTAGTCGCTCTTCTAAAACCTTTAAACCAAAGAAGAACATTCCGGAGGGGTCTCACCAGTATGAGCTGTTAAAACATGCAGAAGCCACACTCGGGAGCGGTAATCTCCGGATGGCCGTTATGCTGCCAGAGGGTGAAGATTTAAATGAATGGGTCGCAGTTAATAGTAAGTTGACTGTCCTTTTTTTATACAGCAGATGGGCAGTGATATGGGCTGATAATGGATAAGGACAACTGCATAGCTGTCTCTTGGACAGTGTGTGGTTCTTAATGCACTGTCAGTTTGTGTGTTGTATTGTAATCAAAAGACCAGAACCATGGTGCCATTTACAATTCACAGCAGCTAGTGACTCAAGCTAAAAACCCCTTCGCTCCATGTGGTGAAAGTACGGGTTTTTCCAAAACAAATTGCCTCTCTGTGGTGAAAATCTAAATGAGATTTTACAAATCAGATGAGCAGTGAAAGGGAAACGCCAACACTGTTGTTAGCAAATGGCTGAGTATCATCACGGGGTGTTTTACTCCTTCAGATTCCAGCTAGGGCTGATTCTCATCTGTACATGCTTCTCTACACAACCCTTCCTTGGATGAATGCTACTCAGGGCAAGGATGTTAAATTTTGATTAATTAACGAATCTATTAGTTGATAAGAACTTCCGTGTTCCGTCTTTGAAATGTACAAGAGCCCCAGCTGGGGTTCTTGTGCATTTCAAAGCGGAAGTGCCCTCATGGAGCCTGGGGTCAGCCGGGGAGTCAGAGTTGGCTGCCGCTGGGCTCCTGCCCCCTCCCATGAAGCTGGAGCTGGGGCCGGGGGGGAAACTATCTTTTAAGTCAGCTCCCTCCAGCACCCCTTTCACTTCTCCTCCCTGCTGCCTCTTTGTGATAGAGACAGCAAGGGGGGAAAGTGACTAGTTGATTAGTGTGTTGACTATCAGATGAGCTTTTGCTTATCGGGTAGTCAACTAGTCGATTAGTCACATCCCTACTCAGGGCCAAGTCTAAATCAGATGGGAATATTATAATATATATGTATAGAATGCCCTCTACCTGCCCTCACCAAATCCTGAGATTTTTCTTTACATTTCCAGGGCTAATCCCTTTTGGCCCAGGCCTGAGGTTCCTCACCCTGTCAGTCTGTTTCCTTTCCACATTTTTGCTGTTTCAACAGTAAGGCTGTGCTGCCCGGCTTGATTTTCAAGTTGCCACATATCTGCACAGTGCTATGACATGAGTTTCCATCACTACAAGGGAATATTTAAATCAGCACAAACGGGTGCTTTTACAAAATTTAACATGAACAGTTTTTTTTAAACCGTTTAAAAAGGAAGCTAATTTTGGTGATTTCATATACCAGTTATACCACTCTTGCTTTCAGGGGTTCTCCGGTTTGCCACCATTAAGACCCACTAAAGTAGCCTATAAAGGACCCACAATGGGTGTGTTCCCTTTTTAGGCAATGTAAAGAAGACTTAATGTTGCATGTCCTCCATAGTAGAAGTGTATGTTCTTCTAATGCGGCAGGCACAACTGTGCCCCAGTCTTCTGTGCAGAGTAAAGCGGTGTGCCTTAGTCGGAGGGAGCAGAAAGGGCACTGTTCCAAAACTACTGGGCACAGAACAGTGAAGGAGAAAAATGAAACCTAGGTATTGCCCTGCCAGATCAGACTGGTGATGTGTCTCGTCTGATGTCCTGCCTCATGACAATGGCCAGTACTTGGTATTTCAGTCCCAGTGAAAAATGGTAGGTGCTCTGTTGGGTAATAATGGAGTTACCTGCCCATGTACATTTCTTTCTTACCCAGAATAGTGGATGTGATGGTTGGCTGATGCACAAAAGTTAATTTATCACTGAATGTAATTGTGGATGTTCTTATTATCCATGGAAATGCCTAACTTCTTTCTGAATCTTGCCAGACCTTGATCTCTTAGATGTTTTGTGGCAATGGCTTACATATGTGTGTTTTTAAAATGGTTTATCTGTTTTACAAAATAGTTTTATTGTGGGAACTTTCAATGAAGTCGGAAGACAATTTTTAGGTTTAAAGGTCCTACATGTGCAATAAACATAGGAGCTTCAGCACTCCCCTTATGAGAAGCCTGGCATTCTCCTTTTTTGAAAGAAGAAAGAAATTGAAGTACAAAATTTTAAATATCTTCCCCCAAGGACACAGGAAAGATCTGGAAATAAAACAAACCACCCCTCGTTCTTTGCTTGTTTTAATCACCGGATAACTTACTCTTCCAGAACTGGAGAGGCCGCTTTAGCCCCCCCCCCCCCCGTTCCCTCCAAAAAAACCCTACAGTCTTCATCTCTATAACCAAAAAAGAGGAAATTAAAAGGCTAAGGCAGTGCTTTACATCTCTCAGAAAGGGGTGACCCACGTTGGGCTTGTTTGTCATGCACTCATGAATTTGGAGTTTGGAAGATATGCTTCACACCCTTTTGAAACTCAGAATGTGGGCTTCAAAGCAATAGCAGTCATCCTGTCAAAGCCTGTGTGGTTTTGAACATGTCTGCATTTAAGTAGACATTCTGGTTGGAGGGGTGGGGGTTGGGAGTGAGGATTAGAAACCTAAGTAACAGCTCTTTTAGTCTGAAAAGTTCAAAATTGGTTGTAATATGCAAAATCTACTTACAGTTCTTTTGCTATTAAAGGTTCCCATTAAGATTTTAATAATTTAGGTGGTGTTTTTTTCAACACGTGTTTAAAAACCCTTCCCCTCCCCAAAGGTTGTCTTGCCATTTGCTGCTATTGCTTCTCCAAAGAATGTGTATTAAACACGATCCACCAGTCCTGAGCTGCTTTGCTCCTTGGTGATTGTGCTTGCAAAGTGCAGTTTATAGCCTGTTTACTATATCAACTGAAAGTGGGATGAACGAAAATAACTGCCAGGAATTTGCAAGGCATGCTCTGCACATAGTCTGTGAAGTAAGTAACTTTCCTTCAGTGTCACTTATGGAGCCTAAAGAATCTCTCTGTCCCTTCCCCCAACCTCAGATACCCAAAATATACTTTACCTGGACAGTCCTTGAGTTCTGGGTGCACAATCTTTTTCAATGAATGGACTTGCTGAAAGAACTCCCTCAGAGGAAATTAAGGCCTTTCACTGGGGGTTTATTACTGAGCAATGCAAGTTGTTTTCTTACTGCCCAGCCCTAAGCTCAATTCCCAGCCTTGGATACCACATTGGATGAGACCGAAATGGCTGAGCTTGATGTTTCATGTAAACTCTGCATAACCCACAGCGCTTCCAAGTGTCCTGCAGATTGTACTTGTGGGGGGTGCCGCATTTTGGAACGGATAGCTCGGTAAATGTCACCTTCTCATTAAGGCTAGAAATGCAAAATGTCTATCTGAATGCTCAGAAGATAGTCTATTATTCAGCTACTTGTGCATTGGGAGTCGAGAGGCTTATTCTCGGCTGAACACTCATACAAATAGCAAATGGCATTTAAGAATGTGACTCTGAATGAGGGCATTAATTGAATATTTTTGGGATCCACCTCAGCCTGACACCAACATAGCAGTGGCCATAATTTGAATTCACACACCTTGACCAACTCAGGTAAATATTGGAAGGCCTTAAGTTTCTTAGGGTATGTCTACACAGCAAGCAGCAACCTGTTGCTAAGCCCAGATCTGTAGACTCAGACTTATGTGACGGCTCTAAAAATAGCTGTATAGATGTTTGGGCTTGGACTCTGACGCCTGCTCATATACCTACACATTGGAGCCTGGGCCCAAATGTCTGTATCGCTATTTTTAATGCCAGAGTGTGAACCCCACAAGGCTAAGTCTTTAGACCCAGACTCTGACACATACTGCTACGGACTGCTGTTTGCAGTGTAGACATACACTTAGTGCTTCTGTTGAGCCTGCAGACAGACAGAAATATAACTAAATTATGCATCTGCTCACATTGCCAAAGCTAACTGTGCAGCCAAAAGGGCCAGAAACTTCATTTGGCAGTGGCAAAGTGAAATAGATTTTGGAAACTGGAGCTGAGTCTCTCATAAGTACTACATTTCACACAGGTTTGGTTTTTGTTTTTGGTATAGTATCATTGATCTTATTTTCTTGTGGATTTGTATTACTTGAGGTCCCCAGCAGCGACTATTACGGTAGGTGGATGCTTCCTGGGTGGAAGGCAGATGGGAATAATTCCAGGAAGGCTGATAGAACCTTTTTCCCCATGAATTATTATGCATAGATCCAGAAGTATTTAGCTGTTAGCAATCACAGATTTGTTCCGTGAAATATAGCTTGTGATTGATTTCCCTGTTTCAATTTTGCCCGTAATTTACACGGAACAGAGAGCAAATATGCTCCTTAAAGAGTTCCTTTGGGTGGCCTTGATGCAACATGCAGACTGCAGTCAGGATCAGTCAATGGGGGGAAAAGTAGGCTTATTTTATAAATTGATGACAGAAGCCAAGACTTTCAAAAACAAGAGCTTAAAGGTGGGCTCCTAAATAAGAAGCCTGATTTTTTTTTTTTTTTTTTTTTAAAGAGTATTGTGAAATGGGAGCTGCGGTGTGCCCAGCAGTTTTGGAAAAAAAATATTTAGGCTCTATTTAAAAAAATCTTGGCCAAGATAGATTATATATGGCAATTGTTTTCCTTCATTGTGAAAGGCGCTATATCTGTATAGATATACATTTATGACAGTTTGTGCATCAGTCTGTCTGCGAATCTGTCCATCTGTGAGTCTGTTTGTTCAAGAACTCTTCCTAAACAATAAGAGCTAAGACCACCAAATTCGGTAGGCAGCTTCCTCTTATCCTAACTTAAAAGCAAAGTCAGAGTTTGGTTGTTCCAGGATAGTGGGATGTGCCTGGAATCTAATTGTTTTCCATAACACAGAAAGGGAGGGGGCTGAAAGCAGGGATAACTGTACTCTGCAATGACCACTGGGGCCAGTGAGCACAAGGGACAATTATACTGCAGAGTGACCATAGAGGGGTGGCCGCACCAGGAAGAGAGTGGCCAGTTGGGGCCAGAGCTCTCCATATTGGTGGCAACTAGCCAGAGGTAAGTGGCCTCCGTGTCCCCAAACCCCTTCCCCCCCAGCCCTCGGCCCCAGTGCTGGAAGGGAAGGGGGCCAGTGCAGCCTCCCCTCTATCCTGTTGGGACCGGGCTGCGCAGCTTCCTCCCTCCCCCCCCCAAGGAGCCAGGGGGGAGCATCTGCAGTGCCTTCCTCACCATCACAGGTGGCCCCAGTGAGCCCAGCAGACCTCCTAGCCCCCTTGCCTGAGCCCCCCACGCTCTGGCCTAAATCCTGCACCCCCCAGCCTAAGCCCCCTCAAGTACCCAGCACCCTGCCCTGAGCCCCTTCTCACATCCATCCCTCTGTCCTGACTCATGCACCCCACACATCACCAGCCTCCTGCCCTGAAGGACCCAAGCAATGCCAGGAAAGTCTGGTTATTAAGTATTTCAGACATCTCTCTCCCAGAATGTGTAATAAGAATGTCCCACAAAATAAACAAATGCTAAATGAAGTGCAGTGTTTTTAGAGGTAAATACTAAGGATGTTAAATTTAGATTAATCAACTAATTGAATAGTCGATAAGGGCACCTCCACCTTTAAAATGTAGCAAGAGGCCCGTCGGCTCTTGCTACATTTCAAAGGCAGAAGCACTGGGGGGACCACGGGACTCAAGCAGTAGACATGGTAGACTGCTGCCATACAGTTAACTGAATGTTTACGTTCTTTACAGCTGTGGACTTCTTCAACCAGATCAATATGCTTTATGGGACTATTACAGACTTCTGTACGGAAGAGAGCTGCCCAGTGATGTCAGCAGGTCCCAAGTAAGAATATTTGTTATACATCACCGAGAGGGTGCAACTTCTGAGTTCAGTCTCTGTTTGCAGACTTGTGATAATGCTCATTTACTCCTGAAGTAAAGGTGACGTACAAAGACAGAAAAAATGTGCCCTTTCTTTTTGCTTTTTGATGTAAAAAGAATGCCTGACACTATAGCGGGGATGGCGGTGGTGGTTAGGTTCTCATGCCTCCCCTTAGAAATATCATAAATGTCCAATTTTATCTTCCCCAGTGAGGTCTCTAACAAAATAGTCACTGCAAGGCAGACTGGCAGTCATTTGATCCCTGAAGGGTTTGGGATACTGAAAGCTTTTCTTTGATGTATTTTAGTTCACTAGATATCGCAAAACTCATCAACCACTTAAACAATCTGAACAGAAATCCCTCCACAATTGCTGAAGTTCGACTTATTTCATACATGCCATCTTGTACTTCTGCAGCTCTTCAGTGTCTTCTAGAAAAATACCTGAAATTGTAATGTACAATTACAATCAGGGAAACAAACGTTCTGTATATTGTAAAGAGCTTGATATTACACACATTTTATGAAAAGTATGTATGTGCATCTTCCTCCTCTCCTTGCTCTGCTTTTGCTTCCCATATGTAACTTGAGCTTTGGTCTGTAATATGTAGTTGAATAATACTGTGAAATTATTCATATGCAGTTCTGTTTATCTGGTTAGAAGCAAGCATACAGGATTTATTTGGTGGGCAAAAGTTAGAGATAAAAATTTAGAAGAGTGCTTGTCTACTAGGGATGTGAAAGGTTAACTGGTCAGCCAGTTAACTGGTGGGGGCTGGAGCAACTCCCCACCTGTCGCGGGCAGGGGGCTGCTCCAGCCCCTTGGGGGGCTGCTCCCGTTGTCCATCCTGCTTTGTGAGGCTGCAGATCTTGAACTTGTCAGTTTGATTTGCTTCCCTCAAGCACTTAAGGCAAGCTTGGTGAGGGTCTCCTGTAGGCATAGGCTTCTGGCAAGAAGCGCAAAGTTTGAAGCCCTGGGACTGAGGCATGCACAGGGGGAAGGAGGGGCTAACAGTCCCACTAAACTAAGAAAAAACACTTATCCTGTCTTAAAACGCTCACCTTAAAGAATCTCAGAGGGGTGGCCTTGTTCATCTTTAATTTTTAAAAACAAAGGGTAGTCCGGTGGCTACGCCTTATCTTGACTAACTCTTACGCTAATGAGAACTATTCGTACAGAATAGCTAGGAAAATGCTAGGGAATCGCTTGAGGAAAGAGAAGAAGAGCGCCTGACTGGTGGTCGGAAGGAACTGAACAGGCAGGGTTGTCAGAGCTCTCCATAACTGTGCAACTCGAGGGGGCTCCGCAGCTGACCCGACATGTACCATTAGGGGAAAATCCTTTGGATGACTGAGCACACAGCATGCTCACACCTACTTGGGCTCGACCTGAGTAATCACTTGCAGAAGTATTACTACTGTTACTGCTGTTTATTATTTAATTTGATTTATATGCAACTTTCCAGTCAATCACCACAAAAACACATGTCCTGCTCTGTCGTTGCAACGTCCCTCTAGCAAAATTTGAAAAGTGCAGATCTATTGATTTTCACCGTAAGTTTCTGACAAGATGTGCGTAGCACTATTTAGCTATATTAAAAGGGAAACATATCTGATTAGTGATGCACATAGGATGTAGAATATAAATGGTTCACTGTTGCAAATCACGGAGACCTCCAATCCATTTTCAAAGTAAAACTGAATGGTTTGTTTTCAGATGCTTCTAAAATATGGAGTCAAACTGAAGATCCACTGGTATGTGAAAATAACGTTCCTTCTGGCATGGGCTTGGATTCATGTGCATCTGCTGCACATTATTAGTGTTAAGTCTATGCAAATCTCAAGATAAGTAGTTGAGGTAACCCCTTGGCAGTGGACAGATTAGGCTAGTGCACTTTTTGGCAAGGGGAATCCTACCTCGTGTTCTGGGCAAGCCTTAAACGCAAGCAGCTTCTGGGTTTGGGGTCTCTGCTGTATTTGCCATATAAAATGTCATGTAACCGTAAGCAGAACAAGCACTCTGGAAAGTTATTGGTCAGTACAAAGTATATTGTGACTGTAATATGTGTAATACAGTGGTGGACAATAAACAGCTGCAGGCCGGATCCAGTTTGCCATTCCCAGCCAATGAGAGCCGCAGGAAGAGTTAACTGCAGCCTACAGGAGCTGCAAGCAGCCATTCTTGCAGATGCGCAGGTAAATAAAGTGTCTGGCTAACCCTGGCAAACCATGTCCGGCCTGCAGGCTGCTTCTTGCCCACCGCTGGCTTACCAAATACTAGGAAGGAGGGGAAATTGAGTTATTGCTTCATTTTCCCCTTTTCTCGTTGGTTTTCATGCCTTCCAATAAAAACACACAGGAAAGAACACACAGCCAACATTTCAGATCTGGATATCTAGGGATAGGCTTCTAAGTCCAAATTAAGGTATCGTCATAAAAGTGGCCTTTTTTCCCCAGGAGTGAGTACTTGCAAGATCTCTCTGGCTTCAGTAAGATTTTTGGGTGCTCAGCACTTCTGTATTTTAGCACTTGAACAAAAGAGGAGAGTGTCCACAGATCCCAATTTTGGCCTGAAATAATAACCTTATGAAATTGCTGTTCCTCTGGCTTACATGTCTGCTGTGATAACAGTTATATATCCTCATTTGAATCTGCCACTTTAAATAGCTCCTCTCAGCAGTTCCTCTCTCTCAGCAGTGTGCCAACTCACATTTTTCTGACCTCTTCCTTTGCTCCAGTGTCCCTTGGCAAATGGGACAGCCAAAATTGAACACAGTGTTTTAAACTGTCAAATTAATATCTCTTCACGGCGATTTAAAGATGATTATATATAAAGTTCCTATATATGTACTAATGCCCTTAAAAATCTTAATCCCAGCCATCTAGCATGTGCGTTTTGCTTAGTGAAGGTGATAGTTCTGTTCTACAGCCTTCACAAACATTGTAACAGGGTCGCACGCACCTCTCATGAGTGACCCCCTTGGCTGAGTGTGTGTGCGCCTGCACTCTCTGCTTATGGTTACTCTCTGGCTGAGTCATACACAGATTGCGCACCTTGAGCTCCAAAGAGAACTGACTGGCTCTGGCGCAGTTGCTTCCTTTATTGGCTTGCTGGGCCCTGATTGGCTGCTTCCCCTGCAGACACTCAGGCCTGCTAGGAGGTCTCCTCTACTGCCTTTTCTGGGGCAGGGTGTGGGAGGGGGCCTTAGGGTCTAGTCCACCCCATCACACTCCTCCCCTTCCTAATAGGAGTGGGGTGGTAGTTCTATATGAGGCACTCTTCCATTGTACCCCATTTTGCCCCATGTTAGCAAAGTTTTCCCTCTCCCAGACTTCTCTGTCTGGAAGGCCATTAGTTATAGCCTTTCTGTGCCCTGATCTACCAGGGTCCTTTTCTCTCAGACTCCTGAATGTCGAGTCTCTGTGTCTTGTAGTCATACACTTTAGGGAGCAAACACTCTTTTTCTTGCTTGATGAACTGGAGCTCTTCACTCAGATGCTCATTTGTGAACTTAAGATCCTCTAGTTCCTGAACTCTCTGTTTATGGTGGCTCTCCTGTCACCCAACCGAGTCACACACAGTCTGCACAGCTCAAGCTCCAAAGAGGAACTGACTTCCTTTATACTGATTTTCTGGGTCGTGATTGGCTGCTTCCCTTGCAACCACTCTGGCCTGAGTGGAGCACCTTTCTACTGCCTGTTTTGGGGCAGGCTATGGCAGGACCCCAAGACCTCCAGCAGGGGGCCTCAGGGCATAGCCCAGCCTGTCACAAATGTATTTTTTTTAAGTATGTGTTTATATATAGATTTCTGTGGAGGAGGGGTAGGTCTTGTTATCTTTAGTGCATGGCATATTTTCATATTTAGGTAGAATCATTCGCATATATGTGAATGGAAAAAACAATTAACTAATATGTCTCAATCCTGGTAAATCCTAACAATGTAATTTGGGGCTGTTTGGACCTACAGCTAGTCACTGTAAATGCCATATTTCCTATGCTACCCACTAAATATGATTGTGTCTCTATTATAAAATGATCCATGAGCATTACAGAGGATTGTGGATTTTTTCTCCTCTTTATGCCAAAGAGGCTTGATCCAGCTACAAGGTTGAATTTTCCTTGATGGCAATGGCATGGTATGTTTGTTTTATTAGTAGAGATGTAGGTGCTTGCTCTCACACGTGTGTCAGTGTTTGAGTCTGGTTTTAATCTTCCATCTTTCATAAATGTCCTAGTGTCACCGCTCTATATTTTGGGAACCCTCTAAAGAAGTTTCAGACCCAGTAGAGTGATTTCATTAATATGTTTACTCATGCAAATTAACACTTATTTCATCAGCTTCATGGGTTCTAGAAGTACCACATGTAACACTGCACTCAGCCAGTCAGACTTGGGGATTGACAGAGTATTTGAAGATTATCTCTGCACATTTCCACTTACAATATATGTTGTGCCAGAGAGTATATCTCTGCTGTTTCTCAGAAGTCATCCACTTCATGCTCAGAGCTTGTCAGGCTACAAAAGCTAAGCAGGGTCAATAGATGCACAAAAGACCTCAGAGCAGTACTGGGCAACCCAGACTAGTGAGTGGGCCACATGAGTGCCCTTCTTCATCACCTCAGTGGGCTGCAAGACTGTTGTGACCAAGACTGTGCGTTGTATGAAGAAATATTTTCTTTGTTTATATCTGCTGCCTGTTAATTTCATTGGGCGGCTCTAGTTCTTGTGTTACATGAAGGAGTAAATAATACTTCCTTATTCATTTTCTTTACACCATTTAGGATATAGACCACTATCATATCTCTCCATAGTCATGTTTTCCATGCTGAAAAGTCTGTCTTTTTAATCTCTTCTTGTATTGAAGTTGTTTCATACCCTTAACCATTTTTGTTGCCGTTCTCTACCTCTTCCAATTCTAATATACCTTTTTTGACCAGAACTGCATTCAGTATTCAAAGTGTGGGCATACTATGGATTTATATAGTGGCATTATGATATTACTATCTTATTGTCTATCCACTTACTAATGGTTCCTAGCATTCTTTTAACTTTTTTGACTGCTGCCATACAGTATCCAGAGAAGTATGTAAATAAATGTTAGTTTTATTTACTATCCTAACTGTTCTGTTGTAAAATTTATTGTGAAAAGGTTTTCATAGTTGCTGATTTAACTGACAAAATACGTGGAAGTGTTTAAAACAGTTTTAAACACTCTGATTAAATTTTGTGCAAAATGTAGTTGTTGTGTAAAACAAACATATTTTACTCATAGTTAATCATAGAAGTGTGATAAATAAAAACATTCTCATAATTTTCATTCTGGAGCAAACATCTTAAAACAAACATTCCCCTGCTGTTTGCCACTCAAACATCACAGTACTCTGCTATTGTGTTAAGAATAGAAATGATAGTGACGAGGCTATTTTCAGTACAAACTGAAAAAATGAAGAGTAAATTTAAGCAGTTAAAAGTTAATAAGATTTTCTTAAATTCTTTCAGTTCTGATCATTTTAAGATCAGATTTGTAGGAAAGGTAACAATGTTTTCTCTGAAAGCACATAATTTTAAACTGGCACTATCATTCTCCCTTGTATTTAGGGAAGAACTGGTGCTTGCCTCTAATACAGCTCTTTGGTTCCTTTGAGACAGGGGTGGGCAATAATTTTTAATGGGGTGCACTCCAAGATTTTGATAAGGTGTAAAGGGCCATACTTCTGTGGAAGAAGTGCGAGGTCTGGGATGGAGGTTGGATGCAGAAGGAAGCTTGGGGTAGGGGGTCTGGGGTGCAGGAAAGGGTGTGGGGTCTGAAAGGGCGTTTGGGTGAAGAAGGGGGTTGTGATCTGGGGCAGGGGCTTGAGGTGCAGTGTCCAGGAAGGGGTATGGGTGCAGGAGAGGATTCTGGCCTGGGGAGGGGCTGTGGAAAAGGGTGCAGGGTCTGGGAGGGAGTTGTGACCTGTAAGAAGGCGGGAAAGGGGTACAGAGGGTTTGGGTGGTGGCCTGGGGCAGGTAGTTGCGGGGGGGGGGGGGGGGAGAGGGAGTGGGGTGCCAGAGGTAGGCTCTGGCTGAGAGGTGCTTACCTAGGTGGCTCCCAGCCACCAGCCCTGCAGGAACCTGAGGCAGGCTCCCTACCTCTCTGCTGAAGTCTCAGTCCACTCGCTGCTCCACATGGCTCAGCTCTAGGCATGCTGGGGGGGAGAGAGGGAGGCTTCACACGCTGCCCCAGAACCTGGCTAATGGAAGCTGAGAGATTTTGCTGGGGGATGGGGGCAGCGTGCAAAGCCTCCCTCCTCCCTCCCCAGCAGCCTAGAGCAGAGAGCAGCCAGCTGTTTAAAGCATGAGCTGCTCTTTGCCTAAGGGTTCTGTCCAGGTGGCCGTAGGCCAGATCTGGTGGCTTGGTGGGCCGGATGCAGCCTGCTGGCAGCCTCTTACCCTCCCCAGCTTTGAGAGGACTTTAGCACTGCAGCGCTCAGTAGTTCGTCTCATTCCTACGTTGGCAGTATGTTGACTCCCTTGGTGGTAGGGAAGGACCTGGAATGAGTGTCTCCAAAAACATTATGAAAGTTGAGTTCAGTCCTTAAACAGAAACAGAAACCATTCCCAGGCTTTAGTATTAATGTCTCAATTGGGTGCTTACGAGGTGTCTTTCCTTTCTCTTCCAAACCAGATACGAGTACCACTGGGCAGATGGGACAAACATAAAGAAACCAATCAAATGCTCAGCACCAAAGTACATTGATTACCTGATGACTTGGGTTCAGGATCAGCTGGATGACGAGACACTGTTTCCATCCAAAATAGGTAAAAATGAACAGTGAAATAGGGTTCCTGTTGGAAGAGACTATTAAGATCTCTCAGCATTGAAAAGCTTGTGTAGTTTTGTGTCTGAAATTACAGGAAGGTAAAAGTATTGATTCAATCCCAAAGGGAACTTGGCAATAAATAGAAACAGTGAGCTGTTGAATGTTGTTAAATGATTAGTGACTGACATAAGATAGTTAAAGAAGACTGTATTAGTACTCTGAAAGGTACTTACATCTGTTTAAGCAGGTACAATTTGTGTGCCTGGCTATCAAACATAATACATAACTGAACACTCCTTAATAAAATCTTGTTAAAATTCAGGAAGTAGGAAAAGGATAGTTCTATTTAATAAGCAGCTGTACTTTCATTTAGTCTTCAGCTTTCTCTTTTTAAAAAGCAGGGTGTTTCTCCTAGCGATATAGGAGGGGAGGAAAAGTAATTCCAACCTCTATACCCTATGGCTGTGTCTACATTGGTGCGTTCTTGTGCCAAAGCGGCCGCTTTTGCGCAAAAACATGCTGCCTGTCTACACTGGCGGGGAGTTCTTGCTCAAGAACACTGACGTTCTAATGTGTGAAATCAGGGCTTCTTGTGCAAGAACTATGATGCTCCCGCTCAGGAATAAGCCCTCTTGCGCAACTGTTCTTGTAGACAGGCAACATGAATTTCTTGCACAAGAAAGCCCGATGGCTAAAATGGCCATCAGAGCTTTCTTGCGCAAGAGAGCGTCTACACTGGCATGGATGCTCTTGCGCAAAAGCACATCTCTTGCGCAAAGGCATATGCCAATGTAGACGCTCTCTTGCGCAAATACTCTAACGCAAAAACTCTTGCGTTAAAGAGTATTTGCGCAAAATCTTGCCAATGTAGACGTAGCCTATCAGTATCTTTTTGTAAAATATAGTTTTCCCCATATAAACTATAGTTTATAGTTTTGTAAAATAATTTTCTGTGCAGAAAAGAAGCATAACCCCTTGGAGGCATTTCCCCCATTGGTTCAGCTTTGCACCCTTGATTCTGAATATAGAACTTATTGCTTACAAGTAAATAGGGAAGTGTTGTATGTTTGGAGGAGGCTGCTTTAAATACATGGCACTATTTAGCAAACGTTTAATGACAGACAGTCCATTTTAATAAAAAGGATCATCTGTCAAAAATAAATGGCTTTTGTTTTTACTTGTTCATGGTTTTAGCCAGGTGCAAATGAACCTATGAGAGGTTTTGATTTTCAATTATCCCTCTTCTCAACTATCCCCTGCGCTGCACGTTGCAATGTAGAACTTGTTGACAAAATTCCATGGAGCTGTTGGACACAGCGAGTGGGGGAGAGGAAAGCCCCTTTGATTATTATTGACAGTAATGTTAATAGTGTTTCAAGTTATTTAATATTTATCATACTGTCGTGCGCAAAGGGCTCGGATCTCCATTTTGCTTGGGTCCTGTTCAAGTATATGTATGTAGACTTCATTTAATAGGATTCGGGGGGGAATATATTTTGGAAAATAGTGACTCAGAAAATGAGTAACGGGGTCATAGTAGATAAGCAAGTGAACATGCACTGCCAATGTGATGCAGTAGTGTAAGTGCAAATGCAATCCTTAGATGTATAATAAACAGGGAAATACTGAGTAGGGAGGTTTTATTAGCCCAGTATAAAGGACTAGTGAGATCACCCCTGACTTACTCCATCCCGTTCTGGTGTCCACAGTGTAAAATGTACATTGATAAATTGGCAAGGTTCAGAAAAGAGCTACAGGAATGATTTAAAGTCTGTCATATGGCGAGACACAAAAGAAGCCCCATCTACTTTATCCAAGATGAGGTTGAGAGAGAACTTGACCATAATGGCGAGAAGATTTTTTTATAGTAGAGGACATTTAATCTATCAGACTAAGGTACAGGTTGGACCTCCCTCGTCTGATACCCTCAGGACCTGACTGGTCCTGAATAAGGGGATTTGCCGAACGAGGGGAGGTCCTCCCCAACATGGCCCATGCTTCCTGTGGCTAGGACTCTGGCTGAGCCCTGCTACTGCCTGCCTGGCCGTGGCTCCTCTGGAGCTCTGTGGCTGCCAGGACTTTGCTGCTGCCATGGCTGCTGGGGCCCAGCAGCTGCTGGGATGGCCAGAGCTTCATGGCTCTGCGGCCGCTGCTGGTCCCTGCAACCTCCTGGCAGCAGGGACCAGAACTCCCTGCTGGGCCACCCGCCCCTCCCTCTACAAGGGGCTCCTACCTGAGTCGCGCCCCGGCCTCCCCACCGCTCCTGCCCTATGGCCTGACCTCCCTATACCTGGACTCTGTGGTCCAGCCAGATCGTGAATGTTGCCAGTCCAGAGAATCCTGGTTAAAGGAGGTACAACCTGTATAACAAAATCCAGTGATTGGAAGCTAAAGCCAGACACATTCAAACTAGAAATTAGGTGCAGTTTGTTTTTTGACAGAAAGGATAGTCATTGGAACAATTGACCCAGAGATATAGAGAATTTTCCATCACTTGAAATCTTTACAGTAAGAAGGGGATACCTTTCTGCAACATATGCTCTAGCTCAGCTAGGCGTTATGGGCTTGATGTAGGAATCCGTGGCTTGTGTTAGGCAGCTGATTGTAATAGTCCCCCAGCTTTAAAATCTACGAAGACACAGTCTTAGCCCCAAAACACTTACCATACATTTGTTTCTTTTTAGGCGTTCCTTTCCCAAAGAACTTCATGTCCGTGGCGAAGACCATTCTGAAGCGTCTCTTTAGAGTGTATGCTCATATTTACCACCAGCACTTTGATCCAGTGATCCAGCTGCAAGAAGAGGCACATCTTAACACATCCTTCAAGCACTTTATTTTTTTTGTTCAGGTAAACTAGCATAAGAATATTATGGTAACAATTGCCTTCTACTCTGAAGACAGAATGTACTAAAATGACCTTATAGTCAAAAAATACCATGTTTTGAGTTTTCTAGCAGTTGGTACAGGAGCTGGTCTTTTTACATAATTGACAACTCTAAGACCAAGATGCTACCTTATTGGTATTCTAGTGTATAATTATTACTGTAAGTATTGATTGAGTGCAACAGTGATTTATGAAGTGTTTCCACCAGACAGACAAGTACAAAAGAAAACCTTTATTTGTGGCCAGTAGAAGAAAAAAATGCAGAAATCAAGCTGCAGAGTGTGCATTTACTGGCTGCTGCTATTTTTCCACTAGGGAAGTAGCCCTGTAGACATTATAAAAGGGGGGAAACAGTCTGAGCTGCATTGTTGGATGCAGAATAGGATCTGAGAAGGGACTTTACCAAGAGTGAAGTGAAATCTTTTTTGAATATGGATCTACCAGGCACTTTAGTGAGCACACTAATTCATTTCACATAGGTTTCTGAACAGCCTTTTGATGATTATAACAGTGTTTAATCATTGGTGATGTAGACTGAATTTGAATCAGCTACCTAGAAGTTGAAAATGGCTAATAGGTGAGCCTGGACTTTAAGATTGCAAACTGCAGAGTAACTTTATACTTAAACGCAAAGTTGATATTAATGCTCCATTACCTGTACAAGTAAAATGTTTTCCCCCCCTTCTACAGGAATTCAACCTTATTGACAGAAGAGAGCTGGCTCCTCTTCAAGAACTGATTGAAAAACTGACCTCTAAAGATAGATAAAAGGAAGTGGATTTGTGGAAATCACTTGCTTCTTTAAACAAGCGCGTGGTATTTTTTTTGGAGGGGGGGGGGGGTTTGTTCTGTTTTGAAAACAAAACAAAACCTTGTTCTGTTCTTACAGGCAGCCAAGATTCATTCTTCGTGCTTTTATTAGGGGAGATCTTTGTCTTTTAGTGACATGCGGTAAATGGGATTTTTTTTCCTCACTGTGGATTTTTGGTAGATTTTGAGTGTTTTTATAAAGGAAGTATGCTTGTTGGGGGATTTGACACTGCTGGTGGATGGGTTCTGTTTTGTGTCCATTGTAGCCCATCCCTAAAAGACTTACATTCTCTAAGTGCCTTGGCAGACTCACTTCTGAGGTGCAAAGCACACACAATATTGAACATTGCTGGAAACAGAAAATACATCCTATCCAGGACACTTACTGATGCTTGGTTAATACATATATGCTTAAAGTACAAAAGCCATAACTTACTTAAATCAGTGATCTCCAGCTTTTAATACAAAGTATCATCATTTTTTTTTAAAAAGAGGTGAATATGGAGCTTCTCAAAAGTAGGTATTTCAAATCCCCCCCAGAAATAAAAATTTTATAGTGATGGTGACACTGCAGATAATGTCCTAATCACCAGATCTAAATGATAAAGATTTTAAAATCATGTACAATTCAGAATAGGAGAGGGCTGGCTCTCCATTTCACTGTAGTTTTGTCGTGCTTGTTACTTATTTATTCTGTTAATATAAATATCAGTTCAGGCCAGTCTAATGTATTATAAGTTTCATTACATCCTTCAATACCATTTCCCAAATGAGCCAATCACTTTGCAAAAGTGTATTTAGTGAGAAGGAAAGATCTATTTAGTCTAATAAAAAGACATGTAGGTAACATGAAGAAAAATCTCCTTTAGAATCGCCTGGAGTGATGCCATTTAAACACAAACAGTAAAAAGCTAACTTGAGATTAGAGCTTAGAGTCTCAAGCTTTTTCACAAGAGAACCTCTCTTTGCAGAAAGATTGCCTTGTGCACCACTTCCTGGTTGCAATCACAATGCCTGCATCCCATCTCATTCGTAATTATATGAAGTCTCTGTGGCAACTTCAGCAATTGTTTACATGGGGAAAGTTACATTGTCATATTTGTATATTTTTAGCAGTCTTTAGTGCAACAAATGCTTTTGTTCTTTTTGAGGAAAAATCACACAACCTTCTTTTCCTTTTCTTTCATCTCTCCCTCCATTTCTGGTCCTGCTTCACTCGAACTGGAAACTTAGAGAACCAGTACCATGTGACAAGGCATTTCCATGGGCCACCACTATGTGGCCTACTGACAACTATATGGACATTTCTGTCCTGCAGCTATGTGAAACTCATTGTTTCTTCAGCTTCATCAAAATGTTTCTTTAAGATATATGAATCCCTTGCGTGGATGTTGCGTGATCTATGCCTTGGATTTATAGGTCAAATTACAGTGCAGGGTCTTATTGGCCTTAAGGAGAGGCTGCCAAGAAGTAGTGGAAACAGTTGGGATTGTGTTTTTCCCCCTTTTTTGTGATGTATCTAGATCTGAAAATATTCCTCAAAAACGGGGAGGGGGTGAAAAGGAGAAGCAGCTGCCATTCTTTTGCTCTCTTCTATTAGAAATATCAGGTCTTGTCTACCTGTTTTTTTTTTTCTGGATGCCTGCTTGAGAAACTCGAGTGGGAACTTTCTGAAGCAACAGTTGGAGGGTCAAGATGTTGGACACTTCCATGTAGATTGATTTTCATTCAAGTATTTGAACAAAAAAAGAGCCTAAAATCCCATCCCCTCTCAATTGCCGATGTTCCAGTCTCTCCCTTATGTGAAAAAAATCAAAGAGAGCCCTCATCTTCTTTTGAGAAGACCTTTGAGACCTTCTTACATCCGAAAGAAGTAAAAAGAGCAATTTGTTTTCCTATTACTGGAATATCCACACCCAGCATTTTACCAACTCACTCACTGTTCCAAGGATTGATAGGCTCCGGCCCAGTACTACTAGGAAGAGCACAGCATTGTGTAGACGACTTCAGGAGGCCATATGGCCAGTGCAATGTTCCACAGCAAAGGCAGCTTGGGTGTGCATCAGATTATCTGACTATATGTCTGATTGAATGCACGCCTTAGTGTCAGAACATGTCCGTGTTTAGGCTGCTATGTACTGGTTTGCACAAGAACCAGTCCCCCACTTCTCATTCGAGTATTGGAGGTCCCCTGTGCTCCCCTTCATCCTTGCAAGCAAACTGTGCTGTGCCCATCAAAGGGACTGGTTTTGGTCTCCTATATTGAGTAAGATCACAGGGAACTAGATACTTATCTAGCTTGCACTGTGCAAGTTGGTACCTGAGTATTTGTTTTAATACTTTATTTCTGTGCATTTGGGAGTTGCTTGGAGGCTATTTGTGTGTGGGATCGGACAGACAACTGATCCAGGTACTAAATCCAATTTCAGAACTCGAGCCGTAGTTAACTGTAGATCTGTTATAGTCCAACGGTCTTTTAGTTACTGGATAATTAATAGATTAAATGGCTCTGAAGCCTTTCTGTTTTCAATTACGGAGCCCATAAAGGTATCCATCTGAATATTCAGAAGGCAGAATCATCCCCTAAAATTTAAACAGAACAAAATCTTCTAAACCACTTCAGATTTGAAGAAAACCACATTTTTAAATTGAACTTGGGTCTGTATCCTTTTATGCTTTGCTTTAGTCTGAAAAAGTTTTATAGCTGAAGATTGGGGGCTTATAATGGAAATAGACTGACAGACTTTTAATTGTATGGAGGCGTAAATGATACCGCTTTTAATAGCTAACAGCATCTGCATCGTTAGTTTTCATTTCCAGTGAAAACAGCTTTGCTGAACTTACTGTAATCAGGATCGGTTTACAGGCCAGTGTGGGTGTTCAGTGTGCAGATTATGCTTCTGGCAAGATGAAAAATATTTTGATCATTGCTAATCTTCCCTCATCTCTAGGAGACACTAGGCTTTGGCCTGGTCTACATACAAAATTAGGTTGACAAAAGGCAGCATATGTTGGTCTCATTGTGCACGTGTCTTCACTTAAATTCAGCTCCCAATGTCATAAGTGGCCTGCTGTGCCAACTTAATAACACCACCTCCCTAAGTGGCATAGAGCCACGGTCGAAGTGATTAACTGGACACACCGTGAGGCCCTGTCTCAACTCACCGGAGGATCGACGCTCTGGCCATAGATTTTCTGGAGTTCGATTTAGCGGGTCTAGAAAAGACCCGCTAAATCGAATGCTGAGGGCACCTCCATTGGTACCAGTACTTCTCACTGTCGCAAGGAGAAAGGGAAGTCGATGGGAGCATTTCTCCTGCTGTGGAGTCGCCCCAGAAAATCGACGCAAGGCTTGTCAACTCCAGCTATGCAGTTCACGTAGCTGGAGTTGCATCCGTTTTCTCCGCCAGTGTAGATCTGGCCTGAATGTAATCACTTCATTCCTTATGTTGGCTGCTGCTGTCCTCTAACAGCTGCCTCGCACTGATTGCTCTGGCTGGCATAGTGAATTCTGCGATTGAGGTGGCACAGAGGCCAGAAGCATGTCGGCGACCCTCTCCCCTTCAAACCGCATGAGTTTTGAAATCCCTTTCCCTGGCGTGGCACGCGCCCCTTGCAGCTTTCCATTGGTCAGTGCAACTGCTTAGCTGATGATGCTGAGCTACATGCTTTGGATGTGCTCCTGCCTGGAGTACGCAGGAGGCATTTGATCTCCTGGGCCTTTAGGGACACGAGGCTGTGCAGACACAGCTCTGAGCTCCCAGTAAAAACATGGACATCTATGAACAGATTGCTCAGGGGCTGCAGAAGAAGAGAGATAATAGGGAGCTGCGGATAAATTGCATGAAAGCCAAGGAGCTGTGGTAGGCATATCAGAAAGCCATGGAGGCCCACAATCAGTCCACTGCCAAGCTACAGACCTGCCACATTGACAAATTGCTGCATGCCATGTTTGGTGGAGAAACCACCAGCCCCTCTAAAAGCACTGAGGATACCGAGTCTCAGACCTAGGCTGTGAACTATGAGGAGGAGGTGCTGGATGACGAAGAGGAGGAGAGGTTTGGCAGGCACTGGGAATCCAGCTGCCCAGCAAGCAAGGGCCAGTTTTGTTTCCAACACAGTTCAGCCAGCCTCACCTGTTGAACACAGGTGCAGGGGATGAAACCTCAGGTGTGTAGTTTTTTTCACTAACAGAGACCCCATTCCCCAACAAGTAGCAGGACACTTCTTTAGAGTTGTCGTTAATTTCTAGCACAAGTAAGAAGGAGTGGTACAACCGAGAGAAAGAGAGTTGCTGTTTGCATTTCCTTCCCCTCTAGAGTTGAGGGGGGCATGCAGAGCAATTTGTTTAAGTGCATGGGCTGTTGCATGAATCTCTGGGGAAATCTCAGTGAAACTTTTGTGGAAGAACTCTTCAGTCTTCTGCCAAATGTTTCTAGGTAGGGCTACCTTACTTCTTCTGCTATGGTCGGGCACTTTCCTATGCCACTTAGCGATAACATCAGCAGGCACCATTGCAGTATGTGGGCTAGCAGCATATAGACCTGGGCAGCTTCTGGACAACAGCAGCTGCTGTGCTCTGTCTGACTCAGGAGTAAGGGAGTAGCTAAAATCACCATCACCCATGGAATACGGTGCCAGTATTCAGCGCTCTTGCCCCATACTGCAAGAAGCATGCAGTTGAGCAATTCTTCCTTCATTGCCCCTTGCTCTGCAGGACTGACACTGTGCACGAGCAGTGCTGAGTAGAAGTGAGAATGCAGTGCTTAAAATGTTCGGGGTACATTGGGATGGAGTTCAGCACGTGGAGTTTCACTTTCCACATAGTGAATATGTGGCATTATCTGCAATCTGCTGCCATTGTGGTCTTCCCCGCCTCACCTGCAGAACACCCGCGTCAGATAAGGAAGAGAAAGAAGGAAAGTCAGGATGACCTGTTCGATGAGATCCTGCAAGCCATCGGTGCATCGGACTGTGGGCATTGGCACAAGGATGATCATTACAGATAGCCTGGAGGCTAGAGTGGAGGGAAGAAAGGCCCATGAAAAGGAGAGGAAGATGCATGAGAACTTAATGGGATGTCTCAGGCTTCAAACAGAGATGCTAAAATCTCTGGTGCAACAATCCTAAGCAGCCCATTGAGAACTCAATATCAAGGCCCTTCTGTACCCCACCCCAACATTCTGTGTAGCATCATGGGTCGCCAAACTAGCCCTGGCACTCCATTCCGGGCCACGTTAAAAACAACCACAGTTTTGCACACACTGACCTATGGAAGCCTTGGTTTGTATATTTGTAGCTGAAATGGACGTGAATGTTCTTTCCCCTTCCTAAGTTCTGGTCTCTTGATTTAATAGACTTCCATTAAGTTTTAAATGCATTTGCTTTTTAAATGTTTGGATTTTTGTTTGGGGTTTTTTTTTTCCAATTTTGTTACAGAATAAAAGTCTGTTATTTGGAACCCTAATCTTTATAAGTTCACGGCATATGCTGGCTAGTGTTCACACTTCTGAAAATCACCAATTGCCAGTTACTGTACAGCATCACACAACTCATAAAATCATTCACAAACAAAATGAATTGGTGGATTAACAATATTATATTCCTATATATACAGCAATCGCCACACAATTTGTTGTAGACTGCCAAATAGTAGTGCTAGGTAGACCACAATACTATAACACACTGCACTCTGGCTCTCTATTAAAATGGTCTTTCAAACCTTCCCTGAGCCATATAGCTCCACAATGAGATGTTGCAATAGCTGAAATTCAGCAGACAGCTGCTCTACCTCCACCCTGTTGGAAACTTTTCTTCTTTTGCTTCACAGATATCATACAGGATACAGCAGGCAGCTATAGTCATTGGGATATTTTCCTCACTAGATTCCATCTTGTGGGTAAACAACACCAATATCCTTTCCCATCTCCAAAGGAAGTCCTCATTCTACACCTGCTGAACTGGTAGTTGAAGCATTCCTTGTGTTGTCAATGTGGCCATTATGTGGTTTCATGAGCCAAGGGAGCAAGGAATAAGCTGGGATAAGCAGGATCGCTATTGGCATTTCAACATTCTCAATGGTAATCTACCGGTCAGGAAAGAAAATTCCTGCACACAGCTTTCTGATCAGTTCTGTGTTCTTAAAGAAGCAAGAATCATGCATCTTCTTTGATCAGCCCACACTGATGTTGGTGAAGCATCTCACCAGCTCTTGCATAACCCTAGAAAAGTAAACTGTTCTGTTGATGCACTCTGTGGCAAGGTGGTCTGGTCCCAAAGCAGGAATATGCATGCCACCTATTGCCCTGCCACGGTTTGGGATCCTCCTTGCAGAAGCATCTGCTATACTTTGCACACTGTGAGTGTTTCAGTCCTGCATAGCAGGGCGGGGATGAGCTCAGCTCACAGATGCAGGAACGTGGCCTTGCACATACGAAAGTTCTGCAGCCACTGCTCATCCTCCCAAACCTGCATCATGATGCAATCCCATCAGTCAGTGCTTGTTTCTTGGGCCCAGAAGTGGTGCTTCACTACCTGCAGCTGCTCTGTGAATGCCAACAACCACTTTGATGATTGGGTTCTCGCTGTTTCCCACAGCAATTTGTTATCCAAGGAATCATCAAGTTCCCTGCACCTCTTGCAGTTCTGCAGTTACAGCAGGCTCTTGCACCTTGTGCTTGCAGTGCTCATTAAAATAGTGCAGAACTGTGCAAGATCTGTGCTTTTGTCAGAGATGGTAGGCAGCAAGGAGAGCTGCTCAGGTTTCTTGGATTTTGGAAAAAAAAGTCTCAAAGATTGTGGGATACAGATGGCCCTATGAGAGAGACAGTTGCAAACTGGAAAGTTGAGCCCATGCCACGCAGTTATCCTATGGAATTCCTTTCTGTCCCATTATGCATTGCCAAAACTTCTCAAAGGATGCTGGATGGTTGTGAGTTGGGATATTTGTCCATGATGAACCACAGTCTGCGTTGTTACAAGTGCTCCTGGCGGGGACATGCATCACTGATGTTAGGTGCTCCATATGCACGCATGTAAGCAATATACTAACTGCAGAGGCTGTACGCTGACATACATTTGCAATGTAGATGTGGCCATAGTTAGTCCTGTGCTGTATATGGAGATGAGAAAGGTGTGTACCGGGTAGCTCCTTCAAAAAACTGTTGACATGATTATTTGGATTAGCATTCTCTATTAAGATCTTGCAGGCATGGAAGACATATTTTTTTTAAAAAGCATGGAGCCATAAAAGGTGTTTGTATATGATCTATTGAGAAACAGAGTTGAAAGCTTAATATCCCAGACTTAAAAGCAGGGATTTGCTGAGTAGCAGCTCTATTTATTTTGATGGTCTGCCTCCTCACTCTTGTTATTTGATCCATCTTAGAACAGCAGCTATAAAAATTCAAGACACGCTTCTGCATTTCACACACACTCTTATATTAGAATTTAATATGTAGAACAACAGATGTATTGGAGCATAAGCTTTCGTGGGCAAAGACCCACTTCGTCAGATGCATGCATGCATGCATCTGATGAAGTGGGTCTTTGCCCACGAGAAAGCTTATGCTCCAATACATCTGTTAGTCTATAAGGTGCTACAGGACTCCTTGTCGCTTTTGCAGATCCAGACTAACACGACTACCCCTCTGATACTTGACAATATGTAGAACATTAGTCTTACATGGGCATCTTATTCTCCTGATACATTTATTGTTTGGCCTCTAGAAGGCCATTAATTCTGTCACTATTCATACACATAATGTTGGCTCTTGAAACTACATTTCCTTTGAATAGGGGAAACCAACGTTGCAATTAAGATATCAATAGCACGCACTAAATATGAAATGTAGATTGTGAAAAGTGGCTGGTAGAAACCTTTTTTAACACTAACTTCTATATATGTACTTAAAAGCCTGGAGATCACTGTCTGAAAGAAAGCTGTTTGAATATATTTTAATTATACTAACCGTGAAGCATCTAGATGGGGTGCATAGGATAGAGTATCCCTTTTGTATTATACTTAACAGCTTTTCATTTTCAAATGTTTTTGCAAAAGACTTGGGACCAGAATTGAGTGTGTTTACACCTGTAAACATGGGCACATCAAAAGCAAAAGCCATTTTGGTTTTTAAACTCAGCTGGACTTTAGTAAACTTGGTAACAGAATAGTATCTCTGAAAAAACAAACCACAGCACTAGGCTAGATCCATGTTATGAAGGGATACTCTGTTACATATTTCATTTTGTTTTGATATTAAACATTGGAGCATTGGGCTTTGTTGGTACTGGGAGCAGAACCATGCAAGCCACAACTGACCTGGTGATGCTTCCTTTACAAGTTAAGGCCTAACAGTTTAATAAGGTTTTTAACAGGTTTTGCTATTTTTCAGCTACCAGCATGTTTGATCATATTGGTGATTTGGGTGGTAACTTAGAGAAATAATCTACCTTGAGATGAGATCAGTGCTGGCTTACTCGACTACTTATGTTTTGCTATCTTATGCCAGAGCTGAATTTGATCCCAGGAATTTACATAATTAGGATGGTAGATTAATGCCAGGTACAGAAACATTTAAACTCTTTTAGTGAAGACAGGAATCAAAGTTACCTGCACAAGTGGAGAAAATATGCCATGTCGGATTGATGCTGGTAGCTGAACTGATGTCCAACATAGTAGATGGGAAGAAAGAAAACAATTTTAAAAGAGGCAAATAGCCTGTTTGCAAGTATCTCAAGTTTATTTTACTGCTTACTATGCAATGTAGAACTTTGAACTTTTGCATTTACCTGAAGATAAAAAAAGAGGGATACTGCTGTCTATTTAGTATTTTGGAACTGAGCACTCTCTCTGAAACTCATTTCACAGGTATAAGATGCCTATTTGCTGCTATTGACTTCCTTTATCTTTCAGATTCCTCCTTTTTCTTTCTCAGCCCCTTTACCCTGAAGCGCCATACAAAGATTTATTAAAAACCGTTCATTTTGAGGTGTTCTTTGTGCCAGCCAACAGTGATGATTTTTTTCTGGAGTGCTATATTACTGTATGTAAAACAGCAATTTTCAGCTGGACTGTTAAAAGTATGGCATGACTATAGACCTGCCTGTTTCTTCCACTAGAAAATTCCCACTGTTATGTAGAGGCTTGTTTTCTTGATGGGTAACTTCATTTGAGTTTTTCAAACTGAATCACTAGAATTTTTAATGGCAAGGTTCTAAAACGGTAAAAGTTTTGAAGTTTCATCTTTTTAGTAGATAACTAACATGGACATTCTGAGTGTTATGCACATTTTTTCTCTCAAAATATAGTTTCCTCTTAACAATTGAAGACTGCAAAACAACTAAGTTTTTTTTTTTAAATAGTTTTGTTTTTAGAACTCTCCTTAAATTATTCTTCATAGATTACTGTATTTTAGGAGAAATTATTTTTATAGCCATTAAACTACGCATTTTTGTACATGTGCAACTAGGACATTTTGGGACACAAGTCTTGGAGGGAACACTTATTCTTTGCTGTTTTTGATTCTTCCTATATGCTGGAGTTGTTACTGCTAAATACTACCACTGGAAGCAATACCTTGATGTGCAATGGAGATGAAAGAAGAATGCAATAAAAGTGAATGAAGTTTGAATAAAAAGTAATTGCCGGAGGAAAAAGGGTATTGCAAAAGCAACACTATAACCTTCATATTCACTTCTTTATACATCTTAAAGCAGCTGGAAGTAAAAATAGATGTAAATTATAAAATGCAAAATGGGAATCCATACTGTAAGCTAACTGTGCCAATATTGCTTCAGTTTGTAATCATTGATTGGTATTTTAGTTTTAGATCAAAACAGCTTTTGAGTAAAAAGAAAAAGTTGAATGTCTGAAAATCTGCAACCTGTTTGAGAGATGTAAATAATGTATACAGATTGCTGTATGTGATGGGATGAAAAAATATTTAAATTCTAGGATTTTTCAGTAAGAAAGTGAATGCTGTTTATAAGAAAAAAATAAATAGCTATGTTTGACCATGATTGTCTTTTTTCTTCCCAGACATGTTTAACTCAAATTTTAGATTTGTAGGTAGAACTCAGTTATATAGCTGTATATTGTACACATATGAACATTCTATCTACAAATTAAGGCTTTGTAAATACCTCATCTGAATTTGTGAATATTTGTATTACAGGCAGACCCAATAGCAATAAAAGAATTTCCTTATTTCATGACTTGAAATGATAATTTAGAAAAGGTGAGAGAAACCTGAAATGTAGATTGAATCAGCACTGTACCACTTGATAAGACTCACTGGCCCATTAACTGAAGTGTTGGCGTCTCTACTGGGATTATTTTGAATGCTTTTTATGACAGATCATTTTATACAGATTGCCATTTAAGTCATAACCATGGCATTTTATACCAATTAGAACAATCCACATTCCCACAATGTATTCATCTTGTGCACTAATCTGAGATTTCAGATTTTACTTTTCATAACTGCTTCTTACAAACCACATCATCTTCCCTTTGCCCACAGGTAAGCATGGCAGCAGCCATATTTCTTGGGTTTCAAAGCCTTATGACATCTAGTCCTTGCAGTACTCCCAACTTTTTGACCACTCCCCTCCTCCCTACCTGCTTAAGTAAGCTAACAAGAATGCTTCTGCCCTTTGTATTGTCTGTTTACACTGTAAACTCTTTGAGGTCAGGACTGCCTCTTACTATGTATGTATGCTATCTAGCACGTTGGAACACCAGTTTCCAGTGGGGCCTCTAGGCACTACCATACTACAAATAATAAATATCTGCCAAATTCATTTTAAAAGAATCCAAATAGCAAATCACAGACATTAAAACATTAAACAAGAAAATGACAAATCATAGCCCATATATTAACTAGTATTGGTACTGTACAAGAAAGTTGGTCACCTTAAGTGGCTAGCCAAAATTGTCTAATATAGTTCCTTTTGTACACCTGGGTTTATATAACATTCTCCAATTTTGTGCTTTCAGAAAGCGTTGAATATCATCATGACTTAAACCACCTGCACGTAACTCATGGATTCTAAGATTTGTCTTGATGAACCTCGAGTGGTAACTACATGACTGCTCCTTTGGAGACATCTTTGATGCCATTGTCACACTGTCTACAGTGGCTCAGGGCAGACTATGAAATGCAGGGCAGATATCCCAAATTGGTGATATGTTCTATAATTAGATTTCACCAAGACAAATACAAACTCTTAAAGTATTACAAGGGCTTAATAATGGAGTCACAAACAGTCTCTTTACATACTGCCACCCGGACAAGATGGACTATGTAATAAAATAGTCACTTACAGAAAAAAAATCACATGTTCCAGGTTACTCCTACTCCCAAGCAACCAATTACTTAGGTTAAATTGCATCCTAGATCTCACACCAAGGACAATGCATGTACCCAATTCTGTAGTAAACGATCAAAAGGTTTATTAGCTAAGAAAAAGAAATGAAAGCTATTGAGAGGCTAAACCAGGTAAAAATATGTACAGGTAAATCAGAGTCTGTAATCCCAAATGGAAGCAAAGCTACAGTAATCTGTCAGTTTCTCAAAAGTGTCTGAATTTCACAGAATGATTCTGGGGATCTCCATCTTCTCATTTAGTTGTTCTGCACTGCTACAATCCAAAGCAGTCCAGAGATGAAGGATTTTTCTCTGTATCCATCTTTCCAACTATCCTAATCATTGAACTGTGAATGCCCCACACTGACCACTTGCTTTGAAGTGCCCAAACTACATTACTTTTCTGATAAGAGTTCTTCATTGCATTACACAAAGGTTTTTTTTCATGTTTTGGAGGAATATTTTAGATATTCCGATACCATGCAAAATACAAACAAGATACGTATAAGTGAAAACCATGCATGAACAAATCTCAATTTTATGAATCTTAATCAAACACATTCACTTACATTTAACATACATTTTGTTTTCTGATAATACACAAGTGGATTAGCCTGATTTCCAGCTACTGTTTTTGCCAAAGCTGACATCAGCATCACAACCATTCATAGGAAACATACATTTTCTAGGACAGGGCTGGGCAAAATATGGCCCGGGGGCTGGATATGGCCCACCAAGACCCCACTTACGGCCTGTGGACCTCCCTGCCAGGACCCTCAGACACATAGCTGCTGTGGTTTAAAACGCAGTCCCTGTGACTCTGCCCTGCCTGGAGGGGGAGACTTCATGTGATCTCCCCGTCCCCAGCCCAATCTCTCAGTTCCTATTGGCTGGAAACAACCAACCAATAGGAGCTGAGAGATTGGAGTTAGGGTATGGCAAGCCTCTCCCTCTCCAGGAGCTGAGCGCCACGTGGAGGGATCAGCCTGTAGTTTAAAGTGATTTGGGGCTGCAGCAGGCAGGGAGTCCAGCCTGCCTTGGGGGTACTGCAGAGCTGCTGGCCAGGAGACACTTAGGTAAGTGGCTCCCAGCCAGAGCCTGCCTCTGGCACCTCAGCCCCTCCTGCACCCCAACTCCCTCCCACAGGTCACCATCCAAACCCCCTGCACCCCCTTCCCCCAGGTTACAATTCCCTCTCAGACCCTGTACCTCCTCCTACACTTCTTCCCCAGGCCAGAATCCTCTCCTGCACCTATACTTCCTCCCAGACCCTGCACCAGGTCAAAAAATCCAAAATCTTTGAGTGGCCCCCCACCAAAAATTATTGCCCACCCCTGTTCTGGGACAGTCTGCAGAGTATGAGGGATTTTAATGTTTTCTGCAATGACATTCTAGACCAGTTTTCTTAATCTCATTGTATTTGAATTGTAAATCGTGTTTTAGTTTTATCACATTTTAAAGAGATGCTCAATTTAATTGTTGTATATGCTGAAAAATCATAACCTGTAAGCGTTAAACTAAGGGCTACAGGTAGCCTTTCAAAGGAGCCAATATGCAACCATTTAAACATCTTTCAAGAGAAGAGTGTAAGAAAGCTACTTAAAACCATAATGCTATTTTACTCCATCTGTGCTTTTGTAATCCCTTCTGTAAAACTTCCTTCTGTACAGCCCAATTGAACAAAAGCTTTTAGCATTTAATTTATAGACGCCAGCATCTGGATACATCTCTTAACAAATCCAACTATTGAGGTCAACAAAAAAACCACAAGGAATAAATACCTTCCTGAAAAACTGCACGTATGGGAGGTCAATAATTTTAAAATCTGAAAAAGTACCCCTCCGACAAGTTCTTGATATACAGACTACACAATTTAATTCCAGCTGCAAGATTTGTAAACAGAACTTTCATACTTGAACAAATTGGGTCGGGGGAGCATTTGTAATGGTTTAATTGGTTTAATAAGCAAGCCGCAGTCACTTAGAGTGTATAAGCTGGCTCCCCTGGAGCATAGGCTCCGCCTCCCTTTCCCCCCAACCCCGCTTCGGCCTCTATTAGAGGCAGCGGAAGGTGGGCAGGGGGGAGTAGAGAAGGCTGCTGCGGAGCAGCCTCTGTCTGCAGTGGGACCAGACTCGTTGCGGACAGAAGCTGTTCCGTGGGATGCCGGTACAGCCTCTGTCCATGGGGAGTTTAGGGCTCCCATTGACGGAGGCTGCTGCCACCCCATGCTATTAGCAGGCAGGAGCCAGTCTGCGCGGGGAGCCAGTTTTTAAATTGGCTCCCACCTGCCAACCTGGACTGCTGCCTCTGATACAGAGGCAGCAGCACAGGGTGACAGGTAGGGTGGCCAGGTGTCCAGTTTTGAACCGGGCAGTCCGGTATTTGAGCGTTCTGTCCAGGAAACAAATTGAGAAAATACTGGACATATAAATGTCCGGTATTTCCTAATGAAGTAAGTTTTTTTTATTATCATAAATATCAGTACATAGTTACATAAGAACAGCTGTACTGGGTCAGACCAAAGGTCCATCTAGCCCAGTATCCTGTCTGCCGACAGTGGCCAGCACCAGGTGCCCCAGAGAGGGTGGACCGAAGACAATGATCAAGCGATTTGTCTCCTGCCATCCCTCTCCAGCCTCTGACAAACAGAGGCCAAGGACACCATTTTATCCCCTGGCTAATAGCCTTTTATGGACCTAACCTCCATGAAGTTATCTAGCTTCTCTTTAAACTCTATTATAGTCCTAGCCTTCACAGCCTCCTCTGGCAAGGAGTTCCACAGGTTGACTACAGGTTGTGTGAAGAAGAACTTTCTTTTATTAGTTTTAAACCTGCTACCCATTAATTTCATTTGGTGTCCTCTAGTTCTTCTATTTAGGGAACTAATAAATAACTTTTCTTTGTCGGCCCTCTCCACACCACTCATGATTTTATATACCTCTATCATATCCCCCCTCAGTCTCCTCTTTTCTAAACTGAAAAGTCCCAGTTGCTTTAACCTCTCCTCATATGGGACCCATTCCAAACCCCTAACCATTTTAGTTGCCCTTTTCTGAACCCTTTCCAAAGCCAAAATATATTTTTTGAGGTGAGGAGACCACATCTGTACACAGTATTCAAGATGTGGGCGTACATAGTTTTATACAGGGACAGTAAGATATTCTGGGTCTTATTTTCTATCCCTTTCTTAATAATTCCTAGCATCCTATTTGCCTTTTTGACCGCCGCTGCACTGTGTGGAAGTTTTCAGAGAACTGTCCACGATAACTCCCAAGATCTCTTTCCTGATTTGTCGTAGCCAAATTAGCCCCCATCATACTGTACGTATAGTTGGGGTTATTTTTCCCGATGTGCATTCTTTTTCCCGATGCTGCGTGAGCGTGTCTGCTAGCCAGGCAGTACGCAACTACGCAGTAGGGGGAGGCGGGGCTGGGGTGGGATGGAATCTTTGGGGCCGGATTCGCCCGTGCGCCCCGCCTGGACCGTGTGTAGGACAAACAGCGCCCCAGGATCTGCGTGCACCCAGGCCAGCCCTGCTCCCCGCCAGCTGGTTCCCCCCCCCCCGCTCCCTTCCCAGCCAGCCCCGCTTCCCCCGACCTCTGCCCAGCCAGCCCTGCTCCCCGCTAGCCAGTCCCCGTCCCCCGATCTCCTCTCCAGCCCCACCCATTGGAGATCAAGTGTGTCCGGTATTTTTGTTGAAACCATCTGGGAACCCTAGGGGCTCCCTGGGAGTGGGGCTGGGAGTGCGCTGGCTGCTGCACCGCCCCGGGAACTATCGAATAGTCGTGTAGCTGTTAAAATGTGATGAGGTCACAGGACTATTTGATTACACGCTCTCCAGCATCCCTGGTCCGGGATTTGAGAGCAACAAGGTGGACGAGGACACGTTGTAATTGGCCCAACTTCTGCTAGTGACAGATGGGCATAAATGAGCTGGCAGCCAAGAGCTTGTATTGAATGGACACACGTGGTCTCCGCGGGGGGAGGGTGGCGACCAGGCAGTGGAAATGCTGCACTTGCAGCTTGCCATTAGCGTGGGCCACCCTGCCCCTGGAGCACCCAGGCTGCCCCAGCGACGCGCTCGGCGCTCAGCCGCTTCGTTCCCTCACTCGCTCGGAATCGATTGGTTTTGCTTTGTTTTGGGGGTTTTTTTTTTTTTTTTTTCGCTCGCGGACAGCTGTTGGCCCTTACGGGCACCCGTACCTTCCGCCGCCGCCGTGTTGGTCCCTTACTTGTCCCGCAGAGAGAAGAGGAGGGCTGGTGACGTCACCGCACTCCATGTCGCCTCCTCCCCCGAGCCCCGCGCGCCAAATTCGAACGCGGCAACAAGCGAAGCAGGCGCGCGCGTGTCCACCCAGAACGCAGCACTGCGGCGCCCGGCTCGCGCGGCAACGGCAGCGGCAACGGTAACGGTAACGGCAGCGTCTCCATGGCTACCCCGCCCAAGCGCGGCCGGGCCCACGGCAGCATCAAGAAAATCGCCATAGAGGGCAACATCGGTGAGGCCCCGCCGCTTCCCCCTCCCCCCCTTCTCCGCCGGGGGCCTGCGCTGCCCTCCCCTGAGGCTTGGCGGGAAGCGCCGGGCCCTGGCCCAGCCCGGGGCTCCCCTGCCGCCCGGGAGCGAAGCCGGGTGCGGTTACCGGCGGGGTGGTTCTCCCGGTGACGCGGCTTCTGGCCGCCCCCTTGGCAGCCGCTTCCCCCTCCGCGCGCGCTGGCGCCACAACCGCGCGGCGGAGCCGGGTCGGCCGGTGGCGGCGGGAGGCTGCTGCGGCTTCTCCGCCCCGGGGCCGGCCGCTCCGAGCGTGAGCCGAGCGGCCGCCCTGTGCGCTCGCTTCGGCCCCGGGGCGGCCCTGCGCTGAGGTGGGGGCAAGGGCGGGACCCGCTCCCCATGTAAACGCTTTGCTCCGGATTGGGGGGAGCGCGGACTAGCGCCTTTGGGGTGGCGTCGCACTGTCGGCCCCGGGGTTTTTTAGCGGGACAGGGTGGGCGGGTCATATCTTAATTGGCCCAACCTCTGCGGGTGAAGGAGACCGGCTTCAGAGCCGGTTGCTGAGCGCTTCTTCCCGGCCTCGTCACTCTCCCTGCTTAGGCAAGCCCTCGGGTTAGGAAGTGTCATTAACAGATGACAAGCAGGAAGTAATTAGAAAGAGTTGCTGCTAATCATGTTACAAGTGCTGGATTGCCAAATGGAACATGGGACCTTTTGCTATACAGAAGTGCTTGGTTTGAACAGATTTATTCCTTATTGTAGTACAGGTTGAACCTCTCTAGGTCGGTGCCCTCCGATATGATGGTCGCCAAACCAAGTGAATTTGCCAGACCAGGGAGGTCAGTATTGTTAAGCAATATTACCAACTCTTCCGCTAATTAGTGGGCTCTCAGAAGACATTTAGGGGTAAATTAGAGTTAAATAACAGCACAAAACACTGAGAGCCGGGATTGGTGGTTGAGCCGGAATTGGTGGTTGTAAACAAACTTTATAGGACTGGGGAAACTTGGTCACACCCATGATAAGTGGACATCTGGCTAACCAAAAACATGGTGGACCACAGATGTTGCCCGACCAGAGAGTGATGGACTAGAGAGATTCAACCTGTATTCTTGCCAGGTTTGGGTTTTATTGAGATAGGGCATCAGATGTGTTTATGGAAGATGTGAGTAGATCAAATCCCTGTAGTTTCTTTTTAATCCTGATAAATAATGATCATTGCTATCTCCCTTTCCAATGTTTCCTGACCTTTTTTGTGTGTCAGGATTTTCCATGGACTGAATTGTATGCTAATGAAGAGAAACCAGTTTAACTTGATCTGAAGGCTGGGGAGTGCCTCTGGTTACTCAGTGACAAGATGAGCTTTTTGACCTCAGTGCTGCATGTAGGAATTAAGGATGTAAATACCTGTTTAAAAAGTTAACCTGTTAAACAATATGTTTAACCAGTTAATCACAGAGGGCTGGGATCCTGCAACCTGGGCTTCTCCAGCAGGGGCTTCCACTGTTGTGCTCCTGCCCATCAACCTGCCATGGATAGGCAATTCCTCCTCCTGCACCACTCAGGCTGGGCTGCCAATTAACCAGTTACTGGGTCAGCATGTGAATAAGGCTACTGCTTACCCAGGTAACCAGTTAGCCTTTTAAATCCCTAAGAGGAATTAGGGATGTTAAATATCAGTTAATTGAATAGTCGATTAACCTCATGAATTCTTATCGATTAGTTGACTATTCTATTGTATCAGAGGCAGCAGCGCGGGGTGCCAGGCGGGAGTTGGTCCATGAGGGAATCCAGTTTAAAAACAATCTCCCCTTGTGGGTTAGGTGACACCCCACTGCTGTGTCTGATGCCACCCCATGCTGCTGCCTGTGTATCAGCCCCAATCCAGGGTGAGGAAGTGTTGTAAGCTCCTGGATCTGTCGCAACCTGGAACTGAGCCGGGCTGCCTGTCCACCTAGCTCCTAATACACTTTAAATACAGAGCTGCAGCAGGGGTAGGTCCCGGATCCATCACAAGTTGGGACTGAGCCGGGCTGCTAGACAGCCTGCTAAAAAATTACTGGTGGGGAGGGGGGGAATGCGTGTAGGCTATAGCATTAACCTATAAGCTTTCGCTTATCGTTTAATCAGTTGACTACACTGTTACATCCCTAGTAGAAATTGAGGTCATCATTTCCCATGGCTTCTAGTAATGATATTAAGAGGTGGGAAATTGGCTAATTGTGTAGTCAATACACATTTGTATCAACTACATGATTAGTTGATAGGGAAGGTGCTCAGTCTCAGCTCATGCAAGGTCCAGTAGCCCTGTCTGCAAGGGGGTACCAGCAGAGAGCCGCAAGGTGGGGAGGGGAGGGGGAGGATGCAAGTAGTTGAGTAGTCTACTCAACAACTCGCTTACATCCCTAGTTCCTAATATTTCACTGATTTATTGCTCTGCTAGTTCTTATTAGCCTTATTTTTTTCTCATTTTAATATACTTTTTTTAACACTTCATTCTCTTGATTTGTGGCAGACTAATCCCTTGGTTTTGTAACTGTGAGGGGGCAAATAACACAATGATGGTGCCTTTGTAACTTTACTGAGGAGATCACTAGTTGCCTTTACATTTCTTAATTCGATGATTTCTTGTCTAAAGATATGTTAGAAGAAAAATTAGGTGATATACCAAGAAATTAAATTTTACTTTTTTAAAAGTAACTAAAGAAGAATCATAGAATCATAGAGCTGGAAGAGACCTCAGGAGGTCAAGTTCAGCCCCCTGCTGAAAGCAGGACCAATCCCAACTAAATCAACCCAGCCAGGGCTTTGTCATGCCGATACTTAAAAACCTCTAGGGATGGAGATTCCACCACCTCCCTAGGTAACCCATTCCAGTACTTCACTGCCCTCCTAGTGAAATAGTTTTTCCTAATATCCAACCTAGACCTCCCCCACTGTAACTTGAGCCCATAGCTCCTTGTTCTACCATCCCTCACTACTGTGAACAGCCTTTCTCCATCCTCTTTGGAACCTCCCTTCAGGAAGTTGAAGGCTGCTATCAAATCCCCCTCACTCTTCTCTTCTGCAGACTAAACAAACCCAAATCCCTCAGCCTTGCCTCATGTGCTCCAGCCCCCTAATCATTTTGCTTGCCCTCTGCTGGACCCTCTCCAATGCATCCACATCCTTTCTATAGCGGGGGGCCCAGAACTGGACACAATACTCCAGATGTGGCCTCACCAGAAGATGAAATAGGTTGTGTCAGTAGTGCATAAATGTCATTTGACCTAGAATACTAGCATGGACTAAGATTGTCTTTACTAGGGAAAAAGAGTATTTTAACCCATGTTAAAATAATGAAAACACTTCAGTTGTAGTTTCTTAACCCATATTAGCTTCTGGAAGTAAACTCTAGAGGGAGCCTTTGCTTTGCATTTTTGCCTTAGTGAAGACAAGGTTCAAGCATCTTAAGGCACCAGGGTATATTGATTAAAAAACACTGTCACTCTGACAAATGCACAAAGAAGTATAAAGTTAGTGTTATACAATTTAAATAAATCAGAAAAAGGAGAAGTTTAAAGTTTGTATAAGATTAAAAACTGCTCATAGCTTACATTACATTGGCACTTAGAAAAGAACTCGCTTAGCATTTAATTCATAAATATAAGTACATAGCCTTCAAATTTTCTACAGTGTGTGCACAATTGCCAGTTTTAATAACTCAATGTGCAGTTTTTTTAGACTTGCTTAGTGAGGATAATTCATGTACTAAGTTTTAATGTTAATCCATTCTTTAATTATATCTGTGCATATATGTGTTAGGTGGGCAGAAGTTTGAATAATAATAGCAAGACTTTTTTAAAGCTTTATAGAAAAATGACAGATTATTTTTCTGACTTTTTTTTTTTAAACTATTGTCTATGCTTAGCAAGTGTGGATTTTTCCAGAATAATTAAAGTTTTTAATAGTAATTGTGTGGCATAAAGTATTGCATTTAATTTCAGGTGATTAATATAATAATGTATTTAAATTCAACTTTTTCCCATTATTTTTGCTCCTAATTGGCTTCCCTCTTTAATATGTCCTAGCATGCTTCTGCTACTCTGCTGTAGAATATAGTCTGCACACAAGGTGAGGGTCAGTTTATTTTTTGGTAAATTAGAATTTACCGAAAATATTATAGAGTTTGATAGTTGTTACAGAGAAAGGGGAAAAAAGATTTTTTGGATATCCATTGTGGTGTTCCTTTTTCCCCACACCTAATTGATGCTGTAATATCGCAGGAAGAGAACATATTGGGGAGTAGAAATGTGAATGATTACCAGGTAATGGGTGATGCTCATCAGGTAATAGTTAGCCATTACCTGGGAGCAGCCCATGGCCCACTGTGGGTGGAAGGTTGTTCCAGCCTGTGCGAGCTGGGAGGTGGCAGCCTCATGCGGGGGTGGAGAGGGGCTGGAAGCAGTCGCAAGTGGTAGCAGCCATCAGCCTTAATCCACACCCTCTCCCCTTTCCTCCCCCCCCCCTCGCCCCCATACAAGGCAGCTGACTCCCAGCTTGCTGTGGGATGGGAGCCACCAGGCCTGCAGGGTGGGGCAACACTTCCTGTCCACCCCTGTGTAATCAGTTAACTGGATAAACTTAATATTTAACCAGTTGAGTAATTAAACGGTACTTTACATCCCTACTGGGGGAGCAATGTTCCCTCTAATCTCTTCTATCCATTTGTGGATATTTTCCATCCTTGTGCAGAATAAATTTTTGTGCACCAAGGCATGTGCAAATGTGCACCACCAGTGGTAACAAAAAACTAGCTGTGGGCGCTTTGCTGCCAGATAGGTGGCATTTGAACCTCTCCTGAGTGGCTGCACAAGCACACAACTTATAGGTAACACTGCTGGCGAGGTCCTTCCAGTGCTGTATGGGAAGTGGAGGTTGTATGGAATCAGAAAAATAGATTTCTAGTGGCTAACAATTAATTACTTTCTGAAAGACATATTGTGATCTTTTCTAACAGCTGCAGGAAAATCAACGTTTGTGAATATTCTGAAACAAGCTAGCCAAGAATGGGAAGTTGTTCCTGAGCCCGTAGAAAGATGGTGCAATGTTCAGAGTTGCCAAGAGGATTATGAGGTATGATGATAGCCTTTGACTTTGACTGAGATGAGTATTTCATATTATTTGCACATTATTGAGCAAGGAGAAACTGCTTCTTGGCGGATTAAGGCCTCTACTAATCTAACAGAACAGTAATAAAAATACCGTGTGTGTGTGTGTGTGTGTGTGTATACACACACACATGTAATAGTAACAATTTCATCAAATTTCACTATATTCCTTTGACTTTCCTTCACCTGTGTAGGTTTTGACCCTTATTAAGCAGGCCTGTGATGCTCAGATGGAATGCGTGTTTACACTTATGCATGTTTAAAACAGAGTAGGTATGGGAAGTGGAGTGATCCTTCTGGTTGTCTAGACTTATAAGTATGTTACAGAGTAAACATAATTTATACCTTATTAGCACAAATAACAGAAAAATGTCATTCCTTGCTTGCATAATCTCTCCCACTTAATGCACCTAAAATTTGTGGCAAGGGAGTAGTAGTATTGAAAAGATGTGTTACCAAATCTGAGCTATTTCTGTGAAATCTTCTGAAACCTTTGGCAAAAGAACATGAACTATTGACTAAACTATTTATCTATTCTGATGTTGATTTTTACATTCTAATTCTAGATCTATGACCCCATGGTGAAAGCCCAGCTGGGGAAGGCAAGACCCAGCCCTGCCCCTTCCACCCGAGGCCCCGCCCCTTTTGCCTAAGGCCAGCCCCACTCCCAGCTCTATCTTTCTGGGCCATATGGAGAGCTTGGGGTGCTGGGCTGCAGCCCCAGCCTGGCCCTCCCCAGCAGCTGGGGAAAAGCTAAGATGCCGTGCAGAGGCCCTCTCCCTCCCTGGTGGCTGGGGGGAGCCGGGCTGCCATGCAGTGGCCCTATCCCTCCCTGGTGGCTGGACTGCTTCTGCTTCTGCGTTTCTAGCCCCCAGGAAGGAGGTGCTGGGAGCGCCGGGGCATTGTGGGAAGTGCTTTGTATTCATGCTCGTCAGTGTGAAAGAAGCTATTTGCATATATGTTTGCATGTACATGCAACCATACTTAAGTTGTGGCCCTCAGCAGGTGCTGAGAATATCACTGTGGCCCGCCCCTGGGGCTTCCAAAGTTGAGTAGCCCTGGTGTAGTATCTAGGGATGTAAAATCCTGTTTAATCAGTTTATCGGTTAAACATTATGTTCGGCCAGTTAACTGGATTAAACAGGAGCGGGTAGGGGCTGCTCTGGCCGGGCTGGAGCGCCCCCTGCCTGTAGTCAGTCCCATTGGACTGCAGCAGCCCCCTCCTTGCGCTAGGTAGGGGGGCCGCTCAAACCTCTGCTGCTTAACCATAAGTGGTAAGTATCACCTGGTAAGGGTGATGCTTACTGATTAACCATTCACATCCCTAAAGTGGCGTTACTTAATTGTAGCCAAAAAGCAAGTTTCTTATAATACAATTACTCTGTGCAGTTCAGCTTTGACGTAGCATTTTTCACTGAGAAATTTACAACTGAAATGCCAACAATCTCGCTATAGTTTTATTAAAAGGAAAAGTGAATATTGCTTAATCGTGTAACAGAAGCAGATATTTTTCTTTTACAATAGAAATATAGCCTGGAAGCAATCTCGGGAAGTCACTATTCCATCCTCTTGTGCTGAGGCAGAATTGAGTATGCCTAGACTATCCAAGACAAACATTTGTCAGTGATAATCAAAATAACAAGTGAACATACATGCACATTAAGTGTGTTTATATGCTCACCTTAAGACAGATGGGAACAATGTGTTCTAGTAGTTGTAATACAGGCATGGGAGTCACGTCTGGCTTCTGTTCCCAACCTGTTGTGTGAACTTGGGTAAGGTTCTACTCCTCAGTTTCTATGTGTGTATACAAATTATTGGTGTTCTCATTTTATAAAAGTCCTTAGAGGTAAGCCATTATAGAAATGCAAAATAGTAATTATTATCATTAGTAAGTTTTTTTTTTTTTTCTGTTTTCTTCACATTATGAAGACCATTTTCAGTTATATTTGTTAAATCAAAGCTACTTTTTTTTTAAATAAACAAAACAAAGGCATTCCTTTTCACTCTACCCGTACATTTCTCCCCAGCCCCCCATAGGATTATGACCAGACAAAATTTATCTTTACTTATATGCCAAAAATGTGTGTTCCCCCTGCCCTCCTGCTCCATCCTATTACTCAAACAGCTAAGGCATTTTGTTCAAAATTTCCACATAAATAGACCCTTCAGGAACATAATAAGCATAACGTATTGGGCCAAAATATGTATGTGTTTTGGAAAGCTGTTTAAGTTTATAAAAACACAAGGTTTTAATGGAAGCTGTGTTATGACCTTAACTATAACAGGCACTGAGAGCACACACCACAATACTTTGTGTTTATATAATGCCTGTCTTCCAAGGATATCAAAGCGTTTTACAAACATTCACATCCACATAAGATAGGGAAGTAGTATATCTGTTTTTCACATAGGGGATCTGAGACTTGGCAAGTCACTTAACCTTTTCATAAGTCACATATTAAGATAACAGCAGAGACTAGAATAAAGCCTCATATTCTATATTCGAAGTGCTGTGCTTTTAGCCCCTAAACCCTGCTTTTTACCTTGGAGTCCAAACACTGAAACTTTGTCAAACTATGGGTTGAGTCTTTCTGCTGCCACATCCATTTGTTTGTACAAATGGCTTTGTGTTTGGATGTCAGGTCATCTTTACTAGAAAAGCTGTAAAATATGCAGTGCTTTTGTCCCACATAGGGATATAAGCGACTACTCAAGTAGTTGATTACCTGATAAGCCAGTTCCCTCTAGCACCATCTCCATGGTTCGGGGAGTGGGGTGGGCAGGGGAGGCAGAGCTGCAGCTTCTGGGGGCCACCTGCAGGCTCTGGGAGCCACCGATGCTGCAGCTCTGCATTTTAAATGTAGTAAGAGCTGCTGGGCTCTTAATACATTTAAACTGCAGAGTTGCAGTGGTCCTGAAGCCAGCGTGAACCGGGACTGCTCAATCCCGGTTTGCGCTGGCTCCTGTAGCTACCCCCGCTCCGGCTCTGCACAGCGCCTCACATTATTGACTGGTCGTGTAGTCAATAAAAATTGTATCGACTACACGATTAGCCAGATATCCTCTCCTCAACTCCTTAGTCCCACAGTTCATTTCTGTTTTCTGAATTTGCATGCAGTGGCATTCCAGCTGTTAATTTTATTGTCATCATGAAATAACTCCTTCAGCTACCTAATTCTGTGTCTTAGGAATTCTATTCTTGTCCTCGTATGATATGTTTAGAGTGTATATAGCCATCTGCTTAGATGTCATGTCTGCAGCTGTTGTCAAATGAACTATAACAGATGGCACGTGCTAATCCAGCTGAATTTTAAACTTAACTCTGCTGTGTAAGAGCAAAATGTGTGCTTGCATGCATAGGATTGGCTTCTAGTATTGACAGTCTTCATTTTATTTAAAAGATTGTAAATAGTAACAAATTCCTGAGACCACTAAGCATTTTAAACGCTTTGGTCTGAAAATGTCCATAGTCAGGCATATCTATAGGCTTTTCCCCCCTACCATTGTTGTCAACTAGGATTTCACCAGAGGTAATAGAAAATTAGCCTGTGAAGCTCCACCAGTAGTAGCAACAAAGAAAAAAGGCTACTGTAGACAAAGTAGTTCTTGAAACTGACAAAGGTTGAAGATGGGAAGCTAACATGCCCTGGGAATATTTGTTCAAAAGAAATGATTTACCATGCTTTCAAACTATGGAATATATTGTCAAATGAGTAAGATGTTCCAAAAATCTTATAGTAACAGAAAATGCAGATGAGGTAATATCTTATATTGGACCAAATTCATTGGGAAAGCTCTGTGTAGATGAGAGGTTGTTTCTTTCCACAATAGAAGCTAGTTTAATTAAAGGTATTGTTTCACCCACCTTATTTGTCTCGTTTCCTGGAAGTAACACAGCTACCACAGCCTTGAAGACGAAAATAAGAACAGAACTCTATTTGTACAAAAGACATAATTGGTTTCTGAATTTAACTCAAAGGTTGAGGCAATTGACTTTTGGTGTCTCATGCTTTGCAATGTGCATGAGGTGGATATGATTTGCAATCCTAGTACAAACTCTTGTGTGAAATCTTCCCCTCACAGATGAATAAAGGTAAGATGCTACACAGTTGATAACTGTATTTTCCAAAATAAAAACCGGTTATGTTGTGCTCACACACGCTGCCTCAGTGCAGCAGAGGTTTTCAGAGAAGTGCAGAATGCATTTTCTGGTGTTTCAACACCTCTGCACATCAGAGAGAAATTAAGGTATTGTGCAGATGTTACTTGTGCTTATAAATGGAGATTAAGTGGAAACAATTCTAGGCCTGAAAAAGGAAACTGTACCATTTTGTTGTGGTAAACAATTCTGGACATTTTAGAGGTAATTTAACTAAGCTGAAACCCATAATCATTGGGCAACTTACTTTGTTAAAAATAGGAGCTGACGACATCACAGAAAAGTGGGGGGAATGTGCTTCAGATGATGTATGAAAAACCAGACCGGTGGGCATTCACTTTCCAGACCTACGCCTGCCTGAGCAGAATCCGGGCTCAGCTCAACTGCCTTAATGGGAAAATTAAAGAGATGGAGAACCCCGTGGTCTTCTTTGAGCGATCTGTGTATAGTGACAGGTATGTTTTATTTGTGGACACTTGACTGAGTAGGAGAATCCTTGTAATGACTAGGAAAACAGATGAGCTTTCATAAACACTTCAAAGCTAGTGGTTTCTGGTTGGCTCTCGTGAGTTGACATTATCAGTGAATTGTTCACTTTCTCTCCATATTGTTGTACAGTGAGGATATTTTACCAATGCAAACAATAACTGCGTTCTGTTAGCTGAATTCCATTAACTATATGTAGTTTTCTGTCTTAAGAAAGGGAGGGTAGGGCTGAAGGGAGAAAGAAAAGCAAATTCTCTATTTCTCACAAACCTTTGTTCCTTTTTGTTTTGTTTTGTTTTGTTTTGAGGGCTGCTGTATGCTTGTTTTTCAGTTCCATACCTTTCAATCTCTGACTGCAGGGGATTGAACTTCACTGTTGAGCTCCACGTCTGCAGTTTTAGCCAGCTACCATGGTGCTTCAGTGGGGGAATAAAGTATAGCCGCTCTCTGAGTAACAAACAAGTTACGGACCAACACTTGGTCCGTAACTCGAAGTGTTCATAACTCGGATCCCATAGAGTTACATGGCAACTGCGCTGTTCATAAGTGCGGATCGCCGTTCATAACTCGGATCCGCATTTACGACCGCTTTGGTCGTAAGTGGAGGTGGTCGTAACTCGGGGAGCGGCTGTATTGGCTTAAATGCTCTGCCACAAAATTGTTTGTGTGGATTTGTTGCAGTCTCCAGAAGGTGGTGAATATGGAAGAAGATTCCAGCTATGCATGACTGTCTGTGGGAAATTGCAACTGAAATAGCACGGAGTAAAGGACCAGATGAGTGACGAGTATAGCTATCTTAAAAAAAGGGAGCAAATGGTTAATTACCATAAGGTCATATGACTCGAGCCAGTGGAGCAAAATTTAGGTTTTAGCAAAATTTCATGGCCACATTTGAAGTTTTGTTTCTTTCAGTCTACACATCTGCCAGGCTACAAAGTAGCTCATCCATTTTCCCTAGATATTACAGAGCATATTGAACTGGTTACTTAAATAATATGACTTACTTTTCCTTATTGTTCAATAATTCTTTTTGGTTTTAGGTATATTTTTGCATCGAATTTATATGAGTCTGATTCCATGAATGAGACTGAATGGACTATTTACCAAGATTGGCATGAATGGATGAATAAGCAGTTTGGTCAAAGCCTTCAACTGGATGGAATTATTTATCTCAGAGCCACTCCTGAGGTGAGGAATAAAACTTGATGAATTTAGCAAGAGTGAGTGCGATCAGATTGACCAATGTGAGCTTCACCTATAAATCTTTGCTTAAATGAGTTCAGAACTTTTTTGACACATTGCACTTAATACTCTGTATAAGGTATCTCTAAATTACTGTTTTCTTGAGAAATCTCATTTGCTTGCAAGCACGTCTTCAGCCCAAGCTGTCTGTTGTGGAATCTATCCACAGTGACTCCAAGATCTCTCTCGAGTGGTTATAGCTAAATTAGTCCCCATCATTTTGTATGTTTAGTTGGGATTATTTTTTCAACGTGCATTACTTTGCATTTATCAACATTAAATTTCATTTGCCATTTTGTTGCCCAATCCCTTAGTTTGGTGAGATCTTTTTGAAGCTCTTCACTATCTGCTTTGGTCTTAACTATCTTGAGCAGTTGAGTATCATCTGCAAATTTTGCCACCTTACTGTTTACCCCTTTCTCCAGATCGTTTATAAATAGGTTGAATAGGTTTGGTCCCAGTATAGACTCTTGTGGGACACCACTAGTTTCTTCTCTCCATTCTGAAAATTGACCATTTATTCCTATCCTTTGTTTCCTGTCTTTTTTTTTTTTTTTTTAAATGAGTTACAATCCATGAGAGGACCTCCCCTCCCATGACAACTTACTTTACTTAAGAGCCTTTGGTGAGGGACCTTGTCAAAGGCTTTCTGGAAATGGAAGTACATTATATCCACTGGATTCCTCTTGTCTACGTGCTTGTTGAGCCCCTCAAAGAACTCTAGTAGATTAGTAAGGCATGATTTTCCCTTTACAGAAATCATATTGACCTTTCCCCAACAAATTATGTTCGTCTGTGTCTGACAATTCTATTCTTAACTATAGTTTCAACTAATTTGCCCAGTACTGATGTTGGACTTACTGGCCTGTAATTTACAGGATCACCTTTTTAAATATTGGCGTCACATCAGCTTCTGTACCTAATGACTGGAAGATAGCTAATTTAAAAGATAGTTTACAAACTACAGTTAATAGTTCCACAATTTCACATTTGAGTTCTTTCAGAACTCTTGGGTAAATGCCATCTGGTCCCAGTGACTTGTTACTGTTAAGTTTATCAATTTGTTCCAAAAGCTCCTCTAATTACACCTCAATCTGAGACAATTCCTCAGATTTGTCACCTAAGAAGAATGACTCAGGATTGGGAATCTCCATAACATCCTCAGGCGTGAAGACCGAAGCAAAGAATTCATTTAGTTTCTCTGCAATTACTTTATTGTCTTTGAGTGCTCCTTTAGCATCTTGATTGTCCAGTGGCCCCACTGGTTTGTTTAGCAGTCTTCCTGCTTCTGATGTACTTAAATAACATTTTGCTATTACTTTTGAATTTTTGGCTAGCTGTTCTTCAGTCTCCTTTTTGGCTTTCCTTTTTATATTTTTTACACTGAATTTGACAGAGTTTATGCTCCTATCTATTATCCTCGCTAAGATTTAACTTCTACTTTTTAAACTATGCCTTTTTCTCTCATTGCTTCTCTTACTTGGTTTTAAGCCACGGTGGTGCTTTTTGGGTCTCGTACTGTGTTTTTTAATTTGGAGTATACATTTAAATTGGGCTTCTATTACGATGTCTTTGCAAATTTTCCATGCGGATTGCAGGGATTTTAGTTTTGTACTGTACCTTTTTAATTTGTTTAACCTCATTTTTATGTAGTTCCCCTTTTCTGCAATTAAATGCCACAGTGTTGGGCTGCTGAGGTGTTTTTCCTACCACAGGAATGTTAAATTTTATTACATAATGGTCACTATTTCCAAGCGGTCCAGTTATATTTACCTTTTTGAACCAAATCCGGTGCTCCATTTAGGACTAAATCAAGAATTGCCTCTTCTATGGTGGGTTCCAGAACCAGCTGCCCCAAGAAGCAGTCATTTAAGATGTCAAGAAACTTTATCTCTGTATCCCATCCTGAGGTGAATTTGTACCCAGTCAATATGGGGATAGCTGAAATCCCCCACTATTACTGAGTTTTTTATTTTGATATCCTCTCTAATCTCCCTTAACATTTCATAGTCACTATCACTATCCTGGTCAGGTGGTCGGTAATATATTCCTCCTGCTATATTCTTATTATTAGAGCATGGAATTACTATTTATAGAGATTCTGTGGAACTTTTTGGTTCATTTAGGATTTTTACTTCATTTGATTCTACATTTTCTTTCATGTATAGTGCCATTCCCCCACCAGCATTGACCTGTTCTCTCCTTCTGATATGTTTTGTACCCTGGTATGACTGTGTCCCATTGATTGTCCTCATTCCACCAAGTTTCTGTGATGCCTATTATATCAATATCCTCCTTAAATACAAGGCACTCTAGTTCACCCATCTTATTATTTAGACTTCTAGAGTTTGTGTATAAACAATTTAAAAATGTGTCACTATTTAGCTGTCTGCCATTTCCTGATGTGTTTGAATGAATGGCATTCTTTTTTATTTGACTGTTTCTCATGTGATCTTACCCATATTTTATCATCTTCTATCTACTCCTCCTTACTAGACCATAATGACTTCCCCTAAGAGATGTCTGTCTGATCCATGTGCTCCTCTGCACCAGTCAGATTTCCCCCAGCCCTTAGTTTAAAAACTGCTCTACGACCTTGCTAATGTTAAATGCCAGCAATCTGGTTCCGTTTTGATTTAGGTGGAGCCCATCCTTCCTGGATAGGCTCCCTCATCCCAAAAGTTTCCCCAGTTTCTAATGAATCTAAATCCCTCCTCCGTACACCAGTCATCTCATCCACTCATTGAACCCCTGCAGTTCTGTTTGCCTACCTGGCCCTGCGTGTGGAACTGGAAGCATTTCAGAGAATGCTACCATTGAAGTCCTGGATTTCTGTGTCTTTCCTAGCAGCCTAAATTTGGCCTCCAGGACCTCTCTCCTATCCTTCCCTATGTCCTTGATACCTACATGTACCACAACCACCGGCTCCTCCCCAGCACTACACATTACTCTATCTAGATAACTTGAGAGTGCCACAACCTTCACCAGGCAGGCAAGTCACCATATGGTTCTCCCAGTCATCACAAATCCAGCTGTCTGTTTCTAATGAGTGAATCCCACATTACTAACACCTGTCCTTTCCTAGTGACGGGGATTTCCCTCTCCCGGAGAGGTATCCTCAGTGCGAGAGGTTACCATAACATCGTCTGGAAGGAGGGTCCCAACTATGGGATCATTTCCCTCTGCCCCAGTTGAATGTTCTCCTTCCCCGAACCTTTCACTCTCCTCAAAAGCACAGGGGCTGTCAGACTGGAGGTGGGAGCATTGTACGGTGTCCCAGGAAAGCCTCATCAACGTACCTCTCTAACTCTTAACTCCTCCAATTTAGCCACCCTGGCCTCCAAAGTCCATATGCAGTCACACGTGCCCCCTGTCCATAGGGCAGGTAATCATACTAGGGATGTTAAAAACTAGTCAACTGATAAGCATCTGCTTATCGGATAGTCTTTTTACTAATCGATATTCCCCCTCCCCCCTTGATGCCTCTATGAGAGAGAGGCAGCAAAGGGGGGGGAGAGGTACTTGAAAGTGGTAGCGCTGCACAGCGGCGCTGCCACTTTGAAACCCCAAGGCAGCCACTGCACAGCTGATCTGTGGATCAGCTGTGCAGCGGGCTGCGCCTTTGAAATGCTGCCTCTGCACGATTCAAAGGGGCAGCCTTGGAGCCCGGGGTCCGGAGAAGTGCTGCGGGAAGCCTGGGATTAGCCGGGGAGTCCCCAGCTGACCCTGGGCTCCACGGCTGCCCCTTTGAATCACGCAGAGGCGGTGTCTTAAAGGGGCAGCCCGCCTCACAGCTGATCCGCAGATCAGCTGTGGGGTGTACTGCCCCTTTAAAATGCTGCCTCCTCGCATTTCAAAGGGGCAGCTGCTATGGAGCCTGGGGTCAGCTGGGGACTGCAAGTCCCCCCGCTGACCCCGGGCTCCATGGCTTTGAAATGCACAAGAGCCCCTGCTGGGGATTCTTGTGCATTTCAAAGCAGGCACGCCACGTGCAGCCCGGAGTCAACGGGACTTTCTGCTGGCCCGGGGCTGTACCCGGAGTTCCACATTCCTCCTTTGAAATGTACAAGAGCCCCAGTAGGGGGCTCTTGAACATTTCAAAGGAGGAATGCAGAAGTGTATATTGACTAGCCAATGGAAATTCCATCGATTAGTTGACTAGTCAGTTAACTGCATTTTAACATCCTTAAATCATACATGCTACATTAGGTGCAATAAACTGGATAACCTCCACTCTGCTGCTGGGCTTCTGCCTGCATTCTCCTCTACAGATAATTAGATTCTTGATAGGGTTTTTATTTAAATCAGGTAGTTTGGATTTAGTTCAGTTTAAAAAGTTTTAAAGAATGCCAAGTGTATCTAGCCTCTTTCTAATTCTCTTTCTAAATTCCCTTATGAAATTCCCTGTTAGCAGCTCCTGTTTGCTAAGCTCCCTGGTCACTTACTAGTGGCCTTTATATAGCCTTGGCCTTTCTAATAGCCCCACTCCCTGGTTAAGGCTTTACCAATAAACATAGGGTTAAGTTTCAAAGCTTTGTTAAGAAGCCCACAGCTTCCAACTTCTGGCCTCAGCGCATGGTCCTTCAAACAAACAGCTCAACATGTGGACCAACAAACAAATACACACAAGCTCAGCACACAGTATCTTTCAGGCAACCATCAAGTACTCCCCAAACACATGCTACAGATAACCGCTTACTCCAAGGGTCCTGTAATCACTCCTCCTTCACTTGAAGAACTCCCTCACAAAACTCCCTGTTAGCTGCTCCTGTTCAATTTTTTTTATTTTCTCCGTATAATTTTGACACGTTTTATTATCAGCCCTAGTTCATTAATATTAATTTCCAGGGGAAGGAGGTGGGATAAGGGCATTTGGGTTTGAGATCCTGGATTGACTTAAATTTTAACAAGTGACCTTGAGCTTAAAAAGATTGGAGACCACTGCTTTAGATTATTAAAATCAGAAGAACTTAAAAATACAATATACTTTATGTTGTTTATGCTGTTGACTTTTTGTATTTCATTCAGTAGGGACAATGTGGTTGGACCAGTCAAGTGCACTTCTTGCACTAAATGCACTGTCCTAATACTGTGGTGTTTGAGTTTGTCACTACAAGGGAATGTCTAAATGAAAAGTTTGAACTACCCCATCATCACCACCAAAAATCAAGCCACTGACACAATCTATTTTTACTTTTTGCAGTCTTAACATTTTAAGAAAATCTCAGGTTTTGGCATGAACTATTTGAATATGCTAGTTTAAATCTGCAGAGACCTAGATGAGCTAGAGACAAGCTTTGGAGTGACGGGCAAAGTACTAAACAGTCAAGAATTCTTGGTTCTATTACTGGCTCTTCCACAGAGTTGATATGTGATACTGAGCAAATTTGACTGCTGTGCCTGATTCTTAATTTATAAGGGGTATTTTAATGGAGTTTTTGCCACTTTTTTGCTGTTTTATGACTTACAATGAGAGCTAAAAGATGTGTTTTGAAAAAGTATATTTTTACGAATATCAGGAATTTCGAGTTTGGTCTTTCCTCTTTTGCCAAAGGACTTCATGGTAGACGCCAAAGATTTTGAGAGTTCTCGCCTTCATTGGAGTGTTCAGGATTGCTGATACTTTGTAATTAAGTACATGTTAACAAAACAAGCATGTTTTAAAGAGGCTGTCTAAAATTCTTTTACTTCCCAGTCTCTTAGCTCTGCTAATGTTATAACCATAATTCTCCAGAAAGTTGACAGGACATGAGTGTCTAATGCTGTAGAGACCGTTTTCTTTTGCCTTTTTAAGTAGTCAGGGCCTTTTCATACACCAGGACACAAGCCCATCTCTTTTGCACATCACCTATAAAGAATGATAAAAATATCAGGGTATTGTGAAATTTAATTACAACTTGCAACACTCCTTGGTATGTTCTGATGAAAGGTACCAGAAGTGCCAAGTAATATAAGTAAATAACTTTTTAAATAAGTTAGCAATAAAATTTTTCTACATATTCCAGAAGGTCTAAAAAATAAAATCAAAAAAGGTGGTGGAAATTTTAATTGAATCTGTTCCTTGACACATCACTTTAAAATATGAAGTACAAATAATAACTTGTATTATTATTCATTTTTTTATTAGTATACTGGAATTTCAGGATGAGCTTGAACTTTTGTTTCATATTTTGTCTTCAAATGAAAGATTTACCTTTTGAATTTTTGAGTCCACAAAGTAAACAATAATTCTCAAGGACAGTTGTTCTCCAGGATAGTTTTTTCCTCAATAAAAGGATATAATTGGCTGTGAATATGGCTCCATAACAAAGGGGTTTTTTGTTTTGTTTTCAATAATCAAGTGAAACTTTTAAGTGCCTCTGAAGAACTGATCCAAAAGTTTCTCTTAGATTGTGTGTGTGTGTGTGTGTGTGTGTGTGTGTGTGTGTGTGTGTGTGTGTGTGTATATATATATATATATTTGCCAGTTAACCAACACCTCCTCATTGGCCTCCTTCAGCTAAATCTGGAGGAGTCTTTCTGTACTCCTAAACTCAGTCACTAATTTAAAGGTTAAGAGTGTAGGGTATTTGGTTTAAATGATAGTTCAAGAGTGTTGAAAATAAATTAACTTTATCTTTAATTCTACTGTTGTAAATTGGTCCACTTTTTCTCTTTCTGCTTTTAGAAATGCTTAAATAGGATTTACTTGCGTGGAAGAGATGAAGAACAAGAAATTCCTGTTGAATATCTGGAGAAGCTTCACTACAAACATGAAAGCTGGCTTCAACATAGAACATTGCGGTATGGTTTTTGTTTGTATTTTGGGGGGACTAATATATTCCTGGAATCATTTGTCAGTGTCTCTCTCTTTTTCACAAGGTTTTGATTAAGACTTCACTTGTCCTTGGAAACTTCAAGCCCTGATGGCTTTTAAAACATCAAGTAACCTATGCATTTGGGTTTCTTATAACAATATTTGTAAATGTCTTATTTGGTTCCTCACAGGGTTTTGAAGTAGGGATGTAATAGCATAGTTGATAAACTGATAAGCAAAAGCGTATCAGTTAATGCTATAGACTACATGCATCCCCCACCAGCAAACTTTTTAATAGTCTGGCCAGCAGCCCGGCTCAGTCATGGTTTGTGCTGGGTCTGGGGACCTACACCTGCTGCGGCTCTGCATTTAAAGTGTATTGGGAGCCATGTGGGCAGGCAGCCTGGCTCAGTTCTAGCTCGTGCTTGGACTGGGAGCACAGACAACCTTCTGGGCAATGGCTGCTGCTACCCTACGCTGCTGCCTCTGTACCAGAGGCAGCGGCGCAGGGCAACAGGCAGCAGTCTGCAAGAGGAGCTGTTTTTTAAACTGGCTCCCCTAGCAGACCAGGTTCTGCTTGGCATCTTGGGAGTGGGGCCAGAGGTGAATCGACTATTCAGTTAACTGATATTTAACATGCCTATTTTGAACATAATTTGGGGTTCAACTCCTGTTCACCTCAGTTGGATCTGAGAGCATTCAGCTGGGATATATAATCTGCACATGATTGAAGTCACTTAGATGATGGTCACTCTCCATATGGACAATTCAGGTTATTTATTTAGGAGCATAACCAAGGAATCAAGCTCTAGGGTTGTGTATTTAAAAATTAAGGCTATGATTTGTTAAGTTCTGCATTTCTCCTAGTCTGGGAGATTTTCATTAATATTCCTGTGATGAAGACTTAATTTATTTTTACTGTACAATTAATATTATTTCTGTCCTTTTTCTATTCCTACACTCCTGTTTCTATATAGGACGGATTTTGAATACCTGGAAGAACTACCCATCTTAACACTGGATGTTAATGAAGATTTCAAAGGCAACAAAGACAAGTATGATAATATGATTGAAAAGGTAAAACTTAAAGAAAAACCAACTTTTTGCTATATAAAGTTTATGCATTCAATACAAGATCACATTTATGTTAAAGGAAAAAACTATATAATTTGGAACAGCAGTCTGTAACTTCAGAACCATCTCTCATCATAATTTTTCTGTGCAATATTTAACCTAAAACTTTTAAAGGCACATTTTGAGAACAGTACTGGTAACTGCCTGTGTGTGGGAGTGCATATACATGCACAAATATATGCTCCTCTAAGCAACATGAAGCACTCCTCTATTCAATTCCCTGCTATCACCACTTTGAGTCAGTAACTAATATGTCTGAGTTTTGACCCAAAGAGCATATTGACGGTAGGCTCTGTGGACTTTACCATTTGGAGAAGGAAAATATATGATTCTTATTTGTGACACTGGTAGTATACAAGCCCATTAAAAGACTGTAATTAAAAATAAAATTACAAAGCAAAATGTCTCCTCCCTGCATTTAAAAATACGATAGACTTCACCATTTACACATTAAGCATGTTTCTTAAACATTGAACAATTAAACTGTTCTTATGTTGCTGTCATTCTACTCTTATCATACACAACTACAAAAAAGTTTATTAAAAGCAGCAGACAAAAACACCTCTGAAAAGCAATACTCTTCTTGCCTTGGTAAAGTATCCGTATCAGCAAGAGCTCTCTGATCGATTTATCGCTTCTACAGCAGACCCGATAATTGACGGCTGGTGGATTGATCGCTTTAGTGTCGATCCGCAGCAAAGTGTAGACCAGGGCTTAGTTTCTCATTTTACCTGCTAAAACAGCCTGCATGGTCTATGATGGCTTCAGTTCGGTACATTATGAGGCCTCCTAAAATTCACTCACTACCCTGGCTGTAGTGAGTGAATATGCTTCCTCCTCAGTCCAGGGGGGAAAATCCATTTCCTGTATAGCACTGATATAGTGCTACAGAGTTAAGCCATTGGGGATACATGTTAAAATGTGCTAAGCTTTTGCTAGGGATGTTCTATTATATACAAAAATAAATAAAAAAATCTCAGATTTATGAAACCTCGAGAATGGAGGTTTGTAACTCTGAACTAAACATTATGGTTCTGTCAAGTTTATAACTAAATGTTGACTTAATACAGCTTTGGAATTTTATAGAAGAAAAATGTTGCCCCTTCCCCCTTTTTAAAAAGTAGCCTATGTTTAACATAGTATTGTATTTGCTGCTTTCTGGGAGGGATGGGATGTCTCTGCTACTACTTGATTGTGTACTTCCAGTTCAAATGAAGTGTATGGTTGACTGGTCATTTTGTAATTCTGGTGTTGATAAATCTGAGGTTCTACTGTATTTCTAATCCTGAAGAGAAGATTCTCAAATAGCTGCAAGAGAGCTCATTAGTGTTCATATATTTAGGACATACATTTTCTGATCTTGTATACATATTAAAACCACTCATCCTCTGTAACAACTTTAGATGTAATCTTAAACAGTCTTGATGCATTTTAGGACACTTTTCACTTGTTTTAAAAGCATAGGAGAATTCCATATCTCTATAATGTGTAAGCTACTTTTGGTTCTGCATTGGGATGTTAAATGGCATTTAATCAGCTAATCGACTAATCAATGGAATTTCCATCAACTAGCAATTAGTTGATAAGTGGGGAAAGCTCAGTGGGGTTAGCTCCCCTGTCCTGTGAACTAACCCTGATGCGGCTCTGCCTTTTAAATGTATAAGAGCTGTTAGGCTCTTAATACATTTAAAAGGCTGAAGCACAGCAGGGGGGACTGGGTGCGAGCCAAAAATCAGCTCCCCCCAGCACCGGCTCTTGCTTCCCCCACTTGCTGCCTCTCTCTGATAGAGGCAGCAAGGGGGAGAAAAGCGACTAGTGAAGTCACTAATTGCTTACAATCCCTAGTTCTGCGCCTGCTAAACTTGAGGAAATTTGGCTTGCAACTCTGTGGCCACAAAATTGCATGCTTAGCTATGAGATGTTTATTTCACCCAATAATTATACCTTGTAGTACAGTATAAGGCAATGGAAAGGTGAAAAGTCAGTTCTCATAGATCTGTTTCTAAATACACTTGATTTGATTCAAAATATGTGCTGCTTTTGCAGGTCAAGGAATTTTTGAGCACTTTATAATCCTTTTGAAGAGCAAACGGAAACAAACTGTTCCAAACATCTGAGAGATCGAATTTGGATTCAAATTCAGCTTTCTTATAAGGTGTCTGAAGAAGAGAAGTTCAGTGTTGCTTTAACAAGTTGTGTGGAACATAACATACTTGGCAATATTTGTCTTACAAAATGTATGTATGATGATTTTCATAAACCATTGGGCCTGTTCAGTGTTACGCAGAAGATTTTACAAGTTACTCAACATTACAGAGAGTCCCTGGAGCCCTTAATTCCTATTCCTGTTTTTGATCAGAAATAGGGTCCCATAAACCACTTTTCCTGTTTTGTCCCTTATATCTATTTAATTCCCATGTAGGTAGGGTTTTTTATCAGAATTGGTCTGTACTTTTTCAGTGGAGTTTGAGAGTCTGCAAGGGAAGTTGTACTTTATGTAGCAGTTTCTTCACAGTTAGGGAAAGAAGATATTAAGGGGAAACTATTTCTGCTGATAGAATGAATTTACCATAAAGTCCCATACATGAAAGTACAAAATACCATGTTTTAATAATTTCAGTAGATTGGTGGCACTTTGCCCAGAATGAGTTGGATCAAAACCCAAACATAGTTAAAGCACAATGATCCTTTAACAAACCTCTGTGTCTGCCATTGTGTCATTTTGTAAAGTAGGGTATTTAATAGTTTCCATCTGTTGGCACTTGTTCGTTTTTTGTTTTATAACTTTCCCTTAAAAAAATAATTTATACAGCTCTAAACTTTTCATATTGGATAATTTCTATATGAAATTAAGCAATCTCTTTTTGGTAGCCAATAAATCTTCCTGCAGAGGTCACCATCCCCTTGTTGAATGCTGAAATGAGACTGTAAAGCTATGTAAGCTGTCTTTAGGTTTTAAATTGTGTTTTTAAATGTGATATGAATAGACTTTTAAATGTCGTGAGGGGGAGTTGCATTGTTCTTACCTAGCAGTCTCCTTCTGTTTTAATTTCTTATCTAGTTAACTGCAATCAAAAGGGGAGAAATTTGTGGAGGAACCACTGTTTTAATGCACTGATGTTAGTAATGGTGATTTTTTGTTTTGTTTTCAGATTCAGTAAACACCAACTATTTAGTAAATATGTTTTAAAATATGTATTGTATTTTGTCATGTTTTGCATTAAATATTTTTTTCTTAATACGTAATTACTAGAAGATTTATGTGGTGTTGCTTGGATCCTTAACTCAGTTTTTTGTTTTTCTTCATTAAATCAATGAAGGTGGGCATGGGGATGAGGGGCTCAGTATGCAAGCTGCCCTGTGAAGAGAGGGCAACCCCACCCCTTTTTCCATGCAGCAGCTTGGGGCCAGTTGAGAAGCATTTGTTCATAGCCGCTATGACTGCAGTGGGCACAGCCAGGTGAGAAGTGCATGTCCCTTGTCAAGAGGATAGACAGACAAGCAGACATTAAACTCTCTGAAATGTACAATAAATAGCTGTCCCTTTCTGCACCTTTGCCCTCTGCTGCTCCAATGGGGTTATTTCTGCCCCTGTGTTCATTCTACAGTATAACTCCCTCCTACCAGACCTGTCCCTTTTCATTTTATGCGAAACAATCTAATTCTACATGTCCCAGTATCCTGTCACAAGCCTGGCCTGACAGGAAGTAGCTGCATACCAAATTTGGTGGTCCTAGCTCTTACTGTTTAGTAGGAGTTCTTGAACAAAAGGACAGACTGACATGCACGTTTCTGAAATTATATAAAACTAGACTAGCAGACTTACCCTATACTAGCAGACTTACCCAGCATCATTCAGGGCAGGGGGCTTGTGGTGTGGGGATGCAGGAGTCAGGGCAGGGGGTAGGGGAAACTCAGGGCAGGAGGATCAGGGCAGGGGTCTTGGAGGTATAGGGCATGTACTAGGGCTGCCTGTGGCAGTGAGGACACTGATGCAATTGCCAGCTCCCCCTTCTCCTCTGGGGCAGGAGGAGGAGTGGCACAGTCCCAGCCTGTGGTGGACTCCTCCGGGGTGGCAGGTCTGCTAGCTGCCAGGGCTCCATCCCAGTCTAGTACTGTGGCTGAGGGCCGGGGGGTAGGTGTTTGGGAAGAGGTGCCACTTACCTAGGCCAGTGGCCAGCAACATGAGGAGTCCTGGCTCTAGCTGGCCACTGTCTTAGTGGTGCGGCCGCCCCCCCTGGGGTACTACTATACAACTGTCCCATGTTCACTGTGCCCAGTGTTCACTCTGTAGTATAACTTCTGTTGATCAGCCCCCTGCCTTTCTGTGTTATGGAACATAATCTCATTCCAGGCACAAGGAAGCTCTGACCTTCCTTTAAGTTAGGATAAGAGGAAGCTGCCTACCAAATTGTGTGGTGTTAGCTCTGTTTAGGAGGAGTTCTTGAACAGACAAGCAGATGGACAGACAGACTCAGACAGGCACACAAACTCAAATACATATATGGAGGATACACTTGGCTTTTGAATCCAAATGTTCTAATGTCGGAGGATTTTTTTGTTAGTGGTTTTGACATTTCCTGTCAGTTTTGAGAGACTCTCATACTGTGTGACTAGACTCATGTTGTAAAAATCTAACTTTTAGACTGAAACAAACAAATGCGTAGAAAGAAGAACTTTGTTGCACTTACTAAATTTGTTGGCTTTCAGTATCCTGTAGCCGTTATGCATAGGTTGGCAATATGTAATATTCTTACAGGCGTTTACTGAGGTAAATATATGCCAAGTTCTTGGACAGTATACATTCACTAATGTATTTTTTTAAATAATGTGTTACTGAGTCCAGATTTCCCACAAATGGAAAATGGGTCTGCTTTGATAGAGGCACAAAGACAATTGTCATAAAGTGCAGTGACTGGTCTTTTTCTCCATAGAATTACTAATTCCATATATTTTTCCAGATTTGGCCAGGGCTGCAGAGGCAAAAGGAAAGATATTCTAAGATCTTAGCTTCAGAAACTGAGTTAATTTAAAGCCAGAGTCAGAGATTGGAAAAGATTCAGTTCAGATTTAAACAAACATGCATCAGGTATGGGGAAAATATTCTTGCCAAATCTATACCATATACTAGTAATTTATTTTAACCAAGGTTTCAGCTGCCAAGATTTAATATTTTTGTGTAATCATGAACTTAATTATTTTGATAACAGTTCTCCATGGCATGAACAGGTTCAAGTTATAATTGATATTTTTCATACACATCACATCATATCAGAATTCTGGGTGAGATTGTATGCAACCAGTTCCAGAATGAAATACAAAATCACCACAAGCCACGTAGGAATTCAAAAGAGAAAGTTTCAGCAACTTATAAGAATAGTTTTAAATGCTGTGAATGTACAGAACATTTTAGGGCTTTGGTAGTAACTATGGACAGCACTGGAAGCTGAATTTATTAGTACATAGAACAGAAGTAGCATGAACAGCAGCATATGAAATTTGCCTTCACTGTGCTGTTGGTCCCTCTAGGTCAGAGTTGAAGCACAATCTCTTCAATGCAAGGATGATTCAGTCCTCGGTGTCAGCTGAGACAATTGGAGCCCTGCTGGATTTTTTTGTATTTAAAAATTAGGTATATGTAAGTGATGCTTTTCAGGGCAGAGGTCATGTATTCAGGTGAGTGTAAATTATCTAGTATAGTAGGGCGTAGATTCTGATTGAGACTATGGAGTCTATTTTAGTTACAGATATTAAACAATAGAATTAATATACCCTTTCATGGTGGAAAAAGCAGTCTGATATGTCACAACATTCTTATATTTACACAGCCATGTGTTAATGGAATTGGGGAAGTAAGTGAAAAAAAGCCTTGACTACTTAAAGGTGGGGGGGGGGGGGGGGGGGGGGGGAGAGAAACTTACTGTGTATTAAATATTGTCTTTCAGAGACTGCAGAAAGTTTTTCTTTTAGTGTTTTCAAGGATTTCAAGCAGGCTGGTCCTGGAGTCCTAGACTAAGATTTTCAGATTATATTTACCCACCTGAGAACACTGATAATTAAATATTTTGACTATTCATAACCTTTGCTTGATTTCATGGGGAGCAGTTGAATGCACTTGGGAAAATCAGGTAAAATAGGTAAGATACCGGACCCTAATTTTAGTTTCCTGTTTCTAAAAATTTCATCTTTATCAACTAGTGTTTTATTTTTTCCCAATAAACTGTAAGTAAATTTTAAGCTTGAGTGTCACAGCTGAGGGTAAAAGCCTGACTGACTTTGAGTGTTGCTCACTCTTGCTCCTCTAGTCTGGTATGCATTCCTTCCAAAACAAACCTCAGAAAGGAACTAACAGTTGCACCATACTGCACAATGAAATTGTACTGAAGGACAAAAAGGGGCACTGGGAATTAGGCAGTTATGGCTAAAAAAAATTTAAGATTTATATCAAGATCTGCTTGTCAGTTATTGATAGTTTGATTTTAAATTAATCTTTTGCATTATTGAACCTGTTCCTGGCATGGACTTAATGTGTAGGTTCATAGGTCACCATAATGTCATCTTTGCCATGATTAGAATCACTTGAAACTTCTGAAATGGAACCTGCTGTTGAAAGGGAGCCTTTTAGTTTTCTGTTAGTTCTTGAGTGTTTTATATTGTTTTGTTTGTTTAGCTACTGCTTGAAAGAGTGACCCCAGAATGGAGATGTTGATTTATTTAGTATTTAATACATCAACAGGGCCTAAGAATAAAATTGTCATATAGAATTTTTTTTTCCAGGTAGGGTGCTGTTTCCAATATTAATAGGTAATATTTTAATTGCTGTCCAAAATAATTTTAGATAATTTCAGAAATGTATGTTACATTACTTTAACAGTGATCACCATAGTTACATTTTTAATTATGTGGGTTTTGACTTCTCTTATTAATACCAAGCTATTGTATATTGCAGTTTCTTGTATTCAGCACATTCACTTTGGGAATAGAGTTTACTTTTTTTAAATTGCACATGGAATAACTCTTCTTTATTCTCCCTTTATTTAAGCAGATATAATAAATTGTATGTAAAAAGTGATTACATACAAATGAATTGGCTCTGTTCTTTTCCTCCATACAGAATTAAGGTCTTTTAAAAATAACAGAAGAAAACTGCACACTACAGTTGTTAAATGCAGACTTACTCCATATACCTTTTTCCTAATCAATGCCTAGATTATGAATAGGATCTTTGAAGAAACAGCATGGTCCAGTAGTTAAAGCACAGCTGGCAATCAGGACTTCTGGCTTCTTTTCCCAGCTGTGCTTCTGATTCACTGTGTGACCTTGTGTAAGTCTCTCTGAGCCTCATTTTTTTTAATCTCTAAAATATTGATATTGATCTACCTCATAGCAATGTTGAGAGGATTAGTTGGTTAATGTTTAGGTATTGCTTTGTAGATCTAAAGTGTTTTGCTAAATATTTTAAGAGGTAAAAAGAAAGCAGTGCTTTTGGGTTCTTTAATGCAGCAGTTTGGTGCCTGCATAGAAATGGCAAATGTCCAAAAGTCATGGCTAGCAGAGATTACTTATTTGTTTTAAATCAGATTAAAATCCATCAGTTAAACCCTATTTATATCCAGGTTCATTCATTAAAGAGTCCCCTTGAAACTGTTATTTCCCTGAACACCTCCTTTCAGAAAATAATAGCTACTAGGAATTACAATACTGGGATAAAAACCTAGGGCAAAAATTGCCCTGGAGTTTCTTGCTGGTGACAAGCTGAAACGAAATGTACAGTTATGTGCAGAAATTTCCACAGGAGGTCATTGTACCCTCAGTTCTTACTTGCTGAGCTGGCTGCAAGCAGAGCATTAGCATTTCAGCTGAGACTGGCTTTGGAAAGCATAGCAATGAAAGAGGTCACTTTCTTGCTGTGCCAGAGCAAAGGCATTAACTGATTAATAAATACTCTACTGAATGAGGGAAGTTTTTTGTGAACCAACAAAAAAGAAAAGAAGCCCCGTTGGATTAAATGTGAAGCTATCAAGGGCTGAGTTAGTGGGTTTTGACACCAGAAGATCTATGTAGCCCCCAGCTAGTTCTGCTGTGGGGTTGGATGTTAATGCATAGACAATACTAATCATAGTGTGTCTGATAATGGTCTTCTAGTGCTGAACCATCAGGCCTGAATGTGGGCAACAAGCAGTACTAATGCTGGCAGTATGTTGACAAAAGGTAAGCAATTAGGAATGCTGTTAACTGATGGTATACTTTGTGGGCCAAATACAGGCCTGAAATAAATAAGGGTCCTGTGGAAGCATCGCCAAAGTCAACAGTGGCAAACTAAGTTGCATGTTGGGTGGAAATCGTAAAATTGTTACTTATAATTTGGCATTCAATGAGTGCACAAAATGGGTGTAAATCGCACACTGATGATGAGCTAGGCTACTATCTAAACATTGAGATGAAGTATTGTGATGGTCCAACATAGCCAGGCAGAGATTCCTTCTTGGCTGTCTTTGCTGCCGACTGCCTGCTTGTTGCTTTGTGGGTACCCAGAGAAGATGTCTTGTTCTCCAATTCCCATTTGTTGCTGAATCATTTGAATTTTGCTGTAGAGTTTAGTGTGGTACAGTGTCTCTGGTATGCTAGACCTTGCAAAATAATCCTCTAGTTTTCTGACCACAATTATTGCCTGACAAATAGTCCACCTCCCAGAAATTAGAGCACTAATCTACTGTGACCAGGTAGTTCTTGTTAAGATCAGAACAGCCCTGTTCACTTTTTCTCAGAGCCCAGTTAGAATTTTATGGTTTTATTTACGCTACAGCTCAGAAGTGCAATTCCTAGCCCAGGTAAACAAAGGTGCAGTGGCCCAACTCAAGCTAGTGCACTGAAAACAGTAATGTGGTTGTTGCAGCAAAAGTGGTGGCTCAGGCTAATCACTTGAACTCAGAAGACCTAGGGGGTGAGCAGGCTTGGACTCAAGTCCTATCTACCCACCCTGGAATTGACACCTCCTAGCAACAGTGTAGATATACCCCATGAGTCCGTACTGTCATCTGTTGATCACTATGCTGTTTGCTCACCTTGCACTGTTTCATGTATTTTCTCAGTTGAGTATTTGTGCTTGGCCAGTGAACACACTCCCTGGCTCATCTTCAGAAGGTCTCTACAGGTGCAAACCATGTATCTATCTCATGATGTCAGCTCTTAACTATGCTGAGATTACTGCTTAGTCTGCTTTGAACCAAACGCCATTTTGAGCACAAAATTTATCCCTACCCTGGTGGTAGGGAGTAATCTCCAGGGCTAGCCAGATCACAAGGAGCAAGTGCTATAAGAGTGTGATACGTTTTACTGCTTGTAGCACTCTGTTCTGTTCGGTACTTTGTTGAACCGTTCGGGGCTTCCCATCAGAGATGTGAAGGTAGGGAACAACGTTCCCTCTAATCTTTTCCATCCATGTGCGGAATAATATTTTTATATGCACCGAGGCAGGCATAAATATACAATACCAACAGAAACTAAACCTAGCTGTGGACATTCTACTAATCAGATGAGGGGCATTTGAATTTCTCCTGAGCAGCTGCACAAGCGCACAGCTTATTGCAGTGATGGGCAACCTAGGCTAGTGAGTGGGCTGCCTGGGGGCTCTCCATCTCAGTAGGCTGTCAGATTAGATTATCGTGACCAAGACAGTCCCTTGGGATGGGGTTTTGCTAACTGTGCTTGCGTACCTGGAATGTGCAGGGTGTGCCAACAACTGTAGCAAGGGTTTAATTGGAAGCAGAGGGAGCACATGGCTCTTGCCATCAACGTTGTGTGCAATCAACACGCATTTTTCTTTGCGTGCTCTTACTTTACATTTCAGTAGTACTGGTAGGAAGAAACTGTGGACAGAAACCAGCAGAATCTGGCAACCCTGCACTAGGGCAACAGTAAACAAAATGCTTTGTGGATCACACACAAAACCTTGCCCTCTTTTTAGTGGGTTAGCTAGAGTAGATGGGTATGTCTACCTGAGATGTAATCACATCCTTCACTTGCATACCCTTACTGTGTGGTTGTGGACAAGTCACTTTTTTCTCTGTTGGCATATCTGTAAAATTGGGCTATGAAGAATGAACCACCTACCTCACCGTATTATTTAGTATCTATACAGTACTTTGAAATATTACAGAAGATGCTGGCCAAAAATTGAAAAGAGCTTGTCTGTTTTGCTACCCAGACTAGAGCTGCAGCCAGACCAAATGATGGTGTTTTCCTTGTCCTTACCGGGAGGTTGATGTGCAAAAAAAGCATCCTCAACCAAATCTTTCCTTAAAGAATAACTGAAAAATGCAGGGTTTGAAAAAAAAAATCCACAACAAAAACGTGAAATGTACTTGTCGTTTCAGGCTTCCGTTCTGGGTTCAATTCAATTGGTACAGAAACATCAGTCAATCTTTAGACTGATTTGGGGAGAGGAGCAATATGGGTTTTCAGGGGAGCTATTAAGATCAATTAAAGCTTTTGAAAAAGCACGTGAAGGGAAAAATGGAGATTAAGACAGTAAATCAGTTCAATTATCTATTATCTGACTTATGCCAAGCACTTCATTGACTTAAATGACATGACTTTCAAATTACAATGATGCAAGAACAGAATCAGGCCCTGCATAAGTGATACTTAGATGGACTTGAAAGTAAGATAAAAGGACGTCGGGGAGAGAGGGGCAGGAAGGGGGGGCGTATGTATCAGTGTTCATGTACTTCCTGTCAGTATCTGGCTTGCATTGGGGAAGCTAATGATCCAACCCGCAGACCAAATGTGAGGATGAATCCTGGTCATGGGGCACCTGAGCATACACTGCACATATGCTAAGAAGGGTGAGTGGATAAGAAACAACAAATAATAGAACATAATTTCTTGTTTAAAGAATGTGACACTTCTGGGTGACAGAAAATGTCCTTCATAGATAACATCTTGCTCCTCTTAAAGGGTGTCTGGAAAAGTTGTAAAGAGTAAAATATTTGCCTTTGCTGCAAATGCCAGATGTTGTGGAAGGGAAGGACCCTAACTTATCTTATTTGAAGGGATTTATGTATCCTTTATGGCAGTGGAGATTAAAATGGATAAGTATCTAGGCCTATGACCAACAGCCCTTGGATTCTAGGAAGCCATTTCTGAATGGTAGCTGTCTTGTGATTGCTATGTATATGGTAATTGTAGGTTGGAATTTGTATTTTTAATTTTGAGGTGGGATGATGGGGAGGAGGGTCCTTGTATAATATTTCACTGGCATGTATTCTTTCCTGTGAAAGCTGGACCATAGGAGGTGGTAAGGGCTAAGTACGGGAGCCTGCATCATGGGCTCTTAGCTATACAGGTGTTGATCCTGCAATGTGATACGGGTAGTAGACCCCCCTGGAGCTCTGCACGAGCACAGGGGTCTGTCTCTCATGGATCCAATTGCAGGATCTGGGCTATAGTTTGCTGTCTTGTCTTCCCTCCCGCCGCGCGCCCCCTCCCCCCCCCCGGCACCCAGTCTATAATAAAACAGTGGAAAATGAGTAGTCCTGTGGCACCTTAGAGACTAATAAATATATGGACTCATGAGCTTTCATGGGTAAAACCCACTTCATCAGATGAGGGAGTTTTACCCACAAAAGCGCGTGATCCTATATATTCTTAACTTTTAAGGTGCCACAGGACTATTCATTTTTAGTTACAGACTAACATGGCTATCCCTCTGAGACAATAAAGCAATAGGTTACAGCAGTGTTTCCCAAACGGTATTCCGCGGAACCCCGGGGTTCCATGAAGTGAAAATAAAGGTTCCGTGAGAAAATTCCATTACAATAACATTAATTATTTTTTAAATCATAAAATATTTAATGCATATTAGTTTTTGAGCTTTATTTTTTGTACACATTAAATGTGATTTTTGTTTTTAAATATGTGCAATTAAACTAAATGTTGATCTCATGACCTTGTTTAGCATTTGTTTATTATTATTATTCTTACTTATTTGTGGTCCACTTTTTCAGCTCCATATATAAGACTGTTAGGGATTCCGCAAAATTCTTTTGAGTTTAAAAGGGTTCCGTGGCCAAATAAAATTGGGAAACACTGGGCTACAGCAAAGGGGCACCGAATAATGCAATATGAGGTTAAGGAGTGGGATTTTTTAAATGTACTTGTTAGCCTATTTTTACTCCCTTTTCAAAATCAATAGGAAATTTATCAATGACTCCAGTAGGAGCAGAGTTAGGTTAGTGCTGAGCATTTTGGAAATCACACCCCAAATGGAATAGTCAAGACTAGGATACCCTGTAGGGCAAGTTCACTCTTTTCCAGAGCTAACACAGCTCTGTTGACTTCAGTGGGGGTGCACTTTCTTACATTAGTCTTGAATTGCTGTCAAAGAATTGCTTTTGGAATTACTAATTGTGGCTGTGTCTAGACTGGCAAGATTTTGCGCAAAAGCGCCTGCTTTTGCGCAAAAACTTGCCGGCTATCTACACTGGCCGCTTGAATTTGCGCAAAAGCACTGACGTTCTACTGTAAGAAATCAGTGCTTCTTGCGCAAATACTTTCACACTCCCGTTTGGGCAAAAGTCCTTTTGCGCAAACGGGCCAGTGTAGACAGGCAGCTAAGACTTTTGCGCAAAAGCAGGCTACGCAGAAAAAAAACCCTTTGGACGCATGGAGACCCTGTAGCCACCCTGGACTTCCTGGCAATCTGAGCTCCTAAAAGCTGACGCAGGCTGCTGAGCTCACGCGGCAGGAGACCAGCACGGACCTCTAGGCCACGTGGCCCCTGCCGTGCTCAGCAGCCACCCCGCAGCAGGATGGCAGCTCTGGGCGATCAGCCACCCGCACCCCCAGCGCAGGAGGCCCCCAGGGGCCGAAAAAGATGGGCCCCATCCTGGTCCTCAGGGGAGCTGGACAGCCTGCTGGACCTGTGGCAGGAGGAGGAGGACCTCCATGACACCCGCTCCCGGCGCCGCAACACCGAGATCTTCACCCGCATGGCCCAGGCGCTCGCTCAGCAGGGACATCCCGCCCGGACCCTCGAGCAAGTCCGGGCTAAGGTGAAGGAGCTGCGCCTGGGCTACGTTGCGGGCCAGCGAGGCCAGGGGCAGGAGCCGACACCTGCCCCCACTACGACCGGCTCCACGCCATCCTGGGCCAGCCAGCCCCGCAAGCCCCGGAGGTCCCCGTCGACAGCAGCGTGCGCCCCCCCCATCACCAGGACTACCGAGGTGGGGGAAGCAGACAGCAGCAGTGCGTCGGAGGATGGGGCCAGCACTGCCACCCAGCAGGGCCCCTCCGGCAGCCCCGATGTCTCCCACGCATCCTCGGAGGCCGGGGAAGGATCCACCAGTGAGTGTTGCGCTTTGCACTCACAAGGGCGGGGAGGGAGGCGGGAGCCAGGCGCCCGGAGGGGGGAAGGGGAGAGCATGTCACTCAGGCCACGTGAGCTGCACGCTGTGTAGCATTAGGCAGTAAGCAGCACGTGCAACCACGTGCAGCCTGGTGACTGAGCGGCACCTGGCCGCGGCAGACAGCTCCAGGGCATGCCTGGGACCGTGCTGCTCACACACATTCGGCGGGACCAGGGGGAAGGGTGGATGCCGGCTGGAACCAGCCAGGGCCCCAGGGACTCAGCCCAGAGCCCGCACCTCCGCAAGGGTGCAGCACGGAGAACGGCACACTGTCCCATGCCTGGCTGTGAGGCACAGCCAGCTGCTCCTGGGTAAACCGCAGCGTCACAGCCCTGTGAACGTGGCCCCACTGAGTCCCCTCGCCTGCTCCCGGTGCCTTGGCTGGCTCCCCGAGGGAAGTCCCCACTGCGGCCACACATGTCCCTGGGCTACGTGTGTGAGGGATAGTGGGAGGGAGAAGAGGGGGAAGCGCTCGGGCCGCCCTTAGGGCCGCCTGAGTTTTGCTGCAAGGATGGGACGCCCCCCCCAGTCACTCTCCTGGTTCCGTCCAGGAGATATCCCACGCGATGGGGATCTGAGAGCCCAGACCACCTCTGCCAGATGTGCTCCCAGGCACTGTGTGGGGATGCATCTCGCTCCTTGTCAAACACCCGTGATTAGCCCAAAGCCTCACAGCCTCCACCGGCAGGGAGTTCCACAGGTTAACGCAACACCAGCGCCCTTCCGCCCTCCACGGGGCCAGGACACAGACCAGTGGTTACAATACATGGAGGAGGACCCTACTCCAGGGGCGGTCCTCCTTGCAAACATACAACACGGGAGGCAGGGGGGGAACCGAGTGAGCCCAAGCCACAGTACTGTGGTGTCACCTGGGCTCAGGGGTGGAGGGCATGAGGTGTGGGGACAGTGGCCGGCCTGCCTGACTGACCCATCCTTTCTTCTCTTCCCTGCAGCGGGACCAAGCACAAGCCGGGGACCCTCCAGTCCGGCAGCAGCGGCACCCCCAGCTGCCCAACCACGGAGGCACAGGCTCCGCCACCGGGACCAGCTCCTTTGCTGGCATGTGCAGGCTGTCGAGCGCAGTGAGGCTACGATTCAGCAACGTGTTGAGGGAGACCTGCAGTGGCGCCAGGAGGCCTGGGCTGCCTTCCAGGCCCAGTGCACGAGGATGGCTGACTCCATCGCCACCCTCACTGCCCACATAACCCATGCCATTCATTATGGCATGGCCTTACCCCATGCCCCCGCCATCCCTCCCCTAGCACTGCCCATGCCCCCTCCTGCCCCTGCAATGCCCCCTCCTGCAATGCCGCCCCTGCAATGCCCCCTCCTGCAATGCCCCCCCTGCAATGTCCCCTCCTGCCCACCTCCCCGTGCAGCCTGCCCCGATGCGGCCTGCCCCGCATGTCCAGGTCCACCCCCGCAGGGGCCACCCCTCCCAGGAGTAGCCCCTCCCCCTCCCAGTTGAAGGTCTCTTCCCCCTCTCCCTCTTGTAAATAAAAACATACAAGTTTTTCAGTTGAAAACAAAACTGTGTTGGTTATTGTGTTACTCGAGGTAACTGTAATAAATGATTTGAGATGCCAATTAGCCAACTAAATTTAAGAGGATTACAAAAGGCGGACACCAAATTCTGTATCTATCACCGGTCGTTCTTTTAAGTGGTCACTGGTTTGTGGCGCATAAATAAATACTGACACTTTTAAGTAAAATTTAAACAACAACTATATTAACATAGATAACAAACAAGCAAGAAAGGTTAAACAACGCACACAAAAGAATATGTACATAGTCTAGACGCAGGGACGATTGTAGTGTTGCTGGCAACCTCAATCCTTTGGTCCTTCCGGGCCTCGGGAGAGGAACAGCCAGGAGATCCCTCGAAGACGACTGGAATCGGGTACGCTGACTCGAGCCTTCCGCACGAACCATGAATCCTCTTCCTGTTCTTCGGGACAGCTCGGACAGGCGATGGTGGCCTAAACCCTAGCCTAAACTAAAAGAAAAACCCTAGCTACGTCCGACGCACCTGATGAACATTCACGATGACGGCCGATGTGCTTGGAACCGACGCTTTACAATTGTGGGGACGGGAGGGGAGGGGATGGGACGGAGTTGTATGGGGAGACCGAGGCGACCCTACTATGGGGCTTGTGCGAACATGCCCGTCAGGGCCTCTCGGATGCGCACCCCATCCTGGTGTGCCTGGCGGATGGCAGCTGTGTGGGGCTGTTCAAACGTCTGTGCCTCGGCTGCCATCCATGCAGGGAGGAAGGCCTCCCCACTCCGCTCCACAATGTTGTGGAGCACGCAGCACGCGGCCAGTACCTCTGTTGCATTCCGCTCACCCATCTCGAGACAGGTGAGCGAACAACGGAAGCTGGCTTTTAAGCGGCTGAAGGTGCACTCCACCTGATTTCGGGCCCGGTTGAGGTGGTCGTTGAACCGGGCCCGGTTCTGATCCGGCCGCCCTGTGTAGGGCCACATTAGCCAGGGCTGCAGGGGGTAGGCCGCATCCCCGACGACGCAGATGGGCACAGGCACATCCCCAACAGTCAACTCCCGCCGCGGGAAGTAGGTGCCGCCTCCAGCCTGCGAAACAGTCCGGAGTTGCGGAGGATGCGGCGTCGTGTGCCCTGCCGGACCAGCCGTGTAGACATCCAGGAAGCGGCCCCGGTGGTCCACGAGGGCCTGGAGAACAATAGAGCAGTACCCCTTCCTGTTCGTGAAATGGGCTGCTCGATGCTCCGGGGCCCGGATGGGGATGTGGGTTGCATCCAGGGCTCCCCCGCAGGCGGGGAACCCGAGGGCAGCGAAGCCGGCCAGCGTAGCATCCACGTCGCGCAGGTGGATCACTCTCGGGAGCAGGACATCATTGATGGCGTGGATGACCTGCAGAAGGGTGCAGAGAAACACAAGGGAAAACATCACATAAGGCAGGGGTGAGTGTGCCCTCCCTTGGGCCCCCCCCCCGTGATACCCTCAGTTCTCACACTCGCACACGCACACACACACCAGGGCCCCCTTGCCCCACGGTTCCCCCCCCACCAGCAGGCCTGTGCAAGGGAGGGACAGCCCAAACCCCTGGGTGACCCAGCGTGGAGTCTTGGCTGCCCCTGGGCATGGAGTGCAGCACCCACCCCACTCCCCCTGGGACTTACCTCTATGACGATCACACCGGACGGTGGATCTTCCCACCCAGTGCTGTGCCACCGATCGGTAGCTGTCCGGGGTGGCCAGCTTCCATAGCGCGATGGCGACCCTCTTGTTCACTGGGGATGGGTACACGCAGCCGGGTGGTGGCTCTCTGGAGCGCAGGGGTGAGCCAGGCACACAGCTCCAGGAACGTCCGCTTTCGCATGCGGAAATTCCGGAGCCATTGCTGGTTGTCCCATTGCCCAGGACCAGCCACTCCCACCAGTCTGTACTGGTGTCCAGTCTCAGAGTGGCCTCTCCACGGTGGGGTGGGGATGCCACAGGAATCCATGGCCTCCTGGTGAGGAGTCCAAGGCGATCTGTGCCTCCTGGTCCTGGAACACGAGGGCACCAGCCTGGAGCACCAGCTGCAGGCACTCGAAAATGGCGACAGGGGCCAGAGCAGGCACATGGCCACCCGTGGCTCCATGGCAGACAAAGCAAGGCACAAGAAACCAAAACCAGGAAAAAGCACTAGGGGCAAAGGGTGGTGTCCAAAGGCAGAGGCAACCACCAAACCTGCTATGGCTGTCAGTCCTGCAAGAGGTCCTAACGCGGAGCAGGAGACAAGCGGCTGTCGGCGAGACCCCTTTAAGCACGTGTCTGAGCGGGCTCCAGCCCGCCCGGAAAGGGCTGGTGCCCTTTGCCCTCTTCAAAATGGTTCTGGGCTTCTGCTTTTGCGCAAAAGCATGCCGCCAATCTAGAAGCGCTTTTGCGCAAAAGCGCATCGTTCTAACGATAACTCCAGGACCAATCTAGACGCTCTTTTGCGGAAATACTTTTAACGGAAAACTTTTTCCGTTAAAAGCATTTGAGGAAAATCATGTAGACACAGCCATTGTGTATTTCTCCAGCCATAGACAAAGTGTATGTGTGTGTGATGAGGGGAGGGAAATGGCCACATTTTGCTATCTGAATTTCAGAGACCAACTTAAATTTTGTGCAAGACCCAGACCTTGTTGTAGATTCTTTACAAATGCAATTAAGTCCATAGGGTCATCCTAAATATCCTACACCAAATGCTGGCAACCTTTTCTTACCAGACAATACAGTAATGAATCTTAAGCGGTTCAACTTCCTAAAATGGGAGACTTTGGAATAATCTTGACAAGTGATTATAAGATAGGTAAATCAGAGTTTATTGGATTCTCTATGACAAATTCAAAGGTCTTTCTAGGTCTAATTGCTGTTGAGTTATACAACAAAATTTATTAACACAAGTAATCTTAGTTAGCCTCTCGGTCCCCCAAAACATACATTTAAATAAATTTACACCATCCAATGAACTACTAACTACCAAGGAAATTTAAATCCCATCAGAAGGCATGTCTTTATTGCATGAAAAACTAGAATCAGTTGGATAACTCCCTTAGAAAATAACCGAGGGCTGACTGAATACATGTTAATATTTTGTTTCAATTATTACTGCAAATTCATGTAGTCTGTACCTGACCATATATACTGGGCTGAATTCACCCTGAGCATAACTCCATTCAAATTAATAACTGTACACCAGAGATGCATTTTACTCAAGAACAATTTATCTGGTAATGGTATTTGATAATTCAATGACAGCAGCCAAACCATTTCAAGATTGAAAAATTAACCATCCCCCTACATAGTGGGATAGAAACACTTTTAATCCATTGAATGACCCATAATTATTGGCTACGTTCACACTCTTGAATGAGTGTGCAGGGCTTGCATTAAGGGTAAAATAATTTTGATTGCTTGTGAGAGCTGCGAAGGCACTTTTTGTGAATGCTAGGAGTTGGCTGTGGTAATAAGGAGCCAAATAACAGCAACTGGTCTCTAACTCTATCCTCAGGATAACCGGTGAAATGAGATGGTCATTAATGACACAGGTCTGGTTTTATACTGGTCACAGCAGCAGAAAGGGGAGGGTGAGTGGCTATCTTAGCTGAAAAACAATTTCCCCATAGAATGGCCCAGCATGGGAGAAACAAGATAGGAGGTTGATGACTGGGTGATTGGAAGGAGAGGAGTATAAGGAAGCAACAGTGTAATGAAAAGAGGAATGAAGCAATGGTGGGCCACAAGTAGATCTGTGGCATTGGCTATCACAGGATAATTCAGAAAATGGGAATGCACAATGCAGACAATCTGTGGAGCTAAATAATGTATCGTAATATGAAAAAGATATGTTGGTTTTTAGGCGCTCCAGTAGTGAGTCCGAGTACTTTCACATGTGAAGTAGCTCCATTGAAATCAAAGAATTGCATCAATGTTAGACTATTATACACGTGATCAGAAGTAGGCCTCATATTTTGTGCATAGATATTGTGACATAGTTGGGCCAGAGGGCTATGGGAGAGTGATGGTCCCTGTTCCCAGAGGAAACTATCAAGGGCTAACCTGGCACCAGCAGGAACCTTCTAGAATCAGAGTACTCAGGCCAATTAAAACACCTGGAACCTATTAGGAAACTTCCAGACTCAAGGGAACCAGACCACTCAGAACTGGGGGCCAATTAGGAAGCAGTTGAGACTGGTTTAAAAAGGCTTCCCTTCTGTTTGCTCAGTGTGAGAGGAGTTTTGAGGAGGGAAGAAGCTGTGGAGAATCTGGGAAGAACGTGTGCACACAGATACCAGAAGGAAGAACCTGCAGTAAGGGAGGTGCTGGGGAAGGCTGTGGGGAAGTGGCTCAGGGATTTGAAGCTCTCACACGGCTATTACCAGAAATGTTAGACAGCTGCTCTTGTAGGGTTCCTGGGCTGGAACCCAGAGTAGAGGGCAGGCCCCACTGCCCCACCTCCTACAATTTCCCCATTTCAGTACTAGAGAGAGACTGGCTTTGGTGCAAGGGTTTGTCCTACCCTGTGCCACTTGTAGGGGCCACAGAGACTATTGAGTTTAATTTATTGATCTTCCTGAAAGTGCAAGGTTGAGAAGGAGCTTTGTCACAGTATCTATTTAAAAACATAGAAGACTCACTTGCTTAGTGGAGACAAAAGATTTGCAGATGTTACAGAGATGGCTGATGAATTAGTCAAGAGAATTGGAGATGAGCTCGCTGAAGTTGTGCATGTTGGAATTAATGTGTAATCTAGAGACCCAGACAGACATTGAGAAGGGAAACTTGGGTATTTAAAACTGAGCCTGATCTCATTTGTGCTGGTTTTACAGTGTTGTAACTGCATCAGTTTCAGGAATTGCACCTCGCTTGCACCACTGTGTCAGACCCAAAACTAGCCTAGATTCCCAGCTGGATCTGTAGCGCCACTGAATTCTGTGGAGCTATGCTGATTGATACCCGCTGCTGACTTGGCTTTCTATTTCCATTAGGGATGTTAGATAGCATGTAATTGAATAGTCATGTAACAGCATCAAACTGTAGTGATTACATGACTATCTGATAGTCCCTGGGGGTGGGCTGGCAGCCAGTGCACTCCTGCCCCATGCTTGGGGAGCCCCATGCTACCCCGTACTGCTATCTCTCTGTCAGAGGCAGCAGCGCAGGGTGGCAGGCAGGAGCCAGTCTGCAAGGGGAGTTGGTTTAAAAAAAATGCTCCCTGTGCAGACTAGCTCTCACTTGCTGCCCCTGTCTGCAGGGAGTCCTCACAGTCTGCGGTAGTAGCCCCTGTCTGCGGGGGGGGCTCAGACCCCCTGTGGACAGGGTCTGCTGCAGCAGATCAGCCTCCCTTGTCACGCAGCCTCCCCCCCCAGTGCTTCTGCCTCTGATAGAGGCAGCAGTGTGAGGGCAGTGGATCTGGTGCTCATGGGGAGCCAGGTTTTAAGCTAACTCCCCATGAGCACCAGCTCTTGCCTCCCTCCACCCCCCTGTCTCTGATACAGAGGCAGCAAGGTGGGGGAGTGTGTAGTCAACAGGATTAACAGATAAGCCCAGGCTTATTGGTTAATTGTGTAGCTGTCTACATGTTGACATCCCTAATTTCCATTAACTATGAAGAAATGTAGAGCCTAATGTGCACATGCTCACTCTCTGCCTGGCATAACTTCATTTCTTGAGGAGTACAGGATCTTTCGAAAAAGGAGGTGGTGTGTGTTTGTGTGGGTTTTTTTTGTTTGTTTGTTGTTGTTTTTTTAAAGAACCACGTCTAGATGGCACTTTCAAAAAACCTTTCGAAAAAGCGCTTGGATGCCATTATGCAAATTAGGCATGGGATATTTAAATATCTGCTTCATTTGCGCTTTCGATCTGCCTAATTTACATCCCTTTTTCGAAAGAGGGATGTAGTCTAGACATACCCTAAGACAAGCAAGAGGAGAATCAAGCTCACACAGTTGTATTTTCTTGCATGTGACTGGGAGAAGTGAAGAGTTCATAAGTTCTTTAGGGTCCACAGATAGCTATCATTCATGACGGTTAAATCATGACCATTTTAGAAGAAATGTAGAATGCTACAAGAGAGACCGGATCACAGCTGCATGGGACCAGATAGGCTTGCTAGGGGTGTGGATTGCCTGACCCTCTTCCTTTTGAACTAGAAATGTGTGAAGTAATTAATTTAGAGGAGACTTGTTTATATGTCAAGATAAGGCATTCTACCAGTTAATGTTCTAAATGGTTCAGCAAAAAGGAGCGAAGTGTGGAGGCTGTGTGTTCTATACATGTAGCCAAGTAAACTTATACTGGACTGGAGTTAAATCATATTTTTTTTGCAAACACAAAATAGTACTGTAATAAAATCCAATTGGAAAAGAACAGAAGCAGATTTCAGATACCAGGATCCTCAGATATTAATAGCTAATCGTTATATTTGTAGATTTCAAAGCACATTATGAAGATTGACTAAGTATTCTTTTTACAGGTGGAGAGGATGGTGAAAGGAAAGACTGAGTGACTTGGCCCAGGGCTTACTGACAGTGGGAACAGAATTCTGATCTGACTCTTGGTCCTGTGCGCTGGATCATATGTCCCTTACCGGTGACTCCAAAAAAAGGGGAAGATTGGGGGGGGGGGGGGGTCACTTGGAGCGGGGTGGGAGGAACAGTAAAGGTGACAAAATGTTGAGCAACTGTGTATGGGGAGGGACTTAGAGCCAGTGTGCTAACTTACTGTGTGCCCTTGTGCAAGTCATCTAAGCTTCAGAGGTAGCATCCTGTTTTTAAGGAAGCAGGTGCTTTTTGAGTCCTAACCTGGCTCTTGATGAGGTTTGAACTTCTGCTGTCAGACTTGAATGTCCATTGAGCAAACAATGAGAGAGACCACCACAAGAGGTGGTGTTCTTAATAGGTGTGCTCTCAGGCCATGTATGGCAAAAAGTTCATGCTCTCAGCTTCTTGTAGAGGGCAGGCACAACATGTATTATGTATTTACGTCCTAGGAAAGGAAGGATGGACCAGTGGTTAGAGCACTAGGCTGGAATGTGAAAGGTCCATGTTTACCATAGACTTTGTGTGACTTTAGTCACCTAGTGTCTCTCTCTGTCTCAGTTCTGTCTGTACAAAGGGGTTAACAGCATTTTCCTACCTCACAGGGATGTCATTAAAGGTTGTGAGGCGTTCACATACTACAGTAATGGGGCGGATGGAGAAAGGGGAGAAAGCATATACAAATACCCAAGGTAGACAGTGGATAGTAACAACTGGAGGGAAAGCTGTGTATCTCCCATCTGCAAGATGGATGCAAGTCAGGGAATGAAAAAAGAATGAAGGGCTGGATGCGATCCTTATTTTAACTCTGAGTATTTGTTCCTGTTGCAAGAGGATGAAGGCTTTTTTAGCATATGCACCATTTCCTGGGATGAAAATGACTGTCAGCCAGTTCTCTATAGCATCTGTCACTTGTGTTTCTGAGCACTAAAGGTGAAGGAAAACAACTGTTCAGTGGAAGCTTGGAAAATAAGACTGTCAAACAAGATAATGGAGTTGGGCCCCTTTTTAAAAAAACATTGACCATAGTTTCACTCTCCTTTCAGAATAAAATCTCACACACCCCCTCGGACTAAAACACTAACAAAGCAAGACTGGCTGTAAGATGGGATTTGTTTGACCCTGCTATCCAGCTGAACTTTCCGTAAATGTCTAATGAAGGCTGATGTCGTTTTGTTTTGTTCTGACAATGATACAGTTTAATGTACTTTCATAGCCGCTTTTGCTGTGAGTTGGATGCTTTGTGTGTGTTTGGGTTCCGCTGAGCTCGAGAAAGTAGCTGAGATTGTGGGAGCAAGAACAAGTGACTTGGCCTCGTATAACATAGTGAGTCAGAGGGCAGTGGGAAATCCCGTCTATTTCTGACAACCTCTGAGTCTAGAAGGTTGAAAAGAGCCATGGATCTAGCTGCCCCTTTTCTTACATTTCCAAGATGGGCTCTTCAAAAGTGCTTGGTATTGGCCTGAGTTTCATCAGTTCAATGGGATCAGAGTTAGGTGAACACTGGTTTTGAAAATCCCACCTTAGAAATGTAAGACAAGTTCTTTGAGATCCTGGTATCAAGTTGATCCTAAGTCTCTCTGTAAATAAAAACTATTATGGAAACACGTCTTAATTTCAAATCGAAAGCATGCATCACCATATTAGTTAGGGATCTGTCATTCTAAAACTACTTTACTTCTCCTGGCTTTGGGAGGGTTTTATCTATTTCAGTGCTGCTAACAAAGCAAAGGTGACTTTTTTTTAATAATGGATTACTCTATAATTCAGGTAAAAATAATTTCTTTATAAAGACTTCTTTTTTTAATATCTGACTGCTCTTCCATATATAAGCACTCTTATAGACCAGCATTGGTGTACGCAGTGCAATATGTAATGTTACATAGAGAAAGACGTGGTCCCTGATCTATAGCAATATGCTTGTGAAATTGGTTTTGAGCAACTCAAGTGCTGAAGCATCCGCCAAGTCCATGTCTAACAGACTTTGCTCATATAAAATTTCACTTATTGTCCAACTTGCTGATTGCATTTTTGTTACTTCTCCCTGGCTTTGTCTACACTTTGGCTATGTCTACACTTGCGGCTTCTTGTGCAAGAACAGCTTGCGCAAGGGTTCTTCTGCAAGAAGTCTTGTGCAAGTAAACATCCACACTGCCATGTGCGCGCTGTGCTTTTGCGCAAGAGCTCCCATGGCAGTGTGGACACTCTCTTGTGCAAGAAAGCTCCAACGGCCATTTTAGCCATAGGGCTTTCTTGCGCAAGAAATCCCTGCCGAGCGTCCACACTGCCCTCTTGCGCAAGAGCTCCTGCGCAAGAGAGCTTACACCTGTTAAAAAAGAGCGTAGCTCTTGCGCAAGAAGCCCTCTCTTACCACGCCGTACTGTAAATTTCCTTGCACAAGAGCAGGTGGGCAGTGTGCATGCTTTGAGGATTCTTGCGCAAGAACGGCCATACTTGCGCAAGAAGCCGCAAGTGTAGACATAGCCTATGAGTTTTTGCTGCAGCAAAAATGCTAATGAGGGACTCATTAGCATAAGTCATGATCTCATTAGCATATTTTCGGCTGTTTCTTTTTGCACAAAAACCCCTTGTGCAAAAAAGGCAGAAAATACGCTAATGAGATCATGACTTATGCTAATGAGTCCCTCATTAGCATATTTTCTGCAGCAAAAACGCGCAGTGTAGATGTAGCCCCTATGTCCTTTTTGATCTTTTGTCATAACTCTGCAACTCCTTGCACGTGGTGTTGCTTTTCCATGAATTCCTTTCCATTTGTTGACACCTTTCTAACATTGAAATTCAAGTGGTCACTTTACTAGAAACCATCAAGTGGTTTAGTGATTTCTGTTGTGAAAGCCCTTTTAAGCCCTGCCTCCTGAAGTGTTAATTCTGCCCTTCACTTCCCTAGAGTCCAGTCCTGTAACCCTTACTTGGACAATTTCCCAAAGATTCCAGATAAGGGTGGAGATTGCAGGATATGACTAGTGGCTCCCTTTTGCACTAGCCTCTCATCAAATTTCATGAGCCATTTGTAGCTGAGGTTAGTGTGGGGAGTTCGTGTTTTGATATGGATTTTTAAAAAATTATCCTGAAAAAGCTGGTGGTTATGTCCTTTCAGTTCAGGAGCACTTACTTATCACTTCCCATCATTAACAGTAGCTGTGCTAGATGGGGTATGGGTTTCACAACTCTTAGACATACTCTTTTTCAGAAGAAAAAAAAAAAAAAGTCTTCTGTTACTACGGATATTAAAAATCATGTAATAGGGTAACTGTGTAACCGCTGAGATTTTCAGTGTTACACAGTTACCCATGCTGGGGCTCAGCTGTATAAAGTTACCTGGGTTCAAACGATGTTGCTCTTGAAGGGATGTCATTCCCATATCAGACGGCCATTCCCCATGCATCTGCTGCCTTGGGGAGTCGCGTAGTCCTCAAAAATGCCCTCACAAGGGATGTTAAATATTGGTTAATTAAATAGTCGATTAACCTCATGAATTCTAATTGGTTACTCGACTATTCTATAGTCCCTGGGGGTGAGGCCACCAACCAGTGCCTTTCCGCCCCACTCTCGAGTACCCTCCTGCCACTCTGCACTGCTGCCTCTGTATCAGAGGCAGCAGCACGGGGTGCCAGGTGGGAGCAGGTCTGTGAGGGGAGCCAGTTTTGATACAGAGGCAGCAGTGCAGGGTGGCAGCAGCTCCTGCCAGAGGGAGGTCTGAGCTCCCGGACACGGCGCGAGTCAGAACTGAGCTTGGCTGCCTGCCCACCTGCCTCCTAATACACTTTAAATGCAGAGCTGTAGCGGGGGTAGCTCCCGGACCTGGAGCAAGCCAGGACTTGGGCTGGCCTGCTGGCCAACCTGCTTAAAAAAAAATTCATGAGTGGGGGAAATGCATGTAGTCTATAGCATTAACCTATAAGCTTTCGCTTATTGGTAAACTGACTACACTATTACAGCCCTAGCCCTCACTGTAGTAAGCTGAAAGTGACGGTTCACAGGAACAGGGACCTGAAAAAGTCCCTAGACCCTGGTGACCAGATCTTGTTCGCTCCCTTGGTACCTTCATCCGCACAAGCAAACATCTCTTCTAAAAAGAGGTGTTCTTCGGTGCCTCATGAGGAACAGACCACGAAAAATCAGTGACTTGATCTTCAAAGGTGCCTAAACTCCTCGAGTCTGCACCTATGATGCCACTGGCACCTCTGGCAATTTGACTTTGGCACTAACAGTGCTGCCTAAGAAATCTGCGCCAACCTCTGTTGTAGCACCATCCACCAAGTCCAGCACCTCCATACTGGCCCCACTGACCTCAACTCCGTGTGCGGTGCCAATGCCGCAAGAAACACCTTTCAAGTTGGCACCAATGTCATTGGCACTGTGGCCATTTTTACATCACAGTGATCTTGCTATATCTTCCACAACACAATCTCCTTTGTTCAGCACCAATGTTTCTCCATGAACCGTGGCTCTGTACATCACCTTTCCAGCACTGTCTCAATTTTCCAGAAATGACAATGAAAGGGTTTCAGGTACTTTCTTTTCACAGCACCCCTTCCCCTGCAGACATCGTTCATCACCACCGAGATCTTCCCCATAGGCCCACTACAGCTATGACAGGCCACCATGATACGGACATCCTTGGATGCCACCAGCTATGCCCTATCCTTTTCGTTGGCCTTATTGGAGCTTCTGGGAAATGCCAGTCCTCCTAGACACCAACCTAGACCTTCCACATAGGTGTCCCTAGATGAAGGCGCGCATTCCCCTGCACACCAGGAAGAGAACGTTCAGAGCCAGCTATGGATGAACCAGCCCCAGATATCTTGCCTCCTACCAACTCCTCTTCTCTAGATGTGGCAATTATGCCCCCTCCGCTGACCTCTGCAAATGATTTTTCACACTTCCAAGATTATTTTAAAAGATTCACGGTAGAACTTAAAATAGCTCTGAAGGAGATGTCAGAGTCTCAGCATGAACTTACTGACATCCTGCAAGCCTTTTCATCTTCTAAAATAAGCCCTCTACATTAATCCTGCTGTTATGGACCTAGCACTAACAGTTTGGCACACCCCTGCCTTGTAAATGGGCTGACTGCAAATACCACATGCCATCTAATGGGTCAGAATTTATAGTCTCATACGCAGCTCCAAATTTGCTGGTAGTGGAGGCAGCTCATCAGCATAGCAGGCAGCAATGTTTCAGGTCCACTGCTACAGACAGAGAGAGCAAGTAATTAAAACTTTTTGGGCAGATGGTATACGTCTCCTCCAACCTTCAATATCGGGTTTTCAACTACTCCACATTGTTTGCCAAATATGGTCACAAAAACGACACTAAAATCCTTGACTTTGTCGTGGACATCCCTGAGGCCAAAAGACCTCAACTTTGTGCTATTTTTTCTGAAGGCAAAGCCATTGCCCATACAGCCCTTCAAGCCGCACTGGAGGTAACTGACACTGCAGCGCACTCAACCACCACGGCAGTAGTACAAGTTAAACCTCTCTGGTCTGGCACTCTCAGGATCTGACCGATGTTGAACAAGAGAATTTGCTGAAACGCGGGAGGCTGATATTGTCTAGCAGCATTATCAAGAACTTCCACTGCTGACTGGGCTCTTACAAGACATTTAAGGGTAAATTGAAGCTAAATAACAGCACAGAACACTGAGAGCCAGGACTAGGGGGCTATAACCAAACTTTATGGACTGCAGGAAACTTGGCCACATCTATGATAAGTAGTTGATACTGCTAAATAAAATTCCAGACCACAGATGTTGCCAAACCAGATAGTGATAGACTAGAGAGGTTCAGCCTCTAATGCATAGAGCCTCTTGGTTCTCTTCTATTACTTTTCCCTGCAAGATACAATCCACCATAGAGGATCTTCCCTTTGCTGAAAAAAGTTTTTCCTTGTCAAAAACCAGTGAGGTCCCTCACACCATGAAGGATTCCAGAGCCACCCTTTTCTCTCTGGGAATTCACACCCTGGTGACCAGGAGGAGGCAGTACTGGTACCAGTCTTATCAATGACCTTGGTATCCCTCCTGTATGCAGTGATCATATGACAAACCCCAACAGCGAAGACACAGACAGAGGCCTGAATGTCGCTAACAACCATTTAGATTGATGACTCATCCACCTGCTCCCAATTAAAAAAAAATTGAAAATTTTATTGACGGTCTCAACGACCTTCTACCCATTACAATGCAGGCTACTACCATTAAATCTTTTGCGGACCAGCTATGCCCTTTTTTACCGCCAACGAGCCTCAATAACTTCCAATCGGGCCCCAGAAATCATCTACTTGGGTTATACCATTTCTTTTCTTTCCAAGTCCCCCACCCATCCTCCTGCCCCTTCCTTTTTCAGGGACCCCGCCCGCTCACAAACATCACCTATGTTGAGCGGTACAACATTGTCTCCAAATAGGAGCAGTGGAACCAGTTCCCCCTCAACACAAGGGGAAACTGTTTTATTCAATACTTTCTAAACCAGGAAAAAGTAGCGGATGGCATCCTATCCTTGATCTCCACAAACTAAACAAGTTCATGTAGTCACAACATTTCCACATGGTAACTCTTACTACCATTATCCCAGTGTTGCCTACTTCCATGTGTCAATACATTCCGCGCACTGATGCTTCCTAAGGTTCATACTGGGAACAGACAGTTACCAGTATCGGGTCTTGCCATTTGGCCTTTGTTCAGCTTCTCATGTCTTTTTTTCCAAAATCCTTACAGTGGTGATGGCATATCTACACAAAGAAGGAATAATCATATTCTCTTATCTAGACGACAGTCTCTTCAAGGCTCGTCACTCAATAGGACGCTATCTGCTCCGAACACATAACACTGCTTTGTTTTCATAACCTCGGCCTACAAATAAATTCAACAGTCAACCTTGCAACCAACGCAACACGTACAGTTCATTGGAACGTGCCTGGACTACCCAAGCAATACTTCTATCAGACATGTTCCACACCATTCAATCTCAGATTACCATGCTTGAAAGCAGAGCATGTGAAGGCAGATGTTTCATCACAAAGGTGAATGCTGCCATATATTCAAGTAGCCATAGACAGTGATGTGCCATGGTTGTGCGCTGTTGTAAAGTGTGGCAATCTACAGTATACAAGCCATACAGGCACCCCATGAACATCTGCCTCTCTGTGCCAACCTCCGTGAAGCAATCACTCCTCTGGTGGGCTCAACCGGCCAGTCTCCACTCTGGAGTCCCTTTCACATCAATGAACCCATCAGTGATACTCGTGATAGATGCCTTCCATGTGGGATGGGGAGCGCACATTCAGACACAAACTACACAAGGAATATGGTCACCAACTAAATCCGACCTATATATCAATCTTCTAGAACTACGTGCGGTACACAATGCCTGCTGCCATTTTCTTCTGCTTCCCCAAAACCAACATGTATATGTGATGACAAACATCGTCTGCATGTTTTACATAGATAGACGGGGTGGGGGAGATCCAATTCTTTAGGTCAAAAGGCCACAAGACGATGGAACTTTTGCATTTGACACATCCACATCTCAGCTGAACACTTACTGGGCTCTCACAATGCTACCATGGACGAACTGAACAGACGCTTTCTGAAACCTCATGAATGGGAACTCAGCACCTCAGTACCCTTTTTCATTCCATGTTAATGAGCCCCTTTACTTCCCAATTTTTTTCCCTAAACCCCATGCTAACTCCTTTTGAGAGCTCTATGCACATACTCGATGTGAGGCAAGCTTTAGCTCTCTATGGAGATGGGACTAAGGAATTCAGGAAATCCTTACAGCTTTTTATCTCATTAGCAGATCAGTCCAAAGACTCTCAAAATAGATTGCCGATGGCATAGGCCAGGGTTCCCAAGCTGGGGTATGTGTACCCCCAAGGGGTACGAGAAGCTTGTCAAGGGGGTACGGGGAATATTTGGTAAATAACTAGATTATCCTAATTGAAATATTCCAAAAGTAGTAGTGTTAGTGAAAAAAGTTGTGGATTCTAGAGTATAGAATTTATTTCCTTTCATATTGAATAAGGGGTACGGGAAGGTTTACTAAAAGCCAAGGGGGCCTGGGGACTGAAAAAGATTGGGAACCCCTGGCATAGACAAATACAGTCATATCAACCTCTTTCCACAATTGGAGCACACGCCACCAGATCTATTGCTACTTCAACGGCAAATATCCATAATGTGACCCTCTCCAAGATTTGCAAAGCTGCTACCTGGGCATCTCAACACACTTTCGCCCAACACTGCGCTCTGACTCGTAGTCCCAGAACAGGCATGCAGCTGGGCAGAGCTGCATTATCTGCAGCCTTCCAACATATTCCAAAGCCCCTACCATCCTGAGGGTTCTGCTCTTCAGTCACCAAGAGTGGAATACCCACAGGGACGTCTCTCGAAGGTTACTCACCTTGTGCAGGACCTGAGGTTCTTCGAGATGATTGTCCTTGTGGGTGCTCCGCTACTCACCTTCCTCCCCTCTGCTTCAGAGCTATTAGCCCCTGACCTAGAACTGAGTGTGCCAGCCGTGCATGTGCTACTTAACTAACAACAGAGTGCAAGCCAGGCAGCACGTGTGTAGCCTGCAGGGGACTGCTATCAAGGGCACAGGGATGGCACCAAGACCCAGAGTGGAGCACCTACAGCAGTGGTCACCAACCAGTAGATTGGGATCTATTGGTAGATCTTGGAGCCTTTGACACGTGATCCTGACTAGTTTGGCTGGGAGGCTGTCAAGTGCCAGCACTTCACCTGCCCCTCTCAGCATTGCTGAGCAACTCCTGACCTTTGCCTTGGAGCTGCTCCCCACCCCGGGGAGATTCTTGCTTGCTGTGCAGAACACAGGAAGAAAAGGAGGAGGTGCTGATGTCAGGGTGCCCCTCCCCTCATCCTGTACCCCATCTCCACAGAGTGGGGAGGAGGGCAGGGTGGAGAGAGTTTGCTGGCTGCTTTTGGGAGTGGTGCAAAGCCAGAGCACGGGTGAGCCTGCCTTAGCCCCACTGCACCACCAACCAGAAGCCACCAGTGATAAGCAGTGTCCAGTTGGAGCTCACATTCTGAGCCCTGGCCCCAGTCCTCAACCCCTCCTGCACCCCAAACCCTGCCCCAGCCCTGAGTCCTCCTGCATCCAAACTCCCTCCCAGAGCCTGCACCCTAACCCCCTCCAGCACCTCAACTCCTTGCCCCCGGCGCAGCTCAGAATCCCTCCCACACTCCAAATTCTTTAGCCCAAGATCAGAGTCCACCTCCCCCTTCCCCGCACTCCAGCCTGCTGCCTAATAAGTCAGTGAGGACAGGGGAGGGGCCTCGGAGAAGGGGCAGGAAGGAGGCGGGGCAAGGGTGCCTTGGGTTTGAGGTAGATCCTGGATTGCACTTAAATTCAAAAAGTGATCTCGTGTTTAAAAAGGTTGGCGATCACGGACCTACAGGGACACTCATCTTGGAGAGCTCCAGTTACTGTACAAGGTGAGTAACCTTCTGTTCCTCGAAAACATTTTCTGCTATTTATTTTGACAGTCCTGTCACATTCATCCCATATTTATTTCAGTTTATTGGGAGCTGCCATGTGGTATGCTATTCATTTGAGTATCAAGAGGACTCCGGGCACTGGGGGCTGGGCTGCTCTTTCTTTTCCATACTTGTTAGGATCCTGGCACCTGATAGGACTTGAGATTCCAGGACAGCTGGATCTAACCAGCCCAGCCATTGTGTATATCAGACAGGAAGGAGGAGCAGTAGGCCCACATGGGAAGGAGGCTGCCTTTTTCACAGAAGAAGGTGGCTCCCCGTGAGCTCCGGCTCCCGCCTGTTCCCCTTCCCCACATATGCTGTTGCCTCTGCTACGCCGGATCCGTATACCCACCAGCTTCCGTGAAGCTGCCTGCTCCTCTGTGTGTAAGCATGTAACCGCTGAAAATTTCAGCAGTTACATTTATTTTGGTAAACATGTATTTTACCTATCCATGGCTGGCTATTTTGACCTGTGAACCAGCTTCACTTTCCTCTTGCCACATCAGCTCCTGCTGGGTGAAAGGTGTAATTGATTTTCATGACTTCACTTCACCTCTCTGTCAGAATCAATGATTCTGTGGGGGATGGAGGGGTGGAGAGGGGGGAGAATCTGCAGAGAACGTTAATTTTAGGCTTGTGCAGTGACACAATTCAGGAGGAACTATGGAGGTATCGGGGTTAAACCTTTGCCTGGAACAATTTATACCGCAAGTAGAGCAGCATAAACAAACTTAAATGACCTTCTGACAAAAGCATGTTATGTTTGCACAGGGGCTTACAGGAGAGAGGAGCAACTGAATTCAGAGCTAATTTTCCTGTCCAAGAGAGAATGATCAGGAAATGTTCCTGCTCAAGGATGAAACTTGGAACCAGCTGCTTCAAAATCACAGGTTGTTATCTCCTAAACTTTAGGTGGCTTGCCTATGGACACAGTAAGTCAGTGCTAGAGATCCCACTAAAAGTTACACTATCTGAAATGTTTTTTCCTACTAGCGTGGCAACTAAGAATCACTGTAACGGTAAGTTAGTGCAAGTTGATCAACTGGATCGACAGCCAGCATTGGCCAAGAGACTCTGCTCGCTCCTGACCTCGCTTGTGAGAAGCTGCGACCATGCCCAGGTTTCCAGCTAGGCCACTCAACATACAAGGTACCACAGCCTGGGGCTGAGGGGTTGGTTTGGGTTGTGTGTTTCTCACATACATTAGACCAGGGCTACTCAACACGCGGGCCACATGCAGCCCACGGCCTGTTTGTTTGCGTCCCACAATGCGGTTTGGGTTTACGTGGGGCTCAACATGCGGCCCGTGAGTGGGATCCTTTGAACATGGCCTCCACTGAGAACACGCTCCACAATGGCGAGGCATCTCCCAGGAGGGCGGGTGAGCATTGAAAGATTCAAGTGGACGGGCTGGCTGGAACAGATGGGTATAGGGTGTTCATGTTTCTAGTCCCCAGGGAGGAGGTGCCTGGAGCACCGGGGCATTGTGTGAAACTATTTGCATATATGTGCAACCACACTTAAGTTGCAGCCCTCAGCATGTGCTGTGAATATCATTGTGGCCCCCGGGGCTTCCAAAGTTGAGTAGCCCGGCATCAGACTGTCCTATTACATTACCACTTTTCCCCGTTTTAACTCTGATGGCATTGGTTAAGGCTCTTTAGGCTCTGAGGCCAGCTAAATTCTCCAACAAATCAGAAATTTCATGGTAGATTCAGATCATTTAAAAAGGTGAGGTTTCTTTTCAGTTAAAGATGGAAAAGGACTAATTCTCCTACTGCAAATATCCCTTCTTTTATTTATTTTGTTGTTCATTTGAATTTCCCTTATGCTGTGTCCAACTCTTCAGTTTGCTACACAATTTTGACCTGACCACATAACTGAGTGGTAGAAGCTCTCAGTAGCTCAGGGAAAAGGATGAAGTTCTTCCTGCCTTCCTTTTTCCCCCCTTGTGCTCTGGGATTGGTGACAACATTGTTGGTGACAACATTTTGGATGGGGACAGGGCAGAATGAATGCTCCCCACCTATGATGGGGCATACCAGGCCCACTGAGTATGGTCCTACCACATCCTACTTTGGCAAAGGAGCAATGAAAGTGAGTCCTTGAGGCCGGCCCTAGAAAGGCTGCTGGGAAGCGGCCAATCAGAGCATAGCAGGGCCCGTTAAAAGGAGCTGATTAGTTGCTGGCTGGGAGCACAAGCGTGAAGAAGGAGTAAGGGGCTGTGAAACTCCACAGGTAGGGAGACTGGGACGAAATCTTGCTCAAGCAAGGACAGAGCTACTCTAAGGGCTTCAGGCAGAAGCATGAGGGGGAAACTTGAGAAATTAGGACAAAGACTGAGAGACTCCCCAGGGAAGGAGGCCCGAGAGAGACCTTACTCAAACAGGGATCAGCCAGAGAATGCAAGAAGAAGAAAAGGCTATGTGGGGAGTGGCTGAGGGAATAGCAGTTGCCACTATTGCAGGGAGCAGCATATGGCTGCTGTTTATGGGGGGACAGGACATGGGTCACTGGGCTGGCCAGTATCCCACCCAACTGGCGGTGTGGCCAGCACCCCAAGAAGGGGATAAGGCTTGTTTAGAGGCCTGCATGAAGGACAGAACTTAGAGTCAGTGAGAACATAGGTGCCCTTCCAATTCCATACATGTTCCTGGTTGTTGTTTTATAAACAGAGTGTTGTTTTGTTGTGCAAGTAGACTTTGTTCTGGTTACAGGAGTGGCTCTGTAACATTACATCATTAAGGGGCAGTAATGTGTGTTGATGTGGTTCTCACATTGAAGGCTTGTTTGCCTAAGTGGCCCCTGCTTCAAAAATAATAAAGAGCACTGGTCTAGTGAATGCCCTATCCCCCATGCTACTCCAGAACCCACCCCACCTCCCTATCTCTGGCAGGTCCCTTATGCCACCTTCTTCCAGTCTCTTCCTAGGCGGGCCTCGAACCCACCACCCTGCACTCCCCAAGTGAATGCTTTATCCTCCCCACCCCTTCCCAGTTCTCTCTGGTGTGTCTGTGCCAGGGACACAGTTCTTTCCACTCTCCCACAAAGAGACTAAGGCCTAAAAGTTCACAAGTGATGATTGCTCCTGTGTGCCTCCAGTTTGAGGTTTCCAGCTGTGATATACCTGGGGCTTGATTATCAGCAGAGCGGAGTACCTACAGCTCTGATCAAAGTTAGGGGCACATAAAGCATCCTTGCATCCCCAACAATCAGGACCAGGTGTCGCAAGGTAGGAACCCGAAACTGAAGTACCCAGAATTAGTACCACTCTTGACGTTTGGCCTACACTGGATAGCATGGTGGTCTAGTGGTTAGCTTTTATGGAAGGCACTACGGTATTCTAAAGTGATGACTGAAAACAATACAGCTTGCAACAATGACACTGAGGAGGAAATGCTGTACAAAACTAGATTTTGTGAAAATCAGGCCCCTCTAGTGATTTAGGATGTCCAACTTGAGACATCGTAATCACCTCTGGAATTCTTGTACCCTGGCTGTAACCCCGGCTGTTACAGTGACTTTTTCGACCACTTCTCTGAACCCCCATTTCACCAACAGTTTGTGAAGTGCTACATAAGTAAAAAGTATTAAGGTCTGTCAGGGCAGAGATCTATATAATTGGATTATTATGCATGGAAATTGTTTTTCATTAAGTGAAATTGACATTTAGCAATACAAATCTAATCCTTCCAAGCCTAAACTTATGCCTCCCTGTGTCAGCAGGAGGCATGGCCCATGCAAAACAATCTTCCCTGTATACACTGGTTGCTGGCTAGCTTAGCCCTTTGTGGATTTATAAATGGCAGTTCATGCAAGTATAAGGAATTTAAATGTGATATGGGTTCCATACTTTGGACTTGTCCTTGTGTAAGTTATAGAATAATGCAAGTCAAATAACAGTGCATCAAGGTTAGTAATGCCTTATATTTACTAATAACCCTATATTTTGCTGCTTGATTTTAATTGCATACCAAAGGTCAATATAACTTCACTATCCTATGCAAAACAGTCTGCAACTTAGATGGGAGCAACCATTGCTGATGAACCTACAGAGATCAAATTTGGAAGAATTGATGCCCAACACATTTATGCTAGATGGAGAAATATGGCATGATTCCTGCAGTATATGAGAGCAGCTGTCCCCATACTGTGCTTTGTGGAGAACTTTCAGGAGGTTTCATCCACCTCCTTATGTACAGCTTCAAAATTCATTTTCCTAAACTGACAGGTACCTGGGATAAGTATGAACAGCAATGACTCATATTCCTGGAGGTGTGTGTGCAGAAATAAAGTTGGGAAGGTTCATACAGTAGTATCATCTATGAAAATCATATCCCATAATATATTTCTGTGCTTCTTTGAGCTGTCAACTACAGCATGGTTACAGTACTTGGCATTGGGATTCGCTATTATGTCAGGGTTGAAAGACTTCTAAAAGGAAATTTGAGTAGGCGGGATTAAGAAGGGAAGGACTGAACACAATATGGGGAAGGATGGATTTTCAGCAGTCAGTGGTTTTAAGATAGGCATGCAACCTGTGCACATATGCATGCATGAGCGCATGCCCAAATGACTTTTCTGCTTCAACCTAAATGCTTTTTTTTTTTTTTTTTTAATTAAGGCTGGGGTGAGATTTGCACTTCAAAGCAGAGATTAAATCACTTTGTTATATGAATAATGTAGCGTGTTCTCCCCAAACAGCACTTGGTCTGGAATTAATTTACTGGAATTGACAAATAGTTGTCTGTTTACATTGTAATGTTTGTTATCCAATGGTTTTGTTGACAAATCATTTTTAGAAAATACAGGGGAGCTGTAGTATATACAGGGCCTATAGATACTATAGGGCCCATCACATCCATTTTACACTTGAAGGCCACTTTTATTAGCATTCAAAATGAATATACTCTTTAAAAACTCCTAGGAAATGAAATCAACTCTTTGTTAAATGATAGTGGTGGTTGCTATGTGCAATTCAAGGGGAGACATTAAGTACCACCTTAAAAACTCAAAATATAAGAGAGTATAGAAAATACAAGCTAAGGATTCAGAAACTATTTTGGCACAACCTTAACCCTCAATCTCTGCACACAGACCATCAAACAGGAACACTCTCACTGACAAGCACCTTGACTTTGACTGTGGGTTGGTGTAGCATGTATGTGATAAGGCTTCTGCTCAAGGAAGGAGGGAGAAAACCATCAAAATGCTCTATCTCAGGAGTTCCCAAGCTTTTTTCCTTTTGCTGTACATCCCACATGAGATTCTTCTCAGGGGTGGCCCTGGGGTGATACTTCGGGTATAAGAGCCCATCCCAGCTAGAAAACCCCACTGCTCCCCGTCTTGCTAGCATTTCCTTGCCCTGGGGTGTGTGTGTTCCTTCATCCTTGTTCTTCCAGCCGGGCAGCAGGAGTTGACATGGGATACTCAGCTAGTGAGAGGAATTTTTTTCTTTATCAACGTTATTTTGAAGAAACAAGAAAATATTCCTAACTACTCGAGTTCTCGTGTCCCCCTGATAATCTGCTCATGACTACAGTACAGTTACAGATCGACCCCTTTCTTTTCTCAGGCCTGTGCAATCCTGTACCTGGATCTGTCTTCTCTTCTTTGTGCTCTGGCCCTGGTGCTGAATGCCAGGAGAAAATATTTGGGACTTTTAATATTTTGGGGGACAGCCCATGACTGGGCATGGAGCCCTGGGGGAGGAAAAAAAAGACAAAGAAAAGGAAGGATTGGGCCCAGATCCTTTTAAATTTTCCATGGACCCCTGTAGTACCATCACAGACCACCAGGGGGCTGTGGACCACAGGTTGGCAACCACTTCCCCCAGTGTTGTTTGATACCAGTTCTGTTGAGGCTGACTCTGAGGGAAATGTGCCACCTATCTAATCACAGATCCCACTTCTTGTGGTAGCTGCATGCTTCTCTGAAGTGTGATGAGGTGCCTACTGCATGCCAGGCCTGAGTGGAGAAAAAGGGCTATTTAACCCTATCAGAGAGAGTCTAAGCTAGGTGAGATGGGGAGGCGGAGGAAGATTTTTTGACCCTAAATGAAGTCACTCTGGAAAGTGAAGAAGAGTTTATTGGAGGGGGAGAATGCATTAAAGTGTATGGGAGGGGAGAGGAGAGGAGAGGAGAGGAAGAAAAGAGCAGAATCAGATGATTATATCAGGGAAAAATCAACACTGAGGAAGGAAATACACCAAAATGTTGTTGTAAAATAAAATCCCAAATCAAAGAAATAAGATTAGGTGACAACCCAGTCAAAGTAGCTGATGGGATTAAAAAAGCATAAGGGTTATTTAAGAGCTAGGAGGCTGCAAGAGCAAACTATAAATTGGTAAAAACTAAAATGCTAGGGAAAGTTAAAGTAAGTTACCAACTACTAAGTATTTGATTGAAATAAAGAGGGTAGTATTGGAGTGCTATTGGAGCTAATCAGTGATAACAAAAAGCATAGGAGGCTTGAAGGGTTAGTAAGCAAGCAAGCACCTAATTAGTAAACAGGGAGAGAAAGCAAGCCATCAACAGCAGCACTGATTATATTTAAGGGAGAGGTTTTTTTACTTGGGAAAGTAACGGTAGGGTGTCACAGTCCAAAACCATGCCACATGTTCTCCCCTAAGGTGGGTGTCATAAGAGCCAATGATATGGGTATGTAGCTGCTGTTTGTAAAGGGAAAACAAGATGTGGTAAAGGCGGGAGAGAGCATTGCTGTAAAAACTGAGTAAAATATCCCATCCAGGAGATGCTTGTAGACAGGGAGCAGTGGGGTACTCTAGCTGGGATGGGCTCTTGGACCCCAGGCATCACCCCGGACCACCCCGAGAAAAGGTTCTCTCATGGGATGCACATGAAAAAGAAAAACATTTGGGAACCTCTGTGGTGGAGTATTCTGATGGGTTCCCTCCCCTCCTTCCTTGAGCAGAAACCTGAGCACATAAGGGTCCTGTCCAACTTCTATGAAGAAGTCAAAGGAAAGACATCAATGGAAATTGGATTGGGCTATATACTACACCAATGAAAATGTGATGGTAATCACCATCTGGTATTTAGGTTGTATATTGTGGCAAGACAAGTTAGAGAGACACAAAAGACAGAAATTGTTAGTCTCAGAGGGGTAACCATGTCGGTCTGGATCTGCAAAAACAATGAGTCCTGTGGCACTTTAAAGACTAACAGATATATTTAAGTATAAGATTTTGTGGGTAAAAACTACTTTGTCAGACGCATGAAGTAGAAATCAATGTGGAAGAAATTCTCAAGTGTATCTCAAAGGAGTTTTTGCATTTGGGTGATGGCAGCGTATCATGCAAGGTCAGGGAATCTGTGACCTTGTGGAGTTTTTAAACAGATGCCTTTATTGACAGGGTATTTTAAAGTCTCTTGTGGCCCACACTTTCTGCACTTGAAGTGCCAAAGTGGGGAGCAGCTGTGACAGAATAGTGAATGACAGCTTGATTGTCTATTTGGAAAACAATGTCATTCTAGATAAGGTGCATAGTAGTTTTAGGAGAGGCAGAAGTATCTCTGATCACATTTGTAAATTACAGTACAAACTGAAATATACAAAAGCATGAGGCACACAAGTTTTGTGAGCGCTGCCTTTCTAGATATCGAAAAGGCATATGACGTGCTTTGGAGGGAAGGCTTATTGTACAAAGCAGATGCACTAGGAACAAAAGGAAGAGTGTATGGTTGGAATAGAAAATTTGAGTAAAAGAACAATATAGGTCAAAGTAGGGAAAAATGTCTCCTATATAATATTTAAAATGATTCACCACACATGTTAACAACCCAATCTTATTTAATATTATGATAAATGATTTCCCAAAACAAATAAGTGTTGTGTTAAGTGTCATTCTATTTGCAGATGTTTGTGCTCTATGGTTTAGGAGCAGGAATATTGAGATGTCAGAAAAGTGAATCAAAGTGTTAGAAGAGACCTCTGACTGGGGAGAAAGGCATGTTTGTTTGTTTGTTTTCAAATTACCCATTGCTATAATCCAAGGATTGATCTTTATAAAAAGCAGAGTTACAAACGGATGTAACTTATTTGCATGGAGAACAAATATAGAGATAGTTAAAAGGTTCATATTCTTAGCTATACTATTTGATACTAAATTACTTTGGAAAGATCGCACACATTATGTGAAAGATAAATGTACAGGAAAGATTAATCTGCTTAAAAGTCTTGCTGGGACTAATTGGGGGAGGATAAGAAATATTGCTGATGGTGCACAGAACCTTAATCAGACCAGTTATTGACTATGCCTGCCAACCCTTTGGGTCAGCATCAAAATCAGAACTTAAAAAATTAGATTTAATACAAGTGCTGGCACTACAATTTGCATGTGATGCATTTATTAAAGCACCCAGATGAGTGCTATAAAAAGCGCAATCGGCATTTCATTAGAAGCTACAAATGAAGCTAGTAGACCTAGCTTTCTGGGCCAAAGTTAACGGGAGGTGCAATGATGAAAGTACCAAACAAATTTATAAGGCTTGTTGGAAATTCGATAGGTGAGCTATAGCACATGATGTTAAAATTCCACATGCTGTGTGAATTAGTGTGGATGCAGGAACTGCAAGACAAAGAAAAGCTGAACAAAATCAAATATTTTAGTCATGGGTTGACCAAATTTAATTATGGAGGGAATGTGGATTTAGATTTGTTTTACCCTTGTGTATAAGAGACAGTAGGTAATAAATGAAATGTACTAGTGTATACATCATGGGTGGGCAATAACTGGCCCATTGGCCATATGCAGTTAATCAAGGCTAGCTCCTGGCGAGCCACCAGGACTTTAATTATTTGCACCTCAGCAGATACAGCTGCTTGAAGATCTCGTTCACTGTGGATTGCCTTTCCCAGCCAATGGGAGCTGCGGGAAGCAGTGCATACCGGGACACAGCTTCCCTTAGTTCCCATGGGCTGAGAAGGGTGATCTGCGGCCAACGGGAGCTTCAATTGGCCATACCTGCAGAGGCACGGATAAATAAAGCACCGGCAGCCCGCCCGGGGCTAACCCTGGCAAGCCACGTCCAGCTTGTCTACCCTGATATAGATGAAAAGTGGTGTCAGTTTGGCCAAATGTATACATATGGGTCCACAAAAGAGAAAATCAGAGAGAGTTGGGATCAGCATATTATATATTGGAATTAGGAATTATTACAGCTAAAAGAATTATCTGACTGTGACTGTCATGAAAACTGAACCAGTAGCTTTAATGCTCGTATTAACTCGCATCTGGGCTGTGGGCCAAGCAGCAGTGACCACCTCTTAAAAGAAATTCAATCCCTGGCTTTATGGCAATAAAAAGGGTGCCTCGGCCTAGAGATAGATGTCAGTTGGTCAATGAAATTATATTTCTAACAGAGTTAGTAAAGGGCGGGGGGAATACCTGCAGGGTTTGGTTGGATTCTAGTGCATATTGGGAATGAAATGGTGGACAAAGCCCCTCAAAATGCTGTAAGAAAGGGAAGACCTGACACAGAAATACCCTTGATTAAACAGGAATCCAAAACTCTAGTACAAAAAAAAGTAAAAAAAGAAAGGAAAAGGAAGTGTTTTTTAAAGAGTTCAGGATTATACCATACTTCAGGGCTTGGACAGGACTAATGAAGTAGTGGAACAGAAAGAAAATGCCTGAGACAGATCATCTGGTGGGAGGGACTAGCAACTGAATGAGGGGACGTCAGACCTGTCTAAAGGTATTCTCCAGATATGGAAACTAAGAGAATCGCTAGCTAGGAGGCACCTCAGTAATATTCCCTTGTGTTTGCACCCTAGTGTAATGATGCTTGTACAAGGTATGTCTTGTGAGGTATCATTTAAAAACTCCTACCTTGCTGGTTTGTAATATCATGGCAAAATGCACATAGTAACATTATGTATGACGTTATGAGCATAAGCCTAAATCGTGACTGAAGTAGGTTTCCCAGGAAAGCCTGGGGATTGTCTAAACCAGTTTCTCAGAGACAAAGAGCAAGTGGATGGCTCAGTCAGGTGTCAACATGGCTAATGGACCATTATCTGCTAAGTGACCATTGTTTGGCAAGGAAGGGGAAGGGGACAAAACTACATCTTAGCACCACAACAGCATGGAGTGTCCTTTGTTCACTAGACTGCCCGTCCCCTTGCTCCAACTGGAAATTCTTCTCAAAGGTGGGACAGGACTGAAAAAGAAGGGGGCAGACAACCCCTTCTCTCTCCCTGCCCATTGCATTCTCTGCGCCCCAAAGGACAAAAAGAGAGAGAGCTGTTGAGGGGGATGGGGAGAGAGGGGTCCTGACGGGAAGAGTTTGGCCAATAACCTTCCTGGAAGCGTGCAATGAGAATCTGGCTTCAATCCAGTATAGTTTGTTTGGCATTAGTAAATGTTTTATCTTTATTATTCTTGTGACCATTTCTGATTTTTTTATGCCTCATTACTTATCCCCACTTAACATCTCTCTTTGTAATGAATGTACTTGTTTTACTGTTTGTTTAATCCAGCGTGTTTAAATTGAAGTGTCTGGGTAAGCACATTTGTGGTAAAGAGCTGTGTGTCTATTCCCTTACAGGCATAATGGACTCAATATATTTGTAATGCTCAGGAGAGAGTGAGGCAGTACAGGACGTATATTTCTGGGTGACAATCGGGGAGTGTGTTGGAGTCATCCTGTGATCATCTTTAAGGCTGGTAAGAGTGTGGCTGGCTGGCAGCAGCTCACAGACATAGCTGGAAGTGACTTGTATGCTGGAGGCTGTGAGCAGGCCACATTGGGGGGGCTAGTGCAGGAAGGCATTGTAAAGGGCACTCCAGGTCACAGGGCTACTAGTTAGTCTGGGTTGTGCTCTTGTAGAACATCCCCATGCTGCTACTGTTATATAGACCCCAAGCAAGACAGTCCCTGTCCTAAAGAGCTTACAATCAAAGGACTAACCCTGTGAAACTTGCTTAGCTCATAAGATTTGATGGGCTCACAGCTGGAGTGTAAATGTACTCCAGCAGGCTGGTGTGTGCACTGCGTGCCCATGTGGACCCTTCTGCGGCCCACAAGCCGTTCCCTAGTGCTCTCTGATGTACCCTGCTTTGAAACAGGAGTAGATTAATGCATGTTAGGGAACTGTTGCCACCCAATAGCTGGGTTCACATGGACACAGTATGTGGCACCCTAGTGGAGGGTATATCTACACTCCAGCTTACCCTGACTTAAATGTTGATGTAGACAAGCCCTTAATATCATGGATAAGCTTGTGTTGTTGGGGAAGTGTTGTGTTGTGCGTGTTGTAAAATACTTATGTTTTCTGGCAGTCAGTAAATCAAGCTCACAATGAACAGAGCTAAACTGCAGTACAAAATGAAGATAGCATATTATTGAATAGGCTTCTTGCTTCAGGGGGCATAACATTACCTACGAAGCCAGCGTGATGTACAGACCTACTCTGTTGAAGAGGGCTCACATGATATCCATCACAGACAGTCCCTGGTTACTATGACACAATCAGCCAAGATCAAATGGCAAACAAACATTGCATAATTCACCAAGGGAAGTGTATAGCTGTGGGATGGAGCTAGTAGTGGCGGAGGATGTGTGTATGGAAAAATAATCTCAGACTAGATGCCAAAGGCCAAAAAGCAAGAGAGAGGCAAGCAATGTACATGGAAGAGTCCAAAATTGGACCAAGTGAGGGTGATGTCCTTAGGGACTATTTAGGAAGGAGTGAATAGGCAGCCCAGTTATGAGTGTGCTAGCAGATCTCTCATGAAGAATCTTTATATAGGGGACTTCTTTTTTCACCATGATACATTAGCAAAAGGAACAGGGTCCTTTCTTTTCACACACAGGTTCTGCAGGCCTTTTATGGGAAGAACTCCCAGCAGAAATACTTGAGACTGTAAGTTGTTTCAGTATTCACTTGCTTTTCCCATCTACTCTTAACTTACTGGTATATTTAGATGATTTTTCTCCTTAGAAACCTGACCACAATATTAATTCCTCCCATCCAGATGAGCTGACAGACTTGCCGGGCTCTTGAGGAAGTTGGGAGGGGGCAGCTCCACACTTCTTGAAAGAGCTGGGCCAGAGCAAGCCAGCTCTCAGCACTGCCCAGACTGCACCATGCCCTATCCTCAGCCCTTAGTGTTGTCCGGAGTACATTGCCCAGGGCTCAAGCTGCTGCTGCAGTAGCAGCAGTGGTGGCTGGGAGCCGCCAGTCCCTTTTTAATTGCTGGGCCCTGGGGCAGTTGCTCCCTTTGCCCTCCCACCCCACCCCAGTTGGCAGGCCTGCTCCCATCTTTCTTTGTGTGAGTCAACATTTCCTAGTGACAAAGCAACCACCTTCATTTCTTCAATACATTCCAGTCGCAAGTCAATTTTCTCTCTCTTGTTTATGCTGATTTGACTTGTGTCCATCCTCATAGCTTCTGGACACCCTTACATTAAGCTTAAGCCAAACTATCTAAGATCTGAAGTAACAGTCACTCACTGTTCTGCTGCCTAACCTAATCTTTCTCCTAGAAGCCTCTGAGTCTTTCCCATAGTCAAATGAAAATGCTTGGGTAATAGATAAGCTTTGCACTGTGTCCTAAAGGTCAACAGATTGGACAAGCTGATAGAGGAAAGGATTTCCAACAAACCACAAACTCTCCACAGAAATTGCCTTGGCCCCTGGTCTCTCAAAGATCAGATACAGGGACCCTCTGTAGGAAGAAAATTGCTGAACTCAGCTGTTGGGTTGGGGCATAAGGACTGAGGGAGTATTTTCAAAACACATAAGTGATAGTCTGGGGTCTGCCTGAGTTTTCAGAGCGCCAAAAACAACAGCTTTGGAAGGGGTGAATTTCTCCATTTCCACGGTGCTAATGCAGCTAGAAAGATGATGCAATTTCACACTTCATCAACATCTATAATAAGGGTGGGCGATCATTTTTGAACGGGGGCCACTTCAAAAATTTGTGAAATGGTGGCGGGCTGCCTTGGATGGAAGGGGCAGGGCTTTTAAATAGCAGGAGTTGACAGGCCTTGCGCCTCCCTTGCGGCTCCCAGGTATCACGTTAGCAGGGAATAGGAGTTGCGAGGCCTTTCAGTTCTTTCTATTTATAGGGCTTGCTGCTCCCGGCCTCATTGCTAGCGCGTTGCCTGTGAGCTGGGGACACTAGAGCCCTTTCAACTACTTCTATTCAAAGGGCTAGTGCCTTCTCCACGGCTGCCAGGCAACGCGCTAGTGGGCGGGGCCTGGAACTGCCACGCGGGCCGGATCAAAGCCTTAGGCGGGCCGGATCTATACTGAGCAACTGTTCGTCTTGGATGGGCCTTTCACAGCACATGGCGAGCCCAAAAGGGACTTTATTGGGTTAATTTTCCCACAGTGGGGCTTGGTTTTAAAAAGTGGTCAATTCTTCTCAGTAATACTTACCTTACACCACCATGCTGCTGCCAGAGAACCACTCAGTTACACTGAGTTTCATACCCCATAAAAGGCCTCAATGATTGGGGAGGGAGGTTCAGCTAAGTGGACAACCTTCCCTTCCAAACCTGTTTCCCACTACTTACCTGAAGTTGTCTTCAAATGAGGCAAGGGAAGGGGAGACTTGTGTATGTTGACCCATCAAATGCCTGATCTCTAATTTACAGCAGTACTGTATGAAACCCTTGTCTTCATTTCTTTGGCTTTAGTTTCATCTTTATTGCAGTTTAATCTGCATTGTAACAATTGCACAAATGTAAGACTTGTGCAACAGCTGGGAAAGATAGCATTCAAGACCTTTCTAAAATGTCTAGCCTTTTTAAAAGGTCTTTAAACAACTGGTGTCTGAGTTTTGGCATCTCTTATTGATTATTCATACACCAAGTGTGCAGAGAAACACTACAGGACTAATTATCATCCATTTTAATAAGATCTTGGCACAAAACATTCTAACAATTTCTCAGGAAATAAAAAAGAATGAACCTGGTATCCATGATGATAGCTCTAAAAGTGAAGCTGTTTGGCAAGAAGAGTTGAACACTAAGGCTGGGAAAGATGTAACATTTGGGTGCAGATGGCTAAAGCCTTAGGGGGTTTGTGTGACTCTCATGTTTTACATTTTTATAACTTGTCTGTAGAATGCTCTTTAAACAATTGTGTAAAGATGGAACAAAAAGGAACAGAAATGCAGGTAAAAGTTTCACACCCCTTAAGGTCTAAATGATTGGGGGAGGGAAGGTTTAGCTAAGCAGAAAACCTTCCCTTTAAACCAGCTTTCCACTACTTACGGAAGTTGTTTTCAAATGGGGCAAGGGAAGGGAAAACTTGTATCTGCTGGCCCACCAAATGTCTGATATCTTGTCTTCCCATTTCCAAAATTAACTTGCTGCCCCCTCATCTTCTATTTAATTAAGAACAGCTGTACTGAGTCAGACCAATGGTCTATCTAGCCCTGAATCCTCAGACTTTAAGGCCAGAAGGGGCCATTTGGATCATCTACTATGACCTGCTGTGCATCGCAGACCACACAACCTCAACCACCCACTCTCTCCTGTAATACACCTCTTTGCCTGAGTTACTGGAGTCCTCAAATCATGGTTTAAAGACTTCAAGTTACAGAGACTTCACGTTGCATTTGCACTAGTTTAAACCTCCAAGTAACCCAGGCCCCGTGCTTCAGAGGAAGGGCAACCTCACCTCTAGGGTCTATGTCAATCTGACCTGGGATAAACTTCCTCCCTGACTCCATATATGGTGATGAGTGAAACCCTGATCATGAGGGCAAAACCATCCTGACTTCTGACAGTTGCCAGTGCAAGATGCTTCAGAGGGATACCTATCCTGTCAAAGATTGTTTTAAGAGATTTTCCTTTAAATCTCACTGTAATAATTAGTTCTTCCCAACATTTTACCTTTTGCTTGCCTGTGCAGTGTTGTGGTTTTTTGTTTGTTTGTTTGTTTGTTTGTTTGTTTGTTTGTTTGTTTTTTTAAACTGAATGCTCCTGCAATTAATGTAAGGTGGCAGAGAGAACTGGTAACTATGTAACTCAAGAAATGTCTGTGTTACTGTGGCATGATCCATTTAATTCAATTTGAAGTTCTGTGATTACCTTAGTTAGCTCATCAACATAGCAAGACATTAATTTGTCCCTTCTTACTTTTGGGGGTTACTCTGTTTTCCTTCAGAAAGCCATGTTGGTATACTAGTAGATCAACAAGTTTTTATTTATGCCTAACATTGAGATTGTACAGTTGCCAATCCAATAAGATGAAGGTGTTGATAAAATAGGTATTGTAGAATAAGGCTAGGGAAGGTGACAACTGTGGAAAATACCTGGCTGTTTTTGTACATGATTAGTCATATCCAGTCTTTGTAGTTGATCAGTCAAGAAATCTTTCCATCATCATTCGGGATGGTGAACTCTGTAACCCCCAACAGTAAAAATGGCAAAGAGAAAGAAAGATTATGAGTACTGAAACTTTCAAAAAAAGGAGTGGACAGACTTTTATGTATTTGTGGATAGCTCTGGATCCCCATACTGTCTCATTTGTAGTGAGAGACTGTTCTCAAACAAAAAAATACATTTCATGACAAAACATGCATTTGCTACAAAATACCCAGAGGGTGATGCATGAAAAAAAGCTTGTGACGTGCAACAGTGAAAAATGAACAATGGACTACATAGCCTTCTGGCATAGTCAAATAAAAGTGGGAGCTTAAATGCCGAAAGTTTTGCAGGCTCATACAGCGTTATTCGAGAAGGGAAGCCTTTCACTGACGGGGATTACGTGAAGAGATGACGCAAAAAATTGGTCATGAACTATTTGACAAGTTTCACAATAGGCCAAAATGTTACAGAAAATTCAAGACATGCCATTATCAGCAAAAGCAGTTTCATGACAGAACTGTGAAAAAGGCCCATCAAATTGACAAGGAACAAATGCAAAATATGAGTACAGCTACTTATTTTTGATTTGCTTTGGACAAGACAACCAACATATATGCCGTTAATGAGTTGTGTATTCAGAGAGGATATATTTGTGGAAACGTTGTGCACAAAGAAATGATTGAGATATCACCAATGAAAAATCAAACAAGGGGAGAAGACATTCTTAAAACAGTGATGAACTTTGTAAACGAGAGAGAAATACAGTTAGATAATCTTGTGTGTCTGTGTATGGACTGTGCACCTAGCATGGTCGGCAAATACGGGGGATTCCTTACTCTTGTCAGAACAGCTAAATTGCCCGCTTTTGAACTTTCATTGCATTGTGCATAAGGAGGCACTTTGTGTGCAATCTTAGAATCAAAAAATCATAGAACACTAGAATTGGAAGGGACCTTGAGAGGTCATCGAGTCCAGTCCCCTGCCCTCACGGCAAGACCAAGCACCAGACTCAGAAATGTAATGGGACTGGTTGTTGGCATTGTCAATTGGATTCTTGCCTGAGCCCTTTATCACCATCAATTTCAGTCACTGCTCGAGGAAGTAGATTCCAAATACCCCGATCTACTAAAGCAGAATGTTTGCTGGTTATCTCGTGGCAAAGTTGTCTCGTTTTGCCACCTGCATTAATGAGATTGTCATTTTTGGATATGAAGGGTGTTAAATACAGCGAGCTTTGAGACTGAGACTCAAGTTTTACTATCTCGTTGACATTACCAGATGTTTGAATGAGTTGAACCTTAAGCTACAAGGGCAAGGAAATATAGTCCTGACTCTGCAGCAGACTGTGTTTAATTGAGACAGTCAATTTTGACTCGGATACAAAGATATTGACAGGCAGACTGGACACTTTGAAATATTATGAATGTTTCATGTTCGTATCAGAGAGAGAATGCAAATAACAGCCTTGATTTGCAGCAGCTTGCCAGGTTTGTTTCTGAGCTCCTGATGGCATTCAAGTCTCTCTTTGTTGACTTTTGCAAACACAGTGCTCTGTTTAAGTTTGATTTGTCTATGTAAAATATCTGTTGAAGAACTGGATTTGACCATCATTCCAGGCAGCTCAGGCAGCGATTTGGAAATGGAAATAACAGATTTCAAGGAATCGGATATCTGGGTGGAAAAATTAGTCAAGCTGAATTCTGATTTATAATGCCTTGCTCAGCAATGTGCAGGATAGACAAAACTGTACAAATGGGCTGAGATGAAGAAATCGGAGCATGATGATAATCTGATTCTGCAAACTTGGAAAGAACTTCCTGTCACGTAGAACACCGTGCAGAATATCAGCATGGCCTTACTTTCAATGTTTGGCTCCACCTGTGTGTGAGCAGGCTGTCTCTCATTTGAACTACATCAAAATTTTGTATCTGCACAGGGCTCTCCATATTTGGTAGGAATCCTTAATTAAAATAAACCACAAAAGAGGAAGGTCTACACCCCTGGGATTACTCTGCAAAAGGAAGATTTGCCACAACCCTACAGAAACAGCAGATAACAGGAATTCCTCCTTTCTGGGATCGGGCACCTGCAGTTTGTTTATAGAAGGGGGTTGTCCTCACAGCATTAGCTCTTGTATTATATTGCACGCATTGCTTCATGTTGATGCCTTTATCTCAAATTACATGCAGGCAGCACAATCCAATGTATCAGAAAAGTAGCACTCATTGGTTAGTGTTTTACCTGCATGTTTCCACATATTCAGGGGCCCACTCCAAACCCTGGAAGAGGCAGGGCCTCAGGTGGAAGGGGCAGGGCTGGGGCAGCCAGTTGTCTCTGGTGGCCCCCAATCCCTTGGAGCTGCCAGGAGTGCACTGCATAGTACTCTGGCAGTGATTTAAGGGGCTGCTGCTGTAGCAGCAGCTGCAGCAACCGGAATCGCCAGGCCCCAGGGCAACTGCCCCCTTAGTCTCCCTTCCCCTGTCAGGGAACCTTACAAATCCTCATTAGAGAGGAAAACTCACAGCCTTCTTCGAGTCTGGCATAGCTTTGAAATTGACATCAGGAGTGGGCAAGATTTCACCCGTGCTCTAGAATTCTACTTCAGACACTGGCAATGAACAGCTGTGGGCAAATCACTTAACTTCTCTATTCCTTGGTTTCCGTACCTATAGGTAGGGTTAAATAAAGCCTGCTTTGTAGCCAAGGACTAGCATTTGTGAAGCAGACAGCCGCACTGAGCTGAGGTGTACTCTATACTATTACAGAAGTAGTCTCAGTGATTTCAGAGTTAAGACTGTTTGTTTATTTTTCTGATGCAGATTTAATTTTCGGGAAGGTTGGAGGTAAATCGCTTCACTTGTTAATGGATTCAAAGCATTAAATATTTCTCCTTTTTTACATTTTATGGCAGATATCTCATTCCCCCTCTCTCCCAACTTTGTTTGGATACTTGACATTTTAGGTGGCTGTGGATCTAAATAGAATCTCATGGTTTTGGTGAACATTTTAAAAAATAACTTTATTACAAACACCATTATTTCCATTATTTGTCATTCCAGCTTGTAAGCACACATGGAAGCCAATGGTTAAAACATTGCTTGTGAAACACTGGGATAGAAAGTTGTACACATCAAAACTCTGGCATTTAAAATCTTAACACTCCTGTAAGAGGAAGACAAATATGTCTGGTTAATGGAGTTCAAAGACTTGCAGAAGCAGGGAGTTTAGGAATTATAACAATACCTAGAAACCCAAATTGAGAGCAAAGCCTCATTGCGCTAGGCACTGTATCGTCTAAGTCAGTATAGACCAGAGGAGGGCAATAAAATGGTGATGGTTCACTAGGGTTAGCCCTTGGCGGGGAGCCACCACTATATTTACCTGAGCCTTCGCAGGTACAGCAATTGCAGCTCCTTTTGAATGGTGATCAGCAGCCAACGGGAGCTGCCATCGCCTGTAGCTGCAGAGACACAGGTAAATATAAGGGTGCCAGCCTGACGGGTTAACCCTGGCAAACTGTATCCAACCTGTGGGCCAGTATTTGTCCAGCCTGGTATACACAGGTGGCTGAGTCTGTTAGTTTCAATACCACTAGGTCAGGGGATCAGCTTGCTTATGAAGAGCACCAGGCAAATAGCAATTGAGGGAAATTCTCACTCATCCTGACCATCACACCCTCTATTCTTGGCTACAGAAACACTATTTAAAAAACTTTAAACATTCTCCCCAAACACACACAGAGCTACTTGCTGGCTTTTCCCACTCAGAACTCATTTTGACTGGCTAGGTGCCTGTGTGCTTCCTGTGTTTTCCCAAGGTTGATTGGCCAAATAAAGCAAAATGTCACATGAGAGAATTTTGATCCCTACACCATTGTGGGAGGGAGGGAGGGAGAAGAGGGCCAAAACAAATGGTGCAATAGACTTCATTTTCAAAAATTTCTCCAACCTATTTTGTGCATGCTGGCCTCCACTTGTCTTTCATGAACCGTGTGTACGTGCAGCGTGAACATTGGTGCTTGCTTTACCTATTGTGTTGAGTGGAAGTGACCGGCTGGGTTGGAGCGTCTATTAAGATTAGAAGCTGCAATTCAAATGTAACTGGGCATGGAAGCAGCCGTTAAAAGTCAAAACCTGAAGCACTAAGCTCTTCCCACCACAACCCCCCTGCAGACTTTTAACATTCCAAAGGGCTTTCGCAGTCAGTGTAAAAACGTGTCTGTGCCATCTTCTACTATCTTAATTCATGGGGGGTTTGTGGCCACTTATAAAAATTTAAAGATCATGTCACAGAAGATACTTTGGTCTTTTCTGCTGACTGAAAACTCTTGTGCCTCACAACACCATTGAAAAAGTACAGGTGTTCAAAGGGAAATGCCTATCTTGTCTTGTATTATTTTAGTATATTGGATATTCTGTAGATTATTAAACACTGATTCAGTAAGACTTAATTTACATCCATTGTATTATATGGCCAATACTAACCTATTACAGTGACTGCTTGGACAGCATCAAAGTAGTGGTTTGCTGTTTCTGGCAAATTCGATCTGTTTTAACATTAAGCTGAGTGGCGTGCCATGTTCATTTTCACCGAACTTCATGATTGCATGATCAGCTGAATGCTTGATGTCTGAGAACAGAATTACACATCTATTTCCACCCAGAGTTTCTCAGAATAGTATAATTATGGCTTTAGTAATCAGAATTTTAAAAATTATTTAGTCCTTAATCTGTAGCTATAACTGTGTGATGCTAACCTGCAATTATTGAATGGAACCTTTGCCAGCAAGAAGTACAAAATTGGAACTGATATTCTGAGAATTGTGTATATATAAAAATAAAAGCTGGTATTGTGTTGGCACAGTTTGCCTGTGATAGCTACATGCAGCCTAAACAATGAAAAATGGAAGGTAATAATAGAGCTGTGAAATAGGCTCTATTTTTGAGAGGAGCTCTAGCTTAAAAAAAAAAAAAAAAAAAGGGGGGGGGGGGGACAAATGTACCTTTGAGTCATTAGATGCTCTGTTAGAGAGGCTAAGAAACATGTAGCTACAAAATATGCTGTAGATTTTACATTTGATAAAGATGATTTATTTTAATTGTGATACTCTTAAAGGGCATGTCTGAACACAAAGAAAACGTTTTCCAGTTCCTGTAGAAATGCTAGTAAGTGAATAAAACATTCTGCCTATAAGCTGTTTTCAGATTTGTTAGTCAAAGAAATGTATAACTCTGCCCAAAGAGAGTGGACCTGGTAGTAAGACATTAACCGCAAAAATAAAAACCTATTTAATGCAAAAGATTGTGGCTGAGTTTAAAGGCAGAGTCCTTTCATTCATACATACCTATGCAAAGTGGGTGTAAAATGCTACCACTGCTATGAAAGTGTCAAGAATTCTCATCTGGTGGTATTTTTATACTCATTTTTCACAGGTAGGGCTTGGGTACAGATGATTTCCAAAGGCAGTGTTGAAGCAGGTCCATACACCAGGAAATTCACTCTTGCAGCAAAAAGATGCCTTAAAGTGACTTGAAACAGCCCCCTGAAATGACCTATTGTACAGGGCCTCCCCAGATGGTGGTTAGCAGAGCAGGCTTAGGGGAATCCAAACCTATTCCCAGCCTCCACTGTGGGTGGTGGATCAGGATATGACCAAGGAGAGTAGCTGGCAGCATGCACTGACTCAACAGTAGTCTCTCCTTCCTAGTGAGAAGCAGATAATAAATTAGAGGAGCCTTGAACCGCCTCTAACTTTACCAGAGACCAGGTTTGCTCCCCTTCTCCGTGGTCTTGGAATACAGGAAACATAAACACATTTTTTTCCTCTTCTCCTAAGCACAGGAATGGACTACCTGAAAATCAGGCCCTGAGTTCCCATAGTTAATTGTAACTCAGCCACTTGAAATGGAGGTTCAGAAAAAATGCCCCCCCTCCGGCCATTAGCTAGTGTCTGGCACTCTCTCTTTCCCCAGTGATAATGACAGAGGTGAGGAATAATGGATTCCTTTGCCTGCTCCTGTCTGATGTTCATGAAAATCTCTCCTGCAAGGTTCTTTTGTGTGGTTTTTACATTTGATATATGGTGAGGGAGTCTTAAAAGCCTTAGAATTCAGGTTGGCTTCAGATAAGCACCCACAACTCAGATGGCTTCTGCAACTGCAAAATTTGGCTGGAAATAGGGTTGCCAGGTGTCCAGTTTTGAACCGAACAGTCCAGTATTTGAGCTTTCTGTTCAGGAAACAAATTGAGAAAATATAAATGTCCGGTATTTTCTAAATAAGATGTAATGTAGATTGTGATGTAATGTCAAGTGTGTCCGGTATTTTTGTTGCAACCATCTGGCAACCCTAGCTGGAAATCTCAGGGCAGCCTTTCCTGTTGTTTCTGTCACCCCCTGGCTCCATGTGGAACATCGAACGCAGATGTGTGGGGAAAGGAGTGGGAGTGTGCGCTCAGGCACAGGGGGCACAGCCTAACAAAAATAGCCAAAAGCGACAAAATACATTTCCTCTCTATTTCATTTAAGGGCAAACTTATTTTTTCCCCCCAATCACAACTCTCTCTCTTCCTGGTAGCAAAATGCAATGCCAGAAAGGCTGAGGAACACAGCCGTGCGTGAGTCTCAAAGCTTGGTGTAGCTAATCGTGCCTCGTGGAGTTGCCTTATTACCGTGGCAGTTGACCCGTGCCCGTAAGACACTTTCTAAGGGCGTTGCCATGGTAACCTGTTTGGTGAGGCCAGGGCAGGATTGTCGCAGTTATGCCTAGACTGCAGGGAGGTTACAGGAAGTGTGGGGGGTGTGTGTTATAGGCCCCCTCCCCATGGGTGGACCTTTGCACGTGCCTGAGGAGTTGCAGAGCCCCTAGGCCTGCTTCATGCGCCACCTCCTGAACTGGCCTGAGTAGCAGAGGCATTCCTGGCTCTGCCTGTGCTTCTCACATATAAATAAAGTAAGCTCTTAATAACCATTAAATCATAAGTTTGGTAGGGGTGGAAATAACTTTTTTTTTTGTTTGTTTGTGATGTGGGCCTCCCCTGTCAGAAAGGTCATGGGCTGCCAGGGGTGTTTGTGTTGGGAGGGAGGCTTGCTATAGGCACACTTTGGAAAGTTTTGGGATACACTTGGGTCTAGGACTGGACAGAGATTTGGGGAGCTGACTTTTAAATGTAAAACTCAAGCCAGTTTGCCCATCCCTGCAATTAAGGTAATGAAGAAATGTGTCCTTTGAAGTTGTTTCAAACAAAAATTAACGTTCCTTGGAATCGTCCCATATGTGGAGTGAGAATGCAAGAGACAATGGAGCAGGCAGAATTTTAACATTAGGAAACGACATGGTAGGAAAGCGGAACAAGTTTCTTGATTTCGTTCACACTGGAAAAATGAAAATGCTATCTTCTCCCGTTCCCCTTACTGTCCTTCCTCCATGTCCCTATCACATATGATTCTATGTATACTTCCACCTTTGATACCCCTCCTGACATCTTCCATTCTTCTGGCCCAGAAGCAATCCCAGGGTACATTTTAAAACACTGGTTGGCGGATGACATGAAACAACTCTGCACTGGGCAGGAGAAAGACTAAGGAAATTCTCAGACCTCTTCAGTGTGGGACACTCTCCTAAAGTTTCTCAAGCACCATACCTCCCATGACCTTGTCAAACCCCATGACTAATTTTAAACTTGATACGTTTCTTGCCCCTCCTTGGGTGGTGTTGTGATGGCTTAAGATCTGGCTTGGCTTTCTTTAGTGCGTGTTTTTTGGCAGCTGCAAATTTGGCCTGGGTGATGCATTTTGACTAATATATCTATTTTAGAGTGTGTGTGTCTGTGAGTCCGTTTGTTCAAGAACTCCTCCTAAATGGTAAGAACAAGGGCCACCAAATTTGGTAGGCAACTTCCTCTTCTCCTAACTTAAAGCAAGGTCAGGGGTTGGTTGTATCAGGACAACTGGACACTCTGGGGGAAAAAGACTGTTTTCCGTAGCATGCAAAGGGAGAGGCTGCTGTTTGGAGGGACACGATATGAGAGTGGGTCCTGGGGGCAGTGAGCCCACAGGGGGGAGTGAATCCACAGAGCGTCCACTGGGGGCAGCTGTATCACTAAGGGAGTGGCCAGCAGGGCTAGGGCTCCGTTATCTTGCCTGCCAGTACACCAGTAAGTAGCCTGCACCACCCCCCTTCTCCCCTACCCCCAGGCCCAGGGTGTGCTGGCCCCCCTTTGCCTGCTGGGCCAGGCCCAGGGTGTGCTGCCCCCCCTTTGCCTGCTGGGCCAGGCCCGGGGAGTGCTGGCATGGGGGAGACCTGTGTTGCGCTCACCCCACCCACCCAGGTAAGTGCCAAGGGAGCAGGCGTGCGCAGACCCCCATTTTCCCACGCAGACCATTGGTGGAGCCCTGTGTGGCCCCTCCCCACAGCCCCAACTTCCCTGGCCCCAACCCTGGGCCAGTCACCCTTCCCACCCCAATCTCTTGGCTGCCTCTTCCCCACCATCCCTGGGTTGGGCCCTACCCCCTGTTCCTGGTCCCCTGCCAGGTGCTGAATCAGCCTCTCTGACCCCAGGCCGGCCCAGGTCACGCTGGTGAGAGGCCTTTGCGGTCTTTCCTTCTCTTTCCCCCGCCCCGTCCCCCCAGCCAGACCCGAGCAGTGCCGGGTAAGTCTGCTCGCTATACATATGAGTGATTTGTATTGGGCAGGGTGACCCAGAGGTATGTGCCCCAGGCAGAGGCATGCTACTTAATAGCACGTAGTGTTAATGGGGCTTCATTCTGAAGGGCCTTCTAGGTGTTACCGTGGTGCACATGTTAAATACTACTGATAAATGGCAGGTAGGAATGGGGTTGGCTACACTGGGGAGTGCGTTGGCTGGAATTGCTGCCAAATAAGCCTAAGGACTCACTACTGCTGAAAATCTCTATTGCTGCTGCCTGTTCTGCATCCGTCATGGGAGAAGATGGACGTAAAGGATTTTCCTACCCCAGACTTGCCTTCCCATAGCAATGCATTCCTTGAAAATAAAATAAAAATCATGTCCTTTTTGTTTATTGAAGGGTTGTCCATGCCCTCAGCCTCTAAGAGGAGGGTGAGCCTCATGCTGCTCCACAGCAAACCAGTTAGCAAAGAACAGCCCTGAAAGAAGCACTCTCCTTCGATGGGAGCAGGGAGAAAGGGCTGTGAGGGTGGGAGTAAATGCAGGAATCTCAGGGCTTTGACAGATGCAGATGATCAGCGTGTGTTTATCTTAATGAAATGATGTGTGAGATTCTCCAAAGGAAATATTTTATTCTGGCGCTTTGTAAGCAGAAGAACAAAAGCGCGCCCTTTGACAGGATCCCAGAACACACTGTCCCGCCGCATACATCAGTATTTAAGGGCGTGCTTTTTGAGTCCCAGAAAGCAAGCGGAACAGAATGTTGTCTTGGGCAATGGTGTCCTATTGCTAGGTAAATGTTGAAGTCTCACATTTATTATTTTTAAAGGCAGAAGATACCAGTTCTATGAACGTTTATTGCAGACCGTGCTTTTATTTCTGCTACGCTGGCTGACTGATATGGCAAGAGTTATTTTGCTTTCTGGAAGTTGGTGTAATTGAGCACCCAGGTGCTCACTTCGTCTTTTGTGCGTGTGTGTGTGGGGGGGGGGGGGGGACGGGACTTCTGCAGCATGAGTGATTTTTGTGAGCAATAGCAAAAAGAAGCATTTGTAGGTAGATTGGGTCAAATTCTCTTCTTGTTTACGCTTGTGCAGTCCCTTGGAACTTGGTTGCCAATGGTGCCTAGAGATTGCAGTTCTGGGAAGGAAGTAGGGATGTTAATGGAAGCAGCTAGGTGGGAGCAGACCTTGCCTGCAGCAGGGGAGGGGGCCCGCTCCAGCCCAGCTGCCCACCCCCATTTAATCAGTTAACTGGTTAAGCTCAACATTTAACTGGTTAACTATTAAACGAGATTTCACATCCCCATAAGGAAAGCCAGCGTGTTTCAGGGGAGGATGGGGGAAGGTTTTAGCACAACAATGGGCAGCCTAGGCTAATGAGCCTGCATGAGCGGCCCTCCTTCATCTCAATGGGCCGCAAGACTGTCATAACCATCCGGGGACAGGGTAGTTTTGCTAACTGCACGGGCGTACCTAGAATTGGTGGGGTTTGCCAATTAAACTGTAGCAACAATTTGATTTGAGGCAGAGGGAGCACACGGTTCTCACAGTTGATGTGTGCAGTCAGCATGCACCCTCACTTTACGTGCCCTTGCTTTAAGTGCACGTCATTTCAGTAATACTGGTAGGGGAAAAAAACCTATGCAGACGGAGACCTGCAGAATCTGGCAATCCTGTACATAGCCAACAGTAAACAAAATGTCTCATGGGCCATACATAGAACCCCAATGGGCCACTGTTTTAGCATCTGAGGTTCTCTGGCTGCAGACATGTGGTGAGGGGATTCCTGCTTGATAAACTCCCACTGTGTCCATCCAAGCCATTTTTCCCCATAATCCCCACTGGTTGGCTTTCCAGGTTCACCACACAGACACTGAGTTTCTTCCCACCTCTCCCCAGCTGCCAACTTCCCTGTCTCAACTTGGTTCATTTGTGGAGCAAGCTGCCATTATGTTGGGGCCCCCCGTGTGGTATCTCCTGCTGCTGCCTCTCCATGGTTAGCTCCCTAGCATGGGATCCTGGTCTTCTGCTGGAGTTGGCTTTTTCCCCTTTACACACAGCATGGTCCTTTCTCTGCTGATCTTAATTGGTTCTCTCATCTCTTCTAACTTGGGGTGAATTCGTGAGCCTGTTACCCAGCTTGAACTGCATAGTCCTTTTCCCCACGTTTGTGGAAGCTGCTTTGCCATAGCTCTGTTGGGCTGGGGGCAGTATGCAGGATTCAGAGCAGCAGCCTCCCAAGGACACGCTCTCCTCTCAGCCTGGCACGTAGCTGTTTAGATATGCAATAAGCCGTGTTCATTTCTGTTTTATGCCTCTGGATAGTGAGAGGAGGGAGTTCACATCAGCGTGGCTGGAACTTGCTGCCTTGGATGGGATGAGAGGGACTATCGCTAGTAGAGGCAGCATTCAGTGGCATGTTATTGTCCTTAGAGTGCAGAGTCACAGGGTCCTGGAGGCTGAAGTGCCAGGACAAACGGCAAGGTGAACCTCCCAGATTCCTGGCTTCCTTGCCCCATTTCTGCAGGAGGAGAGTGTGTGGCCCTTTGGTAATAGCACCTTACATTGTTCTAAATGAAGTAATTCAGTGAACTCCTTCCCCTCTCTGTGCTGTTTATGCCATGCTTCCTTTTTCCATGTATCTCAACTTGGACAATGAAACTAGATTAGTCAGTTTTTCACTTTTCATTTGTACCTCTTTTCTACCCAGCTTGGCTCCTGAGATTTTCCTGTGCTGGCAGGATTTGGCAATGGTCTTTGGATTGTGGACACATCGGGGAATGCTTTTAATTCCAATGGAAAGAATATTTTTAGAACAAACAAAACCAAACATTTTTTTAAGCTTTAGATCTTCAAACGCTTATTTATACAAAACGTACAGTGTACGTCAGTTTTGTCTGACAGTGTCCCCTTTAAATGTTTTATTTAGAACATGTTTGTATAAAAAAGCCAAGAAGGCGTGCGGGATGGGGGGAAGGGGAGAAAGAGGAGTGATTACTCTTTAAGAAGAGATAATATTCATCAGGGCAACACATTAATAGTGATCCAGAACATATAAGTCAATAGTAGGTTTAAACTCTTTGCAAAAAAGTGCACAACTGTAAATTATATACAACATAAAAAGATACTGAGTTGAGAAAGCAGCTGAAGTAAATAGAATAGCAAATGTATATAAAACTTTAGCTTAGATGCACCCATTTACCTTTTCTCATAAGACCAGAAGAGGGCACCAAGTCATATTAAGAGGCAATACATCTAAAGTCAAACAAAAGAAATACTTTTGTACACAATGCATAATAGAGCCTGTGTTACTACTACAAGAAGCAAAACTGCACTGGATGGAAAAAAGGTGTAACATTTAAATTAATATTTAGTTAAATTCAGCTAAGATATTGTGTATAAGGGATGTCAACTCTCAAACTTCAGGCCTTTAGTTAACCCCAGAGGGTTAATGGGTTAAGGAAGAAACTTCCCCATGGGCATGTTATTGGGTAACTGTCTGTGATGGGAGTTTTGCACCTTTCTTTTCAATATTTGGTATAGGCCTGTCCGAGACAAGAGATTAGGAGAATCACTGGTCTGATCAGACATAGCTATTTGTGTGTCACTTACCGTATAGCCAAGGCGCCACAAACTTTCTTTGTGGCAGACCTAAGACTCAAACAGTGTTTATCAAAAGTGTATGCTAATACCCTAGCCAATTCCTCTGTAAATGGTTTGTTATGTAGTATGCAGTAGTTATTACAGCAGTTTTATTTTGTGTACTAAGGGCTGCATACACCTCCCTAGTCAGCCCTGTGGGGTTAGTGCTGGAGTTATCTACTTCTCTGCAAAGCTAATTACTTGAGAGGTGGCATTCCAAAGGGGAGACACCTTATCACAATGCCATGTGATATGTTCCAAAGTTCCTGCTGCCATTGCCTTTAGCATCTCTAAGTGTTCTGATGAGATGTTTGAAGAAAAAAAAAAAAAGCGATCAGTGATTTTAGATAAAATACATCCTTTGAGGACGCTCATTATTTCGGATCTGGGATTTTGCTGGTTTTGAAGCTGCCAAATTTGAGTCATATAGCAGAAACATGGGCTACCCTGTACAACATGTAAAAAATCACATTTAAGAAGGGAATACTGGTACATCAGAAGTCAAGATTGCATCATCTTTCTGGGATATAGGGACTTGGCACCATGTCATAAATTTTGTATCTGTTTTGGAGTCAGGGAAGGAAATGGTCTCTGGCTAAGAAAATATCAGCGGTCTGTCTCCATCTACTTCGTGACAGGATTCCTTGGCCAGGGGAGGTAAAAGAGTGATTTCCCAAATGCTCTTGATTTAGGGTATCCCAATAAAGGCTTTTTCTATAAGGGTACGTCTACACTTGCTCCCTAGTTCGAGCTAGGGATGCAAATGTAGGCGACTGAAATTGCTAATGAAGCGGGGATTTAAATATCCCGCGCTTCATTAGCATAATCTCGCCCGCGCGTTACTCCGCTCAACAGCTGATTCGAACCAGGAAGTGCGCTCCGGGGACGCGGTAGTTCAAATCGAACCCCTTGGTTCGAACTAACGTTACTCCTTTTGAGTAACTCAAAAGGGACTTGGCACCATGTCATAACGTAACTCAAAAGGAGTAACGTTAGTTCGAACCAAGGGGTTCGATTTGAACTACCGCGTCCCGGAGCGCACTTCCTGGTTCGAATCAGCTGTTGAGCGGAGTAACGCGCGTGTGAGATTATGCTAATGAAGCGCGGGATATTTAAATCCCCGCTTCATTAGCAATTTCAGTCGCCTACATTTGCATCCCTAGCTCGAACTAGGGAGCAAGTGTAGATGTACCCAAAAATACCAGTGAAGCTGGTGGACTGGTTCTCAATGCCACCGGGATCATATGTATGGTGGACTGGATTTCAGTGTTTTAGCCAGGGAAGAGCTTTGGAAACTTTTTGGAAGAGGCAGAAACTCCCCTTAGTTGCTGCACTGTAGTAGCTACTTCGCTAATAAAAGACTATTATTTATCCTTCGTATTGTAATGAAATGGTGACCCGAGGACCAAGTCAGCATCAAGGACTCGTACTAGATGCTGTATAAAAGCCTATGAAGGTTTGATTTTGAGAGCAGGCTGAGGTTAAAGTCCTTTTGCTTTTCCCTTTCCTAAGACTCCCCACTCATGTTCATTAGCAGTGTGGTATTTGTTGTTTCAGTACCGTGACAGCTGTGGGTGGAAGATGTGTGTGTTTCAGTGTCCCATCCTCTGGTGCTGTTTGGGCATAGAAATAAAAACACTTTAGCAAAGCCCTAGGTTTTTGGCTCGATAACCTACGTCTGGTTTGGCTCCTTTTCTTCCGGCGCTGTGGCAGTGGGATAAAACTTACAGTATACAAACTGGTTATTTTATACATAAGTGGATGTGGTGCTTCAGCACGCCCACAAAAAGTGAAGTTCTTCATTCGGTGTCTTTCTGTATTTTACCTTGGGCTCATCCCACTCACTGACTTTCATTCTAATTCTGTCCATGTACCTTTTACAGTTGATAATGTAACAGAATGGTAGATGATGGAATTATTGATAGGGGGGTAAATTCTCTAGTGCCCCCGATGGCATATTATATGGCACATTCCAGTAGTGGGTTCCAAAGCTGCAGAAGCAGGACTTCAGAAATAGCAATAATAATATGAGAGACAAAGCAGCGAGGTGTAGTATCTTTTACTGGACCAACTTTGGTTAGTGAAAGACAAGATTGCAAGCTCCACAGAGCAGTTTTAAGCTCCAATAGAAGATATTTGCTCAATATCTTGTCTCTAATATCCTGGGACCAACCTGGCTATAACTCGGCTAATCATCATATGGCCTTCTCTTTATTGAACAACTTTCTAGCCATGGCAGGGAAGTAGGAAGCATTTTTTCAAGTACCAGTAACTACTGAATTATATATAAGGTAAGTTGTTATGCCCCACTTGAATTTTACAATTCGTACTGACACCATCCCTACCGTGAAGAGTTTACAATCCCTTAGCTTTTTTTCCCACGCTATGAAATTCTACAGGGAGGTCAAAGCAATTTTTGCACCATTCCACTCTCTTGGGTACAGTGTTTCTGAAAGGGGAGTTTAATCCCCTTACAAAAGCAACAGGAGAGAAGTTTTATTCTTCCCAACATATAGAATATGGCACTCACTCCCTTGCATTAATAAATATGAAGATGTTTGTAAGGATATTTCAAACCACCAACCAGGTCCACAGGCTACATCATAAACTGAACAAAACGGACAACCGCTGTGGGCTGGAAAGACAAAAACTACAGCTTTATTTCAACATAGGGTCAGAATACCAGTCTGCAGCGATCTGCAGGGGGATAGCAGGCCAACATTTACACAGGCAACGGCTTAAGTCTCAGTACACTCCTTTTATACCCATATGATGACACTGCATCTTTTATCAACGCTCCCTTCTCTGATTTGTTGTTTAATAGCGAATAGTATTTATTACTGCACGAGGCAAGTTGACCCAATCGCTCTTCACTTAAGTGTTTTAGGTTATGACTCGCAGGCTCTTATTTAGGTTATTTCTTGACTTAGAACATAATATCCATAACAATAAATGGTTCTGGTTTAAATCCCCAACAGACAGTCAACAACTGAGACTTGTGGATAGGGTGCCTCTGTGAAATCATCTGTTATCCCTGATTATTGCAGCATATGCAGAAGTAGATGAATACCTCTGGCTGATATTTTTCAAAATGTTCAGTGTTGAGAGCCCTGCACTACTGAGCCATTCACACCGGATAAACGACAGAAGAAACAGAGCCCTTCATTGGGGCAGTCTGTATTCTGAATGGATGGGGGATTACCATTTAAAGTCAGTTTAAAGGGTATGAAAGCTGCTCAAGATGCTAGTCCTTTGCACCAAAGTCCTCAATTTCAACCCTGAACAAGGGCACCAAGAGTCAGTAGCAATCCAACTTTCTAAGACCCCTCTGCCAATGAGGCCTTCTTCCTATCCTGAAAGGACCATCTCTATGTAAGAGAGTAATTCATTCTTCATTCAGTCATTCTGCCTCTTCTGAGACTGCTCCTGCGTGGGGTTTGGTGATGTGACTGTTTCTCTGCTCGCAACTGGAATAAGGCCACCACCTCTTCTCACAATGTGTTACTGAACAGTCAATAGAGAGTGACTATTGCCAGGCTCCTGAGTGGTCCAGTTCAACTATCTTCACATTTGTTGCATTGATTTGCTTTTCAAAAGAAGTAGAAAACAGTAGCACAATATAGAACTAACTCCGTCATGTGCCTTTGGTGATCCCAGCCTTAAAGCTTAAATTTTCAAATGCTCTGGAATAAACACAAGGCAATAGATCCAAGTCATAAAAATGATAATAGATGGACAACTAAAAAGAGCCATAGCTAAGTTTGCCTGAGCATTTCCTTTCTAATGCCTTCGTAGCTACCTGAAACTTTCACCTGTTGGACTAAAAAACCTTTCCAGCTTTGAAAAGAAATTAGGGCTGAATTTCTGGAATTCTGAGCAAGATGGGACCAGCTGTTTTAGGGGTAAAAGGAGAATGAAAAAATGGGTTTTTTTAATTACATAAACCCCTCTCCCTGACATGATTTTGAACAATTGCTGTTAATCAGCAATTCAAATAGGTCATGGTTAACCCTCAGAAAAGCAGTGACTAGAGCATTCCACTGAAAACTGGTGATTGAGAATGAACTTTCTTTCATAAATTGCATTTCAGACATAGAAGCAGCACTCTTACTAGTGCTTACTTAAAAATAGCACTAGTATGAACAGCACAGCATTCTGAATGAAGGTTGGGTGCACCATATGTACATTGCTAACTCTATCCATGTACTTAACATTTAATGAAAGGTTGTGTTGATGGAGTATGTTCCCTGGTGGACTGTGAGAATTGGACTCAAAGCCCATTGTGAAATTAATGAGAATCTTTCCATTGACTTCAGTGCGTCTTGACTAAGGCTCTATATGAAGAGTGGGCCTCTGTGATCCTGCATCAGGCAGTCCCTGATTCAGCAAAGCAAGCACTTGTCTCATTGACTCCAATGGCTCTTAAGCAAAATGCGTAAGCAAAGCATCCTTTAAGTTATTTTTATATATATATATATATATATATATATATATATATATATATATACTTAAGTTTTTGAGACTGCTCTGCAGGAGTCCTTTATTGAATGCTTACCTTGCAAGAGACAAGATGTTTGGGTGGAGGGTAGGTCTGAAATTTATTTTTGTCTGAATCCCTTAAAAAGGTCCTGTTAAAAGAACATTAAAATTGTATAGTAAAAACACTTAAAAGCCAGAAAATATCAAAGAATAAGGTTGTGTACACAGCCTGAACTCTGGGCCCAGATGCACCTATGTCTAATTTCATGACGACACATTATTTCTTAAATAATGTACTATAAAATCAAAAAGTGTTTCCTACATCTTTGTAGGGCTCACCTGTCAGAGTTCCCTGGCAGGAGTTCTTGCTTTATTTATCATAGATATTCAAAGGTGAAAGTAAACCAGTGTGCCCTGATATGGCACATCAGTAAAAGACAGGCTGGCTGCGGGGGGGCGGGACTCTGAATGCTTGAGCCCCAGTGCTTGGTCAGCTGGGCAGCATGGTCTCCACTGCTCCAGGGATCAGGGAGCTGGGCAGTGCAGTGGCTGCACTCCCAGATGTAAGTTCCCCACACACCCCAATACCCTGCCCTGAGCTCCCACTAACCACTGGCATGACTCCTGCACCTTCCACCCCCTGCCCTGAGTCCCCCACACCTCCCAACCCCCTGCTCTGACTCCTGCACCCCTGCATTTCCCAACCCTGAGCTCCCCCTGACTTCTGCCCTGAGGCCCCCCACTCCATCCCACACTTAATTTTTTTTATATGTACTATTGTATCACAGCCCTCCAAACCCCCTGCCATGACCCCTGCCCGGGGCGAGGGGTGAATTGGACACTTCCTGTAAGAAATTTGTTACTTCATCTAAATTACTTTCTTGGGCTCACTTTCTCTGACACACACAGAGCACTAGATGATACACATGTGTACCTAAAGTTGCAGATGTGTAAGGTTATCTTGTATTTGAAAAACAGCGCATGATCATGTAATTAAGCCGTGATTCTCAACCTTTGATGTAATGCCACCTCATATGTCAGCAGAAAAGGGGGTTTTTTTTGGATGCATCTCCCATAAGTTTTGGGCCTTCCTTCCTACCCAACCATGTAAGTAAGCCAGGTAGTTGCTACTTGCTGAAACCTCCATATTGAGACGTTCTGCTGGATAGTAAGGTGACTCTTGTGTGTGGATTAGCTGGTACTGTTCTGTAAGAATGTGGTGTGGTGCTCCTCCTCCTTTTATAAGGTGGGATCCCGGACTCAGACCGTGCCATGCTGAAGTTTACAGCAGGCTCTGGTTATGATAGGATAATGTAATTGTTAAATACAAGCTCTTGTTGATTTAATATGAAGAACACTCTACTTCACTTCAGGGTATTTCCTGTCTCCTGAGTACTTAACCTTGCACCTTAATGTTCAACTAAAATGTGGAAGATGACCAGCCATCGAAGTGGCTGACCTAAATCATGGACTGGACTCTCCATAGTAATCCCCTCAGGTGATATGAATGAAGAGACTGCTCTAGGATATATGGCTATCAAAGTGCTCCAGGGGCAGTTTCTTCTTAAAATGGCACACTATATACCCTGGGTTATAAAGTACACCAGCTTATAGCTAAATGAGTCTGCATTAGCAAAGCAGCATGGGCTTTTAGCTCCTGTAACAGTCAGAGCCATTGGACACCGAGGACTTGATCTTGTACCACGGAAGTCAATGGGAACTTTGCCATTCACTTCCCTGGGCATGGGATCAGGTTTCTCAGGGAGTCTGCAGATGTTCAACAGTAGGCTCTTGAAACAGGGTGCTTAAAAAAGGGCTTCAGTTACACTTTTTATATTGAATGGTGTTCGCGGTGAGCCAAAATACACTGGACTAGTAGAATATACAGGACCTGCTAATCTCGTTTTGAAAGCAAATAGTTTTAATCACATTATGCCCATAATAGAACATTATCTTGGAAGCAGGTTACTAAGAAATACTGTTCTGCTTGGACCTCCCTTCAGAAATTTAGGCAGGAGGTTAAAGGGATATTTAAATTTCTGATTCTTGGAGGCTATAGCAAAAGCAGACAATACAAATATTCATGAGAGACTGGAACACCTCACAGAGGTCCTTTTCAGAGGTCTATATTGACTGCAATATCTAGGTGCAATGGAAAAATTCATCTGGAGATTTGTGCACTGGATACAAGGATTTTATTTCTTTGTATCATGTACTGCACCCATGGAAATTAATCCTGTCCCTATTGTATCTACTTAAGCTAAATTTCCACTGCCGTAAGTGGGAGTTTTGCCTTAGTGAGAAGTGCAATCTTAGGCCTTGGTTCAAACAAATCACATGCTTAACTTGCATCCTCATTCACCAAAACATTTAAACATATGATGAAGTCAATGGGACTTAATCATGTGCTTAAATGGTTTGCAGAATCAAGACCTTAATATGGTAAAGCATTGGCAAGGAATACTTTCAATGAATACAATGGGAGCTCCACCAGCAGAAAGTTGGCAGGATTGGACCCTCAATGAAGAGGGCTCTACTGAATGCAATAGAAAAATAGATCAAGGAAAATTAATTTTAGAGTTCAGTACTAAGCTATCATTTGTACCAAAATCTGCATGCATAGAACACATTGTGCAAATCAGACGTAATTGTTTCCATTTTGTTTCTTCAGTCATAAAGTTGAGGACTGATGAGGAACTGGATTATTTTTGCATGACGGCTATACATTGCTCCATAAATAGGTCACTAATTCAAATATGCCATATGTGATGGTAAAGTATGTGAATGTCAGTACATGAATGTCCGTTGGTGGTAGAGTAACCTATAGAAAACATCTGAAGACGTGGGTTGTACCCACGAAAGCTCATACCACCATCTACAGGTTTTGTTAGTCTTTAAGGTGCTGCAAGACTATTCGTTGTTTTTTAAATTTTTCCAGTTACAGACTAACTTGGCTACTCCTCTGAAGCTATAGAAAACACTTCTTCAGATAAATGGAGTTTAAGGGGTCAGTCCAGTTTTCAGATAAATAGCACAGAGAGGGGATGGGGAGCCTCTAAGGTGCTGCAAGACTATTAGTTGTTTTTCAAGATTTTCCAGTTACAGACTAACACGGCTACCCCTCTGAAACTATAGAAAACAGTATGGCCTAGTGGATCTGGCACTTAGGAAACCAGGGGTATTTGCCTTACTCTGCCACTGATCTGCTCTGTGATTTTTGGACAAGCAATTTCACCTCTCCCCGTGTTTCCTCTCCCACCTTTTGTCTGCTGAGACAGTAAGCTGGTTGGGGTTGTCTCTCCCAAGGTGTATGCATAGTGCCTGGTACAATGGAGCACCAGTCTTGGTTGGAATCTCTAAGCACTATGAAAATATGAGTAATTAATATGTACAATATTTCACAATAATCAAAGTCCCTGTGACAGATGGCAGGGCAAATCCAGATTATTTAGCAAATTCCCTACTGTATCGGTAATAATGACTGCTCTTCTTCAGACTTGGCTGAAGGGTTTTGTAGTGGCTCTTGTCATAGGGACTTTCTGGAAAAGCTTTTGGGGGGGCTTTAGATTCTGATATGTAGGAACAGTATTTTAAAAATTGAGTTAATACGGTGCATGATAATGCAAAATCAATTTTTAGGCTAAATGAATGTCTAGATTTAAAATTATACTATTTCAAGTTATAATCACGTGGGTGGAAAAATAGGATTGTTTTTGGCAATTAATTTTTTCCACTAACATATCTAAGTAACGGGCACCTTCTGTGGATCTCCATGAGATGCTTTACTCCTGGCTGTGAATGTGATTGGGAAGGAGTATTTGACACCTATGTTACTTGTTTGAAGGGCAAGAAGCATCAGAGATACTTTGAATAAGTAAAAGTGGCTTCTTGTGACTGGGTGCATTAGGCCTGGGATCCCCTTACTGGAGGCCTTGCAGTCCTACTGCCCCCAGAAAAGAGCAGTAGAAGTGGGTCCTCCAAGCTGCCTAGAGGCTGTGTGAGTAACAGCCAATCATGAAGAGGCTACAGGGAAGCAGTCAGCAGACTCGCGTAAAATGAACTGTAGGGTCAGCATGAGTTGAGTTTGCTGGCTGGAGTCAGAGGAGTAAGGATAGTACTCCTCACTAGCTGTAAGGCCAGACAGAGCGGGCAAAGATTGGGGGAGTGAGGAAGGTGCACCTGGCTGGTTGCTGAGTTTAAGTAAAACAAGGACAGCTGCTGGGAAGTGAGCCAGGAAAATACATTTAGCTAAAGGGGTGTGGCACATGGTCGTTGCTTAGAGGTGCCTGGATCTGGACCCAAAGTAGTGGATGGCCAGCCTAGGTTCACTTCCCCAGTAGCCACTAGGGAAGTTTATATGAGCTCAGGGGGTGCGTCTACACAGCAGGGCTTAACTCGAAATAAGCTACGCAAATTGAGCTACATCAATTAGCGTGTTTCGAAATTGGGAGCGTCTACACAGCACTTAAAGCACTCTTCCTCTGATTTTCCTTACTCCTCGTACAATGAGAATTACAGGAGTCGGAGTAAGAAGTCCTCCAGCTTGACAGTATTTCGACATTGTTTCGAAATAACTGCCTGTTGCATAGACGTGGATTAAGCTATTTCGAAATAACGTTGCTGTGTAGACATACCCAGGGACTGGGTGTACCCTGGAACTCTTACCACCAGAAGGGGCCTGAACAGAGACGGTCTCCACTGAAGAGCTGGGCTCAAGGAACTGAGTTCAAGAGGATGGCTCAGTGGGAGAGCTGAGGTTACTGAAGAGTCAAGTGAAGGCAGAGAGTCTGCAGGCAGGATGGGGTGCTGCTCCATCCCAGAGCAGGAACCTTTCTGGAGTAGCCAAACTCCAACTGAGGGTTCTGTGCAGGTACTGTGTTGGATGGGCTGATTGAGGACTGAGCCAGGGAGGGAAACAGAGATAATGTCAGTGGATGGGTGCTGCCACTATGAAAGGAGAGAGCTGCAGGATGTTAGTGAGGACATTAACAGCATGTACCCTAGAAGGGGTTTGTTTTGTTTTCACATATAGACTGCTTGTGACTCACCAAAGGGCCGAGTCAACAAAGACTTGCCTCATGAGAGCAATGGCCCACAGGGGGCACTGTGAGCAGAGAAATCAAGAAAAAACGGCAGGCGCATGCGTATATACACACACTCAATCTGGGAGCTTCTTTACACTTCTTTTCAGGGTCTCGAGCGCTGATGATGTTGAAGTAAAGTTGAATCTTAAGAATGATAGGTCTGGAGTTGAAATAGAGTTAGCAAGTTAAACCACAAAAAATGCAGTTCCTTATGTGTGGGATATCCTGTACGTATGCAACATAGGACTGTCTTGGCTAAAGCTATTTTTGAATTGTGATTATTTGTGTTTGCTTTAAGCAATGCTGAACTTCTCAATTTTTTATAATTGTAATAAAAGTACAGGATTTTGAGTCATCCAGTCAGTGTTTTGAAGGGACACAGATCCTCTTGCTAGTTCAGATGAAGCGCATAGCTCACAATCTCTCAACGAAAAAGCAAGCAAACAAAAAGCAATTAGCTCTGAGGATGAAGCGAAGGGCCAAATATGGACCTAGAGACAACGTGAAAATATAGTTCAGATTTGTATCTTCAGAATTATTAGATTTTTACACCACCGTTGTCCCCATAGGTCCGGGTCTGAGCATCTTCCAGCAATGTATTAAGTGATTTCTCTGACCTCTGTCTCTCTTTTTAGATGGTATTCTATCACCTGAGGCTGGAAGAATGATAGAATGGACAGGCAGCACCAAGAAGGGTTGGGAATTCTGCATGAAAGTTGCTGCAGCCTCTCCTTAAACCCCATAAGTCCTGTGGATCCCCCTGCAACTGACTGCAGCTGCCTTTTTGGTTTTACTGCTTGCCATTCAGTCTCCCCTTGTGCAGAGTTCACAAGGGCTACAGGAGGAGAGTCTGCTGCTGAGCAATTTTGGAGATGCAGGGCTGAAGAAGGCAGATGCCATATGAAGATCCCATGCTTTGCTGATGGAGCGGGGTTTTGTACCACGTGGCATCTTTAGCCTCCTGGCCATCATCAAATGTTTTGCTGCTGGCTTCCTATTTCCTTACTCTGCTGGAGAATCAGTCTTTGCTACTGCAGCCTCCTGGAAATTACTTCACCTCCGCCTGGACAGTGAATCTCCGCAGAAAAACCCCATCTCAGCGAGTGAGGGGGAGAATTTGGGAAGGTTGGTGACTATTTTTATCCTTTCCCCTGTTTCCATTCTTAGTACTACATTAAAATGGACTACAGAACCTTTAGTGCACCCCAGTAAGGTATATACCAACCAATTAATGTATAGCACATTAGTGCACTTTAGAAATCAGTCCCCCGAAGTCCATGTTGCTGCCCTATGTATATAAGCCTGGGAACAGTGACATCTCCTGTATAAACAAACTGTATAGGGAAAGGGTGAAGTCAACACAGAGTAACCATTTGACATTTTTCCAGCATTTATTGGCTAAACACCAATGTAACTTTTTTGTACTGGGGGTATTATATTGGGTGTTTACCTAAAATCAAAAAGCCCTGCCTATTCTACAGGAGGCTTTGCACACTTCGTAGTCTTGCCACACAAGGCTCCTGGTACAGTCAAATGCCTTGTGTTATGTTACCATATTAGCATCGCCATGCTGGAAATAGGTGACTGCTTTACCACCACTGATGAAATTTTCTGATGAATATTATTGAGGACTAACCAACTGGATTGGTGTTTCTTGCTTTAAACCTGTTCCTGTGATTTCCCCCCCCCCCTTTTTGTTGAATATAGGCTGTGTATTTTCAGTGGTACAGTGGCTGTTAGGGTTATTGTATACCCTGAAGTGGATCACAGCCTGTAAGATGAGAACCCTTAACTCAAGTTTTCTCTTGATATTGGCAGATCTCTGACCATGCTGGTACAGACCACAATCACAGCTGAAAACCTTCACCATTGTAACTGTGGAATGTTAGCAATGAGGGGTGGGTGTGTTTCCTGTTCGGTCATCCTATACCAGTGGTCTCCAGCCTTTTTAAGCATGAGATCACTTTTTGAATTTAAGTGCAATCCAAGGTCTACCTCAAATATAAATACCCTTGGCTCTACCTCCCTCTCGCCCATCCTCACTCATTTTCATCAGGCTGGGGCAGAGGGTTGGGGTGCAGGCTTTGGTCTTGTTTTAAGGGATCTGGAGTGTGAGAGGAGCTTTGAGCTGCTCTGGGGGCAGGCAGTTGGGATGTAGGAGGGGGTTCTAGGTGCAGGCTCTGGGACGGCGTTTGGATGCAGGGGTGCTCAGGGTTTGAGGTACAAGAGGGGGTTCATGACTGAGGTAGGAGTTTGGGATGTGGGCTCCAGCTGGGCATTGCTTACCTCCTGGGTGGTGGTGCAGTGGAGCTAAGGAAGGCTCTCCGCTGCTCTGGCCCTGGAACACTCCCTAAAGCTGTGAGCAAACTCCATCCTAAATCCTGTTGTGCCCCACTCTCTGCTTTGTGGAGAAAGGATAGAGAGTGGGAGGGGGCACCTTGATGTCAGCACCCCTTTTCTCCCTCCCCTGCCCTGCACAGAAAGCAGGAGGCTCCCCAAGGGGAGGGGCAGCTCCAAGGCAAAGGCAGGAGATGAGCAGCAGTGGGGGAAGGAGCAGCTGAAGTGCTTTGCTTGATAGCCTCTTGGCCAAACCAGTCAGGATCCCCTGTCAGAGGCTCCAAGATCTACCAGTAGATCCTGATCTACTGGTTGGTGACCATTGTCCTATACTATCATTAATGTCCCTGCAAAAATTCTTCCCGTTAGGTGGAACATTGATAAATAGGGTACCTGTGATAATGATTTTTGCATGTGATTGTAAAAGAAATTGGGTATAAAAAGCCAACCAACAAGTAGGAATTTATGTAAAGAGTGATGTCTTATGCCTTTCTGGGAGTGTAATGTGGCAGCCAGCAGCTCATTGTGTTTAAAGAAAGGGGGAGTGGGTGGAATTGGAAATGTAAAAATTTTATGATTAGAATTCTCAGCTTAGAATAGGATTTTTTTTAAAAGGTCATACTTGTTAGGCATTTGAATAGAGGTTCTGTTGCGCCAACTGCCTGAGTCAGGTGAAGTAAGCGGGGAAGTGGATTGTGTCACATACACCTATTTTTGCCAGCATTCACAGCTGCTGAAAGGTGGCCTTTTAAAAATAAAAAATGAGCTTTTGGAAAAAAAATACTGATCCTTCCACACCTGCCCTGTTTGGGGCTGTTGAACAATGCAAAGCATTGCAGTTTGCAGTTGTTTGCATTACATCACTGCCTTAGGATGTAGGAAGAAAGGTCCCTGATACAATTAGGTCTAGAAGGCTGGGGCTAGCAACCTGAGGCTAGACCTTGAACTTCTTTTTGATTATCTCAGTAACACCTTTCACTTCTCCTCCCTGTAGCCGGTCATTTATTTCCCTACTCCTCCGTGTGGGTGCCTGAAGCCAGCAATCTAATCTGTTTTTTTTTAAATACCGAAATTCAAAATGATTACAAATTAATTCCGCACCAGCACGCTTAATAACATGCTGCCCCGGGGCATGTTAGCTTCCGATCACCTCCTTTCTCACCCTGTGCGGTAACTCCCCCACAACTGTGCAGCCAGGCTGGGCCGTGCAAGCACTTGCTTGCCCCCTCGCTCCCACCCCACTTTCCCAACAGGGTTGACACCTCGAGAGATTGTGCAGAGGGTGGAGCAGGATGCAGGTTGGCGGGTTTCCCCCTGTGCTTGTGAAACACCCGCCCGCAGGGCTTCAGATTCGGAAGGGAAGGGAAGGAAAAACCGCGCCTCTGACGGGACGTGTCCCGTTTGCCGCAAATTACAAAATCTGCAGGTGTCCAACCCCCCCGTTCCCCCGGAGTGGTCGCTGTGGGGTTGTATCCCCAGCGCTGGCTCTTAGGCCCGTTGGCGCTGCGTGGCTCCTAGGAGTTACTGGCTTCACACCAGGGGGCGGCTCACGCGTCCGCCTCGCTGTTTCTTTTCTGACTGAGCAGGCAACTTTCAACTCTGGACCGCGTCCTACGGGGGGGATAAACCTTCGCTGCTCTGCAAGGAAGCGCTGGATGCCTTAGACCGCCCCCAGCCACCCCGTGCGCCTGGCGAGCGGCGGGGCAGGTCTCTCCGCTGCGCTGGGCACGGCTGCGGGGCGGTCGCTTCGGCCAGCCGAGCGCGGCTCTGGCCAGCGCCCGGCTGCAGAGCCACGGGGCTGCACTTCAGTCGCCCGGGCGGCGGCGGCAGGGCCCCTCCACCTGTGCGCGTGGGCCGGGGCAGGCAGAGCCGCAGGCGCGTCTGGAAACCCTCCTCCCCGCCCCATGAGTCGCCCGGCGCAGGGGGAGCCGCAGCCCCGCTCCCAGCCCGCCCCATCCGCAGCCCGGGCCAGCCCAGACTCCGCCCCCCCCAGCTCCTCGCCGCCCGGGGCCCGCTGACGCTGGGAGGGCAGCGGGGAAGGGGCCGGCCCGGGGCGGCTCGCGGCTTTAAAGCGGCAGCGGGGCGGGCGCTCCCCGCACAGCGGCGCTCGGCAGCCGGCTCCGCGCTCCCTGCCCGGCCCGCCCCGCGCACGGGGAAGCGCTGCAGTGCCCGGGCGCTCGGCATGCTCCGCGCCGCGCTCTGAGCGCCCCCCGCCGCCGCCACGCTGGAGGAGCGACGCAAGGCAGAGCCCAGGGGGTGAGAGCCGGGCCGGGGGGGGCTGGGAGGCGGGGCAGCCCTTTCTCCCGGGGGGTTCTGGCAGCTGGAGCTCCAGCTCCCCGGGGCAGGGGCTCAGCCGGGCTGCCAGGTGTCTGCGCCTCGGGGAACCGCCCCCCTGGCTCCCTTCTTCTGTGTCTGCCACCCGCCAGCCGGCCCTGGGGACTATTGGGCTGGGAGCCGCCGGAGCCCCCTGTCCGTGTTGGGGGAAAGGGAGCCATTAAGTGCCGCACGCTCCCCAAAGTAATGAAATAACCGGCCCGGGCTACCTCCCGGGCCTGGCGAGGCGGCAAGACCTTGTCCTGTGCCTTCGGGATGAGTCTCCTTGCCCGCAGGGCATGCCTGGCGTGTGTGTTCCGCACCAAGTGAGAAAATGCATATATGGCACAGGATCGGGTGGGCAAGGCTTAGAGCGGCAAAGGATGCATCTGGGGGGGGGGGGGGGGGGGGTGTGTGTGTACCCACGCCTGCCCACAAGGTACACAAGTTGTGGCTTCAATTTTGCACCCTGGTTGGCACAACTGGACCCTAATGGCAATGCAGGCTTCCCCGGAGGTCTCTCAAAGAGCGCAGGTGTTCACCGGCATGGATCCGTGTGTAGGAACTGGGGCTCTTCTCTGTTGAGCGTGCACAGTTACTGTATAGAGCTTTCCACAGTGGCTAAAGTAATTCTTCCATTAGCATTCAGTGTGGCGTGTGTCTGATAAATGTGGGATTTTATTGCATGAAGAAACCACTTGCCAGTCTGAGAGCTGAAAATGCAATCTGCCTTTCTGTGGTAAGTTTGAAGTGTTAGTGACTCTCTGGCACTGGCTGCCAGTGCTAAATTGGACCTAACATGGGAAATGCATGTTGATAAGTCTGACTTTTTACATTGGATAGAAAACTGAGGGAAAAGATTTATTTTTAACATCTTTGGGGGAAAAGTGACATTGATTTTATCCCGCCCCCTTCAGACACCTCTATCTGGTGCTTACCAATTGATACCTGACAGTTTTAAAGCTGCTATTATTTGGAAACTGGATAAATCGGTAAGGTTAACTAATTAAACTGTCACAATTTCCTTGAAATGGCTATTTGCTGTCATTTGGCCTTTTGCTGAATGGGAATATTCCACTCCTATAAACTAGTTGTCCAATATTTCTCCTTTCTTTCTTGAACTTCCTGCTAAGAATTCTAGTCCTACAGGTGTTCTGCTCCCTGTAAAGAACAAAGATAGAAATGAATACTAAATCGTCCTTTTGTTCTCATAGTCTTGTTTTCTGCTGCAACATTAAGGATTATTCCATGTCTCCTTTGTTCTGAGGGCATTCTTTAACACCTGTATTTAAAAAAATTATATTTCATAATGTCCGTAGAGCTGCAGGGCAACTTTCTGTTTCCAAAAATTATGGAACATATCCGGCTTGATGCTTCAAGGAAGGTACTTGTCATCCCTGAAAAGTGACAAGCGCTTTTTGCTTCCACTGAAGTCAGTGGCATTTTCAGGGTGTTTGCACCTCAGAGGATTATTGCCTTAGTCACCAACAGCCTGATATTGCAGACACTTATGGACTGAGTAACTTTCATTCATAGATATAGTTCCATTAACTTGAAGGGGGCTTCTTCTGTGAGTAGAGTTACTCTGTATTTGCAAAAGCGATGAGAAGTCCTGTGGCACCTTATAGACTAACAGATTTATTGGAGCATAAGCTTTCGTGGGCAAAGACCCACTTCGACAGATGCATTTGCAGTGGCTCTAAGACACAACGGCTTCACTGGATTTGTGTTAAGACATTCCGTAGAGTACAGAACCTTAGGAATAATAGAGGCGGGGAGATACATTGTTTTGTATCTAAAAACTACTTCACACTTACAGCATGCTTACTCCTTAGTGACTTAATTGTTCCTGTTATGCCGAAAAAGCTATTTTTTCCATAGTTTAACATTTTGCTAAATGAATCAAACCAATTTTAAGAGCCAGGCATTTTGTGTGGGAGCAGAGTTTACTACTTGCTAATATGCTATCTTGTGCAAATGTATCCAGTTGTTACACTGATTGGAAAGCAGACGTTATCTGCATATAAAAGAGTTAAGAGTCTCCATACTAGAATTTAGTTGTAATTACCTTTAGTTCCCATTCACATGCAGAATCCTAAATGGAATTGGGTGTTAATTTTGCATTTCAGGTTAAAGGACTTTGTAAATTTGCTGTGGTCTGTCTCTTCAATATCTTGCATGTATTTCAGTGCAGAAGTAAGTGCAGTGTTTTTCAAAGTGATTCTATGGTTTTGTTGTGGAATCCTAGAAATTAAAAGGCTCCATTTATATCTAGGTTTTTGATGACGTTATAAGGATGCGGTGCTAGCTGTTAGTGAATGGCAGTACAACCCCGAGGTTCAAGTGGTGCCTCCTTTGTTATTCCTTCTGGGTTTTTTCAGACTGAAAACATGAAACAGTAACAGATTTTGTTTCACTTCAAAGGAAAACAGTTTTCCCCCTGATGTCCACCACTTCCATATTATGTGTGCATTTCAGCTCTCTAGAAGAGTTGGCAGAACTGACTGCCTGATGTGGTAGTGTATCATAAATTGCTTTTATTAGTTTTTTAAAAGGGTGACATCATGATTTGCTAGTTTGGTATCCTCTGGAGGACACTTTAATTGAGCTTTACAAAAAAATACTGTTTGGGGAATCTTCAGTAATCTTACTCTCTGTCCATACATGACAAATACTAAAACTGTTGGTAGCATGCACAGATGCAAAGAGGAAATTTATTCACAAAATGCACATTAAAGGAAAATACCTGTTTTTATAAATCATATCATTCTCTGCTTTGCCTGCCTGTCAGTGAGGGTGCCATACTCAAGTATGAAATTCCTTTCAGTGAATTTGATAAAGCAGGTTGTTTTTTTTCATCTTGAGAAATCCCTGGTTGCAGTAAGAATTTGAAGATACATTGATACATGACATGTTGGCTATAGGTTTGTTTTTGTTGTCAATTTCATGAATGAAAACTCTGGTTTTTTCATTCAAAAAAATAGAATGGCTATCAGGCAGCTGTTCTTAATAGATGAAATCTTTGTCAGTTTTATTTACTACTTGCCCATTAGCAAATACAATTTTTTTGTAGATGTCTTCCTGTGAAAGCAGTTAGTCTAGTGAGCTGGTGTGCATGAGATTATATGCATTCTGGACTCACTTCCATAATCTCCACCGTGTATGTGCTATTCAGTTAGTGCAAATTGATGCTCTTTGGACTGAATCTTAAGCTTTTGTGTCACAATTGCATAGGTAAAGGATTTGTAATTATCAAGCAAACTCAGAAGTGTCAAACTACAGCCTGCATTTTGCCCATCTGTTGTAGTGTTGGGTGAGAGCAGGGTTAGAAGGGAAGGAATGATGGAAACTCCCCTCACTTTGGAATTTGGGTTATGTTCTCTGAAGACACTTCATTGAAAATCAGTGGCCCTGATATCTTTTCCATGACCCTATTCCTCCCAGTCTGTCACTGCACTACAGATTATGGTGACTTCATTGTAACAGACGGTTAGATCCTGGCCCTGCTCTGGTGGGCTGGCTTTGAGCTATGTTTTTCATATAATAGCTTCAGAATCTGGACCAGTGTTCCTTGTAAGCTGTGCACTTAATGCGGCCACTCTGGAGAGTCTCCAACGCTGCCCAACTGATTAGCAGAACTCCCACATCTCGGTTTTGTTTCTACTGGTGGCTCACATTTACACATGCCTCGGTGCACATAAAACATTTCCTCCACATATGGATGGAAAAGATTAGAGGGAACATTGATCTGGACTCTTGTAGCCTGACTCAGTGTTCCTGTAATTGCCAGGATCAGGCTTATTATTCTGTGTTAAGAACAATCATCAGCTGCTGTCTGGCTTAAAATTTGTTCAGAAAACTTGAAGTGTGTGACTTGAAAATCTACACAACCATGGTCTGCTAAATTTAAGATGGACTAGCAGTAGAACTCCTGGATTATTTCACATCACAATACTAATTTTGTTGGCTTTGGATGCAGAAGTGTGAGAGGTATCTTTGGCAGCTCTTTACAAAAACACACACCTTCAGTAATAAAGAAAACTGGGGTAGGAAGAAGAGAAATCCTTCTCTTAAACTTGTTGCATTCCTGTGTGGCTTGATAGCAAAATAGAGATCTATACCAGTGGTGTAAAGACTGAGGGTGCATCTACACTGCAGGACTTAACTGGAAATAAGATATACAAATTGAACTACATCAATTGTGTCGCTTATTTCGAAATAGGGAGCGTCTACACAGCCCTTATTTCGAAATAGAGCACTCTTCCTCCGACTTCCCTTATTTTTCGAACAATGAGGGTTTCAGGAATCAGAGTAAGAAGTCCTCCAGCTTGACAGTATTTTGACACTATTTCGAAATAACTGCCTGCTGTGTAGATGCAGACTAAGTTATTTAGGAAGAGCGCTATTATTTCGAAATAGTGTTGCAGTGTAGACGTACCCTAAGTGAAATCCTGGCCCCTGTTGAAGTTAATGGGAGTTTTGTCACTGGCTTCCGTGAGGCCAGGTTTTCACCCTGAATCTTCCGCTGATATGTTCTTTGTCTTATCTGTACTATCTGTATTTGCTTTAGATTGCAATTTCCTTGGGGTAGGGGCATTCCTTCTTGTGTTCGCCCAGTGCTGAGGCTGCTGACAGTGCTTAGTTTAATAATAAAAAGCTATTACAGTGTGTTGTGTAAATAAGAAGTTATAGAGTGATATAACCATTCAGATGAATCTATGCTGTGCTCTTTTCTCAGAAGTATTAACTAGCATATAAATATGTAATCTTGGACACTTTTTAGAACTCAGTATTGTATGGTAGCTTCAAAGGAAGAATCTATCAGGTCAAGGCTCATATACAGACTAAGTTCAAAGATGCATCTGTTGGGTCAGTTTATGTTCTGAGCATGCACTGTAAATTCAGATTGCTGTATATGAACCACTAGAGGCTCATTTAAAAAGCCAAATACCCTGGCTACTCTATTTTTAAAACAGTAATTCTATTGTTGTTTTGAAAGGATTTAGGGTTTTTTCTTAGTCATTCACATACATCATACCTAACTGGGTTTGTCCCCTTTAATAATGGATTAATTATATTATTTGCACAAGCAAGAGGCTAAGTGCATGCTACTTGTATTAATTTATCTCGATCATGCGTCTAAATATTGACTTGAAACACCCCAGCAATTCCAGTACTGGCTGAGGATCATCTGAGCAGAGGCTAACCGTTGTATTGGAGGTTCCCAAACTGGACTGTTGCTGTCTTGCTAAGAGCCAGCTGATCACATAGTGTCTGCTATCCTCCTTATTTCCAGTTGATAAACTGTACCAAAAGACACCTACATAAAATACATTTGATATTAATTTTTCATCATGTAAGTAATTATTATATTTGCCCCAAGGAAGAGTTGTCATTATCAGGATGGTGATATTTAATGAAGAAGAGGAGTCTGAGGCTACGTCTACACTGCACAGTGATTTTGGAATAAGCTATTCTGGAAGGAAGACTTTGAAATAGCACATCTACAGGGAATATTGGAAACTAATCTGAGGCAAACTCCCCTAATGTGGACACGCTACCTTGATTTAGAGCCTCAGGAAGCCACTGGGGAGTAATTACTTTGAATGGCCTGGGGTAGGAACTATTTTGAAATAGCAGCAGTGGAGCATCCACACTACTCCTCTTCCGAAATAGCTATTTTGGAGAGGCGTTATTCCTCATGGAACAAGGTTTACAAATGCTGAAATAAACTGCCTGTTATTTTGAAGTTATTTCAAAATAACAGGCTAGCTGTATGGACGCTCGCCAATTTATTTTGGAATAACATCCATTATTCTGAAATAACGCTGTTGTGTAGACGTACCCTTTGAGTGGCCCAGATTCAGATCTCATGTTGTACACCAGTTGTAGACATCAGTAGGATTATACCTTAATTTATACCAGTATAAGATGAGATCAGGCCCCTAGTCGCTGTTAAGATGTGGTCCATACAGTGGAGAAAGTTTGAGACTCTCTGGATTGTATCAAATTGTGGGCTTGATCCTGCTATGGACTTCCAGGGAAGAAGAAATAGCTTCAGTCTTCTAATTTTTTCTTCTGTGAAAAGCAAGTAAAGGGCTAGCTAAATTGAAAATCTTTTTTTTTCCCCAATTTGGGGTTCAAACAAAATCTGAATCTTAAATTCTGGAAGCACCAGGCATTAGTACTAGTTTGGCAGAGTGTGGGAGTGAAACGGGATTATTTACTTAAAAAAAAGGCTAGGGAAATACTATTTCTGCAGTACTGGGATGTAGGGCAAACGCTCTGCTCCAGTTTCTTCCCTTTCCACCACCCCATGGGATAATTCTGCAGAAGTTCTCAGTATGTCTACACTCAGAGCTGATCAACAAAACTTCTGTCATTAACTGTCTCCCCACCCCCACCATCAACCACAAAGTTTTGCTTTGGCAAGTGAAAGTGTGAACGCTGCTTTGTCAGCAGGAGGACAAAGTGAAACCCACTCGTTGGGGGTGGAAGTATTTTTGCCTGCAAAAGTGCTGACAAACAGCGTTCACGCAAGCTGACTTTTAGCGACAAGTTTGGAACCTTATGGCTCAAAGCTGTGTAGTGTAGACATCCCCTTTAGGAGGAGAATTGTACCTGAAAATTTGCATGTACAGATTGTCAGCATTTTCTTGATAACAAATAATGCTGTTTATAGCATATGCTGCATATCAAAGTCAGCGCTTGAATTGCATGTATATGACCCTGCTGAATTAGCCAGGCTTTGATTTATGCAAATCAAATGGGGGTTGCTATTAGGGATGTTAAAATGCCTTTATTTAGGTAAACGTGTAACGGCTGAAAATTTCAGCAGTTATGCGTTTACACGAGGGGGACAGGGGATCTTGTGTAACCATGCACGTTAACCGATGAGCCCAGGCCAATCGGTTAACTGTACACAGACACATGTTTCCACCCCCAGTCGCTATTCGAAAGCGTGAGTCTGAGAGATGGCAGTTTTTATTGAAGTATAACATGTATCTGCAAGAAAAGTATACTGACTGAACAGAGTCTGATCCTGAGGAATTTTGTCCCAGTGAGTATACTCTAAATGCAAGTAAAATTGCAGTGGCGAAGTGGGTGAGGTAATATGTTTTATTAGACCAACTTCTGTTGGTGAGAGAGACAAGCTTTTAAGTTATAGCGGGCTCCAAAGTGCTTCTCTGTCACTAACAGAAATTGGTTCAGTAAAACATAACTGCCTCCCCCACCTTTTCTCTTTAATGTCCTGGAACTGATGAAGCCACAACTACACCACATCTAGTAAAATTGCAGTCATTTCTATTAAGAAAACTGATGCATCACTTAGAGCATTAATTTAGTTTTTGTTCAAGGAGCAGTAGAAGTAGTGGCAGGCTTGGTTAGGGTCAGGATACAGTGATAAGTGAGGAGTAGGTGTGTATTGAATCGAAGTTAAAATGAATAAAATAAGGTAGCTTACTGGTACTGCTGATCATGTATTTGTAACAGTTATTCCCTATTTTCCCCTTTATCAAGTTTTTTTTAAGTCTTCCTTCATCTTTTTATGTTCCTACTCAGATAACAAAGCTGTTTGAAGGAATGTTCAGTTTCTTTCTCTATTTTCTCAATGGGACACCAATCACTACATTGAGTTCTCAGGGTCTTATTTGTGAACTAACATTTTAGAAGTGACTAGGAAATCTCAATTTCTAGGTGCCCACACTGAGATTAAAATTAGCTTAATTTTTTTTCAGAGTGAGGATGAATACTTCACACTTTCTGAACATCTGGCCCATGAGCACTGAACTTCATTATTTAGTTCCGAAAATGTAACCTAATTTTTGCAGGATTTTTTAAAATGCTTAGTGTTGTAAATGCTTGCCATCTAAATTTTGGGTTAAAATAGTCTCTGAGGCAAAGTGTCTGTCTGTCTCTGTCTCTTTCTTTTTACTATTCTGAGTAATATAACTGGTCCTCAAAAGTATATATTTCAAATGTCTACATAGCACCATGTGCACCTATGGCCATACGTAATGTGTGAGATTATGCTTTGGAGTTAATTGCTGGCTTGAAAGGTGACCCTGTTTTAAAACATTTTCAGTAAAGTCTTAATTTCTCTATAAAACCAGAAAACATCCTTGTATGCTTACAGGGTGTGTTTGTATGCTGGAAACCAGAGTTTTCCATTCAGGTGCACCTGGCTAGCTATATTGCAGACAAATGTAAAGTTGCACTTCAAATGGCTGCACAAATTCATTCATTACTGGGACCTACAGAGACCACTGTCCTTTGGATTAGAAGACTAACACACTCTCTGTAGGCCTGACCTTAACACCACTGAAGCCAATAAGAGATTTTGTCAATTTCAATGGATTTTGGATCAGCCTTAAACTAGTGCTTTATTCATTATTTGTAATTTTATTTTGTAATTCAGTTGACAATAGGGAACGGATTGCTTGATGATTGCCTCTTCGATTCATTCTTTCTGAAGCACCTAGCCTTAGCCACTGTTGGAAGACAAAATACTGGGCTGGATGGACCATTGGTCTGATTCAGTTGGCCATTCTTATGACTTAGAGTCAGAAACAAATCAGAGATTGCTATGTTAATTTCACTTATGATTTCAGGTATATGTAACTATGAGAGAAACTACTTGTCAGTCCCAAAGCGTTTTTTAAAAATAGTTTAGATGTATGAGTAGGTTCAGATTTTTGCTTTGTTACAATTTAAAATGTTTTGTCAATGAACTCTTGAGCATCTCATACTTTAAGTAATTCTTAATTGTCCTGACGTTAAAAAATCCTAATCCCATGAATATCACATCTGGTGACTACTAGAAATACAGATTTAAGACTGCAGATTACTAAAATCCTTTATTTCTGCCATTTATCATAATTATAATAATTTTCATTCAATTCTAATAATTGTTTCCTTCACAAAATGTACTAATTTAAAATTCTGAGATTTAAAATGTTGTCCTGAAGCTTTGTAGCACACCCTTATCCAGAAACAAACTGACTACTTAAGGTGGTGTGTGTGTGTGTGTGTGTGTGTGTGTGTGTGATTAATTCATTATTGAGTTTCTTAAAGAAACGGCCAACAAACGATACAAAATGGTAGATGACATCCAACTTGTGAAAGTTTTCAAATACTGCAGTTCAAACCAGGCCATACTATATAGACATAACATCTTGGGGTGGCAGTAATAGTAATAAAATGGGAGAAGACCTATATGAAGAGGGCAGGAAGGTACCTGATGGGAGAGGAGACGTTTGTAGGAATGAAGATACTTTGATCATCTCAACTTCTGTATACAAGTGTACCTAGAAACAGGGCCCAGTTTCTTCAGATTCATATAATTGCATTTATATTTTAGATAGCAATGAGCTATTCATTCTTTGGCTGTTAACTGGGACAGGTCTGAATATAAATCTGCTTGCTCTTCCATTTTTTGTAATATTATGTACTTGTCGATCTTCGAAGCTCCCATGAGCTTAGGTTTTGTGCTGCCGTTCAACCCAGTTTAGTGGGTCAGTCTGTGGAATTTAATTTCCCTTTGGGATTCTGGTAAGGCAAATACAGCGGTTTAAGATCCAACTATAAGTTATGAAATTACATTTTGTTATAAATCAGTGCAGCTCATCTCACTTCCTCTGTTACCTTCTATTTTTCTGCTTTAATTAAGGACCACATTTCCAGTTTAATGTCAGTTGGGCTTCATTTTTGGGGACAGTTCTGAACCTGCACTTTGTCACCTTTTACATCAAATGTTCCTGCCTGTGAATTGTGGACTTTAATATTCACCTTACTTAAATGGTGGGTGGAGGTATCTGAAGTCGGGCACTGAGCAAACAGTGCAGAGTGTAACTTTTTATTGGTTACAGGTTATTGCTACTAATCTCATGTATTAACTAACCTGACTGAAATGGTACACGACTTCACTGAAGTTCTGCCCCCACTGCATGTAGCAGAATGTAGGTTTTACATTTTTTCTGTAGGTTAGCACAGTGAACCAGTGCTAAGTCATGAATCCTAGTGGGCTTATATGGGCCACTGTATTGGATTGCTTTTTCCATGGTTTTTAACCCTTGTATTCTGCACCTGTGGTTTAAGTCACTACTACTTCTTGAAGAAAACAGCAAATAGATCGTTTTGGATGATTATGATGATTTCATACATTTCTGTGTGACCTTTGGGGCTCAGAGCCACTTCTTTTGCCTAATTAGTATATTTTCAATAACGTGTTGAGATTTTGATAGTTTCTTGTAGATACAGAAATAGAATGTAAACACCTGAAATTAGGTCATTTTCACCAGTTAGTGTATTTTAGTGTTTGTCATCTGTGTGGTTTCCTGATCTCAGTGTTTCCTGATCCTAGTATTTAACCTTGATCACAAGGTTTCAGTTAACTGCTTTTTATTATATCTGAAGTTATAAAACTAACACTTCAGCTACATTGTTAAACCCTTATACTTGAAAGCCAAGTGTTCTGGGTCGGTCACTGAGGTTGCTAAATATAATTGGTCTCAGTGTGTAATGCTTGCTTAACAGCCAAGAGACAAGTAGTGTTGCATATATGTAATCACCTCTCTGTGCACTGGGAATGGATCAAACGCATATGTGCTAAATGTGATTTCATAGGCGTATGTGTTGAAATAAGAAGTTCGTATGCACATTTCCCTTAAATCCCATGGAGCACAGATGTGTTTGTAACCATCATCCTCTGGTTAAACTGACACAGGTTCCATTTCGGACAATTGCTGTCCTCAGCGGTGACCAGTATCATCACTCATGATGATAACTCTCATACTGACCATCGTTGTAGATTGTCTGTCTCTAGCCAGAAATAATTATAGCAGGAATCAGAGACAGGTGGTCATTCTCTCCTATACTTAACATTTGAAAGTGTTAATGCCACAAACATAGAGTAGTGTTCTGAGACGAGCGTTAAATGTATTATGCAACATCTTGTAGTCTGAATGGGTGATGCTGTGCGACTATCGTGGATGAACTGCAAATGATGTAATCTACAGTAGCAATTCCACCCTGATACCATCCAATGAGTGGTATAATGTTTTTGAAATAGGAACTCAAAACAAGTCGGGCGAATGGAATTTTCACACAGTAAGCACTTGTATAAACAAATTGTAATGTTGGAAAAGTCAAGGAATTATAGAAGTCCAATTGGCTGAATGTGCTAGAGCAGTGGTTCCCAAACTTTTTGACATCACGCCCCCTTTTTGATTTTTGAGACCCTCCCCCCCCCAAAAAAATAGCAGCAAAACTTGTTGAGCCAAAAAAAAAGAAAGAAAAAAGAACTGACTGGGGCAGCAAAACTTGTTGGGGGGGGCCTGGGTTGCCTTGTACCCCCCTTGGAATTTCTTCATGCCCCCCCAGTTTGGGAACCCATGTGCTAGAATGCTGTATTTCAGCATTATGAATAAAGCAGGCCTAGTTCTGCCACCCTTACTTATCCTTATTGGGACTACTCAGACAGGCCTCACTCCAGCAAAGTGGTGTTAGTACCAGCTTGATTTTAAGCATGTAAGTAATCCTGTGGCTTTTGGGAAAATTTTTCCCCCAGGTCAGATTTGCTGATACCCTGGGTCCTCTCTCTCCCTCCCCTTTCTATGCAGTATGTGGCACGGGTCTCTTACAGGTTTGGAGCTAAGGGTGGGTTTTTTTAAACTTGAGGTGTTTAAAACATGACTTGAGACTTCAGTAACTAACCTAGAGGCTATGGGTCTCTTACAGGAGAGGGGTTGGTGAGACTTGATGGCCTGTGATGTGCAGGAGATCAGACTGGATGATCACGATGGGCCCTTCTGGCCTTGGTATCTGAGTCTCTTAGTCTGGTGATTTCAGCTGGACTGCTCTTGCTCGAAGCTAAGCCTGTGTTTGAAGTGCTTTTCCGGATTCAAGCCTATCTGAGCAGCCCCTGTCAAAGCAAGTATGAAAGGGAAATATTAATCTAACTACAGAAATATGGTATTGGGATGAAGTGTCTGGAGCATTTTGGAATTGTGGATAATTGTATGTAACGGTGCCTGGGAAAGCCTAAATGTACATAGATTCAGATTCCCCATCAGTCAGCAGAGTTGTTGTGTCTAGGGCCTGACAGAGACATGATGGTGAGTAGTCAGCGCTCAGTGGTTAGCTAGTCCAAGTAGTCCGTTTGCTGTAGACCGGAGAAGACGTTTCCTCCTCTTGCCTGAAAGGAGGGGGTTGTGAAAGCAGTGGGAAATTTACGAAAAGAAGCAGGTGACCCCAGGAGAAGTCTATACAGAGATTCAGAGGGAAACGGGGGAAAGAGACAGATGTGGAGGGGAGGGGACAGGAGATCCTCCCAACTGTCCAGACAGAACAACTCACGATCCCACCCCTGGACTCCCAAGGGCTGGGTGGGCTAGTGAGGGACCCAGGATGTTTTTGTTTTGTGCTTCATGTTGTTATTTATAAAGGAGCATAAAGATGTTAGACTTGGCGAAGGGGGGGGGGGGGGACACAGCCTCACAACTGCTGTGGGCCCCTGACGCTTAACCCGCATTGCACCTTTGGGCTGGGCTTTCTGGGAGATGGCGTGTTCTTAAGTACTGGGGAGTCCTAAGTCAGTGCAGCACCCAGAGATGCTGTCCATTGGGCTCCAGCACTTGGGAAGGGAGTGTGCCAGATAGGCCTGCTCACTGAGCATGTGGCTAGGGGCCCGAGACTGGGGCTATGGTTGGACTCCATTCAGGTGCCAGGAGCTTGAAACATACAGGAGATTGAGAGCCTCCCTGTCCCCCCAGAGAGGGCTTTGATTCCCCTCTCAATAGTCCTCATGCATGTCCAGGAAAGGGCCTGCTAAGATCTGTGACTTTGCTATGTATGAAGGTTTCCCTATAGCCCCACACATGTTTATTTTGTTTAGAGAGGTTAAAAATTATCAGCCCTTCCCTCCTCTTGTGTGAATATTACCAGTGATGGACCCAAAATACAAGTTATGACTGTTTGACTCATCTGATTTCTGGGAGCAAGAACAGCCTGATTCAAACAACACGTCTGTCTTCCGTGTCATGGAATACGTTTCCAGAGCTTCTCTGGCCTTTGTTGGGCAATGTATTTTATGTTTAATCTTGCTTGGAGAAATGGATTTTGACACTTTTTTTTTTTTTTTTTTTTTTTTTTTTTGAGGAAGCTAAGTTCTGGTGTGCTCTCTCATTTCAATCGAGTAATTTTATTTAGTGGGGTAGGGGAAAACTCTTGTCTTGTGACTTTTTTATTTTGATGTGGAAATGCGTCCTTTAATCAATGCATTCGTCTGATTTTCGCTCTACTTTTTTAGTTTAATGTTGCTTGCTAGCATAACTGGCAAGGATTAACGTAAAAAATGATGAGAAAAATTTTGATCTGAAAACTGATCCGTTAGGAAGGATAGGATCCTTTTTAGAATAGTCTATTACACAGATTAGAACAACTCTTTTTTTGAGAAATAGAGTTTTGAATCCAAAGTGAAGGATGAGAAGAACGATATAAGAGCAGGTTAACTGATTGACTTAGAAATGTGACTTAAAACTATCCTAAAAAGTTAAGTGGGAGAGGAGAAAGCACCACTTAGAATCATATTTTTGTGAAGCTGACTTTCAAAGTGGGTTACTTTAGGGATTGATCATAGCATATTGATGTCAGAGGGAGTATTTCTTGTGCCTCCATCAGGCTTTGAATTGGGCCCTTAAAGCTCTCTGCATCACAGTCCCACTTGATTACTAGAGCTGTATATAAAAATTAAAGCTTTACCTTGAAAACTAGTACACGGTCATGTGTACAATATGCCTAAATTAATAGGCACGTACATTCAAATATCACTTAAAATGGTAATGGCATATTAGACTCTTGAGAAAAATCATAGGCCCTTTGGAAACATTGCAAAACAAAACCTCTTTGTTCTTTAAATTTCATTTGGGTCACCACTACTTCTCTGTCAAAAGTTCAGTGTTTAATTTTGGTTCAAGATGCGGAATCGGAAAACCAGCTCTGTGGAAATCCTAGCCTGTATCCTGTAATATCATCTCCAGAGACTGAATAAAGAGAGGTCTTGTTTGTAGCTTTTACCCAACTTAGAGAAACAAACAAACAAGCTAGGGGGGAGTTCACTGTCTATGCAGTTCACTGCAGATTCACTGTACATTGCATCGTTTTTATCAAACGGTGCAATACCAACTCTTGCACATGATGCTCAAAATGTGTACATTGGTGAGCATTCTGCGTGGTCCTCAGGTGATGGTGAGATATTAGTCTTTGGAGTTGGTAGATTTCTGTTAATTTCTGTACAAGTAAAACTAGCTCTCTTACTCGGTTTTTGCTTTTTTACTCCTAACCAACTACTAGGACATAATAGTCTTATGTCTTCCTGTAATGGCTTGGGTTGCAAACTTCTGCCATTAACGAGGACAAGGAATTTAGGATTTTCTTTGGGCCTGATCCTGCAAGGTGACAAGCATCCTCAACTTAGCAGAAAGTGCTTAACCTCTTCATGGACATGCTCAGCACCTTCCAGGATCAGAATGTTGCTTTGATAATTCCAGTAAGAGATTTGAAGTCTTGAACTGTGGTATCATTCCAGCATTTCTGGCTCTCGTCCCAGGCCAATCATTCCACTTAGTAGAGCAATACAAATGCAAGATAATGGGTGCAGATAACCAGGATTTAATATTATATTACAGTATTTTCTTTTTACTTTTAAACGGCTGTATTGTGATTAGATGTTCCTTTTATAAAGTACTTCATTGTTAATAGGTGTCTCCCAGAAACTTGCATGCAGTATTAAAAAGCTCTGCTGGAGGATAGATGGCTGTAATGTGGCAACAAATTTCAGTGTGTATTCCAACTGGTATTGTATTTAAAGATGCTTATTGACTCCACCAGTCACTTGTTGGTAACTCCTTGCCTCTCTTGATATTTTCAAATGCACAAAATTAGGCATCCAGATACCATTGACTTCCAGTTGGAGTGGGAAACTTAATTCTTATCTGAATCTTTCAAATCTCTCCCCCTATAGGGTTGCCAGATACTTTCACAAAAAATCCTGAATGTGGCAGGGAAAAAATTGGTTAAGCAAAAAAAAAAAAAAGACCAAACTTGTTGAGTGAAGGGGGGGTGGGGGAGAAGGTCGCTGCGCCTTTAGATTCCCGTGCTCCCCTCACCAAACGCGGCAGGGGGAAAATGTCCCCACCAGCCTTCTGTCTGAGAAAAACAGAAAATAGCAGATATTTTACCGGGTATTTTCTGGTGGTGTGTGGGTTGTGGGTGTGTTTTTTTTTTTTTTTTTTTTTTTTTTAAACCGGACAGAAGACGCAATTATCAGACTGCCCGGGCAAAAACTGGACACCTGGCAACCCTACTCCCCTATAGTCTTAAAGTAGGTTCCAGGATAAAGGTGGCCATTTGACACGTGTGTGGGAATGAACTTCTATGTGTCCAGTATTTAGATATCTTTGATTAGTGGTATAAAATGTTATGAGATCCTGTTAATTGTGGGGCAAAACCACATGCAAGTTGTGTTAATTCATGCCAGTTAAATTCTGATTGCCTGCTTCTGACAGCATTATCTGTCCCCGGCCCACTAACCATTTTCTTGGTGGTTACTATAACATTCTGTACAGCAGAACAGCTTCAGAGACTTTCCACTATCTTCTTAAGCAGCATGGCAGGGAAATATTGGGGGGGAAAAATGGAAGTGTTATTTTGCACCATTGTGTGTTCTGTATTTGCTACATGGATTCTAGAGGAAAACATTATAAATTTTTTAGAATTGTGGTTCACAGACCTGAAGACCTGCTTTGTCAGATCTTGAAGCTCCAGAAGTACTTGGCCTCGCTACCATTAGTCTATGTCTACACTGGCGGGTTCTTGCGCAAGAACATCTTGTGCAAGGGTTCTTGTGCAAGAACTCTTGCGCAAGAAAATATCCACACTGCCATGTGCGAGCTGTGCTTTTTGCGCAAGAGCATCCATGGCAGTGTGGATGCTCTCTCGTGCAAGAAAGCTCTGATGGGCAGTTTAGCCATAGGGCTTTCTTGTGCAAGAAATCCCTGCCGAGCGTCCACACTGCCCGCTTGCGCAAGAGCTCCTGCGCAAGAGGGCTTCCACCTGTTAAAAAAAAAAAGAGCGTAGCTCTTGCTTGCGCAAGAAGCCCTCTCTTACCACGCCGTACTGTAAATCTTCTTGGGCAAGAGCGGGCGGGCAGTGTGGACGCTTTCCGTAAGAACGGCCGTTCTTGCGCAATAACCCGCCAGTGTAGTCATAGCCTTACAGTTTTAATCAGTGTAGTTATCATAGGTTCTTCTTCTAATATTGTAATTTAAATCAATCTGTGTGCCATTTCATTATAGCCCATCTACCACCAGTGGTATGTGCACCACAGTTTCACAACTGCTATTTTAGTGTGTTTTTAAAAATGTATTGTGGGATTTTTTTACGTTCTCCTGTTTTTAAAAGTAGAGTGGTGAGTCCTACCAAACAGCGGTCAGAACTAAACATTTTAAAACAGTTTTTCTAGACTTAAAATGTTCTGACTTCAAATTTCAGCTCCTTCAATGGCTAGAAGTGAGGGTACAAAGCTGGGAATCTCCTGTAGGGAGAAAAGTTGACAGGCATGTGGGGGCAGAGTCTGTGCATAGCCACAGGTTCTCCTATCAGTTTGGAAGCAGTTGGAGTCGGCTTAACATCAGCATTAACAGGGACCTTTCCTCATAGAGGAACCTAGATATAAATCCTCTGAAAATGTATGATGTAAATCCTCTGTTTGAAACCTTTCACACTCAGAGCTGTGACTTGTCTCATAAAATGTGTGCGTGGATATATTTTATATATCTGGCGGTTCTGACTGCCGTAGTGTGTTTGGGATGGTTCATTAGTCCTGTCGCTGATGCCTCTTGGACTAGTGTGTGGTAAGTATCACTTGGCTGCCTTTCATTTTTCTCCTACTCCTTGACAGTAGCAGTTAGTAGAACCAACGTGTACCAGTTGGCCGTGGATGTGACATCGGTCCCTGAGACCTCCCTGCCGCAGGAAGGCAGCAAGTCATTCCAGGTATCAAAAAGATTGAGGAAACACTGCTTTTGAGGAAGATCTTGTTGCCGAGGCTTCATTTGTCCATCACTGTGGAGTGTCTGATCAGTACATTAGTTCTCTGCTTCTGCATGCCTGTTACGTGCACTGCATGGGACTGTCTAGCTAGGTCCTGACAGCGTATTGCTTCTATCACTATGTTATGGAAGTACCAAGGGCAAGAGTTGTGTGTCTGCTTACATGAAGGGTCTCTTTGCTGCCTGTACCAAAACTTGTGTCCACTTGAGTGTTTACATTCAAGATGGCAATGAACTTATTCAGCACTAGCTGTTTTGTTGAATAGTGTCTGAAATCGTTGGCCTTGTGGCTTATAGCTCTGGTCATCTTTTACGATGCTGCTGTTTTGGTGTCTGTGCTTAGCCCCTGAATGGAATGTGTCTCTAGTCAGGTGTTCATTATTAGTTTTCCAGGGTCATGTTTGGTGTCTAATCCCCTGGGTAATGGGCTGTTGCAGAATTCATCAGCATAGAGAGGAGGCTAAGGCCGAGGTGAGTATTTTCTTGTCCTGGTGGCACTGGGCAGCGCTCAGTGGTTTAGCGTAAACCACGGTGGAATTCTCGGGTAATGCTCTGCACAGGGGATGCATTTTGTAAAGGAGGTCCGTGTGCCAATTAGCTGTTCCAGGGTTTGAATGGGATGAGTTCTGATCTGTTTGGTTTGGTAAAAGTTGACCAAAACTCTGTAAGGACAAAAGCACTTTTGAGCTCATCTGAACGCCTGGGTGATGCAGGGTGTGAGATGGGCATAACCTGCTCTTGAGATTTATCATAAATCTGTGGTGGTGCATCTGATGTGTCGCCTGAGGATTTAAGAATAGCCATACTGAGTGAGTAAGAAAATGGCAAATGAAATTCATTTGTTGATGAATGGAAAGTAAATACCCATTGGAAAATTATAATCTCAACTATATGTAAAAACAATGGGGTCTAAATTAGTTGATACCTTACAAGAAAGATCTAGGAGTTATTGTGGATAGTTCCATGAAAATATCTGCTCAATGTACAACAGCATTGAAAAAAGCTAACAATATTGGGAACAATTTGGAAAGGGATAGAAAATAAGACTAAGTATCATCTTGCCCCTATATTGAAGATGTGGACATATCATGTATTCTGAAATGGGGCAATCTGGAAACTGTAAGTACACCATCTAGAAAAGCATATACTCAAATTGGAATAGCTATAGAGAAGAGCAACAAAAATGATTAGGTATATGGAATGGCTTCCATATGAGGGGGGAGATTAAAAAGAGAGACTCTTCAGTTGTCTCTCTTTCCAAGCCAAGGCGGGATGTGATAGACATCTATAAAACCTTGAACGGTGTGGAGAAACTGAATATTATTTATCATTGGATGATACACAAACCACGGTCATTCAATGAAGTTAATAGGCAATGATTCTAAAACAAAATAAGTATGTACTACTTCATATAATGCACAATCATCTTGTAAAGCTCATTCCCAGGCGATGTGAAGGCCAAAAGTATAATTGCATTACAAAATGAATTGGATACATTGATAGAGGTTAGGTCCCCTCATTGGTTATTAGCCAAGGTAGTCAGAGGCACTATTCCATGCGCTGGGTGTCCCTTAACCTCTGACTGTCAGATGCCGGGACTGGATCGCTCGATAAATTGCCCTGTTTGGTTCACTTGCACTGCAGCATCTGGCATTGGCCACTGACCAAGGCAGGATACTGGGCTAGATAGACCTTTGGTCTGATCCACTATGATCATTCTTATGGTAACAGAGGAAGAGATGGCAATCTGAGCAACCCCAAAGTAGCATGCAGTATTTTTATTTCCTAGGATTAAATATAGACCCCCCAGTTGCTGCTTTGGCAACTGTTGCTGGTCGGTGCATGTCACCAGGATGCAGGCAACATGCTTGCTGATGTCTTATGTATGCTGCCGTGTAAACACGTTGTGGGAGCCAACAGCTTGAGGCATTGCCAAAAACAGCAAGACAAGGCCAGCTGATCAGCGTGACAGAACTCCCTCTGAGGATTACTTGTCTTTGCCCAGAGGGGTGAAGACTTGGAGACTCGCCTGCTTTTCTGCTATATAACACAGAAATGTCACATATGTCTATCGCAATGAACAGTGCAGGACAGCTGGTAAAGGGGTTTGGACAGGATCACTGGAAAACACAAAACCTCTTAGATTTTTATGTTTAGTTACTCAAACCTGTCTATAAAATGTATCTACCTGGCTTGTTTCACAATAGTACCTGAGCACCTACCACAAGGATAAGATCTGTGAATGATGGACTGTGAAGTGTTCTCCCCTGCTTTACAGATGGGGAAACTGAGGCATGAGGCAGCTGACATGACTTGGCCACGCTCCCACAAGAAATCTGAAGCTGAGCTGGGAGATGAACCTAGTCCATTGTCCCTTGTTGTTATGCCATCCCATAGCATCAAGTATGTTTTTAGGACTTCATTCATGACGAGGAACTGGGATTACTTTTAAAAGGGAGCTAGCTTTGTATTTGTAATAAAGGATACACTTGTTGGGGACCTGTGTGGAATATAGTGGAAGAGTTTTCTGTTCCTGTTGATTGCTGAGAGAGTATATGAGTAAATGTTTCATAACCAAGGAAAAAATTTACTTAAGATAACTTTGGCTGCCTGATTTATAAACACACAAGTGAGGTCGTTCAGAGTGAACCGAGATCAAGCAGTTTATGCTGCGTGTCTTGCAGCCCATATATGAATTTCTTAAAGTAGACCAAATAAGACCCAGGAGGAATTGGTTACATTTTGTTTGTGTATATAAATACAAAATATGTGAATTTTTATTGAGGAAAATATATGAGCTGTAAGGCAATCCATTCCTCATTAGGATTTAATCCAGTTAATCTCTCCTGCTGTTGGGTATCTGGACTCCTCCCAAATATTTAAAAGAGGGAATGATTTCTCTTTCTCTTCCTTATGAGCCTTGGGAGGAAACAGCTTGATTAGGTTGCCGGGTTTTTGTTTGCTTGTGTGGATAGCAGAATGAGGAACAACTCATTCAAATCACTGTGGTTTGTGTTCTGCTCTGGGGATGGTGAGGGCTGGGGTGACGTTCCTCTTCAGGGGAAGGGAGTGCCAGAGTCTGGTTCCTGCGTCAGGGGCAATTCTGGCCTCTCACAGTGAGGAAGCTCCCCCCTTGGTCGACAGTTTCGTTGTTCCAATGGAACGTAGCTGTCATGGGAGGAGAAGCTGTCCGGTAGCTAAGCCTGGTCCTGCAGAGAAGCCAGGGTGGGGACTAATGTACTGGTGACGTGCTTGTGGCAAGCGGTGTGGCACCGCTGCTGTCTGTTCAGGACATGTGGTGCGAGCCAGAGCTCTGAGAAACAGAAGCTTAGAGGCCACGAGTGCTTGGCTGAAGATGACCCGTTGTGTGCCCAGTAAGATTGGATACACTGTGCAGGGCAGTCACAAGTAGAAGGGTGTTTGCTGCTGTTGGTGTTCAGGTCTTTGGGTGCCCTGAGTCCAGAGGGACCCCCTGATACAGTCACAGGGCAGCTGTCCTCAAGACTGAGTCATGGCCTAGAGGAGGCAGGCTCTCTGTTTTGAAGAGCAGAGAGCAAGGTTAGATCCTGCAGGGGACATACTGCTCTCTCAAGCTTTAGGTCCCCTCCTGCCCAGTCAGCGAGGAAACTGTAGGATACGAAGAGCTAGCACATTAATGAAATCCAGGCCCTGAAAAGCAGATCGCTTTCATGGAAGGTGTAGGCTTCAGTGCAGGCTTTGACCCAACTCCCACTTCTCTAAATATAGGCCTCATTTTGCAGTGAGTCTTCTTGCTTGGGTGACCACACTTTACAATCAGTGCTGACATGACCCGTCTCCAGAATCCACTAACGTTGCTTATGTTTTGGCCAATAGGGACATTGCTATTAAGTGAGCTGATGTTCACAGTCCCCTTTCCTTCCTTGAGCCTTGCATACTTTCAGCCCCGCTGAGTTCATTGACTGCAAAGGGATTGCTATTTTAAACTGGACTTTCTGATTGGAAGAGTGGTGTGCTACCCACACAGGCTGCTTGAGCTGGCTGAAGGTCTCTACGTTGCGTCTAAAGGTTATTTGGGTTTCTTCCCAATTTCAAAACCTATTTAAAACAGGAAGAATAATAAAATCCTATTGAAACACTTCATTTATTATCTGTCCTTTAGCAATGCGGCACATCTATTAGCTTGCGTTGGTTGTGGCTCAGTTGGAAGACTACATCAGCATTTCTACTCTGATCACAATTACCTTTTTCTTCTGTCATAAAGTATAAAGGTATAGAAAGTGTTAGTGTTGATTACTATCAGCATGGAGGACTGACTTAAGTTCTTTAAAATAAACCATTTCAGTTAGAGGTGTAACAAGGCAGCTCTTTTGCTGTAGCATCGCTTTTTTGCACAAAATCCACATTCTTCACCGCTGCTGTGATTAGGCTAAATAGCCAAAAGGTGGCAGCACTCCATCTGTTTAGCTGGGCTATATTTTGTAGAGAAACAACTTTTTTCTTTAAAACCTGTTTTAGAAACCTCCTTTAGACAGGCTTTCAGAGTCTGAGATTCGAAGTATATCCTATTATATAGAAGCAAACATTCAAACACATCATTTTAATTTTTAAAAAGATTCCTTTCTCGTGTTGTAGACTAAGCAGTGACTCCTAAATTGTAAATGAGTAGTATGACACATACAATATAGAAAAATTAATACAACTTTGACACAGAGCTGTTCAGTCCCTCTGCATCCAATCAAAGCACTGCTATACCACAATCAGCACAAACCCCGAAAATTCTAGATACACAAGCACAGTTTTCAAAACCACCCTGTCCCAGGAGACCGTTTTGGTTATGACAGTCTTGTGGTCCACTGAAATAAAGTGCCTGTTGCTACTGTGTTCCACAGAGTAGTTCTAGCTTTCTCCACTGTGGGACAGGGCCTCTTGCTCTACCTAGCAGTCGCCGTATGCTGATAGGCTGATATGCAATTCTCCCTTTCTTTGCCACCTCCAATCAAACTCCAGTTCATTTCTCTGTGCAGCTGCTGCCTCAAGTTTTAGATTTTAACCACAATTTTAGGAATCTGTACTTTTTGGGTGCGTGAAAATTTGCAGAGCATCTTTCATGCCCAATTTTAGGAGTCTTTGTGACAGTCTCCGAAAGTGCAGGAAAGACAAAGTCAGGAGGTGGTAATTGCTAGTTTTCCCAGTGGATTAAACACAAGCTTGGGGGTCAGCTAAGGGCCACAGACAGCTGGTGGCATTGAACTATGTTCATGATAGTCCACAGCCTGGCTGCGCTCCCAGGCAGGAAAGCATTCTGCTCCGAGGTCTTGAATATACCAGTGATATCATGTGGGTTCAGACGGGCAAATTGTTGCAGCTGATAGCCAATCTGGTGGAGCAAGAAGCAGTGCACGTTGGTTTGAACCCCCTAGCTCTTATCAAGTGCTGCATCACAACCAGCTCCGTATCAGCCTGTCCAGGTGAGGCATCGAGCAGGTGGAAATTGTCAGGTATTTGGGCAGCATCATAGACAGTGCTGGAAGATGCTCAGAAGATGTAGATACCTGCGCCCAGGTCCTTCAGCGGCCTCTGTTGGGGGGTGTTGTGACATCAAACTTTCTATGAAACTGAGGTTCTGTAAAACCACCGTTATATAAACTCTGTGGTAAGGCGGTGAGCATGGGCTCTGAGGAAGGCCAAAGAACACTGGATTTACGTTTTTGATTCTTGCCGACTGTGTTACTTGCTCCATATTCAGTGGCAGGATAAGATCAGAAATGAGGCTATCTGAAGCCAAACTCAGTAGCTGGCTCCATCAGCACTGGTTTGGTAGTGACAGCTTTCTTGACGTAGACATTTTAGATTGGAAGACTAGTAGATTCTGAAACACAAGTAGCAGGAAATGCAGCTGTGTGGTCAGCGATCGGGTGGGATGTCGAAAGCTGTGGGGATGCAAGAGGTTCGTCAGTGATGGACATAATCTGAGGTTACCTCTTGACTACCGTAAGCCTCTTTCCAGAGATCAATCCAGCTGCTCTTCAGTTTGCCAGGAGTCCATGTGCCTTTGGGATTTGCATCCGTGATCGTGGTTGTGATGAGAGCCAAGCTAGCTGAAGTACTAGTTCTGGCCATTCAACTTGTACCTCCCTCTGCGGGCCATTTTTGGGAAAGCATAAAGGTTGAAATATCCTCAGACTAGAAGCTGTTACTGTAAAACTATATAAAATGTTAAACATGAGACAGTTTGAGTTGGCCCTGAACTGTGCAGGGGTGGGACCTTTAACAGTCTTGTCTAAAGATAGCTGTTTGTCTGTCTGCTGGTGGCTTGTCACTCGCTAATTTAGCAGCTGTTAATGCTGTGTAGTCAACCTGCAGTTGGCGGACCTGAAGGGAAGTGGAAGGAGATGATTCTCCCTCTCTCATAATGAAAATTCGGACATATATGAAGCTTTTCATGTTTCTCATGCAATCTGTATGCAATGGCGCGGAGTCACTCAGTGGATTCAAACCATATTAAACGAAAGACAAACTTGCCAGCGTTACATGTGCCATTTTAGATTGTTAGAACAGAATTTTTAAAACTAAATCTTCATTCAGCTTGTCTGCATTACACTCCTTGTGGGCAGTCCTGCCCTCCACTGTTGTCACGCCTTGGTTACACAACATTACCACAATACTGCAATGTTTGGAGAGTAGGGCAATGTTTAATATTGGGCCGGAAAGAATTTTTGAAAATATTCCTGTGGATGTAAGGCCTATTAAAAACCATTCCTAAACACACACAATCTGGGTCCTACATTAATTGATATTGCTGCTTTAAAAAGGGTCTTATCCTTTGACATATTGGTAGAGCAGTTTATGAGGAAACCTCTGCAAGAATAGATTTTTGTGCAGTAATCAAGGAAGAAATACATGTGTATTAGATTTCTACTTGGTCTGAAAAGTCAGTGCCATCTGTTCCAGATGTTTTCAGCTGCATTTATAGCAAGTAACTGCTGCGCCGTTTAAAAGAAAAGCAGTTCATTTTACTTTCTCACACATTGCACATAGACAGTCGGCCATGGAAACAATTCCTTGGTGTGCATAACAAAAGCTGCATAAATAGTGTTGAATAATTTAATAAATGTGAGCTCTAGGGTAAGGCTTTTGTGCAGGTGTGCTGGCTTTGAATTTTTAGCCGCTAATGCTAGCTTGTACTAAGTGTTAAATCTTATCTCACAATGCAAGGAAGCAACAGCTTTGTAAAATAGTTAGTGTTCATACATTCTAAAATCATACGAATTTATCCTCCAGAACAGGCGGCTGGTTACCTGCAGCATACAGTATGTGCAGAAAACACCAGACTATATTAACTGGAGATGGGCCTGTGTGCAAAGTTCAGAATTGGATCTAAACTTTGTGGGTGTCAGGATCTGGGATTTTGGTTTGGGCTGATTGCTAGAATTATACCTGTCACGTGGTGCTCTAGTAATTATCATTGTACAGTAATCCAGAAGAAACAAGTGCACTGCGGGCATTCACTTTACTGGTCTTGAATCTGGTACCCTCTCCTTTGCCTCTTCCCCCTATATGAAATATTCAGGAATCTGCTGTGCAAAGTGAGCTTTCCTTAGTTGGAAACCAATAGCTAGAGCAGTGATGGGCAATCTAAGCTGGTAAGTAGGCCTTCATCTCAGCGGGCAGCACGATTGTCATAACCAAGACGATCTCCTGGGATAGGGTAGTTTGCTAACTGTGCTTGCTTATCTAGGATTTTTAGGGTGTACAGATTGAACTGTAGTGGTGCTTTGATTGTGAGAGCCATGGTCTCCTTCTGCATCCAGTGTTGTTTGCAATCGGCATGCACCTCACTTCACGTGCCCTTGCTTTATGTGCCTGTCTCTTTATTAGTACTTTGAGGCAGGTAACCAGAAGAATCTAGCAACCCTGCGCATGGGCAACAGTAAACAAAATATCTCATGGGCCACACATAGAATCCTGATTGGCCACATATGGCTTGCAGGCCACTCACCACTAAGCTAGAGGATATGATAATGCGGATGTTAGACTACAAGGGGGTGGAGGGGAATTACGAAGTTTTATTGGCTTGAAAAGTTCTTGGAATGGATTTTGCTCAGAGAAAGATTGTCCTCTGGTAGCAAAGCAGAACTATGAGGGGTCCTGTGGCATCTTAAAGACTAACAAATTTAAGGTGCCACCGAACTCCTTGATTTTTGCTGCAACCGACTAACACCTCTGAAAAGTGTAGCAAAGCAGACGTGCTAGTAAACAGATTGGTCTTAAGAACAGCCATACTGGGTCAGACCAAAGGTCCATCCAGCCCGGTATCCTGTCTGGCAACATTGGCCAATACCAGATGCCCCAAAGGGAAGTGACGCAACAGGGAATCCTCACGTGATCCCTCCCCTGTCACCCACCTCCAGAGAAACAGAGGCTAGGGACACCATTCCTACCCATCCTGGCTAATAGCCATTGATGGTCCTACCTCCATTCATCTATCTAGCTCTTTTTTAAACCCTGTTAAAGTCCTAGCCTTCACCACATCCTCTGGCAAGGCGTTCCACAGGTTGACTGTGCGCTGAGTGAAGAAAAACTTCCTTTTGTTTGTTTTAAACCTGCTGCCTATTAATTTCATTTGGTGACCCCTAGTTCTTATATTGTGGGAATATGTAAATTTTTCCTTATTCACTTTTTCTACACCAGTCATGATTTTTAAGACCTCTATCATATCCTCCCTTCATCTCCTCTTTTCTAAGCTGAAAAGTCCAAGTCTTTTAAATCTTTCTTCATATGGGACCTGTTCCAAACCCCTAATCATTTTTTGTTGCCCTTTTCTGAACCTTTCCCAATGCCATATATCTTTTTTGAGATGAAGCGACCACATCTGTATGTAGTATTCAAGATGTAGGCATACCATGGTTTTATATAGAGGCGTTAAGATGTTCTCTGTCTTATTCTCTATCCCTTTTAAAATTATTTCTAACATTCTATTTGCTTTTTGACTGCCGCTGCACACTGAGTGGATGTTTTCAGAGAACTATCCACAATGATTCCAAGATCTCTCTCTTGAGTAGTTGTAGCTCAGTGGTCCCCAACCAGGGGCATTTATGTGCGCCCACTGAGTGATCAGGGCTGGCCCAAGCCATTCTTGCACCCTGGGCGGGTGGCGCATGTGCGGCCCCGACTCCGGGCACCCAGCAGCCCCAAAAGGTTGGGGACCACTGTTGTAGCTAAATTAGTCCCCATCATATTGTATGTATGGTTGGGATTATTTTCTCCAATGTGCATAACTTTACATTTATCAGCATTAAATTTCATGTGCCATTTCAATACCCAGTCACCTAGCTTCACTAGGTCTCTAGATGCACATGGTAGCTCTGAGCTCTTGAAGATCTAAATCCATAGCTGCTATTGTTAGTAGACTAAGGATGTTAGGAAGTGGATAATTAACTAACCATGTAGTAGATGATACAATTTATATCTACACAATTAGTCGATAAGGGAAGGTGCTCTGTCCTGGCTCGTGCTGGTCCAGGAGCTACCCCCACTGCAGCTGTGCAGTTTAAATGTAGTAGGAGTTGCCCCCTGCCCCCAACATCAGCTCCTGTCGTTCCCCCTCCCCCGCTGCCTCTCATACAGAGGTAGCAAGGCGGGGGGTGGGGGTGGGGTGAGAGAAGCGAGTAGTTGAGCACTCGACTTGACTACTCACATCCCTATAGTAGACTACCATTTTGGGGGAGCGTGGTTAGAAGATGGTATAAGAAATTGGTATGTTTGGGATTCTCCTACTTTGATCTGGCCATCTCAGCCTTTGCAGGAAAGAATGCTGTGTTTTTTATTACCCAAATGCACCTGTCTTTCAGACTTCGTAGAAATCTTTATGCCCCAGTTCTGCTCTGGAAAGCCTCATTGACTTCAATGCCAAATGCTTGCGGTGTGTAAAGTAAGAATGTGTATTTGACAGGTATCACTGAATGGTTTCCCTATCCTAAGAGCACATGGTAACTGTAATAAAGGTTACAAATGGTTACTTAGCATCCACGTTAAATATGATTTAAGTATTTAGTATGTTGCAGATTTCTTTTAATTTTAATGGTAGCTCTTAATATTTGCTAGTCAGAAATGGGTTTATAAACACTCGTTTGGGAAGTTTCTGAGGTCTTTCGTGGCGAAATTGTATAGTGAAAATCACGTTTAATGCAACAAGACGACTTCCTGGCATTGTGATAAAATTAGGAGCAAATGGGAGGAAAAAAAAGTGGGGGGTGGAGAGATTTAAAAAAGAAATGTAGAAAATCAATGAATGAATGGAACACACACACACACACACACACACACCCTGCTGTGATGGCCTGACTTGCTGTAGCTTGGTCTCAGGATAATCCTCAGATGTCAGATTTCCGTAAGGCCAACATGTGACAGACATAAAGCTTGCCTCTCTGCAGAGAAGTGTGCTTTGCTGGTATTAAGAGGCTGGCTGACGCCTGGCCTCTCGCTGTGCACGAGAATGTATGTGTGTGTCTGCATGCACTATGTGTGTCGGCGGGCGTAAGTGGTTCTACAGGCTGTGTGTTTTAGAAGAGTTTGTCAGTGAAACTGGATTTCCACAAGCTACTGGCTAGTGTAGAGGCACACCGAACTATTATGTGTGTGTCTCTTTTTAAAGACGAGACTCCTAGCTGGGATTACCTTTCTCACACCTGCCACCACTGATGTCCTCTCAAGATTAGAATTTGAGCTACGTCGGGCCAGCTTAATACCGAATGCCATTCAAAGGGAGCTGCATGAAGGAACAGCAAACGTGGAAGGAAGTGCAACAGCGTCCACCCAGTAACATGAACAATAGTTTGCAGGTTAACCAGCCCAGGAATTGGGGTGGTTCAAATAGCTCACTCCAGGAGAAATCTGAGCACTCTTTTTTCCTTTTCTATTACTACAGAATGGAAGATGAGGCGGTGCTGGACAGAGGGGCTTCCTTCCTCAAGCATGTATGCGACGAAGAAGAAGTGGAAGGTGAGAGATCTATATTTCTTGGGCTAATGTCACTTTAAAATTGAATAGTTATATATTGGAGCAAAACCAATTGTCAGTGACAAGGGTTGTTAGTTCTTTTTTCTGAACAATTAATCCTAAAAATGATTGAAACGGCAGCAGCCAGAATTAGCATGGTCAGGACTTTTTACACCTAGAGAGCCCTGTTTTCAAAGGAAGAGTTAATGTGCTGCTGGTGTGCTTTCTTTTTTATTTCCAAAAGAACGTTCACCTGCCTCTACAGGACAGTCCTGAGACACTATGGTTTTTTATATGAATGCATTTCACAGTGTTTATGAATCAGTATTGCACTGTACAGTGTATGGCATACATTGTCAGGCCTCACAAATGGAAGAGAACCTTGTGCAGAACGATCCCAGCCGAGTTGGTATTTAGTGCTGGCTGCTAGGCGCCAGACTCAGGGCACTAAGAGGATAATTTTCTGTGGGGATTCTTTCAGCTTAGAAGAAATACAGGCCATGACTTTGTGAGGCTTGTTTAACTAGGCCAAGACGCTCCCAGTATTTAAAGAAATGAACACGTACGTCTTTATTTTTTTGTTTTGTTTTGCATAAACTAAAGACAATGTTTGTGTAACGCTCCCCAAAGTATGAAAACAATTTGAGAAAATGTCCGCACAGTTCGGCAATCGGGTCTCTGAATGCAACTGTCAGGCTTCCAGCAGTTCCAAAGAACCATTTCAACGAAAAGTAACCTGGAAACTGCCCGGTATGAGAAGTGCAGTGTTTTGTTTCCTCGACTATAACGTCAGCTGTGCTCTGTAGCTATAAAAACCACCCTGTTAGTTGTAACTAGGCCATTTACTGTCTATAGGGGTAAGGTGAGTGGGTCTCTGGTTAGAGGATACTGCCCACATGGGTGCTTTGGCACAACGTAGACCTGTAATGTTTCTGTATATTTTGAAGCCTAAAATGGTGACAAGTCCTGTAATTGCGGGTAGCAACAAACTGCCCCCTGCCCCCTCCGATAATAAAACAGCGATAGCTGTAAGGAGCAGAGCAGCAAAAGGTCATGCCAAGCACCTGGAGGAGTATTAAAAATAGAAGGGTTTGTGTGGCTGTTAAGACTATGATTTTATATCAGTCCCTTCTTTAATAGTCATTCCAGACCAAGATCCAAATTGGATCTATCATTAAAGAATCACAGTCCAATTATCACCTGGCTGGGGGCAGAGAGTAAAGGAGATGAAAAGACATGAAGTGTCTCCTAATTCCTCAGCACAGGAGACTGGGAGCTATGTGGCAACCTTTTGATATGCAACTCCAAGTTTGAGTCTAACTCCCAGGTGTCTCATGAATGATAGTGCCTAAGTACTGCGGTGAAACTTCTTAAAACAGTCCAGATAACAACTAGTTAAGGAAACTAGCGCATGTACATATCTGAATACTTGCAGAGTAGCAAGTGCCATCGGGCTGGAAGAGGAACAGATGTACTAACGGCTACGTCTAGACTGCATTGCTTTTTCGGGATACCAGAAGTATCCCGAAAAAGCAATGCCGTGGACAAAGAACGCGTCCACTTTTTTGATTTTTTTTTTTTCGAAAGAACGAATGCGCTCTTTTGCCATCCCTGTAAACCTCGTTCTACGAGGAATAAGGGATGGCTTGAAAGAGCACTTTCTTTCTCAATTTGGCGCTGTGTAGATGCGCCAAATTTCGAAAGAGCCTCTTTCGAAAGTAAATTGAAAGATATGCAATTTGCAATGCAAATTGCGTATCTTTTTCTGATTTAACAGTGCAGTCTAGATAGCCAATGTGATAAGACTTCAAGTTGCCACATTGCTTCTTTGCTGCTCTTTAGGGCTTGGGTTATCTTTGTGTTTGCTGACAGCACCTGGCATGTTTTGGGCACTGTTGCTGTATAAATATTTATTCTTATGCGTTGGCCTTTTGTATGCATTGCACTTGCCTAACCCAGAACTTACCACACATGCCAGTGCCTCATCTGCCTGCTGCTATAATTCTAGGGGGAATTACTGTGTAGACTCATTCATTAGCCTGGTGGTTTATAATCCAATGGATAGACAGAAATGGCAAAACCCTAGCATCTTTCATAAGTCAACCCTATCTTTCAGGGGTTGGCAAACTTCCAGCTCTCGGCCCATCAGGGTAAGCTGGTAGCATGCTGGGACGTTTTGTTAACCTGGAGTGTCATCAGGTATGGAGCCCCATAGAGCCCAGTGGCTTCAGTTTCTTATTCCTGGCATCCCTCTGCTTGCACTGCGTGTGGGAACGGCAAATTGCAGCCATTGGAAGCTGAAGGGCTTTGTGCCTGCAGAGGCTCTGAATAAACAAAATGTCCCGGTGCACCAGCAGCTTCCCCTGACTGGCCAGGAGCCGAAGTTTGCCTACACCCGATCTCCAGTAACAATGTAGACCCATTGATAAGCCAGTGCCCACTCTTTGATGCTTCGCTTTTATACCAGAAAACTCGGCTCATGAATAAGTATATACGGTGTGTATATACATTGAGAGAATATGTCCCTATGGCCTGTCCATGGTGAAGTTGTCATTTCGCGACTGATGTTAAAGGCTAAATGCTACCTGCCTACCTTGCTTTAACATCAAATGGGCATAAGTAATAACTGCAATCCATTTTTCATTATGCTGCTTTGTCAGTAACTAGCGGATGTCTGTATGCTTGGAAATATGATTCAGCAAGACTGGGGTTGCTTCCTGCTTCCGTTTTTGGAGAGTAGAAAAATGTAAACATGATTGGGGGAATCGGAAACAAATGGCACTCCGGGGTCAAGTTTTTTGAAAGAGAAAAGCAGCCCCATGTTTATCTACAACAATGTACATTCCTTTCTTAGTGATGTATTCCTCAAATTCCACTAGGTTAGGAATGTAGATATGCATGATAAACAGATGACTTAATAACTAGTTTCAGAGCAAGGGAAAAAGTGAAACTCCACCTTATCCCTTGAGGGGAATGAGAAAAGCAAGGTCTTATCTCACGCCAGTAGTATCTCAGACTTCATAGTAGGGCGGAGGATACTTGATTTCAAGTTTGGCAGCTCAGACCTCAGAGAGGGTTCATGTACATAGGTGAATGTGGCCTGTACTTCCATAAGCTTTTTTCATCATCTGTATCAACTTACTTTGTTAGCGATACCATGGAGATGGATGCAGTATCGGAACTTAATTAGAAGAGAATTCTCTGTTACACTGGCAATTTATGTGCTTGGATCTCATCAACGTTAAGGGGAGTTACCTACATAATCATCTGTACACATCGATCAGAGAAATGTGGTGCTTAATTAGGGACATGGCAACAAGAGAAACTTTTTGAAAAATACATAAATTAATTTTAAAAAAAACCTCCAACCCCCTAAAACCATTTGCCACTTTTGTGAAGCCTTTTTTTTCTTTTACTTGGCACTGTCGTGGTGTCATTAGATTTGTGTTGCCACACATTTGTGGGGAAAAAGTTGTATAATGTCATAAAACACTATCCTTAATTTAGCTTCAATCAATTTTGCAGTAACGGCTGGAAGACTGGTAATGAATTACTGGTTAAATATAGTATAAATGAACACATACAATTAAAAATAAGCAAAAAAATTCCACCACACAACATATGATGTTCATTTATTTTGGTAACTTAGTTGAGTTGGAGAATAGCAGAGGGAGCTGCATTTCTCTCTCCCCAAAACTGCCACATATTTGGATTTTGCTATTGTGAAATTAGGAATGATGACTTAAACTATAAACTCTTTGTGGCAGAGACTGTCTTTTTGTTTGGGAGCTGTCCAGTACCTTGTTCAGTCCCAGCAATGGGCAAGGCCCACAATGCTACCACAACAGAAATAATAAATAACAATAATAGCAGTAGTTTGGATTTCAGTTCTGGTTTTTATGTGAGAGGGTTCAGATAAGATTTCCATTTTGGCTCCTCTTTAGTTTTAATTCTCTGTTCTGCTTTGTATATTCTTAAACTGTTATAGTACGACATGGCTAAATTTTCAAGACTCAGTATTACAACCTTTTCTGCAAAGATGGGAGCCAATTTCTTTCTGGGGGGAGGGTGGTGGATAAAATGCCCTTCTAATGCTGAGGGTTTTTTTTAAATTTCACGACTCAATACAAGTGCAGTAGAACGTATCTTAAAGTGGTCTAGTAGGAGGTTCCTTGCCATAATACCACTCTTGTAACATTTGCTAGCTTAACACTAGTAATTCTACCAGCATGTTTACCATCTGTGTCTTTTCAACATATGGCTATTTTCATTGTCTGTAGATGGAATATCAGTCTAGTCTGCTGCAAATGTCTTTTATCGGTTGGCAGGCTTCAGTGTTACCTTAAAATGTGCTGGTGTCATGTATAGCATCACTGCTTTCTCACCTCCACTGATGTGATGGCTTAATGTCCTATTTGAAGAGCTCTGATTTAAAAAACTTGGGTCAAAATTTGGATGATTGTAAAGTGATTTTATTTAAAATGGTACTTAGTTCTTTCTAAAATGCACATTCAGCTATCAGGGGTCTTTCATCTGCTTTTTTTTTTTTTTTTTTTTTAAAGTGCACCTTTGGGAAGTGTTTATAATTTAGGGCCAGAATGGACCACCAGATCATCAAATCTGAATCTCTTAAATAGCACAGCCATCCGCACGCAAAACACTAAAAGTCCTTTGAGGCTGGAAAGGCACTGTATGAGTGTGGAGTGCTTTTTCTTCTAAAGGAATAGTCACTTCTCCAGTGACAGAGCCGGGTAGTACAAATTATTTTGCATCACATCTGAGGAAAGTGTATTGTAATATCATAATGGCAGTAACATGGCTTTTTAACCCCTGTTTTGAAGAGAGAAGGTAGGGATTGCTGATTGCTCCTTGCTTTTAATTAAGGAAAACTCTGTCAGCATTAAAAACACTTAATATGGTGTTAAATGACCAATTTAAAAACCATCCATCTCTGTGCTTAAGTGACACAAATGTGATGCACACCTGCTTTCCAACTGGGCGGCAAGCCAGACTTTTGCTGGAAGCCATGCTAGTTAAAATGGCAGGAGTCAGCTTGCAGGATTCTCTCTCCTGGTGCGGGTGTTCCAAGTTGGAAGACTTTGGCTGTACTAATGGAGACACACCAGAATGGCCTGTACGCCCTACAGCTTATTTGGGCATATTTGTAGGGACTGTGTAGGCTGATCACTTTTTGAGGGTCAGAGCTCTTGCCGTTGGGCTGTGTGTCCAATAATATGCACTTGCAATGCATATAGGACTGTGCTATGGTCAGTTTACCCCATCAGGTTATCTGACTACTGCCTCAATTTCTCCCTGGGAAATGCATGTAGACTTGTGGTTTTTGTCACATCCCTTTCTTGGGGTCTGATTTCCTAAGAAACCATAATATTTCAGTATCACTAACAGTACAAATCTGCCAGCCCTCTCCACAGGCTCTGGAGTTCCTTCCCCAAACCATTTCATTTCTAAATTTCTATTTAGGGGATAGGGCATTTCCTAGCTGAGGCTTGTTCTGCTCCCATTTGGGTGGTATGGACTTCCAGGGGCCCTGGGTTCTCCTCTTTCTGCATGAACAGGCGTTTTCTTATATGAAGTACTCCACCCCGGCCATTTGACTCAGTTGCAGGCAAGACCCTTGACACAGCATGCTGAGACACACCTGTGCTTAAGAACCACAAGCACCATTCAGTCAGAGGGATCTCAGGTGGCTGTATGGATTTTACAAAGGCTTGATGTTTGAATCTTTCCCCCCACCGCTTACATGTGTCCACCTCTGGCGTGAGACACTGCAACTTTTCACTGATGCTCAACAGCACTACGTGACCATTTAGGATGGAAAGGGACGAATATATAAAATGTGCCTGTCTCTGCTCTGTTGGATAGCGTGTCCCTTCTTGAATTCCTTCAGATTATTTTAAAACAAATAACGTAAAGGTACATAGATAGGAGGTCAGACTGAATGATCATATTGGTCCCTTCTGGCCTGGGACTCTATGAATCGAGGAAAACTTAAAATAGACTCATAGACTTTAAGGTCAGAAGGGACCATTTTGATCATCTAGTCTGACCCCCTGCACAATGCAGGCCACAGAATCTTACTCACCCACTGCTAGAATAATCCTCTCACCTATATCTCAGATATTTAAGTCCTTGAAACGATGGTTCAAAGACCCCAAGCTGCAGAGAATCCTCCCACTAGTGACCCGTGCCCCATGCTACAGAGGAAGGCGAAAAACCTCCAGGGCCTCTGAAAATATGGTAGAGAGGTCCAATCACAGAGCTATATTTTAATGGCCTTGGATATCTGCCATTCTGGCCCTCTTTTTGTTTTATACTCATTTGTGATCTAGAAATAAATACTGAGAAGCCACCTAAGCCTACCCCTGGCAAAGGAAAAGAAAGGATCAGTTAAAACAAATCTGTGCAATAAATCAAAAGCTATAGAAACAAGTCATTTATCAGGTATAATTATCAGACAAACAAACCAGACAGCCTCCCTGGAAGCAAAAGGTAAAAATTAGGACAATAAGCTTGCATGAATAGAGCTGATGAAATAGAGCTCAATTTCAAAGTGGAGTAGGGAAGATCGTGAGGAAGGCAATGAATGCTGGGGCGCTTCCTTGAGAAGAGATAAGTCAGAGGAAAGAGGTATGTTGGTGTATGAATATGATAAAGAAGGCTCAGTGGGGGGGGGGGTCCAAGCTCCCCGCAGATAGAGGCTGCTCCACAGCAGGCTGACGGTCTGTGTGGAGAGCTGGTTTTTAAACTGGCTCCCCTTGCAGACCGGCTCCCACCTGCCACCCCCTGCTGCTGTGTCTGATACAGAGGTGGCAGCGCAAGGTGGCAGGGGGCTCCCCGGGAGTGGGGCTGGGTGGGAGCGCACTGGCTGCTGGCCCTGCCCCTGGGGACTATCCAATAGTTGTGTAACCACTAAGATTTCATGTGGTTACACGACTATTCAGTTACACGATATCTAACCTCCCTAGAGTAGACATTCCTGCTTGGGCTGAAACCTGGCAAAAGGGGTGGGTCTCAGACCCAGGTCCAGCCTGAGTGGGACTGTCCACACTGCTATTTTTAGCCCTGAAGCATGAGCCCCGGCAGCCCTAATCTATTGGCCCAGAGCCAGGAGTGTGGTGTTTATGCAGGGTAGACTTCTCTTTAAATGCCACTGTAATGTATTGAGGCCCATTGGCATGCAGAGTGGATATGGAGATAATGTAGCCCTGTCTCAAGGAGCCTGACCTTTGTGTAAATCAGAATCTAGTTGAAATCCTACTTTAAAAAGAAAAGGCATCCTCAGTATTGTGAACCATAATTGCATATCCAGAAGCAGTTTGCCATTGGGAAGTACTAGTGATATAGTACCGCAGAATTAAGTATATGATCGGAGCTTTTATGCCTTCCTCGGAGGCACCCAGCAATTACCAACATTGGAGACAGGGTACTGGACTAGGTGAATCTTTGGTCTGTTCTGATCTGTCACTACTTGGGTTCATCTTCATTCTGATGGGCTATGCCTACACTATGGGTTTTTTCCGGGATATCTAAACTCCGCTGCGTCCAGGGAACATGTCTGCTCTTCCGCAAAAAAAAAAAAAAAAGCGGAAGAGCAGATGCGCTCTTTCGGAAGCCCTGTCTTCCTCCTCCCACGAGGAACAAGGGCTCTTCCGAAAGAGGAGGGTTTTCCAAAATTTGGCCCAGTGTAGACTGGCCAAATTTCAGAAAAGCCTCTTCCGAAAAAACTATTGGAAAAAGGTACACAAATTGCAGAGCGCAATTTGCATACCTTTTTCTGATAAAGACCCATCGTCTAGACGTAGCCAGGGTGCTGAAGAGTGAAAAAAACAAAATTTTGGCCATCATTCTTATAGGCCTTTTCTGTACCTTTTTTCTTGTTCATCCGGTGTACTTTCTCCAACACATGTGCCCTTGTGTGTGCTAGCAGTGGCTTTCAGTGATATTGACGAACATTTCAGTCTCTAAAAGCTTCAGAATTTAGCATGTTTCTTTCACCAACACCTGCTTCTGTTGCTAATGCAGTCAGCAGAGCTGCAGCTGTGATATGCAGGAAGCAGCTTCAAATCGCCCAGTCCTGACCACCTGTGCTTAGGTTGTGGAGAGCAGAGTTCTTGTGATGTCACAAGTGATGTGCCAAAAACTTGGGCAAGCCATGAAATAGCAGCAATTTACTCTTAAGTATCATGCGGAGTGAATTACAAGCACACTTTTTTTTTCCTTTAAAGAAATGCTGAGGTGTAGGCAAATTTAGGCTAAGTAGATATATGTCCTAATTACGATTCTACAATAACAATCAATGCCCTGGTTTATTCCAGATTCTCAAGAGTTACTAGTGCACATAAGGGGGCGTGGAGGAAAGACTACCTCTTCTAGACTTAATGGCACACAGTTCATTAGCACTGTAAGACTCCTGCCCTCCAACACAGTCACAAAATTCAAAGTCCTTCCTTCTCAGACAGTTTGGACTGAATAGGGTGGTCAAAACTTTCAAATTTTCATGCTTAAATAAGAGGCTTGATTATATTCTGAAGGGCTGAACACTGAAAGCTCCCACTGAAGTTAACGGGATCCATAGAGATCAGCAACTGTGGAATACCAAGCCAGTGTAAGATTTTATAATTTATATAAGATGCTCTTTCAGAAGTCACCCTCTTCTTTGATTAGGATCCAAGCAGCGTTGGCCTGATTAGATCGGCTCATGGCATGGGAGGGTTCAGTAGGTTGTCTAACCTCTCTCACTTGGAGCGTCAGAAAAGCTGCTTATTGGTTTGTGGGTAAGAGTCTAATAATAGATTATAAAAACGTCAGGTTGAATTCCCAAAACGTGCTTGTTGTCTTCTGTGTTGATCAGTTTTATCACTTGCCAGCTATTGTCATTTGATCTGCCACTCAGAAATGACACTCCGTCGTGGTTATTGCACATGACTAATTTCAATCTTGCCGCCCACTGAGACGGAGGGGCACTCATGCAGCCCATTCACTAGCCTTGGCTGCCCATCGCTGCTCTAGAGACTGTTTTTATAGAAAGGTTTAATGGATCTCTGGAAGACACGTACATTCCAGTGACTGGATGAGACCTTATTAAAGATTTCACTTTTCACTCATCCATGCCCATGTTTTTGCTATTATATCAAAAGTCCCATTGTTAGATCTGCATGCTAAATATTATTTTTAGAACCTTTGGTCGAGTTCAGCTATTGAGTAACAGAGAGGGAAGGTGTTACACTGGCCTACTCAACTTTGGAAGCCCCAGGGGCCACAATAATACTCATAGCACATGCCGAGGGCTGCAACTTAAGTGTGGTTGCATATGCATGCAAATATATATGCAAATAGTTTCTTTCACACTGACGGGCATGAATACAAAGATTAAGCCTTAAGCTGTGGCACCGGACCCAAATGTGGCCAGTGTGAGCCAGTCAGCACCTCTCAGGCTCTGCTCACAAGGCAAAGCAGCCAGCACTTCCCACAATGCCCCGGCACTCCCAGCACCTCCTCCCTGGGGGCTAGAAATGCTGACACCCTGTACCTGTGTGTTCCAGCCAGCCTGCCCGTCTGCGTCTTTCAGTGCTCACCCGTCTGGTAGGCGCCTCACCATTGTGGAGCGTGTTCCCAGTGGAGGCCACGTTCAAAGGATCCCACCTGCGGGCCACGTGTTGAGCCCTGTGTAAACTCAAACCGCACCGCAGGCTGCAAACAAACGGGCCATATGCAGCCCACGGGCCGCGTGTTGAGTAGCCCTGGTGTTACACTTCAAGAAACGTCTTAGTTGTTTGAAGAAACAGGGCTTTAGAATAGCAAGTTAGAAGTGTTAAAAAGTACATTTCTCCCCCTCCTCCCTTCTGCCCTTTTAAACTTTTTTTATATGTCTGGAGAGGAAGAGATGCAGATATGCATGTAATTGTTCCCCGCTCAGTGGAATATCTGTGGTTATCTATTCCAAACCTTTCCTGATAATTGGGCAGGGCGTGTAGTGTAGCATGACCTCCAGGGCAAGTGCTAATACCTCTTCACTTGTAGGCTGTAGCAGCTGGTGGATTCCTGGTAAGAACTTCCATGCATGGCTCAGATGGAAAGATTCACTGTTAGGGTACGGCTAAACTACAAGATTTTGTCAGAAAAAGGTACGCAAAATGCGCTCCCCATCTAGACTGGGCCAAATGTTGGGGAAAAAACCCTCTTTCGGAAGCCCCCTTCTTCCTCATAGTACGAGGAATACAGGGGCTTCCAAAAGAGCGTGTTTGCTTGTCCGCAAAAAAAAGTGGAAGGGTAAACGTGTTCCCTGGACGCAGCAGAGTTTTTTCAGGATACCCGGAAACCCCCCTGCAGTCTAGCCGTACCCTTAGAGTTGGCAGAAAATAAAGCCTGCAAATGCCCAGGGACAGTGGCTTTCCTAGGTACAAGCAAAGATAAATGCAGTCATTCATGACTTGGCCCATAAGGATAGCCTTGCCCCATGGGGTTCCTCAGGCCTGCTCCCTGGGGTGCCCCTTCTAGTTCATTTCTCCATTAGAGGCCAGTTGCTTATTGGCATATAGTCCTATTGGCCAAGGTTCAGACTCTCTAGGAGCCCCTCCATGTTATCCTCCCGGTCTGCAGATGTAGTAGGTACCTCACATTTTCCAGCTGCAGCCTGCTCTCTCTCTGGGCTATCATTAGGCTACAAGTCACACCCTACAGTTCCCATTATTTAAGCCCTACAGCTGCCCTTTACGAGTTAATTGACTCCCTCCCTTCAGTCCATTCACACTGACTCGTCCCCTCGGCTCATCCCCAGTGACTGATGCACCTTGGCTGCAACAGCTTATTTCACTCTTATGTCGCTCTGCCCCTTCTGTCTCTGAGGGGCCCTAAACTGGTAGTACTTTACCATTTAGCCAGTGGTGAGGTTGAAATGTTAACAGCTTGTGGGCTGTCAGGCAAACATCACCAGTCATGGCATATCTGCTGGTTTGGTAGGCCACCGTGACCTAGGGAAGCAAGTTTTGTTGACTGGCATTGAGAAAGGATGACAACACATCTGTAACTGAGGGTAGTTGAGGTCTGGCTTTCTGTCTTCCTCTTTTTAATAGTAGGAACAGGATGCTACTTCTGTAATTGATACCCAGATCTGTGAAGTTCAACTATCTGTATGTATTAGAACTGGTCAAAAATTTTCTGTCTAATCCCTTTTATTGGAAAATGCGTTTTCAGTTAAACAAAATTGTTGATATAAAGTATCTGCTTCTCACAGAAAACTTTATATCCTTTTTGTTGTAAAACTGTACACCTGAAAAACTTTTAATATGTCACCCATTATGCAAGTGAGGAGACCAGGGTGCATAATGGGAGGTATAGACTGAGCCCATAGAGAAGAAAGGGGGTACAGGGCATCCAATCTACAATTCAGATGAGGTACATTAATGACATGGTTAAATGAAAACTTACTGTTTTTTCCTTGTTTTGATTTTTTTCTGAAGCGTTGAAATTTTCCATGGGAAATTACCTTAAATTCTGCCATTACCTCACTTTTGAGACTTGACTTTGCAATGTAAACATTTTTACCACAGGTGATTTTTTGTTTGTTTGTTTTTGGTTTTGGTTTTAGACATAGGTATAGATAGTGATATTGTTGATCACTGGTGCCCTCTTGTATTATCTACAAGCCTGACAGATCTGGTATCTTTTCTCATGAGCCTCTGCATCTGCCTCTTCAAACTTCACATGCTCTTTTTACATTTGGATTGTCTAATGGAACGCACCCAAGATGCAAAAAGCTGCTAGGCCTGTATAGCCCTTTTGGGTCCCATCTTGAACATGGCTAATGGAATTCCCAGAGGCTTTGCAGGGGACAGATTGTTGCACCAGGAGTGAAGGCAGGTCTAGAGAAGAATAAACTTTACAATGAGGTGAAAATGGCATGGCTCTGCGTACACATCACACTGTTTCCCATGTGGATTCAAATGGATTCTGAGGCTGGATGCCTAGGAATCTGCAAATAGATTTTTCAACTTCAAGATGAGCACAGTGCTTTGTATTCACTGAGAGCTAGCTGTGGGCCCCATTAGAATGTTTACATCCCAACTGGAAATGGCCAAAATAAATAAGTAAATAAATATATGAACAAGCTTCTTAAACCATTTTTTCCCCCCAAGAAAAAAGCCTATTTTCTTTCTCTGGTAACTTAAAAACATCACCCTCAGACTGCCATCAAACATGACAGCTTGGCTCCCAAGTCATTTGTTGGTTGAAAATGATAATAAATCATTGCAAGTAGGGGCTTATAATGAAACTTCCCTGCTGCGATGCTTGCAGTGACCTTTAAGTTTATTGCATCGTTCTGGCTGCTTGTGTGTGCTAACCAGCTGTATTTGCAGTAGTTCGTATAACTTCATGGAGACCCAAGGAGAAAAAATATGATTCCGCTTATTGCTTCATCTTTGCAAAAGTTTTAGCAATAATTCAGGAGTCCGAAGTGAAGAAATTATGGCGTTTTCAGGTTGAGCCACTGAGTATAATAGTGCTGCCCATTACTTAACCTAACAGGGTACATATTCATCTATTAACTTGTCCTGGTGTAGCTTGTAGAGGTCCTGTTGTGCTGTTTGCAGTCTCAGTAGATGAGATGAGGGTGGGAGGGAAACAAAGACGCACACTGACGTGAAGTGGCAAGTCAGAGACCGAGCACATGGAATCCAACCAGGTTTCTGCACTTCTAGTCTATTCCCCTATCCACGGGCCATGCTGAAGTCCAGACTGTCATGAGGCACGCTCACCACCCTGGTGCCTCCAGCTGGTTGCTCTGCAAATTAGCTTGTTGACACGCTGGATGCCCCGTCGAAACTGCTGTTTTTTTTCCGAAAAGCCCTGTTTTGGAGGGGGGGGAAAAAAAAAGCGGCGGCCGCCATTATGCAAATGAAGCACCGGATATTTAAATCCTGGCTTCATTTGCACTTTCAATACATCTAATTTACATCCCTCTGCCAACAGAGGGGTGTAGTTTGGATGTACCGTAGGAGTCCTCCTTTATATAGCCCCCAGCTGGGCCCTCATTAGCCAGAACTGCCTTCAGCTGGGGCTTTGCTCTCAGCCCTTGCTCAGGGCTGGGCTTTTGCCTTTAAAGGGCCAGTGCAGGGCAAATGCCCTGTGTCACAGACAGAGGAGCAAAGAGCTGAGGGGTGGCTCCCTAATGTATATCCTGGCTCATCAGTGGCACCAAAGGTGAAGAGTCCAAGGAACTACAGAGCTACAGAAAGGGACCAAGTTCTAGTCTCCAAGGTGAATGCATAATGTCCTGGTTTCTGTAGGAGTCGTACCCATATGCCTGAAGATGCAGCTTACCCCTAATGTGTTGCAGGACCACATAAAAGCAAACTGAGCATTTGGAAACCCCAGCAAGGGCACAGTGGATAAACTCGATTGATGTGTGAGAATCAATATTGAGAGAAACAGCAGGTGTAGGGTGGGGACAGTAAACACAAAAGGAGGGAGAGTAGTGACTCTTGACAAGGAAATCTCGTTGCCCTGACCAGATGGAAAAGCCAGAAACAAGAGGGCAAGGTGCTTCCCACGGCTGTGTAAAGCAGCCTCCTTCTATGAATCACTTTAATTCTGTGGTCAGCTTGATAATAGAAACCCATCATAGTAAGCCTGTAGACTTAATACTTTAATATGCTGCCAACAGAACTAGACAATCTCTTTAATCCTTTTGGTCACATGTGCACAGTACGAATTTTGGTAACGTGAAACTTTAAGTTGTGTACGCATAGGCAAGCATCTGCATTACTTAGCTTCGGTTCCCCATTCTGCCAGGGAGTGAAATGTTTCAATGTTCCCTCCTCCCTCCCCCCCCCTTAGGGTGGTGGCGAAGCAAGAGATTTTCCTGTTCAGTGTACTCGAAGGAAGTGGTTGACTTTTGTTTACATTGTTGTGAGCTCTGAGACAAACTTCTGTACTCTCCTCCCAGAGTGCCTGGCAGGAAGCAATTGACACATTCTCAGTGCACTACGTTTGAGAGATTTCCTACTTGCTGGGATAACATAGCTTTCCCATGAGAACAATTCAGTGTAAATGCACAGAGAATCATAGAATACTAGGACTGGAAGGGACCTCAAGAGGTCATTGAGTCCAGTCCCCTTCCCTCATGGCAGGACCAAATACTGTCTAGACCATCCCTGATAGACATTTATCTAGCCTACTCTTAAATATCTCCAGAGATGGAGATTCCACAACCTCTCTGGGCAATTTATTCCAGTGTTTGACCACCCTGACAGTTAGGAACTTTTTCCTAATGTCCAACCTAAACCTCCCTTGCTGCAGTGTAAGCCCCTTGCTTTTTGTCCTATCCTCAGAGGCCAAGATGAGCAAGTTTTCTCCCTCCTCCTTATGACACCCTTTTAGATACCTGAAAACGGCTATCATGTCCCCCTTCAATCTTCTCTTTTCTAAACTAAACAAACCCAATTCTTTCAGCCTTCCTTCATAGGTCATGTTCTCTAGACCTTTAATCATTCTTGTTGCTCTTCTCTGGACCCTCTCTGGACATGGTTATTCCTGATACATTTAACAAGACACATGTATGGCATATTAACATGCTGCAACTTAGAGGAGGATGGGAAGAGTAAAAATGGTTGCTTGAGTTCTCCTGATGGCCTAGATATTACTCAACAGTCACTAGAGTTTTTCTTAGACACCTGCATCAGTCCAGATAAGGGCTTTTTCAGGAGCACAGGGCAGGGTGCCATTTGAGGTGTCTAAGAGGGACTGTAGGCCTCTTCCCCTTCTCCCTCCCCAAAGTTCAAACTTCTGAATTTCATACTTGAGATCTGCTTAAGAGCTGGGGCTAGGCTAGGGCATACACTTTAACTACAACAAAGCTTGTGCTGCTCCCAGCTTTATCTTTAGGGCCAGGGAATTTGTTTCTAGACAGAGGCAGGGTGATGAATGACTGACAAGCCTTTTGTTCTCTTAAAGTAATTTGATTGTTAGATGATGATGAAAACAATTCCAGGTACTCCACTTAAAAGATAAGAAACAAAGTGTAGGAATAGTGTGCTCCAGGAGTAGGTTATTGAGGACCAGTGCTGTTCAACTTATTCATAAATGATCTTGGAAAAAGGGGTAAACAGTGATGGGGGAAAAATTTGCTGAGGATACCAAATTACTCAAAATCGTTAGGTCCAAAGAGTTACAAAGGGATCTCACAAAACCAGGTGATTGGACAACACAACAGCAGATGGAATTCAGTGTTGATAAATGCAAAGTAATATACTTGGAAAAATATAATCCCAACTATACAAACAAATATGACGGGGTCCAAATTAGCTGCTACCACTCAAGAAAGAGATATGGGAATCATTGTGGATAGTCCGCCGAAAACATCTGCTCAATGTGCAGTGACAATCTAAAAAGCTAACAGAATATTGGGAATCCTTAGGAAAGGAATAGATAAGACAGAAAATACCATGTTGCCTCTATATAAAGTCATGGTATGCCCACATCTTGAACACTGCATGCAGATCTGGTCACCACATCTAAAAAAGATATGTTGGATTGGGGAAAGGTACAGAGAAGGGCAACAGAAATGATTAAGGGAAAGGAACAGCTCCCATCTGAGGAGAGATTAAAAGAGTAGGCTTTTTCAGCTTGGAAAAAGACTGCGGGGCAGGGGACGTATTAGAGGTTGAATAAATCATGAATGGTTTGGAAAAATTGAATTAGGAAATCTTATTTATTCCTTCACTAACATAACACGAGGTCACCCAATGACATTTATAGGCAGTAGATTTAAAATAAAAGACAATTATTTCTTCACGGTCAACCTGTGGAGCTCTTTGCCAGAGGATGGCCCAAACTATAACAGGGTTCCAGTAAGAACAAAATAAGTTCAAGAAGAATAGGTCTGTCAATGGCTATTAGCCGGGATCAGCAGGGATGGTATCCCTATTCTCTGTTTGGCAGAAGCTGGGGATGGGAGAGAGGCTGTTAACCAGCTCCATGAAGGGAGTAGTTTACATAAGATGCTGGGAGACTTCTCTTCCAGTGCTCACACTGTGGCCGCGCTTTAAATGTACCACAGCTAGTGTAGACAAAGCCACTGGCTGCAGACTGAGTTCTCTCCCTGCCACTGGCAATAACTGTTGATCTCATGGCATTGCGTTTGCACTGCACCTTTGTGCAGATAAGCAACTTGACTGGGTATGTCAGTATCTGGAGTTGTGCACAGAATCTGCATAAGCCACATCTTTACTTCCCGGAAGATAGATGCTGCAGTGGTCAATCTTTCGGAGTTTGATTTAGCGGGTCTAGTAAAGACCTGCTAAATCAAAAAATGAGTCCCTTCCCCTCCCCCCCAATCGATCTCCTGCTGTGGAGACAGTGCCAAAGTTTGAATTAAGGTACATAGACTCCAGTTAAGCAATTAATGTAGCTGGAGTTGTGTATCTTAATTTGAGCTTCCGTGTAAATATGGGCCTGGTCAACACTCATTTTCCTGCTGTCTTCCAACTAGTTCTGTACCAGGGATTTTTTTGTTTTGTTTATTAATAACAAAAAAAACCCCACCCTTACCAAAACCATGAAAAGAACATTTAGGCAAGATGAAAGGACCCCCAAGAGTTATTAAGCAAAATAATAAATACAATAAAACAGCATGGCCTCTTTAATTGCGTAGGGTCAGAATAGGGATAGGAAGAGGAGAGGTTGAGCACCAAGACCCAAGGAAGGCATTGCTTCCCCTTACTCCGGTCTTTAGGTTTTTTGCTGGTGGCCATCTTGTTTTCTTGGTCAAGCCAGAAGGGAGTTTCCATGTGGAACCAGGTAAGCAGGGAGGCTGGAGGCTGGGCCCAGTTGCTGAGTGTGTTGTAGGGTTGCCAGGTGTCTGGTATTTTTGCCTCCTGGCAGGGAAAAAAACCAGAAAATACCAGACATTTTAGGTGTCTGGTATTTTCTGAATTTTTTTACCGGACAGGAGGCGAAAATACCAGACTGTCTGGGTCAATACCTAGGATAGATCTGGCTATGTATTTCTTTGAATTCTCATATAGGCTCTTAGTGGACAAGATGGAGCATATGCAGTGAATGAAGCACAGGGGTCAATGCGCTGAACAGTGATGATACAAATAAATACTGAACAGTTGCCTGCTTTGCCTGTGCATTTTCCAGCCTGTGCACAGAAGGGGAAATGTGGCCCTTTGCAGTGAGCCAGCGCGAGGTCCGTGTACCACTTGCGCCATCTCCATGTACAAGAGTCAATCTTGCAGTGAACGAGGCAAGGTTCCTACTGAAATGTGATAGGACTGTATTGTAACGTACGTGCACAGAATGACCAAGTTCAGATTGCATGGGCAACCTTAAATTTAGCGTGGCTTGTGCGCTTCATGTTGAAAACTTATTCTTTTAACAGTTGGGGGAGGGAGGAATGTGTGTGTCTGTTTTAAACACAAGTTAATATGAAATTATGTTGCTACTCTGAATGCGGCATATTCATGGATTTACATTTCAAGAAATGTAAGTTGAAACCATAGATTTGATCTGAGGACAGTCTGTAAATTAGATTACATTATTTAATGTTCTGGTTTCTATAACTGTACTATTCATATATTGATAGAAGTTTTTGGCATGTGAATATAGACTTTTTCTCCTCCCTGATTTTTGTGTAAGCATGAAACACTATCCCTCATCAGAAACTACAACCAGTCAACAAACATCTTATACTCTCTTACTGGTGCAATTTTGGTTTGGCTTTTTCATTTTTAATCAATATCTTTAAAAATACAAATCATTACCAATGAAATAACTTTTTGTTGAGTGCGACAGTTGTGAATTAAGAGTTAAAGCATCAAAGGATAATTTTTTCCTGCCACAAAATATTTTGCATTTCAGGCTGTTTTACATGACCTGCTATGCTGAGATTTAGAGCAGCAGGAGTTAGAAAAGGAACTCTGGCATGAATCTGTGAAGGAAAAAACTTGAGTATTTTTAAGATGTTTTCTATAAAGCAGCAAAAATGGGCCAAAATAACATGCACTTTCTCCTTGGCCTTTTATTTTGTTTTTAGTTCCAAAAGGCCTTGTCTAAAGAACAGGGAATCTTGTTAATGTAATCAGGCTCTACATGGTCATCCAATATTGTTACAACTAACATGTCCACAAAGCGGCAGGTTCCCCAGTACAGTTGTGTGCCAGTTGGACTGTCCCCACCTCGCTACCCAGATCTTCTTGGATTGTGTATCTCACACTGCCTGAGTTCCTTGCATTGGTTATCAAGAATTTCACATGGTGCCCTAGACTTGGGGGTGTTCCAGCCCACAAGGGCCTGCGAATCAGTGGAAATGGCTAAGATAGTTATACAGATGGGGCTAGGTATTCCCATCTCTACAGTAGAATCACCGTTTTTAATGCATTCACAAAGTTGTATCAGTGCTCAGGAGTGAAACTGAAACCTGCTATATTTACAGCACAAGGGACCACATGGGACCCATGTTGTGTGTGGCTGTGAAATGCAGATGGAAGTTTGTAGTGTAAAGAGGCCTGAAGTTCAGGAGTCCGAGTCCTTTGTCCGTGCCAATACTGAAGCTGCATAAGGCCATGTCTTCACAGGAACATTCAGGAAATAAAGGGGAAATTTAATTAGAGATGTCAAAACGCATTTGTTAAAGCGTTTTAACTGTCATGTGGACGTTCTCATTTCAGAAGTAAGGTGGCCTTAGTGCTCTGTAGTTTAATTTTTTCTTGAAAAATGTATCTTTCCCCATCTGAATTACTTAGGTTGCTGAGTGAGGATTCTGACCAAATGCACAAGTTGGAATTCCAGAGTTTAGGTTCTCACAGCAATTGCACCTCTGCCCACTTCTGCATAGTCAGTATTTTTTTTCTTGCTGTATATGTGGCTTAACTGCCAAGTTTTAAATGAATAAATATATGCAAGGCAACTGAGCTAGATGATGACTATGGGAAAGAATTACTAAGAATTTCTTACCTCAAAGACGCATTTCCTAAACTGTGGGTCCCAACCCCCCGGGGGGTCGCAAGCAACTTGGGGGGGGGGGGGTCGCGGTATCACAAAGTTTGAGAACCCCCTGCCTTAAAGGAAAGGAACTGATCGGCCTTTCAGAAAAAGCACTTGTTCTTACATGTGTATAGGATTACCCCCTTTAGATAAACATACTGCAGTCAGTGGTAAAACAAGCGTCTTTATCTGAAGCTCTTCAGCTGTACATCGTAAAATCGGCTGATAAACCAAAGATGTTCAGACACATCAAAGGCGCTTGTCTTTATCAAAGATTGAGTCCATGGCAAGTGTGTCTGAAGATTTAAAAAATAAGATGGTTATCAGAATATGCAAGAAGTGTCTTTCTGAATAATTTCCTAAAGTGTAAAGAACCTCTTTATTTTAGGCTAGTGCTGAAGAGGCAAGGAACTTGGAAAATAAGGAACCAAGAACTTTTTATCTAACTCAAAAAATGGACATGTAGAATTTTTTCCTGTTGCTTAAAAAAAAAAAAGTGTGGCAAGTGAACATCTTTATATTTGAGAATCAACGTGAACAATTTTAAGCCAAATGACGTTTTTAAAAAGTTTTTTGAAAGTGTCAGATACTTAAAGTGACAGATACTTAGAAGGGAAGCCTCTTCTTTCACCATAACATTGCTGCTGTGATGCAGTAATACACATGTATCTTCCTTGTTTCTCTGCACTTAGTGCTTTTCCCCCCTTCTAGATTTGGGCTGTTACTTGGCATATTGGACACTGGACCCAGGTAGCCAGCTGCAAGCTGCGTTGGTTTGTACCAGATGAGTGTCTGCCCCCCTTTCCTCCAAAATGCATTTGTTAAGAAAAGAAAAGGTTCATGGAGAGAGTTCTTGAGACTATAGAGATATTGTGATTTTTTTTTTTTTTTTTTTTTTAAAGCTGCGTTTTTCTGTTTCTCCACCTTTGAAAAGTATTCTGATGACTTTCAGAGGACTGTTTTTAAGAGAAATAGCTACAAATATTGAATAGCCAGCAATGAGTCTACACTTGCACATACTTCCAGTTATGGTTTCTTAAAAGAAATAATTGACCCTAAAAGAAAAAAACCCAAACCAATCTAACGGGGTGGGGGTGGGGATTTAAAAACTGCTAGTTAACGTTTGAGTAAAGCAACAAGTTCACCCTCCTGTTTACGGATACTCGTATTGTGAAGTGTGATACAAACTAGGCTTCTTGGTGTTTCTGTAAATTGCATGTATGAAAATGAATGCTTGTCTTGTTCCCTAGGCCATCACACTGTCTATGTTGGGGTCCATGTGCCTAAGAGCTATAGGAGAAGGAGACGCCACAGAAGAAGAGCTGGGCTAAAAGAGAAGAAGGAAAAAGAGAAAATCTCTGAGAACTACTCCGACAAATCAGATGTAGAAAATGCAGATGAGACGAGCAGCGGCATCCTTAAACCACTCAGTGAGTACTGCCATTTTGATGTTCCTTGTGATGTTCTGTTGGTGGGCACTGCTCTTTTCCTGAGCAGCTACAGGGAAACTAGATCCCTGAAAAAGGATTTTTTTTTGTCAGGGAATTGTTTGGAAGTGGCACCGCCCATGCACCTGGTATGAATGCTTTGTTCAGTGTCAGGTGCCATTGCCGGGTTAGCCATTGTCAGTGCCAAGTAGCCAAAGCGAAGCCATGGTAGTGTGTGAGGACATAGCAAACAATTTGAAATCTAATTATCCATCCTGGCTAATCGATTGCCACCTCTTCTCCTGTACAGAACATACGTACAATGTCCCTGAGAAAAAGGGTAGTCCCATGCCCAGGGGTTCAGCTAGAAATAGAGCTAGCATTCAGAGAGTGGGAATTCGTATACCAGTCTGACTTTTCATTTACAGTAACATACCAGATTTTAGAAAGGGATGCCCTAGTATAGAAGAGAATCAGGTTGTGTACGGGCTTGCTTAATGCTTGTATGAAATGAAATATCATGACATGTTTCAAACATCAGAAGAGGAAAGAAATGCCTTCTGCACCAAGGTGAAAATGAAGCTACAAATCCACGGTGCAATTTGACGCAGTTGAACATAATTGTCTGTCCGCCTTAAAGAGGTCCAAGAATAGAATAGCAAGGGGTGATGCAGTTCACAGGATTAAACCATGTTGGGACGGCAGTATGGCTGGCACTTGCGTAACACTGATGTGGATTGAGGCTGACTCTAATCAACTGCTATCAATCCTTGACTGTAATAAAACTAAAAATGCATTGTATTCATGCAGTTAGGAAGAGGTTGAGTGACTTGAGACCTGGTGAATGTAGTGTAGCAAATACTTGGTTTGAGATCTCTCTACAGATGCATCATTGAGAAGGTAGTCTCTGTGTATGTGTGACAATAAAATAACTTTTTGGAAGCATTGTGGTCAATGTTCAAGTATAGTTTACACTGGGTAATGTTGAGATGCGGTACACTGGAGACTGAAGGATAAATTGAGTCTTGTGTTGTGAAAATATTTGTTTTCATTGGGAGCACTTTAAAAAAATCACATTTTAATATTAAAAAAAACCCCTCCAAAATTCTTTCTTTTATTACAAGTAGATGAGGTTATTTAAAAAACAACCCTCCCTTTGCTGCTTGTATTTCTCTAGTTTAGCCAATAAAATGGAATTGTCAATGTAAATTACATGTGTAGTTGGAATCACAGAACACTAGAACTGGAAGGGACCTCGAGAGGTCATCGAGTCCAGTCCCCTGCCGTCATGGCAGGACCCAGTACCGTCTAGACCCTCCCTGATAGATGTCTATCTAACCTGCTCTTAAATATCTCCAGAGATGGAGATTCCACAACCTCCCTAGGCAATTTATTCCAGCGTTTAACCACCCTGACAGTTAGGAAGTTTTTCCTAATGTCCAACCTAAACCTCCCTCGCTGCAGTTTAAGCCCCTTGCTGCTTGTCCTATCTTCAGAGGCTAAGGAGAACATTTTTTCTCCCTCCTCATGACACCCTTTTAGATACCTGAAAACTGCTATCATGTCCCCTCTGTCTTTTCCTTTCCAAACTAAACAAGCCCAATTCTTTCAGTTTTCCTTCATAGGTCATGTTCTCTAGACCTTTAATCATTTTTGTTGCTCTTCTCTGGACCCTCTCCAATTTCTCCACATCTTTCTTGAAATGTGGTGCCCAGAACTGGACACAATACTCTAATCGAGGCCTAGTCAGTGCAGAGTAGAGCGGAAGAATGACTTCTTGGGTCTTGCTCACAAAACTCCTGTTAATGCATCCCAGAATCATGTTTGCTTTTTTTGCAAGTGTCTCACTGTTGACTCCTATTTATCTTGTGGTCCACTATGACCCCTAGATCCCTTTCTGCAGTACTCCTTCCTAGACTGTCGCTTCCCATTCTGTATGTGAGAGACTGATTGTTTCTTCCTAAGTGGAGTACTTTGCATTTGTCCTTATTAAACTTTATCCTATTTACCTTAGACCTTTTCTCCAGTTTGTCCAGATGATTTTGAATTATGACCCTGTCCTCCAAAGCAGTTGCAACCCCTCTCAGCTTCATATCATCTGCAAACTTAATAATCGTACTCTCTATGCCAATATCTAAATCGTTGATGAAGATATTGAACAGACCCCTGCGGAAACCCCACTTGTTATGCTCTTCCAGCAGGATTGTGAACCGTTAATAGCTACTCTCTGAGAACAGTTATCCAGCCAGTTATGCACCCACCTTATAGTAGCCCCATCTAAGTTGTATTTGCCTGGTTTATTGATAAGAAGGTCATGAGCGATCTTATCTAATGCCTTACTAAAGTCTAGGTATACCATGTCCACCGCTTCTCCCTTATCCACAAGACTCGTTATCCTATCAAAGAAAGCTATCAGATTGGTTTGACATGTTTTGGTCTTTACAAATCCGTGCTGGCTGTTCCCTATCACCTTATTATCTTCTACGTGTTTGCAGATGAATTCCTTAATTACTTGCTCCATTTTCTTTCTTGGCACAGAAATTAAACTGACTGGTCTGTAGTTTCCTGGGTTGTTCTTATTTCCCTTTTTGTAGATGGGCACTATATTCGCCCTTTTCCAGTCTTCTGGAATCTTTCCCGTATTCCATGATTTTTCAAAGATGATAGCTAAAGGCTCAGATACCTCCTCCTATCAGCTCCTTGAGTATTCTAGGATGCATTTCATCAGGCTCTGGTGACTTGCGGACATCTAACTTTTCTAAGTGATTTTTGACTTATTCTTTTTTTATTTTATCTTCTAAATCTACCTCCTTCCCACTAGCATTCACTATGTTAGGCATTCCTTCATCAGACTTCTTGGTGAAAACTGAAACAAAGAAGTCATTAAGCACCTCTGCCATTTCCAAGTTTCCTGTTACTGTTTCTCCCTCCTCACTGAGCAATAGGCCTACCCTGTCCTTGGTCTTCCTTTTGCTTCTAATATATTTATAGAATGTCGTCTTGTTTCCCTTTATGCTTGTAGCTAGTTTGAGCTCATTTTGTGCTGTTGCCTTTCTAATCTTGCCCCTGCATACCTGTATTGTTTGCTTATATTCATTCTTTGTAATTCGTCCTAGTTTCTACTTTTTATAGGACTCCTTTTGTATTTTTAGATCACGCAAGATCTCCTGGTTAAGCCAAGGTGGCCTTTTGCCATACTTTCTATCTTTCCTATGCAGCAGAATAGCTTGCTTTTGGGCCCTTAATAATGTCCCTTTGAAAAACTGCCAACTCTCTTCAGTTGTTTTTCCCCTTCATCTTGCTTCCCATGGGATCTTAGCTACCAGCTCTCTGAGCTTACCAAAATCTGCCTTCCTGAAATCCATTGTCTCTATTTTGCTGTTCTCCCTTCTACCATTCCTTAGAATCATGAACTCTGTGATTTCATGATCACTTTTACCCAGCCTGCCTTCCACTTTCAAATTCTCAACCAGTTCCTCCCTATTTGTTAAAATCAAATCCAGAACAGCTTCCCCCCCACTAGCTTTTTCAACCTTCTGAAATAAAAAGTTGTCTTCCACGTAGTCCAAGAACTTACTGGATATTCTGTGCCCCACTGTATTAGTTTCCCAACATATGTCTGGATAGTTGAAGTCCCCATCACCACCAAATCCTGTGCTTTGGTTGATTTTGTTAGTTGTTTAAAAAGTAGTTAGTTTGTAGTCTGTTTTGTGTTCCAGGCACAAGCACAACACTTCAAAGTTTGAGTCACTGTTTGTTAAAACAGTTTCCAAGAATGCATGGAAATATTTGATAGAATCATATGTCTGGAAGCAACCTTGAGGTATCATCTAATCCAGTCTCCTGTAGACCTGATAGTGTCTGTCTAATAATTTTCTGAACAGTCCCTGATGGACAGGTGGCAAATTCAGTCTTAAATATTCTTAAATATCCCCACTAAAGGTAATTCCAGTAACCTCCCTTGGTAAATGTTCTGAAATCTTGCCAGTTGGAGTTTATGTTGAAATCTACATTGCATATACAGGATGGGTTGATGTCTCATGCTGATAAGCCTGGAACAATATGTTGGTGCCTCTTCTACGGGCACCTTGTTAATTTAGATCTGATAGCGTGGCATAGCTGGATTTGGGAACTGCATCTCATAATCTTTTTCTCTGTCTTGAGTTTCTGCAAGTAACTTAAAATGTGTGCAAGACAAAAATGGTTGCAGTCTTCTGTACTTCCGTACTTCCAGACACAGGAGGAAAGAAGGTTGGTCTTTATTAGAAGAGATTTACTGCTCATGAAAGGTACCAACCTGACAGCGCTGGAGACTGTGGCCCTCTTTCCACAGAACTGATACAGAATGGGCCTGATTAGTTTTCCTCCACACAATCCCCTCATTGTGCCCCGGCACTGCAGGGACAACTTTTTAGAGATGGGAAGGCAAATCAGTCTGTGCCATTTATTGCATCCTTTGCCTATCTGCCTGCTGAGAGTGTCTGCGTGCTAATTGTGATGTGGCTTCCTATCCATCCCAAACTAGCCCAAGAACACCTTGTTTAAAAAGAAACCAAACCTATCTACTGGCTTGAACTTGGTTTTTATACATATGGCCTCAAAGAGCGAGTGTTGATACATCTTAACATAAGAACGTAAGCTGTGTCTTTTTGAGCCATCCAGTCTGTGATGTACACATTCTAACCTTTTTTGGGGGAAATGTAAGGCTGCGTACAGTTGTGTTAGACAGGCTTTCAACTTCCCCCTTCCCTCAAACATGCTGGTGATAATTAAAATGAAGAAATAGCTTTAGACTAAAACAACTGGGGAAAATAAACTGAGAATTTTGAATTCAAGTGCTACCGAAGCACATAGCCACCAAAGGGAGAAGGGTAGGGTTGAGACCACAATGGGAAATGCAGAGCTGGAGGGTGTGAAGGTAAGTCATTTTAGGCTCATCTAGATCCAGATAGGATCCTAAATGGGTGGTGGCAGAGAAACTGATGGCTTGGTTGCCTAGAGCACGCTTGACAATGGTGGTGGTCTTTCTGGATGCATAGAAATGTCAAGCCAAATTTTTCCCTCAGAAGTAATTGAGGCTGATTGCCTCTGTTGAGGATAGAATGTGGCAAAAAACAAGATAAGGGAGGAATTGCTTGGGTGGAGCAATGACCCAGACCACGCCCCACTTCTCCACTAAAAGTGTTTGGAGACTTCCCTGAGAGGATGTGCATTTTAGCTTATGCTTCCCGCCTTTCTTCTTAGTGGAGCCATAGTCTGATATGTATTTTCAGTTGGGTCACCTTGATAAGGTCTCTGAAATTCCCCCTCTGGCTGAATGCCCTGGGAGTAGGGAGTATGAATGAGCTACATGCAAAGGCCACGAGCCAAATTGTGATGACCAGATGTCTGTCTCTTTATTTTGAGGCTCTGACACTGTAGGCTTTACGAACAGAAATGTTCTGCATGTGATATGTAAACTATAGATGAAGAGATTGACTTCAGCACTGACAGCTTTGGCACAGAGTAGAGCAGACAGTTTTAAAAATTTCTCAGTGGTGAAACTTCTTACCTCTGTTTGATTTGTCTCACGGACAGTATTTGAAAACAGTAAAACTATCCATCTGGATTTATGAGTGGGAATTTCATAGATGCAATTTAAAGGTCTTTTCTTATGTAAAGGTGACTTGGGACTACCCGGTGCAGAGTGGAGGGAGCATACTGAAATATGGAACACTTAGCAAAACTTTCTACCATGTTTTTATAATCGCTCAGTATAGAAGGATGGAGGTTAGTATTATTACAAGCTGTTCAGGACAGGAGTGGTCTCGATATATAGAGCATGGGATAATAAAACCCTGATCTCAGTTAGGCATTACTGTAGTATGGAAAATAAGAAGTGTAGAATGTTATGTAGGTAAATATGTAGAGTGAAACTGAAACTTCTGTGTTCTTCAGGATGATTTGAAAGCAAGATGTTTATTTCTGTGGTCTTACCATGCCTAAAGAATGAGAAATTATGACAGATACAAATAAAAATAAATGTGTGTGGCAAGAATTAAATTCTCCCATTCTAATGCTTGTTGCTGGCTATAAAAGTCCTATATCCCCGAGCAACAAGAAGCTAATGAGGAGAGCATGACTTAGTTGATCCAGATTCTGCATTGCTCTGCATTTTGTGTGGTCATACACTGACTCGCTGCAATCTCTATCTGGTAGCATGAAGTGGCTATAAAATGTTGTTTATAAATGGCTCTATAAAGACAGATGGGCATCATGGCTTGAGTTTATTGTATGTAATGGGAATGTAGCAGGCAAACTGATTGTTGTAGCTTCAGTTTTCTCAAACTCCTCCCCGCCAAAACACAGATTTTCATGGGCCATCTCTCCTTAACTCCTCCACATTGCAATTTCACACATTATGAAAACCAGAGGATGGTTGCATGAAAATGTAATTTTGGAACAGCGTTCCTAAACATGATGTAAGTACATTTGCTTCTAACAATGGGATTCATCTGTTTGGTTACAAGTCCCCCTCCTGTTACGTACACATTTTTTTCCTTCTTCCTGGATGTAAGGACTTGTGTATACATACATGTTTTATGCATTTCCTGCGTAGGGACCAAAAAGGGATTTTCAGGGACCTCTTTGTTTCTTGTGTGTGCTTGAGCTGAGAATTGACCTGAGTTGTTGTTGTTGTCTTTTTTGTTTTCAACTTAGTATATCAGTTTTAACTTAGAGGTCACTGAAACTGAAGTCTTGTTGTCATGTTAAAAGCTTTTCCCACTGCTTCTGTGTTTAAAACCAAAGGTGGGTGAGAAAATATTGGCAGGTTCTGGTGTGTAAGGCTTGAAAGTTTTTTGACCCCACGTTAGGGTTTTGAAGTCAGGTGTGGGGAAGGATCATGTCATTTTAACACTGTTTTAATTTTGACTGCAAATCAGCCAATTCTTCTCTAAAACTGTAGCATGATGCCTTCTGCTCCATGCTTTGCTAATGGTGAACGCTGATCGTTTGCTGGAGATAATGAAGTGCCAACAGCTAGCCCTGACTCAATGACTTGGTGTCTAACTTGAACTATTTGACTAGTCCCCCTGAAGTCAGTGACGTATCTAATGTGGCTTAGCACCTTGTTAAACTGAAGCCTCTGTATTTGTCAGATCAAATTCAGAAGTTTTTATGATACATGTAAGCAGATTCACTCCCTCCATATCTGCCACAGAGAGCGCTCTTCAAGAATTTGGTAGACTCCCATTCCACTGTAAATAGCCTATATGAAGCCTTACATTTTATTGGAAGCCACTTACATGTCTGCGTGATTGCACCTTTATCTCCCTACTCCTGTTAGTACTTGTTCTGATATTCTATCTTCATTAAATGAGGTAACAAAATCTCAGCAGTGGACTTTTTAGAAGTGGTAAACGGGGCACGAACATCTCCATTAGCAGATCTCTACATGTATGGTTGCCAGCCAGCCAGATATGAATAAACTTGACTTTCAGTTTGGTTGTGAATGCTCCCTGGGAATTCAGTTTTTCTTAACCCTACCAAATTAGATTGTATCGTTCATAAATTGCCAATAATCTTGCTTCCATTTTTCTCATAACCTACCCTATTCTCATGTCATGTCAACCCTCAAATGTCCAAGAACTCTTTGTACAGTCTGAAGAGAAGTGTAGACAAACTCAGTGGCTTGCCAGAATTCCATACAAATGCAGACCTCAGCAAAAACCCCAAAGGGGAGCAAATTAACTATTGCTGTCAATTGCATGTAAGAATATACCACAAAACTCCGCATTTCATTCATTGCATGTGTTTCCTGTGACAACTGTGTTACACACTTTTGCACGCTTAGCAGTGAAAGGAGGACAGTGACACACACCAAGTTTGTGACTGCCACATGCAGCCCAGTTGTAAACTTTTCTGGCCTGTTAGTCCATCACATTCCCCCCCATTCCCTGCCGCATCCCACTTGCTACAAACCAAACAATGCTCCTTGACAGCTTTCTCCCGAAAGGTTCATTCTCAAAGCTGGAAGGCCTGATTTGACATGTGTCCAAAAGATGAGAGCATAATTATGGCCACGGATTACAAGATCTCATTTTTTTTGAAAATCCTTTACGTTGAGCAATGATAAATTGTGCCCTCTTCCAGTTCAGATATAAACTTGCTATGGAAAATGGTAGTCCTAGTTAAGTTATTCTGGGTACAGGTGTATGAGGGCTAACTTTAGGAGTGAGTTTTTTCTTGTCTAGTTGACGGAAGGTACTTTGTTCCCAATTTACATGTACATTTGGTCAGCTATTGAGTGAATCAAAGCGGGTACAGAGATGGCTTCGGTTATGGGAATGGTCTCCAGAAGACCTAGTGACTGGGGGAATGTAAGGAATGAGGGGCATTACCTCTTTCTTCCTTCCTTCAGGGTTTTATTTAAAAAAGAAAAACTCTCAACCCTTCTGATGTGGGTGAGGTGGAACATTTAATTGAGAGAGCAAATGTAAAATAAATGTGTGCTTTCAATAAAGTGCCATTTGAGGTTTGTGCTGTGCAATTCTCTGGACAGAGTACAGCTTCAAAAGGAAGTGACTGATTCAGGTTTGGATGGAAAGTTGCATGACTTAAATGGGAACACTGTACATGAGGGTTGTTTGCGTTTTGGAAGAATGTACCTCTTTCTACATGAACCGGATTCGTAGACCCATAGAACACTAGAACTGGAAAGGACCTCGAGAGGTCATTGAATCCAGTCCCCTGCTCCCATGGCAGGACCAAGCACCGTCTAGATCATCCCTGATAGATTTCTGGTAATATCTAAATGTGCATCCTGTCTGTACAGCTGTTCTTACCTTCCATACTGATAGCTAAGTGTCATGTAAGGACTTGGGATATTGTGCAGCTTTTAACATTTCTGATTGAAAATGAAGCATTTCCCTCAAAAGTAAACTCTGTATAACCTGATTATGTCGAAAGCTAGAACTCCAGAGAATCCTGCTTGCATGAGTGTTGGTGCGGATGGTGATGCTAAGCCAATTAGTACCAGCCCTTTAGGCTATGCTCAGTAAAACATAAAACATTTCACATGGCGAGAGAATCGTAAATGGGTGGAGTAGTGATCCTGCAACGTCACCCAGCCCCACTTCTGAAAGCTGGTTAATCTGAAAAGGGTTTATCCATAAATCTGCTGAGAGAAAAAAATTTTTTGGTAGCATAGATCCACAGTGCTGATTTGTTACAGTGAAGAGCTTTTGTCATCTTAATCCAAATAAAGTAATTTGGTCATTGACTCTAATGGGATCCTTTGGGGTTTAACTTTCATTGCTACCTTGACATGGGAGCTCTGTCTCCTGCTTCTGGCACTGAGCGATTACGCTATGAGAAGGTGTTGTTATCCTCGGTCGTATCGACTCATGTGCTTTTGCATTTCTCTAACAAAGAAATTATTTGATACTTTGCAGGTTTTAAGACGCACTTTTTCTCAGCTAGTGTCAGTTTCTACGTAATTCTAGAAACCAAAGAAATGTAGGACTGGAAAGGACCTCAGAAGGTCAGCTGGTCCAGGCCTCTGCACTCATGGCCGACTAAGTGTCATCTGGACCCTCCCTGATAGGTGTTTGTTTAACCTGCTGTTAAAACTCCCCTGTGATAGAGATTCCACAACTTTCCTGAGAAATTTGATCCAGTTAGGAAGTTTGTCATAAATGTCTAATCTAGTGATCCCTTACTGTAATTTCAGCACGTCACTACTTGTCCTTTGCGGTGAAGGAACACAATTTGTGACCCTCCTCTTTAAAACAACCTTTTATGTACTTTAAGACTGTTTTAATGACTTCCCACCCCTCGGCATTCTCTTCTCCAGACTAAACAAACCAATATTTTCAATCATTCCTCAGAGGTCATGTTTTTTAGATCTTTAATCAGTTGTATTGCTCTTATCTGGACTTCCAGTTTGTCCCAAAGTGTGGTGCTCAGAACTGGACACGATACTCTAGTTGAGTTAAAGTGCTGAGTAAAGTGGAATACTTGCTTACAATATTCCTACGACTATATCCTAGAATGAAGTTATGAATCTGAGCAATTCTGGGTACATCTGCTAGTTTAATTATAAACGTTTTTTAAGGTGAGCTGGCAGCCCACACCAGAAGCCTTGGTGGGCCACATTTTGGCCACAAGCCACCTATTGAGTATCACTGTTGTGAAGAAGCTGTATTTTTCAAGCTTATACTGTGTATATAAATACCTGCTCAGTTACCTGAACTTGTGCAGGTTATTTCTGTCTAAAAGAGCACTGAGCCAAAAGAAGCTCAAGGCATCATCTTGATCACACATGGCAGTCAGTATGGAAATACATTTCATTGCAAAGAATCACGGTAAAGTAAAAGGAGAACCTCTGCAGCTCTATAGGTGTGTCTTTCTCTAAAATACACGGATTATCTGAAGCTGCTTTGAGACTAGTGAAGTGTGCAGAGGTGCATGGTAAATACAGATACATCACCTGGATGTCACCATGACATGAAGATAAAGCCATAGTGATGTAATGATATGAACCAGATACTATGTAATAGGGTGAGAATTCTTTAATTTTATTTACTGCAGATCTCTCAGCCTGGTAGAATCAGGCTTACTGCTTTTCGGCTCTGGGTATGTTGTTACCCTATGCATTAGAGACGTTCCCTTCGGGGTTTGATTGATTGCTTAAAGATAGGACCCCACCCACTTCCTTCTCCTTGGTAGATGTCATAATTCCATGCCAAAGAATCAGTTATGAGCGGTGGAAAATGGGAAGGCCGGGACATTCTCTTGCCCTGTTGAAACTGCAGGGCTGGGACACTTGAGCCTCTGTTTGAGAGAGAAGGTGGGTGAGACAGTCTCTTTTAATGGATCAACTTCTGTTGAGTGAGAGAAGCTTCTCCTGAGCTTGCACGGAGCTTGTTCTAGAGGTCTCCGTGGACGCTTGAGAGCTTGTCTTGGTCCAAAAAACGGTCTTCCCTTACCATACCCTGGGACCCATGTAGCTACCACACTGAGCCTTTCTTTGGCATTGTTATTTCAAGAGCCTAACCCTTACAGATGCTAGTTGAAAGGAGAGCCCTAGAGGAAGAAGTGAGGGAGTAGAGGAGAGCAGGCTGTGAGGGGAGTTGGAGAGCAATACTTAGGTAGGTATTTTGGGAAGGTAGAAACAAAGTTTGACTAAAACAAAAGAGAGAAAAAAAATCTTTTAACTTGCTACCCCACCAAACGGCGTTGCTCTGAGAAAGTGTCTCAGGTCTCTGTTCTGCACCTTCCTTTGGCCTTGCTCTGCCAAGTGCAGAACTCCCTAGGAACCCTGTGACTTGGTGAGGCTCTGCCCAGGTACAACACGGACCTGCCTATGAAGAGCCTTCCTGGGCAAGGCCTGCCCCCCTGTCCCCCCCCCTTCTAACAAGAGCTCAGTTTCTCTCATTGGGAGCGATGTAAAGAGTATGTTTGCAGACTTCATTATTTTAGTAAACCTGTATTTATAGACATCATCCAGGTCAACTGATGGCGTCTTATTGCCTACTATATTTATTTAAGCATCTGCACTTGCGTTCTACCTTGTTCATGCTTACCTCTTCCTTATAAGATCATCACTGATTCTTAATTTTTTAATACATGCTAGTATTTGAAGCCCAGATGATTGCGAGCCCAAAGGGTAATCTTTTATTTTGTTTTATTTTTTGTAATTGGAAACCTGTGCATGTTGAAGGGTAGGGTCTATGCTAATGCGCTCTGTTCCTTTGGACTAGAACAATGGATGCCAGTCGGCAATCCAGTTCCATTCAGGAAACTGAACTCAAGGGGTAGGCAGCTGCTTTTTGTTCAGCATTTCCGGGTAAGCGACCAATGCAGCTTTTCAGCTGTGCCAAGAATGTTCACTGCCCGGTCACTCTCTTCCCCCTGTATGCTTTCCTCTTCTCACACAAATGGATTTTTTAAGTCATTATTTCAGTGTGTTTTAATATTTGGGTTTATAAAGTGAGGGCTCATGGCCTCCAGCCGTTCCCTGTTTGATCTGAGCAGCTGGAAAGTGAGCTGATACAGTGGATGGTAATGGAAGGGAGGTATCATTTCCACCCCCACCCCACCCTCATTTCTCAAATTCCAGGTCTTGTGATGAGGCCAAATGGCAAAGAGCTAGGGTTGCTAATTTGTGTGTTGAATTCTTTCGTCAGTTGAAAATCCCCCAGCTTGCTTCCAAAGCTAATTTTGTTCCCACTGTATCAGTTTGGGGTTTTTCTCTCCTACAGTAGCCTCGTATTCTATTTTCCAGGTTGTGTTACTTTATTGGAGTGAGGGGGCGCATGTACATACGTGTACACGCACCACACACTCCCTGTCAGGAGTCCTCTTCCTTGGCTCTGGTGGTGGTTGCTCAGGAAAATGGCTAATGTTTCTGGATTTCAGTTTTGGAGGATTAGCCCTTTTCCTGTACAGAAGAAACAGTGTGAATCCCTCACTCCAAAACGAAGTCCCCAAATCAATCATTTTAAATGGTCTTTCAGAAGGGGGGATGTCAACATACATTTCATGCACATGTAACTATTCTATATTGGTCCTTAACCCAGTACTCACCATGTTACAATCACAAAAAGGGCTCCTTCTGTCTCCCTGTTTTGTAATGGCTGGAGGGATTGAACCTGGGACCTCTGGAGCTTAGTGTTTGAACCTTGGCTAAGGCTGTAGCAAGCTCATCGATCTCCAAGTGCCACTAGAGGGGGACAGAACATCACGTCAAGCAGGCATGGGTTATACTGTCCCCAGGTGGCCTTCTGGCAAGTTACGAATACCTGGCCTTTTAAGTCTTAAGAGGGAGAGTTATGAGCGGGATCTTGTGTGAGTGACAATAAGTCTCATTCTAATCTAGTATCGTTTCCCAGATTTTCCTTGCTGCTTGTCGTTCTTTATACACAAAGCCTCACATCCGACGCTGGCCAAGGCTCTGCTATGGGAAAGAAAACAGAAGCAGTACAGACTCCCTGTTGCCAGTGGAGATCACTCAATGCTGTATGGCACAAGGGAGCCAAATACTTTGTCCCATCAACTGTCAGTTCCTTGTAACAATCTATTGTACTTCCCTTTGGCCTGAGCATTGCCAATTCCTGTGTTAAGGCGCTCTGGTTGCTAATTTGTGTGTGTTGAATTCTTTCATTAGCTGAAAAATCCCCAACTTGTCTCCAAGGCTAATTTTGTCCCCTACCGTATCCATTCAACTTTTTTTCTCTCCAACAGTAACCATATGGTATTTTTTTTTCCTACTATACTAAACCCACCAGAAAAGAACATACATTTCCGCAGAAACTAGATCAATATTAGGTCACAAAACCAAATTGCCTTAATGTTATGGGTGTGGCTTGGTTCCTCAGAAGAGATAAGAAATTCATAATTGAAGATGAAATCCTATCCTCAAAGTTGTTTCAGATTTATGTGCTATCACCCAGTATTGTGCTGGTGCTAGTTGGTTCTTCAGGCCAGATTTACGCTAGAGGCAATGTCAAACTAAGGTACACAACTCCAGCTCCATGAATAGGGTAGCTGGAGTCGATGTGTCTTAGTTTGAAATACCGCATTGTCCCTGCTGTGGGAGAGTTTGTCCTGTCAACTCCCATTACTCTTCTCGAGCCAGTGTAGTGCTGGAGTAGACGGGAGTGTGATCAGCGGTCGATTTAGCGCATCTAGTAAAGACCCACTAAATCAACCCCCGGAAGATGGATCTGCTGTTAAGTGTAGACAAGATTTCATGCTTATGAGGAATTAATAATGTATCCGTCTCATATAAGAATTATAATATTTTTTGCTATTTGTAGAGTTTCAGTATTCCTAAATGACTTACAGTGTAGTCAACATAGTGTAGGTAATGCTAAAAAATACTTTTGGGAATTGGGGAAAAAAGGAAAAACTGTGTGTGTGGTTTTAGTCATGATGTAATATCAGATGAATAGAGCTGGAATGCTATGAATACTGTGCAAGGGAGCTTCGTCACCTGTATGCTGGCAAGAACAAGTTGTGCTAGTCGAGGTTACGTTTGTAAAGCTTTCTGTGTGGAAATGCACAGGAGCCAAAATAGAGGAAGGAAGGAATGCGGTCACTTTATTCACAGCAGAAAAGACAATCTGCTTTTGATATGGATCATTTTATAAGGGACAATGTGAGCTCAGAACCTTGAAAGGTCACTGGAGAAAGTGTAGTTTATTACCCTTTTGCACCCTGGGTAGTATTGCCAGGCCTGATAGCTCAAAATGAGATTAATTTAAAATTAAACTCTTTATTTTTTCTTCTGGTTTTGGAGCCATGAACCCATCTGTATGTTTGTCTAGTTTTATCCCAGGCTATATAAAAAGCACTAACAAAATCAGTACAAACTAAAATTTCATACAATGATCTGTTTGTATTAAGGATGTTAAATATCATTTAATTGAATAGTCGAGTAACCTCATGAATTCTTATTGGTTAGTTGACTATTCTATAGTTCCCTGGGGCGTGGCTGGCAGCCTGTGACATCTGGCCTCACTCCTGAGGAGCACCTTGTTACATGGCTTTGGAGTTTAAAAACCACCTCCCCTTGTGGACCAGCTGCCTGTTGCCCTGTGCTGCTGCCTCTGATAAAGAGGCAGCAGCAGGGCAGGGTGGCAGCAGCCTCTGTCTGGGGGGTGGTCTGAGCTCCCGGACCCATCACAAGCCAGGACTGAGCCGGGCTGCTGGAAAGCCTGCTAAAAAGTTTACTGGCAAAGGGCAGGGAGGGAAATGCGTGTAGTCTATAGCATTAACCTATAAGCTTTTGCTTATCGGTTAATTGGTTAATCGACTACACTATTACATCCTAGTTTGTATTGCTCTACATACTACACTCAGAAATAGAAGTACATAATATTATTCCAGTTGATATATACAGCTGGTCCCCGAGTTGCGAACGGCTGACTGACGACCGTTTGCAGTTACGACCAAAGCTGTCATAAATGGCGGACCCCGAGTTACGAACACGATCCGCACTTACGAACAGCGCGGTCGTGTGTAACTCTATGGGGTCCGACTTACGAATGAACCGAGTTATGACCAAATGCTTGGTTCATAACTGGTTTGTAAGTCGGGAAGAGGCTGTATTATTTTATGGTAAAAATGAGTGATTTTTCAGTAACAGAATGCTGTGACACTCTTTTGCGTTCTTATGTCTGCAAGAGGCACAGCAGTCAAAGGCTGAAAGCCACTGCTTGAAGTCACATGAATAAAGTTAAGATTTTGTGAGTTGTTTTTAGAAAGTCACAGACTGGTCATGGGGAATAAACAAAAATTCACCAAAGCCCATGATCTGTCTGACTCGTACTAAAAATAAGACAGGGAGGACTAACAGCTCCAATGCCCCTCAGGGTGGATGGGAGCTCTGGGCCCCCTACCCACATGACAGCTGACAGCTTCGGCTCTAGTGCCACAGGCCGTGGGGCTGAAGCAGAAAATGTCATGGACTTGGTCTCTGAAAGTCAGGGAATCCATGAGTTCCATGACTCACTCTCGTTAGGTTGGGGAAGGGATGGGGTTGGGCAGGGGTGGAGCATAAGCATGGGTGTTACCCTTGGCCCTGAGCCCCCCTAGGAACACCCTTAAGTGTGTCCCGCTTTAGGACTCCAAAAGGCAGCCACATCCATCCTGGCACTATTGACTCCAGCCTTGCAGGCAGTGCTGTTGAGTCTGGTCACCATGGACGACTCAGTGTGTGAGGTGCTCGAGGAGGACTTGGCCTTTCCTTCCACAGCAGATACTTTTGATGCCGTGCAGGACTCAATTACCATGAGCTCACAGTCTCTGGCCGCTCACTCCCGGGTTCTGAGCCATTTGCCGTTGGCACACCAGGTTGCTGCTTGGTTGCCACTTTGTGACAATGGTTTTCAGCACCACTCCTGGTACCACCCACTATGCCATCTGTGTCTCCAACTTTGCGCTGTCCTGGGCATTGTCCACCGCTCCACTGGCAGCTCCAATGCTAGCACCATTGGCGGCACTGTGTCCCAACTGGCACAATGGCAAACCCACCATGATGAGGAGCTGTTGTGATCCACTTCTCCCTGGTTGGGCCCAGATTACACTGTGGAGTTGGAGGTGGAGTCTTCCATGCCCTGTGGTGGACAATACCGCCAAATGAAAACACCCACGGTACTGCAGATGTTCTGGCCTCCCCAGTGGCAAGAGCTAGTGCAATGGCCCTTTTGGATACCATGAGCCTACCACCAGGAACAAGGGCAGGTTTCCAGAGCTGCATTGATGGTCTTTACCACCTGTGCCCCTCCATCAGCAGCATCAAAGATCCTGGAGCCCCCCAAGACCCTGAGAGAGTTCCTGTAGTATCTTAGCCATCAATTGTGCAACCGGGAATGCTGGTCCTGGCAGCTCCCTAACACCAGGGTTGTTACCAGCTGACATTCCCTAGGGCACAAAAAGAACGGAAGGACAGAAGGACCCAATACCTCCCAGGATCTCCTCCTCTTCCTTGCTGGACAAAGCAACGGCTAGCACTACCACATACCCACCAGGAGCTCCTCAGAAGAGGGGCCCAGTATTCAAGCAGAGGAGGTTGTCGAGGAATCAGACTCTATGGCAGACATATTGGCCCCAGAGGTTTCCTCTAGGGTATCTTTGCGGCTCATTAAGACAATCCAGAACACCACCAAGATGCTCTGGCAAATCTCGGCCTCTATACTGCCATTGGGTGGAAAGGTGTTGTTTTATCCCACAGAAGGGTTATGTTCACACATCCTCAAACTGGGACCTTGGTGCATGATGATGCTGACCACAAAGAATGGCCGGGGCAACCAGCCCCGCCCCCACCCCAGAACAAAGAGGTAAAGATGAAAGGTTGAAAGGTATAGTCTTTGGTTGAAAGGTATAGTCGACTGGAGGGCTCCCACATCGAATCTCAAACCAGCAGGCAGCACTTAGTCGCTATGCGTTTAATTCATGGAATACACTCTCCAAGTTCCAGGAACTACTTGCGGCCAAGGCTAGGCAGGAATTTGCTATGATTCTAGATGATGAGAGAGATGTCTGTCCGGGCTGCCCTGGACTTGGCCAATTTGGCACAGCTCATGGCTGCAGGTCTCTGCACTCATGGCAGAAGTCCAGAATACTGTTCAGACCTTCCCTTTAATTGTGCAGGACTGTTTGCTGACAAAACTGCCTCCAGACTGCACAGGTGGCCAACCAGCCTCCCCCTTCTCCAGCCCTGCACTGAGGGGGGAGCAGAAACAATCACAGGTATCCCCTCTGTTGGAATAGACCAGCAAGAAAGAGCTCCAGCTACATTCGGGGCTCCTTGAAGCAGCCCTCTGGCCCCAAGTCAAATGTTAGAAGATGTGCCTGGGGACAGAGCATCAGCCCAAACCCTGGAAATGTGCCATCCCTTTGTGAACAGTCTCTCGCTTCTACTGTACCTGGGCCCAGATTACTTTACATCACTGGGTTCCAACTACAACATCCCGACTTGGAATCCCTTCATCTCGTGGCATGGAAACACGCTGCAATGTTCAGTCTTGGTTAAGGAAGTCCTATTTGGCAGCTCTCCACTCAACACACCTGGTGAAGGGGAAGCATTTCTCAATTTGGTCCCTCCAAAAAGACATTCCCCTGCAACAAACCTCTATTCCTGCTGTGCTTGATTACCTTTTGCATCTATTAGGATATACCTGGCAGCCATGTCAGTCTTCCACCAATGATCTGGAATCAGATCGGTCTTTGGCAACCCCTTGGTGGGGCACTTTCTTAAGGGCTTGGATGGATAATATCCCTAGGTCAGATACGCTGTCCCATAGTGGACCTTACTCTAGTCCTTTCCAAACTCTTGGCACCTCCCTTTGAGTCCCTAGTGTCCTGCCTCTTATTCTACCTTTCCTGGACAGTGGCCTTTCTGGTGGTCATAACCTCGGCCAGATGGTCTTAGAACTCCGAGCCCTCCATCTCTGAACCCCCATAGTGCAACGACATCTGGATCCAGTGTTCCTACCTCAGGTAGTCTTACACTTTCACATAAGAATGGCCATACTGGGTCAGACCAAAGGTCCATCTAACCCAGTATCCTGTCGTCTGACAGTGGCCAATGCCAGGTGCTCCAGAGGGAATGAACAGAGCAGGGAATCATCAACTGGTCCCTCCCCTATCAACTAGGATTTCATGTGAACCAGGACATCTTTCTGCCTGTTGTTCTTTCCAAAACCCCATGCCAGCCATAAGGAGCGAGCTCTCCACTCTTTGGACATCAAGCATACCTTAGCCTTGTACGTTGAACACACCAAGTCATTCGTAAATCACCACAGCTCGTTATTGCAATAAATGAAGGGATAAAGGGGCTCCCCATCTCATCCTAGCACATGTAGTGATGGACCACATCCTGTATCAGGAGCTGCTCCCACCTGGCTAGGGTTCCAGCTCCAGCACCGACTGCTCTATCCACTAGAGCATAGGCATCTTCCGCAGTGTTACTTGCACAAGTCCCTATTCAGGACATATGTCGGGTAGCAACATGCTTGTCCATTCACACCTTCCTATCACACTACGCCATAACCTAACAGCCATGGGTTTTGTCAGGGTGCTTCTGCAATCAGTGGCTCTATTAGCTCTGATCTTGCCTCCCGTGAAAACTGCTTGGGAGTCACCTATTAGAATGGACATGAGCAAGCACTCAAAGAAAAAATGGTTACCTACCTCTCATAACTGTTGTACTTCAAGATGTGTTGCTGGTGCCTATTCCAAATCCCAACCACCTCTCCTCTGTCAGGATAGACTAGCAAGAAGGAGCTGAGCAGACGGTGAGTCGGCAGTGACCTATGTATGTCGCTATGAAGACACTGCTCCGGGGGCTCCATTGCCAACCCGATGGGTGCTGCTAGGGAAAAGCCTTCAGATGATCGTGCATGTGGCACACGAGCACACCTGTTGGAATGTACATGAGCAACATGTAGTTACGAGAGGCAGGTAACTCTCTTGTCACTCAACGCGAACCTTGTTTGATAGTAATTTTTGTAGCGGCACTTTTCTTCTTCTTGCAAGAGGGAGGGGGAAGTAATGACATCTAATAGACTCCACCCTTGATCCAAAGCTACAGGAGGATGTTGTCCTCTATCCCTACTCATTTCTAAGATGCCACTCTCCTTTTCTAAGTGCAAAATAGAATTGAAATGGCTTCTAAAATAAGTTTTATAATGTGCATGCTTCCACTGAACGAAATACCTTTAAAACAAAGGCCATGCTCATGGAAAAAATGAAACTCATTCTTTTCACAGTGCATGGGAAGACCTCCTTTAACTGAAAATTCACTTTGTTAATCCTGTCTCGGACTGATAGCATGTGCAGCTATAATTACCTAAGCCACCTTAATTCTTTGCCTAATTCTGTTCTGTGCATTCACGTGAAACTGCTGAGGGACAGAAAAGTCCAAGGAATGTGCTGTGTTTAAAAAAAAAAAAAAAAAAAAATTCTCAGTTGGAAATGTTTCAGTTCTAAGCCAAAGATACTTTACATAGCTGAGAAGGGCTGGATTAGGTAGGTGATAGCTGGTACTAACGAGCTACTCCTTTTTGGATTAAACTCTATCCAAATCTGAAAAGTGTGGGAAAAAGCTATCAAATGTTTCTGTACTCCTCTTTGAGTGTATGCAAGCAAGAGTTTGGAAACATGTAAGCTAAATCTATCCATGTGCTGTAGAACCTAATTTGTGTTCTATGTAGAATCTTTGTAGCTCTTACAGCATTCCATTAACATTTTGTATAAGACTTTATCTTTTGTAGTGAGTTTTCTGACTCCTGTTTTTCCAGCTTGAGTAGCTGTATTCCAGGTGAGACAGCAGTTAATCAACCTTTATTTTATCGATAAACCAGGAAGTGGAGGTGTGGTTTAGGCTGTGTTAGTATGGAATCACACAGGCTGTGTGTATGTGTCTGTGTGTAAAAACTGATTTTAGTGGGACAGAAGGCTGTTGAAGGCTCGTCATCAACACTCAAATAGAAATAGTGATCAGACATTCTTAATGGTTTCTGTGGAGTTTAGTATATAAGAAAAAGCTCTTTGAAGAAATGGACATAACTTGTATGTTATCATAGATAAAAGGTCACTAGATGAAGTTATTGCTGAGCAGATTTAATACTACTATTAAACAAATTTTCAAAATATTCCAATTGTAAAAAAGAAAAATTGCAATCTAAAGCACTGGACAGAAAAGATTGTATTTGTTTTACTTTATGGTCAGTATTTAATAACTAGCCAATTAGCCCGTCATAAGACGGGATTTTCAGGTCTTCTCTCCTGAGCTCTCTCGCTCTGTCTCTGTCTCTCTCTCTCTCTCTCTTCCTACTGCTTCCCCCCCTCTCTCTCAGCTCTCCTCCGCCTCCTGCCTCTCTCTCTGTCTCTTTCTTTCTGTTCTCCCCCTCCTGCCTCTCACTTTCCCTTTCTCTTCTTCTCCTCCTCCTCCTCCTGCCTCTCTCTCCCCTCTGTCTCTCCCTGCCCCCCTTCCCCTTCCCCTTCCCCCCCGCCGTGGCGCTTGGCTGAGTGCTGCCTGCTCAGCTGGGCTGCTGCGAGGGAGGGGGGCCGGGCGGTGACGTACATGGCCGGAGTCGTGTACATCACCGCCCTCCCTTCCCCTCCCACCCCAGGAGCCCAAACAGCCCCTTGTGCTGCTGGCTCCCCGGCGGCCCGGCTGAGGTGCAGCACTCAGCTGAGTGCCACAGTGGGAGGGGAAGGGGGGTGGTGACGTACACAGCCCCTGCCCCCTGGCTGTGTACGTCACCGCCCCGGCCCCTTCCCCTCCCTCCATGGCGGCTCGGCTGAGTGTTGCACGCTCAACCGGGCCACCGCGGGGGAGGAGCGGCGGGTCAGTGACGTACACGGCCAGGGGGCAGGGCTGTCTACGTCACTGCCCCTCCTTCCCCTCTCCCGTGGCGGTCTGGCTGAGGGGCGCACCACTCAGCGCCACGGCGGGAGGAGGAAAGGGGGGACCCTTCCTGTCCCGCCGGGGCTTAGCTGAGCGGCCAGGGAGCAATCAGCAGCAAGCGGCCCTTTGGGGTCTGGCTGCGGCCAGTGGCTGCACCCCGCCCGCCAGGTCTGCTTCCCGCCTCCTCCCGTCCAGCCCCACGGCCCCAATCCCCAGCTCTGCTTCCCACCCTCTCTTCCTGCTGGCCAGCCTCGGACACCCCGCTGCCAGCACTGCTTCCTCCCCTTCCTCCGGGCCCCCATCCTCCCTACAGCCTCGACCCCCAGCTCTGCTTCCCACCCCCTTCCCTTCCTGCGCAGTGCCCCGCCTCTCCTTCCTCCTCCCCTCTGTGGCGCTCTCTGTGGCGCACTGCGCCGCTCCCGCTGGGCCCCGGCGGGAGCTGAGCTGCCGCTCAGCTGGGAGCGGCGCAGCGCCACAGCGCATCACGCGGGGAGGGGCGGGCTGGCCGGAAGGGGGTGGAAAGCAGAGCTGGGGGAGGATCGGGGCTGTGGGGCTGAGGGGAGGATGGGCGGGGGCTGGAGGAAGGAGGGAGGGAAGCAGCGCTGGCGGGGGGGGCGGGTATTCAGGGGGCCGTGCGGCCCGAACCGCCACGGAGCGAGGGGAAGGGGGACGGGGTGCTGACATACACGGCCAGGGGGCGTGGCCGTGTACGTCAGCGTTACAGATGCACAGACACTGGACTACTATATATATGATATGATTTGCCTGAGAATTTCCTTAGTTTTTTATGTGTGACACTGGAATCGTGGTGGCACTTACAAGCTATGCAAAGGGAGATGCCTTTCTTCCCCAGTGAATCTTTGTGCCGTATGGCTCCCTGCACGGTGCTCTCCCATCATTGCTCATTTGATTTAAATCTATGCAGGTCTGTGATGAAACACATTTTCAGTCCAAGCAGACTTTCTTAGCAGCATTCTTACTATACTTAATAAGTATAAGATAAGTAATAAGTAAAAGAACGTTTGGCAAAGTTAGTCAAAGGCACCACTTCCTCATATAATCAATAGATTAAACAAATTTGGAGTTAACAAACCGTTGTAGAGCGTTAATTCCCCTCCCCAAACAAAATACTCATTGCGGAAGGGAAAATCACTGCAGTTTTTGACGACCGAAAGGTCATGTGCTCTTCGAGTATGAGGAAAAAATGTACCGTGGGGTGAAATCATACATTTGAGATTTTAGGCAGATAAGATGAATGGTTTCAGACTTGGGCTAATAATAGGACGCTAGCTATGTCCGTAATTATCTACAAAACTGTCTATGTCCCTGCTTGCTGTATACAGGAATCTTAAGCAGTTCAAGCAAGGTGACTGCCCTAATGCTCCCCAATGGGTTTAAAGCCCTAACTCCCTCTCCCCCAGCAGGGTAGAAGCCCCTGGTCTCGGCACTTTGCTCCAGGGTAAAAGCCCTGCACTTTTCCCCAGTCTGGTACATGGAGAATGGGAGGGACATGGGGGGTTTGCAAACTACGATTTCACTATAAAAAAGCCATATGTGGCTCACGAGTCACAGTTTGGCCATGCCCAGTCTATGGGCTGTATGGTAGGCTAGATCGAACTCAATTAAGGTTTTCTTGGCCAGTTAGGGACATTGTATCATATTTATGGAATGCCCTGGTGAAAAGAATGCTCTCCAAGAGGTAGTCCTGAGGAAGGGATTGACCAGTGATAGAGAGCTACTCCAGGAGGTTGCTAGAGAAGTGTTACTAGAGCTTGACTCCAGAGTGTTGGAGAGGGCTGAGGCCAAACAGCGCTATGCAAAATGATTTGCTAGGCCTTACCTTCATGTTCTGAGGCTGGAGGGGATTGTGCTGGGGAAAAGAGATGTCAGAATGAAAACGTGTCATTCCAAATACCTCTGTCTCATCCAGCTCCTACGGCCTCGCGGTACATACTAACCCGCCTCGAAAAGAGGCCTGGTCATTGTGAGCTAATGCAAGGGATGATGATAAATCTAAAAAGAATGTGTCAGAGATATTTGCACTAATTTACAGTGCGGTTGTAATTCCCAGTGATCTTGCCAAGAACACTGTCAGCCTGAGCAGCAGCTGAGAGACCCAGGTTTGCGTGTTTGCTTCGATGAAGAAATCTGAGTGGGTGGGTGTTGAATTAATTGGTGGCCTGGTGGCTTCTCTGGGGAATAGCATTAAGACCTTGATCTTGCAGTGATGTGTGTGAGGATTCCAAGCACGTGCGGGGGGATTGCCAGCATGCAGCTCATTAGCGTCAGTGCTGTAATGTGTGGCCCTGTCAGCAGTAAAGTTGCATGGGCTTTACTCTTATAGGGCCCTAACACAGGCATAGTGTTTTGTTGCAGATGGGGGCGTTTCCCGGTGTGCCTTATTGCTGCCATTTATACTTGTGCAAATGTCTCTAATGTAGCCAAGGCCTATGCTATTGTCTACTGCAGTGTTTCTCAACCAGTGGTACGAGTACCCTAAGGGGTACTTGAGAGAAGTCTGGGGGGGTACGTCAACACAACTGAAACTTGGAGAAAACTGAATTTTTGTTTTAAGTTTTACAGCGTTTTATTATTTTTTGTACGTTTTACACCCAAAAATTTCAACACCCACCCGGCTACGATTAAGTTGTTTAAACAAATGTGTTGCAATAGTAGAAAAATGTTTGTGTGTCTGAAAACTGTAGGTACTGGGGGTACTTACAATTATTTTTTTTAAAGGGGTACTTTATAAAAAAAAAAAGGTTGAGAAACACTGGTCTAGTGGTACAAATGCTGATGAAGAGTCTTTGCAGATTCAAGAGTGAGGTACTTTTTTCTTTTCCTCACTATGTTTAGAAAGAGTCAACTAAACATTTTCTTCAGGATCAGGCACCTGTTCAGGCAGGTAGGCCTGGCTCTGCTAGCAGGCTTTTAAAATGTTGTTTATCTCTCTGTTTAGCACACCAAAGTCTACTACTTTATTTGCCGAGTTTTGTGTTTTTGGCTGCTTTCTCTACACCTCTCTCCTCCCATCGGAGGGTCATTGTAGCTTTTTATACCCACTAGCCTGCAGCAGGAGGGGGCAGAGCCTGCCTTTCCCTTTGTGGTGCTGCGGGAGCATGGCACTGGTGGACAGGTGTCTCCTCCTGTCCTAGGAAATGAAGAGAATTACCTCCATGACCTACTAACCTCCTCTTGTCTGGCGTGCAGTTTTTGAATACTGGTGCACAGATGGCAAGTCACTGGGCAGTGGCAGCTCTAATGCATAGGATCAGTAGACATTTTAGCAGAGTTGTAAGGAGGAAGAGATCTCTATGGGAGACATTCTGCAAAATATGTTTTTTCCTCCCTGTGAGGTATCACTTTTCACGCAGTAAAATGATAGCGATGCTGAAGGTCAGTTTGATTGCACAAGCAAGTGGTAGGGAAATAATACAATGGAAAAGCAGTGTTCAGAGAGAGCCACAACTGTATATGCTGATAGGCTCCTTCTACTTGTACTGTATAACTCTCATATAGAAGAGTCATTTTCTTATTCACTACAGACCCTCAAATTCACGTTCACTTGAATTGCAGTCAGCACCGGAAAAGACTTTGGAATAAAATTTCTTCTATCAGAATTCACTGTAAGCAGGTTCCATTGTATTCTCAAACACTGTATTCAGCAGAGTCTTCTGCTCAAACTGTGTCCCACCAGTTGTGGGCCGTACTCTGGCCTACCTCTGAAGAACTGTGCTCAAAAACCCAAAACTTTAATTGAAAAAAACAAACAAACAAACGTGTCTTCCCGAGAGTGTGGATGTCCTGTTGAAAAATGTGCATTTGCCCATTCATCTGCATGGGATTCTAACTCAGCAACCGAAAGATGACAGGTGGTCATTAACAATTTCATGGCTCATCAGTTGAGCAGAAAGTCTGGATATTTGGAGCATGGTGAAGAAGAGCCTAAAGGAACAGAGATTAAGACAAACCCAAATTGAGCAAGAGTCAAAGGGCAAACCTTGAAGAAGCAGAACGCTGGGTTTGGAGAAAGACTTGTACAAATATCAGTTACAGAAAAGTTCTCTTTTTCAGTGATTAATATTAAAAACCTGTATTGTAACAATGGTAACACATTAAAAGTTGCAGGTCAGCTAGGGTAATCCTTTTGGGGCCTGAGCCAATGTCCTTTTGAAGTCTATGGGAGTCTTTCCACTGGGCTATTGCAGTGCTTTTTAACCTGGGGTTGGCAGACTGCTTAAGATTTCCAAAGGAATCCACGTGTCCATTTGAAATGTGTTAGGGTTTTGCAAATGAAAAAAGATTGAAACCCACTGGTGGTATTAGATCCAGGTGAATGTTCCCTCAAAATTTATTCCACACATGGATGGAAAAGATTAATGTGCACCACCAGTAGCACCAACATATGCTGCTGGCTGCTGCCAGCCGTGGGAGCTCTGAAAGTCTTCTGGGTGGCATTTGAATCTCTCCTGGGTGGCTGCCCTAGCACACAGCCTACAGGGAACACTGATCCAGGCCCTTCTCACTGAATTCTCATCCAGTGAGTCAAGGAAAAATTGAAATGACACATGGGATAACAGAGGCACTAGTTCTCCTGCGCAAGGAAGGTGAAATAACTGCTTGTCTGGGATGTTTACACTTCAACACATGGCTAATATCACCGGATTTATCACTAAAAAACCTAACCCAGTACTTTTAATATATTTCCTTTTCTGAGTTTTATACACACTGAAAAAGTAGAGCTACAGGTATGTACAGAGAGATGGAAATAAAAGTGGACAATAACCAACATAGCCTTTCTTTCCCTTTGTAAAGAAATGTATGCATGGACTAGCCTCAAACTCAAGGCAGTGTTGTCTAGGTGGAAGCAAGAATTGAACACGAGCACAACTTGGTATTTAAATATAGTAATGGGAGCTGAGTTCATCCAGCACATGAGTGGTGTTGAGTGTAGCTCTAAGCTGTTGGTATGTAATGCCCTGTGAGTTATAGAGATGGTGCATGAAAGGAAAGGTATTTCGAGCAGCTTGATCTGGCTGGAGAAGTCCAGCAGTTGTCATGTGCTGGGCTCATACTCAGCAGCTTCATAATGGTCTGTCTTATTAGGCATAGGTTGCAGCTCTGGCTAGTAACTTAACTGTTATGTGCCAAGCTGCATGGGTGTGTTTCACTATGTAAAGAGTGTGTGTGTTTGATGTGTACGTGCATTTCAGAGCTGATTAAGAATTTATTACATCACCAGCAGGAGAATGGAAGGATAAATTAGATTACATTTTGAAGGCTGATCACTTCACTTCTTTTGTTGCAGTTTTTCCATTATGTCTCCAGTCATGCATGACTGTCAGTCTCCTGAGAGTTTCCCTCTAGAGTTCAGTGTAAATTGATCCTAGAAAGATGAGCAGAGCTATCTTTTAACAGAAAGGTTGCCAGTGAGCTTTTTATAGCACATGGCAGCTTCTCACTTGACGGGGAGTAATATGAAAGTCTTTCCAGTGTTTTCCCACTGTTCTGTTTTAGGAAGAGAATAACTTCAGTGCTTCCCCTGCTATGTTGCTTGTCCTAGTGACCCAGAAACATCCTGTGGACCAATATAAGAGTCATTAAAATGTATTGCCTCCTGGTAGGTGATTGGTTGTAGATGGTGAATAACGGTAATGGCCATGTCACGACAGGCTGTGATCTGTTCAGAACTCCACATCTGGGTTGGGTTAGGCTGGCCAGCCCTTGGATAGCATCTGACTTTCTTTGGAACTTTACCTTGGAAATGGTGATTCAGTTGTTGATCTTCCATCTGAGTCAGCACTGAACCAATGTCCCTACCTGTTGGGAGGGATTCTGTGCTGCGGTCAGTTCTCTTATCACTTTGGCCACTGAACGTCCTGTAGTACTTTTGCCAAGAACACATTTGGTCAATTGCATTCCTCTTATTGTAGCTAAAATTTCCTCTGTAATTGGGAAAATTAGTCTTCATTTCCACTCCTAACAAAATCAAACAAACAAAATACCCCTGTTGCGAAGTGTGCTACTGCAGAAGAGTTAATATAGTGCAGTCTTAGCTCTAAGTGAACCCTATATATACAAATAATAGAGCACCTTGTGTCCTTTCAGGATGATGTGCTATATAAATGAAACATATTAATAGACAAATCAGACATCAGAAATGGTAACACACAGAAACCTCTTGGGGAACTTGCCTAGGCACTCACTAAGGGATCTAAAAGTGACTATATTACAAAGGAAAAACTTAAAAAAACAACAAATAGTTTAGTAGCACTTAAAAGACTAACAAAACATGTAGATGGTATCAGGAGCTTTCGGGGGCACAGCCCACTTCTTCAGATGACCGAATTTCAAAAACCAGCTTGGGAGAGAAGCTGCAGGACTTGGTTTAATTTACAAGTGTGACACCTGTAATCAAGGTTTGAACACAGACTTGACCTAGATGGGCCGCTACATTCCACACCCTGATGACATCAAAAGCTAAGCACCGGGTACTTACAGCCCACTCTATTAGCCTCAGTTAGCATGGACACTCTAATTGACAACATATTTTTTCCTTCTCTTGCTCACCATCCCCTCTCTTCCTCTGCTATTTATTTGTACCCTGGACCCCTTACTCCATTCATCTGAAGAAGTGGGTTGAGCCCACGAGAGCTCCTGATACTATCTACATGTTTTGTTAGTCTCTAAGGTGCTGCAGAACTATTTGTTGTTTTTTCAGTTACAGACTAACACGGCTACCGCTCTGAGACCTTAAATGAAGGTTATTTATTAATGCTTCTTTGGGAGATACAACTTGTAAGATTTACTAGCCTTTTTTACTAGCCTTTTTTAAGGCTGTCAATGGCAGTTAAATGAAGAGAATAACTCTAAACAGATTAACTCGATTAATTGCAGTTTTAATCACATGGTTAATAAAATACCATTTAATGTTTTTGGATGTTTTTCTAAATTTTCAAATGTATTCTGTGGGGTAACTTAAATATAAGTGTACAGTGTTCACTTTATAATTTTGATTACAAATATTTGCACTGTAAAAAAGAAACAGTATTTTTCAATTAACCTCACCTTACCGTACTGCAGTCTCTTTATTGTTGTAATGTAACTATGTAAATTTTTTTACATAACTGCACTCAAACAAAACTGTAAAACTTTAGAGCCTACAAGTCTACTCATTCCTATTTCTTGATTAGACAGTTCCTAAGATACAAGTTTAATGTATTTATTTTAGAATAGATGCAAAAATCAAAAGTTACTGCTCTGGTCACCCAGACCATGGCAGGTGGGGAGCTGCTCCAGCCCCCACTGGTTAACCGAACCGGTAAGCATCATATGCTAAGGGTGAACCTTTCACATCCCTAGGTGCAGCAGAGTGGTCTGCATTGACCTTCCCGTTTCTGAACCAGTCACGTCACAAGGGTGTCAGATCAGGGAGGTACAACCTGTATTATTACATAAGAATCTCTCTTCCAGTAGAAGCACCAATATAAAAATCCATATTTTCCCCTTCCAGTGGAGTTAACAAAGGTTGTACCTTAAGGTTTGGTTATTTCCTGCTTATGAAATAAACCATTGAAACATTAGCAAGTGCAATTTTTTTAAAAAGAAGTAAGGATTTTAATATTCCTGCTGATTTTCAAAGCAAGCTAATCTTTACCCTGGTAAAGAGAAATTGTGAGCTGATCCTCGTCCCTGTGTGACTGCAAGCAAATTCAGCTTATTTATTTGTGATTAGGGCACCTAAATATGTGTCTGTTTAATTATTTAAGGGTTGCCCTGATGCTCTAGTTTCACATTGCGAGTGTGATCCTTTTTCACCACACACAGTCTCCCACTTGCTCCCCTCCTCCCCCACATATAACTGCTGAAATTTTCAGCGGTTACACAGTTACATAGTTAAACGCATTTTAACATCCCTACTTATGAGCCTATTTTTTTTCAGTTAAGTTTCAGTTTTCATATCACTGAACTTTTATAGAGGCACATCCTTTAATTAACAAATAACAAATAAATTGACGGCTAATGGCAGGCTTCAGTTTCTAACCAGGCTTTGATTTTCTTCTCCTGCCCTCAAAAGGAGTATTATTTTACATGGCTGCAGTTTTCACTTAAAAAGAAAAGCCCTTAAACGAATCCAGGAACCAAAGGAGAAAGATTTTTCCCTTGCAGATGACGTTGTACAGGTTGAACCTTTGTAGTTTGGCACCTTTGGGACCTGACCGGTGCTGAAGCAGAGAATTTGCAGATGATCCTATACTGCTCAAGATAGTCAAGACCAAAGCAGACTGTGACGATCTCACCTAACTAAGGGATTGGGCAACAAAATGGCAAATGAAATTTAATGTTGATAAATGTAAAGTAGTGCACATTGGAAAAAATAGTCCCCACTATACCTACAATATGATAGGGACTAATTTAACTATATCTGCTCAGAAAATAGATCTTGGAGTCTTTGTGGATAGTTCTCTGAAAACATCCAGGTCAGTGTGCAGCGGCACTCAAAAAAGCAAATAAAACGTTAGGAATAATTAAAAAAGGGATAGAGAATAAGACAGAGAACATCTTATTGCCTCTATATAAAACCATCATACACACACATCTTGAAGACTGCGTATAGATGTGGTCGCCTCCTCTCAGAAAAGAAATATTGGCATTGGAAAAGCTTCAGAAAAGGGCGACACGAGTGATTAGGGGGTTTGGAATGGGTCCCATATGAAGAGAGATTAAAAAGACTGGGACTTTTCATCTTAGAAAAGAGGAGACTAAGGGGGAATATGATAGAGGTCTAAAAAATCATGACTGGTGTGGAAAAAGTGAATAAGGAAAAGTTATTTACTTACTCCCACAATATAACAACTAGGAGTCACCAAATGTAACTAATAGGTAGCAGGTTTAAAACAAATCAAAGCAAGTTTTTCTTCACACAGCATATGGTCGACCTGTGGAACTCCTTGCCAGAGGAGGTTGTGAAGACCAGGACTTTAACATGGTTCAAAAAAGAACTAGATAAATTCATGGAGCTTAGATTCATCAATGGCTATTAGCCAGGATGGGAAGGAATGGTGTCCCTAGGCTCTGTCAGAGGCTGGGAATGGGTGACGAGAGAGGGATTGCTTGATGATTCCTTGTTCTGTTCACTCCCTCTGGGTCATCTGGCATTGGCCACTCTCGGAAGACAGAACACTGGGCTAGATGGACCTTTGGTCTGACCCAGTATGGCTGTTCTTATGTTCTGATGTAATTTGCCAGGCCGTAGGAAGTTGATACTATATTTCAGCATTACCAACACTTCAACTGCTTACTGGGTATTTAAAAGATATTTAGGGGTAAGTTAGAGCTAAACAGCATCACAGAGCACTGAGAACCAGGACTTGTGGCCGTGAACAAATTTTATGGAACTGTGGGAAACTTGACCAGACCCCTGATTAGTGGACATCTGGCTAACTAAAATCATGCCGGACCAGAGATGTTGCTGGGCTAAAGGGTGCCAGACTACAGTGATCCAAACTGTAGCATCTGCTTTCTTTGAGACTGATATGTATGAATGATCAGTGACTCAGCTGGTATGAGAATGGGGTTTTGCTAAGTCACGCCCTATTTATGCTCATGGGAGAACTAGATTAGCATGGAATTTTGAAAGCCACTGAGTTGGCTTGGCTTTGGTCCTACTGAAGTCCCCTTACATTTTACCGTTGATTACAATGGGACTCACTAGTGTTAGGTTAAGACTCATGGTATGTTTACTCTGTAATAAAAAGTTATGACTGCAGAATGTGTAATCACACCAGAGGAAGCTGATCTGGCTTGACCAAAGCTACTATGGATATGTCTTTGTACTGCTGTGACACCTCCTGACTGCGGTCTGAGTGTATTTGGAAATCCCACCATATGTACCAAACACATCTTGTCTGATGTACTGGACAGTAAGCACAAGTGTGTTTTGCTATCAGTTCTGCATAATGGCTGAGAGTTCTAGCTCTGCAGATGTCAGTCAGCATGCTGCCTTCCTTTGTGAAAGAGTTGTGAGCTGAGTGGAGTTGGGTGAGGCAAAATACTAATATTTTTGTCCTTGTACTACAGAAACAAATCTGTGTTAAAATCATTCCTGTCTGCAGCAGGCTGCATTGTCAATTAAACTGTTAAGAAAAGACTTGTGGAAGTGGAGACATTATATTGATGTTTTAACAGAAATCAATGGCAAGTCTGGTTTTATGTTTTGAAAAGAAGACTTTAGAAGTTTGAGGGCGCCACTTTACTGTGCTGGTTTGCATCACTCCCTGATGAAATCCAACACAACATTTCTCAGGGTCACATGGATTCAGGGTCCTTTGTTAACTAAGAACAGCCAGATTTACAATTGCAATAGGAAGAGTAAATGTTTTAGAAGAACTAAAATGTTTTGCTTACTACCAAGGCCATGTAGTCTCTTTTAGTTATGCGGAGCATTTACTTACAAAGGGACTCTCCTGTCAAGGACTACTTTCAAGTGCAGTAGGGCAGGCTCAAAACAGAAATCCTTGGGGCTACATGATTGTCAATAACTGAAGACTTTGTTTTAGAAGAAGTCTCTCCTACTTAAGACCATCTTCTCATCTTACAGAGAACCTGCAGTGAATGTTAAAATACAAAATTTGTATGGGCTATTGATTTCCATGGAAAGCTCAAGTTCTACACTTGGGACTGACTTCACTGTGGGATCAAGCAGGAGAATCTGGGCTGTGATTTGAGGCAACAAATATCTAAAATAACCATTCCCAAACTGGTTTGCTGAGCACTTGCTGGCTGTCCACAGAGAACTGAGACACTACAGGGGAATGGTTTTGATTCTCTCTAGCTCAGGGATGGGCAACCATGAATAGTGGGTGGGTTGCGTGGGTGGGTTGCGTGGGTAGCACCTTAGTGGATCACAGCAGCCTGCGACCCTCTGGGGTTCCACCTGTGGCCCCATGGCCCCCCTCACCTGGATGTTCCCCTCCTCCATGTGCCTCTCTCACACCGGGGCACTGGAGCCCCGCACTTACCTGCCCCTCCCCACCAGCACTTTTGGATGGCACAAATCACCTGATTTGCACTCCATGCCTACTCTTTCCCCTTCCTCCCAGATCTTGAACAGCTGATTCATAGTGTTCCAGCTCTGGGAAGGAGGGGGAAGAGTGGGGACAGAGTGTAAATCGGGTGATTTGCGTGCTCCGAAAGTGCTGGGAAGGAGTGCGGGGGGAGATGCGTAGGTAAGTGGAGGGTTCCCCAGTGCACAAGAGGCGTGTGAGGGAGGGGAGCAGCCCGTGGGTCCGCGTGCCACAGGTGGCTGCATGTTGCCTACCACTGGTCTAACTGCTCCTTTTAGGTATCCACCAATATTTGTATTTTTAACTGCCTTTAATACAAACAAGTTTTCATGCTGTTACTTTTCCATGTCAGTATGTAATAAAGTTGTCACAGCCATGTTACGTGATCATGTATGGGAAGGGGGGGGGATGTTCATGGCAGAGTCTCTGAGTTTTCCTAGCAGATGTGTTTCTGCTGTAAAACATTTCTGGGCCAGTCTGTATCGAAGCTGATTAACCCCAAACAAGTGGTTACTTTTTCAATACATCTTTTTCAAATTTGCTGCAGTTCAAAAGCCATTGTTTACAACCAAGAAGGAGAGAATAGGTTGAAAAGTGGTCTACACGCAAGCACATGGGCTGCTTTGAAATTCACTTTACGTAGGCTTCTACATCAATCAAGTTTTTAAAACCTTTCTTAACTCTTTTATGCATTGTGGAAAGATAATGCAAGATACTCTGATAAGCTCAGTAATTTGCTGTGTACATTTAAATCAGTAGTCACCAACCAGTAGATCGGGATCTACCAGTAGATCTTGGAGCCCCTGACAGGTGATCTCGACTGGTTTGGCCAAGAGACTATCAAATTCGGGCACTTCAGCTGCCCCTCTCCCCACGGCTATGCATCTCCTGCCCTTTGCCTTAGAGATTTCCCCCACTCCCAGGAGCCTCCTGCTTGCTGCGCAGAGTAGGGAAGGGAAGGGAGGGGCCACTGATGTCAGGGTGCCCCCTCTCCCACCCTGTATTTTGTCTCCACAGAACGAATGGGGGGGGCACAAGGCCTGGGATGGAAGGAGTTTTCTGACTGCTTTGGAGAGTGGGGCCAGGACAGGAGTAAGCCTTCCTAGCCCCACTGTACCAACACCCAGGAGCCCCTCTTACACTCCAAGCTCCTGCCCTAGCTCTGAGCCTCCTGGACCCAAACTCCCTTACAGAGCCTGTACTCTGAGCCCCCTCCTGCACAGCTACTCCCTGCCCCAGGCTCAGCTAAGAGCCCCTCTCACATTCCAAATCCCTTAGCCCAAGACCAGAGCCTGTGCTCCAATCCTCTGCCCCTGCCTCGTGAAAGGGAGGGAGGATGGAGGAAGGGAGGACGGAGTGAGCAGATGCAGGGCCTCGGCCTCAGAGAAGGGGCAGGAATGAGGCAGGGCAAGGGTATTTGGGTTGAGGTAGATCCTGGATTGCACTTAAATTCAAAAAGTGATCTGGTGCTTTAAAAGGTTGGAGACCACTGATTTAAATGAATCACTTCATTGGGAGATAAAATTCAAGTGTTTGGTCTCTGCTTCTCATGTAAATAGCTGGAAGAGCAAAAATCTATCCATTTAAGTATCTCTGAGAACAGGTAGCTGATTTGCCTCTCATGCCATGTGGTCGTTCTGAAATGTGCGAGGAACTCCCCTGCCCCCGAATAAGCTAACATTCCCTCCCTTAAACTCCATCAGTAGTGTAAGATGTGACCGAAAGATACAGCAATGTGTCCTGCCAGGCAATTTTGAGAATGAGTAACAGCAACATTAATAAACAGAATTGTATCCGTGGAGATGTTCGGTGGGTCACTTTGTTAGAGGGAGATCAGTGAAATTGGAAGATGCCACCATCTTTTCAGGAGGGCTGGTATCAAACATAATTTAAGAAAATACTCTGAACTGGGGGTATAGCATTTCAATGCCTCTGAAAACAAACCTTTGTTGGCTCAGGTAATACTGGCATCTCGGTGAAAAAACTCTAGAGGCTATAAAGTCATGATCCTCAACTGATCTTCTTATGCATTTTAAATAAAACCTCCAAACCCTCAGAATCTCTGCATCTGAAACAGGTGCGATTTTTCCCATGTGTAACTTTGCAAACAAGCCAAGAAGCCAACAGATACTGGATGCTTTGCATTCCAAAGAGTGTCCTGTCCCTCTTCTTTTTTCTTTCTCCTGATGAGGAATCCTCTAGGAAGACCCAGTCCAGAAAACTGGTGAATCCTCAAGAAAAAAATAATTTGTTTGGAGTTGTGTCTTAAGCCCCAAACAGAAGAGGACAGGGTACCATGCCTGTAACAGGCAGCATGATAGGGCACTAGAAGTGGATTCAGGAGACCCAAGTTCTGTTCTCTAAGCTCTGTCACTGACCAGCTAGGTCACCATGGGCAAGGAATTTCACTTTTCCTTGCCTCAGTTTCCGCTCCCATTCTTTCTTGTCCATTTAAATTGTAAACACTTTGAGGGTAGAGATGATCTCTCGTATGTGGGGGAGAGGTGTGTAGTGTTTTTTGTTGAATAATAACTTCTCTCCAGAACTTCTACATCATCCACAAAACCTCTGATCAATCTTGTTCAGTGTACTTATGCACACTTTAAAAAGTTAGTAATTTTTTTTACTTAATGCAAGGCTTTAAAAGTAAGTACCATTTACCTTGCACCATGAGTTTTGCACTCATGTAGTTTAAGTATAGGAGCACTGGATTGGAAAGAAATGTTTACAATCTCCAAAACTCTCTGTTGAATTAGGAATGTGACCAGGAAAAGTCCTGAATTGTAACACAAGTGATATCATAAGTAGATATTACGGTGAAGAACGACTATGGATATAATATGTGTATCTTTGCATGTGAGCAGTTCTGTATTGCTGAACTTTGTTAAAGTAAAACGAGTAGTCCTGTGGCACCTTAGAGACTAACAGTATATAGTATCATGAACTTTCATGGGCACAACCTACTTCCTCTCCACTCTGCTTATCTGAGGAAGTGGTTTTGCCCACGAAAGCTCATGATACTATAAATATATATATATTTGTTAGTCTCGGAGGGCACGTCTCCACAGCAGGGGAAAAGTTGAATTAAGCTACGCAACTTCAGCTACGTCAATTGCATAGCTGAAGTGGAAATAACTTAATTCGGCTTTTGACGCTGTCTACACAGCAGGAGGTTGAAGGAGGAACACTTCCTTCAACTTCCCTTACTCCTCGTGAAATGAGGGTTACATGAGTGGGAGTATGAAGTCCTCCTCCAGCACGACATTATTTCGAAATAATGGCTTGCAGTGTAGACATGCTCTTTGTTGTTGTTCAGAAATAATGTTGCTGTGTAGACATAGTCCAAGGTGCCACAAGACAACTTCTTCTTCTTTCTTTTTTTTAAGTTACAGCCTAACACAGCTACCCCTCTGAGACTTTTGGTTAAAGTACAAAGTCTACAGTTCCTCGACACTAAAAATCCCCAATGAAAGCTGCTGTTATACAGTACATTTTAGTTAGGTATCTTTAGATGAGTGGGGTCTGGGAATTAGATGCTAATTTAAACTTTTTACTGGGAAGGCTGATACTTTTCTGTGTCTTTATTAAGCTCCTTGTATAGGGAGTTGGAAATTAGCGGGCATTAGTCAGGAACCTAAAACATACCAGCCCAACAGAATTGGCTATTAGAGCTGCCAGCTTGCTACTTGCACACAAATACCCTAGCCCTGCCCCTTCCCGAGGTTCTGCCCCTGCTCACTATGTTCTTCTTTCCCCCATGGTTTGCTCTCCCCCATCCTCACTCACTTTCTTTGGGAGGGGGTGAGGGCCCTGACTGTGGGTGTGGGCTCTGGGGTGAGGCCAGAAATGAGGGGGTCAAGATTGAGGAGGTGGCTTCAGGTTGGGGGCATGGGGTTGAAAGATTCAGAGTGGGGAAAGGGGCTGCAAGTTGTTGTATACGAGGGAGTATGGGCTCTGCGGGGGCTGGGGATGAGTGGTTTGGGATACAAGAGGGAGCTGTAGTTTGGGAGTGGGCCAAGGGATTTGGCGTGTGGGCGGGGGGAGGGGTGAAGGCTTCAGGCTGGGGCAGAGGGTTGGAGTGCAGGTATGAAGGCTCTAGGCTGAGGGTGGGGCCAAAGGATTTGGAGTGCAGGACAGGGTTGAGGACCTCAGGCTGGACAGGAAGTTGGGGTGCAGGGTTGTGAGGGTCTGAAGTGGGAAGGGTTTGGAGGGGACTCAGAGTTTGGAGGATTCAGGGCTGAGGTTTGAGCTCAGGGTTGGTGTGCACGCTTACCTCAGGCAGCGAGGCTAAAACACCCTAAAAGTGGCCAGTGGGTCTTAGAGTGGGTTCTAAGTACTCTATCGGCCTCATTGACCACAGACACTCTAATTGACAATATATTTTTTCCTTCTCTTTCTCTCCCCATCCCCTCTCTTCCTCTGCTATGTATTTGTCCCCGGGACCCCTTAACTGCATTCATCTGAAGAAGTGGGTTGTGCCCATGAAAGCTCGTGATACCATCTACATGTTTTGTTAGCCTCTAAGGTGCTGCAAGACTATTTGCTGTTTAAGGTTATCCAGTTACAGACTAATTTGTCTACCCCTCTAAAACTATTTAAAAAGTAGTTAGCTTTTCTAATAGTAGCGACACAGATGCTTTACGTTTTTTCACTTGATATAACCTATAGTGTAAGCAATTCACCCAATAGAGCCCGTATGTCATTGCATCAATACACAGAACAAAAGTAAACTTTTCCCCCCATGATGCTTAATCTTCTGTTCACTGAAGTATTCTACTGCTAGACAGATGTTAAGAGTGAAAGCTGTGGTTTTCAAATTCATAGCTTTGTGGGGGGTTTTTTTAAATGGCAAAAATCAAGATCTTGAAGACATTCAATGGGTCACAACTACCTTATTTTCGTTTGAAAATCCCAATCTAAACTACAAGTTGGATCACTCTAGTTTGGCCACTTCACTTGGGACCTGACCAGTGCCGAACCAGAAAATTTGCCAAACTACGGAAGGTCAATATTGCCTAGCAGCATTACCAACACTTTTACTGCTTCCTGGGCTGTTAGAGGACATTTAGGGGTAACTTAGAGATAAATAACAGCACAGAACACGGAGAGCCAGGACTTGTGGCTGTAAACGAACTTTATGGGACCGCGGAAAACTTGGCCACACCCATAAGTGGACAACCGGCTAACTAAAATCATTCCAGACCATGGATGTTGCCGAACTAGAGAAGTTCAGCCTTTTATTAGAGTCGCTTTGCTGGCTATGATTCCTCCGCGTCCCCCGTCCCCCCCCCCCCCCCCAAGTTGAGAGTCTTTGCTAGCTGGAGAGATTGTCTCCAATCCCAATAGCATTGCTCTTCATTTGACTTCAGTGGGAAAGTGGCTGGATGGCAGGATCTTTACATTGAATAGTTCAGCATATCTTAACACCCAATGCAAAGTTTTCTTCACTATCATCACAAAAGTAAGCCTTCCTTGATCCCCAAAAATCTAAACCTGCCACTTTTCAGAGGCTGGGACATCTTCTATATTGATTTTGACTTGCAGCCTTATTACAGACAAATTAATGTACATGATTGACAGTGTGCCAAAGAGAGAGGAGAAGAAAATGAGTAATTAACATATATAGGGTATTACTGATTGCTTTTATGATTATCTGGATTTTAAGGTATTAGCTGGAAAAATATCCCCTAATCCCTTATTAAAGATAAAAGGCAAGTGATTACAAAGTAGAAGGTTGTTTTTAGTACTGAGAAGTACTGGAAATATGTCTTGGCTCAAAAAGCAAACTAACCTTGAGAGCTAATAATACCAAGTAGTTCAGCTTAGTTGTTCTCCTTGGTAAGGGAATTTCTAAAGTTTCCCATGTGTTGGGAGGGGGGAGCCAAGACAAAGCCACCCTTGTAAGATCCAACTGGATGGTTGGCACTGGGACAGAGTACTTTGAATGTCTGCATTAACTGAGCCCTGCCTAGCTGCTGTGCTTCAAACTTTCAGCAGCTTACACTGAGGTTGCTTTACTCCATGCTGTAATTCTATCAAGCGCCACTGGAAGGTCTGCAAGCTGGCGTGACCCTTTGACCCTCCGCGTGTATATGGGAGCAATACACTGCATCCTGCTCCTGCTCTAGAACAATACTTTTTATAAATACCGATCACATATTAGTTACCTTAAGGGTCCTGTGCTCTTAAAAACAAAATAGAGCTCTTTGGCTTGTTTCTGTAAGAAAGTCTAAGCTACTCTGAACATCTCAAGTAGATATGTGTAATAGGGATGTTAACGTGTACTCCAGTATATGGTTAACCAATAAGCATGGGCTCCTCCGTTAATCCTCTCAGCTACATGCAGCCCTCCCCCCCGCTGCCTCTGTATCAGAGGAAGCAGTGCCGGAGGGCAAGGTGGGAGCCGATAAATGTGGGGAGCATGCTCCCGCAGACTGTGGGGGAAGCAGGTGCAAGGATCAGCTCCTTCAGAGCCACCTGTCCCCTCCCACGCTGCTGCCTCTGATAGAGGCAGCAGCACGGGGGAGAAGGGACAGATGGGAGCTGGTATGGGTGGGGAATCAGCTTTTAAGCTAACTCACACATGTGCTGGCTCCCATGGCGCTGCCTGCTCCCTCCCCCCCACTCCATGCTGCTGCGGGGGCTGGGGAGGCCAGCAGGCTCCCAGAGATATAGAGGCAGCAGCGGGGAGGGGCAGGAAGAGGGGGGGAAACAGGAGCTGGTGCTCGCAGGGAGCTGGCTTAAAAGATGGCTCCTGCTCCCCCTCCCCCCTGTGTAAATGTTTAAGTGCTGGATTTCAGTGGTTACATGTGTGCACAAATACATGCATTTTAACAACCCTAATGTGTAATAATTTTCTATGCTTATGTGTGATACTCATCTTTTCACAATTTGCTTTTTCTAAGTGTTTCTGTGTTTCAGAACAGTTATGGGCATGTATACAAATTTAAAAAAAATTAATGAATGTTAAGGAGACTAGTACGACTTAAGTGGCTGTGTCACTAAGAAAATGAAAAGGTTTGTTTTTCTCTGCCGGGTGTCTGTTTTAAAAAGGTGACTTCAGTTTTCTTTGTTCTTTCCAACTCAAACTGGTTAAAGCAAGGTCGTTAGATTCCTGAGCAAACACTTCCAAAAATGTGGGCTCCTAAATTCCTTATCCAACATAGAGATACCTGAAGAAATGGCTTGGTTTTTTCAAAACTGCCGAGCGCCCTTTGCAGTTTCCAGCAGTCCCTAACAGGCTTGTGGACTGAAAACAGGCACTTTATTTATATGCCTGTGACAAAGCTCTGGCTTTCCCTCCTGGGGGGGAAGGGGGAGTCCTGTGCTTCTAGATGGTTCGTGTTAGCCCCAGTGGCTCACTGTGACCCTCAACCTAGCCTCTTACTAGAGCATGGGTTCCCAAACTGGGGGGCATGAAGAAATTCCGGGGGTGTGTGAGGCAACCCGCCCCCCCAGTTTTTTTTTTTTTTTGCTCAACAAATTTTGCTGTTGGGGGGGGCATGTGAGGGTTTTTCAAAAATCAGAAAGGGGGCGTGATGCTGAAAAGTTTGGGAACCACTGTACTAGAGGGAAGGGAAGCCTTTTAAGCCAACCCCAGCAGGTCTTTAATAGGCTGCAGGTGTTTTGATTAGCCGGTGTCTCTCTCTCTCTCTCTCTCTCTCTCTCTCTCCAGGTGTGCACTGAATTGGCTCCAAGTGCCTTCCTGGTTGCCCTGGCCACTTAGGAAACCGAAAACTGTTCACCTAGGGGCCAATACATCTACCTTCTGTTAGACTTTGGTAGCCCCCCGGGCTGGATCGGTCACAGCCTAAATAAGGGCTTAAAAGTCTGATTTGAGACTCCTGTTTTTGAAAATCTTGGCTTTAGTATCCATGCCTGGTTTAAGGATGTGGTGACACACTAAAGACATTTTTTTCTCTACAAATTCCCACCTCTCCAGAGGAGATACTTGAGGAGAAAGTCTAAAAGAAAATGTACTCTGCAAAATAGGCGTGCTCATGGGCTTAGTGCAAGTAGTGAGGAGGGGCGTGTGCGTCTGCTGTTACAGTAGCACCTGCTGTTTTCTCCTGTTGGAAACATGTACAAAATGAACATTTATATGTGAAAAGGCAGTTAGAACTGTTTATACGTTTAAATGAAATTGGAATCTTTTGTTGTTTGTTGTGTTTCCAAGTCTGTTCCCTTTTATCCTTCTTAAGAGAGATCTTTTGAAGACAGCCCTGTGACGGCCTGACAGCACCGGGTATTGTCTGATGCGTTTCCCGCTTTTGAAAAACTTCAAAATGTAGAGAAAGACTTTACATTTGTCAGCAGCGGTTCTGAGATGTACAGTATTAAACCCGGTATTTAGCTAGTAAATTCGCTGCGGCAGGGAAAGACTTCATTCTGTGTGTAGTACATGGATTGGAACTGAGAAGTGCTCCTGCTACACCAACTTTATTAACATTAGCTCACTAAAGATCAGTATTTAGGATCCTAGTGACCCGAGGAGGAGGTCAGCAGCGAGAAGTGAGTTGCTGAGCTCTCTCTCAGAGAGGGGGGGATATAAGAATACAGTCAGGCTAGGTCTACACTACAGAGTTTTTTGCACAAAAACTTGCAAAAAAGTTTTTGCACACCTCAGGTGCATTTTTGCGCAAGTAAAATGAAAGAACAGAGGGGTTTTTCCGGTGTAGGTATTCCTCTTTCTACTAGGAATAACTCCTTTTTGCACAAGAGCTCTTGCATAAAAAGGTGTGTGTGGACAGGGAACGGGGTTTTTGCATGAAAAGAGGCAATCGATAAAAGCACAGGTGCCCTGGTGGCCATTCTGTAAATAGCAATCAGAGTTTCCTTTCGAGATAGCATTCATGCAGTCTGGATGCTCTCTTGCACAAAAGAGCATCGCTTTTTCAGTGCACTTTTGCAGTGTGGACACACTCTTGCACAAGAAGTTTTTGTAGAAGATCTCTTCCGCAAAAAGCTTCTTGCGCAAAAAGCCGGTAGTGTAGACGTAGCCTCAGAGGTGTTGTAACTAGTTGGTTGCCTTGTTTTTTTTCTATGAATATTAAGTCTAAGAGCTGTGATCAGAAAGGTGGGGATGAAAAAGCCAACTTTGTGTTTAAAAAACAATACACAAAACGGCACCGCGTGAAGAAAGGCAAGTCAAAGATGAAGGCCTCATTGTGATGCTGTCAAGCAATTCTGTCTCTGTTCTTGTGTAACCTCACAAGTCCTTTAGACTTTCATCTCTAATCTAGTCTGCTGGCAGCCCGTAAACTGCGTGCTGTTTCATTGCAGTATTATGTGCGCAGACCATCATTCATATCTTCCTGTGATATATGGCCACCCATTGCCGTGGAGTTAATTTGATACCATTCACCTCATTTTGCTTTGTTAGCAGTGGTGTTTTATAGAGATTTGTATTGAGTTAGAGGCATTCATTACATTGCCTACTCTGATTACCCAGACATTGTTGATCCTGCAATTATCATTCTAAAATACAGGATGTTTTTTTACTTTCACACTGGGGGATAGAGGAGAGGGGTTTTCCTGGTCAAAAGGCATATTTGATCTATTTTTTTCCCAGCTGATAAAATTTGTCTGATGCTTTACATACGATATTTCAACATGAAAATTGAAAATGGCATTGCAGTATGCATTCACTATCAGAATTGTCAAAGTATGCGGTAAAATCTGCTTAGGTGAAATGAAAATGATAATAAGTAGATCATCAAAACAGTGAAGGCGGTGGAGTTGGAAAGTAGATATTCAGGTTCTATTTCTTTTCATTATAAAAAATTAATGTGGAATCCTGGTCGAGCATTAATATTTGGATAGCAGGCATCATAGTCAGAGGGATTAGATTTAACTAATTTCTTCAAAGCACCATTCTGAAGGATAAGATTGATGGTGAGACAAGAGAAAAATGGAGTAGAGAATCAAAGATTAATATAGAAGATGGTGTATTGCTTTGCATCTGCAAAGTAATTTTGCTCTCCGGCTATCATTTGATCTAGATGCCAGTACTCTTATTCATGCTGAATGGATGTATAATTGTGTAATTAGACATATTGTGCAAGAAGCCCCATTGATTTCAGTGGAGGTCATGCAAAGTAAGGTGATACTCAGCGTGAATAAAGATGTGGTAATCTAGCGTAATCTTGCCCTTTTGCCAGATGGACTAGAATTCTGTGTAATAAGGGACCATTTTTCTAATGTGTACATTTTGATTTGAGTTTCCTTACAAAAGATGGAGGGGAGGGTCCCAGGACAGAGGGATCATGTCCCCATCTTTACAAAGGAAAGGTTAAGTGAGGAGCCTATAAAATATGGACCTTTTTCTTTCACTTCTCTGTTATATAAGTATTACTTGGAGAGTAGCACAATAATTTATCTAATCCAGCATCTAGGAACTAGGGTTGCCAGATGGTTGAAGCAAAAATACCGAACAACCCTCCCCAAAAGGGAAAAAATTCTGTTGAAGGAAAGAAAAAGGCGGGGGAGACCAAAGTTGTTGAGCAAAAAAAAAAAGTCCAGCAGCCTTGGGGAACCAGGTAAACTTGGGGGCTGGGGTGTTGGGAGCCAGGGGAGGGCTGGGGGGCAGGAGGCCGGGCGCTGAGTGTTTGTAGGATTGCCAGGTGCCTGGCATTTTCACCTCCTGGCTGGGGAAAAATTCAGAAAATACCGGATATTTTAGGACCTAAAATGTCCAGTATTCTCTGACTTTTTTTTACCGGACAGGAGCTGAAAATACCGGACTGTCCAGGTGAGTACCAGACACCTGGCAACCCTAAATTAGGAACTAGTCTATTGGATTAAAAAAGTGATCTGTCTAATCTGGTGTCCTGTCTCTGATAGTGGACAAGACAAACAACTTCCTGGGTGCTTCAGAGGGAAATGCAAAAAACCCTGTCAGAGGCCAGTGGGGGAATAAACTATCCATAGTGGATGTCCCTGTCACCCCCATACACTTTTTATTTAGTGGCTACCAGATGCCTTGAATTATGAGTTATACCTCCTATAACTTATCCTTTTTCTAGAACTGTTGGTGATCTCAGCACTCAAATAAGTGTCTTAATCCTTTTTTGATTCTTGTTAAGCATGTCAACAATGTTTTGTGGCAGAGTTCCACCGGTTAATTGGCTGTTGAAAAATTATTTTTATCTGTTTCATATTTGTTGAATTTCAATTTTGTTTAATTTCATCTTTCTCTTTTGTCGGAGAGAACCAGAATAGTGAATTCCCTGTTAATCATTTTGTGAACTTCTGTCAAGTCCTTTTTTTATTCTTCTCCTCAGCAAACTAGAAAGTCCCAATCTTTGCTGATTGTCTTCCTACCAAAGGGTTTACGGCCCCCAATCATTTCCGTCCTGTATCCCTTCTGTTTTGATACAAAGAGGGGAGAGGGGTTGAGTAGTGATGTCTAGAACTGAACAAATGAGGGCCCAGAAGGAAAGCACCATGCTGCCCTTCAGGAGCAAACAGGACCGAAACAGAGTCTTTGTATGTCTAAGTGGACTTTTCTTTGGTGGTGGTTTCTGAACTTGGATTGCACAATGAGATTCAAAATGAAGGCTGCAAGACCTGCTTGGAAAAAAAAAATCATCTTGAAGGCCCTTCTCTGTCTGGCAGTGCATAGGAAGTCAGAACAGACAGATGGTAAATTGCCAGCTGCTTCTGTTCCAAGCTAGAATAGCAGTGGGACTATGGCCGAGGACTGGAATCCACTTCCCCCAATGAGCTCTCTGAATGATGGCTATGCAGCGAAAAAAGAGTGAATTTCACCCTAAATGCTTAAACAGGCATGTGCAAAGTACTAGAAGCGGGAGATGGGTGAAGTACATTTTAAAGTAATGACGTTTTAACTGTACACAACAAAAGCTCTTTTTTACCCCCTATGACTCTACTCTTTTTCATTCAGTAGACATTAATTCTCTCCCCCTCCTGCCTTGTGTGCTTGAGAGTAGGTTCTAGCTGTTTGGCTCAACAGAAAACTCAATGTTTATATTCTTTTGTTGTACAATACCCTGTTTTTGTATCTGTGCAAAGGTTTCAAAAGGCATTTTCTCTTCTACACTCACAGAAGTAGTTTTATTTATTTGTTTATTTTGGCAGTGGGATGGACAGACTGGAGTAAGTGCTATTTAGAATTCAGCCTTGATGGCTGATAGGGTATGGTAGGTGGTATTCCTCAGTGCAGAGTCTAGTAAAGTTGGGACACTGACTTTTTCTTTCCTCTCTTTTAGAGGTAGAGGACAGACTGGGTAGGAAGTGTGCAGCAGCTTATACACTTGCTGCCTATTTGATGTATAGGTCAATACATCAAACAGTTGACAAAGGCTTGAATTTCCTTAGGGCCTGATCCAAAGCCATTTGAAGTCAATGGGACTCTTACAAGGGACTTAAAAAGCCAATTAAAGTTTCTGAAGAGCAGGAAAAAAAATAAAACCCCAAATAAAACCAAACATCTTTGGAATAAGTTAAACTCACCAGTTTGCAGAAACTTTCCTGGACAGTTCCTTGATTCAAGTAATGACCCATTGGAAAAAGTCCATCTTGATCCTTCTCACTTGTCTCTATTCCTAATACTATATTTTGTCTGATGTACTCTTTAAAAATACCTGTTTTTCTTCTTTAAATCACTTTCCTTCTTCTTTGTCAAATATACAGGGTAATTTCCCTTATTTTCTCTCTTTTCCTTACACCCTCAAACCCATGTACACTGGTCTATCTTTACCTTGCTCTCACACAAATGCACATGTACTTTCTTTAAGTAATTTAAGTAAATAAATAAGTCTTCGGATGTCCTTCCTCTGAGAGCTTATAAATAAAGGAATAAAGCAAAGGTCATGATCTAGTAAGCTTTTCCCACTCACTTATTATGACCTACCTGCATTCGGCCTAAGCAAAGGGTTGATCATAAGGTCCGTTCTTATGCCAAGACCAACCCTCCTGCATTTCAGTAATTACAAATAGCTGTTCCATGCAGTCCGAACTACTATTAAAAAAAGACCTCACAGTCATCCCCCCTACTGCTGTCTAATAATTAACAAACTCTTTAATGCACGACAAAAAAGACCAATTAAACCTAAAACCTTTAGAAAACTGCATGTAAATTACTTGTAATATGTTTCCATAAACATTAAACGTTGGGCAATTACATACAGCGATAATTGCTAAAGTTTCATTAAATAACTCAAAGGAAAAGCTTCTTTAAATAGTGCTTTAATTATCAGAACCCCACTAATGGTTTTGTTTTTAATCACAGCAACCCTGACCTGTATGAGTTTAAACAGGCTAAGGCAGCTCAAATGCATTGTATTTTTAATAATGGAATAAAAATAAAGGTGCTTCAACTTTGTGCACTTTAAATCTTAATGAGGTTGCTCAGAGCACATGAAACCTTGTGAAAGCAATATTAGGAATTAAAAACGATAAAGAAATTAGACAAAAATATTGTCTGGGCTTCATTTCTAGGTAAGAGGGTGATATCCAGGGATCCAATGTGCTGACTTGATTGGATACCTGCTTGTGTAGTCTGAGTTGTTATTTTTAGCTTTTGAAGTATACGGAATGTTCCAGAGCTTGATATTGAGTATTGGACGAGGTCTCCTATGGATGAATAGTATACACTTTGGGAGACTTGCTGCTTGGTTATAAATTTGTTCCAGTCCCTCCATCCCAATCTCTGGATTTTATTACTTGAAAATGTGAGTCTGGCATCAAGCTCTGTGAGGAAGCTTGAAGCCAGTTTAGCCTCTTTGCAAAATCCTTCTTCTCCTTAATTTGCCCCCTTTACTTCCTGGTGGCTCAGCAGACCCACCGATTCTCCCACAGGCTTCCTTCTGCCAATGTACTTAAACAGTTTCTTGTCATTTTTGTTAAAGTCTTTGTTTTGCTTTTCAAATTCCCTCTTAACTTACTTACTTTCCATCTTACTTGCACTTACTATAGCTTAGCTTCTTTCTATTGAGGTAAACTTGGGTTGGATTTCCATTTGCTGAAGGATATCTGTATGGCTCAAATTACATCTTGAATTTTGCCATTTACCTTATTTTCTGGCTTCCTACACTGTTTCAGGGAATGTATGCTTTCTCTGACTCATTTATGGATGCTAAGATAGACCTTTGTGCTGAGTCTATGGATTTAAATGTTCTCATTTTTCGTTTTAGGGCCTTCTGACTAAGCTTTTTTCATTTTCTGGAAATATTCCTTTCTGAAGTTTAAAAATTTATATTGCTAATTTTTGGCAATATACTTCCCCTGCAGATATTGAACTTAATTATCATGTAGTCCCTTATTAATGTCTAGTCCACACTTAGTTTTACTGCTACAATGTGTTTGTTAGAGGTATGATGTTTAGTTTGTTTTTACTGGCATAGTTACGCTGGTAAAAGTCCTCACTCATGTGGACACAGTTAGTGCCATACACTGGCCTAGCTTGTTCCCATTTCCTGAACTGGAATAAGCTAAACTGATATAAACATTTCTGTATAGTTACACTAATATAACTCTATCCGCATTAGGATTCTGTGCCCTTAAGCTATAGGCGTTCAAACTGCAAAAGTTTCTAGTGAGGGGGAACCCTCAGTGAACTATAGTTACTTACTGAACCAGTTCCTGTGATATTCTGAGATAAGCCTGAAGTAACTCTTACATGCAGTAGAAGCACAGGTTAAAAACAAAGTCTGGTGTGCTCACATTCATGCAAGGGAGAGTGAACATTTTGAATGATCAGATGTTATAGGTTCAGATTTCATTGGCAAAGCTTTTTTCCATTTCAGTGATGTCTTCCTTTTTATCTCATCTCTTCTTCGTCTCTCAAAAGTGCAATTTTTTTAAAAATTTTTTTTGGTGCTGACATTTGCATTGATGCCTGCTGTGTGATAGCCTGCTAGTATATCTCCTTGAGTCTCACTAACGAGTTCTGCAAGATCAGGCATCAGTTGGATAGGGTCAAAATCAAAATATATTAAGCCCTTGCTTTGTGTATGCCAGCAGCTGTTGTGCAGATTGTTGAGTTCGCAACGGCAGAGGTATATGGTAACTTGGGTGGTGTTTATGGGAGACAGTGTCCATTTCATACAGTTTAGATTCCGCTTCAGAGTTAGCAGTACATCGGGAGGCGCATAATCCCCTCAGCTGAACTCTTCAACAAACCTGCATGCTTGCTTTTTCCAGCTTACTCAAGTGCTTTGGCAGTTCAGTGGGTGACATAATAGATGAGAGAGGAAAAGACTCTGGAGCGGAGGACAAAGGACGGAGGCGGAATCTTGAACTTCACTTGCTGTTGCATCGGGAAACCAGTGAAGAGCTGAAGCTGCAGAAATATCACCCCGCTTCTGAGAACAAGTTTAAATCCTGTGTTTCTTTCTTGAAAGCCACTTGGAAGGGGCGCACTGTGGGCTGTGCCGAGCTGCTTAGAGAAACAGTTACGGTTATTAATTTTTTAAACCACCGAAGCAGGAAGCAAAGCACTTAATAGTGTCAATGTCTCAGTAGGCGCTGCTGTTTTAGTGCACTACCAAGGCAAGATTTTTTTTTTAATTTGTTTTGACAGAGAGAAGGAAAAATTCCCTCAATAAGATTTAGCCACCAGCAACCTCAATTGCCATCAATGATACTTGTGTTACTGTGGCCAGTCAGTCTCTGGCAAACAGCTTAATACTGGAAATAGTCGGTATGGACTAGGGATGTAATAGTGTAGTCGATTAACTGAGTAACCGTTAAGCAAAGCTTATAGGTTAATGCTATAGTCTACACGCATTGTTCTCTCTCCTCCTCCCCGCCAGTAAATTTTTAGCAGGCTGGCCAGCAGCCTGGCTCAGTCCTGGCTTACGTTGGGTCTGGGACCTACCCCCACTGCGGCTCTGCATTTAAAGTGTATTAGGAGCCAGTGGGCACACACAGCACGCCTCAGTTCTGGCTCACGTCGGGTCCGAGAGCTCAGCCCTTGCCCGCCCCCGGGACGGGCTGCTGCCACCTCGCATTAGTCTGTGAGGGGAGCTGGTTTTTAAACTGGTTCTCCTCACGGATCACAAGGGCTGCTGCCACCCTGCGTTGCTGCCTCTGATACAGAGGCAGCACCACGGAGTGGCTGGGGGTCCCTCAGGAGTGGGGCCGGCAACCCTGGGGACTATAGAATAGTCAAGTAATCGATAAGAATTCATGAGGTTAATCGACTGTTCAATTAACCAATATTTAACATCCCTAGTATGTGCATCTATAAAGATTTTAAATAAGGAATGAATGCAATGCAGTGGAGTGCTGCCAGGTACAGATCCAAATAAGCATCTTTGCCACATAGTCATGGCAAGCAATTATGTGGACAAATAAGCTAACCCCTTAAATTAACTTTGGGACTGCAACCACCATCATTGTGGGGCAGGTCCTGCAGCCCTTACTGTAGCAAAATTCTCTGTGATTTTTGGGTTGGGAGATATGTCTGTGTCAGAATTCAAGGATTTGGCTGCGTAGCTCTCTGAGAAGTGGTACTTAACCTTCAGCAACCAAAGAGGCCATTTGTCACTGACTGAGGCTGCAGAGAGGTACAAAAGAACAAAGGCAAAGATTTACTAAGGGTATTAGTCTGACTCCTGTTAACAGCCAGTGAGTTTTGGGCACCTAACTCACTTTTTCTTCTTTGCAGATCCTGGACTAAATCTCTTTAAACTACACAATTCACATACATCGACATCATCCTTCCTAACAATATGTAATTGCTACACGCTTCTCTATGCCTCTGGGTTTTCTTTTCCTTCCAGGGTAACTCTTAACGTGGCATCATGCTGTACTTTATTCAAACCATGCAAAATTATTCAGAGCCAAGGCCATTGTTGACTATTACAGCTCTAGATAATTTTACATTCATTGTGGAAGAGGAAGTCACAGTAAATATATTGAAGAATTGTTCGTTGCTCCTACACTTAGATTTGAAATGTAATTCACCTCGGTGTAGCTTTTCTTGGGTGGCTTTTCTATTGTTCTTCCATGTTTCTGTTTCCTGGAGTCTAGCCTGATCTGCTGATATTGGGCACCTTGTGCATCATTTGCACCTGTGCAACGTAGGTGCAAAATGAAACCACTCCCCCTGTGATAGTGCAAAATGAGCCTCGAAGACCTATAGATGTATCTTGTGCAAGGCAATGAAGAAACAGGTCCATTGTGTTGATTCCTATTCTCTCTGTCGCACGCTCTCACGCTCTCTCATATATGAATTTGGATTGTTGAGCTTCCTCGGAGTTCCAGCTAGTGAGATGAAGAAGGCATCTCTTTGCTGGGCATTAAATTCCATCAGATCAGAATTTCAAAACCTGCAGGGACCTTCGCAGATCACACATAGTGATGCTGTCAAACACAAGTAAGGCTCTTGGAACCATTATAAATAATCAACACTCTCCTCTCCCAAGATGCCTGATGCTGGTGAGGCTTTTGCAACATTTAAACAATTAAAATGTGGGGGAGGAGAGGTGAGCAAAAGCAAGACCATTAGTTGGCTGTGACAGACCTTTGTTGTGATGGAGAGTGGCTCAGTTTAAGCAGGAGATGTTGCGTAAAACACCATGCAGCTAAGACTCAGCATATATGAAAGATGTAGAAACAATACTTAAACATTTCCATGTGCCTACAATTGGTTCAACAGTAGCAATTGGTTCAGAGACTTCCTACGTGCTGAAGTGGTCAGGGCCTATGTGGAGACTGATTGAACAGGACAAATAGACAGCGATGAAACTGAGTTTATAGTGAGATTCTCTGAGGAGTTTAATAGGCATAAAATTGTCTATTGCAGCCAGAGGGTTGGAGTTGGGGGTGTGAGTGGGAGGAGGGAAAAGAACCATTTCTCATTATCCGAGGATAAAATTTTATATTCAGAGGAAAAACCTGAAGTTATTTCAGTCCCATTTTAAATGCAGCACTGTGTTCTCTGACACATTTCTAACAAAGAGATGCCTTTGTTAAAAATGTCTTCGATGTGAGCTGGGTTTCAGCATGGTAAAAAAGTCTAAAGCCAGTTTCTGAAATCAGTGGGCCTGTTTGCAGAGCTGGTGGTAAGCGGTGTGAGTGAGGGTATTGGAATTACTGGGGAGGTATTTTTGAGCTTTGTTGTCCAGGCAGCCATCTTTCTAAAAGTTATTTTGTTTGAGACCATAGCAATATTAAAGCCCTTTAAGTGGGAAGATCAATACAATTAATTTTAAAAGGGAAAATATTATTTAAATATTGGCTCATTATTAAAATGGATTGGAAACTGGCTTATTGCCCAATTTCAAGGACTCCAGAATTTGTTAAAGTTGTAGCTTCACATCACTTTCAATGGCATGACTACTTTCAAAATTCTCAGAAGACTGTCCATTATCTTCAGTGAGGCCCAGTGTACGTGCCCTTGTAGGTCAAATGGATTTATGTCATGCAAGGGTTTGCCATCTCTGCTTTGTAATAATATATACAGTCTATAAAACAAAGTATGTGTTGGCTGCTTGTCTTGAACTCCAAAACTAGAAATGTCACAGGCATATTTAAAGGCATCTCTTGTCTTTCACAGTGCGTAAGATGAAACTTGATGAGTCTGGAAAAAAAAAGTGATAGGAGAAGGGAAATTTCCCAGCTGAATAGCAATTTGGAGACTGGTAATTGCAGATTAGCATCTAAGAACAACATACTCAAACCCATAACCGCATGCTGGGATGAAATGCCTGATTTGCACCATTGAAATCAGTGGGAGTTAAGCCATTGACTTCAGTGGGCACAAGATCAAGCCCATAATATATTAAATATTCACTCGGTGCAGCTTGATAATCATGTGCCTGCGGGAAGCTATTAATAATGCATCCCTTTTGAAGCTGTGTGCAGCTGCCTATGCACACAACATGATTTGATGGTATTTTTATTGTCTGCTGATAGACAGAAATTTCTAACTTTATTGACTAGGATCTCGATGGAGTAGCTCTGTGGTGAAGATGTTTAGGGTTACTGTTTCCAAGAGCCTTATCCAATTGTGAAAAGAATCTGTTCGGATCACGGATATTTGTGGTCTGCATTCTACGTGGGAGCCCTTCTCCTCTTACTATGTCTTCCTGTCCTGGCCAAACCGGAGGTGGTCAGAGAATGGGTGAAGAACTGGTCTCCAGAAGTTGTCTTGTTGTGCCTCTGATTGCCTGCCCCTTCTTGACATCATGCTAGTAGCAGCACTGAGGAAGGGGCATAGTTTTCACAGTTAGGTACTGTTGTGTAATGGACAGCTATTTGTGTGGTGCGAGTGCTAGTGAACAGGAAGCATGGGCTGTGCTGATCCCAGTGCATTAGCAGGTCTAGGAGAGACTGAAAGGATTCTCTAGAAGTCCAGAATCTTAGCTCCAGTATCCTTCTTCCCTCATCCTTTCAAACTCAGGCTGTGAGAAGCAATGATATCTCTGTGATCAGAACAGGAAAGTACAAGCTTGCGACTGTAAAGGCACTGGCTAGACCACATCCGCGGGCTGGAAATGGAGGGTCTCTGGATGAAACAACGGAGATACCTATTAGGGATGCGAAAGTGTAAGCATGTACACAGTGAAAGTGTAACCATGTACTCATCAGTTAACCTTCACGTGTTACACGCAGGCTCCTGGTATGTGCAGGGAGCCGACTTGAAAGCCAGCTCCTCGCATGTGCCTGCTTTCAGGGAGCCGCGGGCTGCCGGGGAGCCGCCTGTTCCCCTGTGCAGCTGTCTCTGTGTCAGAGGCAGCAGCGTGGGAAGGGGAAGGGAGTAGGGAGGAACTGGTATGCGCAGGGAGCCAACTTAAAAGCCGGCTTCTCGTGTGCACTGGCTCCTGTCTAACTCTGAAATTTTCAACAGTTACACGGTTACTTAAATGCATTTTAACATCCCTAGTGCCAATTCAGGGAGTTGGTGCTGCTAACTGTATGGGTTGGCAGTATGATTTCATGAGTGGGTGGAAAAAAGCCCTAACTTTCCTGAAAACTGCCCGGTTTACTGCTCATTAATAGTAGCCATAGCATTAGCTCTTCATTCCTTGCTTCAACAGAGACCCTCAGTGGAAACTCAGAACCAATTCTGCATGGAACAACGGGAGTGCAAATCTGTGCTATTTTAACACACATGCCTGGAAACACACATTTTTATGAGGACAGCCATGCTTGGTGCATGTATGTTCACAGTGGAATGGAGGGGTTCACCAGAGCTTTCTGTCGTTTTTGGAATCCTTGATGAGTACTTTATATTAGGCCACCTTTTCTGCAGAAATGCAGTTACCCTGGGTCCTCAGTGGTTGGGTCTACCGGAAGTATCTCTAATGAGAGAGACAATGAAAATATCATAGACCTAAATAACCACAGAGCAAAAATCTTTTATGGGGGCAGTTGTTAAATTGTTTCTGGTATCTGGTAAAACTATTGTGGGACTTGGAGAGGACAGTAATTTAGAATCACTGTGTTTGGTTATTGTATTTTTCCTTTGGCAAGGAGTTGAACTGAACACGTCCAAAAAGATCACAAACTTAAATGCTGTGCTAGCTTCTAAGCAAAAGCTGTCTGCAATGTATTAAATTCACTGTTGCTTTGGGGGGCGGGGACCCCTTTAAAAACATGTCAGTGACTTTCCTCTGTCTCCAGTGATTGTGCTGTTCTAGTACAAACCAGAAGATCCAGGACCTACTCCAGTCTGCAAACACTAACCAGAACTCTGAGCCCAGTCAGATTCTTTCTGTCTTGCACATTGTTGACAGTAATTACAAATTCTGCAGGTGAAATGATGTCCCTCTTCTCTATAGAATGGGGTTGCAGTGGTGAAAATGAGGACAGACCCTGATTCTGCAATTGGAATGTAGTTAATTGTTCTTTTTCATGCTCTGTGAGCCCCAGCAGTGTAGTAAGCAGTGAGTTGCTTTTATTGCTGGAGTCAGCCGCCGTGAGACTGAATACACATAGGAAAAAGCAGATTGGTGGATTTAAGAAGTTGCCATTTGTACACGATGACAGGAGAGCATAAGCCCCACAGTGACGAGGCAGGTGCTAGCCCTGCCCTTCTAGCCTTGTAAATCATGTCTGATAGGGAGAGAGCCTTAAAAAGGGGGGAATTGTGATGGTCTGGGTAGGGGAACAAAGCAAAGTGAAGTAACTACCCTAAGCAGGAGACTCCTGACGCATCTCCTGGAGCTATAGAGGGCACTCCTCATCCAGTAAACCTTCACCCCCAGTCCTGTGGGGAGTACAGTGAACTCCTAGGGAAAGACTTAAAAAGTCTTGCCAGGCCTGGGGCCCCTGGTAAAAAGTAAGGAACTGGGGACTATGCTGGAGCCACTGGGCAGTGTCAGGTTCGCCCACCATCTGGGAGGAAAACCTGAGGAGACTCCTTGACATGAAGACTCCCTTATCAGAGTAGAGTCGCACCTGAATACAAATGATCTCCCCAGCTATCCAGAGAAGAAGCTTTAAACCCGTAAGACTGTGAATACCTTAATTACTGTTGAATTAATGGTTGCTGCTGGGAGGAAAGCATCCATAATCTGGCCCCAAAGTAGCAGGTAATTTCAGGGTCACTTGAGATATCTTGGTGCCTCTATGTATTTGTGTGGCTTGGGAGGAGAGCTACACACACATGGGCAAGAATAGCGATGGAAGCTCCTAATGACAGTCGACAATTGCCGCAGTTACATTGATGTCGTAAATTTAGCTGCTGCTAATATGAAGTGGTGGTGCTAGAATGTGCCTCTGTATATCTGAGCTCCTGGAGCTTTCTTTGTGTTGATGGAAATTGATTTTGCCTTTGGGAACCGGAGGGTATAAATTGTCCTCCTAATTGGCCTTCTCTGAACTAGGAGAAACTGCTGATGTGTTCGCTCTCTTTAGCAAGTGATTTATTTTATAAGCCACATCCAGATGCTGGGGAGAGAGGGATAAGGAGGATTTTTAAAAAAGTGACTTGAATGACACATGCCTGTTTTAAAATGTTGCAATGCAACCATTTTTTTTTAACCATCTGCAATTAATACTTTAATTCCTTGGATGTGGAGGGAAAAATCTATTCATCAGATTATGGATTAATGTTTTCTCAAATGCTTGCGTCTGTCCAGGGTCAGGTTATTTTATGGATGAGACACCAATAATCCCCTTCCCTTCTCCCTCTCCCCTCCTCATCCTGAGCCAGGGTTTCTGAAAACCACTGGCTATTCGTCTGGTTAATGGTGCTGGTTTCAGCAGCTTCTAAATTGGATGGACAAGGCAGAACCAAAGACAAAGGGAAAGGATTTAAAAGCATGGATGAGGGTGGCATTCAAAGGTCACACGGTAGGAGGGCTTCAGAGTTCAGTGTGGAGGTTAATTGCACTTGGGTACGCTGTCTGATATTGGGCTGTCCAGGGCATACTGAGCACATGCTATTTGCTCAACAGATTAAGATGAAAATATGTTCTGCTTGCTCAAGAGAGCACATAAACAACCCATAAATGGCCCATTAACCTACAAAACGGCACTAAAGAGCATGTGGTAGAGCAAGCCATGGGAGACCTGTGACCCAGCAAATTCCTTAATTGGATTGTGGACCTTATCAGCCTTGCTAAATGCAGCTAATTTGAAATGAGCAAAGACAAAAGAAAGAAAAGAAAAAAGAGCCAGAAACTTGGAAGGTCTAGTCTAAAGTGTAGCTACAGTGTTTTGAGGCTGGATTGAACTACAAACAGGTCAGAGAAATAGAATCACTAGAAGTGGTGTTGAGCAGCAGGACAGTGGTTAGAGGGTTTGGCTTTCATCCATGAGGTGTGTGCTAGAAGACCAGTGCTCGTTATTGGGAGGGACTGCACCTCACGTTCCTGCAGAGATCAACTAAAAGAGAAGCAACATCCCAAAACAGGGAAGGGGGATAAAGCAGAAAGAAGAGAAATGATGTATTGACAGGGCCAAATTTGGAGCACACCCATTTACAGTGGCCCAAAATTTGGTCTATAACATAAAAATGTGTTATTGTCAATAAGCATATATAGCTGCCATGTTCAGCCAGAGTGTGAGGAAGGAACCCTTGTATTGTTAGCCAGGGTTGCTTTTGACAGGGCTACTCAACTTTGGAAGCTCTGTGGGCCACAATGATACTCACAGCACATGCTGAGGTCCACAACTTAAGTGTGGTTGCATATACATGCAAAAATATATATGCAAATAGCTTCTTTCACACTGATGGGCATGAATACAAAGATTAAGGCAAGACAACACAACACACAGGCCCTATTTAAGTCAGTTCTGCTGATATAACATGCAATATTTACCTGATTTCCACTCATATGACAGCACTTTTAATGAGCAATGACAGTCCAGGAGTTTAACTACTAAAACACATATCAACCGAAGACCATTTTATTGACTTTTTTTTTGTTTTGGCTCCCACCCGTGGACCGCGTGTTGAGCCCTGCGTAAATTCTAACTGCACCGCGGGCTGCAAACAAATGGGCTGCAGACCACATGTTGAGTAGCCCTGCTTTTGATTTGTCTAGAGCCTGTTGCCTTCCTGATGCACACAAATAATAGGGAAGTCCTAAAAGAGAAACAAGCCCTAAACCAAACTGCAGCCCACATGATGGACTATGTAGTGTTTCTCTAGGTCAGGACTGATGTGCTGTCAAGCTGTAGAAAAGAGGGAAGGGATTAGATGATGGTAAAAGGTAAAGAGACCATATGTCCCTGTTTTACTGGGGCATGCCTTGTGTTTTTCACAACTTTCTTCTGGGGTACCATTTTAGTCATTCAAAACATTTTTAAAAAAATAACTCAATGTTGCTATAGCAAATATAATTTGCACTGTGTTTACCAGGAAGAAATAGAGTGGAACAAGTGCTTGTTGTGATGCAGTGCTTGGTAAGGAAAGAGAAGTCAAACGAGTATAGATCCCGTGATTGGTGGTGTTTTTCTCAGTAGGGAACATTTTTCAGAAGTGCCCAAGTCTCACTTTCAAAAGCATTGAAAAGCCTTAGTCTGATTGGCTTGGCTCCTAAATGCTAACTTTTGAAAATGGGACATAGGCTAATAGGTCATTTAGGCCTGATCTCCACTGAGAAATTAGGCTGGTTTAACTGTGTTGCTTAGGGGTGTGAAAAATCAACCACCCTGAGTGGCACAGTTAAACTAATCTAACCCCCCAGTGCCGACAGTGAATGCTAGATTGACAGGAGAATTCTCATGTGAATGTAGCTACCGCCTCTCAAAGTGGTGGAGATCTCTGTTGACGGTAGAACCCTTGTCAATGGTCTTGGTAGCATCTTCATTGAAGTTGCACCACTCTTGCATTTTAAGTGTAGACAAGCCTTAAGGTGTTACTCAAAGTAACTGTTAGTGTTCAGTGTTTCATGTGACAATCATTCAGAGGCCCACAATGTGATTTCCAGGTATGCTTAAGGCCCCCTGACCTTACCAAAGGGCTGTGAAGTGGTCTTACTGCGAATGGGAATCTGATACTAAGTTATTGGGGGGAAAAAAAATTCCATTCTGATACCTATTCCTACAGTGCCGTAATACTGGGAGTTGGCAGTAGTGTTGACAGTTCTCATTTAAAAACAGAAGTGAATAGGGTTGCCACATGGTTTAACAAAAAATACCGAACACCCCTCCGCCTGAAAAAATTCTGTTGAGGGGAAAAAAAGAGGGGGGAGATCAAAGTTGTTTAGCAACAACAACAACAAAAGGTGCTGCACCTTTAAATGGCCCCGTGCTCCTCACTCCCCCACCCCACCAGACGCGGCAGGGGAAAATTGTCCCCTCCGGGCTTCCGTCCGAGGGAAACAGGAAATACTGGACATTTCACATGTCCAGTATTTATTTTTTTTTTTTACCTGACGGGGGACCCGAATGACGGACAGTCCAGGCGAAAACAGGACACCTGGCAACCCTAAGTGAACTTTGTTTTGTTTTTGTTTTTTGCGTAATATAAGTAATACCACTAGGGAAGTATGGGGGGGGGGGTTATTATAAAAATATGGCCACTTTAAAGCTGTAGCTGCAAATGGAAAAAAAAAAGTGCATTTAGGCCTCCTTTTGCTTCATAATGTGTAGAAACTGTGACAGGTCTCTTCTTAGTTCAGGAGGAATTGTTCTTGCTTGTTTCTTTACATTAGAAGTTCAGATTCCATCTTCTCTGGGAAACTCCTGGTAACAGGAGAACAGATCACATATTTCTATTGGAAGAGAAGGAAAGCTGCACTACGAACAAGGAAGGATTTTGTGTCATTCACTGTTTGTGTTTAGGTGTGTTAACAAATTTACAAATCCTTGCCATGTAAATATCAGAAACAAACCCATCAATACAACAGTTACCTTTTGGTTAAAGAGACCTCCTGCAGAAAAATAGTTATCATGTCTGCCTTTTCAATAGGATGTTACCATATGACAGAAGGAGCCTCATTACAAAACCTGTAATATGTTTTGTCTAGTGATGTTAAATTGAGTGAAATCCAAATATACATGCATATATTCAACCGGCCAGAGATGTCTATCAAATGTTAACATTCCAAAAAATTGGACACATGTTGGTATTTTTCCAGGTGAATGTACTTTGAGCAAAGAATAATAGATAACTACTTATCCAAGTATCTGCCTGTCCTCTGTCTATTTTGTTGAGTACATAATTGATATATTAACTTTTCCATAACCACAGCCTCCCATATTTTTGAAGGTGCGAGGATTTGCAGACTCCCTGGTGGAACTGCTGTAGGAAAGGATCAGACTTGACACTTCTGATGATTGAGGTTAAAAAGAAAAAAAGCAGGGAAAAGCTCCCTCTCCCCCTTAAAAATCAGAACCAAAACCAACAACTGTCCTTTAGACGTTCTTTATCCACAAGAAAGAAGGAAAAAAGAGCACAGACCTGTTTTAAAAGTCTACAGCAGGTTATACTTAAAGACCATTGAGGGTTTTGTTGTGGAGCAGGGGTAGGGAGCCTCGTTTGGGTCGGGGGCCGCTGACCCACAGAAAAATGAGTTGGGGGGGGGGGGGACACAAGTGAGAAACAGGGGGGGAAAAAAAAAGCAAAAAAAACCCAACCCTCACTGACATGGCCCCTGACCGAGAAGCAGGAAAGACACTCCCCATATTTCTTTCACACACCAGAGCCTAGAGGGGGGCCCAGGCTAGTAGATTTTGTGTGCTCCAGCCCCATGGGGTAGGGTGGGGATGGGGCTGGAGCACCAGTGTGGGCTCCCCAATTCTCGGGGGGGCCCTGAGCCTCAGGGTCTGGATGCAGGCGAGCAGAGGGTCACATCCAGCCCCCCGGGTCTTAGGTTCCCAACCCCTGTTGTAGAGGGTATGGTTAGACCTGTAAAATACCTAGAGTGAAGCTTTAACTCCTTTTATCGTGAGGATAAGATAGCCACTCTTTTCCCCCTTGAACTGGTGAGAATTCCAGTTAATTTTTCCTTAGCTAACAGGTCAAAAGGAGTTCCACCAAACTTTCAATTATCCACTTCAGCACGAGGCCATATGGTGAAATGAGTTTTTTTTTTTTTTTCTCCTTGAATGGACAATATTTCACCTGGGGGTTGTTTTTTTCTAGTGCATTGATGCCTGACTAAATATATTCGGGCACAGTCTTCATGTAAAGACAAAGCCAACTTTTTTTGTTAAATATTCCTTTCGCTTGTAATGAGTCTAGGAGGGTTACAGATTGGCCTGTGAGCCAATGAAAAAGCCACCTTCATCCAAAGGGAGGAGAGAGCTGGCCGTGGGATGCTGCTGTTTTGCCTCTGCTATAGACCCCCAAAATAGTTTGGTTTAAACTGGTTCTATGTCGCATTAAAAAAAAAAAAAAGGGCTGGAAAACCTCAGCTGATCAGAGTACTAAAGGTCCTCGTCATGAACCGTAGAACATATTGGTTTTGAGCTTGGTAGTTCTCTTTTTACAAGGGGCTATGAATTGTTGAAACGCAGTTAGGGACTGTAGGAAGAGGCACGTTTTCCTGAACTTTACTCCCAGCTTGAAGTTTTCAGAAGTAAGTGGGAGGAGAGGGAAGAGAGGGAACTGTAGACTGCTAGAGAGAGAGAGAGAGAGAGAATTAAAATGTCAAATGAAAAAAGCAACCCGGAGAAAAAGCTGAATGGATTTGGGGAGAAAGGGAAGGAGAGGAGCCGAACGTCCCTGATCATCCTGCAGGCTGTTAACCGCAGTATTTTCACCTCTGCAGTCTCTCCAGCTGCTGAGCGGATCCGCTTCATTTTGGGTGAAGAAGATGACAGCCCTGCACCCCCTCAGCTCTTCACGGAACTGGACGAGCTTCTGGCAGTGGATGGACAGGAGATGGAGTGGAAGGAGACGGCCAGGTGAGGTGCTACTTCTTGGGAACTTCTATGGGCAAGTCAGAGAGACTAACATGGTTCATGCATGAAGAGGTTGTTGTCCTCTAATTAGATGGGGCTCTTCCATGAGAGAGACCTTAGCAATTCCGTTCAGCTTCTGTTTACATCTTCTCTGAGAACAGGAGGAGATCTAGAGCACTGGCTTTATTTAAATGTATAGTTTATCTACCACCAGAAATGTACCTACTGCTTTGTAAACAAGTGACTTGTGCTGGCCAAAATTGGATGCCTGAAGTTAAGCTTTTTAGGCCGCATTAAAGCTATTTTTTTGTTTTGGTGCCTAACGGTGAATTTGGGAGCCCAATTTCGGACACAAATTCAAAATCTTCAGTTTTAGCCTTTGAGCTGAGTAGCTAATCAGGACATCAATTTTAAATGAGCAAAAACACCCAAGTTTTTTTTTTTTTTTTTTTTTTTTTAAAGCCAGTTATTCCTTAGGGTATTTGCCAGAATAGATGGACCATTTTGATCTTTCTGGCTTTAGTCTCTATTTTGCACTCTGGTATTAATTCAGAAGTTGCATGCTTTGTCTGACAGTCCATGCAAATTGACATTTGACCATTTTATGAACAGTGCACACAAATAAATAACATTGGAATGATGACAGATATCTGCAACTAATTTAGCTGGCGGAATCAGCTGTTTGTAATAGGATGCCTGAGATGCTAAACAGAAGCTAGGTTGAAATTTTTCTATACAATTTGTGGTCTTGAAATTGGACTGTATGGGAAGCTGCATGAAGTGTTAGGCCTGGGTATTCCACTAGAGAGAGGAATCCGGAGTAAATATTTTCCAGGGCTTTTTCCTCCCCCTCCCCACCTCTTTTAAATATTAGCTTTTCAGTTTCCTTTATTATAGCTTTGCTAACCTCTCCCTCCACCTTCCGATCTTAAAGGCCTCTGACAGTGTTCTGGTTAGTCCCTGTTATTTGGTTACCTTAATTGTCTTTTACCTGTGATTTTAATGAGTCGCTCCACCTTGTCCCCTTATTTGCCTACTCATTTTTTTTGTAGGGCCTATTCAAAGACTCTTCACCCTTCACACCTTTTAGATTCTTATTTATTGGTCTTCCTCTTCTCTTTGGGTTACTTTCCCCCCTTATTAGTTTAGTGCAGTATTTGCGTTTTGTTGTGTGCATCACCTCTCTGCTTTCTATAGCTGATTGTTAAATCTTTAGACCTTCTAAGAGGGGGTAAAGTGATACAGTCAGTGGAAAGAACAATTTGTCCATATTCACTTCTTGTATCTAAAATTTCTGTTCTGTGTTAAGAAGTGTCTGTGCTTTCTAGTGTGAAAATGAACTGGGGAATTCTCTTAACTTCACACACATTACAGATCTTTTAGGCTGCGTTTTCATTTTAATTGTGATTATAAAGAGATAGGCAGGGAACACCTGATAAGGAGGCATTGTGGTGAATTGGATTGGCCGGGTGGACAAAAGACCGTATTTTAATTTGAAGGACTCCTTTTCAGAGCCAAAGGAAAATGTCTCAACTACGTCTTATTTGAGGGATCGCTTGTACCTGTACCTCTTGAGGGATATGTGTCCACCGCTGTCACTTAATTTCAAAGAAGTCTTCAGGTTGATATAACTTCAGAGGATGGGCTCTTCAGTTTGCCTTATCAAGGCACTGTATAATGAAGAGGCATAGTTTTCCTTGCATAAGAGCATACAATATTTAGTGCCATGCTGCTTGGCTGGGACTGCTAGATAGGACCCTGCATATGCACATCTCCCTTTTAAAGGTGACGTAGGTAGCTTACATACCTAAACGGAGGGAAGTTGGAGACACTGCAAAACTTTCAGGCTTGACAATCAGTTATTCAGGATGGGTTTTTATTTGGCTGCTGACCTCTGTGGTATGTGAAGTTTTGGTGTTCAATGTTTCTTTCATGTAGCTTAGTCTTGCAAAGCAAAATCTTCCCCTAAGCTGCAGAGTAGCTGCTTCTGCAAGACGTACCTGATAGGATTAGCTGACTGTGCTCTAACCAGTAGGGATGCTGCCCAATTCACATCTCACCACCGTTTACTGTATGATATTAGACCTCGAAAGAGGTTTGAGAATGGAATTGAAACGGTCTCCCCTCCAGAACATAACATTTGCATTCAAGAGTTACAGCAAATTGTGCTGCTGTCTCTTCAAGGCGTTACCTAGATAAAAATAATTGGTAGAGGTCATCAAAATTTTTTAGCAGCTAGTGAAAAGATACGACTAAAAAGTACTTGTAGCAGAGTGTATGGTGTCCCTAGGTGCTTTAGCAAATGTTGGGTTCAGGTTCATTGGTGTTACCTCTGTTGGGAGCACTAAGATAGATGGACAGCACCATACTGACTGTCATCCATCTCTACTCTGCGCATGTCTGGCTAATCCTGTACTTAAAATGACAAGGGCAGTGGGATCCTGGGTGCCTATGGGCTCCTAGCACTGTTCAGATTGGTGGAGCTCAGCCACTGATAACAGTAGAAGCTTTTTGAGACACGTTGCAGAGCGTAGCATAGGTTCAGGTGGGACCATTTGAACTCACCAGAACCATGCCATAACAGCAAAAGCCGTGGCCATTAAAAGTTAAGCGTTGACTATTTGGGTCATTAGCTGTTTTTGTTCATTGGCTCTACGTTGTAATGAACTCGGTGTTGGTGTTGTGCTTCCAAGCAAACCTCTTTGTAGTTCAGCAGTAGTTTAAAGGACACATTGTAAATTGGCAGCAGAATGAACAGGCCTGAAACCGAAACAGTAGCCTGAGACTACCTCTTGAATTTCTGGGTCCTCTCCACTACCCTGTGGAGCTAGCCCAAAGTTCCAGTAACGAGGCTGTGATACTAAAGATTTGGTCCTCTGATCGTGCCACAAAGACATGAAATGGTTCTGTGGTCTTTGGAATTCTTTATGCTATGTTCATTGTTCTTCTGGTAAGCTACCTCAAGCAGAAGCGTTAACTCCCTTCAGTGTGTTCCAAGTCTTGGGCTAGGCTGCCCATGAACTGTAGACCACAAGGATCGTTGAAGAAAAAATGGGCCTCTTGAACCACTGTTTGCAGACGCTAACAACAATTTATTTAATTCCTTGCTTGGCCAATTGACCAGTTGGTTAGAGACATTAAAACACGGTGGGTACTGAATAGGCTCCTTGGTTCTCGAACAAGTATTGGATTACAGGAGGCCCCTGACTTGCGATGCGATTGGTTCCCGGGGAAGCGTCGCAAGTTGGGGTCATCGTAACTCGAACCCACATTTTACGATAGGCGCTGTGCACCGTCATAAATGCGGGCTGAGGACATAAGTCGAGGGTTTTCAGTCCCTTCTGCACTTATAAAAATGGTTGTAAGTGCAGGGGGTCAGAACTCGGCCGGTCGCAAGTCAGGGGCCTCCTGTATAAGGAATTGGTTTTGGAAACATTTAAATGCATTAGCATCAGATTTGTCTAATGTAGCAGCTGGCTGTTTGTCTGCACTGGCAGTGTCATTCTGAAATCTGAAGTGTGTAGTGTCACTGTGTCCCTGGGAGAGACTTTGAATGCTGTAGTTAACAAAGTCCTGGGTTTGGAGAGGCCTAGGAAGCATAACTAAGGTTTTAAAAAGTCTTACAGCTTTTATTCTGAGCTAGTCAAAATGTCCCAAGCTTGTATTATGGATGGTAGTTCCGTGCAGTGAAGCCAGGTGTGTAGAGGTCAGGAGCAGAAATGGACAGAGGTTGGGGGTGGGGGGAACTAGCAACCTCTTGCCTTAATCGGTTTGTTGTGCTAGTTTTATAGGTGCTGTCTCTTCCAATACTCAGGAAATCCCACAATGCTGAATACACATCACAGTAAATATAAACGGGTACACGTATGCTATCATGCCCTTCACAAGAGCGGACCTAGAGCTATAACAAAGTGGGCCCTGGGTCACACCTCCGGTTCCGCCCACTGTGGTGGTGGGCTGCGAGCTCCCCCAGTCCCAAGGCTGTGGGGGGTGGGGCTGACAGTGGCCCCGGAGCTGGAGGAGTACTGCTCCCTGCCCTGGCCTTCTGGCCAGAGGATCTCTTCAAATCTGCTCTAACGAATCCCCGGCTATACTGAACAAATGGCCTGGAGCTCCAGGGTTCGTTGTCATGAGGCTGTATGGCCGTACTTGCCTGCATCTCCCCTTTTAAAGTCCTTTAGCTGTCCAAGAATGTTTCCTTTGCTCAACCACCTGCAAATGCGACTTTCTACATTAGGCCGCCTCTGTGAAACCAAGGTTATATATGCAAAATGATTTGGACCTCTACAATGACTTCTAGCCTGCCGCTTGGAAGGCTTGCTAGATCGGCACCCTTGGTTGATTTTTAGTAAAAGGAGGTTTTGGGTCCCAAGCTGTGTTAGCTTCTTTTAATTAGGGATGTTAAAAAGCGGTTAATTAGGTACCTGGGTCACTGCTGAAAATTCTTAGCGGTTACAGGGTTACACGCTGAGGGCTCTGTAGTCTGAAGCTTACACTGCAGAGCCCACAGCACAGCTGGCTCCCTGGGACCACTCCCAGAGAACCAGCTGCACTATGGTCTCTGCAGTGGCGCGGGGTGGCAGCCAGCTCCCTGAGAACCAGTGCGTGCCGGAAACCAGCTTTTAATCTGGCTCCCAGCCCCGCTCCCAGAGAACCGGCTGCTCTATGGTCTCTGCAGCAGTGTGGGGTGGCAGCCGGCTCCCTGAGAACCGGTGCGCTCCAGGAGCCAGTTTTTAATCTGTCTCCCAGGGAGCTGGCTGCTGGCTCTGATACAGAGCCCACAGCGCAGGGTGGTAGTAACTGGCTACCCAGGAGCAGGGCTGAGAGCCTGAGTGTAACCATTAAGCTCAGACTTATCGGCTAACCGTTTAAACGGTTATACTGTTACCTCCCTTAAGTGATTTCTTTGCGTGCGTCTTCACCTCTCAGGATGTTGTGTGAGAGACCTGAAAACAGAGAAGGTCCAAGATGGGTATCAAAGAAAAGGCATTGTCAGATTGAAGTGTCAAAAGAAGAGCAATTGGAATAGATTGCTAAACTAAATGTTTGGATTGTGAAACAGAATGTGCAGGAAAATCTATTCAGTAGAGTTTTAGGAGTGTACTAATTATAGCAGTTAGCAGTTCAAACACTTATAAAAATAAGTTAAAGCTTTCTTTATCAAAGATAAATATTGAGGGTTATATGGAGAAAAACAAATAAAAACCAAGCCCAAATCAAACAAGGAAAAGTGCTTTATTGTGAATTATACACCTTCAACAAAAATGTCAAGATCTTTTTAATATGCAGAATTTATGCTGGTGCAGGGTAAAATTCAGTAGCACTCAGTCCAGCTGGGATTTTTCCATGGCACTCAAAGGAGTTAAGTGTTCATATCTCTTTGAAATTGAAAGGGATCTGGATTTCTTTCCACGGGAGATGAACGCCTAACTCAGGCCCCTGTGCGCAAACCCAATCTTCAAACTGACCAGTCCTCATGCAGTACTTTCAGACCAAGGTCACAACATTTGATTTGGGTAAACAAGTTTTAAAAAAGTCTCAAAATTGAATTACTCAACCGAGGAACACTAGTGTTTTATTTAGCAATTGTATGACCCTCAAATATTTTTTGTCAGAATTAAATGTAATTTCAGTTGGGTAAATAATTTGTTTTAAGTTCCCTACGCTTGAATGTAGAGTTTTTGTTCTTGGAAATGCCCTAATATTAGAAAATGAAATGTTTATTTTCAAAATCTGTTAAAATAATATCCAAGAACGGCTTAAATTAAGCATATTTCTATTCTGAAAACTGATTATATGAAATCTCCTCCTTCCTCATGGTTCCCTGTGTGTAGTTATATTTGCTTTTTGCAGAGAAAGAAATTTACTTTTTATGCATTTCTTTCTTTTGCTAGCACTGTAGTTTTAAAATATTTTCTTCCTCCTTACACCTTCTTGGAATTGTTTACTCAGAGTTCAGTCAGTGTCACTTGCGCAAACCAATTGATTGCATTAGCAGTTAGACAGAGGTTATTGAGGGCAGAATTGGACTTGCAAAAGTTTTGTTACCTGTCTTGTATGAAAAGGAAAGAACCCACATGGCTGTTGCCTGCATTAATCTTAGCTTCTGGTCACACTAGTTCTCTATGATTGGTTATATTTAGGCACAATGGTGAGAACTGAAGATATTTCAGTTTCTTTGCTTTTGAAGGTTTAGGCCTGATGCTTTAATGTTGTTATGACATGGTTTTAGGTATGTAAATACCGCTTTACATGCAGTGGTATTTAACCTTTGCTCTAATCTTCTACTAGAGAGATGAGCTTGCAGGTTTTTTCAGAAAAATGTCATTGAATCATTAAACTACTAGATACAGAATGTGGAAAACTAAACTTTTTTTTCCAGTTAAGAAAGGCTTCATGGAAACTGAACTCTTCCCCTCCTCCCCCCAAAATTTGCTTTTGGCTTTTTCAGACAAGCTAGTGAGATTTTTGACAGAGTACTACCTTCTTTAAGCTTTTTAAAAATTGACCATACATGACTGTCTTTCACATTAGGGATGAGAGGTTAACCTGCAGGGGCTGGAGCAGCTCTGCACCTGCTGCAGGCAGGGGACTGCTCCAGCCCCACGGGGCCAGTCATGGACGGGGCTGCTCTGGCTGTCTGAAGCAGCCCCTGTCCATGGTGGGCCCGGGTGCATTGCAGGCAGAGGCTGCTCCGGTCGTCCAGAGCAGTTCCTGCCTGCGATGGGAGAAGAGAGGTTGCTCCAGCCCCCGTGCCCCCCTTAAATGTGAGATTTAACCAGTTAAACGATTAAACAGGTTAACCAATTAAACAGGATTTTACATCCCTATTTCACACACTACAGGTTGGACCTCCCCTGGGCTGGCGCTCTCAGGACCTGAGCGTTCCCAAACCAGGGAGTTTCCCGGACCAGGGCTGGTCAATGCTTCCTGCTGCTGCCAGCTCCAGCCCTGCCCCCCCTTCTGCTGACCTGACCAGGGCCTCCCTGCAGCTGGCTCGGCTGGGGACTTCCCAACCTGCCGCTGTTTCCTCTGCTGCTTGACTCCCAGCAGGCCCTGCTCCCAGCCGCCAGGGCCCTCTGGCCAGCAAAATCCATGGTCCTTCCTCGACCATGTATGTTGCCAGATGAGGAAGTCCTGGATTTTGGTGGTGCAATGTGTATAGTGAGCAATGATGTGCCAGAGAGACTATAAAGTGCAGGTTCTGTGTTTCTTGACCCAATGGATAGAATCCAAACCAGGAAAGAAGAGACCTGGGTTCTAATCCCAATTCTGCCAACAGGGTTGCTTTGTCATCTCAGTCAAATCATTTCACCTGTTTGTGCCTTGGCTTCCCCTTTTGTCAAGTAGGGATGTGAAGCTTTCCTCCTTTGTAAAGTGTTTTGAAGGGATGAAAAGCACTATCGAAGAACTGGGTGGTATTTATTATTATTGTCTATTCCCTTCTTTTATGTTCAAAGTGTGACCAGAAATAAAAATGACACAAATAATCCATTTAGTAATTTCTCTTTCATGATACATTTCAGTCATTTTAGTTTTCTGTTTGTCTCCGCTCACTTAGCATCTTTAAAAGCTTTGGCCAAAGTTTCCAAACTTAGGTGTTTTCGGCACCTAAATTAAAGTGATTGCGTTTCCAGAGATGATGTTGATAATCTATTGTCCATTGGGGACTCAGCACCTCTGAAAATCAAGTCACTTTCATCTAGGTGGCCCACGGTGGGTGGCTAACTTAGAAATATTTTGCCTGTTCAAATTCTGGGTGGCATCGGCCTAGTTGTTGGATTTTCTTTGTCTTAGTTTAGAGTGGTGTGTTCGTGACGTCGTGTATGTTTAAACCTGGCATCACGCTGTAACCGTTTAGCTGCACTGCCTCTTTCAGAAATGTCCGATGCAACGTTTTAATATGTTCTTGCGTCTTTGCCTTTCCATAGGTGGATAAAGTTTGAAGAGAAAGTGGAACAGGGCGGAGAGAGATGGAGCAAGCCTCACGTCGCTACTTTGTCCCTGCACAGCTTGTTTGAGCTGCGGACGTGTATAGAGAAAGGATCCATCCTGCTGGATTTGGAGGCCACCTCTCTCCCTCAGGTAGTGGGTAAGTAGGCATCCGTGGAAGTTCTTTCAATAGTATTCCCCCTCTCCTCTCCACTCAATGTTCTGTTCCTCAGAGTCTCAATCATGGATGTCGGTGAAAGCGAAGGACTGAGCATGTGGCTGGTTTGTCCACATCCAAAAGCCAACCTATGTCCCAGGATTTCTGAAGTACAGGTTGAACCTCTCTCATCCGGCACCCTGGGGACCAGACTGGTTCCGAATGAGAGAGTTTTCCAGACCACGGGAGGTCAGCATTTTCTAGCAGCATTACCTACACTTCCACTGCTTATTGGGATGTTAGAGGACATTTAGGGGTAAATTAGAGCTAAAGAACAGCCCAGAACACTGAGAGCTCGGACTGGTGGCTGGAAACAAATTTTATGGGGCCACGGGAAACTTGGCCACACCCATGAAAATTGGCTAACTAAAATCATTCTGGACGACAGATGTTTCCAGATAAGGGAGTTCTGAACAAGAGAGGTTCAACCTGTAGTTTGGGCCGGGTGGCTTGGGACATACAAAGTCTTTCACCCATAGCATACAGCCTGCTTGATTGGGTTGTAATTGAAAGCTGTTGTCATGTGATGGTTCTTCAGTAGCCTATGCAAAGTGATTGGTGCTTTCAGTCCAGCTCTGAATGAACAGATATCCGTGTCAGAGGAACTCATGTTTCTTGAATGCTTAGCCCTCAAACAGCTTTAACCTGAAATCGGCATAGTAGTTTTAGAAGCAAGTCAAGTCTCTGAAAAAAGCACTGTGCAACGTAGCGTGATTATTACAAGTGAGCTCAATGGGAGCAGAGGTAAGCCAGCACTGGGTATTTCTGAAAGGCCCAACATGTAAGGTCTCACAGCAGGGAAGAGTGCATCCCGATTCATCCACAGAACTGACACAACATGGGCAGCAGTGATGCAGGCTACCCCACATTGCACTAATGTGTCTGAACCCTCCCGGGGAGCTTCTAGGATAAGTCACTCTCCATCCTCATCCATTGCTCCATTCACAGGTAAGGTGGCCCGCAGAAGTGCTAGTTCATGGCAAATATAACGGTGGCTCGTCCTCAAAATATCATGAGACTGATTTTAAAAATGAGATTTTAAAAAATAAATAAATCTTGGGTTATTTTTATTTTCTTTCATGTTTTTGAGCTTGTAGGGTTCACACTTGCAAGATTTTCTCTGTGAGAAGTAGAATTTTTTTAAAATTTGCTTAATGACAGGGCACTCGGGAGCTGAGGCTTAAAGGAAAACAGCAAACATCATGAGCAGGCAACAGTGCAATTTAGCGTTTGAGAATATTTACCACTCTACTAGTTTAAGGGGGAAATTACATAGACATTTAATGAGAGAAACAGAATTCATTTTATAATAAATTGCCCTGTGAATAGGTATTCCTCTTTTTGCTTATTATTAATTAATGGTATAACAGAGAAATACAGTTTCCACTTCCAAGATGGTGTTCAAGAACATCACTAATACCAGCTATAAGAGCACAGCAGTTACAGTCCATGTAAACGCTCACCATGGGTTTTTTGTTTTGTGTGGCATCAAAGAATTCACAGATCGGATCTCACTTTGTAACAGCAGAACTGAGCATAGTGTTAATTTTAATTGCTGATATTGGTACTTTGCTTGAGGAATTCTGAGTTCTCCTCTGCTCCGTGGATTCTCATGGTTGCTTTTTCTCATTGTTGGGGAATCCCCTTCAGTGATATGTTTGTGACTCAAACCAGTGACCTAAGTCTGTCTAAAAATCATGTTCCCCATCTCATTCTTATAAAATAAAAACTAAATGGCAGCATGGTTTTATCTAAAAAGATGCGACTAGCAACATCAGAAATTTTCCCCAGCCTTCTCTTCTGCCTGAGTTCTAAGCCAGAGCTAAATTCCTTTGCCAGATTGTTTTAACAGAAATTTTTAACTTCCCTGTACTTTGGATTTACTTTTAATTACAAGCATGCACTGTTACCTCTTCTTGACTGAGGGAAATTCCTTAGCCCAGTCCTTAATTGCTGGAAATCCACGTTTGAAAAGATCATTTAAGTGATCCACTGAGAGACTCAGCAATTTTCAAGTGGTCCACGCTACAAAAAAAAAAAAGTTTGAGAACCACTGCCCCAAAGTAATCTTAAAACCTAAAATACCTCCTGTAACTTGAAACCACATCAGAAGATTTCTCCTCAGAACTTTGAGTGTGTGCCCTTCCACCCCCAAGTAACTCTATTGGCTTGCCTACAAGGGGATGTTAGTCCAAAATAGCTAGGGTATGAGTTTAAACAACAGTAGGTAGTCCACACTTGCACCCTCTGTGGATGCTCTTATTTGGCATTGCGTGCCTTTTTCCAGTTTAACGTTAATCCACTTTTGCAATAGCTATTCCAGGCTTTTCCTCTGTGCAGAAAAGCTGCATATGAAAAATGGAAGGGTCTCTCCTCTCTGCAGATAATTCATGAATGAGGCAGTGGTTAGCAGTTGCAGGAAGAGTCTTAGTATGGAGCAAGAAAAAGAAAATGCTCTTGGACTTGAAAAGAACCCATAAATCCTGAAATACTTGCTTTTGTCATGTTTCCTTAGGGTGATAGAATAGAGAATGAGTTCTGCCTTGTGGAGTAGGGATGTTAAATATTGGTTAATTGAATAGTCGATTAACCTCATGAATTCTTATCAGTTACTCGGCTATTCTATAGTCCCCGAGGGTGGGGCCGGCAGCCAGTGCGCTCTGGCCCCACTCCCGAGGAATCCCCTGCCACTCTGCGCTGCTGCCTCTGTATTAAAAACCAGTTTAAAAACCAGCTTCCCTTGTGGACCGGCTGATACAGAGGCAGCAGTGTGGGATGGCAGCAGCCTCTGTCTGGGGGCAGAGGGTCTGAACTCCCAGAACTGAGCCGGGCGGCCTGCCCACCTCCTAATACACTTTAAATGCAGAGCCGCAGCGGGGGTAGGTCTCGGACCTGGTGCAAGCCAGGACTGAGCCGAGCTGCTGGCCAGCCTTATTGGTGGTGGAGGGGGAATGCATGTAGTCTATAGCATTACCCAATAAGTTTTTGCTTATCGGTTAATCGACTATACTATTACATCCCTGTTGTGGAGCCAATGTTAAATGACTATGGATGTATGGGTAAACTATGGTTTAAGTGTTCAGTCTTGCTAAATTGCATTGAGCTGGAAACCTATGGAGTGAAATATTGACCCTGTTGAAGTCAACAGGCGTTTTGCCATTGACTTCAGTGGGGCCAGAATTTCACTTGCTGTGTTGCTGTAGCTTGTTGGTAACAGGACATACCCGTGAGCATTTTTCATTCTGTGTAGCAAGTTCTTCCCCTTCCTGGATGACAATGAGCAGTCCTTACCTCGGAAGTCAACCTTGGTCTGATTGCAATGTTTCTATTAGGGACCTCCTGGCACAGGGCTAGTGACTTTTGGAAGACAAACACACTTAAGTTTCATTGCAAAAGACATCCTTAAAAAGGAAATCTACTTAAAAAAATCAAGTTATGAAAGAACAAACATGAAAGGCCTGGAAACAGTAGGGTGAAGTCAAGAAACCAGATGCTTTGCTAAAAGTAGCAGCCTAATAACTATTAACATAACTTTACTCCTTGTGATTTTTCTCACCCCTACCTTCTTATTTCTTTTTGCAACAGAAATGATTGTGGACAATCAGATTGAGACAGGCCTGTTGAAACTAGACATGAAGGACAAGGTCACCTACACGCTGCTCAGGAAGCATCGGCACCAGACCAAGAAATCCAACCTACGCTCTCTGGCTGACATCGGGAAGACCGTCTCCAGTGCAAGTAGGATGTTTACCAACCCTGATAATGGTAATGCAGAGGGCTGTTGGCTGTAGCCTTCCTTTTGAAAAAAAAAAACCATCAAAAACTAATCCCATTGCCATCTCATGACCATGCTTTTTCTAACACACACGTACTGTAGTGGGCCCCACTAAGAATGCTTCTGCTAAGGGCTCTGCTTCTGCAGCATGTCGCTCGACTAGCTGGGTGAACACAAGAGGGCACAGTGCTAGGTGTCTATAGCAGGATACAATAATCCTTGGGGCTCACCGAGTAACACTTGCAGTGATACCCTTTCAGATGACGTCGTGGAGGTGTTAAAGAGCAGCGTGTGTATTCGGTATGAGAACATATAGGGGGAAAAGCACCTGAGACCCTAAAAGCTAGATATGTAAAGGCAGTTTTTATGCAAATTAAACTTTGCTAAGGAAGGTTTGCGTAGACCTTTAAAGCCAGTCCCTGGCCCTATTATTTTAAGATAGTAAAAGCTAGCTTAGATTTTAGTACAGTATGGCCATTGTTCATTGTGGTTGAGGCTGATTGCCATGAATCTTTCTTCATCCTAAAATCATCCTATGAAAGAGACACTCTGTCTATAAACAGATATAGGGGCATGCCTGTGCCTTACATATGCATTTGTAGGCACATACGTGTATGTATCATTTATGGAAGCATCAGTAGCAAAAAGTACATTGAGGTTTGCTTTTAGTAAAGCAGATCTGCTAGAAAACAGTATCCAGAAAAACAAGAATAGCGTGTTAGGCCAATTTGAGAGCTTTAGCATGGTTTAGAATTTTGCAAACGATCTCAGTGTTGCATGGAGAACATTTGTAAGTTACCATTTTAAAATACCAAGAATTAAAGGTGAGGTGATGGCAGGAAATCACTCTGCTTTCTGCATTCTGCCTCAAAATGCATACCAGCATCTCTCCTGTCACATTGCATTACTTAACTCTTCTTTCATACTGTCCTTTTATTTTTGGGGTGTATGTGTGTTGGGGGATATTTCTTACTTTTAAAAATAAAAAAAAACTTACTGCACACCAGTGCCTTGAATAAAGCTGCATTCAAAGAGAGAAAATAAGGGGGTGGGGGGGGGGCTTAGAATTGATCAAGGGAGTGTCTTAGATATGAACTTTTTTTTGGAATTTTTGCATGAGAGTTTGATAGTGAAAAAGAAGGCTTGGTTCCAACAGCACTGTACAGAAAGTTATGGCTCGTGCAAAACTTAAATACAGAGGAAAGAATGATAGGATTTGCCATGTTAGATCAGATGGTTGATTCATCACAAATCATATGGGGATGTCTCACCAAAAACTGTTGAAATCAACAAAAGGACTTGCACAGACTTCACTGGGCTTTGGATCAGACCCATACTGCAAGTTGAAGTGTCATGGTATATCTGATGCTTCAGAGAAAGATATATAGAAACGGCTGATCATTTGCCTAACCTACTGTGTAATAAACATTTGTCTGAGGGTACTTTAACTTTTTTTATTATTCCACAGACAGCCGTTGAGATCTGATTGCCCTTATCTTCATGCACATAACTATGTACCTCTTACTATGTGCTTGGGATATCCAAGTGCTACTAGAATTCATATAGTAAGCATACACCTGTTTTTGTTAGTTACAAATAAAAATAATCCAGCCATTTCATTTGACTTTAGCCTACAGTGTCAGTGAATTCCACAGGTTTAAGTCTGTGGTGTCAGGAGTGCTCAAACTCTTGCGATATCTGATACTACTGCGTATGATGACATGGTTATGATTAGAGACTCTTACAAACTTTTAGGGGATACCTTGCCGCTAAAGACAGAACATGTACACTGTATAACGTGTGCATTCTTTTCCCAAACTTTGTTTTCTGCCTTTTTTCCTCTCTGCCCCATATGCATGAATGGTCTTCCTCTTTAGTGCCAGCTCTTTATTCAGTCCTCCACTTCTGCAGCTAAGCCCTTCGGTGATGAACCATCACAGTTTCCAACCGTTTAACAAAATACCCCAACCAACCAAAAACCAACCCCTAAAACCTGCAACATTATGAGACTGAGTCATCAGCATATCAGCCGTATATTATGTATTTTAACAGTACTCTCTGTCTCTCTTAGCTTGAAAGCCTCTGGGGCAGTCATGGTGGCTTCCTGTATTTACTGTACAGAGCTGATTATCTTGTGAGAGCCGGTTAAAAACATTGCTAAATTATTTTGGAGTTTGTGAATGCAGGAGAACCATTTAAGCCTCATCCTGGTGTAAATAAACGTGGAGGCTAAAAACAGCCCTGATTCTGTGCTAGGACCAGCCTTGTTAAAATCACCCTCCCCACAGACTGATGGAGAAATACCCCCTCAGCTCCTGGACCCTCTCCAGGCCCTCCGCAATGGCCTGACATACGGGCTAGAACAACTACAGTTGTCTGGCAGAGCTGGTTCTCTTCCCCACTCCCCAAGAGTTGCCAATCCACAAATGTTTCCAGTCGTGCCTGAGCACTCTTGTCAACAGAACCACTTAGTACTGATTAGGGAAGGTCTGTTGTATGTTCTGTAAAATCTGCTGTGTTGCCTCCTTGCATCTTCGCCGAGGCCTCAGTTTGAAAAGGCACATAAGAAAATTTTCCTTATTTGGGAAGGCACAGATGCATGTGTATTAGTGCTTTCCTGACTACAGGACCTCCCTGGTCTGGCACCCTTGGACTGCACTGGTCCTGAATGAGGGAGTTTGCTGGACCAGGGGAAGTCCATTCTGGCCCCCTCTGCCTGGCTTTGCTGCCTCTTTACTCCCCAGCTGCACTTAATAAAACAGACCTGCCGGTGGCTGGGGAGATAGGGAACATTGCCTCCCGAAAGGGAGGTTGGTGAGCATAGCGAGCAGGGAGTACAGTCCCCTAGTGATTTATTAAGATAATTCTCAGTATCCTCTTGCTGAACGACAGCTCCTCATCTGTGTTCTTTACTTATTACACTGTGGTCCTGATCTTGTAAACACATATGTGAGTCACCATTTTCCTCTGTGGGCCATATATGATATTACTCATAGACGTAAGTGTTTGCAGGATCATGGGCTATCCTTGTTAATCTCTGCTAGCTCTAGAATTGAACTCTGTTATATATTTAATGGGATTCTTTTTTAAAAAGGTTAAATAGAAATTTTTGAAAATAAAATGTACCTGTTACCATTTATGCTTTTTGCCCTTTGGTTTGGAAAATTAAACTAGGCTGAGAAATTTGCCATTTTTCTGTATCTCCTCCTCCTTCGCACTAGAATATAGAATCATAGAATACTAGGACTGGAAGGGACCTCGAGAGGTCATTGAGTCCAGTCCCCTGCCCTCATGGCAGGACCAAATACTGTCTAGACCATTCCTGATAGACATTTATCTAACCTACTCTTATATATCTCCAGAGATGGAGATTCCACAACCTCCCTGGGCAATTTATTCCAGTGTTTGACTACCCTGACAGTTAGGAAGTTTTTCCTAATATGCAACCTAAACCTCCCTTGCTGCAGTTTAAGCCCATTGCTTCTTGTTCTATCCTCGGAGGCCAAGATGAACTAGTTTTCTCCCTCCTCCTTATGACACCCTTTTAGATACCTGAAAACTGCTATCATGTCCCCCCTCGATCTTCTCTTTTCTAAACTAAACAAACCCAGTTCTTTCAGCCTTCCTTCTTAGGTCATGTTCTCTAGACCTTTAATCATTCTTGTTGCTTTTCTCTGGACCCTCTCCAATTTCTCCACATCTTTCTTGAAATGCGGTACCCAGAACTGGACACAATACTCCAACTGAGGCCTAACCAGCGCAGAGTAGAGCGGAAGAATGACTTCTCGTGTCTTGCTCACAACACACCTGTTAATGCATCCCAGAATCATGTTTGCTTTTTTAGCAACAGCATCACGCTGCTGACTCATATTCAGCTTGTGGTCCACTATAACCCCTAGATCCCTTTCTGCCGTACTCCTTCCTAGACAGTCGCTTCCCATTCTGTATGTGTCAAACTGATTGTTCCTTCCTAAGTGGAGCACTTTGCATTTGTCTTTATTAAACTTCATCCTATTTACCTCAGACCATTTCTCCAATTTGTCCAGATCATTTTGAATTATAGCCTTATCCTCCAGACCAGTCACAACCCCTCCCAGCTTGGTATCATCTGCAAACTTAGTAAGCGTACTTTCTATGCCAATATCTAAATTGTTGATGAAGATCTTGAACAGAGCCGGCCCAAAACAGACCCCACTTGTTATACCTTTCCAGCAGGATTGTGAACCACTAATAACTACTCTCTGAGTACGGTTATCCAGCCAGTTATGCACCCACCGTATAGTAGTCCCATCTAAGTTGTATTTGCGTAGTTTGATAAGAATATCATGCATATTAGATCATTTACTATTCTAAAAGGGGGAAAACTGTAAAATACTTGCAAGTAAAGCCTCTTATAGGATTATTGCCAATATTTTGTTGTTTAATTACAAAATACTCTTTAAACAATTGCAGTGTAATTCTCCTTTAATTAATTAATTAATTAATTAATTAATTATCCGGAATAACAGATAAATGGTATGAAGATTATATTGTTAAACGATTCAAAACAAATTACCTGAAAAAGGTTAACTTTAAAAAAATACTTTTGTTCTAAAAGAATACAAGAAAAAGAGCATGAGCAGGTTTAGAATTGATTAACTCTAACCTGTATGCTGTCAAGAGTAGAAAAAGAAAGAAACAATATAGAAATAATTAGAAACTAAATAGAGAAAGGGATTACTTGTTCACATTAAGACTGAGATAATATTGACCTGGCATTACAAAGGCATATGAAGATTAATTAGAAAATGCTCATATAGGGGCTTTTGAAGCTGAAAAGTGCAATATGCTATACATTTTAGATGCTATTATATAGTGTTCCTTCTTGCCAGAATCTTGAATACTGACACCATGCAAGCTGACAACTTGCCAGATAAATGAGTAACTCTCAGGAAAAAAAGGAATAGAAAATCAAGGTGTGTGTGTGTGTCTATCTGTTTCTAATTAATAAATATCATGTTAAAAAAGCACATGATGTGCACATTATACAGAGGGTTGCCAAGAGAAGAAAGCTGAGTTTTAGTCTGATTTTTCTTTGATCTAACGCAAGAAGTTTGTAAGTAGAAGTGTTTAAAATAACCATGTTTATTATACTGCTTCTTACCGTCCTGAATGTGTTCAAGAATACAATAAAAAATGATGGATGCTGATAATAGAACACACTTTCTCTTTAAATATTTTACTGTATGGTACAACACAGCTTTATTTTGTACAGTGTCTTTCATAGGCATTATGTCCTAAGTCTCTGTAGAGAATTGAATAATACAGGAACAGAGTTAAATAACAGCACAGGGAGAGATATTAAGGAGGAAAAGAAATGTTTTCAAGTGATATTTGAAAAGAGCAGAATTAGTCATTTGATTTAAAGTGCCACAAAATGGAGTGGCCAGAATTTTCAAAGCTTGGCTCCTAAAGAGAACTGATCTGATTTCCTCCCCCTCCCCCTCCCCCCCGCTGCCAACCAGGCACTGGCCTCTTGCGGCTCCTTTTTATTCCACTGGGAACTGGGGCTGGTCTGTAATTCAGGATTCTTCTCTTTAGGTATCTGAATTTGAATTTAGATGCCCAATGTTAGGCCCCCAGGCTTAACATTTTTGACCAGTGTGTGTAAACTTATAAGACACAGTAGCCAAGTGTTAAAGGGCGAAATTGGCATGGGGTTTTTCATGCCTACTGAGCGCTATTTCCAGAGCATTGTTGCTATGTGGAGAGGTGGGTTTGTGTGTTTAACAATGTGAATGTTCACTGTCTTTCCTAACTTGCTTGTGCAATTGTTTTAGCTTTTTTCTTTTCTTTTTTTATTACTTAACTTGGGCTCTCTTCCTTCTCCTTGCTTGCTGCTGTTGTCTCCCATTCTGTCTTCTGCTTGCAACACTAAAGCACGCAGCCCACTCGAGAGTTCTGTGCCCTGCCTAGCAACCCGCACGTTGGATGATGAAATCCGAGTGCAGCGCAGCCCCAGCGTGGGATGGCTAAGTAAGTCAACCATTGGGGGCATGGGAAGAAGGGCAGCGCCCCTGCAGTTGGATGGGTTAGTTTGGAGAAATATAGAAAGGGCAAACACTAAGCAATTAAGTTCTTAAAAATGCACAACTATATTAATAGCAAGAGAAGTTGGAAATCCTCTGAGCATAGATGCAGCGTTAGCTGTCTGTGTCCCTGGGCTGCCCCAACGGTGTTTCCTGCACTTCTCTCAAAGTTCCATCCTGTCGTGGTAAAAGGATAGTTCTGATTCTCGTTCCATTCAGACTTTTGTCTCTCTTCTAAGGCCTAGTCTACACTATGTGCCCGCCCTTCACCTTCAATCTAACCTATGCACGTAGTTGAAGTTGACACACTTACTTTGGTGTCTTTCATGTGATAAGGTCAGTGGGGGCTGCTCTTCCGTCAACTCCAGCTACTCTTTTCGTTGTGGTGGAGTACCAGAGTCAATGGGAGAGTGCTCGGAGGTTGATTTATCATGTCTGTTCAAGTCACCATGTATCATTGGTGAGTTGATTGCTGCAGCATCGATCCACCATGTAGTGAAGACAAGTCCTAAATCAGCCAGTGAAATTGCCAGTGAGGGGCAATGATTGTGGTGGTGGTTTTTTTGGAGACGCATTCCCTATTACGAACCAGACCAAGACCATCAACTCGTTCATTAGGTCACTAAGCAGCGAACACATTGTAACAATTTCCAGTCTGGACAAAGTCAGATTGTCAACCTACAGATGAAAGGCCCTATAATCTCGTTACAAATCCCTCAAAGTAGCTAGTGCTAAAGAATTAGCTTTAGCAGGGTACCTATTTTTTTTATGTATTTAAATATCTGATTATTATCAAGCAAGTTTTTAATAAGGCTTGCTAGTTGTAATATATTGTACAAATGCAAAGCTTTAAATATGTTTAAGTTCTTTACAAATGAAATGTGCATCTATACAGGTTTAAGTATATCACAGAGCTGGCAACACTTAGCAAATACATTTTTTAGAGATGAGTTGAGCTTTATTCTCTGTCTGTGTCTACCATTGCTCTTGATGTTGTCTTGCTAATTTCAGAGGAACTGTTTTCAGATTCAGGTGCCATCAATACAGTTATGATAGGACTGGGTCCTTTTATAAATCAGTAGCAGTTCTTGGTAATCCTCAGCTATCTGAATTGTGAACTAGGGATGTAAGAGAGTAGTCGACTACTCACATTTCCTACCACTGCCTCTGTATCAGAAGCAGCAAGGCAGGAGCAGGAGCCAGTGCTGGGGGGAGCTGGCTTAAAACCCAGTTACCGTCAGTACCATCTCTGTGGTGCTACCTGCCCTTCCCCCCCGTGCTGCTCCTCTATCAGAAGCAGCAGCACAGCAGGGGGAGTTGTGAGGGGAGGCTGCCATGAAACAGCCTCTACTTGGAGGGGGCCCAGGCTTGCTGCGAGCAGAGGCTGGGACCCTCCCTCCCCATGGACAAGGTCTACTGCCACGAAGTAGCCCCTGCCCGCAGCAGCCCGGGTTGGTCCTGGACAGGGGCTGCTGGATCCAGATGAGCCAAGACTGAGCAAGTCCGGCTCAGTCCCAGCTCACGCCGAGTTCGGGTGCTACCCCCGCTGTGGCTCTGCAGTTTAAGTGTAGTAGGAATTGGGCTGCCTGCGTGCCTGGCTCTTGCTACATTTAAACTGCCGAGCCACAGCGTGGGTAGGTCCCGGACCCAGCGCGAGTTGGAACCGAGCAACTTCCCTTATCGACTAATCGTGTAGTCAATAAAAATTCTATTGACTACACCATTAGTGAAATACCTGCTTTTTAATGTCCCTATTGTGAACATGAGATTGTCAGAGCAATACAAAGTAACTGTACAGCCTGTTAATAGAATGAAAGGTCAAGCTGAAGAAGTTTGGTTCGGTTTATTTTTTTTCAAGCTAGCACCTTCTTGTATAAGGGGGCGTTAACGTTACTGATCTCACAGAAATGGTGAGGTGACTTGGTCCATGTTCAGGGAATCATTCCTATTTAGCAGAGCGCTTTAGCATACGTGGCACATACTTTAAAGATAAGCATGTTCTTCAGTGCTTTGCTGAATTAGGATTCTAATGCAGAAGTCTCTCCCACCCACATCTAACTGTGTAGAAGAGTGAGTTTCTGAGGATTGACATTAGCAGGATTTCTTGTTCCTCTGCTCCAAGACGTTTCTTTATTTACATTCGAATAGTGCATTAGCTGTTCCTCCTGAAGGTTACATTTCCCTCTCCCCCAATTAGATTGTCTGTTCTTTTTCTCTTTGTCTGAGATAACATTGCTAGAGGTTTTTCTAGCATATTGCCTCTACATTGTATTTATTTCTGTAGCAGGACACACTGGGCATGCATATAACATAGGACTAGGCTATCCACCACATCAAAGTTGGTTTTCTGCTACAGAATACCGGATGGTCAAGTGGACTTTAACTGCTAGTCTGCAACTCCACATGCTTATGGTTGCTTATTGCTACAAGCCTACACCTCTGAATTACTATCATGTTCATACAACCAGATGTTTTTGGCTTCTGTTCACATAATATTAAATATAGAAATATGAGTCATGACATTTACACCTTCCTCGAGGAGAACACCAAACCAAAATATATATAGACATTCTGATGCTCACTGTAATAATTACATGTATCAGTAGTACGCCCATTGCAGTTTTACTTTAATTCAGGGTTGTACAAATAAAATCAATGAAACCATTGCCTGTGCAACCACAATCTGAATATGGAACTAAAACTACGTGTATTGTGCTGAAACCGGTTGAAAATGCCTTCAACTGGAACTAAGTTTTTCACGGGCTGTTAGAAACCGCCTCTGGCCATCTCTGTTTTTGTGGCAACATTGTTTAGCAAGGATGCCACATACTACTAACAGAGTCTGTTCAAGTTTGTATTTCTCTAGCCATTGACGTCTGCCTGTTAAGGGGGACCTCTTTTTGGTGGCATGCTTTTTAACACAAGGCCCTTTAAGTGTTGTTTGTTTTTTTTGCTTGCTTGTCTCACAAATCCTATTTCTTCTCCTCCCTCTCCACGGTTCACCACTTAGCCTGTCTTCTCTCCAATAGGCATTTCTCTTCCTTGTAGCGAGTCACACCACATCTTAAGCTTGCTTTTCTCACAAGGAAATGTTCTTTTGTGAGCCCATGAAAAAATTCCTAGATGTAACTCCTGCTAGTACTGGAAAAACAGCCTGAAGGAAATGGGAACTTAGCTCAAGGATAAAGACATTTCAGCGAAAAGATCTTTGGTGGCTTGAGGCCAGGTTCTCTTCAGATGGAGCTGGGAGGTGCAAAACAGAAACTGCGTTTCCCAGCAAGTCTTGTGTATGGATGGGTAGGAAATAGGAGTCCCTACTGCTGCTTTCTCTGAGGGGTTTCTCTGGGGTAGGGCAACTTCAGCAGCAGCTGGGAATTTCACAGGAACTTGGCCAGTGGAGGAAGAAAGACAATATCCCAGCATGTTGACCTGCTTACCGTGCTTGGGTTCACTGTGGCTCGGCTCACTTTTTGGGTTACCTGGGCCCTTTGCTGTTTACTCAGGTCAAAGGGAGAATTGTGACACCTCGTCGTCTCTCCCTGGCAGTCTCTAATGCATCCCACAGTGGGGATGATGTGACCTTCTGACAAGAAGTGGTTGCCGTGACGCTGAATGCATGAAATGGTGGGTTGTCTTGCAACAGTGCAAGGTGTCCATGCAACAGCACTAGGGAAAATTGGTCAGATCCATACAGGCTGCATCTGTGGTTATGCTGTTCTGGGACTCCAGATGCACCTGGGCTGTGGAGCTCAGCAGTCGCCTTGTATGGAGGTGCTTTTGAGTAACTTCTAAAAACAGGGCAGTGAGTGCTGGGATGGAGTTAACAGGATCAGCTCAGTTTGCAGCTTCCCAGCTGTGCTCTGAAGGGGCCAGTGTAGAAAGAGCTGATTGAGCCTGGCCTGAACTGGAGACCTTGTACAAGAGTTTGACACCAGTGCTTAGAAAATGCCTTGGAAGCCTGTCCCACGCGGACACGGAACTTGTATGGCAAGCTCAGCCTGTGAGCGCCTACGTTCTGCCATGTGCATGCAGGTGGCCAAAAGGAGCTGAAGATAGCTCTATTCAGCTAGGCTTGTGAGAAGCTCCCTACTTTCCAACGGTGATAGGCACTTCCTTAGGCTCCAATGCTCATATCTAAGGGTGAACCCAAACAGAGAGTGAAAACTCTGTAGCTCTGTGAAGATAGGTCTGAATTTGGCCGGTGGTGATGTTTCATCATTAAAGACCCAGGTTAATTAGGAGTGATGCCAGCAAACACCAGGGCTGAATTTTGCCCTCCTCTCCTATCTCAAGTCATCTTATCTATGGAGAAAATTAAGGAATTATGACTCTCAAAAAAGAGACACATGCGGCGTTAACCTGAAGACACTAGCTCTCCATACGTTGTTCCCTTAAAAGAAGATTCAAGATCTAAGAACCTATTTGTGGCTATCTGCTCAAACTATTCTCACACACCTTTAGTGTCAGTTCTCTGTGACTAAGTCTACACCGCAGCACTATTTTGGGATACCAGAGGTATCCCAAAATAGCTATTCCACGTCTTTTGAGCGTGCCCATTATTTTGAAATATAATGGGTTCCCTATTCCAACGTTCCTGTAGACCTCATTCCATGAGGAGTAAGGGACGTTTTGGAATAGCCATTTATTTTGAAATAAGTGCTGTGTAAACAGCGCCAAATTTCAAAATAAGCTATTTCAAAATTGACTCGAAATAAGCTACGCAATTTGCGTAGCTTGTTACAGGTGCAGTGTAGACGCACTCTGTGAGAGCCTGAATTCAGCGGGCTGATTTCTTTTGTGCTTAATTATTTCTAACACCGGTTACTCCTAAATATCCAAAAGTAGCTGGTGATTTAGCTGCATGGTAGACAGGACTTGTGTGGCTTACTCCCCGGCAGTGTTTTGAAAAGGAAGGGGATGAGGGTTAAATCTTTCCCCTGATATCCCAGGGGTTGGGATGGGAATGAGTGTGAAGGCATTGAGAGCTGTGTATTCAAAATGCACAAGCTGCTGTTATAAAACGCAGAGTGTTGTGCTAGCTGGATCAAGCATTAAGTCTCCATAAATAGGGATTCATAAACATAAAATGCAGATAAATGTGCAGCCATAAACATTAAAAATAAGTGTTCTCACTTGAGCTTTAGAGTAAATGGTGGTTTTATTAGTCTCTTGTTTTCCAGCTGTGACCTTTGGCTGCTCTTTAACACAGAGGTTAGCTAACTGATGATTGAATTACCTGCACTTAATTTTGTTGGAAGGTGAAAGCCTTTCTGCTTGAAATAAAAATGCCAAGGTTAAACCCATTTACTCTTCACAGCGGTTGGTAGAATGGCTGGACCTAGTTTCTGGCGAGAGTAAGTCATTATAGCATCACAGGTAGCGATGCTATAGTTAGAGCTGAGTCGGGAACAGCTCTGAGTCTCAGAAACTGAGGGTGGTACAGAATATGGCTTTCTCTTCTGGCTCACTTCCTTCCCCACTGAATTCAATGAGACTTTCCCCCCTGGCTGAAATCAGAGTAGGATGACAGAGCCTGTTTTTGAAAAGTTTCATTTGGCTAAAGTATTGTGCAGTGGCTGGGATGCTGCTCTTGTCTCCCCACTTTTGATCTACAGCTCCTGTGCTAGGAAGATGAGCAGTAGCTTTTTTGGAGGACCTCTCGGCTCTGGAGTTCACTTACCCTGTTGGGTCAGGTTTTCTACCAACGTACTTTAATTGTAAATCAAGACTGGATGCTCTCCTGCAAAATCTGCTCTGGTTCAAACAAGAACTAAGTCAGGGAGAATCTGTGGCCTCTGTTTATACAGGCGGTCAAACTGGGTGATCGCAGTCCTGCCTTCTGGTCAGATAATATATGAATCTATTAACTAAAATGCAGCATTCCTGGCATGTTTGTTCAGTCTTGGGCATTTCATAAGCCAAGGCCTCACCAAATATTTACTGGGGAGTAGACAGAAATTGCCTGACTTAGTCCATGTGCGGCCCAGTTGAGAGTTGGACCTAGAAGTCTAGGAATGTTAGTTTATCAACAGGACCCTTTTTTTTTTTTTTTTTTTGCCAGTGCTAGCAACAGAAAATAAAATTATACTTTCTGAAAATGGCCTTCCCAATAGCAGTACTGCTTCAAAACTCTTCTGAATACTCTCAAATACATTAAAATGGCTTGGAACATTGTTTTAAATAAAGGAATTGGCAAGTTTTTAGAGTTCCCCTAAAAAGTGGTTTTTTTTCCCTCTCTTTTTTTTGGTTTGTTCTTTAAACTTGAAGCGACTACATCCATTTGCCTCTCAGACTATGTCTACACTACCGGGTTATTTTGAAATGAGTTATAACTCCTGAAATAACTATTTCGAAATAAGCTTATCCTTCTTCACAAGGAGGAGTTGTTGTTTCGAAATAACAAGCCCCTTATTTTGAAATAACATGCTCAGTACTGTGGATGCTCGCCTTGTTATTTCGAAATAACTCTTCAGTGTAGACATGCCTTTAGTGACCATCTGAAATGACTGCAGCCATGATTTGGCGATCACGTGACAAGAAGAAAAGCTTCTTGGACAATGAGAAATCAGTCTCAACATCTCTCCGTATGTTGCTGCATCTAACAGGCAGCCCAAACTACCCTGCCCAAGAGCAGTGGGTAGGTGGTGACTGTGGGATGAGAAGTGATGCTTTCTGCCCATGAGCATTCCCATCTGTGACAATATATGAACTTCTTCAAAGCTGTTCAGCTCAGCTGTAGTAAAGATTGTCTGTTTTGTGTCTCATTTACTAACAGTAATACTAATACTACTAATAATACTCAGGAAAGGACACTCAATAGAAACCTTTGCATCCAGCTTTGTGACATCAGTTATTGATTTGAACAAATTCCATATTTAAATAAATGCCTTCCCATGTCTTCGATTGCAGATTGGCAAAACTGCCCTCCATGCTGCACAAAGTTCCAATTCAGTTCTTTTTAACCCATACATATATTATGTACTTGTATAATTTTTTTCCAGAATTTCCAGAGTTATAGTCTTCCTATAACTTTTAAAAACTAGTGAATTAACTAAATGCAAGAAAAAACACGGGGTTTAATAATGCATTATAAGATTCAGACAATCCAGACTTGTTTTGCTTCTCCATTTCTTTTATGGTCTGTGGCAAATATTTCTTTGCAAAAGGAGGAATGTTGTTTTCAGAAATGCAAAGCAAGATATCTATTATAGAATAGACTCAAATGTGTTATCAGGCAATTTTGCCCCTTCCCCAAATTTTTTTTTATCATGTATCACACACACTCAATACACAAATGAGATACTTTACTGAAACTTTAGAGGCACCACTAAGGTTGGCATCCTGAGAGCTAAACCAGGCAACATTTGAGGCTGCACATAACTGGTCTCAGACATGTCATTTCCCACCTTGCATGTAGGCAGTTTGGGAAATTTTTGCATGGGAGGGCTTGCATGATGAGCGGGCATCTCCTTTCATAGCATTTATCTAAGCTTTGCTGCTTGTGCTGTTTGTAGCCATTCTTGTTCAAAGTAATAATCAATGTGAATATGATAATTAAAACTAGAGCAGGAAAAGAACATTTAGAGTCTGTCCATTTACTTTCCTCCCTGTGAGACCAAATCCTTCTTTATTTCTTGAAAGTTGTCTCAATATGCATGGATAGCCTCATCTTAAAAGAGGAGGTACCTATCTGTGCTTTCTGTATACAGGTTTAATGATGGAAATTAAAAGGAAATTAGATTGGAACTTCCCTAAGCACTCCAGAACCTGTTGCAGAACCTATAGGAAATCCCTACTGAATGTTCTTTTAAATGTATGAAATTTGGGAAGATGAGAATAGCAATCTGCTGGTCCCCATCCTGGATAATATGTTAGGAAGGCATACCATAGAATCATAGAACACTAGAACTGGAAGGGACCGCGAGAGGTCATCAAGTCCACTCCCCTGCCCTCATGGCAGGACCAAGCACCATCTAGATTAGTGGTTCCCAACCTTTTCCAGATGGGGACCCATTTTGACAATTCAGGAAGACTTGGTGACCCAGGGCAATTCAAAAAATGTGTGAATGGCTCCTTAAGAGCCACCTGGGGGGACACCTGGCGACCCTTTTGAAATGTAATGGTGACCCATATTTGGGTCCCGACCCATAGATTGGGAAACCCTGGTCTAGACCATCCCTGATAGATGTCTATCCAACATGCCCTTAAATATCTCCAGAGATGGAGATTCCACAACCTCCACAGGCAACCCATTCCAGTGTTTAACCACCCTGACAGTTAGGAAGTTTTTCCTAATGTCCAACCTAAACCTCCCTTGCTGCAATTTAAGCCCATTGCTGCTTGTCCTATCCTCAGAGGCCAAGGAGAACAATTTTACCCCCTCCTCCCTGTGACATCATTTTAAATTCCTGAAAACTGCTATCATGTCCCCTCTCAGTCTTCTCTTTTCCAAACTAAACAAGCCCAATTCCTTCAGCCTTCCTTCACAGCGCATGTTTTCCCTAGACCCTTAATTATTTTTGTTGCTCTTCTCTGGACCTTCTCCAGTTTCTCTACATCTTTCTTGAAATGTGGTGCCCAGAACAGGACACAATCCTCCAACTGAGGCCTAATCAGTGCAGAGTAGAGCGGAAGTTAATGCATCCCAGAATCTTGTGTGTGGTGTGGTGGTTTGTTGTTTTTTTGTTTGTTTGTGTTTGTTTGTTTTTTTTGTTTTTTTGCAACAGTGTCACACTGTTGACTCATATTTAGCTTGTGGTCCACTATGACCCCTAGATCCCTTTCTGCAGTACTCCTTCCTAGACCGTCACTTCCTATTCTGTATGTGAGAGACTGATTGTTCCTTCCTAAGTGGAGTACTTAGCATTTGTCCTTATTAAACTTCATCCTGATTGCCTCAGACCATTTCTCCAGTTTGTCCAGATCATTTTGAATTATATGCTGTGACTCTGGATTTTATTTTTTAAATTTCATTGTACATCTTAATGTACATCACTTCCGTGTCACAGAAAATGCATCTGTATTTGGAAGCTGGTACAAATTAGTGCCATAATAGATCACCTGCCCCCCACAAGTTTTTAATTGAATTTCTTTGTACCCTTATGAGAAAAGGCGGCTCGAGAGCAGAGTTGCTGCCTTAACAAAGGGTGCCAGTGGTTTACCAATCTAGGCACCGGAGTTGTAACCCCGGCAGTGTGAAGGAGGCTGAACATTGCAACATTCGGGGTAGATTTTTCAAAAGAACTCGGTTCCTAGTTGTGCACCTAATATGGAATAGCCAGGTTTTCAAAGAGTGCTCAGCTCCTAGCAGCATCCAGTGAAAACTGTAAGAGCTGCTGGGTATTGTTCTCTTTTGGAAACCTGGCCTTTGGATTTTAGTTTGAATGAACCTCCATAAATTAAGAGGCTTATCTTGAAATATATCCCAACCTAGAGTCTGAACATGTGAAATCTCACCACTACGCTCTCTTTGAGATTTTTCTGTATCTCCACTTTTGGATGTGACTAGAAAAATCTGTGGTAACAGCCTCTCTTCCTGTACAGCAGAACTTCTGTTTCCAGACGTCTGGGAGAAAGCACCCTAACGTTTCAGAACCATAAAAAGAGCATACTTGAAAACCTTTCAGGTTGAGAGTATTACACCTGTTGTCAGTGTCTCTCATGGCTGCCATTTGATCCCCTCCCTCCCCCTGTTTTCCTCCTTGTGGTTTTGACCCTATGTGGAGGCTGGTTGGTGGGTTGGCTTTTAAAAGGGCTCTAATAGAATTTTACAGATGAGGGAAGGTTTGGTTGCTTATTTTTCCAAGTTACTTACTCCTCTCTACTGTAACAAAAGACAGGACTATGCAGCACTTTAAAGACTAACAAGATGGTTTATTAGGTGATGAGCTTTCGTGGGCCAGACCCACTTCCTCAGATCAAATTGTGGAAGAAAATTGGCATGACCATATATACCAAAGTGGGTCTGGCCCATGAAAGCTCATCACCTAATAAACCATCCTGTTAGTCTTTAAAGTACTGCATAGTCCTGTCTTTTGTTTCAGCAAGACCAGACTAACACGGCTACATCTCTATTACTCTCTACTGTAGTGTCTGAAAACATAAGGCTCAACTGGAATATATGTCTATATGCTTGTGCACAATTACCTTCTGGCTTTGCTACCTTGAGGTCCTCTAGTTTAGTTGGCTGGCAGTTTAAGGCTGAGCAGTGTTTATCTCATCAATTACTTCTTTAAAAGAAAGGTTAAGTCCACGTATTTAAGATAAATACATCTCTCTGACCGCAGACAGGTCTCAGACTGGTTACTGTGGTTTTACACCAAGGTGATGTGCAGATAGTTTTCTCTCTTCTGTTCAGCAGTCTGTGGTTGACAGGGAGGGGCAGTTAACAAGGTAATTAAAAGAAAAGTAATTTCTTCTAAACAGCAACAGCTGATAATATAGGCAAGCTCCCATTATGCCGTGTTGATTAAACCAGCCTTTCAGTCAGTTCTATTAATAGAGGGAAGGAGGAACTAACATAGGAAGTGTTACCTGTCAGACATGTTAAGGAGCAAGGCTCAAACTGTGTGTTTTGGAAGTGCCTTATTTCTATGGCATACTTAGTGGGGAGATATTATTTACCAGATACTGTGACTCTTTAGCTCCCTTCTATGCCCTTTGAGCTCCATAAAGCACCCTAGATCAGGCTCTAATTTTTTTCCAATTTGGCCCAGTACCCAGCCCTCTTTATGCAGCCCTTTGGAAGGCAATACTGTAGCCAGGCCCTCTGTGTCCTTTTTGCTGGGTTGTAACAGATGCCTTAACTGGTATTGACCTTGTTCTTACAGGCAGTCCGTCCATGACGCATAGAAACCTGACTTCCACCAGTCTGAACGACATCTCTGACAAACCTGACAAAGAGCAGGTAAGCATCATATTCTGACTTCACGTGAAGTGGTGCTGTGGGAGGAGGGAGAGGGGAGTTTTGAACCATAAAACTGGAATGCAAGAGATGGGCAAGAAACAGGTAAGTAGATGGGTCAGGTGTGCCATGGAACCTGCTTACCAAATGCCCCAGTTGTAAGCATCAACCATTTATAAAGCATCAGCTCTGGTATTGTGAGGGAAGAAGCAATCGCTGCTTTTGGGATGACCTTCAGCTTTTTCCTTTTTGTGTGGAAAGAGAGCCCTTCAGACTAAGTTCCAGGACACGCTTCGTAGTAGGTGGTGTGACTTAAGAGTTTATGGGGCTGTGCACTAGGGATGTAATAGGATAACCATTAAACGGTTAACCAATAAGCCTGGGCTTATCTGTTACCATGAATGATTACACGCAGGCTCCTGCCCTGCTCCTGGGGAGCTGGCTGCCACCCCGTGCTGCGGTCTGTATATCAGAGCCCACAGCCCGGAGCGGTAGCCAGCTACTCAGGAGTGAGGAGGGGGCTGGGTGCGGAGCTGGGATCTGGCTACCACCCCACGCAGTTGCCTGTGATATAGAGGCAGCAGCACAGGGTGGCAGATGGCTCCCAGGGAGCGGGGCGGTAGGCGGGAGCTGGCTTAAAAGCCGACTTCCAGTGTGCACCAGCTCCCGGGGAGCCAGCTGGCACCCCTCGCTGCGGGCTCTGCAGTATAAAGCTAATACTGCAGAGCCCCCAGTGCAGCTGGCTCCCAGGAGTGGGGCCGGCTGGCTCTGCTCCCAGGAAGCCGGCTGCGCTGTGGGCTCTGCAGTGTAAGCATTATATTGCAGAGCCTGCTGCATGTAACCGTGTAACTGATGAGATTTTCACTGGTTACACAGTTACCCAATTACCTGCTTTTTAACATCTCTACTGTGCACTCCAGTCTGGTGGGTGATAGTCCTTATCAGTGATCACTTCAAAAAAAGCATATTTGACCAAAAAGGGCTTAAAAGAAACCCAAAGACAATATGTAAAAATAAAGTAAAAGTTTCATTGGATAGGCTTGTGATGTCAATAAACATTAAACCTTTGTTGTAGCCTCCAAAAAGTTGCCTGTTTCAAGGTTCTTTTAAAGAGCTGAGTTTTTGTGTTAAAGGGGCTCATCAACACTGTCACTCTATTTTAAAAAAGAGTTCATCATGACTTCAGGTTCTACAACTGCTTTTCAGTGAACCCTGCCAATTTTTGTGGTTTATGCAATTGCTTATCTCTGGTTTAAAGCACAAAATTATCTCCCTGTTTGTTGGCTGGAAGAGCCACACAAAAGGGAGAAATAATTGCCTGGAGAAACACCAAAATGGATTAGAGGTCGAACCTCTCTAGTCTGGCACCCTTGGGACCTAACCGGTGCTGAACCAGAGAATTTTCCAAACCCTGGGAGGTCAATATTGTCTAGCAGCAGTATCAACACTTCCATGCTTTCTGGGCTCTTAGAAGACATTTAGGGGTAAGTTAGAGCTAAATAACAGCCCAGAACACTGAGAGCCAGGACTGGTGGCTGTAACAAACGTTAGGGGACTGTGGGAAACTTGGCCACACCCTTATAATTGGACATCCAGCTAACTCAAATCATGCTGGACCATGGATGTTGCCGGACCAGAGAGTGCCGGACTAGAGAGGTTCAGCCTGTATACAAAAACTGCAGTCAAATACATGAAGTAAACAAAGTGGAAAGAATAGAGGGGGGAGACACATTCCCTCCTCCCCCCCCCCCCCCCGGTCTTAGTTTTAATAATCTGTTAAAATGTACTTCCAAGAACATTTTAAAACTTTCCCCCCAAAATACTCAGTTTTGTCAAAGCCAAATTATTTTCTGGAGATATTTTGCTTTGGGGGGGGGGGGAAGGAGTGAGATGCCCTCACTATAGATGGGTTGAGGTTCTGCTTTGGAATCTTGGGGACCCACATCCAAGTCTTCGTTTTTGTCTGAATCAGAGGAATTGGGGAAGAAGTACTTTGCTGTGATTCTCACAGAGCAAAATCTTGAACCTGACTCTCCCATATTCCCGGCCAACACCTTAACTACCGTGCTACAGAACAAAAGCACAACTCAGTTTTCTCGATGTTCAAAATGTTTCACTTTCATTCCAGTGTGGAACAAAAAAAATCACAAAACCTCAGGTCTGTAACTTTAAAAACAATGGGCAGTCCTGTGGCACCTTAGAGACTAACAGATAAATTAGGTCATGAGCTTTCATGGGTAAAACCCACTTCATCAGATGAGGTGGGGTGGAAATTACAGAATCCAGGGTATATATAACAGCAAAAGAATTTTCCTGTCAGTTATAGGACCAATGTTAATGAACCTAATTAAGTCAGGCTGGATGTGTCTCATTCATAGCAATTGATGTGGAAATGCTAATTTCAAAGGTGGGGAAATTGCATTTGTAGTGTGTTAACTAGTTAAGATCTTTATTGGCGCCTAAATTGACAGTGTTCAACTTGTAAATGAACTCCAGTTGTAACTTGTAACTCTCTCCCTCTGTAACTGGGTGATAACATTCTTTTGTAGAAGAATGGCTACTTTTAAATCAATTATTGAATGTCCAGGGAAGTTAAAATGTTCCCCTACAGGTTTGAGTGTGTTACCATTTCTTATGTCTGATTTGTGTCCATTTATCCTTTGGTGCAGAGACTGTCCAGTATACATGGCAGAGGGGCATTGCTGGCACTTGATGCCATAGATCACATCAGAGAATGTGCTGTTGGATGAGCCCCTGATGTGGTGGCTTATGTGGTTAGGCCCTGTGATGGTGTTGCTTGAATAGATGTGAGGATAGAGTAGGCAGTGGAGTTTGTTGCAGGGGTGGTAGGTTCCTGGGTTAGTGTTTCTGTGGTGTGATTTGTGGCTGCTGATAAGTATTTGCTACAGGTGGGGGCCGGGGTTGTCTGTAGGTGTGGACTGACTTGTTTCCCAAGGTTGTGAGAATGAGGGATTGTTTTCCAGGGCTGGTGGGGTTTACGCTGGGGGCTGTAGGTGATAACCAGTAATGTTCTGTTGTTTAACAGGAGAGGCAGCAATGTAATATAGTATACAGTGTTTTGGTATTGGGACCCCGTATAGGGTACGTCTACACTTGCACCCTAGTTCGAACTAGGGATGCAAATGTAGCGACGAGTGCTAATGAAGCGGGGATTTAAATATCCCACACTTCATTAGCATAATCTCGCCCGCACGCTATTCCGCTCGCCAGCTGATTCGAACCAGGACGTGCGCTCTGGGCGGCGTTAGTTCGAATCAAACCCCTTGGTTCGAACTAAGGTTACTCCTCATTTTTTGAGGCATAACGTTAGTTCGAACCAAGGGGTTTGATTCGAACTAATGTGGCCCGGCGCACACTTCCTGGTTCGAATCCATGCGAGCGGAATAGCGCACGGGTGAGATTATGCTAATGAAGCGTGGGATATTTAAATCCCCGCTTCATTAGCAATTTCGGTCGCCTACATTTGCATCCCTAGTTCGAACGAGGGTGCAAGTGTAGACATACCCATACTCAGTAGTAAGCTAGACCTAAATACTGCAACAATCTCCTCAGTTTTCTGCAGCGGACACATGGTGAATTTTGCATCACTGAAATTTCTATGGAAGTATCAAGCAAATCCAGAAAATAATTTTTGAAATTGCATTTAATGTAAAAATAAACACAATCAATGCTATTTATACCATTTTATTCCCAAAGTGAGATTTGAAATGTCTTGCCATTTTCAGTATGCATTAGAACTCTGTATGGACATTGACTGTTTTTAGCAGAGGTGGGCAAATACCGTCTCATAGGCCAGATCTGGTCTGACAGGATTAGCACCCGGCAGGCCCCTGCACCGCTGTATTTACCTGTGCCTCCGCAGGTGCAGGGATGATCACAGTTCCCGATCAGTGGGAGCTGTGATTGCCCACACTTGCAGAGGTGCAGGCTAACCCTGGTGAACCGCTGCTGGTTTTTTGCCCTCCCCTGGTTTATACTGAAATGCTGCTGGGTTTCAGCTACCTTGTTCTAAAATATCTTAGTTATTTAGCAGACATTCTGGTAATAAGCTTTTCACAAGAAAACTCTTGCCACGTAGTTTGTCAAAGTTAGCCCAAGAAATCACCTTGGACCTGAACTTTCATTACTAAATTGGCTCAGATGTCTACTTTGGTGAAATTGTGATGATGCTTTGTAACTTTCTTGAGCTAAGCGCTTACCAAGCAGTCCTGGAAGCGAGGGAATAATTCATGATTTAATGACAATGGGGCATGTAAAAACTGATTTTCTTGCCTTCACAGCTGAGTAGCTGGCTTTCATTATTTTGGCGTTCTGTCTGGAGGTCAGAGCGTTCACTAGGCTGTATACTGGAATGTGATTCTACTTAAATAAAAATGGGAGAGCCTCTCTTTTGTTAGGTTGCCCTCCAATGCACACAATCTTCAAACCGTGTGGCATATTGAAGTTTATTGTGTGTTACTTGGATCAAGATTGGAAATAACTTGCAAATAAAAAGGGGGAGATTGTGCTTTCATATTTTAAAGGATGAAGAGGTCTCGGACTAGCTTGTGTTCACTTCTTCTGCCTAGGGTTAATCTCATAATAAGACTATAACCAGAATTTGAGTTAATCTGGGTTCCAGTAGGCTCTTAGTAAGCAGAAAAACACCTGGGGAACAGTCGAGTGTGGTAAAAAATATATGCTGTTTGCTCTGTGTTCATAGTGAAGCTGTTTGTTCCTCTGAAGAGTAGAGGGTCCTCCCCCTTAAATGTAATTGAGTGTTGATTAAACATGTTGGAGTGTTTGCACTGTATCCTTAGAGAAGAGGTATGACAGAGTGATATTGTGAGCTTTGCTTCTCAGTACCTCACGTCACTTCCAGTTTGGTGGAAGATGGCACTGTCTTTGGGAATCTGAGTAGCTGTCTCTGCTGAGATTACTAAAAGCAGTGCTAATTAGTGCCAGTGTGGCCTTGTTCTTTGTGCTGTGGACACTTGTCCACTAGGAACTGGATTGTGGGAATCTCATTTTGCTTGGGCCCTCAAACAGTCGCTAGACGCGCTAATGTCGGTCTGTAACTGCTGGCCTTTGTGTGTGAGACTCCTTATCCCACTACCAATCCCTTGAATCAGTAAGCGTTTTCCATATGGGGATCCTGAAACAGTTCCCTCCCGTCTATCTGGGATGCCATCCCGTTTTACTAATAAAGAAGAACAAGGGTCATGCCCCTCCGACACTGATTTCTGCCCCCGTTCCCCGGGGGATTGCATCCCTCATGTTGAGAACCTCTGCTTTGAAGCATGCCATCTCCCTACTTCTCTGAAGTTCTCATTTGGAGAGCGGTTTGTTCCGGGCACCCCAAAATGGAGAAGACCCCTCACCTATAGATGCATCCACCTCACTTCCAGTGGGTCTTTCCGTCTGACTTTACGCGTTGGAGGAAAGTGGGAACTCCCTCGGGCTTTGGGAAAGCATGGCGCCCTGCACAGCAGGGAGGTGACTCCCACAACATGCGCGGCTGGAGCTCCACAAGGAGGACTGTCACAGTCAAAATACGTTACTTCTCCCTTTGGTGTCTCTGACAAACTGAAAAGTTATATGCACTTCACAGTAGGAATGGACCCAGAAAGTCTCACAAGAGGACACAACAGCAGGGACAAATGAAATCTGCAAAATGTGAAATATGCTGGTGTTTGATTTAAGTGCCGTTTGGGCTGCTCTTGCGCTTCTTGGGGTGGTCCCACCTCTGACTGCAGTGATAAAGAATGGTCACCCGGGCCCGGCAGCTTTCGCGGGGTTAGGTGTTATCCGGGACTTGGGAGAAAGAGCGGCGGAGAGGCTGTTTGCTGCAGGCTGAGGAAGGCGAGCTGTAAGAGTCAATTAGGACTGCATGTAAGGGCTGCATTTGCTCCTACTCGCCAGCATACTCAAACGAAGCCAGTGTTTGTGTACTTGCCAGAATAGAAAGTTAAATAGTAGCTAGGGCAGCGTATTCGTGCGATCCAGGTACGTTTTTGGGGTTCTTCTGCAGCAATATCTGGGGCTACTCCCTCAGGCCACCCTCCTGGAGATTGCAGGATGCTTATTTGCTGCTACCCACAAAGAAGTCGAGTGACAAATCAGGGGAGCTAGCTACTGGGCAAAGACAGTGAGTTGGAGGCAATTGGACTGCCCCTCGCCATCCCAGAGGACTAGTAAAGGGAAGGAAGCTGCTCCCTGTTTTCATTGACAGAAACAAGTGTAACTCGGATGCAGACTGTGCTCTGGTTCACATGTGCTTAACTGTACCCACCGAGTAGTTCCCTTCGGCTCAGTGGGGCTACCCAGAGAGCCTAAAGTTAAGCGTGCATAGACCTTTGCTGGACTGGGGACAGAGATAGGGAAAGAACCTATCAGCAGTGAGCATGGAACACAGAGATGTGACCAAACCCCAGCTCCAATAACGCCAGTCTGAGGGTATGCCCGCGCTATAAGCACCACAGCAGCACCGCCGCAGCTATGCCTCTGTAGTGTAGATTCTTCCGACATGGATGAAAGGTTTTTTCCATCCCTGTAGTAACTGCAGCTCCTTGTGGGTCGCTAGGTTGTGACCATTCTCCTAGCAGAGTCTAAAGTGGGAGTTAAATTGACCTGGCTTTGTCGCATAGGGTATGAAATTTTTCACAGCTCTGAGTGATGTAATTAGGTCGAGTTAAGTTTTTAAGTGTAGACCAGGCCTTGTTCTTTTGCTAACATGGTGTATGGCTGAGATTTTCCCATTGTGTGCTAGCAGGGCTGCTTCTGCAGACACGGGTGGGCAGGTACATTCCACGCTGCTTTTAATTCTGATTTTTCTCATCATTGCGTTCTTCAGATCTACATTTCAGAAGTTAGTGTAGTTGCTGATGGGAGTAAACTTCAAACAAATTCCAGAGAGAGAAAATGAACTTCTGACCTCCAGTGGAAGGCTGGAGTGCGTGGGGCATGGGGCAAGATCTCAGGGAAGGGCAGAAAGGACTCAGCTTAGAGAACTCATTCGGAAGTGTGATGGCATGCTGCCCCTTCCCCAACTGCCAGGGTAGTTGATGGTCAGTTTGTGGGCGTGGGGAAAAGCTTGCTGCCTCAGAGGAAGGAATGGGGTTGGATACTGCAGATTACAATTCCAGGGTGGAATTTTCAGAAGGGTTCAGTGTTGGCTTTGTTGCTACCCTAGAAGTCAACAGTGGGAGAATTAGATCAACGCAGAACCTTTTAAAAAATGATTCCATCCATAAAACTCTCTGCTTTCAAATGATCGCAGCTCACTGACATTTTTGCTTTTCAGACTGTGCAGTTTTCCCATGATTAGTGTGAGCTTAAATATTTGGGGGAAGAGGATTAAAAACATTTTTTAATTCTGAGCACAAGAGATATGAGAGTGAGGAGCTTGGCGAAAAAAATTGCACCCCTCCTACTTTCCGAGAGAGCGAGCACATGCTCTTCTTCCGAAATGGCTGAGGTTTGCAATCTGAAATGGAAATAGCTCTCACTAAGGGGAAGTATGTGGGCTTTGTTCTTGATGAAACTGGTTTTGTTTTAACAGAGTTAAGAGAACTTGAAAATAATGTACTGAGCCTGAAAAATACCTTTTTTTGGCTAAGCCAGTTAAGTATCTTACTTCATGTTATCTTCCTTCATGTTATGTTCCTGTGTATGTTACTAAGGCCCCAATTCTGCAGAGCATTTCATTACATGCTAAACTTTAAGCACAAATTCTCCTTCTTTGTTCAGCAAAGCACTTAAGTAGGTGATTAAGTCCTGTTTGATGTCAATGTATTGAAGAAAGCATAGAGAAAAGTTTATGCTAATATATTGTATTTGAGAAATTGTGTATGATTGTATAATTAAAAACTGGACTATGATGCCCATGGCACAGAATTAAGATAAATATGTTTGGTGTCACCAATTTTTGAGTGCTCAACTAAACGATAGTTTCTTGACATAGGATACATAAGGTTGTTATTTTTTCCAAGTAATTTGACTCTTAGGGTGCGTCTGCACTACGGGATATGGTTGAATTAAGATATGCAACTTCAGGTATGTTAATTGTGTAGCTGAAGTACCTTAACTCGGATTTTGGCGCTGTCCACACAGTGCAGGAAGTCGAAGGGAGAACACTCTCCCTTCGACTTCCCTTACTTCTCGTGAAAGCAGGACTACCGGCATCGACCGGAGCACCCCTCTCAGTTCAAATTAGCTGTCTTCACGAGACCTGCTAAGTCAAACTCTGGAAGATCGACAGCAGCAGCGTCGATCTTCTCTGTAACGTAGACATACCCTTAGAGTGGGATTTTCTGAAGTGTTCACTCCGTTCCCATGGAAGGCAATGTAAAATCCCCTTTAGTTTTAGTGGGGGTGAAGTTTGGCCAGTGATATGACTGTCGATCCCATCTGACTGCTAAATTTTTGTCACGTCGTAGTGTAATTTAGAAGTCTAGCGGCTGTCTATGTAACTGCACAATGAAATGTGCTCAGTTTGCTTGAGTGTTACCTTAGATTCCATCTTCAGATACCAGTTTCTCCAGCATCAATCTAAAATATATTTTTAATCCCTTGTAGACGATCATGGGAATGAAAGGCATATGTGCCTTCCTCTGAAGATGTAAAGTGGAGATTCTTTCAAGTCTTTCAGGAATGAGACTTATTGAACTCAGTAGAACTTAAGCACATGCTTAAAGTTAAGGGCATGCTTGTGTGCTTTCTTGAAGTGAGGCCAAAATGTGTAAACCTCATAGAAGTCTTCTGTAGCAACAGAATACATAACTCTACTTTATGGTTGTTTGGGATCTAAATAGTTAATTTCCCCCTTAGATAATTATAGACTAACTTTGCACTTTATGCTGTCATCTTATCTTTGGAAAACAAATTGCCTGCATTTATCACTACTTAATTTTTTAAACAAATCTTGTCTCTGGCTTAGTGTAAATCTGTCCCCCCCCCACTCCGCTTCCTTAGTCTCTCCCTCCCTCCCCCGCCCCAATACAAAAATATGTTTTATTGACTGCAGGTTATTGACTCCATGAGATAAGCAGTCAGATTAGACCTGTATCAAAGAACAGGTTGCTCCATAAATAGTGGTGGGGGGTAGGAAATTTCCTTTGCATAATACTTTATCCAAGGTCTCTTTCTTGTACTTGGAATTGGATGACATGGCATTGTCATCAGAAGCAGATATAACCCATAATAAAATGTGAAAAGCCTGAAGCAATAAAGCCCTGGGCTAGGTTTCTAAGATAGAGAAAAGAGGAATGTCTAACTTAACTCATTCTCCTGCATTTAACTTATGGAAAATGGATTATATTAAAGCTGCAATAACAACAAGAATAAGTAAGGCCTGTTGCCAAAATGGCGAGTTTGCAAAAAATCTTAACTGTGGATCTTACCTGCACAAAAAGAGCACTTTGAATTTAGATCTTCCGTTCCCCCCACAGACACACATGACATCATACAACTGGCCGGTATACATATTATCAAAGCTTTTTTTTTTTTTTTCCGGAAAATGTTGCTGAGGCTGGCATTAAGGTTTTATTCTATGCTGTACAGGGTCTTATCTGATGGAGGCGGTCCCTTGTGACAATGCAGAGTCTGTGCATGTCAGTGGGAACATTTTACGTGGGCATCAGGCCATAGGTAAGAGGTGTCTCCACGTTTAGCATTTCTCACCTTTAGAAGCATAGTCAAAGGGCAGTATCCAACGCATCGTGATTGCACTGGAATGGGAATGTCGGGAACTTTCTAGATGGGAACAACTACTCCTTGTCTCCCTTTGTCAGATGCAAGGTGCTACTCAGGGTTATAGATTTTAAGGCCAGAGTGCACCATCGTGATCATCTCGTCCAGGAGTGGGGCAACAATTTTTGATGGGGGGGGGAGCACTCCAAGAAAATGGTCAAGGGCCACATTCTTCCATATTACTGGAGGAGGTGCGGGATCTGGGATGGAGGTTGGGTGTAGAAGGGAGCTTGCAGTAAGGGAATGGGGGGTGCAGGAGAGGGTGTGAGGTCTCAGAGGGAATTTGGATAAAAGTGGCATTTGTGACCTGGGTTAGAGGACTAGAGTGCAGGGGTTTGGGTTGTGACCTTGGGCAAGAGGGGGTTGTGACCTGGAGAAGGGGAACAGGGTGCAGGAGGGAGTGGAGGGCTTTGGGCTGTGATTTGAGGCAGGGGACTGGGGTGCAAGGGTTTGGGCTGTGACCTCTGGGGCAGGGAGTGGGGTGCAGGATCTGGGAGGGAATATGGATGGGAGGGGGAAATATGGGAGCATGAGGGGGTGGAAAAGTTTGGGCTGTGACCTAGGACAGGAGGGGGTTGTGACCTGGGGCAGGGGAGATGGGTGCAGGAGGGAGGGGCAGAGGTTTGGGATTAAGGGGGCAAAGGGTTGGGGTGCCAGAGGCAGGCTTTGGCTGTGAGACTGACCCGCTTGACTCCTGGCAGGCAGCCTTCTCAAGCAAACTCCCTGCCCCCACACTGGCTGCAGGGGCCATGTGGTTTTTGAACAGCTACGAGCCTGAGGGGAGGGCGGGAGGGTGCTTCACAAGCTGCCTATTGATTATAAGCAGCTCCCATTGGCCAGAAATCAGCCAATGGGATTGTGCTGGGGGTGGGAGTAGTGTGTGAAGCACCACTCCCTACCTCCCCCAGGCTCACAGCTGTGAAAGAGAAACATCTGTGGCAGCTGCTTTTCTGAGCAGGAGGGTATGGGAGAAGAGAGTCTTCCTGAGGTTCCCTGCTGCGTCCGTGGGCCGGATCTGGTGGCTTGGTGGGCTGGATCTTGCTCATGGAGGATATTTTTGCCCAGGCCTGATCTAGTTTGACCTCCTGCTAACACAGGCCTTAGAATGTCATGTCATCCATTGTGTTCTGCTTCCAGCCCATAACTTCTGGCTGAAGCAGAGCGTATTGTTTTAGCAAGACATCTGGTCTCAAGTTAGTCTTAAACGAGCACTTTTTAGGGCATTGGAAGCCTCAGGGTATTGCCAATGGGCCACAGAGAGTTTTGCCTGTAGGTTACCTGCTCAAAGCCAACCCAGCTCAGTAGGGCAGGAAAGTTGCTTCCATCTGTCGGATGTTTGGTGACCCTTATGTGAGATGAGGCTGGTGGGGCTCACTTCCAGCTCATGTATCTCAAACTTGGCTGGTGCCCTCAGCAGCAAAGTCAAGAATGGCATGAGCGTGGCAGCTGATGCATCTTGTGACCCTCTAAGTTCTTCCTCTTCCTTCACCAAATCTAGGTCAGGGCAGGCTGGCAAAGTAGTGAGCACGGAAAGTTTGCTCTCATGCTGCCTCGTCGATCAACAAAAGGCTGCTTTTGCCAGTGCTACGAATCCAACTCCTTTCTCCAAGACTGAATGCACACAACTGTTGTTTAAATTCAACTTAATGGTGATATGCTGGTGGCTTGTTAGCATTAAAATTAGTTCATTAAATAATCAACAACCTCCCAGTCCCAGCAGTAGCTTTATTATACCTTGTTAAATTTAGATTGCACAAGTAACTGCAAGCTGATTCCGCTTTATGAACTTCTTTCAGAAGCAATCATGGTCCTGAGTCATTCGCACCTCTCCAGTAGAATAAATCCCTGCTGAGTATTAACCTGAACTTAAATGAATCACATACAAAATGCTATTTTTAAGCATGATTTCTCGGTTTTACTTTTTTCCCCTGGCAAATCTGTGAGAGATAATTAAAGAGGAGGTCTGTTCCATTTTTAGCATGTGCTCGTGTGGACAGAACACCCATTGCTTCCTTCATGATGTAGGTGCTTACACTAATCATTTGCTGTCGTTTGTCTCATTTTAGAAGACACCAGCTGTAGCAATTATTTACAGTTAGAGCCACAAGCAGAGGCCCTGGTGCTTTTGGACACATTTTTTTTTCTGGCTTCCAGTTTATAAATAAAGGTCTGAACTGATGTTTTATGTGCCCCACGATCATATTAGTGCTACTGGGATGTGGGCTCTAAGAACTGAGATTTTTTTGGCGGGGAAAGGGGGGTGGAGGTTCCTCGGATCATATGAAGGGAGAGCAAATGTATCTTGTCTTTAACAACATGTTGTAATAACAGCAGTGTAAGGGACATAATTAACATTTTGAGTGTTGTCAGAAAATATAGGCATCACAGGTATAGATCCATGCAGGGTTAGTTCTCGAAAATACAGGTGAATCTTTTTGGAAAGGACAATCCATTACTGAGACTGTTATTGGTGCATCAGGTTGTTTTTGCTTCCTGCATTCCACAAGTTTGGGAAGTGCTTGTGATGAAGATGTTGACTAGACTTGAGGTTTATAGTTACCATTAGCTACTTCCATACAAGAGAACTCTTAAGTACTCTCTAATCCTTTCCATCACAGTGAGCTGATAGTAACCTAGTCAAGAAGAAGGATGATGTGGAAATACTTCAATGTTGATCGTGTAGCCTGCTTTTATTTATATATATAAAAAATAAATAATTCCTTGATTGGTAAACTTCATATAAGTTTAAAAAGCTTCTCAAAGTTTAGCCAGCCATAGAAGGAAAATATCATCTTCATCCACCCAATGAATCACCCTGATTGTTCTTCACAATTAATATTCTCATGGTTTGTCCAGTCTAATTTGCCGTATTTCAAGGAATGGAGCTTCCACCAGTTCAGATGAGAGGGTATTCCACATCCCGAGAGATTTTAGTGAATGTTAGGAAAAACCTTCCAACTACCCACATTTTACCCCATGTTTGCTAGTTATATCCTCCTCCACACACATCGCCCTAAATAATTCCCCTTCCTCCTTGATGGTCAAACCCTTTAAATAGAGTAGAACACCATGTGAGGTGTTTTGCAGCATTATTGCTGTCTCAGTTTATCTTTCTCATTGAGTTTACACAAGTTTCCGATATTTCCTCAGAGATATTTGCTCCTGTTCTTGTATATTTGGATTTATACAGTAATAAAAATGGATGCCTAAGCCACGTTTAAAAGCACCTCTGCCACACATTGTGTCTCATCTTATTGTTTCTTGCCTATGGTTTTAATTGCTGTAGCTACTTTGTTTCATCTTTCTGTCATTGCTGGTATTTATTACACTTCCCAATGGGATATCTCCAAAATTCACTGTGATTCTCTTTCCCTCCAGCTGTGATTTCCACCTTTGTTATTTTTCTGCCTATTCTGTTTTGTTCTAGGCTCTCATGCGCTCCCATGCCACTGCAATATTTGAGGTGCCAATGTGCAGGAAAATGTTTACAGATGAGCCAACATATGATTACATCAAGGAAATATTATAGGGCTTGTGTGAAAACTTATTTTTACAAGATCCAAATATCGACTCGGTTTCCATCTGACAGTGTCTCTTAAATTCCCGCTAGGGGAATCCTTAGCTGGAAGGGGCAAAGTGCAATATACCTGTAATTAATTGTCTCCCTACAAATTGGTTAGGAAGATTGAGGCTTGATTAAGGTCATAAAAGTGAGAGGGTATAGAGCCGGGTGGCCACAGTTTGGCTTACAAGCCACATGTGGCTCTTTCACAGGGAAGCTTGGGACCTCTGCCTTGCAGTGGGGTGATGGAGTAAGGGCCCTACCCAATGGTATTAGGGCGTCTTCCGACTTCAGCCCTGTGGGGTTCACCTGCCAGGGCTCGAGGCTTTGGCAGGAGCCGGGCTAAAGCCGCAAGCCATGTCAGGTATCTCCTATGGGGATGAAGCCCTGTGCCCCGGCCAATGTGCTCCAACTCTCGAACTTCTGAAGATTGTTGTATGTGTGTCAGAGGGTCTGTGAGTTTGGCCACCCTGGTATAGAGCTCCAATCCCTTAAATCCCTGTCTTAGGCCTGGGTTGTAAACAGCTCCTTCCTTCCCCCTTATGCAGCTGACTTCCACAGGATTGGAGGGGCACAAGAAGGTTGTGCTGTTAGACTGACCACACACTACCTTACTCACATTGTTAGTGACATGCTGTGACATCAGCTCATATGTCAACTGCCTCTTTTTAATAGGCTTGTGTATCTTGCGGGTTTGTATTTTTAAGTGGCTGTTTGACTCATAGAACAGATCTTTGTCTGCAAACAGAAGTTGAACTCGGTGTCTTGTATGATCCATGTGAATTAGAATCTCTCCTTTGTCAGTCTCTTGAATTTGATAATGCTACCTCTGTTTGAAGACATAGTGAATACTCCACAGGAACCTGGGAATCTAATGCTCTTTACTCACTTAATAGTGCTGGCATTCCCAGTACTGTGCAAATTCTCTTGGCCCTTCATGCTTTGTTAAAATGACCTTGGCAACCCCTATGGGCTTTTTCTGGTGGCTTATATTGGAAACAGAAAAAAAGATGGGAAAATATCTTGTTGGAGAGCTGTTGGGTGTGCTAAGGCAGTGTTTCTCAACTTTTTTTTTTTTTTTTTTTAAATAAAGTATAACCCCAGTACCTATGGTTTTCAGACACACAATTGTTTTTTCTACCATTGCAAGACATTTGTTTAAACAACTTAATCGTAACCAGGCAGGCGATGAAATTTTTGGGTGTAAAAAGTATAAAAATAATAGGGCGCAGTAAAACTTAAAACAAAAATTCAGTTTTCTTCAAATTTCAGTTGTGTTGACGTACCCCCCAGACTTCTCTCGAGTACCCCTAAGGGTACTTATACCACTGGTTGAGAAACACTGCGCTAAGGTATTTGATTGTTGCACATGTGCACTAGCATATACATAATGGAATATGAATTGACATATAGGCTATAGAGCGAGCGAGTATATTCTCCAGCTGGAAACGCTTTGAGAAAGCGTTCAGGCCTTGAAAGACTGTGTGGTCAGTTTGAGTGCTTTAGTCGAAGAGATGCACAAAACCCTTCTTATTTGCTGTGGTGTGTGCAGTGCTTACCCAAATCAGTGTTTCCATATCAACAGAAACCTCTGCCAAAGCTAATTCTAAAGTTAAAAAGAAATTGGCCTGGATTAGAGAAGCACTCATACTCTCCCTGGGAGGGATGGGCTGAGGACTTCCTGCTGTTTGGAACTCAGTTCATTGATTTTTTTTGTTTTGTTTGTTTTTTGTGAGGGCCCTTGGCTGATTTTTATGTTTTAAACAGAATAGCTTAATCGTACCAGTGAGCAGCAGGGATTCCCAATTTTTGTGTCTGAGCATGGATGACCTAGTTTTACCCCAGGGGTCTCAATTGAAAATGACTTTCTCTTCCTGTACGGTTAGTGGACATCTTTTAAAAAAGAGACTGCTGGTTAATGCCAAGACTTGGTTTATTTTGTTTATATGCCTAAATACGCAGATTGCCCAATACACTAATTTTTGCTTGCTCAGTTTTTCCCACAACCCCACAGCACGCAACCACCCCTGCCCTCAAAACAGCAACAACAACAAGAAAACAGAAAACCCACCCTTCTATCCCCCCAGAAAAACATTTTGATGTAATGGGGGGTTGAGTATGGTCTGGCAAAATATGTAGCACTAAGAGAATTCCAGAATGATTTGTTTTTCAAACTGCAGTGAGAACTTTTATAAAACAAGGACACCTGTGTTGCGAAATATTGGTTGCTTGTGCTAGTGAGCAAGAAGCCAAAAGTGAAATTAATTAAAAGCGAAATTGAAACCCGCTATGGTGTAATTACCTGAGCTGAAATAGAAAAAGTAAAGTAGATGAGATTTTTTTTAAAAGCTCAAAAAGGTGTCATTGGTAGCACAGATGAGGATGTTTATCTTTTGGCCTTTATTCTTTTAAACTTGACAGCATCCCTTTAAATAGCCTTAGGTACACTGTCGTCCTACCATTGTCAGAAATGGGAGCTTCAATTTATTACCATTTGTTCACTTTGGAATTGGGAGGAATTCAAAGCAAGCCAAGTCCTTTCGTCTTGCACCCACAGAACATTTCGCCTTCCCGTAGCCCTACAGAGAACTGCTTCGGATGTTACTAATCTCGTGAGTCCTGGGGAAATGCCCCTGCAAGATGTTTGCGTTTTGCTGTCTTCTGACCTAAAGCCTAACTAGTGTGTTGTGTTAAAATCTGGCATGACTAATTGTGCTGATGGCACTTAATGTGTGGGGGTGATCTCAAAGTGCTATCCATATCTATGACTGGGTCAGACCTCTTGTGGCCATAGGTCACGCTGTGGCACCTGTCCCTGTTCATAGTCTCCTCCCCGGACCTGTTCAGGGCCTCTTACGAAAGCTTGGTCTACACTACAGAGTTATGTCTGTGTCTCTGGGCTGCTCACTCTGAGCAGTTTCTGCTCTCCTCACGCAGTCCCTTTTCGCTGCAGCTTCTATAATGGAACCACCTGAGTCAACCCAGCTGCGGCTCCTCCATCCTCAGGACTGGCTAGCAAGCCACGCAGTGACAATTTCCCATTGTACTGGACTGTTCTCATTGGCGATGTGTTTCTAAGTGCCAGAGGCTAATGGTGCTTAATTCAGAAACCAGCTTCAAAAGAGTCCCCTCTAGCTGGGGGAGTTGTTTTGTCTAGAGCTGGGCAATCATACCATGCTGATGTTGCTCTCCTGGCTAAAACAGCACTTAAAAGTACTTGCACAGGAAGAAAGAATCCCTGCCGGACTCCCAAGAGAGCCAGAGATTTAACAGCTGTGACATTTACAGGTGTCAGAGATATTCAAGTGAATATTTAGGGCATCTCCATTTTGCTTTCTCCTGCACAGAAGCTTGGACAAGACAACTGTTGGTCATATCTCATCAGCTGTCCAGGTCCAGTAATACCTTCCTCTTGCAGGTCCCAGGCCATAGCCCATTAAAGTCATGAGAAGTCTTTCAGCTGACTTGAATGGGAGTAGAGGGGGCCCAAGAAAGACAAAGGGCCTGATTTTGCTCATTTGCACAGTGTGACTTGCCAGCAACTCCGTGCAAGTTAGTGGAGTTACACCAGAGTAAAATCAGGGTGAATGGGCTCCCAGGCACTGGTGTTGGTGAGGAACTAAGTACTAAGATTGGGCAGCAGAATCTTCTTAGATGCTCTCACTCAGTTGATTGAGGTCCATGGAAAAACTCTTGAGTTCGGTGGCTCTTGGGTCAGGCCCACAGTAAAATCATTTTTTTTCCAGAACACCTTCTTTCAGCAGGGGTGCAGTTTGTTTGCTCCACTTCAAGTGGATCTTAAGTTTGCTCTACTTATTGTGGATCACAATAAGTAGCTTGCAGTGTTTGGGTTATTATAAAAAACATACTTTGGGCATGTACAGTTTGAACCTCTCTAGTCCAGCACACTCTGGTCCAGCAACCTCCATGGTCCGGCTTGATTTTAGTTAATGAGATGTCTCCTGATCATGGGTGTGGCCAAGTTTCCCATGGTCCCATAAAGTTTCACAGCCACCAGTCCTGGCTCTCAGTGTTCTGTGCTATTATTTTGCTGTAATGTACCCCAAATGTCTTCTAAGAGCACAGTAAGAAGTGGAAGTGTTGGTAATGCTGCTAGACAACATTGACCTCCCGTGGATGGGCACATTCTCTGGTCAGGTCCCAAGGGTGCTGGACTGGAGAGGTTCAAACTATAGTTATGTCAGTGAGATGAGCACTGATCCGAACAAAAGGAAAGCTTGCATGTGCTGCCCTTCTTCCAAAGTGAACCAGCAGGACCTTGATAGAGCAAATACACATTTCTGAAAAATTCTCTAGAAGATAGAATTTTGCTCTGTGCATAATGAGCTGTCCTTGGTAGTTTTGGTTTTCCAGAGCATGCCCACCATAAGGATACGTTCTTGGGCTTTTATTCCATCACTGTAACTATACAGTGACGTTTTGCTAAGTAAGCAGCATTCTTGATGATTAAACCCAGTGGCGTTTACTTTGATTGTGTTGTTCCAGTGGCAACAGCGACTAAAAGATCTTAGCTCAATGGGATGGGGAACTGTGACTTGCATTTCAAACATGGAGAGGAAAGCATCTCATGAAGTTTACTGCAACAGAAGAGTTGCAAATAGCATGTAGCTCTGATCTTGTTTTAGCGATTCTTTTGTTATAAATCTGGCCAAGGATATTAATGTTTCCATGTACTGATGTAATGGTGTGTGTGCATGAATAGTTGGTTTTGGTCTTTCTTCAGTAAGGCAGCGGGGTCTTTGAGGGCGATTGGTGTTTCATACGGACAGTATTCAGTTAAGAGTAGGATGGCATGTGCAGTCCTTACTTTCTAGGTCAAATCAAACCAGGGACAGGAGCTTAGGTTTACAGCATTTTTTCCTTTAGTCTTCATGCTTCTGTGTGAGGCCCGACTTTCAAAGCAGGTTGGAACTGCAAAAAAAAACAACCAAACAAAAAACCCCCATTGGCACAGAAAGGCAAGGAGTGAAATGTAGAAGTATAATGGGTGCGCACATTTTTGCGAGAGTGCTAGTTATGTCCTGCCAATAGTAAATGTCGTTCTTGCTGTTTGCCTGGTAGCCATAGTCAAGTAGCATAACAAGAAGCATCAGTTACAATTCCTACAAAGTTATCCTATGCGAATGTATACTTACTAGGCATTCTGTTGATACCATCTGGTATCAATGAAGTGCACAGTCCCAGAGGAACAATTGGTTTAAGCTTTCTCAGGTCTGTAGCCTTGAATTTCTGGCAGTTGTTCTGAAACTGGTGGTGTGGTTTACCCTGACTTTAGCTCATGTAACAAAGGTTTTTAGTTGGTAGCTTCTCATAAAGCCAGAAGTGATCAAATATTAATACACACACATGCAAACGAGCTCTTATTAAGATGAATTCTAAATGTTGTTTACAGGCTGGCTCTCAAAGCTGAAACATCATTAGAATAATGTGATTAGCTGAAGGGCTTCTCTGATTAGCTTGAGGGCTTCTTCAGTTAAAGTTTTAGTTCAGCTGTATGGGGTTTTTTTAAATGCTGGTGTAGGTAGTGACTGATTTGTTGAATTTCCTGCTGTCCCAATGTGGTCTTCTGGTTTGGCCTGTGAAATGCTGCCCATCTGTTCGGGTGCCACAGAAGAACAGCCTGTCTGATTGTCCCTTCTGCATTGTCTCTGATTGTCTTCTGCATTCAGAATTTGAGGCTTGTTTGTTTTTTGCAGTAGCACCAAAGGCCTTAGAGTGAGGGCCCCTTTGCATTGGATGCTGCATTAACACCTAGGTAGAAACTGTTAGTGCTCCAAAGAACCGAAGCCAAGATTTTAGAAAGGGATGAGTGTTTCTTGGGGAGCAGGGGTATCAAGGGGCTTGTTCTTCCAGGCCATTTAGGGCAGTGTGTTTTTACCCATTTTGATACCAGTGACCGGCTTGCTGCCTTCCTAAACTGTGTCTGAGAAAAGCTTCAGGGGGTAGCCGAGTTAGTCTGTACAGGATAAACTTAAAAAACAACAAATAGTCTGGTAGCACTTTAAAGACTAACAACACATGTAGATGGTATCATGAGCTTTCGTGGGCACAGTTGACTAAAACTAAGGTAGTTCCTAGTTTCTCAGTATAGCTTCTTCCTGTGTGGGAGCCCTGTCTGTTGGCTCTGCTGACAAACCAGTTTTGACTGCTGTTACTTCTGCAGTGCATATGCAGTTATGGAAATGTGCGCTAGGTTTAGTGCTGCTGTGTGCATCATCCCACAAGTCCTGACTGCACAATCACTATTTCTGGTGAGGAGGCAGAGGGAGAACGCAGTATGAATCTCAGCTCATCAGGGGAGTTTACTGAGTGGTAGCTGAAAAAAATCCACCTCCAGCTCATGAAAGGAGCAAACTGAATATGATGTTAAGAGGAGATAGGTGTAGGACCCCCAAAATACGACTGAAACAGGCCTTTGGCCCCTTGTGACACTTCCTTATACAGCTGAGTGTTTTGTCCCGCGGGCTACTTGAGCGAAGCCACAGCAGGTAACAAAACAGCTTTCCTTTCTAAATCAACACACAGTGACTTTTGAAGCATATTTCATCCATCTTAACCTCTTCCCCTTCTTGGTGAGTGTGCATTTTCTGAGGACAAAATGTCCGCTGCAAGGTGCGAGGTTTGTGCTTAGCAGGACGCCGTCCGTCTTTCAGAGGAGAGGAAGGATGGCACAGTGGTTAGGGGGTTAGCCTGATGCTTAGAGCCCTGCAGATCTGCAGAGAGATGTGTATCCACGCAGGGCTCTATTGAGGGCTGGGAGCCTGGGGTTCTGTTCCCTCAGCACACTGTTACTGGACAAATGCTGACTTTCTCGTTGTCTGTGTGGAATGGTAGTTTGTACTGACTTCGCTGGTGCTCTTATTAGGGTTGCCAGGTGTCTTGGATTCACCCGGACAGTCCGGTATTTTTGCCTCCTGCCCTGTAAAAAAATTCAGAGAATACCGGACACCTGAGATGTGCGGTATTCTCTGAATTTTTCCCTGGCCAGGAGGCGAAAATGCCGGGCACCTGGTAACCCTACAAACACTTAACGCTTAACATGTGCTTAACATGTGCTGCTTTGCTGAAACAGTCACAGCCCAGTCTCCGATTCCCTTTCCCAATGCCCCAGACAAGCTATTGCTCTGTTCTCCAGCCCTCCCCTGATGGAATGATTGATTCTTCCCCTTGGCTAGACTCCATGGGTATAGCTATGCTGCAGTTATCCACCTGGGGCTGGCCCTATCAGCTGATCTGAACGTGTGTGTGTGTGTGTGTGGTGGGAATTGGGGGTTGGGCTGCAGAGATGTAAAATTGCAGTGTGGCTGTTCAGCGCTCTGGGCCAGTGTGAGAGCGGAGGGTCCAGCTTGAGGCTAAATATCTACCCTGCATTTTTATAGTGTGAGCCCTAGTCCTCTAACACAGGCCTGCTGTGGGTGTTTCTCTGCAGTGTACACATACCCGGAGTGTGAAATCCTGAAGCTACCGGGACTAGGATTTCACCCTCTGTTTCTGACTGCTGAGCAGAATACTCAGTTCTGCTTTTTTTTTCAGTCTCTCTGGAGCCACGCTTGCAAAGGACTCTGCATCGTGCTCGCTCGGGATTCGTAGCATGGTTTCATGTTACCCACCGATGGCTTGTTTTTCAAGCTGCATCATTACTTTTGCCTACAAATTCAGTGCACTACCACGGAGCGTCTATAATAACCCTCTCTTTGAAAAAAAAACCACCTGTTTATTTCACAATAACTCCAAACTGCTCGGGTCAGCACAGTGCATATATAAAGGGCTAGACTGTCGAAAGTCAGTGGTAAAAATCAAAATTAGACCAACGTGGCGCTTTTTTGAAAAGCATGTAAGAACAGGTTGGTGTCCGATTGATTTGGGAGGCTGCTTAATAGGCCATGCCACCGGGGGTGCTGATCTCGGCTCTTTCTATTGCTCTCTCACACCCCATTGCTCTTTTATTTGATTCTGCCCCTGCCAAAAACCAGTAGAGCCCCCTAGCGGAACAGTGGTGGCTGCAGTCGCATGAACACTGATGTGCTCCTCCGTGAGTTTTCCTGCTGCTGCCACTGGGGAAATGCAGCGAGCCAGACTAGTGGCTCAGGGACAATCCTGCCAAGCAGCAGTCCCTCCAGGGCTAATTTAATACATGCAGCAGAAGTGAAAGCCTGTGCTCGTAGGTTTGTACCGCCAGGAAGATGCTGGAAAGCAGCCAAGAGAAGCTTTTCTTAAATTAAACTTCTGCTGCAGTGTGTTCCTGCGCAAGACGTCAGAACTGATTGATTGCATTGACTAGATTACGTCGCCTCCACACTTAAGTTTTGTTGCCTAGACAATGCATGTTTCATTGTGCTGTGAGTGTGCTCACGTCCTTTGTGGTGCAATTATGGGATGTAGGTGGAGTGATCAGACCAAAACTGTAGGCTCTCAGGAACTATTTTTAGTCTGAAGCTGTAGCCATCCTTTCAGGGAAGACACACAAATGAGAGTAACTCTGGCAATCGGCTGATCGGGGGAAGCTGGTTAGTAAAGTCCCTCCGGCACTCAGATGCAGCGACGAGGAGCACCGCGTGAGACCTGAAACACAATTACTTGAAATGTAAATAAAACATCAAAGCCTTCGTTGGGTTCCGGTGTGTGTTTGGCGCCAGTGAGCAATAGCACAACCGATCCGTTGTTGTGTTTCTGGAACCACTGCGAAGATGGTGACCGAAGTCACAACACTTTTTTTCCGTGCTGGTGCCATAACCTTAGATCACCTTAACTAGCACCGGTCCTGCCTTTTAGGCTTTCCCTGAGCTTATGCTGACCGCAGCCAGTGTTCTTAAAAGCACCTGGTGAGGTCTGGGGCCGGGCAGTGGCGAATCAGACCCCTTGAATTGTGATTAAAATATGCACATGCCTACATGACGGGAATAACACCTCTGTCATGCAGACAGGACAAGATCGATGGTGGTGGTAACAATTCATTCTCTTGCTATTAAATGCCTCGGTTTTATAATTGCCCCAGTGCAGTAGGTAACTACGTTGCCCTTCATTTGCTCTCTCAACTGACTCTTCAAATAAGTTTTGTTTTTTTGAATAGCCTAAATTGTAGACCAGACACCCCAAGTGAGGGTTATGAAGAAAAGGGAGATATGGAAGAAGGAAGGATGGCGGTGGTAGGGACTCTGCCAATTGCATGGTTGTGCTTCAGAGCATATTGGCTCATTTATTTTGATACGGAAGGCGTGAACACCGCACAGGTTCATTTAAAAAGCACCCTCCTCAATAGTGAGCAAACATCTGCTTGGAGAAAGTCTGTGGGAATGGGGTGTGTCATGGCAGGTGGCCTTTCTGCACTCTTGATGTTGATGAAAAGATAAACATCTTAATACTTTCATCTGTACACTAGATATAGGCTGGCAATATTAGAACCTTTTGCGTTGGTGTAGTGAGAATCATAAAGTGTAGGACTGGAAGGGACCTCAGTAGGTCATCAAGTCTAGTCCCCTGCCCTTATAATAACTAGACCATTCCTGATTCCTCTATTGTTGACATACAGCATCACTGCAAAGTGGGGCACAGCAATGCACCTTCCCGCAGAGGTTAGAAAACATTGATTACAAATACTAACAAGCCTTTCAGTGCTTGCTGTACCTATAACCTCCAATTTGAAACTAGTGCACACACCGGTTTCCAACCAGTGTTAAAGGTTGCTTTGCCAACTGCCTTTTGCACTGCCCCACTGGGAGTAATTTGGGACACCGGTCTGGGAAGCGGGTATTCCTTCATGCTGCTTGATCAGCGGCACTGAGCCTTCTCCTTCACCCAGCTGCAGATCTGTCCCTTGTTGGATTCTTCTCAAACTCAGCCCACAGGAAAATGCTGCTGGGCTTCCATGCACAAGTGGACCCTGCTCACTGCCTCTTCCCAAAGCCTTCCTGGCAGTGGAAAGCCTTGCAGAATTTACAGACCAGCTAGAACCAGGGAAGGATCACAGCATTTTCAGCGGCCCCCCACCTACAGCTGATCTGCATGTTTACCATAAAACATGAAACTTTTCAACTCGTTCACTTTTAGGTGCCTCTAGAATGCCACTGCCCATAGGTACGTGCCTGTTGTGCCTAGGGATGTAAGCAAGTAGTCGAGTCGACTACTCGACTAATTGTTCCCCCCCTTGCTGCCTCTGTATCAGAGGTGGGGGGGGGGAGGAGAGGGAGAGGAGACGGTGCTGAGGGACGCTGCCTCCCCTGCTGCTACCTCTATTAGAGGGGAAGGGAGGGAAGAGGGAGTAGGAGAGGCTGCTGTGAAACTGTTCGCTGGGACCCCCCCCGCAGACCGGGACTACTGGACCCAGTGCAAGCCGGGACTGAGGAAGCCCGGCTCAGTCCTGGCTCGCACCAGTCCGGGACCGCTACGGCTCTGCATTTTAAGTGTAGTAAGAGCCACAGTGGTCCCAGCGGGTGTCCCAGCTTGCGACTCTTACTACATTTAAAAGTAGTAAGCCTGGCTCGCACCAATCTGGGACCTACCCCCACTGCATCTCTGCAGTTTAAATGTAGTAGGAGCTGGGCTGCCTGCGTGCCTGGCTCCTACTACATTTAAATGGCAGAGCCGCAGTGGGGATAGGTCCCGGACTGGTGCGATCCAGGACTGAGCACCTTTCCTTACTGACTAATAGTGTAGTCGATACAAATTGTATCGATCACACGATTAATCAATTACCCGCCTCTTGCCATCCTTAGCTGTGCCTAATGAGAAATCCTGCCCTGTTTAGAACTGTGTGAGAGAATTCCTGGGCAACTTCTGCTTGTCCTGACTCCCGTGGATGTGTTGATTCTTTCAGCATTACTTTAGCCAGCAGGGAAGTATCTAGCAATCTACATTTAAAACTAGCAGGGATTTGATTTGGGGACTTAGCATGAGCCTCACGTTTTCCCCATGCGTTTAATGTTTTCCTTGTTTATAAATATTAAAACACACTATTCACATGTACTCTGGGGCTTTGGGGAGGCAACAGGGCCAGATCCTTAGCTGGCGTAAATTCTCATAGCTCCATTAAAATAATGTTTCCCTTGAAGTCAGTGAGGCGCCGTTGACTCATAGCAGCTGAGGATTTGGCAGAGTGGTGTTGATCGTTGCTCTCAGTACATATCCCGTAGTAACAGTGTACTAATTTAGCTTGAAACTTCCATGCAAAGCTTTTAAAATTTGATTCCTGGAAGAATGTATTCTGAGGAAAGTATTATGAGACGGAAGAAGGGGGGATCTATCAGGTTGGCGGTTTCTCTGTGGGGGAGAAAACCATTCACGGCGATAGCTTGGTTAAGACAGAAAGGATACCTGCTCGGTTGTGGAAGCATCAGAGCATACTTTAGTTGCATAGCTAAAGTACAACCTGCAATGACATCGGTAGCTTTCATAGGGTTTGGGGTGAGTTTATTTTCATGTTGAAATAATGTGGCAGGAATAAGGGAAACTGTGTCAAGGATGGGGGAAGAACAACAATCCTTGCCTAATATCTGCTGCCTTTTAGCTATAATAGTTTCGTGCAGTTGTTTTTCTCTCTGGGATCTCTTTATCACTTTGACACTCAAATACAAGCTGAGGATTTGTTTTGTAACTTACATGAATTCACTGAGGGTAGGCATGACTGTTTTCTAATGGATTAGCTGGTCTTAGTGCCATAAATTTCCATTCTCCTCTTGAAATGCACACCTTTGCGTATCATTTGTAATTCTGCGCAGCCCCTCAGATAAAATTCCATGCTGACCTGCCCATTAAATGAGAAATTCTGCTCCATGGACTCCCTCTTACATGCACGATGCCAACAGAATGCTGGGAGATTGTTAGTGAATGACTCCATTAGCATGCTAACTGGGGGTGGGCAGAGGGGACAGTAGTACACATGCACAAAGGATGTTTCTAAAAGTCTTCTGTTCATCCAAATGCAGGAAAATTTCTCTGAACATGATCATTTCTAAATTGGGTATGTATGTGTTAGGGATGTAGAGTCCCATTTCATGAGTTAACTGGTTAAACGTCATATTTAAATGGGGTGATGGAGAGGGGGCGCTCCAACCCAGGTGGGCTGGAGGGGGCCCCCCGCCACAGACCGTGTCTGCTCTGGCTGGGCTGGCGCACCCCTATCCGTGGCAGGCCCCGCAGGGCTGGAGCAGCCCCTTGCCCGTGGCATGTTCCAGCCCCCACTGGTTAAGCGAAACATTCACGTCCCTAGTGGATCAGTAATAATAATTTGCCCCCTAGAGTTCCGCAGTTATGGTACAGGGCACAACGGAATAGTACAGCAGTCGTGGAGGAGGTGGGAGTATTGTGAATGTCTCTGTCAATCCTGCATCTCCAGCAGCTTCCCCTAGGCCTTGTGCACATTCTGGCAAAGTAGGGGTAACGATGGCTTTACAGAAAGGTATTTTAGACCTACTGTGGAGAAGCGCCATGTAAGAGCTAGTGGTCGCTGTTAGAAGGTGGCTCGGGGGCCTGTTTGCGGATCCTCCAAAGGCCTGGGATTTGGATGCATCTCTTGAAGTTTGGATGCTTATCCAAAATTAAGGAGGCACCACGACAAGTAGGAGACCTTTGATCCTCCAGCCTCACCCGCCAACCCCTACTGGAACACTGCTAAACTGGCTCTCGGCTGGAGGAAGGGCCAGGGGCTTGCTGCCGCTCTCTGTTATGTCCCGAGGGAGAATGGCAGATGTTCCGTTGTTTGAACAGCTGCATGAGCCATCTCCCTTCTCTCACACCTTTAGCGATAGAATAGGGCTCGTCCTCCTTTACCTCCCATCTTTCTCCTGCTCCGCCTGCCCCCACTCCTCCGGCTTCTCTCCTCTCTGAAATTCTCACTCGTGCTCCCCTCCCCCCCAGTTTCTATCTCTGCTCCCTTCCCGGAGTTAATGTCCTCTCTGGTCCCTGCCCCCCTTCCCTCCACAACGTTTAATATACCTCATGTTCTCTGCAGTCCATGCTGCAGCTGTGCTGTGCTTCTAACAGCTCCCCTCCTCGTCTGCAGCTGCTGTTCTCTGCCCTGCACTGTGACCATGGAGGGCAACTGCCTGCCAGCCAGCCTCCTGCCCGCTTTACACTCCACCCTAGCTCCTGGGGGCCAGCCGTGCCATTAAAAAAGCTCATGCAGTAGCTGCCACGATCCCCGGTGGGTCTGTGATGGGGATGGTTCTTGAAAGTTGGGGCTAGGGAAATCTGGATTATGAATGTCTCAGCTCTGCTCCTAAACATCCTAGGTAGGCTAACAACATCCTTCCATTAATGCTGTCACACTGTTCAAAGGGCAGAGAAATAGGTGCTGTGCAAATGCTGGCTGGTTCTACAAGGAGGTAGACATGGGCCATATTCCCTGCTGGTGCCATCAGATCCTGCAGTGTGTAGGGTTTCATGTTTTTAAAGTTTCTAGCCCTGAGGGGTGCAATGAAAACTTGGATGAGGACCTGGCACAGTGCTGTCTTCCTGAAACTGGAAGTTCAGCAAGAAACTGTAGCCCGAATAGGCACTACCATCTCCATTCACCCCAGCAGCATCTTGGCACTCAGTCCTAATGGCAGCCTGGCTCACTCGTTCAGTGGGGAGAAATATCTGACGTCTTTTAGCTTGTGGGGGAGGGGAAAAGTACCACCACTGCAGGTGTTTTTTCCCAGTCTGGTCTCTCGGCTCCAGAGTGTCTAGACTCCCAGCAAATAAAATAACCTGGGGGTTATACTAGATACTGACCACAGAGACGTGCTGGTGATAGGTTTATGTGGATGTTTTATGATTGTAAAGGGTTGTGGGAGAGGGGCTACAATTGGATTAGTTTGATTGTGTAGTATTAATCCACCTAATGAGAGAACCACTTTTTTTCCCCCTTTCCTTCTCATTGCCACAGCTGAAGAATAAATTTATGAAGAAATTGCCCCGTGACGCGGAGGCCTCCAATGTGTTGGTTGGCGAGGTAGACTTCTTGGAAAGCCCTTTCATTGCCTTCGTCCGGCTGCAGCAGGCAGTTATGTTGGGTGCTCTGACCGAAGTCCCCGTTCCTACCCGGTAAGAGAGCCTCTCTCAGCATGCAACATGAATCAGAAAAGTGTTTCTTCCACCTTTTAAAATAATGACACTGTTCCTCAAGGGGAACATCTCCATTGCTTTCTATAATGTAACTTGTGGTGGATTTATATATTTTACCAAGAATATCAGAACTGAGGTAATGGATCATCCCTTGTGCTTCTTAGTCAATTTGGGATCTTGGTTTTATTTTATTAGTTTTATCTAATCTAAAAAAAAAAAAATCTGTGAAAATACATATTAATGTAACACTATTAACTTGAAATCTAGTTGGGGGGAGAAAGAGATTCCCCTCATCTTGGAATCCCTTTGTTCTTCTGGTTTTATAAGTACATTTTCTTTCTCTTAAAAATGCTTTTCTCTTCCTTATAACTGTCTCCAAGACCCCTACAAATAAAAGGGGGGCAATAAAACTGACAAGATGCGAAGGCCTTATTAAAACAATTAAAAAGTGTTGTCCAAGATGTGACTAAATTGAACAAAATCTTCTAATAATAGTCCGTTTTAGGCGTTCCTCATGAGAGTGGATTTTTCAGTCCGAGGTGTGATTGTTTTAAAACAGTCACAATGTCCCTCTTTCAGTTATAGATTTAAGCACCTGGCCTGTAAATGTATAAATGTGTGGATGAGATTGCTCACATGTTTAAAAGAAAGCAAATGCATAAACATTGGGAGGATCAAGGCTGTTAACTCTCATAACTGAATATATATAAGTTAAGGGTCTATTCATATGCATAACAATACCCTCTTTAATTATGCAATCACATACTGTTTCTCAAAGCAGGCAATACATAGGAATGCCGTTTAAAACAAGTGTAGGTACGTGTGCAGTATTTCTTGCATATTCTGGGCAGAAACCATAAAAGTAATTTAGTAATACAAGTATACAGTAAATATATAGATGTGAAAGGTTAACCCAATTGACCAGTAAGCATCGCTCTAAATGCCTCTGTCCGCAGGGAGCCTGGGGGCTGGTTGAGAGCCAGCAGAGCCAGCCCTAGTGTGGGAGCTGGCAGCAACCCCAACCCGGATGCCTCTTAGTGGGGTAATTGGTGAAATGTTAGGTCAACCTGATGTTTAATTGATTAGCCTGGATTTTACATCCCAAGTAAAATATACCTTAAGATACCAGTCAAGCAAATAAAGTTATAATGAAAAGATTTACAGGCTGCATACATATGGAATTGCAGTTAAATTGCAATGGGGTTTTTCAATTCCACATTGCTGGGAGAGGTGCTTTGTTAATATACATTACTATGAATGCACTCTTCCCATTTAATACATTTACATGTTAGCAGCCAGCAACATACTTGGATTTTAATATCAATTTACAGATTTAGACAGTAATTATTGAGTTTGAAACATACTGATAATTTGGGATGATTTAGTTGAGGTCGGTCCTGCTTTAGCAGGGGTTTGGACTAGATGACCTCCTGAGATCTCTTCCAAACCTAATCTTCTCTGCTTCTATAATAACTTTCAAAGCACTAGTGTGCAAATACATATTTTTATGTGAACACTTCAAAATGCTAAAGTGCATCTATTACATGATAAAAGTGATATTTCCACACTGCTGAGAGAGTTTGAGGAGATATATATAAAAAAAATATGAAAAGTCATAAGAGGAGACACAAAGTCATCACATGAGCAAAGAATAACAAACTGTTAAGGTACAAGATAAAACTGATATAGGATGATAAATCTGTCAAAAGTCCGTAAGTCTAAAGTTTATAAACGTATATTAGTAACGTTAGAAATACCCATGAATATTTAACTTGAATATGGGTCATTTTCATTCTGTGTAAGTGGCAACTAGTCAATAATTTTCATGAACTTGTAGTTAAAGAAATTACCTGTGGCTGATGTTAAGGTCGTATTAAATGTTTGAGTATGTTTAATTTGTTTACATTTTGGAGTATTTTTTTAAGGAATACATTGGAAAAATAGTGTGGATTATTTTTTAGCAAGAACTGTTTTTGATCTCAGCATTATTGGGTTCTGTACATTTCGGTACTTCCATCTCTGGCCTGACTCTGGTTATTTATTTTTAAATACACATCTGATTGTTCCCCATTAGAGGTAAAATTAGGCATCCTTTATTCTGAGAGTGGGAGCCAAGAAGTAGAAAAGCTTAATCACCCCATGGAATTATTCCAGAGTGTTATTGAAAACAATACATCCTTCCACATTAACATTTTTCCCCAGGAAATAGCATTATCCATTTGCTGTCCTCCAAACCAAATGTTAGCTGTAATCAGACTAGGGAGGCTCATTAGCTTGCTTCTGTGAGTAATGTAGAGCCATTTGCAGTGGTTGCATCCTGCGAAATCCAATAAAGAAAATCCCAGAAGGGTCCACACTGGCTATGCTGGACTTAGCTCATCATTCAATCATTTGTTTTAACCTCCCTGTGTAAGGAGCATGTCTGCTGTAAATGTGCACTTCAGAACTCTCAAGGTCTATGTCTGCATAGCAATATATGCCTAGGGCTAGTGGGACTTGGGTCAGCTGATCTGTGCTAGGGATTCCTGGGCTTGAGCGTCTACACTGCATTTTAACTCTAGGTTAAGGATTTTCTGACCCAGGTTAGAGCGCAAGGTGCTGGCGTCCCCACTGCAGTGCACAGACCCAAATCAAAGTGGCCCTATGTGGGCTTCCACTGCGGATAACCCTCACTGACTTCAAGTGTGTCTGTAATGTCAACATTTTACAAGTAGTGTTATAGCTGCAACTGTATTTGCTCAGCGATTTAAAGTGAATTAGCTTGTTATACCTGAACACCATAAACCTGCCGAGTGCTTCATAGACACGACACAAGTGATTGCCCCATGGAGTTTATAGTGAAGGATCTTGCCTTACCCTGCTCCACTGAACTTGATGGGAGCTGGATCAGGGCTACATGGAGGCATGAAACAAGTCGTGAAGGTCATAAACAGCCACCTGGACGGGAAAAGAAAAAGTTCCTCATAAGAAGATGACATTACATGGCTACTCTGAAAAGTACCTCTTGGTTCTTCCATTTTCAAAGTCACAACAGAACAACAGACATCACAACTACAAAGTCACAACAGAACAGAACACATGATTCCTGTGGACAACATATCACATATCTTCAAGGGCGGGGCTGTGGCAGGCGTTTGCTGAAGAAGAGGATGCCAGCACCAAAGTTGAACTCCCCAGAGCGCGAAAGACTAATGTTATCTGCACCCCTTTCTCCTCATTCCTTTTCTTCATGTTGCTACAGAACTGTAGAACAAATGCACTTCACTGTGTGGATGATTTAGACTGTATCGGGCAGACTGATTGCCTGTTGGCTCTATATTCCCTTTGCATTGCTTCTATTTGTTGTTTGGTTTTTATTTTAGAACAATGTTTAGTTACAGAGCAGCTGATGCTCAATGGAAATCTTTGCAATGATTTTCTATTTAGAAGTCACTCTACCTAGGCTTTGTTACTGAGAACATGTAAAGGAAAGGAGAATCTTTGTTTAAAAGAAAACAGCAAGAGCCTGTAAGCTCTGCCTGAACAAAGACCTGTGCTCCATGCCATTGTACCTCCTTGGCAATAAAGAACAGGGGAATTGAATTCCGGATGATGAACTATAAGTTCAACTGTTTTGCGGTGGATATTTTTCAAAGTTTTCCATGAGGCCTCATCAGCCTTTCATCTTGTGTGTTGTCTGTCCACCACGAATTGGATTTCCCAGGCTTTTAAATTCCTGTCTATTCTGTTCGTTTTGGTCTCTACTCATCTGTTTTAAATTTACAGTGCTATGAATTTCTCACTTTCACAAGCACTTATTTACCTCATTTATGCTAATGACTAGGTTAGTCTGAATGAAGCGTTTATACTAATCTGGCTGAGGCAGTATTTTCCTCTGCTTTAATGTATATATTCAAACCTGATCTCCAGAATCCCAGTCCATTGATTAAAAACAAGACCATAAGAATGGCCAGACTGTGTTAGACCAACGGTCCATCTAGCCCAGTATCCTGTCTGCCGACAGTGGCCAATACCAGATGGCCCAGAGGGAGGGAACACAACAGGGAATCCTCACATGATCCCTCCCCTGTCACCCATTTACAGACAAACAGAGGCTAGGGATACCATTCCTACCCACCCTGGCTAATAGCCATTGATGGACCTAACCTCCATGAATCTATGTAGCTCTTTTTTGAACCCTTTTAAAGTCCTAGTCTTCACCACATCCTCTGGCAAGGAGTTCCACAGGTTGACTGTCCTTTGATCTGTTTTTTTAAAATCTTACTCCAATCTGTGCGTCTTGCTCATAGTCCAGAATATCTGTAGAGCCCTGCAAATCCATGGATAGCTGCTTTATATCCACAATCCGCATGCGTGACTCTTTATTGTGGGTGCAAATTTTGTATCCACGCAGGACTACAAATATCCACCTTGTCCCAGCAACTGCAGCTCACTGGAATTTTTCCAGCTCTGAGCCATTCTCTAGGGAATCTGGTCTCTTGGCAGCAAGAGTTTGCATTTCTCAGTCTCCGGGGCCATATAACACCAGGCAAGCAAATGTCTGGGTGGCATGTTGACAAGGTGTCCAAACAATGAACCATTGTGTGGTAAAGCAGGGGGAAAAAACCCAGAGACTTCACCTGTCAGGAATCTTCACTTCGTTCTCACAGAGACGAATAACAAATAGGGCCCCTGCCATCAAGCAGTGTCCAGTCCAGCAATTTCTGGTGGGATAACTAGCGAAGTTGTCCCTTCCACCAAGGAGGCATGTGCAATCTCTCTGTTCAAGGGAACAGCATAAATAGCAACAGTGAAACAAACCAGAAGGCAACGCCCTTTTCAGAATTAACGGCCTTTTAACCCTCAGGAAATCACTGTGTTGGCTTTTTCTTGTTCCAGAGAAAGAGGCGTTCTCCCCATGTGTGGGCAGCCCTGGTTTTGTTCCTGCGGTACTTCCTGCTCTGCCTTAGCTATTTATATATGGAGTGCCCAGCCTCCTTGATTAACAGCCATCACATATGGATTGCTGGCATGCTTGGCCCTAGAACCATTTGGCTCAGTCTTGCCCCAACCATGTGTGGGCTCTGTATCCCTCATTACAAGTACATTTCCCCCCCAAATTGAGCTCTGGTGCTTGGTTATGCCATTTAGTCAAGATTTTGGTCAATGTTCCCTCTTTTTCCATCTATGTACAGAATAAATTTTGTTCTGTGCACTGAGGCATGCGTGGATGCGCACCACTAGTAGAAACACATGCTGTGGGCGCTTTGCTAATCAGTTGAGTGGCATTTGAATCTCTCTGAGATGGCCACTGAAGCACACAGCTTACAGGGAACGCTGATTTGATACATATTCTTCTCTAGTCGACTCACTCCTCCAGCAAGCTGGGTTTTTTAACTTCTGCCCCAGAATCTCTGGAGCCAACTTCCTCTGAGATGTACAAGAGTTGTGTCCATTTACGCCAAGCTGAGTTGATCAGTGTAGTAATATTGCGGTGGTGCCTTTTGTTTGGCCTTTTTTCCAGACGGACTGGATTTACAGTGCACCTTAGTCTGCTTGATTTTGGGCTGCCAGAGTGAGACGCAGGATTTGCTGGAAAATGTCTTGTGCAATAATTCGCATGCTCTGCTAAGTAAACTGAAATCCTAAAAACAGGCTTTCTGTCTTATCTTCTGTTGGCCCGAGCTACGGGAGTAGGTTGGTAACTAGAGAAGTCTTTCGTATCAGGGTTGCATTGGATGCCAGATTTGGCGTTGTCTGGCCTGCATGGTCTCAAATCCGTTCCCATGGAAGAGTTGGGCAAATCACAAAACTACCAACAAAGTTAATGGACATTCTTCTCAGCCAGCACAGGACAGATGCCAGTGGTTGGGCCTGCGGATTGAACCCATCCTCCGTTGCTCAACTGTGACCCAGCTCATTCTTGGGTGAGCCACGGGGGCAGGTGAATGTAGGAAGCTAGCATTCCTGCTGCCTAGAGGGTGGCTGTTTTGTGGATGGCCAGCTGTCCATCTGGTACCTTTTACCCTCGTTTGAGCTATTTAAAAAACAAAATAGGGCCACAAGCCTTAGATCTCAGGTCAGCAGGTTGTGCTTATTAGCACCTCCCCTTTGGCAGCCTGAGCCTGTTGCTGCTACTCTCTCTCATGCGAAATGTGCGAGCAGCCAGGAGAAGGGAAAGAGCATTGATGACACATTGAAGATATTCTCAAGTAAGCGTGTATGCAGTAACATGCAACCATTGTCCACCAGGTATCCACGAAAGGATTAATGCTCAGTATATTGTACATCGTGATCCCTGCCCTGTGTGTAAGTTAAAAATACAGTCCACTTACATGAATATCTGCCTTGCACAGGGGCCATGGAGCATTTTCAATCAGCGAGCCGGTGTGGTGTATCCCCACCGGGAACACACGGCATGCCAGGCTCCATCAGTTTAGCTAAATTATTAAGAGAGCTCAGTTTGGGAACCTCTGGGCTATACTACACTTGGACAGCATCTGCATATGAGCAGTGCATTTTCCTAGTCTCTGGGCATTTGAGGAGTATCACGTTTCAGATGCTGCCTGCACCTGACTCATGAATTAGATTGCTGGGGTTGCGGCTGGATGCTAGATCCCTCTGCGTAGCACCATCACAGCACTTGTTTAATGAAGAAAATACAAAGAAATCTGACTGATATCTGAGCCGAGGGGTGTGTGTGTGGTGACCTAGATTGTTAGAGGAAAGACTCTGAGGACCACATAACTGGAGGAAGAACTTGTTGCCCAAATTTGCTAGCCTAGCAAGTTTTGATTTACTGAAGTGTGTGACTCAGAGGAAAAAATACACTAGTTTTGCTGTGGACACACAAGCCTATTCTCATTCCTCCTATGCATCAGAATGGCCTGGTTTTTGAAGGATGCTGAGCTACCACTGAAGCCAGTGAGTGCTGTGGTGACTGCGGTTCTGAAAACCCAAACTTAAAATAACGCATATTGCAAATTTTCCTAGATTCCTCATATTTCCTGCAACTTTTACCTGAATTTACTGTACATTGAAACAGGATTCATTTTTGGTTGTTCCATTAAAGACGACTGCATCGTGGATGTAGAGTGGGGTCTCCAAATATGCCCAGTGCTTGCCTAAATCGGATGCTGTTGAAGTCAGTGAGAGTTTTACCATGGGCTTTAATGGGAGCAGTTAGGTCAATGCTGAGTGCTTTTGAAACTCTCATTCTTGATGTCTAATTAAATCCTATGTAGGGAAACTGTTTCACGGGGAAATGGAATGCATTGCATCTCTAACTGCTACAGTATCATCCTCATGGGGATGAAATCCGTGTGCTCTCCTTTTATTTAATGTAGATGAATTTATGGTACGATGAGTAAATGATATGGTTTGCTATCTTAAATGGTAATGATCCATTTGTTTTTGGTCAGATTCCTATTCGTTTTGCTGGGTCCTAAGGGCAAAGCTAAGTCCTACCATGAGATTGGTCGATCCATTGCCACTTTGATGTCTGACGAGGTAGGCATTTTTACAAATGTCATGTCCAGTTGTTTTCTGTTTTGTCACTTACGTAGATGGCACCCTTTCTCCTCTTTTGCTGTATAATAACTTTTGGGTTCCACATATGAGTACTGCATGTGAGACTGCTGAGATGGCAAATTGGTTGATGGATCTGTGAGTGCTGAATTTATGTGCATCAGAGATTAAAATTTTGATCATCTTTAAATTCCTGTTCTTTACATAACTATTTAATCTGCCTCCACACTTCTGTAAGGGTATGTCTACACTTGCATCGTCTTTCGAAAGAGGGATGCAAATGCAGACATTCGAAATTGCACATGAAGCCAGGATTTAAATATCCCGCCCTTCATTTGCATATTTGCATTATGGCGCTATTTTGAAATAGCGCTATTTCAAAATAACAGACGCTGTTAAGACGCGGTTATTTCGAGAGAAAACCCTTCTCTCGAAATAACCCTTATTCCTCATACAATGAGGTTTACCAGTTATTTCAAGAGAAGGCTTTTCTCTCGAAATAACCCTTATTCCTCATACAATGAGGTTTACCAGTTATTTCAAGAGAAGGCTTTTCTCTCGAAATAACTGCATCTTAATAGCGTCTGTTATTTTGAAATAGCGCCATAACGCGAATATGCAAATGAAGCACGGGATATTTAAATCCCAGCTTCATTTGCTACAATTTCGAATGTCTGCATTTGCATCCCTCTCTCGAAAGAGGTTGCAAGTGTAGACATACCCTAAATGTGCAGAACTGGAGTGTTTGTTTCTTGCATCTTTCCCTGTGATCTGTAAGTCTTTCAGATATGTTTGAGTAAACTTACAAACTCTCTTCCTTTATTCACATTCCAAGATCTCACCAATAGCTTAGCATTTCTCTTTCTTCTTGTGCTCCTTTGTTCTCTGACTGTTCACCCACTTTAAACTCTCCGCCTTTTATTATATTCCATCCCATGCTCAAAACAGTCTCCTAATTCCCCAGGTGCCTTCTTTTTCCTCCAATGCCTCTTTAAAGTCCACTAGTTTTCAAGTACTTCCATATGCTTATTCTCCCCCCCCCCTCCCCCCCCATCCGAATTTTCATTCGGAAAGGTTCAAAATATGTTTCTGAAAATCAGGCTGGGTGTTCTTTTCTCTTTCTAACCACTGGCTACAACCTCACTACTTCCCGTTGGCTCTACTTGGTGTGTCTCACTAAATTATTTCCCTGTGGTTGCAGGGGGACCTTTGGCACTGGTGCACCTCAGTCTCTTCTACTCTGTCTGTGGCCCACAGTAGTTTAGTCTCCTGTGGGCTGCATTATTCTGGTCTTGTTTCGTTTGCTGGGTTTAGTGTGTGGATGGTGGGTGGGTGTCGGTGGCCTGCGATATACAGGAGGGCTGTTTAGGTGCTCTGGTGCTCTATTCTGGCCTTAAACCCTCTGAATCTCTCAGTAGAGGAAGCCAAAAGATATTTAATTAAAAATGCTGAATTAAATGTTGAAGTTGTTTGTGTTTAGTTCACAACAGACAACCCCCACCCCCTTTTTTTTTATTGTTCTTCTGTTTCTTGACATTTTTAGTGACTTGACATTTTGGTGACATCACCAGACTCCACACAAAGCATTCATGAAATATCTGTTGAAACTTTTTGGTTTCTGAATACTGGCTTTGTGGCAAATGAAATATTTTGCTAACGTTTTTGATAAAGATGTTATGAAAAACAAAGCATTTCAAGAAAATCAGTTTTTCAGCAATCATTTTTGTTAAAAAAGCTGTTTTTGTTTTAAAATCTTTGTTCAAAAATTTTTGCTAGCTTTGCGCTGAGGTTCCTAAGGGATCGGCCCAAGCAGTCTATAAGAGTCTTTTCTGAAAGATCTGTATTCGTTTTGTAAGTCCTGGCGGTAGGAAACGTAAAACTCAGGCTGAATGGAGACTGTTGCTTCCCCCGCAGGTGTTCCATGACATTGCCTATAAAGCCAAAGACAGGCAGGACCTGATCGCTGGAATCGATGAGTTCCTGGATGAAGTCATTGTGCTTCCACCTGGGGAGTGGGACCCAGCCATCAGGATAGAGCCCCCCAAATCTCTCCCATCTTCTGATAAAAGGTAACAGTGGGAAGCAGTGGGACTCGTCCGTGACACAGTCGGACATCCGGGTCTGCCTGTTAACTGGAGAAGATGAAGGGAGTGTGACAAGTCGAACCTGAACACGTATTATGTTAAAGCAAGCGATGCTTAAGTAGCGGGGTTCACTCCCGTTCTCAGTGATGGAAGAGTGGAGGGCACCAGGAGCTGAGTATCTTGAGGAAGACCTGCATAGGCACGTAGGTTGGGTCAGCAGCAGTTAATCTCCTAGCCTGAGGAACAAAAGCAAGTGAATGCGGGTTGAAAGTGCAGTGTGCAAACAGTGCCGGGGGGCGGAGAAGGCAGAGGAGGAATGGGAAGGAAGCAGAGGATTCATTTTTCCAGTTAGCATGGAGATATCCACATGAGACAGTAGAAGAGCACGTGCCTGGAAGCAGTGTCCAAGAAGGTTGAGTTATGCTGCAATTTCAGTTCTTAACTAACATCCCTGTTAGCAGGCAGCACAGTGTTTGTAGCAGCGCTTTGGTGGGAGGACGGTGTATTTGAATGCAGCCAGCCATTGGTAACTGTAGTTAACTCAATATTGAATTTTTTTATGACTTCATGTGTTTAATGAGATAATCCCCTATCGGCAACATGCCAGTCTAGCTGCTTGTATAGCAGGCACAGTCTGTGTCTTTTACTCAATGCACCGCCACTTCAGAAAGCACATATAAGGCTTGTGTGATGGAGCTGGGTATAGATTTTTGTCCTATCTTGTGTAACGCAGTGACTCCTCAGTTTGGCTTGTCTTTCTGCATAGGAAAAACATGTATTCGGGTGGGGAGAATGTGCAGATGAACGGAGACACGCCTCATGATGCAGGCCACGGAGGTGGGGGCCATGGTGACTGTGAAGAACTACAAAGAACTGGCAGGTGAGTGAGGGGTTTTCTGATCTATTCAGCATGATGCTTTGCCCTTTGAGTCCCTTTAACGCTGCATCTTGTAATATTGCCCTCACCTGCTATACAAGTAGCCACCATTTTCAGGAGTGGCCTGTGATTTTGGGGTGCCCAACCTGAAACCTTTTAAAGAATCCCAAGCACCAACCCTCTGTATCTCAGATCCTTTTATGCGAATATACTGGAGGCTCAAACAATGAGAACCCCCAGATCACTAGGCGCATGTGAAATGCTTGGCCTATGGATGTGTGAAATTACGCCAATCGTTATGAAGTACATCCTAAATACAGACATTTTCCCACTCCCATTTGTGGAAATGTTTTAGCTCTTTAGCTCTTTCCAGGGTGTAACAAGTTTTATAAAATAAATAAATGTCCAAAGCCATGAATTGTCAATAAAAGAGAGATTCTTTTTCCTGACATCCCTGTTACAATGGAGAAGAGCCCAAAAGGAGCGAGAGTTTAATAGGACAGAAATGTAGACTATAACGTTGCATGAGGCCTGATCCCTGCTCTGTTACTTTGGTTTCATGCTAGTGAACTCCATTGGTTTCACTGGAGTTATGCTGGTATTCGCCTAATGTAACAGAACATAAAATTAGGGCCTCGTTGAGCAACTCTGTACTAGTGCCAGACTGGATAGAAAGCAGAGAATAGCATGCTTCAGTTTGAGACATTGGTTCCAAACCATGACTATTTCTTAGTAACATGGTGCTTTATAAAGTGCTTTGAAATACCAAGACCATTCCCAATTATAAAGCTTTGCTGAGATAAAGTTAAGGCTATAAGTTGGATATCAGTTCAATTAAAACATTCTTATAATGTTTTATAGTTATTAAAAAAAATCTGAAAGCCTGAAATTACACGTTAGCATTAATGTTCCCTCTTAGAAAGGCAAGAAATTTGTATAGAACCGTAACCGTGATCCTGTGTGCCTGTCTATACTAATTTGTCTTAATGTGCTGAGTCCAAATTGCCTGAGAGTGGATGATACCAAATCTGTAACCATCAGTTGACTCCCAGATCTATTTCAGGGGAATATTTTGAAGCGTTTACATTTAGCAGTTATTTGGCTTAAATACCCATTGATTATGCCTTGTGTAGAAATAACTGTAATGACCCATATCCTTTTGGACAGCATAGTCCTTCATTTCTGATAATGTCTCTGATTAGCTGTTCAGCATGGTGAATGTTACTGTAAGACTTTTCTTCACGATTTTCTTCTCTTGCCTCATCTTATTTCCTCAGATTTTGTGGTGGTTTAGTCAAAGATGTAAAGAGGAAAATACCTTTCTTCGCCAGTGACTTCTATGACGCTTTAAATATTCAAGCTCTTTCAGCCATTCTCTTCATCTACCTGGGCACTGTGACCAATGCTATCACTTTTGGAGGTCTCCTTGGTGACGCTACAGACAACATGCAGGTTAGAAATAATTTGTCTCATGCAAACCTTGCAGGCCTATAGTTCCTCACTTCCACAGTAACAGGGGAGCAGATGGGTCATGTATAAAGGTTGTTTACTTGGCACAAGATTTATCCTGAAGTTCTAACTAAAACTGACCTCACTTCTGTGCCTGTTGTTCTACTTCTGTTCTTTTAGTAAGTGTAGATGCAGTTAGATTAAATTGTGTTTGAGCAATAGGCAAGAGCAAGAGGAGAGGACATTTCTGTTTTAAAATTAGTGGAGCTCTTCAAATGTGCTGACTCCTTTTGTGTTCCTCAGTGCATTATTTAATTTGAATTAGGTGTATTAATACTGATTGACACTTCCCATGTCATCCGAGCATAACGGGGCATGTTCTGCCTGGTGTTTAACATTGTTGGGTCTTCTGTCTATCTTGAAAAACCATTGCTGTGTGGTTGTCCAGCAGAAACAGAAGGGCTAAGGACGTAGACTGAGGAATTGTTTAAAATGTGTTTTGAGAAAAATCCTGCAAACAAAATGCAAGCTGTTTAGAATGATTAATTCTATAAGAAATGGGCCAAATGCTGACACTGTTACTGCATACTCAGACAGTTTTCCATTGAAGTCAGTAGGAGTTTTGCATGAGTAAGGATGAAAGTGAGAGCTTCAAAACGTGGCTTGATAATATAAGAAGCCCAAAGAAAAAGCTTATGCAAGATCTAAGTTTGCTTAAATTTCAACTGTCCTTCGGCCTTTTTTAAAATTGAAAAATCACAAATATTTATTTTATGTATCTAGAGTCTGTTGCAATCAAATAATGCCCATAGATCAGCTTTGATTGGTCTGACAATTAAATTTACAATAACAGTAATGACTTGATTTATTTATTTGGTTTTGTTTTAAAAACAAATACCAGGGGGCACCAAGTCAAGATTCTAGACTCCTCTGCCATAAATTACGGACCAAAGCAAAATGCAGCAGGCTGTAGAACATCAAACTTCCTTTCCTCATACACAGGGCTCGACAAACCGCGGCGAGATCTACTCACCAGCCCCGCACTGCGCATGCGCGCAGTGCCGGTGAATGGGGCGAACGGAGCGACCGGCTGAAATCTACTCTCCACGGGCGAGTAGAAACAGCGATTTGTCGAGCCCTGCTCATATGCATTCGATTAATCTCAAAAGCCCATCTCCACAGCAAGCCCATAGAGTAAACATATAACACAAAATAGATATAGAAGATGAGAACGACCAAGGAACACCCATGATCATCTCTGTTATGAGAGTTGCTCACTGGATCAGAACAGAATCACTCTGTTTTACTCTAGAAGAAGGTGAAATTTCCTGTGAAATAGATGCTAATTCACCAGAAAGTTTAATGCACCGGAGAAGAATATCAGCAAAGCCATTTAACACAGGCAAAAAACCTTTGAGGTTAATACTTAACTTTTTACCCATAGACCAAAAACTACTAATGCTACAGAATTCAGAAATCCACAGTGATGGAAAATGCCAATGACCATTTCATATAAAACCCTCTCTTTTACCTATTTAAGCCATTTTGCATGTTCATTACAGATAGATTTCCAAAGAATTCATACAGTTACCATTTCTTTAGCAAATAAAAAAATAGTGTTTGGAGTAAACAAAGTAATGGCCCCCATAACTGTCCATCCTTTGAGGGCTGCTACTGATGTAAGGTTATGATACTGTGGGTAGGTTTTACTGTGCTTTCACAGTCAATTTTGGTAACTGGGTAGTAACTTCTCAGTGTTGGGTCTAATTCCCTGTCACTCTGCTCTGAGGTTTCCATCAACAGAAGGGCATCTCCAAAACCTCCATAGAAGACCCATACATAGGAACTGCTGTGGAGGTGAATTGAATTGGCTATCCTGGCCATCTCTCCATCCCACACTTTATCTACTTTTGGGCCTACTCTGTCCCCAGGCTGAAATGTGGCTGTTTTTTGCAGTCTCTGACTTTTCCCTGGGAGACTTTCTACTGTCTGGGGCCCAGGCTGTGAGACGTTGAAACAGAGCTGTGATAACGTGGGAAATTTCTAAGACGAAAAGTTGACCATCTTTATTCTCAAGAAGGAAACCCCTGTTATCTTTCATGATATTGAGGCTGCCAGGTGCAGAGAATGATGAATAAACACATTTTGTTTAACATCTCTCAGGCAAACGTTATTCTTTCAGGAATCCTGTGAACTTTCTTATCTGAGCATGCAGCTTTCTCCGATTTAATCTGGCATTTGATAAAAGTGACAAGCTTGTTTCTCACAAATGTCTCTGAAGCCCTGATTGGATTTGAGGGGGCAGGGCAAGGAAGGACAGAGTGGCAAGAAAAGAGAGACTTTGGTGGACTGGTCTGTTGCTTGCTTTGTGTTCTACCTAATCCTGCTGTGACATAGAAAATGGCCATTAAAAAGAATGCAGTTTTTCGTGCAAATGATGAACTCCTAGTTTTGAAAAAGGAACCCACTAGAATCTGGCGTTCTGTGGCAAACGGAAGCGAAATGGATCGTCGTCTTATGATAAAATTCCAGGAGAAGCAGAGAGAAACCAAGACTGAGTCCCATGAATGGTGGTTTCCTTCCTTTGTTTGCCTTCGCCCCCCAATACCTTTCTCGACCTTTGCATCTTCCAGAGCTAGGAGACTGCCATCCATGTGTGGTGTGGCCTTTTTTATGCTAGTGCTCTTTAAATATTTCTTTTACCACAGCATTTCTCCAAGTGGTAGCAGTGGTGGTAGAACAAGTGCATTTAACCATCATTAGACCTGTTCGGAGCAGGATTGGACAGCGCGGTGGTATTAACCCCCAGTTGCCTCTCTACACTGATGCCGCCACCGGTGAAATCACACAAGCATTCATATTCATAATTTGTAGTAAATTGCTAGTGTAGTACACGTAGAGTGCACAGCCTACGATATCCGAATTGTAAATCACTTCTCCAAGTGTTTTCTTCCTTTAATAGATTCCCTGGGGCTATGTCTAGACTGCAGGCTTCTTTCGGAAGAAGCTTTTCTGCAAGAGATCTTCTGGAAAAACTTCTTTGGAAAGCGAGTGTCTACACAGCAAAAGCACAACGAAAAAGTGATGTGCTTTTTCGAAAGATAGCATCCACATTGATTGGACACTGTCTCGCATTTCAGTTGTGATTACTGTGGACGGAGCGGCCACCAGGGCACTTGTGCTTTTTCCTGGAGGCCTCTTCTTTCGAAAAAAACACTCTTCCGCGTCCACACATGCCTCTTTTTCTGAAAAAGCTTTTTCGGGAAAGGGCTTCTTCCTCGTAGAATGAGGTTTACCGCTGTCGGAAAAAACCCTCCATTCTTTCAACTTTCTGTCGAAAGAACGCAATAGCAGCGTGGACGTAAGTATTGTTTTTCCGGAAAAACAGCTGTTTTTCCGGAAAAACTCTGCAGTGTAGACATACCCTGAGTGAGTACTGGCAAAACTCAGAAAACCAAGATCTTTTCTGGGGATTTGTATGCAATTCTGAGGTACTGGACACAAAGCTAAGTTTAACACCTCTAAGTGATGTCATCGCTGTCTTGATTTTCCAGAAAACTGAATGGAAAAAGTCTGCAATCTTACTTAATTCCAGCAGAATTTTTTCTTGCTATCTGCATGGAGTTAGAGAAGAGAAATAGAAGCAAGCTGAACACCTATACAAACAAGTTCCATTGGAGCATTCTGTTAGAGACTATGTCCCCAAAGCTGGGTAGTTCCTCTTCTCCCTCCTTTAAAAACATCTCTGTTGTCCTCCCTGTCTCCCCAGCAAGGACTCTGCTAATGCATGGCAGAGCAGATTGCTCCATGCAGGTGATGGGGGTCAAAGTTTACTCGGCAACGCAACCTCTTATCTCTTCCAAAACTAGGTTCCTTCTCTGGGCTGTCTGTGGTTCGCAGAGTCCCTTGAGCAGCGCCACACAGCCCAAGGAATGGCCTGAAATCTCTGTATACTTGGAGATTAGTTCTGTCTATAGGAGCGGCTGGGACGCTCACCAAAGCAGAAGGACAACGTAAGCCGCGGCTGGTTTTGGCTCAGGGAAGCAAAAAGGGAGCAGATGATTTCTGCTTTGATTTATGCCTGATCCTTACCACAGACTTCCGGAGTTGTAGAAGCACACAGTATGGGAAAATGGCCTGAGATCACGCTTTCCAAATCTCTGTTACTGCTTAGGAAGTAACCCTCTTTCGCAGTACTCTGACCTTCTCAGCTGTTCCACATTTGATTTGATCATTCCCCAGTCAATCTTTCAGCAACTCCCAGATTTTAAGGCACTCAGGGCTTTCCCAGACCAATGCCTTTCATACTGCAGAGCCAAAGCACCGACATCGCAATGGATGTGGTCTGTACCATGCACACCAGCGAGGGTTGGTAATGCCTTTAGTAGTTTTTGCCATTTAATTTTATTTCAAAGTTTTGGCACAAAGCACAGGAAACGCATTGCTGAGATCATTCCACACAAAAAATTGTTACTCTTCATAAACTGAAGCTGCCCCAATCTGCCTGGGCATCATGAATTGGCAGATCAACTAGAGAGTCTCAGCAGACATCCTGAAGCAGTCTACCGCCACCTGCTCACGCTTGCTATAACCTGCAGACCTGGCCGTTATTTGAAGAGTGGCGCATCCACTGATCAAATTGTAGGATTCCACATAATGAAGTGGAGTAATCTCTGTGCTCAGAGCTTCAGCCCTGGCCTAACATTCATCCTCCTGAAATCAATGGCAATTGACTTGTGTGGGTGAAAGGTCCAGGGCAACACATGAGTGTTTTGAACTCTCCACCTAGGACTTTTGAAGTTTCTGAAGTGGCTACAGGTGCATTTACTTCTCAGAAAGTGCAAGTCTGATTGAGCAGATGTCAACGAGGCCCTGGGCCACTGGGGGGTAAAGATTTGAAAATTTTATTTTCAGTAAGAAACCTTTGAGCGTGAGCACTAACTTTCTATCAACAAAACCAAATATGTTGTTGGTCAAACTGCTTTGGGAATTGATTCTTGAGCAGAGAGAGGTTCCATCTATTTGGACTACCTGAAAAGAGGAGGAAAGAAACCCATTTGTCAAACTTTAGCTCTTTTTTTTCCAACTATATTTCCCTATGACAGGCATCAGGACTTGGTCCGACTTTCAGCTAGGACATCAACTGTGATAGCTTTGACGCCAGTGGAGCTATGCCGATGTACTCCTGCTGAGGCTTTGTGTCAGACAGTGATAATCACGCATCTTGTTACAATTTATGGCTTTTTTGTTTCTTGTGGATAGTTAAATAATACCACGGAACCTGATACTCAGAATCGGTGTTTATCATCGCAGCTTGTAGCATCTGACCCAGAGAAGTGGCCAGAAAGGAATAGCTGGTATGTCCAGTCTGTCTGTCTTTGGCACCTTGCATCAAGGATTTTTGTTTCTAAGATAACACACTATTCTTAATTACAGACATGTGAAGGAATGTTGAGGGAAAGACATTCCAGATGCTTTGGAATCCATGCTCTGGGCTGTGATGCTCTTGTGGTGATTCATGTTGAATGAGAGAAGAGTCAGCTGCGCAAATGCCTTTCCTTCTATTGGGAGGAATTGTATCATTGTCACGAGTGCCTGAAAGACATTGGACAAATGCTCAAATTCCCGGGACACCTTGTAATGTCCATCTGCTTTGCAAGAAGTCTTCGTTACAAGCTTTTCCATGGAACTGCTCGCAGCCACAATAACTTGCAGGATTGGGCAGTAATGAAGCTGGAGAGTGCAGCCACTAATGCCTGCCACTAGCATTTAAAGATGAAAAAGACCAAGAAGGGCAGGATTGTTTCCTACAATACATATTCCATATCCAGTCTTGGTCCGCGTGTCAGAAACAATGGAACTTTCATGGCTTCCTTTTAGAATTCTGTCCTGCAGACTGTGTCTCACTCCCAGGATGGTTTTCTTGTTCAGTCTAAATTTCCTGTATCTTTAAATCATATTGTTGCATCTTTAAACATCTCTCTTCTTGGTGCTCACATATTCCAAGTAAGGCTGTGTTTGGCAACTAAAGCATGATAACAATCAGAAGAGAGAGAGATGCAATCCCTTTTAAGTTATACAAATCTCGATTAAAAAATTTTTTTTTGGAGATGGTGATTTTTTGTATTACATAGGAAAACAGTGGTTTAATAGTCTATGGGAATATTTATGGAAAGAAAAATGACTTCAAGTATTACCTTATGATTCCACAGTAGGACCTGTTCAAAACTGGGGGTAAGGAGGGGAGATTGCGCACACTCCCACCTCCTCCGAAGATCAGCTCCCTGCGAGCAACAGGCGCCTATTCATTTTGCTCATTATTCTTGCACAGCCAGCTCCAGTTTATGGCTTTGATCCTGCAGCCTGAGATGCATGGAACAAGGGTCAGGCTACAAGCCGCTCTTTATAAGACCAGGGACTATCATCATGTATCCTGATGATATTTTGGCATCTGCCTTATTAACAAATTGTGAACTATGGTCCTGATTCATCCGAGCACTTAATCACATGCTCAAGTCCTTCTCTTAAGTCCACCTCTGTTCAGCGAGAGAAAATGTGCACAAGTGTGTTGCATTGTGGCCCAAGTTCTGATTGCAGAATGTTCCTGATGATGTGTAAGAAAGCGGGGAGAAAGAACCATCGCTTGGCTTATGATGCTTGGGATAGTTTCTACAATATTTTAAAAATTATAAACTGAACGCATTTTATCTGTGGATTCATTCTGAAGGAATAAAAGAGGAGACCACTGAAGCAGTTCTCAGAGTATAACCATACTGAAAAGGGGAACCATGAATGAGACATACAAACTAGGTCCTGATCCTGCAATTGGATCCACTAATGTGAACAGTCCAATTGCAGGAGCTTTAAACCATGCCTATGTGGGAGGAGTGACAGGACAGAGATCACGTTCACTACAGTTTAATAGAAAAGCTGAAGAACAGACGTGCATTATAACTCATGTATACATTACTAGCAGATGTACCCAGCGTTGTTTGGGTCCTTGATTAAGTGATTTTGGTTTTTTTTGGGAAATAAAAGGAAAATGTGCAAGCTCTATTTAAATGATTTTGTTTTTCAAAAATACAATGTTATTTTTATGACATTAATTTTTATTTTGGATTTTTTAAAGGGATCGTTAAAATTTTGCTGATTAATTTTTTTAAATAATTAAAAAAAAAATGGGAATTCCATCAAGTGTATTTTTTTTCTTCTCTATAAACTCTTATCATTCACTGTGTTTTAACAAAAAAGGGCTATTTGTAAATTTGGCTTCCAATAACATTTTCTTCTACAGGTTGAATCTCTTGGGTCTGGCACTTTTTGGTCCAGGAATATGCGTGGGCTGGCATGATTTTAGTTAGCCAGATGTCCAGTTATCATGGGTGTGGCCAAGTTCCCCGCAGTCCCATAAAGTTTGTTTACAATCACCAGTCCAGACTCTCAGTGTTCTGTGCTCTTATTTAGCTCCAATTTACCCCTAAATGTCTTCTAAGAGCCCAGTAAGCAGTGGTAGTGTTGGCATTGCCGCTAGACAATACTGACCTCCTGGTTAGGTCCTCGGGGGTGCTGGACTAGAGAGGTTCAACCTGTAGTTTTTAAACCATAAGCATTGATTTAGCTGTGCCAAAACAGAGCACTACTCCAAATTTCTCCATTTTATCTCTTTTTTGGTAAGGTTTGAGAAGCAATCCTATTGAAGGTTCATCCTATTTTGGGGGGGGAGGGGTGTGGCTTGGTTCATTCACTCAGTTATGTCAGTTTCCGAGGATTGTGTTTGATTTGCTGATTGTGTCTCTTTTCTGCTTGGTTTTATGAGAAGCTGTCCTATTGCAGGCACGTCCTGTTTTCCTAGCACAACCAAACCCTTATGTTGCTTTAAGTCATGATAAAAGAAAGCTGCATACCAAATTTGGTGGTCCTAGCTCTTACTATTTGGGAGGAGTTTTTAAACAGACAGACAAACTCTCTAAAATATATAGTAGATTTATTAAGAATTTTTCAGGCATAAGAATATTTCCAAGTTTATCTTTTTTCAGTTTAAAGAGTAATATATCAAAATGCAGTGAAAATAGCTCTTTTTTGACAGATCCTGGAAGCGTTTTTAAGTTTTTTGTGTTTTTTCAAAGTTTCCAGTGTGTATTTGTAATAAATCAAACATCTCCATTTTAAAATTGTAATCCACAAAAATGGAAACTGTACCTCCTTTTAACAGAAGTGCAGAAATAAAATTTTAAAATGGCCTTTAAAAGCTGCAGTTTGAGCGCTATAATCAGTCACAGTTTTCTGTGCTGAACCAAGAAGAAAAAGACCTTTGTCAACTTGAGCTGACTCCCAGTGGAAGATCTTGTCTGTAACTCATTGGTGCTAGGGATGTAAGTGACCAATCGACTATCCGATAAGCAAAAGCTTATCAGATAGTCGACTAGTCCCTTGGACCAGTCGCTTCCTCCCCCCTTGCTGCCTCTATCAAGTGGGGAGCAGGAGCCGGTGCTGGGGGGGAGAGGGCTTAAAAGCCGGTTCCCCCCAGCACCGTCTCCGCAGGGAGTAGGGGAGGCAGGCGGTAGTGGGGACCAGGCGCGAGCCGGGAATCAGCTGATTCCTGGCTTGCATCCAGTCCCAGACGCTGCACCTCTGCTTTTTGAATGTATTAAGAGCCTACTGGCTCTTAATACATTTAAAAGGCAGAGCCGCAGTGGGGTAAGCTCTTCCCGCTTATCAACTAATTGACTAGTCAATGGAAAATCCATCGACTAGTTGATTAGTTGATTAAACTAAATTTAACATCCCCAGTTAGTGCTGGGAAATTTTTGCCCAGATGTGTTAGAGCTGTTAGCGTTGTTCCTCCTGCCAGTGAGTCCCTCTCCATGGTAGTGATTGAAAGAGCCAGTTAGCTCAGACACAAGTGGTAGCCTTTGAAACATGCACTTGCTATCCTCTAAACCATCAAACAGAGGAGTTGAGTAGGATGAAAAGGGAAGGCAGGATATATAAATGAAGGCCTTTGCCACTATGAGTATAGAACCATCCGGTGTGATGTAGAGACGTGAGTCGTGATCTTGTGTTTAAGGCACTAAACTGGGACTCCGAAGACCTGGCTTCAATTCCTAGCTATGCCTCAGACATCCTGTCTGATCTTGGGCAGGTCACTTAATCTCTTTGTACCTCAGTTCTCCCTCTGTGAAATGGGGATCGTAGTAATCCTTCCTTTCCTTCACACTCTATCTGCCTTGTCTGCGTGGACTGTACGCTCTCCAGGGCACTATGAGGCCTGCAACATTGGCTGCAGCCCCTTGGCGCTGCCATAAAATTAACCCGGGAAACCTTCTCACAACCTGTCTTGGCTTCAGTTCAGTCCTGCATAACGTGGCTCTGCTCCCAGCGTGGACGACGTGATTAAGAATAAATAAAAAGAGGCCTTGGTGATACGGAGAGCAGGACTACAACAGGCAGGGTGCCTAGACTGAGCTTTTTCTGAAAACATTCCCAAAGCTGCTGTGATACAGCACCACTTGGCTCGAGAAGTAAGTAGCTGTTGGTGCTCTTACTGCCCTGTCATCTTGAGCAAGGCTGATGTGGGTGAAATGTGAAAGAATGGTTGAAAAAAAGTTTATATCTGGACTCCATTAATGCACCTACCATGGATGAGTGGGACATTTTCAGTGCTGATGGGGTCACAGTTATAACTTCCTACCCCAAATCAAATGTTGTGTAAACCCCTTTCCACATGCATCATTACCATTGGGTGTAAAATGTAACAGATAAAACTTTTAAAAGTGTTGATAATAGCAATACATTTTGAGAAATCACCTGTTCCAGTAAATCTACACACATGGGAAGTGGAACATTTTAAGACACATCATGACATTGCAGATGATAAAATATGTTGACTGTTTAAAAATTAGTTTGTCACATAGTGGCATAAATAATATCCTACCATTTAAGAAAATGTCTCTTTCTTGCATAATTCAGCATGGTTCTTAAGCAGCAATTTTCATGTGACTTAATTTTTCCCCTGGCAAAAATATTTTATGGATACTCCTGCTTTGTTTCCGAAAGGAATATTAATAATGTTTTAGAAAAATAGAGTTAAATCCCATGTTTTTAGTCGTTGGGACAGTGGAAAGAAAATGTACTTTCTTTCCTGTAGTTGTTTTTTAAAAGCTTATATGCACAAGTGTATGTATCTGTGGGGTTGACCTAATTCTGTTAGTGTCTGAGTGGTTTTTGCAAATTCCATCATCTACTACCGTTTTGGTAAAATAATAGGTTCTAGTGCCAGTAATGGCATTGCATTTGTAAAGAAAACCAAACCTGCCACCAATGTTGTATTTGTGTTTTGCATCATAAAACTAGATATTGTTCAGCAGTAACTTTCATGAAAATCCAAGGAAAGGTCTAAAGCATATTCGTTTATCATTCTTCAGTTAGGCTGTTTGAATACATACATACAAAGGAAATGATAGAGACCATAAAATGTGGAATTTATTACTTTCTGGTGACATCTGATGATCTTGGAACTTAACATTTCAATGCTGGCTGAATACGTGTTGTTTGGTTTGAGTCTCACTTGTTAAAACAGCTGTTATGAAGAGAGGAATCTGCTTTTCTTAAACACATTTATTTATTTTAAAAATATTTTGCTCCTCCACAGTGAGGGCTAACCTTTGTTGAGTAACCTCATTGCTGTAACTGTGACAGGTTTTTTTTTTTTTTTTTGGTTCTCCACCCATGTTCTACCATGCTTAGAATTATTTTTATTGTGAGGCCTCTTGCAAAAACATGCATTTGGGTGCTGTCATCCTTATGTGAGAGATTTCCAGTGGGAATTGTGTTCCTGCATTCTTCAGGAACTTCTCAGATGTCCCCAAGGATAAGAACAATAATGCTAAAACCTAGGTACCTGGAATAACCACAGTTAGGGTCTGGGTTGATTTGGCCAGTTGTCATGAGTAACTCAAGATTTTATGAAATCGCTAACGCAAGGCATGGATTTATGCTAGAGACCGCAAAGGAGATCCTAATCTCATGTCCATCTACATGCAGTATGCAGGTATCCATATAAGCACACATGTCCTCACATTCATGATCACAGAAGGGAGAGGGAAGAGGAGAGTGTCCGTTGACATTAACATCTGTACTTTGTATCTGCCCTAGGGCGTGTTGGAGAGCTTTCTGGGCACAGCAGTCACTGGAGCGATCTTTTGCCTTTTTGCGGGTCAGCCCCTCACAATTCTGAGCAGCACAGGACCGGTCCTTGTCTTTGAAAGACTTCTCTTTAATTTCAGCAAGTAAGTAAAGGGGGGAAAAGGGTATTTCCAATGCCAATACCATGCTAGCTGGGGACGAGATATTTCAAGGGGAGGAATTCAGCATGTGAAATTGAATATTGACTCGTGTGCGGGTGGGGGGAGCCGTAAAACACTGGAAAGAATTTTCCAAGGTGCCCATAGAGTTCCACCGGGATTTGAGTGCCTAGATGGCTGCTGTTCCTTTGTTCATCCCTGCCAGCGTCAAATTTCAAGAGCTGTTTTGCCGAGCTATAATGATCTAGACAAGATGGCTGTGCAGGGTGTTACTGACTACAATGGAACTGGACTGGTTGGTACAGTTGGCACCTCTAATCACTTTGGCACACAGGAAGATGAGCAGTTTTCTCCATATGATAAAGGCAGAGTCCCACTCCAGGAGTTCAGTGGCAGAAAACGTACTGATTTCACTGGCAGCAGAATTTCCCATTAAAGTGCTGCTCATTTGAAACAGCGGCTGTTGACACACAAAAATAAAAGAATCCATGGCATGCAACGGTATTGTCACCAAATCTCCTAGATGGAATTCTGTTATATTAAATAGTTTTGTTTATCAACTGTGAATTCAAAAAGGGCTTTTTTTCTGTGAAATGTTGAGGTGTTACCCCAATATAAAAAATAAATGTCCACAATCAGATTGGTGGCCCTTTGTGTTAGGTGCCGGACCAACACAGAATTTTTATTTGCTAGTCTAATAAAATAATAACCGTAGCGTGACATTTCCCTTCTAAAGTAATCAGGAGTAAGCTTACTCACCATTAATATTACCTCCTGCACTGTTGACATTTCTGGTGCTTTACAAACTAGGAGTGTGTTAAGTTAAACAGAACCAACCAAAATACGTCTCTGTCATCTCGCCATAAAGAGAGAATCCACAATATTTGGAATTGTTGAAGATTTGAAATATGGATGTAAAGGAGTAACTGGTTAGCACTGCCTTACCAGTGTGCTTACTGTGCTAACCAGGTAGCCAGCACCTGGGCCGGCCACAGCGGCCCCCCTGCAGGCAGTGTTATGCAATAGGCTGGTTAACCAGTTAAACAAATAGCTAAACCAGTTAGCATTTTAAATGGGATTTTACATCCCTAATCTGAAATTCAAAGCACAAAATCAAAACCATTCAGAGTGAAGAAAATAGTGGGTTCACTACCAAAGCAGATTGTAATATGGAACAGCTGTTTAACTAACAGTAGTTACCCAAAAGATCATTAAACTGAATGTGACTATAAGATTGCAATAAGAAAGGAGGCATAAAGTGAGCTGTCTAGGTAGCTTAAGCGTCATTGCATAATTTCCTTCATTAGCTTGCGGTTTCAAGGGACATTAACCTTTGTGAATGTTTAGTAATCTGATTTGATAATTTAGCTATATTCTGGAGGTTATTTTAATTAAGATGATCTATATGACTATGTCTCTCTTCTACATAACCTAGAAAATATTACACATGTTTGTATCTGCTTTTGAGATACAGTAATGCTGCCAAGCAAAAATATATTTGTGATCGATCTCCAGAGTTTTGTGTGATGCTCATTTAGAAGTGGGATGAATCATTAAGACCACCATTTGTTGTTCTGGTTGTCTGAAAATAATGATACAAGTTAAATGAGGTCCTCAAAGCATGGTATAATATCAGTATCTGTCTCGTTATCACCTTTAGTACTGTTTCATAATGATTAGTGTTTGAAGCATGTATGATCACCCACTATTCTCTGCCTTCATGAGCCAGATAAATTTCAACACAGCGAGAAGTTTAGCAAGTGGCGTGTCCATTCTTCCTTTTGTGGGTTCAGGCATCAACTCTCCTTGAATTGTTTCCTGCAATAACCTTCCCCAAAATTAGCAGTATATACCTGTGCAGTCACACAGAAATCATTAGGGCAGAGCCCCATTTGTTTCCATAATACAAGCAGTATATTACGTACTAAAGTTCACAATCTGTTAAATTACCTTCCCAAACCCTTCTTACTGTAGAAAGATTGTTCTCCTAAGCCCTTGGTTTTTACACACTCCTCAGACTTAGGGCTAGTTTGCATTAAAAGCTCTACAGCTGTACCATGTGAAGTGATGACACTCTATGAGAGGGGAGAGAGTTCTCCTTTGGGCAGAATAAAACCTCCCGCCCAAGAGGTGGTAGCTATGTTAGCAGGAGACGCTCTCATGTCCTCATGGATCACGTCCTCATCCAGGTACTGCGACCCACGGGAAAATAACAGGAGGTACAAATTATTGCTCTTTTCCCCTAAAACAGAGAGGGTGTTAAACCTTACTGGGACAACCACCTTTTGGTGTGTAGCAGTGGGATGCATTGAGAGGCACAGGCACATGACTATTATAGCCACACACTGGGGGTTTCAGTCATTCCTTTCAGGTCTTTGAGAATGGCCTGTATCATAGTAACAGAAATAGCAAGTATTCCATGGACTGACTGACTGAATGTGTTTTTAAAGGTTAGAAAAACAAATCCTTTGTGGAAATCAGGGGTCTACTCCAAAGAGGCATAAATATCAGCAGCCCTCCCAAAAGATTTATAGAGGCAAATGTGATCAAGGTCTTAATCTACAGAACATGTTTTGCATGGTGGTTCTCTGGGGGGGGATCTCTGGATTAGACGATATTTTATGAAATAAATTTCTCTCTCTTCCCCCTGTAAGCCCACTGTGATTAGTAAAGTAAACATCAGAAAACTTATGTGAATAAGTCAGTTGGTGGCATGAAGTAAACCAGATTAAAGGAGGCAAAACATCAGAAACGTTCCCATCTTTGGGAAGGGGGCCATATAGTAAGTACCTTAGAGTCTGAGCGCCTCATACTCTTCAGTGTGTTGTCTCTCCCTACAGGGGGCAGCTGGCACAGCAGCTGGGAGGTGTAATTCCTAGCGGGGATAGACATACATGTACTAGCTCCTTAAAACAGGCATGTGGCTGCAGTAGCACAAGGTGCTGGAATAAGCCAGAGGGCTGAACAGACTGGTACTTGGGCAACAGGCCATAACAAGGATGGCCATGGTGCTATGTTTAGGTGCTAGCTCAAGCAAAGCTGGCTGGGAATTACACCTCTGAGCTGCTGTGCAGACACACTCTTGTGACTTGCCCAAAGTCACCCAGGAAGCAAAGCAGCAATTTGAACTGAAGTTTCTTGAGTCCCAGCCTAGTGCTCGGACCACAGGACCATCCCCCTTCTCTGTTCATAGTCCTGAGCAACACCATTACAGCATGCTAACAACACACTCTAAACACGCTAACAGCACAAACAATACCACTACAGCACGCTAACACTCAGCAAGCTAACACACTGTCAACATGCTAACAGCACAAACAATACCACTACCGCACGCTAACAGCATGAACACCATTACAGCACGCTAACAACACACTCTCAACATGCTAACAGCACTACCCACCACCACTGCAGCCCATTCTCCACAGCTTGCTGCTCTTTGCTAGCCCTTCAGTTGCCTCTTTGTTCCTGTGGAGAGTCATGGACTAGTGCTCTGAGCAGAGCAGTGGGAGTCCGGAAACCCTGGTTTCGGACGCAGACCCTGATTTTGTGCTGTGACGCAGAGCCCGATTTTTCAGGATTGCTGAGCACCAATAGCTCAAGCGCAAGACTGTGAGAAGCTGGGGTGACTCTGAATTATCCAGGCCTTCACCTCTCTGTCTTGTTCCCCCCGTCTATAAAGTGGCGATGAGGGTAGAGTTTACCTCACCGGGGTGCTTGGAGGAGTAATTAATTAATCATGGTAAAATTGTTAGTAAATATAAAGTGCACCATGCTTAGTGCTGGCTGAGCCTGTGAGGCCCTGTGCTTAACTTGATGGTGTTGCTTTGTGAGCCCTGGCGTGGTGGGAGGGGAATATGCAGGGAACACTGAACCTTATGGTCTAGGGGTGCGGGTGCAGTGTATCCCTGAAATAGAGAGGAATGGGGGCTGACATGGAGGAAGCTCGTGGGGGGGATATTGGAGGGACACAAGGAGCCGTGGTGTGTGCCAGGGCCGCATATGCCATGTTCTCTTTGGACGATGCTGGGGAATTCTGCACTCTGTGGGACTTTTGTTGTTGGTTTTTTTGTAATGGTTTAGTGCCTCTTTGCTCCTAGGCTCTGACCTGGCAAAAATTAACCTGTAGCCTGGCTGGAGCCCAGTAGGCGGATGTTTCCCAATTACTAGCTCCCCCATTATTTCCTTGAAGATTTTGGCAGGGATTTATCTTTGCTGTTGCTGTTTTCTGTTTGCTTCCTCCTAACAGCCTCTTTTGGTAATTCCGTGCTGTGAGGCAGGGTAATATTAAACAGGTAAACTGAGGTGTAATATGCCTGTCATAACAAACACCATATATAACTCTTCACTCCCCACAACCTGCAAGCCCTGAGTTCAGGCTTGTGTATTTCTTCTTTCGATAATATGATGATTGATTTTTAAAGGAGGATAGGTCTTGCTTTCCCTTTGCTGCTGCATGGGGCACTCTGAATCCTGCCCTTCATTTTCTATAGTGCTAAACCATGTTGTTTGTTCTAAAAAACACTTAAGTTCACCTGTAATGTGCAGCAATGGAGACTGAAGCAAAACTGATCAACTCCAGTTGTGCAGTGGCTAACTCAGCTGTTAAACTGAACCCCATCATAACTACTGGCTTGCTAACCCTTTATGGAATTATCCAGCCTTTGGTAATTTTTTTCCTTGTTGTCACCTGTTTTAAAATGCTTGTTTTGCAGAGACCACGATTTCGATTACTTGGAGTTCCGTCTCTGGATTGGCCTGTGGTCAGCCTTCCAGTGTCTTGTTCTGGTTGCGACAGATGCCAGCTTCCTGGTCAAATACTTCACCCGCTTCACAGAGGAGGGATTTTCCTCCCTCATCAGCTTCATTTTCATTTATGATGCTTTCAAGAAGATGATCAAATTAGCAGACTATTACCCAATCAATTCCAACTTCAAAGTGGACTATATCACATTTTACTCCTGTGTCTGCAAGCCACCAGAGCCAGGTAGGAGCATACCTTGTTAGCTCATTTCAAATATATGCGTTCACTTGCGCTCTCTTGTTCTGTGATGCTATGACACTGACATCCATAGGTTCAATTCACCCTGTGCAGATGAAGCCAACCCCGAGCACCATGTAAGTTCCAGTAAAGCCCTCTATTAAGGCTTTAAATGGCACATGTATCTTGTGCATTACACCCTACGTGCTGATGTAAACGTCTCTCCAGATCTTGCATCTGGGGGCCTTTGTGTACATCACTACTAAGGCGGAGAGGTGGTTTCCTGTGTTCTCATTCCCTCACATATCTGTCATCCTTGGTTTTGAATGACGTTTTTTTAAGAACGATCCTTACGTCAACAGGCTGGGGACGTACAATCTGAATATGCACCAAACCTTTCCTCAGAAGTAGAGGGGATTGGCCACATGAGGCTGGTGTACGAATACGTGTGTGTGTATGTGTGTGTGTGTGTGTACACGAATACGGGGGTGTGTGTGTGTGTGTGTGTGTAACAATATTTTTACATAGTAGTTGTCGGGGACCAGACAGTTACTGTTGAATGTGCATAGAGCAAATGAAGTTTTAATAGGCACAGATTAAAGCTTGGAAATACAGGTGGAAGCAACCAGCTACAAAACCACAAATACAAACAGGATGCTTACTGCTGCGTGCCAGCTCTCTCCGTTATGGGTGAACTGGCTATTCCTGAGACATTTTAAACAATGCCGACTAATTAAGAAGTTTGGCATGCAGACAAAGTAAACTGAGTGTTACAGCCTAGTACCTGCTAGACAGGAAAATAATCAGGTCAGTACGGTCCGCGTATCTGCCAGGGTTTGACTGTAACTGGAGTCACTGAAGTTATGGATTTACGTTATCCATTAAACGTGGCTCTGTTGAATTTGGGGTTCTCCAAAGTGCTCCGCATTGGCCCATTTCTGCTACCATTAAAATCAGCAGGAGCTTTATTTTTTATTCCTCAGTGAGAGAAGAGCTGAGGGAGGCCAACCCGGAGTGCTTTTGAAAACCCCGCTCTAGACAGCCAGCATTTTAAGCTGTCCATTTCAGTGACTTAGATTTTGAGGTTAAACAGATCCAGGCAGGGTGTGGAAAGGAAGCAGTGCAACTGGAATCTGAATGTGAGATTGTAGGGGGCAAGACGAAATGAATAAATGATTGGTCTTTGGGGCCACTGTAGTATGCTGTTGCTCACATCAACCCCTTGAGAGATTCCACACCAGACTCTGGTGGAATTCAGGCATTGTTTAATTCATGAGAGGCTGTGTGTGTGGGTCCCATCCCTGTCCTTAGATTTCGGTACACACCCTAAGCGTGCTGTACGGCTCGGCAGTCTCGCATCTTGGGAAAGGGCTGGTGTACAGGAGTTGATGTTATGGGCCTGGTTAATCTCACAATGTGGACTTACGCCCTCATCTGGCTTAAGCCCAACCTTCCATGTGCCAAGTTGTTATGAGCATTGACTTCATCCAGATAATTAGGTATGGAATCCGGGTGCACTAAACAGTGTCTATAAAAACTGTCAAATACTTGTCCGTGTTTTCTCGGTGTGTCGCCCAGGTATGTCTGTTTCCTTAGGGTCCCACTGTATCTTTAGGGCTCAGCCCTGCTCGAGGGAGAGCACTGAAGGCCCTCTGCCTCCCAGAACGCAATGCCCAGGGGAACCCACAAGCTGCTACATTTCTTTGAGAGATGTTGCATATTCCCCACCCCTTGTGCCACCTGCTGTGTAGGGGGAACAGAGCCCTGGTTCTGTCTGCCTGCTGCAATCCTGTGTCTTCACAAGAACCTACAAACCGGAAGGAACTAGTCCATAGCTAGTTGGAAGTTGGGCATCTAACTCCCTTAGACACTTCTGAAAGTCCCATCCTATAACCTTAATGCTCTTTGGGAGAAAACGGAGACATTATTTTGAAGGAATCCAGTTGTCTTTATGGCCAGCGTACTCTTATAACAATAAAAATCAGGTCTTTCATCCCAACATGCCTTCCTAGCAAAAGAATGTAGTCCTTGAGTAAATAATATTTAAACTGGCAGGTAACTTGTTTTTCAGCACCAGCATGGTATGTAATGATGTCTTAGCAACTGCACACAGGGAGATTGTGACATTTTGAACAAGGAAGCGTCATTAATAGAAAAAGAATTAGAAAACCTCATGATCAAGCCGCCTCCCCACCATACCTAATGTTAGCACGTCCCTTATTTAAGGGACAGTCTTGGAGGATACTCTCTCTCATTCCTGCAGATTTGCATGCCAATCCGTGTAAATGCCTGGGTGACATTACCGAGATCTGTTTCTGAAACACAAGCCCTTGTGCCCAGGCATAAATGAAAAACAGCCAGTCCTGACCTCAGCTGCAACACGGTTGTCAACATGCAACTGTTCGATCAGACCTGCAAATTATGAATTCTGCTGCAAGCATCAGGCACTGCCCTTTCATCAAGAAGGAGGAAGGAATCCCTGCCATAGCTTCTAGTTGATTCTCCTAACCTGCCAATGTTGCTTCTGGTCTTATCTGGATTGTGTCTTGATCTGCTAGCTCTCAACTATGTTCCTCCACCGGTGGGGCCAGTGACTTCAACTCACCTGCGGGATCAGTGGAAAGGGAGTTACAAAACTGGATGTTACCAAAACACTGCTCCCAATGTTCCTAGCTGCCCGCCAGTGTTCCCTGTAAGCTGAGTGCTTGGGTGGCCACCCAGGAGGGAGTCAAATGCCACCCAGCTGATTAGCAGAGTTTCCCACCGCCTCCAACAGCCGGCAGCCTGTGTTTCTATAGGTGGTGCACATCTGCACATGCTTTGGTGCACAGAACAAAATATATTCCACCTGTGGATGGAAAAAAAAAAAGAAAAAAGAAGGAACATTGCTCCCCGGCTCCTAATAGCCCCATGTCATTGAAAAGAGTGACAAGATAGCACCGGTGGTCGCCCAGTCAGAGTGCTCAACGGGCCTGATGAGAAATACCTCAATCTTCTGGGATTTCCCAGCCAGTTGAGCAGCATTGCTCACTCCTGCATACGCCTGCTGGTAAATCCGTCATACCCAAAGGAATGCTGCGTCACAGGTTTTTGGCTGAAGCGTTGTGAGTGGAACAAAGGCAAACAGGGTGTGTGGGAAAGTGTCGAAATTTCCCAGCCCGAGCTGTCGTGAGTAATGGACAGAGGAAACCTCATCTGGAGGGAAGAAGAAAATAATCTGCCCCAGGTTTTACACTAGGCTCAGTGCAAGCCGGGAAAGTAATGTGCAAGTCTTGTTCCTGGAAAACAGCAACTGGCATTAACTGGCACCCTTGTAGGTTACCCCGGCCCTTTGGCTGAGACTAAGTGGGCTGCTCTTAATCTCTGTAGCTGGGCCTTTGGGTTGTGTCTGAACTGAAGCTTATTAGCAGGGTGGTTTCCAATTTTTGATTTCTCACCCTTCCATCCTCCCTCCCCTTCCTTCTTCAGTGACCCTTCTCATGAGCAGCTCGTTATCCGGAAGGTGCAGTTGCTCCTATCTCTAGGAAGAGCGGAGAGGAGGTTCTTCAGGAGCACAGGGGTGAAGGCTTTTATTCCTGGCATTTCCGAATACTGAAAGCCAAAGGTGGTCTCTGGCCCATCTCAGATCAGTAAGAACTAAACAAGTTTCTGAAGAAACTCAAGTTCCGCATGGTCTCTTTGGCCTCCATCATCCCCTCACTGGATCCAGCAGACTGATAGGCCGCCCTCGACTTGGAGGATGCATATTTTCATATTGTAAATGCTCAGACCCACAGGAAGGACCTCAGGTTTGTGTTCAATGTTACACACCACTAATTTACCGTCCCTTCACTCAGCCTGTCAGCAGCTGCTAGAGTCTTCACCAAGTGCACTGCAGTCGTCTCCACGTTCCTGCGCAGGCACCAGGTGCGGGTGTTTCCGTACCTTGACAACAGGTTCATTAAGGGCCGCTCCAGGGCTCAAGTTGAACCTTAGATCAGATTCATCAGAGCCACCTTAAATGAGCTGGGACTCTGTCTCAACAAAGCAAAATCAACTCTGTCCCCTGTCCAGAGCATAGTTTATAGGGGCAGAACTGGACTCAATCCAAGCCAGGGCGCACCTGCCAGAAGCAAGGTCTAGGCCCTGATGGATCTAACTGGAGGCCTTAGACAGTTTCCCACCACCACAGCAGGAAACTGCCTGAAGCTTCTCGGACACATGGCTGCTTGTACCTACGTGGTGCAGCATACCAGATTTGAGCTCAGACCTTTTCAGTTGTGGCTTGCATCACTGTAACACCCAGCCTGCGATAGCTTGGACAGAGTCATGACCCTTCCTGGCCTGGTTCTCAGTTCCTTCCTGTGGTGGCTCAACCCTCAGGAGGCTTGGTCAGGAGTGTCCTTCGCTGCTCCACAACTATGTCGCTCGTGACAGACACAACAGACTTGGGCTGGAGAGCACATCGGGGAGACTGCAGGACTCAAGGTCTTTGGTTTCCGATGGGTCTGCCCCTCCACATCCACGTCTGAGAACGGACAGCAGTGCACCTAGCACGTCAGACCTTCTGGACCTACTTAATAGGACAATGTGTATCAGGCATAGTGGACAATACAATAGCAATGTTCTTTATCAACACACGGGTGTAAGCTCCTTTCTCCTGTGCCAGGAAGCCCTCATAATGTCAGACTTCTATGTAGAATATTCAATACATCCACAAACAGTGTATCTCCCCAGCCTACAGCATGAGCTGGCGGACCATCTCAGCTGGTCGTTTGAGAGCCACGAGTGGTCCCTTCGCCCAGACATTGTGATTTCAAACTTCCAGATTTTGGAGTTTTCCCAGATAGACCTGTTCGCCATGCGACTCAACCAGAGTGCCAGAAGTTCTGCTCCTTGCAAAATCCAGCATGAACGTGTTTCTCCTCCATTAGGGAGGTTCTCTCCTTTCCATCCATACTGCTTGTTCACAAGGTTCTCCTCAAAATCCGGAGGGAATGAGCTTGGGTCACATTGATAGCACCAGCCTGGCCCCATCAGCAATGGCACACATCCCTCCACACTGCTGCTCTTCCCAGACTTTTTGACACACCAGCACAATTGTCTCCAACACCCAACCCTCGGGTCACTTCATCTCATGGTGGGTTGAACCCAATGGAGCTTTCCTGGTCAGAGCAAGTTGGACAAGTCCACGTTGTCATCAGGAAACCCTTTTTATGAGCTACCTACCTTGCCAAGAAGAAGAGATTGTCAGTCTGGTTAGTACAGCACCATTCATCCCCACCGCTAGCCTTAGTCCCACTCATTCTGGACTACCTAAGAACATAAGAACGGCCATGCTGTGTCAGACCAAAGTTCCATCTAGCCCAGTATCCTGTCTGCTGACAGTGGCCAATGCCAGATGCCCTAGAGGGAGTGAACAAAAACAGGTAAATATTATATGACCCTCTCCTGTCGTCCATTTCCAGACAAACAGAGGCTAGGGACACCATTTCTACCCATCCTGGTTAATAGCCATTGATGGACCTAACCTCCATGAATTTATCTAGCTCTTTTTTGAACCCTGTTAAAGTTCTAGTCTTTACAACATCCTCTGGCAAGGAGTTCCACGGCTTGACTGTGCACTGCATGAAGAAAAACTTCCTTTTGTTTGGTTTAAATCTGCCACCTATTAATTTCATTCGGTGACCCCTAGTTTTTATGTCTACCTCCGCCATCTGGAGTTACAGGGACTTTCGTTGTCATCAATAAGAATTCACTTGGCCACCATCTTGACCTGGGTGCTGAAGGCCAGACTGTGTTTATTAACCATATGGTCAGCCCGTTCTTACAAGGACTTGACAGGCTATACCCTAATGTCCATCCCTCAACCTGTGCCTGTTTGGGACCTCAACCAGGTCCTTTGAACTATTGGCTATGTGCTCCCTGCTCTAGCTCTCTTACAAGGTGGCGTTCCTGGTAGCAATAATCTTGGCCAGGAGAATGTCTGAGCTCAAGCCCTAACGTCCAACCCTCCCTACAGTCTATAAGAACAAGGTGCAGCTCAGGCCTCATCCCACTTTCTTCCCGAAAGTTGTGTCGCAGTTTCACATCAGCCAGGACGCCATCCTCCTGGTTTTCTACCCTAAGCCTCATTCCCCCGGTCTCTAGATGTCTGCTGGCCCTTTACACTGTGAGAATGAAACCGTTCAGAAAATCGGTCCAGTTAGAGGTGTCAGAGGCAGACAGAGTGAAAGTTCACCTTGTATCATCACAACACATCTCTTCATGAATGGTGTCCTGCATTCGTGCATGCTAGTTCCTGCACCTCCACCAGGGCATCATCGATGGCCTTCTTAGCAGGAAATCGATGGAGTGGCGACCCGGTCCTCCATCCACACCTTTGGCATGCACTGTACCATTACCCAGCAGGACAAAGAGGATGTGGCCCTTGGACAAGCAGTGCTCCAGTTAGTAGACAAATCTCCATCACCTACACTTGGGCTTGTGAGTCACCTGATTGGAACTGACATAAACAAGCATCTGAAGAAGGAAAATGGTTACTCATCTTTTCCTGACTGTTGTTTTTCAAGATGTTCTTGTCCATTCCAGTGCCCACCCTCCTTCCCATCTGTCAGAGCGGCCAGCAAAAAGGAAGTGAGGGGGCGGTAAGGCTGTATATGGAGCGCCCTGAAGGCACAATTCCAGAGGGTCCCTGGACTGACCTGATGGATGCTGCTATGGGAAAAATCTTCCAGCTATCATGTATGTGAGTGTGCACACATATGATTGGAATGTACACGAACACCACATTTTGAAGAACAACAGTTACGAGAAGGGGAGTAACAATTTTACTCCACTGGAATTTATTTAATCCTCTTGTATAGTCTTTATGTAACAGAGAAAGGGTTGGTTACAAAGGGAAAAGGTGGCATGGCCACAGATGAATAGGCTGTTTTGAGGAACGCTCGATGCGGTCTCGACTTTCAGTTGCCCTTTCCCTAAGCTTTGCACCCCTTTCACAGTTCCTTTTTCAGTTGCAAAAGCAAACCCAGGTCATTGTAAGTCTCCCTGCTTACTGTCTTTAGTAAGTAAAATTGAAAAGCGGTGCAGTCACGGGTGAATTGCAGCTGAAAACCCGCAGTGGGGCGGCCGTTTGAAAGGAGACATGCAAAACAGGAAAGGCCAGGACACTGGTTTTTTAAGAAATGTGGTTATCTAGTTCATTTGTTTACTCTGAAAACCTTCCTGTATATGGTGGTTGATTTACTCTGTACCACTAGGCTCATTAAATGTAAAAAGCCTGATTTTTCATTGTTTCACACCTTGTGTGGGCACCTATACTACCACAAAATAGTTATAAAAAGCTACTGTGGTGATTTTCACCCACTCTGTGCTGAATCAATGACTGTACCAGGTGCAAGGCAATGATGAATCATACCCCAAGCAGCAGATTATGCCTCTTACTCAGGCCAGGTCTATACCAGACCTGGAAGGTCAGCTTTAAGAACGCACCTCCAGCTATGTATATAACATAGCTGGAGTTAACATAACTTAAACCGAGCTTGGAGCCATCTTCACTGTGGGAGGCCAATGGGAGCAAACATTCTGGTTGGCTTCCCTTACTCCGTGCGACTGCAAGGAGTACTGGTGCCTACCAGTGGTACCCTCGGCATTCGATTTAGCGGGTCCTTACTAGACCCACTAAATCAAAAGCCAGAAGATCAATCACCAGCACGGCAAGTGGAGACGTGGCCTCACGCACCGTCTGCACCAGGAGCTGACTAAGTAGATTTTTCACACACCTCAGCAATAGAGCTCTGCTGAGGTAAGTTGTCAGTGTACCCCAGCCCCTACTCTGCAGAAAGTTCCACCAAATTCAGCCTGAGAGAAAGTGCAACTCAATCTGAGCAAAGGGATCAGACTCTGGCCCAACGTAACTTGGAATCCTGGTGATCCTAACAGTGTCCTCATGACACATCTCAGGACTGTAGAGCCTCGCAGTGGAAAATACCATAATCAGGGCTAGAACACCCATTACAATACTTTATTTTCAGCCAAAATATAAAAGCCAATTCCCCACAGTTTTTCCAACTTTACCTTAAGCGTCCGACACTGGAAGGAAAAGACAAAAGAGATTAGCCAAAAGAGATTCCTAATTCCAGGGGATTTGGGGTAGGGGTATGTCTGCACTGCCTACTTCACAGCACTGCCTCTGCTGCAGTGCTGTGACGTAGCAGTGTAGTCACTCTTTAAGGCCAGGGGAGAGCTCTTCCAGCAATTAAAAAAACAACCCGCCCCCGACGAGGGCAGTAGCTTTATCACAGGGAGCGCTGCGCCCAGCGATAAAGCACTGTATAGACTGGCACTTTTCAGAGCCAAAACTTTTATTGCACAGGGGGGTGTTTTTTCACACCCCTGAACAACTGAAGGTGTAGTGCTAAGAGTGGCGGTGCAGAGCTGGGCTAACTCAGCAGTAGGTGATTTCTTCCCCCTGTTCTTTCCTGCACGTGTAGAACACATCACATCTTACTGGGAGCGAAAATACAAGAGGGCGATAAACTGCCAGGGACTGTGGTGCGGAGGTTTGTTTTTGTAAAGCAGGTTCAGGAAAGGTTTTATTGACTCCGTAGCTAGTCAGTGCAGCTGACGGCGAGAAAGGGGTCTTTGCTCACACTGTGATTTATACTTGTGCTTGTTTTTGTTCTTGTTGCAATTAAGATTTGGCTCCAGAGCTGTTGAACCAGCACTCTCTGCGTTGTAACTTATTACATCCTGCTCCGCACACAGCAGCCTCAGAAGGCCACAAAACAAAACTGCCATGGAATTGCATCTGGGACCTTTTGGCAGGGCATTGCTTGCAAAGAGCTAACAGGGAATTTCGTTGCCATTGATTTTTCTCCTTCACCCTCCCGGCACTCTTCTGCGTATGCTTATGGCCACAAAAGATCCCTCCACCCCCGCCTTTAAATTAACATCACTGGGAGCTTGATCAGTAATTGGATGCCCCATTCACCAGATTCCCGCTCCAGTTGCCGGAACGACTGATGTTTCGATGCTCTCATCCTAGAGTTCTGCCTTCCACATGCATAGCTGATGCTCTCACCTGGTCTGCCTGGGCTCACGTGCCCATCTGTTCAGTTGGCACACAGCCTGCTCACTTGTTGGGCAAGCTGTAGCTGTTGGGGGCGGTACAAGTGCCAAGTAAGGACTAGATTTAGGTGAGAAGGCTGCATTAGGCTGCAAGTGACATCTCTTCCATGGAAATTTCCCTAACTAGGGTGGCACTGAAACACTTACCTGCCTTCACACTGGAGGATAGAGGGACGTCTCTCACTGCACGCAGGATTGGTCTGGTGTTAGTGGATGGAGAAAGAAGGCACCCAATAAATACAAATAACACTGTACAAATCACCAGCGAGGTTTTTTGTACCCTGGAGTCACTGCATGAGAGCTTCCCTTCAAGAGCTTGATCCTCACACTTGACCAGTCTGGATGTTATACAGAAAATGTGACCCAATGTATAATTTGGGAGTTGGGGGCGATGGAGGGATGGAAGATGTTTAAAAAGCCCATTTACTTCCTGGAGGAAAGGCAGCTGGTCTGGCTGTGAAGCTCCCATGCTTCTCCTGACTGTCAAGGCCATGTTCAAGCTTACTGCTCTTCCAGACTCTGCTGCTGGCCAAAAAAAAGGCACCTTCCATCTTTAGCTAGCCGCGAAGCTGCGCTCACTACATCTTGACAGCCCTGGCCCCGAACGCAACTCGCCTATGCTACTCATGACCTCCTCGCTTGATTGCTGCAGTGCCCTGAATCTAGCAATGAGCGGGGCTGCTCTTCAGAGGCCACAGCTAGTGGAGAGCATGTCTGCCTGCTTGCTTAGCATTACAAGGAGGCATGAACGCCACTGCTCAAATGCCCCTGACTGCCGCAGAAATCGGATTTAATTCTATCTCCTGGCTCAGCTCTTCCAACCATCCAAGAGCCTGCGTCCAGGTTCTCTCTGCAGTCACTGTGAGGTCACATCGGTGCCACAACGACAGGCATCAGGAACAAGAGAAATGCGGAAAGAGCAGGAAATAGGGATTTGTCTGTGCTTGACCCACAACTGCTACAAGAGATTAAAACAGCCTTGATTGAATCTTATCACCTTCTGGATTCCTCATACGGCCCATCTCCTGACTGTAGCTTTCCCCCATAATTACCACCTCAGGGAAAGAAATGGGGATGAAAGAAAAGCTGGACAAGAATTGCTGCAGGTGATGGAACAAAGACAATCCTTGTGTTCAGGGCTGAAAGGAAGTCGAGGGAATGCAGCATACTGCTTTTAGCTTTTTTATAAGGCTTGCAAATACCACAGTGATGAGCACAACATCCGGGCAGGTAAAAAAAGTCCTTCAGCAGATACACAGCACGTATGCTACGAAAAAGGAAGGTTGCTGAGAGCTAGAGCAGAGTTCAGGCTGAGAAGATTATAATTGTTGGACTCTACCTTCTTGTGTCTTTCTGCTCTGGGGGGAACAAGCTCTTCTGTGCAAAAGACCTTTCTCACCTGGTGTGTCAGGTCTGTACATAGGATTTTGACATGAGTGGAGATGCTGGAAAAGGAACTGTAGTGCTTGACACCATGCCAAAAGAAGCATTTACTGCATGCTCTGTAGTGCTGCTGTTGAAGAAAGCAAATGTTTCATGCCCAAATCCTCCCAACGTCTTACATTTCATCCCTTCAATCAGATAGGTTTGAATTTGAGATACAAACGTGTGTCCATGCCAGATCCCTATCAACAGGGATGAAATACAACCCTGATGGAAATCCTGGTGCAAAATCTGGAATACAAAATTTTAGAGCAGGAATACATAACTCCTCAAGGAGAAGGGGAACAACTCACTTGTCATGATACTGGAAATCTATTCTAAATTTAAATATATCCCTTTAGTTAGGCTGCCCGCCATACTATCCTAGTGCTATAAAAGAAAATCCTATCTAATCAGTTTCTCTAATGCAGTATGATTCACACTATGATATAGGAAACATTCTTGTTGATGATAAAAGTATTTCTTTGGGGTTTGGAACATACAGAAACATGCTAGGAAAGCATAATTTTCGGGAGCAGCTCCTTATCGATTGGTTTATAAAGTTAAATTAGACTTGTAATGCTACAATGGTAAAGTTCATACTCTGCCCTAGGGGCAGGTCTATGCTACTGGGCAATGTCTACCTAAGGTACGCAACTCCAACTACGTGAATAGCATAGCTGGGCTTGGCGTACCTTAGGTTGAGTTGCTGCAGAGTCTGCACAGAGGGAGGTCAATGTGAGGAAACTCTCCCATTGACTTCCCTTATGCTTCTTGTTCTAATGGAGTAGCAGAGTCAATAAGAGCGATCAGCAATCAATTTAGTGGGTCTTTAATAGTAAAGACCCGCTAAATCGACCCCCGGGGGATCGATTTGTGGGTAAGTGTAGACCTGCCCTAAGTCTGTGACTCTGTGGGAGTTGTATGTTTCTTTCCTGAGCTCCTGGCTAGTATCATTGACTGTTCCTTTATTTATTTTTGAGACTGTAAAAGTTGTATCATGTCATGTAGCCAAGAGGCTTAATTTAGAACAAGCGAGTATTTATGAATTCTGAATTTACAGTGAAATACCAGTGAAATTCCATAGTCTTGTCACGTGAATAGCAAAGTAATCCATTGCATTGTTTCACTTTGTTTTTTTACTGTGAATGCCAAATGCAGTTGTACAGGTTTAATTATAAAGTCGTACTGACCTTTCATACATTGTTGTATTTTGGGGGGGGGGGGGGGGGGAGGGAGAGCACATGTCTTCACTTAGGTTATAGCTTGCTCTAATACTGGTATTTTGTCCCTAACTTGATGACTGTCCCCACACAGAAATCTGTGTCTCAGATTTGGGAGTGCTTTATGTCGGGCTATCAGGGCACAGGGTAGGTGCTAAAGTTGGAGTGTGTCTGATGCTCAAACTTCCAATGTTGTGAGGATGCAGCAGGTCGAGTTACAACAACTCATCAGCTGCTCATCCAGTTACTCTGGGAAGCTGATGAAATCATTCGGTGTCGCTCCTGTGTCCTTGTGCCATCTGGCTGCTCTCCCTTGAGCTAGGCAACTCCAGTGAAGTAAGCTTGAGTTAGTCCCCTCAAGATAACTGTTGCTGAAAGGCAAGCCGCCTGAACTCGTGGGTCATATGTAAGCATTCCTTTGGGCTGTGCTCACCAGCACTGAGAAGACAACAAATATTATTAGCTACTACTTTAATAAGGTACAGAGAGAGGTTTTTAAGTTCTTAAATTTGTTTCCATTCTTAGCAGTATAAACACCACAGTCACAATGCTTCATTTTATGTCTTTTTTTCTTGCAGATAACAGTTCAGTATTTAATGAGACAACAGCAGCATCATTGGATTGGCTGACCAGTTCCTCTGCTGAGACGGTAAGGCTATGTCTACACTTGCAGAGTTTTTGCACTGTCAGTTTCACTGGCGATAAGCGACTGGTAAAAGAAAAGCGCTGGTTGTGTATTCAATTCCACAGGCGTCAGAGTGTTTACATTTGCAGCATTTCCATCACTACCGAGAGCAGCGCCATGAAGGCAGCTATCCCACAGGGCAGCTCTCTCCATTTTGATAGGTTTTAGGGAAAGTGGGGGGGAACTCTAATCCTGGGGCATCCTGGGTCCCTGCACAGCCCCTTCTCCCCAAACACTGATCAGCTCCAGTAACTCAACATTGCTCCATGCAGGGGATCATTTGCTCTGTGGAGTAGCCATTGTCATGTGGCCAGATAAAAGAGCACTCTCCAAGAAAACATCAAGGGGAGTTTCAAAGTTTCCAGGGCTTTACAGCGTACAGGGGGATGTCTGTTTACCTAGCATCAAAGCAGCATAGCTGCTGGCCAGAGTGGTCACCTCTGCACAATGGGATATCCTCCCGGAGGCTAAAAGCTATGTAAACAAAAAGAACATTACTTCATTTGCATATCTCTGCAAAAGCATCATCGGTGGGGCTACCTCTCCACAGCTTCTTCCCTCTTCTGAAAAAGCCTATGCAAATGAAGTGTGGATTAGCATATTGCATCACTTCATTTGCATAATTAATTAGGAGCCGTTTTTGCGCAAAAACCCCCTCTTTCACAAGAGCCGTTCTTCCTCATTTTTTCAGGAAGAATGGCTCTTGTGCAAAAACAGCTCCTAATTAATTATGCAAATGAAGTGCGCGGCAATATGCTAATCCATGTTTCATTTGCATAGGCTTTTGCAGAAGAGGGAAGCTGTGTAGATGTAGCTTAAGAGCTATATGCCTCTCATGGAGGAGATATTTTTATTTATTTATTTATTTATTTATTTATTTTGGTGGTAAAACTTCTGAGTTTCATGGAAAAAAGTCATTGGCAAGTATAGATGCTCCCACATTTGTAAGGCAGAAGGATTCTTTGCACTTTAAATGGCAAGTGTAGACATGCCCTAAGTAAGCCTTCCAGGAAAGCAGGCACTGAAACCCTCAGCGTGCTGTTCAATTATGTGTTTGGAATAGGCCGGCACCTATTCACTTCTGATGCTTTTACTCCTCCCCCCGCCCAAAAAAAAGATCAAAAATAGAGAACAGTTTCTAAGCAATGTGTCCCATTGCAAAGGGCCCGAGAGGGAGTTATTGTTCTGTGTATTAAAATAACCAAATCACAGCCCCGTACTGGATGGTTACTCTGTGTTTTTTCCAGTCTTGCTGTGGGAACACGTGAGACCATGGTCTTGCTTGGAGAAAGGTGGCATGGGGTGAAAGGGAGTTTATTATCCCTCAGAACTGCGATGCAGTGGATTCAGCCGTTTACAACTTAATTTTATTTTGTTAAGTATTCCTCTTACTTGCAGTACCATTTGTACACCTCTGGTAGGTGGTTTACCCACAGAGGGGTGCTCACTGTAGCCTTCAACCACTAGCTGATCCCGTATACACCTCTGTCTGCACAATTTTACAAAATACATTATAATTCTGTACAATCTCCCCCATCTGAAACGCTAGTGGAACTCATGAGATGTGCGCAGACTTAAACAGTTAGAACTGCATGATGTCATGTTGCATCCTTCTTCCCTTCCCTTGTATGTTTGTTTTTCATTTAGATCTTAAAAGCGTTAGTGTGGGGAAGTGGTCATTGATGTCTCTTAGTGCTCTGCTCTCCCATTGTGCTATAAAAATAGTGTGGACATTCTTAATATCCTCACAGTGTTACCTTTGGCCTAATGGGTAGGATGAACAAATTAGCTGTTCCAGATGTTAATGCTGCTGTGCTGTTAATTACTTGCAAACAGCAGGCCCTATCCTTGCAATTGTGCAGGGGCCCTTCCCATGCAGATCTGATAAGGGCAATGTTATGTATTGGGTGGTTGTAGCTATAGATCTTGTTGTTGTTATAGTACCTGAGTTAGGTCAGTAGGGGAACGTCTACACAGCAGGGCTAAAGCAGTAGCTTAAGTCAAAATAGCTTATTTCAGCTTTTGGCGCTGTTTACACAGCAGGAAGTCCGAGGCAGAGCACTCTTCCTCCGACTTCCCTTACGCCTCGTAAAATAAGGGTAAACAGGAGTCGGAGTAAGAAGTCCTCCAGAGTGACATTATTTCAATATTATGTTGAAATAACTGCTTGCTATGTAGAAAGCAGACTCTTATTTTGGAAGAACATCAGTTATTCTGAAATAATGCTGCTGTGTAGACATAGGCTAGGGGTCAGCCCAACCTGCTTGAGCTGGTTCTAGTTCAGTGTTTCTTAAACTGTGTTCCGTGGAGAACAACAGAGTTCAAAATGGCCACCCTTAAAGGGACAAGTGACTTCCCTCCCCTCCCCCCCCCCCGACACTATTTTTCTTTTCTTTTTTTCCTCAATAACTTTTCCCCGGCCTCTTTTTTCTTTTTCTTTTTTTTTTTTTTGTGCTCAACAAAAAGTCCCTGATGTTCCTCATTTAAAAAAAAAAAAAAAAATTGTTTGGTGTTCCTCCATCTTAAAAGTTTAAGAAACACTGTTCTAGTTAGTTCTGGGTTATGAAATAAATGGACACTTGCAACTGCTCAAGCTCTCTGTATTTCCAGTGATTTCTTTCTAAACTGTGGAATGCCAAACGATATAACAGGCCGTTGTTACAAACATATTAACATGGTGGACTATGGTACTAGTTCTCCTATTACAAACTTGTGGTTTTAATTTTTTTTTAAGTATTAGTAGTATTTGCTATAGCTAACAATGGAATAGAGGGAGAAATGAAATAGAACTTGGCAGTTTCAAACTTTTGATTTTTCTGAATGAAAAATGTTTTTTTACAGGACACTTTACCTAAGAATGCAGAGCTGCTACCTGGGTTTTCTTCATTTTCAGTAGTTTCCACTGAAATTGAGGCTCTGCTGTGCTAGGCACTGTACAAACACGTAATAAGAGACAGTCCCTGCCCTGAGGGGTTTACAGTCTGAATAGACAAGACAAAGGGAGTGTGGATGGGAGGTGACAGAGTTCAAGTGACATGTCCAAGGTTACCCAGTAGCTTGATAGCAGAGCCGGGAACAGAAGTGAGGTCGCCGGATTCCCAGCCAATTGCCCTATGCAGTGGACTATACTCCCTTCCCCGTGCTTCCTTTTTAATGTGCTGCCATTCTGTTATGGTGCCTATGTGCAGTCACTGTGGTACTTCAGCAGTGGAGTTCTGCTCTTCCACCGGGACTGAAAATTAGGTCCTACATGTTCAGCTTCCCTTCATAGTAAATGATGCTTTTACAAGTGATGAGCAGCCCCAAGCGCTGGTACAACACTACCTGTCAAGGCTCCGGAGGCCGCCTGTCAGGAAAAGAACACCAGTTGTTACTTTAGTTTCATTAACGAGAGCAGCTCTTCTTACTATTTGTGGGTTTTGCATTGGACTGTCAGTCTTGGGGAAAGGCTGAAGAAATGCATAAGGAGAAAGTGACTAATTTAGGGGGATGAAGACATTAAAAAAAGCCCTGTTCAGAACAAGAAGCTGGTGAAAATAAGCCAGCAGGTCCATATTTTCCAATGCTCTTCTGTGGGACAGGGTCCACAGCACCGGATATTCCCTGCCCTTCACAGCCCTCGTGTTAACATCCTCCAGAGCCAGCGGTACTCTCCTCAGAGCCAATCACCATCTCTTCTAAATCAGACAGGCAGTGAGACGCATCAGGCGCCCTCTCACCATGGCAGCTGAATAAGCTGCTACGGTAGCATTCCCAGCTTGGGGAGTCGGATGCTGGACACAGGGATTAATACCTGCTCCCTTGCATGTGCCAGTGTAGGGAAATAATTCCCAGGCCAGCCAGCTGGCCCCTTTTCAGTGTTTTTCTGCAAGCACCAAAGTTCTTTTTAGTTTCAGAAGAAAACAAATTAAGGGAGCATGAAGATGTTAAGAACGGGAAGAACAGTCTTTATTATAAATCCTTCTAGACAGTTAGCCAGGGCAGCAAATGTGCTGGATCTTAGAATGCACTGTGACAAAGCGCGATCGCTTCAGGGCGCTTCTTGCAGCTGACATCCCACTTACATCAGAAAAAGGCAGCTCTCCTCCTGTGTCCCCTTGTGCAGAACCCTTGCCAATGTGCTCCCGCTGAACGCCAGCCACGGGTGGAAGGTCATCTAAATAAGCCCAATTCCTTTAGCATTCCCTCATAGCTCATGTTTTCTAGACCTTTCATCATTTTTGTTGCTCTTCTCTGGACCGTCTCCAATTTTTCCACATCTTTCTTGAAATGTGGTGCCCAGAACTAGACACAATCTTCCAACTGAGGCCTAATCACTGCAGAGTAGAGCGGAAGAATGACTTCTCATATCTTGCTCACAACACTCCTGTTAATGCCTCCCAGAATCACCTTTGCCTTTTTTGCAACAGTGTCACAATGTTGACTCATATTTAGCTTGTGGTCCGCTATGACCCCTTGATCCTTTTCTGCAGTACTCTTTCCTAGACAGTCGCATCCCATTCTGTATGTGTAAAACGGATTGTTCCTTCCTAAGTGGAGTACTTTGCATTAGTCCTTATTAAACTTCATGCTATTTACCTTAGACCATTTCTCCAGTTTGTCCAGATCATTTTGAATTATGACCCTATCCTCCAAAGCACTTGCAACCCCTCTAAGCTTGGTATCATCTGCAAACTTAATAAGCATATTTTCTATGCCAATATATAAATAGTTGATGAAGATATTGAACAGAACCGGTCCCAGCATGGACCTAATCTCCTCTTCCCAAAAAGAGAAACCTGATCACCTACAGGTTGACTTTATAATTTTAAAAATAAGTGTTTTTCCCTTCAGACACACCTCAATGCCTGCGATAGCATACTAAAGCAAAATTAGGATGAAAATATACATTTACCATCACCCCCAACTTTTCTCTGCATCTCTGTTTAGCATATTAATGCGTTTCTGCATTAAATCAAATGTATTCAATGTGGATAAAGTACAAAGTTATCTTAAAAACAGTAGCAGTGCAAGTCAAAAAAAGAGAAACGAAGAGTACAAGGTAGCAGTGTAGTGACACAAACAGAAGTTACTAAATGTGACTTGTAAGGGGAAAGAAACCTATCAAAGACTAACATAGTAATTACTGAATAGACTAACTTCTTTAAGAAGTTCCATAACTTACCAAACAGTGTGTAATCAATATCTAGTACCAACAGCTTTTTCCTTTCCCTTGGAGGATTCAGAATTTCCACTTTGTACTCTTTAATTCTGTGGGAAATTTTTAATAGGTTTTCTTCCCTAATAAAACATTGTGATTCTTTAGGGAAAGGCAGTGCAGCCAAGTCACATCTATTTTAAATCTATGAACGGGCTGTGGTACTTCAAAGTACAGGGCCCTTCACTGTACCTGTCAGTTCCAAATGCGCTGCCTCTTGAGTGATCTTTTTAATGGCAAATGCTTCTGACGCTGGGTGTGTGTTTGGTGGTAGTGGGGAAAAGGCTTGGGAGGAAACCTTTTTTTTCCTGGTGCGTCTCTGACCTGAATCCTCATTTTCTTTGAAACATTCAGTTAGTGCTCCATAGTTGTTCATTCATGAAGCCACTGGAGTCCAAGACCTCATGGTTTAACGCTCCAGGAATAGTCTCAGAGAGGTGACCGTGGTAGTGTGTGTCTGTGAAAACAGTGAGGAGTCCTGTGGTACCTTCAAAATCAGCATGTGGGAGGCAGGCAGCCGATCTTAGTTCTGTCTTGATCTTCCTGCTCGGTAAATATTCACACACACACACACACACACCCCTTCCCCACTGTTCCAGGCTTGAAGCTAGCAGTTCAGGCGGATAGGGAGAAACCCTGTTGGTGGGGAACAGATTTTTTGCTTCTTTTGTGCTTCAGAGGAAAGCAGTGCTGAGAAAGCAAAGGTGGCAGCACCCTGTCAGATGGATAATTGACCGGGGGTCTTCCCCTTCCCCACACCACCATCATTGTCAGCAAAATCACAACTCAGTTCAACTACAACTTTCTGGATTGGTGAAATTTGCTGAGGAAGCTGCAATTTAATACCAGCGGCCTTCCAACATAATCTGCTACGTGGTCAGTGTTTGGTTGCATGCCTGATGTACACTGATGCATGTGTATAGGCGTATGTGCTACTAACAGACACATGCTATGGCTACATGAATATATCCTCCAACAGGCATGTCTGGTGGGTCTTAAATTACCTACATTTAAAATATCTCCAAGGCTTCTGGTACAATTTTGTCTGTCTTCTAGTTCAGCATCTCTCTTCTAAGCAACTGATTTTTTTTTCCTGATTCCTTGTGTGGTTGTGTAAGGGAACATCATAATGTTGTATCTCCTATTGCAGTCTACTGTAGTAATAAACAACATCTAGGATTCCTGCAACTAAAAAGCTGAATGGTCTTCTCTTTTTGCTTGTTTGTGGAGTATGTGCATTTGACAACAGTTTGTATAGTGCTCATTTCACTGCTTCTGTTATAGTCCGTTTCCTCCATTTGGATTTTGTACACAGCGCTAAGGCAGAAAACATGTTTTTCAAATAGGAAATTGTGACTGTAAACTCTCCCCAGAATTGACAGTAGGCTTGGGGATAGGTGTAGCTGTATTTTGGGTAGACAGTGTCCATTTTAAACTGCCCCCACCTGTTTATCACAAGTTTTCTTGGATGGTGCACATGCACATTTTTGATTCTTCATTCCTTTTGCATTCATATTTATTCTTCCCTTCGCACGGCATTTTAAGTACAAATTGTGTTCCTTTTTGGGAATTACAATATTATCTGTTTTACAATATTTGAGTCCCTGTGTACACAATAAAGATTTGCTCACATGGAGAATGTTTTCCAGTGCTACTATAAATTCAAATCCCATAGAAGTCAGTGGAAATATTTGTTTTTAGTAGGAGTTGTACTGAATGCCGGGTGAACTGGTGCTTTAAAACATTGCTGCAGGGAATGCCTTAAGATTCAGTACAGAAACATTCCCTCCTGTGCTTTTCTAATGGTCCGAAAACGGAAAGTCAAATTGTGTTTTGTATATTGCCACTAAATCCCTGCAGGGTCTTTGTGTGGTACAGCAGAGCTGAACATCAGGGACTCTCACAGCTGTGTATAAAAGAGGACAGCTTATTCCATCAAGTATTGGTTAGCTCCACTTGGGAAAGAATGCCATAGATTTTTTTTAATTTTTTTGCCAGATTTAGGTCAATTTATTTTTGCATTTAATTTGTCAATGTTAATTAAACTAAAGTCAGTGAAATCATACCTCACATGTTCTCAAAGGAGGTGGCTGTTTTATTGTGGACAGTGACGGTTTTCTGAACAGTTCTAGATGCAGCAGCATTAAAATGAGTCACGAGAAACATAAGGCTCAGATTGCTTGATGAAGCCCAATACAAAGTGTGATGAGGGAATTGTTTTGCAGTTCTGTCCTTCGCAGTTTCATATGATTACAGAGATGTGTGTTTTGTGGCCAGAGTCTGGTGTTCTCTGGCCATTTTGTGCATACTGGGGTAACTGAGGGCATCTATGGAATATATGGAGGGACCCCAGAACTGAATTATAGCTTTCTTTTCAACATATGGCCAGGAGTCTAAAGGCCAGCATCTTGTTCACGTTGCCCAGCACAACATACTTCTTCCCAGACCAATACAATAGGAGAATTTTGTGAAGCTGATGCAATGCTCAGAGTTCAGTCGGGGGGAAGGGGATCTGAGGTGCTACTGTCCGGAGCTGGTTCAAGGGGAAGTGTCCTGCCATCAAAGGGCATCTGGCAGTGTTGGAGCCCACTTTGAAGAAGGGCTTGGGGTCTCTTCTGCTAGAAGGCCGGTGAGCTGTGCCTTCTCTAGGAGTAGGTTTTGATTAGGTGATATGGGCAGGGAGGGGAACTAGAGAAAATGGAAATCTGAGCGTCGAGTTTGGATCTTGGGCCAGTTGTTCCACATGCACGTGAGAACTCCGCATGTGGTTTCCAACTTGGTCAGGCAGGCCACGACCGTGACTGACAGACTGAGTTGGCCCTGCCAGTAGAAACTGAGGCAGTTTTCCTCACCCCCTGGAGAGGACAGGGATGAAACAATATTCTCACTGAAGAGGTTTGTGGTGTTGGTTGGTATGGTGGAACTGTATTTTCAATTTAAAAATCTTAAGGGGGGAATAAAGCTTTGCTTTCTGTTTCTGCATGGAGCTATGTGGCGAGATATAACCGAGACTGTAATGCAGAGATATTAAGTTTGTCAAATGCCTTCCATATTATACAGCGCAGAATTTGTGTTGCTCCCTTATTCGCATGCACCTGCTCTGCTGCCCAGTTTATGTTCACCCGCTACTCAGTAAATAGCCTCTTAAGCCGCACACAGCTGCAGAGATTCTCATCCTCAGACCCACCATGGCTCGCTGTTCCAGTTGCTGTTTTAGCGTTGAGCAGAGTTAATAGAGCAGAGCTTAATGGGATATTCTCTTTGCTCTTTAGTACAATAACACTATCGACTGGTCGTCTCTGACAAAGAAGGAGTGCTGGAAATATGGAGGCTACCTTGAGGGCAACAACTGCCAATACGTCCCTGACATCACCCTCATGTCTTTTATCCTCTTTTTTGGCACCTACACCTGCTCCATGGCCCTGAAGAAATTCAAAACCAGCCGTTATTTCCCAACCACTGTAAGTACCCGTGTTCATCACCTGGGGGAATTTCCTTACTCCTCCAGAGCACGTATCAGAGGTGCTGTACTCTTGTTTGCAACTCCTCCTTTTGCAATAGCTACAGCATGGATGAACAAACACCAATATGTGTGTGGGGGGGGAATTGAAACCAGATCCTATTTGTTGAAGTACTGAGTTTAGGCAAGTCACAGAATTGCTCACTTTTCAGCTCTGTGATACAACTGATCAGTACAAATCTCATCAAAACGTTTGCTTCCGGCATTAAGAATTCACCAACGCAGAAAAAGAGCTGCTGGTCGTAGCTATAGGCCATTTTCACTTATTGTATGGCCTGGTGATCTACAGTCTCCTTGTGCCATACCTGAACATACACACAGAAATCACTTTATCAAGCGACACAAAGGTGCAGTAAAAACTTAAGCAAGGCAGACAGACTTCCTATTTGCACAAGAAGTTTATCTTTGCTGAGTAAAAGTCCAGCGTCTCCTAATGCCCTAGAAAGAAATCAATCTAGAAGATGTAAAGAGACATTTTATACTGTTAAGGTTGCAAGTTGCAAATGCTCAGAATTCAGAATGTGAAAAAGTTACAGTCTTAAAAATAATGTAACATCAGCCATGATGCATTTCCTGTATATCTTATGGTAGGCCTTTCACCGCATAAATTCTATTGACCCTTTTAGGGTCTCATCTAAGAGCAGCTGGGGTTAATGGGAATCTTTTCATTGACTTAAACAAGCTTTGGAATAGACTGTTTTCCTCAGATTCTGCTACCTTTACTTCATGAATAATTCTAGTGAAATCAGTGCTATGATCTGAGGAGTGAGGTGTCACTCAGTGTAACAGCCCTACATACTGAAGTTCTCTCTCTTAGCTCAAGTACAGTGTGGGCTGGTAGAGGAGAGATGTCAAGCTTCCTCACCATGCAAATGCACATGGTGCCCCGTCGTAGGGCTGGAGCACACAAAATCTACCAAGCTGGGCCCCCCTGTTCTGGTGTGTGAGGAGAATGTGGGGAGTGTCTTTTCGCTTCTCAGTCGGGGCCGCATGAGTGAGTGGTTTTTTTTTGTGTTTGTTTTCCCCTTACTTGTTTTCCCCTTACTTGGCCCCCGACTGTTTTCTCTGTGGGTCAGTGGCCCCCCCCATCCAGAAAAGGTTCCCCACCCCGGCTTTTAGAGATCCCAGTTTGCAGTATTTTGGACAACTCCCCCCCCCCCCCCCCCCCCCCAAGGTTTCACCCTCATTTCATCAGAGCAAAAATTTAAAAAAACAAGGGCATTTGTTTCAGGTTTCTGTACATAACAAAACATTTTTTCCCCTCAAAGAACCCCCCTGTGGCATCCTGACTGCAATAGGATTTATGGAGTTTATGCTCCTGCAGCACTGAAATGGAACTTTTATTATTTTTAATGAAAAGAAAACAAATTCCACCCTGGCTGGAATGTAGTTCGGTTTATCTGTATCCATGTGAATCTGGAGAGCCTGGGAGGAAGGACGCTGAGAAGTTGACACAATAGTATGTAAAAGCTCTAAGCTCTGGTTAGTTAAATTTCAAGGCCCGGTGAAAACTCTCAGACCTGCATTGATTTTGGTGGAGTTACAACAGACAACACAGGTGGAACATCTGCCCCCAATTTCTTTTCACTTGAGTTTTGTGGTTCATTTGTGTCTCTCTCTCTCTCTGACACACACACACACACGAACACGAACACGAACACGAACACGAACACGAAAGAAACCTCAGGATGTAATTTTTAAAAACTTCTCTACAATATATAGCACCACACCCATACTGAAGTGGTATCTGTGCCTATCGTTTGAGTTCCTAGCTCTTGACCTCCCCATGTGACTCCCTTGGTGACTGTTTCCATTGCTGATGTGAAATCTTGAATTCTTCCTTGCTTTTATGGTTTCTTACTAAAGGCCCAATGTGCCTTGCAAAATGGGCTATGTTCAAAATTGTTTCAGGAGTCAGTGTTGATAAATCTCTTGGGTTTTTTTTTTATCCTGAGACACATGATCACAGAAGAAACTCAGCTTTCATTTGGGGGAAAAAAAAAGTGTCTAGCCCTGATGGTAGCAATGAAAAGCTTTAAAACACGAGCCCTATAAAAATCAAATGCCAGAAGGCAAATAAAAACAGCCCAATATTTCTTTGTTGAAAATGTCATTAATTTAGGGAGACCTGACTCCTCATTTTGAACCTTTGGTGTTGGCAATACTAGAAGTGATCTTGAAATCCCTTTAATCGAATATGTTTATACAAAACAGAGTGAACAAGATGTCTCTTCCATGCACATAAGCCTCTCTGGGTACATGCACGAAAGCAAAGACGTGGCCATCTATGCTGGTGGCAAGTCAGTCCAGTGCAACCTGTTTGCAAGACCAGTTCCCGAAGATGGTTTTCACATGCTCTGGGGGTGCTATCTGTAACATCACTGCACTCAAGGAGGAGAGAGTTCCTCCCTTTCCTTTCCTCTCTGACACCTAGAACAGGAAACGTTCCTTCACTTGTAGACAGAGCACGCTTGATACAGAAAATTAGTAACACACTGTAGAAATGAAACCCTGTGATGATTTTTATAACTCTTAAGGCCCCAATTGAGAGAATTCAGTTTTTCTCTGCTTAAAGTTAAGCATGTGCTCAAGCGCTTTCCCGAATCAGGGCCTGCAGCTGCACTTTAAATTATTGTGCACATGCAGGCTTGTCAGCTTGACACTTTTACAATATGCCCAAAGGGGGTCACCGAGGGTAACAGAACTTGCTAAGCAACTGAAACTCAAGATGCTGACTGATAAATGTCTAGACAAAACCTGCGGTTGGTTAATTGAAGCCCTTCTGAGGGTGGATGCAGGTGTAAACTGAGTCTGTCTTGGAAAATCCATTTCTTCTCGGCTGGAGGTTATTCTTTACCCAGTAGTCCATGAACACGAGCTGTAACAGTTGGGTTTCTCTAGTCTAGCAGGACTGTGTTCTTGTATTCTAACTCTAGGGGCTGGGTTGTGCATTGATCTGTACAACACCAGGCCAGTAACATGAAGCGGAAGTTAACATGCAGCATACAAGACAGCAGAGCTCCTTTTATTTCGTTCGGGCATGCAGAATGTAGATGTTGTCACATTTTTCCTTTAAAGGATTATCTTTCTGCAGTTTACAAACTGACAAACAGTGCTGGAAACCTGCTATCAAAGGCATGCTATGGCCTACAAACATCTTATTTCATCTCAGCCACTGGCTTGCATCTAATATTGACAGCTGACAAATAACCCTGAGAGTTGACGAATAATCCTAACAGTGTACTACTAAAAGTCTTACTATGGGCACAAACACCCTTAATAATCTCAGTGACTGCCTTGCATTTCATTTGGAGAGCTGGGATCAAAATCTCCTCCTACCACATCATCTTTCAGACACATCTCATCTTACTTAAGATGCTTCTTATTTTAATGAGAGGCCCGTTTTCCTTCATGGAGTTACGTCACAGCTTTTTCAGAAACCGTTCCAGTGGGGATTGTGGGTCAATGTAGAATTAGATGATCTGTAAGATTGCACGGAAGAATTTGTGTGGGAATATTTTGCAACAGAAGTTATTTTTCCTGGGGGAGAGGGGTTGTAAGTCTGTTGAGGCCTAATTGTTTGGCTTTCAGATAATGTAATAAAGTATCAAAGCACATTTTTAAATCTCATCAGCCACTGTAATGTGCACCATTTGTCCCCATGGAAAGGGAAATGTTTATCCTCAATTGCCACCAGATACAAGAATTGAATTTAAACGGCTGGTACCAGCCACTGTGGTGATGTCGCCTTCTATTTCAGGCCAGGAAGCTCATCAGTGACTTTGCCATTATCTTGTCCATTCTGATTTTCTGTGGAATAGATGCCCTCGTTGGTGTGGATACACCAAAACTAATTGTGCCAAGTGAATTCAAGGTAGGTAACTGTGACCTCTCAACACGCAACTGTTGTTTTACTTTGTGGCTTCGGTCGCACTTTGCCATTTCTATCTTCCTTCTGTCTAGCCACTAGCCCACAAATAATCAAAAGTAAGCTATCCAGAAGGGATGGTATTGCTGAGCCAGTTAGAAAGCAGTTTATTTAGTAGTGCAAATTTATAGGCTCCCCATTAACATAGTGTCAATTGGCTGAAATGTCTTCTGAAATGCAATGAGAAATGCTTACCACAGAGCTGGATCTTGCCAACCTTGCTCATGCTCAGTAGCACCTTACTCCATGAGTTCAGTAGGTCACATCTGTCTTGCACTTATTCATACCAATGAGCCTTCACTTGCCCATGGCGTTTCACTGGGTGTCGATGCTTGCACATACTCCCGGGCAAGAGAGAAGTTCCACAACCTGGACCAGCAGGGCTACTCGAAGAGAGTGCTGCTCCTCAGCTGGAACAAGGCTGGCAGAATCTGACTCTCTAATAACCAGCTCCAGGTTTTAAACTTTGGCTGATGTTTGTTGTGAGGGAAGAATGAATCCCAAATTGTCAGTGTCCTTGGTAACTTGCCTTGAGTTAGCCTGACAGTCCCATGTTTGGGTCCTTGTGTTGCCTGGATAAATGTGCTTTTGTTGGGGTGGTTGATAATACGTTGCCACTCTGATAATGCCTCTCTCTGCTCTTGAAGCCAACCAGCCCCAACAGAGGCTGGTTTGTCCCACCGTTCGGCGGGAACCCCTGGTGGGTGTACCTCCGCAGCAGCCATCCCCGCGCTCCTGGTGACTATTCTCATCTTCATGGACCAGCAAATCACGGCTGTCATCGTCAACCGGAAAGAGCACAAGCTCAAGGTGAGTGCCTGGCATTGAGCGCCAAAAGCGCGAGTGCATCCTCTGTGTGACAGAGACGGCTGGAGAGCCTGTGGCGGGAATGGGCACCTGCTCCCTTAGAAACACTCTGATTGGTGTTTCATAACAGCATGTATATTGTCCTAGCACATCAGGGGACTGGGGACTGGACTCAATGACCTCTCAAGGTCCCTTCCAGTTCTAGAGTTCTATGATTCTGTGATCATTATTGGAAAGCAAAGTCATCACTTCAGCCTGAAAGTTGCAGTACGCCTTGAATGACATTTGTTGTTAAAGCAAAGGATGCTCAGATCCCGATGTTTTTACTCTCAACTCCTTTTGCCTTCAGCAGATGCTCTTTCTGAGGAGAGGATGGAATAAACCCCGAGGACCAGATCCTTGGCCATCACCAAGGTCGCAGTGTAGGGACTGCATGGAGGGCATAGTGGACATGAGCCCACATGCTCCTTCTGCCGTTGCAGTAGAGGCCTTGTCAGTGCATGGCATAACTACCTGCACTCTGCCCACTGCTTGGCATGAAAAGAAGTCCATAGGGAGCCACTTCAATCACTGCAAATTAGAGCAGCCATATGTTGTGAGCTGATACTTTGTGTGTGATACTTTACAAGTGTGAACACAAGCCCTAAGGGAGTGAAATGCCCTGATCTTCTCCCTTCAGAAAATGGACTGTTAACCAAACAAATGCCCAAGTAATGAAAAAGAGTCACTGGATTTCCTGTGTGAAGCCATCACTCCAAAAATTCTCCCCGAAAATTCTCTCCTCCAAGTCCTGTCGTCTTGGTTTTTTGCACCTCTGCATGAAAGGAAAAGATGACAAAGCACCACAGAGGGGGACTGAGGAGAACAATAGTGAGAAGAAAAATGGTTTTCCCAGCCTGGATGCCCTTTTGCAGCTTAGGTTGGGGGCGTGGAGGGCACAGGAAGCTGCCCATCCCTGTCGCAAAGGCGTTTCTCTTTGGATTTAATGGCCAGAGTTCTGGGGGAGACTGCTCATTGTTTCTAACCGCTGTTTGCTGTCCCCTTGGTCAGCAAGTGAGGTGCAGGTGAATGGGGCTGATTCATCAGGGGAGAATTTTCCCAAATTCCTCTTTAGCTAATAAAAGGCGGCACTGACTGCTTGGAACAGGCCTCTGTCTGTAGTAGTGCACTTAGCAGGCTAGACGTCTACGATAGACTCTGTGGCAGAGGGAGGGTAAATAAGGCGCATTCCAGACTCGATCTGCACTGGGTCTGAGTGGGCCAGAGGTAGTAAAAAGCATTTCCTCTCACCAGGAACTGAATATCCTCAAATCCCCAGCCCTACTGGCTTGGAGCTCGGCCAAGAGCTTGGAGGAATAACCGAGCTGCTCTCAGCTGAGGTTTCAATGCCTTGTCCAGTGAAGGGTCGAAAAAGGCCTGTTGTCATGGAAAGATTTTTCGGCCTGAGGACAAAATCCATTTTTGCCTTGATAGTTCCCCACGACGCTGGGATTGAAGAAAAGGGGCAGGAAGAGTCCACAAATGCATGCGTCACAGCAGCAGGGGCGTGGCTGTTCCTTTTTCACTGGCTGCTCCTTGGTTTTCCAAGCAGGCAGCTAGACTGGTGAGATTTCCCAGAACCCATGTGCTAGAGAAGAAAAAGAAAATGCTTAAGAACGTAAGAATGACCATGCTGGGTCAGACCAGTGGTCCGTCTCGCTCAGTGTCCTCTCTGGCCGTGGCCAGTGCCAGACACTTCAGATAGAACGGATGGATCAGGGCATTTTTGAGTGACCCATCCTCTGTTATCCAGTCCCAGCGTCTGCTGTGACTGGAGGTTTAGGGGACAGCTGGAGTATGGCTTTGTGTCCTGGACTTGAGGTATTAAATTTAGGTTAACTGTCCGATTAGTCGATAAGCCTCCGCCTTTGAAGTGTAGCAACAGCCTCAGGGCTAGTGCTACACTTCAAAGGCGAAATCGCTGTGGGGAGCATGGGGCCAGTGGGGGACTCAAGCGGGTCCCCCCTACCCCCATGCTTCCCACGGTGTTTCAACCCCGGGCTCCATGTAGTGCTGCCGCTTAGAAACGCCATGGGGAGCCTGGCGTCAGGCTCTACTTGGCGTTTCAAAGGGGCAGCACCACATGGAACCTGAGGTCAGCAGGGGAGTCCCCAGCTGCCCCTGGGCTCCATGCAGTGCTGCCACTTTGAAACACCGCGTGGAGCCCGGGCACTGCCATTTTGAAGCATACCCTTCTCTTCTCCCCCTTGCTGCCTCTTTCTGGCTCTATCTAGACTACGTAGACTTTTCAAAAGAGGATATGCAAATTCTTCTTCCGATTTGCATATTTGCATATCTTCTTCCAATCACACTTTCAAAAGCGTATCTTTCCAAGTGAAAGTAGTCTGGACGCTGTTTTTTTGGGAAAAAAACCCTTTTTCGAAAAAACCGCTCTTCCTTAAAAAAGGAGGTTTACGTGGGTTTTTTTCCAAAAAGATCCTCTTTTGAAAGTGAGATTGGAAGAAGATATGCAAATTCCCACAGAATTTGCATATCCTCTTTCGAAAAAAACTTTGTGTAGATATGCCCTTAGAGGCAGCAAGGGGGGCGGGGGGAAGTGACGAGTCAACTAGCTTGTTGATTAGCCGATAAGCATTTGCTTATTGGATAGCTGGTTAGTCAACTAGTTGCTCACATCCCTATCCTGGACTATATTTTGGGTAATAGCTGTTGGTGGCTCTGTCCTCCATGACGGTATCTAATGATCTCGTTTGATCTGAATAGGCAGGATAAAAGTGTGGTGTCCATTTAGCCTTTAAGAGGTATGTGACAGGACCCGCCCCGTTCCTCTGGTGGAAAGGCTAATGAGCATTCCTGCACTCTCGTGCTGCCCGTTAGCGCACATGCGGAGCTCACACCAGCTGAAGAACTGAGGCATAAAAGGGTGCAAGCAGCCACAGAGATGGGGGCTTGCTTTCACCGGAAGGGGGTAGATGTAACAAGGGAGCTCGTCCTGAAGCAGTTCCTGATCTTTTCCTTCAAGCCTCCTCTTCGAGGTGGAGAGTCACTGCAAACTTGTGTGAGTGAAAGCTCTGGAGGGCTATGCCCAGCAGTGGGAAGCACAGCCAGGGGCTAGGAACAAGGGGACTGTAAATTGGGCTCCGTAAGGATCCTGAGAGCGAGCCAAACTCCTGCCAGAAACAATAAGATTGCTCAGGAGTGGGGGCTACTGGGAGGGTAAGAGACGGAAAGGTACTGAGGCTCTCCTCTGGGCTGAGGGCTGGGCGACTACAGGGTGGAAGTGCAGTATGACCAGAACCTACCACTCATCCCTCTGACGCGTTCCTGCCTCTGACATCAGTAGGCACCTGGGAGGCAGGGTTTCTGCTAGCGGCTGCACTGCTGTCTTCCTGAGTTTGATTCGCTTCCCTTTCATTTTTTTGGCCAGCAAGAAATGCAGCTAGTGAATCGATGCCAGCACCAGGTGGATCCTTGCATGGGAGATTCATGACACCTGTGGGGTGTGGTCTATGGTGCCGCTTCTAAATTGCTATTTGCCCCACAGGGGTTGGACCCCGCTGCTCACCGCATGGGCTGGAAGCGAACTAAACTTGCAATTAGCTCAGCCCTCTCTCGGGCTGCCCCAGTTCACAGCTTCACCTCCCCAGAGAAGCTGGGACACCCCCTATGTGCTGCTGCTTTTCAGGGGAAGAAGCTGCTGTGTGGTGGTGGGTGGTTTTCTTCATGTATCTTCGCAGGGTGCTGGTGTGCTGCCCCCCGCCAGGGAAGGCTACAATTTCTCCTCCCCACAGATTCCTAGGGCCATGTGAGGAAGGGATCAAGAAACAACCTGACCCTGTTGTGCCATGGGCAGAGGGGAAAGGAAAAGGCTCCTGTCACACCCAAGTGTCTCTTACACTAAGCCCAGAAAGCTACATTTCTCCCTAAGAGTTCCGAAGCCATCGGGACTCCACTGACCAGTGTGTGACAGCTAATCAATGGTTCTAGGTACCATTTCCTGCTGCGCTGCGCAAGCCTCTTGCCACCAAGGAGCATCCTTAATCCCAAATGCTGGCTCAGTATGAGTGGGTTCAAGATTCAGTACGGATACCCTTGTACAGCTCTAAATATTGTCACTGACACCCGCATCTGACCATTGTAGCTGGGAAGGTGATGTGAATTAACTGAGCAGTAGCTAGAATCCAGTGGATAGAGCTGAGGCCTACCAGACCTTATCCTTAAAGCTGGAACCTCAGGCCGGAGCTGATTTTTGCATTCAGAGTTTTGTTTTTATTACCGCATTAAGGGTCAGGGTTTTTCTTGCCTTATCAAAACGGGCAAAGTTTCTGTAGATTTGACAAGCCCCATTAATATATTTAATAGCATGATTATCATACAAGGAAATCACTGATCAATAGTTTTAAGCAATGTGCACAACAAGGTTTGTTTGCATAACCATGACACCTGAGTGAACTCAGCATGTTGGTCAGAATCTATGCCTTGGAGACTTTGGGGTGGTGAGATATTGGGGTACACCCACGTTAGACTGCAAATGGCAACAGGCAGACTCCCAGTGCGACAGATGATTTATTTATTTATTTTTTACTGTGCCGTAGACTACAAGGAAAGAACCTGAAGAGATTTTAATTAGATGTTTTAATTAGTTCTGGAATGCCCATTTATGAAAGTTCTGGAATGCGCATTTATAAAAGCTCTGGAATGCCCATTTATGAAAGTTCTGGAATTCAACTACTCTGAGTTGAATTTCGTAGAATTTTAAAAGGCATTTTAAAAGGACTGGAATGTAGGAACAAAGATTGATTCATAATGAGGGTTATATTGCGGTCATTATTTAGGCGTGAACCTAATAAATAATATAATTACCATTATATGGTAATGATTGGCATTGTTTCACGTGACAATTTAAAAACTGAAACTGACCTAAAAGAGTGAGTTAGAATAATAGAGGAAAGGGAAAGGTGGTTTTGATTTGTTTTTTAAGATGACCTTTGTTTGGGATCTGGATCAAGAAATGCTGGCTGACTACTGAGACACAGATCTCCTTATTTCTTTTGCCAGGTGAACATCAGTTTGTCCTATTCCAGGCCATCAAAGTTTTATTTTTTTCTGCACATAGCTTCCTAAAGGTTAATGCATTTCTTTAATCTTAATTAGAAGAACATAATAAAAAGGAAAGCGACTATGGAGCAGCCATAAGCCATAGCTTTCTGGAAGATCAAATGGTAGAATTGGTGTCCATGTGCCTTTTGCCAGCGGCTTATTTCTTTACCGTATGCAGCCAGGTGACTTCTATTCCATAGCCTCCATTTCAGATGGTATCACTCTTCACTGGCCCTACATTTGTGCTGTTTCACAAACTGCCATTTTACCTCCATTAGGAGTAAGCCTAGGGAAGGCAGTGGATGACTGGAAACTTCATTCACAAGTTTAATTCTTATACTAATGGTTTGAATCGTGATATCCGATGGCTCGCACATTATCAACCAACCGAACAGTGAAGGTGCTAATGGTGCTTGATGTCTGTGTAAAATCTGGTGTTGGTCATCTTCCCTTCCAAGTGCTAACTAATGGTTATCAGCCTCTTTTAACTATTTAGTCTTTGAGACGCTACTAGACTAATTGTTATTTTTTAAGTTTTTCCTGTTCGACTCACTCCGCTGTCCCTCTGAAGCTTATCTACTCACTGTCTTTTTTTCTTCCTCCCCTTCAATTTTTTTTCCTTTCCCCCACCCCCTTCCCTTATTTAGTCTTGGATCTGGACTTCCAACACTCCAGTCATCTGAAGAAGTGGGGTTTTGCCCACGAAAGCTCATGATACCATCTACATGTTTTGTTAGTCTTTAAAGTGCTACTAGACTATTTATTTTTTAAAGTTTTTCCTGTTACAGACTAACTTGGCTGCTGTTCTGAAGCTTTTGGAAAGGAACTGTAATCCTTTATTGGTGGTGTCCTCATCTCCTCCTCAGGATTAATATCTCAACAGAATTGGCCACCTATGCTCTTCGGTTTTATATAAATTTCCCTGTGAAGTTGGCGTTTTCCACTTAAATGATGACTAGGAATGTTGTGCTCTCTCCTGGAAGCCTATTAAAATCCTCCCACTCAATCAAAGGGAAAGTTAGAGTGATCTCCCTGCCTCTGACAGAGACCTCCTTGTTTTGGCTACTGCTAGAGACACATCCCCAGGGTTTATTAAAGTATCTCTGAAGAGCTAAAGTTTGTTTCTGGGTTGCACCTTAAAGAGCAGGTATTTAAAAACAAAACAAAACAAAAAAAACCTGTTAGAGAAGAATTCCTTCCATCTCTCTGCAAAGTCATCACCTCCTCTACAAGCTGATGGCTGCTTTACTAGCAACATGCTGTATATTTTTTTCTGTAACAAGTATAAACATTTGACAAACGTGCTGTTTAATGTAAACATTTGTTTTTTGCTTCCTTTGTTATGGTTATTGGAACATGTTTTTGTTTAAATGGCAGGGACAAAAAAATGAATGGATTTGCATTCATTCTCTTCAGCAACCATGGCCCTGGTACACACAGTCAATTGGCAGGAGAAAGGCAGGGGGAGTATTTGTGGGAGTGCCTTGTTACAATACTGGCAGCACAGCCTGGACCAGCAGACTGAATTTGCTGGCCCGTTAGCCAAGGTAAAGTGGTACATGTAGTCAGAAAACAATGGACCATATAAAGGTCTTGACAGGTATCTTTCCTTGCTAGAATATCACTAAGCAGGTCTGATTCCACTGTTTCTGCTAAAACTCAAATGTAACAGATTTTAAAACATCCAGTTGTCTTCAAAATATCTAATTTGATCTCAGTAATGTTCCCTGCTTTTCTGTCTTACCATTATGGGTTAGTGATTTGGAGTTTTATCTGTGGTCCTTTCTTAATTAGGAGGGGAGGAATGTATAGGGTTCAAATAGAGCCTTTGTAGCCTGCTTGCTCTGTATGTGTACCAATGATTTTCTCAAGTTCAGTTCCCTCACATTACTAGAAGAAAGCGCAGTGAGATTTTTTTAAGCAGCCCACAGAATTTAGACAACATCCTTCCTTTTAAAATGAATTGATCCCCTAGATTGCTTTGAAAATCTCAACACCACTGCACAAATCTGGAGGTTGTTCATTTATGAAGTCATCATTTCCTCACTACAGTCACTAAAGTCCTGCACTGGTTTCCTGCTCTTAGAACAGGATCTCTGATACAGCAGTGTGATAACTGCTGGTAAACATTGACTTTTTTGGCACTGTTTGGCTTTGATAACCCTCCTAGCTTAAGTGTGCTGTCAGTCGGCTTGAAGTCAGTATGCTCATACATGTTTCACAATAGGTTCTTACAACTAATACTAAGCTGTAGACTGGTTTTATGAAGGGGTATCTTGGATTTCTAAAGTTTTGTAATGGTGCAGACTGCCATGTAAGCTAGCTGGGGGTGACTTTGCAGAAAAAGACACTGTCATAGTTGTTAAGGTTAAATGAAAGGGCCTTGGAACAGAGTAAGGGCTTGCATTATATGGAGGAATGTGTGGCATTCGTTTTATGAATAACTATCTCTTTCCTAAAGAAATACAACCTTTCAAAAGTGCTGAGCATCCGCAAATGGGAGCTGTGGGTGCTTTGTAAATCAGCCCATAGAGAGAGAATGCATGTCATGTATCCAGCCAGAGGATGATTTGGGGCCTTCATTTCTATGATGGATATCAAGTAACCAGTCGCTTTGTTTCTGCAGATACTCATTTCACATTGCATTTGCCTTCACGCTAACTGAGACTTGTTAAAAGTGCCCTCTGTGATAATGTCTAAACCCATATGCACAAGCAGCATAGAACTGTTGGCCTTCTGCTGTGTCTGGACTTGCCCTGCTGTAACTGGATCTGTAGCAGAACTGCTGACTCCCCCTTATAAACTGCTGTCTTGGTTTTTAGGGAGTTGCTCCATGCCCCAGCACTTTCCATGTTCTGCTGTTGCCATAACAATCTCCCGGGGTGTCAATGGACCATTCTGTTTTCTAAGACACCGCTACAGAGGTCTTGGGCACGTGATTGCCTTGTCAACACATCATCTAATAGAATAGGAGCAATATTGAGCTATTAAAAATAGCACTATACAATGTGTTTTGGGGGGTTGTTTTTTAAAAAGGGTGTATTCAAGTGAAAGAACGAACATTGTAGAACTTACACGTAATATTATTTGGGTGGTGTGCACCCACTCTAATTTTTGCCAGTTTGTATTACTTTCCATGGCTGTTCTCAGCCTATTGATTGATTTGACTAATGCCCTTTGTATGGAGTTATTTTGCGGGTCAGTGAACACCATACATTTTCACCCCTCCCCCCATATAGTGTATGTGCATGTTTTGTATATATGGTGATCATTTAATTACTGATGGACTTTTTGCAGTTTTGACCCCGTCCTAGATTGCTCACAAGGCTGCCTATCCCATTTATTTGTTAAGTCACCCACCACTGTTATATATACCTATGGGCAGCAGCTACACTGATAAGTCAGCCTGTAAAGGTCATCAGGTCATACTCTGGCAACTTCTGATCAAGACGATTTGTGGGCCTGTGTCATCATTCTAGAGCCCTGAGCAGCCCCTGCCACTCTAAGACGTTTGTGATGATGTGCCTGAATGCTATCCCATTCCTTGCCTGTCTCCCTCCACAGAAAGGTGCTGGCTATCATCTGGATTTGTTTTGGGTGGCCGTGCTGATGATTGTATGTTCCTTCATGGCCCTGCCCTGGTACGTTGCGGCTACTGTGATCTCCATTGCCCACATTGATAGCTTGAAGATGGAGACGGAGACCTCAGCACCCGGAGAGCAGCCCAAGTTTCTGGGAGTGAGGTACAGCAAACCAAAAGCGGCCTTGCAAAGATCAGTGTGTGCTGTAAATGATCTAGCACCAAACAGGACAATGGCTGGGGAGGGGAGGGGAGGAGCTAGGTGTCGGATTTACAGCACATTTTCAACTCGGCTGAGAGGTCTTTAGAACTCTGTAGTCCTCATTGGTTTTATCCACTTAGAAGTTTGGTAACTGAGGAGACTCTCTTCAGGGTTGTTTTCTAAAAAGGGAAAAAGTTGCCTTAAAATTTAGGTATGCAAGAGAGAGAAAGGGGCACTGAAACTTTTAATAAGCAGTTGTATATTTTTTCCCGCGCTGCTTTGTGAGAGGACTACGTAGGCTGAGATTCTTCAAAGCTGACTAGGAGACTTGGCCACACAATTCCCACAGAAGTGTGGCTAAATTCCCTGGTTAGCTTTGAAAAGCTGATCTGTAATAAGGGCAGGCTTTCTGAAGATGAGGAAGTGGACAATACCATTACAGATTATTTTGTAATTGGAAATTAGATGAACACACATGAATAAATACAGTGGCCAAAACATGAAAACTTGGGGTGCTTACAGCAAGCAGATCTACTTAATCAGGCAATTTAATGCAATATTAAGAGAAACGTGCAAATACACGTTGTTTTCATTAGCAAAACGGGGGGGGGGGGAGAGCATATTCAACATGTGTGTGTGATGTTTCTAGCTTACCATTGCCACCTACCTTTGAAAATCGGGCTTCAAAAACTAATCTTTAGAGTGTATTAGTGGGCAATCTGCAGCCAGTAACCCACTGGAACTCTGCATGGCACACGAGATGCTGCTATGGGTCCATCAGCACTGCCCGCAAATTCTGAGTATGCAAACGCAGTTAGGAAAACTACCCTGTCCCAGGAGGCTTTCTACAACAATAGTACAGTCCACTGAGAAGAAGGAGGGACACCCATGCGGCCCACTCACTAGCCATCGCTGCTTTAAGACCTATGGGGTTTTTTGAGACTTGACTAGAGAATGAAACCTAGGTTAAAGCAGGAGTTAGACTAGTAATTGTCTGATTTGCTTTCAGGGAGCAGAGAGTCACTGGAACCCTTGTATTCATTCTTACTGGCGTGTCCGTCTTTATGGCTCCCATCTTGAAGGTAAATATGTTAACTTTTCGCCTTTTCCATCTTGGGACACTGAAAGATAAGGAAGCTTACCCATACTGCAATAGCAGACTATTTATTTTTATTATAAGCCTTCCACAGCGATACGATGACATGGGAGATTATAATTATTGATGTACTTTTTATAATTTAGTGCGATCCTAAAATAGATGTTTTAGGATGAAAAAAATCTGTACAGTGCTGCCAAGAAATGTTAAGGTTGGTTTTTTGTTGTTGTTGTTGTAATATAAGAATTACTTTAAATGTCTGTGTGCAGCACTGTTACGTTGTACTCCATACGCTTCATGCATTTGCCACATACATGTGCTCATGCAAAATATACCGCGGACAGTTTTAGAGAGCTTGTTGGAGCCAGGCTGGAAGCATGGTTAATGTCATAAAGTATTTGCTCCATGGGGGACACCTCTTTACTGTGAATATCCAGTCAAGAAAAAGAAATGGGAAATGATCTAAGCATATTTGTTTAGCCATTTACATACTGCTTTGCATCACTGGACTGGCACAAAGCAATCATAGTATACTACTGAATCTGGCCCGTGTACCTAGAGTCAATGCAAGGTGAAGGAATGGCAGTATTGTTGTACTGACTGTCGCAGCTGGGGGGTTATGTGTGACAGAGACCGTTTCAAACAAATTCCCTTTCCAAACTCCCCTAGAAGCCAGAGTGACTTCACTTTATAGTTGTATGTACCAGGAAATCAATCGGCATATACAAAATAAGACCAATCCTGTAGCCCATCCTGTTAGTACTGAGGATTCCAATTCCTGTAATAAACGTTAGTTACCATGGCTGACTTTTGAGTGATCTCACGTATGCATGTAGAAAATTGGCATTTGGCACCTTGCTCATGGTGTGTGTTCCTCACTCAGAGTGTAGACATGACTTAGATGACAAAGAGTATAAAGAATTACTGGATTTCACCAGCTGTTAGAAGTTCAGTTCTCTTGGCCATTCTGTATGAACCTAGCAATGCTCAGATGCATGCTCTAAGCTTTTTCCCTCAAACCAGCAGTATGTGCATCCCTCAGAAATACTGCACAGCGTGTGCATACGAGGAGGGTGAGAGCATAGAAATGCAATTTCTTAACCTTCTGTTTTTCCTGATAGACAGCTAATAGACTTCAGCCCTAGGCACTGCTCAGCTCTGCCTCTGATTAGTCTTGAAAACTCATTCCCTTTGGGTTTTTGTTGGTTTGCCACAACGTAGATATTTGCCTATTTATTGAGAGCTGGGGTTGATTTGTATACTGCTCCATACATCTATGTTACTGTTGGTACATCATAGAACAAGACTAGGGAAGCTAGTTACTGATCTCTGGTGCAGGAACTCTTCTCCTGGAGTATTAGACTTTTGTGATGACGATTATTTATTTATAGCATCCAAGATGCAGGCCGGGGGTGGGGGCGGGGGGACAGGAGAGTTGGACCAAACAAGTCCCAGTCCTGCAGATTTACAGGCGCAATGCAGAACAGTATCATACATTATGATCTAGAAACAATAGCAAGAGGCATAGTAATTCAGTGATGCAATGGGTAGGTATTAAGGGGAGAAGGCAAATGAGAGCTTTATCTACATTAATCAGAGAGCAATGTTGTGGAAAGGCATGAATGAGCAAAGGGAAAGATGTGACGCTGTGGTGGAGAAGAGGCAGCAGAAATGAATACGGGAGATGAGGGCAGAGGCCTGGGAAGGGACCAGTGGTACAATGCCTTGAAGAGGAAGAAAAGAAGCTTTAAAAAAAAATTAAAAACTAGCCTGTTCTGAATTTCAATGGCTGGTTTTACTCCTAGTAAATTCCTCCTCAGGGTGGTTCTTAACTCTTCCCCTCACCCACTTTGTCTCTTTAATTTCATGCTTCAGTTTGATGCATTTGGTTATTGTGTGGCCTTTCCCCCACTGAGCTTTTTTTATTTCTAAGCAAGACTTGCTCTGTCCCGTGACCACGGTACACGTTTGCCCAAAGGATGGGTCTGTGTGTCTGAGGGAGGGGCAGTAGGATAGAGCCGTAGTGTCATTTATTAGTGACACATCTCCACTGAAATATCTTAGTTCTTGATAAGAGAATGATAAGCAGTTTGCTATGAATACGTTATTTTCTTTAGTTGGACAGCAACAGGTTTGCTTTGAGTCTGTGGGCTAGCACTTCATTCCCTGACCAGAGAATATAGTGCCAAAATGAAATCTTCCACAACTAAAGCACCATATTTTTCTCATTTGACTGGATTAAGCATGATACTGTATGTAGACTCCACTGAGAAGTTTAGTTACATGTTTAATTATCCCGCAACAGTGCGACGAAACTCATATACTTTTTTATTGAGAAACAGCACAGAAAAACTTGAGCACGAAACGAAGATCTCCACAAACTTTCCACCTGTCTCACTTTTTAAAGAAACTGTCTTATTCCTTAGGCTACACCTACACAGTGGAACTATTTCGGGATACTGGAGGTATCTGGAAATAGCTATTCCACATCTTAAGAGCAAGCCCGTTCTATTGAAATATAATGGGCTCGCTATTCTGCCGTCCCTGTAAACTTCATTGCACGAGGGATAAGCGATGTTTTGGAATAGCGAAATTTGGTGCTGTGTAGTGCAAATTGCGTAGCTTATTTCGAGGGAAGGGGGCTGTATAGACGCACCCTTAGACACCACAGTAATGCCAACAAGACAGAGTGAGGCTCATTTTTCTCTTCCCTACAGCACGCTGCCAGAAGGCTGCGGCAAGCAGACTGCAGGAAAACCATTTAGCTTTTAACACTGAATATATATATGAATCACACTCAGTGAAGCAAGTGCTGCAAAGCCACAACAAGGGATTAATGTACCGCAGAGAGACTTGCAGAAGGTGGTGGAGAAATGAGGCTCAGTTGAGAAATGGGCAGCCTATTCTCATGCAGGCCTTGATCCTGCACAGATTTATGCATGCTTAACTTTAGGCATGTGTTTAACTTCAGTCCCATTGACTTCAACACCACTACTTGTATTTTTAAAGTTGTGTGTGTGTGTGTGTGTGCGCGCGCGCATGCGCGCATAAGTGTTTGCAGGATCAAGGCCTTAAAGAAGTGCTTGGCTGCCACCCGCGTTTATAACGAGCAAACGGTTAATAACATTGCAGTAGGGGGCACCATAAAACGTTCTTTTGTCCCGCCGGAAAGTGGGCATTTCAGCTGGTTTAAGAAATGTCACTCACAAGAAAAATCGAATGCAGTCTTTGTTGAGAGAGGCATGCAGCATGCTGTGCCTGCCCTTCAGTGGTGGTTGCCTGGCATTGCACTACCTGCTTTTCCCACCATAGGGGATCCGATGCAGGAGCTACTCTTTTTTAAAAGTTTGGTATCAAAGAAACCATATCAAGGCTTTTCAGCAAGATTTGTATTTGGCCCCTAGTCAGATATTTTGATTACCAGCACGTTGTGTTTGTTACACATAACTTTGCTGCTCAGCTGAGAGGCACTTTCATTTTTTGGCAGGCGGCATGGTTATTTTGCTGATGATAAAGGCTTGTTGTCGGAGGCTAGAGTACCAGATTAAAAAAAAAATCATGTTTAATTTCTCATGCGCTGCCATCTGTTGTGCAGCATGCTGCAGAGCTGAAAACCTGCTTCCATCCCATGCTAGGGGGGATTACATTCAGTGCAGGTGGGGTGTGAATTGATTCCTTTGTATCTCCTGCCCCGGAAGGCTATCGGGTGTGAATTGATTCCTTTGTATCTCCTGTCTCGGAAGGCTATCGGGTGTGTACTAATCAATGGATATTTGTAAGGCACTTTGAGAGCCTTCAGTTAAAAATAGATCCCAGTCAAGTAGCTGGGCTGGATACTTGGCAGATACATGGCCGGTTAAAATAGCCTCTATTGAGGGGAGCAGGAGGACACTTAAATGGTGGATTTGCTAACGTTGACCCCTCCAAGCCATGTAGGGAGCATGCATGAAGCAGGACCTATGCAACAGAACATTACCCATCCCACTGCACAGGGACCTCTTGTGTAGGGTGGACTGGGTGAGTGCAAAGTGGTGGTGAGGATTGATTGGTAGGCCGATTGGGCAAGTGAGAGTGATGACTCACGATTGTTAGCACCTGACTAGTTATGAATTAACGTGGATTGGGCAGAGAATAAAAGCTTTGGTTCACTTCGTTATCTAATCTCTGGTTGCAAACTCTTAAAGGAACCACCTTTCTTTTCAGACTTCTAGTGTTTCCAGAAGCTGGAAACTTGCTGGGAATATAAGTCTCTCTCTATTTCTGCAGCTAGTCTCATTCAAAATCAACCAGGGCAGGGGCACCGGCTCATTTTACAACATGAAAGTTTTTATAACCTTATTGGAACATGTCTCCTAGCCCCTGACTCTGCCTCCAGGTTGGCCCGCTTCATTTCCCTTCTCTGTTGGGCAGACTTTTGTGTTGTAATGAGCCCTGTTCTCTCAACGTACCTTAAGAGTGAGCTCCCTTTCACTAAAACATGGTATAAAAGTTGCTCATTTCTATGACGTGGCATTGCTCATTTGTGTTTGAAATTCAAGGTGAGCACAGGAAGCGAATGATGTTACTGTGTCCCAGCCAGATGATTGCTTTGAGGTTATTCACTGTGGTTTTTCCACCATTCTTTTCTTTTCCTTAGTTTATTCCCATGCCGGTGCTCTATGGCGTGTTTCTATACATGGGTGTCGCTTCCCTTAATGGAGTGCAGGTAAGTTCCCATAGCAACCAAAGCCCTTCTGATCTTTAAGGGTAGATTCTTTAAAGGACCTTGTCAAGAGGATGGTAATCATTAACATTGCTCTTATTTTAACTGCCTCTCCTTTCCCTCCTCCTCCACCTCATTTTCATTCCAAAAGCTCCTACCAAGGCTTCACAAATATTATCACACGCGTGTTGCCCTGTCGATGGGACCAAATAAAAGCACCGTTTCCACCGGAGAGCCGCAAGTTCCAGCCTTCCGAGCAGAGGCAGTGCCATGTGTTCCCAGAGGGTGATTAAACCCAGCTCTCCGGCCACTTGCTCGCTGACACAGAACCTGAGAACAGCGTGTGCTCACTTGCCGTAGTCCTGCTTCTTAGATGGCTCGGGCCTGTAACTGGGCCTGCTGCTTTGCATTAGAGACAATCGAGTGAACAGGATTTATTGTGGTGGTGTTATTCTCTGCCATGCACTGGTGGGAACGCTGCTATTCATGCACCGAGCAAAGCCGAGCCCCCTGTCTTTGTCCCTGAGGAAATGTTACGTAAGGGAGCCTTTCTCCCAGGGCAGCTGCTTTAATTGGCATTAGGAAGCTGGAAGAGGTTCTGTTATTTTCTATCACCCACTAATTGCAGGCTTCTTCACCCCTTAGCAGTGTTTTAATGGGAGAAGACTACATGTTCTGAGGATGCCACTGACATTTATTTAGACCTTTATAAAAGGGCCTTGCCTTTCACCCCCTGGATGGAGGTTGAACCTAGTTTCCGAGTTGGCCAGAAGCGGGCACCAGGCCAGGCCTCCGCAGGGGACAAGGAGTCTATTTGTAATGCTCATGACTGCCTGGGTCTTCCAAGCGGAATTTCTCTCACGCTGTGGCCACGGAATGTTTGTTTATCAGCTGTCCCAGGGCACCTGAGTGACAGGAAATCCTGGCTTGGAGAGTCATTGCTGTGGGGTTCTTTCAGTAGGGCCAAAGGCACCTTCCTTCTTACCCACTCCTCAGCCTGGTTTGTTTCTCTTCACTGGTAGCAGAATCCCCATCCTCACAGCTCCTCTCTGACTTACCACCATCTGAAAAAGGCATTGCTTTTAAACGCTGCACGCCTGAGAGTCTGGGGAGAAAATCTGGAGCTGAATTTGATGACTGTCTAGTGTGATGCTGTGAATACTTTGAGCACTCACCTTAATCCTCAATTTCCTGACCGCTATTCTGAGAGGCCATCATTCATGACACAGAAAACAGAGTCAGGGCCTCAGCTATTGGCACGCAGTGCCTCTCCTATAGAACTCTACCCTTTGCACCAGCTATGGCTCTGGCCTCTAGGCTCTCATTTTACACACTGCCCAATGCTTCCAAACCTGGAGGACCTAATGTTAGGCACCTAAATCCAAGCTTAGGCACCTTCAGTGTCACTGGCCTGACTTTGTGATATGCTGGGCAGGCGCAAATCACATTGAAATCCATTGGAGCAATAGCTTTTTAGCCCTCCTGAAAACTTTTAGTTAGCTGCCAAAATGGATTTAGGGGCCTAATTTTAGGCACCCAAGTAAAAAAAAATAAATTGCCCATTGTGCAGTAAATAAAGATTACATTAAGAGGGAAACAACTCAGCCCATTGTGTGCCTATGTGTCAGCTGTTAATGCAAAAAGAGTAGATCACCATTGGTTCACAAAGTAAGGGCCCACAATGCTTTATCACGCCATTCTCTGTATCCGTGACTCTGAATATTGTATCATTTTAATTTTTTCTTTTTCCCTCTCCTGCTCAGTTCATGGATCGTCTGAAGCTGCTTCTGATGCCTCTGAAACATCAGCCTGACTTCATTTATCTGCGTCACGTCCCGCTGCGCCGGGTCCACCTCTTCACGTTCCTGCAGGTGGTGTGTCTGGCCCTCCTCTGGATTCTCAAGTCAACGGTGGCTGCTATAATATTCCCAGTCATGGTAGGTGGCGCTGTCCTGTTTCTACTTCATTTCGGCCTCCCTTTCCTAGTAGGACTGGTCCCTTTACTTAGACTGCCCCACAGGGCCCATTACAGTGCTAAGCTGGTAGACCCTTAGCAAAGAGCTTTTGTCACTCCATCCATCACGCTGATCACAAGACAACCAGGGGAATGCCCTCAGCACCCTTTACTCTGTGTTCGTGGCTGCTTTTTTGCAAATCTTTTGGGAGAACATGAGTTGATGAAGTTAGGTTTTCCGCCCTGCAGGAAACCACAATTAATTTGAACCATTCACACTGCCCCAATCAGGTTTCCCACCCCCAGCTGTGCCAACATGTAAGAGGTACATTTTTTCCCTTGATAGTCCACGTTAAATACTGCACAATCGTCTTCCCTGCTTCTCCATAACCCAAACTGACAAAAGCAAAGGAATTTGAGGGCAGAGCTGTACTCGCTGTCCTTTGCTTGTGTGCTGCTGTAACTCAGGGTGGGGAAATTGAAAAAGTTAATTGGCTAAGTCAGGAATGGGAAGTCAACTTTTATCATGGCTTTTCTTAAAACTGTATGTCATAAAAATTAACACTGGTTCATTTACTCATTCCGTCTTTGGGGGAAAGCTTTTTGTTTTTCAGTATTAAATCAGTTGCACTCTAAAATGTTGAGTAAATGTAAACCATTGAAGGACACGTTATTCACTCGGTATAGCACTGTGCATACGTACAAAGCTTCCTCAGTGGTACTTACTTATAGAAAAGAACCAAGTGCACCTGGTAGCACCACAGACCAGGAACCCCAAGGCTCCCGTACTTCAGGGGAATTCAAATGCACACTTTACAGCAGGCTCCCTCTTTTACAATGGGTCAGAGCAAATCCCCAAACCTGAAGACATGCCTATGCAAACACATGATCCTCGGAAGAGTTCAGCTGCCAGATTAAACAGCACAATTTAGGCCCTTCTCAATTACGTGTTTTATCTTTGATATAACTAGAACTCTTGGAAATGAAGGTTTCATCCCAAACCTACTATGACCGGAACAACAGTGCCATTTATCTACGCTCTGTAGAGCGTAGCCTCCAGCTTAAAGACAGCTTGGATTTCAGCTAGGCTCATGCTGGATGGCTCGTCATGAAACCAGGGCTAAACCTACTTGATTTTAGGCTTAGGCCTTGTCTCCACTTACTGGAAGATTGCTCCAATGATCAATCTTCCAGGGTTTGATTAAGTGGATCTAGTAAAGACCCACTAAATTGAATGCAGAGGGCACCACTGTCGACTGTGATACTCCTTGCTTTCGCAAGGAGCAAGGGAAGTAGTCAGGAGTTTTTTTCATCAACCACCCACTGTGGAGCTGTCCCAGAAAATCGATACAAGGTACATCGACTCCAGATACGCAATTCACATAGCTCGAGTTGTATTTCTTGCATCAGTCTTCTCCACCAATGTAGATCTGGCCTTAGTTAATAGGTGAGTGAAAGCCCAACGGTAGTTGCACAATGTATAGTGTATCTAAGGAGACACATTTACTCTTATTCTTGTGTCGATGCTGTTGGAGGGAACAAAGCTGATGCAATTAAGAAAATTCACTATGGTTCCACTGTGAAACATTCCTATGTAGAAAGATACCTTTAAAATGAGTATCTCTGGACTGCTGGAATATTAAGAGCCCCACCTTTAATAAACAGTAAAAATCCGTTAGCAAAGGCATCTGAGAGAGACTGAGCTGGGTTCTCTTCCTCGTGCGCCCAATAAGCAGAGTTCTGAATGCACTCCCATCACAGACCCCCAGTTTATTACGCCTGTGCAAACCCATGAAAGGCAATGGGGCAGCACAGGGGTGAGTGACAGCCCGACATGGCCTGCAGAGCTTCAGTTGCTGGAGATGATTCACAAGCGGGCAAGAACCCAACTCTACTTGTAGCTCTCAAGCTGAGTTTGAAGGACTGGCAATTAGAGAAATCAGCCCTCTGTTTACTTGGAACCCAAGCACCTTTTAATACAGACCCAAAAGCCATGGGACCCCTCAATGCCTTGCTTTCCAAAAAAAACCCTTAAACAACAACAAATAGTCTAGTAGCACCTTAAAGACTAACAAAACACGTCGATGGTTTCATGAGCTTTCGTGGGCACAACCTACATCATTTTCAGGGTAGAATTGTAACTTAACTGTGGCAGGGTGTAGTGTATCCCTGTATATTGTTGCTGTTTACACTGACACATGGTTACCTAAGATATTGAAACCTGGAGCCCAAATCAGCTGCAGGGTTTAGACGTCCAACCTGACGTGCACTATTGCAGTAGCCTGTCAGCTTTCAGACGTGTTAATTTGCAGACAGGGCTAAGGCATTTTGCAATAAGAACAGGATCAGATCAAATACACAGGGTTAAAGGTGAGGTGCTGAATGGATGCTAACATTTAAATAAGGGAATGCTGCATTTCTGTCCCTGTAGATCCTGGCACTTGTGGCAGTCAGAAAAGCCATGGACTACTTCTTCTCCCAGCATGACCTGAGTTTCCTTGACGATGTCATTCCAGAAAAGGACAAGAAGAAGAAAGAGGATGAGAGGAAGAAGAAAAAGAAGAAGGGCAGTTTGGATAGTGACAATGACGATGTAAGGAACCTCCTGCAATCGTGAAGTAATAAACTCTGGCTAGCTAATGCTGGGTGTCCCTAGGAGCGCTCCTTCCTCATGGCGCGGTGCGCTGGCCGCTCCATCCAGTCCTGCCAAGTTCAGCTCAGACTCAGCATGATGTTTACCCGCTGTAGCCTCCGGGCCCTGAGCTTGTCCTCTTTCAGCTGTCCCCACTTCCTGCTGGGTGGCACTTTCATATCCAAGGACGAAGTCTTCCGTTTCCGCAGGCGTACTGGTCTCCGCGTCTACTGAAATGTTACGTGTTCCGAGAGCACTCTCTCCCCCAGTCTGTTTACCGCCTGACTTCCTTTCACTTTGGGCTTTTTATGGTGCTGTCTAGGATGCAAGTGCTTTGGGCGAGCAGCTCCACTATTCATGGGGGGGGAACCCCACTTGTTTGGAGTATTCCTTGGCTCTGCAGTTTTTCTAAAATTCTCAAAGATGAGCCTTCCTTAGTCACATTCTGCAAGGTGTGTTGTTTGAGGCTGGTAATCCTGGCTTGAACATTGAAAGAGAAGTGCCTGTCTAGAGTGTGATTTCCTAGGAGAGCTCATCTCTGCTTGAGGTGTGCATTAACATAATGAAGCATAGTTGCTAATGTTGGTCTTCAGCGCAGTAACCTGCTCCATGTGCCTTAGAATATTTGAATTGTTTTTTGTTACGTATGGACTGAAACAAAACCGTTGCATTTGTGCCTTTAAAGCATTTTCCTCCCAAGGCTTACTTGAGGTCACATGTCTGTCAAATCACAGTAGCGCTTTTGGAGTTGGCTCTTTTCAGTCTGGGCTCTCTTTCTCTCCTGCTGCATGACAGTGGGAAAGGACAATGCGGCTTTCATTCAGTATAATGTTGCCGAGTGCTTGGGGGCTTTGGCCGGGTGATAGTGGGGTTACTACTTCCTCTGCTCTGTGAAGAACCTGATTCTTGTGGCTGATAGAGGAAGGACACTCCCCCCACGAGGAATGCTGCTGCTACTCCTAGGAGGTGAAAAAATTGGCCGCTTATATCTAGAAATTCCGTGTGTGCTTGTACAGTGCACCTCATTCTTCCACCGGTCAGCCCATAGGAGGTAAGCATCAACGCTGCTTCCAGAACCCATGTTCAGCTGATGCACTGGACCAGCTCATGTTGTTATAATATCCCCAAACGTCATACATTTTTCCTTGCCTCCGTGCCCAACAGCATTCCATGTACGTCACTGTAGCTAAACACACTGTGTCTAATGACAAGGAAATTAACTGATTGCTTTCTAATGCTTTTGGGGATTATAGCAATCCGCCTGAACGCAGGGTGGTGTGACTGTTGCGTATTTACTCAGGCTCACTGGTTACTGACACTTACAGTATTTGGTTGTATGGGAGGCGTAGTTAACGTTTCTTATGACTTTTTTTCAGCATTCATTGCTTGCAACGTGATTCCCACAGACAGTATGTGCTGGTGGTGGGGTTTTTTAAAATCTTTTCTTCTATAAACCTGCCCTCATGGGAGATGACGCAGCAGGTTGTGTGTAATGCATTAGCGGGTAGGTGTCCAACGATGACATTTTGGAACACAGATAATATAAATGGCCTTAGAATGAATGAATGAGGCAAGGTCTGTTGAGTTCTAAGTAGGGATTTGCTGGCAACCAGGCACAAGATGTGGAGGGGAGAGCTGCTTAGAAGCACGCATAGGTACATGGGAGGATGTCCCTGGTTCCCTCCTTCTGAAGTGTCTAGTAATTTGTGGGAGCCCATCAGGAGACACCATCAAGGAATGCAAGAAGCTGAGCCTGTGCTGGACTTCGTGTTTCAAGCTAGGCTCCAGAAAATTACTAGTAAAAAAATTTTGGGCCACTATGTTTAGCTCAGGATTCACATTTAGTAACCTTGTCAGAGCCGACAAACGGCAAAGATGCAAAACCTCGAATGCTTTTCTTTTCCTGCATGTTGGAATTTGAGATTTTTTTTCTTGTAGATGGTAACAACCTCTAGTGCTAGCAGTGTCATGACATTTATTATCTTCCTTTTTCTAGAAACTGCGATAGCCCCCACAAGTCCCCCCAGGTAATTTGGGATGGCGTGGCAACCTCCCTGGATGTTTGCTGTTAAGCTTTCCCTGCCGCTCATAAAAATATTTCTAAAGAGCAAATATTCTGCCTTTGAAATGGACCAGATTCCTACTCGAAACATTTGTGAATTACCCAGCAATCCGTGCAGATACCGGAAGATCTCTGTACAACGGCTTCCTACCCAGCATTTCAAATGGCGTGCTGTGCTAGTGCCATCCATGCAGAACCTGTATCGTTTCAGGAACAAAGTCTAAACGTTTCTGGCAAAGTGCAACTTTAATATTAATTCCTCTGCCAAGTGAGGGTTTACCCCTTCTTGGTTATGAGAAAGGGTTGTTGTTTAAATGGGTAATCAATCAAGACTTAAGTATGTTCTTTAAGTCCACCAAACTCAATGGGTCTTAAGCATGTGAAAGGCTGTCCAAATTGATAGAGCCTAGTCCTTCCTGGCTCCTTGTTGTTGGCATACAATGCCTAGAACATGGTGTTTATCCGCTGCTAAGGGTCTGAGCCAAAGCCCGTTAAAGCCAATAGAGGCCCCTCAGGGACAGGAGGAGTGGACTTCCCTTGCTAAAATGCTGGCACCTTCTATCTGCACTGAAACCACCCCCTAGCTGCTTAGTCATGCTTCTGCTGGATTGTAAAAGCTCTTCAATGGAGTGTGGAAGTAGGGCACTAAATTAAATCTAACTTGAATTGTAATTGGGACTGGTCATATTTTTGGAATGGAGGGGGATAAGAAGGCCCACCTGACAGGGGATGCTATGGGACTCTCCCCTCCTGTGTCTTACCATAGCCATCTCAGTTCCAGCAACTTCCGAGGAAAAGAAACATCCCCCTGGCATTCCAGAAAAAAAATCTCAGCAGAGGAAACGCGTCTGATGGGTTTTCACGCGCCCCAATGCCGTGCAGCTGGTTTTCCTATTCCATTCAGGGCACTCGCCCCCCTTTGGCTTCTTTGAACTGGAAACTGAGCAGACTTTTATAAATTGGGGACAAGTGTAGTGGGAGAAGGTGAATCTACAGCTCCGCTGCCTTTGTCTTTGTAACCTGCCTTGCTTTTTGTAGGAAGGGAGGGGGAAGGGGAAGCATGGTGCGATGGGCCGGTGAGCACATAGAAACAACTTGTTTTTCTTTCTCACTCCTCTCCCCCTCTCCCCCGTGGTTGTGTGAAGGATGCATTTAATGTGTGGGGGGGGCACTGAGAGAGAGCGAGCTGTGGAAATATTCTAAGACCTTTTGCACGTTTCTTTCACAGTCCGACTGCCCCTACTCAGAAAAAGTCCCAAGTATTAAAATTCCAATGGACATCATGGAACAGGAACCTTTCCTAAGTGATAGCAAACCTTCCGACAGTGAGTAGAACTAACCTCTTGCATGCCTGCTTGAGTGTGACTTGCATTGCCAAAACTACACGCACACACACTGATTTAAAAAAAACTGTCCTCGCCCTTAGAAATTTTTCCTTTTTTTTTTTTTTCCCAATAATTTTCAAGCCTCTCGTTTTTGGAGGTAACTTGTTCTTTGCTTTTTACAAGTTTTGTGTTTATCCTTCTTGGTGCCTCCACTTTTAACTGCCTTTACTCAGCTACTAACAGGTCTCTTGCTAGCGCGCTCTCTCTCTAACCCTCTAAATCATCCAGTCCATTTCTGTTGTGGTGTGTGTGTGTGTGTAAACTCTGTCTACTTGGTGTCTCTCCCTTGCTGTTTAATGTTCTGGATTGCAGCAGGTAGAACCAACATCCCCTGTCCATTACTGTTTTGTTTTCTTAGGTCCCAACCAAAAATCAGCACTCAACAAATTAGGCCTGTCGTTGATCTTTTAAAATAATTTAATTGACAAGGTGGTGATCATCTAAATCTTACTCATTAACATATTTCCCTTCGTAGGTGACTTGCTTTTGTGTTAAATCTGTTCCTTCTCGCTTGTTTTTTTTCTACTTTAATATCCACAATTGATTCTATTTTTCCATTTTAGCCTTTTTTGTTTATTGCTCTTTGCATTTTCTAGTGTTATAATGTGTTTTGATAAGCCTGGAATTTCAGATTAATTGCCCTGAGTTCTCAGGTGGTTTGTGTCAGCTTTTTAAAATTACAAGCAGCAGGTAGGAGATGAAGTGCTGTTTGGGAATAATGAAACTGAAGGGGAAACACAAATGTCTGTATCACTGAGTATTTTAGGGGCACAAAGGGAATTATCTTAGGCTTTATTTAAATTCTCTGTTGATGAAACCTTATGGCTGCATTGTACTGGTGAGATTGCCTAACTATTCAATTTCCCTTCTGTTTAAAGGAACCCTGTCAATATTTAGGTCCAGAGGGTATAAAAGTGCTTAAGTGACTTAGGCTCCTAAGTGTTTTTGAAAGCCTCAAAGCTGGCGTAATGGTTTCAGCTTTTCCAGGGTCCTTCAACCCTTCTCTCCCAGTAATATGAAGAGAGATAATTGGGTCATTATGCTAGGTTATACTTCCCCGGTCTTTTTATGCACTTTTAGCCAGGTGCCATGTAAACCTAGGAAAGCATCAGCAATTATGGGCATTTGCATAGCACCTGACTTGCAGAAGGATGCCAAAGAGGCTCTCTCAATCCCTCCGTAAGAATCACTTGACTCATCACTGAAAGATAGGGGATGTAAAGCAGCTCGGGAACCCTGTAGAACAGGAAGTAAAGAATACAATTGGATAGCACGGAGACACTTTGTAGTAACAAGATTCAGAGACCACCCCCCCCCCCCCCCCCCCCCCCCCCAATTGCAACAGAACCGTAGAGCCTTGCAAATCCGTGGATATCCACCACTCATTTTTGCGGATGTGGATGCGGATACAAATTTTGTACCTAGAGCTCTTCAAATTTGTGGATATCTGCGGATGTGGAGGCGCATATCCACATCTCGCTTTGATGGATGCTGCTACAACATTTTGTCTCTGCGCAGGGCTCTCCAGAACAGATTGTAGCCAGTGCTTTTTGAAAATTTTTATGCATAACTCTGTGTACGTGTACGTGTACGTGTACGTGTACGTACATACAGAGAAACTTTTTATATATACGGAAATTATTGTTAGGCAAAAATTATAGTAGAGAGGTCTTTTTTCAGACATTTTGCTCTCAAAATCGTAGCTGGAATCTATCTACATTGTGGGATTGTCTGCAAAAGGCTTTATATTTCAAAATAACACTAATAATATTTAGTACTTCTGCAGCATTTTTCATGCTCACTGCACTTTACAAGTATTCAATGCACCCAGTAGTTCTGTGATGTGCGTTCTCACTGCTTCCAAATGCAAAATCCATCCTAGTCTGTCTTGTTGCTGAAGGAAAAATAGGTTTGTTGCCACAAATAACCCTTCACCACTGTGGGACAGGAAGAGACACTCCTACCTTCACTGTTAGTTTTTGCAGGTTACGGAACAGAGGCAGAGAGTAGCTGATTTGCATGAAGCCACAGAGGGTATGTCTGCGACTATCCCTTGGTTAGCTGACTCAGACTTGCAGGGCATGGGCTGCAGGTTTTAATGATGGCCGAGTAGGTGTTTGTTAGGGCTTGGGCTATAACTTGAGCTCTGGGACTCTCTACTGTTGCAGGGTCCTCCCAACCCTGTATAGCTCAAATCAGCTGTCCCCATATTGACCTACCCAGAGAAGTCTGTAGGAGAGCCAGGACTGAAATGTGAGTCCCTGATTCTGAGTTCTGTGCGCACACCTCTAGAGGCTAGCCAGCCTGGGAAGGATGAGGCTGTTTTACCAGTAAGTGTCGATTTTCACCATGTGCCCACAAAACCGACACACATTGTAATCAGTAATAACTGCAATTTACAATTAGGCAATATAAGAAAAATGCTGCTTGAGAACACGGAGCTTGATAAAGAATATTTTGAGAGGAGATGTGGATGACTTAATTTTTTTCCTCTTGATGTTTGCCATCATTAAATAATTGTTTGGCCCTCCCATAATTTTCCACAACTGTGGAAAATGTAATTAAAAAGTTGGAAACACTACTAAATTAAATGTTTATTCTGCAGTCCTATCTCCATCACATTCTTGTTAAATATGGAGTGAGGTTTCATGCTAGGGTCGGTCAAAAGCTTAGAATTTGCAAACACTGCTGCCAAAGCTGGACCAATGAAATACCCAGATGCCCACTGCTACGTGTGTGTGTGTCTGTCTGTGTGCACAGAGGCATGTTTGTGGGTGCAGTTTAAGTGACAATGTTTGAAAACTAGTATTCTGTGTCCCAGAGGGCAGAGGTTTCTTTTTACTCTAAGGCTACGTCTACACTGCAGGCTTCTTGCGCAAGAACTGTTTTGGAAGAGTTCTTGTGCAAAAGGTCTTCCACAAGAGCGCGTCCACACTGCCATGTGCTTTTGCACAAGAGCGTCCATGGCAGTGTGTTCGCTCTCTTGCGCAAGAAAGCTCTGATGGCCATTTTAGCCATCGGGGTTTCTTGTGCAAGAAATTCATGTTGCCTGTCTACACTGCCTTCTTGTGGAAGACCTTTTGCGCAAGAGGGCTTATTCCTCGTGGGAGAAGACCTGTTTTCTGACACTGTACTGTAAATTTACTTGCGCAAGAACGCGCATGCAGTGTAGACGCTCTGCTGTTCTTGTGCAAAAAACCTGCAGTGTAGACGTAGCCTAACTGAATATGTCAACTTGGTTCTTCTGATACTTGCTATGCATTTTAGGAATCTGTGAAATTTCATGGCTAAATATTTGGGGACTTGCTAGAGGGAAATTTCATATTCACAATGGCTGAATGCTGTGACAATACTTTTTTTTTTTTTTTTTCCCTTAAACAGGAGAAAAATCACCAACATTCCTTGAACGCCATACGTCGTGCTGATAAAATTCCTTTCCTCCAGTCACACGCTATGCCAAGGTAGGACACTCCTCAGCACAGTCTAACAAGGTGTGCTGCATGTTCAGGAAATACACTTGAGGTGTGGTTTTCACATGGTACATAAATCTTGGCTTGCTTTGCTGGGTGGGTGGGGGGAATCTGTATAGGGTTAAATTCTGTTTCCATTGAAGTAAATGGGAACTTTTAAGCCAGCTCCCCCCAGCACTGGATCTTGCTGCCTCTCTCTGATAGAGGTAACAAAGGTGGGGGGGGGGGAAGTGACTAGTTGAGTCGACTGTCTGATAAGCACTTGCTTATTGGATAGGTGACTAGTCGCTAACATCCCTACTGACAATATTGAGTAGTAAATTCAAACAGCCACAGAGATTTTTGTCCCGGAATGCCCAAGGGTTAACAAGTGATCTTTATTTTAACCGCATCACATGCAGTACAACCTAAATGGCTGCTGCTTGTTGTCTGAGTACCTGACATGATGGATCTCAGGTGTAACGGGAAATAAGATTTCCATATTTGGAGGATTGTGCTAAGAACACATACCACAGACTGCAGCCACCACTTGAATATTTGTAAGATTAAGCTCCTGAATATTGTAGTATTTATGTATAAATTAAGTGAGACTTGAACATTCATGCACTTTCTACACACGTCGTTTCTTGGACCAAAGCATTATTTTGTCCAGTAAGCAGTAAAATGTCATAATCATTCAGAAGTGGTGTTTGGTGATGAAAGAAGTTGGGGAGGAATTATTTGACCCTTTCAAAAGGCTGCAGAAACATGAATTCAGTCCATGTGTTTTACCTTGTTTTCTTTTTGCATCCAGCCCTCCACGAACTCCAGTGAAAGTTGTGCCTCAAATTAGAATAGAACTTGAGCCTGAAGAGAATGGTTATTTCTGGAGGAGCAGGGGAACAGAAACTACTTTGTAATTTGTTTGTTAAACTTATACTGAACTTTTGTCAGCCAAATATTAAAATGCTCTCTGCTTCCCTGCCGCACAGGTAAATCGGAAACACACTGTACCTTTCTCACCCAGCTTTTCCACTCTCAACCAACATTCTTTTTTGCCTTCTGTCACTCAGACACACACACCCTGCTAATGTTTTTAAGCAGAGGGCAGAAGTATTAAGGATATTTTATAATACCTTTGTGAAATGTCAGAGGAACTGACATTACCTTAGTTGTGAATCAGTGTTTGTTTGTTTTTTCTGTCTGGCAGAACAAAACTGACCTCCAGGCTAATTCAATGTCTTTAACTACACTGCTCTACACTACTGGAAAGTGCTGCTACACTAACTTGTTCTTAAAGCCTATGTTTGTAGTATCAAGAGAAGGAAAACTTACAAGGTACTTCACTCCCAGCACAAACTATCGCCAGCATTGTAGCATGTGTTCTGAGATGTCCCTTTCCTATGCAACTTTTTTTTAAACACTTTAATGGACTTATCTGTCAGGTACACTGAAGAGTGTTATTTTCCTAGATTGTTATGTTTAAATTATGGGGCCTAACCTGCAACTTTTTTTGTCAATTTTTTTTTAACTTTTTTAATTATTGTAAAGAAAAATGAATTTTTCCTGCAGCAGGAAACACATAGTTTGGAGTAGTTCTACCTCTTATTTCTAGATGCCAGGCTTTCTGTAAAAAATGTATTGTACAATATGTGATTTTTATAAAAATTACAGTCTAAGTCATGGCATAGGGCTGGATCAGTTTAATACCTTCCTTCTGACACTTTGTTTCTTAATTTTTTTTAATAAATACAAGACTAGCGGTACATGAAAGTGACAGGATGTAAGTTAACTCTTCTACTGTTTAGGAAAAGACTTACATTTAATGGCAATAACAGTATCAGTGGACAGATGCTGATTGTATTAATTTTGTTGCTTTCCAATGCAGTACTGTTAGAATAATTCTATGTACAAATGTGTGTGTGGCTATACATGTTTGCATGTAAACAGAGTGGACACCAGAATCCTATGATTAAGAGAGAGAGAAGTAAGGTTTAAACCTATGTATAGACATCCATAGCATTTCCTACTTAAAGCCACCACTTAGTCATGAAAGTCTACACTCTGAATGCAGATACTGTACTGTACTCCCCCAGAGCCATTCACTTGTGTATAGAACTGTCTATACAGCCCATCATGACAAAGATACCATGCGGAATGCATCTTCTAAATCTCCCCATTCACACTCATTACTTCACTTTTAAACAAAGCAGGCAAATGTCTATTTGGGATGGAGGGTTTTTTTTTTAAATCCACTCTAAATGTACCAAACCATGTTGGATAGCGGGCATTACAATGGAAGTTATCCACGTGCCTGTCGGACATTGTTTGGCCTCTGTGGGGGAGCAATCTCATGCGGGACAGACCGTGGGTTGCTATACAGTGAAAGATCTGCTCCCATTCCCTTTGACTTCACTGGGCAGAAGATCAGGCCCCATGTTTGACTCCATATTCATTTTTAAATGAACGCGGCCATCCCCACAAGCTACTTTGTACGCACGTCAGTTTTGTTTCCTCTGAGGTATCGAAAGAACTAATGGCCTACAAGGCTGTCATGAAAAGAACAAAGCCCTTCTCCAACTAACAACATAATGTCAAATTTTAGTCTCCAGTCAGTAACAGCCACACCACAGGCATAAACTATTATAGAATTGGGGGTTTTTCCTTGTCCAAATGTGCTACAGGAGTCTCTCGAAATGGTTTTTTTTTTTTTTTTTTTTTAATAAAATGTTCTAGTAAAAGTCAGCAGAAATATGGACCATAATAATTGCACCCTGATCTTATTAGGGCTAGTGGAGAGGTAGCACTGGCATTACTGAAGCGACATCATCTTGCACCTAGCCAGAAACCAGCCCATTTTTCTCCCACTGGCAGGGGTATTATTTGAGAGTTACACTTACAAGACTGTAGTGTGTCATGTTTAGCAACAATATTACACACACACACTTTGCGGGTGGGGTGGTACATTTAAAAAAAATGCCAAACACAGCCTTTAACAAACAAACATGCACCCTCCCGTTCCATTGTCAGAAGCTCTAAGCTCCAGCCCACAGTCAGTCCAAAAAGAGCAGCACTGTCGCCACTGTTCAGAACTTGCCAGGTGACAGCACATTAAAGGGAAGGCAAGGCAGTGCTTTTCCTTGGCAGATCAGCATACCATAAACAGTTCAACCCTGATTGTCCTAAATGACATCTGAAACATTCAGAAAAACCAGGAAGGGAGTGTCTGTTGCCTTCAGCTAACACCGCCGGCTAACTGGAGGGTGGATAATCAGGGTTGTGCTAAGGCCAGGCAATGTGAATTTAAAACAAATATAAAACACTGTATTCATTCCTCTGTAAAAATCCCAGCCCACTATAATGTGAAACCCGAGAGCCAAGTACCATGTACAAAGCATGTGGTGTGTAGGATTTTGTTCCCTTTTGCTCACCACCCTCTAATTTCAGTTTAGAGAAACCCAAATGTGCTTGCTAAGGAAGGATTGGAATAAATTAGTGCTGGACAACAGCAGATTTCCTTAAACTAGCACTGAGGGAAAAGAAAATAAGAACTGCTTACAATATATTCAAGATACCCCAACTTGCTATTACCTGGCAATCAATCTCCAGAAAACGAGGTCTTCCACTTTTGAACCATGTTAAATGTACTTGAAATGTATTGACTGCTGAGTTCTGGTGTCGTCTTTTATTTAAGAGATTGAGCTCTTGTACAGAGGGGGATACTGTCCTTTCATTTATACATACAATTCTTTGGTGGCAGACACCTGCAATTTTTCACAACACAATACCAGTAAACTAAAAAGGTGTGTGTTTGTTTAACACAAAGAAAAAAACGTGCTGGCACCAAAAGATTAAATGCAGCGAAATGGCCCTATAATATCATTAGGCTATCTGGGGTCCCATTTCATTGCACTTTTTCAGCCTTGTGACCATAAATAATTGTGTCAAAAAATTGTGGGGCTGTTTGAGGGGAAATTTTGGCTCAACACATTTGTGTTGTGTGAGTGCATTTAGGAGCTGAATCAAAGTCCACTGAAATCAATGGGCGCCCTTAATGAGATGAGCGTACATTTACAAACGCTGCTACTCAGGGCTCATATTATCCAGTGAAACTTCAAAACAAACACTAGATAACTTGATCCCAACGTACAATGTGAAAAAGGATGATTGTCTCCCTCTGTCTTAGTAGCCATTCATGTGGCTGATTACATATATGTATTCATTACGTTTTTGGAATCAACACGCACTTTCAGATACTTCTGTTATTTTTAATCCTTTTAAGTCTGTGTTTGCTTTGGAGGAGAGAATAAAAACTTATTTTAAAATGAAGTAATCAAGATGGTGGAACAAAAAGGAGAAAAACAGAAAACATTTCAATATATTAATGATTTTTTCCAATAATATAAAAACGTGAAATTCCTTATAACATTATAGTATTTTACAGTTTTATGAAGCTTTCTATTGTGACTTTTATGGAATCAAGAGATGAACAAGATGAGATATTTTAGCATTTATATTTTTCAAAATTAAATGTGTACTGAAAATAAAAGTAACTTTATGCATTTATTGGCGAGTTGGTTTCTGTTCTGACTGCTACTTAGTTGAAGAAAGATTATTAGTATGCAGAGGGCAAAGTATTGATCTTTCTGGGCAAAACGTTTGACAGATCCCTTTCCTATTTAGCTCCATGAATCTAAAAACTGGGAGAATTGCTAACAGTTATAGGGAGACTTGGGGCAAAATCCTGAGTTGGTGTAAATCTGCGTTGCTAGAGGAAGATATGGCCCTCAGGGTTTCAAAAAGGCACTTTAATGTGATGGCAATGCACTCCCGTTAGGACACCTTAAAACTAGAACCTTTCAGACTCTATCTAACATGCTGCACTGCAACAAACCCCAGGGTATCTGCAGGGCAGGTTCAGCATAGACAAGCACCAGCTAGAATCCATGCCCATTGTCAAACCAATGCAAGTAAGCGGTATAGGTCACGTGCTACAACCCTTATTCATGCTCAGCTCTACTTGATTACCTCGGTCCCCCCCACGGGTGGGTAATGTGCATGACTCAAGTCCTGCTCAGCATCACCAAGGATTATCGAACTGGGCTCACACGTAACATCCCAGCCAGGCAATTTCTTGAATGTGATGCGCACAAGGGCCTTGTCACAGGTCTGCTGCTATTGGCTCATTGTGACAATGACCATGTAACGGAGCAGGCTGCACACAGTTTAAGGGGCGCATTTTCAAAGTCCCAGAGGGGAGCTTGTAAAGCAACAGGAGCTGGGTTTCGAACTGCCCTTTGGACCTTTTAAGTCTCTGCCTAGTCTCAAAGTCGTGAGGGGCTGCTGTGAACTGTCTTGGCGCTCAGAACCCCTGCCTGCACAGACCATCAGCAGGCAAATCCAGCTGAACGATAGGGGGAATGGTAGGCACCACACCTCCCGCTCCTACTGACAGTCGCTGCTTTGCAGTTTAACTCTACCGTGCTTCCGAGTTCCCATAACAGCACCATGCAGGGAACCGAAAGTCTGCAAGGAGCTTATGCTGTAGAGCTGAGACATAGCTGGATCTGCTGAGCTGAGCCTTGTTGGCCTGGCAAGCTTGCGATTAAGAATGGTACATTAAAGAATGCAACAGCCCTCCTGGCTTTCCCCAGCTAGCAGGAACTGGGACCCCGTGCTAAACATTTTATCCCTACGTTTTCTACCTGGTGCCAGACAGCGCGGATGCACAAATCTACTAGCAACTGCACCTGCCAAGCCAGTCGTCAGATGCTAAATAAGCTTTTGGGTGCTCCCCCGACCTACAAAGCTCAGCAGAATCTTGCTCTGCTTTGGTCATTCCTTCTGCACCAGGCACCAGCCACCGAGTCCTGTGCACCCCGTTCTTTCTGGACCTCCCTGCCTAGAGGGGTCTGCCCTGCTGTTCCTATCAGAGCAGAGTTACCCCATTGCGTTGGCTCAGTGGCTAGGCACCACTGTGTGCGCAGTCTCCTAAAGGACTCGAGCATATGTTGCTTTGGAAGTTCTATTGCAATACTCTTACACATGAGAAGTGCTACATTAAACACTAGCCCCTTCCACCCGCAGGGAGACTGAACGCAAGCTGCTGATTTGGAACCACCAAGGGGTCAAATATTGGGCTTTTCTTGTTACAAACAATGCGGGCAAGGGCCCTTTGATCAGAGATGTGCAGGGGTTGACAACGTCAGTTTAAGGGGACACGGGGAGAGTTGTACAAGTGCTTCCTTCTGGCCAGTTTTTGTGGGTTCGTGCCTCAGGTGGCAATCCGAGCGTCAGGGGAATGAACACAACTTCTTAATACTGTTCTCAGCAGTTAGGCTGGGCCAAAGCCACTAAGGTTTGGTTTTAAACGGCCAGTTTAAGTTCCAGTGGTACCGGAAACGTGTAGGTTCGCTCAAAACTCAACCCCTCTTCCTAGTGTCCCCAGCCAACACTGCCTATTCCAAATCTTGGGTTTCACTAGGCCAGTTTCTCACAGTGCCAGTGCCAATTCTTGGCATCGGCCAGCAGCAACGAGCCTCCATTTCTTAAGTCAAAGTTGCCCTGCACTGGCCTTTACCCCACGGCTGTGTCTCTCCTCACGGTTAGGACTGGACGTGCTATATGGCAAAAAAACCATCAAAACAGGCTAAGCCTCTCTCCTGGTTCTAGAGTCTCACTTTGAAAGTCTCGCCGGCCCTATGAAGAGTAGGTAGCAAGGTGGCCTGGCTTGCCTTCTGTGTTCCCAGACCAGTTCCACTTCAGAGAGGGATTTTACAACGACAAGAGGAAGGGAGGGGCACTGATTGACATGTTTTTGTGAAGACAACCCGAGCTGCTTGTGTTCGGTTAGCTGAGCCACCCAGCTCCAATTTAAGGAGCAGTTGGGGATGGAAGCCAATGAAAATCAATAGCAGCATCCTTAGAAGAACTTCAGTTTGCCATGGCATTACATTACTGCTGCTGTTAAAGGCACAAAAGATCTCCAGCCCAAGCCCGTGTTTTCATATCAAGCTCATCAGAAACTGACCCCTCGCTGCTCACTAGGAATCATCTCAGCCTTGCCACAGATCCCGTCAGTAGAAACCCAGAGCACAGCAGGGCCTTATCCTTTGCTTTCTTCCGAGGGACTCCGGGTCAGGTGTGCAGCCTGTTGGTTATTCTCCAGTCACAGTGCAGGAGTGACATGCAGCGTTGCAGCCTAATTTACAGTGCACTGACTTTGTTCTAGAAAAAGGAGCTAAAGGGACCAGCAGTTCGGAAACTAGACAGAGTATAAAAAGTTGCACTCAAATGAGGAGAGGCTTGCAGACTGGGGGATGAACAGGGAAAGTGAGCCAGCAAACCAGACAAACTCCCATGTGGTGTATGGATAATGCTGTGAGCAGGCCCAATAGATAAGCGAAAGGCAGAGAGAGGTGTAAACACATGTTGCCAAACACCTGGACATGTTTCAAAAACATCATTTCCCAGTGACGCATTAGGAGGAATTGAATCCAACTCCCTTACCTGCAACTAACAAGAACACATGGGGGTAAGGGGGGGGGGGGGGAAGGGGTACTTTTATGCATTCACTTTTCTGAGCAGAACTGCAATTCCAGGATCACTTCGACTCAGATGCGATGGGGGGAAAGCGACAGACCAGGAAAGGACAGTCACCTCCTCCTCTTCAGGAGCAGTCGATAAATTACATCACACGTGCTTGATGATTTTTTTGAGACCCACCCACTCTCTAATAATCAAAACACACATGCAAAGGACCCCCCCCTGCCACTACATGATGTAAGTTATGGACAGCCCTTTAGAGGGGAAAGGCTCAGCGTGCTTGGCAGGCCATACAGTACCAAACCCACGTGTAGTTCAGATAGCAAAAGAAAATGTTGCTAAGCAACAGAGTTTAGTTTAGTTTCAAGGAGTCGTGTTACTCAGGGAAGGAAGCACTCCATTTTAAAAAAACATTAAAAGTTCCCGAGACAGCCCTTTAAAGGTGTGTGGGTGTGTATAATCTAGCAGTTACAAAATGATGGTATTACACTGTCTGAATCCCTGCATCTTTTTAAAATAGGTTTGAAATTTCATTTTTCTGGCTGGCCATTCCCTCGCATTGCACCATGAGCTCAAAAACTGAATGAAAGACTCCGGAGCTGCCAGAAACTTCATCTTGTTGCCCCCAGCAGCTGCGGAGGGCATTTGTATCTGAACGTGATCGGGAAATGCTGAATGGGCCTGGATCCATCCCAAATCAATTCATGTCATGAGTCTTGCAACCCCATTTACTGAACCCATAAGTTGGGATTGGTCCTACCTAGGGCAGGGGGCTGGACTTGATGACCTTCTAAGGTCTCTTGCAGCTCTATGATTCATTCAGAGCACTCATGGGAGGCAAACTCAGGGTGTGTACAATCAAACTTGTGAGCATATTGACTCTAGCTGGGCAGCGGCAGGCATTTTGAGAAACACTCACTGCTGGTGTCACCATGTTGAACAACTGTGCAAGTTGACAGATCCTCTGAGAGCAGAAGGATGTCCTTGTGTCAAAGGGCAGCCAATTAAGAATGTGACGGGCTTGGGTGACTACTTTCTAGGAGCAAACAGAACTACGTAACGACTCTTTTACAAAGGTCTCTCGGGCAAACTATTCTTTGAACAACACTGTAAATATCACAATCAGCAGATCATTCTTTCCCCAGGGAGAAAGGGCCCAATTCAGCTAATAAATTGTTTACTGTCATTCAGATCTGGTTTTCACTATAGGCCTGGGTTGTACAATACAACCTCTGTCAAGTCCTTGGCTTAGCCAGCAAAGCGGTCACTGCAAAACTCTAGTGACCATTGTACAAAAACTTGGAATGGTTCTGAGAATCAAATTCGTCTGCCTTGAGAAGCAGCCCTACCTTACTTATTGTTTACGCAGCAATATTTCTCAAACACTCTATTGGTAGAGATTGAGTGATTCTCCCCTTCAAGCTTCAGGGGGCAATAAAAATAACATCTGAGGAGGATCTCCTCTCAGAAGGAAGGCAGAACGGATAGTGAAAGCTCAGCTGTTGTGCCATGTTTGTCTTCCTCCTGGAAGATAGAAGGGATTTCATCTGTATGAAGGGCAAGCTGGACTCCATATTGGAAGCGAAGGTTAAAGGACAAAAGGCCCAAGTTTCAACCCTACGTTCCATCAGAGAAGATAAAGACTTTCTGGCGAGAGGGCAGTATTTGACACAGCAGGCTGAAGAACCAGTGAAGGCAGTGCAGAACAGGGAAGAAAATTGGTAGCATGTAACCTCCAGGAGAAGACAGACAACTCAGGTATCCCCAATTCCAGTAGAGGTAAATAACCGCTTTCAGGCTCTCTGCACAGGCACTACGGTGGAGAATGCTTTGGCAGAGACCTTTGAGGGAAGGGATCAGGAGACCCCATCGACTGGAAGGCAAGGGATGCACATTCCTAGGGATGGGGGTTCCACAGCCACCACCCCAAGAGAAGAAGATGGGTGGTGATGGTCGGGGACTCCCTCCTATGAGGGACGGAGTCATCCATCTGCCATCCAGACAGGGAATCTCGAGAAGTGTGCTGCTTACCTGGAGCTAGAATTTAGGATGTGACCTATACACAAACACAAGAAGCCTGGGAAACAAGCAGGAAGAATCAGAAGTCCTGGCACCGTTAAAGAACTATGACTGGAATAACAGAGACTTGGTGGGATGACTCACATGACGGGAGCACTGTCATGGAAGGGTATAAACTGTTCAGGAAGGACAGGAAGGGGAGAAAAGGAGCAGGGTTGCACTGTATGTAAGAGCCGTAGGATTGCTCAGAGCTCCAGTATATAGAGGGAGAAAAGCTTGTTGAGAGTCTTTGGGTTAAGTTTAGAGGAGGGAGCTATAAGGGTTGTGGTTGGCGTCTGCTATAGACTACCAGAGCAGGCGGATGAGGTAGGTGAGGATTTCTTCAGACAATTAAGAGAAGCTTCCAGATCACAGGCCCTAGTTCTCATGGGGGACTTTAATCACCCTGACATCTATTGGGAAACCAATACAGACAATCCAGGAAGTTTTTGGAGAATGTTGGAGATAACTTCCTGGTACGAGTGCTGAAGGAACCGACCAGGGGCCACGCGCAGCTTGACCTGCTGCTCACAAACAGGGAGGAACTAGTAAGGGAAGTAGATGTGCGTGGCAACGTGGGCAGCAGTGATCATGAGATAGTCGAGTTCAGGATCCTGACGAAAAGAGCGCAGCAAAATATACACCCAGGATTTCAGAAAAGCAGCCTTTGACTCCCTCAGGGAACTGATGGGCAGGATCCCCTAGGATGCTAACGTGAAGGGGAAAGGAGTCCAGGAGAGCTGGCACTATTTTAAAGAAGCCTTATTGAAGGCACAGGAACAAACCATCCCGATGCTCAGTAAGGAAAGCAAATGTGGTTGGCCATCAGCTTGACTTAGCAGTGAAATCCTTGGTGAGCTTAAACACAAAAAGGAAGCTTATAAGAAGTGGAAACTTGGACAGATGACTAGGGAGGAGTATAAATATATTTCTTGAGAATGCAGGGGTGTAATCGGGAAGGCAAAAGCACAACTGGAATTGCAGCTAGCAAGGGAATGAGGAAGGTTTCTACAGGCATGTTAACAGTAAGAGTGATCAGAGAGGGTGTGGGGCCCCTACTGGATGAGGAAGGTAACCTAGTGACAGATGATGTGGGGAAAGCTGAAGTACTCAATGCTTTTTTGCCTCTGTCTTCACAGACAAGGTCAGCTCCCATACTACCGCACTAGGCAACGCAGCATGGGAAGGAGGTGGGCAGCCCTCGGTGGAGAAAGAACAGGTTAAGAACTATGTAGAAAAGCTGGATACACACAAATCCAGGGGGCCAGATTTAATGCATCCACGGGTGCTGAGGGAGTTGGCAGATGCCACTGCAGAGCCTTTGGGCATTATCTTTGAAAACTCGTGGAGACTGGGGGAGGCCCTGGACAATTGGAAAAAGGCAGATGTAGTGCCCATCTTTTAAAAAGGGAAGAAGGATGATCCAGGGAACTACCGACCAGTCAGCCTCACCTCAGTCCCCGGAAAAATCATGGAGGGGATCCTCAAGGAATCCATTTTGAAGCACTTGGAAGAGAGGAAATTGATCAGGAATAGTCAGCATCCGTCCCTAGAGATTTTTAAGTCCTGGCTTGACAAAGCCCTGGCTGGGATGTTTGAGTTGGGATTGGTCCTGCCTTGGGCAGGGGGCTGGACTCGATGACCTCCTGAGGTCTCTTCCAGCCCTGTGATTCTAATTGACTCACTCAAGAATCTCCTCTCTCGCATTTACAACAGCGCATAGCATCTCTCCTGGAGCTTGTGATCGTATAAATATCCCTGTGGCAACTGCAGCTATCGAGCACCGAAAACCTAACATTAGGAAAGGATTTAGTGTGTTGCGGGCTGCCTTTCTGTACAACTTAGCTGCTGGGAAGAACGAGGGACAATGTCATGTGACTAGGCAGTACTTTGGAGCACCAGCAAGGGCTTCCTGCTCCATGGAGTAACTAGCAAGGCCTGTAAAATGTCACTGAGAACGGGCTTAGTGATACCCCTGATACTCCTGAGGGAATTCTGTGCCAAAAAATTCTGCGCACAATATTTTAAAATTCTGCAAAGAAGTTGGACCTCCCTGATGCAGCACCTTTGGGACCTGACCGGTCCTGAAGGAGGGAGTTTGCCAGTCCGGAGAGGAGGGTCAATTCTTGCTCTTCTGCTGACAAGACGCTCTCCAGGAAGGTCAGTAGCAAACAGCTCACGGAGCACATTTTGAAAGGAAATGTTTTGTCTAAAATTTTAGTTCCGCTGTAATCACGACAGCACCATATGGCATTTATAAGGCCACACTGTCCTCGGGCAGTGCAAAGGCGCATTAAACTTTTGCACCTGTTTTATACTCCTAGGGGAATTCTCACAAAGACAATGGGACCAATTCCCTAAGCAAGCCGGCTGCTACATTCTGCTTTGCCTGTGGGGACACAGCGCCTGCCCCACGCCTAGCCCCTTAAAAACACCCCGACACCCTGCCCCTGCATGCCAAGTATGGAACTGACTCCAAACTTAAGTGCATTCTAAGCACAGTCAGTCTTAGCTGTTTGGGTAACTTGATTTAAATCAATGATTTTTTTTTGGGGGGGGGGGGGGTGACTTCTTGATTTAAATCAATCCACCCTGGTCTTGATGGCATCATACTTAATAGAAAATAATCCCAATGAGCCAAATCAATTCCTGATATAATTTAGTTGAAGTCAGTGGTGTTAGCATTTGGAGCTGAGGAGCAAACTCTGGCCCTAATCACTGGGCAATTAATTAGTCATTAGAAAAAAAAATCAAACACAATTGAAATAATTTTTATAAGTGCTCATTGCTCAAGAGTTGGCTAAGAACAATAAACTTTAGTTTTAAACACCCATCAACGTTTAAAAAAAAATTCCTCAAACCACTCTTTGCAACTGATTATCAAAAGTAGTCAGTGTTTTAGCAGTTCTGACCTGCTAAACTTCTCCCCAAAAAGCACATTTTGCAGACCAAGTTTTAATCCCCTTAAAACAGCACCCTATGTAATGAAAATAGACAAACGCATTGGGAATGTTGCTGATGGCTAGTAATATACATTAGCAAAATAGACAAATAGAGAATAGTATCCTTTGTCCAAAGCGCTATATGTTACATAGAACTCGCCTCACAATTCATCCTGCTCCAATTGGACTAATTGCTACATGAAAATTGAATGAAGTGGTGGCTTTTCAGGACACACTGCATTGGCCTAATGCTGCTTTACCACTGACATCTATGGGCAGACGTAGGCTGAATGGCATGAACATCCCACCTTCTGCATATAAATCTCTCAGGTGTGTCACTGGGATTCCACAGTGGCGGAATTTTTCTCTCTCTGGTTCATTTTTCCTGTGACACCAGGATTATTTCTCTGGTGGCAAACTAGGGCTTTAATACCTTAGATTATCTTGCATTTCAGGTAACCACATAATCCGAATTACTGTCTTAAAGGCTCCTCAACCTTATAGCTGATTATCTCTGTGGTGACTTTTGTCAGGAAAGTAAGCCATAGTTCTAACCATGGCGGCATAAACACGGCCAGGGCCGGCCCACAACGTTTTGGTACCTGAGGCGGGGAGCTCAAATGATGCCCCCATGCCCCCTCGCTTGGGCCAAAACTTTGAAAGGTCTCAATTCTGCCTCCTTCCTGTTCTACTCCTCTCTGTGCACCTAGAGCAGAGAGAATACATATGCACCAGCAGCAGACACAATTTTCTACATTCTGGGTCCTAGTGGCACCCCCCCCCACACACACACACAGTCTGGCACCTGAGGCAGCTGCCTCAGTTTGCCTCATGGTAAGGCCAGCCCTGAACACGGCTCAACCTGATGGGTTGTAGTGCGCGCCCACATGCGCATGGGAGCGTGAGAGAAAACCCTTGCTCTAGAATTTGTATTTATCAGACATTACAACAATCAGCTTATCTGTGTTTTCCAGTGGTATCTACTCGCGCTTTTATGGCCTTTGTTTGAAAGCGCCACCCTGGCCCTGCTGCATTCGCCAACAACAAGACTGATCCCTTTTTCTAAGTAGGTTGTTAATATTAACTGCTGTGTTTGCGAGGAAGCCATGAGACAAATGTCTTTGCAACATAATACCCTGTGCCCTTCCATACATTGGTGTGCCATGCAACCCATTCAGCAACTGCTTCCGGCCTCCTCCCTCTATTTTTACAGACATCTACATGAAAACATGCCCAGCCTTCAGCGCCCCAAATCCCACAGCCTGCAAAGTCGGGATGTAAATATTGATCAAATTAGTTAATCGGTTAAACAATTAAAAGGATCTCATTTAACCAGTGATGGGCCCAGTGTACCTAGGGTGGGGGGATTTACCGGGCCTGGTAGGGCCAGGTCCGGAGTGGCTGTGCTGCAGCTGGGGCTGCTGTAAAGCAGCCAAGGGCCGGAGCCGCCACAGTGAGGCCACGGTCCTGCCTGCCCCACCGTAGCTGCTGCAGCACGGCTGGGGTTCTACCTGCCCCCTCCGGGGCACTGCAGTGCAGTTCTACCAGCCAGCCCGCCCACGGGGCTGGCAGTCCGGTTAACCAATTACCCAGTATGCATTCCGGTAAGCCGAATGCTTACCAGGTAACCAGTTAACCTTTAACATCCCTAATGCAAAGTATGGTCTTTATGGATCTTCCTATCTCTGCTGCCTGAAGCATTTAATGGGCAGACACCAGGAAAGGGATGTTACGCAAAGAAAGTCTCAGTTTGTGTTTGCACTGGGCACCTTTTAGCAGCCAGTCTGTCAGTCGGAGAGCTCTCTCCTGCTGACAGAATAAAACCAGCTTCAATGACAAAGTGCTGTCCACAGCCATGCTTTTGGTCAGTAAAACTTTTGTTTTACTGGAGGTGGTTTTCCCCCACGCCTCTGACTACATAAGAACGGCCATACTGGGTCAGACCAAAGGTCCATCCAGCCCTGTATCCTGTCTGCCCAACAGTGGCCAATGCCAGGTGCCCCAGAGGGAGTGAACCGAACAGGTAACGATCAAGCGATTTCTCTCCTGCCATCCATCTCCACCCTCTGACAAACAGCCAGGATGGGTAAGGAATGATGTCCCTAGCCTCTAATAGCCATCAATGGACTTAACCTCCATGAATTTATCTAGTTCTCTTTTAAACCCTGTTATAGTCCTAGCCTTCACAACCTCCTCAGGCAAGGAGTTCCACAGGTTGACTATGCGCTGTGTGAAGAAGAACTTCCTTTTATTTGTTTTAAACCTGCTGCCCATTAATTTCATTTGGTGGCCCCTACTTCTTGTATTATGGGAACAAGTAAATAACTTTTCCTTATTCACTTTCTCCACACCACTCATGATTTTATAGACCTCTATCATTTCCCCCCTTAGTCTCCTCTTTTCTAAGATGAAAAGTCGGTAGCAGAAGCGTTACGGATGTATGCAGAGTGTGGACACAGCCTTAGAAAGGCTGCTGTAGTGATGGTTTTTACATCTTTGACCTTGTTTTCTGATTGCAATTTTGTGAGATTTGCTCTCTAATGAACTACCAAGAGGAAAATGCAGAAGGCACGTGACTGCCCTCTTCTGGTAGGATAATATGTTTGGAAAAGGTCTCCTGTATCATGACTGTTAACTACATTAAATCCTATTTCTGTTTTCATTATGAACAATAGTGAATATGGAGCAAGACAAAGGGAATAGAACATTAGGCCCTGATCCAGCAAAGCACTTAAGTACAGGCCTAACTTTAATCATGTAAATTGTCCCATTGACTCCAACTGAATTACTTAGATGGTTAAAAATAATGAGCAATCCTGTGGCATCTTAGAGACTAACAAATATATTATATCATGAGCTTTCGTGTGTAAAACCCACTTCCTCAGATGCGTTGGAGCAGCAGTTACAGAATCCAGAGTATATATAGCAGCAAAAGCAGTTATCTGTCAAGTTTAGGACCAGTGTTAATGACTAATTGAGTCAGGCTGGATGTGTCCCATTCATAGCTTTTGATGTGTAAATGCGCATATCAAAGGCAGGGGAAATTGCCTTTGTAATGTATTAACCAGTTAATATCTCTATTCAAGCCCAGGTTGATAGGGTCAAATTTTTAAAGTTACAGACTAACACAGCTACCCTTCTGAGACTTTTCACATGCTTAAAGGTAGGCATATGATTAAGTGCTTTCCTGGATCTGGGAGTTAATGTTTTTCATCTGTGGAGACTTGAGTCCAGATATGGATGAAATCAACTGTGAAATTAGTTTAATGGGCTGAGTTTACTCTCTAGTAAGATTGCTGACAACATTACAAAATCATCTCTACCGCCAATATATTGGGATAGTTCAGGCTGTCTACCTCCACCCTTCCAGAATGAAGGGGTCAAGACAGAGGTACACTGGCAACACTGAAGAGGATGTTGTGCAGATGATATAAGAGTGCCCTAACCTCTGTAGCAGCCGTAAAAGAAAACCTATTTTAGATGAGAAAATAAAAGTGTTTTCTCCCCTCTTTGGCAAAGCAAGGAATATTATCACGGTGGTAGTTTGCATTTTTGCTGGTTTGCACAAAGGTTACAGAATATTTTTGGAAGAAAGTTCATAGCTAGCAGTGTCTGTGCAGTGACTGGATGTTCTGTCCGTTCCAAAGGAACTCAGAAGCCAACAGAGCTTAAAAAAAATACCACTGGATTTTTTTTTCTAAATGGCAAGAGCCCAGGTCTTCTGTGCTGTTTGCAGCTAACCTGATCAAACCCTCTGAGTACGTACCACAGGGAACAATCACGCACTGCAGGGGAAGAAATTGACTTGATGACCCAGTATTTCTACCTCAAAGGTCTTTGATTAGCACTGCACAAAGACAATAGGGAAATCCACCCCCCCCCCTTTCTATTCCCTAGGAATCCCTTTTATTCTTCTCAAACTCTCTATATAGGGCCTGCCTTGATTGGTACCTAATCTTGTCAGGGTCCTTCACACAGGGATGAATTTCATGCTCTGGCCAGTGGGAGGAACGGGGTCCAGTTTGAGGTCATTGGTTGGAGTTGGAAACAGGTTAGCGTTGACAGAAAATCTCCCCTGACTGGCTTGCTTTTCTGTGGCCTTGGTGAAAGGAGCTGGCAAATCCAGGCCATTCTCAAGGGACACCTGTCTGCGTTACGCAAACAAACAGCAAGTAAACAGGTGTGTCTCCCAGCAGCTACTACAACGCCATCATAGGGGGGCTGCATTTTGGATAGCTCTGCAATAGTATAGGGACAAGCAGGTAGGACACAAAGGTTGCTAGCTGGGGCTTTAGTGGTTTCCACTGACGGACTAAACCATCTGAATGCTGGCTGACTCGCAAGCCTTCTAGCGAACAGGCTCTTCCCGCCCTGGGCAACCAATGCTTAACCAAGTAACTAGAAGCTCCTGGACTTCTGAGCAGTCCAAGGAGTGAAGCATGCTGGGTGAGCTCAGGAGACTATTGCAGATAAACAGTAACCACACCAGGAAGGAGCGCCGGCTGCGAGTGGTAGAGGCAGGATGGGGGAAGCCACCGGGCAGAACAACGTGGTGGGAGAGGACAAGAGGCTCTTTGAATCTCTCAGAAGGGGTTTGCAGCATGGCTGTCCCCTACTTTGTACCCGGGTGGATGCGATACACGGGGGATTCATGGCAGGAAGCGAGAACAGCCTTCCCTTAGCGCACCTGAGTCAGGCGTGCAGAATCTCTAGGTATCCTGACCCATCTAGCCTCCCAAGCCAGGTCAAGTAATTGACCTGTTGTGTAAGGTAATTGGAGGACATTGTGGGTGTGTCTAGACGACATGGTTTTTTCGAAAAAAGTGGCCTTTTTTCGAAAAAACTTCTCCTGCATCTCGACTGCTGCTGCGTTCTTTCGAAATTAAATTGAAAGAACGCGGCGTTTTTTTCGACCGTGGTAAACCTCATTTTACGAGGAAGAACACCTTTTTTTTTTTTTTTTTTGAAAGTGCTCTTTCGCAAAAAGGCGTTCTTGAATACAAACAGGGCTTTTTCGAAAGAGAGCATCCAGACTGCCTGGGTGCTCCCTTTCGAAAAAGTGGCTTGCTTTTTCGAAAGTACTGGTTGTAGTCTAGACGATCTTTTTCAAAAGAGGCTTTTTCGAAAGCGGCTCGCAGTCTAGATGTAGCCTGTGCCTCTGCAGTTTAAAAGAAGTGTGACCAGCTGCCAAATACAGCGCATGGAAGGAATTTCTCAGGCATCCCTAGCTCTTTGCTACCCAAGTATCAGGAGTAATGGAAGCTACTGGAATTTCCACCAGGGTGGGGGCAGACCTTGAAGTCCTCATGCAGGAAAGTGGAATTTTACCAGAGCAAAGGCTAAAGGGAGCATTGTCAGAAATGCCTACGTGACTCAAGATCCACGGTCCCATCTCCAAAATAGGATTTCTGCCCTTACAAGCCTAAATCCCCATGATTTTCAGTGAGCCTTTTAGGTTCCATTTTGAAAAGAGCGTTTAAGCCAACGGGGCTTCAGCACATATCCCACCACCTTTACTCCATGAGCGGCCTGACTGACTAGAGTGAGGCCAGGAGTTATTCGACCTCCGGAAGGGTGTCTCAGTCTGGCTGATGATGTTTGTACAGTGCGTGAGGAGTGCTAGGTATTGTTACAGGAGGAACCAATGAGGGGCTAAGAGGCCCCTCCAGCAGAGACCCGTGACATACAGTTACTTTAAGTGAATTCTCCCAGCGAGTGTAAAAGGCCCGACTTCCATAGCAAACAAGCAGCACCATGTTCCTTGAAGGGCAAATACAGCCACTGTGGGAGCCACAGGAATGGCGCAGACATGAAAACACTGAACCTTGAGTCTGTCTTTTGAACGCTAAGGCCCTGAACACGTGGGCCTCCCCCTTGGGCCCTGCTGTGGCCACCCAGGCCTCCTTGCTTGGAAACACATCAGATGAGCTAGCTGAGGGGGTTTTCTTCCTGAATCGCATCCCATTACTCCTGGCTTTACCTCAGTGTACGGCCCTGTACGTGAGCACAGTCCAGCCTCAGGCCACAGGTGTGCTCTTCAAAAAGCTCAGCAACATCCCACTATTGCTGTAAAATCCCGATGAATCAGTTAACCGGTTGAATGTTAGGTTAATCCAGCGTTTAACCGGTTAACTGACTAAGCGGGATCCCGGCTGGAGCAGCCTCCAGGACTCCCACTCCCAGACCTGCGCAGGGCAGGCTGCCGGGGTCGGCTCCTGGCCCCAGCCATGTGCACAGGGCCTGGTGGGGCGGAAGTAGCCCTCTGCCCATGGCAGGCCACGGGGGACAGGGGGTGTGGGTGGAGTAAAGGGGGCACCTGCTCCTGCGGAACTGGCTGTTAGCCAGTAAGCATCACCTGGTAAAGGTGATGCTTACTGGGTAACCGACTATGAGTTCACATCCCTACATTCCACACATGCAGCATTCTCCCTAGTACACGGTTTCTTCCCTCTTCTTGCAAAGGTTTTATTCCCACATATTCTTAACCCGACAGAGAAGAGCGATCACGAAAATCGCTGCTTCGCTGTGGAAAACTCTTTGCGGCATGAGTGTGACGGGAAAGCCGTCCTGAGGGCTCCTTCCAGCTCCCACTGCAGTCACACAAGTCATTTCACTTCCCTACGAGCTAGATTTAAAGCCTTAGGCCTGATGCAAAGCCCAAGAGGAAGGAGTTCACTGTGGTTTTTGGGTCAAGTCTCTAATGTGGAGCAAGGCTCCTCTGTGTTCCTCTCAGATACGAATGCAGAGTAACTGGCTTCCCTCCGCTTCTCGACCATTTTGTACACGTTAACGAACCCGTCTGTCTTCCCTGGCTAAGGACGGCATCGCTTAGTGACCAACGCTCAAGCAAGGTACTCCAGAAAAAGGGAGTTTGGATAAGTGGCCCCTTTCTAAATGCAATCCTCAAATAACGGATGAAATCGCTAATGGATTTCCATGATCACTTGTCTCATTATTCCCTTTGCAATCAGATAATAATGGAAGCTCATGGGAACCCACATACGTAGGATAAAAATAAAGCAAGGTAGGAGTATGTCTGCTATTGTTATTCACTGCTGGAGAGGGCGTGCAGTGGGATGAGAGACTCTAATTCTATAGCATTCCCACTTGCTTTTCTGAGGCGTTAATACCTGTGAATGATGGGGCCGGGTGCCGTGCTCTGCTTTGCTCTGGAGCAGGCCTAGGTCATGAATTCAAGTTCAAGCTTCCTCACCATGTCCTACCAAGCATCACCTATAGGGAGCAGGCCTTAGGGGACAAGGCGCTTGTTGGATCTGCATGGCCTGCCCAGGTTCTGACTCAAAGCCAGCTGGAGTCAATCCGAGCTTTTACACTGGCTTAGCCTGATCCAAAGACTGGAAAGACTCCCACTGACTTCACTGGGCTTTGCCTCCGGCATGTAGTGCAGACTGACAACAACTAGCGCCAGTCGCAGTGATGGGTCTTACGGTGTTGCCACCTGAGGTACTTTTGGTACAACACTCACCACACCTGGTCTGGCCTGCATGGCCTCACCCCTCACCAGTGTCCTGCCTAGCAGCCTTGCGGTGCACAAGGTTCCTCAGTCAGGTTCAGATGAGTCCAATTATTTTCATTTGCTGAATCATTTTACCACAAAACTGTAACGGTATCACAGCCGCTGCGGTTTCCTCTTTCCCTCTGGCTGCAAGGAGCTGTTCATGTCCCTCCCGAGGGAATCATATGAACACCCTGGGATTAGATCCAGATCGCCCCCAGCGCCAAGCGGGCAGTGCTGCACTGCACACATGGATAGATTATCGCTTGCAACCCCACTTAGCGCCCTGCTTACTATTAAGAACTGCCCCCCCGCTCCGGGTGCCCCCATGGGCCTTCAGCTGTAGGGAAGGGACACAGCAGGAACTGCTGCTGACCCAAACCTGCGTGAGTGCAACAGGAACCATCAGGGCCGTGCGACTCAGAGGCTATCAAGTTCCCAAGTCGTTTATTGTACCGGGTCTCGTCTGACAAACGTTTTAACCAGGCTTTAGCCAAGCCATGAACAATATGCAGGCAGGGCTCCCCTCTGGTGGAATACTGAGGAAATCACAGCGGAGACCAGAAAAATATCTTGAGAGCAGGTTTGAGGCCTAGCCTACATTTTCGGTTTAACCCCCCCCCCCCCCCACCATTTTAGAGCGTGCATCATGAGCTACTGGAGTACAGCCAGAGGCAATGTGTTACGGAGAGGGAGACTGACTCTTCTTCTGCGTGGTACACCCAACAATGTTCCCGCTAAGCTTTTCCATCCATGTGCGGGATATTTTTTATGTGCACTGAGGCATGTGTAAATGTGCATCACCAGAAGGGGGGAGAAAAAAACCCTAGCTCTGCTAATCATCAGGACGGCATCTGAATCCCTTTGGAGCAGCTGCACATTTACAGGGAACACAGCTCCCAATTCTATTCTGAAAGTATTGTACTGTTCATCGCTTGCCTGAATTGTGCAGCATCTGGGCAGGAAAGCACCACGAGCCGAGCGGGTAGGCTACATCACTCTGATGGGAGATTGCTCCTGCCATGTGCCACTCACGATCTTCGTTGGCACAAGTTGCCTGACAAAATTAGGCTGTTCGAGATGTTCTCCATGGTGCTGCTGCATTACACATGGTCTTCAGCAACCGGTGCCACCAGTGAATGACTGAACAGCAGATGCACCCACACAGCACCAAGCTAGGTCACTTTTCTCCCACCTCCCCCATGTACCCTCTATTTTTTCCCCACTGGTGTGTAGAATAAATTGTATTGTGTGCACTGAGGCATGTGCAGATGTGCACCACCAACAGAAACAACTGGGCTTGTGGGTGCAGTGCTAATCAGCTGGGCCACACTGGAATCTCTCCTGAGCGGCCGCCCATGCGCTCAGCTTACAGGGAACGCTGGTGGGGAGTCCTCACTGGAGTCCGTTTATGTTTCCATAGGGAGGAGATAGGTGCAGCAATTCAGGCTTGGCTCCAAATCCCGATTCAATCTTTATGGCTCAAGCCCTACTCTGTTCTCTACTTCTTAGAGTGCTTTGCTCCTCTCTCTCATTAAAAAGCATGTCCCTTTCCAGTGTACACATGGGCAGCGGGTAAAGGTAAGGATGGGGCCTTCTGCCCAGGCCCCGCCCCCCCCATCCTGGGGAGGTGGGGCAGCACATGGCCTCAGCCTTCCCGGCCCCGGCGCACAGGGAGGGTGGGTGGTGAACAGCCCCAGCCTCCCCAGGAAGCACGTGGCCCCCCCCCAATCTCCTCCACCCTGGAGCACAGGGAGGGCATCTGGCTCCAGCCTCCCCAGCCCCAGAGAATGGGGAGGGCGGGTGCTTGCGGGCAGCAACACTCCTCCCACAGTAGGCGTTCTGGGGGCGGAGTGTGGGCCGGGCCAGGCTGGTGGTTTGGGAAGGCAAAGCCTTCCCCTGCCTCGCACACCGGCCACCCATGACTGTACTTGTGCCCAGTAGCTTTCTTCTGAGTGTCTCAAAGTCTTCGCCAATGTTAACTAAACCTCATTAGTGGGTAAACTAAGCCCTAGAGCTGCCCTGTCTTACATTCTTAGTGGGGGCCTCATGTTTTGGATGCCCAACTTCAGATTATTCAAAACTTGCTTTTCAGAAGGCTAGCTGATGTCAGTGGGGCTTGGTCCCGCCGAGGGGGCAGGGGCCTGGACTCCATGACCTCTCGAGGTCCCTTCCAGTTCGAGTGTCCTATGATTCTCTGCTCATGATTTCTGGGATTGTGGAGCCAAGTATTTGAAACTACCAGCAGGAAGCGTGGAGACCTATCTGCTTACATCTGGTCCGGCAGAAGGTTGGAATGTCCGAGTCTAGGACCAGATGGGGTCATTGTAATCATCACACAGGATCATCATCCAGCAATTCCTGCATCAGGATATTCATTTTGTGGTGAATTACTAGCAATTAGTCTCCACGGTGGAGTTCTCCCCTTGATGCCAGAGAGGAGGGTGGTCTGGGTGTCTTGCTCGATGGGGGCTCACAAGCCTGGTTCCTAACGTGCATGGACGTCTTCTCATTTATCCCTGTCAGCACTTTTCAGTGCTGCCTCGACAATGACATCACGTCCTCTGGAAACTGCCTGCTGGCATCTTGACAATCCCAGTTGTCTTAATAAGACTTGGTGTTTCAGAAAGCCAAACACAGGAGGAGATAATAGCCCAATCGCGCTCTCTCTTTGAAGCACTAATAGGGTGCAAAAACCAACTCTAGATAATGATAGAAACATAAACCCAAGACACAAACCTGGGTCTGGATTTTCCTAGAGCAGCGAGGGGCAGCCAAGGCTAGTGAGTGGGCTGCATGAGTGGCCCTCCTCTGTCTGAGTGGGCTCCAAGATGGAAATCGGGCGTGTGTACTAATCACAAGCCCAAGATTAAGATTAAATACGTTGCACTTGATTCTCCTTCTCGTGTCTTTTCCACACAAACTGATCCATTACTAGGGGCAAATTAAATTGCTGGCAAAAGTAACAAAGCAGCCGAGGGAGCGCACGGCTCTCTCAGTGTTGTGCGGCACCAGCATGCGCCTCACACGTAGATTTGCGCTAAAATGTGCGTCGCTTCTCATTTTGCTAGGGGCTGCTTGTGAAGCCTCCCCCACCTTCTGGCACCCGGAGAGAGAGCCACAGGGAGCAGCCAGCCCCTTAAAGTGGCTTGAGCTGCTCTGTGCCTGAGGGTCCCGGTGGGGCGGCCTGCAGGCTGGATCTGGTGGCTTGATGGGCTGTATCTTGCCCGGCCCTGCACTGGGGGGGTTAGCTCCTCCTACTGGAGCAGCAACTCTCTATTTTAAGCACTCTCAGTCAATCCTATCTAACACAGGCACGTCTCCTTGATCTGCAGCTCAAAGTATAGACATACCCTAACTAGACAGTCTGCTGCCAGCAACAATCCTGCATTGGCAGTGGGCTGAGCTAGACATCAAAGATACAAGACGTATTCGTTCATCTACGATTACGATGCAACGACAAAAATCCCACGTTACACAGCTTGGTCCCCACCTTTGGGGCTATCATGGAGAGACCTTGCCTCACGTCCAAGTAAGGAGGCAAACCCGAGAGCCATTGTTTATTAAGCACATGTCAATTATTTCCACTACTTCAGTTGCGTTTCTTTTGGTTTGTTATAAAGCGACAGATCAATCCCTTGAATTGCACGCAGCTTGAGTTTAACTCTGAATAAGTGTTTTCAACCCACCAAGTCAAGTCTACTCCTAGAGGAATTAAGATTTATAATTCCAGTGGGGGGACTCGGTGCTGTACAAACACATCATAAGAGGCAGTCCCTGCTCTGAAGAGTTTACAAGACAAATAGTCAAGACAGCCCAAAGGGAGGGATGGGAAACAGATTCTACTCAGTACTTCTTCATCCAATGAGATGTCATTGAGACTCCTCTCTCGGATGCCAATGAGAAGTTAGCTCAGACAAGGACAGAGTAAAATACTTAGACCATGCTTGCACCTGAAGGTAGATATTGGACCCAAACTTCCTGAATTAGTATCTGATTGTGCTGCCATTAAACCAGTGCTAGCAAATGCTCCGAGTTGTCAGCAAAGTAGAATCAGAGCAGCATTGTGTATACACACACTTACGGCTTGAACTTGTGATGTGTAGAGTGCCCTTGGCTTTCACTGAAGTCAATGGGAGTTCATGACATTCAGCACCCAGAAAGACGGGAGTGCTTCTATGACAAAGTCCTTCAATAAATCTGCGAGTAAATATAATCACGGTCAAAGGTGGGTCTAAGATTATTTTTTTCCTTGGACGCCATCTACAGAATGAGTAATGATATTCGCACCGGTGTTCTTTAATGTTCCCGCTATGCTCTACGGAGGGTACAGGAGGCATGACATTCTAAAACAAGTGACAGCGATTAAAAGGACATTAATTTGCTGTAATGAAGGAGCTCTGAGTAATACTTTAATCCTGCAGAATTAAATTATGGGTAATTAAAATGTATCTAAAACAGAGAAATCAAGGTTAAAACTGCTGCGTACAATAGAAACCATGAACAAAATAGCAGGCGGGGTGGTGTGTGCTCCTAGAGGAATGCAGGACCATAAAGCCCAGTTAGGAGAACCATTACGAACACCTAATCTGACCTCCTGTGTAATACCGAGTCTTTCGGCCAGTCATCCTCATATTAAGGCCAGTAATTTATGGACGTGACCTACTGATCTCTCCACTCCAATACCCGGCCTTGGGAAGTGGCCAATGTTTAGCGCTTCAGAATAATGAAGGAACCCTCCTAATTAGTTCCCAATGCTGGGCCTATCGAGGGAAACTTCCTTCTTGTCCTCTTCAGAGAAGACCTTACACTGTGCAGCAGGGCATCTGAATACCCGCAACTCAGACCTCAGTCCCGTGCTGAGCTCCAGGCAGGCAGACCTCCTGGGTCCACCCGGCCCTGGGGCGTTAGGGCTCCAAGCAGGGGAGCAGAAAGTGGCATTATTTCACATGCTATGCCGGAACTTGAGAGTTTTGCAGGCTTCATGACAAATATTTTTCCTAACGTGGAGATAGGAGACTCAGCGAATGACAGTGATGGGCCCAGGCCGCTCTGTTCAAAACCTGGATGCAGCTCTGGATTGCAAACCTGCAGTCCCTCGGTGGCTATGGGAGACCCTTAGCAATCAGGACAGAACTGCCCACTGGGAGGCAAAACCCCAGACTGCCTGCCCAAGCTAACCTGCCCACCCCCTGCAGGGACTGAATCCCCAGGCCAGAATCCACAGGATGACCCGTCCCTACCAGACTGCAGGACATCAGACACTGCAAAGCACAGCTATTGAGACAGAGGCGCTCCCGGCAGTAGCAGGAGGGGGAAAAAGCACGATGGGTCGCAAATGGCGGGGACAGAGAACTGGATGGAATGTGTGTGGGACAGAGGAAGCAATGGAGGGGTTGTGGTGGGTTTTCCTAGGAGGTTTTGCCCTGTTCTGACCGCGATCTGAGCTGACCATTTAGCTAAAGTCTCGGTAGCTCATCACTGCGCATGCCTCAAAAGCAGCTCCAAAGGCAAGCGCTTAACCAGAGAGAGACATTATTCCTGTGATGGCTCCATGTCTGATGGTGGCCCCCAGCCTCTTCTCTGCTGGTGGCTGGCAGGGGCAGTCTCACTGGAGGCCCTTAGGAAGCAGAGGCCTGTAATGGAGGTGGCAAGGTGGGCTCCTCTCCTTTCCAGCTGCCTCCGTGCTCTTCTCTGTCATGACCGCTGTAGGAATAGCTGCGAAAAGAAGATGCCAGCAACGCCCGTGTGACTTGTTGGCCTTCCTGTGAACACGCCTGAGAACCACAGGTCTAAGCTGCTGTAACTAATCCCGAGAGTTCAACTTCCAAGACAGAAAGCCTTTGTTAAAGGGGACATCAAAGCTCCACTAGGAGCATCTGACTAGACCAGCTCAGATGTGGCCCAAGCCAGATGGCTCAGGTTTGCTTTGATTCACTAAAAGAAGAGACCCTGCTATGAAATTGAGTAACACACACCACCCTCTTCCCCGACACCATGGTAGGAGAGCAAGGATGTGGATAAAACCAAAGACTGAGCAGCATGCTGGAGTCTGCAGGGCCATGGCAGGAGGCACAAAGGAGAACAGCTGGCCCGGAGGAAGGCGCTGGAGACAGAACGTGCCTGACTAGCTCAGGGCACCTGTGACAGGCTCTGAAGGAGCGAGGATGCTGTTCGCCAGCCTTGTGACCAGCAAGTGGAGGGCCAGCTGCAGTCCGGCGCGCTCCCGAGCGGCCACGGCAGAAGCGCTACGTTCCGGTCGCAGCCAGGCAAGTACGTTCTGGTTGCAGACGCGTGAAATGCAAGAGCAGACACGCCTCTTGGAATCAACGTTCCTACATACACCACGTCGCAGAGGGCGGTGCATCGGGAGGCATGGAGCAACCCAGCATGGGGATGTCTGCCAGAGCTGAGCAGCGCAAAACCAAACTCCCACAGAGCAAAAGCAGCTCGGGGCCGGAGAGAGAGGGAGAGAGTCAATGAATATTTTCACTATGAATGGGACTTGGGTGACAGATGCCAGCCATTCAGCAATCTGGCATATTGCATTGAAATGTGCAGCTGAAAATCACAAGATCAACTGAAGTGTAAACAGTTATACAGATGACCCACAGAGATGGAAACACGACCAATGTCGCACCCACGCAATGCCCGAGATTTAGACTTGCAGTTTCTACGTCATGTAGGGCAGAGCTTATCTTCATTATAACAAACACAAAACTCTCCATATTGTGTTTGAATCTATTTCAGTGGGATAGGCAGGATAGAAAAAAAAACAAACCACCCATGAGATCAGCAATGGCACATGTATTGAGGGACCGTGGCGCTGAGGGGTGTGTGCGTGTGGTGCTACATTGGTTGTCTATTGTCTATTTTGTCAAATTAGACAGCAAGCTGCTTGGGGTAGGAATCGTGACTTTCTACGGAGAGTGCCTAGCACAGAAGGGACCTGAACTTGACTGGGGTGTGTGTGCACTAGTGCTAATCAAATTAGCAACAATCATTCTGTGTGTAGGACTCCCATGGGCGCCAGTGTGAGATTCTGCACAAAGCTGGCAGGAAAAGGCATGTTTTGAGACGGAGTCTTCGTGTTCTTAGCCGAAACCGGGAGCAAGATCTTGTCTGGCAGTTGACTTCAGACTCCCCCCTCCAACAATTGCAGCCAAAAAACAAACAACCCCTGCCCATCATCCATCAACCCAACATCAATAGAAGAACCGGAGGGACAGGACTCACCCATGTGCACAAAGGGCCAGAATCTGGCTTTTAAGCCACAGATAAGCTACATTGGGAGACACCCCCCTTCCCCCTCCCACAGTCAAACAGAAAGACTCTGGGATAACATTGCTTAAGCAGCATTTGGCCCACTTAGAAGATTGATTTCTTTCTCCTTCAGCTGAGTTTTATAGTTAGTTTTCAAAGTTCTCTGCTTTATTCTTTGCCCCACAAAGTATCTGATGGAAAAACCATACCTAGCCAGATCAGCTGGAGTAATTTGAACCCTACAGTAAGGCAAACATTTCAAGCCACATGCCTGTTTATGTTAGAAAACAATATTTCCCTAGTAGTTTTAGACAAATTTCTCACTAGCCAGAAAGTCCTGGGTAATAGACAGGAAGGAACAGCCCTCATTGCTGGAGTGGGAAAGAATGACCAAGAGCTGTTTGAAACCAAAGATCTCCTACCACCTAAAGAAAGTGCGAGTCCGCATATCCCCACTGACTTCAATGAAGCTTAAACCCGTTTACACCAGCTAAGGATTGGTTACTACAAACACTTGAATTTCATGAGGAATTTTTGTGCGCGCACAGTCTGGGCCGAACATTGCTAATCAGTCTGAAAGCACCCTGTGAGCTTACACTTTCAGGGCCAAATTTTGAGCTGGTGTAAATCAAGCATGGCTCCATTCACTTCAGCAGAGTTACGATTGACATCAGCTAGAAATCTAGCGTTCCCCGCCCCCACGCTGGACAACCATTTTTTTGGTCATACAACTGTTCCATTGGTGCCGACAAGGCACTGTAACATCTGTTTTACTTATAAAATATCCATTTTGGTGTGTAAAAACTAGAATGGGCATGTACAAACTGTTTCACATGTTATATATGCACCCCCCAATACAAAGGTCATGTTGTAAAAAAATTAACTTTAGAAACCTCATTAGATGACTCAGATGAAAAGATCTCTCCTTTAAAGCACATAATGTACCCATGGCGTGATCAGTTGTGCTCACTCTAATCTGCAGAGTGGTATTTTTGTGTCCCTTGAGAAGTCATTCCTTTGCTCGCTACCATAATGTGGTTAGGTACTGACCAACTGCAAATGTTGTTATTCTTATGACAAAGTAAATACAAAGTACATTTCCCGATTACTGACGTAGACAGGGATAAATTGGAGTATCAGCTTTTACAATTCTTGCTCACAAGATCTCAGATATTTGCTTAATTGTCTAAGGTCATTCTCATGTTACCATTTTAAAACTATTTCTCAAGCAGCATGGCTTGTATTTCCCCCATCGTGTTTCCTCATCATTTGTGAGGTATGTTCATAGACAGGCCAGGAGAAAATCAAATCATTTTGCCACCAGCATATGAGAGTACTCAGCAGTGCACAGAATAGAGCCCTGGATAAGCTTTGAACCTGTGGGGAAGGTGTTGAATTAATTTGTAATATAGCATTTGAACTTGGGAGCAGCCCTTCTCTCACTTAGAACACAGATGGTGCAGGTTCAGCCTCTCTAACCCAGACCTTTCTCGTCCAGGAACAGCTGTCATCCGGAATGATTTTAGTTAGCAGGATGGCCACATCCATGAAAAGTAGACAAGTTTCCCACGGTCCCATAAAGTTTGTTTACAGCCCCTAGTCCTGGCTCTCAGTGTTCTGTGCTGTTATTTAGCTCTAATTTATGCCTGAATGTCTTCAAAGAGCCCAGTAAGCAGTGGAAGTGCTGATAGTGCTGCTAGACAACATTGACCTCCGGTGGTCCAGAAAATTCTCTGGTTTGGAACCAGTCAGGTCCCAAGGGTGCCAGACTAGAGAGGTTCAGCCTGTATTTTATAAAGTTGCACATGCCCCTCAGAAAAGACAGGTGAATATTCTAAAGCCTCTGCAATGATGGGCCAATGCGTGGTTCACCCCACAGACTCACACATCTTCCTTCGGGGCCAACAATGTAGCACTTGTAATATAATATATAACATGACCTCTCTGAGATTCTGAGCTCATTCACACCTGCTCCTTCACCCATTGTCTCAAATCGATCATGCAGGATTTTCTCACCAATAAAAGGCATTTGGTAACCTTGTGAGGCATGGTAGAGTACACAAGACTTGCACACATTTTAATCACCGGCTGACAGCTTGACAGACTCCTGCCTGAGTCTAGTTAAACGAAACAATAAATCTTGCCATAGAATAGTAAATTCAGGGAACATGAACCAGATGGAATTGTACCTAGCATACGAGTCAACATTTTCAGAATCAGAAAGTAGCACTCAAAAATACAATGGAGGGGACAGTCGTTCATTCTGCTTAAATAACCAGGCTGAAAATCTCTTTCAAGCTCTCGAAAGCCCCTTCAGATGTCCACCAATGGAAGTCAGTGTTCCTTCTGAAGACAAGGTAGCCACTACCTAGATCAGTGGTCACCAACCAGTAGATCAGGATCTACTGGTAGATCTTGGAGCCTCTGACAGTGGATCCTGACTGGTTTGGCCAAGAGGCTGTCAAGTGCTGGCACTTCAACTGCCCCTCCCCCCACTGCTGTGCATCTCCTGATCTTTGCCTTGGAGTTGCCTCTCCCACCCCTCGGAGCCTCCTGCTTGTTGTGCAGGGCAGGGAAGGGAGAAGAGGGGCGCTGATGTCAAGGTGTCCCCTTTCCCACCCTGTGTCCTATCGCCACAGAGCAGAGAGGGGGCACAGCAGGACTTGGGAGGGAGTTTGCTGGCTGCTTTTGGGAGTGGTGCAGGGTCAGGGCAGGGGTGAGCCTGGCTTAGCCCCACTGCACCACCACCCAGGAGCCACCTGAGGTAAGCAGTGCCCAATCGACCCACATCCTGAAAACCTACCCCAGTCATGAACCCCCTCTTGCATCCCAGGCTCCTGCCCCAGCCCCAAGCACCCCTGCCAGAGCCTGCACCTAGAACCCCCTCTGGCAACCCAACTGCCTGCCCCACGCTCAGCTCAGAGCCCCTCTCACATTCCAAATCCCTTAATCCAAGACCAGAACCTGCACCCCAACTCTCTGCCCCTGCCTGGTGAAAGTGAGGGAGGATGGGGGAGGAAGGGAGAATGGAGTGAGCAGGGGCGGGGTCTCGGAGAAGGGGCACAAAGGAGGCGGGGCCAGGGTATTTGGGTTTGAGGTACACCTTGGATTGCACTTACATTAAAAAAGTGATCTGATACTTAAAAAGGTTGGAGACCCCTGACCTAGACGGAATGGAAATCTGCACAAAGCGAGGGGAAAAAAAATGCAAAATGCAACCCTTGCCTTACACTAAAATTATGCATGTCCATCGAGAGCTGATAGAATGGTGCTAGCACCAGAGCAGGCTGGGGAAAGATTATATTTTTAAGAAAAAACGAGGAGCCTGTGGCACCTTAAAGGCTAGCACATTAATTTGCATAAAAGCTTTCATGAGCTGGAGCCCTCTTTGTCAGATGCATCAGATGCTACAAGACCCTTTTTTGTGTGTGCTGAAACAGACTAACACAGATACCCCTCTGAAACGTGTTAAGATACTTGCTTCCGGCAGAAACACCGACAGGGAGGACTAAACAGCCAGCAAGATATTAGCAGCCTATCTACCAAGCCTCCTACTTTCTGTCCCCTTTCAGAGTAGAACATTTTGGGATTGCAAGATCCATACTGAGAATGCTCTCTAGGGTCACTTAAATGAAACTGAATGATCAAAGGAACACATGCACAGTGACTACAGATAGCTCATTTGCTCCGTGGCTATCCAAAAAGAAACACTTAACATATGAAAAGCCATATGGGTCAGACCAATGGTCCATCTAGCCCCAGTTGCCTGTCTTCTGACAGTGGCCAATGCCTCACCTGCTTCCAAGGAAATAAACAGAATAGGACAATCATCAATCTACCTGTCCCCTATCACCGAGACCCAGGATCTGAAGGTTGGAGGCTCAGGGACACTCAGAGCATTGGATTGCATTCCGGACCATCTTGGCTAATAGGTCCATCAATAGCTATCCTCCAGGAGCGTCTCATGCTTTTTCGAACCCAGTATGATTTTGGCCTTCACAACGTTCCCTGGCAACGAATTCCACAGGTTGACTGGGCACTGTGTGAAGTACTTCCTTTTCTTTGTTTTAAACCTGCTACCTATTAATTTCATTGACTCCTGGTTCTTGTGTTATGTAAAGGGGTAAATTACACTTCTTTATTCACTTTTCCCACCATTCATCATTTTACAGATCTCTATCATATTCCCCTCTTAGTCATCTCTCTTCAACGCCAAACAGTCCCTGTCTTTTTAAGTCCTCCCCTTACGGAAGCTGTTCCATACACTTAAATCATTGGTCTTGTTACATAAAATGCTAGACTGTGAGCATGATCGGGAGGAAAGGAGAGTTGGCTGAGAACATGTGACAAACTAAACTAGTGTCATGTGACTGAAGTCAATGGGGCTAGAGCAGATTTATGGCCCATTGTACGAATACCGCTTTGCTATCGGTCAGACAATTGTTGTATCAGGTTAAAATGTACAGGGTCACATTTTTGACTGGGATCTGGAAGGAGGCTATAAAATTTGCAGGTGCATCCATTTAGTGAACATTTGCTATTAGCCATATTTGGGAGGTCAAGTGGTTAGAGAATAAGACTGAATGTCCCATATCCCATGATTACCATGCCCAGCTTTCTGGTTACTTGCTGGGTGACACAAGGCAAAATGGTTAACCTACTTATGACAACACTCCAGGGGGGGAGGGGAGGGGCGCGACGGAATTACCCGTCTTCTGGGCAAGATGGGGTGGGAGGGGCCCACATCTGCATCCCCAGAGGGGACATGGCCTGGGGCGGGACTGGCGTATCCTAGAATACCTCCACTGGAATACTCCTCCAGTGAGGCTATGCCAGTTTACACCAGTTGTGGTTCTGGCCCAGCATCTATAAAGTGCTTTGAAATACTGAGGAAAAGGTGCGATAGAGCTGGAAAATGTTACTTAGCTCTTTGGGGCAGACATCACCTTGGTGACAGCTCTGTTCAGTACCTGGCACGATGGGTGCCGATGGGGCCAATAAGTGATACTGTAGTATGGAAACAAGTATTTGTCCACACAAAATAATTAGCTAGTTGCACATTGACTACTTTGCATTCACAATTCCTTGTGCACACCTCCCTCCCTGTGGGCGGAGATTATGCACACACATGTATTTGCGAAAACACATAATTGGAGACTGTTAGCAAATTTGACTCGTGTCTTTACACACACATTGCCAGTGGTCACCAACCAGTAGATTGGGATCTACTGGTAGATCTTGGAGCCTCTGACAGGTGACCCTGACTGGTTTGGCCAAGAGGCTATCAAGCGCAGCACTTCATCTGCTCCTTCCCCCACTACTGCTCATCTCATAAGAACATAAGAACGGCCGTACCGGGTCAGACCAAAGGTCCATCTAGCCCAGTATCCTGTCTGCCGACAGTGGCCAGCACCAGGTGCCCCAGAGGGTGGACCAAGACAATGATCAAGCGCTTTGTCTCCTGCCATCCCCCTCCAGCCTCTGTCAAACAGAGGCCAAGGACACCATTTTATCCCCTGGCTAATAGCCTTTATGGACCTAACCTCCATGAAATTATCTAGCTTCTCTTTAAACTCTGTTATAGTCCTAGCCTTCACAGCCTCCTCCGGCAAGGAGTTCCACATGCTGACTACACGCTGTGTGAAGAAGAACTTTCTTTTATTAGTTTTAAACCTGCTACCCATTAACTTCATTTGGTGTCCTCTAGTTCTTCTATTTAGGAACTAATAAATAACTTTTCTTTATCGGCCCTCTCACACCACTCATGATTTTATACACCTCTATCATATCCCCTCAGTCTCCTCTTTTCTAAACTGAAAAGTCCCAGTCGCTTTAACCTCTCCTCATATGGGACCCGTTCCAAACCCCTAATCATTTTAGTTGCCCTTTTCTGAACCCTTTCCAAGGCCAAAATATCTTTTTGAGGTGAGGAGACCACATCTGTACACAGTATTCAAGATGTGGGCGTACCATAGTTTTATACAGGGGCAGTAAGATATTCTGGGTCTTATTTTCTATCCCTTTCTTAATAATACCTAGCATCCTATTTGCCTTTTGACCGCTGCACACTGTGTGGAAGTTTTCAGAGAACTGTCCACGATAACTCCAAGATCTCTTTCCTGATTTGTCGTAGCCAAATTAGCCCCCATCATACTGTACGTATAGTTGGGGTTATTTTTCCCAATGTGCATTACTTTACACTTATCCACATTAAATTTCATTTGCCATTTTGTTGCCCAATCACTCAGTTTGGTGAGATCTTCTTGGAGTCCCTTACAGTCTGCTTCTGTCTTGACTATCCTAAACAGTTTGGTATCATCCGCAAACTTTACCACCTCACTGCTTACCCCTTTCTCCAGATCATTTATGAATAAGTTGAACAGGATTGGTCCTAGGACTGACCCTTGGGGACACCACTAGTTACCCCTCCATTCTGAAAATTTACCATTTATTCCTACCCTTTGTTTCCTGTCTTTAACCAGTTCTCAATCCAAGAAAGGACCTTCCTCTTATCCCATGGCCATGTAATTTACACAAGAGCCTTTGGTGAGGGACCTTGTCAAAGGCTTTCTGGAAATCTAAGTATACTATATCTACTGGATCCCCTTGTCCGCATGTTTGTTAACCCTTCAAAGAACTCTAATAGATTAGTAAGACAGGATTTCCCTTTACAGAACCCATGTTGACTTTTGTCCAACAAATTATGTTCTTCTACATGCTTCACAATTTTATTCTTTACTATTGTTTCGACTAATTTGCCCGGTACTGAAGTTAGACTTACCGGTCTGTAATTGCCCGGATCGCCTCTAGAGCCCTTTTTAAATATTGGTGTCACGTTGGCTACCTTCCAGTCATTAGGTACGGAAGCCGATTTAAGGGATAGGTTACAAACCACAGATAATAGTTCAGCAATTTCCCATTTGAGTTCTTTTAGAACCCTTGGATGAATGCCATCCGGTCCCGGAGATTTGTTAACATTAAGTTTTTCTATTTGTTCCAAAACCTCCTCTAATGACACTTCAATCCGGGACAGTTCCTCAGATTCATTACCCACAAAGGACGGTGCAGATTTGGGAATCTCCCAACGTCCTCAGCCGTGAAGACTGAAGCAAAGAAATCATTTAGTTTCTCCGCAATGGCTTTATCGTCCTTGATTGCGCCTTTTATAGTTCGATCGTCTAGGGGACCCACAGGTTTTTTAGCAGGCTTCCTGCTTCTAATGTACTTAAAAAACATTTTGTTATTTCTTTTTGAGTTTTTGGCTAGCTGTTCCTCAAAATCTTTTTTTGCTTTTCTTATTACATTTTTACACTTGATTTGACAGTGTTTATGTTCCTTTCTATTTATCTCACTAGGATTGGACTTCCACTTCTTAAAAGATACCTTTTTGTCCCTCACTGCTTCTTTTACATGGTGGTTAAGCCACGGTGACTCTTTTTTAGGTCTCTTGCTATGTTTTTAAATTTGGGGTATACATTTAAGTTGGGCCTCTATTATGGTGTCTTTAAAAGTTTCCATGCAGCTTGCAGGATTTGGCTCTAGTCACTGTGCCTTTTAATTTCTGTTTAACTAACCTCCTCATTTTTGTGTAATTCCCTTTGAAATTAAATGCCAGGGTGCTGGTCTGCTGAGGTGTTCTTCCCACCACAGGAATGTTGAATGTTATTATATTATGGTCACTATTCCCAAGCGGTCCTGTAACGGTTATTTCCTGGACCTGATCCTGCACTCCACTCAGGACTAGATCGAGAATTGCCTCTCCTTGTGGGTTCCTGCACCAGCTGCTCCAAGAAGCAGTTATTTAAGCCATTGAGAAATTTTATCTCCGCTTCTCTTCCTGAGGTGACATGTATCCAGTCAATATGGGGGTAATTAAAATCCCCATTATTATAGAGTTCTTTGTTTTGGTAGCCTCTCTAATCTCCCTCAGCATTTCAATGTCAGTATCCCTGTCCTGGTCAGGTGGTCGGTAATATATCCCTACTGCTAATTTCTTATTTTTGGAGCATGGAATTACTATCCATAGCGATTCTATTGAACATGTTGATTCATTTAATATTTTTATTTCATTTGATTCTACATTATCTTTCACATACAGTGCCACTCCGCCACCCACCCGGCCTGCTCTATCCTTTCGATATATTTTATATCCCGGTATGATTGTGTCCCACAGATTTTCCTCATTCCACCAGGTTTCAGTGATGCCTATTATGTCAATCTCATTTAATACTAGGTACTCTAGTTCACCCATCTTATTAGTCAGACTCCTAGCATTTGTGTAGAAGCACTTTAAAAATTTGCCACTGCTTATTTGTCTGCCCTTCCCTGATGCATTGGATTCCTTTGTACGCGGTTGTTTGTCTGCTCTGGCCCACGGTTTGCCCTCTCCTCCTCTCTTTCTGACTACAGCTTAGAGAATCTCTATCAATGGATTCTCCTCTAAGAGAAGTCTCCTCCGATTTACGTGCATCTCCACACCAATCGGCTTTCCCCATCTCTCAGTTTAAAAACTGCTCTACGGCCTTTTAATGTTTAGTGCCAGCAGTCTGGTTCCACCCTGGTTTAGGTGGAGCCCATCCTTCCTGTATAGGCTCCCCTCTCCCAAAAGTGTCCCCAGTTCCTAATAAATCCAAACCCCTCTTCCCTACACCATCGTCTCATCCACGCATTGAGATTCTGAATCTCTGCCTGCCTACCTGGCCCTGCGCGTGGAACTGGAAGCATTTCCGAGAACGCCACCATAGAGGTCCTGGATTTCAGTCTCTTTCCTAGCAGCCTAAATTTGGCCTCCAGGACATCTCTCCTACCCTTCCCTACGTCATTGGTACCTACATGTACCACGACCACCGGCTCCTCCCCAGCACTACACATAAGTCTATCTAGATGCCTCGAGAGATCCGCAACCTTCGCACCAGGCAGGCAAGTGACCATACGGTTCTCCCGGTCATCACAAACCCAACTATCTATGTTTCTAACGATCGAATCACCCACTACTAACACCTGCCTCTTCCGAACTGGCATTCCTCCCTCAGAGGTATCCTCAGTGCGAGAGGATACCGCAACATCCTCTGGGAGGAGGGTCCCAACCACGGGATGGTTTCCTCTGCTCCCATTGAATGCTCTGTTCCCTTGAGACTTTCATCCTCCTTAAGAGCACTGGGGCTCTCAGACTGGAGGTGGACAGTACTACAGTGTCCCAGAAAGTCTCATCCACATATCTCTACCTCCCTTAGCTCCTCCAGTTCAGCCACCCTGGCCTCCAAAGCCCGAACTCGGTCTCTGAGGGTCAGGAGCTCCTTGCAACGGGTGCACACATACGCAAGCCGCCTACAGGGCAGGTAATCATACGTGTTACACTCGACACAATAAACAGGATAGCCCCCACTCTGCTGCTGGGCTTCTGTCTCCATTTTTCTAATGAATAAATTTAAGTATAAACTGGGATTCTTTTTAAACCTCTGGAATATAGATTATTATAAGAGTTATGTTTTAAAGAAGGCCAGAAGTCACTAGTGCCCTCTACCCTTCCCCTCTAACCTCCCTCTCCAAACTCCCTGTTAGCAATTCCTGTTCGCAAGCTCCCTGGTCGCTGAGTCACAGGCTTATATAGCTCTGGTAGCCCCTCCCCCTGACTGAGGCTTAGCCAATTAACAGAGGCTTCTAGAATTCAAACCTTTTAGAAGCTCCTTCAAGCAAACAAACAAACCAAACAGACAAACACAAGCTCAGCACACAGCAAATAACTCCCCCACACACAAACACACACTCCAGACAGCCACTTACCACAAGGGTCCCGTTTTTACTCCTCTTTCACCTGGAGAACTCCCTCTCCAAACTCCCTGTTAGCAGTTCCTGTTCGCAAGCTCCCTGGTCGCCTCCTGCCTTTGCCTTGGAGCTGCCCCTCGCTCTGGGGAGCCTCCTGCTTTCTGTGCAGGGCAGGGAAGGGAGAAGAGGGGCGCTGATGTCAAGGTGCCCCCTTTTCCACCCTGTGTCCTATCTCCACAGGGCAGAGAGGGGGCACAGCTGGACTGGGGATGGAGTTTGCTGGAGTGATGCAGGGTCAGGGCAGGGGTGAGCCTGCCTTAGCCCCACTACACCACCACCCAGGAGCCACCTGAGGCAAGAAGTGCCCAATTGAGCCCACATCCTGAAACCCTACCCCAGTCATGAACCCCCTCTTGCATCCCAGGCTCCTGCCCCAGCTCCAAGCACCCCTGCATCCAAACACCCTCCCAGAGCCTGCACCTAGAACCCCCTCTGGCAACCCAACTGCCTGCCCCACGCTCAGCTCAGAGCCCCTCTCACACTCCAAATCCCTTAATCCAAGACCAGAACCTGCACCCCAACTCTCTGCCCCTGCCTGCTGAAAGTGAGGGAGGATGGGGAAGGAAGGGAGAATGGAGTGAGCAGGGGCGGGGTCTCGGAGAAGGGGCACAAAGGAGGCGGGGCCAGGGTGTTTGGGTTTGAGGTACATCTTGGATTGCACTTAAATTAAAAAAGTGATCTGATACTTAAAGGTTGGAGACCACTTCATTAGACACTGTTTTTGCTCATGAAACTGCAGTTACTAAGCCACTTACAGAATGTTTTGAGAGAGGAAAAGTTGTGTCTACATGGGGAGAGGGAAAGAGAGGACAGGACTTGGAAAAGTTAAGCTAAATTAACTAAAGGGGTGAAGCTAATGTGCTTTAGTTACAGAGCTGTGAACTCTGTGAATGATCCCCTTTTGAAAAGAAGTGACTTTAGTCTGCAGGAGAACTAAGGTCACTTTACTTAGAGCATCCATACAGGGCTTAATCCACTTTAAACCAAAGACCTTTAAAATCACACACATAATTCATTTGGCTTATCTTTCTTAAGGGGTTTCAATGTAGAAATGCCTGAAATGATTAGTTCATCGGTCCCAAAGTGACTTGGTTAGCTCCAAAGTTATTCTTGCTACAATTTCTCATGCTACCACGTCATGAATGCAGTCTTCTCACTTCACTTTAATCTGAGGAGAGCAAAAAGTGATTTCAGATCCCCATTTAAACCAGTTCCATAGACTTACTTATTTGTATTGCAGTAGCACCGAGGAATTGTAATGAAGATAGACACAGAACTGTTTGTTCCAATGAAGCATACCTGGGCTTCTAGTCCTCCGAGAGAGGGTGGTGGTGGTGGTCACATTTAGCCACGGGACACGCTCTAACTTTATTAGCATTTTAACTGTCAGAGGTGCAATGTGGATTACAGGACAAATAATAGTCGCTTGTGATTTCAGGATTTCTGCCCAAGCCAATACAGTAAGAATTCTACAAGACAAGCCCCTGATACTAAGAAAAATGGTCCTAAAAGCAAAGAGTAAATATAGATCATTGTGCTTTTCTAATTGAGTCTTGTCCATCTGCCCGGCCCTCTCCAAAAACAAGTGCTGAGAGGCAGCTTGAAATAAAAAGGGTTGTAGGCTCATTACAATGTGTGCTTTTCACAACTGGCCCGTGAAGGGGATTCACAGCACGGTACACAACATCACACCCACTTTTATTGTGTTGACGTACCTTAGCATTGAGAACAATGGGGGCAAACCCACAGAAATAAGTCCCAAGACAACAGAATGGCCTGCTATTTGTAGGTCTTACAGAAGATGCGGATTTTCAGGAGGCGTTAGAGAAGACCTGATCCTACACAATACTACAGGTTGGACCTCCTGTGTGGTCCTGAACCACGGAGTTTGCCGGACCAAGGGAGGTCAAGGCTCCTCTCTGGGCATCCCCAGAGCCTGGGCTTCCCTCCCCACTGCTGGCCCCATGCTGGGGCTCCCAGGGTCAGCCTGCTTGGGCGAGGATTCCCCCCAGCCGCCGCTGGCCCCTCTCTGCCAGAGTTCCCAGCCAGGCCTTCCCACCGGCCCTGCTGCCGTTGGGGTTCCAGGCTGGGGCCGGGGCGTCTCTCTGGCTGCCACTGGCCCCACTCCTGGCGGGGATTCCCCCTGGCTGCCACTGGCACTGCTTCCACTGGGGTTCCCAGCTGTGGATTCCCCAACCCCACCACCTGCTGAGCTGCTGCCTGGGTTTCCGGCTGGGAATTCCTCCCTGACAGCATCGGCCCCACTGGGGATTCCTTTCAGTCACCGCAGGGCTGGACTCCCCCCCACCCACTGCAGGACCAGACCCTGCCAGCCCAACTGGGGCTCCCCAGCACCTGCGGGTCTCCCAGTTCACTCGTGTGCCTCGCCTCCGGGACACTCTTGTCCAGCAACATCCGGGGTCCTCCCTTCCGGACCACGGATGATGCCGGACCAGAGATTCCCAGATTTGGGAGGTTCAACCTGTACAATTCACCAGCTTACAGCTAAGGATCCTAAATATGATGTAGTCTCCATAAAAGCTGAGTGGACCATTTTTTGGCTTGGCAGGACCTAGACCATCCCAGACAGGTGCCTGTCAAACCGGTTATTAAAAGTCTCCAATGATGGGGTTCCACAACCTCCCTCAGACTCCTGTTCCAGAGCTTACCGTGTTTGTGTATATAACCCGCACTCGTGTATAACCCGCACTCCCGCGGTTTTTCTTTGCTGTGTTAAAAAAAAACAACCAAAACACTTAGATTACCCACAGACGTGTATAACCCGCGGGTTCTATAGGCTAATTCACGGTAATTGCACATACCAGGGGGGAATGGAGAGCACAGCGCAGGCAAGCTAGCCGGCCTGCGGGAGAGGAGCCCTCCCTGCAGGGGAGCAGAGTTGACCCAATTCTAATGGGTAAAAATAAACTTGTATACCCCACGGACATGTATACCCCGCGGGGGGGAGAGGGGGGGTTGTAAAAACATGTATAACCCGTGGGTTATATACACTAATTTACGGTAACCATCTTTAAGAGTGAGACAGTTTCACTGATATCTAAATTAAGTCTCCCCTGCTGCAGATTAAACCCATTACTTCTTGTCCTATCTTCAGAGAACAACTAGTAACAGGCCTCTTTATAACGGCCCTTAACATACTGGAAGACTTATCAGGTCCCTCCTCAATCTTCTTTTCTCAAGATTAGGGTGGACTGATTTAAATCAAGTTACCAAAACAGCTCAGATGGGCTCTGCTTAGCGCGCACTTAATTTTGGAGTAAGACCCACTGAACTCCTGGGCACTTCTGTTTCTTTAAGAAAACAACTATAGAATGGGGTTCCCTTGAAAGAGCTGAATTATGCTGAATAGGAAATAGACTTATGGCATGACCATTATGGTCTGCTGCCATGCTGTTCCAAAATAAGGGGCATGTATTATGTAAGATAAAATAAGAAAAGGACATCCACTGGTAGCTGGCAACTCTAGATTTCTCTAATTGCAGCTTTCTGTACTGTATAGATTCTAAACCTAGTTAACTAATTAAACAAGCCATAAGGATTAGCTAAGCTAAACTTTTTTTACCCTCGCAACACAGCAAAACAGCTTGGGAATTGACTTGTCAAATCACACATACTAAAAGACAGAGAGAGTCTTGAAGAATGACGCATGGCAAGTGAATTAGGTAAGTTTCTAACCAGCTGATCCACTCAGCCATATCCACATCTTCATCTACATCATCTTCTCCCATTAAGCAGTTCCCTTATGATGTTTCATTCTTGCACGGCTTACACTTGGCATGTTTTCCTTTTTCAGCGAGGGAATGAATTTCTTCAAACTACTCCCAGATAGGCTCTTTCACGCCAAGAAGCCAGGACAGTTTTTCTGTGGCAAAAGTGCAGGAGTATAAGCTGTGTGTGCGCTGAATAATGTCTTCCCTTTTTCTTTCCAGTCCACTCCACTGTTCCTTTCTGTGCTGCCTCTGTCCTCTGTTATGTATTGTTTCTCTGTCTTTAAAACAAACTCCTCTGCCGTGCTTGGCCAAGGTCCACTACCACACAAGCACAGAAGAAAAACAATCCTGTCCAGCCTGTCTCTTCACATGTGGCTTTAGTCTGCTGAGACACGGAAACTGAAAACCCAGAATTTTCAAGAAGCAAGAGCTGTTTGTTAGGCTGGGCAGACTAGAACCATTCATTCATTTTTATGAGACTGTAAGGCTATGTCTAGACTACATTCTATTTTCGAAAAGAGGATATGCAAATTCCCACGGAATTTGCATATCTTCTTCCGATCTCACTTTCAAAAGCGGATTTTTCGAAAGTGAAAGTAGTCTGGATGCATTTTTTTCTGGGAGGTTTATGCAGTTTTTTCAAAAAAGGGTGGCGGTTTTTTTGTTTTTTTGTTTTTTTTTTTTCAGGGAAAAAAAACGCATCCAGACTACTTTCACTTTCAAAGATCTGCTTTCGAAAGTGAGATCGGAAGAAGGCAGGAATTTGCATATCCTCTTTCGGAAACTAGAATGTAGTCTAGACGTACCCTAAGATTAGGTGTAGCATGTTTGTGATGAGCTTTGATTGTAACATTTTTAAATGAGAAATTTAGTATTTTATTGATGACTTTAAAAAATGTAAAAAAAAAAAAATCTGATTTTTAAATGTTTTTAAAAAAAATCATTGATATTTATCCACCCCACTCAAGACTAAAATGTGTCCAGGGTTTTTTGGGGTTTTTTTTAAGCTTTTCCTCCTAAGTCTGGTTTTCCAAACTTTTTAAATCCCTTTTGTAGCTCTCCTCTAGATTCTCTCCAACTTGTCCACGTTTTTCGTAAAAAGTGTGGCACCCAGAAGTGGACACCATACTTCAGCTACTTCACCTGTGGCAGGTGGAGCCAGACAGTTCCTCCCTTCCCCCCAGTGTCTGAGAGATGACAAGCCCAAACCACTCCACTTCAGGCCTCCTTCACAGTCACCGTGTTTTGTTTTGTTGCTCCCTCAGGTTTCTGCCTGTAGTGCTACATCCATATATTTACAAACCCTAGACAGGAATGGTGGAACTGCCTAAAAAGTGTGTCGGGAGAGGGGGAGGCACAGGTGCCCAAACCATGGACCCTTCCCTTCTCCCTAAACCCTCACCCCACACTGCTTCTTGCCCCAATGCCCCGGCCCCTGTTCAATCCTCCCCACTCCCTCATCCAGTAGAAAATGGGAGGGCCACGGCCCACCCTGTTCTGGTATCACTTGCTCTGGCCAGCTCCCCACACTTGTCTACCTCTCCCTTCTTCCTGGCTCCCAGCCCCACCCCCCTTCCCGGCCATCATAGGTTTAACTGTCTGAGCCAGAGTGGCAGAAACCAAACAATAACATTTGGCGTGAACTTTCTATAGAACCTTCCCTGGTGGGCAGGACTCCTGATGAATGGGAGTGGTTGGTGCATTGCATTCATAAGCTTTTCCCCTATAGCTATCGCCTGTAAAAATGGAACTTACAGCTTTTTTTCTGAGCATTATTATCCCTGACATCATGGCAGCACTTAAAGTTCCCTGAGCCCGCTGTGGTAAGAGCTGTACAAGATAGTAGGTCAATCCCTAAAGAGTTTACAACCTAAGTAATTCAAATGAATGGCAAGGAGTCTTATTAAAGCATCGCATAAGACATTAATAACTCTACCATCTGTTTAAGGATGGATTTGCGGTGACTCTAGTTTTTCTGTGACAAGGGGTATGCTACTTCCTTCGTTCCCATTAGCCCACGTTTGATTTATGTGCTAGCAGGCAAAGCCAAATAGAGAGAAATATGGTTGTGTGTTGATGATGTTGGAGTTCCATGTGTGGTCACAATCAGCCTCTTGAACACCGAAGATAAGGCCTGCAACTGGCATAATTCAGCACAGACCTTAATGGAGACAGGACAAGGGGGCTCTGTAGGATTGCTGGCAGCTCCCGAATGTGTAGCAGATGTCGAGAATGGTCCAAATCAGATAGCTACACTGGTATCGATGAGGATTCCTAGGGTGGAATTTGCTTTACTCTCTCAATGTATTTTTGTCACATCACCACTAGACAAAACACAACATGCTGTCAGAGGATGGACTGTACAAGAACAAGGCTTCGCGGATGTGCTCTGCTTAGCGCTAAAGAACTATAAGCCCCACTACCTTGATTGGTTTCGGCTGCAACAGCAAGCATGTTGTTCAGCTTCAGGGCACTGGTCCGGCTGTTTCCGAAGTCACTTCCCTATATCCGCTCCTTTCACCTTGCTTTCAGTTCCCACACAACATTGCTGCGCAGTCACCCGGGTGGAGCCATTGCAGAATGCAGGTATGCACAGCTCTGCCGTCAAGGGGCGCCTCTGTGGTGCTTATGTAGCTAGGACATCTACTGGAATTCACCTCTGCGTTGCCAGTGACACGGAAAAGTGGAGGGTTGAAACATGGTGATTTTCCAATTGTTCTACCTCAGACAGATTCAAGGAGCACTATGAGTAGGTGCTCCAAGTGGTGGGAAGCAGAATTACTCAGCCCTGAATGCTTCATTTTAGGGGGAAAACCCTTATTTTGTACATGCACATGGAGCCACCATGTACTAACCCTCCTCCACCCATCAAGTGGATTTGGGCATTCCTGACCTGAAGTCAGGAAATCCCTCCCTCATTCATCTCTCCCTGAACATGGTCAATGTTCAGCCAATAGTAAATCCCCTTCTGCTCTTATGAGCAAATAAGAGACTTGTTCCTGCAGTCGCTCTCTTCTGAGTACACACAGATTCTTACTTTAAACTCAGGCCACGTCTACACTACAGATAAGATCGAAGCAGCTGCAGACAATCTTCCAGGGTTCAAATTAGCGCGTCCAGTGAAGAGACGCTAATTCGAACTGAGAGGGCACTCCCGCCACCACAAGGAGTAAGGGAAGTTGAAGGGAGAGTGTGTTCCCTTCGACTTCCCACAGTGTGGATGGTACCAAAATTCGACTTAAGATAATTGCGTAGCTTAAATCGAAGTAACATAGCTGGAGTTGCGTATCTTAATTCGAACTTATCCCCTAGCGTAGACCAGGCCTCAGAGTCCTCCTCTCTGAAGAGAGAAGGTGGCTGAGGTAATCGCTTGTTGTTAGACCCACTTCTGTTGGGGAGAGACACAAGCTTTCAAGGTTACACAGAGTACTCCTCTAGGTTTCCCCTGAAGCACATTTTGTATCTGCGTTCGACAGCCAAAGTCCAAGCAGTCATTTTGGAAGGTAAAGCAGATTGTGTGACATTGTCTAGAATTGCCAGTTAGGCTCGGAAGGGCTAGATTTGTACTGGTAATGTCGCTAAACATCAGCTATCACTGTACAAACGCATACCCATGAAAAAAATATTTTCATCGTTGACCATCAAAATTCACAGATGGGCAAAGTAAGGAAAGTGCTGCTTGACAACTTGAGATTTTGATTTATGTTGACGATTTGCATTTTCACTTATCGAGCAATAACATTTTGAATCTCAACATCTTACCATTACATAAATGTCTGACCCCGCTGCAATTTCTTGCAACTGTGAAAATGTTAAAAAAATACCAACAAAAGTAAAAACAATACTATCAAAGTTATGCAAGAGTTCTGCCATCCCTTATTACAACCACATATAGGCCGTACGTCATTCAACTCCTCTGTCGGACGGGTCAAATCATATTAACTAACAGCAATGGCATAAAGGAAATTAGCCACTTTTATTAGCCTGCTGTATGCTGGTCAGTTAACTGACAAGACACACACACAATCAGATGTGTCAACATGCCACCCAGGATGTAAAATGCCACAAGTTAACCACAGAGCAGGTAGGTTATAGAAAGCATACCCAGGGCTTTAACAAGTCAGCGTGTCACTGGTGTGAACAGCATATACAGCATTTGCCAAACTTACAGCAGGAAAATGGGGCTCTGGAGAAAGATCTAGAGTCCCCTGGTTTTTTTTCTATTACACATGCAGTTTGCCTGGGTTTAAACTGTGTCCACCCCCAGATGGTTTTTAATATCGTGAAGGATATTTAGGATCAGAGGAAGTTATTTTATTCTGTGCCTGAGTTTCTTCATGCTGACAGAGGAGTCATTGACCATAGTGGATTAGCCAGGGGGGCGGCAGAAAAATGGGCACACCTCCCCCCACCCCACTTCCTGACAGAAATGCCAGGGGATGAAGCAAACCCTCATGCCCCCAACCTTATTTCCCCAGCAGGAGTGCCCAGGAGGGGGAAGAGAACTGCTGGCAGAAGGGGTAGGGGAGGGATCTCTACTGGCTGCGGCCCAGGGCCCATAAAACACTATTCCGCCTCTGGTGAGGGGCCTTATTTTATTGATAGACACATACTATAGGATCAAATCCAGAGAATAGTAAGGGTCAGTGGTCACTGTATATATTTTCTAACCTCAACTACAATACAGTGTACACTTACACACAGAACCAATGCTACCCTTAGATATTTGACTCACTTTCTTCCTCTTACTTGTGCAGGATTCTGGAATAATTTGTATAGCAGGGCTGCTCTGAGCCATGGAGTCAAACTGTGAATTCTGTATTTAACATAAACCACTTCAACCCAGGGAGTGTGGGAACAGACCCTGCACCCTAGCCCAGCACTAATGTACTTGTGGATTGGGTTTTGAACTGTATCTTCTGTTTTATCTTGTAGATGGCATAGTTGTGCTTCTTGTATACGTGTATTTTTATACTGCCTATAGGAACAGAATTCAGAGTTTGTATTTCAAAGGAGTTACATTCATATAAGACTCCCCCCCCCCCCCCCCCCAGTTACAAACTAACACAGCTTCCCTTCCGATTTTATTCATGTACAACCAGAGTAATGGTTATGAATCAGGCCCCATGTGTCTAACTGAACTGCTCCAGCTTTGAATGTCAAATACTCCGTTACAAGCTGTTTGCAAACAGCCTATAGGCTAAGAACTATCCAGAGAAGTTACTCTGAGAATTTCTGTGGACCAAAAGAAGCAACATTGATTAAATTATCAGGACTATTTGTATTCTTTCATATGCTTTGCCTGCAGTCGTCTGTTCCTTTTAGTCTGGGTCCAAACTCCAGAGAAAGCACACACAAAAACAAACCCAAAACACCCAAAAAACTCCCACACCCCACAAACAAGTAAATATAAAGATTTCAGTGTTTATTCAAAAGATTCTGATGGTTGGGATTTGGCCCGTGCCTGCCTATTGGATATCCTTGTACTATATTCTCATATACTTTGTTTTGTGTTCAAACACTAAATGATATTTGTGTCACTTTTGGAAAACATCTGGACGCAGATTTCACCACACTATATAATTTGTATTTCTGGCACCTGTTTAGAAATGTATGAAATAATTTCTAATTACGTTGACCAACCAGCTTGAGATTCTATTGGAGAACACGTACAATTTTCTAATCATGCAGCAAGATACTTATAAATCCATAGTCCTGCTAAAACAGGATGGGTGAAAACCTGTGACATAACCTCAGAGAGAATTTTATTAACCTATAGCAGTCACAGAAAATAGAGGTGAGGATGAACATGATCTATAAAAGGTTTGTGTCTCCTGCACATGCAGGAGGATGAAGTTTGAGAGCATCTTTCAGACACTGAACCAACACTGCGCTGTCACTCAATCACAACCCTCCTTCAGCATCAGATGCAGCAACCATCAATATCTTAAACAGTATAACTTATTTTTTAATTAGATCTTAGAGAAAGTGACATACATCTGAAGGCCTTCCCAACGCTGAGAATGTCCCCTCCAAATGAATTTCCTTCCCATTGCTTTCCATGGCTAGACACAACCTGCCCGTATTCAATGAAGGACAAATGATTGCATCTTAGGGCGCGGTTACACTAGGAAATTATTCTGAAATAACGAAATTTGAAATAACTCCCAAAATAGCATGTCGACATAATGGGGGAGCCTTGAAATTAGTCCGAGGCAGGCTCCATTAATGCGGAGGTGCTACTTCATCTTAAAGCCCCAAGCAGCACTGGGGAGTAATTACTCTGAATGACTCTGGGGAGTAGTTATTTTGAAATAGCCGCAGTGGAGCATCCACACTAATGCTATTTTGAAATAAGCGTTATTCCCCGAGAAAAGCAGAAGTACAGATTTTGAAATAACGGGCTTGGTAGAGTGGATGCTCCACTTATTATTTTGAAATAAGGGGGGTTATTTTGAAATAACTCTCTTGTGTAGACGAGGGCTGTGTGTTGTGCGTGAGAGTGTCACACTTTTATCAATGTAAGCTACTCTGGGCTTGTCTTTTCCCATTGGTAACGTTCTTACATGCCTTTTCCCATTGGTAATGTCATACTGACCTTGGACACAGGAGATAAGTCTCTGCTTGTTCCAGTACTTTTTTTAATTACGACACATTAGCATGCACTTTGATCTAGGATTGCACCCATCGCCTTCCCACGCTGTACTCCATTGGCATTTTCAGTGGAAAGTTTTTTTTCCCCCCTTCAAACATCATCATTAACAAAGTAACCAGTCAACTGCTTTCGTTTCCTTTTAAAGACATCTCTCATAGATCATGGATTTGTTTATTCTTCACAAGCACCAGCTAGAATGGGATGGGCCATCCCTGAAAAATGGCAGCGTCTGACAGTGTCATGATTCTTCCCTTAATACACATCTGTGACTTCCACCAGGCTCAGCGGGAGTGATGTACACAGACCAAGGTGTCAAACTTTGGACTCCTTCTTGGAGACAACAGTGGGTGCAGCCTCCACTTTCCAATCCACACTTCACTCCACTCTCTGTGCCAACTCTTCTATGCTTTCTGTGACAGCCACCCATGTGCACAGAACCCCAAAGGCAGTTGAAAGAGTTTGCCAAACAGCCGGTAACAGCTTTTACTTAATACTGACCTGATCCTGATTTGAACAGGCAACTTAGAAGCTGTATATTCCACTTCCAAGCTCTTGTGGATGTAATCATGTTTGAAAACTATCTTTGATTAGAAACGAATGAATTGTTCAGAGGTAACCTACCTTTTTGGGCTGTCTCTTTTGCCAGGAAGACGCAAGTCAGTCATATCGCTGCAATCCATCGGGGATGTGATCAAACAAGCCTTTCAGAACAAACACTTTGCTTGCTGGAGATGCCCACTGAAACAGACCAGTTGTTCCTCAGAGTTATCTTCTCCTCTTACTTTTGTTTTGGCAGCCAAAATGAGAACAGAGTTTAGGAAAGGATGGTGCTTTTTTCTATGGATTAAGAAAAACAAAAAAATAAGCAGAGGGCTACATTTAAGTTACCTAAATACTTTTTGAAAGATACAGAGAAACACACCTTGTGAGATTTTCAGAAGTGCCTAAGTGCCATGGAAATCTTTTTGAAAATTCTACTAGACACTAAGCTGTATCTTCAGGCACCTAAATGCCTTTTCCCAAATAAAAGGACACAAATTGTTCAGTATGATTTTTACCACCAGCTCGTGTTCAAATATATCTTCAGGCTCCTTCGGGCAGGGTATAGGCAGGCAGAGTAGGTCTAGTCTCATGTATCCACTTTTTGTTTTGGCATTCCAGCTAGCTAGCAGAATTAGCCCTGGTCTACACTGGCAAGTTATTTCAAAATGATTGACTTAGTGACAGCATAGCCACTAAGGGCATGCCTGCACTAGGGAAATTATTTTGAATTAACTAAATTTGGAATAACTCGTGAAATAACAGAATTGAAATAGTGTTATTCCCCGAGGAAAGCAGGAGCCCCAGATTTCAAAATAACCCCCCCCCCTTATTTTGAAATAATAAGCAGTGTATCCACATTACCAACCCCATTATTTCGAAATAAGGGGCTGGTTATTTTGAAATCTGTGCTCCTGCTTTCCTCTGGGAATAACACTATTTCAATTCTGTTATTTCAGGAGTTATTCCAAATTTAGTTAATTCAAAATAATTTCCTAGCGCAGGCATGCCCTTAGTGGCTATGCTGTCACTAAGTCAATCATTGCATACAGGAGGTCCCCGACTTGTGACCGCCCAAGTTCCAACCCCCCGCACTTACAACCATTTTTATAAGTGCAGAAGGGGCCGGAACCTCCCGACTTACGCCCTCGGCCTGCATTTACGACAGCGCACGGCGCCTATCGTAAATGAGGGTTTGAGTTACAATGTCCCTGACTTGCGACACTTCCCCCCGGAACCAATCGCATCACAAGTCGGGGGCCTCCTGTAATTAATATTTTGGGATGGGGGAAAGAAAATACCATGTGCAGTCCTTGGAGTCAACTTTTAGATAGAAGCCTGTCTTGTGCTCAGAGAAAATGGGGAAGAGCAACTGAGTGAAGATCATCTGCCCATTAAAAATTGCCAACATTCATGTTTTGAGAATTTGGTGATTTTTGTCAAAACCGACTAAAGCTAAAATGGCAATTTGTGAAATTATATGCAAGATGTGAATTTTGCACAGCTTTCCACAGCAATAGTAAGTAGTGTCAAAAAAATATATCCATCTATATCCTTGCAAGGCAGGATTATGGTTATGGTTAAAACATTTGGCGATGGACTTGGATTTGGGGTCTGTGTCTGGTTCTGCCACAGTCTCCCTGCATGACCTAGAGCAAACCATTCAATCTCTGTCCCTCGGGTCTAAGACTATAAAATGATGGTAACGCCCTTTGTGTTGTCTTCTTACACTGATCTCTTCAGAACAGGGACTGTCTCTCACTATGTGTATGTCTATCTTGTAGCACAATGGGGCTCCTTACCTTACCTGGGGCCCCTAGGAACTACCATAAACCAAATTAATACAGGTTGAACCTCTCTAGTTAGGAACCCTCGAGACCTGGCCCATGCCGAACCAGAGAATTTGCCGAAACATGGGAGGTCAGTATTGTCTAGCAGCATTACCAATACCTCCACTGCTTACTGGGCTCTTAGAAGACATTTAGGGGTAAATGAGAGCTAAACAACAGCACAGGACACTAAGAACCAGGACTGCAGGCTGTACACAAACTTTATGGTACTGCGGGAAACATGGCCACACCCATAGTAAGTGGACAGCTGGCTAACTAAAATCATGCCGGACCACAGATGTTGCCAGACCACAGAGTACTAGACTCGAGAGGTTCAACCTGTAATGACTTTCCTCAATGTCTAAGGCACTGAAGAACACCACCACCTTTTGCGCCAGTAGGAAGGTAAAATATAATAGACGCAGGATGGGGGTTAGATTTTTAGTTGGCTCTGTTCCATTGCAGAACACACTGGCAGCCCTGGAGCACGTAAAGGTGGGTTAAGATCAGCTCGGCCTCCCCTCCTGCCAGGTCCTGCACTGAATTCAGAGAGCCGAGGTCCTGCACTAATGTGGCTGAAGCGTATTTATCACCTGCTGCTTAGAACTTATCTTTTGCCCTTTAAACAGAATATGTAAAGGCAAACTAGAAAATCCCTCCTTCATGAGAAAACATGACGGAGATCATAAAAACCACTTCAAATTCATTGCAGAGGAATGGGTAGCGTGACTGCAGCTCGGCCTAATGGGAATTTGGGATTAATGAGGGACTGAACTTCCCATGGATCGGTATTTCTGGCAGTTAGCTGCCTTCGTGGTATTTGGAAGCTGGGGTCACATCAAGAGACCAGCGGTACCCTGGAAATGTTAGCTGGCTTTCATTAGAGAAGTTTGTTCCCTCTGAAATGGCAGCCAGCGCTCCCCTGAGGTTTTAAAAGATTTGTTGGGGACTAATTTGTGTTTTTTAAATACGCCTCTCTTGCTGTCCCAAGAAGTGTGACTAAGCCAATGTCATATGTTAGACACTCTACAGGTCACTAACATGCAATGCTGGGGCCAAGGTCTAAGTTGGATATTAGGAAAAGCTGTTTCACCAGGAGGGTGGGGAAGCACTGGAATAGGTTGCCTAGGGAGGGTGTGGAATCTCTATCCTTAGAGGTTTTTAAGTCCCGGCTTGACAAAGCCCTGGCTAGGATGATTGCGTTGAGGTTGGTCCTGCTTTTAGCAGGGTTTTGGACTCGATGTCTCCTGAGGTTTCTTCCAACCCTGTGATTCTAAGTAGAGGAAAAGAAACAGACATTCTGCAGTTTAATTCCCCCATGCACGTGGCTATAGTGCTGTGCAGCATTGGCACTTGCTCTTTGGGAGGGACAGAAAGACCGCTCCTCTCCATACATGTCCAAGGAACCTAGGCGGTCAAAAGAATCTCTGCTCCCCAAAAGAATCTCTGCTTCCTTAGCTATTCTGACTAAGGAATAGCTTCAGGCATTTAGAAGCTAATGAGTATTTCTCTTGCCATTCAATCTGGAGATCTTATTCCTGACAATCAATATTAGAAAAAAGGTTTTATAAGCTTGCAGAAGTATATTATTTTTGCTATAAATGGATCTCTATCAAGTACAAGCAGTGCTAATAGAACCCGGGCATTTATTAAGAGTATTTAAATTTAGCGTTTGCTATTCTTTGGCTAGGGAAATAATGCAAATGCCAGGGTAGAGATAATTACCATGGTATGATAAATATCCATTTTTAATGGTGTCCAATGTAAATGCACTGCAGGAACTACTCCATAGGCTGTGCTGAACAGGGGCCAGTAAAGTACACCAGCTATTGGATGGCAACGCAAATAAACATTGGGAGGTAAGTGCACTTTTATTTTACATTGTTTATGGAAAGAGAACATTGAATAGTTTGCTACCGAGAGGCAGATAAGTCAGATTTACTGTACACTTACATCATCTTGCATAACTCGCTGTTTTACTTATGTTCCTCTGTAATAAAACTAAAACCACCTTGGGAAGATACTATAAAATGAATTCTCATCTTATAATTGGGATTTATTCAAGATAAAGGCCCCTGGGTAAAACATTCCAAGGCCCTTGTAATAAAAAGGAGTTACAAAAACTGAAATAAAAGTCACAAGGTGTAGATTCCTCAGACAATTCTCAGACACCTTAAAAAGAAAGGAGATGCATACCAAGGAAGACAGAGAGCTACAGATTGCTTATCTGCTTATGCAATTCGCTCACCGCAGTCATGGAGGATTATGCTGAAGGCCCTATATAACAATCAACGCTACGCGAAGCACTGTTTCTGCAATCTCTTTCAAGGACAATTGAACCAACGCTTCATGGCCTGGGACAAATGGTGTTCTTGGAAATACAATTACAGTAGTGACAGCAAGCAAATACTGTACTGCAACTAGTTCAGGCTGCCTTCTGTATGTCTGATATGAGGTTCCCTCCTCACTCAACTGTGTCTCAGTACAAGCATTCCTGTCTCACCAATAAATGGGATTCAAAGGACAGATGGGGGGGGGGGTCCTGATTCTGAGAGTAACTTCAAGCAGGGTCTTTGGCCAATCTTCCACCTCAAACCATGTTCCAGCACAGAACTTTGCATGGCCTCATCTGCTTTTATACCAACAGAGCAGCTCACCAGACACTGCGCATCACACAACTCACTGTTAAGGTTTTGTGTTAGCGAGAGAGTCCGATGGAACTGGGTTGCATATTGCTTTTCGGTATCTGTGGGAGATGAAATATGGGCCAAGTTCTCTGCTTGAAGGGTAGGGCAGGAGGCGAGGGGCAGAGTGAGCAGGGAGGGAAGGGCCGGGCTGGGAATGGGGGAAGAAGAGGGCAGGTTGGGAAGCGAAGGAGGGGAGCTGAGCTCTGGGGTAGCACAAGATTGCAGGGAGCGAGGGCTGCGCGGGGTGGTGGTGGAGGAATTGGCTGGGAAGGCGAAAGAGCAGAGGGGTGCAAGCAGGGATAGGCAAGGATGGCTGGGAGAAAGGGGCCGGGGGGAGCAGAGAGGGGAAGGAGGGGCATTTCCAGGCGACTGACCAGAAGATCCTTTGATTGAGGGGTGGTGCTCAGGGTGTCTCTGGGCAGGGAGGGGCATGGCTTGTGGCTCCCTCTCAGGGGAGGAGGACAGGGGACCCCTTGATGTATTGCCCTGGGGCCCAGAATTCAGCCTACAGCTCCCAAGAAACAACACAGAATGTTGGAAATGGCAAGGAACGTCTTAGGCAGTGCTCTCCAGTGCTTTTGCGATATCACAGGCAATGTGAAGGAGGAAAAAAATGCACAAGTCTTTCCCCTTACCCTATCTGTGCTCTTATAAGGTTTTGGATGGATAAGAGATCTTCTGCCACAGCCTTAAACTGTCACCACAGCATAGGTTGCTAATACCCACTTCCAAGGAGTCCTTTTCTACCAGGAAGCAAACTGCACGTTTGGGAGATTTTCACCGAACCAACCCGCATTGGTAGGATTACCTCCCCTCCATCACTTTGCACAACTCTGCTGAGTCAACCTGTTGGCCAGGTTCAGTTAAACCTGCCCCAAGGAGATGAAGGTTTGAACGGGGATTTTAAATAAAATGCAGAGCCTCGATCCAATTCAGCATTTCCAAGGGCAACGATTCCTTTTAGTTGGAGGCAGGGCACAGCGCAGACCTGCTATTGGCTGCAAGAGTCTGGGGCTTTGCAATCTGAACTAAAGCCTGTCAGGATTTCAATGGGCTTTGGATCAGGCCCTGAGAAACAACAGCCCCAGGCTCCAGTCATGTCAGGTATATTCTTGGGTTAACATGCCTGGCTCACCATCGCAGTGCACACAAATCAGGCAGCGTCTCTGGCGTTACCTAGACAGGCACGTGGCCCCGGGCAATGCAACAGGAACATACGACAGAGATTTTATATGCTCCGATTCAGGAGCAGGCAGCTCTGAACCGCCTATGCAGTTACGAGCGCCCCGGGGAGGCGAAGAATGCTTTGCCAGTATTTTAAAAGTACGAAAGTGCCACGGTTGCTAAGCTCAGCTGGCACTTCGCTGCTGGTTGTGACACTCTTCAGGGCTCCCTGCAGCTATTCCCATACAGGAGGCTGGCCCTGGCCCCTGCTATACTTTATTAGCTGATTTATTAACTCTGCTGGATGTCACACCAATTCCACCCTTTGGGGAAACCCCACAAATGCAGCTGGCTCAGCCGGCATAAAACTGGGCGAGCAGGGAAGATCTTTAAGCTCCTGATGCTTTTTCCTTTCAGTCGTCTCACTCCACAAGTGTCCCGGTGCAAGTTATACTGGCCACCTCCCCGGACTGTAACTCCTACTTTCAGCTTGAAACCGAGCCACTGCCGAGACTGTCATTTTAACAACGGCTCAGGCACCTGCTGCAGAATTCTGCAGGAAAGTTGCCATTCTGTGCGAGTCTACAGCACCTGCCCATAAGAGACAGTTCAAACCCCCGGCCAGTCACCTTTGACCCCCAGTTAACATGGCAAAACTTTTGGTATCTACACAAGGGCTTCCGTATAAGGACAACCTGAATATACAGGACCTTGGAGGCCAAAGCCAGAAGCTCACTCACACTGAGCGCAGGGGGGTAACCACATTAAGGACTGAATCAAAAGTGACAGAGACTTCAGGATGTCTTTGCACATTACAGGAAGAGGATTGTGGTTATCATGCTGTGACAGACCTGGGGACTGGCCCTGTCCAGCAGGACTGGGCAATATGCGGCCCGGGGGTCAGATCCGGCCCTCCTAACACTTTGATCCACCCACGGACTGCATATGGCTGCTTTCTAGTTATATCCTGCTGTCCAGGCCACTGAATTTCCAGGAGTTGTAGCAGGATCCTATTTAAATGGCTCCCAGTCATGGCACTACCCTGTCAGGAGCCAGAGCTGCGAGCCTTTTAAATAGCCACAGCTATCCCAGGCAGCTGCCAGGCCGCACAGTAGCGGCAGAGCCGGGAGCCACAAGCCCTTTGCTGTGTTTTTAATTCAAAGTCTCCAGCTCCAGACAACTCTGGGGGGAGGCTAGTCCCCAGCCTCACCCCTTCTGCCCCAGGCCCTGCCCTGCCCCTTCCAGGAGCAGAGCTGGCCCGTGATCATGTACCAAAATTCATTAAGTGCCCCTCCACGAAAATTATTGCCCACCCCTGTGCCACAGGCTTCCCCAGTGATCCTGGGCAAATCACAGAATCCCCTCCCCCCCCCAAACTATAAAAATAAACCTTTTCTTGTCTATTTCAATTATATAAGGGACTCTCTCTTACTAAGCATGTACCTGTGCCTAACACTATAGGGCCTCGATCTTAAATGTGTCCCCTTATTTTTACAATACTTCTACTGCTAATGGTTATAGATTCCACAACACAATCTCATGTTGAGATGTAGAGGCATCATTTGAGAAGAGAAGACCCACGTCTCAATTTTCATGCAATATCTTGATAACTGGCTGTTGGAGGCGAGGCTAAGCCAGTTCACCAAACACTCCTCTGAGATTTAAGAACAACCACACACGCACACAACAAACAAACAAACTCCACATAGCCTGTCCTGAGGCCAGGTGACACAGAAAGAAAGGTTGTGTCATAACATCACAGGCGATCACAACAGTGCAGTCTGCAGTCACTGACAGAGTGTAGATTTTCCACTCGTTCGTCATTTGCTAAGCCATGTTATCCAGCCACAGAAAAGAAGACACACTTTGTTTGCATGTTAGATACAGAGAATTTAGAAATTCAGGAGGAGAAAAGCCATTTTATCTACAGACAACTTCCTAGTTTTCATTGTATTAAAAGACTCTTCCTTTACCACAGGGGTTCCTAATCTGGGGTACGCATACCCCCAAGGGGTACAAGAAGCTTGTCAAGGGGGTATGGGGAATATTTGGTAAACAACTAGATTATCCTAACTGAAATATTCTAAAAGTAGTAGTGTTAGTGAAAAAAGTTGTGGATGCTACAGTCTAGAATTTATTTCCTTTCATATTGAATAGGGGGTACGGGAAGGTTTACTGAAAGCCAAGGGGGTACGGGGACCGAAAAAGGTTGTGAACCCCTGCTTTACCACATGGCTGAGGAGAATGCCCGGGGCCTAGACTAGAGATCATTTTCTCTTAATGACACTGGTTCAGATTCAGAAGTTAATGGCAAGCAAGTTCATTCACTGTCCCCTCAAAGTGGATCAATGGTCAGCTTCTGTAAGCACTCCTGGCCCTAGCAGACAGGTGTTCATGCTACAGTCCATGCTTGGCAATATCAGTACATGAATTTGACTCAAAGAGATTCACTGAAATCTCCCAGGCAGGTTATTTGCAGCGGCTGCGTTTATCATTTCCTCAAGATCCCATGAGCTCTGCTCTGCACCAGGAACACCGGACTTGCCTTAGTGCAACAGCGGCCTGTACCAACTGCTTCAGAACAAGATGGAAAAAACAAAACCCCATGCCAGTCAAGTCATGGAATAATCCACCCAAAGGCGAAGCCTCATGCTAGCCCTGACTGTTCGTGGTTGTCTCATCCCCAAAAGTATGAAGAATTTTACACCCCCCTCCTTTTTTTTTTAAAATCCTACCACCACAAGATCACCCCCCTCTCTAGTGTTAGTCATGGCTGCTGCCTCAGTTTCCTAGCAGGGCCACAGACTCCTGCTGGGTAGCATGCATGGGTGATTTAACATTTACCTCCCGCTACATTAGGAAAATCCCACCCCTTCAGAATACAGTACAACAAAAAAGGCCCAAATAAACACTGGCTCCGGCCAGCTGGTACTCACCCCTTCAGGGGCACAGTCCCTCTCTGAGGATTGGCAGGGCCTTCTCCCCGCTGGCTCCTCCAGGTTCTTTTCCCCTCCCCTGCAGGGTGCAAACTGGGCTGCGCACAGCTGAGCAGCAGCAGAGTCTAGCCCCAGCTGGTTTGCTAGGCTTATAATCAGCTCCCACCCAGCTGCAGAGGGGACTGGGTGAAAGGGGGCTGTCTCTGCAACAGCACCCCCCTTCCCCAGGCAGTCTGCATGCTCTGGGTGAAGGCCCAAGCGCCCTTCCTTCCCCTACTTGTGCAGCCTGGTCTTTAGGCCTCTTCCCAGCGCTGCTGCAGGCTCCTTTACACAGCTTGCTCCTGCCTGATCTCTGTAGCTCTCCCCTTTATCTTGGGCACTTTGTGAAGGGGAAGGAGGCCTGGCCATTCCTGCCACGTCACCAAGCTAAAGCCCATGGCTTCCAAGGCTCTTCAGCACAAACGTGACCCTTTTCCAATAGCCATCGAAAAGGAGAACCCCCCCGCACAACTGACTCAGGCCCAATGAGAAACAAGCAGCTCTTTTAATTCCCTGCACCCCCTTCCCAGCACACAGAGCTGCCCAGGCTACAATGCCCAGAACTACATCTCCCAGAATTCCATTGTTGCTCCCTGAACCAGGATCTGGGCCTTGTTTGACCAAGAGCTCAATATAAAGGGCCAGCACCCTCCTACACTCCGCTTGCATAACTGTGCTCACTATTGTCAAATCCTTGTTCTTACTCCTGCTAAGAGACAGGCGCCAAATATAGCTTGTGGCCATTAGGCTAATTCATTGGGTTAAAGCTCCTATGTTTTATCTTTAAATTTGCCCCCTTTTAATTTTACTAGGGGGTCCCCTGATTCTTAAGGGCAGAGAAATGGCCGGGCTGGGTCAGACCAGTGGTTCATCTAGCCAGTATGTTGTCATTTGACAGCGGCTGCTGCCAGATGCTTCAGAGCCAGAACAGGGCAGTTATCAATTGGCCAATGTCCTGTAGTCCAGTCCTAGCCTCTGGCAATCTGAGGGTTAAGGACATCTAAAGCTTAGGGCTGCATCCCTGCCCCTATGGGTTTATAGTTATCTCATTCTTTTCTGAACCCAGTTGTACTTCTTGCCTTCACAGCATCCCCTGGCAATGCGTTCTACCAGTTGACTATGCATTGTGTGAAGAAGTACTTCCGTATGCTTGTTTTCAACCTACTGCCGCTTCTGTTAGGAGAGAGTAAACAGGAGCGCCCCATTTAGCGTCAGGCTACCACTCGTTATTTTCTGCAGCTCTTTCATGTCTTTTCTGATTTCTCATCTCTAAATGAAGCAGCCCCAGTCTCTCCTCCAGCAGAAATCTTCATGTGGCTTGAATCAGTCTTGCCTCCCTGTCTCTGGATCTGTTCTCGCCCTGCTCTAGATTTCTGGAGGAAGGATGGCCATGAATGAGTGCAGGGCTCTAAATGAGGGCCCACCATTGATTTTCATTATGGTATTCTAATAGATGTAGTATTGTTTTCTGCCCCATTCTGTAGACAGCCTACCATTTTATTTGCTTTCTGGGCCATTGCACATTGAGTAGAGCAGGGGTGGGGAACTTTTTTTGGGTCAGGGACCACTGACCCACAGAAAAATCAGTCAGGCCCAAGCTAGTAGATTTTGTGTGCTCCAGCCCCATGTGGGGAACAGCAGAGGGGTTGGAGCACCAGTGTGGGCTCCCCAATGCTGAGAGGGAGCCCCGAGCCTCAAGGGCTGGATTCATGCAAACCTTATGTTCCCCAGCCCTGGAGTAGAGGTTTGGATTTAGTAGCAAAAAATGGTTTAGTGTTTGGAGCACCGGCCTGGAACTTTAGGAACCTAACTTCATAGACATCCTGAGAGACTTTTAATTCACCCACTCTGCCCCTCGGTTCTCATTCTATAAAATGGGGATAATACTTCTCTCTCTCATAGGAGCACTGGGAGGATAAAATTCATTAATGATTGTTTATGGTCCCTGTGGTGATAAGGGCCATATAAGTGCCTAGAAAGCTAACTTAATTGATTACATTTTCCTGAGCACAGTACAGAACCCCCCCTTGTGTTGTCCATTTACCTAGTTTGGTGAAGCTGCTTCGGCTTTTATTGGTCTTGACCAATCTGAATAATATCGTGCCTTCTGCAGATTTACACACCTCACTGTTCTCTTTCTCCAGAGTACAGCAACAGAACGTGGTGGCACCCTCTTGTTAAGCCACCGCTGCGATGTATTTTCTGTTATTTAGCCAGTTTCCAATCCCTGTCAGCACTTTGCCGCTCAGTCCAGGTGTGTTTAGTTTCCTCAATAGCCTTTGGAAAACTTAGACCATGTGAAGTAACAGACACAGCATAGGAAATGCTTATTTTTGTTGTTTCAGATGGTTTCCTTGGCTTGCATGTAGCGGAGAAGAAGAGAAACCTACACACAGTAGCCCAGGGCTCTGTGTGTATTAGAACATTCTTTCAGTAATCCAGGTGGGAGCGAGGTTTCATTTCTTCGCTAGAACAGTGAGTCCAGGGGTATCCCAGGGCAGCCTTTGGTGTCAGGATGAGATGGTGACAATGGCAGGCTGACCCACCTGCTCTGATGTCCCATTTGCCCTCTTGGCTGCCGTCGACCGAATATAATGGATCTGGCCATTGCTCTGCCCACATTCTCTTTGCAGTTTTCTAAATACTTAGGGCAAGATAGAGTTAGTCCACTGTATGGCTGCACTCGGGAGGATGGGGCACAAGATGCCTTCCCAGTATTCATCCAAGGAAAGAGCCTGCCCCTTTCTAGCTTAGGTCTGGGGCCCTGCCTCCCAACAGCATTGTCTGGCATACCCAGCTACAGAGATGGAAAAAGGGGGGCACAGTAAGCTCCCATAGAAGTGACTTGGATAAGGACAGAGCCTTACACCACAACCGCAGGCGAGTCTGCAGCAGCAAGGATCAAATCTGGGAACCTGCCCTCCTCGGGGTATTAGCCTCCACTCCTTGAGCTAAATAATCCAACTGTGCCAGCTATTGCTGTAGCACATTATGTCGTGGGGAGTTTCACAGTATAGGAAGAAATCGGTGGAAATACAGAGAGCTTGAGTAGTTGCCAGTGTCCATTTTATTGCATAGCACAGAACTAACTAGAACAAGCCCAAACCAGCTGGGCTGACCCCAGTGACCTAACTCAGTTACTATAACAACAAGATCTATATCTACAACCCAATACACAACAGCCAGGGGGTCGGGGGCTGCCGAACACCACAGAGAAATTGATCAGGGGCCGCGCATAAGGGAGAAGCAAAACAACCAAAACCAAAAACAACACACAACTCCTCACTGATGTGTCCCCCAGCCCAGGCTAGGAGATTTTGTGTGATCCAGCCCTGCAGGGGCTGGGGAGAGGGGCTGGAGCACCAGCATGGGAAGGAAGGAATGCGGGGGGCGGGGAGCCCTGAGCCTTGGGGGCCGGGTCCAGGCAAGCCGGGGGCTGGGCCTCCCCACCCCTGCTGTAGCTGGCTCCTCAACCTCCCTCTGTAGCCCAGCCACCAATAGGTCAGCCAGTCACCACGCTGCCTCAGGTATGCTTACATCACACTAGTGCTGGTTACATCCCATTGTGCCACATTAAACAGTCCCCTTGTGTGTTAGAGTTGGGTCTGTTTTGGCTAATTGTCAGCTAATTGGTGCCCTCTGTGAGGATGCCAGGGTGAAACGGGCACGGGCTGTCCTCCTGCACGTCTCCTCAGCAAGCCTCCTGGGCTGAGAGAACCCTCTGACCGCAAGACGGATCAGGTCCGTGCTACGGCCCCGTGCTCCCAGACCGTCACAGAATGTTTTCACTTTTGACAGCGGTGCAGCAAGTTCTTGCCGAGTGCCTATTGCTCGCACAGCTGCTTTTCAAACAACTCCCCCATTACACGGTTCCTGCCTTAACAAGGAGAGGGCTTTGCCAAATAATTTAAATTCCTTTGCCTAATATGAGGGCGCAGCTCAAAACTGTTTTTTCTTTCAGATTTGTAATCAGCCGCCTTTTAACATTTTTATTGCTTCTGCAAATGGAGGCTGGAATAAAATGTTAGGTATGTCAGCCGTGAATTATGGGACTAGAAGGCTGCCCTTCGGCATATGAATATATACCTGAGAAGGAGGAAATATGCACAGCAGGAGTTATTGCTAAAGACCCAGGCTCGCTGCAACACAGCATCATCCTTTGGAGAGTGTTTCATGCTGTGGAGAGCACTGACTGACCGCTGCTATTGAGATAACAAGAGAATTCATAGACATCAGAGCATAAGCACGGCCATACTGGGTCAGACCAAAGGTCCATCTAGGTCAGTATCCTGTCTTCTGACAGTGGCCACTGCCAGATGCTGCAGAGGGAGCGAATAGAACAGGTAATCTTCACATGTTCCTTCTCCTGTCATCCATTTCCAGACAAATAGAGGCTAGGGACACCATTCCTACCTATCTCGACTAATAGCCACTGATGGACCTAACCTCCATGAACTTATCTAGCTCTCTTTTGAGCCCTGTTCAAGTCCTACTCTTCACCACATCCTCTGGCAAGGAGTTCCACAGGTTGACTGTGTGCTGAGTGAAGAAAAACTTCCTTTTGTTTGTTTTAAACCTGCTGCCTATTAATTTCATTTGGTGAACCCTAGTTCTTATATATTATGGGAACAAGTAAATAACTGTTCCTTATTCACTTTTTCCACACCAGTCATGATTTTATAGACCTCTATCATATCCCCCTTAGTCTCCTCTTTTCTAAGCTGAAAAGTCCAAGTCTTTTAAATCTCTCTTCATATGGGACCCGTTCCAAACCCCTAATGATTTTGTTGCCCTTTTCTGAACCTTTTCCAATGCCAATATATCTTTTTTGAGATGAGGCAACCACATATGTACACAGTATTCAAGATGTGAGTGTACCATGGTTTTACATAGAGGCAATAAGATATTCTCTATCTTATTCTCTATCCCTTTGTTAATGATTCCTAACATTCTGTTTGCTTTTTTGACTGCCGCTGCACACGGAGTGGATGTTTTCAGAGAACTATTCACAATGACTCCAAGATCTCTCTCTTGAGTAGTTGTAGCTAAATCAGGCTTCATCATCTTGTATGTATGTATGTACGCAGACCGTACAGAGGAGATCCATTTTTAAAACAATGTAAACAACTCCTTGAAATGAAACCTTCTTTACTTTAGACCAAGCTCAAACAAACTGCTTTGAATCACACCAAGGTAAAGGAGATGAGGACATAATATTGAATATGTGTCCATCCATCCATGAGTCCATTTGTTCAAGAACTCTTAAACAGTAAGAGCTAGGACCACCAAATTTGGTTTGCAGCTTCCTTTGACCCTAACTGAAAGCAAGGTCTGGGTTTGGTTGTGCCACGAAAATGGGATGTGCCGGGAATGGGATTGTTTTCCATAACACAGAAAAGGAGGGGGCTGACAGCAGGTACAGTTATGCTCCTCAATGACCATTGGTGAGCACAGGGAGACAGTTATACTACAGAGAGACCATGGGGGGTGGGGGAAGGGAAGACAGTGTTCAGCTGCAGTCGGTGCTCTCCACCTTGCTGGGCATAGGTAAGTAGCCTCCCTTCCCCAAAACCAACCTCCCTGGCCCTCTTCCACCCTGGAGGAGATGCAGGCTGGAGCCAGCAACATGCCCCCCTCCTCCCACCGCCCCGGGAGCAGCCACTGATACATCTTGAAATTCCAATGTCCTCTACTCCCAATGAACTGCTGTAAACAGTGAACTGGGCAAAAATTACTTGCTGAAATTATTAATTCTGAATAGTTAATACATTCAAGAAAATTATGATTGCTTGATTTTGCATATCTTGGTGACAAAAAGGGGGGAGGAAATTTGTCAAAATAAATTGTTCAGCAATTTGTGAGTGTTGAAAGTCAACAGACCTAAGCAAGCACTCCTTAACCAATCAGAGCTCCCATTACGGCATTGCTCTTACAAGGTGGAATTCCTCAGCCCTGGACAGACACAGAGTAGAATTTTTCTGAATCACGTTAGTTCTGCTTAAGTCCACGTGACTAAAAGTGGAACTAACGTGATTCATCAAACTTCTACTGTACATAGGGTTTGCACAGGCTTGAATTTTCCTCTTAGGCCCAGTCCTGATCCCACTGAACCCAACAGGAATTTTCCCACTAAATGTCCATGCAATTAGGTTATAAAAATGTAGCAGGTTGAGATACTCGGTTGCACCCAAAGGGCTGAACATGATCCACCTACTTGAGCAAGGGATAATTTGCAAATCAGGAAAGAAATCCTGCACCTATTGAAGTTGATGGAAGTGTTGCAACAGATTTCAACGTGGGGCCAAGATTTCACCTCATCTAAATGAAAGCCTAAAAAAGTGGTTTCTCTTGTGAACCCTTTTTTCCACCATATTATGTTCCATACCTGTGGTATTACACGCTGACATCTTAGGCACATTGCAAGCTGTTCATTTGATCTGAGTTTCTATTAATGAAACACAACTTTATCTCAGCAGTAAAGACCATTCTTTCCTCCTTCAAGCTGGCCCAGAAATCGTAAAACAATAAAACTCAGGAGCCAAGCACTTACAGGCCGATGGTGTTAAACATACCACCGTAGAGTTAAAAAGCAAGGCCCAAATCAACATAGGGCAGAGATTAGCTGGGTTCTCTGGAATGAGCTGATTGAAATGTACAATGAATAAGTCTGAAAGTGCTATTTCATATCATTGCAGCTGCTGAGTTGGGGTGTCCACAATTTAACCCTTTAAACAATATTTGCTTAATCATTAGGGGCCATTTATATCTATTTTATGCTTACCTATTCTAGTTTATGGCACTTTATGAAATAAGGGAAAGTGTCTAAAAATCTCTCCTCCCCAAACACAGACATTATTATGGATCATAAAGTAAAGAGGAATGCAAACATATGTAGGCAGTATCTTAATGGAATGCACAGGCGGGGGAATACTGCAACCATTTTTCTAATGACCTTGCTTTGACTGGATTGCAATCCATTTGCTTTTGGCAAATATTCCAGTAACCAGGTTCACTGGCAAGAATATTCAGAATAGTGAATTTTAAGCTGAAATTGGAAAAAAATAAAAGAAAGTGAGTTCTAAATTCATTAGCCTTAGTATCTGTGTCAGAATCTGATTGTGACACATATGTTCATCCAAACCAGAGAACACACGCTATCAGAATTAATTGTAAAACTTCTGTTGACTTCAGAGAGACATGATTTCACTCCTTGGGACAGATCTTCAGCTGGTCTGAATTGTTGTAGCTTTGTAGAAGGTTTTTTAGATATATGTAAACAGCTACTTAAGAACAATGGGGAGTTATTCATAGAACCTATTTGGCAAATAATTTCAAACAACAAATAGCTCTAGAAGGACCATGATCTACCCATGAACAATTCACCAACAGAAAAAGAGGTAACATTTATCACATACGTTATTTGTTAGGACGGGGTTACCCAGTTCTTACTTGAAGCATTAAAATTAGAAGAAGAAGGCTGAGAGCTGGAGGTATAGCCCTACAATGTCAAAAATAGTTTGCTTGAAGAAACTGTTTCTTTTATTGTTATGAAAATGACGTGTGCACATAAAACAAGAGATCTGAAACACTGATGTGCGCAGAAGCTGGGCCTACTTTATGTAGGACAGAAACAATGGGCTGAACAATTCACACACTTTGTCCATTGTACAGTGGTGGGTGTGTTGTAAGAAAGGTTAGCGCCACAGTGACAACTGGTTGTATTTATTTGGTTACAGAGGCAAAGATGCGCATGCTATTCAACCTACACGAAAGCCCTGGCCAGCAACATGTTTAACAGGTACTGAAATGCAAGCACATGAGAATCCTACTGAAATCAATACAATTCAGCAGAAGAATTCAAGTGCCTACAGTGAAGCATATGCTTAAGTGTGTTACTGGATCACGGTCATAGAACTCAGCCCCGAAGCTGCTTTCATGTACCAAGCTCTGCCTGGCCTCACTGGGATTTCAGGACCTTTCGCTTTAGCTTTTTGATGGAGTGGAGAGAGTACAAGCTGGCCAGCATGGTTATGCGCCATATACAGCAGCTCAGAAAAGTTGATCCGAACCACTCTCCTACACGGTGAGTAGTAGGCTGATAGACTCGCCAACACCCTGCGGTCCCTGCCAGTTTTCGGTTTGGTTTCCTTTTTCCTGCACTTGGCTCCACCAGGTGTCTGTGATCTTGAGTAAGAAGGAATCTTGATAGAGGCTTCAGAACAATTTGACCCTTCAGGGGGGAGCATCTCTGCTCTTTCATTGGCCAGATTTTGCAATTTTTATTTTCTCTCGGAACACATAGTTCTCCGTGTTTGTCTAGTCTCTAATCAGTTTGTAGAACAGAGCCAGTGAATTCAGCCAACTCTCTCTAAGGAGCGGCTTAGAACCACAAGCGAAAGCAAGGGACTAGTTAATAGCTGCCCATTTAGTCAACTCTGCCATGCAAACAGTCTTAAAAGAATTTACGTTTTTAAATGAATTTCAACAGATAATAAAAGCAATGTTTCTTACTGGAGGATGCAGGAAAAGAACCCTTTGATGCTACCTATGCTTCAAAATTGAATTGGGAGGATGAATGGTTGTGAGATGAAAGAACAGAGTGGAGACTTGGGAAAACTTGGGGGGGAAAATCGCACCAAATGGCATAACAGATGTGTTGAGTACGCCATAACACACGATGAGGTGAGTGTCAACATTATGTCCCAAGGTTTGCTTTCTAACCCCATCTCAGTTTGTACCTCAGTCTTAAAAAGTCAAATCCTGAGGCCTTGACTCAGAGCACCAATCTTGCCTGCGTGGAAAGAGGAACCGTCATGAGTTTCCAGGATGTTTCCTTCATATCCTTCCAAGGAGGTGGGATGTGCCCTTCCCCCATTGAAAGGCCCTCAGGGTTCCAGCCTTATGGCCACAGAGCATTAGAGAGTTGCCCCAGGCTGAGAAGGATCCGTAAAAGCAAACAGTATCCATTGGTCTGTGCCAATTTACCTCAGCTGTGGATCTGGTACATGGCTGTCAATAAGAAGAACGCCCATCTAATCAACAGAATGATTGCACATTCATAGACGTTCCATCTTTTTGCAGAAAGGCTCTGATGTCATGGAGAAGAAAAGTCCTGCAAACACTTACATTGGTCCAGGGATCTTTACTGTGGCACTGTGAAGCAGCCCCACTATGCCCAACATGAGGTAACGTGGAAGAATGGCCCATGCCTCTTAATTTCATGCTCCATTCAAGCTCTGCAAATAATTATACCATGTCAAAGTTCAGAGATTGTGGCATTTACAGCCCTGGCAAGTTATCGTTTAATGCCCGGATAAGCAGAGTCATTCATCTCAGACTTTGAACGACCTTTATGTGAAACGAGATTGCAGGAGTATCATTATTTTAATAAACGATGCTGACTATTTACTTACAAATGACAAATGGAATTTTCTTTGGTAGCACTGCAAACAAACCTGACTCAACAAGAACTTATTTCATTTTATATCTCAGGTAATGCATTATTGTCAGGAAACATTGTATTGATGCCTGAACAGTGGAGTAGTGAAATTATAACCACTGGCCTTCACACAAAGGACATGCTCTTCAAACAGACACCATTTTGCAACTACAGTTTCCTGCAGTCTTGTGAAATCTAACTCCCTGTTTGTCTAATTAGGGAGGAGCCTAAGGGATTTAGGAGTATAAATCCTCCTGAAAGTCATTGAGAATTGACACCTAATTCCCCTATGAGTTGTTTAATATCTCTCCTGACTGCTGATGCCATCAGTATAAGCTCTACTGGCAAAAGCATTCTTTTGTTATATAGTTGTACCCTTTTTAGTGTATAGCGAACCCTTTCTAGTGTTGATAATGCCTGGCTCTGTAGGCTGTTATATCAGGGAAGGGGATCACTACAATTTACTCCAGGAAGTATAAGAGCTCAGCATGTGATTCAAATGCATGGTAACTGTCCTACATAATGCTATGAGCTAACAAACCTTTGTACACTCCTGGAGGAGTTCCTTCTGGAGCTGCCTCCCAGGTCTATGGTTAATTACATGTGGCTGCTCCCTGCTATTTGTTTTGCTGCTGGCCTAGATGTTGGCATTGTTCCCTGAAACATTCCATGGTGCTCACTGAGGGCTTGTCTCCACTTACTGGGAGATCAACATGTGGAGATTGATTTCGCAAGGTTTGATTTAGCAGGTCTAGAAAGGAACTGCTAAATCGACCACAGATGCCATCCCCGTTGACCCCGGGACTCAACTGGGTTGCAAAGAGTAAGGGAAGTAGACAGGAGAGTTTCTCCTGTCCACCTCCTGCATTGGGGATGCCCCACAAATTCGACCTAAGATGTGTCAACTCCAGCTGTGCTAGTCACATAGCTGGAGTTGCGTATCTTAGGTCAACTTTCTCCCCTAGTGTAGACCTGGCCTGAGGCTTAGAACTGCGGAGGAGGACTTCTATTCCTGACTGCTGATGTCATCTTCTACAAAGTTTCCCTCTTTGGATTGAATTCTGTTCACTTCATTCCTTGTAACCCTTTCAAAATGGCAATGCATACCACCGCCTGTGTGTCAGCTTATTTATCGCATTACAAAGCAGTTCCAAATTCAGTTACATTTGGCTTCATGGTATTTTTTTATGTGTCATGCTGACTCATCTGGGTTTAATCATTAGGGTGCAGACTATACATTTGCAGCTTTATATCCTGGAGGTTGGAGACTTTCTGAAAACCAGGCCCCTTTAGGGGATGTCACGTCTGAGCTCCCAAAATCACTAGTCCCTTTTGAACATAGAGGATACTTCTCTTTGCCACATAGCTCCCATTAAATGGCACCACTTTGGAAATGCAGCGTTTACACAGATAGCCATGGCTGATCCTCGAATGGTCTGGAGAGTTCAGCATACCAGATGCCTATTGTTTCATGACACATATCCAAAGCTGAAATCTTCTACCCAATCCCCTTCCTCTCCCCTCCCCATCCGAACTCCCAACTGCACTGTTCTTTCTCTGTTTCTTCCTTACTTTTCTGACTTATTGAATCATCAGCTCTCTGAGGAGCTTTGGATCCTCTCTCGCTCCCAGGCTGGAGTTGCGAGCACTGGCTCGTGGTGATCAGAGAAGCTTCATGTACCGTCCTCACTTGCAGGCCCTGCCCCCGCAGCTCCCATTAGATGGGAACCAGGGATGCTGGGGCATGCCGGCCACTTCCAGGAGCGGCGCAGGGCAAGGGCAAGGGCAGTCAGAGAACCTGCCCTAGCCCTGCTGTAGCATCGACCGGGAGACACCTGAGCAAAGCATCCCCTGCCCCAGCCCTGACCCCCCTCCTGCACCTTAACTCCCTCCCAGAGCCCACACCCCCTGCCTAGAACCTCCTCTTGCTCCCCAACCCTTTCATCCTCTCTCCCCACCCCAGAGCCCAAACCTTCTGGAGGCTCCACTTTCTTCCCAGTGCCCCAGGGCTCCATGCTCCACCCAGCAGCTTTGCTGCCGCCTGGGGGCTCTGTACTGCCCCCAGCACCCTGCCCTGGGGGGTCTGTGCTCCCGCTGGCAGCCCTGCTGCTGCCCTCCCCCCCAGTGACAGCGAACTCCACTCTCCCCCCGTCCCTTGGTGAGCAAGGGCTCCGCACTCCTCCTCGCAGCTCCGCTTCCCCCAGGGCTCCATCTTGGGCCCCTAGTTTAGCAACGCTCCTGGCCCCAGCCTGCCGGCTTATCCCCTTGAGTACTCTGATGGGGTCACCCTAACAATGCCGTACCAGGGGAAGTCCAGATTATGGCGTTTCATCCTGTAGTGCACTAACTTGGGACTTAGCGGGTGTGGCGAATTCAAGTGACTTCACAGTGTTTCATGCGGCCTTTTAACTTGTACATTATAGTTCTCCCAGGTCCCCGCAGAACTGTGAAAAATCCATAGCATTTGTCATCAGCAAGACCGCTGAGGGGCCCAGGAAGGAAGGCCCTGCGCTCAGCGAAAACTGATTGCACCAAACTCGTTGAAATCCCCACATTTGTGCCATCAGCAAATCTCCTGTAAGTCGTTTAGTTGCTCAGTCACTGTGAAGTATGAGGATTAGGAAGAACAGATTAGATGGAAAACTGAAAATGTCAAGACTACAGGCTTGTGCATACCTCACTCCCCATAGCCTGACCTCCCCCACCTTCTCAACGGGAGCAGAATAGATAGGCTTTTCCTGTTGTGATGTGATGGATTAAAAAACCACTTGTGGCCCTTGAGTGCCACTTGACTAACTTTAGAAGGGGGTAAAGTCTCTTCCCCTAAGAAAACCAGGTAAGAAGCAGGGATGTAAAATCCCATTTAAAATGTTAACCAGTTAAACCATATGTTTTATGGTTAACTGGCCAGCAGCGGCCCCCTGATCATGGCACAGCATGGTGGGCCTGGCTGGGCTGGAGCAGCCCCCTATTCGTGGTGGGGTGCGGGTGGGGGCTGTTCCATCCGGACCAGGCAGGGCCTGTTGCACTGCGCCACAGATGGGGGCTGCTCTGTCCAGGTCAGACACTTGTTAACCGGGTACCCCTCTACATCCCTAGGAAGAAGCCAGACGAGAAGGCAGCAGACATGGCCTCCAGGAAAGTTGGTGCTGTCCTGGTGGCCCCGGCGTTTGGTCACGATACAGTTTGGGTGCCAAGTTGCTGCAAGGATTGGTTGGCAGTCCATAGTGTGATTCATTGTGGAAACAATAATGAATTAGAGCTTCAGCTTGCAAGCTGGAAACAAAATCAGCCAGCTTAGGCCTCCCTGTCATGGATTCCCCACACGGACCTAGTCTTGCTCCTTTTCCCTTTCAACAGACGCACTTACGATTTCCCAACAACCCAGCCACTAAGCGGATATATGTGGATGACATTTATCTTGCAGGTGTGGGTGTTGAGCTCTATAGTATTGAAGAGTCACTCAAATGGGACATGAATGCTCTGACCACTTACCTCTTCAGTGCAGACACACTGAGGGCACAACCTTCCTTCTCAACAACCACCTGACCCACTAACCCGTTTACGGTCTGTGCTGCTCACTCCCTTTCCAGCAAGTTGCCACTTATTTAGGAGTCAAACTGGACTACAATCTAATATAGCGCTCCCATCTAGCACTCCTTAAGAAAAGGATCCTTGTATCTAGAAGTCTGTGTGCATAAGACAGTCAGATATCCCTTAGCTTCATCAGCCACGGTGATGCATAGGCTGAACTGTGTGGTGGGAAATTAGTGATGATGGATTTACCCCAGATCCCAGGTCTGGGCTTTGAATTGTCACAAAATCTGTTCATGTTCAGAATTAGTTCGTGTTTTGGGCCCTGCTTGAGAAAACATGCCCCTTGTATAATATGCATCCAAATGCTGGTGAGTGCCAACTGGCGTTGGATTAGAATATTTAATTTTCTCAAACTAAAGTGCTTATCCCATTGCAAAGGGAATCATGGATCAGCAGTAAAGAAACAACTCTTAACAGAGGACACGTATCACCATCTAGTGGACAAACCAAAAGATCTTACAAAAGTAATGATGTCTCTGAGTTAGGAGCATTAGAGTTGGGACTAATGAATATCCTTAAGTAACTAATAAAAATAAATTAGGTAAGGGCTGTTATCTCAGATAGAGTTTCCTTATCTTGTGGTTAAGATGATAGCAGAGCAGTTGCCTAGCAGGGAGAACATGGGAAAGGCCAACCACATCCTTTGCGAGAAGATCAGTTTTAGGCATGGAATCCATTGTGGGATGCTAGGTGCCTTCTCCTTCCCCTGATGGAAATTAGCTAACACAACTGACACTGGGTGGGCCTATGACACCTTAGAGACTATCCAAAATATATAGAATCATGAGCTTTGGTGGGCAAAACCCACTTCATCAGATGAATTGGAGTGGAAGTAACAGAAACCAAGATAGATAGATATAGATATAGATCTATAACAGCAGCAGCAGAAGTAGTACCTGTTAATTATAGAACCCACGTTAATGAAGCTAATTAAGTGGGCTGGAGGTGTCCAGTGCATAGCTTTTGATGTGAAAGTGCAGATGTTAATGGCAGGAGAAATTGGCTGTGTAATGTGCCAACTAGTTAATGTCTTTGTTTAGCGCATTACAAAGCCAATTTCTCCTGCCATTAACATCTGCCTCTACAAGTTCGCATTAATAGCTCTTCACTTTTCTAGTTCGGATTTTCTTCTTTTTTTTAAAGCGCAAGCTCCACCTGTTGGAGACCTGGTGAATTATTCTGGATAGGTTTAAGGGGCAGATTTCATCTGCAGGGTTTTCCCTGGAAATTGTGCCTTGGCATTCCTTCACCCTGAAAGTGTCAATTGGGATTCTGAAACTTTGGCCCTAAGTTGGCTTTAATGGACAAGGAAAAGCTTACCTGGCCACCCAGAGACAAAGGTAGGAAAATGTGAGAAGTGTGGACTGGAGCTCTGCTGTTACCCACACAATTTGGCAGCCCCACACCTACATTTATGCCCGTTCTCTGCAGACAGGCTTGTGGCTAGTTCTGGTTGAAGGACTGTGGTAAGTAAAACATCAAATGAATTTGTCCTTTATCCCTGAGCAGTTTGCGGCTTGCTTTAAATGTTTTTGTTTTGTTTTGTTTTTTGCTGGCTCGTTTGCCATTATAGTTTATGCAAAAAAAAAAAAAAAAAATCAGCAACCAGAAGTTCCCTGTTATAATCTCAGTAGCGCCGCTCCTCACAGTGGAGTGGGGCAGGGCAGCATTGCAGCCTCAATTTCCCCTTGTCTTTTGTGACTCCACACAGTCACCTCAATGACGTAGTCCCATGCCTCAGGGTACCAATGTCCAGAGGCCCCACACTCAGTACTTCTCTCCCACCCCTAGTCAGAACACACCACATTCCTTCTTCCCATTGACAGGAAGGGAGCTGATCCCAAGCTGATCCCATTGACTTTCTGGAGCTGATCCCAAGCAGTTGGACACACCCTGCTCAGCCATGATGGGGCGGGGCTGGCCAGCCGCAGGCCTCTGGGGCCTTAAAAGGGGCAGGTTGCCCTGTTACCTTCCCAGCTGCCTTGGTCAATGCATTGTTTTCTGGCTGCTTGGGATCAGCTCCAGTCAAACGGGAGCTCAGCTGGCACTGTTTGCTGTAGCAATTAATAAGTACACGTTTCACGCCGCAGGCTGGGCTGCTTTCCTGACACAGATCTGAGTGGAACAAGTCGACACATATTTAGGCACCTTTGCACTGAGCTGACTGCAAATGAAAAAAAAATGTCTTTCAAGCATTGCTGTCTTCCTCTCACCCTGCTGATAATCCTCCAGCCAAACTTCCTGAGGTGGGAAAATGGACCAAACTCCTGTTCTCTTTCCCCCTGAGTTATTAGAACAGAGAATCAGCTGATGTAAATGGGGGTAGCTCCACTGACGTCAGGGATCTGATCGATCTGATCTGGTTGGATCTCACTGCAAAGAGACTTCCTCTCAGTGTTTGCAAGTATGGTCTTTAAACACGCCATTGTGCGAATACAATCATCTGCTACTCAAGCCTTTATTGAGGTCACAATATACACGAGTCACAATGCTGTCGGAACAGACCAGAAGTTGTGAGGCTGCTTCAGGTTCTTCTCGGGACTCAGGGAAAGCAGAGGTCTTCATGCATCACCATCAATGGAGGACCGTTCTTCCTTTTCATTGCTGCTTTGGCTTTGTGCCTACAAATATGAAACAATGACCAAAGATTATGCTGCTTATAGAACTGAATCATCCAAAGGAATTCATGACGGGTTCCTTTTCCCTCTGGTGCTTAGCCAGGATTGCTGAGTGGCAGGGCTGAAGGGAACTTGCTAATGTAGTTTGCTGTAAGCGGAAAAAGGATTTCCATGTATCAAATACATGTTGCTGAGTCCTGTAAAAGGCCCATGAAACATTGCATGAAGGGGGGAACAGTCAAAGGGATGAGTGGGAGTTAGAAACCCAACTCCTCCTGAAATTCACTGGTGACAGCTCCACCTGGCTGATTTGAGAATCCCCGCCTGGAATGTCAGCTGCCAATTTTGTGCATCGATTTACTAAAAAAAGCGTGGCAATTTCCCCTCTCATTTCAAAAACTGTTATCCTCCTAGAGAGAGTTACGTTCTGTTCCCAGGTGTTCTGCTCTGCACACTTGGGACAGTCAGTGAATGTCTCTATCCCTCCTTATCCCCATGGGTAAAGTTGTTTTACTCCTCCTCTTCTTTGGTTACAACGCCTTTGAAAGTTTTGGATGAAAGACTGAACAAACACTAATAAGAATCAATAAAGGTGCTAAACGTGGAGTCACTAATTTCAAATCCATTTTAAGTCTAGCTTCCAAACTAGGATCAAAGCAGATTAGAAACTCTTCCTGCTGTTGTTTTTTCCTCCAATGATTCTTATAAATCAAAGTAAAAAACAAAAACAAATGATCAAAATAATTATAAGGTGGAAATTGATCTAGTATGTGGATTAGGATACAAACGTCCCCAAAGTTTGGATGTGTTTGGATCAGGGATTAAGTCTGGGCCCATCTCAAGTAAAACAGTGACTGGAACCAAGGATAATTGTTTCTTTCTCTTTTTCTACATCAGTCTATGTGACTGTATATTGAAGGAAATGATTATTGCATAATAACAAAGTAATACAACCAACCAATTGATCAGACAATTCTCGACTAAAAATGCCTCCTGAAACTCTGCATTCTGTTAGCAAAATGATCAAAAGGAAAAAAATTCAGACTTGTTTTTTCTGAGTTTGTACAAGGAACAAAATGACCCAAGAGCATAGTCTCTGTCATCTCCCTTTCAGAACAAAAATGCCTTCACTAAGCATTTCCGGTGAAGAAATGCATTTGGTGAAGTCAGCAAAGATCTCGACTTAGGCCAGGATAGTGACAAAACAACAATGGTTATTCCTCAGCTCACGTGCAGTGGTAGAGCCCTATTAAATTAAATGGAGCTACAAGTGGTCTGCACCAGTTGAGAATCTGGTCCCACGTGGCAGTTTCCTCTTCCGCGTTACCCTCTGGTATGTCTTTGTGGCAGGCTCCACCTGAGTTCTGTGCACTCGAGTTACTGCTCTTGAGAATGGCCACACTGAAATAACCCTTGAGCTGCTAAATCCATAGTGGTATTATGTGCACTGAAGTGAGGTACGAAGGCTTTTGGGGACACAGACCATGGTTCTTAGCACTGTAATAAGCCGATCCGTTCTATGAAATCTCTCCCAATGAATTGTGGGAGAACTTCTCTGGCTTTTCTGGGCACTTGAAGGAATTGTGGGAAGGCATTGCTGGAACAAAAGCTCTCCAGGGGTGCTTTCCTGCACCTCCATTACTAAGGGGTCATGCTAGCAGCTGATAGCTTGCACTCAGCATTCTTTTGAGCTAGCCAACCTTCAAGGGGAGTGGATTTGTGTGTGGACAGGACTTGAGTTACATGCTACACACACATTATAACTCAGGCTAACTTTTGCTGTGAAGACACACCTGAATGCACTGCTCTATTGTGGTTGTCTTTCCCCGTAGACAATGTTGCCCCGAGCTCCCACGTACACTGGGCAAATGTATTGCCGTTCACCAGTATGGAAGCTCACCTGTGCTGAAGAAGAGGCAGGATCGTGTTCCCAGTCCAGCTGGTCCAGTTTAGCTGCTGGGAGTCTTTGGTGTTGGTGGAGGAGGGGCAGGGCTTATTCCTTAGTGTTAAACCACATAACTTGTGTTCAGAGTTCGTGCCTAAAAACTGATCTAAAATCACACAAGTTGCACTAAGCACCATTCTAAGGCAAGTAATTCATTTACTGTGCTCTCTCATTCGCCCAGTCCGTGGAAAGACCTGACAAATGGCTGCCCACAGCTTCCATCTGCAGTCATCCGGTCCTTGTCCCACGAAGCATTTACCAGTTAAGTCACACAACAGACACTGCCTACCTACAAAGTCCCTACCAGACTTGGCACCTACCTAGGGAGCTTTTGTTATTGTTGGTATTTCCACACCTAGATCAACATGCAGGATTTGTGGTCACATGTGTGCCCAACTTCAGCGTTAATCTGAAAATGAGGCAAAAGAGTCCATTATTATGCGGTAGCTTATTTATAAACCAATAAGGAGAGTCACACCCACCCAGGAACCCACCTCTGCAATAAACCCCATTGCCAACTCTGTCCACACATCTATTCAAGTCACACCATCACAGGGCCTAACCACATCAGCCACCACAGCAGGCGCTCATACAACTGCACCTCCTCTAATGTGATCTATGCTATCAAGTGCCAGCAATGCCCCTCTGCCATGTATATTGGCCAAACTGGACAGTCTCTGTGACAAATGATAAATGGACACAAATCAGACACCAGAAATGGTAACACACAAAAACTAGGAGGGGAACATTTTAACCTGCTTGGGCACTCATTAATGGACTTAAAAGTAGCCATCCTTCTACAAAGGAATTTCACAAGCCAACTACAGAGACTGAGTGTGGAATTGACTTTCATACGCAAGTCTGACACTGTTTCCCTTGGTCTGAACAAAGACATGAACTGGATGGCCCTTTAGAAAACCAGCTTCCCTTACACTTAACATTTCATTGACATCAAAAGCTAAGTATGGAACACTTCCAGTCCACTCAGTTAGCCTCATAAGCACTGGTTCTACAATCGACAGGTATGTTCTCCCCCCCACTTCTTTTTCTGTTATAATTCTGAGAGTCCCCCTTTGCTTCTCCACTCAAGCTCATATTTGTTAGTCTCTAAGGTGCCACAGGACTTAGGGTACGTCTAGACTACAGGCTTTTTTTGACAGAGGCTTTATCGACAGGTACTGTCGACAAAGCCTCTGTCGACAAAGAAGTCTAGACTACAGCCAGTTCTGTCGACAAAGCAAGCCGCTTTTTTGACAGAGAGTCTAGATGCTCTCTTTTGAAAAAGCACAGTGTGGATGCAATAGCGCCTTTTTTCGACATAACTCTGTTGAAAAAAGGTGTTATTCCTCGTAGAATGAGGTTTACCGCCATTGACAAAACTGCTGCGTTCTGTCAACTTACTGTCGATAGAACTCGGCGGTAGTGTAGATGCAGGTATAGTTTTGTCGAAAAAAGTCCGCTTTTGTCGACAAAACCCTGTAGTCTAGACACACCCTTACAGACCAACATGGCTACCATTCTGAGCCTTGGGAGCTCATGTTCAGGCTGATTATCTGCTGAGACCCTCAAATCTTTTTCAGAGTCATTGCTTTCCAGGACAGAGTCCTCCATCCTGTGAGCATAGCCTACAAAATTTTTGTTCCCACATATATATGTTTACATTTAACTATATTAAAATGCAGATTGTTTGCTTGTGGTCCATTCACTGCATGATCCAAATAGCTCTGAATGAATCAGTGACCTGTCCTCTTCATTATTTGCCTTGATTTTCTCTTTGTGGTCATCTGCAAAATTTATCAGTGAGGATTTTGTTTTCTTCAAGGTCATTGATAAAGACGGCTTGTTTGTTGAGCTACTGGCCACTTGCCAGGAAAGTAAGAAGCATTAAGTGTGGATATTGAGTCAAGAGGGCTTAATCACCCCAGGTAATGTGGTACTGGTACTGTCTGGACACCTGCCAAGGGTGCCACTTAGGTCACGTCTATATTAGGCACCGGAGAGCGATCTTCTATTTAGCAGGTCTAGTGAAGTCCCGTTAAATTGAATGGTGAGGGCGCCCCCAGTCAGCAATGGTACTCCTTGCAGTCGCGAGGAGTAAGGGAAGCCGAAGGGAGCGTTTGCCACTGAGAAGACGGTGCCAAGCTCGGTTGAAGGTAAGTTGACTCCAGCTATGCTATTTACGTAGCTGGAGTTGCGTATCTTAACCTGTCCTTCTGGGTCTAGTACAGACCTGGCCTTAGAGCGCGCCATCACTACTAAGTATTCCTGTAGCATACTTTCTCTTGGGCCCCTATATAGAGGCTAAGCATGGCCCCCTTCATGCCCACTGGCCCATGCTAATACTGTAGTATCCTCTCCAGTGGGCATGGGGTGAGGTGGAGTATGGGCAGCACAAGGGAGTGTGTAGTGCACCCGGTCAAAGAATAAGGGAATTTCTCCTTCAGGGTAACCCTGCTTGGTGCTCCAGGAGGAGTCTGGGCTTTGGCCCCAAGGGTGGAGGTAGAATCCTGGGAAGGAATTTGGGGCTGCCAGTTCTGCCTCTCGTTGCACCCGCAGATAGGAAGAGAGGTAGTAGGGCTTAGATGGATGCAGGGACAGAGAACCCACTGGTGCCTGCATTCATTGGACAGTGCCCTCCCAGACCAATGATGGAATCAGTAAGGAAGCTACTGAAGCATAAGGACTCCAGGACTTTGGGGGTAGGGCAGGTTCCCTCCTCCAGGCCTCATCGAGGATCCCTAGTGAATACAAAAGCTGGCTCTTTGGGCGGTGTGGTGATTTGACCCTAAATGTAGTTGCCTCAGTGGCAGGAGAAGTCACATGACAGATGACCACCAATGACTATCCACAGAAGAGAGCAGAGAAAGAGAGGGCACGTTACCTTCAAGCCACAGTACACAGGAGGTGCATTCATAATGCAGCACGTGGAGGCGAAATTGGCTCTCTTCTCCACCAGCGCTGTGAGGACGTCTGGGGTTGCGTCCGGCATAGTCTTGCTGAAGCTCTCTTTTAGTCTGCAATGTGGTGGCACAGGTCAGATTCTGAAGGACACTTCAGTGACAGAATAAGCACTAAAAATTACATCAATGGGCTGTTTAATTCATGTACAAATGCATCAAGGATAAAACACTCACTGACTTTAAGGAGCACAGGACAGCACTCAACCCGCCTGATTCACTGCACCCACCAACAATGCTCCCTCTAATTTTTGTTATCTTTGTGTGGAATAAATTTTGTTATGCGCACCAAGCTATGTATGGATGTGCACCACTAATAGAAACACATTCTGCCGGCGGTGGGCACTGTGGGCATTCTGCTAATCAGCTAGGCATCCCCTGACTCTCTCCTGGATGGCCGCCCATGCCCACAGCTTACAGGGAACACTGCTCACTAGCAATCTCAGCAACTAGCAGCCCCACCTTAAAACTAACGCTGGCAGAAGATATTGTCTTGTTCCCTTTCAAGGGACATCTCCTGTGGGCCACAGGTAATTTACAGACCCCTTAATTCTGAGTGCTTTTGTCTGGACACAGGTCACATGGGCTATTTCTATGCTATGATTTGAGGAGCCTACTTCTCAACAAAGGTTGCAGTGAATAGTGGAGAGGATTCAGTTCAGATGGCCATGTGTCCCCAAATGCTCCTGCCAGTGAAAGTCACCAGGACAGCTCTAGAAAAATGAACTTGAAAGAGGCAAAGACACAGCGGAAATGAAGGTGGTTAAAAAGGTGTAGGAATATCCATAAGAACATAAGAACGGCCGTACTGGGTCAGACCAAAGGTCCATCTAGCCCAGTAACCTGTCTGCCGACAGTAGCCAGCACCAGGTGCCCCAGAGAGGGTGGACTGAATACAATGATCAAGCGATTTGTCTCCTGCCATCCCTCTCCAGCCTCTGACAAACAGAGGCCAGGGACACCATTTCTATCCCCTGGCTAATAGCCTTTTATGGACCTAACCTCCATGAAATTATCTAGCTTCTCTTTAAACTCTGTTATAGTCCTAGCCTTCACAGCCTCCTCTGGCAAGGAGTTCCACAGGTTGACTACACGCTGTGTGAAGAAGAACTTTCTTTTATTAGTTTTAAACCTGCTACCCATTAACTTAATTTGGTGTCCTCTAGTTCTTCTATTATGGGAACTAATAAATAACTTTTCTTTATTTGCCCTCTCCACACCACTCATGATTTTATAAACCTCTATCATATCCCCCCAGTCTCCTCTTTTCTAAACTGAAAAGTCCCAGTCGTTTTAACCTCTCTTCATATGGGACCCGTTCCAAACCCCTAATCATTTTAGTTGCCCTTTTCTGAACCCTTTCCAAGGCCAAAATATCGTTTTTGAGGTGAGGAGACCACATCTGTACACAGTATTCAAGATGTGGGCATACCATAGTTTTATACAGGGGCAGTAAGATATTCTGTGTCTTATTTTCTATCCCTTTCTTAATAATTCCTAGCATCCTATTTGCCTTTTGACCGCGCTGCACACTGTGTGGAAGTTTTCAGGACCTATCCACGATAATTCCAAGATCTCTTTCCTGATTTGTCATAGTTAAATTAGCCCCCATCATACTGTACGTATAGTTGGGGTTATTTTTCCCAATGTGTATTACTTTACACTTATCCACATTAAATTTCATTTGCCATTTTGTTGCCCAATCACTCAGTTTGGTGAGATCTTTTTGGAGTCCCTCACAGTCTGCTTCTGTCTTGACTATCCTAAACAGTTTGGTATCATCCGCAAACTTTACCACCTCACTGCTTACCCCTTTCTCCAGATCATAAATCCAAGACATATTGTAGGCCAGTGGTTTTCAAATGATGGGTCGGGACCCAGGGCTGGGTGGTGGAATGTCAGGCACTGGGTTTCGGTGCTGCAGGGGGATCAGGTGCCCAGTGGGGGTGCTAAGGCAGCTCCAGAAGTGACTGGTAGCAGCCCTGGCTACTAGTTGGGGTGTGTGTGGGGGGAGGAGCGCACAGAGCTCTGTGGACAGCCACTGCCCCGAGCACTAGCTCCGCACTCCCATTAGCTGGGAACCTGCTGCTGGCTGCTTCTGGGGCGCAGCCTGGTCTGTGCTGCCAGGAAAGGCAGGAAGCTGCCTTAGCACCCCACTGCACCACTGACTGGGAGCCCCTCTTGGCCCAGCCCTGAGCCTCCCACGGAAAGCCAGAGCCCCCTCCTACACTCCAAAGCCCCACCCGGGAGCCCACACTCCAGTCAAATTGTGTTGAGTTGCGGGCTTCTACCATTTTCTTCAAAGGGGTCATGAGAAAAAAACGTTTGAAAACTGCTGTTGCAGGCAGTGAGTGCCCTATTAGTCAAGAATGGGGGAGCCACGTTAGGAGCAAAGAACGGAAGTAGGTTCAGGAAGGTCTAGAATGGAATTCTTACTTCTGCTTGAATTCAAGGAAGGTCAAGTCGTTATATTCTCCACATAGCTCAACAGCCTTTGCGAAGAATTTGAGTATCTCCCCCCTCAGCAGTAGCTTCTGCAGTGCAGAAAGAAAGGAACATTTCCATCACCAAAGACATCCCCTTGCCTGTCACACTGCGCGGTACCGATCCGCTAGCTGCGGCTGGCACACACGAGCGTTGTGTGAGTTTGGGAAAGATTTTAGGGGCTGGAGAAATGTCAGAGCAAGGCAGAGGGCGTCCAAATGTGCTAGAGAAAAGTATTACGCTTGTTACCTTGGTAGCGAGACAAGTGGCGGCATCTGCATCACTACAGCATTCATTGATGAGATTATGGGTAGCATCGTACACCTTGCTGAGGAACACTGCTGGGATGTTGGTGCGCCTGCGTGTTTCCTCAAACATGAATCTGCAACAAGAAAACCATCGTATGGTACCCTCCAGTTTATGTGTTCTTCATAGAATTGAACTGGATCTATTGTTCCAGCCTTGCTGACAGACGTTGCCTGATGCTATCTTACAACTACAACATACCAATCTCTCCAGTGCGTATTATAGGCAGGGCTGGCAGTGCCACCTAGTCTTAACTTTTCCTGACACTTCCCAGAAGTGTTATTTTTCTTCTTATTGTAAGCTCTTTGGGGGAAGGGACTGTGCTCCAAAAGTACTTAGGTGCCTAACTCTCATTGGGTTAGGTGCCTAAATACCTTTCACGATCTGGGGCCATGTCTTTTGGGTCAGGACAGCAACAAGCACAATGGGACCAGATCCTGTTGGGAGCTGCTGGACAATACTCCTGAAGAAAGGAAGGCACAGGACTGGTACAGATTCTTGTCTCTGACACTGACTCCCCAGGTGTCCTTGGGCTAGTCTCTCTGTGCCTCTTTTCACATCATAATACTTCCTTTCCCCCACACCGTTTGCCAGTCTGGTCTGGTTAATAATCTGGGGCAGGGTTAGGGTTAGCAGATCAAAGCCATGAAGCCAATGCTCCTGCGAAGCATTAGAATGAAACTACGATTCCAGCTCAACAGCGATAACCCCTGTTCTGTGTGGGCTAAGAACGAGAGCAAGGAGGCCACATACTGATCTGTCTGGTGGCTCCCATCGGCCGTGCACATCTGTTCGTCTGTGGGCCTTTGGTTTTCTGGCAGTTGAGGGGATTTGGCAGGTGGCAGCGAATACATGCACAAGTAGTTTTCCATGAGACTTTTTCCTTTGCAACAATCAGCAAATCTTTTGTCCTTGGATGAGAGTTTAGCGCAAATTTTTGTGGTGAGTTCTGACAGCTGTAGAGAAGACAGAAAAGAGTTTCAGGGCTGAAGTGCATTAGAATTAGGCCTTTTTACAAAGGTTTACCTGTTCTAAGCAGTGTGCAGACACTGACTACTGTGACCTTAGGAAATATGTGGGTAAATCGTATCATCTCCATTTCCAGATGGGGAAACAAAGAAGAAGTTGAGTCAATGGCAAAGCTGCGATTGCCACTTAGAACCTCCTGACTTCCAGCCTGGTGCGCATGCCTCCATTACCTTCTCTATGATTAATAATAAGTCTGTTGTGTTTGGAGCAACAGCATTTCCCGTTACTGCCTGGGCTTTGGATCCAGCTTCTGGAGTTCAGGGTGAGAAAAAACAAGTGAGTACAGAAGACCATAAGTGAATTGTACAAGCTGGAGAGAAATTTCCCTCTGTGCTGTCAAACAACTTCAGATCCCAAACTATCTCCAAAGGACAATGTGTCAAACAATAAAAACACATGGAGAAAGATGACAGCATCAGAACCGATTCCTGGTGACTGAGATACCAAAAAGACACGACTCTGGCTTTTGCAGCCTCTGAAAACTGGCTTAACTTTTCTTATTGTCACAAATGCCACTAAGTCCAGCTGGTGATTTTTGATATTGGACTTGGAAGGCAGGGCTGGGTGCCATGTTCAGAGCCATGTGTCAGTTTTCAAAGACTAAGAGTCCATAGCATCTTGACGGTAATCGGTCAAAGCCAACTTTGCACACATGGATTTTACCGTCACAAGACAGTACTGTAATAGCGAAGTAGGTTTTAGAAGAGGATTAGACATTGAGGCCAAGACACTCAAAAGTAACTAGAGGGTTTAGGTGCCCTATATGGGATGCCATAAGGGTGACTTTTTTAGAAAGTGCTGAGCACTCACTCTCTGAAATCAAGAGCCCTGTAAGTGTCTCAAACTGGGCACCACAAAACTGAGATATCCTAGGTTATGAGTCGCTGCTGAAAAATGCCATCTACTTAAGAATATAATCCTTGATTTAGCTATCTAGGATAAAAAAATCTGTATAACTGATATTAACCCTCCAAATGTTCCGACATAAAGCCTAATGACTGAGGTTAGGAAAACATTTCCTCCACAGATACATTATTACCTAGGAGGGAAACTGATGGGTTAGTCACTACAGAAACCGAATAAAACAGTTTTCAGTGGGTTATTTACTCAAACCCCACAGCAGTTTGATGGGCACCTATCAAATAGTGAAATCCGTCTCGTAACTTCTTCTTCCATGAGGAAGAGTAAATAAAGACCTAGGAAAAACAATTAGCAGCAGAAGTGATTATTATACCAACAAACTGGCTGGTGTTTTGAAAACTCAATTACGAACACAAAAATAAATAAATTACTGCATAAAGTGGGAAATTAAATAGGATCACTCGTGCTACTCTCCCCAGATACCATTTTAAAGACATCTTTTTAATTAAGACAGTCATTTGAAACTAAGAGAAAGGAAACCCGGAGGGAATAAGCAGCAGAAACAAAACAAGCCCCTTTCAGGAATGAAAAGATAGCACTGCCGAAGCTTGTGCGCTTCGGCCCAGATTGTTAAAAGCGTTTCGGTTCCTAACTCCCTTCAAAGCACGCCCCAGTCTACCGTGTGGTAGACTCCTACACCGGCAGGGAGGCTGGACTCAAGGTTTCTCAGCCCACAGTGCGTGACCCTTACTTCATGGACTGCGGGGAAAAAAGCCAAATCCTGCCATTTGTAGGCTCCAGGGAGCCCCAAGGAAGAGCATCTTGTTCTCCCCTTTCTGTCTTCTGCTCTTCCTGCCACTGTACCCCTCTTCCATCTCCAACCCAGTCACCTAGAGTACCTCGTTCTATCATCCCCCCTGAGGTGGGGTTTCCTGCGGCCTGTGTCTTCAATGGGTCCTGGGTTGGGGCGCAAGAGCTGGTGACAGGTGTCAGTGTGGAGGTGGTGGTCACTGCCTGGCAACCCTGCAGGCCTGTGGCTAGGCCCCCGGGGCTTACATGGGCTGAGGAAGCTCAGTGTGGGAGAGACTATAGTGGCAGCAGTATTTGTCTGGGGGGGGAGGAGGCCTGCCAGCCTGGTGTTGTGTATGGGTAGGGGATATGGTGCCTCTAGACACTGTGGAGCCAGCCTCCCAAAGCAGCACTCAGTGAAGTGAGCATTAAGCTGACAGAGGTGGGAGAAGAGAAGGGAAACAGTCTTAGCAACCGTCCACCACTGTCTCAACCCAGCCGCTCTCCCTTCCTGCCCAAACTCCCTGCCCAGCATCACACTTCTGCCAGCCCCACTGACCATCCCCACCACCCTCCACCTGATGCTCAACACCTGATAGGGTGCTCCGTCTATTCCTCAAACCACCCAGCCCCCACTTTGTTTCTCCCTTTGATCCAAATCCCACAAGCTTTTGTGGCCCGGCCTTTGGGGCCGAATTCTGGGTTGCGGGCTCCACAAAGTGATGAGCCACTGTGATCGGTGCTGTAAGAGGCCTGTTCTGTCACAAATTCTGGGATTCCTACCTCCTTTGGCATGCAGTCTTCAGCCATGGAGTTACAGCACTTGGAAAACACCTCACCAGAGTCTTCCACTAGCGGGGAAATGTCCTCAAACGAGGCAGAGGGTATCTTCTGCGCAAGCATTATTAAGGTGCTAGACAGTCACAAAATGCAAAAGGGAATTAAGTATTTTAGCCGTTCCAAAGCCAGCTTCCCTTTCTGAAATCCTATCCACTGATATTTGTAGGGCAAATTCCATAGGTTTAGAACACGAGTCACTTAAAAGAGATTTGCTTGTTTCATGCTATGTACTAGTAAGGCTGCAAAAGATCAGAAAGAAAGCAAATTCTGTGTAGTCTTTCCTGAATGGTCAACCATGAGCAGAGGAAAGACATTGCCAATACTTTAGCTCTCAACTGGATAAGATGAGCTGCACACCTCTTACGGTTTTTAAAAAAATATGGACTAAAAATAAGAGAGTGGTGTGATTTTGTTGCTAAAAGAGGGGGAGGAAACCTCAATTAGAGACACAACCCACACCAGTGGGGATAATGACTGATTGCCTCCTAGTCTGAGTGAGGTGGTGATCCATCAGGCACATGGGCCTTATAAGCAGCCTGTCAGAAGCTTGAGTGAAAGTGGGTGGAATAGTAGCAAGATCAACAGCTGAGGTTCACAGTAAGTATTAGGATGAACCGTCAGGCAGTAGGTCTGGCCAAAAAGCAGAGCTAGAGACAGGTTGGGGGATCAGGCTGAGGGCCAATACCAGGTATCAGCATCCACATTGGTATTCCAGTGGGGGTCGCAGTCCATGTCAAAACTGAGGTCAATACTGGGAGTTCAGGCACTGAGAATACAGGGTGTTCATGGCTGCCAGCTAGCACTCTGCGTTACTGCCTGGCCACTTCCTGGATTGCTCCTTGGGTTTTATAGAGAGTGGGGAGTCAATCAGATGCCATGATGCTGTTGTCTGTCAAACCCCCCGAGGTGGGACTTCCTATGTGTCTGCAATGGGTCTTGGGTTGGGTTGCAGGAGCTGGTAACAGTGTGGATGGAGGTGGTGCTCACTTCCTGGCATCCCTGCAGGCCTATGTATAGACCAGGCCTGCACAACATACGGCCCGAGGGCCGCATGCGGCCTGCAGGGGCTCACTGTGTGGCCCGTGACAACTACGGGCGGCGTGGCCCCATCCGATCCGCTGGCCGGGTGGAGGAGCGGAGCGCCTCCAGGGAGGGGGAAGTGCGGCAATTCTCACCGCTAGGCTGCCTGCGTGCAGCTCCGGCACGAGGAGGCGGGGCGCGAGCCAGAGGGTGTCACGGCCGGCGACTGCTGGATTCAAAAAGGCAGAAGCCACATAGGGGAGGGGAAGGGGCTTGTGCTGAGGGGAGGGGGGCAGGTCAGGAGAAAGGGGAAGACACCAAGGGGCAGGGTGAAGGAGAGACAAATGCCAGGGGGCCAAGTGGAGACACACGGTGTTTTTTTTGTTTGTTTGGGTTTTTTTGCTCAAAAAATTTTTTAGCCATGTGTTTGGTATTTTTTGGGAGAGCATCCCTGCTTGCAGCCCGCAGCTGTTTTCTTTGGAGTGAGATGGCCCTCGTCGCTTTCCGAATTGTGCAGGCCTGGTATAGACCCACTGGGCCTTACACAAGTTGAGGGAGCAGTAGCCGTAGCAGTATTTGTATGAGAAGGCCTACCAGTTTGGTGTTGTGTATGGCTGAAAAACTGAACCAAGGGAATAGAGCTAACTATGCTGATGCACCCTTGGAACAAGGGACCGGTGTCCAAGGAGACCATCCTGGGGCTGAGACTCCGGGAAGGGGAGTAAAGGATAGAAGAGACCCAGAGGGCAGGCTTCTGTATGGGCGAGGCTTTCTGGTTGGGCGTGGAGCAGGGGACTGAAGAGAAGCTCAGGAAGGATGGTGAGTTGCGCTCAGGAGCTTGTGAGTGTGTCGGGACTTAGAGTGCCCTGGAAGGGGACTGAACTTTGAACTCGTATGTGACATGGCTGGAGGGCCAGGCCATGGAAGACCCATACAGACAGGATGGCCAGCAGAAGTGGCTGGAGCTGGGGATGCCTTCCCTCTTGTGACCTCTTGCAAGGGGTGTTTTAATGGTGAGTGCACCATAATGAACTGGAAGGCTGGAATGCTCAATGGGCCTGCACAAACAGGCTCTTTGGGCCAATTCCTCCTTACATGGTGTATCGTTCTACTCTGGCAAGTTCCCAGTGCAGTCACTGGGAATGATGCCTGAGCAATGGTGGCCGGGTGACTAGTGAGTAGAGATACCACCCTTTAGCCCTGTGGAAGGATAGACTGATGGCTTGAAAGATGCATACCTTGAGCAAAGACTCTCATTAAAACACTGTAGTTGGGAAAGAAACAGATCAACATTTTCAACCCTAAATGTAGTCACCTCTCTCCCTGGATTTTCAGAGGTACTGACCACTTGATTTTCAGGAGCTCTGAAAAGCAGCACATTCATTAAAGTGCCAAACCTGGGACATCTCATGTGAGATGTTGGCCTAAATAGCTGGGAAATCCAGAAACATGGCTTCATACCCATATTTAACTCTGAAACCAAGAGTATCCGTGAGCACTTGCCACCTTTATCCCTGAGGGTATGTCTACACTTGCACCCTCTTTCGAGACAGGGATGCAAATGAAGACATTCAAAATTGAGCAAATGAAGCCGGGATTTAACTATCCCGTGCTTCATTTGCATATTTGTGTTATGGTGCTATTTCGAAATAACAGACGCTGTTAAGACGCAGTTATTTTGAGAGAAAAGCCTTGTCTCGAAATAACCCTTATTCCTCATACAATGAGGTTTACCAGTTATTTCGAGAGAAGGGTTTTCTCTCAAAATAACCGTGTCTTAACAGCATCTGTTATTTCGAAATAGCGCCATAATGCGAATATGCAAATGAAGCGTGGGATAGTTAAATCCCGGCTTCATTTGCAATTTTGAATGTCTTCATTTGCATCCCTCTCTCGAAAGAGGGTGCAAGTGTAGACATACCCTGATACACTCTTGTGCTCTGATATTATCCCACCTTCTGGCACTAGTCAAGAGCCCAAAGCGTTCGTATCTTTCTCTCTGTATTCAGTATATAAACAACAGCTTCCCTGTTCACAATTCCATTACAAAGCCCAATCTACTCTGTTTTATCTCTGCAGGCTAGAAACAGTATATGCTTCTTAATCACCCTTCTTACTGGATTTGAGACTCCAGCACCCAAGAGAGGTCTTTAATCATATCAGTTGAAATAATTTTGGATTGAATGAGAGCCCATCTAAGCAAGCTCTCACATGGTACAAAAGAATAGTAATAGGTTAGACTGCTTGCTCTGTACCTCTACCAAGTACATCACTTTTCCACAAAATGTAATACAGCACTTAGTTATTTTTCAGATCCTGCTGAATCTTACATAAGAACGGCCATATTGGGTCAGACCAAAGCTCCATCTAGCTCAGTATCCTGTCTTCTGACAGTGGTCAATGACAGGTGCCCCAGAGGGAATGAACAGAACACGAAATCATCAAGTGATCCGTCCCCTGTCACCCATCACTACCTTCTGACAAACAGGCTAAGGACACTGTTCCTGCTCATCCTGGCTAATAGCCATTGATGAACCTATCTTCCATGAATTTATCTAGCTCTTTTTTGAACCCTGTTAAAGTCCTAGTCTTCACAACATCCTCTGGCAAGGAGTTCCACAGGTTGACTGTGTGTTGTGTGAAGAAGTACTTTCTTTTGTTTGTTTTAAACTTGCTACCTAGTAATTTCATTTGGTGACCCCTAGTTCTTGTGTTATGGGAAGGAGTAAATAACTCTTCCTTATTCACTTTTTCTACACCAGTCATGATTTTATAGACCTCTATCATATTCCCCCTTAGTCTCCTCTTTTCCAAGCTGAAAAGACCCATTATTATTAATCTGTCCGCATATGGCAGCCATTCCATACTTCTAATAATTTTTGTTGCCCTTTTCTGAACTTTTTCCAATGCCAATATATCTTTCTGAGATGAGGTGACCACATCTGCATGCAATATGCTAGATGTGGGCGTACCATGGATTTATATGGAGGCAATAAGATATTTTCTGTCTTATTCTCTGTCCCTTTTTAAATTATTCCTGACATTCTGTTTGCTTTTTTTGACTGCTGCTGCATACTGAGTGGATATTTTCAGAGAACTATCCTCAATGATTCCAAGATCTCTCTTTTAAGCGGTAACAGCTAATTTAGTCTCGATCATTTTGTTCATATAATTGGGGTTGTGTTTTCCAATATGCATTATTTTGCATTTATCAACATTAAAATTCATCTGCCAATTTGTTGCCCATTCACCTAGTTTTGTGACTTATTACACAATTACAGTAAACGGGAAATTCAAATATGAAGACTGTCACTTCTGATCTGCATTAATATATGGAACATACAGGATTGTGTTTGTACCTGAACTTAGATTTTTCTTTCCCATATACTGCATAGCGGGAACAAATTCTGTTTGACAGGGTGGTGAGTATGGATGAAGACTTTCTTTCTAATCTCTGGAACAGAAAGGAGAAGAACTGCATTAGGCACCGATTAACTCCTGTACCTATAGTCTATGGGGGGCATTCATATCAGTCAACTGGCCATCCAGCTTATTATCCTAAATGAATACAGATTCCCGCATTAAGCCTCAATGGTGTTCAGAGCTAAACAGTGCTGCAAAGCAATGCAGAAATGACACACAGCTTTCCTATCCATCCACTATCACTTGTGGACTTTCAGTTTTGTGGTGGATCAAGGGGATATTTATATAGTCCTTCGGCTCATGTAAGATGGCCTGTCACCTGGGGTCCTCCAACTGTAGCCCATTCTTCCTATGATGAATATCCTTTTTACTGCTTCAGGGGGTGAGTTAGTCTGTACAGGATAAACTTAAAAAACAACAAAAGGTCTAGTATAGTGGTTCCCAAACTTTTCAGCATCATGCCCCCTTTTTGATTTTTGAAAAACCCTCACACCTCCCCCTATCACCAAAAATAGCAGCAAAACTTGTTGAGCAAAAAAAAGGAACTGACCGGGGCAGCAAAACCTGATGGGGGGCGAGGCTGGGTCGCCTCACCCCCCCCCCGGAATTTCTTCATGCCCCCACAGAGGGGCATGCCCCCCAATTTGGGAACCCAGTTTGGGTCTAGTAGCACTTTATAGACTAACAACTCATGTAGATGGTATCATGAGCTTTCGTGGGCATAGCCCACTTCTTCAGATGACCAGAGTTATGAGTTTAGAATGTGCAGACCCAAAATAAATAGGGGAGGAGGGAGAGGGGGGAAGGAAAAAGAGAGGGGTGGGTGGGAAACAAGGAGTAGAGGGAAGGAAAATATCAGAGGGGAAAACAAATAGGGTTTTTACAGGTTGCTGTGTAATCTTGGGCAACACTCCGATAACCAGCATGCTTCAAGCTTCAGTCCACCGCCACAGGGTGAGGATCACTGCGGTGAGCTTCTCAACATGGAGATCGTGATCTCCCAGAGGCGGGGGTAAAATCACAAATTGGTGAGAAGGGATCACACATTGCTAAATAGTAAAGCAGGCCTGGCTAGATGGGAGAAGGCCCTGGCAGGGAAGCAGAGGTCCCAGGCTGTCAAAGAGAGAGAATTGCCCCTCTGGAGAATATTAATCTTTAAGTGAAAGAAAGTAAGTTTGCAATTCTAAATAAAAATAAAGAGATTCAAAAGCCAAAACCCACTTTTTAAAAGGAAGTGAATTACTAGGAAAGGAAATTCAGATGACTGAGAAATTCAAATGACTAAGAAAACCTGAGTTTCTGACACTCGTCAGGACAGGGAAGAGGGAAACTTACTTTCTTTCACTTAAAGATTAATATTCTCCAGAGGGGCAATTCTCTCTCTTTGACAGCCTGGGACCTCTGCTTCCCTGCCAGGGCCTTCTCCCATCTAGCCAGGCCTGCTTTACTATTTAGCAATGTGTGATCCCTTCTCACCAATTTGTGATTTTACCCCCGCCTCTGGGAGATCACGATCTCCATGTTGAGAAGCTCACCGCAGTGATCCTCAGCCTGTGGCGGTGGACTGAAGCTTGAAGCATGCTGATTATCGGAGTGTTGCCCAAGATTACACACGTACATGTTTCACTCTGAGCAGGGAACTCTAACAAGAGAATGTGGTAGCATCACACCCACCGAAACCCGTTTTCCAACCTTTCTTCTCTGCCATATCAGAGTGGAAACAAACACCCAATAGGCAGAGAAGGAGCGAGCAAAAATATGATTCTCTCAGCAGCCAAAAGAGGGACATACGGAAGCAGCGACGTGTGTCACACACATGCAGAAGCACCATCACAACACCAAGATGACATAATTGCGTGCAACACTTTGAAGAGGGAAATTGTTCGGTATCTGCTAAAGTTTGAGAGCTGCTGCAGTAAACGCTTCAGACCTGCTCCCCTTGTTCTTGGATCTCATGCTGTCATGTGCCATGGCTTCCCCTGCTCGCTAAACTCTGGAACGCCTCGTTTTTAGGCTGATTTACCTGCACAAGGCTCAATATCCATATTGCGTGTCGGAGTGAGATGACGATATCTGCTCTCATGATAGACAAGAATAGATCATTTTTGGTTCAATACTTCAGCTTTGGAGACATTCCTCTTCAGTTGCAATGGTTTATAATTTTTTTCTGGCCTGCTAACCATCATGCACTAGATCCTCAACCGGGGTGTGGGTTGGTACAGGACCACAGAGGTCCATAAGTCAGTGCTAATTTACACTAATTTCCAAATGTCTAATACTGAGGAAGCCAAATCGTGAACTTCAGGATTGCCACTAATTCCCTTCTTATGAATCTCTTCAATTCAACAGTTCGGGTGTCTCCGTCTTTGCTTCCTCCCCTCTTTTCAAACTGCAAAATTTTGGCACTCAGCGTATACAATGGTTTTCCAGCTTGTGGGGAATGACGGGAGTGGTGATTCGCAGGTGCCGCTTAGTAGGAAATGAACATTGTATTTGTGCTGTTCGCTTTATTTCCCAGCAGGCTGAAGACACAGTGAATTGGTGCACCTGCCTCCGCTGCGCTAACAACAAACCCGCTGGTGCTAGGAAACCAAATCAAAACTATAGATCCTATATGTGATGTCTCTGAACTGTATGCATAGGTAGAGAGCACATGGAGATAGATTCAGAGCAACCCCCCTTTTTGTTACCAGTAAGGCAGGGCTATTTAGTAGCCCACTTTCTCCATCAAATAAATGACTTGTATTCTCTCAGTTTCCCTTAAGACAGCGATGGTTAACCACGATTAGTAAGTGGGCTGCAGGAATAGCCCTCCTTCATCTCATTGGGCTGCATGTGGCCGGTGCACCTCTTGTCTGTCCCCCTCCTCCACACCCTTCTCACACACTGGGGCACTAGAGCCTCACCCTTACTGCTCATCCCCTGCCCTCCCAGCACTTTTGTAGTGGCAAAAATCTGCTGACCCGCACTCGGTCCCCTCCCTCCCAGAGCTGGAATGCAGCAAACAGCTGACTTGGGGATGCTGAAGCTTTCGGAGGGAAGGGGAGAAATGGGGATGGAGCATGAATCAGCAGATTTGTGGCACTCGGAAAATGCTGGGGTGGGGGGGGGGAGTAGAAAGGGCGGTGCTCCAGTGCACAAGCTGCAAATGGGGAGGGGGAGGAAACAGACAGGAGGCCTGTGGGCTGCAAAGTGCCCCCCACTGCCTTAAGGGATTGTGCAGCGTATTGCAGTGACTCTCCATAGCAATAGATCTCTTGCAGGAAGACTTTATACTGTTTGTCTAAATCTTATTTTATGTGTGGCCTTATTAAAAAACCAAATGAAGACAAATGGAAGTGGCAGTGACCTTCTCCTCTTCGGCAACTCTGAGTGTAACAAGATTGAGGTTTACATAAGGGAAACAGACTGATTATGCTGCAACCCAACCCCTTATTGAGCTTGTTTTCATTATGTGTGCCAGAACCCTGTAGACAGTGGGTAAGATGACGAGAGAGGTGTGAAATGCTCACAGTGGAACGCAGAGAGTAGACTTAGATTTTTTTATCCACATTCATGATTTAGCAAGGTCCTGATGTGAAATGTAATAGAGTTTTGGCTGAGCTTCATTTGGAGTGTTAAGAGTTTCACTTCTACAATTAAATATTAAAGGAGTGCAAACATGGAGGATGCCATGCAGATCAAACTATTCCCTTCCTCACGGAGCAAAACAACGAGAGTCACACAGCGTAATCTTGATTAAAAGTCAGTGGCTGTCAGGACTGAATCTCTACACCCTGAATATTCTAGGTAATACTCAATCACTGTTCTATACAGCATATATAATTTATGACGCATGTTGCTGCGTTTTCCACACACCCCACCATGCCACTACAATAGGGACTGTGTCAGGATTAAAGAACCCATAAAAGAGGCAATTGATTGTAAAAAGCTGTGGTATTTTCCTGCTGTGGAAGCTGGCAGGAAAGCAAAGGAGGGGCACACTCACCTCTTTCAAGAAGCAGACGGTAGGGCTGGGTGAAATGCAGCAAGTCCCAACCATGGATAAGTAACTCTTTATAAAACCCACGAGTACTGGCAGTGGGGCTTGTCCATAGTTACTGGAATACTCGTGTGTAAACCTAGAAAAGAGACATCACTTGACGGGCGGATTTGTTAACTCCGAGAGGGATTTTCAAAGACATTTGAAGGAATTTGGCCCCCCGATTCCTGAAGGAAAGTCAATGATTTTTCAAAGAGTTGGGTGCCTGATTCCCTTATGGGTGTCTGAAAATCCTATCCTAGCATTTTTGCAAGTGTAACATACGCAATTTCTTCTATTAAAAAAAAATGGTGGTAGCCATGAACAGTCTGTCCACATACACCAGCTCACAAAATGAACTTACACCCATGTGAATGAGTCATTGCTGCACTAAGATAGAACAGAAACATTCCAGCAAGTTTCTTTATTCATAGGCATTCTTTGATGGTAATTACAGACTGAATGTACAGGGTTTCATAACTGCTATGGTATAAAATATAGTATGTTGGCTTGCATAGTAGAATCCTTATTCATTTCAGACAGATTATTAATCAAAGGTTTAACAAACCGATTTTTTCTCACGCCAGGCCTCTGCCAACCCTGACGAGTGAATTAGGTGGGTTATCAAAGATACGTACGTAGAGTGAGGTCACGGCTCTGTGCACCAATGGGGTGCAGAGTGGAGGAAAGAGGAGAAAATCTGTAGTATGTAAGTCATATGGAGGCATAATGCCAATAGGGGAGCAATGGTCTTGCCCACTCTATGCACTGTTGGCCCATGAGCACTGGCAGTAATTCTAACTGCCTCTCCCACTTGTGCTTGCCACATTACTTACTGCCATATTATTGCTGTTTTCTATGCACCCACATGGATGTGGCCCTAAATATAGTATATGAGCTCCAAATTCTCCCTGGTTTGGCTTGGGTGAATTGTCAGAGTGACCAGATCTCTCTTTTATCCCTGGTGCATGAGACAGTTGCTTCTTTGACAGGCAATCACATTGGACACTGTATCTTGTGGTTTGGTTACATTTGCTTTGATTGCTAAGCAGCTAGCACCAGGAGAAGGAAAGAAATCATAAGTAAATGTTTTCATAAATGTAACAATAAACCGTGGTCTGAATCCAAAATTGGCAGTCTTTAAGGCTACATCTAGACTGCAAGCCTCTTTCGAAAAAGAGCGTCTAGACTACAACCAGTACTTTCGAAAAAGCAAGCCGCTTTTTCGTAAGAGAGCACCCAGGCAGTCTGGATGCTCTCTTTCAAAAAAGCACAGTTTGCATTACATAGTGCCTTTTTTCGAAAGAGCACTTTCGAAAAAAGGCTTTCTTCCTCATAAAACGAGGTTTTCCACGGTCCAAAAAACTGCCGCGTTCTTTCAATTTACTTTCGAAAGCATGTGGCAGCAGTCTAGACGCAGGGGAAGTTTTTTCGCAAAAAGGCCACTTTTTTTAAAAAAAACCCCTGTAGTCTAGACACACCCATAGGTACTTACCATCAGATCCCTCATTTACACATTGATGTGTCTAGAGAGAGGTCTGCCAGGAGATTTTGATAGTCAGTGGGAATTGTGAGACTAAATCATTCTTGACCTTTGAAAATCTCTCTCTAGAACATCTAAGAAGAATTTTTACCATCAACCTCTACAGAGAGATTCCGGGTTCGATTTTAGGGCCTAACGATGCAGCTAGATATTTTTGTAAATTCTGCTAGACACCTATCCCCCTTTCGTTTCAATGAGAGACACCAGCCTCAGCGAGGCATTGCAATTAATGTGTATTAGGTGCCTACCTGTAGGTTTAAATACCTAAATGCCTTTGAAAATCTGACCCTCAATCTCCATATTAGTCTCTCAGGAGGACCCAAGAATGAGACCACAACTCTCCGCCACATGAGTCATAACAAGCAATGGTCCTAACTTCTTGAACCAAGAGAAACACGGCCTTTCACGGAGCCTTCTGAGCCTCAACTACCACAATCCAAGCGGAAGATGCTCTAAAAACTGCACTGTACAGCGACTCTTCTTCAGAGCTCACAGCACCCAGAAAAAACAATCCGACCCCCTTGTCTTTAAGAACAATATTGCCACACCCTGACATATTTTATTAAGTTAAGCCATAGCCCTCTCTGTACCACTGTGAGTGGAGCACCTCCCCCCAGGGACTGTGCCCGTGCGCATGGCTCGTGTGGTGAGAAAGGTTCTTTGTACTCCTGCAGCCTCGTGCATCCGTGCAGGAGCCAGACACAATGCAGCATAAAAGGGAAACATCTGTCAAGTGCTGAACCCCCCTTTAATAGCACTTGGCTGACACGTGCATGCATCCCAGTCACATGTGGTCGAGAAAAAGCAGAATCCAATGGAGAAAGTCTGTTGACTTGCTGATGAGCTGGTTCGAAAGGAATTAAGGGAGTTAATTGTGTTCTCAGGCTATATTCAAGATGTGTAAAGCTCCTAAGCCAAACCCGGCCTCCTAGTGCTTACCTATCCGCAAAATCCTGCGGGTCCTTTTTGAAGGCCTCGCAGAGTTCTTCATTTGATGGCTCCACATATGTAGGGACCTCTTTTGATGGCTGGTGCAGGGCGGCCAGGCAAAGCTTTCGCTCGAGCCCTTCGTGGGTACAGCAAGCCGCAATCCCTGGGTGCTCGGGGTAAGGCGCATTTTCATCACAGGACTTGACAGACAGAGCAGAAGACTGGGGGAGGGGAGAGGAGAAGGAAATGGAACGAGAGAACGTTAATGTCCAAGTTCCCAGGCTCGCAGTAATTACACTTTTCAGACTTGTTCTTAGGTAAAACATCGCCTTCCTCTACAGGTGAAAGCCACTTCTGTCCACAGCTCTGTGGAGGAGCACTGGAGGTGGGTTGGGCTGGTGATACTTCATCTTGGGGGGGCAGAAGCACAGGTATGTAGCACAGCACCACAGAGTCACCACCTCATTCCTCTCTGGCTGCAACCCCTCCCAGCCACTACAGTACAGGTGGCACCCCTAAAATCCTGGATTCTCTGGTCCAGCAACATCCATGGTCCGGCATGACGACCGATGTTCCAGGATCAGAGAGTCCCGGCTCGCAGCAGCAGGGTGGGGGCCTGGGAGCCTGTGCACACCTCAGCTGGGCTGTGAGGAGGGTGCCAGGAGCTGATGTGCAGCTCAGTTGGACTTTGAGCAGGGCGGGAGCCACACAACTCATGTGGGCTGTGAGGTGGGAGCAGGGAGCAAGCGTACGGTTCAGCTGTGCTGGGAGGGGGCAGCCAGCAAGCCGGGCGGTGGGGGGCAGTGGGGAGGGGCCTGAAATGGCCTCCCCTGGTCCAAAAAAATCAGATCCTGAGGGCGCCAGACCAGGGAGGTCCAACCTGTAGTACATTGGGGCCACATTATTAGTAGTTTATTGCATACCCAGGAGTGTACTCTGCTATACCTCCTCCATGTAATACAGTCCTAGTAACATGAGATTTCCCCTTCTGCTCTTCATTCTCTGGTGAGAAGTGGCACAAATTAAATTTCTGGAAGGGGGTTGGGGATGAGTTGTGTGGGAATTTTGTTAACCATCCTGCTTCAGTGTAGCAAAGGCCAAACCCTGACTTTTGGAAAGCCAGTTTACGTTCAGGGTTCTTCTCCGAAGGAGATAACACAAACCATGCAAAGATGTCTGACCCACGCACCTTCCACGAGCCGCAGAACAAAAACCCAGCTGCTTAATGCATACAGCAAGCACCAAAAATAGTGGGGTCTCCAATGTAAAAAAAAAAAAAAAGCAACCACCAAGGAGAAGGAGAACTGCAGTGGCTGCATTATGAAGTTGGCATCATCTTTTCCTAGTGACCACAGTGATATCTTAGCATAGGAGAGAACTGCAGTGTTTCAGACACCAGGATATGGTACCTGTGGGAAAACATTCCGGATAATCTGTGTATAGCAGGGGTAGGGATGTTGGCGGCCGAACGAAGGCAAAACTCTCTCTGACTTGTTTTAAGTGAGAAGACTGCAGGATGTAGCTCAAAGGGGATGTGGTTTTTAATCTCAAATTCCACCATTGATTGCACAGGGTCCTGTGGCAGTGGAGCTGATGCATTTCTGCGGTGAAGGGAAAGGTGGGATTTGGGGGTTGTGCTGCATGAAGCCATGGAGGCTGCAGGGAACAGGGGAGAACAGGCTGTGGAAGAAGGGGAAGCAGATTATCTGCCATTCGTGATCCTTCAATTCTCTGTCCCACGTTAGGAGCATGTAACTGGCAGGCAGAGCTACTTAGCCACCTAGTGGAAGTAGCCTCTACAGAGTGGATCTGCGGCGCTTTTGAGCTTGGGATGAGAGTATGACGATTCCTAACCCCCATCTGTGCATAGACCCATGCCCAGTCCAGTGACTCAGGCTTGGCCATGGCATGATGGAGTTGGTCTCAGGGGGAAAGAGGCAGGCGTGACTCCAGCAATGGGTATTTAAGTTGGCAGAAGTGGGCCCCCTAGTTTCCATGAGGAGTTGGTCTGTTAGACATTCGTCATCCCAACGTTTTTATTTCTCCAGAAGCGATTAAAACAGAGCAGTGGTCGGTGCTCAGGAAATGCGGCACACTCCCCTTTGGGGCTCTGCCTCCATACGCTGAATACAATTTGTAAAAACCTCCTGGCCACGGGTACTGTCGGATAGCCACATTTAGTTCTTTTCACTTTTCGATCTCAAAGCACTTTACAGAGGAGGTCACTAGGGGTATGTCTAGACTGCATCCCTCTGTTGGCAGAGGGATGCAGATTAGACAGGTCGACATTACAGATGAGGCAGGGATTTAAATATCCTGTGCCTAATTTACATAAAAATGGCTGCCATGTTTTGCCGACTCCGCACTTTGTCGGCAAAAAGTGGCAGTCTAGAGGGGGGATCTGTCGAGAAAGAAAGCCTTTTTCAACAGATCCTGTAAACCTCCTGCAAGATCTGTCAAAAAAGGCTTTCTTTCTCGACAGATCCCCCTCTAGACTGCCACTTTTTGCCAACAAAGTGCTGAGTCGGCAAAACATGGCAGCCATTTTTATGCAAATTAGGCACGGGATATTTAAATCCCTGCCTCATTTGCAATGTCGACCTGCCTAATCTGCATCCCTCTGCCAACAGAGGGGATGTAGTCTAGACATATCCTAGGATTATCCTCTAAGTACAGGTGGGGAAACTGGCAGAAGGCAGGACAGTAACTTGCCCAAAGTCAAGAACAGTAGAGATGGCCCCAACTCAAATGCTTGGATCAGGGTATCCTCATGTTGCCAAGACATAAGGGTATGTGTGTTGTTTCTTTAAATACAGAGCCAGAATCCAAGGGAAGGTTCTAGGCCAGGCCTGGGCAAAATACGGCCCGTGGGCTGGATCCAGCCCACCAAGCCACCAGATCTGGCCTGCAGAGGCAGTGGGGAGCTCCAGGCAGGCTCCTCTGCTTGCCCTGAAGCCCCACATGCTGCTCAGAAACATGGCTGCAGGGCGCTTTCTCTTTATGAGTCTGGAGGGGAAGGGGGAATATTCAGATGCTGCTCCTGCCCCCAGCACAATGCCATTGGCTGGCCAATGGGAGCTGCTTGTTTGAACAACAGGCAGCCACAAAGCACAACCCCCATTCCCTCCTGCTCATTTACTCATTCAAGCACATGGCTGAACAGGCAGAAACATTTTAAGCTCTGCAAGCCTTTAGCTCTGCAGGCAGGCAGGCTGGTTTGGCTGCTGGCTGGTAAGTCTCTAGCCAAAGTCTGCTTCTGGCACTCCAGCCCTCCCTTCCCCAATCCTCTGCCCCACACTCCCACCCCGCTACTCCACATGCACGCATACCCCCTCCCAGATCTAGCACCCAATCTCCTGCCCGAGATCACAATCCCCTCCTACCCTAGGTCACATCCCAAAACCCTGCACCCCAGTCCCCTGCCTTGGGTCACAACCACCTCCTTCACCCAAACTACCTCCCAGACTCCATTCTCCCTTCTGCACCCAACCTCTATCCCAGACCCCGCACCTCCTCCATTAATACCATGGAAGAGTGCGGCCTTCAACAACTTTCCAAAATCTTGGAGTGGTCCCCTCATCAAAAATTATTGCCTACCCCTGTTCTAGGCAAAAGTTCTGAAGTGAAGAACTTCACTTTGCCATTTTCAGCTGAAACCTCCATTGGACTGTTACCAACATTGCCTACACATAACTATCTGTAAAATGGAGCCAGCATTGTTTCTCTCGGTTAAGCATGTGATAAAATGGTTATGTGCAATATATTATTCAGCCAGTAGATGTCTCTGTATGCCATTCAGAATTCCAGGTAGTACTGTTGGGACACTGCATAATGAACTGTGTCAGTCAAATATGTGAAGTCCCACCCCCATACTTTATGAAAATGGTCTTATAAATAAAAACATGCATCACTCGAAGATGCTTTAGACAAAATACCTCATGTAACTTATCAGTATGAATGTTACAGTTTGCTAGATCTATATATCCTAGGCTACGTCTAGACTGCATCCCTTTTCCGTAAAAGGGATGCAAATTAGATCGCACTGTAATGAAGCGGGGATGAAATGCCCCCGCTTCGCTTTTTTCCGCTCTCGAGCTTTGACGAAAGCGCCAGTCAGACGCTGATCTTGCGGAAATAAAGCCTTTCCGAAAGATCCCTTATTCCGAGGAATAAGGGATCTTTCGGAAAAGGCTTTATTTTCCGCAAGATCCGCGTTTGACTGGCGCTTTTTCCGCCAAAGCTCCGAGACGGAAAAAGCGGCAGTTATAGATGCAAATGAAGCGGGGGCATTTAAATCCCCGCTTCATTTGCAATTGCGATACGTCTAATTTGCATCCCTTTTACGGAAAAGGGATGCAGTCTAGATGTAGCCCTAGTGTGGTGCATGTATTGTTCATGTATGTGAGGTTTGACGTGTGTAGTGTGAGTCTGCTTATTGTTTTAAATGTGCTAATGAACATAATGACTGGGTGTTCAGCTTAACAGCTTGTAAACAGCCTTGTTTGTCCTGTAAATGCAGGAGGTGGACCATCTGGAGAGACATATGACCATACCACCTGGTACTGAGACCCATCTGGCACTTGGTATATTTCCACAGAAGGGGGATGTTAAATGAAAGATTCCCACCCTGGAGTATAGTCTGTTTAAGCAATGGGAAGTTATGGGTCTTTTGTCTCTGGTTGGCCTGAGAAATGGCCTGGCACACCCTAACACAGTGGTCTCCAATCTTTTTAACCACAAGATCGCTTTTTCAATTTAAGTGCAATGTAAGATCTATCTCAAACCTAAATACCCTTGCCCCGCTTTCTTCCTGCCCCTTCTCTGAGGCCCCGCCCCTGCTCCATCCCTTCTCTGAGGCCTCACCCTGCCTGCTCCATCCCCTTTCCTCCCCGAACCTCATTCACTTTCACGAGGCTGGGGTAGGGGGTTGGGGTGCAGGCTCTGGTCTTGGGCCAAGAAGTTTGGAGTGTGGGAGAGGTTCCGAGCTTAGCCCAGGTTGGGGAATTGGGGTCTAGGAAGGGGTTCAGGGTGCGAGCTCTGGGAAGGAGTTTGGGTGCAGGGGAACTCATGTCTGGGACAGGAGGGAGTTCAGGACTGGAACAGGGATTCAGGATGCATGCTGTGGCTGGGCACCACCTAGCTGAGATGACTTGGCGCTGTACCCCTCCTGAAAGCAGCTGGCATATACAGCAGTGGCTCCATGGCGCCATGTGCTGCCTCTCATCTACAGGCACTGAGCTCACAGCTTCTACTGGCCACAGTTCCCTGTTATTGATCAATGGGAGCTGCAGGAGTGGTGTCTGCAGGCAAGGACAGCATGTGGAGACCCCCTGCTCAGGCTGCAGGGACATGCCAGCCACTTCCAAGAGCAGCACAGGGAAAATTACTCCAGCCACAACAGATTAGGCATTTTAGAACTCACTACTCAAAGAATTAAATTTAAGCATGAGAGAAATTAACATTATGAAATGCACAGACCAGTCAAAAACTAAAAACAACCCACTTTGCAAGCAGTAAAAGTAGTAACAACAACCCACGTGTGTGTTGGGTCAGATGAGAGTGAAGGACAATTGGTGTTTGTGAGAATGACAGACACACACAGTGTGTGAGAGTGAAAGAGATTTGCATTGCCTAGCTCCCTCCATCCCCTTCTCTCTGTGTGGAGACAGGGTACAGTAGTGGGGGGAGGAGGGATACCCTGACATCAGCACCCCCCTTCTTCCTCCCACACTCTGCACAGCAAGAAGGAGGCTACCTGGGGGGGTTGGGGCAGCTCCAAGGCAGAGGGCAGGAGCAGCATGACAGTGGGTGGAGGGGCAAGTGAAGTGCCAGCGCTTGAATGCTTCCTGGCCAAACCAGTCAGGATCACCTGTCAGAGGCTCCAAGATCTACTGGTAGATCCCAATCTACTGGTTGGATCCAAGTCAGAATAAAAGAGTTTGCCTCTGACTTGAGATATATAGACTGTAAATGTTAGAGATATGTATATTATACAGTACTATAATAAACTAGAAAGGAATTTGTACGTGTGTGTCTCTGCTGATGGAACATTTCTGAATTGAGCTGGAAAAGCATCGGGATTGTATAAACTCTGAAATCTGGCTTGTGTGTGTCTTACTTGGTAAAACCTTGGTCTGTGTAAATGGCAAAGTGAAACAGAGTGTCATGAGGGAATTGTTAATTTCAGATGCCCTCAAGACAAGCTGATAAACAAAAACCCAAGGCTACAAAAACAGACTAATAAGATTAAAACAAATGGAAAGAGCCAGTGGGATTAACAGCAGAGAATAGATGGTACAAGTAAAATAATAAAAATAACTTTTAGTAAGGTAAGCAAAATATATTAGTTCATGGTTGTTATTTTGATTTGTGCATTAAAATGTTTGGTCGGGGATTTAGAATGGATAAGTTCCAAGGTAACTTGGGCCTTTTCTTCACGTTGTGGAAGATCGACGCTGCTGCGATCGATCTTCTGGAGTTTGATTTAGCGAGCCTCGTTAAGACTTGCTAAATCAAACTCAGAGGGCGCCCTTGCTAGTGGCTGAATCTCCTGCTCTTGTGAGGAATAAGGAAAGCCAATGGGAGCATTTGCACCAATCGGCCGCCTGCTATGTATTCTACATAGCTGGAGCTGTGTACATTAAGCCAAGTTTCCGGGTCTAGTGTAGACCTGGCCTTAGTAACTGAATCTGTGCACAGCTATGGAATAGGGTATAAAAGATAGTGACTGACAAGAAGAGAACTTGGAGAGAAAAAAGGAGAAGAATATAGAGACCACAGACTTGGAAAAAGTCTGCCTATCCCCAGAAGAGGTCATTTATAGATGGTAATAGCCAGGGCTCGCCGAGCTGCAGCGAGCCCCGCTCACCAGCCATGCTGTCCGGCGTTCTGCGCATGCGCAGATCGTTCTGTGCATGCGCAGATCGCCCGAACCCGGCTCTTCCGGGATGTAATCTACTCGCCACAGGCGAGTAGATTACATAGATTGTCGAGCCCTGGTAATAGCATTGTCTTAACATGTACAAAATAAATTGTACAAGAAACTATTTAGGCCTAAATTGGAATGGCTTTTGCCTGGTAAACAAAGGAGAAAAAACTGAGACCCAAGCTGTGTGGAAACCTGTTTGTCTATAGTTAGAAGGTGCTTTCTTCAACAAAGGCATCGTGTTGAAGGTACTGTGAGTCTATGGAGCATGACTTACCTCAGTTTCATAGCAGTCAGGGTCAGCCCCTAGGGCACAACACTTTTCTGCCAGGGTGACTACCTCTTTCACAAGGTTACTGATCTCTTCAAAAGTGGCATTGGAGAATTTCTTGCTGTTCATGATGATTGCTCTGGGAACAAACAAGAGGCAAAGGTCTCATGGCAGGTTTGGGGATGTGTTTTTGATGGTCTCTGAAGCCCTACTGAAATAAATCTGGCCGGATGCCGTTACATGCTTGATGTGAAAAAGAGCAGCGTTGGGTCTGAAATATGAAGGCGCATTTTCTTTTCAAGCCTGTTTGGTCATGGGACTCCCTGCTTTTGCTGTAGAGCAGGGTCCCTCAAACTTCATGGTGCCATGACCCCCTTCTGACAACAAAAAGTACTGCAGGAAGGGGAACAGAAGCCTGAGCCCCACTGCTCCAAGCGGGGGGAAGGCACGGCTGACGTCTAAGGAAGGGGCCTGTAGCGTGAACCCCGTTGTTGAGGACTGAAGCCCTTAGACTTCAGTGTCAACCCCAGAGAGTGAAGCCTGGGCTTCAGCTCTAGGCCCCAGCAAATCTAAGCCAGCCCTATTTACTCTATGGAAACAGGGTGAGGACCTTCTTTGGCGTCCCAACCCAGTTTAAGAATTCCTGCTGGGGAGCCTTATTTTCAGGATGTCTGTGTCCCGGCTTCCAGTTTGCTCCCGCCGCTTTGCAGCCAGAAGGAACTGTGGGCACAGATTTCTCCCTCCTGTCTGATGTCACATACATGCCTCAGTAGCTGCAGATCAGGCAGTTAAATATCCAGGGGTACATCTAAGCTGCAGCTGGGAATGTGCTGCCCAGCTCAGACAGACACCTGCTAGGTTCTGTGCTAGCTAACATGCTGAAAATAGCAGTGTAGTGGGGGTCAGAGAGACTGATGCTGCCATTCAAGCAGAAAGCTGGGAGATAGGCACCCAAACACTATTAAAATACAACCCAATTTAGGTACCTAACTTCTTTTGAAAATTCAAGGCAAACAAACCACTTACAGTCTAAGGCCCTGATCCTGCAAACATGCAGGTACTTAACTCCAAGGGAGTGGTCCCACTGAAATCAATAGGACTCCCCATTTATAGAGGTTAATTACAGTGAAACCTTTAAAAACCATTTTTCCTTTTTATAACATTTTTCTCTAGGTTAGTTAGCATGCTGTATCTTAGCAGTGCAGGTTCAAAGTCAATGCTTCCGAGTTCTTGGAGGTACGTACAGAGTTCGGAAGTTGTCTTTTCCCATGTGTATGAATTCTTGGCAGACTTTGTTCCGTTCATAGTCCCGACCTGCAAAATCAGTCACAGGAGAATTTATCATCAGCTACTTGTTTTGATAAAACAGATGCAGAAGAAAACAAAACATCCCTCTCTGTCCTGGAGCAGACAAAGATGGCCCTGAGTGAGACCAAATCAAAGCAGAAAAACCAGACCCAAACAACATATTCTAATTTCTACTGCAAACACTTTTCTCTTTGGGAAAGGATGAGAGAATACACAAGACGACAAATGTTAGTTACATCCCTCATTGAGGGACTGCAAGGCACTCATATCCATGATGATGAGCACAGTATAAAATCCTACATATAATAATATCTGTATGTTCTTGAGGGTCTGATCTAAAGGCCACTGAAGTCCATGGGAGTCTTTCTATTACTTCTTTTGAAAATTCAAGGCAGACAAACCACTTACAGTCTAAGGCCTCGAGCCTGCAAACATACAAGTACTTAATTCCATGTGAGTGGTCCCACTGAAATCAATAGGACTCTCCATTTATGGAGTTTAATTATAGTTTTAAAAATATTTTTCTCTAAGGAGAATGTATCATCTGCTACTTGTTTTGATAAAACAGATGCAGAAGAAAACAAAACTTCTCTCTCTGTCCTTGTGAAGACAAAGATGGTCTTGAGTAAGACCAAAACAAGCCACAAAAAGCTTAGAAGAGGCCCCTCTTTCAAAAAAATTTGTTAATTTTTTTTGAAACTGGAAAGGTGTTGCCATGGCTACTCCCACTTTCCAGCCATCTCTTGTGGAAAAGGCACACACATTTTGCCACTATTATTATTAGAAAATAACTGTCCATGTGCACATGGTTTATTTTGTACATGTTGTTAGGGTATCTTTATAAAAAAAGCAGTGGGCGTGAAATTCATTCCTCTGCCGAGGGCTGGCATCAATTTTGTGTACCAAGGAATTTCCTCTTAAGCCCTCAAAATAGCGGTACAGAAAGCCTGTGCTGGCCCATTGCATGGGGATGAATTTCATCCCTATATAATCTAATGCAAAACAACAACATACAATGATTCAAAATAGCCTCTAGAGTTCAATACAGAATTATATCCCTGCTGCAGAATTCCATAGAATGGTTTAAAACAAACCAACCCCTCCCCCCCTCCCCGCCCCCCAAAGCCCCACATGTCTACAAAAGAACATATTTCTCTGTTCAGTTTGACACTTTAGGCTCTTGGAGTAATTTTCACAGAACTCCAATTAATTTTCATTAACCCCTATTTGTTCCATCCCTCGTTTATTCAGTAGGACAGCTCTGTAAGCGTATTTGTGCCTACAAAAAAAGGTACATGCTGAACTTTGAAAATCAGGTCAAATTTTGAACAGCTCCATAATAATTCAGGTACTCAAAAAGTGCTATTCAGAAGGCGGTTCACAGCTCCTCCAAACATCTGACTTCCTGCTGATTCTTACAAAAAATAGTTTTGTTACCAATTTCAAATGAGCTTTTGATTCATCATGCCCATTACCACAGAAATGAAGTGGAATCCCTCCCATCTGCCTGCCATAAACACAATAACAATGGATCCTATAAAAATGTCTCCCTGGCTTTTCATGCTACTGGTCATCTAAAGAAGTGGGCTATGCCCACGAAAGCTCATGATACCATCTACATGTTTTGTTAGTCTATAAAGTGCTACCAGACCATTCGTTTTTTAAGTTTATCCTGTACAGCAGGGGTGGCCAACCCGCTACAGGCAAAGAGCCAAAATAATTGTGAATACAGCGCAAAGAGCCAGGGGGAAAAGTTGTTGAGGAAAAAAAAAAGGCCTGCCCCTTTAAGAAACACATGTAAAGTCTTTTTGGCCACATCAGGCTCCCGCCAGCCAACACCATCTTGAAGATGCCATTTTTAATGGCCGCCCCAGACGGCTCCCCTACCCGGTGAGCACAGGGAGCCGGGAGCTGGGGGCCGTTTTCAGGGGCGCAGGGGCTACTTCATGAGCCATGGGGGCAGCTTCACGAACTGCACCTTGGGGGGGAAGGGAAGAGCCGTGGGTTGGCCACAGCTGCTGTACAGACTAACTCGGCTACCCCCTGAAGCTTCTGTTCAGACTGTGTTTCTCCAGGAAGCAAAAGACAGACAAAAGGTGTCTGAAAAGCAGGGCCTGCTGCCTCAGAGGGCAGGAGCTCTGAGAAGTGCTGCAAGCATACATAGAAAGCTAACATTATTGCTTAAAAGCATAAAGACGAAGGCAAAGTGACCCAGTGCAGAATGACACTAAAACCAAAGAACGTGGATTATGAACACCTGCAAATGCTTTTCTTGAATTTCTGGATTAAGAATAGTAAGTATTGTGGCTGCTGTTTTTATTCTGCAGTACCTAGCATAGCAGAATCACTATTGCTTTCTTCCCAGCTCTCACTTACAACAGTGTAAAAAACTCTGAAGTATGGGGAGATACCAAGTGTCCAGATCGCTGTGCACCAAGGCTTACAGGAGGGAGAGAAGGAAAAAAAGATCTCATGATACTCCCCCACCCACTGTCTCCCATTCCATCCTCCTCTCTGGGCCCAGACAGAGTCCAAGAGCCCAGGGATCCTTCACTGTCCAGAGATGATGCCTTCACTTTGAGGCAGGGAAAGTAGTAGGAGGTGGCCAGGCTAAGAAAGAGTAGAAGGCGGTCTTCATTTTAGAGCACCACCTGCATGGAGGCCAGAAATTGTGGGTTGGGGAGAAGTATCTAGCTAAGACTCCTTTGTTGTTCCTTGGCACTAGATATAACAGTGTAAAGCTGCTGTAATGCGGTGGAGAATTCCTTTCATGCCCCCATACGTAGGAGACGCAAACCGATAATTAAAGCTGTGCAAATCCATGGGTATCCACTTTATATGTGCAGGTATCCGCAGCTCATTTTTGCAGATTCAGATGTGGATACCCACTTCGCAGAATCCTGCAAATTTGAAGAGATCCACTTTATGTCTGCAGGTCTCCGCATCTGCAGGTCTGGATGCAGACACCCAAGGATTGTTGTTGCAGATGAGGATGTGGATACCAATTCCATATCTGCGCAGGGCTCTACCGATAATGAGCTCCATTAATGGATACAGCTGCATTAAGGATGTTCCCATAAGACTGCACAACTGAGAAAAGCTGAATGCAGTGCAACCTAATGCATCATTGATGTTCTGTACACACTCTTAGTAAACACTTCACCACAGAGCGAATGCATATGGAGCAACTTAATTCTTCTTTTGAAGGCACTTAACAGGTACTACTGGGCATTTGCAGAATTTAAATGAAGCTTGAAAAAATCCAGAGGGAAAATTATACTGTTATTAAATAATACAAAAAAACCCATCTTGTTTGTCTGATGAGATTCCAGTTTGCTTAGTTCCAGAGCTGACTTCATTTGAATAATTCAAGCTACTAGTAGGACTGGCATGATCTATTCACTTCATCTGCCTCTTTGCTGCGTTACACTCACATTTTTCTGCTTTGGACGGCCAGAGAGAATAATATTTGAATATTTGAATAATGTCTTCATGGACAGATGTCATGAGACAATTCTCTGCTTCAAGACCATTTCGTTCAAGAAAGCAGGCAGACAGACATGGCCAATTTCAAACTACGGCAAATATGGAGTAAAGGCATCTTTGTCATGAAAAGCAGTGTTTACATGTGGCAAACACAAAGTTTGTCCTTCTGAGAGCACGTCTACACTAGGTAGTTATTTCAAAGTAACTTATTTCGAAATAATAACTCCCAAAATAACTATTTTGAAACAGTGTGTTCACACTACAGGGATGCCTCAAAATTAGTCCGAGGCAGGCTCCCTTCATGTGGACACGCTACCTCGACTTAGAGCCCCAGGAAGCACTGGGGGAGTAATTACTTCCAATGACTTTGGGGAGTAGTTATTTCAAAATAGCAGCAACCGAGCATGCACACTATCGCTATTTCAAAATAACTATTTGGAAATAAGCCTTATTCCTCCTGGAAAGCAGGAGTTATTATTTTGACATAACCAGCCCATTACATCGAAATAATGGGCTTGGTAGGGTGGATGCTCCGCTTGCTATTTTGAAATAAGGGGCGTTATTTCAAAACAACTCCTTAGTGTAGACCACAGCTGAGTGTCTTGAAAATATTAATTTGGCCACAAAATGACAGGGGGAGCTTTGCATAATGCTAATTAGGGCCTGATTTACAAAGAGCTAGATTTTTGGCTTTGCCACAAGCCTGCAGGATGGGGTGTAGAAGCAGCCCAGGGAAGTAAGAAAGGCTCACTTGCTTCCGGGAGAGAGCCGTGTGTCGCTGGCCTATATTAGTAGCCAATTATAATCAGCCCCACAGTGATTCCACGATGCCGGTTTGTGCATTGGCTCTGCCCATTTCCCCTCCCATTCCCACTTACCTGCTTGCTGTTTCCAGTGTGGTTATTCATGGAGTTATGCACCACACAATGCAAATAACGGTGGAATAGTTGAGCCCTTGGCCTAACACAGTGAATGCTAGTGGAAATGGGATAAGATTAGAAGTTAAAATAAAAAAAGAACAGGTTAAAAATTACTTTAAACAGATAGATGTCTTCATGTTACCAGGGCCTGATGAAATGCATCTTAGAATACTCAAGGAGCTGATAGAGGAGGTATCGGAGCCTTTAGCTATCATCTTTGAAAAGTCATGGAAGTCGGGAGAGATTCCAGAAGACTGGAAAAGGGCAAATATAGTGCCCATCCAAAAAGAAGGGAAATAAGAACAACACAGAAAACTACAGACCAGTCAGTTTAACTTCGGTATCAGGGAAGATAATGGAGCAAATATTTAAGGAATTCATCTGCAAACATCTGGAAGATAATAAGATGATAGGTAACAGCCAACATAGATTTGTAAAGAACAAATCATGTCAAACCAATCTGATCGCTTTCTTTGATAGAATATCAAGTCTTGTGGATAAGGGAGAAGTGGTGGATATGGTATACCTAGACTTTAGTAAGGCTTTTGATATGGTCTCGCATGACCTTCTTATCAATAAATTAGGCAAATACAACTTATATGGGGCTACTATAAGGTGGGTACATAACTGGCTGGATAACCGTTCTCTAGTTATTAATGGCTCAGAGTCATGCTGGAAGGGCATAACAAGTGGGGTTCTGCAGGGGTCTGTTTTGGGACCAGTTCTGTTCAATATCTTCATCAATGATTTTGATGATGGCATAGAGAATACGCTTATGAAGTTTGCAGATGATACCAAGCTGGGAGGAGTTGCAAGTGCTTTGGAGGATAGGGTCATAATTCAAAATGATCTGGACAAACTGGAGAAATAGTCTAAGGTAAATAGGATGAAGTTTAATAAGGACAAATGCAAAGTACTCCACTGAGGAAGGAACAATCAGTTTCATGCATGCTGAATGGGAAGCGACTGTCTAGGAAGAAGTACTGCAGAAAGAGATCTAGGGGTCATAGTGGACCACAAGCTAAATATGAGTCAACAGTGTGACACTGTTGCAAAAAAAGCAAACATGATTCGAGGATGCATTAACAGGAGTGTTGTGAGCAAGACATGAAAAGTAATTGGGGACATGATAGCAGTTTTCAAGCATCTAAATGGGTGTTACAAGGAGGAGGGAGAAAAATTGTTCTTCTTGGCCTCTAATGATAGGACAAGACGCAACAGGACTAAATTGCAGCAAGGGAGGTTTAGATTGGACATTAGGAAAAACTTCCTAACTGTCAGAGTGGTTAAACACTGGAGTAAATTGCCTAGGGAGGTTGTGGAATCTTCACCACTGGAGATATTTAAGAGCAGGTTGGATAGAAATCTATCAGGGATGATCTAAATGGTACTTGGTCCTGCCATGGGAGCAGGGGACTGGACTTGATGACCTGTTGAGGTCTCTTCCAGTTCTAGTATTCTATGATTCTATGATTCTTAGCATTGGAAAAAGTTCAGAAAAGGGCATGATTAGGGGTTTGGAATGGCTGTGATATGTAGAGAGATGAATAAGACTGGGATTTTTCATCTTAGAAAAGAGGAGACTATAAAATCATGACTTGTGGAGAAAGTGAATAAGAAAAAGTTATTTACTTGTTCTCATAGCATAAGAATTAGGGGTCTCCAAATGAAATTAATAAGTAGGAGGTTTAAAACAAATACTAGGAAGTACTTCATGCAACACACATCAACCTGCGGAACTCTTTGCCAGAGGATGTTGTGAAGGCCAGGACTTTAACAGGGTTCAAAAAAGAGCTAGATATTAGTCAGGATGGGTAGGAATGGTGTCCCTCTCCTCTATTTGTCAGGGGCTGAGACTGGGTGACAGGGGTGGGATCACTTGAATGGATTACCTGTTCTGTTCACTCCGTCTGGGGGTACCAAGCATCGGCCACTGTTGGCAGACAGGATGCTGGGCTAGACGAACCTTTGGTGTGACCCAGTATGGCCGTTCTTCTGTTCTTATACTAGGGAACAGCAAGGATTCCAGAGTGGGTGGGGAAACTGGGCTGGAAATAAATGTTTTGCCATTGTCTTTCGTGAAAGACTTCTTTTGCAATCAGTGGTAGACCCATTCAAGAGGATAATTTAGACCTCAGTTTCCCATATGATAGATTTCATTTATTTTAAAATAAACTTTTCTTCATCCTTGGCTGAATTATAAAACACATGTCCAATAGTTCCTATAAGCAAATGACTTTCCCTCTTTTTTCATTTAGCCCTCAAAACACAATGCCTAATAACAGGCTGACCCATTAATCTCAACACTACACAAAAAGACTTTGTCAGAATGAGGTTAAAGGTCCAGGCACGTATTTGAATGGACAGAATGCTCCACAAATGGTAGAGTCAGAGCCATTTCCAAGTATGGGGAGTCACCAAGGGTACGTCTACACAGCACGCTTATTTCAAAATAAACAATTTTGGAATTTTTTTTCCAAAATAGCTTATTTCGAAATAGCACATCTACACTACAGGGACGCCTCAAAACTAGTCTGAGGTAGGCTTCTCTAATGTGGATGTGCTCCCATGAATTAAAGCCCCAGGAAGCCCTGAGCCCTGAGGAGTAATGACTTTGGGGAGGAGCTATTTTGAAATAGCAGCAGTGGAGCATCCATACTACTGCTAGTCCGAAATAGCTGTTTCGGAATAAGCATTATTCCTCGTGGAATGAGGTTTACCGATTTTGAAATAAGCCGTCGTTATTTTGAAATTATTTTGAAATAACAGAATTGCTGTGTAGATGCTCGCACGGTTATTTCGAAATAACTGAGTGGTGTAGACGTACCCCAAGTGTCCAAATCACCGTGCCCCAAGGCTTATAGGGGGAGGGGAGGGGAAAAAGGATCTCATGACACTGCCCCGCTCCCTTCTTTTCCATTTCATCCTCCTTGGCCCAGACAGAGTCCAAGCACCTGGGGATTCTTCACTGTGAGGAATGACGCATTCCCCTTGAGGCGGGGAAAGTAGTGGCAGGTGGCCAGATTAAGAAGGAATAGAAGGCGTTCTTCACTTCAGAGCACCACCTGCATGGAGGCCAGAGAGCATCGAGAGAAGGCAGGAAATACAGGGAGGGCATTCTTCTGAAATGGAGAGAAGTGGAATCAACATACAGAAGAGCAGACAGAATTCTGGAGGCCAAAGAAAAGACTAGCAAGGACAGGAGAACAAAAGCTGGGGTGGCATTTTAGATGGAAGATGATACTGTTTCTTTCTGAGCTGGTGCCATTGCAGAACTGAATTCTGCCCAGGGATTCACAGGCAACCCCATTCATATGAATGGAGGCAGTGAAGCTACGTCTTAAAACAGAATATTTGCCCCACTTCAATCAAAACAGAATGAAGGGTATGTCTACACTAGCCCCCTAGTTCGATCTAGGGAGGCTAATGAGGGCGACGGAAATTGCAAATGAAGCGTGGGATTTAAATATCTGGCGCTTCATTGGCATGTTCCCGGCCGGTCGCCATTTTAGAAATTGACTAGCCCGAAGTAACTGCCCGTGTCTACACGCGGCAGTGAAATGGGATTCCGAATTAAAGCCCTAAATCGAATTAGCTGTTATTCCTTCTGGAATGAGGTTTACCAGCTAATTCGATTTAAGGGCTTTAATTCAGAATCCCGTTTCACTGCTGCATGTAGACGCGGGCAGTTACTTCAGGCTAGTCAATTTCTAAAATGGCGACCGGCCGGGAACATGCTAATGAAGAGCGGGATATTTAAATCCCGCACTTCATTTGCAATTTCGGTCACCCTCATTAGCCTCCCTAGATCGAACTAGGGGGCTAGTGCAGACATACCCATACAGAATTGTTTTAGATTTTTCTTTAGGGAAGAAGAGCAAAAGGAAATACAGACAAGAGCACTACTGCGTGTTCCGTTTGTTACCGAACTCGCCAGCTATATTTGATCAGGTCTCTGGAAGGCCCACTCATGTTTTTCTTTTCGTACACAGGTTGTAGTTCTGACGTCTGGGTTCACACATCTAAATAAAATGGTAGCCCTGCTTCCAAAGTGTTGAGACCCAGCAGCTCCCCATTCACCCCAGGAGAAAATTGCTTGCAAAATGTGTGTACCTTACAATTTAATGTGTGACATTCATTTCTATTAGTCTGACTAATCCTGAAAAATGTAGTGCCATGTGTGATAAGAAAATTAATATAATATCCCTCTTTCTTCTCTTACTTCCTAAGGTACAAATAAAGCATAGGCTTTGTTTTTCTTTCTAACAGAGCCATTCTGATCACAAAAGCCCTTCTAAAACTTGTTTACAACTTAGAGAGAACTTTGTATGTATTGGAGACACCCACTGAAGTCAAAGTGCAATAGTCAGTCTGTTTCAGTGTGTCTTCCAATGCAAATATAAGTCAACGAAGGATCTGCAGATGTGTCTACACATTGGGCAGACATGCTCACCTCTTTTTACCTGAGCCTGCTTTCTTGGCTCACACTTCTCTTTGGCTTTTTCTGTTCCTCTGTTCTCAATGGCTTTACCTGCAGACCAAGAGGTCTGCCACCATCTTGACCTATCAGTAGTAGCTTCCCATGTGCTGGGGTCGACTTGAGCAGCTTTTAGATGAGCTTTGAGAATCTCTTGATGTCATTTTCATTGGCCTCCCACACAGAGGCTCCCCTTTTCAACTATCCATAAAATATGACTTTGGGAGGGGCATCTCACCCATATGTACCAGGTGAGCAGCCCAGCAAAGCTGCATGTGTATAATTAGGGGTTCAGTGCTAGTTGTCCAGGACTTTGATGTGCAATGTCCTGTCCAATCATGTGATGTTACAGATGAGAAGCAGCCGTCACTCATAAAAACACAAATTATATACACAAAGCACACAATTATAAATTGGCCTGGGGAAGTCTCTGCCACTATATCAACGAGACTTGCTCCCAGACAGTTTCTTTACTTTCATGCTTTCTCGCTCTTAGTCTTCCTCTTCTATCCTGTCATGTGATGGTATCAGTTATCTTCTTTCTTTGTCTCACGTTGAGGTCCAAACTTCTGTTTGCCTTACATTAAGACAGAGGTGAAAGTAAGTTGGTGCGCCCCAGTGTGGCGCGCCGACAAAGAAGCCGGCCGGCTGGGCACTCAGCTGCAGGGGGAGAGGCGGGGTGCCCCCTGCCTGGCTCCCAGCTTCCTACAGGCTATTCAGCAGCAGGCAGCCAGGCAGGTTAGAGGGGCTGGCTGGGAGCCCCAGTCCTGCCCCCTGCCATTTAGCAGGCTCTGCACTTTCCCCTCTCTCCCTAGTCATAGGAAGCAGGAAAAAGAAAAGCAACAGGGAGCTGGTATGGGCAACTGCAGCTCCCCAAAAAAGGGCACCCTAGACTCTCCCGCATGCAACCTCCCCCATCCCACCCCCTGTCCTGAGCCCTGCACCCCCATGTTCTCCATGCTCTGAGCCCTCCACACCCTCAGCCCCCTGCCCTGAGCTCCTCACCCCAAGCTCCTGCCCTAACTCCAGCTACCCCCCACCACATCCCCTCCTGCCCTGAGCCCCACACACTCCAGCCCACACTTAAATTTCTTACAGGGTATTGTCGTATCCCCCATCCCCTTGCCCTGAGCTCCCCCCCAGGAGTGTGTGACATGACAGTACCTGTAAAACACTTAAATTACTTTCACCCCTGGAGTCAGGTACGTAATTGCTTTATTAGTGGTCCTGTCAAAACTCTGTGTGTGATATCAAGCTTTTCCTCCTTTCCCCTTCATATTTAAAAACAAGTTATTGAGTGACCAGGTTGGGTGGTAGGAGCTGAGCATTGTATTTCTGGCTTTTAAAAGAAGCAGAGTTTTCAGGACAATCTAATGAAATAGTAAAGGATTATCTGAGAGACAAGGTGGAGGAGATAATATATTTTACTGGACCAAATTCTGTCGGTGAAAGAGACAAGCTTTTGAGCTCCACAGAGCTCTTCTTTGGAGGTTTATCTGCTGACTGACACCCCGCTATCTAGTCAAGGAGGAGTTCTGTTGAAATCAGTGAAGTGGTGTGAAAGGAGAACCAGGCTCAATTAGGGTACGTCTAGACTACAGGCTTTTGTTGACAGAGGCTTTGTCGACAGATGCTGTCGACAAAGCCTCTGTCAACAAAGAGCGTCTAGTCTACAGCCAGTTCTGTCGACAAAGCAAGCCACTTTTTCGACAGAGAGTCTAGACGCTCTCTTTTGAAAAAGCACAGTGTGGATGCAATAGTGCCTTTTGTTGATAGAACTCTGTCGACAAAAGTCGTTATTCCTCGTAGAATGAGGTTTACCGCCGTCGACAAAACTGCTGCGTTCTGTCGACTTACTGTCGACAGAACTCGGCAGTAGTGTAGATGCAGGTATAGTTGTGTCAACAAAAGTCCACTTTTGTCAACAAAACCCTGTAGTCTTTTGAGTAAAGACACCTGCCAGACATTCACCCTTAGTTCCGCAGTGCTATCTGTCCATCTGTCTTCATGTTTTGTATAGCGGCCATCATGGACAACTAGGATTTTCAACAGGAATAAGGGATCAAGTGCTCACTGAAAAAAATCAAAAGGTGCTTCCGAATAGCTCCATCTAATTGTCTAGAGACCGTGTTTTAAAGAGTGTCTAAGTAACTTAGGGCCTGTGTCCCATTGTCCTTTTATACTAAGTGCCTAAGTCACCTCTGAAAATGGGACTCAGCCTTCTAAGCCATTTAGGCACTTTTAGAAGAAATGCATCCTTGTCATACTGATGTTAGTCTTTTTCTGCATCTGCTTTTTTTGTCTTTTCAGCTGCACCACAGACTGCACAAAGTTGCTGATTGCAAGGGAGACATGGAAATCAATTGCTGTTGTAATAAAAACCAGCAGAGGGTGCTATGAGCCGTATATGCTTGAAATATCGACCTATCCATCTTTTATGTTCGATCTGGAAAACCCACAGGACTGGATGGATTCCTCAAAAGAAATATAAGTACCAGGGCCGACAGAATGGAAAGGAAGTGCCATTTGTCTTTACAGTAGGCGAATATTAATGCTAATGTGCAATGCAATTGCTATAAAACGATATACTGTGTCCATATGACAAAACCTCAGCAAAGAGCATTATGATTCATGTAATTACATCAAGTGCCAAAGGAATGGTTAACAAGCCGCTAATCCTGGTAAAGTGCTATTGATTTTGCTACAAACTGTCTGGGCTAGGCTTTGGTACCATCAGATTAAATCTCAGTATAATTTAAAGAAACTCCGCTGTACATGTACATTGCTGTCGCAGTGACTTTCACACCCAGAAAGGTATTTCTAGTGAGGAGAGGGTGAATCCAGTTTCTGTAGAGAAGCTGAAAGGGTAACATTTTCAAAGTCACCTAAGTGACTTAGCAGCCTTTCCATTCCCCATAGTGACTTAGGCAGCAGGGGCCAGATTTGCAAAGGTTTTTAGGCACCTACAGACGTAAATAGGAGCCTAGTAGGATTCAAAAGCACTGAGGGCCATTGGCGCTGAGTCCTTGAGTGCTCTGGGGCTGGAGCACCCATGGGAAAAAATTAGTCGGTGCTGAGTGGTAGCTGCACCAATCAGCTCCTTCCTCTCTCCCTTCCTGTCATGGATCAGCTGTTTAGTAGCATGCAGGAGGTGCTGGGGAACAGGGGGCAGAGGGAGATCAAGTAATGCTTGGGGAGGGGGCAGAATGGGGGCTGGAAGAGGCTGGCCAGAGATGGGGCATCGGGGAAAGGGGTGGTGTGAGGGAGATTCAGCGCCCCAGAGGAAAGTGGAATGCCAGCATATATGCCTAGGGACCAGATAGGTGCCTATATGTCTTTTACTAAGGGTCCATTTAATTTAGTTAAGCACCTAAATACCTTTGAGGACCCAGGTGCAGGGCCTAACTCCCAACCTACCTAGGCTCTCTAGAAAATCCCACAAGGGATCTATTTGCATCCCTAGGAACCAGAATATCTTTAATGTGCTCCCTACATCCCGTTTTTAAAAATGACTCTGGCATTTAGGAGCCTACGTCTGACTGACTTTCCAAGAGACTTGGGCTTTTAAGTCACTTCTGAAAATAGGATGTAGGCACTTCTGAGAAAATGTCCCATGTTCTCTGTTACCCATAAGCAGCCACTCCCGGAAATACTTTCTTTAGGAGACCCTTTCGAAAATTTGAATCACGCAAGAATATGGAGCGCAAGTGGACAGTGAGAAATGTTTAGGCCAGATCGCCACATGGTGAAATTCGCCACACTTCCATTGGAACTAATCTGATTTACATGATCTAGAAACCAGCTAGGCCTAATCAAGTCTGGGTCTGGTTGAAGATAAACAAATCCAATAATTAAGTGGTTCAGTACATGTACATATATATGCACAGTGTGTGTGTTAGATAGAAGATGCTGACGATTTGATTGAACAACAAGGCGGGTAAAAATGCTCCCCCTCCAGTGAGTTAGCTCTGATAGCCAAGACCTGGCCTAGTCCACATGTGATTCACAGCTTAGGACACACTACAGCAGTATTTGCAGCACATTTACCATGGTGTAAGAACCATTCATGTAGTGAAATTAAGGCTGCCTCAAACCTCCCTGCCATGATTTTTTATTTCTGATCCAAAGTTTCAACAATAAAAATGAAGGGACACCAACTGTGCATGGAGTGTAAGGGTTAAATGATTAAAATGAGGGATACCCCTTGGAAATGAACTGCAGTGATAGGCTAAAATTCATACAGTTGACGGCTGGAAGAGACCATTACCATGATCAAGTCTCTGCTACCCAACAGTTTTCAAATGATGTTCTCAGGAAGAAATATACAACACCCTTTCCTTCAGTGGAGTTGCACAGATGTAACTGATTTGGAACTTAAACAATGTTGATGGTGATTAATAGAATTGAGTGCACTCTCTCTTGGCTGTGTTGACTGCAGAACACAGCAGAACGAAAAAGCAGCGAAAGCTGATTTTCATCATTAATATGATCAGTTTCTGAATGGATATAAATAGCATAGTTGCTTAGTAAGAAGATGGCATTTTTTAGAGCAAAAGTGTATTTTAACGAGTCAGCCCCATAGACTTTTCAGGACACAAAATTAGATAGATGGATGGAGACACTCCCCAGTTTCCTGAAATGCTCCAATGTGTGATCAATCAAAAACATCAAACACAAAGCAAAGGTATTAAAGTCTGATGCTTTCTGACTATGCTACTGTGAATCTCCCTCAACAGACAAGCAATGATCCTGCCGGTATGGTGAGGTCATTGTTCCCTCAATTGTTTTCCATCAACGAGTGGAATAAATGTTGTGATGAGTGCCGAGGCATGTGCAGATGTGCACCACCAGTAGAAACACATGCCTCTGGCTGTGGGCTCTGTGGACACTTCAGCTGGGCAGCACATGAATCTCTCCTGGATGACAGCCCAAGAGCTCAGTTTACGGGGAACACAGGGTGAGGTGTCTAGTTATAAGACATTATTCAGGCTGTATCCTGTTAATCTATTAGGGCATGTCTACACTAGGAAATTATTTTGAAATAACTACATTCGAAATAATAACTATTTCAACATAAGCGTTATTCCCCAAGGAAAGCAGGAGCACAGAATTCAAAATAACCAGCCCGTTACTTCGAAATAACGGGCTTGGTCGTATGGCCACTCGGCTTATTATTTCAAAATAAAGGGGGGTTATTTTGAAATAACTCCCTAGTGTAGACCAGGGCTAAGAGTTAAAGAAGTTTGCCCCCGTTCCTTGTTCTAACAAGGCATCTCAGAGGGTGACAGCTCTTTGTTAGAACACTTTCCTCTAACTCAGGAGTTCTCAAACTTTATGATAGCGCAACCCCCCTCTAAGTTGCTGCAACCCCCCTCTAAGTTGCTCGCGTCCCCCCGGGAGGTCGGGACCCACAGTTTGAGAATCGCGGCCCTAACTACCAGAGTAAACAAAACAAATTTCTTTTAGACCTGGAATAGCTGCTCAGTGATACACTTTGATCTTAAATCAGCTAAACAGAGATAAACAAATATGACATTCACCTTGCTCAGTGTTTACAAAACAATTCGGTATGTGCTTATAAATAAGGGGTTCATGAGGGCCCACCAAATGTGAAAAGGATCTGGTAATCACAGACAATTATATTACTATCATACTACTGTTATACTACACTGGATTATGAAGACATCAACACCACAGCCTCCTCTCCTGGCTTCCAGATTCAGCTCCCCACAGTTCCTCCTTGCCGATTGCGTGCGACCTCTGAGCAGCACACTGGGCCTTAGGTCTTCCTCTGATCTGTGACATAATGGCAGGGATCGGGTTCATGTACCTGCCAAACGTGGTTGGGAAGCATGGGCGGAAGAGGCTGGCAACCAGATGGCTTCCCTCAGCTGCTGCTACAGTAGCAGTGGCGACGGCCAGGAGCCCCGGGCCCCTCTGAATCACCAGGGCCTGAGTCAGCTGCCCCCTTTGGCTTCCCTTGTTGGCGGGCCTGGCAGCAGCCTCTTAAACTCAACAATGGGGGAATGGCCGACTGGCTAGGGCAAAGCAGGGGAGCAAGCTCTAGGCTAGTGGGTTTCAAACTTTTTTCTTTATGACCCAGTTGAAGAAAATGGTTGATGCCCATGAGCCAAAATAATTTGACTGGAGTGCGGGCTCCGGGGTGGGGCTGAGGGTGAGAGCTTTGGGGTGTTGGATGGGGCTCTGGCTTTGGGGGGGGCAGGGCTGGGGCAGGAGGGGTTTAACTTGAGTGGCTCCCGGGCAGTGGTGCAGCAGGGGGGAGGGGCAGGGCTAAGGCAGCTCCCTGCCTCTCCTGGCACCACAGACCATGCTGTGCCCCAGAAACAGCCAGCAGCAGGTTCCCAGCCCTGTGCGCTCTCTCCCCCACACACCTAGGAGCCGGGCCTGCTGCCGGCCGCTTCTGGGGTGCAGAACAGTCTGCGCTGGCAGGACAGGCAGCTGCCTTAGCCCCCCCGCACTGCTCACCCTGCAGCAACGAGACCCAGCGCCTGACATTCCACCACCCAGTCCTAGGTCGCGACTCCTGGTTTGAAAACCCCTGCACTAGGCAGCATGAGCCCTGCAGAAATCCATCTAGTTTCTGGCACGACGGAAATGAATGCTGCTCTGGGATTCATTGAGGGTACGTCTGTGTACCATGGTCCGACTCCTGTCGTCAGCAGGCAGGACTGATCGTGAGATCTCTGGAGCTTAGTGTATGAGCCCCTACTACGTGAGCTAAAAGCCACATTGCCCTTCACTAAGGCTGTAGCAGACTCATTAGTCTTTAAGTGGTCTACATGGGACAGAGCACTCTCCCCAAGAGGTGTGTGAGTTACCATGGCAACTTAGACTCTTCCTAGATCCCACCTTGACTAGCTAACATGTCCAATCTACAACCAGTTCTATCGATATCAGGACCATTAATTGGTTAGCAGTCATGTGTTAGCCTTTTAAACACGCGCCTTTTTGCTAGCATCGATGGCACCCTGAGAGAGTAACCATGGCGTGATGCCATTGATCAAGGCTCAACTGTAACAGGATGGCAGTACAGGGCGCGTTTTAGGGGGAAGCAGTTTTCATCCTGTAGGCCCTCAGAGCGCTGCATTTACTGAAGCAGACACAGTAAGACAATTGCGTCAGCTCTCATTGAAAGGCTCCCTCCAGCCTGAAACACAGCAGCTGGTTCAGAGTGCACGGAAACACTACCAAGAAGTTGAAGACCGAAGTGAAAAGACTCTTTTCCAGCTGACCCGGTGTAAAGACCTCTGGAGAGTGGAATGGGAATGATCTGACACCAGGACACATGGTTACAACCTCAGTTCTTGGGGAAAATGCCATAGCCTTGCTTGTAGAAAGCATTTACATACAGGAGAACTGCCTGCTATTGACACCGCCTTCCAACTCTTGCATCACTGCAACTGTTTGGAATGCCCTTCCTTCAAACCCTATTATTGCTGCTTTGGATTACGCGGAGAGATCACTGAAGAGCATTATGAGGTATTTGCTCAACAGAGACTAGGCCTGCTTTCACCATGCAATTAAAGTTAGCCGTAGTGATAATTTTGTCAAACTGTGAACAACAGCTCATTTTATGCAGGTCCCCAAACGAGGATGAGTTGATAATTTGAGTCATAATTCAAGTTGTGTGAAGCGCCCCAGTTTTACTTTGCAAGGGATCATGAGAACTTTTTCTTTGATTTTGATCTTTTGCAGTTTTTATATCTTGAATTCTAAGGACCAACAAACCCTGGAGCAGAAATAAAACTCAGTCAAAGTCCTAAGTTCCATGTTAAAAGCTATAAGAGAGAAAATTACCCCTACTCTTTCCCAATTAACAAAAGTAATTACAATATTAATTGCTGGGTAATCTGCAGCATTTAGATCTCGATGTTAGATTTTTTTAAAAAGCAAAAAAAAAAAAAAAAAAAAAATCCTGGGCCAGACCCTCTGATGATGTAAATCAATTGCAGTTCTACTGATATTAGTAGAGTTATACCAATTTACAATTAGCTCAGGATCAGGCCTCATGTGATTACAATTGCCAAGGCTCTATGGAGCTGTTATTATAGGACTGATTGTCCCGTCAAAGAGAGGGGAAAATCGCCGGTTTCCTGCATTTTTCATTCTTATAGAGATTTTGTAATACTTGAGCTTTTGGGGCATTTTTTAATTAAAACAGCCCTCATGTTGTATATTGGCACCAAATGAAAGGTTTTCAATCATAGACGCAAAACAGCTCTGGTTCAGCAGTGTGAAATAACCACATATTCCTCTTGCCTTGCAAAGTTAAACATGTAATCAAGACGCTGCTGCGAATCAATACAAGCAAATGGCAGTGAGCAGAATCTATTAATGTTCTGTTTTCGTTCGTACGGAGATTAGCCCCAGGGAGATATTCCTAATATGATCAAGTATTAGTTTTAATATCACCACTCAGTAGCTTTCAAGGGTAAAGTTGCTGTAATTCATTTTCAATTTCATAAATTGACGTGTCTACATGATAAAATAAATAAATATGTTTGTTTATTTATAATTTACATTTTTCTTTTTGGCAGAACTTTACTTGTGAGTTTGCAAGTGCAGATCAAGTAGTCAAAGGGAGAATTGGTGGTTTTGCCCTGCTCATTCTACTCAATGTCTTTCGTTCTGTAAGTAGAAGTGTCTGTGACAGGTACCAGACAAAGCCGGAGAGAGAGCCATGTTCTCCATGTGAATTCCAGCAGAGTCAAGACCCTGAACTAAAGATCTCTCCCTCTCCACCCCAAGAACAAGCCTATCATGGCCAAGAAAAGCAGCTCAACCAATCTCTCCCTTCACATTGCACAAGTGTGCCTCACTCCCAACAAAGATGAGACTCCAGTCTGTAGGCCCAATCAGCTTCTTAGCTTGAGACTCCCCACTAAGGTGGCGATCCTGATGTGCCTTTTTTTTAGTGACACTCTGAAGCCCCCTCTCCCCTCCCACAATCTTCAAACCCCAAGCTCCAGCCCAAGCCACAACGTCAAAGCACTGCTTACAAGCTATTTAGAGAGCACTGGAGCAAATCCTGCCATCCTGAGCCTGTTGATGCAGGCTGGGAGGCTCACTGCGGTGACCTGTGCAGCAAACCCCAAGAATCATGAGAGACGACAGCAATTCATTTGGGACAGGCCATATAACAGCTACTAGGTCATAAGGAGCCAGATCCTTAGCTAGTGCAATTCTTGTAGTTCCACTGATTTCAATGGGGCTATGGAACTTATGCCAGCTGGCCCAGTAAATTTAGTTCACTACCAACCTTGGCCACATGTGCAAAAATGTGCAAAGTTCCATGGCCAACGCAGGCCCATAGCAAGATGTTTTCTATTTCCTGCATTCTGAGTTTGTACGGCAGTGAGAAACTCTCCTCATATTGGAAGTCCAATTAAAAATTCAATTCATTAACACTTTCTAGTAAGTGATAATTATTCTAGTAATTAGGCCAAGCAATTGTTCAATTGCACTAATCACTACAGAAGCTGAAGATGTTCCTGTTAGTGCCTGCTATAGTAAAAGCAAACACCTTAACAGCGGTGCTATGGAGTAAAAGGGGCACTTGCCCCTCCTTCAAACTTGGTTTGCCCTTGGCCTTAAACTTTCCTTCCATCCATCCATCCTTTAGAGATTTGTGCCTCTCTGTCTGTGAGTCAGTTTGTTCAAGAACTCCTCCTAAATGGTAAGAGCTAGGACCACCAAATTTGGTGTGCCGCTTCCTCTTCTCATAACTTAAAGTTTGGTGAGGGTTTGGTTGTGCCAAGAAAATGGGAAGTGCCAGGAATGGGACTGTTTTCCATAACATGGAAAGGGAAGGGCAGAGAGAAGAGAGACGTGATATGAGAGTGGCCACTGGGGGGCAGCAAGCACGCAAGGAGAGCTATATGCAAAGTGGCCTCTGGGGCTTGCTGCACTACCAAGAGAGTGGCCAGCAGGGCTCAGGCTCTGCCATCTTGCCTGCCAGCATACTGTGTAAGTAGCCCCCCTGCCACAAGCTACTCCCCCTGATCCTTGGCTGCAGCGCTGGAGAGGTGGGAAGGCCCATGCCGGCCAGAGGGCTGGGGGAGACAGAAGGCTCATGGTGGCTGGGGGGCTTGATGGAAGGCAGAAGGCCCCTGGTGGCCAGTGGGGCTGGGAGGGGAGAAAAGGGCCTGCCAGTTGGGGGGAAGAACAAGAACTGCTGGATGGGACCCCCAATCCTGAGCCCCTTCTCACCCCTAACCCTCACTCTCTCACCCCCCCCCCCCACTCCTAGCCTCCTGCCCTGCCCCCCACATTCCCAAAGCCTTGCCTTGACTCCTGCACCCCTCCCCGCAATGCCAGCCCCCTGCTCTGAAGGTCCCGGGCAGCACCGGGTAAAGTCTTCCCATAAGTCTATAAAAGATGCAATGGAGCAGATTTTTTGCCTCCCCCAATCTTTACAGGATATCAGATAAGCACACTGTGTCCCATATGCTAACACAACTTTGCCACCCCTACAACTTTTCTGAAATGCAGGGTGCAAGCCATCTTACCTCTGTGTTCAGCATGACCCAGCGACACAACAGCAAGCAGCAAGACTATCACCACCTTCATTTTGTAATTACACTGGGTTTAACGGGAGATTTTAATCACTTTTCGTCCCCTGCAGACTGTTTCCCAAAAGGTAGCACTGTTAAGGTTACTCTGCCATTTATATCAGTCACATGACTGCAAATTGACTGATAAATGATTAATCTAGGTCCAGAAGCAGAGGGCATGCATCCTTGGTCTAGTCGAGATAAAAATGGAATGGCCACAAGACAAACAGACATTCTCTGATGTTAGTGAGTCCAAAATCACTGTGGCTTTATTATTAACTGCAAAATCAGGGTGCTTGCGATAAAATTCCAATCAAACTTTATCCTGTTATTGTTTTAATTCACAAAGAAACAATGCAATAAGAATTGTAAAGGGTGTGTGTGTGAGACAGTGAGAGATGGAAAACCTACATTCTCTGTGTCATCTAATTGCATAGCAATTTTCATCTTTAAAGTGCTTTATGGACATTAACTGATCCTGACATCATCTTGTGAGGATGGTTGGTCCTTTGCCTTGGAAACTGGGATATGTCTCTGCAAGGTCTTTGTCTCCATAAGCCACAGGCTGACCCTCACGTCCACAGGAACATTAAGCTGCATTGTCTCTTGCTAATGGGCCATCACAGCTCTGAAGTGTAATCAAAGGGAGTGACCCAAAGCAGCAAGTATGGGATTACAGATACACAGTTCAGTAGTCCTAGCTTGATCTACAAAAATGACATGCAAGCAAATAGGATAATCATATGCAGCCTTTCCAATTATCTCTCAGGGTACGTCTACACTGCGGCGCTATTTTGGGATACTTCTGGTATCCTGAAATAGCTATTCCACATCCTGACATCCCTGTAAACCTCATTCTACGAGGAGTAAGGGACATTTCGGAATAGCGGTTTATTTTGAAATGACGAAATAAGCTATTTCAAAATACACTCGAAATAAGCTATGCAATTTGCGTAGCTCAAATTGCGTAGCTTATTTCGAGCTAAGGGTGCAGGGTAGACGCACCCTCATTGGGCATCTCACGTAAAGCCTATTCCAGTGATGTCATATTCACAAGCATAGTCCCATAAAGAATATGGAATGTCCCATCACCTATGGATGTTATGTCTCCTTGCAGCAAGTCCCTACATATTTTACTGCAATTCAGAACAGAAAAGTTAGTATTGAAGGTATATGTTAAAGAAAATTCAAATAATGGTTCACAAAGCTACTGTGAACCGAGGGGGAAGCTTAGCAGCTCATTGGGCTGTGAAACAGGACATGGGTTGTGCTCAAGATTATGTCCCAAAATTCGGAAAACATCTAGACCCTCTTTTTCACTTGCTATTTACTGGTGAGAAAGTGTGTTTTCCCAGTGCAGCGCTCCTCTCAAGCAAGGCACTGAAACACTCCGGTGTCCTATCCCATGTCACTAAATCCTGACTTTCAGGGTGCTGCAGGATATACAGGGAGCACCACGCTGAAGCCTCCTTTGAATACGCCCAGTCGGGGTCAGCTGCCTTGGCTTGCGGGGCTTGGGCTGCAGGGCTGTAAAACTGGTCTGTAGAGGTTCGGGCTCAGGCTGGAGTCTGAGCGCTGGAACTTTGCAAAGGGAGAGGCACCCAGCCCGAACCTGAGCCTCTACATAGCACTATTACATTTCTGCAGCCCAAGCCCCGTGAGTTCAAGTCAGCTGAGCTAGCCTAGCCACAGGTCTTTTATTCCACAGCATCAGCGTGGAGAGAACCTGTCCCACCTGAAGGCTCCTCTCTAGTCCTTCCCTGCCCACTCTGCCTCCTCTCTAGTCCTTCCCTAGCGGCCAAGTTCAGGACTGAAGAAAAGAGGGAGATTTCACACCCCGGCTCAAAGGGACAAAGACAACCAAAGGCGCTGAACATAGCAGGAAGGGAATAAAGTAGCTGGTTCTCCTGTCAGCGAGTACTGATAATACTTTAAAAGCTGCCACTGCTGCTCTTCGCTGGACTCAGAAAAGCACTAATTGCATTGAGCTTTCGCCAGTGGTTACGTGTGACCAAAACCATCTCATGCATTATCATTACCAAAGCCGTTCATGTTGCACTCGCGGTTGTCAGAATATTGCTAACTGAGCATGCTGAGCAAAAGCAAAAGGCTGCAAAGCAAAGAGGAGCAATTCAAAGCAAATTTAAACTGCAACCCCTCTGCTTTCTCCAAGGCCCAGTTCTGAAAACAGATTCTACTGGTCCAGAATATTCTGACTTTTGTAACTAGAGTTGGACTCCCATAGTCATCTTCAGGCTTCTGGTTCATGTGCAGCTAGAATCCATGTTGGAGCTTCTATTTTGGTGCTTAAATGTAGCGTTCACAGCCCCACTTGTGGCACCCATGTTTGAAAACATTGTCCTGCGTTTTTGTATGGTGCTCATGGCTAGAGTAGCAGAACACATCCAGGGCAGGAGCATGTAATCCAAATACATAGTCCTTCACACCTCCCAGGAATCATTGGATGTCCAAAAAGCCTTTATCATAAAGCCCTGTCTTGGATACATCAATTGACTCCTCTTTTGCTGTTATATATACCACAAATTCTGTAATTTCCATACCAACTCATCTGCTGAAGTGGGTTTTACCCATGAAAGCTCATAACCTAATACATTTGTAAGTCTCTAAGGGTGCGTCTAGACAGCACCCTTATCTTGAAATAAGCTATGCAATTTGCGCTATGCAAATTGCGTAGCTTATTTCGAGTGTATTTTGAATAGCTTATTTTGAAATTAATTTTGAAATAACATGCTATTCCGAGACATCCCTTAACCCTCGTGGAACTAGCGTTACAGGGATGCCGGAATAGCATGCCCATTATTTTGAATTCTATTTTGAAATAATGAGCACTTGTTAAAGATGCAGAATAGCTATTTTGGGACACCTCTGGTATCCCAAAATAGCTCCGCTGTCTAGGCGTACCCTAAGGTGCTACAGAATTACTCATTGTTTTTACTGATAAATTATGCAGTGTAATGGCTGTTTATAATAGCGTAAATAATTTCTTATGCAGAAAGTGAAGTTAATAAGCCATTTCTAACCACTTCCAACCACTGCTTTCTTTGATAAAGCTGTTCTTTTCAGAACCTAACCCCTTTAGGATTTATTGTGTTAACCAGATCCTCCTCTTTGTAAGCACTTCTGCTCTCTAGGCCAAGTCCAACACAGAGTTACTTTTACATATTCCTGCTAACTGAATAATTACGTATTGCAATGGCTGGCAGCCTTAATCTAAATTCTGGCATTATTGAAGTAGATTCAGTGTGCTAGAGACAATGGGAATCCTGTTTTTAAAAACAAAATTGACTTATTTTCGCCTTTAATTCACTGGCATTTTTCTTTCAATTGTCACATTTCCATATTTACCGGACAGTAAATTACATACCGTGGAGCCCAGAATTTTATGGACAGTAAGGTCCCACTTATAAAACCCTTACAGAGGTCAGGAAGCACTTTCTCACACTAGTAGCCTTATTGACTTACTCACTGGAGTAAAGCTTCATCAACATAGGTGTTGCACAATTGGCCTTACTCGCCTCTTTCTTACATTAGTTTCACCACACTGGAGTTCCAGTAGGACCTCAGAGTTATGAACTGAGCCATCAGCCACACACCGCATACAGAACCAGGCGTATGAAACGCATGCAGGAGTAGAGACCCCCAAAAAAGCAAATATAGTATTGTGAACTAAAAGGAAACTACTACAAATAAAGGGAAAGTTTTAAAAAGATAAGGAAACTCTTTTCTGTGATGGGTTTACGGCTGCTTACTGGAATGGGAAGGGGCATTCTACAAAGGAGCAGAAATGTACTGTTTATGTAGAAATTATTCTTTTTTCTGCTTGAAATACTGATGATTTTTACCATAGACTACATTCTCCCTTACATAGATGCACGTTGGGAGCAGAGGAGAGCACAAGGAAAACACCCTGCTTTCTGGGGGCCTGACTAGATGATTATGGAGCAGGGAGAAGGTGGAGCCCATAAAGGCACTGGAACTAGAGCCAGTCTCTTGCCACAGGAATGAGTAACTTTTTTTTCCTTCCCGAGCCATTTCTGAGCCAGTCCAGTTTTCTGCAAATCGAGTTGGATGCAGGATGACATTCTATGGTGCTGCAAGAGGTCAGACAAAATGACGGTGATGGTCCTTTCCGGACTTCCTATCCATCCTGGGATCTGAGTTTCAGGTTGGGATGGGTGTGGCTTCCAGCAAAGCTGCCGCGGGCCCCCGGGTGGGAGGGACCACCACGGTAGTTTGTGCGTGCGCCAGTTTGCTCCTCACTCCTGCTCCAGACTGTGCCAGCAATGTGTGAGTGACGCTGCCTCCCAGAAATGCTCCCGACAGACGAGCCCCAGGCCTAGTTGGCAAACCAGGACGTTTTAGAGCTAGGGTGTGTGTCCAACCATGTTTTGTAATTGTCACATCAGGCAGCGCCAGGTGGGGCTGCTATCACCTCCCATGTGCTGCTTCTTAGTGCGCGAGCAAGTGTTGACACTTGGGGAGATATGCTGCATGGTTTTTATGTTGGGTCATGCTCAGCTGCATGTAAAGGCAGCTTTGGGAGAGAGAGGGAACTGTGGAAGTGGCACTGGAGTTCAATCCAAGCCCAAGGCAGAGAGCAGGGTTAATTCTTGAGGCTGTATTACTCTCTGAAAACCAGACATTGATGTCGGGCTGAGTCTCCCAGAGAAAAGATTGCTCTGGGTGCTTTCTAGCCATCTTATTTCAGGACAGATGTATGAGTGTAAATAAAACAAGTCACACTTGGAATGAACCTAGACTCCATGTCACTCCTCCCCTGGAAGTTGTCCTGCCAGGGCTCAGACATCTGCCACAACTTGGCAGAGGGGCAACAAGGGTATGAGAAGACATGACAACAGTATTAACAATGAGAGACTCTAGTGTCTAAGGGTGACTCCCCTCCACCCTCCCTAGCACTTGCTGGAGAAACATAGGTGGGGGAAGCAGGGATAATTACTGTTCAGGGTCGGGGGGAGGGGAGAGGCTAAAAGGATAGGAGGAGTCCAGTCTTTTCTGCCAGCTACACACAATTTGGGGCTGCCTCTTCAGGTTCCCTGAGCTACTAGTGAAGCAGGGACTGCACCACTAGAGAAGTGTAACCTAGTGGTTACTGCAAAATCTCGCATTCTCTCCCTGGCTCAACAAATATTTAAGGACCCCATACAAAATGTAGCAACGTCAGAGAGATTGGGAGAGACTGGGCCCGCCAATGGGGCAGCTGCCCCGGGGCCTGGTGATTTTAAAGGAGCTCCTGGCTGCCACTGCTACAGCAGCAACTGCAGTAACCAGAGCCCTGGGCGGCACACGCCAGGCAGTGCTGAAGAGTTGGCTGTGGGAAGCTACCCTCTAGCCCTGCCCCTTCTGCCTGAAGCCCCACCCCTCCCAGAGGCCCACATCTGGACCCCTCACCTTGCCCACGGCCTCGCGAAGCCTGTTGGCCACCCTGAGACAGAGCTATCCCAGCATGCCCGATGGTCTAGTGGCTAGGGTGCTCCCCGGGCAGGTGGGAAACCTGATTTATATTAAACATAGGGTATTTGAACCTGGCTCTTCCATATTGAGAGGAGTGCTGTAGCCACTGGGCCATTAGGTATGGGGGGTGGGGGAAGGTAGACGTCACATTCTTCTCAGAGCCTGATCTGGTGAGTGTGCTTTAAGGCAGCCTCTGAAAACACCTTCCCAATAGGCCTGAAAGGTGAGATAGACCCGGCAGTGCCTAGTTTGAGGATCATGCTGGGGCTCAGGCATCAGCTAATCTCTGGGCATCAGGATTCTGGCACATGCCTACCAGCAGAAATTTAGATGCCTTGGCAATTTGATCAGTGGACATTTAGGCACTTATGGGGCTAGAGAATTTTTGAAAACTAAATTTGCAGTGTGAAGCGTAACTCTTAGGCACCTGAATCCCTTTTTGAATTTAGACATGCAGAGCTTGACTAAAACCAAATCAAGCCAAAGGCTGAATATCCAGACATGACTGACAATTATTTTCCAGTTTTCAACTAGTTCCGGTCATTTTCTTCAATCCACGTCGGCAGCATAGTTGTAGCTTTTGGGAATCCCACTCCTCAGTTTCCTTCACCCGGGTTTTGCAGAGTTGGTGAAACATTCTGCCTCTTTCCATATGTCCAGTTTGACTTTCAGTAAGCGGAGCTCTCTGTAAACAACTCACAGGTCAATGTGTCTCCATTGTTTGCTCACCTGGCCCTTTGGACTGTTTAGACAGCACCCCCTCACATCTAATATTTAGAGAACTCCACTTTTTAGACTATCCTCTAAAAAAAAGCTTGGGTTGATTTAACTCATTAAATTCAGCTGGTATTCATCGCTAGGGCCTCAAGTCACATGCCAGAGTCAACTGCATAGACAGAACCAATCTAAAAAATATATAGAAAAGGAGGGAAAAATGTTGTACAAAATATGAACATGCAGTGTATGACGAGGTACTAGAGTTGGCAAGACCACAGTGCAAAGTTGGTTGTGGAATGGCCAGGTGTAGCTGACAAGCCATGATGTAATCAACTGGATTGGAACCTAAGCATGCTAGTGTGATGGAAGGAAGGGACAATTTGCATTAATGTCACCAATGTTACACAATTGTAATAGATCTTATACAAAGCATGCCTTGTAAGGCATCATTGGAAAGGTAGTAATCTGCTATTATCATCCTGTTGAAATGTATCACTGTGACAGGGCGCACGCCCTGCACTGGCCCTTTAAGGGCAAAACCCAGGCCTGGAGCAGGGGCTGAAAGCAAAGACCCAGCTGAGGCAGCTAGGGCTAATGAGGGCACAGCTGGGGGCTATATAAAGAAGAGCAGCCTGCTGCTCAAGAGGAGAGTAGTAAGGAGTTGCCAGCTGAGGAAGTAGGAGGCTCCCAGGAGCTAGAGCAGTACAGGGGCAGCAAGGCAGGGGTAGGAGAAGGGGAGCTCTGGACAAGCTAGCTCCCAGGCTGTAGGGCCTGGAGCAAGGCCCGGGGCTAGGAGGGCGGTAGCAAGGCAGCCCTGGTATGTGGGGTAGCAGATCCACACCCTGTGCCGGTGATGAGAGGCCCGTACAGACTGCAGTTTGCCCTGAGATGGGCTAGATGAAGACTGGCAGTGGGTCACTGAGGCAAGGTGGTGAGTACGCTCCCCCACAATCACCATCTGTAGGAAGTTATGGAACTTTACTGTATATGTGTCACTGAACATGTGCTCCTGGGTAACCCCCACAAGACAGATTTAAATCAAGACTAACCTGCCATGTGAGGATGGGCCATTTAAGGAGAATCAAATATTCTAGCGGGCTCCTTTCAAAGATGCCTCGGAGAGCACAGGGACAATGGATGCTCATGACTCAGCAGGGCAGTTAGAGCTAGTGATACATGACTCCATGTTTTAGCCAGTACTTCTCCAGTTTCTACCCCTAGTCTATCTGCATGGAAATGGTGACACCTCTTTGCTGCTTCGTATCTCTGGACTGTGGTTTCTAAAGCAACGAAGCTTTGAACAATGGACTGACAAAGCCAAACTTTTGGGTCAGCTAGAGAGACTCATTGTAAGCTAGCAGAGATGTTGAATCTGCGATTGTATTGGTCTACAAACTGGGAGATCAATTATAATGTATATGATTTACTGCAACCTTTTAATAACTCTTCTCTTTATATTAATAAACCTCTAGTTTTAGTTTACTAAAAGACTGGCTACCAGCATGGCTTTTGGGTAAGATCTTGACCTATATTTTGAAGTGGTTGGGTCTTAGGAGTTGGAAGAGCCTAACATATGAGACTTTTATTTTAATCATCACCTGTCATAAGAGATTGGTTTTTCCCGAGTGGTGCATGAAGGACTAGAAGGCCTGAAAGGAACTGTCATTGCTTTACAACAATTTGTACAGTAATTTGGAAGCACACATTTGTTACTGGCTTAGGGATGTCTTATGATAGAGTACACCACCTATTTGGGGTATATGCCCTGTTTTCTGGCACTCTGACCTGAAATGGACTCCCTTAGTGGTGTCCCATTCCAGGTAGCATGACAGCTAATGTTAAATATTTCCCTGCACAGAGAAGTGTTACTTCTCCTTCTCTAAAAGGATCATAGGCCTCCAACCTGCAAATGCCAACTCACGCAAGAGCCGAAGACAATGCTTACAGGTATTGATCTCAATGGTGCTAATCCCCTGACTCAAAGTTAAGCATGTGTTAAAGCACTTTGCTGGGTCAGGACCCAAGCACGTAAAGTCACACTCCTGTGAGATCCTCCTCAGGCTTAAGGCCTTAATGTTTCACACACTAAACAAACAGCTATTGAAAGAATGAGGAAAGCCCTATTAAAGGAAGACGCTCAGACAGGGATACAATTAATCATAGGGGTAACTATTTTCCTCAGTGGAATTATATCAGGGATGAATCTGGCCTATATTTAAATACATCTTTTTTAGAAAATGGGATTAAAGCAGGGCTGAAGGAGAGGGGTAGGAGGGAGCACCTATAACGTCATTCTGCTTGTCAAAGGCTCCGATTCCATATCCGCATATTGAAAAGCACCGGAAATAACATTGAAAAGAAAACACTGTCAGGGACCTGTTTTCACCAACAATAGCAGAGATGGAGGAGTGCTAGGCATTAATTCAAACTAATACAAACTGGGAGTTATCCTTATAGGCAGGTTTTCACATACCAGCGTGTTAGGAGCCGTACAAGACAGGCAGACGTTTGTGTCCCAACAGGAAAACAGGCCTCTAAATAACATATCTAAGTGTTCCTGAGAGTTTCAGAATATGGGACTTAGTGAGCTTCTCTAAATACGACCCAGTTAAAAGCTGAAGCCCTGTTTGTGAATCCTCCGCTTGCATTAGCAGGTCGTTCCATGAAGCCAGTAGGAATTCACAGTGGAGAGCAATTCCCTGTGTGGAAGCTGCAGGCAGCTACACTAGGGCACCCAGTAATCTACAGCATGGATTGCACAACACTGTTTGTATTTTCTGAGGGCACTGTACTTTGATTTTTCCCCTCCCTTTCATCCATGACCAAACAATGGGCAGAGAACCATGTGGTTGCACTTGGCTGATATTCAGTCCAAAGCAAATCTATCTATATATTTTAGAAATGTCTGTCTGTCTGTCTATATGTTCGTTGATGAGTCTGTTCATGAACTACTCCTAAATGGTAAGAGCTAGCCCCCCCCCCCCGAATGTGATATGCAGCTTCCTCTTATCCTAACAAAACAAGGTCCAGGTTTGGTTGTGCCAAGAAAATGGGAAGTGCTGGGAATGGGACTGTTTTCCATAACATGGAAAGGGGGGGGGCAGAGAGAGGAGGGGCATGATATGAGAGTGGTCACTGAGTGTAGCCGCACCACGAAGAGTGGCCAGTAGGGCTGGGGTTACACCATCTTGCCTGCCACCAGGATTAATAGTGAGTCCACCCCCCTAAAAAGCATGAGATTGCCCCCCCCAGAATCATTAGATTGAAAATACACCAACAAACCACAGGTTATAGTCTGGGATATCACTTTTTAAAACTTTCCTCTACTTCTCTGCTAATGCACGGGGTAATTTCAGGTTGAAAAATTCCTAGTACTGTCTGGAGTCTCTATCTTACTTTCCCTCCTTCCCCCATCTCAGCTGCTGGTAAAGAGTCCATGTGCCACTAATGACCGGATTATGACCCACCACTCCTACCACATAGGTTTTTTTCCAGTGGTTAGCAGACAGCAGAGTCATTTGGTTTCTTTCCACCTGGGCCAGAACTGAATTGCTACCTCGAGGCTCTGCCTCATTATCAATAACCTAAATCATCCAAAGTCCACATCCCACCACTTGTAATGATTTGGAACTTACATCCTATACTGCAGTAAATCAGCAACAGATCTAGGGAACAGGTTTTGTTATCCCGTTACTATATTCCCAGAAGATATACAATGTACAAAGAACATCCAGAAGTCACTACTTTCATTCTCTGCTGGGTTCAACCTCATTTCTGCTAGAAAAATGGAAAAAGGCATCTTCCTCAGATCAACTATAAAATAGCATTTATAAGCATAGACTGCTGGCAGCCAAATCGTGTTGGAATGCCTCTGTTTTAGCCACAAAGTATCAGGAAAAAGGTAACAAATGTCACTGCCCAGTTCTTCCCTGGATCTATAGATGCAATTATACTTAAGTGTTTGTGCTGGCAATTTTGTTCACAGCCGCTGGTTTAAGTGCCAGGCTGAACAGTCTGAAATGCTGTACACAGAGATTTATGGGAACAGAGCTGTTGTAGGGGAGTCTGGGGAAATTCTTTCTGCTCAGTGGGTACCAGCATGGGCCATCTGAAGGCTGGTCATGATGAGGTTTCTGGTTACGGAGACCGTAGAAGAGCATCTGCAAACATCTCTTCATCCCTTTTAGGTACCAGTCTGAGTGATTGCAAACTGTGGTTGGGTGGAACACAGTGCCTCGGAGTTCTAGACAACCCCCAAATGCATGAGAATTTCCCCTTCCACCCTATTCCCCTACTGATTCTCCACCCAGAATTTAGCAGTAATTCTGGGCCTCTGCCGCTCTCAGCAGCTCTTGCTGCTCCTAGAAGAGGAACTGATGGGTCATAGGCAGAGAAGCCTCAGAGCCATGGAAGGCAGGGAAACAGGATAGTTAGAGGAACAGATCGATAAGAGAGATTATAATGCTGCTATATAAATCAATGGTATGCCTACATATTGTAATCTACTCTGTGCAGTTCTGGTCACCCCATCTCAAAAAAGGCATAATGGAATTGGAAAAAAGCACAGAGAAGGGCAGCACATGTTAGTAGAGATATGGGGCAGCTTCTGTATGAGATGATATTAAAACAGCTGGGACTTTTCAGCTTGGAACAGAGCCTACTAAGAGGGGACATGATAGAGGTATAGGAAATAGTGGGGAGATTGGTGTGGAGAAAATGAATGAGGATGAGTTATATACTCCTCATAACACAATGACCAGGGGTCACCCAATGAGATTAACAGACATCAGGTTTAAAACAAACCAAAGGAAGTACTTCGCACAATGCAGTCAAGCTGTGGAACCTATTGCTCGTGGGCAGTGTGAAGGCCAAACGTAATGGGGTGCAAAAAAGAACTAGAGTTAATGGAGGATAGGTCCATGAATGACTATTAGCCAAGATGGCCATCATGGACACAACCCTATGCTCTGAGTGTCGCTAGCCATTCACTGACAGATGCTGGGATTGGATGACAGGGAAGTTCACTCAATGATTCCCCGTTTTGTTCATTCCCCTCTGGGACACCTGGCATTAGCCACTGTCAGAAGACAGGATACTGGGCTAGAAGGATCTTTGGTCTGACCCAATATGGCTATTTTTGTGTTATGTTCTTATGTTAGGCCTACTGAGACTTAGTATAAATAAGTTGACCAACAATGACCCGACATCACAAGATGGCATAAGATGATTTTGCATTAAAAAATTCTGCATAAAATTCTGGCAGGTCAACACAAAAGTCATTTGATGCCAGTGTGGGTATTTTGGGATAAGAACATTTGCAGATGCTTAATGAGAGAATTGCCAGGAAACCAACTGAACTATATGCTACTAAGTTGGAGATACTTAACATACTAACCTACTTAATAAGGACAGGTCAACATTTTTAGAGGGAAGAAGTGAGTTATGGGGGCCAAACACTCTTATGAATATTTATGGCAGTTATCAGACCCTATAATTGGTCTAGACTGTGGTTAGCCCTTCCAGGTCTTGCCCATTGGGATCACTTGGCATGCCAGAGATAGGACAGGACCCCTGTGAGCCACCACCCATGTCCCTTCTCCTAGTGCTCCACAATGATTGTGTGTGACATGATGGACACAAAGTGAATACTGTGTTACTCTTACATTTGTTTGCATCGGGACACTCACATGCTCACTAAATTTAACACAACTATAAAAGCTTGAAACAATTTTTCCTGAGTACAACTGCTGCTGTGCACATCAGAGGTTTCCAATTTAACCCCAGTTCTAAGAACTCAGGGCCTGGTCTCAGACCAGGAACCTGCAAACCTCAGACTGTTACTTTGTCAATTGGGGATCCTTAAATAATCAGTGCATAATCCATAGATCAGGTAATACTTGGTAGCATAAAGACCCATTGGAAAAAAATCATTCTGAAAACATACAGGACATTTGGGGTGTGGAGCTTTTTTGCTCAACTAAGATGTGCTGGTAAGTAGACAGGTATCATGTATGTGCGTGAGTAACTTAGAAGCCTAGTGAAAAATGAGCAGGTGTTCAAATTCTCGTCTCAGAACATCGTACATCTTGCAAGTGCCGTGTTGCACAGCTCCTGGGGTACACAAAACGTGCTCCTTCAGGCAACTACACATTGGGGGGTGCAAGAGGCCATTTTGATGGCATACTGATAAAAAGTATCAGGTATCATGCATCTGACGAAGGGGGTCTTTGCCCACGAAAGCTTATGCTCCAACACTTTGTTAGTCTAAGGTGCCACAGGACTCCTCGCCGCTTTTGATAAAAAAGTAGCATCACAGAGGTGATGGGGTTAGTTGGTGTCACAGTTCCTGCATTAACTCCATATCTGCCCTCTTCACGGTCTGCTCAAGGGCACCCTTCAGTCTCAGGCCTCCAGTTATCACCTCTCTGCATCCCTATGGGACAGGGATGGAGGCCTGAAGTCTCCCTGCCATTGACTGTGACCAGTGGGGACGACAGACTTGCTGGGCCGCTGGGCAAGGTAGGGGATGGGGTCAGCTTCTCACCCCCAGAACGGGCCTCAGGTGGAAGGGGCGGAGCTGGGACTAGTCTCCCCAGGCAGCCTTTAGCACTGCCTGGAGCACTCCACCTTGGCTCTGGCAGAGATTTAAAGGGCCCAGGCTCCATGTGTCACCATTGCTGCAGTAGCAGTGATGGCCAGAAGCCCTGGGCCTTTTTGCATCACTAGGCCTCAGGGGAGTTGTCCCCTTTCCTCCCCGTCAGTGAGCTTGCCTGTGACTATCCCAGCAGGACTGATCTTCAAGCAACTGCATGGGCTGGACTCTCTCAAGGGACAATGACAGGTTTACTAGTGGCCAGCCGGGTGTCACAGAGCACAGCTTATACATTTTAGGACAAAACCATTGCAAAGAAAACATATAATACGATAGTTGACCTGAATACTAAGCTTCCCAGCTGCCACCGTTCCTGGAGACCCTGGCACATTCCAGTCCTTCTAGCAGGCTTCTGCCCTCTTATAGTTTCATGTCAATTCTTGGAGCCAGATGATGGGCTCTGGATCAGTTCTCACTCACACTTTATACCAAAAGCCCCTTTGTGTCTCCTGGGCCCTCTTGTGCTTGGTCTGAACCATTATATTCAGTTCCTTCTAGGGCATGCTACTTTTCCAGAGTCGTTTACCTGAGCTGGGATTTGCAGTAATCACCCACCATTGATTGTAGTCCAGACAGACGTTTGGTAATCCTTCCTCATGGAGCGAGAGTACAATCCTAGCTCATCAAGACAGGAGACATTTACAGAGACCCAAATTTGTGAATAATCCCTGGGCCCACAGCAGCTGGCACATCTCAGTTAACAGCCCTTGTGAAGTTTCCATGCTTCCAAGATCTCAAATCTCTTACACTTGCCTCATGCATTTCCCTTCCTCATGCCATGAGATTGTTACCCAGCTCAGCAGAAAATTGTATTTGCTCACATGGGTTGAATGTGACAGGTAGTTGGGTAAGTTTCACAAGGAGAAAAGGCTAGAGAATATAATCTTCTCTCGTGTCAGCCACGTATTCAACTTCTCTTCAATTTCCTTGGGTGCCGTCCAGCTGTACTCATTATCCAGCACTTTTCATCTGTTCCAATCAGAAGTCAATTCTTGACTGGCTTTATGAGCCTCCCCAGAATGGCAGCTAGCACTGCCCAGGATGTTATGAAAGCCGACAAAGTCGTATTCCCTGAAGCGACTGGAAGGCACGATTGATTTTTCCTCTGTTTGCACTGAGGAGCTTTAATCCTCTCCGCTCCCCAAATTGTAGCTGCAAGCCCAGATATTTCCCCAGTGAATTCAGTCAGCTTTTAAGGTAATTACTGCTGTAGCATTGTCCAGGGAGGAGATTGCGGAGAGGAACTACAATCATGGAGAAAAAAAACCGCACTTTTTTAAAAATAAGGAGACGACTGGTTTTTAATATAATCTTTGCTGAAGTTTAAATTGATAGAAAAAATTCTTAGAACAGAGGAGAGAAAAAAAATCACATCCATAAGACACTGAAGTGGAAGAGAGAGTGATGGAATAAATTAACTTGCCCATTCTTTTCATGAGCTGCAAGTGCTCTTTGAGAGTTGAGAACACTGGATGGTACATGAATCATACGTGCCTTATCTCTAGGCTCTTCAGATGGACAGCTTGGCACAATCCCTCATAGGATACGAGAGGAAGCCAAGGATCAAGCTGTGAACATAATATTTAGCAGGATTAAGCAGGGGAAAACAGATGCTGTCTGCTCTTAAAAAAAAGTCCTTGCTTCTTGTTTTTATTCCCTTCACTGTGAAATGCTCCCTGTAGCAGCCTACTTTTAAAGAGAACTTTACTAAAGCTGTGTTTCCACCCTGTATGCAATGGGGGTGCTATTTCACTTTGAGGGCTTGTCTATTCTTATCCAGAGATTGAGGCTCCAGAGATCTATCTTCTGGGGTTTGATTTAGCGGGTCTAATAAGGATCCGCTAAATTGAATGCTGATGGCACCTCCATTGACCCCGGTACTCTACAGGGTTGCAAAAAGTTAGGGAAGTCAATGGGAAACTCTGCCATTGACCTCCTGTAGTGGGGCCGCTGGAGAAATTCGAATTAACGTATGTTGACTCCAGCTATGCTATTCTCATAGCTGGAGTTGTGGATCTTAAATCAAATTTCTTTCCCAGTGTAGACCTGGAGTAAGGTTGAAAGCTCTCAGCAGCTCTCATTTCAGGATAACTTAGTTTAGAGAATTCTCTTATGATCAGTGCTGCCAATCCCGTGCCCTGGAGAAGGAAAGTTCCTGCAACAGCTCGGGTTTTTTCTCTTTGAGCAGGGATCGTATGCAAGGGATGTGATTGAAACAAACAATCAGTTATTCATTTTTTTTATGAATTATTCACCAAACCCTTTTCCCATTAGCTTACTGTAATCTGTTTCAGAGTTTCTTTAACTTGCGCCAGATCTTGTAGCTTTGAGCTCTTCTGAGTCTTTATTAAAAAAAAAAAAAAAAAAAAATTAAAAATCCCATGCTCTCCTTTTCGGTTGCAAAACTGGACCCTTGGGCAAGGTGGGGAGGGGGCAACTCTGCAATCCCAGAAGGGGTGGGGCCTCAGTTGGAATGGGTGGAGCTGGAACAGTCAGCCCTCAGTGCTGCCCAGAGCACGCCATGTCGCTCCCCAGCCCTTAGAGCTGCCTGGAGCACGTAGTGCAGCTCTCCAGCGGCAATTTAAAGGGCCTGGAGCTCCAGGCCCGCTAGAAGTGCCAAGTCCTGGGGCAACTGCTCCTTTTCCTCCCCTTCCCCATCAGCAAGCCTGTCCCCCAGAAACTAGTTTCTCTTCTGAGTGGCTCACAGAACTTTCCCATACACAGTCGTATACTATGACCGATGTTATAAATCGGTCACTTATTCCTCCCACTCACCCCTATTCTACTAACTCCTATGTTTATCTCTAAGCACACATACCCAGATCCTGCCAAGAAGCCCATGGGTGCTGAGAGTTCATAGCATCTTGCAATCTGAGGACAACTCTCAGGGCTAGGGAGAGCCATGGTGAGATTTTTGTTTTACCGCCATTAATAGCAGTGAACCCCCAAAATATGATTTCCAAGGTCAGTCTTCATGTGAGATGAACATGCATGACACAGTACAGTAGAAAGATGCCTTACTGGAACTTCAACGGAATGGGAAAGTTTTGGGAAAATACTCGGCTGTGCCTATTAAGTATTGTGGTCTCTGCATATAATAATGCTAGCAAATTTTTTATAATCTGCAACATGATCTCTTTGTGTAGTTTATTAACTTTAGCATCTTTTAATAAGGGAATTAATGACCTTGATACCTTTTTCTGTGCTTTGCGGCTTAAAGTCAGAATTTTTAATTTGATGTCTTTCCTTGAGGAATACAGATGAAAAAAGGATAGAGAAGATTGAGCAGTCCCCGAGAGCTGAATTACATGCAGAATGTGGCAGGAGCAGCGTGGGCAGATTTACAGTTCCCTTCTAGCTGTATCTCTCACAGCTTAGAAAAAGTAGGAAAATCTGCAGCAGCGCTCAAAGAGGAAATCTCCGCAAGATTCCCCTCAAAGATATTTCCTCTTGTGTTTCCCAGCAACAGAGTCATCACAATGCGGGACTTGTCCCATGATGAAAGAGCCACGGGGAACACTCACAAACCGGGCAGATCCCCAGGGATCCACACAGGTCCTAGAGCAGTGGTTCCCAACTCGTTTCAGTCCACGGACCACCAGGCCAATCAAAAAAATTTCGTGGACCACTTCCTTTGAGACATGATAAGAAAGAGCAGACAACGAACATTTTGGTTTGAAATTTATTTCTTACTAACAGATTTTTGGTGCCTGCCCACGCCGTGTGACTTTGGACAATGTTCCTGTGGACCACCGAAAAAGTCACCAAGGACCACCAGTTGAGAACCACAGTCCTAGAGGGACCCACAGAAAGTCAAGGCCATGGAGCTCCACTTCATTCCTGGTTCCGTGACGATGCAGACTCACCAGACTCTGTTTCTGTTGAGATGTATGTTGCTGGGAAGAGACACTCTGTACATAAGGGAGAGCACAATTCCTAACGCACTGTTATTGCTGATTTGGGTTGACAGTTTGGTGGTTGCTACCGAAGGGTCTGTAGTGCCTGCTAGCATGCAACCAGGACTGCGGAATAATCCAGGTTTGTCTCAGGCAAGAAGCCCCTCCTGTGGTGTAAGTGTATCTGTTGCAAGTTACATGCTTTAAACATGTAGCACCAAATGATGAAGCAAAATCCTCTTAGAGGCAAGTGGTAACAGTAGCTGAGAGAATGAACTGGCCTTGCTAATCCTTGGACGCGTGTGTTTTAATGTGCTGCTGCTGAATTCGCTGTAAAAAGGAATTGGCAGAAGAAGCTGACGACGCATTCTATAGTGGTGTCTGGGGCTACTATCGCAGACAGTAGTTACAGAAGAAAATGGAGGGGAAAGCAGACAAAAAAAAGAGGAGTCATGGCCGCTAAAACCAAAAGCGAAGCAAGCAAGGAAGAGTAGGTGGAATTAGAAACAGAAGGGGAATAGCGAAGCAGATTGATCTTAAACAAATGCAGGGTATTGATATTATCTAAAAGAAGTTTCACATAGCTTGTGACTGAGCTGTCACTAACAGAGAGCATACCTCCTCAAGACAAGACCATGCCTCCTCAAGGACTGATTTGAGGCTCTATGCAAGGGGGATGCCAGGCTGAACTCTAGCCCATTAACATGCTCCTCTACAGCAGCAGTTCTCAGACTGTGGGATGGAACCCCATTTTATTGGGGCTGAAGCCAAAACTTGAGGGTTTCAGCCCCGTGGGGCTCAGGTTACAGGCCCCCCTGTCTGAGACTGAAACCCTTTGGGTATGTCTAGAATCATAGAACCATAGAGCTGGAAGAGACCTCAGAAGGTCATCAAGTCCAGCCCCCTGCTCGAGGCAGGACCAATCCCAACTAAATCAACCCGGCCAGGGCTTTGTCAAGCCGAGACTTGAACACCTCCAGGGATGGAGACTCCACTACTTCCCTAGGTAACCCATTCCAGTGCTTCACTACCCTCCTAGTGAAATAGTTTTTCCTAATATCCAACCTGGACCTCTCCCACTGCAACTTGAGACCATTGCTCCTTGTTCTGCCATGCGTCACTACTATGAACAGCCTTTCTCCATCCTCTTTGGAACTTCCCTTCAGGAAGTTGAAGGCTGCTATCAAATCCCCCCTCACTCTTCACTTCTGCAGACTAAACAGACCCAACTCCCTCAGCCTCTCCTCATAAGTCATATGCTCCAGCCTCCTAATCATTTTGGTTGCCCTCCGCTGGACCCTCTCCAATGCATCCACATCCTTTTTGTAGTGGGGGGCCCAAACTGGACACACTACTCCAGATGTGGCCACACCAGAGCCGAATAAAGGGGAATAATGACATCTCTGGATCTGCTGGCAATGCTCCTCTTAATGCAACCTAATATGCCATTAGCCTTCTTGGCTACAAAGGCACACTGTTGACTCATATCCAGCTTCTCATCCACTGTAACCCCCAGGTCCTTTTCTGCAGAACTACTACTTAGCTGGTTGGTCCCCAGCTTGTAACTATGCTTGGGATTCTTCCGTCCCAAGTGCAGGACTCTGCACTTGTCCTTGTTGAACCTCATCAGATTATTTCGAAATAACTTTCCTAATGTCTACACAGCCATTCTGTTATTTCAAAATTAATTCAAAATAGCGGAGGGCTTATTTTGAAATTGGTAAACCTCATTCCACGAGGAATAGTGCCAATTTCGAAATTGCTATTTCGAAATAAGCACTGTGTAGACACTTATTTCGAAATAGGGGGCCTCCAGCCTTTCCCAGGGTGCCCTGCTGGGTGCCCTGGACACAAGGCTACTCCTGACCTGATCATAGAATACTAGGACTGGAAGGGACCTCGAGAGGTCATCAAGTCCAGTCCCCTGACCTCACGGCAGGACCAGATACTGTCTAGACCATCCCTGATAGACATTTATCTAACCCACTCTTAAATATCTCCACAGATGGGGATTCCACAACTTCCCTGGGCAATTTATTCCAGAGTTTAACTACCCTGACAGTTAGGAACTTTTTCCTAATGTCCAACCTAAACCTCCCTTGCTGCAGTTTAAGCCCATTGCTTCTTGTTCTATCCTCAGAGGCCAAGATGAACAAGTTTTCTCCCTCCTCCTTATGACAACCTTTTAGATACCTGAAAACGGCTATCATGTCCCCTCAGTCTTCTCTTTCTAAACTAAACAAACCCAATTCTTTCAGCCTTCCTTCATAGGTCATGTTCTCTAGACCTTTAATCATTCTTGTTGCTCTTCTCTGGACCCTCTCCAATTTCTCCACATCTTTCTTGAAATGCGGTGCCCAGAACTGGACATAATACTCCAACTGAGGCCTAACCAGCGCAGAGTAGAGCGGAAGAATGACTTCTGTCTTGCTCACAACACACCTGTTAATGCATCCCAGAATCATGTTTGCTTTTTTTGCAACAGCATCACACTGCTGACTCATATTCAGCTTGTGGTCCAATAACCCCTAGATCCCTTTCTGCCGTACTCCTTCCTAGACAGTCGCTTCCTATTCTGTATGTGTGAAACTGATTGTTCCTTCCTAAGTGGAGCACTTTGCATTTGTCTTTATTGAACTTCATCCTGTTTACCTCAGACCATTTCTCCAATTTGTCCAGATCATTTTGAATCATGACCCTATCCTCCAGAGCAGTCGCAACCCCTCCCAGCTTGGTATCATCTGCAAACTTAATAAGCGTACTTTCTATGCCAATATCTAAGTTGTTGATGAAGATATTGGAGAGCCGGTCCCAAAACAGACCCCTGTGGAACCCCACCTGTTACACTTGATGCCCTGCCAGAACTGGTTCTAACCAGCCTTAAATGCGATTCAATGTCCACTCAGTGTGGACGTGCTATTTCGAAATAGAAAAACGCTATTTCGAAATGCATTTTGTGTGTAGACACGTTAATTCGAAATAAGCTATTTCAAATTAACTATTTCGAAATAACGCTGTAGTATAGACATACCCTTAGGCTTCAGCTTTGCTCCTCCACACCTAGAGCAGAAGGGCTCAAGCTTTGGTCCCCCTTCCTGGCATCCTGCGTTAATGTGTGTTGTCAGAAGGGGGTTGCAATGCAGTGAAGTGTGAGAACCCCTGCCACAGAGTTTTAACTTAAAAGGGAAAGGCCGGGGCTGGGTTCTAACTAAAGTGCAAGTTCTAGTCAAAGATGCAGACAGTTAAATGCAAGGGAAAGGGAAGAGGTGAGAGAGGCTAGGAGTGGTTCAAACATTAGGCTTGGGTGGGGCGGGGTGGCGGGCGGAAAGCTGATAAGATTTGAAGCCCAGAGCTGGCTGCACTGCAGCTCCAGGTTGTCCTCTTGGTTTTGTGGGGTGGCGCAATCAGATAAATTATTAGAGCTGGTCAAATACCTCACTATTCCCTTGTTCAAAAACCCAAGTTCACCTTGACTGAGTTTGCACAATGTTGTGTTTGCTTCCTGCAAATATTAGCCAACAAGTGCACTAGCAGGAATGTTGATGGAAACGGTGAAATCTGAAGTGCAGATTCATGGAAAGTGAATTGACAAAATAAAGTTGGAAATCTGGGGAATCCATTGGAAATCTGGGGAAAATAAGAGCCATACAGAAACGCCACGCTTAACGATGTCCCAGTTAATGGTCTCTCATTGTTATGTGGGTTATCTATTAAATCTATTAGAACACATGCACATTTAAAAGTATGCAATGCTCCCTTATCATGACATTTGGCCTCCTGCTTTGTCCACGCCTGGCAGGATGTTCTGGAAAAGCAGCCTGTCCTTGTGGGGGCTTGGAAGTAAGATGGACCAGCAACCCTCCCCCTCCGCCCCCATCAGCTCCCCTAACTTCCGCAGTAGTTCTGCTGCCCCTCCCTCCACTGCTGTGCTGCTCTTTGCCCTCTGCTTTGCTCTGCAGGGGTTGGGGAGAGGGGTGCGGATGTCAGAATGTCCCCCCCTCTCTCTGAGCCCCCAACACCATACCCCGTCTCCACAAAGCAGGTCTGCTGGGTTTCCTCCCTCCTGCCTCAGTCCATGCTGCCTTGTACAGTGTGAAGCCACATTAAACAACACTGTGTTAATGCTAGTTCATCATCTGGTAACAAGACATTCCCTGGGACATATTCTACCCTCTGACTCCACAACGCTGATCAGGCTTTACAATCCTCATGGCTGTGTACGCAGCATTAAACTGTTTAAAATGTACACTGCATGCTGGGAGATTTACCCCACGCTGCTTGGGTCCTTAACTCAAATAAAGTTTTGGTTTTCTTCATTTAAATCATTGCTCTGGGGTGGGACTGGGGAGGAGGGGCTCAGTGTGCAGGCTGCCTAGGGAAGAGAGGACAACCCCAGCCCTCTCTCTCACTGCAGCAGCTTGGGGCCAGATGAGAAGTGCCTGTCCATGGCCATTGCAACAGGCTCAGCTGGGGGAAGGGGTGAATGGCCCCCCACTGTGGGACAGACAGACACAAGACAAAGAGACACACAAACAGACAAACTCTCTGAAATACATAGTAGACTAGCTGCTTCACTCTCCACCCTTGCCCCCTGCTGGCCCAAAGAGGGTCTAGCTGTCCCAGGTCCCATCTCTGGCCTCTTGCTGCCCCCTTGTGGCCATTCCACTGCACAACTGTCATACCAGACCCCCACCTTTCCATTTTATGAGAAAACCAAATTACAGACACATCCCATTGTCCAGGCATAACCAAACCCTTACGAGAAGAGGAAGCTGCCTACCAAACATGGTGGCCCTAGCTCTTACCATTTAGCACGAGTTCTTGAACAAATGGACTCACAGATGCTTGAAACTAGAGCTAAGTGTGGTGCTGCACTTGGGGAGTGGGGAGAAGTCTCTGTAAGGGGCAGGGCCCAGAAGCCCAGGCCAGAACAGCTCAGTCTGGTCTGCTGTGGGGAGCCCCAGACCTGGCATCTGCCCTGGATGGCATACACTGGCAGACGAGGACACGGGCTGGGGTCTGCTCTTGGGTACCCCTGTGCTCTGTCCAGGCTTACTCCTGCACTGCTGCTGGTGCTGGGTGCCTGGTTAGCAGCAGCTGCTGCTGCTCTCTTCGGCCAGGTCTACGCTGGGGGAGAAAGTTGACTTAATGTACGCAACTCCGGCTATGAGAAGAGTGTAGCTCGAGTTGATGCACCTTAAGTTGAATTTCTGTGGCAGCCCCACTGCAGGAGGGCTTCCCTTACTCCTCATCACCCCCATGGGGGTGCCCTCCTTACTAGATACGCTAAAATCAAATCCTGGAAGATTGATCTCCAGAGCCTCAACTTTCAGGTAAGTATAGACAAGGCCTTTAAGAGCGGCAGTTGCTTCAGGGGAGGCTATGACTGCACAACACAATCCCCCCTTTGCCCACGTAGCACCACCCCTGCATACCGTATACCATTCTTCAAACACTGGTCTGTGTTCTTGATTTTCAGTAGTGAGGAACATACATTTGGGCCACTATCAGGGGTCTGTACATATTCAGCTGCTTGTGGGGAACCAAGATTCCACATGGTGTCTACTATCACCCAAATTACATGTTCTTCATTAAGCACCATGTGAGATGAGAGAAAAAATTAATTTTATTTTTGATCTTTTGGGGGAACTCCACTGCATAGGGACCAAATTTTCACCTACTTCTGGACAATAAGACCATTTATTTCAAACATTAGCTCCAGATTTAAAAAACTTAATGGGGTCCAATGTATATTCTAGATTATTTTCTATTGAATTCATCAGAGGCATAAGAAAGATAAACATCTTCTGCTGTATAATCCTGGCTTATTCATCACATCATTAGGCTCTTAAGATCATAGTCTCAAATTGAACAGCAGTGCAAATAACATGGCTAATAAATCTGAGAGGCTAGGCAGGATTTTGACAAAAGCGTTCAGAGGGATTTGAAGCAGCAATAATGACAGATTCATACTGATCCATAATAGCATGTTTCAGTTGTATATATTACCATTCTCTCATTCTTCTAAAGTATTGGTAAGTTAGACAGTCAAATATTGGTTCAACACAATGGGTCAACTAATTTAAAACACAGAGATATCAGAACAACAAAAAAGACTGTGGTCTCCAATTAGCTTTTGATACTTATGCCTACTTACTACAAACAAGTTACTCAGAGTTATTTTAATTCAGAAAAATATGAAACAACAAAACAAAGTTCTAAAACATGAAAGAATAATTGCCTTTTAGCAACGTGAAACTAGTGTTTAACTGTGAATATTGCTCAAGACTGAACGGTCATAAATTAAATGACGTTTTCCTTCACAGTTAGAAAACGAGTTATTTAAATGCACGTGTGCGAGGTAGGCCGCATGCCACCTCTTCAGGCAGATTAATGGCTGTGCATCTTTTCTCTGTGTGGGGGAAACAGCTTCAGTGACTGTGACCCGTCCTTCACTATGCTATGGACGCCCATTTACATAAGAAATCAACAGGGGGATGGGAAGTCAGCAGGAGAACACCATCAGAGACTCAGTCACTTGGGATTATCTGGTCTCTAGGGGGCAAATAATGAATTTTGGGAAATACAGGGGGGAAGGCAACAATTACATCCCTTTCTCCTGCATCAAGCAAGTAAACACTTACACCCCTAGAAAAGGGATCCCAGCCAGCCTCGGCTGAAAATGGCTTTGGCTGTGATAAGACAGCTTTAAATGGGAGGTTAGCCTACATTGAATTTAGTCTCTAGAAAGCATGTATTGATTGTGTTACCTATATTCAGAGATGACAGTAAGCAGGTGGGTGCACAGTGCCAGAAAGAGCTGTCTGAGCTGTGGCAAAAGCTAGCAGGGAGCTATTTAGAGAGCTGGAAAGGACCCAAGTTGCAATAGGACAGCACTGGTAAGAAATGTTAAGCTACTTTCACCGCAGCATATATTAGAGATGTGTGAGGTTAACCAGTCCTCATTTAATATATGGAGATAGACCTCTCTCATAGAGCTGGAAGGAACCTTGAGAGGTCATGGAGTCCAGTCCCCTGCCCTCACAGCAGGACCAAGTGCTATCTCTGACAGATTTGCCCTAGATGGCCCCCTCAATGATTGAATTCACAATGCTGGGTTTAGCAGGCCAATGCTCAACCCCCTGAGCTATCCCTCCCCCTCACTCATTAAGGGTAGTGCTCAGTGGTTCCAGTTAACCGTGGACAAGGGTTTCTCTGAGCATCTGCAGGCAAGGGATGCTCTGGCCAGGCTGGGGAAAGTCCCTGCCTGTGGTGGGGGGTGGCGCTCTAGCCCTCCCTTAATTGTTAACCAGTTAAACTTCATGTTTAACCAGTTCACCAATGAAGCAGGATTTTACATCCCTAACATGTATAACCTTCCTGCAGCCATTCTTTTTACTCACTCTCTCAAGTCTTCACCTCGGGTAATACACTTAGTTGGCTTCACTATCAACATGGCTCAGTGCTGTGGTTATTGTACAAGGAGCTAGTCCTGAACCAAATCATGGTAGCTGGCATGTGGGCTGTTCACTTCCGGGACAGCGTCTGTGGGATCACGGATGAGCATAGGGCACTGGGCTGTGGTGCACCTATTGTTAACCAGCAAGCCAAAGCAAGGGCTAGCATTGCCCGGAGGAGTGTGTTTGGGGGGCTGTTAGGCTGGTGATGTCAGGGAACTGGTACCAAGTTAAGCACCAGCAAGTCCCTCTTGATGGAGACAGACGTGTTGGGGAAGGGGGAAGGAATGAAGTGACTCTCAGTCCTGGACACCCCAAAAGCTACCACGGTGGCACAGTCAGTTTGTCTGGCCAACCTAGACTGTTAGCTGTTCAGCGCAGGGCCTGTAAACTGCCTTGCAGATTGATGGCCTCAGTGTTACAAATAAAGATACTCGCCTACAGTAGGGGGCATTAGCATTAGGACGTAGTAAAGTGAGTGATGATCAGGACATGCAAGTAGGCTTGCTAACATGGGGCAATCAAAGCCATAGGCTGAATCAAGGCATTCTTGCTGGAATATCTGATAACATGTGACATTGAAGCTGGATAGGAGTCAACAGTGTGCTCTTGTAGCCAAGAAGGCAAATGGAATATTAGGTTGCATTAGGAAGAGCATTGCCAGCAGATCTAGAGAAGCGATTATCCCCCTTTATTCGGCACTGGTGAGGCCACATCTGGAGTACTGTGTCCAATTCTGGGCCCCCCATTACAGAAAGGATGTGGATGCATTGGAGAGAGACCAGCGAAGGGCAACAAAAATGGGGCTGGAGCACATGACTGATGAGGAGAGGCCGGGGGATTTGTGCTTATTTAGTTTACAGAAGAGACACGTGAGGGGGGATTTGATAGCAGCCTTCAACTACCTGAAGGGGGGTTCCAAAGAGGATGGAGAGAGGATGTTCTCAGTGGTGGCAGAGGGCAGGACAAGGAGCAATGGGCTCAAGTTACAGTGGGGAAGGTCTAGGTTGGATATTAGGAAAAACTATTTCCCTAGGAGGGTGGTGAAGCACTGGAATGGGTCCCCTAGGGAGGTGGTGGAATCTCCATCCCTAGGGGTTTTTAAGTCCTGGCTTGACAAAGCCCTGGCTGGGTTGATTGAGTTGGGGTTGGCCCTGCTTTGGGCAGGGGGCTGGACTCAATGACCTCCCGAGGTCTCTTCCAGCCCTGGGATTCTATAACATTGGACACTGGTTAAGGCTAAGATTGTGACACATGTTTTTAGGGAAGAAAAAGTCAGGGAAAGGTCACAGGCAATAAAGAAAAATTCATGAAAGCCTGTGACATGTCCCTGAGTTTTATTAAAAATGTCCATCACAAAGTGAGGAACCACTGAGCAGCTGTTGGGGTCTGGCTGGGAGCTCCAGAGACCCCTACCACCCGTGGGGGCTCAGAGCTCCAGGGTCCCCTTCCCTTGGCTCTGAACTGTGGGGCCCTCTGCTGCCAGAGCCCAGGAGCTGCAGGGTGCCCCCTCGCCAGCAGCCAATCAGAGTCCTCCAGCATCCGAGAGCTGCCCCACCATCTTGGAGCTAGGGGGGCAGATGCCTTGGATGGTGAGGGTACCCCGCAGCTCCTGGCTGAAGTCATTGAGGTCTTATGGAGTCTGTGACGTCCGGACTTCCTTGACCTCTGTGATAAAATCATAGCCTTACCCCTGGTTAATAGGTGGTTAATTGAGTAATCAATTAACATTATTTCACCTGTCTATTGGCCCACTTGCAAAGTCTATTTTAAACCATACCCCTCCTCTAGGGTCGCAAGAGGCATAAAATCTTCCTTTTCTACTAGGACTGTTCGTGTCAATAGATTCCTAATAACACAATCCTTCCACAGCAACACAAATACCGAGTTCCCCAAATTGAAGAGGCTGTGTTTTAAATTTACAGGAAACAAAGTGTCCTGCTTTTCTCGCTGCCTCTGTCTCAGGTGAACCTTCCTTAGGGAAATTATAGCAATCTGAATTAAAAACTCCTTACACAGCCAGGGAGATATCAGTTTGTCTATCCACTGCCACAGGAGGGCCCATGAGATAATGGTTTAAACTACTGAACAGTCTTTCCTAGGATAGGAGATAGGATATAACTTAATATTGGATAATCTGATTTTGCAGTAACTATAACAGCTCAAATGACATTTTGGCTTTTCCTACTTCTCAAAGTGTTGAGTATATTAGTTTTTGGAAAAAACCAAACCCCACAAATGATTACACAAAATGGTAATGCATTCAGTACAAAAGTACTCTGGGTGATATATTCATTGTAATAGCGTTAATCTTCCTCCACAAGGAGAGGGGGTAAGACCTGCCATCTGTCTAAGTCACAAAACAGTTTCATAATTAAGTGGTTAAGATTAGTTCTAATAATGTAGTTAATTTTCTTAGGCAATCGAACACCCATTAGGTGAGGTGTTGCACCTTACATCAGGACAAAAATTGGCAGCCCTCTAATTATCCATATGCCCATAGCAGAGAACCATCCTACAACTGATGTTAACAAGACCATGGGTTAGCAAGACTGGTTCTCATCATTCTCATAATTCTGCCCAGAGTAAAAAAAAAAAACCCCAAAACAAAAACCCATCCCAAAATATAAGTAACTGGAATGACTAACAATCAACAACCATATCTCAAATTTGGGCTTTGTGAAAAGGGAGGGTGAAAAATCAAAGGGTGAAGCTGCTGTATAGTGATGCATTTCAAAAGGAAGGAAGTGTAGAGATGGGGAAAGATAGCAAATCTGCAGGATAGGTAGAGGGGATTTAGAATGTCCAGATTGGGGGTTTCACTGAGAAAGAAGGTCTTGAGAAGTTGTGGTGTGGAGAGATGCAACTCCCAGCTCACATGGTAGTCTCTCCTAAGCAATAGCAAGCTGCAGGAAACCTGCCTTTTCCCTCTTGGCCCTGGCCTACACTCCCCTTATTTCAAAATAACAAGCAGAGCGTCCACACTACCAAGCCTGTTATTTTGAAATAAGGGGCTGGTTATTTCGAAATAACTCCTTCTTTTCTTGGCGTACCCTTGGGGAATAAGCTTATTTCTAAATAGTTATTTCAGGAGTTATTATTTTGAAACAATTTCCTAGTGTAGACATGGCCTTATAGTTCAAGCTTCTTTGTTTTCATCTTTGATTAGTAAGAGTAACTTGGACAGGGCTAAATTATGCTACACTTATGTTAATAGTATCTTATACCATGAAAAGTAATAATCAAGTCAATGGAACCACTTGAGAAGTAAGATTCTATTGAAAATAAGTGAGGGTATTGAAATCTGACCCTTATTTTTCAAAGTTCAGGATTTTTAATATGTAATTTTCACGGTACCCTTTCCTGATGTGTCTTATTTTCTAGACTCAGTTTGGTTGCTTGGCTTTCAATACTCTGTAATTTGCATTTCTTTATATAATGTAGAGTTCTGACTTAAAGGCATTTCCTTGTCTGACATGTAACAACAATTTTTGTTAATACACACTTATAATTTTAGACCGACATGGTGCCTAAATGAGAATGGACAACTTTGAAAATGTACACCCAAGTATGGGATCTAAGATCTTTCAAATATCTAGTTCGAAATTATTCTGGGCAAGGATATGTCTATGCCTATTTAATGCCCCGAGCATGCTTTTGGGGAACTACATACAAAATAAGAAAAATTGATTAGTTCTCATGGGATTTTCAAAAGAGCTTAAAAAGGAATTGGATGCCTAAATCCTATTGAAATTCAATGGAAGTTGGGTTCCTAACTCTCTTAGGCTAATTGCAAATCCTAGCAACAATTTTTATGGCATAAAAACTTATTAAAATCAGCTAAACAAAGCTAACATAACATAGGCAGCTGGAGAAAGCCATGTATTATCTTTAAATTAGAACTGTTATAAAGAATGTCTTGGATCTCCTAGCAGGTTACATATTGATGAATTTACTGCCAGAGGGATGTATCTGAAACAAAGCTGATCCAGCTGAGTTAGTATTATGTTCACACCACACACACAGAGGAGGTTAGACATATGCTTACACCCTTCTTACCCATCCCTTATTTTTAGAATTTTCAAGCTTGCGGCTGGTTAAAAACTGGAAAAAGCATGAGAATTTTTTTCCTCAAAATTCTGTTGATGTTTTTTTTGGACCAGCTCTAATTGAAAGATTTATTACCAACAGCCTCCTTCTGACTGGGAGTTGGCAGGGGACTGGGAATGACTGAACTAGTAGACAGAGGTGAGAAGCCCCAGGAAATCCTGGAGGGATGTGAAATGAAAGGTTGGTGCAGTGTTAAGTAAGCTAGAGAGAAAGGAATGGGGACACACAACCATGAGTCCACAGGCTCTGACAACACAGTGTTCCCATGACCTAAATGCTGACCCCCACAATAGTCCATGTTAAGTGGGTTCAAGATGGGATGTTTTTCTCCGAGAGATGATCTTTTCCCTAAAAGATATGCTGCAGTTCAAACAGGGATTAATTCAGAGAAATTGTCTGGCTTGCCATCTCTACTTTCCCCTCATACCTGGCCATCTCTCTCACTCATTGGGAGAATGTTGCTCATGCAAACCCTGCCCTCTCTTGCCTATAACCAGAGCCCTGATTCAGGCAAGTACAACAGAGTCAGGGATAGCTAGTTGGTGGGGAAGGGTGTGTGTCTTACTCCCCTCTCTACCCTCATGGGTTGCTGCATTAGATCATGGTGCAGTCTAGCCCATGTGGAAGATGGATAATTGCCTGCGGGTGATCTCCCCCCCCTAATTATTTGAACCCAAGGAAGCTTTATTTTACATCGGCCATTCAATACAGCTTGGAGCAGCACAGAAGAGCTGGCTCAACCCCACTGTTAAGATGCCCTCTTCACTTAAGCCAGACTCCAGCTGTAGTTTTCTCCTAAACTTTCCACTCCTTCCCAGTCTTAGGCCAGGTCTACACTACGGAAGACAGTTGACCTAAGATACCCATCTCCAGTTACGAGAATAGGGTAGCTGGAGTCAACGTATCTTAAATCAAATTTCAGTGTCATCCTTACTGCAGGAGATTGACGAGAGAAAGCTCTTGAGTTTCTCCTGTTGACTTCCCTTACTCTTCGTAACTCCTTGCAGTACTGGGGTCGACAGGGGCGCCATCACTGGTTGATTTAGCAGGTCTTTATTAGACTCACTAAACTGAACCCCGGAAGATTGATCTTGGAGTAAGTGTAGCCTTATTATCTCGGACTCCTACACAGGTACATTTTACATCTCAGCAATATCACCATATCCTGGCATAGCAACTTGTCTCCACCCACACCTGCTCCTTCACAAGGACACCAACTCTGAATGTGTCCTATTGCTTGATGTCCTCTGACAGAAGTGACTGAACTAAATCATCTTTTGTCTTCTTTCCCAGCATGCTGTCACCAGAGACAGATCTGGGGGATTAGTATTGCTTTGCTGACAAGTCAAAAAGGATACAATAAAAGTCTGTCCTCCTGAGATGACAAACTGATGAGGAATTTAAATGTACATTTGGTCTAATTTTTTTTAAAGCCACCGTTGCATGCTGTTACTCCAAAGATATTAAAAGGACATCCATAAAACAAATAATTTCCCTGGCTGCTGATTGCTTCTCAAAACAGACAGACCATATTATATAAGCAGAGCTATTTACAATCTCACGTCTACCCTTGAAAATTGCTTTTTTAATATCACAGTTCTATTCTTTTTTCACTGCAATAGTCTTTAGAGGCTTTGAATTTTTTCCCCTTCCTTTCCCGGAAGATATTTGCTACTTTCCCCGTGACATTAGCTCAGATTTAGGCTGGTCCAGCCATGCTTTAAATTATTCTCTTGTCCCTTCCCCATAAACTGTGGGCACCTATTTTTCTGTATTGTTCTCTCTTCTGGGTGACAAAGTTTGGGTACATCCACACAGCAGGGCTAAAGTCGAATTAAGCTACACAGCTTCAGTTACATCAACTGCGTAGCTGAAGTTGAAATAGCTTAATTCGGCATTTGGCGCTGTCTACACAGCAGGAAGTTGAAGGAAGAACACTTTTCCTCCGACTTCCCTTTTTCCTTGTGAAATGAGGGTTACCAGGAGTTGGAGTAAGACGTCCTCCAGCTCGACATTATTTTGGAATAAAGGCTTGTCGTGTAGACGCGCACTATGATATTTTGGAATCACATCAGTTATTCCAAAATAACACTGCTGTGTAGACGTACCCTTTGATTTCATAAGCCCCAAAATGTTGGCATGCTCATCCAAATGTAGCCACTTTTTTTTGTCTTCTCCTCACTTCTCTGCATCCCAACCAATCAATACCATGTTCTTCACCTCACCTTATAATATTAGGTGGGTACCTTGTCTAGCAGCTCTCTCTTCCTCCCTAAGACCATTTCTCCGTCTCTGCTAAGCACACTGGTGCCTCAGATTTATTCCTGACACTTGTGGACCTACTCAGTCTCGTGTTGTGTTCGGTTTCCAATGCTACTCTTCCCCCTTCCTGGTCATTTGCACTGCTCCTCAACCCAATATAGGGTCTCAACAGACTCCCCCTGCCTTTCTTGATACAGTTCACAAAATCTCAGTAGGTTTGGCAGGCTCCACAAGGCTCAGTATGGCTGCTGTTTGCTCATTATTATCAGCTGGGAGTTTTACATAAAAAAAATTAATAACATGGTATTCGTGCTCTTGCAACCTGGTTCATACATAATCCAGGATGTCTCCTCTTTATAATTCCTGCTTGTAGCATGGTGTTGGTTTGGCTCCTCCAACCCCCAATAATGTTCCTTGACCACTGCCTTGTACAACAACCTTCTCAAAACCAACTGGGGTTTCTCTAGCAAGAGAAAACCAAAGCTGCTTTGGCATGAAACTGAAAGGGGGCAACAAGATTTCCAGTGTGCCGCTTGCTTTTTGCTTTCCCTTCCCAGGCTCTCAGCGGCTTTTGTTCTTTTGGATATATGCACCGAAGAATCGTTTAACTGACTTCTGGGCTGATCCTGAGGGTCTCATTTGTTCAGTGTTTTTTTTTTTAACTGAGTGGGCTTAAAGATGTCCCCAAATTACCATCGTCTTCTTCACCCCCTACACATTCTAATCCAAGCTTGGCCATTTTCTGTGCTGAAAGGTTGTCAAACAGGTAGCAGCTAGGTCAGTGCTTTGAATTATGTCAGCTTTCAGCAGCACGTTTCTAAGCAACAGGAGACCTCTAATGCTGGTAACTAAGCGAATGGATAGAAGGAGTAAACAGGTTTGTACTCCCTTAAATGTCTAAATAGGTGCCAAATCACTCATTTATTAATAATGGAATTTAAAGAGACCCTGGTGACAATATTGTAATTAGATGTTTGTCCACATTGCTCTTAGCGATTCAGGTGTTTGCAGGCCAGACAGTGCTAGGGACACTGGGCTGCAAAAAATAAATTAATTATGGATGTCATGCTACATATTTTAAAAACACATTTGCACTGCTATTTGATCTTTCCAAAGCTAGAGCAGGATTATAAAAAGATGGTCACCAACCTGCAATGTAGTTGCTAAGACAAATATAAAACAAAGTGTCTGGATTGAAGATGAAACAAAAGACAGGACTATGCAGCACTTTAAAGACTAACAAGATGGTTTATTAGGTGATGAGCTTTTGTGGGCCAGACCCACTTACCATCTTGTTAGTCTTTAAAGTGCTGCATAGTCCTTTTGTTTCAGCTAGACCAGACTAACATGGATTTTGAAAGTCCCTGAATACTATTTGTAACTATGCATAACAAGAACAACAACTTTTTCGGGCCCCTCTGCTCCAAGCAAGTTCAATTCTCTCCTTTCTGTAGCACCCTGGAGCATTTAGAAATGAATGGAGATACCTATCTCCTAGAACTGGAAGGGACCTTGAAAGGTCATCAAGTCCAGTCCCCTGCCTTCACAGCAGGACCAAGTACCATCCCTGACAGATTTTTGCCCCAAATTGCTTCCTCAAGGATTGAGCTCACAATCCTGGGTTTAGCAGGCCAATGCTCAAACCACTGAGCTATCCCTCCCCCCAGTTTCCATGGACACCTAAAGTTACACACTCATGTAACATTAGCAGGCGTATTTGAATTTGAAATAATGTGATCCCTGACGTGCTGAGGTTGAGAGTCCAATACCTTGGCCCTGAGCCTCTCCCAGGGTAAGGGAATCCCACTGACTCGTCCTCTTACCCAAGAGGTGGACCAAGATGTGGATCACATATTAAGTTCAGTGGGAGCTACTGGTAGGAGAGTGAGCCCTCTTTTGGCTTCCCTGGTTAACGTAGACTAGAGGCTCTGATAGGAATGAAAGAGGTCTGGAAATATGCCATGAAGAGACACACTGAGGTAATGTCCGTGTTGCTGTTAGTAGATGATGTTACCGGAGTTCTCTGTATAGACCAGGGCTGGTCAAGATGTGGCCCAGGGGCCAGAGCCGGCCCACCTAACACTTTGATCCAGTCCAAGGACTGCATCTAGCCGCTTTCTATTTATAGCCTGCTGCCCGTCCCACCGAATTTCCAGGCCACCGCAGTAGGATCCTATTTAAATGGCTTCCCGCTCCCAGTTGTGGTGCTACCCTGGCAGGGGCTGGTGCCACAAGCCTTTTAAATATCCACAGCAACCTCAGATGGTTGCCAGGCAATGCAGTGGCAACGGGGCTGGGAGTCGCGAGCCCTTTGCTGTGTTTTTACTTCAAAACCTCTGGCCCCAGACAACTCTAGGGGGAGGCTAGTCCCTAGTCCTGCCCCTTCCACCCCTAAGCCCTGCCCCTTCCATCCCAGGCCCCAGCCCTTCCAGGGAGGAGGTGGAATTGGCCCATGACCAGTACCAAAATTCATTAAGTGACCCTCCTGCAAAAAATGTTGCCCAACCCTGCTATAGATCAATACTTATATGTTCATGTATTAAGACAGATAATACATCAAGGGCATGTCTACATTAGGAAACCATTTCAAAATAACTCCCGAAATAACAAAATTGAAATCGCGTGTCCCCATTACGGGGGAGCCTCAAAATTAGTCCAAGGCAGGCTCTGTTATTTTGGACATGCTACCTTGACTTAGAGCCCCAGGACGCTCTGGGAAGTAATTACTTCAAATTACTCTGGGGAGTAGTTATTTCGAAATAGCAGCAGCAGAGCATCCACAGCCAGGCTGTTTCAAAATAATTTCAAAATAAGCATTATTCCCTGAGGAAAGCAGGAGTGCAGGTTTTGAAATACGCAGCCCATTGTTTTGAAACAACAGGCTTGGTAATATGGACGCTCCACTTATTATTTCAATATAAGGGGAGTGTGGCGGGGTGCTTCTGCCTGCCCGCCTCCCCGGAGGACAGCGGGAGCCCCCGTTCCAGCTAGCGCGCGCCGTTCAACACAGTCCTATGAGGCCAGGCCCTCTGGCCCGAGTCAATATACACACAATCCCGCAGGGCCCTTTAAGGCTAGGCCCACTGCCCTGAGTCCATAAACACAGTTTAAGTCTGGCCCTTTACGGCAAGGCCTGCGCTGACAGTTCAGGGCTGTAGCGGGGACGTACCCCAGGTAGGGGGACCCGGGCCCACCCTACTCCACCAGGTCCCGGCCCAGGGCCCTGTGAGTAACCAGACAGCATACCACTCCCTCGGCAGGGAAATCCAGCCAAAACGCGCCGAGGTTCCCGGGCAGGATCGGCGGCTCCCGCTCCTGCCCTGGGCCACTTCCTACCTGGTCCGCTGGGGTTCCTTCCCACGTACCTATCCAGTTTATTATGCCCTCTGGGACGCACCAACTCACTTCCGTGTCCCCACCGGCCTCTTCTGTAGCCTCTGGTTGCTGCTGTTCGGGAGCTCCCTCCACAGGTCCTTCTCCTCCAGCTGCCAGCCCAGACTGAGTCCTTCCCCAGGCTTTTATAGTGGAGCTACAGCCCGGGCATGCTCGGTAGGGCTGTGGGGGAGGGGCCTCTGCAGCCAGGTAACCCTGGCTGGGCTCTGCAGATTCAGTGAGGGGTTGCCTTGCCCCGTCACAGGGAGTTATTTCAAAATATCTCTCTACTGTAGACCAGGGCATAAAGACCTCCCTTTACTGTCATATAAGAATGAGGCCTGCAGTATTCTTTATAAATCTTCAGGTTCAATAAAGTAGTTATATTAGAAACAGCTTCCCAACGGCAGTTCTTAACAGGTGCAGGAGGGTACCTTCAGGGCTGGATTAGGACCTTTAGAGGCCCTAAACACTGAAAAGATTATGGTGCCCCCCCATATGTAATTCAAAATAAAAACAATACTATACCGTAAAATCTCATTTTTTTGGTGCCCCTGCTTTGCTGATGCCCTAAGCACATGCTTAGTCTGCCTATTGGGTAATCCAGCCCTGGGTACCTTACACAGTTGCCTGCTAGTTTCTTTTCTTGAAACACTGCTCAGCTAGACCAGCTTATGCTCCCTTAAGCTTCTTAACACTCACTGAGTGAAATTCAGGGTTGACAGGCGCAAGGGGCTGTAAGTCACACAATGATAAGTGTGCACGAGTCAGAGTCTGGAAGTGTTTAAGTAAATCGAAAGATTAGAGGGCACCATGAGAATGTATTATACCCATTGAGGAGTTGATGGAAGGTGGCATAAGTGGCTGCACACTCCTAGATTTCTTAGTTTTATTAATTTAGATCTGAAAATAAGCTTCCTTGAAGCACAATCAAAAGCAAACATTTCCCTGTGTGTTTCACACTATCTGCAACGCCAAAACTCAAGGCCCTTCTTATTTTGCACTGGTGTTGTCAGCTCAAAGTCTTTACTGAGTTTTTAGCTACCTATAAGGATCCCAAAATGTGCTGACTCGCGATTCATTTCTTGGACAGAAAGAATTCTGTTAATTCAACAACTCTTGCTGCTGCTCTCCCTTTCCTGCCGTAGTCCCTTGACAATACCACCCCTCTTTTCTAGGGAATCCTGATCATGATCTCACAATAGTTTTTTAACAGTGTAACTGACATAAACCTGCATATGCAGTGACATCATAGCGTTGTCATAATTTGATTTGCATAGAGGACTCCCATTGCTACCGCCCAACTTCATTCCTCAGATGAAATATTTTGACATGTTTTGTGAGGAAGTAAGGTCACAAATCAGTGCACACAATGAAATAAAAACAGTATTAAGCCAACATATATATATATGTGACAGGCTAGTCCACTCACTGCTAGACTGGAACCTCCTCCTGGCTGCTTGGAGATTAGCTCATCAGGTCACCACCCCTTCCCATGGTTGCCTGCTGTCACTCGGTTACACTCTCGCTGTAGGCTCAGCCCTCTAGTACCCTCCCAGGCTGTGTCTAGACTACACCCCTCTGCAGACAGAGGGATGCAGATTAGGCACTTCGGAAGTGCAAATAAGCTCGGGATTTAAATATCCCAGGCTTCATTTGCATACTCACGTTCCGACACTGTGCCGATCAGGCTCAGTGTCGAAAGTGAAAGTAAAGTGTAGCCGCGGTTCTGCTGACAGCGGGGAGCTTTTTCGACAGATCCTGTACTCCTCATTTTGCTAGAGAAATGGAACCAAGAGCAGCTAGAGGGAATACATGGCCCCTGCACTGTGAGATAACCAATTACTGATCTACAATGTAAAAAAGATAGGAAAGAAGGGTAGGAATAAATGGCCAGTTTTCAGAATGGAGCGAGGTAAATACTGGTGTCCACCAAGGATCTGTACTGGAATCAGTGCTGTTCAGCATCTGGCACAATTTGCAGATTATACAACACTACTCAGGAAAACAGAGTCCAAAGCAGACTGTGAAGAGTTACAAAAGGGATTTCACAAAACTGGGTGATTAGGCAACAAAATGGCAGATGAAATTCAATGTTGATAAATGCAAAGTAATGCACATTGGAAAACATAACCCTGAAAACACATCTAAATTAGCTGCTACCATTCAAGAGAGAGATCTTGGAGCCAGGCTGAATAGTTCTCTAAGAACATCCACTAAATGTGCTGCGGTAATCAAAAAAAGCAAACAGTGCTGGGAATCATAAAGGATTAGTTAATAAGACAGAGAATATCATATTGCTTTTATATAAACCCACGCTATGCGCACATCTTGAATAATGCATGCAGATGTGGTTTGTCCCATCTCAAAAAAGATATATTGTAATTAAAAAACATACAGAAAAGATCAACAAAAATGATTAAAGGTATGGAACAGCTTCTATATGAGGAAAGGTTTAAAAGACTGAGACTTTTTATAGACGTCTATCATATCCCCTCTCTTTTCCAATGAAATCGTGACTGGTGTCCTAAGGAAGTGTTATTTACTCCTCATAGCACAAGAACTAGAGGTCACCAAATGAAATTAACGGGTAGCAGTTTTAAAACAAACAAAAGGAATTATTTTTTCACATACAGGTTAACTCATGGAACACCTTGCCAGAGGATGTTGTGAAGGCCAAGACTATAACAGGGTTTAAAACAAGAACTAGATAAATGCATAGAGGATAGATCCATCAATGGCTATTAGCCAGGCTGAGCACGGATGCTGTCTCTAATCTTGTTTTGCAGAAGCTGGGAATGGGAGACAAGGGATGGATCAGTTGGTGGATTACTTGTTCTGTTCATTCCATCTGAAGCATCTGGCATTGGCCACTGTTGGAAGATAGGACACTGGGCTAGATGGAATTTGGTCTGACCCAGTATGGCCTTTCATGTGTTCTTCTATTCATATTACGGCTAGTGGTTTACCTACCATGCTTTAAAAGGTTGACAGTTTCTTGTGCCCTCTTACAAAAAACAGCCTTGCTATAAGCTTATGAGATTGTTTTATTTTGGTGTGATAACAGCACTTTTTTTGGGGGGGGGGGGGGGGGGCAGAGATGGGAGGAGGGAAGACTGAGAGTAGAGAAAAGCTCTAAGATTACAGAATCATAAAAGAAGAATTTTGGATTTAAACAGAGACATTATTTCAAGCTATTAATTCTACTTCAGTTAGGGTTACAAACTTGACAGTGCAGCTGCACACAGTTATATTATTAAAGCTATATTTAATAACAGCAGACACTGCACTGGTACATTTGCCTTGTGAGGAAAGAGTGCGTAGAGTTGAGGGGAGGCAAACACGGAAAAAATGGCCTTCCTGGATCTTTTTGCCCTACACCTTGAGTGTTTGGAGTTCAACAACATCCTCAGAAGTCAAATGGTTAGACTGTAACAGACTGTGATGAATATTGCTAAGTCAGTGTTTCATAGGAAACTTTCCAAATGGCACTGAACGAGCTGTCTTATAGCTGCATATTCTGAATAGACCCTTGGTGTAAATTACATCAAAACACTTCCAACATGAAGCCAAGAGTTCAAGGGTGATGTGCAGAATAAGATGGCCGTTGTTTCACAGCTGGCTGCTTCCTCCTTGGTTTTGTTTAGGTGTCTTCTGTTTACATGAGTATAAATCTAAATGGATACAATTGCGTATAGAGAGGGATGGAAGATGGTGTAAGTTACTGCACTTTCCCCTATGAATTTGACCATAAGGGAACATAATCAAAATCTGTCTGTCCATTATATCTGGCCAAGGCAAGTCTCTTTCTCAGATCCTAGGTTCCGTCAGCACCAGCAATGTTACATTTCTGAGAATTACTATTGCAGATCTTATCACTTTATTTAGTTGAATATACACTATAAGATGACATCTTAAAGAAATGCTTACTGTTAGCTCTGGTACACAGAAGAGGACTATGTAAAACACAAACATAATATTAATCATTTGTAACAAATTATTTAGCCTTTGAGTATGTTCTGTAACTCAAAATAGTCTGGGTGTAAGGGAAAAAACCAGGAAGGCATTCTTGCATATTATCTTCCATTCCTTCCATGCACTTTTTAGAAGATAAGCAAATCTCCAATATAGTTTATTTCACCTAAATCCCATACAGATTTAATTTTATGCATATTTGTATTTCAGTCGCAACCAGAAATCTCAACCAGATGTGAGGGCCCCACAAAGAGATACACCAGAGATGGGGAACTTTTTTGGCTTGGGGGCTACCAACCCACCTAAAAATCAGTCGGGGGCCGCACACAAGTGAGAAGCAACCCCCCCAACAAAAAAACCCTCACTATGTGGCCCCCAACTGAGGAGAAAGACATTCCCCACATTCCCCTTGCACACCAGAGCCTAGAGAAGGGTTGAGTCTAATAGAGTATGTGTGCTCCAGCCCTGCGGGGGACTGGAATGCCGGTATGGGCTCCCAAATGCTGCATCCGGCCTCTGGACCTGAGGTTCCCCACCCCTGATATACACATTCAGAAACATAACACACTAGTAAAATCTACAACACTTCTGGGCTAACATCCTATGTCATCACTTTACTTGGCATAGCTATCAAAACTTTTAGTTTTTACCTTTTATAGTCATTTTGACACACAGTAAAATTAATAGCCATATAAGGCAAACCCCACTGTAGCCCATCACAGGTGAGTAGGTGAGGTTATCCTATGTAACACTGAACAGCCTCTTTATGTGCAACCAACAGGGCCAGCTCAGCTCACAAGCTCAGAAACCTACCACCAAAGACAGGCTGTGGGCCTGAAATCAGAGGTGCTGCTCCAGCTGCCAAACACTTGCCAGCCAAAAGCATAACAGGAAATGGCAAGGTACAAAAGCAGCAGGAGCAAAAGCAGGAACTGTCGCTGGAGGCAACCCAGGGGAGGTCGCGGAGGAAGATACAGAAGAAGGAGGCGTAGGAAGAGATATGGGAGAAGGAGGAGGAGGAGAGGTGAAGGCTTGCATGATAAAAATGTCTCATGTATAAGTGTATTTTACTTGTATAGTAATAAAGTCACTACATTATTGTAATATATAATTTATTTCTAAGACAAATCGGAAAAAAATGATATTGCATCTCTAACAAAAACTGGACACACAAGTAACAGCCAGTTTTACTTCTCTTTAGGTCGTAGATATCGGGCAGGCAGAAGGAGGAGCAGTGGGAGAGGAAGGAGGAGGAGGAGAAGCTATTAAACTCCAGATGGTTTCCTGTTCTCCTTGACTCTGAAATTTGAAAACTCATTGACCATCATCTCCAACTTCTGCTCACCAAAATGACATAAAAACCAAACCAAAATTAAAAAAATCCTTCCATCAAAACCCTAGCAATGACCTCCCAACACGGAAGCAGCCTGCTAGAGTATGAACACCAGCACCTGTCAATAAAGCTGTGAAACTTCATTTCTGTGTTCTTAGATCATTGTTTCATGGAGAGCTTTTGGAATGCTGAATGCATGCCGCCGTCAGTACAAGTTGTTAGTAACAGAGCAAGGGTGAAAGGGAATAGTCAGGGGGGAAAGGCCAACTATCACTTACGAAGGAAAAAACCACAGACTGGGAAGTAAAAGCCAATTTTCATCATGCTAGACGTAGGGTTTAATATATTGATCTGGAACAAAGTGGAAAATTTTACAGAATTTTGGGGGATAGTCAAGAATGGAGGAGACTGAAAAACTCCAATGGCACACACATGCTACCATGTTCAAAAGTAGCAATTTTTTTAAGGTATGGGGGTATGTCTACACTGCCACCCTACTGTCTACATTAGCCACCCTAGTTCGAACTAGGGTGGCTAATGTAGGCATTCGAACTTGCAAATGAAGCCGATTTAAATATCCCGGGCTTTATTACATGTTCCCAGTGCCGCCATTTTTAAATGCCCGTAGTTCAAACTCCTGCCCGTGGCTACACGCGGCACAGACTAGGTAGTTCAAATTAAAGCTCCTAATTCGAACTACCTAGTCCGTGCCGCATGCTTAAGCGGGCAGGAGTTCAACTCTGAGGCATTTAAAATGGCGGCACTCAGTGTCTAAATAAAGTCCGGGATATTTAAATCCGAGCTCATTACAGAGTTCAAATGCTTATTAACCACCTAGTTCGAACTAGGGTAGCAGTGTAGACATACCCTTAGGGATGAGCTGGAAAGCATAATACCTTTGTAAATCAACGAAATGTCCTCACGACTCTGTCAACAACTATGAACTAGAAACAGAAGGCAGGTACAGACACCAGTGTGAATAATGACTAGATACAAAGTCAGTGAGTGTGTGTGTGTGTGTGTATAAAAGATGGGAGGGGGGAGTTGTAAAAATTTCAAGGCACCTAAGCGTTAGAATGTCCCCACTTCAAAAATGACTTGACTTTAGCATAAGTTTAGGCACCTAAATCTCTCAAAATCTGACCCTAAGGTTCCTAAATCCCATTTCTTTCAGAAAAACTCAGGCTCCCAAATGCCCAAGTTACATTTGAAAATGGGGATATTGGATCCTAAGTCATTGAGGTGCTTTAAAAAAAAGGTACCAATATTCTCATATGTGTTAAGCATTTGCTTTAGAATTTGAAGTACATTCCCTTTTAAATGACGCTTTTACTTTTTGTTAGGATAAAAATTAACTAGACGTTCCTAGTCTGTCTTCTAGCTAATTCATAATTTTTTCTCTCCACTTAGTCATCTTCTCTGTTAATTAAACAGCCTCATCGCAGTCTCTCTTATCTCTCTTCATATAGAAAAGCTTGGGGGTGGTTTGAGTTTACAGAGCAGATAAACCAATAGGAGCCTATATAAAGATACAATAGCCATGAGATAATATTCTCTCCTCCTGGAATCTTGAAACAGCTCACTCCACAAGATGCAGATGCTGTTATAGCAGGGGGCAGACAGAATATTCCTCCTACCAGAAACAACAGAAAAACAGCAAGTGCAATGAATCCACCGAAATAAAGAAAGGTCAGAAAGAGGACATGTGTATTTTTTTTTACCCTTTAAATAGGAATTATTTTGGTGTATAGTATATGCTCCTGTTTGTAAAATAATCACCAGGAAGGGTTTGCCTAGCTCCAGTGATTACTTAGGCCTTATGTAAGGGCTGTTACTGCCGGTGTTGTCAAACCCTTACAGCCCCTTTACATCTAGAGTCTACCAGCTGTGTAATGCAAAAATTGACCAGGAGGCACTCAAAGTTACCCCACTGTACCTCTTCCTATTCCATCTGCAAAGATGAATTTTCTGCCGCTTCTGCATCTTGTCATGATCCCATGAGTTTTAGTTGTTAAAAAAAAAATCCACAGGAGACACGATCTCTTGGCTGAACTGATTTTCGACTCTGATGGTGCTGCTGAAACTTGAGAAATGTGCTGAAGACGGTCTATTGATTTCAAGGGCCGGGCACTAGGAATGTAAACCAGCGTACACACTGGATGGTGGTTACAAGGGTCCCCTTTGTTGCTGAAAAATTACTGCAGGTGGTTATGAAACTTAAATTTTATTAGAGTTCCCTAATAATGTGCAATTGTATTTGTACATGAACTTTCTAGGTAGCAGCTGTACTTAAGACTGGCCTATTCAGGCTGCTTTCGACGAGCTTCTCATTCCTTTTTGCTCCCTTTCTTCCTTACTGCCAGCTTGTTTCAGTTGCCCATGCTTTGTTCTTCAATTGCAGCCAGCTAATAAAATAACGATCAATAAAGAGGCCTCATACTGTGGGGTGAAGTCTGTTCAGTGGTGCTGGTGGACAATTATAGGACAGGAATCCAATGATACTTTATCAGCAGAAATGATGACAGGTTTATTGCAGGAAAGAAACCCAACACACAGAGATGACAGGCTGCAGTACCTTTCTTAACGAAAATGTGGATGACTGTACAGGTTGTACCTCCCTTAACCAGGACTTCCTGGTCCAGCAACATCCATGATCCAGCATGGACCATGGATGTTCCTGGATCACAGAACCCAGGAAGAGGGAGGTCTGGCAACGGGGCAGTAGTGCCATAAAGGGTACCAGCGACTCCACCAGAAGCCCAGACTGTGTGTGTGTGTTTGGAGGAGGAAGGGAGACAGACGGACGGCACGGCAGGGAGTTGTGGCCCTAGTGGAGCTCTCTGGCCCCAGCAACCAGGGAGCTCTAGCCTGGCTGCAACTGTGGACCTCTGGCCCTGGCCAGGGAGCTCCAACGCCAGCAGCAGCTAGGGATCTCTGGCCCAGGTGGCTGCAGAGCTCTGCCCTGGCTGCAAGCCAAGTGGCTGTGGAGCTCTGGCCATGGTGCTCTGCCACCAGCAGTAGTGCGCCAGCAAGAGCCCCGAGAAGCTAAGGCAGCAACGGGTGTGTTCTATTGTTTGGGATTACAGTTTAGAGAGAAAAATCACTTGAAACACAGAGAACTTGAAGCAGTTGCAAGCTTCCATTTATTCCATAACACAGAACTAACTAGAACCAGCCCAAACTGGCTGGGCTGACCCCTAATGACCTAACTCAGTTACTACAAGCTCTAGATCTACAACAACCCAATACACAACATATTACTCCCTCCTTAATAAGAACATCCCTTAATTAAAACAAACACTAAAACTCGGGAATGAGGTAGACTGCCTCAGTTCCCGGCTAACCCCAGGGATTATTTTGCCCTGTAACCATAACTAACGGTCCAGCTGTTGAGGAGGCCTTCTTTCTCTAGGTGGTTTATGGCAGATGTCTGGTGTTCTTACACCTTCAGGTGTTATGAGTGTGGGCCTGACAATGGGTTTGGGACTTGAAGTACGAACAGTTGAGGCTGTCAGATCAGCACACTCAGGGAGGGGGTTTGTGTTCACCGCAGGTGGTGATGGAGGAGGAGAGTCAGGGACAGGTGATTCTTGACTCAGGAGCTCACTGGTAGTGGTGAGGTCAGGCAACTCAACTGGAGATGTGTCCTGGGGGCAGGCATAACCTGGCAACAACTGATCTACATGCTCACACCAGATGAAATCATCTGAAGACCGGACAGTGTAGGAAACAGGTCCTGTTTGAGCGATGACAGTGGCAGGGACCCGTTTAGCTCCAGAAACATAGTTCTGAGCCAAAACTGGTTCTCCAGGACTAAATGTTTGGTCTTTTGCTCTGGATGCGCCTGATGACTTGACCTTGCTGTTGATGTTGCACAATGTGTCGTGATTCAGAAGATCAAAGCAAGTGCGCAGCTGACGTCCCCTCATTAGAAAAGCCGGGGGCATATTGGTTGTAGCATGAGATGTGTTTCTGTAGGATTGTAAGACGGTGTCCAGATGCTTTTGCATGAGTGAATGTCCTCCAGCCGATTTCAAAGCTTGTCTGGTTGTCTGCACAAACCTTTCAGACAATCCACTGGTGGATGGGTGACACGGTGCTGAAATGATTTGATGAATTCCATTTGCTTTCATAAAATTTCCAAACTCCTGAGACACAAACTGCGGACCGTTGTCGCTCACAAGTTGTTGTGGAAGACCAAAACAACTAATTCTGCATAGTACTCTCAGCAGTAGCGGACAGCATTATAGAACCTTCTGGCCATTTGGAATGGGCGTCTACCACCACCAAGAACATGCTACCTTCAAATGGGCCAGCAAAATCAATGTGAATACGTTGCCATAGTTTTTCAGGCCTGTCTCATGGGTGTAGAGGTGCTACCTGAGGTGCATTCCTCACACCCTGACATGAAATACAAGCTCTTGCCTTCTCTTCAATGGCACTGTCCAAGGCAGGCCACCAAAACAAGGTTTGTGCAATTTCTTTCATGTGCAACATTCCACAGTGACCTGAATGCAGCTGTTCTAACATCTGTTGTCTCAGTAGCGTTGGAATAATGACAGGCATTCCCCACAAGCACCCAGAATGGATCGATAACTCCGTCCTTCTGGACACGTAGGCAACAAGGTCAGATGAAACCTGAGAGTCCTGTAGAGATGTTTCATGCATCACTAGGTCCATAACTTGGGACAGTACTGAATCAACACGAGTTGCTCTCTTAACTTGCGCAGCAGCAATGGGCGCATTCTATACCTGTTCAAAGAGGAAGATTTCCTTCTGGCCACTATCTTGATATTTGACTGGCAAAGGCAGTCTTGAGAGACCATCCACATTGCCATTCTAAGTGGATTTCCAATATCTGATCTCATGTGTGTTTCAAAAGCCACAATGCCTATCATTGTACTTGACTAGCAGCCAATGATGGAACACCTGTGTGTGAACCAAAAATTGTAGTCAGAGGTTGATGGTCAGTGAGAAGTATAAACTTCCATCCAAACAGGTACTGATGAAATTTCCAAAGCCTGAAAACGATTCCCAATGCTTCACGCTCAATTTGTATATAGTTAGCTTCTGCCTTGCTTAAGGTGCGTGAAGCAAAAGCAATTGGTTTCTCTTCCCCTGAAGGTATAATGTGTGACAAAACTGCTCCCACTCCATACGGGGAGGCATTGCAGGCCAACTGTAAAGGTAAGGATGGATCAAAATGCATCAGGACCTCCGAGTTTAGCAATGCACATTTAGCTTTGTTAAATGAAACATCACAGGCTTCAATCTCCCTCCAGGCCTTGTTCTGGCCAAGAAGCTCAGGAAGTGATTTTAACAGTGTGGCTAATAGTGAAATAAACTTTCCATACTAGTTCAATAGTCCTAGAAATGAACAAAGTTGACTAACATTTTTTGGGGTGGAGCCTTCACAATAGCCTTAACATCTGAAGGAGCCTAAGAACATAAGAACATAAGCCTGACGAAAGCTGGTAGCATCAAAGTCTTGTCCCAAATATTCCACAGAGGGCTGAAAGGACACTTGACTTTGTGGACTCATAGGCCATGCTTTTCCTGTCTTTGTAGTGTAGCATCTAAGTTCTTAAGATGATCCTCCTCATTCCTAACTGTGACCAGAATGTTGTCAAGAAAGCACTGGACTCCTGGCAAGCCACTCAAGATCTGGTCCATATGCCTTTGGAACAAAGCTGGGGCAGACGTTATTCTGAAGGGTAAGCAACAGTAACGATAAAGCCCTTTATGAATCACAATAGTCAACAGCTCTTGGGACTTCTCATAGACGTGCCTCTGTAGATATGCTTGACTCAGATCAATGCTGCTGTACTTTTGTCCCCCAGCCAGGTTCACAAAGAGGTCATCAATGCAGGGAAGAGGGTATCGCTCTGCACACAACACTGGGTTAACAGTGACCTTAAGATCTCCACAAATCCGAATGGAGCCGTCTTTCTTCAATATTGGAACAATTGGGGATGCCCATGGGCTATGGGTAACTGGTATTAGGACTCCATTTTTGACTAGGTGCTCCAGGCCTGCTAAAACTTTTGGCCTGATGGCATTTGGCACAGTTCTGGCCTTCAGATATTTTGGTTGGCTGCTAGGTTTAATATTCGGTTTCACAGTGATTCTCCTCATACTTCCCAGATCCTCTCCAAAACCAGCAGCATGTTTCTTTAATACATTGGTCAGACCTGTTTCTTCTTTAGTCATCCGGTGCACTTCTGCCCAGTTCAGCTGGATCTTCCTAAGCCATAATCTACCTATTAAGGCTGGGTAATGGCCTTTCACCACAGTGGCAATTCAGCAGTCTGTCCATTGAGCTCCACCTTCATATCAGTAATGGCCAATAGGGGTACTGCTTCTCCCATACGTGTCTTCAGAACGATCTTTGTTGCCTTAAGCAGAAGATGCTTTATCTTTTCCTTATATACAGTGTCTGAAACCAATGAAACTGCTGCACTGGTGTCCAGTTCCATGTGTACAGGTGCGCCGTCTAACACTAGGGTTATCCATTATTTATGGGCGCCCCTGCCAAAAACAAAATGTAGCAGGGCACTTCTTTGAATGGAATGTCACTTTGATTATCCTGAGTCTGCTCGATGGTATGCAGATTTTCCTTTTTGGTCCGCCAACCTGCAGGCCTTTTTCTTCTTTTGTTTGCAGCCACGCTCAGTGTGTCCTTTTTTCTCACACTGTCGACACACTAGGTCCTTACATCAGCATTTGACGTGTGGTGACCCAGCTTACCACAACGGTAACATTCCTGGCTCCTCACTGTTTTGTGGATAGGTTTTTGGGACACTTTATGCACCCTAGGGGGTGCACTGAGGTATTGTGCCTCCCGTGTGGCCAGTTCCATAGAGACCGCAATATCAACAGCCTTCTGTAGATTGAGCTGAGCCTCTGTTAATAGACGTGTCCATATAGCTTCACTGTGCAGGTCACACACTAACCTGTCATGTATGGGGTCATTTAACATCTTAAATTGACAGTGTTCTGCAAGTTTTTTCAAATTTGCTACAAATTTTACAACCGTTTCACTTTTTTGGTCTCTGTTGTGGAATTCTGCAACAGAATTCTGTGGAATTCCTATACCTTTCTGCAATTACCAGTGGTTTTGGAGCATAACGTGACCCCAGGATTTCCACAATGTCATTGTAAGATTTGGTCTCTGGCTTAACAGGGTGCAGCCAACAGCATAGCAGAGAGTACGTCTTAGCCCCTAAAAACACTTAAGAATATTCACAACTTTTTCTCTTCCTTAATGTCAGTTGCAATAACAAAAAGCTCAAAATGCTCAGTATATACATGCCATTGCTCTATAGTCTCCTCATAAAGTCCCAGTGGCCCTGGAAGTGTAGCCATGCTGTTGCACCTCCTTTCTTCTCTTCCTCTCCTCTCCCCCCCCCCCGCCCACCGCCTTCTCCCTGCCTCTGCACTTCACTGATTTTAGTTTCAGTTTGCACTGTCAGTGTAATAGTCAGATTTCAACTCCCACCTTCCAGAACAGCAAAAGGTTTGTTTCCTTACATTGACTTCTAATTCTTCTATTTCTGGAGGCAGCACAGGTATCCCATCCTCATCACCATGTTGTTATATCATTTGGAGTTACAGAGTTTAGAAAGAAATCACTTGAAACACAGAAAGCTTGAAGCAGTCACAAGCTTCCATTTATTCCATAAACACAGAACTAACTAGAACCAGCCCAAACCAACTGGGCTGACCCATAATGACCTAACTCAGTTACTATAACAACAAGTTCTATATATACACACAACAACCCAATACACAAGCGGGGGCAGGCTGGAGCCCTAGCCCAGTAACAGCATGGCCACGAGGAGAGGGACCTTTCCTGATCTGGCAAATCCCCTAGTATAGGATAAGTCACTAGGGTTGCCAGGTGTCTGGTATTGAACCAGACAGTCCGGTATTTTCGCCTCCTGTCTGGAAAAAAAATTCAGAAAATACCGGACACCTATAATGTCCAGTATTTTCTGATTTTTTCCTGGCCAGGAAGTGAAAATCCTGGGTGCTTACCAGATTCCGCAGGGGAGCTGTCCAGCCCGGCGCAGGGAGGCAAGATGGTGGGCAGCTGCCTGCAGCCTGTTAGGGCCAAAAAGCCTCAAAAGCAAAGCATTTCTTAAAGGGGCCACGCTGGGTTGGGTTTTTTTTGTTTTTTTTTTACTTAACAACTCTCAGGGTCTCAGGGTCCTTTTTTCCACTTAACAACTCTCGGGGTCCTTTTTTTTCGGTATTTTTTCAGAAACCATCTGGCAACCCTACAAGTAACATCCCGAACGTGCCGGACCAGCAAGGTCGAACCTGTAATGGTTCAAAATAAGCCCCTTAACACAACTTACTCATGGACTGTAAGTGGTTTTGCTAAATCCTGGGCCCCTGACTGGTGCTCAGGCCTATACTTATTAGTCCGGCAGCCCCTTAAGATAATGGGGCCTGAGGGCGGGGCAGGCCGCAATGCCTGCACCAGTCCACTGTCAATACAGCCTGGGCCCGGTTCAGAGCTGGGCAGGCAAGCAAACAGTTCTCAGCACAAGCAGGGAAGGGGAGACCGCCACCCAGTATGGGAGGTGGCAGGGAGGACGTGGGGCCTCCCTACTCCACCGCGTCCCAGCCCACTGTCAGCAGGGAAACTGCTCTGAAACATGCTGACACACTTCAAAGGGCTATCAGGTCCACCTCACCATCCTCCGCTTCCCCTGGGCCACTTCTGGACTCCCCCTCAGTCTGTACCTGGGTCCCAGGCAGCGGCGGGTTCACAGGGTCTGCGTAATTCACTTTTGGGGGTAGGGAGAAAAGGGTCTTCTCTTCAATGCCTGGGCCCAGTGGCCCAGGCCAGTCATCAGCCTTGACCGGATCCTCTTAACTTTTCATTACAAAACTCCCCCGCCAAGTAACAGAAATTACACTGACATACACGCTATGCCAGCAGGAGAACTTCTCCCGCCAACATAACTTCTGCTGTGTCAGGAGGCAGTTTTTTTATGCCCGTGGGAGAGCTCTCTCCCATCTGCGTAGAGCAGTGATGGGCAATCTGTGTCCTGCAAGCCACATGCAGACTTTTGGGTTGTGTGCGTGGCCTGCAAGACATTTTACCATTGACCATGCGCACAGTTGCCAGATTCCACGCCCTCTGCATCCAATCAAAGCGCTGCTACAGTGCAAGCAACATACCCTGCAATTTCTACGTACTCAAGCGCAGTTAGCAAAACTACCCTAACCCGATAGACTGCCTTGGTTACGACAAATTTGAGGCCCAATGAGATGGAGGAGGGCCACTCATAAGCCTAGGTTGTCCATTGCTGGCATAGAGCATCTTCACCGGTCACACTGTAGCAGTGCAGCTATCTTGGTACAGCTGAGCCACTGCAGTGCTGTCCTTACAGACATGGCCAAAGTAGTCTTTAATCTGCTCTGTCCCTATTCTGTCACAAGAGCCTGTTCCCTGTATTGTTAATATTAATTGTGACCTGGTGCTTAACACAATTAACTTTTTTTCAAACTTTAGTCTTCACTAAAAATAGAGGCATTACAAACTTCAGCCTTCTCTGTGATTCATCATGTTATATATGGGCCAATGAATTAGAGACTGCCTAAGAGACAGAATATAGAGTAGGGATAAGTCATCAATTTTTGTCATGGGAAAAGGTTTACAGTGGGATGCTACCATGTCCTGGTTTTTAGTTGGTGTTCTATAATATGTATTAATGATCTAGAAAAGCGGTTCACCTATAATAACTCACGATAATGACCTGTGTGTCATTGTGACCACCTCAAGGGAAAATTTTGCTCAACATGCAGCTGCAATAAAAAAACAAAACAAAACGTTAGGCTCCATAAGGAGAGGAAAAAATGCTGAAAATATTAAGTCATTATTTAAGTAAAGGGCATTCACTCACCAGGAATACTGTGTTTAGTTCTGATCACCTACCGTGCCATAGAAAGGACTGTCAGAGACAGATAAGAAAATGAATAGAGATGTGTGGAGAGAATTCTGTATGTGTAAGACTGAACATTTGGGGCTGTCTGCAGCAATCAAATTACAAGAAGGGAATGTGATCAAACATACAAAACAAAATATTCAGAAAACATATCAGGCCCTTCCATTTACTCTCTCATTACACAAGAACAAGAGTATCAGAGGGGTAGCTGTGTTTGTCTGTAACGTTAAAAACAACTTTTAAAAAAACAAGTAGTCCTGTGGTACTTTAGGGTGTGTCTAGACTACATGGCTCCGTCGACGGAGCCATGTAAAGTAGTTTACTCGGCATAGTCAATGAAGCGGGGATTTAAATAATCCCGCTTCATTACAATAAAATGGCCGCCATGCTGTGCCGACAACCAGCTGATCTGGCACAGCGCGGCAGTCTGAACTGCGGCGCGATGCGACAAGGAAGCCTTTGTCAACTGCTCCGGTAAACCTCGTTCACGTGGCATACCGGAGCGGTCGACAAAGGCTTCCCTTGTTGACTGCGCCGTGTCTAGACTGCCGCGCTGTGCCAGATCAGCTGGTTGTCGGCACAGCATGGCGGCCATTTTTATTTTAATGAAGCGGGGATTATTTAAATCCCCGTTCATTGACTATGTCGAGTAAACTACTTTACATGGCTCCGTCGACGGAGCCATGTAGTCTAGACACACCCTTAGAGACTAACAAAAATACGTGTGTGGTATCATGAGCTTTTGTGGGCAAAACGCACTTCAAGAGTCTCAAGATCATCTCATCTGAAGAAGTGATCTTGGAGAAGTGGGTTTTGCTCATGAAAGCTCATGATACCATACATGTATTTTTGTTAGTCTAAGGGTACATGTACACTGCCAAGCTATTTCGGGATTCCAGAAGTATCCTAAAATAGATATTCCATGTCTATTGAAGCAGCCCGTTATTTTGAAATACATTCCAAAGTAATGGGTGGCTTATTCCGATGTCCTGGCAAGCCTCATTCCATGAGAGTTAAGGGGCATTTTGGAATAGCGAGTTATTTCAAAATTTGGCACTGTGTAGAAAGTGCCAAATTACAAAATAAGCTATTTTGAAATACACTGGAAAATAGCATAGCACAAATTGCGTAGCTTATTTTGAGCTAAGGGTGCTATGTAGATGCACCCTAAAGGTATGTCTACACTATGCACTTTTTTCAGAATAAGCTATTTTGGAATAATAACTCCCAAAATAACTATTTCGAAATAGCATGTCCACACTACAAGGAAGCCTCGAAATTAGTCTGAGGCAGGCTCCCCTAATGTGGATGCACGGTCTTGATTTAGAGCCCCAGGAAGCATTGGGGAGTAATTAATTTGAATGACCCTGGGGAGGAACGATTTCAAAAGAGCAGCAGTGAAGCATCCGTACTACTGCTATTTATTTCAAAATAGGCATTATAGCTCATGAAATGAGGGTTTATTATTCTGGAATAAGAAGCCTGTTATTTTGAAATAACAGGCTTGCTGTGTGAATGCTCACCTTGCTATTTCAAAATAACGCTGTAGTGTAGATGTGCCCTAACTACCACAGGGCTACTCTTTTTTTTTTTTTAAAGTTGTTTTTATAAGAACAAGATGACCTCCAATAAGAGAGAAGGGGAGCACATTTAAAACCATCATATGAATTCCCCCCCCCCCCCCACCACAATAAGCTTGTGGCCCTCATTGTCCTGAGATATCATTGGCCTCAAGCTCCTACCAAGATTAAAAGAATGAATGGTTGTTTGTACTAAGAGACTGATGTTACAGACCCGGCCAAATTCCCCCTTATCAGACATTTACCAGGCAGGAGTAATAATCCAAGAACTAGATCCATGTACTTCTAAGCAAGTCTTAGTTTGGGTAGGCTCCAGGCAGGATCTTTCTTTGGCCTCTAGGTTCGGTCCCTGAACTCTTGGATTGGCAGTCCACCTACTCTAGAGCCACTAAAAGTGGTATATGATGGCCATACAAGGGGGAAGAAATAAGGTTTTGATCCCATATGAACAACACTAAAACCCCATCATTATTCACTGTGTTGCCTACCATACTTATCAGCCATTCTAGATAAGTGTCAGAGCTTCTCATGCATCCCAGAGGCCCAGAAAATCCTACCAAAAACAGGGTGCCTCTCTCTACCCAAAGGTAATGCACAGAATAAAGTCCACATTGTTTCACAGATGGAGGCTCCCTCAAGAAGGCACAAATTGAATTAGTGGAGACTCTTTTAAAGATCATGGGACGCCAAAGGAAACAGGTTAATAGAACAGAATTGTGACATCAGAGCGAAGTCAGCTAAGCATCAGCTGGCCTGGCCTATCTCACTCCCCCAGCTAGGTTTTCCCAGAAGTTTCTCGGCTTCTTGCCACCTTCACCTACATTACTTTTCTTTCCTTTCTGGCTTTCTATACTTATAGAATAAGGTGTAGTAATTAAGTCCTGCAACATCCCCATCACCTAAATAAGTGGATTACACTCAGGGCAGGGTTTTCCCAACTTGGTGATTATGTTCCTAAGATCAAATCTGCCAGTGGGAGTGGGTGCAAAATGGAGGAATTACAGGGCTAAGAGACTAATATATTGTGGAGGGAAGGGGGCTCTACAAAGCTGGTGCTTGGAGGGGAGCTGGCTTTTAAGTCTGCTCTCTCTAGGCACTGGCTCCTGCCCCTGCTGCCTCTGTGGAAGGTGGGTGGAGAGGGAGGTGGCTCCGTGGAGCCTGCATGTGCAGACAGCTGACTTAAGGCCAGATCATAAGAACATAAGCACGGCCATACTGGGTCAAACCAAAGGTCCATCTAGCCCAGTAACCTGTCTGCCGACAGCAGGCACCAGGTGCCCCGGAGTGGGTGGACCAAAGACAATGATCAAGCGATTTGTCTCCTGCCATCCTTCTCTAGCCTCTGACAAACAGAGGCCAGGGACACCATTCCTACCCCCTGGCTAATAGCCTTTTATGAGCCCAACCTCCATGAAACTATCCAGCTTCTCCTTAAACTCTGTTATAGTCCCAGCCTTCATAGCCTCCTCTGGCAAGGAGTTCCACAGGTTGACTACGCGCTGTGTGAAGAAGAACTTTCTTTTATTAGTTTTAAACCTGCTACCCATTAACTTCATTTGGTGTCCTCTAGTTCTTCTATTATGGGAACTAATAAATAACTTTTCTTTATTCACCCTCTCCACACCACTCATGATTTTATATACCTCTATCATATCCCCCTTTAGTCTCCTCTTTTCTAAACTGAAAAGTCCCAGTCGCTTTAACCTCTCTTCATATGGGACCCGTTCCAAACCCCTAATCATTTTAGTTGGCCTTTTCTGAACCCTTTCTAAGGCCAAAATATCTTTTTTGAGGTGAGGAGACCACATCTGTACACAGTATTCAAGATGTGGGCGTACCATAGTTTCATACAGGGGTAGTAAGATATTCTGTGTCTAATTTTCTATCCCTTTCTTAATAATTCCTAACATCCTATTTGCCTTTTTGACCGCTGCTGCACACTGTGTGGAAGTTTTCAGAGAACTATCCACAATAACTCCAAGATCTCTTTCCTGATTTGTCGTAGCCAAATTAGCCCCCATCATACTGTACGTATAGTTGGGGTTATTTTTCCAACGTGCATTACTTTACACTTATCCACATTAAATTTCATTTGCCATTTTGTTGCCCAATCACTCAGTTTGGTGAGATCTTTTTGAAGTTCTTCACAGTCTGCTTCTGTCTTGACTATCTTAAACAGTTTAGTATCATCCGCAAACTTTACCACCTCGCTGCTTACCCCTTTCTCCAGATCATTTATGAATAAGTTGAAAAGTTGGTCCCAGGACTGACCGTTGGGGGACACCACTAGTTACCCCTCTCCATTCTGAAAATTTACCATTTATTCCTACCCTTTGTTTCCTGTCTTTTAACCAGTTCTCAATCCAAGAAAGGACCTTCCCTCTTATCCCATGGCCGTGTAATTTACACAAGAGCCTTTGGTGAGGGACTTGTGTCGTTTAAACGACTATAGGCCAACATCCCCACTTTCCATAAATGGAAGAAGCTAATTCAAATACCTATTACAATGCAAGGCAGAGCGGCTAAGCCTCAGGAGTACATCGTGTCCATCTCTCCATTTAAAGACCAGCTGTGCTTATTTTCAGTGGCTCAGGCAGTACAACATTAACCACTGTAAAATGCTAACAGGATCTGCTTGAGGCTGAGAATTGGAAGAGAGACAATGGTCAGATACAGATGCTCTCAACATCTGTAGGCAAAGGACACCTTGAAGGAGAGCAGGGCCTTGCAGAAAGAAAGCCATGAGAAGGAGACTCAGGAGAAGGTAAATAAATACTAATTAATTTGATATTTCAAGGTATTGCCTGAAGTTATTTAAAATGATGGACTAGGGGAGAGGAAGGTGCGTGTGTTGCATGTGCTGACCCAAAGCAATTTGTTCCAACCAAGCTGAGCAGGGATTCTGCCCACGTTTGTTCTGGCTGGACTGTATTTGTTCCTTTCTTGCTTTTCTTCCCAGGCAGACAGCATTATCTTTACATGTGTGATGTTCTGAAGTGGTCAGCAACATCCACTCTTCCAGTTCCTGCAGTGCATGAATAAGCTGCCACCCCATCCCAGAACAAGAGAGATGTAAAACCTGGACTTGTCAAAATCCAAGAGAAACCATCCTTCCCGCTCTTCAGTAGAAGCTGAAGACCAACACATCAGCTCACGACAATTTTTGCTGTGACTTTTGCCTTTGTCAGTAAACTTTCCTCTGCAGTTTCCTTTTTAAGAGGATCTGGTTTTCCAGGGTTAAGATTAGTCTATGGGCAATATGATTATGTGTTTGTAGCTGCACCAATTACGACAAAGTCATGAGGAAAACATGGCTTGAGAATTAATAGATGCTATTGAAATGTGTTTGTTTCCCAGCAAACAACAATGGAATTCTACAAGTGCACTGTGATGTTTCCCAGAGAGCCAATAGGTACGAGCCATCTCACTACCACCTGCCTTTAGCCAGTCTAGAGCCTAGACTTACTTAACAGAACACTTTCATGTTTGATGGGAGAAAGTTCAGGCCACGCCCTTCCACTATCCTACAACCAGGGTGACTGTGCTCATGAGACAAGTCATGCTGTCAGCTTGCCCGCTCGGTGGAAGATGCTGCTTGTCTCTTGGTCCCTGTATCAGGACAGTCCTTGGTTCTTTTTCCTAAATGGTCACCCCCCTGCTAAATGTTTGTTTACGTGGCTGCTCCTTATTTATTTTGCATTTTTTAAAATCAGCATCTGGCTCCATTTGTGTTAGAAATAAAAACTGCCCTCCCAGTAAAAAGTTTGGCCAGGCCGCTCTTGCTGTAGTGGGCTGCAGTACTCCTTGGGAGAAACCGGCTGCATCCTTCCTGCATACCATTGCCTTTAGAAAAAGGGAAGGTGTGAAAAGGGGAAAATAGCCTCAGACTCTCCCACCCGTCACCTTGGCGTGAGAACTGCGGGGCTTACCTGGTTGCATGAAACCTGCACAGTTTCGGCCCAACCCCTGGGACACAGACCCCCCACTTGGTGACCATTGGGCCATATATGGTAATATGCAAGCGCAGGAAAGCGATGTGCAGATTTGGCGATAAATACCCATCGCACAGTTCGCTCGAAGAGGTCTTCGCAACACACGTACCACCGTGCGTGTGCCTTCCCGTATACTTCAAAGCGCTGCCAGCCTGATCAACCGACCAGCCACCTCCCCCGACTCTCGGGCGAACCAAGGCCTTCGCAACTGAACCGATATCTTTGAAATGTTCCGTGTGCTGTGTAAGTTGGTATGTATGATTTGATTTTCTTTGTTGTATAAGCTTAGTGTTGTAGTTGTTTTGGGTAGTACATAGAGTTTGTAGTTATCACTGTTATTTAATTAGTGTAGCTGGATATTTTTAGAATAGAGACTATCCCCCTTGCCATTCCCATCCTTATATCTCTGACACGTTTAACTAGAAATCGTAGAATAAATATAATAAATACTGTAAATTCATTATTAACACGGTCTATTAAAAATCTTAGAATAAATACTATAAATTCATCACTGTCATAAATAAATATTCTTTATTTGCTAAAACTGTCCACCTGGTTCTGTCCTTCCTCCCTTGGGTATGCATCATCGGACCTGTGGTTCTCGCGACAACTTGCAGTGTGAGTCAGTCACACAACACACAATGGCCAGATAGGAAGATAAGTGTCTGCTACCTCCTCCTGGAAAGGAACCTGTTTAAGACATGTCCCCTCTTGGATACCTGTCTTAATGCCAGTATAATTTAATATATATTCACACTACATTTCCAATTGATTGTGATGACCGGTGTTCTACTGACTCTTGATAGAGACCTTCTATGCCACCATTTGGTGAACTTAATATGCAGACATCTGACCAAGGGGACCCTTAAAAAAATTCGATATATCCCCTGTGCAATCTGCCGCTTGGCATCAAGCACTTCCTGGTTCAGATCCATCTTTATTAACACAAAGCAAGGCAATATCAAATCTCAGATGGTAATGGAAGGTAGTAATACGTTGTGTTTGTTGGGCCTCCATCTCAGAAGCTTTCGAGCCTATTCAAATTCCACCTCAACTCCTCTATGGAACAAGCGAAGACCCTAGCAACTAAGGTGCCCATCCTGTAAACATATAGCCACATGAGTAGTCCTAGTGAGTTCAGGATTGGGGCTCTGGTGTGCTGTGAAGATAAACACATGAATGATTGCAAGTCATTCTGATACTGTATGAATGAGGGCCTAGCATATGGCAGCCCTCTCAGGAGAGTACTCTTGCAGCAGGTCACAATGCAACTGGCACAGATGACTCAGCCTTCCTCCTTCAGAGCCCACAGAGATAGTCTAAGCAACATCGCGGAGTACAAACAGTCCTTGTTTGTAAGGGTGAATTTATTACAGAAGAACTCTTCCCACCCCCATCATCTAAATCATGATAACCCAAGTCCCATGATCACAGTCCAGGCAATAAATTAAGTAGAGGCAGAATGCTGGCATCCTTCACAACTCTGTAGTACAGCTCTGATGTTCCTCATAATGGCTCATTCCCAGCCTTCAGCACCCTCTGTTCTGGCTTCAGCTTTCCAGCTCCAGAAGCCAGCTGGCACCTCCTTCTGCTGTTCCGAGCCTACACTTCTCTCTTGTCTGGACAGAAGGCTACATCCAGAGAAGAAAGGTGAGCAGGCTAGCCCCTCCTCCAACTCCTAGCCTTCAGCCCTTGGCCCATTTCTGTTTCCCGGCACTGGTTTAGGTCTACTGAAAATCAGCTAGCCAGCCTCTCAGCTGGCTTTCTGATCATTCCTCTCTCTTTTCAGAGCAGTCCTGCAGAGAGCTCCCTGCCGCTTTTCCCAAAATGTTCCCCCAGCTTCCTGACTTCCAAGCAGCTCTCACCTGGCCTGTTTCCTGACTATTTCCCTCAGACAGGCCTCAGCCACCAGGTCTCTGAATCACCCTTTTCACCCTGAACCTTTATAGCTCTAAGTGTTGTCCTCCTCCCTCTTAATTAGCCAATCCAGCAGCACCTATTCTGGCACCGGGGCACTGGACCTGTTTTATTCACAAAGGCCAGCCCTACTCTGATAGGCCATGTAAATACAGGTTGAACCTCTTTAGTCTGGCACTCTCTGGTCTGGCAATATCCATAGTTTGGCATGATTTTAGTTAGCCAGATGTTCACTTAGCGTGGGTGTGGCCAAGTTTCCCCCCAGTCCCATAAAGTTTGTTTACAGACACCAGTCCTGGCTCTCAGTGTTCTGTGCTGTTGTTTAGGTCTAATTTACCCCTAAATGTTTTCTAAGAGCCCAGTAAGCAGTGGAAGTGCTGGTACTGCTGTTAGGCAATATTGACCTTCCGTGGTCTGGCAAATTCTCTGGTCACGTCCTAAGGGTGCCCGACAGAGAGCTTCAACCTATACTTCAGATAGAAATGACTGAGGCTATGTCTAGACTACAGAGTTTTTCTGGGATACCAGAGGTATTCCGGAAAACCTCGGCCGCATCCAGGGAATGAAAATGCTCTTCCAACATTTTTTGCAGAAGAGCAGACGCGCTCTTTCCGAAGCCCTGTCTTCCTCGTGCCACGAGGAACAAGGGCTCTTCTGAAAGCGGTTTTTCTGAAATTTGGCCCAGAGTAGACGGGCCAAATTTTGGAAAAGCCTCTTCCAACAAAACTATTGGAAAAAGGTACGCAAATTGCAGAGTGCAATTTGCATACCTTTTTCTAATTAAAAAAGTGGGAGTCTAGACATAGCCTGAGAGGAAGCTTTTGACTACAGTAGCCTCAAGAAGGAATGGTTTAGTTCAGATTAATGTTCATTGCTGACATGCTGGGTTCAGAGCACATCACATTTTCAATTCATTTCAAAGATTATAAATTATGTTCAGTGAGCATTTTTGCACAAACCTAACTCAGTGCAGCAAAAGGAGTAAACATGTCCCAAGCTTTCCCATTTATTCTCAAGTCTTTTAGTTGTTAAAACAATAGGTTTTGTCTTTTTGACGTGTTAGTAGGTTCTGAAGGGCTCCCAAATCTTGGAAAGATACGCTATTGGCTTGATAGTGTTGACTCTGTGACTTTTCAAAAGTCCCTGCATGTGAGAACAGGAGGTTATCTATTTTTGCTGGAGGAATACACACGTTGAGTAATGACTGCTAGGCAGAGGGAAGGAGGGAAGAAAGAATGAATAAGTAGAAAAGTGTTTTAGAAGGATTCAATTCAAAAGTTTAAAATTCTAATTAAAATCAGTAGCGCATGTGGGGAATTAAGCAAGTTAGACAGAAGCTACTTTATTAACCAAGAAATTGGCAAAGTAATTTCCTGGGTTTAGCGAGATATTACTGCAAGATTATCCAATACCTCTCTCCCTCAATGTCCATAGCTAAAAACAAACAAATTAAATACGTTCCATCACTTTCTCTTTACTTCTTTCTGTTCCTCGCTAACCTAGTTCTCTTCCTTCTTTCCCCCACTCTTCTGTCCTCCTCTTCCTGCTGGCAGGAGGCCTATAAGGGCATCTTGCCATTTCCAGGCAGCTGTTACAGTAAAATGCCAGACAAAGGCACACGCATTTAGGTGCAGCCAAACCAAACCGGCCTTTCCTGATGCAATTTCAGAGTGTCCGAGAGGAACTGAAGCCGGTTCTCACGTAAAGGGCCTGGCTCCCATGAATCTGTACAGCAATTTTGTAAGCGGGGGGAGGGGGAGGGAAGATTAGACATTGTAGGGAACTTTCCTGGCTTCTGCACTACCCCAGTGGATTTAGACAGCAAAAGGGTCCGAGTGTTTGCTCCAGTTCCCTTTAGCCAGATGCCTGCCTTGCCTCAAGAGCTCTCCTTCCATGCTCCCATGTGGCAGTGTCCTCGTAACCCTGGCAACGCTGGGAGAAGATTCTTGGGATACTCCACCCCCAGTCACAGGCAACTCATGGCAGCACTCAGGAGGTGCACTGCCCCCCTGTGCCCCTCTCAAATTTGATTGCTAAATGGGGTGCTCCCTTGTACCCCTTCCCTGTTCCTCTGTGTGGCCTTCTTTGCACCCCCTTCCCCTTGCAGGCACCAGTTGCCTATGCCCCAGTCGTGTTGTGGTCAATAAGGACACATTGAGGCCATCTCCACTCTGGGGTGCTCTCTGCCCTAGGCACTGACTCTTCGGGTGCTCTGGGGCTGGAGCACCCATGGGGAAAAATAGCGGGCGCCTAGCACCCACTGGCAGCCAAGTTTCCTCTTTGCCTCCTTCCCCCAGCACTTCCGGCCCCCCACAGAACAGCACTTTCATGGTGTTCAGAAGCTCCAGCGGGGGGAGGGAGGGAGGGAGGAAACTGAAAATAAACCCCTTTAAGGCCCCTGTACAGGGCTGTGTCTGCCCAGGGCCCCCATCCTATTCTCCACAGTCGTTCGCTGTGCTCGGCTGTAGTGTTACTTGTGGCACAGCTAGCATCTGCGATCCTGGCTGTGGCCCCACAACTCTGCCCAGGGTTCCTGACTCCCTCATTGGTCTGCACGCCCTGTCAATCAAGCTGACCTAGAGCACTGTCCTCTTCCCATTGGCCCTGGGAACTGCCAGTCTCAGACTCAGGATTTGTCTCCAGCCCTTCCCCTGGTTTTTGGTATTGGAAGAGGACCAATTAAAAAAAAACCAAAAACTGTTAAGTTTCAGTAAGAGACCAACAGCCCCCTTACACTTGTGCCATTCTCTGTCATTTTAAAGTGACCACATACGTGAAAGACAATTTTAGTTAATCAGGCAATCATTAAGAATGATAAGCTACTAGATGGTAATCATGAGATACATAATTACGGGTTAGATCAGACTTTAAGAAGCACCTTAAGATAGCCTTCATTACTTACACTTCAACTTTACCACTGATTTTCAAAAACTTATACTTCAAAGTGCTCCCTACATTTTACATTTTTAATCTGGAAATGTAATTATTAACTGACATGGCAAAGCAATGTACTGTGAGTAACCCAAATGTCATGGAAACATACTCTGATCCCAAACTTGGCATCTTATCACACATTAGCAGAAGATGATCTGGTTGCTAAAAGACAAATCCAAATCCAATGTAATTACACTTTCAGATGGGTGTCCACCAGTTGGAAAGGGTTCACAAGAGAGCAACAGGAATGACTTGGGGTTAGAAAACCCTACCTCAAAGTGAGAGACTTCACTGGATCAGTCTTTAGTTTATTCAAGAGAAAGATAACTCACATAAGCTCTATAAAACAGCACTGACTAAATTTGAACAATAGCAGAGATAGAATTTGGCCAAGGGGCCCACGGTAAACTGCTAGACCACAGATGCAGGGCTCCGTGTTATGCTCCTACGCAATTTTGATTTTTAATAGCCACAAGATATACCCCAAATGGAGGAATCAGAACATGTTTCGGACTGGTTTCAAAGAGCAGGCTCTCTAAATGAAATGATTGTATTTCCCTGCAGATCTTTGCCCAAGCTCAGATACCATATTCACATACAGTTATTATGCTGCTGAGTTCAATTATGTACTACTGCGTTAGACATCTGCACCACTTACACACTTCCCATGTTTTACCGTTCAGCGACAGAATGCAAGATTCTGTTGACCAGACAGCTGTCTGCTTCCATTTTCAATACAAGTAGGAAAAGTCACTTGAGTCCTGGGAGTTCGGGGACAATTTAGAAGATTTTTCAGTGAACAAAAATGGTTCTAGTCACTATCACTTCTACCATGGGATTGAATTTTTCAAAAATGTAAAGACATAGTTCCATTTTTAGTCATAGTCCCAAAGCATCTTTAAACTTGTTGTGGTAGCTCTGCTGTTAGTGCTTGGATATAAGCACATAAAGAAGATTTGCTTTAGTATGTGAGCAGCTCCAGGGCATTCTATGTGTAACTTCTAAAAGTTATTTTAAAGCAGATTTCACATTGTACAAGCGTGCGGAAATAGATCATTCAGCCATAACTGTTAATACTAATGCTGTGTGTAAGCAAGTATAGCGCACAATGCCTGCTTCTAATGACAAAAGCTACTGACGATATTTTATCCTGCAACCTCGTCTCAGATATTGAAAATGGAAATGAACCCAATGTTAATAAAGACTAATAGATTTGTTTTCAACAGTATCCAGGAGTATCAGGTAAGTTCATCTATTAATACGTGATTCATTATATATTCCCAAGTATAGTGGTCTAAAATGTATGTGACAGTAAGAGGGCTAATTTAATGGCTGTATAACAATAAGTTTGTTTTAAGTAAGGCTAGGTCTACACTACAGAGTTTTTGCACAAAAACAGCCATTTTTGCACAAGAACTTGCGGAGCGTCCACACCTCAAGTGTGTTTTTGCACAATTAAAACGAAAGAACAGAGGGGTTTTTCCAGTGTAGGTATTCCTCCTTCTACAGGGAATAACTCCTTTTTGCACAAGAGCTCTTGCACAAAAAGGTGTGTGTGGATGGGGAACAGGAGTTTTTTGCGCAAAAAGAGGCAATTGAAAAAAGCACAGGTGCCCTGGTGGCCATTCTGTAAATAGCAATCAGAATTTCCTTTCAAGAGAGTGTCCATGCAGTCTGGACGCTCTTGCGCAAAAGTGCATTGCTTTTTCAATGCGCTTTTGCAGTGCGGACGCGCTCTTGCGGAAGATCTCTTCCGCAAAAAGCTTCTTGTGCAAGAAGCCTGCAGTGTAGACATAGCTTATGTGAGGGACAAATTTTTCCACCAGGGCTACTCAACATATGGCCCATGACCCGTTTGTTTGCGGCCTGCAGTGCGGTTTGGGTTTACACGGGGCTGAACATATGGCCCGCGGGTGGGATCCTTTGAACATGGCCTCCACTGGGAACATGCTCCTCAACGGCGAGTCAATATGACGGTCTTCTGTTGAGATGCGTTTTAGTAATTAAATTCCTGGACTGTCATTGCTCATTAAAAGTGCTGTCATATGGGTGGAAATCGGGTAAATATTGCATTTTATTAATATCAGCAGAACTGACTTAAATGGGGCCTGCGTGTTGCGTAGTCTTGCCTTAATCTTTGTATTCCTGCTCATCAGTGTGAAAAGCTATTTGCATATATTTGCATATATATTTGCATGTATATGCAACCACACTTCAGTTGTGGCCCTCGGCATGTGCTATGAGAATCATTGTGGCCCCCGTGGCTTCTATAGTTGAGTAGCCCTGTCTTCCACCCTTTTATCCAGTAGGTCTTAATCTGTGACTAGACCCTTTAACTTTTTAAATCTCAAAAAATCTATAGTTACTGTTGTCTGACACCTGCATAATTTCTCCAAAATGTGAAAATGTAAATGCATAAAAATCTAAAAAAATCTTAAAAATAGATATTGATAATATCTGTCAAAACCATAAAAATCAAATTTGCTAATCCTATATGCCACAGACTACAATAAGGCTTAGGAGCTGATCTACACACTGGGTCAACTGAGGGGAGTATGGTTTTCAACTGGTGATTGAATAGGTCTCTGGATTGGTGCAAAATTCGATATTGAAATTTCGACATGCACCCCTTCCCTGGCTGTGTCCACTGCAGCTATCCTGGCCCCAAGCTGCTGCGGTGAGAGAGGGCTGGAGATGTCCTCTCTCCCAGGGCAGCCTGCATTCTGACCCCCTCCTCCCCAGGCCCACCCCAGAGCAATGATTTAAATGAAGAAAAACAAAACTGATTTGCATTAAGGACCCAGGCAACTCTGGGTAAATCTTCTAGTGTATATAGTCACACTGTTCTTTTTTTTCCTCAATTGTGAGTGCAAAATTAACTTTCCATGAACTGTCTCCACTACACACTTAAAATTCATTCTTTCTGTAAACATTCCCTGCCAATCAACTCATTGATGTATTTGCAGAGAATGGATTGCCTTTTGGAGTATCGCAGACCAGTTTTTGATTAGCCAAGAAATTTCATTACAACTCAGTATCCATGTTCACAGTTAATAAGATTTTGTTGATTAGCACCATAGAAGAGGACATATTTAAGTGACAGCAGACAGTAAATTTCCTCAGTAAGTAAAGAATCCAGACAGCCTGCTGAAGCCTCGAAGACCAGCAAAGGAAAAGGTGACAGGATTCCTGGGAACAAAGGCACAAATCTCAGTTCAACAAAAACTTCAAAAGCTTTTCCAAGAAGTAGCCCAGACTCTGAGCTCACACAGGTTTTATGTCAGTGTGACTCCATTGGAGTCAGTAGATTTACTGCCAATGTACACCACACTCAGACATGTAATTTTCCAAGGAGAAAGGAACAAAGTGGAATTGATTTCATATTGCAGTATTACTTTCCTCATTGCTACGGAATAATACTTTGTATTTCCCTAGTGCCTTTCATTCAAAGATATGAATGTTACAAGCATTTCTTACAGTGGTATAATGAAGGCAGAGTGAGGTTATGCTTCAGATTTCTAAACCCGGGCACATAAATTTAGGCACTTAAGTCACTGGGAAACAGTCTGCTTTTTGGAGGTAGTGGGTACCTGCTGTGCCCAGGTCACTTATTTAGTTGCCTAACTATATGCATTGGGATTTGGAAGTTTGAGGAAGTCATGTTTCTCAGAGTATTCATCCATACAGGTATCGATGAAACATACATATTGCAAGATCGCTCCCAATTCTTCCATTTTAAATCTGAGTGGCTTTGTGCTTTGCTTGCTTAGTGCCCTTGAAACACCAGTAAAGGGTTTTTCCTGCTGGTATCATGTGGGATGACTGCTCCCTTCCCAAACAGGGAAGCATCACAAATCAATTTTACAAGGAAATGGGATAAAGTGAATTAGCACTTGATGCCTGGCAACCAATCAATCAGTCTCAGCCTTATATTCAGCAGTTTGCATCTGCCTCTGGAGTATCTGCAAACATTTCACACATGGGTCTTTGAGAATTCTTGGGACATAACTTTCTTGTTCCAAGTTATTTGCTTCATTGGCCTGAACTTGATGGGTGCTGCTACTAGTTTTTTAACCTGTATTTCTCCCCCTCTGCATTTCTCCACTTTTCTTTCATAGCTGCCAAATTCCCAGCTCTCTTTTCTCTCCAAGAAGCTTCTCATATACACCAAATTCAGGAGACTTCAAACAATGATGTTGAGGATATTCACTCCACTGCGAAGCCAGCATTGAGGACATGAACTACAGGAAGATCAGAAGGTAAAGACACACTAGCTGCAGAAAGATATACTGGTATTATGCTGGGCTGTGTTTTCTTTCCAACAGCGTCAATGGTGTCCTGTATCAAATGATGCTGGGAGCAGCTGTCCCAATTTGTATCGTACATATGGTGTTCTCTCAGACAGAATGCTGATGCTTTTGTTGTACACAATGCAGTCGGGCCATTTTAGTTTTCTGTGTATGCCCCTTTACATTTCTTAAAACCCTCCTATTGTAGAGTTCAGCAATCAGCAGTCACTTTGTTCTCCATGCTGTATTCTTTGATCGACATCTTACTTTTGTGCAGTCTTGCTGGTGCTTTCCTGGATTCTTCAATGTGTCCAATTTAAACTGGAAGTACGTGTTTTGTTCTTTGCATATTGAAACATCACGCTACCGACACAAAAGTTTCTGTTCACTTGTCATGAGGGACTCTTTATTCTTTGGAAAGTGGTACTGAGTATAGGTTCCTATGCATATCCCTGGACTCTGACAGGCTAATCATGCCTCTTCTGCCAGTCAGAGTACAGACATTTATGCACTGTGCAGTTATTGAGACATAGCTGTGAAGTCATTATGTAAATTACACCCCCTTCCTCTTCTCAACCACAGGGTGAAGATTACATATTTGGGTAATTAGTGCACAAATGGCCCTGCAGCCCTATTGGCTGACAATTCTATTTCAATGTATATAATTTTGTAATTGCAGTAGCAAACTTCTATATCTATTGTTATTTTGAGAGATGCTAAATAATGTGCCCATTAGAGGTCTCTGATGTATGATCACCCAGGCTGAAAGTCCCTATGAAAGAACTAAAGTTGCCATGCAACAAACCAGTCCCCATTAGGAACAATATAAGGCAGTGACCATTTTCAAAAAGTGGGGAGACCATCTTCCCTGAAAGCACCTTGTTGCTTTCTTTCCATTGAGAACAATAGAGGGCAGCCATTTCGAAAGAAGATTATTCTTTATGGAATTTTCTGTAAAAAGAACAGAATTCATCAACCTTGCGGAAGAAGAAATTTTTATTTATGGAAAAAAAAAAACAGTAAAAAGTGATTGTTAATCTTATTTTTTCCGCAAATGTAACTTGCACATATGACAGCCGTTCAATGAGTTTTAACTGCATGTGATGTTTGAAGAGTGTGTTATTCTGTTAAGATCATTTAGGACAAAGGTATTGTTATGACATAGGGTGTTAAATTTCTTAAAGGAGCCCACACTAAAATTTATATTTAGCTCCTAAACTCGTTAAAAGATTTGCTTACAAGGACTCAGAAAATTGGTTCTGTATTCAGAGAATAAGCATGTTAATGTCCACACATTCACTGGTTATGTTTCTGCCTTAATTGCAAAACTCAATTTTGCTTTAATTATTCAACTCTGGGGGAAGCTCCCATAATTTATATTTACAGATTTGCCTCCGGTACAGTTCAAGTTTCCAGAGGTAGCTTGAAGTAGGTGCTAATTTCACCAGTGGCAGGGTGACACAGGAAAAGAGGTAGTTTCCTCAGGTAACCAGGCCCAACACCATTACGTGCCTAACTCAGTTAGGCTTCTCAGTCTTAAAAGATTTAAACGTAGGCCCCTCCTGAGACTCTCCACGGGTGCCCACTGTTCCTTCCTCCTGAGGGGCTTGGTGGCCAACCTTGGGACCAATGGGCCCTGGGTTCTTTGCGCTTGGAGCCTCCACCTGATGGCTGGACTCAAATAACAGGCAACCCTTACAGCCTCTGAGACCGTACAATTTATAAGCACAGCAAGTCAAGGATAGCACATGAACAAGGACCTAACCAATGCCACAGCTGTCCCTGGCTGTTCAGGCAGGGCAGACCTATCAGGCCTAGCCGGTAGTCAGTCTTCGCAGAAGCAGCCTCCGTCTCTTTGTAGAGCTGAGGATTCCAGGTCAAAGTCCCTCTGGCAGAGAGATATAAAAATGGCATCTCCCCCCTGCTGCAGGTAAAACTCTGGGGCTGCTGCTGTAAACCAGCTCCCAAGCACAACTGCCCCTAGTCTGACTTAGCTCCCACTTTGGGGCACTCCCAGCCACATGCAGATTCTCTGTGGCCTGAAGTTGGTTGCCTGGCTTGTCCTTTTGGGTTCCCTGTCCAGCTGTGCTATTATGATGCGGAGAGGTGCTACCATCAAAAGTCCAGCCTAGGAAGGGGGCTACATGAGTCACACCAACACCCTGAATTTCACTTGGACACGGATTGGCACCCAGTATTGATCCCAGAGTATGGGTGTGAAACCTACATCAAAAACAAGTACCAGCCTCCTGCACTAGCCCCAGCATATACTCAATATGTAGCCCAATAATGTGCACTTGAAGGAATTATATACTGTGGCCAAGCTTTTTCACAATGGGTGCTAAGACTCCTAAAGCCATATTTAGGAATCAATGGTTCAATTTTGCAAAAGGTGCAAAGATCCTCTCTCCCTGATGTATACGGGGATGCATAAAACTATACGGAAAAAAAAAGAGTGAGGGTATGTCTACACTGCAACACTATTTCAAAATAACTAGCGCTATTCCGAAATAACTGCCTGCTGTGTAGACGTGGACTAAGTTATTTTGGAATAGTGTCGAAATACTGTTAAGCTGGAGGATGTCTTTCTCCAACTCCTATAAACCTCATTGTATGAGGAATAAGTGAAGTCGGAGAAAGAGTACTCTATTTCAAAATAAGTGTTGTGTGGATGCTCCCTATTTCAAAATAAGATACGCAATTGACGTAGCTCAATTTGCGTAGTTTATTTCGAGTTAAGCCCTGCAGTGTAGACATACCCAGATAGAATCACCAGGCAGGTGAAAAGGGCTGGGTGGGGACGCTCCTTCCCCCACCGTCAGGACTGTGCCAGCTCCGAGCCTCTGTTCCCCTCTCCCGCCCCGCCAGGGTACCCTGTTTTCCTAAACAGTTAATTGAGTTAAGGACCCGAGCAGTGCAACTGAATCTTCTAGTCCTAAATAAATATGATTTAATATTAAAACAAAAAAACCTGGTTGCAGAAAGATATGGAGTCATTTACAGAGTTCTAGAGTCATTAAAGTATTACAATTTTTGAAGAAAAAAATGCCAAAATTTGGCAGAAATTATTCACAACAAATATGTTGTCCAATCCCAGTTCTAGAGATTCAGGGACTAAAAATTAATCGTGAAGGCGGAATGATTTCAGATCTGTTTGTGCATATTTGGTATGACTCATGCTCCCATTTGAGAAGGCAGAATATTAAGGCCTGCCACTCTGAACAGACTCCTATTAATCAGTAACAAGAATAAATAATATATTTACTGAGATGAAAAGGGTCAAGCATTGAGAGTAATGAACTCTGAACAATAGAGACACAGGATCCTTTCCTCCGTGGGTGTGGAAAATCCATGCCCAATTGTTTTCACCTGCCAGTGATGCAAGAAGTATTGCTCACAAAATACACCTACAGCAATGAACTAAATCATATGTTTCTTATATTTTAAGGGTTTTTTTTTGTCTTAACTCAGTGCCTGATCCAACTCCCAGTGAACTCAATGGGAGCCTTTCCAAAGGGTTTAATGAGTGATGAATGATTGGTCTGTTGGAGCATATGAAATAGACCTTCTAATCCGCACAAGTTTGTGCTGGGTGTGTTTCAGACAGCCACATCTTAGCTTCCTCATGATTAAACCTTTGGCTTCCTTGGACAGAGCTTGCGAAGCATCATGAATTGTGCCAATTTCTAAACTGACTTGGCCATATTGCCAACTGGGAGCTATTATACTGACTTAATTTTCAACATAAGAAACCTACCAACGACAGCAGACATTAGGTATGTGTTTAGGATTCAATAGCATTTTACATTCACTTCTGACTACACAAGGTGGAGGGCAACAGTGAAATGGGACAATAACTTTTAACTGTCTGGTAACTCATCAATGCATGTCAAATAAATATTTGAGGGTGTGCCCTGAAACTCAAAAGCAATCTAAGAACACTGTCAAAGGATTAAGGGCTAAAGAGTGTTTACCAAGCATTTCTTTACTAAGTCCCTTCAAAATGAGGATTTTCATGTATACACAATAAAATACCATCAGCTTCTAAAACTTTGTTATGAGGTTCAACTCCTGCTTTAACTTGCATCATATGCAAACCGAATGGAGTCAGGCTGGTGCAGGATTTGGCCAATATAACAGTTATAGCACTTTAAATAACAACCTGTTTTGCATATAGTTTTTCCTCTAGGTATGGAAGTCTAAAGATACAGTTTCCCTGAAGAACTTTTCTTGGCATCAAGTTCTACCAGCCTTACTTACAGTGATTAGTGTTGTAATTTTTGTCCTTCAGATGAAAATGATAGAAAAGGGATGCAATGAATTGCAAATCCGTGGGGATTTAAATATCCCGCGGCATTTGCATTTTGCTGGCTGGGGTTTTGCCGAGAGCGCCAGTTTAGACGCTGATCTTGCGGAAAATAGGCCCTTTTCTGCAAGATCTCTTATTCCTACTTGAAAGTAGGAATAAGAGATCTTCCGAAAAGGGTTTATTTTCCACAAGATCGCGTTTAGACTGGCGCTTTTCTCCGGCAAAACCTCAGCCGAAAAAGGCAGTTATGTAACAAAATGCCGCGGGGATATTTAAATCCCCCGCGGATTTGCAATTCCGAAGTGTCTCATTAGCATCCCTTTTCCGGAAAGGGGTGCCAATGTAGACACAGCCCTTGAGTATTACCATGAATTTCATTTGGGCTGTTTGAAGACTAGGATATTACCCATTATGAGAAGGGCTGGCAGATTCTGACCCTAAGTTTGCTTAACTTGCTATTAGAGCTGCCAAAATGAGAATAAATAGCAAATACATTTTTCAGAAGACAGCTCAATTTTTTTATGCACTAAGGAAAAGGTTACATACGAAGTAATAGAAATAGGAATTAAATTGAGTTACTTTCTCTTTGGTCAGAAGATTTCAAACATCTCTGAACCACGTGATTTTAGTCCCAACTTCAAATTAACAACCCTACTGGCTGATGGACCACTGGAAATATTTTCCCCCTAAAATGATCCATTCTAGTCAAAGTGGTTGTGGGAAAACTAGAATTTTCAATGAAAATACATATTCTTAGTTCTCTTTGAAGACATGGAGACACATTTCATTACTTCTGTAACAAGATGCATTCACCTACATTTTATTGCCTTATAGGGGATTATTGGCATGTGTGTGTGAGGGGGGTAGGTCGGAAGGGGTGGGGGAGAATTCTCTCAAATTTTTGAAGACATGCTCTTCCCAAAAGGCAGTAACACATTGAGGTTACCATGACAGTACATTGACATACAGGTCCAGGTAGATTTTTCCACCCAAGAATAAGAAAACTTACTATTCTAATCCTCAATAAACATGGGAAGAGTCTTTCCCCCCCTGCCTTGCTTCCTAAAAGGGAAGGCATACCATTTTTGCTTCCCAATGGAAAATGAGAGTAGAGTTTATGCAGTTTTGTAAATAAAAAAAGATCTCAAAGAACCTTACAAGCTAGTTTATCAAGCTATAGGCTATGTGTTTGGTGCCCCAGTGAAGGGGAAATAAGACTGACGATCTTGTGGCTGCGAATATTTAGGCACTGGACGCATTGCTGCACATAAGAACTCAGAATCTTCAGCAGAAACAGAATTCCACCCCAGATGGCACTAGAACTCTCTTCTGTCTATATCAGAGTGGGGAACTCGAGGCCCCTGGCTTGTCTGGATCCAGCCCCCCGAGGCTCCCACCACCCCAGCATGGGGGAGTCTGCGCTGGCAATCCAGCCCTTCTATTATCCCACTGTGGGCCTGGAGCACACAAAATCTACTAGCCTGGGGGTCAGCAGTCCCTAGTCTATATAGCAAAAGCTGGGCATTGGCTAGACTACCTGAGCTAGCTTGAATCTAGTCAAGGTAGTATGCAGTGATGAAAGCACAGCCCGACTTCGATGCAGGTAGCATGAGCCCTACATGGATTTAGGGTACGCACTTGACTCCCTAGCTTGCTCTGAACCCTGTGGTACATAATCATCACTGCTACTGGTACCCACCTCTACTGGTGTCAAGCTAGCCCAGATAGAAAAGCATTGTCTTTTCTATCTAGACAAACCATGGACATGGAGAGCCAAGTCTGGCAGGGGAAATATGTAATGTGTGTGAACAAGGTATATAAAAATATATTGTTTACATTTTTTAAAATGAATGTTTTATTTTATTTAAATTTCAAATACATTTTTTAAATAAAAATAAACCTGTTTAATATGAAATCTGAGTTTACTACAAACTGTATTAAGGCCTAAAATTATCAATCTCTTAAAACATTTAAAAATAAAAAAAAATGTGCAGAATCCATGAGCCTCTTTTGAAAACTTTGAGTTAAAGGCTGATTTTCTATAGATAAAAAGAACCAGGGGGAAAATAGCTAACTCTGGAGGTCAAGCTTTATAAATATGGCACAGTAGGTCATGTACGATATTAAAGACTTGATCCTGTGGGTGAAGATTTCCTATTTAAAAATAAGTTTAATTAGGCATTTATGAATGTTAATATTTAAAACCATTTATTTCAAGCTGTATGGTATGTTGCAAGAGATAAGGGTTGAAATAGATGTGGGTAATCCTTATGGTTTATTAATTATTTCCTTGAAAATGGGTTTAGAATAAATTGCATAATTTAAACAATGGTACAAACAGCTACAGTAGGAGGAATCTTATTTAAAAAAAAAAAATCTCATTTTTAATAGCAGTACACTACATTTTTATACTCACCGAGAATGACTTATTGCTCCAAGTCATTTTGTTGCTAGGATTGGCTTAGGTTCAAGAATTAAGAATGTCCATCAGCTGTCTACAACTTCAGAGTCATCTGCTAGTACCATCAGCACTGCTGCAACTAGACAGATGTCAGACAGTAAATTACTTGCATTAAAAAAAAAGACTTGGTTCATCTTCCAGTAGAACCGTGGATGCGTTTGTATTCAGGACCTCCAAGATTCCATATATGAAAAGATTGCTCAGTTCATTTATGCAACAATTTCTGCCTTTTGTCTTGTTCAGAAGACAAATTTCATCAACGCAGGTCAGTTATTATGATCGGGCTAGACTTCATGTGGCAGAGCCAAAACTGGTAAAGGCAACGTAGGAGAAGGAAATTGAACAGTGTGCAAAACAAAATAATCGATCAGAAATTTGTTCATCTGAGTCTCATGTGGAATAATACACATAATAATTCAGTGATATGTTTTTGTGTGACAACAGAAAATAGGATTGTCTATGTTGTGGAGACAAAGGATACATCAAGCAACGCCCATACAATACCTCAAAAAGAAGTAGCAGTCAAAACTATAACAGACTGAGAACAAAAAGTGTCAGGTACATAGCTTTGTCACAGAAAATGCTGCTAATGCAATGAAGACAAGAGCAATTTAGAAGATAATGAACAGAACCTAAAATTAACAGTACATGGATGCTGTGCTCATTTGATGTATGCTGTAACCAAAGGCTTAAGTACAACTCCAGGAATAAAGGAAAAATGGTGTTGAAATTGCAAAATACTTCCATAACCGTCAGCTTCAGTGAAGAGACCAGAAGGATCCAAATGAGTTCTCTCCTTGGATCAGAGGTTTGAAACTCCTGGCTCACGGGCCATCCCCAGCTACCATGATTGTGCAATCTCGCCTGGACTCCCAGTGGGTCATGGGGCCTGTCCATTACTGGCCCCAAGCCCCCCCCTTCCCACCAGGGCCACCTGGTGATCCCCAAAGCTACACTTTGGGAGCAGGGTGCCATGGGAAGGAAAAAGAGGGCCGAGCAATGGCGGGAAGGGGTGGGACTTGGAGGCTGGTAATGGACAAGCCTTCCCCAGCCTGCCAGGAGTCCCGGGTCAGACTGCGCAGTTGCACTGCTTGGGGATGGCCCAAGACCAGAAGTTTGAGACCCCTGCCCTAGATGTATGATGGAATTCAGTGGTTGACTGTTTTGAACCATTTAAAAATTGACCCATTCTGATGGCAATTTGTGAAGAAAATTGTGACTAAAATAGAGGCTATGATCACAGTCCAAATCACCACCATTGGACTAAAGAGAAGGTAGAATCATAGAATCATAGAATACTAGGACTGGAAGGGACCTCAAGAGGTCATCGAGTCCAGTCCCCTGCCCTCGTGGCAGGACCAAATACTGTCTAGACCATCCCTGATAGACATTTATCTAACCTACTCTTAAATATCTCCAGAGATGGAGATTCCACAACTTCCCTGGGCAATTTACTCCAGTGTCTGACTACCCTGACAGTTAGGAACTTTTTCCTAATGTCCAACCTAAACCTCCTCGCTGCAGTTTAAGCCCCTTGCTTCTTGTTCTATCCTCAGAGGCCAAGATGAACAAGTTTTCTCCCTCCTCCTTATGACACCCTTTTAGATATCTGAAAACTGCTATCATGTCCCCTCAATCTTCTCTTTTCTAAACTAAACAAACCCAATTCCTTCAGTCTTCCCTCATAGGTCATGTTCTCTAGACCTTTAATCATTCTCGTTGCTCTTCTCTGGACCCTCTCCAATTTCTCCACATCTTTCTTGAAATGCGGTGCCCAGAACTGGACACAATACTCCAACTGAGGCCCAACCAGCTCTGGTATGTTGAAACTATTTTCCATAGCCTCGGACAAACTGCAGAAAGGTTGTTGCTATATTGCCGATGCTTCTGACATTTGAGAAGAACTTTGAGACAGTGAAGAACAGAATGCCCAGTGACAAACAAACTTCAGGCCAATATTCTTTACCCCAGGTACCAGGGTAGATACTAAGGATGTAAAATCCTGTTTAATCAAATTAACCGGTGAAATACTACATTTAGCCAGTTAACCGATGAAGCAGGGCCCTGCAGGGCTGCTGGTTAACTGGTTACTGGTAAGCATTATCCAGTAAAGGTGATGCTTACCAAGTAACTGGTTAATCAGTTATCGGGTCCCATCCCTAGTAGATCCCAACTAATGAAGAAGATGCTGCAGCTAGGACATGGACATTTAGTGATCACACTTCAGTTATGCCAACCATAATACATTTCAGGGCTAGAGGAGAAGCATTCAAGCAACATGTTTGCAAAAGTTTTAATGAAAGGCAGCCCACGAACTGATGGAAATCTCTACTAAAGCCCCTGGAGCCAGAGTCTGTTGAAGTGCTTAGCCAGCTTTGGACAGCAATAGCTTCTTCTGTAAGCACAGGCAGAATACTTTCTACATTTGGACTAATTCATTCAAAGCTGAGAAACGGATAGGCTGGATGAGAGAGAGCAGGAAAACTTGTATTTTTAACTCGCAATTAACTTTAAAGAGGGAAGGAATGAGATCTACTGATTTTAAAAGTTTGAAGGACAGCCTAAGAAATTAAGGAGACTGCTGCTTCATTTTGAGGACACTTGGCTGAGCAGGAACTTAAGATACAGTTGCTTTTACTACTTGGGGGTATGTCTACACTACAAAGTTAATTCGAACTAACAGCCGTTAGTTCAAATTAACTTTAATAGCGGCTACACATGCAAACCGCTATTTCGAATTTAATTCGAAATAGCGGAGCGCTTAATTCGAACTAGGTAAACCTCATTCTACGAGGAGTAATGCCTAGTTCGAATTAAGTAGTTCAAATTAAGGGCTGTGTAGCCACTTAATTCGAACTAGCTGGAGGCTAGCCCTTCCCAGGTTGCCCTGGTGGCCATTCTGGGCCAAACCAGGGAAACTCTTCTGCCCCCCTCCCAGCCCTGGAGCCCTTAAAGGGGCACAGTCTGCTCACGGTGCCTGTGCCAGTTGCAAGCCTGCCAGCACCCAGCCAGCAGACCCTGCACCTGGCACAGGATGAGCCAGCCACCCGCTGCCACCCAGCCCTCCACCTCTTCCCAAGACCAGGCTGGCGGCTCCCAGGAGCCTGCCCAGGGCCGCAAAAGGCGGGTGCCCGCCTGGTCTAGTGCGGAGATCGTGGACCTCATCGAGGTTTGGAGGGAGGCCTCCAATGCCCACGATCTCCGCACTAGGCACAGGAACGCGGCCGTCTACAGCCGCATGGCTGCCAGCCTGGCCACCAGAGGCCACATGCACAGCCAGGAGCACCTGCAGCTACTGGAGCAGTAGCTCCGCACCCAGGAGCGCTGGGTCCGCGAGGATCTGTGGCTGCGGCAGCGGAGCTTGCAGGCGCTGGAGGATCAGAGCCGTGCCCTCTGAGGTCACCTCCAGACCCTGGTGGACAGGTTCCTGCCTCCTCCTGCTCCAGCCCCTGCGGCCGCCCCAGCTCTCGCTCCTCCTCCCACTCCTGCTCCCCCTCCCGCTTCCTCTGCCCCCCCGTCCCTCCTGCCCCACCCTCCACACCCACTCCCCCCGATGTCCCCGCACCCACAGTGCTGCGAGACGGGAGAGCCAGCAGGACCCCGAATCCTGAGCTTTCCCTTCCCTTCCTCCCTTTCCTCCCCCTTCCAGCTCCCTCCTCCCAGGTTTCCCCCTCCCGTCTCCCACCCTCTATCCTGCCCTCTCCTGCGTCCTTTCCCCCGTCTCCCCAGAGTTTCATTCCCCCTACCCAGTTGTGTTCAATAAAGAGAGCTGTTATTTTTGAAAATACGTGTCTTTTATTTGACATCAAGAAGGGGGGGCTAGGGAAGGGTAAGTGGAAGGACGAGAGGGAGGAATGGGGCACAAGCCCCCGGTGGGGCAGACTGTTAGCACTCCTCAGGGTGGAAGCTCTCCCGCAGGGCCCCCTGGATCCTGACATCCCCTCGATGGTCCTCCCGGATGGCAGCCTGCAGACAGTGCAGCCAGGCTGCCAGCAACGTGTCCACGAGATGCAGCAGAGTCCCGGGGCAGGTCTGGTTCCATGTTGCAGAGTGCCGTGGTGCCCGAGTGAGGGCAAGCAGAGCACTCCGAGACACAAATGCTTTGCTGTCCTCAGCGAGGTAGACCAGCAAGCAGAGAAACCTGAGAACTGTCTGTCCGAGATGGGGGGGTCGGGTCCCTTTAAGCACAGCCCTCGGCTAGCCTGAGGCAGCAGCCCCACACACTAAGTCCGACCCTGATGCCCTGCCCGCACTGGTTCCGGCCAGCCTTACCTTTGATTCAGGGTCCACTCAATGTGGACGTGCTATTTCGAATTAGCAAAACGCTAATTCAAACTAGTTTTTATGTCTAGATGCACTAATTCGAATTAGCTTATTTTGAATTAACTAATTTGAAATAAGTTAGTTTGAATTAGTGCTGTAGTGTAGACATACCCTATATGTGTTTGTAAAATTTTTTAGGCTGAGCTGTAATATTCCATTTAATTCACTGGCTACAGTTAATCCATCCATTCCTTTGACAAAAGAAGTTCATCTAAAACATTTAAGATTGTTTTGTTTAATAAAAATAAACTTTATGTGCTGTTTATATGCTTAATTAATTTCCAGTTATCATCCTAATGCAGCTTGACACAAATCATAAGCAAAAAGTTAATTTAGTAAATAAGATATAAATTATTCACGGTTTCAAAATATACTAAAACATACTGTCAATATGAATGTGAAAATATTAAGCTATATAATCTTACTATGTATTTTAGAAATGTGCATATGTCTGTCTGTCCATCCGTCTGAGTCCGTTTGTTCAAGAACTCTTCCTAAATGATAAGAGCTAGGACTACCAAGTGTGATAGGCAGCTTCCTCCTACAACTTAAAGCAAGGTCAGGGTTTGGTTGTGCCAGGACAATGGGATGTGCTTGGAATTTGATTATTTCTCATAAAATGGAAAGGGAGGGGTCTGGCAAGAGGGACAGTGTCATGATTATGAGGGTTAGCCAGCAGCCTGGGGATTAAGGGGTTAACTACACCTAGCCAGGTGGAGTGACCAGTAGGAATGTAGGTGGTACTTTCAAACTGGGACAAAGGAATTTGGGTTTTTTCCTTTCTCTTTTTGTCTCTCTGGGTGAGTCCTCTGCAGCTACAGGGAGGGACAAGCATGTCTCTCCCTCTCCAAGAAACAATTCTTCACTTTCTGTAAGTAGGGTAAAGTTTAGGTAGTTTTGTTAGGCTTTATTGTTTTAAGGGTTGGGTATGGGATCTGATATCTGGCACTGCTTAAGAGATGTTTGGCTTTTCTTTTTAACTAAGTTCTAGCCCATGGTGTAATTCCTCCATGAGTATATTTTGTTACCTTTCCATCTGATCCTTATGCTTGCAACAGGAATATTGTTGTAATAATAAAAGTGTTCTCTTTTCTTTTTATTAACCTGGCATTGGTTAATTGTGTGCCTGATTTTTATAATAGGGGTGAGATTTCCCAAATGATCTTTCCCCTAATCTCGTTATTAATATTTGGGTGGTGGCAGCGGAAGTTTTATTCCCAAAATCTAGGTTTTTAAGATTTTGGGGGAAGTTTTATACCAAAGCCTGGTAGATAAGGCTTTGGGGTACACTTGCTGGCCCCCACTTCTGCATTTATCATGCCAGAGTGGGGAAGGAGCCATGACAGACAGTTATACTGTAGAATGACCACAGGGGACAGCAAGGGGCCAGAGACCAGGACAGCTATAACCTCATTGGGCCAGCAGGAGACAGAGGTGGAGAAAGGGACAGGTATCTACTATGCATCTCTGAGAGTTAGTGTGTGTGTGTGTGTGTGTGTGTGTGTGTGTCCGTCCCAGCTGGGGGACATGCACCCTTCCCTGGGGCAGCCTCCGTACTGAATTCCTCATTCCCACCCCAGCACAATGATTTAAATTAAGAAAAACAAAACTTATTTGAGTTAAGGACCTGAGCAGTGCCAGGTAAATCTTTTAGTTTCTTACATAAGAACAGTGTAGTTTACCCTCCTAGGTAGCAAAATGATGCACCAAACTTAGTGATGTGAACTTCTGTAGCCTTCAGATGTTTGTCTAATAAATAATAGATGTAATACACTGGCTTAGTGTGTGTCATCATCATGTCTCTGCTAGGAGCTAGCCCACAGAAAACAAGGCCCTGCTACTTACTAGTAAATAACACCGTTGACTCAAGCGGTGAGAGTTTGCTCTTTAGAGGTCCAGCTTTCTAGCCCTGCTGCAATCGGGTATCTCTAGAGCAGGGCTACTCAAGCACATGCCAAGGGCCGCAACTTAAGAGTGGTTGCATATACATGCATATATCTTCTTTCACACTGACAGGCATGAATACAAAGATTAAGGCAAGACTACACAACACACAGGCCCCATTTAAGTGAGTTCTGCTGAGATTAATAAAATGCAATATTTATCCGATTTCCACCCATATGACAGCACTTTTAATGAGCAATGACAGTCCAGGAATTTAACTACTAAAACGCATGTCAACAGAAGACCATTATATCGACTACTTTTTTATTTTGGCTCTCACCTGTGGGCTGCATGTTGAGCCCCACATAAACCCAAACACCACCATGGGGCCGTGAACAAATGGGCCACAGGCTGCATGTGGCCCACGGGCCGTGTGTTGAGTAGCCCTATATAGATAGAAAACAATGAAGCCAATTTTTGTTTCTGCAAATCCCAACACAGAATTTAGATAGAAAATGGCTCTTCCTGATACTCAGTTAATTTGTTAGAATATTCACAGACTGCAAGACACAAAACCTGCAAGAACAGTAAAAGCAAATCTGTTAAATAATATGAATTCGTTATCGTCTAGATGGGGCCAAATGGCAGAAAAGCCTCTTCTGAAAAAAAAACCACGGAAAAAGCTAGGCAAAATGCAGAGTGCATTTTGTATAGCTTTTTCCACAAAAATGTTGCAGTCTAGACCTAGCCTCCGATGAAAGCTTTAGAATGCCAATTCTAAAGTTCCTATTAAATCAAATGCCCTTTGAAAGTGTAAATTGGAATGAGTGTCTTCCTCGTTATCAGACACTGCAGAATGCATTGTAAGGAATCAGAGAGCTGCCTGGCCATTATCATTGAATGAGGGAGGATTTTCTTCGACCATTAAATCGGGTAGTACTAAAAAGTGAAAGCTAAAGCCAACGAGTGAGTGTATGATCAGTTTACATTTGTGGACTCATATGAATCCCAGCAGGCCAGTCTGTGAGACCCTTACATTAATAGCAGCTTGCTTCACACAAGTCCCAACAGAAGGCAAGGAGCTTAGGAGTAAAGGGTTACTCAATGGGAGCAGAGTGTGCAGAATGTGGGTAGGGAAGAAAGCAGAAAAGACGGAGTGCCTTATTGAGGCCACTCTTCCAACTTCACCCTCCACCTAGGCCAAGAAGCATGCAGGGAAGAGGTCCTCCCCTCTGAGTACACTAGAGTCCCACACAAGGGCCCTTCTCCACACTTGTAGCCATTTGGGTTGAGGGAAAAGGAGACTCTCCAATACTGGAGCCAGCCTCCATGCCGACAGGAGCAAACACAAGTAGTAGCCTTCATAGAGGCTGTCAGATACAGATGACGTCAGGTAGTTTTCTACCTTTTGAACTTCTTCTCTGTTTGACCACTGGCTCCGAGCCTTTCCCACAAAGTTTCTTCACACCAACTTTCTTCCATATGCCTCTGAAATATTTCCTCCCCATTTCCAAAATAAAGTTATTAAAAAAAAAAAAAAAAAAAACAGACCAGCCAAATACAAAACCCCAGACAAGATAAAAAGTCCTGGAACAACCACAAAATGCTGGCAAACCACCACTTAATTCACTCTGCTTCTGTGTTACACCGCATCCCCTCATTCGGGGGCAGGAGCATCTCGTATATTTAGATTGTAAGCTCTTTGGGGGAGGGGAGGATGTCTTTTACTTCTACTCAGCACAGTGGGGTTCTGGAGCTTGTGTTTCTCATGTTGCCAGTGCTCAAATTTACTGGGAATAGGATGTCAGCCTCTGCTTGAGCCAAACAAAGACAGAACTCCGGCCTTCAGGGCACGTCTAGACTTGCTTTCACATTCGAAAGAGGATCTGCAAATTCAGCGTGAATTTACATATCTTCTTCCGATCGCATTTTCGGAAGAGGATCTCTCTCAAATGAAAGTAGTATGGACTTGTCTTTTTCGGAAAAAACACTTTCAAAAAACCCACGTAAACCTCCATTTTTAGGAAGAGTGGGGTTTTTTGTTTTAGAAAAAGGGGTTCCCCCCCAAAAAAACCCCCCACGTCCAGACTTTCATTTTCGAAAGATCCTCTTCCGAAAATGTGATTGGAAGAAGATATGCAAATTAGTGCCAAATTTGCATATCCTCTTTCGAAAGTGAAAGCAAGTCTAAACATGCCTGATTGCTGGAAAGCTGAAAGGAAATCCCCTCTGATATGTTGCCTTGCCCTGCCCCCCACATCCCCACCTCCTGGGGAAGAACAGCCAGTCAGCTGTGACAGGCAGCAGGAAGAGCTCGCTTGTTCTTCTCTTTCCTTCAGCAATTGAGAGGCTTTGGGTAAAGGACGGGGGAGGAGGGAGAAAAGGAGCAGCCGATATTACAAAGGAGAGAATTCAGGGTGGCTCTTACTCCCTACTTCACCTTCTCCCGTGTTGCAACACCAGTCCTGGAAAGGGGGAGAAAAGGAACTGTTGGAATTGCCTGTCCAAGTCCAGGAGAGGACCAGATAAACCCCTCTCCTGTCCAGGCCTGGCATTTCCTAACTCTTGAGGACTTATAGCCGGTCACATTTTTGTAACAGTTTTTTTAAAAAAAATGTACTGAGTTATCTATCTATGAGGCTATACGAATCCATTGCTAACTAACTGCTCCTCTGTAGCCATTTTTCTCCATGGACTAGACCTCTGTCTGTAGCTCACAGACTGTAATGACTCCGTGAGTCTGTTCTGTCACTCATATAAATAGGTCCTGAGAGTCCATCATAAATGCTTTTCTTTCCCCGTCTACTGCTTGCTTAAAAAAAACCCCAACCCCACAAACATTTCTTTTCAGAAGGATGAGGCCTGGCTCCGCAAGAGTCTGAGTCAGACCTGACTGAACTATAATCACCCAGTCATAAACTGTCAGTGAGAGTTTATAATGTACATGTTGATGTATAGCCTTTGCTCAGCCAATACTAGCAACAGGACTGGAGTATACTTACAAATCCATTACCCTCGACAGCTGCCACATTGTCACCATCTATTAACAAAAATAATAAGTGCAAATCAATCAAAATAATCAAGTGCCTGGCTAAATCTGAATGGGATATATTTGCTGCACAAATTAGCCTGCTCTTTTATCTTTATAAAAATTGCTTGAAGGGAGGAACTTCAAAGAAAGAATGTCCCTCTGCATTTTATAACTTGCATTTGTTTTAATTTGTTCGGTAGCTACACTTTAATTTCTCTCTGGCTTAGTGTCTATGCTAAAAAATGAGTTTGATCGAGCTACAGTCGCTCAGGGGTGTGAAAAATCCAACCCCTCAGTGTCATAGGTAGGCTGACCTAATTCTTCCACCTCTCCAAAAGGTAGTCGCTAGACTGATCCTATGCTGACAGGAGAACGCCTGCCATCTGTGGAGGTATCGTCTACACTTCAGTGCTCCAGTGGCTCTGCTGTAGTGTTTCAAGTGTAGATAAGCCCTTAGTTTCAGTGTTGGAAACAAGTTTTTAAACTAAAACTACAACTACACAACTGCCACGACTGTTGGCAAAACATGTGTCACTCCGGGGTGTGAATATCCCACCCCCGAGTGAGACAAGTTACACAGACACAGGTGCTAGCGTACACAGCTCTGTGTTAGCGGGAGAGCTTCCCCTGACAACATAGCTTCTACCCCTTGCAGAGGTGGGTCTCTCTATGTCAATAGGAGGGAGCTCTTTCCCATCGACACTGTAGGTATAGACATAGCTTAATACACTGCTCCAAAAGATTAGCCCCTCTTCAGTAACTATATAATGATGCCAACTCCATAGAAAACCCCACACAACTGGCTCAGTAGAAGAGGTCCTTGAGGCCCTGCATCACGGTGGAGTTGTGCCCTTTCATATATGTAGTCTTGTGTTTCTAGAAGAGGGCAACCTGTGGGCATGAGTCGCATCAATGGCCCAGGCACTGTTTGGAAAGCCCATTCAAAGTCAGCAATTACCTCAGCAATATCTTGTAAGTCTGCCACTTCGGGGGAACGGTAACAGTGTGGGGTAACCAGCGTGAAGATGGCTAGAGCAAACCCACTTCTGGCGCAGCAAGGTGTCCTTGGGGGAGTCTTTATGTTGCAGGGTTGGGACAAGCATCTTACAAAGCTTCAGAAATGTGGCCTGCTTCATGCAAAAACTCTGGACCCGTGGCTGGTCTTCCCAGGTGTGCATGATGATGCGGATCCCACTGGGCTGGGGTTGCATTCAAGGTTCTGTGCTAGCTACACTAGGAGGTAGCTACATTAGGAGGCATCCGCAGCTATACAGATAGGGATGCAAGCGACTCGTCGACTATCCGATAAGCAGAGGCTTATCCGACAGAGTAGTGACTCGACTACAAGCCTGGAAGCTCTTACTATATTTAAAATGCAGAGTTGCAGTGTGGGGTGGCTAATCAACAATTTGTATTGACTACACGATTCCCTTGGTAACTGCAATTTAACATCCTTGTATACACAGTGACATGACCCACATCAGCCATGTCTGTGTCCTCCTCCACCACCACCATAACCTGTGTCAGCTGTCTTTAGTGGGTCAGAAAACTCTGCCAAAATTTCCACTAGTGTCTCAGGAAGCTCTGTTTGTTTCCTGACATAGGAGAGAGAGAGAGCACACGCAAGAGAAGTTCTTCAAAAAGGTAACTCCTATATGTTTCTTTCTCTGGTGGCTGGAAGTGTAGCAATCCAAGCAATGCTCAGCAGTATGTTGGGGAGCTGTACACACTTCCTGTGATGTGCAGGGTGGAGAGTCAAGTTCTCCCACACTGTTTGAAAGCCAAAGGACTAGACAGCCACCAGGGAGTCTGGGATATAGCAGTTTGATTCAGGTCTATGTACTTAAGTGTGGATGCTAGATCCTCAGAGTTGAAAGTTAGTAATCTAAGATTGTCAACCACTGTAGATACTCAAGACCTCAGTTCCCTAACCCAAGCTGAGCGGACTTGAGTGCCACTAACCCTGTACTTCTACTTGGATGCTGGCACTGTGTCATGATGCTTGTAAATGCCACAAAGTATATGATCCAATAAACAAACTTTGATCGCCTTTAACACCTGTGTGAGTTCTAATACATTATGCAAAGAGATGCATTGGTAATGTCTAATCCTGTTTGGCTAAAATCATTTAGACATAGATATTTACCTGACAGAGTCCTTATGAAAAATGTCATGTACCTAAGGAATGAAAAATTAGTTTTCTGTATAAAGATTATACAAGTGTGCAACATGAAAATTACACTCTGAAGAGGGTTCTGTTAGTTTATATCAAATATGTTCTCATGCTTTAAACACTGAAGTGGATGAAGCACAAACCTCTAACTTCTTTAAAGTATGTGGCTAACCTCCAGTTTATTCAGGTAAGTTGCTGAATAATTTATTACTCACTAAAAACATCTGAAGAGTGGTTCTCAGTGAGGTCCAGTCCCTCACACATGCAGTGCTCGAACTATTTTACTTCATATTTATTTTACTGTGGTCAGGAACATAAATGTAATGTAGGTATAGCCACAGAAACTACCAAGTTTAAGTTTATAGCTTGAAGCCAAGAGCTCATCTGCTTTTTTTTTTTTTGGTCATTAGGAAATTCAAAAGTCACTCTGAATGGACGACCAATTAAGACCATCAGAGGAAACTCCACTGTACACTGTGGAAAAAAATAATGACCTTCATGTTTCTAAATTGCCTCAGTGGCATTTTACCGCTAACATTTATTGACTCCTGTGGCAAATATGACAGAAGATCAAGAGATTAGTCGATTGGCCTATCTTTCTCCAAGAGAGCATGATCTCCTGGAGGGAGAGCATAATTTATTATAAATACTGTGTCTTTCCATTATGGCATTTTTTTAAGTTCCTTCCTTTCGGCATGATCTCTTTATTATGTGGCAATGGTTTATTGCACATCTACTGAACAATCTTTTAAGCAGAGTTCTTAAAGTTTTTAATAAATTAAAGTGCAGTGGTAAGAACCTAGATGAGTACAAGGTGTAGAGTCAATTACAATTTTTTTACTATTTTCCTCATTTTACAGGTGATCACCTTGTTTCCAGTGGACCTGCTGGGGTCCATATCCTTATTAATGAGATTTAAATATTCCCGTAGGTATAAATAAAAAGAGATTAAAAATGGAGTGGTCATATTCTAGCAGAGGGAGCTTTGTTTCAGACAGCTACGGTTAAGTGACACTGCAATCAAGTATTTACAGAGCCCACTTAAAAAGCAAGGAAATAATTGAAGGATGTTTCCCTTGCAAAAGCAATCTGCAGGTGGCGTATGCCCAATGTTCTGGCTTTGTGAGGACATGGCAGGAGATAAGCTTCTGTGGTTGAAGTGCCACTCCACTCGAGTGATCATTGACTTCCAAACCAGTCTCGAGGGGCCACTGGCAGCTCTTAATTGTGTTGTGGCCCAAACTGGAGCCACCTTCAATGCCTCCCATGACCTTGACTGTTCTGGGACTGAGTACAGCTCGGTCAGCCCAGAAAATCTGAGCTATGGATGGAACCTCTCTAGTCTGGCACTCTCTGGTCTGGCAATATCCGTGGTCCGGCATGATGTTAGTTAGACGGATGTCCACTTCTCATGTTTCCCGTGGTCCCATCAAGTTTGTTTACAGCCACCAGGCCTGGCTCTCAGTGTTCTGTGCTGTTATTTAGCTCTAACTTACCCCTAAATGAGCCCAGTAAGCAGTGGAAGTGTTGGTACTGCTGTAGACAATATTGACCTCCTGTGGTCTGGCAAATTCTCTGGTTCAGTACCAGTCAGGTCCCGAGGGTGCCAGAGTAGAGAGGTTCAACCTGTAGTATTATTAATAGAAATTAATGTATATTTAATCATTACTTTCACTAAAAACATTGGAAGGGAGTGATTCTCAGTGAGGTCCTATGCATCACACTTGGAGTACTTGAATTATTACACTTCATATTTATTGTACTGCGGTCAGGAAGATAAGTTTCATGAAGATATAGCCACAGAAACTACACAGGCTAATAGGACTAAACTGTTCCACTAGTCATTTCCACTGGCTCAGGAGAACAGGAAACCAAAAACCATAATCTCAATTCAAAATCCCTTTCCTTAGTCGAACACTTGCACTACCCATTAATACCACTTTCTTTAGCAACAGACTCCATTAAGCTCTACTTGCTATAATACTGCACGGAGAAGGAAACCGATAGTGAATTCTAATGTGTACAAAGAAACAATGGATTTAAAAGGTACCTACCAAAACTAAAGGTCTCCCCAGTGGTTTGAATACCTAGCCTAGGGTTCATAATATCCTGCAGAAAAAGAGACAGACTGATGCCACTGTCGAATGAAAGAGCCGATATTTTGATTTTTGCAGCAATTTTCACTGCTAATTAATGTGTATTAAGCTGCCTATGTATGAACATTGTTCACTATTCTCTTTGTTTAAATACATGGGTGTTTTAGAACCAACTTTAATTTCTTCAGCCCTCTGTCTCATCATTAGCAATAATGGCAGGATATACAGAAACAATTTGCCTTGTGTCAGTACTCTAGCAGAAAAATGTAAAGCTGAACTGAAACATAGAACGGAGGTCTAAAACTATTTCCCACAATCAAACACAAGTTGCCTGGACATCATGCAGGGGCCAAACCTTTTAAGGGGTGTCTCTGAAACCAACATTTTATCTGAAGCCCACAGTAGGAGTATAATCTTTACTAGAATAGTTATAATTCACTGCAGAAGTGTGATTCATGCGAGTCATACAAAATTGTATACCAAGCATTATGAATGCTCTGCCCACATTGGTTGGCATTCACCAACACAGTTATGCTAATACAAATGGTTTTTAAAACCTGGAATGAAAAGGGGAAGGAGGAGCCACCATTAATTGTGACCTAACTGGTCAGTTTCCCCTCAGTAATCTTTTTAGTATTCTATCTACCTACTGCTTGGAATATCAGACCTGCTAAAAGTAATATGATTAGCCTTCTGGCCAACAAAGACATAAGTCGTGCTTTGTTTAAAAAAATAACCCCACCACCAATAATTACTGCTGGTCTTTATCTTCACCATGATTTTGGGACACCAGAGTTCTACTTTGAGTTCATATCACAAGACTCTCTTGGAGCTGCCTTCTCAGAGACAGCTCCCCTAACAGGTCCTGTACATTTTACTTTAACCAACCTGGATTGGGTGGGTGGGGTGGGGTGGGGCCAGGTGGTTTTCTTTCTGGTCATTACCACATCAGCTCTCAGCAGCAGAAGGTAACTGCCTGCCTGGCCCATCATCTCCCTCAAGTTCCCCCATCAGCTTCTGCTGGAGGAAGACTGTCAGCCCATTTCCCCGCTCTGCAGCAACGGGCTCCCTTCTGGTCCACTGCTGCCATTCCAGCTGGTCTTTTGGCTCCTGCCAGCTTCACTATGCCACTCGGGTGTGTGGATGTGCCACACCTGAGGGATGTTGCCATGCCAACCTTATTTTCTAGTGCAGAGCTGGCCTCAGGCTTTGCACCCCTATGTGCACTTGTATTGGGAAAAAAAGGGAATTTAGCTCCTTAGTGCTTCTAAAACAGTTTCCCACTTTCACTCCTTTTCCATTTACTTTAATGTTTCGCCATTGCCTTTTGCTAAATTGTAAAATGCTGGGTGCTTGCAGCTAATTGTGTGTAAACAACTGATTTGTGAGGAGACCCTCCCTACCGGTACAACGTTCTGCACATGTGCATTGGTAACCATATCCTATGTACAGATCTCCCAACGGCCATCGTGTTCGGCACTGTACGAGCTTTCATGAAACACCTGATTTGACACATAATTGTGTATGACCAGAGGATTCATTTGCTTATTCCTTGAGGGTTCTGACCTGCTGTTTTTCCCCTCTGGAGTATCTAGACCTTGACTGTCATAGCTGGTATCCCTGATTTCATATCTGCACCTCTAGATATTCATTGCAATGCAAGTACAGGTTGAAAAATCTCTTAACCCGATATTGCAGGACCAGAGAGCCCCAGTGGAGGGAGAGTGGCAAGTATCCCCGTGAGGCCAGCAGGACAGTGGGCAGCCTGCAGTGAGCTGACAGCGGGGCTGCCCAACACGTGGCAGCAGGGCTGCCTGGTGGGGTTCGGAGACCCAGTGTGTGGCTGCCCGCCAGGGTCAGCAGGAGGTGGGGAGCCAGCCAGGAGGGCCAGTGGCAGGGGTCCAGAAATGAGCTCCTCTGGTCTGGCAAAATCCTTCATCTGGGACCAGTCAGGTCCTGAGGGTGCCCGACCAAGGAGGTCCAACCCGTACCATTAAGGCAGATGACTCAAGAGGGAAGAATCACAGGGGCATTATTTCAGAAGCACTCAGGGGATGGGTAAAGCTGTGTCAGTGTATTAAACATTATATATGATTATACTCTGGTCTAGAATAAGGATGTTAAGTAACGGTGAATTTACTAGTCAAGTAGTCAATGGAATTTCCATTGAATACTTGATAGTCACTTCCACGTTCCTCCTTTGAAATGTAGAAGAGCCCCCGCCCTCCAAAGGAGGAATGTGGAACTCTGCATGCAGCCCGGGACCAGCGGGGGCTCTTGTGCATTTCAAAGTGCATTTCCCGGATTCCATGGAAATGCCACGCTGGAGCCCGGGACCAGCTGGGGAGTCCCCAGCTGACTCTGGGCTCCATGCATGGCAGCACCGCAGAGTTGAACCTCGGCGTTTCAAAGCAGCAGCACCACACGGCTGATCCCGGGCTCATGGCTCACCACACGGCTGACCCCTCTTCCCCCCCTTTGCTGTCTCTCATACAGGCAGCAAGGGGGGGGGGGAAATCGAGTAGTCGACTAACTATCTGATAAGCATTTGCTAGTTGACTAATCCTTAACATCCCTAGTCTAGAAAGTTGGGGAGGGAAGTACAAAGGGGAAAGACATAATGGAGGATGTAGATCTACGAAAAGTCAGAGGGTACAAACCAAGTTGGGAGCCAACTGCCCTGCTTTCCCTCTAGCAAATGCTGGCCATGGAGAACGGACCCATAAAAGAAAATCAAAAGTATTATTTGTCATTTTATTCTAGTGCTACAAGTCTTACACTGCAGAGTTCCCTTCGGCTCCCACTAACTGCTGGCTAGAAAGGTAGCAAATAAAAGTAGTTATTGCTCCCGACTCTATTATTCCACATGCCATTTCATGCTTTAATGAGCCTGGTGAAATCTCTGCAGAACCCAGTAACAGTTCTCACCCACAAGGGTACCTAAGTACCTATTGTACGGGAGAGAAAAAACCAACAGGTTGGTAATTCAGCAAGCGAATAGTAGCAATAGTCTGGGATTTAATAGACCTTACATTAAATTATACATTTTCCACCCTAAATTGCAAGCTTTAGTATCATTTCCTCTTTTTTCCCCAACAAATATATCTAGCATCTGTTTCCCCCGTTATTTCCTTTTCATTGGTCTATTGTTGTAAGTATAATGTCAACTGATGCTCTTTGGAAATGGTTAGAAAGAATAAGGCTCCTTCCAGATTCCTTTTTCCAGCTCTTCATTTCCATCCCAAAGTCTCACAAGGGTCTATCATCGCTTCCGGACTGAGGTGCTGGGCCCTTTACTCCTGTGACAGAACAGGACCAGTGATGTGGACAGAAGTGGTTAATCAAGCAAAGGGAGCTAAAACAAGTAAATAGAAGGGAAGTCCAGTTTGCACAAGATTGTCCAGCAAAGCCATGCAGCTGGCACCTTGGGCCAGCAGTTCAGCTGGTGTCCTTAGGCACAGTGCCACTGGGTCTGCCCCCAGGCGTGCAGGTGGGAGCGGTCAGGGTCTAGTAGACCGTACCGTTGTCTGCACTGCACCAGTTGAAGTACATTGACCATGACTCCATGCCACTTGGAAAGGCGGTCGGGCAGGACCACGGATGTTGCTGGACTAGAGAGCCCCAGCCGGAGAGGTTGCCAGAGACTGGGCTCAGTTGGCCTGGCAGGCCTGCAGCCTGCAGGGAGCCCGGAAGGCAGCCCGGCCACTGCAGGGCCAGTGGCTGGGAGCGGGGCCTTGCTGTGGGTAGGGAGCGCTGGCCAGTGGCTGGGAGTAGAGCATCCCCAGCGGGCCGGGAGCAGAGCTCTGTGGGGGTCAGGGAGCCCTGGCCAGTGGCAGGGAGCAGAGCCCTGTCAGCAGGCCAGCAGCCCACAGGGCCAGTGGCTGAGAGTGGAGCCCAGCTGGCAGCTGGAGCAGAGCTCTGCAGAGGGTAGGCAGCCCACAGGGCTGGCAAGCAGGTTCAGAGTCCCGCCAGCATGCCTGGGGCAGTGGAGTCTGGCAGGCAGGCTGGGGGCAACGGTGCTGGCTGGCGCTAGTGGGCCAGGAGGGGAGCCCTGGAGGCCTGACCTCCCCTAGTCTGGCAAACTCCCTTGTTCAGGACCGCTCAGGTCCCGAGGTTGCTGGGCCAGGGAGGTTCAAGCTGTACAATTCTGTCACCTTTGGAAACTATTGGCCACATAAACCGTTTGTTTATACAGCGGTTGGCCTGCCTTAACCTGTAAATAACTCATTTCTCTTTCCTTGTTAATGAATCCTTAGTTTACTGTAGGATTGATTACAAGCATTGCCTTTGTGTGAGATTGGAGGTACCAATTGGCCTGGAGTAAGTGACTGGTCTCTTGGGACTGGAAGCAGCCTGATGTGTGATCTTTGGTGTTTGACAGCCAGCTACCCCTAAATCCAGCTTGTCTAGGTGGCAAGATAGGCTGGAAAGCCTAAGCGGTCTGTCTGACCCCCATGGAAAGACTCATACAGTGAACTAGGAGTTCACATTTGTTGCTGGGCTGATGAAATCTAGTTCTAGAACATTCCACCAGTTTGGAGTGGGTGCCCTGAGGTTGGCAGTCGTGGTCATGAACGACTCCAGACAGCCTGACAATAGCTGCCAATGAACTCCTGTTGCATAACTCCATTACAGTGTTGCGAAGAGTCAAGAATCAAATCATTCTTATTTCTTCCAAGACACGTACAAAGCTGCACTCTCAAAATGCACTTGGAGAGACAAGACATTGATTGAAAGATTTGTTGTAGTTTGTGTATAAACAACAAAAAATCATTCCCTTGAAATGTTAAATTACATTACCCCCCCCATCACTGTTTATGACAGTTTGATTAAGCTTTTCTTCAAGAAGAATCTGTGAAAAAGACAGCAATTCTTTAGTTAGTTTCTTTCATTCCTAAATGCCGATTCCTAGAGACAAAATATATGATAGCTTTTTAAGATACCGATCAAGTGATATAAAATCTAGACTGAATGTTTGTTTTTTCTATGTGCACATGCTCATGGAAAATGTTGTATTTAAAAAACTCTGGCCCAACATTTACATGCCCCTCAAAAGTACTTATTGATTTCAAAAGCAGCATGTATGCATGCTTACTGTGGTCAGTAATAGCATCAGGATATATGGACTTCTTTACCAGAGAGCCAGGGAAGGTTAATGGCTGAAACTCTGCAGGGAAAGAGGCTTTAGATGTAATATTGTTTTCTTTATATTAACAAAGTTCCCTGTCCAGTGCTAGAAGAAAAAAAAATTTCTGGGATTTTCAATGTCATATGACATTGCCAGAAGTGGACTCATTTTTATATGGCATAAGAATCATAGAACACTACCTGGATGATCCCTCAAGGTCCCTTCAAGTCCAGTCCCCTGCCCTCATGACAAGACTGAGCACCATCTAGATCATCCCTAATAGATGTCTAATCAACCTGCTCTTAAATATCTCTAAAGATAGAGATTCCACAACCTTCTAGGCAATTTATTTCAATCCTTAGTCACCCTGACAATTAGGATGTTTTTCATGATGTTCAACCTAAACCTCCCTTGCCTCAGTTTAAGCCCATTGCTTCTTGCCTTATCAGAGGTCGAGCACAAAAAAGAAAAAAAACCCCATCCAATATCCCTTATAGATCAATCCTCCACAAGAATTTCAGTTTACTAAACCTACATAATGGGTTAAGTGAAAGATGCACGTAGTCATATTCTGAATCACAAAGAAATCTAACAAAAAATTACTAGGAGATTGCTCTTAGAGCATTTGATAAACACTTTGATAAATGTAACTTCACTAGGGATGTGTGAAATAGAAGAAAACGTAGAAAAAAAATCACCAAGTGAACATGAACTTCCAGAGCGACTAAAAGAACAAACACTATGCATAGATGTAGAAACAAGAGAATATAAAGTAGGAAGAAGGAAGTAATATTGCTTCTGCATATGGAATGCTGTGACTACTAGTGGAATACTAAGTCTAAAGTGTGGACCCCAAAACTAAAACGGAGGATGAGAAATTGTCAGGGGGAAAAAAGAGAAAAAAAATGATTGCAAGGCTTGTTTCGCGGACTTCAAATGAGAGCCTTAAAGTAATAATGCATTGACATTTTTGAAGAGGTTGTTAAGAGGCAATGCCATCATGTTGTGTAAGGACCTACTATCTGGTATTTTCTCTGTATTTAGAGGGCTCTGAATTTAATCTGGTAGATAGAGACAGTGAATTAACAGTGGCTGGAAGCTGGAACTAGACAAATGCAATACCAATAGAAATATAATTCTCTCATACAATTAGTAAGATTCCTAAGTAATTTCCCATAGAAGTCTTAAGCTTCCAAGGAATTTTTCCATAAAAGTAGGGCCAATGTTTTCTAAGATCTGAGACACTGGATTCTGGGATATATGGTGGTGACCCGATTTACCAGAAGATATCACAGCTGCAGTAGTGGCAAGTATAAAAACAGATAATGGAGCCAAAAAGCTTTCAGGAGTCACATCACACAAACACTTTCCTTTTTAGAAAGAAAGTGCATAGTATGGCCTACTTAGAATGAAATTAGACAGTCACAAGCAAACAATTTTGGGGCAGAGATGTGATGATGAAAGGCATAGAAATTTGATTCTCCTGAGATTTGTTCCTTCAAGTTCTTAGAAAAAGAAAGTTTATTTAGAGAAGACTGGCACCTCAAAGAGATACATATATTGATCGTAAAGGCAACAGCATTGCTACTCTTGCTAATCCTTTCCTACCCTTATTCTGTATAGGTGGTTATGCATTTTTTTTTAATTAAGAAAGGTCAGCCATTTAATGTGGCATTTGCTATGCTTGTCTCATTATTTGTTTCACTGGTCTTCTTACGGCCCAGTGTCAGATGGTTTCAGACAACTGCTCTGAGAAATTGTAACTGGATTACCTTAGAGATTGCTACATCTATACCCTCTTCCAAAACGCACAAAGCGGCACGTTGTACTATACTATAAATATAATTACTATATTACTGAAACAGTACACATTTTATTCAAGGATACTAGATAGACATTTGTTTGCCCTGTGATGTTGGAATTATAATCCCACACACATGGAATTATAAAAATCTAGTTAAGATTGTCAGCAGTTCAGCTAGGTTCTCATTGATGTGCCTCACTTTAAAGTTTGTCACGTGTTTACATACCTGGCTAAATCAGGATAAAAATGGTGTAAACCAGACATTTGAGACATTATGTTATGAAGTATTATTTACAAACTAAACTGCCACATACCTGATGAGGAAATTATTAAAATGTTATTCTGTACATTCTTGTCAGGAGCATTACAAATATTTCTTTCTACTGCAGTTTGAGTAGCTTACTTATTTTGTAAACAGGGTTAGGACACAGAGTTGTTATATCATTTAAACCTAGAATAGCACACAGAGCTCCTTGCTGACATTTCAAAACAAAACTTACAGAAAAAGCAAAGTTTTAACAAATGCTTTCCATGAAGGAAGAGACAGCCAATCTAACACATTGCTGGAAAGAACTTGGCTGGACAGAATAACTGGAAGTGAACGAAATAATTTCTAAATTGCCTGCTAAATACCTGTGACTAATTCTGTATTATATTATAATGTGGTCTGTGTCCAGGGACTCTTAATTTTACAGGCTTATATGTACTTAAACAGTTTAACATATTTCCACTCACACGCATCAAGAGAACAGAGGCCTAGTGCTTCAGCCTTCCATAATCCTTGAGAAATCTCATAGGACCAGCATTTTGTCAGCTTCATTAATGCCATTTGTGGAGCATAATACACAGCAAGAATGGGAAGCTGCCTTTACTTACAGTCAATAAGAGCTTGTCATAGAGCAGAACTCACCACTGCAGCGCCTCCTGCTGGTGGCTCCAGGGTATTAGTTCTTAGCAGGGTGTCCCCTTCTCGTGGTGTTTCACCCATCTTTGCTCCACACTCCCACTCCGGACCTGCGTCGCTTTCAGACCACGGCATCCTCTTTGGGACTTACAGTGGTCTCTCATCCCCTCTGGGGGTTGTATCCGCAGTCCTTGGTTTCTACTGACTCTGTGGCCAGCTGTGGCTTCCAAACCTAGCCCCTCTGCCTCAGGGGCAAGCCACAGTCTGTATGGGCCACACCTTGGTGGCAAGGTGAGGTGTAATGGGGAAAGGAGACACCACTGCTCTGGGTCCCATTCCAGGGATAGGATTGCCAGAAAATACCAAACACCACCCCCACCAAAAAACAAAACAAAACAAAAAAAACACCACACGGGGAAAAAATTCTGTTGAAAAAAAAAAAAGGGGGAGATCAAAGTTGTTGAACAACAACAACAAAAAAGGATCCTGCGACCCTGAGAGTTGTTAAAAAAAAACTGTGGCCCCTTTTTTGGCCCTAACAGGCTGCCAGCGGCCGCCCGCCATCTTGCTTCCCTGCTCCAGGCCAGACAGCTATCCTGCAGAACCCAGTAAGCACCTGGGATTTTCACCTCCTGGCCAGGAAAAAAAAGTCAGAAAATACTGGACAATTTTTTTACCAGACAGGAGGCAAAAATACTGGACTGTCCAGGTTAATACTGGACACCTGGCAACCCTACACCCAAGCACCTTTGCTAAAGAGCTGCTGGTGCAACACTAAACCGAGCCCTGCTCTCAGACCTCTGCATATAGCTTGACTCTTACCAGTGCTCCCTGTCCATAGAAGGGAGTCTGGGTCACAAAACGCCAGAGTCCAGCCCAGCTCTACTCCCCACAGCCCAATTACACTGCTCATAGCAGGCAGGGGTCAGGCCCTGTGTGGCTACTATCAAGAGCCACCAAGCTGGGAATGACAGGAAAGGCAGACCCCAGGGCAATGCGGTGGCAGGGCAGTGGGGGGTGTGTGTCCACAGGGAACTCTGAACTCAGGCAGCAGGCATGGGTAGGAAGGTGTCTCCCCCATAGCCAGGTCTTTGGGTGTCCCAGTGGGAAGAGGCAGAAATTCCTCCCCAGTCAGTTTTGGCTGAGAGCCCATGGAAGGCGCCTACACGCAACCACAAAGCACCTGCAGGCTTCTCTCCCAGACTACAGCTGCACAACGCGCTTGAACAGCGCTCAGGAGCATGGGTAGGGCTCCTCCTCCTCCCCAAGACGTCACTCCAACATCAGATGCAAGGAGATGCAACCAGCTGAGGGCTCACAGCGCCGATCGCGCCCCGCCTCCCCAGCCACTCCCCCTGCCCCCACCAGGCTTCTATCGGGCACCCATCTGGAAAAGCAGAAAATACCAGACATTGCACATGGCCAGTATTTTCTGAATTTTGTTACTGGATAGAGGGCACAAAAAACAGACTGTCCAGTTGAATACCGGACACCTGGCAACGCTAGGGACCCTTTAGCAGCAGCCTTGTCCTGCCTGCCTTTACTCCCCTTCCCTTTGTTCCATGGGCCACTCCCCCTGTAACTCCTGCACTCTGTCTCTAGGTTCCTCCTTAGCTTGCCTACCACGGCTGCATTGAAGGTGCTCTCTCTGTGGTAACCCATCCTGTTCCCTCTCTGGTCAGGAACCAACTGTTCACACACTGCTGAGCAGCTCTTATATACTGGGCTGCCTTAGAAAGCCACCCTCTGGTTGGCTCCTTAAAACTCCCTCTCTGATTGGCCAGGGCTCTGCACAGGCTCCCTCCAGCCTGCTTTCACCTCTTCTGGCTGTTGCCCCACCACAGAGCAGTTTAAACACGAGTTTTGTTTCCACAAAGATATAAACCAGTTCTCAGATTTTTCCATCCCTTCTATCACAATGCGTCAACTCTGACTCCAGCTTGATTTGTGCTAGGGGAATATTCACAGATAACAGTTATTAATACAGTATGACAATACTGAAATCCCACTATAGCTGCGTATATATTTGTCTTTACTTTGGGATGTACCAATGAAATGAGAGAGCTTCTTTGTGAGCAATTTGGTGTCAATTTTTTTTTCAGAGATGGAGAGTGACCTGAAAGTCTCCTGGGAAAAGGGGAAACACCACAGGGACAATGGCTTGTGGCAAGGGCCCCTCTTCCTGGCCAGTGTTTGGTCCGGCAGCCTTTCCCTCTTTGTCAGGGGTTGGGCTTGCAACTGGTTTCTGGAGTAGGGAGCACTGCCACTTCTTCTGGGACTCCCACACCATCCCCCCCCCCCCTTTTAACTGGGGAGGCTTTTAAAGGCCTCCAGCAGGCCTGAAGTGGAGTCAGTTGGCCTCAATCTGCCTGGGCCAGCTCCCTACCAGCTGCTCCTAATTGTCCTGCAGCCCTCCACCTCTAATTAACAGGCCTTTGACCCTTTGGGGGCTGCCTTTTCCCCACTCTGTAGCAGCTCTTTGGCCTGGCCTTGTCACAGGCTAAGGGGCGTCCCCATTCAGTTTCCTTCACCCTTTTCCTTTCTCAGCTTCTCTCTGCTCCTCTTTGAGTCTCTGTTCCACCCATTCTGTCACCTGCCCTTTCTTGTCAGAAGGAGCCTGAGGCTTCCAGCTACTGCATCTCCTCCCCTCCTCAAAAGAGGAGTGCTGGAAGGGGGTGACCAGGTAGAAAGTGTGAAAAATCAGGACGGGATGTGGGGGGAAGGGTAATAGGAGTCTATATATAAAAAAAACCCTCCCAAATATCAAGACTGTCCCTCTAAAATCAGGACCTTTGGTCACCTTAAGCACCAGTGACCCCAATGGCTAAATCCCAGGCAGCCAATGGTATTGAAACACGGTTCCTGTTTTGGCTGGGTCAGAGGGCCTGGGAGATCCCTAGACAGCTCCTGAGGGGTGTAGTTCCTTCCGGAGAGGAGGGACTCTGACCCATGAAGTAACCCTGAGAGGAAAGTCAGGAGAGGGGGTGATTCCTGCCTGGGTCAAGATGAAAGCTGCCTCTGCCTGTTTCCACTAATTAAAACATATTCTGTTGTAGCATCATCAGTGACTGTGTCAAACCCTAGCACAATAGGGGGATGGTGTATAAGCGCTATGATAGTGCAGGTACCACAGGAACGTGGCAGGGACTCGGCTTGCTTGAGCTAGTCCACCAAGAAGAGATTGCAAGGTCACATAGCTCTTGTTTTCGAATTTGGAACAAAAGACAGATACAAATTCCATGGCCCTAATCTGTGAAAACCTTGTTTACACCATTTAATTCTCATGAAGGAGATTGCATCAGTAGTAAGGGCAGCTAGGGCATACAGTTAATTGAAACCAACAGTGCTGGTTAGATTGACTGGCCATCAGTGGTACCGTGGTTGAAAAACATTTATAAAACTAAAGAATTCAGCTGGCCCAGAACCACCAAGCTAATCTATGCAATTATGTGTGCTAGTTACTGTTACCGTGTGTTTCTTATTAGCTTGCCTCCCATTAATTCCTACACCCTTTATGTCATGTTTCAAATAATGGCAACACACTGAAAGTCAGCGTGTATAGTATCCTGTGTAACTTATACAGCTCAGTAGCCCAACAGGGTCATTTTGATTGGGGTCTCTGTGCAAGATAACTTCAATACATTGTTTTAAACAGTACAACTTCGATCCTGTGGAAATAATAGAAAGTCACCTCAAATAAAGAGCTGTAGTGAGCAGGTATGGACTATTTTACCTCAGAAAAAATAAACCCAAGTATTTCTTTCTATCCGGAGATTAAATCGAGAGGAGAAAATATTTTAAATGTAAATAAAACCCCAAAATGTGTTTCCTAAATCCAATCTATGTTCCTTGGTGGACAGGGGAGCTGACAGTCTGTGTGGGCCCCTGGGCAAGGTGTATATGTGCGTGTGGAGGGGGGCTGCTCCATGCTCCTGGAAGGGGTGGAGCCTCAGGCAGAAGGGGCGGGGAGAAGGACAGCCAGCACAGGAGCCCTGGGCAAAGGGTGGACCAGATATCTTTTTGTGGCCCTCCCCTGAGGACCCTAGGCTGCGGCCTATAAAGTCATTTTCTTAGTCTGATCTTGCTGCAGTAGCACCTAGGTGTCTTAGTCATGAATCAGAGCCTGACAGTGCCAGGTGCTGTACAACAGAACAAAAAGATACCACTGGGCCCAGAGACCTTACAGTCTAAGTAAATAAGAAAGCACTAGCTGAGAAGTGAGATTTTCCATGAGTGTAATAGAGCTACAAACAGAAGTGCAGTTAAGAATTTGTAGAAAAAGCCAGGCATCCAATGTTTATGAATACAGTCAATGCAGAGTATTCTTTTGATGACTAAAAAAAAAAGCTTTTAGAAGCCTTGTTTTCTTATCTCTCACATGACAGACGTTAAGCAGATGCTCACCTGCTTACACATTGCTGAATTACATAAAAGGAAAAGACAACCTGTTATTGTATAACAGATGCTGATGTGCACTGAGAGCCTTTTTGATTTAAAAAACTATCAGCTACCTTCATTTTCACAAGATGAAAGGCAGCCGCTATACATAAGAAATAAGTGTCAGAGAAATATATGGAACAGACTTTGCTGATATGTTTATCTTAAAAATATGATAAATGCCCTCCTGATAATCTGCATTTAATCTAGTAATAAACATTTCTTCCAAGATCAAACTCCTCTGTATTCAGATAAAACAAAACTTGCAGGATGACCATATGCCATAGTGCAGTGGTTCTCAACTCGTTTCAGTCCACGGACCACCAAGCCAATCAAAAAATTTTCGTGGACCACCTCCAGTACATGTAGCACAGGATGAACGACACAGCAACCTCTCAGCACGACGGCGGCAGCTACATTGACGCTCAGAGCCTCAGACGGAAGTTACTGGCAACACAATGCGGTTGCATCCTAGGTGATGCTATAGATGAGGCGCTGCATGCTTGTGAACATGGTGTAAAACAGCCTAATGGCGGCGCTTGCTCACACCGTGTGACTTTCGACAATGTTCCTGTGGACCACCAAAAAAGTCACCATGGACCACCAGTTGAGAACCACAGCCATAGGGTCATCTATTGAATCTGGATAAAATTATATCTCCTCACATTTTCATCTGGCATTCAAAGCTGCAAGGTAGGGTGCGTCTATACTGCACCCGGAGCTTGAAATAAGCTATGCAATTTGAGCTATGCAAATTGCATAGTTTATTTCAAGTTAATTTCAAAATAGCTTATTTCAAAATTTGGCTGTCTACACAGCACTTATTTCAATATACATCGCTATTCTGAAATGTCCCTTACTCCTCGTGGAATGAGGTTTACAGGGACGTCGGAATAGCGAGCCCGTTATATTTCGAAATGACAGGTTTGCTCAAAAGATGCAGAATGGCTATTTTGGGATACCTCCGGTATCCCGAAATAGCGCTGCAGTGTAGACGTAGCCCTAGTGACTTCCTTGATGCTGATGTTTTCTGTTTTTTCTTCACTCAGTGCACAGTCAACCTGTGGAACTCCTTGCCAGAGGATGTGGTGAAGGCTAGGACTTTAACAGGGTTCAAAAAAGAGCTAGATAGATTCATGGAGGTTAAGTCCATCAACGGCTATTAGCCAGGATGGGTAGGAATGGTGTCCCTAGCCTCTGTTTCTCCAGAGGTGGGTGACAGGGTGTTGTGATCCTTCCCCCTGGGGCATCTGGTATTGGCCACTGTCGGCAGACAGGATACTGGGCTAGATGGACCTTTGGTCTGACCCAGTATGGCTGTTCTTATGTTTTTCCAATCTGGTTTTCATTACACAGATGTTATGTGCTTATATATAACTTCAGAAATTTTCCACAACCTATGGCAGGTCTCTTAAATATAAGTTTTAATATAGAAAAATATGCTTTACACTTATGTTACCAGGAGTGGGCAGGCACTGTAAGCCTGTTATCAGTGTTAAGTTAGATAATATCCATAATTTTGCTGAAAAATCTCAACCCATCCCTTGCTAAAACAGGAATCTAGCTAAACATGAATACGGAAGACTGCAGAGACTAATAGTTTGGTACCATATTTTTTCTCTTTTCTAGTAAATGTTATACTCTCAGAAAATGCCAGATTGTACTGTGTCTTTGCTGCATATAAATGGATTTCCATTTATTGGGGTGGAAGGAAGAGCAAACTTCCTTGTCCTACCATCATGCCTCCTTAGAGGGCCATGTCTGAGAGACCATCTGGGCTAAATCATTCTGTGCCCACTCAGTGCTCGGCCACTCTGTTCACACTGCCATTCAAGGGGGCAATTATTTACATTTGATAGGGTAGTTAGGTATGAAATTAACCAAGGCCACCAATGCACTTCACAGAGGCTGAACAAGGATTCATTTCAAACTGATGACCCAGAGATTAAAGGCTCTATATTTCATTCCCATGAATATGGTAGTCTTCCTTGAGGATTTGTGGTAGGCATTGGGACCTTAAATAAAATACGTCAGAGAACTTAAAGTGGACATCAGCTGTAGTATATCTCGATATGCCTGGAATGCTTGATCTGTCTGTAAACACAGAGAAATGAGAACAATATGTTCCTCCTTTTAGCTCCTTATTTCCTACTTTTTGTCTCACCTCAGGTTCCTTCTTGTTCCAATTGCATTTCTATATGGAGTCTTTATTTCACATCCTCCATAGAGCGTTCCCTGAACGCTTTCCTTCTTTTGATTATTCCTCACGTGTGTCTTCTTTCTTTTGTTTTTTCCACCAACTTTCTTCAATAGCTATTTTAGGAATAATAATTACAGTCAGTTATTGGGAACAATTAAAAGCTGTCAAGCATCCCTGAAAAGCAAATGAGGAACAAGAGAATGTTTATATTTGTAATTTCTGTGGAGAGTTTCCTCTGGTGGTGGGCTGGTTTACACAGAGAGGCAGACCAATAAATCAGAGAGGAAATAATACTAGGGACGTATTTTAGTCTTCATTTTAAAATAATTGGTATAACCTTTCTTTAAAAACATTGTTCAGGCAACAAGAAATGAATTCTTATTTACACCTATTACATTCTTTAAAACCCACTGATGTGACACTGTTATCCAGCTAGAAATCATTACAAGTTTTTCTCTTACAATATTGAATTAGTATGATTGTGAACATAAGGTCTCTCTTTTGATCCAACATGCTGTATCAGTGTATTTACTATTATCGTGTATAGTAAATTCCAGAGTTAGGGTTAGGTAGTGCTAGCAGATGCACTATAAACACTGACTCTTATTGTAAAAAATATTTGGTTTCAGGGGATATACAGAGAAAGTTTCCATCTTGTATTAAAAGGTTCCTTTTTGTTGTTTCAATAAACGGAATAGTTCATTGCCAGCTAGTAAAATAATCCGGTTTCATCAGTGCATGTGATCATTAGGTTGCAGCATTCTGGAAAGGAGAATCAGACACTAAACTGATTTGACTGATCCAAGTCCCTAGAGTGGTACAAAGCACCTGGACAACACCAATGTAGATGGCTCTTTATATTTAGATGGCATGATTGTGGCTACTTCTTCTTCTTAAACCCTTGTACTCCGAGTGGAGCACAGGCCATTTACAAGTCTTCTCCACTTCACTCTGTCTTGAGACAAAACTTCTAGCTGACCAGGAGTACCCCAGTTGTTGTCCTTCAATCTCAGTAGATCTTCTCCACATTGTCTGAGATCTTCCTCTTTTGCGTTTTCCTTGCAGGTTCCATGTGAGAGCTTGATGGACTATGCTAGATGATGGTTTTCTGAGAGTGTGGCCTACCCATCTCCACTTTCTTCTCTTGATTGTGGCTACTACAGTTTATTAAATCCCCAAATCCAGATCTCAATTTTACAGTTGTAAATCAGGAATAACTCCTTTAAGTCAGTGGTGGTTTACTACTTTTGTATCACTGCACACTGGACAAGAATGTAGGTCCTTTTGCATGTTACGAATGTTCCCCTTTAATTAAAAAATACTATAATTTACTGTTCAATTATTAGTATTAAGATTAATCATAACTCATTAATACATTGGGCTTAGGGTAGAAAAAACTGTTAGATGAGGGGCATCCAGGGACTCTTGAAGACAAACAGTATAAAACGAACAAACCAAACAACAAATTCTTAAAAGATGTGATAGAAACATCACAAATCAAAATCAAATTTAAGAGCATTTGCAGAACCATATATGTGAGGAAATATTGCATTCGGGATAAAAGATCAATTAATATTTGAAGAAATAGATGGAAGAGAGATTCTCATGCTCTCATTTAAAAAACAATTGTAGACGTGTCTGACAATATTATAAACCAAAGCAACTTTAGTGAGGTATGTGCTCTTCCTTCCCACCTTTCTAATGCCACAGAATAAGAATGTCTTGGGAAAGAAACACTATATTATACTTTGAGAAACATATTGTTTATTTCTCTTACGTTTCATTCCCAATAAAACATTTCAGTGTTTCTAAGATGGTCAGGCTGTATATTTTAATTTCCATCACTGTTTGGAAAGTATAACACCTGCAGCATCCAACCCCCGGCCCCTTCGCCCACAATAACCCCTCCCATCAGATCTTCTCCCCCATGTTGAGTAATCCTATTGAAGTCAATGGGACTATTTTGAGTAAGATACTAGTTAATGTGAATACGTGTATTAGAAGCCAGTCATAAATATTTTTTTACTTCTAAATCTGTCCTCCTGCGAAAAGTCGAGAAGCATTTTGTTCTATCTATTACAGAAAGCGGAACTGATTAGGGACCATTTCTGCAAAGCTTCACTTCCTAATTTCCTTGTGACTGGTAATTTTGTTTTTGTTAGGCCAAGAAATTACAGCACACGTCCTCACCAAAATGTAGTCTCATGTTTCTTTTGGATTCACTGCAAGGATGCATGTAGCCTTTTGGCTTTATTGTTTCGTCAGTCCAATGACTTTAGACTAATTACAGTACATTTCACACTAGGGATGTAAGCGACTAGTCAGCTATCCGGTAAGTCTAAGCTTATCAGATAGTCGACTAGTCCCTTGACTAGTCGCTTCCCCCCCCCCTTTCCTGCCTCTATCAGAGGCAGCAAAGGGGGGGGGGGGGGGAGCAGGAGCTGGTGCTCGGGGGAGCTAGCTTAAAAGCTGGTTCCCCTGAGCACCATCTCTGTGGGGGGCAGGAGGGTAGTGGGGACTGAGCGCGAGCTGGGAATCAGCTGATTCCTGGCTCACATTCAGTTCCCGACACTGCACCTCTGCTTTTTAAATGTATTAAGAGCCTGCCAGCTCTTAATACATTTAAGAGGCAGAGCCGCAGCAGGGTTAGCTCCCGGGGCCAGGAACTAACCCCTCTGCGGCTCCCCTGCTTATTGACTAATCGGAAATTCCATCGACTAGTCGATTAAACTAAATTTAACATCCCTAGTTCACACGGGAGGAAGCAGCTATTGTACATTTGTGAATAACTACAAAACATACAGCACAGACATCTGAGTATAAGTAATGGGGTAATGTCTCAGTGGCTCAGGAAAGCAGTGAAATGCATATCTTATACGATTTTCTTTCAGAGGATGATAAAGGTCCACCGAATGAGAAAGTTACAACCATTGTTTTCTTACACTCTCGTGTCTGACTTAGTAACAGCTACAACTGATTTTTCTCGAGAACCTACTGCAACTGAACCGCTTTATATATAATATATATAAAAACAGAACCAGAACTGGATAATTCATACATTATAGGGGATAAATGATGCCATGCCTATTCTGCTAATGCAGGGGAATAGCTCTAAATGATGCAAGATTTGTCCCTGTAACAAATCTACGCTTTGTCTGCGCTTGAAAACTATAGTGGCATAGGCTGCACAGACACTACCGCAAGATGCGGTAGCTATGTCAATAGAATAATGCTTCCACTAACTTGGTGCATTCCACACAAGGAACTTAGGTTGGCTTACGTACATCACCATGGGGGCTGGATTTTTCACACCCCTGAGCGGCATAGCTGGGTCAATCGCTTTCTAGAGTGGACCAATCATACACATTCCTTAAGGCTATATCTAGACTGCAGGCTTCTTTCGGAAGAAGTTTTTTCAGAAGAGCTCTTCCGAGAAAAATTCTTCTGAAAGAGCATCCACACACAAAAGCTCATCGAAAAAGCATCTGCTTTTTTGAAAGATAGTATCCACACTGAATGGACGCGATCTCGCATTTAAGATGTGATTACTGTGGATGAAGTGGCCACCAGGGCACCTGTGCTTTTTCCTCTTTCCTCTTCTTTGGAAAGAACTCCCTCTTCCCCATTCACACACCCCTTTTCCTGAAAGAGCTCTTTTGGAAAAAGGCTTCTTCCTCATAGAAAGGGGATTACCAACGCTGGAAAACCCCCTCTGTTCTTTCGATTTACTTTCGGAAGAATGTGTTTGCAGTGTGGATATCTCAGGTTTTGTCGGAAAAACGGCCGTAGACATACTCTAAAACTCTGTAGTGTAGACATACTCTAAAACTAACAGGGATTACCACTTGGAAGCAAGTAGGCTTGGTTGAATTATGTGTTATTGGTTGGGAATTCAACCTTTTTTTCCTGACTGCAAACCACCCTCGACTTTTTTTGAATGACTCCGTAATTCACAAGGACTCAATACGTCTGAGGAGTAATTCTTACCTTATTGATTGCAAACTGTTCTGCTATAATATTCCATTTTCATTATTTATGCCATGCAATTGATCCCTTCAGTCACAGGGTACTATTTTCTGTTCCCTGACTGCCTGATTGGAACTTTTTAAACAGGAGAGCAATAAGGGTTTTCAGGTTAATTAATGCTAAGCTTGAGTGATTTAGGGGACTTGCAGCCCCTTTCATGCACAACTGGTGGTTGTCTAAACATTAATGAAAAACATGACCTGCAAAGCATAGCAAACTCAGTTTGGTGCATTGTGGACAGTCAGAAAAATGATTTGTGAATGTTTTCCCCCAATCTAACAATACTGAGGGCTGCATTTTTCTATGGTCTCCATTTCTGGATGGCTTAACAGTTCCCCCGACCCAAAAATATCAAAACAAGGCCATATATATCTGATAGCCTGATTCTCCTCTTATGTCACTTTGGGTACGTCTAGACTACGGGCTTTCTCGTCGACAGAAGTTTTGTCGACAGATACAGTCGACAAAGCTTCTGTTGACAAAGAGCGTCCAGACTACATCCAGTTCTGTCGACAAAGCAAGCCGCTTTGTCGACATGACAGTGTAGACCAAAGGACAGTGTAGATGCAATAACGCGTTATTCCTCATAGAAAAAGGTGTTATTCCTCATAGAATGAGGTTTACAGTCGTTGACAAAACTGCCGAGTTCTGTCGACGTTATGTCGACAGAACTCAGCGGCAGTGTAGACGCAGGTATAGTTTTGTTGACAAAAGTCCACTTTTGTCGACAAAACCCTGTAGTCTAGACACACCCTTTGAGTCAGAAGTAATGCTACAAAAGTCAGTGGAGTTACATTGGTATAGGACTGTTGCGTGGTGACTCGGGCACAGACATGCAGTCGTATGTTCACCAGAATATACCTCTTCTATTTACACAGCATTAGCTTTCTAGCGAAACAGCCCTCTACTGGTACCTGCTTTTAAGTAACAAAAGAAGAATGGGGTGGAAGTTTACAAGGTTTTCCTGAACTCTTTCCCTAGCCTCATTTCAAAGCCAGTATGTTTTCATTTATAGTGCAGGTTGGACCTCTCTAGTATGGCACCCTCGGGACCTGAATGGTCCCAAATGAGAGAATTGGACAGGCCAAGGGCGGTCCCCTGCCACTGGACCCCAAACCCACTACCTGCTGCTATCAGGCTATCACCCCAGCAGGCACCCTGCCTCCACTCCACCACACCACACTAGCCTGACCGGGCTACTTGCGCAGCTGCTGCCGGCTACCGCTCCTGCCGTGGGGCTCCAGCCCTGTTCCCGCCTGCTGCGGGTTGCCACAGGGCTCTGGCCCCATGCTGCTGGGGCCGGCTGGGGGGCTCCAGCCCTGGCCCCACTTGCTGCGGGTTGCCACAGGGCTCTGGCCCCATGCTGCTGGGGGACTCCAGCCATGGCCCCGCTTGCCATGGGCTGCTGAGGGCTCTGGTCCCAGCCCTGTGCTGCCAGGGACTGCTGGGGGGTCTTGACCCAGCCCTGCTCTGCTGTGGGCTGCCAGACACTGTCGGGAGTTGCCAGGGGCCCCTGCCCCCTATAATGCTGGGGGCTGCCGCAGGCTCCAGCCCTGGCCCTGCGTTGCTGGGGGCTTCCGCGGGGCTCCGGCCTTGTTGTCCTTGGTCCCAGCCAGCCCTCCTGCCATTGGGCTCTCTGGCCCAGGAGCATCCATGGTTCTGCCAGACCACAGAAGTTGCCGGACCAGAGAGTGCCAGTTTCTGGAGCTGCAACCTGCAGCGTATATCGCTTCTCTTCAGTGGATTTTTCATTAGTCACCAACAGCTAAGGGATTAAATTGATCATCTGGTTGAAGATAAAGCGAAGTAAAGTGCCTCACCAATGGTTCCCCAGAATTACTGGTATATTCGGTTCCATTTTGTACATCATCATTTTAAAGCGAGGCCATTCACTGATACAGGGCCACATTCAGCCTCCCTTACCGTAAGAAATACCTCATGGTGACAAGAATGGTTATTGTCTTAGGGTCACACCATCAGGTAGGTCCACATACCTCACATCGTTTCCTGGACAACCTCAGTCATGTTGCCTGCGCTGGTTGCGAGACAGCGTCCACACCAAAAGGGAAATACTGCCACAGCCCACAAGGGCCAGGCCCCAGCCTCACACAAAGGAGGGCAGAGCATCTTTCAGCCACCCCAGGGAGTCTCAGTTCTCAGGATTTCGTCCGGCAGGTTTTCACAAAAGAAGTAAATTGGCCCAGGTTCTTTCCTCAGAGGGCTCAGGCTAACAGATCTCCCAGGCCATTCTCCGGCCTGTAGCTCACACATCCCTGGTATGGAAACTAGGCTGGGTTTCTCCTTGTTAAGGGCTGCCCCCAGGCCTGACAAGTCACACTGGTTGCTGCTGATTATGACCACAACACGGGAGCTATTTAACTCCCTCCTGACTGCTGTGGGTGGGGTCGTGTGCGCCACCCCAGTGAGGTATCCTCTCTTAACAGCAGTGGGGTTTTGCCTAGAATAATGCATTATTCGTTCTGAGTAGCAAAATGTAGTCCTTGGACATTTAGATTTCAAAATCCTTATTTTATTAATTTTTAAAGCAATCAAGAACATTTTTAAAAGGCTGCCATGCTAATTTTGGTGTTTTTCCCGTGGTGATGTTGTACCACTTAACATTTCCGCCTACACATTTTCTCCCTCATAAAAAATATACTTTTCACAGATTACCAAATGATGTATCTTAAGTTTGTTGATTCTATCCAAGGCAGACTTCCAGCATAAATCAGTTCAGAGTTTCACAGCATGGAATGGATCCCAAAGGATCCAGTAAAACAAAAAAACAAAACAAGAACCAAAACAAAAAACCAAACCCCTTAACACACAGCAATATTTATGTACAGTCACATATGCTAGTATCAAAAAAGGATTTAGACCTGTTGGACATGACAGCCCTTCAGCTCTTTCGCTGGTACCTGATCTTTGAAGAAATGAATTGCTTACATCTAGTATGTACCAAGCCAAAGGATATATTGACGGAATTGACCATATGATAGAGGGAGTGGAAAGGAGTAGGAATAAATGTGTAAGCCATTGATCACATGAAATCGCTAGTTCTGTTCGCTGCTATTTTAAGAAAGACATATACAGTTATAGTCCCCAAGACTCACCTGCGTGCACAAATTTTTGCACGTGAGTAGTCCTGCTATAACTCTTTGATGGTTTGGGCCTAGACACATCCCAAAAAGTGAGGGTGAAAAACATTAACCATCTCTCTATAAGCTTTTTTTATTTATTTCAAACAATTTGAAATAAATAAATTTGAGCAATTTGTTGTGGAAGATAATTATAGGTGGGGCGACCAAGCGCCTCCTCAACATTGTTGGGTCCCATGCTTTCAGGTAGATCACTTGCCTCAGAAGGTCACAGCAGCCCTCCGTTTAGACACCAGCTTGCTGTTGGTTGAGCTACTCTCATTGCCCAGCATGGGGAAAAGAGGGAGAACCAAACTTAATAGTCTCTGTGGCTCCTACAAGTGGTACAGGGTAGGACAAACCCCTGTACCAAAACCAGTCTCTTTCTAGTACTGAAATGGGGAAGTTGGTGGGAGGAAGGGGAGCCAGGGCCCGCCCTCTGCTCCAGGTTCCAGCCCAGGAACCCTGCAATAGCAGCTGTCTGTAATGTTTCTGGTAACAGCTGTGTGAGAGCTACAAATCCCTGGGCCACTTCCCCACAGCTTTCCCCAGCACCTCCCTTACTGCAGGTTCTTCCTCTTGGTACCTGCGTGCGCTTGTTCCTCCCAGATTCTCCACAGCTTCTTCTCTCCTCAAAACTCCTCGCCACACTTGCTCTCCTCAGCGCCTTCCTCATACATGGAGTACGCAGAAGGGAAGCCTTTTTAAAACCAGGCTCAACTGGTTCTTACTTGGCTCCCCCGTGTTCTGATGAGTCTGGCTCCCTTGCGTCTGGAAGCTTCTTAATTGGTTCCAGGTGTTTTAACTGGCCTGATTGCTCTGATAGATTCTAGCAGGTTCGTCCTGGTTCTGGATCAGCCCTTGTTAGCTTACCCTGGGAACAGAGCCTATTTAATCTGGGGCTAATATATTTCCCCTCCACCATTCTCCTATAGCCCTCTGGCCTGACCGTGTCACAGTGGAAACAGAGGAGTCTCTCTGCATTACTCAGAAATTGGAAGTCAAGTGACCAGATTGTGCACATGTATTAGAGTGGGTGGACCCTGTGCCCTCGAAGTCAGCTGGGCTCCACAAATGCAGCAGCCGGCCTACACAGGTCCAACTGATCAGGAATTTGAAGTGTGCTGAGTGTGATTAGAGGGAGGAAAGAAATCCACCGTGAAGTGAGGTGAGTGAAGGCACTAGAACTAAAACTGCAGGGGCCTGAGGGCAAGGGAAATATAACTGCCTATCAGTCGATCAGGAATACATTATCTCACATTTAGAAATCTCCCCAGGAGGCCTTGTCTGCATGCTGGACTACATGGCTGATACATTACATCCAGCTAACAAAACCTTTATGTCATCTACATCTCTGCTATAACTAAGATGCATGTACAAGGAAAGCTAGTGACTCTGAAACAAATTGGCAATTGATTACTAGTCCATTATGGGGCCATTAGTTCCTGAGGTACCGTGCAACTGTCCCTGAAGAGAACACTTACAAAAGCAATGCTCCTCTTCAGGGGGTACCTACGTCTACCTGAACCACATGACGGAATTCCACATACATCTTTCCCGTAGCCTACAAGAAAGGAAAAATCTGGCAGATTTTCCAACCGCTTTTGATATTGCAACATGTTGTTACAGGAAACCAGAATGCAGTAGAGAACTTATCAAACAAATGGTCCTTTAAACAGAATAAAGGTGAGAAAAGTTTGGAGCTGCCGGTCCATGCTTAGACTGTATTGAGAAAAGGAACTTTCCAAAAATGGTATTAATAAGGGCCAGATTGAGTCCAAGGGGGGCATGTCATTGCACCACTCCAGAAGTATCTTGAGCTTTGTCTGCACTACACAGCTTTTAGCAAGACCGCTGTGTCGACACAGCGGTCTTGCTAAAAGTTGGGCACTGTAGCCACTGTGGGTTGGCACTTTTGCTGACAAAATACTTCCACCCCCAACGAGCGGTGTTCACATTATCCACAGGCGAGCGTTCCTGCTGGCAACGCGCTGCTCTCACTGACCATTGCCACAGCATAACTTTTGACTTTTGGGAGTGAGGGGGCTAGCATCTCTGAATGACAAAAGTTTTGTCGTTCAATTGCCAGACCAAAGCCTTGGACTCATGGGCTGTACTTCTCTCTTGGCTTCCTGCTTCCTCCACAGAGGTAATTATTTGTTGATGGTCTAGACCAGCATGTTACCGACACCACTTCTGCTCAGTTCCATTAGCCCAGGGGCCAGCAACCTTTGTCTCTCAGCCCATCAGGGTAATCCACTGGCGAGCTGCAAGGCATTTTGCTGATGTTGACTGTCCACAGGCACGGTAGCTCCCAGTGGCTGGGGCTTGCTGTTCCTGGCCAATGGGAGCTGCAAGAAGTGATGTGGGCTGAGGAGCAGATCCAGTGATCTGCCTCCACCCACTAAGTGGCCACAAGGCCTCCATACTCTCTCAGTAGACCTTTATTCTCACACTGAGCCCCAGAGAAGCAAGTGGGGCTCTGCGCAGGCACAGAGGTCTGCCACTAACGATGCCCTTGCATCAGGGCCTGAAATAGCAAGAAACAAAAACAAAAAACCCCCAAAAAGCAGAACAAACAAACAAAGCCAACCAACCAAGCACTAAAGGATAAAGTGATATGCAAATAAATGCCAGCAAAAATATCTTGTGGCGATAACAAATAATGTAAGCTAGACACACAAGTACAAATGCATCCAATGGGGAAAAAAAATTGAATTCATATTCAGGATGCAACTAATCAGTTTGTTCTTCATCCTCAGAGCCCATTAAAATGATCCATCCTGCTACGTTTCCTAAGCTGTTCAGCAAGAAGTATTTTGGCTCCTTGTAGTCAAAAGAGATTTTTTTTTTAGCTTGAATAGTTAAACACATTTGGCAAGAGGAAGCAGTGATGCACTGGAATCCAATATAGTATGCTTGGAAGGAGTCTCTGGTACTTAGATCTATCCTGCTTGCATTGTTAATTAAGTTAGTTCCTATGCTGTAATCTGCAGACGTGTTTTTTAAAATGTGCAACTGACCTATAAAGATGGACTGAACTAATTTTAATGGGAGAGTGGCTCCAATAACAACTGATTCAATTATTTCAGAATGGGACTATAATTGATATTTACTATTGTTTATGAAAACGTATATATTGAATCAGAGTAAAGAAAAAAATAATTACTATCTAAGGGACTTACCTTGCACACATCAGAACACTCCTAGGTACTGGAAAGTTTAATTGGCGAACTAAATCTCTGAGTGCTAGAAGCAGGGACTGGATGACAGAGAGTGGCTCACTTGTCAGACTGCCTTGTTTTGTTCATTCTCTGAAGCTTCTGGCATGAGCCCCTGTCAGAAGACAGGATATTGGACTAGACCAGTGATTTTTCAAAGTACAGTTCATGACACCGCACTAGGTCATGGAATGTCGGGCACTGGGTCTCATTGCAGGAGGGGGAACAGGTGACCTGTGGGGGGGCTAAGGCAGCTACTGGCCTGTCCTGGCACCGCAGACTGTGCGGGGCTCCAGAAGGGGCTGGCAGCAGGCCTGGCTCCTAGGTGTGTGTGGGGGAAGAGAGCACACAGGACTCTGTGCACTGCCCCTGCCCCGAGCACTAGCTCCGTACTCCCATTGGCTGGGAGCCTGCTGCTGGCTGCTTCTGGGGCACAGCATGGTCTGCGGTGCCAGGAGAGGCAGGAAGCTGCCTTAACACTGACCAGGAGCCACTCAACATAAGCCCCTCCTGCCCCAGCCCTGAACCCCCCCCCAAAGCCAAAGCCCCCTCCTACAGCCCAAAGCTTTCCTCTTAAGCCCCACCCCAGAGTCCGCACTCGACTCAGATTATGTTTGGTCATGGGCATCAACAATTTTCTTCAACTGGGTCATGAGAAAAAAAAGTTTGAAACCCGCTGGACTAGATGGACCATTGGTCTGACCCAATATGTCCATTCTTTTGTAGCGTATCACATTAGTCATGGCAAGTTATGAGTTAAGAACGGAGCCCTTTTCCCATTTCCCTCTCATTTATGAACGGGTTCCATTTCTGTGGCTGTCCTTGTTACCTGAGAATTCTTTGCATAGTCACAGGAAACAATGAAATAACATGAGATCTATTTATAACAGCTCTTTGCTGTTCATTTTTTCTTCTGTGGCTAGTCATCTAAAGTATATGGTGATATTTCTGCTAGGATGACTGGACAGTTTTACTAAGAGAACTAACTACAAATAAAAAATGAACTTTTGCTAGGAATACAGAGGGCTTGTTTACACTGCCTGCCGAGATCGACAGGCAGTCATCGATCCAGCAGGGGTTGATTTATCTTATCTCGTATAGATGCTATAAATTGATCACCAAGCACTCGCCCATCGATTCTGGTACTCCATCGGAATGAGAAGCGCAGGAGGAGTTGATGGGAGATCATCAGCCATCAACTTGCTGCAGTGAAGACATAGAAGTCAATAGATCTAAATATGCCGACTTCAGCTATGTTATTCACGTAGTTGGATGTGTGCATCCTAGATTGATGGCCCCTGGTAATGAAGGCAAAGCCTCAGATGATTTAATCCTTTGTGCTAGAATTCAGGACACGTTTGGGATTCACACACATTTTTATGGACATTTGACAGCTGTGCAAATATTTACAAATAATGAACAAAAACAGCCCTGTGAATAGTATGGGTGCGACATTGGGCTTCAACTCACAAATAAGTTGAATCAGGTTTGACACTATTCAACTAGCTACAAATGTAATCAACTGAATATCAGTTTAGACACATTTCCTCCCCATCCCATCTGTCATAGAATTTGGCAGGGCTGTTTGGATGAGACAGAACTCTGGAAAACATCCTTTCAGGATACTACCCTCACAGTGAATTGTGTTGTAAACAGTCTCGGAGCTCGGTTCTTCTTACCGAAATGCAGGAAGAGACCGTGGTGTAAAACTAGCATGAGAAGAGAGGCAAGCACTCAATCACTAGTTATTATCATCACTTACCGCAGCACTAGCCTGGATGCCGTGGGGGATCTGCTCGTGCAGTAACAAGCTAGCGCACACAATAGTAGTTCTATCAGGTCAATCGTCTTCAAACTAAAATCCTGCTGGAGGCAGGCATCCAAAACAAAAGGCATAATGGCATTTAATTTTCCACTCGGGGAGAGTAACATTGGAATTGTTAAGCAAGGCTTCAAGGCTGACACGAGGAAGAACAGAAGAGTTGTTAACTCTTTTCTCTAACAACGTTTGTATTAACCTATTCAGCACAGGGGAAAATAAAAGTGAAAACATTCACATGAGCTTTTTTGTCAACAACAACGGTCATCCAGGATAGCCCTGGCATTACTAGGAAGGTGCAAACATCCCTGTTGACTAGCCATAACTAATATCAGAACACAATTCATCCAGGCATATCGGCAGGAGTCACTCCTTCAAGGAAAACAGCACTAACCCCTACCCACATGAAACTAGGCAGCCTCACGAATAAGAGTCACAGTCATTAAGCATTGTAAGGCAGATATGAACGGAAGGCACCGCCCAGTAATGGGCCCCCTCCGTCTGTTTTCATGGTAGTGTTTTGGGGGTCTTCTTATAATCTACATGGAATGGTGATTTTAGAGCCTACAATACACAACACCGCTGATGTTGAAAGCCTTTTAGTTTAGTTCATTTTAAGAATGAGCTCTGCCAAGACTGCTTTGCTAGACCTCTCCAGCACCCACCATGTGGAGTCAGTCAACAAGGAATTCACAGCTAACTCCACCCGGGTGGGGGGGGGTTGGGAATCGGGGCATGGAGAGCTGTGGGATCCCAAATGTTTCTGGGTACTCTGCAATGCCTCAAGGGCACCACAATGTCAGTGACCAGCACAGAAGCCTCTTTGCCTGCCAGACTGCACTGACATGTGGTGGGTTTCCAATAAGCCCCCTCCCCACCCCAGCTCAAATAGAAGGATTTGGCATGGGAGCAGGCAGAAAGAAAAGGAGGCAAAATCCCTAAGGGATGAAGCCTTTCCCAGCTATAGCCAAAGCAAAATACATCGTGTCCATCTTGGTCCCTGCAGCAGAACTGTTAGAGGGCTTGTCTGGCTTCACGGGACTATTCAGGGCTATTACCTGGGACGCTCAGTTCTAGTTTTTCTCTACATTTGAGGGAGGTTGGGTATTGGCCTGTAGAGCTCACTGGCCAAGATTGAGGCCCATCACTGGGGTTGGATTTTTTTTAAACTCCTCTGCTTAATTCTCCAGAAGTGCTGGATGCCTCATGCCTCCTGATTGCAGGTTGCAATTTGTGGGCCAGAATTAAGCAGCAAGCCCCTCCCGGCAGTCCCTGGATAATATCTTTGCCTCCTCTCTGCCTGGGCTGTGTGCAGCAAGCCAATCCCGTCCAACCTAACACCTGGTCAGATCACACTGACTCCTTCCTCCACCAATCACCAGTGTCTGGGATGCATAGGGGTTGCAGCGCTCTAGTGCCTTAATATGAGATAAGTTGCTACATCCAATCCACTCAAGATCCCTCTGGATTCAGCTCCCTCCTGGCCCAGGCCGTAGCCTTCCGTAGGTTCAGACCTATATGCTGTAACTTCTGCCAGACCCTGCCTATGAGCCTGGCTGTTGTTGCTGCTGCTATGCTGTGCCATGCCAGAGAGAACTAGCTCCATCACAGAACAGATCCACTAAGAGACGGAACCCAGTCTGCTAACCGATAGCCCACAAGAACTGATGGCGGGGGGAAGGAGGAGAGTAAATCTGTCGAGCCCTGGGTGGATACAAAATTTGTATCCACATCTGCAAAAATGAGCCATGGCTATCCACACTGTGATAGGGTGGACTAAGCTCTGACACCCCCTATAGGAGGCCAGAGGCCTTGCCACACCCCATCCCAGTGGGGGGAGCAGAAGAGAGGTCCTCCAGGCAGGGTAGAGTGGCTGTCTCTGCAGCGGCCAATCAGGGCCCAGTAGACCAGTATAAAAGAAGCTGCTGGGCTAGGGCCTGGCAGTTTCTCACAGGAGCGCCACCCAGGTAGTTCTATATACTGACTGGGAGAACAGCAGCACTACGGACAGCTCCCAGTGTAAGCAGAACTTTAGATCTGGGTGAGGCCCAGGTCCAGTGGCTGAAGACTGGCCACAAGCTGAATACAAGAACTGATAGCACTGCGGACAGGGCTAGTGAGATCCTAGCCTCAGCACCTTGTGATGACCAGACAGGGCAGCATCCGGGGGAAGTGACCCAGGGAGCAAGGAAGTACCAGACGGCCAGGCAAAGAGCTTACCCAACACCCCTCGGGCACAGAGGGGTGCTCACAAATGGGTAGATCGTGTTACACGCACCCACATCCACGGATGCAGATACCTGTGGATATAAAGCGGATATCTGTGGATTTGCAGGGCTCTATAAATCTGCTTCTTAGCAGGGTGATCCTTCATACAGTGTGATTCGAACAGTGTCTCCAGTCTAAGCCAGCCGGAAACTCCTAGTGAGGAATATTAAAGCCAGCAATAATATTTTCAAGGACATCCACATAGCGTGAGATGTTTCCGATAGTCTGTTGTGATGGAGCGACCGCTTCTGTGGAAAGCTCTGTGCAAATGGCTGCCTTTCAACTAATGCTCTGCAAATTCTACCTATTGTGATGCGGGGACAGCATTTTCAAACAGCCCCCCCCCCCGCCAGTTAGCGTATTGCCAGCCCAAAGGCTCAAGCACATATCAAACCCCTAAACGAGACTTGTTTTTTAAAGTATGATACTGCGAGGTTTTGGCCTACCTTGATTTTTGAGCTCCCCCTGCTTAGGGGGATGTCCCCGCACATGCTTACTGGAGTAAGGTCATTTGGGCTCCCGCTGCAGGAGCATTCACCTTCACATCTGTCCCTCTCTCTCAGCTCAGCAATTAATCCTGACCCCCATTTCTGCCCACTTGGCCCCTGCATCACTTCTGCCCATCCCCAACCCCCATCCAGACTTATCTCTGCTCCTCCTTTCACCTCTCTCGCCCACGCCTGCAGCGTCATCTACTCTACCTATTCCAGGGGGAAGGACTCTACCGGTCCTTCACCCCTTTGCTCCCTTTCCAGGTGATGGAGGGAGTGTGGGAGGACCAGAGGAGTCTTCCCATTGCTTGCAGGACATGCAGCAAAGCCCTCCCTCAGCTGTCAGGCTCCTTCTGCCTTCTCCCTTCCTGTGAGAACAGCTTCAGCTTCTGAGAGCTGGCAGGGGAGAACTCAGCCAGCTTCCTGCAGCATCTCTGACCAGCTGCTCCACCTCAGGAGCTGAGGAAGGCCAATCCATGGGGGTTTTCAGCCAGGGTTGAAATTTGCTAAAGGGATGGAGCTTCTCAGACTTAGGCCTTGTCTCCACTTACCGGGAGATCGATGCTATGGAGATGGATCTCACGGGGGTTGATTTAGAGGGTCTAGTAAGGACCCACTAAATCAACCACTGATCATACTCCTTTTGACTCCGGCACTCCATTGGGTGACAAAAAGAAAGGGAAATTGACAGGAGAGTTTCTCCCATCATGCCGCAAAAATTTGATCTACAGTACATCGAATGCAGCCACGTTATTCATATAGCTGGAGTTGCGTACCTTAGTTCGCCTTTGCCCCCCTAGTGTAGATCTGGCCTCAGATGATCATCAGACTGGCTCCCAGCTCTGTTGGCATCCCATCACTCACAGATCACAAATCAGAAGAGTTGGTGATGCTGTGTCCCGTCGTGGAAATCTCTCCTGGTTCTCAGTGGGCACTGAACAATTCTGAAAGTCTGGTTGCTCGCTTCTTTTATGAGCCACGCTGCTGCTGAACACTTTTGAAAATTTAGCTCCTAATGCCCTGTCTGGTTTCTGATTTGCATCACAGTGTGCTTGCCAGTTCTGCCTCCCATGGGTACCATCAGACATGGTGAAGTCGAGCAAAGGGAAGAGAGTACTAGGACAAGAGCTAACCCTCTGTTCTTGAATGTCAGATAAATATTGATAAGGTGCATGAAAAGGCAAAAAGAAATAGGCGCAGGTCTAGCTGCCGTATGCAACACTAGCCAGGCAATAAATTTGATTGTTTTAAAAGAGACAGCAGAGTCCTAGGTCATCTTTGCGAATCCTAGGTCACCCAGCAAATATCTAACCCCAATAAATGTGAGATCTAATTCACTATTGCTCTGCAAATGGAGCAGTAATTTACACCTGAGGCAGGACCATGTATATATAGGCCATCCCTGACAGTTTGTCTAACCTGTTCTTAAAACCCTCCAAGGATAGGGATTGCATAACTTCCCTGGGTTACTCATTCTAATACTTAGCTATCCTTCTAGTTAGAAAGATTTCCCTTATACCCAGCCTAGAGCTCCCTTGAAGCAAACTATATGCAACTGATTACTTCTTGCCCTACCATCAGTGGACATGGAGAATAACTGATCATTGTCCTCCTTAGAATGACCTTTATATATTTAAGGACTGTTACCTGTCTCCCTTATCCTTCTTCTTATGCAGTATCCGTTCTGGGCATATCCATGGTAGGTTAATAGTGGACAGAAATCAGCTGAACTATTTATTGTGTGGAAAAATGAGTACTTGTTTAAGCTAATGGAGAGCAAGTTATTTGTTGAAATTAATGAACCATATTCAATACTGCTCAGCATTTTAGAAGTTAGAGGGAAATAATGGAAGAGATAAGGTTAGAATAAAATTAATACAGTCTAACATAAAACACATTTACTTTTTCTTATGGGAATTTGTATTCTCCAGAGTCCTAAGGGAAGACCAAAATAAATCAGTATTTGAAATGTTATTAGCAGAATGAAATTAGATTAGATGTATGCATTTAAGATTTTAGAAAATGAAAAAGCAACAAATACTAATTTTATGAAGTGATGAAGAGATGGATGCCTCCAAATGTTATCTACAAGGGTCCCAGATTCTATGTGATTTGGGGAAAAAAATTACATTGCTTCCTAAGCAGAGCAGAGCAAGGAATAAACGTACCTGGTAATCACATGAACCAATATTGTGATTAAACAGTGATGTTGAAACTGTGTCTGGGATATGACCAGTAGGTCCCATAGTATTATTCAAAATTAAACCGATAAAGACAAGAAAGACTTTGTCATACGCTGTTGGTCATTGTGGCCAATTAATAGAGGACATGTATTCAGCATTATTTCTTGGGATGGGTGAAGCAGATTTCAAACTTTAAGCGCCTGGTATGTAGAAGAGGTTTTCAGCTAAACTAAGGGAGACTTTTTGAGCACATTTTAATCTGTAGCAGGAAGCTAAACAAGAGGAAGTGGGACAAGTTCTTGGCAGAAACTTTAAACAAACAGTCTAAAAAAGCCCCTTGTTCAATGTTACAAGAGAGTGACTTTCTGTGTGTCTATCATTTTCATGTGTTTTTTTAATACCTGGATTTGGATTACCTGCCTACAGGCAACTCAAAGCACATAAATTAATGGAAATTAGAGGGTCACTCTGTTTGCAAAGAGACACCAAAGGGGTGACTTCAAAACGTCTTCCTTTTCCCATAGGTTACCCATTTGTTCAAGCAATAAGGGGCAATCAGGATATATAGGCATTATCCAAAATTCCTAAGATATGTCTAGGAAGGTGTCCCGAAATAGCTTCTCAGTGTCTTAACAAGCCACCTGTTATTTCAAAATATTTTTCGAAATAACGGGCACACTACTTGGGCATCTCTGTAACCCTTGTTCCACAAGGGTTAAGGAATGTCTCAAAATAGGGTGTTATTTTAAAATCTGGTGCTATGTAGACATGCCAAATTTTGAAATAAGCTATTTCGAAATAGAATCGAAATAAGATACGCAATCTGTGTAGCACAAATTGCTCATCTTATTTTGAGTCTGGGGTGCTGTGTAGACGCACCCCTACTGAGTTCACAGATTTCAGTGGAGTTTTGAGCTCAAGGGAGTACAATATTAAGGGTGCATCTACACAGCATCCTAAACTCGAAATAAGATACACAATTTGCGCTACGCAAATTGCGTATCTTATTTTGATTCTATTTCAAAATAGTTTATTTTGAAATTTGGCATGTCTACAGAGTGCCAAATTTTGAAATAACACGCTATTTTGGAACGAGGGTTACAGGGATGCCAAAATAGTGCGCCTGTTATTTCAAAATATTTTTTGAAATAACAGGCGGCTTGTTAAGGCACCGGGGCAACTATTTACAGTACCTCTGGTATCCTGAAATAGCCGCACCGTGTAGACTTACCCTAAGTGTATGGGGAGAAACAATTTAAAATATGTTTGCTACTATTGACTTCTTTAGTTACAGAGATCACATGAGGTACTCTTTTAGTCAGTGTCCCTCCCCACTTTGTGCTGAGTCTAGGGTTGCCAGATGGTTTCAACAAAAATACCGGACACACTTGACATTACATCACAATCTACATTTCATCTTATTTAGAAAATACCGGACATTTCTATTTTCTCAATTTGTTTCCCGAACAGAAAGATCAAATACTGGACTGTCCGGTTCAAAACCAGACACCTGGCAACCCTAGTGCTGACATGGTGCTGGCCAGGATGTGGCAGGGCTGTGTATGGAGGCGAAGCTCTGCCCCTTTTCCACCTTCCTGTTTTTGAGAATGTGGAGAAGTGAGTGTGCAGTATCTAAATACTCCCATGCACCTCTGCATCTCTAGGCACCTTAAATCCCCACCACAGGCATTCAGGCCAAGGTAGCCCATAACTGGCTGCACACAGCCAAAGTAAAGACCTAAATGAGTAGCTGCTCCTTAAAGAGTCAACACCCTAGGCCAAGAGATTTGCTGTGTCTAGGGTGATCGGATGCTTTAATTTTATAGGGACAATCCCAATATTTGGGACTTTGTCTGATATAGGTGCCAACTACCCTCCATCGCCTGGCCTAATTTTTCCCATTTGCCATCTGGTCAACTTCGCAGTGTCACATTTGTTCTTTATACATGTGGCACTTGCCCAGTGGTTTGCTACAGGTTGAACCCTCGGGGCCTGACTGGTGCAGAACCAAAGAATTTGCTGGATCACAGAAGGTCAATATTGTCTAGCAGCATTACCAGCACTTCCACTCCTTGCTGGGCTCTAAGAAGACATTCGGGGTAAATTAGAGCTAAATAACAGCACAGAACACTGAGAGCCAGGACTGGTGGCTGTAAAACTTTATGGGGCCACGGGAAACTTGGCCACACCCATGATCTAATTAAAATTGTGCTGGACCACGGATGTTGCTGCATAAGAGAGTGCCAGAGTAGAGAGGTTCAACCTGTAGTTTTTCTAAGGCTGAGGATCACAATTACTGCTTATTTCAAGCAATGCTGACAATCCATTATGAATTCTGACGCTCATTTAACAAAATTAATCCTAGCCAGCTGTTCTGCAGTAACATACAATTCTATTAGAAATGTATCAATAACAGCAGCTGGTTCACGGGACAGTGGAACAAAACGGACTCTGGGCCAACTTTGCCCACTACAGCATGCAGCTGGAGATTCAACTGGGCTCTTTTCCACCCTTATTTCCATGTATTTCATTGTAGACGTTCGTGTATTTCATTATAAAACACAATCACCGACTCACTGAGTCACCAAGTTCAAGCGAGAGCGATGCAGATTTTTTTAATGAGCACTACAAATGCCTCTCAGGATTCCAAATCTAAATTTACAATTGGAACAGACCACTTCACAGTCAAGAGTGTTTCATTATCTTTTCCCTTGGTATCCATGCCGGTGACACCCTGAACTGTGACATACAGCCCCTGGAATCTTGTGGAAAACATGCTGACTGGAAAAGGAGCAGGGTTGGGCCCTCCAGCTGAAAATATTTTTGCTGCTATCTCTTTTGGATTTCTCTTTTCCCTTTTTCTTGGGACAGACTCTGTTCTCAATTAGACCAGTAATTGAGTCAGGAGAGTTACTCCAGATACACAGTGGTGTCACTGAGAGAGGCCATCGATACTAAAAGCATAAACAAAAGAAGAAGGCTGTTCTGTTCCCCTAATACATCCACTCCGACTGCTCATTCTTCAGCTGACCTCAATTTGGAGCTGACTCTGCCACCATATTTCACACTAAGTAGCATGCTGTGGTCCCACTGATTCAAATAGAACTACTTGTGGAATAAGGTTCTAATTAACACCACTGCTTTGATGATCAGTGCCCCCCCATAACACTCCTGCCCAGATCCATGAGTCCCACATGTGCCTAGCACAACATGTGTACCTCATCCAGTGCACTAACAACTGTGTGGATGCAACAAAACAGTCACTAGGCTTCCGAATGAACACCGACTGAACAATGATAAAAGACCAAAATCCTGTGAGTGAACACTTCTCACAAAGCAATCACTCCACACCAGACCTCTCCATCCCATTCTTCACAACACCTTCAAAAGATGAGCCTGGAGCTTAAATTCATAACTTTGCTAGATGCTAAAAATCATGATCTTAATAAAGACGCTGGATTTATGGCTTATCACAACAATCTATAACCCACTAACCTCCCTTTTTTATCCTGCGACTGCAGAGTTGCTAACTGGCCAATTCACCTTGAATGATCTCTTACAATATTCAGTCTGCACTGCTGGTCCTAGAATATTAGGGAGACAAGATGGGTGAGGTAATATCTTTTATTAGACCAGCTGGTGAAAGAGACAAGCTCTTGAGTTTCCATGGAGCTCTTCTTTTGAACCTTGTTTCTCGCACCAATAGAAGTTGGTCCAATAAGAGATATTACATCACCCCCTTGGGCTATGTCTACACTACGGAGTTTTTTTCCCGGGATACCATACTCCACCACATCTAGGGAACACGTCTGCTCTTCCGAAGTTTTTTTTCGGAAGAGCAGACGCGCTCTTTTGGAAGCCCTGTAAACCTCATTTCACAAGGAAGAAGGGCTATTCTGAAAGAGTAGATTTTTCTGAAATTTGGCCAAGTGTAGACAGGCCAAATTTCAGAAAAGCCTCTTCCAAAAAAAGAATCAGAAAAAGGTACGCAAATTGCGGAGCGCAATTTGCGTACCTTTTTCTGAAAAAGAAGTGTAGTGTACACATAGCCTCTGTCTCTCTAATAGCCTGACAACAACACAGCTACAATCATAGAATCATAGAATACTAGGACTGGAAGGGACCTCGAGAGGTCATCGAGTCCAGTCCCCTGACCTCATGGCAGGACCAAATACTGTCTAGACCATCCCTGATTGACATTTATCTAACCCACTCTTAAATATCTCCACAGATGGAGATTCCACAACCTCCCTGGGCAATTTATTCCAGTGTCTGAGTACCCTGACAGTTAGGAACTTTTTCCTAATGTCCAACCTAAACCTCCCTCGCTGCAGTTTAAGCCCATTGCTTCTTGTTCTATCCTCAGAGGCCAAGATGAACAAGTTTTCTCCCTCCTCCTTATGACACCCTTTTAGGTATCTGAAAACTGCTATCATGTCCCCCCTCAATCTTTTCTAAACTAAACAAACCCAATTCCTTCAGCCTTCCCTCATAGGTCATGTTCTCTAGACCTTTAATCATTCTCGTTGCTCTTCTCTGGACCCTCTCCAATTTCTCCACATCTTTCTTGAAATGCGGTGCCCAGAACTGAACACAATACTCCAACTGAGGCCTAACCAGCGCAGAGTAGAGCGGAAGAATGACTTCTCGTGTCTTGCTCACAACACACCTGTTAATGCATCCCAGAATCATGTTTGCTTTCTTTGCAACAGCATCACACTGCTGACTCATATTCAACTTGTGGTCCACTATAACCCTTAGATCCCTTTCTGCCATACTCCTTCCCAGACTGTCGCTTCCCATTCTGTATGTATGAAACTGATTGTTCCTTCCTAAGTGGAGCACTTTGCATTTGTCTTTATTAAACTTCATCCTATTTACCTCAGACCATTTCTCCAATTTGTCCAGGTCATTTTGAATTATGACCCTATCCTCCAGATTAGTCGCAACCCCTCCCAGCTTGGTATCATCTGCAAACTTAATAAGCATACTTTCTATACCAATATCTAAATCGTTGATGAAGATATCAAACAGAGCCGGTCCCAAAACAGACCCCTGCGGAATCCCACTTGTTATGCCTTTTCAGCAGGACTGTGAACCATTAATAACTACTCTCTGAGTACGGTTATCCAGCCAGTTATGCACCCACCTTATAGTAGCCCCATCTAAGTTGTATTTAGCTAGTTTATTGATAAGAATATCATGCGAGACCGTATCAAACGCCTTACTAAAGTCTAGGTATACCTCATCCACCGCTTCTCCCTTATCCACAAGACTCGTTATCCTATTAAAGAAAGCTATCAGATTGGTTTGACATGATTTGTTCTTTACAAATCCATGCTGGCTGTTCCCTATCACCTTGCCACTTTCCAAGTGTTTACAGATGATTTCCTTAATTACTTGCTCCATTATCTTCCCCTGGCACAGAAGTTAAACTAACTGGTCTGTAGTTTCCTGGGTTGTTCTTATTTCCCTTTTTATAGATGGGCACTGTATTTGCCCTTTTCCAGTCCTCTGGAATCTCTCCTGTATCCCATGATTTTCCAAAGATGATAGCTAGAGGCTCAGATAGCTCCTCTATCAGCTCCTTGAGTATTCTAGGATGCATTTCATCAGGCCCTGGTGACTTGCAGGCATCTAACTTTTCTAGGTGATTTTTAACTTGTTCTTTTTTTATTTTACCTTCTAAAACTACCCCCTTCCCACTATGTTAGGCATTCCTACAGACTTCTCGGTGAAGACCGAAACAAAGAAGTCATTGAGCATCTCTGCCATTTCCAAGTTTCCTGTTACTGTTTCTCCCTCCTCACTGACCAGTGGGCCTACCCTCTCCTTGGTCTTCACAAGTCATAAAGGAGTCAATTTATACATGAACTTTCTTAATAATGACAGTGAAAATACAAGGGCTTCTTTCCATTAGCTCTCAATATATCATAACAAATGTGATCTTTTTAACTGGTCATTTTGATATGTCGCTAATTTAGACTGAGTCATATTACTCTACAAATCCATTGTTGAGGGGTGCCCTCTACAGACTTATTTGGAAAATTATTCCAAATGAATCAATTCCTTCCATTTAGGGGAATACTTTGAAATCCCTAAAGTAACCTTTAATTCTGTCCATTTTCTTTCCATTTCCTGTGTATTTTGGCCATGTGGGTATTATGCCATTGAACTATTATAAGCAAGGCTGCAACTTTGCTGAGGCATAGTTTTAGTAGAAATTCAGATTCCAGAAATTCATAATAGATTAGAGAAGAACAATGAGTTCTAGCATTTAACAGAATGTTTATCGTTGCAATCATCTTACTTTCTGAATCTATTTGTAAAGAGGTGCCCTCTCTAAGATCATTTAAAAAATGGTTCCAGCTAAATAATCCCTGTTCATTTTTTCAGAGAAATACTCTGAAATCTTACTGAATTTAATGGGAACACACTTGTGAGTAAGGGAGTACATGCATAATAAGACATGGTCTACCCAGATTGCTCCACTACTCAAAGCTGTGAACAAGTTTGTACCCTCAGTGCTGTATTTAGGTTGGCCTAACCCCAGCTGTAGAGAAAGCTAAATCAGAAGAATTCTTCCATCAGTTTAACTAGCTACCTCCTGTTGAGAAAGTGGATTACTTACAGAGACAGAAAACCCTCTGTAGAAAGTGTCTATAGTACAGAATCACAGCACATTTATGGTTCCAAGCTCATATATCCGGGGATGAGGCCAACATGGCTTTGAAATAAATGCTTTGGAGTATGCCTGGCTTTACTACGGTACGTTGTTTTGAAATTAAAATTAAAGTGTTTCACATTAAGGATGTAATAGTGTAGTCGATTAACCGAATAACCGATAAGCAAAAGCGTATAGGTTAATGCTATAGACCAGTGGTCCCCAACCTTTTGGTGCTGCTGGGCGCCTGGGGGCAGGGCCGCGCATGCGCCGGGTGTCCGGGGGTGGGGCTGGCCCTGATCACTCGGAGGGCACACATAAATGCCCCGGCGGGTGCCATGGCGCCCACGGGCACCACGTTGGGGACCACTGCTATAGACTACACGCATTCCCCCGGCCCCAAGTAAATTTTTTAGCAGGTGGGCCAGCAACCTGGCTCAGTCCCAGCTTGCGATTGGTCCACAGTGGCGGATATAGGGCAGGGTGAGCGGGGCGGCTGCTCCGGGCCCCGCGCTTCAACAGGCCCTGCGCACGCGCTACTACCTGTCGGCTGTGGCCGTGCTTTATGCACGAAATTGTGCTGCCCCGGGCCCCACCCTTCAATAGGCCCCACGCCCTGGGCCCCGCAAAACTCTCATCAGCCCCTGTTGATCCGGGACCTACCCCTGCTGCGGCTCTGCATTTAAAGTGGATTAGGAGCTGGGTGGGCAGGCAGCCTGGCTCAGTGCCGGCTTGCGCTGGGTTTGGGAGCACAGACACCCCCAGACAGGGGCTGCTGCCACCATGTGCTGCTGCCTCTGTATCAGAGGCAGCAGCATGGGGTGACAGGCAGCCGGTCCGCGAGGTGAGCTGGATTTTAAACTGGCTCCCCTTGCAGACCAGCTCCTGCCTAGCACCCCACGCTGCTGCCAACTCCAACTCCTCTTCCAACCCAGTGATTGCAATGGGAGTGGAGTTAGGCCAACGTGTTTTTGAAAAATTTCACCCGTGATCAGTTGCCTACCACCACCACCACCTCAATAGTTGTTTTTTTTTAGTTTGGCTGCAACATGTTTAACAGTTACTGCAAAATTAATGGCAGGCTCTTTGAACATCCAGATGCTCCACAAAATTAATTCCGTTTTAAATCCTTGTGCCTTCTTCCCTGCTGCACAGTGCAGCTGCTCCTCTGAGCGACACACAGTCAAGTTGAGTCTTTGTGCCAGAGTGCGAACTTTGGCAGGCTGTTTAGAAGTTTTAATAAAACCTAGCGCTCCAGCTCATGGTGAAAAACCATTGCCCACTGAGTTGAAAATTGATCAGTTTTCACCCTGCAGCTAAGGTTGTTGGGATCCACCATAGGTAAATTTCAGTTTAAGTGTTCCTTTCCACCATAAGCCACACTCCACTCAATGTATAATGAAATAATATATCATCTAAGATGCACTTATTCGAAGGGAGCATTGCTTTTATCCAGTAAACACCCCTATCTTCTCTCCTATTATTGGCTTGGCACACCTTTACCCATCTAGTGCATACAAACACAGTTCATTTACACAGTGGGTGCCCATGTGTTTCGTGGGTACAAGTTTTTGCATCCATCTTGGGAAATTTGTCCTAAAATAGGTTGTTGTTGTACTGTGCCTTACATCGTGGAGGCTGGATCCTCAAGATGTTTCTGTAACCAAAAGACAAAACAAAACAAGTAAAAGAAGTATTAATTGAGTATTAGGGTGCATCTACACAGCAATGCAAATTGCATAGCTTATTTTGAGGTTATTTTGAAATAGCTTATTTTGAAATTTGGCGCTGTCTACACAGCTCCAAATTTGAAAATAAAGCATTATTCTGACAAATCCCTTAACCCTCGTGGAACGAGGGTTACAGGGATGCCAGAATAGCACACCTGTTATTTCAAAATATATTTCGAAATAACAAGCGAGTTTAAAGACATGGGATTGCTCTTTCAGGATACTGCCGGTATCCCAAAATAGCCCTGCTGTCTAGATGTAGCCTTGGAGAAAAGGTGGTTGAGGGAATATCTTTTATTGGATCAACTTCTACTGGTGAAAGACAGGCTTTCAAGCTTACACAAGAGCTGTGAAAGGCACTTAGCCCTGGTCTACACTAGGGAGTTATTTTGAAATAACGCCTCTTATTTCAAAATAACAAGTGGAGCGTCCACACTACCATGCTCTTTATTTCAAAATAATGGGCTGGTTATGTTGAAATAATAACTCCTGCTTTCCACAAGGAATGACGCTTATTTTGAAATAGTTATTTTGAAATAGCAGTAGTGCAGACACTCCAGTGGTGCTATTTCGAAATAACTACTCCCCAGAGTAATTCAAACTAATTACTCCCCAGTACTTCCTGGGGTTCTAAGTGGAGGTAGCACGTCCACGTTAATGGAGTCTGCCTCAGACTAATTTCAAGGCTTTCCTGTAGTGTGGACACGCTATTTCAAAATTATTATTTGGGGAGTTATTATTTCAAAATAAGTTATTTTGAAATAATTTCCTAGAGTAGACCTGCCCTTAGGATGTCCCAGCTAAATACAAATGGAACAGATCAGGAGTTAACACGTTGCAAGAAACCATTCTAGGGGAAGGCAGTTATCATCTTTGCAGCTGCAGGACAAAGGTGAGTTAGTGGGTAAGAGATTATAATGAGTCGTGCATCCGGAGTCTTTATTAAGTGCATGAATTTAGTGTCTAGCGAAGTTATGAAGTCACTTCTCAGGCTCGTCTTTTGAAGATTTTCCTTTGACAATGAGGACTGAGAAGTCAAATGTGGAGTGATCACTCTAAGTGTTTGCCCCTGGGTGATGGGTGATTTTGTCTTTTACCATTTTTCAGTGGGAGTTTATTTGAGAGCGTAGCGATTGTCTTGTTTACCCACTTAGCTGTTCTTGGAGGCAGTTGGTGCAGGGGATGAGGTCTTACACACATGTGATAGGCGTGTGTAAGACCTATTGATCTTGAAAGGCTTGTTGTGGGGAGTATTGATCATTGCAGCAGGGGAGGTTATGTCTGCAGATTTTGTGCCAGGGTATTGGCTGTTGGTACTTTGAGTTGTGCCCTAGTCTGTGGGGAGCTGGCTTCTGATCATGCGCTTGATAAGACTGGGCTGTTGCTTCATGGCCAGAAGAGGGGGCTTGGGAAAGAATTCTTTCGGGATGTCGTTTATTTACTAATTATCATCGTTAGTACAGTAATACCTTTCCAATCCAAGATATTTGCTGGCACGTCTTGGAGAAAGAAGACTGAGGCAGAACCTGGCACCAGTCTCCCAGTATATTAAGGGCTGTTTTATAGAAGAGGATAGGGTTTTACTGTTCTCCACGTCCACTGAAGGCAGGACAAAAGTTGGCAGCGTGGGAATGTTAGGTTACAGATTAGGGAAACCAGTCTAACTCTCGGTAGGTAAGCTCTGGAACAGGTTTCCAAGGGAGGTGGCAGAATCCTCATCACTGGAGATATTTTTTTTTAAAGAGAGGGTTGGGCAAACACCTGTTAGAGAGAGTCCAAGTCCGGAGGGCAGGGAGCTGTGGTTGATGCCTGCTCGTGGTCCCCCCAGACGTACATTTCTGCCAGCCCTGGCTGAAGCAGGGTGGATTTGGCAACGTGGAGCAGGGCAGACACGCGTTGGGCAGCCTCTGCCCATCCCTCGCTAGGAGGAGGGAGGAGAGGTAGCCTGGGACCACTGGCCGTTTCTTCCCACCCGGTCTCCGCCCCACCGCTGGCTGCAGCGGGGCTCCGGCGATCATGGGTGCGGAGGATGCCAGGGGGCTGCTGCTGCTGAGAGGACAGCGGGGTGAGTGGCGGCGGTCGCCCCGGCACGGGGCGGGCTCTGGGTGGCTCTTCTGCGGCGCAAGGTCTCTGGCTGGCGCGGCTGGGAAACCTCCCTCCTCCGCTCCCCCAATACGGGCAAGGGCTCCCCGCCCCCCCCGGGCCCGCCCCCTCCCGTGCTGCTCAAATGCCATCCCCGGCTGCCGGGCTGGGCTCGGACCCCGGCGGCCGCGCAGCTGCCCCGGGCCGGCCATGGCGCACGTGGAGCCGGGCGCGGGGGGACGCCTGGCAGCCCCGCTCAGCCGGGCGCGCCGCTCTGCCCCGGGCGCCGAGCAGGTAGGGGCCGGGAGAGGGCTGGGCGGAGCCGGCCCGGCCCGTGCGCCTCCGGGTCCGCGTGTCCGCCGCGTGGCGAGGCTGGAGCCGGGCTGGGCGCACGGGGAGGCCGCCGCCAGGGGACCCTCGCCCGGGCCAGGCGGGTGGCTGCGCCTAGGGCGCACCCGGGGGCTCGCTCCGGGGTTGCTTCGAGCCTTGTGCCTCTGGCTCCGGCGCGGCTGGGCGGTGGCAGCGTGGGCCAGGGAAACGCGGCAGTTTCTTTCGGGCTGACCCCGGGGTCCGACTCGCCGGCCCTGCCGAGGAACCGCTTGGGGACCCCGACGGCACCTGCTGGCCAGTCTGGACCCCACCCGCCGGGAAACGCGTCCCCTGCCCCGGGGCGCGGGGGAACGACCCTGCAGCGTGTGCAGCGGACACTGGATTGCTGCCTGCTTCCCACCGCTTAGACCATCTGCTCATTGAGCAGCATAAGAACGGCCACCCTGGGTCAGCCCAAAGGTCCATCTAGCCCGGTGCCCTGTCTGCCGACAGTGGCCAGTGCCAGGTGCCCCAGAGGGGAGTGAACAAAACAGGGAATCCACAAAGCGATCCGTCCTCTGTCGTCCATTCCCAGCCTCTGACATTCAGAGGCTAGATGGGTTCCCAAACTAGGGGGCGTGCCAAGAAATTCCAGGGGAAGCGCGAGGGGACCCAGTCCCCCCCATCAAGTTTTGCTGCCCCGGTCAGTTCCTTTTTTTTTTTTTTTTTGCTCAACAAGTTTTACTATTTTGGGGGGGGGACGGGACATGAGGGTTTTTCAAAAATCAGAAAGGGGGCGTGATGCCGAAAAGTTTGGGAACCACTTGACCAGAGAGACCATTTCTGCCCATCCTGGTTAATAGACATTTGCTATTTACCATTTGCACCGTGCTCTCCACTATGCTGGGGGGAGGGGAATGGTTTCATATCAGTTAAGGGACTCAGTGATTTTACACTTAAATATGGTGAAGCTGGAAACTTATTAGTGGCAAGGTTGATCCATGCATAGCTTTTGTACCAAGTCTAAGGAATTTGGGTTATGCATTGATATAATTATATGGGGGCAGCTCCCTCAGTGTGGGCACAGTTATACTGTTAAAAAAAGGTGCTTTTATAGCTATAATTTGTAGACGTAAGCTATGTGATACCCGCACTGTTATGCAGATAGATCTGCTTCCACATGAGATGGAATGTTTCACGCCAATGTAACTACATTCCATTCTAGCCAATGGCGTTTAATGGGAGCCACACCTGAAGACTAGTCCTTATGAGAGTGTGGAGATGGTTTAAAAGCACAATAGCTACTCAAATAGGAAGAAATCAATGTGTCTGTAGAGAGCTGTATTCCCAGGGAGATGTCATTTGCATTTCATGTGTTAAATAATTTATGGAGCCCCGGGTTATCATCACCTGAACTGGCAAAATTGATGTATTTGCCTCCAGATGACCGATCATGTGTGTTTGCGCCAGGCAGGCAATGCGGCTGTGGCTGTGAATGGCTAAAGGCGTATAGGGTAGAAATCACCTTCCTTGAAATGATTTGTTTATAGGGCTGATCTTCAGCTGCTTTGAATTGGCATAGAAGCACCGGCTTATGGCGGTGGAGGATCCAGCCCACAGACGTGCATTCACTCGATGACATCTCTTTTTATTTACTCTGAATTTAATAGAACTGCAGCCTAGTTTTGCAGTTCAATAATATTGTCCTGCCACACCAGTCTTAACTGGTGTCACACCGCTGGTTAAAATGGACCTATGCCAGATTTATACTGGTTCAAGTTGGAGGAGACTCAGAGCTGGCTGAGACTACAAGTTAACACTGAAAAACAACCTGAAAGACAGTCATTAAAACAAGTTGCTGATATTCTTTACCTTACCATAAAGTGTAATACTTTGTACATAGCCTGGCATATTGTTCATTTGCCTCACAATCACAATGTGCCTGGTGGGGGTGATTTGAGCATTTGGGTTACCTTCTAAATGGAGAAGAAAATGTTTTTCCATTTCCTATCTTTCCTTTCATTTGCATATCCATAGTTACAAGCAGCAGAGGAAACGCAGCTAGCACTTAAAACATTATACACTCAATAATCCAATCTACAAAAGACCCACTTTGCTTGCTATCTTTTAAATACAGTTCTGAATGTAATTCCTGAGATGTAGTGTTCAGTGTTAAAGTTATTATCAAACAGAATACTTAAGAGTCTGGGCTGGAGTCCCACAGCTGTTCTCCTGGTGTAACTCCATGCACTTCTCTGGATTTAAGAGCATAGGTGTAAATGAGAGCAGAATCCTTCAGCAGTCCATGGTCTGAGTGTGATCTCTGACTCTCCCTCCATTCCCCGCTCTCCTCATAACTATAGTGTGTGGGGATCCCCCTTATGCCAGAATTATTATTATTATTATCCAGCCCCCTTATACCACGAGGACCACATGGAAGTGCAGAATCTGAGCTCTCATGGCATCACAACCTTAGGTTCTTAGGAACAGCATAGGGATTTTTACAGTGAAGATTTTTCCACTACTATATTTCACGCTGCATGGGGCTTGTTGGTTTTGAGCAAGTTACCTTGTAATAGCTAAATTAGGTCCAAAGCCTCATCTTTTCACATTGTATTCTCTCCCTTCAGTTCATCAATCCAAACCTATTAGATACTTCCTATAGAAATAGTGAGACCCACCGGTGGTGGGCAACCTGGGGTGCTCGGGCACCATGTGGCCCATCAGGGAGAGAGACATTTTGTTTATGTTGAACATCCCCAGGCACCACCCCCTGAATCTCCCAGTGTCTATTTCTGGCCAATGGGAGCTGCGGGAAGCAGTGGCCAGCATGACCCTGTGGCTGGCTGCTTTCCGCAGCTCCCATTGGCCAAGAACAGCAAACTGCAGCCATTTGGAGTTGCATGAGGTGGGGGAGCCCACGGATGTTCAACGTAAGCATACATGGCTACGGGACATGAGCCTGCAGCCTTTAATCAAGTGAGTTGTCTTTCATTTACACTGTCTCTCAGGGGACGTCTACATAGCAGCATTATTTCAGAATAACTAATGTTATTCCGAAATAACATAGCGCGTGTCTACACTACAAGCCTTTATTTCAGAAAAATGTCGAGCTGGAGGACTTCTTACTCTGACTCATGGTAATCCTCATTTCACGAGGAATAAGGAAAGTCGAAGGAAGAGTGTTCTGTGTTGAGAGCGCCAAGAGCCAAGTTAAGCTATTTCGACTTCAGCTCCAAAATTGACGTGGAGCTGAAGTTGTGTAGCTTAATTCAAATTTAGCCCTGCTGTGTAGGTGTAACCCCACTGTTGAAGAATATGGGGCTACTTGCAGAAGTAAGGTTTGAAAGATAAGGCTAAAACACAACCTCTTGTACACCTAGATCAGGAGTGGGGAACCTTTTTTGGATCAGGGGCCACTGACCTACAGAAAAATCAGTTGCGGGCCACACACAAGTGAGAAACCACTGATTGAGAAGGAAAAAGACACTCCCCACATTCCCCTCACACACCAGAGCCTAGGCTAGTAGATTTTGTATGCTCCAGCCTTGTGGGTAGGTGGCAGGTGGGCCGGAGAACCAGCACGGGCTCCCCAACACAGCTGGAATCCCTGAGCCTCGAGGGCTGGATCCAGGCAAGCTGGGGGCCCCTGGACCTGAGGTTCCCCATCCCTGACCTAGATGAAGCTGAAAGAAGTCATTTTCACAAGGTCCTCTGTTTAGCAGCTCATCCTGTGACCTGCTGAGCACCTTCAACTTCCATTGCCTTCCAAAGCAGTTTAGGTTGTGTGTCTTATCAAATCAAGGTTCTGTTCATTCTAATAAAGCTTGCAGTCAGTCAAGTGTAGCAAATGAGTCAGGTATTTAATGGCGTAGATACAAGAGATTTTTTTCCCCCAGCTGCTCTGCTCTGTGTTGGACATACAATATTAAAGAACTTGCTCTGCCACTGCTAGTTGAAGCAAGGAAAAGATTGATATGGAACTTATTTAAATTACAGCAGGTAATGCAGCAGAAGAGGTCGTGCTAAGGGAAGACATGATTCTAGACAATGAACATTTTCTATTGATCCAAACTGCGCAATTACATTTTCTCATTGCTGTCCACAAATTACATTCCTTGTAGAACTCGAAGAAGAGAATACTTTGCTATGATTGGGGTGAAGGGTGCGGGGAGAGGAGGAGGCAGGGGTGGACCTAAGTTTATTGCAAAGTATTTCTCCTTTGAATGTTTCCCCATGACTACAAAAGTAATGAAGCATCAGAGGGGTAGGCGTGTTAGTCTGGATCTGCAAAAGCGACAAGGAGTCCTGTGGCACCTTATAGACTAGCAGATGTCTATAAAGTGCCACAGGACTCCTTGTCAAAAGGAATGAAGAGGCCGTGTAAGCTAACAATGCTGGAAACGTAACTCTCCCACTACGTAGCCTTGGTTTTATCTTTTGTTATATAGGTGACGGAATAACTCGCTCCTCAGGCAAGCTTGAATTTATAAGATCATAAGGGAGACTGACTGTGAGCGACATAGGAATGGCAGAGTCTGGGCTCAAAGGGTTCATCTACGCTACAGGACAAAGTCGAGTTAAGATACGCAACGTCAGCTACAGTAATTGCGTAGCTGAAGTCAAAGTAGCTTAACTCGACTGTTGGCACTGTCTAGACCAGTGGTGCGCAACCTTTTTTGATCTGTGACTCCTGCGCTGCGGGAGTCGCCAACTGCTGGGAGGAAAGGCAGCAAGTCCCTCCTGCCACACCACAGAGGATGGCACTTCTGATGTTATGAGTCTGACAGGTCCAGTGTCCCCTCCCTTACCTTTCTATCACTTACTTGCGCACAGAATTGCACATGTTCCCAAACTACCAGAAAACAGAACGACTCAGATGAGGCAGAGTGGTGAGCGTTGGCCTCCAGCTAATGAGTTGATTGTAAAATGTAAGAAACCCGGCTAGAAAATGACACTGCTTTGAGCTAGGACTGCACAACTCTGTCAGACCTTGTCTGCACTGGGGATATGCCACACAGATACAGCCGTTATTACCCGTCACCAAGGTTACCACACCAGCACAAGCCCCCAGCGTAGGGATGCTAAATATCGGTTAATTGAATAGTCGATTAACCTCATGAATTCTTATCGGTGACTCAACTATTCTACAGTCCCCAGGGGTGGGGCAGGCAGCCAGTGCACTCCAACCCCACCCCCGAGGAGCCTCCTGCCACTCTGCGCTGCTGCCTCTGTATCAGAGCGGGGTGCCAGGCGGGAGCTGGTCCATGAGGGGAGCGGGGTGCCAGGCGGGAGCTGGTCCATGAGGGGAGCCAATTTAAAAACCAGCTCCCCTAGTGGACCGGCTGCCTGTCACCCCACGCTGTTGCCTCTATCAGAGGCAGCAGTGCAGGGGGGCAGCAGCCCCGGTCCAGGGAGGCGTCTGAGCTCCCGGACCCAATCCGAGCCGGAAGTAAGCCAGGCTGCCTGCCCGCCCGGCTCCTAATACACTTTAAATGCAGAGCCACAGTGGGGGTAGGTCCCAGACCTGGCACAAGTCGGGACTGAGCCGGGCTGCTGGCCAGCTTGCTAAAAAATGTACTGACAAGCGGTGGGGGTTGGGGGCGGGAAATGCATGTAGTCTATGGCATTAACCGATAAGCTTTTGCTTATTGGTTAATTGACTACACTATTACATCCCTAGCCCAGAGTAGACAAGGAAAGCTGCTAGTTTTCATGTAAATTTCAGCGGTCCCCCCTCTCCACTCTCCTTTGAGGAAGTGGGTTTTGCCCACTTTTGAAATAAGCTTATCGCTCTTCACAAGCAGGAGTTACTATTTCAAAATACCAAGCCCATTATTATGAAATAACAGGCTTGGTAGTATGGACGCTCGCCTTGTTATTTCGAAATAACTCTCTGGTGTAGACGTGCCCAATGGTGCTACAGGACTACTCGCTTGTCTACACTAGGTATTTGCACTAGTGCAGCTACACTAATTGGCTGCAATGGGGGTGAATCCACAGTGTAGACAAAGCCCCAGTCTCTTACAATATTATGACAACTGGTTTGTGACCTGCCCTTTATTTTGATTACAGATGAGAGCCAGATGTTCTCTCTGTAGTTTCATCTGGCTAAGCTACGTTATTCTTCACTTCCTTCCCACAGCGGTTGTGCTGTGTATTGCTATGGTGCCCTGTTAAACAGCCATGAAGGGACTCCTGTCTTCGTAGAAAATAATTCATATACCTTCTGTTGAATGAGAGTCCCTATATAAATGTAAATAATTCTATTAGTTTTAAGGCTGCCATTAATATAGTCAGACTTTTAGATGCTGGATGACTCCATATCTGTTTTCTTATGCCAGGTAGGGACACTGATAAGTTAAAATAACATGTAGTTTGAGTAATTATATGTTTCAGCAATTTCTGGGAAGCTCAGTGTAAATCTAATCCATGCAGATGAGCATGGTGCCAGAACTCCTTGCATAATTGTATTCATTATGTTTCATATTTCTTGTTAGCAAGCACAGTAGCAAGGAGGCAGGTAGACTAGCAGGGATTTGTGGGGATATCAAAAGGACAGGTTTTATATTTCACTTTCCTGACAGCTTAATTGGAAATGATTTTCCTGGGCAATCTAACCAGAAAATTACTTGCAAAACTGTTCATCTTAAAGAAAGACTAATAAAATATTACTGAAAGTAGGGTTTTTTAAGGCAAGTTGGGAAGTAGTGAGGTGACAGGGGATGGAAATATAATTAATTTCCTCATTTCCAGCAGCTATTTTTTATTAACTTGTGGCTGGCATGTAAGGTTAGTATTTTGTTGTATGGCACGACAAAGTTTGGAGGGAAAATAGCAAACAAACTTTTTACCCCACAGACGAACCACAAAGTAGCTCTGGTGGGGATAGGGTTGCCAGGTGTCCGGCATTGACCAGTACAGTCCGGTATTTTCGTCTCCTGTCTGGTAAAAAAAAATTCAGAAAATACCGGACACCTAAAATGTCCGGTACTTTCTGATTTTTTTCCCAGCCCTAGTGCTTATAGGTGAGCTGCCCAGCCCGGCGCAGGAGGAAAGATGGCAGGTGGCCGCTGGCAGCCTGTTAGGGCCAAAAAGCCTCCCCGCGCGTTTCTTAAAGGGCCACGCTGTTTTTTTGGTTTTTGGGGGGGTTTTTTGCTTAACAACTCTCGGAGTCCTTTTTTTTTTTTCCGATATTTTTTCTGAAACCATCTGGCAACCCTAGGTGGGGAAGGGGTTCCATGCTAGCAGCACCACCACCTCCGGCTCTTTCCATGCACCCCCCTGCTTGCCACAGCTGGGATCAACAGCCTTCAGCTCCCTTCTTGCATTCTGTCCTCTGCAGCTTTGTTCATCACCTCTGTGCAGACTTAGCAAATAACGCGTACAGCAGGTGTCTGGCATTCCATTCCAGCTCTCCTCTCCGTGTCCATTAATACAATTGCTGTCGTCTACTTTGTGGTTCTTCCAGTCTGTATAATTCTCAAATATTTGCCCCTGTTTTCTACAACTCACTTGTTAAATTAAATACACAAAAGTAGCAATTTTTTGTAAGTGAGTTCTTATCGGGAGTGCCAGTACAACGTATAAAATAGGGTTTAATTGGCACTGTCTTTATTAGGAATGTTAACGAGTAACTGGTGACCCGGTAAGCATCACCCTACCGGTAACTGATTAACCAGCACCCCAGCCGGGCTGGAACAGCCTCCCGCCCACAATGCAGCATGGGCCGGGGGCTGCTCCTGTCCAGCTGGGTCCACCGTGCTGCAGGCAGGGGTGCTCTACCCTGGCCTGGCTGGAGCAGCCCCCTGCCCACAGGGTTGCCAGGTGTCCGGTTTTCGCCCAGACAGTCCGGTATTTATGGCCCCTGTCCGTTAAAAAAACCAGAAAATACCGGACATGTAAAATGTCCGGTATTTTCTGTTTTGTTGGACGGAAGGCTGGCAGGGACATTTTTCCCCTGCTGTGTGTGGTGGGGATAGGGACAGTGGGGACTGCAGGGATTTAAAGGTGCAGCGACCTTCCCCCCCGCCCCCCAACAAGTATGGTCTCCTTTTTTTTTTGCTGAACAACTTTCTCCCCCCCCCCCTTTTTTTTTCACTCAACCAATTTTCATGCCATGTTCAGGATTCATAGGCAACCCTATGAAGGGCCCAGAAATGCAGGGTAAGTCTTCTAGTGATACAAATTTAATTACATGGTCTCATAATTGTTTTCCACAGAAAAGTTGTGAATAGAAAGTTTTTTGATATTTCTGTTTATCCTCATTCAATGTGATGCACTAGGCTTTATTTAATATACACTGGCCAAACCCTGCACTGAATACAACATTATTAATTTCCTCCCAGGCTTTTCTATGGTGATCTCATAGTGCCGGAGTGCTACACAAGCTTTCATAAACTTATCTTCATAAGACTCTGTGAGATTAAGTGATGTTATTCATCACAGAGAAGGAAAATAAAGCAGAAGAGGGCATTTTTGTCTTTTTTTCAACTGCAAAAAAAAAGAGTGATGTAGCTTAGAAAAGTGTCCTCTTCAGTGATCAGTTCTGTGAGCATCTCTCACATTACTTTTCCTTTTGCTTTATTGCACATGAGTTTTCTGTCATTGGCTGTGTCTCGGAGTAGAGAATAATGCTGGCAGGATATTTTCCCCTCAAATAGGTAAGCCTGTAGTCCAAGCATACAATGGACTGCTTTGCCTTCATGTCCAAAAGTGTTGGAATTATTCGTTATTTTTAGCTTGGAAAAAGACCTAAGGGGAGAAATGCTAGAGGTCTATAAAATCATTTGGTGTGGAGAACGTGTATAAAGAAGACTTATTTACTCTTTCCCATAACTCAAGAACTAGAGGTCACCAAATTAAATTAATAGGTAACAGGTTTAAAACAAACAAATGGAAGTACTTCTTCACAACATCCTCTGGCAAGGAGTTCCTCAGGTTGACTGTGCGTTTGAAGGCCAAGACTATAACAGGGTTAAAAAAAGACTAGATAAATTCATGGAGGATAGATCCATCAATGGCTGTTAGCCAGGAATAGCAGTCAGGGAAAGGTGTCCCTAACCTTTGTTTGTCAGAAGCTGGAAGTAGGAAATAGGGGATGGATCACATAATGATTACCTCTTCTGTTCATTCTCTTTGGGGCATCTGGCATTGGTCACTGTTGGAAGACAGGATACTGGGCCAGATGGACCTTTAGTCTGGCCCAGTATGACTGTTTTTATGCTAACTGGTAAATACCAACCAATTTTTGGTTTATAATTCTATTCCTAGACCTAGAAGAAACTTTCCTTTTCACAGGTGTCTAGACAGAGGAAGTGTATGGTAATTTTGTAGATTTTGATGAAGAAACTTTCTCCTTGAGCTTCCATCCATTTCCCCGTAAAGTAAAAGGAAAAGTGCCATTTTCTGCAATGAGAGTTGGATCAGGTCCTCGATGCTCAGCCCAGAAAGTTGCCAGGCACCCTAAATGTATGCTGAAGTTAATTGTGAGAGGTGCATAAGACATGAGCCATGGGGAAATAGCAGACTCTTGTTCTCCTAGCTAATATAGAGTAGTTTGGGGGCGGAGCAGGGGGGCGGGGAGCCGTAGACTACACTCATAGCTCTGGTAGTCAAAACTTTGGGTCTAGCTTTCAGAGTAGTATTTTTCACTGGTAAGGTCTAGTCACATAGAGCAAAATCTCAGTTTTGCACAGACACAGTAATGACTTTTGCTGTTGTTGAGCAGTGCACAACCACCTAAATAATTAAAGTAATATCGACACCAACTTTTTTTCAGTTTAGTAAGGTCTGTATTTTAACGCAGAAACCGGTCCTGTAATGACCTCTTATGAGCTCCACAAGAGGGACCCTTTCACCTTTGGGGCTGGTAATCATTACAAGAGCAAACTCGGGGGCTGCAATCTCTGGTGGTGACAGAACATTTCTCTGTGGGGAGCTTGCAAACTCGTGGACATTGCCATTTTTGCATGGAAGGGTTCTTTAGTCTGCTAGCTCTGCAGCCCAATCTCTGGCAGCAGCTGAAGAGAGCTCAGCATGACTCTTCACAGAAAAGTCTCCTCCAGATCAGGAATGTCTAAACTAGGGCTAGGAAGCTTTGCTGCCCGGCAGAGCTTTCTTTCCTGCTGCGCTAACATAGAATTTTTGAAATGCTTAGCAGGAGCTTCACAGCAGTGTTTGCTGTCTCTTTATCTTGGGTTGGAGCCTGGTGCTTTGGCTAATGGATGCTGGCAGGATACGTTTCCCTCAAATAAGTAAGACCGAAGACCAAGCATACAATGGACAAGTTCGCCTTCATGTGAAAAGTGTTTGGAATGATTAGTTTATAAATATGAAAAAATATAGGGCAGACGTTAACTTAACCATAAATTCTGTTATTAAATCCAAGGCCAAATGTGATTCATACTAATGTTCTAAACATGTATAAATACCTAACCATTAAGTATTTACCACATCCAGACAATTATAAAACAGGAACAAATGTATGGTCATTTATACTCACAGATGGACCAGACCAGAGAAGAGTCCTCTAATCCCTGCTCAACCCCAGTGTGATTGGACTGGGATCCACCCTCAAATTTATACAAAAGTGACAAGGAGTCCTGTAGCACCTTTTAGACTAACAGATGTATTGGAGCATAAGCTTTTGTGGGCAAAGACCCGCTTCGTCAGATGCAAAGTGGGTCTTTGCCCATGAAAGCTTATGCTCCAATACATCTGTTAGTCTATAAGGTGCTACAGGACTCCTTGTCACTTTTGCAGATCCAGACTAACATGGCTACCCCTCTCATACTTGACCTCAAATTTATGGCGCTTCAGCAAACATAATTGCTAGCATCTGTAGCACCTAGTCGGGGACAGTTCACTCTTGCTACTTTTTGCTTTCTGAGGCCTTCCCTTCTTAGCTCCTCCTCCCCCCTTTCTTATCGACAGTTTTTCTTCTGTTGCCCTTTTCTGCACTTGGGCCTCAGTTTCAAGATAACATTGTTTTTTATTCGTTTTTAAACCATACATCCTTCCCATTATATTATAGTCTTACAACTCATTGTTCTCATGGCATTCCCATACTTGCTGATTAGGACCTTGTTCTACTTCCCACCACAAGCTAGAAAGCAAACCTATATTTTTCTTAACCAAAATTAATCTCTACCTTTCCCAATTTAATTTCAAAACTATCCCATAGAGGACTTAAGGATATGAATGGTTTCTAGGGTCTATGGAATGCCCTGGGAATGGATGAATCTAATTGTTCACATCTGTTGCTTCCTAAGAGAGGACAAGTGAATACAATCTGAGGTGGGAGAAGTATATCAGCTCTGTTTATAATACCCTTCAATCCTTACTTTTAAGGTGAAGAATTAAGCACCCTATTTCCCATGGAAATGGAGAGGTTTGTGTGTAGATTCAATTGCTGTTAGTGGCACTCAGTTTACCTCATTGGGGTTTCACCAGTAAGTTATGGAGGTTTGAGGTGGTCTAGGAATTTGGAATTAAAAGGGAATGCGAAAACTATGGCCATTTCCTGTAGTATCCTGGACAAACATGTTTGAATTAAGACTAAGCCTACCTGAGTTAAATGGAGGTATTTTAGGAGTTCGGTGTATGAAAAACCCAAATGTTTGTGTATTAGTGCGGGATGGTAGAAATCTTCTGTAGGAGTCAGGCAGGCCTTTGTGCAATATCTGAGAAGTACTGTGACTATGCTGAGCAATACGGCAGACACTAACGATCTTTTGGCCATGGCTGGGAAGCTGGAAGCCTAGAGTGGGTGCCCTTGGCAAACCATAAAGGGGGAATACAAGTGCAGTTGCCCAGAACAAAATGACATGATGGTGCTGGAACGTGTCTGGTATTGCTGGGTGAGATGAGTAGGTCCTGGAGTGCTTGGGCCATTGGGTGGTGGAGCGGGTCATAGTAGCTGAGAGTCTCTAGTCTAGGTGCTGCTTGAGAGGAGCAGATGCTTTCAGGGGTGGGTGCATGTATGACTCACTTCTGTGGGTGGGTCCTGGGTGCTGTAGGGCATGGATAGATGCTGGGATATGACAGTGTTCTGCAGGGGTCTGTTTTGGGACCGGTTCTGTTCAATATCTTCAGCATGGATTTAGATAATGGCATAGAGAGTTCGCTTATTAAGTCTGCAAATGATACCAAGATAGGTAGGGTTGCTAGTGCTTTGGAGGAAAGGGTCATAATTCAAAATGATCTGGACAAACTAGAGAAATGGTCTGAGGTAAATAGGATGACGTTTAATAAGGACAAATGCAAAGTACTTCACTTAGGAAGGAGCAATCCGTCTCATACATACAGAATGCGAAGCGACTTTCTAGGAAGGAGTACCGCAGAAAGGGATCTAGGGGTCACGGTGGACCACAAGTCAACATGAGTCAACAGTGTGATGCTGTTGCAAAAAAAGCAAACATGATTCTGGGATGCATGAATAGGAGTATTGTGGGAAAGACACGAGAAGTCATTCTTCCACTCTACGCTGCGCTGATTAGGCCTCAGTTGGAGTATTGTGTCCAGTTCTGGGCATCACATTTTAAGGAAGATGTGGAGAAATTGGAGAAGGTCCAGAGAAGAGCAGCAAAAGTGATTAAAGGTCTAGAAAACATGAGCTATGAGGGAAGACTGAAAGAACTGGGTTTGTTTAGTTTGAAAAAGAAAAGGCTGAGAGCGGACATGATAACAGTTTTCAAGTACTTAAAAGGGTGTTATAAGGAGGAGGGAGACAAATTGTTCTCCTTGGCTTCTGAGGATAGGACAAGAAGCAATGGGCTTAAACTACAGCAAGGGAGGTTTAGGTTAGACATTAGGAACAACTTCCTAATTGTCAAGGTGGTTAAACACAGGAATAAGTTGCCTAGAGAGGTTGTGGAATCTCCATTACTGGAAATATTTAAGAGCAGGTTAGACACACTCCTGTCAGGGATGGTGTCCAATCTCTCCCTTCGCCCTTCCCGTGCCCCATTCTACCCCTTCCACCAAGTCCCTGAGCCGCCTCCTCCCCAGAGCACACCTGAGCTTGCTCCTACCCCTCCCTTCTGTGAATCAGCAGTTCACAGCTCTCCAGAACCATTGGGAGGATGTCTAGTCAGGAGAGGACAAGACAGGAGACTGCCTTGGGGAAGAGGTCAGGGGGTGGAGGTTGGCTGCTGGTGGGTGCTCCAGTGTTACCAGCTGGGCTACCACATTCACATGAGATGCACTTGACAGCCCTGACCTCCATTCTGTGTGTGTGGAGGGGCTTGTACAGAACTCGAGAGAGGATCCTTTCCCTCCCACGCCAACCCCCACTTCACCCTCCCCATCTTGGGATGAGTCCAGGGCTCAGGATTTGAGCTTAGAGTGCTGTACAACTCTTAAAAGGGAGTGAGTTATTCTTCCCAAAGCATCATTTAATACTGTGTATTTACTGTGTGGGCCCCTCCTAGGGCTTGAAAGGTTTTTTTTATTCACAAACTTCATTCTTGTCTAATTTAGAATTTTATTTGTATGCTGTTTGACTGTGTTCAAAGGGTTGTTTGAGTAAAAAAAAATTGCGTGAGACAATTGAGTGCAAATAAATGCTGTATTTGCTTTTTCTTTCTTTTTCTTTCTTTCTTTCTTTCTTTCTCAGTATATCTCCAAACTAAAACTCTTACTCTCCAGCACATCCTCACAAAATAATTTACTGCAAGTTTCTTATCTGTAAAAATCCATTTCTTAAATCCTTCCAAAACATGGCTTTGTTAAAGTGCCAGGACTAGATTTTCATTTCACATACATTGACCAGATTCCTTCTCCTGTCTCTGTCTCATAGCTTTTAAATGCAGGTAATTATGCAGCCATCTGTGTCCTTGTGTCTTTTTAAAGTTTTTAGTGGTGGTGTAGCTGTGTTGGTCCCAGGATGTTTGCGACACAAGGTAGATGAGGGAATATCTTTTACTTCTGTTGGTGAGACAGACCAGCTTTCTAAGGTATACAGAGCTCCTCTGCAGGTCTTCAGCTCTATGCAAGCTTGAAAGATTGTCTCTTTCACAAAAAGAAGTTTGTCCAATAAAAGATTTTTCCCTCATCTACCTTGTCTCTTTTAAAACAGATCATTTTTATTTATTGCCTTGTAGAATTTATGCATCACATTGTGGTATTTTCCTGTTCCTTAAATGATTTATGTGTCTGTCCTGTCTGCCTCTGCAGGTTACTTATCCTTGTCTATTTCGCCAGCAAGGCCTATGACCCTGCATAAAAAATTTCTTTTTGTTTTCCTTCTTCATGCCAATCGCTACCTCCATCACTTTAAACCCGCCTGGTATTCTTTAAGCTGTAGAATTCCTATTCATAATCATTCCTGGTAACCTTTAAAACGGTTGACAGTTCTGCATTCATCTCAAACCAGCTACAGAGTAAACAAGAATACCATCACCTTCAACGTTGCCTAAATATACTGTGACTTGAGTGACCCGTTAGGAAGTTTCTAGGATTATTGTAATTCAGCTTTATGTGATACGAAAGAGCTATGTGGAGCTCTACAGGCAGGTACAAAGTCAAAGGGCTCCGTCCTTTGATCCAAACAAGCAAAGCTGAGCTTGCAGGAGCTGAGGGGCAAATGTGCTGTATGCCCCGATCACTGGTTGAACTGGTCTCTGGTCTCCAAGCTGGTCTTCGCTGAAAACTTACATCTGCCTGTCTACATCTCACAGCGGTCAACATAGGTCACCGTTGACCTAGCCTCTGCTTCTCAGTGGCTAGGGATGTAAGTGACTAGTTGAGTAGTCGACTACTCAATTAGTCATTCCCCCCTGCCCTCAGAGGCAGTAAGGAGGGAGCACGAGCCAGTGCTAGGGGGAGCCTGCTTAAAAGCCAGTTCCCCCCCAGCATCGTCTCCATGGCGGTAGGGGAGGCAGAGGTGCAGTGGGGGTCCTGGCTCGTGCCTGGCTGAGTCCCAGCTCGTGCCCGTTCCCAGACCACTGCAGCTTTGCCTTTTAAATGTAGCAAGAGCCTGGTGGTTCTTACTACATTTAAAAAGCAGTCCTGGAGCCGGAGTGAGTCAGGACTGCTCAGTCCTGACTCGCACTGCCCTGGGCGCTAACCCCCTTATCGACTAATCAAGTAGTCGATGGAAATTCCATCAAGTACTTGATTAGCTTGCTGACTGCAATTTAACATCCCTAACAGTGACGGGAGAACCTCTCCCTTTACTGCGCTGAGTGTCTGCACTCGATTTAGAGTAGCCCTGAGGTCAGGCCTTTTGAAGGGATGGGGGAAGGAGGCTGTTGCCTCAGGGCCCAGCAATTCAAAGGGGTCCAAGCCCCAGGGCCCTCTGAATCGCTGCTGGAGTGCCGCACTGTGCACACCGGGCCGCGCTAAGGGCTGGGGGAGGCAACACGGTCCGGGCAGCGCTGAGGGCTGGCTGCTCTTGGCCCTGCCCCTCACACACTTGGCCCCACCCCTTCTGGGAGCACGGAGTCCCCACCCCCACCTTCCCCAGGGCCCACAGAATCTGTCGGCTTTGCTGCCTGAGCTTGGTCTAGCAGAAGCCTAGCTGCCCCAGAAAGCTTTTGGGTGAAATGAGAACAGCTGGCCACGGGTTCCCCAACACACCCACTGTGCCGCAGACTCAAAGAGGCTGACAACACTGGCTCTGCGCTGGAAGTGGGGGGGCTGCGGCACGCGCTGGCTTGAAATAGTAATAACAAACACCATCCTTAGTGTTGTGTATTGGGTTGTAGATATAGATCTTGTTGTTAGAGTAACTGAGTTAGGTCACTGGGGTCAGCCCAGCTAGTTTGGGCTTGTTCTAGTTAGTTCTGTGCTATGCAATAAAATGGACACTGGCAACTACTCAAACTCTCTGCATTTCCACCGATTTCTTCCTATACTGTGAAATTCCCCATGACAGAACACTTAGCACCCTGCTCTAAAAATTGGTTGCAGCTGCCCTGCATGGGGACTCCGCGTGCACTAGCAAAATCCTTGGATGGCCATTTAGATCAGAACAGCGCAAAGCGGACTAGGCCAGGATCTGCTCAAAGTCACTGCCCCCAGAGACATTCTATCTAAAAGCAACACAAAAGCTTCACAGCCGGACAACCGTGAGCGTGAGGTGCAGTTTCCCTCTGCTTGAAGTGGGTTGTTTCACGTAATTCTTCTTTGTAAGTCTATAAAAGGGTTTTTATGTAGCGCTCGGCGTGAAGGAGTGTTTTTCGCTGGCGGGTGGGCAGGTTTGAATGAGAGGCGTACAGCTGGATAAACGCTGCAAAAAATATGGCTGACAATTCGCTTCCATTCTGTTTGTGCCCCTTTCTGGGTTCATCTCCCTGGAACATTCCAGTGGCCGAGTTTACAGCCAGCAACCATGTTTGCTAACACTGTGAATATTAAATATTACAAAATGCTTGAGAAGAGAGAATTTATAACCCTGAGCATTCACCCCCGAAAGCTGATTCTAAGGTTTTGAACTCCTCTAATCAGGGAAAAAAAACCTTATCATGGTGGCTACCCCCATGGGTTACTGCCATTTCACGCTGGTGTAACAAGATTGGTTCCAGCAGGGTGACACTAGCATATAACGGGAGTAGCAGAGAGCTGAAACCGGTCCTCGGTGTTCAATAAAAAAACAGCCCAGGTTTTAACTCTGGAATATTTTTAGCAAATTGCTCCAGAAGAGTTACAGTGCAGACCAATGCTTATCCCATGAATTTACTTGGGGAATCATTTTGGATTAACACTCACGCACATTTGAGAAAATCACAGTTTCTTCATTAAAAGAAAGAGCTGAAATTTGGTGGCTGGGTGAGAAGGGACAAAGATAGGCCTCCCTATCATTATAGCTTGCTTCTGTTGCATTTAGGGTTGCCAGATGGTTGAAACAAAAATACCGAACACCCTCTCCCCTCCAAAAAAAACACCGGGAAAAAATTCTGTTGAAGGAAAGAAAAAAAAAAAAAAGGACTCCAAGACTTAGTAATAAAAGCATTAAAACAGCATGTCCCCCTTAAGAGTGAGTGCAGGGATAGGAACAGGGGAGCGGTTGAGCACTAAGACTCTTGGTCGGCAGCCATTTTGTGCCGGCAGCCTTGCGGAACCAGGTAAGCATGGGGGCTGGGGGTGTTGGGAGCCGGAGGGGAGGGGAGAGACTCGGGCGGGGAGGGAGAAGGCTGGGGGCTGAGTGTTTGTAGGGTTGCCAGGTGCCTGGCATTTTTGCCTCTTGGCCAGGGAAAAAAATCAGAAAATACCGGACATTTTAGGTGTCCGGTATTCTCTGAATTTTTTTACCAGACAGGAGCCTAAAATACCAGACTGTCTGGGTGAATCCCGGACACCTGGCAACCCTAGCTTGCATATGGTAATTCAGTTTCCCCATTGATTGTTCAGGAGCCACACTAATGAAAGCAGAGATTCAGTGAGGTTGTATTTATGGCATATGTCCCCAGCCCCGCCCCTTCTGCCCAAAGCCCCACCCCTTCTACCCAAGCCCCGCCCCTTCCAGAAGCACAGAGCTGGCCTCCCCACCTTGCCTAGAGACCCGTGCAGGCTGTCAGCTCCTCTGTAGTCAGGTGGCAGCCTGAGCCCAAACGACTACACTGCAATTAAATAGCCCTTAGCCCAAGCCCCACATCAGGTACAGGTCAGCCAAGGGTTTCTAACTGCAGTGTAGACATACCCATGGAGCCAGACTCTCGGCTGCCCCACTCCTTGTGCAATTGTTTGTAAAGCCCTACTAAATCAGGAGAGTATCATTTTGCACGGATAGAAGTGACAGCACAGGGTCTGGAGCCGTGGCACATTTGCTGACGGACTTGCCTCTTAATTCTTTGGAGTCAAGTTTCCCTCTCCCAGAGGTGGCAGGGAGTTCAGGCCCTGAAATCTATAGATGTTTGATAGCACAAGGGGAATTGTGCGACTCAGGGAATACAACCGAGGATGAAATCCACTCCATTGCCAAAGAGCAGAGCAAGGTCTTTGCACCCCTGCAGTGTTGGCAGCTTCCCTGAGATGTGATGTTCTCCTTAAAGCCCCGCCACCTGGAGTCAAATGATTATATACGAATCTCCGCTTGCTTTTAAAAATAACATTGTCTGGTCCTCCTGGTTGAAAATATGAAACAGATGGACCCCACAAAACCAGAAGGCAAATAAAAAGAAGCCAAAAATGTATTATTATTATTATTATTTAAATCTCATGATTTTTGGAGACTGACTTCTGCTTTGTAAGAATATGTGGGGTTGATTGTGCTGCCGGCGTCCCACTGAAGGCTGTGGAACGCAACTGAGGCAGCAGCTTCCTGGTGGCCCTCCACACGGATGCAACTTGCTTATACAGGGCGTCCCCGCTATAGGTCCAAGATACTTAAAAAAAAAGTGGACATGTAGTGAAAGGACACGTAAAGCGGGGAATTTTTTTCCTGCGCCTGACTTCTTTTTGTGCAAATTGGTCTTTTTTTCTTTTTTTTTTTTTTGCGCGATGGAAGAGGAGGGGGATGGGAGGACTCAAAGTGGAACAGTTCCCACAAGGCATCGGCGACGCTAGTGTGGAACCAACGTATACCGGGGGCAACTTATAGTGAGGACGCCCTGTATGTTGATTAGTGCAATCACAGTAGCTTGATAAAGGTACGTTGCAGTGCTTTGTTTGCCCTGCAAGACAAATCCGTGCTGTCGCGTTGCTTGCACATGCTGCTCCATTCCTTCCTCTTTCATTTCCTCTTTTTCATTAAGAAGTTTATCTCAGGGAGGATCCGCAGCAACGTGTAATGTTGGTAGCTGGACACCCCCAGGGATTTTTTTCTTGCTTACTCACAAAACAAAGCCAAATATGACTTTTAAAATAAATCAGGGCTGCTCACCCACTTTTGGTGTTTCTCCTGGGACAGAATTCGTCCTTATCTTAGCCCCACTGTGGAATAAGGTCCCATCCCTTGCACCTATGATGTACCCAGAGCCTGGCTCTGGAGGTGCCTCTATATTGCAAAGATCTTATGATGGCATATAGAGGGCATGCTCCTAGCATGGGTATAAACAACAGTGTAGATGGTGAGGCACTGCTAAGACAGGTAAAGACATGCCTGAACCCTGTGGGCATGCACCTCTCTCTCGACATGCCCAAGCTACGCTGCAGTTTTTGGCAGTGTAGTTTCCTGCTGCCTTCCTGCTGGCCGTGCCTTTCCAGAAGCTGCTGGAGACTTTCCCTCAGTCAGAGCTGGTGTGGGAATTTACATATTCCAGCTCCTAGTGCAGGTTGTACCTCTCTGGTCTGGTACCTTAGGGACCAGACTGGTCCCGGATGAGGGATTTTGCCAGACCAGGGGAGGTTGTTTCTGGCCACCCTGCTGTCAGCTCCAACCCCTGCCCTGCCACCTCATTCCCCTTCTTCTGCAAAGCCCCTTCCCGGCTCCCTTCTCACCCCATGCAGCCTAGCTGAGTCGTGCATTGGCCTTCCTGGCCCCCCCACAGCCCGGCTGAGCTACGTGCAGGGTTTCCCGTCTCCCGCCCCTTCAACTCCAGCTGGGAAGTGCACCAGGCTCCTTCCTCCCCGACATTGTCCTGGCTTCTCCCTTTCCCCCTGCATTGTGCCAGGCTCCCACCCCCCCCAACTCCCCACAGCACAGTGGGACTCTGCCCCTGGAACTGCTGTTGCCAGATCAGAGAGTCCCAGTTTACAGAGGTGCACACATCCCTTCTTCAGCACCCTGACTCGAGGCCCAATCCAGGGAGTCGTTATTTGCCAATGTTTGTATTCTCCCTCTGTTGACACACTTTCCCACTCTTGGGCCTGTCACAGTTCTCCGTCAAAATGACAGTCCAGCCAACTTTTCCCTTCCCTCCCCATGACCCTCATGGATACTCATAAGTTCAATTCACATCCCAGTCAAGAGAAACAAATGTGATAAGCGCCCTGAGAGCGTCCTTTTCTATTTATTATTTTTGGGTCTTTTGTCAGTTGCATTGTTAATTAAAATCAACACTGCTCCTTTGGCTTAAAGTTAGAGACGCCTGATTGGTAAATAAATGACGAGGCCTATTTTAATTAAATGACTTCCAAATTGGCAGTTGGACGTTGGATGGAAATCTGATCTTATTCTGTATCTCATTTAATAGAGATTCAAAGTCTCCATCTGAAAGACACAACCAAGAATTTGTTTGAACCACTGGGTACTCAAAAGAGGTCAGAGCCTCTGGAGTTGCTGCAGATGTCAAGACATCTGTGTGGGTGTAATCTGGAATTAGACTGAGCTGTGTGACACATGTTAAGGGCCTGATACGGGTTAAGATTATGACTCAAAATGAATATGCGGCGTTTCTCAGTTCTACTGGATCCAGCCGGCACATATAGAGGATGTATCTAAAATTACTTCCAGGCCTGCCGATAGGGTGGGGAGAAGAGGGCCCCTCTGGTTCTGCCTGAGGCCCTGCTCCTTCTGGGATTGTGGAGCCAGGCTGCTTCTGACCTTGCGCGGGGCCTTGGCTTTTCATTCAGCTCCCCTCCCTCCCCCACACCTGTGGCAAGAGTTGGTGAAAGTGTGATGGAAACATTTTGTCAGCTGTAATCTATCTATCTATCTAATGGATATAGATAATTTGTGTCTCAGGTACAAGCTGAAGAAAATTTTCTCTCTGGCACAGAGATTTCTGCTTTCTCCCTCCTTTTAATTTTATTTATAGTTTCATATAAAAGCTTTGGACCAGCAACAGAGCTAGTCTCATTTACATCAGCTGAGGATCTGGCCTGTAAAGGATTATGTATCACTGTGATATTTTAGGCACTGATCTGGAAAGTTGCTCTCTGTAGGAGACATCGAATGCAAAAAGGTTTCATAACAAAATTGTCCTCTTTCTCTCCGTTGGAAGGTTTCTCTGAACAAGGCTGCTTTGCTGTGGGACTTGAGGCCTGCTTTTCAGAGGCAATAGGTAAGTATCCATGGTGCCCACTTAAATCAGCCATTTTGGTTGGTTTGATGTCCATGCATTTCTTGACATGTGTGGAACATCTGGTGACTGCATCCCCTTCCAGGCAAACCTTTTGTTCTGTAGCAATCCTTGTACCCACATTGGACTGTACTGTCTCCCGCACAGCACCTACTGGAGATGATCCTGGCAGATCCCTCATTTTGGATCATATGATCCCTTTTTCCTCTGAAGTTTCTGACCCCTTTCCTCTGAGATCAGTAACCAGAGCCCTTCCCTTTTGAACAACTGACAAAAGTGTAGCCCTAAGCATGCCATTTCTGCCACCAATTCCACACATGCCAAGTGAAACAAAGTTTGAAAAGAGCGAAAGACAAATCTCCAAATAAAAATTAAACAGAATAAAAACATAACTGGGCTATCTCCGAGAAAACAGTGAATGAGCCAGGTTCAGCAATTGGGTACAAATGAGTAGTTAAGCAAAAGAAAAGCTAGCACTTTTATTGTTTCTTTTTTCTCTCTTTACAGCTGCACAACTCTGGTGAGTAGCATCCCATGTGGTGTGCTGGGGTGGAGTGTGGGAGGGTTCTACCTCTTAGTTTTTTTCTGTTCTGATTAAATCACTCTTAACACTCAGGGCCAGCTTGTGAGCCCTTTCCTCATAAATCACTTCCATTGATGACAACGTCCCTAGTGTGAGTAACGGCTTTACAGTCTGTCCCTAAAATCCAAATTCAGTGCCCTAATATTTAGGTGGCAGTGTGTCTGTGTGTGTGGGGGGGGAGGGGGGGGACAGGACGGGACCACTTCCAACATTGATGGAAACAGATAAGGGGGAAAGATGTGATCCATGCAGCCACTTTGTCACAGTAAAACTGGAAAATATGTTGGACCAAGTCTTTGCCGTGTGAAATTCTGCAAGACGTTCAGAAGTTCGAAGGCAGGTGACTGGTTCAGGTAGAAATGTTAACCAGCTGCATTCAGATATGCTCAGTAGGGATGTAAAAAATATGCAAAACCAGTAACTGTGTAACCGCTCAAAATTCTATCGGTTACATGGTTAAACGTTTTACGGGGATGGAGGGGTAGGGAGGAAAGGGTGCTGCTCCACGCCATGGGCTCCACCCCTCTTCTGGGGTCTTGGCAGCCGGCCCTACTGCCATGGGCTCCAGGCAACTGAGTTTAACCATTAACAGAAACTGATAAGCATTAGCTTACTGGTTAAACAGTTAAACGGTGAAATTCTTATATCCCTAATGCTCAGCCGCTCCTCTATATTGAGCTACCATCAATGCAGTGTTATTACTGTGATTCAGTAGCAGAGCTAGCTAATGATCCCAGTCTCCTTGGCACAGCTGAGCAAACTGGGTCACAATCTGGCTTAAAGTGTTCTTTTCGATAGGTGACTGCATGTAGTTTCACAAGTCGGTTCTTTGGAGTGCAGTGAGGTAGAGAAAACGATACTGATTACATTGTCTCTGAGGGCCTCCCTAGAATAGTGAACAACACTGTTGAAATATCTGAGGGCATGATCGACACAAGTTTGATCTGGTCAGACTCCAATACCCCGGTCATCAAAACACTCCTACCTCATTTCTAAGGCTAACAAATATTCTACCACTCATGATTGCATTCCAGGATGATGCACAACTAGGTTAGGTTTCTAATAGGCCCAAGGAAGGCACAAAGATGGGAAATTTTTGACAAGCAAGCAAATTAAATACAGCTCTCAGAAACATAGTTCCGTATTTATTATTATTATTTGTAAATTTGATTACAGTTGTACCTTGACGTCTCAGCCAAGATCAAAGCAGCATGGCACGAGATGCTGTACAAACACACAGTAAGTGACGCTGCTTTAAGGAGCTTGCATCGTGAATACATGAGGTGAACAAAGAGTGGGAAAAGCAGTATTATCTGCTTTTTATAAATGGGGAGCTGTCGCGCAGAGAGATTAAGTTTGACTTAGCCACAGTCACATTGGAAATCAGCAGCAGAGCCAGGAAATGAATCCAGATATCTTGAGTTCCAGGGCAGCACCTTAACTGCTAGATGATGCTAAGCATAAAATATGCATTTCCTGGTGTAAATGTCTTTTTTCCTGTTAAAGGAAAGAAGGAACAACTAATATAAAGTCTCCATGAGTGGGAGAGACCAAAGATTCACTAATACTCTACACCTGAAGCAAAACACAAAAGAACACGGTCTGATAGCTGCTCTTGCAAGCAGGTAGCAATTTCTCTTCCTTCAAAAGTGCAGTTCACAGAAAACAGAACAGCAATGTCCCCTTTTCGATACCTACTGATATGCACCACGTTAGAAATATCCTGAATTTAAAGTCTCATGATATCTTGGGATCAACAATTGCTAGAAACAAAAGCCTCCTCCCATTGGAAAGGGAGGATTCCTAAGTCTCTAATGAGTGAAATCTCCTTATTCTAGCTCTGAGGGGGTACAGAGTACTAGATGGAGAGTCTGATGTTTTTTAAAGGGGCCCTTAATTTTGGAGGCCCAATTTTAAACACAGCCTGCTGAGCGCCTGCAGAAGCCATGTCTAAACAGGAGGACCAAGCTGTCTCAAATTGGACACCCAGAAACCACAGTACCCAAATTAGTGAAGGAAGGAAGGGAAAACTTCCATGGCACGTTGTGTATTTTGAAAGAAAACGTGGCCGGTATTTGTGGTTGTTCAGGCTGTTATAATCCATCCTGGTCAACATGAGTGGGCAGCGTGCAGGTGCTGGATGTAGCAAATATCATTGTTTGTACAGCTAGGTTAAGATGATTAGTACAACCGTAATGCCTATTTTAATGGGAAATGGGCACACAGAAGCTTTTTTGGCAGCTCTCGGGCATATTATTATATGTGTGTTTGTGTTTGTGGTTTTTTTTCATAGAATCATACAACATTGGAACAGGAAGGGACCTTGAGAGGTCATCAAGTCCAGTCCCCTGCCCTCACGGCAGGACTGAGCACTGTCTAGATCATATTTTTAATCTTACAAGGCACAATTCAGCATGAATGAGAAAGTGAATTCCAATTCCTCGCTCAGCGGGCCCCACATGCTGAGTTTCAATGGGACATACAACGTTTCCTATGTGGACTTCTACCTTCATCAGCCTCCCGTGGCAGCAGTCTTCATCATCTCCTACCTCTTCATCTTCCTCCTGTGTATGCTTGGCAATGGAGTGGTTTGCTTCATTGTTCTGAGGAGCAAGCACATGCGTACGGTCACAAACCTCTTCATCTTGAACCTGGCTGTCAGCGACTTGTTGGTGGGGATATTCTGCATGCCCACCACTCTCCTGGACAACATCATAGCAGGTGGGTAGAACCATAGGTAGGAGCGATCGTGGACATCTCCTGCAGAGTTTGGGCCTTCCGCGGGATGTGCAAATGCTTCAGGCAAAATAAGAGCCAAGAGAAATCTTTACCCAACCCTACCCTGCACTAGCGCCCTAAATATAGATCAAGTTCAAGAACATGCACAGCCAGATGTTTGGCCCATGCTTTGGCTTCTGGGCACCAAAAGAACGGTTCAAATGGGCCAGGAAGCTGACATCATAGTGTGAATAGGATGACCAGCTGTCCCGTTTTTAAAGGGACAGGCCCATATTTGGAGAAATTGGAGAGGGTCCAGAGAAGAGCAACAAGAATGATTAAAGGTCTAGAGAACATGACCTATGAAGGAAGGCTGAAAGAATTGGGTTTGTTTAGTTTAGAAAAGAGAAGACTGAGGGGGGACATGATAGCCGTTTTCAGGTATCTAAAAGGGTGTCATAAGGAGGCGGGAGAAAACTTGTTCATCTTGGCCTCTGAGAATAGAACAAGAAGCAATGGGCTTAAACTGCAGCAAGGGAGGTTTAGGTTGGACATTAGGAAAAAGTTCCTAACTGTCAGGGTAGTTAAACACTGGAATAAATTGCCCAGGGAGGTTGTGGAATCTCCATCTCTGGAGATATTTAAGAGTAGGTTAGATAAATGTCTATCAGGGATGGTCTAGACAGTATTTGGTCCTGCCACAAGGGCAGGGGACTGGACTCGATGACCTCTCGAGTTCCCTTCCAGTCCTAGTATTTTATGATTCTATGATTCTATATTTAAGGCCTCCTGCGGGTGTCATGATTTTTCTTTAAAACTGGCAAATTGTCCCGTATGTTCTGTCTTGACCCATCAGTACTGATGGGGAGCTGCTGTTGGCCTGATCCCTGCTCACCAGCTACCAGCTCACCAGCGGTGAGGGAGGGACGGTCCAGTGGCCGACTGATGGGGGGTGGGCGTGCCAGGCGGGTGGCAGGGCAAACATGCAGCACACGGGGACAGCTGCTCCCCTCTGCTGGTGCTGTCCCTGCTTCGTGTTGGCTCTTGACCAGCAGGGCCTTGCTCCCCGGTTCATTTCCAGATGGCCCTGGCTGCGGTGGTTGGGGAGTGCAGGCGGGTGCCAGGCAGCAGCCAGTTCAGCCTGGCCAGCAGGCGTCTTTCTCCCCCCACTGTCGCTGGCTGGGCTAGTTCCCTGGAAAAGCGCAAGACCTCTGGCCAGGAGGGTCCAAACCCTGCATGTGTCAAAGCCCCGCACAGCCCTGGCAGAGGGAGGCCTCTCCACCCCTCAGAGTAGCAGGCGGGGGGAACAATGTCCAGCCTGTTCTCACCCTGAACCTGCAGGCTCCTCAGCAGCCTGCAGGGCAGAAGCTTTAGCATCCTCTTCACCCACCCGCAGGCCTGAGTCCTGCTCCATCACTCTGCTAAGCCACCTCTGTGGCTGGGTTTGTCGCAGCCCCTGCAGTCCGGTTCCCTGGGCAGTGGTCCTCTATGCATCTGTGATGGGGTGAGGTCACAGACAACCCCTTGGGGATGATTCCCAGGGTGCTAACAAGGCCTTTTTGCTCTCTGGGGCTTCTCACTGCTTGGTCCTGCTGGGCCAGCTCCCTGATCTCCCCCAGCCCAGGCACCAACCTGAGATCACCTGCCACTCACCCCCGAGAAGCAGTACAGACACTGAACCTCTTCAGGTCCAAGGAGAGTGCAGTTTTGGGCCCAGCTTCGTGGGACACCACTCCCCAAATGGGATCAACCCCCCCAATGAATTACTTGGGTAAGCCCCCTTGAGCAACGGAAGGGGGAATGTCCGCACGGATTGCTCCCCCAGGTAATAATTATTTGCACTGGGCTTGATAGTAAGTAAAAGTGATTTTATTAAGTGCAGGCAGTAGGATGTAAGTGGTAATAAATGAGAACAGGCAGAGCAAAGTAGATTACAAATCAAAAGTAACAAAAACCGCTTGGCTAATTCTAACACTAAATCCTCAGCACAAACTTACTATAAACTCACCCTAAAACGCTTTCTGTTCCAGCTGCCTTCCAAGTCAGGGTCCACCCCCCTCCCCTGGGAGTCTGGTTCACCCTCCTCAGGTGTATCCAGACAGCCAAAGACAAAAGTCTCCTACCTTCCGATTCTTTTTAAGGAATTCCCTTATTGCATGGGCAGTCACCTGTCTGCTCCCCACCAACCACTGCTAAGATTTACGGACAAAAGGCTATTTACATAGGATTGCCCAGACACTGAGACCTCCCCTGATGACTTTCATTCACACATTTAAACCCCATGAAGTATTCCCTACTCCATAGGTCTAACTTTGCACACAAGAATGATACGTACACTGAAATAAGATAAACAGATCCAGCGGGTGAAGGCATGAAGATTGATAGGTTACATGAAGTAATTTGCTCAAAGCACCTTTGAATTATGTACATCTATGTCCATAAGTCCATTTCATAAAGCAGAGGTCTCCAACTTTTTTAAGCACGAGATCACTTTTTGAATTTAAGTGCAACCCAAGATCTACCTCAAATCCAAATACTCTTGCCCCCACCTCCTTTGTTCTCCTTCACCGAGGCCCCGCCCCTGCTCACTCCATCCTCCTTTCCTTCCCCATCCTCCCTCACTTTCACCAGGCTGGGGCAGAGGGTTGGGGTGCAGGCTCTGGTCTTGGATTAAGGGATTTGGAGTGTGAGAGGGGCTCTGAGCTGAGCGTGGGGCAGGCAGTAGGGGTGCTGGAGGGGGTTTTAGGTACAGGCTCTGGGAGGGTGGTTAGATGCAGGGGTGCTCGGGGCTGGGGCAGCGGCTTGGGGTGCAGGAGGGGATTCCTAGCTAGGATAGGGTTTCAGGATATGGACTCCAGCTGGGCACTGCTTACCTCAGGTAGCTCCTGGGTGGTGGTGCAGTGGGGCTAAGGCAGGCTCACCCCTGCCCTGGCCCTGCACCACTCCCAAAAGCAGCCAGCAAACTCCATCCCCAGTCCTGTTGTGTCCCCTCTCTGCCCTGTAGAAATAGGATACAGAGTGGCAGAGGGGGCACCTTGACATCAGCACCCCCCTTCTCCCTCCCCTGCCCTGCCCAGAAAGCAGGAGGCTCCTGAGGGGACAGCTCCACGGCAAAGGGCAGGAGCTGCACAGCAGTGGGCGGAGGGGCAGCTGAAGTGCCTGCCCTTGATAGACTCTTGGCCAAACCAGTCAGGATCCCCTGTCAGAGGCTCCAAGAGCTACCAGGAGATCCCAATCTACTGGTTGGTGACCACTGTCATAAAGCATAGGGGGGTGTCCATCACAGCATCCTTAGGGCCTAACCCCTTCCTGCCCACGCTGTAGCCAGGGGACCAGAGGTGGCTGGGTTATCTTGGTGGCCAGCAGCAGCCTGGGGACAGTAGCTGCCTTTTGACACTGTGCAGGCAGGAAGGGACAAGCTGCTTCCAGCCATCTGGGAGCAGTGGCGGGGAGGGAAGAGATGAACTCTGCCAGATCATCCCTCCTCCCTTCCCTCCACTTCTCCCCTGCAGCTGCAAGCAGCTCCCATCCCTTCCCTTCCTGCACAGTGCCAAAAGGCTGTTGCTGGCCACCTTCTGGTGAGAGCCCTGGCAGAAATCTGGGGAAGGGGGCCTGTCACCCTGCATTCCCGCCTCCCCCATGTTGCCCCAGGAAGATGCTGTGCCAGGTACCAGGAGAGGCGGGTCTGTCCGGGGCACCCAGCCCGGTGTGGAGAACAGAAACTGCCAGGCAGAAAGGGTTGGGTCAGTCAGACACACCCACCCCATCTGAGAGAGGTGTATGGGAGTGTGTGTGTGCCACGCCGCCTCCTTTGAACTGTAGAGCCTTACAGATAAGAGGGTATATAAAAAGCATCCAACTACGCAGTACTTCCTTGTAACAGGGGCTCAGTCCCTGTGAATGTATGACCGACTGCCATTGAACTAGCTTAATTAGGAGTAATTTTATCAGGTGTCCCGTATTCAGCATAGGGAACTATGGTCACCCTAAGCATGGGGGTGGGGGGTGTCAGACTACACTTAGCGAGGGTGAACCCCACCCCCCACAACAGTAAAAAGTCAGCATAGCTAGCTCTTTGCCACCACTTCCAATTCCCTAGGAGGAGGGGAACGTGTGAGTGTGGAGGCGGGAGGAATGTGTGTTGGAGGCAGGAGTTAGCATGCCCTGAGGCTACTCAGACTTACAGACTGCCCCCTGGATCAAGAGGGTACCACCCTGGCCCTTTTTCCCATCCCTGCTTTGGTCCTGCAGAGAGTGAAGCTTGGCTGGATCTACAGATCTGGCCTTTAGTTCAATTTTTCTTCATTATTTTAAAATGTCCCTGCACTTCCAAGTCCTAACCAGAGCTGGGAATGTGAACGTACTGGGGTGAGGCTCCCCCTTGCTGCTCCCAGGTGGGTTAAAGTCTGACATCCTCAGAAAATCTCACAACAGCTTTTGTAAAACCTCCAATCCAGTTTTGCAGCCTCCAGAGCAGCAGTGGGCAACCTGTGGCTTGTGGGTTGCATGCGGCCCATCGGGGTGATCTGATGGTGGGCCACGAGAAATATTGCTGCTGGTCACCATTCCACAGAACCCAGTCTCCCCCCTCCACGCAGCTCCCATTGGCCAGAAACAGCAAACCCCAGCCCCTGGGAGCTGCAGGGGGCAGTATCTGTGGACAATCAACATCAGCAAAACGTCTCATGCCCACAATCAGATTGGTGGGATGTAAAATCCCGTTTAATCGGTTAACTGGTTAAATGACTGATTAAAGGGGGAGCAGGGGTGGGGTGGGGTGGGGGCTGGGCCAGGCCCGCCATGGACTGGACTGTATTACTTTTAAGACATTGAATAATAGATTTTTTTTGGTTTGTTTTTAAAGATAAGACCAAGACTTTGTTTTCCAAGCAATCTTTAATTTATGTTTTATCTAAGCATCCACATGCATTTTGGATCTCGGAGGCTGCCATCAATATTTAAAGAATGACTTCATTGTATCGATTTTGGTTTTATTACTATTGATTTTTACTGTCGGAATATATAAAATACAAGGCATCTTTATCTGATGTTTGCCTTATCTTAGCTCATATTGTGGTAGAGGAAGTTTTACCCTGACCATTGACCAACCTTGCCGCTATCGTTAAATGGAAATTTAAAGTATAAAGCCCACCAAAAGGAGCACACACATCTACATTTATCTAACACATCTAAATAAGTTTTTCCACACATGCCCTCTAACATGTTTATTTAACACTAATAAAAAATTCCTAATGGTATAACACTCCCCTCCCAAATATTCCTATATTTCTCCCACAGACTCCTAAATGTTATAAAAGACAGAACTATGTAGCACTTTGAAGACTAACAAGATGGTTTATTAGGTGATGAGCTTTTGTGGGCCAGACCCACTTCCTCAGATCAATATGTGGAAGAAAATTGGCACAACCATATATACCAAAGTGATACAATCAAAAAAATGAACGCATGGTTAATTGACATATCAAATTTTAGAACAGAGTGGGGGTGAGGCGGGAAAGGTTAGTGTCTGTGAGGTAATGGCATAGGGGTGATAATAGGGGAAGTTTCTGTGAGGTAATGACATTATCCCCTATGAACATGCGTTCATTTTTTTGATTGTATCACTTTGGTATATATGGTTGTGCCAATTTTCTTCCACATATTGATCTGAGGAAGTGGGTCTGGCCCACGAAAGCTCATCACCTAATAAACCATCTTGTTAGTCTTTAAAGTGCTACATAGTTCTGTCTTTTGTTTCAGCTAGACCAGACTAACACAGCTGCATCTCTATCACTATCCTAAATGTTATGTATTTCTTCACATAACTTTGAATGATTGGAAATTAGTCCCTTTGGCTCAAGAAGTCTGTTAATTTTGGTGTAATGTTTTGCCTAATGGAAAACACGGCATTTAAGAACCAAGAGAAAAACCAAGAAACAAAACATCTTGTAGGCAGTTTACGAAGCTGTGTTTCTTTCTTGTTTTAGATGTAAAGTAAGCAAGTTTAATTTCCAGGAGCAAACAAACCCTTCATTCAGAGAGGTGTATTACAGTTAAAAAAAAAAAAAAAAAAAAAAGCCAGGAAAAAAAAAAGAACGATCAATAGTTTGTGCTTCAAACAGTTACAAGAGATAAAAGTGGTGTTTGTTATTCATTAGACCTCTGATGAAAAATCAGAATGTTTATCAGAAGGAAACGTAGATGCTAGAACATAGTGAACATCTCTTTTACCATCTTATTATCATCAGATATCAGGAAAAGAAGGATAGGAAAGTGACAGATGGGAGTTGTGTGGATGACAGATGTTGCAGGTTTTTTTAGTCTCTGTCCTTTAGACAGAGAGAAAACTAAAGACTGGGGAATTTTTTTTCATGCTCCTTTTTTACTATAAAACATATCTATAAATGGGGAGGTTATATGCTGAACCGTGGAACTAAAACTTCTCTCTCAGTTCACAAATGCTAAATGTTTACTACAGGTATGACCATCACAGAACTGCTATATATCAAGCTATGAATCATATTTAATGATGATATGAATATTGTAAGTGACCCGGTCAATGAGATAAAGTTGCTGGATAATTATGAAAATTTGGAAAATCCATGCACTATATATCATCACTTCCTATTTATTCCTCTGTTTGCATTTATTTATTTAGATCTGAGTTAGTTGCATAAAAGCATAGTTTCCTAAAATATTATTTATTTATAATTTTTAATGAGCCACAGAAGACTGTTAAATAGAACATTAAAATGCTTTGTTTTTCAAACTGGTCAAATGGCAGTGAAAGTGCACACATGCCCCAAAATGACACTTAAGACACTCTGGAAATTTAAGAAAGATCTGGAAGGGCCTTCAGAGCCTTGCACCCAGCTCACTGAATAAAAAGAAAGTGGGAAATGGGAGGCGCATGGTGTCTAAAATGATTTTTTGATTGGTGCATTATTGCAGTTTGGGGTGTGGACACCAGCCAGCAAATACATTGTGAAGAATGGTACAGAGTTACTACTACTACTGTTTGCAATCAGTGTTGGGAATTAAGAATGTCCAGGGCAGGTGCAGGAGGCAGTCTGTATTAGATGTATAGCCCTGTTCACAGTCAGACCTTTGTAAGTATTATTTGCTGGTGCAATTTACATGCTGAGAAGCCAGAAAGTGTCATTCAAAGTAAGATGTGGTCATCTTCAACACATTCCTTCCTATATCTTCTCCTAATTGTTTTTCTTACTACATTTCTCTTTTCTGTCCTTTGGCGTGTGTGGTTTCCCAGATTAGATGCCATTGCTCTCAGTTATACTCAGTAGACTCTGTTGGTCAAATTCAGAGATGACGTGCAAAGGGCAGGGTGTAAGTTGTTGGTAACCAGGAATAAGTTTCAGTGATTAACCAAGTGCATGTCTACACAGCTGAGCTAAAGCTGAAAATAGCTATGCAACTTCAGCTATGTCAATGCGTGGCTTAAGTTGAAATAGTTTAATTCGGCTTTTGGCGCTGTCTACACAGCAGGAAGTTGAAGGAAGAGCACTCTTCCTCTGACTTCCCTTACTCCTCATAAAATGTCAAAATGACTGTAGACATGGACTGTTATTTCAGAATAACTGATGTATTCTAAAATAACACTGCTATGTAGATGTACTCAAGTCTAAGGCCACATCTCCCATTTCCACACTGGAGATCGATCTTCAGGCGTTTGATTTAGCGGGTCTAGTAAAGGTGCCCCCTGTTGGCGCTGGTGATACTCATAGTCATGAGGAGTAAGGAAGCCAATGGGAGTATTTGCGCCTGTCGACCTCCTACTGTGGAGACAGCGCTAATCTTGGCTTACGGTAATAAGCGTTCTTGAAGCCAACCGTCTGGGTCTAGTATAGACCTGGCCTGAATAATTCTAATGGTGTCAAAACAGATACATACTGTGGGGAGCCAGGAGAAGGTGAAAGCTAAACCTAGGTAAGGTGGGGTCCCGGATTTATATGGAAGCATTTGAGACCTTTGTAGTAATAGTATCTAGCTCCCTATCCTCTCAGATGTTGCTGTTTTAAGTGCTAATGCTTCAGATGCAGTGTGCTGCTTTCAGGATCATCAGAAGAACATTTTGGGCCAAACTCTGATGTCATCTCTGTCCCCTTTTGTTACCTTATGGTGGGTCACTGTGCACCATCATTCACCTGCGGTGGGACAGCATGGTGCCTGCGGGTGGCACCTCAGCCCTGGGAGTGAACCATCAGTGTTCGAAGTGAAATGGAGGCAGCTAACATGTCTGGGGTGATTTGTACCTTCCAGGGTGGCCCTTTGGGAGCACGGTCTGCAAAATGAGCGGGATGGTCCAAGGAATCTCTGTCTCAGCCTCTGTTTTCACTTTGGTTGCAATTGCCGTTGACAGGTAAGATGATGTAAAGATCTGAAACCAATTATTCACTTGAAAAAAAAAATTTGTTGCTCGTCATCCCTGGACTGCCAAGCATTTTTACGATTACTGAGTCACCCACACTGCACTGAGGTGGGGAGTATTGTGCCCATTTTATGGATAGACCAGATGAGACACAAGTAAGTTAAAGTGCGCCCATCACCCTCTTTTCTGACTTATTTTCCATTAAAATGGTAGAGGACCCTTGGTGTGGGTCCAGCTCTCCCATCTCTTTCTTGCAGAGCTGAGAATAACGGTCTGTATTCTGAGTCTAGGGCCCTCTGATCTGCTGCTGAGAGAGAGAGGGAAGAGGAGAGCAGGGAATTCACCCATCCCTTTCTGGAGAGAATGCCCTGGGAGCACTGGCGGATCCTGTGTCTCCTACTGTCTGTTTAGGTGGCAGATCAAAGCAGCAGTGGGAGGGAAGGCAATTTAGTGCTGAGGGCCAAGATCAGAGGGCTTAGCTCGCTGGGCTACTCTAAAGCAGGGGGCTCCAACCTTTTTAAGCAGGAGATCACTTTTTGAATTTAAATGCAATCCAGGATCCACCTCAAACCCAAACACAGTTGTCCCAGCTCCTTCCCACCCCTTCTCCAAGGCCCTGCCCCTGCTCGCTCCACCCTCCCTCCCCATCCTCACTCACTTCTATCAGGCTGGGAGCAGAGAGTTGGGGTGCGGGGGAGGGGGATGCGGACTCTGATCTTGGGCTAAAGGATCTGGAATATGGGAGGGGCTCTGAGCTGAGCCTGGGGCAGGAAGTTGAGGTGCGGGGGGGGGGTTCAGGGTGCTCACTCTGGGAGGGAGTTTGGGTGCAGGGGGACTCAGGGCTAGGGCAGTGGTTTGGGGTGCAGGAGGGGTTCAGGACAGGGGACAGGGTTTGGAATGCAGGCTCCAGCTGGGCACCTGGTTGGTGGTGCAGGGGACTAAAGCAGGCTCACCCCTATCCTGGCCCTGCACCACTCCCAAAAGCAGCCAGCAAACTCTCTCCACCCTTGCCCCCCTCTGCTCTGTGATTAGGGTACAGAGTGGAGGGAGGGGCAACCCCTCCTCTTTTTACTGTGCCCTGCACAGCAAGCAAGAGACACCCAGGGCTGGGGGGCAGCTCCAAGGCAGAGGGCAGGAGTGACATAGCAGTGCTGAGAGGGGCAGATGAAGTGCCGGCACTTGACAGCCTCCTGGGCAAACCTGTCAGGATCCCCTGTGAAAGACTCCAAGATCTACCAGTAGATCCCGATCTACTGGTTGGTGACCACTGCTCTAAAGAGTTCCTTCTCCCCCTTCACCCTGCCCATTTTTTATGAAGGATGTGTGTTTTCTCCCATCCCCCAGCCAGGATACTCTTGGCCCCTCCTGGGGGTAGAGGGGGTGTTATAAATGCTCTTTCCCAGCCTCTACTTCAGCCAATGCAAAACCATGGGGAGGCTTTTTCTCAGAAGACCCCTGGGGTGCGGTGAGATAGCTAGCTGCTTTGCCTCATCTCAGTTTGGGAGTAGGGGTATTTTCCCCCCCCTTCCTTCTCTGGATTTCCTAAGAGCATGAGGGATGAATAAAGCTGCTTTCTTCTCCATTTGACTCAGCCCTCGGCCTTCTTTGAAGTAACTGCCGTCCCTTCCGGCAGCTTCTGCTGGCCCCACTGCTGTGGTGCCATAGGAGCCTGCCTAAGCGAGGGGCAGGGAAGGGAAACAAGAGGAGGGAGTCGGTCAAGGCCCTATGGGTTCAAAATTAGCATAAAATTAACTTTTTTTTTTTTTAAATGGAAGATTGGCCAATTTGCTGAGTCTGGCCCTCTTGTTTATGGCAAATTGTGGTCTGTGTGGTACCAATACTGAATCATACGTTCCCGGTGACCTGCAGAACCCATGGGTCACATGGTGCCAGCTCCTGCTTCTTAACATCCAGCAGCTAAATTACATTGAGATGCCTAAAAATGCATTAAATACTTTCCTAATGCCATTGTTCCCTGTGAGCAGCTACTGCAGTTGCCACTGGTCATTGGGCAGGGAGGTGGCCCAGCCAGTCGTGAATGGGAGGGGACCTGTCGTTGAGGCAATTTCTCTACTGAGATCTGAGCCACATTGCCAAAATTTGAGGACCCCCTCGTTACAAGATCTAGTTACACAACTCCTTTTAACTTCAGCAGAGCTACCCTTATTTATACCAGCCGAGGCCCTGAGTGCCCATAGGTATTTCTTAGGCTTAAAATAAATGATCGAATTGGGTTTTATGGACACTGCTTTTAGATTTGGTCTCTGGCCTTTCGTCTCCTCGCTACAGGTTCCGATGCATTGTTTACCCGTTTAAACAGAAGCTCACCATATCAACGGCAATTGTCATTATAGCCGTCATCTGGGTTCTGGCTATTGCCATCATGTGTCCGTCGGCTGTCATGTTGCAGGTAAAAGAGGAAAAATATTTCCGGGTGATCCTGAGCTCGAGCAGTCAAACCAGCCCTATATACTGGTGCCAGGAGGACTGGCCCAACCAAGAAATGAGAAAGATCTACACAACTGTGCTGTTTACCAACATCTACCTGGCCCCCCTTTCACTCATTGTCATTATGTATGCCAGGATAGGGATCGCTCTCTTCAACAGAGCGGCGCCCGTCGGGGGGAAACAGAGCCAGGAGCAGCGCCACTCTGTGTCCAAGAAGAAGCAGAAAGTGATCAAAATGCTTATCATCGTGGCTTTGCTTTTCATCCTGTCCTGGCTTCCCTTGTGGACTTTGATGATGCTCTCAGACTACGCCAATCTGACCGAGGTCCAACTGCAGGTCATCAACATTTACATCTACCCCTTCGCTCACTGGCTGGCCTTCTTCAACAGCAGCATCAACCCCATCATCTATGGCTTCTTCAATGAGAACTTCCGCCAGGGCTTCCAAGCGGCCTTTAAGCTTCAGCTGTGCTCTGGGGAAATGATGCGCCGGGAATTCTACTCCCAACGGGGTCAGAGCAATGCCATCTTACCGGCCACCACCCACCAGCTGCTGGAGAGCCAGCCATCTCAAAATGCTCAGGAAGAGGGGAAGCCAGTTCAGAGAGGGAACTGGATGAACAAGCCGCAGGACTTGATGATGGAAGACCTCGAAAAGGCAGCCAGCAACAATGGAGTAAAATGAGATTTGCAGTGAACCAATTAACTGGTTTATTCCCAGCTTGGCAGAGTTTATCGGAGGTGTTGTGAGGGTCACGCTAGTTAAGCCCTCTCTGGCAAAAACAAAACATTTTAAAACGTTGTGGTCGTTATTGTAAAGTATGTAGAACGTGTATATCGGATCACTCGGGACCTAACGAGGCCTAATTCTGCTCCCTTTTTATATCAATGTAAATCAGGAGCTACTCCACTGATGTCAGTGGCATCCCACAGGCATAAACCTGGTGTGAAAACATTGATTTAAATACACATTGGTGTGTTGAGGAGCAGAATCAGGCCTGTTTTGGTTTAGTTTGAGACTGTTCTCAGAATAGGTGACACAGGGTTACATAAAGTTTTGTTAGAAAAGTGTTAGAGCGTGTAATGCTATTTGCTATTAATCCATGCACCGGTTTTGTCACAGTAGAATCTGAAGAGGTTATTAATTTTTGTAATATCCACTCGGGCTTTGGGGGTTTGGACCGGGTGAGAATCATGGAATGATTCTTCTGGCACATTTTCATTAGCCAATTTTGGACACTATCAAAATTTTATTCTGCAAATTAGCAGCATGGTTTATAAGACTAATGAAAAATCCTCCACTTTTATTTGAACGGTGCCCGTTTATTAAAGAGAGGACAACCTGATAAACCGTCATTTTTAAAAATTAGCTGTTAAATTCACTTCATTTATTAGGATCCCCTCCCCGTACCATTGTTTTATATTTATTGCTCAGACATAATAGCCTGTTCATGAAATTATTCATTGTGCTATGCTACCATTGCCAGTAACTCAAATGTTAGAGATTTGCTTAATAGACTAGCATTAATGTTTTAATACCTCTGGATGTTGAATATTGTGCCACCCAGCTTCCAGGCAAATGTATAATTTGTATTCACATTGCTTTTGGCCTGGATATTTGTATGCTGCCTGTTTTTTGGTTTTTTTTTTTTAAGTATCTGCCTGCTTGAACTGGTATAAAATATGTGACTACTATGCCTTTTCATTTGTTCCCCTTTTTGGCTGCTCCTTTTGTTAATTTTGTGACTGGACTGTCATTTCAGCATCTCTGTTGCTCAGTCTGAGAAATAAAAAGGATTAAGGATGTGAAAAAGAAAAGCTGTTTTTATGCTACCGTTTTGGTGGGTTCTCAGAATCATGTTCTGATTTTTTTTTTCCAAATCTTTGATAAAGAAATATCTTACCAGTCTATTGTGTCAAGCATCTCAGTTGCACATTTTGATGATAACTGTACTAGATATCATGACATCAGTGCTCCACCAAGAGACAGGAGTATTTTAAGGTTCCTGTCCTCCAATCAGATCCTATCGGGCAGAGACTTACACCTACACAGAACTTCACTGGAGTCAAAGCACTTAAACTTCTGAAGTCACCGAGGTTCCAGATAAGTGCAGGGGTCCATCCACACAAAGCAAACATGGTGAAGGCTTATGGGATAATATAGTATCCACCTGTCAATGCAAGATTGTTCATAACAGTTAGTCCTGGGTGGAATATTCATCACAATACGTTTTTTGGATGGACCTTGACTGTTTTTAGTTCATGGAAACTCCATGCCGCTAACAGGAGTTTCATAAAGTTTTAAGACACTCCAGCTCAAGTTCACATGAAACATTTTTCTACCATTTGCTTTGGGTTTTTTTTTGAGGGGTGAGAGAGTGGGGGTGAAACAGCACTTGGGGATTTTGAAGAAGAAGCAGCAGCAGCAGCTCTCATTTTGCAGGTAAGATTTCATGAGACATTATTCCTAAGGCTAGGATTTTCAAAGGAGCCAATCGGATTTGGATGTCTGACACCCTTAGGGTCCTTTGAAAACCTCAGCATAAAGGCTTGACTGAAATCCACCTATTAAGACCCAGATTCTCACCTTTACCTAGTCATTCATTGATTTCAGTGTAATTTAAGTGGGTAAATGCCTCTGAGAGTCTGGTCTTATGAGTCTATGGGTCTTACGAGCCTACTTGTTCCTTCACTCAGGCTACATCTAGACTACATCCCTCTGTCGGCAGAGGGATGTAAATGAAGCACTTTGAAAGTGCAAATGAAGTGGGGATTTAAATATCCCCGTGCTTCATTTGCGTAATCACGTAATGGCACTCTTTTGAAAAAGCGCTATTTTGAAATTGAAACCACAGTCTAGACGGGGCGCTTTTTTTTCAAGATCCTGTAAACCGTCTAGACTGCGGTTTCAATTTCGAAATAGCGCTTTTTTGAAAGAGCGCCATTACGTGATTACGCAAATGAAGCACAGGATATTTAAATCCCCACTTCATTTGCACTTTCAAAGTGCTTCATTTACATCCCTCTGCTGACAGAGGGATGTAATCTAGACACACCCCCCACTGTACTTTTAAACAATGGGCTGTGGTTTCTTTGGCATGATTTGGTCTTTATGGATTCTGCAGGCGTTACGCCTTTATAGTCTATAGGCCAAATTAAAGTTGGCTCCATGTGAGCTGTTTGTTGCTTGTGGACTGGTTCCCATTCTCCGAGTCATCCATTCACAAATGTGGGGCACATGGTGTCGGGAAGACAGACGTTTCAGGTGAGAAATCTCCTGAGCTTGATAAGTTTCTCACCCTGTTTGTATTCATTATACCTGAAAATGTCCAAATCATTCAACATGTGTCCAAAAAACTAGAGTAAGAGCCTGTTTTAAAGCAGTATTGTTGTCTAGCAGTGGGGCTGACAGACAAATGACATTATCAAAGGGAAATACAAACTCTATGCCCTTCAAAACTCTGATCATTGTGCTCAGTTTAATGGTACACACCTTTCAGGCCTACATGGGTTAATACGGCTATATTTTGATACAAGAATGGCATTCAATAAGCTAATAATTGAGGCAAATATTGTAGTGGGGTTTTTTTTCCACCCAAGACTTTTTGCTACAAGGTTGTCCTTGAATAAGGAGGTGATGCAGTGAAGCATTTAAGTACATGTTGAATTTTTAGTATATTCTGAAGAGCTTTGCTGAAAACTGGGGCAGATTTAAGCACGTGCTCAAAGGTAGGTCTAATTGAAGTCAACAGGACATGCTTCACTGAATCAGGGCCTAAAAAACAGATGCTGACTGCTGTGTTTGTCCTTCATTAAAGGACAAGATTGACAAAGTACATAGCATCTTCTGCTTTAGCTTTACTAAAAAGAACTGCCCATAGAAAGGGCACTCTGGTTTATGAAGGATTTTGATATTTCAAAATCTGACTTTGTTTTGAATTGGAACCGAACTTGAAAATGTAGAAATTCTGCATAAAGGAATATTTCCCCCCAAAGTGTCCATCCCACACAGGGCCTGAACAGGCAACATGGGCCAATTAACACCATGACAGGATGGAGGGGAGCCAAGGACTGACAAGGTCTAATGGCTGATGAAGCCCAGCCACGAAAGGAGCTGGGAGAGGCCTATAAAGAGAGGAAGTTGGTAACACAAGAGGACTGCAGGGAATCCCTGTAGTCACTCCTAGAGAGGAGTATAGTCAGCTATGTACAAGGAGGAGCTTTAGGTTGAGAGTAATATGCCTTGAGATCTGGTCTTGGACTATAGACTCTGGCAAAAGTCTGAACTGAGATGAACTAGCTACATGGAGCCAAGGACGCGCCCATAGTAACCTAGGGTGGAGCCAGAAGATATGAAAGAAAGTTAGGAAAGAGCGCAGGGAAACATCATCAAGGTCAGAAACCGAGTAGACTGTATGCCCAGTAGCCAGAGTCCTGGGGCTGGAACCTAGAAGAATGGATAGGCCAGCGTTCTCCTAACGGCCAGACTGGGCAGTGCATTAGGAGACTGCCTGAGAGAGTTTTCCAGTGGGACTTTGTTACCCCAGAAGAAGAGGATGATAGTGACTGGCCAGGAGGACTGTGTCATGAAGAGACAGCGACCAACTCCAGAGAGAGAGCGAGAGAGACTCTCTCTCTCTCTCACTCACTCACTCTGTGGTGAGCAACCAAAGGAGGGGTGTCAGACCAGCTGAGACATATTCCTCAGATGAGCCTAAAGGAAAAATCTGATTGGTGAGTAGTAAACCAATCCTAGAATGATTAAAACATTTAATTTCTAATGTAATACAGAATTTAAAAAATTGAAACAAGAAGTCATTTCAACTGGAAAAACGGAAACATTTCATTTAAAAAATGAAAATGCGTCATTTGGACATTGCTGTAACTTTTTGATGTTTGTTTTTCCCATACATTTTGTGAAAACATGCCTTTGTGAAGCACTTTAGTTGCAATGGAGTTGTATTTTCAGATCAGCTCCACTAAAAAGGAATATTCCCATTGCAGATTCACACATCTGGCCTGTTTTACTGCTGATACCTCAGGGCACAATTAATTATGTCGCATTCTGCTTTATTTTTTTTTTTTCAAATCAGGTAGCAGTGAATTTGCATGCCTGATTACATAATCAATACCATGCAGTCTGAATTAATTGCCATGTAGACCTGAGAACATCTTCAGTAGATAGTAAACATATTAACGATAAAACTCAAGTACTTAATGGATTTTAATTTATCAAAGGATGAATGGGTGGGCGCACATCTTAACTCTAACGAACACCTGTTCTGAGGTGGTTCTGAGTTTTGATTATTATTTTAAGACTCTTTCTAGAGGGCCAATCTTCCTTTCAATGAAATCAACAGAAGTTTTACCGCTGACTTCAGTGAAAGTATGATCAGGTCCTAGACATCTGGCCTTGCAATATATTATGGACAAGATTCTCAGAAGTTGGGTCCAAAAGTAGGTGGCTTAATCCACATTAAGTCTCTAAATAGTTGGCCTGGTTTTCCAAAGAGCTGAGCATCCTTCAGTAGCAAAATTCTGACTGTTCAGGAACAATGATTTGGTTTAGGCTTCTCTCTGGTATTTAATAACTAATGATTCAATGTCAAGCGGATTGTCCTGTTTCTCATTCACACCCTCAGTTCCTTTTTGTTACCAAACATGCATTGGGAGTTAATTCAACATAATTCCTTGGTTGTTCTCTGAGGCTACGTCTAGACTACATCCCTCTGTCAGCAGAGGGATGTAAATGAAGCACTTTGAAAGTGCAAATGAAGTGGGGATTGAAATATCCCGCTCTTCTCTTTCGAAAAAGCACTATTTTGAAATTGAAACCGCAGTTTAGACTTCATTTGCATAATCATGTAATGACTCTTTTTCAAAAAAGCACTATTTCGAAATTGAAACCTCAGTCTAGATGCGGTTCTTTTGAAAACGGGGCACCTGTTCCTGAGGTTTACAGAATCTTTTGAAAAAGTGCCCCGTTTTCAAAAGAACCACTTCTAGACTGAGGTTTCAATTTTGAAATAGCGCTTTTTCGGAAAAGCGCCATTACGTGATTATGAAATGAAGTGCAGGATATTTAAATCCCCGCTTCATTTGCACTTTCAAAGTGCTTCATTTACATCCCTCTGCTGACAGAGGGATGTAGTCTAGACACACCCTGAGGTTTAGAGTAAGAGTTTCTCGTTAACATTGAGTTACAAGCCCACAAATGAGAGGATTTCTCACCTCAAAGTATACCAATCTAGCTGTCCTTTAATCACTGAGGCTTCTTCTTTACTGCCAGTTCTTCCGGCAGAACATATGCTAATGAGATCGCGACTTATGCGAATGAGTCCCTCATTAGCATATGTTCTGCTGCAAAAACTGGCAGTGTAGATGTAGCCTGAGAATAAAGTGATAAATGTTTAATTGCAGTATGCATGCCTTACATTTGCTAAGGTGTTAACAAGTGGGATTAGAAACACAATGTTTCACTGTCAATGGTCACATAAATCATGGTAGTTTATCTTCTAGCATCTGACTGCAGCCAGAGACTGCTCCTCCCCCAAATAAGGTTGTGACAGTGATGCCTAAAATGCCCACATTATGAAGCTGTGGGAAGCGCTCTGCACTGCTGAAAAATGTAGGACTCAGTTCCCAATGCTGTGAGCAGAACCTTCTCCTCCTCCCTGAAGGCTTGGGCCTCTGTTTAACATCCAACTACAGATTTCAGTGATGTACCTTAGGCACCCATGTTTGGCCCACTCCTAGTCCTATTTGCCTTGGGTCACTATTTTTATTTTAAAAAGCCACCTGTAGCCATTTTAAAGAGGCACTGAACTCTAACTGCCTAAGCTGTTCAAAGGAATGACATGGTGCTTGATTTTAGGATGATTACTTTTTCATTTTTATGCTGTTTCATTTCACTTCATCGTTGCATGCTGGCGGTTTGACAAAGCAGAGTGGAATGGCTGAGCTATTGGGTTAGTTCCAAAATTGGTATTACTATAAACCTTCCAGAAAGCTATATTACCCTCCTATGAACCTTTGAAAAGAAAGTCGATTTAGGATGGAAGATAAAATGCAGGAGTTCAATAGAATGCACACAAACAGAACTCCATAGCCATTATCCCCCTATTAGGCGTTTGTTTTTTGACAGAGTGCAGCCACAATAAATGCAGAATTTAACACACAGCAAGGTGTGTATCCTGCAGCAAGAAGCTTGTAGCCTGACAGAGACAAGCCAAAGGCGAGACAAGACTACAATATAAATGAAGGGGGGTGTGAGGAAGTTATTGGTGAGGCTAATAAGGGATGAAAGATTTCTGGCAGACATGGGCTATATATAAAGAGAGATGGTGTTTAGCAGACAATAAAACAAACTGTTCCAAGTGCAGGCAGCTCCACTGGCAGCAGCCCATGACTATAGGCCAACTCGGCTGTCGCCTAGGGGTGCTGCCTTCAATGGGGCACCCGGGGCGCCCGATGATGACATCACAGGGCGCCCGGGGCGCCTGATGATGACGTCACTCCATTGACGGCCATGCAGGCGGGGGGCGCCGATTGCGCGTTCCGCCTGGGGTGCCAGCTGCCTCAGCCCGCCTCGGGCCGCTCCTGACTGGCAGCACAAAGGCCATAGGTTCTAGTCTCAGCTCTCCAGGTGGGAGAGTGTGACTTGCTTTATAGCTGTGTGCATGGGAATATAAGCCACGTCTACACTAGGGGGCAAAGTCGAACTAAGGTACGTAACTCGAGCTATGTGACCAGCATTAATGTACTTTAATTCGACTTACTGTGCTGTCCCCACTGCAGGAGATTGATGGGAGAAACTCTCCTGTTGACTCCCCTTACTCCTGACAACCTGGTGGAGTACTAGAGTAGACTGAGAGTGTGATCAGCAGTTGATTTAGCATGTCCTTACTAGACCCACTAAATTGATCCCTGAGAGATCTATCTCCACCAGGTTGATCTCCCTGTAAGTGTAGAGCAAGAGGACAAGTGAGATAGCAATCCAGATTACAGTGCCAAGAGACTGTTGCTGAGGACAAGGCTGGGAGGATTTCTGGAAGAAATCTAGGGCACTGAAGTTGAGAACAAGGAACCTGAACCTAATGATGAGAAAGCCAGGAAGCCACAGAAAGAGTGATGCAATCAAAGCTGGCAGGTACAGCAGGTGCTTTTAGCAGTTCTGGCTTAGTCTGTCTGAAGGGGTGGAAAAATTGAGAGACAAGAGAAGAGTCATTTAGGGAAATCAAAGAGCTTCTGAATAACCAGCACTTCCCCTTCACATGAGAAAATGAAATCACAGACACCGGGTGGCAGGGAGGGATATGCATAACCTCAGGAACACTGCAGCCTGAAGCAATGCATTTGTAACTAGTAGTGTCTCCAGGTTGGGAGAGAGAGATTTACTTTTCTGTCAGACCTCGTCAATGTTTATATGAAGAATTGCTGTCGGGGAGACATTTAACACTAATTTTATCCCAAGTTAGATAAAACTCCCTCGATGAGACTGAGCAGCCAACAATTTCTGTTAGAAGAAATCTGCACCAAACAGCTGCTTGGAGCTTTGTTAACCCTCTAGGGAAAATGTTGCTTTCTCTTCAGAATGCCATGACCCGTCATCCAGACTAGACAGGATATTACCACCACAAAATAAACAGCATTCGGAGATCTGAATTCCATGAAAACAGGGCCCTGCAGAGACCTACTGTGCGCCACTAGTTAGTTGGTGCCGCAGCCAAATTAACGCTGAACAAAGAGGATGATGAAAGGGAGAGAAGGAAGATCAATTCTATGACATGCTGGCCCTTATATATGGCCATGAAGTGGGAGTTGTCCTTTAAGGTCCCTGATCCTGCAAACTCTTAAGCATGTGTGTTACTTTACTCGCACGAGTAATCCCATAGCTTCCAATGGCTAAGGGACAAAAATGAAATGTATTTGTTGGTTTGGGAACTTAATCTTTCCCCCCTCAACTTATTTTTACATGACACAGGCCAGCCAATGGCAAAGCAACACATATGGCTACAATATAAGGAAATGAGGACGAGATGAGATTATTGGCAAGAATAGTGGGGGAGGAAGGATTTCTGGAAGAAATGGGTTTTCAAAGAAGGACTTGAAAGAGAGGGTACAATAAAATTGAATCTCTCCTGAGGGCAGGAAGCTCCATTTTAGGAGGCACATAGCGGAGCACAGTTTGTCTGAGTGTGTATGAGGTTACCATCTAGTGCTGGCTAGTCATGCCGGCTGCCACAGGCCGACGTTTTTGGAACCATCTTCCCCATTAAAGACAACCTCCTATACTGGAAATAAACCCAGAGAGCAATACCATGGAGACCGACGAGTGAGTTCAGATGTCCAATGTGAGACCTCTTAAATGGGCCTGAGTTTTCAGAAGGCGGGTGCTCAGGCCTGCCTGAGAATCAGGCCCCTTTCAGGAGTCCCAGACAGAGCAGCCAATTTGCTTCTGAAAATTCTGTCCTTAATTCACAATATGTTGTTCACTGCTGTCCAAACGTGGAAGGCCAATCCTGCACCCACTGAAATAGTTGGAACAGCACCCTCTGACTGCATCTGAAGCAGGATCTGCTCCAGGATGTGTAGACAGGCGAGTCTGTAAGGTAGGAGAGCCCAGAGGTCAGTCCTGGGAATCCCATCTTTTCCCCTCATCCTGACTGCCTCTATTAGTCACTTCACTGAGGAGTTTTTATCCGCCTGTCCACCCAAGTCTGAAAGTCACAGAACCCTCGCCTCCATCGCAAAGCTCACACAATTCCTGGGAGAATCAGTCGGAATGTGCAAAACTTCTTTCAATATATATTTTTCAGTCTTTGCAGGCAGCATGTTATGCTAGGCAGTCAATTCATCAATGGCAGTGTCTTTAATTGCTAACAGGGGAGAAGGAATCCGCTGACCCCTGCTTAAGCAAATATGTCCATTCTTCCTGGATTTTAGCTTTGTTTTGATCAGCTGCTCGGTGCATTCCGAGGGGAAAAGGATATTTGACGCCAGAAAATCTATTTCTACATTTGGGAGACATATCATTGCCCTTCCCTCTCCTGAGTCGACATCCATTGTATTTTTACATCTTGGATTCCCCCACCCTCACCAAAGACATTTAATATATTGCTGCATCCTTCCAGCAGTTTGCATCTGACTTTACCCATTCTCCATCTAGCCCGGTATCCTGTTTCCAACTCCAGCCGATTGGGAGGAGTTAGGTACCTTTGCTACTTAAGCATTTTGAAACCACCCCTAGATGCTTATCTCTTTAGGTGTGAATACACAGCAGTGTCAGCCCAGGGTTAAAAGGATTTGAGTCAGCTGACCTGTGTCAGGAAGCCCTTGACTTGAGCATCTACACTACACTTTAAACCCAGGTGAAAGATTTTTTCTGACCCGGGCTCAAATCCAAGGTTCTGGTGTCTAGACTGCAGTGTACACAGATCCAAGTCAAAGTAACCTGGCCCAGAGTGCCTCTGCCCCCAATGTTGACATGCTAGCCGTACAGATGTGGTGCTTCCTCTGCCCACTCTGTTCCCCAGCTATGGCACATACTTGTAAGGAGCACAAATATTCAACCTGTGTATCGCGCTCCAAAGGTGACGGTCCCAGAAGAACAACTGCAGGTTGAGAAGGCCTGACATCGAGCTACCCGCTAACCTGAGACCTGGGCGTTCTACATCTAGGCCACGTCCCGCAAGCAGGAAAATGGCCACGTGCGGCTGTTCTGAGGAGAATCAGCCAGCTCCCAGGCTGTCAAGATGATGACACTGAAACTGTGCAAGGCTTAAGTTTTAAAAGGGGGACATTCAGTGGAAGTGGAGCGGGTTGGTTGCATGTTTAAATTTATTTTTGTCTGTTTTTGCAGTGTGACATAAAATGTAGGCTTCAGAGGACACATCCACCCACCAGCTACCGAGCGGTAAAGTGCCGCCCCGTTGCTTAGGGTGCACTGTGCGCTGGCACCGCCCCCCCCTAGTGATTCAGGCGGCAGAGATAAGGGATCCCCTGGAGCAGTGGTGGGCAACCTACAGCTCACCGCTTCCCACGGATCCCATTGGCCGGAAACGGTGAATCGCAGCCACTGGGAGCTGGGGGTAGGAAGCGTGCCTGCAGAAGCTCGATGTAAACAAACTGTGTCAGGGCCTGCTAGCGCAGGGGTGGGGAACCTTTTCTGGGTTGGGGGCCGCAGACCCACACAAGCGAGAAGCCAAAAAAAAAAAAAAAAAAAAAAAGACAAACCCTCCCTGACGTGGCCCCTAACTGAGAAGGAGAAAGACACTCCCCACATTTCCCTCGCACGCCAGAGCCCAGTGGGGCCCAGGCTAGTAGATTTTGTGTGCTCCAATCCCACAGTAGGCGTGGGTTCCCCAGTGCTGGGGGAGGGGGAGCACTGAGCCTTGGGGGCTGGATCCAGGCAAGCCGGGGGCCACATCCGGCCCCTGGGCCTGAGGTTCCCCACCCCTGCACTGGCGGATAAGCCTGATGGGCCGCAGGTTGCCCACTAGTGCTCTGGAGGGTGTGGAGAAGTTTGGGGGCTGCCTGCCCTCACAGTGCACACTGTGCCTCTGGGAGGGTGGGGGCCATGGGATGCAAGGGCCATCGCCTGCCTGCCAGCTTTGCCTTAGGCAACTTCTGCACAGCAGCCAGGAGGCACTGGAGCAGGAAGTGGGGGAGGGCAGGGGCACGCTCCGCCAGGCAGTAATGGCATAGCTGCCTGCAGTCCCTCTGCCACCAGGAACTCTGGGATACATCTGGAAGACTTCCAGTACCTGTGTCAAGCTGGGGCCACATGCATACAGGAAAGCAAGAGGGCTTAGGTCTTAGGCCCCTCCCAGCTTAAACTGGCTTGGGCCCTCCAGTGATGCAGGGTCCTGGGGCAGTCCTATATTAGCACGATTGTTGTATGGACTCAAGGAGGAGTAGGCTTATATCACTGTGTAGACGTACCTTTATTAGAGAATCTGGTCTTAAGAGCCTGGACTATTCACTTTTGTTAAGACTTAGGTTTTTAAATGCCAAACTCACACTTGAAAATAGAACCTAGATTTCTAAATCATTTGGGCACTTTTACCTCAGTTTACCTCAGCTCCTATTATGGGTATATGTATAGCCTGGCACAACAGGGTCCTGAGCTCAGCTCAGACCTCAGGCATCACTGAAATCCCATTACTGTAGTAATAAATCAATAGCAACAACAACATTATGCTACATATTTGCTTCTTATTGACAGGGGAGGAAGCAAAGGAGAAAAATACCATTTTTTTAAGTGGTGGGAAATGCCCAGATATAATGGTGATGAGAGCCATAAAGACTTGTTTGCCCCACTTTGGATTGTACAGGATTAAAACAGTCCTTGGACAGCACTAATCCCAGGAGCCAATCAGGAGAGGGCATGAGGCAGCCAATCAGGGCTGAGTTAGGCCCTATAAAAGAAAAGCTGCAGAGCAGAGGAGGTCAGTATCCCTCCAGCTTGGAACAGAGAAAGACCTGTAGCCTATACAGCTAGGTGTACTTTGGACAGAGCAGTGCTGGGGAAGGGCAGGAGAAGCTGGGGAGCTTTGGCCTGGCGAACTCCCAGGCTGAGGCCTTTCTGCAAAGCTTTGAGGAGGTGCTAGGGCTGCTGAGGGGGCAGCCAGGATAGAAATAGGCAGCAGGCCCAACCTCCCCTTGCCAACGATGAAGTGGCCAGTTCAGACTGCAGGCTGTGCCTGAGGGAAGGAGCTAGATGAGGAATGGCAGTGGGTTACTGAGGCTATGTCTACACTGCGTTCTTTTTCCAGAAAAAGATTCGCAATTTGCATACTTTTTTCCACTTTTTTTTTCCCAGAAGACGCTTTTCCAACATTTGGCCCGTCTACCTGGGGCCAAATGTGGGAAAAACCTCCTCTTTCAGAAGAGCCCTTATTCCTCATAAAATAAGGAATGAGGAATACAGGGCTTCTGAAAGAACGCGCCCGCTTTTTCGGAAACTGTTCCTAAAAAGTGGACATGTTCCCTGGACACGGCAGACTTTTTCCGGGATACCTGTATCCCGGAAAAACTCTGCAGTCTAGACATACCCAGGGACAAGTCATGGGCTTAGGAACAACTGGGTTCCCTTGGAAGAGGAACCCAGAATAAGGGGGCTACCATGGGGCAGTACCCAAGAAAAGGGGGTGCTGCAGTCTGGGAAGATGAGGGTCCTGACAAGAGATGGAGATACAAAGGGCAGGTAACTGTCGGTGTGACCCTGCTTGAAGAGGGTACTCCGGAGCTGGGTGACAACTAATTCCCAGACTGGCCAGCAGGAGGCACTGTGTGGCAACTCAATCTGTTACAGTGTTGTAAAGAATTTTAGACAAAATATGGTCCCTGGAAAAGAAGGGGGAGATGTAGGCAGAACTCAAGATTCGTGGAAGTGTGCCTGTTTGTAGCTAGAAGCAGTTTTCTTTAATCCATGCCTCCTAGTCAAGAGAAACTGACATCCTTTCAGCTAAATCCAAATTAGATTAAAAATAAAATGAAAACCAGCATCTTCAAAGGGCCAGTTCAGAATACTATTTCAAGAACTTATCATCCATTAAAAAAGGAAGAGGAGTGTTGAAACATCTCAACACATTTAGAACAAAATTTGAACAAAGTAAAACTTCTGCCGAAGCCTGTGTTTACAGTTCTTCATCTTCCACCACTGCAAATTCTAATGCACTCATTACCTGGCCAAAATAGGTAACTATGCCTCTGACACCACAGACAGCAGCAAATTGGTCACCAGTGATACACAATGCCCTGAACTTTTCTTTCAGTGCGCATGACATACGAAATTGCAAAGAAAAGCATTAAAGTCAGAAAAATCCAATACACAGTCCAAATTTCCATATATAAAAGCATAAACCGATAGCCAGCATGTTCGATGTTCACGCAGAGAGCTGTTTCTGTTACAGCACCCCCCAAGGAAGCCACCAAATTGCTAAATGACAATGTGGCTATTCGCATTTAGAAAATAACTAAACTCTTCTAAAAAGGCATATGTTACATCTAAATAGCTTGTCTGTGTGCAGCATAACAAGCTTTTTGTAGCTTTAAGACACAGTTTCAAATTCAGGTGGATTGAGTGGGGTCTGTACTTGGATGGGAGACCATCAAGGAAATTACATGTTGTGCTGTAGGGGGACGCTGGAAATCTTGTAAATGGCCTTTTCCCTTCTGTGGGAAGTGCACAGCCAACATCCCAGCATGGCGTTCGGAGACAGTGTGTTGCTAGAGTTTAGAGCTGAGCAGCTGGAAAGACATCTGACTTTCAAATGGAAGGTAAAACCAGAGGCCATACCTACATGGGGAGCTTGCATTGGATTAGTATGTCAGAGCTAAAAAGTGGGGTTGCCAGGTGTCCGGTTTTCGCCCAGACAGTTTGGTATTCGGGTTCCCCGGCCAGTTAAAAAAAAAAAACCAGACATGTGAAATGTCCGGTATTTCTTGTTTCCCTCGGACGGAAGCCTGGTTGGGACAGTTTTCCCCATTACGTCTGGTGGGGGTGGGGAAGTGAGGAGTGTGGGGCCATTTAAAGGCGCAGCAACTGTGGGGTTTTTTTGATCACCAGGTTTGGTCTCCCGGGTTTTTTTCGTTTGTTTTTTTTTGGCTCAACCAAGTTTGCCATGTTCGGGATTTTTATTGAAAGCATCTGACAAGCCTAGCTAAATGCAGTGATGTAATATCAAACTGAAGTGCATCCACATGACTTTGACAGATTTACATATTTTCTTTGTCAGCCATTGCATCTGCATAGCTCTGTGTTTGCTTGAATTCAGCATTCTGGGAAGCTATTCCACAGCACGATGCTCCGCCGCTCCTCTCTGTGCTCTCAGATTTTTCTCCTGGTGCATTGTGGGATGCCCACCGGAAATGAAAGGAATTCTGGGAGCAGGGATCAAACTAACAAACTCCCATGATTTCTCTCCTGGCGTCCGTCAGTTTGGCCCATTTTTGAACTGCTGTCAGGGCGCATGGAGCACATTCTGCGAGGAATGGTGACCATGGCAGCCATTTGTCCATATGGGATGATAAGCGCGCATTTGTAGTTGTGCGGGCGGATGGATTTGGCACTCTGGTTTCACAGTGATGCAACTAATGGAGGAATGTTCCATTCTGATTCTTAGAGATTACTCCAGGAAACCATCCCTCCACAAACTCTGCCTTTGTGGACCTCTGCTGGGATGAATTCACTAGTCCCTGGAACTGAGCCTCTCGTGACTTGTTCTTTGTTTGCGTCAGTTGAAGGTTTGATTGTCCGTCTCTCTCTGGGTGATAACGCCAACATCACAGGGGGTGCGGAATAGCCGGTGCCCAGGGACATCAGAAAAAAGCACAAGTTTGTTCCATTCTTAGTCCCATTGCCAGCAGTGATGAAAATGAACAGTTTTGTATAATTTTGAAATATTCCCACCTTCTCTTCCCACTCCTGGGTTTGCTTCCAGAGGGGCAGACAATCTCCAAATTACCTTCCCATAATACCAGTCCGCTGGAGAAAACACTGCTGGTCTGGGTGTTTGGGTAGCTGTATTAGTTTCAGGTGAGATGGGGGCAGCTCTTGGCAGGTTAGTAATTGCAGGTGCAACGTGGCAGGTTTATTCTTACAGTGGAGGGAGTTACGCTGAGGTAATTTAAAAGGCAATGGGCAAATCATAAAAGTAGGCTCCATTGACCAGAATGGCCCCTGCCACTCCCACCTCCCGCCTTGCATTCTCTTTTGTAAACACTTAAAAAACGATGAATAATCTAGTACAGTGGTTCCGAAACTTTTCGGCATCACGCCCCCTTTTTGATTTTTGAGAAACCCTAACCTCCCCCCCCAAAATAGCAGCAAAACTTGGGGTGGGATTGACGGGGGTGTGTGTGGCTGGGTCGCTTCACGCCCCCCCAGAGGGGCACGGCCCCCAGTTTGGGAACCCATGGTCTAGTAGCACCTAAAAGATGAACAAAGCATGTAGATGGTATCATGAGCTTTCGTGGGCACAACTGGTCATCTGAAGAAGATGGTTGTGCCCACAAAAGCTCATGATACCATCTACATCAGTGGTCCCCAACGCGGTGCCCACGGGCTCCATGGCGCCCGCTGGGGCATTTATGTGCGCCCAGGGAATGATCTGGGCTGGGCTGGCCCTGCCCCTGGGCGCGCGGCACATGGGCGGCCCCTGCCCCGGGGGCGCGGCGCACGTGCGGCCCCGCCCCCGGGCGCCCAGCAGCCCTGAAAGGTTGAGGAACACTGATCTACATGTTTTGTTAGTCTTTAAGGTGCTACTAGACTTTTGGTTGTTTTTTAAGTTTTTCCTGTGACCGACTAATTCGCCTACCCCTCTGAAGCTTTTATTCTCTTTTGTGACACCCACCATCCAGCAGAAAATGTGCTGCAGCATTTATAGAATGCTGCCATAGTTGTTCTAATCCCAAATGCCTCCTAGTGCTTCAAACACTGTGCCTTTGGAAATGTCCCAGCATCATAATTTGGGCCATTTGCCTCGTGAAATCTCAGCTTTGCTAGAAGCTGAGTGCAGTAATGAAACAGAGCCAACGTACCTGTCCTATGGCTCTGCTCTTTCGGTAAGTGCTGCTACTACAAACACGCTTGCTATGCAGTGAGCTTGGTTCTGTTATCAACACGGTGCGGACACCTTGAGCAGCCTGGGCAAGGGAAGCTGAGGTAGGAGAATGCAAGGGAGGGTACTGCAGGAAAGTATCGCTTTAACTGTCTGGCGAGAACCCCATTTTCAGCATGCTATTCACCCCATGTTAAAATGCCAAGCAGGCAGATAAAGGACCTAGCTCTGTCCAAAACGGCAGCAGACACAAGTACTGGGAAAAAGTCATTGAACTCCCCATATGCAGTTGTTTTATGACACGGGACATAATATTCACTAGCACAGCTCCCACCCTCTGCATGTTCAAGCGGGCTCCAGACGCCCCAGTCCTGCCTGGCAGCTTCAGTACAAGTGCCTGCTTGGAGTTCTTGTGTCATCTCCAAATCTGGGGGGGCCATGCAGTTCTTGGCTGCTCTGATAAATTGGACCCCATGGCATCAAGGGGATGTTGATGAGTTTTTGAGTGCTAGCCGTGCTGTCCAGTAGGTAACTAGCCACCACACCATTTTCAGGTTCAGTGGCAGCATAGTGACAGGCAGCCCCCGACTTGCAATACAATTGGTTCCAGGGGAAGTGTCGTAAGTCAGGGGCGTCATAACTTGAACCCTCATTTAGGATAGGCGCCGTGCACCATTGTAAATGCAGGCAGAGGACGTAAGTCGGGGTTTTTTGGCCCCTTCCGCACTTACAAAAATGGTTGTAAGTGTGGGGGGTCGTAACTTAGGCGGTCAGAAGTCGGGGGTTTCCTGTACAGTTCCTCCTCATAAGGGCAGGCAATGGAAATCTTAGCAGAGCTCCTGTTCTGGCAACTTGAGCTCTGGCAGAAATAGCTAAGGATCTTTGCTTTGATTTGATCTGGGAGTGCCCCCTCGCCTTCATTTACTCTCCCATTGTCTTACAGATGCCTGCATTCTGGTGACTCTGCTCCACATAAAACCAAACATGCAACTCTCCAAAGAGGGCAATTGAGTCCGACCTCTGAAGGGGTCCAGAGGGATGCTTAGGTGGGTGGGGACATGGCTGCTATAAAGGGACACTCGTAGCTGCATGCCAGCTTTTAGACAGAGGTGACAATGGGCCAAGATGACCTTGGAGCAATGCAGGGTACAAAGACAGGTCATCCCAGATGGGAAGAAATACACTGGGCAAGAGTAGTTGGTGGACTGGCAAAAGAAGAACAATTAGGAATGCGTTTGCATGAGCCTTAAGGTGAACAAACTCCTTGCAAAGTGGAGTTACTTCCATGCTAGAGACGATTCCTAACTGGGATCTAGAACACCAGATAATTTGCTTCAATAAACGGCTATATGCACAAGGCACTTTAAGGCAAACTAATTAAAGGTACTCCGATGTAACCTCCCTGGACATACAGGCCCTCACAGGCATTAAAGATCCTTTTGCATTTTCCACGAGAGGTAGGGCCAGATCCATTGCCCAAGGAAGTCAATGGAAAGATGAGACATGTATTTCTTATTCCACGAGAGGTCTTATTGGAACAACTCGCAGGAGAAAGGGCTATACAGTTTGTCTGTAAGGGCTTATGCAAACACTACAGCAGGTAAAGGAAAGACTCCTATTGAACTTAATGTGCTTTGCTCAATTCCTAAATGTCCTGATTACACACTATGGCAAACTGAGCCTGAGGCTTTCATGTCTAATTCATGTTTAATTTTCATACTGTTTAGAGAAATTCCTTCAGCTATTTAAACCCTTCTTGTCACTCTGAAAACTTTGGAGGGGAAGGTGTTCCCATTTTCTGGCAACCTTGCTCTGTTTATTGGCCACACAGAGGCAACCATTTCTCCTACTTCAGTACCACACAGTACCCAGCTCTCTAGAGATGTTTCTCTCTAAATAATGCCCAGCTTCTTCCTGATAGATTGTAAAGGTCTCATTGCAGAACTGCATGAGGTTTGTGAGAAGGGCTGTGTGAAAAAATGGGTATTGCGGTTCAGTGCCAAACCAAGCTATTTAATAAAAAATGGATCCAGCAAAGTATTTTGTTTTGATGGAAGGTTTTGTAAATAAAGTATCTGAAGCAAAATAATCTTTTACTGGAACAAATCAAAACGTTCTGACTTGATAAAAAAATTTCTTTGGCCAAAACAATTCAGGGAATTTGACGTGACCTTTAAAATGTTTTCGTCATCCTGAATGTGTATTTGTTTGGTGGGGGAGTAAAAATTTAATCTGAAAAATTTCACCCACCACTATCTGCAAGTCTTTTGAATATGTGGAAATTTGGGGTACTCAGATTGTTTCAGGATTAGCACTAGCTATGGGTTTGAGGATCAGTTCCCTGATAATGAAACATTTAATTGAATCAATGTTTCTAATAAGCAGTTTTGTACTAATATAGTTGCTGGAGGCAGTATAGGACAAAGGTGACGATTTTCATTAGATACAGGATGCATGCCATCCCCTCTGACCATCATGTACACTAGTCACATAAATCATGGTATGTGGAGAGACAAATAATCCCAAAGGTGTGTATAAAGGTACCATATCAATTGGCACACAGCTTCCCAGATTAGTAAGGCATGAAGGGACAAGCTGTTCTTGCATTATTCTAACATCAACTTTTAAATTACAAAATTTTCTCGATTTGGCATCACGCAAACTTGGATCTCACGGTATGAGTCACAATGACTGACTGCATGAGCTTAGGCTGAAGACAGCTAAGGACCACACATTGCAGAACTCTGTCTTCAATTTACCAGTGGAGCAAACAGACAATACTGCTTTAAAACCATAAAGTGGTTTGTGCATGCCTATTCCAAACTGCATCACAGGCAAAGAGCCTGCTAAATGGATTGTAGGGAGGGCTACAGTAAAGCCATGCTGGAAAATTGTGAGTTTATCTGCATCACAAGTTAAAATTGCAGGGAAAAAAATTCAGCGTGATACTATCTCTTTAATGTTTAAATAGTGTAACACAGAAAGGGTACAAAAGAAATTTAATCAAGCAAGCTCTTTAATTACCTGTATCACCTTTCTTGTATTTCCTTCCTTTTTGAATGCTTAACTAAAGGTTACTTAAATTTTATATATTTATTATCTATTCTGAACAATAGCAACTAGTAGACTAAAACAGGAAAAGGAAAAAAAATAGTACTGGGCTGTAACTTTGCTAATAAACTAGCAAATTGGTCAATACGATAACGATCCAGGTTTTCAGAATAAAAAACTACAACTTCAATGGAATACAAAACACACATACTTAATCTCTATTCTGGGAAGGTGACTTAGTTTAGATTTTGACTACAATCCCCCCAGAATAGGGCCTCACTTGTGCCACTTGGTCATCAACTGCGATGCTGGTAACACAACAGTGGCAACACAATCCTAAACTAAAATACATGACAGCTTGGTCAATTACTTACATGCCAATTCCTTAATGGATCTATCGTAATCAGCCCACTTAAACTACATACACTCCTAACTACCTAACAAATGCCTAGATCAATGACAAACTCCATAGATTGAGTGTAATTCTAAATGCTTGCACACTTGATGTCCTTTTATGTCTCTATACACCGAGAACTTGAAAAGCAGTCTGAAACCATTAGCTACAGTAAGCACGTATACATTGTCACACAAATTTGATTAACGGTATCTTGTCCTGTTTCAAAGCCAGTTTCTAATAATCGTGCTTGGAACTTGTTACAAAACAAAGATATACCATAATTTTGGGAAAGGTTGCCAAAATCTAGCCTTAGACCTCAAGTTTGTATTCTCTTTGCTGTCTGTGCTATCTTTTCTAAAAGACCTTGATGCCAAGGCAATTCTAATACAATAATAACCCATAGTTTTGGGTTCTTAAATACTGTAGTTAGATTAACTTTAGGGCAGGGCTCATGTGCAATGTATTGATATTCTGAAACTTGAGAGAGCTGTGAAAATAATGCCGGTTCCAACTCCATAGTTGTGGGGTTTCCCGATTACTGTAACAACGTGAAGTGGTTGTCTCTGATGGTTTTAGTGTGTGGAGACTGCAGTGGTACATCTACATAGCAAACCAAACGGCAGAGGACTGTGTGTTTCAGAACCCAGGTCTAGCGACTCGGAATCACTGTGCTACAAATAGCCATGTAGCCATTCTGCGTTGGTTCCATTTGAATCTGGAAAATAGGATGCACGGAACCGAGCAAGAAAACAGCTGCTCCCAGATCTCCTTTCCAGCATGACTGTGAAATGACTCTGCCCAATAGTGTTCTCATTTCTCATTAGCTATTTATTTCAACTGGATAAAGACCAGACACCCACTTTTGCTTCCCTTTCCTGACACTCATCTAAGACCTGGAGATAATAGTGGAGAGCTGACAGACCATGAGGTAACAGTAGTCAGTAATACTTTCTATGGACACTGGTTATGTGAGCTATGATCTATGAGTTTACAGCCTCTTATTCAGCAGTTCTTTGGATTTCCTACCTGGAGGCCTGTTTCTTCTCTATGGTAATCGACACAACAACCTCAGTCTTTCAAGGTAGCCCTATAGATGTTGTACACAAGCATTACAGGTGGTCTTGCACTGAGTACCTTGTTCACATTAATAGCATACCTGAAACACTACAGAATGGTAACAGACATTTGTACGTCTCTCCACCGGACAGTAAAAAATGGGAGTTGTTGCTCATCTGCAGTGTGGGTGGAATTTTTAGGAAGTGATTCTTAGTGTAAAAATGACTTTTCTTAGAGGAGCCTTTTGTTAACAAAGTACTAAATAATATGCAATGATCCTAGCACAGAAGGAACACAATAAAATTAGATGCGACCATTAAAAAAGTGTTTCCAAGTTTGTAGCTCGTCTAAGACATCAGGGTCAAGACCATAAGGCCAAAAGTTTAGTTTAATCTCCAGCATAACATAGGCCATGGCATTTCAACCAGTAACTCCTAGCAACACACAAAATTAAGTCGCCATCAGAACAAAGTCAGAACTTTAATTCTCCTACTTTTCAGCTATGCAATCACACTCATTCAGCACCAGAGTTTTCTCAACCCGCTGGGTGGTTTCACCCCAGCTCTTACCTCATATTCTATAGCAGGGGTTCTCAGACTGGGGGATGTGGTCCCTTAGGGGGTTGCAAGGTTATTATGGGGGGCAAAAGATAGATAGATAGATAGATAGATAGATAGATAGATAGATCGATTGATTGATCAAGTGTTTTTCATTTATAAGGGGGGTCACGCTCATGGGCTCACTGTGTGAAAGGGGTCACAAAACAAACGTTTGAGAGCCACTGCAAAGCCCCCCAAAGAGTACTGTGACAGACCCAGGGCAGCTGGCTACAATAGTTTGGTGGAGGGTAGACATACCAGAAGCTGGGTGAATGCTTTTAAATGAGATTACATAGACACTCACCTAACTTTAAACAGAGTTCAGGCAGTACAAAGTTTAAAATGGGGTTTCAGTTACAATACGGAGTCACTTTAGTTACAGTGTTGTAACAGTTTAAAATGGGTTTTGTTAAGGGCAAAAATCCTAGGTTTTTAATGTTTAAATGTATTCTAGGGCATCCATTTTGAAAAACAAAACGGAAGATCAATCCCATGACACTGGGTCTGACAGGCAAAGGTTTTCCCGCCTTTTTACAACTGTAAACAAGGTAAACAAGATCCAGTTAGGACCAGAATCACCTCAGAAGATCCTCCTGGGTTTCCCTGTAGGGGCAGATTCCATGGGGTCTCCCTGGCAAGGGCGGTCCCACCATAGATTACATAAAAGGCTGGCAGCCAAACAGCTCAGTGTGGCCCATCCTAGTGGCATGTTGCATGGGGTGTTCCTTTCCAGGTCATCTAGACTCCGGACCCGCCAGCCGCAGACATACTGAAGACTCCACATGTACCACCAGATAGCCAGCAGCTTTGCCAGTTACCTTCCACCTGAAGCAGGAAAGACTACGAGGGCTCTCCTCAGTCCTCCTCTCTCAAGGCTCTCCAGGAACCATGAGATCTGAGGTCTTGAGCGTCCATCTTGGGAACTTTCAAGAAGTTTTCTATAAACTTATTATTTATACTCAGGCAAAGGCTTCTTTTGTTCAGTGGGTGCTGGGGAATGACTAGTGTACTGGTTAAATGGTTCTTTTGTTTTTTTAACTACTTTGGGTTACCCGTTGAATTCCCCATTTTTGTAAATTTTCACTAAATACATTTTCTATATGTTTGGTTTACCTACAATGAGTTGTTATCTCTGATTAATTAAGGGAAGAGGGAGGCACACTGCCAGATGACAGATGCTGGCTGTCACAGAACCAGACAGAGGGTCTAGTTTTGTTAGGGGACCTATACAGCCTTATCCTTCTAAAATTATTTAGCCACCTAACAGTTTTCAGTTACAATATATAATAAAGTTACGAAAAAAAGTTACAATAACATTCTTCAAAGGCAATTCTTAACAGGTTACTAACAAATTAATCCAAATCCTATTCATAAAAATTGGGCCACAATTCATGAGATTACATCACATCACATTGGTAAATATAATTCATTAGAAGTATGATTTCATTCTTCAGCCCTACAGAAGACTCCTACAAATTTCTTTTTGCACTAAAACTGATGTGGTTTTTTTGTAGGCGATTTTACACAAGTCTGTGGAATACATTTTGGGGGCAAGCCACAGCGGTTCTCTTTTTCATGAAATAACTTACTCCTTCCTGATACTTGTTCTTTAAAACAGAGAAAGAAAAGATGCGAGGGAGGCAATCACAACATATAAGTAACGTCGGAGATGTGCTATTGATACATGAGCTCTCTTTTACCACCCGCTGCTAAGGATTAAGAGAAAATGACAACTTTACAACACAGTAGATTATTTTGCGAGATTTCTGGCACCACAAAAAGTTAACTCACTTGTTATATTTTACATTCCAGCGGCAACTCAAGTCTCCAGTTGAGATTGGCCTTCCCCCCCCCCCGCCCTTGTTGTGGTAGCTGTTGTGCAAATACATAGTAATAGATAATCTCTGCCCTATTAATTTCCCAATTTAAAAAGACAAAAAGGATCATTTTCATTTTACTGATGGCAAACTGAGGCAAAGAGTATAAATTGATTTGCCCAAGGTCACACAGGAAGTCTGTGGCAAAGCCCCCTTTCATCTGAGTCCTAGCTCAGGGTCCCTCTCACAAAACCATCCTTCTACTCATCCCTTTCTCCTGCTCACTTGATGCACTTATCCTGCAGCTCACCTGGCCAAACAGCCTGCTGAATTTATTAAAAGAAGCAATGAGATACCCAGCATATCATCACAGCATCATTCTATCAAGAGCAGTGTTCAGAAGCTATTCAGATACCAGCAAAGGCTGTGAACTGCTGTCAGCTACTTGATTACACATAATTCTAGTCCTCGTGGTTGTGTGCTGGTGCACCAGTTGGCACATGAATCATCTAAACTGTTTTGGGGACGTGCTCCCAGCCCCATTCATTCCTCGAAGTACTGCTTAATAAGTTCTTAATCTTTCTGAACAGGAGCCTTTGAGCTATCTGTGCTCAGGCTCCACGAACAGAAGAGGAAAGGAAAATTTCCTTCCCTCCTCACTAAGCCAAGATGCTGACGACTCAGACCCTATTTCATCTCACTTCTCTGTCAGGTCTGTCTCTCGGATGGTGATTGTTAGGGCATAATTGCTGTGGACTGTAACGGGCAGTGTTCTTTCATCCCATATTCTAGCTCAGCCAACAAAAGTTAAGCATCAAAGAAGGGGTATAGTATCCCACATTGCCATTTACTGACATCACGATAAATACTGATGAATTGAAGGTGGAAGGGAGGCAGGCAGGAAGCTCTTCAAACCATGGGAAGGGAAGACCAGGGAGGAAGGTTAGCAACAGGTGATGCAAAATTCCTAAGCTGATTCTCTTCTCCCAACACATCTATAGAGAAGTAAGAACCACTTATACATTCACCCATAAAAATCAACTTTACGAGCATTGAGGGCGAATGTCAGCCCCTTACTCACATGAGTGACTGCTCCCTCACCTAAGTAAGCAGCTGCTCACAGAGGTGAGTGAAGCCCACTAGCCAGCCCTGAGCTAATGTGGTGGTGGCAAGGTTTACTACTCCATGCCTTGTGCCACTGACATGTCCTGCACTCTGTCCCCAATGCTTTCAGGGCAGGGAGGAGATCATCTCCAGATGTGCCAAGCCACGAACTGGGAAGTCTGCAATGCGGCATATCCAGGGAGGTGACAGGCTTGTCGGACCCCCTGGGCAAGGTGATGAAAATTGGTATAGAAGTTGAGTTAAAGGATAGGGTACAAACCACATTTAGTAATTCTGCAATTTCACTTTTGAGTCCCTTTGGAACTCTTGGGTGAATGCCATCTGGTCCCAGTGACTTATTGCTGTTAAGTTTATCAGTTTGTTCCAAAACCTCCTCTGCTGACATCTCCATTAGGGAATTTCCTCACATTTATTATCTAAAAAGAATGGCTCGGGTTTGGAAATCTGCCTCATATCCTCAGCCAGGAAGACCAATGCAAAGAAGTCATTTAGTTTCTCTGCAGTGCAGCCATGGGAAGTACTACCATCAAAATACTCTCTCTGTGTGTGTACGTACACTGAAGAATGGGGAACAGGGAACATTTGCAGAAGAGAAAATCATTTTTTGAGCAGCCATAATGCTCTTTCCAGGGATGGTAGAAAGCATTATTCAAACCTTCCCTATATGTCTGTCTTTTTCTCTATGGAGCTTTGAAGCTCTGCCTTCAGGCAGTAAGCATTTCCTTAGCTACAGCTGCTCCACGTTTATAAGGAAGCAGTGCAGTTCCCAACTGTGATACTATCAAGCCCTGTAATGGAACACAGGGACAAGACGTAGAAACTGTGCCATGCTCCTCAGGTTGTCCTGTCATTGAATCCGTATGGAACTTCTGCAATTTTATCGTGAGTCTTCAGATTACAAAGGGATTCCATCTTAAATTTAAAAAAAATACATTTCTGACCTTTTATTTAAGAGGAGAAAAGATTGAAAATGTGAAGCAAGTGCACTCTAAGAACTTCCCTTCCCTTCGCCTCTGTTTTCCCATCCTTTGCTTGTTTATTTAGATTATAATCGCCTAAGAGAGGCATCTGTATATTGCCTAGCACAATAAGGCTATTTTCATGGACAGGACCTCTAAATACTACATCATGTTAACAATAAGAAGAGACTTACTATATTGTCAATTAAGAACTAAGAACCAATTTGCTATCTTTTTAAGAAGCAGAGATTTCATTGTCTGTATAATAAAAATAAATGGAGCCATCACATATAAAAATTCCAAAACAACTCAAAACCTTTGGCAGCCTCCTTGTAAATCCATGAGAAGTTCTGGGCGATTCATAAAGCCTTGTTTACAGATTAATTTAGAAAATTGTCAAACATACATAAAATAAATTAGACCTAAAATGTCTTCCCAATCCAAAGGGGAAAACAAATAAGCTGTTAAAAAATGGTGCCATAAACAAAGTTTTAAAAAAGTAAGTTCTATGAAAGAGGAAGCTAAATTGCAAAACTGAGCTGTACAGAAAAAAACCCCAAACATTATTTCAGTGTGGGCAGACAAACCAGATCATTAAAATAAAAGGATCATTTGAAGGCAAAAATATGTCATGGGAGTAAAAGTGATTATGCAATAATAAAGTGCTTGGTAATGATGCTATATTACTTGGCTTTTGGCTCTTGTTTTTGTTTTTTTTACACACTTTTTTTTATGTTTAAGGAAGAACAGAGAATTATAGCCAGACAGTGCCATTTCTTCTCCAGCAGCCACAAAACCAAACAAGACAGCAGTGTATTAAGTTATTTATTTTAATTTTTGTTCGTAATAGTGCAAACAAAAATGTTCCCCAAACACAATGCACACCCCATTATACCCTGGGGAGAAGGTGAGAGAAAGAATGAATGAAGCATGACAGATGTTAGTCAGATTGTTTAATTCATTACTGCAAAGTCATGCTACAGGTGATGAAAGAACATGTATAGAAGAGATTAGTATATAGAAAGGCTAGTTGTACCCTGTAACTATCTGGATTCACGTTGGTGTAATGGAATCTCGGCTACTGTGAAATCCAGTGTCAAATCTCACTTCTCTTCCCCGATTACAATATTTATAAAAGTTTAGGAATAGAACACTTAACTCTACTAGTGGTACTTAGTAACTGATACAATTATGATGGGAAAAGTAGCATTTTTAATGAGGAAACATTTTACTGGACTTTTCCTAAAAATGGCCACCTGAAATCAGGTTTTCCATCTGAGCTCCGACTGGGAGTAAAATTCATGAATTAACAATGGTAATTGTAATGCACAATAGCTGGGACTCAGTAGCAAGTGCTATCTGCTATATGCTGGGTTTTTTTTAGACAAGTCATGTTTGTTGAAAAATACTGCTCTGACTCATTTTGATAATTGTCTCTGGGCCCCATTTTGGTCTCCCGTCCACAAGTGTAAATCAGCCACAACTCAGCTGAAGTTAGTAGATTGATACCTGTGGAAGAGCATCGAGCTGTTTTCTCTCCAGGAAAAGTTCTGAACAGGAAGGAACGAAAAAGAGCACCACCACCTAACTTCCACTGTGGCTGGTCCTTTATTGTGGAGGCAAAATGGCAGCAGGAGACTGGCCAATAGACCAATAGGTTTTCATTTGGCAGGAACAAACAAAGATAAAGGGCTGTCTGCCACTGACTTGAGTTTCACTGCGGAGGAGAGATGTCACTGCAACATCAAGAGAAGGGGTGGGTGTAGGTCACGTAGGCCAGTCAGCTTCACTTCCCTTCCACTTTTGTGCTGGGGGAAAAAAGCAGCAGAGGAAGAAACAGCTGTGGGGCTGGGAGAGAAAGCATCCTGGAGAAAGTAGGCCAGGCCAGGCATGGGAACTGGAATGAATCTGCTCTGTAGGAATACATCATTCTGAGCTCACAAAGAGGTTGGAAGGTGCTTGGGGATATGGGGGTTTGTCGGATACAGAAGTCTTGATCAGGCAGGGATCAAGAGGATCCCAAATTCCAAAGCGCATGCCTCTAGCTAAAGATCAACCTCCCCTTTTGGGAAAGCAAGAGTTAACCATTAGGGAAGGCTGTCATGCTTATCAATACCTTTAGCTAGATGGGCAGGGGAGAGTAAATCCACAGGCAATACCAAGGGTGGTCTCAGGGAAGAGATCCCTAACAGAAGTTTCACGTACACTTTCCCTAGCAATAGTGGAGCGCTGGCTCACCAAGAAGCGGGAAAGTGATGCATCATGAGAGCGATAGAGAACTTGGCACAGAGAAAGGTGATGGCGTGAAGCACTCAAACTACAACTCCCATGAGGCACCAGAGCAGCATTTTCTAGTTGAAAATTTTAGCTTGCAGCTGAATTTTTTTGGCTTTTGATTGATTGCCCAAAAAACCCAAAAATTTCTGTGGGGAAATTTAGAGGGAAATCAAAATTGTCCATGACTGTGAGGACACATCATCAGACTATAGACAGCACAGTAATTACAGATTTTGCTAAGGCAGAGTAACCAGATTCCTTTGAAATGCAATCTATCTGGTAACTAGGACTGCTATTACTTATCTGATGGTGGTATTTTGAATGGCAGTTTAATGCATTAGATTAATGCTAAGTCACAGCAAAACTCCCACCACACATTCTCAGACAGCAGCATTCATTTTTTATGGAATACATCAGGGAACTTTATATCTTTATACAAAAAATAGTGAGTCAAACATGCGTTTGCTCTTTTTTTAATCATTGGAAATAGCAGAGAGTAATCTTTTCTAATACTACACCATTGTGAATGAATTTAGTGCTAAGAAGCAAATATAGTAGGTTACAGCCAGCCACAATGGATAAAATTCATCCCACATGGTCTATGCACCAGGTTACATTTCCACAGTAGGACTTAGTGGGACTTACACTGCGTGTAGATTTCATGTTGAGTAATTCAAAGTCCACTGAATTCACCGGCATTGCCGACTCTTTGTATGTTATCACGAGCCTTGCGATATTTAGTGTTTCTGCTGTTGCTGCTCCAGTAGGGTTAATATGTGAGAATTTCAGTTTCTAGCTCTCACGGCAGCAGAATAGAAAATGTGAACCTTCAATGGTCCATGATCAACTCATGATTTTTGAACGATTGGGGTGGGCAATACTGAGTCATGCAAAGTTTTCCATTGACTTCAGTGGCTTGTGGATCAGGCCCACTAATGCACACTAATGCCAGATAGGCTGCTTCCACCTGCCCAGAGCATGTCCAGTTCTGACTAGATGTACCCAAGTCTAAGAAATTAATGTGTGTAATGCCAAAATCACTGGATAAAATTCTCTGACCTGAGTTTGCAGGAGGTCACATTAGATGATCATAATGGTCCCTTGTAGCCTTAAAAAACTATGACTAAAAACCATTCTCTTGAGTAAGAATGCCCTACCTGAACTATTTATTTTGTGAAGTCCATTAAAGCTCAGGATGAGCCAGGCAAACCTGTTTTTATTGGTGACCTGAGCCAAGATTTGAAGGTAATTAATATCTATACATGAAAAGCTAGAGCACAAGTCACTTACGATGCAATAGTTATGTGATTTAAAATAAAACAGAGAATGATCAGTTTCAGAACTATAGCCTTAACAAATGTTTCCTTAGCAACAGTAGGTTATTAGTCAACCTTGCTGAAAAATGGGATAAAAGAAAAAAAACTCTGCGAGTTATGGAGTACACTGGTAAATTAATTACAGAGACTTGATTCACTGCCGTTCATTAGGCCATGCTATTAGTTATCTTTGGATATTCATAGATCTGCTGATAATCATGGAAAGTTTCACAAACTTTGCTGCTTCCTATTTGTCATCCTGTTTCATTTGGTGAAAAAAATTCACATTGTAAAAATTGAACAAATATTAATGAATAGCAACTCTATTTGCAGACATCCAAAATTGTTGCTAACTGATTTTCAAACCAAAACAAAAGGGTTAAATTAAGTTAAAAAATTGGTTTGGCAAATACTATTTAGCAAGCTCTAGTATACACTCAAAACAGCTTACATTATGAAAACAGAAATAATTTTAAAATATCTAATTTACTTGTCATCATTTTTACATGTGGCTCACTTTCCGTGTTTTTAAATAGCTTTAACATTACAATTCTAGTCAGTTTTACTTTCAGTTTCTCATTCTTTGGTGCAATATTAAAATATTTAGATTGCATAGACAGATTAATTAGAAAGCCTTAGGCACTGCGACTCAAAACAATTGGAGCTTCTTTTCCAAAGGGCAGTTTAACAGAAAAAGAAAATGCTGTCGGTTTGCTAGGTGTGCAGGAATGAAATGGGAGAATTTGCCTATGGCCACTGCCGCCCCTCCCTGTATCCCAGCGGGATTAACCCACACTCAGCAGCCTATCCCAGCCCTGCCACCAGCCCCGCCTTCCTGCCTTTGTCTTGCTTCTCAGACAAAAGGTATCACCTGTCACACCCTCCTCCTAGGCTCAGGCTACAGAAAGCACCAGCCATTGTGTACCCGGGGGAAGGCTGTCCTGCTGAAATTCCCATCACCATCTAGGTATCGGTGCAGCGCTCAGGGAAACTGAGGCACGTGCACAGGGTTACTTCAGGATAGTGGAAATCATATGCAACATAACAAGGGGAATAAAATCCCCACAATCCCCACTTCATCACCATAGCAACCTCAAGTGAGAGATGATACTGGGAAAAGGTGTACAGGTGGTAATCTAAGTGCATACTCCCTGCCCAGACTGTAGGCATGACACAAGTGGGACCCCGGGAACGGTGAACAGAGCAGTCAGACCTGGGCATGGTCAAGAGGCTGGAATCTCCCCTACTACATGGTTTGTCACCCATACCCACAGGCACACAAGGGGCCCCCAAACCGACTGCAAACATCCCTCGCTGCTCCTGCATCTGACAAAGCTTTTCAAATTGGACCGCACCAAAATGGAACAGCCAGTCCAAACGTCTAAACAACCAATGGCCAGTGGCTCTGAAATTCACAAACCCAGCTCGGCGCTTTTTATTTATGAAATGTTTCCTTTCCACTATTTGACCTGCTGTAACTGTTCTACCCCTTTTCACTGACGAGGCAGGACTGACACTGAAAAGTAACTCAGAGATGCTGAGCGATATGGGGAGATCGCTACAGAGTCAGGGATGGAATTCAGTTGTCCCGACTCTGGTCTGTAAATTGCACTACGGCGGTAATATTTCTTAAACATGCTTTCCTCGGGTTTAGTACTGGGCTACGTCTAGACTGCATCCCTCTGTCAACAGAGGGATGCAGATCAAGCACATCGAAAGTGCTAATGAAGCAGGGATTTAAATATCCCACGCCTCATTAGCATAAACATGGCCGCCGCTTTTTTTTTAAACGGAGCTTTTTCGAGAAAAAGGCAGTCTAGATGCGGATCTGTCAAAAATAAACCCTTTTTTGACAGATCCTGTATTCCTCAAAAAATGAGGTATACAAGATCTGTCGAAAAAGGGTTTATTTTCGACAGATCCGCGTCTAGATTGCCTTTTTTTTTTTTTTTTTTTCCAAAAAACTCCATTTCAAAAGAAAGCAGTGGCCATGTTTATGCTAATGAGGCACGGGATATTTAAATCCCTGCTTCATTAGCAATTTCAATGTGCCTAATCTACATCTCTCTGTCGACAAGAGAAGTGTAGTCTAGACACACCCCTGGTGTCATTACTGAAGTCTGCAAGGTACAAATCTTAAGAGGTATTTAGGCATCAAACTCCCATTGATTTAAAAGCTAGTTCAGCACATAAATACTTTTGAAGATCTGGGACTAAGGTGCCTGTCCAGTTATATAGATTAACAAAGCAAGAACCACAGAATATTCATTGAGTTTTCAGTTTTTCCTCTTTCCCTTGCTTATAGGAAGCTGTCCTTGGAGCAGATACATTTTGCTGGGCAGGAATCAGAGGTGCACACTTACATTGAAGAATCGTGTTAATATTGTTCATCACATGCTTCCCCAATTTATCTTAAGCATTTGCATTTTCTGTCATGGATAACCCTACATATGTTTTGCAGTGAGTATTTTATACTGTATTGAATAAAATATTCAGAGAAATACAAATCACAATGAAAGGGAAGGAAAAGAATGGAAAAGAAAAACAATCCAGCAACCACCAGGAGAGGAAAAATGGAGGCGTTGAAAACATTTTCTTCATTCAATGTGCTATGTAATCCATTTTAACATCAGATTCTTTTTCTCCTATGTGTATTTGTAAAGAGGTTTTGGGACAAATTAATTCCCGGTGCAATTCCATTTAAGCCAGTAGAGTTATATGGGAGTTGAATTTGATTCATGCAGGCTTCCAAATGTCATGATACCTTATTACCTTGCAGCCGGATAATGATTCTTTCTGACAAAGCACCTGTCCTTCTTTTCAGACTGCAAGGAGATGAGTCATTCCAGAGAGCCGGGATTCTTATTTATGCTCCATAAACTTATTATCTTTAGCTATTCCATTTCCTCTTTTGAATATGTAATTACCTTTGCTGCATCCTTGACTGCATTTGCATCAACAATCATATAAATGGAGCTTGACAGGCCAGGAGGTGTCTCATTCCAACCTACATATTCTGCCAGAAGGGCAGGGAACATCAGTGCCCCGGTCAGAGCTAGGAACCCCGCTTTGATGGGGTTTTCCCAGCAGCACAGGGACAATACGAGCCAATTCTACAAGTCTCCTCCAGCGGCAGGAACCTCAGGCCACCACCTGGTCCCAGACAGTCTGCTGCAGCAGGGGGAGGCACCTGGAGGTGGATCTGTCTGGTCTCTCCTCCTCCCCAGCAGCTATGCAGGAGATGCCCATTCCAAGCTAGGAAGCCCCCTTTAATGGGGCACTCCTAGGAATAAGGAGATCTCAGATTTCATGGGGAAGGGCTTATTTCATGCTCTGTGACACATTTTTCAAGGCCATGAAATTGGTAGGTCCCTAATGATGAGGACAAGAGCTGCCATACAGCAGGATCTACATTAATTGGTAAGCGTAGCCCATTCAAACACAGTCCATTGTAATACAAACAAATGCCAAGTCATACTCCTAGGAATAAGGAATGCAGGCCATGCCTGCACAATGGGGGATTAACTCTGGAACATAAGAATGGCCATACTGGGTCAGGCCAAAGGTCCATCTAGCCCTGTGCTCTGTCTCTTGAAAGTGGTGAATGCCAGATGCCCCAGAAGGAGTGAACAGAACAGGGAATCCTCAAGTGCCCCATCCACTGTGGCCCATTTCCAGCTTCTGACAAACAGAGGCTAGCGACACCATCCCTGCCCATCCTGGCTAATAAGTATTGATGGACCTATCCTCCATGAATTTATCTAGTTCTTTGTTGAACCCCGTTAAAGTCCTATTCTTCACAACACCCTCAGGCAAGGAGTTTCACAGGCTGTGTGAAGAAAAACTTTTTTGTTTGTTTCAGCTTGCTACCTATTAATTTCATATGGAGACCCGTAGTTCTTATGTTATGAGAACAAGTACATAATTTTTCCTTATTCTCTTTCTCCATACCTGTCATGATTTTATAGACCTCTATCATATCCCCCCTTAGTCTCCTCTTTCCTAAGATGAAAAGTCCCCGTCTTTTTAATCTCTCTTCATATGGCACCGGTTCCAAACCCCTAATCATTTTTGTTGCCCTTTTCTGAACCTTTTCAGAAAGAATTTAGGCGTTATAGTGGAGGAACAACTTAACATGAGCTCCCCAGGTGATGCTCTGACAGAAAGAACTAATGTGATTGTAACATTTGGTGCAGTGATCCCTGAATGCATAAACAATTATTTACTTTACTATATAGCATCAGTGAGACTGGTACTTGAATATGGCAGCCAGGTCTGATGTCCACATTTTAAAACGGATGCTGAAAAATTGGATCAATTTTGCAGAGAAGAGTCATAAAATTGATTTGAGAGTTGGAAACAATACCTGACAGTGAAAGACTAAGGAGCTCAATCTGTTTATGTTATAAGAAAAGAGTGTGAGGTAACTTGATTATAGTGGATAGTATCTTCCCAGGGAGAAAATACCAGATATGAAAGGGCTTTTTAACTTGAGCAGAAGGGCATAAGGACAACCAAAGGCTGGACGTTAAAGACAGACAAATTTAAATTAGAAACAAGGCACAGATTCTTAATATTGACAGTGATTAGCCAGTGGAACAAACTACTAAGGAAAATAAATATACCTATCTCATAGAACTGGAAGGGACCTTGAAAGGTCATCGAGTCCAGTCCCCTGGAAAGGTCATGGCAGGACCAAGTACCATCCCTGTCAGATTTGACCCAGATCCCTAAATGACCCCCTTAAGGATTAAACTCACAATCCTGGGTTTAGCAGGCCAATGCTAAAGTGGGGAAATATATATCTGCTGAGATCTTTGATTGAAATGACTTTGCCTTTAGTCAAGTGCAAGTTACCTAGCTAGGTACAGGGGCAACTGGGTGAAACTGAATGGCCTGTGATATACAGGAAGTCAGACTAGATGTTTTAATGATCTCTTCTAGCCTTAAACTCCATGATTCATTGATAAATGCAAAATTATCGATGGCCTACGGCAGATAGATCAGACATTGCTATTCACCTTTTCCCATGATTAAAAAAAACCAAAGTAATAAGTTCACAGCCAATGAAACTGAAAAGCAGCAGATTTAAAATTAATAAGAGATAATATTCTTCACACAGTGTACCTGGGGAACTCATTGCTACAAGGCATCACTGAAGCCCAGAGCTGAGCAAGATTCAAAAAAGGACTGGACAGTTACGTGGTTTGATGGGGTGTCCATCCCAGATGAAGCTTGAAGGGAGCTAGGGTGGGCCCAAGCTGCACCTAGACAAGGAGCCAGGGAGCAGGGATTATTTAGATGAGGCTAATCTGGACAGGAACTGGGTTGGGGCGGGGAGGGAGGCTGTAAAAAGCCCAGGAGCAGAGAACAAAAAGAGGCTGCAGGGAAATAGTTTGCCTCGGTTACTCAGTAGGAGAAGAGCGTGTGAGCTGGCAAACCCAGACAGGAGGGAACTAGAAAGGTAGCTTAGTGCAGGTCATGGCTGCTAAGCAGAGGGTCCCTAAACTGGAACCTAGAGTAGAAGGCAGGGCTAGGCTCCTCTATCAGCTGCAGGGGAAGTGGCACAGACCAGGCAGTGGAAAATGGACTGCAAGGGACAGTTCACCCTAAAAGATTTTGCTACCCTGGAAGAGGAGGACCACAGTAACTTGGCAACTGGGTGAAGAGCTCCTGGAGTGAGAGCTCCTGGAGTGAGAGGGGCTGCAGAATGAGGCGGATGATGGGAGGAGAGACCATGAGAGGCGAATGCTAGCACCTGGAAAGAGCAAATCCCAGAGTGGCCAGGAGATGGTGTCTCTCACAGTGAGTGAACCCATGGGATATGGGTACTGAGAACATCCAGAGGTACAACAGCAAGGACTAACACACCCAAAACAACCCTTCCCTCCAAGGTTCCATTAACAATGTGTTAATGAAAAGAGAACCCCAAAACTCACTATCAAAATGGAACAATTAGATACCTATTCTTAAAGCTTTATTTGTGCATTAAAGCATTTAGAGCAAACAGGAAAAAATTTTTCTCCCATGGGATTATAGTGAGAGCGAGCGAGAAAGAAAGAAAGAAAGAAAGAGCTATTTAATAACCTACACATGGTCTTCTCATAAAGACAAAACATTGTTAGCCACACTAGGAGCAGCAGAAACAATTTTCAGGACATTCCTAAACACACACATCTGAAATATCACCCAGAACACAGAACCATCACTGCAGCAGGGTGTACTGGAATGTAATAAATGTAACATCCAAGCTTTAAAACACTCAGCCCAACAAACATTGTTAGCATGTAACAGAACTGCATTATAGGCCGCATTCAGCCCTGAGGTGACACCATTAATATCACTGGAGTTACCCCAGGGATGAATCTGGCACAGGATTCTTCATGCTCATGAGATATTAACTCAGGCCTTTCTGTCAAGTTCATTCTTTCTTTGTAGTGCTCGATTCAGAAGTCAAATGAGTGACAATGACGTTAGCCTTTTCACCTCAGACAGTGTATCCCTCGCTGAGCAGTGGCATGCAGAAGTCAGACTGTGTCTAGTAAATATTTCCACTATCTGTTACTGTTCCCAAAGGAAGTGAAGTTGTAGACAGCCCTAAATTAAGATAAATGCCATTTTCTTACAGCCTTTGCAGGCTTCCCTAGAAAAGATGTCTATCTCCTATTGTGTACAATTAAAATCAGTTCAAGACTCTTCAGGGAAGATGATCACTCTCTTGCTTCTAAGGTTAGGAAACTGTGAGGAGACACAAGAATATTGAGATGACAGATGTGGTCATCCACTCTCTGCCATATTGACGTACAGCTGTAAAGTGGTTTGACAACTTTCAGTTAAACAAACAAGTTAATAATTATGTCTTTCGCCTATTTTTTTCCACAAGCATCTTAAAGAGAATAAGCAATGCTTTGTCCGTATGCTCAGCTTCTGCTATTTTGCACCAAAAAACCCCCAACAATGTCTAAAAAGGAAAAGAGACGGTCTGTCTAATTACTGGGGAAAGTGTTTCTTTCAAAACCAGTAACTCTACACCTGCATGACTTAAGATGACAAAGTACTTTAGAAAAATTGAAGCAGACCCAGATTTCTAAATACCATTCTTCTGTTCTCTAGAAATATTCAATTCAGAACAGAATTAGGTTGCAAGAGGCCAATTAAAAGAAATATTCCGGCAGAACCTTCACCATGGTGCTGTTTGTTCACCACCATAATATAATCATGGAATGTGACTTGTGGCTAGTAATCACCCATTTATCTCATAACAATGAGTTTTGGGAATAGGCAGGAGAATGGAACAATTTTTTGTTTGCCAGTTCCTGCTATTGATCATTCAATTGTTGTAGGCACAGCTTTTATTGTTATGTGTGTTGTTCACATATTTCATGTTTATTATGCATGCCCTTCAACCAATATAAATATTTTACGGGATAAACAATGGGAAATCACCAGGGAAGTATTGCTCCATTTATGATTTTTTTGTATACTTTTAAGGAGCTGCTGCAGGGTTTGTCAATAACAGAGCCAGCATTTACTACCCTATTTTGCAAGGTGCTGAATGTCTTCTGTAAAATACTGCAATTCAGTATTTGGCCATGCTGTTATATTTTTGAAAATTTTCATTATATTAATAACAATGCACTTATGTCAGCTTAGTGCAAAAAACACTGGTAGCTTTTTCTTTTAGTAGCAATTATTTACTATGCTCTGCAAAACCTGATCCAATGCTCATTGACAGTAATACTGTCTTTCCACTGATTGCAATGGGCATTGGAAAGGGTTCAGAAAAGGGCAACTAAAATGATTAGGGGTTTGGAACGGGTCCCATATGAAGAGAGGTTAAAACGACTGGGACTTTTCAGTTTAGAAAAGAGGAGACTGAGGGGGGATTTGATAGAGGTATATAAAATCATGAGTGGTGTGAAGAGGGCGAATAAAGAAAAGTTATTTATTAGTTCCCATAATAGAAGAACTAGAGGACACCGAATGAAGTTAATGGGTAGCAGGTTTAAAACTAATAAAAGAAAGTTCTTCTTCACACTGCGTGTAGTCAACCTGTGGAACTCCTTGCCAAAGGAGGCTGTGAAGGCTAGGACTATAACAGAGTTTAAAGAGAAGCTAGATAATTTCATGGAGGTTAGGTCCATAAAAGGCTATTAGCTAGGGGATAGAAATGGTGTCCCTGGCCTTTGTTTGTCAGAGCCTGGAGAAGGATGGCAGGAGACAAACTGCTTGATCATTGTCTTTGGTTCACCCTCTCTGGGGCACCTGGTGCTGGCCACTGTCAGCAGACAGGCTACTGGGCTAGATGGACCTTTGGTCTGACCCAGTACGGCCGTTCTTATGTTCATTGGATCAGACCATTAATTCTTTTCCTTACAGCAACACATCCCAAATATTAATTAACTGATCAGGAGGGCACTCATAGAAGGTAGAAGCTATAGAACTGAATCAATAGTAATTAACAGTGCCTACGACTTGGTGGCAAAATTCTTGGCAGAAAGATTTACTGCATATGATGCATGAAATTGTTAATCCTCCTCAAGTCTGCTAGGCGATACTACTGCAGAAGATACTGTCCTTGGGTCCAGCTGAGATCTGAAGCCACCGTACCAAGACACCGAGAAAAAAGTTAGAATGTCTCTGGCCCATCTAGATGCAGGATATATTACAGCTGAAATCTCATGAGAATACCCATTGAGACTTCTAGCTCAGTTTTGCAAATGCAGGCCAAATGTCACTTACACAGATGTAACTGCACATAAAATCTGTCTGCTGTGGTTCAAATGGTTCAGAGAGTGTTCCAAAGAAAGCCTCCAAACATGGTGATTAGAACCATGTGGATACCCTTACATTTCTGCAAAGGCTACCCAGTTTCACAGGAAGGGAGTGTAGTGGAGCACCCCCGGGGACGCTCATCTCGAAGAACGTCAGTTACAGCAAGGTGAGTAACCTCCTTTTCTTCATCGAGAGGCGTCCCTTGGGGTGCTCCACATCAGGTGACTTCAAGCAATATTTTCTTATGGAGGCAGGGACTTCAGATCAGGTAAGTATGCCATTTGTAGTACAGCTTTTGCTAGTTTGGTATGCTGGAGGGGTCCTGAGGTGAGTGCATAATGTGTTGCAAAGGTGTTTTCTGACGACCATGTGGCTGCTGCACATATATCATGCAGTGGGATTTTCCTCAGGTAAGCAACGGACGTGGCGACTGCCCTTGTGGAGTGTGCCCGAATCGGAATTGGCGAAGGTAGGTCGTTTAGCAAATAATAAGTAGCAATGCATTCTGAGATCCAATGTGACAATCTCTGTGATGAAATTTGTTTTCCTTTACTATGATCTGCAATGGAGATGAAAAGTTGAGAAGAGGATCTGAAAGACTTTGTTCTGTCGACGTAGAAGGAGAGAGCCCTTCTGACATCTAGGGTGTGCATCTGAGCTTCAAATGCATTAGCGTGGGGTTTTGGAAAAAATACTGGTAAGTATATTGTCTGATTCAAATGGAAAGGGGAGCGCACCTTGGGGAGGAATTTTGGGTGTGGTCGCATCGTGACCTTGTCCTTAAAGAAAGGTGGTTCTGCCATCAGGGCAGCCATCTCGCTCATTCTGTAGGCTCATGTTAATGCTACTAAGAATGCCATTATTAAGGATAAATGGGGTAGGGAACATGTTGCCATGGGTTCAAATGGTGGTTTTGTGATGGTTGTTAATACCAAGTATAAGTCCCAAGGCTCTTGAGGGGGTGCCACCTCTGGGTATGGAGCCTGCAGACCTTTCAAAAATTGCTTGGTTACTGGGTGTGTGAAGACTGTGGTGCCTTCCACTGTTGCATGGAAGGTTGCAATGGCTGCTAGGTGGACCCTGATTGAGCTGAGGGAGAGATGTGATTGTTTGAGGTGTAACAGGTATTCCAATATAGCAGGAAGTGGCGCGTCTTGCGGTCGTATGTTACGAGAGGTTGCCCAGTGAACAAATCGAGTCCATTTGCTCAGGTATGTTTTTCTTGTTGCAGGTGCTCTACTTTGTAAGAGGACATCATGAACTTGTTGAGAGCACTGCAGTTCTATGCCCGTGAACTATCGAGGTACCACGCCTTGAGATGGAGTGTGTGAAACTGTGGGTGAGGATACATGGTCCCTGGTTGATAGAGAGTGTTGGGATTGTTCGGAAGCGTGATTGGTTGATGTATTGCTAGCCTGTGTAGAAGGGGAAACCACGGCTGTTGGGGCCAGCAGGGCGTAATGAGAATAACTTTTGCTTTGTCGTTCAGAATCTTTACGAGGACTTTGTTGAAGAGAGGAAATGGGGGGAAAAGCATAATGTAGGGGTGCATTCCAGATTATAACAAGAGCATCCCTGGAGGACTCTTTCCCCATGCCCACCCTGGAGCAATAACTTGGGCATTTTTTGTTGGTTGAGGTGGCAAATAAATCTACATCTGGGAAACCCCATCAATTGAATATGTTGCTGAGGAGTGTGTAGTCGAGTTCCCATTCATGCTCTTGTGTCAAGGCTCTGCTGAGGGCATCTGCTGTTGAACTGAGGACCCTAGGAAGGTGGCAAGCGGATGTGCAACTGTCTTGGGCTAGACACCAATTCCAAAGTGCTATAGCTTCCAAGCATAGTGTGTGTGATCGGGCACCGCCTTCCCTGTTTATATACAACATGCATGCGGTATTGGCTGTATATATTTTTACGTGGATTCCTGTGACACTGGGCAACAGTTCTTGACATGCCAGGCGAACTGCCCTGAGTTTGGGGGCATTGATGCGGAGCATGCGGTCTGCCGGAGACCATAGGGCATGTGCTGTGCGGCCTTCTGTATGGGCACCCCAACCCGTAAGGGATGTGTCTGTAGTGACAACTACTGAGGGATCCAGAGTTCGAAAGGGGATGCCTATGCACAGGTTGGATGATTTTGTCCACCAGTGTAGGGCTGCTTTCATTGGGTGTGGTAGTGTGAGCATTTTGTTCATATGATGGACGTGTGGCTTGTACTTGCGTTGAAGCCAACCTTGGAGGCATCTCAATAAGAGGCGTGCATTTGGGACCACAGGACTGCATGATGCCATGGGACCTAATAGTTGAAGGCAGTCGTAAACCCTTACTAGTGGCATCTCTTGAAGTGATTTTGCAAGTTGACTGATGCGAGTGAATCCGTCTGTCGGTAAAGAGGCTTTGGCTGTGATCGAATTGAGCTGAGCTTCGATGAATTGGATTGTTTGGGTTGGCATGAGTGTTGATTTGCCATAATTTATTAGGAAGCCTAATGAGTGAAGGCAGGTTATCACAGTAATGGTATCTTGATAACAGTCTTGACTGGTCCTCGCTTTGATAAGGCAGTCATCTAAGTACGGGTAAATTGTGATTCCTTGTTTTCTGAGGTGAGCAGTGACAGCCACTGGCATCTTCATGAATATCCTTGGTGCAGTGCAGAGACCAAAGGGCAGTACCGTGTACTGGTAGTGTTGGAGACCTAAAGTAAAACGGAGAAAACGTCTATGAGGGGGCGAATGGATCCATGAAAATATGCGTCCTGCAAGTCGAGAGAAGAAAACCAATCACCAGACTCCAGAGCTGGGATAATAGTATTTAGGGTGACCATTTTGAATTTTTGTTTCCTCGTGTATTTATTTAGTAACTGAAGATCAAGGATCGGTCTCCAACCACCTGTTTTCTTTCCTACAAGAAAATAATGTGAGTAGAAACCGGTTCCGTGGAACTCTTGGGGTACTGGTTCTATGGCTCTTAATTTGAGAAGGTGGTCTACTTCTTGTTGTAGTAGGATTTCATGAAAGGGGTCCCTGAAGAGGGATGGGGTGGGTGGTTGGGGAGTGCAGGGGAGAGAAAAGGGATGGTATAACCTAGGGAGATGGTTTGAGTTATCCACTTATCAGTGGTAATAGATACCCAATTTGAAAGGAAAGGTAATAAACGAAACAGGAAAGGTTTGGAACCAATCTCAAGCTCTGGTGCATGTGGTGTAGTTCTACATCTCTCGACTGTTGTTTCAAATTTGTTTGCTGGGTTGGGATGAGCGGTTGGGGTTATTAGTCTGAGGGCGATGTCTGTGTTGCCTATTGTGCCCCCTCTGGTGATACGGGGCATGGTCTTGTCTCTGGTACTGGTAAGTGAATTGTAAGTACCTAGGTCTCTGTTATGGTTGATACCTCTACTGTCTGTCTCGTCATAGGGGTTTGGATACCGAGTGACCACAATATAGCTCTGGACTCTTTCATCGATTGGAGCAGCTCACTGGTCTTTGCAGAAAACAGCTTTTATCCATCAAAGGGAAGGTCTTCTACCGATGGTTGCACTTGGTGGGGAAATGCAGAAGAGTTGAACCATGAGGCTTCTCTCATAGTGACTGCTGTTGCCATAGTCCTTGTAGCTGTGTCTGCTGCATGAAGTGCAGCTTGCAGGGCTATTCACGATATTATCTGGCCTTCTGAGACAAGAGCCTGAAACTGTGCCTTTTTGCTGTCAGGGATATCGTCAATAAAAGTATTGAATTTTGTATAATTGTTGCAGTCGTATTTTCTTAATAAAGCAGCGTAAATTCTCACCACTCATCTGAAGAGTGGCCGAGGCATAAACCTTCTTTCCAAATGTGTCCAGACGTTTAGTGCCCTTTTCGGATAGGGTGGAACGATTTTGTTGTTTGTTTCTCTGCTGTGCAGCATCTACAATGAGGGAGTTGGGTGCAGGGTGTGAAAAGAGGAATTGAGAACCCTTGGGGGGAACATAGTACTTTCGATCGGCTTTCCTGCATGTTGGTGGGATGGATGCAGGTGTTTGCCATAGGGTTTTAGCCAGCTCCAAGATGGCCGGATTAATAGGAAGTGCCATTTTTGTTGCTGTACTGGGCTGGAGGATGTTAGTGAGTTCATGTTGAGAAACCTGAACTTCCTCCATAGATATATTCAAATCAATAGCAAATCTTTTAAATAAATCTTGGAAAGAGGAGAGATCATCAGTGGTATGAGTAGCAGGTGGTAGCCTTGCCTGCTCTATGGCTGAGGCTGCATTTGAATATAATAGAGATGTAGAAGCCGACATTGGGGAGCAATGGTTTTCACTGTCAGTTCCCCTCATAGAGGTTCAGGGTGACAGGTTTAAAGGAGAGCAGGGTTTCGCCATGTGCTTGGTCTTACATGGTCTTTTTTTATATTGTTTAGGTGGTTGATTGAACATTTGCCACTGTAGGGGGGCAAAGCATAGGCGGTGGCATCCAAAAGTAAGGAGCCCAGGGAGCCTTGTGTGCTCTAAGAAAATCTGGTTGTTGCTGATAAGCAGACCATATAGAGCCCTCCATATATGGCTGAGGTGAAAAAGCAGGTAACCACTCTTCCTCTGCCTCAGAGAGGGGGGAGGGAGAGAATGGAGATTGAGGATGTATGTTATCAGTCAAATTAGGCGAATGTAAATTTGGAGAAATTCCCAGGTTTTTGTGGTCCTTGTGGCTAATGAGGGGAGTATGCAGCGTGGATAGCACTGCTGACTGTAAACAAATTGTCCGGGCAGCGCTGGACTGAGGTGTTGCCTCTGGTAACGGGAGAGGGGGGCCAGCACCCAGGGGTTGGTCTGTGAGGGGATTCCTCCATGCTGCGATAGGAGCGGGAAGATCTCCTACGGCCAGTGGGAGGGCAAGCACTGACGCGTCAGAGAGCATGGAGTGTGAGGCAGGCACGGGCAGACCTGTTGCCTCCATAAGGGCAGACTTTTTTATTACCCTTTTTGTGCTCACCCGAAGTACCTGGACGGTCAAACGTGCCCCCCCGTTCTAAAATCTGATTTGTCAATTTTATGCGTGTTCACTTTTTTTTGATTGTATCCCTTTGGTATATATGGTCGTGCCAATTTTCTTCCACAATTTGATCTGAGGAAGTAGGTCTGGCCCACGAAAGCTCATCACCTAATAAACCATCGTGTTAGTCTTTAAAGTGCTGCATAGTCCTGGCTTTTGTTTCAGCAAGACCAGACTAATGCGGCTACATCTCTATTACTTTTCTCCCTTCAGCGTGCTGCTTTCTGGGTTGCTAATTCACAGAGCTCGCCCCTGCCTTTGATGGCTTAGGGGACGTTTGCCTCTTTGGTGTATCGCTCAGACCCAAGCCCAGGTCGGAGGTATGGTGTTTGTCCTTGTCAGAGAAGGACATTTTAAGGAGCAGCTCTCTGGCTTTGTGCGTTTTCAAGTTAGTGCAGTCAGAGACAGGCATTGAGTTCTTGCAGAGCCCGCAGCTTTTAAAGTCGGGTGGCTGGAGATCGCAGTTCAAGACTGCAGGCGGTTGGGTTTTTTTGTTTGTTTTTTTAAACACTAACTCCTGCTCATCCAGAAATATAATTTATGCTATCGTGTGCCGACAGTGTCTGTCTGCTATGTACATTGGACAAACGTCTCAGACACTTCGCCAAAGAATCAATGCACACAAAACAGATATTAGACAGGATCACAAAGAAAAAACAGTTTCTTGCCATTTCAACCAGAAAGGTCATTGTCTCAAGGACTTAACTACCTGCATCCTGCTTCAAAGACATTTTAACACCAGACTTGAAAGAGAATTCTCTGAACTGTCATTCATGCTTAAATTTGACACTTTACACCTAGGTCTTAACAAGGACGCTAATTATCTTACCCATTACAAAGATAATTGGGGAAGCTATCACCTCTAATATCATTAGCTCACAGACATTTACCTCCCCCCCCCCATCCCCTTTCTGTTCTGAAATTTGATTTGTCCTTTTCATGTGTGTTCATTTTTTTGATTGTATCCTTTGGTATATATGGTCATGTCAATTTTCTTCCACAATTTGATCTGAGGAAGTGGGTCTGGCCCACGAAAGCTCATCACCTAATAAACCATCTTGTTAGTCTTTAAAGTGCTACATAGTCCTGTTTTTTGTTTCATCTAAACAAGTGAAATAACTATTAACAAGAACTGTGGAAATAAGCTAGTTTTAAACAACTATTTGAAGAAAGAAGTGTATGAGGAGAAGTCTTTGTGAGAGCAGGAGAGTTCCGTCTGAAGCCGGGGGCCGTAGGAAGGAACTGGAGGGAGGGGGGGGCTGCGCATGCACGATTGTACTGAGGGAGGCTCTTGTGCACTGCACATGCGCAGTCCCTGATACACTGCTGAGAAAAATCCATCGAGAAGCGTGGGGGCGCTCCACACCGGATGTGGAGCATCCCCAGGGACGCCTCTCGATGAAGAACTGGTATTCCGAGATTAGGCCTAACTGGTGAGCAAAATAATGAGACAACAGACCATTTCATGCATCACAATTCTGAGGGCCCTTCAAAGAAGTGTGAGGGAGAAAAAGGGTGGAGCTTCTACCACTGTTGTGGCTTGTGGTGGGGCGACTGCCCCACGCTGTCTGGCAGAGGTTAATGCAGGCTGGAGGGAGCCTGTGCAGAACCCTGGCCAATTGGTGAGAAGCTTTAATGAGCCAACCAGAGGGTGGCTTGCTGGGGTAGCCCTGTATAAAAGGAGCTGCTCAGCAGAGAGTAGTCCGTCAGGCCTTGACCAGGGAAAGGGCAGGGCCAGTTCTCAGAGATGTACCGCCCAGGAGAGCAGGGCTGGGCAGGCTCAGGGAGGCTAGAGAGGGAGGCTCCAGCCTGATACCTACCAAGCTGCTGGCCTTGCCACTCAAGCCAGGAGGGTGCAAAGGGTCACAGGGGAAGTGGCCCAAGGAACAAGAGGCAGGGAAGGGGAGTAGGAGGGCAGGAGAAGGCTGCCACCCACGAGTCCCTGGGTCACGACCCAGGGGAGTGGGCAGGCCTGAGTCCTCTCCTTTCCCCCTTGCATCACGTTTTGCTACCAAGGCATGGCCCATACAGAGTGTGGCTTGCCCCCTGACGGGGGGCTGGGTTTGGAGGCAACAGATGGCCACAGTGGCAGTCAAGACGAAGGACTGCCGATACTAAATCTGAGAGACCGAGGGCAGTGTCCCAAAGGGGACGTCGTGGTTCGGGAGAGGTGCGGACCTGGAACTGGAGCGTGCAGTGAGGACACGGGGAGACATCAGCCAGAGGGAGGTACCCTGTGGGCTGACAAGAACTAATTCCCAGTGAGTCCACCCCATGACATGACAAGGATTTTACTGTTACGCAGATCCTGATACTCTCTTGTGGATGCTTGACCATCATCATTGCACTAGCGAACACCACAACCAGACGCATGTGAGATCCTGTTCTGTCTCCTCCTCTCCCTTCCGTCTCTTTCTCTCCCCCACTATCTTTCCCCTGTCCTCTCTCTCTCAGCTTCTCCCTTGATCCTGAAGTCAACTGCCCTGCACAGAAAAAGCACAGCAAGCAGAGATATCACCATCCAAATCACCGTCCAACTCTCCTCAGTCTGAGGAGGACCAGGGAAGGAGATGGATCTGACCAAATGAACCAGATGACATCCCTGTCTGGGAGGCAAGCCACGGGAGGCAGGCCACGGTCCATAAGAGCTATCATGGCCGACCTTCCAGCCTAAAGCATCCATCCGTAACTAACCAACCAACCACCCTGTATCCTGAGGGAAAAAAAAGTATTTCCCCCATCTTTACTATCCTCTTGCTTCTACATCTGTGGGCTTGGGGGTGGGGAGGGAGTTTGTCGTGAGCAGGAAAGTGACCAGTGTTCCCAGTTCAAATGGAACAACAGAACTAACTTTCTTTCCTGCCAAGGATTGTTTTACTAAATAAGCGATTTCAACAACTGTGCACCCTTTCTATAAAGAGAGTGATAGATTGAGTAAATTTGTTTTGCATAACTGCTCAATTTCCATGTCAATGCTTTTTGCCTGGTTGTTTTTCTCTTTGATGTGTTTCAAACCAAACATTTCTAACCTTTATTATGCATTTCCTGGCATCTTTCCCGTGGTACTAAGCACGGAGATCTCAGTATACCACACTTCTAACCTCGTTTAACATTGTTTACTGCTGGACAGAGACAGGGTCCTTGAACACCTTTTACTCTCTGCACCTAATTAGTCAGTCTAAATTAAGGCACCAATTTCAATTAAAATGAGGCACCTACATATTTCTAAGGATCTGGATTTTTTTAGCCATGTAAGGGTAGGCAATAGGCTAGGGGTTCCCAAATTCTTCACTGACATGATCCCAGCTTTATGATGTATTTCCTGCCAGGAACCCACACAGCAGGGCAGATGTCATTCTGAAGAGCAAAATGGCATCCTTTGCTGAGTGTGACCTCTCAGGCATCATACGCGTGAAGTCACATCACATGGAGGATACCATCTGGTGGCGCAACATGGTCTCTTTTACACACTGCAGGTCACTGCGACCACATCTGCTGATGGCATGACCCCATTTGGAGTCACCGCCTTAGGGTACGTCTACACTAGCCCCCTAGTTCGAACTAGGGAGGCTAATGAGGGCGACTGAAATTGCTAACGAAGCACGGGATTTAAATATCCCGCGCTTGATTAGCATAGTCCCAGCCGGTCGCCATTTTGGAAACCGACTAGCCCGAAGTAACTGCCCACGTCTACACGCGGCAGAGAAGCAGGATTCCGAGATAAACCCCTTAGGTTTATCTCGAATCCTTCTCTGCCGCGTGTAGACGCAGTACTTCCTAGATCAACTAGCCTCAATGTGTCATCAGAATTTTATTAAAGTAGCTTGTGATGTTGTGGCTGAGTCCTCGAGTAAGCTTCATTAGCAATTTCGGTCGCCTTCATTAGCCTCCCTAGTTCGAACTAGGGGGCTAGAGTGTTCTAGATATCTTGGTCTAGAAACCACTAGCATAGGCTCAGCCTTGGCTCTGCTCTCTCTGCATGCCCACCAGCATAGCAGAGCCAGTTTCAAAGGACTTTTTCATTTGCGGCTGGTACAGACCATCGGCCAAGCACTCTCCATCAGTAGCAAAGACGAAGTCGGGATATCTCAGGCCCAAGTAGCTCTGGGTCCTGCTCCTGGGGTGAGACAGTTAATCAACTTTCCTTACTCGAGGACTCAGCCAAAACGTCACAAGCTACTTTAATAAAATTCTGATGACACATTGAGGCTAGTTAAGCATGAGGATAAACAGAGCCTTCTACGGGTATGTGTATACAGCAGTGTTACATCAGAATAACAAAGAGCGTGTCTACACAGCAAGCCATTATTTCAAAATAATGTCGAGCTGGAGGACTTCTTACTCAGACTCCTGTCACCCTCATTGTACAAGGAGTAAGGGAAGTTGGAGGAAGAGTGAGGAAGTCCTTTGACTTCCTGCTGTATAGACAACACCAAAAGCCAAGTTAAGCTATTTCGACTATGCAATTGACATGGCTCAAGTTGCGTAGCTTGATTCAGCTTTTGCCCTGCTGTGTAGACGTGCCCTACAATGCTGAAGGGATCATCTTCACATCTCTGTACAGTGCCTATGCTCAGGGGGAATAAGGCCCACTTCTGTTGACAGCCAGTTTGGACACCCAATTGCGCCAGAGAGACTACACTGGTATAAATGAGAGGTATATTAAGCCTTAGCGTACATTCTTCCAGCCTTGTATTCCAGAGCTTCATTAGCATTAGAGGAAACTTTAAAGACCACTTTTATATCTATACACATTCTGCACTAAATTCTACAACTTCACTGAAGCTAGTGGAGTGTCACAGGGATAGGAGATTACATATACAAATAAAAAAATTGTTATTTCACAGCCCATGCCACTCTGCTAGTATCAGAGAAGTTGTCTAGAATGTAATTTAGTGAAGAATGTTCTCCATTACATTCATCTTTTCCTATCGCCACTAATGCTATCCACAGAGTCAGGCTGCCTCCAGAGGCAAAGGGTACCAGATAAGCCCTTCTTCTCAAGCAGAAACCATACACAGAGCAACCCACAGGTACGTTGGGGTTATATTTTGGAAATAGCCTCTGATATCAAGTTCTCAGAGGCCTGCGAGTCAGCGATGCGGGAAGCGGGGAAGTGACACATCTGGGGGAAGAAAAACAACTGTAAATCTCCCAGCTAGAAAAAAGCCATTAAGGAATGACATGCTGAGCATGTTAAGAGCAGCAAAGCTGAAAGCCAGTCAGGAATTGTTATTCCGAACTGTGCACCAAAGTGAGAGTGTGATTTAAAAACACACTGACAAGTTTCTTTATTTCTTTATCTGACCGCTCTTTCTAAATATTGATTCACCGGGCTATTCTCTTTCTGCACGAAGATTGTTCTGGAATAAGGAGCCATGACGCTTTAGCCACCATGTGTCACGCTCTGTTCTCTGATACATTTGCTGAGGAGCCCTTTGGAGCAGTGGTGAGTCCTTAAAAAACAAAACTGCTGGAACTCTGAGCAATGGGAAGCTCTGGGGGGCTGGGGGTGCAGCAGCTTCTACGTGCTCCTCAGTCTGATCCCAGGCCCATGGCAGCTGCTGGAGCCCCTCACCTACGTTTGTGCTGGGTCACAGCCCTTCCAATATGTCCATTGCTGGGACAGTAGCCTCTCCTTACTCCGGATTCCACTGGCCCTGCTGCCTCTCTCTGATCTCTGTCCAGCTCCTGCTCTTCACAGTGGACTCTGCTTCTCTGGAAACCCCATTATCCAGTTCCCGACATTGCCAGGCTCTGGCCCCACCTTGGGCTACCAGCGACTCCAACCCCTCCTGCTTCCCTGCCCAGTCCCAGCTTCAGCATCCTTTGCTCCTTCTCTGCTGACCCCCCCCCACCCCCACTTTGCACCCCACCCTGGCCCGGTCCTGGCCCCTGCCAATGTGGCGGATGCTCTGCAGCCAGGAAGGAAAGGCCCTGGAGACGTACCAGGATGCCATGCCAGCACCTCTAAAAACGTTGGGGGAATGGCGTTCTGGAATGTTCCGGCATGACTCACGCGTTGCCTGGGCATCGCTCCGGGGCATTGTGCGGGAGCAACAGAGCAGAACGAGGTAACCCGCCTTTCCTCACTGGATTATTCTAGAGCAGGCAACATTGCCTGGGTGCCTGATGTCACTGACAGTAACGGAGATTGTGAGTATCCCAGCGGTGATTCTGGATAGGTGGGAATCCTTGGCCAACTCCTGTGCTGCAGTTCTCTTATGTGTAAGGGAAATGAATCTTAGCAGTGCCTCCGCCTGGCTGGGTCTGTAAAGGCCACTGGCCTGCCTCAGGAGCCTAACATAAGAATGGCCATACTGGATCAGACCAAAGTAGCCATCTAGCCCTGTATCCTCTCTCCCGACAGTGGCCAATACCAGATGCCCCAGAGGGAGGGAATAGAACAGCTAATCCTCACGTGATCCCTCCCTGTCACCCACTTGCAGAGAAACAGAGGCTAGGGACACCATTCCTACCCATCCTGGCTGATAGATTAGCTCATTCCTGGAGGCTATGCACTGGGTCTAACTGAAAACCACCAATTATAAACAATATATGCCCAATATCCTCTTAGATTTGGGTTAACTCTCCTTTACTTAACACCTAGAGAAATGGGATATAACAGATAGAGATTAATTAAAATGTCATAGCCACATTAAAACACGGAGGGGGAGCACGTGAACACATCAATTAATAATTACTGATGTAAACGGTATATGAATGTTAGCCATCTTACATTTCCACTGGCACCAGTTACCTCACCTCTGAGCACACGCTCCTTTGAATGCCAAGAGTTACAAACACTTGGTTGTGTGGGTGCGCTTGAAGAAATTGACAGCTGATTTCTTCACTTCTCAGGCAAACCCCTCTTCAGTGTCCCCAGTGGGCTGGGAGAAAGTGAACACCTTTTATCTAATTCCCCTTTCAACCACACTGTCTTTGTAGGGTTAGATATAATGGAACCCGCATTTAATCCACACTGGCTTTGTCAACAGCCTCCTGCCTCTTCAGTTTGTCTCTGATGCTTTCACAGTTTGTAACTGCATCTATTTCACATGGCCCTAAGTGCCCACTGAAGTACCAGAGCCACTGAAAAGCACTTATGCAGAATAGTGAACAGTCTACAATGGACAATGCCTCCCCCACAGAAAAATGAAAAATAGTTACCTTTTGCTCTACGCATTGCATAGCTGGGCACATAAGAAGGTAGCACTTTCACCTGTCAGACTGAAAATGCTTTTCCATATCTCTTTCTGTCCAAGGATCTCCATGTGCTTTACAAACTCTCAGAAATTTAGCGGTATGTTTCATTAGCCTGGTTTCACAGGTGGTGAACAGAGACTATTGTGTTCAGGGTCACAGATGAAGTCCACGGCAAAGCTGAGAACAAACCCAACTCTGCTGACCTCCAAGACCACAGACCCTCCTTCCTCCAAATGGTACAGGAGAGGAGGAACCAAGCAGTGCATGTTTTAGAAAGGACTTCCTGCTCAGCCGTGGGAAAATATCAGGCAGAACACCACGAAGTCATTGATCATCCCTGTAGCAAGAGCTGAGCACAGACGGGCACTTTTAAAAGTTTCCATGGTTAGAGCTAAATTGGGCCATTATACCCTAGCCCAAGCTGTAACACCTAGGGCACGTCTACACTAGGAAATGCTTTCAAAAATAACTAAAATCGATGTAATAACTCCCGAAATAACAAAATCGAAGTAGCGTGTCCTCACTACGGGGGAACCTCAATTAGTTTGAGGCAGGCTCTGTTAATGTGGATGTGCTACCTTGACTTAGAGCCCCTGGAAGCACTGGGGAGTAATTAGTTTGAATTACTCTGGGGAGGAGTTATTTCAAAATAGCAGCACTGGGGGCATTCACACTACCGCTATTTTGAAATAACTATCTCGAAATTAGCGTTACTCCGAGAAAAGCAGGAGTGCAGATTTCAAAATAAGAAGCCTGTTATTTCGAAATAATGGGCTCGGTAGTGTGGACACTCTACTTATTTGACCTATGGGGGGTTATTTTGAAATAAAGCCCCAGTGTAGACTACGGCCTCTGTTGCTATTTTTAGTCCCACAGAGCCAGCCCAAGTCAGTTGACTCAGGCTCTGACACTTAGGGCCATGCAATTTTATATTTGTTTGCCATGCCGACATATCCCCAGGTTCTCCCTTCCGCATCTCTAACATGGTGATACTACTACTCATCCCTCCCATCTCTCTTGCCTGTTTAGACTATGAGTTCTTCGAGGAAGAGTCTTTTTCTGGATCCAGGTGTAGGTTCAGTTCTCTGTGCAGCAGTGCTCCAATCGCCACTGACGTCTCTCAACTTTATTATAAAGAGTAAGGACCATATCTCAGAGGAGCAGGAGCAGGCCAAGGCCGGTGTGGCAGCTGGCGCCCCAGGTGGAAGGTGCAATCGGCACCCCCGCCTGCACGGCCGTCAATGGCTGTGACGTAATCATCGGGCACCCAGGTGCCCCGTGACATCATCATCGGGCGCCCCGGGCCAGCAGCACCCTAGGTGACTGCTGAGTCTGCTCATGGGCTGCCCTTGCAGAGGAGTAGCTGTATGAGTCTGTATTTGCAAGAACAACGAGGAGTCCTGTAGAACTTTAAAGACACAAAAATCTATTTGGACATACGTTTCCATGGGGAAAAAACCCACAAAAGTTTAAGCCCCAATAAATTGGTGAGTCTTTAAGTATAACACACTGATGAAGATAAGGAGTTTCATAGGACTCCTAATAAAGACCAGGTGGATATGGACTTAAGTTCCCTCTCACTGCCAAGGGAGTGGTTCTGGCAGGTCAGAGAGGAGGCACTTTATTGGGACCGTATGGGGAAGCTCTCTCTAACCTTTGGCTGTAGTTTGCTGTAGAGTCATTTTTCTATGGATAAACAAAAGACTCCTACTTCCAGAGCTACCAGTACAGAATCTTTTCCAGTACTTCAAATAAATTCATTTTAAGAGAAAAAACAAACACAGATACATCAATAAAGTGTTTCATGAGCCTATTTTCTTATTTGGAATTAGATAAATCTATTTTTGTACTATTTTTTGTTACTTTCCTCAGCACAAATCTTGTCTATCAAAGGGCCTTAAACAGAAACAAAAAAGCTTGTACTTTGAATAGCGAAATCATTGGGTTTAAATCTGTATTTAATGTCTCTTTATTCTTTTGCTTTTAGCTGCCTGCAGGATCTTTTTAAATATTAAATATCAAAATATTTTAAATTCAAGAGAATTTATATTCAGCTTCTTTTTCACATTGATTGATATGTGTTTTCATTCTCTTAATGATATTGCCCGTTAGATCTTCTGGTACAGGAAAAAGTGAATTAACTTCCCTGGATTTTAGATGACTTATAGTGACAGCTCGATTCACTCCACAGAAGGTTGTCGTACATTGCATTCAACAGCAAATAAGAAATTATGGAGCATTTCAGTACCAATATGTAGCAGGTGTCTTTCTGGGAAGGGATGCTGGAGGAAGTAGGTAATAAAAGGATTTGACCCTTCCACTGAAGGAGGCAAAACAACCACACATTTCTTAAAAGTTACTAGAGTTTAATTTGCCACCCGCCAGAACTGCTGTGGAGTCACCAGGAATTAAAGATTACTATTTAATTAAAGATTATGTCATGTTACAAAACCTCCAGAAATATATCCAACCCAAACTGACAACCTTACAGGAGTGACTATTAAGTTTCTGTCATAGTGACTGACCTAAATCTGCCTCTGACCTCCTTGTCTCTCTATGGGATGAAGCCCTGAATTCTCACCCATATCTTGTGGTAGAATCATGTGATTCAGTCTCAGACTGGGCCTTATGTTGCTGACACTATCAACTGATTACCTTAATTGGCTTCACTTACAACTGCAGGGTTTGAGCCTGTTTCCTATAGGGCAATGACAGGGTCATGACCTTAAGTGACCTTAAAGAAGAGGACCTGTACTGTTTATATAGAAAAATAATTAATTCTAAAATAATATTTTAGAGAAAAACCATTTCACCAAAAATGGATCTTTAAACAACGAAGCAGACTACACATATCTAAGACTGACCTGCGGGGTGGTATCTGAGCCATTATTTTTGAAAAGTCATGGAAAACGGGAAAGATTCCCCAAGACTGGAAGAGCTAATATAATGCCAATATATAAAAAGGAAAATAAGGACAACCCAAGGAATTACAGAGCAGTCAGCTTAACTTTGATACTCAGAAAGATAATGGAGCAAACACCTAGAAGATAATAAGGTGATAAGTTACAGCATGGGTTTTTAAAGACCATATTGCATTAAAACTACCAAGTAGCTTTCTTTGATAGGTAGCAAGCCTTGTGGATAGGGGAAAGTGGTAGATGTGGTATAGCTAGACTTTAGTAAGGCTTTTGGGGTATGTCTAGACTACATGGCTCCGTCGACGGTTATGCCTCGTGGAATGAGGTTTACCAGGGTGGTCGACAAGGGCTTCCCTTGTCGACCGCGGAGCATCCAGACTACCGCACTGTGCCGCCAAACAGCTGATCGGCACAGCGAGGCAGCCATTTTGATGTAAATGAAGCAGCGATTTAAATCGCCGCTTAATTTCCCTTTTTCGAGTACACTAATCTACATGGCTCCATCAACGGAGCCATGTAGTTTAGACGTACCCTTGGTACTATCTCACATAGCCTTCTTATGAACAAACTAGGGAAATACAACCTAGTTGGAGCCAGTATCAGGTGGGTGCATAATTGGTCAGAAAACCATTCATAGAGAGTAATTATCAATGGCTTAGTCAAACTTGAAGGGCATATATAGAGTGAGGCCCTGCAGGGATCAGTTCTGTGTCCAGTTCTGTTCAATATCTTCATCAGTGTTTTATACAATGGCATAGAGGGTGCACTTTTAAAGTTTGTGGGCAATACCAACCTAGGAGGGATTGCAAGTGCTTTGGAGGACAGGATTAGCATTGAAAATGAGCTGGACGAACTGGAGAAATGAGCTGAAGTAAACAGGATGAAATTCAACAAGGAGACATGCAGAGTGCTCCACTTGAGGAAGGAACAATCAGTTGCACACATACACAATGGAAAATGACTTCCTAGGAAGCAGTACTGTGGAAAGGGATCTGGGGGGCATAGGATCACTGAGTCAACAGTGTAATATTGGAGAACAATCCCACTATAGTCTCCAAAAATCTCTCTATGGTGAAACTTCTCTCTCATGGAGTTACAGATAGACAGCTTCACCAAAAGCAGAAGGAGGCTCTCAAGAAGACCTCTGGTGTTAACAGGATCTTGGACAGGGTAACCAAAGAAAAAAGGTGAAGGGAAAAAATGGTTCCAGACTTCATGAAACTAGTGTTGGAAGAGGAAAAATTGGAGCTACAATTTTCAGAGACATTTTTTCCTTCCCAAATCAGGACAGAAAGTCAAACTCTTCAAGTCTTGATAATATTTGGTTAGGGTCAATCAAAATGTTTTGTATGAATGTGAACCTTTTTCTCCTTTTCAATTTCATTTTCATATAAATTAAGTTGGATTTCAAAAACAAAAATGTATTTTGAACAGAAAGAACAAAAATTTTCATTTTCAAAAAATGCCCAAATTGGACATTGTAACCATTTTGAAAAACATTCCCCCCCCCCATATATTTTTGAGTTCAGAAATATGTCAAAACTGACTCTTTCCCCACCAACAGTTTTAGTTTTGACAAATTGGTATTCAGTGAAAAAAAAAGAGTCAGAAAATTCCTAATCAGCCCTAGTTATCAGATACATTAATCCATATGAAAGAACTGGTTGGCATAATATGCAATACTAGTAGCTTACTTTACCACTGAGTAATTTCTTTCTACTTGATCACACTATAGAAAAGTTACATACAAAACCACCACCCCCAACTCGTATGTTAATAAAACATTAAAGTTGCAAAGTAAAACCCTCAGAATTTAAGGACCATGAGAATTAAGGTTGTCCAGGCACTCTTAATTCAGTCCCTTTGTGTTTATGCACTATGATGCCAAATTTAATTTGATTATATAATCTTTTTCCACATGACCGCTGCCCCAGACAGTGATCTATCCATGAGCAGCTGTTCAACATTTTGCTTTATCATCGGTCTTCAATGCATGGCCTCCTGCCCTATCTACTGCACATTATTCAAATCTGGCTCTGAATGCAGAAGTATTAATTTCCTCATCAGCCTTTTAATGAAGCTCATTACTTGAGCATCAGAGTGCTTCACAAACAATAGGGCTATGTCTAAACTCGCGGCTTCTTGCGCGAGTAATATACAAATGAGGCTAAGCGTGGAATATCGCCGAGCCTCATTTGCATACCTAATGAGCCACCATGTTTTTCAGAAGAGGCTCTTGCGCAAGAAGGAGCGTCTACACTGCCCCTTCTTGCGCAAGAAAAACCCTCTTGCGCAATGCCGTTACACCTATTACTTTTCAGGAAGAACAGCATTACGCAAGAGGTTTTCTTGCGCAAGAAGGGGCAGTGTAGACGCTCCTTCTTGCAAGACCTCTTCTGAAAACATGGTGGCTCGTATGCAAATGAGGCTCAGCGATATTCCACGCAACCTCATTACATATTACTCGCAAGAAGCCCATAATGTAGACATAGCCTAAATGTACCTTTACAACATCCCCAAGAGGTGAAGTGGTATTATTATTCCCATTTCACAGATGGGGATGCTGAGGCACAATCAAGCACATTATTTGGTAGTGGGGTGTGTTAATGCTGAGTGTCCAATTTGAGATGCCTATGGCTTGATTTTTCAGAGAGTGTAGCATTTTATAGTGCTTTATTTGTCCACAGCTCCCCCCCTTTTTTTTTTTTCAGTCGCAGTCTTGAGCTCTTAGCACTTCACAAATCAGACCCAGTGTCTTAAGCCAATCCCCAGATTTCCATTCTCTTTTGCACGATCTGGGCAGGCCACTCCTTTTTGTTTTGCATTTTCCAGACTGCTTTACTCTCAGGCATTCTCTTCCAGCAGATTTTTTTTTTTAAATATATGACTCTAGTATCTTGAACATAGGAGATAGAAATGAAATCATTAATAAAATGAGCAAATGGCCTCATGAGTCTAGTGATAATATCTCTTGAAAGCCACCTACCTCTTGAAATGAGGCACTAAGAAAAAAAGTAAATTTTAGAAAATGCACACGTGACAGATGGTATGGAGAACTGCTTGGTTATCAGATGCCAATTTCTCCACATACACAGTATGCTAACTCCGATAACTCCACTATCCTACTCTTCTCCATTCTCACAATTTAGGGAGAATTGGGGCATGTCTACACTAGCAAGAAGATCGACCTGCCCGAAGTAGATCTTCTAGCATTTGATTTAGCAGGTCTAATGTAGACCTCTAAATCAAACACTGAGGGCAGCCCTGCCGGCATCTGATACTCCTCATTCTGTGAGGAGTAAGGGACGCCATTGGGAGTGTGTTCTCCCATCGGCCTCCTGCTGTGTGGACACCACCATTGCTCAGCTGAAGGTAAGCCAACTCCAGCTACATATTTTGCATAGTGGGAGTTGCGTATCTTAAACCGACCTGCCTGGTTTAGTATGGAATAGGCCTTAATGATTAAACAAATCTCGTGTGGCCCCAAATAATTCCAACTACTTTTTTTTTTTTAACCTTTACCTCCCACCACATTAAGAACTATACCAGTTGTTTCCTCTTGTGTTGTACAACAATGGGATACTTTGAAAATTCCAGGACTTTTTCATTTGTTTCTTTTCAAAGAATTATAAATTCCATGTCCAGATGGGACCATTGTGATCATCCATCACAGGTCAGAGACCTTCACCAAAATAACCCTTAAAGCCAATCTCTTATTTTAAATCTTATTTTAAAATTGCCAGTGATGGCCAATCCACCATGGCTGCAGAGGTTAATTACTTTCACTGTCAATATGCACACCTTAATTACAGCCTGTTTTTTCTAACTTTAGCCTCCAGCCATTGGATCTTGGAGCCATGCTAATAAGTTCTTATCCTATTCACAGAAACATGATTCCTATATCCTTACTTGGTTATACAGGAAATAGCACCAAAACATTGCCTGGCAATGACCAACGCCATCTGCTATTTATCTAGATCAGCTATTTCCCAATAGTATCCTACAACAATGTTGAAACAGTGCCATCTGTTTTACTGAGCAGTAGTTACTGTTCTCTGACCATCAATCACTTCCTAAGCTCAAACACACTGGCAGCACTAATAGAATGTGGATTGAACATTGGGTCACGTTTGCCTAGCATGTCTTCCACTGTATGTAGCTCTGCTAACGTTAGCTGTTGTCTGAACAGACAAACCACGAAGGCTTGATTGTGATTTGTACTACAGGTGCCCACAGGGCAGGAAGAACACCCCTTACGTCTTCACACGGAATGCCTAGATGTTGGATTTGGGTCATCAAGAGACTCCTGCTCACTCCATCTCTGGAGCAGATGGGCACGGAGGCACAAGGGATATGAAGAAACTTGGGGATTCTTACCCCTCCTCTGGCCACTTTATGATGGTAGAAAGCTGCTTTACCAACACTCTTGTACAGGTATTGTCCCCAAACCAGACCCTTTGAGGGTTCCCTCACAAGCTCTACTGTAGTCGGGGAGAAGTGGAGTGCCTGAAGCATAAATGCGAGTGGGTGGGGCACAGAATCACAGGAATGCTGGGCTGAAAGAGACCTTGGGTAGTTATCAAGTCCAGCCCCCTCGAGCTGAGTCAGGACCAACTAAACCTAGACCATCCCTCATGGGTGTTTGTCCAATCTGCTTTTAAAAACTCCCAGTGATGGGGTTTCCACAGCCTCCATTAGAAGCCTGTTTCGGAGCATAACAACCTTTATAGTTTGAAAGTTTTTCCTATTAAATTTCTCTTGCTGCAGATTAAGCTAATTTTGAATTCTACTCCTGCCCTCCAAAATCGTAGCCTCCGCTCCCAGCTGGGCATCCTCTGCAAATTTCATAAGCACACTCTCCCTCCAGCTTGAACACTGCAGAGACTCTGCAGAAAAGCCACAGGAATTTCAGCCCTGCAGTAGAATTGTCTGAATTATGATGGGGGCTGTTGCAGCTCTTGAAAATAAAAAGAATTGAAGGGGCACAAGGGTGTCTAAAAGCTGGGGGGGGGGGGAAGGGGAGCTTATACCTAGCCCCTTGATGCACACTCTAGCCCAAATGTTGACTTCTCTCCTGATCGAATAACATGGATGCTAAACAAGATGGGACATCCTTCCCCTTTCACTGTTTGTTAACTAGTGGAATTCACTCATTTCAGATTTACATCGGTCAACGAAAAAGGACCTTGAATTCTTCAAGTGTCTCCTCTGGCTAAGGGTCTTGCCTCTTATTTTGGAATCCTTATTGCCCATATTATAAAGCTAAAAACTAAGCTAAACCATTATCTTTATGAAGGAATCCATTGGCATATTTGGACCATGTCATTTTCCACACCACAAGACAATAAACACTGCTACTACATTTATTTCATAGCACATCTACATGAAAAGCGCTATAGGGGCATAGACGTGTCACTGTAGCGCATCTGGTGAAGACATGCTATGCCAGCAGAAGAGTACCTTTCCTCTGGCATAATTACTCCCCCTCAGCAAGAAAGGTCTCCTGCCAACATAGCATGAGTGTGGCCAGCAGGAAACTTGTGTCGCTCAAGGAGCAGGCATTTTCACACTCCCGAGCAATGCAAGTTCCATCGACATAAAAGGTAGGATAGACCTGCCCTCAGTTTGAGGTTTGTTTAAAGTGTAGGCTTTAATCAGCACCCTGCATTATGTGGAGACTGTTTATGGTACCAGGAAGCACAAATGATGAAGCTAGAGAATGTGATTAATGGCAGATGTGCCTCTGTCCTCCTTATTCTTTTCTAATAGATGAAATTTACAATAATACGTGTAGTGTTCTCATTCATATATCCTTATCTTTTTATCACGATTTGGCGGCATTTGGTGGAGGAGCTATGGACAGACAAAGATGTTGTCTAACCCCTCTTGACAAAAGGGAGAGAAACAAGGTGACTGGGCATCCCAAACGACCATTACAATTAACATAAAAAACAAATAATAAGTCCAGTCCCTGCAGACTAGTGCAAAGCAAGAAAGAGAGAAATGTATCTTTATGTGCAACCCTTAGTCTACACATCGGGTCAAAGAGTCAGTAAGGCCTCAGAGAGAAGTGTGCCATCTAAGGAGTTACCAGTACCACATCCCATGGTGCCTCAGTTTCTTTTGGGGATGGTCTCATCTAAGCACTGACCAAACTGACTTTTGAAATCTTACCTCATCACAGACTGAGATAACATAAGTATTGGCCAGCTGTGTGTGCTACATTCCAGAATGGGTCACAGATGCCACTAGGTTTTGACCATTGGAACTTCAGAACGACACAGCAGCGATGAGGAATCATCTCAAAAGATTCAAGTGAAAGCTTCTCAGTTTAAAAACTCCCTTACAAAGTAAGATTTCTAATAGGAAGCCTTTATTAATAAAAGAGACTGACAGATTTTTGACAGACAAGCAGAAACCGCTGTCGTATTGTGATGTCTGAGTTGTTTCATGACTACACAGGATAAGTTTGCAATTTCAGGATCATTCAATAATCAGAAAATGTATAAACTTATAAGTATAGTATTTAGACACCTGGTTTCCTAAACCAACAAATTTCCAATTTTCAGAAGGTTTATTAACCGTATCGCCTGGCTCACTGAATAATGTTTTGTTATGTACAATCAGACGTATTACAGACAATGCAGAAAAAATCCCAAATATGCTTTATAATTTTTTGGAATCATCTTGCTATGTCTCTAATTATAATAAATATTTTAGTGAGTGTTGTGTCTCTGTCACACTGGTGCTGTGCTCTAGCATTCTTGAAAATGAAACAGACAGCAACAACGTACAGGATTTCAACCTACTAAAGGAAGTAAAAATAATTTGGAACAGCAGCAACAGCTCTGGTGACAGCCATGTGTTTTCACAGCTAATCTAGTGGTCAGAGTAATGTTATTTAAGTCTTTTATGCAGCTTTTAATATAGATTCCCATGGCGCAGTATGCGTCAGCTATAGTCCTGCATGCTTCCTTGAAAACTTAGCCTTCTGTTTCACCCTGTGCTGGGCAGTTATCAAAAGAAAGGCAGTGAGTATCAGATTAGCTAGTTTCTTTGCTGTATGGTCATTAACAAGTTAGTTGCAAGCTACTCCAGCCAGGCACACCTCTTCACCCACGCTGACCTCAGCTGAAATCAATGGGCTGTTTGCTTGCAGCAGCTTGGGGGGAATTATACTTGTTTAGACTGTAAATTCTTTGTGATGGGGTGAGCATCGCTCTGTGCTGCAGAAGGAAATGGATGTTCCTTATGTGGCAGAGCTCTGGCTATGCCCATGGGCCCTGTGCTTCTGGTGGATAGGCCACCACACGGCCTCTTTCTCTTTACTAGAGGCAGGGGTCACAGCCTACGGAGCTGTACTCATCACAGGCTAGTCCATAATATGGGGGTAAAACCCCTCTATAGTCCTAGTCTCCCTATTCAGGGACAGACTGTAGTGGCATGGAGGGAACCCAGGCCCACCCACTACTCTGGGTTCCAGCCCAGGGACCCTAAGGCAGTGGCAACAAATGGGGTTTGTTCTACTCCCCGCCTGGCAACTACTTCCCTCGGCCACTTTACCAAATGATCCCTCCCAGAACCTTTCCTCCAGTACCTGAGCAAGTCCATCCTGCTCCTCCATGGCCCTCTGCCTGACTTGCAGCTCCCAGCTCTCACTCAGACACCTCTCACCCCGCAGCACTTTAGCTCCTTTCTTCTTCCTTGCGCTCCTCTTAACTAACAGATGTGGTCGCCTCATCTCAAAAAAGATCTCTTGGCATTGGAAAAGGTTCAGAAAAGGGCAACAAAAATGATGAGGGGTTTGGAACGGGTCCCACATGAAGAGAGATTAAAAAGATTTGGACTTTTCAGCTTAGAAAAGAGGAGACTAAGGGGGGACTATGATAGAGGTCTATAAAATCATGACTGGTATGGAAAAAGTGAATAAGGAAAAGTTATTTACTTATTCCCACAATATAAGAACTAGGGGTCACCAAATGACATGAATAGGCAGCAGGTTTAAAACAAACAAAAGGAAGTTTTTCTTCACTCAGCACATAGTCAACCTGTGGAACTCCCTGCCAGAGGATGTGGTGAAGGCTAGGACTTTAACAGGGTTCAAGAAAGAGCTAAATGGATTAATGGAGTTTAGGTCCATTAATGGCTATTAGCCAGGATGGATAGGAATGGTGTCACTAGCCTCTGTTTCTCTGGAAGTAGGTGACAGAGGAGGGAATCACGTGAGGATTACCTGTTGTGTTCTCTCCCTCTGGGGCATCTGGCACTGTCGGCAGACAGGACGCTGGATGGACTGTTGGTCTGACCCAGTATGGCTGTTCTTATGTTAACAGAAGAGAAGCCCTTTTAAACCAGTCTCACCTGGTTCTTGATTGGCCCTAGGTGTTCTGATTATCCTGGTTTCCTGGGCTCTGGAAGGATCCTAATTGGCCCCAAATGTTCTAATTGGCCTGATTGTCCACACTGATTCTGGAAAGTTCCTGCTGGTTCTAGGCCAACCCCTACCAGTTTATCCAGGGAACAGAGGCTAGGGCGAACATACTTTTCTTCTAGCACTCTTCTCTAGGCCTACAGCCTGACCATGTGACACTTATTTAGCTATATCTGTTAGTATACAGGCTTATTGCCTTTTCCCCTGCATTGAGACTGAGTTTCTGCAGAAAACTGGTGTCCACCAGTTAGCATGGTCCTTTGGAATACGACTGAATCAACGTGCTGTAGTACTGCAAGGCTGAAGGGCCCTTCAAGCCATATCTTCTTATCTCTCCTCTTTCTCTGACACTTGCAAGGAGCTTGCTCCAACATCCCACCCGGGCACTTTCCGAATGAAGGCAGCGCCACCCCCTGTTCTTGCTCTGGATGTCTCAGACACAAAGCTGTCACCGCCGTGATGGGGAAGAGTCAACAGGGGTTTTGTAATGGGAAATCAGGCCTCCCCAATCCATCAGAATCCCTTGAGTGTACCAGATGGGGTGTTCATTGCACACCAACTTGGAAAGGGTTAAACGGCTGAGAAGGGGCCAATTAACCAGATAGGCCATATCGGAGGAGAATTAAGTGGCCTTAAGCCAGTGGCTTTTCAAACTCGGGTCGGGACCCAGGACTGAGTCATGGAATGTCGGGTGCTGGGTCTCGGTGCTGCAGGGGGATCAGGTGACCAGTACGGTTGCTAAGGCAGCGACCTGCCGGTCCCGGCACCACAGACTGCACAGCAGGCCGGGCTCCTAGGTGGCGGAAGGGGACAGTGCACAAGGCTCCGCCCACTGCCCCTGCCCTGACCACTCCCATTGGCTGGGGACTTGTGTGGCTGAATCTCTGTAACATTTCCATATAACCATGTATCATTCTCATATAACTTTGTATTAAGAGAAACTTTGTAGGTCCTTTTATTTAGATAGATAGATAGATCTTGTCCTTTTATATATATCTTTGTGTTAAGCCTTCTTATAGAATCCCCTGTATTAAGAGAAACCTTGTATCCATAGAAACTTTGTCTTAAGCCCTTTATGTTATAGGCCTTAGGAATAGGAAAACATCTTTTTCTAGGGGTAGAATAGATCTCTCCCCTTTCCCTGATTGTCCTGTTGAAATGAATGAGGTGTGAATGGAGAAGCCGTGAAAGGTGAGCACCTCCAGCAGCAGTTGCAAGGGTGGAGAGGGGCTGGGAGCCAGATCCAAAGGCAACAAGACTTGTGAAGTGAGCTCAATGAAAAAAAGATTGGACATATAGACGGCCTTGGGAATCAAGCAGCAAGTGCCTGAAGGACCCTCTTTGAAGCAGCATTAAAAAGGCGTCACAAGTATCTCACTGCATAGGTAAATGATGACTAACTGGCTGCATGAGAGGGATAAATAGGAGGCATGTTGTAGGGAGACCCTGGGTTTTTTGTCTTGTCAACATTGGAGCATCGATCCGGATCCGCAGAAGCCCGGCTCCACCCCTTCCCCATCTAACTCACCTGGACAGTGTAGTTAGGGGGAGCAACTATTGGTAACAGCAAGACGGAGTATTCTTGTGTGTGTGTGTGAGTGCATGAGTGTAATGTATCATATGCATATGATAAAGTATTGCTTGATCTATGTATGCTCAATAAATGTGGCATGTTGCCTTATCCCCCTGAAAAAGATCCTGTGTGCTTCTTATAAGCACAACACCTGCTGCTGGCTGCGTCTGGGGCACAGCCTGGTCTGCGGTGCCAGGAGACTGGGGACATGGCACAGGCAGGGGCGGACTGGCCCAGCGGGATACCGGGAATTTCCTGGTGGGCCGTCGTCCAGTGGGCCGTCGTGTCTGCACGGCGTTGCCCCTCACTCCGAGCGGCTCCGCGTCCACACTGTATGCGGCACGCAGAGCCCGACCTGCCGCCTGCGCCGCGTGCCGGACATGACGCAGGGTACGGGGCTTGAGGGGCACATCATGGGGAGGGCCGTTCTCAACCCATTTCCCGGGCCTATTTTGATTGCCAGTATGCTTCTGGGCACAGGTCCGGGCCTTGCACTGGATGACTCCCTGAGAAGTTTCCATAGAGAGACTTCAGCACCAACGAGTGGGGACCCAGCAAGAATGGAGTTTGGGAAGGGAGCGCTGGAGCTGGAAGGAACTAAGCCCCAGAGCAGCAGGAGAAGGAGTACGAGTGGTGAGTGTTCTCCATTACAAGGTGCCAGCAAGCATGTGGACAGGCTATTAACAACTCAGACAAGGACTTGGGTTTTCACAAAGCTTTTACCAAGGTCCATCTCCAAAGGCTGATACGCAAACTAAGCAGTCCTAGGGTAAGAGGGAATGTCCGCTCATGACTCAGTATCTAGATAAGAGACAAGGGGAAAAGGTAGGACTAAATGGCCAGCCTTCACAATGGAAAGAGGTAAACAATAGGATACCCTGAAGGATCTGTACTGGGACTGGTGCTGTTCACCAGACACAAATAATCAGGACAAAAATGTAAACAGGGAGGTGGCCAAGTTTGCAGCTGTTACAAAATTACTCAGGATGGTTACATCTAAAGCAGACTGTGAAGAGTTACTAAGGGATCTCACAAAATTGGGAGACCGGGCAATAAAATGGCAGATGAAATTCAGTGCTGATAAATGTAAAGTAATGCACATTAGAAAACTTAATCCCAGCTATACATATAAAATGATAGGGTCTAAAATAGCTGTTATCACTGGAGAAAGAGATGTTGGAGTCCTTGTGTACAGTTCTTTGGAGACATGGTATAGCTATGCCTTTAATACTGTGTGCCATTCTGGTCACTCTGTCTTAAAAAAGATACATTAAAATTGGACAAAGTACAGAGAAAGGCAAGAAAAGAGAGGAGGGGTATGGAACAGCTTCCATATGAGCAGAGAAAAAGAAAACCGTAAATGCGATCACTAAGGGAGGATATAGTAGAGTTCTAGAAAATCTTTTTTTTCAAGGAAAAAGTTCTGCCAAACCTACTGATAGGTATTTCTTTGAGGCAGTTTTGTTTATTTACCAAGACCGAACAAAGTCCTGTCTCTCTGAATGCAGAGGGAAACAAAAAGCAAGAAAGGGCATTATTGCTTGCAGCATCAAAAACACTATTATATCCTGGTCTCCTAACTCAGACATTTCTTCCCAGGTTTCTTCCAGGTCAGCCACCATACTTTCAAGCTGTTCCTGCAGGCCCTCTCTCTTTTTGAACTCTCTTCTCCTCCACGCCCACACCCTGCCCATAACAATACTTACCCCAAAGATCCTGGGCCACTTCACACACACCTTCTACGTCTACACTGGCAGCTTCTTGCGCAAGAACTGTTTTGTGGAAGAGTTCTTGCGCAAAAAGTCTTCCACAAGAGCGTGTCTACACTGGCATGTGCTTTTGCGCAAGAGCGTCTATGGCAGTGTGTACGCTCTCTTGCGCAAGAAAGCTCTGATGGCCATTTTAGCCATAGGGCTTTCTTGCACAAGAAATTCATGTTGCCTGTCTACACTGCCCTCTTGCGCAAGAGGGCTTATTCCTCGTGGGGAGAGGAATAACTCTTCCAGAAGAAGCCCTGTTTTCCGACGCTATACTGTACATTTACTCGCACAAGAATGTGCGTGCAGTGTAGACACCCAGCAAGTTTTTGCGCAAGAACAGCTGTTCTTGCACAAGAAGCCACCAGTGTAGACGTAGCCCTTGGCTACGTCTACACTGGCAAGATTTTGCGAAAATACTTTTAACGGAAGAGTTTTTCCATTAAAAGTATTTGCGCAAGAGAGCGTCTACACTGGAATGTGCTTTTGCGCAAGAGATGTGCTTTTGCGCAAAAGCATCCATGCCAGTGTAGACGCTCTCTTGCGCAAGAAAGCTCTGATGGCCATTTTAGCCATCAGGCTTTCTTGCGCAAGAAATAACGTTGCCTGTCTACACTGGCCTCTTGCGCAAGAATACTTGCTCAAGAGGGCTTATCCCTGAGCGGGAGCGTCAGAGTATTCTTGAAGCACTGATTTTGTACATTACAACGTCACTGTTCTTGTGCAAATACTCGCAGCCAGTGTAGACAGGCGGCAAGATTCTGCGCAGAAACGGCTGCTTCTGCACAAAATCTTGCCAATGTAGACACAGCCCTTGTGTTTTAGGTGGGGCTTATTCCTTGCAGTTCTGTGAATGGAAGGGTAAAAATCACACCTATCGATCTCAACTTGATGCTGCAAGCAAATAAACAGAGCTTGACAAACGGCGGCGAAAACCGCTCACCAGCCCCATACTGCGCATGTGCAAGAGCTGCAGTGCGCATGCGCGCACCACGAATGAACGGGGCGCGCGGCTGAAATCTACTCCACGGGCGAGTAGATTGTATAGTTTGTCGAGCCCTGCAAATAAACACACCTATTTGCAAATCTATAATGCTGTCACATAGTTCAAAACATAATAGTGATTTGTAAATGCCCATCAATGATATTTGCATTACTCTTTTCATTACCAAATGTTCTTCAGCCAATATTTTCTACTTTGTCTCTTCCCTAATCAAAACAGAAGTTATGTCTCTCTCCTTCTGAAATGTTAAAAGCCCATTTCTATTTAATCAGGATACACAGCTGAAGCACTCACAGAATTCTTCTTGATTATACTGTCCTAGCTTCATGGGAATTGGTGGTTCTATGCTGATTTACTCCAGGTGGGCATCTGGTCCTGTAAGTAACTCCTGTGGCAGCGTTCTGGCTTTACAATGAAACATTTAGAAAGATTATTTTAAAAATAAATCAAGGCAAACAGAAGCTGGAAGTGCAATTTTTGTTGTTCAGATGAGTAAAGAATCGATGGGACTGCTGTTAAATGAACTATGTTTGGCTAAGTGACAAGGGAACTGGGAATTTTACTCAAGCTTGTAAGTCAACAGTCACAACAAAGTCAGGTGATGGGAAGAAGAGAAACCCGGTTCTAATCTTCTATGGGACATATCACTGAGATGTTTCTGCCTGCTCCAGTTTTAAGCCAAAGCTTTCCCCAGAATGCCTCTTGCATCTCAAGTAGGGCAGAGGTGACTTCATGCTGGGTACCGGCTTCACCTGTGCTGTGAAGGCTAATGTGTGTCCTTCACCTCTTTACAGCAGCCTAGACAGTGCAAACGGCCAAAAGAAACAGTTTGTAGTAAGAGACAGTCCCTTAAAGAGACCTCAACTTCTCTTCCACCCCATTACATCCCCTTCAACTCTTTCTCTTCTGATTCTTCTCTTTCTTTCCTGCCATTTTATTCTGTGTTTTTTTTTTTTACTGCACCCATCTCTGTCTCTGCATCTCCCTCCTCATTTCCTCGTGGCTCCCATCGGACAGCTTGGAAGATTAACTAGCCTCTTGGCTTGTTACAGAAATTTTGATCCAAAGATGCCTCTTGCTGAGTGAGCTGGCGTAGACTCACAAAAGCCTTGTCACAGAGCACTCGCCTCCAGGAGTGCACAGCCATCTGCTGCCAGATGGCTGCGAAGATGCTAGCAGGGGGAAAGGAAGAAGCAAGGCACCTCCAGAGTGGCTGAAATGCAAATGTATTTCACTATGTCATTTTTCGCTGAGTCGCATACTTAAAGAATACAGAGAGCACCGGTGGCAAATGCTTTTCTGGATGGGCGTTACCTTCCCTGACATTTTTAAGTTGAGTGATGCTGGGCTGTAGATAAGCATCTTTGAATGTGAGCAGGGGATAAAGTGTCTCAGAGGCGAACAGAAAAGCAGCCTGCGTCTACTGAGAACTGAGGGATGAGAAATTCCATCAAGCCAGTGGATGTCCTGGGGTGGACCATTCAGTGAGGCCTTGTCTACACTACCGAGTTTTGTCACCAAAACCTGCCTTTTTGGCAACAAAACAGTGAGAGTATCCACACTGCAATGGGACTTTTGTAGGGGAAAACACCCAGTTTCAGCAACAAAAAACTTCCACCCTTCTGAGAGGTTTTTTTTTTCTTTTTTTCTCCCTTTATTGTCAACAAAGAGCCAGTGCAGACGCTGCTGTTTGTTTTGTTAACAGAACTGACTTCCACCTGTATCCCACAATGCCTACCCTGATCACTCTCCTCAGTGATTTGATCTCTGCTGCCCTGCAGGCATACACCTCTCCCCTTTCAAAACTCTGAGAAGTGTCTGACAGCTAAGTGAGCTGCTCCCTTTGGGGAACAAGCAAAGACCCAATCATTGGAATGATCCTGTTCTGCTCAGCACTAGGAACACAGCAGCAGACAGACTGCTGCTGCAAGGGAGGGGGACAGGCCTGGAGAGCTCACAGAGCTACTCATGATGCTGCTGCTGGCAGCTGAAGAGGCTGTGGAGAACTCTGAGGGAATCCCAAAATGCACAGTGATCAGCTCCACCTTTCCACAACACAGCATTGTGGGATAGATACCCATAGTGCATTGGTCACACGGTCGGTGATGGTGCCCCACAGTGTGGACATGATCTGTCAACAGAGGGAGCAAGAGTGAACAGCGATTTTTGTTTTGTCGACTTCTGGGTGTGGACATAAGTTTTATTGACAAAACTTGGTAGTATAGACAAGGCCTGATTATCTGTTCTGTTCATTACCTCTGGCATTGGCCACTGTCAGAAAACAGACAGATACGGAGCTAGATGGACCTTTGGTCTGACCCAGTATGACTGTTTTTATGCAGAAATTTATCCTCCTCCAAGAAACCAGCTCCCAGATGGAAGAACCTGTGCAAAACCAGAGATGTAGGTCAGAATCATGCTCCTCTGCACAGATCTGCATCCAGACGACCATGAGTCCAAAAAGTTGGGGTGATAAAGGGCCATAAGGCACTTATTGGAAGTTTGGTTTTTTTCTCAGCAGACAGAAGATTTTTCAGATGATATTTAGTCTTCAGGCCCCCACAAAGAACCAGTCAAAATAACTAGCTGTGAGTCACTTTGTAGACGTTCACAAGATGCTATGAAAATGAAAGGAACTGGCAATCTCCAGTATTAACCTGGGAGACTTGTCACTGACAACGTCTATTTTGTCAGCACTCTCAGGACCCTGGTGGAGTGTTACTTTGCAGAAGATGAACCGTTGAAGAATGGGATTTAATTATGAGCAATTATCTTAGAAGGAAGAAAATAGCTGTCTAAAAACCCAGCGAGAGAGTAGCATTGTATCTAGTGAGAGTATCAAACATCTGCAATAAAAGTATTGCTCAAAATAATGAGACACAATGACATCTTCATATAAGAGGGAAACGGTTACTGACACCTGTGTGTATCTTTGTCTCTTCCATTCAGAGTTAATTGGACATTAAGAATGCATCAGTTAGAACTAGGCCTACACCTGTGGGTAGTGGGAGGGGGAGTGTAAAGAAAGGGAACATACTTCAGCATAGTGAGGCAACTTGTGCCGTCCTTTACAACGATATAATAAATCCAGAGTAAGTGAAAGCAGAATTTTAACTTCCTCTTTAACACCACAGTAAAATATTTACATAGACATGAAGCCTTCTTCGTTGATTAAGAAATAACAACTTTTGTAGCTCAGATATATCCAAGCTGCAAATCCCTGCACAGAAATAGGCTTCTGGAATGTTTACTGGTAACAGGCCATCCTCAGGCGGTATAAATTGCTGTGGCTCCATTGACTTTAATGAGGTTCTATTGATGTATTCTTGTAGAGGATCTGGCCTAAAAGATATTTAGTGGGATACTTGCAGAAAAGATGCATGTGTCTGTGTCTCTGCTGCTCAGTTTGTATTTTAAATACCTGCGTCAGTCCATCCCTATTGCCTACAATGGATACTTGAAATATGATTCAAGTATTCATGGCTAGTGTTCTTTTAGGGCTGGGCCTAGTACCCTAAGGTCTTGCAGGGAAGATCGACGCTGCCACGATCGATCTTTCAGAGTTCGATTTAATGGTTCTAGGAAAGACCCATTAAATCGAACTCAGAAGGCACGCCTGTCGGCAGCTGGTACTCCTGCTCTTCTGAGGAGTAAGGGAAGCTGACAGGAGTGTTTGCTCCCATTGACCTCCCGCTGTGGGGAACAGCAGGAAAACTCAAATCAAGATTAATCAATTCCAGCTATGTAATTAAGGTGCTTGAGTTGCATATTTTAATTCAGCCTTCCCCTTTAATGTAGACTTGGCCTAAGATTCTACTAGACTATGTATCCAGATGGGAGCTACTGGTGTTTAGTGACTCTCTGCCTCAGTTTGTTCAGCTTTTGGAAATAGTTTCTTATTGTTTTCTGTGTCAACTGCCGAGAGCTGTTCATGTGGCACTTGACAGCAGAGAACATAGGATAATAGCTATCAAGGCTTCGGACGAGGCAGCTGTAAAAGAATGTGCACTTCCACTGTGATGGGATGGTAGTGTTATGAAATGCAAGCCTCCATGTTATATGCTCTGGCAGAGGCTCTTCATTAATGAGCAAGAGATTCTGTGTGGTAAATTCTGCACTAAAATATGTGTAGACAACTGGACACGTTCCCCCCTTCCCCCGCCAATGGAGTGTAGCTGGCTGGACACAAATGCCTGTTCCTCCCCTTTCTCTTGTATTTTTATCTCTCTCAGATCTCTCTCAGCCAGATGCTTGCTTAGATGGTCTAGACCACTTCAAATGCGGTTTAAGTAGCTTCCTCTTATCTTAAAATCAGTAAGAACAGTAAGAGCTTGCTTAGGAGCTATATTGTTTAATAGCATTCTTATGAATATGTATGTAATCCATGAATGAGGGTGGAAGTGTGAATGAGAAACACCCGATGATAAAGCAATCCAGCTTTCTGTGACCTTTTAAGGCAAGGAAGAACCCTGCAAGTGTATACATTAATGTGACAAGTGGCCAGGTGGAAGTGTCTCTCTCAGACAAGATGTAACAAAACAGCAGAAACCTGGGACCGGCCCAGAGAAAGTAAAACCTCCCACAGATCTGAAGGGATCTCCCAAGGAACCTCATGAATAATTAAAGGTCTAGAGAACATGAGCTGTGAGGGAAGACTGAAAGAATTGGGCTGGGTCATGATAGCGGTTTTCAGGTATCTAAAAGGGTGTCACAAGGAGGAGGGAGAAAAATTGTTCTCTTTGGCCTCTGAGGATAGAACAAGAAGCAATGGGCTTAAAGTACAGCGAGGGAGGTTTAGGTTGGACATTAGGGAAAACTTCCTAACTGTCAGGGTGGTCAAACACTGGAATAAGTTACCTAGGGAGGTTGTGGAATCCCCATCTCTGGAGATATTTAAGAGCAGGTTGGACAGGCACCTGTCAGGGATGGTCTAGATGATGCTTGGTCCTGCTGTGAGGGCAGGGGATTGGACTCGATGACCTCTCATGGACCCTGTCAGTTTTCATGTTCTATAATTCACATCATTAAATAATAAAGATGTTAAATAACACTGGACCGAGAACAGATCCCTGTGGAACCTCACAGGAGATCTCTCTCCAAGCTGCCGTCATTTTATTAACAGTTACTCTTGGTTTGTGGTTGTTTAAATACTCACATAGCCATTTAAGGGTAGTTCATGGACTCACATTCCTCCAGCTTCCTCATTAGAATGTCACATGGGACTGCATCAAAAGCCTTGCTGAAGTCTAGGTATATTATGTCCACTGCATTTTCCCCATCTGCCAAACCAGTTACCCTGCCAGAGAAGGAAATAAATCCGGTTTTGCATGATTTGTTCCTGGGGAAGACATGCTGGTTGCTAGGGATCATCCTTCATCCTGCAGGTATTCGCAAATGGAGGATTTTATACATTGATTTCTTACACGGTCCCCTCGTTCCGTACTGCCGAAAGCAGGCACTGGAAAGTGCGTACTGTGCCCCCTCCATCCCAGCTCTGCCCCGCACTGCCTGCTTCTGTCTTGTGCATCTGTAAAGTCCCTTCCCACCACCCAGCCAGCCCAGGCCCTGTCAACCTCCATGTCCCTTGGCAGTGGCTTTAAAAGCTACGTGAGTCCCCGTAAAGCACAGCACAGCTTTTGTCAGCACGACCGGATTCCTTCGATGAGCGCATTAAAAGGCAGGACACATCGTGAGTGGCAAGAGAGGCCAGCGCTTTCTTGCTGAACACAGCCCTTCCTCGCCCAGGCATCCCTGGCACAACGCATGCTTCCCGGGTAGACCACGAGCCAGCGAGAGCGGCGCCAAAAACAGCAACCCCCGGGCCATTATTCTTGAAGTGTTATTTAGAAAGGGACGAGGCTCCCCGACAGCAGAGAGCAATGTGTGGGGCATCGCTCCCTTCTGCCCCCTTCACAGCTGGGGGGGGTGCGGATGGGCAGGGAAAGGGCGGAGCCTGCTGGGGCAGAGAGGCAGTAATCTGTGTACACGTAGCAAGGTGGAGGAAGCAGAGATCGAATTCTCCTGGGGCGGTGGAGCATGCAGGGCAGATGGGGAAGTCACAAGCTAGTGGGAAAGGACATACAAGGCACAGCAGAGAACACTACCACAAAACACCGCAATGCCCTGTTGGCTGTTAGGGCTAGAGACAATATTGATTAAGGCTCCAGGCTTTTAAAAGTAGTTTACTGCTTCTGCTGGTAGTTTCCATAATCCCTGGTAGTTTCCACATCCCTGTGCGTGGTTCAGTGCATGAGTTCAAATGACTCCCTTCTGCCAGGCCCACGGACCGGGGTGGGGGGCCAAAGGATGCAATTGCCTCAGGCCTGGCAATTCACAGGAGCAGCAGCTGGAGCCCTGGGCCCCTTTGAATCGCCGCCGGAGCACCACTCCACAAGGCTCTGAGGGCTGGGAGAGGGGGCTCCCTGGTCTGAGTGGCACTGAGAGCTGGCTGCCCTGGCCCCGCCCCTTCAGCGTGAAGCCCCGCCCCTTCCTGGGGTGCAGACCTGGCCCCTCCACACCTTGCCCTGGGGTCCGCACTGACGGTTGGCCCCGCTGCCTGATCTGGCTGGGAATGATGATGGTGAAGATGGCATGATTTCTCTTGGCAGGAAGGAAGTGATATAGGCTGCCATAATTTCCAAGCCAGAGGCGGACATGAATCCTTCTCTTCAGAGAGGCCCAAATCTTGAACATTTCCTCCAAGGTGCCTATGAGCGAAGAAGCCGAGTGGCTAGAGGGGAGGGAGGGAAGGGAGGCATGGCCATGTAGAAGAGGTAGTGCAGAGTCATGCTTTCAAAAGGTGGAGTTCAGGGAAAAGATTGGCCATCCTGAAACTCTGCACTATATACATATCCTCTCGTATGTGTCCGGCACTTGGAGATAACTGATACACTACCCCCAACTAGCTAGGCAGGTGGGTGGATAGTTTCAACAGCCTGCCATTGATAGTACATTCCTTGTCTAATTAAGGACAAGCCAGGGAAACCATGTTAAGAGGAGCAAACTAAGTGGCGTTCCATAGGGGATCAGGGGATAGCCTCAGTGCAGGAACCGAAGCGTCATGATCTAAAGGTTGTATAATGTTGCAAGCTGCAGCCCCTTCTCACGGTGCATTTCCAGCAGTAGGACAACGCTAGCTTGCTTCAGATTGGGCAGAGTAGCCACGTTCACGTGCATTGCCAATGAGAATTTTAACTGAAGCAATTCAACATGAGACACGCAAAGGCCCAAAGCAAGTGGGGGTATGCAAACACAAGAGAGCGAAGACTTTATTATTCTCAAGGATCCAACCGCTCAGTAAATGTTCCTGTAATTAAAACGTGTTGTTTCTTTTTATCTCCCAAGAGTTGCTTGGATTTAGTATACTGTGCACTAATTAAGTCTACAGAGCGAGCTAACAAAGTGCTTTGGTGTGGATTTACTATAGACTAGTATCTGGAGCAGTGAGCAAGCTGTGCCACTGCTGGGGAAGTAATTCCTTATGGGGGATTGTGACGGGGCATCTGCCCCGCACTGGCCTAAGAAATCCAGCCCAGGGAGAGGGCTGGAGCCATGGAGCCTGCTGCTGTGGCAGATAGCAGCCCATTAGGGCCCAGCTAAGGGCTGTATAAATGAAGGCTCCTGGAGGGGAGGAGAGATTCACTCACTCCAGCTGTGGAGCAGGAGGGACCTGGCTGCCAGGGAAGCGAGAGGCTTCTTGACACACAGCAGGGCTGGGGAAAGGCAGGCAGGGCTGGGGAGCTCTGGCCAGGCAAACTCCCAGGCTGAGGCCTTGCTCTCAAGGACAGAGTCCTAGGGTGGCAGGGAGGCAGCCAGGGCAGGAGAAGGCAGCAGGTCCACCCCCCTTGCCAATGATGAGTGGCCATTTCCAACTGCAGTTTGCCCCTGGGGCAGGGGCTAGATGAGGACCAGCGGTGGGTCACTGAGGCAAGGTGGGCATAGGGGGTTAGGGGTTCCTTGGGAAGGAGGACCCTGCAGCCAGGCAGTACCCAGAGAGCAGGATGCTGCGGTCTGGGAGGGGGGGGGGTCCTAATGTAAAGTGGCAGAACCATTAACAGAGACACCAGCCAGAAGGGGGCGCTCCAGGGCTGAGCAGAGCTAAATCCCAGGGACCAGTAGGAGGTGCCGCAGCGGTGTGTCCCGCCTTGTCACAGCGATATCCCCCCACCCCCTGCGCAGAAACACAAAGACAAGACACCTCAAAGCAGAGCACAGCCAGCTACCACTAAGGAAAGGGCTGAAACTGGAGCGAAATGCCACCAGTTCATCGGAAGAGGCCGCAAAAAAAGCAGGAGGAGGAGGGAGGAATGAGTAGCTGGCCACTATTTGTAATACACATAAATAATAGCGTTAGGGCTCCATTCTGTAAACACGTCTGCATGTAACTTTATGCATGCGCTGCCCCACTGAGCTCCATGTGACTATTCCCATACACCAAAGTAGCCATGTTCAGAAGGGCTTGCAGGTTAGGCCCTGAGTACGTAGGCATTGCTGGGCTCACCATTGCACTGTTGTTCTTAGGAGCCTACATGCCTTTTTCAAACCTTGGGCCTTAGTCCTCTGAAGAGCAGTCCGTGTTGTTTGCTCTTGTATGCCGGTAGCAGTGCATGCGTGTAGCCTTTGTCCAAGGCCTTGTGCACACACAAGGAAAAGGAAGTCCGTGTCCTCGATGTCGGTCTCCATTGTAATTCTTGGTGTGATTTTATGTCAGCAGGGTCCACATCGGCATCTACAGGGTCCACAACAGCACTGGAGAGCTCTACAGTTCACACCCTCCTATCCACAGGGCCACCCTTGGGGAAAATGGTGCCCTGGACAAACTTGTGTTTTGGTGCCTCTGACCCCTTGGGGCATAGCACAACCCATTCCCCCGGGCATCTGTGGGCTCCCCAACTCTTGCACCCCCATCCTTTGCCCCATTTACCCCTGCATTGTGCTTTTTGCCCCCAGCCTCTGCACAGTGCCCTCCAACCTAACCATTGTGCTTTCCTGCCACCTGTGCCCCAAGCCCCAGACCTGCACTTTGTGGCTACGTCTACACTGTGGAACTATTTTGGGATACTAGAAGTATCCCAAAATAGCTATTCCGCGTCTTTAAAGCAGCCAGTTATTTCAAAATAGATTTCGGAATAACGGATGCGCTATTCCAGTGTCCCTGTAAACCTCATTCCATGAGGAGTAAGGGACATTTTGGAACAGCGGGTTATTTCAAAATTTGGCACCGAGTAGACAGTGCCAAATTTCTAAAAAAGCTATTTTGAAATTAGCTCGAAATAAGCTACGCAATTTGTGTAGCTTATTTTGAGATAAGGGTGCAGAGTAGATGCGACTTGTATGTCCCGCCACACTTCCCCCAACCCAGTGCACTCCACCCAGCAATACCCATGCCCCTCACTTTCTGGCTACAGTGCCCTAGGCGTGGGGCCAGCCCTAAGGGCATCCTTCTACCCAGCTTGTGCACCGCCTCACCTAGCTTTTAGACAAGAGACAACATGTGGACAGCCCAAGCAGATGGTGGAGACAATTATGAATGCACAGTGCATTGATTACAGCACACCCGCAGCCTAGTTCTTGCAGTGTTTTGTAGGCATCATGACATAGCTCCTTAGGATCAGCTATCTGAAGGAAATTAATGTAACTGTCTCTGGACTGTCAGTGCCTGTTTCTTTCATGGAAAAAAGGAATCAGGCAAGAAGGTGTTTCTTATTAGTCAGTTGACTTGTTTGCGTACAATGTTGAAAATGTGAAGAGCTAAATAAATGCTGGGGGGAACCCTCCATATACGTATTCTTTTAATCTTTGACTTATGGAAGAGTTTAAATGCCCATTCTTTCTGGAGATGAAAAACAACTCCAGCTCCTCAGCTAGTTTGATTATAATGATGACTCTATTCAGAACACTAGGTGGAATAACAAAAAGACGCTTGACAGAAGTGTCAGGTCAACTACATTAACCTCATTTATGTACTTATCTCTCTCAATTAACATGATCAGTTAGCCTCTGCATGGTCTTCCTTATTAAGTGTTGCTACCAGCTGCAAGTGGCAATATCATTCTTGTCAAAACAAAACAAAACAAAAACACCCTGAAAGACTAATCGTAGACACTGACCATCAAGTTGGAAAGGTCACGTTAATTGCTTTATTAAAATTAACTCTTTACGCCTGCTGTCTAAGACTCACATCCACCCAGAGAGTGCTCTTAACATCAGTGTAATTTGACTTTCTCCTTAGTCATCGCTGGCAATAATGTTACGAATGGCAGAATCCCAGGGATAAAATGAGATCTGACTTGTAACTTCCCTCGGACCTAACATGAAGCAGTTTTGAGGATCCGAAATGTCTGAACAACATTCACTCTCATGGGCCTAGTTTTCACTTCTGGGCATCTTGGTACCTAGTTCCTGGTGCATGTTATAGAGAAAGGCTGTACGTGAAGTATTTCTGGTCCCACTGAAAGCAGGAATGGTCAGAAAGCTTATTTTCTTGAGCATGCCAGCTCAGTACTGCAGTCCCAAATGGTTTAGACAATGGAGGCTCAGATAACTACAAATGTTGTGATATTTGCAAAATTCACTGGGCTTAGATTCCTCGCAAATGGACTTCTCATGTCTTGCTTATGGCACGCTTGCTAATACATCCAGAATGATGTTCAATTTTTTTTCCAACAGTGTGGCACTGATGACTCATATTAAGCTTGTGATTCACTATGACCCCTAGATCTCTTTCTGCAGTACTCCTATCTGGGCAGAGGAAACTTCCAGATATCTATGGGAAGATTGTTACAACAAAATGTAATATATCCTGCAAAGTCTTAGCATGTGCAAAGGACAACTTTTTGATTCAGAAAATTAAGCAACAAGGAGGGCATACATTTTGGATCTGGTTTTAACCAACGGGGATGATTTAGTTGCAAAGATGAAGGTGGCTGCGAATTTAGGAGGAAATGATCGTGATCTGATAGAATTCAAGATCCTATGGAAAGGAGGACAGGAGAACAAGAGATTAAGGACACTGGATTTCAGAATGCTGGATTTCAATCAAAAAACAGGACTATGTAGCACTTTAAAGACTAACAAGATGGTTTATTAGGTGATGAGCTTTTGTGGACCAGACCCACTTCCTCAGATCAAATAGTGGAAGAAAATTGTCACAACTATATATACCAAAGGATACCATATGTGTTCATTTTTTTAAATTGTATCCTTTGGTATATATGGTTGTGACAATTTTCTTCCACTATTTGATCTGAGGAAGTGGGTCTGGCCCACGAAAGCTCATCACCTAATAAACCATCTTGTTAGTCTTTAAAGTGCTACATAGTCCTGTTTTTTGTTTCAGCTACACCAGACTAACACGGCTACATTTCTATCACTATTCTACATGCAAGGATTTCAATCAACTGAGAGAAACAGTAGACAAGGTCCCATGGAAAGACCAATTAGGAAGAAAAGCAGTTGAAGGAGTTTGGCAATTGTAAAAAAATTTAATACTTAGAGGGTCAACAATCAACATCAACCTACTGTGATACAGAAGAAAGAGAAGAGCTAAAGGAGGCACTCAAACAACCACTCGTGCAACAAAATCCCAGCAGCACTAGGATAATGCCAACAGCAAATTAACCAGCCATCCACCTATAACATACTCTTTTCTGCTCATTCAATAGTCTTGCAGGTTTTCCTTTAGCCCTTTCCCAAGCCTCTGTCAGATATGCTTGAAATGTTGCCAGTTTAGGGCTCCTTCGGCTTGCAGGATGAACAAGTTCTAGGGCCTGAACCCTCTACCCCCTCCTCCCTCCCCAGAAAACCCACTTACATCCAGATCTTCTCTTGTATAAGCAGGGAAACTGAATTTGGATGCCCTTTCTGACAGCTCTGATAGTACAGCCTGGGGAGAGGTGTTTCATTCAGTTAGACCAGTCTCAGGTCACTTAGAGCGTTATCGTTCACAACCAACGTCTTACGCTCCATCTGGTGGCTAATAGACAGCCAGTGCAGATCAGATGCAACACCATATAGAGCATGGGTTCCCAAACTGGGGGGCATGAAGAAATTCCGAGGGGGGCAAGGCAACCCAGCCTCCCCCCCATCAAGTTTTGCTGCCCTGTTCAGTTCCTTTTTTCTTTTTCTTTTTTTTTTGCTCAACAAGTTTTGCTGCTATTGGGGGGGAGGTGGCATGAGGGTTTTTCAAAAATCAAAAAGGGGAGCACGATGCCAAAAAGTTTGGGAACCACTGATATAGAGGGTAAATAAGAGGATAATCTTGAGGTAACAAAAGAATGGACAACAGTGTGGAGGTGTGCTTTCAAATGGCAAGTTCACAACCCCTAGATAGACTGCGATAATAAAAAACCAACTGGTTTACTGTTGTAATGTGAACTTCAGAGTAGCTGGCATCTACCCCTAAACTGCAAATGCCATTAAAAATGTGTTTGAAGACTATACTAAGTCTGCATGTCCATGCACCTGGAAGTTAGGAGATGCAAGAAATAAGGCTGCATGTGCAATGCTACAGTAAGATGACAAAAGTGTTTGAACCCAGCCTTTATTAGGTGGAAACTCCCCACTGATGACTATCACATGTGTAACATGCTTGTTACATGTTTACCCACACCCATACCAACCCCTACCTCTGCCAGTTTTCATCTTTCCATTCCAGCCATCTCAGGGTTAAGACTCTTCCGGGGAAAAAAAAGCAAGATTTTTTTTTTAAGTGGGAAAAGTATATTCCTCTCACCACCACCGCGTTCTGATACTGAAAAAGGGCCAACTCATTTCCAAACAAAACAGACCCTCAGGCAAGGAACAAGCCTAGAAGATGTAGTTCTGACAGATAAATGTTTCAAGTGATGAGCAACTGAAACTAGGTTATAATGGAAATGCTCCTGCATCGCTGAGCTGTAGCGATAATTAGTGCCCCAGCTGTAACAGCCTACTTTTCACAGACAGCAGAAGAAGCAAGACTCTAAGATCTAACTTGAGCTATACCAAAAAAGAAGGAAGTAAACATCCCACATGTCTTCATTGCTGTCAATAGCTTTTGCAGGCTCACCAGGAAGAATAAGAACAAAAAAACAGGTATGAAAGAGTAGTTTTTACTGCTTGCTGTTCTATAGATTTTCAGTCAGCATAGATGGGCAGTTCTCTGCAGATAAAAAGCTATCTTTATATTTGGCATAAAATAATAGTAAAAAAAAAAATCTAGCAGCATTTTTTTTGTTATTCGTGCTTAGGTTTGTTGTTTGACTGTTAGGTTCTTGCTGTGGTTTTTTGTGATGGGGCATTTCATATTCTTTACAGGGATATGCTTATCAACATGAATATGTCATAACTGTTTTATGCAAGAAACATTGTAATCTCCTGAATATGAATATCCCATTTGCATGCATGCATAATTCCTATATTTGAAGTTAGGAATATGAAGTATAAACTTTTGGGACTAATATAGTCATGCTAAGTAAGGGCAATTAGTAAAACTCAAGTAACTTAAAGGCACAATACTCAGGGCAAGGATCTGTGAATAGACTTGATTTTCCTATAAGCCCGGGAGGAAGAGTTGTGCTTGATCCTACCAAGACATGTGGCCATGTCATGGGATGCTGGGATCCATCTTGGATGTTGTATTTTTCCACAACAGAAAAGGAGAAGTTTATACTAAACAAAAAGGATTCCAGCCTTTTGTGAATCCTATTTAAGGGTGAGGAGTGAAATTACCTTAGTCGTCAGTTCTCCCAGGCTACCCGCCCAAGATGACTGCTGGAAACATCTAAGACTGAATGGGGGTGGAGGGGGAAGGATGGGACTCATGCTGGAAGGCTTTCCAGTCCGTGAAATCTTTATTAGAACAACTTTGAGGGTGAGATATTACATATAACCAGTTTCTTAGTGTATTAAGCTTATAAGAACATAAGAACGGCTGTACTGGGTCAGACCAAAGGTCCATCTAGCCCAGTATCCTGTCTGCCGACAGTGGCCAGCACCAGGTGCCCCAGAGAGGGTGGACCGAAGACAATGATCAAGCGATTTGTCTCCTGCCATCCCTCTCCAGCCTCTGACAAACAGAGGCCAAGGACACCATTTTATCCCTGGCTAATAGCCTTTTATGGACCTAACCTCCATGGAATTATCTAGCTTCTCTTTAAACTCTATTATAGTCCTAGCCTTCACAGCCTCCTCTGGCAAGGAGTTCCACAGGTTGACTACGCTGTGTGAAGAAGAACTTTCTTTTATTAGTTTTAAACCTGCTACCCATTAATTTCATTTGGTGTCCTCTACTTATTCTATTTAGGGAACTAATAAATAACTTTTCTTTATCGGCCCTCTCCACACCACTCATGATTTTATATACCTCTATCATATCCCCCCTCAGACTCCTCTTTTCTAAACTGAAAAGTCCCAGTCGCTTTAACCTCTCCTCATATGGGACCCGTTCCAAACCCCTAATCATTTTAGTTGCCCTTTTCTGAACCCTTTCTAAGGCCAAAATATCTTTTTGAGGTGAGAGACCACATCTGTACACAGTATTCAAGATGTGGGCGTACCATAGTTTTATACAGGGGCAGTAAGATATTCTGTGTCTTATTTTCTATCCCTTTCTTAATAATTCCTAGCATCCTATTTGCCTTTTTGACCACCGCTGCACACTGTGTGGAAGTTTTCAGAGAACTGTCCACGATAACTCCAAGATCTCTTTCCTGATTTGTCATAGCCAAATTAGCCCCCATCATACTGTACGTATAGTTGGGGTTATTTTTCCCAATGTGCATTACTTTACACTTATCCACATTAAATTTCATTTGCCATTTTGTTGCCCAATCACTCAGTTTGGTGAGATCTTCTTGGAGTCCCTCACAGACTGCTTCTGTCTTGACTATCCTAAACAGTTTGGTATCATCTGCAAACTTTACCACCTCACTGCTTACCCCTTTCTCCAGATCATTTATGAATAAGTTGAACAGGATTTGTCCTAGGACTGACCCTTGGGGGACACCACTAGTGACACCTCTCCATTCTGAAAAATTTCCATTTATTCCTACCCTTTGTTTCCTGTCTTTTAACCAGTTCTCAATCCAAGAAAGGACCTTCCCTCTTATCCCATGGCCATGTAATTTACACAAGAGCCTTTGGTGAGGGACCTTGTCAAAGGCTTTCTGAAAATCTAAGTATACTATATCTACTGGATCCCCCTTGTCCGCATGTTTGTTAACCCCTTCAAAGAACTCTAATAGATTAGTAAGACAGGATTTCCCTTTACAGAAACCATGTTGACTTTTGTCCAACAAATTATGTTCTTCTACATGCTTCACAATTTTATTCTTTACTATTGTTTCGACTAATTTGCCAGGTACTGAAGTTAGACTTACCGGTCTGTAATTGCCGGATCGCCTCTAGAGCCCTTTTTAAATATTGGTGTCACGTTGGCTACCTTCCAGTCATTAGGTACGGAAGCCGATTTAAGGGATAGGTTACAAACCACAGATAATAGTTCAGCAATTTCCCATTTGAGTTCTTTTAGAACCCTTGGATGAATGCCATCCGGTCCCGGAGATTTGTTAACATTAAGTTTTTCTATTTGTTCCAAAACCTCCTCTAATGACACTTCAATCCGGGACAGTTCCTCAGATTCATCACCCACAAAGGACAGTGCAGATTTGGGAATCTCCCCAACGTCCTCAGCTTAGCTTCTGTATTCTGTTTTATTTTGCTTAGTAACCTACATTGCTCTCTTAAAGCCTACCTTTTATACTTTATAAAATCACTTGTGTAATAATAAACCCATTGTAAGTAATTGTTACCTAGGGGTGAGGCAAAAAGTCCGCGCATCTCTTTCCATTGAGAAGGAAGGTGAATTTCATAAAATGGATTTAGCTAGGGTTCACCTTCCAGAGGGGCTGGGTATCCGAGTGCTGGAGAGAGGTATCTTGTTGTGCTGTTTTCAGTTAAAACTTGAGGATTTAGAGGCATGGCCCACACCTTGGCTGCGTCTAGACTGGCATGATTTTGCGCAAAAGCGGCTGCTTTTGCGGAAAAACTTGCCAGCTGTCTACACTGGCCGCTTGAATTTGTGCAAGAGCACTGACTTTGTAATGTACAAAATCAGTGCTTCTTGCGCAAATACAATGACGCTCCCGCTGGGGCAAAAGCCCTCTTGCGCAAATGCTTTTGCGCAAGAGGGCCAGTGTAGACAACCCAGAATTGTTTTGCGCAAAAAAGCCCCGATGGCTAAAATGGCGATCGGGGCTTTTTTGCGCAAAAGCACGTCTAGATTGGCCATGGATGCTTTTGCGCAAAAGTGCTTTTCTGTTAAAAGCATTTGCGGAAAAGAGCGTCTAGATTGGCACTGACGCTTTTCCGCAAAAGCACTTTTTGCAGAAAAGCGTCCGTGCCAATCTAGACGCGGTTTTGCGCACGAAAGCCCCAATCGCCATTTTCGCAATCGGGGCTTTTTTGCGCAAAACAAATCTGAGCTGTCTACACTGGCCCTTTTGTGCAAAAGCTTTTGCACAAAAGGACTTTTGCCCGAACGGGAGCAGCATAGTATTTCTGCAAGAAGCACTGATTTCTTACGTGAGATCGTCAGTGTTCTTGCGGAAATTCAAGCGGCCAGTGTAGACAACTGGCAAGTTTTTCCACAAAAGCAGCTGCTTTTGAGGAAAAACTTGCCAGTCTAGACACAGCCCTTGTGTCTGGGTTGCTGCAAGCTACTGTGTCTGACTCAAGATGACAGGATACCGGGGACCAAAGCTGGAAGGGAGAACAGGTTCAATGGGGTTGCTGCACACCAGGTAGCAGTTCCAAAAGGGTCCTGATCTGTCACACTCTTTCTTATCAATTTAACTTTCCTTTTTCTTGGTATTGGCTCTCCTGGCAGCTAACGGACACCTCCATCCAGGGCCGGATTAAGGTCTTCGTAGGCCCTAAGCACTCTCCTAATTGTAGGCTTTTAGATTAGATTATATATAAGGGAGAACTGTCCTATCTCCTATACGCCTAATATCACCCACTTCAATTTTTGCTCTTTAAAGCGGTGCATTATGTGAGCAATTCATGGTCTTTCATTTTAACACAACAGCCATTTTGATGTATACTACAATTATACTTAGGACGTACTTGATAGTTAATCAGCTGATAAGGGGAAGTAAGGCAATGTTGCTGCTACCACTGTATAATTTGATTTAGCTGTTTTCTTTTCTTACTTTCAAGTCCATTATTTATTTATTTTTAAGGCCCTAAACTTCTTGTAGTCCCCTAAACTTGTTCATAGGCCCCAGGCACTGTGCCTAATGGATAATCTGGCCCTGCCTCCATCTAGAACATGAAAATAATTTGAAAACATCCTAGATAGTATGCTCAATACTCACATTCTAAACTCAGCTTGCAGACAGGCTGGTTGTGTTTAAACAGAGTTTTAAGATGAGAAGGGACCACCTGATCCTCTAGTCTTTTATCTACTCTTCGAGCCAGTAAATGTTTTTATCACCTATATGACAAAACTCCTCCTCAACCCTGGTTGGTCCCACGCTTTCAGGAAGATTGCTTGCCCCAGAGGCTCATGGCAGCCCTCATTTTAAGCACCCAGGCCTGCCCTCTACTCCGTGTTCCAGCCTGTGAAAACAGCTGCCTACAAATATCTCCAATAACAGCTGTATGACAGCTACAATCCCCTGGGTCATTTCTCCACAGCCTTCCCCAGCATCTTCCTCCTAGCATCTGCTTGCACTTTTTCCTCCCAAACTCTCCACAACATCTTCTCTCCTCAACTCCTTCCTCACACTCTGAGCTAACAGAAGGGAAGCTTTTTAAACCAGTCTCAGCTGGTTCTTAATTGGTCCCCAGGTGTTCTGATTGGGTTAGCTCCCTTGAGTCTGGAAGCCTCCTAATTGGCCAAAGGTGTTTTAATTGCCCTGATTTCCCTGATTGATTCTAGCGGGTTCTTGCTAGTTCCAGATCAGTCTTTGTTGGTTTACCCTGGGAACGGGGACCTATTTACGCCTCTCCTGTAGGCCTCTGGCTTGACTCTGTTGTACTTACTATTTAACATTTCTGAGAGTAGCAAAGTCTCATAAATGTGAGTATGATCACTGAATTTCATGGAGGTGAGGTTTACTCTATTCAATCCTTACAGCAGTACATTATCATCAGAAAAAAAGAAGCTGCAATACAATAGGACGAAAACAACATTTTATGCAAAAACATTTCTATGCAACCATCTCCATATTTTGCCAAAATTGGATGAACCTCCATTGATGCTGCAGGAAAGCTGTACAGCTTTATTCTACTGAGATTTCCTGTGTCTTACGAACAATTACAAATCTCCATTACATTGTTAAATACTAAGACCTGAGCTCCAAGAAGGCAGGAATTCCATTTATCTCTATTAAGACCAGAAGCAGTAGGAGCGTGGAAAAAAAATTCTTAAAAGCTGTTTTTCAGAAGCTTTGAAAATAGAAAGCTTTATAGTGTAATTATTCCCCTCATAAATAATCCAAAGCTTTGTATGGATAAAATAGGGCCATTTGAGCGCCTGTTTTTTATCAACAACTTTTTTAAAGACTTAAACTTCAGAGAGTGACTCAACAGGAGTTTTCCCACGGTGATGATTATTATTCTCCTGTCATCTAATCATTGGGCTGAACTCCTGTACATAGGGATGAGTGGGTTCAACACTATAGGCTGACTAAAGTGTGTGTCCCACTGGTTTAAGTATGTGTGACAAGGCTGCCCTTAGCAACTCAGAGAAGCCATGCACCCTAATATAGCTGCAGCTAAGAGAGAGTCTCTTTAGCTTGGGGCTGGTTGCAGGGACTGTAAGGAAAGATGTTACATTTCTAGTATGGGAGTGACAACACTAAGCAGCATGACCGGCATATCCCCAGAAACTTTAGCAGAGCCCAAATGAGCTGAGTGCTTCTGCCGTGAATCAAAATGGCCCTTCAGCAAATGTTACAGGTGCTGGTGTCTCCATAGTTGAACACCCCAAATTCTGTCCCGACTGATGACACTACACTATAGCTAGGTTATACCTCTGTTGGCAACGTGTGGTGTATTTGATTACAGTACTTTGTTTCTATGAAACAGGCCTGCTGACAGGGAGTGGGAGAAAGGGGGCAATTGCTCCGGGCCCAGCAATTCAAAGGGGTCTGGGGCTCCGGCCACACCACTGTTGCTACTACTGTGGCAGTGGTGACAGCTGGAGCCCTGAGCCTCTTTAAATTGTCACCAGAGCACTGTGTGGAATGCTCTGGGTGACTCTTCGCTGTGGGGGGGAGGAAGGAGGACATGGTCTGGGGCAGTGCTGAGGGTCTGCTGCCCTTGGCTCCACCCCTTCTGCCCTCAGCCCCGCCCTTTATGGGAGTGTGGAGCCGCCCCCCCCCCACACACACCTTGCCCAGAGGCCCAGCGTGGCTGTCAGCTCTCCTATGAAATACTTACACTGAGTGTTAAGGGATTGTTTGCTTCTCTCCCCTCCATATACATTGACTGGACGAGAGATGACGATGTTTGCTTTTTGGCAATGTAAACACCAAGGGCAGGTCTACACTGGAAAATTCTTTCGAAATAACTTCTTTCGAAATGGTAGCTCCCAAAATAACAATTTCGAAATAGCGTTATTCCTCAAGGAAAGCAGGAGGACAGCTTTCGAAATAACCAGCCTGTTATTTCAAAATAACAGGAGTGGTAGGGTGGACACACCGCTTGCTATTTCGAAATAAGGGGAGTCATTTCAGAATAACTCCCTAGTGGAGACCAGGGCTGATATTCCTATTTTACAGAGGTCTGTGCTGGGGGACCCTGTGCCATTCACATGGGCATGTATCCGAAAGCAGAGCCACCCTGTGGCTTCTTTTCAGTGCTGAATAGAACACTAGAGCCTGCGCTTGTGCAACTTTTTCGCAAGTGCCTAAAAACACTTAAGAGAACAGTCTTCCTTATGACTCAAGGCCCTGTGCCATCCTAAATGATGTATTATCCTTGCTGTCTCAGAACACAGAATCACTGCTGCACTCAGCAGACTCCACAACTTGGCCGTCTCCTGCGCCAATCCAAACTCACAAGGTAACATCTCACTACGTTACTACGACTCGATGCACTTTTTGGAGAGGTACATCGTGGCTTTCCTCCCTGCTAGGAACTAGTTCTGAGAGTTGAGTTGTGTTTGTCATAAAACCAGCACATGCCTTTTTACAGCCGCACCTCCAGTTGTAAAGTGTGAGCTCTGCAGCTGGAGTTTGTAAAGGCAAAGTGGGGATCTCAAGTTTAATTCCGTCACCTGCTTGATTTGGCCACATAAAACAAACACACATTTACAATGTTCTGACGCTTCTAAAATAATCCGTCTAACTCTTTGCATAATCCGATTGTATTATTCATTAATTCAGTCTCATACGGTTTGGTTGCCGACACCAGCTGCTACAAAGCAATAAAGCATCCAGGCAGTTCCAGAGAGAAACCAACAATAGAAATAGAAATAAACCAACAGAAATAGAAAACATCTGTTCTGTTTCAATACTGCAGAGAAATACACAAAATGACAGGCTAAAAATGACAGGAAAGACCGCAAGACATCCACATTGCTACTTCTGTTTCCAGTGGACTTATTCACACTATGAGCTGCAATGTTGACTTTTGGCATTTATTGCATATGATTACTAATGGGTTATATGCTACTAATGATGTGAGGGAGGACTGCAGAATCCAGCTTTCCAGGTGGAGTAATTCCTTATCCCCTACATAAATAATCTTATGGATCAATGTACCGTGCTATTTAATGTGTGCAACAAGGGGGGCCCAAAGCTGTTTCAAAGGAGGTGCTGTGAAGTACAGGTTGCATCTCTAAAATCCAGAATTCTCTGATCCGGCAACATCTGTGGTCCAGCATGACCATGGATGTTCCAGGATCAGAGCATCCTGGTGTGCTGCAGAGGGGCTGGAGCTGGGAGCCGGCATGGCTCATCTGGGCTGTGTGGGGGAGGAGGGTGCCAGGAGCTGGCGTGTGGCTCAGCTGGGCTGGGGAGGGGCAAGAACTGGTGTGCAGCCAGGAAGCCCAGTGAGGGGAAAACAGGGGAAGGAGCAGCAGCAGGTGGCCTGAAATGACTTCCCCTACTCTGGCAAAATCCTGCATCTGGGACCAATCAGGTCCCAAGGGTGCCAGATCAGGGAGGTCCAACCTGTACTTGAAAGTTGTGCCGCTTGTCTTCTGAATTTTACATTTTTTTAAAATCAGAACTAGTCCACAGCCAGCCAGTAAGAAACACTGGAATACTATTCTGGAATTTCCACTACATGCATCTGATGAAGTGGGTCTTCGCCCATGAAAGCTTATGCTCCAACACATCTGTTAGTCTAAGGTGCCACAGGACTCCTCGTTGCTTTTGCAGATTCAGACTAACACGGCTACCCCCTCTGACACTGGAATACTATTGTTACTGTGCTGTCTTTATAGGCACCCATTTTCTCCGATCTCTCCCACCGTGAACCAGGCCCAGTTCTAGTATGCTGTAGGATTTCCTATTAGGGTTGCATCCCAATGGCATATGTACTAATGCACACAAGGGCCAGTACACAAGAGCCAATGTACACTGCCATATTCTACACAAGTCATGAATGTCTCTTATCTCTGGTCCATTCCAAAAGATACTGATTCTCCCGCCTCTGCACTAATGTCTGCTGTGGTCTTCTTTGTACACAGTGGGAAGTTAAGGTAGCCAGGCAGTAATAGCACACACCTTGTCTTCTTGCTTGTGAAGGAGAATTTTCTAATGAATCTGTCCTCCTTTTGGAAGGCCGTATCTTCAAATCTTGTTCCGAACAGACACATTCATGACAGAAGCATGGGGTGGATCTTCTACAGTGTCTTGTCCCCCAGGCCCATCAGAATGGCTATGTCTAGACTGGCATGATTTTCCGCAAATGCTTTTAACGGAAAAGCTTTTCCGTTAAAAGCATTTGCGGAAAAGAGCGTCTAGATTAGGCACGGGCGCTTTGCGCAAAAGCACTTTTTGCGGAAAAGCGTCGTGCTAATCTAGACGCGTTTTGAAAGCCCGATCGCCGTTTTAGCCATCGGGCTTTTTGCGCAAAACAGTCCTGCGCTGTTCACGCTGGCCCTCTTGCGCAAATACATTTGCGCCAAAGGACTTTTGCCCGAACGGGAGCGTCAAAGTATTTGCGCAAGAAGCACTGATTTCTTACATTAGAACGTCAGTGCTTTTGCGCAAATTCAAGCGGCCAGTGTAGACAGTTGGCTAGTTTTTGCGCAAAAGCAACCGCTTTTCCGCAAAAACTTGCCAGTCTAGACACAGCCAATAAGTATATCTTACACCCTTTTCATCCATTGCCCACTGCAAGCCAGACAAGAACCAGAACCTGTGAGAATTCAAAAGCTCATCACCAAGCAATACGATACTGCTTTTTGCAGAGAGAAAGTTGTGTCAGCTTCTATACTCAGTACCCCAGGAGTGCTTATGCTGGTCAGATTTTGGTCCAGAGTATGCTAATTCCTTTTCAGAGCAATCCTAATATAAAGGAAGAAATAAATGACACCTTTTGGATACCGACAGCTGCTTGAAAAATCTTTAGTTTAGACTGTAAGATCTTCTCAGCATCACTGTGTCTAAAATCTATTTGTTCAGTGCTTACACCAGGACTTGCTCCTGATTAAGGCTTCCTGGGGTGTCTTTAATCTAAGTATACTATGCCACCTTCTTATTCTTTCCTTATTCAACCATTCAGAATGGCAAGAAAGACATTTTTTGCTGCTAGACTAGCATCATAAATCAAAGATTATGTTGCATATGGTGGTGTTAAAACTGGAAATAATGAATAGGAGAGAAATGTATTATTTTCTTTCACTGCATCAAATATCTAATTTCTTTTGGAACAGAGTCTTACAAGGCAATTAAATTAAAAAGCTGCAGGGTATTGTCTTAACTGCTTTGTTCTCGACAACCATTTTTCAAGAGCATTATAGTACTTTAAACTGTGCCAACCTTGCTTGCTATTTCATTTGTAAGTAGCCAGACTATTGATATGAGAGATAAATGATAGATACTGCTCTCTCTCCCATTGGTCAGGTGTTTACCACTTGATTTATGCTGAAAGCATTGCTTGTCAGATATTAAAATATACACCCTACTTCACCACCTCCTTTTTAACCTATAACCAAATCCCTACCAATCCCTCTCCAAGGGCCTAATCCCATTGCAAGCATGACCAAAACTCCCTGATACAAAAAGGCTCTCACTCCTTAATTACAGAATGAGCCTCACCTGACAGAAATCAGCTGATTTCAGTATCAATGTACTGGTGGGCAAGGAGCTAGGAAATTGTGGCTAATTGTTTCCATCCATATGCAGAATAAATTTTGTTATGTGCACCAAGGCACATGTGGACGTGCACCACCAGTAGAAACACTTACTGCCGGCTTTGGGTGTTCTGCTAATCAGCTGGGAGGCATTTGAATCTCTCCTGGGTGGCCGCCCAAGTGCTCAGCTTACAGGGAACACTGGTAAGAGCGGCTGGGATGCTGAACTGCTCTGTGGAAGCCAGAACAAGGACTCTTACCTCATTTTTTGAGGAATAAGGGTTCTTTTGAAAAAAGGGGGTTTTGCACAAAAAAGCTGCGTCTAGACTGCTTGTTTTTGCGCAAAAATCTCTTCAGAAAAAAAGGATCGGAAGAGGATATGCAAATGAAGTGCACGAAAATGCTAATCAGTGCTTCATTTGCATTTCCTCTTTCGGAAGAAGAAAGCAGCCTAGACAAGTCTAGATTTGTTTGTGACTATGTGTTTGTGTTCTTTTGGATTATTTGGCAGCAGCAGACATATGAGGCCTGGCAGCCTAGTGGACTTCAGGACTGAATGGAGTGGACCCCAGGTGGGGAATGTTTAACTTTGTTTGGACTGCTCTGAAGCTCTGAAGAAGAGGAAAAAAGTCAGGGTACCTCAGAGGCACTCCTGCCCATGAAGGAGTGCTTTGGACACAGTCTACTACACTCGCATTCTCTGCAATGGGGCAGGATCAGACCTTATTCAGTAAGTTTTATATGGAAGTGTAACAAATATTTGTTCAAAGAGTAAGTGCTGTTCTGGCTCATGCCAGCTACTTCTTGTCTATGCAGTCTCAAATCTCTTGGATTTCAACATGAAAATTGCACAAAGTTATTGCATTTGTTCAGTGCTTACATTAGGACCAGCATCTGATTAAAGCTTCCAGGGGTGACTGTAATGTAAGTATACTATGTCACCTCTATTCTGCACTGACTAGGTGTCAACTAGAGTACCGTGCCCAATTCTGGTGCCACATTTCAGGAAAGATGTGGACAAATTGGAGAACGTCCAGAGAAGAACAACAAAAAGGACTAAAAGGTCTAGAAACATGACCTATGAGGGAAGATTGAAAAACTGGCTTTGTTTCTTCTGGAGAAGAGGTGACTGAGAGGAAACGCGATAACAATTTTTAAGTACATAAAAGGTTGTTACAAGGAGGCAGAGGAAAAAGTGTTCTCTTCCAACTGTGAGGTTAGCAAAAGAAGCAATAGGCTTAAAATGCAGAAAGGGCCAATTACCTTGGATATTAGGGAAAACATCCTGTCGGGATGGTTAAACACTAGAATGAATTGCTCAGGGAGGTTGTAGAACCTCCATCACTGAAAATGTTTTGTGGAACCTCCATCATTGAAGATGTTAAGTTTACTCTTAAAAAACACCTGACGGAGATGATCTAGATAATCTTAGTCCTGCCGCGAGTGCTGGGGACTGGATTAGATGACTTCTCACGGTCCCTTCCAGTCCTATGGTTCTATGATTCTATGTGTATAAGCAACTAACATCCACATCAATAGCAGCACATGAGAAATCTCACTTTTTAAGGAACACAGGAAGGGTGAGATAAGATATGTTATTGGATCAGCTTCTGTCGGTGAGACATGGACGTTTTCCAATAAAAGCTCTTACCTCTCCCACCGGGTATTTCTAATATTTTTGGACCAAGATGGCTACAACAATAGAGCATACCTTTAAAAAAAAGGCATGACTGTCTTGTTCTGCTGGTGGAATTGTGCAGAACACTGAAAGCAATGGCAGAACCCAGTGATGTGGAACGTATGTGCTGTTTGTACTGCATATAACATATTTTGTGATGCCGTTAAAAAACATAAAACAGACATTCTTTCTTCTGCTTTTGTATTTCTGTTTCCAGGAACAGTGCCCTGTGCTTTAGATTCTTTCTTTCTGCTATGAATACTGCCCAGTGTGAAAGAAAGAAAGAAAGAAAGATTGATTGATTGATTCCTGGAATGGGTTTATCAGAAAAGCTGCAGAGAATGCACCCAGATAATCAATAGTAGCATAGAAAGAACCACAGAGGTGAAAGGGGCAAAAATAAGTAATATTCCTAGTATACAGAAAAGAAAGATTTTTTTCTAAGTCTGCTTTAAAGAGAAGCAGGAGAGAAGTAAAATAAAATGTCATCATTCAGACACTGTCACTGTACAAAATCATAGCTCAACCAAAAAGTGTTCGTTCTTTAGTAAAATCTTAGGCTTCTGTTATACCAAAACTGAACAAATTTAAAGCTCACTTACTTTTCATCATTTATGCCATTATTTTCTTTGTGTATTTCGCTGAGCTAGTCTTTTATGCATAGTTGCCTGATATCATGTTGGGGATTCAAGCGCCGAAGGGGGAATTTTTAAAGAAATACCCCACTGTCTTTACAGACACAGAATACTGTGCACACTTCTAGTCACACTAGTGAATCAGTGCAATCTAGTAATTAATGCAAATGACTCTGTGCTTCCACTTAACATCTATAAAATAGGTTAATCCTTACCTCTGAGGGTTATAAACATTAATTCAGAATAACACTCCTGGAGATTTGGGGATGGAAACTTCTCAGTAGGTGCAAACTACTTGCAAGATCCTCTTTTGTTTTTTTCTTTTCAACAAATATTGAAACCAGAATTGCATGGTTTAAATGAAAGTATCTGTCATTTGGGCTTGGGGGATTTCCCCCACCCGTTTTTCAGAGGTTAAAAAACATTTTCCTCCTTTCCAAATTCTCCCACTCTTGATCCTATGGAGCAGGTGCTCACCTGTGAGAGCCAGCGCTCAAACAGGCATTATTGCGAATGTAAATTCACCCCCATGGCTGACAGCTCCCCTTTCTGTGGGGCTGAACACGTTTCCTTGGCTCTAAGTACAGACCAGGTCCATTATGAAGAGGTGTTACTGGTGTTTGTCACAAAATGAGCAAAATTACAGTGTGGATCAATGCTGCTTTTTTTCCTTGCCTTCCTGCTTTCAGTTTTGTATTTCACGTTGAATCATCTATTCTCAGGTGGATTTTACATGGGCACGAAGGGTTTTGTAGCTTCTCTAGGGGATGAGACACTGCTCATTCCAAACCTCCCGTGGTCTCTGTTCCTGGCACAACTGTCTGGCTCCTGATAGCTCCCTCTGGACCCAGCAGCAAAAAAAGCTGATAGCACGGAAAGTCAGGCAAGAGCAGAACAGCCATGAGAACGGAATGGTTCCAGGCAGACTTGTAGCTGAGAGGGGTGAGGAAGGAAGTCTCATGCTGTTTGCTGTCTGGGACTAGAAGTGTTCGAGGAAGGCAGCACAATTTGCTCACCATTTCCTCCCTATTCCCTTCATGCTGTCAGGAGCGAAAGTAAAGCCACTTCATCCCTCTCAAGGGCTACACCTAAGGTTGCCAGGTGTCCGGTATTCAACCGGTTGCCTTCTGTCCGGTACAAAAATTCAGAAAATACCAGACATGTCCAATGTCCGGTATTTTCTGGTTTTCCGGCTGGGCACCCGACGGAAGCCTGGCAGGGGCGGGGGGAGTGGCTGGGAGGCGGGGCCACGATCGGCGCTGGGAGCCTCTGGTTGCATCTGACGTAGGAGTGATGCCTTGGGGAGGAGGAGAAGCCCTGTCCATGCTCCTGAGCGCTGTTCAAGCGCATTGTGGAGCCGTAGCCGGACTCGCTCGTGCTTTGCTGGGACCGTGTGCGGGACAGACAGCGCCCTCGGATCTACATGTGCCCGGGTCAGCCCCGCTCCCGCCAGCCGATTATCTCCCCCCCCAGTTCCCCTCCCTGGCCAGCCCCGCTCCCTCCGACCAAGCCCCGACCAGCCCTGCTTCCCAGCCAGCCCCACTCCCGGCTGGTCCCTCCTCCCTTCCCCCCCGCCCATCAAGTGTGTCCGGTGTTTTTTCTGAAGCTACCTGGTAACCCTAGCTACGCCTGCACTGGCTTGGGGGTATGTGGGAGTCCTGGCTCTGCCCCTTCCCTTCCTGCTCACTTAGGCAGGATGTAGCCAGTGCACCACCAACAGCCCATCTCTGGCTGTGCTCATGAGCATGTGGGGCTCTTACTCCCCTGTCTAGCTTCATTAGAGGTTGGACAGGCCCTTCCTTAGAGGGGAAGGGACAGGAAGGGGAGAAAGCAGAATTACTGTTAGAGAGTTGAGGCACCGGAGAAGGAAGGAGGCATAATGGAAGCCAGATTCTAGTGCCACTAAGCTGAAGTGAGAGTTCATTAGAATCCAAGTACTTCCTGTCCAAAACCAGGGAGAATGCTGGTATCACCTCGGGTGTGTCTAGACTACAGGGTTTTTTCGAAAAAAGTAGCCTTTTTTCGAAAAAACCTCCTCTGCATCTAGACTGCTGCTGCATTCTTTCAAAAGTAAATCGAAAGAACGTGGCAGTTTTTTTGACCATGGAAAACCTCGTTTTACAAGGAAGAACGCCTTTTTTCGAAAGTGCTCTTCTTGTAGCACTTTCTTTGTGTATTTCGCTGAGCTAGTCTTTTATGCATAGTTGCCTGATATCATGTTGGGGATTCAAGCGCCGAAGGGGGAATTTTTAAAGAAATACCCCACTGTCTTTACAGACACAGAATACTGTGTCTGGGTGCTCTCTTTCGAAAAAGCGGCTTGCTTTTTCGAAAGTACTGGTTGTAGTCTAGACGCTCTTTTTCGAAAGAGGCTTGCAGTCTAGACATAGCCCTCAAGTTAACCTGAGCCTATCAGTAAGGATGACAACTGCGATGGTAGCTGGCTAAGTAGAAAATGATGCACATTTGGTTTTTTTGGATCTTTTGTTTTGGCAGATCCATATTTAAAAAATACACGGCGCATGTTCAGTTACTGTGCTGGTCGGGGGTCACCTGTCATATTTTCCTCAGGGACTCAATCGTTCACTATCTTACATGTTTATACCCCACCATAGCCACATGGAAAGTTTTCCTTTGAAGCAAGTGGGAACAGCGCCAGCTGGGGATTGTAAGCCCGAGGTAAAACCTACTGTGAGGGGTTCATAATTGGTTTACAAATGTCCTTTTCCTTGGCAAGTCAAACTCATAGTAAAAGGCAAAGGAGCCATGGTATCACCCCCATCCCTGGTCAGAAGGTGAGGGATCACTACCGCCCTCTCCCCAGGAAAATGTGGGATATCGTATAGAAAGAGCTAAACATGATGCCAGCCCTGGGCATGGGTGAAAAGTCCCAAAATAAGTGGAGGAGCCCCATAGTGCTAGTCCCCAAGCTTTGCACCATTCTGTATTGACTTCAGGCCTGTGAATGCCCTCTCATGGTTCGACACCTGGAGGGATGAACTACTTGAGCGGCTGAGCCACACGGAGTTCATCTCTACCCTAGACCTCACCAAAGGGCACTGGCAGATCCCTTTAACACAGGGGCCATTGCCCCACAGAAAAATCAGTCAGGGGCTGCACACAAGTGAGAAGCAAAAAAGAAAAAAAATTCCTCACTGATGTAGCCTCTGACCGAGAAGGACACTCCCTGTATTCCCCTCCCACATCAGAGCCTAGGGGGCCCAGCCTAGTAAATGTTGTGGGCTCCAGCCCCATGGTAGAGCAGTGGAGGGGCTGGAGCATCAGCGTGGGCTCCCCTATGCAGGGGGGAGGCCGTGAGCCTCGGCGGTTGGATCCAGACAAGCCCAGGGCCGCATCCGAGCCCAGGGCCTGAGGTTCCCCATCCCTGCTTTAACGCTAGCCGCTGAAGACAGCATTCCCTATGCCCTTCGGCCTCTACCAATTCACCATGATGCCTTGCGGTTTGCATGGAGCCACGGCCACCTTTCAGCGGCTCATGAATCAGATGCTGAGTCCCCACAATGCATATTATTATTTATAGCACAGGATGGGCAGGACATCTCCAACACGTCACCTCGGTGCTACGGGTCCTGGGGGATGCGGGTCTCACCACAAATCCAGCCAAGTGTTACTTAGGCCAAGGAGATAACTTACCAAGGCTATTCCATGGGGAAGGGGAAGCTGCACCCCTTCGTGGGGAAGGTGCAGGCCCCATAGAATTACTCCACTCCGTGAAAAAGAGACAAGTTTGACAATTCCTGCGACAGGCCGGATATTATCGCCGATTTGTACCTGACTTTGCCACACTTGCTGCTCCACTGAGAGGGATGGGGTAGTCTTGTCTCCCTGGGGCAGCTGCCTACTGACCCCTTCCTCCCCAGCCCCACCCCAGAGCAATGATTTAAATGAAGAAAAACAAAAATGAATTGAATTAAGGACCCGAACAACGCTGGGTAAATCTTCTAATAACAGCGTAAAATAGGTAAACACTGAACCATAATACCTGTCAGGGCTGGATTAAGGGGGGGGGGCTAGCCGGGCAGCTGCCTGGAGCACCAACCTATGGGGGGCGCCTGATTGAAGTGGTAAGGGGCGCCACATCAGGCGCCCCCGATAGGTTGCCGCCCGGGGGCGGGGCCATGCATGCGCCGTGTGCCTAGGGGCGCAGTGCCCCGTAAACATCAATCAGGTGCTGCGCGCCCGCGGGGCGCAAGAATGGCTCGGGCTGGCCCTGATACCTGTTACCATGTGCTCTGATTACATACCCTCATTAAGTAAACAAGATCCTTGGTATTTAGCGGAGGAGACTTTCCATTAAACCATGCGTGTCTTGCTGCCCATTTGAACGCAGGAGGCAGGGATAGCCACTGTATGCTGTATAATGGTACAGACCCTTATCTGAGAAAAGTGCATTATGAGGAGCCCAAGAAGCAGCAGATTGCAATGGAGAACTTCCTTCGTCTTTGTGGAAGGCTGTCCGCTTTGAATCCCAGTCCTCATACTTGCCCTGCAAACAGTGGAGGCCGATCCACGATTAAGGCCAACCAAATCCCTTTTCTATTAGCCATGCACACCTCTCCCAGCCCTTGGTAATGGTAGATGCAAGATCGAGTCTGACAGGGCTAGTTCAGATTTTTTTTTCCATAAAGGTGCAAAGCCCGGGTTAGAGAAGCACTCAGACTCACACCCTGCCCACAAGCCTTCTCCTCCCTCGTCCCTGTGCTTGGAGAAGGCACATGGAAGCAGAAGAAGAAAGGGCTCCTCCGTCAGTTGTGTAGCTGCAGCACCTAATGGGCCCATAATGGGTGGTGTTCCCTAATGGTTGGAGTCAGAGTCAGCGATCATACCAAGAGTCAAGCTGGAGTCAGCAACTTGAGTCAGAGAAAGGAAGTAGGAAGCAGGCATGGAGATAGGGTGGCAGGAACCAGGGCCTTGAACTCAGGGCAGCAGCAGAGCTAACAAACAGCATCTCAGACAGGTGTCCCCGTACCCAGTAGAGTCCAACCTGTCTGCTGCAGCTGGTCATCTGGCACTGCTGAGTCAGCAGGCGCAACCTCTGGCGGTGGCGCCCAACCTGCAGTTCTTGCAGCTGACGTGGCCGTGTGCCGAGGGTGGGGCTCTCGCTTAGCAGACCTGCGTTTGAGATGCATGGCGCCGGACAGAGCCACACACGGCAGGTGCATGCTCTGGTTTAGCACGCCCTCCACTGTGAAGGTAAAGGCTGGTGGTTCCTACTTCTGCCTCCGCCTATCCCTCAGTGCATATCCTCCTGGCTCACACTGGGGTCCACCTGTCAATGGAATGAGCATTGGCTACTAATGTGCATGGGGGGGGGGAGCTGTTTTCCCCCTAGTATTAGAAGTGCATTCAATACCAGACACTGTTAGGAACTCACTGCTTGTTGCTCTGCTGTGGGTGTGGCGCACACTGTGCCTCCCACTCTAATGGTACATGAGGCGGCTGAAGTTTCTAAGGGTATGTCTACACTGTAATGCTATTTCGGGATACCAGAAATAGCTACCCTGAGTCTTTTGAATGCATCCGCTATTTCAAAATATAGCGGACCCGCTATTTTGGCATCCCTGCAAACGGTGTTCCACGAGGAATAAGGGATGTGTCAAAATAGTGCTTTATTTCAAAATTTGGCACCGTGTAGATGCGCCAAATTTCGAAATAACCTATTTCAAAAAAGAATAGAAATAAGATACGTAATTTGCACTGAGCACATTGCATATCTTATTTCGAGCTAAGGGTGCATTATAGACGCACCCTAAGTGCCCTGTATAAGAACAGTCCTTCGGAAAGGACAGTGAAATACAACCATTTTGTGGATGCTAAACAAACAAACAAGCAAGCAAACAAACCGGGCAGTGTTAGCTGCACTTTCCTAACTGTTCATGTATTTGCATAAAGACAAGAAGTGCTTGCCAGACACTGCTTGTTATTTTAATGAAGGAGTAAAGGTATTGGGAATGCAGAACATAGTCACGGTTAACCTGCAGGGACTGGGGCACATATTTTACCGACAGACTTCAGCGCTAATTCAGCTCTGCGGGGGATGCAAAACACGGTGTGCATGGCTTTTTGAAGTCTTTGAACCACACAGCCAAGCAAACCAGGAATTGACAAGCGCTGCACTTGCCATGTAGGGGGAAAGCAGTTGGCAGCGCAACAGCGGAGAAAAATAGAAGAGAGAAAATGAAAAGCAAACAGTTTTCAAAAAGCATTCAGCAAGTGAGTTTGAAGGTGATGGATAAGATCTGGAAAAGTAAAGTGGTTAGCTTAGGAACGAAGCTGAGCATCTTGAAAACGTGTGTATTTAGCAGCATGTTGTACGGATGTGAGACATGGGTGATAACAAAAGGTTCGGGAAAAAACCAGCAAGCAAATGGTCTGGTAGCACTTTATAGACTAACAAAACATGTAGATGGTATCATGAGCTTTCATGGGCACAGCCCACTTCTTCAGATGACCGGAGTTATGACTAGAGGATAAGAAAACTCGAAATAAATAGGAGAAGGGAAGGGAGGGGGGTGGAGAGAAAGATGCTCTGTCTCCCACCCCCCCCTATCTCTATACATAAAGTATCAGGAGAAAGGGTGCTGAGTAGATAAAGATCAAAGTCAGGGGATGGAGAAGGATATTGGTGCTCGAGAGGAGTTGTTATAGAAAGATCCTGAGAATAGGATGGATGCAGAGGGTCACCAACGAGGAATTCTATAGGAAGATACAGCTGAAAGAGAACCCACTGCAGAAGGTTATACAATGGAAGTTACAGCTATTCGGGCATATCTGCAGAATGAACGACAAGCGAAAAGTTAAGACCCTGGTATTCGGCATAACGGATGGTCCGAATAGGAGAGGCAGACCCCACAGAGAATGGGTAGATGATATAGTAGATTGGTGCGGAGCTAATCTACAGAAACTCAGCCACGCCGCACTGGACGAGGAAACATGGAAGGAAATAGTGAGGGAGGCATTGGACACCAACGGGCGTTGAGCCCATGGTTGTTGATGATGATGAATGGCCTAACAGTGCTGCCTGAGAAGTCACTGGTAACATGTCCCAGTGACTTCACTGGGAGCAGAGCTAGGCTCATGCTGAGGGATTTGCTAAAATAGCAGGACTCAGGGTAAGAATCTGACCCAGCTCCTGTCAGGTCAATGGAAAAACTCCCCTGAGCTGAATGGGCATTGGAGCAGAGCCTGCCTGCTCTGTTGATTGACCTAGGCACGTCAATCATTTTTATCTTTCGAATGGATTAGAAAGTGTCACTGACTTCTGATCACAGGGGCTAAGCCATTCACAGGTGCCATGGGGGACTGGGCACCCAGTGGAGAGACAGCTCCCAGTCAAATTGCCCAAGATACTTGAAAATCTCACCCAATGCCAATTCCCCACATCCAAAAGAGGAGGTGTGTGGTAAAGCACATGCTCACCCTCAGCTGTTTGGAAGGTTCTCTTTGATGGCTGGCGTACCATCATGACAAGCGGACATCTGTTCCTGTACGGGGCTGTGTCTCTCCGGGATCTGTAATGTTTTGCTTCAGAAAAGGGAATATTGGGTTGTTTTCCATCATAAATTCCTTTCTCTGAAGCCTCTGAGCTAAACAGAAGTGCTGCGGATTCAGTTCCCGGGGGATTTTTCTAACCCTCAGAGCTTCATCCAGCGTAGGATGCAGCTGCTCAAACTCTTCTTTGTCAATAAGTCTTTGTGATACTGTTTTCTCGCTGTGGATCATTCATGAGCCAACCCTGAAATGTTTCTGTGCAGCTTTTCAGAGATGGTCGATAACTAAGTTAACTCATAGTAGAGCCCAAAATCTCAGCACCTTGCAGGGTTTGGTTTTATTAACAAAGAAGCAAAATTCTGCTTCAGGCTTCCCCCCCCTCATGGCTGTTCCTACACTTCCTATCTCAAAAGTGCTCACTTGACACTCTAGAGCCTCTCTTTCTAGAGCGCTCCCCCCTCCTCCCCCCACATCCCTTATAGTCAGATGGGAAGATAAGTCACCTGGCTTAGGATGTGCCTGCTCTAGAGTCAGAAGGTGTAAATTCCAGCTTGGGGAGACATACCCAAACTAGTTGTATCAGCATGAGAAAACAGACATGTAGGTGAAGCAGCCTGAGCAGTGGGAGGAGCTAGCTGCCCCAAATATGAGCCCATTGGAGACTACACGGATGTGCCTGGGGCACCTCGCCCATCCCACCACTTCAAAATTTCATTTCCTTTTTTTAAAATCATAAACATTTTTAAAATGGCGGAAATAGAAACAAAACTTTCTGACTGTGTCACAGTGGAAGTTTCCGCGTGGCCCTGTAACGTCCTGCAGCTCCGGCCAGGGCGCCCCCTGTGGCAGCATTGGGGGATCGGTATGCTCCCGCCATTGTGCAAGTGGCAGTTCAAACCGCCTGAGTGAGGGGTCAACAAGTAAACAGGCAGTCAGTAGCGCCAACCGCTTGGCCAAGGACTGTGCAGTCAAGCCATCTGCGCACTGGCCTTCTAGGTGGGGGACTGAGTGATTAAACAGTCTCTCTCTCTCAGGCCTACATAGTAAACAACTATGGCTCCAGCCTCCGGGTAGGGTGCTGCTCCGTTAAACAGTGTGGCTTTCGGCCTCTCTAGGGAGGGAGCTCAGATTAAGCAATGCTGAGGAGCACTGAAACAGTCTATACCTCCGGCCTCCAGCTGGAACAACCAGCAGTAGTCTGTGTCTCAGGACTTCTAGGATGAGGACGGAGACAGAACAGTCAATGGCTTTGGTCACTTGGCTGAGGGCCAAGCAAATAAACAGTCAGTGTCTCTGGCCTAAATGTTTGTGCATCCCCAGCCCTGCCTGTGGGGACCATGGCGAGGGGGAGCCAGGCCCACCTTGCTCCACTTGGTCCCAGAGCCCTTGAAGTGAGGGGTGGGCCCGTCACAGAGTCAGCAGGGGAATGATGGGGTCACAGCGTCACTTCCCTGGCCTGCTTCTTACTGGCTTTTGGTGGAGCTACTTGGTCATCTCAGCCTGGCTTCAAGGCTGCTGTTGGGGGTCCTTCTTCCACTCTCCCCACGGTGTCATCCAGCTCCTGGGAAATGTCTTGCCTTTTCTCCCCACTGCTGATCACAGTGCTGGTGGCTCAACTCCCCGAGAGGGATGTCTGCCTCCTTCCCTGGCTTGGCCCCAACTGAGCTGCTTTTATACTTCCTGTCCCACCCCACTACTTCCTGCGAAGAAGGGGACGAGAGATTGAGTTAACCCCCGGTGTACTGGAGTGAGGCCATGCTGCCTCTATAGAGATCCCAAATGAGTGTTTTGTTGACTTCTTGATTTGTCAAAAAACCTGTTTTCTATTTGACCATAAAAGGCGTTTTTGACAGAAAAAATTGTTATTTGCCAAGAAATAACGGTGAGATTTTTAAAAGCTCTAAGGCTTTTAAAGTGTGCTCACTTCTCGTGTTCAGGCATTTCTCCACGACTGTTAAGGCTAGTAACTGTGATGTGTCTCAAGAGTTCTAAGGCTACATCTGCATTGCACTCTCTTGAGCAATAACATATGCAAATGAGGCGCAGAGATGAATATCACCACACCTCATTTGCATACCTAATGAGCTGCCATTTTTGAGCAAGGGGCTTTTGCGCAAGAAGGCTTTTGCGCAAGGGGCTTTTGTCTACATGGCTCCTTTTTGCGCAAAAACCCCTCTTGCACAGGAGCCGTTCTTTCTGAAAATAAGCGGCAGAACAGCTCCTGTGCAAGAAGGGGGTTTTGCGCAAGAAGGAGCAGTGTAGACAGCTCCTTCTTGCGCAAAACCCTCTTGCACAAAAATGGTGGCTCATTCGGTATGCAAATGAGGCGTGGTGATATTCATCACACGCCTCATTTTCATATCTTCTTGTGCAAGAATGCGCAGTGTAGACGTAGCCTAAGGGTTGTGAGGTATCTTAATACCCTCTGCCATTAGCTGAGGAAGCCTGGCACGAGTCAGCTCCCTGACTCCTCTGGCAACACAAGCATTCCCCTCTCAGAATATGTAGGCTTCACAGTCCCTCTGGAACTTAGAGAGAGACATGTTTCCACCCCCAAACCCTCCAACATCTCCTTAGAGTGTCCAGCCCCAGATTCACTGGATGCTCATCGTATTAACAGATTTACTACTCCCAAAGAAGCAATATATGCCAGCTTACCAGATTCACCTCCGATCACTGCACTATTTAACACACATCACTTAGATATATTTATAATAAAATTGAGCATATGTTGATTTAACAAAGGCAATATGCTTAAATAGTAGCAAGTAGAAATGTTGGAAACAAATGGGTATGTGTAAAATGAAATCATAACACTCATTCTAAAACCTAGACTTAACCAGTTTCATTTCATATGTATAGGCCTTTATCAGTTAAAGTTGGTAAATGGCAATTTCACCATACACACACAAACCGATGAAAAAATATTGCATCACAATTTACAGATAGGCAAAGGAAGAAAAATGCTGCTTGAAAACACAGTGTTTAAGGATATTTACTTTGAATATTTGGACATATGGTGTTGGCAGTGTGTGTTTTACTTGTTATGAAGAAACTTTTGCATCTCGGTATCTACTGTCATTCAATAATTTATTATCTGACTCCCCCACCTCAGAATTTCCCACAACTTGACAAAAGATCAGATGAACATACAGCAGGAGGGTGTCCAGTTTATGGGTAAAGATGAAAGGGCTTCTATAGGGATGGAAAAAGACACAAAATATTCTTCATCTAGGGTTCTTCATCATGCTGGCAGCATGTCTGGTCTTGTGTAAAAAAGGATCACATCCAGGCTTGGCTGAAAAAATGAGGGAGGAACTCTAGGTGCACTTTGCTTTATATGTAGTGTTGGCAGAATTTGATTTAAAAAATAATTTTGATGTTTTAAGCATTTTTTTAATAATTCTTATTGCTTTACATTTTAGTTGTGCAAATTTAAGGGTTTTAAACATTGTATCTTTTTATTTGCATAGATTTCAATGTTCATATTTCATAGTCTTGATTAGATGGTGTTTCAGTATGAAAATACTGACATGGTGAGAAACACAATATGCAAAGACCAGACACAGAGAGAAGCAGCTGCTACTTGCTGCCTGAACAAAACACAAGTCACCTCCTAGTGATCTGTCTTTCATTTCAGGGCTCTAACAATATAATTCCCAGTGCAAATACAGAATTTTTAAAATCTTCTTCATGCTTACATGTCACAATGAGTACGATGACCAATAGGCTACTGGCTCTCAGTTGAAACCTTACAGTCCACCTTTTGGTGAATTATTGTGCATATATTTGAGGAGGGGATCCCTGTAAAATTGTATGCCCCTCACTGCTTACTCTGTAATGAAAGAGGGGCTGGGATACAAGCAATTGTCTTTACATTCATAACTGATGCAGCAAGCCAAGAGGTGCTGGGTCGCATCCCTGGCAAGCCCTGGTGCAAATTAAGCACTGTGCCTCCCCTTCCCCCAACTCCGCATATTTCAATTGCCACCAAGATGTTCCTGGGTCACAGAAACGCCCTTAAAAAACCCCTGAGCCTGGGATGACATGGTGTTTTTAGAAAAACATTAGAAATTCATAATATCAACAGGAAAAACTCAAGAGTTGGTAACACTTCAACAAGAAAATAGAAGACTGAGAGGGGACATGATAATAGGTTTCAAGTACCTAAAAGGGTGTTACAAGGAGAAGGGAGAAAAATTGTTCTCCTTGGCCTCTGAGGATAGGACAAGAAGCAATGGGCTTAAATTGCAGCAAGGGAGGTTTAGATTGGACATTAGGAAAAACTTCCTAACTGTCGGGGTGGTTAAACACTGGAATAAATTGCCTAGGGAGGTTGTGGAATCTCCATCACCGGAGATATTTAAGAGCAGGTTAGAGAAACATCTATCGGGGTGATCTAGATGGTGCTTGGTCCTGCCGTGAGGGCAGGGAACTGGACTTGATGGTCTCTTGAGGTCCCTTCCAGTTCTAGTGTTCTATGATTCTAAGAAAAGAGGCACAGGAAGATCAGGCAGTGTATGCAGACATCAGTAATGTCTACATCTATATTGCATTACAAATATAAAGCACGGAAATGACTGGTTAATACTTTTTAAATAAAACTTTATTCACCAATGAGTTCTGAAATTACTGCAAGTCTTAATAAATTGACTATGTAAGGACACTTCCTGGGATGTTTTGGATGATTCAGGATGTTCAGTTTATTTAAAGAAATGTCTTATCTTGTGTTTCTCCGACTGCCAAGTTTTTCGAGATCTTCCCCCTTGACACAATAGATATTACTGTCACCACCCTATCCATACATGTTGTGATGAATACACATCTATAGCCTCAAGTCATCAAGTGCGTGTAAACTTAATACAAGCACATTGGGAAGTGAGCTCCTTCTGAGCATTTTAATAGCTCCTTTGGAGAAATGAAAAACCCGGCATATATTTCCTCCTTTGAAGATAATAGTGTCCATTAGTTCAGCTAAATGTCTTTGAATTGCCTTCATCATCTCTATAAACCATAGTGAAAATGTCATAGGATTTTATCTAAGTGCTGCAGTTTCGAGAATCAATATTAAGTTACATTTGCTTATAGTTTAAAGAATATGCTTTCTCCTTAATATTCATTATATGCCAGGGCAATCTCTACCAGACATATCACATCTTTTCCTTACGGTCTTCATTTGCTTTGAATATAAAGTGAGACCAGACATTTTTTCATTCATTCATATTTTCCTTTCTTTATCTTTAAGGTAAATGGCTTGCTGTTTCTGTGTCGCTGTATTAACATGTCATTACAACAACCCCACCCTCACTTTGTCAAGTTCACATCATTTATCCCCGCCAGTGAACTTTTCTATCAGACACCTTCATGCTTTCTCCCATGCCGCCCTCTGTGCGTAGGCATCCACTCCGTGGGTACTGCCAGGGGGAGTATTAAAAAGTCAGCACTTTTGCCTCTGTGAATATGGAAAACTCATGGGAGCATGAGCAAATCAGTAAAGCCACTACTTTGTCCTTCCTCAAATGTCTCCTAAGACTCCCCTCTAAGGCCTGGTTTACACGACATGGGAAGGTCAATGTAAGATATGCAACTCCAGCTACGTAAATTACATAGCTGGAGACAACATATTTTAAATCCCCGTCCACACAGTGGGAGGTTGATGGGAGAATTTGTTCCCGTCGGCTTCCCTTACTCCTCAAGAGGAGTAGGAGTACCAGTGTCGACAGGGTGCCCTTTGAGTTCAATCTAATGGGTCTATACTATACCCACTAAATTGGACCCTGGAAGATTGGCTGCGGCAACATCCATCTTCCATGTAGCGTAGACATGCCCAAAGATATCTACAAACCCTGCCAGCTGGCAGAGGGTGATATGAAAAATGTACTTTCACTGTTATCTTTCTTCTTTCCTCCTCTGTTTGTTTCATCCATCTGGTTAGAAACCAAGAAAGTAAGTGTCAAAGCATCTTTGTACTTGTACAGAATCGCCTACCATAGGTCAGTGATCTCTAACAGGTGCCATTAGGGCCTACTGTAATACAAAGAAACACAAATCAGTGGTTTGTTAATACAATTAAGAAATATTTCATGAGTGGTGTAATGCCACCCACTGTAAGGCTGCCCAAGAGGCTGGATTTTGAGAACTATTAGAGTCTAAATATTTTCAGCGGGCACACCAAGAGCCGTAAAACATTATTTGTTAATACCAGCCTCACCCACCAATAAAATGACAAGAAGCAGCAAGATCTGAGAATTAGAATAGATGGTAGGTGTGAGAAAAGCTTATGTTTAATCGACCATGGTAAAGGAAACAACGGAGGCACTATTAACAGCAATCTGAAATAAATGTAATAAACGTGTTTTTCAGAAAGACAGAGTCAAGCTAGTATAGAATTTATGTTCAGTTCCCTGGAGCTTTTAAAAACTGAGGAAAACTGGGATATTTGTTGAATAAACAAGAGTCAATTCATGCTGTATTATTGTAGTAGCAGTGTTGCATGCTGGTGACAGCGCAATTATTGGGTTGACAACCGTCCAGGATTGTCTCCAGCAGTTAAAAAATAACCTTTAATTAAAGATTATGTCATGAGATCAAATCTCCAGGAATACGTCCAGCCAAAATTAGCAACCTTAGCTTATCCATATGTGGAAGGGACCCTGCTATGTGTTCTGGAGGTGAATAGCAGTCAACACTGTTTGGAAATGAGTAGCTAGAAAATAGATGCTGAGAGACTTAATTAAACAAATGCCTTTTGTTCCAAAGGTATGCACTGGGAATCTGAATGGAATTCCCAGAGAATAACAGATTGTTGGAAGAAAAAATACAGATGCTATTAAAGATGGTAAGCAGTTATCTGAGGCCCACACTTCGCCTATTCACATAAGTTCATCATTGTTCCCTTTGGGTATGTCTAGACTACATCCTTCTATCGCCAGAGGGATGTAAATTAGACATACCGAAATTGCTAATGAAGTGGGAATTTAAATAGCCCACGCTTCATTAGAATAAAAATGGCTGCCGCTTTTTGCCAACGCGGCACTTTGCCAGCAAAAAGCGGCAGTCTAGACGGGGATCGGTCGACAAGGAAAGCCTTTTCTGACTGATCCCTTATGCCTCGTGCAACGACAAAAAAGCTCACGATACTGTATATGTGTTAGTCTCTAAGGTGCCACAGGACTACTTGTATGTGTGTTTCCTGTTTTAACCTTGTAAATAATTCATTTTCTTAGGTAATGCATCTTAAGTTTATTATAGGATTGGCTGCAGGCAGAGTCTCTAGTTTGAGATCTGAGTACAAATGGGCTAGGGGACTCGGAGTAGCCTAAATATTGTTGTGACTTTTGGTGTAAAGTGACCATTTATCACATAGTCCAGCTTGCCGCATGGCAAGATAGATCGGAATTTCCAAGGGTACTCAGTCTGTGACTCCTTGGTACGACTGCTATAGTGCTTTAGGAGTTCACACTTGTTCCTGGGTTGGTGACATCTAATTGTACAACATACCACCCAGTTAGGGTGTCTGCCCTGGTTTATTTGCAGTCTTCCCAGAGGTTGGCAATCATGATTATGAGCCACTCCAGACAGCATGACAATGACCCTGGAATGTATCCCTTCATATTACTCTTGGGAAAACCAATGAGTCACTAAAACCAAGATGGCTGTCACTACTGTTCTTTGTATACTTTGTGGCACAATTATAAAGCCCTCCCTCTCATTTGTGAACACTTGCCTCCTGTGTGTGGCAGTGGTGAGTGCTTGCTACTCACATGAGTGGGTACCCATCAAAGAAAAGGAGGGTTCTACAGTCTGACAGAGAACGTTGGCTCTGGATGATTAATTGATGAATAAATAACACCTCTCTAAAAGGAGAAAAGCAAATGTTTTCTAATGACCTTGAGCAATTTTTTTTAAATGACCCTAAGAGAGAAGTTTTAATAAATATTCTACATTGGCTCTAAGGAGCAGTTGGGAGCCAAGAATTTTGTGTTTCTTAAATTGGTAGTGACTAAGCAAATGTACAATATTTTGCATCAGGCACAATTATGCATAAAAACAAAATCCAGTATTCTTAAAATCTCAGGTCATTTCTGTACATGTGGTTTCTCTATATTTCAATATGGCTGTACTCTATTAAAAAGAGAGCATCCAGAGAGCATAATCTGTGTGAAGTTTATCCATTGCATTTAATTAATGCCAAGACTGTGTCCCTTATCTGAATGCTGAGGCAAGTTTTCATACATTCTGCCACAAATGCACTTTAAAATTCAACCACTGTACACAAATTCATTATCTCCAAAATGTCACTGCACAAAAGATTGCTGTGTTGCATCACTAATAGTACTAATAAGCCTTCAGCCGTAATTCATGAGCACAAAGAATACCTTAATATGATGCTGTGCCTGACCATTTATTTTTAACCGTGTTTGTGGTGTCCAAGTGTTGGCAATACGCCTACTATGAATGGCCATAGAATCATAGACTCATAGACTACTAGAGCTGGAAGGGACCTCGAGAGATCACCAAGTCCAATCTCCTGCCCTCTTGGCAGGACCAAGTACCGTCTAGACCCTCACAGCAGGACCAAGCACCATCTAGATGCATTGAACTCCAAGGGACCTTTTCAACCCTACTCTAGCACTAACATCGGGGCTCACTTACATATGCCCATGGCGGAGGCTTCTTTTTGTCATTAAGTCACTGTTTGTTAAACTCTGAAAGAGGGGCTGTCCCTTTAAGATATTGTATATTAACAATCGTGAGCAAGGAGGAGACTGGGGAGAGTGGATACAGAAGATTGGGGGGTGGGGGAAGGGAAGGCAGCACTCTTCCTTAAAGCTCACTCGCTCCTTCCAAATTGAGTTTTATTGAACCAATAGAACTGAATTATCTCTAAGTGTGGGAAGATTGCCCATATGACTCCTTTCCTCCATTCTATTGTAAAAATGATTGAGCCCCTCCTCCCCATATCTGTTCCTGCTGCCTCCCCATAGTCTTTTTCTTGGGCTTCTTGCAGCAGTGGAGCCAAAACAAGAGGCTGGCCCAGGCTCTGAGGTCACAATGAAAGGATGCACGCCCCCTGCTCTAGTCAAGGGACAGGCTCGCTACCGGAACTGGCCAAGCGTTGCCACTTTCCTATAGTTATTTCTCCCTCCCCTCGTTGGCCGAATCCTTCATACTACTTGACCCGCTTTCATTGTCTCTGTCATGCTGCTGTGTGTCATGGGGCCTGTTGTGCCCCTGCGATGTGCTTGGGTACCGTATTGTATTACGTCTATGAAGAGCTTATGTGTCACTTTGGGCATGGGATTGTGTGCTCAGGACCCAAAACCTGTGGGATGGGTGGAAGTGGGCATGATTAAGGCAAATAATTTGAATTGTAAACACCTCCAGTGAGGTACCCCACCCCTCCACCCCCCGAATATACTGGTGTTAACTGCGTTTTCCAGAGAGCAACTACGGGACCTTCAATTGAGTCAGCAAATGGACAGGACATGCACTCCTGGGACAGCTCCAACACTAGTGGCAGGATTGGAAAGACTGATATTTCCTAGGACCGCATACTACTGATAGGTGACCTCTGGTAAGTGCACCACATGCATCAGTAGGACTGTCAATAGGCTTTTTTTCTCTCAGTAGCGCTTTTTATCCTACCAATACATGTGTTTTGCTTTACGGAGGCTGGCTGGTAACTGGTATACACTGTTGTAGCCACTGGAGAAAGACAAACCACAGGTGCTGTACCTCAGTCAGAACTGCCAGGGAAATTGCAATAAGGGACTGCCAGGCTCACCCTAGTTCTGAGCGGGACAGACACAAGTCTCCACCTAAGGCCTCCCAGTTTTTTTCTCTATCGTCAGAGCCCTGAAGGAAAGGGGGGGTGTCAAAGGTGCAGTTACCCCTAAAATGGTGAAGGGGCAAATCCTAAAGACTTCACACTGTTGTCACTTCAGAAGGACTTTCGGGAGGATGAATTTATGAAAGAGATGAGGACGGCAGCAAAATGTCCCCAAAACTTACTCTTTTCCAAGGGAAGGAATTATTTTCCGAGGACACATTTATCTTTTCCTTTTCATGACAATCTTTGTAAGAGCCAAAATCGTCTAAATCCCGGCTGTAGCTGGCCCTCCCCTTTATGTGAGCAATTTGCCTCAGGAAACAAGAATCTTAGCGCTGGCACCAGACTTTACATCTGATTTTTCTCTCATGACGGCATGAACTCAAATCAATTTATTATGCTTTGGGGGGGAACAGCAATTTTCCATCTTCAGTAATATGCCCAGTTGCACAGACTGAGCACAACCTGTAACTGTGACTAAGGAAAGGAGATTAATAAAGAGCACTTTATGAAACCATGGTCACTCTTCCACACCATTACTCTAAATGTAATGGAAGATGTGTGGCTAAGTTCTTTCAAGTCTTTCCAAAACTTCAGCCTGGCATAAAAAGTTAATTTTGTCTTATTGAGAGGGGCTGTTTGTGCGATATGGATGAATTTTCCAGTTAGTGCTTTTGTCCAACATGTGAGTCAATATAATGGAGAGTGAGGCATAACCCGTCTTGGACTTAACCCACCTCTCTACTGTATTAGACAGCTCCTTAAATGTAAATATTTCTAATAATGCCAGTGATGAGCCTCACCAGTAAAGCAATATGTACAATAAAACCACTTCATATGAGCGGCTACCGGTCTCCTTACCCAACATGGATCAGAGCGTTTATGTCAAGGGCGAGATCTCTAGCTTCCTTACAGAGGGTCCCTATTCACAAAATGGAAACAACACCTTGGGAGGGGAACCAAAGAAGCAATGAAAGGTGAGCTAAAGACACTAAACTAGAAATGACTGGATGGAAATCACTGACGTTGCAAATGTACACAACACTGGACGGACATTATCGAGCAGTGGGAGGGACGAGACTGAAAAGAACACAGTTTGAAAAAAGCATCATTAAGAAGAGGTGGCTTCAATTAAATGATTTTTTCTTGCCTGTTCTGTGCTGCTGCTGAGTGGATATGTTGAGGCTACTACTGTAAATGAGGGCGGTTCCCAGCAGGCAGCAGCTTTCCCTCAGTAACTGGGTTCTCCAGCTAATCTATTAACAAAAGTCCACCCATCCCAGGATAAAGTCCAGAGGCAAACCTCAGACACAGAGCCTTTGCCCCAATCTCAAACTGGGTCCAAGCCCCCCCTTCCCTCCTCTGATTCAAGCACTCTTCTACACCCCTTCCCCTAGGCTTAGTTTGTGCCTCTCCCAGACTCCTTTTTATTTCTCCCCCTCAGTCCATCCTGGGCTCCTTTGGGTTGCTTGCCGTGCCTGCCTGGAGTCTTTGACAGGCTTCTTCCCATCCCGTGTTCTCCTCTGGCTCCTTACAGCGCTCCATTCTCCTCTCCAACCAGTGGCTTCCCTCACCTGAAAACCAGTCATACACAGGCTGCGGCTCACTGAACAGAGCTGACTAGACCAAGGCCTCTTGGCCCTTAAAAGGGCACTTCACCCTGCTGTGGGAAGTAGTTGGTACACCTGCCATTTCTCTGGATGCTAGTCAACAGGTGAAGATGAACTTGTACCGTGTGATCAGCCACCTTGCTGCAGACCAGCAGCAATCCAGTAATCACTTGAGAACTGCTGCTTATTTGGAAATACACACACACACACACACAATTCCCACCAATTAAAAGACTTTCCCACTTTCTTCTAAGGCGTATAAAGCCATCTGTATATGCAAAGACAGACAAAGCAATGCAAAGGCATGTTATTTTAGGGCAAGTTTTGCAATGCATCAGCTCTAAAACAAACACTATCAATCACAAATACCTACTCAGCTTATACAAAATCCTAAAAGTGAATGAAAAATGCTTGTCAAGGGCAAAGCTTGGGAGCTAAAAAGATTAATGCTACAAGGTAAAATGCACCTATGGGACAAAATACCAACGAAAGTTTTAGAGTATAAGCCAAAACGACCTCAAAACCAGCACACATTTCTTTTCAATTGAAACGCAGGATGAATATAAAGAACTCATTAATTTTAAAACTTAGAATGCCTAAGATTAAGCACCCAAATAAATTAATGATTCTGAGCATTAACAGAAAAACTTAAAAAACAACGAACAGTCTAATAAAGACTAACAAAACATGTCGATGATACCATGAGCTTTCGTGTTGGGTACAACCTACTTCTTCAGATGACTGGAGTATTGAAAGTCCAGATCCATTTATAAATAAGGGAAGGGGCGGGGGAAAGGAGGAAATCTACATGTTTTGTTAGTCTTTACGGGTATGTCTACACTAGCCCCCTAGTTCGAACTAGGGTGGCTAATGTAGGCATTCGAACTTGCAAATGAAGCCCGGGATTTAAATATCCCGGGCTTCATTTGCATGTTCCCGGGCGGGCGCCATTTTTAAATCCCCTTAGTTCGAACTGACTGCCCGCGGCTACATGCGGCAGTCAGAAGTTAATCCGAACTAAGTCCTTAGTTCAGATTAATTGTTACACCTCAGATTAACTGTTACAACTGTTGCAGGAGGAGTAACAGTTAATCCGAACTAAGGATTTAGTTCGGATTAACTTCTGACTGCGGCGTGTAGATATTTAAATCCCGGGCTTCATTTGCAAGTTCGAATGCCTACATTAGCCACCCTAGTTCGAACTAGGGGGCTAGTGTAGACATACCCTACTAGACTATTCATTGTTTTTTTAAGTTTTTCTAGTTACAGACTAACTCAGCTACTCCTGAAGCTTCTGAGCATTAACAGTTCACTGACTTTTATTGGAGGTGCAGATGTTCAGTGTCTCTGAAAAACATGCCACCTATTTAGATGTCTAAATATGGCTTTGAGTGCCTAACTTTAGGCCAGGGTTCTTATTTCTAGAGATAGGCTCAGACTAAAACTCTTGATCTGAATATTCTGTAGTGCTAAGGAAGCCTGGATCTGAATCCAGACCTTGCAGCCCAAATCCATTCCTACATATCACTAGAATGAGGACTGTATCCAGTGAGTGAATGTTACACAGCATTTTACTGTGTCTATAACAGGAGTCCTCAAATCAACATTGATGGGCCTGCCCGCTCCCTTTCATTCTTCCTCAAATATAGCTAACAGAAATTGCATCCTGATTCAGAAGGCTGGCCTAAGGAATTGGGGGGCAGGCTAACAATGAATCTTTGAAAATTTTCATTCATTATGCAAATACCAGCCTCTTACTGTAGGGCTATGTCTACACTCGCGGCTTCTTGCGCGAGTAATATGCAAATGAGGCTAAGCGTGGAATATCGCCGAGCCTCATTTGCATACCTAATGAGCCACCATTTTTTTCAGAAGAGGCTCTTGCGCCAAGAAGGAGCGTCTACACTGTCCCTTCTTGCGCAAGAAAAACCCTCTTGTGCAATGCCGTTCTTCCTGAAAAGTAATAGGTGTAACAGCATTGCGCAAGAGGGTTTTTCTTGCGCAAGAAGGGGCAGTGCAGATACTCCTTCTTGCGCAAGAGCCTCTTCTGAAAAAAATGGTGGCTCATTAGGTATGCAAATGAGGCGTGGCGATATTCCACGCTTAGCCTCATTTGCATATTACTGGCGCAAGAAGCCGTGAGTGTAGACATAGCCTAGGAGTGGAGCTCAGTTGATTGTGCTGATCATTTTGCACAGTTGCCTCCATGCCAGCCCTGTATGCAACCAGCATTTAAGATCATTCTAGCAAATTTTAGCATTAAGCTGTATAAATGGCAATTAATTCATCACTACAACTCTATATTATCCCCATTGCACTGAGGGGAAAATTAAATGAGAGAGGTTGTGACTTTACTAAGACCCAGCATTGCTTACTCTCATGATATTATCTCATGATGATTGTGTTTTCCTTAAAGACCCAGCTTCTGGATTCATGTGATTCTATGAAAATGATAATTTTTTTTAAAAAAAAAGTTTATAACGCTCATGGTTGCAGCAAAAAAGGACCTAAGTGTGACCTTACAGACTCAAAACTCACAAGGCATATAAAAAGCATCTATTATTTTTAAACACATGCCATGAGTTTTAAGCTACATTCATGATTTGTTGGGGTGTTACTTTTTTGTTGTTGTTGAATGCTTGGGATTGGAGATACTCAAGACCACAGATGAAGTTGTTGTAGGAGGTGGGATTACCACACAAGAGTTAACAGAAGTGTTGGAGCATAAGCCTTTGTGGGCAAAGACCCACTTGGTCAGATGCATGACAAAGTGGGTGTTGGCCCACGAAAGCGTATGCTCCAACATTTCTGTTAGTCTAAAAGGTGCCACAAGACTCCTCGCCACTTTTGCAGATTCAGACTAACACAGCTAAGAACATAAGAACATAAGAATGGCCATACTGGGTCAGACCAAAGGTTCATCTAGCCCAGTAGCCTGTCTGCCGACAGTGGCCAGCACCAGGTGCCCCAGAGGGGGTGGACCGAAGACAATGATCAAGCGATTTGTCTCGTGCCATCCATCTCCAGCCTCTGACAAACAGAGGCCAGGGACACCATTCCTACCCCCTGGCTAATAGCCTTTTATGGACCTAACCTCCATGAATTTATCTAGCTTCTCTTTAAACTCTGTTATAGTTCTAGCCTTCACAGCCTCCTCTGGCAAGGAGTTCCAGCTACCCCTCTGATACTTCACACAAGAGGTACTTATCCTTTCCATACAAATTTCGAGAGAGGAGAATTCCACGCGACCCAAAGTGAGCTTCCGTGGTACACCTTGATGCTTGAAGAGGTGCTGCACAGAATTCTCAGCCCAGGAAGAGGGAAATGAAGGTGTTTTTATACTAATTTTGTACTCCCCTGATTCTGGGCTTCACCCAAGGCTGGAGACGCCTCCTAGCATAAGCTAGACAGCCCCGAGGGTGTCTACATTGATAGCACTGCAACTCCTCACGACAGCAGCTATGTAGAATCTCTGCAGTGCCTCCTCCCATCACAACACATCACTCTTGCCCCCAATCCTATCCTCCACAAGGCAACCTCGCAGCTATTTTCCACAGTGGCTGTGCTGGGGGATCCTCCCCAGTTGGATATGGGGATATTAGGGTCTCTGAGCTACTCTGGCCCCTTTCTCCAGTGCAAAGGGGCTGGAGTGAACACGAGGACCTATCCTGATAGCCTGGATGCTTATCAGAGCCTGAGGAGGACCATGTTACGCCATGTGGCTCCCTGTCCTAACACAAGCATTCTCCACCCCTCCCCGTTGCCTTGCTGAAGGGAGAAGATGCAGCTGCTCTACCCACTGCCATGGGTGGATGCAGGCCCTCCGACAGGGGGAGCAAAGGGGGCAATTGCCATGGGGCCCAGAGATTCGAAAAGGCCCCGAGCCTTTAAGGGACTGTAAGCAGACTGTAAGCCTTTAAGCAGACTGTAAGGGACTCCAAGAAGATCTCACCAAACTGAGTGATTGGGCAACAAAATGGCAAATGAAATTTAATGTGGATAAGTGTAAAGTAACGCACATCGGGAAAAATAACCCCAACTATACGTACAGTATGATGGGGGCTAATTTGGCTACGACAAATCAGGAAAGAGATCTTGGAGTTATCGTGGACAGTTCTCTGAAAACTTCCACACAGTGTGCAGTGGCGGTCAAAAAGGCAAATAGGATGTTAGGTATTATTAAGAAAGGGATAGAAAATAAGACCCAGAATATCTTACTGCCCCTGTATAAAACTATGGTACGCCCACATCTTGAATACTGTGTACAGATGTGGTCTCCTCACCTCAAAAAGATATTTTGGCCTTGGAAAGGGTTCAGAAAGGGCAACTAAAATGATTAGGGGTTTGGAACGGGTCCCGTATGAGGAGAGGTTAAGCGACTGGGACTTTTCAGTTTAGAAAAGAGGAGACTGAGGGGATATGATAGAGGTGTATAAAATCATGAGTGGTGTGAGAGGGCCGATAAAGAAAAGTTATTTATTAGTTCCCTAAATAGAAGAACTAGAGGACACCAAATGAAATTAATGGGTAGCAGGTTTAAAACTAATAAAAGAAAGTTCTTCTTCACACAGCGTGTAGTCAGCATGTGGAACTCCTTGCCAGAGGAGGCTGTGAAGGCTAGGAATATAACAGAGTTTAAAGAGAAGCTAGATAATTTCATGGAGGTTAGGTCCATAAAAGGCTATTAGCCAGGGGATAAAATGGCCTCTGTTTGACAGAGGCTGGAGAGGGATGGCAGAAGACAAATCACTTGATCATTGTCTTCGGTCCACCCCCTCTGGGGCACCTGGTGCTGGCCACTGTCGGCAGACAGGATACTGGGCTAGATGGATCTTTGGTCTGACCCGGTACGGCCGTTCTTATGTTCTTATGTTCTTATGCCTGGGCCCTTTAAATTGCCACTGGAGCACCACACAGGTGGCTCTTCGAGGTGCCTGCAGAGGCAGAAGCGCCATGCTCCAGGCAGCGCTGAAGTCTGGGGGTGCAGTCTGCCCCACCCCGCCCCCCGCCCCGCCCCTTCTGCCTGAGGCCCCGTCCTTTTCAGGAGCACAGAGGCAGCCCCTCCAGCTTGCCCAGCTTTGCTTTCTGATGCCCCCAGGGGGAAGTGGACAAGAGGATTGCTGGAGCTGCCCTCCTAGGCTTGGGAAAGGGGTGGGTAAGACCCCCTGGAACTGCCCGTCAGGCCTGTCAGCGGGGTGCAAAGAGCCTCTGGAAGTTCTCTCTGTTCCAGGGCTATGCATGGGAGGGGGGGTGGGTGTGAAAAGCGCCTGGAAATGTCACCCCCTTCAGCCTCCATGACAGAGGTGGTGAAAACCCTTGGAACTCTCTCCCACTCTGTCCTGTGGGGGGCAATCACCTCTGGAACGCCCCTCCCCCCTTGGCCTGTGTCGGGGGGGGGGGGTAAAGAGCCTTGGAATTCCCTCCCCACAGGCCTGTGTGAGCAGAGCTTTGAGCTCTCTAGAACTGCCTCCCGAGTTGGGGTGTATGTGTGTGTGTGTGTGTGAAATGACCCCCTCCCCCAGGCCTGCAAGAACCTCCACAGCAAAGGTACGTCGGCAGGCAAGGGCAGAATCGCTGTGTGGCTCAGGAGCACCAAATTAACTGATGTGAGGAAGAGGGTGGCACGGGATTGACCTGGATCTGGGGGTGCTGAATTGGGCTGGTGGATGTGGGGCTGCACAGGCACAAAACCCATTAACCAGCATATTTTAGTTTGGGGAGAAGCCAGAAACTTGTGTCATTTGATCTGAGTGAGATCCTCTAGCTAGAGCTCCTGCAGCAGGGGCCAAAACCGCTTTAATCTACACATGTGGAAAAACTGTATCTGTCGCACACACGCTGACCTGGGGCGGGGTGTCCCAAATCAGAAAACAGACACCAAATAACCCTTAAAAAAATCGGATGAGTTGTGGGTCTGGGTGTCTAACTCAGGACTTTTGCCTGTTGGCATTGGCAGTACTGAATAGGCTCAGTACCTCGAGTTTTGCTGAGTTGTGACCACCACGCTGGAAATTTAGTGCTGCCTTTTGAATTCAGGAAGAGAAAATATTTTGTAAAGTATTTGACCCCATCTTGCTAGGAGCACCATGTGGGCAGAGCATGGTGCCTGCAAAGAACTCTATTCACTTCACTAGGGGCTCGGTGCAAATGGATTTCACTGCAGACTCCGGCACTTTGCCACAAATATTGCCACTAGTCCTTCACAACACGACACCTCTGACAACACAATATAAATGGGGGCCATTTGAGGAGCTATAATTCAACTCTCCATAAACACTGCCACTTTATTGCTAAGCTATTGCTTTAGGCTTTTTTTTTTTTTCTGAACACGTGTGATGCTGTAACCCAGAGGCACTGAGACTATCAAGAAAGGGAGAGTGACATCTGCTTTACAGCCATAGCTAAGAGCCAGTTGGCTTTTACCTCATGCCTTAGAGGCACATGGCTTTAGCCCTAAGGTTCCAGGTTCAATCCCACCTTTCTTCACATTGGTGTCTGCTCCACACATTGGCCCTGCAAAAGCTGAGCTGGCCCAGGTGGGCCCAATTCAGCTAATAGGCTGCAAGCAGCACAGCTGAGCAGAGAAGGGTCGGCAGGAAACACTCAGGCCCTGGAAGGAGGGTTTGGAGCTGTAACACTGAGAGGGGGGAAGGAAGCAAGCAGTCTAGAGAAGGAGGCGCAGAACTGCTGAGCTGGGGAATCCCTGTACTGTAACCGGGAGTTAGGATGACCTGGCTTTCCCCTGCCAGATACTGAGGGAGCAGCGCTGTGGGGACTTTCTTTGCCTCCCTCTCCTCCTGGACCTGGGGGAACCACTGAGTGACCCATCTGGAAAGTGGAGTCACAAAGAGGACACTGCGGTTCCTGGGGCAAGAGAGGAGCTGCAGACCTGTGAGAGAGACACAATGGCTGCATACACACTGTGGAAAGGAGCACAGGCCTGAAGAGCTATCCCTCCTCCCCCAGAGTGACCATGAGGTGGCACCAGGACAGAGGTGAGTGGTGCACCCATGACAACAGAGTAAAAATGCATCTTATTCTGAGTCTTATCTGATTTCTATTCCTTTGGGATGAAGGGCAAATGCTGTAGGCTAAATTAGAAATTAAGATGCATGACTCTTTCATCTCTAATCCCACATTGGTTAGGTACACATACTTATTAACAGATACAGGCAAAAAAAAAATCTTTATATTGGAAAACAGTCCTTCAGTAAATTACTCCAAGATATAAATTGATGCAGCAACTTTGATTAAGTCAATGCCAATATGTACTAGCCATAAATCTGGCCCTGCTAACTTCTAACAGGAAGTGAAAAAATAAAACTAAAGAATATATGTTTTAATTCAAGTGTCTGTGTCATTTTACAACATATTGGAGGCTCTAAAAGGCATAAAGGGAGAGAATCAGAACCACCAGATTCTGAAATAGTGATGGGGAGGGGGGAAGGATTAGCACATCTTAGAATTCCAAGAGGCAAGAAAATAAGAATTATTAGAAGACCAAAAGACAGTAGTTCTTTTTCTGCATGCCTTAACCAACATACAGTTCCCACTCTGTGATGCTGGAAAGTTTCCATAAACAAGAAATCCAGCATTCGGCTCTGTAGAATGATAGTAAAAATACTGTTTTATATTCTAATATGTCCAGAAATAATTGTTCTAGGTCAAAGTAGGTGGCCTTGAAAAGTAGCAAAGTACTTCAGCAAATGCACAAACTTTGTGGCTACTCACCTTGCATGCTTAGTGGATATTGTTTCATAAAAGTATAATGGCTGCTTATGGGCTGAAAAGTTGTGACAATATAATACATTCCTACTGTTATTTTCAGAAGTCCTTCCCAGAGCTTCAATGAACTTCATGGTCTTGGCTTACAAGGTTTTGCTTAGTGTTTGTTCATGTGAATTCACACTTCTTATCCTCAAGTGTCTTATTTTCCCCTGTGTGTTGGGTGCAAATGAAACACAAACTTCAAATTCCACTTACACTGGACAAAGCCCCAGGGTCTGGCATGATTTGCAGCTGAAGTCACCAGTCCAGGTTTGCTCAAAATTTGGCCCAGGTTTGCTTAAAGTTCATTGCAAAGTCACTGAAATGTTCACAAAGCTTGGCAAAGCAGACCCAAATTGCCAATCATTTCTCCAGTTTTAGACCTCATTTTTAAAAAAATGGCAAATCTCTGATTGTCAATACTTTGGTTTACGGTTCTCCACACCCATCAGCTCTCTCATGTTAATAATTGCATTTTGATGAGCTTGTCAATATTAATTCTTCCAAACTCATGGAGTTTACTCATCTGATCTACTCTTGTATTTCCAAAGCTGCCTTTAAATCACACTGGGGTCGAAATTGCAAATGGCTTATCAGAAGTCAAAAACAGGTTTTTCTGGTCCTATAATCAAACCAGAATAGAATTGGGAGGCAGTCAACACTGCTTCCAGTCCCCACTCTGATACTAACTTGCTTTTACTCTGGGTAAGTCACTTCACCTCCATGTGCTTTAGTTTCTCCCTCTTACTAAAATGCAGATAATACTTATGAACATTTCTAACCAATTTGGAAAGTATTTTAAAAAAAATTGAACTTTGGAATCTTGTGGAGAGTGCTCCAAATTCAGTGACTATGATTAAAACATTGTGTGTGTGTGTGTATATTTATATATACACACTCTTCATGGTACTGTAAAATGCCAACATTTGTTGTACCTCAGGGTAAATAAACACCAGGGTTAATCACAACGGAAGTCAATATTTGCTCAGCACCTCTCCCATCTTGTAACGGAGGAAGAAAAAACAGGAGTTAATATTTTATTAGACCAAATTCTGATGGTGAGATGAACTTTTTTTTAGTTTACAAAGACCTGAAGAGTTCTGTGCAAACTCAAAAGTTTGTCTCTTTGTCCAACAGAAGTTGGTCCAATTAAAGTGATTACCTATCCCACCTTGTCTAATTCTAATATCCAGGGACCAACATGGTTACCACAACACTGCATACAGTATGGAGTGTCTGTTTTTTATAGAACAAAGAAATGTTTGTTAGCTGCATGCCAGTTTTATCAGAACTAAGTGTTAATTAAAATGTTATACTTCTAGTTCTCTCTCTGCTGTAATTTCAATTGGTTTTGATGCTTTTTGCTTTCTGAACCATTGTATTTGTTTCTGTGCATTGTTTAAAAGGTGCCAAGTTCCACCCTAAATGAGTTTACATTTCAGCAATGAAGTGATCTTTGTTTGCAACCTATGCTATATATTGTAATCAGTTGGTAAATTGAGAGTGACTGTGATGGAGGGGATATGGTACAACACAAACTCAAGAGACATGAGCTGTGTTCTTAACTCTGCAAGTCTTTAACCTATCTCTGCTTCCATTTCCTGTACTGTAAAATGTAGGTAATACTTACCTTGCAGGTTGCTGATATACTTTAAATCACTAATATTTGGCAGCTTTGCCAACTCCTGATTTTACTGAGTTATGCAATACTTAGTGGTCTGTCTTAAAGCCTCAGCTCCTTGAGTCATATTATATCTTATTTATTCATTTTTTTTTTTATTTGCTTCCCCTGCATAATTGTAGAATAGGTTTGAAGGTGGGAGCTCAGACAGCAGTTGTCAAACAGAATCACAGGTATCATTTTTAAGTCCACAATTTAAGTTAATCTCGAGCAGCCGTGAGGTTGGGGAATGGAAAATTAGGAGGGAGGGGTGTGCTTTTGAGAGGTATTGCTGCCTCTCTTCAGCCCTAATAGGCAGGAGCACTTTCACATTGGGGTTCTGTCTACATTGTTCAAAAGCCAACAAACTAATGTGGCTTCGCTTCATTAATTCAGAGACCTGCATTCTTTGAAATAATGAAACCTGTCTAAGAGTGGCTTAGAAGCTGGTGTGAGCTAAATGAACGATCATATTGTGGGAGTTGTCTTATTAATGTTGAGTGGCAGGGGTGTGTGAAAGAGAAAGAGAAAGAGAATGAACGAACAAACAAAGGCTCTAGCTTTATATACAAACCAGTTATCTTCATTTTATTATTTATGGCTGGGTAAAAACGGCCTGGGTGACATTAGACAGACCGGACTGTGTTCTGAGCATCCCTGTTATGCATCCAAGGATCACATTTGCCCTTTAGCCGCAGTGTTGCACTGAGCGCTCGTGTTCAGCTGATCATTGCCTTCATCCACCCACTCATATATTTTTTTTTCAGAGTCACTGCTTCCCAGGATAGAGTACACTGACATGGAAGTATGGTCTGCGTTCTTTGTTCCTACATACATTCATCTGCATTTAGCACTGAGGGGCTTTCGTTTTGGGGCTTTCGTTTGCAAGATCCTGGTCCAAGATCTTCAGTGTGTTTTAAAGTTGCTTGCTTTTTTCGTGCCAGTGTGTATTGCTGTTAACATAAAAAAAACCTCAATTCAGATGCAAACACCTAAAAGCTAAACAACCATAGATGAACTTAAATATATGTACACTGTATTGTACCAGAAGGTGCTTGGATCCTTTGGTGAGGAGAAGCATGTAAGCAACAGGACACATACATTTAGATAGAATTAGACAGAATTCGAATTCTTTTAAAATCAAGATGCAGGTTTTATTCAAGCAAATATAAAATACAAGGTAGAGTATGAGTGTGTTTACAGCAGCTCAAGCCAGGGTGATATAAAAGATCACAAGGCAACCATGGATCGGGGCGATACATGGGGTAAAAGTTGTCTAAAGTGAACTGAGACAGCATCTGTTGTTCATCAAAGGCCTTCAAAATAACTCACCCTTGTAGTTTGCAGGGTTATTTCTCTGGGAAATAAAAATGCCAATGAGGGAGTCTTTCAAGAAACAAGAACTATTGGATGCCGGACTATTGGAGTTTTACTGTACCGATAATCTGAAATAACATACTTGCATTTTGTTCTATCTCTGATGTGCTTAATTTGCTCCCTGAAGGAACTGGAGATAGAAGTGACATTCAGAAGAGACTGAGGGAAAGGGGAATTGATTTTTTTTTTTTTATGGCGAATTAAAATAGGAAAGGAGAATGAAGGTGTGAGGGAGGGGCCAAAATCTATAGGAACCTTGTCAATAAAACAAGCTTCAAACAAGTAATATTGCCTCAGAGCTATTGCTCTTGGCTGAGATCACATTGTTCCCCTCATGGGCAGGTAACTCCTTTAGAAGTGGCAGTAGACTCAGTAATATCGCCGGTACAGAAAGCAAAGCTCCTCTGGCAAAACTGGAAGGCCTCAGTGATATTTTGGCCAGACAAATACCCCCTCAACTCAGACCGTGTAATTGTGTCCTTGGCTGCATTAATAAGTATCGCTTGTTCTGTCAGGATTCGCTAGTGCAGGTATCGACGCCCAACCAGAATATGGGGGCCTGCATAAGCGAATCACGTTGCAACATCAGGCCTGTTGAAGGTGTATAACCTCTTTCTGAACAAGTGGGGATTTTATTTGCCTCTTTATGCTACACGTGAGTTCTACTCTCCCATCGTATCGCTGTGTGTGTGTCTCAGTTTCCCTGGGCACTGCACCAATACCTAGCCGGTGATGGGCATTTCAGTGTGACAGCCTCCCCCACGTCCCCAGTGGCCGATGCCCTTCATAACCTGAGCCTGGGAGGGGGTGAAACTAGGTGATACCTTTTGCCTGGGAAGCAGGACAAAGACTGGAGGAGGGACCTGGCTGCAGGGCTAGGACTGGGCTTCTGGTGTGTGAGTTAAGTCTCTGCTGGCTTGGAGTGCAAGGAGGGGATGGCTCTGAGCCCTCTCCCCCAAAATGAATGGTACTGGCCGCTTCTGGTTCCTGTGCGGATGAGTCTGTTCTATGCTGTGTCCCTGTCAACTAATCAACCTTCTGTTCTACCTGCTGGCTGAGTCTGGCTGTGGGTGGAGGGTGCAGGGCCTGATGACTTCCCCCATACCTCAGTAACACTCACTCAAGCTTTGTCTGTATTACCATGTTCGCTTGTGTTTTTCTACTCCAAGGCCTCTCTGAAGGATCGGAATTGGTCCCTGGAGGGATGCAAAGTAGGGTAGACGCTGTAGGAAGACAAGAGGAATTGGATTAATGTTTTCCTTCTGACTTGTGTCAGTGGTGAAAATGTTAAACTTGCACTATAATCTAGCAGAGTGTCATGGCAGGGAGCCATGATTGAGAGTCGGAAAGTTGTGTGTTCGGTCTCCAGGGAGAAGCCGGATCTTGGGCAATGTGTATGGAGGAAGAAGCTGCAGAATTGAGAAGGAGCCAAGATGTCCAGGTCTAAAGAGAGGCTGGAGTGAAAGATGGCTCCCAGATCATACCTCACAAGTCAGAGGTCTCAGTTCTCTTCCCCCTCAGACCCATTTCCACTGTGTAACTCCATTGCCTTAATGGGCTTACGCCTGATTCTCCCCACCGTCAGTGAGAGGGGAATCTGGCCAAAAATATGTAGGAAAGGCCTTAAACTTTCCAATACTTTCAAGACTGAGTAATATAGGAACCCTCCAGCAGATTAAAAGTCGGTGGTGGTGGCTGTTGTGTCCAGTCCTGGGAACCTCTTCCACATCTGCACAGAAACACAGTTTGTATTCCACGGACTGCTCAGCAAGACCAAAAAAAAAAAAAAAAAAATTGAAGTCTGTGAACTGTTGGGTCCTGAGCCTCAGGTTTGGCTCATATGTGCTAAACACAGGGCAAAGGCAGGGAGGGCAGAAATGGCTGCTTGCCCCCAGGATCAAGGAAATTCAAAGATGGTATCTGGTAACTAGTCTTACCCTTGTGTTTTTGTTGTACCTTCTGATGCCGGCATTTCCCCCTCTCTGGCACGTGGCAGCTGATGTCCTGTGCCTTGCTGGTTGTCCCTGGACCAATCTGACACACAGAGCTATGCACATTCTCTATGCAACTTACTTTATTTGCACGTGTAACCCACACAGCTAGTGTGATTCACTGTCCCATGGGGTGGCACTTAGACCACTTACAGTGAGAGATCAGAACAAGGGAGCTCTACAGCCTAAGCTAAGAGGCAGTGGGCTTTATAGCTCAAGCCTTAGAGGCGCCTATACTAAAATCCAGAGGTGCCAAGTTCAAGTCTGCCTGGTAGCAGTTACACACACATGCACCAGTCTTAAAATGAGATGGTCAAGCAGCAGGCCAGGCAATCCCTCCTTCCAGGAATCAGAGCCCCACACCAGTGTCCCATTCCTAGAGAGCAAATCTGCTTCAAAAAATTGACTTCAGTGCCACATTCAGAGATTGTTGATTCCTGCTGTTCTCACGCTTCCCTGTCTTGTAGTTTCCATGCTATGCAGAAGAAAGAGGACTTGGGATAGTAAACAGAAAAGGTGTCTTGACAAAAGAAGCACGCAGTCAGGGCTGGCCTTACCATGAGGTGAACTGAGGCGGCCGCCTCAGGTGCCAGACTGTGGTGGTGGTGGGGGTGCCAGTAGGACCCAGAGTGTAGAAAACTGTGTCTGCTGCTGGTGCATATGTACCCTCTCTGCTCTAGGTGCACAGAAATGGTGGAGTGCTGTGCTGGAGGAAGGAGGGCACAAGAGACATGGCAGGCAGGAGAAAAGGTGGCATGGGGGTGTCATTTGAGCTACCTGCCTCAGGTGTTAAAATGTTGTGGGCTGGCCCTGCACGCAGTCCCTAGACACCTGAAGAGCTATAGGTCATGGAGGACAACTAATGAATTGAGTGAAACAGTTCACCACTGAATAAATCTACCTAAAAGATGAATGTAAAACTAGTAATTTGCAAATGCATGTGCTTCTCTTTCAGCACTAGGCCATGGGTGTGATCTCTGTACTCTCTGCTTTCTGCCTAGTGTAGGAGATTGATAGGGACATCTGCTTCTACATCTCTAAAGCGTCTAGCTCCATGAATTTCTGGAGCTGCACTGAAGTGGTGACTGCAGAGGAGACACTCCTGAGATACGATGAATACACTATTTATTCCGGACACTTGTGTGGTACTGCACAGCCCAGGCGCACTCAGTGCTTCACAAACATGAATGGATTAATTCTCCCAGCGTCCTCTCTGGAAGGTGGGTAGCTTATCCACGCTCACCCAGCATGCCAGAGATAAGGAATTTAACAGAGGTCTCCTGATTTCTGTCCCTGTGCTTTAACCACTTGCTCATCCTGGGTCCTAGGATACCTGTGCTAAAGAAATCATGGTAAAACTGTACCATGAGGAGAAGAAAAATCCAGCGAGGCAGAGGGCTCCAAGGAGAGGAATGGATGGGTGAAGCAGGAGTACTGAGCTGCACCCTGAATCCTCCTTACACAAAGTCGCGGTACCGTCCGTCATGGCTGCCTTGTGCAGGTGGCTCAGGAGCTGGATGGGCCCTGGGTTGTAGTGGGGGAGAGGCTCCAGGGGGTGATCCCACCTGTCTGTAAGGGTATGAGGTGAGTCACAAGGCAAGTAGAACCCTCTTTTTCTACTGGATTCTTCTCCCTTGTGGGGCTATTTGAGGGAGCTTTTTTTCCCAGCTGCTGGGATTAAGAATTTGGCCAAAGTAACAAAGAAGGGGCAGGAAGCAAAAATGTATTTGGATTTACCTGCTTTGGTAAATCCTCACCATGCTTATGAATCATTTTTATAGGCCTGCCCAAGTATGGTGCATGTCCAACGCCACCAACTCCAGGGCTATGTCTACACTGGCGGCTTCTTGCACAAGAACATCTTGCGCAAGGGTTCTTGTGCAAGAAGTCTTGCGCAAGAAAACGTCCACACTGCCATGTGCGAGCTGTGCTTTTGCGCAAGAGCTCCCATGGCAGTGTGGATGCTCTCTTGACCAAGAAAGCTCTGATGGACATTTTAGCCATAGGGCTTTCTTGTGCAAGAAATCCTTGCCGAGCGTCCACACTGGCCTCTTGCGCAAGAGCTCCTGCGCAAGAGGGCTTATACCTGATGAAAAAAGAGCGTACCTGCGCAAGAAGCCGCCAGTGTAGACATAGCCCAGGTGTGGTGCTTATAACTGAAACTAGTAGCAGCAATGGGATAACACAAATGCAAAAAAAAAAAAAAAAAATCAGACTTCAGAGACCTCCTTGAATTGCTTAGCCAAGAGATTCCGCAAGGGCAGACTTTTGGGTAAGGATCCTGGGATTGAGTCATGAAATAATTAAACTTTTAGCTCTTGTGAGTAAGTTTGCCTCTGTTGGAGAAGGGTTATTTATTTTACTTAGCCTAATGAAAGGTAGAGTTGAACAGCCCATATCTGTGAATGAAGAGGAATCTATGCTAGTAGGAATATATCTATCTAATGGCTGCATCCGAGATTGCTGGGGGAAAACTATCTACAGCCGCTCCCCGAGTTGCGAACGGTCGAGTTACGACCGTTCGCACTTACGACTGTAGCCAGACAGGAACCCACCCTGTAACATCCATTTTTGCTTGCCTGGAGCATACAGGGCACACAGAGCAGTAAAAGCCTTGAACAGAAGGCCCGGATATGCAGGCTGCTGTGACCCTGAATGGCTGTAAACAGAGATACACCAATTGCTGATCAAGAGGCTGCCGAGGAGTGCCCTTGACTGAAACCCATATTGATACGAACACACAGCTGTCCGCGGGGGGAGGAATCTCTCGCCCAGTAAAAAAAAAATGTCTAGTACTCACAATTTAGTTCTCTTGCAAGTGTAAATTAACTTGAAACTTGCTTGTAAGAACTGGTGTCACAAAGACGAACCAACACAATTTGGCATCTTAGATAAGAAAGAGGATACGGGCCCCTATGGGTATAAAGATGGGTCCAGCAGCACATTTACTCTGAGTGTCAATCTACCATCTATCTGCTGGTCGGGTTAGGTGTTTGACCTCCCGAGGTTCCATGGGGATGCCCACCTCGTATTCGTCTTTCCTAGGAATTGAGGGACCGGCCCTGGCTTGACCTGCTGGAGTCGAGAGGCACAGAAGGGGGTAAAAATTGTACCTGGATGTGGTCCTTTGTCTTAAGTGTACACATAGACTTAGAGCTCTTTAAAGATTAAGCTGTCACTTGGTACCATTATTTCTATTTTCTCTCTTTATTTTCTTTGTAACCATTTTTAAGATCTATATTTGCTAGCAGTTAAGAAGTAGAGCAATAGCCGTTGTAACCACATGCTTTATAAGCTTCTTTAATAAACCTGTAACTGTTTAAGCTTTAACCTGACTCCTTCAGTTGCTGTAACAGAACCAAGCACAATTTAAAAGAACTTCAGCCGGTCATAAGGGACAGGTATAGGGGGAGCTTGGGTGTTTTGGATCGTGTCACTCCCAGGTGACAGATCCGTTGGGGCAACTCTCAGTCTTCCCTAGACTGCCCGCTGTGAAGGGATTCTGTATCCTAGCAGTTGAAATCTGAGATGTAATAAGCTCTTCCTATAAATTCTGGGGTGTCTGTCAGCCTGTTGGCTGCCCTCCGCGACGGGACCCCGGTCCTAGCGGTAAAGGCACAGACGTCAAACTTTCGGGGCACCCTTCAGCCTCCTAGGCTGCCCGCTGCGACGGGACCTTGTGTACCAGCAGTTAAAGACTCGGGTGACACACACACACACACACACACACACACACACACACACACACACACACACACTGCCCTGACCATCGGCTGACAATGACCAAAGCTCCCATGGAGCGGTCGTAAAGGCGGTCCCGAGTTACGAACGCGACCCGCGCTTACGAACAGTGCGGTCGTGTGTAACTCGGTGGGGTCCGAGTTACGAACGGATCGAGTTACGGCCGAGTGTTTGGTCCGTAACTCGTTCGTAACTCAGAGAGAGGCTGTATAGTTCAATAATAGAACCTTTATGATTTCTTATGACAGAAGGTGCACTCTCAAAATATATCATAGCACAGAGGCAACTTATTTTTGGTGTGAAAATATTAATGTTTTATTTCTAGGAGAGAAAAGCCGAGACGATGTCTAAGACAGAGGTGTTGGACCCTAAAGCTTAATTCCCTTCCTCTTTTTCCTGTGTGGGATAAATACTATTGAGGAATATGCACATATTTGACACTGATCTTTTTACAGCTTTCATTTGAATGGATACCATTTGAATCTTCATTAGCTTTGATCAAGACTGATAATGACCCAGAATTTGGTGGCTGCTTTTGATGGATTTGAATGTTTCCATTTCCTGATATTTTTCTTTATAGATGTAAAAATAAATGTGAAGTTCGTATAGAACCCGTATTCTGGAATTATTAATAAGCTTAGAAATTATGAATATGAGAGACAGATGCTAACTTAACCATATATTAGCAACAAAACAAGTCTGGGGCTTTCCAGACTTTGTTGTTATCTTGCAGATATAATTGAGGGAAATAAATGTATTTACAAGTCTTATAGGTTGCATTATCTTCCAGTACTCATATTGGTCCTATTCAAACAATGGTTCAAATGACCTGTTTTGCAATTACTGGGATGGATAGCAGGAGTGGCATAAAGTCTTGTATTCTTTCAACAATTAACCCTATGGTATTGAACCCTTGTGTATCTTTTTGCTGTGCACCAATTAATACAGGCTTTGCTATCGCGCATTCTCAGTTTCTTTGTGGTGATAAGAAGGTAATTTACTTTGGTATATATCAGAGAGGGTGGCCTTGGTTGGGTTTTTTGTTTTGTTTTGTTTTTTGTTGTCTAGCACAGACCCTCCATACACAGAACACATATTGCTCTACTTTAAAGATCTTCATTGGCTTGGCTATTGACTTCATTTACTTTAAGCTGTACTTTCTTAAATAAACTAACTAGTTCATTCACATTCTTTGCATTCAGAAGCTCTTGATTAATGAGTTCTCTGCTTTGCTCATGTCTGAAACCGGCTTGTGTTGGAATACTGTCCTGTTCCCACAGTCTAATGTCGATGTCCTGGCTTCAAACCATCCTGCTACTTCACTGGATGATAGGCTTCATTGGCTTTGCCTTTTTAGATTGATTTGTATGCCTTTATCTTTGCATTTTTATCAAAGTCTCTGTGCTATTCCTTTATGATTGTGCCAGACAACCCATTTGATGGGGGCTGTCACACTATTTTAAAAAAATACCATTTAAATATTTTGGATGTGTTTTCTATATTTTCAAATATATTGATTTCAATTACAACACAGAACACAAAGTGTACAGTGCTCACTTTATATTTCTTACAAATATTTATGATGTAAAAACCGAAAAAAGAGCTTTTTTTTTTTTTTTTTTCAATTCACCTGATACAAGTGCAGGTTGAACTTCTCTGGCAACATCCATAGTCCAGCATGATTTTTAGTTAGCCAGAGGTCCGCTTATCATGGGTGCGGCCAAGTTTCCTGCAATCCCAAAAAGTTTGTTTACAAACACCAGCCCTAGCTCTGTGTTCTGTGCTGAGATTTAGCTTTAATTTACCCCTACGTGTCTTCTAACAGCCCAGTAAGCAGTGGAAGTGTAGGTAATGCTGCTAGATAATATTGACCTCCTGTGGTTTGGCAATTTCTCTGACTTGGCGCCGGTCAGGTCCCAAGCGTGCCGGATTAGAGAGATTCAATCTGTACTGTAGGGCAATCTTTGTCATGAAAGTTGAACTTACAAAATGTAGAAGATGTGGAAAAACCAGCACTCAATAGTGTACAATTTGCGAGCTGCTTTTGCCCCATTCTACCAACAAGGAAAAAGGGGGGGCCTGCATTTCCCTTCTGTCCCCATTCCCTGGAAGGGCTCCCCTCTCTCTAGGCCAGGGGTTGGGCTGTTTCAGTCAGTTGCCTTGGCTTCTGCTCTATTGTGATACAGCCAGAGAACCTGTCCAGACTGACCACCTTGAAGCATGCAGCTAGCATGGCCCGGCACTTGCACCTGGATACCTGCATGGCGAGTTGAGTGAACTTTGGCTTTCTCCACCAGGGCTTTAAATCCTGGTTCCCTCCCCAGCACCTCCTCTGGGCTCTGTTGGGGTGACTCCGCTTACCAATGTATTTTAACAGTACGATTACTTTTTACCACTGAGATCTTGGTGTACGTGACAGTTCATAACTTATAGCAACCTTTAACAAAGACACAAAGGAGAGCGACTAAATCAACTTAAGCCAAGAAGCCCTGTTAAATACAATTCAAGGATTATGTTGAAATCGTGCTTAGTAAAGACCATGTGGAACCAGAAACAAATGAATCAAAACTGGTTTATTGCCTATGAAGCCCGTCTGGTGGGCAAAATAAAGAGGGGGACGGGTCATTGTACCAATCGTTTTTCCTTTTGGGTTCCTCAAAGATTTGAGGAGCACAGACTGACTGCTGGAGTGAATGTCACCATCCTAGTTGCCTCTTGGGGGGCCCCAGACCACCTTCACCTTAATCCTCTGACCAGGTCAGAGGGACCCAAAACTTCCCCATTCCTGCCAGCTACAGCTGAATCCCGTACACTAGCTAAGAGAGGAAAAAAGGACTGGAGGAGTCGTTCAAATCCATTCCTATTTCAAATAACTTCTTCTCTTTTACCCAAAAGCACAGTTATTACCACCTGAGAGACTGCTAACTCTCACCTTCATGACTTGATATCCTGCTCCCTCCCCAGCACCTCTTCCGAACTCTGTGGTGGTGACTACGCTAATAAATATACTTTAGCAGTACAATTACTCTTTACCATGAGAGCCTGTTGTATGCAAAAGTTTATAACCTCTAACAAACATTAAAAAAGAGACCGACTAAATTAATTTAGTCTAAGAAGCCCTGAAGGGGGGGTGTCCTTCTAAAAACGCGTAAGCTAAGCAGGGGGGTAGGGGATTGTTAAAATGAAAGCCTTATTTAGTACTTGAATAAAAAGTTACAGCATTTGAAATATAAAGAAAGAAAAAGACAAGACAATTTAAGCAGGCTGAAGCTCCTGTGTACTGAACCTTCTTTAGCACTATTTAATACTATACCTATGTTGTGATAACACCTCTACCAAACTTAATTTGGTAACGAAAGAGGTGCTCTGGTTCAAGTGCTCTTTTTTATTTTTTTTTATTTTCATAACTGACGTGGCAAGCCCAGAGGTGGCTTGGCTATGAACTGCCAACCCTAGAGGTGCCAGAGCTCAGCCAGGGCACAAATTAAGCTCTGCACTCTAGCCCATTTATTCCATCTAGATTAACACAAATGGTTCTCCAGCACTAAAGAGACCAAAATACATCCATCAAACAAGCTGTATAAGGCTCATTCCTGCGACCTGAGTCCCCATTAAATGTAGATTAAGAATTACTATGAGCTTGTCCATATGAACACATGTCTGCAGCTAGCTGAGGAGTAAGTCTAGTCTACCCCCTACTTGCCTGCTGCACACTAAAAATTCCCTGGTGCACTTTATCTACCCTGTTTTGAAATGAAAACACAAGTACGCCAGGGAACTTTTACGGTGTCAGTAGCCTTCTTGCAGAAACTCAGTGGTCAGCAGGATAATGCCCAGTAGACTTAGATCTCTGCTTTCTGCAAAATGAGTCCTCGCCTAGATAAACACTCAGGGCTTGTCTATACTGTCTCTGTTTTGCAGAAAAGGCAATGCAAATGAAGCGCTCATTAGCAACTTATAGAATCATAGAGCTAGAAGAGACCTCAGGAGGTCATCAAGTCCAGCCCCCTGCCCAAGGCAGGACCAATCCCAACTAAATCAACCCAGCCAGGGTTTTGTCAAGCCGAGACTTAAAAACCTCTAAGGATGGAGATTCCACTACCTCTCTAGGTAACCCATTCCAGTGCTTCACCACCCTCCTAGGGAAATAGTTTTTCCTAATATCCAACCTAGACCTCCCCCACTGTAACTTGAGACCATTGCTCCTTGTTCTGCCATCCGTCACTACTGTGAACAGCCTCTTTCCATCCTTTTTTGAACCTCCCTTCAGGAAGTTGAAGGCTGCTATCAAATTCCCCCTCACTCTTCTCTTCCGCAGACTAAACAAACCCAAATCCTTCAGTCTCTCCTCATAGGTCATGTGCTCCAGCCCCCTCATCATATTGGTCGGCCTCCGCTGGACCCTCTCCAATGCGTCCACATCCTTTCTATAGTGGGGGGCCCAGAACTGCACACAGTATTCTAGATGTGGCATCACCAGAGCCGAATAAAGGGGAATAATCACTTCTCTGGATCTGCTGGCAATGGTCCTCCTAATGCACCCCAATATGCCATTAGCCTTCTTGGCTATGAGGGCACACTGTTGACTCCTATCCAGCTTCTCATCCACTATAATCCCCAGGTCCTTTTCTGCCAAACTGCTACTTAGCCATTCTGTCCCCAGCCTGTAACAGTGCTTGGGATTCTTCCGTCCCTAGTGCAGGACTCTACACTTGTCCTTGTTGAACCTCGTCAGATTTCTTTTGGCCCAATCCTCTAATCTATCCAGGTCACTCTGGACCCTATCCCTGCCCTCAAGCGTATCTATCTCTCCCCCTAGCTTAGTGTCATCTGTGAACTTGCCGAGGGTGCAATCCATCTCCTCATCCACATCATTAATAAAGATGTTGAACAAAACCGGTCCCAGAACAGATCTTTGGGGCACTCCGCTAGAAACCGACCGCCAACCTGACATCGAGCCGTTGATCACTACCTGCTGGGCCCGGCCTTCTAGCCAGCTTTCTATCCATCTTACTGTCCATTTATCCAATCCATATTCCCTTAACTTGCTGGCAAGAATATTGTGGGAGACCATATCGAAAGCTTTGCTAAAGTCAAGGTATATCACATCCACTGACTTTCCCACGTCCACAGAGCCAGTTACCTCATCATAGAAGCTAATCAGATTGGTCAGGCACGACTTGCCCTTCGTGAATCCATGTTGACTATTCCTGATCACTTCCCCCTCTTCCAGGTGCTTCAAAATGGATTCTTTGAGGATCCCCTCCATGATTTTTCCGGGGACTGAGGTAAGGCTGACTGGTCTGTAGTTTCCTGGATTGTCCTTCTTCCCTTTCTAAAATATGGGCACTACATTTGCCTTTTTCCAGTCATTGAGTACTTCAGCTTTTCCCACATCATCTCTCAGTCCTGGTAGACTACCTCCCTTCTCCAATAAGGCCCCACACCCTCTCTGATCACCCTCTTATTGCTAAAAAGGCCTATAGAAACCTTTCTTGTTATCCTTCACATCCCTTGCTAGCTGCAATTCCAATTGCGCTTTCGCCTTCCTGATAATTCCCTTGCATTCTCGAGCTATAGATTTATATTTCTCCCTAGTCATCTGTCCAAGTTTCCACTTCTTGTAAGCTTCCTTTTTGTGTTTAAGCTCACCAAGAATGTCCTCGGTAAGCCAATCTGGTCGTCTAACATTTGCTTTTCTTGCTGCGTATCGGGATGGTTTCGTCCGTTTTATGCAAAAAACCCTTTTGTGCAAGAACCTATAAAGGAATAAGGGTTCTTGTGCAAAAGTGGGGTTTTTTTGCCCAAAACAGACCTATCTACGCTGCTTTTTTGTGTAAAAACCTCTTCTGCAAAAAGCATTGGAAGAGAATATGCAAATGAAATGCGAGAAGTTGCTAATGAGCACTTCATTTGCATTTCCTCTTCTGCAAAAAAGAGGCAATGTAGACATAGCATAAGTGTCTAGCGTGAGATTCAACAGAGAACTGGTTTTTGGTCTGAGCTAACACCAAGTGAGCTCAAAAGAGAAGAGACAAGCTGTCTGGAGAGCAAATGCTTGTTCCGATGTGTTCTCCAGCCAGAATTATTTATACCCTGGGGCTGAAAAGAAACCATTCTCAGCCTTGCGATTAGGCCCCTGGCTAGGTCAGGCCAGAGTGGCAAGAGTGACTTCTTCAAGCTAAATTAACCCTTTCATGGCTGTCACATACACCACCAGAATCTCACCCCTGCAAATAGTGAAGCTGAAGACACCCTGCATCCTTCCATAGCATAGTTCAAGTTAAGAAACCAGAATCCCACTGGGCTCCTGGGAAAACTTTTCTCTAGGGCAGGCATGGGGAACCTAAGGCCCAGGGGCCGGATGTGGCCCCTGGGTTTGGCCCTAGAGGGTTAGAGCCTCTCCCAGTATTGGGGAGCCTGCATTGGCACCATGGCCAAGGTGGGGGTGGCCAGCTCCCCGCCATCCCGGCCCCTGACTGATTTTTTTTGTTTAAAGTTCCCCAAAATGTGGGGTGCTGCATGCTCCTTGAGTGGGTGGAGAGAGCATGGAGCAGCCAATCTTTTGTTCCCCAGAGTCCATTTAAAAATCTACCTGACTGTGCAGAGAGCCTGAGGCAACAGCTCTGAGGTGTGAGCTGCTCTATTTGGTCCTTATTTCTCTTCTCGCTGAAGCATCTAAGAGAATAGTCTATTGTGGCGATCTACAGCGTTGTTTTCCAAGGTCGGAGCGGAGTGCATGAAAGACTAGCTCGGAAGTGAAAGGGACTGGATTCATGAGTACATTTGGGGTGTAGGCCATGCAGTTATCCTGAGGTAATATCAGGCCCGTTATAGGGAAGATGGAGACCGAAAGGGGGCATTTAGCCCCTGTGCATTGCTGGGCCCTGGGGCCAGGGCTCCTGGCAGCCGCTGGAGTCCCAGGCCCTTTAAAAATCACGTGCCACGCATTCCATGTGGCGCAGAGGCCTGGCTGCCCCCGGCCCTGGCCCTTTGGGAAGCGTGGAGTTGCCCCCTCCCCTGCCTTGTCCAGGGGCCTATGAGGCTGTCAGCTTGGCTGGATAATATCTTTAATGGCCCAACTTCTGCTGGGCTGAGGGACAAGCTTTGTGACTTGGAAGCTTATTTAAGATTGAGTCACATTAACGTACGTATAGAATTCAATACGTTTCCTACGTGGCATCCAAATGATACTGCATGATATTCGGAAGTACAGTTTATCAGGCTAGTTGGACTCCTACCATGTTTCTCAGAGATCTGCTAGCACCCTCTAGTGTTTTGGACAGCTCACACCTGTCGTAAAGAGCAAAGCCAACGTAAAACAGGGACTGTGTTCCCTCCTACCTGCCTATCGTAAAACCTAGCCAAATGCTGATCAAAAGAAGGCTTGTTGATCTGATTAAAAGATGCTAACACTGCCCTCTGTGCTTGGGATCTACATAATCTCTATCTCTGGCAGAATGGGGACAGCTGGGCATCAGATACGAATGGGTTCAACTCAAGTCCGGATTAAGACCTTTAGAGGCCCTAAGCACTGAAAAGATTATAGTGCCCCCTCATATGTAATTCAAAATTAAAACAATACTATAGCGTAAAATAAAATTGTATTTTTTGAAATGACACAACTTACATGTATGCTGAAATTAAAATAGCTTCTTTCTAGATTTTCTGATTGCAAAATTCTGTATAAGTTCATTGAAGCTGACTCGACGACGCATGTCTGCTTCCATACACAATAGGGAAAGTGAATCAAGTCTGTCCTGATACATTCTTGTTCTCTGAGGGTTTTTTTATTCTTTTCAGCTGAGAAAAAGAGCGTTCTGCGGAGTTCTGATTTTTCCCATGATGACTACTTCGATGTGCGCTTTTTTTTTTTTTTTTTTTTTTTTTTTTGTGCCCCTGCTTTGCTGATGGCTTAGTGTAAGTGCTTAGTCTGCCTATTGGGTAATCCAGCCCTGGTTCAACTTCTTTCAGCCCAGAGGGTTGTGTGTACTTATTTCAGGTCCGATTTGTGATACATCGGAGTGTCTTGGGGGGTGAACATCCACAAATCTCTCATGTAGCATGAGCAGGCAGAAAATGGGATGGGAATGCAAACAGGAAAAACCGAAGCAATGGAAGAAGCAAAGCTGGCCACAAAAAGGAAGGATAAAATCCAAGCATGCCATTAGCAGCAGCTGTTACTAGTTATGTCAAATTAAAATTGGGTAACATTCCATATACTGCAGGTTGATACTTGATGCCAATGTTGCCTAAATCAAAAGTAGGTTAATTGATACTGCTGCAGTCTTCACTGTGGCTACATCTACACTGAGTTTTCTTGGCAAAAATATGCTAATGAGGGACTCATTTGCATGAGTTGCGATCTCATTTGCGTATTTCCTGCCGATCCATTTTTGCACTAGGGTTTTTTGAGCAAAAACAAGCAGTGTGGATGTTTTCTTTTTGCGCAAAAACCCCTTTTTCTGCAAGATTGGTATACCTCCTTTTTGGGGGCATAAGGATCTTGTGGAAAAAGGGGGTTTTGTGGACGTTTTCTTTTTGCACACTGCTTGTTTTTGCGCAAAAACCCTAGCGCAAAAATGGATCAGCAGGAAATATGCAAATGGGATCGTGACTTATGCAAACGAGTCCCTCATTAGCATATTTTTTGCTGAGAACACTTGTCGTGTAGATGTAGTCTGAGAGAGAGAGATGGTGACCAACATTTATGGGAGACCTCCCTCCCCCACCCCCGTCAGACTTGGGTTTCACCATTTGGATACTGCAGTTTTAACTGTATTTGACACCAGCTCAGGGACATGAACAATGAATCTGTCAGTGCCTCTGACTGATGCTCGTATCCACCTACGCTCAATAAATCCTTTTGGAACTCAAATTATCCATGAGAAACGTGAGAATCCCCTTCCGGGCTCATCGACATAGAAGGCCCGCTGAAGGAGGCATCTGAGCCGAAGAGGGCAAAGGGAATGTGGCATGCTCTCTTGTTCCGGCTCACAGCGAGCTTGCTGAGCTCACAAGCCGGGGGTTCTGTTCATTTGAAATCCAGCAAATGAATCCAGACCCCACTTTGCTACAGACAACGGGGAATATTTTTAAACCACCTAAGTGAGGTAAGTGTCTAACTCCCATTTTCAGAAGTTAACTAGGGACAGATATTTAAAGGTACTTAGGTGCATAAAGAGGCAGATTGACAGACTGAGATTTCAAAGGACCTAAGCAGGTTAGATGCTTAACTCCCATTGAAGCTGTTTGGGTGTTTAATGGACGGGTGACCAGCTGTTTCTGGAAATCCCAGTCTGCACTTATCTGTCTCATTAGGCATCTAAATGCTTTTTAAAAAGTGTGGTCTTGAGGCGCTTAAGTCACTTCTGATACTTCATGGATCTCAGCTGTTCATGCAGTGTGAGGATCCTGGTGCATTAACAGCTAGACTGGCCGCTTGGGTTCCCTGCTGCACTTGAGTGAGGTGGAAGAGCTTTTGCTTGTGAGCACAGAGCATCTGGGGTGGAAAGCCTGCCCCCAACAGGATGTTCAGAGAGCCCAGTGCAGGCCCATATGTGTGTGGTGAGGTGTATGTGCAAAGGGTGTAAACGCACCCCCCCCATGGTCCCTCAAGTAAGTGTGCTCCGGCTGGCTGGGGGAAGGCTGGGGCTCAGCCCCCACACACACACACCCGGAGCGAGGCCCAGCCCTGTCCTCAGCCTCGCTGCTGGGGAGACGGGAAATGAGCACCAGCCGGCTGGAGCACACTTACTTTGGGGACTCTGGGGGGGGGGAGGGGGTGCTGGCAGTGTTTATTTACAAAAAAGGCACAACACCTCCCACAGAAATTCCTGCGTGCGGGCCTGCAGTGGCAGGGACTGGAGCTTCAGGAGGAATTGGCTGGGATGGGGCTCAGGGGTAACAGCAGTTTCAGGAGGGAGAGACCGGTAGGCAGAATGCAGGGGAACGGAGGCAAAAGAGAGGGCAGATCCTGGGGCAATATTTGAGGGGTAGGGCCTCAAGGGGATCCACCATTTCCCCAGTGTGTCCCATTTGAACCTCCATCACCCCCATTCTAGTCTTTCATCCTCAGTTCTAGCAAAGCCCTCGGGCAGATGCTCCACCCCCCACGTCCCTTGCAATTTCAGAGAAGGCAGGGCACCCGCAGGGGGCTGGGGAAACCCTGACAGCAGACTGCCTCCTGCTTTCCGTGCCAGCCCCTCATGGCTGAGGGGTATCCCTGCAGACCTGCTGAGTCCTTGGAGCTGGAACACGCACACAGGGGAATCCCACAGGAAACTACCCCATGCCGCCCGGGTGCTATAATCTGAGAGTGCTTGATGGGAGCCCCATCCCTGATGTTCTGCACAGGATGTGTACTGATCTATGAGGGAGAATCCTCTGTAGTTAGAGGAGAACTACATAAGAATGACCATATGGGGTCAGATCAAAAGTCCATCTAGCCCAGTATCCTGTCTTCTGACAGTGGCCAATGCCAGATGCCCAAAGGGAGTGAACAGAAACAGGAAATCATGAAGTGATCCCTCTCCTGTCACCAATTTCCAGCCCCTGATAAACAGAGACTAGGGACACCATTCCTACCCATCCTGGCTAATAAGTGGCTAAATTTCATGAATTTAATCTGGGGGGTTTTCTTGTTTTGGTTGGTTTGTTTGTTTAAGTCCTGGTCTTCACAACATCCTCTAGCAAGGAGTTCCACAGGTTGAATGTGTGCTACATAAAGGAAAAACTACCTTTTGTTTGTTTTAAACCTGCTACCTATTCATTTTAATTTGGTGGCCCCTAGTTCTTGGGTTATGGGCCAACAGCCACTGCAGGCCCCTGGGCAAGGTGTGTGGGGACAGCTCTGTGCCCCGGGCAGAATAGGTGGGGCTGGGCCAGCCAGCACTCAGCGCTGCGGGGAGTGCAGAACTGTCCTCCCCCAAGCCCTCAGAGCTGGGATCTAGCAGTGATTTAAAGGGCTTGGGGCTACCAGCTGGGAGCTCTGGTCCCCTTCGAATTGCCCCTTTCCTCCCTGTCCCCCGTTGGCAAGCCTGACTACATCTGACCAGGTAGAAAGCTTAAGGTGCATTTTGTTGCATTATTTTTGCTTTTTTTTTAGTCTAATTACCAACAGTTTGGTAGCTTGTTGCTCTCCCAGTCAGTCTGAATATGCAGGATGATGCTGTGTGAGACATACCTCTTGTATCCAACATTATCACCCTGGAGTCTTTGTCCTCCAGTGGCTGCTCCACATAGAAAGTGAACCAGCTGACTCCTCTGTTTTTTACTGGTGAAGTGTCTAGATTCACATAGCCCACGCAGGGTCAGTTATGTTTGCTCTCTGCTTTTTTTTTCCCCTCCCATGCTGATGCTTGTACTCCCTGTGATGGACTGACAGTAGCCCGTAATAGCCGGAATGAACATCATTAAATTACATCTTTGCAGATGAAGTGCTTCCTTTTGTTTTGTGTTAAACTGCTGTCTGCTAATTTCATTGGGAGACCCTTAGCAGACTTCTATAATATCCCCCTCCCTCCCACAATCATCTCTTTGCTAGGCTGAACAATCCCAGTCTCTTTAATCTTGCCTCCTATGGGAACTGTTCCATACCCTTAAGCATTTTGTTCCATGTTAGCACATCTTTTTAATATGGACTGAGCAGAACTGAACGCAGTATTAAAGGGGTGTGACTTTCTAGAGTGGCATTATGATATTTTCTGCGTTATTATCTATCTCTTTCCTAATGGTTCCTACATTAGATTTTTTTGACTGCTGCAGCACATTGAGAAGATGTGTTCAGAGAACTGTCCGCAAGGATTCCAAGATCTTTCGTGAGTGGTAACAGCTAATTTAGATCCTATGATTTTTATATGTACGGTTGGGATTATTTTTTCCCAGTGTGCATTGTTTTGCTATTAACATTGAATGTTACTGTCTTTTGTTGCCCAGTCACCCAGTTTAGCAAGTTCCCGTTGTAACTCTTCACAGTCAGCTTTGGACTTAACTGTCTTGCATAGCTTTGTAGTGTCTGCAAATTTTTCCACCTCATTCTTCACCCCCATTTCCAAATCACTTGTGAAAATGTTGAATCATTCCACTCCCATTACCGATCCTTAGGGGACCTTGCTATTTATTTTCTCCATTGTGAAAACAATGTTATTCCTACCCTTTGTTTCCTAGCTGTTAGCCTATTCCTTAGCCATGAGAAGACCTTCCCCTCTCCCCATGACAGCTTACTTACAACTCTTTGCAAAGGGACCTTGTGAAAGTCTGTCTGAAAGTCTAAGTACATGGTGTTGCCTGGATCACTCTTGTCCACATGCTTTCTGATGCCCTCCAAGAATTCTAAGATTGGTGACGCATGATTTCCCTTGACAAAAGTTGTCTCAACTATTCCCCCAATGTATGTTTGATCATTCTGTTCTTTACTATAATTCAGCTAGCTTGCCTGGTTCTGAATTTGGGTTTACTGGCCTGGGGTTGCCTCTGAAACCTTTTATAAAAGCAGCTACCCTCCAGTCATCTGGTCACTAGGCTGACTTGGTCAATAGGTACACACCATAGTTAATAGTAACGTAACTTTATATCCGAGTTCCCTCGGAGCTCTTGGATGAATACCATCTGGTCCCATTGACTTTGGAGTTTAATAAGGACAAATGCAAAGTACTGCACTGAGGAAATCAATCAGTTTCATGCATACAGAATGGGAAGCGACCGTGTAGGAAGGAGTACTGCAGAAAGGGATCTAGGGGTCATAGTAGACAACAAGCTAAATACAAGTCAACAGTGTGACACTGTTGCAAAAAAGCAAACATGATTCTGGGATGCATTAACAGGAGTGTAGTGAGCAAGACATGAGAAGTCATTCTTCTGCTCTACTCTGAGCTGATTAGGCTTCAATTGAAGTATTATGTCCAGTCTGGGCACCACACTTCAAGAAAGATGTGGAGAAACTGGAGAAGGTCCAGAGAAGAGCAACAAGAATGATTAAAGGGAGGTTTAGGTTGGACATTAGGAAAAACTTCCTGTCAGGGTGGTTAAACACTGGAATGGGTTGTCTGGGGAGGTTGTGGAATTTCCATCTCTGGAGATATTTAAGAGCAGGTTAGATAGACATCTATCAGGGATGGTCTAGATGGTACTGGGTCCTGCCACGAGGGCAGGGGACTGGACTCGATGACCTCTTGAGGCCCCTTCCAGTCCTAGTGTTCTGTGATTCTATTACTGTTAAATTTAACAATTTTTTTCCAAAACATTCTCAACTGGTACCTCAGTCAGGCACAGTTCCTCACATTTGTCATCTGAAAAGAATGGCCCAGGAGTCAGAATTGTCCTCACATCCTCTGCAGTGAAGACCAATGCAAAGACTTTATTTAGCTTCTCCACAATGATCTTGTCTGTTTTTGAGTGCCCCATTAAAACCTTAATCATCCACTGCAGGGTGCCTGCTTCTGATATACTGAACATGAAAACTAACAGCAGAGTTTTTTTTTTTTTTTAATTCGCTATTTGCTTGGCAAATTCTTTCTTGGCTTGCCTTAATATACTCTTCCACTTGACTTGCCTGAGTTTTTTGTGCCTTTCTATTTTTCTCAGAATGATTGATTGGATTTCCATTTTTTAAAGGATGTCTTTTTGCCTCTACCCACCTCTTTTATCCTCGGCTGCGTCTAGATTGGCAAGATTTTGCGCAAATACTTTTAATGGAAAAGTTTTTCCGTTAAAAGTATTTGCGCAAGAGAGCATCTATACTGGCATGTGCCTTTGCGCAAAAGATTTGCTTCTGCGCAAAAGCATCCGTGCCCAGTGTAGACGCTCTCTTGCACAAGAAAGCTCCGATGGCCATTTTAGCCATCGGGCTTTCTTGCGCAAGAAATAAACGTGGCTGTCTACACTGGCTCAAACTAAATGCATATGCGCAAATACAAGCGGCCAGTGTAGACAGGCGGCAAGATTTTGCGCAAAAGCGGACGCTTTTTGCGCAAAATCATGCCAGTCTAGACGCAGCCCTCCTGTTTAGCCCTGGTGGCATTTTTGTGGTCCTCTTACAGGTTGGTTAGTTGGTTTGGCATATGCATTTAGTTTGAGCCTCTATTATGGCATTACTTGTGATAGGCATCCATATTTATTACTACATTATTGGCTTGTGGAGGCTCCTTAGATGTGAGGGAATGATGAGGAAGATTAATATTGAAAAAACAAAGATGTAGGAAAACAGTCCTATGATTTAACGTAAATATAAATGAAGTGTCATTATTGTTTTGTCAGCTCTTTGGAGACTGACACTCAGCCAAATTATCCAATAAATCCTCGAATTACAAATTAGAAACAGAATCCAGCCTTACTCTGGCTACTCGGTCTCTTGCTCCATTGATTTATTTTTAAACTAAAATAGCCTTCAGTAATTTCATTTTGTAGCTCCATTCTATTAAATCAGTGGGAGAGAATTGCCTCAAATGCTCAAGCTTCACTTACACCTGGCGGATGTATTGGCAAATTGAGAACTGTGATTAAAACCAGATATTAATTTCATCTGGCTCAGTAGTTACTGTCAGCCTCTAGGCTGCTGCTATGTGGCAAACCAAAATAACATGTCTGAGGGGGCAAATGTTTCACTAAATTGAACATGACCCCCACACAAATCTGTGTGGTTTTTAATTAGAAAATCACCTAATTTTTCTTTTAAGAAGAGACCGCCCTACTCTTTTCTGGAGCTCTTTCTGCTTGTAGCTAGCATAACACACCGCACTGGCACAATGCAAGGCAGGAGGTGCAGGCTTACTAGAGACGGGAGGGGGTGTTGCTGGCACAGTCCAGCTCCTTGGAACAGATAGGGGCATATGTCTCAGCACGATGCAGAGCGGCCTTGATTTTGAAATCAAACTGTATTAGTATTCCTAATGTAAAATACTTCCGAATCTCTTTGCTCAATTTACTAAATATCACAAATGCATACAGAACGCTAGAGTTTAGGATTGGTCATGCTCATGGATTTGCAGCCTGGTCTGTAGGGGTACGTCTACACAGCGGTGTTATTTCAGAATAACTGACATTGTTCTGAAATAACATAGTCCGCATCTACACTACAAGCAGTTATTTCGACATAATTTCATCATCATGTCGAGCTGGAGGACTTCTTACTCTTTTCTCCTGTAACCCTCATTGTACGAGGAGTAAGGGAAGTTGGAGGAAGAGTGCTCTTCCTCTGACTTCCTGCTGTGTAGACGTACCCTAGCTGAGCAAGATCTGGAAGACATTTAATCGAGCTGTGACACCTGATAGTATCATATGGCTGCTAAAACAGGTTTACACATTGTGTGGATCAAGTCAAACTGATCCAGTTCACTTCAGATGATGCAGTTATTGGTATGGTCTGTTCAAGTGGTGCACATAAGTGATCAGTATGTGGAGTATTTAGCAAAAGCTGTGGGCGCCTTTTTTTTTTTTTTTTTGAAAGCCCCATTCTCCCTCGGGTTAATATTTTTTTGTTTCATATAAAGATGTGGAGGAAGTGGACAGAGTTAACATGGACTGAAGGAGGGCACCATGTGTGAGAGAGTTTAATCATCCTTAGGTATCTGGCAAGAAAAAGCAGTCGTCAAAGCCACACAACCACTGTCTCCTGGAATGAACTGCTTCTTGCAGCACAGCTACGTGACAACTTCCAGAGCTCGGGTGCTTCTTTCACTGCTGTGCAGTGGTGGTTTCAGTGATTTCCCCCTCCCCCCCCCCCCCCCCGTACACTTATTGTTTTCTTTAGCAGTGTCCCTAAGTCCCTTCCAAAATGAACGTGGGAGACCCATCAAACTTGACAAATTAGGATCCTTTTAGGAGCTGAAATTATTCTGTTGAGCAATGATGCTCTCACGGCAGTGAAAAATCTGCCACAATCCTCTTTTTCTTTACCTTTGAAAAGCGTTATCGCCCCCCTCGGCACCGGCCATGATGGAGTTGTCATTAGGCTCTTGGTTAAGTCAGACATTCAGAGCTCTTACTAACGTGCATAAGTTAACATTGGCTATCAAGATAGGGCTTGTTAAAAATGGTCGAAACTTGCAAGTTGCAAACAGTCTCAGTAGATTCAAAGGATGGGCCTTGAAAAGAGAGGTGTCGGAGGTGCATTGAAGAGTCAACTCTCTCTCTAAAACTTGTATCAGCAATACAAAGGGCAGTAGATATTTTACCCATTCTCCTTGCCCATGAATTTATTTTTGAAAAGGGTGAATGAAAGTGGAGGCCTTGTTTTCCTGACGTCCCATGCCTTCTGTGTACATTGTATTCTTTCCTCTTCAGCCACATCTACTCTCTTGCTAAGGACAGTGAGTGACACGGGCATAAGAGCTTCCCAACCCTTTACATGGCCTGCAGAAGCTCTAATTGATCTGTGGCAATTTTTCAGTATTCTGGACAGAAACCCTGCTCCGTCTCAAGTGATTTCAGCTCTCAGGGATTTTAGCTCTCAGCAGGCAGAGCAGAAACAGCGCTACCATGACTGGTTTCAGCTCTGATTAAGCTTCAATTCAAATAGCAAAGAGGCTCCTCATGAAGTCTATTTATTTTTTGGAAAGAGGGGCCGGGAAAGGGGCAAACCAGTCTAGGCAATACCCTCGGAGAGGGATTTGAAAGTTGAGCCCCTGCCTAACAAGGTCCTTTCTGCTAAATGTGGTCCCTGTTCCTTTGGAACAGAATAAGCACAGTCCTGCTTTTCTGTGTACCCACAATAATCACAACATGGGTAACCAGATTTTACTACCCTCCGCATTCAGTACTAACATAATTTGTGACCCAACACAAGATACGTTGATTACGATGAGCTAATCCAGCGTGGGCAAAATCCGACTCAGCATTTCTCTCCGGCCCACCCAGCTGATGAGCAGCGTGTGCATACTTACAACCAGCAGTGTGTGTTCAGCTGCCCCTCCTCCCACCTTGCTCTGTCCTGCAGCCGAGCTGCTCCCAGGATTCTCCTGCTACCTGTGCAGAGCGGTGGTGGAGGGAGGAGAGAAATGCTGAAGTCAGGGTGTCCCCTGCCCCCTTGTATCCCATCTCTGCAGAGCAGGGGTCGGGGAGAAGGAGGCACAAACTGCTCCAATCTGAAGTATGGATGGTGAGTGACTCAGAGGAGTGCCTGTCTTAACAGGCAGTGCCCTGTTCCTAAGATTTCAGTGCTGTGCGCGTGCACTCTCCCTCGCTCACACACATTTCCCCCTTATACTCCATCTCTGCAGAGAGGGGAAGGGGGGAGAGAACCGAGCAGGACAGCTTTCCCTGTCTTAAAGAGACAGAGCGAGGCTTCTCTCAAACAGCCAGCACAGACACTCTGTCACTGTCACCCACACACAGTCTGTGCTACTGTCTGTGCTGTACACACAGTCACTGTCACACAAACTCTCCTCTCTGTGTCACACACTCAATCTGTGTCAATGTCTGTCTCTCAGGGCATGTCTACACAGCAGGGCTAAAGCTGAAATGAGCAACGCAACTTGAGCTACGTCAATTGCGTCGCTGAAGTTGAAATAGCTTATTTTGGCTTTTGGCGCTGTCTATACAGCAGGAAGTCTGAGAGTGCTCTTCCTCTGATTTCCCTTACTCCTCGTGAAATTAGGGTTACAGGAGTCAGAGTAAGAAGTCCTCCAGCTCGACATTGTCAAAATAACTGCTTGCTGTGTGGACACGGACTATGTTGTTCTGAAATAACGTTAGTGATGCTGAAATACAGCTGTTGGGTCTCTTTTGCACTCCCACTCTCTCTCTCTGTAGCCCCCAGTCCTGTCCCTTCCAGGAGGCCTGGATCCAGCCCGTGACCATGTACCAAAATTATGAAGTGCCACTCCTGCGAAAATTATTGCCCATCTCTGACCTAAGTACTGCTGAATATCTAGCAAGCACCAGGGAAGCATTCCTTCAGACCCTACTTATTTGAACATAATCATTTTTTTTAAGGGCAAAACTAACAAAGTACTGGTGCTTGACAGCCCCAATTTTCTTCTCACTTAAACTGGTTTTATGCTATGCGCTCTGTTGACTTCACCGAAGTTGCTTATGATTTATACCAGAGTAGCCTGGGAAGGAGCTAGAGTAGAATTTAGGTGGGTAAGGCTTGCCAATCTGATCAGAAATTCTAAGTTTGCTCTCCCTTATCAAGAAAAAACAGGGTAGGATAGGACAGATAAAGCTTGGCAGGCTACACCAGTATAACCATGATCAGATTCAAGCCCATAGATTTGCATGTCCTGCCCCTTTCTCAGCACAATCAATTGCTTTGAGTATTGTTTAGTGGCCAGTTTTATTGTGCTAGGGTCTCAGGATTTATTTTTCTTGGGAAACAGCCTACCCATTAAGTGAAATGAGGATAGAAAATGTGCTAACACAGAGAGACTTTTTAATGTAAAGATAAATGTTTTGAAAGCAATGAATGATTAAATGACTAAAGTTTTCTGAATAGCATTAAATTGTGCAGCTCTTTCTAAAGGTGCACAGTTTGAGCGGCAAATGGTTATGAAGAGGAGTGGAGTTAAAAACAATGTTATCTGATGGGTAAATGCCTTCATCAGCTGCACAAATGTGACATCGAGTGCCTTTAATGAGAGCCGTCCATGACCATCCAAAAGCAATATGTAGGTAGCCCTTCTAGATGTTGCAGACCAATATGGTACAACAGTGTGTACTTTTTAAAGTAATTGTCTCCAAGAGCATGACCTTGCACAGCTGGAATTGCTTGCAATTTGTACATCTGAGGGAAGTAGGGCAGACCAGACATTGAATTGTTAGCAATCAAGTTTTCCAAGGCGTTTGTGCTCAACATCCCATCTTGGAAGAGCTGCCTCTGCTAGATGGGTTGCTTTCTCACACGTTTTTATTTTATGAAATTTCTTGTCTCTCTTTGGCTATGTCTACACTACCAGCTTTTTGCGCAAAAACCCGCAGAGCGTCCACACCTCAAGCGCGTTTTTTGCGCAAGAAAATTTACAGTAAAATGACAGAACAGAGGGCTTTTTGTGGTGTAGGTATACCTCTTCCTATGAGGCATAACTCCTTTTTGCACAAGAGTTCTCGCACAAAAAGGCGTGTGTGGATGCTCAACAGGGGTTTCTTGCACAAAAAGAGCAAAAAGAAAAAAAAAGTCGGAAGTCATTGAGCAAAAAAAAAAAAAGGTGGCCATTTTGAACTCTGTTATTCTCCGTGGCACACCTCCGACTGCCTCATGGCACACCGGTGTTCCCAGGAACACAGTTTAAGAAACACTGTTATAGATACAGACTTGCAAATCCCCAAATTATTGTTGCGGCTCGAATGTGGGTGCAAATTTTGTGTCTGCACAGGGCTAGCATAGAGAGACTTTTTAATGGCAAGAGAAAGTCCATGGTGGCAGGAGCTGCTGGGGAAGCGGAACACACTGGGGATTTGCCAGAGATAGTGTTGAGGAATGTATTTATCTGGCTGCTTATCTGCTACAAAAAATGCTTACTCATAAGCATCATCCAAAAAAGGACCTGTCAAGGCTAAATCCCCACTCTGGCATGATGAATGTAGAAGTGGGGGCCTGCAAAAGTACCCCAAAACCTTATCTTTCCAGGCTTTGGTATAAAGCTTCCCCCCCCCCCCCCCAAAAAAAAAAATCTTAAAAACTTAGATTTTGGGGATAAAAATCCGCTGCCACCACGCAAGTAATAGTAAGAAAGCTAGGGAAGAGATCAGTTGGGAAATCTCAGCCCTAAAGTAAAACCAGGACACACAAATTAACCAATACCAGATTGTTAAAAAAGAAAGAACTTTTATTATCACCACAGTACTCCTGTTACAAGCATAGTTGGATTGGCTAGATAAGAGCCACCAATTAATGAACTCATGTATTAGAGCTTGACCCAGTAGTGAATAAGGAAGATTGTGTGGGAAGGAGCCCTGCACTTATATAGTTCGGAGAGTTGATCAAGTAGACCAGCAATGGTCTGAGAGTCTTGTTCCTGGAGTATGTATGGAGAAGAAGGGATGAGCTGTGGGGTCTTTTGTGGTTTGGTTTCCTCATTGTCAAAGTGTGGGCAGTTGACGTGAAGGAAGGTTTGCCTTCAGGCTGAAGGGGCTACAGCCAATGGCAGAGAGGCAGGTTGTGAATCTGTTTAAAACACAAGAGGTGAGGATCTGTGGGCCACGGCTAGAGTCACTTGAACTGGAGTCTTGCTGGTATAAATGAAAGGGGGCTGGTGGCAGGGCCTTCCCTGTGAATGTCCATAACGCTGAAATTTGCTCCTCTCTTGATCTGACCTAACCCAAATACGATGATCTTCAAAATACGTAGCCACCCTCATTTATCCTAAGGCATTTACAAATCCAGGAGAAGGAATAATATGTAAGACAGCTGTGGAAGATGGAGAGAGTTTGGGAGTTCAGCTAGTAAGTTTTAAGAGACCCTAAAACATTTCTTATAAACCTAAAACTTTTTTTTTCTTCCTAAGTGAAATAAATAGGGCCAGCACAGTAGCATAACAATATGGTCACTAGACCATTTTTAATAGATCGCTATTAAAAAATCATATCAGGAAACAGTAATGTTGAACTTTCAACAGTGACTTTAATTTATCTGTGTCTGTACAAACGATTCCCTTTTAATGGATCTATTTAGTTTGATGTATTAAGGTTTATTTCATAAGCTGCATACCATAAAACACAGAAGACAAACAAAATGCCTAAAGTTGCTACTGTGTGTCTCAAATCTCAAGTGTATGTGTGCAACTGTAATGTAAATACTCATCCTAGAAGGGAAAAGTGGACAGAATAGCTTGACACTCCAAATAGAAAACTGTCCGATTGCCTTAACACTGATACTTGCATATACCTGGTCCAATTGCAGGTTGTATTTGAATGTGTGGTTGAAATACAGGCGAAGATAATGCAATGTACCAGAAAAACAGGTTTTATTGCCTACATTATTAACTTTTAGTGTACAAGCCCCATCTACCAGTGAAACTGCATTGTACTAAACGCTTTATGAATAGTGCCTAGTCCCTGCACCAAAGAGCTTACAGTCTAGATAGACCAGACAGACATAGGAGGGGCAAAGAGGTAGAACACGCAAGCAGCACGAACTATATGATGACAGCAAGCATCATGTTGGCCCACTACTTTTTTTGGGGGGGGGAGCTAGTTATAAGGGGATACGCTAAATGAATGGGGGAGATACTGATGGGAAAGGAGGGCAGGAGGTATAGTGGATTAGAGGTTAAAACAGAGGCAGGTGTGCAAAAGCTGTGAAGAGGGAGAGGTTTGGAGCAATCCGAACATCAGAGAAAAATTCTAGGAAGGCTAAAAATGAACGGCAGAGAGAAAAGGGCATTTACTTTCTCTGAAACCTGTCTGTTCCCAATAAGAGGCCCAGCACACTGTTTGTTTTGACCCCCCGCAAAAGGCATGAAATATTTTTAATCTCCACGAACTCTGTTGCCATTCAGATTTGGCACAATAGAAATATGCAATGTAAAAAGGATAAAAAAGCTTAAGCTTTGAGAGCAATTTATTTTTTCCTGTTAAGCATTTACTACCCCAGAGAGTGTAAAATTGCTCTTAGAAATGCAAAATAGCCTGTTAATTCAGGCCGCTCCTCTTAGAATCCTATATCCTCCAGTTCTAAAACTTTAACTGCAGAGAAAATAGTGTTCCGAAGGCCAAATTCATGCCTGGCAATAATGCTTCCGCCCACCCGCAACCTCGCTCCCGCCTTGGAGATCAAAGGATGAACTTAGCCGGCTTGAACCTCTGTTCATCCAGAGAAACATTTTGCTTTGGAAGAAACATACGAGACTTTTCTATTCAAACTGGAGTGACTGATGTTAACTAGCAACGCACTGTTCATTTCTTTCAGCGCCATTACGAATTCACTCAGATACATGGCCACTTTTCTCATGGAGAGCACAAAGTTAGCCTGACCTTCAGAGTTTGTTACATCACCAATTCACTATGAAATCCTGAGCAATGTAGTCTACTGAATACTTCCAGATGCAAATGAATGCATATTAAAGTGTTGATCGCTGCCACTCGAATAGTACTTGGAAGTGAATTTAGTCTGAGCAGATTCAGTACAGCAGATCAGGACAGACAGACAGAGGAAAAACAGGACTTTGTCCCGGGGAAGGGAATGTACAAACTCAGGACCTAAGCCAAAGCCCACTGCAGCCAACAGAATTGCACATTGACTTCGATGCATTTTGGATTGGGCCCCAGATCAGTTTGCATCACTAAACTTCTTCAAATTAAAAGTTTTATGCAAAAAAATTCCCTTTCGGGGGGGGAAAGAAGAGCTTTTCAATCATTGAAAACTCTTGTACTGCTATGGGATGAATTTGCAGCTCTCTCTGTCCTGTGACATTTGCCATAGGGAACACTTGTGCTAAGGCAGGCCTGCCTGGTGAGAGGAGAGGCAAAGGGGGTAATTGCTGACCCGAGCACTGCTAAGGGATGGAGCTGGGGTACGCCACACTCCAAGCAGCACTGAGGGCCGGCTGCCCTCGGCCCCACCCCTTCCACCCTCAGCCCCACCCCTTCCATGAGTGCAGACCCAGCCCTCCCCACATTACCTAGGGGCCTGCAGAGACTGTCAGATCTGCTCTGCTAAGGCCTTTAGGCACCTCTGCTCTTGCCAAATTGCTTTAACAAGCGATGGGGAGAGCACGGTCTTCTAGCTTCAAACACCTTCCTGATTACATTCCAGTGCCAACAGGAGTGGAGTGGAAGAGCTGACAGAGGGAGTGCGAGAATCCGGTGCCCATCACAAATATACTCTAAACTTTGGTCAACTGCCTCATTCCCCTCCACCGCCAACCCTCCCTCATGGGTGGCAGGTGAAGGCCCAGCTACGGAAGGCAAGCCCCACCCCCGTCCCTTCAGCAACCTTCCCCTGTGGAGCTAAATCCTGCCCAACCCCAGCCCTGAACCCCCAATCCTTCTTGGCCAGCCAGAGGACTAGAGCTGCCTCAGACAATTTTGGGAAGGCCCTTGCCTGTGTTACCTGCTGCCCATGAAAACCCCCAAGCCTCTGCAGGAGTACAAATATTGCATCAAGCTGGAGTGGGGGGAAAGGATCCCATAGCGGGGAATGATGTCATGATGTCCTCATATAGTGAGGACACCCGTCTAGGGGAAAGGGACCCCAAGACCTTCCTTATTATGAAAAGACCAGTATATTAACAGGGGGTTCAATTACTAGAAATATAGATAGTTGTGTTTGATGGCTGGGGGGAGGACATGGTGCACTTCCTGCCAGGTGTGATTTATCCATTAGATAGACTTATGTACAGTATTGGGGAGGAGCTGGTGGACGTATTAGATGTAGATACCAGCGACACAGAGGAAGGTAGGGGGGAGAGATCCCAAGGACAAATTTTAGGCTGCTAGGTAAGAGATCAAAGTCCAGAACCTCCATGGTGGTAGTCTCTGAAATGCTTCCTCTTCTCCATGCAGAGCCAGATAGGCAGGCAGCACTGCAGGGTCTCCGTGAATGGACGAGATGAGGGTGTTCAGATGAGGCATTTTGGTTTTTTAGGAACTGTGGACCCTTCTGGGAAAAGAAGAGCTTGTACATGAAGGATGGGTTCCACCTAAACCAGGATGGGACCAGGTGGCTGGCACGTGAAATTTAAAAAGTTGTAGAGAAGTTTTTAAACTAAAATCTGAGGGAAGCCAAAAGGCGCAGAGGAGCTCACGGTTCTGACTTTCCTCTTAGTAGAGAGAAAAGTCCAAGGGGTGGGGGGAGACCTTCAGCTGCATCACATGAAGGCAGAATGCTAATTGATTCCTTTTAAAAATGCTTGTATACAAATGCTAGAAGTCTCAATGTTGGGCAAACTTGAGTGCCTGAGGATGCTGATACAAGAGGCATCCTAGAAACTTGGAAGAACAATGATAATTAATGGGGCACAGAAATACAAGGACACAAAATATATAGGAATGAGAGAATGGGTTGGGGTAGGGGCACTATATGTGAAAGAAAGCACAGAGCAGGGGTTAGCCACCTGCAGCACGAGTAACCCTGCATTCCCAGCCACCGGGAGCTGCCGGAAAGTGTGACCTGTCAGTGGATTACTTTCATGGGCTGCATGCCGAAGGTTGCTGACCCCTGGCCTACAGTTAAATATAATACATATCTTAAATGAATCCAACTGTGCCATGAGTCTTTATGCATAGAAATTCCGTGCTCAAACAGTAAGAGCGCAGCTGTAGGAATTTACTGCCAGCTGCCTTTGTGATGGTGAGTGTGAAATGCTCAATTTGCTTAGAGAGGCTGCAAAAACAGAAAACACAGTAATAATGGGGAAATGTCAGCTATCCCCATATGGACTGGGTAATGTTCCTCGGGAAGGGAGGCAGATATACAATTTCTAGAATACCATTAATAGCCACTTCTCTGATCAGCTAGTTTTGGAATTCACAAGGAAGAGGCAATTCCTGCTTTAGTCCTAAGTGGAACAGAGATTCTGAGCCAAAAGGTGAATATAGTTGAACTGCTTGGTAGTAGCATCCATACTGTAATTAAATGTATCATTCTTTAGTGGGTGTCTTTGGCATTTCCTCTCCCCCTCCCACCCTGTAGCATTTAACTTCAAAAGAGGAACTGCACAAAAATGAGGAAGCTAGTTAAACAGGAATTAAAAGGAACAATCACAAAAAATTTTTTATAAACACCGTAAGAGGCTCATACTAAATTTATATTCCAATTTTTTTTTTTTTAAAAAAGGACCAAAAATGACACCAGGGATAAACAAGAGGGTAAAGAGGCAGAAAAGGCATCCTTTAAAATTGTGAAGTCAAATCCTATGGAGTAAAACAGAGAGGAGCATGAACTGTGGAAAGTCAAATGTAAAAAATATAGCTATACCATCCAAAAAATAATTTGGAGAGCGACTAGTAAAAACACACAACCTAGAAGTAAATTTTAAAGTACGGCTGGAGCTGCAACCGTGGCAAATCCCAGACTACAGTGGAGAAGCTCAATGAATTCTTTGTATCAGTCCTCACTGCTAAGGATGTGAGGGAGATTCCCAAACTTGAGCTATTATTTTTAAGTGGTAATCCGTTTTCACACTGGAGAGAGGTAAAGAGCAAGGTCCCCCAAGAATTTGTACAGTAGCGGTGGACAGGGATCCTCTGGGTAAGCTGCTGGTGGGCTGTCAGGCAGGTTATTTACCTTGTGTCCACAAGTATGGCTGCCCACAGCTCCCAATGGGCAAAGTTCGCTGGTTCCTGGCCAATTGGAAGTGGCAGCCAGCGAGTCCCTGTCTCGTGAAATTAAAAATGAACTACAGTCAAAATGTTGTTGGGAGTGTTCTAAGGAATTGGTTCTTGGCTTCGTGATTTTTTTTTTTTTAAAAAAGCCAAAAAGATTGGTTCTGCGATCCAAAGGCCTTTGTAGCCACAATGAATTATTGGTTTGAGTCACGGGAAGCAAGAGTGGGAAGTTCTGGGGCTTTGGGGTAGGTAAAGCTAAAAAGCAATCTGCTCCCTGATTGCCCATCTGGTTCTTGGTGGTGTGAAATGACAGAAGCAGAGTCTCCCTGTTGGGGAGCAGAAAGCAGGGAGAGCAGAAAACCAAGTGTAACGAAGATGAAAGGAAGGCCGTAGAAATGAGAGGCCGGACCCTCAGCTGGTGATTTTGGTGGAGTTAGGCTGACTTACACCAGAGAAGAATCTGGCCCACTACAGCCCCCAGTATCCCCTTTCAGATGGACATGTTTATGTCCCAAGATGAAGAGGATCGTTCACTTGAGGTTAAATGTCTAGGTGTTGTCCATGGGCTCTTCCGTACCTCGTTTAGGAATCACGGTCTAACATTTTCCCCCCATTCCTTGTCTTTCCGTTCTCCAGAGATGACAACAATATAACATTACTTTTTCTAAATGAGCCAAACAAGTTATTTTCTTTATCCCAGACCATCCATCAACCCAGCCTTATTCATTTAGTCCCTCTAATCCATCATACTGCTAATGCGCCTGTAACCTTGGCATTTAAAGCAGTGAGTGAGGTTTATATTTTATTCCAGTATCAAACACGCCATCCCTCATTAGAGCTGGCACAACCGATGTGCATTATGAACTTGAGAGTTCAAGTTAGAGAGAGACTTTCTGTGTCAAGGACAATTCTCCAAGTATGGAAGTTTTGTTTTGTAGTATGGGTTAAGCCCATGATCCATCACAGGAATTTAACAATAATCCTCTCTGCCAACAGTATGGTTCTCCCTAGCTCTTGATATTTACGTTAAGTTAGAGCAGTTCTTGCTTGAATGACATTGAGTGCTAGCATGGAAGAAAAATGACAGCGGTTAAATTGGCGATAAACGGTTGGAGATATATTGGCAGAAGTGTTGAAAAGTTTCTTTGTAAAACTTTAAACTTGGGAAGCAGTTTCTTAAACACGAATCACTAAAGCAACTGATGGGCCCTAAACAGTGTTATCAAAGAAATCACTGCTTTGGAAATAGATTAACACTTTAGTCCTATAATGAAAGTAGAATACAATCTACTGAACATTAGCAGTATGATGGATTAGAGGGATTAGCTGAATAAGGCTGGGTTGATGGATGGACTGGGATAGAGAAAATAACTTGTTTGGATCATGTAGAAAAAGTAATGTTTTATTGTCAACTCTGGAGAACAGAAAGCCAAGGATTGTGGGGGAAAATGCTAAACTGTGATTCCTAAATGAGGTACTGAAGACCATGATGAACGCACAACCTCAAGTGAATGATATTCTTGATTAATGTAATTGATTTTATTATACTCTGTCAACACATAGCATGGGGGGGGGCGGAGAAGAGGAGAAATCTCTCGGTTAATATTCAAATGTAAAAGCATTGACCCCCATTTGTACTGATAAAATATTTAATCTTGCTTAACAAATCTGTTAGTTAATTTATTCTCTTTTGGGTCTTTTAATTATTGGAGGAGAACCTCTGAGCTTCTGCCAGTGGTCTGAAATTATTCTAAGTAAATATAAAATATGTTGGATAGTACATTATTGTTCGTTGTCTTCCATTGTGCAAGAACTCGTATACAAGAATATTGACATTGAACTGCAGCAAATTTAAAACCAAGGAAGTGCTTTTTCATGCCAAAATAATTGGCCTGTGAAACTCATTGCCACAAGATATTCTCAAAGCCAAATTGTTTAGCAGGATTCTGAAATGAAACACATTTTATAGGTCGTGAGCTTCCAGATTTACACTAGCAAGGATTTTTTTTTAATCTCCTTAAAGAACATTAAGGGGTGTTTGGCTCAAAATCTGGGTTTTGTAACAACATTTTAAGTCTCATCTAAGGCCAATTCTGATTTATTTACTTACAGAATTTTCCATTGGAAAATTAATAAAATAAACCAAAGCAGTCCCTGCACCAATTGCAATGCAAACGTTGTAGTATTTGTTGAGTATATAGAAACCCCAAAGTGACTGACTGGAAACTGACATGAAACTACTGCAAAATACATTAGACTTCCTGAAAGGCAAGACAACTTTTTAAAAATTAATGTGCGCATAGAAGTTACTAGCTCTCTCAGGTGTTCTCTATAGAAGGTGTGGGTGGGGGGGTGTCCCTCTTTTGTATTGGCAATAAGGGAAAATAAAACTGTGTGTGTGGTGGGTATTGTTAAAATTTCTTTTGCTTTCTAACCAGTAGATAGGAGTAGTTCTCATGGATTTCTCCATTGTAAGACTAAGCAACAACTGACTGAACAAACATCTTACTTACTGGTAAAAAGATAGAGGAAAACGTTTTCCACTGTACCCATGTAGACAAACCATATCACACACATCCTGCTAGCCCTTTCCCTTTTGCCTGCAGAAAACCCACTGTGTACACATTGCATGTTTGAGGGCTTTTTGAGGTTGGGGAGACATGTCTATGAAGAAGCGCATGGCAGGGACAGCCTTTCTATACACTATCTTCTCCTATCACGTTTGTGGGCAAATTCAGATGGGATTAAGATACTGTCCATATTGGTTAGTATCATGAACTCCTGCAAATCCAGTTTTAAGTAATTTAGCCCACACTGAATGGGGTGTTAGGGAGGCAAGCAGTGATATCCTGGCACTGGAGGAAAAGGCTCTGGAAAAAGTGGTTTTCCTAAAACCATTACAACGTCCCCCCCACAGATCTCGGCCTGTCTTTACAATGAAGGGCTACACCCCACCTGACCACTGGCACATGCTGTTCTCCAGCTCACCCCTGTTCCAAGGAAATAAAAATCTCATCAACTGTCACTTCTATGTAATCTTTTCTCCGGAACTGCTGAGAAGGTTCTGGTGAGGCAGGTCTGGTTCTGCCTACGTGTAATGGACAGGAGAAGGGCTGACCAGCACCCGGTGACTAAGCGGTTAAACTCAGGAAGCTAGCAAAAGTGTTGTCCGGGGGCTGGGAGAACCAATCGAGAGAGAGTTTTGAAATTTGAATTGGATATAGATTCCTTGCCTACTTTCTTTGTGTGGGGGAGAGAAACCAAGAGTTGACACACAGATTGATTTAAACCCAGGCGGGACTACCAGTGGACTGAACAAAGAGATAAGAAGTAAGTAAAAGGGAAAGAGAAGTGAATCTAGTCGCGTTCAGGGTATTTTCTCTTTATTTTGTGGTTTGGTTTGAACTGCTCTGTGAATCTCTGCCTACCCGCCCCATTTACCATCTATCATTGTGCCCAGAGACTTTTCTCTGTGTGTTAATTTGTTTTCCTTAGTTGCTCTGTAACCTCTAGCAACCAAGTAGGCTTTCTCCAGTTTCTCTCTTGTTTTGTAATAAAAATCCCTTTTTTTAACATGATGATTTGATTCTGGTGTCCTGAAAGGTCTGTCAGTCTCTGTGGGTATCTGCATGCCTCAGACTGAAGGGTCAGCTACTAGGGACTGCAGCTTGTTTCTCTCTCCTTTTTTCAAGCTCTTTTTGGGGCAAAAGAGCTTGAGGTACCCCTGAGGGGGGAATCAAGTGTTCACCCCTGGTTTGTAGGGATAAAAATCACTTAATGTTGGTAGCAAACCTTCAAAATCTATGTGGTGTGATTCTGGGAGGGAAGTTTTTTTTGTAACCAGTTCCTGTAGAGGCAAGGTTTTTAAGCACTCTTAAGCACAAGGTTTTTAAACACCCCCACCTTCTGTACTCAGAGTGGGGAACAGCCCTGACACCATGGGACCCAGGTTATCCTGATTCCTGCCAATGTGGTTTGAGAGGCAGCATTGTCTAGTGGGTAGGGTACTGGATCAGGACATTTGCCACTCACCTTATCTGTGATCTTGGATGAATCACTTTACTTCTTGGTACAGGGTGAACTTGTCTAGGCAGCACTCTAGGGTCCGGCAACACCCGTGATCCAGCATGATTTTAGTGAGCCGGATGCCCACTTACCATGGGTGCGACCAAGTTTCCTGCAGTTCCATAAAGTTTGTTTACAGCCACCGGGCCTGGCTCTCAGTGTTCTGTGCTGTTTATTTAGCTCTAATTTACCCCTACATGTCCTCTAACAGCCCGGTAAGCAGTGGAAGTGTTGGCAATGCTGCTGGACAATATTGACATCCTGTGGTTTGGCAAATTCTCTGGTCAGCGCTGGTCAGGCCCTGAGGGTGCTGGAATAGAGAGGTTCAACCTGTATCTATCTTTCTGCCTCTTATCTGTCTTGTCTATTTAAAGGTAGATGGTAAGTTCTTCCGGACAGGCATGGGCTCTTTCTATGTGTTTGTACAGTCCCTGACACACAATGGGACCCTGATCTCAGCCTGTGCTCCCACTGGAATAAAAATTAATGATCTTTATAATCACTAGCTTGCCCCTATGAAAAAGAGGGGACAGTCTTTCATATTGTCTGGGCTAGAAATGGCAGCTTTCCACTGATGAATAAATCACCAGTGAATTTCTGAATAATCTAACGCATAGATTTGAATAGTTTATTTTTATTTGAAAAAATTATTCACCCAGCTCCAGTCCTGAGGCATTGGACTGTTGGACAGTGATCTTATTACAGACCTCTTTTAAGTCATGCTAATCTATTTTAAGGTCCTATTTATTGATCCCTTCCTTCATCATTTGGAGTAATCTGACCATTAAAACTCATGATAAAAATATTAGCCATGCCGTTATGTATCTTTATGCTACATTTTACACATCCACTACGTTAGATACAGACTTTAGTCATGGGAATTTATAATGCAATAAAAACTTATTGAATATTGCCATTCAAATTGAAACTGAAACAAAATACGAGAATATGAAGGGGGATGCTCATTGTAGGTTGCCATCCTCACTGGGCAAGTGTCTTAGGCCTCCCCCCAAGTTGCACAATCAAAAATGTACAACACTCTTCCAGGATGCAAGCGTTCAATACGCTGTCTGCCTTGCACCAGAGCTTCTAAACAAGTCTGGCCTCTTTATTGGAGCATAGGCCACTTCCCCATGGCTGGCAGGGGAACCCATACCCACCACTTCTTAGGGACCCCATAAACAATAACCATGTCCTACTGCGTCTGGTTCACTGCTGCTATTTTTTGGGCCTTTTCCCATGTAGCCCCGTTCTCCTCACCCTGACCTCAGGACTGAAGTTCTCCAGTGTTGTTCTTCCTTACTGCTTGCCAATGCCACCAAAACCCATTTTCTACTTGTCTCTTAGGCTCGTATGGCCAATAGGGTGCTCCCTTCCTTGTTCCTCTGGTCCCAGCTGGAAACAGACCTGCTCAAGGCCTGTAGCTCCTTTTATCTGAGCCTGCTGGGCCCTGGCTACCTCTGTGCATCTTTTCTAGGTAAGCTTGGAGGAGCCACCTTCATGGGTTCCTTTCTGAGGCAGGTTGTCAGAACACTGTGGAGCCTTCATCAATGGGCCATGAAGGACCAGGTACATCCTATCACAAAAAGGGCTATCCTATAAAACCAAAGCAAAACTTATTCCCTCCCCCGTTCCAAGATCGCTATGCCTGAATAAATATTTAATCTAACTGCCATTAAACTTTCTGCATGTTTTATTACTTTAATTAAAAGTGAGAGGAAGGTTAAAACATAAAGGTTTCCTGTATTGTAGCTACTTTAGAAGGCTCTGATCTGCAAAGCGCGCATACATAACTTTCAGTATGTAAAGTGTGTATTAAAGTCAATGAGACTACTCAAGGACTTAAAAATATTCATGTGCTTTCTGGATTCATATATAGATTAAGAAGACATCTTACAAAGTGGGTTTTTTTAGTGTAAAATTTAAGTTTGCAAAATTTGTAGAGGAAAAAAAATCCAGGTTGTTCCAATTATGCATGATTTGTGTTTATGTGCGCGCATGCACGACGCACACACACACACACACACACACTCTAAATATATATATAATTTGAGAGTGACTTTGTGTGTCCTTTCTATGAGCCTGTCTGTTCAAGAACTCCTAACCAGTAAGAGCTTGGACCACCAAATTTGGTATACAGCTTCCACTTATCATAATGTAAAGCAAGGTGAGGGTTTGGTTGGGCCAGGAAAATGGGATGTGCCTGAAACGAGATTGCTTCTCAAGAAATGGAAAGGGAAGACTGTGCTCTATAATGACCACATGGGGGCAGCAGAGAATGAGATGCAAAACAGGGACAGTTGTACTGTACAGTGACCACAGGGGGACAGCAAGGGGAAGCAAGTTATGGGTTTGGTTGTGCCAGGAAAATGGGATGTGCCTGGAATGACATTGCTGCTCCATAAAGCCATGTGGAAAAGAGAGAGAATCATCAGGCAGGTGAAAGGGACTGGTGGAGGCACACCCCCTTCCAGGACTGCCACAGCCAAAAGCCTCCCGCCCTTTAGCAGGGGCAGAAGGAGCTGAAGGTCTCCCCTCTCCCCGTTCGTACGGAAATATTTCTGACTCTTCCCACTTCATCAGGGACTGAGGGCAAAGTGCACCGTTTGCTGCATTCCTCACTCTGACTGGGGAGTGTAGGAGGGCAGATGAACTTTGATCTGCTCCAGTTGGGGGACATACACCCCTCCCCCGGCTGTGCACCCTGGAGTTGCAACAGCCATGGAGAGGTGCTTCTCACCTGGCTTCAAGTTTCTGCAGTCAGAGGGTGATGGGGTAGTCTTCTCTCCCCCAGGGCACCAGCATCCTGAACCCCTCCTCCCCAGCCCCACCTTAGAGTAATGATTGAAATGAAAAGAAAAATTGAGTTAAGGACCTGAGCAATGATGGGTAAATCTTCCAGTGTGTGACTATATAAAATACTAGAGGACTTACCCCACATTGTCCAACCTGGAGTGGGAGGAGGGGATTGGCAGGCCACCCACCAGCTGCTCTCCAGGTCGGGGGTTCTTCCTAGGGCCGGCCGGGGGCAGGGAGGTCATTGTGAGTATAACGGTTTCCTGTGCTTGCTGCCCCTCTGTGGTCATTCCTGAATATAACTGTCCCCGCTGTCTCACCCCTCCCTTTCCATTTGCTATAAAACAATCCCATTCCAGGCACATCCCATTGTCTTAGCACAACCAAACCCTGACCTTGCTTTAAGTTATAAGAGGAAGCTGCCTACCAAATTTGGTGGCCTTAGCCGTTTGAGGAGTTCTTGAACAGACGGACACACAGATGCACAAACTCTAAAATATGTATCCTGTAACATTGCATGAAAGATTTTAAAACTGGGTATGTCAGAGGGATTCATTCTCCATATAAACCTAATACATCAATTGGTCCAAGATCGTGGATCAGTTGATGTATTAGGTTTATAAGGAAACCATTATTGTGTCCAGTGCCGCCGCCAAGTGTCTAATTGGATCCACAGTGCATCTCCTTTCCGACTGCACGCAGATTGCAAGGGATAATAAATGGGCAGGACCCTGTAATATAACTGAGCGGAATGACCGAAGTAATTTAGAGCACAGTCCATTAACCATAAAACAGTTTATACCCAAGCGTGATGAAAAGATGAGAGAGGAGCTGAGAAGTGATACAGAGAGTGTCTTACACACCACAGTTACATAGATTCAGCAGTTTCGTGGTTGTTTTTTCCCTTCATAGGCAGGGAGCGATTTGTCAGAAAACATTACAATTCCACAACCAGTTATACCGAAAGATTTACCCTGCATTGCTCAGGACCTTAACTCAAATAAATTTTGGTTTTCTTCATTTAAATCATTGCTCTGGGGTGGTGGGGCTGAGGGTGAGAGGTGCAGGCTGCCCCAGGGAGAAAGGACTACCCCAGTCCTTTCACCACAGCAGCTTGGGACCAGGTGAGAAGCGCCTCTCCATGGCCACTGCAGTGGGCACAGCCAGGGGAGGGGTGCATGTCCCCTGCCTGAGGGAGGGGGGAGCAGACACACAAACTCTGAAATATAGTAGATAGCTGTCCCTTTCTCTACCCTGTCCCCAATGTGATTATAGCTGTCTTGCTCCCTGCCACTGGTCCCTTGCTGCCCCCCTGTGGTCATTCTGCAGTATAACTCCCTTCTACCAGATCCCTCCCTTTCTGTTTTGATGTGAAACAATCCAATTCCAGGCACATCCCGTTATCCTGGCACAACCAAACCAAAGCCTTGCTTTTTAGTTATGAAATGTGGTGGGTGCTGGTGTTGGTGAGGTGGGGAGTTTGTGGTGTGTCCTCCTGTCCTGACTCTCACCTGGGCTGCAGCTGCTGGTGCCTGCAACTCTGAGAGGCAGGATTCTACCCCAGTGGAAGCAGACTACATGGGGGTGGGGAAGTGCTGGGGCCTGTGCAGAGAAGTGGAGGTCAGTTTGGGGTGTCCTGACTCTCTCCCATCTGAGCTGCAGCAAGAGTCAGAGCCTCTCTGTTTCAGTACGGCAGTCCTACCTGGGCTGTGGACAGAGGAGACTCTCCTGGGCTGAGAGAGGAAGCAGGGTGCATGAGGGATACCAAAGTTTCAGGAGGGTTATGCCAGGCTATGGGAGGCACATGGGTGGTGGGATGCTGCTATGGAAACTCCATTGTCTCATTAATGCCTCAGAGGGAGCTTAGTCCAAGTGTCTTCCCTTTTCTTGTTAAGGCTGGAATGAAGAGGAGTTGGTTTTAATTACCAGCTGATAATTACAAGATCTGAAATATGTCAGGGAAGCTACGACGAAGGCAAAGAATAATGTAGCACTCTGCTGTTTTCCAGTTAGACTTGTAGAGCAAACACAAAACGGTGAGTCTTCTACAGTTCAAGACCAAAATATTTTCCACCTAGTATCAGGAGAGAAAGATAAAGAGCTTGCTTTTAGCTCTGTTGAATTTAACAGATGGCCATCTGCCCAGAGATGTCAGAAAACCTGGGCTAAAATGTAATTTGTTTGGAGGGAGACCGATCTAGATCAGAGATGTAAAAAGGGCTGAGAGAGTCTGCATTAGCAGATCTTAATGCAGGATCTGACTTCACTTGTATTGGTGTTTTTCTATTGTGAAGCATATAGGCTGCTTTTGTAGATAAGGATTCAGGCAGTGGACAGACCTAGGTCATGACATTTGCATGATTATTACATTTCAAACAAAAGTTTTATATAGGTGTTAATGGCTTAAGGTCTGAAAGAAAAGGATTCTTTTTAATAGAATTTTTGGAGTGTTGTAAATATCTTAAAAACTCTGATCTTAAACACCTTGTGTTACTAATCAATACATAGTAAATTGTTAAAACTGGAAGACCTTTATCATGGGTCCTGTTTGGCCTTCCAGTTAGAGTTGGATTCCAGACAAGTGATTTCCATTAAGTTTTAGAATTTGTTTAGGAAGGGTTATTGGCATTAAGGCCAGATCTTTGCTCTCTGGTATAGTTCTAGATCTTATGAGTCAATGGGAGTACTTACTAAGTGCGATGCGAGATGTTTTGTAGGACTTTATTTGCAAGGTCTTTGAAGAATGGATCTGTCTCCAAGCTCTGAAGCCACATGTTAAAATGCTCTGGGGCTTCTACTATTTGCGATGGTGATGCATACAATGTGAAAGTTTTCAAACTAGAACTTTTTTCTGTTTTATAGGTCTCTGTTTCACTTGCATAAAATGAATCCTAAACCTTCATTTAAAATACCCATAACCAACCACCTGATGTTTTATTCCCCTTACGATTTTCAGTGGTTGTTTGTGACTTCGTTTGTTTGCTGTCTGCGTTACTTTATTACTTATTTTACTGTTCTGTTTGTGCACTATTAATGAAATGAAGAGTTGACACCCCAGAGAAACTATATAAGTCTGAGTGAATGCCTTTTACTCTTCGTTCCAATGTCAGTAAATATTGCATTAGTATTTACAGAGAGAGCACAACTATCTCTAGCTTAGATTTGTTTAGCAGCTTAAAGCTGAGCTACGTGTGGATAATTTTGTGTGCAAGAGGGATAGTTTGGAAAACACAAGAGTCTGTAGCATGCTAATGTTTTGGCATGTGCTTTGGTTTCTGAATGCAGCTTTAGTAGAGATTCTGAAGATTTAGTGGTCTATGGGAGTAGGCAGTTAAATTGGGGCTCTGTATATTTTTTCTGCTTTTACTAAATGGCCATGTTTCGATTGATTTATATATCTGTTTTCAGTTGGGCCTCCTTTTGGTGCGTTTACTAGCTTGAGTTGTTAGGATGATAAAATACATGCAATCCAAGAGTACTGGTAATTTTCTTTGTATTTGATATTAAACATCTTAAGCATTGCTTAGGTATCCCTTATTTTTTAATATTTTTTGTCTTCCATCCCAATGAACTGTTTAAAATACATATTTATCTAGGTTTTTTGTTTGTACTGGTGGTGCACGTCCACACGCGGCCTCAATATCAACGAGAAGTCCTGTGGTACCTTATAGACTAACAGATTTATTGGAACATACGCTTTCGTGGGCAAAGACCCACTTCGTCAGATGCATGTCACTTCGTCAGATGCATGTCTGACATGCATCTGATGAAGTGGGTCTTTGCCCACGAAAGCGTATGCTCCAATAAATCTGTTAGTCTATAAGGTACCACATGACTTCTTGTTAGTCTGAATCTGCAAGAACAACACGGCTACCCCTCTGATACTTGGCCTCAATATCGGTGCTACACATAAAATTCAACCTACCCAAGGATGGAAAAGTAGGAACATTGGGCTCCACCTAGAATTACAATAGCAGAGCCAACTAGCAGAATCCCTTCTGACAATCTGGGCAGTGTGATAGTCACAGGTTAAAGCAGTTCAGCCGTGCTTCACGAGATGTGACTTTTCTTAAGCAAGGACTCCAATGGTGACATGCAAAGATTCCTGTTCCGCATTGGTGTGCAGAAAAACAGCTATTTGCTTTCAGCCAATCACCTGCCAGAAAGTTCCTGTCTTAATATAATGTTCCTTCTGATGGAGCCTCTTGTCCTTGGGAATCCAGACAGCCCAAATATGGGGGGGGAAGGGAGCACCATGTTTTTACACGGACACGTCCTGATAAAGCCCGGCTCTCGCTTACATTACAGCTTGATCTTGCAGGCTGGTGCTCAGGGTGAGGACAGCCAAAGCGCTCGGGTCTCAGTGGTCGCTTGGCATCTCGGCCGCGCGGCCCTGGCATTGTGTGTGTGTGGGGGGGGGAGCGGGGAAATGTGCCCATTGCTCGGATCTAGGAGAGCACGCCTGTAGGTCAGGGAGCTTTCTGGAGTTGGGCACTGGAGACCAGAGGCAGGAAGAAGGGCAGGCCCGAAGGTGGCGTTTCAGGGGAAATGCAGCAAATGGAAAAGCTGATGTCCTGCCTACCTTGCTGAGTGAACGCATCTGAAAAAGCTGCTCCTACCCTAGATGGCAGTGGGGATTTTAAATCTCCTGAGCCCATGTTAGGCAGAGGATTCTTGCTAGGTCACCTGCCTGCAATAGCCATACCCTTCAGTCTAATGGATTGTATCCAAACGTCCCATTCAGCAGCTGTACAATTGTCCCGCCACCCGTCTCAAGGCCTTAAACGACTGAAGCCGGCTGATCACTGAGAGGCGTAAACCCGGAGTGACTCCCCAGAGATCAGCGGTGTCACAGCAATATCAGTCCAGTGCCTGTTGCCTCGGCAGCTGTTCTTCCGCCTCGTTCTGTGTTTTCACAGCCTGATGAAGACGTTGATTCTCACCAACATCTGGTGCCTTTCCAATATGGCTCACTGGTCCAATAGTCAGTTGGTTCTGCTGCTGTACTACTTCACCTTAAAACAGGTTGAACCTCTCTAGTCCGGCGCCCTCGGGGCACGACCCGTGCCGAACCAGAGAATTTGCTAGACCACAGGAGGTCGGTACTGTCTGGCCGCCTTTCCAAACCTTCCTCTGCTTACTGGGCTCTTACATGACTTTTAGGGGTAAATTAGCGAAAGAACAGCACAGAACACTAAGAGTCAGGACTGGTGGCTGTAAATAAACTTTATGGGACCATGGGAAACTTGGCCACACCCATGATAAGCGGACATCCAGCTCACTAAAATCATGCCGGACCACGGATGTTGCCGGACTAGAGAGGTTCAACTTTTAGTCTCCGAACATAGCTTTTCACGTGGAACTTTCACATTGTTTTTCTCTTTCACTGTGGTGTCGGGGGCCAATTCATATGAAATCCTGTGATCCTAGAGAACAGCTACTCAGGAAAATATGAAGTGATTTTCGGGAAAAACAGAATGTCACACTAATCCTTATGCAGCTTCACTACTTAAGGCTGGACACACTCTGTGTAGTTTTAAAAGTCCTAAAGTGAAAGGGATTCTTCCTAAATTAGCCCTAGATGGTGCCCTGGTACCTTGCTAAGGAATCACTTAGGCTTTCAGGAACTGTTCTTACATTATCTGAAGGGAGAATGTCTTCCAGGGTTTTAGTTTCAATATTTTCTCTAATGTGCTTAAAAGGCCAATAGCTAACATATGTATCACCTGGGAAACTACCCGCTGTTGTGCTAGAAATGTGACAATTTGAAAGCATAATGTCTGGTAATGTCTTGAGGTTTCAAGAGACACGTTATAATTTATATTTTCCAATTGAGAGGTGGCGACTCCCAGCTGGGACTCAGATGCACTCTACAATTGGAAAAATATTACAATTTGCCACTCTGGTTATTGCTAATTGCAGATAATTTATCCTAGCAGTGTGAACACTGGACTTGGATTAATCAGGCTTTTTAACATTCAGGCAGAGCTGTCCCGTCCATAAGACTGTTCAGGGCAGCTGTTCCAGACCCCGCACCTTGGAGGGCCCCGAGGTGCCTGTCCCAGCCTGTCCTATAGACATGGGGAACAGACCAGGCTGGTGGATTGTTCAGTTTCCTGTGGCTCCCACAGCTGCGGTAAGTGGGGAGGGGGCCTGACCCCTGCTGCTGCCCCGCACCAGGTCCCCTGGTAATCTACCAGATCGCATGTCTCACGGAGGTGGCTTCAACGAGGTGGGGCTGGACTTTGGGAAAGAGGTGGAGTTGGGGGCAGGAAGGGGCGGAGCCTGAGGCAGGAGGGTGTTGACCCAGGCCTGGCACCCCTTAGAGATGGCCCTGCATTCAGGGGCGGTATTTAATGGGTGTGGCTCTTTTTAAAAATAAATCCTTGGTTATGTAACTGACTTCATTACTTGCTACAGGATTTTAGTTCCAATCAGATGCTTAGTTCAGAGTTACTTGCATTGGCTCAAAACCGTCCGGCTCATATTTAAGAAATATCATTAATGGGTTGAATACAGTAGCAAATGGCTTTAGCAGGTGGTGATATGCCAAAGTGAATACTAAATATATAAATTCAACACTTTTGAGACTAAACCATTGCTTGGCTATAACTCATTCCATAACTAAAAGAGCGAGCCTTCTGATAATGTGGTTTTTTTCCCCGATTGTAGCTTTGGTAAGAATAATCAGAATAATTATAATCCGAATATCTACCAGTAGGGCCAGCAAAATCAGGTGCAGATCAAAAGAGACCGTTGCACTGCCATGTTTCATATATTCTCCATAGAAACTTAATGAGCACAGCTGACAATTCTGTCATGTGCTGCCAGGCTCAGTCTGCTGGGCTTTGGTCTGCTGTTCAAGACTTTCACGGGTGACCTGTCAAGGCTGGTCCCCACTCTGGCACTTCGAGTGCAGGAGGGGGCCCACAAGAGACTTAAATACCTTGCCTCTTATCAAGTTCCCAAGGTCACAGATTCCCTGCCCTTGGGAGGTAGTTGCCACCACCCCACTGGGGGGGAAAAAATAACCCAAATCAGTTGTTTTTAAACCCAGGAAGAGTCACTTGGGAACTTCTTCCCGTGCAATTCCCCAAGCTCTTTTACCACAAGAGAGCTTGCAAAAAAGAAAACATTGCAATCTCTGATAGCTGACCTCTCAGTCTTCGGTATGCATACGCAGACCTCACGTAAATCACATCATAGTCTTAAAAAAAGGTAAGCTGTAGTAACAAAACAAAAAGAAATACTTGGTAAAACATACTTGGTTGGTAGGTGTTATAGAACAGCTGAGAAAAACTGATGAAAGCAGAGAACTGCTTCCTTGGGATTCAACTTCAGTTACAGCATGGGGGGAGTATCAGAGGGGTAGCCGTGTTAGTCTGGATCTGCAAAAGCGACAAGGAGTCCTGTAGCACCTTATAGACTAACAGATGTATTGGAGCATAAGCTTATGCTCCAATACATCTGTTAGTCTATAAGGTGCTACAGGACTCCTTGTCGCTTTAGCATAGGGGAGAAGGGCCTTGATCCAAGCACAGAGGAATTCCGAGCCAGGAAGTAAAAGAAATTAACCTGATTGCAGCTAACCAAACATTCCCTTTCTACTGAAGAAGTGGGTTGTGCCCACAAAAGCTCATAGTACCATCTGCATGTTTTGTTAGCCTGGTAGCACTTTAAAGACTATTTGTTGTTTAAGTTTTCCCTGTTAGACTAACTCGGCTACCCCCCTGAAGTTTTATATATTACACTGAACGTGGCTTGTGTCTTCACTGCAGCCTGATCGTCTCACAACCTTGGCTGCCTAGCCAGGTTCGTTTCAGAGCATCCTGCAGAAACTCGGGCAACTTCTGCCATAGTGCGCACTCATCACAAAGTGTGCCCAGGGAACACGTGTAGCGCACAAACGAATCTCCTGGGGGAAAGTTGCATGTGAAATGAAATGCTGATTAGCTCTCATGCTAATGCTGAACTCATGATTTAGAAGTGGCCAGGGTGGTGAAGGCTCATCAGAACTTCTCAGGCTCCTGTTGGGTGTAATTTTAGGAAATGATAGGACTTTTTCCCCCCCCCCAATTCCTCAATTTAAAAACAAACAGCAAGGGCTGAGCTAGTAATCTTTGCCAGTGCAATGGCCATACAGCAGTGACTAGTTAAGTTTACATCGTTGGCTTCCATGTAATGTTAAAGCCTCCCCCGTATTATCTGAATACTTCACTATCCCTAGTGAATATATTCTCACAGTACTGCTGTGAAGCAGGGAAGTATTACCCCCCTTTTAAAGGTGAAGTGAGCAGCACAGAGAACTGAAGATGGCTCAGCACGTCTATCTAGCCCTTAACCCCTACATCCAACGCTTCGGCGCTGGTGCATTCACAAAGCCACTTTTCAGCTGCCGCCCAAATGCCCCATAAACTTCCACCAGTGGATGTGTGTAAAGCCACCTCGGACACTGCCGAGCTGACAAGTGCCTGACGCCAGAAGGCTGACGGGATTATGTCGCATTTGGGGCTGGATCCAGCAAGCGTGATCAGAGACTGGCCTAGGGTATGTTTACTGGATTGGGCCCTGGTCAACCCATTGTGGTGGAGTCATGGTCATCCTCTCTCTCTCCTGTTGAAGGTGTTCTACTGTGTACTTAAATATCCTGAGAGAGAGAGACCCAACCCAGAGTAGCTAGTAGCCCAGGGACTAGTGTGCACACTCTTGAGGTGAGAGACTTGAATTCAAGTTGCTGCTCTGACTCAGAGTGGGGATTTGATCCGGGTCATCCACATCCCAGATGAGCAAGCCAATTGCATCCCAGTCCAGTATTTTAACCCCAAATCACCCTCCCTCTCCACACCAAACCACCTGGGCTAATGTTTCTTCAACAGATCAGTAAAGTACTGAACCAGTGATGGAGCAGATGCAGTGTGTGCTAGCTCCTGGGACACTTTACATCTCTTTTATTCAAATACCTGAAAACAGGCATTAAAAAAGCCTGGATGCGTATTGGAGTGAGTTAGCGCACGACATGGTCTGGAGTGTAGCGCTTGTTCTGTTTCCAAGGAAACTGACGTATCAGTTTGCAAAGTTGCCTGGTTGAAGTTGGAGGTGAACTTCCACCCCCCTGGCATGCTTGTCTGAGGAGGATCTTGTTTGCTAGCTGTTGGCCCAGTGACTGGTTCAATTGACTTCACAGCAAATCAACAACTGGCTCATTTATCCTGCTGGGATCGCCTTGCTGATCCAATTTGAAATCCTCAGGTTAGCTAAAGGGGGAGAGGTTGAGTGTTCTGGATTGAATTTGGTAGGCAGCAAAGTCTATCTTTCCAATGATGGATAGTCTAGTAGCACTTTAAAGACTAACAAAACATGTAGAAGGTATCATGAGCTTTCGTGGGCACAGCCCACTTCTTCAGATGACTGGAGTGTTGGTGGGTTGTGCCCACGAAAGCTCATGACACCATCTACATGTTTTGTTAGTCTCTAAGGGTACGTCTAGGCTACAGGCTTTTGTCGACAGATACTGTGGACAAAGCTTCTGTCGACAAAGAGCGTCTAGACTACGTCCAGTTCTGTCGACAAAACAAGCTGCTTTGTCAACATGAGAGTGTAGACACAAAGGACAGCGTAGATGCAATAACGCCTTCTGTCGACAGAACTCTGTTGACAAAAGGTGTTATTCCTCGCAGAATGAGGTTTACCACCATCGACCAAACTGCCGAGTTCTGTCGACGTTATGCCGACAGAACTCGGTGGTAGTGTAGACACAGGTATAGTTTTGTTGACAAAAGTCCACTTTTGTCGACAAAACCCTGTAGTCTAGACACACCCTAAGGTGCTACCAGACTATTTGTTGTTTAAGTTTATCCTATTACAGACTAACTTGGCTACCCCCTCTGAAGATTTCCAATGATGGAAAGAGAGCAAATCACCGGCACAGTATTAACCAACATGTTGGCTGTTTGAGAGTTGGGAGCCTGTTCACACAGTTGTAGCAGTGTTAGTCCCATGCTATTAGAGAGACAAGGGGGAGGAGGGGAATAGCTTTTATTGGACCCACTTCTGTTGGTGCGAGAGAAGCTTTTGAGCTGTTTCAGAAGCTCTGTCACTTGAATGCTCTTCCTTACCACTAACAGAAGTGGCTCCAGTAGAAGATAGTGGAAGTCTCATTTAAATCCCTAACTAGATCTGCTTGGGAAAGCTTATGAGCCCACAGCACAGAGCATTTTAACTTGCATGTAACTCTACTGTGTTAGCAATGGAGTTAGCAATAGCTAAGCATTCGTTGTTTTGTTTTCTTTCCTGCAACTAGCATGTATACTGATGAACCATCTCCCTTCTCTTGTATGTTACTACATTTAAGGATTCCCAGGGAAGTTGTTTTGTTTCCGGAAGCACCAAATTGCAATTCTACATCTTGACCTGCCAGCTGAGAGCTGGGGAGTTGAAACTTGTGTTGAAGGGAGAAATGTCAGAAAATATGAAACCCACAAATGCACTTGGTGAAGTGTTCTGGGGCCAGGAACTTTCCCTGATCAATGCCTGAGTGGTGCAAACTCAGAAGCTGTCCCAGGCCAGCTGAGACTTGTTCAGGGAGAGGTTGGGTGGAGTAAGTTTAGAGGGTATGTCAAAGTGATAGGGGGTAGTGTACAGGCACTTTCCATAGATTCTCAGCTGGTGTGTGGCCTAGGCTATGTCTCCAGTGCAAACAAAAAATAAAACTCAGTCTCAACCCAGGTCAGCTGGCTCTGGGCTTCAAACTACAGGGCTAAAAATAGCAGTGTAGATGTTTAGCATCCAACTGGTGCCTCGCCTCTGAAACCCAGCATGGGGGGTAGGTCTCCTGCCTGAGCCCCTAAGTCTACACTGCTACTTCTAGGCCTGTAGAACAAACCTGATCAGCTGACCCAGACTGAGACTTGCTGCCATGGTGAGGGTGGTTTTGTTTTGCAGTGCAGCTGTACCCTTGGTGACCATGCCTGGCTACTGTAAGATTAAGCTGCTCTGACTTACCTAAGGGACAGTACCTGTTGGCCTAGCTGCAGGAGCCACAAGCAGCCTCTTTCCCTCCTGTGCTGAGCAGTTCTTGGGACTGGAGAATATCTAGCCCTATAGCTTTTGTGACTGCTGCTTGGTCTCCTTAGGCCTGCTGGCTATTTCAAGGTGGCCCACGTGATTGGCTGAGCTTTTACATTGATTTAAATAAGTTCAAATCCACTTTTCTCAAGGAGTCAAAGAGCTTGATGAGGAAATAAATCTGCCTCCACTTTGTGGAGAGGAAGCGTAAGCCAAAAACCAAACCACAGTACCGAGTGGCATGTTATGTTAAAGTTTTTATTGCTACGTGCTCCCCAATACAACAAACAGTATCAGTAGTGTACACTTTAATGAAGGAGAAATTAGCTTGGTAGAAAAGAAAGCAAAAAGGTACAAGGAATATCTACATCCATATTGCATATATGTGAAAGATTTGGGGGGGTGGGGTGGAGGAGAGAGAATTTGAGTTGGGGGGCATTCCAAGGAAGCAAATACATATCCTATTGGTCTGTTTGAGGCTCAGGGATTGTCTGTACGCAATCTACATAACGATAATTTCTTAAGCCCTTCAAAAGCCTTGCATAGAAGTAGCAGCAATTCTTCAGAGGCATTGAATCAATACTTCCATGGATTAGACTACTAACATCATCATGTAAGACAGACCCTCTTGTGAGGGTTAATTTGCCGATATTCTAGTTTTCATTAAGGTCTCCTGAAAGACTTGCATTCTATCATCATCTCAACAATCATGCCAAGTTACTATACACATTACTTCATCCATTTCCAAAATGTGATCCATGGTGTCCTAATATATTTCATAGTGACTTTAGTGCTACAAATGCACTGTTTTATTAAACAGTTTGCTCAGACAGGACAAATCATTTTGTGTGTGTGTGTGCAGAAAAACAAAAATTGCACCTCAAACTTCAGTAAACTATTTAATAACCTAAAGATGCTTGGAATAGAAGAAAACATGGTCATAAGGCTTTTTTAAAAAAATTAAATCAACAATTCATCTACAGTAGTTTAGTTACTTTAAATTTCTGTTCTATGCATATAACCATAGCATGTACATGTGTCTAATTACATCTCCCAATTTTTATCTTGGCAAAAATGTCACTGCTATTAGTGTAAATATTTAGTACATAAAATACGATTAAGAGTTCAACTTTTAATAAATATCTTTAGTTCTCAATCCTATATACAAGTACTTTACAGCAACACACAGGAGAGAGCATTACTGGATGAACAGAGAGAGATGGTTATTGACATAAATTACTAGCAAATTATTGCAGTCAGATGCATTGTGGTTGTGGAGTTTGAGGTGAAACATGCTGAAAAATAAATATCTCTCACCTTTAAATCAATGCTTTAAACAGGGAAAACATCCATTTTAAGTCTTGCTACAGCTACTTCTTATTAGTGCCTAGTCTAGCTCTGTGATGCGCTTTCAGCTTCAGAAACCAACAGCTCCTCCAGAAAACACAACTCTCAGTTGTCTTGTGAACAATACAGTACTTATAACATATGCACAATTACTTTTCTCATGAGTCTGTTCCTCTTAGGCAAAAGGAGAATTCAGAGAAGGCACTGCTAGTTCTAGACCTAAGCAATGCCAGCTACGTATAGGCTAGGGGTGTTAACATCGATTTCACTAGCGCACGTGATCAGTTTCTTCCATTTGTGATTAACATTGTTATGCTGCTGAACAGGCTTTTTAAGTGGTAGGTGACAAGCAGGGTTGGACCAGTAAGATGGCAGTTCCCCCGCACCTCAAAAAGGCATCACATTGTTGATATTAAAAACAAACCTTCCTAAGGTCAGTAGCTGTAATGCATATTAAAATGGAGCTCCTCTTTTTATTAAAATGCTGCTTTGAAAATCAATTCCTGGAATGTCAGGAAGGCAGTACTCAACGGCAGGCACCTATTACATGTCCAGAAATGTAACATAAGTAAACAATTGCTTGACAGCACAACACTCTTAAAAATAATACTGATTTTCTGCAATATACAGTATATATACACAACAGCTGAAATTTGCTCATACAATATTGGTTTATATAGATAAATTAGCAATACAAGTCTTATGGATTCTGTTGTTCCACTGCAAAAATGTTTTGTAGAAGTGTAAACTTTTGGTACCTGTGGTGGTGGTGTGTTTTTTTTTCCCTACATGTGATTTAAAAAAATAAAAACAATTACCTGATGTGCAAAATAGACTCTGGCCACTTTTCTTATACTACAGAACGACCACCACGCTCGGCAACTTTCTTTCATCGATGAGAATATTCTTTGGTGCTTTTTCTCCCGTGCATTCAAGCTAACCAGATAATGAAGTGCAGGAGGACGGCAGCATCTAGAAAGTGAACCAGCACTTACTGTTTTTTATTTACAACTACAATGAGCTGATGATCCATAGAGGGTCGTGCTTTTGGAAGTCAGCACGCACCAGGGTGTCCTGAACAAAAGATTTCGGTTACTATCCTCCTCTTCTCATTTGCTTTCATCTCTCCACTGGGGGGGGGTCTCAAAGCACGTCTCTTTTCAACATGCTTCTCATTTTTCCTTGAGGTTCTCGCCGGAGACAGAGCACCTGCAGAAGTGTTGTTAACTGCTGCCAAGGGAACAATGGCTGCCAAAACGGATGCATTACGGGGACTGAGAACACCAATCTTAGCAGCTGACTGATAGGGCATCGTGACCACCCTAGAAGTCTGACTTCCTGCTCGGTAAACTCTCTTCTGGGGTAACTCGGCACCTTTGGACTTGCTAGTTGATGCAGAAACAAGTACATCCATGTCCTCTTCTGTAGGAGGCCTCCTGCCTACAGAACTTCTGCTCTCCTCAGCGACCTCCGTGAGCTGAGGTACTAAAGATGTTGGCATCGGCCAGGCCCTAGGTTGGTACATCACTTCCTCTTTGGTTTCAGCAGCTTCAGAAAGGTAAGGAGGCGGGAGAGTGCTGCTGCGCTTGCTACAAGATTCACAGCACAGCTTGTTATAGCCGGGGATGGAGCAATAGCGAGCCAGCACCTCCATTTGACAGAAGATCGACTTGTCTCCCAGGCAGGGCTCATCTGCAAAACAAGCACAGCGGCGAGTGTAAACCGGGGAATGCACACTGGACAGCGTTTAAGAAGTTCAAAGGCCAAAGCCTACATCTGGAGAAGGGACTGATGATGGGGTGCCCAGCTTGAGATGCTGGAAGGGGACCTGTTGGACACCCACAAACTGAGCTGCACAAAATGACTGGACACCTTTGAAAGAGCTGGTGCCCTTGCACAGGAAACAGATCTTTCTGCCTGTAGGAAAGCATGAGCTGTGGAGGGGGAAGGCCAGAGATAGTTCATGAAGAATATGCTGTTGCATAACTTTGCATCTGCCACAGCATGGAAAAGCTGCCATCCTATGCATTGTCCAAATCAGACCCAAGATAATCCCTTCCAGTTTTGCTCTCTGTCAATAAGACTGAGGCCCAGAACGGACCTTCCCTTGAAGGGAAGGAAATTCGAGGTAGTATCTCTGAAAAATTCTTTTAGTGTGTTTTTAAAAGAAAAAAAAAAAAAAGACTCTTGTTCAAATAATTGCCAACCTTTTTGAGGTCTTGAGTGACCTAAACATAACTGATAACCCAAGCGTATGTTTTGTGAAAGGCCGGCCTTACATTTCCTAGGATGGGATGTATGTTCTTTTGAGGGTGATCTATTGGGAGGGCTCAGATCAGGTGCCAGTTGTCCCTGGAGCATGCATGAGAGCGCTTGGCTAAAGAACTGGATTATTTAGGCAAAAGTGCAGGAGCTGTAGCCATGCTGGAAAAATCAGCATGAGTTATAGAAAGCACTCACAAGCAGCCAAAACAAAAATGAACTCCCATTTCAAACCGAAAACGTGCATGTGCTTTTTACTTTGAGTGTGACTCGTTCAACTTGATTCACAGAAAGGTAAAAGAGTGAGGAGTCCTGTGGCACCTTACAGACGAGAAGACTTATAAGGGCATAAGCTTTTGTGGGTAAAGCTGATGCCCAAATAAATGTTTCTCTAAGGGTGCATCCACACTGCACCGTTATTGCGAAATAACAATGTGAGCGTGTACACAGCCATTCCATTATTTTGAAATCACTGACAGCTTATTCTGAAATCTGTAAACCTCATTCTACGAGGAATAACGCCTATTCCGAAATAGCTATTTCAAAACAAGACGTGTGTAGGCACTCCACTGCTGCTATTTCAAAATTGGCCCTGATGAAGGGGCTTTCTAAGTTATTCCTCCCCAGTGCCTCTTGGGGCTCTAAATTGAGATAGCACGTCTACATAAGGGAAGCCTGCCTCCGACTAATTTTGAGGCTTCCCTGCCGTGCTATTTAGAAATAAGCTATTTCGGAAGAACTATTCCGGAATAGCTTATTTTGAAATAGCCGTGCAGTGTTGAGGTGCCCTAAGGTGCCCCAGGACTCCTCGCTGTTTTTGCAGATACAGACTAACTTGGCTACCTACAATAGCTCATTTATTTCCCCTGACTCCAGTACACCTTAATTTACAGCTGTTTGTTTTGTTCCATTGATTCCAGCACACCCACTTAAAACAGGTGAGGATTAAAACAGCCCATCATTTATAAAAAAAAATACAAATTCATGTCATTGACAAATTGTCAATATTAGCATTTTCATTATTCTGTGGGCCCAATCTGACATCCTTCCTTGATTAAAAACTTCCTTGCTTCTAGGCAAACCTACTGCTAAATCTGCAACTCTAGCAGTGAACAGAACCCTGTCTATGAAGCATCATGCCTCTAAGTCTCTTGAGGAGGACTTCCACATGGGAACTAAAGGACCTTTTTCAGAATTCAAACTAGAACACTAATGTCAAAACTCAAATCTTTGCATGAACACTAGTGTAGCGCGCACACATCAATCATTACTTAACAGCCAGTGCTCCTGTGTTCTTTAAAAAGCATGTTTTGGAAAATGTAGCAACTTTTATGTTAAAAATACCTTAACTTGTGCACTTACTTGCATCTACTTCAGTGCAATTTCAAAGACACCACTGAAAGAAGTTACCAAATGTGTCAAAAAGTAATAAGCAATTAGTTTGGCTTTACTTGTAGATAACACACTTGATTTGTTCCAATTTTCTGACAGCTGATTTCACTCAAGTAGAGCTTTACAGGCTTGGATTTATCAAATCAATTGTATAGTGCAAAGATTTGATTTTGTACTTATCTACTTCCAGTAAAACAAATACAGTCTTTGAGCTGTGTACTCACGTAGTCCCTTTATTTTATTGTTTAGATTAATTCTGCACCAACTAGATAACCATTTCTTATTCAGTATATAGGTTGTTGTATCCTTCTGCTGGTTTTCATGGTAAAAATTCTCCTTTTCACATTTTATTTGTTTCATGGTCACTAGGGGAGGAATAAGTGAGAAAGCAACTGGCTCCTTAAATAAGGAAGCTTTATAGCTCCACGAAGATATTTTTAGCAGCGCCTAACAATTACCAAAGACAACTTTAGGAAGTCTACAGATCAATGAAAAGGCATCATCAGTGTCATAGTAAGTAATATATAATATTCTAAGTTTTGTATAGTACTTGCAGACCATGTTCTCACAGGACACTAACTAAACGAAGAAATATACCACAGGGTATTTAAAGATCATGGAAGGAGAGAGTGGATGGCAGATGACTTAATTATGAAATATGGGGGTGGGGTGGAGAATAAAAATGTTACACATGTAGCACTGAGATGTGGGAACAGAATGGTAAGTTTTCTATGTTGCATCCAAAATTCTTGTATCGTCTGAAACTGCGTGGCAAGAGTTTAATGCTCAGAGGTAAAATGCTCCCATTTTAATCATGATGGAATGAGCTGATATTCTGTAAATATCAAATTGGCATAACGTTTTAGGAAGCTCAAACTCTTGCAAACCATAATTAAGTGAACAGCAATTGACTAGAAAATTGAAACCGAAATTAATGACACAGCAGTCCGAGTAAAGAGTTTATATAGCCATCCTATAATAAAATAACCATAGTGTACAGAAACATAGCTATATAGTGATTTGCAAACCATATTTAGAGCCATAGTGAAAAGCGGAGCTTTATTTGAATATTTGACCCAGAGACATGAGAACTATCTACTGTAACAGTTGAATGAAAATTAATGGAAACTGGGCGCACAATCCCATTTTGACCCTTTGAAAGTTTTTGCTCTAGTAAAAATCACAGCCCCAATCTCTGATCCTCATTCTTCTGCTATTGGTTATAATGCTGGCTGTATTTGAAACACAGGGCTAGGAAGTTCAAATTTTCCAGCTGCTGTTCTGCAGAGTAGCTAAAGCTCTGCCGTCCCCTAGTGGTTAAAGCAGGATTCGTTCTGCGTTACTTGCGGGGCTAAAGATTCTGTAAACAGACCTTGGGTCATTTCAAACTCAGTATTTGGGCACCTGCAGAGAGAAGCCTGATTTTCAGAGGTACTGAACCCCTGTACCTGCCTCTGAAGTTAATTGGAGATGAGTGGCTTCATTTTCAACAGGGCGCAAACTTCAAGAAGCCTAAACATGGCCTTTAGACAGTGGTCAGTTTATGTACATGAGGTACATGATTGAAATGGGAGAAATCAGGATCCCTTTTTAACTGGAAGAAAATTCCAGTTTAAAGCACAGGATGTATTTTGTCACGAGACCGTTCAAAAGTTATGTCCTTATAACATTGTAGCATCGTCAAACTGTCTAAGCTTGGTATGCACGAAATTATTAGCATCTACTTCTACTGCCTCATCGCTCAAAAGGCAACATGCACAAGAGCGCAGAAAACAGAGCTGTTAAAGCTAAAACTGAAGCACTGTATCAGGGCCCGATTAACCCGTAAGCTAACAAGGCTGTAGCCTTAGGCCTGCCTCTTGTGTAAGCTCTCCTGGTCAGGCAAGCCGGGGGCCAGGTGAGGGAGTGAGCTTGCTCCTCCTAGCCCTGCTGGAGGCCAGAGTGCTCCTGCCAGCAGGAAAGACAAAGAAGCTCCTGCTGCTTTCGAAACAGCTCAGCTGTGCCACTGCCCCCCTCAGCTGATGCTGGCAGGATACTGCCTCCTGGTACCTAGTGATGAAGGCAGGGCGCAGAGGCAGTATTACCAAAGCAGTAGGTGTGAAGCTTTCACCGAACCTGCACACACTCTCCAGCCAAAACTACTGTTCCTCTACAAGGAACAAATTCCCACGCATTAGGAAAAAACAGACATCCCAGCCTGGCCCCCAATACTTACCCTCACTGGAAGGGACTGTACAAGTTAACTTCTGTACTGAGATGCTCAGCCTAGTTCCACAGGCCACTACATCTTGTTTTGTACTTTTAAGTGGTTACAGGAGCACTGGAGGAAGTTTAACAAAAACTTAAAGCTAAATAAACCTGAAGTTTGTCTTCGTTTTTCTGTCCTAACTCAACATAACATCTTTCCCAAGTCAAAATGCTGGGCAAGCCTGGAATGAGTGTGATCCAAGAAAGAAATGAGAACAAAGGCCAATTCCTGTTGACAGTTACACCTTTGTAGCCTTCGTGCCTTCAAGCCAGGGTCTGGGCAAACAGCCTCCATCCCCTGCCCCGCTAAACACTGAGCATTTTAAGGAAAAACAAGCGAGATCTGCAGTCTACTTGATCCTTCGTTGTACACCAGCATACTAAACAGACAAGATAGGTGTCACAACAGCAGTCCTGGTTGGGCTGTTCTTTTGAAAGGTCATTAAGGGCCCTTCTAAGATGCTGATTTTCAGTGAAGTCTTTTTGTTCAGGGAGGCAGAGAACACAACAGGAAATAGGCCTATGCTGTCAACTCTTCCTTGTTCAAAAGGTGAAAAGCTTCAAATTAAGTTTGTTTAATGTTTGTACACTGACTTTGAAGAGTATTGTGGTACAAAAATAATGACCTGGGTAACCAGCTATAGCTGTTCCCTTTTTTCTTACCGAAAGTGTAAAACAATCGAAAGTATAGCTGGTGTACTGCACACAGAATTCGTGTCATGTCAGAGCTACTGAACACACAATCTAGAATATTCCTAGAGGGCAGGGGACCGGACTAGACAACTTCTCAAGGTCACTTCCAGTCCTAGGATTCTAAGTGTGGAAGAGCTTGGTGACAGAATGGCCGAAGGTGGTAAATCACAGGAGATTAACTATACAAATTGGGCATCATCTCGCTAATAATAGTTGGGTTCAATGTGAAAACAGTAATTCACTGTTCTCAATGAGTGCCACAGTGGTAGTCCACTGTCAGAGCAGGGCAGCCTAAAATACAATGTCACCCACTGTAGTTTTCCCACTACCGCTTCCTCTATTTCAATAGATTTTACATCCAGTTGGTTTTCTTTTACATAATAAAAGCTGGCATGTGTTGTAGAGTCCGTAGCGTGGGAGAAAACACCTGCAGCAGAATGTGACTTTGTGCAGTGGGCCACATGGAGAGCTGAGAGAAGCACAAGGTTGAAAGGGGAGTAGGATGGGGAATGTTGCAGTGTTTCAGCCTCACCAATGAGCACACTGCTACTGGGAGAGAGGAGGCCCAAGAGAGAGAGCAGAGCATCCATCGCTCATGACTTCACCACAGCTAAACCTAGGGGAAATATGTTATTTGCTTGAAGCACTGAGTGTGGTGGGAGTAGAATGAACTTGTTAATTTTACATAAATATGTAAATACACATATATAATAAATGTCTGACTTCATTTTTTTTTGCAATATGTAATTCATACTTAGGCCCTCCCCTTTATAGAATGTCAAAGATCATAATTTTCTTGTTTTTGTGTTTGCAGTATATTCCAGGACCAGATCTCATACTCTTTTATTCTGATTTCTGTCCCCCTGTCAACAGGAATTGGTCTTGGTTTTCATTACCTTGTTGAATCACAGTCATTCCAGGCTTACCCAACATTTTCTCTTGGGAAAGAAGTTAGGTTGCATTGGGACAGAAAAATGACTAACTTCAGTTTTATTTGGCTTTGACTCTAGGCATCATACCCTGAAAGAGGAATTGTTGCTCCCATTTCCAGTGCCGTCGTTATTCAGGAAATTTACTTACCATTACAGGGAGCAAGCTTACACACTCTCACAGATTCAGGTTTTTCTCCATCACAGTGATCACCAGCACGGCACGTGACCTGCCTGGACTCCGTTCCTTCCCCACAGGTCACAGAACACTGCAGAACAGATACATGCAATTTACTGTAGTAGCCATGCCCCCTGAAATGGGTGATATTGTACAAGTAGGGTCACACAGGCTGCATAGCCTGAGCGGGCTGTCCTTAGATGTATGCTGTAAATTCTCTCCTTTGACAGGAGGTTTTGTAGAGGGCCTTGGGGGCATAAATCAGGAAGAGTGGGGGGGGGGGGGTTTCTCCTTTCCTGGAATGTTTAATTTTTTGTTGTCACATATTGTAGATTAGATATTCAGGTCACAATTGCCCAAGCATTAAAGAATGGGACACTGAGTTACTCTAAGCCCAGCAGCGTATGGGGCACGGGCAAACTGCAAGTCAATTTGGTCTTTTGTTTCCCCCTTACTCTAGGGGCAAAGAACCTGCACCAGACTTTGTGTGTCAGCAAGTGGGGGAGGAGACACAACAGCCTTTGTTCCTCCAAAACATACAGTGCAGGGGCAGTAGCGGTCAGCTGGAGGTTGCTATATGTCTCTATGGTCCTTCTCTGAGCATCTCACAATCTGTAATGAATTTATCCACACAACACCCCTGTACGGTAGGACAGTGTTGGTAGCCCCATTATACAGCGGGGGAGCAGAGAGGCTAAGTGATTTGCCCAAGGTCATAAAGGAAATATGTGGCAGAACAGGGACTTGAACCCAGATCTCCTGCATTCCTAAGTGGTGTTCTTACACAGGGGGAGGAGTTCTGGTAGTGAGTCTCAAAGTGACTAGCCCACAAACATCTAACTTCTGTCCTTACAAAATATGAAGAGAACATTAACGCTGCGACAAGTGCAGAAAGTCACAGATCGAGATTATTGCTTCATCCCTTAGCTAAGCAGCTCAGGTGTTCCTTTATAAAGCACCGAAACAAACCAAATACTCTGCAAAAACACCTCAAAGCTTTGCTGCAGGTAACGCTTTAAAAAACACCACCACTTCTGCTAACTGAGAAGTAGCGCTAAGGAGTTGCTGAACTTTTTTCCATGAAACTTCATGTGTAATTTTTCAGAATCTGACATCGTGATTGGTTTCTTTTCGGTTAGCATGCTTTTGCCTTCCAGGGTTACAGAGACCTCAAGGCCCAGGGCTTCCAGGTCACTATCTATCTGCAGTTAATTTAAGACCTGGAATTGACTAAAGTTGCAGCAGGAGGCCCTTAATCCAAAGGCAGTGTTGAGGCTACGGGCAGGTGGCGCTGGCAAAGGTAACGCTGTTGCTAAGAAAAGGTCTGCCAACTCCAAAGATACATGGTCCAGCGTAGAATACTGCTTGCCCACCTCAGCCCAGGGCCCGGCTTTCCACGGTGCAGGGCATGGTGTTCTGTTACACGGCCTGCGGCTCTCAGGGCGGTCCCCACTACAGTACTTGATATGAGTCGAGCGGTTTGTGCCGTCGTGAAGAGGTTGAATGCAGCGCACAGTACGGATCTGGTACCCAGAGCTCCCGCAGGTTTTTGTGCAGTATTCCCATTCATCGGCTATCCAACTGGGTGGATTAAAAATGAAAATGCCATCACATATTTAATCTATCTATCTACCACCCTCTAAACAACAACTAGTTGGTTGACTTACACTTTGACTCCAGGGCATGCTTTGTAATACTAAGCATCCCTTACGAAAAAATCCAATTGAGTGTAATATAGAATGAGACTCTTTATAGAGCATTGTAAAAACTAACCTTTACAATTCTATTGCAGGAGCACAATTGTCTTTCACATACAGCAGCTTTCTACTGGGCATTTCATTTTAGATTGGTTTCACTCCTGTTAAATTTGATGGGATTTTTCCATCGGGTTACACACTCCCCGTTATTGTACTTTGAGCTACAGCGAAATGAGTGCTGTGGAGATTAATTTCATTTTTTCCAAGTGCTCATGAAAGAAATAAAACTGGCAGCCATGGAGATTGCATGCATCTGTCTGTACACAGAGGATGCAATCCATCCACTGTCAGTCACCCAGACCAAAACAACTTAAATCCCATTTTAGCCCCAGGCAGTCTTGGCCCTCTTCACTGGCAGGGCAGGAGATTGGGGGGGGGGGGGGGGGGGGGGGGAAGAGAAGCAGGGATTTCATCAAAAATAAAGAAGCTTCCCAAAGCTTTTCCACTAATATGCCTTAATCTTGACCCCAAGGCAGCACCTCTCATTGGAAGAAGACATTTTAAATTCTGTTCCTATTCAACCTTTAGCCTCTGTCCTAACCATGCTAACAGGCGTGCCCCATTAATGCCAGCTGTCTATTAAGAACCGAAATGAGGCAATCATCAAGCTCTTTTCAAACAGGCAGCAGAACTGCCATGAGATGGGAACATGCTGTACCCATCAGCATTGAGCCAGGCCGGGTGTGGCTTCTAACAACCATTTTCTCCAACCCATAGAATCTCAACTGTAGGACTGGAAGGGATCTTGATGGGTCATCTAGTCCAGTCCTCTGCACTAGGCAGAACAAGTATTATCTTCTAGCTCATCCCAAAGGGTGTCTGTCCAACCTGTTCTAAAAACCTCCATGATGAAAATACCACAACCTCCCTAGGTAACATGTCTCAGTGCTTACCTACCCTGACAGGAAATCTTCCTAATGGTTTACTTGCTGCAACTGAAGTCCAATTACTTCTTGTTCTGACCTCAGGGGTTACAGAGAACCATTTATCACTCTTCTCTTTATAAGACTAAGTCTCCCCTACCCTGCAATTCTTCTCTTCTCCAGACTAAATAAGCCATTTTTTAAATATCTTTCCTCATCAGTCTGTTTTCTAGACCTTAATTTTTTTGGGGCTCTCCTTTGGACTTTGTTTGCAACTTTCCCAAAGTGTGGTCCATAAAAATGGCCACACTACTCCAGCTGAGGCCTAATCAATGCTGAGTAGCATGGAAGTAACATGTCTTGATTACAACAAACACTCCTGCTAATAATCCCCAAAAGGCGGGGGCTTGTGTGTGTCTGTCTGACATGGTTGACTCCATATATAGTTTATGATCCAGTATAACTAGGGCCCTACCAAATTCACAACCGTGAAAAACATGTCACAGACCATGAAATCTGGCCCTCTGCATGCTTTTACTCTGTGCTATACAGATCTCATGGAGATCAGTGTTTCTCTAATTGGGGACCCTGACCCAAAAGGGAGTTGCAGGATCACAAGGTTATTTTAGGAGGGTCACAGTATTGCTGGCCTTACTTCTGTGCTGCCTTCAGAGCTGGGCAGTTGGAGAGCGGGGGGTGGAATGTGGGCCTATTGCCCAGCTCTGAAGGCAGCACCCACCACCAGCAGTGCAGAAGTAAGGGTGGCAACACCATACGCATGTCACCCTGACTTCTGTGCTGCTGGTGGTAGTAGCTCTGTCTTCAGAGTTGGCAGCAGCCACTGCTCTCCAGCTGCCCAGCTCTGAAGGGAATGCTGTTGCCAACAGCAGCACAGAAGGAAGGTAGAAATACCCTCCCCCCCCGCCCACACACACACAATAGCCTTGCAACCCTCACACAACTCCTTTTTGGGTCCAGACCCCTACAATTACAACACCATGCCATTTCTGATTTAAATCATGAAATTTACTATTTTAAAAATCTTATGACCATGACATTTAGCAAAATGGACCATGTATTTGTGCGGGACTTAAGTATAACCCCTCCCCCCCCGCAATATTTTTCTGTAGTACTTCTTCCTACACAGTCATTTCCCATTTTGTATTTGTTCAACTGATTATTCCTACCTAAGTGTAGTACTTTGCATTCACTCTTACTGGATTTCTTCCTATGTATTTCAGACCACTTCTGCCGCTGTCAAGATAATTTTACATTCTAATCCCTTCCTCCAAAGCACTTGCAAACTCTCCTAGCTTGGTATGATCTGCAAACTTTGTAAGTGTACTCCTAAAACATTATCCAAATCATTTGAAGATACTGAATAGAACTGGAGAGCTCTGTGTAACCTAACTCATTATGCCCTTCCAGCTTCACTGTGCACCGATAACCACTGTTTGAGTATGGTTTCCCATTTGGTTGTTTACCCACCATTAAATGAGGTCTGCCTAGGCTATATTGCTCTAGATTGCTTATGGAGAAGGTCATGAGAGACAGTATCAAAAGGTTTTCTAAAGTCAAGATACATCACATCACATCTACTCCCCCTCCCCATAAGGCTTGGTATCCTCTCCAAGTAGGAGTTTGGGTTAGTTTGACAAATCCATGTTGATGGTTACTTATCGCCTTATTTTTTTTATTTTTTTGCTTGCAAGTTGATTGCTTGATTATCTTTCCAAGTACTGAAGTTAAGTAGACAGGCCTATAATTCCCTGGGTTGTCCTTATTCCCGTTTTAACAAATCGGTATTATATTTCCCCTTGATCTAGTCTGAGATCTCTTCCATCCTACATGAGTTCTCAAAGATGATTGTTAGTGGTTCAGAGATCAGTTCCGTAGTGTTCTAGGATGTGTTTTGTCAGTCCCTGCTGAGCTGAAGCCATCGAAGTAGTTTTTAATTTGTTCTTTCTCTATTTTAGTCTGAGATTCTCAACACAATTGCCAACTCTCCTGAACTCTTTCCCCTTAAACTTGTGTCCCATGGGTTCTTACCAACCGATTTTCTGAGTTTGCTGAAATCTGCCTTCTTAAGGTCCATGAACTTTATTCTCTTCTTTTCCCTCCCACCATTCCTTACAAGCACGAACTCTATCATTTCAGACACACATCTCATTCGTCTGTACTTACAGTGGCTGTGTGCATTCCTGCAGATTGCACATCCTACGAATAGGCTTTGGTTTCTTGCTGGCTTCGCAGAAGTTGCGGTGAACCATTTTGTTATCACTTTTCCTGCGGCACCCATATTTAGTATATTGGAAACCTTGAAAATATTTCAGAAAGTAACTTTGTGTGAAAATTAGTAAAAAAGTCCTGCCCCTTCTTAAACTCTTCTGTTGAAATGCAGCATTTGTGGACTATTTTATGATTATCCATCCAAAAGGCATTTATACTATATTTAAATATTGTGGTTCATTACGATGTCAAGTACAAAATGCTCTGGGGATACAAAATTCAGAAGTATCTGAAATAACTCTACAGTATATTATAAAATACTGTGATTTTAATAGTACTGTTGTTGTTAAATAGGTTTTAAGGCCCGAAGAACCATTATAATAATCAAAATCTGACTTTCTGGATCACTCAGACAATATTCTACACAAGGGAAACAGGCACTGAAAGGAGAAGTGAGTCACCCAAGTTCACACAGCAAGTGAGTGGCTGAGCTGGGAACAGCATCTGGGTTTCTTGAGTCTCAGTTCAGGGATTTATCCATTAGGAAACACTGCCTACCCACAGTCTGTTTGTAGTAATTCAAGTTACTATAGCATTTGTGGTAATTTCCTTTGTAATTGTCAGGAACATGGCAAATGCTATAACGTTCATACTGCAGTGAAATAAAGATCTACATTTCCAAAAGTGACAACTGCTGGTTTCCACAATCTGCTAAAGTGTCCAATTTAGACATCTTCACAGAATGGAAAGGCAACACTTTGCAAAAATCAGACAACTTGGACAACCCAAAAACTGAAGCATCGAAAATGTATAAACACTTCTGAAAATGTAGCCCCACGCTTTCAAAGGTATTCACAGCACCCTGGTCTTTTACCCTTGTTCTTCCACCTAATTTACCATTAATCACTAGAAGCTGCTGCATCTCTCTTTACCTCCAGCACAAGGTTTGGAGCACTGGGACCAACTCTTCAAAGCCCACTCAAAGGTGTCTATTTCGTCCTGAAGAATGTTGTTACTGTTGATAGTGGGTACTGAATCCTCATGAATGATGTATTTGTAAGTCAAGCTAGATCTTGTGTCATTCTCCTGAGGAATGACCTATAAAAGATCCAATACAAATGGAATGCATATTTATTCTTTTCCCAGTTAACAAATCAATACCTGGACAGGTAAAGGGTCTTCAGAAAATGTGGGCAGTGCTTAAGAGTTGAAAAACTAATTGAACTTTGCCTTCATATTTAGTACAAAAATTAGCAAGATCAATACAGAAAAATATGCCTCTGAGCAGAGCTGACCCAAGCGTTTTTGGCACCCCCGTTCCCGTCAGATTAAATAGAGAGAAAATTGAGGAGCTTAGAAAGAAATTTTACCTTTGTTCATTTTGAATGCCAAGTAAATAATGTAAAAATAAATATTTTTTTCTACTTGTCATTAACCTTAACACAATTAGATGGCATGGGATAAATCACCCAGTAGCTGATGCTTTAACGTTTTAACCGTTTTGAGTTGTACACAGCGTTTCTGGTCAGCGCTATAAACAGTTACATTTCAAGTCACAACTATCTTCCTTACACAGGAACTGATTTTTGAGAAGCTATGAAAATCTTTATTCCTGGATACTGAATGAGGTCTGTTTTTTGAGTTGTAACCCTTTTTGCACTAGGCCGTTGATTTGTGTCACCATTTAGAACTTTGGTTTTCTTGCTTTTGCTTTCGCACATTGGGCAATGCATTGTTTGAGACAAAGTTTTGAAGCTATTTCATGTTCTATCAAGATGGTGGCCAGTCCAACAGGTCTCTCTCTCTGCATGGAAGAATGAAGATATGTCTTTATCAACTGTAACTTGGAAAAGCTATGCTCCCCACTAGCAACAAAAGCTGGAAGAGTCAAAACAATTTGAAGAGCAATGACGATGTTGGGAAAGCTGTCTGTCAGTCTGTGTTCAGAAATAAACTGCAATACATCTTGAGGTATAAGATGTCTTGGAAGCTGTGAAATAGCCTGCAGTTCACTGCACAAATCTACTGCATCCATATCTTTTTGCATTTCTAGTCTGTCATGCTGACTAACTTCAAGCAGTGTTCTAATATCTGTTCTGAAGTCTTATTTTGCACTGCATTGAGGAAACCAAATATTGAATCAAGCCACAGGATCGGCTCAAATAGTTCTTTAACTGACTGGATTGCAGGATCTAGGACTGAAAAGTAGAAGTGGGCTTCAAATTTTTGTTCTGGATCCTGAACTGATTTGTCTTTTGCCTCATATGTGAGCTTTTCAAGTCTAACCCAACACAAATTCTTCGCTGGCACTGCGTCTCTGGGATCACATCTTGTAACATGGCAGAACAGCTGTTGTAGGTCGCTGACTGACCTTCACCACGTGGCAAGCAACACTGTATGACTGGCCAACACTGGGCTACTGAGAATGACTGAACTTCCAGGCTGCAAACCCAAGTGGCACTCTCTTTTGCGCTATGTTGTGTAATTGAATTATAAACCATATAATAAATGATATAACAACTTCTGACATTGTAGTGATGCCCTGTTTTACAAGTACAATATTTGATATCTCTTACTTTTGTTTGTAACACATTAACGTACATATTTTTAAATAAGAGAAAAATTCATTTCAGTCTGATTTGGTGCCCCTTAAAACTTGGAATCCAAGGTGACAACCTAGTTGGGCAACCCTGCCTCTGAGTCTAAAATGGGAGAGTTTACATAAGACCAAATCCTGACCCTTCCTAGCTCTTGGCTGCTGAACTACATGGAGCTGTGTAGACTAGCCATGATTCCTGCTATGCATGAGGGAGGGTCTAGTCACACACGTGGTTCTGACAAATAGCGCCCTGATCCAAGGGCTCTTAATGTCAGCAGGCACTATGCTAAGCCTTTGGTTAGCTTTTTACTGTTGCATGAATAGATTGGTGCTTATGATGTAATAGTGTGGACACTGCATCCTGCCTCTGACAGTAAATGTTAGTAAAATTATTCTGAAAACTTATCTCTTACTGCTAGTGTGGACTTCAGCCCATCAGCTCTCTCAAAAAACCTTTATATGCATGTTTTCCCACAGAGATTACACATTTGTCCAACTAATAAAAATAAGCTGTTTGGCCACACAAACACAACAATAAAAAACCAACCTGTTAGCAAAACTTACCAATACAACAACAGCATCATGCAAGGGCCCATCGGTATGAAGAGTTTCTATGTCATCTTCTATGTTGTACTCCCACTCGACACCAAGATCGATGAAGGACCGTGACTTGGCCTCCTCTCGTTTCCCATTCAGAATATAGTGTCCCGTAGCCTGGTTCTTAATGGCTAAAAGGGAGCAATGACAATTGTGCTTTTTGTCATGTAATCTACAGTCTTTGGGGTTCACCTGAAATTTGACAAGTAGCATTACCATTCAAAAATTCTCTTCTTGCTTACTATTTTAATGGTTGCATTTTGTGGCGTGTCCTCAGGAACTGAGGAGTTTTTGCTGTTCCTAATCCATGAAATACTCTAGTTCTCCCATTTCTTCCATTCCGGATGCAATTTTCCCTTTAACACCCCTGAACCCATCTCTCTTTAGCATGCCTCCTCCTACAACCTAAAGACTAGGAGACATTGACAAAAACTCATAAATCTGTGCTTGGGGCATGGATGATAATCCATCTGAGGATCTAAAGCAGGCTGTCTTTGGCAAGTGCTGCATTTCCATCAGCTCAGAGACGGGCAGCTATACCCAAAATTGCATTTTCTACATTAAACCCATGCTGCCACCGAAATACAGTCTGAGGAGACACATTGATAATGTCTCTCTCTACATGCATGTGGCTCAGATGTAGATATACACATGGAAGTCATACATATTTTTGTTTGACATAAGCTTAATTTAGATTCATAATCACCTCATAAATTCAAGAGAAACCTTTAAAATAGCCAATACTGTTGTTTAGGCAACCTGCAAAACGTTCTGTGACAACTGAGTATTGTGGGTATTGTAAGGCATGTTACCATAATGGAATAGTTACCACAATATTATAGAGCTTTGTATTGCCAAGGGTATGAACCCCACAGGTTTTGCAGCACAAAAAGTAATATTTACTTTTTCCTTTCTTGCACTTTTTTGTCTATCTACTGTACATGCTGACTTTACACTCTCCCTCTGATTGTGGGGTTCAAGGATTAGAAAACCGGTTCAACAAATGAACAACCATTACAATGTAAGAGAGAACAGAAGACCCAATAAAATGTCTAGTACAAACAGGTAAGATGTCCATGCACTTTGGGAGATGCATGTTGCTAGTTTATAGTAAGACATGAAAGAAAAAAATAAAACAATGTGGCTATTCGTGTTCTCCTGGAAATGTATAATTTACAAATAATTGTTTAGAGTTTAAAAAATAATGAGAGAAAGAGACAAATCATTTTTTCTAAATACACAATAAAAGTACAACAAAATGAGAGAGCAATCTTGTAAATTATCATGACTACAGTAAATAAAATGCAAATGTGGTGCATCATGTATTTATTAGCGCTATAGAGCCTATTTACTATGAAGGCAGAGTAGCTCTGTATTGAAAAGGTACACGGGCAGGTCACACCTGAGCCATAATTTAGGCTTTCTAGAAATAAGCTTTCTATAAATAAGCCCTAAAACCATCAGAAATCTTCCCCTATTTTTGCTTTATTCCAGTGTGTTTGTTTTTATATAAAAACTTCCCATACCAGGATCCAATCCAGAAACCACTGAAGTCAATGGTGAAACACTGGAATAAGTTGCCTAGGGAGGTTGTGGAATCTCCATCTCTGGAGATATTTAAGAGTGGGTTAGACAGACGTCTAGACAGTACTGGGTCCTGCCATGAGGGCAGGGGACTAGACTCAATGACCTCTTGAGGTCCCTTCCAGTTCTAGTGTTCTATGATTCTATGAAAATTCTCCCATTGAAGTCACTGGGCCTGTGGAGCAGGTCCCTAATGTAGGAGAAAAGGGGAAGTGACTAGACAAACATGAAATCGGCATTGTCCAAGAGAAATGTACATGTAAACAAACAGCAAAAATATTTACAAGTTAATAAGACTTCTTAACTTCTTTCCATGATAATGCTAGAAGGGGGTGTTGCTTTAGTGTAGGTAAGAAATGTAAGTATCTTAAATAATATTCATAGTGATATCCTATATACTTTTTGACCTGACAGTGTCCTTTTAAATTGACTAATAATCCACTTTCAGTGTGACCAGCAATAGCTCCTTGTTAGTAAAAGTGCTGATCAGAATCAGTTTGAGTTCCTAGAAAATTCAGATGAGAAACCAACATAGTTACTGAGTTTATACAGTAGGGTTCGGCCTGTGAGTGCAATTGTACATATACAAGGAAACTAGCAAAGCCTTTAGCTTGCTATTGTCTTACAGTGCAATAAAACACAATTATTTTGATGGTTCTCTCATTTTTCAGGTTCTCCGATGCATGTCTGATTTTTTGAGGTCAGCTTTCATGAACAAGGGCCAAGCCTGAGGCAAGAAACACTTACCAAGAATGTGAGGGGAAGCCTCGTCTTCTTGGATAAACACATGTCTAGCACCAGGGGGGATATCAAACATCTTAAGGTACCCTTTAGCATATGTAGTGGTCATAGGAGAAAGCAAAGAAGAAAACAAAAAGTAATAGCGATGGTTAGTAGAGCACTACATCATCCAGCTTATAGTTGCAGAAGAGGGCATCCATTAACGTGCACACAGTTTCAGATAGGCTTGTAACGGATTTGATTAGACTGTTTTTCCCTTTTTCCCCTCTTTTTTTGAGGGGGAAAAAAGAGACTGTTACAAACCTATTAACCACTTACTTTGTTATGTTCAGACCATAACAATTCAGGCAAAAAATTGTTTCTTATGTTTCTCAGAATTAAAACAGGTTTTTCTGATTGCTTTTCTTTGTCAGTCACCTTTCAGCCTTACAATGTAATGGACCGTGAGGTGTTCACGTCTCATGCGTATTTGCTTAAATCTGTGAAATGTCAAAGGATTTGGCTACCTGGCACAGCAAAGTGCTCTACTGACACACTATAAAAGGTGTCAACTTCACATGAACATAGCCCTGCTTCAAATGGGACTGCAGTTCAAGATGAGACTTTAAAATGCATAAGTTAAAGCACATTAATCTCAGTGTACACCCCCCCCCTCAAAAGAGAAGCGGCCTTCATTCAGTTTAAGAATCACACCTTAAGTTATACTGGTCCAATTTCTCCCTTACTGGGATGCTACCTGATACTTAAGAGTTAAAATTCTCCAGAACGATCGTTCACGCTCTAAGGCCAGGTCCGCACTACGGGGAAGGTCGTCTTAACATACCCAATTCCAGCTATGTAAAAAACGTAGCTGGAGTCAACGTACCTTAAGCCGAGCTTCGGTGGTGTCCTTACAGCGGGAGGTCGCCGGGATAAACACTCCCGTTGACTTCTCTTATTCCTCGTGCGGAGTAGGAGTACCAGCACCAAAGGGGGCGCTCTCAGAACTGGATTCAGTGGGTCTTTATTAGACCCGCTAAATTGACCGCTGGAAAAATTGACCGTTGTGGCATCATTCTTCCCACAAGTGGAGATGTGGCTTAAGTTGTAACTCCTAATTAACTCTATCCCCAAACAAATGGGGCAGAACAATGTTTCAGCTGAAAGAGTAATATTTTCAGCTTCCCACCAAGAGGAGAAAAAACAATAATTTATGGAAATTTTTTCGTTGGCCATGGCCAACAACTTACGTTGCACCAGGGTTCAAATGAGACAATGTTTATGAGAACTGAATGTAAACAAATTTTACCATGTGTAACAATGTTATCCTGGACATGTTTTAAGACAGAGTATTGTTATAATTTCTTTGCCTACAACTTAACTGAGGGCCTCAACAACTTCAAATTAGCCAGAATGGGTAGGAATGGTCCCTAGCCTCTGTTTCTCTGGAGGTGGGTGACAGGGGAAGGATCATGTGAGGATTATCTGTTGTATTCCATCCCTCTGGGCATCTGGTATTGGTCACTGTCAGCAGACAGGATACTGGGCTGGATGGACCATTGGTCTGACCCAGTATGGCCGTTTATGTTCTTAAATGTTCTTGATGTACGTACATTTAACCAAGAAAAATCTTAGGGATATGCTTTATTAACGCTAAAACATGTCCATGTTTATAAAATATGCCATATAAATAATTATAATTTGCTCATTCTGAGATGCTTTGTTTCCCAATAAAGTATATAAGTTGCAGTCCTAATATAGAATCATTGTAAACAGATGGGGCAAGATTTGATTTCTTTTTTGCACTGAGCAAATAAATGCTTAACAATTCAAATTTAACAATGGGGACTTTTGAACTAAAGTCCTGCCTGTGCTGTTGGTATCTGGATCTGTACCTGGAAAACTGCTGAAGAAAATGGAGAACTCTGAATAGATAAATGAATACTAAGGGCTGATGGGTGGCTGGTTTTATACTAATCTGCACGAGCAGGAAATACCAAGCCTTTTACTGCTCAGTGATCAAACATATGAAACAAACATTTTGCCTGTTCTTGCAATACCTGTAAGTGACTAGCTGGAAATTAGAAGTGTGGCAAGAACACTGCAGTTGTCATGGATGCCCGTCTTTCTGCAACCAGGTGAAACTTACCCAGAATATTTTTAGACTCCCTGGTTTCAGAGAGAGAAATATTGCGAGCTCCTTTGGGCAAAGTGAATGCTCCTCTTGTCTTCCCTTAAATAGAATGTCTTTAATTAGTGTTCTGGGAACTGAGTCTTGCTGTTTCATTGACTATAATGTCAGCCAGGTGTATTTTACAAACGAAGCATATACATTATATGGTTACAGTATGCGTTGAAGTTCAAAATGCATTTAAAATAGTTGGAAATATCCAGCAAATGTTAATAGTCAATGAAAGTGAGACTATGCATGAATGAAAAATCAGGTAGGTGATTTTAAGTCAGATACTTGCAGATTTCATTTTCCAGCAACTTGAATTCTCTTTGGCACCTCTTGCTTAAATGTTTTCCTGTTGGAAGAGTTTGATTAGTCTTTTAATGACTATATTGCCACAGTTACTGTAACGCAATAGATGTTATGCTAGCACCAAAACATCCCTTTGGAGTTGAATGATTAATGACTGTCTTTTATAAACAGCCTCGGAATGACCTTAATCACCCTCAAGACCTTTGAGTTTCAGACATTTGAAAGACAGTTTATGCTTTCTTATACAATCATATCCGCCATCACAGACTGTTTTCTAATATCTATAGTATAGACAAATATACACCAACCTGTTTAGAAAATAGATTTGAGTAGAGCCAGTCAAAAATGCTGTTTCTTTCACACACACAAATAATATTTTTTAAATGAGAAAATTGGGAAAATTCAGAACATTTTGATCATCTTTTGTTCTGATTACTAAGAACTTAACTGTCAGAAAGCATGAAGTCCTTCTGATTCAAGAAATATAGAGGGTTGCATATATGGCTCCAAGGTGTTGTCTTCCATCCCATTTCAATACATATGTACATTCATTACATTCTGCACATAATCTGCCTTGGCTGGATTCATACCAACCAGCAAAATATGCGGCAAAAACAATCACGTGTTCTGTAAGGACTTTATAAAGTGCATCTTAAAAAAAAATAAGTGTCTTGTCTTTCCACTGGGCTGGAGAACAGGTAGCCATGAGAATATTTTGCTGTGGAATCCTTATCACATTTTACTGCAATAAATGCTACCTTATTTTAATCTAATTTTAATGGGGCTGTCTAGCTAGTGACTAAATTCTGCCATCATTAAGGTTGCAAATCTGGCATAGTTTCACCATCAACAGCGATGCAAGTTCAGACATAGATATACTCCTCCTCCTTCAGCTTCATCCCTGCTCCATCTCAGACCCCCTCAGAACAGACAGCCTTTGCATAGCTGTGCTCTATGGCATGTGTGGAACACCGATCCCTGTAAGGTTTCCCTCTACAATCCCTGACAAGCGGGACCTGGGCAGGATTTGCCCCTAAAAGAAAAGGTTTTACTTAATTTTTCTAAAATAAAAATAGTTTGAAAAGTCTTCCAATGGCATAATCTACAGGAATAAAACTGATATTCCTTTCATTTCCTTGTTACTTATATAATAGTTCCTCTTTTAACCGCTAATTTGATAACTTGATGGTTAGATCTTACAGTTTCACTCCCAATTAGTTTAAAAAAAAAAAAAAAAGCTGAACGCCCTAGAAACTGTCTTGATGTGCCTTTGTATAAGCTGAACACTTGGTAATATGGTCTCAATTGTGTAGCTGTCCTTTCCATTTGCTATCATTGTGCGATCAAACATCTCAGTAAAGGGATGGTCTCATTTAAATGCACTGAGATGCTTCTGCACTTACATAAGCACAGCTTTCACTAGCTTCAAGTAGCAGGCATGAATATTGGAGGACTGAATTTGGCACATCTTTATTAAGAGGAGTATGTTAAGTATAATATTCCATTAGCTCAACAGCTAAACTGACACAGTTGAAATGTCCAAAGTAGGCCAGAGGATTTCAAGCTGTTAACATGAATGGAAAATGTGTGGCAAAATCCCCAAGCGTCTCTAAAAAAAATCTCAACATTGACATTTTTTCCTTTCAGCCAACTGATCATTATCACGCACACCCTTCACTTCATCACAATCCACTGCCTTTAAACAAAGTACAAAAAAGATGAAGATTCCACTGAAAAAACTTGCACATTCAATTCACAATTACGCTAAATACTCTACTTCACACACAAAAATGGGTGTGGGAATTGTGGTTGTGTTCATTTTTTTTCTTGGACATGGCACTTGTACTTTGGGAGTTTACAGAAAGTCAACTTGACACCAAACACACTCATATTGACAGACGTCTAGATTTCTATACATGTCTCTTTCCCATCAATTTAAATGACAGTGGAGAAGCTTGTGAAAAAAACACAATTCGTCCCAATTTTTAAATGGTTTTCGTTAGCGAGGCTAGAGGGAAATGTGTGTAATACATAATGTTGTGAAAGAAAGAGGGAGACAGGTGCAAAAGACATATTGAATAAAATAAATTAATCATTAAATTATGTTTTTCATCCCTGAGTAAATGCTCAGATTTAGCAGGCTAAGAGGTAGGTCACATTAAGCTCCCAATCCGGTGCTACTGAACTCAGTTAGGCCTGCTTCTCTCATACACAAACGAGGCGCTGGAATGATTTTATAGTTGGGGTGTTGCGAGCTACTGTACCACACTGTAAAGCTTTTGTATGATTGAAACCACTTGAGGACTACCACTGGCCCCGTAGTTCCAGCATCTCTGACCCCTCAGAGGGTAAAGAGGTGCTAAAACATATACCCCCCTTTAAGACTCCTTTATGCAGCCAGAGCAGTGTAAATGGCTGCTACTGTAATTGAGAAACAGACCCAACTGGTGGCAATGATGCAGGATCTGGCCCTAAATCTGCTCACCTGAAATGAAAAATAATAGGCCTGGGGATTTGATCTTGTTTCCATGTTTCACTATTAGCCTTACAGGTTATTTTTTTTGGTTAGCAAAGATCATATTTTTACCACTGATCAGAGCCATCCCCTATTACTAACTGGAGAACTACATATGCTCTACACAGCGAGAGTCGAGTTTAGCCAACATGTCTTAACAGGTCCTTCAAAAAACAAAAATAATCGCTAGTTTGTGTTTGGAAAATATATGCATTCTGCTAGCAAAGTGGTAAGTATTTTGTACTCTGTCTTGCAACTTTGTGTAAGCAGGGGAGGATACCTTCTTCTGAGCAGTCCATTTTAATAAACATGACAACAGAGAACATAGCTGGGTGTATAAAAGTGCTCATCCTACCAGGCTTTTTGGGCGTTCGGGTAAAGGTCCCTTTGACAGTTCGGCAATGAGTGTTATCTCCACCGCAGACCCCACATTTATCTTCAACTTTGTTGGAACCAATTTCCTTGTCACAGCCCACTTTCTGCAAAGAGGAGAGCAAGAGGAGTGTTGGGTTTCTCCCCCCCCATAAATAACTTTGTGGAATGCAAAGTTCACCCAAGAACTGATGTAAAAATACTTGAAAGACTGTGATGGAACAGCATAATGAAAGCTATGAACTGATTCCTGTGATGAACCCATTACTAACTTTCCCTTAGGGGAATGAGTAGTTCTGTGGCACTTTGGAGACGAACAAGTTAGTTCCTAAGGGTATGTCTAGACTGCATCCCTCTGTCAGCAGAGGGATGCAGATTAGGCAGGTCGACATTGCAAATGAGGCAGGGATTTAAATATCCCATGCCTAATTTGCATAAAAATGGCCGCCACGTTTTGCCGACTCAGCACTTTGTCAGCAAAAAGCAGCAGTCTAGAGGGGGATCCGTCGAGAAAGAAAGCCTTTTTCGAAAGATCCCTTATGGCTCCTGCAAGGAGGTTTACAGGATCTGGTGAAAAAGGCTTTCTTTCTCGACAGAGCCCCCTCTAGACTGCTGCTTTTTGCCGACAAAGTGCTGAGTCGGCAAAACGCAGTGGCCATTTTTATGCAAATTAGGCATGGGATATTTAAATCCCTGCCTCATTTGCAATGTCGACCTGCCTAATTTGCATCCCTCTGCCGACAGAGGGATGCAGTCTAGACATACCCTAAAGTGCCACAGGACTACTTGTTGTTTTGAAAATTACAGACTAAAACGGCTTCCCCCCTCTGAAACTTTTACTCTTAGGGACAGTAAATGAAGGAACAGGAAAGAGAGAACTTCAAGTAGAATTTCTTTTCACTTAAACTCATAGAAATGCAGGTCTGGAAGGAACCTCAAGAGGTCATCAAGTCCAGCCCCCAGCACTGTGGCAAGACACTTGACAGGTGTTTGTCCAACATGCTCTTACAAGCCTGTTTCAGAATTTAACGACCATCAGACTAAGAAAGGATTTCCTAATATCTAACCTAAACCTCCCTTGCTGCAGATAAAGCCCGCTACTTCTTGTCCTTTGGTCAGTGGACCTGGAGAACAATTAATCACCATCCTCCTCACAAGAGCCCTTAACATATCTGAAGAGGATGATAATCAATTGAGCTGTTAATACATAGAAAATTTAAAAAAAAATCAGTAGAAGCAACTGGATTAAAAATAATTATTTAGACAATCACAGAATTTGTAAGAAATAAATCTGTAGTCTTGCTATGATTTGTATTAACATTGGAGGAATTCTGGAAAATATGATCGGTGAACATTTCATATTCACAAAATCCACCTGATAAGCTGCTTGTGGAATACTACAGTATTTGACCAGCTCTCATTATGATTATCGAAAATGCTGCATGATCAGTAAAACAACCTTAAGTACATTTCACTCACCACACACTCTCCGCGCACGCAAATGCTGTATGGATCTTTATAGGAACAGCGAGTCCCGTCATGTGCCAGTTGTTTCATATAAGCAACATTTCCAGTTTCTTTGGACTGGCAGTATAAGTGGCATCTTTTGTTGGCTGAATAACAGGAAAAGAGAGCTAACTGTATTTCAGCAACCCAAATATGCTTTAAAACACAAGCCACCACAAAGTTTTAATTCAGTAGCAAAAGGAATGCTGCAGGGTACTAATACAAATGTGTAATGTTTTAGTCCTGTAAGAAGCTACACATCTTCAGTTCTCATGGAATCAACTCCCTTTGAAAAGATTGCCCAGGACTGAGCCTGTAACCAAAAGCAGCTATCTACTTTGCTCCCCAATGAAAGCCAGGTTCAGTATGGGATACTGCAGAGTGGCGGAGTAATCTGGGATTTCCCAAAGAGCCTATAATAATTATGCACCCAAACCCACCAACATTAAGAACAAGGCACCTAAATCCCTTAGGTTCCCTTGAAAATCCCAGCCCTAACTATACTTCTAGATCACGCCATCTAATTTCACATTAAAAATACTGTAAAAGTGTATTCTATGAGATAAAGCCTACGAAAGTCAGAACAAGAAAACCAGCAATGCCGGCAGCAACCCAGAGAGTTCAGTGCTCTGAAAATCCAGCGCTTATATTTGCCTCACCCATATTTCAGTACAGTTAGCCTAAACAGAACGATTACCTGGAGTTAATAGTAGACAAGGCCTGCTAGTTGCCAGCTGGGGGCAAGTGGGAGCATAGAAAAATGGAAAAAATACTAAGCAGGTTGTAAAGCAATGCGATCGGCACAGCACACTTGTTACTTTCCACTGCAGTGGATGAGAGCAGCAACCATGATTAGACAACAGCGTGTCACTCTTGTGGATGTGGGGGAGGGAGGCACGCTGGTGCTCGGAGGAGCCTTTCCGCACCTGAGCAGAGTCTTGTCACACATCCTAACCCAGCCAGAGTTACAATGTGCTGAGCGAAAGGGATACCCACAGCAGGAGCTCAGAACCTCTATTTTGTACCATTGCTTTTCCTGCTTTTTCTTCTCACCTACTTGCATGCTCACCCTTGTTATTTTGGGACATAGCAGCATCTCAACAACGCCTTCAAATCCCAACGTGCTGAAAGATTCCCGCAGGCAATGGGTTTGTTTGGTTTTGTTTTAAAACAATGCAGAAACACAAAAGTGTAGCACACTTACAATCAGGATGCTCATACGGCAGCCAGTGGTGCTTGCTCTTCTGATACTCGAAATGGGAATTACGCTGCTGACACTGCTGCGCTCGGAAGTCCTCAAAGTGCTTTGGACATTCTTCTGTGTTGCAAAGCTGATACTCAAAATTCACACTGGCACAATCTTGACCACCATTGATAGGCCTAAGAGGGAAAGAAGTTTAGAAAGCTTTTGAAACCTTTGAACATCAGGAGTGGAGATTTTCTGATGGAATACACTAGGGAAAAATTCATTTGCAAATTCAACACTATCCATTTAGGATTGAATAAGGATCTCAACTGGTTAACGCACTACAAAGGCAATTCCCCCTCTCTGGACTTTCACATCTTCACATCAAATGCTGTGAGAGAGCCACTTTCACCGTGACTCGATTAGCCTCATTAACACGAGCAATTTATTTCTTTTATTTATACACACACACACACACACACACACACACACACACACCCTCTGTTACTTTAAATCTTACTTATCTGATGAAGTGGGTTTTACCCACAAAAACTTATATTCCAATAAATGTGTTTGTTTGTCTCGAAGGGGCCACAGGACTCCTCATTGTTTCAGTGAAAAACAGTAAGAGGAAGAGCAAAGGGGTTTCCCACAACAAAGGGTTAAATATTACTTTTCAGGGCAAGCTTTAAAAGCAGTGGTAGAACAAGTAAATTGCAAAGCGTCATTTGTGCGTGCTGGTCAGGTAACGAAACAGACAGATACTCCCTGAGCAGGCCTAGATGGGAGTTTTCGGAAATGCAGTGGTGTGTGCACTGATAATGGTTGATATATAGTCAGATAATGTCACTGAAACACAGATAAAGTTCTCGCGTTGTCATTTAACAGTCGGTTTTGCAGGCTGTAGTGTTCCTACCACACCTTCTCTCCACCCCTTTAGTTCCCAGGATCATGTAGGTGTTCTGCCAGAGAGACGTTTCTGGAAATTCTCCAGAGATGGGCCCATTCTCCCAGCCCCCTGCAAAGAGTCTGGCTGCAAGGGGGTTAGAGTGGAATAAAAAGTCCAGTTGTTTGGATGGGGTCCACTGCAGCTTTTTAGGTGCTCTATGGTGCCCACACAAACCACTGGAATAGCAGGAAAGCCTCTGTGCTATTTAAGTTTATGACTCTGGGTAATCTCAGACCCAGTAGCCACCATCTTGTCATTCTCTCTGCCCTCCCCACAATGCTCAATCCACTGTCTTGTGTGAAGAAGTGGCATAGAGCCCAGCACCCCTGAGCTCAGTGTGTGGTGTCCCTGTGTCTCTAATCTGTAGGTGTGCACCACCCCACGTGCAGTAAAACCATTGCCCTTGTGCTGCACTGCCAGGCGGGGGCAGTCCCTTTGCTCAGGTGCGAACGTCCTTCACGAACTCCAGACCCACGGGAAACGCCAGTTCGTTAGAAGACGTCCAGACTCACATTGGATTGTTGCACTGGCGGGTTCTGAAGCGAACGCCAGTACCACAGGTCCGCGAACAGGAGCCAAACTTGGTCCAGGATCCCCAGTTGCCATCCTGTTTCAGCTGGTTAGCATTCTTCCACATGCAGTGACCTTTATAGCACCACTGAGGAGAACCGGGAGAGAAATAAAGACGTACAATTACAGTCACATGACATGCAATGCGGATACAAGCCCAGGGCAGGATTTTACTGTAACCATCCTCCATAGTAAGGGACACTTGCAGATGCACTGCCCAAGGCACAAACTCACAACTCTCTAGCGGAGGAACAGCGTCAAGGGGGAGGGGAGCAGCAGACCTGCAGAAGCTACTCGCTCTTTGTGCTGGGACCCACAATGCAATTAGGCAGTGCAGGGCAGTGTGAGTGCCCTATACGCCTGCTTCCTCCCTGGCTCCAGCACATAAAGCTGGAGACAAACCAGCCCCTAGTTAAATGGATAGGACTCTTTCTTTGTTCCTTTTGGGCTCTTTCCTGGTCTGACACCATTTAGCACCAGCATTTTTTTAAAACTGCTGCACTATACGGTGCCCAGGAGCAGCACAGGGATTTTTGCTCTTACTGTACTCTTTCTAACGTCCATTTATACTGAGATAAAGGGTTAGTCATCCGGCAGTGCCCTTTTTGCTGTTGGCTATGGCATAAGCAGCGTCTCTGTATCTCAAAGTACACAGAATTTGCTAAACAAACATTTAGAGGAGTGTAAGCTGCTAATTAAAAATGAGAGTTAAAAGCAGGGACCCACCACTGGAGATATTAAAAGAGAAACAGTAAATCCCAGGCATATTAGTACTCTGGTAGCCACAGGATGTCTAGACCACAAGCACCAAGCGTAATGACTTTAATCCTAGAGTAAGAGCAAAGTCTGCTACTGTGGCTTCTCACCACTGCTTTTTTGGCAGTTTTCAGATGAAACAAGAACCCAAAAATGATACTGATGCAAGGTTAGCCCTAAGGCTGAGCTTCAATCTTCCGGCTCCCAACACAATTTCATAAAGTACCTCGCACTTTAAACGGATCGTACGATAAGCACTGAACAGGGCACATTGGGCAGCTTTTCCTCCTTTATGACCTTGGCTTTGTTCCTCCTGCTGACGTCAAGAACTTCTGGGATTAAGTACCCAAGTGAGATCTGTCTTGATATGTTAAAATAAAAAAATACTAAAAACATAATCAACTCACTTTCCCAGGGGCACACTCTGTGCCATCGAGCGGAGGTCCTTTCTTAGTTTTACAGAAGAATGGATTATCTGGATGGCTACACCACAGCTGCTTACATGGGTCAAAGGTTCGAAACTGAAATGTATTAAGAAACCCAATGCATGTATTACATGAAATTAACACTCATGTTATTGATACTGTCCATAGCAGCAAATGCACATTTCATTAAACCATTTCACTGGTTAAAACTAAGCTGGCTACGATAATTTAATTACGCTCTTTAAACACATCACACAGACATCCCTCCACGAGAATTACTGCCAATTTTGGTGAACCCATGCATTGTAAGTTCCCACATTTTCATAAAACCCCTGGTGTGGTCAGAAAGGAGCCTGGAACCATATTTTACTGCACTTCACACCTTTGTGCTGTTTTAACAAGCTCTGCCTCTTGCATCGCTCAAAAAAAAAATTATGGCTACTTTTCAGTACTTTTCAGGGTTAAAAGCAACTAGATGAAATGGTTTTAATCTTTAGAACAACCACTCTGGACATACCGCTGTGCACATTTTGTAGCCAACACCAAAATCAAAGCGGCATTGCTCATCCATGGAATAATTGATTCCTGGCAGTTCAGGAAGTTTGGGCCAATCGTGTTCAAAAGGGTCATCAAGGAGACAGTCATAGGAGCTGTGGGAAGAGAAACATGGAAAGCCCATGAGAACACTCAGTGATATTTCTCCACCAATATAATTGTTTGTTTGTTCTCATCCCTTAGAATGTGTGTTCACCACAATATAGGACTTTAAGGCCTGGTCTACACTGGAGCGAAAGGTTGACCTAAGATACGCGACTCCAGCTACATTAATTGCGAACGCTCCAGTCAGTTTCCCTTACGCCTCACGAGGAGCAGGAGGATCAGCACTGATGGAGGCACCCTCAGAGTTCAATTTAGCATGTCTTCACTAGACCCACTAAATCAAACCTTGGAAGATCGACCGCAGCAGTGTCAATCTTCCCCATAGTGTAGGTGTGCCCTAACTGAGCAGGGGAAAATAATATGGTGGTGGTTCTTGGAGTATCCAGGACTGGCAGTTTTACTTGGGAATGGCTTGCAGTTAGCTCCCTAACACTAGCAGCTTTTCAAGCAGTCTCCTCTAAGCTGTAACAGCCCAGCCTTTGCATTGCAAGTTAACAAGAAGTACACCTAGTCCACAAGTCCCTTTGAATTATTCCTCTGCGATATCTAGCACCTGACACCTCTTACTCACAGAAATCCCAGATCTTTTTCCCCAAATGGAGCAGTGTATTCCAGTTTACCATAAAACACTGCTCCTGTAAGCCACCCAGCACTGGTAAGCACTTACAAAAGCAGGTTTATTTAAGATGGGCTAAAGAAATCAGAGAAAAAGATGGAAACCAATGGCTACAACATAAAACAAAATCGTAACATGAAAATCTGGGTCTGCACATTTTCTACCTCCTAAAGAAAGCTTTTCCCCCCCAAAGTTCAGTCTGTTGCAGAGACAGCTGGTTTAAGAGTCAAACATTCATGGAAACATCCCTGCTCCAGAATGGGTTTCCTCAGTGATAGCTTCACCTGCCTCTGTATTTACTAAAAGTCGCCTTTAGTATCTGTTGATAGATAGTGCCAACCCCGGTCTTCCTGTAAAGTTCCTTTTTTATCACCAAATGGTTCTGATTATTTGAAGTGGCCTCTGATGGTTTCTCATAGAAAGTCCTAATAAGGGTAAACAATTGAACCATGCACCGTATCTATCCCTGGCTAAACAGGTTAGGAAGACAACTCTTTTCTGCCCAAATTGGCCATCAGCAGGACACATTATCTCCTGGCTACTAATTTTTTACTCCAAGTCCCTATAAGCAGACACTCAGGGTGTGTCTAGACTACAGGGTTTTTTCGAAAAAAGCGACTTGCTTTTTCGAAAGTACTGGTTGTTGTCTAGATGCTCTTTTTCAAAAGAGGCTTTTTCAAAAGTATCTTTCGAAAAAGCCTCTTTCAAAAGAGGCTTGCAGCCTAGATGTAGCCTGAGTGTAAATACATTGTTCTGAAAATATTTCCCATCCCTACAACTCATGATTATGACTCTTGACAAGTTATGAGCTTTGTGGAGATACTGTGCATTAGGGGTCTCAAACTGCGCAATCCGGCCTGGGAGTCCCAGTGGGCCGGGGTAGGGGTTGTCTGTTACCCCATGTATGTGATTTTGGGGATCACTGGGGGAGGGGGGGGGGCTGGCATGGCACGGCAGCAGGAGCCACAGGGAAGCGGAGCGCACTGGGTGAGTGCACTTGCTCTACTGCACTCTGCCCCTACTCTCAGACTCCTCCCTTTCCTTGTTATGGAAAACAATCCCATTCCCAGCACAACCAAACCATGACCTTGCTTTAAGTTAGGATAAGAGGAAGCTGCCTACCAAATTTGGTAGTCCTAGCTCTTATCATTCAGGAAGAGTTCTTGAACAGACGGACTCAGACAGACACAGAAACTCTCTAATATATGTGTACACGCATGCATGCACGCACACACACAGACACACACACACACACACACAAATGTAAAGATTTTCTTCTTTTTACAGCCATTTTGTAATTCCTCTTTTATACCTGAAGGGCTTTCTCTTGCCATCATTCCAAATATACAAACTCTCACTGAGTCAAAGGGAGTTTTATTAAGAGTCTGCAAAGTCCTGATCCAAGCTCTGCTCAAGTGCCAGGAAAGACTCCTACTGAGTTCAGTGGTTAGGTTAGGGACCAGACCCTGTATGAAGAACCATTGCACTTGACTTAGCACTTAAAAAAAAAGTCAAGATGGATTTCCCCCTTCCTCTCCTCTGCCAAGTGCAGTGGAAGGAACCACATGAGTGGACAACACAAAGTGTTATTTCATGTGAAACTACACTTAGGCACTGACAGGTCCTTACTGGATGTATCTTTTGAGTTCTTGGCCACTGCACCGGGACCAATGGTAGCGATGAAATGCAGCCTGCACCAAAGGAGCCATGACACTCCCCATAGCGGTCTCATCCCCGCATCTGTTTCCTTGTCCATCATGCTCCATTCCCAACCTAAAACAAAGAGCGGCTGTTAGATGCAACGAAATCTGGGCTATTCTTACAAAAAAAGGGAGAGGGTAAACAATTCACATTTTGCATGTGGTTTTGTTAAAAAGGGATTTTGTGTTTACATCCTACAAATACCATTAAATGAGTCTATCAATGACAAAATACCCATGGATAGAAATTAAAGAGTTCCTGAAAGTTTGTTTCTTTAATGCATCTCCTCATTGATTTTATTTTTTAATTAAATAAATAGAAACCCAAAGGCTTATCTGCACTTGGAAGTTAATTCAGATTAAGGTAGGCTGTGAATTTAAAGCAAAATAAATATTCATCAGTAACCCATGTGTAGACACACTTATTCTGGAATAAGCGTATATTGCTCCAGTTTAGTAAATCCACAATGGAATAGCTAATCCTGAATAAATCCTTGTGTTGACAAACCCTACCTTTCGGATGATTATGGTTTATATTGTTATAAAAACAAAGAGGCAAAGAGATAACTATTACTTTAACACAAATAGAGACCCCCCCTTTTCACAAAGGTGTGTGTCCACTTTTGCACGCTCATTTACCATATGAGTGAGGAACACGGGCTACTAATTTAAAAAATCAGACCCTCAGTGGTATTAATTCAGGAGATACTTTGCTGAACGAGACGTTCCAGACTTAGTTCTCCATTTTTTGAAACATGCCACCTCTGATATATAGACACACACACACACACACATACACACACACTCTTTAAGTGAAACAACAGGTAGAGGACCATGTTGCTTGACAAACTACTCTCACTGTTGAATGCAATGCATCAAATCAGCATGTCCTCCATTTTTGACTTAGCTATAAAAATCCACATGAATTTTGCAAGATCACATTTTCCCCCAGTAGCTACTTTTTCATTGATTCAAACTCCTGTGAATGCCAAAGGAGTAAGAAATATAAAGAGATCTGCAATACCGATAGCCTCTTGTGAAAATAAAAATGTTCTGTGCAAGCAGTAGAATGAACCCTAAGCTTTCTGTTGCTCAGGTTGTAGTAGTAAGACTTACACATGACCAGTTTCATGGGCAACTACAAAAGCTGAAGAAAACCCATCCTCGTGGTTGAGAGTGCAGCTTCTTACAGGGTGACACATGCCAGTGACGGGAGCGTATCCTGTTGACAGCAAAACAGTTTGGGTTTATTTCTTGTCAATTTTTTTATTAGGTATCCCATAAGATTTACTGTTTTTGCCTATAAAAACCCATTGCGAAGGAGTAGTTAGCTATATGCTTCCCTGCTACAAGATAAGTCTGCAAATATCCGTCTCTCCCTGAGCGGGAAAGGAGGTTGACGAACTTTTTTTGGAATGCAATGGGTTTTGGATTGCTTCACAGTTATTGTTTTGATGCCCAATTTCTATCCACTTCAAAGAGGCTTTTTCCTCATTAAAATGGCTACTACGTAGATTAAAGGGTTGTGACAAACATAAAAGCTACTTCTGGTTTACTAGCGATCTACATTGTTTAGATATAGTTTTACCACCAAAATTAATGAAATGATGTTCTAGTCTCTCTTGGAGGGAAAGCTTTCAGCGATAGCTTTTCTTTTTTTCCGCTCATGCTGGTATTAGTTTTTCAGTTTTAATCTAGTTCCCTTTTTGTATTGTCTGAGTTTGTCAGCAACATCTGAAGACTTCTTCAAGGAAGAAAATCCCCACCTTCATCTATTAGGGCAGGTGTTCATACTTAGGCCAAATTTTTCAAAAGCACCTATTAGTTTGGAGTCTCCCAGTTTTGTGGAGTCTGAGCTGAGATGCTTTTAGTCTCAGTTGGGAGAAGTGGTGGGCACCTAACCCCAACTAAGGAGAACGGCAGATGTGCAACCCCTTTGAAAATAAAGCCCAGAGTGTCTCAAGTTGGGCATCCAAAACTTGGTGCATTTTTCCATGAGCAACTTTTGGTACTGGAAATGTATTTCAACTCTCTGGGGTTTGTGCTAGCCGATGATGTGACTTTTACAAAGGAATGTACAATTGACACCACAGCTGTCAGTCACATAAATCACATGAAGTTGTCATGAAGACTTCTCGTTGTTTATGAAGTTGTCGTTGCTCCATGACTAGTTAACAAATGGAACTAAAACCTTGTCTGTAAGAGAAACGTGCCCTGTTAAACTGAGGAGTGATTTTAAACAGATTTAGATGAACTGATGCAACCATCCTACCCCCATGCATAATTGTATTTCTATTTAAGTGTAGTTCATTACCATCACCCCCCTGAGACTTTACAGGGGTTTGCACTGGTTTAACTAAATGAGTTTAAAACCCAATTTAAGTTAAACCAATGCCAATTTCTCACATATAGAAGGCCTAAGAACATGGATCACATGTCCGATTGGGAATTTAACTGTAAAATTCCTGTTATTTACAATACAATACACCACTGAAAACTTGCTCAGTCAGTTACGTGAGTCAAATAACTGGGGAACAGAAACAGCCCCAGGAGCAGTCGCTCACTGAAGCGCTGCAAACGGTGTTATCTGGTTGCAAAATGCACAATATTACCAGTCACACAGTCTGCGAAGCAAGAATCGTAGCTTGCTGGGGATTCTACAATGGAACATTCTTCTGTCAGACAATGCCAAACTGGCAAGAGGGAAACATTCTGTGGAGACAGCTCCGTGTCGATAAAATTGCGCCAAACCCAAGTATGGATCTGAGGCTGCCCTGCCTGAAAGTGCCTGATTTCCAGCCAGCTTGTCTGCCTGGCTCCTCCGCAGCCCCACCTAGGCTCCAGGTTCTTTGGGGAGACAGGAGCCCGGAAGCACCAGGGCAGCCCGACTCAGAGCCAAGTCTCCCTTCCCTTTTGTGGAGCATTTCAAAAAGTGAGAGTTTCATTCCAAATCTGCAGGAAGCCAAATCCTGAAACAGCAAAACCCTCCATGATATGGAATTGCCTGTCTTTATTCACTGAGAAAAAAATAACGAAATAGACCTAACAGGCAGCCTGCTTGAGAATTTCGAAATCTGTCAGCAGACAATTTTTTGAAAGGAAAAAGTTCACTGCCAGCTACTTTGTGGCTTCTAAGCAACTCGCCTGCACAGACTGTTGTGAGGAAATGCCCCATCCCACGAAAGGCACTAGAACGGCTGTACCCGTGGCATGCAGCTGATTGCTTTTCTCCTTTGCTGGTGTGCTGCTCCACAAGCCAGTGTTACACACTGAACATGCCCCTGCCTTCTCCACACCCTTTTTTTTTTTTTTTTTAAAGCATTCAGCGCCTGAGTGGAAATCAGGAACAAGCAGAACACATGTGCCCCTGAGCAGGGGCGGATGAGAGTTTTGCGGGGCCCAGGCCGCGGGGCCTATTGAAGCGCGAGGCCCGGGGCAGCACAATTTCGCGCATGCACCACGGCCACAGCCGACAGGTAGTAGCGCGTGCGCGGGGCCTACTGAAGCACGGGGCTCGGGGCAGCCACCCTGCTCGCCCTGCCCTATATCCGCCGCTGCCCCTGAGCACAGGAACAGCTACTGCGAATGGTCCTTGAGCAGCATGCAATGGGGACAAGGAACTTCTTGCTTGCCCCATGCAGCCAGCCCAGGGCCAGTCATATTCTGGCCCTGAATTAATTATCCTGCTACATATTCTTCACCCAGCTGTAGTGTTGACTACAAACGCAACACTGCTTGGGCTGGATAGAAAGTTCAAGAAAACATTCTGTGTTATAAATGCATATGGACTGAGGGAAGAAGAGAGAAATGCATCACAGTTATACAGAGTGGCACATTTTCAGGCCTTCTCATCAGGACTTGTAGTTGCTGGCAGTCCCGTGGATTAAATCCTATATTGCCATTTTACTGCCAATTACCCTGCCTGTTAGCTCCTAGAGTAATAATGAAACCCAGCACAGGCATTAACTCATTGACACATAGTCTATAAAAAAGGCTTTCACAGCAAATGATCTGACAACAAAAATCAAAGCTAACCGCAAAGTGAGTTAAGATTTACTCTCTTTTCACATCAAGCAAGTGGACTGATACTTACTAGAAACTCATTGGAAAGTACCTTTACTGTGACCCAGTTTGGATAAAATGACAAGGGGCTATCATTCCTCATTTGTCAGAAGACTGACGGATGAAGTCAGGAAATAAATTCCTCCTAGGGCACAGTAGCGTACACCGGCAGTTTGAGGGGCTTAGAGCTTTATCTGAAGAATCTGGCTTTGGCATTCATGGAGTCTAGGGGTACGTCTAGACTACAGGCTTTTGTCGACAAAAACTTCTGTCGACAAAGAGCGTCTAGACTACATCCAGTTCTGTCGACAAAGCAAGCTGCTTTGTCGACATGACAGTGTAGACGCAAAGAACAGTGTAGATGCAATAACTCCTTCTGTCGACAGAACTCTGTCGACAAAAGGCGTTATTCCTCGTAGAATGAGGTTTACCGCCGTCGACAAAACTGCTGAGTTCTGTTGACGTTATGTCGACAGAACTCAGCGACAGTGTAGACGCAGGTATAGTTTTGTCGACAAAAGTCCACTTTTGTCGAAAAACCCTGTAGTCTAGACACACCCTAGATGAATAACTGGCTGGCTCCACAACAGTGTATGCTCACACTTAGGTAAAAGCTTTTCTGAGCAGGGATTGATTTAGGCACATGCTAAAGTAGAACACTTGCTTAAGTGCTTTGCTGAATCATAAGCTATGCTCATTTTTTTAAGCTCGATTTGTACAACTTTCCAATCTTTACCTTTTCTTTCAGCCATTATTAAAAACCCAAATCATTCTGCTGCAGATTAGTTGCTGTACCTTGCATACCAGCAGGCCCAAAATCTTGCCTGGTTAAAAAAATGGCGTGATCGTGGTGCTCAGAATGGTTGGGATCTGACTTCTGTTGCTGGTACGCCCAGCGGCAAACGTTCTCCAGGCTTCTTGATGGGTTTCCCCTTTCAATCAAGCTGATGGACTAGAAGAGAGTAATAAATTAGTATCAAGAGCTTAGTTATGTGTTCCCATGACTTGATCTCAGGGCATTTTAAGCAATTATTTTTACGTAAGGTTTGTCTACAAGGTGAGTTAGTGAACATCAAGTCAGTGTGTGACTCTACAGCGCATTAGCATGTTATGCACTAACTCACCATTTGCACCCTGCTATCATGCACTAAAAGTTCTGTAGTGTATGGAACACACCTGGGAGCTTCTAGTGCACTGCAGCAGGGTCCAGCCACCGAACTAGTATGTGGCAAATGTGGGCACAGCAGATTCACAGCCTGGCCATGCTTGGACAAGCACTCAGGAAGTTCCTCTCTCAGCGATGAGCAATCACCTTTTTCACTCCTCCACACTCATGCCAGCCTTTGACCTCATTAAGTTGTTCCCCAACTCATGCCCAATATTCCCCATGGGTTTGATTCACCATTGTCTGCACTCATGTGCAGTCATTTACCCCGGAGTAAAGGGGGTGCAGAAAGCCATCCCATCAGAACAATGCCACTTTACAAGGACTCAGCACAAGTGTTAACAATTACACAAAAATGGCCAGGTCGTGGGGAACCAGGACAGCCAGAGAGAATCATTAACAAGGTGTTCCCTCCCAGCTGTTAGCATCCCTTGTTGGCTTGCAGGCAATCAGGCCCGTTTGTTGGTTTGCGGATAAGGGGCTTTTCAGGAAACACGATAAGTGTTTATAGTCTCAATTACAATAATGGTCATTCATATAAAACGTGCGATGGTGAGGGCAAACACATAACAAATGACACAGCTACTTAAGCAGGACAGTTTCAATGACACAGCTGGGAGCTGCTTACATTTTAAGCCGCGGGAAGAGAATGTGCCACTTGGTTAAGATAAATCAGAGGGCAGTGACACCCCCAGTCTAGGGTCATCTGCAAAGAAAGGCTGAAATGATAAAAACATACTGGACAGATCTTCAGCTGGGGGAAAACATTGGAGCACACACCAGATGAGGATCTAGCGCCTCTGCATCCGGTTTGACTCCTGCTATGCTACATACACCAGCTCTGTATGTTCAGAGTTATAATATTTAACCATCAAACACCAAAATGGCCTTTTCACCAACTTAAGTTTAATGCCCCAATTCAATGGAAGGATGTGAGCTTTAGTGAACATGGAGGAAACCAGGATGCTTCCTTTCAACAATGGGAAAAGGATTGGTTGCAAAACCCTCTAAGTGCTTTTTAAGACGAAATCAATGTAAAATATATTAAGATTACCCAGGGCAGAGCATGGGGGAGCCCAGCATGATCCTGGGGGGAGGGCTAATATTGTTCATGTAGAAAGGAAATAACTTCCTAATTATCGGCATGGCAGGGATATGCCAGCATGCCACACCTGGCAAAGACGACATTTTGTTTGCTTACAACAGCATTTGGCTTGGTTCCCTCAGGTCTTCTGCTGGCAGAAACTCAGGAGTGCCTCTTCTGGTGGAGTGGATGTGTGCAATCTTTAAACAATCCCAGCCTGGTATTTGGTCATCTCCCCAGGGCTTCCTCCTTGAAGGCAGCAGTTTTGCTCTCTTGATCTGTTCTGGCTGCAGGTCTGCAGCTGGGCCTCTTAGCACTTCAGTTCTCTCTCTGGAGGTTTTATTGCTCTGATTATAGGCCACTTCCCCAGAGGACTCGGGCCTGCACACTACTCTGAGCCAATGGACCTAAGAATAGTGGCCATGTGCTGCCACGTCCCTGTAAAGCAGGGCTACTCAACTTTGGAAGCCCTGGGGGCCACAGTGATACTCACAGCACATGCCGAGGGCCACAACTTAAGTGTCGTTGCACGTACATACAAATATAGATACAAATATATGCAAATAACTTCTTTCACACTGATGGGCATGAATACAAAGATTAAGGCAAGACTACACAACACACAGGCCCCATTTAAGTCAGTTCTGCTGATATCAATAAAATGCAATATTTACCCGATTTCCACCCATATGACAGCACTTTTAATGAGCAGTGACAGTCCAGGAATTTAACTACTAAAACGCATAGCAACGGAAGACCATTATATTGACTCGCCATTATGGAACATGTTCCCAGTGGAAGCCATGTTCAAAGGATCCAACCAGCAGGCTGCGTATTGATCCCCATGTAAACCCAAACTGCACCGCGGGCCACAAACAAACAGGCCGCAGGCGGTCCATGGGCCACGTGTTGAGTAGCCCTGCTGTAAAGTGCTGCTGTTCCCTGTGGTCAGTTGGGGGCAGCCTCTGCACTCCTCTGGCCTCTAGTTCTGCAGCTCCTTTAAATATGGCCCTCCTGGGTTTTAATTGGCTACTTCCTGAAACCTCTCTGATTGGCTAGCCCTTTATGCCTTCCTCTGTCTCTCTAGGTCGCCTGGAGGACTTTGCTCCACTGCTCCTTTCCTGGGATGAGTGAGGCATCCAGCAGGGGGCCCCTCTGGTCCTACTTCACAGAGGCCTCCAGGGGAGGGACTGTTTGGTCCTACTCCACCTCATCACATTCAGGCCATGGGCTCTGATGGACCAAAGTCTGTCCAGAGGGAGGTTTGCAATGGCTTCTGTCAAGGGGGATCTTATGCCTTTCCTTAAAGTGGGTTGTTCTGGCAAGGAAGCGCATAGAACACATGGATTAGGAGAATCTCCCGTGCTGCTGAGCTCCTGTGAAGACTGTTCTCTCCTGGGGGCGTATCCACTCAGTCACAACTGCCACCCACAGCGTAAGGAGAATACAGACTAACACCCCCAGCACCATGTAGGCCTAATCAAGCCCAGCATATGGAGTATGAAGCAGAATGTAAAGAAAGCAAATTGTTGTAATAGTGGAAGGAGCCTTCATTGGCCTACATTTTCCCAATTTGGCAGAGACCAACATTTCAAACATCTTGTTGGAATTTGGTGAGAAACGAGTCAGGAAGGGGCAACAACAAGAGTAGTGTCAGCATCACAAACAGATGCTCTCGTATGCAGCCTCAGAGAAGATTCTTGGGGGACAGGGAGGCTCTAGAAGAGCATTCATCAAATTTGTGCTAAGCCTGAGGTAAACGGGTAAAGCAGCTCTCAGCTACTGCCCTGCTATTGTGTGTGGGGCAGAACCTCAGTCCCCGCTGCAACCAGTCCAGCAGCACCCACCAGCACCAAATTAACTGACACTGAAATATAACGGTTAAGAAGATTAAGATGCCGAACGCATTCAAATGCCTTTTTACCTTTGCATATCCCAGCATAATCATTCGCACCAGCACCACATTTATGTGGACCCCAAGGGATTCATCGTGGTAAATTTCGTTCACCTAAGAGTAAGGGGAAAATAAAAGATAGAATAGTAAAGTGCATACATAATTATATAACTTATTGCTTACAGAGCTATATTTTGTTCAGAAGGAAGCAGAACTGAAGTCTTAAAATGTTTCTGTGAACACTACAATTCCAGTGGTAACAAACCTCACAGAGGGCCTGATCACAGCCAACTGATATCAATGGAACGACAAACTTGATTTTAATGGACTTTGGATCAGACTCATAAGTAGGGATGTAAGCGACTAGGTGGGTAGTTGAGTAGTCACTCAACTAGTTGCCTACCCCCCCAGAGAGGCACGAAGAGAGAGGGAGCAGGCGCCACTGCTGGGGGGAGCAGGCAGACTTAAAAGCCGGTTCCCCCCAGCACCATCTCTGTGGGGGGTAGGGGAGGCAGAGGCATCCCTACGGCTGTGCTTCTCCCTCTGAAATGCATAAGAGCCCCCCGCAGCTCTTTACATTTCAAAGAGAGAGGTGCTGCGAGTGCCGCCCCCCTTATCGACTAATCGAGTAGTTGATGGAAATTCCATCAACTACTCAAGTAGTTGATTAATCAAAATTTAACACCCCTAACCCGTTGTGAAATTGTTCTTTGAAAAAAAATGGTGTCACTAAGCTCTGAACTTTCAAACACTTCAGCACGTGCTTAACTTTACTCATGTGAGTAGTCCCATTGAAGTAAACAAGAAGATTTATGTGAGAAGAGTTAGGCGTGTGCTTTAACGTTCGCAGGACTGGGGACTATCAGCAGGCATAATGGAGGATATTTTTTCTTTTCTTTATTTTGATTTAAAACTGAGGAATTTCAAAAAGTTAAATTTGTTATAATATAAAACAATTACAACCCACTGCCATAAAACCAGTTCATGTCACTCAACACCTGCCAGTCAAAAACAACAACAAAAAAATCCATCAGCTGTTTCTTATATCCCACAACCACTTTGTCCTCAAGCAGCTTGGGGAACAGACTGTGTACAATTTATATGGCACAAAACATCCCTACATATATTGCCAGACTGGCTCTTCTGCTGCCTCAAGATTTCTTTCCCCTTCCAGTCCACATGGAGCTCTCAAGTGTGCCATCTGGACATGAATCATGCAGATGAGTTCCAGCATATGTCCCCCACTGCTTTGTCTGGTGGCTGTCTAATATTAATTAGTTCAAATGCTTAGGTTTATTACATGAATTGGGATAAAGCTTCCACTTTTTTAATTTTTTTAAATGTGCATTATTAAATTTCTAAGCCCAACAGGCCAAACCTGCAAACTTCACTCAGCAAATGCTGTTGATAGCTGCATGGGTTTTTTTCCCCCCTCAAGAAACACTTCTGGATTCAGCTTACTATCTACTTCTGTCTGGAGAAAGACATGAAAAACGAGGCAGCAACCATATACACTTGTGTGCATGTGCTTAGTTTCAAGGGCCTGAGTAGTCCCACTGACTTCAAACTAAGTTTACACTCAATGGAAAAAGGACTTCCAAATCCTCTACATGGCTTTGGAAGTTTGAAAGTCAACAGCATTGTCATAAGAGAAAGGCATAAGTACTGCACACCAGCTGGCGTGTCCCTGAAACTTTCAACTGTACTCCATTTCACCAAGTCAACTGTAATGGACAGCAGGAGTGCTGACCAGCACACGGTGACTCACGGGTTAAGCTCAGGTAGCTAGCAAAAGTGTTGGCCAGGGGGCCGGGAGAACCAATCAAGATGGAGTGTTGAAATTTGAATTGGATATAGATTCCTTGCCTACTTCTTTGTGTGGGAGAGAAAAACCAGGCGTTGAAAGAAACAGAATGATTTAAACCCAGGCAGGACAGCCATGTTTCCAAGGAATTTGGGGCATGGGAGTGGACTGAACAAAGAGAAATCAGAAGTAAGTAAAAGGGAAAAAGAAGTGAATCTAGTCGCATTCAGGGTATTTTCTCTTTATTTTGTGGTTTGGTTTGAACTGTTCTGTGTGAATCTATGCCTCCCCTCCCCATTTACTACCTAGCACTGTGCCCAGAGACTTTTCTGTGTTTTAATTTGTTTTCCTTAGTTGCTCTGTAACATCTGGAAACCATATAGGCTTTATCAAGTTTATCTTTTGTCTTGATGATTTGATTCTCATATCCTGGAAGGTCTGTCAGTCTGTGTGTATCTGCATACCTCAGACTGAGGGGTCAGCTACCAGAGACTGCAGCTTGTTTTCCTCTGTTCTTTTTTTCAAGCTCTTTTGGGACAAAAGAGCTTGGGGTACCCCTGGGGTGGGTTCAAGTGTTCACCCCTGGTTTTAGGGATTAAATCACTTGATGGTGGCAGCTTGTCTGTTTGTTTATTTCTCAGAGCCAGGGGAATCTGTGACTCTGGGAAGTTTTGGTAACCAGTGCCTGTATAGGCAAGATTTTGAAGCTCTCTTGCGAGCTCTCACCTTCTGCACTCGGAGTGCCAGAGTAGGGAACAGCCATGACATCAACATGTACCATTTAAAAATCCTTTAACAGCGCGAAAACATACCACATCTAAACATTTGAGAAGAGGAGCTCTTATACAAAAAATAGCTTCTGTCAATTTACACAAACACCCACCCAAAAGTGAATCTCATGATACCACAAGACTCCAGTTACTCAGGGCAGCAGAAATCCAGTTAATCAGGGCAGGGAAGAAGTAGTTGCATTGTGCTTAAGTGCCCTTTGCAAAGCAATTTATAAATTGGCACAAAATGCCAATTTTTGCCCTTGGAGGGCTCTAGTGGGAGTCAAAGGCAGAATTTTTCCCGAGGCATTTCTTTAGAAGAAACTGACACTCCTGTTCTGTGGTTAAACGTAAAAGAGGACAAAAATGTGGACACATGTCATGAAAGGGGTCGAGAATTATATAGATGGGTCAGAGTCTTTTTTTCTGAACCAATGGTATGTCTGGGATGATGATGGAAAGAAGTCAAAGTCTTCCCACACAGGTATAAAATTATGGGTTAGAACATCTGCAGATCATAAATAAAGTTACTCATCCTCCTTAAGTGAAATAAAAAAATGTTATGGACTAATTGATGCAAAATAAATAGTGCTCAGATAGAGACTGGCATACTTGTCCATAATTAAGGAGTTATTTTTTTTAGTCAGGCTAAAAAGAGACATTCCTTGCTTGGGGGAAAAGAGTGCCATTCAGTGTTGTCTAGTCTGTAGGACCTGGCTGAAATATACAATATATGGTTCTAAAAAGCAAGACCTTTTAGCATCAGCTAAGCATGAATTGTTGGCAACGCACACACATCTCAAAAAAGAGCTAGATAGATCATGGAGGTTAGGTCCATCAATGGCTATTAGCCAGGATGGGTCAGAATGGTGTCCCTGGCCTCTGTTTGTCAGAGACTGGAAATGGGTGACAGGGGAGGGATCACGTGAGGATTACCTGTTCTGTTCTCTCCCTCTGGGGCATCTGGCATTGGCCACTGTCAGCAGACAGGATACTGGGCTAGATGGATCTTTGGTCTGACCCAGAATGGCCGTTCTTATGTTCTAACTCACACCGCCTGCCTTGAGAAGCGGTTACTGAGCTCAGTGATTTATTTCTCATGTTCTCTCTCCTGACAATGTGCATTCTCACTCCCCACAATGGATTTTTATAATGAAACAAAGAAAGTGCTCTAGCTTCACAATCACTGATAAATGCAGTAGCTGATGAATACTCAAGGAACTAACTAACGAAAAGTGACACGTGCCCTTATGGCAGGAAGTAGCAGGCCTCCTTTCAGTGGCTCTAATACCAATGAAAGGTTCTGAATTGATGGAGATGCAAGACCCGTGTCAACCTACAAAATAGATTTAGCACAACCTGTGGCAGTGCAAGGTCTCCTCTTCATATCCCATCAATGTACATTAAATTTACCTGAAGACACATTTGAAAGGCTGAGAGATCAGTCTGAGTGCCTGATCCTTCTGCAGAGACCTCTGAAAAGCGTAGTAATTAGTGCCAAGCACAGCTGTGGTCTTGATCATGTAAAACCAGCTCCTTAGAAAGTGTGTTTTTTTCCACAGGCCACCCAACACCCATGAGAGACTAATCTCTTTCGAACATCTCGGCCAGGGGTGAGAGAGAACCCAGAAATGCCGCTAGACCTTGGGAAATGTTAAAGCCTCTAAAACATATGCGGTGCTGTAGAGCAGTTGGCTCCAGAGTATCAGAGAGATAAGGTGGGTAAGGCTGTACCTTTTTTTTGGGGGGGGGGGGGACCAATTAGTGCTGGTGAGAAAGACAAGCCTTCAAGCTTGCCACAGAGCTCTTCAGGTCCGAGAAATGTACTGATTTTAAAATGTGGCGCTTTACCCTGTGGGGGAGCCTGCCAAAAAAATGCCATACCTAGGTCTCTTCACACTGATTTTCCTGGTTTCCTCGCTCAGTTATTTTCTCTGAAAGTTCAGATTTTGCAGAAAGTTGTTGCTTTATTTTAATTCAAAACATCTTTCCTACCCTGTGCAGTAGGATAGAGTCTGTGCTTAATTTAGATTGGTCTCCTTTGTATACTACTCCTTGGGGGCCAAACTCTCCTCCTCTTACTCCTGTGGAGCAGTCTCTTAGTCCACCACCTGTCTCATTGAAATCACTGGGTGGATTACTACTCCACACAAGCCTGAATGACAGAATCTGGGTCTTAGAAGCACAATAATAAAGAGCCGGGCTGAACCTTCAAAATGTACGCTCAGCAAGTGGCAGCGGTAGCTCTCTGCCCAGGAGCAGAGCAGGGAGGGAGCTATGATTCGCTACACCAATTGCTGATTGCTTTTCCCTCAGTGTTTTTTCAGATATTTACACAGGTTATGGACTGTAGCAGCATTACAAAGGGTCCTGGGCCCTGTCCCAGGCTGAGGACCGGCCAGTGGATGCCCCATGCCCCTCCAAAGACAAAGAACAGTAGCATTTACTCTCTCTCACTTGTTGGATAATCCGGGCCCTGCTATGTTACTTCCCCAACAGATGTCTGGATAATTGAAGTCCCCCATCAGCACCCAGTCTTGTGCTTTGATGAATTTGTTAGTTCTTTAAAAAAAAGCCTCATCCACCTCTTTTTCCTGGTGAGATGGTCTTTAGTAGACTCCTACCATGTCACCATCCTTTGTTTTTACCCCTTTTATCCTTATCCAGAGGTTCTCAGCAAGTCTGTTTCCTATGTTCACCTCAACCTCAGTCCAAGTGCATTCATTTTTAATAAGTAAGGCAACATCTCCTCCCTTTTTTCCTGTCTGTTCTTCATGAGCAAGCTGTACTCTACCACATCAATCAATATTCCAATCATGTGTATTATCCCACCAAATCTCTGTGAAGCACAACTATGACATAGTTGTGCTTATTTACCAGCATTTCAAGTTCTTTCTGCTAATTGCTCATATTTCTTGCATTAATATACACACCAGTAAGTTACTGATTTGATTTTGTCCCCCTCGGTCATGTCTCTACTTTATTCCTTCTATTATAGCCCATGTTCCCCTCGATTTCTGACCAATCTTCCAGGTCTCCATGTTTATGACTTACCTGTAGGCTTTGGTCACCTGCTCCCATCAAACCCATTTTAAATCCCTCCGCACTTTAAACTAGGCAGGGCAGGTCCATTTCTGTTCCCTTACAATCAATTTCATTCTGGTTAAACCTCTTGTTCCTTTTAACAGCTTTTGTCTGAGGATTGGGGCTATTGGGAAAAGCCACAGGAAATGACTTTCAGTTTGTGAACTATTGAAATTATTGGCATTTCCTCCATATCCTTAAATTCCTTTAAGATAACAGATTGCTGTTCTTACCCAGAAAGGTAGTTATTAATTAATAGGGTTAACTAAAGGATAGCTGGTGATTCATAAACTGATTGCTATCATCATTTATCTGCCCGCGTACTAGCTCATGGCATTACGAAATTCTTAAGAGGTTTTGACCTAATGTTCCACTTCCCACGATCCCTACTTGACAGCTGTTAATCACTGAATTAATACAAAAGGCCAAGGCTGACCGTCAGTTATACCCATACTGTGCCACTGGCTTCCAGGAGCATGAGTGGATGAAACTGACGGCACAACCAGGCCCACAGATATTTAACCCAAGAGTTTCCACAGTTGTGATAGATCATGCATCGTACATGGGTGAAAAAACAGTGTGAAATGACTTTTGAATTCACACTCCCTTTATCATGCTGGTCTTGTACTCAGTGCTTTTTTTGTAAGAAAAAAGGTGCTGGTACTCCGGGGCAAAGTTGTTGAGCCAAAAAAAAAAAAAAAAAAAAAAAAAGAAAGCCGTGCTGGGGGCTGAAATGCGGCTGTGGCCCCTTTAAGAACCACAACTCTGTGCTGGGAGCCGGAAAAAAAAACCCACCATGTATCCCGAGCAGGCTTCCGTCAGGATCCCATCTGCACCATCTGTACGTACAGAGGAAATGCCAGTACTTTAGAGAGAGAGAGAGAGAAAGAGAGAGAGAGAGAGTTTGTGTGTATGTGGTACGCCGTTCTGGGTCATACCGTCACAAAAAAATCACTGCTTGTACTTGACTAGGATAACCCTGCCCATTTTCAGAAAGTCAGCTCTGAATCTGGGAGAGCTGAACAATATAACCAAGTCCATTATCAACCCCTGTGCATCATCGCAGTGGTTTGAAGGTTTGATTATGATTATCAGAAAAATTCAAAATCTATCAGACATTCCACTTTCTTGGAATGCCCCTGTGTATGATACCCTACAGTATTGATCAAGATGTGAAACTGAGAAAACCAAGAGCAGAGTTTTTTCCCCCCCCTAAAATATTCCATAATATGTATCCATCTCTTGCTTACAAAAAGCCAGGATGAAACAGTATTTCAAGGACTTTTAGTTACTGAATACAAGGGTCTTCCTTTTCAAATTGTTTCATATATATAGCATTAATCAAAGACCATTAAAGGCCATGAAAAGCTCCCATTGAAATTTTACTTCAGTGAGGTTTCAATCGGTGCTGATCTTGCAAACACTTACACATGTGCGTTCAACTTTAAGACATAAGTAGATCCCACTGAAATCAGTTATGCACCTGCATAAGTATTTGCAGAAGTGGGCTTTAGTTTGGTGAAAAATTTTGCAGCCATAGCTAAATTTTGAGGAAAAAAGTCAACATTTTACCTGGGAAATTAAAAGCTACACTGATGTCCATGTATGCATTATTTTCAACACTAGAATCTATCATAAGCGAAGTTTTACTGCAATTTTTAGTTTAATTGGCAAGTTGATTAAAAGGTTCTTGTAACACTTCTTGTATCTTAACCTATCAAAATCTTGACTCCAAAGACAAGACTACTTAAAAACTATGTACTGTATTTAATACAGAAAGTCTCAACCATTTCTGTTATTTACATAAAACTTTAAGGTAATGATACATATTTTAGCTTAGAATATTCTGTACTAAAAGTGCATTACCAGCAGATGGAGCAATCTACATTTTAGAAAACAGGGAACTTGACTCTGTTTTTAAGGATATTAAAATCTATTTACAAAAAAATTAAATGTGCTTGTTTTAAAACTAAAAAGCCAATGTTCTGAAGGCATCTCAAAATTAAGATTTATTAATGGAAAACAACAGAACATAGATTATTTTCTGGAGTTCATCTGTGCCAATAATGCACTGCTATGATTGTTGCAGAGAGCAAAGAAAGAATAACATGAAGAGATTCCTCAGAACATTTCATATTTAATCATTAACTTCACAACATCATCTTATTAGCAGCTGAAATTAAGATGCAGAAGAGATGCCAAGGTCTACACATGCAACATACCAACACTGCTTATTTCAAGGATCTACATTTGATAACATAACCAGAATAAAACTGAGCCAACCATCAGGCAATTTCAATTAAGGTTACCTACATCACCTGATGGCAAAAAATGAACCCAGACAAGTATTGTAGGCTATGCTATTGTTACTCACTGGACAAATGCCCTAGTGTTATATCTCAGGAGACCCAAATCCTAGCTTTGTGTCACAATTCCTAGTTCTTGTGTCACGTTTTTCTTCATCACAAACTACTCACGTGCAGATATGACATGAGGGAGGGCGGCGTGAGGGGGCATGTGTTCCCAAACGCCATGGGTGGGAGAGGCAAGGGGCCAGCCAGCAGAGTCCCTGGGCATCCCAGAGAAGGAGCGGAAGGGCCAGGCGCTGCAGCAAGTGTCTGACCTTCTTCCTGCTCTCACTGGCAGCAGTGGGGGAAGCTGAGCAACATAGCCCCAGCTCACTCTGCTCTCCCAGTGCATCGCTTGGAGGAGGGGTGGGACCGTCTCCACATTCACAGTCAGGAAGTGGAGCACCACACCCGGAGGAGCAGAGCGAGCTGAGGTCACGTTGCTCCACTTCCTCCACTGCTTCCCACGGCTCCCCATGACTGGAAACGGCGCACCACAGCCAATGGGAGCCACGAAGTTCCGTGGCTACAGAGCCTTTAGGTAAACAAAGTGGCATGGGCCGGCTAGTGGCTAACCCAAAGCGGTTCCGCGGCCCACTGAGAAACACTGGTGTAGCCAATTGAATTGGAATTGGTTACACAGCTAGTTCCATTTTTACATCCCTAATCTCATGCTGACCCGAGTTACCTTAATGCAGTGACACTTGTCATAAGTATCTACCCACAGGAGTAGCAAGTATCAATGCCTAACAGAGGAAGGCTCTCACTGCAGAGCAAACAAAACTGTATTGAAAACCTTAACCTACTTCAACGCACTTACTTAGGACAACTGCATTTGCCTCTTGCTGGAAGTGATCATTAATAAGTGTGTCACTGTTCTGTATTTCATTAACTGCAAAACAAACTCTTACTCAGTTCAGAATCTAAAATGTACCTGCTGACCCAAAGATCTTTCCCCCGTACAGGGTTTTCCACTGTGGTGTGGGGGAGAGTTCAGCTATGTAAATCAGAGCTTTCCCCTTCCAACCATTCATAAGCCATACTAAAACATCAAAGAAGAATTAATTATGAAGCATCCAGAGTACTGACCAAATCACAAAGTACTATCATAAAGCATTACACATACTAGAGCAGTGTTTCTTAAACTTTTTTTGAGACCGTGGAACAGCAAACAATTTTTTTTTATGCAGAAGCACCAAGGTTTTTTGTTGAGAGAAAAAAAAAAAAAAAAGAGCCAAGGGAAATGCTGTGTATCCCGTCAGCCGCCAGGAAAACAAAAATGGAAGAAGAGGTCGCAGTATACCTCCGACTGGCGCGGAACACAGTTTAAGAAACACTGCACTAGAGTGAGTGAAACAGCTTATACAGAACAAGTTTTTTCCTTTTTCCATGAGGTAACAACGAGCAGTCAAACAACTGACTCGGACACTTTCTAGAGCGTATGCATGATCATAATGTCGATGAAGTTAAATCAGTTGCAGTGCTGCTATTAAAGGCTGTCAAAACAACTCATCCTTCAGCACAGCTCCTAGTCAGCTTGCTCTCCATGTTCATCTCACGTTTATATCCAGCAATAACTATTCAGGTGCTGTGCAGTGTCTGGACCCGATGGCCTGGGATCAGCCTCTTACTACATGAGGCTGTAATTTAGACCAATTCTCCACGGGACAGTAGGGGTGGCCACTTCAATCCTGCGCTGGACAGCACACTATGAGCCCAGGACAGTGTGGTCTAGAGGTTAAAAGATGTGACCTCCATCCCTAGCAAGCAAGTCTATAAACTGCTCTCTGCAGTGCCAGGGTGAAAAATGCTGTTTCAAAAGAGCAGGAACACGCATTTCATCATGTCGCTGAGCTGCCCTGACTCTATACCACTCTGCTCTACTCACTAGTCACTACCACCCACTAATTATGGAACCGACCTGTGAGGAATGAGGTTTGGGGGATTTTGCCAGTCAGAGGTATCAAAGACAATTATCCCAGTGAGATGAAAGTATTTTGCAGGTGTGTCCACGTCACTTCTGAACACTTTGTGAGGACCACGTACAACGCCTGATTCTCCTGTCACTCCATTTACATACGTGCAATCCCATTGGCGTCCATATATCTGTACTTGTGTAAGAGAGAAGTCAGCCTACATGCCTTCAAAACAAAAAACTGAGTACCAAAGGTTTTGATGAGTACACTATCAGAAAGTATAAGAATGTTAAGAACTGTTCTTATTCACTGAGAGAGAATATCAATGCGTTCAATGGGAGATTTGTGTGTTCAGTGCCTTTAAAAAATGGGCTATAAATTGTGTGCCACGGCTAACACAGTGAGTCCATGGCAGAGCCTGGATTAGAATTTGGAGACAAAGTTCTCTCCATTGAATTTACACCAGCAGATGATTTGGTCATACACTCTCGGCTCTGTGCCCAATACCCAGGACACTCATTAGAACACATCTGTTCCTGAGAGATTTGCAATCTAGTTCTAAACAAAGAGGTTTGCATAAACTTCAGATAAACATCCAACTTTCTTGGCTGAACTGAACCTTCAGATCCTTGGGCATTATTGGTCATGGGACCCAATAAATAAATAAATATGTGAAGGCTAATATTACATTTCAGAGGAAACAAGGAGGGTGTGTTCTAGATACTCACTATGTTCATAAGGGTGAGGAGGTAGTTCTGCACATGTTCTTTGCCGTGAAATCGGACCACGGAGTCATCAACTCCTAGAAGCACTTCAATGTTGTAGTCATTGTCACCTGCATGTCTGCGTCGTCTCAGCGTTTCATTTACCTGCTGCTCTATGTTGCTGTACATGGAATCCAGACTATCCAGGCTGCTGAGAAGAGACCCTGCAGAGAAACAAACCATTGCTTTATAAACTTCAGAGGGGTAGCCGTGTTAGTCTGTAAAATGGATGTACACAAATGCCATTTCTTTGGTTAGAATAAGTCCTGAGGAAGGTGAAATTTCCATGTCTGGTAGCGGTGTGCTATTTTTACTGCAGTAGCTTGATCTACCCTAGCATGGGTATGTCTGCACGTGCTGGAAATTACACCTCCAATTCTAGTGTCTCCTAACTCCCTGGGGAAATGGAGAAGTGTGCAGGGAATCAGTGAAGTGGTCAAAGGTACATGATACATTTCATCTATCACATGGTTCTGTAGTCTATCACACAGATTTTACCTCCTCCCATCACCATGGTATCTGAGTGTGGTGCAAGTAACAGGAGATTTAGACCAAATGCATTTAAAAACTCTATAACCGGTAATATTTTTTCTGAAATAGGAAAGCAACCGATTGCACAGATGACGGGGGTGGGGTGATGCAAGGGTTTGGTTGGCACTAGTCCAGGGCCTCTCTCACAATTTACTTGTGGCTTCCTCAAAATTAATCACTCCATTGTGTATTTCCCTTCCACACATACAGCCCAACATGCGAGACAGAACCTTCATCCCGCCACAGGAGCAGCATCGAACCACCTGTCCTGAATTTCAGAGCTGTAAAATAAGAGGATGGGGAAATAAGGAAGCATTTCTCTGACAAGCTTGTTGTTTTCTCTTTGAAACTGCCCAAAAGCACAGAGCACCGAACGTGTTTTTGGAAGAGATGGACTAGTGGGCAGAGTTCAGGCGAAGCTGACAGAAATGCATGAGTCTACCATATGGGCAGAACTGCCACATGTACCGCTACACATGGAGACAGATTATCAAAAGTGTTCAGCACCCATTAGCACTCCCTGGGAGAACTGTTTCCAGTACACTGAGCTCTTTAGAAAATCCAATCCAGCAAGAGTCAGAAAAAACACAAAGAATATGAAGACAGTAAGAGCGCAAGACTTCTATAAATGCTGGGCACACAATATAGTATAAACCAATGGATGACTGGGACATTTCTGATGTTAAAAACATTAATCCTCCTATTTTTGCAGAGATGTGATATTTGCCAAAGTTTAATGTTTTTAACTCTATTGTTTAAGCCACATAGTTGTATGACAGTTTTCTCAAAGAGAACAAAAGTGTCTACTGGATTTCTGAAGGAAGCCTCGGTCTGAGCCAAGGTTTACAGAATCCTACTGACTGAGGTTTTATAGAAGACATATTTTACAGTGTATCAGGCTTGGAGGTGCTTCTGCTAATGTCTGAAATCACCACAAAGGTATTTCTGCCCCCTCTTTAGAGTAAAAAGAAACAAAATTGATTTTAGAAAGTTAAGGGAAGAACATGTCGTGGCTGACAACATAAAAACATCAAATTTTAGCCATATGGCTTCAACAAAATTAACCTGAGCAAATCCCTAAATAAGAAACAGAATTATAGCAACTTATTGGCTCTCTCACAATGCGAATCACAAGCCAAATCTTGCAGCTCTTACTCCAGATGAGATGGTTTGTGGGTCTGGCATGATCCCCTGCAAATATGCACTCCCAGCAGTCAGGGTCCCCATGCTCCGGAGATTGCTTCTTCTGTGAGTCCCCAGGAGTGCAACCACTCTAGAGTGAGTAGAGAGAAGGAAGGGATCATGTCCCCGCAACTCCGGCCTGAATGTGCCAGGGGAGGCAGAAGAGAACAAGCTGCACTTTCCGCCAAAAAACGGACAGCTAGCAAGACCTATCTGCGTGCAAAGGATCAATTGTGCTTCCCTCTTCCATTAGGCAAACAAGCTGGCCTTTCACATACTATTCAAGCAAGGCTTCCAATGAGGTCGATGGGAGTTTTGCCTGAGTAAGGATTGTGGGATTCAGGCCGTTATTGCTAAACGTGCTGGACAACTATACTGCCATTCATCTTGAGCAGAATCAGCCACTGGCTCTTTAGCTGGGAATTCTCTCCCTCCTAAGCATCCCCGTGGTCCAGACGACACGTATATATAACTTTCCCCACACCAAACAGCAAGGTCTCCCCTGGGCTGTTTTCAGAAGCCATAAACCAACTCTGTGGGTGAGAGACCAGACCCGCAAACAGCTTTACAATCCAACCTCGGGTCCCTTCACCCTGAAGAATGCGAACACTGTGCTAGCACACAAGTGGGAAATTCATACGCCAGCTCCAGTTCTAAAAATGGCCTCTGCTGGCAACGCTGCCAGTGAAACATCCAATGGAAATACACTCCTGGTGTCATCCCAGCACCATGCCGGCTGCATGAATGGAATAGTCTGCATAATCATTTCAGAAAGAAAGAACTTTCTGCTCTGTGCAGCACCTTTGGTTTGGCCGCCACTTCCCTCCTTAAATAGGTGGTTTTGTGGTTAGGAGAAGGAAGAGAATCCCGTTTTTGTGCGTATGTGAGGAAAAGGGCTGCTTTCCCCTCCTCCCCCAATATGCAGCTACTGTCCGTACAGTGGACATACAGTATCTGCCATTTTTCTCCCCATGGAGAATTTTCTTCCAACCTCCTACAAAGCAAGAACAAACATCTCCCAGTCTAGAGAGATACACGGACATCATCTTCGACAAGAAGAGCAAAAGTGACTCGTGATTTTGGGTTCCCAACGGGGGCACTTGAAAGAGCCTGATTTTCACAAAATGCTGAGCCTTTGGCTACGTCTAGACTACATCCCTCTTTCGAAAGAGGGATGTAAATTAGGCAGATCGAAATTGCAAATGAAGCCGGGATTTGAATTTCCCGTGCTTCATTTTCATAATGGCAGCCGCGTGTTCTTTCAAAAAAGGGTATTTCGAAAGTGAAACCGCGGTCTAGACAAAGATCCTGTACTCCTCAAAAAATGAGGGTTTTTTTTCCAAAAGAACTATGTCTAGACAGCGGTTTCACTTTTGAAATACCCCTTTTCGAAAGAACATGTGTCTGCCATTATGCAAATCAAGGGTAGGAAATTCAAATCCCAGCTTCATTTGCAATTTCGATCGGCCTAATTTACATCCCTCTTTCGAAAGAGGGATGTAGTCTAGACATGCCCTTTGAAATAAAGCAGGGTACAATGTCTTTGTGCTTCTCTGTGCTTCTTTAGTTCTGTCTTGTGAATATAATTTTTTCAATTGACCCTGTCAATTTTCTGCTTTATTCCTGTCTCCAGATCCTGTCTCAGGAGGAGACAGTGGTTTTCAGTCTTAGCCCCCAGTTACTGCACTGCTGCTCACCACAGGAAAACCCCCAAAGGAAAAACAGTAGTCAATACAAAGGCTGAATTCGGCCTCTCATCAGCCAGTAATGATGGGGCATGGCTAAAAAACTACTAAAAAACTTCACCCTCCAGCTCCGTGAAGCTTAAGACCTGCATCCCCAGCGATGTCCTTAAACGCAGCTCTGTCATTTGCTATATTGAGGACTGCTGATGAATCACAGAATACTAGGACTAGAAGGGACCTCGAAAGGTCGAGTCCAGTCCCCTGCCCCCATGGCAGGACCAAATACTGTCTAGGCCATCCCTGATAGACATTTATCTAACCTACTCTTAAATATCTCCAGAAATGGGGATTCCACAAGCTCCCTGGGCAATTTATTCCAGTGTTTGACTACCCTGACAGTTAGGAACTTTTTCCTAATGTCCAACGTAAACCTCCCTTGCTGCAGTTTTAACCCATTGCTTCTTGTTCTATCTTCAGAGGCCAAGATGAACAAGTTTTCTCCCTCCTCCTTATGACAACCTTTTAGATACCTGAAAACGGCTATCATGTCCCCCCTCAGTCTTCTCTTTTCTAAACTAAACAAACCCAATTCTTTCAGCCTTCCTTCACAGGTCATGTTCTCTAGACCTTTAATCATTCTTGTTGCTCTTCTCTGGACCCTCTCCAATTTCTCCACATCTTTCTTGAAATGCGGTGCCCAGAACTGGACACAATACTCCAACTGAGGCCTAACCAGCGCAGAGTAGAGCGGAAGAATGACTTCTCGTCTTGCTCACAACACACCTGTTAATGCATCCCAGAATCATGTTTGCTTTTTGCAACAGCATCACACTGCTGACTCATATTCAGCTTGTGGTCCACTATAACCCCTAGATCCCTTTCTGCCGTACTCCTTCCTAGACAGTCACTTCCCATTCTGTATGTGTGAAACTGATTGTTCCTTCCTAAGTGGAGCACTTTGCATTTGTCTTTATTAAACTTCATCCTGTTTACCTCAGACCATTTCTCCAATTTGTCCAGATCATTTTTAATTATGACCCTATCCTCCAGAGCAGTCGCAACCCCTCCCAGCTTGGTATCATCTGCAAACTTAATAAGCGTATTTTCTATGCCAATATCTAAATCGTTGATGAAGCATACATTGTTCACAGATTTTATTCATTTGTTTTCCATGACCCAGAGCATAACAACGTTGCAGACAAGAAATGAAAGCAAACTCAGAGCTCCATGCATTAAGGGAAAACCCGTGTTTACTTGTCTGTGCACTGCATTCATTGCTAAGCTTACAAAAGACCATTAGAGCAAGTGTCACAGGAGTGTGATGTCTGAGCAGGGGGTCAGAGAGAAGGAGTCTAACTGGATATTCCGTTCAATAATTCTGTTTCTTCATGCCACAGGCCAGGATTCAGCGAAGAACTTGATCCTGTGCTTACTCCGGAGCATGTTCAGAGAGCCACTGAAATCAGTGCATCAAGCTAAGCACATGCTTACACTCAGACATATGCTTAGACCAGCTGGGATCAAGGAAGACAATGAAACTTCACCATCTTACTTCAGACTAATGTTTTCTCAATATTTTACTTCTGATCTTATCAACAGCAAATTCCTTAAAAAAACCCCCAAACTTTTGCTAATATATAAAAGCCCAAGAGCTCATTGGACAAATCATGCCACAAGTACTGAATACTAGGCAACCATGATAAAAATGTGGAGGCCTAATTTACATACAAACTTTTTTGCACAGCTGGACAAAGCTAAGAAGCTTGAAAATGAGCATAAATGTTAAAGCAGCAAAAAGAGACAGGTTTGAAAATGGCTGTAAATGAGAATCAGCCAAAGATTATTTTAAGTATCCAACTATCTTAAAATATCAATTGTTTTACGCTGCTTTAAAGTAACACCAAACTTTACTATCAAAACTGTTAGAGACTTCCCCACCATCCTTTTAAACTGTGCAGCCAGACAATTAGAGCCCTGCATATGCAGATGTGGATGCGAATATCCGTAGCTCAATTTTGTCGCTATGGATGTGGATACAATTTTTTTACTCTGGAACCCTGTAAATCCGTGGATATCCGCTTTACATCCATGGATCTCTGCATCCATAGATGTGGATATCCATGGATTATTTTTGCAGATGTAAATGTGGATACTAATTTTGTATCTATGCAGGGCTCTACAGATAACACCAACCACTACAATGAAGTCCAGATGATGCACACTAAAAGCATAAAATTTGGAGCTTTATGTCACCATATGATATAGACAGAAGAGAAAACATATTATAAACACATTTTTCCCAGTCCTCCTTCATTTTTATGTTAGAGCAAATCCATAGTTATAAAGTGAATGTCTAGCCTAATCAATTGCTCGTCTCTTAAAATGCGCATCACAGAGCATCCAGAATGTGCAATGCAGCCAAGCGAACGCTGCTGTTGGGCCTGTAATGCTTCAGGAAAGGCAGGCATTGGGATTTCAGCTGTGCACAAATGCAGGGTTCCATATTGAACAGGCTTTAAAGAAAGAGCAGAAGGTCACAGACAGGCCTGGCAGCCCCTGTACTGAAGGTACCAAAAGCAGCAGAACCACTTGCTCTCCATAGTGCAGACAGCAGGAAGGCTGCTTGGAACAAGCGTGTATCTAAACACAGAGGAACTTTTGGTGGGGAGACAAGGGAGCTGGCTGTGCATGTGAGGCTGGGTGGGTTTACTGCCTACGTCTTCCCACTGGAATGTTCTACTGGCGCTCAGAGCCTACGGGAGTCTCTGCAGCAGCCCTGCTCGTGGCTCTCCCTCTGGTAACAGTGGGGTGAGCAGCGAATTTAATTCCCCTCCAGAACTGCAGCCAACCTCTCCAGATCACAGTCCACATGCTTCAGACTCTGGCTGGAGGCAGGACTTGCCCCTTACATCACAACAGTCATAGCAATTTAGCCTGTGTGAACCATTAATCGCCTAGAGGTGAAGTTTCTAAGTAGAGAAAACAAGGGAGTCCCAGAGCAGCTTAATGAACAGTAAGTGCAATGTCATCGAATCATACAATCATAGATACGAGAACTGGAAGGGGCCTCGCGAGGTTGAGTCCAGTCCCCTGCCCTCACGGCAGGACCAAGCACCGTCTAGATCAGGGGTGGCCAATCCGTTCCAGATGAAGAGCCACAATAGCAGTGGAGACGGCGTGAAGAGCCAGGGCAAAGTTGTTGAGGGGAAAAAAAAAAGGGGGGGGGCAGGGTGGCGAACACCCGGGGAAAAGTTGTTGAGCAAAAAAACCCCACCGCACTAGGGGAAAATAGGTGTTGGTACACCATCCCATGACTTTTTTTTTTTGTTTAACAACTTTACCCCAGGACTTTGCAGCCCTGCCCCCCCCACCTTTTTTTTTGGCTCAACAACTTTGCCCCGGCTCTTCACGCTGTCTCCACTGCTATTGTGACTCTCAAAAAAAGCACTGGGAAGGGGTGAGAGGTGCAAGCTCTGGGAGGGAATTTGGATGCAGGAGGAAGTAGAGAAGAGGATGCTGGCTCAGGGAAGGGGCTCCAGGCTGGAGAGTGTTGGGGTCAGGTGGAGGGTTGGGGTGCTGAGCAAGCCACAGGCTTGTGGCTGTGAGGGTGCAGGAGTTTGGGCTGGGGTGCATGAGGGGCTCAGGGCAGGGAGCTGGGAGTATGATGGGCTCAGGACACAGATTTGCAGTGTGTGGATGGTGCAGGAATGTTGTGGCAGAAGACTGGGGATGTGGGGGTGCAAGAGTTTGGGGATGTGAGGCTGAAGACAGGGGGGTCCAGCGTATGATAGGTTCAGGTTTGCAGTCTGGGGGGTGCAGGAGTCTTATGATGCTGCGGCCAGATGCGGGCTTGTTGGCCAGGCTTCATTTTTATGTCAAACACAAAATGTTTCAGCATTGTCTTTATTTATGAGAGGGGCCGGGAACCTGTTTTGAGTCAGGGGTCACTGACCCACAGAAAAGTCAGTCGGGGCCACACAAGTGAGATGCAAAAAACCAACCCCTCCAAAACTCCCCAAGCCTCACTAATGTGGCCCCAACTGTGCCGGTGGGGGCAGCAGACAGGGTGCTGGGGCAGGGTGCTTGCCAGGGGGAGGGGACAGACACAGCTGGGGCCAGTACCTGGGGATCCCGGGTCTCAGGAAGTGCGCGGGCTGCTCTTCCCCTCCCCTAAACAGCTGTTGCACTTCTTGAAATGCCCGGTCTATTGCTTCGCCAGGGACTTCCTTCCTCCCTACTGCCTGCCTGCGCAGGGTGTGTGTGTGTAGGAGTCCCAGGACTGCATGCCAGCTCCAACTTCTCAGGAAGCGCGCAGTCTTCCTCTGCTCCCCACGACAGCCGCGTGCTTCCTGAGAAGTTGGAGCTAGCATGCAGTCCCAGGATTCCTATCCCTCCCCCCTGCGCAGACAGGCAGCAGGGGGAAAAGTCCCCGGTGGAGCGACAGACCCGGCATTTCAGGAAGCATGCCAGCTGTTTAGGGGAGGGGAAGAGCAGCCTGCTCTAACCCAGTCCCCCTCCCCTTCCCCAGAGCCAGGCACCTTCCCCCTCATGCTCTACCCCAATCCCCCTCTCCTCCCCTTCCCCAAAGCCATGCACACCCCCAACCCAATTCCCTTCTCCTCTCCCCTCCCCAAAGCCAGGCACACCCCCCAACCCAATCCCCTCCTCTGTTCTAACCTAATTCTCGGGTCCCGGAGCAGCCGCCGCCGCTACAGCCATGTGTCTCCCTCCAGGCGCTGGGGCACGTGCGCTGAGTGGCCGGCTTTGAGCATCAGCTGGCCGGGATGCCGTGCACAACCCAATCCCCCTTCCTTTCCCTTCCCCTTCCCTTAACCAGACACCTCCCCTCCTACTGTAACCCAATCCCCCTCTCTCCCAACCTTATGCTCAGGTCCCGGAGCCAGAGCCGCTGTGCCACATCCAGGACGCCATGTGCCCCATTCCCCTCCTCTTCTTCTCCAGAGCCAGGCATCTCCCCCCCCGGCCCGCACAACTTTATGCCCGGGTCCCGCAGCCACTGCCTGCGCTCAGCAGCCGGCTGCTAGCACGTGCAGGTTGGGACGCTGTGCGTGACCCGGCCTGCACGTGCATGATATGACACAGTGCGCTGGGGGCCGTGAGCGGAATGGCGCGGGCTGTGAGCATGCATGCAGCTCACAGCGGCCTGGCTGTGAGCGGCTGACCGGAGCGGTTCCGGGTTCCGTCCCTGATAGATGTCTATCTCCAGTGATGGAGATTCCACAACCCCCTAGGCAATGATGTGATACGGTTGCTGCCTGAGGGTATTTTCTCACTTACCTGGAGAGAAGGCTAGTGTTTGTATGTGGATTTGCAGTAGACAGACTAATCCCATACAATAGCAGAGGGGAACCTAAGGCCTGGGGGGGCCAGATGCAGCCCTTGGCTTGCCTGGATTCAGCCCCCAAGACTCAGAGCTCCCATCCCAGCACTGGGGAGCCCGCGCTGGCACTCCAGCCCCCCGCCCTCTCCCCGCAGGGCTGGAGCACACAAAATCTACTAGGCTGCGCCCCCCCCCCGCACGCTCTGGTGTGCGAAGGGAATGTGGGGAGTGTGTGTCTTCTTCTCAGTCAGGGCTGCCTCAGTGAGGGTTTGTTTGTTTTTTGCTTCTTACTTGTGTGCGGCCCCCAATGGATTTTTCTGTGGGTCAGGGATCCCCGCTCCAAAAGAGGTTCCCCACCCCCTGCCACACATAACCTCATTCATTATCCTTTGCTTTTGGAGTCATCTGTCAATCAGGTGCATCTGGGCTTCCTGGAACAACTGTGGTCCTTAAACAAACTGGGCAGACTCACAGGGCCCCCTGCGCATAGACCAGCTTTACACGTTCCAGCTCCCAGCGTTATTTACATAAAGAGTGCCCGGTAGGGAGCGCTAGTTCCTGCTTTTTCATGTCTTCCAGCCTCTGAAATGGTTACAGAAGCATTTTGATAAAAAGGCAATATACGTGACGTGTGTATACAAATCCACCTATCAATAGTACAGAGTAAAGTAAATGACATTCCGTCTCTGTTGTACTGTGCAACCATTTGGGGAGCATTTTATATGGGGGAAGGGAAATAACAGGAGGAGAAACCTCGCTCCACAGCACAAGAATTGTCAGAAGCAGTAGAGCCAGAAATCCCATCCTTCTCTAACTCAGCTGGTGGAAAAAGGCAGTAGGGTGACTGAGTTTAGGAAGGGAGGGATGAAGGACAACCACTCTGTCCTATATAACATCATCCCATCAAATGCTGTTGATAGTATTCAGAACCACACCACAGGACCTGGAGCTATGCAGCTGCAAAGTAACAGGCAAGCAGCTTTCACAGGGATGTCAGGATTTCAGCAGCATTTCCCTGTGGATCTAGAAACGTGCCTTTAGAGAGCCATGATATCCATGTCTCCTCCACAAGTCAATAAACTCTGCCTCTTCTTCATGAGATTTGTTGAAAACTCTGTCAGTTCCAGCCTACCCATCAAGTTTTGCTGTATAAATTCATCCCTCCTGTGGATTTTCTGTAGGAAGGCAGGTTTGGCGCTAAGCCTGTATCTATCCTATTTTCTCTAGAATGCTAATTAAAATTTGACAAACTCTAATTCATTTTTTTCAACTATATAAAAAACATGGGTCTGATTGAACACTGTGTGACACTGTCAAGTTCTAGATGTGTAAAAGCCACCAAAACTTTCCGATGCCATTAATCTCAGATTAACAAAAATGGAAAATTTTAAACGTCCAAATTTACATTTCACAAGATATGGACACAAATCTGCAACCCTTATACCAAACCACCATTGATTTCAATAACATTACAGATTGGACCTCCCTGGTCCAGCATCCTCAGGACCTAACTGGTCCTTAACCAGGGAATTTGCTGGACCACAGGAGGTCCCCTGCTACTGACCCTCCAGCCTGCTGCCCCTCCCTGCACTTCTGGCCTGGCCGGCCCCCCTTTCTCTGGCCCAGTGGGGCTGTGGCCCTGGCTGGGTTGCTACCAGTTTCAGTCCCGGCCGGGCTGTGGCCACCAGCCCCCTTGCCACTGGACTCCCGGCCCTAGGGCTCTCTGGTCCAAGAGCATCCATGGTCCGGGAAGACTACAGATGTTGCCGGACCAGAGATCCCAATTTAGGAAACCTGTACATATGAGTATTGAATATTGAAAGGATTGTAAAATGTATGTTAATATTGGGTTTTTGCTTTGGACATTTAATTCAGTAAAATTAAGCTCGTTAGTGTTGCTTTCTTTTTGCAGCCAGTTTCAATTTTTGGTTCTCCAAGCATTTCCATATTGCTATACATTTAAATCATCTTTGAATACTTACTAGAAGATTTACCTTGATTAATTTTTGTTTTTTGGAAAATAAAATGAAAATGTCCATGCTTCAATTAAATCATTGCTCTGGGGTGGAGCTGGGGAGGAGGGGCTCAGGATGCAGGCTGCCCCGGGGAGAGAGGACAACCCCAGCCCTCTTTCACCGCAGCAAGTTGGGGCCAGGTGAGAAGCGCCTCTCCATGGCTACTGCAGCTCCAGCAGACACAGACAAGGAAGGGTACATGTCCCCTTGCCGGGACAGGTCCAGGTTCGTCTGCTCCCTGCACTCCGCAGCCAGCCTGAGGAATCCAGCAAACTGTGCACTTTCCCCTTGCTCCTTGACAAAGGGGAACAGCCAGCAATGGGCATTTGGGGAGTGGGAGGCTCGGGGCTGGGGCAGTTCTGGATGGAGGTGCACACCCCCAGACGGCTCCATTCACTGACCTGGTGATTCTGCCTGTTTTTTGTATGGTTTTATGAGATGCAATCCCCTTTCAGGCACATCCCATTTTCCTGGCAGAACCAACCCTGACTTTGCTTTAAGTTATGATAAGAGGAAGCTACCTACCAAATTTGGTGGTCCAAGCTCTTCAGCAAACAGACTCACAGATAGACAAACTCTCTCAAATATATAGTAGCTAAAGGCATGCTCCTTGTCCAAAGACATTACAGTTGCTATAGTTCCTATCATGCTTGCTTCCAACCTACAGTAAGAGTTCTGCTTCTCTTTTCCACTCTGTTGTATATTTTGAGCTGATTCTCTCCTTAGCTATGTGCAGCTCAGAAGTTGGAATCCAACCATTAAACAGCCAGATAAGAATTTAACCAACTCCAGTGCCAACCATCCTCTACCCTCTTCCTAGTATCACGGCATCTGGAGGCAGGAGCACTTCTGTCGGGGTAGGGCAGAGCCCACCTGAAATTCATTTATTTTGAACGGACATAAGGTTTGTTGGAGGCCATAGCAATCTGGCACAGGTTAAGGCAGCCCCGTGCGTGTTCAAACTTATGAGAAACTGGGGCAGTTTCAGAATCTGTCATAGTAGGCGCCCCCTGAAAGCCCCCCTGCTCTCTCTGTGACAACTGGATGATGGCATAGAAGAAAATCTTCTGTGCAGGGTCTGATTTATATTGTAAAAATGTAAGCAACGGACTAGTAAATTATGTGGCATCACTGCAGAAATACCAACTATTAATGTACCCATTCATTCGTGTTTGCACAGATGTAAAAGCCAATGTACTGAGTGAATTACAGATACACAAGCAGACGTACTAAGAAGTCTTATGTCCCCTACAATGGCTACTAGGGAACGTGAGTCCCAGTGATTTCTATGCACCTTGTATAGTGGCAGTTTTCTCTGCACTTTTACTTCTCTCATCCCAGCTAATGACGGAGGTGGGGTTCAATGGCAGAGGATGAGAGGGGAAAATGGTCCAAAAAGAATGACCCTGCAGTGGCAGAGAAAGGCCAGAGTGTTAGTTTGATGAAGGCTCAATTCCCATAAGGCTGATCACCTGCAGGAAAGAAACCTGCCCCCTTCTCCTTCCAACTCGCCCCCCGGCCCTTGCAAAGTTAGATTCTATCGACAGTTTTAGCACCCAATGCTGAAAATTCTAAGAGTATAAGAATTCGAGTAGGCCAGGTAATACATATAGTGCCTAATATTAAGAGCAGTTGCTCTTCCCCTTGAGAACAATAGAGGAATTACCAAGATTCCGGGCTTCTGTGAAAAAAACCAAAACCTTTAACTGCTGCAAAATTCCTTCACAATTCCTTCAAATTCATACTTCAGGCATGGGCATGAACAATTGAAAGCCATGGAGGGCCAGTGTGTATGAACCTAGGGACGAGGGAAGGAGGGAGCGGAGGTGAATTTTCTGGTTGCAGCAGCGAGTGAGGCTGGAGCGCTGTGTTATGGAAAGTGTGAAGGAAGGTGTGGCTGAACTGCAAATGGAGTGCAGACAGATATACCATGGAACTTATCCTGATCAGAGAATGTGACTGCTGAGCTGAGCGCTCGCCTGGACTCCAGCACTTGAACTGCAATTACAAACACATCTCATGTGTCGCACATTTGGCATCTTTCCTGCCCAGGAATGACTGCTGAACAGTAGACAGCCACAAATTTCAGACTTCCTAGCAGTGGGCTGAAGTCATAAGGTCAGCTGTAAACTCAGGATTCCTCCCGGGCAGCAGATTGTATTCCGTTCCCAAATTTAAGAGAATGGAGTATCCTCTTGTTACATTACCCCTCTCCCCAATTCATCCTCTCTCTGAAAAAACAGCTAACTTTTTTGTCATCCGAATCTAAGAATGCTCCAGAGGCTCATTATTTCATAAGAAAAGCAAGGATAATGCTATGTCAGTTTGGAACAGAGATAAATCAGTTATTAGCTAGTACTTTAGTACATAAAATGTTCCTGCGGATGGCATTATTCTGTACAAACTGAGAAACTCCATAACAACAGTTCAAAGGAAAGAGCCTGGCCAATTCATGATGTCACTTCTAAATCTGCACTAAGTAACTGTTGTACTTTACTGTTACCGTTAAATGACTATGAGTTTCCATGATCACTTTCTGCCTGTTATGGTTCCGCGATGCTTTGGATTTTTTTTGAATTTCAATAGCCATGTTACTGGGGCGTTACATGGCATTTCCATTAAAGTTATCCTCTGCTTTCTTTGCAGTCTGAAGGCTAGAATGTTTAAAGCTGGCTGAGCACCTATCCAAGTAAATTCTTTTTTGTCAGCAGTTGAAGCGCCTGAGTCTGTTCTTTGGGAAAGGTGAAAGAGAGTACTTATTGCAGGCAGAAAATTGAGTTGCAAGCTGGTCCTGCAATCAAATGCTAGGAGAAAGGCAGTGGTGGGGAGATGACTCACTCAGGAAAGGTAGATGTCAGTGCCAGTGGTTATATTATATCCCATAGATAATACGTTAACCGTCCTTGCAAACACACCCACTGGCATGCTTTGGGATTCTGCAAGGTACAAAACCAAGTGAATTCATCAGGTTGAACAGTGAAGGTCCTAGAGTAACTGCACTTTATTTATTTTGTAAATGTCATTGGCATATACTAGATACCCACACAATGGGAGCCATCATGGAAAGAGACACTTAAAATATCTATACAGGGCAATTCTGTAAGGAAAGACATTGGACTGGAGCAGCGACGGGCAACCTAGGCTAATGAGTGGGCTGCATGAGTGGCCCTCCATCTCAGGGGGCTGCAAGTGTCATGACCAAAATGATCTCCCAGGAGAGGGTAGTTTTGCTGTGTTTTCATACCTAGAATGTGCAGGATGTGTCAGCTGAACCTTAGCAGCACTTTGATTGGATACAGCAGAGTGCACAGCTCTTACAGAGATTGGCCCACTGGGTAGGGGGTGGTTGAAGTTCCAATCACCAAAAGGAAGTGTAACAATATGTTTTTTCTGTAGCCATATTGGAAGGCCAAAAATCTGCTGCTGCAGCCAGATTGAAGACCAGCAGCTATTAGCTGTAAAGCTTGGAGTCACATACTCACTTTCCATCTAAAGTGCATTTCAATAGTGTCATACCAGGGCTGTTAAGAAGGAGATTCCATCCCAATTGCAACCAATGTCAACAGGTAAAGAAACAGATCTTAAGATGGGTAAAGAAAACTTAGTTTGACAGCATTTCATCTGGCAAGAAACTGTTTATCAGTGGTTGAGGTTGTGGAATCCCCGTTCTGTGATTATGGTTCTCACTTTCCTCTTGTTTATCTGGATGATCTGTGTCTGGTTTTTAATTGTTTCGGTCCGCTGTATAATTAATTTTGCTAGGTGTGAATCAATCAAGGTGGAGGGGTATGATTGGTTATCTATATTATGTTCCAGAACGTTACAATTGGTTAGTAAAATTTTAGTAAAATAATTGGTTATGGTAGAACTAAACAGGACTTAGGTTTCACTACACAAATTGGGGCCCAAAAGGAAGTTTCTTGGGAACCAATTCCAGGACACAGCTCCAAGATCAGAGCTGCCAGACCTCAACCCTATGCCAATGACACCGCGCTAAAACTGAAGTCCCCCAGATGGACCTGATCCTGACTGGACAGCAAGACAAGTTTATCTGTTTCATTGGGAGTGATGAGCTCTGTGTGCTTACCCATGTGCATTCTGGTTTTGATGATCATTAATAAATACAAATTAAGTAGGATATTACTATGTAAGGCTCGTTCACTGGTGAAAGACCCTTGCAGAGCGTAAGGTTACACCAGAGCCTGCAGAAGGGTTAGGGTGAGTGATGACATTGAAAAGATTACACATGAGCCCCAGAAATAGGTGAGGGTGGGTGCCTATTTTGAGAGGGTTATGCCCGAGTCCTAGGAATGGGTATGGGTGGGCACCCCTAGAGTGCGTGTGAATTTTGTGCAGGTAACAGAAGAGATGTTAAAAGAACAAGGTGTGAATACACCATGAGATCTTACTACATGCAAAAGGCATGAAAATGCAGGCTAAGAACCAAAGAGGCAATTGCAGGGGACTCCACATGATATGATTACCTATCTATAAAACAGAGCTCGTTTAATATGTAAACAATAAGGGAAAATATATTGCTGTTACATCCAGTTCTTTCCTCTCTCAGAAGAGGGAGCAATTTACCTGACTACAGGTGGCTGACTCTCTCTACTCCCTAACAATGCCATGGACAGGTTCTGGGAGGACCACTGTAGGCATGGGAACAAAACAAGCTGTGGAGAGGTGCTGGGCAGGACTGCACTGCCTGGGCTTTTTATAACCCTGGTCCAAAGCCCCGTGAAGTCAATGGAAACACTGCTACTGGTTTCAATGGACTTTGGAGTCCACTTGTGAAAATCCCATCTTTCTGGGATTTTCAAAAGTGCCTACACACTTGTTTAGGCACCCGACTCACCACGGTGCTTTTGAAAACCCAGCCCCAAATATAAATGTATTTCTTTCCTTTACGTAAAATGTTAAAAATCGATAGGAAGTCCTAGCATCCCACCAGTGCCAGAGAGATCGTGGAGGAGGTTTTCAGAGTTTCCTAGTTTCCAGTTTTTTGTGGTATCTACTATAGTCACTCTCAGCACTTCATAAATTGTGGGGGTTGTTTGTCATTTTTAAAAAGGTTTTTAAAAAGAACAATTTTTCCCCACCAGAGACAGATCGAGTACTTCAGAGGCACAAAGAGGACAAACCACAAGCTAACACTGAAACTCAAAATGTTGCGGGGCCACATTTAAAAAACAAAACAAGCTCAACTGTTGTAGACACTTTTTCTCAGCCAAGTTTCTGCATTCATAAGAACTCTACTTGTGTGCGCAAACTGCATTTTTCCTCAGAAACTGTGCTGTTCAGACAAATGAATTGCAGATTTTGCATAGGAATATGCAGAAAGTCCATAAAAACCTATGTTACTTTACAGGCATAACCTCCTCAAACAAACCAATGTACCAAACTATTACTTGCTATTAAAAGGCCAGGTAGAAGACCCTTTGGAAATTTAGCTCTGGATGTTCAGCTTTGACAGGTTTGAGCTCCCTGGTCTTGCACCCTCATGACCTGATTGCTCCCATGTGAGGGATTTTGCCAGACCAGGGGAAGTAATTTCTGGGGCCCCTGCTATCAGCCCCAACCCCTGCCCTGCTGCCTGCCCCACCGCGTTTCCTGGCTCCCAGGGCAGCCCAGTTGGGCCGCACGCTGGCTTTCTCAGCTCCCCCACTGCCCAGCTGAGCCGCATGCCAGCTCCTGCGCCCGCCCCCCTCTCCCCCCCACCTCCACAGCTAAGCTGCATGCCGGGCTTCCCGTCTCCTGTTCGCCCCCTTCCCCGGCAGCTTCACAACTCCTGGCTCCCCGGATAGTTCCCCACCACCCGGTATCATGCTGGCCTCGCCTCCCCTCCACCTCTGTATCGTGTTGGGCTCCCAAGCCCCCCCACTCCCTGCAGCACACCATGACACTCGGATCCTGGAACATTCATGGTCCTGCCAGACCACAGATGATGCCAGACCAGAGAGTCCCAGTTTATAGACGTGCAACCTGTAATACTCCAGTTCTTTTAATTTATTTTCATTTAAATTACATTAAATTAATAGCAAAATCAAACCGCAGGAATCATGATGCAGGTCTTACTCAGAAGACTGTATCAGGAACCTTGCCTGAGTAAGGAATGCAGAATTTGGCCCAGTACTTTTTTAAACAACAGTGAACAATAGTTTTGATTGAGGCACCTTAATTTGTCTGACAATGCAGACCAAAAACTTTTAAAAGCTAAATAGACTGCTACCTTTTCTCCACGGCTTTTATTAAAAGAATGACATAGCTAAATGTTGTGCCTCTCAACACTGATAGAAGTACATTTTGTTTATTTAAGGAGAAGTATTAAAATTGTCTGCGTCCTCTAAGTACACAGTGCAACATGTGGCAGAGAGGAATTCAAGGTTAAATGATATTTGTTTACACATCAACATAAAATATATTTACATCTTTCTCATAAAAAAAATGTGAACTTATTGGAATGCCAAAGTTAACTGAGCCAAAAAGTAATGTAAATGTATTTACAGAAAGGAACCTTCACTCAAGAGCAGCCAAAAAAAGAAGGCATCTTGTCACATAGCGCACACCTGGAAATAGTTCAAAAATATTTAAAACCTAGGCAAACATAGGTATCACTTTAATATTTTAAACACTGTGTTATTTAGACAGTAAATGAAACCATTTTGCAATTAAAATAATTTAAAAACATAAAAAATGGAAATCAATAAAGTTCCTAAAGAGATACCAAAAAAGGGGACAAAACAAGAACCACCAACGAAAAAGTTTCCATACTGAAGAATGATATTCATTTTGACATACATTGTAAAATAGCAAAACCCAACAATGCTTTTCATGTATTAGGAAGTTTTACTGAAGACACTTAGGATGAATTAAGGCGGGTGTAGCAACTGTGGCTCCGAAATACTTATTGAAGTTGATTTGCAGGCTATTGTTTTAACAAAATGTTGTGATTGTTTTTCCTTTAAAACAAACAGGGAAAAAAAAACCACCACATACCGTTCTGTGTGGGACTGGACCTGGATGAATCAGTCTTTCTCTATGTCTCACTTCCTCATCTCTAAACTTCTGATAATAATCCTTCTTTTCTCGTAGTCTTTGACTGCCGAGACTGACAGTTCCTCAGGGAAGGAAGGGTCTTGTCACTTACTGTGCACCTAGCAGAGTGGTGTTCTAAAACTCAGAGTCTAGCGATACCACACATCTGGTACTTCCATTCTGATTCCAGAGGTAATGACAACAAACAGTATTGGAGACATTATGGTTTGTGCGCGCACAGACACACACACTGAAGAAATCAAAAGAAGGATGGAAGGAACCATCATTAAAGATGTCTACTATTACAAGAGTTGATGGATGGGACATGGAGTCACTTGGTTCTTGTGGGTGTTAGGTCTATGTGGCACAGAGCACACAGCTCCCTACTTAATCCTCTCTAGAAAAGGTGTAAGGAGTGAGATGGTGGAGAAGGGAGAACTGCAAACCAGTAAGGTTCGAGCTCACATTTGTACATCTAATCTTTCCAAATTTAGAGATTAGAGAAAGGGAACAGACAAAAGCAGAGACTCTACAGTGCAATTTAGTTTCCTTTATAATGTACATAATGGAATGCTCACATATTAGACCAAAGTTGATAGGTCTGATGCAGGGGCAGTTATAAAACTTGGGACAACACACAAAAGGTAAGATGACAGTGAGGAAAACACGTTGATCGAATTCTAGACTAAAGAAAAAACAGAGCAGTGGGAGTGAGCAAGCTCCTCACAATGTACAGCAGCACACTTTAGTTTCCTATGTAGAATTTGCTGGGGGGGGGGTCCGACTGTATCTAGTAGTGTGAGAAATAAAAAAAAAAAAAAATGTCTGACAGGATGGGATGCACAACTCCACTTTGGCAGTATAATAAGCATGGATTAGGAATTCAGGGGAAAGAGGAATTTTCCTGAAGGTAACTCCAGATAAATTTAAGATCAGATTGTGTCTCTTTCACCTTCTCTGGCGGATTAGTTAGTTAATTACTGCTTAGCAACTTTTCTCTGTTGAAAGCCCTTCTCCTGTAGACCTGCTGCAATTGTCAGAGTTCACTTATACATGTGATATAAAGAGGGTCTGAAATGCTGTTTGTAGAAGAAAAAAGGCCAGTGAGCCATCTAAAGAGAAGTATCATGTTACTTTACAATGGTGAGAGTTAACTTTGAAAAGTAACTACAACATGTGACTAGGGTTGTCAGGTGTCCGGTATTGTCCCAGACAGTCCGGTATTTGCGGCCTCTGTCTAGTAAAAAAAATAAAAACAAAAAAACAGAAAATACCAGACATGTAAAATGTCCAGTATTTTCTGTTTTTCTCAGCCAAAAGGCCGCTTGGGACATTCCTCCCCTGTCACGTCTGGCGGGAGTAAGAGGAGCAGTGACTGGGGTTTTTTTTGTTTTTTTTTTTCTCAACAACTTTGGTCCCCTGTTTGGGGGAGGAGGAGGTTGGCTCAACCAATTTTTTTCCCCACCATGTTCAGTATTTTTTGTGAAAGTATCTGGCGACCCTACATGTGACAATGGATCCTTCCTCCTCACTAGATAAGCTCCCAGTCCATGTTCAGAATCATCACCGCAGACTTTAGTGACTAGTAAGAGTTTACGATTTTATATTCCCAAATAGGCCTGGAGAGTCAGTGCAGATCAAAAAAATCAAGAAGGATGCTATTTTTCTGTGCCATCAGCAGAACTGTTTGCTAGATTTCATTACATAGCTAGTAGGTTACAACTGTGCAAATCCTATGAACGCAATGTTGCCACAGGTATATAACTGAAGGCATAATATGGCTTAAACCTTTAATTACTAGTAATGATGGAAAGACAGCAGCTTGACTTTCAGGTCTCATGTTGCACTTGTAAGCCTGACAGTTAGAAAAAAATAACTTGTGAACTTAATATATTTTATCATTAAATCGATGAAAAACAAGTGACATGGAACCTCACAAAGCCACTTTCACAGAGTAGCTCTTCAGAAGAGAATGGTACTTTCAATTCTTAAACAGAAGCAATTTGATCATTTTGATAATCTGGGATGAATCTCTTTGGAATCATGTGTAACTTTCTATCAAAAAAACTAAGGAATTATTCAAGAAATGAAAGTTCTTAAGTTTGAGTCTAAGAAATGGTAGGAGGGGAAACAGCACAATAAGGACAATGGATTTCAGGAAGATAGACTTTAGCAAACTCAGGGAGTTGACAGGTAAGATCCCATGGGAAGCAAGTCTAACAGAAAAAATAATTGAAGACAGTTGGCATTTTTTCATAGAAACATTAATAAAGATATTGCATAGAAAAGATAGGCAGTATGGCAAGAGATCACCCTGGTGTAAACAGGAGACCTTGAATGATCTAAAAATTTAAAAAGGCCCTTACAAAAAATGGAAGCTAGGTCAAATTACAAAGGATGAATTTAAACAAACACCACAAGTATGTAGGGGCAAAATTACTTAGGCGAAGGCACAAAACAAGCTCAATCTAGCTACAGATATAAAAGGTAACAAGAAAACAGTCTATAAATATGTTAGATGCAGGAGGAAGAGCAAGGACAAAATAGGCCCATTACTCAATGAAGAGGGAGAAACAATAACAGATAATACGGAAATGTGCATACTGGAGATGTGCATGATGACTTGTTTGTTTTGGTTTTCAGCAAGAAGGTGGGTGGTGATTGGATGCCTAACATAGTGAATACCAGTGAAAATGGGGTAGGTTCAGATGTCAAACTAGGGAAAGAACAAGTTAAAATTACTTAGATAAGTTAGATGTCTTCATGTCATCAGTGCCTGTTGAAATCTGTCCTAGAATACTCAAGGAATTGATTGCGGAGATATGCGAGCCATTAGCTGTCATCTTTGAAAAGTCATGGAAGACAGGAGAGATTCCAGAAGACTGGAAAAGGGCAAATCTAGTGCCCAGCTATTAAAAGGAAAATAAGCACAACACAGGAAACTACAGACTAGTCAGCTTAACTTCTGTGCAAGTAAAGATAATGGAACAAATAATTAAGCAATCTGTTTGCAAACATCTGGAAGATCATAAAGTGAGCATGGATTTTGTCAAGAACAGATCTGCTCAAACTAAGCTGATAAGCTTTTTTTTTTTTTTTGGACAGGGTAACAACACTTGTGGATGGGGGAAGCAGTAGATGTGGTTTACATAGACTTTAGTAAAGCTTTTGATACAGTCTCACATAACTTTCTCATTAAACTAGGGATTTGAAGGTGAACATTCAAAATGATTTGGACAAGCTGGAGAAATAATAGGAGGTAAATAGGACGAAATTCAATAAAGGACAAATACAAAGTACTCCACTTAGGAAGAAACCATCCATTACGCACATACAAAATGGCAGGAGTGTTGTAAAGAAAACACGTGAAGTAATTCTTCCACTCTACTCTGCGCTGATTAGGCCTCAACTAGAGTATTGTGTCCAATTTTGAGCACCACATTTCAGGAAAGATGTAGACAAACTGGAGAAGGTCCAGAAAAGAGCAACAAAAATGATGAAGGTCTAGAAAACATGGCTTATGAAGGAAGATTGAAAGAATTTGATTTGATAAGTCTGGAAAAGAGAAGACTGAGAGGAGACAATATAACAGCTTTCAAGTTTTTAAAAGTTTGTTACAAGGAAGGTTAAAAATTATTCTCCTTAACCTTTAAGGATGGGACAAGAAGCAACAGGTTTAAACTGCAGCAAGGGAGGTTTAGATTGGACATTAGAAAATCTTCCCTACTCTCAGGGTCATTAAGCACAGGAATTAATTGCATAGGGAATATTGGATATTTTTAAGAGCAGGTTTGACAAACACCTGTCAGGGATGGTGTACATGATGCCTGATCCTTCCAGGAGTGCGGGAGACTGGACTTGACCTCTTGAGATCCCTTCTAGTTCTATGATTATCCGAAGTGGATGGTTAATGTTATGCCCCATAACCTATATGTATGCACCTAAACACTGTTTCTTCCTAAGGCACAGATCACCCACAGCTCCCACTGGTGAGTTAAACACCCCTGGGGAAAAAAACAAAAAAACCAAAAACATTGCAGTATTATGGTGCTTAAATATGGACTGGGTGATTTAACTGTAACCAACCATGGTTGGTCAGTTCACCTGTAAAGTTTGTGGTTACATTCTGAATATTCCTTTTTCCTTCCAATAGGCACACTGGCAATGCAGGAAGCCAAAGAAAAACTTCACCATACCCAGAATTCTGACTGTTACAGATAGGAGATGCATGAGCATGCACGTGTCGGAAAGAGGCAGCATTTACACTTCATGTGCAAAGGTGCTTGTTATTTCCTCCTATGGTGATGCTAGAGTGAGACAATTCATAGCAAAAGCAATTCACTTCTAACGTAGCAATGTCCATGTCCTAAGTAGAGTGACAGATTGTTGGAAGTGTGAATGCCTTAGGGAACTGAAGTTGATAAAAATGAATGCTAAAATAGGAAGCTTAATGTAAGATTTGTGGGTGGGAGTAGTATGAGGCACAATGCCACTGTAAATCAGTGGATATAAATGTCACTAAATAAATCTGCAGCCTTTACCTTCTAAATGTAGCACGGGTCTGGTTAATGTAGACCTAGCAGGAGGAGTATGTGTGGGACATGCCAATGTTAAAGAGAGGAGGTTGTTTTAGAAAAGAATGAAGCACAGAGTACGTGCCGGATCTGTGCCAAAGAATGCCTATGAGATCATTTCTCAAAAGACCTTCCTTCCATACTCTCTTGACATGATATAAACCGGTTTGTTATTTATGGCTGCTGGAAACTCCTTCGGTACATTTTATAGCTGTAAGTAAAAACAGCTGTCACCATTGTCAACCTGCAACCAGAAATACAATAAAGATTCATATAAAGCGCTTTTCAGGTTCACTCTCCTTCTCTTACAAACACACACACACACACACACACACAGTGCTCTGACATGGGCAGAATTAAAATGCCAGTAAGTCTCAGATACATGAGGTTTAGTTAATGGCAGTCAGAAGCATGACGAATGAGCAGTGGGATTTAACACTCTTACTTGCTTGTAAGTCATTTTCCTTTATTCAAAGGGTACAAACCTCTCCTCTGACAGGTAGGCGGAGACTCCAAAATCACAAGCACATAGTAAGCAAACTCTTCTGAGCCAAGACTACAGGAAAAAAAAGGGGATATAATGGACAGTAAAAGTGAAGCGGTCCATTCCCCGACAGATAGAAACGTCTCAGGGGGTAGCTGTGTTAGTCTGTAGCTGTAAAAACAACAAGGAGTCCTGTTGCGCCTCAGGATACATCTACGCTGTAGAGGAAGATCAAAGTTGCCGCTGTCCATCTTCCAGGGTTCAAAGTAGTGGGTCTAGTGAAGACAGCTAATTCGAACTGAGAGGGGCACTCCGGTTGATGCCGGTAGTCCTGTTTTTACAAGGAGTGTGGGAAGTCGAAGGGAGAGTGTTCTCCCTTCAACTTCCTGCAGTGTAGACAGCGCCAAAAACCAAGTTAAGGTACTTCAACTTCAGCTACACATTTAACGTAGATGAAGTTGTGTATCTTAATTGGACTTTGTCCTGTAGTGTAGACATATCCTTAGAGACTAAGGGTATGTCTACACTTGCTCCCTAGTTCGAACTAGGGATGCAAATGTAGGCCACCGAAATTGCTAATGAAGCGGGGATTTAAATATCCCGTGCTTCATTAGCATGATCTCGCTGGCGCGTTACTCTGCTCAACGGCTGTTTCGAAAGTGAAAGTGCGCACCGGGATGCATTACTTCGAACCAAACCCGTTGGTTCGAACTAACGTTACTCCTCATTTTTTGGAGTTCGAACTAGGGAGCAAGATTTATTAGGTCAAGAGCTTTCGTGGGTAAAACCCACTTCATCGGATGAGTTGGAGTGGAAATTACAGAAGCCGGGGTAGAAAAGTGTGCATGATATATATGAAGTGTCTGTGCCGCCAAGTTCAAACTCCTACTTAAGAGATTGTGTCTGCTGCTAGTGAATGAATCTCCCTACCTATACCAACATCTTTGCAGTCCCCCATAAAAGAGTAACTTCCTAATCACACACATACAGGAACTGTTCCACAAAGAACAGTTCTTTCCTCCTTTTAGACACCATGCTCTCCTACCAAAGGGCAGCTTTGCCCCCAGAGATCCCTCACAACTGTGCTCTTTCGCTTACTGGCAAGTTCCTCTTAGGCCACTGTAGTAAGATGAGGGCCTGAAACAAAAGTCCATGTAGCTCAGGCCCCCAAGAACCAGATGACATGACATTTTCGACTTGCAGTGGTAACATTAACATAGTGGACACAGAATGTAAGCAGGACAGAGCAGAATACAAGACCCTGTCTTTGATCAGTGCCATCAATTCCTGTTCTAAGCTTTGTATAATAAATTAGGATAACTGCTAATCTATTGATGAGATTTTTAATGGCCCTGAACAATAAATGTAATGGCGTTATCAACTTAATGCAATGAACTGGATTCAGTCATAATTTATGCACAGAGGTTTAATAGCTGGCCAGGGACAGACTGCTATACGTTATGTGCCCAAAATGAAAGAGATTACTTACACTTTGTTTGTACTTTTCAGTGATGGAACTATAAAATATTCACAACATTGTGTTGTAGAATCTCATCGGAGGAATCCACACAAATCCAAGCATTGGGTTTGTTAGTTATAGACATCAAGAACTGAATTTACTAAAGTTTTGTCTGCAGTCTCTTTGTTCTGCAAATTTCAGAGTGCTCTACATGCCTAGTAAAGGTCAGAGTGGGAGTTAGCAGTATTTACTGTAGAGGCTTGCAGGCTGCGTATTAGATAGATATCTAAAGAAAACTTGTTTTTATTTTATGCAACACTATAACATTATAAAGTAAAAGTTAATGAATGACAGTGATGTATATACTTTAGTGCAACTTCCAGTAATAAACAATATAGTTGCCCACACTCACTTCACATGCAAAATAAGCTATCAATGGCACAGTTGCGCTCTGTATTTGTATAATTCCTATCCCTTTGCTTGGCTGGTAACCCCAGATGGAACTATAATGCAAAAGTGGAAAAATTAATAATAAAACTCCATAGGATACAAACAAATCAGGTGAGTGCATGGCTACAAGTACATTTACGTGCAGAACTGTCTGATGGGTATGATGCACAAGCAAGCACAAAAGCACAAGTCAGTGACTTTTTGAGTGCCTCGATCCACATTTTAACTTGTAACAAACTCTGTGTTGGAATGTGCGTGGGATGCGCTAATACATTTTCACAGTACAAAGTGGTCAACTCCCATTACAAAAGTGTTTGAGTATTCAAAGCATATTGTGGAATGCATAACTTCAGAAGTGAGACCCTCTTACAGAAGTTCTGACGAGCCATAACAGTGATAGTGAATACAGCAATCCTGGTTCATGCATCACTGAAGCCATTTAAACATTTAATTTTTGTTTTAAAAGATAATATTTGAACACACACACTAGACTGCTTGGATTTACATTTTAAATAATACAGGTGGTTTCAGAAAAGGACAGTGCATCTAAATGTTGGCTCCCATTAAAACTGCCAACATTCTTAAGATGAAAGTGCTCTACAAATATAATTCACAAAATCTAGCATATTCAAAAGCGTTTGCTATTTCGGGTGTTTTAAGTATTGTTAAGGGTCTTTACACTACAAAAGTTGTTTGCAATTCCTCAAAAAAGGACACTTCCTTCATTAGATATAGACTACAGAGAATTGTCCAAAAAGATTACGTGGAACATCTTTGAAGCAGTGACAATTTGCTATTTCCCATTCTGTTGTTAAACCTATTTCCAAAAAGTCAATATGTCCTTCTTTGACTATGATGTTTTAGTAGTGTCACATGAGATCCAAAGTTCATTGCCTCTACAACCGACATCTACACAGCTGCATATTTTGAACACCTCGAAACACGCTACTCATTTACTGGATATATCCTGCACAAAGTGGTATGTAGCCATAATATTGGAAGGACACAATGTGTCCTCTTTTAGGCACACAGCTGAGTTTTTTGGTATCAAATGGCTATATTCTCAGATATGGCAGTAGTAGGGAAGAGAGCCTGCACAACAAGAAACCTCCCTGTCAGATAATAATTGAAATGCTAAGCAGCACTAAAAAGTGGATACTCTAGGTGACAAGAGAAAGAGGAAAGCTAAATTCAGGAAAATAAGACTTTGTTAATCTTAAACTACCAAAGGCGGGGGGAGGAGGAGAAACTCGGCATGTATGTATTTTTTACTTGCATCATTTTCTCCAGCTGGAATGTTCCTTCTAGACCCCTCTGTTTTCCTGCACTCTTTTTAATCCTCAGTCATTCTCTTTGATCAAATGAGGAGACTGACAGGTTTATGTACATTTGCTTAAAGTGCCGTGGAAAGGAGTTTGTTTCTTAACATGCAGAACCTGTTACTACAATATTAAATGTGTAACAGTAGTATGGAATGGAAAGACTGTTTTTATCTGTGCTATTAAACACAGTCATTATCTGTACGGAGGCTCACTGTCTACCATCAAAGACAATTACTTCCTAATCATCTCTTTATCTGCCCTAAGTCTCTAAGAGGCTGCAAAGACAACTAAATTGTCCAGACATAACAGAAAGACATCAAGATAAATGCAACTAGACTGGCCTTTTAAATGTGGAATAGGGAGTCCGACTTGGCCAAAAGCAGAAGAGTAACAAATAACATGACAAAAAGCTGTTCAGTTCTTGTTCTGAACAGAACTTGTGGTTTGGTATGCAGTTTTCAAAACTTTTGTTGTAGTCTGTAATTTGGATATTTAGCTTTCCCTCTAGAAATAAACATCTTAAAAATCTCTGCTTTGGGCTGGATCCACAAGGGGTGCACACATTTATTGCAAAGGGATTTCACCGATTTAAAGGAGCTCAGAATCTGGCTTTTGATGGGCAAAATCTACCACCATCAGTGCAGGAAAGGTTGGGTTCTTTTATAGCACAATTTTTTATGATGTCCTTCCCTGTTTGAAGAAACAGAAGCAATAGTTTCCTCCTAATGTACTTGTGGTGCGGCAGCATCAGGACTATACATTTCTGTCACAGACTGACCCGAAATCCTGCCGTTTGCTATCTAGCTGGAAAGGAGTTACAGAAAACTGAAGATGACATGAGTAGGTTTTTCCATTAATGTAATTGTGAATCGTGAAAACACCTAAACAGAATCTTAAGAGGTGGAGAAAAAAGTCAAATTGTGAAAAAAGTGAGGCAAGGTGACAAAAGAAAATCTACATTTCTAAGAATTCCAAAATGCAAGGACATTTAACTTAACAACACATGTGAAACCCAGAAAAGTACTTGTATTGTGTGAGGAAACAAATATACCTGAACACATTTGGTCATTGATCCTGTTGCAAAATCAACTGCAAATACAACCTATTACCAGAGAACCTCTGAAAATACAGTTAAAGCAATTCAGAAAATGCTGAGCTTTAAACATGCATATACAGTTAATGTTGTTTGTTCTATATTTCTTTATATCTTACAAGGCTTCCTCTGTTGACTGTTGTCAAGTATTGTGGCGGAACAAAGAAAGGGCCAGATCCTTCACCAGTGAAATCAATGGGAACACTGCGACTGACTTCTCTCAGGATGGGTTCAGACTCACATTTTGTCCCAAATCCTCAAAGGTATTTAGGCTCCTAACTGCCATTTAAATCAGTGAAGCCTAAACACCTTTTTTAAGAGCTGGGCCTCTCATCTTAATCCTGTCCTAACACAGAGATGTGTTTTAGGCCTTGTCTACACTACCAAGTTGTATTACTAAAAACTGCCTTTTGGCAACAAAACAGTGAAAACATGCACACTGCAATGAGACTTTTGTAGGGAATAAATGCCTAATTTTGGTGACAAACAATTTCCACCCCACAAGAGGCTTTTCTTCTCCCCTTCCCTTTATTGCTGACGAAGACCAAGTGTAGACAATGCTGTGTCCACAGAAGTGGCTTCAGCCAGTATCCCAGAATACCTGCTCAGTGTTTTGACCTCTGCTGCCCTGCAGGCATGCAGCTCCCTCCCCTTCAAAGCACAGAGAAGTATCTGACAGATGAGTATCTTGCTTCGTTTGGGGTACACAGCAAAGAGTAAACCATCAGAATGCTCCAGTGTTGCTTCGTATTAGGCAGTCTGATGTTAAGGGGTGGGGAAAGGCTACTGCTGTGCAGCTTTAACATTTCTCAGCACGGAGAGCTCACAGAGCTACTCATGATGCCTCTCCCAGCAGCTGTGGCGGCTGTGGGAGAACTCCAAGGGAATCCCAAGATGCACAGCGATCAGCTACAATACTGCATTGTGGGATACATATACAGTAGACTTCCGATAATCCGGAACCTATGGGACTTAGGTGGTGCCAGATTATCAGAGATGCCGGACTATCAGGAGGTACTATAAGCAGGTTATATATATATACTGTATACATTATATACTGTATATAAAGTGTTCTTAACCCTTTTATTGTACATACTGTATACAGTATACTGTAATGTTTTAGTTTTTAAAGCCTTTTTTACCCTTTTTGCTCAGTTCAGCTGCTGCCGCTGTTACCTTGTGACTCATTTTTTGCCAAAGCTCACTCACTAGGCTCTTGCCATTTTGATGCCGGACTATCAGGAGTGCCAGACTACTGGATGCCGGACTATTGGAGTTTTACTGTACACAGTGCATTGCTCACACTGTCAATAATAGTGCCCCTAATGTGTACATGATCTATTGATAGAGGGAGCAAGTGTGAACAGACTTTGGTGATTTTTGTTTTGTAAACTTTTCGGTGTCAACATAAGTTGTGGCGACAAATGTTGGTAGTATAGACAAGGGCAGAGAGTCAGCCTCACAAGGAGTCTGAGGATAAAAGAGGACATTCCACCCAGAGCCCAGGTCACACAATAGTGAGGTTCATGGCTGGAAACTGCATTGAAAAAACTCAGATGCCTCTCTTGCAAGAACAGCGCCACACACAGGAAGAATTCTGAGAGACCAATGACTGATACAGCTGCCTGGATGGACAAGCCACATGCAGGGGTTAAAAAATAAGGAACTTAAAGAACCTAACGCTGAGAAACTCTAACACACAGAGCTAGTGAGCCATAACTACTGCCAAATAGTGATAGAGATGCAGCCGTGTTAGTCTGGTCTAGCTGAAACAAAAGACAGGACTATGCAGTAAGTGCTGCATAGTCCTGTCTTTCATTTCAGCTATAACTACTGCCAGGCACTAAGAACAAAAAGAAATGTTCTATAGCCCCATATTTAACAAAAACTTAGCAAGCAACATGTCTTTCTGCATAGACACACTGTAGTTATTAAATTTTCCCTCTACATGGAAACAAGCTGATGGGAAGCCAGAAAAATTACAGTGATTAAAAATGCAAGAATGTATCAAGTTATAGCAGGCCATCTGCCATAAACATAGCAATAATATGCCCTAGACTTTCATTACTGCTATCCATGATTTTGCCTGAAATTTCTACTGTCATGCAATCAGAAAGGGGGAAAAAATCTCGGTCAAGAAGTGAGTGCTAAAAGCTTTGCATACACAGAAGAAAAGAATCTACATTAATCATTCTCCCAATCTATTTTGTTATTACAGATTTGTGCATTAATCTAGTGAACAAGTACATTATGGGCAGTGGCTGGGTGCACTTCCCCACAACACTCTATTAATGTGCCTCAGTCCTGTGCTGAGACCCTAACCCCTCTTAACTCCCTTTAGGGAGTAAGAGAGGAACTTAGTATCCGTGAGCCATCCTTGGCCTCCCTTCTGAACTTGCTGTAACAGGTTACAATCATAACAGGGTTTCTAGCCACAACCTGCCCAGCATCCAGCCACACACAGCTGCAGTTACATGTCATTCCAACAATATTATTCAATAAAGCATTTCTGGCTTCCCGAGCAAAGCCTATATGGGTGCTGAAGATAACTGCAAAGCATCAAGACCGAGGTGCACGCTACATCTACATTTTATTTCTTGCATTACCTTCCAAAGCCATGTTTGTATTATCTTGAATAATATCACAACAAAGTATTTACAGCAGTGAGGCAGCTTCAAGAATTAGTGTTTTCACTGCTAATACATCTAGTAGTGAAGAAGATTATTCATAATGGCAGACCCTTCTGACACCTAGCAAGCTAGGTATACTACTAGTTCCAACAGTGCTAATGCCAACGAGTAGTGAATTTTGTGCTTAGCTAATATTTTTCCACCAGGTGCATGTAGATTTAACAATCTAAACTGAACCACCACCCCCTTTACTATGGGATTTAATGTAAACAGTGAAGTCCTGATTTTTAACAAAATTTGTTTACAAAACCACTAAAAACAACCACCCCTACAAAACAACCTTTACTACTAAGAAAAAAAAAAAAAAGGGAAACATTCAAGTGACCTGTGTGACTGATAGAAAAGAGTGGGTTTTGCTCATGTTTCTATATTTTTTGGTCAGTCTCTAAACTTATGTCTACACTACCAGTTATTTTAAAAAGTTATTTTGAAATAATAACTTCCAAAATAACTATTTCAAAATAAGCTTATTCCTCTTCACAAGCAGGAGTTATTATTTTGAAATAATAGGCTTGGTAGTGTGGATGCTCGCCCTACTATTTTGTAGACGTGCCCTAAAGTGCCACAGGACCACTTGTTGATAGAGAAGAAAACATTTAACTTAGGGGGAAAAGAAAGTTTATCAGAAGTCATTCTACAGTTCTAGTATATTATAGCTTAATAAATGTTTCTAAACAAGTAACCTTGAGCCTTTTTTCAATGGGACCTTAACCCAAACATTAACACATAATATTTGGACATTTTTGCTTTTTTTTTTTTTTGAATTGCCACTGCTTCATTCCAGCCATCATGAGGAAGCCTCAGATGAATATAAGTATCTAAATTAAGAAAGTTTCTTCTCTGAAACAGTTAAAACAAAGATCCATTTGATCATTCTACTTGAAATATTCAATAGCACATTAGTCATAAAAAAAAGACGACAAAGAAAAAAGAAACCTCGTAAGACCCACCCAAAGTAAAGTAATGGAATTATGACATGGAAAGTGCATTAAGGGGTTTTATTAAAAATCCATCAAGTCTAATATTTTTCACTTTCTCCTTGTATTTCACTTAATGACAAATTATTTTTGAGAAAAAGTTGAGTGTAAAGTAACTTTGCTGGAAAAGTCCACGTCATATATCTGGATGTCATGCTTTGGTGGACTTTACCTCACTATGTGTAATTTGCTACTTCGTTACCAATCACAACTCCATTCCAAAAATACAATTCTAGAGTAGACTTCATGTAAACCGGTATTTTCGTTTCATCACTCCAAGCATATTTTTCTAGCATGGCCACGTAGGTGGCTAAACCTAAGATAAGTGAATGTAATGGGCAGATTCAGCTATCAGGTGGCTTAGGCAGAGATAAACATTTAGGCTACGTCTACACTACGAGTTTTCTTGGCAAAAAATATGCTAATGAGGGACTCATCTTTCTGTGCAAAAACCCCTTTTTCTTTTTTTGCAAAAACCCCTTTTTCCCCAAGATCGGTATACCTCCTTTTTTGGGGCATAAGGATCTTGTGGAAAAACCCCTAGCACAAAAACAGATCAGCAGAAAATATGCAAATGAGATTGCGACTCATGCAAATGAGTCCCTCATTAGCATATTTTTTGCCAAGAACTTGTAATATAGACGTAGCCTTAAAGGAGACAGGAGTAAGGAATTCACAGTATTCAGTCACATAAAGGGAATAACCAAGTGTGTAAAACTGGAAAAAAAACAGTGGAGAAATATTTATTTAGCCCGTATTACCAAAGCAAAGAACTTCAAACCCCATTCCACTGATGCCAGAGATTACTCTAGTGCTCAGCAATGGCTCATTTCCTTCCAGTGTCCCACTACTGAGTTCATCGTGATGAATGTACCTGAAAGCATAATTATCTTTAATTGCTCAGTTGTCACTAAGTGGATTCCACCCTTCTGACATTCCAAAGCTCAACAGATGTACTGTGGAGACTGGCCGTTCCATGAGCCTAGGCACCTGAAGATACACTGACCAAGCTCAAGATGCAGGTTCCTCCCTTTCTAACAACCAACTGCCAGACAGAATCAGCAGCCAGTGCTTAGATAAAAGTCTGCCTGCATAAAAGGCCGCCAAAGGTTACAAAGCTGCTCATTCGGAACAAGTACCCCAACAGATGGCAACTCAGAGAATATTTTTGGCAACGACAAAGCAAAACGTTTACTGAACAGCTTGAAAATCAGTTTCCTGGATGTTTTATGAGGGGGGTGGGGTGATTTCTGCTTAACTGTCCCCAGCAAAGGAAGGGCTGGATGAACTTTTAGGTCTGTGACCTTACTCCAAAATCTATTGAGGTCAATATAAAGACACCCGTTGACTTTCAGCTTGTCTTAACGTACAACAATAAAGCGGTGCAGCTACACCAGTGTAGCACTTTCGTGAAGGTGCTGCTACACTGACAGGAGAGCAGAGCATCTCTGGTCAGCACAGTTCATCCACCTCTCCACAGGAGGTAGCTATGCTGATGGGAGAAGCCTTCCTGTTGACATAGAACTGTCTATATGGGGATTCATGCTGGTATGACTACCTTGGAAAGGGGTGTGGGTTTTTCAAAGCCCTAAGCGACACAGTTATACCAATATACGTCTGTAATGTAGACCTGGCTTTTGCAGCAGGATGTATGTTGTAAGGCAGGGGTGGCCAACCAGTTAGACACTAAGAGCCAAAACAGCTGTGGATAGTAATGCAAAGAGCCACACACTCCTCCCCCTGAGCCAGGCCCTCCCAGGTCCCCCGCTCCAGCCCAATGCACCCACCCAGGGGTGCTGGGCTCCCAGGCAGGCCTTTGAAGTGCCCGCTCCTGCTGCCTGGCCCTTCCTCGGCAGCTTGTCTGCAGGGAACAAGTGGCCCGCCAGCGCTGGGCTTGCCACGTGGGGTTGTGGGGCCCCCCCCAGCCCGGCGTCCCCCTAACGTGGCACCTGGGGGCAACTGCCTCTGCCACGCCCTCCCGTTGCTATGCCACTGCCACAGAGCCAGGCACCCCCCAGCCCCGTCTTAGTCTAACTCAAGGCCTGGGTCTCACCGGAGCCACCACCACAGCCACGCGCTTCTCCCTCCAGGCACTGGGGTGAGTGCGCAGAGCGGCCATGAGCAGTCTGGGAGCGCGACTACCAATGAGCCATAACCCTAAGAGCCACATTTCTTTGAGCAAAGAGCCGCATGTGGCTCAAGAGCCACGGGTTGGCCACCCCTGGGGTATAAGTGCTGTGTTTCTAGACCCAACCCAAGAAAGCTCTCATTCTCTTCTAAACCCTGCCTGTTACCACTATTACTCCATTTCAAAGAAAGGGGAAACAGCAAGAGAAAGATTGTGTGTATGTATGAAAAAAAATCCAGTCTACACCCCACCAATGGAGAGTTTTGGTAATCTATATACACAAAGATGATTTATATTTGTCCTCGGATGCATCATACTACGCATGGGACATCTGCATATATCATTGGATCCATATTACCTGGCATTTATTATGAAATGCTAAACTTACTTTTATCCTTTAAAAGGCAGTAGCACCAACCAGAAAGAACATACCCAGCCTAACTCCCATCTACATCACTTGACATGGGAATATTCAGCTGACCTTATATATATATATATATATATATATATATATATATATATATATATACACACACACATTAAAGCTGTGTCTGGAAAACCTGTATAGAACTATTTTCCACTGGAGAAAGAAGTTCTGCTAAAATTGAAACACCGAAAAACAATGTCAAGTTTGCTGAAATTTTGTTTCAGAGGAAAAAAAGGGGGAAGTCCTATTTTACCCTTGTTGGAATGCAATGTTTCAATTTTGTTAAGAAAAAGTTTTCATCTATCCAAAAACCACAAAATGTTCTAAACATTCTGTTTTGGAGAATTTTGAATTTTTTTACATTTTATTCTAAATTGAACTGAAAACGAATCCCAGCTTCTGCACAGCTCAAATCTACATAAAATGAGAGACTAACTTAATTATGAAAAAATATAGTCAAATAATGTACAAACTCAGAGGCATGTTAATAAAGCAAAATAATGAATAGGGAAACAGATCAAATGTGCATAGTAATCTGTGTTAAAACATAAAGCACAGGTGTACATTTTATCACACAAGAACCAGCTCTGTAGCTTGCAGATTCATGGAACTGGTTGAAACTATAGTAAAGAACTGAATTATCAGATACACAGATGAACATAATTAGTCAACATGGTTTTTCTGAAAGGAAATAATGCCTCACCAATCTAACAGAGTTCTTTGAGGAGGTCTACAAATATGTAGACTAATCAAAATATGTAGAATCATAAGCTTATAGCTTTGATGTGGCAATGCAGATGTTAAAGGCAGGAGAAATTGGCTTTGTAATGTGCCATCCAGTTAATGTCTTTATTCAAGCCCAGGGTAACAGTGTCAAATCTATAGATTAATTCCAGTTCTACAGACTATTGATTAGTGAAATTCCTTTGTAGGAGAATAACTACTTTTAAATCCATAACTGATTGACCAGGAGTTTAAAATATTCCCCTACAGGTTTATATGTGTTATCATTTCTGATAAAGGATGAATGGACACAAATTAGACATCAGAAATGGTAATACACATAAACCTGTAGGGGAACATTTTAACTCCATAGGAAGCAGATTTCATAGAATCACAGAACTGGAAGGGACCTTGAGAGTTCATCAAGTCCAGTCCCCTGCCCTCACGGCAGGACCAAGCACGGTCTAGATCATCCCTGATAGATGTCTGTCAAACCTGCTCTTGAATATCTTCAGTGTTGGATATTCCATAACCTCCCTAAGCAATTTATTCCAGTGTTTAACCACCCTGACAGTTAGGAAGTTTTTCCTAATGTCCAACCTAAACCTCCCTTGCTGTAGTTTAAGCCCACTGCTTCATCAGAGGCTAAGGAGAACAATTTTCCCCCCTTCTCCCTGTGACACCCTTTTAGATACCTGAAAACCGCTATCATGTCCCCTCTCAGTCTTCTCTTTTCCAAACTATACAATCCCAGTTCAGCCTTGCCTCATAGCTATTGTCTTCTAGACCTCTAATCATTTTTGTTGCTCTTCTCTGGACCTTATCTAGTTTCTCCACATCTTTCTAGAAATGTGGTGCCCAGAACTGGACACAATACTCCAACTGAGGCCTAATCAACGCAGAGTAGAGCGGAAGAATGATTTCTCATGTGTTGCTCACAATACTCCTGTTAATGCATCCCAGAATCATGTTTGCTTTTTTTGCAATAGTGTCACACTGCTGATTCATGTTGACTTGTGGTGCACTATGACCCCTAGATCCTTTTCTGCACTACTCTTTCCTAGACAGCCACTTCTCATTCTTTGTGTGTGAAATGGATTGTTCCTTCCTAAGCGGAGCACTTTGCATTTGTCCTTATTAAACTTCATCCTATTTGCCTCAGACAGTTTCTCCAGATCATTTTGAATTATGACCCTGTCCTCCAAAGCATTTGCAACTCCTTCCAGCTTGGTATTATCTGCAAATTTAATAAGCGTACTCTCTATGCCATCATCAAAATCATTGATGAAGATATTGAACAGAACCGGTCCCAAAACAGACCCCACTTGTTATGCCCTTCCAGCATGACTCTGAGCCATTAATAAGTACTCTCTGAGAATGATTATCCAGCCAGCTATGCACCCACCTTATAGTAGCCCCGTCTAAGTTGTATTTGCTTAGTTTATTGATAAGAAGGTCATGTGAGACTGTATCAAAAGCCTTAGTAAAGTCTAGGTATACCACGTCCACCACTTCTCTCTTATCCACAAGACTTCTTTGATAGGATAACAAAGCGATCAGATTGGTTTGACATGATTTGTTCTGTACAAATTCCATGCTGTCTGTTTGTAAACAAATTAATTCTCTACAAGTCTTAGTACTTTCTGGGGAGGCATTAGGGGTGGGGATAACCCACTAAATGCTCAAAACCCCATGACTCAGTGGATACAGAAGGAATAATTTAAAATACGGGTTCATTCATTGCAAATTGGTATGTTTTCTCCTCCATGATAGACTTTTACACAAGAAAAACACTATTCTGCCAACTCACCAAATTCCTACAAGTGAGTCAACCTTGACTGAGCCCTGCACAGATGTATTATGAATATAAATCACAGTGTTTTACGCAGGAGATTTTGATGAAACCAATCCCCCATCCCCATCCCAAATGTATAGCATACTTTAATAAATTCTCCAATTTTAACTTCCACATTTTCCTGGACTGAAAGATTTAGACTTGCTTGAGAAAACAATACATAATTAGAGAGCATGTATTATAGTCCAGGGGTGGCCATATTTACAGACTCTCCAAGCTGCATATGACAACCATAAGAAGTTTCAGAGCCGGGACGTGCCTGCCAGGGCTTGGGGTTTCAACTTGACAAGAGATGCCTGCCAGGTCTCAGGGCTTCAGCCTCACTTCTGCTGAAACCCCAGACCCTGGAAGGTGGACCTTGTGGGCCTGAAGCCCTCACCCCACCATCCAATTGCAAGGCAGAGGCCCTGAGCAATCCATTTCCTCTCAGATGTAAAGTGGGGAGGGTTTAGTGGCTCTGTGAGCCACATGAAGTTTAAAAGAGTCACAAATCACAGTCTGGCCACCACCATTACCATCTGCATGTTGTCCCTCTAGGAGGAATAGAACCGAGTTTGTCAACTGCAAAGAAATCTCTTAAGAACAATTATTTTAATACTGCATACAAGGATACATCCTTTATCCCCAGCATGAATTATCTTCTACTTTACTATTGCCAATTACTTTCCAATCAGTTACTTTTAAACTCTCAAAATTGCATATGTCTGTCTAACTGCTATAGCCAACCTAATAGCCAGAAATCACACCATAGCACATGATTATCTGCTGTCACATTGCAATTTGGCTTAATTGTGGCACAACATTTTTAAAACTTAGCTTCAAGTTGCCCTTGAACTTCAATAGTGCATGCTCTCTATGAAGCTGTTCCTCGAAGCTAAGGAATTTCCCTATTTGAGGACAGCTGCCAACTTTCCCTATTTGGCCAGGAAGGTCCCATTCTTGAGTCTCCCTCTTGATTTCCTGTGCAATATGTTTTAATGAGACCTCTAAGCTGGTGGAAAGCTGACAGACTGAAAAAAGAATACCCTGGAAAGGGAGGAGACTTGGGAGGAACTTTCCATGGAACAAACAGTGGACACATTTATAAACACAACAGACATATACCCCTCTCCCCCACGAAAAGGAATATTAAATGCCAGAGGGAAACCACCCCTAAAACGTACACTGGGGGGAAAAAACGTCGGCAAGCATATTAGAGGAACATGGGGTTTATATTTTTTAAATGTTCATTAAAAAGCTGACCTGGAGACTCTCAGAACTGTCAGTTTAAACATCATCTCCAGTGACCATTTTTATTTTTCACTTTCTTAATGAAAATACTTTTAAAACAAAATAGAATATTGATTTCGTTTTGAGGCAATATTTACTCTCTAGGTTTATTTAATAAATAGCAGATGAGAAATAATTCCTCTGTGATTACTCCAATCATCTCTTCCCTATAACTGCTGTAAACACAGCTAATGAAATCGAATCTTTAGAATTTTAGAACACACTACTGCAGTTTAATTATAGTGAATGTCAATAATGGTCATTAATGAATAAGCTTTTATTCTTTCAAGAGGCAATAACATGTGGGGACACTAATAATATTTGTCTCCAAGTGCCTGGAAATACCAAAGAATAAGAATATAGCCATTTAAATTTCTATCAATGTTTTTATACAGGATATGGTACAAATTGTGATTGACACAATGTCACTTGATGAAAGTTCATGATCTCATATATTTGTTAGTCTCTAAGGTGTCACAGGACTTCTCATTGTTTTTAAAGTTACATACTAACATGGCTACTCCTCTGAGACTTTATAACATCATTCTGTAATTTCTCCCTCTTCCTCTCTGTTAAAAGGAGAAAATATGCTTAAATTAGTTTTACAGTGATATCTATTTTATTTACTCTCCAGCTAATCATAAGTAATCCAATAACTATTAGGTGTCTTATAACTTGATTCAACTAGCAAGCATATCAGCAGATTCAGGAGTATGAAAAACTGATAGTATAGACTTTTACAGGAGAACTACTTTTAAAGTGGCCATAAGAACAGCAAACTTTAGAAATTTACTTCTCTCAGCTGTACTTTGCTGCCTTTGTCATGCAGCATACAAGACCTCTTACTTCTTGTTTTGCCTTAAAGAGAACTGTGAGAAGGCAACATTCGATATTTAGATATCAACAAAACTTAAAGCAGTGCTGTAATTGCGCATGCCTGCAGTTCTGTGCCAAATCAGCAGCACTATTAAGATCAGGCTGAAGTGGTGTCCCCGTACACACAATGTTTCCCAAATGGTGTGTCCCAACGCACAAGTGGGGCACAGGAAGATTCTAGATCAATCGCCACTTTCAGGACCAAATTAACCCCTCACTGGGCCCTGACATAGGTAAACAAATACTTCTACCATCCTGACGCAGAGGAGAGAGTGTTGGAGACCACGCCCACCCTCCTCATCCTGCAGCAACAGCGCCTGTCCGGAGAGGCTTAATTAAAACCTAAGCCTAATTTTAATTCCATTTGGATTTGAAAATGGATCCAATTTAGCCAAAGCAAGCTGAAAAAAGTTGGTTCTGATGCCTGGATCTAAAGTCTACATCAGTTCCATGGGGACTTCGTCTTCTCCTCGCTGATCATGCTGAGGGCTCTGCTCTGCCTGTCTCCAACACTCTGGACCCCCAGCTACTCTCAGCATCTGGGAATCCCGATCAGTTCAAGCTTCATGGAGTGGAAATTCAGATGTAATAAGTATGCATAAGCACTGTATAATTCCATGACTCCAACCAGAAAAGACAAGCAAAGAAAACTGGCTGCTTAGCTGCATGGGGAAACAGCTGATGAAGTGGGTTTTGACCATGAAAGCTCATGATTCTCTCTCTCTCTCTTTAGTCTCTAAGGTGACACCGAACTACATGTTGTTTGGAAAAAAAGGTTGACTAGCATAACAGTGACCACTGCCCCATTACAGCAGTTGCCCTCTTTGTCTGCCCCCTTGCAGGCAGCCAGTTTCTAAAGAAAAAAAAAAGAATTTTTGAAAAAACTACAAGTCCAGCGACACACAGCAGGGCTCTGTGGACCCACCACTCCTCCTAGTTCCCAGCCACTGGGAGCTGCAGGGGTGGTTCTTGCAGGCACAGGAAGAAAACAGGGACCCTCTGTTCCCCTTCCCCCTGCTGGGGCGCACATAGCTGTGCCAGCAGCCAACTGCTTCTGGGAGTGGCGTGGGGCCATGACAGGCAGGGAGTCTGCCTGAGCACTGTTGCGCCATTGGTCAAGAGTCTCTCGTGGACCTCCTGTCCAGAAGCCTGCACCTTGCACTCCCTTCCTGCACCTCAACCCCCAGGCCCTAGGTCAGAACTCCCTGCTGCATCCAAACTCCCTCCCAGAGCCCACATCCTTCACCCCCTCCTGCGTCCCAATACCCTGCACCATCCTGAAGCGTCATGTGATACAGCTCTCGAAATGTTTTGGTCAAAGACAAAAACAAAAAGATGGCTTTTCTTCTTGGAAAGGTTGCCAGACTCTGTGCTAAAAAAAAAAAAAAAAACCCCACCCCTATTTCGTTTGACCAAATAATGGAAGCAATCAAAGGAGGAAGAAGTGAAAAAAAGTTTACACCGGAGAATACTTGGTGGGGGCCAGGACAGCCCGCATATTTAAGCGTTAGTCATGATATATAATGAGCCTCCCTCCCACTCTCTCTGTCCCACTCCCTCCCCCCTCCACAATTTAAGCCAATTTTTGGTTTTAAAAATTCCACTGGCATAAATGTAAAGGAAAGGCTCCAACTATGAACTATTACTGAAGGCTGCTGCATTCTGGTCCCTGCTTTTTTCCACAACTGAACTGTAAGTTAGCATTCCAAGACCAACAAATGTCTCCAAAGCCCAGCAATTTCCAAATCATGTATTTACCATGTTATCATCCAAGATAATGGCAAAAATATGTAAAAAGCTATTTTTCTCCAGCACTGGAGAAGAAGAAAAACTCAGTGCTTCAACAAAACATGCTGTTCTATTCCACTATGGTCTTGGTTTGAACAAATAAGGAAACAATAGACTCAGTACAATGACTAAGCAATAAGTTAATTATAGGTTTGAACTGAAAAATAAACACAGAGAGTCACACTCTGGTCTCAAGTCAAACAATGTTCACATAGAGCAACTCTATTAACTCCAATTAATCACACAACAAAGTGCAGGCAATTATTTATCAAGTCTTACAAGATGCCCTCCTCTTCATTTTCTCAACAATGTGATGAGATTTTCATCGGTTTCCACATTTAATTGAATTTCATTGAATGAAAAAATAGCTGGAATTGTCTGCCTACTCAATGAGAGTTACATTTTTTTTCAGAGATCAGCACTAATTTATTGTAGAGTGAAATCCTTCATGTTACAATACTTTTAAACAAGTAACTATGTCAATTTATTATATGCCAGCGCTGAAAATATAAACAAGCGAAAATCAAAACTAACCACACTTAGCACATGCAGATCCAATATGAAACTACTACCTCCCTCGTCTAGCACCCTTGGGACCTGACTGGTACCAAACAAAGGGATTTTCCGAACGAGGGAAGATCCCTCCTAACATGGCCTGTGCTACCCCCGGCTGGGACTCCAGCCAAGCCCCACTGCTGCTTGCCCTGCTCTGGCTCCCCAGGCTGGAGCTCCATGGCTGCTGGGCTTCTGTGGCTGCTGCGGCTTCTGGGACTGCCAGGGCTGACGCTTCACAGCTGCGACTCTGTGGCCGCTGCTGGCCCCCCGCTACCACCGAGCAGCAGGGGCCAGAACTCCCTGCTATGCCCCCCTTCCTCAACATGAGGCTGCTGGCTGAGTCACGCCCCTCCTCCCCCACTCCTGCCCTGTAGCCCGACCTCCTTATACATCCTGCTGGACCATGGATGTTGCCGGACCAGAGAGTCCTAGGACAACATGTATTATGATTAATGATTTTGGAGTGCACAGTGCATGAGATGTACAGTGGCATCTCAAATTACAGTCATGTCAATAGGAACCGGTCACTGGCTTTTATATTTTTTCTCCAAAGGACAACATATTTTTATGATATGAATTACAGCAGCATATAGTGACTGCAATCTGGGTCAGGGTGGCACTGTACAAAGTAAAAGATGAGGCTGGGCATGAACAGGTGATCAGTCACAGCTGGACAATTTTAGCCCTGCTGTAACTCTACTGGCACAAAACTATAGTAAACTCTCAAAGTTTAAGATACTATTTGAAAAAATTCAGCAGAGGAAAACAATACAAATGGATAAGTACAGAACATTAAAAAAATCCCAATGAAATCAAATCCCATCCTTTAGAAAGTCTTGAAATTGACTGTAGATTTGTTATTAGTGTCCACCACAGAGACTCCAAACATATCAGCAAAGTACAGTAAAACTCCAATTGTCTGGCATCCAGTGGTCCGGCACTCCCAATAGTCCGGCACCAACTGGAACCCCGAAGTGCTCTGGCCAGCCGGACAATTGGAGCTGCTCCGCGCCGCTTCCTCAAGTCCGCTGCTGCTGCTGCTGAAACTGACCAGCGGTGGACTTGGGGAAGGGCGGGCAGAGCAGCTGGGGTGCTGCCTGGTTGGTCCCGCAGCGCCGCCTCTCACCTGAGCGGAGCTGCGGGACCAACCCGGCAGCACCCCAACTACTCTGCCCAGGGCTTCCCAAAGTCCGCCCCCGCAGACCCGTCACAGCCCTCCTGCTGGAGTACCTCCTGATACTCCGGCATATCCGATAATCCGGCACCCCCTGGGTCCCAAAGGTGCCGGATTATCGGAAGTCTGCTGTACCATTAGCCTAGAGCAACAAGGGGAAATCAAACCTGCAGACTAGCCACTTTAGAGCATGATATGGACGCCTACGAGCATGTCTCAGATTTTATGAGCAAGGTGGCAAAGAATCTTCAGAAAGTCGGAGAGGTTATGGGAAATCCTATGGGATATTAGGGAGCAGCACCCGTGACATACCAGGGTACAGTCCAGACTAGTAACAGGCTGTCACCCCCTCCCTTGCAATCCCTTATCATGCCTTGCAGAAGATTCTCCCACCTGGGCCACTCATAGTCTTCCAGTATATAAGCCACATCTTGATGGTCTATCTGTAACTGCATCCTGCCAGCCACACTTGAGTTACATTCCATCTTCTCACCAGCCTTGGTTTTATTGCAAGAGGATCCCAACACATCCCCAGCCTCAAATTTCCCGCAGACATATATGTCCCATACTGCTCAACCCTCTCCTAAACAGTACAAATATTCTGTCTATTGTTCCTGTAAAGGAATATGCTAGGTTATTATCTGGGTTGGTTTTATTGCAACCCAAAATACAAGATCAGATGAATCTCAACATTCCCCCACACAAGTTCCTTGGTGATTAAAGAGCTTTTGCTTAGGCCCTTCTTGTCCAACACTGCTGTTCCAAGGAAAAGTGAAGAACTGAGTTTCCGTTCCTAGAGAAAGGAAAAAAAGACTAGATGTGGAATAGCAAAAGTTGTTCAGAGGAAAATGATTAATTTTCCCTTGAGAGAGTTTTCTCCCAATCAGCAAAGAAATTGGCTCTGTGTGTAGGAACTTAGCTTTTCTCCCCAAAGAAAGCCATCTGCTGCCTCAGTGTCCCCTACATTTGGGCCAGTGGAAAAAACCCACATCACCTCCTACCCATGCAAAATAGCTTAAAATAGGTCAAAGAGAAAAGCAACTCACCTGGTGATAGACAAAGCTGATTAGGTTTGTATAATGTCCCATCGTACTTTATACAAATGTTGAATGGACTAATTTGCATAGTTCTGGCAGAGACTTCATTCAACTTCTCAGTTATTTTAATTGTAAATGGGAGAAGAATAGTAGGTAACTATCTCTGGAGGTAGGGATAACAGGCACTGGTCAAGAACGTGTTGAGAACTATGATTAAAATTTTATTACAGAAGAGGCAAGACAAGACTACATGGTTTCCTCCTAATTCAGGAGGTGGCTCTCTTTTTCCTCTCTCTCACTTTACCAGGACATGTGCAAAGCTTTCAAATGTACTTCAACTTGAGTGAAATCACTCATTAAAATCCCAAAGTCACATACATGCCACAAAAAAATTAATGTGTCTGTTTTTATTGTTGAAAATTGACCTCAGGAATGGAGAATCATGAAATTAGTGATTATAAAGATGTTTACATTCACAGAATGAATCTCGGCGTATTTTGAATTTGCTGTATAGCCTCTTCTTTGGGTCCTTGTCAGATGCAGCTTCTGAGACTTGGACCTTGAGACATGTGGACAGGTGCGATAGGGCTGCCAAATGCAGACATGTCACAAAACAGCAATGCTGGTCACGTGTAGAGATAAACAAAGATATGTAGAGATGCCACAATTATCTTCCGTTAAAATGTTGTCTACATGTAATCACAGTTTTTAATGTTTCTCATGGTGAGTCAGACAAAAAAGTTATCCTCAAGCAACCAGAGAATCTCATATTTCAAAGAGTCTACACTAGGGAGTTATTTTGAAAAAACGCCACTTATTTTGAAACAACAAGTGGAGCGTCCACACTACCAAGCCCGTTATTTTGAAATAAGGGGCTGGTTATTTCAAAATAACTTCTGCTTTCCACAAAGAATAACGCTTATTTTGAAATAGTTATTTCAAAATAGCAGTAGTGTAGATGCTCCATTGCTGCTATTTCAAAATAACTCTCCCTAGAATCATTCAAAGTAATTATTCTCTAATGATTCCTGGGGCTCTAAGTTGAGGTAGCATGTCCACATTAAAGGAGTCTGCCTTGGACTAATTTCAAGGCTTCCCTGTAGTGTGGACATGCTATTTTGAAACAGTTATTTTGGGAGTTATTATTTCAAAATATTTTGAAATAACTTCCTAGTGTGGATATGCCCTTAGAAGCCAGAATCAGTGCCATATAATGTAGTCAAAGCATTGCAAATATGGACAATTTCATTCTTTGGAGCTGAAGAAAAAACTGTAGCCAACTATTCAGTTTATAATATGTAGAAACGATTAATGATAAACAGGAAAAAAACCTAGTAACTTGTGTAGGGTGGCTGCCCTTTCCAGGAAAAATGGGGCCAGCACTGCCTGTGCCATGATTAACTACATCCCAGCACGATGGGACTGGACTAAAGGGATCAGATGCTGATACCGGAGTCTCATGATAAAAAGGTTTATGGGAGCATACCCAGGGGAAGCCATAATAGGGACTACAGGGAGCTGCTTAAGATCCTGTGGGAATCTCTGAAATAAAGTCTTTAAGAAAACAGAGGACTCCTGGGAGAAACTGCTGGAGTTCCTGGAGAGGGAAGCTACAGGAAACGTACTGGGAGGAAACAAAAGCCTCTCCAGGAAGAAGACTCTAAGAGCAATACTCACTTACAGACGCAAAGAACAACTCGGTAGGACTACAGGAGCAGGAGCAAAGAGCAAGGAACTTTGGTAAACCATAGGATACGATAAGGTCTCCAGGGAAGGCAGTTTGAGAGTCAGTTCTCTGTAACAGAGCTAGATGAATGTAAAATGCAGCCCAGAAGAGGCAAGAGCTGATTCCAGGAGTAGGCTGAAAAACTGTCCAAAAAGGACAGAAGCATGGCTTGTTGGGATGTTTTGTTTGACAGTTAGTTGGACTTTTGTTATCTCAGAAATGAATGAACTTTAAGTGGCTATGTCTACGCAGTCCATGGCAGCAAGCCTCCGAGGCTGGGTAGACAGACTCTTGAGACCAGGGCTTGCATCCGAACTCAAAAAACAGCTGCATAGACAATGCTTTGAATTTGCAGCAGAGGCTGGAGCTTCAGCTCTGAAGCCTTAGACGTGCAGTATGACCAGCATGCCCTGGCCAGAGGGCCACTACACAGCCAGAAACGTTCACAGGTCTTGACTTCGTTCAGACCTTCCACAGGAACCACCTTGAGAAATCTGGGCCCATGTTACCCAGAGGGTCTCTCGATGGGAGTGAGTGTTGTCCTGGCTGACCCACATGCCTGGAACCTGGGTCCAAAGGGGGAGCCATACTGAGACTGTCTCTTTGGTTGCCTGCTGAAGCCCCAGGAAGCCCAGCCCTAGTTTGAGGCTCCACCCTGACATCCCATTGGCAGATTTCCTGAAGATCCAATTGGACCACTGGCCCTATTTAAGCCAGCCACAGAAACAGAAGGGTTGAACTCCTCCATCTTGATTTCTATGGCATCTTGACCTTGCTTGAGTTTGGACCTCTGTCCTCCTGGTATCCTGACCTGGCCTGATACTCAATTGACTTGTAGTTCTGATCTCCAGGCCATCTCCAGAATCTGACCTTCTGATATCCTGACCCACTTGACTCCTGACTGTGGATTCCAACTCCAACCAGTAGGTTTGACTGCCCATGATTCAGCCCTGACTCCTGGAGTCTTCAAACCCAGTTATCTTTTTACTTTTAGTGTTTTTTTCAGCTGACAAAGAGAAGAAAGACTATGGAACCAATTCTGATCTCAATTTTGCACTGTTGTAACTGATGCTAATCTCAGAGGAATGACTCCCAATTTACAATGCTGAAAAATAAGAATCAGGCCTATCCTGTTTTAAAGTGCAGTTCTGCACTGAAAAATAAAAATGGCTTTTATGAAGTTCTCTCTCTCTCAATCACTTCCAGAGACAGCCTGCATCTTTTTCACTTGTAAAACGAAGTTTATTCTGACTGCCAGCCCTGCAAACTCATCCTGAATTCTTTCTGGTTCAAGCAGCATTAACAATAAAGATTCTGAAATCTGAACTGGTCTAACAATTCTGTTGATGATGTGGAAACCAGAATAAAATCCAGATCATTCTCCCATTGTGTGCTGGCTATGTGCTAATAAGAGCAACAAGTACTGAAAATATATTTTAGCCAGTAGAATACGTAGCTAAGATTTTGAATATATGTGAAGAATGGGGGTTCACTTTAAGAAATGTTCATTTGTAGGTAATTACTTTTGAAATTAAAAATCACACCTTAAGCTTGCAATGGAAAAGTAAATTATCACCTAAAAAGGGAACCGAATTTTGGTTCCGGAAGGTCAATCTAGTTAACTCAGGGGAGAAGTCAAACACTTTCATAAAGGAAAATACTGATAAGGCTGTTTTGCAGTCTGTAAAATTGGAGAATAATTACTTGAAGAAGTCTTGTGTAAATGTGTGTGTGTGGCGATGAAACAGTAATTAAAATATTAGAATAAATAAGAACAGGCAAATGTCTGGAAGAGGGAGTGAGTGAAGACTTGGGTGGTTAACTCTTGATGTCATGTAACTAACAGAACAAACAATACTGAAAACATTTTCTCTTAATTTATACAGGGCATTCAGACTTGTAGCCTAAGAGTACTTAGCTTAATTTAGGGTGAGATCACCTGCAAATCACTGCCCATAGCAGCAGTCCCATATGGGGAGCTGCTCCGATGCAAAAGGACCATTTCCCAGTAATACCGGTACTGGGGATCTGCCAGTGGGGTTTGTAGGACTGTGGCTGCTCAGTTCAATGGGAAGAATATCAGCCCCTTTGTTTGCAAAGTGCCATGTAAATACAGGCAGGTGCTAAATAAGAAATTAATCAGAAATAAATCAATACTATTTATTTTCTGAAGTTAAACTAACATTTATCAAGTGTCTTCTTGCTGGTTTCCATGATCAATTCAGAAGCTTCAACCTGATCCATTTTTTAATAAGAAAAAGGATCAGATTCAATATAGAATACTTTCGAGATCAATGATGACTTCTTTAACTAGTGAGTACTAGTCTCCTGCTTCAGCAGAGAAGGAGCTATAGCAGGAGACAAAGAACTAATAATGATGTTTATTTAGGGCTCCACATTTGAAGAACAATTTTGAATCAACCTGAGTGGCAAAGAATCAAGAATGCAAGTAGAGGCTGAACCTCTAAAATCCAGGACTCTCTAGTCCAGCAGGGCTACAGATATTGCTGGACTGGAGAGTCCTGGTTGGCCAGGTTCAGAATCAGCCCATTCTGGGCTGGTGGTGGGGACCCCAGCCCCAGCGGGGCAGGCACAGGGGAGAGCAAAGAGCGCAGCCCCAGATAGGGCTGGAAGTAGCGGGGCTGGTGGCCAGGAGCACAGCCCTGATTGGCTCGGTGAGAAGCACAGCCTCAGCTGGGGCTGGCACAGTGGGAGGCACAGCCTCAGTCATGGCTAGCACGGTGCAGGAGCACAGTCCCGGCTGGGGCTAGCGGCAGGGAGCTTAGCCCCAACCAGGGCTGGAGTCAGCTGGGTATGCAGCCCAGACCAACACTGTGTGTGGAGTGTGCAGACACTGCCGGGGTTGGAGGCAGTGGGGCCAGCCCCTGCGTGGGGCTGGCGTGGCGGGAGGACATACCCTCGGCCAGTCCTGGCCCGGTGGGAGGCTGGAGGCAGAGGCAGGTGACAGGGAATGCAGCCCCAGCTGGGAGCAGAGCCTACAGCCAGATAGGGAATCTTGACCTCCCCTCATCCGGCAAGCTCCATTGTTCAGGACCACTCAGGTCCTGAGGGTGCCTGACAAGGGAGGTCCAACCTATGCAACAAAGAGTCCAGTGGCATTTTACAGACTAACATATTTATTAGGCTCATTGTGCTTCTGCTCGAATACCCTAATAAATCTGTTAGTCTTTGAAGTGCCACCGGACTTCCTGTTGTTTTTGCTGAAACAGACTAACACGGCTCCCCTTTGAAACCTACCAAGAATGCAAGTGGTTTGGTTTGTAAGAAGAACATGCTTGCTTGGTGAAGTAATAAAAACTCTGGGAAGCTAATTCAGACTAATGAAGATAAAGATGACTAATAACCTGAAGAGGAATGATGGCTTCATTCTACTTTAATTTTTTTTAAATGAAAAAAAAATCCCAGAAAAGGTATTCTCTCTCAAGAGGAGAAACTGTAAGAATATTATAGATTTGTGGCATCCAAAAGCTAAAGAATACAGACAAAAACAGATATTTGACTTACAACGTATCTAGAATTTCCTTTACCACCAGCAATTAAAATTTAACCCCCCCTCCTCCTGGAAAAGAGTTAGAGGAAAGAGCGTGCCTGTACATTTCAGCACTAGTAAGAGGTTCCTAACAATGATGTAGATGTTTCCAAACAAAAAATTGATTAGAAGCCCAGATGTGTTTCACTGTCATATTTTTCCAAGAAGCTTGATACATTTCAGGATTTAAAAAAGAATATAAATAATGATTCTGCTGTGCCAACAGAAATAAGATGCATGTTTGACAAAATAGCGAACAGCATATCTGCAGAGATAAGAGCCTCTCAAGTCTTTGTCTAATTAAGATAGCACATACGCAATTGATCGCGTACATGTAATGACACTATAAGGAATTTCTGGGAATTTAGCTGTCATTCCATTAAATATTAGTCTCCTTAAACTGATTTATTCCATCCCCTGCTCTCTATTAAAAAGCAATTATCAACTAAAAATAAACAAAATTAGTTCCAATAATTAATGTGTTGGGTACTATCAACTTGGAATCACTGAAGCACTGGAAGCAATGAAAGTTTATGTTACCATCTTGTGTAGTCTTGCCAGGGAAAACTTTGCAATATGATTAGGACATGGACAGAGGCTCTTGAATCAAGATCCATCTGAGTGGGAGCAACTGAGGACTAAAGTAAAAAAAAACAGAGCAAATAGAAATATAGACACTTTAGTGGCTCTGTGTGTGTGTGTGTGTGTGCGTGCGTGCGTGCGCGCGCGCGCTGAGTTATGTAGGATACCACATCTAAGGTCTTTTGAGGACAAATTATCCATCATTGTAATTACAAATGAATTCTCAAGTCTGAGTATTTTGTAATGCTCACAGACTTTGGCTCCGTAAGCTGGGTTTCAGTTTATATCATCATCTTTTACTAAGAAAACTAGACCTTACAATGAAAACTAGCAGAACCTCCTCTGTAGTGCCATTATCTAATCTACATGTTGCACCTCTATAAAACGGAACCCTCTGGCCAAGCAACATCCACAGCCACTCTGGCACCTTTTGCTCTAGGAGTCCTTAAAGCACAAGATCTCAAAAAAAAACAACAACCAGAAGACACTTCTTTTCAGGTTGAACTCTGAGTCAGAAATCAAACTGGCAAACAAATAATATAAAGGAAGACCGCCCCCCCCCCACCCCCAAAAAAACCCCACCACCCATCATCCACATTGTTAGAAAGGTAAAATTTTGAAAAAGTTTGGAAGAGGGATACATACATCACAAAATACTTCTAGGAGTCATGAGATTAACAAGTCAAGCAAAGTAATCAAAACAACCACAAAGGCATGATAGCTTGTAAGAATTAATAAAAGGCAATGAAGTGTTACTTTCACAGCTTTCCTCTACAAACTAAAAGCACATGGTCAAAAAGCAACTTTGAGCAACTAAAAAACCCGGATACCGGACTTAAACTGACAACTCTTCCATTTACTCTTATTTTGATATACATAAATGTAGTTTCACTATTTTACAACACATGGGCACATATACAGAGAATACTGATTATCTCATTTAAAATAAAAAATATACTCAGCTGAATGTGCTCTAATAAATCTACTGACAAAACATACATGCTCTGGAGACTTGCTACTTCCTGTAAATAAAGATAAACATTTTCTGTCTGAGGAATAATAATTCCACTTGTATTATTACTTAGCTAATCAGATTCTTAAAATATAACCTATTGAATAGTTTCTACATATTTTGCTTCTGTTCTGCAGGGATTACATTTCTCAATAACCCTTCATTATAAATGGTATTCTGAGTTGAGATTTAATCGTCCCTTCAGCTCACATAGATCAGCTGTACTCATTTTTATCACTTTAAACAAACTAGAAATGCTAGATTTATAAGATGTTACAGGATATTTACACTAAAGAAATGAATCCCACAAAAATGCCAAGATCTCCGTGTTACTATTGTTCTCATGTCCTTGTTCTCAGGTCTTTGACCCATACGTGAGAAGCTGAGACACATGGGACTAAGGATATAAGCGACTAATCAACTATCCAATAAGCATAAACGTATCCAATAGTCGAGTAGTAATACGACTAGTTGCTTCCCCCCTGCTTGCTGCCTCTATGAGAGAGAGGCAGCAGGGAGGGGGGAGCAGGAGCTGGTGCTGGGGGGAGGCATGAGCATAGTGGGAAACGGCGCAAGCGGGTACTCTTGGACATTTCAAAAGCAGAAGCGCTGCAAGGAGCACTCAAGCAGTCCCCTGCTCCCCCATGTTCCCACTGCAGCCTATCAGAGGCAGCAGGGAGGGGCGTTAGGGGAGGATGCTGCGAAGCAGCCCCTGTTCGCTGGGGTCCCAGCAGGGAGCTGGGGCCCCCCCACCAACAGGGGCTGCTGCCACCAAACAATTCCTGTTCGCAGCAGCCAGGGCTGGACATGGGCAGGGGCTGGTGCTAGAGCAGCGTCTGTTCGCAGTGGCCAGTGAACAGAGGCTGCTGGACTCCGCGCGAACCGGGATCGGCTTGTGCTGATTGCTGCGCCTCTGCATTTTAAATGGAGAGCTGCAGTGTGGGTGGCTCCCATAGCCAGCACGAGCCGGTACTGCTCAGAACCGTCCTATCGACTATACGATTAGCCTGATAACCGCATTTTAATACCCTTACATGGGACTGATGTCTACTGTGCTGGGATATCTGCGTCATGTGACAAGCTTACACCTCTCACCCTTCTCTGGTCTTTCGGAGTGCATGAGCTGAGCTATCACACCTGAGGTCTTTACATTTCCTGGAGTGGAATTCCACCATTCTCCAAATCTCAAAGCAGGACTCCGGGCTACAGTAGCCTGTGAACTCACTCTGCTTACCAAGAAGATAAGTCTAGGGACCTGGTTTTCTTCCCTTTGGGAGTCTGTAGCCAGTGGTAAACCATGACCAGAGAGCCTTCTTAAACCAAAGTATGGATTATTTTGCAGTAAGAACAATGCATTAGAGACAAAAACATTTTGAAACAACAGTCGACACACCCATCAGTTTTATCAAATGGCTGCCACACATAGCGGTAATCTGGCCAGGCCTAACTTCTTCAGACACACTGAGTGCGTGTCTGTGTCTTAGTCTCATTCCCCAGAACTTCATTCTCGACACACTAAATTTGAACTTGTCACAGTTCTTTGGAATTGTGTGTGTGTAATCCATGTGCCTAATAGGGAGCGATCCCTTTCAGAGACCCAGTGGGTGGAAGAGACACAAGAGTGAGTTGTGTCTGGGTCACTGCTGCTAGGCATGATTAGCACTCCCCAACCAGAAGCTTCTGCAATTGGATGTGATAGTTTTGAATCTGCTACCATAGGTTCCCTGCTGCTGGGGACGGACTCCAGGAGGGCAATCGTTAAGCGTGGCTGCTTAGGGGGCCACGTGTCCTGCGTGAGCTGGGAGAATCTGAGCCAGGAGCGGAAAGCAGGCTGTTTTCTCTAACCAGGAAGCATTTTGCAGAAGGGCTTAAATTATGTATAATTAAAATCTATACATTTAATTGAGTGACTGGTTAATCAGATAGCTAACTGGCTAGCAGATTTTGGCAGAAGAAGATTCCTAACAAGCAGGTGGAGGGTAGATGTTCTTTCAGACAAACTATAGATTTGGTGATCAAACCCTGACAGACTTAGGAGACCTCAACCTAAGCTTTTGGGAACTCACAGTTTCTTTTCACAGCATTTGTGTGGGGGCTGAACTGCTCAGATTTTGTTTTTCCTTATTTGTATATACTGTGGTGAATTATCATAGAATCATAGGTTTGGAAGAGACCTCAGGAGGTCATTGAGTCCAACCCCCAGCCTAAAGCAGAACCAACCCCAACTAAATCATCCCAGCCAGGGCTTTGCCAAGCCAGGACTTAAAAACCTCTAGGGATGGAAATTCCACCACCTCCTTAGGGAACCCATCCTAGTGCTTCACCACCCTCCTAGGGAAACAGTTTTTCCTAATGTCCAACGTGGACCTCCCCCACTGCAACTTGAGACCATTGCTTCTTGTTCTGCCATCTACCACCACTGAGAACAGCCTCGCTCCTTCCTCTTTGGAACCCCCCTTCAGGAAGTTGAAGGCTGCTATCAAATCCCCCTCACTCTTCTCTTCCGCAGACTAAATAAGCCCAAATCCCTCAGCTTTTCCTCAGAAGTCATGTGCTCCGGCCCCCTAATCATTTTCGTTGCTCTTCCCCGGACCCTCTCCAATGCGTCCACACCCTTTCTATAATGGGGGGCCCAGAACTGGCCGTAATACTCCAGATGTGGCTTCACCAGTGTGGAATAAAGGGAAATAATCACTTCCCTAGTTCTGGCAATGCTCCTACTAATGCACCCCAACATGACATTAGCCTTCTTGGCTACAAGGACACCCTGTTGACTCATATCCAGCTTCTCATCCACTGTAATCCCTAGGCCCTTTTCCGCTGAACTACCTGTAGCAGTGGTTGGGATTCTTCTGTCCCAAGTACAGGACTCTGCACTTGTCCTTTTGGCCCAATCATCCAATTTTTCTAGGTCACTCTGGACCCTATCCCTACCCTCTTGCATATCTACCTCTCCCCCTACCTTAGTGTCATCTGTGAACTTGCTGAGGGTGCAATCCATCCCCTCATCCAAATCATTAATAAAGATGTTGAACAAAACGGGTCCCAGAACTGACCCTTGGGGCACTCCAAACCGACCACCAACAAGATATCGAGCCATTGATCACTCCTCGTTGAGCCTGATCTAGCTAACTCTCTAGCCACCTTACAGTCCATTTATCCAATCCATACTTCCTTAACTTGCTGGCAAGAATACTGTCTGTGGATAAAAACCCACCACGTTATGCTATAAAAATGAGATTGTTTCTTTGCCATAAGATTTTAAAGTTGTTTAAATTACATTCATTTCACTAGTTTCTTTTTGGGACTTCACTCTGGGGAGGCTGACCCTATGCAGTCCTCACTGAAAATCCTTAGAGACCGAACTCTGGTTCTCCAGCTACTTTTCTATGGGAGCTGGGGTTTCACTTTTTAAGCACTGGAAAAGGGCAATTAACTGAAGTGTAGCCCACCCAAACCTTCCAGGCGCACAAGCCTTTTCCAGCCCAGGAACTGCCCCTTTTAAAACCCTCAAGTGCTTGCTGAGAAGTGGTTTATTTAGAGCCATTCCTCTTTCTGTTTGCCTGGTTTTCCTCACGGCTTCCTAGGAAACTAACCAATATATTCACGCACAAAATACCCCAATACCCAGGTCAAACAAACAGTATTTATAAATTACAAAGCATCTCCCATGCAATCACAGAAAATGCATAGGCATGATCCTGCATTGAAAAGAATGGGCTCGCTTTGGTCTCTATCAGCATGAGCAAAAAATGCAGGGAAGGGGTGCTAAAAAAAACGTTATCTAGGGGAGTGTGAGAACAGCAATGTTTTCCCCAACCAAAGACACTCTAAAGTCACAGAATTCTCCAGATAGTGGTCAGAGGAAAAACATTGTTATTTCAAGTTCTCTGCCTTCCAGAGGCCGTTGACACTGCCAATCATAAGATGCTACTGGGATGATGGTTAATTGCCAGAGGAAGGTTGGGACAGGCTTAGAGTGGTTTTCTCATGCTGCTGTTATAGTTCCCAGAGTGGGATAGGTATCAGCTACCCCTATGCTCCAAAGCCGTCTCAACTACAGGCTCCTGTTATCTCTTTTGTCTCTGTCTCTCTTTCTAAGATGCTAAGAGAGAGACTGAGAGATGAGACAGGCTGTAGTGCCATCAGCATCAGGATTTCCAACCGTCAGTAAATTCACAGTTCCCAAAAAAGAGCTAAAATTAGACCTAAAATCTGTAAAAATATTTAGATCTCAATAAAAAACTCCCAGGTTTGCAGTGGAGCAGAGGAGCCCTTCTCCCTGGGCCCTGGAGTGAGCTCCACGCTGTGAGGGGAATCTACAATTTCTGGGGAAGAGAGGGGAGCTCTTCTGGCAAGGGCTCCCCCCAATCTATTGCTGGCCGGCAGGGGTGGCTCTTCTTTGCTTCCAGCTCTGAACTCTTCTTTGGCGTCACTAGCATCAGCACAGCAGTACCTGCAGCACACCCCTCTGCCGGGCTCCCCGCACACTCTGAATGCTGTTCGCCGTTGTTCTTTGGAGCCATCTTTACACGACATAAGAATGTGTCTATAAAAAGTTTGACTGTCTGTAATTTTTTCTGTACTGTCCATAAACCCCAATCATTTTCAGCAGGTGGCAACCCTGATCAACATGCTGTTGACCATAGGTGCCCACTGTCAGCCAAACTCCCTCGCCCCCAACCTGCTCTCTTTCCCCCAGTGCCTCTTGCATGTCAGTGGCTGCACTGACCAATACCTGCCCTCCTCCCCCAGCGCTTCCAGAACAGGGATGTCGATGATTAACTGGTTAACCGGTGAAGCAGCGCCTGTCCACAGCGGGCTGGAACGGCCCCGACCCACTCCCATTTAAGCAGTTAACCAATTAAACATAACATTTAACCAGTTAAACAGGATTTCACACTATTCCAGAGTGCCACAAACAGCTGTTTCGCAGCATTCAGGAAGCTCCAGGAGCGCCAGGGAGGAGCAAGGATCGGGCACAGGAAGAGGCAGAGTGGGGGCGGAGCAGGGTCGGGGCATTGGGAAAAGGGTAGAATGGAGGCAGGTCCTGTGGCAGAATGGGGATGCAGCACCCCCCAGCTAGTGGGGAAGTCAGCGCCTATATTGATGACCCTCAGTTCTGCCTCTCTTTGTTATCTGACCCACATGCTACCTTTGCCAGGATCTCCCGGCAGAGACTGGGATCTAGCTTAGAGATGTAAGCGACTAGTCAAGTAGTAGTTTAGGGATGTAAGTGACTAGCCTAGGCTTATCGGGTAATCGAGTCACTACTTGACTAGTCACTCCCCCCTTGCTGTCTCTGATACAGCAAGTGGAGGGGGGAGCAGGAGCTGGTGCTGGGGAGAGCGGACTTAAAAGCCAGTTCCCCCCAGCACCATCTCTGTGGGGGACAGAGGAGGCAGAGGTGCAGCATCTGAGACCCAGTGCGAGCAGGGACTTAGCTGTCCCGGCTTGCACTGGGTCCCAGACCACTGCAGCTCTGTTTTTTAAGAGCCATCAGGAAATGCAAGAAAGAACCCTCCTCGTACAATGAGGGTTATAGGAGTCGGAGTAAGAAGTCCTACAGCTCAACATTATTTTGACATTATGTCAAAATAACTGCTTGTAGTGTAGACGCAGACTTTGTTATTTGGGAATAATGTCAGTTATTCCAAAATAACGCTGCTATTTAGACATAGCCCAAGGGAAAGAAGCAATGTAGTCACCCATCTTTCCAAAGCCCTGGATCTTTTAAAACAGGCTCACTGTTTTGGCACAGCAGGATATGATAATGCCACGAGCTTGGATACTGGACCCAAACAAGATTTGCATTGTTAAACAACATCTTAAATTAGCTTCTGTACACTTGTATCTGTATTTAGTAGCACGCTGCTCAATTTTACAAGACACATGGACCTCTGCATTTCTTAGTCCTGAGTGAACCCCAGAGGTTTTTCACAAATTATTAGCTCATCCCTACTAGATCAATTGCAACAATAAAAGTAGTGAACTATGAAACTCAAGGGGAAGGGACTACACAATACACTGGTAAATTACTGCTACATTAACTTTCATCTGGGAGTGGGAGGGAGAATAAAAGCTCAACATAAAGCCCAAAGGATTAATGAGTGCTGCAGGTAGGAAACAACCTTAAATCTGTCTCTGCCTATCACACTGCTGTTACAATTTCATAAATAATTAACAGAGTTCCCACCATTGCCTTAAAATCGGTTTACAGATTTATTGAAAACCATTTTCTTCCTGAAGTTACAACCTTTCCTTTTGATGGCATTCTTATCCTGTCCCAAGACAACTGATAGCAACAGCCTTGAACGGACGGATACACGTTTATTGCAGAGATCACACTGGTTATATGACCACTATACTTAACATTGTAAAACATGTTTATTATGCGTTCAGACCTTTCCTAAAACACCTTTCCGAGCTTGTTGTCTGAGTTGCAGCTATTAAAAAAAACTGATCAAAATTGCTTTAGTTATTTATATAAAGGTTAAAAAAAATTATTCCCATTGTAAATCATGATGCTGCCTCCTATTCATACAATGAGCAAAATGCGATTTAAAGAGCCAGAGTCTAATACCCTGACATGGATTTAATAGTAGGGAGGAGCAGCCCCAGCTGTGTCGGACTGGCCAGTAGACCCCAGCTGTATCCTCATCAGGCTGGTCACGTAGCGGGCATGACTCTGGACACTGCCATGCTGGCAGGCAGGACTTCAGTCAAGCTAGGGTGGAGTGGCCCAGGTGGACAGGTGGGACCCTGGCAACGGCCCCATTCAGGATGTGCAGGCTGGCCTGGAGCAGCCCCCACCTGCTCAGGCCTGCCCATGGTTAACTGGTTAAATGGTATAATTTTAACTGTTTAAACTCTTAACTGTTTTAACGGATAGTTACATCCTTATTTAACAGGGCATTTTACTTCACAACTAGGCCCAGTGATGTGGGGACTGTTCATGACTTAAGGTTCTATTCACTGTGAGTAAGGGTCTAAAAAGCTGGCCCAACATTTGACATTTCAAAGCAAGGGACACACGCTGACAGTACCTTGCAACAGGTGTGGCTCCATCGAATTCAGGGAGGTCAGTCAGCGTGAGGGGACATGCACCAAAATCTGGCTCCTGGCTGATAAAAAGGTGTTGGGAGCTGCACATTTCCTTCCTTTTTTTTTTTTTTTTTTTTAAATTTTAAAAGGAAACGCTGAACAAGACTGAGAAGGGCTAGTAGCTTATGACATTTACACAGTCCGGAGCAAGGATTTGTATGTAAGCTGCACTATCCCAGCAGCAGCCCCGAGACACTGCATCACAAGGGCATGTCCTGAGTCACCGTTTCTCTCCTTGTGCCCACTCTGTTCCTGGGGATGGTGGGATAATGCATTGCTATTGTGAAACAGCAGCAAATTATTCTGCTTGCTCCAGCTCAGTTGGGAGCACACCTTAGGGAAGTACATGGACACACAAACCCCCTTTTCTCCTATGTGCCTGGACTAAAACGTAGGTAGCACACCCAGGAGCATGGAGGAATCTTGCTCTCCCTTTTGCAAATGTGCAGTTCAAAACACAACCTAGTGACTGCAGAAAACCTTGTTCTACTCTTACCTACACACTTCAGCCTTTATCCTACATAGGGTTGCCAGATGGTTTCAACTAAAATACCGGACACACTTGACATTACATTACAATCTACATTTCATCTTATTTAGAAAATACCGGACATTTCTATTTTCTCATTTCTATTTTCTCAATTTGTTTCCCGGAACAGAAAGCTCAAATACTGGACTGTCCAGTTCAAAACTGGACACCTGGCAACCCTAATCCCACAGGCCCTTGGAGAGTGTACAAAGTTGTTGTACCCCAGCACGAGGGATATCCCAGCTGGCTATTTAATTCAGCTTTGGCAATGCAAAGGGGATAGAGAAAGAGCAAAGATCTGTCCCAAGGACCATCCTTTATTTTCCCACAGGAAACAGCATATTCAAGGAAGGATTTTTTTTTTTCAGTCACAAAGGCCTCCAGACTGGACTGCAGTTTACACAGGAAATATTCACATAAATAAACGTGTAAAACCACAAAAGAACAAGAAAGATAAACAGAACCAGACACCCCAATCAGAGCCTCTATCACAGCTCTCCAAAAAGACTCTTAGGGATTTTTTTAATGCAATGTTTATCATATTACAGAAAGGAAAACAAGCAAAAAAAGCCACCTCTTTGGTTAATTTCTTAATGGGGGAGGAGAAGAAAATGAAGTGGCTAAACTTCTGCCAGTCTATTTGAAAAAGTAAGGGTAAGGACCACAAACCTGCCCATAACTCAACAGGGAGCAGCTAAGCTTCTTCCTGACCGTGTCAAATTTCACAAAGAAGGACATAAAGTTTCCACATTTCGGCTTTCCTTTTGAAGTAAGCAAAATGGCAGAGACCTCTTGTAGTTGCAGAACCCTGCTTCCTGAGACAATGAATCTCTCTCTTCCCACCAAGGCCAATATTCACTCTAATTTTTTCCACTGTTGTGCAGAATAAATTGTGTTATGTGCACCAAGGCATGTGCAGATGTGCACCACCAATATAAACACATGCTGCTGGCTGTGGGCACTCTGCTAACCAGCTGGATGGCATTTGAATCTCTCCTGGATGGCCACGCAACTGCGCAGCTTACAGGGAACGCTGACCAAGACTGTAGGCTCCAACGCCTTCTATTTATCTTCAGAATATTAATGGTCTTGATATAATTACCCTACATTATTGGAATTATCCAGTAAGGCACTCTGGCAAAAATCACTGTTTTCACAGCAAACAACAGCTGCGTCAGGCTGTTACGCTGTGGTGTCTTACCACTGCGTTTCAGAAAGATTTATGCACTTCTGTAACCTACAACACAGAGCTGGAGAAAAAGCCCACTGGGAGCAAAATAAACTGCAGAGATGATGTTCTCTCATTAAGTCATTTCCATATGGATTCCTATCAGTTTGGATTGTCTAGTACTAGGATATCCCCATAAAGACAAACAAGATACATTTGCTCTTTACTTGCTATCAACATACAGCTTACAAAAACAAATTGAAATATCACAAGAATTCTAGGAGATATCTCAGGCCATGTCTCCACTTGCAGTGCAGGAGATCAATCTTCTGGTGTTTGATTTAGTGGGTCTAGTAAGGACCCATTCAATCGAATGCTGAGGGTGCCTCTGTTCCGTGCTGGTACTCCTACTCCTTGTGAGGTGTAAGGGAAGCCAATGGGAGCATTTGCTCTAGTCGAAGCTTGGTTTAAAGGTACGTCAACTCCAGCTACATTATTTACATAGCTGGAGTTGTGTACCTTAAGCCAACCTTCTGGGTCTAGTATTGACCTGGTCTTAATGAAAATATACTGATTGCAGGTAGGGTTGCCAGATGTCCGGTTTTCTACCGGACAGTCCGGTATTTGCGCTCTCTGCCTGGTAAAAAAAAAAAATTCAGAAAATACCAGACATGTGCAATGTCCGGTATTTTCTGAATTTCCGGCTGGGCGCCGGACGGAAGCCTGGTGGGGGTGGGGGAGCGACTGGGAGGCAGGGCCCCAATTGGCGCTGGGAGCCTCTGGTCATGTGCAGAAGTTGGGTGGGGGGAGTGGCTGGGAATCCCAGCCACTTCCCCCGCCCCTGCCTGGCTTCTGCTAGCAACTAGAGGGAGTGCCTGCCGGGGGCTCGGGTCCCTGCAACTGGAGCACTCTGGCTTGGCCGGGCTCGGGACCCGCCCCGCGCACAGACCTGGCAGCCGCGTCCGGGAGCACCATGCGAGGTCAGAGACACACGGCACATGCGGGTGCTGGGTCCTCACCCTGGGCAGGCAGCTCCTGCGAGCTCCCCCCTCAGAGACCCCACAACTGCCCCTGCGAGCCCCCGACCCCCCTCCCCATGTGCTTCCTCACAACCTCCCCCTGTGAGACCCCCTCAATCCCCCACTTCATCCCAGGGTGCTTTGACAGACACCCCAATATCCTGCAAAGTCGAGCAGTGAAGTGTCCCTGGTCTCTGTTTGCCAGATGCTGGGAATGGGCAAGAGGGGGTGGATCACTTGCGGTTTTTGCACCCTCTGTCCGGTAAAAAAATTCAGAAAATACCGGACATGTGTAATATCCGGTATTTTCTGTTTTTCCGGCTGGGCACTGGACAGAAGCCTGGTGGCGCCTCCTGTGGTTGCGTGCTGAAGCCGGGCGGTGCAGGTTTTTTTTTTTGTATGCCCGACACGCGTGTTCTTTTTTTTGTTTTGCTCGACAAAAATGTTTAGCCCGCGTGTTCGGTATTTTTTGGGAGACTATCTGGTAACCCTAACTGCAGGACTGTACAATTCTGTGTGGCCCATCCATGAATAAAAATTGGATTACAGACTAAGGGCCAGTCTCTTAAAACACCTAAATTTCTGATCTGCCCAGTATCTATAGTAAATCTTAAAAACTGAACTACAAAACAGCAAGAGACTATGGGGAAAACAACAGAAATGATTTTCTAAAGACAGATGTTAAGGGCAGATTTTCAAAAGGATAGATGGAAGTAAAGTGTCCATGGGATTTGGGTTACTTTATGAATCTCTCTCTTTAATCTATATTGTCTGTTGCATTATGAAGTTATGTAGACAATAGCTCTGAAGTGTGAAAATATATAAAGATTGCCACAGAATCACAACCATAAGAGTAAAATTCCATGCTGCTGTCATCATTTCTAACAGGATCTCGTGCTACTACATAAACAGCTACGCCCTGTAGACACTTCCCATAAAATCATTGCTCCTATTAAAATATTTTAACTATAAAATAGAGAGTTTGACAACATTGTTTTCTCTGGGTGGTATACATATATACAGGGCATGTATAGTATTACTGCATTTTAATATTAATGCATATAATGCCCTGTAAAGATATGAACAGTCATCATCCAAAATCTGTTTGAGGCTTATTTTCATGTGTTTTGGACCACTGGTTCAGATGCCTTTCTTTTATAAAGAGGATGTTTTTTCCCTCTTCTAATTTTTGTTTTCCCAGGGAGGCTCCGCACTAATGCAAAGCCCTGCTTTTTGTCTTGAGGTGACTGAGGCAGATGGGAGGTCAAGTGACTGGCCTGAGATTAAGGAATGACTCATTCCTTTAGCATGACCGGAAGTCAGGATCTGCCTGACCCCCGGTCCTTTTACTCTCAGTTACTGCTCTATCGCCCAGAAAATTTCAAAGCATTTTCTACTTACAAAGCTCAGAGAGCAGAGGAGATTTTTCTGGCTTGCAAAGAGGAGCAGTGAGTTTTGCCCACAATTTTTTAATCTGACGGTTTAGCTGTATTATTACCATCCCTCTCCACATAAGGCATAGTGTGTGTGTGTGTTATTACCATTCCTCCATACAAGGCATAGTTAAACACAATTAGGCCGGGTCCACACTCTCATCAACTTCCCTTTCTCCTTGCAAGGTGTAGGAGTTCCGGCATTGAAGGGGTGTACCCTTAGCTTTCCATTTAGTGGGTCTTTATTAGATCCACTAAATCAAACTCTGGAAGATCAACTACCGCAGTGTTGATCTTCCAAGAAGTGAAGACATGCCCTTAGAGTTGCACACTATTGCCAACCAGAATTGTTCGAAAAGCATAAGTCAGACATCCCAAAAATAAGATATTAGCTTTAAAAAAAAGTCAGGAGATTTTACAAATACAACCAAATTATTTGCTTCTGGGTGTCGGAACAATCAGGGTGTGTGCAGGCCACATTTCCAAGCCTCTCTTTACAAGCACAAGGACCACAGAGAGCTTTGTTTCCTGTAAACACCGGTTAAAAGCCAGTTTCAGGCATAGGATCTGCTTCCTCAGTGCAACTCGGGTGCACAATGCCCCAAAAGAAGCAGGAATGACTTGAAACATGGACCTATACTACCCTGTACAGAGCAGAGGGACACTTGGAAAGCGAGTCAGGTTCTCCTTAGCAATCCAGCTACTAGGTCTTAAAAATAATCACATGAGTATCAAATTGGGAATTCTGTATTAATTTCTGTACAGTATTAGCTATAGAGAACCCTGGCACAGGTCAGCTGTATGGTATATTGTGTGGTTGGGGGGAAAGCATGAAATCACAATTAAGGTTTTGGGGCACACTGAGAAGAAAAATCCCCTATTGTGTGTCTTGCTTCCATATCACTCAGAGGAAAAAGGAAGTTGCTTATGACCGTGTAGAGTTGGTCATAGTCAGTGTACGCATGCTGTGGAAACACCAGGAACAGCTAAGGGGTATCCCATAACTTGGTGTTCCTTGCTCATTAGGGCTTGTGCTGGAGAGATATTGCTTTTAAATCAAGTTCACACTCTTTTAAAAGACATTTTTGTTCATGGAATATTTTAACCACCCCCAATTCTTCAAATATTTTCTCCTTCTTTCCTATCTACTTTGGGCGTTTTTGGGGATTTTATCAGAAACAATATTAACCCTGGAATTGCTGTAGCTGTACCTACTGATTTTTGTGACTTTTTGCCTTATACAGACTTCTTATTTAAACTTTTCTACTCTGGCTGTGGATACCTGGGGCGGGAATCATGTCTTTTATCCTTGGTCTTATTTAAGAATGATTTTCCTTTGTTATTGCCAAGAATTAAAGATGACTTAAACAGATGGAACTCCCTATTGGGATCCTGGGGAGGTAGGATTAACCTACTGGAGATGGAGATGGCACCACAATCTCTTTCCAACACCTCGAGTCATATCCATGCAGCAGATTTTCGGGCTTTTTTTTTTTTTTAACACCGTTTTGTTCTGCTGTGAAGTCTGGCTTTTCTGAGACTCCCATTGCCTTGCGTGGGAGCAGGACCAGGCTGACACAGGAAAGAGGAGAGATCTTACACTTATTTAGAGTTTTATTACTGAGTAGCCAGTAATAAATAACACAGGAAACTATTCTTAAGTAAGATGCAGGATAAAGACAGTGATGCCAGCAGCCCCATAAGAGCTGAAGAGGGGTAAGCTGTAAAGCCTGCACAAAACCCTTACAAAGCAGGAATGGAAGCCAAGCGAGAGAGTACCTGATTCAAGGACTACAGTACTTGGCCTTCAAGCTTTTTATCTGTCTCACAAACTCAGACTTACAAATGTGGGGTTTGGATTTCTTAAAACCTTCCTTAAATTAAGTTTTAAGTCATTTTTGGTGTGTGTCTAAAAGCATGGTAAATACCATGATGCCAGTACTTCTCATTTAAAATAAAGCTTCACTGAACTACGGCAAGTCAAGTCAGCACTAAGCTGTGTTGGTTCCTGGCATAGTAGTGAGGATATAATAAGCCTGTCCCACCAATGGCTCCAGGCCCGCCCATGGGGCGGTGGCAAAAGGGATAGTTGCCCGAGTGCCTGGTGATTCAAAGAGGTCTAGGGGTCCTGGCTGCCACCACCGCTACTGTGGCAGTGGCCTTTCAATTGCCACCAGAGTGCACGCCACGCACTCTGGGTGGCTCTGAGGGCGTGGGGGGATGCAGTGCACTCTGGACAGCCCTGGCTCTTGACCAAGGCCCTGCCCCTTCTGGGAGCACGGAGCTGCCCCCCCCCCACCTTGTCCAGGGGCCCATGGAGGCTGTCAGCTCCCCTGAGTGGCTCTAATAGAGGATGGCAGGGAGAGAGCCACATTACAGGTTGAAACTCTCTGGTCGGGTAACATCCATGGTCCAGCATGATTTTAGTCAGCCAGATGTGCACTTATCATGGGTGTGGCCAAGTTTCCCTTGGTCATCATAAAGTTTGTCTACAGCCACCAGCCCTGGCCCTCAGTGTTCTGTGCTGCTATTTAGCTCCAGCTTACCCCTAAATGTCTTCTAAGAGCCCAGCAAGCAGTAGGAATGTGGGAAATGTTGCTAGACAATATTGACCGCCCGTGGGTCAGCAAATTCTCTGTTTTAGCACCAGTCAGATCCCGAGGGTGCCAGACTAGAGAGGTTCAACCTCTACCATTCTTCCATGGTCTAGTATCACAGTCCACTAACCTAGACGTACAGTAGAGTTTTCTTTATTTCAGGTTTACTCTTTTGTTGTTTTCTTTCCTAAGTGCCAAAAGCGTCCTAAAAACTATATGCCAACTTCCACTCGAAAGCAAATGTGTAGTACCAAGCAATTAATTCTTAGTGAGAAATGACACAAGTCCATAATTGCAACACAGTGGGGAAGGATGTTTTATTTTTGACTTAAGTCCCACTTAAGGATATGCATAACACTTAACAGCGTAAGCAATTCTCCACAGTAGTCAGCAATACTTCTACCATGCATAAAAGTATCAGAGGAGTAGGCAGGTTGGTTTGTATCCACAAAAACGAGTCCCATGGCACCTCAAAGACCAACAGATTTATTTGGGCCTAAACTTTCGTGAGCAAAAACCCACTTCATCAGATGCATGAAGTGGAAATTACAGAGATAAGCAAAAATACCATGCTTAAAGTGACACAAGTCCTTATGTGCTTTGCTGGAAATGAGTTTTGCTGCATTTTCTTTTACCCCTCTTGATCGTGTCTTCCCTCCCCCCCGCCCCACCTCACACTCTGAATGTATTTGTCAATATACATTTTCTCTCACTGACTTAAGCTATGCCTATTTGGAAAACACCTCTGTTGCCCGTCTTTCCTCTGATGAAATAAATTCTAAAAAAACAAAACACTCACCTAAACCTCCTCGTATCTTGTCAAACGTTCAACAAGAAGGTTTACCTGTAAGTACTCATGGCAGAATTATATATTTTTTTTTAATGTTGATTTTACCATACAGAAACCAACAAAATATAATTTCCATCAATAATAATCTAAATTTACAAATAGGTTAAGTTAGAAAAATTCTGGTTGAGAACTTGCTAGCGCTTTAACTTTTTGAATCACAATATCTACTGTCATTAATTACTTGCTGGCACTCCCCATAATGTTGCACACATATGAAAATGTAAAATCAATTACAAAATTAAACATGTTTAACAATAAACATAGCTATTATCCGTGTGTGGATGGAATTCTGTGGAAAAGGAAGTGGAATTCTATGCAGTATTTATAAACAACATTCTAGCAATTCTGGATAATGGGAAAACTAAATAAATTGGATCAATGGTCTTTTCAAACAAAATTGTTTAGAGTATGTCACAACTACAATCATAGAGAACATGTAAAAAACCATTTTGTTGCACGTTATGCTGTGAATCCCTATTAGAATCAGTTACATCTTTCCATTTGCTATTACTCACTAATAAGTGGTCTGATGTACTGTGACCAATATAAGTGTGTTCTCAAAACACAGGCAACGAAAAATTCTGCATAGGAAGAGTTAAGCAACCTACTGGCCTGGCTAGTCCTTTAAGGAACACTGGTATGCCTGAGAAGACCGGAGGCTCTCAGAAGTAGGCAACAGTCTTCCCATTCTTCCTACTTCTGTTCCATAGTTTCATTCCCCAGCAACCAGGAGCAACTCCCAAATCATTTCTTGCTCATACATGTTTCCCACCTGGGACAAAGACACTCAACCCTACTACCATGGCAACCACAACCACCACACAAGCACTTTTGGTTCTTTAGGGAAAATGAAAATCCTGAAAGGAAGCTGGGAGATAAAAGCTTCCTATTCCTTATATCTCACTGTTAGGAAGTAATTACAACGTTTACTTTACTGCAAAGCACTTTGTGGATGAATAGGTTGTGCTTTAACAAAAGAGAAAAAAAAATGATGGTAAAATACGGAAATAACTTTTACAGTGTTAACATGAGTTTCAAACAAAGGGTCAGAACCACCACCATTATTAAAAAAAATCAGCACCCAAAAATAAATGAATAGAAGGAGATATAAATCAAACCCTCTATGAGCAGCTCAAGGAAAGAATGACCCAAAGTCTACCTCCGTAAGGGTCTGATTCAAAGCTCGCTGAAATAAATTTGAATCTTACCAACTGATTTCAACAAGCAATGGATCATGGCCTTAATTCCTAAAACATATTATTTGGATTTTATTTTGTGAGACTACTGGTTTAGGTTCAGAAGAACTTAAAAAAGGTCCGTACAGCTAAGCATCATGGATAGTCATCCTTCCTGAATTGGTATGAGACATTCTAAACTTTCGATTCTTCGGCTTCCCTCTATTGTTTTTGACGTAGAAAATAAATACTACCCAATGAGGCCGAAAGAAAACAAATCTACATATGACAAAATAGGCTATAAACTTTTACTTAAACCTGAAATATGTATCTGGGAGAGCCAGAAGCCACAGTTAAAGGCTTCCAAAAGGAAAAGGTGAACAAGTTCATGTATCGTGGTCATGTTTATTTGTTTTCCAGTGAAGAAGAGGCTATTCCTTTCACTAGATTTTGGCAGAGTGATAGTATCATTATTCTTTCAAACCTGCCAAACCTGCCAGACTGTAAACATTATTTTCTGTTCTCAACTGGAAAGCTATTTAGCTGTCAAAATAGTAAAGATTAATAAGTTACGATTAAAAAAAAAAAAAAATCCTGCAGCCTTATACATTTTTGTCAGCGACTTTCTTAATTTTTTTGTGCACAGACTATGCAGACAGCTGATATCCTCTCTCTCTTCTAAGTTTCAGATATTTTATAAATTTAGGATTTTTAAAAAGGTATTATTTGGGATATCTTTGCTGACATAAAAACACGGGTCTGATCTTGATTGGGGGGTGGGGGGGGGGAGAAGAGGGGAGGTGATGAGCATTCACAAACACTGACCCCAAACAAGAGTTGCAAATAGACAAGCATCTCTTAGGATAAAACTCAGTTATTAAGAAAGTCGAGCATGCCTATGCCATATCATCCTTGGACCCCCTGCTATTGAAATGCCTACAGAAAATCCTTCTGGAAACTCTTCTCATGGATTTTCCACCATGTGCCACCAAATGGAGAGCAGGTGGCCTGTGTGAAGACCCACACATAAAACAGAACCTAATGCCACAGACTCCCCGTCAGGCACACTGCACGGAATGCAGGGCCCCTCTTCCCCATCAGCATGTGCTCAGTGCCTCCTAGCCCACTCACTAACCCATCCCAGTGGAGGAAAAGTTAGTGTTGTCTCTAGCACCATGGTGTCCAACATGCTAGCCACTAGTCACATGTGGCTATTTGGCCAGTTGAGTGTGGCTAGTTCACTATGGTAGTAGCCACTGCAGTGGATACTGCTTCAGAACTGGTTGGACACCATGGCGCTTGCAGCACTCATTCTGACAGATTTCCCAGCATAAATCTGCCAGAGGGAGTTCCTGCCCATTTACCCAATACTTCCCTTATGTCTTGAAACCCTAATCTCAGAGAATAGTTTCTGATTAATAGTCCATAATCCCTTACCAACATAGCGTATGAGGTAAATATGTATTATCCCCTGTTTTACATAAGGGGAAAACTGAGACACAGAGATTAAAGCCAACATCCTCAAATGTACAATGATCTTAGGTGCCTCCATTTTTGGCCACTATGAAGTAAGGACTGACTGTCATAAATCACCATGAATTCACAGCTCTCGCTGATTTTGTGAGGCTTTGATCATAAAGATTTATAAATCACGTTCAATTCCTCAAATGAAAGATCCTGTAGAAATGAGACATACAAACTAGACTAGGATAATAAACACACAATAAACTATGTTTGTAGTTATCAATTCAGTAGACTTTGCTTCAATATAGACTTATCTTCAAAAGCAGTCTAGAACCTTGTTAAACTTCCCCCATGAATAATATCCTGTATATATGAATTAACCTCTAATGTCAATATTATTCTCTAAACAACTTCAACATACCAATACTTGCTTGTTGGGTTAGATGTGGCAACCCAACATTGCCTGGACTTGTAATTCGTTCCATAGAAACTGGAAATTGTGCTTCTAGGAATAGAAATAATTTAAAAAGCAGAGCGACGAGAGACTGTCTCTTGCCTTTTCACACTGCCATAGAAGCTGACAATCAGAGGCAAATGGTTGTGGAGCCCTCATTTTTTTTTTCATCACTGTGCAGAATAAATTTTGTTGTGTGCACTGAGCTATGTGCAGATGTGCACCACCAACAGAAACACACTCTGTGGGCAGCTGTGGGTGCTCTGCCAATCAGCTGGATGGCACCTGAATCTCTCCTGGGCAGCCATCCAAGCCCTCAGCTTACAGGGAACACTGGATCCAGTACTGGCTTTCTTCTGTTCATAGATCACCTTTTCTAAAGCTGAAAAGGCTCATTAAGAGTCATGGGCATTTCTGAGACAGCTGCTGAAGGAAGGGGCCTCTTTCTCTTCCCAAAGGTCATTACTGCCGTGCTACATTCAGAAGTTTTATGTTTTACATATAAAAGTTATTAACTGGAATGCATAAAAATAAAGTATTCAGGAAGCTGCCTGAAAATGTACAGCAAGGAAGACATATCTACTGAATAAAAATTTTTGGTTTTTATTACACTTAGAAGCGGGAATTAATAGCTTAAAAACATGTGTAAAGATTCATCAGCATTTTGATAGCTCTTACAGACACGATCTCCATAATTATAAGGAGATGTAGAACAATATATAACTATTAGTCTCCTATCCCTAGCCCTGCGGCTATCTGCCTAGTATAATCAACTTTCAGATGAGAAAGCAGCTTTTCAAAATGCTCAGTACAAAACTCCCACTCATTCCTCCTCAGGTGACTTGACCTCCTTAATTACAATGTCTATTACCGTAACCCAAAGCTGGACCAATCGCTTGGCATGCTAAGTAATAAATAAAAATCTGCTTATAATGGATTTACTCTGGGGATACTTCAAACGACTAAGGTAAATGCCAGTGCTGAGGAAGCCTATTTAATAAATTCTTACCTTCTCACAGACCTTGCTAGGTTTCAGTTGTTTCTGTAAGAATTCTAATGCATTTAAAATGAACTGAAACATTCAGAAGTAGCATGAACTACTGTAGAGTCCAAAACTTTTTTTTTTAAAACTAGTTCAAGGAAAAAAAGATGGGAATTTTCTTTAGGGCTGAAATGATCGTTCTGTAAAGCACTGGACATGAATTGGAGTTTAGTGGGAGTTCAAGCTTTAAAAGTGAAAGCAAAACATGCAATAACCCTAGAATAGGATGAGTTTGAATGATAAACTGAATGACTTAAGGCTAAATGGCACCAAATGCCAGAGCTGCACTGCTGGGAGGACAGGAAGTGTTATGCACCAGAGAGGCACTCCCAGAGCTGCCCAGTCATGCCAAGAAACAACATTTCTTACACCTCCCTGAAGAGTGCAGCGTAATTCCTTGCACAGACAATCAGCTCTGCTGGCTAGTATGAAAGGGATGACAGAGCCAGGACTCCAACTATGCCCCCCACCTTCTGTTCAGCCAGGTGGTCCCAATGAGGCAAATGAGTAGAATTCCCGAACACAGAAGTTGCAATTTTAGTTGGCCCTGACAAAGGCCACTCCTTATGCCTTCCTCTCTCCCCTTGTGAGCTTTAGCCATGACCCATGTAAAATGTGCATCACGCTGCCAAAGTCACACTGGTGTGAGCTTGCATTGACATACACTGTCCCTGAGTTGTGGGGGAGATGGCTGTGACAAGACAGTCAAGCATGACACTTCTTCTAGGGCAAGCCAAGGAGCAAAGGATTTAGCAAAGATTTTCAAAAGCAGTCATGATTGGGACACCAGGCAGAGGCCTGAGCTTCCAAATGGGGGTGCTCCAACTCTTTCTGAAAGCCAGATCCTGTGAAGGTATCTCAAGCTGGACCCCAAAAATGGAGGCACCAAAATAACCAGTCACTGTTTAAGTCTTGGCCTTTGTTTATTCTCCTATCCGCTCCCACGCCCCCGCCCCACTCAATTTCACTCGAGAGAAGACTGGCTGGACACATTGAGCACAGTCCATTCTAACCAATTGCCATGTCTCGTCCCTGCAGTCTCTAGCTCAGTGATGCAATAGAGGCGCATCTGAGCCCTTAGAATTAAATAGGTTTGTAACTCTAAAGCGTTCGGCCAATGGTTGCAGCAGCAGTATCTTGGGTATTTGATACAATTCAAAGGAAAGGGATTTACACACAGAAAATAAGTGATCAAAAATACTGGGCTGTGTCTACACTGGCGTGATCTTGCGCAAAAGCGGCCACTCTTGCGCAAAACTTGCTGCCTGTCTACACTGGCCGTGTGTTCTTGCGCAAGTAAACTGACGTTCTACTGTATAAAATCAGGGCTTCTTGCGCAAGAACTATGATGCTCCCACTCAGGAATAAGCCCTCTTGCGCAACTGTTCTTGCGCAAGAGGCCAATGTAGACAGGAAACATGAATTTCTTGCGCAACAAAGCCCTATGGTTAAAATGGCCATCAGAGCTTTCTTACGCAAGAGAGCGTCTACACTGGCATGGATGCTCTTGCGCAAAAGCACATCTCTTGCGCAAAAGCACATGCCAGTGTAGACACTCTCTTCTGGAAGAGTTTTTGCAGAAGAACTCTTCCGCAAAAGAGTTCTTGCGCAAGATCATGCCAGTGTAGACGTAGCCCTGTAGTATACGCCAGTATTTCTCAACCTTTTTTTTTTATAAAGTACCCTTTTAAAAACAAATTATAAGTACCCCCATTACCTACAGTTTTCAGACACTTTTTTCTACGATTGCAACACATTTGTTTAAACAACTTAATCATAGCTGGGAGGGCAATGAAATTTTGGGGTGTAAATAACAAAAATAATAAAGTGCTGTAAAACTTAACTGAAATTTGGAGAAAACTGAATTTTTGTTTGTATTGACATACCCCCCAGACTTCTCTCGAGTACCCCTAAGGGCACTCGTACCACTGGTTGAGAAACACTGATATATGCCATATCATGGCCCCACTGCAAAAGAGGCTACAAATAGCCAGGGATAGCTCGTTTTGAGGTGTATAGCAGGCTATGTATTAAGCACCTGACCATTTACCTTGTATTTACACTTCATTACCAGAATAAAAAATAAAAATGTAAAATTCTATATAAATAATCAGAATGCTGCTTGCACTGTGTCAGGTCTGGCAATTCATTTAAAAAACATTTATGCTTGAATCATGCCCCGCCCTGTCCTCTGAAGACAAATGGGAGTTTTGCTATGGACTTCAGTGGGGTCAGTGTTTTACCTTAGCTCTCTTGATAGGCTCTAGGGACATACTATTCTAAATGAAAAATTAAAGATATTATCATAACAGCTGTTATATGTTTAATCACTGGCATGTAAGGCCTCGTCTACACTATGAGATAAGGTCAAATTTATTAAGGTCAATTTTTAAGACCCCAATTTTGTAAAGTAGAAGGTGCAAGTCACCACTGTAGACAAGATTTTGACACCGTTCGAAGTAGCGTGTCCCCAGAAAGGTGGCTATCATCAACTTTGAGAGTGATGAACTATGGGTAGCTATCCCACAATTCCTGCCATCCCTTTGCATTCTGGACTCTTCTTCTAGATTAGGCTTCCAGTGCATGCTGGGAGCAAAACTGTGCAGTGGGTGGCTTTGGCTACAGGTCGTCAGCATCCCATAATGCACTCATCTGCTCCCTTCCCCTCCTGCTTGAAAGCAACAGCAAACAGCCTTTTTCTGCCTTTTTTTCCCCTGGTTATCCATGCGGATGCCATAGCAGAGTAAGCATGGAACCTATCATGGAACCTGTTCAGAAGCAAAGTATTATGGTAATCACATTAGCCATGGGGCACCTAATGCTAGAGTACATCTGCTGAAACAAGGAAGAATCTCAGGAGGCCATGAGCATACTGTTCTGTGAAGCACTTGAGTTGAGCGACTAGCAAATGCTGCTGGCATTTGATCCTCTTGATACAACAACTCTGGGAAACGTGCAGAACATAGTGCAGGGCTTTGCCACAATGGGGCTCCCTAACTGTGATGGAGCAATAGACAGAATGCACATCTCCAATCTTGGCACCCAGTCTCGCCAAAGAGTTCATAAACCGCAAGGCGTACTTCTCAATGGTGCTGGAGGCACTGGTGGATCAAAAGGGCCATTTGACCGACATCAACATGGGATGGTCAGGAAAGGTGCGTGATGTGCACATCTTGAAAAATTCTTGCCTCTTCAGAAAGCTGCAAGATGGAATTTTCTTCCCAGACCAAGATCATCTCATCTGAAGAAGTGGGTTTTACCCATGAAAGCTCATGAAACTATATTATTTTTTTGTTAGTCTCTAAGGTGCCTAAATTCGTTGCTTTTGAAGTTACAGACTAACACGGCTACCCCTCCGAGACATTTATATTGCATGTTTGTTTAGCATCTTTTATTTTGCATTTTTATATGCTTAGGTAAGTTGTATCATCTGCTTTTAAATGTTATGGTAATTGTGCTGTTACACTCCATATTCTTTGTGCAAATATGCTTATGATATGGAGATGAGATAACAGATGTGTTTTATGAAAGTTGGCTCATGTAAGATATAACTGGAAAGGTTATGATTTACTGAATGCAATTATCCAATTTTAAAATAATGAAGAGTCCTGTGGCACTTTAAAGACTAACACATTTGTCAAAGTGGGCTCCTGCCCACAAAAGCTAGGCTCAAATAAATATGTAAGTCTTTAAGGTCCCACAGAACTCCTTGTTCCTTTTGCTGAAACAGACCAACGCGGCTACGCCCTTGAAATTTCTTATCCAGTTTGTATGCCTTTATCATCTCTGTATCTGAAGTTAGAAATATTGACCATGTACCTATATTTCAAATATGTTACTCTGGGTGTCGCCCACAACTAGTCCTTCAGGTACAATCATGAAAAAGCTAAACAGAGCTAATGACCCATTAGCCAAGACAATGGACTGTGAAAGATCTTAGTCTTCCTGTGGACACGCCAGCCTTATTTCATTAAGGGATCTTCTAAATGAAAGGGAATAAAAGATAAACCATGCACAGCATACACCAAAGGACCAAGAAGGAGAAATTAGCCCATCTCCAGCTAACTTGTTCACAAATTTACAAGAGGGATCCCAATGAGAGGAAAGTGACTTACATCACAATTGTGGAAAAAGTGGGGCCTTGAGACACATCTGGACATTACAGGCCCACCTGAAGGTCAGCTGGGGAGAAGTCTTTGTAAATATTTTAAGAGAGCTAGGGAAAGACCAGGAATGTCAAATCAATTAAAACAATCAATATGTCTACAGCAGACCCACAATCTTGCAGGCAGTACTGTTTCGAGATATAACTGCAAGGCTCAGCAAGTGGATTGATATTTTCTTCTTATGCTTTGATTGTTCAAGAGCAGACGGCCAAGTTCACACTGAAAATGAACAGATACCTTACAAAACTGTAGGGCAGGAAGCACCCCTTACAAATATAAACTGCTTAATGGAGATAATTAAGGGCACTTATAAATACAATGTCAAATTAAGAGGATGCTGTTGAAGGGACACTGTCAAGGTTGTCAGGTCTGCAATTAGATTTACTTGCATGTAGGCAAGTCTGTATCACAGACAGTTCTTTTTTTGTAGACAGCACCAAGAGACTTAACTGGCAGAGTCAAGTTAAAAAGGTATGACGTGTACATATAACAGGCCAAAATAAACCCTGCACTTATATCTCCGGGTAGTGGCTCCTCTTCAAGAGTAGTTGAGATTTTATGCATATTGCAAATTTCAGTTTGGAAGGGATGATAGTCTTTTCACTATCAAGGAAACTTTATTTTAATAATTAGGATAGGGAACTGTATTTCCTGGATAAATTATATATTTTTTAAAAATGCTTGTTATGGGAGGTACAGAACTACCTTGGACTCCTACAACAAAAGGTTTACATCCTAAAATAAAATATTAAAGGCATATATTAGAAAGTGATATGCCAGGCAGAGAAAACAAGTTCTTCTAAACTGGAAGGTTCTGCGCCATCCCATAGGAAATTAAGACAAAGCATATGGCACACCAAGAAGGAATGTCTGAGTGACCAGTAGGTACAGATTCTGAATACTACCATGAAAGGGGTTTTGTTTTGGTTTGTTGGTTTTTTATAGACCAGAACATGGGATCCAGAACCTCCATGGGACACTGATGGTGAGAACTTCATGATCCAGCAAGGCTGCATGGTCTTTTCATTTCTAGAGAGAGAACATCTCACTGCACTCACTTGTCTATCACCGAGATTAGATACAGCTAGAGTTAGTCTCGAACTGTTGTGGTGGGTGAGAGAGGCTCAAAACAATGAGTGGAGAGTAACAGATACAGTGATATTTGACTGTTTGCAGAACCTTAAACAACTGTTGACAAGTGTGACATGCTCCCTTCATCTCCATGAGCACTAAACTCACGACAACTTAGGACACACACTTTGTCTTTTAAAGTATTATCTGTTTCTCTGGATGATCAAGACTTGAAGGAAAAGGAATGGGAACCATCATTTTATGAAGGGAGGATCATACTGTGAAGAGTTGCACAATTTATTGTGAGCGGTGGTTTATTCCGATAGCACTAGCTAAAGGGTTTGGGAGAGAACTGTTACTTTTCCCCAGTTTCCAGTCAAGGACTCAAATGCAAGGAGATTAACACAGCCCTCCCTTTGCAAAGGGGAACCAGCCTCACTGAGGAGAAGACAAGCATGAAGGGTCCAGTAGAGCCCACGTGTGCAGTCAGACCCTCCCAAGGGGAAGTGACGTTCAATCAATGCAGATAACACACGTGATCCTGTTTGAACAGCCGTGTAATCAACTGAGGGTGGCATCTCGTGTGGGCAGAGCTTGGAAGAGAATCTCACTCCCGGCCCCATCTGACCTCTAGATACTGTTCACGTAATTGTCCAACGTTTAAGTTTTCATTCCACCCCATCTGGAGATTGTAAACTGCTGGAAGTTCTGAACATGCAAAGTAGGAACTTCAGCTTAGGGGGAGGGGGCAGGAGAAAGGAATAGTAGTTTTCCCGAGCTGACTGACAGGCAGCTACAGGAATCTAAGTTAGGTAACCTTATCGCCACCATCTGGCAGACAAAAAGGAGAGAGGTGGCAGCACCCCACCTCCAGGTGTCCCTCCAAATAAAGCAATCAATTTGCCAATTGATTTAAATGGAGGGACCCCAGTCTCTATCCTCGTTTCCCCTCCCCTGGCAGCAGCTGAATGGAGTTTGCTGCACTCCTAAGGTTGCAACAACCTGAGTTAGTTCAGGACTTCTCTGGATCAGGTCTATCATCTCAGAAGGGCTGACTGGGGAATGCAATGCTGAGCTTGTTTCTACAGGCTCACCAGACCAGATCCGCTGCTCCGCATCTTGCTCCTTAATCAAGTACGCATTGACTTTGACCCCGTTCTAATTCAGTTAGACTGGTTTGCGAATAGTTTACACAACAATAAGGTGCTGCTGAACTCATTACTTCTGTGTAAACCAGCCTGTCATGCTTGCTAAGAGGTATGGCACTGTTCAACTTAGAAAGACTGGTGAAGATTAGATGGGATTAGGTATTAAGATACAATCTTTTGGAGAGAAGCTGCCAACCCACAATGAACAATTTAACTCTATGACAACTGGCTGTGCAGAAATCTTTGTTTTCCGCCTGCCAAAGGATTTTACCTACCTTAGTTTTTCCATTTCAATAAGCATTCTCTCTCAAGGCTTGGTTAGGTGCAAGCATAAGTTTATGCCTTATTATTAAGAAATGGGCACATCGAGAATTGGGAGAAGGTTGAAAACTGAAAGACGGTGGGGAGAAAAGTTAGAGCACTGAAGGGGAACAAATTTCCCTACCCTTTAATTGGAAAACTTGTCTAAATAAAAATGTGAATCTCCTGAAGTCAACTTGAGATTAGGGATGTTAAAATGTGTATAAGTAACTGTGTAACCGCTGAAAATTTCAGCAGTTACATGCTTACACGTGGGGCGGCAGTCAGCTCCTCAGGAGCCGGTGTACGCAGAGAGCTTGTTTTTAAGCCAGCTCCCCGTGCATATCAGTTCCCACCTGCTCCCCATGCTGCTGCCTCTGAACACCGAGCATATTGTCAGCCTGTGTGTAACCATGAAGGTTAACAGATGAGCCAAGCTCATCAGTTAACCATATACAGGGTTACACTTTCACATCCCTACTTGAGATCACCACCATCCTCCCTTTCTATTAACATACATGCCAATGAATGTAAACCACTGCTATACATTTCAATGACTGGGGATCAGAGCAGTGGATTTTATCCTTCCCATACCATACCATCCAACTTACCACAGGAAAAGGTTTGCTCTCTCCCCCCCTCCCCTTTCTCTCAACATTAGGAGAAAGCATAGGATCATACCCCCTTGAAACCTGTTCTCTACTCCCCATTGAGAACCCCTGGACAAGATAGCTCAGTAATATCAACAGCTGTTTCTCTGATGCATTTCAAAAACAAAAACTTTAAAAAAAATCTCCTAGCCTCTTTGCCATCTCAATGTTTCCAGCCTTATTTGAAAAGAAGCTTTGCGGTTTGCTTCTCAAAGGCTCGAGTGCTCAAGCATTTGTAAAAAGTTAAAGAGAAAAAAGTCTAGTGGTCCAGAGTGCAGAATAATTATTTTCAGATGGACCAACCACATTGGCTTTAAAACTGAAGGTACCTCTTGGTTACGTCAAAACATATCCTATTAAACTAATTATTTTAAAATTGCATTAATTACTTTCAGTAGATGGTTTAAAAAAAATCACAGCCATTTGTACAATTTAGCTATTACTAGGAACCCAAAAAGTTTAAACAAAAGTTGTGTAAATTGTGTATGATATTAAATTCTATTTACATGAAATATCCCATATCTTCTCAAATCACATAGAACTCAAACTGCTTCTACTGAAATTAATGGGAATTTTGCCATTGACTTCAATGAGAGCAGGATTGGGCTTATTTTGCAACATTTCTTTAAAAAAAATGCATGGCCAAGTTCTGCTCTGAAATATGCATGAACAACTGTTACTGTCATCAGGGCATGCTGTGTATATGCACTTGAGGAAAGATTTCAGTGACATTTTATTTTTCATCTATCTTAGTCAAAACACTTTTTTCAAAGGCTAATGGAAGCCATAGCTATCTGGAATAGATATCTAAGTAACCATGGACATCTGCTGTACCTTCCGTATGGAAGTCTAGGAGCATGTCGGCAGGATCTTGTGTTACAGCTGATCTCCTGTAGACCACGTGAATTCTTCCTCTCTCTTCTTCCATTTGTTTGCCTCTTTCCAAAGGTTCAATGAAATATTCATCCTTATCAGTTCTTATCATTCCAGCCTGGTGAGGAGGGAGGAGAGGAAGAGCACAAAGTATGTCAAAAATCAATTTTCCTGACTCGATACATTGATCAGCTCCTACTGACATTTTAAAGACGTGTGAAGGGTGCAAGGGCCAGCAAGTGAATCTAACAGACAGACTACTGCCCAGTAAAATAGAATCATTGCTGGGTTTGTTCTTGTTTTTATTTGGGCTTTACACTGGATGCAGAGTATTTCTAGCTATTGAACATTTTGACCTGTGCTTAGACTAGCTCTCATAGGCCATAAATCTGTAATCATACACATCCACACAACAAAACACAGCTTGGACCTCTCTGGTCCGGCACCCTCGAGACCTGACCAGGATTTTGCCGGACCAGGGGAGGTCATATGTAGCCTTCCTGCTACTGGTCCCCCCAGCCCTGTCCAAGCTGGATCCCTCTCCCCGGCTACCAGCCCCTCTGTTCTGCCTCCCACTTCTTGGCTGTGTTGGGCTCCCCGACTTGCCAGGCAGCTCGTTGCTGGCTACTCTGCTGGCTGCAGGGCTCCCAGCCACCAGCTCTCCACCGGGACTCTCTGGTGCTGGAACATCCGTGGTCCTGCTGGACCATGGATGTTGTCGGACCAGAGAGTCCCAGTTAACAGAGGTTCAACCTGTACATGCCTAAGGCACAAATCTGACAGGAATTCTAGCTCTTGTATGTAAGGAGTAAGACTCATATTTCAATTCACTATTAATACAGATGTTTATAACTTGAAGAATGCAGTCCTGGGTGTCTCCAATTAATCTGCACTCAGCACCCCCACAGAAAAGGCTCAATACTTTACAGGATTGGGCCTTAATTTTCCTGGACTCTCTCAGCTGTACACTTCTCCTATACAACCTAATGATTGATCACTATAGATGAACAGTTCATTGAAACCCTTCTTCTCTGTGTCTTTCTCTTGTGAGGACTCTGAACTGGATTTACAGATATAAGGCTTAACTCTGCTTTCACGGACACTGGTATTAACTGGGACTAACCTCAGTGGAATAAGTTACATCAGCATAAAACGGGTGGGAGAGAGTCAAAGCAGAATCAGGTTCAAGGTCATTGTGGTAAAGTCATCTTCTGATAAAGTGAATGCAATCACAGCAACCAATAGTGAGAGAATTAGGCAGTGTAATCAAGGGGAAGATATAGTCTTAAAAAATCCTTTTAGCAAACAAGAAAAAAAAAGTCTTGAGTTTTCCTTTAGCTGAGACAGCAGCAGCCTATATTCTGTTTGGCAGAGAGAGTGGGCACAGTGAACATGTGGAAAAAACACATATGCAGACTATTTGGAGATAGCAGTGAAAAACAAAGGGCTATTCTATTTTGAGCCACCTACCTTCAAAGGTATAATGTAAACCATGAACACTTATATAAAACCATATGGATAAAGCAAGAAAGTGACTAGAAATCATCATTAGGTTACCAATCTTCCTGAAATAGTGTTGTTCAGTATTCTCTCTCCTCCATTACTGTTTCATTTAGTCACTTTGCATCCAAGTGTTTGAGTTACCCAGAGACACCCACCTGTGGGATTACTGGGCAGGCTGTGCATCCTCCTTCCAAGTGCAGAGGAGTTCTCTGCACCTGGATCACAGTGCTTCCTCGGGTTGTGACAGGCAGAAAGGCAAACCAGCTACCTCCCCAACACCATCTCCCCTGCCAGCTGAACTCAGCACAGCCTTTTCCCTGTGTGGGTTGCATTTGTTGGGGGGATGGTCTTTAGCCTAGTCAGGGCTCAGATAGTAGGATCAGGTGGTTATGAAAAGTACACAAGGAATACAGCCCCAAGTACAACCTCTTCTGCACGGCCTGTCCAGCATCCCTGGGAACTGGTATGTTTGCAACATTCAAGTTCCTAGTAGCCTCACTGCCTTTCTGAGGGCTCCCCGCATAGGTTGCACCTCTATAAACCGGAACTCTCTGGTCCGGCAACATCTGTGGTCTGAAAGAACCTTGGATGTTCCAGGATCAGAGAGTCCTGGCATGCTGCAGAGGGTAGGGGACCAGCGTCATGGTGGTGATGGGGGAAGACACTCAGCCAAGCTGGGCTGGGGTGAGAGCCGGGAAGCTGGGCGCACAGCTCAGCTGGGCTGCGGGGACGTGGGAAGGGTGGGAGCATGGCTCAGCAGGGCTGTGGGGGGGAGGGGCAGGAAGCCCGGGGCAGGGAGATACAACCTCTACAAGTAATGCATAATGCTAGGCTTGCACAGAAATGTACAGAAGCAAACAAGCACCGGAGCAGAATCGATGTATTAGTTCCCAATCAGTCAACATGGTGCAGTCTTCTGTATCTACTCCGGATACCAGACTGGGATGAAAAGTAACCCCATATACAATGTGCAACATTGCTGTGATCCAACCATAAAGTCACAGAAATAAGCTTTGACTGCAGCTAACACCTGAGTATGGCTTCCCCCTAGAAAGCAAAATACAGTCTAACTGACTAACATGCATTTATTTCAATGTGTTCTCCTGAGCGTTGCATATATTTTTCCTCTCTTCTCAGAAACCAAAGAAATTCAATACAAAAGAGCTTTTCAATGTAGCATTCTGGCAGAGGATTTCAATGTATGTAAGCCATGAATTTCAAAGCTATGGCCCTGCCTGTAACCACACTGCACATATACAGAATGGAATAAGATGAGATTGAGGGCCAGACTTTCAGAAATGCTCAACACCCACAATTGGGTCCAGATGTTCGAAAGATCCTGGTGCACTGAATGGGAGCTGGTGGGAGATGAACTCATAAGTTGGACTGACAGGCTACCCCTGCACCAAGCTGGGGGAAAGGGCCAGAGCTGCATCAAGAGGCTACAAAAGGCCCGGTTCTCATCAGTGATCTGTTTACAAGGCCTCATGTAAGGGGTGTTGTCAGGGCACTGAAGATTCTGGATTCCAGGAAGCTTTAAATTAGACAAGGCTCCAGGGAACTACGGCAGGTGCCTTTTCAGATGCTGGAGCAGCACAGGATCAAGAAGGCTCAGAGTCAGTCTTCCCTCCACCCCACGTGAGTAACTTTGCAGACATGCATGGGGAAGGAGTTCCAACGCACACCAAAGCTTTGCATTTCAACTCTGAATCACAGAACAACGCCAGGTGCTTGTTGTACAAAACAGAAAAATCATTTTAGTTCAGTCTCAGTATGACAAATGTAAATGAATTGTAAAGGTGTTTAAAATGCAAACACACAAAGTTTCAAATTTGAGAACATAAATAATTTTAAAAGTTCTCTAAGCGTCATGAACATTATCACCTGACAACTGCTTTTTCCCTTAGAATTTGAACAATGGGAAGTTTACCGAAAAGTAGGAGCATTCTTATATCCATAAGAACGTACAGCATGCTGGATCTCCTGCTTGGTTATCGCTGCTGTGCCTTGAAATCAATGGGTTTTTGCCTTTAAAAAAGTAGGCAAAATATTGCACACATGCTAAACTTTAACTATTTTTGAAGTTTCATAATCTTGACTAGAACAAAAAGAAGCTGTTCTAAAGGTTCCTAATGATCAATCTCCAATGAGACCACTTACAGCAATAAGTAGTGTCCGCTAAGGTTGCCGTGGCTTCAGGAACTAAAAACTAATCTTCAGTTAAATATTGTGTCAGGTGCTGAAACTTCCAAGAATACGTCCGCAATCAAAATCGATAACTCTCATGTCTAATGGTATCAGGGCTGGACCCTACGCTAAAAATGTCTGAGGAAAATGAAGGCTGACATGAAGTGCCATTAACAATAAAACTGGCCTGAAATATCTATGATTTCAATAGCATTCATACTGAGCACCAAACTCATTACTTCTTATATATAGCTTTGGTTTCCAAAATGCTTTATAGCACGAAGAATATTAATTTCAGCGTATAAGGATCAGGAGCCAAACCACATATTTTGCCTACATCACTCTTTCAGGTTTTGTTGGGTTTTTTTAAAATGAAAAAGCCTAACAGTTTGACTGAATTCTCTTAAATAATAGTCATCTGTTCCCATCGTTTGTTCATTTTTATAGCTAATAAATTTCTTAAAAATTATGTAATTTTACTAACTATGAACACTACCGTTTCATTTTTTCTTTCTTTTTATTATACGAGTGGCAGTAATCTTTGTGATTTTTAGGTTGGAATAGGTCAAGTAACATCACACAGTTTTGTTTTTTCCCCTTTCATGTGAATAACCAGCATTATTAGATTGGGGAATGAACAAGTCCCTTTGCATGTTAATCATTTATTCTCTTGCCATTTTTCTGGCCAAAAGTGAGTTTGTGCCTACAGTTGCTATGTTACTGGCGTAAGATCTTATCTTGGCACATAGATTTTGTTTAAATAACCCATTTTCTACAAAGCTGTTTGCCTACAGCTTGAAAGTAGCTGTGTCCAAGGCAGTGTGAAGTCCAGAAGCTAACTCTGGCTTCCCTTCCCAGGTTTAATGTGTGTTTTTTTTCTTTTCTGTGTTAAGTCTGCAAAAGAAGAAAGGAACCCGTAATTCTATTATTCTTAATGAGTGTGCCCTTTTGTGCAAGGAATACCAGAGGCTCTTGCAAGAATTAAGGATAGTTTCAACATTTTTTTTTAAATGTATAAACTATAAACCATGTATGACGGGGCGGCAGAGCCCCGCACTTGCAGCCCTTCCTTCCTTGCAGGGGACAAGTGGCAAAGCAAAGCGGGGCGTAAACCGTCGCCCCGCGCGGCTGAGCCGAAGCGGCAGGACGGCGCATGCACCGGCGGCGCCACACAAAGGGCCAGCTCATCCGGGGTTGCTGGGCAACCATACGCCGCCCCAGCTGAAGGGGCCGGTGCGCTTGGGGCCGACTGGGGAGACGTGGGCATCGGCAGCGCCACACAAGAGGGGCCGTCTCGCCCGGTGTTGCCGGGCAACCACCCGCCGCCCCAGCTGAGAGAGCCGGTGCATTTGGGGCCACGCAGGGAGGCATGGCCGAACAGCGCGGGACGTTCGGGTGACGTCAGCAGGGACGCCTCAGGGCGGCCCAGGGCAGAGGTCAGGAGAATAAAAGGGAGAATAGAGGAGACACAAGGGGAGGACAAAGACACAGGAGGAGGAGAAGGGAATAGGCAGAGGAAGGAAGAAGGACTTAAAAAGGGAGTGGGACAGGAAGAGTCTGGGGAGAGAGAGAGACCGGGCAAAAAGGTGCATGGCGAATCTAGGACGCCGGGGGGAGAACGCCCAGCAGAGGTGGAGCCGGGTGAGCCAACAGGGGGAGGAAGCGGCCCAGGGCAGGGCTAGGGAGGTAAGCCTGCAGACTGGTGAGTTGAGGGGTAACGCCCCACCAGTCAGGTCATAGGAGGGAGACACGACACTCCCTTGACCTTATGGCCCAGGGTCGGGACTTGGAGAGAGGGTGGGCCCAAGTCCCCCTTCCTCTCCTCCACTGCTCACTGTCCCGGGCAATGGGAGCGGGCAATGGGAGCAGCATTCGTAGCGGCGGACAGGGGAGTAGCCCTGTAAGGCCTGACAGGGCCAGTGACTAGAGGCTCAGACAGATGAGCCCTTTCACACCATGTTTTTAAGACAGACCTACCAAAAAAGTGATAGAAATGTAGCCGTGTTAGTCTGGTGTAGCTGAAACAAAAAACAGGACTATGTAGCACTTTAAAGACTAACAAGATGGTTTATTAGGTGATGAGCTTTCGTAGGCCAGACCCACTTCCTCAGATCAAATAGTGGAAGAAAATTGTCACAACCATATATACCAAAGGATACAATTAAAAAAATGAACACATATGAAAAGGACAAATCAAATTTCAGAACAGAAGGGGATGGCGGGGAAGAGACACTTTACACCTGAGTTTGAATAAAGACTCTAATTATCTTACCCATTACAAAGATAGCTTCCCCAATTATCACCTCTAATATCATTAGCTCACAGACATTTACCTCCCCCCCCCATCCCCCTTCTGTTCTGAAATTCGATTTGTTCTTTTCATATGTGTTCATTTTTTTTAAATTGTATCCTTTGGTATATATGGTTGTGACAATTTTCTTCCACTATTTGATCTGAGGAAGTGGGTCTGGCCCACAAAAGCTCATCACCTAATAAACCACCTTGTTAGTCTTTAAAGTGCTACATAGTCCTGTTTTTTGTTTCTACCAAAAAAGAACCCCCAACTCATTTATTATACCTAATGGCTCCATGTAACTTAACCTTTGCCACCCCAGTGACACTGCTATTTAAAGGAGAAAATGTACATTTAAAAAAATTAATTTCTCTAAAGCAAACACTACACAAAGCATGAGTCCAATTTCACTTAACCATGCAAAATCAATCAGAGTTGATATTACAAAATGCAAATTTAAACAATATGAACCCAAAGAAGAAAATGGCGTAAGTTCAGGATGACTTGCCATGCAAACATACCCAGGAAAACAGAACCACAGCTAAATTTACTAAACATATTCTACTCGGCTGCATTATCGTCAGGCACGAACACTGCAGCACACAACAAACTTTCCATAGAAGTTGCACAACAGCATTCTAGCCTTGGCATACTTCTGAACTGAACACAAATAGTTAACACAGTCCTTGATTTAGAGTTATTAATGCAATCTTCAACACGTTACATTTTTTTATTATTAACATTCCCCTGGCATTTAATGGCAGTCTAGGACACGTTCCTGGTTAAATAGGCAATATTGAATGACAAAGTCACTGAACAACTGGAATGGGTAGCAATAAACACAGAAGCTGGTAAACCTTCTACACCTTCCTACCTGGGCAGGTTTTGTAGCCTGTTTTCATAACTTGACACTGTGTCAGTCTGTGATGATGATGTCACAATATTAGTAATGGAATACAGAGCCTTTCAGCACTGAAACATTATTTCACGTCCTGGGTCAGTAGTGGCCGAAAGCCATAACCATCTAATTACCTATGAGAAATGAGGTCACAAACTCAATCCAGTTCCACATCAAAAAAAATATCTCTGCAACCAACACCCTTGCTGGAGACCTCAGCAGAGAAGCCAAGAACTGAACAGCCAGCCACTGACCAAGCAGGAGTGATCTTTGAAGATAAGGTTTGAGGCACATTAATGGTTCCAGTTAGGAAGCTTATACTGCTGCAGCAGCAGCATTTATTCTGTGGATGAACAAAGGACTTTATTCTCCAGCATTTTCAAGTGTTTTAAATTCAATTTTTACATTTTTTTTTAGTGGAGGCAGACCCCTCCCATGCCAGAGAACTTCAGTCATCGCTACACATCACTGGAAACCTCTGCCCTGCTTGCTGGAACACACTTGTGCATACTCACAAAAGGGCTTGTATCTGTGCACAAGCGTTCTGCATCATGCTAAATCCATGATAATGGCACTTCCGAAAGGTAAAATCCTTACAAAATCTGGACAGTGCAGCACCAATGGGATATCTGATCACCATTTACAAAAACAAATGCAGACCAGGGAAAACACATTAGACTCTATTCTGTGGTAATGTAAGAAGCTCATTATAAGAGGGGGTCAAGTGTACAAAGACTATTTGCACAACTAACACATCTAGTGGAGATTCCACTGTGGTACAAAAGTTCAGCTACATCCTGAAAGTGTGCAAGGAACAGTGGAAAGCCAGAAGAGCACATGGTCAAGCCAAAAGGAGGCAAGTTTCAGGCAATATGAGTGTATGCTTATACATCAGCCATCTATCCCAGGAAAAATTTCAGATGGGTATAGTAAAGAAACATCCTAAGTACTGATCACAACACATTCCAATGCATGGCTTCTTTTTCTATATGCTACGCTTTCAAGCCCCTATGCCTATCTTCTGCATTTCCCTATTGATTTACCTTCCTAGGCTGATCTTTCGGTCTCTATTGAAATGCAAACTGCTTTTTTGCCTATGCCTATTGGCACACTTGTATGCTCTGCAGCTGGCCCTGCATGGAAAGTATTGCACACAGAAACATGGGACTGATCCATTTGTCTACTTCTTACCCACAAGTCATTCCCCAGCTATCCTTTCGTTACACATCCCCAATAGATTACCAGTATCTTACAAACTGTATGTTCATGTAAACTGTATTGCAGTATAGACAAAGAATCAAAAATCCAAAGATCCATTTTTCCCCATTAAGAACAATTAAATTATTAAAATATTCATCAAAGTTCCATGAGGAATTTCAACCTTTGCAATTGCAATGCAAAAGAGAAGGGCTAAGAGTCTTGTTATTCTGATGCACCGACAGATTACTGTCTGCACTAATTCTTGACCTTTTCCCCTCTTCAAACTGTTCTCTGCACACAACTCCCTTTTCTAACTAAGGGACGCTGTGAGTGGTCAGCTTATTGGCAGAATAAACTCCAATCATAAAAGTCGTAAACTCCACAAAAAACAAATCCCTTCCATGCCAAAATTCCTTCAAGAAGTATGTGGTCCCCTGGCTGAGGAAAACAGGGTGTGATGGGACTTTAAGCACCACGTGCTTGTCATTTGTCTTGGCTATACAATTATGTGTGAACCCAATTACAACCTTCAGGACTCATATTGACCTCTGCTTATTCATGCAGATATGCAACCTAAGTCTCCTCTGACTTTAACCAGATTTATACTAGCAGAAACTCCATTGGACATCAGTAGCGTTAACTCTGATCTATGCTGTGAGAAGAGAATCAAGTCCTTAATCTTGAGTGGATGCATCTAGCTGTTGCAAACAAAATTTTAAGTGATATTCAGTAATGCTAGTACATTAAAATAGATGTTAAATTACCATAGAGAGAGACTGTCTTCTCTCACTGACACTGCTGTAATTCCACAGAAGTCAGTGGTGCTACAACATTGCTACAGCTATTAGCCAGATTATTTTTTAAGCTGAAAGCTAAATTTCCAAGTTTTACCTTCTGCATTTAGCCAGATTTTCAAAAAAAGATGAACGTCTAAGTAAGGCACCTAAAAAAGAGGCTTCTCAGCATCTCCTGTGACACACCGATGTTTAGATTTTCAAAACAGCTCCGATCTTCCCTCCATCTTCACACGCTGCAAGCAGAACTATGGCACCGCTAAGGAGCTAGTCCTGTAGCTCTATTACCTGCCAAGTATTCAGCATGGGTGCTAGGAACTTTTAACACCCATAAAGCTGAGCCACTTCCAGCACGTTATAGTCCATGTGCCATAGAAATAAAGGGACAGTTTAACAGTGCGCTTCAGCCCCACTCCCAAGGAGCCCCTTGCCACACTGCACTGCTGCCTCTGTATCAGAGGCAGCAACATGGGGTACCAGGTGGGAGCTGGTTCGTGAGGGGAGCCAGTTTAAAAACCAGCTCCCCTTGCAGACCGGCTGCCTGCTCCTCTGTGCTGCTGCTCCTGTATCAGAGGCAGCAGTGCAGGGTGACAGCAGCCCCTTTTGGGGGGGGAAGGAGTCTGAGTTCCCGGACGCAGTGCAAGCTGGAACTGAGCCGTGCTGCCTGCCCCCTAATACACTTTAAATGCAGAGCTGCAGTGGGGGTTAGGTCCCGGACCTGGTACAAACCAGGACTGAGCCAGGCTGCTGGCCAGCCTGCTAAAAAATTTACTGGGAAGGTGGTGGGGGGAAATGCATGTAGTCTATAGCATTAACCGATAAGCTTTTCCTTAGGGTTATACTAATTACATCCCTACTCTCAAATAAATAGTAGATTTGGAGATCCTCTTTAGCCAGTATTCTCACTCTCTCTTTTCTTAATCCTTTTGTAACAGGAATTTTACTTGGATGAGAATTGATCATCCCCACGCATCTTCAAAAATATCTACATTTTCCTGAATTGTTTCACTTCTCTCTAATCCAAATCATATGGTTCAGTCAGTTTTACATAGACTAGCAGGATATATACCAAGCTCAACTATTAAGGTTTTCAGTCAACAACAGGGTGTTAGGTTTAAATGGTGTGTACATCTAAAGAATTCCTATAGGTGAATTTGTAAATGTACAGCGTCTCTCCCTTCTAGTGGAAATCACGTGTAGACCATCAACACTGGTGTTTTAGCTACGTTTTTTCCAGTCTACTCCCCATGCAAATGCAGAATCCAACTCTTGTTCTCAAGGAACCTTTTTGAAAAGAGGATCAATAAAAGGAACTTGCAGTTTTCCAAGCAAATGGAGGGAGGGAGTTGGGTTTATAGAGTCCACCCTCACAGAGCCGTTACACACTCATCTGATCACCCCTGAAATCTCTGCATTCCAATACCGAACATTTCACAAATCCCCAGCCAGTGGAGAAAAGCAAGAAGGTGCTGACAACACCTTTTGTAAAAGGCTCATTTGAAGAAAGAAGTGTGTAGGGGAAAAAGTTCTCTCCACAAAACCGTATTTATGAGGAACGACAGGAAAGTAAAGTCTAAAGTCCTGAAACACTATTACTTTTACTGCTTTGTTGAAATCAAATATCTTAATGTGTACAATAGTTCCACCAAAATTAATTTCAATATGTAGTTTAAAGTTGATGGTTCTGCTTATTACTACTACTATCATCTAAAATAGGCAAACAAAACCACAACAGGACCAGCAGAGCTAAATGAAAAACCGTCATAACCCCTACCAACTCAGAGAGTAGAAATTGGAAAAAAAATACCAGTGTCTTACCAGCAGTGCTTCACAATGAACTAAGACTGGCAATCTGGGTTCAATTCTCCACTTTCCTAGATGCTTCCCGTACAACCATGTCTAAGCCAAGTTATCCCTGTATGCCTCAGTTCCTCATCTATAAACTGTACTCTATCACAAGGGCTGCTACACACAAAAATCTCATTCATGATTGTGAGGAACTCACAACACCCATCACGGTGGGACCTATAACCTAGGAAGATAATACAAAATAGAGCTATGCACAAACACTTTCACATGCAGCTCTTCCATCATACCTCAACCCAAACTAGATTGTGCACGTCGTCTTGAGAAAAGACAACTGAGGGGGTCCTTTTAGCAGCCATCAAGTACATTAAGGGCTGTTGGAAAGAGGACAGTGATCAATGATTCTCCATGTCTGCTGAAGGCAAAACAAGATGTAATGGACTTAATTAGCAGCAAGGGAGATTTAGAAAGTTTTTCCAATATCTATCCTAACTCTAAGGGTATTTAAACTCTGGAATAGGCTTCCAAAGGAGTCTCTGTAATCCCCATCCTTAGAGGTTTTTAAGAACAGGTCGGACATATACCTGTCAAGGATGATCTAGATTTATTTGGTCCTGCCACAGCACAGGGGACTGGTTTAGATGATGTATCAAGGTCCCCTCCAGCCCTGTATTTCTATAAACTGGGAGGTAATGATGGAATATCAATGGAAAGCATAACGCCCTATTGACTTAAATGGGAGCAGAACCAGATCCTGAATTCAAAATAAAAGGTCACAGGGAAGATGGTCAGTTTTACTTGGTTATGTACAGCACACAGGCCAGGAACAGGTGTCAAACTCAGAACCTTGTGCACTTTTTAATCTCAAGACGACACAGACAAAAAAACCTACGAAAACTACAAAAAGATACAAAGACGTGAGAAAATAATCTAATAAGGGAAGATATACTAAGGAATTACATTTATTTAGCCAAGGGGGAACATGATTCTATATGAATATGCAAATAAAAAAAAAAGAGGAAAAGGACCACTGATTTGCAACAGTAAAACAAAGAGCTGATATGCTTAACTTGAATACTAGGGAGACTTTCTGGAGAGAACTTCCAAAAGCATGTGAGTGTCTGATGTTCACCTCCCCTTGATTTCAAAGACAGCTCTTGGAGCTTTTAGAAAACCGTGTCCACCAGCACAATCAGGACAACCAGGCAGGCGGACAGGTCACGTAGCTGGCTAGTACAGTTACAGTTGTTGCCATTATAAAGCCAGTATTTGCCAATGGCACATACGATACTTGGTTTCCCCAATGTTAGAACAGGAAAAGCCAGGGAAAATGGAGTTTGCTGTAAAGTGTGCACAATTTGTTGCTTCCATGAAATACATTTAAATCATTTATTTCAGCTGCTAATTATGTGCCATCAGCACACACCTCACTTCACGTGCCCTTACGTGCGTGTTACTTTAGTAATGGTGATAGGAAAATAACTACCTGGATGGAAACCAGCAGAATCTGGCAATCCTGTGCGTGGTCAATAGAAACAAAATGCGTCATGGGCCACATATGGAACCACAATGGGCTGCAAGCAGCCCACAGGCTGCCCACCACTGTTACAGAAGATACACCTAGGGGTCTTCCTGTCTGGATCAGTGAGCTGGTCCAGCCAGCCCCATCACTGCCTGTGTAATAAATAAGCTACATTCAGAGAAGATTCATGGAGTCCAAATGCGCAGTCGTTAACTGCACAGTGGAGGAGTGTTGCATGCTGAGTGGGTCTGACAAAAGAAAGTCAGGATTCAGGAGAAACCAAGTTTGGTGCGATATTGGGGAGCTCAATGATGCCAACTGGAGGCCAGGCTGCTAGGAGACAAACACAGGCCTCCCAGCATGTAACAATGGCCTCCATGCATGCTCATTAAAGGATCAATTTCCCACAAGGCTGCCTGTCTGCCACGTCATCTATTTCCAATGAAGCAGTGAGCAGTCCCATGAGCTGGGCGACCAAGGAGAAGAGGACTGCTCACGTGAGTAAGGGCTCCTCAAAGTCAGAGCTGCAAAACACAGAGGCTTTTTCTGAGAGCGCATTCATCCTCCCCCTCCTTCAACCAAACCTGATGCCCAGGAAGGTTAGATCAAGAGATGCTGCTTACAGGAGTGTTACTGAGCAGTACTGAGGAAGGCAGCTTATTCCTAAGAGGTGCCAGATGTAAGCCATCAAAAACTGGGATGCAAGGCAGAATCACAAGTGGATTTTTGCTTTCTCCTCGCCCAGGACATTTGAAGCAAGCTTGTCTGATAAGTAGTTGACGAAAACCGTGCTTTGTTTTTAACCTCGGTTTCTTGAGGGACACTCTTGTTTTGGGTTTTGTTTGTTTGTTTTTTGTTTATTAAAGGGCAAGAAAAGCCATGTCTCTCTTGATTTGGCTTTAAAGTTACAGGGTCATTTTCTATAACATTATTTGTGAATTAAACTGCATGTCAAAGCTGCTCTATTCAATGCATGCGGAGTTCACTGCCTTAGCAAACACTGCATCAAAAGGGGCTGCAGGAAGGATCAAATATGACCACTACCCCAATTTGTGCTGCAGATGTGCCACTGCATTCTGCACTGCCTTTTCCTATGCATATCATTGCCACTGCACTGCGACAGCATATTACCCAGACAACTGGAGTGCTCCAGACTTACATTTAAATCCATCAAGTAATAAGACAAACTCCTTTCTGCAGCTCTTCTCCTCCAACAGGAAAATAAAATACCTCGCAATGAGCACATGATGGCGAAAAGTATCTTCAGTGAAAACAGCTACACAAGTACATCCAGTCCCTGAGTTGCGAACGGTTGACTTATGACCGTTCGCAGTTACGACCAAAGCTGTCGTAAATGGCGGACCCCGAGTTACGAACACAATCCGCGCTTACGAACAGCGTGGTTGCGTGTAACTCTATGGGGTCCGACTTACAAACGAACCGAGTTACGACCAATTACTTGGTCCGTGCGGGTTAAATGAAGTCAGAGGCTGTACCTACAGTAAAAATACTAGTAACAGGAAAAGTAATCCAGATAATAGCTATTTGGATCCCTAATAATTCCAGTCTTCAACTGTTTGGGAGTGAGTTTGTTTTGTAAGAAACGATTGAACATTTTCCTGGAATCTTGGCATCATCTGCAGTCTTGCGGGTTTTAATGAACCTTTCATGAAGCCAGTGGTGACGCCCAAGGAAGCTGCATGTTGATTGTGTTTTTCAGCTGACCCTGTTCTGATATTACTGTATAAAAGCAACAAGCAATCCTGTGGCACCTTAGAAACTAACAAATGTAAAGGATCATGCGCTTTCGTGGGTAAAACCCAGCATACGTTGAAATGTAAAAATCTGCAGTATCAAGTTCTGTGGAATTGAGATGTTATTAATTAATAGCCTTCCGTTACCATTCTCCAAAGCTGGCTCAGCAGTAAAGGGGCTGTTTGCATACAAACGGGAAATAAATATTTATACGTTGGGACATGGGAGGTCCCCAACATATATGGCATGCCATGCCTTGAGGTTAGTTGCAAAGACATAAGGATTAAGGTTATCTCTGCTGCCGAGATGATGTTACCTCCAGCTCAGAGTCGTTTTCCTATATCCCTTCATTGCTTTTCATTCTTAAAAACCAAAAATACAATTTCTTGCCATCAAAGTATTACACACTAGACTATTTCTGCTCTCGTCACTGCCTACCGACACTCCTGCTCCTGTGCCCCAAAGGACTGATCAGAAAGAAGATTGGATAATCTCCTTCCCATAGAGTTCAGTCTTTGGACTTCTTGCATACTGCCTTGTAGGCCTGGAATGAATGGGCAGTCCACGGATGAATGCCAAACCCTCACACTCTCTTGGGAAAGTGTGTGTGTAGACTGCACTACGCTTCATGCTTATTATTTTTGAGTTGTACTATGCACCCGGCTCTCTGCACGTACCAGCTCCCCCCAACCTCAGTATTTAAGTTTTTAATAACAGTAGTATATGCTTTTCAGAGATTTTTTTCTCCCCCAGAGAATCTATCAAATCCCTTCTATTTCAGTTGACTCACACACACTCACTCGCTCTCTTCCTTAGAAGTTCTTGCATTTTTGGCCAAGGGGCTGAATTTGGTTCTGTCTGGAGAGCATCCATAGAACGGATTTAATCATAAAGTGGCATTAGATGGCAAAGGAAGGCACTCCTAAAGCCTGAACAGCACAGTCTCTGCCAGGGGAGAAGTGGGGAACCAAACCCGATGCCCTATATTGTAATTTCCCTATATGGCAATAAATGTTGATACGCTCAGGTCACGGCACCTACCTTACAAGTGAAAAAGAAATGAAGGTGATCATACTTTCTGCATGTATGCTACAAGATAAGCCTGAGAACTGGGAAATCTAGTAACTAGTCTCACTTCAGCAAACCACTTAATTACTCCGCACCCCAACCTGAGTTCCTGTCACACAGGCATGGTAATGAAATCTCATACTAAAGTATGCCAAGTGCTTTGAGACCTTTGGAGGGATGGAAGCAGGTGGCCGCAAAGCTTGTTTTATACAAGCATTTTGAATTCAGCTTGATTTTGTGTATATTTTGGAACAGCATATTTTACACACCCTCAGGGATGTAAAATCCCAGTTAATCAGTTAACCGGTTAAATGTTAGGTCAACCTAACGTTTAACTGGTTAACTGACTAAGCAGAATCCGGGTGGGGCTCCTGCTTCCAGCCCCTGCTGGAGCAGCCCATGTCCACATCAGGCCGGGTCTCCGTGGACAGAGGCTGCTCCGGACAAGAACTGTGTTTGCCCGCAGCGGACAGGAAGCTATTCCAGCCTCCACTGGTTATGGGTTAACCTTTTACATCCCTAGTATCTTCACTCCCAATATACGACAAGATAGAACTATGAAACGGGGTTGTTTGAACTGAAGTAGTTATGCCCACTGCAGTCATTTATTTCACCTTCTGCAGACGTTGGGTGGAGTCAGAACACAGGCAAACAGATACCACAATCATGTAGATGGTCCAACTTTTTAACAAAAATGTTATTTCCCAAAGAGCGATTCCCTCGACTATCATTTATGAAACTGGAAACACTCTCAAGAGGGAAACGTCCTACTTCTCCTGTTTCTCTCCATTGGACAATTGCAGGTGGCTGACAAAATTCGATCCTGCCTCTAACTGAATAGAAGCCCCAATGAAAAGCATCAAGAGCTCTGTGTTCCATCAATTTAATATCCCAGCGCCAGCCAAGCAGACACTGCAGTCCTGCCAAGACAAACATATGGGACTTGGCAGAAGGGGGGGAAGTTTTTGGAGACAGCCCTCCAGTCTAAACTTCTTAAGGAGTCGGTATAAACGTGCTTTTATAGAAAAGGTGCTGCCTCGTCTAAAAACACAGATTCAGCTCTGAACACTACCACCTTTCACCCTCTGTTAGTTTAAGGTGTGTTCAGTTCAGCGACTGTGCAGAACCTGCGTCACAGCTACCTGCTGCTCGCTTTTTTAATCCAAAGATGAAAACTTTTTGGAGCCACACTGAACAGTGGCTGATTTATTGAAAGAAAAATAAAAGCAAAGAAGGATGCTTTGTCTGTCCCACATTTTCCTCTGCTTGCCCCCATCAAAACAGAGCTCCAGTAAGTGAAAAATTGATTACCAGTTTCCTAAATTTGTACCTCGAGGAACATACCTTAAATTTACTGTGTGGATATTATTTTTCACCCCACATGGATACATTTTGTGTAGAGTCATCTGCTTCTGCTAATTCCTTCTTTGAAATCATAGGAATTGAACACCACATTTTAAGCTGCATAGTTTGCATCAATTAACCCACTGGTTATTAACAAAAAGGTTATATTTAAAGAGGCACTTTACTGTAATAGATAACTCAAATATCTCCTTCAATTAATTTACTCAGGAACACATATAAAGATAAAAATATGTTTTTCTTTAAATCTCAAATATATTTATGATCTTTAGATGATTCCATCATCTCTGTTGTGAGGCATGGACAGGATGCCATAGTGCACGTCCTATTAAATGTCAACTTTACTACATTTTATGGTATACATTAACAAGGGGGAAAGCAATAGAAAAGGATATATGGGCCGGATCCAACATATAGTGATGTCAATGGAATGCCTACTACTGACTGAAATGGACTTTGGATCAGGTCCTTTGCATGCAATGCAGCTGAGTCAACTTTGCTGCAGCAACTTTGCATTTTTCAACCTCTCGTCCTTTCAGTACTTAATGCAGCATTAAGGTTGTGAGATCAACTCTAGCTTTTTGCATTTAATGTTGTAGTTTTTATTTTACTTGTGGGAGGGGAAGAAGACACCAGAACCAATAAGCACGTGCAGCTCACAAGTATCACTGGCTTGACCAGAAGAACCGGTAAGCTCTTTGACTCAACAAATGCATACCTACACCTGCTCTGCGTAAGACATTTAGGTTGACATAAGCTGCTTCACGCTGACCTAGTAGCGTGTGTCTACACTGCAATTTGTTTCCCACCAATGAAAGAGCCCGATTATGCCAACACAGCAACACTACGCCCCTGAGCAGCACTGAGCCATGGTTATACACTGCAGTCAATGCAGCGTGACCACAGACACCGTTTTACCTGTGTTGACCTTGAGGGTGTGTCTAGACTACAGGGTTTTGTCAACAAAAGTGGACTTTTGTCGACAAAACTATACCTGCCGCTGAGTTCTGTCAACATAACGTTGACAGAACTCAGCAGTTTTGTCGACGGCTGTAAACCTCATTCTACGAGGAATAACGCCTTTTGTCGACAGAGTTCTGTCAACAGAAGGCGTTATTGCATCTACACTGCCCTTTGCGTCTACACTGTCATGTCGACAAAGCGGCTTGCTTTGTCGACAGAACTGGATGTAGTCTAGACACTCTTTGTCCACAGAAGCTTTGTCGACAGTATCTGTCAACAAAAGCCTGTAGTCTAGACGCACCCTTACAGTCCCCACAGCAGCTCTTGTTATAATTGTTAACTACTCTACTCAAGGGTCACAGAAAATGGTCAGACCCTCCCCCTCTCCCCTTTAAAATGCCGCAAGTTTCTGAAATGCCTTTTCCTGGGTTGCCCAGCTTGTGGAGCACCTCTCTAGCAGTAGCAGCTCTTTGTTGTAGTGCACAACTGCCCCTCTGGACATGCCAGCACCATGCTCCAGACACACTCTGGCCTGGAGCAGGCAAGAGATACCAGATCTCCTGGGCCTGTGGGGAAATAAGGCTGTGCAAGCAGTTACAGACCAGTCACAGACAGCCACATGAATACGAAGCTTGCCCGGTGGGGAAGGGGAGAGAATCAGACGAAAGGGTACAACAGGTGGCAGCAGCAGTGCTGAGTGAAAGTGAAGGAACTGTAGCTTCAGCCAGCGTATCGGGTCAGGGAGGCCACAGCCAATCTGATGCCAAGACACAGACCTGTGGTTTTTAAAAAGAGCTGCCTGTCATATTCGGTGGAGACCCCACACCCTATTTTCCCACCCCGTACACTATTGTGGATACCTCTAAAGATCCCATCCTCTGTTATGAAGAGCAAGGATGAAAAGGAGATAGAGGAAGAGGGGCATGCAACTGCAGGATGCAGCTATGCCCCGAGCCAGGGCCTGTTTAAGACTTCAGTCAGTCCTGGCAGTAAAGCATGGGCACCCAAATGCAGAGGAAGGAACCTCAAAATGTACAGCAAGGAGAGGCAGAGCTGTTATCTGTTTTTCATTCCTCACTACAGATAGGCAGGGAATGCCACAGGGACCAGTTTGTTTGTGTACAGATGGATATCCCTTGAATCCTCCAGAAAGAGCTCAATGAAACTCTCTGCCAGCTTCTTCTGAAGGTTTCTAGGGATGGCAGCCTTAGTTCTTCCTCTGTGATAGGACACTTTCCCACACCAGTCAGCAACAACTCTGTCAGGCACCACAACACTACATGGACTAGAAGCAGTTGTCTTCTCTGTGCCTTTGTTACCATAAATTCACCACCGCCTGAGGCAAACGGTGCTAGTATCCAATGTCATTGAACTACGCTTCCATATAGTTTCATGCAACTAAGCAATTCCCTTTTAATTTCCTTCACCTGTGGCTGGCTATACTTACCATGGATGGAGTTGTGAGCTGTGCCCTGAACAAATCATCGTGAAGCAGAAGAGTCAATAAGGAAGTCTTGTTGAAAACTTCGGTGGAGCAGTGGAAGGGAATTATGAATTTTAACTTACATTGTAACTATGCTGACAATACCACCTCTGCTTTATCTGTAACTGCAGTTGTTGCAACTCTGAAGCGTTCCTCCTCCACCCCCACACATCACCCTGGCCAGAGGAGGAGGAGAAAAAAAGATGACTTGGGTTGCCCTGTACAATGAGATCTTGCTGTATTAGACAGTGAATGGAGAGTCTAGAAGATGAATATTGTAGACTGTACGGAAAGAGAAAAAGCAGACCAGAGGCAGGTCCAGGAATCTCATCATGGAAAGGTGAGGGAAGTGCACCAGGACATAAAGGGGCTTTTGCAGCAGCAAACTCAGATTTTTCAGACACTTGGAGGACCTGCAGGTTCAACAATCACAGGCTCACCTCCCTTTGTAGTCCATGGAAAACTGCAGCTCCCTACATCCCCCCAGCTCTCCACATGGTATCAGGGGTTACATCTCTAAGCCACTGTACCTAGAGGGATAGCTTCACATACATAGACCTGTGAGAGCCACAGTTGATGTATGTATCATTAAAATTGACATGAATGTTCCTTCATCTTCTTTACAATCTGTCATAAACGTATTAAGGTTTTAATATATTTACTATTAATTTGTTCTGATTTTTTTCTGGGGTGTTTTCATCACTCAATATAACTCTTTTGTTTGAAAAATAATTAATCTGTATTCATTCCCAAGAGATGCTGCATCCTGCCCAGTGGCAATGGAAGTAATTGTGCTGTGATACACCCGTAAGATCAAAGACAAACACAGGGAAAACATTAAAAATTTACAGGAAACACCACAATAGTAATAGGTGCACTGTCAGTGTTATAATCACAGATGTGTAGCGAGCACCACCCAATTCCTAACAGGCCCCAAACTGCAGGCCCAGGAACTGCACAGAACACCACTGTGCATGACTGTGGCTCACTGCTGAAGTGGTTTTCAAAGACTCCCCGAGCCATATTACTGTTCATTGAGCTCTTCTAATAGCACTTGTGTCTGCTGAGTTTAAACAGCCAAAGAGCTGCTCCATCTCTGCCCTCCGTTCTGGCTTCCATTTTCCTCCCCTTGGATTCACACAGGCAGCTATAACCATTGAAATGTTTTTCTCGCTTAGGTCCTATCTGATGAGTAAACAATGTCAACGTCCCTTCAGTCTACCAAAAGCACATTCAACTCTGCAATTGCTGTGCTGGAAGTTGACTCTCTCCTGTGCTGTCTGTGAATGGTTTCATGAGCCAGCATAGCCAGCGGTAGGTTGGGTCCCCCAGGACATCTACTGGAATTTCAACAACCACTGGTAATCCACTGGTTGGAAAAAAAGTTCCCTGCTTGTAGCTGTCTGAACAGTCCCGTGTTCTTAAAGATGTGAGCATCATGCGCCTTCCCTCACCAGCCCACATTCATGTTGGTGAAGTGTTACAGGTGATCCACCTGCATTTGCATAACCACAAAAAGGTAGCCCATTCTGCTGATATACTCTGTGACAAGGTGGTTTGGTGCCAAAGCAGGGATATCTGGGCCATCTGTTACTCCACCACACTTCAGGAAACCCACTATTGCAAATCTATCCATTATGTACTGCACTTTGCAGAATCATTGTCCTGCATAGCAGGAGATGATTACTGACCCTACACACTTGCATCTCAGTGAATCTTCCAACTCCAAAGTAATTTCTCATTGACCAGCAGCAATCCAGCATTACAAGTTTCCACCGTGCAATCTCTGTACAATTCTCCACTGGCACTGCAGTTCTTGTTTTTGTGTCGCTGCACTGGAGGACAGCTGGGGCGAGCTCATCGCACAGGTCTGGGAATATGGTCTGAGAGTCCAAAAGTTCTACAGCTACTGCTTCTCATGCTAAGCCTGTATTATGCTAGTCTCACACATCAGTGCTTGTTTCTTGGACACAGAAAAGGCTCTCCACCATCTGAAGTTGTTCCACCAATCATCTTAAGTTGGGTCTCTCTGTGTTCCCCAGCAACCTGCCCCCCAGGAAATCAAGTTCCCCGTGATTCTTCTTGAGGGTCTGTGCTTGCAACACTCATGACAATAGTGCAGGCTCCGTGATTCTGTCAGAGATGGTGGACAAGGACAAGTCCGGCACAGGGCTGTTGTCTTTTCAAATTAGGTGTGAAAATTATGGGTTAGGGATGACATTATGGAGTAGAGAAAACTGAATTTCACAGTCCCAGTCACCTCTGTGCTACTCATTTCTGCCCACAATGCATTGTCAAACCCTTCCAAAACACAGTGCACTGGCAAGTGTGGAGTTGCACACTGGGATACCTATCCATAGTGCACTGTAGTCAACAAAACAAGCACTTGTTCTGCGTATGCATGCACACAAGAAATATATTAACCACAGTGGCTTTTTGCCAACATAACTTCATCAGGAAAAGATTCTAATGTAGACATGCCCCTAGATACTTAAGGAAACCTTTCACTGCGCATGCTCAGTGCACAGTTTGCAGTAACTCATGGTTCTTCCTGTTCTCCCAAAGTCCAGGCACACATTCTAATCACAAATTTAAACTTTGAAATTTCATTCATTTTTGTTTTAGCCCTCTTTAAAAAAAATATGATTAGAATCTTTACAGCAGGACCAGTGTACATTCACCCAACTCTTCTATAACCCCCAAAATAGCTGAAGGGGTTTTGCTTAAATGTTGCCCATTTAAAATAATCACATCAGGGCTGAGATCAAACATGGAAAATTTCACCTCAAGTAAGAACTCTTTTTAAGACCATTTTGCAGTGTATTGCAGCATCAACCATTTCCAGTGCCAAATTTCCAAACAAATGCAATTGCAGTGGTTGTATAGAAGTCAACATTGAATGCACATTACAAATTTAGAGTGTGTTGGTCTTGATAGTTTCCTTTCCAGTTCTCTCCTTGCTTTCATTCCGGGTAGCTTTCATGCCACAAAATCCTTTCCTTCCAAGGTCACCATTAACATCTTTCTGGCCAAATCTAAGGACATCCTTCCTCAACCTATCCATTGCCTTTGACACTGTTGATCACAACTTCCTCTTCAGTTCCATCTCCTCCCTGGTTGCTGTGACATTCAAGTTCTCCTCTTGCTTCTCCAATACCAGCTTCATTGCCACCTCCTCCACAGCAATCCTCAAAAGATTCAATCTCTTCTCCCTAAGCAACATCTCCTCTTGTAACTGACCCTACTTGGGCCATGAACAGTATTTAAATCCAGGATCTGAGGCTACGTTTAGACTGCATTCCTCTGTTGACAGAGGGCTGCAAATCAAGCATGTCGAAATTGCTAATGAAGCAGGGATTAAATATCCCATGCTTCATTAGCATAAACATGGCCGCCGCTTTTTTCGAAATGGCGCTTTTTCGGAAAAAAATGGCAGTCTAGACGCGGATCTGTTGAAAATAAACCCTTTTTTGACAGATCCTGTATTCCTCAAAAAATGAGATCTAGCAGCCATGTTTATGCTAATGAAGCGCAGAGACTACAGAGACGTGTAGTCTAGACACAGCCTAATAGACTACAAAGGAATGAGGTTTTGCTATAAGAGTAACTCCTCAGCACAGAGTCAACCTTTGGAACTCCTTGCCAGAGGATGTGGTGAAGGCTAGGACATTAACAGGGTTCAAAAAAAGATAGCTTCATGGAGGTTAGGTCCATCAATGGCTATTAACCAGGATGGGTAGGAATGGTGTCCCTAGCCTCTGTTTGTCTGGAAATGGATGACAGGAGAGGAATCATGTGAGAATTACCTGTTGTTTTCCCTTCCTCTGGGGCATCAGGTATTGGCCACTATTGGCAGACAGGATACTGGGCTAGATGGACCATTGGTCTGACCAGTATGTTCTTATGTTCTTAATCTAACCTCTTATCTGGACTAAACCTTAGAGACACAGAAAGTCCAACACTCTCCTAGTGTGGGTTACACTCACTGCTATCAGCAGTGCTGTGTTCAATACTCTTACCTTCACCCTTCCACATATAACTCTCTCTCTGACATCCCTTTCTGGATGCCTGCCAACTCAGACAGAACACCGCATAAAATAAATCTGTCTACATAGGGCACATGCATCCAAATTTCCAGTCACCTACTTGGGCTTTTCATCAACAAATATACACAGATGGCACTGACACTTGCTTTATTCAAAACAAATGCACTTTGTGAAAGGGAACATTACAAATTGGTATAGGGAGCAGTGCAGTAAATGCTGCTTCTTTAGAGCACCCCAAGGGTAGACATGCCAAGTCTGTTTAGAAAAAAAGTCCCTCCATTATTATTATTAAATGGATCAGGAGTAAAAGGGGTAGATAGACTGACTTTTCAGAGCAGAAGTGCAATTTAATGCTTCTCACAAAAATTAAAGAAAGAGTTCTGTTCCCCACCCCAAATCAAACCCCTGACCATTCAATTTTGCAAAGTAGTGAACACAGCCTGGTCCTAATCCAGCCAGGTACCTAAGTGCTGAAAGTTAAGAATGCTCTTCAAATGTTTTGTTGGATCAGGGAGAGAGGGCTCAGCCCCTTTCACAATCAAGCTTTCAAAAGGATTACAGTTCAGGAACAACATACAAGCAGAAGTACAGCACTCACATAAACAACTCACTAGAATGAGATGGAAAAGGAACTCACTTTTAGCAAACAAAAACACCATCCTCTCCTCAACGTGATAAACTTTAGAAAACCACCACTATTAAAATAGGAAAGAACAGAGAAGAGTGCATACTTTCTGTCCCAAATGTCAGGTTGTTGGTCTTGTGGATCTATACATTAACATGTTTTGAAGACCATACATGCATAGGTCTATAAAAAAACCCATAACCTTATTTTGTGTTACTGGATGATCTCACAGATTAAAACCCTGTGATAGAACATCCAGAAATAAATACGTGTAGCATTTGATCGCCCAGCAGTGTATTCATTCTTTTTGGATAAAGCACTTTTCTACATCCCTTCACTGGAAAGAATTACATTGCAGAAGATGGTAATTCTTGAAAAAACACCATTCAGTTCTGGACAAAAATGAAGGCTCCTGTCATTCTCCCAGGATCAGAGGATGGGAGAGACCCTCTATACAAAGACCTCTCCATTCCTGCATAGAAAAAGGGGTCAGACTCCTTTACATCATGTGTCCTCACCTTACACCTCTTAATGCAATATTCACAGGTCCAGATGGTGGGGCATACCATTCTCCCAGCAGGGAATACTTAGGAAGTTTAGGACAGCCAGAAGCTCTAACATGTCTGCATGGCCTCTCTCATGCTACAGACTCCCTTTCCATCATGGGTCCTGAGACAACTGTTAATGTGGGGCAGGAAGAACCAGGGAATAGGACTTTACCAACACATGACTGTGACTCACTGGAGCATCCTCACTGACCTCTGAAATTTCTGAGGACAGATTACTCCTCCTGAAGCTGCTCACTCCCCTGTTGTCTCTGTCTTAGTAGCTGCTGTATATGTGTGTGGGGGAGGGAGGGGGGGTGCACCTTTCTCTCTCCTCCTTCCCCCACCCCAAATAGGGGAGGCTTTAAAAAGGTCTCAGGCAGTCCTGAAATGGAATCAGCTGATTCTAGTTGGTCCAAGGTAGCCCTGTCTCAGATGATCCCAATCTGCCTGAGACAACCCCTTTTTAGCTGATCCTGACTGAACAAGCAGTAAACCACTTCTAGTTAATAGGGGAGGGGACCTTTTACCCTGCTAGGGCTGCCTTTTCCTACTCTACTGCAGCTATATCTGGCTTGTCACAGGTGATAACTACGGTGAACATGGACACGACTTCAGTTCTGCCACATGGGCGACACTGCTGTAAAACAAAGTATTCTGTTCGTGCCTGATCAAAGTAAATGGAGTTGCGGAAATCTGAACTGTGACTACCGTTAAAAAACCCCTATTCAGCACAGCAGTAAAGCGCAAGTTCAAGACCCATTGAATCAGGGTCATAGAATCAAGTATGTAGATACACATGAGTCTACTCCCCACAGTAAACCCTCGCCCTTCATGATGGATGCATTCCGGGCACCACCGCGAATGTGAAATCCATGAATACTGGGCACAGTGGCTCCCCGGCCACCACAAAGAGCTCCCCACCATGAGGGCCCTGACTGCTGCTGCCATCTGACAACACCCCCTCCCCCCCCGCCCTTCCACTGAGACCACATCTCTCCCCCAGGCCAAGGGATGGGATGCAATGGGGGGGGGGAGGGGGAGAGGGGAGAGACCCATGAATACACAAAATTGCAAATAGCAATTCCATGAATTGCAAGGGTCTCCTTTAGTTCCAAAATAACTGCTTGCAAACCAGGGAATGCTGCCTTCCTCTGAGTCTTAATGAGAGATTTACCTGTAATGCTCATCTAGTTAACTTTATTAAACCCAGAATATATTCTTTTCCTTTTCCTCATTGCTTAATTTGTTCTAGTTTGCCTAGTTCTCGTTACCCAATTTATAATTGGTCCATCCATATTTATTAGTTAAAACAAGTTGAAAGCAGTTACACTGCCAAATTCTGTGATGACATCCCATATAGGAAAATATATTTTTGGACCACTTACAGCTAGCAGCACAATTGTATAGGTGTAGGTATGTTTGTCCATTTGCTGCTAACTAAAACTGTGCCCACACCTACCAGTACAAACAATAAAACCTTCTGTCTTTTGTAATGCGGACCAAGAGTACAGTGCTCAGCTAGGTCAGCTCTGTATTAATTTTACCTATGTGTAGACAAATGTAATAAAGATATTTTAAAAATGGGAAATATGGAGCAGACACTGTTAAATTATAAAATTTGAAATTAATGTCATTTACAGTAACATCATGAATTAAAATCACTTCCATAAATATTTGAAAGTGCAAGCTATTAGACATGCAAAATGCTAAAATGTAGAAAATGGATGTAAAACCTTAATCGCATTAAAAAAAAAAACCAGGTGGTGCAATTCCCTTCTCTCTTGGAAAGTTGCCACAAATCTAAAGAAGGGCAAACATCCAATTTAATAGAGATAATTAATTCTTGTTGTTGTTGTCAGAATTCCAGTTCAGACAGTATACTTTATCATTTATACCTATCTGGGGGGTAGAGATTAGAGACCTGCAACTGCTCCTATGCGATCACTTACATTACCAGCATCAGTTTTGCACTGTATTTAAAAGGTCAAAGAGATCAAGAGCTCTCTCTGAAAACAATCCCAGAAGGAATTCTACACTCTACATGAGTTTCAGTAACCAAAATTCACTAACTAAATCAAGGTATCAGCAAATCAAAGGAAAGAACATCTCAATGAAAACAGAGGGGGCAAAGTAATTGAAAGGAGAATTGCACGTATGAAGCACATACAAGGAGCTAAGTTACATGACCTACAGACACACAGATACGGACATGAGTGACCCCTACTCCACAGGAGACCTTCCTCTTCCCACAGACATTGGTTTGTTCAGCTAAAAATAACGTGTGTCAAGTTTTCCATGATGCTGATGGAACTGGGTTCCCAGTGCATTTTTAATGGCTCAAGGTGCACACTGAATAAAGCAAGTTCCAAAGAAACTCTTCCCTCACAGAGTAAGCTGAGCACTCAAGCTCAAATCCACAGCAACAGTGCAGAGCCAAATATATGTGCTGCTCTGAGGCACTGAGAGGAAAGGTAAAGGTGGTTTCTTCTGATTTGTAAAGATCTACAGTCATGAGGTTAGTGGTGTCATCCCCTTTTGAGTGGCAGCGGGGACTTGCTGCCGGGTCCCCCAAGCTCTCATATCAGGGTCCTGTGATTGGTGGAAATGTTGATAAAAAAGCCTCACCAAAAATGTATTGTGCTCTGAACTGTGACCATAAAGGGAATTTAAGCCCAACTGCCTCTTCAGTTCCTATTCTATTGTGAACACTTAGTAAAGGATCCAAAGCAGAGAGGAAGGAGTATTAAAAAAAATAATAAAATCAAAGCTCTCCCAACCCAATGGTTCATCAGGGTCAATGATATTAAGGTACATCTGCTTCATAGACAATGGTAAACCAGAGAGTGAGACAGCCAGCGTCACATTTGCCCACCTTTGACTGCTGTAGTGAAATGCATTAGGCACTGGTTTTGCAGTTGGGAGAACTGGAGATAAAATTTCAGTCTGTGACAGAGTGAAACTCAAACCTACAACCTTCAGGATTGTAGTTAAACACCTCAACCACTGAGCCACTACCCAGAGGAAGCAGGGTTAAGTAGAAGAAGGATGGGTCATAAAATAGTCATAGGCATCAGCATACCAAAGAATTCCAGTTACCATAAGGAAAGAAACATTCCTTTCAACTTTGACTTATGATCACTACAGGTGACTTGCAAGTAGTGCTCACTGAATAAGAGCTATGCTGCACCACAGAGCACAGGAGTGCTGTTCTGAAGGAATCATCTGTAGATGAAGCCTATACAAGCACATAAACCCTAATCAATGTATGTACTAAGGCTCATGTCACACCACCAGAGATTTCTAAAAGGTTGTTCCTTGCAAACAAGCCACTGGCATAGCTTGTGCTCTGCCCAAGGCGGCCCTCACATCTTCTGGGGGAGGGATTTCAATTCATTCACAGCAAAGTCGGATGCGGCCTCAAACCCAGTTTGTGCCTTTATGACAAGACTGCTTCTCCTTGCACTCATTCAGCATGCAAATAAATAGTTTTGGCAACTTGCCTAAGGACTGTGTCTTTTGCAAATAGAAAGCCAGTGCTCAGAGGCCACTGAATAAACGGAACTGTCTGCCACCTCTGCTATTGAAAGGTTTTGGACAGAGGACAGGTGTCATGACCATGAGGGTTAGGCAGCAGCCTGGGGACTAAGGGGTTAACTGTACCTAAGCCAGGTAGCAGTCAGCCAATAGAAATGTAGGTAGGAATTTCAAACTGGGACAAAGGAATTTTGGGGTTTTCCCTCCTTTGTCCTGGGCAGTTTTCTCTCCAGATACTGAGGGAGACAGACATGTCGCTCTCTCTCCAAGAAAAGACTCTTCACTATCTGTAAGTAGGGTAAAGTTTAGATAAATCCATTAAGTTTTATTGTTTTATGGTTTGGGAATGGGAATCTATAGTCTGTGCATTTAGAAATGGGTTTTCCTCTCTTTTGCAACTAAGTTTTGGCCCATGGTGGAATTCCTCATGAGTTTATTCATTGGTGACTTTTCCATCTCATCATCATGCTTGTAACAGGGGTATTGTGGTGATAATAACAGTTCTTTCTTATTAACCTGGTATTGGTTAATTTGTGTGTCCTGGTTTTACTTTAGGGCAGAGATTTCCCAAGTGATCTCTTCCCTGGTTTTCTTATTACGTGGGCGGTGGCAGCAGATTTTTATCCCCAAAATGTAGGTTAAGATTTTGGGGGGGAAAGTTTTATACCAATGCCTGGAAAGATAAGGTTTTGGGGTACTTTTGCAGGCCCCCACTTCTGCATTTATCATGCCAGAGTGGGGATTTGGCCTTGACAACAGGTAAGCCATATGCTTTGATACAAGTGGAATTCAGAACCGACCTCTCAGATGAGCTTGAAATCTCAAAGACATCTTATCCCTATAAGACATCACGCTGGGGAATCCATCACATGGGCCCTACGTTCACCCACTCTTCCACTGGAAGTGACGGTCTTTAGAAAAGCCACTTTCATGGATATGTGCAGAAGGGAGCAGGAGGTCAAAGGCTCTAATGCTGGATTTGTAAGTGCTGAGAGTACCATGGCTGGTAGAAGGGACTAGCAAATAGCACACCAATGATGTAAGTGTGGATATGCAACAGCAGCTAGACAGGAGCAGCAAATAACATGCCACTGGTGTCAGGACTGAGGCAGATGTAGGTCTTCATGCTGGGGCAAAGATTCTGGTAACACCCTAGAATAACCCCATGTGTACAGAATACTGTGTACAGATGTGGTCTCCTCACCTCAAAAAAGATATTTTGGCCTTGGAAAGGGTTCAGAAAAGGGCAACTAAAATGATTGGGGTTTGGGCAGGTCCCATATGAGGAGAGGTTAAAGCGACTGGGACTTTTCAGTTTAGAAAAGAGGAGACTGAGGGGATATGATAGAGGTGTATAAAATCATGAGTGGTGTGGAGAGGGCCGATAAAGAAAAGTTATTTATTAGTTCCTAAATAGAAGAACTAGAGGACACCAAATGAAATTAATGGGTAGCAGGTTTAAAACTAATAAAGGAAGTTCTTCTTCACACAGCGTGTAGTCAGCATGTGGAACTCCTTGCCAGAGGAGGCTGTGAAGGCTAGGAATATAACAGAGTTTAAAGAGAAGCTAGATAATTTCATGGAGGTTAGGTCCATAAAGGCTATTAGCCAGGGGATAAAATGGTGTCCTTGGCCTCTGTTTGACAGAGGCTGGAGAGGATGGCAGGAGACAAAGCGCTTGATCATTGTCTTGGTCCACCCTCTGGGGCACCTGGTGCTGGCCACTGTCGGCAGACAGGATACTGGGCTAGATGGACCTTTGGTCTGACCCGGTATGGCCGTTCTTATGTTCTTATGTTCTTATGGTTGTTGGGTAGATAAAAACTGAGCAGTTCTCCACTGTAGGATGGAAGGTATTAATTGTTGCTGTTGGACAAACCCAAAGCCTTTAAAGATAAAAGGCACTAAAAGATAAGGATCCAAGTATTCTGTAGATGTATGTCAGGATGCTGGCACAAAAGTGAGAACCACTGTCCATTTGGCAGCAAAACATTTCCTTGTGGAGGTTTTCCTGATGTTACTGAGCAGGATTAAACCGTTCCTAAATATCCTCTCCTCTGTAACTTTGTTTTTTTTTCCGGGGGTGGGGAAAGATGAGGTCTTCTTGTTTCCCTATATGTCAGTAGCTAGTCTGAGCTCGCTTTGTGCCTTTCCCTTTCTAATCTTGCCCCTACATACCTGTACTGTTTGCTTATATTCATCCTTTGTAATTTGTCCTAGTTTCCACTTTTTATATAACTTTTTTGATTTTTAGAGAATGCAAGATCTCCTGATTAAGCCAAGGCAGTGTTTTGCCACTTTGAGAAAGTGAATATTCTATTCCCTTTGACAGTACAAAGTACTTTTTCCTCCATCCTTTTCAAAGTCAGAGCGCATGTGGCCAGGGTATGCCAAAGTGCTTTGGCAAGTTCTAATAATGTCTCATTTACTGGGAGTGCCATCTTACTAGGGACTGTGATCTAGAGGATATTCAGAAGTTTACAGGTATAGCCAGTTCAAGGGGAATCTGGAGAGCCTCTGCAGGAAGCGCTGGAATGTCTATAATCTGCTGGTGATGGCAACGGTGGTGGAACTGCCTCATTAGGAGAAACTCCTGCAGCTGCATTGGCTGGTCTTCCTCCTTCTAACACTCCTAGAGATCTGGGGTTCTTCCCTGAGAAGTTGCCTCTGTCTAAACTCCTGCTCAATGCTCCATGACCTAGTGGGGAACTGCCGCCGCCGCCTGCCTCAGGCCAGGCACTCGGGCTGCCGCCTGCCTCATCTGCCTCATGCTTCAGCCTCATCTCTCCCCAACCCCGGCAAGATTAGAGCACCAGCGCCGCCTTCCTGCGGGGGTAGGCGAAAGCCGCAAAGCTCCGCACCAGATCCAGCTTGCAGGGAAGCACGCGCGCACGCTGCTGCCCTCCCACAGCAGCACACACGCTTCCCCGCAAGCTGGATCCGGCACGGAGCCTTGGGGCTTTTTCCTTTCCTCCGCTACTCCACCCCGCAGGCAGTTGGCGCTGGCCTTCTAATCTTGCAGGGGAAAGGGAGCCACAAGGCTGGAGCACCAGGGAGGCAAGGCAGGCTGTGGCCCGAGTACCTGGCTCAAGGCAGGCAGTGGCGGCAGTTCCCCGTTGGGTCACGGAGTGTCAGGGACCTAGACCCAGAAATAGAAGCAGGGCTGGAGGTGGCGGCTGCCACCGCCACCCCCTGGCCCTCCTGCAGGGGATCCCATGGCTAGTGGGGAGCCCAGGACACCTGCCTGGGAAAGGCCCGGGGGAGGATGAGGGGGACTCCAAGCCCATGGCCACTGCTTCCCATTCTGACTCTACGGTAGCTGGGGGTAATTTAGAGTGACACACAGGAAAAGTTTTACACACACACACACACACACACATATTAATCTATTTGGAATGTAAGTGGATTCAGAATTTTGGAACATTTGTAATTAGCAAGATTATGTTTGAGATGGGATACCATAAATTAGAATGACACTTTGTTAATTTCACCTTCACATTGGAGCAGCCTTAGGAATCAAAAGAAAAGTTTTTCCAACTCATGAGCTGATCAAGAGTCTCACTGAATTTGGCATTTTCACAGCCCCTGGACTTGGGGGATTGTGAGAAAATCATAAGCTTTCAAGTAAAAAGATCTTTTTGGCCCTCATGGAAAACATGCTCTTATTTATTTTGTGTATGCAATGATGCACTCCCAGAACAGTAATTAGATGCACCCTTGTGATAAAAACATTAAGGAAAAATGAATTCTTATTCTAACTCGTGTAGTTAAACATTTTGCTAAATGTGCAGAAGAGAAAAAGAAAACTGCAGTATATTACCGTATCATCCTGCAAGGCTAAAAGATGGCCACCCCGTTCTAACCTCAGTCTAGAGACATTCATAACATTTATTGCCCGCATATGTGCACACAATTCTTTGGGTTGCAATTTCTTATACTTGGTTTCAATCCAAATGTGACTATTTTTCTCTTTCGGAAATTCCAAAGAAAAATCCATTGAATATGTGTTAAAAGAGTTATGTGAAAATAAAAAAGAGGGAAGAACTTTTGTTTTTATGTGAAAAAAAAAAAAAAGTTTTATTCTTGGTGCTGCAATAACCCAAACAGATTAAATTGAAAGCTACAACTATGACACACACATTGGCCTCCAAGAAGGGGTTTGGTTTTAAGATCTCAGAGTTTGGAAAAATTGAAAACTATGTACTAAGCATGCTCCCTAAAGTCAGATACTGGGATCAGTAAGAAAACTATCTTCATAGAAGCACATGCTAGCTTAAGTATATCTATGTGACACACACAGAAGCTTTATGACAAATCTGAAGGAAATATCAATATCCTGGGCAAACTTTACTGCATTAAGCTGAAGAGCAGGTCTACACTAGAAAATTGGATTATGCCCTGTGAAACATAATTAAGCCACCCTAATCAACACTGATAGCCCAGGTCTAGGGAAGAGCAACTGTGTGTCAGAGAAGTGGATTTGCTATAAAGGTGCTCGACTAAGCAGCTGTGCCATGTCTAGTATACTCTCCCTCTCTATATATATATCTATCTTAGAAGTACATTTCCAAAAAAATGCAAATGTTTGTGTGTTATTGTAGATCTTCTTTAAGGGAGTGACAAAACTAAAGTAAACCCTGAAAATGGTTATGACAGTCAAAGGATTCTCTAAAACAATGGGACAGACAAGACTGAACTTTTAGTTGAGTGGGTTTCCTAAGAAACAGAGAAGGAAAATGCAAATGACCCATCTCTGGACTCATCCTTTTGAAGCTATGCTCTGAGGAGAAATCCACTGCTGATCATCTGTTATATCAGGACAAGACCAGAGGCCCAAACTGGATAAAGGAGCGACTCTCAGGGCTTGTCTTCAGTTACCCTGAGATTGATGATCTAGAGATCAATCCTACCGGGGTTTGATTTAACAGGTCTAGTAAGGATCTACTAAATCAACTGCTGATCCACTGGGTGATGAGGAATAAGGAAAGCTGATGGGAGAATTTCTCCCATTGACCTTCCACAGTGGGGATGCTGCAGAAATTCATTCTAAGGAACATCGACTCCAGCTATGCTATTCTCGTAGCTGGAGTCGTGTATCTTAGGTCGACTTTCTCCAGTAGTGTAGATCTGCCTCAGATTCATGGATGTGCTTGTTCTACGCTAACAGCTGTGATGAACTTGTGACCACAAAAAAAATCTCCTTGTTGGGGTCTGAAGCACAGTTCACCAGCCAGAGCCCTGGGGTGATTTCTGACTAGCATGTTTGTAAGTTCTTTTAGAGATTTTAAATAGGTAATCTCTGTAATGCTTTTATCTTAAAATAAAATGTTTCTGCTTAGAGAGAGATGCATACTAATTTATAACCGTGGCAATTACACCATTGCTTTGGCTGTCTGACTTTGCTGGCGAATTTACAGTATAAGCAGGGAACTGTGCAGCCTAAAGTATCCCATAGTCAGGAAAGAATTGTGTACCTATCCAAGAGCAGTGATAGATGGGGAGCCAGAAGTCTGAGAATGGTTATCCTGGCCTTACGATGGAGGAAGAATAGAGGTGTAGTTACCTTCATGCACTATGTTACTAGATATTTACAGGTATACACATTTACTGGCAAATATCACCCCATGCAGAAGGCTACTACGAGGTCTATAACACCATCTCCCACTTGAACATGACCTTTTACATCGGCTGTCCTTACTCATAGGGTTGCCAACTCATTATTTTATCACGAGTCTCCCCGAGTTTGTCATTTTCACTAGGGATGTTAAGAGGTAACCTATTAACCCATTACCCGGTAAGTATGCTCTTTACCAACAGGCTCACAGCCCCCTGCCCATGCTGTGGGCTTTCTAGCCCAACTGGGCCAACTGCACTGCATCCATGGTGCAGTGCAGCAGGCCCCACTGATCTGAAGAAGCCACCACCCACACTGCGGTGGGCTTGTCCTGGCCTGGCCGGAGCAGCCATCCCATGGGACGTTCCACCCCGGCACGGTTAACCAGTTAAACTTGTAATTTAACCAGTTAACTTTTTAACCAGGATTTTACATCTCTAATTTTCACAGCCCTGGACTCAAGGGGTTGAGAGAGAATCATTAGCTTGGTCCTGGGAGCAGCAGGGGACATGGAGTGCTAGGTAAGTGCCCCACTCCCATTTCTCTCCCTTTCTCCCTAGACCAGCAAAATCTTTAATCCAGAAAACACTGTTTCTCAAGGTTGCCAAATTAAAGAAGTTCAAGTGTATTATAATTAGTTTTTGTATTACCAGAATACATAGCAGACCCAGTCATGGACCCAGAATTCATTATGTTATATGCTATACAAACCCAGAACTAAAGGATAGTAGTTCATGCCCCAAAGAGATAGTCTTATGATTCTAGAAAACAGGGACAGTGGCTAATTTTGCTCAATTGTTTTAACTGATCATGTCACTTTTGGCAGTGTATAGCATTTGTAACCTCTTGCTCTATACGAGTTGCCTCTGTAAATTATGTAGCCTTCTGAGAATATAGGAAATGAAATCCGGGGGGGGGTCTTCAAAAATTTGTCTCCTTTGCCACATGGTATTAAATGTTATCAGCTAGCTACTGACTTAGCTAACAGACTCACTCTTTAAATATTAGACTTCCAAAGATATGAGTTCAATCAAAAGTAGAGGTGAAAAAAATGATCCCATAAAACAGATTTTCTTACCAGACAGAAGACACAGGAAAACTGCAAAGTATTTTATACTGAAGGGAGGAATCTCAGCACTCATGCAGCCAGAATGCCAAGAGTTGGCAATATTTATGCACCCACTAGTATTGTGTACTTTTCCATCTGCTCTATCTCTGGGGGGAGGGGGTTTTTTTGTTTGTTTGTTTCCCCTCTCCCTCAAAGGGGCCAAGAGCAACACACCCATATAGGTTTTTCCTTTCCCCTTCCTGCAAAAGATACAGTTTGCACATTATTTTATTAAATCTGATATAAACCTGTAAATTAGATTAATCAAGACTGAAAGAATAAATAGGGCGCAACGAAGGCAAATGATTTAATCCAACATTTAGTCTACTATGAGTTTGTTTTAAATTCACAAATTCTTTGGAACTTATGATGTTGCATGCAAAATTCCAATGACACCTATCAAAAATAAATGTTAGATTAAAATGTATCATTGAAATTAAATTCTCACCCTATCAACAGGAACTTACTGCTTTCTTGCTTCCTCCCCAAATTAACCCAGCATTACATTTCCTGACCATGTCAGTCTTGTTCTTGCTTTTATCTGGAATTTGACCTCAGAGCTGCTTGATTTTGAGGTACGTAAAAGGAGCAAGTACAGCACTAAAACAAGGAACATCAAAAAAAGCTATTACTGAATATGGCTTCTGTATCTCTACTCTTCAAAATGCAGTTTCAAATTCAGTACAAACACTACAGTCAAGAAGAACTTTGAGAGAGGTTACAAGGATTAAGTTGTGAGAACATTGACTATTTCAGTATCTATTTACTTTCTTTTACTGAGAACCATACTTCACCACGTGTGATATGTGAAGGAAGAACATGAATGAGTGCCCAATTCATGTGTAGTGTATGTATATGTTATCAAAGACCTATAGAAGTTACACAAGCTGCCACTAAAACTATTTAAAAAGTTGTACTTACTAATTTTATTAAGCCTGGGCCATTCTACATACTGCTAGTTGGGAGTTTGGAAAAGGAGAATTTAAGAAGAAGATTCCATTTTTTGTAACAAAAGCAAAAAATCCAGAAGGGAAATTTCAAACTGCCCTAAAACCAGTTTTCTGAAAATACACAAATCACCTGCACTGAAACCCGTTCTCCTTCATGGGCATTAGATACATAATTACTCTGCCCACCACTCCAAAAATAGGCTATTTTGTTATATTTCACTTGGAATAGGGTGTATGCCAAACGCTGTAAAAGATACTGTACTACATTTTTCTCCTTTTGAGTTTCATATAGATTTTGTACTTTGATTCACTCATTTTAAAAAAGTAGCACTGCTCCGCCATGCTTGTGGCCATGGGTGACTGTGGGATTAGCAGCCTAAATCTTCAGTTTAGCAGAACACTTTCCTTTGCATTTCTCAGCATACCTTAGTCACTTCAAATATGACACCAGATTGGTGCATTAAACTGACCTTGAAGCAGCAAACAAAGTCTCCAAATCTAACCCGGAAAAGGTCTGAATGAAAAAGCAAACCACTTAGTCTAATCAGGTAAATTTTCAATCCGTATATGGGAAATACTAGATGAAATTCACAGAAGGATTTGGACTATACCTAAGCTTAACAGTTAACATTCAGAACCTGCACACGTTACTTTGTGATGGAGGTGGTTATTTTTATCATGCACCAGATAGTTCACTTGGCTCCAGTTTCAAAAAGCCCATCATATAATGCTGGTGATGTTGACCTGAGTAGGATAACTCCACCTTGTGGATGATCACGACTATGGCAGCCAAAGTTCACCTTTCTATGCTCCTTGTCCCAATCTACCCTGTAGCATACTGTTAGCTAAGCATCTTCATTAAGATGCAATTCCTTCCGTTCAATACTAAATCCAAAGAAATGCATCGAGGAGATGGTGTAACATTATTACTTGAGCCTTTCTGCATGAAATAATGAAGTGTGTTTCTTAAACTAACCCCCATTCACCAAAACCACTCTTCTAAATATCAGACTTTAGATTATAAATAGCACCTAGTTTCCCCCATCCAGATTCCAGCCTCTGTGTGCTAAACTAACACTTCTCATCTTGTAGTCCAATCAGCACACAACTGCGGCCCAAGTGACCCTGTCACAGCCCTATAGGTAGTATTGCATGTGGCCTACATAACAGTGTAGGCCACATAGGCAGCCCACAATGGTAAACAGGTTGTCTAGACACTGACTGCGTGCACTTAATGAAAATGCAATCCCTCCCACAGTGGTTTCCTTACTTTAGAGTAAGTTCAGAGGAAAGTCTAAATTGCTGCCATTTTCACCTTCTTCCTAGCCCTCAGTGTTGTGAATTACACTGACTTAGATTCATTTAGATGCAAAACCACTGACTGGCCTAACCTATATATATTAGTCCCACTAAGAGTAAAGGAGGGGAATCCAGGTAACTGACCTGTTCCGTAAAGAGAGGAGCACAGCAGCAACTAACAAGAGGCTGCGAGTAGGTGATCAACTTCCTTCTTTAAGCTGCGTAGTCTTCAATCTCCTCAGCATGCAGGTTAGAATAATTGAGGCTGCCTTAGAGCCACCTGCAAAATGGTGACGTAGTACCCCACCTTATGCAGCAACTCTGAATTCAGCTCTGTGCCTCTGGTGGACTCTTATTCAGTTGGACAAAAGATATGCCAGTTATGTTAAGCACATGTTATGCACAGTTACTCAGTCTGGAATTTAACTTTTTACCATGGGATAAATTATTGTGCAAAGCTCGTTTATGGTCCAGCAATACTCCTTTGTGAATTCCATATCAACAACTATTTTGCAACTTCCCAACAACATGCCTTTATTGGGTTTTTTTAGGGTGAAAAAAGTATTATTTTTTATTATTTCTTCAAAACAGCCCTGCTAAGACAACACACAATGTTTACAGTTACTGCTGAAGTTAAGAAATCCTGGGGGAGGGGAAGGGAAATCAATACAAGTGAACTGCTGCCTGGAAGCCAGTCATCTTATCTCCTCTTAATCAAGGGATCAGGTCTTGTACAGAAGGGCTGTCAAAGGGGAGAAAGTAGCACTACTTTCATCCTTATTTTTAATTATTTAATATGCTGCTGCCACAGTCCCGAAAGGAGAATAAATAGAGGCCCTGTTTTAAAATAAACCTCATGGACAACAGCAAACATTTCTTTGGCTTTCCAACAAATGTCTTATAACCATTGCTAATGGAGTATATACATTGAAACATTAGATTACCTTAGCCTTTTACAAGCAAATACAGGGTTGGTTGTGAAGGTGGCATATTGAGATACCTGGACATTGAGATAGAAATGTAGCTGTGTTAGTCTGGTGTAGCTGAAACAAAATACAGGACTATGTAGCACTTTAAAGACTAACAAGATGGTTTATTAGATGATGAGCTTTCATGGCCAGACCCACTTCCTCAGATCAAATAGTGGAAGAAAATCCACTATTTGATCTGAGGAAGTGGGTCTGGCCCACGAGAAAGCTCATCATCTAATAAACCATCTTGTTAGTCTTTAAAGTGCTACATAGTCCTGGACATTGAATTATTCTGTTTACCTATAAAACAGGTACAAGATAGGCAGCAACATGGCAAGCTTCCTCAGAATTCATCACCAAAGCATTTCAATCCTGATCTGAAAGGATTACCTGTACAGGTGAGAAACAGGGTTTTCCCCCCCTCTGCCCACTCAATCCTTAAGATTCACAACAGCATAAATTTAGCACCAACAGCGGGCATGGGCCTAAATTAGGCCCCCTAACTCCACCTGTTTTTCTCCACTCAGGAAAAGCAGGAGGAGAGCTAGATTAATAAATAGTCTAGGAGAGGATTCCTTGGGCAACAAGAAACCCTAAGGACCAGATTCAATCCTCATCAGGTCAAACAACTTTTGTGGGGTCATTACCAGCCAATGCAACAGTGCATCCTCAGGACTGGTGGGCCAATCCAAACCTGCATTTTCTTCCCCAGACCAAAGGGCAAAAACTTGCCCTCTGATGAAAGGATTCCCAGAAAAAAACTTAACAAGGGAAATCTCAGAATTTCCTTTCCCAACAGAGAAGCCAAAAGGTACAATCTGTCCCCCAGTTCTTAGACACTGCATAGAGGTACAGTCTGCGCTTGAGTTCTCATAGATACTGGAGGGCTGGCTTTAAGAATGGCCCATTTATCCAGAAAAACAATTTTCCATTTAGTGAAAAGGAAGGCTGGCTCACCCTACTGGAGACTCTCAATGCTAACCTGACAAGCAAGGTGATCAGGTGAGAGAGTAATTTTTTAAATCACATTCATACTTTGGAAAAAACACCTTCTCATCACAAAAATGCATCTTATTTCCAACCCTAATGATGAAAGCACTACTGTACCAAAAAAAAAAAAAAAAACAAAAACAAAAACACACCACATCCTTTAAAGATGTAAAAGATATTCACCATGGGTATGTCTAGACTGCATCCCTCTGTCGGCAGAGGGATGCAGATTAGGCAGGTCGACATTGCAAATGAGGCAGAGATTTAAATATCCCGTGCCTAATTTGCATAAAAATGGCCACTGCGTTTTGCTGACTCAGCACTTTGTCGGCAAAAAGCGGCAGTCTAGAGGGTGATCTGTAGAGAAAAAAAGCCTTTTTAGACAGATCCTGTAAACCTCCTTGCAGGAGGCATAACGGATTGTAGAAAAAGGCTTTCTTTCTCGACAGATCACCCTCTAGACTGCCACTTTTGCCAACAAAGTGCTTAGTCGGCAAAACGCACTCAAAACACAGGATATTTAAATCTCTGCCTCATTTGCAATGTCGACCTGCCTAATCTGCATCCCTCTGCCGACAGAGGGATGCAGTCTAGACATACCCCATGGTATACACTATTTGCTAAGTGGGTACATGTTTGAGAAACTAAGATAAAGCACCCACTCGCAGGTGCTGAGTACCATCATCTTCTATTAAAGTCTGCAAAGATGCTCAAAAACCTCCTAAGATCAGACATTAGCACATTAACTAAAAGTATTGCACCACATAAGCATTTTGCAATAAGGTCACTTTACAGCATCCTAGCAATATAAGAGGGCTTTATATAGATGTAAAGCAATCTACACCCACTTTTAAGGTCCCCTTTCACTACCAGCGGCCCTAATGTAAGTGAGAATCAATGCCCCATTGTATTTAAGATCTTTTTGCATTCTGCCACAATTTCAAAATGCCTGTTACAAAAGCAATGTCTACATGTCAAAAGAAATTAGACCATTGACATCTTAAATATATTTCCTGCAATAGTTTTGAAAACTAGCTGTAAGGAGGCCTATAGAAAGATCACAATCATGCTTGTAAATAGAGGGTGAGAGGAGTTTTATGTATTTTATTAACTTTTTTCTGCTGTTTTCCTTTAAAAAAAAATTTTTTTTTTCAGTCCATCCAGCACCTGTGTTTCTTAAAACTGTTAAAATCATCTTATTATCTAATCTTTTAATTACTTCTACTTTCCCACCACCTATCTAGAGTGCTGCTGGGTAGAGTAACTTTATGCAGCACAAGAGGAGACATAATCCTATTTGAAACTGAATCCATAGGTACCACTTCATGAAGGCTTTTTAAAGTACAAAAAGGTCTTTCTCCAGGAAAAGCTGAACTGAAGACATTTGTTTAAAGGATGAAACAATGCATTCTTGCCAGAGGCCTATACAAAACAGGCAGGGTTTATGTGCTGCAAAACTGTATCTCAATCTTCACAAGTGTTTGCAGTTGTAGACATCTGCGAGAAAGTGCTGGAAACTGGAAAGCCATGAAGAATCCTAATGAGATAGCAGAACTTACCGAATGGTCTTTCCTGATTTGCTCTTACTGCCTATGGTGAAATGGACCCTGCCCATGCTCAGCAGAGAGAGACTTGCTCCTCAAGTGGAGCAGGTCCTGCCTTCCTGGAAGAACCGTGAGGTACCAAATGGCAAATTAGTTCCTCACTCTCGTTACGAGCCTAAGTTTGGAATGGTGGGTCCGGAATTATCCCCTTAGCTAAACTACTCACATTTTGTTTAGGAATGTAAAATCCTGTTTAATTGATTAACCGGTTAACTGATTAAAGGAGGGTAGGTGGGGGGTGGGGAGTGCTGCAGACCAGGGCTGCTCCAGGCTGCCGGAGCAGTCCCTGCCTGTGGTGGGGGATGGGGAGGGGAGGTGGCCAGGCCCACCACGTACAGAGGCTGCTCCAGTGGGCCCCGCAGGGATGGAGCAGCCCCTGCCTGCCGTGGGCAGGGAGCTGCTTCAGCCCCTACTGGTTAACCATTCACACCCCTAATTTAGTTAAGGAGGCCCACCCTACCTCTTGGAGGAAATCCGAGACCTTTCAATCCTTCCCTGCCTAGGTACACTCGCCTCCAAATCTGTGTCTTAGCCCTGCTGCCTCTCCACATGGACAGATCACCCACCTGGTATCTGCCCAGAGAGGGACAATGTGTCTGCTGGGGTCCTCTCTCCATCTTAGTGACTGAAATATCCAGCCTATTCCACAGTCACTGCAGAATCTTGAGATTTCATGGCTGCTGCTGCTACTGCAAGACACACTTACACTGGAGTTGTAGGTGATAAAGGGCCAGGTGCTGCTGGTAAGATGGTTTCCACTGGGCACTGAAAACCTGGGGGTGTAGCCACCTGAAACAATATAACTAACAGAAACCTCCTTCCAGAAAAATGTTTTTATAGCCATTTGCTACACACAAGACAAACGTCTTCAGTAATTAGCGGTTATTTACTACACAGTAATGGAGGAATAACCATTTCCTTATTAATCTATAGTACTGAACTTGGTTTTGCGGTTACTGAAAAAAGTAACACCAATGTTATAAGGGGAAAAATGGGGGGATGGGAAGGAAAGAGGAGGAAATCGGGCCATTTAAAGGAAAGGTTCCATAGGAAAAGCAGGTACCAGTGTGAAGAAAACCAAAACTAGAGAGAGCTTTGGATCAGCAGACACTGGCATCAGCAGCTCCGAAGATGGAGCTATTAATGCAAATTCCATCCTTGCAACCCACTTACACCAGAGTACCTGAACGGTTCATGATCTTGGTGTTCCCCTGGCCTCTGAGCACTCAGGGAAGGTGTGAACTCCAGAATGGAGTGATTTCCATGTTGGGAGGGAAATGAGGGGCACAGACAGGCTATTTGCTCTTCTGATAGACAGGGAAAAATCCTGCCCCTTCCACCACAGAGCATCAAGGCCACAGCAACACCATCCCTAGACTGACCACGTTTCATGCGCCACTCAGGAAACCTCTAAACTAAAATATACAAAACTGGGAATAATACTTGTACACTAAGATATCAAGTGAAACAAGGAGTCAGATTAAAAGAGTGCGAGATGAACGTTCCATTCAATCTGAAACTGATAAAATATTATTTAGACATTTACTTGCTATACACTACTTGAAAATATAGCATACTAGACTGGATTAAAAATGTCTCCAATGTGCTGGAGTGTGAAACTTGGAATGAGTCAAGTCCAGAAAAAAAAATATACCTCATGGTCTGGCCCCAACCTGAATATCAGAATAAAACAGAGGATGAGACCAGGGAAAAAATGATAAATCCAGTATAATTAATTGGAACTGAGACTATATAAATATAGGACATTCTGGCCTGGGTGGGAAATTACTCTATATGTTTGTACTCCAAGCACAAGCTGCCCCAATAATTAAATGGAGAAACAACTCTCTCCCACCAAAGAAATCTAGTGGGCATATGTATGGAGATGTAAGATTAGTTTTAAAATCCACTATATATTTGAGTTTGTCTGTCTGTCCGCCATTCGTTCAGGAACAACTCCTAAACTGTAAGAACTAGGACCTCCGAATTCAGTATACAGCTTTCTCTTATCATAAGGTAAAGCAAGGTAAGGGTTTGATTGTGCCAGGAAAACGGGCAGTGCCAGGAATGGGACTGCTTCTCATCAATCCATACAGAAAAGAGAGACAATCCAGGCAGGAGAAAGGGGCTGGCTAGGGGTGCATTCCACCCCACCCCCGTCCAGGACTGCCCCAGCCCCGAGCCTCCCACCCTTCAGGTGCCCTTTAGGAACATTCGTATTGGAACATTGGAGGGTGTTCCCCTTCATCAGGGAAGGAGTGAAAAGTGAACAGTTTGCTGCATTCCTCATTCTGGCTGGGGAGTGCAGGGACAGACAAACCTGGACCTGCCCCAGCAGAGGGACATGCTCCCCACCTCTGGCTGTGCTGGCTGGAGGTGCGCTGTGGTAGCTATGGAGAAGAGCTTCTCACCTGGTCCCAAACTGCAGTGGTGAGAGAAGGCTGGGGTAGTCTTCTCTCCCTGGGCAACCTGCATACTGAACCCCTCTTCCCCAGCCCCACCCCAGAGCAATGATTTAAATGAAGAAAAAACATTTTTTGAGTTAAGGACCTGAGCAACTCTGGGTAAATCTTATCTATTGTAATATAACACAAAAACCTACGCTCTTCACAGCAGGCACAATGATTGTTATAACACCTGGCTGGGACAGTTCTCCAAGTTCAAGAAACACTGTTGTAGAACTTAGTCCCGTATGTTGCCTCTGATGAAGCCTATGCTACCCACTGGTTGGATCCCTTTCCAAAGAAGGAACTGTTTGTGCTGCCAGATGTATTACCCTAGATGTACCCCTCAAGTATTAATGTAGATATGCTAACAACAGTTTTTTTTTTCTTTTAATGAGATATTAAAAGCTGCATGAGTCAAAACTATAATACAAAAAACATCAGCTCATTAGCTCAGACAAACTACTGGGAGCATTCCAAAAAGAAGTCCCTTGTAGATAGGAGGTTAAAAAAAAAAAATCAGAAGAAATATTTTTCTGCATATACAGCACTTTTGCCACTGACATAAACCAAGAAGGAACCTGAAATACCCATTAGAACAACTCACCCAGGGAGGGCGTAGGTTCTCCATCATCCTGAAGTATCTTTCTCAAAGAACCTCTGTGAGAGCCATAGCATATATTGGCCTAATACAGGAATTACGCAGTGAGGTTTTATGGCCTGTGTTGTGCGGGCAGTCAGAATATTCATAGGTTTTAACTATTATGATCATATAATGTCTCAATGCTTAATTCTATTCTTATTCAAGACAGCAATTAAGCATAGGCTTAAGTGCCATTCTGATTAAAATTGCTTTCCTAATCCGGGGGCCCAAGCTCTCCACCCTGCAGAGACTTACTCACACTCCTAACTTCACTCACAACAACAGTCCCATTGAAGTCCCTGGGGCTGTGTGTGTGATCCAAGTTAAGCAAGTGCGTAAGTGTCGGCAGAATCCGGGCTTGAACTTATTCATATTTAGAAATTACAACGAAGTAATAAAAGTTCTTCACAGAGGAATCACAACAATATTCTTCCATATTTACAATGTTTTTTAAAATAATAAAACTTGCTTGTTTTCAAGGTTAAAAGTGAGGTTTCTCCAAATAAGATGCAGGGAGGGTACTTCAAAACTATTGTAGGGAAACCTATTTTGACATGGTCTGATACTTGCAGGTACACTGTACGGACCGAATCAGAGAATTTGCTGAATCACAGAAGATCGGTGATGTCTAGCAGCATTACCAACACTTCCACTGCTTACTGGGCTATTAGAAGATATGCAGGGGTAAATTCGAGCTAAACAGCAGCACTGAGAGCCAGGACTGTTGGCTGTAAACAAACGTGATAGGATCGTGGGAAACTTGGCCACACTCATGATAGTGGAAATCTGGCTAACTAAAACCATGCTGGACCACAGGTATTGCCAGACTAGAGAGGTTCAACCTGTATAACCACAACACTGAAAAAAAAAAAATCAATAGCAGATGGGGACAATTTAATTCCAACTTTATGGTATCAACAAGTATTTGTTCGGCCACATTTTTAACACACCAAACAGACATGCATATTTTTCCTGCTCTATGGATTAGTTTTTTATTTTTGGATCAGTGACAGAAATGTCCCTGTGGTTTAAGAGGTTTGTGTCAGCCTTTTAAGATATACCAGTAAGTAGTAAGAGGCCAACGTAATTGTGATTCTATAACTTTTACATGCATTTAGGGAAAAAAAACAAACAAAAATAATAAACTTTCAGTGAACCCAATTATTTCCCTCCAAATATTAAGAGCAGTTACATACCCTGAGGTGTTCTTGTATAACCGAAGTGGAAAACCAGATAAACTGTCAGATTAAGCAAATAATCCAGTAACTGCCTATTCTGCATTCAACAGTAGATCAGAAGTGAACCCATAATCTTTATTCAGGCAAGACTTCCATAAGGAGGGCTTCGGGGTCAAACTTAAATTCATTGATTCTGATGACCCTCATTCAAACGTTTGAGATACTAAAGATCCAAAAACACAATAAAAAAGGTCTATGCTGAAGTCTGGCATATTGTAATGGGTAATCAGTCCTCTCGGGGTTCCGAAATGCATTTCTCTGCCACCTTATCCATGTTCAAACTAACTTAAATGCAGGCAAAACTAAAAAGAAAGTTGTATCCTACCTTAATGTGTTATTGATTGGCTCTACCAAAAAAGGTTTGTTTGGGGTTTCTTAGAATTTATACTAGTGGTAGCGTGGCCAAATCTCCTAACCAGACAGATTGGATACCCATGGCTATAAACGGCATCTGGTTCATCCAGTCAGGAGAACTGGCAACTATACTAGTTGGTACTCAGTACACAGATTTCTTTTTCAAAGCAGATTATAATTTTCCACAAAAAGAGCAGCAAATCTAGTGGCCATGACAGTTTGCGGAAGAGAAAGCGTATACTCGATAGAGAGCAAAGAAAGGAAATCACCAAAACAAGCTGCTATTCAGACTCAGTAACTCAGGCTCACTTGCCCTAAATATGGGATTTGAAAGCTAAACCTGTAAGACACACATTATTGTAACTTTTAAATACATGGGATGGTGCTAAAGAGGTAGGAAAAAAACAACAACAGAAAACAAGCAAGGCACCAGACAAGTCACCCTAGCCTTCACACAGTCATACACAGCCAGAGACACACCTGGAAACATATTATGGGTACAATCCTCAGATGGGGTAAAGCAGTATGGCCCTAACCATTGAGACTGATGCCCAATTCCCAGCCATCTTCATGAGGAGTCCCTTAGGCTCTTACGGGTTCCAAAATCCCTTAAGAAGCTTTGAAAATGGCAGCCTTCAATACCTCAAATAGAGTTTTCTGGCTCTAGAATCATAAATAAGATCATGTCCATTTCACAGTCATGACAGCTTTTTATTTCATAAGATTTAATTAAGTCCCATGTGACTTTTTATAAGCATATTTTTGCGTTATAGTTCATATATTTATTGATACTATTAACATCATTAACAACATTAAAATACCATGATAGATCCATGCTCCCCAAGATGGCATTTTTAAAATACAACATTTTTATTAGTAGTACTATTACTTGGGTCAATCTTGGCTTGCATAGTAGTTTTTCTTCCTTGTTAATCTTCTCCTCATCCTGTTTTGAAGTCCTGCTCAAGGCAGATACTTAATGGCCTCCCCTCTATTCTAGTAAAACAAACTTTTCAATATCAAGATTAACCTCAAAACACTATTAATTATTGAACACTCATTAATAATTAGGTATAGTTTACTGAGAGGGCCTGCTCCTGTACCACTGAATTCAACTTTCTTGCCATCCACTTCAATGAAAGCAGGATTGTGTCCAAGACTGTAAATCTGACTAGAACCAAAATGGCAAGAACAAACAACTAGGGTCCTGGAAGCTTTATATGGCACTCGAGGAAAAGTTACAGTAAGTGATCTCAGGACGTATACCCTGAAAAGGGAGGGTACTGGTCTCAAGGCAAGAGGGAGAGCTGGAATGGTGGAGGGTCAGACTCCAGAATTAGGAGATAAGACATTGCAATAGTGAGTTCTATTTTAGAAGGCAAGCTCCTTTATGGTCCTTGACAAAAACTGTCTAGATGAATATTATGAATGAAGGCATCATATCCATAGTGCATTTTACATCACTGCTGCCTCTTGCAAGGGGCTGGGGGCAAAGAATGCATAAAGAATGAAGGGGGCTGATATCCTGTTTTCTTGATCTCTATTGCCCTGGGTTAAAGACTACGGTACAGCATAAATACGGATTGGTAGAATTTACGCTCAAACCTGGCATAGTCAGGTGAAAAGTAATCCCTATGACCACTGTTAATTCCAGGCCATTTAAGTGCATGTACACAGCCAGCCCACACGTCCTCACATGCCTATGTATTTCTGATACCAGAGGTGAGGGATACTGTACAGAGTGTTTGTTGTGAGTTGAACAGGCAACGGTGGTGTGTACATAAACACATTTTTAAAAGCCAGAATGGGGTCATGCCTGTTTATGAATCTAACACTAATGTTATTGTATCTAAGTACCCCATTATCTTGAGGAAGAATGTAGAAACTAAAGCCAACCTGAGCAGGACTGTAAGCTCCTCCATGCAAAAATCCTGCCTCTGCATGCATTTTGCCAAGCACTGTGCAGTCTGGGACTCTATGCTATGTATTTGTATTCGGATTAAGACAAATCAAACATACTCATCATATTGCCTCTGCCCTGGTACATAAATTAATCAAAATCTACCTCTGTTAGGATTTTAAAATATCAATTTTAGTTAGCAGTGCCAGCACCCTCCCCCCAAATCAACCTATGCTCATTTGTAAACAAAAACACATCCAACCTTCACCCTTACAAACAGGATCCTAGATAAACAGCAAGTGGGAGTTTCAATGGTAAAGTCCCATGGATTTCAATGGGAGCAGTTAAGACAAGTGCTGAATGCTTTTGAAAACCTCACCCATGGGTTTTATCATGTGTGGTGATGGTTATAAACCCAGATTCTTTCAGTCTGATGGTGGAAAGGGCTCATCCTGCCCCAGCACAGGACATTCATTCAAATCTAGATGCTAGAAGAGCAAATATATTGCCTGACCAAGTGCTGGAGCTCTGTGAGGAGAGGGAAAGGCTGTTTAAAGAGCAAGAACTACCATCAGGTGATCAGGATTTGAGGGGGGGAAAAGCCACTCTCCTGGCCAGCCATTTTGACCATGAACAACAATACAATGACAGCAAGCAATCAACAACTGATCATCCGTGCTTTAACATGAAACAACAATAATATTCCCTGCCCACAAGAGAATCATCTTTGTCTTAACCACGTGAGTCAAGAATCACTTCTGTTGTTTGCTCCTGAACATGTTTATACACTAAACAAATATTCTGAAGTGTGAAAAGAAAAACATTTAAAAAAACGGAATCACCCTAATCATGGCTCACCCATTATCTTTACCCTGTTAAAAAGGGTAAAGCTGAAGCAGGAACTGCAAATACTTCCTCTGAGTCTGTCTGTGCCCCTCTCTATCCCAGAAAAGCACATAGGAGAGGACCAAAGGAGAGGAAATTGCCTCAGATTTGTCCTCAAATTGCTTTGTCTGCCTTCCTTATCACCCTCCTCTTTATAACAACCTTTTACATACTTGACGACTTATGTCACATACCTCTGTCTTCTCTTCTCCAGACTAAATAATTCCCTTTTTTCCCCAATTTTTCCCTCACGGGTCATGTTTTCTAGACCTTTAATCATCTTTGTTGCTCTCCTTTAGAATTTCTCTACTTTGTCCACATCAGTTCCAAAAAGAGTGGTGCCCAGAACCAGACACATAGTCCAATTGAGGCCTTATCAGTGCTGAGGAGAGCAGAAGTACTTCTTGTATCTTGCGTACAACACTCCTGCTAATACATCCCCGAATGATGTTTGCCCAATACACAGAGTGAAAGGAGGACCCAGAAGGCCAATAATCCAAATACCATCAAAGTCAATGACAGATCTCCAACCGGCTTCAATGAGATCAGGATCTGCCCCCCCCCAAAAAAATGAGGAAGCAGCAAATATAAAGTCTCAAGAAGAGGGAGGCTGGAGAAAACACACCTACATACATTTGCGGCTGCTCTACTCACTGGCAGAGTTGGTTGCAGCTGGCTTTGAATGACAACTGTAGGAAGAAATAACAATAAACGTAGGAGCATCCTGTATTTGTCCCTTGTCAATCACCTGTCATCCCACACACTCCCTCAAGAGTGTGCTCAGGGTTATCCATCACCAACATGGCTGGACAACAGATTTTTCCAAATACAGATTGCACTTCCCGGGTCCGGCACTCGAGACCCATCGGCCCCAAACTAGGAATCTACCAAACAGGAGAGGTCAATGCCAGTCCCTCTGTTGTTGCCAGCTGCGAGGCTCCATTCAGGCGGCAGCAGTGGGGCTGGCACTGACAAAACTGGAACTGGGTGAAGGTGCTTGGGAAAAGAGGCAGGTTGGCTACAGAGCCCTATGGCCAGGGGCTCAGCCCTGCGGCCAGGGGCTCAGCCCTGCAGGCTTGGCAGCCATCCTGCCTCTTGCCCTGAGCGTCTCCCATCCCTACTCTTCCCGCTTCCTCCCTGAGCTTGAGTGGTGCAAATGAGCAATTTGTGGGGCTCCAAAAGCTCTGGGAGAATGGGAGAGGAGTTGCCGAGCGTGAGGTCCAGCTTTTCCCAGTGAGTGTTCCAGCCTGGGAGCACCACAAGGATACTGGACCACAGATGTTGCTAACCGACAGAAGTCCGGAGTCTGAAGGTACAATCCATGTAATAGTTTGTATAAATCCTGGATGGAAGCTGCTAAATATGGAGACGACTTCATTGTGCAAGACGTTAACAGCTACTGGAAGACCACAGAAGTGAGAGTAAAGAGCTCCAAACAAACCAGGCTAATGGTTACTGTAGGGTTAGGGTTAGGTGACTGTAGGTATTCATTTTAGCCAGAGTATATTATGAAACAATTATAAACTGGCAATTCAAAATCCATTTTAACTGATTTAAGTGACAATTATAACAATTATTTAAATCAATATACCTTGATATTTCCACAATTAGCATCTAGTGTATTCCTTTACTTAGAAGCTTAAAGTCTTAGACAGCTGTATTTAAAAAGCACAGGAGTTATTTATAATTTTTCCACCATGAAGGTTAAAACACTTATTACATCAGGCACAAGTAAATACAAGAAACTATTTCTGTAAATCTGCTTTGAACTGATTAAATGGAACCTTTTTGAAACTCTTGCAATTGTTTTCCAATTCTGTTGCATCATGTTTCTCCATCAGAGAAGGATACTCTCTTACCAAAAGATCCACAAGGTCAGGTAAGATTTCATCATTTTAGCATGGTTGGATCATTAAATCTCCTTCCCAATTTCTTAGAGACAGACCTGTCAAAACTATAAAATGACCAATACAACCTCGGGGGGAATATTCCTCTTGTTTTAAAGGAAGTGAACTTGTTACTTCTATATTTATTAAAATATGTTACAGTCAATGCTTCATTTAGCCCAGAGGCACACTTAATACATCCCCACAGGGATAAGCCAGAGACAAAGATGCAATTAATACAGTTTGACAGATCAAATCAGGTATGTCCAAATTAAGCATCTCCTGAACACTTACAAGACCTGTTCTCTCTCTTCATAGACCAGAAAAGACAGAATAAATAGACACAGAGGGAGACAGGAGTTGTGGTATTAATGCTGACCTGCAAAGAGAGAGGCCGGAAAATGGAAAGAAAGGAACACTACAAGAATAAGGGAGTATGAATGTATAGTAGAAAAGTACACGTTTTTCTTGTCATACTAAATGTAGCTCTGGTAAACATGTCTCCTGGCCTTGTTAAACCTAACCTTGTTTTAACCCCGTTTAGATAAATTTCAATTGGCTTTAACCTATTTAGTAAAATACCTATTTAGTAAAATAGGTCAACAAAGAAATAGTGAGGCACCATTTCTTCTACAAATGGAGTTAGCCTACACTACAATCAGAGCAACTGTGACTTATCTATTGATCAAAGCTAGGTAGTGCTTTTCTGGTTTTGTCCTTCTCCAATGACAGAGTTCACAGGCTTTGATTTCTCAGACCCACACAGCTGAGGGATGTTGTTATATTCAGCTGATTAATGTCAGCCTGGCAGAAGAATAAACCTCTAGAAAGCATATCAAGTTTTCCCTTAATAGTCTTCCAAGTTTATCCCTTTTCCCCCCACTGTTCCTTCAAAATTTCTGCTTTAAGGTCACAGAATTTTAAGACATTGCCTTTCCACGTATTTTCCTATTAAAGTTTGTCCCTTCAAAGGCAGAGAGTTAGAGATACTGATAATCTGCAAAAGGCCAAATTCTGTCTGGATTTATACTTCCAGGCAGCTTCATTAAATTGAATAGGGCAGCATGAGGTATAAATCAAGGCAGAATGTGGTTCCATGCTACTGTGCAAAATCTGTCAAGATTTACTTTGCACTGTGAAATCCTGTGGTGAGTAAAACCGTTATAAGCTTTCTTTTAACTCTGACAATAATATTTGACAAATTATGAATACCAAAGTCTGCCAGAGTGATTGAAGCAACATAGGGAATATACTGTCAAAACATAAGGAAACGATGTTCCCAAAAACAAGGCTTCAGCTCTGCATCATGTAGCAAAACTAGTGTTGGGCAGTATCGTGGATACATTTTTCCTAAATGCATGTCATTTCTTAAAAAAAAAAATTTAAAAAAAATAAAAAAAAAATCACTCAAAAAGCCATTTACACATCAACAGGCTTTACCTAAGTTACAAATTTATCATTAAATGCTCATGTTTCATAGTACTAACCAGCCAGTCACAAAACTTGAATTATAAAACATAACATATATATAAAACATGGTCATAGGAAAAAAATGTGACAGTTTCTACTTTATTACTCAGGTGCTTTTTTCCCCTAAGATTACTGACTATGCATGCATTTTGGGGAACAAAGACCCCTTAAGAGATATTACATAGATTTGTACATAAGAAATTCCTTGTAACGTTAGAAACAAGCTATTGATGTCTTAACTATTTTATGCAACAATAGCCAAATAAGCAGTTTTGTACTGAGAAAATTCTGATCATTTGTTAAGTTTTTTTTTTTAATGCAAATTCAGATACAGGAAAAATCCTGAGGCAAAGTTCTGCTTTCAGTTCACCAGTGTAAATCCAGAGTTCTCGATGTATGTGTCAATGTAACAGAGCACAATTTAGCCACATAATTTTCTCTACAGCAATATAACCTCACTGCCAAGTGTGAAATCTGGTAATAAGCCAATATAAATTCTAGTAATGTATACACAAATACAATTTAATGAAATACAGAATGTGCCCAACTATCAGCAGGTATCTTACAATTTATATTGAAGTTTTTATTAAAAACCTCCTTATGTCAGATTACTTGCTGACATAACAAAAATTTGCCAGGACTTTCCTTGACTGGTAGTAAGCCAAGTATCCCATTCTAGTTACTCAAGATATCAAACTTACCTTAGAACACTGCACAGTCAGTGAATTGTTACCATAGCTATATTTTTAAAAAGTGATAAGACCTTACGTGACTCAACTGGAAAGTTTCAAAATGCATCTAAAGTTTAAAAGGAACTTTTCCAATAGCCACATGGTCCTAGTATTTCCTACTCCTGTTCCAGTTTCTGTCTGCAGGCTCTGGAGCTGGTAAGGGAGCAGACTCATCATCACCATACACCTGGTTGCACATGGTCTTACCAGGCTAATCCCCCAGCTAGGGAAAGCTGTAGTGCAGACATGCTCCTCCAGTCATACTTCTTTTCTCCCTGCCCCCCACGTGGTAACTTCTTTCTGGGAGTGGCAAAGCAGCTACAGGGATTTCACTTATGCAGAGGGAGTCCCTTGATAGCTGGTGAAGCCTGCTTTGTGGAGCGGAGGCCAGGATCCGGTCCCTGGGAGTTTTACTAGACAGCACAAGCGAATGAAGCAAATCAAGAGGAACAGGAGCCATTACTGACAATATGTTATCAAAATGGAGTGTCAAAAAGAGTAACAAGGAAGCAGAGTAGAAATAGTTACTTTCACATGCTCTGTGCAGCACATACCTCATCTCAGGGATAAAATCCCCCTATTCACTACAGAATTGGCACTGCCCTGCATTTTTATACTATAATTAGATTTTGTATTATTAGTTATTAGTAATAAAAATCCAAACACACATGTTTAATCAATTATCACCTCACTGCCTGCTTTACATGAGTGTTTCATAGTAGGTTTTTAGAGCTTTGTATTTCATTTCTCCATTAGAAAGCTAAAAACTACTTATTATAGCTTGTAGGGTCAAATTTTAATCCCATTAAATTCTATCGCAAAATTCTATTTATTCCAATGGGAAAATGATTTGGCCCTATATTCATAATATGGGCCAAACTGTTCCATCCCATAGACATACACATAGAGAGTGTTTTTGAGTGGGCACAGAAAAGAAATTTTGCAGAGGTCACTTGAATTTCCCCACTCCTATGGTCTGATTTTGGGAAGGAGGGGTACAGAAGAACCATAACATATGGACTCCCAGGTACATAGATTTCCAGAATGCCAAACACAGATGATGAGGGCTGTTGACACTCACCCCTGTACAGGATCCCAGGCATGTGTGGGAGGGGAAGTGGGGGGAAGGAGGGAAGGAAAGAAGTAGGTGTGTGGCCTGAGTTTCTATTGCTCAAAGTGGTAGAAATTAGGGTGCAGTTATCCACACCCCTCCCTAGGGCATCTAGTCTGAATACCATGTCCCCTCCCTTCAACACAAAAACACATAGGAAGAGGTTCCCTGGGATCTGTGGGAAGGGGTGGTGGGATCATGCCACAAGACCATCAGCCTCCTATCCTTTCATTTAGGACCCCATGCTACCTGCTTTGCTAACCCTCACTTGCACGGGCAGAGGAAAGACACCACCACCTACTCCTTTCTAATTAACTCAACACTTCACACAGGCGTCTTGTCAGCAACATGTCAGCCTTTGCATATGCGGCCATACACCTAAACCTAACTGTCTCGTCCATTTATGTTCTTGAAGCATCATCTCTCTTAACACAAACACTTCATTCGGAATTACTGACAACACACAGCGCCAGCCTCTGCAGCTCATTTATACTGAGAGTACTACAGCAGACACACACTTGGCTCAAAAGTCTACATGCATCTTTGTCAATTACGCATACTGTTACCAAAATGGGTTTTAAAAATCCCCATCAACTGATCATATCAGCGACAACTAATCTTCGTCAGACATGCATCTGACAAAGTGGGTCTTTGCCCACGAAAGCTTATGCTCCTACACTTCAGTTAGTCTATAAGGTGCCACAGGACTCCTCGCCGCTTTTGCAGATTCAGACTAACACGGCTACCCCTCTGATACTTAACTAATCTCAAGTATTACTACTGCCTTCCTCTGATTAAGGAAAGTTAGAGTTTTGACAGAGCATGGCTCCAAGCGCTATGTGTTTCAGAAACATGATTCAACAACCCATGTAGTGAGTGGTTTATGTGGAATAAACTATGCACAATTTCACATTACATTCCAGAAACAGACAAGCACAGTTGTCTAGTGTCCATGGCAGAATAAGGTCAAATAAATTGTGTGTCAGTCATCCAAGATGGAAAGCTCTTAATAAAAAAAAATAAAAAAAAAAAGGGAGGGGACATCCGTTGCAGGCCAGCTCATACTATTTCTCTCTTTAAGAACAGTATATGAAAGCACTAAATTAATCTTCCAGGAAGCTACAGTTCTAGTTATGTAAATAAACTGCATATGCAGTGACTATATATCAAAACTTTCTTTATCTTGCACCAACCCAATCTATCTTTACAGAGAATGCTGCTGAATCTACACTGGCCTAACCATAATAAGAAGAATCTACACTTTGGTCTAACATCATAACCAGGTCAAAAGTACCTTCAGGACACAACAGCCGTAAGTACTGTGATCCAACTGATGCCTGAAAAGAGTTAGCATAATATAGAAAAATAAGGGCCTATTTTTTCTAAATAAACATGCCTGATTATTTTTAAACTCTTCAGAGGGATAGCCGAGTTAGTCTGTAACAGGAAAAACAAACAAAAAATAGTCTAGTAGCACCTTAAAGACTAACAAAACAATGTGGATGGTATTATGAGCTTTCATGGGCAAAACCCACTTCTTCATAGGACCCATTTTTATTTATAACTGTCATTGTTATTTTGGGGGGATCAGTATGAGAACTTGTTGCACCTCAAAATTATGCATATTATTGGACAAGGACTTTTATCTACTTACAGTTTTTGTAACTTTGCTATGCAATTCCTGAGGATAACTTTGTTATGCTTATTTTCCGTTTGCAACATATCACATTAAACAAAAGACAATGCAAACAGGTTCGATTTTTTTTTTTTCGCTCCTACAGTGCTATAATAAGGGAAAATCCAGCAATGGAGTTATTCCACCATGAGGCCCAGTGACTCCACATAAAACAAATGTGCAATTTCTAATGTGTTTGGGAAATGAAGTTAACCAAATGATACCATAACTGTTAAATACTTAACAGTAACTAAATCTTTGTGGAAAAGGGATAACGGTCCAAACATATATGCTATGGGATAAATCTTACCAGACCATCGCAGTTGCTAATAGCAACAGATGCTCCTGGGATATCAGTGATATCTCCAACATATGTACAATTGGTCCATAGAGGCTCTTTTTTCCATATCCGCTCTGTTGCACTTCTAGTCTGACTTTTGTTACCAGCATCGGTTCCATTTCCAGTTTCCACAAAGTCTTCATACCACTCCACTACAGCCTCAGGAGCCACTAGACGGGTGTTAGGTCTTAGCCGGAGATGGAATTCTCTTCCAAAAGCTGTGATGTTAAAATATAGTTTTTTGGAGCTCTGGGATACATCCCTTGTTAATCTTCTTTGATGGCTTGCAGAGATAATATTGGAAATGAAGCTTCCATCCGCACTAGTGCTGATTGGAGTCACTAGCCCATACTGCCCCGGTCTGATTTTTGGTAAATCTGTCCAAGAAACAAATACGCACACAAAAATAAAATTGGAATGAGAGTAGAAGAATAGGTTTGAAAAATGAGAAACAGATACATAGCAACAGAATAGGAAGCCACCAAAATAACAACAACAATGACCAAAAAAATTCACTACAGATGTGTCATTGACTCATCCATTGTATTTAAGAATTGCATATCCTCCCAACTATGATTAGCAATATGCAGTGGACATCAGAAAACAACGGCGAAAGAAGGCAAATAATGCACTTGAACCCTTAATTCAGAGGTAATGCAGTTCAAATCTTACACACTAATTTAAGATCCCTTCTTACATTCACTCTACTGATACATAAAAGAGTCTACCGGAAGAGCTAGAAGATATAAATTAAATATAAATTGGGAGAACTTTAAACATATAGAATGGGTTGGAATCCCCGCCCATTGCCTGAGGGAGTGGAATTCGGCCAGCTGGGCCGAATTAAGCTGCAAAGAGTGAGCTGTAGGCTGGGTGGAAGGTGCTAATTAGATGGAAGTTAACCTGCCAGGTAACAGCACAGCTTCTATAAAGCCAGGAGGCTAGGAAGGCTAATGAAGGAAAAGCTTAAAGCAACATGGTAGGAAGTAATTCAAGAAATAGAGCAGTAGGTTTGGTGAAGTCCCAGACCTTAACTGCTCTCTGCAGGGCTGTGGACTAGAACCTGCAGGAAGGGTACTGCTTGGGGCAGCGAACGGGAAAACTCCTTGAGTCACCGCAGAACGACACGGACAGGGTAGCGAGCACAAGGACTTCCTGTTGCAGCTGGTGCAGGAGGACTCTGAAAGACTCCCCTGGAAAGCAAAATTACAGGGTGACCTGGCTGGAGGGCTGTGTCAGGAAGCAGTCATATTGCAACAGAAGGATGTGCCACGCAGTAGAAAGCAGAGCACCCAGTGACCAACTACTTCCAGTACTTGAATTATGTCAAGCTAGTCTCCCTTCTATAAGGACAGAATGGGTGTAAGCAGATCTAGTTAGATTCCCCTATGCTAACTCACACATCAACCTGAAGGGCCTCAAAGTCAATCCTGAATTTCCTTCTTTTTGTGACATGCTCACGACTTTACAGCTATCCTAACAAAGCAATTAGAACCACAACATTGTTATTTCCCCTTAGTGCTATATAAACATGAAGAGATCCAATCCAAAAGAGAAAATGGCTTTGATAGAATATTGTCCATCACATTATGTATTTAGAAAATTTCAGCTAAAGCCCAGTCTTGCAGAGCTCGTCAACTGCAAGATTTCCTCTGACTTCAATACAGCCACATGTTGGCCCTTTAAATGCATCATATTTACTCATCTTATTATACCACCTCAATTCTAGCCACAGAGATATTATTACAATCTAGCTATATATTTTAGAAATGCGTGCCTGCCTGCCTGTCTATAAGTCCGTTTGTTCAAGAACACCTCCTAAATGATAATAGCTAGGACCACCAAATTTGGTAGGTAGCTTCCTCTTATTCCACCTTAAACCAAGGTCAGAGTTTGGTTGTGACATGATAATGGGATGTGCCTGGAATTTGATTGATCTTATAAAATGGAAAGAGATGGATCTGGTGAGAGGAACAGTTATGCTGTGGAATGACCACAGGGAGGCAACAAGCACCCGCCCACCCACATAGCCTATTCTCCCTAGTCCATGCCGACCCGGGGAGAAGCGAGCAGCCAGGGTGCACGGCCCCGCCCTTGCCTTGGGTAAGTCTTCTAGTGCAATGGTTCCCAACCGCTGGTCCGTGAACCCCCCTGTCTGCTAGGCTGTGGCACTTTGCCAGGCCACGCCCCCAGCAGTGCACAAACAAACAAACAAACAAACAAAAAACACTTAGGTTCGCCCTCCTGGTGGGTTCTGGCAGGCTGCATGGCTGTCCTGCCCCCCGTTGTGCTCTGGCCAGAGCCGGGGCATGGTGAGCCTGTCCCTGCTAGGACAGACTCGGCAGGCTGTACGCCACGGCCAGCTGGCCACCCCGCTTTGCTCCAGCTGGAACAAAGGGGGGGGCAGCTGCCTGCTGCCACGTGGCCTGATCAGCCAGCCATGGCGTTCCCCCGCCGAGGCTGCCCCAGCAGGGACAGATTCACCACACCCCGGCTGCTCCGGACAGGTTGAGAGAGGTTGAGGTAGGTTTGGTTCTTTTTTATTTTTGGTTCTTTGATTTGATTTCTTTTCTTTTTTGGGGGGGAGAGGGGGGGCAGCTTTGGCTTCTGCAAAAAAGGGGGAACATACAGTTTTTTATAATTATAGTTGATATTAACATATTAAATTGGCCAACAAAACTTGAACCTTTCACAGTACATGAAGTTTCAGAGGTAATATAGCAGTTTGTCAGTTAAGGCTATGCTGAAATTTGCATTAAAAGAAGAAATTAAACCTTTCTTTTTAAATGAAGAATAAAGTGTATCTGGCTACAATTAGGGTTAGCATAGAGTCTAGAAATGAAGATGATTTACAAGTGAATGTATTATTTACTTGATTAATAAGTCTTCTGATACAGTCTTGCATGGTGCCTAGTTTTCAGTTTTGCCCTGTAAAGATAGACTGTACTGAATTGTACCTCAGTATGGAATTTGACTCAGTGTGTGCCAAACTGTGTGTTATTTTACTACTATTTGGCTTCTGTGGATGGAAGTATGGGGGATCTTTTAAAGTAATGCTTGTGCACATAAGAAATATGCGTACATGTTGTTTAGAGGAAATCTTTGTTTCTTCTAAGGCAGGGGTGGGCAATAATTTTTTGCCAGGGGCCGCTTCAGGAATTTTTGAAGTGGCCCCGGGCCGCACTGGAAAGGGCAGGGCTAGGATACTTCCCTGCTTCCCCACCCCCAGACCATGATTGGTCTGGGGGTGGGGGAGTGCCTTTGCCCCCTCCCCCCCACCGCCAGAGGTTCCTTCTAGGCGTCCAAACCCCTGGCTGTCGGAGGAGGCTTTGCACGCTCCCCTTTCTGCCCCCAGGCCAATCAGAGCTTTGGGGCGGGGAAGCTCGTGAAGTCTACTCCCACCCTGCCAGGAGCGCGTGGTGCTTAGAAATGCCATGCACTCCTGGCAGGGCGGAGGAAACTTTGTGCGCTTCCCCCTGCCCCCAGGCCTTATTTGCCTTGGGAGCTGCCGGGCCTCCACGGGCCAGATCAACTTGCTTGGCAGGCCGGATCTGGCCCGCGTAGGCCCTTTTGCCCACCCCTGTTCTAAGGATAAGTTGTTGGGTGTATTTACTTAATATTTGTACCATCACATCAAGGTTTTATAGTGGATGTGTTAGTGCCTTCTTCATAGCATAGCAATAGCTTGTTAGCAGCTGTGAAATGCTTGGCAAATCCTAACTTTTTTGCCCATTCCTTTAAATTGAAATATGCAGACTTTGTAACTGCAAACCCCATGTTCTACTCATTTATCAAATCTAACATCCAAGAAAACATGTGTGTAAGCGTTTGTCACAAAAATTAAAATACTTTTAGAGGGAAGGTCCTTTGCATACATTCATATAATCCAGGAGAACAAAGTAATCAACATTGTGAAAGTGGTATGACAACAATAGCTATAGTCTTCCTAAAGGTCTTTTTTAATTAAATAAATCTTTCAGTGGAGAAGAGAAGTTACAAAATACTCAGTACTATCATGTAACATTAGATTACATGCTATATAAAAATTAAATTATTTTAAAATAATGTAATACAAAAATAAATATTTATTTACTTCTTTAAACTACATTATGAAGATGTATGGAAATGGAAATTCTTCAAGCATGTTATGGAGATATTGCAGTTAAGGTGGTTAGTGAAGATGCCCTAGTTATTCATACCTTTCACTGTTCTGAAAACTATTATGCATACCACAATTAAAATTAGCAAATCACAATGGGATCTTCCCTGAAGGAGGCATTCACTCTTGCCCATAATCAATAGTCACATCACCATTAAAAATGTTTTTAACCATTAGGTGTACCTTTTTAGGGCCTGATCCTGTAATCCTTACTCATGCAGAACTCCCATTTAAAAAAAAAAAAAAAAAAATCACATCAAAAAATGTGAATCCTGACAGATGGAACCAAATCAAAACTCCAGATTCCACTTTTCTCCAAGGGTATTTGTTTCTTTTTTTGGAGTAGGTAGGGAATAGAAAGCAAGGAAGTTGAAAACTAAACACTTCCAAGTTGTGTCACTAGGTCCAATCAAAACTCTGGACCATAACATTCCTCACAGTTCAATGGGTAAAAATCCAAATGGAACTTTCACACCTTAGGGCCGTTTCTACTTAAAATCCATTTATAGAGCAATAGAACATAGGTGAATTATTTTTATCCACTACAGAATTTGTGTATTTTGAATATCACAAGCAGATATCCAAAAGGCACAGATTACAGCCTGATGATCAAGGTCTGAATTTGCAGCACATCTGAGAAGTTACTTTGTACTTTTTATGGTAATGTTCCCAGATTTCAGTTTGTGGGGGCAAACAAGTTGCTGTCATTAATAATGAGAACAGGCAGCTGACCACAAGAAGGTGGGAAAAGACATATTAAAGTTTTTGCTATCAGCAAAGGACTTTTCAACGTCAGTAAATGTTGAAGTGGAAGAGGAAGTCTTTTGTTCAAAGGCAATTAAAATTAAATGTGACATGTTTAAATACTGAAGAAATCCAAACTCCTCTGCTGACTTCAGTCATAACTTTATGGTAAACTGCAGTTTATGGAAATGCTATTGATCTGTAGGTGTTTTCTTTTTCCAATTCTCCATTTTCAAAGCTGTAGTGTTTTGCTAATTCCAAATTTTACTAATAATCAGTATGAGATGAAAGGGATGCATTTTAATTTCATTTTTTTATTTTTCAACTGACCTCAACATTTCTTCTATAGTCGCATAATATTTAACACAAAAGGAATTGTTTATAAAAATAGCACATGCTTTTATTAAAATGCTCCAAAATACATAACTGGGAAAAGAGTGTATCCACAATATTTTTAAAAATATTGTGGATTTTTAAAAAAATCTAAACAATATTAAGGCATTAGCAATGCTGAACCACACAAGTTGACATTAATTTACCTTATTAAAAGTAATCATAATTAAAATTCAACTGTCCTACACTTTATTTGCACAACTGCATTTGAAATAGGGATTGTATCATTATGGGAGATTTTTTCTTTTACTAGAATGTAGTGGCCAAAATTTGGGAACCTGGGGAAAGTAAACACCAAATACATAGACAGGCACCTAAATAAGTGGACTTATTTTCTGAAATGCTGGATGCCTACAAATTCCAGTCAGGGCAATGAGTACTTAGCACCTCTAAAAATCAGGACAAGTTATTTAGATGTCTATTTAAGGGTAGCCAATTGTTAAAAATTTTTGGTTTAATATTTCAGAAGTTTTCCTTTGCTAATTATTAACAACAAATAAGCATTTTAAAAAAGGCTTCTTTCCTTCAACTTGAATCTTCATTGAGGTTGTAGGACCCAAGTTCTGCCACCTTAGTAGGATCAGATTACCTGAGTCCCTTTACTGATTACTTTGAGCAGCTGTAATGTGTATTCAGTGCCACCCAGGGTGGCAGAATCCAGATCACAGAAATGAATTCATCACAACAGGACCACAAGTTATATTTTCTATGCAGGATGAAATACATAAGAACATAAGAATGGCCGTACTGGGTCAGACCAAAGGTCCATCTAGCCCAGTAGCCTGTCTGCCGACAGTGGCCAGCACCAGGTGCCCCAGAGGGATGGACCGAAGACAATGATCAAGCGATTTGTCTTCTGCCATCCTTCTCCAACCTCTGACAAACAGAGGCCAGGGACACCATTTCTATCTCCTGGCTAATAGCCTTTTATGGACCTAACCTCCATGAAGTTATCTAGCTTCTCTTTAAACTCTGTTATAGTCCTAGCCTTCACAGCCTCCTCTGGCAAGGAGTTCCACAGGTTGACTACGCGCTGTGTGAAGAAGAACTTTCTTTTATTAGTTTTAAACCTGCTACCCATTAACTTCATTTGGTGTCCTCTAGTTCTTCTATTATGGGAACTAATAAAATAACTTTTCTTTATTCACCCTCTCCACACCACTTATGATTTTATATACCTCTAACATATCCCCCCTCAGTCTCCTCTTTTCTAAACTGAAAAGTCCCAGTCACTTTAACCTCTCTTCATATGGGACCAGTTCCAAACTCCTAATCATTTTAGTTGCCCTTTTCTGAACCCTTTCTAAGGCCAAAATATCTTTTTTGAGGTGAGGAGACCACATCTGCACACAGTATTCAAGATGTGGGCGTACCATATTTTTATACAGGGGCAGTAAGATACTCTGTGTCTTATTTTCTACCCCTTTCTTAATAATTCCTAACATCCTATTTGCCTTTTTGACCGCCGCTGCACACTGTGTGGAAATTTTCAGAGAACTAACCACGATAACACCAAGATCTTTCCTGATTTGTCGTAGCCAAATTAGCCCCCCATCATACTGTACGTATAGTTGGGGTTATTTTTCCCGATGTGCATTACTTTACACTTATCCACATTAAATTTCATTTGCCATTTTGTTGCCCAATCACTCAGTTTGGTGAGATCTTTTTGAAGTTTTCACAGTCTGCTTCTGTCTTGACTATCTTAAACAGTTTAGTATCATCCGCAAACTTTACTACCTCACTGCCTACCCCTTTCTCCAGATCATTTATGAATAAATTGAACAGGATTGGTCCTAGGACTGACCCTTGGGGGACACCAATAGTGACACCTCTCCATTCTGAAAATTTACCATTTATTCCTACCCTTTGTTTCCTGTCTTTTAACCAGTTCTCAATCCATGAAAGGACCTTACCTCTTATCCCATGACAATGTAATTTACACAAGAGCCTTTGGTGAGGGACCTTGTCAAAGGCTTTCTGAAAATCTAAGTATACTATATCTACTGGATCCCCCTTGTCCGCATGTTTGTTAACCCCTTCAAAGAACTCTAATAGATTAGTAAGACATGACTTCCCTTTACAGAAACCATGCTGACTTTTGTCCAACAACTATGTTCTTCTACGTGCCTGACAATTTTATTCTTTACTATTGTTTCGACTAATTTGCCCGGAACTGAAGTTAGACTTATCAGTCTGTAATTGCCAGGATCGCCTCTAGAGCCCTTTTTAAATATTGGGCTCCAGAGGTGCCTTAGCAATACAATAGGCACCATGTAATATTCAAAGCCTGGATGCTTTCAGGGATACGATATGACATCCACCAATGTGGCTCCTTTGTTTCCACCATAGAATCCTGACGTTTCATGCTGCGTAAATTGACAGTATCCAATACTGTAAAAGTTATTTAGTTGGTCATCTTAATCAGTAAACACACTATACCTACCCACATCATACGGGAAGGATAGTTGTAACAAAAAACTTGGATCCATCCATGTAGAATAGGTGGCCTCCAAGCTAAAAGCACCAGAGCAACAATTATCTACTTTTTGGGCACAAAGGGGCATAGCATTTTGCATACTGTGATATATCTATGGTAGGTGCATCTAGAGCCAATTTTTCTAGGGAAAAACTGAGAATGAGTGTGAAGAATGCTTACACTTTCAGAAGAAATAAATGGTTAACATCTAATACAGCTATGACTAACATGGTAGAAGAAAGGCTGTCAAAAGCCAAAGGGGTGAGGTGAACAGAGCTACCTTGGTAGTTTAGTGAAGTATTTTTCAACCTTGAGAAGTGTGATGATATGATCCAAATCTCACTCCCTTTTTCTTTGGTTGAGAGCCATTAGAAATTAGGAAGCAATTTTTATTGGTCTCTTCTGGCCAGTCCAGCCAATTCAGAACTATCATACACCAGCTTCAGAGAGAGCTGGTTCTGGCACTTGTGGCCAAAAGCAAGCTCTGGGTGAGTGGAAGCAGAAGATGGAATCAGAAAGATACCATCCAGGGTCCCAAATGGGTCAGATACAATAGGTGCTGTGCTTGTCCAGCACTTCTTTAAAAAAAAAAAAAAAATTATATTCAAGGTTCCTCAAGCTGGATAAACAAAAATTGAGGTTCTCAAGTTTAGTGGCTAGTGAAATATTACCCTTGATGCTCCCATTTCCTGCTCTGTGAACTTGACACGGCGCTACTACCATCTGACATACTCTTTTCCTAAATAGCCATACAGGATTCTTTCTGATATTTTCACAGTTCCTTCAGAACTACAGACCCTTTGCATCACCCCTGTCAAACTATTTTATCCAGAAGAGAAGACAATTTGCGCAGTCTCTCCAAAGGCATCCTACTAACGCCATTTCAGAGTCAGAAACCAAAGCATCCTTCAAGTGGCAGGGTTAACAACAGTGTCATCTCCAAGTACGTACACACTGTGGAGCTCTGGAGCACACAGAAAGGAGCTGTTGCACCAGTCAGAGTTTCAAAACCATCTCACAAGAATGCTTTTCTAATTCTAACCTCTAGATTAGTCTTATTCCTAATAAGATTTCTGCTTGACAATTATGTGCACCTACTCATTGCATTAGAGTTACAAACTAATGTAATACATTAATTTAGAGAAGCTCACTGTTTATACATTCTATGTGGGTATATTTTTTTGTAAAAAATGTATATAAATTAAACTCATCAAAAATGACCACTCAAGGTATAAGCAAAGATCAGCTGCTGAACAGAGCAACCGTACACTAAAGGTCAAAGAAAAGTATATAAGAATCTGTAAGATGATACTTGAAAGTGGTTGGTATCTACTCAGAGGGTTCTAAGGCAGGTTTAACTGTATGTATTAATCAGCAGAAACCCCTAAACTCTGTGAACAATACATGTTCTTACAGAGGGAAATGCAATCAGACATCATAGGACCTGACTGCATTTAAAAATAATGCACATAAAATAACATGCATTTAAAAATAATAAATGTGCACTTAAAAATAATGCACATAAAAATAATGGTTTAAAAATGCCTTTCCAGTACAAATCAGGGCAAAAAAACCAGTCTTTATAAAGCTACCAGATATGTTTTTAAAATGCAAATATGTTTCTTCACCAAGATGCCATCTATTCAGGAAAATGCAGTAGGTAAAAGCTAGTCACAATCAAAAGTAGGGAATCAGAAATGTGTAAGGACTAAATCCAGCAACCCAAGAAATAATCACTAAAGAGCTTGAAGGCAGTGAAATCAATGTACTGTAGTTCTACAGGAGGGAGCAACTTGCAGTGAGCTCTCACAAGATATCAAGCTCAGCTGTGTTCAATAGGAGTTCCAGCCACACCACCGTGAAAGTAGCTTTGGGTGCAGGAGCAGACAGAGTACGGATTCACTGGTCCTAAGAGTTTACTAAGGGAGCCATATGGCTCCTCTTACCACCTCAGGATTAAAAGGAGAATTCTATCCTGCCCTATCCTCTATGGAGCACATAGCCCAGTCATGCCTAGGGATCCAGATTTGCCCCATGAAGGCAAGATCATAGCCCTAGTCTTTGTGGGTGTTTCAAGAACATTCCCAGACTATGACAACTAAGACATAAAAAAGATAAATAAAAAAAAATTGAGAGAGAGAAGAGATGTATTTTCCAGGATAAGAATTTTTTCCCCTGAAGTATGATATAATTTCTAAGAGCAACATTTCTGTATAGCTTATGGTTACTGAAATTCAAAAACAATCCAAAAGGCATGGAAAAAACAGAACACAAAACACAAGGTCAGCACACAGTTGGGAAAAAAATAGGGTTTTCCAATTAAATGTAAACCCACATAAGTGCCTTATTTCCCATTACTCATAGGTAGGAGTGGAAATTAACCGCAACACACTAGAATGCAGTGCCAGAACTGAAATTAAGAGGAAGACCTCCACAATTCAAGAAAGTGCTTGAACTTGCTTTCGAAACACCTGGCACATGCTGGAGGGTTAGAACGTCAATTTGGGAAAGTTTAGTAGGGTGGAAGCATGGCCCTCCTATATAGCATCTTTTCATTGGAGAGTTTGAAAGCATTGTACACAAACACAAAGTAAACCTGATAACATCCTGGGCTGGTGAAGTACTACAACAGCCTTTTCACAGAGGGGTAAACTGAGAAATGAATAAGATCCCACTCCCCAGGTCAAATACTAACCCAAGAAGAGAATCCATAAGACCACACACCTATTCCTATATTGTGCTAGCTAGAACACATTCCCTTTCATAAAGATAGAGGACCAAATTCTTTGCTGATGTAAATGGGCACAGATGTATCAAAATTCTTGAAGTTGCACCGGATTATTTGTTCCAGAATTTCCAGGTTCTTATTTTAATTACAGTTCCTTGAGCAACTTAGTTCAAAATCAAAAAGTGATTTAAATTTACAGTGGAAATAGTAAGGTTTTAAAAGTACCAATGAATATTGAGGGAGAAACCCTACCTTCAGTTCCCTTATTCATCCCATATTCCACACGGTCATTATAACAAAATATTTGCAGGTAAAAAATATTAAATACTTACACACAGCATCAAGACTCTGTCCAAAAACATGTTTTGCCCTGCCCAAAATCAAGTAGGTATTCCTTCCTTCATTCAAGAGGTACTCAAGAATACCATATATCTCATTTACCGTGAGATCTGATTGGTTGGTTTAAGCATGCTTCAATTTAACTTTTGTTGGTTTTGTTCTTTTAAAAGGGAAAGTGTAAAATTTTGTTGAAGTGTGAGTGTGCTAATAAGAGGGCCTAAAGCTTAATTACATTACTACAGATCTACACAATTCTGCTGTGAGGAAGACTCTATAGTTAAAGTATAAAAATGTTAGTTAGAATAGTGTCTTCTTCAAGAAAAGAAGTTTAAATAAACTGACTTACAAAGCTTATTTATTTTACTTTACTTTCCAGAAAAAATAATAAATGATGCTTACCTATTTGAATCATTCCTTCTTTACCAGCCTGCAGAGGAAAAAAAAACCAAAAAAACAAACACACACAAAACTGTTATTTTAATTATTATGTGATGTGTTACTGCAAAATATAGGTTTCTAGAAGGTGGAAAATCCCTTAGCTTATATTGCACTATTCCACACTTCTGCTTTTGGTATTCCTAATTGAATAACCAGCTGTTCCCACCAATATACTAATAGACTCCATAATAAGTTTAAAAAATAGAGCAGCTAAGAAGTCTTAATTCTGAATGAACCATTCTATAAATTGTGACTCTGTGCCAAAAAATAATTCCAGTGGCCAAAGAAAGGCCTTAACATTAATCAGAGCTATGATTCCTGAAGAGTAGGAGTATGAATGAATAATCAGGCATGTATGCTGACGGTTTGATACTAGGAAAACCAAGGAAAGCAAACTACCCTTCTCTACCTACAGGCAGTTAGGCATCTGACTGAATAGCTCATGCAAAGAAGTGGGAGAGCTATACACAAAGGAGTCAGACACAGCAGCCTGCTGAATCAATGAAAAAACTCCCACTAATTTCAGCTGGCTGCAGGATGGGACTCAAGGTAGCTGCTGCCAAACTAAGGACACAGTCAAGTTTTGGGTTTACCATTCCGGGAACAGAAGGGAGGACAGTGAACTCTGCAAACAGAAGGCGGAGGACAGAGAAAAAACAGCCCAGCAACAGAAAAGAGAGAAGCCAGAAAATGCTCCCACCACCTCCCCCGAGCTGTCAAACTTTGTAACAAAAGGATGGTGCAAGCAATTCCCTTTTGAGGTGTGCACAATAGATCGCTCTCCCTTAAAGCCAAATTATTTCCTCTGCAGACCACATTTCCTCACTGGCAAGAAAGAGACCAGAAGACAATTACAAGCCCCTTGAAAAGAAACACCCTCCTTGAACGGATTTCTTAAGGGATCATAATGAAAGGGGGAGGGGGGGAGGGAGGAGGAGAACCAGCATCCAGATTCATTCATGATTCCAGATGCCTTAAGAGAGAGGGATAGTGACATAACAAAAAGAACAGAGCAGCTCAACTGGTGATGGCAATATATTTCTCCCTGCCGGTATTATTAATCATTGTTGAGACTAATAACTCTTTAAATTATAGGGTAAGACCCTAGCTTGGGCAGCAATAATTCCTGTGAGGTCAAGCAACTTAACGTGCACTCGCAGTCAGTCCATTAAAAGACGATTTAAAACCAACCAAACATTGCAGAGGGTGGTGGGTGTAGGTGGAAATAGAAGACGTTATTGCTATTGCTCTGTCCAGAGACTTAACTGGAGGGGAGCGCTTTGGCAGTACCCGATCAAGCGATTTCACAGTCAGTACCTGCAAGGCAATGCCTAAAACCAGCAACCGAGTGTGTTCCCCCCTCCTGCTCCAAATGCAAAGGGGGGGGGGGGGTGATAGCTGCATCAGCTCTGGGTGCAGCAAGCGATGTGCATCCTGGAGCCACTTACTTGTTTCGCAGTCCGAACCCCTAGGAGAGAGGCTGCTACTACCAGCAGTGACAGGAGAACCATCCCGAGCCGAGCTCCCCTCCCGAAAACAAGCTGCAGCCTCCGCCACCCAAGAGCCGCGCGCGCAGAGACCCGGGAAAGCTTTGCAAACTCGCTGGGCGGCGGGCGGCACCCAACGCGGGCCGGGAGCGTGTCTTCCGCGCCGCCTCCCTGCACGGGACCAGGGGAGGTGCGCGCCGCAGGGGCGGCTGCTCGCCAGCCCACGTGTCCGGGGGAGCGGGGCAGGGGGAGCCACTGCGCTGCTGCTCGCCGAGCCCTGCCTGCGCCGCGCGCCCTGCGGGGCTCATAAAGCTACCGGCTCCAGCCCCCGGCCGGGCTCCTCCCCCGCGCCGCGCGCCACCGACGTCAGGGGCTCCCCCCGGCGCGAGCCGGCCGCCTCCCCGGGCTGCCGCTCTCTGGAGAGAGATGCTGATCCTGGCGGCACTTCTGGGCGCGCGCCGGGGGGGTAGAGTGTGTGTGTGTGTGTGTGTAAGCAGCTGTGTGTGAGTGTGTGAGTGTAAGCAGCTGTGTGTGTGTAAGCAGCTGTGTGTGTGAGTGTGTGAGTGTAAGCAGCTGTGTGAGTGTGTGTGTGTGTAAGCAGCTGTGTGGGTCTGTGTAAGCAGCTCTGTGTGGGTGCGTACGTGTAAGCAAGCAGCTGTGTGTGTGTGTGTAAGCAGCTGTGTGTGTGTGTATGTGTGTAAGCAGCTGTGGGTGTGTAAGCAGCTCTGTGTGGGTGCGTACGTGTAAGCAAGCAGCTGTGTGTGTGTGTGTGTAAGCAGCTCTGTGTGGGTGCGTACGTGTAAGCAAGCAGCTGTGTGTATCTGTGTGTGTAAGTAAGCAGCTGTGTGTGTGTGTGTAAGTAAGCAGCTGTGTGTGTGTGTGTAAGTAAGCAGCTGTGTGTGTGTGTGTATCTGTGTGTGTGTAAGCAGCTGTGTGTGGGTGCGTATGTGTAAGTAAGCAGCTGTGTGTATCTGTGTGTGTAAATAAGCAGCTGTGTGTGTGTGTATCTGTGTGTGTGTAAGCAGCTGTGTGTGTGTGTGTGTGTGTGTGTGTGTAAGCAAGCAGCTGTGTGTGTGTGTGTGTGTGTGTGTAAGCAAGCAGCTGTGTGTGTGTGTGTGTGTAAGCAGCAGTCACAAACCAATGCTCGGAAGGGACCGAGGGTTTTCTAGAAGCAACAGAGCAACCTATAAACTGCGTGCACCGCTAAACAGAGCGTCTCCCTTACGCTACGGTTAATTACACATGCACACAAACAGGTACAAGCGGCATTGTAAGTGGCCTCTCGCTTTTTACATTCTTTCCTTACTTTAATCAATCCAGCAGCAAACATTGTTCAGCCATATGCTCCCCCCTTCCATGCACTCCAGACGCTACCAAGATGTATACACCTGATCACCTTTATGCATGGTAGGCAGTCCAGTTGAATTAGATGGACTTCTACTGTATTAAAATCAACGAGTGATCCTGTGGTACCTTGGAGACTAACAAATATATCATGCGCTTTCATGGGTAAAATATGTTAATCTAAGGTGACACAGGACTGCTCATTTTTAAAAAGTTACAGACTAACAGGGCTACCCTTCTACTGTATTGTGAGTCCACGGATACGTCTACACTGCACACTTATTTCCAAATACGCTGTTCCGGAAGAAATACTCTGAAATAGCGTGTCTACACTATAGGGAAGCCTCAAAATTAGTCCAAGGTAGGCTTTCCTAATGTGGATGCGCTACCTCGATTCAGAGGCCCAGGAGGCACTGGGGAGTAATTCATTTGAATGGCCTTGGAGAGGAGCTATTTCAAAATAGCAGCAGTGGAGCATCCCCACTACTGCTATTCCAAAATAGCTATTTCAGAATAAGCGTTATTCCTCATGGAATGAGGTTTACAGAAGTCTGAATAAGGCATCCATTATTTCAAATTTATTTTTAAATAACAGAATTGCTGTGTAGACACTCGCATTGTTATTTTGGAATAACAGTCGTTATTCCAAAATAATGCTGCTGTGTAGACGCACCCTACGGGAATGTGAATTCTGTGAACTCAGTCTGCAAACTTAGGCGTGTACATACATCTTCGCAGGATCAGCAGCTGGCTCCCACTATGTTAGGTACAAGGGTCCACCTATGCAGGCCTGGGATCTTAGGCTACGTCTACACTACAAAGAAAAGTCAGAAAAATATATGCAAATTGCAAGCCGTAATTGCAAGCCGTGTATCTTTTTCTGCTTTTCTTTCAAAAGAAGCTTTTCCGAAATTTGGCACGTCTACATGGCGCCAAATTTCAGAAAAATCTGCTCTCTCGAGCCATCCCTTCTTCCTCATACAACGAGGGCTGGCGTTTACAGGGCTGGGAAAGACCACGTCCGCTTTTCCAAAAAATTTTCCTTGGACGCAGCATTGTTTTTCTGGGATAACCCTAACCCTGTGGTATCCCAGAAAAGAGCTGCAGTGTAGACATAGCCTTAGATTGGTAGACCCTCTAACAACAATTCCTATTGTGCTCAATACACTTGTCCTTTATAGCTGCCTCGAAAATGCCACACACTTGCACCTATATAACATCACTTCATTGATTTGGTAATATATGCAGATCCACGTGCATCTCAAAAGCAAAAATAATTATTCCATAGAAGTAGCTTTTAACAAGACATAGATAGAAGCATAAATGGCTCAGCAATAGACAGAGAAAAGGATGAACTCTATAAGTCAAGATTAATCAAACTGCTCACCCACCTTCTGCATTTTATCAACAATTCTTGGTCCTGCATCCAAGGGGGAAAACTTCTATAATAGAGCTAGTCAAAAAATATTTTTTCTATGAAAAGTTTTGATGCAAATTAATTTTCTTTCCATCAAAATTGTTTGGGTTTTTCCAGCCCTAAAAGTGGTGATTTTTTTTTTTTTTTTTTTTTTTTTTTTTGGTAAGGGGAGGAATTACTGAAAAAAAATTAGTCTGAGAAACATTTTTGGATAAAAAAAATTCCAGTTTTCCCATATTTGGAAGTTTTGATGAAAACCAGAAAAATGTAATTGAAAATACAAAAATTTCCATTTTGACATGACATTTTTGTTGAAGAACTATTTTGAATAAAATAATTCAGCCAGACCTAGTCTTTTTATTATCCTCATGCCTGTTTGAAGACCCAATAAAGTCAGTGAATGGAGCTAATGGCTACATTCGAAGCGTGTTAAGTTTAACAAGTATCATGCAGGTGAACCCCTGCAAGATAGGGGCCTTCGTCTTTTAATCCCTCAACTTTGCTTTGAAAGTGAAATATTGGTTGCAAAAATGGTTCTACTCAACCAGCAATCCTTTAACACCAGCAGTTAAGATATTCTAGTGAGAGCTGCTGTAGCAGCTCTCTTACTGAAGATCACACCTCTCAATATTCCAGATCCTTTATTTTGAGACACATCTTTGCTTTCTGCTATGCTGATCTGCAGAGCCAACCTGGCAGATTTCTGCTTTTTCAGGGAATTACTGACTGAAAACCATACAGCTATAAGTGAATGAAGCACACCTGCCCCATCATAAATTCAGATGGTAGCTTCCCACAAACTATATTACATTCTTTTAAAAGAAAAAAAAACATAGTAACCAATGTGTTACTTTTGAGATTCAGTGCATAATTTAGGATACACAAACTTTCTACTGCTGCAGTACAGTTTACTGCTGCATGCTGTCATTTGTACAAAACAAAATACAACAGCAGCCAAGTACAGTCTATATATTCTGATTCAATAGAATTATACATTATACAATGAATATCTGTAGGAGTGGTAGGGCAGAGGTAGTGGCAAGTAGTGTGGCCAAATTTTCTGTATATTTTCTCTAAATATGAGTACACCTGTGCAACTGTAATTCAGTCTTCTTGTATGCATTATCAATATTTAATTATATCATTGTATACTATTTTTTCCACAGAATCTCTATCTTATTCAGTGCACTGAATGGATGGTACTCAGTTAATGAGAAGTTATTCAATATTTTTCCCATTGTTCTTCAATTGGTGGCCCCAGATCTTATTTATTGCAGGCTACCCAAACCCCACTCAGAAAAAAAAATATTAATTTCCCCGTAAACTTTTGTCTAGCATTCACCACTTTGGTATCCAAGAGCTTCAGAAATAACCAATTTTTACAACATCCCTTGAGATGGGGGAGGATGTTATTACCCCCATTTTAAGATGGGGAACGGACCCACAAAGAGATTATGGTCAAAAGTATCCACTAATTTTGGATACTCAACAGGAGGCCCCTAGGATCTGATTTTTCAGAGTACTTATTTAACACTTAATATTTGAAAACACAGCTCCCATTGACTTCAATAGCAGCGATCAGTGCTCAGCACCTCTTCAAATCAAACCCCAGAGTCTCAAATCAAGCACCCAGAAAGAGAGGCGCACACAAATGACCACTCGTGAAGAGTTTGGTTTAAGTGACTTGCACAGCATCATGTAAGATTTCTGTGGCACAACCAGGATTCCATCCTGCTGCTCAGGGTAGCATTCACTTACCTTAGCCATGAACATCTCTTTCCTTTTCCTGCATTGTCCTGCCTCATTCATTACACACATTCCAACACTGAACTGTGCCCCAAACATCTATCCACATCTATTCTATACCTCAGCCTCATGTCCTGCCTCAACACCATGTGGGGGACCTGTTGCCATCTAAACCCGGCAAGAAGCCCAGGTGGGCCAGTCTATAGCCCACTCTGGCTCCATGGTCTACCAGGGATATTAGTTGGGGGACATGCACATGGCACAATTCACAAAGTACCAACATCTGTTGCTTTTGCAGTGAGGGAGACCTGGTGCACATCTACAAAGGGCCAGGGCCTCAAACTCACACCCTGCAGGCCATCCACAGCCGGAGCATATTTGCCAGGCTCCTCCAGTAATTCCCAAGGCCATGTCCCTCAAGGGATGGGGTGCATAGCGGGGATAGGTGGAGTGGGGCATTGGCTGGCAGGAAAAGGTGAGGCTTAAGGGAATGGGGAGAAGCACGCACCCCTAGCTGCTGGATCTTCTGCACCCAATTGCATATATGCTCTGGCCCGTAGCTGGCCTACGGGATGTGAGTTTGAGACTCCTAATATAGGTTAGAAGTCCCCTTGTGTGTTAGGTTGCAGTCCCCTTCTTCTGGCTTCTCCAGAACCTCCCACTGAGGTTCTGGATGCACTTCTCCCCACAACTCTGGCTCTATTCACTCCACAAAATTGCAGGAGCTATTCCTCATCAGCCTCTTCTTAGCACTGATGGCTGTGTCCCACAAACAATTTGGAGCCTGGACTTAGTGATTCCTCCCCTTTGTTAAGGGGAAGATCCTTTAATTTTGAGTGGACATTTACCAGTACTTCGAGAAGTGCGCAATTCCCAGTGCCAAACTGTGCACACTAATGCTCCAGACTGTCCACTTCCTCACCCTCATGTCCTACCCCAACACCAACTGTTCATTAGTTAGAGTTTGATTTGTGCTGTGAAGCAAGAGGGTTTATATCCCTTCCAAAACTGTGGCTTTTTGTTGTTGCTGGTGAATCAGGGCCTTAATGTCCAAAACCCTTCAATCATTAATAAATTAGGGTTTTATGCTCCCCTTTCTCTATGAAGCAGAGAGGACCAAAAGGAAATTCAATGTCGAATTCTGCCAATTTACCTAAAACCATCACAAAATGCCATGATCCCTAATTCTGCACCGAACACAGAGACAAGCTCCTCGACAACATTCAGTAGAACCTCAGACTTACTAACACCAGATTTAAGAACTGAACAGTCAACCTCACACCTCATTTGGAACCGGAAGTATGCAAAATCCAGCAGCAGCAGAGACACACGCACACACACAAAAAGCCAGTACAGAACAGTACTGTTTTAAATGGAAACTACTAAAAATAAAGAGGAAGCTTTAAAAAAAAAAAAGTTTGACACTGTTTCTGTGCTTGTTTCATTTAAATTAAGATGGTTAAAAGCATAATTTTTCTTCTGCACAGCGAAGTTCCAAACCAGTATTAAGTCAGTGTTCAGCTGTAAACTTTTGAAAGAACAACATTTTGTTCAGTTACAAACATTTTAGAGTTACAAGCAACCTCCATTCCTGAGGTGTTCGTAACTCTGAGGAGTTACAAACATTTTAGAGTTACAAGCAACCTCCATTTCTGAGGTGTTCATAACTCTGAGGTTCTACTGGACTACCTCATTCCCAGGTACTCACAGACCTCCTCTGTGGGATCTCCATAGAACTGGGGCTCATCTGGGACCTATGTTGTCAGTTCAGGATTGGGAGAGCCCACAGAGGAGTAGCCTCTAAGGATATAGCTACACAGGAAAAAACATACAAAAAAAAAAAAAAAAGACCCATGGCATGGGAGACGTGTCTTGGAACATGACCACCAGTCCCAGGCTGAATGTCCATGCTGCTGGGTTTAGCCCCACAGTGCAAGCTCCATGAGCCCCAGACAGTTGACCCAGACTCTGACAAGGTCTGTTTGGTGATTTTTTTTTTTTTTTTTTTTTTTGCATGTTGCGTAGACATACCTTCAAATATTTGGATGACACAATTCCAAGGTTGATCTCTACAGCCCTCTTGCGCTTTCTGTCCCCCGCCATATAGGCTTTACTGTAAGAGGGTACGATAGAATCAGGTCTTATATGAATATATGAATGCAATTATTGTCTAAGCTCACTAAACATACTTGGTTAGTTTTTGAGTCTGCTGGAAGCTTGTTTAAATACGAGAGAGAGAGAGACCAGAAAGATGCCTTTGAATGTTTAGCAGTTATACATTTCAAGTGGAGTTTCCATTAAGATAAGAGAGTCAGCTTATACACCATGCAGCATTGACCATGAAGACCAGAGACATTTTTTTTCACCCCTAATCACAGAATGGAGCCCTGGTGCTAAGCACCATAAACACATGCAATAAGAAGATAGTTTGTAAGCTCTCTGGGACATGTTCTAAGCATTGGTCCATAATAGCGATACTGGTGCAAAAATCCTGCACCTGAAGAGGTGCTCATCAAATGAATTGTTCTAAAATAAATGCTGGCCCTTACTATGTTTTTGTACAGCATTTGGCATATTGGGGCCTCAGTCTTAGCTGAGGCCTCTACACCAAAATTAAGAAACATAACAGGACTATTCTTTTTAAAACAACAGCACAAGATTTATGGGGCCAAGGTTTAATCACAAGATGTGAAATTTCACTTCAAGACTGGAGGGACATTAAAATTAAAGTTTTTACAAGAAATAAAAATCGGGGGAAAGTTAAGGTAAAGGGGCAGTGCATGTGATCACTTTGCATAATAGTCACATTTGAAAAAAATTGTGCAATTAATGAAAACATTAAAATAAATGAATACAGCACATAAAAGCTTATTCTAAGAATAAAATGGAAAGGAGATCAAGCAAATCTGTGCCACAGATGCAGATATATCAAAGCAACTATTATGTGGCATATGAATAAGAGAGGACAACAACATTTATTATCCCCCTCTCAAAAATAGAATATATTGTAAAATGGTAATTGTCACTGAGCCAAATTCAAGAAACAGATTATATATTGGCATAAACTCTATCCTCTAGGCATAAATTGTAATTGTCCTCACTGGAGTCAGCAAAAACAGGTACCCTATTATTTACAACTCTCCAGGTGCCTAAGGAGGACATGGAATTTCACACTCCTCTGTGGGATTAGACTAGATTACCCTTCAGGTCCCTTCTAACCCTATGATTCTATCATTGTTTGTATATTATGTATGCAGCACCTTGCATGTCAAACAGCACAAGGTGCAAGTATGCGACTAGGTTACTGAAGAAGAGGCTTTGTATGGGCCCTCTTTAGAGCAAGAATGAGCTGTGCCTGCAGTCACCTTCTGTTTCCCACATTAAGTGCCTGATTTTAACTAGTGCATAAAAGCCCTGTCTCATTATCTATACAGCAGAGCCAGTGAATGGGGTGTGTTCAACTGAGTGAGTATTTCCTTATGATTATTATTACAAATCACAGCTGTAATAACAGGTTTGTGCCCCTCCTTTAGCACCATATTTCTGGTCATCGGCCTTCATGTCTAACCCTCTTACTTTACAGGCTCCTCATTCAAGATAAATGAAGTGCAACTATGTGGCAAGTTGTGTAGCCTAGGGCAGGCCCTCTCAGACAATGACAAGAGGCCACTTTGAGTTTAGAGGCCTCAGCCCAAGCCCCAGGATGCATCTAACTTCTCATCTACGGGATCAAACTAAAACCAAAAGAATATATGAAAATGAACGCTTGAGACATTTATTTATTAAGTAAGTAATTATACCAATAGCATGTATATTAAAAATGTAACTTTAATTGTGAGTTTCCACTGCAAGCAACTAAATTTTAAGAATGCTTTTCTGGCTTTGTTGTGTACAAATTCGTTTATAATTGAAGAAAAATCTAATTTACATGTAACATCACTGTTAATGTTAAGCATTGCAAGCCCATTCAAACACTCTTGTCCCATTGTAGAACGATGACAGTTCTTTACTTGTTTTAACACGTTGAATGTGCGTTCATCCGAAGCCACTGAAGGAGGGAGACTGACAAAAATACGTAATGCAACTGCAATATTAGGTGATACAGTTGACAGGCCGAGATCAAATATTTCTTCAAGCAGTTCTTTTGGCTTGCAGTCTGATTTAAAGTTGGTGAAATGTATACGTGTCAGCAAGAGGATCTCATCCCTTTTGAAATTTCATTGTTGTACCTTTGTTGACACTGTTCAGCCGCTGAATATAGCACTTCATCACTTAGTTCTCTGAACTCCCAAAGGAATCCAAAAAGGATACAAATTTGTCGCAGTGGCTCAAATCGATATGTAAGACCAGAATTGATGGCGTCAATAACAACAAAAAAAACATTGACTCAATAGTGCCTTTCTGCATCAGATTGAGATGTTAGGCTGTGATTAATGGCAAACTCAGATGAAATGTCAATACCCTGTGCTACTGATTTGGACTCAGAAAACACCCTGAATCCAAATCACCCCGAGGGATGCCCTGGCTGCCAGGAAGTCCAAACATACCCCCTACAAATTCTATGAATTGTGTGAGTGACAGGGTTGACTTCTGAAGGTTTAGCAAGAGACCCAACCAGCTGAGCATGGTCATGGTGAGCTCTACATTCTTAGGAGTGGGTGGCTTGTCCACATCTCCCATGTGGCGCTCCCAAGATAGGGATTCCAGTTGCACAGGACTTGACGGGACTAGCGGAGGGGCCGGAGTCAACAGCGCTATACAGGTGGGTTGCTTCAAAGGATGCTCCAATGCAAGGAGGCGACCCTTTAAGCTTTTTAGCACTCAAAATAGGGAACTGGCCCCTTTCCTGCTTCTGTTTCTGCATCGGAGAATGGGATCGGTGCCAAGAACTGGCGTTCAGGAAACAACGGTGCCAGGGGGTCTTGTCTGACGCCTTCTGCGGAGCTGGCACACTCCGCACTGACAAAGGCACACTGCATACCGAGGTCACCGATTCCGGTCCCGTGGCCTGCAGTGGCAGCTGGGAATCCAAGGATGCCTCCATTAACAGATTTTGCAGGTGAAACTCTCTGCCCCTTCTAGTTCTTGTTGTAAAGGCCCTACAGATCTTATACTTGTCTGTGAAGAAGGCCACTCCCATACACTAAAGGCAGGAGTCATGAGGCTCACCCGTAGGCATTAACCTTGTGCACGGTCTGCACTCCTTGAAGTCAGGGAGCAGAGGCATACCCCAGCCCCCAAATAGGGGAAAAAAACCCACAGAAGTCCCCCCCACACACACCTCTCCAGATGAACTTAACACTTAACTAACTGCTTAACACTTAAAAGAACTATCTACAAAGACCAACTAGGGAAGGAAGCAAGAGATGCTAGCTGAGGGAAGGGGCAGTCGGCAGGGTGCTATATACCTAGCCATACTGGCACCACTCTAGGGGTTTCCCCTGCTGACTTAGAGTATCCAGCTATGGAAAATTTTCCTGGCAACCGTGCATGCGACATGCACACGCCTAAATTGGAATGCACATGAGCAATCACTCAAAGAAGAACTGAAAGTGAAATCCTAGTAAGGAAAATAGAAAGGAGCATAATGTCTGGCAAATTAAGTGTGAAAATATAATTAGAAAGGCCAAAAAAGAATTTGAAGAACTGCTAACCAAAGACTCAAAAAGCAATAGCAAATTTTTAAGTATATCAGAAGCAGGAAACCTGCTAAACAACCAGTGGGACCACTGGACAATCAAGATGCTTAAGAAGCACTCAAAGACGATAAAGCCATTGTAGAGAAATGACATCAATTCTCATGGATTGAGAACTGGTTAAAAGATAGGTGGTGAAAGCATAGATATAAATGGTCAGTTTTCCAAATGGACAGAAGTAAACAATGGCGTCCCCCAGAAATATGTATCGTCCTATTCAACATATTCATAACCATAAATGATCTGGAAAAAGGGAAAAACAGTGAGCTGACAAACTTTGCAGATGATACTAACCCACTCAAGACAGTAAACTCCAAAGCAGACTGCAAAGAACTATGAAACAATCTTACAAAACTGGGTGACTGGATAACAAAATGGCAGATGGAATTCAGAGTTTATAAATTTAAAGTAACACCCATTGAAAAAACTAACCCCAACTACACCTATAAAATGATGGAGTCTAAATAAGCTGCTATCACTCAAGAAATATCTTGGAGTCACTGTGAAAAGTTCTCTGAAAACATCCACTCAAATGTACAGCGGCAGTCAATAAAAGCAAACAAAATGTTGGGAATCATTAGGAAAGGGATAGAGATAAGAAGACAGAAAATATTATATTGCCTCTACATAAATCCATGGTATGCCCACATCTTGAAGACTCCATGAAAATGTGGTGAATCCATCTTTAAAAAGAAAAAAAAAGATGTATTGGAATTGGGAAAAGGTTCAGAAAAGGGCAACCAAAATAATTAGGGGTAGGGAATAGCTTCCATTTGAGGGTAGATTAATAAGTCTGGGACTTTTCAGTTTGGAAAACAAACAGCTAAAGGGAGAGGTATGATAGTGGTCAATAAAGTTATGACTGGTGTGGAGAAAGTGAATAAGGAAGTGTCATTTACTCCTTCTCATAACACAAGAACTAGAGGTTACCAAATGAAATGCATAGGCAGCAGGTTAAACAAAACAAAACAAAACAAAATTAAGTTCTTCTTTTCACAGCATACAGTCAACCTGTGGAACTCACTGCCAAAGGATGTTGTGAAGGCTAAAATGATAAAGGGTTTGAAAAATAATTTTGCAAGTTCATAGAGGATTTGAGCAAGATACTCAGGGATGCAACCCCATGTTCTGGATGTCCTTAGCCTCTAGCTGCCAGAAACTGGAAGTGGATAGATCATGGTACTGTGGAACTGGTAGATCACTTGATGATTGCCTGTTCTTTACATTCCTTCTGAAGCACATGACCACTATCAGAAGACAGGATACTGCGCTAGATGCATCTTTGATCAGATTCAGTATGGCTGTTCTTATGGGAACACGTCAAAGTGCTCAGGTGCTGGGGTATACCTAATGTTAATCTGCAAGGTAAAGTAAAGACTTGCAGAGCACAGAGGAGCTTGTGGGCCAAGGACCTGACACTACTTTGAACCAGTTTCCCTCTTGCCAGAGACAGGGAAACAAGGTGATTTACAGTTCTGAGCACAGAAGCTTTACACAAGAGAATTTTGATTCCTACCTATGCAAAAATAATAAGAGTGCTATCATTATTCAGCCCACAAAGTGACTGTCCTTTCTGAACCATTTACTGTAAATAAATTGAAAGAATGATTGCACATATTTGAATTTCAGGAATTATTACAGTAAATCAGTTTCCTAGGTCAGCCAATCAGGCTTTAGGACCTTGGATTTCAGCAACACTGAATTCCCAGGACTTCATAAATGGTGAAGGTCACATAGTGACGAAAATATGACAAATATTGCAATGTTGCAAAAGTCCTGGAACAACCATTAGAGATCAACATTTCTAGTCATTTCTGGAACTAATTATTGCCAAATCAAAAAGTCTGAGTATGTTTCAATATTACATTTTAAGCAAATTTTAGCAGTAATGTTTGCAGAAAGAGCACATTTTATGCAATTATTGAAACAATTTTTGGAAGCTTTGTAAATATATAAATGCAAGAATTTGCACTGGAGACTTGATTCTAAGAGAAATATTCACTCAGGGAACAAAAATATACCACCTAACCTAAAGTCTATATGTAGTCAACACAGCTCATATATTGAATATTCACACCAATTAATTCTGAACAAGCTGCAGACAAAGAATAAACAGGAAAATGAAAGAGAAAAAACCCCATTTTGCTTTCAAACAATTCATTAAGAAGCAAAATGTTGATGAATAATTTTTCACTCATCAGCAAGTCTAGGAAAGACATGACATCTTGATGTAGAAGGGAAGCACTTAATATAGCCCATTGCATGTCCACTTTCCCCTTCAGTTTCTCTTGATTTTTTGAGCATTTAAAAATATGCCACTCACTAAAAGTAAGCTGAAACACTCCCCAATCCCACAGAGGACTACAAATTCAACCTGACAGAACTGAGAAGAGTCATCAACTGTCAGAAAAGGAGGGGAGAGGGAAAACAAGGACACCAATAAAGTCACAAGCTTCCCCAATAAGGACAAAGTCCTGATGCGATGTAATACATTGCTGTATGCAGGGGCACCGACAGCTTCCGTAGGCCCCCGGGCAAGGTATGGGTCTGGCTCCATGAGTAATCCCACATACATCAATGAGACTACCAACGCTATGCTGTGAGTGAGGGTTTTGAGATTTAACCCATCTTGCTCACACCAGTAATTATGCTTTTTTTACCTTGCTAATAAAGCCAAAATCACTGTTTAGAAGGGATTAATCACACTTCTAACTGGAATTTTTCATGTGGGGAACAAACCTCATATTTTGCATGATTTCTTTGCAGCCACTGATTCACATATAAAAGGCCCAGTAAGGAGATGGTATGCATGAATCTAGTCAGCCATTTACCAGTCAGAAACAGAATGAAGAACTACCACCAAAAACAAAAAAACACCCTAAGAATGAACAGCTACCTTTTTCATTGCCATTGTCAAGTTTAAAATCAATAGTTATCAAGCTAATTGGCTTCCTCTACATTAGTAAATGTATTTCAGGACAATAACAATGCAACTCCCCACTGACTAGTTCAGCTGCAATTAGAACTTCCCCTATTCCCAAGGGTTAGGATTTTATCTGAATAGATTAGCTCAAATGATACACTAGATGTAGCCACATTAATCATTTTTGTTGCTCTTTATATCCTTGCCATAAGTATAAAAATAAGCCACGGCTAGGTTCCAGTGCTCTTTTATTTTGTAAGCATTTTAATATTGACCACAGCAGGAACCCAAGAGACACAACTGTTCCTGTAAACTACTAATGGCTCAAAGAGCAATTTAAACAGAGAGAATACAAATGTGAGGGCTATACTCTACTCAGAAGTCTTGCTTGATACGATGAGTGTGTTAGTTCAAAGAAGACTCAACCATTTTTTTCACTTAACACACTATGCAGTCTGGCTCCAATCCACCAGGCATTTAGCCACATGCTCAACTTTAAGCACTTAAACACCTTCGCTGAAATCAATGGAGATTTCAGACATTTAATTAAATAAAAATCAGAGAACACATTTAATCAGTTCATAATATTTTATGCTGAACCAAATAAACTCCAATTATCACTTATTATTTCACCTCCTCATTAGAGAAGAAAATACAAGACATTACAACTGTTATATGAGATTCAGCTACACATCTTTCATTGACTTCCAGGGGAGTTGCATAGCTAAAGCCTGTGTAATTCTTGACAATGTGAAACTCTGTATAACTCCCTTATTGGAATGAATCTGGCTTTACTTTCAGGGTTGATTTCCAAATTGGCATCTAAAGCCTTAATTTCATCCCCAATTTGATCAGATATATTTTCCCAGTCATATAAGTAAAATCCATTTCTTACCAGCTAAGGGGAACATGTGTCCTCCCCATGTGACCCTTCATGTGACTCCTCTCCATCCCTAGTCCAGGCCTCCATGCTTTCCCCATCCCCTCCCTGTGATCCATTCCATGTTACCTAGGTAGGGGGTTGTCACGGAGTGTGGGGGAGTCACCGGGCCCTGCACCCCCATCCGCAGCCAGATGTGACTTTCAGCCAGCATGAAGAACAGTTCCCTGCCTGCATAGTTGTATTCCACTGAATTTCCAGACAGGCGTTGTTAATGTCAGAAGCAACATTAACTTCCAGCACAGAGCAGAGGGAAATGGGCCATGGGCACAGCAGTGATAGCTGAGGCCACAGTCCTGCAAACAATCATGCACTTTAACCATGTAATTAGTCCAACTTCGATTGATACGACAACTCAGCATGCTTCTACTTGAGCACGTGCCGAAGAGTTTGTAGCAACAAGGCACAAATCAGCTAGCTCCTTCAGGAATGGTGTGACTGGAGGAGGGGTTTGAGAACACACAGTGGCTGATGCCCTCTTCATGGTGATCCTGAGAGTCTCCCTCACTGATCCATTGGTTCAAAAGAGTTGCACTCTTTGCCTCTCCATGTGCAAGTAACCCGACTCAGGGGGAGGAGCATCTGAGGTGAATCCCAGAGAATTTCCAGATGCTCTTTTTGCCCCACTGCAGGACAGCATATATGGCCCTATGTCATTATCTTACTTTTTTAAAAAAATTTACAAATTATGGTCATTAATCTTAACAGAGGGACGAAATACTATACTTTGAATTAGGATAGCTCTGGATTTATTTCCTTTAAATTATAGTAGGATAGCTCTACATTAATTTCCTTTAAATTAGTTTACTGTTCATTAAAACATAGGGTGCGAAATTAAACTTAAAGTTAGTGGTGTGTGTTTAGCTATGAACACATATCTATAGCTACATACACACAAATATGTAAATACATACATTCACATAAAGGCACACTCTTCCTCGTTGTTTATTTCTTCTTTACCATCCTTTAACACAGTATGTGTATATTTATAAACCACATGCTGCCTACCACATACACACACACTATGTAAACGGACAATGAAAAAGGGAATAAGCAGGGTTAGTATTTCAGGTTAGCTAAGGATCAGGAAATAAATAGCATTTTTCAAAACCAGTATTTGAATGTACCATAGTTGATTAGGTCAGGAAAGTGAGGATTTTCATTCAAGGGAACAGAAATTGTGCAGTATAATTAAATACTTATTTTAAAAAACACCGAATGGGCCTGATTTTCCATTGCCCTGCATTTAGAGGCATTTATAGATTTCAGAGCAAATATAATATGGGCTAAATGCTTCTCTTCTGCACTACTTTGCACCAGCATAAATGACTACCCAAGGCCACAGAAAATTAGACTACATCTTACCATCCATGTTTAGATCTCACAGTGACAAGGGGCCTATTAATAATACAAGCTTGGGTTTTCAACAGGGTCTGAATTTCAGAGAGAGTTTGGCTCTTAACTCCCTTCAGCTCCTCTGAAATTGCCAGACAACATATATTTTACATTACCTTAGATAACACTAGAGGAATTCCTTTCAAATTAGGCTGGCACCATCCACAGGTCAGTCTGAGTAATGTGGCCTTAGTTCTGTCTTTTCTGGAATGTTTCAAGATCACTACATTAGTTTTCACAAAGATGAATGAAAACAAAAACAAATGTTCCCAGTCACCAAACACAAAATATCATCTTAATAAAGTATTGCACAAATTGTAACACATCAGTCACAGGTAACATTTTACCATGGAAGTAAAATAAAGCACATCACTTTAGAAACAGTAAGAATACTAAAAAGTATTTATATACTGGTGAGAACTTCAGGTTTGCTTCTAGCCAACATTCTTTTAAACAGGACAACACATGTCTGGGTCAACACAGGTTAGGAATATCAATCTGTCTTCTGTATGCTTCATATTTCATCGACAACAGTCAGACAACAGGAAACGTACTGAAGAGTCTGGGACAGTTATTCTTTGTAGGAATAGCAAAAGAGGATAGCAAATGTACAGCCACTATAAACTGTGCATTCTGTGATATATTCATTGGCTGCTGAACATTTTAACAAAATCTTTCACTCTAGCTCACAAAATCCTGCATAGGTTTGCAAGACTCCCCAAATTAAACTCCTAAAGTAAAAAGTTGAAAAATATTTGCTCTTTATGCTTAAAACAAGGAGGCCCCCCCTTTTTACCCTATGCCATAGGTCTATATATTAATTCTTCAAATAATTCAGAGGAGTAGCTGAGTTAGTCTGTAACTGGAAAAACTTAAAAAAACATGTAGTCTTGTAGCACCTTGGAGACTAACAAAACGTAGATGTTATCATGAGCTTTCAAAAGCTCATGATACCATCTACATGTTTTGTTAGTCTCCAGGGTGCTACAACACCATTTGGTTTTTAAGTTTCTTCAAATAATGTGTATATACATTTTTTAAATTAATCCATTAATGACTTTTTTATTACCCTTAGTTCTGAAATGTGAGGCTATTCTAATAAGGAGGGACAAAGGAATCCATTTTCTCTAATATTGAATCCACTTCTGTACTTGAAAATTTGACTCAAACCTTTACCACTCCAATTAGAACCCTGTGAGAATAGCAGAAGAGAATGGGGAAAGAGAAAAAAAACCAATGAAAATGGTGTGAAAACAGAGCAGAGGGTGGGTAGAATAAAAAGAGAGAGAGAGAGAGAGAGAGAGAGAGATTATGAAAAAAGAAAGAAGGGCAGAATAGGAAGAGCTCTGAGATATGACTTTCTTGATTACCATGAGAATCCTTTGGTACTAGAAATGCTCTAAAGCATGTCCCTTTCCGCTTCACCTCCTACAAAGCATTCTGGAAATAGGCAGATATCACATGGATAAGGAAATGGGAGGGGGCAGTTATTCACTCACTTATTTTTTCTAAGATGCTGGAGATGGGACAGTAACTGGAGATATTCTCATCTGATTTTTTTCAGTGTTGTGTAGAATATTGACTTTTCAGATAGGCTGGTGGGTTTACGTTTTTGTGTATGTCTTCACTATAATTGGCTCAAAGGCGACAATCGATCCAGCGGTGATTGATTTATTGCATCTAATAGACATAATAATTGACCAACGAATACTTGCCCATCAACTCCAGTACTCCACCAGAATGAGAAGAGTAAGCAGAGTCATCAGGAGAGCATCAGCTGTTGACTTACTGTGCTGAAGACACTGCGGTAAGCAGACCTAAGTATATTGACTTCAGCCACGTTATTCATGTAGCTGAAATTGCATAACTTAGGTCGACAGTCCATGGTAGAGTAGGCAAGGCCTTTGAAAGTATCATTGATCATTTACATTAGCAATGGGCTCAAATGCCCTTTGTTGGCTTTCACCAGCTAAAATGGGCTCTTCAGGTAGAATATTTCTCAGGACTTCTTGAGTTTCATTCTATCTGATGGGGTAAAACTGGGTCAGGTGTTGCACGATGGATAATGTTAAGGTAGACAACTCTCACACTGACAAGGTAGCAAGTTTATTCTGAACTCACAGTGGATCTTTTTCAAAGCTGAATGAGAACTCTTTGTGGGGGCCCATATTTAGATTATGCAGCAGTATGTAGTCCTGATCTACAGCACCTTCTTATGGCAGCCTTGTTTTTAGGTTGTTCTAGCTATCACGGAGAAATTCAGCTTGTGATCCTAAAGCCTCATGTAGCTCTTTGAGGCCTTGAATGTAGCTGCCCTAACATCTGTGGTCTAATGAATGTTTCTCTCAGTTGCACTGTGTGTGGCAGATGCTGCCAGTGTGGTGTTCCCTCCAGGGCCACCATTTCAGATTTTGGTAGAGGTGGGTGACCTGTGCATGCTGTGATGGGGAAGGAGTAAGAGCATAGAAGTAGACTCAGAACAGTGACTTCAGCAGTGTTACTGAGCATGCTCAGTGCAAGTCAAACAGTAAATTGGGGGACAGGAGAACCAACCCACCCGCTTTCCCCCTGACCCACATCACCTCTTTCCAGGGGCTACTAACACATTAGAAAACTCTTAGTTTTTTTGGCAGATGACTTAGCAATTAGCTGAAAGGAGCACTATATCTAATTCCTATATAAAAGAAAGAAAATTAAATAAATGGTAGATCCTTCAGCTCTAATACTAACATATTCTGACATATTGTGGCAGATTACTTAAGGGACACTGGTTATCCTTAAAATTTTAATATATATTCTTACTTTGTTATTAACTCAAGGCAGAGAGAGACTGTCAGGTCTTCTGGGCTTTCTCTCAGCTCTGAGATGGGAGTGGCGTCTAGTGGGTTACAGCAAGGAGAAGATACATTTGGGCTCTGTATAAGAACACCAGCATGGTCAGACTGGGTCAGGCAAATAGTACATCTAGCCCAGTATCCTGTCTTTCAAAAGTGATGAAAGTCTCAGGGAAGGAGAACATCCAACAAATGCAAGAAGCATGGGGAATAATCGGGAAGAACTTAAAGTGCCAGTAAATAAACAAAACTGTGACACAATTGGTATCACAGAAACTTGATGGGACATTAAACAGGATTGGAATATTGGTATAGATGGTTACAGCTTGCTCACGAAGGATAGGCAGGGGGGAGGTTTTGCCTCATATATTAAAAATGTATATACTTGGAATGAGGTTGAGATGGACATAGGAGACAGACTTATTGAGGGTCTCTGGGTTAGGTTAAAGGGGGTAAAAAACAAGGGTGATGTCATGTTAGGGGGCTACTACAAACCACCTAACCAGGCAGAAAAGGTGGATGAGACTTTTTTTAAACAACTAACAAAATCATCCAAAGCATAGGACTTGGTGGTGATGGGGGACTTATGTTCCCAACAGATGTCTGGATAGTTTAACACAGCAGGGCACAGATTATCCAACAAGTTCTTGGACTGCATTGGAGACCATTTTTTGTTTTTTATTTCAGAAGGTTGAGAAAGCTACTGGGTGGAATCTGTTCTAGATTTGATTTTAACAAACAGGGAGGAACAGGTTGAGAATGTGAAAGTGGAAAGCACGATTAAGAGGAAAAACAAGTGAAGACAGTTGGCTGGAGGCCTAATTTAGGCTGCTAGGTAAGAGACTGAAGACCAGGACCTTCATGGTAGTATTCTCTGAAATGTTTGCAGTTCCACATGTAGGGCCAGTTAGATAGTGAGACTTTACAGTTCTGCCTATGTGGATGAGAGGATAACAAGGATGGCCATATATATATATATGAAGATATACCATCTCATAGAACTGGAAGGGACCTTGCAAGGTCATCAATTCCAGTCTCCTGCCCTCACAGCAGGTCCAAGTACCATCCCTGACAGATTTGCCCCAGATTCCCTAAATGGCCCCCTCAAGGACTGAACTCACAACCCTGGGTTTAGCAGGCCAATGCTCAAACCACTGAGCTATCCCTCCCCTGACCTAGCCCTCCACCTTACCAAGAGGTGAACTGAAGCAGCCACTTCATGTGCCTGGGGGGGAAGGGGCATTAGGACCCAGAGTGAAGAAAATTGTGTCTTCTGCTTGTGCATATGTGTTCTCTCTGCTCTAGATGCACAGAGATGGTGGAATGCCACGAGAGGAGTAGAACAGGAAGGAGCAGAATTGAGACGTTTCAAAGTTTTGGCCCAAGCGAGGGGGCATGGGGGCGTCCTTTTTGCTCCCAGCCTCAGGTGCCAAAATGTTGTGGGCTGGCCCTGGAGGATAATGTAGGAAGGAGGGGTTCAGATTTATTAGGGCTGGGGGAAAGTCAAAAGGTACAAAGGAGCATGTGGTTTGGACACAGACATCCCTGAGGGGAGGATCTATTAATGGAGATTCTCTATGTCCTGGTAAGGCAGAGAAGATGGAAGATGATAAAATACAGGGAGTTTCTCATGAGAAATAGTCACATGAAAAATAATTCCATTCAATTACATCATGTAATGGCAGAGAGCTAAAAAGGGACAAAATTGTAAGTGCATATATACAAATACTAGAAATCTAAATAAGATGGGTGAACTAGAACACCTAATTTTAAATAAAGATACTGATATAATACTCATCACAGAAACCAGGGTACAAAATATAATGGAAGGACAGAGCAGGTCATGCTAGTGGGGAAGTGGCATTATATGTGAAAGAAAAAATAGAGTCAAATGAAGTAAAAATTTTAAATGAACCAAACAGTACCACAGAATTTCTATGGACAGTAATTCTATGCTCTAATAATAAGAATATAGCAGTAGGGATATATAACCGACCACTTAACCAGGATGGTGATACTGACTGTGAAATGTTCAGGAAGATCAGAGAGGCTATAGTAATAAAACAACTCAATCATAATGGGGGATTTCAACTATCTCCATATTGAATGGGTACATGTCACCTCAGTATAGGATACAGAAATAAAGTTTCTTGATACCTTAAAGACTGCTTCTTAGAACAGCTAGTCCTGGAACCCAAAAGAGGAGAAGCAATTCTTGATTTAGTCCTAAATCGAGCACCAAATCTGGTCCAAAAGGTGAATAAAGCTGGACCGCTTGGTAATAGTAACCATAATTAAATTTAACATCCCTAAGGCAAAGAAAGCACCACAGCAGCCCAAAACTGCAGTATTTAATTTAATTTAATAAAGAGGAATGACACAACAAGAAAGTTAGCTACATAGAAATTAAAAGGTACCATGCCAAAAGTGAAATCCCTGCAAGTTACATGGAAACTTTTAAAAGACACCATAATAGAGGCTCAATTTAAACATATACCCTGAATTAAAAAAAAATACAGAACCAAAAAAAAGATCACTAGAACCAAGTAAAAGAAGCAGTGTGCGACAAAAAATAACCCTTAAAAACTGAAAGTTAAATCCTAGGGCTCATCTACCCTGTGCTAAAGTGTCAAAAGGATATGCAAATTCTGTGCTGCGTAAACCTCATTTTTTGAGGAAAAGTGGCTTTTCGAAAAGGGACGGGAGGTTGCCGAAAAAAAGCGTCTCAACTACTTTAACTTTCGAAAGCTCTGCTTTCGAAAGTAAGATCAGAAGATATGCAAATTCCCACAGAATTTGCATATCCTCTTTTGACACTTTAGCTTAGTCTAGAAGAGCCCCTAGTGAAGAATAGAAAAGTGCATGAACTCTGGCAAATGAAGTGTAAAAATATAATTACAAACGTCAAAAAAGAATGAAGTACAGCTAGGAAGTCTGCTAACAACCAGTGGAGCCACTGGATATTCAAGATGCTAAAAGAGCACTCAAGAATGATAAGGCCATTGTGAAAAAACTAAATCAATTCTTTGCCTAGGTGTTCACAGCTGAGGATGTGAGGAAGATTCCAAAATCTGAGCCATTTTTTAGGTGACAAATCTGAGGAACCATCCCAAATTGAGGTGTCAACAGAGGTGGTTTTGGAACAAACAGATAAACAGGAATAAGTCACCAGGACCTACTGCAGAAGGTTATACAATGGAAGTTACAGCTATTCGGGCATATCTGCAGAATGAATGACGAGCAAAAAGTTAAGACCCTGGTATTCGGCATAATGGATGGTCTGAATAGGAGAAACAGACCCCACAGAGAATGGGGAGTTGATATAGTAGATTGGTGCGGAGCTAGTCTACAGAAACTAAGCCACTCCACACTGGACAGGGAAAGATGGAAGGAAATAGTGAGGGAGGCATCAGAAACCAACGCGCATTGAGCCCATGGTTGTTGTTGATGATCAGATGATATTCATCCAAGAGGATCTCAGATGTGAAATTGAGGAACTGCTAACTGTAGTCTGTAACCTATCATTTAAATCAGTTTCTGTACCGAATAACTGAAGGATAGCTACTGTGACCCCACTTTTTAAAAAGGGCTCTAGAGGTGATGCTGGCATTTATAGGCTGGTAAGTCTAACAAACTGGCTGGTAAGTCTAAAAGTATCTGACAAACTGGTTGCAACTATAATCAAGAATAAAATTGTCAGATCCATTGATGAACGGGGAAAGAGTAAAGGGAAATCACGCCTTGCTAATCTACCAGAATTCTTTGAGGGCATCAGCAAGCATGTAGACAAAGAGGATCCAGTAAATATCGTGTACTTAGATTTTCAGAAAGTCTTTGACAAGGTCCCTCACTAAGGGTATGTCTACACTAGGAAATCAATTTCAAAATAACTAAATTTGAAATAACTCCCAAAATAACAAAATCAAAATAGTGGGTCCTCACTACAGGGGAGCCTCAAAATTAGTCTGAGGCAGGCTTCATTATTGTGAATGCGCTACCTCAACTTAGAGCCTCAGGAAGAATTGGGGAGTAATTACTTTGAATTACTCTGGGGAGCACTTATTCCAAAATAGCAGCAGCAGAGCGTCCCACACCAACGCTATTTCAAAATAACTATTTTGAAATAAGCGTTATTCCCCAAGGAAAGCAGGAGGACAGATTTCAAAATAACCAGCCCGTTATTTCAAAATAACAAGGTTGGTAGTGTGGATGCTTCGCTTGTTATTTCAAAATAAGGGGGCAGTTATTTCAAAATAACTGCCTAGTGTAGACCAGGGCACAAGGCGCTTAAGCAAAGTAAACTGCCATAGGATAAGAGGGAAGCTCCTCTCATGGATTGGAAACTGGTTAAAAGATAAGAAGGAAAGCATAGATGTAAATGGAGAGTTTTCAGAATGGAGAGAGGTAAACAGCAGTCTGTACTGGGACGAGTCCTCTTCAATATATTCAGAAATGATCTGGAACAATGGCTAATTAATGAGGTGGCAAAATTTGCTGATGATACAAAACTACTCAAAATAATTAAGTCCAAAACAGACTGCAAAAAATTATAAAAGGATTTCACAAAACTGGGTGACAGGGCAACAAAATGGTACATGGAATTCAATGTTAATAAATGCAAAGTAATCAATACTGAACACGTAATCCCAGCTACACACAAAATGATGGGGTCTAAATTAGCTGTTACCACTCAAGAAAGAGATCTTGGCGGCATTGTGGATAGTTCTCTAAAAACATCCACTTAAATGTGAAGCAGCAGTCAAATAAAGCAAACCAAATGTTATCGAGCCATTAGGAAAGGGATAAAAAATACATCCAGAAAATGTCATATTGCCTCTACGTAAATCCATAGTATGCCCACAACTGAATGCTTCATGGAGATGTGGTCGTCCTGTCTCAAAAAAGATGTGTTGGAATTGTAAAAGGTTCAGATGAGCAACCAAAATGATTACAGGTAGAGAAAGAATCCCACATGAGGAGAGATAAATAAGATTGGGACTTTTCATCTTGGAAAAGAGACAACTAAGGGGGATATGATCAAGGTCTATAAAATCATGACTCATGTAGAGAAAGGAAATGAGGAAGTGTCATTTACTCCTTCTTATAGCACAAGAGCTAGGAGTCACCAAATGAAATTAATTGGAAGCAGATATAAAAGAAAAGGAAGTGCTTCTTTAGACAATGCACAGTCAACCTGTGAAACTCCTTGCCAGAGGATTTTGTGAAGGTTAAGACTACAACAATGTTCAAGAAAGGACTAGATAATTCCTGGAGATTAAGTCTGTCAATAGCTATTAGTCAGGATGGGCAGAGATGGCCAGATGGGAATGGGCAACAGAGGATGGATCACTCAATGATTACATGTTCTGTTCATTCCCACTGGGGCACCTGGCATTGGCCACTGTCTGAAGACAGGATATTAGGCTATATAGACCTTTGGTCTGACTCAGTAAGGCTGTTTTTATGTTCTTAAACCTTATAGGCCATGATTTACACCCCATTTCAGCTGAACATTTAAGCACATCTAAAGTTAAAAGACATGCTTAAATACTATTGAAGCAAATGGGACTAAAGGGTATGTCTAGAGGTAAGTGGGATGAATCAGATGTATACCATGCTTTTATATAAGGGTTTTCGACATGTTCATGAGGTTCTATTACTTCGATAATGTAGTAGGTCCTGTATGGATCTTTTCTCCCAGGTGGCATTAGTGTGCATTGATTTCAGTAGGATAAGTCAAATGGATAAAATTAACCAGTAAATACCCTATACACAGGATCCCTAAAAGAAACAGTCTAACTTTTCGTCCTAAGCAAGGAAGCAAACAATATGACATCTAGCTTGAATCAGACAGGAGGATTCAAATTCTTTGTTTATCCTATTCAAAATATAGAATACTCTCCTTTATAGACCTCATTCTTTGGGCATGTCCATATTGCCGTCAGAAGTGTGATTGAGCGCATGTAGTTGTACTCGAGGCTATGTCTACACTACGGGGGTTTTCCAGGATACTGGAGGTATCCCAGAAAAACTCTGCTGCATCTAGGGAACGCATCTGCTCTTCCGCTTTTATTTGCGGAAGAGCAGACACACTCTTTTGGAAGCCCTGTCTTCCTCCTCCCATGAGGAAGAAGGGTTCTTCTGAAAGAGGAGGCTTTTCCAAAATCTGGCCCAGCATAGACAGGCCAAGTTTCGGAAAAGCCTCATCCGAAAAAAACTATCGGAAAAAGGTACACAAATTGCACTCCGCAATTTGCATACCTTTTTTCCGATAGATCATTGTAGTGTAGGTATAGCCTGAGCTAGTTATAATCTAGCAGCATGAGAACCAACCACATTGAAACCACTGTAACATATCCTTCAGCAGGGGCTAGCTGAAAAAGTTGAACATTATGCACATGCAGAACAGTAAGCTTAATATGTTCTCCTCCTCCTGTTTTCCATTTTCAAGCTCTTTCAATATTTCTCCAAACAACAGGGAAGACATTTGGGGGCTAATTTTTGGCTAAGAAGGTTGGGAGTTTTACTGGCTTCCAGAATATGGCCAGGGGAGTTTCACGTGAATCTGAAACGAATAGCAAATTCTGGGAAATAGTTCCAAACCTGCCAGGAAAAATTCATTGAAATCCAGACCATTCCCTCTCAGAAGATTTTTTTTTTTTTAAATCTACACATAGGCCACAAAACACACCTGTTTTCACTTTCATTGTGGGTTTCACACACCTCGGCTTTTCGTTGTATCGCTGATGTTGGTAAATTGCCCATTTTATAGTTTTCATTACTGGCCTAGGAACTCAGTATGGTCAGATTATGCTTTCCAAAGACATGCTTTTCATTGAAAACAAACCAACCAACCAACCAAAACCAAGATACTCTACATTTGGTGCCAAAGCTTAACCCTTTTTTGCCCATGGTGACATAATACTAAGTACAGAATGTGCTCTATAATATACATTAATAAACAAATCTCTCTCTCACTAACCGGCTGAAAAGTATCCATTCATAATGCAATGATACACTTTTTCCTATTTTTCAATACCTGCCTGTAGATGTGTATGGATGACTAAAATCAGATGTCCATTTAATTCTATTTCTTTATAAACCCAATTAATCAATTGAAGGTAGAGCCCTTTCCTATATGAAAACTGGAGAGACCACTGTGACAGATATTTCAATCACGTGCAATATTTCTGAGGACCGTATTGTATTAAACCAATAAATGGCTTATTTATGATTGTGTTTGATTCAATGGGTAGGGTTACCACATCTCCTACAGGAAATAAACACAGTGGGAGGTGATTAAGAGGAGCCACTGAGACTAGACAGTCTAGACAAGTACCAACCATGAAGTGGTTTGCTTATATTGGTTAAAGATGGGTTTACCAGAGACTAATGGACAAAAGAAAGGGCTTTTGGTCTAACACGGGAGGTTCTCAAGCCTCACTGCATCAGAACCTTCTTTGTAACAAAAATTCCCACATGACCCCAGGTGGGAGGGTGGGACCGAAGCCTGAGGCTGCCTGAGTCCTGCCACTCAGGACTGAAGCCCCTGGGCTTTTGCTCCGTACCCTAGCAACTCTAAACCAGCCCTGGCAACTCCATTAAAATGGGGCCTTGACCCATAGTTTGAGAACCGCTGATATGAAAGAATGAGCTTGAACGGAGTGCCCTCTTCCAGATCCAGCTAATGAGCAGGACGTTCTGTCTGGACAGAGGGGGAAACCTTGACAGGAGGGCTAGAAAAGCGTTAGTGCACCAGAGCTATGACTCATAGATGACCTCTGATAAGCAGTCAGCATGCACGTATGAATATTTATTGTTTTTATACATTTTCTTTGTAATGATTTTACCTTCAGAATAATAGTGCTTGCTTACAAAGAGCTGTGTAGTCACTTGTAACAGCAAGCTTTAAAATGGTTATTGCCCTCAGAACAAGCCACACACAGGCACATGCCATTCGGCAGATGGGATTACTGGCAATATCACAGTGTGTTGCAGGGAGCTGCACAACCTTAAAATCCCTGGTTCGGAGGGCGAGAGGGGTTTGTCTCCATCCAAGAGAGATGACAGCTGGGAGCCAGTTAGATGGGTTCTCCTGAAGGACCATGAAGGAGGAGGGGATAAATGTAGGTGTAGTTATCTCAAAACTGACAACCAAAATTTTTAAAGAACAGGACATGTTTTCATTTTCAACCTCTGGAAATTTTTGGCACACACTAGCTGGACATGTAAATGGTGTACCTACTTTACAGGAAAACAAATCCAATCAAATAATGATTTTCTTTAGAAAGAAATCATTCTAACACTACTATGAGAGCAACACACTAAATTCTAAATTTTGCTATGAACATTGCATATCTTGAGAGAAAGACAGAAGATTCACATTACAGGAGATTTCATGGAAGGCATCTTTTATTATAGGTATTAAGAATAATAGGTTACTAACCAAAACCTTATGCCTTACAAATCACTACAGTGGACAAAATTGGCGTTTTTACTTTGTAAGGGATCATGCAAAGATTATTTGGGTTGGCATGCTAAAGTTTCACTTTGACTTTCAGGAGCCACAGAATCTGAAAATAGAATGAAAGCTGCAGAATTTCAGCTTACTTTGCATTGAAACCATGAGAAACCACAGATTTTATCTTATCTAAATTAATCAGACCAAGGTCACTTGAAAAGGTCCACAAACTCTAGCATACTTTTTTATGAATTTTGAGGTGGTAAGGTGATCTAAAATAAAGGCACTTGGTTCTGAGTTCCACTTCAAATATTTGCACATTTCTAGCTGCTAAAAAGTAGTGACACAGTATAATCTTTCACTTTATAGAAACAAACTCCTGTATAAATTCAAAGAGCAAATTATTCAAAGTTTCTTTTTTCATGTAGGCAAACCAGCACTTGCTTGCACAAACTTCCAGACAATATTTCCAATGAAAATTAAAATTGGTGCATTCTACATAATTTCTGTGTACAAATACAGCTTTTGCATGTGTACATAAGGAGATGTACATCCTAATTTGACATATACACAAAAAGGTGGTCTTTCATTAATTTGGTCATAAAAATCCAATCAAAACATACAAGGACAAAAAAAATGCATAATTTTATTCCTTCTATATACTAGAGAAAATTAGAATTTGGGCCATAGGTCGAAAGACAGAGTCCAAAGTCAGCACTCAAGTTATATGCATGTTTACATCTGAGAATACAGGCACTGCACAGGCAAGTAAAGTAGGCTGGTGTTCATGAGTAAGTTGCCTAATTAGTGATTTACATGACCAGTCATCTCCTTGTATACATGGCAGTAATGCTAAATGCAAGGCCAAATAATGAAAAACAGAAATACAGAAAAAATGCAGATGAAAGTTCGGGAAAATTCTGCCCTCAGTCTCCAACTCCACTTCATCTCTTAAAAAAACAAAACAAAAACAAAAACAAACAAAAAAAACCCACCTAAAGAGATTTGAAAATATATATTAAAAAAATGGAAATTGTTTTTCCTTTGCCTGGCATTTTTTTGGCTTACCAAGTATTAGTAACCTGAGATATAGGTTTCCCACTATCGTTACCAAACCCATTCACTGAAGTTCCCAGTGAGCTCTGCAAATTCATAGTGCTTGTGTATTAGACATTTTACATCTTTATTGTGCTTCCGGATCGCAGTGTGCATACCTTGCAAATCTAGCGATTCACCTCTGTAAACAAACATTTGTCTGATGGTGGATGGACTAATTTTGAGAGATTTAGCTGTTCTTTAGTAGGTGTTATATGGACTTGGGCATCAGCAACCAGTTTATCAACTAAAACTTAAGTTTAGAAAGCTGGCACAGTAATTCAATCCCAAGATCAGGGGACAGCTAATGAATGGTGGAAGTACAATGCTATCAGATTTTCTTATCTTGCAGCACAGGCACTGTTTTTTCTTGTTCTACCCAGCAGAACCCTGCCAGAAGCTCTTGGAGCTGTGCTGATGTTCTGATATCCAATGAGTAATGCTGGCTCTTGCAAAAAATGCAAAAGGCTTGTCTTTACAGCGAAATGGAAAAATAGGTCAACTTTTCATATAAGTTTTCTAAGAATGTCCCATTTATTTCAAATAATTATTTTCAAAATGTGGGGTTTTTTAACCATATTATAGCTATTCAAAAATAGGATTAATGTGTAATGGATGTTTTCATGAAGACACTAATTATATTTTTCTTAAAAATGGAGAAATATTTTTGGAAAATGTCATTAAAATTACAGATTTCAAAGTATTGTGACCAGCTCTATTTATTTGTCTTTACAAAAACACTTTCCTTATATATGATTCTATGTCATATTGGTCACTATTTGGGATGATCATAGAAAGATGTGTTTAAGAACATAAGAACAGCCATAATGGGTCCGGCCAAAGTTCCATCCAGCCCAGTATCCTGTCTTCCAACAGTGGCCAATGCCAGGTGCCTCAGGGCATGTCTACACTGGGGAGTTATTTCAAAATAACAAAGCGAGTATCCACATTACCAAGCCTGCTATTTTGAAACAACGGGCTTGTTATTTCAAAATAATAACTCCTGCTTGTGAAGACGCATAATCTTATTTCAAAATAGTTATTTAATTTCAAAATAACCTGGTAGTGTAGACATAGCTTCAGAGGGAGTGAACAGAACAGGTAATCATCAAGTGATCCTTTTCCTGTCATTCATTTCCATCCTCTGACAAACAGGCTAGGGACACCATTTCTACCCATCCTGGCTAATAAATATTGATGGACCTAACTCCATGAATTTATCTAGCTCTTTTTTTGAATCCTGTTAAAGTCCTGGTCTTTACAACATCCTCTGGCGAGGAGTTCCACAGGTTGACTGTGCGCTGCATGAAGAAAAACTTCCTTTTGTTTGTTTTAAACCTGCTACTTATTAATTTCATTTCGGTAACCACTAGTCCTTTTCACCTTACTAAGCTACTTGTAGAGGAACAGATTAGTCTTAAACAAATCTGAGGATTAGTCTTAAACAAATCTGAGGCGTTTTCATGAAAAATTCCAATACACATAAATCTTTTTATAAGTAGCTTCAATCTAGTAAATTTGTTGAATTTTAAACTAATCCCTTCTATATTGCAGATTTCAACTAACATTTTAAAGCTATGATCTTCTGACAACACATTTGCTGGGCCCCCAGACAAAGTGGGGCAGAGGCCATTCTGGGCTCCCAAAAGGGGTGGGGCCTTGCGTGGAAGGGGCAGGGCTGGGGACAGCCAGCCCTCAGAGCCACATAGAGTGAACCACATGGCACTCTGGCAGTGATTTAAAGGGCCGGGGCTCTGGCCACGGCAGCTACGGCAGCTACAGTAGCTCCAGAAGCCCCGGCTCTTCTGAATCACCAGGCCCCAGGGCAGTTGCCCTCTCTGCCCTCCTCCTCCCCCTGGACTGTCAACAGGCCTGTCCCTCTTATGGTAACAAAGAAGATGATGCTTCACCCATTACTTTATGTGTGAACTAATTTTGAGAATATTGTGGCTGCCAAGTCATTGCTCTATATTTAGCAACTTATGTCTTCCTGGAAATAAATCTTCTTACCCCACTCTTAGAAGCCTAATTTTCCCCTCTGCCTCAATCTTCCAGTAAGAAAACAAAATATATTTTAATGGATCAGGAGAGAGTCCTGTGGATCCATCCCTTGCACTGGGGCTTGACTGTGCCGTTTGCTTGGACATGTTCAGTCTCTACCTGCAGGTCACACTGCTGTGCTAACAGTCTAAACCCCAGAGAAATGATGTAATGATTTGGTATCAAAGTAAGTGGTTAAAAAAAAGTGTCTATAGAAACACTAATATTTCAACTAGCAACAGTGAAAAGGAAACCAACCCTGAAAATATGCTGGGGAGACTAACAATTTATTTTGTCCAATAAAATATTTGTTCTCATCCTCAAAATAGTTTCCAAAATATCCAAAGAATAAGAGGTTGCCTGCAAATACAAGAGCTTCATTTACGGCTACTTATGGAAACGAAACTGTGTATCACTCTATGGGCCTATAGGTCACAATAAGCTTTGGATGAATTCCTATCATCATATTCAGGTGCTGACAGTACAATAATGTTTTATGCTCTTTATCATTCACAGACTTTTTCCTGACCTAATCCAGCATGCTCTCACTCATTTATATAAGTATTCCCTGATCTCATCCACCCTCATTTCAGTTCTCTTCCAATTGGTGCAGAAGTACTTTACAGATTGAATGGTTACTCAGGATGAATCAGCACCTTAGAGACTAACAAGTTGATTAGGCGTCCACACCTGCCTTTTTGCACAAGAGCTGTAGTGCAAAAAACTGTAGCAGCAGTTTTTGCGGAAAAACCTTGTAGCGTAGACATAGCCCAAAAGAAAGAAGTTACTTGTGTAAATGAGGCTAATCAAATCAGGATGGATGTGGCCCATTCAGAGCAATAGAAGTGGAAACGTATTGAGAGGGGAAATTGACCTTGTAGTGCGTTAACCAGTTAAGATCCGTAACTCAATCCTGAATTGATAGTATGGAATTTGCAAATGAATTCTAGTGCAGCTGTCTCCCTTTATAATCAGGTTTTGAAATTCTTTTGTATAAGGACGGCTACTTTCAAATCCATTACTGAATGTGCAAGGAGGTTTATGTATGTTACCTTTCCTGATGTCTGATTTGTGTCCATTTATCCTTTGGCATAGAGACTGTTTGGTTTGACCAATATACATGGCAGAGGGGCACAGTTGGCACTCGATGGCCTCCGAGTTAATGATTTTTGCCTTCAGCATCTTGTAAGGGGAAAAGTAACTTCTGTTCATAATTTTGAACTGGAGAGGTCTCTGTCTCACATTAAGAGTGGCTGTTATTGCATTCCTATTGGCTTCTTTCCATAAGCCACCACCAGTATAATTTTTCATTTCTTTTGCCAGCCTTCTCTTCCCGTGTATTTAGCATTCATGTGGTTTTCAGTTGGGCATAAAACTTGGAGAAAATATGGACACGCAAAATGGTTTTCTGGTTTTTTTTAAAAATATGTCACCAAGACTTTAGGGCAAACATGCCAGTTATTGAAAACTTCAGGCTGGCTTCAGAACGTCCAGTCAGTCAGCCCTCTCCACTCCCCAAAAGGAGGAAAGTCCAAGAGCTACATCCCAATTAAACAGCTCCTTAGCCCAAGACCAACGAACCAGAGTCAACGGGCATAGATTGGCTACAGTTTTTTAATTGTACTGCATCTTTAATACCTTACCCAGGGCATTGCATGAAGCTGCACTGCCTCAGTGGAAACACTGTATGTCAGGGAGGAAATTACCTCTTGGAGCGCCTGACTGTGTCTGTTGTGTCAGCATTAAGGCAGGTGACCGCATGTGATTGCCCCATGCAAACAAACTACCCGGTGATGGAAGGACAGGAGTGCATAGCCCACCTGCACCCTGTTCCTTTCCACTGCTTTTGAATGGCTCTATCAAGTTTTACAAACCAGGCCTTTGATGCCACAGTCATACACTGGTAACCATCCATCCATCCAAGCATATGAGAGCTGTCTGCGTACACCAGACCCGATATTAATTTTTAAAAACTCATCAGCATATTGAGTGGAGTTCTTTAATTTCTTGATTTAATCTAAAAGTTAGTGTGGCTTCCCCCTCAATTCTAGTAGGCTCTGAAGGCACACTCTCTGCCCAATGGTGTTGCACTATAACAACAGAGTAACATTCAAACCAATGTCAGACAGACTGCATCTATCATCCAAAGTTTCACTTATATTGACTTCTATCACTATTGGTCAGATTTTCAGGTGTTCAACACCCACACTTCCTGAAGCACTTTAATATTTAATGCAATCATTTAAATATTAAGAAGCTCTTAAAATTTTGGCCATTATTTCATTGTCCACATGAGAAGCAACTTCTTACAAAATCTGTGTGCAATTCATCATATTCTTTTTTAGTAGGTGAAGTAACTGATGAGGCTTCCAGCTTACACAACAGATGAGCCAAACTTTCCTGACTAAGAAAAGTTCATCTGAAAAGTGGGTTGTACCCACGAAAGCTCGTGATACCATCTACATGTTTTATTAGTCTTTAAGGTGCTGCTAGACAATTTGTTGTTTTTTAAGTTTTTCTAGTTACAGACTAACTCGGCTACCCCTCTGAAGTTTCCTGACTAAGGTCAGCATAGCATGTAATCAGAGACTTGTATTCAAGCATGTGGCTAAGATGCATTGACTATAATTGCATTTAAGCCCACAAAACTAAGAACACATATTACGTCCTATGACAAATAGGGCACTGAGATTAACCAAGAGGGAAATGCACTCCCTGCTCCCTCAGTCAGATTGGCAACACTCAGGACTGAGGAGGAGGCAGTATATCATCTGTCCATCTGCAAACAACTTGGGCAGCAGGATTTCATCCATCTAGCTGAATATGAAAGCAAAGGTGACTTTCCTTTTGATTCAGCTCATCACTTCTATGGAAAAGGGCTATAACTGGGAACACCACTCTGCAAACCGGCTATTCGTATATAGCTCCACAAAATACTCATTCATTTTTATTCCCTAACATCTCTTCTGCACTCACATCACAACCTTTGCTAATACCTCTCAAACTTTAAAGTTAGGACAGGTTTTACAGGGGCCAAGATATATAGAGCCTAGGAGACCACATAACAAAGAGAAGGCTTCTCCCTGGCTTCTAAGCATGACTGATGCATCAGATTTTGTTTATAAGCATCAGAAACCATATATTCTTGGGCCATCTGCAACTAGTTTTTGCATTTCCACATCAGAGGCAATGAAGCAAAGATTTATTTGTTTTTAAAGAGACAGCTACAACAGGGCTGAAGAATAAGGAATTAAAACAGTGGTGCTTAGAAGCTCAGTCAAACAGGGATTCCATGCACAGATATCTCTCTAGCTAGCCTTGATGCCTCTTTCCTAAAAGATTAACACTTTAGCAATGGTCACATGGACATGGCTGCAGCTTGAGTGGGAATTGAGCTGAGATCATTAAGTGAATTACTTGAGATATTATAATCAAATATTATTGCAAGAGTTTCCCCTCCTCCCCCCGGTCTTGGAGCCTTTACTTGCACTATAGCTAATTTAGATTAACTACTCTATTTTTTCTTCTTCTGATGTAGCCAAATTATTACTCTTTCCTTGGAGAAATCCACACAGTTGTTGATTTCTTTATAAAAGAATCATTCTATACGCCATGTTATTCTTCAGAGACTAAATTCTGATTTCAGTTCTCCCTGGCTAACCCCACTGATTCCAACACAACTGCCAGTGTGTAACTGGAAACAAAATTTAGGTCCATGACTGAAGTTCTCTTAGCTCTGTAAACAAAACACACTTTTCTGAGTCATGAGGAAATCCCTCTATTCTCCCCCCATCCCTGCATGCAGATGTTTTAAATGTACTCGGCCGTAGTAAAGACAAGAAAAGCCTCTTTACTATAAATCACTGAACCTACTGGCCTATTCACGTTACGTTTTTGTATCAGGCATTTTATTCATTCTCAGGCATATGCCATCTCAGCAGTTTACCACAGACTAGACAGAAACATGAACTCCCCACCATCATACTGTTGATGTTGGCTGTCAGGCAACCGTGAAACCAGCTCCACAGGAAAGTCTAATATTTGAACTTTTCACTCTTATTTCATTTTATTAGACAGCAGTGAACGTTAGCTTTGTAATAACGGCTGAGCTTCAAACTTCAAATGCTGGTGGTCAGACCCAGCAGTCCTATCCCATTTTGCCTTAAAAAAAAAAAATGTTCTTCCAAGTGGACTTCTCTTTTTAATACATTTACTTCTGATGGATAATTAAAAACTTGCTGGATGAACAGGTGCAAAGCCTGGGGAAAGTAAGCAGTACAACTAGGGACCACCCATACACTTCTGGACTTTCACCCACTTCTTTAACTATATATTCACCTGGCAGCTAGAATGATTGAAAGCCAGAGTAGGGATTTCTAGAAGGTAAGTAAGTAGGGTAGGAACCCAATCCTGTTGAATTTCAACAGGAATTGTACAGCTAATTCCTTTCAACTCCTTTGAAAATCCCAGCCCAAGTCCAACGAGGACAGGATATCATACTAGCCTTTAGAGAATCCCTGCCCAAAAGAGAATTATCAGGATTTTCAAAACCAACACACAAAACTATATAGTCAGTGTCACAACCCGAGAACAAGAAGAGGAGTGATTTCTCAGAGGTTAGGTAGCACACACAGTGCTTTCTTTATGGTGTCCCCTCAGACACCCAAAAACGGAGGGACCCAAAATCATGTCAAAAAGCTTGAGAGGCTAAGTCTCTTAATGATCTAGTTTATTTAGGTTTAACACCAAATATCTGTTTCCCTAAAGAGATAAAAGACCACCACCAATTTAGATCAATACTGAATTGAAAACTACAATGCCTAAAGAAGCTCCAGCCTTGATTACACAAGTGTTATAGAACATATTCAATAAGTGGCTAATCAAAGGGAATTTTCAGTGTAACTAATAGACATTGGGGACATGACCCATGTTTTAGATAAATGGGATTGTACCATAGTATTTATTTGTCCTAGGTATTTCTTGCTGATCTAGGGGATAAAAAAAAACTTTGATACACGATGGGACTGCTCACGTGCTTAAAGCGCATATGTGGTTTTCTGGATTGGGGCCTCAGTAATGATGCATATACATTTTTAAAATTCCACTCCAGCTTGGCATTCGTGTGGAAATAGAAGGGGACAGAAAAACGAGTTATGTCACTTTTAAACGAAAACTGCATCCATAAAAATTTTAAAAAGTGCTTTTAGAAATATAAGAATTTCCTTTTGGAGCAGTCCAACCGTAATAGAATTTGAGGTCTTTACTTAGTTATGCCACATGTACTCCTGGGCTCTGCATTGACAGAGAGAACCAGAAACTGAAGCAGCCCAGCAGGGAGATAGTGCATGCCCTAGTAATCTTTACAAAAATTTGTATGGGCAGACAACACTGCTGAAGACAGGAGACAAGAGTTATAAGGCAGGCATACTTAAGATACGTGCCACATCTCTTCTCATTTATTTTCATTAAAATTGATACGGAATTTCTTGCACACCCAAAACGCTTCAGGAGTTCAGAGCAGGATTTGGCAAACTATTTATACTTTGCAAATTAGAGTTATTTTCAACTGTATCAGGCCTCAGAAACATGAAAAATTTCCCCTCAAAAATAAAATTCAGTGTAAGCCCTTGTTCCAAACACCTCTGTCACATTCTAGGAATGTCCATCCCAAGATACTTAGTGTTTTGTTTTTAAATCCAGCCACTGGATATGTCAAAATGTTCTATATAGTCACTGTTGAGGTTTGATTTATTTTGGTGTTCTTAATTTTTCTAAAAGCACCTTCCTTCTGTCACAAGTACACACACATTTATATGGAGTTGGTATTTAAAGAGAATACATGGATGAAAAAGATACGCTAATGACCATTTCTAACAGTTACTACTAGTAGAGCCCGGCAAATCTGCTAATATCCGCTTTATATTTGTGGGTATCTGCATCTGCAGATGTTGATGCAGATATCCTCAGATGATTTTTGTGAATATGGATGTGGATACAAATTTGGCATCTGCATAGGGCTCTCAGGAGAACCAGTCATCAAATAAAAAAAATTAATTCACTATCAAGCAAACTCTACTCGCTTACCTGTATGAGATCAAACTGAATTCTAATGACTACACTGAGCCTGTATTGCTATATTTAGCCCTCCTCTTTTCCAAGAGAAATTGTATCATGCATAAAAAAAAAACCGGTGGAAACACAAGGTTAATTGCCTATATTTTTTCTAGAGATGGACAGTATTTTGGCCCCTTCTTTCCATCACAGAACAGTTAATGAAGTTTGGTAGGGAACCAATTTCCTCCAAGTCTAGTGAAGTCTCTGTAACTTAGAATTAATTGAAGTACCTGATGGTCAAGAATGGCTTAATAGATTCATTGGATCTATATTTTTCTCAGACAGCTGAGTTTAAATGTTTTCTCTCTATTTTTATATACTATAGTTAAGCTATTCAGTGTTCATTCAGGATCTAGCACCTGACTAAGTTATATGATTGTTTAAACATCAAAGTATGCTATGCTTTTGCATAATGTCATTACCAGCAGACAGAACAGGGCCAGGCTTTCTCTTTGCTTGCAGTGAGACTCGTAGGTAGTTTGTACCAGCATACTGAACATTCCACTGTGATTTTATTTGTCTGATTGTTGGCAGATAGTATCTGACTCTCCCATTGCTATCAACAGAATGTATGCAATATGTCTTTCAGCTCAAGCTAGTCCTGCTTGGAAGGAGGACCATAACATGTTGCCACAGAACAGCCCATTCCTTGGTAAAGACTTTCAGTTCCCATTCTGGAGGTGTTTAAGGGTCTCTCGGGGAGGATGCTGAAGGATTCAAGGCCGTTAAATAGAGAGTAGACTGCGACAAAGTTGCCAAGGGATCTCACAATACTGGGAGACTGGGCAATAAAATGGCAGATGAAATTGTATGCTTGGCGCTGATACACATAGCTCTGTTATTTATAATCAGACACAGCTCAAGATTCTCAAAAGTGACTAGTATTTGTGTGCACCCAGCAGGAGACACCTGAACGAGGTCTGATTTTCAGAGGTTCAGCAGCTTCTGAAAACCTCGACCTTAATAACCATTATAACTTCAAGTCTCAATATAAATTTAACAGTGGTCACTACCAACATCTACAGAATAAAGACAACAAGAGTTCCACAAATATAGTGTGACTCTAATCTGCTGTACCCCACACATGCACAATTAAAACAAAATAGCATAAGCAATTTGCGTATCTTTTCACAACTTTTTTTTTTGGTAGTGTAGACCTAGCCAGAGTCCTGACCCATAGCTGAGAGGAATGTTGTTGATACCCACAGAAATAGTATGTCTCCACTGCAAACAAAAAACACACCCGCACAAGGCTGGCATGTTTGTTACCGACTCAGGCTTGCAAGGCTCAAGCTACACTGCTATAAAACTGCAATGTAGACATCTAGGTTTCGGGGGGGGAGGGGGCGCGACGATGTGGGACCCAACTTGAACCCAACCATCTGCATTGCAATTTTACAGCCCTCCAGCCCAAGCCTAAGTCAGCCCAGCCCAGCCATCATGGGCCAGCTGCAAATGTCTTATTGTGCCTCCTGGTGGTGGGGCCCACAATTTAAAAGTGCACCCCTTCCCAACAGCTTCAGTCACACACACCTTTGCCCTCACACACACACCTCTGCAGCTCCTAGCTGTTTGTTGTTGTTGCTCTCCCCACAGACCTAAAACAACAGTCCCCAACTCTCGCAGCTCCCAATGTGTCCTCACTACATTTCACACCTGAGGGCAGCATGGACATACCCCCAGTGTTCTGATATGCCACTCATGACAATTTTACATCCTTGAGCCAGAGTGAGAGTTAAGAGAAACAAGTTATTCAGCAGGAAAAAAAAGCCTGTATAAAATGTCACTGCAAATTCCACATTTCAGACATAAAGCAGGTGCACGCTGTCAATTACAAAGTCCTGAATCACTGCTGTATTACTCCAGTGTGTGACTCCATTGAAATAAGCGGAACGGCACAAGCATAAAACTGCAACACCACAATGGTGAATGAGACCCTCAAACTCTAAATCCGAACATGACAGCCACCTTCCAATGGATTTTTTTTGCTATGTAACAAACATTTTGTAAATGGCTACATGGCTCACGTAGCCATGTGATGCAGCCCTGAGAAAAGGCAAATGCAATCCTAGGATTGCATCAGGCAAGGTGTCTCCAGTAGATATAGGGACATTTCAATGCCTTTGTAAAAGGAACTGGTAAACTCTCACCTGGAAAACTGTATAATTCAAGAAAGATTAATTCAGTCAGGAACATGTACAGAGAAGGGCTATTAGGATGATCAGGGGCATAAGCAACTCTTGCCGGTGGAGTGGGGGGGGGGACGGGAGCACCACCCTGAGGAACAGGGAGGGGGCATGATGGAGCACCCCATTTAGCAATTAAAATGTTGGTGTGGACTCAGGGAGTCACGCTACCACAAGTCACTTATGATGGGGGAGGATGGAAAGTCTTACAAGAGGAGACAAAGAGCTTGGTTTGTTTAGGGTTGAAAAAAAGGAGTTCTGATTGCTCTCTATAAATACATCAAGAGTGTGGGACATCAGGTACGTAGAACAGCTATTCAAACCAAAGGACAATTTGGCACAAGAACAAATGGGTATAAACTGGCCAGGAGTTTAGTTAGAACAAGGTTTCTGTCTGAGTGAGGTTCTGGAACAGCTTCCAAATTAGAGTAACGCAGGGGGAGGAGGGGCAGTAAACAACCTCACTAGTGTTAAGATGGAGCTTGGTAAATTTGTGAATGGCATTATATGAAGAGGTTGCCAGATACTGCAAAGGAGTGGATATGGTGACCCAGTAAGTTCTTTCTACTCCCAAGAGTTTCAAAGTACATGGATGGAAAGGGGGGATTTATACCACGTAATATGTCACATGTTTTGGAGTCACAATCCAGACCACGAGTTCGATGGAACTGCTTGTATTCCAGTAGCCCTAGTAGCCACACCAGATAATGGGTTTTCATGTTTCTCAGAGATTGTCTAAATTCCTTGGAGCAGCAACTACCTAAAGAGACAAGATGAAAAGGATGGGGGAAATGCAGCATTATCCTTAAGGACCTGAGAGAGAGGGGTATTGGATGACTTGGCCACGGTCACTTGGGTAATGTGTAACAGAGCTGGGAAATTGAATTAGACCACTTGAGTCCCAGTGCCTTCACCACAAAGAGCTTTCATCTTTTCTAATCTGAAAGTGACAGACAGGCCCACCAACAGTGGGGGGAGGAAGACAAAAGGAGCAGTTACCCCGGGGCCCAGTGATTCAAGGGGGCCCAGGCTCCAGCTGCTGCTGCAGCAGTGGCAGTGCCCCAAGTCATTTAAATCACTGTTGGAGCACTGCGCAACGTGGTCCGGACAGCTCCTAGGACTGCCTCAAAAGGCAAGGGCACTGCGTAGTGCACTCCAGGCAGCACTGGGCAGGGGAGGCAACATGGTCTGGGCAGCGCTGAGGGCCGGCTGCCCTCATCTCCACCCCTTCTGCCTGAGGCCCCACACCTACCAGGAGCATGGAACCCCCGCCCCTTGCCCAGGGGCCCATGCAGGTTGTCAGCTCCCCTGGTGAAACACAATTTAATTTGTGACATCACCTTGAACGGCAGTGTCTGTTCATGTTCTCACTGCAGGTGACAGGTACACATTTTTTGTATTGCTAGCAATGCCCCACACTTTGAATGCCTGGCCACCATGCAATTCTCCGATGTTGTGCTGCTCATTGTTCTGGTTGGCTGATGGTCATGAGGCTGCATCCCTATGTGTCAAATTAATTCAGGATTGTAAAGTAGAAATGCCTTGGCAGAAATTATGTTCATCATTGAAATGGTACGTAGAAACCAACAGTGGGAAAGCGAGATTGCCGACTTATGTCATTAGCATTTAAATGTAGAGATGGAATCCAAGCAGGGAGAGTATATAGGAGCATCTGCACTTTGGAGAGTTCTCAGAACTTTCAAGTTTGATCCCATATCAAATGTACTTCAGGGGAACAGATTTAGAGCCCCGAAATCCACAGATATCCACTTTATATCCCTGGGTATCCACATCTGTGGGTACGGATGCATATATCCGCAGCTCATTTTTGCAGATATAGAGGATACAAGTTTTGTATCCACGCAGGGCTCTACAGATTTCCTATTTAGAAATCATTCTCCTCTGACCTGTCCATGCCAGTAGCAAGTGTTCTACTAAAGATTGTCATGTTGTTAGCCTTTTATGAGGGCAGTGCAGTGATCAAAGTTCACACTGACACCCATGCTCCAGTTCTTGGGTCCTTTGGGTTCATCCCCTTTGTCTGGTCCACATACAGGGTTTGACTCAACTTTCATTGATATCTATTGAGTATCACTAAAAATTGCCTACTAGCTGGGATATCATGTGCAGAGTAACCTCATGCTAACTGCCACAGTCCTAAGGCACAGAACCAGTTGGAATCAGAGTTTAAAAGCCCTCACAAGGTCTGTGATAATTGAGCCAGTGTTACATCAGTGAGCTATTTTGTGTGGTTAAATAATTCTCCAAACTTAGTTTTTGCTTATATTCCTATTTTTTAACTTTATAGAATCACACTACATTTTTCTGCAAAGGTAAAGCATCAGAGATGCTATGTTAATGTTAACTGCTATCCAGTTTTCCCTCTGATTTTTCCCTATCCATGTGCACCAATATGGACGACTGGGCTGGGTGGATTCCCTAAGCTCCTGTGTGGCACTTAAAATATTGCTGCACAACCATACAGAGAACTTAAATTTTATCTACCTCAACTTTTGTGGCTTTTCAAGTCTCAAAGTTAACAACGCATTCAGATAGGACTGTGTGTTTAAAGTTGAACTACTGTATGTTCTTTATTCTTCAGAATCGAGGAAAGAGCCACAAAACTCAGAAAAGTTGGAATAAAGAAATGGAAAAAGTATGCCTAATTGGCCCCCCTTTGTTATAAACTAGATTTGCTTAGCTGCTGGAGATTAAAAATTGTATTCTTTTGATTTGGTTCACGATGTGACCTGAATGGTAAAGGACCAAAGCTAGGCCAATATGCCTTGGTTGAGGATCTGGCTCTATGGTGTCACATTGTTTTGATGACAGTTGCTTAAATTCATCTCATCTCCTAATGATGTTTTCAGGCCACAAAGCAGCCCCGGAATCAAGTCATCTTCAGAAGACGACGGGTTTAGTGGTCAGAGGGGAAAAAATCCTTCTGCAGCAAATCCAAAACCAGACAATTGTTGGGTGGTTTCAGTCCAGTTCTCAGCAGACGTCTGTTTACACCAGGAAAACCATCATCACATCTGGAACTAACTAGCACCCTAGTTGGCAGTCTTGGAAGAAAGGCCCATGACTGAACAAGCATGGAGTCTGTGCTAAGCTCTCAGCCCTGGAGAGAGTGACGAGCATTTTTAAAAATGCAAACAAAACTAACAGATTCAATGGTTTTCCTCACCGCACTAAATCCATCACTGATGGATGGAGACGCCACTCCAGCTGACCTGATTTGGTAAATAGTTGAAATACTATTTTATTAAACATGTCGGGCTAAACTATTGTTTTGCCACCAGCCATGGAAGAGGCAGCACATAGTTGCACTGCCTTGGGACGCTACTGGAACCCTATTGGAAACAGTCATTGCCTCCTTGTTCCAGGGTGAAATAACATGCACCAGTTCTACATCTGGCATATATTATTTTCCCCTCCACACCAGGCCATGCATCCAAGGCAGAGCCAGGGCTCCACCCACTCCCCACAAGCAGGCATAGGAGGGGGAAGCAGCAGCCCAGCAGAAGTCCCTATGTAAGTGACATATTTTGTGGAAATGTTCAGTTTTTCCCAAACAAAATCTGAAAAACCAAAAACTTAAAAACAAAGTTGGGTTTTAGTTGTTTTCAGTCTTTCAAAAAAGACTGAGGTCTCTTCCAACCCTAATCTATGATTCTTTGATGTGAAAATTTGCCCCTTTCTCCAAAAGTTTCAAGGAATTTTTTAAATCTTCATATACTTAGATGAGTAGCAATGGTTTACATCGTGACAGTCCTTAATAAACAGGTACAATATGACAGCTGGAGGCAAAATTATCCCTTACTGTAGAAATACCATATCTCACCAGCTTTAAAAATACGGCTTACTTTTGCAGACCTTATTCATATGCATCAATCCATTAGATTAACCAAATGAGTGAGGAATTTTGTTCTAAATCTGACATTTCCATGCATTTTGATTGCTTGTAATCACATTAATATTTTATCTTTGCAGTATATCATCTCACTGTTACCATTTTAACTGTGGTTTATCATGTTGCATCACTAAGCAGTTCACTCTGAAAAATGCATTCTTAAATGGAAATTCCACATTTTAAGTGAATATTTCTGCTTGGAAAGACAGGCTTCAGCAAATTAGGCATGGTCTATAATGGAGAGTAACGTATCTAACTGTTATATTGATTAGACTGCAGCAAGAATGAGCTGCAGAGCTGAAAATAGCCCAAATGCCAAGGACATAGGAAACCTTTGAGCTGTTTGACATTGTGGTTTAGTCATGGAGCCAGCTAATAAACCTAAGTACTGGAAACGCATTATCCAAATCCTAACCACGGCTAAACACAATTATTTGCAGGATCATGGTTTTTTCAAAGAATCTAAAATCATTTTGCACAAGTATTTATAATCTGTTTATTTTATAATGAGTGGAGTGCTTCTCCAAGACATTGTCATCATGATCTCTTTAAGGCCTCTTCATTGAAGAATACTGATTATTTAATATATTTTGCTGTAGGGTGCATTTGAAGATAATAGCCAGAGGACATTGTCCTATTTAAATACAATCTTGTAACTTCACTTGTTTCTGTGTATCACTTGATTAAGTCTTCTATTGGTTACTATTTACAGTAGTGATGTTGCCAATCTGGTAAAGAGAGCCGGATGAATAACTGAGTTTTCAGTTCACTGGCAGTTACAAAACGTTAAACAATTTGATGCAAACACATTTTTTGGAATTTTTGATGAATTGAAATAAAGTCAACAACAACTTTGGCCCAATAAAATAAATATTAACTGGAGCAGGGACACATGCCAGTGTCCTATCAGGCTGTGGAGTCACTCACTCTCTTGCCCAACTAGTCAAGCACTTTATAGAAAGTGGAAAAGCTGCAACATGAGAAATGAAAAAAGAGACCGACCCAGAAAGGTTAGTAGCCTGCTGGTTACAGCTACACACCTGGGAGAACTGGCTTCAAGTAAGGGGTTATTGAGTACCAGGGCACCACCAGCTTCTCCTCCAAAGGTGCCCAAGACCCCTTGTGAATCTAGCCCTTACTGGAGAAAAAAAAAGTCTTGATAAAAGCTAGTTGGCAAATTCTGATTAAATTGGAAGGTATTTTCAGTATACCCGAGATTGCAAATTCTGTTGAATAAATTGGTCATCTGAAAAGTTTTGCCCCGCTCTAACGATAGCTAACTGAAGGAGTCTACTCGGTACCTTTCTATTATGTAATAAAGATGTGGCCTGGGTCTCAAGTGAAATTAAGAGGGGCACTGTTTCGATAACAGGGTGTCAAAGGGGGCAAATGCCCAGTGATTTTGTCGCTGTGATGGCAGCCGCAGCCCTGAGCCCTTTAGAATCACCATCAGAGCACCAGGTGGGGCACTCCAGGGCCCTGCACTGCATGCTCTATGCAGCTTTGAGGGCTGGTGGAGGGGAGGCCCCACCTGTTCTGGGTAGCACTGAGGGCTGGTTGCCCTAGCCCCATCATTTCTGCCTGAGCCCCCTCCCCTCCCACTTCTGGGAGCATAGAGCCACTTCTCCCCGGCCCGCTCCCATTGCCCAGGGGTCCAGCAAATCTGTCAGCCACCCTGACTGGGCCAGAGCGAGGAACCCAGATGACACCACCACTATATCAGCTAAATCCCAAATACCACCTGGGATATAAGGCTGTCTGCTCCTCTCCTACCTCCAAGTGTCTTTCTTTCCCTACCTTGTTTATTCTCTTTCCTCTGTCTTTACTTTTTTCCTTCTGTCTAAGAGAGGTCTGATTAAGCCAGCCATTTCTGAACCTGTGATCAGAAAGGCAGCTGAAACAAGATACATTAAATTAGGGTTATACTATGCAACACATTAATACAATGTGAGTTGGTAGATACTCATACAGGTATACTCCACTCCTTTTGAAAGTTCAAATCTGGTAACCCTAATTAAATGGCCTGGTGCCAGTAAAGATTTACCAGGTCTTGGAATGGCTGATAAGACCACATGTGATGCCTTTCCAGCAGCAAAGCTGCAAGTGAAAGTCAACACCAGGAAATGGAGATGCTGCAGTATAAGCCCAGGGTCAGTAGAAGTCGACTGAGCATACTCTGGGTTCATTAACCCCGGGCTTGAGTGTCTAATTCATTTGTAACCCCACGCCTGAGTTCAACCACCCATGTCCCAGATTTCACAACACCCTCCCAAAATGTGGCTATTGTAGCCATTTGTTTGTGGGGCAGTGTGGAAAGGCTTAACAGTCTTCCAAACCAGACTGTCCTGAGGAGAAAAGAAGTTGGCCTGTGGGACTCCCAGAGCATGAATCCAGTAGGACTGCAGCTACACTTAAAAGCAATAGGCCTTGAAAGCTGGGTTTTAACTTGGACTCTCCACCCCCATAACACCTGGGACACTAGGTCCCAGCTCTGGTTAATTCATATGCAAACAGAGGGGGTGGGATAGTATTAAGCCTCAGTTCAAATCCCAGGCTTACAATGTAATACAGACATACCTCCAAATACAGATGTTGCATTTTCTTTCGTGCACATAAATATTTGTCTTGCTTTGCCTTCTGGAAAAAACAACCAACAACAACGACAGCTCCAGCCTATTTCAACTTTTTCAGACAAATGCTGGATTTTACTGTTTAATACCATTTAAGAGAAAAAATTATCTCCCGCTAAAAGGAAAGGCACAAAAGGGGATGTTAAAATGAAAGCTTTAATACATTACATTTCAATTGCTTTAACTTTCCTTTTTTCACTTGTCTCTTGAATAAAGGATTTAAAAAAATCGTTAATGGTGCATTTTCTATGGTATAAAGGAAGTTGCGGTTTCCCAAACCTTGTTTAAAGCTCATGGGCAGCAGGTATAATAGGCCAGGGTAGGGTTAGGATTGCCTTCCCTAGTGCTGCTGCCAACCCTCCACTGGACGGATGGGCCGTGGTGCCTCTCCCTTACCCAAGAACCCCAATGCCTCCTCTGCTCCACCCCCCACTAGTCACTGCATCCCTCCTCCTCAGTATAGGGCAGTGAGGAGCAATGTGGAGAGCCAGCGGCTGGTGGACTGAAGGAAGCTTGGTTGGGTGCTGCTGGGTCTGGTGGTGTGGTGGGGGGAACATCTGTGAGGGAGGAGATGGCACCTGGGGAGGCTTCCGGCTTAGCCCACTCCTGGGGCCAGCAGTTCAGCATGGCCCAGGGGTTGGCCCGACTCTGGTGGTGCTGAAGCCAGCTCGGGGGTAGGAGAGCAGAGGCCCAATTATTCCATCTAAATACATACAACAGCATAACAGCCTGGAATTTGTCCAGCTAGCTGTAATAGGTCTCTGTTGCTTCACACAACCCAAGGGAAAATACAATTACTTAAATATATTTTAAAATAAGGACATTTGAAAGTACTTGTTTTAATATCTATGATCTTGATCTTATCTGACAAGCAATGATTTTACACCAGTGTAACTCCATTAACTTCAATGAAGTCACTCCTGATTTACACGGCTGTACAAGAGGAGACAAGCCCCTAGTTTTTATCTAATTTGAGCACCAGTCTCTGATTATGATCGCTTTAATTTCTGGGCACAAAGAGGCACGTGTCAGTGGAAATAAAAGGGAGATAAAAAAAACTAGGTGTGCAATTGTACACAAAAATGCACAGAGTTATCTTTCTTTTATACATGTAATTACTGTGTTTACACACACAAAGAGTTTGCTCATGTACAAGGCCAATTCTGGTCATTTTTGCACAGACCCCATATTTTACATTTGCCTACAGTAGTTACACATGTAAAATTAGATGTGCAAGTGCACACCTAAAGTCTTTGAAAGTCTGTCCTTATATGACAATAGATATAGACGAACTTATGGAAAGGTTAGCCACAAAGAGACAAAAGCATTTACCATTTCATGTCTACTATGCAAAAATAATATTGTGCAATAGTAAGTCATGAAACTCAAGAAATGTAATCCATGGCATACCCTACATAGGGCCTAGCTTCAAATAAAATAAACTCTCAATTTTGGATGGAAATCTTTAGATAGTTACATTAAGTAAATTATTATTGCCACCATATGAAAACAATTAATTCCAAACGATAGTCATGATTACAAAGTAAAACAGTGGGATGCATAGTATGTCACAACTAACCAAATCTGTAAGAGGCTGTACTGATACCTCCAAAATCAAAGGAATCCTTCACAATCCATGCAAACAATAAATACTCAGAAAGGAGCTCCTTTAGGGCAGTCATATAACATGCGCCACGCGGCTCTAACCTCCTTCCTCCATTTGCAACATTTCTCCCTTGATGCCAGTTAGTTGTTTGAGCATGAGGATAGCAACATCTCAATCTAAAACACATGTTCAATGTAACTGGTCCTTTGTGGGGGTTTTTAAAATCCCCTCCAAATTCTGAATCCTATACCTAAGAAGTAGATGTTATGTGCCTTAGCAGACTCAAACTAAACCCTTCAAACATCTTCCAATGGTACTTAAAATACACTTTCTTATTTATAGTGAGGGCTTCATATTCAGACATGAATTAAGTACTGAACTGAATAATTCCAGCTTTACAAGTTTCATAGGCAAATTCTGGGGGGTTTTTTTAAGCAAGAGTCTAAAGGGCAGATAGAGTGACATCTGTTTACACCATCTGAGACTACTGATTTCAGTGGAGCTAGCTGATTTGTTTGCACCAACAGCTCAGACTGTTTGAGTGCCTTTGTGGTTTAAAGCTGCTAATTATGCATGGTTCTATTCATTGGTCAGCAAAGAATACAGTCATTAATTTCCAAGTGTGAAAATCAAATCAGCCTAATCAAGAAACATAAGGAGATGCTTTATAAATCAAGCAGCTTGCTTGTTAAATTTGGAATAAAAATAAAATATTCTGTGTAACACCCTCCAATCCTAAGTAAAAAGTCTGCTTGCTTGATTTTGCAAGAATTAGATACCTTTTCAGCTTTTATAGTTAGCCCCTTATTAGTCTCAAAATCACCATAAATCCAGATAGATATAATCACATTCAGGAAATAAAACATAAACAGAGATGCAAAACCAATAATACATCTCAACTATGTCATGCTTCTATGCCTGAAAAAAACATGTAAAGGAATCCGGAGAATAAAAAATTGTCTCATTTCCCCAAGAATACCCTGTAACTACTATACTGAGATGCAGCAGCCCAGGGTCTTCAAGAATCACGACCTTTCAGCTTCATGATTTGGTTTGGTTTGATTTACTGCTATATGATTTACTGCCACATCTGGCTATAGGAGGCTGAGGGAGGTTTATGTGGAAGGAAATTCTCCTTGATGAATTTATAATTATAACAGGCAATATGTGGACAGTGTGCACAACATAATTTCGTTCTTTGTGAACATTAAAACCTGTGCCAGAACTAGAGGGGAGACTAAATCTCAAAACTAAAACCACAGATTGTTTTGGAACCTCATTTTTATGCCTTTCACCATCCTGAATGGTTCATAGCACAAAGTGAGGTACATTTTTCTTTACATTCCCACTGGTTGCATGGAAGAAATTACCTGAAGAGGAAAGGTCCTTTCCAGGAAAAGAAATGAGCAAGGCCATCCAGGTGAATATATGCATGGAAGCTAAAATGACACACACATCCAGTAATCACGCTTTATGGCCTGAATTTTCAGAAGTGCCCAGCAACCACAAGGGTCGTATTTTCAGCAGACCTCAGGAAGCGTGGCCAAAGATGTCATAGTGGGGGTCTGCAGAGCACTTTTGGAAATCTGGCCCCCATTGTGGGTGCTGACCAATTGAAAATTTGGTCCTATGTGCCATAAAAGCAGCATACTGCTGTTTTACTGAAATTGACACATCAAAGGTGGGTAATGCTAGCAGCTGAGCACAGAAAGAAAATATTTCTTTTTCTTTCTCTAGGATTTAGTGAAAGGGAAGAAGATTTCTCCAATTATCAAGTGTCTAACTGGCAATTTGTCATTTGCACATACGTTCACCAGCTGCTCATCTGGGCCCCAGTACACCATACTGTCCTGAGACATGCCTGCAACTATAGACAATTGGCCTGAATTTGCAGGACTAAACTGCAAGGTCTGAGCCTGTGTGTTTACTAACAGAGCAGACCAAATAAATTCACAAATCTAAATGTTCAGAAGGATGTTAAACCTACTTGTCAAAGAATAAGAGTGCTGCAGTTGACATAAGAAATAACCCTGAGAAAATTAAAAGTTGCATACCATAAATTATGCCTGTATATGTATCGTTAGTATCTAATTGTATGGAAACACCCTCACAGAGTATAGCCTTTTCATAGACTTCACTGGGATTTAGATCAGACTTCTGATCCAGGCTCCTGTTTGTGCAGGATTGTCCTAAAAGTACAGACAATAGGACCAAAAGGAACAAGGACTAACAGTCTGCTCCCCCACTCTCAAGACAGCCTATTGTATAATCCTGTTCAAAAATTTATCAAGCTCTATTTTAAAAACTAACTAGTTTGTTTGCCCACAATCCTTCCATTGGAAAGCTGTTCCACAACCCCACTCCTTTGACGGTTAAAAACTGGTTATGTTTCACTGCACGCACACAGAGAAATTTGATGAAAACAAAATACTCGTGGCCTGGAAGGCTGCAACATAATACTACTTTATTTCTTACAATTCAGAACACACAGTATCTCTGAAATAGAACAAACAAGGCAAGATGTTCCCTACAGTAGACAATACAACTCATCCCATCTTACTTCAGGCTGGCTGGCTGCAAACTGACCACTGTTCAGCCCACATGCTCCTTTACAGAGGCCCATAGCCTACAAGCAGGACTAGGTAAAAATCCTGACAATCAAGAGTGACCTGCTACAGTTTTAACAGAGTTTTCAAAATCCATGAAAACTTTGACTAATTATTCCAACCTACATTTACTCATGGCCAGTTGAACCTAGCCTGAACAAAATACAAGAAAGTATAAACAACTCAACAATAGTAATTCTACAGTCTCTTCCGGGAGATTACCGAAAGGTTTAATTGTCAGAAGATTTCACTGTTAGAAAGTTTGCCTGATATTTATTAGATTTCCCTGGAAGGGCTTTCCTCATATTAGGATTGTCATGTTCTGCAGGAAGGTCACAAAATTAGGGCAGGAGTTCAGGCTCCCCTTTAGTTAAAAATGTAAACAAGAGTTCAGTATGAAACATGGGGCGGGGTGCCCTTAGAGTTTAAGAACAAAACATAAGAACATAAGAGCGGCCATACTAGGTCAGACCAATGGTTCATCTAGCCCAGCATCCTGTCTGCCAACAGTGGCCTATACCAGATTCCCAGAGGGAGGGAACACAACTGGTAATCTACAGTGATCCCTCTCTTGTCACCAATACCAAGACCAACAGAGGCTAGGGACACCATTCCTACCCATCCTGACTAATAGCCATTGATGGACCTAACCTCCATGAATCTATCTAGCTCTTTTTTAAACTCTGTAAAGGCTTAGTCTTCACAACATCTTCTGGCATGGAGTTCCACAGGTTGACTGTCCACCTTCTGTTACAAAGGTGGTCAGTCAGATCCTGACTGAGGTGATCCTGAGTGTTACAAAACAGCAAGCCTTGCTTCCATCTGACACATTAACTTTTTTTTTTTTTTAATTACAAACAGAGTATGATCTGGGTAAGGGCACTGGACTGGAAGTCAAGAGATTCATGTACTACTCCCAGCTCTGTAACTGACCTGCTGCATGACCCTGGACACATCACTTCAACTCTGTGACTGTTTTCCCTCCCACGCTATTTCTTTTCTCTATTTAGACTGTAATATCCTTAGGGAAAAGCCTGACTGTCTTTAGGCGTTAGTACAGTACCTACCCTCATGGAGCCTCAATCTCGTGTAGACCTTTTGCTGATAAAAAAAAAGGGCTCTCCCTTCTCTCTGTAAGGGTACGTCTACACTGCACGACTATTTTGGGATACCAGAGGTATCCCGAAATAGCTACCCAAGCCACCAGTTATTTCAAAATATTTTTCAAAATAACGGGTGCGCTATTTCGCCATCCTGGTAAGCCACGTTGCACGAGGGATGGCTCGAAATAGCACGTTATTTTGAAATTTGGTGCTGTGTAAACACACCAAATTTCAAAATAAGCTACGCAATTTGCCTAGTGCAATTGAAAAACGTGACGGGGCTGGGGACACCACGGGTCTAGACAATAGGTCAGTGCCAAAAAGCAGTAACCGCAGAACAGATGTAGCAGCTAGTTCTGTGTGCCACATGTAAGGCAACAGTGCTGCCAGTATCAGTGCCGGTGTCTCCAATGTAAGAATATATGGTGCTGATAGAGTGGTTGGTGCCGAGGGGACAGAGTGTTGGTAGGTCGGCAGCAATGAAGATATGATCAGTGCCAATGGTGCTGCTGCCCTCATAGGCACCACTAGTGCTATGGACTTCACGGGTGCTGTCAGACCGGTTGGGCATGTCAGCGGTGCTGAGGGGTCTGCTTGGTACTGACAAAGAAGTCTTTGTCGGTACTGACGATGCCGAAGATGGTGCCAACAATGGTGCCACTGTTGTCAACAGTGCTGGAGCCTTTGCCATGCATTGGGGTGTTTGGACCCTTTGGGATCAGTACCTGAGCCGCAATGCCCGAGTTACCAGGGGTTTCATAAGTACTGACACTTGACAACCTCAGCCTTGTGGGGGACCATTTATTGGCAGAAAGGTCCCCGTGAGGTACTAATGCGCTCCTCTTCTTGCCCTGAGGAGAACCTGGGGGTGATCGTACTACCCTAGGTTGTGATTCCAGGTCAGAACCAGGGTGCGGATTCTTCTCAAGTAGAATCAACTTCAGTCAAAGGTCTCTATTCTTGCAAGCCCTGGCCTTAAGTTTGGTGTAACGAGAGTAGTCCTGAGGGGAATAATCTTCTCCAAAGCATCTGATGCATTGAGAATGTCCGTCAGAAACCAGCATCGCCTCTCTGCATGAAATGCAGCATTTGAAGACTGGAGAACCAGGCATCCTCACAGAAGAAAAAAAGGTGTTTTTTTTAAACTAACTCACTACTAACTAACTAACTGGAAAAGTAACATGAACTATTTAAAAGTAACTAGAACTACTTAAATCTGAGAAGAGTGCAGAGAACTGTGGAGCTCCATCTCAGGCTGAGGACCATTGAGAAGGAACTTGAGGGCTCGGGCCGTGCATGCATGGTACCAACCAGCACAGGATGTGCTGTTGGTGCTGCAAATGCATGGCCCATGCAGGGACTGCTTGAAAATCTCCAGGGTGGCGCCAAGACCAGACCAGACGTGGATCATCAATGGGGATCTCTCTCAAAGAAGTGTTTGTACCAGATGCTGACTGTTGCTAAAGTCCATGGCACTGAACCCTTTTGCAGATCAACTACCAGAAGGGGAGATAATGTTCTCAAGTTGCAGTGGGGGAGGTTTAAGTTGGATATTAGGAAAAACTATTTCACTAGGAGGGTGGTAAAGAACCGGGATGGGTTATCTAGAGAGGTGGTGATCTAGATGAATCGCCGTGCCTCATTTGCATATTTAATGAGCTGCCATTTTTGCGCAAGGGGCTTTTGTGCAAGAAGGAGCAGGCTACACTGCACCTTCTTGCACAAAACCCCCCTGTTGCGCAAGAGCCATTCTGCCTGAAAATAAGTGGGTTGATCCTGCTTTTGGCAGGGGGTTAGATGTGCTGACCTCCTAAGATCTCTCACAGCCCTTTGATTCTATGATAATGAAATGCTAAATAAGTAAATGGACTAAATTAAGGACTCAATTTTGCCTCTTACTCATACTGAGAAATGAGTTATTCTGTAAGTAACCACACTGAAATGCTCTCAGAGTATGGTACTAATCAACATGAATAAGGATGGTAGGCTAAGTTTGAGATTTGACTATCATGATGATGAATGGTACCAGAAGTCATTTTCATGAGCGTAAAGAAAGAAAAACCCAAGGGGGAGCACTGGAAACAGAAGAAAGGAAAAGCAGGGAAGGAGGGTTAACAAGTGATGAAGAATACAGGACAGAAGGAAAAGGGGGAAGAGAACTAAGAAAGAAAAATGAAGACAAACAAAAAGAGGAGCTTCTAGCATTCCTGACAGTAGAAGAATTGAAACATTAAAAATGTACATCTTAAAGCTAACCTACTGCCATCTATAATTAGTGGGTAGGGTTTTCAATGAGCACAATGGGAGTAGAGAGAGTGCTTTTGAAAATCCAATCCTGTGTCTAGAGTCATAGCAACTGGCTCAAAGTACTAAGGATATATCTAAAAGAGATGCCAACAACAGAGCCTGGATTTACAGACTCAGTAAATTTACAGACTCAGTAAAGCATTTGTAAATCTCAATTACCTACCGGGGGAAATAAAAAAACAAATTGAAAGAGCCAGACGAGTACCCAGAAACCATCTACTTCAAGACAGACCCAAGAAAACCAACAATAGAACACCACTTGTCATCCCCTATAGCCCGCAACTTAAACCCCTCCAACGCATTATCAATAACCTACAACCTGTACTGGAATAGGATACTATAGTCCGAGAGCCTCTGGGGGACAGACCCATAGTCTCCCATAGACAACCACCTAACCTCAGGAAGATTCTTACCAACAACCATAGGACATACTACATTAATGCCAACCCTGGAACTTTCCCTTGCAATAAACCCCGTTGCCAACTTTGTCCACATATTTACTCTGGTGACACCATCACTGGACCTAACCATGTCAGTTATATGATCAAGAACACATATTCCTGTTCATCCAGAAATATAATTTATGCCATCATGTGCCAACAGTGTCCTTCTGCTATGTATATTGGACAGACTTCTCAGACAGTTCGCCAAAGAATTAATGCCCACAAATCAGACATCTTCACAAGGAAAAACCAGTTGCTTTTCATTTCAACCTACTTGGACATAGTCTTAAAGACCTTACATGCATCTTACTTCAAAGAGACTTTAACACCAGATTACGGAGGGAAACTTCAGAACTTTCATTCATGCTTAAATTTGACACTTTAAGAATGGGCCTTAACAAAGATGTTAATTACCTTACCCGTTACAAAGATAGCTTCCCCACTTATCACCCCTGATTAGCCATTCATTGACTCAAATAGCTATTCCCTCCCTCCTCACCCCACCTTCTGTACTAAATCTGATTTGTCAGTTTAATAATGTGTTCACTTTTTTCATTGTATTCCTTTGGTATATATGGTCATGCCAATTCTCTTCCAGAATATGATCTGAGGAAGTGGGTCTGGCCCCAGCTCATCACCTATTAAACCATCTTGTTAGTCTTTAAAGTGCTACATAGTTTTTCCTTTTGTTTTAGCAAGATCAGACTAACATGGCTACCTCTCTATTACTATCTTGTTATGGCATTGAAAATAGCCATGCAGACATTTGGGCTCAGGCTGTAGCGCAGGCTCTGAAGCCCAGAGGTTGGTGTTAGAGCCTGAGCCTAGACACTAGACAGCTATTTTAGCACCATAGCACCAGCCCCATGGCCCAGTATCTGCTGACCCAGTCTCTGAAACTCACTACCATGGTATTTTGAAGAAGTGGGAGGTTGGCTCTTTTTGCACCTGGTAGACGTGCATTAGAGAGCTCAGATAAACAAACAATCTCCCTTAAGACTGATTTTACTAGGGCAATGCACAGATTCCAGCTGCTCCTGTTTGCTATGTTTTGTTACACTGCAGCCATTACTCCACAGACCTTGGTGACAACAGCTCTGCTGGATGGAACATTCAGACAAAACCAACATTTCCAATTAAAGTTAGAATGAAACACAAACCACATTTTTGGAGATTTTCACCATTTTCTGACTAGATCTAACAGTTGACTGTTAAATCTTCTCCTGATTCGTGGCCATAGGTACTTAGGTGTGTGCATGTCTTTAAGCAGAAAATAGGCACACTGATTTCAGTGCAACTACTCATGCAATTAAAAGAATGTTGAAGTGCTTTGCTGTGCACAAGTGAGGGCAGCCCCCAGGCAATTGATATAATACAGTTCTGCTGAATAAGAATACGATGCTGTCTGCCCTCCTTGCATCTCCCCACCTCCAATCTCAAAATCCACTGCCCCTATTAATTCATAAAACAAGGTTTTCCCACATTTGTTACCTCAGACATTCTCTCCGCTACAGCCCAGCAACAATGCCATCTACAAAAGCACCCTGCTCCCCCACACCATTTTAAATTGGGAAGTCCCACCTCCCTTAACAGTTTATAAAAACAGTACAACAGAACTTGTATGTCTTTTGAGATCACCAGAGAGTATTCCCACACATGGGGGCTTGGCCATGGCTAGCCTCAGGGAACTGCTGAAACAGCTTCTCCCCAAACCCTGCCTGGGCTAGGAAGAGTCACAACACTACGGCTATGTTTACACTGGTGGGTTCTTGCGCAAGAACATCTTGCACAAGGGTTCTTGTGCAAGAACTCTTGCGCAAGAACACGTCCACATGGCCATGTGCTTTTGCGCAAGAGCATCCATGGCAGTGTGGACACTGTCTTGCGCAAGAAAGCTCTGATGGCCATTTTAGCCATAGGGCTTTCTTGCGCAAGAAACTCCTGCCGCGTGTCCACACTGCCTTCTTGCGCAACAGTTCTTGCACAAGAGAGCTTACACTTGTTAGAAAAGAGCGTAGCTCTTGCGCAAGAAGCCCTCTCTTCCCACGCTTTACTGTAAATCTCCTTGCGCAAGAGCAGGCGGGCAGTGTGGACACTCTGAGGAAGAACGGCCATTCTTGAGCAAGAACCCACCAGTGCAGACATAGGCTGTTTGGTCACTGAACGCCCACCCTCCCACATAGCAGAACCAGCCTCAATTCCTAAAAGTAGAGAAGGGCCGAAGCATGCTCCTCTCCCCCTTCCCCCCCCCCCCCACCACACACTCAATCCTTGTGTGGAGAGATGCAATTTAAGCACTGTCTTATCAAAACTATTTGTCCCAGATTATAAAAGACTCCCCCCATTTTTCAGACCTCTTTCAGAACTAGCCAACACAACAGGGGAAATAATCTGGACCATGGCTATGTGCTAGTGTACACTGAACTCCCCCAAGGGCAGTAAGGCTCCATGTCTCGCTGTCACAGGGTAGTCCCCAAAGGCCACTCCAGTCTGCAGCATCATTCTCCACCCCGACCACTCTTTATTCTATGTTATATTTACAGTCAGCAGCCAGCTTCCCCGTCTTCTTCAAGAGGTGCTTGCTTTCTTCCTGCAGGCTGCCTGCTCTCATCAGCCCAGCCTCTTTGTCTGATGATGTAATCCCAGCTGCTGGGCAGTTGCTTCTCCTTCCATTAGCAGACTTCCCCAACTGTCTGCCTTCCAGTTAAAGCCCAATCAATATAAGAGGTGTGCAGCTGAGTGACAGGGTGCTGAGTTAGCTCCTGACTCAACACACCCCATTACTCGCCCCTACACAGTGCTATGTGCAAATTGTGAAGTCTAGACCCTAATGAGTATGTCTGCAGTGCAGCTGGGAGCAAGCCTGGTTCCAGAGCTCAAGCTAGCATGCTAAAAATACCAGTGTGGGCACAGTGATTTAAGCTTTGACACATGGGGGAGTCAGATGGGTCTGAGAGCTCTACCTGCAGCCTGAGTCACAATACCCCGACTGCTATTTTTAAGCGCATTAGCTCTAGCTTGCTAGCATGAGCCTGTGTACCCCAGCTAAGAGGCTCATCCCCAGCTGCACTGCAGGCATACCCAGTCTATTCCTCCCATATTAGAAAACCACCTGCATTAAGCAAGACTGTTCCACCAGTCCTATGGGTGATCCTCTAAGATAGGATTCACCAAACTGATTCAGATCTCTGATCTTTCTAGTCCATCTATAGCCCTAATTCACAGCAGTAGGCAATATTAGATGTGCTTGAGAGAGAAAAAGCCTCTCGACATACACCTAGGTACAGTAGGTGATTAGAGTACCCTCATCACTGGGTTAGCTTGCTTCAATGCAGATGTTATTAGTGGTCATAAAATTAGCCATCCCTTTTAAGACTCTAGCCACACTATTTCCTCAGTGACCTCTTGTTTCAGTAAATTCCCCAAAGTAGACAATATGATATATGAAGATGTATTTCCTTTTACTAATCTAAAGCCTACTGCTTTCTCACTTAACTAAGTGTGTCTTTGTTCTCATCTTTTAGGACACTAAGAAAATCTTAAGAGAAACCAATCACTTTCCAGAACTTTACATACATCAAATCCCATCTAATATTTATCCTTTCTGGGATTAGTAACCATAGTTTTCGCTTCTCCTTTGCCTCCACCTGCTCAGTATTTCCTAATCCTGTCTTCCCGGCAGTGTCCCAAAATAAAAATAAAACAATTTGGCTTTGTTGGTTTTTTACTCTTAAATGATTCCATCACTCCTGAGCCTCTTGGCTACTCTCAAGTGTTGAATGCTGCAGCTTGGGTGGTCTGAGCTGCAAGATGAAGTTGAGCTGGGAAAGGAGATGGGAAAATATTATTTCTCTATTAATACATTAATGGCTCCATTGTTATTATCACAAAAGTATTTCACCCAGAGGCTAATAAGCATAACAGAAGTGACAACTCCATTTTCCTCCCTAATAATCCAATAATTCAGCCCCAAACTTTATCTGCTTGTAAATCCATTATTGCCTTGCAAAATGTCCTTTAATGGAACCCTTCCATTGTTTTTTAATAAACCACTCATTATTTTCTGACAGAAATGGCAAGTCCTAGAGGTGTTCTGCTGTCCACAATGTGACTTAGCAAATGTAAATAAGCAGGATTTTGGGGTTTCTTCACAAACAGTTTTTTTAAAAAGACACATCAGACATGAAATGGAAAAAAAAAACCCTTCATCACACCGAACCCATCCTCCTCAGCTAGTACAGGGATCTTTCCCTGTAATCCTGAATACTTTATCCACTGCAGGTCTAAGCAGGGCTTTCACAATGTCCCATAGGAGACCATGCTACAATTTCTAAAACTTCAGACTTTAAAGCTGGAAAGTATTTCATGATATTGAGGCTACATTTTACTTTAATTTCAGTCTGCAACTCCTATTTATACTGTGTGTCCAATTAATTGGCCGAATCCCACCGCCACTGAAGTCAAAGACAAAACTCTCAATGACTTCATGAACAGGATCTGATGCAGTGATTCCATTAGTGAACATGAACGAAACAAGTAACATCTCTAAATGTGGTAGGTATTCTGCAACCAAAAGAAACTGTTCATTGTACAAAAGAGGATACAGGTATTGCCACAATAAAGGATTTAATAATTATGAAGTAATAATCTTTATTAGCGGGCAAAAGCACAAATCATTTCATTTTTATGTCCTCAGGGCTGATTTAACTAAAACAACCATTGTGCTAACTGAGAAGCCTGTGCCGTAGACAAGATTTCAATGACTGAATTTATTTTTTTCCATTCACTTGTTTCTTTCCTCCCTCACCCTCACAGCCAGCCCCTCTGTATTTGGTTCTTACTCTTCCTACTCTCTGCTCCTTTTTTCTACCCTATTGTCTCCAATTGGGCCCTCTTGTGCCTGTGATCATATGGCTCAGGAATATGAAACCAATAATTTGAGTTGGAATTGAAGTTTCCAACCCAGGGTATTTGAGTGGATTTGAAATTAAGGAAAACACCTTCACACACCGCCAGTGAGAATGTGCGCAATTTTATGGAAAAGATGGAACACCTTGTCTCCTGAAGACTACTTATCTAAATTAAACTTTGTAGTTGGGGAATGTGAGCGATCCAGAATGCTGGAGGGGAGAGGGAAGAGACTCAAGGAGTACATGACACAGAGTGGATGGAATCACTATCTTCTACTGTATGAAAAATTAGGTTTAGTAAAGACAGTGGCCCATATTATTCTTGCATTAAATTCTGTGGCGTCTCCCCTGAAGCTGCTACTAAGCAGTCCCAGGGGACTCAGCCAATAGGAACATGAACCATAGGGTGACCATATTTCCCAGTGGGAAAACGGGACACCCCCAACCACTTGCCCAAGGTCCTCTCTTCTCCACAACTGTTGCTGGTACTGGGACCTTGCCTGCTCTCCCCATGAAGCTATTGCTGGAACCCTGCTTCCCCTCCTCCACCTAGAAGGCTGTTGCTGGAATCCTGCCTGCCCCACCCATGCTGGAGTGCTGTCTTCTCCCCTTTGCTGGGCTGGCATCTCCAGTCCTCTCCCCAACACATTCCTCTGCACCATGCCCCACTTTTTTATTTATACAAAAGTGGGCATTTTGCTCTTCCCAATTGATCAAGTCAGAAAGATCAAATGGAACAGAAGCTCACTTTTGAGAAGAAAAAAAGTCAGCATGTCCAGAACAAGGCTAAAAAAAAAAGGACTGTCACAGCCAAACAGGACATACGGTCTTCCTAATGAACCACTGAGGGATGGTGTAGCAGAGAAATTACACTGAATGGCAGTGATCCAGGCATGATGGCTCTTGTCATTACATCACTACCTTTTACTTCAGATTCCCTGGCCTGTGGAATTTAGACACATTACCCCGTTCCTATTCTATATCCACACAAGCCCTTCTCCATTAGAGGGAATAATGTCCTGAAAACTCTGGGTGGGGAATTTTGCAGTTTCCATTCCTTCTAGCTCTCTCCGGTGTGTTCTTACATGAGAGGGGACAAAGTGGTCCAGGGATTAAAAGTCAGACAATTATAACCATCCGTGTTTCATTGACAAACCTCTATTTGCTGAGCACACTTAAATCCCCGTGTGACGTCTAACTCTGGCTTTTGGAATATTTGTTTAACTCAAGGAGCTACTTGGCAGCTATTTTGTAGAAGGAAAAAAGTTTGTAGTTCCTCCATCTCATTCCTACACCTGCCAATTCTCCCTTCAGCTTCTTTCTTCCTACCCTCCCACTCCTTTCCCCACTTCATAGCACAAGTAGTGCTCATAAAGTGTCTGTTATACTTTTAAAGTGTCTGTCCATTATAAGCAAGGAAAATGTACTGAATTTAATGTTTGGTTTGGGAGATCTGGTTTTGTCTGTTGCAACCAATTATGAAATTCTCTCTAAAAAAATATCTACTCGTATGTTTTCCATTAAAATTAGCTGTAGATGCTTCCAATGCAAAATTTAATGAGCTAGTCGCAAGTGAATCATCTCCAACATGCCGGTCCTTTTCTTATATGGAATTAGTTAAACTAATTATACTCATTGATCCTTCAAAACCCTTTTTAATGAACAGACCAATCTTCCTGCTACAAATTTACATTTTGAACAAGAATGTGAAATGTTTTCTTGAACAAGAATGTGAAATGCTTGAAAGAGGGATTGGCAAAGTGTTTATGGGTTTTTTTTTAAGTCAGTGTTCCAGTGTAAATTAAATCAATACAGTAAGCACTTTTCTTGCCAACTGCAAGGTAATTTCCAGTAAAATTAATTGAATTCATCATTTTAATGGTGCAAAAAAAAAAAAGAGAAGGGCAAAAATTCTATGATCTCCACTGACCTGCTGCTATATAGATCAAATACGCAGTTGTTCTTGGCTCAGCATCAGGTAAATTCAAGCCACTTGATTTACCATCTTCTTCATTTCATTGCATTATTTTTCCCTGAATTTGTATCTGCAAGTCTCCCTCGTGTTCTGTTACCAACAACTGTAGTGTAAGATGAACATTCTGTCATTAACACAGGCAGTCCACAAAAAAGAATGCTCTTGAAAGGGTTAGTACTCTAAGCTCAATCTGGTGCTAATGTTCCAGGCTAATTTGGTATCCAAAAATTAACAACAGTCATGCATTTGACTCAAAATGAGAATAGAGCCTTGACAGTAGCGTACTGTATGTTTCTGTCTGTCTGTCTGTCTGTCTCTCTCTCTCAGGTTGCACAATAGTAACTGTATCCATAAATGGTATTATTCCACCACGTACCTGTCAAATCATTGAATCATATACTCAGCTGGTGTAAATCAGCACAGCTCCACTGACTTTAATGGACTAGTGTTGATTCATACTAGCTGAAGATCTGGCTCATTGTTTCTACAATCTGAAATTTGGGAAGAAACATTCTACTGTTTGTTGCCTTCATTTTTTAATACCCCGATTTAAATAATATAAAAGAGCCTGCGCATGTTAAATGGCAAGTCATTTTTTACTATAGATTTTTTCCACTTTCCCCCCTGATTAAAAGATTGCTAATAAATTGAGGGAGCATTAGTGAATTTCTATTGCAGTTGAGATTGAAAAGGTTTTAGGTGAAAAATAAATAGTTGAGTTAAAATTTAGGGAGAGATTTCTGGAGGTCAGTCTTGCCCAATCTTGTTCTGATTGGTGTTTCTCCTAAAGATGCAGTCTCTCAAGGTGAGACTTAATTGCCACAAAATTCCTTGACTTGGCATCAGCCGCTCCAGAAATGGGTCCCTCCAGGGCAATGAAGGGCACTGTATCCTCACATCTCAAATTTCACCTCAGAGGCATTTGACAAGCGAAGAGACTGGATGCAATGTGCTCTCAACAGGCCACCTTGTTCAAAAGAAGGCAGCTGCATTTTGTACTGGACAAAGCTTCCACGTGGTCTTAGTTCCACTTAAGGAGAGATGCAGTTACTTAGCCTAGAGGTAACAAAAGGCATGGGAGACAAATCTGCCCATAAAAAGAAAGGGTGCAATCTTTTGCCCAACCAAAGGTCAATAAAACCCTGTAGAAGGGAGGACTGGTTCTAAGACCTTGCATAGGAATGTAGGGCTGATCTGGAACATTACCCCTTTTTGACACTTGACTAAAGATGCTGGGTTAGTAATGCTGACTTATGCTGGCAGTTGATCTAGTCAATTCTAACCAGGATATCAGAGAAACCAGGCCCACCAACAGGGGACGGAGATGCAGAGGGGGCAGCTGCCCAGGGGCCCGGTGATTCAAAGGGGCCCCAGCTGCCGTCATTGCTACTGCAGCAGCAGCTGGAGCCTTGGGCCCCTTTGAATCAGTGATGGAGTGCTGTGCCAGGTGCTCCACACATCTCTGAGGGCTGGGGAGGTGGGTGTGCCATGGTCTGGGCGGTGCAGAGGGCTGGCTGCTCCAGCCCCGCCCTATCTAGAGGTGTGAACCCCCACACACACCTCACCCTGTGGTTCACGGTAGCTGTCGGCCCCACTCAGAGGGACTAGAGCAGTCATACTCGCCCTGAGGTTCTCAAGCTGAAAGTGGCTCTCTAACGTGCCTCCTGCAGCTCTTTGCAACACACATTAAAACACTGTGGTTGTATATATAGTCCTATAGTAAATGAAACAATGAATTCCCACCACTGTGGCTCTTTTGGGTGATGTTGATTGCTAATTTGACCCCTGAACCACTGAGGTCTCAGTATCACTGGATTAGAGACTATGACAGAGGCAGTCCTGCAGGAAGCCACTACATTTGATAGCACCTTAGACCATAATTTATTTTTATTATTATATAAAAGTTACAAATACAGCCAAATCCCATGACAGCAAGATAGGACTTCAGTGTTTTACATGGCCTTTTATGTCTATTTTGGAATCCAGGAAGAAAGGTGAATCTAAAAAGACCTCAGGGTTGTTACCTACTGTGATAATGGGTGGACCTGACATCCTAAACTGAGGCATTGAACTGTGCCATTTTTCCAAGAAGGGGTCCCCTTACTAATCAACGTCTCCAGATTGAGTTTACATCCACCAGGTCCCTCCCTCTCATTGGGACCATAAAAACAATAAAGTGCTCTTCTACATCCAATGAAAAGAAGACTAAAAGCAAGGTATCATCAGTACTATAAGCTCATACAACCTCAAGCAGCTTTAACAAAGATGTTGAGCAAGAGGGATGACAAAACTGAGCCCTCTGGGACTCCATATCTGAGAACCTTAGTGGCAGAAGAGCAACTGCCCATCTCCACAGTCTGGATATTCTCTGACAGAAATAAATCAACCACTTCAAAGTGATTCCTTCCAGCCCTGCCAAGTACCACAGACATTTCAATAACACTTCATGGTCAATATTATTGAAGAGTACTGAAAGATCTACTACTGTTAGCAAAGAACTCTGTGCTCTGTCCACTGCCCAGAAATTACCCACCACCCACGCTTGCATCATTTCCATGAAACCTGACAGATTGGCATCCAAAGAATTAAAGGATGCCAGATTCTGTTGAAGTTGGCCTGCCACCTTTTTCTCACTGATCTGTCCCAGACATGCGAGGTTAGAGACCAGGTAATAACTGGCTGGAACATTAGTGCCAGGAGATTTCTGAGCAGGGGCCTAACCAGAGCATCTTTAAAGGCTGCCTCAAATCTTCTGTGAACAATTGCTGTCACTAAAGGGACCATCTGTTCCTGCCCATTTCTATTACTTGTGCAAGGGAACTTCTCTCAGTGTCTCTAGAAGCTCCAAGTGGGACATCAAATGAAATCCAAACAAGGAAAATGAGAGTTTGTTCCCTCATGCTTTTATCCCTTACAACCGTGCTCCTGAAGAATTGTCCAAAATTCACATTAAGCAGACTGAATGTTCTTCATAGCAAGACAGCCTATTCTGAACTTGGCTGGAGATAATGCACGGCAGTTCTGCAGATCAGGACTTTGCAGAGCTTCTGACAGGGCAGGAGGATCTCTTAGCCTCCAACATAATCCTAGCATTTGAACATAAAAGTTTCTTATATTATAGCTGAGGAGAGTCAGTGCCAAAATTCTACCAGTGCTGCTCCAGTCTCATCTCATCAAAGGTAAAACATGGTGATGTACAAGGACTATATACAGGGAAGAGTATCTGTGGCCTGGACATCAAGGGTTGTGGAATGGAAATTTCTGTAATATCCCACCAGGGTGAACACACTTTTGTCTGAAGCAACAAAAGCAAAAATTGAAGGCTGTCATATACTTGCAATGCCAAACTCTAAATCAAGACTGATTGATGAATGTAGTAGGCGTAGGCATATGAAAATAAGAAACCAGGACTTAAATCTTTTCATATTATACATTTTGCGAAATGACTATTGAGCCATGAATATTTTGGGGGGAGATCTTACAATTTTGAGGCCTGGCTACTCCTATTCTTTTCCTTGGAATCAAAATATACTTGAAATAAAAATATTTTTGTTCTTAAATTTGGAAATGTGGGTAAGAAATTAGAATTTTATATTTCCTGCTATGAAGCCACACAGTTTGGATTAAAACTATATTTATCTTTTAATTTGGAGAAAGCCACTGAAATAACTTCCACACTGCAAGGAAAGTAGAAAAAATGTCTTTCTGATTCTTTGTTGTAGTAACACACAATAGATATTCTATTGTAAATTGTTGCCCTCACTCAGACTAATTTCCTGTTGACTTCAGTAGGAATTTTGTCTTTCACTATACAGAAGTAGGAAAAAAACCTAGGTTCAAAAGTTTGACTAAGCATCTCAAAGTTCACATAATTATCGAGACTTACAATAGGAACATAGGAATTGCCAGATCTCATGGGACCAAAGTCCAGTATCCCGTCTCTGCCAGTGGACAGCACCAGCTGTTTCAGAGGTAGTAGGTTATTCCATTATGGCCCCTTCAGTAGGTAATTGTACAATAAGCTTCCCATGTGGTAAATTTCTTAACCATCATCAAGTGAGGCTGGTTTATGCCTTGAGACATGAAGTTTTATAGATCACCCTTTTGAGTCTAGAAATCTTTACTAGGCTAAACAAGCTTCCTTTTCAAGCATTCTAGTATTTCCTGCTCAGATTAGCAATGGCCAGTTCTATAGAGCCCTCCTTATGACTTTTGGATCTATAATAATGATGACAGTAAATATTGTGATCAATATACTAATTCTTTCTGATATTGCATTATCTGTTCAGACACCGAAGGATTTTTTTGTTTACTTTACATTCAGAATTGTTTCCTCTGGGTATGACCTGCTAAACTTTCTGTGCTTCTTGATCATTAGAACATATGCTTGTTTTATTTTTATGAGGCAAAGTCTTTTCTAACTACCAAATTGCAAAAAGAACAATGTTCCAGATAGGGATAATTTAAGCACCTCTGACTTAAGGCTTGTGTCCATTCTCTAATTACTAAACTTCAATAAGCTGCATGAATATTATCTTCATTACACTTACATTGCAAAGTGCAATATTTAACATGAAATGCTGGAAAGTCAATGTGAAGCAGACATGTTCAACGTAAATCCAAGCACAGTGCATTATAAGAAGTGAATGAACATAAATCTTGTTAAATGCTTAAACAGAGATGAACTTTCAGAAGTAAAGCATTGGCTTAACATGGCTCCTCAACTAACATCCATGGAAGATTTATTTTAAGGGGAGCAGAGTTTGGCAAATGCTGGTTACTTTTGAAAATCCCACCCATATTGTACTAACAAGATCACATCTTTAATATTACATACATATATTTTGCGGAAGCCATAAAATTTCATATCACAACAAAAACTATGGTGTGTGAGCTACTGTCTAATGGTTTAAAGAGATACTTTTAAAAGTAAGTATAAAAAAAGGACAGGATCACAAAGTGCATAGCGAGTGAGCTGTTTGCTTATAATTGGCATTTTTTTTTTAAAGTGAAAAACCCGAAGATGTTAAAATGTATATCTGTATCTACATAGTAAGTATTTTTGCAATTTTAGTGTCAAAAGCATTGCACTGCAAAATCCATACATTCACAAAAAAACCCCAAAAAACCCGAAACACACAAAGATGGAATCTGAGTTAGACTCCCAATATATTTGAAAACTTATGATGATTGGGGGAGGTCCCGGACGATTGGAAAAAGGCAAATGTAGTGCCCATCTTTAAAAAATAGGAAAGAAGGACAATCCAGGGAACTGCAGACCAGTCAGCCTTACCTCAGTCCCTGGAAAATCATGGAGGGGATCCTCAAGGAATCCATTTTGAAGCACTTGGAAGAGAGGAAAGTGATCAGGAACAGTCAACATGGATTCACCAAAGGCAAGTCATGCCTGACCAACCTGCTTGCCTTCTATGACAAGGTAACTGGCTCTGTGGATACGGGGGAATGATATACCTTGACTTTAGCAAGGCTTTTGATATGATCTCCCACAGTATTCTTGCCAGCAAGTTAAGGAAGTATGGATTGGATACATGAACTGTAAAATGGATAGAAATCTGGCTAGATTGTTGGGCTCAACAGGTCATCATCAACAGCTTGATGTCTTGCTGGTGGTCTGTATCAAGCAGAGTGCCCCAAAGATCGGTACTGGGACTGGTTTTGTTCAACATCTTTATTAACGACTTCGATAGGGGGATGGATTGTACCCCTACAGTTTCCAGTAACACTAAGCTGGGGGAGAGGTAGATACGTTGGATGGCAGGGATAGGGTCCAGCGTGACCTAGACAAATTGGAAGTTTGTGCCAAAGAAAGAAATCTCATGAGATTCAACAAGGAGAAGTGCAGAGTCCTGCACTTGGGACAGAAAAATCCCAGGCATTATTACAGGCTGGGGACCGAATGGCTAAGAAGCAGTTCGGCAGAAAAGGACTTGGGGATTACAGTGGATGAGAAACTGGATATGAGTCAACAGTGTGCCCTTGTAGCCAAGAAGGCTAACGGCATATTAGGTTGCATTAGGATGAGCATTATTAGCAGATTATTAGCAGAGAAATGATTATTCCCCTCTATTTGGCGCTAGTGAGGCCACATCTAGAGTACTGTGTCCAGTTCTGGGCATTCCATTACAGAAAGAATGTGGACGCATTGGAGAGGGTCCAGCAGAGGGCAACAAAAATGATTAGAGAGCTGGAACACTTGATATACGAGGAGAGGCTAAGAGATTGGGGCTTAGTCAGTCTACAGAAGAGAAAAATGAGGGGGGATTTGATAGCAGCCTTCAACTACCTGAAGGGAGGGGTTCCAAAGAGGATGCAGAGAAACTGTTCTCAGTAGTGACAGATGGCAGAACAAGGAGCAATGGTCTCAAGTTGTAGTGGGGGAGGTCTAGGTTGGATATTAGGAAAAATATTTTACTGGGAAGGCAGTGAAGCACTGGGATGGGTTCCCTAGGAAGGTGGTGGAATTTCCATCCCTAGAGGTTTTTAAGTCCTAGCTTGACAAAGCCCTGGCTGGGATGATTTAGTTGGGGTTGGTCCTGCTTTGGGCAGGGAGTTGGACTTGATGACCTCCTGAGGTCTCTTCCAACTCTATGATTCTAATACCCAGGAGTAGTTGGTCTTTATCTCTAGTTAACCCCTTGGCACAGGAGTCTCGGCAGGATAGATATATCGGAAGGTGAAGCATCCAAAAATATTTAGTCTACACTTAGCAACCTAACTGCTGCACAGCTATCTTAGACTGGCTGCAGCCAACAACAGAAACTGGTTCTTATTCCATATGACCCCCTTAAAGGTACTGTGCTAAGAAACTGCAGACAATTCGTAGACTCATTGACTTTAAGGCAAAAAGGGACCATCATGATCACTGAGTACAGTGGTACCCAAACTTTTCCTCTCATGCCCTCACTTACCAAAAATGGAATGTGCCTGCACCTCCCCAGGCTGGGAATCTTTACTTTACAAACTTTACAGGTCAGTCTCACCTCTGATAACCCCAAATCCTAGATCCAACCACCTCCAAACTTTGGGGAATTTCAGATATTGATTCAATTCCACACCTGAGATCTATCACACAGACCCATTACCAATAAGATTTAAAAAATAACAATTGTTCCGTGTGTTTCTTTGATTAGTTCCTTTGATTTCATTCTTACAATCACTGGCATTTCAAATAAAATTAAGGAAGCAAAGGACCAAAGAGATACAGCATTAAATCATCTTGACCATTTATATTACCCGTGATCAGCCTGGCCCATTCTTCAAAAGCATTCAAAATAATCCTGAAAGAGAGGAGATGGCAGAGAAAAGACATCTGGAAGACAGAAAATAAGAGAAACCTTAAAATATAGCTTCCTAAAGGCTCTGTTCAAAATGCATCCAAGTTGCCAAGAGAGCTTTTCTCTGCCACATTTCTTCAGACATTCAGAAATGCCTTTTCAAGCTAGAATTTTAGAAGTGCTCAGACTCCATTTAAGATCCTGGATGAAGTCCAATAAGTACTAGTGGGTGCTGAGCTCTTTTGAAAAATTGAGTCATTTCAGTTCAGATGCCTAAATGTCTTTTGAAAATCTTACCCTTTGTGAACATGAAAAACACCAAACATAAGGTGAAAGGACTTGCTTTCCTTTCCCCAGGTCCTAAGATATATATTTGATTTTCTTATATCTGAGAACAGAGAAGAGACACATTTCAATTGACTCTGGTTCAAGATTTACTGATTTAAGATTTGCACATAATGAAAATGGAAATAAGAAGAGAGAAAACTGACTTTGGTGAGGGTTGATCATTCTCAGGCTGCAGGAGTTGTAATATCATGGAAATCTAAATGTGAAGCAAAGAATACCACCCTGTTGCTCTCTTTTTTACAGGGAAGGTATTCTCCAAGAATAGACATCTTCATGAACAGTGCTATTTAACATCCATGACCATCCCACACAGGTAGAGTTGCCAGATGGTTTAACCAAAAATACCAAACACACCTCCCCCCCCCCAAAAAAACCCCACCGGGGAAAAAATTCTGTTGAGAAAAAAAAAGGGGGGAGACCAAAGTTGTTCAGGAAAAAAAAAAAAAAAAGGACCCTGAGAATTAAGCAAAAAAACCCAGCATGGCCCCTTTAAGAAACACTTTTGAGGCTTTTTGGCCCTAGCAGGCTGCCATCTTGTCTCCCTGCTCCAGGCTGGACAGCTCCCCTGCGGAACCAGGTAAGCACCTGGGATTTTTGCCTCCTGGCTGGGAAAAAATTAGAAAATACCAGACATTTTAGATGTCCAGTATTTTCTGAATTTTTTTACCGGACAGGAGACGAAAATGCCGGACTGTCTGGGTCAATACCGGACACCTGGCAACCGTACACACAGGAGGTACATCCCCCACACTCCCACGTGTCATGCACTCGGAAATCAGGTAAGTGTTTCACTACAGAAACTGCAGTGTCAACATTGTACCCATATTCTGGTGGTAAGTGCATGTAGCTGGGAACATGCTGAATTTTCCATATGGCTATTCAACACATTATGCATGGCTAACAACTGGACTTGGCTGCAGGCTTTCCTCTTGGCATTCCAGAGAACACTGCCAGAATGTCTGTGACGCAGCAGCCCTCCTCTGTCTCTCTCACACTGGCTCCCATTCCAACCTAGTGCTGTCTCCCCCTTTCTTTGCCATGTAATCATTGAGCTAATAAAATTTAAGCCTCCACATGATAGACCCAGGGAGCCTTCATGAGGGGATCTCAATATTCAGGGCATGGATATGGGCATGGTTGTAAATGTATTATAGGCAAACTGACCAACAGTTGCTTGGTTCACATACACATACACACACACACACTTTTGCATGGGCAGAACAGAGGTAAGTATTTGACCCCGATAGGTAAAACTTGAAACCACTGCCTGACAGATACAGCCAGTGTAGTTTGTCATGCAAGCATGCCACACTGAAGCAAACTAGGGATGGGTCTCTGACCAAAACCAAGAGCAATCCAGTCCACTCTTGTTAATTCAGTCAACAAATAGCCTAACACTATTCAAAGAATGAGTAGTCCTATGGCACATAAAGGCATGTCTACACAGCAGGGCAAAAGTCAAATTAAGCTACGCAACTTGAGCTATGCCAATTGCGTAGCTGAAGTCAAAATAGCTTAATTCGGCTTTTGGTGCTGTCTATACAGCAGGAAGTTGAAGGAAGATCACTCTTCCTTCGACTTCCGTTGCTCCTCGTAAAATGAGGGTTACATGAGTCGGAGTAAGAAGTCCTCCAGCTCAACATTATTTCAAAATAATGGCTTGCAGTGTAGACATGCTCTTTGACAGGGCTTGACAAATGGTGGCGAAAGCTGCTCGCCAGCCCCGCACTGCGCATGCACAAGAGCCGCATTGCGCATGCACGCGCTGCCAGTAAATGGGGCGCGCGGCTGAAATCTACTTGCCACGGGCGAGTAGATTCTATAGTTTGTCGAGCCCTGCTCTTTGATATTTCGGAATAATGTCACTTATTCTGAAATAACACTGCTGAGTAGACATAGCCTTAGAGACTAACAAAAATATATAGTATTGTGAGCTTTCATGAGTAAAAACCACTTTGGGTTTTACTCATGAAAACTCATGATACTATATATTTTTGATAGTCTTTAATGTGCCACAGGACTACTCAGACTACCCTCTGAGACTATGCAAAGAGGTAAGAGGAAACAAGAATGCAGAAAATTGACAGTACCTTTCTGTTATACAGTGCATTTCATCAGTAGATCTCCACATGCTTTACAAAGTATCATTATTCTCATGTTAGAGGTAGGAAGACAATGGCACAGGGAAGGCACTGGCTTAGAGCTACCAAGTCAGTCACCAGCAAAGCTAGTAATAGAATCTAGTCTAATGAATTGCAGTCCAATTTTCTATCAACTAGGTCACATTGCACACAGCAAAGCTCCTCGGCCATCAGACTTGCACTTGGTGATATTTCAGTTTGAGGCCTATAAATCAAGGTTTTTATTGGAGCATCAAACTGAAATAATTCCAGTGGCAAGAGTCCAGAGCACCTCTAGAATATAGGTGCTTTTTTCAAAAGAAGTGGTTACAGTCTAGACACTCTCTTTCGAAAAAGCCTCTTTCGAAAGAAGCTTGTAGTCTAGATGTAGCCCAATTGTGGCCATTGCAAGATGATTCAGAAGGAATGAACAGAATGGGACAATACTTAATTGATTCATCCTCAGCTGTCCAGATTTAGCTTCTGGCAGTCAGAGGTCTATGGACTTCCAGAGCATGGGGTTGTGTCCCTGATCATCTTTGCTAATAATCATTGACAGACCTATCCTCCATGTGAGGACTTTGGGAACTCTTTTGATTTGTATATCCAGTGCAAATAATTGACATTTTGCAGGGAAAATCCAACTCCTAATACCCAAAAGTAAATTAGTGTGGGCCAAATTCTGTTCTCCATTATTTCTGTATAAAATTGGAGTAATTATTAACTTAACAGAGCTACTCTGGATTTACACCACTGGTGAAAGCTAGACTAGAACATGGCCATATGTGTTTTCACTAAGTTCCTGGACATCTTAGCATTTGGAAGTTGGGGGAAAAGAGAGAAAGAGTGAGAGATCTTTGTTATAATATAATTTGCATTAAAGTAGGCATTTGCAGCCTGAATATGAACAATTTGTAAGGCTGATGAATTGTGAACTCTCTCTTGCACATTCAAACTTTTTTCAAATCAACACATTCACATACTAGAGAAATACCTGAAAAACAAGATGTGAATCCAATTTCAAAATGTCAAATGAATACATTTTCTTTGCTCATAAGGCATATGTAACTGCTCAAGGTAAGAGAGACAGCATGAAGTGAATTCATAGGAATGGCAGATAACCAAGCAGCTCTCTCTAATTATACTGCTTATACCTTAGCTATCTCTAGAGACACCAGAACAGATGTTTGGAGGAATTCTCCAGTGATCCAGGATCCCTTGAAGAGACAAGATACATCTTGAAGCCATCATGCAAAGGAAGCGAACACTGATTTAAAGACAACTATTGGAAAATTAAATGGATTGGGTTAAACAAGCTTTCTTAATGTTACGACTCCAGATTTTCTTTATGCTTGGCAACTTGCTATTTGGCCAGAATAGAAAATATTGTAAAATCAGTACATATTTATATTAATTAAAATATAATTACAATCTACTGTGTTATTACATTTGAGTAGCAGAACTACATTTTTAAAACATTAGAACTAAGTGCAAAATTGAGCAGAATTAGAAAATTTCTCATTTCAGTAATTTTAAAATGTTTCATTTTTTCCTATTTAATCTTTGTTTAGTTTCATTAGCTTAAATTTCAAAACAAGTCATTTCAAACAAAAAACCCAGAATTTTCACTTAAGAAATTTTTGAAACAAAACATTTTGATAATTTAATTTTTTTTTCAAAATTTTTTTCAAGATGGGAGATTTGTTGAAACCATGTTTCAAAACAGCTTAGGTTCTGATGAATCAACATTTTTTTGTCAAAAAATGTTTTCCTGGAAAATTTCCAACTGGCTCTATTAAGCAAATTTGAATACATGTTTAGCAACATCTGATAGTAGAATCAGGGTTGTGCCCCCAGCCCCTCATACATTTTACATGAACAGTTGCATTGACCTTAATACTCATGTCCATAAAGCTGAGCATTTAGGTGTTTGCAGGATTAGGATCTGAATTTGTATCCTCTTTTGGAAATAAAAGTCAAAGGCTGTAGGTTTCCCTTATTTTCCCCGTCAGTCTCACTTCTGTGCAATGTTTTGCTACTATGGGGTCAACTTTTTCCTTTTAAAATGGTAATTATCATCCTCTTCACCTCCAGGATATCTCTTCATTCATTTTATTTTTACATATGTCCATTTTATTTGCATTTGTAGTTTTGTTTGAATCCTCTTATTTTTGTTATGACTTTATTTCATTCCAGGCTGTTTCAATTAGTGGGGTCTCTGCATCTATTTCCATAGTCTTCTGGACTTTTTCTTTATATACTTCTTTTCAGTTTGCCAGATGTATAGAACAAACAAATCTGCAGTTGTTTTAACTTGTTTCAACCATCCTCGACATTTATCTTTAAAATCTGTTTTGGTTTTTTTTCAGTCACCTTGACATTGTTTGGTTTCACTTTATTCTCCTGTTATTTCAGTTTTATGTTACTCCTTTTAGGTCACACTCATTTTGCGGGTTTCTTTGTCTTTCATCTCTTTCAGCGGGGGATAAAGAGTGACCTGTGCTTTGGCTGGAACCAGTACAAATTAGTGAGAGGACATTCAGTCCTATAATATCTATACCAATTAGATAAGCAGTGTGTTTTAAAGACTTTTCTCTGTCATCACCAGCGTAGGCTCCTTATAGGAAGGAGGGTGAGCATTCCTGATCTTTACCTGTTCCTTTAAATTGGATGCATGTTTGCCTACCTATGTTCAGATCTCACCAGCATTCACTGGTAAAATACTATCATAGTCCAATAATTTCCCAGATGAAGGGTAGAAAGAGGCTGATTTCTGGGTACCTTCTTCATAAACAGTAATTGAAGTTCCCACAGTATGCACATTAGAGACAAGATTTTCAGAAAGAAATACCAGCATGGTGTTGCGCAGTGATCTTGCAATAGCTGGCCACAGGGGTCACAATGAAAGCTGCTGCAGGCTGAGCCTTTTGATAAATGTGGCCCTAATTTAGGTGCTTCACTGGGAGCAGTGTTCCCATAAATATTTGTCTCTAATGTGGGTTCAGAACCCTTGAAAATTTACCTTTAGGTGTCAGTTAGCTCAGATCTGGATCCAGATCAACATGTAAACTTTCTCAAACCTTGGCAGTAGGCACAGATCAGGTGTAACTCCTCCTGGAATACTAGAAAATCATAGAATCATAGAACAGTAGAACTGGAAGGGACCTCGAGAGATCATCAAATCCAGTCCCCTGCCCTCATGGCAGGACCAAGCACCGTCTAGATCATCCCTGATAGATGTCTGTCTAACCTGCTGTAGGGATTCCGACTCCCCCTACAGCGTCGCCTGTCGTCGATTTTGGGGAATTGGCTCCGACGGCGGCAGCGCTATTCTATTCGGGTCGCTGTCCTCCGACAGTGCCCACACAGTCTGGGCTTTACCCCTTCCGGGGTTAGTTTGGGGCGTCCAAACATGGGCGGACTAGTCTGGTGTCCCCTTGCTCTGCGCCGTTATCGTCACCCCCTGCGGCGCACCTTTCTCGCCGGTCCCCGGCGACACATGTCCAAAACGCCCCTCGGTCACTCCCTCGGGCGTTTCCCTCTTAGCCACTCTGACAGAGAGAGAGAGGGGTAGAGAGGGAAGAGGGGGGCCCGGGCCCACCCTCACTCCCAGGCCCCAGCCCAGGGCCCTGAAGGACACGGACCGGTTTTGGTCCAGGTCCGGCTGACAGGGGCATCCTGCCGAAACCTGCCAATCTGCGGGGTTCTTATATGACCCCGCCCTGGGCTACTTCCTCCCTATTCCGGTTCCCCTCCCCTGCTGCTGGCTTACCTGGCCCTCCGCGGGCCAGTCGCTCGTCGCTCCGGACGGCCTCCTGGACCCCGTTGCTCCACGGGTGTCTGCAACGTCCTGCCTTCCGCGGCCGCGGGCTCGTGCCCTCGCCCGTCCTCCGGGGTCGAAGGCTCCGATCTCCAGCATTTTTCTTCACGCCGCATCCCCCCTCCTCTACACAGCTCGGGGGCGGCGTTTAAAAACTCCCGCCGCGCCTGGCGCCGGAGGGGGACGTCATGCTGACGTCACCGGCTAGCCCCGCCCCTCCCTCAGCGTCCGTGCCGCGCCGCCACGCCTGAGTCTGCCAGCTGGTCCGCGGCGCGCGTACACTCGGCACAATGCCGGTACGCGCCTCCCCGCCGCCCGAATAGGGCGCTTGCCGCGGGGGCTTTAGTGCGGGGTTGCAGGGCCCCGTCACACCTGCTCTTAAATATCTCCAGTGACAGATTCCACAACCTCCCTAGGCAATTTATTCCATTGTTTAACCACCCTGACAGTTAAACCTCCCTTGCTGCAGTTTAAGCCCATTGCTTCTTGTCCTATCATCAGAGGCCAAGGAGAACAATTTCCCCTCCTCCTCCCTGTGTCACCCTTTTAGATGCTTGATAACCGCTATCATGTACCCTCTCAGACTTCTCTTTTCCTAACTAAACAAGCCCAATTCCTCCAGCCTTCCCTCATAGCTCATGTTTTCTAGACCTTTAATCATTTTTGTTGCTCTTCTCTGGATCTTCTCCAATTCCTCCACATCTTCCTTGAAATGTGGTGCCCAGAACTGGACACAATACTCCAACTGAGGCCTAATCAGCACAGAGAGGAACAGAAGAATGACTTCTCGTGTCTTGCTCACAACACTCCAGTTAATACAGGTTTGCTTTTTTTGCAACAGTTTCACACTGTTGACTCATATTTAGCTTGTGGTCCACTATGACCCCTAGATCTCTTTCTGCAGTATTCCTTCCTAGACAGTTGCTTCCCATTCTGTATGTGTGAAATGGATTGTTCCTTCCTAAGTGGAGTGTTTTGCATTTGTCCTTATTAAACGTCATCCTATTTACCTCAGACCATTTCTCTAGTTTGTCCAGATCATTTTGAATTATGACCCTATCCTCCAAAACACTTGCAACCCCTCCCGGCTTGGTATCATCTGCAAACTTAATAAGCGTACTCTCTGTGCCATCATCTAAATCGCTGATGAAGATATTGAACAGAACTGGTCCCAAAACAGACCCCTGCAGAACCCCACTTGTTATGCCCTCACAGCATGACTGCGAACTGTTAATAACTACTCTCTGAGAACAGTTATCCAGCCAGTTATGCACCCACCTTATAGTAGCCCCATCAAAGTTGTATTTGCCTCGTTTATTGATAAGGTCATGCGAGACCGTGTCAAATGCCTTAGTAAATATATGTATACCATGTCTGCTGCTTCTCCTTTATCTATAAGACTTGTTATCCTATCAAAGAAAACTATCAGATTGGTTTGACAGGATTTGTTTTTTACAAATCTGTGCTGGCTGTTACCTATCACCTTATTTTCTTCCAGATACCTGTAGATGAATTCCTTAATTACTTGCTCCATTATCTTTCCTGGCACAGAAGTTAAACTGACTGATCTGTAGTTTCCTGGGTTGTTCTTATTTCCCTTTTTATAGATGGGTGTGACGGGGTGATCGAGTCTCGCAGTGGAGAGACACTCGAGCCCCACACTCCAGCCAGGTTCATCCCAGAGCTGTGGGGAGTGCTGCCTGGAAGGCGGAAGTGGTGCAGCACTTGCTCCCGGGCGGCCGGTCCGCTCCCGCAGAGGAAGCTAGGAAAGCGCGCCGTGGGGAGCAGCACGGCACTGGCACTATCCTGGTGGTCCCAAGCTGGGGGCCAGGGAGCAAGAGCAGCTGAGAGAACGCCGCAAAGAGAAGGGAGAAGCCTGCACGGGAACCCAGGAAAGGAGCTGGCGGACTGTGACTCTCTGGGCAAATGGACGGAGCAGAGAGGCACAGAGGACTCCAGGGCTGATCCCCCACTGAGCTGCGTAACGGAGAGGCAGCCGGTAAGACTGTCTCCCAGCGGTGACCCGCTGGAGTGACTTGGGGTGCGGATCAGGAAGTGGTCCAGGGTGAGGCACTAAGCCCAACTAGGCAGGGGAGCAGCTGTGACCCCACCTTAGGGCCCTAGGCCGGGACCCAGTGGAGAGGGAGGGCCCGGGTTCCCCTACTCCGCCATTGACGGCCAAGGCCGGCGACCAAAGGCGAGTGGGGACTTTTGAACTGCAGAAAGACTAAAAGGAACATTGTGATACAACTGGACCCAGAGGGACTCGAACTGGGGGAGGGTCCCACAAAAGGGTGGTGTCTGCTGGATGTAAGCGGATAGTTGAAGGCCGCCCGGTCGGGCGAAACGGCCCAGGCGTGGACCTAAGGGAGGGGTGCACCAGTTGTGTTCTATTGTTGGAGAGGGTCATACTAATAAACCGGCTGGTGGGGTCCAACCCCCACCGGCCTCCGTGTAACAATGGGCACTATCTTTGCCCTTTTCCAATCTTCTGGAATCTCTCCTGACTTCCATGATTTTTCAAAGATGATAGCTAAAGGCTCAGATACCTCCTCTATCAGCTCCTTGAGTATTCTAGGATGCATTTCATCAGTCCCTGGTGACTTGAAGACACTTGTTTTTTTTTTTATTTTATCTTCTAAACCTACCCCATTTCCACTAGCGTTCACTCTGTTCGGCATCCCTTCATTATCATCTTTCAAATGACAATTTGAAAAAAACCAGGAAGTAATTACTCTTTGTGATTATGTCTTTGTACTACCTAAACCTTTTTTCCATAGTGGGATGGGATCAGTTCTATACAGGTAATGGCCATTCTTAAATGTCAGACTAATCCACAGCATGGTTTTATAACACTTAAGAAAAATATTTTTTCACATTATTTCCCTAATCAATGTTAAAACTCTGTTAATAATTATATTCAAACAAAGCTATTGTCTTTATAACCATACTATTTCTCTAAATTAGGCTAACTTAAATCTTAGAAAAACATATATTATATATATATTTTATATCTATATACACACACACATATATATAATACAAGAGATGTAATAATCTGAGCACAAAACAATTAAAATAGATTATGTGGCTGTACAAAAAGATTAACATGATTGAGATAAATAAGTGTTGTCCATTTACATCATAAAAAATAATAATTTTTAATTAGAGAATGGTAATATGTTCTTTATGAAGTCCAGTGTACTTTGTTTCACTAATGCAAAATTTAGTGTCTATACTACAGCTGTTTATTTCCCAGATTACCTCAAGATGGTCTATTTACTTAGTTATTGTTCCAAGTTTTACAAAATATATTGTTGTACCAACAAGGAAATAGGATATGCATCCCAATATTTGTTTTGATATTCCTTCACTTATTTTTATTTTCTTAAATAAAAAAAACAGCCATGTTGTTGCTGTCCTTGCCTTAGCATGGAGAAGTCATACAGGCTATCATTTTCATCATAATGTTTCAGATTTTGGGTGGCAACCTGGACATTTGAAAGGGGACTCATTTTCCGAGTGTGGGTTCTCTGCACTTTCTCAAAGTCAAGCCTCTTTAAGATGTTTCAAGTTGGGGTACCCAATAACTAAAGCACCTAAAATCATTAGCCATTTTTAAAAATGTATATGACAAAACACTATCACCTTCCAGAAAAACATCACATGGTATATTCCAATTTTTAGCTGCCAACAGTCATCATTGTCAACTTGTGTGGTATCTCTGCTAAATGGAAGTTTTAGTGTGACTGATCAGCATAAGTTGGCCAACATTACTAACCTGCTAATTCAAATCTGCTCAACAGAATGCTGTTAAGGAAAAGCAATTTAATTTCATGCTAACTAGCTAAACATTCTTAACTGACTGTTCTCCCAACGTAACTTGTGCTCATGTGTTATATGAGGTCTAAAACAAACAGGGTGAAGAGTGACACCCAATGGTCACATGTATAAAGGATCTACCCTTCTGGCCCATATTATTTTTGTCTTCAATGGGGCAATTTTTTATTACCTTTGTCCTTTTGTTAAAAAGAAGACCCTCAATCAAATGGTACATGCAACACATCATATATATTTCTGAATTTATTACTGGCTATACTTGCCTTTTCCTACACAACAAAAGGATGGCAATTTCTGCCATGTATCAATTTAAAAAGGTAGTTTCCCTCTAGTATTGCAATCAGGTCTCATGTTTAGCACTGTCACAAGAAATTCATAATCCCTATATATAGAAATTTTATCTCTGCTTGTGTTTATATATATATTTATGACATTTCTTTATCTCTGCTAGGTTTTATCAATGTACAAAAATAAATTAAATGGACATCAGCCACAAAAGTGCAGGTCTCCTGCTTACACCACTGCTATATGTCTACATGCTGTGTGCAGCAGTGTAGCTACATTGATGCAAAAAATACAATTATCTGTTTTCATTACTGGTGTTCTTTAAGATGTGTTGCTCATATCCATTCCACTTAGGTGTGTGTGCTTGCCACATGCAACGGTGCCACAAGTTTTTCCCTCAGCAGTCCCCATAGGGGACTGGCTCTGGTGCCGCCTGGAGTGGTGTCCTCATGGCATGGTACAAGCGGCACAGCCAGCTCCACCCCCCTCAACTCCTTTTTGCCAGAAACTCTGACAGTGGGGAAGGAGGGTGGGATGTTGAATGGACAGGAGCAACACATCTCAAAGAACACCAGTTACAGAACAGATAACGGTCTTTTCTTCTTCAAGTGATTGCTCATGTCCATTCAATTTAGGTGACTTCAAGCAGAACCCTCTGAGGCAGGTAGGAGTTCATGGACTTATTCATTGCAATACAGCTCTGCTGAACCGAGCATCATCTCTGGCCTGCTGCATACTGGCATAGTGGGATGTGAGCATGTGTATGGAAGGCCCCATCACAACCTTACAAGTGTCCTGGATTGGTATGTGTGCCAGGAATGCTGCGGAGGACACCTGAGCTCAGGTTGAGTGTGCCCTGACAATCAGCAGTGGTGGGGTTCCCACCAGGTTGTAACATGCTCGGCTGCACGAAGTGATCCAGTGAGAAATTCTCTGTGTGGACACCTCATGGCAAGAGTTGGGTCCTCTTACAGAATGGCTTTGCCTGTTCTAGATAGAAAGCCAACGCCCTCCACTCATCAAGAGCATTATTCTTATGGGGCTTGGGGCAGAAGACCAGAAAGAAGATATCTTGGGCTCATGTGAAAAATCAACTCCACCTTCAGAAGGAAGGCCAGATGAGGTCCTCATGGAAAACAGTATACGGGGGGTTCTGACATTAAGGCTTGCAATCTGGAGACCTGCCTCACTTATGTTATTGACACTACAAAGGTGACCTTCTGCAATAAGTGTTGCAGGGAACACGAGGCCATAGTCTCAAAGAGTGGCCTTCTGAATCTAGAGAGAAAGAGGTTGAGAACCCACTGAGGGACTGGAGACCTAAAATGCAAAAAGAGCCTCACAAAGGCCTTCAGGAAACTAGTTGTCATGTCATGGAATGGGGCCAAGGGGTACGACAACCGGCCCTGGCTTGGAATGCAGAAAGCACAAATGGCTGCCAAATACACCCTGACAGAAGAATGTGCAAGTCCTTTTTTCTTCAGATGAAACAGGTAATTTAACATGCCCTGCAGTTCTTAAGTCTGTGAAGGTTAGCATCAGTCTGCTTTGCAAACAGGACTTGCCTTCAAAGGGGAGATCCTCTGCAGACAACCTGGAGAGGAGCAGCCAAGAGGCCCTGTGCATGCGGACAGCCATCACTATGGTATGAGCAGCAGTATCTGCTGTGTCCGATGCCACCTGCAGTGTTGCCCTGGCCGCCATGGAACCTTTGTCCAAGATCACTCTGAGCTCCTTTCTTGAAGCCTCAGGAAGGGCAGGCTTGAACTTGGAGATGGCCTACTACATATTGAAGTCATAGTAGCCTAGGATGGCCTGATGTTTGGCCTCCTCATAATTGTAGGCTAGAGGATGAATAAACCTTGCACCCAAACAAGTCAAAACCCTCAAGGCATTTCTTTAGGGGTGGCCCTGTCTTTCCCAGTGGTTGAATGCCTCTGCAAGCAGGGAATTAGGGGCAGGGTGCATATACAGGTATTCATGCCCCTTTCAGGGGACAAAGTACTTGCGTTACACCCACTTGAAGATCAGAGGTGGGGATGATGGACTCTGCCAGAGGGCATTTGTGATTTTTGCAACCCCCATCACGCAAGTGCAGGGCTACTCTGTGCGGGGCTACTGGGCAATAAAGACATCAAAGAGGGAATCTGCAGGTTCCTTCATTTCCTCTGCCTGAAGGCTTAAGTTTTCAGCCACTCTCTTTAAAAGCTTCTCATGGGCTTTGCATCATCGACTGGGACTAGTGGAGGGGCTCCCACTAGAGCCTCATCCAGTGATGAAGAAGTCTTCTATCATTGGTGGTGCACTGGCCTGCTCACCCACTATCTCCTGTGCTTGTGGAGTACTCACTGCCAAGGCCTCTGGAACTGAAGGGGGAGTGGGCAGGAGAAAGAGGCTGACAGTCGCTCTGATGTCCTAGACACTGAGCAGGCCACTTGAGCAGGTTGGGAAACCCCCCTATGGATTCCAGGGGTACCGTTGCATAGACCTAGGTGTCTGAGGCCAATGACCCTGACCAGTGGGTAAGGAACCTTGTTCTGAGCTTAGGATAAAGGTGGAGTGACCGCTTCCTTAAGACCATGAGGGCGCTGAGCAATGGCTCTGCTCCAACCAGTGCCAGAAGCTCTTGTCTCAGTCAGACTTGGGCAACCCCAAAAAATGCCATGGTGACCGATAATGGTCGGCTGACCCGCGATGGCCACAGACCTGTGACTGACGCCGAGCGCTTGACTCCTGGTACCAAGACGTAGAGCAATAGTGGGAGGTGGACAAGGCGTGGCATGAAGGCAGCCTCAGTAACCAGCACTGGTCCAAAGAACGGTACTGGTGATGGGTTAACTTCTCCCTGGATCAGCACTGAGGCCATTGGGAGTCACTGTGCCAATTGTGGAACTCTTGCTGTGGGATGCGTTCCTCTGCAGATCTGCATCCCATCGCCAGTAGGCCATGCGTTGAGGTTCGGAGACCATACAGGGCTCGGGAGATTCTGCCTGTCCCAGTCAGAAGTGTGCCAGCTATAAGGGGATGATTGTTGGTGAGATACCCCCGGCAATGGGGAGCACCCCCTTACAAGGGACTGAGGTGTCCTACCCTGAGATATGGTTTACCCTGAGATATGGCGACGATGACGACCAGGGAGTATGGCACTGAAAGCATCATAATGTCCTGAGTCATTTGCAAGGCCTCCAGTGTAGACGGCACCCAGAAGATCCACACCGCCCTCTGAGGTAGGCAACAGGGAGCAGGCTGGACTACTGCGCCTGGCTTGAGGTGGAGAGTACCCGGGATAATGCTTCTATCTCCCCCAGATTTCTGCTTTCCCTTACAGGACACTGGAGATCTTCCTCTCCCCATCTTATTAGACTTCTTTGTTGGAGGCACTGAAGGGAACTGGAGCCAGCTTGTGGACAGTACCGGGAGAGAGCTGTGCTCCGAGGTTCCAGTGCTTGGTTCTGAGTCAGAGTGCGGCTCCAGCATCAGGATGAGGACAGACTCCATAAAGAGTGCTTTCAAGCAAATTTCTCACTCTTTTTTTTTTTTTTTTGTCCTAGACATGAAGAACCTGCAAATCTTGCAGTTCTCACTGATGTGACCTTTGCCCAAGCACCAGAAGCAACTAATGTGTGGATCACTAATGAGCATGGGTCTTTTATACTGATCATGTGGCTTAAAGCCTGATGACCAGGGCATGTCACAACATGAGGCAAAATCCCAAATGGGACCTAACAAGTCTCTATACTAACTAGGGGTAACTACAACTAGAAGAACATATGAAGAGTCCAACAAATTAAAGCAACAGCACAAGCTACACCAGCACAGTTCCAGCAATGTCCCTGGTGGCAAAAAGGTACTGAGGGTGGGGGGAGCTAGTGGTGCTCCTTATACTGTACCATGTTGGCGCCATTCCAGGGGGGCTCCAGAGCCAGTGCCCCATGGGAACTACTATTGATGGAAAATGTCTGGCATCGATGCAGGGGGTGAGCATATACTCCTGAGTTGAACAGATGTTGGCAATCGCTCAGAGAAGCATCTCTAATACAGACATGCCCTAAGCTTGGGATAAGAAGTTAATCCATTAAAATACTTAGTATCAGCATGAAGGCTACTTAACCAAGCATACCCTAAACCAAAAGACAATTGGGTTAAAGTAAATGGCAGCTGCAGGTGCTCATTAACTCTATAAGGCAAGAAACTTAATTACTTATACATGGATTTGAAGGGCCTAACTTTAGGTCCCATGGTTAGAAAATATGTTTTAAATACTGAATTTAGTGCTTATGAAATGTGACAGCCCTGGAATCTGCCATCTTCTACACCAGAAACAAACTTCTTCCAGCTCATTGTTCCTGCTTACCTACCCTGATGCTAATCTAGTGATATGGAGTGAAAGAGTAATTCATTTTACAACCAATGCAACAGTCCTGTGGCTTTTTTATGGGGACTGCCAACAAAAAAATCCAAGTGAGATGGGGGTGGAAGTTGTGGTGTGGACACCTGTCTGCTATGCAGTGGATTGAAACCTCCAGCTCATTTCACAAACACCAACATACAGCTGTCAGATCACTACCAGTCAACTGCTGCTCAACTAAATCCTAAGCCAAAGCCAAATGAAGGCAATAGCAGACTTTCCATCTACTTTCAATGAGCTTTGAATAAGGCCCTTAACCTTCATTCAAACCATGAAGAGCCAATATACCATAATATTCCAACATTCCTGCCATGAATTTTCTTAAAATAGGCTAATCACATTTCAAAGATATTCACAGAAGTGAAGATTGAAATGTGTATGTCACACACACACACAGCTTTACAGAAACATACATGCCTGTTTGTACCATCATTCAATATATAGTCACATCTCTAAGGTATAGCTAGTCACTTACAATTTTCCGTTTAATGCACACTCTTGAGTAGCTAGACCCTGACCTTGCAACTTCTTATAGATTCATGGATTCCAAGGCCAGAAGGGACCATTATGATGAGCTAGTATGACCTCTTGAATAACACAGCCCATAGAATTTCAGCCAGTAACTCATTAAGCCTATAACATCTGTTTTAGCTATAACATAATTTCTTGTAAAATATCCAATCTTGATTTAAAAAAATCTAAGTGAGGTAGAGTCCTTCACATCCCTTGGTAATTTATTCCAACAGTTAATAACCCACATAGTTAAGCATTTGCCCCTTATTTCAAGTTTAAATTTGTCTAGCTTCAACTTCCTGCCATTGGATCTTATGCTTTTGTCTTTGGGATTAAAGAGGCCTCTTATCGGAAGCTAAACCATGTAGCTACATATAAACCATAAATCAGTCACCTATTAACCTTCTCTGGATATGTCAAAGATACTGAATATCTTAAATCTCTTATTGTAATGCAGGTTTTCCAGACCTCAGATCACTCTCATGTGCCTTTTTAATTGTTATCATTCTTTTTAGTGTGAGGACCAGAAGAGTACAGACTACTGACTTTAGTGCTGTTCAGGTACAGCAATCTACCTTGTGCACAACAAATTGGAGGACTGGAACCTCAATCATTACCCTTTCACTAGGGGATTATCTTGGCGTCATATATGGGTCCAGCAGAAATGGCGTTTAGCATGTACTAAATCCCTATAGTTTTCTTCTTTTCATCCACAGAAACACAAAGATAACTTTCCCAGGAGAGGCATCTGCTGAGCACCTGGAACTCTTACATATGGTGCATACAAAAGTTAGCTATCAAGACTACATGGTATAAATATTACCATATGCAAAAGTCTCTGGCAACAGTACAAGAAATATGAACCACCTAGAGGGGGGAAACTTTCTGATGCAGCCCCATAAACAAACATAGTAAAACAAGACATGCTAAAAGCACCAGAAAAAACAATACATATTAATGCACTGAAGCAATTAAAAAACAGCTTAATTAATGAGCATATTACATGTTTCTCCACACCTGGCTAATCACCCACATGTCTGTTGTCAATAGAAAATCCCTAAAAGATTAAGATGATTTATCTTAGCTTACTTGCACATCAAAAGGAGAAAATGTTAACTTGATATTTTATACTCCTAATTTTTTTTAAAAGCAGTTTCTGACAGAGAGTCCTTTAAATAGCATGTCCTGGAATACTCTTTTTAAAATAAAGGTGTGTGTTTGTTTGCTCCCCTCTAGATGTTTACAAGGGTCTTTTCAGCAAGAGAGAAGCCCCTATTAAATGTGGCTTCAGTCAACACTCTCACTGAGCAGTTTGCCGTCTCTAGTTGAAGAAAGAGAAAAAGTGACTTCACAAAGGACTATGTTGTGATACTCATTCTCCCACTGACTTCATAAATGGTCCCATTGACTTCACTGGATCTATCTGAGCAGCAAGGTACTATTAGGCATGAATGAAGCTATCAGAATCTGGCCCAACTTGAGATCAGATTCACCAAGGTTTGTTCTTTTTCAGATAATCTTAAGTGGTAACTCTTACTATTGTGGGTACAGCATTCTCAAACAGAAATGTGATTTTCATGTTAATGGTGTCCCTTTAAAATAAAGGGCACCAGGATTTAAATCTTGACAACTGCTAACCTTATTACAGTCACTCTCTCTGATTTCATACTTTCACCAGCAGAATTTACCAAAAAATCTGAAATTTGATAGTTACCACTAGGTGGCAACCACACACCCCATGTGCATGGAGACGACCAGCTACCCAGTGACCGAGACCACTATGTGCCTTTAGTGTCAGCCAGGAGGGCATCATTTGTTTCCTGAAGCAGGGGGTAAGGACCTCACCACCATGTTTTTCCCTAAGGACAGTTATGCATAATGGCTCTATCCATATTTCACACAGGTGACCCTGTAGAATGGATCTTTTGGAGAGGAAAAATTTAATTTAGAGAGAGCCTGTAGAAATGTCATTAAAAAACTAGCATATGGAATGCTCCTGCAGATTAGGAATACTACCACAGGTAAGACTTTCTATGCAGCATTCAAATCTTATATTATAAATATGAAGTGTTGTAGATCAAACTACAGATTCTTAAAGGTACACACACCTGTATATACTGACAGGGTCACAACCCTGTTGTGAGAGGTCACGAAGGAACTCCACTTCTCTATCAAGCCATGTCTATACCTACACAGAAATTCAGATTAAGATACACAATTCTAGCTACGTTAATTGCGTAGCTGGAAATGATGTACCTTAATTCAAACTTTGGCACTGTCTCCACAGTGTGAGGTCAACAGGAGCAAACACTCCTGTTGACTTCCCTTACTCCTCACGATTCAAGGAGTATCGATGCTAACAGGGGCGCCCTCAGCATTTGATTTAGTGGGTCTTTACTAGAAATCAAACTCTGGAAGATCAACCACCACAGCATCGATCTTCCAGGCAGTCCACCTCAGCAGTCCATCCCAATTCAGCAAGATACTTGAGCACACATTTAATTTAGGCATGTGCTTATGTGTTTTCCTGAACAGGGATCTGCCACCCAGATATTCGTTTCTGTAGACCACTCAAAGAGTACAACTGAGCTTTTCTTCTTCAATTTTCCTGTCACTATTTGTAAAGATTAATCACTTGAAAAAATTCCTAGAAGCTTCACAACTTCTTTCAAAACCTATTGTTTGTAAACAATGAAGGTTTCCTTGTTACATTGCTAAGACAGAAGAAACTAAATGTCATAGTACCAGTGACCTCCTCAAAGTTTCATGCTGCTTTGAAAAGCCATTTCATGAAGCTGGCATTAGTGGTTTCCATATTTATTGCTTCTATTTCACATCAAATGTGTCAGCTTACAAACAAAAGTGTTGATATTTGGAATTCTGTAAGGCATCTGACATTGCAATACAAAATCAGAACAATATAAAATTATAATGGCAAATGTGAAATGAATTATAAGATAGCTAACTGAGAGGTCACCGTCGAATGTAAATGGGGAATCACCATCAAGATGTGCGAGTTAAGATGTATTTCTAATGGGGCCCCCCAAGGACTGGTTCTTGGCCCTATGCTAAGTAACATTTTTATGAATGATCTGGAAGAAATATAAAATCATCACTGATAAAGTCTCCAGGTGATTCAAAAACGACATCAATGGTAAATAATGAAGACAAGTTGCTAACAGAGTAATTGGGATCTCTTGATAACATGGATGCAAACAAACAATATGTGTTTTAATACAGCTAAATGACAATGTATACATCTAGGAACAAAGAATGTAAAGCATACAATAGTATGGAGGGACACTATCCTGGGAAGCAGTGGCTCTGAAAAAGATCTGGTGTCATGTTAGATAATATGCTGAACATGATCTCCCAGCGCAATGCTGGAACTAACAGGGCTAAGACAATCATCAGATGCATAAAGAGGGTGTAGAGAGGCTATTTTACCTTTGAATTTGGCACTGGTGTGGCCACTGCTGGAAAACTGTCTAGTTTGGATGTCCACCATTTGAGAAGGATGTTGAAAAGCTAGAGAGGGTTCAGAGATCCATGAGAGTGATAAAAGAATTAGAAAACATGACTTCCAGTGACAGACTCAAGGAGCTCAGTCTACTTAGCTTAACAAAGAAAAGGTTAAGGGGGATTAAGTTACTGTCTCTAACTAAAGCAGAACCTCAGAATTATGACCACCAGATTTAGGAATTGATTGGTCAACAACACATCTCATTTGGAATCACACACACACATTCAGGCAGCAGAGACTTTAAAAATAAAACAAACAAACAAACAAAAACAACAGAAAATATAGCCCGGAACTGAATTAAACATAAATTACTAAAAAAAAGGAGGCAAGTTTAAAAGATTTGACAAGGTAAAGAAACAGTTTCTGTGTTTGTTTCATTTAAATTAAAATGATTAAAAGCAGCATTTTTTCCATCATAGCTAAGTCAATGTTCAGTTGTAAAAATTTGAAAGAACCAAAGTTTTATTCAGAGTAACAAACATTTTAGAGTTAAGAACAATTTCCATTCCTGAAGTGTTCGTAACTCTGAGATTCTCCTGTACCTACATAGGGAACAAATAATTAATAATGGGATCTTCAATCTAGAAGAGAAAGATATAACATGATTCAATGGCTAGAAGTTGAAGCTAGACAAATTCAGATTGGGAATAAGGCATACATTTTAACAGCATGTAATTAAACACTGAACAATTTACCAGCGGTCAATGGTGGACTCTCCACTACTGGCAACTTTTAAATCAAGATTGATTTTTTTAAAGATATGCTTTAGGAATTCCTTTGGAGCCTGTGTTATACAGCAGTTGGGATTAAATGATCACAGTGCATTCCTACTGGCATGGGAATCTCTGAATAAATGGACACACACAATTACCTGGAAGGCAACAATGACCAATCCACAAGAAGAAAGCTTGATCTCTGGGAGCTCTGCACACACTGGGAGGTGGGGGTGAGTGAGAGTGTCAGAATTCATTCTTGGATTACACTTGGGTAACTCTGTTAATGTTAGTGGCTTTATAGTAACGTACCAGAGCAGTATTTGGCCCTAGATCTCTAATCATGAACTGTTTGGCCCACAGACTCACCAGGCCCCTTGGCAAGGCAGGGAGGCCAGCTTCACACCCCAAGACACGACAGGGGCAGGACTGGAGCTAGTCTCCCCCCGGCAGCCCTCAGTGCTGCCCAGAGCAGGCCATATGGGGCGCTAGCGGTGATTTAAAGAGGACCTGGGGTTCCTGCTGCCATTGCTGCCACAGCAGCAGCAGCCAGAAGTCCCAGTCCCTTTTGAATTGCTGGGCCCCAGGGCGTGATCATGAAGCAGATATGGGCAACAGATGTGAGCTAGTGAGGAGCTATATCTGTGAGTTGGGATTTTCAGGGGTTTGTGGTGAGCAGCAGACCTAAGATGTTAAAAGACTTAATTCTGATATCACACTTGGTTGCCACCCCCACTGATATCAGTGGAGTTATTCTTGGTTTCCACTGGGGTAAGTGGCAGCAAAATCAGGCTCAATTAATTGCTACTATAAAATTCCCAGTGGAAAGAAGTTACAAATATTTGTACACATTATGGGGTACTAACAGTCCTAAAATCTGGAACTTTCCAGTCCAGTTCAGTTTATTCTCTAGTTGGCTGTCTTAACACTAAAGGAGATCCGAAACCATTTACATATGAAAAAGATTCTGCTGAAGCTTTCCTGCCTTGAATCCACACTGCTACATCACGTGAGAAACTTGGACATGATCCTAAATTTAAAGGGAAAAAAACTCAAAAACCTTCACCCAGGAGTTCAGAAAAATAATAAAGTGAAGCTGCAGTTAATCTCAAAGTTTAAAAAAAAAGGAATATCTGGCATTCACTATGTTTAGGGGAAAACATGATTTGCAAAGTAGAGCTATTATCTTTTTCCTTTGGGGGTTCTTGTGGAATTACCATGATTAACAGACATGGTTCAATTTGCTCTGTTTTTGAGGATACACATGGGAAGATTTTAGGTAGTTTGTGATATTAAGGTCTAATGCTGATGAGCCAAGGGCCTGCAAATTCTTTTGAAGTCAATAGTTGTTGCGGGTGCCCAGGATCAGGCGCTAACCGCCAAAGGCAAAAAAACCCTGCCAAAGTTTAAGCTCCTATGCATTAATTTGTACAACTGGGAAAACCATCTCTGCTGCTATGGCTTGATTGTTTTCAGTGCATTGATTCCAGCTGATTGCATACAGCTGTGCTTCACACCCTATAATAAAGGAAAAGATCAAGAGATTATTTCTCTCAAAATGTCCCAAAACACTCAGCGTTTCTAACCACAACCTTCACAAAAAATCTGAGTTTACGGAAAATAAATGCTTTACATTTTTCCTTAGCAAAATCTTCCCTGCATTGGGAAGATTTGGCGACTAAAGTGCCATCGACATGCAAAAGTCGCCAAAACTAAAAAATGTTCAAATGTGTTTTTCTGCCTCCCGTTGATGACATATCACAGCCACATTGCTAGCATTCTGTTGACAGACAGAGCAAAGCAATGTGGGTAAGCATCCCACAGTGCCTGGCCTCACCTTAGTCGCTAAGCACTGTGGGACTGCACAAAATAGAGCTACGCATTTTGGGAATGTGAAAAAATGCCCCGTCAGGCACCTCTTTGCTTCCCAGCCCTGCCTGGGTTTCCAGCTTACTTTTGTGTCACTTGAATGACCATCCTTGCTGCAAACTCCAGCATCTGCTGTGAGAAATCACGGATCCCACAATTCTCTCCCATGTTGTGTTCAATGTGCTTAGCACATTGCGCTTTGCAGCACAGCTACTATGCAATTGATAACAGAGGATGATTCAGATGCAGATGACAATGGTGAGAGAGACACCAAAGAATTGGCATTGCATTAGACTGTCACAGATCAGCTGTGCACCACAGACCATCGTTTTTGGGCTAGGGCAGCGGTTCTCAAACTTTTCGGGCTCCGGAGCCCTTTACATGCGTAAAAATTTATGCGGAGCCCCAGCGGTCCACTGATTGTATGTGTTGTACCTATCGATGTTTCCAGTTTGTCAACCTCGCGGAGCCCCTGGAGATGTCTCACGGAGCCCTGGGGCTCCGCAGAGCACAGTTTGGGAAACACTGGGCTAGGGAAACTAGCACTGAGTGGTGGGATTGCACTGTCATGCAAGTGTGGGATGAAGACAGTGGCTACATAACTTTTGGATGTGTAAAGCAACCTTCCTGGAGCTGTGTAATGAGCTGGCTCCTGAACTGTGGCAAGGACACCCAAATGAGAGCTGCTCTCTTCATAGAGAAGCATGTTGCCATTGCTTTGCGGAAGCTGGCCACTCCTGATTGCTACCGTTCAGTTGCAAATCAGTTCGGAGTAGGGAAGTCTCCCATCGCGGCAGCACTTGTATAAGTGTGCACGGCAATAAATTGCATTTTGCTGCGTAGGAATGTGACTCTGGGAAAAGTGGATGACACAGTGGCTGGCTCTGCTAACATGGGCTTTCCAAAATGTGGCGGGGCAATTGATGGTACTCATATTCCCATTGTAGTACCACCCTGCCTTACCTCAGAGTATATCAATTGGAAGGGGTACTTCTCGATGGTGCTTCAGGCACTTGTGGATCACCATGTGGATCATCACAGTCATAAACGTGTGGATCAGGCACTTGTGGATCATCACAGTCATAAACGTGGAGTGGTCTGGAAAGGTGCATGATGCACACATCTTCAGGAACAGTGGCCTGTTCAGACAGCTGCATGCTGGGATGCAGCGGGATGATGACTCTTGCCCGTTGATATAAAACATGAAGGCTGTGTTGCCTGTCAATACCCAAACCACACAGCCAGATAGGTGCTGCAAGAACACCTTGCAAGCTAGGCAATTTTGCTCTGAATTCTTTGATGCTGATGTGCAACTGCAGCTCCTTCATGGACCTAGAATCATAGAGCTGGAAGAGACCTCGGGAGGTCATTGAGTCCAACCCCCTGCCCAAAGCAGGACCAACCCCATCATCACCAGCCAGCGCTTTGTCAAGCCGGACTTAAAAACTCTCTAGGGATGAAGATTCCACCACCTCCCTAGGTAACCCGTTCCAGTACTTCACCACCCTCCTAGAGAAATAGTTTTTCCTTATATCCAACTTAGACTTCCCACACTGCAACTTGAGACCATTGCTCCTTGTTCTGCCATCCGTCACTACTGAGAACAGCCTCTCTCCATCCTCTTTAGAACCCCCCTTCAGGTAGGTAGTTGAAGGTTGCTATCAAATCCCCCTCACTCTTCTCTTCTGTAGATTAAATAAGCCCAAATCCCTCAGCCTCTCCTCGTAAATCATGTGCTCCAGGCCCCTCATCATTTTTGTTGCCCTCCCCTGGACCTACTCCAATGTGTCCATATCTTTTCTGTAATGGGGGGGAAGGCGCAAAATGGGATGCAATACTCCAGATGTGGCCTCACCAGTGCCGAACAAAGGGGAATAATCACTTCCCTAGATCTGCTGGCAATGCTCCTACTAATGCACCCTAATATGCCATTAATACCTCGTTTCTTGGGTCCAAAGTGCATTCCCCAATGGAGGTCTGAGGCATCTTTCATCAGTGACACCAAAGAGATCGGGCTTTGAATGGGACACTAGCAAGGACCATGTCAGGATTGGCCCAGCACTGCAATGTGGTCAGAATTGAGGGGTGAATGGTGATGACCCTGTGCAGGTAATCTCTGGCTCGGTGTAAGCCATAGCTCTCCACTTTTGAGAGCCTCGCGAGACCCACAATGTATGTACACATTGTCATGCGGGCCAGCAGTTGCAGGCATGTGCCTGCCATCATGATGGAAAATGCGGAGAGGCCTGCGATGAGATCTCTTATAGTCTGGAAACTTTTACGAGGGAGTGATGCTCTTGTTCTAACAGAGTCAGGAACTGCTCCAATAAACTCTATCTGTTGCATGAAGATCAACAGTGATTTTTCCACATTTGCAATCAGACCGAGATGCCTGCATGTGTCCAACAATACCATAGCAGCATTTTGAACCTGAGAACGGGAGTGACTCCTTGTCAACCAGTTGTCAAGATCAGGATATCCTAATGTCTGAGGTAAGCTGCCACCATTGACATGCATTTTGCAAACACCCTTGGTGCTGTTACCAGGCTGGAAGCAAGCACCACAGATTGTTGACAGGAGCCCATTATACAACAGAGAAAGTGTTGGTAACCTTTGAAGATTGCGATGTGAGAGCACACGTCTTTCAAGTTGAGAGTGGCATGCCCAGTTGTCCAGATCCAGGGAAAGAATGAAGAGGGACAGGGAAGATGGATTGGGTGTGGATACAGAAACAAACTGTAGAACATAGTCTTAAACCAAGTCTTTAGGGCCCAGTGGTCTGATGTTATGGATGCCCAAGCCAGGAGGAAAAATAAAAGGTGGTTAGAGAAGCAGGGGAGGACAGGATCCGGGATGGTTAGAGCTAGCCTGTGTGATGACCCTGCCAGCTTTTGAACACCTTGGCTGTCTTTGGAAAGGGGTCCTGCTTATGCTGAGGTTTAAAGCACTGCCTCTGTTGCTGAGGGACATAGAGGCCGAGGGTCTTGTGAGTGGTGCAAACCTTGAGGCCATGCAGTTTCTCACCCATTTGTTCCTCAAATAGAGCATATCCATCAAAGGGGAGATCTTGGATGAACTGCTGGGCCTTCATGGAAAGTCTGAAGACATGCTGCCTACCTCATGGAGATGGAGGAAGCTATTGTCTGTGCAGCAGAGTCTTGCCATTCTTGCACACACACCATTCTTGCACACACACTCCTACACTCTAGACTTCATCAAGAAAGGTTTAGAACTCCTCCTTTGGGGTTTCTGGGAGTGAGGAAGTATATTTAGACATAGCCTGCCAGATATTAAAATCATATTGGCTGAAGAAGGCCTGCTGATTTGCCACACTAAGCTGAAGGTTTGGTGATGAATAAACCTTTCCCCCAAAAAGGTCTAGTTTCTTTGCCTGTTTTTGGGAATAGCTACCAGTTGTCCCTGTCTTTCCCACTTATTGATGGCAATCGCCAGCAGGAAGTTCAGGGCCTGATGGGTATAAAGGTACTCAGACCCAGGAGCGGCCCGAGGCGGGCTGCAGCAGCTGGCGCCTCAGGCGGAACACGCGATCATCGCCCTCACCTGCATGGCTGTCAATGGAGTGACGTCATCATCGGGCGCCTGTTGAAGGCGGCGCCCTAGGCAGGGGCGGCCCGTGGCTATAGGCGGACTTGGTCGCCGCGTAGGGCGCCGCCGCCCAGGGCACCCGATGATGACGTCACTGGGGCGCCTGGGGCGCCCGCCCATGACATCAGTCCATTGACAGCCCTGCAGGCAAGGGCGCCGATCGCGCGTTCCGCTTGGGGCGCCAGCTGCCGCAGCCGGCCTCGGGCCACTCCTGGCCCCTAGGTGACGGCCGAGTCGGCCTATAGTCACGGGCCACCCCTGCTCATGCCCATTAGCAGGTACATAGTTCTTATGCTTCACTTGTGCCACATATCGGGGGACTAATGAGAAATTTTGCCCAAGGGTCTTGGTTACCTTCCCCGGCCCCCATCTTTGTGTATTGGCAGCACAATTCTGACTAGAGCCACCACATTCAGGATGTGAAACAGCGCGTACAAGGGCTCCTGCACCTCTTCTGTCAGCAACCTCAAGTTTGAGGCAACAGCTCAACAGCTTTTGGTGAGCACTGGCATCATCCTGAGGAACTACTGGTGATGACCCACATCACCCCACCTCCCCTTCTCCCCCCCCCCACACATACACTCTGTTTTAACTATGGACTTATCGAGAAGCAAATGGGATAGGGTTAGAAGAGCAAACATAGTCCAGGATTTCATTTGGGGAGGTGAGTAAAAGCACTGTAAAAGTAAAGACCATCAAGCCCAGGTATCTCAGGGTAGGTTTCTCAAAAATGGAGGCACCCAGACATAGTGTAACTCATTCTAAATGAGGCCTTAGCAACCTACTCAAGGCTACAGCTGGAATCAGGGTTATCAACAGATTTAGAATCCATGACCTCCTGGCTTCCAATGCTGTGCTTAAGGGCCTGATCCAGCTCCCATTGGGGGCCTTTCTATTGATGTCAATAGGTGCTTGGTCAGGGGCTATAAACAACTAGCCAAATCTCTCAACATGCAATATAAAAATCCATTAAAATATGCTAGAAGGTCTTGTCATTCATTTATTATGGTTTATGCTAAGTCCTTTGGCTGTTTCTTAGGTAGAAAGGGACATATCCCCGGAAGTAACAGTAAATGACACAGCATCCATGGAAAGAACAGAAATTTTACTTGCATTGCAAATTTATATGTACTCTTTGATAAAATACAATGAATTGGATTTTAAATTCTTGCCCATTTCTAAAACGTTCCTCTATTTCCACTGCTTCCCTCTGTGCCTGGTATTATTACAATATGAACACTTAATATCTTCAGAGCTTTATGTCCAGCAATACAGTCATATGTTGAAGAGACTTTTTTTAGACTTGATGACAGTCCATGATGTGGATTAGTGGTTTTACTGGAAGTCTCAGTGTATATCATCCAGAAAGCAGCACCAATTCTGAAGAGAAAATTTTCCAGCCTTCCCTAGATACCAGCAGCTTTACTCTTTCAATTAGCTCACATTTCATTCTAGTCTATGTTCTTAGTAGAGCTGAAATTAATACCGCTGCTTTTGCTTAAAAAGACCCCAATGTGTCACATTTTGAATTTATACACATGCCAGTCCCACTGAAATCTACTTTAGCTTCTTCCTCAAAGCATCCAGTGCCTCTGACCAACTGGGTCATTGCAATTATAATTCATGGGCGACCATGGATAAGTTCAAGGAGTTCCTGCCCGTGGACTCGAGGTCCGAGTTTGGTGCCCTAGTCGAGGAGGGTAAGGTGATCTCTCGAACCTCCCTTCAGGCAGCCCTCGATGCAATGGACTCCACCTCTCGCACGTTGTCTAAAGGCATTGTCATTAGGTGTAACTCATAGCTGCAGGTGTCGGGCATTTCCCCAGAGGTCCAAAACATGATCCATTCCAGAACCCTTCCACCTCCTCTCTGTCAGAGTAGCTTCCAGCAGGAAGGAACTGGAGAAGGGGCAGGTCAGTAGCAGACTATATACCTTACCATAGCGGTGCCACTCTAAGGGTCTCCACTGCCAACCTATAGGATCCTGCTAGGGAAAAGCTGCCCAACAACTGTGCATGCAACATGCAAACACCTAACTTGGAATGGATATGAGCCACACATCTCGAAGAATACCAGTTACAGAAGGTACGAAACCGTCTTTTAGAGTTCTGGATTCTTTCTCTGTCTGAGCAGGGTCATGTGTGGCAAGTAACATAGGCAATGGAAGGTATTGCCTGGTTTGGAGGCTTTTGAGTGCCCCAATTTAAACATCTCCTTTTCATTTCCCAGGATGTTTTAAATATGACTAGAAAATGTAGTATATTTCAAAAATAAAGCTTAGAGTCTGTATTTTTTTAAAACTGTAGTACTGAGATACTCTATGGCTTGTCGGGTTCAAGGCACAAATATCTATTTCTATATCTATCTTTTTATGTGGGTGATTTTTTAATTTTTTCGCAGAGTATTCTTAATATAAAAAGATGGTAACATTTTCCACATCACAAATCTACATGTATAGAACAAAACAACTACAGTCCTAGCAATAAAATAAGCACAGTAATAATTATAGTAAAAACACACCCCGGTAAATCACTTCTGTCCCTCTCAAACAGTTAACTGAAAAAATGCATAAAACCATGAAACACATTAAAATAAAATGTAACAAATAGTAAAATATAATGGAAGTTTAACTGTTTAATAGTATCATGAACTTTCTGGGCACAACCCACTTCTTCATCTGAAAGCTCAGGATACTAGCTACATGTTTTGTTAGTCTCTAAGGTGCTGCAGGATCATTCGTTGTATTTTTAAGTTTATTCAGTTTCAGATTAACACAGCTACCTCTCTGAGACGGTTACATTAATAATACCCCTAGCCAAGGTGGCAATGATTTCATGCTTTTCCACTGTAAAATAGAGAATCTATCTACATTTCATAATTCCAGAGGGGATGAATTCCACATTTTCAGGATCACACAGAATAAGAAAGTCACCCTTCCCAGGGCAATTCCAATGTTAAGGAAAAGATGAAATCTGCTGCTGCAGCAGATTCCACAGAGCAGTTCAGACTATGTTGCTCAGGAAAACATAACCTATAACTGCAACTCAAAGAGTGACAGTAGAACACAAAAAGACCTATGGCTAAACCCTGCCTGCCTTACTCACGTGATTCGTGCCAGTGAAAACAATGGGCAAGTGTGTTGGTGGAGAAGTCTGGTACACTATAAGAACCCAGAAAAAAACAGAATGAACTAAATAAGATTAGGCTTTTTGTTTGCATAATCTGATTATGAAATTTAAGATGAAATTTGCATAAATGAATACTACATGCAAAAAATAGGTTTCCTTGATGAGGCTGATTTCCTTGTTTACCAGTTGAAGATTTCCCAAGTTTGATAACCACTCTCAAGTCTCATAGGACTGTGATAAAGCTATGGTACTGGAACAGCTTGAAACATTTTTAAGTCTAAAAAGGAGCACTTTTAAAACAAACAACTGCCTCCCCTTTTCCCCATTAGGTCTACTATTAGTCACTATCAGAAACATGTGGCATATTTGGTCTGTGGTATCTCTGTGGTATTACTAGTACACCTATTTTCCCCTCCCGCTTCAGTGAACACCAATGCTGCAGCATATTTCCTGGTAATGTGGGAACAGCATGCACTGTGGGGTCGACCTTTCACATAGAACAGCTTACTGACACATGCTGTGCACGTTTCATAGGGATACCAACACTGAAGCTTGATAATGGGGTCTTTCCTTAAAGTTACTACCAGAGTCAAATAATCAGTGACCAAACAGATAATGCCTGAAAGGATTACACTGTGTTAGGTGTGGAAAATACGGTATTAAATCCATAGGACTGTATTTTATTTATTTAATGAAAGAAATATTCTATAAACATTTATCATTTTAAATACTTTCTGCGAGTAAGTTCACTTCTCTAGAGTCTTGGCCGGTTTTCCTGGAATACAGCAGATTGTGACATCTGAACCCTTTTTTTTGTCTCATAACTGTCTATTTACATTATGTGACATTTAAAATTAACCTTGAAATCCCAGAACTGTCTGATTATCAACATAAACATGGCAGAATTTTGCAATCTTCCAGCTACAGTTTCATCTAATCCAATTTTAATAACTGGATTTAACTGAGTTAACACATCCTATTATATGAACCCATAGCTTGCAGACATATTCCAAAAGCACAACTGGAAAGAATTTTTACTGGGCACTTCAGAAGAGTTTTGTATGTGCTGTAAAGTGTTATTGCCATCTAGGTCAAAGTATTTCTGTTTGTGGGTGGGTGTAAATTCTTATTCTCTACATCAATATTTTTAGTTGCTTTTGAATCATCTTCTCAGTGCACCAAGTCTGAAAGCTGATGTCCTTACGATCGTGGAATGTTTCAGTTAAAGAAATTATAAACCATCTACTCAGAATTCTAGACTGACTGATTATTCTAACACTTGAAAAGAGATCCTGCTGCATGTAGTGTAACTACTAACACAGGGTCAGGAAACCTTTTTAGGATCGAGGTTTGCTGACCCACAGAAAAATCAGTTGGGGGCTGCACCAAAGTGAGAAGCAAACAAACCCAAACCAAACCAAACACATCTCACTAATATGGCCCCTGACTGAAAAGGAGAAAGACACTCCCCACATTCCCCTGAAGAGCATTGCGGGGCCTAGGCTCTAGTAGATTTTATGGGCCACCCCTAGGCTCTGGGGTTGGGCCAAAAATGAGGGGCTCAGTGTGCTGAAAGGGGAAGCTAGGAAGCGGGCTTGGGGTGTCAGGTCTGGGCAAGAGGGAGGGTACAGGAGTGGGTTGGGGATTGGTGGATATGGGAGTGTATGAGGGTGCAGGAACAAAATGGGGGTGTGGTCTGGGTGGGAGGGAGGTGCAGGAGCAGGCTAGGGATGGGGTAGGGGTAGGGGTCTGGGTGGGAGGTAGAGTGCAGGAGCAGAAGTGGTGTAGAAGCATGCTGGGATGGGGGGTCTGGGCAGGAAGTAGGGTGCAAGAGTGAAGTGGGGGGTACAGGAGGGATGTGGGCTAGTGTTCTGGGCAGGAGGGATCCAGGAGCAGGCTAGGTATAAAGTAGGGTGCACGAGTGGGCTAGGGGTGGGGGTCTGAGTGATAGGGGCATTTACGTGGCGCAGCTCCCTGAGGATGCACATCTCCATGTCCCCTCCCATTCTCAGACACCATTTCCTGATGCTCCTATTGGCTACAATTATGACCAATCGAGGCAGCAGGGTGAATAGCCTCCAAGTAGCACTTTGTTGTGCTGCTATTTCTTCAATCAGGGGGAGAGGGACAGGAAGTGCCAACGCATGGAGCTGCTTCCTCCCCCTGCCTGGCAGAGCCCATGGGTCGAATCCAGCCCCAGCTTGCCTGGTTCTGCTCTGCAAGGCTCAGAGCTCTCCCTCCTGCCTCAGCAGGGAGCCGGCCATAATCATTTGGTTAAAAATACACATTACTGACTTGTCTGGACCCTTATGGAAAAGTCCTAATAATTTCTAGAAACCTAATTTTTATAGGATAAGTTCTATAGAAATTATCCAAACCCTGTTGAATTTAATATTGAATGAGATTCTATTTTTAAAACCATCCTACAAAATTCCATACCAACGATAGAGTTTTCTATTAAATTCTATAGGATGGTTCTTAAAGCTTCAGAAAAGTTTATCAATTTCTGTTACATTTTAAATAAATATATTAGTGTATCATCTTCGTTAACAAAAAGAAGCACTAAATTTAGCGTATCTTTTAATGGTTACTAGCCAATGAGAATGAACCTTTCTTTAGGAAAATAACTAAAAAGTATGTCCAAAACACAATTGAAATGATGATTTAAAACAAGGTTTCCTACTGCTGATCTAAATAATGATTTAAATCAATCCCACCCCCCGACTTAAGGTGAAAACGACTTTGAGTATACTCACGATAGTGTTGGGAATCATTTATATGAACTCTTCATTTGAGAGAGGAGAGTAGGCAGTGCTGCTATTGTAACTACAGCACATCCCTAGAGCAGTGACCACTGTAAAGATATGTTTATATATTTGGAGATGTGCTTGCAGGGGATGATGGTACATTGCATGGATACATGCAGCAGTTCACCAATGACACACTCCAGGTTTTGGGGTGGGTTTTTTTTAAGTTTTATTCCTTTCCCATTCACTGGTTTGTTATATAATGAACCCCAAGATTGCTACAACTAGAAGGGTGGCTGCTCACCAACCTCTCCCCCCTCTGAAGCATTTAGGCCAGCCATGACAGCACAAAGTGCAGTGGCTGTAGTCATACACCTAAGAATTACCTCCTCAGAAAGAGAAAGCAATGAGTCAACTACATTTCCAAAGGCCCCACCCTGCTAAAAAATGGCACCTCCATCAGTCTCCTCATTCCCACAGACACTCTTGATTTTCATGGTGCCAAGAGAACATAGAAAGAGAGCCTGTCCCTTGCCACATCTGGAAAAAATAGTGCTGAATGTGAGTACCCTATTTCAGGGCCTTACAGCATTGAGGGAAGGGTCAGTCTCCAACTGAGAAGTCACAAACCTCACTCATTTGCAAAGGATTGTACATACTAACTCTTTATCTAGGAAGATATAAGCAAGAACTTGGTGATTACGCTGATGTGTCCGAGAACCAGAGAACAACAGGAAAGCAGAGCGCTGGTTCACTAGAATCCTGTCTTTGTGGACCACATTTCCATATGTATGATGTTAGTTAATCATGTGTGACAAGTTGTCATATAGTGCATTCTCTAGAAACTGATCCATTACTACAGCAAGGGGGACAGCATAAGAACCTTGATAGAACAGAAGAGAGGAACAGGCAACATTTTACAAAGTCTCAGTCTGCATTTGGCCTGTGGAGGAAACTCCCGGTGGTCCTGGTCTAAAACAAGTATCAGAAAGAGCTGCTTACCACTTGCATATGTTTGCAATGCATTTGATAAAAAGGGCCTTTTATTGGGTAGCTAGCCATGTGATTTCAGCAAAGACAAGCAGGAAATTTGCAAATGATGGTAGTTGACGTGCCTCTCCATTACATGACCCTCCATACACAAGGCAAAACTCCTTCCTGCTGTAGTCCAAATAAAAAAAAAGTGCTGCATGGAAGTCTCTCAAGTGCAGCAAGCAAAAATTAGCTCCTGAGTAATAAAAGAGGACATGGAGGCTATACTATGCATCTGCTTTGTCCTGCAGCAGTGCTGAAACCAAGATGGGATACTTTTCCTCAAAGATCAAAGACCCTAGGAATTATTTTGGCCTGTGTTGGACAGGTCAGCCCAAATGATCACAGTCATCTCTTCTGGCCTTAAAATCTATGAAGAACTTGATCCCACTGTCCTCTGAGAAAATGCCCCTTGCCTTCAGTTGGGCTTTTGCCTGAAAAAGGAGTGCAGGATCTGATCCTCAAATGTCAGTACAGCTTTATGGTGAATGCTATTATGTATCCAGTTTGTGACTGCCTAAATACCAGCATTCTGCATGTAAAAAAAGATGGGGCAAGTACACATCACTGCCTGTAGCTTTAGTTTGTAAATAGCTGCACTGTTTACTGAGAGGGTACTTCGCAAATTGTTGGCTGGGATTTTAACCACATGACCCATTAACATATTCAGGAGTCAAATGCCAACATGTGCACATAAAGACATATACCCAAAATCAGATCTACACCCAACCCTATCCACCTCTGATTTGCAGCAACAGCAGGTCCTAAACAAGTGTGCCGCTTGTACTTTATTCTGAGAATTATGCACTGAGCCTGGTGCCACCTGGGCTGGCCCTGTTTAATCTTTGTTAGGAAAATATCATCATCATATTTTCCAGCTTTGCTGTAGCTGATTCTTAGAGCAGCTGAGTTTCCACATAAAACAAATGATACTTTTTTGTACGTTTCCAGTCCTTGCAAATCTTACAAATGAATGCATAAAAAACTGTTTAAATGATAAACAGTCCTACATTAAAGTCTTAGGAGATGGCAGCCATATTTTGTTTTAAGTTTTTAACTATTGTACATCATATTGGTGTGGCACAGGCTCAAGATAAACATCTGAATAAACATACCTAAAAATCTTCAAAATAATTTGCATTAATGTTGTGTTCATTTTAAAAATTTATATTTTGACAAGGCACTTGTTTAATTAGATTTATGAAATGACAAGAGGCACCTTTCTGAATGCTCTAAATAAATCACTCTATTGAAAAAACCTGCAATCCCATAACATATGCTAGTCCTAAATTGGCATGCAGCACAAAAACAAACTAAATGTATCACTTCCAATATAAATCATCTCTAACAATATTTGCTTCATCAGTAACCCCTCCTAGGTCTTCCATTATTTGCCTTTATCACACAGTAATGCTGACAAGTAACAAACAGAATGGTAACCATTGAACTGGTTACCTCAAGGGGGGGGGGGAAGACAAACATTTCCCATAACACACTCACAGAGAACTCATATCCCAGGAATTTGCCTTTCCCCCTTATTTTGTGAACAACTCCTACTGACACAGTAGGAGCTCCAAAGGGAAGGAGAGCAGAATAGTTCAGAATTACCTACTGCGGAGTGGAGAATTTTGCTTTCAGGGTAAAATTCCAACCAGGATTAAATGAGTAATGGTTGTGTCTTGGCTCAAAAACAGAATCACCAGACACTTCCAGAATCACTATTCTGTCTGGCCCTTCCATTTTCAAGGGAAGCTCTTGAGAATGAGGGGCCTTGATTCCACATATTTTCAACTGTTTGAAATATCCATTCAAATCTGGAAACCCAGGCTGGGTTGATACCAGGGTTTTTGATACATAAGGAGACTCAGCAAGATACCAGGCTCCTGAAAGGAAGGCCCTTACATATGCTGGTACTTTGGACCTCAAGTTAGCAAACCTCTTAAGCATTTAGTGAAGTTAATATGACTACTCTGGTGCTTAAAGCTAAGCAGATACTAACGTGCTTTGCTGGACAGAGGCCTTACAGCTTGTTCTGGTCTGAAAAGTGACTGTTCTTCTTACCCAATAGGTTTGCTCCTTTTGTGTGTTCAGAATCGTATTTGCTGGCATTAGTAGCAAAGATACACATTTGTTGCTTTCTACTCTCTTCAGTCCCATAGATCAAACACTGCTAAAAGAATGAGTGAGCAGGATTCCATTCCTACTTACCTGTGCATCAGTAGCAGACTTGTTTACTATGTTCTAATCACATGCATTGGTGCAACTTTATTGAAAGCAATCAGGTTGGCACAGGTGTTACAGAGGGTCATGATTTGAAGACATTTGGGCTAAATAAGTATTATTCAGGTTAAAATTGGGCCTGCAGAATCTATGGTAAGAACGATGTATAATGAATGAAAAGACCCACCTTGACACTGGAATCTCAGATTGAGTTTGAAGAACTGGAAAAAGGAAGAAAACACCTTTTAATACGTAAATTGAGCACATTTGATACAGAAGTTGTTGAGGCACAAAAAATATAAACGATTTTAACAGTAACTCTTTCAAAGTAGAACTGCTATAGTCTTGTTGTCCATTATCTAAAACAAGTTTGTAACATGCTTTAAAAAAATGAAACCTGCTCATTACCAACGTTCCATCTAATTTTTTCATCCATAAATAAATTTTATTATGTGCACCAATGCATACATGGATATGCACCAACAATAGAAACACATGCTGCTGGCTGTGAGCTCTCTGCAAATCAGTTAGGCAGCATTTGAATCTCTCCTAGGTGGCCATTCAAGTGCTCAGCTTACAGGGAACACTGTCCAAGGGTTAGCTAGGCAAACTGCCTTAAAATTATATTGGAAGAAGACATTTTTAAAATGTATAAAAATGATTTCACCAGACATGGCCATTGAAAAATGCTTATAAGTAGTACCATATTCAGTCTTTTCCTAGGCTACTATATTACATGTGGTTGGCTATAGACCACTATGCATAACATCTGAACGCAAACATAATTTGTCATCCACCAGAGGCTGAGCAAAGCAATGTATAAAAACCAATTAGTTTGGAAGCTAAACTAAGTTATTTCTAGAGTTTTAAAAACACCAATGTCAGCCAGCATAAGGCACTACAGAATAAGTAAGACAGAAATCTCAAAGTAAGCAATGACATTTAAAATGCAGACTGCCTCATTCAGCAACATGCACAGGTTAGCAAATGAAAAGAAGTCAGAAAAGGGAGAAATATGTGCAGCACCTATTTTTGTGCCCATTGCCATTACAGCGTTACAAGTGGAACATATTACTTGGTGCTGCCAGTAGTTGGCAGTGTAATCTAGCTTTCTGAGAATAGACGTGTCCTAGCCCTATTTCTGCCACTGAATCCATGCATGGGTTTGAACATGTTTCTAAGGGCTGTTCTAGTATAACTCCATCTGTGGACACTCTCATTCCAAAATAGGGCCAAATCTATACTTACTTGGAAATTTAAATTAAGATACTCAACTTCAGCTATGTTAATTGCATCGCTGGAGTCGATGCACCTTAATTCAATCCTTTGCACCAGCTTCACAACAGGAGGTCAACAGGAGCAAATGCTCCCATTGACTTCCCTTACTCCTTGTGACTTGAGAAGCATCGGCTTCGATGAGGGTGCTCTCTGCATACAATTTTGTGGTTCTTTTCTAGACTTCTAAATTGAACACCAGAAGATTAACCACTGCAACATTGATCTTCTTGAGTATAGACATGGCCTAAGAGTGCCTTGTTCTGGTTTAGCTTAATCTGCTTTCAAAGGTCTGATTTTAAAGGTGGGATTTAATGTTGGGTGACCCACACTTATGAGCACTCAATTTGACACTCTTAGGGCCTCATTTTAAAACATGCTGAATATCCAAAATGTCTATTAAAGTCAATGGTAAATACCTGGCTTTCAGATGGGATGTGAAACTGAACTATTCACCCCTTTAGATCATTAAGAATCACATGGCACTATTTACAAAATAGGGTATTTTAGCCCTGACACCTGGCAGCTGTTGTAGTGAATAGATAGTACAGGCACTTGGGGATCCTTCAGAATTAAAGATGTTACATACATGTATAATAGCATTACAGAATTTAATTTCCACAGAAGCATGTTTTTCCTGAGAAATAGCTGACACATTGGGGGCTGCTGGAATTAAAGAACATGAGATTCCTGGAATTTTTTTCCAGTCCTTGTAGCAACCAGGCTTTGGGGCCCAGTTTTTGCAGATAAATGGATTCTTTTTCAATCTGACAATAATGCTGTTAAAAAAATTACAACTAGTTAGTCAATCATATAAAAAATCTGGCGAGATGTCTTGTGGTCCAGATGGACCAACAATACTTTTGTACACAGCATGGATGCAATGTATGCTGTGAAAAGGCAGACAAGTTCATATATCATCTAATTTCCAAGTCCCATCACTGGAAGTGGAGAAGACACCTCAGTGGGCTAAAAACACTATGTGCAAAGAATCCCTAGCATCCATATTCCATTAGGAGTAGTGTTAGGCCACAGAAAATTGGGCCTAGGGCGGTTATGCTAAGACAGACCGAGAAGAGTCCAGCAAAGGGTTCTGGATAGTCCCTGAACAACATTTGAGACATGAGTTGAGCAAGGGCATGAGATAAGCGAACAGCTGCATTTTTGTACTTGCTGAGCTGAACAGCTTGCTTAAGAAACTGATAAGAAAACTCCCTGTCTCCTCGTTGTCTGGTACTTGCTTTCTGTCTTAATAAGAAAGTTGCTAATGTATCAAGGCCACCTTGTATAGTTGGCAAGGTATGCATCCATGCTAGAAGTTTCTAACTAACAAAGGGGGGTGGGTTGCTTAAGTGAATAGTCTATGATGCGACGGAACTGTCTATATAACCCCACTTATTATAGAAATCGGGGGCTGGTTCTTGGTAGAGACGGGCTGCTCTCTATTGTCGTGTGCACTCTTCAATAAAGAGCTTTGTGATTAGACCTTGCTGGTGTTGCCTGTCTCTTTGCGGTCAGACAACGAACTGAAGCCGTCTGGGTTAGAAGTCCCCGACAAATTTGGCACCCCAGATGGGACTCGTCTGACTCTCCGGTGCGGGATCGGACTCCGAAGCAATGCAGCGCGCATCCTCCGGCTTTGAGGAGCCTTGCCCGGTGGCCTGATCCCCGCATTGGCGATAAGGCGTGTCCTGTGAACCAGCCGAAGCCCGCAGAAATCCAGCAACGTCGACCTACCCATTGTGTAGGATACAGGTCTTCGGGGTTCGAGTCTCTGGAGTGTTCAGGGTTCGAGTCCCTGGACAGGTAAGCGAGCACTCGGTATTAAGAGGTTGGGGTTAAAGTCCCTTAACCAAGGTTGGGGTTAGAGTCCCTTAACTGTGGAAAATGGGACAAGTTGGCTTACTGCCCGGGGGATGCCCCGTTGTCCCTGGTACTCAGAGATTGGAAGGGTATCTTTGGAACAACCGGTTTAGCTAAGTTAAAAATGAGAAATTTATGTCAACTTCAATGGCCTTCTTTTACTGCCCATTTGTCCCCGACTAATGATTGGCCAGACTGCGGAACTTTCTCCGTAGAGAGGATGGATGCCTTGAGAGATGTATTGGTCAGTCTTAGACTGGGACAAATGGAATATTTATTTGTATGGTACAATTATAAGCCAAAAGAGAGGGAGATGGCCCTGCAGGCCGTTTGTATGAAGGAGTCTGTTAAACTTCCCCCACCCTATGCCCTGGAGGTGGTAGAAAGAACATTCTGTACCATTTTCTCTATCCATCTGCCAACCTGGGCTGATGTGAACCAATGGTCAGATACCCTCCTCACGGAAGATAAGCATCAAAAGGTTAAAGAAAAGGCTGTAGCATATCACCAGAATCAAGCTTGGGGAGGTATGCCCACCGCTGAGCCTAATTGGGATCCGAATTCGGACGGGATGCAAGGGAAAAGTTTACCTGAAGTGGTTAGCATTGTGACACGGGTGTACAATGGGAAAGAGGAGAAGAGAGAGAGAGAAAGAAGGAAGGAAAAACAGAAGGATATGAGGGATCAAGTATCGTTGTTGGCAGTGGCCGTGGCAGGAGGCAGAGGAGGGGGCCGCGGGTGGAGTCGCGGTAATCAGGGAGGACCTATTGGAAGGGGAAGGGGTGGAATAGCAAGAGGGCAAGGACGCGGAGGTAGTGTTGACCCTGGTCGTAATGAGTGCCACTATTGTGGTGAGGCAGGACACTGGAAAAGGGAATGTCCTTTCAGACCAAACCCTGATTGCAAGCCTGAGGTAGTGGGTCAGCTGAATCTCGAGACTCAGCGGATATGTAAGGAAGTGACAACTCCCCATATTTCATAAGCTGCTAAGGTCTGACACTCTAGACCCGGCAGACTCTTTCTTTGGGGCGTGTAGAGTTAGTTTAGGTGGGGGTTAGTCTAACCATATCCCCCCACACTGCCGAAACGCACCCCTGTGTACTACATTTACGTGCATAATGGTCCAAGGACCTGTAAGCATTTAACGAATTGGAAAAGAGGAAAAATTAAAGCCCTGAGGGATGAAAGTAAAGCTCAGAAAAGCAAAAATCTGCCCTGCAGTGAAAGATGTAACTTACAAACTGCTGCAGTGCCTCTGTGCCAAAATAATGCACAAGAAGTGAAAAAAAAAAAGATTTCTCAGTTGGCACACCCATATCAACCAAGCTTAGGGGGGGAATTCGGCACAACATCACCCCCCCTACCCCTCTTTATGACGCATACACAGATAAAGAGGAAACACGAAAAATAACTGAAAGGAATTAGCTCTTCCCTTTGGAAACACGGGCTCCTGTAACAAACTTGCCCGATCCAAAGCAAAACACCGAGTTTTGAAATAGACTTAACAGCTTGTGGGAAGTATTCCTCCAAATTCTCAAGGAAGGAATGCCTACTGGCCATCAAGCCATATTGGCCCTAGACATTTTGGTTGAAAACATATACACAGAACACAATACAGGAGTAGGAAAGGGCTGCCAAGCAACTTCAGGAGATTCTCAAGCCCTTGTTAGCAAATAGATAACTACAGCCTCTCCGGGTGGAATTGCAGGCAACCCAAGGATGTTTCACAACGCACGAGCGGGGGCCGTCCAGAGAAAAAATAAACAGTTAAAACCTTTCCCTCACACGCTGTTATAATTGGCTTGAGGGCATGGGAGGAGGTAACCTAAAATCCACCGTAAAGTCAACCGGTAGAAATTGAATTTGAAGATGTAATCACTAGAAGCTAAATCTGCCCTAACAAGGAGACACATTCTGCAACATAAATCTCCTTACAGAACTTGGGCGAGTGATTCACCCCAGAGTCAGCAGCATAGATCAACTGCTGCAGCATAGGTGTTATGAGAACCCTATACTGAGAAGTTTAAAATTAGTAATAGCTGACTCCAATACTAAACATTCGGATTTACCTACTGAAAGGAATTAGGTGGGGTGGGGGGCTAATTGGAAAGTCCACCCTCCTTACCAAATTAATACTGGATAAACCTGTGTCATTGGGAAAAGTCATTTAGCAGGAATCAGGACAGACCATAAGAAGGAATTAAGCGATTGTTGTTATATATGAAGGGGAAACCTGCTTTAAAAATGACTCCTTGTTTCTTGCAGCCTCTTTTAATCATCTAGGCAAAGAAACAATCAAGTTTAAACATTTGGCTACAGACACTTTGTTAAATCTATTATAGAGAAATAAGGAATTCTACTGAAACTTAATTGGTTAACTGCATAAAAGAATAAAATCTATACATTGTAAATTTGTAAAACCTGCACCCTAAGGGTTAAATGTGTCTTCCAAGGAAACTAATTATTGTTTTAAAAATCCAAGCCCAGAAACTTCACTGTGTTTCTGTTCAAGGCTAAGTTGATAGCACTTTTGGCTTGCTTTCAGATCCAAGGTTGTGTGTGTCTGCAAACTGCCTGTCTGTTCTGGAAGGGGGCACTGTCCCCATAAGTAAGCCTGTAACATTGTATACGATTCTTTTCAGGAAAAGAAAACCTTTTTGCTTGCTGGAATAGTAACTAGCAAGGGCCTTGTCCTAAGAAAAAGTTTCTGTGGCAGTAAATTATTTGAAGCTTCACACATTAAAGAAAAAAAAAAAAGCCTGGTCTTCAGTACAAGAGGGAAACTAAGGCATGTCATCTTTAACTTAATAATTGAACAATGAAGTAATTTACTCAAACCCTCTGAAGCTGGTGTGCAAAACAAAAGCATACCATTAGGTAACAGCAGGCTAATAAAAAATTAGCAAAGAACATCTGTAAAGAAAAAGTATTCTAAAATATAATGCACCACCCCAATGTGGGTAGAAATGTTTTCTTTGTCTTTCAGATCATCAAAAAGCGCTAATATCAGCTGAAAAGTTAACTGAAGAAAAAAACCCATGGTTCTGTGTCATGACATAATAAGTGTATGTTCTGTGTTCTATCCAAATTTGTCTTGTGTGTCTTAATTGTGATATATGTATTTCGAGCATTGTTGTGTACACAATATTGTTGTTTTAATGAAAGAATAATTTAAGTCCCTTAAATAATCTTAACTTTGTGCTTTACACAGATAGGTTTTTGCCTTTATAATTCTAGTGAAGTTTTAGCAGCAGGCTATGCAGTTTGTACTGTCTGGAATGTAGCGGAATCTGCTCCTGTACCTGCTGTTTTTTCCCTTCTCTCTTTCGATCGCCAGCTCCTTTGCCATCTCTTTCGGAACTGGCCCTCCTGCAAGACCAAGCCCCAGAATCGGGAAAGCAGGAGTGGAGACTGGCAGGGTGCACCTTGCACCCAGACCACTTGTGGTGCAGCTCTGATGGCCGCATTGTTGCCCCAGTGGTCTTGCTACCTCACCTTGCCTCTGTGCTCCATGGATTGTCGCACGTTGGCAAAGGTAAAACAAAATTGGTTTGCTCCCAAATTCTCCCAAGCAGCCAAAGATTACTGTCTGGCTTGCCCTGTCTGCCAAGCTCACAATGTGGGTAAACCTGTAAAGACAGTTCCGGCAACCAGACCTCTGCCTTTGGGACCATGCCTGAATTTACAAATGGACTTTATTCAGTTGCCTAAATGTCAATCTTTTGAATATGTGTTGGTTATTGTTTGCTTGTTTTTGGGATGGGTAAAAGCTTATTCCCTGCAGGAAAGCTGATGCCATCACAGTGGCAAAGAAACTTCTAAATCATTACATCCCATTATGAGGAATACACCTTGTGATCTCCAGTGATAGAGGTACCCACTTTACTGGACAAATTGTTTAAAAAAACTGGCAAAAGTACTACTCTATCAGACAAGCACTGCACTGCGCGCGACACCCGGAGAGCGCAGGAGCAGTAGAGAAATGAAACGGGATTTTAAAGAACAAACTTGCAAAAATATGTAAGAACTCTGGCTTAACATGGGTAGAAGCACTCCCGATTGCCCTAATGAGCATGAGAGCGACTCCTAATCGGAAAACTGAACTCAGTCCACATGAAATTGCATGTGGCCGACCTATGAAATTGTTAAGCAGCCCAAAAATTGACCTGGCTGATGCCACACTTATTAAAGAACACATAGTCAAGTATTGTCACGAACTTATGAGGTGTGTACAGTCTTATCCTTCACAGGTTAAGGACGCCTTCCAGAAGGCCCTGACTGAGCCGTGCCATAAACTACAACCAGGAGATTGGGTTTGCGTGAAGGTTCACAGTGAAAAACTGCCCTGGAACCCAGGTGGAAGGGTCCCTACCAAGTGCTTCTGACCACGCATACTGCTGTAAAGTGCGAGGAATTGCCCACCTGGATTCACGCCTCCCACTGCAAACCAGTTCCAGTGCCTATACAGGTTGGCCCCAACAAGGAGCACCGCAGACCTGGTACCAGAAACCCAGGTCCAGAAGTAGACGGGGATCAGCACAGGCCTGGTACCGGCAATCCAGGCCCAGAAGCAGACGACGTCGGACTTCAAGGGAGCCACGCACGTTCACCCCACCGCGAATCGGGTGAAACAGAAGCAGATGACATCTGTGCCCGGGGCAAATGAACTGCTACCCCTTGGGCAACCTGAAGCTTCACCTTCAACTGAGAGAGCCTTAGATTAGTGGTGTCCTTTCCCGGAAAGATGGCCTCGTTTCCTTGCCTAGGTTCTTGGGTTTGCAATCTGTTTATTATTTGTTGTCTTTCTTTTTCAGTGGTATGGAATGTAACAGTTTCAGGCTCCAATTGGAGGAGCCCCCCCTTGAATAATGATAATGAGTGAAAAGAAAATTCATATATCCATGCCACTGTAGTTATAGCTAAAGCTTTACACTTATCCAAGTGTTGGTTATGTGGTTGAAACTCCCCATCAAATTCCCAATCTTCATACCCTATTACAGCGATAGGTGAAGCAAACTACAAAGTCCTGAAGAACAGCCAGCATAAGGCTGGACAAACAATACATGCTAAACTTATGCTTAATTTTGTTTTTAATACCTAGCAGTTACAATTTATATGGTTCAAATGTGTTTATGCTTTTAATGAACCAAGTTTCCCCAAAATTTAATTCCACAGGTTGCTGGATATGTGCTCTCAGTCCTGTACATTCAAAAGGAGGTATCCCAATAATTCCAGTCCCACTGAACAACACTCAAATGAATGGCACACTGTTTAGTAAATTGGGCCCAAAATAATACTTGGCAGGATAAAGGGTTTACTAACCCAGGGTATATCCGCCTAGCCCTGACCCCAATTGGAGAGTACTGCTGAACATGTAATGGTTCCGGAGCCAGGGTGGAAAAAGCCAAAACCGGATGGCCCTAAACTACGTCCTAGCAAGTAAGGGCGGGGTCTGTGCCTTAGTGGGAAGAGAATGCTATGTATATATTTCTGACACCAGCAAGGAAGTAAAGGAAGATGCCTCAGAAATTAAAAGAACTGTGGAAAGCCTAAGACAGGAAAAAACTGGACCCTCTGGGGTTGGTGGGAAGGCTGGTTTGAACATGTGGAAACTTGGATTTTGCAAGGAATAGTTCTAGTATTGGCTATATTCTTTTGTGCTTATTGCTGTTTCTTGTTAATTAAATGCTGTATTTCTTGTATTCTAAAAAACACAAGACAGACCCTTACCAAAGGGAATGTGAAACTCATGATGTTAAAATATAATGAACAAGGTTCTGATCAGTGCGCCACCCAGTACCATGAGGTTGTCCCAAGAGTCCCTTCGTGGTACTCTAGGGACAAAGGGGGGACTGTTAGGCCACAGAAAATTGGGCCTAGGGCGGTTATGCTAAGACAGACCGAGAAGAGTCCAGCAAAGGGTTCTGGGTAGTCCCTGAACAAAATTTGAGACATGAGTTGAGCAAGGGCATGAGATAAGCGAACAGCTGCATTTTTGTACTTGCTGAGCTGAACAGCTTGCTTAAGAAACTGATAAGAAAACTCCCTGTCTCCTCATTGTCTGGTACTTGCTTTCTGTCTTAATAAGAAAGTTGCTAATGTATCAAGGCCACCTTGTATAGTTGGTAAGGTATGCATCCATGCTAGAAGTTTCTAACTAACAAAGGGGGGTGGGTTGCTTAAGTGAATAGTCTATGACGCGACGGAACTGTCTATATAACCCCACTTGTTATAGAAATCGGGGGCTGGTTCTTGGTAGAGACGGGCTGCTCTCTATTGTCGTGTGCACTCTTCAGTAAAGAGCTTTGTGATTAGACCTTGCTGGTGTTGCCTGTCTCTTTGCGGTCAGACAACGAACTGAAGCCATCTGGGTTAGAAGTCCCCGACAGTAGGCAATTGAAAGACTTTGCAGAGATGGAAGAGATGCCATTAGGTACTCTAAGAAGTGCAAATAATATCATTTGATTTGTACCACTATCGTTTATTGAAACAGCTCCACAGCTAGATGCCAGTGTATTTTTAGGAAGGTTGGGGAAACACAGGAATCCATGTAAGTTTTTTGTGTGCAAGGAGTGTTAAAGCAGTTGATATAGAGAGTACAGAGTTCTTGCTCCTCCAAAATAACCAGATAGGACCAGGATGTGTTGCAGGAGGAATTTAATAAAGAGGGGGACTTCTAGTCAGAGATTTCTCTACCTTTGCTTAAGGCATGATTATTTCCCCAAACTACACACCCCATCATAATTTCCCTACTGGGTAGCTGTGTTGCATTACTGAGGAGGTTTGCATGCATCTGTCATACAAACCCATATTATGGGGGCTGAAAGCATACTAGTTTTCATCAGAGAATTTATAATGGCCAGTGGGTCTCAGGTTTTCTAGTAGCATGACAAAGAAAAGATATGACAAAATGCATGCTGTACACTAGGATAGCTAGGATCTTTGGGCCTGATTCAAAGCCATCAGGCTTTTTGGTCATTGAAAACAGACCCGAGCGAAAAGGAGAGGACAGTGGGGAAATGAAAACTCTGAGTTGGGGTAAGAAAACAAAGTAAGGCATATCAGTAGAGGGGGGTGGCCTAGCAAAGTGGAGAAGTAAAACAGAGTCAAGGTTTGTCACAACCAATTCACAAGAGAAGGTAAATATTATAATTTGATTGAAGACTGGGTTTGCAACACCTCATGAGAGTTGCCTTCAGTCAATCGTTTTGCTGTGAAGATAAGGGTGTGACTGACAGATGCCAGAAGATGAAGGTCCTTCCTAGGTACCAGTTTGTGTCAGGGCTACTGCTTAACTAAAGCTTATATGGTCTGTGATACAGATTGCCATATGGCAGGCTCATGGACAGTGAAGCCATATAATGTCAGCACCCCAAGTGAGTTTCCAGGATATGGAAATCCAGATTCTCTTACATCTTTGATCTATTTTAGACAGCTGGAACCCTGCTTGGTAAGTGTTAAGATATTGTTGTCACTGACAGTTCACTTCCTTTTGATCTGAGACCTGAAGCAAGTTTGAAGTGAGTGTTATCAGTGCTACTTTAGTAATTTTGCTCTTGTTTTTCCATTGCATTCACCAGTAAGTCCCAGAATCTGTGGGGGTTTAGATTTGTCTAATTTATCACTACTTTGGGCCAGGGAAGACACCGAGTACTGTTTTAAAATTAATTACACAATTGGAATTGCCTAAGAGAAGGCAAAGGAAGCATATGGGTACAGCTAGTTCTGTTTGATCATCCATGACCTATCACCAATATATCCCATAACCAGGCATGCTGATTAATAATCTGGAACAGAAGGATGTGAACAGCACATTTAGATGTCCAAAATGGATATAGCACAATAGCTTTACAACATACGCTTAATACAAAAAAAACATTTGGTCAAAATTGTTGCTGAGCCCGGATTGGAAGGAAGCCAAAGAAACAGGGAAGTGAGAGCATAAGAAAATTACCAAGAGAAGATCAATGCTTTGCTTCTGTATGGAAATGCCAGCACTGGAGCACAAGATAATCATTTGCAATTATGCAGGTCTCTTCTGGCTTATGGAATACATCTGCCAGAGAAAAGATTGGAGAAGAGTGTCTCTTTTTTTGGAGGTCTCTGGAATTGAGCAGTCTCTAAAGGAAACTCTAATAATGGATGTTAATTTTAGCCATGAGCTAAGTGCATCTCATGAAATTCTCCCATCTCATCATAGAGAACTTAGGGAAGAATTACATTTCACAAATTTGTACAGATGGAGAGGTTTTGTGTCATATGCAAAAGGATTGAGGTCAATCTCGTTAGACATAATAAGACTTTATTCATTAAAGATGAAAAGATTCAGATCTTAGTGCTCTGTGAGAGGATCAGTTCAGATGTGGCTGTGACAAATTTATAGGAATTGTGGAAGAGTGAACTGGACAATTGAGGCAAATAGGTTATTAGGTTTCAAAACGACATGGAACATGTATAGGATTTCCCCTCATTTTTTGCTTGAAGTATGCAAAATATAAACATAAGGAGTGCTATAAAAAGAGTATCAACTTCAATTAAAGAAATTTGTATAACATGTTAAGAGATATCAACAATTATCATTCAGAACATAAACTTAGCACCAGCTGGGATCAGAAAGAATCCCATATGCCCCCAACTCCTTGGCAGATACACTATTTACACAATTAAGTACATTATGAGGGATTTATAACTTCCTCTGAAGCACACTGCACAGGCCTCTGTAGGAGACAGGATACTAAGCCAGATGGACTCTTTTCTGCTCTGGTATGGCCACTCTTATGTTCTTATAACAGTAATCTTATACAGTATAAGCCATCTTAAGTTATTGTTACTGTTTGATGGTATCATATAAACATTTTTTGTGCCTACTAAAGGTGCAACCATTCTATCCTAAATTAGGAGTTGGTCATTTGTGACCTGCAGGATGTCTTCAAGCAAGTATATGCTCTATTCCACCTCGTTTTTTTTGCCACACATGCACACTTCCCACTGCCACAATAATGTAAAATGATTGAGCCATGGGAGGCATGGCCATGGGTGGAAGCCTTTAAAATTGTCTGGTTAAAATGCTATATCAAAGCTTCAGCCACTGTACTCCAAAAGTTTATCTGGATCACCTCCTGGATCCAGATGTTCTTTGTTGAGATATGATGCTCATCTCAAATGTCATTTAGGCTGATGAAAATGACAATCCAAACATGCACTAATTTATTTTGGTAGTGCAATGGACAAAGAAAAAAACTATTTAAAAAAAGTTGTAAAGAACTTCTCCAAAGGTTTCTTTGAAAGAATTTGTACATTTCTATGAAATGTTAGTTCTACACCAGACTCACACTGGTACCTTTAAAGTAAGATCATTAGAGGCCAGATAGTATTCCTTGCCAATAACTTTTGGTCTGTAGCTCTGGAGGGTTTCTTTTAATTGGTTTCTCATTATTAAAAGGTTTAGGTTTGAGATCCTGGGTAACTTAAAACTTACAGGAAACCAATGGAGGACTGATGTGGATGAGAATGTTAATAATCAAGTGACACCCCCATGCAGTGATTGTAGGGGAACTATAAACCTAGAAGTCACGTGTATAAACAAGAGAAGAGTTAAGATGATTGTCTGATGATAGTTTACCTTCATTGACGGTAGACCAGAGGGCAGCCTAAAGGAATCTCACTAATTTCAAGTTTCTACACTGGTTCTAAAAGCATTCCTTATTTTGAAAATAGGGAAGCTCCTATAAAAGGCATAATTTTTCAGGCATAATTTACTCAGGATGAGCCCACTGTAAAAATGTACTTTTGAAGTTATCACTGTCACCAATTTTCATCATGTCCAGTGGATTTCAGACAAATGAAAGCATGTAAAGATGTTTAGGATATAAATTAAAGTCGGAAAACATTCTACCTTGTTTGTTTTAGCTAATGAAATGCCTCTAGGTTGTTGAACTCCAATAAAAAGTAAGCATGGATAAATTCAGTTTATTTAATTTACAAACACCATGGATTCTAAGTTTTAGGGCTTGATTCTTATTGCAACAGAAGCTAATGGGAATTTTGCCATTAACTTCAATAGGAGCAGAATAATAATTACTAATTCTTATTTAGGGAAGGGAACAGAAAGGGGATCACATTGTAAATGTAAAATGAAAATGTAAAAATAAGTGCAAATATGAAAACATAGAACATTCTTAACCGAGTGGGAAAGTTCATATTTTTTCATTGAACGCAATGGCAAACCACTCTATCTGATATGCCAGACTTTGTTAGCACATTTCAAGTATTCAGATCTCCAGCACCATTTCATAACACACCATGCTAACATCAATCGAGAATTTCCAAAAGGTACTGAACTACGCACTCACAAACTAAAAACTTTGAAAAGTCAAATAGAAAAACAGGCTGGAGTGTTCTGTAAATTTTTCAAGCACTCTCAGACAGTTATACTTGCCTCATGTCAAGTCGCTTGGAACATTGCCTGCGCTAAAAAACCTTACAACGAAGGCGAGTTTGTTAAAAAATGAATTGTAGATGATGTTTCCATCTTGTCTCCAGAAAATGATCATCTGAAAAGAATGGTTTCAGACCTTCAACTCTCATGCCAAACAATCGAACACAGAATATCTAACATAAATGATGCATTTGAATCACATTTGTATTCCAATCTTCAGAAATGCGAGTACCTCAGTATCGCACTGGACAACTCTTGTGATGTACAGGACAAACCTCAATTAGCAATATTTGTACAGACTGTGTCAGAGGATTGTGTAATCAATGAAAAACTCCTGGATATCATACAATTAAAAGACAGAACCCGTGGCATTGATGTGAAAGAAACACTGATGGAAGTGTTTGCAAAAACAAAACTGCCTTTACTGAAACTTGCGGCAATAGCAATGGGTGGGGCGCTGTCTATGATCAGATCTGTGAATGGACTTGTGGGACTATGTAGAGCTGATGACAGGTTCCATGAGTTCTGGACGTTTCACTGCATCATCCATTGGGAACAACTGGTGTCTAAAAACCTGAATTTAGACCACGTAATGAAACCCGTGCTAGAAATTGTCAATTATATTCACACACATGCTCTTAATCACAGACAATTCAAGAATATCCTTGCTGAGCTTGACCAAGATCTTCCAGGAGACCTGTCACTGCACTGTACTGTAAGGTGGCTTTCAAAAGGCAAAGTGCTATTTCGTTTTTTTGAACTTTTGGACGCTGTGAAACTGTTCGTGGAAGAGAAGCATAAGGAATATCCTGAGCTCTCAGATCCACATTGGGTTTTAGATTTGGCATTTCTGGTGGACATGCTGTGTCATCTGGACAAACTCAACCTGGACCTACAAGGAAAATTGAAGATGCTGCCTGACCTGGTGCGAAGTGTATTTGCATTTGTCAACAAACTCAAGTTCTTCAAGGCACAGCTTCAAAGGCAGGAACTAACACATATTCCCTCATTGTTAAATGCAGGTCAACAAGCAGCTGAAGCCATGAAAAAAAGCACAGCACGGTACGCAACACTGGTCAAAAAACTTCAAGATAGTTTTGTGGAAAGATTCTATGATCTACAATTGAAAAGGCCACAGATTACATTCCTGGTCAACCCTTCCACTGCGGAGGCTGACTGTTTGAAAGCCCCATTAGTCACAGATGAAGCAGCTTCTCAGATTGAGATGATTGAACTGTCAGAGGACGATAGATTGAAGGCTTTTCTAAAGGAAAGCACATGAGTTCTGGAAAACTGTACCGATGGAAAAATACCCCAATATTAAACGGACTGCGCTCAGACTACTGTCAATGTTTGGATCAATGTACCTTTGTTTCTGACTCTGAGTCAGTTTTTTCTACATCGAAACAAGTGAAATCACAGCATCGATCGATTCTAACTGACACACACGTAAGGGAATTACTTTGAATGGCCTCAACTGAATACAAGCCCGATTTGAAGAGGACTGTTGAAAACAAGGATTGCCAAAAGTCCCACTGAGTCAAAAACTGTAACATGCAAAGCAAGAAATAACATTGTGGTTTATCTTTCCTCGCTGATCAAATTGTTAAGAACCCATCTACTGACGTTCTTTTAAGACTGGCTGCGCTTGTGCTGACATTAAATTGCTTCACTTTTAATTCAAACTTCTACTCTCAAGAGGCGTTAGTATGGGCACTAAAATGGGACTTTCTTATGCCTGTCTATTTGTGGGATTTGTTGAGAAGATGTTTTTTCAACAGTTTTCTGAGAGCAAACCCAATCTCTTCCTGAGGTATATTGACAACATGTTTGGAGTTGTAACTTGCTCTCATGAAGATCTCAACAAAATTTATTCTGTCATTCTCTCAGTTCCACCTAGCCTTGGAACTTTGGATCCCTTTGGAATGAATGTTATGTTTTAAGCATCTTCTGGAACAATCATTTGAATAACAACTTGTTTGTCAACTTTGTTAACATAGCTGAGGAAGTGCTCTTGTCCGAAATGTCCTGTAATGTTATTTTTATTACTATATTTTGTGTACATATATATCTACCTATATATATAGATATATAAAAATAAACATATAATATGTGGCTCTTCGCACTCTATCCACTGCTATTTTGGCTCTTCGTCTCTAACAGGTTTTCCACCCCTGGTCTAGATCATCCCTGATAGATGTCTATCTCACCTGCTCTTAAATATCTCCAGAGATGGAGATTCCACAACCTCCCTAGGCAATTTATTCCATTGTTTAACAACCCTAACAGTTAAGAAGTTTTTCCTAATGTCCAACCTAAACCTCCTTTACTGTAGTTTTAGTCCATTGCTTCTCTATGCCATCATCTAAATCGTTGATGAAGATATTGAACAGAGCCAGTCCCAAAATAGATGCCTGAGGAACCCCACTTGTTATGCCCTTCCAGCATGACTGTGAATAGATAATATCTACTCCCTGAGAACAGTTATTCAGCTAGTTATTCACGCACCTTATAGTAGCCCCATTTAGGTTGCATTTCTCTGGTTTATTGATAAGAAGGTCATGCAAGACCGTGTCAAATGCCTTACTAAAGACTAGGTATACCACATCCACTGCTTCTCCTTTATCCACAAGACTTGATATCGTATCAAAGAAAGCTATCAGATTGGTTTGACATGATTTGTTCTTTACAAATCCATGCTGGCTGTTACCTATCACCTTATTATATTCCAGATGTTTGAAGATGGATTCCATAATTACTTACTCCATTATCTTCCCTGGCACAGAAGTTAAACTGACTGATCTGTAGTTTCCTGGGTTGTTCTTATTTCCCTTTTTATAGATGGGCACTATATTTGCCCTTTTCCAGTTTTCTGGAACTTCTCCTGACTTCCATGATTTTTCAAAGATGATAGCTAATGGCTCCAATACTTCTTCTATCAGCTCCTTGAGTATTCCAGGATGGATTTCATCAGGCCCTGGTGACCTGAAGACATCTAACTTTTCTAAATAATTTTAACTTGTTCTTTTTTTTTTTATTTTAGCTTCTAAACCTACCCCATTTCCACTAGCATTCGCTATGTTTGACAGATCCATCTCCTTGACCAAAACTGAAACAAAAAAGTCATTATGCACCTCTGCCATTTCCAAGTTTCCTGTTATTGTTTCTCCCTCTTCACTGAGCAATGGGCCTACCCTGTCTTTGGTCTTCCTTTTGCTTCTAATATACTTGTAGAACATCTTCTTCTTACCTTTTATGTCTCTAGTTAGATTTATCTCATTTTGTGCCTTTGCCTTTCTAATCTTGCCCCTGTATATCTGCGTTGTTTGCAAAAGGAAAAATTTATTTTTTGTCCCTGTCTGTTAGGGAATTTGTAATGCAGGAAAAATGATTACTTGTGTGAAGGGAAAGACAGTTAAAAACCCCTCAGCAATCACTGAAGTGTTCCTTTTGTGTTTTAATTTTCACCAAAAAAATTAGTAGTGATTGGACAACTAACATAGCAAACATCAGCCCTCAGACACCGCAGCAGCTTGGTGCCAAGTAAGAAGTGCCTCTCCATTGATGCTACAGATCCAGCAGGCACAGCTGGGGGAAGAGATGCATGTCCCTTGGCTGGAGCAAGTCCAGGTTTGTCTGCACCCTGCACTCCCCAGCCAGAGTGAGGAATGGAGCAAACTGTGCACTTTCCCCTCACTTCCGGACAAAGGAGAACAGCCAGCAATGTTCCTGTAGGAACTGGGAGGGGGGGCTGCAGCCCCCCCTCTCTAAAGGACACCTAAGGGTGGGGGGCTGGGGCAGTCCTGGATGAGGGATGCCACCCAGCCAACCCCTTTCACCTGCCTGGTGATTCAGTCTCTTTTTGGTATGTTTTTATTCTCTCTCTCTCTCTCTCTCTCACTCACACACACACACACAGTGTTGGGTGGGGTTTAGCCCCTCCTTTTCCCTGCACAACCAAACCCTTACCTTACTTTAAGTTATGATAAGAGGATGTTGCAAACCAAATTTGGTGGTCCAAGCTCTTACAGTTTAGGAGCAGTTCTTGAACAGACAGACTCACTCTCTCTCAGACATATTTTCTCAAATACACGGTGGACTAGCCAAAATTACTGAATTTACTTTACATGCTCAGTTTAAGACTTTCAAACTTCTTGAAGTTGTTTTGTGACAATTTCAGGTATAGACTAATGTTGTATGGGTCTTTAAGATGTCTAAATGGTTATTTTAGGTGATTTGCAAAACTGGTTCCTAGTTTTCACATCTGGTGATGAAACCTTTATATATGGTGATACCATGTATAAACATTTATCTTATTTTCTGTTCTCTCTTCAATGTTTAAAGGCATTCTTCTTTGCATTCTAATGTTTTCAAGCTTTCCCTTCTTGGATCCTGTTCCCTTAACTTTCCATTCCAATTTATGGACAAGATCCTTGAGTAATTTAAATCTGCATAGCTCCATTGAAACCAAATGTGTTACTTTGTTATAAACGAGCCTCTATATCTTTATTTTCTTATTGCTTGATAGTTCATGCTCCTAAATAATATATTAATTTCTATTTTGGTAATGCTTGTGAATTGTGTCATATATGAAGAATCCTTTTAATGGTAACATATGGATGCTGCAAATAATAATTGTAATTAACAAAACAATAATTGTACTCTATTTGCCTGAGTTTGTTTTCTTTCCCACCAACAGAATTTAATTTAGTTACTTAGTTTTTTTCTTTCTGGAGAGTAGTAAAATTCTGCACTGTGGAGGGACCAAACTCTCTCTTCTGGCAGAGGCAACCACCTGGGCAGGCTACATTCACTAAATGTTCTAACAAAGGTTAGAAACATTTTTAAATGGTTTGGAAGACTTACTGTAAGTCAGAGACTTGGAATAAAGCTGCTTCATGATGAACTGCAAAACATTTACTTTCTCAAACATAAAATAACCTTAACTTCTATGAAAAAATGCAATTTCAAATGGACTGTTTTTATATAAATGTATATGTTTCCATGTCTGCTTATGTTTGTAACTATAACAGAAGGTGATTTTTACAGTATGGCCTACTCAAAGCTAACCAGATGCAGGTACATACAATGTTGTGTTAAACGGATTACTGGTATTGCAGGGATTCTGCACTTGAACCTGCAATCTTTACTTATCTTTATAAAGATCAAATAAAGACAATAGCTATTTTGCTATTAGCAGCAGCAAACAGGTTTAGATATTATGTCCAATTATATTGCGGGTGGGTGTTTAATCTGATGTAAGGAATAGTCTTCTATCTTGGGCATGGAAGTGCTTTATAAATTGGTTTGTGTAAAATAAAAGCTCCAGATCTTTACCCAAAGGGGACCATATGTAAAATAAATCATTTTAAAGGTTCTAAAAATGCTGGGAAAGTTTTTCTTCTATTTTTTAAAATTATTTTTCAACACCTCTCAGTTAAAGATTGTGAGACAGACCAGAAATGGATTTTGGAGACACTAAAATTCCCCAAAAGAAAGACGGTAACTCAGAGTATTTCTAAGCCCACTAAAAGCAGAAACTCCTGGATCTCTCTGGAGAAAAAACTTGTTTTCAGTAGATTTCCCACCTCATTCTGAAGATGTTAAAAGTTTTAAATAATTTGAATAAAGTTGTATATGTGTCTGAACTTAAAGTTGTATAAGATCCTAAATGAAATAGAGTGTACAAAATCCTTTTCAGATTTGCCCATTACTTGTTTGTGGGTAACAGGTATTTTCTGCTTAGATATTTAATAAGAGACTTTAAAAAACAAAAACAAAAAGCAAGCCTTCATCCAGCTACTTCATTCCCCTAGTAATGACCAAACCTGAGGGCAAACCTGGAGTAACCATAAGAGTTTTTAAAATTAGACCATTTTCATGAATTGGCATTTAACATATTTAAAAGATATTGAGATACTGTTATTAAAAAGCTGACCTTTTTCTTTTTCCTTCCTTTTTCTTCTGCAAAAAACTTACAAAATGAAATTTTCCATTTACTTTGCCAGATGACAGACTATTTCCTTCAGTTTTACTCCACCTGCACACAACGGAGACCTACTTCAACTACAACATCTGGAAAGATCTTGGAGAAACTGAGTTGCCACAGGCCACTCTTTCCACTGGAACCAATGCTCAGTCAGACTAGATCAATGCTGCATGTGTCTACAGTGTTGTTATTACCCAATAATGGAGCCCTTAATAAGTGTTACCACTCTATATAACCATTATAATAGTGCCATTCACATCAACATTTCCATCACAAAACCCAGTTTTCATGAATATACGAAGTAGTTGGAAAAATTTACTCCAGGATAGAAGAGGACATGAAAAGCCTCAAAGTTGAAATATTTTCAGGAGAACTTAAGAGAAAATCTATTAACAATATATATTTGCATTTAAAGTGGTAAAAGCAGCCAAACATTTACTTCACTCTTACATGTAATGAAAGTGGATTTTTAAATAAAAATTTATTAGCATGCTGAAGGGTTGTTTGAATATTGGGAGATGGAAGATTTCACCTCTGAATCAACAGACCAAATCTGTCATAGCTAGGGTGGTCGTGACCAAAGTAACTAATGGATGTGAGGTCATTTATATGAAATATGGCCTTTTGAGAACTCAAGTCTACTTCCTAGCTAATAAACCACCCCAACTGGCACTAATATGCACTCTTATTGGCAGCATTAGTAAAGAAGCCATAGACTGAATGGACATAGAGATTAGATCCAATATTAAAACCACACTTTAAATATGAATACAATTTAAATAATGCTAGCTTTAGATAGCACTGATTAATAATTCTCACTTTAGCCACTCTGAAAATAATTCATTGCTCAGCTGTGTATTTATGAATGATATGTGACCATTTTTATTAGTCAATGGATTCAGACAATTTGATAGAATGTGAAGTTTTTGAATTAGAAAAGGAGGAAGTTTGAGAGGGAAAGAAGAACTCAGGAAGGAAGGGAAGTTGTAGGAAACTGCTTCAAATTCAGATGAAGAGCTGAATTTTTCATTGCTGCCTGTTGCAAAACAGTCTTCCTTGCTGACAGGCAGAAGTGCTGAGAAGTCTGAATTTCCCATTCATCCATTATTCAATTTCTTTAGGCTACATACCCAGTACCCCAGTCCAGGCATTAGTATGGAATGGAAAGTCACCCACCAGATACCTGAATGCAGGCCTGCCAACAGCAGCTGGGGGGAGGCAAAGGGAGCAATTGCCCTGGGGCCTGGCAATTCAAAAGAGCTCTTGAAATATCTTCCAGAAGCACAGAGCCACACACCCCCTTGCGTAGGCCTCCCTGCCTGAATACTGGCACAGAGATAGGACTTGTATGAGAAGAAACTGCCTTTTAAGTTACTACATGTAACATCTCCCATCCACAGCCCCTGCCCTATGGTACTCTCTTTTGGACAGCAATCTCACTCTTTCTATTACTAGAGACATGCTCTATTGAAATCTTGGTGAGGTTCCCTAAGAGTTTAGCGCCAGACTAAAGAATATTTCAAACTGACTACAGATGTTTGTTCCCTCACCTCCCAACCATGAAAATGTACAAAGAAACCCAGAGCTGGATCCATTAAATGAATGGGAGCAAGCAAAGAAACCAGAGAAAAATGAACAAGTGGACAGCATCTGCAGTAGGCCCTCATGGAACGGGGCTTAACAGGCTAATTTATTTTATTTTTTTACAAAATATTCGAGTCAGAGACTTGTGAGCCTTTTGTAAGGAAACTAAATAAACCTGTTTGGGGAACTGGTTACATATAGTAGAGAAAGCCCAAATTCACAAAAACCTTCACTGGAGCTGGATGTTTGGATATGACGCACTCAATTTTTTTTAACTTAAAAGTGAGAAAATGCCTATTAAGATTCATGGGAAAGTTGAAAGGAAAATCTCTCAATACATATGTATTTATTTGGTATAAAAGTATCTTTCATTTGGCACCTTTTTAAATGCCACCTGAATCCAACGAACTGTTCTGACTAGGGACGCCAGAGTGTAACCGACTAACCATTTATCTAACTAGTTAACCGATAAGCTGGTGCTTGTCGGTTAATGATGACAGTTACACTTAGCGAGATCCCGGGGAGGAGACTTCGTTGCTGGAGTGGAACCTCCTTCCTGGGAGGCCGGTGGGCAAGAGGCTCCACTCCCCGGGAAGTGGCTTCACTGATACAGCGAGGACTCCTCCCTGAGAACTGAGCTGGCATTTGCTGTGGGCTCTGCAGCATTAAGCTTATTTAAGTTTTATACTGCAGAGACCACAGCATGTAACCGCTGAGATTTTCAGTGATTACATGGTTACCTATTCAACCACCTTTAACATCCCTTGTTTTGACTTCTGTTTATCAGTGGTGAATAACTTCCTTAAGCATGCCATTCCCCATCTCCACATTGGTCCCATGAACTTTACCAATCAGCAAGATTTTCCAGGACAAGCCAAGTCATATTTGAGATAAAATGTGGGCAAACAAGCAGTATTTTCCAAAACACAATTAACATATTTTCCACCCCAACTGTCACTTTACCAAAGTTAGCTCAGATTTTGACAAGATTGTTACCCAGCCATAGAAGACAGGCAGAATTTGAAGTGGAAGTGAACACTGAGGTTTTTATTACAGCATTATATCAAATTTGGACTTGCAATGCAAGTTTCACCCTTCAACTCTGGATAGGCTATCACCATCCCCATAGCATAGGAAAAATCAGATGGATAGCGCTATCAGACCAACATCTGATGTTTGTTACAGTGGGATACATCTAGTAGTGCTACTGAAATCAATGAAGCTGTACTATTGATTTAGAATTCAAAAAAGAACTAAGTTCATGAAGGATAAGTCAATTAATGGTTATTAGCCAGGATGGGCAGGGATGGTATTCCTAGGCACTATTTGCTAGAAGCGGGGAATGGGTGAATGGGGATGGATCTCTTGATGATTACCTGTCCTGTTCATTCCCTCTGGTGCACCTGGAATTGGTCACTGTTGCAAGACAGGATGTTGGGCTAGTTGGACTATTGGTCTAACTCAATATTACTGTTCTCATGATTTCATTTTATTTCTAGATTTGGTGTGGGTAAGAAGAATTTGGTCCCTTTATCTTAAAGGGATACATTCCTATAAGAAATGTATCTACTGTAGCTTGAACCTCTCTAGTCCAGCATCCTTGGGACCTGACCAGTCCAAATGAGAGAATTTTCTGCACCATAGGATGTCAATATTGTCTAACAGCATTACCAATACTTCCATTGCTTACTCGGCTGTTAGGGGACATTTAGGAGTAAATTAGAGCTAAATAATGGCACAGAACTCTGAGAGCCAGGACTGGTGGATGTAAAACTTTATGGGACCGTGGGAAACTTGGCCACACACATGAAAAATGGACATCTGGCTAACTAAAATCATGCCAGACGACAGATGTTTCTGGACAAGAGAGTTCTGGATTAGACAGGTTCAGTCTGTAAATGCTTTATCCAATAAAATGGTTTGAAATTAGGAAGGGAGATAATAAATTTCTGATCTCACAGACTGTTGTATTATACAGAAACTCCAATCACTGATGAAATAATATTTTGATATAGAACAAAAGTGAACTCCCATTCTGTATGGAACGATGCACTGCAAGTCTCACCTTGAGAATCAGAAAGGGATTTGTGAGAAAGATAATTGGCAAATATTCTGAGATTTTAAAATTACTGTTAAACTCTGTGGAATAAAACTAGGATTTGCAAAGTAATGAAACATACCATATCAACAGAGGTTTTCCATAAGATACAATTAAAAATTGTAATTTTTTCCCTTCCTAGGCAGGAAATCACTAACAAATCAGCAGCACAGCTACAGATTTCTGGTAAAGATAACACACAAATGGAGCATCCTACAGGAGCCAAGGGTCTTTCTTCATAATGACTAACACATTTCATGACATTCCTTCAAATGACAGAGTAAAAAAAAACCCAGCAGTTTATTGCCTTCTGTACATCCTGTGCAGAAGATATTTCTTTACTTGTGGGCTAATGATATTTCTTTCCTCTTTCATTCTCTCTTTTCTCCTCTCTTGCCAGATGTATTTAATACAATAAATGACAAGGCTTCCTAATGGTTTCTAGCCTTTGGTGAGAGCATCACTATGTTAGCAGGGTAAGAACAAAAGCACCAGTGAGATAAACAGGCACAACTATTCCAGTAAATTACAAAGAACCTACCAATGTATATGCTCTCTTCATTTTAAACTAACCAATTGTTTAAAAGAGAAAGGCATTCCCATAAACAGTACTTCCTTAAGGTGGGCAAATGCACTTTTCTTAATTTCATACACTGTGGGTTTGAGATTTCCATTAGCAGATAGCTAATGTGACACTGATTTTTTTAATGGCTCTAAAGGCGATCCTCGCAACTACAGGCTGGTAAACCTACCTTTAGTAGCAGGAAAACTGGCTGAAACTTAAGTGAAGAACAGATTTATCAGACACATAGGTTAACATGATTCATTGGGGGAAGAGTCAATGCAGCTTTTGTAAATGGAAATCATGCCTCCATTTATTAGAATTCTTTGAGGGTGTCACACACATAGACATGGTGTGGTCCAATGGATATGGTGTCCTTGAATGCCAAAAAGCCTGAGACAAGGTCCTTCACCAAAGGCTCTTAACTGAAGTAGGCAGTCATGGGATAAGAGGGAAGTAACGAGATAAAAAATAAGAAACCAAGGATAAGGATATACTGTCAATTTTTCACAGCAGAAAGATCTGTAGTAGAAGCCAAGCTGTTCAAAATATTCATAACTGATCTGGGGAAAAGGAACAAACAGTGAGGTGGGAAAGTTTGCAGACAATACAAAATTAGTCAAGATAATTAAATGTGAAGCTGATTGTGAAGAGTTACAAAGAGATCTCACAAAACTATGTGATTGGGCAAGAAAATCGCAGACAAAATTCAAAGTTGATAAATGCAAAGTAATGCACACTGGAAAATATAATCCCAATAATACATCCACAATGATGGAGTCTAACTTAGCAGTTACCACTCAAGAAAGATCTATCTTGGAATTATCATAGATAGCTCTGTGGAAATATATAATCAGTGTGTAGCGCAATCAAAAAAGCAAACGTATGTTAGGAACCATTAAGAAAGGGATAGTTAATAAGACAGAAAATATCATGTCACTATATAATCCATAGTACACCCACATCTTGAATACTTGCATGCAGTTCTTGTTGCAGTTCTTATCTCAAAAAAAGATATATGAGAATTGGGGGGAAAAGTAGAGATGGGCAAGAAAAATGACTAGGGGGGTATGGAACAGCTCCAGGAGAGATGAACAAGAGTGCACTATTCATCTAGGAAAAGAGATGACTAAAGGGTCTACAAATCATTAATGTTATGGAGAAAGTAAATAAGGGAGTATTATTTACCTCTTCACATAACACACAAATTGGGGTCTCCCAATTAAATAGGCAGCAAAGTTAAAAACATACATAAGGAAGTACTTCTTCACAAAACACCTATGGAACTTCTTGCCAGAGAATGTTGTAAAGGCCAAAATAACTGGGGTTGAAAAAGAATTAGATAAACTCTGGAAAACAGGTGCATCAGTGGCTATTAGCCAAGACGGTCAGACAGCCATGCTTTGGGTGTCCCAAACCTTCCACTGCTTGAAGCTGATACTTGATAACAGGAGATGGATCACTCCATAATTTTCCTGTCCTGGTCAGTCCCTCTGAGGAATCTGGCACTGGCCACTGTTGGACAACAGGATTCTGGGTGGATGGACCATTAGTATGACTCAGTATGGCCATTCCTGTGTTCTTACCTTATGTCAGTAGAGTCACATTCTGCTGAGCAAAGACTTAAAAAGTCCAACAAAAAGTGTAAAGAAAACACAAATACAGAAAGACCACAGAAAAAGTACAGACCACCACAATTGCCAGGCTAAGCATTGGAATCCTGGACCCATCTAGTTCAATATGCTGTTTCCAACAATGGCTGGTATCTGCTTCAGGGAGGGGTTCAAAAACTGCATATAAATTGACCGCAATGAAACAGGCCCAGTTTCCACTATCTGAGGAGCTGGTCCTATGTGTTCAGATTACATTTAACTCAAACTAAATTGATTTTATGAACCTGAAAAGCTGCAAAATTCAGGTTAATAAAATCAAATTCCACCAGGTTTGCCAATTCCTTCAACAAAGGGTAGAGATGGACAATTACTGTAATGCGAAGCAGCATCTTTAAAAGGAAGCCCCAGAATGTTTAACCAACTGAGCAGTCTGACGGACTGAAGATTCATGGATATTTTTACATTTTTATTATATTGTCAAGTCCAGTAGTTCCTGGAATTACATATATTGTAAGCAAATGCATCATAATTCAAAAAGATGGCACAGCGCAGAGTAAATATTGTAAATATATCATGAAGTACTAGCAAGCTTTTGTATTGTTTTATATTTAAAGCCAAAATGCTTCCTTCCAACAATGAAAATGGAGCTGTCCAGTGGGACATCACATTAAATGAGATGACATCTCTTTGCACAAAAAGAGGTGTCAGAATGTTCAGCCAATTGAGTGATATGTTTGGCTGAACAGTCATAGGTACCTAATGAGCCAAATTCATTCCAGGTGGAATTCCAGCAACTTCAGTATGGTTACATGAGGGATCAAACCGGCTAAGTGTATTTTAATATCAGCGCTTAAAAATAGTACTGTGTATTAAATTCTTTCAGTCATCTTCATGCAGTGTTTGTTGCACACAGAAACATGTGAGCTATCTCCCCTGCTCTGAAAGTGCTATGAAAGAGGAGGGAGGAGTAGGCCTGGAGCGCAAGAGGCCCACCACAAATACTCACAACAATCAAAAGGGCATTTGACTCCATGCCCTTTCCTCTTTCTTTCTACAAGTGCAGATTAGGTATACTTATGACAAGTCAAAGAAAAGTAGCCTCCTTCTGCTTTCCTGCCTTGTCATCCTAAAAGGCCTGTTTCCTGAACCTCACTGTGTGGATATTTTTCTTCTGCTTTGACTGTAATAGGAATTCTGATTCACCATGCAGCTTTTCTTTTAAATTTGCAGATAACAGAATGCAACTTAGGAGCCAAAATCCAAAGTAAGAGGAAGAATGTGGGAGAGACTTTCACTGTTGCTACTTCTGGGAGTTTGCCACCCATAGGTGAAAGTAAGAGGGTGTGCCCTGGTGTACAGCTCTGGCAAGAGTTGGCTGAGCTGCAGCAAAAGCCAACAGGGAGCTATTTAAAGAGCTGGCAGGGACCCAGGTTGCAATAAGAAATTTTAAGTTACTTTCACCGCTGTTGCCACTGCAATAGTATTACAAGCAAGGTTAAGTCATGCATGTCATTTCATAACGAAACATGTTTGTTTTTATAAACTAGAGTTAATATTCGGATTCTTCAGGAACTGTTAAGATAATCGGCTAATAAAAACAGCAATATAATTCCATCCAGGGAAATGACATATTTCGAGGCAAGGGTCTTGACAGCCAGAATATTGCACGTGCTCCTGCAATATCTAAAATGCATCTGGTTATTCATTAGGTTTTTGGGCAACATGAACACTTGCCCCCAGTTTCTCCATTCCTCAACTTTTCAAAAACAAGTGTGAAGTCAGTGACAGCAATAGGAATAATTGCATACTGAGTATGGAGGAAAGGGTTCACATTTAAAGAAGTGGCTCATCAATAGGACTTATGGGGAGAGCATCTGCTTTTTCTATTGCTTAAAGTCACACAAGGTGACAGTTAAATGACCCATCAAATTACCCTGCTGTATGGCAGAACAATTTTTAAATGTTGAAAAAAGTGAGAGAATCCAGCTCAACTGTTTCCTAACCTGATGTCATTAGTCTAGAATTCACCCAGATGTATTTTTAGTAAATTTAAGGGAGGTGACTGCTTTGAGCATTTGCTCAGGTCAGCAGGGTGTGATTAATACAGCAGAATGCAAAGTACAGGGGACTCTTCAGTGTGGAGGAGCAGCTAGACAGAATGAATGAAAGGCCTGTTCTTACATGTTCTATCTTTAGTATGCCTGGGTGTGTGACTATCCTAACTAAGCTGATCAGTGGAGCTAAGAAAGATGTCTCTTTAAAAAAAACAAAGATAAGATGAAGTGCTGGGCTTCATGTCAACCCAGTGAAGTGGGGGAAACTCAAAGGAAATTTATAGTAGGTGTTTCTTTACCTTTACATGCTATCTTAATATGTTGTAAACAGTTTCACTGTTTGGTTGGAAGTCAAAAAGATCCACACAAAAATTTAATACTCAAAAGAGGAAAAAACTGGCACTAGGGCTCTTTCAACTTGCCAAGTTAAAGGAATGTTATTGAAGACGCCTTACATAAATGTTCCTCGACCTTTGAATGAACCAACACGTCTTAAAAACTGCATTAGCCAAAGCAAATTCCCATAACAAATAAAACTTTTAGCTGAGTGAATCTAATTTTTCCTCCTTAAAAGAGCTTGAAGAGAAATCTTCAACGTTAGGAATCATAAGCTAATATTTTCTGATTGTTTCTAGCAGCGTCTTTAGCAGTTGTCAACCTATTTAATATTGTGAGTCACATCCAATACTACCTGTATAGCCCTGAGGATATTGCATAGGTCACAGTTCTGTGCTGACTGGGTCACAGGTTGAGAACCACAGCTTGAGAGCATATAGTGCACAGTAATCGTCTTTTTAATGCTGAGATCGGCGTGTAGCTTGCCAATGCACGAGAGTCCAGCAGCAAGTGATGAACAGAATGCAACTAATGTAAAACAGGATATCACTGAGTCAAGAGCAGAGAGCACTTTTTCCTCTTCATAAAGATCTCAATCTACTTTTAGAATTTTACTCCAACTAGAGTTAACACACTGCAGAGTAGAAAGACTCCTTAATTCTCCTTAGAACAGTGAAGAGTAAACTGCACCATATCCTCCTTGTAAACATGCAACCTGAGCCACAAGCAGCAGGTGTGGTTTCATTGATAGATGCTCCATAAAAGGAAAGAGTATGTTTATCCAAATACTGAACAGTCATTTATTGCTCATAGGAACCCTGTAACTTGGGAGATTGAGCATAAATTTAGCAGTTGGGTTAAATGCAAAAGACAGCTGTTATTTCTATTACAAAGATTGTGATGGCTTATGGTGTCTACAGGAGCAGCTACAGACAAATGTAGTATGCAGTCCAGAATCGAGAGAGGGAAACTATTACAAGTAAAGTAAATCAGAGGTGTATAAGGAGGGAAAATAGCATTCCACTGACGTGAATGTAAATGTGTACAGAAACTGCAGGCATATTATTAGTTTTAGTGTGCTTGTGTACACCTGTCTTCTCTGGAATGCTGTTCTCACTGATGCACGTTATTGAATATTAAGTGTCTGGGTACACAAGTGTAAATACAGGTTGAACCACTGTAGTCTGGCACAGTTGGAATTTGACCAGTGCTGAACCACAGAATTTGCCGACCACAGGAGTCAATATTTGTGCATTATCAATGCTTCCACTGCTTATTTTATAATAGCCTCATCTAGGTTGAATTTCTTTAGTTTATTGATAAGAAGGTCATGTGAGACCGTATCAAATGCTTTACTAAAGTCTAAGTATACCACACCCACCGCTTCCCCCTTATCCACTTGTTATCCTATCAAAGACTTGTTATCCTATCAAAGAAAGCTATTAGATTGGTTTGACAGAATATAGTCTTTACAAATCTATGCTGGGTGTTACCTATCACCTTATTATCTTCCAGATATTTGCAGATGGATTTCTTAATTACTTGCTCCATTATCTTTCCGGGCACAAAAGTTAAGCTGACTGGTCTGTAGTTTTCTGGGTTGTTCTTATTTCCCTATTTATAGATGGGCACTATCTTTGCCCTTTTCCAGTCTTCTGGAATCTCTCCGACTTCCATGATTTTTCAAAGATGATAGCTAAAGGCGCCGATACCACCTCCTCGAGTATTCTAGCATGCATTTAATCAGGCCCTGCTGAGTTGAAGACATCTAACTTCTCTACATTATTTTTAACTTATTCTTTTGCTATTTTAACTTCAAATCCTACCCCATTTGCACTAGCATTCACTATGTTAAGCATCCAGTCACCATCAATCTTCTAGGTGAAAAGTGATACAGAGAAGTTGTTAAGGACCTCTGCCATTTCCAAGTTTTCTGTTACTGTTTTTCCCTGTTCACTGAGCAATGGGCCTACCCTGTCCCTGGTCTTCCTCTTGCTTCTAATATATTTGTAGAATGTTCTTGTTACCCTTAGCTCGAAATAAGCCATGCAATTTGTGCTAGGCAGTTTTTGTAGCTTATTTTGAGTGTATTTCGAAATAGCTTATTTTGTAATTTTGAAATAAACCGCTATTCTGAAATGTCCCTTAATGCTCGTGGAACGAGATTTACAGGGAGGTCGGAATAGCGCACCCATTATTTCAAAAGATATTTCAAAATAACGGGTGTGCTGTCAAGACGCAGAGTAACTATTTTAGGATACCAGAAGTATCCTGAAATAGCGCCACAGTTTAGACATATCCTCTGTGTCTAAGTACTGTACCTTCTTTGCTTCCTCACTCTACAGGGATGCTAGGTGGAGAAATGGATTAATATTTCAGATACTATAATGATGTACACCACATAGATAGATTGTGTTTACAGTATCTATGCCAAATCCCCAGATGTTCCCTTGAATGTGTTGTAAGGGTTGCTTACAATATCTAAACCAAAGCCCTAAGTAATCCCTTGAATATCTTCACTGCACTGTGGAAAATGGCAGTGTATTTGCTTAGTTTAACAGGTCAGGCCATATACCTACCACTGCCAGGAAGCAATCCACTCTGGAGAAACAGAGGGGCATAATATTCTGCATATGGATGGTACTTCTATTGTTCCTGCAGTTACAATTTTGAAACATATACACATTAGTGTCAAGGGTAACAACACAGTTACTACTACTCCTTCCAGAAAATCATTTAATTTGGTCATATTTGTTTCTGGATCAATGTCGTCTCATTCCCTCTGCACACAAGAATTTTACAGGCAAGACATATCATATTCTTGTGAGTGGAAAAGAGGCCAGGAGAAACACGAACCTAGCTGTGCTCGCTCTGCTAATCAGCTGAACGGCATTGGAAACTCTCCTGAATGGCCAAACAAGCCAGAGCTTACAGGGAACTATGGTTTCCAACCCTGGTGTTTGACTTGTTGGGGCCGATGGTGAGGCTGAAGGTAACACCACATCCCCACTGCCAAGGGCTGAAGCCCAAGGGCTTCATCCTTGGGTAAGGAGGCATGTCACTTTAGCCCCCTTCCCAAGACAGAAGCTCTTGGGCTTCAGGTTTGCCATCCCACACCTGCACAGGGCAGTGAGGTCGGGTTGTCTTGGTCCTCCCTCAGCTTCATGTAGTAATTTTTGCTGTCAGAAGGGGGGTTATGGTGCAGTGAAATTTGAGAACCGCTGGTCTACTTGACTGAATTGATTAACACTTGTAGTTTACCTTAAGTTTCAGCTCATGCAATTCAAGTGCATAGCATGCACGGGGTCATAACCGTGTCTTATAATCTACTCAGAACAGAAGGCATAGTCATGTTAACTTGGTTAACAAATTGTGATATAGATGAGGATCTTAGTTGTGTGAGAGCAACCCTAACTGCCACATAAATACAGCAATAAAAATTAAGTTCCAAACGTCATCCTTGATCCATTCACAAAAGCGTTTTTGACATCAGTGGGAAGTTTCCCCACAAAAAGTTGATAGTATAATGTGGTCATATATAAGATACCCTAAATAGCCATGCATTTTAGACCTCAACAGACATAACATTGTGTTGTACAGAAGAGAGGAACCCTGCAGGAAACTGTAGAACACTCTATAAACTAAAAAACGATCCACACTGATTTGCTTTTAAGAAGTGCCTTGAAAGGAATTAAAATCCTCAGTGGAAAATACTCCTAAGAGCAGTGTTAAGGCAGCTTACACGGGACCTTATCCACATCTGTGATGTGTCTCCATAATTTTTACCAGACAGGACTTGCAGGTGTGCACTGAGTCCAGAAGCAATTCAAGTAGGGAACACTGTGTACTGTGCATTTATGTCAGTAAGCAGTCTGGTTATCATTATTTCCATGCAGGAAGAGACCTATGCAGCTGAGAATTGCTTCTGCGGAATAGTGCATTGCAACTGAGATGCAAATCAGCATTTCCAAGTCTAATACCATTGTTTATTAGTTCAAGAACTGTGTTCACTCTGCCATCAACATGCCCAGAGGAAGAACCACCCCAACCTCACAGCCACCACAGGATCATTAGCAGTGGCTGCACCATTCCATTGAGCCCCCAGGTACTGAGTTAGAGCAATCCTATTAAAGTGATAGAAAAGATTAAAGTAGATGTTTAAGACAGAGTGCATGGAGCACACATATTCCTCCTGACCTACATCCTAAATTTGGATGATTAAAAAAAATACTTCAGGACAGAGGCCAAAGGGAGAAGAGGGTCTTTGCTTAACTGGCAGTAACCTGCAGTTTATGCACAAGAAACCCTCCAAGCTTAAATTAGTTGAAGTTGTATAATATGTAGCAATTTTTGTACTCTGACTATCCTGTGCATGCCCCAATTATAGCAATTCAGTATATTTTAGATGGCAGAAACCTTCAGGAAAAGGTACCTCTGCTGCTACCAATCCTGTGACCTTCTGCATTTAGCTTGCAAACACTGAGACAAAAACCATACCAATACCAGATGATTGCTGCATTTTAGGAGAGATGTTTATAATAATTTGTCCTGCTGTTTAAAAAATTAGTCTAGTCAAGACTGATAGATGTTTCTAAGGCTAGATCTAGACTGCGACGTTTTTGCGGAAAAAGCTACACAAAATGCACTTCTCATTTTGCGTAGCTTTTTCTGCTTTTTTTTTGTGGAAGAAGCTTTTCCGCCATTTGGCCCTGTCTAGATGGGGCCAAATGGCAGAAAAGCCTCCTCTTTCGGCAGAGCCCTTATGTCTCGTGTAACAAAGTATACAGGGCTCCCCAAAAGAGCAAGTTTGCTCTTCCGCGAAAAAAGCAGAAGAGCAAACGCGTTCCTCGGATGCGGTGGGGTTATATGAGCATGAGACTTAAGAACATAATTAAAAATATAGATTGGTTTATCTGAAAATCTGAGAGCACCTTTGATACAAACTTTAGGTGTGTACAGAAAATTGAAAAGAGTAAATGGCACATCAGTCATTAATCACCTGTAATTCACTCATATGCATCACTGAAGTGATAGCTATAAAAAAGACGGTCTTAAAAAGTGCAGTTTACGAAAAGTTCCAAGGGAGGTTTCACCAATTGTGAGAGCATCATGTTCAAATCTCCACGTTGGCACAGTGTCTCACTTTTCCTACAGTCGAATTTAACGTGGTCTCTATGAAAATGATCTTTTTTGTTGGATTTTGGAGAAGTTTTTCCTTATTTATGCATAATCCTAGACAGGCAAAAAGTAAACATTTGTTCCACAAAACAGGGTTTCTTCCTTCAATTACGCTTTTATTAACCAATCATCTAAGTAAGGATATATACAAATCCCTTTCCTCAGATATGCTGCCACTATACATTGGCATTTTGTAAACAGCCTCAGGACACCTCGGCGCAAGTTAATTGCTATGGGTCTCTGTTTCCTCAGCTGTGAAATTGGGATCCTTTTCATGTTCCGCACAAGAAACTAAACCCTTTAATTTTCCCATGAAAAGTATAATTAGTGTGTAAATGTCAATGATAGGTGCCATAAATATATGATACCTTTTTCTGAACCATCACGCAAAGGTAACTTCAGAGATTTTTTTTAAAATAAAGAGGTACACATTTCTATACCCTAAAAAATCACATTATCCAAGGTTTGCTTCCTTCTTAAGAAACAGTGAACATTTTGCTAAAGCAGAACATTTGCCCTTGAAAGCAAAGAAAATTCATCTTTGATATAGCTATCTGAAGCCAACACAGCCTTCTCTGCTTACTTACGAGTCTGATTCTGTTCTCATTTACACTAGATGTTAAGTAACTCCACTTATGTATATGGAGTTATTCCTATATAGAGGAGGCTTTCTAAATAGCTTTATTAGTCTGATTTTCAGTGAGATTTATGTTTCTAAATTTCATAGATTTTGCAGCATTTTCCCTTTAAAACGAGATCAGAATCAAGCCTTTGTTGTTATTGCCTGGAAAACAAATTATATATTTTTTAAAAGTAGTCATAAATTAAATTACACTGAGATTCATGTATCTGAATGGTAACAGAGGGTTAAAAGTTAATATTACAGGCAATTGAATTTCTGAAGAGTTCAAATAACGCAACATGTGCAGTCAATTTCAGGACTTATATCAGAAAACAAATAACACGGAAAAATTAAACTCAAAAGAACTGGAGCATGGAGTGCCCACTTGGAACTCATTAGCATATCTGCTTTGCCTATTTGTGAACGAACAGAAATATGAACACCATGTCAATTGCTCAAAAAAAGATTCCAAAAGGAAATGCTGACTGCAGACCCTCAATTACTGTGCCATGACACATGTACTATTCAATGTATCACACTGCATTGTGACTTTGAAGGCAGGAATTCTTAACTGTAGTCTCTTTTGCCTTTATTTTCTTATAAATATAGTTAAGACCAAATTCTTCCCCTCTCCCCCCCCCGAAAATCCCCCCCACATGGGAGCGTATAATGGAGTACCTACCTGCTGCATACTATATGGCAGTCCTTTTCCCAGCCTTGGTATCCCTTGCAGGTTGCTGACCTTGCTTGACAGGTCTTTAGTTGCTTGGCCCTCTAGCCAGGTCATAGTAAAAAATGAACCCCTTCTTGGGCAAAAAAGAGCTCGAACTAGCTCTCTGCCCGCACCAAGATTTTCAGCCCTGCCTCTGGGCTCTTTAAATTCAGCCTTGTCCCTTTCTCTGGGCTTAGACCACTCCTCCTGTGAGAGAACCCAGACCTACCCATCTCTCTAGGTTCCTACTCAGGGACCCCTACACACAGCAGCCATGTACTAGTCACTTCCATTAACTGCTGCTATTTCCATGGGGGGGGTCTTTCCACCTGGACTCTATCTTCCAGGTGGAAAGCATCCAGAGGAGCCCATCCTGCCATCTGTGGTGCAGGAAGCTGCATTTCTGAGTCAGAGAAGGCTGCTCTGTAGGGCAGCCGCACAGAGCGGAGATCCTCCAGAATCTAGGGAAGGAGGATCTCCCCAGGAGGTTGGGGGGGGGGGGGTACAGCCAGAAGGAGCAGGGTTACTAAGGGACTCTGTCCTCCACTTTCACCCCTCACCAAAGAGCTGGTGTGAACCAAGAAATGCTTCTGCAGTGTATTGTGCCCAGTGCACCCCATCCTCTGGCTTGCTCTGTACGACCATGAAAAACTATCTGGAATTTCAGGATTTCCTGTGATGACAAGGTACCATTCGGGTTGCCATAAGCACAAGCCAGTGTAGAGGGCAACAGAGGAGCCCCCTCAGCACTGAAATGGGTAGCAATTCTAAACATTTGGTTTTCTGTTTAGAAACAATAGCCTGCTGTTTCTGGTAGCAATAGGAGCAGTTCCTGCTATTGGTAGCACAGTCTTACAAGGGAGCAGATCTCTACAAACCACTGGCCAATGGGAGCAACAGGGGCATGAAGCCAGATAAGCATCCCCCCCGTATCCCCAGACCCCTATATCTCAAACACCCTCATTCACTCCCCTTCCCCAGCCAAGACCCTGCACCCCCAGCTTGCTCCTACACCCTCCCTTGCTCCTGCACTCTCCCCTCCTAGCCACACTCTGCATCCTCCCTTGCTCTGGCACCCTCCCTCCTGGCCAGATGCCTTCCCTGATGGCCAGATACCCTGCCCCCAGTCTGCTCATGCACGCTCCCTCCTGGCCAGGTTCTGCACCCTCCCTTGCTCCTGCACCCTCCCTTCTGGTCAGACACACTACCCCAAGCCCCATCCTGCACCGTCCTTTGCTCCTGCATCCCCCCTCCACCCGGCCAGACATCTACCCCCACCCTGCTCCTGCATCCACCATTGCTCCTGCACCTTCCCTCCTGGCCACACACTACAATCTCCTTTGCTCTTGATCCCTCCCCCTGGCCAGACACCCTACTCCTAGCCTGCTTCTGCACCCTACCTCCCACCCAGACCTCCCCCCTCACCTCCCTCCTGCACCCCACCTCCTGCCCAGATCCTGCACCCTCTATCCTGCCCTCTATCCCACACACTGGCAGCCCTGTCCCACACACTGAACCCCTCATTTTTAAGAACATAAGAATAGCCATACTGGGTCAGACCAAAGGTCCATCCAGCCCAGTATCCTGTCCGCCGACAGTGGCCAATGCCAGGTGCCCCAGAGGGAGTAAACCGAACAGGTAATGATCAAGCGATCTCTCTCCTGCCATCCATCTCCACCCGCTGACAAACAGAGGCTAGGGACACCATTCCTTACCCATCCTGGCTAATAGCCATTAATGGACTTAACCTCCATGAATTTATCTAGTTCTCTTTTAAACCCTGTTATAGTCCTAGCCTTCACAACCTCCTCAGGCAAGGAGTTCCACAGGTTGACTATGCGCTGTGTAAAGAAGAACTTCCTTTTATTTGTTTTAAACCTGCTGCCCACTAATTCCATTTGGTGGCCCCTAGTTCTTATATTATGAGAACAAGTAAATAACTTTTCCTTATTCACTTTCTCCACACCACTCATGATTTTATAGACCTCTATCATATCCCCCTTTAGTCTCCTCTTTTCCAAGGTGAAAAGTCCTAGTCTCTTTAATCTCTACTCATATGGGACCCATTCCAAACCCCACCACAGAGCATAAGGGGGTTCACAAAATCCACTAACTCCAGAACCCCAGAAAAGGAAATCTGGCTTATGGGAAGCCTTGAACCTCAGTCCTCTCTGTCCCTTCCCCTTGTCCCGTGGGGCTGGAGCGCCAGAAGAGTGAGGTGTCTTAATCTGTTTAATAATTTAAATTAACCCACTATCCCTAGCTGCAGAACTAGCAAAATGGCACGGGTGTAATTATGTAATTAATTATGAGTTTCCATTAGCAACTGGTGGTCCGCGGAAAGATTTGCATTGAGTCAGGTGGTCCATGGGCCAAAAAGTTTGAGAACCACTGGTCTAATACCTTGAAAGCTGCCCTCATTTCCTGCCAATTGTTTTAGAAAGGAGTGCACATCCTGTGCACCTTAAATTGTGTGCACAATGCAAATATGCAATTGTGTTCCTTCAACCACACACTTCACCCTATCAAATCTGCAGCTCATCCAGATAATGCCCTACAAAAATCTAACATTTCAATAGCATCACTTTGGAGTGCATTTATTTGCCAGCGTAGTATGTGCAGGCTGAGGAAGCTATGCACCAAACACAAATCCAGCTTTAGGTATAACTGCAGGAAGAAAAAGTACTCTTATTTACAGTAACTCAGTAGCTAATTAATCTTGCTCTGAGGCAAGGGGGTTTCAGATATCACAGTGATGACCACAATATTAATAGATACAGAAGCGCTAGTTAGATTACTTAGCCACTCACTGTTATTTTAATGCCCAATGATTTAATATCCCTGGTGGATACTATTAGTAAATCTGTTTAAAAAAATGTCAGGCTCATGATCCTAGCAAAACAATGCCATATCTTACTTTCTTTCCAAGCCCAGCTCATTGGAGTCAGAAAGAGTTTAGCATATAAATCAACAGCAAAATGGGCCTTTTTGTTTAAACTTACAACTCTAAAGCCGTTTCAATCCATCTTTAGTGAGACAAAGAGACAGACATTACAGATTCGGAGTCTGAAAATTCTCTAGGTGTACCTTCTAGCTCAAAGATGAAGCAGATGGTAGACTTGGAGCAAAGGTGGGTCCATCCCCAGTTCAAGAACAACAGAAAAGCTGCAGGTATATGAGTCAGCATATGCAGCCGGTGAGTAGAGGAATGATATAGAAACTTTAACCATCTCCGTGTGACTCTGAGGTGGAGTCTAGCATGCTGAATTATTTATGTGCAAGCTGCCAAGTGTCCTAGAAGTTTCACACAGTTCTCAGAATTCTTTTCACAGGTCAAGTATTGCTTTAACATTCTCTGTCAGAAACCTAAAGTTAAAAACAAATTAAAAAAGACAAGCCCAATTTCTGATTTGTTTCAGCACCAAGTCTGTGAACCTGACACAAACTGGGTACAGTTGTATAGCTCATAATGGCACTAGTAGTATTTATTCATATGAGTAGCCTCATTTAACAAAATAGAATTACTCATGTAAATAAGGATTGCAGAATCCAACTTTTCAACTCCACAGCTACTGATCATCCTTCAAACAGCTGATGCCTCAAAACATTGTATTTGGTTGTTTTGTTGTTGTTTAAATATCAAGAAAGGGATATTTGGCTACACCCTACATAAAGGTTACCTGGGCCTGGGATCATTCATCAGTTGCTCTTACCTAAGAGCACTGTTCTTTGATCATTCTCAAAGTCACACACAAGGCCAAGCTTTTCAAAAATGAGTTGTTTTGGGTACCTATTTTGACACACTTTAAAGCAACCAGATTTTTTAGTGTCCTCATGCTTAGGTCTCTCTGAAAATCAGGTCCCTTCACTGGAGTATCAATATGGGTTTCCGAAAAATGGAGACACCCAAAATCATTAATCCCATCTGAAGATTTTGGCCAAATATTGCCTTCCAGTGTTATTGTGTATATATATACACCTTGTTTTTAATTGTTTTGCCCCTCTTGAAATTAGTCTTCCTAATTTTGTTTAGGGTTACCGGGTCCTCTCAAACGAAATTGCCCCACTGGCACTGTAGTATGATACAACATCTGTCCACATTGAACAACCCAACCTTAGTTTTTCTCATAGCAGTAGTATTACAAGGGTATGCACAATTGCATCTTCAAAACAAGGAAAGACATTGTAGTGCAAGAACAGACAAGCTGTTAGTTCACTTTTCAGATGGAGCCAGGTGATGACAACAGCACAAGAATAACCTCTCCGTAGGTAAATCTGGATAAAAACAGCACGGAAGTCCCACACAGATGAAAAGATGATGATCAATATGACATGTAACTTCATCTTAAGTAGAGTGGGACTCAGGAAGCCATTTGCAGCACACAACAGCAACTTTACTAAACTTTTGAACTGGTGAATAATGCTACATATAACACATCCCAGGATATGGCATTCTTCATATTAACCAGCTGTTCACATATACACTTATATACTGATACATCTTTATATAGCACTTTCATAACACATTTCTTATGTGTAATTACATTCTCTGACTTAAGTCTATTGAGTATATAGGTTCTTACACAGCTGCCATTGTTGTAATATCTGAACTAGTACCATTCCTGGGCCACCTAAACAATTCACAGCTGCATGAGTAAATAAATGACCTACAGCACATAAGACATATCTTCTGTTTTTGCTTCAGGTGCTCTGGTCAGCTCTAAGACTGCAGAGGGGAGCAAGAGGGGGAGGGCAGGAATCAAATCAATCCACACCCCCAGCAACTTGACAGGTGGTGCCTCCATGACATTTTGGAGCTGTCCCAAGCATCCTTCAAATGGAGTATTTTGTGTCATAGCAAGCACTACAAGTACCAAACACATTGCCTCCTTTTCTAAAGGCTGTTCTTGGAAGCTGCTTTTAAAAACAGTATTAGCTGGAATAGTTTCCAGATTAACTACAAAGCTACAACTATAGGATACTCTCCCCTCACACCCACCTCCAACACACATTTTTAACACCATAATTGTTTACTTTAAGATTCCCCCAGCAAGATAATAGACCTCTGTGCAGAAGATTTTGTGACGAATTTCTTTGAATATAAAAGTTTCAAATCCATCTGGATTTATAAAGACACAAACATAAGAAATTGATCAGAGACACTTAAAATACATTACCTAATGATAATATAGGTATTAATCCAAACATAAAGGGAGGAGAAATCCTGGTAGCAATTGGGAGAGGCCTTTTGGCTTGCAAAGCACACATATAGTACTTGCTAGGCTGTATGCACAGCAAAAGGCCGAACTTCTCAGGAGTTATAGTTGTATACCAGGGCTAGGTAATTCCTAACCCTATTTAAAGAGCTTCTTGAGGGGCCAGTCCTGGCATTAACTGTTCTGAAGTATGGCAGGGTGGCTGGCGTGTTCAGCTCTATTTTCCAGGATGTACAACTGTTTCATAATGGAGCTATGAACGCAAGAGCTGGCCTAAAAGATTGGGGCATGCTTGAATGTACAGAGTATTCTTTGGATTAGGGCTGACAATTGATGTGTGTTAACGCCTGTGATTAACACAGGGAAGGATTAACGCATTAATTTTTGTAATGTGTTAATCGCAGGTGTTAATGCTGCGCTGCCCCTCAGAAAGCGCTGGTTCAGCGCTTCAAAGGGGCAGTGCACGTGGAGCCAGCAATCAGCTGGGCACTCCATTAAAACCTTTCAGAAATATTTTAAAATATGACTAACAGGTTTTGAATGGGTAATCACTGATGTTCGGGTCATTGTAACTATAAACACTCAGCCACCGCTGGTTAAAATTCTCAAGTACAAAAGGCCATTTAAGATCATGGATGAGTAAAATGAAATAAAGTCAAAGCTCCTCATAGAACTTTCTATGGGTTAGCTCAGAAAGTGGTTTTCTAGAGAACCTAACACAAGATAAGGCTTCCTCATTACACCCAGAAGTTCAAGCGCTACTTACCATTTGTGTTAGAGATCCTTGCTGAGATCAAGATTCAATTGAGCCAGGCATTATACGGACACACCATAGAAAAAGACAGTCTCTACTCTGAAGAGTGTCAGTAGACAACACAAAGTATGAGGGAAAACAGAGGTGAAGTAACTTGCATAAGGCCACACCACAGGTCAGTGCCAGAGCCAGAACTAGAATCCCAGTGTCTTGGATCCCACTCTGTTGCCTCAGCCACTGGACCACATGGTCTCTCTAACTATATGACCCCCAGAAGAATCTTTTCCTATAAGAGGTACATTTTCAGCATAGGTTGACCTGAGTAGCTTTCAGTAACCCCCTCAGCTGATGTGCACTGGCATGGTGGGATCTGAAGGAAGTCCTGACCAGCTCTCCTTAGCCCAATCAAATTCTGTGACGTGAAGCCATGAGGGGAGAGTAAACTATAAGCAGTCCCAGAAAAGAAAAATCATCCTATTTAGTGCAGAAAGCATTTCTTAGAGGAAAGCACTATGCTGTCACCAACACTGCATAGTGTGCCAAAAAAGTGTCTTTAGCTTATTTTAATCATGACATTTGTAAATAAGGTAACATCTTACCTCTTCACCACAGCGTTCTTTAGATAACAATATTAATAAAAGATTACAAAACCCCACCCCTCCAATAAAATTTGGAAAATGGTCCATCAGCTCTGTCTATTAGTGTAGTAGTAATTTTTGTGTTGAATGCAAGGAAATTACGGGCTCAGTTCCCACTGGAAATCTCAGTGCCCAATAACCAGGGTTGCTAGTTTCTAGTGGAATTATGCCCACCTAACCTTCCCCCTCCTCCCCATGAATGCAACTGTCACAATTTTCATCCGTGCTGTTATTCTCAGCAGATCCAAGGAACTGAATGGGCATGGAAACTAAGCTCTGTTGTCTCCCCTCCTCCTGAGAAGAGGGAGGCATACCAGGAGAGCTGTATGGAGACGCTCTTATTCTGGCTGCCTGTGCTGAGAGCACTTCCCAGAACGGTTCACTTCCCAGAACTGTTACTCTAGCACCTTTCACCAATGCTAGAAAAGAATACCCAAATAAATGTACAACAATCATTACAACAAATCTGAAACTCCTGGCTTTGATAAACTGTTCTCTCAAAACATCCATCACCTTATACTGAACTATAGACTTGCCTAACAACCTTCTTCCCATTAAGATGTGTGTGGCACCCATCAACATTCTAAATTACTTTTCAATCTATCTGGCATCTACATTTACTACATTTGATTTTTGATCTCATAAATCCAAAAATCAAACACACGATACTATAGTAGGATCTCAGCCACACTCCGGCTACATCTACACTATGAGTTTTCTTGCAAAAAATATGCTAATGAGGAACTCATTTGCATATTTTCTGCTGATCCGTTTTTGCGCTGGGATTTCTGCGCAAAATCAAGCAGTGTGGACGGATCTTATGCCCCAACGGATCTTCTGGAAAAAGGGGGTTTTGCGCAAAAATGGATCGGCAGAAAATATGCAAATGAGATTGCGACTCATGCAAATGAGTCCCTCATTAGCATATTTTTTCCTGAGAAAACTCGTAGTGTAGACATAGCCTCCATGAATAACATCCAAAAACTAAAAGGGCAACGTTTATTGTTCACTGGTGGATGTAAGAGATTTCGCTTAAGTGAAACTCATAGTATTAGATCACCAGGGAGTTGAATTAATTGAGTCTCTTCTGCAGATATTGTTCTTACATCTACCAATAGGAAACCCCACGCAATCAGCAATTGAGAAAGGCTACTCTTAAAGGGGGTTGGCGAAATCAGTTAAACTAGAGAGATTCTCCCCTGCTGATCATCTGGGTGGAGCTCTCAACCCTTGAGGAGGCAGCTGCTGCAGGCCTGCCAAACAGACCAGAGAGAAAGGTGAATAGATTTAAAGGCTAAATGGCGGCTGCTGAACCAATCCTCTTTTCACTGCCCATTATCAATACTGTGATTCATTCCCTGTAACAGTGCCACAAGAAAGTGCCATTCCATGCATGTTCTGGAAGGAAAACGGTGACTCAGGTGGCTGGACTGGTAAACAACACTGATGGAGATACAGCATATCCAGAGGGCAGGATGGGAGAGTAGTCACACAGTGGGTCCTACTTTCCGTCCTGACTATAACTACTATTAGCACATTACTGTGTGTTGACACTATCAGCTGCAGTCATTCTATGTCACCTTAAGCAGCATTCTTTAAAGCAGGTTCTATTCCATTTCAGATGGAGAAGTTCCTGCTCCTTATTGCTAAAGTTCTGTAGGAAAGGAAGACCTCAAATGTTATGAAAATGGTTATGGAAAATATTTGGTGACAGAGGAAAGAAGCTTCTAGCATTGGGAGCAAGGTCAAGTTTATTTCAAGTGATGGAAGAGAGACCAAACTGAAATGCTGCTTTTATGGGCTTTTGTTTGTTTTTAAACATCTGTATTGTTTTTTGGTCCACAATATGCTTGATGCAATATAGCAAGCAAAGACTGAGTCCACAGAGATCACGCTAACAGATTAAGTAGTACCTAATGTTGTAATATACCTGCACCTCCTCTCATCCCTGCTCTTTGTGAGGTTTTAGGGCACGTCTACACTGTGGGCTAAAGTTGAATTAAGCTACACAACTTCAGTTATGTTAATTACTTAGCTGAAGTCGAAGTAGCTTAAATCGTCTTTAGGTAGTCTGCACTGCAGGAAGATGAAGGAAGAGCACTCTTCCATCAACTTCCCTTACTTCTCGTGAAATGAGGGTTACGGAAGTTGGAATAAGAAGCCCATTATTTCAAAATTATTTTGAAATAACGGGCTTGCTGTGTAGACACACACTTTGTAAAGAGCTATAGCTATGGTATATACAATCCAGGGTTCCATGCAGCTGTGACTCATTGCTTCTCTCAAAATATCTCAGAAAAACAGTACTGGGCTACTGAAATGTTTAACTTTAGTCCTCGATTCAATTCCAATCCAGTGACTAGAAAAAAAAGCAGTACCTCTCTGATGGTGTTTTGGAGGCCTTGGTCCATTTCCCAATATACAGAAATCCAAATCATCATAAAATCACCTCCACAACTAGCAATTTCAGAAATGAAGCCAGGATATAGTCATCATGACAAATATCAACTACCCTCTCGCAGGTAAAAGTGCTGTCAGTCCCTGCAGGACAAAATGAGAAATCTTGCACTTCAAACCAGTGTTCCAGGGTTCACGCTAGCTGGTTATATCAGTTTCTAGCTGGAGTTCAAGATGTTGGTGAACCTATACGGATCTAAATGACCTGTGTCCTGGCAGCCTAAAAAATCACTTCTGCCACCATATCAGACCAAAAGAGGAGAGCTGGTCAAATGGGAATCCCTTTGGTATAGAAGAAGGGAACACGGGAAAAAGCATTCTCAAGATGAAAACATGCTCCCACCCACCCCAACTTAGGTCTAAAAAAAGTCAGGATTTATTCACCTTCAGGGCATGCTGCAAGAAGCATCATTTTTCCCAGGCACTCAGTAAGGGGGCAGGCTGAGAGACGGAAGGATTGTATTGTTATTGTGCCTGCTGTGGGGGATTTTGTTATAATTATATCTGCATGGGCACATTTGCATTTGGATATTGGCTGTTGGCATGAGATGAATATGTTAAGCATACTCAGGGCATGGGATGGAGCACTTGCTTAGGTTTTATGGAGCTAAGCATATAAATAAAATAAGAATCTTGCCTGTATTGTACCTGTTCCATGGAGAAAGAACACTAGACTCCAGGGCTGTCTGTTCAGCAAGCATCAAATGGATGAAATTCACTAGGAAATAATAATAAAAACTAGGTATCCCAACCAGTTTAATAAATGTAAACATGTACGAAGTGCTGTCTCAAGGACTAAAAACCTTTCTAGAATTGTTTGCAGAAAGACAAACTGAAAACAGCTGACTGCCCTGTCTTGTGTGGGAAGGTTTTGTATGGGTAATGAGAGTTAGGAAAGTGAAGTTACTCACCTCAGTGCTCCACCACAGGTGCTGGGCTCGCCCCGACACCGCAGAATGGAGATTTTTCCCATAGCAGTACTTGGCCGGACTGCGCATGCATGGTGGAGTCTCGCGGCGTTCGCGCTCTTTTGTGCGGTCATGCGGTCTGGCCCACACCAGTTCCTTGAAACTGCCTTGGAATCTGGAAGACATAAATGGAGAGAGACTCTGAAGTGGGGAGGAGGGCGGGTACTGGAGCACCCCCGGGGGGAACATCTCGAAGAACGACAGTTCCTGCACTGAGGTGAGTAACTTCACTTTCTTCTTTGAGTGATGTCCCCATGGGTGCTCCACCACAGGTGACTGAGCAGCAGTACCCCGGTGAGCAGGAAAGTGGGACTCGGAGTCCCTATTTGTCTGCTGATGAGAGCACTGCTGATGCCACTGCGGTATCTGAGAGCCCCCTCTGCTGTAGTGCGTAATGTTTTACAAACATGTCATGGGATGACCAGGTGGCTGCCCTACAAATGTCTTTGAGGGAGACACCCTTGAGGAAGGCTGCTGACGCCGCTATCACTCTCGTGGAATGTGCTCGAGGTTGCATTGGAAGCGATACATGTCTGGCCGCGTAGCACGCCATTATGCATGCAGTTATGATTTTTGAGATGTGCTGAGATGATATTGGCTGTCCTTTTGATCTCTTGGCTAGAGAAATGATTAGTCGATCTGTTTTTCTGAAGGGTCTCGTGCGTTCTATATAAAACACAAGGGCTCTACGAATATCGAGTGTGTGGAGAGACGCTTCACACAACGAAGAGTGAGGTTTCGGGTAAAAGGATGGAAGGATAATTGGTTCGTTGACATGAAAGGTGGGACAAACTTTGGGGATAAATGCTGGGTGAAGCCTTAGGAGTACACCATTTACTGAAAATGGTGTATGGGGATGCTGCCATAAGCACGGATAACTCGCTGACCCTACGTGCGGACGTAATGGCGAGGAGGAAAACCACCTTCATAGTTAATGTCTGTAATGGTATAGTTGCCAACGGTTCAAATGGTGGTGCGGTTAGAGCCCCAAGTACGATATCTAGGTTCCATGCTGGAGGAACGGCCGTACAGGGGCTTGCAAGGGGGGGGTTAAGTTCATAAGGCCTTTCATGAATCTCTTGGTAATTGGGTGGGCGAACAGGGAGGTGCCTTCAATAGGCTGTCTGAAAGCGGAAATCGCCACTAGATGAACTCTGAGAGAAGCTAAGGTTAACCCTGTATGTTTTAGGTACAGCAGGTAGTCGAGGATAACGTAAAGTGGAAGCAGCTGCTGTATGGAACACCAGGAGTCGAACCTGCGCCATTTTGAAAGGTAAGTGGTTCTGGTTGTTTGTCTTCTACTGCGAATTAGTATCTCTCTGACTTGTGTAGAGCAGAGGGATTCAGAAGGATTGAGCCAACTAGGAGCCACGCAGTAAGCTGCAAGGTGTGTATCTGGGGGTGTCGTAGTGCCCCTTGGTTCTGAGTGAGAAGGTTTGGGAGGGCTGGAAGTGGATAAGGTCTACATGGTGACATGCATCGAAGGAAGGGGAAACAGTGTTGATACACCCATGCTGGTGCTATTAGTATGACTGTGGCACTGGTCATTTTGACTTTTTGCAGTACTTTGGGAATGAGAACTGTAGATGGAAAGGCATACAGGAGAGGTCCGTTCCAATTGAGGAGAAACACGTAGCCTAGAGAGCAGGGGCTGAGTCCGGCTCTGGAGCAGTATTTTCAGCATTTCTTGTTGTGACAGGTGGCAAACAGATCTATAAGGGGGATGCCCCAATGCTGGAAGAGAAGGTGGAGGATTCCGTCATGCAGCTCCCATTCATGATACGGGGCGAAGTGCCTGCTCAGGAAATCTGCTGCAATGTTCGTGGCATTAGGTAGGTAAGATGCCACAGGTGTGATGCCATGCTGAATGTACCAGTTCCAAAAACGGATTGCCTCCGCACATAGAGAGCGGAAGCGGGCTCTGCCTAGACGGTTTATATAATACATTGCTGTGACACTGTCTGTGAGGATTCTCACTGTAATATTGCGAATGTGGCTGTGGCATTGAAGATCACCCGGAGTTCTAAAAGGTTTATGTGGAGCTGTGTCTCGGGGGGGTGACCATCGGCCCTGGGCAGATATAGTACCCATTTGTGCTCCCCACCCTAGAAGGGAGGCATCGGTGGTGATGTGACACGAGGGTTGCTGTTGGTGAAAGGGCACGCCACAGAGAAGATTTGTTCGAGTCATCCACCAGTTGAGGGACCAGAGGACAGATTGTGGAAGGGTCACTGATCTGTATACGTCATGTCTCGTGTGGTTGTACACCGACGCTAGCCAGTATTGAAGGCTGCGAAAGTGTAGTCTGGCACGGTGTACCATGTAAGTTGTAGCAGCCATGTGGCCCATGAGCTTTAAACAAGTGATTATCTGGATGGTAGGACTGCCTCAAACGACTTCTATCAATTCTTGAATAGCCTGGAATCTCTGGAGGGGTATGTATGCTCTTGCGGTGATCGCATCTAGCTGGGCACCGATGAATTCCAACTCTTGAGTAGGGTGAAAAGTGGACTTTTGGTCGTTGATGAGTAGTCCGAGGGAATGGAAGGTTCTCATAGTAATGTGGACCATATCAAGAACTTCGGTACATGACTAGCCCTTCAGTAGGCAGTCGTCGAGGTAAGAGAATATGATCACTCCTTGTCGAAGGAGGTGTGCCGCGACCACCACCAGGATTTTTGAGAATACCCTGGGGACAGTGGAGAGGCCGAAGGGTAAGACTTTGTATTAGAAGTGGTCTGTGCCGACTGTGAACCATAGGAATCTCCTGTGTGCTGGATGGATTGTGACGTGAAAATGTGTCCTGGAGGTCGAGGGCAGCAAACCAGTCATCGCGATGCAACGTGGGCATTATAGAAGCAAGGGTCACCATTTTGAATCATTGCTTTAGAAGAAACCTGTTCAATTTCCGGAGATCTAATATTGGTTGCCAACCGCCCGACTTCTTTTGCGTGAGAAAATAATGGGAGTAGAAGCCCCTGCCTCTGAACTCATCTGGGACTGGCTCTACTGCACCCATGGAGAGTAGGTGGTCGACTTCGGTGCGTAGCAAGGCCTCGTGAGATAGGTCCCTGAAGAGGGACGGGGTGGAGAGGAAAGTGAGGAGTATGGCGAGGAAGGGTATGGAGTATCCAGATTGAACTCTCTTCAACACCTACTTGTCTGCGGTGATTGAGGCCCATTGGTTGTAAAAAGGTCTCAGGCGGTGATGGAACAGGTGAGTGTGGTCTTCTACTCTTGTCGATGTAGAAGCCTGTCTGCGTACCTTCGACCGAGGCATCAAACCTGCTGTTTGTTGTTCAGTGGGGTCTGCGTACGATTCCCCTGGTTTCAACGCCTCTGAGGCCTTTGATGCATATGTTGCTGATTAAGGGTCCACTGTTGGTGCTGCCATTGCTGCCTAACATATGAGTAATCGTAACATCGTTGGTAGGGAGGGTATACATACCCAATGTTCGGAGGGTCGTGTGTGAGTCCTTAGATGAATGTAATACGCTGTCTGTCTTTTCAGCAAATAGTTTGTTTCTGTCTAACGGTAAGTCCTCTACATTGTTTTGTAGGTCTTTGGGCACTCCCGCAGACTGGAGGTAGGATGCTCGCCTCATGACTACCGCCGTAGCCATGGACTGGGCCGCTGTATCCACCATGTCCATTGCTATCTGGAGCGCTGTTCTCGCTGAGGTGTAGCCCTCCTGCACAACTGCTTTTAATATGGGTCTTTTTTACTCCGGTAGGAGGTCCAAAAGTGGTGTCAGCTTTATAAAATTATCAAAGATGTGATTGGAGAGATGTGCAGTGTAACACTGAGCATGAGTGTTGCAGATGTGTATACTTTCCTGCCCACTAAATCAAGCCTTTTTGTGTCTTTGTCGGAAGAAGCATGTCTATACTGCGGCGTTTTTTATCTTTTCTGGGCTGCATCCATCACTAAATAGTTGGGCTGGGGATGGGTAAAGAGAAACTCCTTCCCTTTAGGCGGGACAAAATTACTTTTTGTCGGTTTTCTTGCTGGTGGGTGGTACCGAGGCCAGGGTTTGCCAGATTTCTTCGGTGACCTCAAGTATGGCCTCATCTAGGGGCATGGCTATTTTTGATCTATGTTGGGGCTGGAGATTCTTGAGGAGGCGATGTTGTTTCTCCTTTATTTCATCTATCTGTATCTCTTGGCTTACTGCTACCCTTTTAAAGAGCTCCTGGAATTGCCTGAGGTCATCAGGCGGAGAGATAGCTCCAGGGATGACGGCCTCATCCGAGGAAGAAGAAGAATGGTCAGTAGGGGATACTTCTGGTGGTTTCTCCTCGGTAGCAGAAAGTTGCGTGTCATCTGGCTCCGATAGATGGTGTTGTGGAGATGCAGGCTGCCCCGTTGGAGTGGGAGGGGCTGGGATTGGAGAGTGTCTGGACGATGTGCAGTCACAGTATGATCTTCCATGAGACCTGGATCTATAGTGGTATGAATGCCTATGAGGTGAGTAATGACGGTAATGGTAATCATGGTAGCAGAGTCTGTCAAGTGGTGATCGTCTATCGGAGTAAGTATGCCAAGCATGTTCCCAATGCCTTGTGTGAGGTGAACGTGGAGAGCGGGAACGAACGTATGAGGCTCTGGAGGATGCTGGAGACACGGAGAAGCAGTGGTGATGGTCCCTGTGGGCTCCTAGGAACGGATAAGGCAGCCTCTGGTGTGGAGAGTACGGGGACCGGCGCCGGCTGGCGCCGTGAGATCTTGGGGACCGCGGTGCCAGTGTGGAAGGCGATGGTGCCGGTGAGAATACCAACGACTGTGAGCGAGAAAGGCTTCAGTGCCGAGGGGAACTCGGCTCCGGGTCATTTGCATCGGTGCCGTTCGTATGCAGAGTCAGTACCGGCGGCGGTGGCAGAGCGGAGCTTGGTGCCGAGCCCCGCGCTGAAGCAGGCACCGGTGGTGAAGTCGGCCCATCATCGCTGGTGCCGATGATGATCTCAACGTGGAGGAATCCTTCTGTGCTGGAGGTTTATTGGTGGACAGTGCCTAGGTAGACCTCGGTTCCGTTGTCGGTGCCACTTCCGCCGGTCTTTCTGTTTTCAGTACTGCTGGGATTTTTAAATGCAGCTTTGCAGAGCCCGAGGTCCTGGGCTTGTTTCCCGGACTGACACTGTTCTGCAACATAGCAGGTAGAGACCTGGTTGGTGACGTCCTAGGTCTTTTGGGCGGAACGGTCATAGGAGATGAGGTCCTACGCTTCGAAGGCTAGTCTGAGGAGGCCGAGCCCTCAGAGCCCGCCGGCTGGAGGGCTTTGTCAACTAAGATCATCAGGAGCCTCATTTCTCTGTCCTGTCGGGCCCTAGTGGTCAACTTTGTGCAGTGTGGGCACTTTCGTGGGACATGAGCTTCGCGCTGAGGCAGCAGATGCATCAGGAGTGGCCGTCAGATGCAGGCATTGCCTCCCGGCAAGTGTCGCACTTCTTAAAGCCGGGTGAAGCCAGCATTTTGAATCTTTAAGTTTTACAGTTTGGGGGTTTTTTTGTTTTTGTTTTAAGTTTCGAACAGGGGTTCAACTATGTATGTATATCTTTATATATATATATAAGTATTTACAACGATAACTATGCAACCATAGGGAAGGGCGTAGGAGTGGGAGAAAAACTTGGGGTTTTTTTGGATAACTAGGAAGAATGAGGGAACGAACTTGTAACAGGAAGAACAGTAGCTATTAACAAGAACAATCTCACGACTGAAGAGGTAAAGGAGGGAAGTTGAGGAGACCAGTTCACTCTGTCTGCAGATTGAGGCGGTTGAGAGGAACTGGGGGGGGGCTGGACCGTGCGACCACACAAAAGAGCGTGAACGCCGCGAGAAGCTGCCACGCATGTGCGATCCGGCCGAGTACTGCTATGGGAAAAATCTCCGTTCTGCGGCACCGGGGCAAGCCCAGCACCTGCGGTGGAGCACCCACGGGGACATCACTCGAAGAAGAACCTAACTTCCTCACAGTCCTTTTGTAATCTCAGCCTAAATTAAAATTCACATTCTTCTACTACATGCATTCTCTGTGGTGTGGCAGCCTTCAGATATTATGAGTAATTTCCCCCACTAAATGACATTGTATCCATCTCCCACTGAATCATACCATAATCCTTAACATTATGTATATGGGCTGTGATATTTTGGTTTAGTGTAGGTTGTTGGGTTTAGCATATGGGTGCTGGGTGATCTTGGTGGACTGTGATATACAGGACAAGCCTGATGATGGTGGACTGTGATATATAGGACAAGGACCTTCTGGCCACTGTAGAACTTGGTGTAAACCTCACATTGCAGCATTTCAAATGTGAGGAAAGTTCAAATCCACTTTGGAAGCTAGAGAGACAACACCAATGCTTGCTGTGAGTTAGCTTTGTTTCATTTTAGAAACACACTGTACTAAACTGTCCCCAAAATTTACTCCTCCACCCTTCAGTAAGAAAAGAATTGCAAACATTCTCTCAGGCAACTTTTATGTGGAGCAAATGCCCCATTGATTTGTTCCCATCTGTCCTTTTAAGAGAATACAGCCTTGTGATCCTTCAAGTTTTTAAAAAACAAAGTAATAAATGCAACTCCAGAGGACAGCTGCTGCTCAGCGTTCTGCTGAGCTTTGAGGGAACTAAAAATTTTTTATTTATTATTAGAATTAACTGAGATCAGTTAAATATAGTGAGTACAACAGCTTCAGTAAAAAACCCACAACAACAAATCTAGAGTTATTCTCCTCCCCGTTGTCATGTTCCTGCAAAGGCAGAGAGCTTTGCAAAGACAACTGCAGAATCAGAAGGAGTGTCCTGACACTTGATAATTTCCATTTGGAATCTCTAGCACTCAGAGATAGATCAGCTATTAAGTTTTCCCATTCTTGTAAACATCAGCAGTGTTAAACTTGGGGGGGGAGGGTACTTCAAAGGGATACAGCAACAAAGCGGAAAGGCAGTTTACACTGCAAAAAGAGAAAGCTGATTAAGTTCGGAAACTGCATCAAGATGAAAGACAAAAAAGGAAAAAAAATATTTTTGATCTTGAAGTGTGCCTGACACACATCTCAGGACCATGACAGTCCAGTGTCTGCTCCACATAACAATGGCATGATTGCCCTCTTGTGTACAAGAGGGCACTCATACAAAAGTGTGAAGCAGATTATTTGTTCTGGCTTGAAATGCCAGGAAAACTTTGAGAAGGAGCTGTTTCAAGAAATCCATCCCAGCAATGCACTGTATCTTAGCTGTGAGTTAAGAATATAGGTTGCTGACCAAAGCTCCATGAAAAAAATCAGGGAGACACAGCCTAGATGGACTGATAACACATTTCAAATTCACTTCACTGCTGCCAGCTCACCCCTCCTGTGCCTTGTAAATGGTGTTATATTATACTGATGTTTGTATCTTGGATGTGATGCTAATAACCTCATTTTCCATGTGATAGTTCAAGCCAATAAGCAGAAGACAATTGAAAATGAATTTCATTTAGAGTTTCCTGAACACAAGAATTTTGTTGTTTTATATCATCATATTGATAAGAAGAAATTCTCTCTTGTAAGATACATTTTTGGTAATTTACATCTGACCATCATTCTGAATAAATGATATGCACACATCAGCAGACAGGAGGAGAAAATAATAAAAACAAAATGCGTCAGATCCTGTTGCTAAGAGTCCTAGAAACCTATTTTCGACAAACAAGGTATAGTCAAGAATACCATACACATTGTTGTATGTTATGGCTTCAATACATGGCAGTAGTCTTTCTGACTTTATCACCTGAAATTAAATCCTGCTTGCCTTATTCACAGAAGACATTTCCCTCAAAAGACATGCGATCCACTTGCAAAATCAGCTCATAATGTAATATAATTATAGCCTAAGGGATAGAGCACTGGCTTGGGAATCAGGAGACCTGGGTTTTATTGCCAGTTCTGCCACTGATCCATCTGACCTTCAACAAGTCACTTCCATTACTAGTGCTTCTGTTCTTCCAACCACTCTGTCTTAGTTTAGACTGAAAGTAATTACAATTGGGATTCTCTCTTATTATGTCTATGTATAATGCCAAGCACTATGGATCCCAATAGGTACTACTGTAATACAATATATAATACTTTTTGTATATACCATGTAGTTCATTTGTAATGGAGGTGAACCTGTATGTTCAGTTACAAATATATCCTGGCCAATGTACAGAGCCACAGAGCCATCTCAAGGAAATGTTGCTATGATGTACTGCCAGCATGAGTGAGGAATTATTAGATTGTAAACCTCTTGGAGCTGGAACCATCTTTTTGTTCTATGTTTGTACAGTACCCAGCACAAAGGGGTCCTGGTCCAAGACTAGGGCTTCTAAGTGTTACAGTAATACAAACAACAAATAAATAATCACCTCTTAGGATTGTTAGTTTTGGCTTCAGAACTGACTGTAGACACGAATCCCACTCCTGTTCCTCAAAGCACATAGCAAAACTTCTACAGGCTTCACTGGGAATAGTAGAATCAGGCCTGTGTAATAAGGACAGCAACATCTTGAAGAGTCATTTGTGGAATGGATGTCTGAATGGATAATTTTTCAAAGCGTGTGTGTAATTAGAGAGAAAATATAACAGAATTATGTAGTAGCATACAACAGCTCTAGAAGATGGTATGGAATATTTTCTCTTTATTTAAGTGCACATGGCAGAACTGGCAATAAAAGCCAACCAGTGTCGGACACATCTGTTACCAACTGAAGGGATGGCAGTGGCCTGGAAAATGTGACTCCCACACAGACCACTTCCTCCTGGATCCACCAGCCCAAGGAGCGAAGGTCGTCTGGAGGAAGCATCACCACCATGTCCCAGAGTGGAAGGATGGGTTGTGGACCTGAGCCAACCACAACTGCAGCGGGCATAGGCGAAGCCTGGCGTGCTGCACTATGTAAGTACAGGTGACCATGAGCCCCAGGAGGCGCAAGCATTTTCTGGATGTGGTCATGGGAGATGTTCGTAGGGCCAGGATGGTTTTCCTAATGGTCAGGAAGTAGGACTTGGGCAGAGATATCATGGCAAACATCGAGTCCAGACGAGCTCCCATGAATTCTGACCTGAGTGGGAACCAGGGTAGACTTGGTCACATTCAGGAGGAGACCCAGCTCTGAGGAAAAGTTCTGTACCAGAGAAACATGGGCCAGCACCTGGTCCGCAGAGGAGCCCTTCACAAGCCAGTCGTCCAAATAGGGAAACACCTGAATGCCACGCTTCCTGAGAAAGGCGGCGACAATGGCTATGCACTTCATTAAAACTTGAGGTGCTGTGGAAAGGCCTAAAGGGAGGCCCGTGAACCAGTAATGATCCTGGCCTACAGTGAATAGCAGGAATCTCCTATTGTGAGGGGTGATGGAAATGCGGAAATAGGCATCCTATAGATCAAGGGCAGCATACCAGTCACTGAGATTGTGGGAGGGAACGATCGATGCCAATGTCACCATCTTGAACTTGGCCTTGGCAGTGAAGGCACTGAGATCCCTGAGGTCCAGGATGGGCTGGAACCCACCCTTTGCCTTGGGGTCCAGGAAGTACTGGGAGTAGAAACCCTTGCCCGTGAACTCCAGAGGAACCACTTCGGCTGCTACTTTGGCTCCTCCTTCACCTGTTGCACCTCCTCTTTCAGGAGATGCTCGTGAGTGGGGTCCCTGAAGAGGAATGGGGCAGAGGAGTAGGGGGAGGGGCAAGGGGAATGGCATAGCGTAGCCCCTCCCTACTGTCTCTAGGACCCACAGGTCCGAAGTGATGGAGACCCCAAGCAAGGTAGAAAGGGAATAAGTGGTCCAAGAACAGGAGAGGTGAAATTGGTAAGATGTCCTCGGGAGCACCTTCAAAACCCATGACAAGAGCCTTGGATCTTGTTAGAGGGACCTGACCCCTGGTCAGACAAGGGATGAGAACAGCGTCTGTTGTTCCCATTCTTACCCCTATGCCTGGAGAAGTCCGAGGAGCATTCCTACCGAGAGGGAGTGCCTCTGGGGGTTGGGGTTGTGAATCCCTAAGGACTTCAACTTGGCCCGTGTGTCTTTCAGACCTCGCAGATGATTGTTTGTCTGCTCTGAGAAGAGGCTCAGCCTTTCAAAGGGTAGGTCTTGGATTGTGGTCTGGAGCTCAGGTGGCACCCCAGACACGCAGCCATGAACTGCAACGAAGCACCAAACCTGTGGCCATGGTACTGGCTGCTGCATCTGCCGCATCCAGGGGCACGGGAGACCACCCTGCCCTCCTCTGAGAGAGACTTGAATTCAGGCGTGAGGGAGAAGCTCGTGGAACTTATTCATCACAGCCCAGGTGCTGTAGGCATAGCAACAAAGCAGGACTTGCTGGTTTGCTATGTGGAGCTGCAGACCCCGAGGCGTAGGCCTTCTTGTCAAGAAGGTCCATCTTCTTGGCATCCCTACTTTTGGGGGTCAGGTCCAGATGCCCTTGCCTCTCATGCTGATTCACTGCCTGGATGACCAGGGACCCTGGAGGTGTGTGAGACAAGAGGTATTTGTTCCCCTCCTGAGGCATGAAGTAACACCTCTCCACCTTTTTACTGGCTGGCAGAATGGAGGCAGGGGTCTGCCAGAGAGTCTTTGTGATCTTAGCCACGGTCTTATTAAGAGGCAAAGCCACTCTGGTAGGGGTATCAGGCTGAAGAATGTCAACTATCGGGTCAGAATCCTCCAACACCCACTCTGCTTGCACCCCCAGGCTCTGTGCCAGTCAACAAAGGAGGTCCTGGTGTGACCTGGAGTCCACAGAAGGCATCGCCAGGAGACCCCCCCCACCCTAGACCTCGTCTGGGGATGAGGACCAACACAGTCCGGCTATGTCTAGACTGCATCCCTTTTCCGTAAAAGGGATGCAAATTAGACGTATCGCAATTGCAAATGAAGCGGGGATTTAAATGCCCCCCGCTTCATTTGCATAAACATGGCTGCCGCGCTTTTTCGGCTCGAGCTTTGACGGAAAGCAGACGCTGATCTGCGGAAAATAAAGCCTTTTCCGAAAGATCCCTTTATTTCTCTTAAAAGAAGGAATAAGGGATCTTTCGGAAAAGGCTTTATTTTCCGCAAGATCCGCTGTTTAGACTGGCGCTCTTCGTCAAAGCTCCGAGCCGGAAAAAGCGGCAGCGTTTATGCAAATGAAGCGGGGGGCATTTAAATCCCCGCTTCATTTGCTATTGCGATACGTCTAATTTGCATCCCTTTTACGGAAAAGGGATGCAGTCTAGACGTAGCCTCCAGGTCACAGGCCGTCAGGAGTGGAAAGAAGGAACTTAGGGGGTGAAGGGCCAGTAGGGGTATATATTAGCCAATATAGCAATACAACTCTAGGGGGTTCCCCTGCTGGCCCAACGGGTACTGCTAAGGGAAAAACTTTGTTCGACATGTGCACGCAGCACACACACACCTACACTGAATAGACATGAGCAGTCACTCAAAAGAGAACTTGTATCCTATAGCACACTGTTACAACCTACCCTTGACAAATCATCACCACTATCCATGCCACAAAACCATACATCAGCTTCACACACAGCTGTGTGGCTAATTCAAAGAGGCAAGTTTCCTGCTGTACCATCTGAATTGCCTTGCCCACACATCACAGAATTTAGCTCACTCTAACTTGAGACAGGCGAATGTGTTCAAGTCAACAAGATCTGATGAGAGCCCAAACTTTTCAATTAATTGAAAAACATTTAATCATTCTCTACATTTTGGTGCTGAACAGAGTATGGTACTAAAATACAGCACAAAGAAAGATGTTCTTGGGGGTTTTGCAGCTAGGCAATAAAAAAGCAAGTACTACAGAAGTACTAAGAAAGCTTGATTTTATGAGATTTCCAGTACAGTGGGGAAGAACTTGCTGCAGATATAGTCAACATTTTTCCCATCTGAAAGGAGTATTTTGGGGGAAGGGAGAAATGGCTTTTCAAATGATATATATCAGGAGCTGCAGAGATGTGCCTGCAGTTGGCTGCTTCTGGGAGCAGCATGGGGTCATGGCATGTAGGCAGCCTGAGCGCTGCCTGCGGTAAGCACTAGGGATGTTAGATAGTGTCTAACTGAATAGTTGTGTAACCATGTCAAATTTTAGCAGTTACACAACTATTCGATAGTCCCTGGGGGTGGGGCTGGCAGCCAGTGCGCTCCAGTCTCACTACCGAGGAGCCCCCTGCCACCCTGTGCTGCTGCCTCTTTATCAGAAGCAACAACGCACAGTGGCAGATGAGAGCCGGTGCACGAGGGGAGCCAATTTAAAAACCAGCTCCCCATGCAGACTGGTTCCCGCCTGGTGCCCCACGCTGCTGCCTCTGTATCAGAGGCAGTAGCGCAGGGCAGCAGCCCCTGTCCATGGGGTGCCCGTGGGATGCGGAGCAGCCTCTGTCCATGGGGAGCTTGGACCCCCCGTGGACAGGGGATGCTGCCAAGGACAGAGCGGCAGCAGCGTAGAGGAAGGGGGGCAGGCAGGTCCGCGGAGCTGGCTCCCCACTGGCACAGGCTCCCGCCTCCTCCCACTTACTGCTCTGATATTGAGGTAGCAAGCAGGGGTGGAGATGCGCGAGGTCAACAGGATTAACCAATAAGCCTAGGTTTATGGATTAATTGTGTAATAGTCTACATATGGACATCCCTAATAAGAAACTGCAGGAATGTGCACCTTGCACCCTCCTCCTGCATCCCTGCCCCAGCCTTGCCCCCTCACAGAGCCAGCACCCAGTCCTGCAACCCCAACACTCTGCCCCAGCCCAGAGTCCCCTGCTGCACTCAAACTCCCTTCCAGGGCTTGCACCTCTCACCCCCTCGTGCACCCAAGCCCCTTGGCCCAGGCTCAGAGCCCACACCCCCTCCCAAACTCCAACCCACTGTCCCAGCCCAGCAAAAGTGACTGCCCTTAAATTTAAAAAGTTATTTTGAATGTAAGAAAGCTGGAGACCACTGCTCTAGACTATATCTACTATATATTTGAGAGAATTTGTCTGTCTGAGTGAGTGTGTCTGCTGTTCAAGAACTCCTCCTAAACAGTAAGAGCTAAGTCCACCACATTCAGTATGCAGCTTCCTCAAATCATAACTTAAACCAAAGTGTTTAGTTGTGCCAGGAAAATCAGATGTACCTGGAACGGGATTACTTCTCCTAACACCATAAAAAAAACCGAGAATTACCAGGCAGGTGAAAGAGGCTGGCTTGGGGTGCTCCCACTCCAGGACTGCCCTAGCCCCAAGCCTCCCACCCCTCCAAGCCTCCTATGGGGGCTGAAGCCCTTCCCCCAATTCATACAGAAACATTGCTGACTGTTCCCTTTCATCAGGGAGCCAAGGGAAAGTGCACAATTTGCTGTACTCCTCACTCTGGCTGGGAAGCGCAGGGGGCAAACAAACCTGGACCTGCCCAAGTCAGCTGAACATTCACACCTCCCCCAGCTGTGCCCACAAGGGCTGCAGTGGCCACGGACAGGCGCTTCTCACCTGGTCCCAAGCTGCTGAGGTGAGAGGGGGCTGACTGGGTAGTCCTCGCTCCCTGAGGCAGCCAGCATTCCCTCATCACCAGCTCCACCCCAGAGCTACGATTTAAATGAAGAACAAAAATTGAGTTAAGGATCCAAGCAGTGTACATCTTCATTCCTCACTCTGGCTGGGAAGCACAGGGGACAAACAAACCTGGACCTGCCCAAGTAAGGGGAACATTCACACCTCCCCCAGCTGTGCCCACAAGAGCTGCAGTGGCCAAGTACATCTTCTAGTATGTTATAAAGGTGAGATAGGTTCATTTCATTTGAGTTGCAAAGGGTGCTGACTCCCCCTGCTGGCTGCCTAACCTGAGCTTTGTCTCTGAGAGTGCTATTTCCCTGACTGCACAGAGATGGTCTGACATCTGATAAGAGTCCTGCATGGACCTGCAGATTATTTTCCACAATCACACCTGTCAAGGCAATGCAAGTTTGACTTCAAGTCCTCTCAACCCCATCTGCAGATTTTTGATTATCAGTCTGATCACCTCAGAATCATTTGCTCCTCTGTTACATTGAAGAAGCTGAGCCTTCTATAAGTACACTGTCAGATATGTTTGTGATTTCTTTCCATGCTTTCCCTCTTCTTTAATCTCTGTATCTCACACTGGAAATGATATGCATTACCACCATCCAGCCTCTGCTAACAGCTCAAGATGTCAGGAGTAAAAGTCTGGCCAGGACTGGCTATAGAAGAAGGGCAGTGTACTGTGGTGGACCCTTTTAGCAAGTCACTGGCACATGATTTCTGAGACTATACAAGATCCTCAGTAATATGGGTTTCACTCATCTTCTGCTGTAGATTCAAGTACAGCCTGTGCTCCTTGCTCACTTTATACAGTATATAATTTTAGTGGTATAAATTAGATGCTCTCATATCCCGCACATTGCATATCTTATTTTGATTTTATTTCAAAATAGGATATTTAGAAATTTTGGCGCATCTACATGGTGCCAAATCTCGAAATAAAGCGCTATTTCGAACCATCCCTTATTCCTCGTGCAACAAGGTTTACAGGGATTGTGAAAGAGCATGTCCGTTATTTTGAAAAAACAGGCGCACTCCTTGGACACTGGGTAGCTATTTCAGGATACCTCTAGTATCCCGAAATAGCCTTGCAGTGTAGACATACCCTGGGTCTCCCAGTGCATGCCCTAGCCACTGGCATATGTAGTCATCCTCTCTCTGGCAAAAAGCATGCCACATTGCTCTGGTAAATCCAACAAAAAGCTTTGGAGTACCCAGGACCAAAGAATAGGTTTTCAAGCAAAACAACTTACTTTCACTTTCAAAGTACTCCAACCCCAGGCAGAAGGGCAATTATTGAAGATGGGCATGTAAACTCACTGTTGGGCCTAAGCCAAACAGGAGATTACAGCCCCTACCTATAACGGCTGGGGACAGCTAAGTTATTCAGAACATGAAAAAATACTATCTTGCCATTACAGCATGACAACCCATGCAACACCACTGTATCTACTACTGATTAAATGCTGCTCAGGTTTAATGGTAGCTACCAAAAATTCTACTGCAATTAATATGCCTGTATAACAGTTATGGTCCTTAATTACTTTACAAAAGCACTGTTGCTAACTGGCTAAGAATTTCTTTCACAACTTTGGGTAATTTCTTCAGGAACTCTCCATAGCTTGAAGGGATCATAGAAATTCTGTTAAAATGTAAAGCAACCCTCCTTTTCCTCAAACTTCACCTGACAGTATACTAACTTACCACAGTCACTCCTGAAGAAATCAGTTTAGAGAAGTCAAGAACCAAAGTGGGAGACCAAATCTCCTGATCTCGGGACTCTAGGCTCAATGGTTATACAAACAAAGAGCCCGATCCAACTCCCACTAAAGTCAATGGTAGTGTTGCCATTTAAAATACTGAAACAATTGTGGAAGAAAACATTGTCCTCACTCTGCGTTTGTAAGCAACAAGTAGCCAGAGGCAGTTTTATTACAAGCTGCAGCAAGGGAAAAACTGGTTCGGACGGGGGAAGGGGAGCCCACCCCTCCGAGGCAGATCTTCGAATACAAGCAATTATGAAGCAGTTTATATACTGTCCATTAGATATAATAACAACAACAATTAGTCTCCTTCCCATTACAAACACCAATGGCTAACAGTTATTTTAGTTCCACCCAGATGCTCCTTATCTCAAGGTCCCTGCCAGAGTCAGCATTCTATCCTTATCTCCATATGGAGGCGAGAGGCAAAGGCAGCGTCTAATTACAGATCTCGCGTTGTCAGGCCACAGACTTAGCCTGACTCTTGCTCTCTTGTTAACAAGACCAAGATGGCTGCACACAAATTCCCTTATTCTCTTTTCCTGCCTCCACACAATATTAGGCCCAAAAAAGGAAGTGCTGGAGTTGTCAACAGCACTATTGGGTGGCAGTGCTGAGGCAAATAGTGTTGACTTACCTCTCTTCCATGATGCAAAACCACACTGATCAGAATCCAACGTCTGCTCAACACAGCGAGAAAGGGAGAATCCATAACTTTGTGCCTCACCAGTACAGATTGTTTTTGAAAAGTTGGGATGGGTTGCATACCTCCTATGTAACTGAAGTTACAGAAACTCCTGACAAACTTTAAGCAGTCATCTTGTTCAGATGTAGTAAATTTAAGGAGAAAAGAGAATAGATGCTGAACAAGTGGGCCTGCTCCAAATGCAGCATATGAAAATAAGGATTCCTGCACATTTGAAAATGACAATTGTAGACAGCCCTCCTTGATTACAGTTTGGGTTGACATTTCAGATAAGGACGAGATGAATCTTGATATACAAATATTACAGTTTTCAGTGCATTTGTATTTGTTAAATAATTAACAGCTGTATAAGCACTACTTAATACTTTTAGCGTGTATGAAACTAGTGCAATTTTACAAATATACACCTATGTTTTTCCTCCACATTGTGTATATGGAGCTTTCTCTACAAGAACTATGAATTTCTGAGGGCTAGATATGATCACTTTTAACACTGGCAACACCAAATGAACCACTGACCAACTGTGTGGTATCAGTTTAAGAAAAGGGAAAATTGTGGATCCACAATTGATTTCTGTTAGTGTGTCTTGATCTCAATAGCGTAAAAACAAAAGCTACTCCTGTCCTCTGCAAACTGCCCTTTAAATTAATACACGTGCTTTACCCAGTTGTTCAGGAATCTACATATCTGTCTTTACATAACTGCCAAGATGGAGGACAGTCTCTTTCCAGAATCCTTCCATCTCGACATTGATCCATGTTAACCAGAGCTGATCCTGCTGACACTGGAGAAGGCAGTGTTTCCTCCCTACCTTGAAGCTTTCACTTATCAGTTGAATATGTTGTATCTTTCTTGCCTCCTGTGGATCTAAGGAAGGACAGTTCTAATCTTCTTGAAAGGCTGGTTCGCTTTCATGATGCGGACACAGAAGCGGGTGACGGATGCTCATTGCCTCCAAATTTCCCTGCCATGGAAGTCTACTAACACTTTGGATTTGATGCAGTTCTTAAAAGATCACCTGATACAGTATTACTTGTTCCACTGAATGGGTAAAAAGTGGGGCTTAACTTCATGGAATCTCAGTGCTGTGAATAAATGTCAAATGACAGCTGGAATTGATGCATGCAGTGGAAAACCACTGACCCACAGGAGACATAAAATGACTGAGGGTAGAATAAAACAAATCAAGATGCCAGATGAGATAAATAAACACAGCAACTTGATGGAATTGCTGTATGTTTGCATTTCAAAGATGCCCATAGTAATGCACATCAAGGGAGGCTGAACGTAAGAGGAAGACCCAAAGAACCATTAGGATCGTAAGAGCAGGAACCACCTCTGAAAGCAGGGCTATGGAGGTTGAACGAATCTGCTCTAAAAACAGACTTTCCATAATACAGCCAACAATACAGCAGCATTGCTGCTGACCCTGTACTAATATAAAACTATAACAGTATTTTAGTCCATAGGTGCCACCTACAGGCAGTACCACATTTCCTTTTCTCTTGCTCTGAATGTGATTGAATGCATTTAATATTTAGCATTCTCTTATGCTTAAATTGATTCCCAGCTTCCCCTGAAACTAGTACAAAAGAAAACTGGGTATAAGGCTTCATCTGTGAACCTTTCTGCATTTTAATAGAAGATAAGCAGCAAGAAAAAGTCTACTACATTTATACTTTGTAGATATATACTTTGTAGATGACATCCTGTGGCAATGAGCTTCAGTCTACTCAGACTATATGAGAGCCTTTTATCAGTTTTGGATTCTCTGCCTTTGTTTTCTTCAAACTTAATTATGAATTTATTTCATCTTGTTATCCGACCCTTCCTTAAAAACACACTCATCTTAGGCTGAGAACTTAGCAGTACTGAGATCAATGGTAGTATGCATGTGAACAAGAATTTGAATGCTTGTGGAAGGATTGCTCCAATCCTAATCAATGGAAAATCTCCCACTGACTTCAGTGGAAGAAGGAATAAGCCCTGTAAACAATGTTGGACAAGTCACTCTATTTCTTCCTTTCTTTCACTGCCTTCTTTTTCTACTCAACAAAATTTAAGCAATTTATATTGTAAAGTGGGTTAAGGTATTTAAAAGTACAATTAAAAATTAATCAAATCCTAGTCCTCAATCCTGCAAACACTTATCTAACTATATGATTAGTTGCATAATGCTTATAGTTAAACATGCGCATATTTGCAGAATTGGGATTTCTGACTAGTATAATAGAGGCAAGGAGCATCTTTGGTTTTCCATACTGTACACTGTCAAACACACTGACACTAAATTAGTCAATAATATGAGAAGAATTTAGGATTTAGATCCAGAAGTTAGAATATATAATCTGATGTAGTTTTTATAACTATCTATAAGAAATATTTATGTTGAGTAAGTAATTCAATGTTACAGCTTGTTTTTTTAAAGCAATGTTAAATAAACCATAAACTGGCAGTAAAAGTTGCAATCTAGTGATTTAAACTGTGAGTTCAGACACTACCTGAGCCACCAACTTAGTCTACCTATAGACAAGTCTCATTTTCTGTCTTACAAATGTAACTGAAAATTTAGACTATACAGGACCTTGCTGAAAACTCTACTTTTGCATCGGAGTACCCCAAACTGTAGGACTGCAGGGTTTTTTTTTATTATAAAACACTATTGTAATATGTAGTGCTCAGGATGCTCTGTATTTCTGTTGAAAGGAGCAGTTTTATTAGTTGTGACTAGATCTCTGGAAAAGTAGTGTGTATTCCATAACTGTCAGGGAAGGGAAGAAGTATTTCCCACATCTTATGTTGCATGCCCAGCAAAGCAGCTGTAAGTGATGAATTGCATCCGATGATTCAGTGCATCTCCATTCCCACTGAAAACAGAATACAGACAGAAGTGCTACAGCTAGGTTATGTTTGTGGATGTACTGGAAACAGAGAAACATATGCTTTTGACACATCATTGCTTTGTTTGGCCATATAGTATATCTATCTAGTTCAAAAGACTTAAAAAAAACAAAAACTAGGATGGGTTTGAAGAGTGGACCAGTTCTGTGCTGAGTAGGGTGCTCTAGAGACCCTAAGTGCCTCCCACAAGGTTAGTCTTCCTCGTTTCCCTCAAACTTGTTTGCATATTTATTAGCTTTCTTCAGTTCAGTAGCTCCCTTTAAAAAAAGATTACAATTGAAGCCTAACCTAGATTATAAAGGCCACAATGAAACAAATGTACTTACCTCCTTCTGTAAAGAATGTTGATGTCTATGGATAAGCACTAAAAGAGCAAGGTAATATTCCCAGACACCTTACCCAGCACTTGTAAACTTTGCTACCGAGTGCATTTGCAAAAGCATCCATTGATTTTCTTGGGTGCCCAATGAGAGTCACTGTGGCTATTTTTCCAAAGATGCTGAACTGCTACAGTGGAAGCTGAGTTCAGTGATATGCAGTACTGAGTACCTTTTCGTGAAAAACAAAAACAAAAAAGAACACCCCATGCTATATACGTGCCTTAAAGCTAGGCACTTGAAATTAAAAAGCAATTTGGAAAATTTAGGCTTAACCTTCACCATGCTTACCTTACATGGATGTTGCGAGTTTACTGCTATTTGTACAGTAAGGTGAGAACTCAATTACAAAAATTTACATTGTAACAAGCAAAATTCTAAGCAAATGGCAGGGATTTGATAGATCTGGACACCGAGCCACCCTCATTCTGCCACTGGTGGTACCTTTTCTAAGTCATCAGTGAGAAAACAGTAGGGAAACTGCCACTGCCAATTTACTGCCTATCTTGTGAATGGAGGATTTCAGTCTGCAAGGCTGTCTTAATGCTTTACATGGAAGTACTTCAACCTTAATGATAAAATAATATTTGTAAGATATTTCAATGTTTTTGGAGCTGATATGGGAATATTTTATACTCGCTACAGAGAGCACATGCTAAATGCACATTAAATGTTTATTTAGATTCTGATGTGGGGGTTGTAGGGATTAATAATGCCAAGATTAACTACTAACTATTTACATTTTTAAACAAAATATTTAAAAAAAAATCTTCACTATTTACCTGCCTAATTCTGGATTAACAGTCTACAGCTGTCTGCATCAGGAGGTTTTTAAACTAGCTGGTGGAACATCAGCTGCACTTCTGATTTATCTGAGAAATACCTACCAGACCACTTAGGTCTCCTCTGCAATGCCTGAGTAGTATCAGTCAGATTGTTTCTCCTTTCTATACCTGCCTAGCACCCTACTTACCTGTCTCTCCTCCCCCGGGTCCACCCACTCATCTATAATCATGGAAGCATTCTTTCCCTAAAGTTTAATGGGCCAAATACAGCAATCCTCTTAAGGATTCAAAAGGGAAGAACGTCCCAGTGGTGTGACAAACACAAAGATGGATTACAACAATATGCTGCTTCTTGCTCTGGTTTCAGTAGTTGTGCATTTAGGATTTAAATCAACAATGAATTCAATGAGTCATTCCACTAACTTCAACAGCTGAATCCAGCATTTTGTCATTTTAAAAGTATTTATAAACAAGTCGCTCCCTCCAAACTCTGCTCTTGGGAGCTAATCATGATCTACACAAAAGCCACAACCTGGAAAGATTAGGGCAAACAAAGAGGTCTGATACCTTTTCCTCTCATTCCTGCCCCATGTTTGTAACAAGCATGGAATCCAAGAGTAGCCATTTTAAAATGCACCCGGTTAAAAGAAAAAAAATCTTATTTTTAGGAGAAGGCTGTAAAACTTCAATGGAAAGGGAGTTTAACTCAGAGAGTCCACCAGAATAAAAGCACAACTGCCTGCTGACTTACAATGAAACAAATCAAGACAAGAACTCACAAGTGGAGTTTATGAGGGCAGACTACTGTGAGAAAGACTATGTATGGCTATGAACTTTTTTGACATGTTCAGTAAGTAGCCCCAACATCTTCTGCATTTGACATTCTGTATTTAATCCATTATTTGAACTGGCTTCCCATATATCCACAGCTTTTTGCATTCAGTTAAAATAATTATTTCATTTCATTTTATGTTATGGTAATTAATTCCTTCACTTGAAACATATTGTTTTATAAGTCATGCACAAAATAGGACAAATATCATTATCCTACAGGGAAACTAATATATGGAGCTGTGAAGTGACTTACACAAGGTCAACATGAGAGGCAAGAACACAACCCAGGTAACCTGAGTCAAAGTTCTGGACCTTTTCCCCTGAATAATTGCAGCAAACCTTCCCTCGTGTTGTAGAAATCCAGATTCCCATCTTGTTTCAGATTAGTTTGCTGACACTGCAAATAAGTAGACAATTAATCCAGCTTGTTGTTTCACAAGAACACCATCTCAGTTGTCAATAGAAGTATTCCAGGGACCAGACAGATTACATGTGGTCAATTATTGAATCTGAACCTGAACAAGTGACTTGAGAGGGTAGATCTAGCAACCAACCCAGTGACCCGTCCAGTCTTCAAAACAGCTGTATGGTGTTGTTCACTAGCCTGTAGTTAAGATATAACTCAGTGTAAACAGCAGAGCTACATCAGCAACATTTTAACACTTATCTTCATCCTGTGTTGCCAATAAAGGAAAGCTGCTGCTATTAATTGAAATCTCAACTCACAAAAAACACCACACAAACTAAAACCCCCTCACCACCAATTTTGCACTGTGCCAAGAAGTTAGTACGATTACCTACACCACTTCTGGATGTCAAACAGCCACTGTTTTATTAGGAGAAACACAATTCCATTGGCAGCCTTTCAGCATTCTGTTTCAAGGAGGCTCCTAGGGCTTGTTTACACTATCGCTTAAATCGATGTAACTTACATCGCTCAGTAGGGTGAAAAAGCCACCCAAGTGACTAAATTACATCAACTTCAAGCAGCGTCCGTATCATGCTACGTCGGTGGAAGATGCTCTCTCGTTGGCATAGTGTCTTCACCAGATGCACTACAACAATGAAGTTGCAACAGTGCAGATGTGCTGATGTAGCGTGGTAGCACAGACTTGCTGCTATATTAAATAGTTACATTTCAATACAATATGACTTTTCAAGCACTAAAGTTGCCTGTACAAGGTTGTTCTTCCACTAGTGCAAATCTAATCACTTTTTTAAAAAGTACTTAGTATAAAAGGCAGACACTATATCCCTATAAGGAGTGTCCGAGTCAGACTTGGTCCTTGGTATGTGGCACAGTCGACGAAAGGTTGGAGAGCGCAGTAGCAGGTTTTGTGAGAGTCCCATGAAGCTGGAGCATAACCAGTATAAAGCCATGGACTGCAGGGAGACATGAACACAGCATTCAGCAACCCAACAGGCAATAACACCACTGCAATTCCAGTAGATTTTCACAAACTACAATAATTGATAATTTCTTACTAAGAAACTCAACTCTCCTCTGAATTCACCCCTAGATAAGCAGCTAAGATTAAGCAACGTTTCCATTACAAACCCCATTTTTCAGTTTCTTAACTCTACTGTAAAACTATGACAAAATTTTAGGACCCAATGTTTTACATACATTTTTACACTTCTTTCCTCTTTTAATCAAAATAAGCTTGAAAAACCAAACTGTGTACAGACATCTCATAACCATTTAAAATGCACAATTGAACATGCAATTCATCAAGTAAAAATCTACTCAACCACTTTCAAGATTCTTTCATGGAAAATTTTGTAATTCTAAATTATAGGTTGTTCATATCTTACAGACAATACACTTTTTATGCAATGTCCTCTATCTTTTATTATATGAGCAAGGTTAGCCTTTCAATTCATAAGTCCAACCCAAATACAGACCAACTCCAGACATTTTCTAATACTTAACTTAAAAATAATGTTAGCAATAATGAGTTTTTGGGCTCGCTCTTTTTAATATGTGGCAAAAATACCAGAAAACAACTACTTTTAATTAAAAAAACAACGTATGGAGCATATACCATAATATGAACACCATGTAAAAAACTCATTCATTTTAGTAAAAGTTTGCATAGTAAGATTTAGATCAACCTACTGTCCACAGGCTGTTTAATAGAATAGTTTTGTTGGATTCAAACAATGTCTTTAGAAAAACACACCAAATATTAAAATACCCATTCCACTAAGATTGATCTTGTTTCTTATTTTCTCTCTCAACCTCTGTTCTTCAGTGACGCCATTCTTAATAACCATTTTGTGTTCTCCTTCTATGCAATCAACAACCCTCAGTTCCAGTGTTATTTCCAAAAGGTCCAAAAACACTAGCCACATCACATTTGTTTCAGAGCGGTAGCAACGTTAATCAGTAACTGTAAAAACAATGAGGAGTCCTATTGCGCCTTAGAGATTATCAGATTTATTAGGTTATGAGTTTTCATGGGTAAAACCCACTTCATCAAATGAGTAAGAGTGAAAATTATAGAATCCGAGGTGTATATATAGCAGCAAAAGAAGTTACATGTAAATTGCAGAACCAGTGTTAATAAGGCTAATAAGGTCAGGGTGGATGTCTACTTTGCAGCATTTGATGTAGAGATGCAAGTATCGAAAGAGGGAAAATTGCCTTTGTAGCATTAACCAGTTAAGATCATTATTTAAGTCTAAGTGGATAATGTTGAATTTGTAAATGAACTCCAGTTCTGCTGTCTCCCTCTGTAATTGGGTAAGAAAGCTCTTTTGTAGAAGAATGGCTACTTGTAAATCCATTAATGAATGTCCAGTGAGGTTAAAATGTTCCCCTACAGGTCTGAGTGTGTTACTATTCCTGATGTCTGATTTGTGTCCATTTACCCTTTAGCAGAGACTGTCTGGTTTGGCCAATATACATGGCAGAGGGGTGTTTAACATTTGAAAATCAACTCCTTCCCTGGGTCTCTGAGCCTGTCTTTTCTATTTCTGTCTTATAGACTGTCAGGTCATTGGAGTAGGTTACTTGTTATTGCATCTTATATATTATGACATGTGTCGTGCTTGTAACAATCCACATAATTTAAGTAGATCCTAAAGGCTGCATCTAAAATAACGTAAGTGCAAAAAGAACCTTTCCCATATGAGTACTAAATGGTGACCTTTATAGTTTACAAATCCTGCACACATTACACTTTGAGTGAAATAGTCACTATTAAAATAGTATGAAGTATAATATTGACTATGGTTCACAACAGAAATCATGCACTTGAGCTGCACTTTTAGCATCATGAATGAAGTCTTGCCAACCCAGGTACAGATGAACGCAATCTCATATGATACACATGACTATGTTGTGTACTTACTGAAGGTACAGTTGCAGCAATAGGAATCATCAGTAATGACAGCCCTCGAATGAAATTGGTAACATACTTCTGGAACCTAGACAGTTCAAGTTTTCGCAGAGCAAAGATCTAAAGAGGCAAAAACACAACAATGCACATATCAGAAAGATTTCTTTTAAACACAAAGGAAATTAAACAAGCACATTCAATGTTACAATAAGTTTGATCCAGCCAAATATTCTGTTTTACAGCAGAGTTAAGAAACTGAAAAACATTCATAAACTCTCTCCTTTAATTTGTTTGGTTCCTTACAGTTAATAATCAATCTTTTTCTGGCAGGTTTTACATCAACACTAAGAGTCATCAATCTAAAACATTTTAAGATAACATTACTTCACAGAACAGTTTTTGCACGTTGAATAAGTCTCCAACACCTCATCCTCAAACAGTCCTCTGAGAGATGGCTACTGTGAAGAGATGGATCATAACCCCCTAACCTGCTTAATGAATAATTGAAAGGAAGCAGAATGTGTATAGGCAAACCGTGACTTTCATTTTGCAAGACTACCGTAATCCACATGGAAAAAACAAAACAGAACAAGAATGAAATCCAGACACATGAAGGCAATGAAAACTATATGACATCATTATTTCTGCAAAGTTTTGCAAAAGAGCAAGAACATGGAGAATCAAGATTGCTCTACATGTTTTATTTTTAATATTCATAAACATTCTCATTCATATGCCAAAAGTTTCACTATATCAACAAGAATTTACAATGAGTCCTGGTGTAAATAGTAAACCACTTTTTTTTTCTCCTTTCAATTATTATTTTATTTTCTGTTTCATCCTGCACCTCACACAAAGGAAGAGCACAGTTTTGGAATTATCAAGGATGCCAAAAAAAAAGACCACAGACTTGTGTGTATAGTGTCCTGATATCTGTGAACTTCTGTTGTATGTGTAGGATATATTCCTGCTTATGATGTAACAAACGTATAAAAAAGCTTAAGCTCAAAATTAGTTAAGAAGATGGTTATGTACCTTTCATAACTGGTGTTCTTCGAGATGTGTAGTTCATGTCCATTTCAATCTGGTATGTGTGTGCACACATGCACAGTAGTTGAAAGTGTTCTCCCCTAGCAGCTAGCCATAGGGTTGATCCCAGTGCTCCCTGGAGCAGCACTGTTATGGCACACTGCCAACCGTCCCCCTCCTCAGTTCCTTCTTACCAGAGGGGAAGGAGGGTAGGTACTAGAAAGGACATGAATAAAACACCTCGAAGAACACCAGTTACGAAAGGTACATAACCATCTTTTCTTCTTCAAGCACTTGTTCACGGGCATTTCAATCAGGTGACTCACAAGATGATGTCTAGGAGGTGGGGTTGGAGTTCTGCACTGATTGGAACATTGCCTTCCCAAATGCTGCATCCTCTCTAGACTGCCTCATGATTGCATAGTGTGTAACAAAGGCATGTATTGATGACTAGATTGCTGCCCTGCAGATCTCAAGCATGGGGATCTGACCAAGAAAAGCAGTAAAGAAGCCTGGGCCCTAGTAGAGTGCACTGTGGCGAGTGGTATACCTGCAAGGCCATAATATTCCCCGATGCAGGACACTATCCATGAAGAGATTCGCTGAAACGATACTGGCTGGCCCTTCATCTACTACAAACAGCTGTAGTGACTTTCTAAAAGGTTTCATTCCATCAATGTAAAAGGCCAGCACCCTATAGACACCAAGAGAATGGAGAAATTGTTCTCTAGCACTAGAGAGCAGTTTATGGTAAAACACTGCAGAAAGATGTCCTGACACATGGAAACTTTAATTATGAGACAAAAGATTTATCTGCCAAAATAGCTAATCTCTTTACAACCTGTTTTTAAAGTGAAGAATGTATTTTGTTTTACAGTACATGAGTTCTCAATGTTGAGACTGCATACTTTTCAAGAGTGGAAGGAAACTCTTTCCTAATAGATAAGGGTTTCTTTTGTTTAATAATTTATCAGAACAGAACCAGAATGTATACATCCAGAAGTTGCATGATACATGCTCGTTGGAAAATCTGTTCAAATCATTGAGGGCTGAAGTGGAGAAAGGGATCTCTATAGTCCCTTCCTAATACTGTTGACTTCTACAAGAGGTTCCACTCTCTCAATCCCTTTGGTTTCTTAATTTAACAATAACATTTTTTCCTCAATATTTTAAACTTATTTGTATGAGGTTTGCTTTTATCAAGTTTTCAGCTCATTTAGAATCATACCTACTTTACCCACAATCATCACTTACAGTACACTAAAGATGGAACTAAATGAGAACTCTGTCTAAACACTAAAAGAAAGATGCCAATAAGGAACATATTATTCACAAACCAAAATGTAATCTTTATAAACAGCAGTGAAAAATACTATAGGCTTATTAATATATTCTCACAGGAATCACTCTGGAAAAAAAGAGTAAACTTTTCTGAGGTTAACCCACATAAAAGTAATTTCTGAAACGCCATATTAGAATTTATCAGCAACCATAACGTGCAGGATCTGTACAACCTCAACTTTGAAACAATTACATATTTTTTCCTTTCTAAACCATGAATTAAGGTAATCAGAAGCTGTCATGGTATTTTCACACTTTGTAAAGTAACTGTGAATCAGTTCTAGCTTTAAAAAAAAGAATTATAATTTTTACAATGGTCCAACATTCACAACCAACATACCTCCACTAATAGCAAATTGAGGAGCCCAAGTGAGATTGGCAAAATCCATGTAGTATCCGGTAAAGTAAGGTCTGTAAACCACAGGGTTCCGCCTGTTGACAGCTGTTCCTGAACTGCAAGGCCTATTTAAAATTGATACGTATTTTCAGTACATCATTCTCTTCAAAGTCAGTCAAAATTACACATACTTTTTCTTTTAAATTGATCTTTCAAAGTAAACACTTTTGTTATTTTGCTGTATTCCTTTTTTTTTTTTTTTTTTTTTTTTAACATTGTGTGTTTGTGCACACACATGTATCAACTGGAAAGCTCCTTCCCTGCCAGGCAATAGCAAAAGTCATATTCAAGTCTTACTCTAACTCACTATCAAACATGCATTTGGACATCTGAAAACTTTATCTATCTATAGACTGTGAAATGTCAAGACAAAATCCACTATATGATATAGAGGAGATACAGAAATCAAAGAATTCCAAACAGCAGCTTTGAAAGAATGCTGTCTTTATCACTGTCTTTAAAACACTGTTCTTATAATGCATCAGATGGAAATTCACTTTGCAAACACCAATTACTATAGGTTGAACCTCTGTAATCTGAGACACTCTGGTCTGGCAGGACCACAGATATTGCTGGACCAGAGACCCCCAGAGGCAGAGTTTGCCAGCGGCTAGGAGTGGAACAGGTGGAGCTGCCAAAGCCTGTGGAGCAGCACAATCTATGGGGCCGGCAGGGCAACAGAGGCTGCAGAGCCAGCGGAGCTATATAGCTGGTGGGACCACTGGAGCTGCAGGCAGCGGAGCCCAATGGCTGGGGAGAGGAGCCCAGAAGGGAAGCTGGTGTTCCTCTCCTCCCCTGACCTGGCACACTCCTTTGTCCACGACCAATCAGGTCCAACCTGTAGTTTCCCTTTATGTATACAAGGATGTCCTTTTAAAAAAAATCAACCACAAGATTAAAAGTGAAGGCAGTCTGTCCAACAAGACAAAGAAATGACTAATGAGAACTGCAGGCTGACAGGATTTGAGGCAAACAGATAATGAAAACTAACTTGTTCTGAATCCCTCTGTCCCTAATGACAAAATTTTTTATAACAATAAAAAATTTCCTAATGACAGCTAAAGTGTATTGGGCTAAATGACTAGTTATTTAGCCCAATAATATTTAGAAATTTAAATAATGTCATGTGCCAGAAGAACAGGAGCATTACAATTATTTTAAAAATCTACCCATTGAAGTCTAAAAGTCTTGCCCAGATGGGGGATGCTATTAAAGACAACTCATGCAGGAATCCGCAATGACCAAAAGTACTTTGTTAGACTTGGAACGCAAGATGTCAACATATTTGAATCAAAGTGAAAGCATCAAATGTTGGGTTAAAGCTGCATATGATAATCTAGTTTTTAAACAGTCAAAACACCAATATTATGGATAGGATAAAATAAAATACAGGTTGAACCACTCTAACTCAGAACTCTCTGCTTCAGAAACATCCGTCATCCAGAATTTTAGTTAGCCAGATGTCCACTTTTCATGGGTGTGGCCAAGTTTTCTATGGTTCCATAAAGTTTGTTTAGAGCCACCAGTCCTAGTTCTCAGTGTTCTGTGCTATTATTCAGTTCTAATTTACCCCCAAATATCCTCTAAAAGCCCAGTAAGCAGTAGAAGTGTTGGTAATAATGTTAGACAATATTGATCTCCCGTGGTCCAGAAAATTCTCTGGTTCAGAACAGATGAGGTCCCGAGAGTGCCAGATTAGAGGGGTACAACCTGTACCATCTTGGTGAATAGATTTTAGTTCATCTAAATCTTAAAGATTTATAATAAAAAAAACTCAGAGTTTAATTTTGTGCATTTTGTTACACAAGTATTTTTACATGCTAACCAGGACTTCTATAACTTTGACCTGCAAAGCACACAAAATAATTTAGTGCCCAAAGAGCATACTTAACACATTTTAAATCAGGGGTCAGCAACCTTTTCAAACCAACGCACCAAACTACATCAAAATTCAGAACAAGAGGCCAACAAAGAGCCGTATAAGAATGCCCATTTGCATGACTGAAAATATACTTCATATTATTGATAATTAACATAATGATTAATAACAGCATAAAATCAACATTGTACTCACAGACTTTATTTAGTGGGACCTCTGCTGCTGCATTTCTGAACACATTTCTTTGAAGTTCACATCATAACTGGTCAAATCCCCCTTCATGCAGGCATTCAGGCTGTCTTCTATCAATCTTATGGCAAGGGGCTGAGGACGTGGGGGTATGAAAGGCTCACGGAAGTGGGTTCAGATGCATAATGGGCTCAGGGTTGGTGTGGAGGTGGGGTGGGGCGGGGGGGAATGCAGGAGTGTTATGATGCTGAAGCCAGATGAGAGCTGGGCCCCAATTGGGGGCTTGCTGGCCAGGCTTCATTTTTAAATATAGTAAAATATTATGTCCAACACAAAAGGTTTCAACATTGTCTTTATTTATGGCAGTAGGGAACTTTTTTAGGGTTGGGGTCAGTGACCCACGGAAAAGTCAGTCAGGAGTGGTATAGGGATGAAGGTGCAAGATCAGGATAGGAGATGGGGTATAGGAGGGTGAGGTGCAGGAGAAAGGGGTAGGGAGGTGGGGGTGTCTGGCCAGGAGCTAAGGGGTCAGGGTGTGTGTGGCTGGGGGCTAAGAGAGCAGGGGGTTGGGGTCTGAGCATGAGGGGGTGGAGGGCACTTACATGGTGCCCGCCACACTGTGTGAAAACAAGTAACACGCCTCCCAGCTGCTCCCATTTGCAGGGGAAGCCTCTAGGAAGTGTCCCGGGGGAAGGAAATGGCAGTGCTCCCACAGCAATTTTTGGTTCCTGGTTCCCCCATGTAGGGGGAAGGAAAATGCTGTCATGCCGAGTCATGTTTAGCTCCGCTTGTTCCCTGCATGCCGGATTTGGCGTGGAGGCTCACGGCATCCAACTCCTGTCCCGCACAGGAAGCTGGCGCTGGTGTTCCAGTCTTGTGAGGGGGCCGTGAAGCTGCAGCGCTAGCACAGGCTCCCTGCTGTAGAGGGAATGGGGGAGGGAGTACATTGGGGCTCCAGAAGAGCCATATCTGGCTCACGAGCCATAGGTTGCCAACCCGTTTTAAATTATTCCTAGAGCTCGAATTCTAACATTGCTGTTAACTGATCATCCCAAGCATCCCACTTTGCTCTTTTAGCTCATAGTTGTACTATAGTGCTGTGTTCAAATACTTTTACAGGTACTATTGGCAAATGAACTTTATGAATGAAAAGAAAGGTTACTTTGTGACTATGTATGCGCTGAATTACTGATCTACCAGAACAATTCTGTGTGAAAAGAAATACAGGAATAGGCCAGATATAGGCTTCTGGATTTCATGGACCAATAGCATAGCATATGACATGCCTAATCAAAAGTTGTACAAATACAGTATTATTCACAGAGTCATTTAACCATATTTGGGCTATTTTTCCAACAATCTTACATCTTAAACATAACTCAAATTCTTACTTTTAAAACCAAACTATGTTCGGATAAATTGTAATTGGAGAAGTAGAATTTATCATAAACATATATTTTCAGTACACCTGTTTGGAATGATCACCTTCTGAGTCTGCGGCACCTACACTGCAGTTACGCAAAGCTATGGAAACAAACACCCACACTGGAATCTGTATCCACATCAGCAGACTAGCCTTGAAGGGGTGGCAGTTGTCTCGAACATACAGTTCTGAAACAATCCTTCCTAGATTCTTCCTGAAATGGAACCTGATTGAAAAACAAAACAAAACTCCTTATAATATAAATAATAATCTGCAGGTTTCATATCACACATAGTTCATTTCAAATACTGCACAGGAGTACCAGGTGAATCAAATAAGAGTAGGGAGATCTCTCTTTACAGCTTGAACAACAAGGAGTCCTGGGGCATCTTAAAGATTAACAGATTTATTTGGACATAAGCTTTTGGACACGAGCTTTGTCAGCTGCTCGTGCATCACCTGTCTGCCTCCTCACTCCCGCATGCACCTCTCACACACTGGGGCACTACACTTCATACTCACCCCCAGCACTTTCAGAATGCCATGAATCCGCTGATGATTCTCACTCCATTCCCGCTCTTCCCCCGTTCCTCCCAGAGCTTGAACAGCTGTGAATCAGCAGATTTATGGCACTCCAAAAGTGCTAGGAGCGGGAGGAAAAGCCTTCAAACCCTTTTCTTTTCTGTGGATTTCCAATGTTAATTTCTTCACCATCATGATTCCATGTTCGACATCTTATACTGCGTGCTATCTTTATGTGATTTAAAACCAGAAGTGCCTCAGTGTGCAAACCAGAGACCAGATACTCAAACTGCATTCTATCTCATTTACATCATTCTGACACTGCAAAAGACCATACCAGGATGGTATAAGGGAATCACTGGGTGTAGCAAAGCTGAAACACCCAAGTCCTGCCATTCCCTCAGAACAAAGATTTATATACCACAGCAATAGGTCAAATTTTGGTCCCACTTAAGTCAACAACTGAACCCAGATTGACTTTAGTGGGACCAGGACTTGGCCTTACAAGTTTTAGTTCATCACAGATTCAGTGATTCAAATGAGTATATTCCCTAAATGTTAATGTAAATAACATAAGAATTTTTATATTATAATAAGTGAGAAATAATTATTTGTGTCAGATTTATAGATTTATCAGATTTTTAGATACATATTGCCATCATCTTTATACATGACTCTTATTTTTAGATCAAGTGGATTTGTAAGGTACTGTAAGTATCTTACCTAGCAACTTTTTCAGACCAATCCAGTTGCTTCCCACGAATTGAAACTTCATAGCGAAGACGCTTAGCTAGGCTTTCTATTTCAGGCTGCAAATTTTCCAGCTAGCTAAAGAAAAGGAAGAAGTGATTATAGAGCAAAATGAAAGAATTTCATCTACAGCCAATCTCTCTACACTGTATCATCTTGCGTGCTGTAAAGTGAAATGCATGCAGCTCTGGGTGATTGTTGCCTGTAAAATGTTGAGCTTTTCAGGAACTTGCGTGAGAATGCCTAAGTATTTCTGACAAAACCAGCAAATGAAACATCAATCTTACCAGATGACATGCAACCAAACACTTGTACTTACGTTTTTTATTATAACTCATTATAGGTTTTTATGCAAATAAAAGGGTCTGTACTAGGGATGTTATTAGAGTGTAACCATTTAACCGATAAGCTACCGCTTATCGGTTAATGGTATCGATTACACTCAGCCTGCTCCAGGGAGTCAGGGCAGTAAACCATCCAAGACAGATGGCTATCCAGCCTCCTTTTGTAAACTTACAGTGAAGGAGCTTCTACAACCTTCCTAGGCAGATGATTCCATAGTCCTACTGTTCTTTCAGCGGTTGCAGAATCATACCTTATCAGGTTGTTCAAAGTATGGGTGAGAGGGTTCCATCACTTATTTTGTAAAAACAACTAAGTACAGACTTCTGTAAAATCGTGCAATAAGGTAGCCATGTAATCACTAAAACACTTATGCTATGTCTACACTGGCGGCTTCTTATGCAAGTACGACCGTTCTTGCCCAAGAGTCCACAGTGTCCACACTGCCTTCCCGCTCTTGCGCAAGGAAATTTACAGTACGGCGTGGGAAGAGAGGGCTTCTTGTGCAAGCACTAAGCTCTTTTTTAACAGGTGTAAGCCCTCTTGCGCAGGAGCTTTTGCGCAAGAGGGCAGTGTGGACGCTCAGCAGGGATTTATTGTGCAAGAAAGCCCTATGGCTAAAATGGCCATCAGAGCTTTCTTGCACAAGAGAGCATCTACACTGCCATGGATGCTCTTACGCAAAAGCACAGCTCACACATGGCAGCGTGGACCTTTTCTTGCGCAAGACTTCTTGCACAAGAACCCTTGCACAAGATGTTCTTGCACAAGAAGCCGCCAGTGTAGACATAGCCTTAGTGGCTACAGGTTTACATGTGCTGCAGGATCTGCAGTATAAAGCTTAGCATTATACTACAGAGAAGCCTCCCCAGGAATGGGAGCCATCAGCCCCTTACCACCCAGCTCCTGGGGAGAATGCCACAGTATAGCCTCGGTCCGCCGCGGGCTGAGGTGCTTTGCAGAGATGGCTGTAGGGGCAACTGGCTTTTAAGCTGGCTCCCCCCGACACCGAAACCTGTCCCCCACCGTGCTGCCTCAGACAAGCAGCAAGGGGGTGCCACAGAAAGCATACAGCGGGCGGGCGTGTCTGCTTCAGTCCTGGCTTGCACTGATTCCCACTGCAGGTGCTTCTGGTTACATTTCAAAACCAGAAGTGCCCACAGTGGGAACCAGCTTGAGCCAGGACTGAAGTAAACCCTGCTCATGCCATTTCCCCACTGTCTCTCTCAGAGATGGGGTGGGGCGAACCCCCCCCATGCCTCTCTCGGATAGAGGTAGTAAGGGGGGGAAGTGACTACTTGAGTTGCTACTTGACTACCTGATAAGTATTTGCTTATCAGATAGTTGACTAGTTGCTTATATCCCTAGTCCTGCCTGAGTCACTCAGACTGCTGTGAACATATGAGAAAAACTTTTAACTTAGCTTGGTAAGTTAGGTTGATGTTAGATTTAAATTTGTTTTACCTTTTATTTTTTTGTAACCAATTCAGATTTTTAGGTCTTATTACTTGTAATCACAATCTATCTTTCTGTAATTAATAATCTTGTGTTATCTAAATCAGGGTGAGTTTGGATTGAAGTGTGTAGAAGCTCCATTTGAGATAAGGTTTGTGTAAACCACTTTTCATTAATGAAATGGACTTTCTCTGAGCTAGCATTGTCCAGAAGGAAAGAGTTGTGCAGTACATGACACATTTCTGGGGACAAGTCTTGGACTAGGCATTTGCACGTGTCACTGTGCAATATAATCCAGGAGTGGCTGGCTAGAAGCACGCACATAGTTCAGGTGGGAGTGATTTTGCATGGCAGACATGGTGTGTGAACAGACCAGGAATGGTTCTTCCAGGGAAGCAGCGTAAAAAGAATCCAAGGTCACAGAACTCAGGGGACACAACTGTTTTAACAGTCCAGATCAGTGTTTCTCAACCAGTGGTACGTACCCTTAGAGTACTCCAGAGAAGTCTGGGGGGATACGTCAACAACTGAAATTTGAAGAAAACTGAATTTTTCTTTAGGTTTTACAGCGTTATTATTATTTTTGTACTTTTTACACCCCAACATTTCATCGCCTGCCCGGCTCCAATTAAGTTGTTTAAACAAGTGTGCTGCAATGGTAGAAATAAATGTCAACTGAAAACTGTAAGTACTGGGAGTCCTTACACTTTTTTTTTTTGGAGAAAAGGGTATTTATTTAAAAAAAAAAAAGGCTGAGAAACACTGGTCCAGATTATACCCTGAGGAATGTCACAGGTGTAAGTTTGCCATTAGTTCCTCCTGCTTGTGCTTTACTGGCTCCTTTCCTCTCCCTTTACTCGGGCAGAGATCCCCTTTTCATACACTCACTCCTACCCCCATCAGCTTCCCCCTCAGCCTTTGGGGTCTCTCAAAAGCTCCTCAGCGCCCAATGCACTTAAGAGGCCTCCTCCCTACACCGAGACCCTCCAGCTCTGCCCGCCCGCGGGGAGGCATTTCTGAGGGCACAAGCCCAGCCCAGGCAGCGCGACAAGAGCAGAAGCAGCCGGCGCCGGGACTAGGAAGGGCTGAAGGCGCCAGGGCGGAGGGGGAGGGCGGTAAAGGAAAGGCGGGGTGCAGTGGGGGCGGGGGTGACTCAGGGGTCCGGGGAAGCTGGCGGCCAGGCCGTTGCAGGACCGGGGGGCAGGCTGGAGGGGCGGGAAACGGGCCCCCCCCCGCCCCGCCCCGCGGGGCTCGCACCCACCTTGGCCAGGATGTAGCCCTGGTGCGCGGCCAGCGGCAGGGTCAGGCCGGTGCGCAGCGCGGCGCCGGCGCCCACGATGCTGAGCCACCAGGGCAGCCCGGTGCCGGCCTGCAGCGCCACCAGCCCGCTCTCCGCCCAGTGCACGGGGGGCGACGCCGCCAACGCCTCGTACCAGCCGCCCGGGCCCGCGCTGGGCAGCGAGGAGGCGGCGGCGGCGCGTGACCCCGGCCGGGCGACAGCAGCAGCAGCCGCCGCTCGCGGAGGGGCCTCTGCAGCCGCAGCCCCGCGCGCCGCCAGCACCACATGGCGGCAACGGGGCAGGGGGGCGCGCGCGCGCCGCGAGGCCGCTCAAACCGCCCTTCGCAAGCGCGCGCGCAGCCAACGGCCGCCTCGTCCCCTCCGGGCAAGAACGCGGCAGGAGCGCTTCCGGTGACCACGGCCTGGAGCGTCGCTCCTCTTCCGCGCAGCCGCGGGCGCCCTGATGGATTTAGGGCGGGTCTCTCGCGCCGTCAGAGCGCGCGGGAAAAACCGGGCCGCCCGTGGGGGCGGGGCTAGGCGAGACATTGCCCGGGGGGGAGGCACTGAGCATGCGCACACGACCTGAGCGTGCTCCCTCCCGTCTGTGGGAGCCGTCGTTCCTCACTCTGCCCCCGGCTTCTTACAGGGGCTAAGGGGGCAGGCGGGCGCGGGCAATATAAAGGCCCCTCCCCCCTGTTTGCAAACACTGGTGTCAAGTCCCACTGGGGTAAATCCCCCCCCCCCTCCAGAGTCTGCCCTGCAGCCCCTCCCCCCACACCTCTCAGGCACCAGCCTCAGTCTGGGGCTTAGGGGGCCGGTTTTGAACCAGACAGTCCAGGTCCAGCTTGTGCGGGAGCCGGTAGTTCAGACCCCGGGCTGCTGCCACCCCGCTATTAGAGGCAGCCGCGCAGGGCAACCGGCAGCAGGTCCGCCAGGGGAGCTGGTTTTTAAGCTGGCACCGTGTGCTGTGGCAGGGGGCGGCGCAGGAGTGGTGCCAGCCCCCACTGGCTACCAGCCTCAGCCCCGGGGACTACAGAAGAGTCACGTAACCCGTAAGAATTCATTCGGTTACTGGAGTGTTCAATTAACATCCCCCGTCTAGTCACTGCGGCTCCGCTACCTGCTAGAACCTACTAAGGAATATCTACGCTACCTCTTGGATCCACATACAGCCATCAGTCTAGCCGGGGTCAATTGATCACACTCTGACATCGACTCCCGTACTCCACCTGAACAGGAAGCATTGGCCGAGTCCATGGGAGCACCTGCGCTCAACTCCCCACAGGGAAGACACTGCAGCGAAGTAAACGAAGTACATTGACTTCAGCTAGGTGACTGGGTAACTCAGACCAATAGCCTGCAGTAGCATAGACCAGGTCTGACGTGCTGCAGGAGACTTAGTTCCGTGAAACATCTCCATCAGTGGAGATTTTTAAAGAGTGGGTTAGACAAATGTGTCAGGAATGCTCTAGGTAATTTTTAATCCTGCCATGAGTGCAAGGAACAAACTTCTTCCTGTAGGAACTTGCTACAGCAGGTAGCAGTTTTTTGTTTGTTTTTTCTAAATAGAAGTTAATTACAGAACAGCCTAAGCAGGAAGAAATTTCCTCTGAAGTTTCCCCCCCAGTGAAACTGCTCAGGTTTTAGACCCAGGCAGCTCACCTTCAATGGAGGAGGAGGAAAAAAGGCCTGTCTCCCAAATTTGTTGTGCTTTTTCATTGTTTAGATTTAAAAAAACAAAACAAAACAAATCTTTTAGCATGCTTTGGGAGTGTAGAAGCCCTGCTTTGGCTTTGGGGAGGTCTTTTACAGCTGGCCTTCCTTAAGGCCTGCAGCCCTCGGGGTCCCATTTCCATGGGGGGCGGGGGGGAGGGAGATGAAGCAGGGCGGTTATTAGGAGTTGATTTGAAACCCTGCTTCTTTCCCCAGGGTACTCAGGACCTACCTTAACATTTGGAGGCAGGAGTGGGATAATACGGTCTCAGAAGCCTCTTCTCTTAATTCTGTAGTAGAGCACGTTTACACAGCAGGGCTAAAGTTGAATTAAGCTACACAACTTCAGCTAAATCAATTGCATAGCTGAAGTCGAAATAACTTAATCTGGTTTTTGACGCGGTCTACACAGCAGGAAGCCTAAGGAAGAACACTCTTTCTTCAACTTCCCTTAGCTCTTGTGAAATGGTTACAGGAGTCAGAATAGGAAGTCCTCCAGCTCACCATTATTTCAAAATAATGTCTAGCTATGTAGATGTGCTGCTTATTTCAGAATAATGTCAGTTATTGCAAAATAACGCTGCTGTGTAGACGTGCCCTGGGTGTCCCTGGGAACTTACATCTAGAGTAGTCAGAAAGTGACCATCAACTCATTTCTCATGCCTCAAATGTTGGACCTGATCCAGCTCTCAGATCAGTGGAAAAAATGTTCACTTCAGCAAGAGTATTGGGTTTATGCTAAAGTTTGTCATTACAAAATAGGTCCAGATTTAAAATCTGATTTAGGAATAAAAGGGCTCTCTTCCCCTTCACTAAACCTTTTAACCATTCAGTTGCCCTCTAGGTATCTCTTACATTAACCGTGGAAGAAAAAGGGAAACTATGTGAAGTAGCTTGTAAATCATATCAGATTCCTGAGTTTGTTAGGTCTCTCTAGAAGTGCTAACACTGGCTCACCTTGTTCATGTCCAGTAGTCTTGTGCCATCTGCTTCATTTAATCACCTGGCTGTCACAAATGGAATGAAGGTGTCCTGCTACAGTTTCTTTTATCTGGTATGCAACAGGGTAAAGATTACATTTGCTCATTTTGTCAAATGTGTTGTAATTATGGATTAAGAAACTTCTAAAAATGTTCTAGTTATTAAATTTTCATTTGTCCTTGATGCTGACTCATATTAGGCTTGAGTCAGCATTAAGGACAAATGTGTCCAAGTTTAACTTCACTGTGAAAGAGATTTTTCTCTTCATGAGTGTTCAGCTGTGATTTAGCTCTCTAACCTTACCTGATATGGAGCTGTGTCAAAGCTGATGCTAGATTTCCAAAGCAGTATCTGCTGTAATTTTTTTTTAATCCCAAAGAAGTAGAGAACCTTTGTAAACTGTTTTTATGCAGTGAAATCTCATTATGGATGATCAGCCACACTAGCCAATGAGAAATATTTAAGTATTTCAGCTCAAATCATACAGTCTTTCTATGGTCTGATATGGAATAATTCATATAACGTATTTGAGAGAAATTTTACTTTTAATGATACCTAAAAAACAAATTCTGGTACCCGATATTGTTCTCCTATCTGGTAATGTAAATTTGTAAGACCCTAAGATCATCAGGAAATTAATAATGAAAATAGCAACCTTAAAATTGATTCTCACACACTCACCTTCCCTAGATTTATGCAAATGGAGCCCAGAACTCCTGCATCGGTGAATATTTTTGTATTTTAACCATTTAGAAATTTTCCTGTTCAAGAATGAGCTCATTTTGTTTGTAGGTCAAATAAAAGGCAGATAGCTTCAAGTATTCTGTGATGTGAGATCAAAAGCTCAGTCAGTGATTTTTGTATATAAAAATAAAAGTCTAAAAATTAGTCCAGCAGATTGATTTTGTTTTCTCTTTCCTGCCTCCAAATGAATTTGACTATTGCAAGATTTTAGGTCTAGTAAACCTCAGATTTAGAATCTTGCTTTATAAATTTATCTTTTAACTTAGTTTCTTTGGCCCTGCATTTATGGACACAAAATGACTAAGGTATGTATACACTGCAGTTGGGGACCCTGGCTCGCCCATGCCACATTCACAGTGCTTGAGCTAAGGGGATGTTTAATTGTGATGTAGATGTTTAGCTCTGGGACCCAGCAGGGAGGGAGGGTCTGAAAGCTCAGGCTACCACATGAGCCCAAATGTCTGCACCACAAACAAACAACTCCTTAGCCCAATTCACCCAGCACAAGCCCAGCTGCTGCTTTTTAATTGCGGCATGGACACACTCTCTAGGTCATATTACATCTCTCGTGAATTGTGTGTTTAAGGAAATGGCAAGTGTCAAAAACAGGGTAGAATACAGTTTATACACAGTAGGTAGAAATTCTGATATCCATCTTGAAGTTTATCACTCTTCACACTCACACTATAAAATTATTCTTTATAATGAAGGGAGGAGATAGTTTAAACTAAGAGCTAGCATTTTTTTTTTCAAAATATATATTCAGTGCAAAGGCAACTGAGAGCTTTGCTCCCATCACAAGACAGTAACGAGATTACAGTACTTTAATTGACAAACAGATTGCACAAATATACTGGGATCTTATCCTGGGGTTTAAGGAGTGAACTCGTGGCTCATTTCTTGAATTACGCCATTCCTTAATTAACAGGAAAATGAATAAAGTATTCTTCATATACACGCTCCAATAATCTATGCATATGTATTTAAAAAAAGATAGGGAAGACCTGCCAGGTCTCAAAAGAGTATGTTCCTTTTTTTTATTGGTCAAATAAAAGGCATTACATTTGAAATATAAAAAATGTATCTGAAAAAGTGTTCCTAGTACAGACTTCTAAAAACCCCAGTATTTTATTTAACAAGCCTGATCCCACAAACGAAACATAGGGCATTACAGCCTATGTTCCTGTCTCTACAGTTTTGTTTTCAAGTCAACAAAATACAGATAGCTTTATAAGAAACCACATCCTAAGAAACTCAATTCTTTTGACTCATAGAATACATTTTGTTGTAATAAATATTGAGCAGTATTTATTCCTCAGAGGGATTATTTCAAAAGAGTAAAAATAATCCTTGTTAGCACTGGAGAAGCATTAATCATAGAATTATAGGAGAGTGGTAAAGGTTATATAAAATACTTTAATAGCATTATTCCCCACTCATTATAGTAAAGTGCTGAAATTGAATTTAAATTGTTTTTATTAATAGCTGATCAGTTAAATATCCATTTGGATCCAACTGATTTTTCACACATTAGATTTTCAGAGGGAGAAATCACAGACAGCTGGAAAAATGAGTTTCCTTAGACTCAGAGCACCACCTTAGGGCATGTATACAGACATTGGTATTCATGGACTTCTGGACGTCTCACAAGTAGCATCTCAGTATTTAAAAGGCTGTAAGATAGCTTTGGAAAAATCATTTTTCCTTCTGGCTTTAAAAGAGTAATTATAGTAAGTTATGAAGTAGCACTTCAACATCCCGTTTTATAGCCAACAGAATTAATCTAGTTAATTGGGGACATTCATTCAATTAAGATTAATCTAAAGTTTGTCAGGTCTCTAACTCACCATAAAAAAGGTTGAATTCGAGTGACACTATATCTTAAAAAGCTTTTCCTTTAACATTATTCTATTTCAAAAAGCAAATGATAGACAATGTTGGATTTGTTCCCACCATACTACAGTTGAGTTGTAGATCTAGTTTATAAATTTTGGTTATAATGTATTACACATACACAATCATTTGCGTTATAAACTGGGATCCTGACTTAAAATAGATGTGTTCCAAGCTGTAGGAGGCTTGCCTTATGGTACTTCTGAACTTGCTTTACAGTTGGCTGATGTTCCTTTGCAGAACATACTGGTGTTTTTACTCCAGGAAACTTTAAAAGCAAAATATGATAAATGTTATTAAAGATGATCATGTACACAGAAATTTAATTTGGAATGTTCAAAATTTAACTGATCAGGCAGACACACAGTTCAGAATAAAATATCACCTGATCCAATAAAGCCACTAATTCTTGAAAAATAAACCTTGGTTTGGATGCAGTTTCATTAATGAATCTCTACCACTAGGTGCCAGTGGCTATGTTTGCTTTTAATCAAACAGCCAAAACCAGTTACAAATTTACCGTCTCTGCTGATTGGAAGGAGCTAGATGGATGCACTTAGCACGGTCAGAGAACTAAATATGCCTCACAGCATCCACACATCTGCAGGAGTCACTTGAAACATACTGCTAGAGCATGGCATGTTCACTGGTATGCACTGGGGAACTCTACTGGTGTTGGCATGGAGACAATTCTGGAAATGCCAGAAGATTATAATCTCAAGAGGGTGTTTTATTGAAAACCCTCCCTAGAAAAAACTTACTTTTAATAGGCATTTGGTTACAAGAGAAAATTAAACAGATGTACGACTTTTCAAAAATCCAACATATATAACTGGAGAAACCCACTGATAATTCCCATTTTTATACTGTACTTAAATTACACAAGTAGAAAAGTTATGCTTATTAATAGTTTAATGTATGAAGGAAACATCCAGATTTCTGAATATGAAGGTACATATCTCACATTAATTTAAGTCTACATAAAGTAGAGCCTCTATACTGACATATTGAAATTTACTTTCTGCTTAGCCATTTCTGTTATGTAAACAATTGTACATTTATTTGCCATTCTAAAACTTCAGGATCAAGTTTACATAATTTTGCTAAATTTCTGTGTTTGCTCAGAAGCAGTTTACAGTACTAAAACCAACCAGCCAAAGAACAGTTTCAACAGAAAGTTATGTCAAAAAAGAGAGAGAGAGAGAGAGAGAGAGAGAGAGTAAAGGCTAACTAAGTTGAAACATATGATGGTGGGGAATGGGTGGTCACAATGTTCACAGAAAAAGGTCAGTTAGTAAGTTCTTCTGCAAAAAGCCTACACACTTCAGTCAAGCACATCAGTAGAATGATTTGGGAGCATGTAAACGGCCATTTGTGTTTTCCTCTGAATAAAAAAGCAATCTCCAGGCTAACAAGTTGATCCCACTCAGCCAAGTTGGTTCATATGCACACTGTTCATGTGAGGTGTCCAAGTTCCAGTCCACACCTGAAAAAGAAGAGTGTTTGTGTTAATAATAATGTATTACAAGGATGTTTTAGAATATTTAAGAATTTTAGGCTTAGCTAAAATGTTTACAATGCAAATGTATAGTGCCTGCCTTCACGTTTCACTTCTCTGATTGCTGCATCTATTAATAATCTACACCAAGTTATTTTTTTAAATGCATTTTCCTCTTAACTCCTAAGAACTCAGGTGTGAAAAGATTATTTTCATCACTTTCACCTTCCTGTCTGTGCTATGTTTGGTCTCACATCCTACTTATGCATTCCCTTCACAGTACTACAGACTTTTCCCCCAGCAATTGCTCTATTGCTCTCGATAAAAAGTTAAATTATCATGACACAAAATTACGTGTCACTCCACCCTGATATACTATACCATAAAGTTTATATTGGGTATATATCAGGAAATCCAGGGGTCTAGGATCAAGGAGAATAATAACTAAGATCTCAAACCTGCAAATGGGTCTGCTAATGCTGTGCCGGCTGAAGTCACAAAAGCTTCTGCATACATGCAGGGGATCGTGCAACTGGAATCAGTTACAAGATCAAGGTGTAAAGTGTCATGATTTGGGGAATTACAAGCCATTTCCATTCAGCTTTTCAAATGTTAAGTGAACTAAAAATGTTATTTCTGTTATGAATTGTTTTTCAACACTTAGTGCTGAATTCACTGCTGGAGAAACCTTCCAGTACCACAAGTAACAAAGTAAAATCTATTTGGGTATAACTGATGACTGCTTTAATATAGTTTTATATATTAAGCAAGCATGTGTTACACAGTTCGGGTACATCCAAATCATGGCTACTCTTGTATAGTTGAACTTGACTGGAGGATGAGAAAAAGCATAGAGGGAATCCCTTCTCCTCAACTGCACTCAAGCATTATTCAGCAGAAGAATGAGGCCACTTGGGCTATATCTGCACTGCATAGTTATTTCGGAATAAGCTATTCCGGAATAGTTGTTCCGAAATAGCACGTCTACACTGCAGGGAAGCCTCAAAATTAGTCCGAGGCAGGCTTCCCTTATGTAGACGTGTGTGACGTAGTGGGGGTATCTGGCTAGTTCCTATGCTGGCTCTGTGGTAATCCCCAATGGCTGCCATCGGTACCACAGCCCAGAAGGATGAGTCATTATGCTAAGAGGGTCTCTCAACCTGTCTGACCAGCTACCCCCCAAGGAGAGAAACAAAGGAAGGGGGAATGCTGCCTGGCTGGGGCAGGGCTGGAAGAGAGTGGGTTTAGTTTCTGTCTGGGATCATGGAGGAACCAGCCTAAGCCAGGGGCTGGGATTTAGGGGCCCGTCTCCCCATCTCAAGGGGGCTGAGGCATCCTAGACCTGCCCTGTAACCAGATTACATCGGTGCTGTGCTGTGCTGTGCTGTATCCTGGAGAAGGAATAAACTCCCTCCATTCTACGGGCTGGTGGAGTCTGTTCGTGCCATTACGGGGGGTGCAGGAGTCAGGGGACCCCAACGCGTCGTCACAACGTGCTATCTTGATTTAGTGCCCCAGGAGGAATAACTTAGAATGGCCCTGGTGAGGGGCTATTTCGAAATAGTAGCAGTGGAGCGTCTACACATGCCTTATTTCGCGAAATAGCTATTTTGGAATAGGCATTATTCTGCGTAGAATGAGGTTTACAGAAGTTGAAATAAGCCAGCCGTCATTTCAAAATAACAGATAGACGCTCACATAGTTATTTCAGAATAGCGGCTGTATAGAGGCTCGCACAGTTATTTCAGAATAGCGGCTGTTATTCTGAAATAACTTTGCTGTGTAGACACAGCCTTGTGTAGCCAGCAATGCTAGCGATCCCAAAAGGATAACACTTGGACAGAGTGATGGTGGGGCTAGGGCAAACTAACGTAGGGAGGGCCAACTCTCCCCCTGGCACTCCTAGAACTACGAAGGCAATATGGCTCCAAAGCAAAATGCTCCAACTCTAGTGAATAATCCTCCAGGTCTCACCTCCCACTAAGAAAGTAATAAATTATATACAGAGGTGAATAAATGACTCTTTCCAAAAAGGTGACTTAGGAGTTCTATCATAGCTATGTTACTTCTAGTACTTTGGTAGTAGCCAACCAGCATTATTAAACACATTTAACAAAAGTGGTAATATTACACTTGAAACAGTTACAATAAGGGCTTGTCTATATGGGGAAATTAACAGTAATAGGTATTCTGCAATAGCTGCCTATGTAGATACACTGGAATAGCTATTATGCTTGAATTAACTTCCAAATGTAGACAATGACAGTGTGCTTATTTTTAAAAGGTAAGTGGGATTTATTTTACATTTGTTACATATAGTTGCATTAGGTGCTTCAGTTGTAATTAGTAAGGGTAAATCAAATTTTAAATTAGAAAAATCAGAAAGACTGGAAATGCACACATTTGTATGATTTGCATTACACACCTGGTGAATGATTTGTTTTTGAATTTGATTATGTTGAAGATAAGTCAGGAATAAAAACCACAATATTACCGTTTGAGGGCCATTGTTTTCTGTGGAATTTGAAACCATCTTTATCAACGAGTTCCAAGATGGGTCAGCAGCATGAGGTCCATTAAATATAGGACCTCCAGTACCATCTGTGATGGGTGCTACAGGAGGAATCATTGCATTCCCATACACAGAGAAAGGCATACCCTTCAGGGGGGAAAAAGTTAAAAATTAACATCCATATATAAACACACACACACACAAACACCAGAAATTATTGGTTTATATTTAAGAAATTCTCTACATTTGTATTGTTTAAAAGAGTAAGGTTTTAAACATTTTTCCTCTCTACTATAGATTCATTTTTTAATATCAGTTTAGTGGTATGTTGCAAATGTTCCAGAGAAAAATAAATATCAATACTACTCTAACACAGATAAGCCAGAAGGTTTGACTGGACAATACTATAAAATTTTTATTTGTCTTAAAAACACAGAAATATTGAAGTTCCTACACTAAGGTGCATGCCAGAAATATTAGGATTGTTACCCCGACTTTAGGAAAATCCATATATCCTGCAGGAACATGTTGATGGAATGTACCAGAAGGGGTTACAATTCCTGTACTATCTCGCTCCATCGCTTGATGTGAAAACACTCCTGGATCAGACATTGGCCTGTGGATCATATGACTTCCCATTCCACTGTGACACCAATCTACTTTATCTGGCAAAGAAACAAATGCAATCAGTGATTATATTGATATTAATCAACTTGTATAAGGAGCTAACAGGCTGAAGTCCTCTGCCTTAAAGATTTCTGAAACAAGAATAATCACTTGCATTACAGTAACTCTGGTTGTTCGAGATGTGTTCTCCGCTCAGACTATACTTCTGGGATGCATGCATACCAAGAATGGAATCTGTGTGGACAGTCACTCAAAGAAATTCCACATAATGGAGGACATTGAAAAATTATAGTCAACAAAATAACTTCCACGATATTTTCTCCTTTTAAGTTATGGATACTGAAACCTGTCCCTTATAGGTCCTGTATTGTTGCAGTTGAGGACTGCATGGTTTCTTATAACCTCACTTTTGACTATTTGATATTACAAATAGGTGCTTCTCAAAAGAGACTGCTTTATTAAAAGGTTCCTGAAGCACACAGGCAAACAAGATGATACATTCTATAAGTGGTAAAATGAAAAGGCAGGACACTTGCCGTTCACACAATTAACCAATAAGCCTGCACTCATCAGTTAAATCTTAATGGTTATTATGGGTGTTAGATATCAATTAATTTAATAACCGTGTAATTGCATCAAATCCTAGCAGTTACACGATTATTTGATGGTCCCTGGTGGTGCAGCCAGCAGCCAGTGCACTCCTGGCCCTGCTCCTGGGGAGCCCCCGGACACCACACGCTGTTGCCTATCAGAGTCACCAACGTGTGTGTGTGTGGGGGGGGGCACTGCAGTCCCTGTCCGCGGGGGGCCCGAGCTCCCCGTGGACAGAGGCTGCTCCACAGCAGCCTCCCCAGCCCCCCCGCCCACGCTGCTGCCTCTGATAGTGGCAGAAGCATGGGGCGAAGGAGGGAGGCAGCATAGAGGGGGAGGCAGCGCCACGCAGCCAACATGTATGGACAGCCAGCTTAAAAACTGTCCCCCAATGCATTCAGCTTCTGCCTGCCTCCTCTCCCCGTGCTGTTGCCTCAGAGAGACAGCAGCATGAGGTGGCTGGGGGCTCCCCAGGAATGGGGCCGGGACCACTGAGATTTCATGCGGTTACATGACTATTCAATTGCAAGATAGCTAACATCCCTAGTTATGACTGTGTCCAGAGAGGTCCCCTTCTCTCTATCCTCAAGAGACAACTATCCCATGTGTTTCCTCACTCACTATCCTGTCCTGTAACTTTGTCAACAAGAGGAAGTTTTGGATGACAGTCCATTCAAAGCCAACTAATACTGCTTTTCTAGGTTGGTTGTAGCAGTAATCATAAAAATTACAGCTAGATAACCTAGTTCATTCCAGGCAAGGTGGAACCTACCTACTTGTTATTTATGGCTTTGTGCAATTAAAACACCAAGAACAAATGTCACAAGCAGCAAAGTTTCACAACCAAAGGTTCTCTGCTACCTTTTAGAAAACAACTTCAAATTGGACAGAGCAGACAGAAAACCCTCCTCTGGGAACTGGAAATTAATTTATAATGTCAATTCTAAGGAACTCAATTTATACAATGCCTTTCTGTTCTAAAGCCTGGTTATTAAGAAAAGCAATATAACTATAGAAAACTGCATGCATAAGTATGCCTATCAGAAAATACTTCATACCTTGATTGCCACCTATCCCTTCAAAGGACCAGATGCCACTATGTCCCACTGGAGTGGCTAAATTGCTCCCAATAACAGATGGAGTGGAAGTTCCAGTTTGTCTGATACGTGCAGAACGTTCAGTCCCAATTGGAACAGGAACCTTTCTGTCCTGAGACACATTACTGGGCTTCTCAGACCCCAAGGACACTGCTGAAGGGGTAGGAGATGGTGCTCTAACTCCAGATGACACTGACTGAGCAGGAGAATCTACAGAAAATAATTGAAAAAATTACAGACGTGTATGTGTATTTAGTATCTTGGTTAGACCTAGTTTGAGGTAACAAAATGAATTTTCATCACACAGTTCTATTCACATATACCAACACTAACTGTAAAACAAAACAAAACAAAGCCTCAAGCATTTGGAAGCAGATGATTCAGGAGAATCAGCAGGTATATTAGGACAATCTGAAGTTGTTTTACCTCGATATCAGTGGTTCAGAATATAGCTCAAGCCTTTATCATTTGTTGACTGTTTAGTGGCTTATGTAAAACAATTATTGCAATTGTTTACTACTCCATATGCTACTGTTAAAAAAGATGATTTTAGGTATTAACAAAGACTGGCAATTAGAAAGGTTTAGATTCAGGAGGGTATTTGAAATAAATTGATAGGTTCTTCTCAAAACATCTGCATCTCAGTTAGCCTACAAAAGTCTTAATAAGAGGACTTCAGATTTTAATATGGCCAGTGGTTTAATCTTTAATTTTCTTCCTTAAATATAATGGAATCAGTTAGAAAACAAAATGTTAATTGTTGATATCGTAAGACGGCTGTGTTACAGCAAGAACTGTAAAAGTCACAATTATAAATGAAGATATCAAAATTATAGAGCACAGTCTCTTTCCAAATCTACTGGGTGGTTATTTTAAAGGGTTGTAAACAAGAAGATCATCATAAAAGAAAGAGTATTTGTTGACAAGATTTATTAAGTGAACCAATCCATTCTGTAGAATATGGTTTCAAAATCAAAACAGATATGGACTTCAATAACAATGAAACAGAAAACCTTAGGAAAAAGCTTAGCCAAAATATCATTTTATTTATTAAGAAGCTACACAGGCTAGGTAAAGTTTGAAGTTTGACAGAATATTTTGCCGTTACAAGTATTTCTCACTAGTTTTCTATGGAGTAGAACTCACCATTTGATGCAGATGAACACGGTGGCAATAAACTAAGTGGGGAAAAATGTTGTCTGTTAAAATTAGCAGCTGCGGGTGCTCCGCCAAGGGGTGGCCCAGGTGCATATATCTGACCGCCTGAAAGGTTTGAGGCAAAGTTTCCCAAATGTGTAGAAGATGGTGTTACAGAAGCATAAGGTGACTCCATATTGACAATACCTATGAAATAAATTGACAGAAGGTTGGTCCTCACTGAAAGATGGTTTGAATTAATTTCTGTGTAAGTAGATGATGAGGAAAACATTTGCATCAAATTAGTTTCTTTGCCCATCATAATTTACATTTTGGTTAATTAACCAAGTCTTTTTAGCTGTTCTCTCCATTCACACACCTACGAATAGGAGTATTAGAGAAAAACCTGGGAATGCTGAGTGTGTGAGCGTATGAGTGAGCGTGTGTGTAGGAACAGTGAGGAATTAACTATTTCTGAAAGGTTTAAAAACAACTCTCTAAAACAGTGGTTCCCAACCTTTTTTATACTGCAGACTGGCAAACCCATTCACAAACTTTTGGCGGACCGGTAACATTTCATTTGCATATTCATTATACAAATAATGAACATGCTGAAGCAACTGCTGTGCAGCAGCTCAGTGGGCCGGGGGCGTATCTCAGCCCTGTCCCCAGAGCCGCCACGAACAGTTGGCTTCAGCTGTGGCAGCCGCCCATCACGTGGCAGTTGCCAAAGCTGAAGCCAGCTGGTTGTGCGGTGGGCTCTGGGGGCCAGAGTATGCCTCAGCCCCGGCCTCAAGAGCCGCCGAAAAACAGCTGGCTTCAGCCCCGGCAGCCACTGTGTCCCAGCAGCTGGCTTGCAGCCTGGCACTGGTCCCGCAGACCAGCAGTTGGGAACAACTGCTCTAAAATAAATGAGTGAATGTGAGTATTGAAGCTGAATAAAAATGAACACAGGTTGGACCTCCCTGGTCTGACACCCTCAAGACTTGACAGGTCCCGAACGAGGGATTTTGCTAGACTAAGGGAGGTTATTTCTGGCCTCCTGCCATCAGCCCCCAGCTCCGCTCCTGGTTCGGTTGCTTGCCAGGCTGGGCTTATGGTCACAGCAGGGCTGCCAGCACCCCTCCTGCTGCTGGCCCCACTGGCAGCCCACTGCCCCGCTGAGACTCCTGGCCCCACTGAAGCCTGCTGGTGCTTCAGCCAATCTACCGCTGGCCCAGCTGGACTCCTGTGGCAGGGCTTCCAGCTGTCGTTCCCTCCCCTGCAGCCAGCCTGACTGGGCTCCCGGCTGTTACAGGGCTCCTGACACTGGCTCTCTGGTCCAGGAATAGTAAAATAACATCCCCTCCCTTAAAGAAAAAAAAATTTGCAGGGGAAAACTAAAAGTAAAATAATGTAGGAGAAATTATCAGGGGAAGAATGACTGGAAAATACTAGCTGAAGAAAATATGTGAAAATAAAAACCTGAAAAGAGTTAACCAATAAAAGTCATGGAGGTGAAATATTGATTTTTAGAAGGATTGTCAGTTTAGAAATCCTTCATACTTTCTCATTTTATATTTAAAAGACAAAACATACATTTAAAAATAATGTTTGACTTTTATGTGGAGATCTTGAATTTTAATGAATATAATAACTAGACTGTAAATAATCCTATAACTGGCTACTAGCATAATAGTCTGGCATTTTCCAGATTCCTAAATCTTTATAACGTATAGTGTTTGAGACCAGAAAAATGATGTAACAGTAGGTAATGCAGCCGCCATCTGGCACTGGCAGTAGGGATGTTAACTATTGGTTATTTTACTAGTTGAGTAGTCAATGGAATTTCCGTGATAGGCACTTGTGCATTGTGGCTCTTGTACATTTCAAAGGAGGAATGCAGAACGCCACACAGCCCGGGGCCAGCAGGAAGTCCCGCTGACACGGGGCTGCATGCCGCGTGCCAGCTTTGAAACGTACAAGAGTCCCCAGCTGACCCCAGGCTCCATGCCATGCTGCTGATTTGAAATGCCACGTGAAGCCGGGGTCAGCTGGGGATTCCCCACCTGACCATGGTTCTGTGTGCCTTTTTCCCAGAAATGCCGTGCTGGAGCCCAGTATCAGCGGGGGAGTCCCCAGCTGACTCTGAGCTCTATGAGCGACAGCGCCACACAGCTGATCCCAGGCTCAGCTGTGCGGCACTGCCACTTTGAAACGCTGAGGCAGCATTTAAAAGGGGCAGCGCCGCACAGCTGAGCTGGGGATCAGCTGTGCCGCGCTGCCCCTTTGAATGCCGCCTTGGCATTTGAAAGAGCCAGCACTATCTCAGGCTCAACTGTGCAGTGCTGCCTATTTGAAGTACCCCTCCCTGCCCCTTGCTGCCTCTATCTGATAGAGGTAGTAAGGGGGGGAGGGGAGAATCAACTAGTCAACTGACTATCCAATAAGCATTTGCTTACTGGATAGTCGACTAGTCCTTAACATCTCTAATTGGCAGGGAAAAATGTGATTGTGTTTAAAATTCACAAAGTACTTTTCTACTTCCCTTTTCTTTCTTTATTAAGGAAATATTTACAATTTGTTCAGTGATCAATATGAAGCCAGGTCATCAAGTTATGGAAATATGGCTCCAGTTATACAATGGGAAACAGTAAATTATCCAAGCTGAGAAAATTTACCAAACAAATTCACAAGAATTTTTGCACATTGGGAAGGTTTTCTAAGTTCTGCTGGCTGAAGGAAGTGCACAATTAACATCTAAGAAAGTTACTATACTTATTAATTCTTTAAGACTTAAGGACTCTTGTCTCTGCCCCAATATGTATCTTCTTCCCCTCTCTCAGTCTAAAGTAACTAAGGCATATTTTCCCTGTCCAAAGGTACACTAGATAGCAATGTAGGTCTGACAAAAAGAGTCATCAGTAGTGGAACAATCTACTGACCACAGATGGGTAGAAAACTATCCAGAGAGACAGAGAGCACGTTCCCACGCTAACCATAAAGTTTATAAAGATTTAAGACTTCATTAAGTTTTCATCCATTGTGGTTGTGAAGATTACTTTTGTGTGATCTAATGCAGTAATCCTACCTCTGAAGACAAAGCTCCATGGCTGCTGCTGCTCTGACTGGAACTTTTCTAAAGCAGTAGTTGTGAAACTGACATTGCTCGGTCAGTATCACTGCACTGGGCAGCAGTTAAACTGGTCTGAAGTATGTGCATTTCACGCAGCTGTTCATACCAAAGCTAGGCAAGGAATGGAGCAATGGTGGGCAATCTCTGGCAGCTTATTAGGGGTTGTGTGTGTGGCCCACGAGACATTTTGTTTACTACTGCCCATGCACAGGGTTGCCAGATTCTGCTGGATTTTACCCACATAGTTTTTTTCCTACTAGTATTACAAAAGTGACACAGAGTTAAGGGCACTTGAAGTGAGGTGTGTGATTTCACACAATGTTGTGAGAGCTAGGCACATCCTCTGCATCCAAAGTGCTGCTACAGTCCAGTTGGCACACCCCGCAAATACAAGGTATACAAGCACAGTTAACAAAACTACCCTATCCTGGGAGAGCATCTTGGTTACAACAATCTTGAGGCCCACTGAGAGGAAAGAGGGCCCCTTATGCAGTCCATTCACTAACCTACGTTGCCCCCCTCGCTGGACTGAAGCAAAGCAGTAGCCACTTTCCATCCCTTGAGAGCAGCCAGGAAGTTGGGTTACAGTAGGTGAAACTCCCTCAGACAAGGAGGCTGAGACATGGCGAAGACATACCTCTGTGCTCCTCCAAGCAGACCCCCCCCCCCCAAACCTACTGTATTCAGCTGAGAGGAAAAAGTGACTAAAATAATTCCCCAAGTCCAGAAAGGCAGTGTGAACATCTAACAAAGTATAAATAACACTAGGAGATTTACCCACTTTTGCTCAGGTCCTTAACTCATTTTTTTTTTCTTCATTTATGTTGGGGCTGGGGATGAGGGCTCAGGATGCCTCGGGGGACAAAGGACTACCCCAGCCCTCTCCCACCACAGCAGCTTGCGGCCAGGTAAGAAGCGCCTCTCCATGGCCACTGCAGCTCCAGTGGGCACAGCCAGGGCAGGGCTGATATCCCCTGGCTGGGGCAGGTCCACGTTCTTCTGCCCCCTGCACACCCCAGCCAGAGTGAGGAACAGAGCAAACTGTGCACTTTCCCCATAGTTTCTGACAAAGGGGAACAGCCACCAATGTTCCCATAGGAATGGGGGGGGAGGGGAGGAGCTGCAGCCTAAAGGGCACGTGGGAGGCTCCAGGCTCGGGCAGTCCCGGGGGAGTGGGGGTGGTGGGAGGAAGTCCCTTTCACCTGTCTGGTGTGTCCGTCTCTTTTCTGTACGGTTTTATGCATCCCTGTATGTATGTGGGGGGGGGGGGGGGGAGACTTCAGTCCCGTCCCCCCCCCCACCAAACCCTGACCTTGCTTTAAGTTATGATAACAGGAAACTGCAAACCAAATTTGGTGTCCCCAGCTCTTACCATTTAGGAGGAGTTCTTGAACAGACAGACAGACAGACTCGCTCACAGAAACGCTATCAAATATACAGTAGATAACAGTTTATATTGCATTTCATAGTAGGCTTATGTTCACAATAATGCAATGGTTTCCCTAAAGTCCACACCTGACATTTATGTGCCTGTGACATTTCTTTTTAAGCTCTCCTCCAACCTGCAACTAACATACTGTGACGTACGCACTGCACAAAGCTATCTATAATCAGGGCCTTTGCATACTCTGTAGCATGACTGAGCCAAATCACAAGCACATCCAAATGCTGCGGCAATATTAATTTATTATAGCTCTATGAAATAGTATAGCTTACATGGACTGACTATCAGCGGATCTCAGACACAAATCTGTTGCACATCTTGGCAAAGGATCATGCATTTTGGAAGAAAACTATAAAACCAAACAGAGAAATTGCAAAAAAGGAGCAGTTTTTTGTTGTGTTCTCCAGGAAGCATGTCCCCTTGAGCTTCAACTATTGCAATACTGTTTGAGACCTGGCTCAGAGCTTCCTTTCCCCACTTCCATGTGTGCCAGCAAGAGGAGAGCGTTTATCACTCTTGTTCCTCAGGTGGCAGCAGCGATACTATTCTCCAGTTTTCCACATACTAGAGGTAGGTCACCTTACGCTTCTCCCCGTCCCTAGACACAAGTTAGGCTCTGCTTTGGAACAATGAGGGGCCACATTCAACATAATCCAATCAACCCCGTTAGGAAAGCTGGCAAATAAGTAGCAACTCCAGCCAGTCCTAATAGGAAGACTAAGGAAGTGCCAGGCACCCAGCAGCAGCAAAATGACAAATTCTGTGACAAAAATACTAAGTTCCATGTAATCTTGGAAATATCCCAAAGTCCCTGGCATCACTGTCCTAATTGCAATGAAGTGGACAGTCCAAACCCCTTTGTGTCACTGTCTTAGACTCTCTGCTAACACAAGATGATATCAATGCATCACTTTTCTCTAGAGGCACATTTTCAAAGTTACTCTCACAGTTAAGAGAGAGCTATATTTAAAAAAAAATATACAAAAGTTGACATTCAGAGCACAACTATTCAGCAAAAAGGTAACTTCTGCTGCGGAATACATGATATAAATGCAACTGAGCTTGGTCTTATGAAAATATCCCTTGCTATTCAACAGGAACTGATAACAAAGCCTACATGCATATTGCCAGATATTAGAAGACTGAAATCTTTAAAAGTATGGAAAAATCAGCTGAAGTTAACTGGTGCACTGGAACAAGTTACAATGTAAAAACATGTACTGCATCTCTGAATTCCCTGATAGTATTAACCGTTCTTCACCTTTGTAGGAAGACATTACTCTTCTTTTCTCTTGAAAACAAACCACCACACACAAAATGTACATTTTGAGTTCCTACACACTGAACAGAGTTGAAGTACAAAAAAGCCCTGTGAATGCTATGGCAAGTCGCTAGTCTGAATTGGTTGACAAAACCTTGCATGAGTACAGCAAACGACATTCTCCCACAGAAGCATGTGCATTCATAGATGGGATTTTTTTTCTTGAAATTAGTATGAAAATAGTAAAGTCAGTCATGTATCCCTTGTTTTATATATTCTGATGGTAAATTTATTTTTAATTCTGTCCTAACTTTTTCAATATGCTACAGATTTATACACTGGCTATGTAGGATTATGCTAAGAAGATGGCAAAGGATGAAGTGGGAGTCTGTGTCAGACAGGCAATGATAACAGCCTTGTGTAGAAGATTTACGATTAACTGTTTCACTGTTGATAATGTTAAGCTAACAGTCAACTGTCAACTCCAGGTTTTACATGCAATACCTCAAATGACATGAATGAAGCAGGTCACATCTCTCAAAGATGATGTGTCCAGCTGCATGCACACTCACAAATACAGAAGCACATGAGTTTACATTCAGAAAATATCCTTGTAAGGGCTAGAAATAGAATTTGGGTTAAAAATGAATCTTATATTTTAAAGCACCATTCCACTCCAAGGGACAGATTCAAGAGCAAATGATTTATGGAATATACAGTTTATTTAGTATAAAAGGATAGGCAGGAAATATTAAGTATTCCAAAGTGCAAGCATTCAACCCAACATATCACTAAGGACACAACGCACACACACTTACCTGAGGGACTTGGAGCTGGCCTCTGTAACGGTGGCCTAAAACCTGGGGCTTTGGAAGTATCAGACTGATGCATGGATTCGGAGTTTGGCAAAAACGAAGACTTTCCTGACAGAATGGATTCTGGTGTTGTCTGAGATGAAACTACAGATCCACCCCAAAAGGCATGAGCAGAAGAGGAACTGTTCTCAAACAATGTGCTAAAGGGCCCAAATGGCAAAGTAGCACTGAAGTTAGTACCCATAGATTTGTTTGCTGGATGGGCTGTATTTTGAGAAGCAGTTTGAGTACTTAAGGTAGAAGGAAGCTGCACTGAAGAAGGAACACTGTGGGGCCTTTTAATGTGATTTACATTGAGAACAGCAACAGAACAATTCTGCACAGGAGCTGGAGTCTTGTGAGCAGTATTTGTTCCATGGACAGGTGGTTTGATAGCAGGAGGTTCCATTTTAGCTGGAGGTTGAGTAGATCCAGATCCTACTGATGTCTGAGGCAAGGGATAGGACACGGGGGCATTCGTCGAACCTACCACTGGGGCAGACGAACTTGTTGCTGCTAAGTTTGGAGGCACAACCATTCTAGGATCTGGAGGAGGAACCTGAGGTTGCTGTGGAGGAGGCCTTGCTTCTTGAGACAGAGATCCTGGAGACTGCTGGTGAGCAGGGTGCACTGAGGAACTGCCAGCAGAACTAGCACTTAGCTGCCGACTGCTGGCTGAATTATTTGTTTCCACTACTGGAGGACTAGCTGCTTCCTGGTCAGAGGAAGATGCCCCTTTATTCGGAGAGGTGGTTACACAATCAGAAGGACTGTTTCTAGAAATCGCTACTGGCTGAGCTGGTGGTGAAGGAGATGATGGGGATGAGACAGGATAGTGTTCTTTGGCAGTAGGGATGGGATATGTGGCATTTGTAGGTACTGTGCCATTGTTACTTGCTGTGGTTGTGATTGTGGTTGTGGTGGCATTAGATGTTTTCACAACTGTAACAAAAAGCTGCCTTCTGACTGAGGGTGAACTGGGACTGCCGTTTGTAGATGAAACAGACACAGCAGAGGCTGCTGAACTTGTAGTAGCTGTCGGACTAGTAGTCAGAGAACTTGTTGAATTTACCTGAGAACCACTGCTGTTCTGACTGTTATGGCGAGGCACCATGTGAGGTTTAGGTGAGTTAGTAGCTCTTGCAGGGCTCAAAGGCCTAACAGGAAAAGGACCCCAGGTAGTCTGAGCTGGTGGAAAAGTACCTCCAAAGTGGGTCATGGGCAACCGAGGTGGACGGATTTGTTGGAAAGTCTGAGCAGCAAGTAAAGCATGTGCAAACTGTGGAGGAGGATATGCTAATGGAAGAGAGACTGGAAAACCAGGCCGTACATTATTCACTGGGTTCTTGACAGTTTTGTGCATGGGTGCTGAAGAAATTGCAGGCACAGTGAGCGCTGTAGATGTTTGAGATGTTGACTGAACAGCTACAGTGGTCACTTTAATCCCCATTAGTGAATTGCTAACAGCTGTAGTGGCAGCAGGTGTTGACGATCCTATTTTGGAATTTGCTACAGAACTTTTCAAACGATTCTTTGGAATAAGTTCATCAATTTCCTTATCTGGATCCTTAATAAGAGCATTGATCAACTGTGTTGCTTGTCTTGTTGATTCTGTGCCACCCCTGTAATACAGAGTAAAAGGAAAAAGTATAGTTAATCTGATTTAATTTTTACCATGAACTGTTACACAACATAGCCCAAATATAAGCTTTGAGGTTGTTAACCACTCTATTATAGATACATCCACAGTAAGATATTTTATTTTATAGGGAACTAGGTGTTTAGCTTTATAGATAAAGAATTTAAAAAGCTGAAATGCCAGTCTAAAGCAAAAAAGTCTTTTCAAAGTCCACAAAATATAGTTTATATCACCTTACTTTCTGTCCACAACTACAGAACAAAACCAATTTTTCTATTCTGAATGAAAATGTTCTTTGGCTCCAAAAATACAAACAGAATAGAAGCATCAATTTTGCTTCTCAAATGATTTTTTAAATTATAGCATATCTAGAAATCCCACAAGATAAGTGGTCTATTAAATCAAAGATTACTTTTTAAAATTCATTCTTGCAATTCACTTTACAGAAATTATTCTTTTAAAAAGTAGTAAATAATGCCCAAGCAAACTTTTTACCTTATTGTTATTATTCTGTCCCCTGTCTTGTCTTTCTGTTTGTCAATGTCTATATGTGCTCCAGTGAACTCGCGGATAGCATTGATGTTGCATCCTCCTCTTCCAATGACTCTGGAAATTACTGTTGATGGGACAGAAACTTTCTTTGATCTATACGGAAGAAAAAAAGTATTAAGTCAACTGAAGAAATATCAATGGTTTGAAATAAAGTGAAATTAGCAGCAAGCTATGACATTTGAGAGATCCTGTGTTCAAGAGGAGAAATCCACCACTACTTCTTTCAAGCTAACACATTCATTTTAACTGTAAGATGAGCAACAAAGAGATAAAAAAAATCATCAAAAAGACACATAAAAGGGGTAAAACTACTGGCACGTTTATATATGCACACATACCTTCTTACAACCTCCTTCCATCCTTCTTCCCTCTTCTGGCCACGTTTAGGGCTAGCAATAGTTAATTTTCCATTTGGAGAAGAAAGGGGAGAAGGTCCAGATTTTGTGCAAGTGGACAAGGAGTTGTTGGTTACTTCACTGATAACCTCAGACAACCTTTAAAAAATAATTCGTTTTTAGATACGAGTGAAGAAATTATTTAAGAAATAATGTGGCTACTTTTCTTTAGTATTTGGGCACTAAGCTTGTTGGGAGCTCCTACATTAGAAAATTGTAACTTGACAGAGTTAGCACATTTCTGTCCAGATACATAAGCGCACTAAGCCCAAGTGATCATTCATAAATATAGTTAATATACAGATGTAGTATAATACCTACAGAGTATTTTATCCAATAGTAATTTATTTAGTTTAGCTATTTTCCCGCTCTGCTGAAAGCTAAAAACAGGTTCACTGCATCTGAGGGAGATGCAGAGCAATAAACAACCTTGAACAGTGGAGAAGCAGTATTTATTCATAAGATACAGGTATGGACTTCATTTTCTCTCTAATGTGTCTGACTGGATTAGGATTAACCAACCAGTATTAACGTGTGTATTATGAAATGCATCTAGATACATAACATTTCATTTAAACTTTTAAAACCACCAACTACAGGTTGCACCTCTACAATCCAGGATCTCTGCTCCGGCAACATCTGCGGCCCAGCATGGCGTCAGATGTTCCAGGACCAGAGAGTCCCAGTGTGCTGTGGGGGGTGGGAGCCCAGGAGCTGGCACGCGGCTCAGTTGGGCACTGGATTGGTGTGGGAAGCAGGGAGCTGGTGGACAGAAAAATCCCTCATCTGGGACCAGTCAGGTCCCAAAGATGCCGGAGCAGAGAGGTCTAACCTGTCCTTGAACTCAGCAGCAGTTTACCTGAAACCTAGGCTATATCACACAGTCAGTAAGAAAACAGAAAAGAGAAAGGAAAGAACAGTCATGTTTCAATATTCTATTCCAGGTAGGGACGAGTTACAGTAAAAACATCTGATTGGGCAGAACTAATTGAAATGATTCTGTCTGGGAAACCACATATAGGAAGACAATCCACTAGTTACAGATTTGTGGGTAGGCTTCATGCCTATGCCTACTATTTTAATATAATTCATGATACAAAAATGTTTTGTCTCCTCATACAATCTTTCCAGCCATACATAATAAACAAAAATAGAAAATCAAGGACCTTTGTGCTCTTATATTATTCTTGTAATTCACAAGAGTCTAACAAGGCGACACAAATACAGAAGAGTCAGGTTTTGAAAGTCATTTTCAGCAGGAAGTTCCAATTATTTCATACTGGGAGTTATTATGCATGGCCATAGTAACTTACTTTATTGATGATTTGCCAGAAATTGCTTTCCTCTCATCCTTTGGAAAAGTGACAAGTACTGATGGCTGTTTCTTGTTGCTTGGAGTGCTAGTGGCTGCTGTGGAAGAATGACCGTCACTTTTGTGGCTGCTGTTGCTATTGCTGCTTTCGTCACTACAGCTGGAAATCCTCATGTTGTCACTGTCACCACTTTCGCTGGTACTGCTACTCTTTGACTCGCCATTTGCTTTTTCTGGTTGACCATAGGAGATTGGGAGTTGATCATCGAATATAATCTGAACATTATCTGAATTAATTTTGTTTTTCCTGCTTTTCCTCTTTGAGCTCGTTGTGGTAATGGTATTGTTCCTTTTCCCATGGGAACCTGCTAAAGTAGTCCAAGTTGCAGATATACCTATGGTGGTTGTAGTGGTGGCACTAGGAGGCTCCATTAGGACCTCAGGCTCATCTGATTAAGAATCAAAAAAATTATACAGCATGAGGAAATGTGCACTTTCAATCTTTTTTTGTTCTTAAAGTCACACCTAAGAAATCAGGCAATTTGTTGTTAAGGTTTGTAACAGCCTTGAATGACTCCATGGGGTAATCATAAGCCAGTAACTGCTAAGCCAGTTACAAAAAAATAATGCAGAAGTTGTACTATTATATAAGCCAGCAGTTCTCAAATTGTGGGTTGGGACACCAAAACAGGCCACAACTCACGACCCTGTTTTAGTGGGCTTGCCAGGGCTGGCTTAGCTGAGGCCTGGGGCGGAAGCAAATGCCGAAGCCTGAGCTCCACTGTCTGGGACCGAAGCTTGAGGGCTTTAGTACCGGGCAATGGGGTTGAGATTACAGGCCCAAATCCTTGGGCTTTGCCCCTCCTCTCCCCAATACCAGGGCAGTGTGGCTTGGATTTCAACCCACCCACCCGGAGTGGCAGGGATTAGGCAGGTTCAAGGATTTCATTTCTCCTCCTGAAGTCGTAGATTAACATTGTCATGAAGGAGTCACGGTCCAATGAAATTTGAGCTCTCCTGATACAAACCAATAGTATGCCTTCATACCGCATACAGTTCTGCTTCTCTTAAAGAATATTGAAGAAATAAAGGGGGTTCCAAGAGTGCTAACAAAAATGACTAAGTATATGGAAAAATTTGCACACAGAAGACTGAAAACACTGGGTTTATTTGTTTACCTTTGAGAGGAGATTAACATTAGGGGCCATGATACAAATATACAATATATTGGAGGATATAGAGAAGTTAGAAACAGCAATAAGACTACCTTCAGATTTCAGTTTTTCCTTTTCTTGAGCAGCTTGTAGTTCAAAATTTTCTTTATTTTTTGCTTCTATTTCTTCTAATTTTCTTCTTTGTTCTTCCTTTTTCTTTCTTCGTTTCTCTTTTCTCTTCTCTCTTTTGGCAGCCAAAGCCAGCCTTCTGCTTTCTTCTCTCAGCTGTAAATCAAGACGATTTTAGCAGTATGAGAGTACTGCAGGTTGTTAAAGAGGAACTATGTATCTTGTTTGGAAGCTAATTGAAAGCTTCAAGATGATAACTTACCATTTGCAACTAAATTCAAGGTCTGACTTTCATAATCAGTTAAATTATGTTTTGAAGTCAAAAGGCAAATATTCTTCACTCTGACCTGCGCTATGGATCTCTATTGCACATTTAATACTTGTGTCACTTGCTGAACTTCCATTGCTGCTAATGGAAACTCGGCAAATGTAAACAATAAATATTGCAACAGAAAGGAGAATTTTGTCCTATATATCTTCTGGAGTATTTTTAAAGCATGTGCATATGAAAGCACAAGTCAAAACACAAATGCATGAAGAACTTACTAAAAATAATAAAGATAAAAACCATTTTTAATTACAGTGAGATGGTAAAATATTTAAAATGCTGCAACTAATGTGGAACTAGAAGCGTAAGTCTGATACAATTTTTAAAAAATACAGGTTTTAGATCAAATATTTTTGTACTAATGTACCAGGTACAGACTTTTCATTAAGCTCAGTACAAAATAACTTACTGCTTCATATTCATCTTTTTGGGAAACGCTTCTAAGAAATAGTATGTGTGCATAAGCATTTATTTGCATGATATTCCTTTTAAACTTGGTATGCAGGAGACAAAGCACATGCTCTTTGAGAAAACCTGTTTGACAATATTTACTATCAGTGAGTGCAATCTACAAGCTGGAATTACTTAAATTATATTTTCTTATATTTGCATAATTATTTTACAGTTCTAATAGAAAAAAACAATCCATCATGAACAACTGTATGAAGCACTTCCCCTTCCAAAGAAAAAGCAGTGAAACTTTGGCCACCCAAAAGATGGAGTTTATTATATTTATTTATTTTATTCAGGCCCAGATCTTGCATGTTTTCTTCTGATGGAGGACAGTTTTGGTCACAGAAATGAAACTTCAAAAGAAAGAGGATTCCTTACCTTCTCTAAATCCAGCTCTTCTAAAAGAATGCTTGCATTTTTGTTTGCTTCAGCAGCTTGTCTATCTTTGGCTTGCACTATTGATTCCATACAAAGGTGGCACTTTTTTAACATCTCCTAAAATGACAAAATAAGTCAGTCTTCTATCTAACAACAAAATCCTGTTTGTAGACCAACTTATAATTTTCCAAATGACACAAGACTGAGAGCTGGTTCAATTAGTTGTACTTATCAATCATTTTTAAAAGGTTTAAAAAGTCTCAGGATCTGCTTCCTTCTGATGTCTTATTCCTTTTGACACCAGATGCCATTTGCCCAGACCAACTAGGGATGTAAAAAAATCATTTAAAAATGTAACTGTATAACTGCTAAAAATCCTAGCAGTTACATGCATTGCAGGCTCCCCAATATAAAGCTAAAATAAACTTTATATTGCAGAGCCTGCAGCGAAGCCACCTCCCGGGGAGCAGGGCTGGCTGCAGGGATTGCCGGCCCCACTCCAAGGGAGCCAGCCTATGATCGTCAGCAAGGGGTGGGCATGGACAGGGGCAGCTCTGGACGGCTGGCTGGAGCAGCCCCTGCCTGTGGGTGGGCCCCGCGATCCTGGGTGGGGAACTGATCCATCCCCTATGGGTTAAGCAGACCAGCTTACCAGTTAACTGGTTATATCCCTAATACCAACCTGAACCAGAGATGAAAAGTGCAAGAGATACAACTTTTACAGGTGGTGAGACGCTCAAAAGATATTATCAATCCCCTGTATTACCAAGTACTTAATATTATAGAAGTTGTGAGGCTTGTTTTTCTTTTCATTTTATCCAAGATAAACGGATAGCAATTCAATTCAACAGCAATACCCTAACTCAACAGCAAGTGCCAACTTCAAATATTTAGTTCAAGTTCAGAACAGCTCTGGATCCCATAAGTGTGGAACAGCAAAAGAGGAATACTTGTTTATAGAGCAGAAATGGATAATATTTTATTTTGTTTATAGTTCTTGCTGAACGCATTTAACTGATGTCATCAATCACTCTTTCAACTATGTTTAAGAATGGGACGCCGGAGGAGAACGTCCCACAGTGCAGCAGGGTGCTAAGGCAGCCTGCTTGCTGCGGACCCCAGCCATGCCACTCCTGGAAGTGCAATGGCCAGTGGTTGCAGACAAGCATGTCTCTGCATGCCACTTGGGGGTGAAGAGGGCAATGCATCTCTGTGTGCTGCCCGTGCCTACAAGCACCCTCCCCCCCAGCTCCCATTGGCTGGAAACTGGTCAATGGGAGCTCTGAGGATGGTGCTGAAGGTGGAGGAAGCATGTGGAGACCCCCCGTGCCCTGCCTGCAGCAGTGGCATGGGCCACCACAGCATGAACGCAGGCAGCCTGCCTGAGTGCCCAACTGTTCCACTGGCTGGAAGCTGCCTAAGGAAGCACTTCCCAGCCAGGGCCAAAGCTTGCACCTGACACCCTCTTCAGCACCCCAACCCCTTGCCCCAGGTCAGAACCCCCCTCCCAGACCCAAAATCCCTCCCAGACTCTGCAACCCCTCCTGCGACTGCTGTCAGAACCCCCTCTTGGAGCCAAACTCCTTCCCAGACCCTTTCACCCCCTCCTATAAGCACTGCCCCTGGTCAGAATCCCTGGTGCACCCAGACACTCTCTCAGACCACACACACTCTCCATTAATACAATAGAAAAGTGTGGCCTGTGACCACTTACCAAAATTCCTGGAGTGGCCTCCCCCGCAAAAATGACTGCCTACCCCTGCTTATTGTTACAGTATTTTGATTTTCAATTTTTACCAAAAACAAAACAGATTAATTTTTCTACTCAAAATTTATTTTGAAAATCACGATAAGCTTGCATCCTCAGTCAAGCAAATGTCGATGGTAAACTCCACTCCAACCTTCATTATTTACAATTAGAACTATTCTTTTAGTAATTATTTTCAGACTTACCAAAACCTTGCTAAGAGTAACCACACTACAACAAATGACTTACCTTGTCAGTAATTGTTGCTATGTAGCGCATACATTCTGAATCCGATGGAAATTGGTTTACTTCTTTCACTAGATAGCGAACCACCTTTACATGACCCTGAAAATTCAATCATCAAGTTGTTATTTCATACCAAATTAATAACACTTTAAAGCACACCACATTTGTCAAACATGGCTATAACTGGAATATACTGTACTAACCAATACCTCTATTAGGCATCAGGAATCTACCTTTCAATTCTTGGAATATGAATTAATACCCAATTCTCAAGACTAGAGATTTTCCAACCCCTTTCCTCTCCTACACACCTTTTTTCATTAAAAAAAATTACCAAATTATTTAAGTATTTATGGTTCTGGAGCATCAGATTTGACCCTCTTTCCTCATTTCAGAGGCATCTCACTCACCTCTCCACAATCAAGGAGGAAAAACTTTGTTTTAAAAATGTTGGGACTAGTAATTGTGGAGAAGTGCTTTAAAAAAATTACACTAGTTATTTATCTTTGAAAAATGCTATTCGTATCACATGTACAATAATCAGGTTTTCATCATTCTAAGTCTTATCTTTATTCAGGTCAATGTGCTTTATTGTCAATAGGATGCACAAAATCAATGGAATAAAATCCAATCATCAATGGGAAAAAAACACAACAAAATCAAGATGCTTATTTTCAAACCAAGCACAACGATTAATTATAATATTTCTTTTGTGCCAAATAAGTAATTCAATTTTAATCATTTTAACTTGATAGATGTTGGTGAAACAGAGTAGCTTAGAGACTAACTTGTTGTTTACTGACTGATTTAGGGCACAAATCCACTTGCAAAGGGAGCAGTGCATCATGAGACTTTCCTCGCCAGATGTATTTTCTATTACATGTCATCTTGGAGAGGGAAATCTCCTACAATTAAGATCATATGCAAAACAGTCTCAGCAACCCACCTTTGAGTCATGCTGAAACCGAGTACCTTGTATGCAACATCTTGGCCAATGAAGGTCCTGAAAACACTTCCAAACCAGATCAATTATATACAAAAAAACCTCCAGAGACTTCATCCATAATCAAGTTATAGATGATATTAGCCACTGACCTTGCATTTACCAAAATCAATTGAAGAACAGGGTTCATGACACCTTTCTCTACTGTGCAATTCCAACAAACTTATTTAATATCAATGAAATAGATATGTAATAGTTTAAACCTGGCTTACACATCACTAATCGTGTTGCTGCCAAATTATCGCTTGCTAATGAGAGATCCAAGGGATCAAACTTTTGTGTTTACACCTTTCCAACTCCTACGCCTCCATATACTCTACTCCTGGCAGTAACCAATCATTTAAATACAATTTTGTATAAAGTATTTGCAAAATAATACTTTACTCATGTCACACTGGGTCCTGTGATAGCATGTGCTCCCCATACTGACCCTATAAAAGCTGAATTAGACCAAGTGAACTCAATCAGCTAATTAGGTTGAAAATGGGGGAGCTTTAGTCTAGAGATAGCTATTTAGAGAGAAACTCCTCTGTAAAAGAAAGGTGGGACTTCTACAAAAAAGACAGGAAACTGGAAGCAAAAGGGGCTGCTGGGAAAGCCTGAAGTCGCTCCCTAGGCAGAGAGAGATGGGTTTGGGCTAGCAGAGTGTTTCTCAACCAGTGATATGAGTACCCTCAGGCAGTACTCAAGAGAAGTCTGGGGGGTACATCAACACAACTGAAATTTGGAGAAAACTGAATTTTTGTTTTTAAGTTTTACAGCGTTTTATTATTTTTGTACTTTTTACACCCAAAAATTTAATCACCCACCCGGCTATGATTAAATTGTTTAAACAAAAGTGTTGCAGTGGTAGAAAAAAAATTTGTGTGTCTGAAAACTGTAGGTACTGAGGGTACTTATGATTTTATTTTATTTTATTTTTTTAAAGGGGCCTTTTAAAAAAACAGGTTGAGAAACACTGGGCTAGCAAACCTAGAGAGTGGGAAGACTAGGAAGGTAGGACAGGGCTCAGAAAAAAGACAACAAGCCTTCAGTGCTGGTTAGAGGGTCATTGAGCTGGAACCTGGAGTAGAGGGCAGGCCCATGTTCCCAAATCAGCCACTGGGAAAATGGCACCAGCACGGCAGTGTATAGGAGGACTGCCTGAGCCTGTTTTGGGAGAAGAGATTTTCTCCACAAAAGAAGAAACCACAATAATGACCTAGCCAGAGAGCTAAATCACAAAAAGGCCACAGCAGCTCCTGGAGACAGAGGGCTGCAGACAGAGACACATTCGGCAGGATGGCTTGCAACTGCAAGGAGATGTGCTGACCTGGTGAGCTATTCCTCAGAATGGCAGGTGATGAACGCCATCGTAATGGTAAGTGGAGAACATGGTCATAGTCCCAAAGAGCCATATTTTTGTGGATTCAAACCAGACCCTCAAAATATTTCTGTAGTTTTTTTATTTACTTCTTAAAATATTGTGATAATTAAAAAGAGGAGATTTAGTAGATCTGATGTACCAATGTTCTGATTACCACTGCATAGGTAAATTTATGATGAAACAGTATTCTAATAAGGACAGGAGAAGAGGAAAGAAAAAATCCACACTCTACCTTTCGAAAGGCTGCCATAAGAGGTGTTATCTTTCTGTTATCAGCAGCATCCACATCGGCTCCAGCTTGTACCAGCAGCTGGACAACATCTAGATGCCCACCATTTGCTGCAAGCCACAGTGGAGTATTCCCCTTCTTATTCCGTACATCAATGTGAGCGCCCCTAAAAAAAGCAAACCGTTTTGATCAAAAGTTGAAGCAGCATTCTTTAATAAACAATACGCTGGACCCATATAATTAGGTCATTATCTACTTCAACTAAAACCATTTACCATTAAAATGCTGCATTTTGTATATGTTTAGAATGGAGATGTTCCAGTTCCTGAAACTGTTTTTTGACCTTCTCAATCCTTATAACGATATAAACATTTACAATATGCAAGCCAACAGTCCGAATGGCAACCTGAGCACATGCCAGAAATCCACGTGCAGGCCTTTGTTTGTAATTGTAAATGTATCTTAAGTTGTGGTCGGGCTTATGGGAGGGGCTTGCTGACAGCTGTGTTTTTATATGCCTTTTACTGGGCTACTCATGAATGTGCATTGGTATCTACGTTGGAAATGGCTGTTAATGACAGTATATTCACAATAGTGAATATTGCATGATGGAGGGTTCAAAAGATACCTTAACAATGAGGATTCAAGGAAATATTGAGATCTCTGATGTGATTCTGAGGTCTAAGCATGGTGAGGAAGAAAATGTGTGTTTGGATCTAATACGAAGTATAAGCTAACATTACTCAATGTTGTATCTCCAGTGAAATATGGAAAAGCAACCTAATACAAATTCTGGACCCTTTAACATCATATCTTCATATACAATACCTGCTAATGAGTAGCTCACAGAATTTGTAGTGCCCTTTGTCTGCTGCTATGGTTAAAGCTGTATCTCTTGATGAGGGTACGGGAGGAGCATTAACATCAGCACCTTTGTCCAGAAGAACTCTGCCTACCTCTGCATACCCACCCGAGGCAGCTTCCATTAATGGCGTGAGACCAGTCTAGATTGAGTAAGCAGGGAGAATAAAATAGTTATTTTTTCTTTTTAAATAAAAGACAGGAGTAACTTCAGCTTCCAGCAACAAGTTTTAATCTCAAACATATGCCTTTCCATCAATACCTTCAAGCCAAGTTTATATAAACTGTTACCAACATTTAAAAGGAAGAAATAAAATCACTTGCAGCTGGCCAAGAGTGTGTTATGCCTTGGAGACTAGGCATGCTTTTGGAGACTTGTGCTTTGCAGCATGATGTGGAGAACCCCACTGCTATCACGTTACTTGGCTGGACTAGTGTAAAAAGCCTATCTTGCACAGGCTTGTGCATGAGATAGCAAAGAAGGGATGGTCTGCTGTGGAGCTCAAGTAAATGAAGTTTTTCCTCCCTATGCAGAAACCTTTTTTTGCAACAACACCTGCGTGGCATCTATTAGGTGGGGAAAGACATAGCCAGACAAGTCTTGGAGAGGAGAAATACTATTGTAAAACAGCTGGTACAGAAGCAGATCACGTGATTTTTTTCTCTTATGTTCCATTTAGTGAGCAGAGGGAAAAGAGGGAACCTCTGTTCTGATTAGACATATCTTCATTCCTTGGCTGACTGCTCCACCTCACTGCTGTCACCCAGAGACACTATTTGGTCGGACAACAGACATAGCTTTTTGGAATAATGACTGTCAGCCGAGAAGCCTTTTCATGGCTGCAGAGTTGCTGGACAACTTCATTTATGGGATGTGTACATCAGGATTCCATTTCACCTCCATGGCATTGGAAGTCAAGCAGAATGCAGTGATTCCAGAAACAAACATAGCTTGCATTAAGATCAGCTTTCATGGGAGTCTCAAGAAATTTTATATAAAATGCTTAAGTGTAAGATTTATCATCATTTGGATGCTTGTAATTATCTGAAGATTAAATAAAGCTCCAGAAGCTAAAATTCACTGTTTACACAACGGGTGTATGTCTGTGTAGACAAACAACCTTAAAACAAAGGCATTTCTTTTCTTTTAAATAGCTCTATTAAAACTCAACATCTTGCAATAGGTGTGCGCACAGTGTTCCATAAGCAGACAGTTTCTAAACAGGAAATATTTATTTTATTTTCACTCTTTAGTTAAATTCCAGGAGGGAAAAAGTCACATGAAATATAGAACTTTTATCCAAGATAAAGTGTAAATCTGCTTAGCTGAAAGATATCTCATTTTTTCCTTACCTTAGCTCTATGCTCGACATTAGCTTTTCTGTCAAGCAGTAGGCTAACCACTTCAGTTCTTCCTTGGAAACAGGCCAGAGTCAAGGCAGTATTCCTATTGGTCTCTATCTGGGCATTAATATCAGAGCCCATGTCCAATAGTAGCTTAACAGCAGCAGTGTGCCCATTCATAGCTGCCAACATTAAAGGAGAAATGCCCAGTTTGCTACCAGTTCTGGGGGGGGAAAAAAACAATCAATCTTTAATTCTTACTATCTTTGAAAAACGTTCTGGGAAAATTAGAATGTGAAAAGGGAAAGCTCCCAAACTAGACGTTATTAAATTTGAAGAAGGTTGATAAAAGCAAGATCTTCTATAGTGTTTGCATTTGTGGGTATTATGTTCTCTTTCAGATTGTTAAGTTGTCTTATGAGGAAATTACTTTTTAGAACAGCTAAGCATTTTGTTGAGTCATGCAATCTGAATGATCAGAGCCAGTAAGTACTTTTTCACTACAAATTAAATGAATAACATTTTGAAAAGAAAGCCCAGTTATCATTGGTAGTTCTGAGCTTAGAACTATTATCAAATATGCAGCTCAAAATAGAAACATGTATCTATATTAGCCTGAAAGTTTCCCTTTTCTGAGTAATGAGGTCACAGATCTGTTACAGTAGACCTCTAATCTACCTGCAGCCTTGGAAGCAGAACTAAACCTAACTCAAGATTGTTATGCAGTACATTACTGTAATATCCAACTGGACTGACCCAAAGGCCATATCATGCTTCTCAGCATGCTACTGAAAACCTGCCAAAGGTAGACCATATCTGTTGATCTAATTACTCAGATAAGGATGGATACATTTTCTCATTCTCTCATGAAGGTCCACAGGTCTACTATACTGATATTTTAATCACTGTGTACATCTAGGGAGGAAGAAAGTGATATTACAATTCTAAAAATCTATTTGCTAAAATGCCATTTGCTGCTACCAGAAGATTAGAATTTGGAGCACCTTTCTCTCAGTGGGGAAAGTGTTCAATTTGGAAAAAGATATATTAAGTGATGATCATCTGGCCCACTAGGAGATCTTGTTCCACCATCAATACTGTAAATAGGATGACAACTACTAGAACAAATCTGTGGGCCTCAGTAGAAGAGAGAGTGAGTGACTTTGACAAATATTTGAGGCTATAACAGCTATAAAATCATGCTAGAACTATTTGAAAAGCTCTATTTACAAAGAGCCTGCCCTCTTTAGAATGATCAGATCGGTAAGCAAAAGAGACAATATTCTTTTGCATTCAGCAACTTATACATACTATAAAACAGTTTTTTATATAAAATTTTTAATACCTTTTGGTGCCTTGAAGGAAGAAAAGGAGGAGGTGGGATGGGAAAGGAATAAGAGGAAAGAAATGCCATGTCCAGACAACGAATAGTTTCTTGTTTCAAAAGTATTGCTAGCAGACTGATCAAAGTCAACAGGAAGATTTTCCCCCATAACCCAGACTGGAGTACAGGATTCCCTCTAAGCTGCACAGCAGCACGGCCCTGCAGCTGCTTAACGAGACCCACTAGGGGCTTAGGGCTGCCGCGAATGGAGCTGCCCGGCTGGAGGAGGGGCACTTCTCCCTGGGCTACAGTGGCAGCTCCCTGCTGAGGGCAGAGCAGCGAATCTCTCCCAGTCAGTAGGGACACGTCCCCTCCCTACTGGCTGGGAGAGACAAACTGCTCTGTCCTGAGCAGGGAGCTGCCACTGTAGCCCAGGGAGAAGTGCCCCTCCTCCAGCCAGGCAGCTCCATGCGCGGCAGCCCTAAGCCCCTAGTGGGGCTCATTAAGCAGCTGCAGGGCCGTGCTGCCGCGCAGCTTAGAGGGAACCTTACTGGAGTACTATGAGTTCTGTAGCAAAACATGGAGAGAGACTTGAAGGAAGAGGCAGAAAGAACAGGAGTTAAAATTGTATGGGTCTTCAAAAAGTATACTTAAACCATGCTTATCTAAAACTGGGCAAAAACTAAAGCAACGACTAGGCAGGCTGTACATTTTTTAAAATATTGTATCAAGATTAAAAGCTTTAGGAATAATGAGTTTGTGTTTCACACAGTCACCAAGGGAATTTTTATTTTAGATTTAACGAGCAGGAGAGTAGAAACGAAAGAGAGAACTTACCTAGAATTAATTTCTGCACCAGCATTTAGTAGGATTTTGATGATGTTCACATAGCCACCAGAAGCAGCTAGACTTAGAGGTGTGTAATCAGAAACATTCCTGTGCTCTTTGTTTGCCCCTCGAGCTAGCAGCAACTCCACCACCTGCGACGTTACAAAATAAGTTACTTTTGATTCTCTCCTTGAACTTGAAAACCTAACTGGAGAAAATGTTCTTAACATATGAATACACCAAATAAACATTTATAGAAAAAACAGGCCTCTGCTTTGAAAGCAATCATTTTTAAAATAAAGAACTTTCTTAATCCTTCACACCATGTCCCTAGTTTCAGAAAAACAAGATCACCGTTGTAATTATTTCGCCTAAATTTCAAGGCAATAAAATTAAAAATGTTAATAAAAGACATGGTCCCAAAAAGTTGACAATAAAACAGTTTTGGCTTGGATAATTACAAATTTGAGAAAAAATGTAATGACATTCTGCAAAGGAAATTTCTTTAGCGTGTGGAATAGACTACAGTGTTCATCTCCATGTGATGAGCCCCGCAAACCATTTTGATTTAATAGTACTTCAGCTACCTATGCATACACAATTTTCTCCATCCTACAATGAAGCACTCTGACCTTCCCCCTTAACTAAATATGCTCAACAAATATCCACCATTTTCAGTCAGAATGCTGGGATAGGACAAAAAAACAAAACAAAACAAAACAAAAACACCAGTGATGTGCCTTCATGCTATTTTTACCACCTACTCCATTTTGCACAAAACTCTCAAAAGCAATACAGTATTGATTCTCTGCTTCTGCACAGATACTGTAACTGTTCCCAGAAGATGCACAATAAGGAGGGGACAATAGAAACAACTTGTTTCTCATAGGCATGTCTTCCTTAAATGTTCATATCTAAGTGAAGTGGTCACGGTGCTGCATACTGTGCAGCAAATTGGACTTACATTTTGCAGAAAGATTCCAGATTACTGTAGCACTCTGGTGCAAGAGAATTATTTTTTTATATTCATATTATAATACATAACCAATCCTCAGTAAGGTTGCAGTTCATCTATATATTTTAATAGTAACAGTCCTTTAAAGTTGGGGTGCTGTAGAAGTCTAGGTATCTTTTTTGCCCATAGTAGGAAAAATAAATCTGATCTTAATCTAAACCATGCAACTGGAAACCTGCTTCTACAGAGAGGGTGCCTTATACATGAGTAATTTTCACTTCACCTCTTGCCTTCCCCCTGAACAAGCCAAAGACAATGGCGTGTCCTTAGTTCTCTCCGACTGCGCTTCAATATCTGCACCATTATCCAACAAGATTTCAACAACACCAACGTGACCAGCTGTTGCAGCCAAAATAAGAGGAGTAAATCCTGAAACAGAATAAAGAATATCTGAATCTCTCTTCATCTATTTTTAAATCTTTAACAACTTTAGTTATAGCAATAGAAAGAAAATTGGGTCACCATGAATAAAGTCCACAATAAATGCAAAATTGTACCTAATACCAGGTTCTAAGCATGTAATTGTTCTACTGTAATTAAGATACTGGAGTTCACTCTAAATGAAATCCACACACATTAATATGCTGAAATTCCTACCTTTTTTGTCCCTATGCTCAATATTAGCTCCTCTCTCTAGCAGTGTTTGTACTAATTCTTCATGGCCACCAGCACAAGCAAGAGTCAATGCTGTGTCATGATTACTCTCCGTCTACAAGGAAAAAAATTACACATACTTCAAAATAGCAAAATACACTTTCCTTCATTTTAAAATTCCATCATCATTACTGCATCAAGATTTAAATATATACATTGAACTTCTAGTCCAGTATGATTTTAGTTACCCAGATGCCCACTTATCATGGGTTTGGTCAATTTTCCCATAAACTTTGTTTACAACCACCAGTCCTGTCTCTGTGCTGTTAAGCTCTAATTTATCCCTAAATGTCTTCCAGGAGCCCAATAAGCAGTGGAAGTGTTGGTAATGCTGCTAGACAATAATGACCTTCCACGGTTCCACAAATTCTGTGGTCAGGTCCTGAAGATGCAACCTGTACCTCTGTTACAAGACAAATCTTTTAGAAGTCTAAATATTTTTAAAAATAATTATATAGTTTCAAAAAAAGATGTGTAATCTTCCTCAAATTAGATATCAAGTTTCTGAACTCAGCCCTTTAAACAGAGGTTCAATAAGCATCTTCAAGAACTAAGATATGTCTGATAAAATGTTTAATCTTTAAAGATCATAACTCCAGTCCTGCAAGTTACACTCCAAATACAATATGCACTGAAATTGTTGCCATCTAAGAAATGTGTGGATTTTTTAGTTTTTACCCCACTATAGCAAATCTGCAAATAAAAATTCATTTTCATCCTTATAGCTAGTGTTTCTGAAGCATTAGGCCTTAAAAAGGGAACAAATCAATTGGCAGGATTTACTTCTGGAGTAGTGTCAACATTTACTGATAAACACAATGTAAAGGACCTGATGGGAAACATGCAAGCGGAAATAAGTATATGACAAAAAGAATAAGGACAAAGTTTACAGGTAACTGAATTTTAAATTTCTAGTTAGTAAAAGAATGGCTAAAATAGGCCTGGTACTTAACAAAATTAAATCAAGGATAACTTCCATCCTTCAAAGAAAAAAAACAAAAGGATTTCAAAAATGTAAATAAAAAAGTTTAAAGTTTTGTAAGACCCAGAAAAAGGCTTTAAACTGCCCTCTTCCATTTCCCTAAGGCAAGAGTGATATCTTGGCCCAAATGTCTAATTCAGAACAAATAAACAAAAAATCCCATTTCCTTTTTAATAGGAATGTAAGCACTCAAAGTTGACACTCCCCAGAAATAAGCTGTCCACAACTGATAACATTTTTAGCATGGCCTAGAACTATGCTAAACAAATGCAGTTCTGGGAGCAAGAAGATGTAAAGCAACCTGTGCAGCAAGACTGAAAGTTCTGACACAATGTAAATACTTTAATTTCTTCAAATCAACTACTTTTCACTGAAAAACAAATCCTTTAAACACAATAGTTATCAAATTCAGGTCCCAGGAAACATTCTGAGAGCCATACAGTCAGGTTAAGTGATCAGCTCTTATGAGAAACTCCATTAAGTGCTAGAAGTACACAATCACTGCCTTGTTATATGAGCAAGGGACCAGGTTTAATACAAACAGTTCCTTTCAATTTAAAATGTCCTTGGCTCCTGCTTTTAACATTTTTGATTTCTGTAAAATGCATCCACTCTCTCTAAGTAACCATTTCTATATTTTCTGTTATTTCTAATTATCAACCATTACGGACTGATGCACTCATTGTTTATGACATTACCCATGGGGCCCATATAATAGAGCGATATGTGTTTCATCAAATCCTATCAGTGCTTGATTAAAGAATGATCAGCTTATTCAATGATGTATATGTGCCAAAAAGTAAAAGCTCTGCTATTTGATACAAACTTTTACTGAGATTATGACAGACTTTTAGATGGAACCTTTAATAAAAGGCAGTGGTCATCTTCCACTTTTTAAAACAAATTATTTCCACTCTGACAGCAAATCTTTCTAAAATGTATGTGTGTGCAGGGGTGGAAGAGAAGAAACAGCTCCTGGCTGACATGTAGCAGCACAAGGCAGAGAGAACTAAAGTTTGGTACCAACTTCTATCTTCTGTTACTGAAGCTAGCAAGTACTGGGAACACCACAGTTAGCACACACAGAGGCAGCAATGGATCCCAGATGATTATGGTGATAACTAGAGCCCTGCAAATCCATGGATATTCAATTTATGTCCACAGGTATCTGTATCCATGGATATGGATGCGGCTATCCTTGGCTCATTTTTGCGGATACATAGTTTTGTATCTATACAGGGCTCTAGAGATTAGGGATGTTAAAAATTGTGATTAATCAACTAATCAAGTAGTCGATGGAATTTCCATCAACTACTCAATTAGTCGATAAGGGGGACACTCGCTATCCCACTGCGCCTCTCCCTTTGCAATGTACAAAAGCAACAGGCAGCTCTTGTACATTTCAAAAGGAGACGCACATCAGTAGGACGCTTCTGCCATCCCTCCCCCTCGCGGAGATGATGCTGGGGAGAACTGGCCTTTAAAGCCGGTTTCCCGCCCCCCAACACTGGCTCCTGCTCCCTCCCCTTGCTGCCTCTCTCTGAGTGACTAGTTGAGTGACTACTTGACTATCCGATAAGCTTATGCTTATCAGGTAGTCAACCAGTCGACTAGTCACTTACATCCCTACTAGAGATAAGGCTGTGTTGATTCCTACCAACCCAGGAGCCAAGCTGACTAGCTGTGGAGAGTTTGTGTGTATTCACAGACAGAAAGCTTTGCGCAATGATATTTAATCACAGGATTTATCAGTTAATACTGCACCAGAGAAAGTGAAAACTAAATGGTCAGTCATAAAACAAAATACCTGCATTTTTTCCACCTGTTGTGTAGCCTAGATGAGAATACAATGCAATTGCCCTACTGAAATACGCCGAGTTTTATATTCCACCCAATTGTCTAGAATGCAACTAAATATAAATCAGGACTGTTTACTGGTGGTGATTCATTCATTACAAAGCAGCAAATAGCTTCACCACAAGTGTGCTGCACTGATTTCAGGCTTACCTGTGCATCAATATCTATAGCAGGGTAGATTGGTAGCATGGCTGAAGGAGAAATGATAGGACTTGGAGCTGGCGTCTGAGGCTGGGAGACAGATGTTGCAATGCTGTGGGTAGGAGTGTTAGACATTGCAGATGCTCTTCCACTCACTGCTGTTGAACAGAATTACTACATTTAGTACAAGTGAAATGCACTCTTTAGATATGTAACATCACAGCAAGGAGACAATGAAATACCAGAAACATTTGTAATGGTCTTTATAAATTATATTTTGAAAATATATCATTTTTAAACATTTAATTCTTTGGCCTTAACAAATCTGATATCAACCTAAACTGGAGAAATGCGTGAATGTTAAATTTGTGGCATTTTCTGAAAGCCACCTCTGGGGGGGAAAAAATAGTACTTTTCCTGATCAGATACTTTATTCACAGTGGTACACGATTAACTGAATCAAAGCTTACATGCCATTAAAAAGAGACTGGAGCACAGCCAGAGTAAATAGATACTTAAAGCTATATATTTGGGGTAACGATGGGTCCCGGAGATCATACTAAAAAACACAAGACACTAATGCAAAATAGCAACGATAGTGTGGAAGCTCCTGACCAGTCAGAATTGATCAAATATAAACTACATGTTCTGGGGGAAGCTGAACATTTCTATAAAAATCCTTTTGCCAAAGGTATTAATTAAAAGTTCTGGCAAAAGTAAACCATCAATAAATACTATTTTTGCCGCATATCAAAATAGCATAATTAGCATTTTGAATGCAAAATTTTCCTAAAGAACCTTTTATATTCAAGATTGTGCCAGTTTCTGGTAAAGTATCCTTTTAAACAATGTATTCTGTGTACACATTAGGAATTAATGGATTTTTCTGCTCTCCCTTTTTTATGTTAGTGAGGGTCTTTAGAACCTCCCTGATTATACAAGACAACTATGAAAATGAGGATCTACAAAGTGCTGTCAAATGCATAATGGATTTGAAAAAAAATTCAAGTATATTTTTGAATAGTTTGAGGTGTTACTTGTAGCTCCAGTAATCACAGAATTTAAAGAAATGCATGTTTCAAATTCATACTGTTCTTTTACTACATAAAACAGAGTGGCTATGCCTGAAAACACTACCCCTATACTCTTAAAGCGTCTAACATTTTAAAATTTCTTCTCTGAAGTTGGTCTAATACATGGGAGAGATGCCAGATTAGCAGGCCTGCACACTGAAGTCCTTTATTCAGCAGTAAAATCGTAGGCAGCAGACATGCAACTTTCACCACAGCATCCCACCAACCTGACTAAACCTCAGCCCAAAGGGGCCAACATTTAATCTCTGTAAAAACTCAATTTTTGGCCTTCTTGCTGAAATTGCCAACAAGGGAAACAGGAAATGCTAATTATGATGGGAACCACCAACTTACTTCATACAGAACAAACTTACAGATAATGCCATCTAGTTATTAATTCTTTAAGTTTCACCTAAATGGCTAAAGAATGGCAACTCATACCTTTAATGAAAAGGAAATCAGTCTTCCATAGTATTTCATTACAAAGTTATCACTGGATATGGATTCAATTCTTGCACCCAAGATAATTTGGCCCAAAGACAAGGTGTACTATATAAGTCATTTCAGGTTAAAAAGAATATTAAAAAGAGTTGTGGTTTCAAGGAATTCTAGTCCAGAGAACTTCATATCCAGAAGCATCAGCTCAAAGTATTCATGTTCATCAGGGGTCTTTTTTTTTTTTAAACTTAAAAGCAGCTCAGGTTCATTATCCCTATGACATAAAGATGTTACCTAAAAATAATAGTTGAGGTTTGATTTAGAACAAAGAGGAAATTCAGAGTTAGAACTCTTGCTCAATTATTTGTTCATTATGTCAGAGCACATATGAAATTTTTCTAAAAGCCAGCAAAACTAGAACCCCAAACTCTGAATTTACTGCCTTTTATGGATTTAAAGAACAGAACTTTTCAAGCAGAACAAAGTACTTTAAACCCTGAAGTTAAAGGCATCGTCAAAAAAAGTTTGATTCCCAACCTATCAATATGTTATAAATGAACATCTTTTTCTGTCTTGTGACACTGGAGATACATGTTAAGTTGAGAATTATTAAATGAGAAAAAGGTAAAAACGTGTTAATTTTTAGGCCTAGCAATCATGAGGGTAATACTTTAAATGCCAGAAAGCTCCTGATCAAGTTGAAATGGTCATTCAAAAGCATACCCCCTAAAGGCAACCAACAAAACCATTCATCTAAAGTGTTCTAACAAAAACTAAGAAGCATTCAATAAACAAAAATGTCTTTATATTATCTTTCCAGCAATAAATGAGTACTAGGCCCACTTTATTAAAACTTAGAAATATTTTTACATTAACTATTTTAATGAAGGGTTTTATCATCAAGGCACTTTTTTTCATCTGTCACAAACAAGCAAAACAAAATTAATTCCCTACTCACACCACTTTTTTTTAATTTTCTGACTAATGTGGTTAAGTATAAATATCTGTGTCACTAGTCAGCCGAACATCTACGACTGGATGTTCAGGAAATGAAGAGATTTTCTTGCAAATGACACAGAAATTAGAAGCATTTAGTATGCCCTGCAGCCAGATCTGCCACATACTCTTCTTTCTCCTGTTGAAATGTAGGATAAATCTTCAAAAGCATTAAATGTGGTTTTCAAAAGTTACTTTTCAAAGTTACTTTGGAGTTAATGAGTGTTAGGTTCTTAAATCACTTTTGAAAGCAGGACCTAGGTACTCTTGACCAATTTCATTTGTATTGAAGATTAAAGACAATTGCAGTATTTGGATTTTTATATCTGATTTTCCTACGTACTGCCATCAGGAGGTCTACTTAACTAATTTTTACACTGGCTTCCTTTTCCAGAACTTTTTCCCCCTCTGGACTTAAAGTGACGCTCTTACAATTGACATGTTTTCCTCATAGTCCCCACAAAAACACCAGATTGTACACTTGTAAGCTAAGTACTCCAAATATTGCAGGAGAGAAGGAAAAAAAGAAAAGTTCACAAGTATCAGTAAGTTGAGTGAAAGCTGTATAAGATAAAAACCTGTTTTAGAGCACTAAGTTCTATCAAATAACTATACAGGAAAGTAAGCCTGACATTTTAAAAGGGAACATTGTGCTCATATATGAGGAATGTCAACATGTATTTGTTTGAAGAGCTAATATATCTGTTCTTCTTGACTAAGGGGATAATGATATGCACTTTTTAAAATTAAGAATTGGTACTCTTTGTATGGTAAAAACTATCATACTGTTCATTTAGTTTCTTCAACGTTTTGAAATTTTTGCACTATGCTGAACATTAGTTATTTTCTTAGAGATGTTCTCATTACTGTGCACACAATTCTATTCTCATGCGGTTCATGTTCCTTGCAATGCCAACTTAGAATGACAGAGATATTCTTTCATACTGCACTGCTGTAATTTGATATGTGAGACTGAAGAGAGACAAGCAAGAGTTTCATTAGCTTTATCTAACTTTTTTTTTAATTGTTTAAAGATCTTACTGTGACTCATTTGTTTCTGGCATTTTTCAAATATTTTGTAGAAGAGTCAAGATTTCGGAATTTAAGATTAAAAACGATGTTCCTAGAATACACTTTTATGGATCTGTGCAATTACATATTCACAATACGTCCTGAAATAGTAAATAGACAACGTGTTGTGACTATCACTTGGCAAATACAATACCACTCCTAAATAGTAACAGATTAATAACATGGAGCCTGAGAAGCTGAAACATGTGAACGTTCCTCATTTTATATTTATATTGGTTCTTTTAAGTGGCCTTTTCATGCAATTTTCAAGCCTAAAAGTTAAAACCAATCACATTACATCAATTTCTGTTCCTCCAGGAAGTCCGTATCTTGTAGTCAATGGACCAATAAAATGTAATTAAGTTGTGCTTACTGTTCCTTCACAGTAACTTCCAGAGCACACCATCAATACATACCAATAATAATACAGAGATCTGTATATTATTTGTAATACTGATAGCATACACTAAAAATCCTTAAGGGACATTAAAATGCTATTGCAGTAATTTGCTCTAAGACATATCTTCAGAAGCATTTCTAGAATTTACAAAACATCTCAGAATTTTGACATTCTATTCCCATCCAGGGTACCTACTTACTGTGTAGAATTTGTCAGGTTATTTATTCTTTCCTATGACCCACTTTGGTTGTAAACACAACTTGATCTCATAAGGACATTTTGTGAAACTTAAATGTACTGTTTGTAAAATGTTTTGAAACCTTTGACTAGAAGTCATGTACAATTTTCTTCTCTCTCTTCAAAAGGTAACAAAGACAACCCTCAACATAGAAAACTACAAAAAAATTGAGTGGAGCAGAAGTCTCCTAATAGCACAACGCAAGGGAGAAGGTGTTACAAATTAAAGTGGCATGGACTGAAATTATTTTTTATTAAAAATATACATTTATAGTTTTTACATGCTAAATAATTCGCAGGTTACATATATAGCCTTAATATTTAAAATATGTTTGTTTATAAGTAAACTGATGTGACTCTTATTCATCAGGATCTGAATTCAAGATTAACAACAGCATGAGAAATAATGACATTAGCACCTCGAGCGAAAGCAGGGAAGGGTCTTCCTTGCCTTCTCACCAACTCTTGCAGGTTAAACATGAACCCTGAACTCGGGTCCTAATAGACAAGTAAAAATTAGTTTTCAAATGACCTGTTTTTAACATTTGTCATTCTTAAACTCAACTACATAGGCTGTTTCTTATTTCTAGTCTACTCCTGAGAAGTGCTGAAAACCCAACAAACTGCAGTGGGTCCTTCTGATTTTTTCCAATGCTACCTTAGTTTTAATTTCTCATTCAAAAAAGTGAAAATGTAAAAGCTATTTTATCAGTTGACATTCTAAAAGGGGTTCCATTTGTTGCAACCTCAAGTAATCAAGGTGAAAAAACTAGCGACACTGCATTTGAGGAGACAAACTTTAATTCTGGTAGCTTCAGGGGGTAGCCGAGTTAGTCTGTACAGGATAAATGTAAAAAACAACAAAAGGACTGGTAGCACTTTGTAGACTAACAAAACATGTAGATGGTATCATGAGCTTCCACTTCTTCAGATGACCGGAGTTATGAGTTTAGGATGTGTAGATGTACCTCAAGTGACACCATCCCTAAGTCTTAGTGAGTCAAACATTCCATGGAGAGACACCATGAAGTCTATGGAGTACACAGCAAATATATTCTACTTTGCATTGCACTGAGCCAAATTCATCGCCTGTATTATGGCAGCTTGAATTCAGACTTTGCAACTTAAACTGTACAGCATTTTGAAGTTTACTTATTTGTACCCTGTTCACTTTTTACAAATAAAAATGGATTCTTTTTAACATTAGTGGCTTAGTGATTTGAAATTTACTTTACAGAAACTCAGACTGATCCTGAAAACTTTCCACACATGCAACTCAGTCAGACTTCATTGAACACTGCACACACATTGCTATTAGTAGAACTGGGACTTAAGAATGTGAAATATATTTGATTCAGATATAAATTGTAAATAAATCTAGCCTTTCATAGAACTGTGCCCCCAAAATAGACTTGTGAATCCTCAATATTTACATGGAGTTGCATGTAATTATATTTCATAATATATTTTAAATTGTAAATGAAATTTAGGTTCTATTTAAATTCAGTATGTGTAATTACATGTAATTACTGTTTAGAAGCTGTAACCATTTTATCTGACAGATGCACCATCTGGTATTAGGTATCCCAGTGGAAATCACCACTTCTCCTTTTTCTCACTGGAATGGAAGGAGAGAATTCTTCTCTGGAACTTTCAGTTTAACTTTTGCCTTCTGACATTTTCAAACCTGGCTGACTAGTTTAAGCTTCTGAACAGCACACTGATTTGCAAAAGGTGTTGGGCTCCTTTAACTCCTACTGACCTCAATGGAATTTGAAAGGGCTCGGTCATTGTGACAATGAACCTACTATTCCTAATCTAAGTTTTAGACACCCAGGTTTGAAAATTTTAGCCTTAATATTTAGAAACATTCTCCATGTATTGTTTTCTTCACTCCTCTATATGATAATGCTACTGTAATTGCCACAATATGTTGGTACAACATAACTTTACTCCTGTAGACAGATATCATAGATTACCTCCACTGATATGCTTCCCAAATGGCACATCTCAATAATTAGTATCATATAATTAATATTTTTCTTAATTTAAGATTAGTAAAGCTGTACTTATAATCAAGTTTGAATACATGTTGACCTCCCTCAATGGTAATTTAAAAGATTCAGTTACAGGTTTACTAGGAATAGACTGAAAACTAATATTTAACTGACAAGTTGTATAATTAAGAAGGGGAGCAACAAATGAAATGTTATTTGGCTGCAGAACATGCTATAAGGGAATCAGCACTGCTAGCCTTCTATACTTCCAGTTGTATCTAAACTCTATTTTACTCATAGTGTCCTGTTTGAAAAATCTAATCTGTATGAATTTCTTTATACTGGATTATTTTAAGATGAGATTTGGAAAAATTAAATTTGCTTAGATAACGGTAAAGCAATTTAAATCTGTGTATTTCTTAACAATAGATATAGGCTTATTTAAAATTCATTCTTACCTATGGCTCAATTCCTAAATAATTAAAAAGTTTATTTATGGCAGTTCTAATTCTAAAACCGAATGCAGAATATCTATGCCAAATGGTCTTGCTTGGAGTATGCTAGTTGATGGAACTCTTTCAAATATGAAATCTTTTTCTTAATAAATAGGTACAAGCACTGAAGAACAGTAGCGTCAGGCTGATGCTCCACATCTGAAAATGGGTTGCAATAGTACCATAGCTCCAAGGGTGGCGAGAGCAACTCTGCAAAATAAGATGGCATTTTGCACATACAGTATACCTACCTGTCACATGGGCAATGGACATTTGAGATTTTGGGAAGCCAATCCTGCTATCTAAAAATGTTTACCTAAGACTACTGAAAATGAAGCTCTAAGAAAAAAGATCAGTATACCAAAATAGTTCATTGTTGTGGCATTTAGAATAAAACTGAACAGGAAAAAAGTTGATATACTCTCTACTAGCTTTTAGCAAATTATAAATTATACCTGCTCATAACAATATAAACCCACCTGCCATGATGTCATCCAGCGTGTCATTGAGGGTCTGAGCAGGGCTGGCTACCATTAACCCTTGCTGAGTTTCTGTCAGAATTCCTTGCCCCAGCCCTGCCAGCTGTGCTTGGCCCAACACTGGCTGTCCAACTATAACACCTTGCAGTTCTGTAAGATTTGCGATGGACCCTGGAGGTAGGGAACCTGTTGCCAGAGGCAACGCTTGTGGCATCGCCAAAGGCTGAATAGGTGCAAAACCCATCTGCGCAGAAGTTTGCTGAGGGTCATCCTTGAGCAAGATGGGGTCCACCTGCTGTAATCGTGCATAGTCTCCTTCTGAAAGTTGTTCTCCAACCCCAACAGGAGTCAGTAGTCCCAGATGCTGGCAAGACTGCTGCTGCTGCTGCTGCTGAAGCTGAATTCTTTGCGCTTTCACCTCTAGATATTGCTTTTTGAGCTGCTGCTGTGTTTTCAGTTGCAACTCTCGCTCTACTTTCTGCAGTTCCTCCAAAATCTTTTGTTTCTTCTGAATTTGTTCCTCTCTCGGTTTGTTCAATTCCTCAATCTTCTCCTTGGTAAGCTGATCAGCATGTGCCAATTCCAAGGACTGCAGCTGAGCATTTTTTTCTATGGCTTCTTTTATCCTCTGCTCAAGCTCTGTTAACTTGCCCTGAGCCTCTTCTACAATGCTCTCTGGCGACTGATTGGTGACGTAACCCTGTACATCCTGGTTGTTTGTTGGCAAATGGCTGCTGGACTTTTGTTTAGAAGCAGCTGTGTGAAAAAGAAACCCCCTCAGAACCAATGGAAGTGCACACGAATGGCATCCTCATTATAGAGCTACTATCTGGATGTTTAAATGGACAACAGTTATGCACCAATGTACTGCACACATAGAAGGGGAACTGTACAGTAAGACTCTTATGAAGAAAGCCATATCTTGCACATAATATTAATTCAGAGATTAGCCTGCATATCTAACAGCGGATTATTATACATCACGTAGAACAGCTTTGTAAATTATTTTTAGGGTATTTGTTTCACCAGTAGTTAAATGTCTGAACAAAAAATGACTGCCTCAAGATGTGTGGTAGGCAAAATACAAAAAAGAAAGGGAAGGAAGATACCATCCCTAGAATTGATATTTTGGTTTGCAGATGGTGTCAAATCACACATGAATGGAAAAACCAAGGAACCAAGCAGAACAGTTATCTGATGGGCAGTGGTTTTTTGTTTAAGACTCATCTTTATAAATCTGATTTGGTGGATTAAAAAATAATCTAATCTAAATAGGAATATTTAAAAATTTCACACAAGGAGTCAAGCTTCATCCGCTTGACATTCAGTATTAAAATCCCAAATAATAAAGCAATAAAATACAAACTAGCATGTTCTGAATGGACATCTATTGGGTTCCACACCTCCCTGAAGAAGACCCCAGGAAAGGGAAAGAATTCAGTCTTCACGTAAAAAAGGACAGTGCACTGTATAGTCTAACAGATTTATAGTGAACAAGTCAATCGTGATTAAACCAACACTGTAACAAGTACATTTTATAAAGAAAAGTGATTAATAGTTCAGAATGGAAGGGAAATGAAAAGCCAGTATTCCTAACTGTAGATGTACACATTTTCTTCCAGCAGAACTTAATTTGTAAAGTATTACAAAAGCAGATATATTACACACATATATACCACCCATACGCAAAAATATGAACTGGTGGCCTTTGGTAGAAAAATATTCAGGAGATTCTTAATGTAGAAGTGCATCAAAAATATTATAGATAATGTGTCAAAAATGAACACCAAATTTACACTGAGTTCAACTACTTTGCAAAGAGAACCCAAGTCACATTCTACAGCACAAAAATCAAGAAATTCTGTTTTTAAATACAGTTAGACTACTATCCCCTATGGTGATATAAATTCCACACTACAAAATTACTGATAACAGCGATCAGTGACAATTCTTTTAAAGTTTTAACTATTAGATACTAGTTGACAAGTGACATATGTGAATCTTGAATGTGTGAAAACCACACATTACACAATATTTTTAGAGGCAGATTTCTTGAAAAATTCCAATTTAAAGAAGTTTTATGGACATTTAGTCTATAATGTAGGTGAAAACAGTCCTTACAAAAATTAAATTAATTCCCTTGACTGATTCCAGAAAAAACTGTCTACAGGAACTTGTCAACTAAAAAAAAATGAAAGTAACCCTAAATCTTCCATCTAGAAAGGATGTTTTTAAAGTAGGCTAGAACTGACCTTTATTTCTGATGGGAAGGGTTGTGGCGACATTGGCAGGGGGTTTGTCAGGCTCCTGGGGTGGGACGACCATGGGCAGTGCTTGGACTGGTACACGAGGAGCCTAAAACATTGGACACTAACAGGTTAGAGTTCTTCTCTTCCTATATACTTAATTAGATACTATACTTCAATAAATATTAACAAATTGTCACTGTTACAAAAGTGGCATGCATAATATATAAAAAATACTGTTTAACCCCTTTTCATATATTGAGTTCAGTGCCATTAGCTGTTAACTGTTCCATACCATTATTAATATGGGTCCTAAGCATGTCACATTCTTAGGCCGTGTCTACATTAGCAAACTTAGAGTGGCATAACTGTACTGATGCTGCTATGTTGCTGTAAGAAAGTTCATAGAGCCGCTCTATGCCAACAGAATAGAATTCTCCTGTCGACATAAAACCACCTAAACCATCAGAGGGAAACGCTCCCCTGCTGACATAGCACTGTGCTCACAAGCACTTAAGCCAATGAAATTTGTATCATTTAGGGATGTGGTTTTTTCCACCAAGAAACATAATTTTTTTCTACATAAGAAAACATTCTAACCATTTCAATATAATGAACATGGTAACCCATAATAAATCTGCAGTGCAAATTTAAGACACGGTTGATTGCAAATGAAGATTGAAATAACATTTCTTACTGAAGAAGTGTTATTTTCCATTGTTAAGATCTTTTTCCTCCTTGAAATAGGCAGAGGCTACCAAAGGATTTTCATTTTGTACTTCAAATGCTAGAATCTCTTCAAAAAAGCTCATCTAGTAACCTACAAAATGTGCTATACCTATGTTTCCAGATATTTTTCATAACTTATTTACTGAGAACTTTAGTACCTCAAATTTCAACTCACAGACAAATGAAATCACACCCTGCATTACTGCTTGCCTCTTACCCTGTTTAAATCATGGGACGGCGGGGTCAGCTGGGTGACATCAGGTGCTGGAGCAGAAAGCAAGTTATTTGGATAATCCAGCAGGTAGCAAACCACACTAGTATGACCACCTTTAGATGCCTCTATCAACATAGTTGAACCATCCTAAAGAAAGAAAGAGCACACTACTTAAGAAAACTATAATAGTGCATGAGAAAAGTTAATTATTTCATTAGCTTAGGGAGACATCTCTACATCACGTATTAAAATGGCATGGTTGACAGGCTCACTGATAATCGTGCATTTTCCACAACTTACAAAAAATTCAACATTTTTACAAGACTATCTTAAAACAATAATTGACATTCTGAAATTATGAGAATTATAGTAATATTTTTTCTAAAATCAGAATTGATGTTGATTATAGTTTCCATTTGGAGTTCATTAATTCAGCCTCATTTCTTAGCGCAAGAATTCATGACTTCCTGTGGATAATACTCTCCTTCAAACAGTGTTATACACGTAGGGTTTGCTTTCACTATTGCGGTAAATTGATGATGCTGCATCGATTTGGTGATGCCGATTTTGCATCTCCTGTGAAGATATGCTGCATCTCCCGTTGACATGACTGCACCTCAACAAGAGGTGGATGCATGTTCACAGGTGAGCGTCTAAGTTCATATAATTTACGTTGCTCAAGGGTGTGGGTTTTTCACACATCTGAACAAGGTAACATACATTTTAGGCAGCAGTGTAGACAAATCCTTAGTGCCAAGGGTTCTCTTCGATGATTATAAGGATTTTGTTTATCGCTATCAGCATTTATAATTTTGAGAGTGATTGCTATAAAATTTCCATTATATATGTCAGCTTATGTAGCCAGTTCCTACACTTATTTCAAACAATAACCAGAAGACTAGTTTAGAAGACAAGGAAAAATACAAATGTTAAATATACTTACTTTTAGTCTGTGTGTAGGATCAGCTCCATGAGCTAGCAATAATTCCACAACCGCCAAATGACCTCCAGCACAGGCCAGCGACAATACTGTATGATCATTGTTAGCTGTGGTCCTATTCACATTTGCTCCTTCAGTGCAGGTGGGGGAAGAAATAAGGATGATGGGGGAAAAAATCACTTAATAAAAAGATGAACTATAAAATTTGTCTTTTACCCACTCCTGTTCTAGAATCATTGCTTAATTCCACATATATTAGCCTAATATGAAACAATAGCTTAAAAGTAATTAAATGCATAAATCTACTTCAAACTTATTTGATGGCCACAAATGTTAGGAACAGACATCCAGACCATTATATAGCATTATTTTCAGCAAATCTGATAATATGAAGTTATAATAGTTAACAAAGACGTCCAATCAGCTATATAATGGATATAAAATATTATTTTTACTAAGTGATACAGGGAAGATAACAAATATTAACACTCCCAGCCAAGAATGTGCATATGATGCTGTTACTGAATACCTGTCAGCAATTTTGTCGTCACAATGCCTCACTTTATGATTGATATGCTGCAGAAGCCCTTCCTAGTCAATGACAAGCATTTGACTCTTTCCAGTTGTGCTTTCTCCCATTCACATCTGTGAATGGATAACAACTGGGCAGGACTGGAGACAGCAAGCCAGTCAGGTTCTACATGAGGAGAAAACTCCGTAACTGTAGCTCTTGGGACATGGAAGTGGGATTACTAAGGAGTATAAATGAGCACATATGCACTCTCTCAACTCCTATATCAATATTTTGGCACCTGAGTTTCACAACTATTGAGCACCCGTTAGCTTCCACTAGTTGCAATGCAACAGGGCTGAAAGAAGGGGCCGATTTCAGAGTTCTTAAGTCATAACACAGCTCCCAATTAACTGAACAGGAATTGCTGATGGCCAGCACTTTTTAGGTATTAGGTACCTCACTAAATTTGGAAATCCTACCCTACATAGCCTAATGATTTAAATATTCAAACTTAAGGCGGAGTTATTAAATTAACTTTAATGTCGTTGGAAGCAAGACTATAATGTCATTTTAAATTGTTCTGATAAGGAACAGTTTTATATACAAAATGTCAATTATATAGATAATCAGGAGGATCAAATATCTTCTATTTAATAAAAACAGATCATACATATGAGCACTGCCAGCTGCAAGAAGGAGCATGGTTAAAACAAGTGGTGTCTAGAACCTTAATTACATTATATATCAAATCAAGCATAGAAGTTATCCTAACACTAGCACATATACTTTATACGTAGATTTCCAATAATATTATATACATTACATACACAGTTGTCTTCAAGTCTCAATTCTTTTAGAAGTAGAAAAGAAAATTTCATGAACTCACCTTTGCTAATCAAGAACTGAACAGTGCAAACATGACCTGCTCTTGCAGCTTTCATTAAAGGAGTTCTTCCACCTTCTGATTCATGTTCCTAGACAAATTATGAAAACAGGTTTACAAACAAAGATTATAATGGAGCAAGTTTCTAAAGGGATCTAAATCCAGCCGGCACTTTTTCAACTAAATATTTTAATGTTCACAAATGACTGCATTTTGATGCTTAATAACCAAATCATATTCACAAGTAACGGACTTATCTCGATGACATCTGGAGACCAGGGATAATACAACCCACCTTTGTAAAGAGTTTTGAGATCCTCTGATGAAAAGTGTAAGCATTCAGTATAAAAATGTGCATGCTGTAAAGTCCATGTTTGTGTTTTGGGGCTTCTTCAATAAAAAAAAGTTCCCTTATTAATAAACTTAAGAGTTAACATTATTTTACATGGAATTTTAAACAGATGCTGCACATACACAATGTCTTTGTTTACCTCAATCATCTTTGTTTACCTCAATCATTACCTAAATACAGTATATCAAGAATTAGCAATTAAAGCAGAAACACAACTAACATCTTTGACAGTTACTGTTGGATGAGGCAAAAAAATCTCTCTCACTTCTAGAATAACAGAATCAGCTGATTTCTGATATTAACCAGAATGTGGAGTGGAGCATTTCTGCATTTTCACTTGAAATGTTTCATATAAATGACATGGCAGCATTTGGAACAGCTTCTGAAGCCAGTCAAGGTAAATCAGACTAAAATATTCTGAGAATTGCTTTAAGATAATCAAACAACCATTGAACATCAAGCTGGAAAGAAATCACACATTACTAAGTGGTTAGCAAGCTATACAAAACTGCATTTAGATCAAATATATATAAAATAAAGGATAATTTAAAGAAAAAGTGTTCAGCAATTTATACTGATTTAACTTCCAGTGCTCATTGTAATTTTTATTTCTGATTTATAATCATCATATAAAAGTTAATTCCTTACCAAATCTGCACCTGCCTGAAGCAAGACATCTGCCACATCAGTATGGCCATTTTCACATGCATATGTCAGTGCTGTGTCACCTGTTGCTGTTGTTGCATGCACATTAGCCCCTGAAAAGCAATATTAATAAACATGTAAAAGCTTTAAAACAATAGCCCCCAAAAAACCCAAGTCTCTCTGTTCCTGAGCAGAACAGATTGTAAAATTAAGCTTTTCTTAAACTTTCAATAAAAAATATTCCTTTAAAGATTTTATCAGCCACACTCTGAAATGAGAATAGTAATAAAGATGTAGCCGTGTTAGTCTAGTCTAGCTGAAACAAAAAACAGGACTATGTAGCACTTTAAAGACTAACAAGATGGTTTATTAGGTGATGAGCTTTCGTGGGCCAGACCCACTTCCTCAGATCAAATAGTAGAAGAAAATAGGCATGACCATATATACCAAAGGGATACAATCAAAAAAAAAGTGAACACACATAAAAAGGACAAATCAAATTTCGGAGCAGAGGGGGGATGGGGGGGGGGGAGGTAAATGTCCCGTCCAACACATTATCAATAAACTACAACCTATACTAGAACAGGATACTACACTCCGAGAGGCTACACTCCGAGAGGCTCTGGGGGGAGAGACCCATAGTCTCCTACAGACAACCACCTAACCTCAGGATGATTCTTACCAACAACCACAGGACATACCACACTAATACCAACCCTGGAACTTTTCCTTGCAACAAACCTCGTTGCCAGCTTTGTCCACATATTCACTCTGCTGACACCATTATTGGACCTAACCAATTCAGTTATAAGATCAAGAACACATATTCCTGCTCATCCAGAAATATAATTTATGTCATCATGTGCCGACAGTGTCCGTCTGCTATGTACATTGGACAAAGCGTCTCAGGCAACCGCCAAAGAATCAATGCACACAAAACGGATATCAGACAGTATCACAAAGAAAAAACAGTTTCTTGCCATTTCAACCAGAAAGGGCACTGTCTCAATGACTTGATTCCCTGCATCCTGCTTCAAAGGCATTTTAACACCAGACTTGAAAGAGAAACCTCTGAATTGTCATTCATGCTTAAATTTGACACTTTACACCAGGGTCTTAACAAAGACACTAATTATCTTACCCACTACAAAGATAGCTTCCCCAATTATCACCTCTAATATCATTAGCTCACAGACATTTACCTCCCCCCCCCCCCAACCCCCTCTGTTCTGAAATTTGATTTGTCCTTTTTATATGTGTTCACTTTTTTTGATTGTATCCCTTTGGTATACATGCCTACTTTCTTCCACTATTTGATCTGAGGAAGTGGGTCTGGCCCATGAAAGCTCATCACCTAATAAACCATCTTGTTAGTCTTTAAAGTGCTACATAGTCCTGTTTTTTGTTTCACTCTGAAATGAGTCGCTGAAGACAAGTCCCCTCAGAATTGAAGATGGAATGACTTATTGCTCTCTACTGGTAAACATGTACCCAAAATATTAATTAGTCTAGAACAGTTACATAAATCACTAAACAGTATCAGCAGCACAGTGGGCACACTTTTTGGCTCGACAGACACATCAAGGTACAGAAATTGTATGGTAGGCCATGAATGATCAAGAAACTGGAGTTGGGGTGTAGGAAGGGATGAGGGCTCCACTGGAGGTGTGGACTTTAGGACAAGGCTGAAGATAAGGGGCTTGAGGTTCAAAACGGGGCTCCGGGCTGTGATGGAGGGCAGGAGAGGGATCAGGCCTGGAGGAGGAAAGTAAAATCCTGTTTAATTAGTTAACCAGTTAAACAACCGATTAAATGAAGATGGGTGGGCTGGAGTGGCCACGGCGCCGAAGGCCAGAAGTGGCATCTGGACTAGGGGGGAGGGAGCTAGTGGGAGTCAGCAGCCTAGCCCTGCACGAAGCTGCCTGCGCGCAGGCTGGGAGCCGCTAACCTCATGGGGCTGGAGCAGCCCTCTGCCCGCAGCAGACCACAGACGGGGTGCTGCTCCCAGGTAATGATTAACTGTTACCCAGCAAGCATTATCTCCCTTGGCTGGAGCTGGGGGTTGGTGTGAAGGAGTGTGTGCAGGCTCCCGCTAGGGTTGCAGGTTCGTGTGGTGCTGCAGATGAGAATGCTCTGGGTTGGGACAGAGGGTGGGAGGAGGATCAGGGTTTGGTGAGTGGCTTGAGCTGTGGGAGGAAGTATGGGGTGCAAGCTCCGAGTGATGCTTACCACCCCGATCTACACTCTAACCTCGTAATACTGCTAATGACAGTCAACATGGGTACAGGTACCTTTTTCAAGTAAACAATCTTGTAGAACCCAGCAAAGCAGAATACAAAAAAAAAAAAAAAATGACTCCATACCTGCAGCTAGTAAATATTTAACTAGCTCCAAATGACCTTCTTGAGCAGCTTCCATTAGAGGCGTGGAACATCCAAGCTCAATATCAGCTCCTGCCTTAATAAGAAAATCAGCAACCTCTAGAAAGCCTCCACAGCACGCTAAAGTTAGGGCAGTTTCCTGAGTCTCTTCTGTTTGAGCATTGATGTTTGCTCCTTCCAAAACAAGAAACAACCCCCCCAACACCAATATCAAGTTAGTTATTGAAACAAATATTAAAAAGTCAATATCTTTAATGAAACACATGTAAAATGTAAAACTAATTTGACCACTGCTTCAGAGAAAATTTCTGAAGTAATTGGAAATCCACAAAATTATTATAACTTTATCTCTGATTGCACATGTGATCTCAAGGAGCACTCTTTTTCTGTAATTTCCAGAATCATACTCTCCAAGTGGATCTACGCAGAAGGCAACATGTTCCATACCAAGTGTTTGTCGAGATGTGTTGCTCATGTCCCTTCCACAATAGGTGCGTGTGCTTGCCCCGTACACCAGTGCTTTACCCCTAGAGCAGTACCTGTAGAGGAGTGCCTCCAGTAAACCCCTCTTGGCGCCACACTGGCATGGTATAGGGGGCACTATGCTCTTCCCCTCCCCTCCCAAGTTCCTTCTTGCCAGAAACTCAGACAGTAGGGAAGGAGAGCAGAGTGTGGAATGGATATGAGCAACACATCTCGAAGAGCAGCAGTTACGGAACTTCAAGCGCTTGCTCATGTCCATTCAACAATAGATGAGGACCAGAAGTATCTATGCAGAGGTGGACAGGAGCGAACAACAACAAGGTTGCAGTGTTGGCTCTTATCTGGGACATGATGACGTCGTGAGCAGCGAATGTGTGCAAGGATGACCATGTAGCCACCCAACCTGATGTCCTGGTTGCAAACAGGTCCACCTGGGGAGCACCCCACTTCTGGAAGACCAAGTGGACCACCTCTGCATGTCGTGTCCGCTCATGGTGAGGAGAGGAGTCCCCGCCCCATCGATCTGTGATAGAGTTCAATGCGCCCAGAAGGTGACTAGCCTCCAAATCAATGTCATGCTTGGCACAGAAGTTCCATAGCACGAGGGGTTCCTGGCAGAGAGCTGCAGCGTAGGCGCCACCTTGCCTGTTGATATAGAACATCGAGGCCATGTTGTCCATGAAGACTCCAAGCACCCTGCCTGCGAGACTGGGGCAGAATGCCATGAAGATGAGACATACTGCTTTCAGCTCTTTGACGCTGATGTACAGGCTCATCTCATCCAGGAAGCACATGACTTGGGGTCCTGGTGTCGCCCAGATGAACACCCAGCTGAGGTCCAAATCATCCAATATGAACTTGATCATGGGAGGACGGTGGCTCTGGAATGAGATCCCAAGCAGCATGTTTTCAAGAACCCCTCCTTCTGTGCTTACTTCATCGGAGGGAGGGAAGTAAGCACAGAAACCAGGACCATGAGAACCTCATCCAAATGGTATTTGGTTTGTGAGAAAACCACTCCATAGGCGGCACATGTGGAGCATGGTGTGTCAAACAATGTAAGTACATGCCGCTATGTACCCCAAGAAGCACAGACATGCTCTGGTCACTGTTAACAGGAATTGAGACATCCTCGATGAGAGCCCCCCAAGTTTGGAATCTGTCCAGTTGGAGGGAGTCACTGGTGGTCTCGATGTCTAGTACTGCCGGAAGGCAGGCTGCCCAGCTCCTACTGCCTTTTAAATTGCAGAACCACAGCAGGGTTTGTTGCCTGTGTTTTAACCAGTGATTTAAACCAAGAGAAGACTCTCTCACTTATCCCATGTTCATGAACATAATTTCTTGGGGAAAAGTCAACATGGTTTCTGTAAAGGGAAATCATGCCTTACTAATCTACTAGAATTCTTTGAGGGGCTCAACAAGCATGTGGACATGGGGGATCCAGTGGATATACTGTACTTAGATTTCCAGAAAGCCTTTGACAAGATCCCTCACCAAAGGCTCTTAAATAAAGTTAGTTGTCATGGGATAAGTGAGACAGTCCAGTCCCCCACCCTCACGCCAGGTCCAAGCACCATCTAGACCATCCCTGATAGATATCTCCCAAGATGGAGATTCCACAACCTTCCTAGGTAATTTATTCCAGTGTTTAACCACCCTGACAGTTAGGAAGTTTTTCCTAATGTCTAACCCAAACCTCCCTTGCTGCAGTTTAAACCCATTGCTTCTTGTCCTATCTTCAGAGGTGAAGGAAAACAATGTTTCTCCCTCCTCCTTGTGACACCCTTTCAGATAGTGGTTTGCAGGTATCATGTCCCCTCTCAGTCTTCTCCTATCCAAACTAAACAAGCCCAATTCTTTTAGTCTTCCCTCATAGCTCATGTTCTCTAAACTTTTAATCATTCTTGTTGCTCTTCTCTGTACCTTCTCCAATTTCTTCACATCTTTCTTGAAATGCGGTACCCAGAACTGGACACAATACCCCAACTGAGACCTAATCAGCGCAGGGTAGAGAGGAAGAATGACTTTTAGTGTCTTGCTCACAATACTCCTGTTAATGCATCCCATAATCATGTTCGCTTTTTTTGCAACAGCATCTCACTGTTGACTCATATTTAGTTTGTGGTCCACTATGACCCCTAGATCTCTTTCTACAGTACTCCTCCCTAGACAGTTGCTTCCCATTCTGTATGTGTGAAACGTATTGTTCCTTCCTAAGTGGAGTACTTTGCATTTGTCCTTATTAAACTTCAGCTCATCTACCTCTGACCATTTCTCCAGGTGTGTACAGATGTGGTCACCTCATCTCAGAAAAGATATAATGGCATTGGAAAAGGCTCAGAAAAAGACAACACAAATGATTAGGGGTTTGGAATGGGTGCCATATGAAGAGAGATTAAAAAGACTAGGACTTTTCACCTTAGAAAAGAGGAGGCTAAGGGGGGATATGATAGAGGTCTATAAAATCATGACAGGTATGGAGAAAGTGAGTAAGGAAAAGTTATTTACTTGTACCCATAACACAAGAACTAGGGGTCACAAAATTAAATTAATAGGTAGCAGGTTTAAAAACAAACAAAAATGTTTTTCTTCACGCAGAACACAGTCAACCTGTGGAACTCATTGCCAGAGCATGTTGTGAAGATCAGGACTTTAACAGGGTTCAAAAAAGAACTAGATAAATTCATGGAGGTTAGGTTCATCAATACTTATTAGCGAGAATAGGTAGGAATGGTGTCCTGTCTCTCAGCAGCTGGAAATAGATAACAGGAGAGGGATCACTTGATGATTACCAATTTCTGTTCACTCCCTCTGGGACATCTGGCATTGGCCACTGTCGGAAGACAGGACACTGGGCTAGATGGACCTTTGGTCTGACCCAGTGTGGCCATTCTTATGTGGTCAGGACACAGAGGTTGAGTGTCTTTAGTGTCACGCTGAAGTCCTTTGGGATGTTGAGCTTAACACCTGCTCCACGAACAGAGCCTTGCCATCAAAAGGATGGATCTTGCAGCGAGCCTCAGATGACAGGCCTGACACGAGAAGACATGACGCCCTGTGCAAGGATATCGAGGTTGTGGTTTGGGCAGCCGTGTTGATCACTTGGGAGGCTGCTTGGAGGGCTGCCCTGGCTGCCGCTGTGCCCTTTCCAGGAATGCCTTGAAGTCCTTCCTTTCCACCTTTGGGAGGGAAGATTTGAACTTGGACATGTTTTAGTCATGCTTACCCAGGAGTAGGGATGTCAACCTGTAGACTACATGATAAGCCCAGGTTATTGGTTAATCCTGTTGACTACATGCATTCCAAACCTCCTTCCCTCCCTCCCCTGCGGCCTCTGTATCAGACTTTTCACCTGTCGCTGATGTGGGTCTCACCAGCACAGTGCAGGCAGCTTCTACGTGGGTCACTCACTGGCATGGCATGTTTGAAGGCTTTGCAAAGTTTAAACATAGAAGAACGGGGCAAAGTCCCTAAGGGGACCAACTATACTAAATTACACTACAGGTTAACTACTGAAAGACCAACAACTGAGAAACAACAGCTGAGGGTGCAGGAGAGCTGTTCTGATGCACCTTCACAAGCGGCAAGAACAAACTGAGAATGGGGTGGAAGCACAGCGCCCCATATAATGTGCGAGAATGGCACCAAGATGGGGGGAGGGTCACTGTAGACACTCCCTTAGGGGTACTGCTAGGAGAAAAACTTCAGGCACCAGTGCACATGCTGAGCATGCACACCTATTTGGAATGGACATGAGCAAGCACTCAAAGAACCTAAAGCACATATATCGGTTAATTAGTATGCAATGATATTCTGTAAAATGCATTTCCAGATGAGCAACTGGTAAGTTACTTCTCACTAATTGATCTGAATTCATTTCAGGATTATTGTTTTGTTAAAAAGGTCAGATTTTGCATCTGGGAGAGAGAATATTTGAACAGGAAAAAATGCCAAAAATTAGTGCTGAAATTAGTTTTTTAAATTATCCATTGATGTTCATATTTCTAGATGACCATATAGTATTTTCAATTCTACTGAGCAGACATACTGTTGTAGTTACCTTGACCTAACAATAATGCCACCATCTCTTCATGACCTTCTCTGGCTGCTTCCATTAGCGGTGTATATCCTTCATCATTTACCTCCTCCAAGTTAGCCCCACGTTCAATTAATAATGCTGCCAGCTCTACATGTCCACCACACGCTGCCAATGTTAATGGAGACTCAAAAGAATCCGCAGGCATGTTCACTTGAGCACCACTGTCAAGAAGTAACCTAGCAACTTCCACATGGCCATCCTAAGAATGCAAAAAAACATAAGATGAACAAAATACAAATATAGGAAACACAAGATTTGCCCTAACTACTACACTACAAAAGTGTTGCAATGAGGATTCATTAACTTTGACTTTTCGTACCAAAATTTACTAGAATTTATTGAATTATGAAAAAATAAATCAAAACAAGCAAGTTAAGAAGATTCTAATGTAATTCTGATCCCACTTTTTAAAAAACTTTTCTGTCAAAAATATTCATCGTATCAGCCAATTTCCTTTGCAGAAGGAAATTTCCTTTGTAGAAGGGCAGTCTAAAAACGGCATGGAGATATTTATGACAAACTAAAAACCATTCAACACAGGAGACTAGTGATTTGGAAGGTGCAATGTTAAGAGAGACAACACTTCATAAGCTGGGATTGCTCTATAAAGTTTACTTAGTTATACAGAGTTTTCAAGAAGATAAAACACTTATTTGATGTGAACGAGAAGAAGCCAGTGGACAAATTCAAAGAAATACATAACTAAAATCAGCAGAATGGGCAAGGAAGTTAGCTTTTACTACACAGTAGATGCTGAAGTTTGAGCTACATTTTGTCGGCTTTGATTCTATTCTCCATTTGCATGTGAGCAACAAAATGAAACTGAAAAAAAAAAATTCTTGGAAATTTTGTCCAAGAGGAAAGAGGGAGTCTGATAAAACACAAAGAAAACACCTATAAATTTAGGTGAAAGGGAAGGGAAAACAGTTACAAGCAGTTGTTTCCTCTTCACTATTTGATAGGAAACCTTGATATAACATTCCAATAACTCCTTCACATACAGAGTTTTTTTGTGTATTTGCCCACATGTTATTTCATGGGGCTGCATTCTCACAGCTTATAGGTCAATAGCTTTAGGATAGGTGAACTGCATTTGAAGATTACACGCTCAATTTCTGGTGTTGCAACAAGATAACTATATGGAAAAATTATTTAAAAAAAGACAGAATTGCATGGATAGTACTCTACATTTAATCAAAAGTGAAATAATTCAAATAAATCCATCAATATCTTAGATGACAAATGGGATAACCATATTATTCATTATTAATATAAACAACATACATTCCCTAAACTGTCATGCAAGAGACCCAAATCTTCTAACTCCTATACGGACAAAGAGTAAGCTTGAGGGAAAGAAAGGTAATCTTCCCTCAGACAGAGGCAGCTAGACAATTCTTGTTGAGAATTGTATGGGTCATAAGTTAACAAACCACAACCATAGGAACTAAACACTAAGTTAAAACAATCCTGTGTGAGAGATGAATTTCATTGCTATTAATTGGATGATGGATGACTATAGTTGTGACCAAAATGCTGAACTAAAATAAAATAAAGCATGAAAAAAGATGATCACCATATCTCTTCTTTTTTTAAAATCAAACTAACTTTGAAAGGCTGTAGTCACCTATGCGATCTCCCCAATGTCACAGTCCTGACATGTTTTGTTAGTTGTTAAAGTGTTACCATACAATTTGTTGTTTTTTACGTTTATCCTGTACAGACTAACTCGGCTACCCCTCTGAAGTGTTTTAAAATGGTCATGAGTCATATTATCCATAGCAACCCTTTTTGTACAAGAGGCTGGAGGAGGAATGCATGGAAAAAAGCAAGCTTCCCTGATATGTAGTAGCATGTGCAGAATGCCTTCAGTAGTCAGGCGAAGACAAGCAATCAGTACAGAAGTTTAAAATAAGGATGTAAAGTATTGATTAATTTACTAGTCAAGTAGTCGATGGAATTTCCATTGACTACTCGACTAGTTGTTAAGGAAGGGCACTTTAAGCGCTCACTTTTGTGCTTAGACACAGTCTGAGCCAACTCTGGGCTGCTGCTCTGCACTCTTAAAGGGACAGAGAGGAGCTGGCATGCAAAGACTCTGGCTCATTCTCTGGTCCCCTGCCAGGTCTCAGGACAATTCTCAAGCTGGTCACTCTGCATTTTTAAAGGGACACAGCAGCAGCAGCCAGCTTGTGCTGAGACAGACAAGCAGACAGGCTGCTGCTGCTGTGTCCCTTTAAAAATGCAGAGTGGCAGCGTGAAGGGAGTGGGGGCGCCAGCTGCCGCTGCTGTGTCCCTTTTAAAACTGCAGAGTGGCAGTGTGAAGGTTGTCCTGAGACCAGGCGGGGGGACCAGAGAATGAGCTGGCTTCTTTGCACGCTGGCTCCTCTCTGTCCCTTTAAGAGTGCAAAGCGGCAGGGAGAGGAGGGGGTGATCGAGTAGTCGATAATGCTACTCGATAAGCTCCTGTTTATAGGGTAGTCGACTACTCCTTCACATCCCTAGTTTAAAATGAAAGAACATACACATTTTAAACGTATCTGTTAATTGCACATTTTAATGTGATCACTGGGTCAGGTCAAGGATATATTACAGTTTAGGGGAGGGGTGGTCAAACTTTCTGGCCCGAGGGCCAAACTGGAGGGCTGTGTAGGGACCCGTCCCCTTCCCCTTTATTCAAGCTTTCCCCTGCTTTCCTCCCCTGACTCCTTCTGCTCCCCATCATCTGACTTCACCACACAGAGCACTGGGGCAGGCAGTGCCACAGCCACAACACCCGGTCGGAGCTGCAGCCACACCGCCCAGCTGGAGCACTGGGCCAAGTGGCATGGCGAGCTTAGGCTGCAGAGCAGGGGGGAAGGAACGGGAAGGGCTGGGAACTAACCTACCCAGGTGGGAGCTTTGAGAATGGACAGAAGAGTCTGGCAGGCCAAATGTGCCCTGTGGGACGTAGTTTGGGGACCCTGTGAGAGGATCTGTAGGTTACCTTTCAATTCAAAGCTCTTCTTTCAAAAAACAGTGACTATAGTTAAGGTACGAGCCTGTGAATGTCTAGTAAAATACACTTGAACTTCTTTAATCAGGCAATGCTAAGAAACAAGGTTTGTCAGATTAAAGGTTTTGCCAGGCCAGGGAATGAGTGAGGGGGATGGGAATAGAGCACTTACTTGGCACTCAGCATCCCGCCGGTCCCCGGCACCACCCCCAATCGCTATAGGAGCAGTGGGGAATGCCTCCGGCAGAACATGTTGCTGCACTGCCATTCTCCCACCTGAGGGCAGAAGGGGGCACAGCAGCACATAGAGCTGCTTCTGCCTCTGCCTGCCAGGATCCCTACCATGAGTGTTTCCAAATTAGGGACACCTGGAGTACGAAGGTTATAGTGAATTATTCCAAAACTTCTTTGCACAGGCCTCAAATAACCAAATTCTAAAGTCTTTTATTGGAACATGGCCAAAAAGGTGCTGGCACAGCAGACAAGAGAATCGCCCAGTATAACACTTTATTCTTCACAGTAGTCATATAAGTGCTAATTTAGAACATTCTGCTTTAGAGAAGTATTGCCTTAAAGCATATTTTCTTCACCCTCTGTTGAATATGGGGGAAGATAAAAATAATGAGGCACAATGAATGTACATATATAATTTAAGTTAGATTGTTCACCAAATAGACAAAAGGAACGTTGTTTTGTGGATCTTCTCCAGCAACTGGAGAAATGCTAAACATGCTTCCATGCTACAGCAATGTATTTGTTTCTTACCATACAAGCCTCCATTAAAGCAGTGTGCATTTCATCTGTTTTATGCTCCTGGTCTGCACCTGCCTCCAGAAGAAACCTCACCATTTCTAAATGGCCTAAATTAAAAATACATAATTATTAAAAATTTCAAAAACCTGTTCAGCAAGTCACATTCTTCTCTTGTGTGTGCATGCGTGCAAGGATAAAAATCAGACTTTTACTGTAAAAATGACAGCCCGCATTATTTAATCATTAAAATATTATATAAGTGCAGATATTCCATGTGAAATGCCATAAGAATATTAAATTAATAGCACAAATTTCATACTGATTTATAAGGATTTCAGATAAAAGGATGTCAGAAAAATACTACAGACTAAATGATTTAATGCTAACTTTATTGGTAAGTATTTTATGAAAGGCTGATGTCCATTTAGGACTACTATTATTTGACCAATTTATGGAAAGTATTTATTGTATGGCTAAACAGGAATAATTTGTTGTATGTATAGGTGGATTTAGTTTAATAGCAGGGTTTTAGGAAACGATCAGGAAGATAGCACAATGTCTCTAGATGAACAACCTCAAGATAAATAGGTCAAGAAGTTAAGGGACAAAACCTAAGATTATCTGACCAGATGGTTACTTTCCAACTCCAGCCAAGGTACACAGCTGTTTTGGTCCACAGCAATTACATTAAACTATTACAAATTATTTTATTCCCCCACATTTTCTCCTAATAAGGGTTTATTACTCAAGCGCTTTTAGAAATGTTCTTCATATTTTATTTAACAGTTCATTTTCAGAAGCTTTTTTTTGTAATGCATAGTAAATAAATTAATTATTCCACTGATTTTCAGTAAACTGAATTTCTTCATGAAAGTTTGCACTTTTACTGATTATTTTACTGACAAGATTTTAAACCTCATGAAAGTAAGAGGTTCAAATTAAGGACCAGACTCTGATACTCTTATGTTAACAACATCTTACTACATAAGTGGCCCCATTGATTTTAATGGAAGGTACTAAATTCAGGGTCAAAGGATCAAACTCTGGTTTTTAATAAATCTATACCTATCTGTAATCTTTTAATTACAAAACTTCATATTCAACATAACATTCTTTAAGTAAACTACGTTTTTTTAGGAAAACTACAAAAAAAGTAAAGGCTTTAATAATTCACCTTTGTAACAAGCCAATGTAAGCGCACTCTCCTTAAACTCATTGGAATGTGTATTGATTCCTGCTCCATTTTCTAATAGCACTCTGGCTACTTCCACGTGTCCAGCACTTCCTGCTTCCATAAGTGGGGTATGACCGTTTTCATTATGATCTTCAATGCTAGCACCTGATTCCAACAGTACCTTCACAACATCTACATAACCTCCAGCACAGGCATATGTAAGTGCTGTATTGCCTAGTACCAGAAGAGAGAAAAAAAACAGAAAAAGTTATTCAGATAGTTTGTGACTTGGCAACAGGAATTGTTTCTACATCCTGAACAATCCCAGGCCCATTCCAATACTTTAACATTAAACATTGGTATTTAAAAAAAAAAGGTCATAAACTTTTCAAGTTATGACTCAAGAAGCATCACAATTAAGAACAACTTTTCACAAGTATAGCAATACTATCATACAAACTCTGAATGATAAATGTGTCTAATGACCTGATTTGGAGAGAAACAAAATCACTCTCATTTTTCTCTACATTAATCTGCAACTAAAATGGTGTTTTCAGTTTCAGTGTACCATTTGAATATCTCTAGTTCAGCATACTCTGGTCCAGAAACATCTCTGGTCCAGCATGATTTTAATTAGCTGGATGTCCACTTACCACGGATGTGGCCAAGTTTCCTGCAGTCCTATAACTTTTTTTTTTTTTTTTAAGACACTAGTCCTGGCTCTCCATGTTCTGTGCTGCTCTAATTTATCCTTAAATGTCTTCTAAAAGCTCAGTATGCAGTGAAAGTGTTGGTAATGCTGCTGGACAATATTGACTTGCTGGGGTTCGGCAAATTCTCTAGTTTGGCACCGGGTAGGTCCCAAGGGTAACAGACTGTAGTGATACTACTCCCCAGAAAGAAAGCAGATGTTAGATCAATTAAAGAGTGGCGTGAACAGCCCTGGATAAGACATTTTCAAAACTTAGTCCCAAAGAGTTAATTTTTAGTATCCAGAGCTGGAATCAAATTTTCATTAAATATAAGTGGTGTCATTCTTTTAGGAAAAATAGACAATGTGTCAAAATGAAAATTCCTCCCCTGCCCAGCACCCTCTTTTGTTTTTGTTTTTTTTCCCCAATGGGAGTGATACTGATACTCTATTTTCTGACAACTGTTTCGTAATAAAAAAAATACCTACTCTTCTACTGTTTATTAACAGTTTGATGACAGTAACTTATTTGTGAAACAATTCATAACCAAGGCTTCATAATACTCTTCAGAAGGGCTAGCAAGGACGCTTATAGTTACTCAAAGCTAGTTTCTTGTAAGAAAATACAGAATTAAAAACAAAATGGATCCATTTGTGAATCTCTGCATTGAGACAGAGTATTCATGAATACAATAATCTGGCAAAAGAAATGGTAAACAGTAGTGCAAAAGTTTTTTTCACAATTACCACCTGTCCAGTAACTTCTGCCAGAAATCAAGCAATCATTTGAACAAAGCAAGTAAGTAGTCAATAACAAACTACCCAAATTATGCTCAAAATACTATAATGTAGTTTCTCTCATTATATCTTAATAAAAGATTTGTGCTGAAATTTCTTTCATTGCTAAAGAAGTTTCAGTTTTGAAACTATTCATTAATTTCAAAGTTCAAACGACTATGTCGTTAGGCAAAAGATTATGCAATGTCAAACTGATCAATAGCCACAAAAACTATGCCAATACCCTTGCAATCTAGTTATCTCCAACCTTCTCCAAACATTAATGTAAAAACCATTTGGTAAGCTACCTGTACAGAAAATGTCTGTCTTCAGATAGAACTTAAATTTCATTTTCTGCTTAATACAGCAAATACTTGTAATCTATTTTTTATTCAAAATAATATAGCCCTAGTCTCTCAGGTGGCACATAACTGCAGCTTCCCACAGTCTAGAATTGTAAGGTGAATCCTGCTCTTAAGTCAAAAGGAATGTTGCAACAGAACCAGGATTTCACCCATAATTTTCACTTCTGCAATGCTCTAAAGGTCCAGGCAGCCACATAACTCATGGTGTAGGTCCCAAGCTCATGAACACTATCAAAATGTCTGCCACTGACAACCCACAGGAGATTTTCAAGGTGTGACAGATACAACAATTTCCTTGAAATACCTTACCATATTAAGTTTACATATTATTGTGGGATAAGATTGTACATAACCTTCTTGGGAGGCAAAAGTGATAGATGTGAGACCTACGAGTTCAAAAGACTTTACTGAAAATGTGCCAGACAAGTATGGATTTTTGGGACAATAAGTGTAAATGGATCTCCTGGGGAATCCCTTGGAAGAAGAAAGCAAATTCCTATAACCAGGCATTGAAAAACCCAGTTTAAAGTTACCCTGTAACAAGAAGGTCATTGTCTCCTGATGGCCAGTCACAGGAGGCCAAGATCAAAATTCTTGATCAATTTGCCCAGTTTCTGTTCTGGTTCTAAGACAAAAGAATTTGTAACAATAAAGAAAACCCAGGTATAGGTTTTGAAGTATTAAAGCCTAACACAACCCTTACTTGGATTGGGTATGGCCTCTGGTAAACTTTATAGACTCTGTGTAGGTTCTTATGGTTTTCTCTGTAATGCTTTTAACTTAAGAATGAATGTGTTTGCTTAAAAAGGCCAACAGCTATGCTTGGCTTTTTCTATTGCGCTCTCTCTGGACTATAACCAGAGTATTGCCTGCAGCTGTAAGTTACTACATATTCCCTTCTGAGCAATCTGACTTACTGGGGATCTCTCATTTGTGGGGTAGGGAGCTATGCAGCCTTGAAATCTCCAGTCAGGAAAAAGCAAGATTCGACTTTCTCCCCAAGTGAGGTGGTGGCTAGGAGCCAGTATCCTAAAGTGGGTGTTCTTAGTGGACCATGGGAATGTGGGGGTGGAAAGTGTACTTGCTTTGAACCTGACACAAGACACGTGACAAATCATGGTATGTGTTATTTCACTCTTCATTTTTTGTATTTCTTCAAACTGTACTACCTCACAATTTTAAAGATTTTTTTTTTTAAGATTTGTTATAGGAGTCGGCAACTAGGAGGCACTCTAATGGATTATAATGTATATGCATATATTTTATCTTGACTCTAAAACTTCACATCCCAAATAGATAGGGCACCAATGTTAGAATCACATTTCCTTTTCTTTTCCTTCCCCATTTCATTCTTTTTTGCTTTATATGCATCCTGTCTCTACCCCTTTCACTTCCCTCTATCTTAATTCAGATTTTATTTCTTCTTATCATTTAATCTGTTTTCTTCTTTACATCTTTTTTGCTCTCATTCCCGTAGTACCATTTCATCTCTTGGATCACTAGTTTCCACTGCTATTGTTTACCACAGAAAGTGCATCCAGACTTGTGGGCAGACAATTAATTATTCACACGCGCTGTTGGCTACTTAGAATGTTTCTCAACGAGTGCAGTACATGTTGCACAGTTTAGAACAATACACACTGTGATTACCAATCTATTATTTGGGCAGGAAAGAACTTTATTATCACTTGCAAATGAAGATGGAGTAATAGCTACAGCAAAAATGAAAGAGGCAGATTTAGACTTCAACTTCCTATTTGATTCAGACTAGTGATGCTGACCATTTGTCCGGAATCAATATTTTTTATCGTTCAAAGGAATATGAAAGCAATATGCATACTAAGTGGCTAAGTGGGGGGGCAGGGAGGGGGAACAACCCACTCATCAGAAGGACATCAGATGCACAAAGCTAAAAAAAAAACAACCCCAAAACCTAAGAGTTTCCATGACAGAAAACTCTCATTACTCTTCATCATAGCACATTTATTACCTGTTGACGACTGTGCATTGACATCAGCACCATGAGCTAACAGCAGCTTCACAATTTTGACATGTCCGCCATTAGCAGCAGCCATTAAAGGTGTTATGTCTCCTTTAATTCCTCTGTCTTCTACATTAGCATGCATCGCCAGAAGAACCTTTGGCAGAATGGGCAACAAGAGTCATTGTAAAATAGCAAATGCCCAAATTGTCATAAAGCTTAAAATTACATTCTATAGACAATTCTGTTTTGTCAACTCCCTGTGTCTTGTAAAAGCTTATTTCAAACACACACACAAAAATACAAAGAGTCTGTTAGCAATGCAAATTTTTTTCTAATGAAGCAGAGTTTTCACCAGTTGAAAATAAGTAAATACAGTAAAACTCCAATAGTCCGGCATCCAATAGTCCGGCACTCCTGACAGTCCGGCATCAAAATGGCAAGAGCCTAGTGAGTGAGCTTCGGCAAAAAATGAGTCACAAGGTAACAGCAGCAGCAGTTGAACTGAGCAAAAAGGGTAAAAAAGGCTTTAAAAAACTAAAACATTACGGTATACTGTATACAATATGTACAATAAAAAGGGTTAAGAACGCTTTATATACAGTATATAATTTATACAGTATATATATAACCTGCTTATAGTACCTCCTGATAGTCCGGCATATTTGATAATCCGGCACCACCTAAGTCCCATAGGTTCCGGATTATCGGAAGTCAACTGTAGTCAAATAACTGAAATGTTACTTGGGCTCTGTAATACCATAAAGGCTAGACAGTGGTATACTATAGTACAGTACTTTATATACTATGTAAAAGAGCACTGGAAACCTACCTGTGCAAGTTCATAGTATCCAGCTGAGCAGGCTAAACAAAGGAGACTTTCCCCTTCTTCCGTGTGTTCATTCACACTTCTCCCTTCAATAAGCAATTTTCGCACAGCATTTACATCTCCTTCTGAACAAGCTTCTGCCAAACTGCGGCTAGTAAAGTAAACAACATCTTCAGAAAATGAAATACTAACTACAACTTTAAGGAGTAAAGAAATAACTATAAGTAGAGTAAAAGTACCATTTTTAAAAAAATACAAATCTGATTTTTTTAAAAAACAAGTGGTCCTGTAGGACCTCAGAGACTAACAAATTTATATATAGTGTCATGGAGCTTTCATGGGTACAATCCACTTCTTCAGATGAGTGGAGCAAAAGGAGCTTCACTCATCTGAAGAAGTGGGTTGTGCCCACGAAAACTCATGATACTATCTATCTAATTTGTTAGTCTCTAAGGATAGGTCTACACAGTAGCATTATTCCAAACACCACAGTTATCTACACTACAAGCTTTAATTTCAAAATAATGTTGAGCTGGAAGGCTTCTTACTATGATTCATGGTAACCCTCATTTCACGGGAAGTAAAGGAAGTAGAAGGAAGCGTGTTCTTCCTTAGACCTCTCCTGCTGTGTAGACAGCGCCAAAAGCTGAATTAAGCTATTTGACTTAAGCTACGCAATTGATGGAGCTGAAGTTGAGTAGTTTAATTTGACTTTAGCACTGCTATGTAGACGTACCCTAAGGTGCTACAGGACCATTTTTTTTTAAAGTTACAGACTAACATCAGACAAATGAGGTCAGTCATCATGATGCAGTCAATACAAGCCAGAGACAAATCACAAGAGTGATGAAAAAAACACAGGCAATCATAATGAAAATGAGGATTTATATTGTATTTCAACGTCATTTGAAAAATCAGAACTTTCATGAGCAGTTAATGCTTTTGCCACTTTAGAGTCTGGTAAAACAGAATCCAGTGCAAACATTTTCCAGAGCACCAGGTAGCATTTCAGTTTGTCAAACTTCTTATGAACAAATAGAAGCAAAGGAAAGTCTAGAAGATTGAAGAGCAGTGTACATTCATGGATCTGACCATTGCCCTGGTCACCCGTCACAGATTTTTCTAATCTGAACCTCTACACAACCATGCACTAAAGATGTAATGACTTACATTGTTTGCTACAATTTATCTCGGTCATAATGCTTTCATTTTACGGGAGGTTTACTGTGGACATGACAGAACAGTGAGCAGACGAAGTTTTTGTTGTATTAGGTGAAAAGCAGCCGGACAGAGAACTTTTTTTTGGTTGGAGGCGAGAGGGTGGGGGAGAGAAGAGTAAGGATGGGTGATAAGCAAGCAGGAAAAAATGTGCAGGAAGGGAAGCAGTACATCATGGTATGGGGTAGGGATGTTCAAATGTGTTTATTTAGGTAAACGTGTAACCGCTCAAAATTTCAGCACTTGCACATTTACACGTGGCGGAGAGGCGGCTTCCCTCTATTGCTGCTGCCTCTGTATCGGGCAAGGGGAGAGAGGCAACACCCTGGGAGCTGGTATGCACGAGAGGGCAGGCAGCTGCCCAGGAGTCGGCTTAAATGCCAGCTCCCTGTGAGCACTGGCTCCCACCCGCACACCTCCTCCCCTGCACTGTTGCCTCCGATACAGAGGCAGCAGATGGAGGAGAGGGGGGCATGTAACAGTGAAGATTAACTGATGAGCCCAGGCTCATCAGTTAACTGTGTACACGTTTACATTTTCACAACCCTAATATGGGGATTGATGCCTAAAAGGCAGATTTGGGTGGAGAGAGAGAGCCTGCATTGGCATCGTGTTTTGCCTAATCTGCAGTGTCTATTTGGTAATTTATAGGCAGAGGGATCCTACAAAATCATTTGTCACAGAAAAATACAGAATACATCTTTTTATAGAGACTCTCTTGTTTTTCAATTTTGTGAAAAAATAAAATTATGTATTAACTACAGGGGAACCCTGTTTATCTAATCTGAATGGGACTGGGGCCAGATTGGATAAGCAAAAATTCACACACACTGGAAAATTTCCATATATAGTCTGCCCGGTTTCCATCCAATACGAGCTGAGACATGTTGCTGAGAATGGGGGCAGCCCATGAAATTTCCATCCCCCGACGAGGGGCTTAGAGCGCCACATGGAGCATCCAGCCACTATGAGCAGTATGGGATTGATTGCTCCACGCCTGAGGATCCCAGCAGGGCAGGATGGATTTGAAAGGCTTAGAGGACCAGATCTGACCCGTGGGCTCTATCTTCCCTGCCCCCTGGTCTACATCATAGTAAAACAGCCTCTTAGCACAAACCCCATGAGCCCGCGTGAGCTGGCATGGCTCAGCCATGAGTTTTTATCTTTAGTGTAGTCATGCTTCAGTGTGAGTGTGTATGTAAAGGCTTCCTGAATCTTATAGTATCAAGGGCCAATCTACGTGCATACTGAGAGGTTGCTCAAAGAGGGCAGAGGGAAGGTGGTAACTCCCATTTTTTCTTTAATAATGTTAGTTAGAACCTTGTGGGTGAGAATGTATGGAGTCTAAAAGGTGAAGAGTTCGTACATTTCAATAACTGTGGGGTTGGCAGAGTAAAGGTATGTTTGATAATGGGCCATGGCACTGCTGAGTCTTTCCCCATTGTATATGTATTACAGTAGTGCCTTGGGTCCCAACCAACACCATGGTCACATCATGGTAGAAGATGTACAAACTACGGATGTTAAAAGTTAACGCATCAGGCAGGGCTGCATCTGTGTCGGGCCAGCAGTGCACTAGCCACATCGGGGTGAGCAGGTGGGGCCCTGGCCGCAATGGGCTGGCAGGTGGGACCCCCTGCCCTTGCCAGAGTGGCCCTGGTCATGCCAGAGTGGCCCAGGTGGGCAGGCAAGGCTATGGCCCCCAGTATTGCAGGAACTCAGCCCTGGCTGCCATTCATCATCAGCCCCACCAACAGTTAAACAGTGTAATTTTCATCATTTAACTGGTTAACTATTTTAATGGTTATTTACATCCCTGGTACCAACACTCAAAATGACAGAGTCCCAATCCTCAAAATCCTCAATCCTTGTATTCTAAACAAAGACAACAAAGCGTGAAATAGTGATGTAATATATCAGCAGAAGACTGGGAACATACACACCAATTAGACACCTGTCCCAGGTTCCAAGAGAAGTATGGCAGAGCTGAGATCTGAATTCACTTCTCAAGTCCCATTTCATTGCCTTAACCATTAGACCACATCCTTCTTCCCCTAACTTTAAAAAGGCCACAGAAGGGTCTTGATTTTATTTGTTCCCCAACCCTCACATTAGAAACTTTTCTTAAAACTAGATCAGCACCACTTATATTAACCATTTTCTTTAAAAAAATAAATAAATACAATTAGCAAGTGAGCTAAAGAAAAATATTTAATTCATCCACTCGTTTTAGGAGTCACCATTTCCTGAAGAAACTTGAAGAGGAAAGCACACAGCTGTAGTAGGCTCTTAGCCTACTAGATTTCATTTGAGATTTGAAATTATGTTCAAGTAAAGATTATGAAATAAGCATTTTCTTTGAAAGCGTTAGTATTGATGACTCTAAATTCCCAGTACCCCGTGCAAACGCATTTTGCATTTCCTATCTGGAAAGTTCTCAGTAACAAATAATTTTAATAAAAAGTCCAAAATACAGGTTAGACCTCCCTGGTCTGACCAGTCCCCAGATGAGGCATTTTGCAGGACCAGGGGAGATAATTTCTGCCCACCACTACCACCACCAGCCCCACCTCCCCAGCCCTGGTCCAGCTGCAGGCCTTTCAGCTGACTCCCAACACACCACAATACCCACCCCACCTCCATGCATCCTCCCCGTCCTGCCCATCACACCAGACTCTCAGTCCCGCTGCCCTGCCAGCCGCTCAGGGCTGTGCTCCACCGGACTCCCTGGTCCTGGAACATCAATGGTCGATGCTGCGGGACCAGAGAGTCCGAGTTTGAAGAGGTGCAATCTGTATATGCTCAGAATTGATAGTGTGAAGCCAGTTCAATCTCAACAACTATGTCATTGTTGCATAACAAAAGAAAGGGGGACAGCAATAAAGACTGTTCAAGTTGCAGAGAAAAAATGCAAAAGCTCTATTTACTTGTCCGTCTGCCCTGCATTTGCTGTGCTTTCCGCTCTCATTCGGGTAAGTGCAGCAGCAGCTTCATCCAACGCACAGCTGACCGAGGAAGTCAGTCTACGAAGCACCTCGGGATCTGCAAATGCTTTACCGTCAGCAGTGGATAATTTACCTATTCCTTTCATTCCAATTTATGATAAGTGGATACATACACCGAAAAAGGAAAACAAAAGTAACAAAGAAAATGTAAATTCAGTCCATTCAACATGTTAGCAGAAACCATTCCAACACTGATAGCATAGGGAAAAATCATGTACATTGGACATTTGTGTTCTTAAAAATGATTTCAGGCAATTTGAACAATGACCCTGTAACAGCTGCCTTTCCACAAAGCACAAAGGTGACAACTCTTATAAAACATTGATCAGTGAGTGATTTTGAGTTACTGAAAGCTATGCTGTAAATATTTTTTTCGCAGCTGCATTTCAAAACAAGACCTCATTCAGCAATTTGTACATTCCAAGTTTTAAAATTAAGCATTTATATTTAGTGTCCTAAACAGGCATTTTCCATCTGCACTGCCTCTTCGAGGCACAGTTATATAGATTTTTATAAAGTTTTCAAGAAAAATGAACACTAGTGTTCTATTTATTGAAAATATTATGTATGTTTCAGGAAGGTAGAAGGCAGCTTTAAGTTATGGCCAGAGCTGCATAGAGCTCTGTGGTGGAGGCTGCTCAGGATTTATGTTCCATCAGCACTTCTCCCTGGAACACTAGTTTCATATCCCATCTGCTTGCTTAGTCCCTCACTTTCTGAACTGCACCAAACAACTTTATCATCCCAGTGGAAATGAGTTGGTGATAAAATATGTATGTATCTCACTGTTCTAGGGGGATTTTCCACCAGTGAGGACCCACAGCCTGGATCATGATAGCACAAAGAATCAACCCCATTAAGGCGCTAAGCCAACACTATCTTTGCAAGTAGATATGTTAAAGTTTTGAGGATAAGTATACCGTTTACTGAAGTTTGCAATATAATTTATGTAAGGAACTCAAATATAAATCAAAATAAAGAAAAACTCAACTGAAGACTACTCTACTACAGGAGTGTCACCTTACAGGAGAAGAGAGTGAAAAACGGTACACACTGATTTCTACTTCCTGAACAGTGAAATTTAGGAAGTTAGCCATCCTTTCATTAAAAAAAATAACCGTATCTGTTATATGAGCTTTAATGACCTAGAAAGGAATGTTAACCAGGGCAACTACAGAAGCAAAAGTAAAATGCAAGATCTAGTTCAGAAAGTGCTTTCACTCACTCTCAGTCTGAAGTAACAGAGAAATAGCTGTGTTAGTCTGATCTTGGTAAAACAAACAAAACAAAACAAAACAAAAACCAGTCATGTAGCACTTTAAAGACTAACAAGATGATTAGGTTTATTTTGTGGGTCTGCCCCACAAAAGCTCATCACCTAATAAACCATCTTGTTAGTCTTTAAAGTGTTACACAACTGGGGGGGGGGAAGGGGTTTGTTTTTGTTTTCTCAATCTGAAGTGTGGCCATGCATGTTGGGAATAATTCAGAAATAGGAGGTAGAGAAATTAATTGAGCTTTACTAGCATAGTATTTATATGATAGTGCAAATGAAATAAGGTGAAGTTCTGGAGTCAACAGAGAATATCAGGACATTTCTTTTCCTGCATCATCAACAACTGCTTTCAGAAAGCTATGTATTTTAATTAATCTCCCCACCCCCATCAAATAAATTTCCACACCCCTGAAAGTTCACACTGCATTAAGTTCCAAGACTGTCACACTTACACATGAGGATTAGTATTTTTGCAAGCAGCCTCATTATGGTCTTAAGAATAAGGATTTCAGGACTGAGACCATAAGGGACATGAAGACTTACCTGCAGCTTCAAGTAAAGCTTCTAATCTAGCTTGGGTTTCTGGGTCTACTGTCCTCAAGTCAGCACCATCAGCCGTACTAGACAAAAGCAATTTGGACGCGGTCTCCAACATTGGATTTTCCAAATCATCCTGATCCAAAATGAATGACTCCACCTAAAAGGAAAAACCCCAACACATTAGCCCTAATAAAATTCCAATCCTCAATTCTGTAATTTTAAAATCCATTCATACATTTATAAAAAAGTGCAGTGATGATTTTTCTTAATAAATAAGATTTTCAGAAGCACTTGTGCTGGCAGTTCCCTCTGAAGTTCCCTCTGGAGTTAACAGGAATTTCACTTCCAGGGAAGCAGAATTAGGCCAGTACTGAATAAGTCTCAAAATGCTACACAATATACTTCATAAATTAAAAACTGTAAATATCACTCTGCAATTGAGAACTGATAGATACGAGTTTACATTAAACTGTTTTAGGCTTAAATCTTATTTGCATTAGAAGTTGTGAACTAAAGTGTAAAATGCTGGAGAAATTCACATGGAGATAAAACAAGATTTTAGACTAGGCTTTACTTCTTAAAAAATACAACTAGCATTAGCCATGAATTCCAAAAGAAGTTGGAGTATAATTCTGAGATATGTGAAAGCTATATATTTGAAAAACAAAGTGTTCTGTATTCTATACAGTGCAATAAACGTTACTACCCAGATAAGAACATGGAGTTGCTGAAAAAAAAACCCCACCAATTCAAAGGTAGTACAGTCTTCTCCCAGATTTTGCAGTTACACAGATGAGAATGTGACTTAATGACCTGATTTTCAGAGGTAATGAGTACTTCCTTCCATGAAAAAATGTGGGTGTTCAGAACCTCTGAGGAAGAGAAAACAGACCAGAGATGGCTACACATCTGACTGCAGTAATAGCCCTTACAATGTAAATCAAGCCATTGTCCACATGTACCAAGCAATTGCACGAAATGTGAGCATCACTATTTATCTCACTGGAGTGAGAATTCTGAAGCCTGCTTATGATCACTGGAGGGCCAGCACTGCCATTTAATTGTTAGTAGTACTAAATACAGTAGTGCTTATTTTGCATGAGTGGACTTCCTGCACAATTCTACTGTTTCATTGAAGGGACACCGGAAAGTTTTGAATAAGAGTCATGAATAATCAAAATCATTATTTGGTATCCAGATTTTTTTTCCTATCTGTATTCCGATTATTGAGGTGCCTGTTAAAGTCCCTAAAATTAGCATTAAAAGGAGAACAAAGATTGTAAATGAAAATTTTACAACTTCTAACATTTCTAATAATTTGCATAACAACGTTTAGATTAAAATATTCTTTCCAACCCACATGCTGCAGAATTTTGCTAGCCCATGAACTAGCCACAAGAAAAAATAAACTAACTTCTCCATTTTCACTGTCCAAGCCTGAAATATTACTGTTTAAAGTAAACAGATACTGAAATCTAAGATTTGTTTTTATGTTTTTGGATTTATTTATAAGTTGTATATTTTTATTATGAAATGTTGCCCAGAATTCAATAAAGATGATTCAGTCTAATCAAGCTAAACACTTAACTAAGCATCCATTTGCATTATAATATCTGACCTTAAAAAGGAAACAGGCCAATAATGTAGGAAATAAGATTTCCTGTAAAAAAATTCAGATACACAGCCTATAGTCTACCAACAAAAGGCTGAAAACATGCTACAATATTAAGAGAACATTTAAAAAAGGGTGTATATTATGATCCTCCTCCCCTGAATCAGAATTCAGTAACCTATCTGCCCCAAAACACTTCACAACTTTTAAATTTAGTATAAAAAGACCTAAACTAGACTTAAGGCTTCATACTGTAAGCTTGTGTGTACTATGGCAATCATAACAAGCCAGACATTATAATTAAATCTTTCAGAGACATCTTGGCACATTCTTCCACTAGTGAAGCCATTATCCAAAGAACAGACATGCCCTACTAATACTGGCTATCCTCAGGCAGCATACAATATTTTATTATCTCTTCAAGAATAATGAACAATAATAATAGTAAGCACTCCAATTTCTAAAAGGCATCTGGGTAAGAACCACAGGTAGTTGACACTACTTTCAACATCAGTATACCTACTAAATATCTAATGGACACTTTAGGTCAATGATGGGCAGCCTGTGGCCCACAGGCCACATGTGGCTCGCTTGGGTTTTGCGTGTGGCCCACGAGATATTTTGTTTACCATTGCCCACTTGCAGGGTTGCCAGATTCTGTTGGTTTTCATCCACATAATTTTTTTCCTACTGGTATTACTAAAGTGACACGCACGTAAAGCAAAAGGCACACGAAAAGCGAGGTGTGTTCTGATTGCACACAACTGACTGTGAGAGCCCTCTACATCCAATCAAAGTGCTGCTATGGTTCAATCAACACAGCCCACAAATTCTAGGTAGGCAAGCACAGTTAGAGAAACTACCCTGCCCTGGGAGACCGTCTTAGTCTTGAAGCCCACTGAGATAAAGGAGAGCCATTCAATGTGGACCACTCACTAGCCTAGACTGCCCATCATTGTTATAGGTAAGGAGTGTTCTGGAAAATGATCATATGTATATGCCTCCTTTAAGTTGATGGAAAGTTCAAATCTGCTCCTGGCCATCTTGAAATTCAGTTGAAGAATTTATTGAAGAGTTTTCAGAGCATTGCTTCCCCTCGGCATCTGGTACTAGAGACTTAGACACTGATGTTTAAAAGGATGGGATGTCCTTACACTACTTGACCTTGCATTTCTAGGAATCTTCTCTTTCTCTGCTCTGACTCAAATACAGTTGAACCTCAGAGTCACGAACTGAACAGTCAAACACAAACCTCTTTTTGGAACTGGAAGTACACAATCTGACAGCAACAGAGCCCGGAAAAAAGAAAAAAAAAAAGAAAAGAAAAAAAAGGGTAATATAGTACAGTAGTGCATTAAACTACTAAAAATAAAGGGAAAGTATCATTTTTCTTCAGCGTAATAGAGTATCAAAGTGGTATTAACTCAATGTTCAGTTGTAAACTTTTGAAAGAATAAACGTAATGTTTTATTCAGCGTTATGAACATCCATTCCTGAAGCATTCATAACTCTGAGGTTCCACTGTATTTGAGAACGGAAGTGGGGAGATTACTTAGTTTCTTCCTCAGCCACCAAGACAAATGGGGTATAAATATCATTATAGTCTCTGTCCAGGTCATACACATTATGTTTTTAGCCTTTAGTGTTAAGGATTTTTTGGCTATAAAAGTCAAATGAAACATGGCAATAAAAGCCAAAAGCATCCACTACACTGGAATATCAGACTATACTTTGATTTGTTGACACAAAAGTGAAAAATTCCATGCTGCCTGTAACAGGATACGGAGTCCCAGTTACCATTTGCAGAGAAAAGAGCTGGGTAGAAAAATGTTGAAGTTTTAAATGTTCTGAAATTTGACAATAGATGCCTCTTTGCCCTCCCCCCCAACTGATGAAAACTAAAATATCATCATTTCATCAAAGCTATTTTTATGCCAAGCACTAAATATAGATGATAGCCTGAAGCTCTAAAAAAAACCTCTGGCTGCTGCCCTCAAATAGAATGCAAATAGTCCAATATTGGCATTTTTTTTTTAAGACCAGCTACACAGATTCCTTATACAAAATAATGAAGTCTGATTTATGAATAACTTGTGTTGTATCCTCCAATGGTGGCAAATACTCCAGGAAAGGTGACAATATCTTGCACAAATAATTTCACATCGGTTAACTGGTCAGTTATAAATCACTTATAAGACATTTATTTTTATACATACTCATATTTCTGTTGTCTTCCAACATGTTTGCAGGGAGATTCCCCCTGTCCTGATCCTCATATCTACTCCTTTGGAATTCCTTCATAGCTGTACTTCCTACTAGGGATGCCAATGTTTAACTGGTTAGCCGGGGGGGCTGGAGCAGCCTCCCGTCTACCATGGCCAAGGGGCTGCTCCAGTTCTGTGGGACCTGCCACAAAGAGGGGGTGCTCCAGCCTGACCAGAGAAGTCCCAGTCTACAGCAGGCAGGAGCCGCTCCAGCCCTCCATACTTACCCTGTTTAATTGATTAACCAGTTAAATATAATGTTTATATTATATTTATCCCTACTTCCTACTTTAAAGCTACCCATAAGAATGGAAACCCTTTACCCAATGCTATGTGTCACATGAGCTATTTTAACTCTTTTTAGTGTAAAAACTGAATTGGCATGGATCTGTGTTATTTAACATCTTTAATAATGATCTGGATATAGAAAAAGAGAACATGGTGATCAAGTGTGCAAAGCTTGGGTGGGACAGGGGTTGAAAACACTTTGAAGGATACAGCTAAAATTCAGAGGGATCTTGATAATCTGGAGAACTTGGCTGTAGACAACAAAATGAAATTCAACACACACAGATGTTGGGTGCTACACTTAGATCCATAAAGACTTGATGGGAAGTCTGAATGGGAAAGCTGCAATTTAACATCCTTAGTTAGTGGTTAGATGAGATGCGTAACGAGCACAATAAGAACAAACTTTAAATCCCACTGAGGAGCAGTTCTCCTTAGTGCTGGAAAAGTTATGATTAGGCTCAGAATCTGGTAATCAGTGAGTGAGAACTAAGTTATCATTTGCAGGTGGATGATATGCAGTTTGGTGCCAGGTGGATCCATAAAGACTTGATGGGAAGACTCACTGTTGCTACAATGGAAAGATGGTAAGTCCAGAATAAGGGGAATGTCCATAGCCAGTAGGGATGTAAGTTTCTGTTGTGTCCAGAGACAAACACTTCCACTTGGCGGTCTGGAATTTTCTAGTGGAATCTTTTCTGCTATTAGTAAGAATGCTGGGCCGACTTCAGACAGCTTCAGAACAGAGGTGTTGTAGATTTGATGCCCATCCAAAAACCAAGCCCTTAGATGTAGGGTCTGAGGGTTGAGATGCTTGATTCCATGTTCCACTGGATCAGGAGATTGGAAAAGGACTGATTAGCAACCAAGACAATATATGCAGAAATCTCGGGAACCAAAACGGTCTGGGCCTGTTGGGAGTGATAAGGATGTCTCGTGTCTCGATGCACCTTCTGTAAGACCAAAGGTAGGAGTGGGAAGGCACAGTTCAAATGACATGATCATGGAAGGAGGAGAGCGTCACTGTGACCCAAAGCACTCTTATGTTCACTCCCTAAACATTACTGAAGTAAACTTTGCATAAAATATGCTTTGTGAGGAATCACGTGAAAATTAGTAATTTGCTGGCCAATAGTATGGTGACATGAATGTAGCAACACTATATGCAAAGTTATAAATTCTTCCTGTATGATGTTAGCACATTTTCAAAACAGACAGCTCTACCCAGGCACAAGCTGTAGAACAGATCTGTCCTAAACAAAGCAATGTATGCTTGTCTCAATTTACATGCAAGTAGTAAGCAGGACCATCATGACAAAAAGGGATAAAATGGCAAGGAAAAGAACAATTTGCATTTCAGCAAACAAGGGGCAGAGGGAGGGAATGGAACCTCCTTCACCAAATTCCATGTCTTCACTTCCTCACCGTTTGCATAAACTTTACTCTGACAGGTTCCTTACCACATCAAAGATTCAATGGATTATAAAAGAAAGAGGCACAGAACCTTGCAGAGAGGCAAGTTTTCTTTCATGTAAGAAGATAAAGGTACCAAAATAAGTGGGCCTCTGAAAGAGATTAAGACAGAAGAGAAGGTTAGTCACCCTCTTTGCTGGAAGCCTTGAACCAAAACTTGCTAGATTAAGACTTAAACTTTGTGGTGTGTTTTTCACTTTTATTTGCTTGTTACCATTTCTAATGTTCTCTCTTATATGTGAACTCATTTAAAATCCTATTTTTTGTGAATAAACATCTAATGTAAACCAGCAGTGCTGTGTTCATGCTAATATGAATTTTAGTTCCACTTAATGTGGCAAACTGTGTGTATTTGTCTTCTTAAAAGGATACAATGAATCATATTTCTCTGAATAGTCCAGGAAGGGCTGAACATTGCAGAAGACTTGGTTTTGGGAAAATTCAGGACTGAAAGTGTGCCATGGTCACCCTCCAAATAGTAACCAAGGTGGGTGGGAGCCAGAGAGGGGCTGTAGACAGATAGGTGGGGTCAATAACTGCTGAACCAGAGCTATCTAGAACACAGATACTTAGGGAATAACTTGCAGGATGGTTGTGAGTGGCCCAAGTTGGAAGCCACAACATTGCAAGGCATCCAATGACAGGGCAGTAGATGACAAAGATCAAGTTTTCCTCCCTGGAAATCTTTCACATTCAGGAATACAGACCAGAGCTGAGAGCACAGATCTAGGGCCCCCTGCTTGAGCAGTATATGTTGCACTTTCTGTATTACTATGAAAGGCAAGCAGCCCCTTTTGAGGTTTCCACACATAGCAAAAAAAAAAAAAAAAAAGGGTCTACTTCAGAGTCATGTCACTCCCAGTTATGGTTGATAAAGGGTCTGCTAAGGTAGTCCATTAGGTATTCTGATCCCAGGGAAGGTAAACTGCTAACAGCATAATTTGATTGCTGGTGCATCACTTCTAAAAGAGAACTGCTTCTGTAAAGAAAGAATATTCTTCCTCCTTGCTTGTTTCCACATCTAATGTGGAATGGACATAAGCAATCACTCAAGAAAAATTGGGCTGCTCTGAACTGACAAGGCTAGAAAACAGAAGTGTGTCCCCTTCCAACAGAGTTCTTTAACCTCTTTATTGACTGGAACAGAGATAGGGAGTTCCTGTATAGATATCTCTGTGGAAGCCTGGATTAACCACTGAATTGGAAGCAATATGAGGGGAAAAAAATCCCCTCCCACCCCCCAACTCAGACAAAATTGGGAAGGGACACACCAGGCTGTTCTAGCTAGTTCCAGAATGACATCATCAAGAGGAAATGCTATTTGCTGGATGGACAGATGGGTATCCAGGAGTTTGTGTTGGGCATCCTGAACTTCGTTAAGGGAGCTCTGAATGTCCTCTGGAACTCTGTGTAATAGTTCCTGAAATAGCTTATGGATAATAGGGGCAGATGGGGATGCAGGGGTGACTGTCTCATCTGGAGACAATGAGGACAAACTCACTGGATCCTGCTCAAGCGCCATCTTCTTCAATAGGGTCAGGAGGAAGCTCTGGCTGTCCTCTTGGAAAGGAAGGGTGAACTTCATCCATTGACGACATACCCAGAGGACAGTGTAACTGAAAACTTACTATTACACATTAATATTACACATTTGTCAAGCCTGCAAAAAAGATTTATTTCTTAACCCAGGTTAGCTAACTTGGGTAAGGCAGCAGTGAAGGTACAGCAACCCAAATGGTAGCAAAACCAGTTAAGCCTGCATCTAGAAACTCCATTAGATAGTACTACTCCACTAAGTCTGAAATTTTAAACACCCTATTTGAACCTTGAAGTTAGAACATGCTGTCCAAAACTATGGACTATTAAACAAGAAAAAAAGCTCCTAAATCTGCTCCTAGATCAGCCTTTATACCTGGCCATACTATACCTTTGTCAAAATTTTAAGAAGTGTAACTACAGTGCCTATTTGCTTCCAATGAATAAACAGTTAATCATGCAGCATCTCCCATCCTCCTCTCCTATCCCCTTTCCTACTCTTATCGCATCACATCTGACATTAAACAGAGTTTTTAAGGATGGGGCCAAATTTTTACTGAGCACCCAGCATAATTTTGAGAGCTGTACATTAATATATAGTCACAATTTAATTTTGTGCTTTTCAGGTATGTTTATTATACTTTACATGACCCAGTGTGGAAGAAAAATGTACAGTGACAGTTCCACAAGACGTAAGTATGGCTGACAAACAAAAATTACTGAGCTAAGTTAATTTATCATACTTTTATTGGAGAATAATTTCTAAAGTTAGCAAACAATGAGATTAATACCTCTACTAGGCTTTCCAATAGATATTTATATAATTATAAACCTATCTTCCAAAGCCACAGAAGCCTGTTATAACTTCTATAACATCTATATAATCAGAACAGTGTTTCTATAAATAGCTCTGTTCAATCAATCCACAGAGCAGCCCTGGCACCAGTTTATGCATCTGTCTTGCAATTTCTCAGTCATTGATGTACAATTATAATGGTAATGAAGAGAAATAAAAAAAAACAAAACCCAAGTCATTCTTATATAAAGCAGAGCACCACAAATTTTCTTAAACCAGATTCTCAGTCATTTGCATAGATCTTTAAGTCTCAGTGACTGTTTTTGCCAACACAACCCTTTATATCTAATTCTTTCTAGACCAGTTTGTTACTGCAGTTTCAAGCAGATGATCAGCAGCAGGTTACTATACTGACTCCTTTTCACTGGAAGTAGCAAAATTCCTGCCTTGTATTGCAAAATTTTGTTACGCAATCTGAAAGCTGGGGGATGGGAATGAAATAAAGAGTGCTCATTCTTACAGTACATCAGCAAAATGTTATAAATCAGAAAACCAAATAAATTTGTCACCTGCACACCACTTGAGTACTTGCTCTACTGTGGCTTATTTTATATGCTGATGTGTGCAATGCAAACTAATACTGTGCAAATTTCCAGCTGTGCTTCAGACAGTGTTTACAATGAAAAAAATAGTAAATAACAGAAGACTATCATCAAATTAATAATTAAACAAATACTTTTTAAATTCCTCTTATTTTAAAATCATAAACCAAGCTGTAAAAGAAATCCTCTCTCCCCCACCACCACCTACCACGTCTTCAAGGGGGAAGGAGGACATGGAAGAGAAGATAAATGGCAACTGTTTGTATGTGTGGGCAGGAGAGGGAATACCCAAACTGAAAAAAACTCAGCTGTTACACAGTTACACAAACCTGCAAAGGCAGCCAGTGCACACTGGACGCCCGTCCCACGTTGCCGCCTCTGACACTGGCTTATTGGTTAGCCGTTTACACAGTTATACACTCACATCCCTAAACTACACTGAACGTATTTTCTCTGAAAATCGCTGTAAAGAACATGGACCATCTTACAATAGGTTGCACAAATCCAATTTTACAAACACAGTAAGTTATTTTATATTATAGTATCTAGTCAAGGATTCCAATTTATTTTAAAAGCCTAATTTTACAGTTCACTAGTAGTAGTACATCTTTCATACTAAGGATGTTAAAAATCATTTATTTTTGTAAACGTATATAACCACTGGAATTATCTACTGGAAACAGTGGTCACATGTTTACATGCCAGGGGGGCGAGGTGGGGGGAGCCAGTGCTCCTCATGCATACCATCTCCCATCCCCACACTGCTGCCTCTGATACAGAGGCAGCAGCACAGGGGGAAGGGGTATCATGTAACTATGTACATGAATACACGTTCACATCCCTATTTCATACAGATTAAATGTACTAAATTCAGAAGGACTGCCTAATGAAATCTTTAATTTATAAAAGTTCATTTTCAACTATTTACAGATCTATTGAACACTTAAAGGTATATATCATGGGATTCATGGAAGAAAGTGGATCTAAATACAACAATGTAATGTGAGAGCTGACAATTCCGACAAACAATGTCAGGGAAAAAACTCATTAAATAACCATCCAAAGGTACACATTTCAGTATTCAATACCTTATGACTAAATTTAACAGAAATACGAGATGGTTCAATTATATATTTCAGCAGTATAAGTTAGTTCTACTTGCCTGCATAATCTCAAGGGAACCAAATTCAAATTCTTCACAATGTGCATAAAAATAGAGCAATTCTAGGATACTATTAGGCATGGTTTGAAACCCTATTTGATAAACTCCTGCTATAACACGCACACTGTGTAGCCTTATTTCAGTGGTCCCCAAATTCCCCCGGGAGCTGCAGTCTAGGGCCCAAGTTGCAGTTACAATACAGTTGGGGAAGGGACGATAGTGGTGCTGGGGTGGACCACGTGCGGCTAGATGGCACTCCCTCCTTGATCTCTGAGCAAGTTGGCCTGGGTCCTGATGTGCCTCCCAACATTTCCCTGTGCTCCACAGATTAGGTATCGCTGTCCTATTTGTTTTAATATATTTTAGCACCAAAAAAGCCCATGTTTTATCCCAACTAAAACCTTATTAGTCCCCATTATGGTGCATGATCCCATAATAGCATATATTAATTTAATGGACTACAATTTAAATAAAACATCCACCTTCTATATTCACTCTTAATTGCAAAGACAAAAATTATAATCATGAGACTAAGTAGTATTTCATATGCAATATATATATATATATGGAGATATACCATCTCATAGAGCTGGAAGGGACCTTGAGAGGTCATTGAGTCCAGTCCCCTGCCCTCATGGCAGGACCAAGTACCATCCCTGACAGATTTGCCCCAGATCCCTAAATGGCCCCCTCAAGAATTGAACTCCCAACCCTGGGTTTAGCAGGCCAATACTCAAACCACTGAGCTATCACTCCTCCCCCATGTAGCTGTATACTTCACTGGACTATACTTCAATTACCTTTTTTCACATTTCAGATATCCATCAAGCTGGCAAAGGAGAAAGAAGAATTTCTCCACTGAGACACTTATTTTTAACATGCCAAAGAAGAATTCCATAGCTATACTACCTTAATACAGAATGTTAACTCTAAAGTTACTGGACCCAGAGTTCCTTCCATTTTATTACCACCCTAGTCACTAAGGATGTTAAGAGGTACCCAGCTAATTGTGTAGTCCAAGGCTACACAACACGCAACCCATAGCCCATTTGTTTGCAGCCCGCAGTGTGGTTTGGGTTTACGAGGGGATCAAAACATGGCTCATAGGTGGGGGCCAAAACAAAAAAGTAGTCAATATAATGGTCTTCTGTTGATAAGCATTTTAGTAGTTAAATTCCTGGACTGTCATTGCTCATTAAAAGTGCTGTCATATGGGTGGAAATCAGGTAAATATTGCATTATCATCATCAGCAGAACTGACTTAAATGAGGCCTGTGTGTTGTGTAGTCTTGCCTGTCAGTGTGAAAAGATATTTGCATATATATATAGTTGCATGCATATGCAACCACACTTAAGTTGCAGCCCTCGGTATGTGCTGTGAGGTATCATTGTGGCCCCCAGGCCTTCCAAAGTAGAGTAGCCCTGGTGTAGTCAATACAATTTGTATCGACTACAGGATTGATCGATAAGGGAAGGTGCTCTGTCACGGCTCACGCCAGTCCAAGAGCTACCCCCGCTGCAGCTCTGCAGTTTAAATGTAGTAGGAAATGGGTAGCTCTTACTACATTTAAACTGCAGGGCTGCAGTAGGGGTAGGTCCCGGACCGGTTCGAGCCAGGACCACTGCAGCTCTGCATTTTAAATGTAGTAAGAGTGGGCAGCTCTAACTACATTTAAAATGCAAAGTCTCAGCGGGGATAGCTAATGGACCTCGTGCGAGCCAGGACTGAGGAGTCCCGATGCTGGATCCAGGACCGCAGCAGCGCTGCTTTCTAGCCTGCCGCAGTCAGAGGCGGCTTTGCTTTACTTTCCTCCCCCCCTGCTGTTGCCTCTGATAGAGGGAGCAGCGCAGGAGAGGGGAGGCAGTACCAGGGAGACTGTGCTGGGGGAACCAGCTCCCCCCAGCACTAGCTTCTGTTTCCCCTCCTTGCTGCCTCTGATACAAAGGTAGCCGGGGGGGGCGGAGGGGGGAGGCGAGCGAGTAGTAGACTTGAGTGGCCAATAAGCTTAGCCTTATCGGGTAGTCAACTACTTGCTTACATCCCTACTAGTCACATAGGCAAACAGCTAAGGAACAAAATTATTCAAACTGTTGAATACCAAGATTTGAGTATTCTGTTAAATGACCTTCTGAAATAAATCATGCGTGTACCCAATGCTACAAAGTTGAATTTTCCCTGAAATGAAGTCAAAACACCTAGCTTTGTGTGTCTTCTCTACTTCGTTTTAGCTTACATTATATATTTTAGAAATCTGCAATAGATGGTTGCAACTTTGTTAATACAATTATCTAAATTTTCAAATGCATTTTCATAACACAAAGGTAATGTTTCATTTACAAAAATTTGATGCAAATATTAAAATGGTCATAAAAATAATTTAAACCTTTGTGATCTTTTCAGTTACATAATATAGCTGTTCCCAATCGCTGGTCTGCAGACCGATGGCGGGCCACGAACCCGTCTGCCAGGCCGCGACACATTGCCAGGCCACGCCTCCAGCATTTATTTAGTCCCACCCGCTGAGGTTCCCAGGGAATTCCCTTGCAGCCCACTTGCCCATGCAGCACAGAATGAGTGGGATGGCTGGGAGCTGGGTGTGCTGCAGCTGGAGCTGGGATCACAGTGAGGCTGTCTCTACTGGGGCTCCAGCTCTGGCGGCTACTGCCCCAACCAGTGGGGTCAGGTGGAGAGCGGCTGTCCCGGCGGGTGGGGCCAGGGGCTGGGTGAACGATAGCTGTCATGGCCGGTGGGGTTAACGCCGCATAGCCACTGAGGCCAAGTGCCCCGTGATGGGCAGCTGCCCTTGTGACCCCTTTTTCCTACCTCCCCTTTGGCAGGAGCCTCCCCTTGGCTTCCAGCTGCTCCCAGCCAGCGGGTACACACATTATTATTATGACGATGATGCATTATTAAATGCACAGGAAAATATGAATGTGCAGAAGGTGTCAGCACTGTCAGAACTGTTAATTACTGCCTCTAATTCTGGTGCAATTGAGGCAATACTTTTTAACAAGCATTAGCAATTATTTCATTGTTTTTTTAAAATGAGTGTGCAGCAGTTTTTCAAATTCTTGTTCACCATCATGCTCCCATCCCACCCCCCCTTTGATTTGCCTGACATACTATGGGCTAAAATTACCATAAGGAATATGCAAATATTTCATTGCCAGTCCACCAACTGTTTTTGAATGAGTTTGCCTGTCCACGGTATTAAAAAGGTTAGGAACCACTGATATAGTATGTTAAGGCAAAGCCAAAACACTATTACTACTTCTTTTATGAAGTTGATTGTAAAGATACAGGATGATTAATTCTTACGGAAGCTTGATAATTTTAAAATTCTATCAAGTAATAGGGCCAAATTCTTGGCTGGTGAAACAGGTGCAGCATGCATTTACACCAGCAGAAAATATGGCCTATTTCAGTCAGTTCTTTAAAGGACACAGCAGTACAGGATCCTTCTTTATCCTAGACCAATCCATTTTTCTTAGCACAGGACCTGGTACTAAAACAGCAAAAACACTGCAGAACCATCCACAAAAATCTTGGAATGCTGATTACTTTGCATGCACTGTAAAGTGGTATATTTATTTTCATGTTAATGAAAAATAAGTATGATCATAATTCACACCAGTCCTGTTAAAACATGACAGGCTAAATTTTCTTATTCACACATTTCTAAGATCAGACAAGTAGCAACTGTCTTGGTATAAAATTCTTAACAGTGGGGGGGGGGGGGGGGTTGTTTGGGGGAAAGGGCGGGCTGTATATTACTAATCTATTTCACTGATGTACTCCAAAAATGCATATTTGTTCTCACTGCTAACAGTGAATGGGAAAGCAGAAGGGTCAGACTATGATGCCAAAGTGATCTAACACTCCATCAACCGCTGGCAGAGACAGTCCTCCTGCTGCAAGGACACCTGCATTATTACTGCAGTGTCACCGTTTCTATTGACTATAAAGAGAACGTGTTGGTGTGTTTGCACATGAATCTCTCTTCTCAGTTGAGTACAAGGGAAACGATACATATAGCTACACAGGTGGTGAAACTGCAAAGAAAAATATTCTAACAGCTGTTCTTGTATGTCAAATACACCACACATGTAGTCCAATATGCTGCAGCTCTTATTCCATGAGAGAGAAAACAGCACCAATGAAATGAAGACAAGCTTTTGGCATCAATTTACCAAGACGATCCAAAAATGTTAAAAGCTTAGTATAGTTTGCTGTTAATTATGAACTTGCCCATACATGACACTTTGAAGCTTTCTTTCTGAAGTTGCTTTTGCAGTTAAGAAATATTTGTCCATCTACACAGATAATTAGTAAGACATTCCTCAAAGCAGGAAGAAAGTTCCCCAGCCCCACCTTCATATTTATGAGGACAAAGAATATAATGAAGGATTGTATGTGCCCAACAGAATGACTTTACTCTTAATCTGCTGAACTCTTGCAGGATAATTTGTGTCTCTCAAACTGCCTCCCATCATCCCTCAATGAAAATTTGGCTTATATTCAGATTTTAGAAGTAGTAAGTTGTATTTAACATGCTTACACTCCAATCATATATTACTACAGATTTACAAACCTGATGTACACAGTTCAAACCAATGTTCTAGCTTATGGGTAAATCAGAAAACATCAAATCCGAGAGAAAGATTGTATTGTTGTGATTTGGCTTGAAACAGGACTATATGGTATTAGGAAAAAACCTAGCAAACTGTGTTTGGGCATGCCAAAATAACTAAGTTCTATAGCAGTGTTTCTCAACCTCTTTTTTATAAAGTAGCCCTTTTTCAAAAAACAAAAGTACCCCCAGTACCTACAGTTTTCAGAGAGACAACATTTTTTCTATCATTGCAACACATTTGTTTAAACAACTTAAATCGTAGCCAGGCGGGCGATGAAATTTTTGGGTGTAAAAAGTACAAAAATAATAAAACACTGTAAAACTTAAAACAAAAATTCAGTTTTCTCCAAATTTCAGTTGTGTTGATGTACCCCCACCCCAGCCTTCTCTCGAGTACCCCCCCAAGGGTATTTGCACCACTGGTTGAGAAACACTGTTCTACAGAATTTAAGCTTTAGTTTGAGATGACCAATATGAATAAGAGACAGTATTCTTCCAGTAACAAAAGAATCTGCTAGTCTGGGTCTTGACTGATGGATTAACTACACCCATCTAGGCCCTTTTTGCTGCTAAAATTCTTAGCTCTGGTGTTCAAACTGCTCTCCCTAAGACCTGGTCTACACTACAGCAGAAGGCCAAATTAAGATACGTAGCTGGAATCGACGCATCTTAAATTGGGTTTCCACACCATCCACACTGCATTTGCTCCTGTCGACTTCCTTTAGTCCTTGTGAGGAGAAGGAACGCTGACAGGGTGCCCCTCTGAGTTCGCTTTAGTGGGTCTTTACTAAACACACTAAATTAAACTCCAGATGATCAACGACAGCAGCGTCGCTCTTCCGCATGGTGAAGATATGGCCTAAATGAGCCCTAGAAGAAATCAAAGCAAATCTGTCACTTGTGTACTAAGGATGTTAAATATCGAGTAATTTACTAGTCAAGTAGTCGATGGAATTTCCAACGACTAGTCAATAGGCACTTCCGCATTCCTCCTTTGAAATGTACAAGAACCCATACTGTGGCTCGTGCACATTTCAAAGGAGGAATGCGGAACTCCGCACGCAGCCCGGGGCCAGCGGGAAGTCCCCGCTGACTCTGGGCTGCATGTCGCTTGCCTGCTTTGAAATGTACAAGAGTCCCCAGTGGGGGCTCTTGTGCATTTCAAATTGGAAGCACCCTCATGGAGCCTGGGGTCAGTGGCGGACTCAGAGTCCCCCACTAACCCCAGGCTCCATGCTGTGCTGCCACTTTGAAATGCTTTGCGGAGCCCGGGGCTCCACGCAAACATCGCGACAGCGCCGCATGAGCCCGAGTATGGGCTCCATGCAGCACTGCCGCTTTGAAGTACCTTCTCTCACCCCCACTTTGCTGCCTCTATCTGATAAGCATTTACTTATTCGATAGTCGACTAGTCCTTAACATCCTTATTGTGTACCACAAATGAAAGAATTCTTTACAGAAGTTCTGCTCTGAGCTGGAGAAGTCAGGCTGAGAGGGCTTACTTTTTGCTGGCAGTCTTCTCTTTTCTACTATCCTGCTCCCTTTCCTCCATGTCCTACCAGTAATCCTTACCTGGACCCTAGTTCACAGGATTAACTATAAATCTACCTGAAAACACCAGAAGAATGCCCAATCTGAGTACTTTGCTGACCAGGGAGGGATGTTAAGAAGATAGGCTCAATCTCCTCATGAAGTCTTCATTCCCTTAAGTGATCAGTCTGCTTTCTACAGAGAGTAAAGTCTAGCATAAACATGGACAAATATGGGGCATATAAGACATATGGCCAGACTAGCTGAAAGGGATCTAGTACCTAGCACCTGTGAACTTGCTGCCCTCATCCTCTGCACTGGTCACGCAAATCGAGCAACACTGACTCCAGTAACCTTAAATCCCCAGAACTGTCCAATCGAGCAGCACTCATCTGCCTTGCAATTTATGTTGTTTAATAACTGTTTGTGTGGTCATATTAGTCTGTGACCAGCTCTCTACAGCTATTATATAGGGATTATTCTCTGAGGGAACATCAACCTGAAACTCATCTGCCTAACTAGATACTTTATTCAGATATACCACAGTATTGTGGGGAAAAGCCCCTCCCAAACAGACATATATGGCCTTTTAGATTCTTCCCTAACAACAATAAAGCTTTCCAAAGATCTAAACATTAATCAGTGATCCATCTAATTTTTTTATGTCCATGGATAGAATGCATTTTTTTACGTGTACCAATATGAAGATGTGCGATGCATTACCTTCATATTGGTGCACGTAACAAAATCCATTCTGAATACAGACCATTTGTGGCAGGGGTAGGACTGAGGGATTTGGAGTATGGGAGGGGGCTAAGTGTTGGGGGGAGTGCGAGTTCTGGCTGGAGTATGGGCTCTGGGCTGGGGCTGAGGTGTTTGGGGTGCAGGAAGGCTCCAGACTAGGACCAAAGGGTTTGGAGTTCAGGAGTGCGCTCATGGCAGGAATTAGGGTGTGGAGGGGCTCAGGATTGAGATATCGGTTCTTACAGGGAGCTAAGGTGATGGAGGCAACTGAAGGCTGGAACAGGGGATTGCGTAGCCACGTTTCCCTAAATTTTAAGTGTAAATCAAGCCTCAGTCTGAAACTTAACATCCCTTATTTTGATTAACCTGTTTTATAAATTCTCTTTCTGCTACTGCCCTCCCTTAAGAGGAATTATCATGCAATCTTCGCAGTTCTTCAAACAGACATTTTCTGTAACAGTTTTAAGACACTTAACATGCATAAATGGGAATATGGGATTGTTTAGAACAATCAGAGGCTGTCTAACTTTCCCTGAGCACTTCATGCATAAATACTTTCCTTATAGAATATTGCTGTTTACTACTCTTTCCTTGCTTTGCTACAGCTAAGAGACGTGCCTGATTATAGTTAGGAGAGAACACTCACACTGTCTCCAGAAACTTCCTGTCCCTGAACTTTTTGGGCAGTGCAAATAGCTGTTTTTACACCAAGACTGCTACCATAAGTTAGCTTCTTCAATATAATATCCTAGTGAAGGCAACACATCAAAGTTTTAACCTCAACATACAAAGTTTACCTCCACAGCTACATCAAGATTAAAACTAGAGACTTGTGTCCACTAGGATTTTACTTTAAGACAACTATCTCGGTGAAGAAAATACCTTTTTCTGTAGTGAGGACGCAGCCTGTGAAGTCTGACAAGAAAGCTGCTAAACTAAGTAAATTATCTTCATCCAGAATAGGGATGTTAAGGACTAGTCGACTAACCGATAAGCAAATGCTTATCAGATAGTCAACAGGATAGACAACTAGTTGCTCCCGCCCTGCTGCCTCTATCAAATAGAAGCAACAAAGAGAAGAGGGGGAGAAGAGGGGGGATATTTCAAAGCAGCAGCTCCAGGTGGAGCCCAGGATCAGCCGTGGACTCCTCAGCTGACCCTGGGCTCCCTGCAGTGCTGCCACTTTGAAATATCCCAGTGGTGTTTCAAAGGGTCAATGCCGCCCTATCAACTAATCAAATAGTCGATGCAAAAATGCATCGACTATTCAATTAGTCAATTACATGATACTTAACCAGAAGTGGGGGATACGGACTTTTATTCCTATAGGTAAAAGTTACAATTTTCTCAGGTGAGCCCAAACCTTCAGGGTCCTCATTCCTCGAGGATGAGGAAATGTTCTTTGTTCTGCTACTCTTCCCACACGTATTTTGTGTCTCTTAATTGGCCTGTTCAGCATGGTACAGATATTCCTCTCTCATATTTAAACTCAAAGCATATTCAGATTTCCATGGGGCAATTGTCAGCAACACAGGGACCTAGAAAGTTTCCATTCAAGGAGAATAAATATGTAACTACTTGAAAGTTTTCTGATTCAAGACCCAGGTATACAGAGAGTTTCTGGTAGTCCTATAATATACTCATATAAGTCAGCTGACCACCTTGAGGGCCTACATAGCATGCTGCCCTGTCCCTGAAAGTGACAGCAGTATTTGTAATTGACCACACCTTCTCCTTCCAGCACCTCATCCATGCTTCTACATCACCCCTGCAGTCACACTATAAAGTTATTCTCCAGGTTTTGCCCTCAGTGGGTTTTAGGCCCTGATTTAATTTGGTAAGTGGAAAAAAAAAAAAGGCTTACAAACTCTTAACCACTATTATTGATACTAGAGTAGGCCCTTGAGGCCCCAACTAAAGCTGGTATTTGATTGTGCTAAGTATTTAACACCCAGTGAGAGATCATCTATGTCCTGAAAATGCTTACAATGTAAGGGCTGCTCTATACATTAATTTGGACTGCTATGGCCCACAGAAGAAGTGAAGGAGGGCCATTCATGCAGCCACTCACTATTCGTGGTTGCCCATCCCTATTTTACATCCAATGTAGCACAAAATGCTCCCCTTCCCTCAATTACTGATCATTCCAATAGGCACAAGGCAATCAAACAGTGTGGCCTTCATTCTATATTCAAAATTTTAGAAGTCTCACCATGCTGCCACAGGACACAGGCTACATTCTACAGCCTCAGAAAGTCAGACTAGTTTGGGACCCCAACCTGTACAAAAGGCAATCTCTGTTGCCTAAATGGTGGGGCATCAGTGAGGAGTCTCTTTTTTTTTTTTTTTTTTTTTAATAGGCTTTTCTACAGTGTTCAGCACTGCTAACCTAACTCACGAGCCTTAAAAGGCCTATTCTCAACATCAGCTTTTGAGGTACAGAAATATCCCATTTTACAGAAATGGAAAACTGAGGAACACCAAGATCATGGCCAAAGCCTACATTTTCAAGTGACTGGAGATTATGTGTGCCTCAATTTGACATCCCTTTTAAAGATTCTCCATTTTCAGAAAACACAGGGAATACGCCTTCTAAAGTACATGCAAATAAAGTAGATCCAAATATAAATGCATAAGTGGTTAACCAACGAGCCTGGGCTCATTGGCTAATCTTCATGGTTATACGCAGGCCCCACACTGCTGCCTCTATATCTGAGGGGGGGCAGGCAGGAGCCAGTACATGTGGGGAGCTAGCTTTTAAGCCAGCTCCCCACACATACCAGCTCCCACAGAGCTGCCTGCCTCCTCCCACTGCCTCTGGCTCCTGCAAAAGTCCCCTTTGGACCAATGGTACCTCAGGATTCAGTTCTCCTTTCCTCTCTTCAAGGGATTCCAAAAGGAGCTCAGGATGGTGTCTGGGAGGAGGAGCAGGGTGCCACAAGTACTGGGACTGTATCAACTGAACACACTATGTATACAGGCCCCATGATCCCCAGTATTACATCATGGATTGTAATAGTCCCCAAGACATGGAGTACCAACAGTTCCAAGGAAGGAACCCAAGAGATTCTGCATCTGGACTAACCTCCCTTTAGGTGGGTGATGGTGATCATCACGCCTCAAAACACTGGATTGTTCCATTGAAAAGACAGAGCCAAAGGATGGTGTCAGAACTCTCTGGGGAGGATCATTTCCAAAAGACAGGAGAGTGTGGATCAGATTAGATAGTGATGTCATCAATGGTGGTATATTCCCTAAACATGGTACAAAGGTTTTTGGGTGTCTGTACCAATGGAGCTGGTGTGGGAAGTCCCTTGGCTCTTTGCTGGAACCATCGGAAGTGAATGTTAGGCTTCACTTGAGTCAGTCTTAGCCTTCTGAGCTTCAATGCGAGTGGGACCAGCATGTAACAATTCAGCTAACTTAGCCTAAGTCTTAGGAGGGGAATTTGAAGGGAGACTTCTCGAGAATACAGAATGTGCCTTTGAGTATAGAAATCCTTAGTTCTGCCTCCTATTTACCCTTCTATCAGAAACAACAATGCCAAGCAATATGTTTCTTGACACTTCTGCCCTAAGTACAGAGGGTTCTGCCCAGTCTTGGTCAAACTGAGGTTTCATCTCCTACTCCATTAGAGGTTTCCAAGGCCTTAACTCTCATGCCTGGCAGGTCTGGCTGAGAAAGAAGTGACAGATACTACACTTGTCAGAATTGCACATTCATCCAAGCAGTACAGGAACCTCTGGTGAACATCATGGACCAAAAGACACAGCTTTTTATCTCAATATTCTGGGCATAGTTTGATGCCCGTGCCAGGAAAAAAAAGTGGGTGAGTGAAGAAGTAAAGTACGCCTTACTTGTTTACTTTCTAACTTAAAACATACAAAACTATCTAATAACCTATTTTAACTATGTACAGATGAAGTCTAAGAAGAGCTCTGAAGACACTGGCGCATTTCATCTCTGACTACATGGAGGTAATAAAGAATTGCAAAGGTAACTGGTCAAAGCTAGGGATGTTAAAATGTATGTAACGTATGTATGAAAATGCCAGCAGTTAAATGCAGGCAGGAAGTCAGGTCCCTGGAAGTCAGTGCACACAATACAGGGGCAGCAGTGTGGAGCAATGGTTGGCTCCCCAGGAGCCAATGCGCATGATACAGAGGTAGCAGCACAGAGCAGTGAACATTAACCGATGAAGCCCAGGCTCATTGGTTAAACATGCACATGGTTACACTTTCACGTCCCTGGTCCAAACCGCCCCTTATAGCCTTGGTTCAAAGGCTAGCAAGTGAAAGAGCACAGGCACAAACTAGAATCCTCTGGTTTCAAGCACAGAGAGTGGGGTAGGCCTGCACAGTGAAACACACACAGGGACCAACAATTGAAGAAATGGTTCATTATGGTTCAGCTCAAGCCAACATTTAAGCAAAACTGAAATAAGCCACCAAAATAATCCACAAAGGAACTTCCACAGGATAAAGCAATTTATCAAATCTATGCAAGCCACGTGTAGACAAGATCCAAGGAACTTAAATCAAAATAAGTGTCTATGCATAAAGACTTGCACTTCACCTAGATCAATTTAATTCAGTTGAACTACTGGATATCTGTGTTTGGAGAAGACTTAAGACAGTGACCTGATTTTCAAAGGCACTGAGAATTTAGCACAACTTCCGCAGCCACTGCTTCAAACTTAGGGCTTTTGAAAAACAATACTTTTGGTAGATGCCTACAGAGAGATTTAGGAGCCAAGCTTCAGGCACCTCTTCTTGAAAAAGAGCAAGTTGCTTAGGCTAAAGTGATTTAGGAAGTCTGAATCCTAGTCAGAAAGAGAACTCAGGTTTCCAAAGTGCCAGACCAGTATTGACCACAAGATCATTCTTCCTATAATGGATTTCAAAGTGATCTCTTCCTTGCTACCAGAAAGGGTATTGAGTTTGCTGCAGCTTGAGGCTAGTCTACATTAAAAAGGGTTTTCCCAGTACAGGTTGCACCTCCCTTGTCCAGCACCCTTGGGACCTGACTGGTCCCAAATGAGGGAGTTTCCTGGACCAGGGGAGGTCAATTCTATCCCTCTGCTGATGGGACTCCAGGGTCTCCCACGGTTCGTCAGTAGACATAATGGAGCTCCCTTGCCCCCAGGTTGGCTCCGAGCTCCACTGGCCAGTCCCTGCCACCACAGCTCTGCTGCTCTGGGGCCATCAGGCTCCACGCACCCCAGGGATACCGTGGTTCCTATGCCCAGGGATTGCCAGGACTTCACTGCCCCAGGGCCACCACGGCTCTGCAGCCCCAGGGCCAGTGGGGCTGCCGCAGCTCTAGGGCACTGAAACTGCCACAGCTCCGGGTGCTGGGGCTGCTGCAGCTCTGAGGCTGCCATAGCTCCACTCCCCAGGGCTGATGGGCTCCTTTTTCCCAAGGCTGTTGCAGTTTCCCAGCTCCAGGGCCTCCAGACAATATTGACCTCCCATAGTTCGGCAAATTCTCTGGTTCAGCACCAATCAGGTCCCAAGGGTGCCAGACTAGAGAGGTTCAACCTGTTTATTCAAGGAGACCTTTCACAATGGAACAAATCTTAAATGCATGTAAAGTTTTAGTTGCTCAGTATTTCATTTATTGTCATTACCTATGTGCTTTAGGATAGAAAGTACTGCTCTCTTCATACTCCCAAACAATCCACTCAATGTTGCTATGAGGCCCTTACCCTCATTCTGACAGCAGTATATTGCCACTGAAATAAGTTTCACACATCACTTTTTCACTGCAATATCTGACTGAACCCGTCTAAACACAAACTTTCAAGTGCCAATTAGTAATAAGTTATGAAAAACAAGTACGATGTTAAAACAAAACTAGATTCATGTTTTAAAATATGCCAAAACTGAAAATTCCCATAATCCTTAATAGCTAATACCAAAAGCTTGTGAAAACAGCATATATATACACACCAGGGGATTAAATTTTCACATAGTATAAATTCTTAGGCACTTTAGATGTAGGGGAAGTCCAATGTGCAAATTCTGTCCTGATTTATCCCCATTTAACCCCAAGGACAACAATGAAATAGTACAAGTTTATGTTAGCAAACTTTTGCCCAAGAACTGCTAGTCACCCAAACCTAGTAGAATCTTTATTCCCCCCCCCCCCCCCCACTCTGTACAACATGAGAGTAAATATGAAACACGTAAAATTTCATTTTTTTCCGGACATGCTTTAAAAATAGGAAAGCTTCAATAACAAATTCTTGTGTAAAACACATTTTAAGCATACAGAGGTAGAAATAAGTTCTCTCCCAGAACTTCTGTACCTTCAAAGATGTTGACCCACATACTTGCTTACATAAGAAAATGATTGTTAAAAATATAAACAATTCCAATTTATCCTAGAACTAAAAAATCTTTTACAATGTTAAATAAATTCAAATAAAATACAAAATTATTATGCATGGCCAATCTAATTCCCGAAATATTACAATGAGGTTCATTAATGACTAAATGATTTTTAGTATGTTGAACTTGAGTAGAGAACAATGAGCATCAGAAAATACTTAACATTTATAAAAACATTTATTGTAAATGCATTTCATATTGAAATAGCATTTCCAAATTAACTATTATAAAAACGTACCATAAAGTTTAAAAATGGCACAAGCCATTCTGGACAACACAGTAACTTTGAAGTGTTATTACTTAACTCTACCATAGTTGATAAAAAGAAAGTCAGTGAGAAACTGGGTCAAGGCATATCAACAGGATTTTTTTTATTACCAAAAAAGGGGGAACAATGAATGTATGGAAGGTCAATAACTCGATACACACTTAATATATGCACACAATTACAGCATTTCACTCTGTGGAGATATTACAGTTTTGATTTTTACTTAATTACCTCTCTAATTCACTTTTATCTTTAATACATACTGATATATATTCCTCTGTTTCACTTGAAGCACATGCACTTAAAAATTTAGCTTAATTATGAAGACATATAGGACATGTGTTTTATCAGACACATTATACGGTTTGTGTATTCACCCTCCCAACCGGTAACAAAAAGAAAGCAGTGACATTTTAAGCAAGAATATTTTATATATAATAGGAAAAAATAATCCCTTTCAATCAGTTGTCCATATGTCTGGGAAATACACAATTCCAGATATCTTTTAAGTTGAATTTATGCTCTGTTAAAATTATTATGCAGATGCGAGTATAGTCTGGCAACGATGGACTTAAATCTCATTAAAATCTCCAGAACGAGTTTAAACACTGATACCAAATGTTTTCACAAATATAAATTGAAAATATTTTAAGCCAAAATGATCATCCACCAAAGGTTCAACTATTTCGAAAATTTACATTATTGCCAGAACTTGACTATATCGAACTTCTGAAAATATCCAGAATAAGGATAAAAGGCCATTTGAATGCATTTTTGCTTACAAAACTGGAATTACTGAAACAGAAAGATAAATCTAAATTATTATTCCTACTCATTTTCATATTCTACACATTGCCAAGGAATATACTGCTTAAAACAACAGGCTGAATCTTAAAATATATATATATATATATATATATATATATATATACACATGCGCAGGAGCAGTGTTCTTTAAGATAGCACATGGGTATTGCCTAGTAGATTTAATAGCATTTTGCAGATACTGCTAGAAAAGGAAGCTATAATTTACTTAATGAAATATAATCTATTTTTTTAAAAAGACAAATAGAACGAGACCACAAATACTTTCAACAGCGGAGAGAGGGAAAGCAGTAGTAAAAAAAATTAAGTATCCCTATTGCATATTTAGTACAAGATGGGACTGAAATAATGATGAAGAAAAAGAATCACAGCACAATCAGTTTTCATGCTGCAGAACAGCTAGAAGCTGTAAGAATCTTACTGCAATGTCAGCTCCAAGCACACACAAGGGCTCCAGAAAATACTCATTGATCATGCAGCACTTTATAATGCGCAGGAGGACTCCTTCCTCCCTCTTTCTCCCAACCCCTCCCACAGCAGCATTATAGTAATTGAGAATTCTCAACACCAGTACTGCACATGTTAAAAAGAAAATAATCAATCACATCCTTGGCCTTCTTTGAGTTATCGGACTACAAAAAGACCTGCAAATCTAACTAGTATTTAAAAATCTGCAGTAACTCAATATCACATTCTAACCTACTCCTAAACAAATTAAATCAGTTATTTCTTCCCTTCATCTTTAGATTGCAGAAAATTCAATTGATAAACATTTACTCCATAACAGACAGAAAATGTAAATAGCTTCTCTTTAGAGAGACACAAAGAATTAATCAGATTAACCATTCTGCTCTATTAAAACAGTAAAACATCAAATTATATAATTTTATGTTCTAACAAGGAAGTCACAAAAATGTAACATAAGGATTTATAAATATCCTGATCCCCTTTAAAAATAAAGAGTACTGTATGTAGCCAGATAATTTGCAATCTGGAACAAAATATATATAGCAATTATCATTTAATAGATTTAATAATTTATAATCAATGCCTACCAAACAAGCATCTTCTTTAACCAGAAAAATATAAGCACTTTCAGGTCTTCATGTAAACTGTGTAAGACATAGGATACTAAAGCCTTTGCAAGCAGCTTTGCAGACCTCACCTTCTAATGAGTTAATCTAAAGGTCACAAGCATGCAGGCATTTTATGAAGTCTGAGGTCCTTTCTTCTATTTTTCTCTACCACGCAACCCCCACTCAGAATTTATAATCAAACAAATGACACACTAATTCTTAGGTAATTCACTAGCCATCTGAGCAGCACATCTCACAAAACAAGGACTATGTGCCTTGCTTAAATGCATAACTTCGCTCCCCCTCCTCCCTTAACTGAGTAATTTGTAAGCATATTCCAGTAGACAGACTGCTTTCTTCTGGCTTTCAATTTTCACTGCAATTTGTATGTCAACTCCTACCTCCAGGATGTCTTCTAGAACATATGCTTCCATCTCAGCCTCAGTCTCCACCATGTTTTATCAAACTGCCATGTTTCTTACTGCACTATGATTAGATCACTGCCAGCAGGAACACTCCTCTGTGTCAGCAAGGGAACAGGAAATGGAATGTTCTATTACATGCCTGAAAGAGGCTTTGCTGCTCACAAACCAGGAACCTACCAACATAGCAGGGGTGACTCGTTGAATAAGGTATTTAAAGTCACAGCAGCCCTCATCTAATAAGTAACCTAATCAAAAAAAGTAAGCAAGCCGCCTTATTTTACAATGCTATCTTGAAAGTACTTACATTTCAGATGAATTAAATGTTTTTATACAGGAAATCCAACCTGTCAGCTTGCCTGAATTAACTAAACCTAAGGGGGTTGAAGTTTTGTGGCACAGAAATGTATCTGGAGCAAAAGTTTATAGAGTAAATGCTGTATCAGCGCAACACTTACTGAGATATTAATGCCAGACACAGGCAATTCAACATAATAAAATTAGAATGAATTTTCGGGAAAGTATCTGATGCATAGTTAACATATTAGGAGTTGAGTCTTCCTACCTTCTGACCTTTGTAGGAACACTTCTTACCTAAAATTCAATAGCTACGTTTTGTTCTTTTTTTGTCCTAACAGAATTTTTAAATTTATTTCCTAAGTATGGCTCAGAATTTAGTATTTTTCCTGTAGATCAGCTTCTTCTCCCCTTATAAATTTCCAAGAATTGGGCTGCTTGCAAGTTTCTCTAATCTAGACCCATAAACAACTTTCTTCTAAAAACTGAATGTTTTCTGTGGTCTCAACACTAGACACTGACCCAGCAAAAGCTGCCCCTCTCTAATGACAGGTTGAAATGAGCACACTGCATCCTCCACATCAGCAGCCTGGTTGCCCAGCTCTACCTACCTCAGGGTGTTGCTGTGTTGGGCTGGGCTACTGCACAGCCATGTGCTTTTGGATACTTTAGGAATTCCTGCTGTTTCTTAACTAGTGCAGAGACAGCACAGCCTCCTTCGGATGGATTCTCATGGGACATGCCCCCTTTCCATGACACCCCAACACTTGTGTACTCCCTGATGGGGCTTTCAGACCAGTATTTCAGCCACTGTACCAGGCCCACCTGGAGAAATTAGTCGCTACTTCCATACCAAGCCTAGCCACTGAAGTGGCACTTGCTGGGATCTCTAATTCCTCTCCCCACACCTACAGCATCTACATTGCAAGAACCAATGTGGTCGGTGGGACTAAAGAGACTGAAGCAAGAGAGAGCACGTGTGCACAGCTAAGGCCATGCTGATGTCTACATGAGAAAAAAGAAAGAAAGCGAAACTGTGGAAAATTAAGAATAGGAAAGCTAGGATTTGGACAAAAAGCAAGCAAGCAATAGAGCACAAAGGTGTGGATAGCACTGAATTTTTTTGGCATTGCTAACAAAAATACTGCTTGGAGACGAATAAAGCCTGCCATTCTGGCTCTTCTTGTGAAGGAAAGACTAATAAGTGCATGTTGTTTCCCACAGATCAGACTAAACTACTGCCACTAAGCTTCTCATTCACTCAGGTCCCATTACAGAATTGAAATAATCCTTGGGCCAACAAGTTTAGCTAGTTTTAAGAAACATGGTTACATGCATCCAATTCATCTTGAAAGAAAGAATGATTTTGTGTAATGGTTAGAGGAGGTGATCTCAGATTCTGGTTATTCTCCATGTGTCTGCAGAAGTAGAAGCAATGCTAGGGTTGTTTTGGTGATTTGCATACTCGAGATGTTGAAATGTGTTTGTGTAAAAGTGTATCCACTGACATTTTCAGCAGATACATGTTTTCACGCTGGGGTGGGGAGGCAGGAGCTGACGCTCGAGGCAGCAGCACAGGAGTGTAGGGGCAGGTGGCTCTGTGGGAGCCAGCACGCTCAGGGAGCCAGCTTAAAAGCTGGTTCTCTGCACGCGACAGAGGCAGCAGCATGGGGGAAGGTGGGGAGAGAGTCAGGTCCTCAGCAGCTGGTACAGCCTAAAGCAGGCTGGCTTTAAAGCCGGCTTCCTGCATGTACTGGCTCCTGCCTGCCCCCCTCACGCTGCTGCCTCTGTGGGAAGGAGCAGGGGGGAAGGGGAGGCAGGCTGGTGGAGCTGGCTTAAATGCTGGCTTCCCGCGCATACTGGCTCCTGCCTGGCCCCCTCACCCCACTGCCTCTCTATCACAGGTAGCAGCGCAGGGGAGGGTGGTGGTGCTTCTGCAGAAGCCAGTGCTCATAGAGCCCCCCCCCACACACACACACACACACAGCTGCTTCTGAGGAAGGCAGCAGTGAGGGGAAGGAAGGCAGCTCCACAGGAGTCAGCACATGCAGTGAGACAGCTTAAAAGCCAGCTCCCCACAGGAGCCTGCTCCTGCCTGTCCCCCCTCACCCTGCTTGCTGCTCTGATACATCCCTATTGTGTACTGTTTTGGGGTCCTTGATATACATTGATTCTCCAGAACAAAATCTGTGCTTTAGTGTTTTTCTTGGAATGGTGGACCATAGCATTACCAGATGGTTTAAAAAAATACCAGACACACTTGATCTCAGGTTGGGGGGGAAGGGGGAGGACCGGCCGGGAGGGGAGCAGGGCTGGCTGGGAGGGGAGCGGGGCTGGTGCGAGGAGATGGGGAAGGAGGAGGAACTGGCTGGCCGGGAGGGGTTGGGGAGAGCAGGGCTGACCTTTGGGGGAAGACCAGCCACCAGGGAGCAGGGCTGGCCAGGGAAGGGGGAACGGGGCGGGGGGGTAGAGCAGCCAGCAGGGAGCGGGGCTGACCCAGGCACACGCAGATCCCGGGGTGCTGCCCATCCCACACACAGTCCCGGCGGGGCGCATGGGTGAGTCCGGCCCCGGGGATTCCATCCCGCCCCTCTCCACTGCGTAGTTGCGTACTGCCTGGCTGGTAGATGATGCCGAGATGCTCCATGCCAACGAGGAGGTGCCTGGTGCTAGGTCTCCCAATCCCAGGTTCAACTGCAGGTGCAGAGTCACCTCCATTAATAGCACTTTGAGCCACTATTCTCTGTTCTTTATTGATCTGGGATGGGACATGCAGCAGATGAGGCCATGGTCTCTTTGATGGCCCTCACTCAAGCACCTTAGGCAGCAGGAAGGTCACTTTTTGGCATGCGCTTAGTGCAAACCTCACAATTTTTAAACCCTGGAAAACAGAGCATGTCACCACTCCAGGGATTCTAAGGAACAAGGGGGGCACTAACTATAAAACTACAACTATAACTATTTACAGACACACTTACTTGAACTACTAAGATGAAAACTATATACAGAGATACTGTGAAGTGGAGCTAGCATGAGCAAGAGCTACAGGACATTCCAGGCCACCATCACTGGGGGGCAAAGAATGAACTGAAGAGGGGATGGGTCAGCAGGGCTCTATATTGGGCATCATGAAGGTGGGATTCTAGAGGGTGCCCAGACCAATCCTACAGGCGCTGCTATGGGAAAATCTTCAGGCTACCATGCATATGTGCACACACACTCCTAAATGGAATACACGTGAACAAACACTCAAATTAGTAAAATTATTCACTAGCTTTTTCAAAAAGTAGCCAACGTAAACACAAATCCGCCATCAATAGGGTGTTGATCATAATGTTTAAAACAAAAATCTTTTACCCTCTAAATTGCAAAATGTGGAACAAATTCTCAACCCTAATATTGCCTTACTGTATTTAACATATACCAGATATACAATCACTAATTTTCCATAATATTTGCTAGTTGATTTAGTTATTACCATAATATTTTAGATTTAATCAAACAGTGCATTCAGTTCCCTTGTTTCTAAACTACCCTCAAGTTCACCTCTGCTTCAGAAGCGTTCTATATAAAGAATGCATCTGGATTCAACAGGTTCCAGTCAGTGCTCCTGCTAATTTTTTTCCATCCACGTGTGGAATACATTTTGCTATGTGCGCTGAGACATATGCAGATGTGCACCACCGGTAGAAACACGTGCCAGCCTTGGGAGTCTGTGGTCACTCTGCCAATCAGCTGGGCAACACCTGAATCTCTCCTGGATAACTGCATAAGCGCTCAGCTTACAGGGAAGACTGGTTCAAGTCCCTATTTATTGTTAGAGAGTGTTTCAAGGAAGAATACTACGTTTCAGTTATGTAAGATATCTGTACATAAAACTACGCTGTAATCTCAAACATGCAATATTACTCAGATTAAAGGAAATTTTTAATTTTAGTTATATTAGAACTGAATGGTAAACAAAACATGCTGATTTACAGTTAGCCAAAATAATTTTAAAGTATTTATAAAAAAGACACAAAAAGACTAGAACTGGAATTAGCCAAATAAAGCCTTATAGTTTCTTAGTAGCCAACTGCTCATTAAAAGCAGACAATGATTAGCATTCTATTTCCTTGCTCACTAAAGAAAGTCTTGATTCCTCCCCTTCCCCTTGATTTGTATGCTAGTCCTTATGCTTGGGAAAAAAGCAAGATTCATTATTTTCTATCTTTAAGTAAACTGCAATGATTTACAAAAATGTAAATATCTAAAGTGCCAGTCTTGCAAATTGATCCACACAGAAATCTCTGGAACCAAGCAAAATCCTAATGACTTCAAATTCACTGGTAGGGATTAGAACTTAATTACACTTTATTGATTTAAATCCACATTTATATATATCTACACTTTTTTTTAGAAAGTTTCTCCTTTTTTACCACCTATTTTCAGTACAATGGCATGAACACATTAAATGACAATTACTAAAAATGTACAGGTTCAATTCAAAATACTCATAGTGCACAAATGCCTCTTAAAATTATATTCCAGAGTACTACAACAATTCACAGGATGTTTAGTTTTATTTAAACTAGGGATGTAAAGTCGACTCCCAATAAGCCACTGCTTATCGGGTAGTCGAGTCGACTACTCGCATTCCCCCACCCCTTTGCTGCCTCTATATCAGTGGCAGCAAGGGGAGAGCAGGAGCCGGTTTCCCCCAGTACTGTCTCCACAGTGCCGCCCACCCTTCCACCGCTGCCTCTTTCAGAAGCGGGCGGGGGGGGGGGAGCAAGGGGCTGTTTTGCGGCAATAGTCACTGTGCACGAGTGGTCCCAGAAGGAAGTTAGGACCTCCCACATACAGGGGTTGCTTTGCAGCAGCAGTCCCTGGGGAAGGGGGGAGGTCCCAGCAGGAAGTTGGGACCTCCTGCACACAGAGACTGCTGCCCCTCTCTCTGGTGACCCGGCTGTGGGCAGGGGGCTGCTTCACGGCTGCAGTCCTTATGCACAGGAGGTCCCAAATCCAAAGCTTTGGGAAAAAATGAGTTTATTATCCCACAGTAGGGATAAACTATCAACTAGTCACCTATGCTAATGTAGAAAATAAATTACTAATTCTTTAAATTTAAAAAACAAAAAAATGAATGGTCCTGAAGCACCTTAGAGACTAACAAAAAACATAGATAGTATCATTAGTTTTTGCGGGCACAACCCACTTCTTTAGATGAATGAAGCAAAAGGTCCAGAGATACAAATAAATAGCAGAAAAAGAAGGGAGATGGGGAGGTAAAGCAAAGGAAAAAAAATCTTGTCAATTAGAGTGTCTGTGCTAAATGAGACTAATAGATCTATCAACTGCACAAGGAAACTCGCACAGATCCAAAGAGACATCATCTTTAATTTTTGTACATCTTATGTGGCAGAACCGGTTATCCACATATTTTATGGGGTCTCTGGGCAAAACACTAGTTTTGTTCCATACTTCTGTTCCCCAGACAAAAACTAAAAAGTATAAGAACCACAAGAAATGAGTGATTAGGTAAAAACTTGTTTCCACTTTATACTCTTTTTTAAAAACTTATATAGGAGAGATGTGAATGGTTTACCAGTTATGGTGAACCGGCAGGAGGCTGGAGCAGCCCCCCACCCGCCACAGGCAGGGGGCTCTCCAGCCACACAGGGCCCATCACAGATTGGGGGAGGGGTGTTCCAGCCCAGCCAGAACAGTCTTCCCACACACCCCCCCCACCAGCAGGGGGCCACTCCAGCCTGGTCATGGCAGGCAAGAGGGCTGCTCTAGCCCAGTCAGGGTGGAGCGGCCCTCCTCCTGCCCATGCTAATGAGCTAACCAGTTAATCATAATGTTTAACCAGTTAACTAACTAACAGGATTTTACATCCCTATTACACAGTCTTTGCCATTTGCTTTGAATTAAGCATAGGGAAGGAAATAAAGGAACTTAAATTCCACAAAGGTAAACTTGAGAACTTTTATTTTTAATTTCCAAGCCCAAATGTAAGGGTTATTTTTGTAACTAGTCAGTTCTAATATATGTACAATGTAAAGAACTGTTCAAAAAGATTTCCTTCTTCAAAACATCATGATCACTCTTGGTAGAAAGTCATCTTACTGTATTTCCCTTTACCTATAAAGGATAAGCTCTATATTGTATTTATTCAGTTTTCTCATCTGTTGTTATCCATTCTTTAAGAAAAATAAGTCTCTTGTCACTAAGCATGTCACACCATAAGCTCCATAAAATACGGAAACTGCAAACACATACACTCTTATCTGAACCATAGCTATCCTATTCTCATTATTGCCACATTAGATTTGTAACCTTGAGATAGGAAAAAAAAAAGTCTTTATTCCTGAGATTTTCCAGTGAGACAGATGAAAGGCAGAACTTTAGGAGAAGGTGGGTCAGGAAACAAATATAGTAGAATCTCTGAGCAAAAACTGAAAAACAAATTAGTATCTAGCTGAAAGGAAAATTACTGGGCATAAGGCAGCTGAATAGGTGGAAGGAAGAAACAATAGTTTGTTCTTTTATCTGTTAAGATTGTATGCTGAGGTATGAGCATTAAATATACTGAGGTCTGAGCATTACAGAGATCTGGTCAACTGTTTCAAAAAAGGTTTAGTTTCCATTATCAGAAGTGTTATGCTTCTAGGTTTGTATCAGCAGCAGAACAATACTGAGGCTCTGAAAAGTAAGAATTTTATTAACAATTGATCAGACAATTCCTACTCGTCACAAAAGCACATTAGACAGCAAATTATGTCATCTATTCACAGCTGATCAGGCAGTACTGGTCACCAACAGTAACAAGATAAACACATTTCACATACTGAAGAAGTTGTAGTGTGTGATGATTTATGACTTTTTTTAAAGAGGCACTTTCCTTCTAGATGCCAACAATTTATTTTGCTCCATTTTGTGGGGCTATCTATAGATTTCCAGAATTTTAAAATCATACTTCATGTTAAGCTTATTATATGGAGAAAAGGAAAGAAAATGTATGTTATTTTCAATAAAGTGCTCAGTTAGAAATGCAAGCCATCCTCTAAATTAATACTATAGTTTTGTTTCTTAAACAACTGCACACCTGATTTTCGCTGTCTAAATAATGGAAATGCCAGTGGAGTTCAGCATGCCTTACAATTAGTAGAGAAGGAAAACTATGGGGGCAGCCCACTCAGGTGCCTGACATAAGCTTTATAGCTGCAATACCACGGAACTTGTGTGCTACCATTTTAGTAGGCAACACAGAATGCAAACTACAGGTTGCACCTCTTTTAACTGGGACTTTCTGGTCCGGCAGGACCACGGATGTTCCTGGACCACAAAGTCGAGGTATAAGGAGGTCTGGCCACAGGGCAGGAGCAGTGGAGGGCAGGAGCCCCATGTTGAGGGAAAGGCAGGCAGCACAGCAGGGAGTTTTGGCCCCTGCTGCCAGGCGGTAGCGGGGGCCAGCAGCAGTCGCAGAGCCCTGGGCAGCTGCAGAGGCCCAGCAGCCATAGAGCCCCAGCTGCCCCAACAGCTGCAGAGCCCTAGCCCCAGCAGCTGTGGAGTCTTGGCCCTGGTAACCATGGAGCTCCAGCCTGGGGAGCCACGACAGGGCAGGTAGCAGTGGGGCTCAGCTGGAGTCCTAGCCGGGGACATCATGGTCCATGTTGAGAAGGACCTCCCCCCTCATTCGGCAAATCCCCTTGTTCAGGATCAGTCAGGTCCTGAGGGTGCCAGATGAGTGAGGGCCAACCTGTATTTATATAAGAAAAAAAGAAAAGAAAAAAAAAGCATAGAAAGGGCTTTGTACATCAAAAAACCATGGACTACCCCAACTAGCAAAAACAATTCCCCCAACCTTGGGTTCCCTAAATTTGTTTATTTCACATTACTGGTTTAAATGCCCACAACTCTGTATGACCTGCCAAATTTGGTATACAGCTTAATCTGATCATAACTTACAGCAAGGTAAGGATTTGGTTAAAAGCCAGCTCCCTATAAGCACCGGATCCCATGCCGCCTGCTCCCCCTCCTGCCCATGCTGATAAAGAGGTAGCAGCCCGGGGCAGACGGGAGCTAGTACACACCAGCTTTCAAACGGGCTCCCTGCGCGTATCAGCTCCTGCGGAGCCATTTGCTCTCCACCCCACCCCACCTTGCCCTGCTGCTTCCACATCAGAGGCAGCAAGGCAAAGGAGGTGGGGCAGGCAGGAGACAATACGCTCCCTCCTACCCCCCCCGGCCCCACGTGTAAACGTGTAACCACTAAAATTTCAAGCGCTTACAAATGTACATAAACACACAATAGTTAACATCCCTATTAGCTAGACCCTACTAATAACAGAGTATGTACTCACAAAATCTCTGTCCCTCCTTTATTTCACCCCACTTCTCTTTTTTATATGGAAACAAACTTCTAGGTGCTTAGCTTATATTTTGGAAAATGCTATAAAAAGTACTAAAATTACCTTCTAAACTGCCTGCTAACCCAAGCATGCACATTTTAATTTTTACCTTTTAATACTTACCTACATGTACTTATTTCATTCCAAGCTGTTTATGCACATTAGTTACATTACATAACACTTATGCCGAGATTCATTCATCTCTTATTCAGTATTTACTCTATGAGTGTTTCCTCAAAATACATTTTCTTGTCCAGTTGTGTGCCCCTTTTTTGACAATACATGAATACGCCTATAAAAGTCTGCTCTTGTCCATAAAATCTGTCTTGTCTTTAGAGGAATTTGGTACTGTGGTAAAGGGAATCATGTCCAAACATGGCTTTTGAAAGCAGGCTGATAGATTACCAATATGCTTTTCCTGACCATTTACAGCAGCTAAGCTACATCTACACTTGCCAAGGAAAGCACTGGATTCTACTTTTTAAATACGTTTCCTGCTAATCCAATTCCACTGCAAAACTAGACAGGGAGAAAAAGAGACAAAAGAGTACCATGATTTTTCCCTGTAGTATTAACCACACCTTCAAAGATCAGTTACTGTTAGCAAAATATCCTTTATTAACCCTTCACAATTTCTATAGTAAGTGAGAGGTAAAGTCTATTTCTTTTGAAGTCATATAAATCTATTGAACTCAGTTGAAACTAGGAATGTTCTAACTTGTTAATCTTTAAGTTGTAGTCTTCTTGCTAGTTGATATTTTTCATGGGAATGCTTTGGCGGTGGAAAAAATAGCTTTGCAGCAAATACGCAAATAGAGGGTTGGCAACAAAAGATAATAGGATTTGTATTGAGAATTATAGCCAAAGCCAAATACTGAGTTTAGTCTAAACCATCTATCCCACTTCAAAACAGCATCGCATCCAAAATTTCTATAGTTTTATTCTGCTAAACAGCAGTTTCTTAAACACTTAAAACAAGTGTACAACATTCTGACAAAACCACACAAACGAATCCACTACTATGAGGAATTGTAAAATCATTCCAGTGTAGCCAGGAGCCAGAGCACAGCTCTATATCACTACAGAGAAACTGGACTATAGAAAGAAAAATGTAGAAATGCAAACTGCTGAAAACACAAGTCAATTTAAAAAGTTGAGACATCATAAAAATTATACGTATTAAATTAGAGGCAGATGAAACAAGTTTTAAAGTCAAAAACACAACTAGTCGTGCTATGAAACCTTAGAGACTAACAAAAACAGAGAGAGACTATCATGAGCTTTTGTGGACAAAACCCACTTCTTCAGATGAGCTTTATCTGAAGAAGTGGGTTTTGCCCACAAAAGCTCATGATATAAGTATTTGTTAGTTTCTGAAGTGCCACAGGACTACTAGTTGTTTTTAAAATTACAGACTAACACAGCTACCCTCCAAGACTTGAAAGTCATAATTATGCTAGTCCCAGCATGGGTAAAAATCATTTTTATTTATTAAAAAAAAATCATTTAAATCTGATTTTTTGATAAAATGCTTTTTGAGGAAAAAACCTATCTAAAGATCATTTTAATTAAGACACATTATAGCTCAAATATATCTCATCATGCAATAGGGATTATAAATTCTAATTCTATAGTATGAGAAAACATTCATATAATGTTTAAGAAAAATTTTGTAAAATTAGTTCCAATAGTTCATGGATTAGGGATCCAATTTTATGGGGTTCTAGAGGCTTCTGTATAGACTATTTAGGTTAATCTTTCTATCGACTCAATGGGACTCAGTGCTCAGTCTAGAACAGTGTTTCCCAATTTTATTTGGCCACGGAACCCTTTTTAGCTTGAAAGAATCCCTAGGTTCTGAGCCAACAAAACAAACAACCAACCAACAAAAAACCACCGCAATTTGTCTGTCTCTAAGAGGAGGCACAGGAGTGCCAGGTTCTCACAGAACCCTTACTTGGGCGCACCAATTGGGAAACACTTGTCTAGAAGATACCATTAGGGATGCTTAGTTTTGCAGTTCTCAAACTGTGGTTGTGTGTCTCCAGAGATAACTTGCTTGCTAAGAGCAAAAATGTTTTAAATAAATAATAAAGAAGTGAGAAACAACAATCTCAACCCTATTGTCCCTCTGCAAATTCATGTATACATGCAATCCCTAACCTAAAAAAGTTCAATGAATAGATTGTTGGGGGCTGAATAGAGCTGAACAAGGAGTAGAAGTCTTGAGATAAATGTGAGAAGGGAGGGACAGGCAGTACAAACAAAATTGAAACGGTTTGAGCAGCATATTCCAGAAGTCTTGACATATTTCTGAGTGTAGCCTTCATTGATTTGAGATCTACCAGACCGTTCTCTCACTAGAATGGAAAACCTATATTGGCAGCAGGTCATAAGAGACACACAGTTAGGAAATATTTTAATGAAGTCCCGCTACCTGAATGAAACATCATGAGAAGTATTCCCTGTCAGGAGGAAGCTGCATTGAAGATGATGAAAGGAATATGTCCGAACATGCAGGATATTCAGATTGGTAAACATTTTTATTTCATACTTCCTAAGAACTGCCTATCCTCCTCCTGGACTATTCTTGAATTCTCATGTTTGAGGAAAAAATACAGTTGTTACTCTGTGGTACTATCATTTTTGATGCAGTTGTGATAAAAATAAATTAGCTAAAATAGGCAGATCTCCCTTTTACAGTTTCACCTTTAAAGTAGTACTGAGTGTCAGTGAATGCAGGATTTTGAAGATTATCCACCTTCGAAATCACTATCATTTTCTATAGTTTCAGAGTTATCTGTAAAAGACAGGATTTCAGTCACATCATGTATGTCACATAACCACAACATATCACCGATATCAAAAAAGAATCTATCATCCAGAAACCACCATAGATAAATTTGTTATAAGAACCAGTGGATTACAAAAAAAGGTAATTGATTTAAAAAATTGCCAGGTTTGTTTACGCAACAAACTCTCTTTTCTGTATGATTGAGAACCCGCACTTCATTAACATAGCTCAGCCATTCAGACTAGGATACAGTCCATCCAACAGAGCAGATGATGCAGGCAAATTGCTGGAGAAAGTGTACGAGAAAGAAATTGAGCAGTGTACAAAAAGTCTAAAAGGTAAAATTGTTAGCCTGAGTCTTGATGGGTGGAGCAATGTCCACAATGATCCGCTTGTAAGTGCTTGTGTGACCACAGAAGGAGGGAATATCCTCCTTACAGAAACAAATGATACATCAGGAAATGCACACACAGCAGAATGCTTTACAAGTAGTAGTAAAAGCTATAACAAACTATGAAAAAAAACCCTCTCAAATGTCTAGTATGCAGCTTGGTCACAGACAATGCTGAAAATGTATCCAAGATAAGAAGAAATTTAGAAAAGAGTGAAGAGGACCCCAAGCTAATAAAATACGGTTGCAGTGCTCATTCGATGGACCTCCTAATTAAAGATTTCCATGTCCCAGAAATAAAGCCTAAAGTTGAAATTGCAGAATACTTCCATAACAACCACTTTGCAGCAGCTGCTCTGAAAAAAGTGGAAGGAACCAAGCTAACTCTCCCACAAGATGCATGATGGAACTCAGTAGTGCAGTGGTTTTCAAACTTTCTCTCTCATGACAGTTGAAAATTTTTGATGCCTGCAACCCAACATAATTTGACTAGTGTGGGGGCTCAGGGCTGGGGCTGGGGATGAGAGCTTGGGTTGTAAGAGGGGGCTCTGGCTTTTGGGGCGGAAGTCACGCTTGAAGCTGGATGAGTTTACCTTGAGGAGCTCCCGTTCAGCAGGACAGCCGAGTACTAAGGCAACTTTCCTGCCTCTCCTGGCACTGCAGACCATGCTGCACCCAATAGCAGCCGGCTCCCAGACAATGGGAGTGCTGAGCTAGTGCCCAGGGCACAGACAATGTGCAGAGCCCTGTGTGCTCTCCCCTAAACACCTAGGAGCCGGGCCTATTGCCAGTCACTTCTGGGGCTCAGAGCAGTCTGCAGTGCCAGGACAGGCAGGTAAGACTGTCTCAGCACACTGGATCACCCTGCAGCAATGAGACTCAGTGCCTGACATTCCATGACCCAGTACTGGGTTGTGACCTGTAGTTTAAAAACCACTGAAGTAGTGGACTGTTTTGAGCACTATATAAGAATTGGCCTAATCTGATGACAGATAGTTTAAAAAAAAAAAAATCGGGAAACAATATATGGGCACTGTCACAGCCAAAATTCTGAACATTGGGCTTAAGAGAAACGTTGAATACATGCTGAGTACCCTGAAGCCTATTTCTGAAGACCTGAACAAAATGCAGGGAAATAGCTGTTTTATTGCTGATGCTGTTGAAATTTGGAAGGAACTGTGTGAGATCTTAAAGAGAGAAATATGCAATGACAGAGTTAAATTACAAGCATTAAAAATAATGGATAGGACAAGCACTATCTCCATCTCATTTTCTTGCAAATATTCTCAATACTTGGTACCAAGGTCAAACCTTAACTGCTGAAGAGGAGGAGTTGGCTATGACATGCGCATCTAGCAATCATTCCTCCATAATGTCAACTATAATAAATTTCAGAGCTAAGGAGGAACCTTTCAAGAAATATATGTTTGCTAATGATGTTTTAAAGAAAGTCACACCAATCAACTGATGGAAGTGGCTTAAGCACATGGATTCAGAGACTGTTGAAGTGATAATCTCACTTTTAATAGCAGTAGCTTCTTCTGCCAGGGTAGAAAGAATACTTTCGTCCTTTGGACTAATTCATTCCAAATTGAGAAATCATTTGGGACTTTAAAAAGAAGGAAACTTCGTTTTCTTTTCCAGATTATGCACAAACAGGAAAATGAAAGTGAAGCTGACAGAGTTAGCTGCAGAAGCCAATATTTTAAGTTTCTCATGTTCAGGCTGACAGTCGATTTTGGCTTTTTTTAAATTAATTTAACTATTTTAGTTAAAAACAATTTTAACAGAAACAAACCTGATTTTGAAAATCTTGAATGTTTAACTATTTTTTTTTAAATAATCATGTGCTTGTTTTGTTAAAATGTTGTAGGTTTGCTATTGAAGAAAAAAAATCCAGAATACATAACATTGCTTTAGTTAAATAAAACAATTTAAATGTCTGGTGATGGTCTCCTCCTAATCCAGAATAGCAAGAAAATCCTCCCTTTCCATATATATATATATATATAAAAATAAATTTCCTGTGGGATGACAGAGTGACGGCATCATGTCACTGCATCCTGCCACCACGTCTGCCCTCAGCCGCCCTGCCTCCTTCCTCCATCACTCCCCCCATCTCCGCCACACTGTGGCCGGCTGGGAGCTGCACACCCTTGCCCCTCCCCACTCCTTGGGCCACGTGGCCTCCTTCCATCCCTCCCCAGTGCACCAAGGGGGTGGGAGCCACGAGCTGCATGCCTTGCCACTTCACTCACCACCCTGAAGAGATCCTGTACTCCCAGCTCCCTCATTCACCCCTTCCACCGAGACCCCGTACCCCCAGCCTCTGCTCCTGTCCCCTTCACCCAGCCAGAACCATACCCCCAGCCTGCTCCTGCACCCCGGCCAGACACCTACCCCCAAGCCTGCTCCTGCACCTTCCCCTGCTCTTGCAGATTTCAGTGAATGGAGTAAAAGTATTAGAATTTTGTGTTAAAAAAATCTGCAATCTATGGCAGATACCGTATGTGAGCGAGGGGACTGAACACAATCTGATTTGTTACCACTCATTGCTAATGGGAGCACCGGGCAGTATCTGCAAGTGTAGGACAATGCAGAGCCACTTGAGCCCCCACCACCAAGAGCTGTGCCAGGTAGGCACTCATATCCCCTGCCCCCTCCCAACCAGACCCCACATCCACTGTCTGTTCCTGCACCCTACCTCCTACACCCTGACCCTGTACCCCCGCCCTCAGTTTGTTCCTATATCCTACCTGCCTAGAACCCACACCCTCAACCTGCTCTGCAGTAGTCCCCTCCCACACACTGAACCCCTCATTTTTGGCCCTATCCCAGAGCCTATTGGCCCTCACAAAATTGGGCCTACCCTCAGGCCCCCAGAAAAGTTAATCCGATACTCAAGAGGAAGCCCTGAGCCTCGGTGCACCCCTTCTTCCCCATGAAGGGCTGGAGTGCAAGGGTAATGAGAAATGTCACTACTGGGGGTGTGGGTTGTTTGTTTGTTTTGCATCTCAGTTGGGAGCCGCATCTGTGAGGGGTTTTTCTGAAGGCCAGGTCAGTGAGTATTTTTTTCCTTTTGCTTCTCACTTGTGTGGTCCCAGACTGACTTTTCAGTGGGCCAGTGGCCCCTAACCCAAAAAAGGGTCGCCACCCCAGTCTACACACCACCACCAGTGTACACACACCTTAGGAGCCACTATGATCCAATTAACTAATCATCAGATTAGAGGCTTCAAATGCTAATCCAGGCTCTGTCCAGTCACTGAGCAAATTTGATGTTATTTAACTTCATGCCTCCATTTTCCCCTACATAGTCCACAGTTCTAAGGCTAATAATTTTGTCATCAAAATAACACACTGCTGCAGGTATGTGCTCCAGAATCTCAGCTTTCATTAAAGGAAATATTTTGACCCCATGGCTGTAAAGATATCAGAACTGTAAACTATCAGCACTGAGAGTTAGAATTCTGAGGTGTTGAAATAAAAATATACCATCTGTAGTAAATATTTACTGCTTGTAATAACAAAAGGCAGATAGATAAGACTTACCAGAATATATATAATGAAATAGGTCTCATTTTGCAGACAGGACAGATATTAGAGCACATGCTATTCAGATAACTCAAGTGGATAAGCATTTCAATATTTTTGGAAAAATCAAGACATTGTGGTTTTTGTATTAAGAACAATTCACTACCGTTGGACCTCTCTGGTCCAGCACCCTCTCAGGACTTGACCAATCCCAAACCAGGGAGTTTGCCAGACCTGGGGAGGTCAATGCCTACTCCTCTGCTGCTGGCCTCTGGCCTCTCCTGGAGAGACTGCCAGCCTCCCAGGTGCTGGGCTTCCGCCCTGGGTCACCAGCCCCTGCTCCCACTAAACTATCTTTAAACAGATTTTAACACACACATTATGATATTTCTTATGTAACTTGATAAAAATAAAACAGGCTACATAATTTCACATTATCAAATTAAATGTAAACAGTTAAGAAAATTAACAAGGTTAAAATTATTCATCAAAATTATAAAAAAAGCCAAATTCTTTCTTCTGAAACCACTAAAAGTTATTCAAGAACGGGACTGTTAAGTAACAGGTTTTCTAGTCATAAATTAATATAGTGAAATGTCTGCAGTGACAGAAATAAGCATTTACTTATAAATAAAGGAGGATCTAATGAAAATCATGGACTACAACAGACATTCCAGTCATTTCTGTTAAAGAACTACGTCTTTTTTCCAGGTGTCACCTTATCTGTACAAACACACACATCTGCACTTTGCAGATGCAGACAATGAACCCAAAGGGTTTTGTAGATACCATTTCTGTGTATACCAGTATAACTTCATCACCAATGCCCATGTTTTAAAATGCCCCCAAATACTTTTATATTTGTCAAACAATCACATGTAGGCGTAAACTGTTTTGGACATGCACAAATAGAGACCTGAACGAGGCCTTCATGAAAATTTACCACTATCATGCTGAAGAAAGTTTTTTATCTGGTTGATGCTTCTGAATAATATACACTCATTGTCATGCCAATTATCACTTCTGCTGGTGACTGAAATAAGCAGAGGACATATGTTCATGTATCTGGAGACCATTACATTTATGTACAAATGTCTTTAGAACATACTTCAATCCTACTCACTAACATTTATTATTTATATTATGATAGTATTTTGAGACCCGAGCCAAGATCAGCAATCTATGGTGCTAGGCAATGTATACATGTATCAAGTCCCTGTTCTAAAGCATTTACAATTCCAACTGCCCTTATTTTACATGTGGGGAAATTGAGACACATAAGTGACTTGCTCAGGGTCACACGTGGAATCTGAAGGACAGCTGGCAATTACACCTAGTTTGCCAGGTTCCACAAAACCATTCTTTTCATTTGCTTGTAAAACAGCACGTTAATAATACTTTTGAGTGTCTTATAATAACTATTCTTTATCATTTCAGTGGAGTGACATAACAAGCACACAGCGAACAGATTTTCTTCAGGATCGGACACGTTACCACTGATGTAATTTTTCTGCTACCTCTTTGTCACTGCACTTCATTTGCCTCCCATAGCAAGGATGTGATCTTTGTAGTTATAAATTTCAAAAACGTTGTGAATTTTAACTGAACAATTTACTTATCCCAATAAACATTTGATGTCGTAAATACAAGAGATGCATTACTTCACAAAGCTCTACAACTCTAAGAAAAACACCATTTCAAATTTGTAACCTAGATTTTCATGATTGTCCCACAAGTTCCAATATTAGTTCAATAAAAGAACAGCTGAACAATAAGCGGATATTTTCTTGATAGTTGTTTCTCTAACTATCTTGAATGACTTAAATTTTGAAAAATAACTAAAGCTGTCATCAAGATGATACTTAGCCAAACTCTGTTCCCATTGAGCAGTTGGCAAACAATGAGGCAAAACACTTGAAAATCCTGACCACGATATTTAAATCTCCTTTAAGAAGCTAGAACTTTTGGTATTCAAGAAATATTTTTGGCAGGAGAGGAAAAAACAGGACTGCCAATCAGATTATAAAGGAAATACTTCAGAAAATACGTAAGGACACCATTAAATTAAAGAATTTGAAAATATCTGAAATTTTGGAGATATGGCATTTTCATACTTTAAAAGTCAATGGAGAAAATCTGTCAATTTTTTCCCCTGAACACATCTGAAGTATTATATATTATAGACCAGGTCTACTCAACAGGCAGCCGGTGGCCCATTTGCATGCGGTCTGCAGCGCCTTGAGCTGCATCCCGGGCCACCTGCCTGCCTCATCACTGTGGGTTCCAGTGATAGTGCCTCCCCGTGAACCGAGCCACATGGCGCCACATTGAGACAAGCCGTGTGTGCGGGAGCTGCCCGCCGTCGGGGCCGGGGGTGAGGAGAAGAGCGGGAACGGGAGGAAAGAGGTGATGCCAGAGCACACCTGACACACTGGCCACTGAGGCAGTGCCTCCCCGCAAGCGGAGCCATGCAGCACTGCACTGAGCCAGACCACGTTCGCGCAGGAGCTGCTGGGGGTGGCAAGAGGCAGTGGGGGATCCGGGCAGCAAGGCACGTGGCAAGGCAGTGGGATATCTGGGCAGCGAGAGACATGGCGAGGCGGTGGCAGAGCCAGGCAGCGAGGCCGGGGTGAGAAAGGTCTGCGCTGGGGCTTGGGTAGGGTTACCATACATCTGGTTTTTCCCAGACATGTCCTTGTTTTCACATGTTAAAAAAACCTGTCCGGATGGCGATTTAAGAGGCAAAAGATGTCTGGGACTTTTTGCCCTGCAAAGGAGATCAGGGAGGGGGCGGCGGCATGTGCCTTCAATGGAACGTTCAGAGCTGCGCACTTGGACCATTCACGGCTGCTCTGCGCACGCGCCCCAGAGCCTGAAGGGAAAAAGCATGTAGCTCTGGTATGACCCAGGGCATTACTCTCTGCCCCACTAGATTTATGTCCCCAGCTCTGTGGGAGGGAAATGGGCATTGAGTTAGAGTAGGGAGGCTGGGGGTGCCTGGTTCTGGGGGAGGGCAAGGGCACTGGGTTAGAGCAAAGAACTGGGTGTTAGAACTTCTGACTTCCTTTCCTGTACGTGGGCAGTGGGTCTGTTGGTTAGATTTGGGGGTTCCAGTCTCAGCTCTGTGAGGACTGCAGGAGTTGATACTTGATGGGGAGGGCAAGGGAAAGGAAGGGATTCTGGGAGGCAGGATTCCTGGGTTCCTTTTCTAGCCATGCCACTTCTCCGCTCGGTGCCTTTAACTTCACATTGACTGTACTTATATTTCAATAAATATTGCACTGGCAGTTTGTTTGATTTGTTAAAATTATGAAGTCAAAACAAAAAAGTCATCAATATAATGGTCTTCTGTTGATATGTGTTTTAGTAGTTAAGTTCCTAGACCGTCATTGCTCGTTAAAAGTGCTGTCATATGGGTGGCAATCAGGTAAATATTGCATTTTATTAATATCAGCAGAACTGACTTAAATGGGGTCTGTGTGTTGTGTAGTCTTGCCTTAATCTTTGTATTCATGCCTATCAGTGTGAAAGAAGCTATTTGTATATATTTGCATAAGTATTTGCATAAATATGCAACCACACTTAAGTTGCGTCCCTCGGCATGTGCTGTAGGTATCATTGTGGCCCCCGAGGCTTTCAAAGTTGAGCAGCCCTGTTATAGACATTTACTAGGTAGTTCCTATCTGTAGTAAAAGCATACATATGACAAGATGACTAGATAAAACTTCTGTTCCCGTTGAAATTCTGCACAAGTATCTTGTCTCAAATCCTTCCTCTGAATCAATTAAGAGAAACTTTGGCAAGTGTTCTGCAGACAGTATCTCATTTTTAGAGAAGTGAAGGGGGGGAGGGGAGATAATACAGTCAAACAAGGTTTAATTTCTATAGGAAAAACCCCAGAGAAAGCAGTTTATTTTTATGTAAAGAATGAACTTCAGATTTCAATGCAGACAACATCTCTCCTCGATACAGAAACATCAACTATCAAGGAAATATATATGTAGCATACTGATCACGTTAGGTTATATTTAAAGTGAAAAGACTACAGGATTAATCTATTTTTAATGTAGGGAAAGCTGACTCAGTCTTGAACGTTGCATAACAACATATGGAGAATTAATGTTTTGATAGTTTTCTTCAAGCTTACTGTTCACATTTTTCCTCTAATGTTAAAAAGAAAGGAACAGCTAAACCACAAGTCTAACTTACCAAGTATGTGGCTATCACATGATACTTCAGATAAAGGTGCATGAAAAGAGGGCAACTATTGAACAACCTAGTCATAAGGGAAGCGCTTGGCTAATCTTTGTCAAGTAGGGATGTGAAAAAAGTGTGTGTAAGGGGAGGGGGGGGAGTTGTAAACATGTAATTACTTACATGCTTACATCGTTTACATGTGTCGGGTATGGGGAGAGGTGGCTCTGCGGGAGCCGGTGTGAGCAGTGAGCCAACTTTTAAAGCAGCACGGAGGGAGAGGAGCAGACAAAGCAGGGAGACGACGCCTAACACCCCCCCCACACACACACCTTACCCAATACAGAGGCAGCAACATGGGAGAGCAGTGAGGGGAGAGCCTTGCATGTACCCATGAAGATTAACCAATGAGACCAGGCTCATCGGTTAACCATTTAAACGGTCACATCCCTATTGTTAACTAGTGGTAGATTTATGCTTTTGGTCATATGTGATCATGCCCACCTCCTCCTCCTTTTTAATGTAGTCAATGTAACTAGACATTCTCAATATCCATATATGTCTAAATTTTCTTAAACCTACTACAATGTCTAGCGACAGAATTTCCATCATTTACTTATGCATCATAAAAAGTTTCCAGTTTCTTGCCTTTTAAATTTATCTTGTTTATATTATGAGAAAAGATAAATAGGAGCATTGTATATACACGATAAAATGGATGGTGAAAGTATATCTAAAATCCTCTCATCTTTTTTCTAAGCAAACATGTCACAGTCTTTCTAATCTCTTCATAAAGCGCAAATTACACTTCTAGTTATTCACACAGAAGTTAATGCCGTACAAAAAGAAGAGTTAAACTGGGGTTCAGATAAAAAGTGCACATAAATTGGAGTTATTTTTAAAAATACAGATTACAAATGTAGGAAAAAGCAAGTTAATGTTAACATTTTTAAAAAAACCCTCAAACACCTGGAAAAAAGTATAATTGATTTATGATACTTAATCAATATTAACTCATCTCCCTCAAGGTGTGTGTGGGAGGGGGGGGGGTCATTTCCCTCCCGTTCTCCTCTTTAATGGATGGAATGCAGTACAGAAAACATTTATAATTGGTTTCAAACTCTCGCATTTTCAGATACTAAGCATGACAGTGCTTCACATTAAACTTACTTTTCACAAAATTGCATTTAGTGATGTAAGCAACTAGTCGACTACCCGATAAGCATATGCTGATCAGGTAGACAAGTGACTACTCAACTAGTTGCTTCCCCCCCCACCTTGTTGCCTCTAGGCCGTGGGGAGGGGGAGAGTTCCCCCCAGCACCATCTCCACGGAGGGGGCAGGGAAAGCAGAAGTGCAGCGGGGGCCCGGGCACAAGCCGGGGAAAGCAGACTCCCAGCTCATGCTCGGTCTCCTGCTGCACCTTTGCTTTTTAAATGTAGTAAGAGCCACCAAGCAAAGGCAGAGCCACAGTGGGGTTAGCTCCAGAGGCTGGGAGCTAACCCTACTCCGGATTAATTCCATCAACTACTTGATTAGCTGATTAAATTTAACATCCATAATTTCATTATCTGGACAAAGTGCATCTTCATATACAAACCTCCTAGCTATATACATCACATCTGTAATCATCTGGTCAATTCCCATGAAGTGCTGAGCAATGCACAAAATTGAGTGTGTAACCAAGAAAGGGAAAAGGATTTGCTTCAGTATTGTGCGTGTCTAATCAGATGTTTGCAAAATACAATTTTTGTCAACAGTGCATGACCATGAAGAAAGCCAAAGCTAACATGCACACCATATGATTAAGGCCACGGCATTTTTATTTTAGTGAAAATAAAAAGTCACTGATCTATATTATAATTAGTTTGCTTCTATTGACTTAAGCATCTGAATGTAAGAAGAGTATGAATAAACTCCCCTCTGACATCTAGTGACACTTCAGGAGCAGACCACATTTGCACAGACAATTTGCAGAGACACACCTACTCTGCCCAGGTGTGCAGCATGATGGAATTGCTTTGCCAAAATGATCAATTTGGCTGCTTTTCCATTACAATTTTCTTGAGTGCTGATCACTGGAGCCCTGTGCACATAGGATCCCAATAATGAGCAAATGTGGGAAAGCAGGAATTGGACAGAGCTATGCTCGGCTGACACAGAAACTTCTGGAGTTGAATGCTATGAGGTGGTCAAGGGACATCTATTTAAAAGACATCATTAGATGTCAGCAATAGAGGAGAGATGAGCTGGAGTGCCACTGAGAAGCCAAGTCACAAAAGTAACTGAAATACTTCTCTGATGGATTGTATTTACTGAGGGACAACCTATCCTAAATTCTCAATTACTGAGGGGACAATCTACACTCATTGCTACATTTGCTTCCCATAAGCTACTCTTGGGGTCTACAGTACCAAAAAAAAAAAAAAAAAAAAAAAAAAAAAAATCAACCTAAGATACGCAACTACAGCTATGAGAATAGCATAGCTGGAGTTGACATACTTTAGGCTGATTTTCTGTGATGTCCCCACTGCGGGAGGTCGATGGCAGAAACTCTCCAGTCTACTTCCCTTACTCTTTGCAACCCGGTTGAATTCAGGGGGTCGACAGGAATGTCATCAGTGGTCCATTTAGTGGTTCCTTACTAGACATGCTAAATCAAACTCAGGATATTTACCCAAAGAAGCCTCCAAAAAAATCAGTGAAGTAGATAAAGGACAAAGGACTATTTTGAGACAGAAATGATTTAATGCACTCTAGATCAAATCAGGTACTATCAATTTGCTCAGAATGTACCAAAAATCTCTTTTGCTTGCACGGAAACAAACTTAAACAACATGCATCTCACTGGAATAGTAAGAGTATACTCATTCTCTTTTGCAAGCAGCAATGAACTCCAGCCATCTGTTCTGCGCAGTTAAATGAATACCTGAGACATCTGATCTACTGTGAAGGCAATGCATCTGCCAATAATGATGATTTAAAAGCTTTTAAAACAGGGAGTCTGCCACAGAAAGCCAGCCAAAGCTCCACTTGGACTTCCCAAAACAATTTTAATTAAATCTGTTCCACTGACCACCTCTAGTAAGCAAGTATTATACTATTGATATAGCTGCATGTGACTGTTCAACCTTTTAAGGATGGTTCCTGTTAGGAAAAAAAAGCAGTATTAAAAAAGTTTCCTGTTAGATTAAAGGAATCCTATGCTTTTTTGAGATTCCTCTCTCTAGATTTCTTTATTCTCTGTGGAAAATTCCCATGTGTATTTCCAGAAAACATCTCTCACTACTACTCAGCAAGAAAAAAAAACCCTCAGAGGATCACACAATTCTTGTCAGATTCTCTGTATTACATTCCTTATAGTCAAACTAAACACAAAATCCTTAACTCTGACTTCACCTAGATGAACGTATTACATATATTAAATGTGCTATGTAGTGAAAATTTTATTTGCAGAAGAGGAAGACCAAGGTAAGAGTTAAGGTTTCTTGAATATATACACTGTGCGCACTTATTTGTAAAAACTGAAATCGAGCTTTTCTCATGGAGCTGCAAACATATATTTGGGTATTCTGTCAGATATGTTGAATCTGTAGATGCTAATACTGCCTTTCCGGGTAATTTCCCTTGTTTGTATTAAATGTATTTGTAAGAGCACTTGAGCTTTCTTACCTAGCCACAAAGCAATTAATCATCTCATGTGTGCATTCCTGCAACATCCATTTCTCCGGCCTTGACACTGCAATCTTGCCCAACTCCTACCCATTTAGAATGCTTCTGCAAAGATTATTTTCCTAGGCCACTGTTTTGACCACATCACCCAAACTTTCACTGGTTGCCTTTTCCCTAACACATGAAAACATAGGCTACCTGAGTTCACGTTTGAGATTTTTTTGGAGTCTACTGCCACCTTATTTATCTATCACATGCTATCGAGCTATTAATGCTTCACCTTCTGTCGGCCCATAATGCCATCCTCCCATACAGCTCCTCACAAAAGGGAGGCACATCTCAAACATCTGCAAAACTGCCTCCTTACGCACCTTCAGATCCATCACAACGCTCCTTTTCCACTATGCCTTTAAAAAAACTTGACAATGGTTAAGGTACTGTGTGAAGAAACCACAGCCTATCATGCTGAGCAGTGTTATCTCACTGTTTCCTTACACTCCCCCATATGTCTATACCTCCCCATTGTCTCTTGTCTCATATTTAGATCATAAATGCTCTGGGGCTGGGACCATCTTTTTGTTCCATTTGTACAGCACCTGGCACAACGGAGTTCTGGTAACTGCTTATGCGCTACGGTGATATAAATAAATAATAAGATGAGCAACCTTAACTCTTACTCAACTGTCTGCAAGGGGAGAGAGGGAAGTTTCCTAGGGTTGGTTTTCCACCACTCTTTTTAAGGGGAAGGGGTGAAGCTGTGTTGGCAAGAGGTGCATCAGACGTGGGCAAGGAGGAATATCAATACAAACATAGTGGAAGTGAGCACGGTAGCAGAGCACCAGGATGCAGCGGAGAACCAAAGCCGCACAGTAATGCAGAGTTGCAGATTCGGCAGTACCACAGGATGATGGTACAGGAACAGAAATGTCTTAATGAATCTGAGGGGTTGAGGGGAAGATGTGAAGGAAGAGAGGAGAGCCAGAGAAGAGTTTCACTCAAAGAAAGCACAGAAAATTACCTGGAGCTGCTCCTATGCACCACACTTTTCCCCTTTTCAGACTCTCTCCTGAAACACTTATTAGAAACTCAAACTTAAAATTCCCCTGCTACTATTCTCTACTTAATACTTTGATTGCTACACCTGATGAGACAAGGAGACAGATCATCGTAAGTATGGAAAGATGTGTCATGCAAAAATCAATAGGTGATACTGTGTGTTCTCTGAAACTCAATCTTAAGTGCCTATAGGCTGTAGGAGGTTAACTTTACACACCATGTAAAAAAATCTTTTACCTACTTAGCTTAATTATGTCTTTCTTCATAGATTTAGATTGAATTGTAAAAGCTGACTAACAGGTTTAGTCACAAAACTTGCATTAATTTTATTGGGAACTGTATGGCTAAATACTCCAATAGCTTTGAAATCATCAACCCTAGTTCCTATAGCAGTTACATGAAAAATATTTAGCATTATAAGAAGAAGTTACTCACCAGGTGCAGTAACGATGGTTCTCCGAGATGTGTGTCCCTGTGGGTGCTCCACTCAGGTCTTGGTGCATCCTCACGCTGGGGATTGGAGAGTTTTGCAGAGCAGTGCCCCTCGCGCCGAGTCTGCGCACCTAGCGTCTCGTGTCCCTGGAATGCATGTGCGGTGTTCCCGTCTGTTCCTTTTCTACCTGAAGTCCATGGAGACTCCAAGCAGAGGGGAGGACGGTAGGGTAGTGGAGCACCCACAGGGACACATATCTCGAAGAACCATCATCACTGCACCTGGTGAGTAACTCCTCCTTCTTCAGCGAGTGGTGTCCTGTAGGTGTTCCACTCAGGTGACTCTGTAGCAGTACCCTCCAGATGGAGGTGGGCATTGGAGTCTAAAGTTGAAGAAGGAAGGACCACACCTGCTAGAGATGTGGACGGTACTGGCCCTTTTTGTAGGGCGTAGTGCTGTGTGAAAGTACGGTGTGATGACCATGTGGCTGCCCTACAAATGTCCACCAATGGTACATTGTTCAGGAGGCCATCGCACTTGTGGAGTGAGCCCTGATGGACTATGGTGGCTGTTTGCCCCGCAGTTCATAAGCGGTATGAATGCAGCCTGCAATTCATTTGGATAGGCACTGTGCTAAAACAGCTGTTACGTATAGTCCTGACCACGCCACAAAGAGTCTGTCCAATTTTCTCGTTGCTCTAGTTCTATCAAGGTAGAATGTAATTGCCCACCTTGCATCTAGAGTATGTAATATAGCCTCCTTGGGGGAAGCGTGAGGTTTAGGGAAATAAGCAGGTAAGTAAATGGGTTCATTTATGTGGAAGTCAGATATAACCTTAGGGAGGAACTTGGGGTGGGGTCTGAGTAGGACTTTATCCCTGGTAAAGGTAGGGAAAGGTGGGTCAGCCATGAGGGCTGCGATTTCTCCTTCCCTTCTTGCTGATGTTATTGCCACTATGAATGCCACCTTCATAGACAGGTAGTGTGGTGGCATAGTGACTAGTAGCTCAAAGAGTGGCCTGGTGAGCATGTCAAAGATCAAATTCAGGTCCCACGGTGGCACCAGGTTTGGACACATTTTCTGTAATCCTGTGAGAAAATGCTTCACCGGGAATGTGCAAAGAGGGAGAAGCCATCTACCGGATCATGGAAGGCCATGATCCCCGCTAGGTGGACTCAGACAGAGCTGATGGAGAGGCCCGTGTTGCTGAGGTCCATGAGGTAGTCAAGTAAAGTAGGTATAGGGACTGTAGTGGGATGCAAATTGTGCATCATGCACCATTGCTGAAAGCATGTCCATTTGTTTTGATAGGTGCTTCTCATGGAGGAACGCCGACTGTTCAGTAGAATGTGTTTGACTCTGTTCGAACAGGTGAGTTCTTCATTCTGGAACCATGAAGAAGGCATGCCGTGAGTTTCAGAGTTTTGATGTTGATGTGACACACGCTGCCGGGGTGCTGCGTCAGGAGGTTCGGCACCGCCGGGAGAGGAATGGGTTGATCTCTCAATAGGTAGTGGAGATAAGGGAACCAGGGTTGCCTCGGCCAAGTTGGGGCTATTAAGATTACTGTGCTCCGATCAAACCGAATCTTGTTGATCACTCTGGCGATAAGCAGAATTGGTGGAAAGGCACAGAGTAGGTGAGTTGTCCAGAGAATGGTGAAGGCGTCCCTTTGTGACCTCTTGCCCACTCCTGCCCAGGAGCAGAATCTGTGGCATTTGCAGTTATAAGGTGTTGCAAAGAGGTCAATAGTTGGAAAGCCCCATTTGTGGAAGACTGAGAAGAGGATATTGGTATTGATCTCCCACTTGTGCTGATCTGAGAAATGTCTGCTCAGTTTGTTAGCTCTCACGTTCTGTTGTCCCAGTACATACGTGGCTGTTGGGGTTATCTGGTTCCTGATACACCAGTTCCAAAATCTGACTGCTTTGGCGCACAGACAGCGTGATCGGGCACCCCCCTGCTGATCGACATAAAACATAGAAGGTGTGTTGTCTGTGAGGACACAGCTATTTCTGCCCTTTATCAGGGGAAGGAAATGAGCCCAAGCCCTGTGAATGGCCCTGAGCTCCAGGATGTTGATGTGGAAGTGTCTCTCGTGCTGGGCCCATGTACCCCGTATTGATGTTGTGCCACAATGGGCCCCCCAGCCCATAAGTGATGCACCTGTCATTATGGTAACTACGAGGTCTGGCCGGTGAAAGGGTATGCCTGTGAACAGGTTGGCTGGAGATGTCCACCATTCGAGAGACTGCAGTACTGGTAGAGGAAGCGTGAGATGCTTCATGAGGCTGTGTTGGGTTGGTATATAGTTGATTGTGAGCCAATGTTGAAGGCACCTTGAGTGTAGTCTTGCAAATAGAACTACAAAAGTTTTGGCAGTCATATGTCCCCATATCTGGACTGTGGAGAAGGGAGTCTGCCTGACCTGTTGAACAAAGCCACAGATTGCCTCGAATCTTTGCGGCGGGAGGTAGGCTCTTACTGTGACCAAGTCTAGAAATGCCCTGATAAATTCTATCTTTTGCATAGGCTATATGGTGGATTTGCATAGGCTATATGGTGGATTTTTGTATATTGATAAGCAGACCAAGTCGGGAAAAACATTCCCTGGTAATAGCTGTCATGATAGTAGTTAGTTGATAGGTAGGGCCCTGATTAGACAATCGTTGAGGTAAGAGAAGATAATGACATTTTGCCTTTTGAGGAAAGCCATGACTACGGCTAGCATCTTTGAAAATACTCAAGGGGCCGTAGAGAGGCCAAAGGGGAGGACTCTGTACTGATACTGGGCTTGGCCCACAACAAATCTGAGAAATCTTCTGTGGGATCAGTGGATAGTTACATGAAAATATGCATCTTGGAGGTCGAGGGCTGAGAACCAGTCCCCTTCGTCCAGTGCAGGTATGATGGTTGCCAGGGTCACCATCCTGAATCTTGTGCTGTGAATGAACTTGTTGAGTTTCCTGAGATTGAGGATCGGTCTCCATCCCCCTGGTTTTTTGGCTATGAGGAAATAATTGGAGTAGAACCCTCTCCCTCGGTGTTCTTTGGGGATGGGTTCTATTGCCCCTAAGGTGAGTAACTTTTGCACCTCTGCCTGTAATAGGGGCTTGTGAGTAGGGTCCCTGAAAAGGGACAGGGTAGGGGGTTATGTAGAGGGCATGGACGTGAAGGGAATTGCATAACCCGATTTGATAATTCCCAGGACCCATTTGTCTGTGGTAATTTAGGCCCATTGTTGGTAAAAAGGTCTCAGGCAGTGATGGAAGGTGACCTTGGAATGCACTGGAATTGCGGGGTGGTCACTCAGACCCTCGACCAAGACTTCAAATTTGTTGTTTGAGAGAGGTGGATTGAGCTGTGGAGGAGTGGTTTTGCTGCATCCTCCTCCTGTTAGGACATTGCTTGGGCCTGTTGTCATATGGCCTCTGCTGTTGTCTATAGTAATTGTAATTATAGTCGCTAGGCCTTTGGTAGGGGGTATATTTGTGTTTCTTATTAGGTGGGGTGTACATCCCCAGAGTGCAGCGTGTCGTTCGAGAGTCCTTCATTGAGTGTAGGATCTCATCTGTGTTGTTAGCGAATAGCTGTTTTCTATCAAAGGGGAGATTCTCTACACTTGACTGCAATTCTCTTGGGACCCCTGATGACTGCAGCCACAAGGCTCTACACATTACAATGGCTGTGGCTCTAGCGGCAGAGTCTGCGACATCCATAGTGGCCTGGAGAGCAGTTTTCACTATTGACAAACCCTCCTTAATAATGGATTGGAGGGGAGGTCGTTTATTGTCAGGGAGATCCTGTAGCAGGTCTTGTAATCTGGCATAGTTGGCGTGACCATAATTGGCCAGAAGGGCTGTATAAGTATAAGTTGATATACTGAACTGGAGCATGGCAGAAGAGTACACTTTGCGGCCAAAGGTGTCTAGCCATTTGTGTTCTTTGTCATGGGGCGTAGACTTAAATTGTGGGTTCTTAGCCTTGCGATTAACCGAGTCCACCACCAGTGAGTTCAGTTGGGTTGGGCAAAGAAAAAGTGTATGTCTTTTGCAGGGAGAAAAAATATTTTCTGTCCGCTCTACGGTTTGTGGGCGGAACAGAGGCTGGATTTTTCCACAGGCTATCTGAAAGTTCAAGGATAGCTTCGTTGACAGGTAAAGCTATCTTCGAGGATGCTGTTGGTTGTAATATGATGAGTAATTTGTATTGTTTATCTTGAACCTCTAGTAATGTGATGTTTTAGGATTGGGCTACCAGTTTAAACAATTTCTGAAACTATTTCAGATCATCTGCCGGTGGAGAAGGTGAGATCTGAAATACTGCTTTGTCCTGTCTGGATCTAGGTTCGTGTGAGAAGCTCTCCGAATCTGAGTGAGGTGAGTTGTCATGCTCATTAGAAAGATTGAAAGATTACTGAGGGTAGCTGAACAGGCAAGGAGCGCGCAGAGATTGTGGGTGAGCGCTTGGAAGTGTGCTGTTGAGATGTAGAGGCTGTGTGTCTTGAGTGGTAAGCGTGGGAGGAACGTGGTCGGTACCCTTGCCATGTGTCCCAGGGGGCCTAATGAAGCTGGAACTGATGTGGGGGGTTTCTCCGCGGTGCCGAAGACTGGCAGCACCGAGGAAAGACAGGCTCTAGGCAGCATTGATAGCAAGCGTGCTGGGGAAGCCCTTGTTGCTTAAGAGCCTTTGCGGGGTGATGAAGCTGCCCTGTCAGAGGTCTTTTGCTGTCCCCTCAATTCCTCTGGTTTGTCCCTTGAAAGTTGAAGAGACTTCTCCCAGAGCATGGCTTTAAGCCGCATTTCACGGTCTTTTCTGGCCCTAGCCATCATATTCCGGCAGTGAGGGCACTTATGTGCTGCATGGGACTCCCTCAGGCATTTGACACAGAAGGCATAGCGGTCAGAGGTAGGCATTGAGTCTCTGCATAAGTTGCATCTTTTAAAGCCGGGGGAACCCCGCATGATAAAGGGAATTCGCCGTGGTGGCTGCTTTTTTTTTTTTTTTTTTTAACATAATCAACGTTGAAACTAGCTATAATTAACAAATTTGTGAGGTAAAGCCTAAACTAATTATAAATTTCTTGTTTCCCTGTGAGGAAGAAGAGTGCTGCTTTGAACTCCGTCTTCAGCTGAAGACGGTTGAAAAGGAACTGACTTAACTCGCACTCCGCATGCACTCCACAAATGGCAAGGGCACGAGATGCTTGGTGCGGCGCGAGGGGCACTGCTCTGCAAAACTCTCCGATCCCTGGTGCGAGGACGCACCAAGACCTGAGTGGAACACCCACAAGGACACCACTCACTAAAGAATTATAAATATTAGGAGTAAACTACTGTTACTGTGGTTTGTTCTTGCTTTTTGCTCCAAGTTTATTAATACTCATCAGGTTCTTCTTTCATTTCTCTATCTCTCTGTTTTAAGTACTTATTTTATCCATACATGAAGACTAAAACCCGGAAGTGAAGACACTCAGACCAAGAACTGGTGCTTTTATGTCCCTCCTAATTTTAACTCCACTAAACATCATCTTCCAATACTGAAAACACTTATATACATGTCTAGCTTTAAGAACATGAATTGTCCCATTGAGGTCAATGGATTGCAGTGCCTAAGTATATGCAGGATCAGAACTCCAGGCACCAATTCCACAATGAGTTTTGTACAGGAGGACACTTCAGTTCACACAGATTCCTCATACAGTCAAACTAAAAAACAAAAACCTTAACTCTGGCTTCACCTAGATCGGGGTTGGGAACCTAAGGTCTTGGGGCTGGATGAGGCACCTGGTTTGCCTGGATCTGGCCCCTGAGGCTCGGGGCTTCCCTCCCCCCCAGTATTGAGGAACCCGTGCTAGCACTCCAGCCCCTCTGCTGCCCCCCCATGCGGCTGAAGTGCACAATCTACTAACTTGCTCCCACCCCACCCAGATCCAGTGTGTGAGGGGAATGTGGAGAGTATCTTTCTCCTTCTCAGTCGGGGGCCACATCAGTGGTGGTCTGTTTGGGGGTTTTTGGCTTCTCAGTTGTGTACAGCCCCTGACTGATTTTTCTGTGGGTCAGCAGCCCAGACCCAGTATTCTACATATGTAGAATCAGGGCTTACCTCAACTAGTGGATGAGAACACTGAGCTCTTCATATGGTAATTTATTGGCACATTCTTTATTGTTACACCTAAGAGAGCCTAATTTTGTACAGTGTTCCAATCTTAAGTTTTCACCAAGGCCAAGTCAACACACACAAGGAACATTCACAAGGCTATTTAAATACCATTTTTGTAGGCATGCACTAAAGCACTCTGTATCATTAGCATTCCCAAATATAATCCTTGATCATCTCTGGATACCATCTTAGAATCCAGTGACAAACTGGCTTAGTTATAACACGGAAAGTCCACATTTTAGTATAATGAGATTCCTTGGGGAGGGAAAACTTGGCCTAACAAGTTAAACTTTCATGAAGTATGACTTGATATTCAGAGAAGTACTACAACAGAAGTCTTGTTTAATCCAAAGTAAAGGTTCAAATATGTTTTAGGAATTTGAAAAAAAAAAAAAAAAAAAAAAAAAGACACAACCTCTAATATTAAATGTAAAATGATTTAAATATCTCTACTCCATTCAAGTTTATTTCATTGTAGTACATGTAATAATATCAAAAGGACTTTAATGCTTTTGATCTTTATGCACTAAGTCATGTACAGAACAGATAATTACAGGTTTGCTGTTTCTTGGATTTAGTTTTATTACATGGTTTATCCAAGGTGAAATGTCTAAGACATCAGAAACATACATGCACTTTTTTATAAAACCAAAACACTGACATTTTATAGATTCACTACTCAAAACACTCTTGGATTGTGAATTCATTTCATGAATAAACTGGGAATGAATAAGGACATTCTTAATTCAACAAAATAGTACAACTGCAAATGTAGAACTCTGAACTTAATTTTTTAAAATAATCTATTCTACTACTTGCTCATCATGCACAAATATCTATATCTATGTTTTTGCTAACAGCCATGCTTCTATGAAGTTTGAAAGATAGATTTTTAAACAGCCATATGGCATGTGACACAGAAAAAGCACTGACTGTCAAACTCCATCCACCAGATACCAATTTTAAGAACGTGTGGGCAATATTTTTAAGATGGGAGGGGAAAAAAACCCATGTAATAGTTACCAAATGTTTGTAACTAAGTTCACAATCTGATTCAGAACACTGAAGTACTCCCCGAACTGAATGCCAGAAATAAATACTGAAAACTTTCTGTTAGGCAACTAAAGCTTTGCTTAATTTTCTTTTTGGTAGTTTGAATAAAGTTAAACAGACATTATATACAAATATGTACATACTTAATTTGAAAACATCTAATTTTTTCTTAAAATTTAGTGTCATCCCCTACCAAATAGAGTATATTTCTATTTACAACGTATTTTTTCAGCTATAAAGACAATTCTCAGTAGCTGCAGCACTGCTACCTGGATACTCAAGATTTTTTTTTAATGTATCTGCTGATTGAAGAGCAACTGCAATGCAATTCCAATTTACTAGCCACATATTTAGTAAAAGATATTCCTCTAACAAAATCAGTATATACTACCCCTTAACACAGATTGTGAGACTAGAGAAAACAATCAGAGCAGACCTATATTAAACAAAGCTGTTACAGGAAAAACTGCTAAATTATTCTAGTCAGAAAATGTACTGCTACTTCTCATGACAATACCAAAAAAGGGAAGGTATAAAATTTTATCAGACACATGCACTGATATCCCACTAAGTAAATGGGAATTACAAAGGCACACCCAAAGACAGAATCTGGCCATAATACAAGAGAACATCTCTCTCAGGATAAGTCTACACTGCACGGCTATTTCGGGATACTGGAGGTCTAACAAAGCCGCCCGTTATTTCGAAATATTTTTCGAAATAACGGGTGTGCTATTTCATCATCCTGGTAAACCTTGTTGCATGAGGGATAAGGGAGGGCTCGAAATAGCACATTATTTCGAAATTTGGCGCTAACGTTCAAAATAAGCTATTACAAAATAGATTCGAGATAAAATACGCGATTTGTGTAGTGCAAATTGCGCATCTTATTTCAAGTTTAGTGTGCTGTGTAGACGCATCCTCACAGAGTTTTCATTATGTGTGCTGAAAAAAGGTTCAAATATTTACTTCCTAACTGGTGGATGGAGAAGACACAGTATTTGCCATATCCCTGCAGCCCAGCATCACGCTTTTTGGCGATTACTGAATGCTTCAAAGATATCACCCAGTACCCTCTTCCCTACATTTTGCACCCATCAAATTAGGAGTATTTGAGATGGAGAAGTTAAGGAAAAAATCAATTTAACTCCTTCCAAAATTAATCTACAGTACCTATTCTACACTGAGATCTTAACAGTATTTACAGTAATCCAAATGGTTTTGTCTCATTGTGACACTATTTCTCACTAATTTACCACCCGAGAGACAACGGCAACCACTTGTTCAAAAATTGCTTTTTTGTGAAGGTGATTGACAATAGGGGGAAAAAATTGGTTTGGTGTTTTGCTTCTTTATATTGAAGACGTATTATGAGAAGACCTGAAGGGCCTAACTACACTCAAACCCCTAAAGTGGCATTCACAGTACAAATATGTAGGAAGGAACAATGACGGTCCTGAAGAGTTTATAATTCATAGATTCTAAGGGAGCACTGATCATCCAGGCTAGATCTTCTACATAACACAGGCCACAAAACTTCCCCAAAATAATTCCTGTTTTTAAAGAGAGACTCTCTTTTAGAAAAAAAAAATATTTAAAAAATGCCACAGTGATGAAGAACACACAATAACTTTTAATAACTTGTTAACAATTAGGGTAATCATCAATTAGAACAATATACATTTAATTTCCAGTATGAATTTAACAAGCTTCAACTTCCTGGCAGACTAAAGAGCCTATTACAGGGGTTGTCCACTTCTGATACATGATCCACCAGGGTAATTCACTGGCAGGCTGCAAGACATTTTGTTTACATTGATCGGCCACAGGCACAACCTCCCTGCAGCTCCCAGCAGCTGCGGTTCACCATTCCTGGCCAATAGGAGCTGCAAAAATTGGCATGCGTTGCAGGGATGGACTGGGCACTGCTTCCCACAGCTTGCATTGGCCAGGAGCAGTGAACCACAGCCCCTGGGAATCATACCTGCCAACGGTTAATGTAAACAAAATGTCTCATGGCCTATCAGCAGCTTACCCTGATGGGTCATATGCCAAAGGTTGCAGACCCCTGGCCTATTATCTAATATTGGTTCTTGATTTACATATTTACAGACTGATCAAATCACTAACCAGACAATACAGGAACAAAGTTGAGGAAAGGGAAATAAAAATCACAGAAATATAGGGTTGAAAGGATTATAAGAGGTCATCCCACCCACCCCCTTGACACCTGGACTATCCCTGACAAGATGATGTCTAACGGACTCTGAAAAATATTCACTACGGGGGATTCCACAGATGTAACTTACTATATCTCCTGCTTTTTTCTTATATTTCTCTATTCACTGCCACTTTTGGGGATGGGGAGGCAATCTCTCGACATTCTCTCTCTGCTTGCTCCACCCTCCTTCCAGACACTATCTCAGGTGTCTTTATCTTAGGCCTCATCTATATTTAAAAGCCAGAGATCAATCTGGCATTCAATTAAGCAAGTCTAGTAAACACCCACTAAATCGAACATTGAGGGCACTCCCATTCTGCGCTGGTACTCAGGGCAGTTGCAAGGAATAAGGGAAGCTGACAGGAATGTTTGCTCCTGTCCACCTCCTGCTGTGAAGATGGCTGCCCAGCCCAGCTCCACCTGGCCGCACTGCCACCGGGAACTCCTCAGCCCCATTGACAAGGGATGGGAGGGGGGTTCCCTGGCCAGGGAGCTGGGGGTTTCCCGGGTTACCCCAGCCAGGGCCACCTGGCCACCACCAGCCCCACTGCCAGTGCCAATCTTGCTACCACCGGGGGTTCCCTGGCCCGGGGCTCCCTGGTTCCCACCTGGCCAGGCTAATGCCAGGGGTTCCCTGGCCAGGGTGGGGGTTCCCCTTTCCCCACCTGGCCCCACTGACACTGGGGTTCCCCAGCCAGGGCCAGGGCTTCCCAGCCACCATCTGGCCTAGCCACTGCTGACCAGTCAGGGCTCCCCAGCTCTGTGTTCTCCCAGCTAGCTCCCGCTCCTGCCAGACCACAGATTTTGCCAGACCAGAGAGTCCCAGATTTGGGAGGTTCAACCTGTACTGCATTTCGTTGTACTTGGGGCTACTCTTTAAGAACATACAAGACTTCATCTATGCAAAATGCAATTGCCCAATTGTGTGTTTCAATGGGATGAGGAACAAGAAAGTACGGCACCTATAAATGCAGCACCAGATATTTACAAGTTTCTACAGGTATACAAGGAACTCAATTTTACTCAACTTTACTTTCTGTATAGTCTAGTACTTAGGTCTCCACAAGACTGCTTCACACTCTCTCGTTACAGCACTGTGGATCCATAGGTTGCTCATGATATTGGTTATGTTCAACTACACTTCTTAGCACTCGTTTATTTTAAAAAAAAAAAAATGTAGAGCACCTACTGAGATACATCAATACAGTAGTTAAACATTCAAAGATGCCTCATTTCTGAAAGATTCTACCAGTTAGAGACAATACTCCCTATACATAAATTAGGAAATACCAACTGAACCAGTAATATCTCAAACCTCCCATATATTATTTTTATCATAAATATATACAGAGGGTTTGGATGAAAGACTCTGCATAAGTGTCTGTCAGTTACTGTGGAAATAGACTCAATGTTTTTTAACACTAAAGTATATTCATCTTTAAATCTGGTTATACTCAATAAAACAGAAAAATTCTAAATTTAAAAATTCTAAATTTAAAAACTGCTGTTGATTAATGGCAGTTAAAACTCATGCGATTAACTCAAAAAAATTAATTGTAACTGGTTGCAGTGTAAAACAATACCAATTGAAATTCATTACATTTTAGATGTTTTTCTACCTTTTCATTATAGTACAGAATAAAGTGTACAATGCTCACTTTTATGATTTTTATTACAAATATTTGCACTGTAAAAAATGAAAAACAATAGTATTTTTCAATTCACATCATGCAAATACTGTAGTGCAATCGCTTTATCATGAAAGCGTAACTTACAAATGTAGGGCGTATTTTTTGTTACAGATTGCACTCAGGAAAAAAAAAAAAAAAAAAAAGCATGTAAAATTTTGGAGCCTATAAGTCCTCTCAGTCCTACTTCTTGTTCAGCCAATCGCGACAAACAAGTTCGTTTACATTTACAGGAGATAATACTGCCTACTTCTTATTTACCTGAAAGTCAGAACAGGCATTTGCCTGGCACTTCTGTAGACAGCATTGAAAGATATTCACTTGCCAGAAATGCTAAACATTCATATGACACTTCATGCTTCAGCCACCATCCCAAAAGACATGGTTATATGATGAAGATTAGAGACCTGCGCAGATACAAAATTTGTATCCACATCCATAAAAGTGAGACATGGATTCCTGAGGATATAAAGAAGATATCTGCAGATTTTCAGGGCTATACTGATGATGATCGTTAATAAAATACATTAATTAAATTTGTAACTGAATTCCTTGGAGAATTATGTCTCCTGTTCTATCTTACACACATTTTGCCATACACTCGAGGTTATGGCTGTCTCGGATAAGAACATTTTCACCGCAGATTTGACAAAACACTAAGAAGATACCCATGTGAGATTTCTAAAAATAGCTACAGCACTCGACCCAAGGGTTAAGAATCTGAAGTCCCTTCCATAATCTTAAAGTCTTAAAAGAGAGACACTTTGAAACTACAGAACCCAAGCCTTCAAAAAGATAATCAACTTTCTGCTGGTGGCATCTGATTCAGATGTCAGATACACTCTGCTCTGGATCGTTATCAAGCAGAACCTGTCAACAGTAGAGATTGTAAACAGTTAACTGGAAACAGTGCTTACTGGTTAATCAGTAGGAGCTTGAGCAGCTCCCCGTTGGTCCCCGGCTGGGGGATGCTCCAGTCCTGCAGGGCCCACCACAGGCAGGGGCTCCTTCGGCCAGCCGGCCAGAGCAACCTCTGTCGTGGCAGACCCACCTGCCCCATTCCCTGGCCACAGGTTACAAGCTGGCTCCCGGGGAGATCTGTTGCTGGCCCAGCACCCAGTGAGGCTTCTTTAGAGTTTAGACTGAAGAGCCCACAGTGCGTAGTCGCTAGGATTTTTAGCGGTTACACAGTTATATTTTTAAATTACTTTAAATGAATTTTTTACAAAAATGACAGAGAGAAGCTGAGATTTTAAGTGAATTATTTTAAAAGTAAAGAAGCAAATAGTAAAGTTAACAGGTTACAAGATTGAAAAACCAATACCTGTGAATATAAAAGTAAGAATTGAGCACTCTAGCTTTTATGCGCCCTTTCCAATAACATGCCTAACACTCAATATAAATCAGGTTAAAAACAAGGATAAGAGTTTAATACTATGTACAATTGTACCACAGACATACCCAATCAGGTACATTATTCATGTCCAACCATGTTCTCAATATTTCATCAAAGAGGGTCACGATGGCTTCTGCCACACACAAGCTGATTGCCATGGTTATTGAAAGATGATTGTGCAAGAAATATGTTAAGAAATATGTAAATATGATTATTAGATTGCAAAACTATTAAACTGAGAATTGTCACAAAAGGTGAGGCAGGGTGTCAGGGCAAATTCAATTGATGCTGAGAACAAAGGACATTTGTGGAGACAGCACTTCGTAAGTTTCCACTTGGTCCAGACAGTGAACAAAGACAAACCAACCCCTGGAGAGCTCTCTGAAGAGGGGCCCCTCTGAGCTAAAAGACAGTAACCTGTAACTGTACAAGAGACAAAGAAATGGCCCAAGAGGTTATCCATTGCAGAGAAGAAACTGCATCAGGGTATCTCATGAAAGGTGAATCCCTGCTTTCTGAATTGGACAAGGAGTGCAAAAACTTCACCACTGTGTGAAATACTTTATGAGTCAGAAAAATAGCTTACCCTTCCCTTATACTTGCTTTTATTTGAATCATGCTCTCAAGCTCTATTAAATAAACCTTAATTTGGTTTTACTATAGCACAAGTGATTGAGATATGTCTAAAAAGAGCACTGAACTAAGATGAGGTGAAACCAGTAAACCAGAGCGCACCATTTGCCTGGAGCACTGTACAACACCGGTGCACTGAATATAAGCGACTGGGCACTCAAATGTAACAAAGTGGAGCATGTATATGGCTAGCCTATAACTGGAAAGAGCGAGGCTTGTGAAGCTCAGAGTATAGCACCTATATTGTCAGCAGTAAGTATCTAGGAACAAAAAGTTGTTCCTGGTATGCACAGACAGCTCCCACCACAGTAAGCAGTACTTGTAAACAGGTCGTACTGATTCTTCCTGGACAGACTGTGTAACCTGAAAAGTGTCTCGATTCATTTATGAATTCCACTTCTGCAGGCTATTCTGGAGAAAAATAATAAAAGGACACAAAAGACTTCAAAATTCCAGAAAGCAAACACATCTGCATTTATACAAAGGAAAAATTTTAAAGTTGCAAAATTTTCACCAGTCTAAACAAATTGATCAAACTGAGGTCAGAAACATCTCATGGAACACTATCAAAAATAGTGCAGATAAAACTTTTCTTTGAACTACTCTAGTATTTTTGGTGAGGTACAATACTGGATTAGATGGGGAAGGAATTTTCCTCCCAGGTCAGACTGGCAGAGACTGAGGGGGGGGGAGGGAGGGGCAAGGGGGAGAGGAGGAGTTGACCACTCTGGGTTACTTGCTGGTTTCAACTAGAATAAATGGTGAAGTCTTTGTAGCACGAAATCTTTAAATTCAAGTTTAGAGAACTTCAGTAACTGAGTAAGTGGTTATGGCCTATTACAGGAGTTTGTGGATGGTCCTTTCTGGACATAAAGGCCTAGTCTGCACTACAATCCCCCGTCGATGTAATCAAATAGCACAGCTGAAGTAGACGTACTTACCACATCGATCGACCATGTAGTGCAGACAAGCCCTAAGTCTTTGGGTATGACTACACATCAACTAAACAACCAAGGCTGGTCCATGTCAGCTAATAGTAGCAAACATGTCTGCACATAGACTGAGACCTCCATGGGGGAAGGGAGGACAATCCTAAAGCCCAGACTTCACCCCAAGTTCAGATGTTTACATGCCATTTAATAGCCCAGCAGTCTGAGTCCCCAAAGTGACTCAGTTGGGCAGGTGCTGAATTGCAGTGCAAATATATCTTATGAGTCTGTAAAATGTTCAAGTATAGACTAGGGATGTAAAATCCTGGTTAATCAGTTAACCAGTTAAACATTCAGGTGATCTAAAGTTTAACTGGGTAACCAACTAAAGTGGGATCCGTGCTGAGGAATGCTCCAGCTCCCAGCCCGCAGGGTTCACACAGGGCTGCCACTGGCTCTGCCAGCTCCTATCCTGTTAGAACAGTTCCTGCCTGCAGGGCACCTAGGGTTCCCTGCAGACAGGAGCTGCTCTGGACATCAGAGCAGCTCCTCTCTTCGGTAGCCTCCTGCCCGTGGCAGGTGGGGAAATGCTCCAGCCCCCAGGCATTACCAGTTAACTTTTCACATGGCTAGTAAGGCAGCCTTATTGATCACAGTCTCAGTGAGAAATTATGAATCACACAGAATGTATGTTATCCATTTGTTGTCGGTCTAAAATACAGATCTGATAGTATTTGAATTAATTAACTTGATCCTGTGTCTGGGATCTCATTCAAAACAATACCAGCATCTCAAGCAAAACTGATAGTAGTCTAAAAGGCTCCTTAAATACAGATATGATCTATACAGCTATTTTAAATTGACTCCTCTTAATATCACACCACTTTATACAAAGTTCCTAAAGTTCTTTCCTTTCGAAAGGCCCTCCCCACACACATTTCAGAGAGAGATTTTGTCTCACTGCCCACAACTGGCTCACCCCCAGCAACACTCAGTTAGCTGTAATACTTACAAATGTGTGCACGTAGGTTACAAGGCGAAGCAGGCTGAAGAACCTGGATATGGTTTAACCCAGCAAAAGCCATTTCGCCCCCTGCCGTTTTCAAAGGGCAAATTAACAGATACTCCGCGGTGAAAGGAGAGCCCCTCAACTCCGAAGAAGGCTACAATTACCCCCTTGGCCTCTCTTGCGGGGGACCGGTCCCCACAGTGGCGCCGACCAGCCGCCACAACCCGACCCCCGAGCTTCCCCTTCTCCCTCTGCGCCCCGGGCCCTTTCTCCGTGGGCAGCGCGGTGCGGTGCTGCCTCCTCCCGGCTGTGCGGAGCCCCGCCAGCGGACGGCTTATGCAACCAGATCAGTCGGGCCACCCCAAAGGCCTCCGAGTCCCGCCTGACCGACAGTGGGGATCCCGGTCCCGCCGGCCGCACAACGGGAGACAGGGAAAGGCAGCCCGCCGCCGGGAGGCCGAGAACACACACCGGCCCGCAGCCACCCCAGCACGTGTCGGCTGAGCCCCGCGGCTCCGCAGCGATCCCCTCCTGGGCCCCTGCCGGCCGAGACCCCTCTCCCCCCACCTGCCAGTGGAGCCCGCTCCACCCGCTGGGCAAGTGACAGCCGAGCTCCCCCTTCTCCCCCCCCCCACACACACCGGTACCTGCCAGCTACCCCAACCCCGAGACCCCCGATCGCGGTCCCGCAGCCACCCACCTCACACACACACACCGGTACCAACCAGCTGAGACACCCCCCCCCACACACACACACACACACCGGCACCAGCCAGCTGAGGACCCCCCCCCACACACACACACAGGTACCTTCCAGCTGAGACACACACACACACCGGCACCAGCCAGCTGAGGACCCCACACACACACACACCGGCACCAGCCAGCTGAGGACCCCACACACACACACACAGGTACCTTCCACCTGAGACAGACACACACACACACACACACACAAACACACCGGCACCAGCCAGCTGAGACACCCCCACACACACACACACACACCGGCACCAGCCAGCTGAGACACCCCCCACACACACACACACACACACACACCGGCACCAGCCAGCTGAGACACCACCCCACACACACACACAGGTACCTTCCAGCTGAGACACCCCCACACACACACAGGTACCTTCCAGCTGAGACACCCCCACACACACACTGGCACCAGCCAGCTGAGACACCCCACACACACACACACACTGGCACCAGCCAGCTGAGACACCCACATACACACACACACACACACACCGGCACCAGCCAGCTGAGGCACCCCCCCCACACACACACACACACCGGCACCAGCCAGCTGAGGCACCCCACACACACACACACACACCGGCACCAGCCAGCTGAGGCACCCCACACACACACACACCGGCACCAGCCAGCTGAGACACCCCACACACACACAGGTACCTTCCAGCTGAGACACCCCACACACACAGGTACCTTCCAGCTGAGACACCCCACACACACACACACACCGGCACCAGCCAGCTGAGACACCCCACACACACACACACACCGGCACCAGCCAGCTGAGACACCCACACACACACACACCGGCACCAGCCAGCTGAGACACCCCACACACACACACACACACACACCGGCACCAGCCAGCTGAGACACCCCCCCACACACACACACACAGGTACCTTCCAGCTGAGACACACACACACACACACACACACCGGCACCAGCCAGCTAAGATCCCCTCCCCATCCCCACACACACGGGTACCTACCAGCTACTCCAACCCCGAGACCCCCAGATCGCGGTCCAGCAGCCACACACACACACACACACACCCCGGTAAGAAATAGCTGAGACACACAGCCCCCCCCCCCCACACACACACACCGGTACCAGACAACTGAGACCCCCTATACACACACACACAACCCGATAAGAGCTAAGAGCTCCCTCCCCCCGGCCCACACACAGGTTCCTGCCAGCTGAGACCCGCAGCCTCCCTCCCCGCCACACACCCCGATATCTGCCAGCGGAGACCTCCCCGGCCGCGGTCCCACGGCCACCGCCCTGACCCAGCCAGCGGAGAGACCCCCCCGGTGGCGGTCCAGCCCCCCCGCACCTCGGACACCTCTTCCTCCTCGTCCTCCTCCTCCTCGCTGCCGTTGTCGCTGCTCTCGCTGCTGCTGGCCGGGCGGCAGGGCCGGCTGCGCTTGGGCTTCTGCGGCTTCTTGTGCAGCAGCAGGTCGCAGACCCGCACCAGCCCCCGCGGCGCCGCCGAGGAGGGCGGCGAGGACTTGCCGCCGCTCAGGCCCGCGGGGGGGCCCGGCCCGGCCGCGGGGCTCGCAGCGTCGCAGCCGCCGTCTCCCCCCTCCGCCCCGGCCGCCTTGTCCATGGCTGGGGGCCGCGCTCGCTCCCACCCGGGAGGCACCCGGCGCTGCTGTCGCCGCTCGGTCACCTCTAGCGCCGGCGCCGCGCCACCTCTCGCGATATTTGGCGCCGGGTGTCGCTTCCCAGTGTCCTCGAGCCCTGCCGGGCCTTTCCCCTTCCGCGCAGGCTTGGCGCGGCGCCGGATTCGGAAACGCTGCTACGTCATTACGCTCCCGCCGGCCGCTCGCCCTCTCTGCGGCGCGGTTGTCTCGCGCCGGTGCTTGTGCTCGGCCTCGCGCCCAGTCGTCTGGCGCGAGCGCTTGTTCTCTCCTCGACTCCCGCCTTTTCCCAGGCGGCGCGAGGTGCGGTGACGTGCCCAGGGGTCGCCCAGCAGCGCACCCGACGGCTGCGCTAGGCATAGCGCCCAGGTCAGCTGCGTCTCGTTGCAGCGCCTGGTGAACTGGACAAGCCTGCTGCAGCCCCCCGGCAAGCGGGCAGCTTGCACTCGCCCCCTTGAGTTCAGTGCAGCAAGGGCATGGTTCCCGCAAGCACAATTCCCCCCAGGCATTTCGTTTTCATATTAATCAGCTGGAATGCTGCGTGTGTGTGTCAATTGTTTGTAGTGACCCAAATACTCATCTGGAAAGTGACGCACAGCATGGCCCACTGCCCATTTTCATAGTCTCCCCTGTGCTTCCTAATGCCCTTGGCCCCAGATTGGTTAAGAACATAAGAACGGCCATGCTGGGTCAGACCAAAGGTCCATCTAGCCCAGTGTCCTGTCTGCCAACAATGGCCAGTACCAGATGCCCCAGAAGGAGGGAACATAACAGGTTATCCTCACACGATTCCTCCCCTGTCACCCATTTACAGACAAACAGAGGCTAGTGACACCATTCCTACCATCCTGGCTAATAGCCATTGATGGACCTAACCTCCATGAATCTATCTAGCTCTTTTTTTGAACCCTGTTAAAGTCCCAGCCTTCACCACATCCTCTGGCAAGGAGTTCCATGGGTTGACTGTGTGCTAAGTGAAGAAAAACGTCCTTTTGTTTGCTTTAAACCTGATGCCTATTAATTTTGTATGGTGACCCCCTCTAATGAAATCAGTTAGAGAAGCTAGATAATTTCATGGAGGTTAGGTCCATAAAAGGCTATTAGCCAGGGGATAGAAATGGTGTCCCTGGCCTCTGTTTGTCAGAGACTGGAGAAGGACAGCAGGAGACAAATCACTTGATCATTGTCTTCGGTCCACCCCCTCTGGGGCACCTAGTGCTGGCCACTGTCGGCAGACAGGCTACTGGGCTAGAGGGACCTTTGGTACTGTCCCAGTACGGCCATTCTTATGTTCAGTTTCTATCCAGGGACAGCTCAGTTTATGTTGCTGTAGCATCTAGGGGCCTCTATTAAACCAAGGCTTTATTATATTGTATTAACTATATATTCAGTCACACAGTCATCCCTAATTTCATTTGGTTGTCCTGGTAAAGGACAGGAAGGATAGCTTTAAAAAAAAAATCACATATTAGACTCCAAAACTCATGATTGAACTAAAAATGAAATGTTATTAAATGTAAGGGGTTTAAATTGTTTTATGGTTTCTGTGCAAGGAATTGAGTATCAGAGAGGTAGCCGTGTTAGTCTGAATCTGCAAAAGCAGTGAGGAGTCCTGTGGCACCTTATAGACTAACCAAAGTGTTGGAGCACTTTATATTTATATTTATACCTGCCTCTGGAAATTTCCACTACATGCATCTGACGAAGTGGGTCTTTGCCCACGAAAGGTTATGCTCCAACACTTCGGTTAGTCTATAAGGTGCCACAGGACTCCTCGCCGCTTGTGCAAGGAATGTGAACGGGTAACCTGGAAGGATCTCCCCTGCCTGCACAGAGTTGGGAGTGAGAAACCCAGTCCCTGCCCTGGATCCCACTGAGTCAGTTAACTAGTTAACGTTTAACCGGTTAATTGATTAATCAGGATTTTACATCCCTATTCTGGGCCTCTTGCTTCATGTTTTCATACTTCGCAGCTATAAATTTACACACACACACACACACACACACACACACACACACACACACACACACACACACACACACACACACACACACACACACACACACACACACACACACACACACACACACACACAGGCTGTTAAACACAAACTGTATGACTGAATATATAATTTGGTTTAACAAAGGCCCCTAGATGCTACTACAACATAAACTGAGCTGTCCCTGGATAGGAACTGATTCAATCACCACTGTAGGAATGATGGGGTAGCTAGTGGGATATGCTCAGGAATGGGAACAGAGGAATGTTTTGTGTTTTCCAGTCCTGTAACAAGCTGGCAAGATTCTGATGATACCACAAACCAGTTAGCAGGTGTTAGAAAAAGTGGATATAAAGTGGCAGACAGAGAAGGTCTAGCAGAGACCTTTCTTAGGATAAACCAAGCTTGAGAAGACATCTTAGGCTGGAATTTATGTCATGTTACCTTGAGTCACTAATTAAGCTAAAAACCCAGGAACAGTGTAGGGTTTGATCCTACATAAGTGGTTTTTTGGACACAGTGGACACTCTGCCAACCTAGGTATGCAAATGAAAGTGCTCTGCCTGGTTCAATGTACAGTAGTCAAAACCTCTGTCAGAATTTAACATTGTTGGAATCCTAACTTGGCTACACTCCATAATCCTAAAATGTGTATGTGCGCCTTCATGTGTATGTTTTCTGATACATTCTTAAATTACATATGTGTTATTTGCCCCTCCCCCCCCAAAATTAACCTTTGTGCTGAAATCAAACCTGGAAAAAACCCAGTACAAATGGTCATTTCCCACCCTAATCCCTCATAAGTGCCTGATCTCGGCATATAATGAAAGAGACTCCTCAACTGTAACATTAATATCATACTACTATAATAATAATCCAAAAACTGTTGGGGGGGAAGGGAAGATAATTATTTAGCTTTGTTTTTTGTTCTGTGATTTATAATTGAGTGAGACTTTCACATCTAATTTTCAGGGATGAAATTTGAAAAATGAATAACAATCTAAATGTATAAGCACCCCCAAGAGTATCACAGTTTGTGTGAACCGAAGGGAGCAAATTGAATATTATGGCTTCATAACTATCAGTTCATTGAATGAGTGAATTCTAATGACAAAAAACTATAATCGATTCTCCAGGGTAGCTCTGTAGGGCTAATGATATTTACCCTTCTTTGTTAAGTGCATTGAGATGTACAAATTAATAGTGTTACTTACGAGTTAAGTATTATTTATTTTTATCACTTGCAGCAGAAAATATGAATCAGAAGTAAATATAACTAATTTCTGTTTAATTCTGAAGCTATACCTCCATCACTGAATATATGAAAAACATGCAATCTTATTGTTAAAATAATTAAGAATCTGGAAGTCCAGCCAATGAAGCTCATGGAGAGTGGGTTTGGATGGGGTTTCATCCATAGAGCTCCTGATAGGGAGTTGCATTTCTTCATTGCCCTTGATATGGGTTAATGCCACAAATGATTATCTGGGATCAACATAGAAGTGGCAGCATATGAACTAAACTTTCATTGAAATTCAGGATGGGGGTGGTGTTCCATAGATTCCAATCATCTAATCTGATCTACTGTGTAATACAAGCTAGAGAACTTCCCCAAATTCATTCCTTTTTGAATGAGAACATCTCTTCTAGAAAAAAAATCCAATTCTGATTTAAACATTGCTAGTGTTGGAGAATCCAACAAAATAAACCTTTGTGAACCTGTTCCAATGATTAATTACCCTCACTGTTAAAAATACACTCCTTTTTGTTTTCAGCCAAATTCTGATAGTTAGTTTTACCAAATAATTTCTCAAATGTCCAGTTTAATTGGATAGTTAGAAAGTAACACCCGGTTAGAGTACTAATGGCACAGCCAGTTTGGCTACTCATATCTTCCTTCCAACTAGTTCTGCTATCTGATGGTGGTGACTCCAATCACATTCAGGAAGCTTATATTAAGAGGCTGTGCTTCCTTCTAATCCTTCACTGTGGAATGGGCTCCTGCTACTCTCTTTCTCCTTGCAGGCAGTTTATAGTATATTCTTCCACTACTAGCCCCCTCCTCTTCTCCCTAGGGGCTACATCTACACTGCAGCCTTTTGTCAACAGAGACAATGCAAATGAAACACTCATTAGCATTGGTTGCGCTGTCACTTGCATATTCTCTGCCGATGCTTTTTGCGGAAGAGGTTTTTGCACAAAAACAAGCAGTATAGACAGGGCTGTTTTGCACAAAAAAAACATTTTGCACAAGATCCTGTATATCTCCCCTGTGATCAAGCTGCAATATTGGAACCTGTAGTCTTTATGGTAGATTTACTGTCAGATTTCCTTATGCTAACAAACTAAGATATTAATGTCCTTATAGGTCAACTAGATTTACCAGGCATTGCTCAAGTCCTTAACTAATATTTTTTTTTTTTTAGGAAAATAAAATGAAAATGTACATGCTTCATTTAAATTATTGCTGTGGGGTGAGGCTGAGGGGTTCTGTATACACTGATTAAGCTTCAGTTGGAGTATTGTGTCCAGTTCTGGACAACACATTTTAAGAAGATGTGGAAAAATAGGAGAAGGTCCAGAGAAGAGCAACAAAAATGATTAAAGGTCTAGAAAATATGAGGGAAGATTGAAAGAAATGAGCTTGTTTAGTTTAGAAACAAGAACGAGAAAGAGAAGAGAAGAATGAGAGGGAACATGATAGAGGTTTTCAAGTATCTAAAAGGGTATTATGAAGAGGAGGGAGAAAGATTGTTCTCCTTTGCCTCTGAGGTTAGGACATGAAGCAATGGGCTTAAATTGCAGCAAGGGAGGTTTAGGTGGGACATTAGGAAAAACTTCCTGACTGTCAGGGTGGTTAAATACTGGAATAAATTGCTTTGGGAGTGTGGAATCTCCATCACTGGAAATATTTAAGAGCGGGTTAGATAGACATCTATAAGGGATAACCTAAATGGTGCTTGGTCCTGCCATGAGGGCAGGGGACTGGACTTGATGATCTCTTGAGCTCCCTTCCAGTTCTAGTATCTATGATTCTATGCAGGCTGCCCCGGAGAGAGAGAGCTACCTCAGCCCTCTCTCACCACAGCACCAGGTGAGAAGCACCTCTCTATGGCCACTGCAGCTACAGTGGGAACAGCCAGGAGAGGAATATATGTCCCACAGCTGGAGCAGGTCCAGGTTCATCTGCTCCCTGCACTCTCCAGCCAGAGTCTCCCCTCATTTTCCCCTCACTCCCTGACAAAGCGGAACAGCCAACAATGTTCCCCTCCCCGGTATAAATCTGGTGTGGGGGGAGCATCAGCACCCCTCAAGGTGCCTGGGAGGGTGGTGTTACCTGGGAGACTTAGGTGCACCATTGTAGCTTGAAAGCCTGTAGTGAAGCCTAAGGCTTAAGGCAGGTTGTCCCCCCCACAGAAGCCAGATTCGGCCTGGTGTTACGTATCTAGTCACCGTTGGATTGGGTAACCACAAATCAGGCAAGAGACCAATGTTTAGGGCCAAACCATATATTTTGAAAAATTAACAGCAGAACAACAACAACTATATAAACCCACCCTATCCCAGAAGAGAAGGAAGATAGAAAGGTCCCGAATACACAAGGAGATACTTTACAGTGTCAGAGGCGGCGATTGAGGCCTGCGACCTTCTACCCTGCGGCTAGTGTGACGCCTTAGGGGAGGACAGCAGGGCGTCCCTCGCTGGCAGGGATCAGTCCAATCGAACCAGGTCCTTGCGCCGATAGATCATCGCCTCCGGTGGAAAAAAGGTGAGTCCCTCCAGGAGTTGGCACTATAGTCCTTCGACTTCCAGTCCAGTCCAGCAGGTAAGGAGGTGGCAATCAATACAGTCCCAGTCCATGTGGCGGAAGCCAAAAACCAACTGAGTGGGGTATCCCCACACTCACGGCGACTATCTCCCCACGACTTGAGCTGTAATCCTTATACCGATTATCCACTAACCAAAAATGGAGCACCACGGGAAACAAACAAACACTGACAGGACTTTGAACAACAGACAGTGACTGACGGACAAAGACACAGACGGACAGTGGCGAACCCGAACCTCTCTTTGATCAGGACTTATAAACCCTTCAAGGCGGGAAAAGGGTGGTAAGGGAGGAGTGCACAGTTTTTGGGTGGTGTGCAGCTCATTCTGAGTGCCTAGTACACAGTTTGGGCTGAGTGCATAACTAAAGGGAGGGGTGCACATAGCATGGTGTGGTGTGCACCTGATGTTTTGGCGGGAAAGGATAGTACAAGGGAAAAGAGACAAAATGGAATCCAGAGAGACTCCATTTTGGGTCACAACATCCTCTAATTATTATCACCCAGGCAACAGTGGGGTGCTCAAGGTTATTATGTCATGTAGCTGATCTGCAACTGATAGCAGCAACATCTCCAAAGGCGAGTGATGGGACACTAGTGGCATGTCTATTCACCGGTGTTATTTCAGGATAGCTCCAGTATCCCGAAATAGCATTTTCCACATCTTGACAGAGCGCCCGTTATTTCGAAATAGCTTTTTGAAATAGTGCTTGGTATTCCGATGTCCCTGTGAACCTCATTCCAGGAGGATTAAGGGATGTTTTGGAATAGTGGTTTATTTTGAAATTTGTGTAGGCAGTGCCAAATTTCGAAATAAAAGCTATTTCAAAAGGTGTTGGTATTGATTGACCTTTAAAGCCTTTAGCTAGTATGGTCCAGGTTACTAAATACTACCTTTTTCCTTGTGTCCTACTAACATAGTTTTGGTCAGTGTAGGAAATATTTTGGTGGTCTATAAATATAGAAGAGAACGCAACGCATTCACTGTAAGGGTCCCTTGATTTTTGAAGATGATGTGCAGGTTTTCTTTTGTCACCTCCCATCCCACACTAGGAATGTAAGCGACTAGTAGACTAACTGATAAGCAAAAGCTTATCAGATAGTCAACTAGTCCCTCAATTACTCGTTTCTCCCCCTTTCTTGCCTATCAGAGGCAACAAGGCAGGGAGCAGGAGCCATTGCTCGGGGGAGTGGTCTTAAAAGCTGGTTCCCCCCAGCACCATCTCCGTAGGGGGCAGTGGAGGCAGAGGGGTAGCGGGACCAGGTGCGAGCTGGGAATCAGCTGATTCCTGGCTTGCACCCAGTCCCAGATGCTGCACCTCTGCTTTTTAAATGTATTAAGAGCCTATTGGCTCTTAATACATTTAAAAATCAGGAGTGCAGTGGGGGTGAGGACCCAGTGCGAGCCAGGACAGCTGATTTCTGGCTCATGCCAGGTCCCCCTGCTGCAATCCAGCCCTTTTACATTTAAGGCTGGTGTGCCACGGGGGGACTGAACACGAGCCGGGAGTCAACTGTCCCAGCTTGTGTTGGGTCCCCTCGCTGCGCTTCAGCTTTTAATACATTTAAAAGACAGAGCCTCAGTGGGGTTCTTAATACATTTAAAAGACAGAGCCGCAGTGGGGTTAGCTCCCAGGGCCAGGAGCTAACCCCACTGCGGCTCCCCTGCATATTGACTAATCGACCAGTCAATGGAAAATCACTGGGTCCCCCCTGCTGGGTCCCCACTGCTGCTTCAGTCTTTTAAAAGGCAGAGCCGCAACGGGGTTAGCTCCCGGGGCTGGGAGCTAACCCTACTGCAGCTCCCCCACGTATCGACTAATCAACGAGTCGATGGAAAATCCATCGACTTGTCGATTACTTAATTAAACTAAATTAACATCCCTATCCCAGACTCTAACCCAGTGGTTCCCAAACTTTTCGGCATCACACCCCCTTTTTGATTTTTGAAAAACCCTCACGCCCCCCTTCCCCAGAATAGCAGCAAAACTTGTTAAGCAAAAAAACAACAACAACCCAACACACTGACCGGGACAGCAAATCTTGATGGGGGGGGGGGCTGGGTCATCTCACACACCCCTGGAATTTCTTCACGCCCCCCCAGGAGGGGTATGCCCCCCAGTTTGGGAACCCATGCTCTAACCAATACAGAGTATTTTCAAACAATCACATCTCATACTGGTAGGAACCGCATCCTAAAAGAAAACTTTCCAGAATCCACTTTTCTGTCCCTCAGACAACTCCCAGCCACACCAAGTTCATCATCAGAAACAAGACATGGGTATGCCGATTCAAAGCAACATATTCTAAACAGGACTGAGAATTTGAGGTGGAATGATAGTCAGAACTGTATATTTCTATTTTGGACAGAAAGAAATCCTTTTCTGTGGTTATATAAATGCTTGTGAATCACTGTTATCATTGTGCTGGTCAGGGAAGTTGCATGGTGTTTACATCTTTAGGGCTTTTTAAAAACTTGAAAATGAGGATATTATTTCCTTAACAACTGATTATCATTGGCAATGTTGAAATGCCAGTACAGATTCTGGGAAGCTTAACAATCTACTCCTTGCTCCCCAGACACAAGAAACCACCTTGACAGCACCAAGGAAAGAATCAATTGCTGGATCTGCTGAACATCCTTTTGGTAAATTGAAGAGCCCCGGCAGTGTTTAATTACTGGATTGGATCTCAGAGAAAAACTTCAACAGGGTTATAGCAATATGTTGTATACTTCATAATATCTATAAGGCAAAGGGGAAAAGCTGCCACCAAGGAAGCAGGATGAGGTTGACCAACTGTCTGCTGAATTCAAACAACAATATGCAAGGGCTATTAGAAGAACTAATCATGGAGCTGTGCAGCTGAGGGAACCTTTAAAAAAGCATTTTACTAATCCTTCAGAGTGGAGTTCTCTGTTGCTTTCAAGAAGAAGTGTCTATCTTGAATACTTTCTATTTGTAGGGTCTTTGCCTGCTGCTATAAATTCAGTAATGTTTGGTGTATATTTATTAATATAGTTGGGTCTTTGTCTTCCTCTATGTGTTCTCCAATGCTTAGTGTATTTGAACTAATAAAATATACTATGACTTTCATGGTGATAACCCCTTACAATTGTATAGTATAGTGCAATTCAAGATATCTGAATATGAACAGGGACCTGATTTCCTAATGTTACTTTACATAATCCTAGATGTATAAATGGGTCTTAAAATGGGTATAAATTAACTATTTTAAGACCTTTTATACTGCCAGGCTACATCTACACTATGAGTTTTCTTGGCAAAAAATATGCTAATAGGGATTCATTTCCATGAGTTGCGATCTCATTTGCATATTTTCTGCCATTTTTGTGCTGGGGTTTTGTGCAAAAATAAGCATTATGAACATTTTCTTTTTGCGCAAAAACCCCTTTTTCCACAAGATCGGTATACCACCTTTTTTGGGGCACACTGCTTGTTTTTGCACAAAAACCCCAGCACAAAAACTGATTGGCAGAAAATATGCAAATGAGATCGCAACTCATGCAAATGAGTCCCTCATTAGCATTTTTTTTGCCAAGAAAACTCATAGTGTAGACATAGCCCCATAGAGCTATGTAAATGAGATTCAGGAGCAATATTTTAAGGGCTTTATCCTGCACTCCTTGTGCACCCAAAATTCATGGGGAAGTGGATGGATGTTTTCATGTGAGTAAGAGCTGCCCTTAAAATGCTAAATTCACATTGCTAGTAAACTTCCAAATCTTAGAGTTCTCTTAGCAACAGTTACAATACAGATTCTATGCTCACTTTTAACATTGCATTAAAGTTAATTTCACATGTAACTTCTCTACATTTTAAAAAATAAGAAAAAAGGAAACAAAAAATGAAAGATGTTTATTGCCACTAAATATTTTTAGAACCACCTCTGTGCTGTTAAATCACCACCGTATCTGAAGCACATTTAACTGAAGTGCCTTTAATTTAGGTGCTTTTAAGTCAGGCACTCTCAGGTCTACACTAGACCTGGAAGGTCATCTTAAGGTGCACAACCCCAGCTACGTAGAATACCTAGCTGGAGTCAGCATACTTTAAGCTGAGCTTGGTGCTGTCCCCACTGTGGGAGGCTGATGGAAGCAAATGCTCTTGTTGGCTTCCCTTACTCCTTGTGACTGCAAAGAGTACAGGCATCAGCCAGAGCTGCCCTGAACATTCGATTTACAGGTCTATACTAGATCCGCTAAATTGAATGCCAGAATGTCGATCTTTGGCGCAGCAAATGACGATGTGCCCTTAGTTCCATAGCTAATGTTTTACTTTGTTCCTTTACATACACACAATGAGGTAGCTGTCAATGTTTACATTTATCCTATTTGTTTATAATCCAGTTTGTCCACTTTGGGCCTGGATGTGCTGTACTTACATCAGAGTAAATCTGAATTTACTCTGGATTTATACCATGATAAATGCAAGTAGAACTTGACCACAAATAAGCCATAGATCCACAGGAATTCTGTCTTCTTCATTACAAAGCTCTGCTTCATTAGTTATGCATGGTCCAACCTGCTGGGCCATTAACTCCCATTTTTATTTGATTAATTTGCTTTTTAGAAATAATGCTAAGGTGGTGGCCATTACTATTTTCTTCTTCTAGAATTAATGGATTTTGGGATACACCTTTTTAAAAATATTAATGTTCATTTTTGTCATTCCTACTTGGTACAGTAGATGGCATTACAAACTGATAATCTGTACTCTACTAAAACAAATCAGACGGACAGCTATGAAAAATTGTTATTCTTACCAGTTCATTTGGGGATGAGAATCTAGTTCTTGCTTCTGTGACCTATGTGTGTATAGCAAGAGCTAGATTCTTATCCCAAAACAAACTGGTGAGAATAACAATTTTTCATTGCTGTCCATCTGATTTGTTTTAGTAGAGGACAGATTATCAATTCCATAATGCCATCTACTGTACCAAATAGGAATGACAAAAAATATCATCTGGTAGTGCTATTATTTACATTCATTTTATAACTCCTTTTTATTACCTTATACAGCATCTATTAAAAGCAGAGTATTTAAAAAAGGATCTTACATTTGTTTTCAAGAGCTAAACCCAAGTTAGGGTCCTGCTCAGTTAGTCAGTATAAAAAATGAACCATGTCTAACAAAAATAGTATAAAATTTATTCCTAAGAAACTAATACATTTAAAATAACCTCAAATTAACAAATAAAACCACTTAAGGACATTCTTATTCTCCTTTACTATCTCTTTCTCCTCCGAATCCTACCTCCATCTCTTCAGATTTCCATTTCTGACTATTGAGTGTTCATACAGCACCTCTAATTTACTTCCTCTGGTCCTGCCTCATAGTAGATGCATTAATTGGTACCCTTGTTAGCAGTCTTAGCAGTAAGGATAGAGAGTAAATGGCCATCCAGCCTTTCCCTCTAAACATTAGAAGTTTTTTGTTGGTTTTATCTGTAGACTTGTCTACATAAAACGTGTACTGTTAAACTATACTAAATATGTATGGGAAGGTGAAATAATCTAAACCAATATAAGCAGTTTTTATTGGTAGAATTGCAACCACAAAAGGGATTGTAACAGTACATTAGTTTAAAAAAAAAGCAATAACTGATAACCAACACAGTATAAAAATTGTGTGTAAAATATGCCTAGAGTACGGCCTTGTCTATACTAGAAAGGGTTTACTGTACCAGTACAGCTACACTGACAATCCCTCTTAATGCAGGTTAAATAGTTTATACTGGTTCCCTATGTGAAATAAAAAAAACAAAGACTAACAATTTTATTATGGCATAAGCTTTTGTGACTGGCAACTCACTTCATCAGAGGTATGAAGTGAAGGACAAAGGAAACAGTAAGGATACAGACAGGGGAGTGTTACAGCAGAGCTAATTCAATCAGGTGGATGTGGATAAGAAGGTGAGAATAGCTAAAGTGAAAAATGATTTATGGTAATGAATAAGCCATTCCCAATCCCTATTCAGACCCATTCTGATGGTGTCAAATTTGCATATGAATTCCAGCTCAGTAGTTCATGTTGCAGCCTGTTTTTGAAGTTTTTTTGTTTGAGGATAGCAACTTTCAAGTCTGTAAACTGTGTGTCTAGGGATGCTAAAATGTTCTACTACAGGTTTTTGTATGTTACTATTCTTGATGTCTGGTTTGTGTCTATTTATTCTGTTGTGTAGAGATAATTTGGTTTGTCCAATGAACATGGCAGAGGGGTACATGAGCTATTCAATGCTATTCTGCTTCTTTAACTTCAGGATCTGGGATTTGCTGGCCTGAAAGTTAAGCATATTACTGCTCTGTGGCTAAACCTATGTATAGTTGGATTTTGGATTTTTCCAGACTCAGGACAACTGTGCATCCTCATCTACAAGCAAGGAATGAGTATTGCAAATAATTCTTTTTGGCAGCATTCTCAATAATCCGTGTAATAGTTTTGTATTACTTATGGCAGAGTTACTGTTTGGCCTGTCACCAGGCAAGGGAAAATTTACCCATAGAGCTGTTTGAACCACTTTTCAGTCTCTAACGATTGCTGAGAGAAATAGATGAGTGAGGGAGAGCTGCAGGTAGTGTGGGAGCCTATAATTATGAAACATTTCATTTTTAGGAGCTGTAGTAATATGTTTTGTTTGGGGGATTTTGGCTCTTTACTGTTCTGTGATTGACTTTTGGGTACAATTTTGAGTTTTTATTCTAATAAACATGACTGCACAAAGACAGATATTCCATCAAAAATGTTGCTGTAAATTAATTGCAGTTTAACCCCGTTCAGTAAAGGCATTTACAACGCCCACAACCTTTTTGTGCTAACAAATCTCTCTATGTGAGTGGGTTCAGCTCTGTAAGGCTGTTAAGATAGTGCTCGGTCCCTACCCAGTACTGACCATATGGCAAGAGAACCCTCCATTCAATTATACTCTCCACTGTGAACACTGACAGCTTGCCTGCTAAACCTGAAAGCCAGTTCTTGGTCTGACTCATCGTACAAGGTTGATACTAATATTTGTTAATAGCATAACCTTTATTAATGGCAGAGAAAGACATTATGAAGCTTTTTCTTCATGTTGCTAGGGAACTGAAGTTCCGACCTAATTTGTCACTGCATATTTTATTTATTGATTATAAGAGCAGAAGGGACCACGGTGGTCACTTAGGACATGTCTACACTATGGAGATCCACTCTCCAGAGGTCAATCTTCTAGTGTTCAATTTAGCAGGTCTAAGTAGACCCCCTAAATTGAATGCGAAGGACAACCCCCGCCGATATCTGGTACTTCTCATTCTGTGAGGAGAAAGGGAAGCTGACAAGAGCGTGTGCTCCCATTGGCCTTCCGCAGTGTAGATGCCACGGCGGCTTGGTTTGAGGCCAAATCCAGCTACGCATTTTGGTGTACCTTAAGCTGACCTGCCTGGTCTAGTATAGACCAGGCCCTACTCTGATGTCCCATATCACAGGCCAGAGAGTGTCCCTAAAACGATTCCTGTTTGGACTAATGCACATATTTTAGAACAGCCATCAGATCTGTATTTAAAAGTTTCCAATGATGGAGAATCCATGACAACCCTTGGTTAACTATGTTCATTGTTAAGAATCAGTGTCTTATTTTTAAGTCTGAATTTGTCTTGCTTCACCTTCCACCCACTGGATCTTGTTATACTTTTGGAATAGAAATCCCTGTATTATCAGACTTTGGTTCTCCATGTAGGTACTTATAAACTATGATTAAGTTACCCTTTGTTAGTGTGGTAATGAAATGCCAACATTTTCTAAGAAAATTTCATAGAGCAGGTGAATGCATTAGTATAGGGGTTCTCAAACTTTGTGATACCGCGACCCCCCTCTAAGTTGCTCGCAACCCCCCTCTAAGTTGCTCGCGACCCACCGGGGGGTTGGGACCCACAGTTTGAGAAACGCGGCATTAATATAATCAAGCTGACACTTATTTACTAATAATTTTGGCCACTAGATGGCAACTTTGGCAATGAAAATGCAATGGCATTACTAGCAATGCATTCTGAGTAAGGTTAGTGTTATAGAGGAGCCTGAATCACTGCTCCAGAACTGAAAATGCAACGTTTTGGGGGAAAGAAGTACTAGGTACACAAGTGTAGTCCTTGATCCCAATTTTACAGCAGAATTCTCTTTCTCTCTTTCTTAATTAAGCAAACCAAAACTTCAGATCCAAACACCTCCTCTAATCCTTAGGTGGAGGGGTCATTTAATCAAAATTCCTGAATCCAAATACCCCAAGGTAGATGATCTCCAAGTTGCATGCTAAGAGAAGGTCTTACTAGCCCAACTGCCAATTTCTGAGTGTCAACAGACATCGGAAATTTCAGAAGGCCAAATTCAAAATACAGCTGGGGGAAAAGGAGGGGGAAGACAACATTTTAAATGCTTAAAATTAGGAAAAGTTTAGTGGCAAGAAGCTACAGATATGTTCCTCAGACACACTGCTCAGACAGATATGAAAATGGTAGGCCCTGAAATCAGTTTACTGCACACAGAGTGGAAGATTTAAGAAAGCTTAAATTGGGTTATGACAACCAATTTATAGGAAGCTCAAGCTCAGTTAGAGCCAGACCATAATATCCTTCCTTAGGGTTGAGTAGTGCCTTACTCCACATACAGTCCTAGCTGGGTCACTTGTGGAAGAAAAGCCTCTTTAACAGGAGCAAAAGTATCACAAACTGGCCCTCTATTGATAAACCAAATTACAGTTGCAGTTAGTCAAAAATGCCTGATGCTCAAGAGAGCATGGGACAAGACAGTCCAGGAGAGATGCTGTGCTATATGGTGTTTGGTAACTTTTTGGCCACTTGTATGCATTCCAGAAAATTTTTCTGAATAAAATCTAAGCTAAGTTTATTTTCTAATGAGTTGATGCATTTTATGATCTAGGCGCTGTCCATAGTCTGTAACCGTAAAACAATCATATCGCGCTTCTAGTAAGCTATGACTGGACTGAAAAGTGCATTTATTGGAATCCATTTTCTGAAATTAACTTTGCACTCTTCAGGCAGAGATTTTAATTGATTAGCAGTCTGCTGTGGGGTTTGTCACCATATTATATGAGAAAACCATTCAGCCAGTCAGAATATTGAAATGCTCATTTTTCTCCAAAGATGAATGTAAATTGAAATTATTCAGGCCTTTGATAGGAGTTCTGTCAAACTGATATCACAGATTTCCACATTGATTGTCTGTGACTGGTTTTTATCTGAAGTCTGCTCACTGCTCAAATAAAAGTAAGATTAGTTTATCTGGCTACCTAGCAGCACCTGGGATTATTGTTTTTTTATGAGAGTCACAGATCATCACTAATAATTGGAATAATAATGCATGAGCTACAACAGAGTTTATTTCACATCCATGACTGTAGCAACGTGAAGAGTTAAGAGTAGAAAGCACTCAGTTTTCTCGCTCAAGTTAGTGGATATGACTCTCAATTCATTATTACTATAGCATTTTTCTCAGTTTATAAACCTTTTTAAAACAAACAGAAAGAGTTCAGCAAGCCAGAAACCAATTCATTCACTAAAATTAGTTTAAAACGTCTGATTATGGGCATCAACCAACATTTTCAAACCCGGTTTCTCAAATTTAGGCTTCTAAATCCAGATATTTGCCCATAAATTAGTGGCTTTGTCTTTCACACAGAAACTAAAAATACTCACAACTTCTGAGAATTTGACTATAGATTTAAGTATTTTAAATGAATTTTACATCGCAGTCACACATAGAACGCTCAAACCTATGTTAAGAAGGACATTAAAATTGCACATTCAAGCACTCAAAGGTTTGGAAATGCCAGAATTATGTTTGCTTCTACAACATTAATTCAACCCTCCTATGTGTACACTATTGCTTAGCCTCCTAAACTTACACTCAAGGCACTTCCAGTTCCAGTTCTGTAAAGCACTTTAGCAGGTGTTTAACTTTGAGCATATGTGCAATCCCATAACATTTATTTTTAAATGTCCATTGTTAAATGAGCTCTGATCTTGATTTTTTGCTTTGTATTGTACATGATGGGTTAATGAGTTAATTGGGCACAGGTAACCAGCCACGCAAATATGAATCTGTGACAGTATAGAAATAGGTTCTAGTAAAGAGACACATTTTCATAGCTATCGGCACAAACCAAGGTTTCTGTTTTTTTAAAGATCATTTTTATTTTATTAGTCTGTTTGCCCCTTTACAAGTGGCTTTTCATCTGACTCTTGATCTGAAGTATAGGTTAATACAGGATTTTCATTCATCAGTAGAAAACACAGAGTTCTGCAGAGTTTTCTGAGTGCAGTTATCAAAGGATCATGGAACCAGAGATACACAAAACCCTAAATCCTAGTAGAGATTTTGAAAAATTAGTGTGCAATTGTGCATCTAAGCCAGGGCAAGGAACCTTTTTTTTGATCGGGGGACTACTGACCCATAGAAATCAGTTGCCGGTAGTAGGTTACCCACTTCTGATCTAAGCTGTAGCTACCTTGACTGTATGGGTCATAAGATATTTGCATTCACAAATAGTCATTTGTCTGAGTGGCAATTTGCATGTGTTAATATCTGATCAGTATATATACCAATAATGCCAATGGTCTGACTTTTTGAAAATCAGGCCCCTTTAGATAATAATCTAATCTGTTATCTCTTCCCTAACCAATGCAAAATTGGTCACAAACAGTGTTTTGCAGAGTCCAATTTTAACTGATTTAGGCATGAAATTACCTGCTTTAGACCTCTGCAAAAGACAGTACTAATGGTGAGTAAATAGACCAATTAAGGGAAACGTCACTCTCTCCTGGTGTGTATTTACTGCCCATTGATTGTAAAGTACTTTGTATTTCTGTGGACTATCCCAACTCAGGTACAGAATGATGTAAATATATTTTATCTTGAGGAGACCATTAGTCATAAATATACTTTAATCATATTAGAGGAACTAATGTAATTTTCTGACAGGTAAAATAATATTAATCTCATAAAATCCAGTGCCTAATCTCATTTAATGCAGTGTGTAGGTCTTGAAATGATCAATACAAGGCTGTATGTTTAAAGACTCTCACTCATTCAGGTTAAAAAATGTAATGGTAAATTCCACCGTACATCACTGTACATTTCTCATTTAAGTTATCCATTTTTTCATGCATATCAAGTATTTTTTAATTAACAGACACCAAGATGATGAGAACTTTATATACACAAACACTGATAAATTGGAAAATCCTTTGACTAGCCTTATTCATAGATTCCAAGGCCAGAAGGGATTGTGATCATCCAGTTAGTCCTCTTGTATTTTACAACTTCAAGCCACAGAACAACCTCCCCAGAACGATTCCTAGACCATGTTTCAGCTGACCAGGATGAGGGGGGTTTAGCTTCCTCAGAGTTGTAGTCAGTTACCAGAGCCGGAATAAAAAAAACAGACATGAAGACAGGGCCAGCCCACAACATTTTGGCACCTGAGGCGGGGAGCTCAAATGACGCCCCCATGACGCCTTTTCTCCTGCCTGCCTGTTATGTCGCTTGTGCCCTCCTTCCTCCAGCACAGCACTCCACCATCTCTGTGCATCCAGAGCAGAGAGAATACATATGCACCAGCAGCAGACACAATTTTCTACACTCTGGGTATTAGTGGCGCCCTCCCCCCCCAGTCTGGCACCTGAGGCGGCCGCCTCAGTTGGCCTCATGGTAAGGCCAGCCCTGCATGAAGAACTGGAAACCAGAGCCAGGATGTGAACTCACAGACTATAGTCAGGAGCTGGAGGCAATGTCAGATCAGTAGACACAAAGTAACATAGGATCAGACAGCAGGTAAGCATTAGTGTAGAGAACCCAGCAAGGTGCTGTTGCTTAAGAGCCAGACTGCTGATCTTAGTAGCCAGTCAGGTTGTGTGGCTATCAGTCCAGATGTACTGATGAGGCTGCCAGGCAGAGGTGCTGGAACAATTTGTACTGTGAGGGTGCTGAGAGCCATTGAACCAACTGCAACCCCTGCATGTTATGGAAATCACTTCAAGCCTGGGGGTGCTGCAGCACCTTCCGCATCCCTAGTTCCAACACATATGCTGCCTGGAGACTAGCTCTGCTGCAGGCCCTGATTCCCAACAGCAGATCTGTTACAAAAATGTCCAATATTGATTTAAAAATTGCCATTGATGGAGAAACCACCATGACCCTTGGTAAATTGTTCCAATGGTTACTTACCCTCACTTAAAAATTATGCCTTATTTCCAGTCTAAATTTGTCTAGTTTCAGTTTCTAGCCATTGGATCATGTTATGCTTTTCTCTGCTGAATTGAATGGCCCATTATTAAAAATTTGTCCCTCATGTAGGTACTAATTAACTGTGATCAAACCAGCCCTGAATGAACCCTCTCGTTATCAAGTTAGACTCAAGGAGCTCAATTTATTTCATCACTGTAAGGCAGACTTTCTGATCCGCTAATCATTTCTTGTGGCTTTTCTCTGAACCCTCTCCTGTTTATTAACATCTTTTTTGAATTGTGAGCACCAGAATTGGGCATATTATTCCAGCGACCACTGCACCAGTGCCAATTACAGAGATAAAATTATCTCTACTCCTATTTGAGATTCCCCTATTTATATATCCAAGGATCACATTGGCCCAGTTTTTTGTTGGTATTATGCACCGCAAATGGCTTCATGAGTTACTTTGTGGATTACAACAGAGGTGAATGCTAACATTATACAGAAAAAGTCTCAAAACTGCATGTAGGCTATATATTTTGATGGTATGCCTCTGTGGTTTTTTTGTGACCTGCTCAACTAACACATTAGTTCATTTATTCTAGTACAAAATGCACCTAGTAGGCTCAAAGCCCTTTTCTTAAAGGTTCTGTTTCAGTAAAATATGAAAATTAAACATTCAAGTTGCTGATTAGTATTTAGTAGTAGTAGTAGTAGTACAGTAACACTCAGAGGCTCCAACTAAAAATGAGACATGCCCCCCCCCATCATACCAGGAGCTGTACAAACTCAGCCCAAGAGACACTCTGTGCCCCAAGAACACATAGTCTTCATAGACCAAAAAAAAAAAAAAAAAGAGTGAGGGAGGAGACAGAGGCATAGAGGGGTGAAGTGACTTGCCTAAGGTAACACCATGCCCCAGTGTAATATAATACATAGAAGAGGCCCAAGAATGCTGTGCCAGAATAGCCAACTACTGAACAGAATCAGCCTGTGAAAATGCTGTCTCCCTCCAGCCGTAAGAGCTCTTCCTTGCCCTCAGCAATCACAACTGTGGGTTTTCCCTCAGTACCAAATCAAGGATAAAACTTTTCTGCCTTCTGTTAGCATAAAATTTCTCTGCACAAAAAAGCTATTCTAAACAGGAGATGGCACCCTTGTCCTGGCTGATTCCCATGCTGTAGTCAGTTTTGATTAACACTAGAGGCATGCTCAGACCCATGCTAGCCCCCAGTACTAGATGCTATAAATTGCTTTCTGCAGGAAGTATTGCCAGTTTCCAAATGAAGTTTCTGGAACCTGGAAACAGGTGGATTGGTGCTTTGATATGGGTTTTAAAATAATCTCAGAGGGTACGTCTACACTAGCTCGTTAGTTCGAGCTAGGTAGGGTAATTAGGGCAACCGGAGTTACTCCTCATTCCACGAGGAGTAACGGTAGTTCGAATTAGGATCTTTAATTCGAACTACCTACTCCGTGCCGCGTGTAGCCGCGGGCACGGAGTTCGGACTAAGGGGGATTTAAAAATGGCGGCGCCCGGGAACGTGCAAATGAAGCCTGGGATATTTAAATCCTGGGCTTCATTTGCAACTCCGGTTGCCCTAATTATCCTACCTAGCTCGAACTAACGAGCTAGTGTAGACGTACCCAGAGAGACTAGAAAGGGGCTATATATCAGGACTAAAACTGGGTGAGCTATTTACAGTCACTGTTTATTTGATGAATTTAGCCTCCTGCTCTCCTTGCAATTTATCTACAAATTCATATGAATTTGTGTCTTATTGAAGTTATTCATACCATTGGTTTGCAAACATAATGTGGAATGCTTACAAACTGCTTGCTTTCAGTATTTGCTAGACATAAGTTTGTCCAGTCTAATCATGTAAGCCAAATGGCACCATTTCTGCTTACTGAATGGTTGGCTGCCAAACCCACAAAGAGCTTCCAGGGTAACACTGTGAATGGTCCTGGCACCAATCTATACTAGTGTTCACTACGCTTCTCCTTTTGCCGAATGTTTTAGAGAACAGAAATGTGTTTAGCTGAATATTTACACTAAGATCCTGATTGTGCACTCCTTACTTCCCTGGATTTTAGTGGGAATTCCCATGTGCGTAAAAGTGTTCCCCTGTGAAAGAGCAGCAGCACACTGGGCCCAGCATGAACAAAAGGACTGTAAATGCTATCAAACCAAATCTGCATGCATTCATTTGAATTAATACTTCTGCCCACCTCTAAAAATGACTATGAGTCAGTTGTGCCCCTTTGAGTGGGGAACAGCAGGCAAAGTGGTGTGAGGGCTGAGTTGAGGGAGGTAGGCAGTCTTACTAAATGCTCCCCCAAGCTCACAGAAGGCCATTTGCGAACATCACTGTTAGGGGCTCCACTAGAAATGTGGGGTAGTAATAATTCTAACCGCAGCTTCTCCCTGACAGCAACCATCATCATCATCATAGTCTCAGAGGGATAGCTGTGTTAGTCTGTAACCTTAAAAATGAGTAGGACTTAGGCTCCTAAGTCACCTACACAAGTTTGAAAATTCAACCTTTTATGAATATAATCCTCCCCAGTGACCTCTGGAGGAAATATATATTTCACCTTTTTCACGAAGAATGTTTTGCCCAGAAAATTACCCATAACCAAGTTCTTCAGACATCCAAAGGAACAAGACCACAAACACCCATTCAGGAGCTTAACTTTACATATAAGTGATTCTAGTAGCTTCAATGGGACTAACCACATGCATATAGTTAAACGTGTTTATAAGTGTTTGCATGGTCAGGGCCTATCCTCCAATTGGACCATTGTGCTAGTATGGTCACTCATTGAAACCACACATGCGTAAGGGCTCGTCTGTGTGGATCTAATTACAGAATCAGGGTTTACATGTAGAATTGGCCTGGATGATTCTGTAATCTAGAGTGTCACATTCCTTATATAAAAGGCTTGATTTTCATCCAGCCTCCTTCCCTTGTCTCCATTTTTGACCAAACAAGTTTATTGGTAATCTGCAGGTGCAATTGAGATAATGCAGGGGTGGGATTTTCCAGATTGCTCAGCTTTAGCCTAACTGCTTTGACTGAAGTCAGTGATCATTTTATTACTGACTTCAGTTGGAACAGAGGGAGGCTAGCACTGAGCCCACTGCAGGTATCTTATTACCAGTTTCTGTCCACATGTAGGTAGATTAAATAATAGAATTTGTCCCTACAGTTGTTTGTGCCAGCTAACAGCAGATTGCAGGAAAGAAGAGAAAGAGAAGCAGGGGAAAGTTTTTAAAGTCTGTCTCTTTCTGAATCTCCAACTTCTCTTTCTTTCAGTCTGTCATTGTATTTAATGTTTTCTAGCCAGAATTATATAAATATGTGGAAGGAGTTGGCTATTGTGACAGACCCAGACCAGCTGGCTGCTGCGCACTAGTGGAGGGAAGACATGTTAGGGCTTAGGTGAACAGTTTTCTCTTCCCTGAGTAAAAAGGGCCAAGCCTAAGTGCAGCATAATCAGGCAGGCATCTGGGGTCATTTAGAGCTTGCTGGAAGTTACAGGCTAATTAGAAACCTGCAGCCAATTAATGCCTGTGGAGCCGCTTTAAAAGGTTTTCCCCCAGATAAAGAAGTGGGGGGAGGAAAAGAGCAAAGGACTGGAAAGAGGAAGTGTGGTGTAGAAGTGCTGTGTGGGTGTGAGCTGAGGTCTGACTAGCAGGTACCAAAGGAAAGGGTACTGGCAGGGATCGTTTGGGGAAGTGGCCCTGGGAAAAAGCTGCCAGACTGGGAGTGACAGTAACCCTGCCTGTTGCCACTGCCTTATGGTCCCTGGGCTGGAACCCAGAGTAGAGTGTGGGCCTGGGTTCCCCCCTAACTTCCCCACGACATCACAAAAATCTGCCCTGAGAAGGGAGATGAGGATTCCAGTCAGTGTTCCCTCTAAGCTGCGGGGCAGCACAGCTTCACAGGTGATTAATCAGCCCCGACAGTCAGAGGCTCAGGGCTCCACGTATGGAGGGAACACTGACTCCAGAGGGCTTTTTACCCCAAAACTATAAACTAGCCTGTGACGAGTAAGGCTCAGTAGGCTGTGGCTCCTGCCTCTAGTAAAGAGAAAGAGGCTGTGTGGAGGGCCACAGCGAGCCTCTGAGGCTGACACTATCCGTCAGTAGTGTGAGACCCATGAGGAACGGTCGGAGCTTTGCCACACTATCTAATCCTATCCTTTTGCAGAAAACATGTGCCAAATAAAAATGAATAATTCTTTCTCTGAAAAAGGAATAAAAACAACCCAACAAAAAGTCTAATCGGTGAATGCACTATAACTTTGAAAGTTGCCCCAGTCAGGTGTTTTTAGCAAATGCTGAATTGTCTATGTTGAGTCTAAAGACCAACTTGCTAGTTATTTTCTATCTGTGGGTGGCAGGATACTTTCAAAAGTCTAAGTCCAGGTCAGTTGGCTTTGTTACCCTAAAGTACAATAATTGTAAGATTTCAAAACAAAAATGCCAGTTCAAAGTTTCATGGGTAACACCATGGAAACTGATAAAATTTTGTCTTATCAGCAAAGTAGCAAAGGTTACCCCAGCCAAGGGCTTCCATAGTTGTTGTTCTAAGGTAGGGCATCTACAGATCCCCCATCAATGAGTACTTATGTGTTGAGGTCTTAGTTGAAGGAAACACCAGCCCTGAATCACTGTAAAGATACTAGTTTATGTCAGAAATGGGCATAGTGGCAGATGAAGCGAACAAATGAAACATCAGTTTTATGTATGACCCAGAAAGCCTACCTCTGATTGTAGACAGTTTGCCAAGAATCACATGCCCATAAAAATAATTGACACTGCAGGCCTGATTCACTACTGCATTACTCTAGTTTCATGATTAGATCATTGTTTGAATCATTGCAAGGTCAAAACTGTCGTGTAGTGCAAGGAGTGATGAAGACACTGAACCTGCATTAATGAGAATACTGTTGCATGGCCCTATGGTAGCTCCTGTCTAGTAGGAAAAGTACGGCCTCCAGAAAGACATATATACTACAACTAAGTGTCTCCTTTTTATGCAAAGGATCACAAGTGAGACCCTGCCTCCTTACACCCACTGACTGTGCCCATTGCTTTTTTACCCCAACTTCTAAGATCCAGGATGAAAAAGGCATGAGACTTAACTCTGCTCTACTGGAGAGACCAAATCCTTCTGGTATCTTTGTGCAGCTTCTACTCACATCAGCACTGGAACATAGCAGCTTTAAGCTCCTGCCCGAGCACTAGGCAAGGGCCTGCAGCATCAGGGTCAGGCAATATCTTCAGCTGTATATGAGGGAGTGGTTAAAATGTTGTTGCGAGTTCTTTACCCTTCCATATCTACCTACACGTATGCAAACCAGCAAAAGCTGTGGGGCCAAAAAACAAACAAATTAACAACAAAAAAACCTCTAACTCCACCTCCTCCCCACAACACAACAAAACAACCACAACAACTTCTGCAGCCATGAATCTCAGAGCCGAGGTCACCTGTCTTGGGTTTGTGCTTTGAAGCTGCAAAGTAGCAGTGTAAACCTTCCTACTGAGCGTGGAGCTAGGTCTATGAGATCTTATTTATTGGACAAAACCATAAGACCCCACTGGACGAGTACAGAACTAGAGCTGTCCCGTTTTAAATTGAACTGAACCAATGGCCTCTCCACTCATGTGTCGATAGGCTCTTCTTCTCTGACTCCACACAAAATAGCCTCTGCCTATGCAGCGAGCAAGGACAGACTCCAGTCCATTTTCACACATGACTTGTTAAAGCAGATGCAAGCCACATGTGCTGCATCTCCCTCCTGTCTGTGAATAAGCCCCCACTTCTCAAGATCACACTGTTGGTGCTCTGTTACTGTATTAGATTTGTAAGCACCTCGCAATCAAAGACTTGGCTAGTTGCTTTTGGAAGGACTCAGGGTTTTAGCATAGATAATTTTCCTTTTGCCTGCACAGGACTAAGCTGCTTCTTAGTACTTGAAGTATGAAAATAATAGACAAATAGTGGCCTCAGATGAACACGCAAGCCCTGTTGGCTTCCATGTTCTGTGTGTCCCGTCTCCACATCCCACCCCCCACTTCCTTCTCACAGTTTTTTTTTCTTTCTTTCTGGGAGATAAGTCATTAGGGTGTCAATATTTTTAAACAGTGTTACGACGGCGAAGCAGCAGTTCTACAGAAAAGGACCAGGACACCACAGTGGACGAGAAGCTGTATATGAGCCAACAGTGTGTCCTTGTAGCCTAGAAGGCTAAAGGCATATTGGGGTACTTCAGTAGGAGCATTGCCAGAAGATCTAGCAAAGTGATTATTCCCTTCTAATTGGCACTGGTGAGGCCACATCTGGAGTACTGCATCCAATTCAGGACCCGCTTTCCCCTTTATAGAAAGGATGTGGATGTGTTGGAGAAAGTCCAGCAGAGGGCAACAAAAATGATGAGGGGGCTGGAGCACATGACTTATGAGAGGCTGAGGGATTTGGTCTACAGAAGAGAAGAGTGAGGGGGGATTTGATAGCCTTCAACTTCCTGAAGGGGGGTTCCAAAGAAGATGGAAAGAAGTCATTCTCAGTGGTGACAGATGACAGAACAAGGAGCAATGGTCTCAAGTTGCAGTGGAGGAGGTCTAAGTTGGATATTAGGAAAATCTATTTTCCTAGGAGGGTGGTGAAGTACTGGAATGGGTTCTCTAGGGATGTGGTCGAATCTCTATCCCTAGAAGTTTTTAAGTCCATCTTGACAAAGCCCTGGCTGGGATGATTGAGTTGGAGTTGGTCCTGCTTTTAGCAGGGGGATGGACTAGATGACCTCCTGTGGTCTCTTCCAGCCCTAGGATTCTATGATTCTATGATTGGCAGAGCTGAGATGGGAGATGGTATGCAAGAACTAATCTAAAGATAGTTACAGAAGTGGCTGTAGCTGGTTTATCAGCTAATCAGATGACAGGGGCATCATGTTTGCCCCATTTCCTCCTTCAGATTTTTGACTTCCACCAAAATCAGTAGGGTTCCACTTCTGCCCATACCTAGATCACTTCCTGAAGCCAGAATTGATTGAAACAGCATTCTAAAGTTATCAAATTACAGCCAGACTGACAAATGGAAAAATGCCATCAAGTTAAACATAAAGCACTGCTTCACTCTGCCACTTGCTACACCAAAAAAGAAAGAAGTCATCATATGTTTTTTTTAAAAAAGATTCATTTTTCAATGATGATCTGCAAATTCGAATCTACATTAAGAACCAAGTTTTGAAAGTTTAAAACTCCAACTCTCTGCCAGAAATGCACAAACCATTTTCAGTGCAAGGGTGTTAGTTGTGCACAGGATGATGAATGAACTTTTGCATGTGTATTTTGCTTTGAATCCCAAATCTCTTAATTTTTACTCTAAACCTCAAATAAATTGCTGAGTAAGTGACCAGGCTTTTAGAACTATGACCAGTAACAGGTCATTTTTTATAGCAAATTGTTTGTTCTACTTATCAGTTTGGTTTACTAATGTTTGGTTTACATGAGAGAAAAAAAGTCAGACATTGGCAAACAGTAGATATGTGTCTTTTATTTGAGCATAGATGGAGACAGATACAGAATATGCTAGAATGAGCAGAATATGTGTGTCTATGGGATTTAGACACCCAGCTCCTATCAGGAGTTAAATTGCAATGGAAGTTAGGTATCTAATTCATTTATGTGCTTTTGTAAATCCCTTTAGGTGCCTATCTGGGTCTTGAGGTGCCTAAATACCTGGTTGATCCTGCAGACTAATGCTCTTCACTTTCCAGCTGCCTTAGCCCCTGTATTTTTCCATGTGCAAAGGCCGCACACATACACTCACCACTAATCAGAATAGCCTTTATAGCAAGAGAACAATAAAGCAGTGTTTCACAGCAGTCAAGCCAAAGCATTCAAAACCTGCGAGTCATGTGTCAAAAAATCACGATCTATGGACAACAAACTTACACACTTAACAAAAAAAGCTGTGATTCTCACATAATCTCATGATTCCAGCATTTGGGGGCTTTAGGAAAATGCCATTTATTGTCAGAAATCAGAAGAGTCAGCAACACTGACACAGAGCTCTTGCCATTGAGAGGAATGGGGGACAGTGGTATGCAGGAGGGGGACACAGTGCCCCTGCTATGGTGAGGAAGAAGGGGGATGGGAGAATGGAGGGGCACAGAACCCCTGGCATGTGATGGAGGGGGAATCAAGGGAGAATGGGGGACCATACTATAAGGGAAGTAGAAGGGAAATAGGAGACACAAACTCCATGGAATGAGGGATGAGGTAGACGGTAGCAGGGAGTCTTTGAAATAGAGGGGAATGGGAGGGATCTTGTGGAGAGAAGGCTGTACTGAAAGAATGCCATGAGTCCTGGATGTGTGCACTTCACTCATCCTACAGAAGCAATGAAATATGTAACTCCTCCTCCTGATTTGTATGAAGTCTGTAAAATAATTGGCCTTTTAAAACAAATTTACCTAATCCTTTATTGGAAGGTGACAACACCAGTCAGTTATTCCCAGTTAAAAGCCTTATGGCTTGTTCACCATTCGACAACAATTACTTGTCAACCAACCAGAGGAAAGAGAAGACCAAGGGCTAGATCCTTTGCAGGATATAAATCAGCATAGCTCCATTGACTTCAAATAGTGGCCTATCTTCCTTCACTTCAATGGAGCTACATTGATTTATATCAGCTAAATATCCGGTTTTCATTCTACTGCTAGTTGTTGCTCATTTGATTAATGACATCCAAGTTGCTTCCTCATTTAGTCAATTGCTTCAGTTTCACCATCAGCCTGAAGAAAACTGAAGACCTGTACCAGCCTGTGCCTGGGGACATATTCAACCTATTATTAAGATCAGCCTTTCTAGTTCATGGAGAAAGTTTTGTTCCCTAGTATCACAGAATGCCATAATTCATGATGAGATTACCCATCATCCCTCAGCTAAGCCCAGCTGTACATTTGAAATACTGTGTCTACATCTATGGAACAATAGGGTGGGAAATGAAACACTAAGCAAAATGATTATCATGCATTGATGCTCACAATGCTTCTATGTGATTCTGAGACATGGACAACATGTTGCCACCACCTTGGGAAACTAGATCAGTTCTCTAGGTGCTGTCTTTGGTGGATTCGCAGGGTCAGATTGTAGGATTCCCCACTATCAAAATCCTTAATCATTGTTAGCTGTCTGGTATTCAAAGCATGCTCATAAAAACTTAGCTGCGTTGGGTGGGCCATCTCATTGGTATGGTTGACTTGAAAAGGACATATTTTACAATCAGCTAAAGCAAGGCACCTTTTCTCATGGTGGCCAGTACGAATGATATAGACACATTGAATTTGAACTGGAACACATGTCAGGTCAGCCCCAGCAACTGAGAAACCTATGACAAAGTGAGGGGGTGGCAGCAGGAGGGCTGGCAGCTTCCGTGGGCCCTCAGGCAAGGTGTGTAGGGGCCCCGCTGTGCACCCCCAGAAGAGGTAGGGCCTTGGGCAGAAGTGGTTGTGTCAGGGCAGCCAGCCCCCACCCTCCGCAATCTTCAGAGCCATGCAGAGCAACGCTCCGGCAGCGATTTGAAGGGCCCAGTGATCTGGCTGTTGCTGCTGCTATTCCCCTGCCCTTTTGAATCATCAGGGCCCTGGGGCAACTACCGCCTTTTGCCCCCTGTCGGTGGGCCTGGGTAGCAGACTTGACATTTCACCCCCTACCTGATTTAACACATTTTATGAAAAACAGGAGCAGCACAAAGCAAAGCTATGACAGCCTGCCCTAGTCATAGATAGTCTTGTCCGGCCCACATGCAACTATCTGCAGTTAATATTTGCTGACCTTATACACCCAGAGGCTAATGACTGAGGTGTCTATGTAAGCATGCAGAGTACCCCCGAACCCTTTCAGTCACTCACATCTAGTTTAGCACCAGCAAACTAGCAAATACAAGGGCAGAAACATTCATTTTAATTTCCAATTGTCATTTTCATGCATGAAACACAAGCAGATTTTAGTTGGAAATTTACCTCCAGGTGTTTAAAAAAGTATGACAATGTAGGAAACTAACTGGCTTGGGACAACATTAATATCTTTAAAGCAAATAACATTGGAACCCAAATCTCTTTTTCAGCAGTTACAAGAAAAGTTGGCGCAAAATACAGGACAGACAACAGTTGATATCTGGAAGTAAATATGGACCCTGCAGGTAGAAAAATACATATTTACTCAAAGAGAAAAGCAGTATTCTTGCTAACATTGCAGATTGCTGTAAGAGAAAATTCCAAACCAATTTGACGAGGTAGCAGCTAGCACTTTGGGGATTTTTTCCTTTTTTTTTAATATTAAATTTCAATGTAGCAAACGGATGTTAATCACCTGTCTTTGCAGAACTGCTTAAAAAATTCTACAGCCATGTACACCACTCCAAGCGCTATCCTCAGGTGTGATTCTTCACTGCTTTCACCTTTTGTAACCACTTTCAATTGTGAACTCTTCCAATATGACCACATTTCACCCTTTCTTTGCATACATGTGCAGCTGCAGCTCAGTAGTGAGTGCAAGCACATGCTTAATTCCCATTGAAGACATGGAGCTAAACTGTGACTTATATGATGACACAAAGTGCAAGGCACAGGATCACTTATTTTTAAACTAATAATGCTTTGCAATTCAGTAGTGCTTTCCATCAGGAACTCTGATTGAGCCAGATTCTCCATTACTCCGTGCAGTAATTTACACAGTGCAGAATTCAGGTTTCAGAGGTAGCCATGTTAGTCTGTTTCAGCAAAACAACACGGAGTTCTGTGGCACCTTAAAGACTAACAATTTTATTATGGACATAAACTGTTGTGAGCTGCAACTCACTTCATCAGTTGCATGAAGTGAAAGAAAAAGCAACAGATAGCAGGGATACAGAAATGGGAATGATACATCAGAGCTAATTCAATCAGAGTGGATGTGGATAAGAAGGTGAGATTACCTAAAGCAGAAAATTACTTATTGTAATAAGAGAGCCATTCCCAGTTCCTGCTCAGACCAATGATGGTGTCAAAGTTGCATGTGAATTCCAGCTCAGCAGTTCACGTTTCAGCCTGTTTTTTAAGTTCTTTTTGCTTGAGGGTGGCAATTTTCAAGTCTGTAACTGTGTGTCCAAGTAGGTTAAAATGTTCTCCCACTGGTTTTTGTATGTTACCATTCTTAATGTCTGGTTTGTATCCATTTATTCTGTTGTGTAGAGATAGTCCATCTTGTCCAATGACCATTCTACCAAATCAGAATAGGGAATTAGGCAATCAGGCTGATTATTTGTTTTACTTCAGAGGAAGCAGGCCCAGAGTAGATCAAGTTGTTGAATTCCTTCTCACTGAGGCTATGCCTCCACATAGAATCATAGGATTGGAAGAGACCTCAGGAAGTCATTGAGCGCAACCCCCTGCTAAAGGCAGGACCAATTTCAACTAAATCATCCCAGCCAGGGCTTTGTCAAGCTTAAAAGCTTCTAAGGATGGAAATTCCACCACCTCCCTAGTAATCCATTCCAGTGCTTCACCACCTTCATAGGGAAACAGTTTTTTCTAATATCCTTCAGCAGCAGATGCCGGGTTTTTCCCAAATGAGTCTCCAGGAACTCTCATCAAATTGAGAGTGGACGCACCTTGGGAAGATAGAGCCCCGCTTTTACCTAAAATATCCTCAGATGGCTTTAAGTGGGGATTGTGGTCATTCAGGACCTGATAGAAAGCTGTCATCACCTTGCAAGATTGGGCATGCAACCTTAGTGGGATTATTATTGATTTCAATAAGAGCAGAGTTAGGCCAATGCTGTGTGGGATTTTTCAAAAGGTCTCAATGAGTTGCCTTTTCCACTGTTCATTCACCATCTCTTTTCCTCCTCTTAGTTTTTAAATATTACTTAATCTTTATATTTTTGGAGTTGAAGTTGATAACCCTGTTCATGTTAGATGACCTATTGTATTCTTCCTCCAGAGTAAGATATGTTGTGCATGAATATATTCTGTATGTATCTGCCATTGCAATTAAAACACAACTTAAGCAAAACTCTCAGTGGAAAAAAGTGAGGGACTGAACTAAAAAGGTCAGGTTCTTTGGCCTTGCTCAGCATGTAATGGCTGGAATCTTGTTGAGAATGATCCCCATTTCTAACATGGTGAAGTGCTTGTACAATTCTCTGAGAATCTGCTTTTCTTCCACTACTTTTTAAGGGCTTGTTTATACAGGCACACTCAGGAAGCTTAATCTGAATTAAATAAAGCCATGAATTTAAAGTGGATTAATCAAACTGCTTTGAATCCCTGTGTGGATACTCTTTGGAAATAAACTAAGCTAAACCAAATGAAGGCCACTTCAATTCTAAATAAGAGTGTTCACACAAGGATTTAATGTGGTTTAACCAATTCAAAGTTAATTTGGATTAATTGTCCTCAGGACACACTAGACCTGAGATGTGTGTAGTACTACTTCAAAGTAAAGCATCTTTTAAAATATTTGGATCCCATACATCACCACCAAGAGAAGTCTTAACTGCAAAACTGTTTGGGGCAACTTAGGCTTGCACAAGACGGATCCTTTTATCCTCCTTCCTCACCCCCAAAAAGAAGAAAAAAAGATATGGTATGGAAACGGAAGTTTTCAGTAAGATACATCAAGAACAGCTTCCAGATGTGATAAACTTAGCACAAATCCTTGTGTCTCATTTTAGGTTTACCTAGAAGAGTAGCTGATTATAGATCATAAAATCATAGAACACTAGAACTGGAAGGGACTTCGAGAGGTCATTGAGTCTAGTCCCCTGCCCTCACAGCACGACTCAGTATCATCTAGACCATCCCTGATAGATGTCTGTCCAACCTGCTCTTAAATCTCTCCAGAGATGGAGATTCCACAACCACTCTAGGTAACTTATTCCAGCGTTTAACCACCCTGACAGTTAAGAAGTTTTTCCTAATGTCCAACCTGAACCTCCCTTGCTGCAGTTTAAGCCCATAGCTTCTTGTTCTATCCTCAGAGGCCAAGGAGAACAATTTTTCTCCCTCCTCCTTATGACACCCTTTTAGATACCTGAAAACCGCTATCATGTATCTATGATGCTGAGAGTATGTCTACACTATGGCTGGTTCATGTCAGCTGACTCGGGCTTGTGGGGCTCAGGAAACAGGATGATTTAACTGTGCTGCAGACAGTGGTTCTCAACCTGTGGTCCAATCAGCACATAGCTGTGGTCCATGTGACACCCTCAGAGCCATACAGGTTGTATATATACATGTGAGTTTCATCCAAACAACACCACAGAGTAGTATATGTGACCCACAGTGGCAAACAGGTTGAGAACCACTGTTGTAGACATTCAGGCTCAAGACAGAGCCCAAGTGCCACACCTGGGTTGTAGGTGGCCAAACCTAGTAGTTAGAGCCAGAGTCCTGCAGTCACCAGACAGGAAAAGTCAGGAATCAGCTGGTCTCAGGATGCCAGGAGGTCAGAAGCAGGAGACAAACTGGAAATCAGACCCATGAATCAGATGCCAGGTCAGGATAGTAGGAATCAAGCCAGGGAAGCAGAAGGCACACAATGCAGAGCCCAGTTGTTCAGAGAGCTTCCTATTCCTGATGCTCTATTGGTCCTCCAGGCCAATCAGCTGTTCTGAAACTTCACCAATAGGAGTGCAGGGCAGAGTCTGAAACTGGGCCTGGGCCTTATGGGTCGCAGGAAGCAAGCCCCAGCAGGTTGCCAGATGGAAGCTGAGAGTATGGCTGCACCTATAAATCCCGCACTCAGGTTTGTGGCCAAGCCTGAACATCTGCACTCAGGGCGGTCCCTACCAATGGAGCCCGAGAACTTGCACCTCCTCTGGTTGGGGGGGAGGGGAGTTCTGCAGGGTCAGAAGCTGTGGGGGGGGGGGCAGGCCCAGAGTGGTGGCATGGAGGGAGGCTCACCTGACAGCCTCAGGGGAGCAAGCAGGAGGTGCAAGCAGTGCAAACGCAGGCCAGAGAACTCGGGAGAAGCAGGGAGTGGCTGCGCAGCCGTGGGGTTGGAGGACAATCAGAGGATGGAGCTGGCCGCCAGAGCTGGCGCTGAAACACAGCTGTGTATTTTGCATAATTGGTAGGGACGGCCCTGTCTGCGCTGCAGTCCAACAGCCCCTGAGCCCAAGCCAGTTGGCCTGGGCCAGCTGTTGGTTTCAATTGCTGTGTAGACATATGCTGAGGCACCTAGTTAAGAGTCTGGCCACGTGCTGAGTCTGTATACATTCAACCAAATCCATCCACTAGAGGGAAGAAGTCTGCTATCCCTGCTCTAACGTCTGGCTCCCTGATGTCAGACAACATTTTCACAGAAGGATTCCAATAGAAAGTAAAGACAGACAATCTTTGCCCAAGACTTTGGAAGTAAGGTGGGTCTGGAAATCTGTTTCTTTTGGAATATCTTTGGAAGGGAATATTAATCATACCAATCTGCAATTTTTTAACTAGCAGCTTCTTTTTCAGAGATTTATAAAGATCCCTGCCTTTTTACTCTGAATTACATGGGTTTCTCTCAAACTTAACTTTGACCAACCTGTGTTAGGCTTATCAACCTCTATCCTGTAAAACACTTAATAACACGCTTATCTTTGAGCACTGACATTACAGTTTCACGAAAACATGAATATCAACTTTAACCAAGTATTTAGTCACACGGATTTCAAGTGGGCCACTCAATGCTTAAAGGTAAGCATGTGCTTAAGAGATTTGCTGGGTTAAGATCCTAGTTAGGAAACTCCTATCAGTATGTAAGAGACACAATCCTAACCCCATGAACTTCAGGACAACTTGGGAAACATGACTAACTAATGAGCCATTGGGTTAGGTCTTTTGCTGACTAAGTATGTATTTTTATGGTCTAGTTCTTAAAAAGGCCAGTCTGTGAGGTCTGTTTCCTCCAAATCACTGTTATTTACCGGGGGTGGGTGGGGGGGCACCAATATGTGGCTGGCACTTTATTAAAAAAAAAAAAAAAGCCAAAACATATTAGTGTGATAAGTTGCCTTCTTGGCTGACACACTGGGGATCGCACCAGAGATGACAAGAGCTAAACATAACCTCCAGAGCTGGGGACTGTAACAACACATGTCCTCTGAGGAGTGGCATAGAGCAGGAAATGTAACACACATGCCACTCAGCTCAATTGCAAGCTATCCAGACAGCTCTCGAATTTGGTGCATGAATGTGAGTTGGAAAGTAGGCTGAGGATCAGGGCCGTCCTTAGGCAGAATAGGCAGTTGCCTAGGGCACCACTCTGCCGGGACGGACAGAAGCAGTGGAGCATGTGTAAGCAGGGGCTAAACTACTGCTTGCTATCAGCCAGCTAAAAGGAGAGCTGCCCTGGGGGGTGGGTATGCTCACTCCAATTGTTTAGCTCTGCAAGATAATTAACTGTTAACTGTTGATATGTAAATACAGCTCATGCCAGGAGGGGGAAGGAATCCGAGGTGTGGCTATGTAAATCCGATTCAGCCAGGGCTGATGGAGGATCAGTGTTGGAATGGAATGTGGTGTATTGTAACTAATTTGGGGCTGTTGTGGGGGTCACAAATTATGTTACCCCTAAATGTGGGAACTGTAAAATATGACACCACTGCTTGCAGGAGAGACGCCATCATTGTAAGATGTCTCAGAGGAACAAGCCTCCCTCCTGCCAGAGTTGAGTGAACTGAGTTGGGATGGAAAGGGCTTGAGGGCTGAGTCAGCCTGCTTCATGCCTGCCGGGTGGGAGCTGTAAGACTGGCTCAACCTGCCCCTTTCCCTCTGGTTTTAAGGACAGACCTAAAGCAGACTCCATGGCTACATCTACACTGGCAGCTTCTTGCGGAAGAACAGCCGTTCTTCTGCAAAAACTTGCCGGCTGTCTACACTGCACGAGCGTTCTTCCAGAAGTAAATTTACAGTACAGTGTTGTAAAACAGGGCTTCTCCGGAAGAGTTATTCCTCTCCCCATGAGGAATAAGCCCTCTTGCACAAGAGCTCTTCCAGAAGAGGGCAGGGTAGACAGGCAACATGAATTTCTTGCGCAAGAAGCCCCTATGGTTAAAACGGCCATCAGAACTTTCTTGCGGAAGAGAGCGTCTACACTGCCATGGATGCTCTTGTGCAAAAGCACATGGCAGTGTAGAGGCTCTCTTGTGAAGAGTTTTTGCACAAGAACTCTTCCGCAAAAGAGTCCTTGTGCAAGAAGCTGCCAGTGTAGACGTAGCCATGAGGAGTCTTTTTGCTAGTCCAGTGGGAGCTGGAATCTTTTGCCAGCCTAGATGATGGCTAAAGAGTTGAAATCACTGAGAGCTGAAATCACTGGTTTGGCCAGGAGCCAGACCCATTGCAGTCAGTGGAGCAGCTGGCGGGAATGACCGGCTGGCGGGAGCGGCCAGCGGACTACAGGGCTACGTCTACACTGGCAGCTTCTTGCGCAAGAACAGCTGTCCTTCCACAAAATCTTGCCAGCTGCACGAGCGTTCTTCCAGAAGTAAATTTACAGTACAGCGTTGGAAAACAGGACTTCTTCCGGAAGAGTTATTCTTCTCCCCAAGAGGAATAAGCCCTCTTGCGCAAGAGCTCTTCCACAAGAAGGCAGTGTAGACAGGCAACATGAATTTCTTGCGCAAGATGCCCCTATGGTTAAAATGGCCATCAGAGCTTTCTTGCAGAAGAGAGCGTCTACACTGCCATGTATGCTCTTGTGGAAAAGCACATCTTTTGCGCAAAAGCACATGGCAGTGTAGATGCTCTCTTGTGGAAGAGTTTTTGCACAAGAACTCTTCCGAAAAAGAGTTCTTGCGCAAGAAGCTGCCAGTGTAGATGTAGCACTGCAGGAGTAGCACAAAGCTGGCCTAGCCTCAGGCTCAAGGAGGGGGGTCATCTGGATGATGTGTCAGGGTCTGCACTGACTGGACAGAGCTGTAAGTGGGGCATCTGAAGTGGGGTACAGAGAAAGTTTGGGTAAGCGAACTCTGTTGTGGTATTTTCCCAAGATAATGCCATGTGACTTCTCTCTCTTTCATTACAAGTTTATTTTCTTCACTCAGACTCTGTGCTTGTGAGTGGGGAAGCATTGCCTTTCAGAGGCGCCCAGAGGTGTGTGAATTTCCCAGGCTACTGGGTGGGGGCTCGAGCCAGTTCTGTGTGAGATGGACCCCTAGGCTATGTCTACACTGGCGGCTTCTTGCGCAAGAACATCTTGCACAAGGGTTCCTGTGCAAGAACTCTTGTGCAAGAAAACTTCCACACTGCCATGTGCGAGCTGTGCTTTTGTGCAAGAGCATCCATGGCCGTGTGGACGCTCTCTTGCGCAAGAAAGCTCTGATGGCAATTTTAGCCATAGGGCTTTCTTGTGCAAGAAATCCCTGCCAAGCGTCCACACTGCCCTCTTGCACAAGAGCTCCTGCGCAAGAGGGCTTACACCTGTTAAAAAAGAGCGTAGCTCTTGCGCAAGAAGCCCTCTCTTACCACGCCGTCCTGTACATCTTCTTGCACAAGAGCGGGTGGGTAGTGTGAACGCTTTCCGGAAGAACAGCCATTCTTGCGCAATAACCTGCCAGTGTAGACATAGCCCTAGATATTGAACCCGGCTCTGGTTGCTGCCAGGCCTACCCGGCGGAAGGGTTACACATGTAACAGCAGGGCTGGGTCCTAGAGAGGGCCGAATGTGCTGCCTGCAGCACAGTCTGAGGGAGGGGATTGGCTGCTGGGGTCTCTGGGAAGGGAAGGGGAGAGGGTAGGGGTGGAAGAACAAGTCAGGCATAGGGGCACCAGTTTAATAATCCCGCCTAGGGCACCATAAATCCTAAGGACGGCCCTGCTGAGGATCTTGAAAGAACGAGTTGTGTTTTGAGGAGGAATCTGAAGGCAAAGAGAGATTGCTTGGTGCATGGTGCATATGGTTCCTAGCACAAGGGGCATGGTGAAAACATGAAATTAAACAGTGGGAGACTGATTCAAAAGAATGGGAGCTTGGGCTGGATATAGTGAGCAAAAAGCATGAAGAAAGCAGAATTATAGGCAGGCACATAATGTGCAGGATCATGAAAGTCAGGGTGAGATACTGGAAAAGCCAGAAAAGCCAGGGAAAACCAGCAAATATGGTTTGAAGTTGGATTGATATGATCAGAGCAATACGAAAAGATGATGCTTTCGGTAAGATGGATTGATTGGAGGGGAGCACAGAGGGAAGGCAACTCCAAGAGCAGAACAATACCGATTCTATAGAAACTTTGTTATCCCATGTGTTGGGGGGAGTGTGGGGTGCTGATGAATCAAATATTCCAGTCAACTAGGAGTTATACTTACCAATCACAAAACAATTTTCAAAAATTAGAATACAATAAAATGAATAAAGTATAAAATAGTGCACAGGTACTCACTAAGCCAGTAGTAGTACTGCACTGCAGTGGTTTGTTTCTTGAAGCCCTCAGTGCCACCTGGAGCATTCCGTGCCAGCCCCACTGCCCCCCCAGCTAGCTCTGAGAGCCACCCAGAGTGCATTGCATGGCACTCCAGGGGCAATTTAAAGGGCCCAGAACTCCAGCCATCGCCACTCCTGCGGTAGCGGCAGCCAGAAAAGCCCCAAGCCCTTTTGAATTACCAAGTCCCAGGACAACTGGCCCCTTTACTCCCCTCTGTCAGTGGGCTTGTGATTAAAAGCAAAGTGCAGAATGCACAATTGCAAAACCTCTTGGGTACTATACTAGTACCAGTTACTAGACTGAAGATTTGTATTGGGTGATATCAGAAATGCAGGTTTATGAAGCTTTCTGGTTGGTAAAAATGCTGGGTAAGAGGAAGTTACTCACCCTGTGAAGTAACGATTGTTCTTCGAGGTGTGCCCCGTGGGTGCTCCACTCTAGGTGTCGGGTCCCGTCCCGGCGCCGCGGCTTGGAGATTTCTCATAGCCATGCTCTGCCGGCTCGCGCATGCGTGCTTCCCCAGCGAGGCGTTCGCGCCTTTGATCAGCCACGTGCGAGCCGCCAACCGTCAGTTCCTCTCACCTGCTCATCTGAAAGAAACAAATAAACAGTTCCGGAGCGGGGAGGAAGGGCGGGTCGTGGAGCACCCATGGGTCACATCTCGAAGAACAATCGTTACTTCACAGGGTGAGTAACTTCCTCTTCTTCTTCGAGTGGCCCCGTGGGTGCTCCACTCTAGGTGACTCCGGGGCAGTACCTAGGACAGAGTTAGAGCACTCCGGAATCAAGACTACCAGCACAATTAAGTACTGCTGTAGCCACAGAAGAGTCTGAAGCAAACTGATTGATTACAGCATAATACTTCATAAAAGTCACATTAGAAGACCATGTTGCTGCTCTGCAAATGTCACGAAAAGACACTCCGCTCAGAAAAGCTGTGGTCGTAGCAACTGCTCTAGTCGAATGAGCCCTCGGAAGAGAAGGGAGAGGCTTCCCTCGTAGCGAGTGACACATGTATATACATGAAACTATCAGCCTGGAGATGCGCTGAGAACTTAGAGGTTGTCCCTTTGAACGGTGTGCTAATGATACTATTAAGCGGTCGGTCTTTCTAAAAACCCGCGTTCTATCAATGTAAAACGCTAAGGATCTCCTCACATCCAACGTGTGTAGCAGCGCTGCTTGTGTTGAGGTATGGGGTTTAGGCGAGAAACATGGTAAAACCACCGGCTCATTTATATGGAATTCAGAAGAAACCTTCGGAATAAACGCCGGATGGGTCCTCAATGTCACCGAATCCTTGGAAAAAATTGTATATGGAGGTGAGGCCATAAAAGCTGCTATCTCACTCACTCTGTGAGCAGATGTGAGGGCTAGGAGGAAGAGAAGCTTGACAGTAAGTAAGTGCAACGGTACTGTAGCCAGGGGCTCAAAGGGAGGACGAGTCAAAGTTTGTAGGACTAGATCCAAGTCCCACAGAGGTGGAGGAGGTCTCCGCGGAGGATGAAGGTTCGAGAGCCCCTTCAAAAATCTTTTTGTAATGGGGTGCGCAAACAAGGAGACATCCCCATCCCTACAATGGAATGCATTAATTGCTGCCAAATGTACTCGCAGAGATGCGACTGCCAGGCCGTTGTCACGCAGTTGCAAGAGGTATTGTAATATACAGGGTAGAGTTGCGGAACGAGGATCTACAGCATTATCCGTGCACCATGCCTGGAACATGGACCACTTAGCTGTATAAGCTGATCGGGTAGATTGTTTCCTACTATGCATTAAGACTTCCCTGACTCGCTGAGAACAGGACTGCTCGGAGTCAGTAAACCAACAAGCATCCATGCCGGGAGGTGCAGAACTTCGGGTCTTGGGTGATTGAGAGATCCGTTGTCTTGGGTCAACAGAGTCGGAAGAGAAGGCAGAGGATACGGTGCTCTCACTGACATATGGTGGAGCATTGAAAACCAAGGCTGACGAGCCCACGCCGGAACTAGAAGGATTACCCGGGCTCTGTCTGTGTTGATCTTCTCGAGAACCTTGGAAATCAAGACTACTGGGGGAAAGGCATATAGGAATGACCTTCCCCAGTGGAGAAGGAAGGCGTCCCCCAGAGAGTGACGTCCTATTCCAGCTCTTGAACAATAGGCGGGACATTTCGTATTGTGTTCCGTTGCGAATAAATCTATCGCTGGAAACCCCCATCGGGCAAAAATACGAGTCAGTATGTCCGTGCGAATCTCCCACTCGTGGTCGTGAGGGAAACGCCTGCTGAGAGAGTCCTCTATTAAGTTGTCGACACCTGGAAGATACGAAGCTGTTAGAATGGTGTTGTTGCTGATACACCAATTCCATAATCGAATGCTCTCCGCACAAAGAGAACGAGACCAGGCACCTCCTTGTCTGTTGATATAAAACATGGTCGCCACATTGTCCGTCAAAATCCTGGTAGTTGTATTCCGAATCTGCGACTGAAAATGCTTGCAAGCATGGCGTACCGCTCTCAACTCGAGGACATTGATAAGCAATAGCATTTCCTGTGTCGACCATCGTCCCTGGACTGTGCGACTGTCCATGTGAGCTCCCCAACCCGTTAGGGAAGCATCTGTTGTTATCTGTTTTGTAGGTTGTGGGCGATGAAACGGGACGCCCGCAAGAAGATTGGCCGGGTTGACCCACCACTGTAGGGACTCCCGGACATACTGCGGCACTACTATTGGCCTGTGAACACTGTGCTTCGCTGGAACGTAAACGGTGGCCAGCCAGTGCTGGAGGCAACGAAAATGTAACCTTGCGTTGTGCACTACGACGGTGGCAGCAGCCATATGCCCCATCAACTGTAGACAGACGCGTGTGGGAATTGTCGGAGCGTGTACTACAGTGTGCACCAGATCTTTGATCGCCGTAAAACATTCTGTTGGTAAGTATGCTCATGCCATGGTGGAATCGAGTCATGCGCCTATAAAGACGAGGTTCTGGGATGGAACTAGTGATGATTTCTTCACGTTTATGAGAAGGCCCAGAGCAGCAAATGTGCTGGACACTGTTCGAACCAATGACATGCTTCTGAAAACGTCGTGCCTCTGATGAGGCAATCGTCCAAATAGGGGAAGATTGTCACTTCCAATCTGCGCAGATGGGCCGCAACCACTGCCAACGTTTTGGTGAAAACCCTGGGAGCACATGCCAGACCGAAGGGCAGAACTTTGTATTGATAGTGCTCGTTCCCCAGTTGAAAACGGAGGAAATGTCTGTGAGCCACGTGGATAGCTACGTGGAAATAAGCGTCTTGTAAGTCGAGGATTGCAAGCCAATCCCCTTTGTTCAACGACGGACTGATAGTTGTTAAGGTTACCATCTTGAAATGAAACTTCCGAAGGTGTCGATTTAGCTTTCGAAGGTCTAGAATGGGTCTCCAGCCTCCCGACTTTTTTGGTGTGAGAAAATATCGGGAATAAAAGCCTTTTCCCCAGAACTGCTTGGGAACTCTCTCTATTGCCCCAATGACGAGCAAACGTTGAACTTCCTGTTGTAGCAGTTGCTCGTGAGAGGGGTTCCTGAAAAGGGACAGGGTAGGGGGAGTGGTAGGGGGAATAGAGAGAAAGGGAATAGAAAGGCCGGACTGCACTATTTCTAGTACCCATCTGTCCGTGGTGATGTCGGACCAACGATGGTAAAATGACCGTAGGTGATGATGAAAAAGATGGATAGTCTCGTCTTCCATGTTGATTGTGGGTAGCTGGCTTGCATCCTTGACAGATAAGTCAAATTTGCTGCTTAGTTGACAATTGATTGGTCGAACGGCCCTGTTGGGGTCGTTTGCACTGAGGACGTTGTCTAGGGCGTTGATTGTCGAAGGGACATGATTGTTGTCTGGAGAAATTAAAATCATATCTTCATTGATAAGGAAAATAACGTCTATGTTTAAAGGAGGGAGTGTACATCCCAAGTGTACGTAGAGTGGTGTGTGAATCTTTTCCCGAGTGGAGGACTTAGTTGGTGTTTGCCGCAAAAAGCTTAAGCTTGTCAAACGGTAGGTCCTCAACCTTGCTTTGCATCTCCTTTGGGGCTCCTGCAGATGACAGCCATGATGATCTCCTCATGGCAATACCTGTGGCAGTAGCTCTAGCCGCTGTGTCAGCCACGTCCATGGCTCTCTGCCGTGCTGTACTACATGATGCGTACCCTTCTTGGACTATTGCCTTCAAGAGTGGCTTCTTGTTGTCCGGGAGATGATGAAGTAACTCCGCTAATTTGGAATAATTATCAAAATTATTGTTTGATAGATGGGCCGAATAATTTGCGATGCGCAGTAGAAGTGTGGCTGAGGGAGTAGACCTTCCTACCAAAAATGTCCAATTTTTTATTGTCCTTGTCTGGAAGCGTATTTTTGTACTGTGGCGCTTTAGCCCTACGTTGTGCTGCGTCCACTACTAACGAGTTAGGCTGAGGATGATTGAACAAGAAGTCCAATCCTTTCGCTGGTACAAAATATTTTCTGTCGGCCTTATTACTCGTAGGTGTAACCGATGTTGGGGTGTGCCATATCTCATCCGCCACTTCCATGATCGCATCATCAATAGGTAAGGCGATCTTTGCATGTTGTTGTGGACGGAGGTTTTTCAAGAGATGGTGCTTTTTTAACCGGAATATCCGTTAGCTGTATTTCCTGTGTGCCCGCCACATGTTTAAAGAGGTCTTGGAATTGTCTCAGATCATCCGGTGGAGAGACGTCAGCTGGAAATATCGCCTCATCTGGAGATGACGAGGAGCAGTCTGCTGGAGAAGTTTCTGGTTTGGGGTCTTCAACATCAGACAACTGCCCTTCTTCCGGCTCGGAATGGTCTAGTTGGATCGTTGGACTCTTAGATGGAGAAGGTGAGTCTAGGTGCTGTGATTGATGAGGTAAGTATTTTGCACTTAATGGTTGACAAATGCAGGAGGATCCCCTACGGGAGGATGATGTATGATCACACCGGGGACGATCATCATATCGTCTATGGTAGCTGTCATAATAGCGCTCAGAATGCAACGGGGAGGAGTGGCGTGACGAGCGTGCACTACCATTCTGGATATAATAGACGCGGCATGGGGAGCGTCTACCAGGCTCATATCTTGAGGATCGACTGGGTGAGTGGGACCGTGAACGGGACCAACGTGTTTCTAGATACACTGTGTCCTTATAATTACGCCGTCCATACATGACCCGTGTAGGAGAAACACTATAGTCACGATAGCGACCGTACCTTCGCGGTGAAAAATCTGGAGACAGGGATCTGTCTCTATAATGAGTCTTTGATAATGCCTTCCTATGTAGGAAGGTGTCTTCCGCCCTAACAGCCACAGGAGAGCCAGGCACCGAATAGCAGTGGAGTGGTGCCGGGGAAAGCAGCTGTTGCTGCGTTGATGCTGGTGCTGGCAGAGTGCCCGGTGCCGGAGTCAGCAGTGGTGCCGGGGCTGAGGCATCAAGACCTTTTGCCTCGGAGCCCGGTGCCAGAGGAGACGGTGCCGTGGAGGACAGTGCCGCCATAAGCGGGGCCGGTGAGGCAGGCGCTGTTATAGCCGGTGCCGCTGAAGCCGGTGCAGAGTGGCTGGTCAATTGTGGCACCGGCGTCAATTTCACAGAGCGCACCGCTGAGGCCGGCGCAGACTTGCCGGCTCGCTGCGGCACCGCTCCTGATGCCCGCGCCGAAGCCGCTCTCGCTCTCGGTGGTGGGGGCTCTCTGATGGCCGCCCCAGCAGATTGTCCAGACCCCTCGGGGGTCATTTTGGATGCCCCTGAAGCCGTTGCAGCTGCTGAAGGGAGGGATCGCGCTGGGGACGGCTTGGATCGCTTTGAGCCGGCTGGTCCCGGGGAAGCCGCCCTGCGTTTCTGTTCGGGGGCTTTTGTGGCTGCGGGAGGGATCGGGTCAGGCTGCAACGCCGTCCCGAACATCAGCATCCTTATCTTCATCTCCCGCTCCCTCCGGGCTCTCCATGTTAATTTTCTACAGTGAGAGCACTTCTCGGGGACATGCGCTTCCCCCAGGCGCCTCATGCAGGTGTCATGGCCGTCAGCCGTTGGCATGGGCTCACGGCATGCCAAACACTTTTTAAAACCAGTCGAGCCAGGCATTTTCAAAATGAGTACAGAATAAATGCCTGTGTAAGCCCCGTGTGAAGCCTTGTCAATTTCACTTTTAGCGCTGAAGAGAAGCGGCTTGAGGAAAAAAACTTCTTTTTTCTTATTTTATTTTATTTTTTAACTTTCTTATGAACAGGAGAACAAACTAGCAGGAACACGACTAATACTAACAAATTTAACTATTTACAGATGCAAAAACTGACTGAAAACATTCTGAGGAGAGCTACTCAGGGAGCTCCGACCGCGACCTGAGGCGGTTGAGAGGAACTGACGGTTGCCGGCTCGTGCGCGGCTGATCAAAGGCGCGAACGCCTCACTGGGAAAGCACGCATGCGCGAGCCGGAGGAGCACGGCTATGAGAAATCTCCAAGCCGCGGCGCCGGGACGGGACCCGACACCTAGAGTGGAGCACCCACGGGGCCACTCGAAGAAGAACGTAGTTTTTCAAATATTTCCCCGGCAACAACAGTTATAATAATCACGGCAAATGGCTGCAAAACATGCATAACAATTGAAATTAGTTTTACATTTTTAAGCTTATAGAAATATTCACCAAGCAAGAACATTTTAAGCAAATATTGAAGAAAACATGAGAGAGGAATATAGGAATCATCATGTCAGAACAGATCCCAAACATATACAGTCTAGTTTTCTATCTTGGGCAGTGGCCAGAACCAAATGTTTCAGAGAAAGTATCAAGAGACTTAATAGCAGACAATTATGGAATTAGCTGCCCACGCGGGAAGCGTCTTTTTACCCACATCCAAAAGCAAGAATTTAACTCAAGTAACTAGATGGTAACTAAACTGCACAGGATTCCAGAGAGAATTAGAGGAATGCAGGACAAATCAGAGGGAAGAGATCTCATTCTCAATGAAGCTCAAGGCAAAGAAAAGAGTGTAGTGGGGGCAGTAGTTGAAGAGATAAGGGTTTTAATAGCCCAAGGGACATCATATTATGTTTGAAGGGTAAGAGAAATTACGCCAGTGTGTCACAGAGTGGTCCACTCACCACTGCTCTTCTGTCTCCTTTGGGGATTAGCTCTCAAGGCCAATATCCCCATCCATGAGTCGCACTCCATCACTCCAACTCTGCCCTGGAGCTCCTCTTGCCCCAGGATCCACAGCATCCTCTTCACAACTTAGCCCTCTGGCCAAGTGTTCCCCCTTCCAAGTTTCAGTCCATCATCAGATGGTGCAAGTAGAAATCATGGAAGGGGCCCAAGTGGGGTACGTGACATCAACACATGATCCTCCATGTTACTCCTCCTTGCTCCACCTCCAGCCTGGGGCCCCCATGCTCCTGGGGTGCTGGAACAATTTTTTATAGTGGGGATGCTGAGAGCTGTTCAACCCAACTGGAATTCCTGTATATCATAGAATCATAGAATCATAGAATACTAGGACTGGAAGGGACCTCGAGAGCTCATCGAGTCCAGTCCCCTGCCCCTATGGCAGGACCCAATACTGTCTAGACCATCCCTGATAGACATTTATCCAACCTACTCTTAAATATCTCCAGAGATGGAGATTCCACAACCTCCCTGGGCAATTTATTCCAGGGTTTAACTACCCTGACAGTTAGGAACTTTTTCCTAATGTCCAACCTAAACCTCCCTTCCTGCAGTTTAAGCCCATTGCTTCTTGTTCTATTCTCAGAGGCCAAGATGAACACGTTTTCTCCCTCCTCCTTATGACACCCTTTTAGATACCTGAAAACTGCTATTGTGTCCCCCCCCTCAGTCTTCTCTTTTCTAAACTAAACAAACCCAATTCTTTCAGCCTTCCTTCATAGGTCATGTTCTCTAGACCTTTAATCATTCTTGTTGCTCTTCTCTGGACCCTCTCCAATTTCTCCACATCTTTCTTGAAATGCGGTGCCCAGAACTGGACACAATACTCCAACTGAGGCCTAACCAGTGCAGAGTAGAGCGGAAGAATGACTTCTCGTGTCTTGCTCACAACACACCTCTTAATGCATCCCAGAATCATGTTTGCTTTTTTTGCAACAGCATCACACTGCTGACTCATATTCAGCTTGTGGTCCACTATAACCCCTAGATCCCTTTCTGCTATACTCCTGCAGAAACCACTTCAAGCCAGGCAGTGCTGCAGCATCCCCACAGCCCTTAGTTCCAGCACCTGCGCTACACGCCAACATCCCCATCTCTGTCTAAAATTTACATTTTACAGATGCAGTTGTAAAATGATGCATTGGACCACTGGTACTAGCTCTACTTCCAGGTGTCATTGAGTATCTAGCAGCAGCCCACATTGAAAACTTCTAAAATGAAAGAAGGACAGGAAGGACAATAGCACTACTTTCCCTTAACACACTACTCAGTGCCTCCCTTATGTCCAAACTAAGGTTCTGCCAGCTTGCATTTATCTAAGTGTGGCTCCCCGCCAGGCTCTAGGAAGGCAAAGATGTTGAGCCATCCATCAGAGTTTGATGGAAAAGAGGCATAGAACTTTGTGTGCCATGTGCACAGAATTACAGACCAAATGGTTTTAGTATTTTCCTCAGCCTGACGTACAGGAAGATCAATCAAAATCACCTCGGCAGAACATGCATGAGAACTGTCATGAGAGATGAACAACTGATTAAAATCACATTCTCTGATTGCTTGGGGCCAAATCCTGTTCCCACTGAAATCAAAAGGAGTTTTGCTATTGAATTCAGAGTGAACAGGCTTTGACATTTGGAGAGGAAAGGGCATCACCACCTGAGCAAGAACCATATTGCTCATACCACAGGTTGACTCATGTGAGAAAGTCAGAAAATATATGATTGTTGTCCATTGCAAGGGAGAAATCAGCAGTAAATGAGGCTAGAACAGTCTCTGTACCATATCCAACTCATAAGTCCATCTGCAAAGCTTAACATCCTCAGACCTTTGGTTAGAAGACTTCTGTTAGTACATGTTCATAGTTGAGAGGCTGAAACAGAAAGAGGCAAAATGGAGATGTTTCCAGGATAGGGACTTATAGCTTCTGCCAAGTACCAAGTGAAGGGAAATCTGCTCTGAATGTGAAAGATGGAGTTTGGAGTCATACGTGTAAGTTACATGTCCATCACCCTCACCCATATTCTGGTTAGAATGTTTACAAAAAGTCCATTAAGTGCAGACAACTATTTTCCAGGGTCCATTGTGAGCTAAGTGTTCCTTATAATGAGCTATTCAACTTGACTTGCCCCTTCACGAGTTGGTTAAATACCTTGTGGACATTGCCACAGGAGCAAACATGTAGTAAATGTTCATAACTTCAGATAGCAAGATGATTATACGTACATAGAAATAGTGTAATCATAAGTAGTAGCTATTTCGTGTACATGGCTATTCCCAAAAGAGATTCTGAAAAAATCACACCATGTACTTGAGACCCTCTGTGTCAGCACCATGTCGCACTGAAGTGTTATGTAAAACCAGAGATGGAGCCAGGAACATGACGCTGTTTTGTCTAAAGGGCCAAGGTTAATTTTTTGCTGTTGAAATGTAATTGTGCTTTAGTCAGCGAGGGCCTACTGGCTGGCACACATTCAGGTTAAAGGGCTTCAGTGTTAACTTCAATGTTCATAAACCTGGCATGTACTGAGGTGGTTGAAAACATAATGCCACAGGTTTTTAGGTTTGCAAATCTATGAACCTCTGCCCCATTGAGATATTATTAATTATTATTATTAATTACAGGCCATAATGTGGGTTGGTATCCAATCTGCCTTCTGCTCATGAGGTTATAGCACTATTCTGAATACCAGTTGGGAATGACTTATTTTTCAGTAAATATGGACTGATTCTTTCCTTTAAGAAGGGATGCATTTTTTCAGGTACACAGTGATTAACCCAGAAAACAATTAGGGCTGTTAATTTTCTATGGAACTTGAAAAGTCTCAGAGGGGTAGCCATGTTAGTCTGTTAATATAAAAACAATGAGTAGTCCTTTGGCACCTTAGAGACTAATAAAAATATATAGAAGTATCATAAGCTTTCATGGGTAAAACCCACTTCTTCAGATGAGCTGGAGTGGGGGGAAAAAAAGGGAACCCAGAATTTATAACAGAAAAAGAAGGGAGAAAGACAGGGAAAAAAAGTACCTGTCAATTGTAGTGTCGGTGCTAACGAGGCTAATTGAGTGGGCTGGAAGTGTCCCATACTTAGCTTTGGAAATAAATGAGGTGTTCAATCCCAGGGAAACAGTGTCAAATTTGCATATGAAGGTCAATTCAGCACTCACTCTCTGTAATTGGCTTGTGAAATTCCTTTTAAATCCACAACTGAGTGCCCAGGTAGGTTAAAAAGTTCCCCTACAAGTTTATGGAATTTAAAGAAAATTTAAGTTAAACTATATTTTCCAAGCTTCAGGGGGTAGCTGAGTTAGTCTGCACAGGATAAACTTAAAAAACAACAAATGGTCTGGTAGCACTTTATAGACTAACAAAACATGTAGATGGTATCATGAGCTTTCGTGGGCACAGCCCACTTCTTCAGATGTCCGGAGTGTTGAGTTTAGGATGTGCAGACTCAAAATAAATAGGGGAGAAGAGGCAGGGGGGAAGGAAAAAAAAGGAAGGGTGCGGGAAACAAGGAGCAGAGGGTATGAAAATATCAAAGGGAAAAACAAGTAGGCCGAACTGGTAATCTATAAGCACCTGAAGACTGGATAGTTAAAAAGAAGCAGATAAGGATCAAAGGATAGCAATTAGATAGTGTCTACACCGGGGACAACAACTGATTCCTGTTAGGCTGCAGAACTGGGCTGACATCAGAATCCAAACATCCTCTCCTCAGGGCAAAGAGAGGCAGGAATTCCACTAATGATTTGGACTTGATGTGTTGCAGTATGACCATGGATAATTCAGACCAATGGGGAGAAACAGAATCCAAAAAATGGTTTAAACCCCTTCCTCCTAATCCACCCCTCCTGTCTTAAGGACGTCTGACCCTCAACACAATAAAGATGCTAACAAACTCATGCAAAAAAGCCTTTGTTCGCATATGTACTGCACTGTTAAAGCAACATCAAAGAATGCCCTTCCTTGCCATATTCTGCTCCTTTAAGCCGGGGGTGGGGAGAGATCTAGCTCCAAGTTTTGTGGGCATCCCATATCCTCTCAAAGTCTCTTGTAAGTACTGGAGTATACCCCTCCCAACAATCCTAGGCAATCTGCCCATTCCCTACTCTAGTGCCACCCCCTCAGTGGCTATCAGGGGAACCCAGACCTGCTCTCTACTCTGTGTCCCCGTTCGGGAACCCTCAGCTCAGCAATTCTGGATTTCCTCTCTCTGCCCTCAGGGCTCCTTCTGTGGACTGTTTCCTACCAACTCACAGTTCCACTCCTTTCTCTGGGTGTACCAGCTCTCAGGGAATGACTGCTGCCGGCAGCCTATCCTAGCTATCTAGCTTGTAACTGACTACCTTGTGCACCAGCCTCTTGATTTTTGTAGAAGCCGCATCTGTTCCGGCACAGATGAACTTCCCTTTAATTAACTGCCTAAAGCTCCCCTCTTTGAGGTCCAATTATTCGAGTAGGCCTCCTGGCTCAATTAAGCTCTCTCAGAGCCAGTGAGAGAAGTGAAGTTTAGGGTGAGAGCAGCCGAGGAGAGGATCCAGAGAAACCAGAAATTAGGAAGTATTGAAGCTTTCCGGGTCAAAGTGTGGAACGTGCCCCTTGCTAGTCCTGTAACAGTTAGAATCATAGAATCATAGAACACTAGAACTGGAGTTAATTGAAATTTGACACAAAAAATGGCCACCTGGTCTTCTAACCACCGCCATCGCCACTGCCAGTTTGTCACAGGTTTTACTTAAATGTGCCATTGGATAGTTAGGCTCTGACCTGTCCCTGAATGTTTTGATTAGCACTGGGGAGCAGTTCTATCTTGCCCCAGTATGTAAACCACCTCCATGAAGGTAACAGCTAACTGCTCCGGAGAGCTTGTTTACATTGATGCTTTACAGCATGGTAACTTGCTGTGCTCCGGGTGGGTGTTCTTTCATACCCCTTAGTGAGAAAGTTACAGAATAACAAAGTGGCAGTGTGGACAAGGCCACCGCATTCCCCATTGTGGAGCAAAGCTAATTTACACCATCTGACAACGTAACCCTCTTTTTGTTATTTGAAAGTATTTGCTGAATAGTTTGGACATGTATTTTTCAGTCTATGAGTCAGTCAGTCTTAAACGCTTGCAAACTCATCACTGTCCAGAATTCCTACAATATGGTTGTGCCCCGAAACTCTCTGACTAGTGGAATGAAATGTTTTCAAAACAGGAGAATAGCGAAGAAGAAATAAAGCACTCCCAGGATTAATTATTTTTCATGTGTGCTAAAAATGGTGAAAATGTCAGGGCTTGCAAACATTTTCACAACTTCTGGTAGTTGTCTAGATCATGAGGAATAACTCAAACCCCCAAAATGTGGAACTTAAACTCACTTCAAAAGTGCACAACTGACATCTTTTACTGTTTGACCAGCTCTCCTCCTGGATGTTACATGAGGTCATCTCCCAGACATAGTGGGCTGTTATTTGGTTCTGCACAATGAGAAAGAGTCAGTCCCATCTTTAAGACAACAGAGACACATTGTCTGAAATAGGGCTGTTTCTTCTCCCTGGGTCCATGCACATTCTAAGGTCTTGTTGCATCTTTGTTTCCGTAAGTTTCCCTGGAATATGAACACAGGCACAGGCACAGGCACAAGCACACAATATCATTCCATATTTTTACTTTTTGTTTTTCTGAGAATTTTGGGGCCAATTAAATGCAGAAACTCAATCCTCCTTTATCTTTGGTCTCACTAACGTATCACATCGACCTGCGATATTCTTATTTAGCCAAATAGAGGATCAGATTCACCAGCAGCTCTGTCTACTTTTTATTACTCCTTTGATGAAAACAATACATTCCTTGTAAATGTCCAGTGTACATCTGACACTAGATCAGGAAACATGGGAAGCATCTGTGTTTCCCGAGTGTGGTATCTAATCTTTTAAAAAAAATAAATTTTAAAATAATATTCCTACCGAACCAAACCATTACCTGCACACCATTAGTTCAATCACTTTTATATAAATATTAGCAAAGAATATGGATAGTTATGGAATTAGTATAAAAGATATGTTAATAAGATCCCTTGAATCTCTTTAATGTAATTTAATAAAGTAATTTACACAAATCTTTATCTGTCTGGGTACTAGAAAGTTACTGAATTTACATCGTCTTTAGAGCAATATTCCAGGTTACAAACTTCATAAGCAAATAATTTTATCAAATTCATTTCTGGCAAGGATATTTCCCATTTTGTAATCTTCTTCAGGCCAAATAGAAAGTGTCTAGCGTATGGTTAATCTTTTACAGACACTGACTGAGAAGAGTATATTAATCAGTGCTCTTTCCATCATTCTTTCTACCATTCCTGAATAATTCATCCCTACAAAATAACCTGCAACCATGAAGCAGTTAGCATTTATTTCTTTTATTTTCCTCTTCAGTTGTGCTATATCCAGAGATCTGAAAAGATCTGCTAGAGATGCAGGTAAGAGAGATCTACATTAGCTACTTGTTTTCATGCTGTCTTTGCAAACTTTGTGTTTTATAATTGTTTTAGTGATTGGTAGAAGTTCAAGTTCAGTTATGAAACTGCAAAATTAAGGGAGCAACTCACACCTCAAAAAGGGAAGGCATAGGTAGGCAAGCTTGAAGCTGTGTCCTTCCAGATAACAAATTTAGTAATCACTTTTCATCTACCGAAAGTCTCCCATTTACTTTACTTTTACTTAATTATTCTTCACTGCTTCAAAAAAAAAAAAAAAAAAAAATTACTGAGCAATGTTATTAAGACAGAACGGCTGCCAAATTCCAGCCAGAGATAGGTGAAATGCAGTGGTAGATGAATGATTGCTTTATGCACACACATTGCAAAGATCCTTGGGGTGAACAGTTCTGTATTATCATTAGCTATATTCACTAGAGCTAGGCTAAACTGATGTTTTTATATGACCCTTCCACTCACACAGAACACTGGTGATTTGCATACAGTGGAACAAGAATCCAACCCAGCCTGGCTTTAATTTTGCGTTTGCAAAATAAAAACCCTTCCAACAGCTCCCCAAACCAAAATGTGTCCTCCTCAGCTCATCTCTACTATTAATAGTACATTGATTGTCATTGAAAGTCCATACCAGTGTTCCCTCTAAGCTGCGCTGCAGCATAGCTTCATAGGTGATTAATCAGCCCGCCCAGTCAGAGGTTCAGAGCTGACTGATTGGGCGGAGCTAATTAATCACCTGTGAAGCTGTGCTGCCATGCAGCTTAGAGGAACACTGGCCCACACTTGCCAATAGTTAGTAGTATCTGACATACAGGCCTGGTCTACACTACAAATTAGGCTGGCATAACTATGTTGCTCTGGTGTATAAAAAATTCATATCCCTGAGTTGTACAATTATTCTAACCTAAATCCTTGTGTAGACAGAACTAGGTTAATGGAAAAATTCTTCTGTTGATCTAGCTAGCACCTCGTGGGGTGGTAGATTACCTATGCAAAAGGGAGAACCTGTCTCACTGATGTAGGGTGAGTCTACACACAAGTATAGACATACTCACAGGCTACATCTACACTGCCAGTTTTTGTGGCAGAAAATATGCTAATGAGGGACTCATTTGCATGAGTTGCGATCTCATTTGCATGTTTCCTGACGATTCGTTTTTGCGCTAGGGGTTTTTGTGCAAAAACAAGCGGTGTGGATGTTTCCTTTTTGAGCAAAAACCCCTTTTTCCACAAGATCGGTATACCTTTGAGGCATAAGGATCTTGCAGAAAAAAAGGGGTTTTGTGCAAAAAAGAAAATGTCCATACTGCTTGTTTTTGCGCAAAAGCCCCAGCGCAAAAACAGATCTGCAGAAAATATGCAAATGAGATCACGACTCATGCAAATGAGTCCCTCATTAGCATATTTTCTGCTGCAAAAACTGTCAGTGTAGACGTAGCCCCCAGTAGTTATTTCCTGTACTTGAAATAGGAACACACTTATGCAGTTAAATACTAAGTGAGAAAAATGGCAGTAGTGGGAATATTTTACTTAGAATAGATTAGCACATGTAAGAAGCCAGTATAGCCAACATGAGTGCAATAGATGGGCCAGACGAGATGAGACTAAAGAGAGGGAAAACACAAGTTTACCAGAAATGCAGATTAGCAAATGTTTAGATTTCTAAAGTACTCGGCACTGGCCTTTCTTCAATCCCACTGAAATCAGTGGGAAAATTCCCATTGAGCTCAAGATTTAGGTGAATGCCGAACATGTGTGAAAATCCCACCACAAATGTCCAAAACGCATTTGCTATGGAGGACAATTCTATACTATAATCCTCATTGTTCTCTTTTCTTTTTCTGCTCAGAACACAAGAGTGAGATTGTCCACCGTTACAACGATTTAAAGGAAGAGTATTTTACAGGAGCGTAAGTAAACATTGAAGTTACATTCTGTAATGATGATGATCATCGTCTTCTTCTTTTACATTTTTAGTTGGCCAAAAAACCCCACCAAGATGAATCAATAGAATACAAGTGAAACATATAAACAATGAATGGGACAGGAATGTTAGCCTGCTAAATGTCTAATTAGCTAAGATATAGACAAACTTGTTTGATTCCTGAAGCAATCATAATCCTACATTTGATTGATGCTCCAGTGTGCACCAAAGTACCATTGTCTGTCCTAATGGCAACACAAGTCACAATACCACATGCAAAATTTAGTCAGAATACATCAGTGACCCGCTCCCCCAACCCCAGGGCTTAGGAGTAGTGTGGATGTGATTCCCATTGGATAACTGAAGGAATCACATTTGTAGATCAAAAGGATGTTTGTTTCTTTGAAGCAAGTCAGCTTGATCTATATGGCTTTTAGGGATAGTGGAGTTAGCTGAAGATCTCATTATTTCACAATGAAAATAATAATTACTTATTTATAGCACCTACAGGAATGCTGGGTACTAATTTCAGGAAATACACAGAAGAAAAATCTGAGACATTTATACTCTGTGTCATAGTCTTGCTAGAGAAGTGTTAAGATAAACCCTACAGCAGAAAGAGGGATGAGGAAGGATATCGATTGTGGAAATATAGTTATGTGTTTTCCCAGTTTAGGCATCTGTTTCTGATTTGAATGCATAATATTTGCTCAAAACAATTTGCATAATTGTGCATGCAAATTTGTGTACATGGGTACTGAGGTGCCCAGAACATTTGGCTCTCACTCATTTTTATGAGCCTACAGCAAACTTCTTGCCTGCCTCTTTCATTCAGTGGTTCTCTGCCTGGTTACCATAGATAACAGCAATATCTGTGAGTCCAGAAGCAAACTAGCAATTCAGGAAAGTTGGTGGGTTTTTTTTAAAATTTACATCTTTAAATATATGCTTTGTCTTTCAGTACCCTGATCACATTTGCTCAGTATCTGTACAAGTGCCCTTATGAAGAGGTAGCTAAACGGGTGAAGACTGTTGTGGATCTTGCACACAAGTGTGTTGCCAGTGAGGAGGACCCAGAGTGTTCGAAATCAGTGGTAGGCAAAGTGTCCATTGTTATACTGATTCTTCTCTGCTTACACTGCTAATACAGCGTTGTGATAAAGAACTCAGTAGTAGTCTGTATGGGTGTGTCTACGCTAGCTCTAGCTTGATCTAGGGAGGCTAACGAGGGAGACCGAAATTGCAAATGAAGCACGGGATTTAAATATCTCGCGCTTCATTAGCATGTTCGGTCGCCATTTTAGAAATTGACTAGCTCGGTAACTGCCCGCGCTTCACACGCGCCATGAAACGGATTCGAATTAAAGCCCTAAATCGAATTATCTGCAAACCTCATTGCAGGAGGAATACCAGCTAATTCGATTTAGGCTTTAATTCAGAATATTTCACTGCCGCGTGTAGACGCGGGCAGTTACTTTGGGCTAGTCAATTTCTAAAATGGCGACCGGCCAGGAACATGCTAATGAAGCGTGGGATATTTAAATCCCGTGCTTCATTTGCAATTTCGGTCGGCCTCATTAGCCTCCCTAGATCGAGCTAGGGGGCTAGTGTAGACATACCCTAATAGCAAACCAAAAGCACTTATTGGTTTTTCATCCCAAAATTTTAAGACTCAAGTTTTGATACTGCTAGTGAGCTGCACTCCATATATATATTTCTGAAACATGGTGCTTGATTCTCTTACATTTTGAGAGTTGGATTTCCAAAAAGCATCTAAGGCCAGGCCTACAACAGGGGGCAATGTCAAATGGAGATATGTCACTCTAGCTATGTGAATTGCTTGCTCCAGTGCAATAATGGAGTCACCAATAGTGCAATCAGCTGTTGGTTTAGTGGGTCTTTAGTGGGTCTCCCTTCAGGAGATCATTCCCCCAGCACCGATCTCCCAGTAAGTGTAGACAAGGCCTAAATGACTTAGAAGCTTATGTTCCATTGATTTTCAATGGGATGTAGGGTCTTAAATCTTTTCTCAGATTTTCACATGTGTTTGAGTGTCTAAAATGCATAAGTATTTAGCTTGTTTAGGCATTTTAGAAAATTCCAGTAGTAGGCACCTAAGCATGTTATGCATCTTCAGGTGCCTAAATAATTTTGAAAATTTGGCCCTTAGCCACTTTTGAAAATGTTTACCTTGAGTGCATTAAATTTCCACAGATGCTTGCCTAGTCAAGTCAGTTCCAATCTGAACTCCCATGAATTTTGAATGCTTTAAAATTTGGAAGCAGATTTGATTTTTGAAACTTGTGCTCAGTCACATTGGCTCTTAGGCAATACTATAGTTAATGTGCCACTTTGGGACTGTAGTCTAGGTGATTCTAACTGGTAATTCAAACTACAGGAATCCCATGGCTTCATCTCAAAGGCTGCCCACATTTACATTTAACTATAGGAACAATAGTTGCTTCCCAAATTAACCTGTCTATGCCCATTGACTTCAGCGGGGCTACCTGCATACGGTGAGCAGGATGAGTTCTACAGACTATTAAGTCAAACCTTCGGTGAATCTCTCTGTCGTAAAGCATCACAATGAGAAAGGTAATATAAGTATAGGACCAGATTTTCAGATGGTCCCAGTTGACATAACTCTAAGTTATGAGCCATGTCTTGTAAACTGGGTGAGATTCTGGCCCATGGTCTTTTCAGAGTAGATGTATTTTATAAAAGAAATTTAGATGAGTGAAACTTTACATCAGACATTCCATGAGCAACCTTAACTCTGACTCTAGACAATGTATTTTCCCCTATAGCCTATTATCATCCTGGATGAGATCTGCAAAATAGATGAGCTTGCTGAAGCATACGGTGCAATGGCCAACTGTTGTAATAAAACAGACCCTGAAAGAAATGAGTGTTTCCTGTCCTTTAGACATTCTGCTTCAGAGCACCTTCCTCTATACCAAAGACCAGAGCCTGAAGTAATGTGCAAGAAATTCCAAGATGACAAAAAATCATTTATGGCACAGTAAGGACATTGATGTTATATATTTTAATATATTTTTATGTGTTTTAATTTGTGGAGAACAGCCGTACTCAATATGCTCCCTGTGCTATGCCACCACACATGAACACATTTTAGAAAAATTGCTTCAGAGTGTGGAAGCACCTGCACTAGAGGTGAAAGTAAGTGGGAGCGGGTGTGCCTCTGGTGCACAGCTCTGGCAAGAGCTGCTTGAGCTGTGGCAAAAGCTAGTAGGGAGCTATTTAAAGAATTGGCAGGGACCCTGGTTGCAAGAGGACAGTACCTGTGAGAAATATTAAGTTACTTTCACCACCGACCTGCACACGCCCACACTGCAAACACTAAACTATGTCATGTTTGCAGCTATTAGAATGGCAGCTGGTCACAAGGTTTCAAAATTTGAAAGAAAATGTTCACTTAATGTAGTTGCTAGACTCAGTAGAATTTCATGATTTGAGAATGTTTCAAATAAAAAGCAAGTTTTTCAGATTAGATGGAAAAGCAAATTTTTCAGAAAAATTTCAAGAATTTTTATTTTGAAATCTTGATTTTTGTCATTTTTTTCTTCACTCTTGCTTTTTGGATTTTTCGTCCCTCTTTCTTCCTTTTCCCATTTTGTTACTGAAGAGACAGGGAAATGGTGAAATAAAGAGAGAAAGAGAGAGAGAGAGTTGCAGCTTCCTACCTCCCAAAAACTCTTAAAAGGGTTTTTTTTTTTTTTTTTTTTAATAGAAATAAACACCATGGAATTTTGAAAGTTTTGTCCTCCAAATTAATAAAGAATGTTAACAAAAATGTGAGCAGCTGAAAATGTAAGGTGTTCACACAAGTATCTCCAATACAGCTGAGTACTTCTTTTGTGATGAGAGCTCCATCCTGCGCACATGGCTCCTCAGTAGTTTCCAGAACTAGAACTGATTTGTTTTAGTATAGAATTGTTTCATACATGCTTTGTATAGACTAGAGGCTATTTGTTGTTGGTGTAACACATGTGGTTTTGTATTTTCTTTTCAGTCACATTTATGAGGTCGCAAGACGGCATCGTTTTCTTTATGGCCCCACACTCCTTGCTCTGGGTTTGGAAGTTGAGCAAACAATTGAACACTGTTGCAAAGACACCAACAGTAGTGTTTGCTTGGATGAAAAGGTATTCAGATTTTCAGCGTGAAAAAACAAATATTGCTAGCTTTTAAAAAGTAGCCTTCTGACCTTAACTGTACTTCTGTTTATTCAACAATTTTAATCTTAAGAGGCCACACTCAAATCTTCTTTAATAATATTTTTCAAATCATTTTGTTAGGTCAATATTTTTACAATCTCCAGGGAAATCTTGAAATTTAAATATCTCTCTCTTTCCTCCTCATCCCCACCATTCTATTTGTATACACTAATCTTTGGCGGGTGGAGGGAGTGGTTAAAGCAGTGTACACAATTGACAGATTACTGGCACTGAAATTAGTGGCCTGTGAAAATGGCACAGGAAATGTTGATCAAGTTATGTGAAAATAGATGTAGTTTGTTCCAGGGAGAGAGTGAGTGTGTACTACACATTTCGGGGGAGGGGGAGAAATCAAACATTTATTGGCTGAGTATAGACTATAATGACTCTGAAGCAGCATGAAATACAGGAGTGCAAGGTTGGAATAAGACACACAGGCATAAGGGGTTACTATATTTCTGCCCTGAGCAGACAAACTGGCCATGAAATGTCACCACTATGGTTATAAGTATAAAATGGATGGCACTTTGGTTTACTTTCTTTTCACTCTCCTGATCTGGTATCAGTATGGACCAGTAGCAGAGTATCTTCTCTGACATACAGTTTATGGGAAAGTTCTGCCTTTACTAATACTCAGAGCTACTGACTGACCATTCAGTCCTGATTACTTCTGGGAGGTGGTTCAGATGCCACAGAGAGCAGCATGCTGTCCTGCAAGCACAGGGCTGTGCAGTCCCATTCAAATCATTTGGACTATTTATAGAGAAAGGTGCTCCTTAAAGAACAATTGGGGGATGTAATACATCCCCAAGCAAAAATAAAAGGCTGGACCATGAATTGCTAAAGATTGCATAATGCATTGTAGGTTTGCTTGGACTTTAAGTTAATCAGGCAAGGGCTACTGGTGTTTCTAAACTGGTGCTTCAAGCCTTTCTTATCTCTCACATATAATCATGTTGTTTGACAATGTGCGTCTTATTACTGTAGCTCCCTTTGATAAAAAAAACAGTCCTCATGGTGAGCAAGAAGAACACCTACCTTTGTGAAATCCTGAAGAAATTTGGAGAAAGATCTTTCAAGGGACAGTAAGTCTCTGACCACTGAATACATGTAAATGTAGCTATATAATTGCTCAAATGCACGTATACTGAGGAGGATACACTTCATCTATAGTCAGACGATGACCAAATTTAGCATAAAGGCTAAATCTGGTTACTAATTAACATGTTTTAATGGCTACTGCCTATGAGACCTGACCGTTCTTTGAGGGGAACTACAAAAGTGCAAGTACAAAACAAGATTAAAATGACTGATTTAATTTAAGCTTTTCTGCTTGCTGATTTAAATCAGATTACATTAACTGATTTAAAATTCCTTTAAATAAATCCATCATGATTTAGTGTAACCCAAATTGTAATGTCTTGCAAGCTTCCTATTTAATACAGAGCTTTAAATCAGAGCTTTAAACATTTTTCTGATTTCCCCCTTTATAGTATTATTGCTACATTTAGCCAGAAATTTCCTAAGGCTCCATTTTCAGAAATTCATAAAATTGGAACCGAAGTCGCACATGTTCACTTGGAGTGCTGTGCTGGTGACATGATAGAATGTACAGATGACAGGGTAAGTTACGTTGTTTTTTGTTGTTAACGTACAGTTCTTCACCTATATACTCTTGGCTGGTTGACATCTCAGCCCTTAAAAAGTCAGAGCTGGATCCTTAGCTAATGTACACTGGACTAACTCCACTGGCTTCAGTGGAGCCAGTTTACAGCAGCTCTGGATCTAACAGTTACATCAAAAGAACATTAAATTTGAAAGTCAAGCATTCAAAAGCTAAGAAATGCCAGGAATATATTTCCTTTTGTCACCTTAATTTGGACAGTTTGTGTGTATATATTATACAGTTTTTAATTATGTGATAATTCTATACTATTTATCCATGTTAATATTCTTTTAACAGTTTTTTTTAAAAGCCTAGAAAATTACAAAAAAAAAAAAAGGGGGTCATATGGCATCATATTGGATTGGAACGTTTAGCTTCAGCATGCAGATTGTGAGTGTATGGAGTAACGAATAGGTGGAGTATGCCATTAATCTCTATGTGGACCAGTACTAGAGGTTGGATGGGATATTTTGCTAGTGGGTTTCAATGGTATTTATTGACAGTGGAGGAATAGGGAGGCTCAGATCTTAGGTTCCATTTCAGGCCTGGGAGAGGCATGTGCTTTAGTGGGCACAAACTCTTCTGATTGCTCCCGCCATGCCTGACACCTTTTACCTTGTCCCATCCAACTTGCCCCTGCCCTGTACATACCTGACCACTGGATCCTTGGCCCAGACCCGTCCTCTTCACCTAGTCAGTCTGAGGAGTGGAGACTGTTCCAGTCTCCTCCCACAAAGTTAGTCTCACCCCTGGAGACTCCCAGTGTCAGTAGTGGTCACTCCATTCCTGATCTTACCCACCCCTAGTCTTCCTTGTCCCAATCTACTCCCTCAGCCCCCCCTCCCAACAGCTTAGGTCCCCTTTGCATTTGAATTAGGCTGTTTCCAAAGGGGAGGTCACCAAAATTCTTTTAGCCTTGTGTTTCAATGTATATATCCCCAGACACATTTAGCATGAAGTAGACATCTGGTATGGAAAATATCCATCCAACAATAAGTTCAGCAAAGTTATAAACAACTGAAAACTGAGTTGAAGAGAAAGCATCGGGCAAGCTTAATACTAAGCTGTATAATGCAAGCAATAGTAATGGCTTGTCATCTTGCAGCATTCTGGGAGGTTCTAGCAATTCATTAACAGAAAGCTCTTGCCTGTAACATGTATATACAGGGGAGCCAACAGCCTCCATGGGCCCCTGGGCAAGGTGGGAGTAGCCCAGCTCTGTGCTATCAGAAGTGGTAGGGCTTTGGGTGGAAGAGGTGGGGCTGGGAGCAGCCAGACCTCCCCCTGCCCCACCCTTAGAGCTGTATAGAGAATGTGTAGCATGGCACTTCAGTGATGAGTTAAAGGACCCAGGGCAACTGCTCCCTTTGTCCCCCTCTTTCGGTGGGCCTGAGTACTACAATTTCAGATTAAGGTGTGCACAGAGGCAAGGAGCATGCTAGCCAGTCAGCTGTTCTTTGCGTATGAGGTATTTATGCATTGTTTATTAGTCCAAATTCTTAAGTAGGCTCCAAGGCTCAGTCTAACAATCCTTATTCAAGTAATGCCTTTAAACTCAATGGGGTGACCCTCATGGGTAAGGGCTGCAGATCTGGGCCATGAATGTGTGGTAGATAACTATTTCACAGTGCTCACCAATTTCAGTGATGGGCAGCTTTCAGACCCATAGCAAGTTGTGGCACAGAGCTGACTTCTATTGGTTTTTTTTTGTTTTTTGGGATTTTTTTTGCATAGTGTCCCCTTATAGCAGCTGACATGACTTATGTTCTAGATAGGGATTAGGTAATTGAAAAGATAAAGTGTCAGTCCCTTGTGTCAAGGTGCTTGATGACTTCTGCTACCTATAGCAGCCTGTTCACACCCTCATCCCCCCCTCCCAGCTTTCTAATGACAAAGGAAGGGACATCTCCTCCCCATACTGGGCCAGGGAGCATGACAAGGGCACCATGGCTCCAGCCAGGTTCCAGCAGAAACAAGTGTACCAGTGGCTGGAAATCCTTTGCCTACTCTTCATTAGGTAGAAAGCAGCCTAGCGGAGTTCTGATTGTAGCCTTCTAAAAAATTGTTTCCTCTCTCTGGTGAATTTCCATTTCTTTAGCAGATTGGCAAGAACAGCTCTGACTTAGGCCTCAAAGTTGTAAGAAGAAAAGCAACTGGGAAACTAAAAATAAGTAGATGCTTATTAAGGCCTTTTATCTGACACTCTATCATTCCTTCGGCAGCTAGAAGTTACGAACTATATCTGTTCTAAACAAGACATCTTCTCCAGTAAAATAAAAGATTGTTGTGAGAAGCCAGTGGTGGAACGAAGTGAGTGTGTTGTTAGGGCACCATTTGATGAACCACCTGAAGGCTTGCCCTCACTAGTTGATAAGTACATAAAAAACAAGGAGTTGTGCAAACCCTTTACGGAACATCAAGGCCCCTTCCTGGGAGAGTAAGTATCGCAAATGTCACATTTTTATGTCTAGTGTCAGTGTTTTACATTTGTATGTACACAGCAGGACTGACAAGCCAGAAATGTATATCATGGAAAAATTCCTTTGTCTGGTCCTTTGAGTGGCTGACCTATCACTTTTAGGGCATGCCTACACAGCAGGGCTAAAGCCAAAATAAGCTTTGCAACTTGAGCTACATAAATTGCATAGCTTAATTCAAAATAGCCCCAAAAGCCAAAATAAGCTATCTACACAGCAGGAAGTCTGAGGTAGGGCACTCTCCCTCAGACTTCCCTTACTCCTTGTCAAATGGGGGTTACAGGAGTCGGTGTAAGAAGTCCTCCAGCTTGACATTATTTTGACATTATGTTGAAATAATTGCATGTAGTATAGACACGGACTATGTTATTTCGGAATAACATCAATTATTCCGAAATAATGCGGCTGTGTAGATGTACCCTTAGTGTCTTGAAGTTCTACCATTTCCCTCTATTGCAATTCCCATATTTTGCGATACAATGTATTACCCTTCTTTTGAGCGTGAAATCCAGCTGTCTTTTGTTAGCCACTGGCATAAGATTCCTTTTCATTCAGGAGTTCCATCTGCTTAATACACATTTTATTGTCCCTGACCCATAGCTTCTCCATCAGTCATGTTGAAAGACTGTTCTTAGATCTCCAAAAATAATATTAGCCAAGCTGCTGCTCCACCACCCATGCACAGGAGACCTACAGCCAAATGTGGGGGAAAAAAATTGTAATATCTTTTATTAATCATAACTACAGAGGAGACAGGTCCCTTTTTCCAGCTCTGCTGTCCTAAAAATGCATTATTTGTAAATGGTGATTTTGGCTTTAATCCCTCTGAAACTGACGTAAATTAGGAATGGTTTTATTGATGCCAATAGAGTTATATCAGTGTGCAAATTGGCATAAGGGAGTGATCCATCGACTGAAAAACTCCAACTGGTATCAGTGGGAATCTGATCAGGCTGTAAGTGACAGTAGACATTTTCTTTGCCTTATCCCTAAAATCTGGGTCATCGCTTTTGTGTTGTGAGCAAGACACGAGAAGTCATTCTTCCGCTCTACTCTGCGCTGGTTAGGCCTCAGTTGGAGTATTGTGTCTAGTTCTGGGCACCACATTTTAAGAAAGATGTGGAGAAATTGGAGAGGGTCCAGAGAAGAGCAACAAGAATGATTAAAGGTCTAGAGAACATGACCTATGAAGGAAGGCTGAAAGAATTGAGTTTGTTTAGTTTAGAAAAGAGAAGACTGAGGGGGGGGACATGATAGCCGTTTTCAGGTACCTAAAAGGGTGTCATAAGGAGGAGGGAGAAAACTTGTTCATCTTGGCCTCTGAGGATAGAACAAGAAATGGGCTTAAACTGCAGCAAGGGAGGTTTAGGTTGGACATTAGGAAAAAGTTCCTAACTGTCAGGGTGGTCAAACCCTGGAATAAATTGCCCAGGGGAGGTTGTGGAATCCCCATCTCTGGAGATATTTAAGAGTAGGTTAGATAAATGTCTATCAGGGATGGTCTAGACAGTATTTGGTCCTGCCATGGGGGCAGGGGACTGGACTCGATGACCTCTCGAGGTCCCTTCTAGTCCTAGTATTCTAACAGTTACCTTCCCGTCACAGCTCAACACCGAGCCAACATATTTAAATTGTTGCACAGAGTAACTCTGTAAAATATCAGAGGTAGCCGTGTTAGTCTGAATCTGCAAAAACAACAAGAAACCTTGTGGCACCTTATAGACTAACAGATTTATTGGAGCATAAGCTTTCATGGGCAAAGACCCACTTCGTCAGATGCATGTAAAATAGTTTTGTTGGCTTCTCCTGGTCTATCTTTTCTTGGACGATTCGTAAGCAATTTCTGATGTAGCTTGCTATGGTTCTAGATTCCTGTCCAGTTTGTAGTTATCTTCACAGCACAGCATAAAGTCATTAGTCATAGTCTCACAATACGTCTCTGCCAGATGGTGCCTGCAGTCTTGCCACCGTAACAATTCTCTAGAAACTTGGTCAGAGACTTCTCTAAATTCACAAACAAACACTTCACAAGCAATTCCTTGCATTTTTCCCTAAACTTCTGCAACATCCAGGCTGCAAACACTACATCCACTGTTGACCTTTCTGGCATAAACTTGAATTGCTTGTCTGTGTGCCAGCTCCTTCCAATGATTATTTCCATCCATTTCTTCCTGTGACTCATTAACTTGAATCAGTAATTACTACGTTTGTGCACATCTTGATGATACTTACACTTGAGAATAGGGACTAAATACGCTCCTTCTCCAGGCAGGAATTTTTTCAGTCCAGAGAATTATGCTGCTAAAGGTCAGTTGGTACCCCATCCAGTCCCACTCTCTTTCCATGTTTTAATCCTCTTTAGTGCTAAGTCTGCACTCTGGTAATAGGTATTGTGAATTTGTTGCTCAGGCATACTTCCTTCAATGATTTTGTTGCATTGTCTTCATTGAGCAATTTCTCACAAATCTGCTGCTACCTCCTAATGGTGGTAGCATCTTCCACCAGTACTCTCCCATTTTCATCTTTCACAGTTCCCAAATCCTCTGGGATTCTTTGCTTAAATCTCTGCTAGTCTGCATCTTCTTTTCTCCTCTTCCCGGAGGGTATGTCTACACGACAACATTATTTCGAAATATCTTATTTCAAAATAGTTAATTCGAAATAAGTTTTCGAAATAATGCGTCTACACACAAAAACTATTTCGAAATAGCGTTTTGCTATTTTGAAATAGCACATCCATACTGAGTGGATGCTGAATCGCATTTAAGGCCGGCCGGAACCAGGTCCGGCAGGGCATCAGGTCAGGAGTGTCTGTGTGTGGCTGCTGCCTGAGGCTATCTGAGGCTTGTGCTTAAAGGGACTCCCCCCGGACAGCCGGTTCTCAGCTTTCCCTGCTTGCTTGCCTACTTCAATAAGGGACAGCAAAGCATTTTGTCTCGGTGTGCTCTGGTTGCCCTCACTCGGGACACCACAGCACTCTGCAACATGGAGCCAGAGCTGCCCCTGGGCACTCTGGTGCTTCTCTTGGATGTGTTGCTGCGAGCCTGGCTGCACTTTCTGCAGGCTGCCATCCAAGAGGTCCATTGGGGGGGCTGTCAGTATCCAGGAGGCCCTGTGGGAGAGCTTCCACTCTGAGGAGCATTAAGAGCCTCCCTGGTCTGCCCCACTGGGGGCTTGTGCCTCATTCCTCCCTCACGTCCTTCCACTTACCCCTCCCTAACTCCCCTTCCTGATGTCAAATAAAATACACATTTTCATGAACACAAACTCTATTTAACAAACCTGGTGGGGGGGGGGCAGAGATGAAACTCTGGTGAGACAGGGGAAAGGAGGCGGGAGAGGGGAGGGGGAAACCTGTGAGGAGGGAGCTGGAAGGGGGAAGCAAGGGGGAAGAAAGGGGAGGGGAAGCTCAGGGTTGCAGGTCTTGCCAGACCAACTTGATTTTCATGCGAACCTGCTACTGGGTTCGCACGTGGCCTTTGGTGGTCAGGCTGGCAGCTATCCTGCCATAGACAGCCGCGTTCCTCTACCTAGTGCAGAGATCATGGATGTTGGGGGCATCCTCCCCAAACCTGAATAAGGTCCATGATCTCCACCTTGGACCAGGAAGGCACCTGCCTTCTCTGGGCCCTGACAGGCTCCTGGAAGCTGGCAGACTGCTCCTGGGGATCGGAGAAGGGCTGGCTGCCAGTGGCTTGCTAGCTCATGTTTTGGGGCCACTGGGTCAGGGGCAGTGACTGCTGGCTCTGGGCTGGCAGGCTTGGAGCTGGCACAGGCACTGTGGCCAGAGTCAACCCCTTTAAGGGCTCCAGGGAAGGGGGAAGGAAGAGGAGTGTTCTTGGTTGAGGCTGGAGTGGCCACGAGGGCACCCTGGGAAGGCTGGAGGCCCCCTACACAGCACTTATTTCGAAATAGCTATTTCAAATTTGGTGTTGTTCCTCATGGAATGAGGTTTACCAAATTCGAAATAAGCGCTCCACTATTTCAAATTAATTTCAAAATAGCAGTTTGGCTGTGTAGACGCTAGTAACGTTATTTTGAAATAACTTTGCTGTGTAGACATACCCTAAGTGACACCACACTCTGGGCTCCAAATGTCTAAAAGAACAAGGCCTAATGTTCTACACACCAGCTTTTACCATCTGTCTAGGCACTTAAGGCCTGCAATACTCTGGAAGCTATGCTTCTATCACAACCATTGAAAAAGAAATATAGTTTCTATTAGAGTGGTGGCCACTTCTCTAGATGATTTAATGCCTTAGAAAGTTATGCTGTATGAATGCTGTCCTGGAACACTTACACGTCACCAAAAACTGGTTGAAGAAAAGGCTACAATGGCCAAAGGAGTCTACTGAGAAGACAACTCAAATCTCTTTGTCTAAGTCTGAGTAATCACCACTGATTAACAAAGTGCTAATTACTAGGTTATGACAGAGAATCTGTAGCTACTATATTCTTAAACTTCTAATGTTGCAGTTTTAATGTTACAGATTTCTTTATGACTATTCGAGAAGTCACCCCGAGTTCTCTCCACTCATGCTTTTGCGGATTACTGGTGGATTCAAATCCATCCTGGAAGAGTGCTGCAAGAAAGAAAATGCTTCTGAATGTTACAGTCACGCAGTAAGTTCTATTGTTCAGTCATACATATTATTTTTACTATTAAGAATGTTTTGGTGATGAACTCTCCGGAGATGATTGTGACCAAAGGTATTTGGATGGGATTTCAATGGTTAGGGATTTATTGGGAATTAGAAAAGGGGATTAGTTGAGATTCGCAGAGATGATGTAGCATGAATGTGTTTGTCATTCATGACAAGGTCCTATGGTTTCCCAAAATGAACAAACAATAGGAGTAACTCCATAAGGCATTCTGAGTGCATGTAAAATGACTGAGATCATTAGGTTAAGTTCCTAATGGACATGTATACATATTGAAAAAGCAACCTCACAGAATCATCTTGTATGTTAACTTCTGCAGAGGGGCTAAAGATTCAGCAAACCAGGAGAATGGATTATTCCATCATTCTAGAGATAGAATCATAGAATACTAGGACTGGAAGGGACCTCGAGAGGTCATCGAGTCCAGTCCCCTGCCCCCATGGCAGGACCAAATACTGTCTAGACCATCCCTGATAGACATTTATCTAACCTACTCTTAAATATCTCCAGAGATGGAGATTCCACAACCTCCCTGGGCAATTTATTCCAGCGTTTGACTACCCTGACAGTTAGGAACTTTTTCCTAATGTCCAACCTAAACCTCCCTTGCTGCAGTTTAAGCCCATTGCTTCTTGTTCTATTCTCAGAGGCCAAGATGAACAAGTTTTCTCCCTCCTCCTTATGACACCCTTTTAGGTACCTGAAAATGGCTATCATGTCCCCCCTCAGTCTTCTCTTTTCTAAACTAAACAAACTCAATTCTTTCAGCCTTCCTTCATAGGTCATGTTCTCTAGACCTTTAATCATTCTTGTTGCTCTTCTCTGGACCCTCTCCAATTTCTCCACATCTTTCTTGAAATGGTCCCTCAAATCACGGGTGAAGGCAAGTTAGTGGAACACCATGTGTTGCCTCTAATTTCTGTTGTTCCTTTTAGCCATTGAACAATTTCCAAAGCTAAAAGCCCTTTATTGTCACTAAACAGGTCTAATAAGGAGAAAAAACCCAACTAATTTTGTTTTTCCAAAACCTAAATGGATGGATTTGAATTCAGTTTCAAAATCTTATGCTACCATAATATGAATAATGACAGCACGGTGTGTGGCCCCGGTGAGGATCAGGGCCACATTGTACCAGGCCTTCTACAAATGTATTCAAACCGTCCCTCTCCCAAAGAGCTTACCATTCAGAGAGACAATCTAACTAGACAGAATGCAAATGGATTTGTCAGAAGGTGAAAATGAGCTTATGCAACTTGTACAGTGCTACCAGATCCAATTGCCAGAAGATGAAGCTAGAACAATTTCAACTGAAAATAAGTTGTGATTTTTGCAATAAGAATAATTAGCGATTGGAAGAACTTAATGTGATGGTTTTGGTCACAGCGATCCCCTTGAAACTGTCATTTAACATTCTGAAATACCACTGAGCCTGCCTAGCTACCCTCTGGAGCACTCCCCTCCCCTGTCCTGGAAGATGCGGTTCAGCAATTTGCTCCAGCGATGGCACTGAATTAGGGTTACAGCCCACACCAGACACAGAGACACTGAGATCAGCTCAACTCTGGGAAGGCTCAGTCAAGATACAGAGTACATCTAAACGACGTGTTATTTTCGAAAGAAGATAAGCAAATTCTACAGGAATTTGCATATCTTCTTCCCATCTCACTTTTGAGTACTCTTTCGAAAAAAGGCGCTATTGCATGCAAACTGTGCTTTTTCAAAAGAGAGCGGCTACACTCTTTCAAAAAAGTGGCTTGCTTTTTTTGACAGAACTGGTTGTAGTCTAGATGCTCTTTTTCGACAGAGGCTTTGTCAACAGTATCTGTCGACAAAGCCTCTGTCGAAAAAGGTGTGCAGTCTAGACGTAGCCATAGCGTGGTTAGGGCAATAGACAGTCAGGATGTCAGATTCAGTTTGCTAGTCTGCCACAGACTTGTGCCTGCCTTTGGGCAAGGCAGTTGGGCTGTCTGACTCAGTTCCCCGTCTGTATACTGGGAATATTTTCATAACTCAAAGCCAGGGGTGATTGGTGAGAGGAGACATGGGGGGGCCACCAGCCAAGTGAGCCCACTGAGCCCAGGGAAGGGCCAGAATAAGCCCCCTCTTCTTCAGGCCCTGCTTCTCCCTGCCCCTGCTCTGCCCCAGACCTTGCACCTCTCCCCTCCTCATCCCTGCGCTCATTCCACCTCTTCCACCAACCACAGTAGCCCAGGCTACTGCTGGCAACAGGGGCCCACCCCTTCCATCTCCCACTCACCAGCAGCAGTGAGAGAAGCAGAACAACCCTGCTCCAGCTTGCTCCGTCCCCCCAGCTGTGTTGCGTTGCTTCCTGCTAGTGAGCATGGGAGTGGTCTGACCCCACCTCAGAGCAATGCACTGGGAGAGCAGAGCAAGCTGGGGCCATGTTGCTCTGCTTCCCCTGCCACTGCTTGTGAGTGCTGGGGGGGGAGGGCGGGGACCTCTGCTGCAGGCACTAAGCCCCTCCGGTAGTTGCCCTGCTTGCTACTGGTTGGACCCTTGCTGCTCCTACCCATGGTCTTGGGGCATGTGCCCCCCTCATGTCTCCACTATGTGTCACTGCTGTGCACAGCTGTGTTGGGAGGACAAAAAGACAAGATTGCAAGCATTTCAGACACTCTGGTGATGAGGTCCGTCGGTGTACCTCAGAAATAGGATAGAATACTTCTGATTAGACAGGCCTAAATTGAATAGATAGGAGCTTTTCTGTGAATTGGGTGTCTGCTCTAATGAGAGCCTTAAATAGATATGCTTGCCTTTAACAATGATTATATTTACTTGCAGGAAGAGAAACTCAAGAGTGGTATCCAGGAGACTCAAGAACTAGTAAAGAAAAACTGTGATTTCCTGGCCAGCTCAGGAGAAGCTGAATTCCTAAAATTGTATGTTTGTTTTGGAATGTCTTCTTGTTTATGTAATGAACGTTCAGGGTTTTGTAAAGGTGAAATTCTTCAGACCCGAATGAATAAGACAAAAGTACAACTTAACCATTAGCATTTGTTCCTTTGGCATTGTGGAAGATGTCATTATTCCAATTCAGAATAAGAGTATTTTGAAGTTATGGTATGAACAGGAAGGTAGGCTTCTACAGCCCATGTTAGACTCATTGCTGCTTCTGTTACTATGGGTGAGGATGCAAAAGATTGGTTTAGCTTTGGACAGTTCAGTTTGTACTTTAGTGAACAGCCCTAAGTGATTTTTTAAAAAGTTTCTTCATAGTTGAACTTTATTCGATTTTTTTTATTCGATGAAATATTGTTATTTCAGACTTGTCATCCGCTACACCCGGAAAATGCCTCAGGCATCAACTGAAACATTGATTGAAATCTCAAAGGAAATGGCAGATGTTGGCAGCAAATGCTGCCAGGAACCTGAAGTTAAACGCATATCTTGTATAGAAAGACGGGTAAATATATTTATTTATCTTAGCTTTTGTTATGTTTCTGTTTATTGCACCTTTACTTCTCAGCAGTGATTTAAAGGGTCCAAGGCTTCAGCTGCTACCACAATAGCAGCAGTAGCCTACAGGAACCCCAGGCCCTTTTAAATTTCTAGGCCCCAGGACAGCTGCCTTTGTCTCCCCGTCAGTAGCCCTGTCTCTGTGTATTCTGCCCAAATGCAGAGACAGTAGCAATTTTGTTTATGAAGGTGCAACAGCTTGTTAAGGAGGAAATACAAAGTATGGTCTCTCTTTATGGCCAAGACATTATTTTTCTAAATAGCAGCCTAAAGTTAGGTTTCCACATACATAGTTAGAAATGAACCCCACTTGCAATGGAGATGAGCTCCCTAAATGCTGGTCATCATGAAGGCATCATGAACTAGGTTGTATTTAAAGGCAGTTTAAAGATTTTTAGCATTTCTGGGCAGAGGTCTAGGTCTGGAAGTAGGTGCATCTTCCTGGGAAGTGATGACATTTGTAAAACTAGCAGAAAACACCTAATGTGAATGAACATGGACAGTTTTATTACTAGTTTAAGTCTGCTGAAGACGATGCCATTGATACATTAGAGCATAAGAAATTACGTCACTTTTCTGGAAGATGGCTGCCTTCAAAGGTAGGCTCAGAAATGCCAGTTCTAAATCCTTTCCTAATCACCGACTGTATGAAATGTTGAGGGTTTGAATAAAATACACGGTGCTTTCTTTAGAAAAGGCAACTTGTATTAGTGACCATCACTTGTCTAAGCTTCTAACGGGATGATTGCATGTTTTCATTCTCTGTTTTCATTGGTTCTCTGCTTTACAAGAAGTGAAAGCTGCCAGCTCCCCTGCTATCCTATTGTGACAAAGAACATGCATTGTTTTTATTAACATTGGCACTAAAAGCGCTACAAACCTTATTTTGTTGCTCTCCCTCTTTGTTCAGCTGAGCATGGTGATTCAGGAGATGTGTCAGAGGCAGGAAGCTACACCTGTAAATGAAAAAGTCGCACACTGCTGTAATGACGCCTATGAAGACAGGAGACCATGTTTCACCAAGTTGGGAGTGGATGAAAGCTACAGTTCCACTAAATTTGAGCCTGCAATGTTCACCTTCCATGAAGATTTGTGCACCGCCCCTGCTGAAACGCAGCAAATGAAAAAGCTAATGTAAGTTGTCTGTTTGCTACTTCACAGCAGATTATCAGAACTTAATTTAAGATGGAGAAGGAGAGGCTCAGCTTAACATAACACTGCACGTGGAAAATTATCAAAGCCATGTTGGTGTCAGGATATTAGAGAAGCATGGTGGGGGAGATAATATCATTTATTGGACCCACTTCTACTGGTGAGAGAAACAGGCTTTTGGAGCACAGAGGGATCTTCTTCAGGTAGGGGATAGGTACTCCCAGAATCACAGCCAAATGTAAGGTGGGTGAAACAATCACTATACTCTCAAATGAGCTTGCATAGGAAAATGATTAAAAAAAAAAATCAGCAACACCCTATCACCTGTGGGTGAACTCTTATCACAAAGTGTTTACCCCATATCGGAGCTCTCAGTCCTCATCCTCAAAGGAAACCTACACACATTTTAACAAGATTAGCCTGGGTACTTGAATTCACCACTCTGCTAGACACCAAAAATTATGGACAAAATGGAGCCACTGAGATTTATGGATTTTTACAAGAATCTGTAACCCGAAATGCCCTCTTTTTGTCCTATGACTACCAAGGTGTTAATGGTGTCAAGTATCAGAGAGGGGTAGCCGTGTTAGTCTGGATCTGCAAAAGCAACAAGGAGTCCCGTAGCACCTGATAGACTAACAGATGTATTGGAGCATAAGCTTTCGTGGGCAAAGACCCACTTAGTCAGATGGTGTTAATGGGCCACTCTACCTGGAATAGTCCCGTGCACACATTTTAACTGCTTGTGGTAAACAATCTGTTCCACCTTGCATTGTGTGATGCACGGAACAGGATTCCTAGTCCTAAAGAAGAGCTCTGTGTGGCTCAAAAGCTTGACTCTCCGACAGAAGTTGGTCCAATACAAGATATTGTATCACCCACACCTTGTCTCTACATTTTCTATACACTGTGAGGAATCATTTGCTTCTATAGCGCCATGGTAGCCTTTTACTAGTGAGTCTTCAATGCACATGATGAATTTTCTATCTAGCCAGGACTTGGCAGCTATTGTTTTCACAACTGTAGCCATTCAACTGTAGCAAAAATTATTGCCCACCCCTGACATAAGACCCAACTCTGCCAGAATGGCTTAAGGAGGGACTTGGATGCTGGCTTTGCCAATCTTCGCAAAAAGAAATCTTTTCCTGGCATAAGGGCAATGTTACAGAAGGGATGAAGGCAGTTGTGGGAACAGTGGATGAACAGTATCACGAGGCTAGAGTTGTAAGAAGAGTGGAGAAAGCATAAGTGGTGGCTATTTAATGTTTACTTTGTATATTGTTATATTCCACATTTAGGGCTTGATCCAAAGTCCACTGGAATCAATGGGAAAAAACTCCCATCAACTTCACTGGACATCAGATCAGGCCCCTATGGAGTATACTGGAAAGCCACAAACAGGCCATGGATCTGCACAGGGCATTACAAACTGATAATCAAGTCTCAACAAGAAGTATTCATTTTACATTGCTGCATATTGTGTTCTTTCAGAATGCTGGTCAATCTCATTAAACTGAAGACCACTGCAACAGATGAACAGCTGCAGAAAATCATCACAGATTTTACTGCCATGGTACAAAAGTGCTGCAAAGAAGTATCACATGAGACATGCTTTGCCACAGAGGTATCTCACTATTTTCATGTACCAAGGACTTATTTTGAATTAAAGGCATTGATATTCTCCACTTATATCCACATCTTAATTAAATGTGCAGCAACCCAGAATGGCTATATATGCAGAAGCAATAGTTTTGCCTACATGATACAAATACACGGTTGACAAAATTGCTGGGCCTCAGGGTAAAGAAACGGGGGGCCCAGCTCTGTGCTCCGGGAAGGGATGAGGCCGTGGGTAGAATGAGCGGGGCCGGCCCTCAGTGCCACCGTTAGCACTTTGCGTCTCCCATCCCAGGCAGCCCTTAGAGCCTCCTGGAGCATGCCGTATGGTGCTGCCAGGAGCCCCAGGCCCTTTTGAATTGTCAGGCTGAGGGGCAAATGCCCCACCCTGCCACATCAGCAGGCCTGTATTTTATTTATCATATATATAAAATAATGTGTGTGGGGGGGAAGGGGAGAGGAGTGTCTCTGTGTGTATGTGTGTGTGTGTGTGTATTGCTGCAGCTGCATGTACAGAGATTATTTAAATCTTCTTGAGCTTGCATCCAATATTTTCCTTTTGTGCTAAAGATTCTTCTAAGAACACCCAAAATAGGAAATGTAGGGATTATGGATGAATACTGCATCTATATAATTCAGCCCAAAGAGGTTTGAATAACAGCATAGAAAGAGAAAGAGCTGGGCAAATTATGTTCTGTGGACATTCATTCCAATTTTTAAACAAGTTTACTTTGACTAACTTTTGTTTACTTTTGCTTTTGTTGAATACTCAGTCACTCATCTTTAGCAGACATTGGAGAATAGTGTCAGAAAGCAACTTCTGCAAGTTTTAAGCTTTATGCTCATTCAGTCAGGAGATAAATGTGCAATGTGTCTTGTGACCAGTCAAAACATTTCAGATTTCAAAATTCAAAAATGAAATATTTGGAAAAAGCCACTCTGGAGCAACCTACTCAGAATCATTCACAGAAGCCAGAAAAATAATTTAAGGCTCACAGACAACTCAGAGAAAAAGTATTACAACTGTCAAATATTATGCATTACTCAGTTGGCTCTCATGACACATAACCTCCCTTTAGAATTGTCCCTATCCAATTTTAATGACGACTTATCCAAAACTACTTATATTATCTTCCATATATTTAATATAGCCATATGAACATATAATTGAACACACAGAATTGGGATATTTTAGACTAATTATGGGCTTTACTTTTCACTAATTACTCAGATACCATACTGGTGGGCACAATTACAGGCACAGAGGATATTAATCTTTTGGAAATAAACTTCTATATAAACAGATTTTATAACTACGAACTTGCAGAATGAAGTATGAACTCCTGTAGCAAGCCTCTGCACAGCCTAGCCACTTAGGGACTAGGGCTGGTTGGCCACAAGTCTTCCAGCCCTTAAGTACAAGCCACTCAGTAACAGGACCATCTCATCAAACCTCCTGTGTAACTAGGGTTGCCAGGTGTCTGGTTTTGAACTGGACAGTCCAGTATTTGAGCTTTCTGTTGGGAAACAAATTGAGAAAATAGAAATGAGAAAATAGAAATGTCCAGTATTTTCTAAATAAGATGTAATGTAGATTGTGATGAAATGTCAAATGTGTCCAGTATTTTTGTTGAAACAGTCTGGCAACCCTATGTGTAACACAGAACACGACGTTTAGATTATGAAAGCTTTCTGTACTATGCAGTTTACTTGCTGTGATTTTCTTTTGCAAATATTTGTAATCTTTTTCCAGGGTGCAAAACTGATAGACGAAGTGAAAACCATGTTAGGAATTGTGGGAGCCTAAAGCATTTCAGGTAACAGCGACAGGATTTATATATCGGGAGCTCTGTTCATTTAATGAATATGAACAAATATGCTCATAATTTAAAATGCCAGATTTCTTCCTTGTTATTATTTGTGTTGCTATTGTGCATAGGAGTCAGGGGGCACCAACAGCTTCTACAGGCACCTGGGCAAAGTATGTGTGTGTGTGTGGGGGATGAGGGAGGTGGAAATTCACTCTACAAGAAGGGGAAGGGCCTCAGGCAGAGACAGAAGGGGTGGGGCCTGGGGCAGCTAGCCCTGAGCACTGCCCCGAGTGTGGCAGTCCTGCAGTGCCATCCAGGACACAGCACCCCTCTTCAGCCCTTAGCACTGCCCACAGCATTTGGCGCTCTGGCAACAATTTAAAGGGCTAAGGACTCCAGCTGCCACCGCACTAGCAGGTCCCTAGGGTGATTGTCTCCATTACCCCGTCCGATGGCCTGCCAGGAGCCCTAGTAATGGGCTATGACATTGCTCTAGGTCTAGTACAAACACAAAATGAAAAGATGGTCCTTTCCCCTTATACACTTGGTTTTTGCTCTTACAAGAGTGTGCCAAATTTTGCTTCCCAGATTCAGAACTGGTTTCCTAATTATTCCTTTATCATCATCAGCACTGAACAACTTACTACTGGTGGTTTAGATGTACATTTTCATTTTATCAAGTCATTCTTTTGGTTTCTCTTTCTACTTAGGTCACCAATGGAGAAAGATGAAATTAATCTGTGAAAGTGCTCTTGTACTTTGCTCCTCCGACCTGACACTGACACATGGTTTAGAATGCCGTTTAAAAAAACCACTCAACATTTTATGAACCACAGATTCTTCAGAAACTTCTCAATTAAGAATAAAAAAAACATTTGAAAAAAACCCTCATTGTTCTAGTCTGTTGATTAATTTTATGATACAAAAAGTTGCATTGAATCGTAGGACTAGAAGGCTACTTCTATACTGCAGCACTATTTCGGGATACCTCCAGTATCTCAAAATAGCTATTCCACATTTCTGAGTGCGCCTGTTATTTTGAAATATTCTGATGTCCCTGTAAATCTCATTCCATGAGGAGTAAGAAACATTTTGGAATAGCAATTTATTTCAAAATAAGTGCTGCATAGACAGCACCAAATTTTGAAACAAGCTATTTCAAAATTGACTCTAAGCAAGCTACGCAATTTGTACAACTCAACAGGAGCATTTTTTCCATTATGGGGAATGAGCACAAAGGAGTCAGCTTTGGCAGGAGAGCTGGGCCAACTCCAAAACTATTATTAACAGCATGTGACGCCAGCTCACTCTCTGAATGTTCAGGACTCAAAACACATCCTAGACACACTGTTCACTCAATAAGGTACTGGCTTACGCTAAACCAAAATAAGCCTTACTTGAACTGAAGCAAGAGCATCCTCACAGAGGCTGACTGGTGTGACTCTCACGAGGCCAAAGCCTCAGTGGAATGTATTTGCAGTTTGCTGCTTTCAGCAGCCATCATATTACTGACAGAACTCGGAGCCTTCATACATGATGGAGTGTTTGCAATCTCGGTTTTGACAACAAGAGTGTGCCCAGTATGTAGCGAGGAATTAGAAGGGAAGACAATGGGATTGAACTGGTATTACTGAGGATGTAACTTACCCTACAGGATTTTTACTAATGTTACTTTTACATCATATACAGATTTAGGAAAGTAACTTTTCATTGCGAAAGGTTGCAACTGAAACTATGAGAGTTTAGAGCCCTAACACACACAACCACCAAGCACAGAGAGACACAGAATAGGCTGCTAGCTAAATAAAGGTCCATATTGAAAGCGCTACACCTGTACCACTGTAGCACTACAGTGAAGCTACTGCTACACCAACAGGAGAGCTTATCCTGGCAGCATATTTAATCTTCCTCCGCAAGAACCAGTAGCCATGTCAATGGGAAACGCTCTCCCATTAACTCAGCACTGTGTACACTGCAGTTAGGTCAGTATAACTGTATCAGTTTGTAGTGAAGACATGGCCTCTGGCAAAGGGACACACCTCAACTCACTTTGCTCCCAGCTAGCTCTTTTGCCGACGACACAGACTGCACACTTCCCTAAGGGAAGTCCCCTGGCCTCCATACAGTACTAGGGTATCCCCTTAAAGCAGGGATGGGGAGCCTAATGCCTGGGAGCCAGATGTGGTCCCTGGTTTCTCTGAATCCAGCTCCCACAGGGTTCAGGGCTCCCCCCTGCAGCACTGGAGAGCCCATGCTGATGCTTAAGTTCTACTACCACCCTGTGGGGCTGGAGCACACAATGTCAACTACCCTGGGGTCCCCCTAGGCTCTGGTGTGTGAGTGGAATTTAGGGGCCATGTCAGTGAGGTGGTTTTGCTTTTCACTTGTGTGCAACCCTGACTGATTTTTGTGCGGGTCAGCGGCCCCCGACTCAAAAGAGGTTTCCCACCCCTGCCTTAAAGCTTGAAGGGACTGCTTGCAATGCCGGCACCATTTTCAAACACACCCCGATTAATAGCAACGGTCACAGGCGAAGCAGCCTGGAGAACCCCCGCAGGGCACACTTCGGTACTGCAGCCGCTCTGCCTCCGCCTCCCCACGGTGTTCTGTGGCCTCGTCCCACTGAGGCCGAGACGGCAGCTCGGGCCTGGTGCATGGCAAGGCTCACGTGCCACGCTCCGCCAGGCTCCCCGGTACCTACCTCTCCTCTGGCGCTGGGAGCCAGTTCCTCCGAGCGAGCATCTCTCCATCCGCAGAGCGTCTCCCGCCGCAGCTGCTCCCCCCGCAGGGGAGACCCATGGGGTTACCATGGTAACCAGGCTGTGGGTGTCCGGTCACAATACTGACCAGGCACTGCCCAGCGCCCCTTCAGCTGGACTGTCCAATAAACAAACCAACCAACAAACCCCGACACCTGAGGTCTGGCCCTCTGGCCGAGCTCCTTAAGCCTTCAATCCCGCTCAGGGTAACAGAGTAACCTTAGCCCAAGTTCAAAAACAACAAGTGTCTTCAGCTCCACCAGGCTCAGGCTTCAGCTTCCTTTCTTACAGGCGGGGGCCTGGCAGCAATGGCCCAACCCAGGGGGTTCCAGTCAACCCAGTCATCAAAGGCAGCCCTAGCCTCCTACCAAGGGTCTCTGCCAAGCTGTAGCCCTCAGACAGTTCCTAGCTGAACCCCGTTTCCTGCCACACATGGAGCAGCCAGTCCATGCTCCTCCTCAGCCAGTCTAAATGCTGGGCGTGTCTCCTCTTTGGCCAGCTCCCCCTACTGTGGGAATCCTTAGGACTAGAGACACAAGAGACTTTTCCTGCCTCAGCCAGTCCATCCCCTCCAGGAGATGTTGGTCACCTTCTCTTAGGTCTCCCTTACCTGCTCCCAGCAGCTTCGTCCTCCTTTTGAGTCACAGCTGCAGCAGGGTATAGCTAAATGAACAGAGTTGATGGGTCCCAGCCAGGGCCTGGAAGCAGCAAACCACTCTGTTACAATGATGATTCATGAGAGGTTAAGAGGCCAGCTTGAGTTTGCAGGGCTGGCAGTTAGGGAAAAAAACCCTGACCTCATTTACTTGGGAATCTGAGCAAATCTGATCAGGAGACACTGATTATAAACTAAGAACCCTGGGAGGTCATTTCATAATCCTACTTTGGAGCATAAACACCTTCTCCCTTTTTTGCTGTTTCCCTTTGTACCAGCTCTGCAGGGAGGTGCAGACAAAACCCCTGGGTCTCCTTGACAGAGCTGCTGCCCCAACACTACTCTTGGTTGGTTGGTTGGGAGCAGTGTAGCACCCTTCCCTCAGTTTCCAACCTCTATCACTTCATCAGCAGCAGCCATAAGAGCATCCTGGCCCTCTGGCCAGACCACTGCAGAGTCCTGCCCTTTCTAGGGCAAAAGTGTCTTTTACTAGAGTCTGACCACAAACCTTTGTCCTGGCTGGGCTCAGCTGGCAGCCATTTCATCACAGATGTGCCTCTGCTACTCTACTTTTGTGCCTCAACCAGTGAGTGGCAAACACTTCTCTTCACTCAGGAGCTCGGGTTATAGCTGCTGAGGACCTGTCTCTATTCAGGCTTCTCGCTCAACCCCCTGGAGAAGCCTGTCTGCTTTTCTCTGCCTCTCCACTTTCTTTCAGCCTGCTCCCTTGAGCACAAACATTCTCCACCTTCTATTCTCTGAGTCTCCTTCCTCCAGCTGTGGAGGGGAAGAGAGGGAAAAGCTGTGCTCCGCTACAGGAGGGCTTTATTTCTAATTAGGTCTGGCTCACCCTCTAGGTGCACCCACGCTCATTTAATTGGCCACCTATTCACCAGTGCACAGTGTGTGTTGGATAAGCACCACCTCACAATTTCTCACCCTTTCTCCTGTAAACAACTGCCTAATTTACATAGGAGAAATTTCACCTCAATAATGCAATAAAGCAGCGTTTGGCTATGTGAGTTATCCACAACACTGCGCAGGGTAGCAATTTGCACTCTCAGACAGTGCCAGGAAGAGGGCACGCCGATGCCTGAATGTTGACTCAGAGGTTAAATCTAGCCGCCGATTGGCTGAAATTTCCTCGTAAGACCTACGAAGATGCCTGCAACATCTAGTCCTTTATTCACAGGTGTGCAAACACCAAAATTCATAGACTCTGCATTGTCACTTTAACATTTCATTACCTGACAGAGGCTGCTATTTGAGATATGAGAAATGCATTTATCAGGTTTACCACCCTTCAAAGGGTGCCATAAACTTGAAACCTGGGCAGTTTAACACAAGTAACTGAGTACTGGATCTGCCCTGGAGCTCAGTCACTGAAGTTTTATAGTAACATTTTTCCTATTTTTTTAATCTCTCTCCCGTTGCTGTGTGAAAGATCTACACACACAGGAGAAAGTGCTGCACTCTGACTAAACAGAGGACAATCTATTTATCTGCCTATGTTTCTTTATGAGTTACAACTGAGGCCTAAATGAACTGATTTATATTTCTCTGCTTTATGCAGGAGTAGTCCATCCCTGATAGTCGTCAACTTACTTCATGTCAGCAAGGCAAATACCCTGTTTGGTGACACTGGAGTCAAGATACTCAAAGGAGCTGGCAAATTCCACTTCTTGCCCATGGACTGTGATGGGTAGGGCCAGTGGTCCACCAGCCACAAAAATAGCTGTGAAGCAATATACAGAAGTCGCTTACTTTATGTGATCAATATAGATAGAGATTTTCCCCTGTTACTATTATTGCTACCAAAGAGCTTCTGCCTTATAGGGATGGACTCCACAAGCAATTGAGCACTGCTTAGAGGAATGAGGCATTTCCAACTCTGACATCAGCCCTGATTTAGAGAAGTATTTAAATTCATGCTGGACTGAGCTTTGACGGAAGTCCCATTGCCTTGAATGGGACTTAAGTATATGTTTAAAGCTAAGCATGTGCTTCAAAGCAGTATAGTCTAGAGATGTTTTCCTGAATCCGCACCTTTGGTGGGTACTGATGAGTGCACAGCATCTTTCAGAATGAAGTCATATTGCTACAGGAAATTCTACAGTGCTAAAAAAGACATGGGGGGGGGGGAGAAGGCAAAATTGAGAATGGCTTGAAGTATAACAGAGGGGAGTTAATTCCTCCTCCTGCCTACTTTTTTGTTTTTAATTTGGTGATTTGTTAGAGAATGGTGATGGCTGGTAACATTGTCTAAACAGTATAATTGATCTTTATGCTGCCAAAGAATGAGAAAATTGTCTACAGCTCTTTATACATTAAAAATAGGATTTAGGTTTACAGACCTGGCATAACAATATTCACCATTTTAACTGTGTGATACATACAAAAATGCCTTTCATTCACCAACTCATGCGTGTTTACCGACTGCGTGGGATACTGTTCCCTGACTTATTCAAACTGCCCTTCCCAAAGATTTCACATGTCCTTGAATCCATGGAGTTGAACTTGGTTATTGAAACATTTAGGTTAAACTTGTTTGTTCTGGGTACAGGGTTCATTTCACTCCTCTGTGAAATACAATCACCTCTGATTTAAAGCAGCAGTCTAAGCAGTACAGAACAATGCAGCACTCCAGTGTAAGAGTGAAATATACCTTCCCCCAGCTACAAGAAGAGTAACTGTAATTGCTCAAACCCAGGGTGCCAAAATTAAACACTCCTACACTTGCTTAGAGGGCCATTTTTGTCGTACACGTAGTTCTGTTTTCAATGCACATTTTCATGTCAGAAAGTGGTCTAAGAGGCACTCTGCTCTTTCTGATGATGAATATTTGTTCTTTCTTTGTAATTTCCTGCAACCATCGATATAAGGCATCTACACTGAGAGGGCATGCTTGCTATATGGGGAACAACAGCCAGGACCCAAGTTATACATCTCAAGCCTGGCTTCACTGCCTGGCACCTGGTGCAAAGTGGGTATAAACTCTGGCCACGGCAGAAGGGAGAAGAGAATTCTGGTCTGGGGGCATTTTGCACAGGTGTAAGTGACAACACAGCTGCAGGGCAGTGAAAAACTGGCTTTCTTCTGAAAGATCACTGGCACTTTTATGATTGACAAATTTAATGGACATATATAGCACACACTGTTCTGTACAACTTTGTTAGGGCTCATCTAAACAATTCACCTGAAAGGTGCTCAGAAGTTGGTTCCCCCTCACAACACTGGAATTAGAGCTTGTGGAAGGTGCCTGGAGGCAGCAGCAGTCTGCAGCTGGACAAGCAGAGACTTGAGGCCAGATTCTGTCAGGAGGGAATGGGCAAAATGACTCTTTCCCCACACTGGGTTCCTATAACAATCCATATAAGCAACATTAAACTTCATGTGACTGTCTGACTCAGCCATCCTCAGCCCTTCCATGCATATTTTCCCAATAGAAATATTCTACTTATCTGCTTCCCATGCTCCCTGTCTGGGGGCTGTTCAGCTACCCTTAACCTCTGGTGTTCTCCTGGCTGCCTCTGAAAGGATACTGCCTCAGATCTGGGCTAGGAGAACTTATGCTGTGTGCAGGAGTCCCCAGGATGGACCTGCTTGGTTCAGACTCTGGCTCTGGCTCCAAAGCAGCAAACATGACAAAGAAGCCATCAATGTTCTGAGGAAATGACGAACAAGGAAAGCCACCAGACAGGCCCATGGGTGGCTGGGTTGAAGGGGAACACAGACTAATCTGCCATCTCATCACGAGAAGCAGTTTGAGGGTGCAGTTCCTAGGCCTGGAGCACAGGTCCTCAGCCAGGGCATAACCAAATGGAAATAACTATTCACCGAATCTAGCATTCTAGTGCTTTCTGCAGGCTGGAAGGAACATGAGTGAAATCACATTGTATCCTGATAGCCTGGAATTCAGAGAAGGCAAGACATGGCCATTTGTGACTTTCTTTTGAACAAGAAAACTGCTCTGCAGCCTGCTATTGTGGGTGTGGCAAAAGACAGATTTGAAACAAATCTAGAACATCAGTTGCTTCCAGACAGGTGTGTTCCTTTTCCCTCAGCTATCTATCCTTTGAGATTTATTGGGTAATGTTGTGGAGAGCCGTCCTTACCCCTATGCCAAATATACAGCTGCATAGGGCATCTGAAAATTTGGGGCACTGCTGAGTCTTAATGTCCACCCACCAGCTCTTTCTATCCCTGTTCTGTGAAAGTGAAAAAATCTGCTAGACCTATTGGTAGAACACTGAATGTATGTAAGAGCCATTTGTATGGTAATAAAGCCATTTAACAGGCATTTGCAACCCCAAACCACAGCCTGGCCCCACCCAGATTCCTCGCCCAGAACATCTACTGTAGGTGCACTGGGGGTAGAGTGTTGCTGCCCCTGAGCGCCTGCCCTTCCTGTGCTCTGGGGCCAGGAAGGCTGGGGCCACATGCCAGGTGGAGGGAAGGTGGGGCCTGGGTAAAAAGGGAGGGGCTGGGGGTAGGGCTGGAGGCCCATGGCCAACCCCAAGTATATACAGAATATATTTTTAATTTACTGTTAGTCTACAGAATCTTAGTTTAAAATTAGCTTAAAAAAATTCATTAGTGTGTTGCTTGATGATTATAAAAATCACATCTCTTTAAAAAAACAACAACAACAACAACAACAAAAAAAAACACACCCCCACCCCCAGCTGCCACTGGGCATAGGAACACCAGTTTAACAGTACTGCATAGAGCCCCGTAAGTCCTAAGGACAGCCCTGATGTTGTGCATCTTTGAGTTGGGTCTTCCTAGTCTCACGATTCCACCTTGTTTTTAGTTCCTCTGCATTAAGAGATGCTGCCCGTTTCCTTATGTTTCCTGCGCATGCTTCCACTGGGTGGGTAATCCTCATCGGGCCTGTCCCCAGAGGGCTCAGCGCTCTTAAGATGTACATTTTAAATGCGGTTTCCTTTTTGCCGTGGAATTTTTCCTATTTGCTGCTTCTTGTGCCATGCTTCCACTGATTCTTACTGGGTGACTTATGTTTTGAGAGACTGATGCTGATATGACAGTGGTACCCTCTCAGTTTCAAAAACATTGTAGTCTGATTTATTTCCTTGTTTAAAATGCCCACTGCCATGTTACCATCTATGTGTTTTTCTCGATTGAGCCCTTAAGCCAGTGCTCTGGTTGGTTTTAGAGGGGCCTGCAGGTTCTGTGGCTCTCTGCACCTTCTGATAAAAAGCCCACCATTTGTTCATTCAAAAAATGAGTGTAAGTAAATGCTCAGCTGTTTTAAGTTTGCCTCCTTCCTGAATAAAAATGAATGATTTATAAATACTTGCAGCTTAAACTAGTGAGCTGTTACTCCACCCCCATGTGAGAAGCTTCATTGCTCATTAGCAGGGCCCTATCAAATTCAGAGCCAAGCAAAACTTGTCATGGACTGTGAAATCTGGTGTCCTTGTGTAACATCTGGCCCTTTGCCTGCTTTTATGCTGTACTATTCAGATTTCACAGGGGTCACTAAGGACTCTCAAATTCGGAGTCCTGACCCAAAAGGGAGGTGCAGGGGGATCACAAGGTTATTTTAGAAGGGTCATGGTATTGTCAGTCTTACTTCTGTGCGAGCTAGGCAACTGGGAGAGGGGGTTGGAATGTTGGCTGGGTGCCCAGCTCTGAAAGCAGCACCCACCAGCAGCAGTAAGGGTGGCAATGCCACGCGCATGTCACCTTTACTTTTGTACTGCTGCCTTCAGAGCTGGGTGGCTCAAGAGTAGCGGCTGCTGACTGAGGGCCCAGCCCTGCAGAAGTAAGGGGTGCAACCCCATACCATGCCATCTGTACTGCTGCTGGTGGTAGCTCTGCCTTCAGAGGTCAGTTCCCTGCCAGCAGCCACCACTCTCCAGCTGCCCAGCTCTGAAGGCAATGCTACTGCCAGCAACTGAGCAGGAGTAAGGGTAGCAATACCACAATCCCCTTGAGACACACCCCGCACACACACAACTCCATTTTGTATCAGAACCTCCTCCCCCCCCATTACACCACCATGACATTTCAGATTTAAACTGCTCAAATAATGAAATTTACCATTTAAAAAATCCTATGATTGTGGTATTGACTAAAATGGACCGTGAATTTGTTAAGACCCTACTCATCAGCAACTGAACACGTTTCCCTTTCTCTCCAGGGATTCTATGGGCTCCTCAAATGGAACAGCTTAGGGAGGACTTGATTTTGGTGCGCTCTTTTCTGCTTTTTGTGTTGGTTCAGTGTCAGTCAGCTTCTGATATCATATCTGGTTTCTACTAACATGGAATGAAAAATTTAACTAGAAGACTTGAAAATAGTCCTGAAACCTAGGCTCTCTCTTAGTCTTACAGCTTCGCTTTAGAGATTAGTACCACTTTAATGGTATATTACACCATTCCTCATTTTATTTTTTAATGGTGCCCACTGTAGCATGAATAAATTAAACTGAAGTCACTAAAATAAGGGTTGTGGGTTTTTTTGCATTTCCTCCTTCATTCTACAGACCTCAGATCAGGTTTGTTTCAAGCTCTGGGAGAGATTTTCTCAAGTTTGTGTCTGTTCTCATGGGAATCAACAACTTTGCAGATCTCATAGCTTACATGGTACCTTATTCCATTTTTTCCCCCACCACCGTGGCACCTATCTGGGGTAAGAGAGCTTGTTCAGCAACCTAGAAAATAGGAGTTGCAAGTCCACTTCTGAACCCAGGGTCTTTCACTCGACCTATGCACTTCTAGCAGAACAGTTCACCTCTGAACAAATACTGCTGGAAGTGGCCGAGTCTGTATTTGGGCTAAAAAACCACGGTCATGAAAAAAATAGTTTGTTTAAATATCTTGTTTGTAGTGCGATAAGGTAATTTACAAAAGTCTATTTGTCAAAATTCTGAAGACTAATGAATTTACAAGGCCTTTTTGTGACAAGATGTCCAGTTAACAAACATAATGAGCAAATAATTTTATCTATTTAATTATTAGCAGGAATATTCTAGAAGTTCCAATGTCATATACGACAGCAAAAGGGTTCTCATTAACCAGACATTACTTGAAAAGGGGTATAAAAGAAGCACTTCTCTTCTCTCTTTCTACCTTTCACATACATTCGAGCCCCCCCAAATCTGACACCATGAAGTGGGGAACATTCATTTCTTTTATTTTCCTGGTAATTTTTACTGAATCAAAAACCCTTCCCAGAAGATATCGGGATGTAGGTAAGAATATTTCTTGTACCTTAACTATAAACTTTCATATAGTGTCCACACACAATTGGTTGTGGTCATTGGAGGACTCTCATAGTTGTTGTTCATTCTAAACCAAAAAAAGTTAAGTTATAAGTAATACATATGAATATTATATCACAATTATAAAATGGCTCTAACTTCACAGGAACAAGATTAAAAGCACATGGTAAAGCTGACTTTTCAAAATAGGCTACTATATTGCAAATACAACAGCATTGATTACCTACTGGATCTGTGAACATGGTTTAGAAAACACTGAATGTTCTAAGTCACATTCAGCAGTACACCAATCTCTTTGCAAGCCAAATCATGTTCACCTTTTCATGCAAGTAATTGGCACTTTACTAACAGTACTCAGTTTGATACCCCTGTTAAGAGTCTTAGTATTATTAGCTACTATCTAGAGTTTTTAAAAAATGTTTTGAAGAACAAACTGGGTGAATATTTAGGGCCCAATTCTGCCATCCTTGCTTAAATTGATTAGTAGCAGTACATTTGGTTTCAGTGAGTGAAGGTGGCAGAATCTTGCCCTTACTATTTAAAATCTAGAATTCTGTGCCACCTTTTTCCAATTTCACATGATCACTCATTTGTGGCTTATTAATGCTATGAGTATGCATGTAGTATATGGGACCTTAGAATATTTACAGGTGTACAATATGTAATACAGTTTTAAACACAGTTTCATCATACTCATGTTGATTGTACTTTCATCTTGGGAGCTACTTACTTTATAGAATGCCTTAATATAAAGCACAGTAGAGTGGTATTTCTTTATGCATCTTCATGACTTCAGTAAGAAGAGCATAGATGGCTCAGAAGCTGGAGCCATCCAGACTGTCTCTCTGCTACCTTGGTCTTCTTATATTGGTCCTGACCCTGTTCAAAGACTTCATTATGGTTTGGTAGCCTTTTACACTCATCTTGGACAGATGTAAATAACTATACAGGATCCTAGGCAGTGGAGAGGCAGGTCCTCTGTATTTAAGAGTACCTAGTAGGAACTTTGGAAGATTGCTAGGAAAATAAGTCATTCTTCAGATTCCTGGTTGAAAGTCTGCTTTCCTCAAATGCCAATGGGCAAATAGAGATTTTCATCCCATTGCTAAATTATCAGAGAATCATTTATTTTGCTCTTGTGCAGTTGAATCATTGTCTTCACTATGTCCAAGACTGGGCGCATTAGAAAGGGGGAAAAAAGTTGTATGCAATCTTCAGCCACTAAGACCCACTTTGTTTCACTGGGCCAAATTCACTCTGTGTATGAGGGTGAATTCCATTCATTTCAAACAGTTTTAGCCACTCATGCACTGCTGATTTTAACTTTAACTATATGACCCCTAATTTAACTCAAACAAGCCAGTGATCTAAGACTCCTTTAAGTTTTAAGATACCCTCAGGCAGTATGTCTACACTTAACCTCTAATTTGAACTAGTAAGGCAAATGAAGCATACCGAAGTTGCTAATGAAGCACGGGATTTAAATATCCCGCACTTGATTAGCATATTCGCATCCGGTCGCCATTTTAAAAAGCTGGTCACCCAAATTAACTCACCGCGCAAAGACGCGGTAGTCCGATCCAAAACCCTCCCCTCGAATTAACTGTTACTCCTCATTGCATGGCACTCCTCAATGGCGACCGGCTGCGAATATGCTCATCAAGGGCAGGATATTTAAATCCCACGCTTCATTAGCAACGTCAGTATGCTTCATTTGCCTCCTTCGTCCAAACTAGGGGGCAAGTGTAGACATACCCTGAGACAGTAAGTACGTGGCCCGCCTTTACCAAATTATGAGAGCACTTAATTGTTAGTATATTTAGCCGCATCACCACAACCGTGTAAGGTGAGGAAGTGCTGTTGTCCCTGTCACCCAGATGGGGAAACAGAAGCAGAGCTGTCCTTGGTTACAGGAAAGCTGTGGCAGACCAGAGATGGACTTGCAAGACCCAGAGTCACAGAATCATAGAATCCTAAGGCTGGAAGAGAGTTCAGGAAGCCATCGAGTCCAGCCCCCTGCCCAAAGCAGGACCAACCCCAACTAAATCATGAAGTCTTTGAATAGGGTCAGGACCAATATAAGAAGACCAAGATAGCAGAGAAACAGTCTGGATGGCTCCAGCTTCTGAGCCATCTATGCTCTACTTATTGAAGTCATGAAGATGCATAAAGAAATCCCAAGTCGTAAGGGTAGCTAACCATTCAACCACCCTTCCTTAGAGAGCAAGAAAATGCTTAATAAAATACAAATGCCTTTAACCTTTGGGGATTCAAAGACCAGATTATCTTTTTTTCAGATGACCACCACACCATTGGACACTGTTTTACTGAGCTACATGAGGAGCCCTTTAAAGCTGTGTAAGTGTGATGGCTAAAAATCCAGCTGAAAGTGGATCCTTACAGTGTGTTTTTATCTGATTCCGAAACAGGAATCATAGAATTCTAGAACTGGAAGGAACCTCGAGAGGTCATCAAGTTCAGTCCCCTGCCCCCACAGCAGGACTGAATACCTTTTAGATCATCCCTGATAGATATCTATCCAACCTGCTCTTAAATATCTCCTGTGACGGAGAGTACAAAAGAGCCAGATACTGAAAAGTCCTTTGTAAAAAAATTGGCAGAATAAAAATAGATCTTCAAAGCAACAAAATAAGTCAGAGTGAACACTGAATAAAGTGAGACTTGGACTTTGCTCTCACCTGTTGGGTGATTCTTATTGCCTCGTTTCTTATTACAGCTCTCTGCAGACTACTCTGACAGATCTTGCTTATGGATACGCAGGTGCCAAAGGGCCCTAAGCACCTGCTAGTCCTCAGGTAGAATCAGCAGAGAGACAGAGACGGAGACGGAGACAGAGGGTGTGTGTGTGTGAGAGAGAAACAGAATGGGCAAAATTACAAACAATTGCACCCTTCCCCCAAATTAAAGGCTTGCATGCTTCAGTGGGCTGCCATAAAGGAGGATTGCTGTCCCCCTGGAGGAAAGGATTATGGGAGAACTTACAACCCAAAAGCTGTTGATGAATTACAGTAAAACTCCAATAGTCTGGCATCCAATAATCTGGCACTCCTGATAGTCCGGCATCAAAATGGCAAGAGCCTAGTGAGTGAGCTTCATCAAAAAATGAGTCACAAGGTAACAGCGACAGCAGGTGAACTGAGCAAAAAAGGGTAAAAAAGGCTTAAAAAAACTAAAACATTACTGTATACTGTATACGGTATGTACGTACAATAAAAAAGGGTTAAGAACACTTTATATACAGTATATAATGTATACAATATATATATATAACCTGCTTATAGTACCTCCTGATAGTCCGGCATATCTGATAATCCGGCACCACCTAAGTCCCATAGGTTCCGGATTATCGGAAGTCTACTGTACAATGCCTCCTAGGGCTATTGTTGTGACGGGACATCTTGCACACCAGCCTAATAGCACTGTCTAGCCTTTAGTATTAGCCACCCATTATCCCCACCGGTTCATAAATTCACCTCCAAGAGATCCTTCTATCATTGCAGTTTGAAGTAACTAGAGTTCTAAAAGAGAATATTTCTGGTGAAGAGGAAACAGGCAGCTAGAGACCAGCCAAGATCAAAACCACTGCAGGGAACTTAGATTTTGTCAAGTTCAAAGAGACTAACGTGTTGGCAAAGCACAATACATTGCTTCCAAAGATGGCTTGGACACCCATGCCATTTGTGAGCAATCCTGCCAACATTTCTTCCCTGCCCTTACTGCAGTCTGGTGACTTTTCCCACCAGGAATTATTGCAGAAAGGCTGAAAACTTCCCATTGGAGACTGTTCTCTGCAATGCAGACCTCTTCTGCCTACACAACATAGGGACAGGGAAAGACCAAGCTCTGACAAGCTTTTGTTTCTTCCAAGCAGTGTAGATATAGTTTATAGCTACAGATTCCTTATGAAGTACAGCTGATGCTCTATCAAAAATAAAAACGCAGAAAATTCTTCGCCTTGGAAACTTGATGAACACAGTCACACATTTTTACCTTCTCTGTGTTTCTCAGTTTGAGTCTTAAGGGCATTTTTATAATAGAATCCACATTTGAGAGTTCATCATGAGTCATAGTTAAGTAGGTGTAGGTGCTCAACACTGATAGTTCTTACTAAGAGTTAAACTGGCTGCCAAATCTGGGACCAATAGGATATATTGGTAGACTGCTCAGGATTTTTTGCCTGGCCTGGGAATGAGTGTGGATCATTGGTGAGGCTGATGCCAGGGGCGGGTTTTCCTACTATCAGTTTTCTGTTACTTCAGGAGTCTTGGTGTAGTTTGGTTGCCTCCTCACTTTGGAATTTTTGTTCTTGTATCAGAGGATTTACATTTCAAAGAGGGGGAGGGGAGACGACAGACAAAAAGTAGGAGCAAAGGATCATACAGATGACCGTAATAATCAGAGAGAGAAATACTAAATGTAATGTACAACTATTATGACCTTAAGAGGCTAATTTGGTAATGGACCCATAAGGAAAATGGAAATCTCTATTGCAATGTATTAGCTCTTCTCTGGCCACAGAAAGGCAAACTCATTTAAATGGCCTTAGTGGTTCAGCATGGCCACTGAAAAGTAAAATTTTCCAAAAAAAGGTTTTAGCAAGTCTTCCAAGAATCCCATTTCCTTCCCAATACAGGATGGAAGCACCTTCAGAGCTTCTTCTGCCATTCTCCTCAGGTTTGAGATAGCTCCTCATTATACTTTAGCACCACATAATGGAAAAGCCATGACTAAGTCTGACTCCACAATGACTTTACCATGGGTCAAGAACAATTGTCTTTAGTTGCATCTCTCAGGTTCTATGTTAGCTCAGTCCCCCAGCCCTGCCAGCTCAACAGACTGCCTCATCAGAGCCAGACCTCTGGCTCAGAGTTGGCACTCACACATCTTGAAGAACTCCATTTTGGTTTTGGTAGAGAGCTATGCATGTAACCATATGATCTTTGTTGCAGTGCTACGATCATGTTTGCTCAGCTTGTGCAGCAAAGCACTTATGAAGAAGATAGTAAAATGGTAAAAGACGTTACCGATCTCGCACAAAAATGTGTCGCCAGTAAGGAAGATCCACAATGTCAGAAGCCACTGGTAAGCAAAGATGGGACTGTTATTGCGGCCAAGACAATGGGAATGAACTGCTACAGTGACCAAGATTTTCACGAGTGACTAGTGATTAGGTGGGCTTCAATTTTAGATGTCCAACTTTCAGTGCCTCAGAGGGGCTTGATTTTCAGAGGATGAGCGCTCAGCACTTTCTAAAAATAAGACTCATTTTAGGGCAGTGATGGGCGATCAAGAATAGTGAATAGGCCACATGAGTGGCCCTCCTTTGTCTCAGTGGGCTGCATGACCAGTAGTGGGCAACCTGCAGCCTGTGGCCAACTGGATTCCACCTGTGGCCTGTGCACACCCTGTCTACCTTCCTCCTGCATGCACCTCTCGCACACTGGGGCATGGGAGCCCTGCACTACCCCCTCCTCCACGAAAAGCAGACAGGGGATGTGCAGACTGCAGGTTGCCCCCCACAGCTAAGCACTGAAAAACTGAAGTCCTCCAAAATCATTGGTCACTCTTGAAAAATCCTGTTCTGTATCTTCAAAAGCAAGTCTGGTTAGACTGACATTGGGCATCTGAGATCATTGTAACTAAATTTAGTAGCAGCAGGTGCCACTCACGACCAGCAAGGAAGGAGTCTTGATTTATTTAGCAGCTGACTCAACAATCTCACTTTATCAGAGACAAAAAACAGGATTATGTAGCACTTTAAAGACTAACAAGATGGTTTATTAGGTGATGAGCTTTTGTGGGCCAGACCCCTGTGAGAGAGAGAGAGTCTGGATAAAAATGCTGCACCCAAACAATCTTGAAATTTTGTTTTCGGCCCCAGATCTGGATCTGAGTTGTGCACATGCCTCCTATTTGTTTTAATGGGCTGAACCAAAACCCTGGATCTGAGCATCCCAGCTCTCTAGGAGAAGGATGCTTTACAGAGAGATTCAGTTCTTATCAGACATGCACAGGCATACCTTGCTTTGTATCTTGGCATACTTGATATGACAATATGCAACACGCCATCTTGGTTTGGGTAACAATTTGAATAGTATCTGAACCTCAGTGGGAGTGGCTAGGTGCTCATTACATTGGAAATCCCACTTGTTTAGTTGCATAAACATGGATTTAGGAGACGAACGTTAGGCACAGATTTAGATTTTGATAAATCTTCCCTACAAGTTTAGGGCAAAGCAGAAAGGAATAAGAGGAAAAACCATCAGTTTATGTGAGCCAGGGCTCTGTTAATAGTTCCTGGTATAAATGCCCTGTTCCTCTGATGGAACGAACAACTACAGACAAACAGAATTATTTCTTCTTTCCACAGACTGCCATTTTCCTGGATGAAATCTGCCATGAGCAAGGTCTTCCTGAGAAATATGGGTTGGCTGACTGCTGTGCGAAAACTGACCCTGAAAGAAATGAATGTTTTCTATCCCACAAAAATTCTACACCAGGATTCATTGCTCCTTTAATAAAACCAGACCCTGAAGAGGGATGCAAACAGTACCACGATAATCGAGCAGCACTTATGGGCCTGTAAGTAAGCTAATTTTATGTTAGAATTGAAGGAGTTATATGGTCTGGTTCTCAGCTCTGTAAACTGCTAGGTGCCTTCTTGTGGGCAGGCAGACTACACCTACTCTCACCACTGCAGTGATTCCTCTGACAGTATCTAGGCCCTCTAGATGAGTCACCATCTTGTCCCACCTTTCCAGAGTCACATTTGTCCAAACTCAAAGTCCCAGAAACATCTTGACAGATAGAAAAGCTTTCTGCCTTATCTGGGGCTAGTCTCCAGCACTGTCTATGTCCCTTGCTGGGCTCAGTAATCCTTGCAAGGGGCTTGTATGCCGTCTTCCCCTGAAGCCAGTAGGGAACCTAATCTCACCTTCAACTCTGGTTTCTACTTCAGGAACCATTTACTGAACAGCTAGTTTGCAGCTTCATCAAGCCTCTTTCTACTAAGTGTGTTGCTGGATCTGGCCTAGAGCACTCAGCGCCCTGCAGAATCGACTCCTTAAATTCCAGTAAAATCCCAACACCCCTTCCCATCAGAATTGCCCCATGTTAAGTCTCATTGCACTATCCCATTCCCTGTTAGAATGGCAGGAAAATAGCGCTGACTGAGCGGACTGTTAGAACGAGCTTTGCTGTATGTCTAGTCATTTCAGAGCAGTATAATTACACTTTACACCCTGTCTGGACTCTGTTCTGGGAGCTCCCACACAAAGTTAATTCAAGGTACCTTTCCATTTTAGATTCATCTACGAACTGTCCAGGAGGCATGCTTCCCTTTATTCCCCAACGATTCTGACCGTTGCCAGTCAATACGAGGAGATGATGAAAGGTTGCTGCCAAGCGCAAGACAAGGCTGCCTGCTTCAGTGAAAAGGTATTCAATCTTAATATGCACAGCGACTTCAGGTTTTGAGTAGTGGGCCCCTGTAGCTAGAGAAAGACTTGAAGCAGAGCTGAAGGCCAGCTTTTTCCATTTTAGTCATGTAAGCTTTTATTTAGGACCTGATTCCAGAAGGCACCTCTATTCAAGACAGGAGTTAAACATGTGCATAAGTGCTTTCCTGAACCTGGGCCTTTGACTGAAGAAAAATGGTCTGATTTTCAGCTTAGCATTGGCAGCTCCCACTTAAGGGGACACCAATAAATAAATAAATCTATTTTCAGAGGCACCATTTTAGGATTGGGGGCTGAGATTTTCAAAGCAGAATAGGGGATTTAGACAAGGCCCCTCATACTAATGGAACGTCTGCATCTTAGGCTATGTCTACACTCACTGCACTCTAAAATCGAAATAAGGTATGCAAGTTGCCTTTACTCAAATTGTGTATCTTATTTCGATTTTATTTCAGAATAGGCTATTTTGAAATTTGGCGCGTCTTCACAGTGCCAAATTTCAAAATAAAGTGCTATTTTGAGACATCCCTTATTCTTCATGGAACGAGGTTTACAGGGATGCCAAAATAGCACGTCTGTTATTTCAAAAATTATTTTGAAATAGCGGACACGTTCCTTGGATGTGGGGTAGCTATTTCGGGATACCTCTGGTGTCCCGAAATAGCATTGCAATTGAGACATACCCTTAGTGATCCAGGTTACGTCTACACTGCACAGTTATTTCAGAATAAGCTATTCCGGAAAAGTTATTCCAAAATAACTTATTTCAAAATAGCATGTCTACACTGCAGAGAAGCCTCAAAATTAATCCAAGGCAGGCTCCCCCAATGTAGACGTGCTAACTTAGAATGGCCATGGTGAAGGGCTATTTCGAAATAGCAGAAGTGGAGTGTCTACACACGCCTTATTTCAAAATAGCTATTCGGAATAGGTGTTATTCTTAGTAGAATGAGATTAACAGAAGTCAGAATAAGCCATCCGTTATTTCAAAATAATTTTGAAATGGAATTTCTGTATAGACGCTCGCATAAGTATTTCGGAATAACAGCCGAATAACCATTACCTGCCAATAACATCTCTGGCAGCAGTATACTACAGTTGAGTACTTTAAGAGGCTCTTAGCACTTAGCAAAATGAACCCTGGAGCAGGAGACCTATGTACTGTACATCATTAGATCAGACTGGGGTGGGCAAGATACGGCCTGGGAGCCAGATCCAGCCCTCCAAGCCTTTCAATCCAGCCTGCAGCCACCCCACTGGACCCACAGGCAGGGAGCAGTCCCAGAGCTCAGAGCAGCTGGCTGCTCCATCTGCCTCTCTGTGATAGGGGTGGGGGAAGCTTTGTGCACTGCAGACCCCCTCCTTCACCAAAACTCCCTCTCAGACCCCACACTCTCTCCTGTACCCCATCCCCATCCCCGAGCTCCCTTCTGCACCCAACCTCTACCACAGACCCTGCACTCCCTCCATAGAAAAATTTGGCCCTTGACCACTTACCAAAATTTTGGAGTAGCTTCCCCCCCTCCCCCCATCAAAAATTGTCTTTCCCTGGATCAGACTATCCATAACAGCACAGTTTAAAAACACGGAGTACTGTTTAATAAGAGAGTTTCTGATGGGCAGGATTTCACAAAACTAGCTAGATAAGGGGCTGGTGAGCCTGCCATGTGAATGAAAACAATGCAACCCAGCTTCCTCTTGCTTTGTTGGACACTTTATAGCTAAGAAAAAAAACTTATGTTTCTACTAAAATTCTTTTTCTGATTCTGTTTTCTTCATTCATTTGACCAGCACTTTTTTTTTTTAAATGGTTGACCTCATCTTTTACAGGCACCAATTGTGATGAAGCCAGTGAAAGAAAGTAGCTTGATTGAGGCACAAACATGTGAGGTCCTGAAGAAGTTTGGAGAAAAAGCCTTAAAAGCTATGTAAGTCTCTAGCTTGTTTTTACAATGTACAACATTTTGAGTACTCTGCACCCACTAATTTTTCACCCATGGGTGCTCCACCTCTAGAGTACCCATGCCTCCAGGATGTAGAGCTTTTTCTTAGCAACCACTCTCAACTAACAAACTCCTTCCAAGGTCTCTCCCAATACCCCCAACCCAGGGACCCTATAAATAGCATCCACATGCTTCTTCCTGTAATAGTTGCTGCTATTCCCTGGGCCACTTCTCACATAGCCTTTTCACCTTCACCCTTACCTCAGGATGGAAGTTCTTTCTCCCAGAATGCTTCCATCATCAGAACTCATCTTCTCGTTCTCCCCTGAGCTCCTGCAACAAGCCCCATCCTTGCTTTTTCTGGTTCCCACAAGGGAACTGAGCTGTTCAGCCCCTGCAGCTCCTTTTATCTCAGCTTGCTGGACTCTGATTGGCTGATTCCCTGCAGCCTTTCTAGACAGGCCTGGAGGACTTACCTTTACTGCTCTTTTTCCGGAGCAGGGTGTGGTAGCACAGGGAGAATTCTAGTAGGGGGCCTGAAAAAGCTTGATACATCTCATCACACCTCACAGTTGGCAGTGGAATAAAGTGCTAAAGCTGTAGGCTGCAGCCATGGGCAACTCTATGGGTTAACAAAAGAGAGATGAAGGAGGTTGCTATAAAGTGAAAGCCAAAAGAACTTTTTTTTTTGCAGGCCCCGGCTAAATTACTTAGATCAGAATACATCAGTTCTGTGCACATTCATTTGGTGAAGACTGATAGATGCAAAGAGCCGGGACCCGTGTTACTGCTTTGAATGCCTTATAGCTAATAAATATACTCTAATTCCTGAATCCATTTTGTAACAGAATTTAAAGGTCAGATTTGCAGCCAACTTTATGAGCAGTCAAATGCTACACAAAAATAGGTGCAGCCCTGAACATACAGTTACCGTGACTATACATGCAACCACGCTGACCTTTATATGCAGAGGACCAGTGAGATGTGTAATTGGGAATGCAAATTAGTTATGCAAATACACAATTTTCTTAAAACATTAACTTTTAGGGGAAAATTAGATTCACAGTAATGGCCAAATGCCTCTCCTGTACACCAGTCCAGCTCCCTTTGGTGACAGCTGGTACAATTTTAAAAAATAGCCCTACTAGTTTGAAAAAGCCACAGTAGTGTTTCTGTGATAGAACTGTACAAGTTATAGGCCTGATTCACCAATGTATGGCTTCAGCTTTGTACTCACGAAAACACCATTGTCTTAGATTTTCCAAGGGGTGCAAGGGAATTATGTGACCGGCTTTTATTCAAGTTCAATGGGAGCTGAGGGCCAAACTCCCTTACCACTGAATTCTCTTGCAGTTTTATCCTTTACTTCAGAGGCAGGCCACTGCTGAGCGTGAAATCTCATCCTGAGAAACTGCTAAAAATCATAGTATTGAATTCTGAGTTTAAAATAATACTTTTATTCATTCTTTCTAGGAAACTTATTCAACTCAGCCAAAAATTTCCCAAGACTGATTTTGTTACCGTTAACAAACTTGTAACGGATATTGTTCACATGCACGCGGAGTGTTGCCACGGTGACATGATGGATTGTATGCATGAGAGGGTAAAAGAATAACTTATTTACTACTTCTGGGTTTAAAAAAGTGGGTTTTCTTCCTTCTAGTTTTGTTCCTTTTTGCTCATCTTCTGTGCATCTGTTTACTGTTTTCCAAAAGATGAGAATTTTTCATCCTCCTAAATTATCCCATGTGACTCTGTTTGCAGTGAAACAGGCAAAAAGCATAAGGGCCAAGGATGAGGTTGTGGCTACAGCAGTAGACTGGAATTCTAGAAAACTGGGTTAAGTTCCTGGCTCTGCCAAAAACTTCTTGTGTAACCTTGGGCAAATCACTTAATCTCTCTTTCCCACATCTTCAAAGGTAGCTAGATATTTACATCCCATGGGAGTTAGGCACCTAAATCCCTCCAAAGCATCTTCTACTTCCATGTTGCAATCCTTTCTTCCACTCTTTGTCTGTCTTGCCTATTTTAAGAGCTTCAGGTCTGAAACTGTCTCATACTATGGGTACATACAGTGCTTTGTACAATGGGGAGGAGGGGGCGGGAGGGGGAGGGCAGTGTTGCCTAATGGATAAAGCTTTGGCTGAAGGTTAAGGTGCTAGTCCCACTACTGCTGCTGGTGCCCTCGCTGCCCTTGGGCAGTCATTTCGTCTCTTCATGATTCAGTTTCCCCACCTGTAAAATAAGGATAATGATACTGATTAAAACCAATCCCCTTAAAAGACCACCTTGAGATGTTCAGATGAAAAACACTGTGCAACAGCTGGTAGGCAGATATTAATGGGCCCCTTATCTCAGCTGGGGAATTGTCCAGGCTCCACTATATTAAAAATTGTAATTGAAGGAAGGATTTCCCACTGCCCAAGAATGAGAAAAACCAAATATAAGTGCTTTTTAAAAAACATTTTACAGGTAGAGGTGACAGATTATGTCTGTTCCCATCAAGATGCCATATCAAGCAAACTCAAAGACTGCTGTGACAAGCCACTGGTGGAACGAAGTGCATGTATCATTCATTTGGACAATGATGACAAACCTGCAGACTTGTCTCCCACAGTCAGAGAGTTCATCGAAGCCAAAGATGTGTGCGACCACTTTGCCAAGGAACACGATGCCTACCTTGCCAAGTAATGCAGCGCTCTGATGTAGCTTTGTCATTTAAGCATTGCAGGCCCAGCACCATGATTTAGAAGCCAAAACTTTGCTTGCAGAACACAGACTTGTGAGCTAAGCCAGTGTGTGGGAATGAGGTCAATGTAAAAGCCCATGTCTTAATTCATTAAGGCTGTGTCTAGACTGCCTTTTTTTTCTGGAAAAAGGTATGCAAATTGCGAACCCCTTTTTTCGGCACATTCCTTCTTCCTCATGAAACGAGGTTTACAGGGATGCTGAAAAACCGCGTCTGCTCGTCCGTAAAAAAATTTGGAAGAGCAGACATGTTCCTTGGATGCAGCAGAGTTTTTCCGGGATACCTCTGGTATCCCGGAAAAACGCTGTAGTGTAGACATAGCCTAAGTCTGGTTTAGGCATTGAGTAGGATTATTGCAAGCAAATAAAAAAAAATAGTAGACCTAATTTTCAGTGGGGTTTGCCTTTATTTGTATTTGCCTTTACATTTTTCATTGGTTTTTATTAATGCATCAATAAGCCTTGATCAATGAAAGATCTGCTCTTCTCCTAGTATTACAATTCCATCATCCAGTAATTGAAATATGATGTTACTTTTGTCTTGGAAAAGGGCTTAATAGAACACTTAAAAATTCATAAAAATTAGCACAAATACAAACACTGAGATATTTGGTTTTACTGAGGTTTACCTGAATCATTTTTTTAGAGACAGGGGGAAACTCCCCTTCCCACCCACCCCCCAAAAAACCCCCAACCAAACAACAGATCCTTCAATGCTGCTGAAATTGAGAATGGGTAGAATGGGAGCAAATGTGGAACATCTGATTTCATGAGTGTTCTGCTATTTGGGTTGGTACAGCGTGACCAAGAACAGAGTGAAAAATCTCTAGTTTCTGGTACTGTCCTTTCCAGTCCCAGTTTATGATTCAACCATAAAGTTGAACATGCCTAAACCAACCCAGATCTTTACTGAAGCATGTCTACTTTAGTCAGATTCTGGCTTTGAATCTACTCCCATTGTAATCACTATCAAAATTTTCATTGGCATTAATGGAAGCATGATCATATTCCAAATTATACCCAAACACTGGTTAGATCAAAGGAAATACAATGCTTTAGTTTATGAAAGTGGTAGCCAACATATCTTCTGGACCAGAGACTTGGTTAGTATAAGCCGATTATGTCACTTGAATTACACGATATGCAACGTCTGAGGACTTAGCTCCTTTGTTTGAAATAATTTCACTAGCACTTAAATGTGATAGAAATGGCTAAAGCTAAGCTATGCATTTTTAAAATGTTTTATAGTTAGAGCAGTTAGAAATTTCTTTAACCCGCTTTTTGATGAAAAATATCATTTTCAACTTTCTCCACAGTTTTTCAGTTTTTAATCCCCCAACTAAAAAATGGAAAAGCCATTTTAATGTTTTCAAAATCCAAAAATTGTTTATTTGTTATGAACATGTGAAAAAACATCTCATAGAAAAAATTAGGCCACGTTGAAAAAAAAAATCTTCTTTTTCAAATTTTTCATTGGCAATAGAATATATTTCCCAACCAGTTCAGGGAACAGTTTAATTTACTGGAACAGGAGATGCTCAGCACCTAAGCAGGCGCAGGCTCAATAACTCTGCCTACCAAAATAAATAAATAAATAGCTCATCTTTACAAGAAAGAAAGAAAGAAAGAAAAAAAGAAAGAAAGAAAGTCAGCATTTATGGTCAGTGGCCACAAATTATACATTAATCCTGTGCTAAAATAGGGCCAAATTATTCATTAATGGCTTCTAACTTGACCTACTAACATCATAGAATCATAGAATAGAATACTAGGACTGGAAGGGACCTCGAGAGGTCATCGAGTCCAGTCCCCTGCCCTCATGGCAGGACCAAACACAATTAAAAAAATACATTAAAAATATATCTTCAGCTATATTGGCTAACTGAATCCTGAGACAAAAAAAAGCAGCTTATCATCAACATTCATTGTCTTTATGCTTTAACCAATCTGAGCTGATGACAGTAAGCTGGCATTGGATGGGGCGAAAAGCAGGAAGTGGTCAGAGAAATGTGGGATAGTTCAGCTACAAGTTGTTGGTCTAGACTCACCAGGTGGAAGGCGATGGCCTGTGTTCTGCAGGGGGGTCAGATTACATTACATTAATGGGGACCATTTAGCCTTTAAAAATCTATACATCTTTGATGGGCCCTACTTGCTAACGCTGATCTCTTTCATGTGTTGCAGATTTCTCTACGAATATTCAAGACGACACCCTGAGTTCTCTGTTCAGATGCTTTTAAGAGTTGGGAAAGGCTACCAGGAATTACTGGAAACCTGCTGCAAAAGCACTAACCCACCCGAATGCTACGGCAAAGGGGTGGGTACCACTGCACTTCAACAGGAGACTTGAGTGAAATGCACAAACTGTCCTGGTCTGATGCAGATTGAGGCATGAGGTGGAAGCATTTCTACTCTCCTGCAGTGCAGTGACACCCTCTGGCTGCCTAGAGGGGGAGAAGAGCTGTGATGAGGCTTTCTGCTCTCCAGTATGCGGGAAAGCAATTATTTGCCTTCCATTATTTGAACGATGTGTGGTTTGTGGGGGAATGGACATCCGATGCAGGGCAGGATCTGCATATTCATTGGCAGCTGGAGAAACTAGAAGCCCTCTTCTGCTCTCCCAGGGCTAGAGTTAGTTAGCTGTTCAACCAGGAGCAGATAGCTGGGAGGGGGCTCCTGCCCTTTTAGGTGAAGCTACCCCTCTCTTGGAAAACAGGAAGTAGAGGAGGACAACTACAGAGGCCTCTCTGCACACAAATGTTTGCGGGGGGTGCACTCTTGAGTCCCACATCACTAATTCCTCTGCCCCTTCCTTGCGCCTCCCTGTGGATGGCTCCTCGCGGGCTGCTCTATCTGTGATCTTCACAGGGACAGAAAGAGGGAGCTGCCAAGGAAGGGAGATCTTTTCAGGCTTTGGCAGGCTCCAAGCAACAAGTCTCTCAGCATCCCTAATGCAACCTCTGTGCACTCACTGGATTGTCCCCAACATCAATCAGCACAACCAGGAGCTCCCCTTGTGGCAGTTTGGGTTCCCATGACCCATCGGGATGTGGCCCTGTACAATCATAAAATCAGTTGTTTCAGAGAGGTAGAGAGGTTATGGGCTATGCACTGGTTATGCTCAGCTAGTTGAAGTTTCAGAGAGTGGATGGAAATTCTAATGCAAGCAGCAGATATATGCGTATATGTCAGATACCAGGAAGCTGTGGCTAATGAAAGCTGTATTGTGGTACAATAATATTCTGCACTGGACGCTAATGTCTTTAACAATATATTACACTGTTTTTCAGGAAGAAATACTCAAAAAACAACTTCAGGAAACCCAGGAATTGCTAAAGGCAAATTGTAACCGCTACAAGGAATTGGGAGAGTACCTTCTCCAAAACCAGTATGCTTTTTTTGTTTGTTTCCTAATGAGCATCCAACCCATGTTAAATAACAGGGGACCATACACTCTGCTGGTTCAAGTCAGTGAGCAGCAATTGACTTCCAAAGAGCTAAGCTGATTTACACTGGCCAAAGGTCTGGTGTAAACAACTTGAGGATTTGTCAAGGGGAATATGTCCATATTTCAACTAATGAAGTATGGTGTTAATACATTGTTAAACTGCTTGGTCTCCTGTCTATAATACAGGCCAAGTTTCCTAATTGCTACCATGTGCAATTACATTCTGGCTGAAATCTGAGCCCTGAGCTCTGACTTAAAAGCCATAATCTGGCTCAAAGTAAGTTGCTTTGCCCTTTCTCATAGGCTCCTGGTCTCTCTCTCTCTGTGTATACTGCAAATATGCCCCACTAATCTGTGTAGCAAAGGGACCAAAGCTTGAATAGCCAGAACAAAGGCCTTATCCCACTGTGTCAGGGTTGATGAACATTAGGATGCAGGGAGCATGGACAAGCTTACGCTGCTGCTAGTTTGGGCCCCAGTTCATCAAGGTTCTCAAGCAGAGGAAAATGTAAGCAGGGTAGTTCTCCAACTGAAGTCAATCATATTACTCACATGCTTAGTGCTAGGCACCTTGCTGAATCAGGCCCTTCTTCTCTGAAGAGATGTACAGAATGTGCTGCACTCTGAGGGTATGTCTACACTTCATTCCTCTCTCTCTCTCCCTCTCTCTCGGAACACAAATGCAGACACCCGAAATTGCAAATGAAGCGGGGATTTAAATATCCCACGCTTCATTTGCATAAATGCATTATGGCGCTATTTCGAAATAGCGCTATTTCGAGAGAAAAAACGGGGTTATTTCGAGATAAAACTCTTCCCTCAAAATAACCCTTACTCCCGTTTTTTCTCTCGAAATAGCGCTATTTCCAAATAGCGCCATAATGCGATTATGCAAATGAAGCGTGGGATATTTAAATCCCCTGCTTCATTTGCAATTTTGGGTGTCTGCATTTGCATTCTTCTCTCAAGAGAGGAATGAAGTGTAGACATTCTGAGTCTGGTCCCTCTCAAATCAAAACAGGCCTTGGGAACAGGAGAAATGTCCCAGCAAACCTGGCTTGACCATCAACCTGTTAACCTTTGACTTCATAATTATTGTTTGTCTTGCCACACTTGCTAATGATCATAAACATCAGGCTAGATGCGCTGATTTACAGCAGCTGAGGATTTGGCTCATTAATTGCTAGCCTGCTGGACCAGCTGTAACTGGAAGATTGTTGTTTCAGGCTCCTTGTCCTGTACACCAAGAGGATGCCTCAGCTGTCATCTGAAGAGCTGCTCCGGTTCACAAAGCAAATGGCAGCCCTTGGCGGCACGTGCTGCCAGCTCAGTGAAGACAAAGTATTTCCTTGTGCTGAGGGACGTGTGAGTATTTTTCTTTCCTTGTCTCAGTCCCACTTTTTCCTGGAGATTGTGCTGTCACCTCAACATTCCCAACCTCCAACTATCCAGAGGAACACAAGAACAGCCATATTGGGTCAGACCAAAGGTCCGACTAGCCCAGTATCCTGTCTTCCAACAATGGCCAATGCCAGGTGCCCCAGAAGGAGTGAACAGAACAGGTAATCATCAAGTGATTGCTCCCGTCACACAGTCTCAGCTTCTGACAAACAGAAGCTAGTGACACCATTCCTGCCTATCCCGGCAAATAGCCATTGATGGACCTAACCTCCATGAATGTATCTAGATTTTTTTTGGAACCTTGTTAAAGTCCTGGTCTTCACAATGTGCTTTGGCAAGGAGTTCCACAGGTTCACTATGCTGTGTGAAGAAATACTTCCTTTTCTTTGTTTTAAACCCGCTCCCTATTAATTTCATTTGGTGATCCCTAGTTCTTATATTGTGAGAATAAGTAAATAACTTTTCCTTATTCACTTTTTCCATGCCAGTCATGATTTTATAGACCTCTATCATGCCCCCCCTTAGTCTCCTATTTTCTAAGCTGAAAAGTACCAATCTTATTAATCTCTCCTCATATGGCAGCCGTTCTGAACCCCTAATCATTTTTGTTGCCCTTTTCTGAACTTTTTCCAATGCCAAGATATCTTTTTTGAGATGAGGCGACCACATCTGCATGCAGTATTCAAGATTTGAGCATACCATGGATTTATAGAGGAACAATAAGATATTCTCTATCTTATTCTCTATCCCTACAGCCTACAGAGAATCCCTAACTCAGAACCCCCATGTGGTAGCAAAAGGAATGATTGGTCACTGACTTGGCCTTGAGATATAGGGCCAGATGTTGAGATGGTGTAAACAGGCATATTACCATTGAAGTCATTTGATTTATACTGTTTCACACCAGCTGAGGATCCAGGCTATAGTTTTGCAAACAAAATTGTCAGGCTACAGTTAAGCATATCCTTTGCTGAATCAGGGCATTAGTTTATGTAATGAAATTCTGATCCTGTTCTCATTCTGGTTACCAGAATGTGTCTCCTGCATAGCTTGGGAGCAGAACCAGGCTCTGAGCATATACGACCTGGCTAGGACTTTGCTCCCTTGGGCTGATTAACTTTATATCATTCTTCCCTTTCTGATACATCAATCTCATGGGCCAAATAATTAAAAGGGCCATAGATTAGCATGCAGGGTTTTTTTTGCTTTTGTTTTTTTTGCAAGTGTTACACCCACAAATCCATAGTGGCTCAAACGAATCATATGCACGTGTAAATTCTATAACCTGTGTGCTCAGGTGACAATGCATAAAATTACATATGTACGGAGGTTGCTGTTTGAAAATCTGGCCCCATTTTGTGTTGATGGCACTCAGCTTTTAATAGAAATTTGGGGCTGGTACTTTCTTTTAAGAAATTCGCTGAAGATTTTAATGGTGTTTATATGTATGAAACCCTGGTGAGTTTACCAAGGATAGCGTGTGCCTATTACTTTTTTTTAACATGCCAATGTAAAAAATCAATTCTCTCTCTCTGTACAGCTTGATCTTATTCTTGGACAAATATGTAGGAGACACTATGCCAGTCCTATAAATTCTAACGTCTGTAAATGCTGCAGTAACTCCTATGCTCTCAGAAGGCCATGCATTGGTGCGTTGGGAATTGATGAGAAGTATGTGCCCGTGCCATTGACTCCTGGTCTGTTCGCCTTCCATGAAGATTTGTGTGCCACTGAAGAGGCGGCGCTACAGAGAAGGAAGCAGGCGTAAGATATGCCTGTTTATTCTGTTTGCCTCAGCTTCTCTGCCACTATCCTGCTAATTCACCCTCTTCATGTCTACCCAGCGTTCTCTTGCTCCTCCTGCTTCTTCTTCCTCCTTCACAACCCTTGTTAAAAACTCCTTTTTCCAGAAATATTTACTTCACCAGTTCCCCATATTGCCACCCCTACATCCTGCTTCAGTTTCTTGTTTGCTCTTTGTGTCCTAGTCTGCCTTCCATCATAAGCAACTCATTTTCAAATTAGGTGTCTACGTTGGTATTTAGACAGCTGGGATATCAGTGGGATGCATGCTCCTAAGTCACATAGGTGCAGCTGAAAATATTATCCTTCAGGTGTGAAGTTTCAAAGCTGATCATCATTTTATTTTTGGGTGTCCAAGATGAAAGACTGAAAGAGGTCTGCTTTTTTTAGAAGGGGGTTCTCAAAATCAAACGTTTGTCCCAAGCTCAAAAACCAAATAACCGAATATTGTCAGTTTTGAAATTTTAGGGTTCTAAATACTCTTATCTGGACCCTAAATCCTCACACAAGTTCCTAAAATGGGCATTTATGGACATTAAAACAATCAACTTTGTAAATAGAGCAGTTTATGGTACTTATATGGCCTTGTAATTGTAGTATCGCAATACCTCAAAATCTCTGAGGTCTTTAGCCCAAGACACCTGTGAGGTGGCACAATATTATTTCCTTTCCACACAGGGGGAACTGAACCACTGATGGCATGTCTACACAGTAGTTTGGAGCAAGCTGCCCAGGTGGGCTAGCATGAATGCTCTAAACATAGTGGTACAGACAGTTGGAAGCCTGGAATTTAGGCTCTGAAGTCACCTCCTCCCTCGTCTTCAGAACCTGAAATGCAACTTCAAATTGTCCACATCCAGGTCACACAGAAAATCAGCAGTAGAGCAGGCAATGAAGCTGATCCTCAAAAGTGGTAGAACCCAAAAATGTCTTCTTCTTCAGTGACATACCTTAGAACTAAGGAGACCTGGATTCTTAGCGTGCCATCTTTTCTTCCCCCTGAGAGCAAGTGAGGAACCGTATCTCTTCCCATTGCTGGAAACAGGCACCCTGGCAACTAACTTTCTTCCCCTGAGAGCTGTGACTGCGTGGGGACAATGTCAACCATATGCACAGCCTCTGGTGCCTGCAGCTAGTTGGTCTGGCATGTCAGTCAAGTTGCTGGTCTTCCCATCTCCTCCAAATTAGTTCATACACCTGACCCAAGCAGGCAGAACTCAGAAGTGCTATGTGTGTGGATAGAGGCTTCTTTTCCTTGGAGCCACCAAAGTTGCAGGTGGCTACAAAAACATTTCCACAATTGAATACATGCTCAGGGCCAATCAACTCTCAAAGCCAAAAGTTACTACATTGTACTGAGGTATGGTGCAAAGATTTCTACCTACCTGGCCTGATCTTCCATGCAGCAGCAACTAAGTCCAGTGAAATGACACAAAAGAAAGGCAGTAACAATTTAACTCTGAAATAAGGAGTTTTGTAAGTCATGTGTTATATCTTTAGGCTAAGTGGTCATTGCTGTGGTTTGTTCTCCTTTCAGACTTCTCATCAACCTCGTCAAATATAAGCCCACCATTACAGAAGAACAACTGAAGACCATCATTGCGTCTTTTATTACCATGAGAGAAAAGTGCTGCAAAGCAGAAAACCACGAGGCATGCTTTGGAGAAGAGGTAGCTCACTTTTTCCCTCATGTATCTTTAATCAAAAGGGAAGGCAGGTGTAAACGTGCACAAACGTGTACCCCCCCCCCAGTTTGTCCTTCCTGGCGCACGTCCCTGTGTTCCCCCCACCACACCCGGCGTCCTCTCGCATCCAAGTTGGATCTAGTCTTTGGCCTTCGGGCACCCGCTTCGCAACAGCGTTGTCTGCTCCGCCTGGCGTTCGCCCTGGCTACACCGCGGAGAGAAGGGGGTCCGGGCCCGCCCCCGCTCACGGATCCCAGCCCAGGGCCCTAATAACACGGACTCCGCTGCAGTCCGGTCCGGCTGGCGGGGGCGTCCCGCCATAACGCGCCAGCCCATGGGCTCTCTCCGCCCGCCCTGGGCTACTTCCTCTCTCCGCGGCCGGTGTCACCGTCAGCACTCCCTCCCTCAAGGGGCGACTCCTCTCTCTCCTCACCTCCTCGCCTTGGGTCCCATCCGCCATGGGTCCCACTCAGGGAGTCTCTCACCTCCCCTTTCCCCCCTTTACCCTCGCACCGGCGCAGGCTTAAATCACTCAGCCGGCGTCCTGCTCTCGGGGCCCTGCCCCCTTCTTCCGGACTCCCTTCCGGGTTGACGGCATCTGCCGCAACCCGACGTCACCCCACCACCACAACGCTCCGGCTCCAAGGGCGCGCGCAGGGGTGTGCCGGTGCGGCGGCGAGCGAGCAGCTGCTGCACCGCCAGTATTCCGCACCCGGTGCCGCCAGACAAGCGGCGATCGGCGGGGTCAGAGCGCGGGGGCGTTTCTGCCCCATCACAGCAGGCCTGTGATGTGTAACTATCTGCATTTAAAATAAAATGTCAGCTAGTCAGAATGGCTCTACTTAAGTTTTTAAAGAAGAAACCAGATTGCCTTCACTTAAATATATGAACTCCAAGATGCCAAAGAATGCAAATTTGCCTGCATCTAAGTATTAACCTTTTGACCATATCCAGAAGCTTACAGAACAGACCCAGCATTTTTAGCTTAGTGGGTCTGAAGGCTGTTGAACACTTTCCTGATGCAGGACTGAAGACAGGTGCTCAAATCTAAGCTAATAGTTTCTCCAGGGGGGTAATTTCTAATTTAATTTCTCTTCCCCAAGCCCAGCTCTTAGACAGGGAGAGGAATAGTCCTAAAAGTTAGGTGAAAGCAGTTGTTTCCAAAACTTTAAGTGATTGAATTTCTCAATTTCTTTCACCTGGCTCCATTTCTCGCCCTGTTTCCCCATTCTTTTCCATATTGGTTTAGATCAGAGGTAGAGAATTTATGGCCCAGGGGCTGGCTCTGGCCCCTGACTTGCCTGGAGCTGGCCCCTGAGGCTACTGCACCCTCCCTGCCACTCAGACCACACCACAAGCCAGCTTCCAGGCAGCCCCCCACACACACTGAATCCCTTGTTTTTGACCCCCGCCCCAGGACCTAGCAGGACCCACAAAATCTACTAGGCTCTGGTGTGTGAGGGGAATATGGGCAGTGTCTTTCTGCTTCTCAATTGGGGGCCACATCAGTGACATTGGTTGGTTTTTTTCTCACTTTTGTGCAGTACAAATGATTTTTCTGTGGGTCAGCAGCCCCTGACCCGAAAAAGGTTCTCCGCCCCTGGTTCAGATTCATTTCATGATATCACACAACCACCTCCTTTTGCGTCTCTCTCCTCCCCACCTTATTTCTGTGCATCTTTTTCTTGTACTCTCCCATTTTTTGTATATTCCTTAGTTGGAATGTAGTTACTAATCCCATTTCCAGTGTTCTGGGTGAAAAGCCAATAGTAAAATCCCACTTCCTCTTCTAAAGCTGGAGTTGGCTCAGCTATGCTAAGGAGTAAAATGCAGTAAATGTTCATTTTTAATCAACATAGAAAAGATTTTGGACTCCAAATCCACACACCATGCAGATCCGTAGAGCCAGAAAGGCCATTTTTACAGTCCTTTTTCAGAGTCCAACTGCAGTGTCTTTCAATGAAATCTCAGTTTAAGAGTAGTAACTTGAACTGTTAAATACAGTGAGATCTTTTTGTTTCAGAGTTGATCCAAGTGAATAAGGGAATGGTATGAAATTTCATTAAGAGATAATGCTGCAACTTTGTGTTCTGTAGATGTAAACTTCTGAATATGGTCAAGTACAACTGTATGTTTTTAAATGACAGGAAATGCTCCTGAAGTTAGTGTGCGTGTATTATCTGTCCAATATACAATCTCATCCTGGATTCTCTGATCTAAGAATGTTTGTGTCTTTTTCTCCCTCAGGGCCCAAAACTGATAGAAGCAAGTCAGGCTACATTGGCAGCATAAAACATCTCAGGTAATCTTAGCGGGGAACATGCTCTGAATTACATAAAGGGGTAACAGAATTTAATAGACTGCCTATTCTAAGTGTCCATAACATGTAATTTGGAACCTGTGAACTGCCATGATGGAAAAGACTAAGGAGCAGAATCTCAGCTGCTGTAAACTGCAATAGCTCTGTTGAATCAGTGGAGCTGTGACGATTCACACCAAGAGAGGCTCTATTCCTAATAATTAATCTGCGATCAAGTCTCCTACAGTGACCTCAAAGAAAGACAAAAATGCTCTGTAACACATCTGGCCACCTGTGGAACTCTAAGCCCAGTCTAGACACAACGTTGCATCAGTTGAACTAGAGGCATGCTTTTTATTATCTATTTCATTCAACTGCTGCAAAAAGTCATGATAAATTGATGGACACCTGGCTTACATCAAATTAGCTCAAAAATTATTATGGACAGGGAAATAAGCTGAAGAATGCAACTGAGACCCAAAATGAAGAGTGTCCACCCAGGGCTTCGCATCACTTTAACTAAATTGTGTAGAAAAATTATTTAAATTAAACTGGTACGTCTGTGTGTAGAAAAGTCTCCTGTATCATGGAGCTAGGGCTTTTTCTTGTTCCAGAGTTATTCTGTGCAACAAAAGAACTGAAAGGCATAGTTTTTAGCTTAGCTAGTGGAACTGTAGAGTCCATTGATTCACAGTGTGTAATGGCCAGTTCCTTAATCCCTTTTAAATTCCCTTTGTGTCATTGCACAATAATAATGATAATAGATTAACTAAGTGTTTTAATAGCATTTTGTTCAAAGTACAGTACAGACATTCATAACTTTAATGTGCTAGTGTACATGAGGCTGCAAAAGCGCAAGGGGAACTGTAAGGCTGCTGGGAGGCATCTGAAGAGTCTCTTGATGGGCATCCTGAACAGATGTAGAGCAAATGGCTGGCATAAAGACAGAGAAGGATATGCTGAACACAACGTGCAGCACTCTGGTGAAGCCAGGCAACTGAGTGGCTCCCTGGAAGCCTCCCTGAGGTTGTTGTAACTTGCAACAGGGGCTGTCTTGGAACCCCTACTGGTTCATATCAGTGCACAAGAAGATATGTGATGCCATCAAATACCAAAAGATAAAGTCTCTAAAAGAAAATCTGTCCTCCCAACGGTTTGCAGAGAGAAACTTTGGTGTTCAGATTTAATTAGGCTCATTTAAAGTGATTTATCTCTACCCCAAATAGAAAGTCACGTTCTTGCTTACCACTGTACGTAACTCATTTTTCTCATTTTTCCTAGCTCACCGGTGGAAGGCGATAAAATTCATCTCTGCCCTGTTTACTGTATTTGCTTGCTTTCTTGTTAGTTGTCACTGTCAGTCCTCTGATTCAAAGAAACAAAGGCAATTTTGCTTTCACGTTCATCTCTCATTGCTGCCTTACATCCCAATAATGAATAAAGCTTTGAATAAACTCTTCCTTCGTCCTGGCCAGTTGATTCATCATAGCAGACAATCTCTAAAACAATTTCTTACAACATCACTGGCACATTTGCAAACAGCTGGTCTCATTACAAACTGGTAGCTTTGTTCCTTTAACAGTTCAGGCCAAGAGGACATTGCAGAAAATCTATCCAGGCTCACACCAGGGAGGTTTCATAGTTATTTTTATAGTGCCCCAGTGTGTTAGATGCTCTACAAACCTGGGAAGGTGGTTGCCCCGAATAACTTACAACTGACATACACAGAATACAGACAAAGGAAAGAGAAGGAAGTCCATCACACGACACTACACTTAAAGGATGTACTTGATTTTCAATCTCAACAAAGCCAGTGGGTGTTATGTTTAAAATTAAGCATGTGCTTTGCTTCTTTGCTGAATCACCACCACATTTTTTTCTTTTCTGCTTTCTTTTATTTTAAAGTCTTTTCCATATGTCTGGTTCTTCAAAAAAGAATACTTACCTTCTTTATTTTTCCTTTGTATTTCACACATTGAGTTTTTCATACAGTAGAAATAAAACAAACATAAGAATAACTTTTTTTTAAAAAAAGACTCATTACCAAGCAGGAATATCACATGAAAACTAGGTCCTGTGATTTCTGAGAGTGATGCAATAAACACAAGTGTAACTTGCTAGGGTCAGTGTGAGGGGCTGTATTTCTACAGCCTTTCTCACACATCAGCGTTTCAAAAATAAAAGCATGGGCTTCAATATTGTGTCTGCCCATAATCTTGCAGCACCAAATGGAAGATAAATTTGACATGTGGAACAATAAGCACAATGAGAGGGTTACCAAGGCCCATGCGGATAAACTCGTTTTCCCCTTAATAGAAGCATTACTTTAAATGTTATAAGGATAACTGGAAGTGAGCCTGTTTTCCTCCCTCATAACCTTTGTAAAGACTAATTTTTACTCTCATCATATATCCATTGGAATTGGATTATTTTATTTGAAAATATACCTATTATAGTTAAAGTACCTTAAATCTAGCCACTTATATTCCATTGGGGCCAATTTTGCAATTTTTACATACATGCAAAACTGCCCTCTATTCAGACCTGATTTGGTTAAACAATTAAAGCCAATAGATTTAAGAACTCACTTAAAGTCAAGCAAAAGCAAAAGTGCTTTGCTGAATTAAGAACAGTGTGCATGTAGGGACCAGACCTGATATATTCCCAGCCATTTTCCATCTGGTCTGCCCACTGATGTGCTTTTACATCTAAGCAAGGTCAATGAATCAACAAGTTATTTACTTATTCCCACAATATAAGAACATGGGGTCACAAAATGAAATTAATAGGTAGCAGGTTTAAAACAAACAAAAGGAAGTTTTTCTTCATTCAGCGAACAGTCAATCTATGGAACTCCTTGTCAAAGGATGTTGTGAAGACTAGGACTTTAACAGGGTTCAAAAAAGAGCTAGATAGATTCATGAAGGTTAGGTCCATCAATGGCTATCAGCCAGGATGGGTAGGAATGGTGTCCCTAGCCTCTGTTTGTCTGGAAACGGATGACAGGAGAGGGAACACGTGATGATGATGAGTTATTAATATTTTAATCAGTCAACATTTTCATACTCTGTATTCATAAATAAACTACTCAACAGTTACTAGGCTGAATCCCATAGGCCATTCTACATAAATCTCATTACAATTTTTTTCAAACATATAATGCACTGGATATATTGCAAATCATGGAAGGAAACCAGAGTTACAAAAAATACATTTTTGTATTAAAATTAAAAAACAATACAATAAATTCTTTAGCCACTATAAATAAGATCAGATCATTTTTCTTTTCTTTCCCTGCGGCTCCCTTCCCGCACTAACTTCCAAAACTAAATGGAAGCAAGGGTTGCCTACTGCAGTCATCATGGTGAGTGTATATACCTGATAATGCTCCCATTGAAAACAAGGACAATTTTCTATTGACTTGAATGGAAGCAGGTGTAGGCTGTTGGTGTGAAGGTGTGAGGACCCAGAAGTACAGTGGCGTGGAATTTGGCAGTTTTTGGCAACAGGGATTTATGCAAACCACCTACGTTTTCCCTTCCATGACCATGTGAGTGCTGTGTTCCATTTTATACTTGCACATTCGTTCAGACAGAGCAATGGTTCAGTCCAGCTAAAACAGTCCTTTTGTAACTTCTAATCAGCCAGTAGGCTTGTACTCCAGTTACATTAATATAAGACTACCTCAGTATGTTGTAGTGCCATCTAACCAGTGCCAAAGAGTATACCATATCTTTAAGTGAACTCAAAACTCAATGTGAAATTCAACTAAAACTGTGACTTGTGCTTGGTTTTAGGTGGAAACAACACAATCATTTAATGTATTTGGTCTTGGCCTAAAATCATAAGCTGGTCCAGACTTTATTGAAATGTGGCCTACCTTTACAAGCCTATACCTTTTGGCTCAAATTTCCCATTTTTAAGGCTCGGCAATGAAACTTCCATATGGCTCCATTCAAATACTGCAGCAGCACCTGTATACATCCATTTATGAGTTCTAGATTTGCAATATTTAAAACTAAGTATTCTTGACTGCTGAATGGTTTTAGCCAAAAAATAAGGCCTTAATAAAAGATACATAGTTAGGGTTACAAGACGTTGTACGTTAAAATAAACTAGTTGCTGATAACAAATCATTCCCGTTAACACAGGTGAATTTCGGTTTTCATACACCATCCAAGTTACAGTATCTCAGACAAGAGTAAAGTGGTTATTTATATTCACCTAATTTATTTTACTGTGTTGTACAGGAGCATATTCTGCATTATGGTACAGAAACCCCCCAATGTTTGTAATCTCCAGCAGTAAATGGCAGCTCAGCATGGGCTACAGTTGAAAGCCACATGAAAGAAAGCAAACACAGCATGATAAGAGGGGGCAGTGAGTTACTCTTGTGAATTATATGGGCTTTGTTTACTTCCTGGCAAGTTTGGCCTTAGCAAAATGCTTGGGGTGCAGGAGCCAATCTAATGATATTAAAGTAGAAACGGACACAGATTGTTTTGTGGCCACAAAATGCCTGAGCCCTCAGGGACATGGGTGAATTATGCTAGTCCGCCCCCGCAGTACTCACTGGGATTGTACTGCCTACACATATTTTTACCTGCTGAACACAGCCCACCTCAGCCTCTAAGCAAAAAGAAGGAACAAGGAAAGGGGAAATAATCCATTTCTTATCCCAGAGAAAATACCTCTCGTGCAGTCTTTATGAAATTGATCAAATATAACAATGTTTAGAGAGAACTCATTACACAGTTCCTTAAAAAGGAGTTTCAGGTGAAAAATTAATCCCTTATTTTTAATCAATTGATTAAATTAAAAGCATGAGTGGAAGAGTCTTTTTCAGATCTTATTATTCAAGCTAAACCTGCAAAGGTCTGATTTACAAAGATAAGGGAATTGGGCACCTACATTCCATCAACTTTCAATGAGATTTATCTACGTCACCCTCTTAGGTGCCTAAATACCTTTGTAAATCTGACCCTAGATCCCTTAATGAACATCCTCAGACTCAGATTAATAAACTCTCAGACAGATTGATGAACACCCTCAGACTCCGATTAAACAATTTTTTCTAAAGCAAAGACAGCCTATGACATTATTTTCAGTTTTCTGTACGATTCTTAATCCATCTGGGTGATTACGATATATCTCTATATTCACAGTGCTCTGGCTTGTGGGTTGCAAATGGACAAGTTTCAAAGGTGTGCCCTTTTAATTGACTTTTCTCCTTTCTGAAGTTTCAAGTTACATAAGTGGTCACAATGGCAGAGCCCATGCTAGAGAAGAATATGGGTTTTATCAGCTCTTCTTAATTCCCATTCAGAATGCTACGGAGTTTGTTTTCAGTCCCAGTTGAAAAGTCACCAGAAACAAACCCCACTCAACTTTAGAGGCCCATGTGCTGTAAAGATCACAGTTATGGCACATTCTCAATATTTCCAAAGATATAAGGAATAGAAAATTAAGTCTCCTTTGGCTTAGAGGAAGTGTTTGATCAGCAGCATAGTGTGACGTTATACAGCAGTCTCCGTTTTTATTAACCTTTTACTGTTAAGGTGCTGGAGTATTATATCCTTCTCCCTATTGTATCTGAGCAAGAGAAAGAGAGAAAAGAGAGAAAAAGAGAGAGAGAGAGAGCACAATAATTTAAAAACAAAATTCAGATATTCAGCCCAAATTTAAAATAAAATATTTGAGGGGGTCAAAAATTATTAATCAGAAAAAATTTCTGATGGAAACTGGCAACTTGGGTGTTATAAAACTTCTGAATTTTTCTGGACTCCCTAACCTGTTCATTTTGGCCTGATCATCCGCTGGTTTAAATTCCTCTTAAAAAACAACAAATAGTCTGGTAGCACTTTAAAGACTAACAACACATGTAGATGGTATCGTGGGCATAGCCCACTTCTTCAGATGACTGGAGTATTGAACTCCTTATTTTTGCTTCTGGACATCCAACACTCCGGTCATCTGAAGAAGTGGGCTGTGCCCACGAAAGCTCATGATACCATCTACATGTATTGTTAGTCTTTAAAGTGCTACCAGACAATTTGTTGTTTTTTAAGTGTATCCTGTACAGACTAACTTGGCTACCTCTCTGAAGCTTTTAAATTCCTCTGTTGACCTCAGTAACAAGCCCTCTACAAGTTTAGCTATTGATCTGCATTGCTAACGTGCCTGCTACTCTGGTATATCATTGGCTGGCATCAGGAAAGTTCATCTCAGCTAGCAGAAGCGCAGTCTGAGAGATGCTCAGAGTTCCATATCTATCTACATTAGGGTTACTAGAGTCTCTGAACATTGCCCAATCTTTAATACATTGATCCTCATAAGCAAAGTACTATGATCCTCTTTTTACAACTGGAGAACTGAGGTGGTGGCGGAGTCTCCTATGTGCCAGGCTAACATTTTCACCACTGACCCACTCTTCTCATTAGCAAATCATTGCTAAGTGCTATACAAATATTATGGAATTTGTTCTGGCATTTACAGCCATTTAAACCCATAGGGGTTTGTATGTGAAGGTGTTGGGGAGTGTGCTATGCAGATGTGCTCCAGCCCAGCAGCCCAGGATGCGTTCTGCTTGACTTAGCAAGACTATCTCTGGGAGCACTGAGGCAGTGTGTTTCAAATTGGAGCTGCATGCAAAGGGTGCAATGTGCAGGCTCTGTTGGCCAGTGTGCCCAGCGCAGCTGTCAGTGGAAGACATCCACAAGTCTTGCACGCTGGGACGGTAAATCAGTGAGACTGTGGCTGCTGCTTGGCAGGTGTGCACAAGGAGTGAGAAGGCTCCTTGTGCCTTCTTCCCATTTTTGTACACCTCTGCAGGACTAGACACAGTACAGCACCATGGTAGGGGTGTTCACTTAATGAATATCTGTGCTGCTTATTCCTTCTGGGGCACCAGATATTGGCCACTGTCAGCAGACAGGACACTGGGCTGGATGGACCTTTGGTCTGACCCAGTATGGCTGTTCTTATGTTCATACACTATATATTGGTTCTACTTTGTAGAACCTACCAATGACTTTGTATGCAGTGTATTTACTCAGACTATAAACAAATGAGTCAAACCTACATAGTTTATTCCTACTTACTTTGCAATTGTCTGTTCAATCTCCCGATCTTCTTCTTCATTTAATTTTTGCAGAATGGATTCCAAGAGAGGAACATGAAATTTAAGGTACTGAGCAACCTATCGTGGGGATCACAAGATATGCCCATCAGGGAGGTGTGTTAATGGGAAGAATGTTGGGAAATAGGCAGGATGATGATGTACATACGTCACTAGTAACTTCTTCTGCATTCTTGTCCATGAGAAAAAATTGCGCAATCTGTTCTGAGGGACCCTGTAAGAGTCTCTCCAGCAGCGGAGTGTCTGTGTTCTTGAGCCTTTTCTTTTCTAGGAATGAAAACAAATGTATGGACAAGCATGCTCATTTTATGGCACAACCTAGAGCAGCAGTAACTAATACTTAATAGAAACAGTGTGGTCAATTCTTTGCATAGGCACAGTTGTTTCATACTTAGGACATACACTTTATTTAACACACATAATAGTCATTAACATACATGTGAGTGCCACATGCAGATAGATGGGAGTATATGCTCCTGAGGAACTAAGGCCAAAATTTCCAAACAAGGCACCCAAATTAGGGCCCTAAACTTATTTTTAGGCATCTAAATATAAACTTCAGAGGGGTAGCCGAGTTAGTCTGTACAGGATAAACGTAAAAAACAACAAATAGCACTTTAAAGACTAACAAAACATGTAGATGGTATCATGAACTTTCGTGGGCACAGCCCACTTCTTCAGATGACCGGAGTGTTGGATGTCCAGAACCAAAATAAACAGGGAAGGGGGTGGTGGGAGGAAGAGGCAGTGGGTATATAAATATCAAAGGGAAAGCTGAACTAGTATGTAACAGGCAAAACTGAGCACCTAAAGACTGAATAGTTAAAAGAAGCAAATAAGAACCATTTAGTTAGCAATTAGAGAAGAAGAGTACTAACACCAGATATACTAACAATATAAACTGGCAGAAAAGGAACCAAAAGCTGTTCTTTGGGTGATGTAATATGGATTTAGGAGTTTAATTTGAGGCCCACTGGTTTGGAAATTTTAGCTTTAGTTCTTCTTTAATACAATCCCTGTGAATAATTCTGCAAACCGTCTTTATCTTTCACGTTTTTACATGAACGATTAATATATTCCCCTCTGTTCAGAGTCTACCTAAGCATTTTGAATGTTCATTTTTAACATACGAAATGTATATTTTCTAATGGAATAAAGGAAGCAGGGTGTTTTGCAAAACTCCGATAAATGCTCTGCTGCAGGCCCAATATATAAACTGGACTATAAATTGTAGACCTATATACAGACCCCCACCATTTCAAAGAAATATTAGCTAATGCTTCCTTATGTATGCGTTTTACCACCTTCTGAGAGCAATGCACTATGGCTATGTCTACATTGCCCAGTCTAGGCCATAGTTGCATATGTTCTTGCACAAGACTGGGCAATGTCGACGTAGGCTATAGGTTTCAAATAGAATGTCCTTAAACAAACTTAACTAAATTAGGACAGAATGTTTATCTCAAGTTAGGCTTTTAAGCATATTTTTGCTTTTTCTAAAATAACAAAGTTAACTTGATACACATTATATATACGAAGTATATGATGAATAAATTAAACTCAATTTTCCACTGAGAGACTGTACAAGGTTTTCACAAATACTTTTAGGCTAACTTAATCCCCAATTGAGAGAGCACTGGTAAGACTTCTTTGTCAGCAATATAAGTAGCCTCCAAAGCCTTTTGGAGAAGTGGAGCAACACAGTTTGGCTTATTTACCTCCTGATGCATGGATGATATAAAGTGCAAATTCTTGTGGACTGTTTTCAATCTGACAAAGAAAAAACAAAATTGATTCAATACACTGAGTGGCAGATTTCACATATGCTACAATTCCCCACCATAAATTGTCAGCAGATATCAGCGATGCACCTCAAATTTGTGGCATTAAATCACAATCTGAGATTTGGGCTTTCAATACTGATAGTAGACAGAATTAATAGGGTGGGCACCCCGAAAGATTCTGGACTTTGGACAAGGTTTCACACTAAGGTATTATTTTCCTTGCCTCTGCCCCCAACTGTCATGTGATTGATAAAACTATCATTGTACTTTCCAAAAGAGTAATGAATCACAACAGTAGATCATTTCATAAAAAAGTAATAGATCGCTACTGTCTTTTCCCCTGAAAACACTGTAGTACGCCATACAAATCTCTTTGTGACACTCAGATTTATCAGCTCTATAGACGCTGCAGTGGAGAATTTCGATTTACTGCCACCCATTTGCCTGAACACACTACAAAATTTGCTGTCCTTTTTACATCTAACTCATGATTATTCTCCACCATTTCATAAGACATCCAATAGTCAGATTAGTTATGGATATTATTCATAAAAATCTATGTTCTCCTCTTAGCATTTTATTTCACATGTTCCACTGCATTTTGATGACTTCACACTTCATGGTGCTGTACAGCAGCAAGATCAAATTAGAAAGTTCCAAAGCACGATATAAAAGCTAGGCACTGTTATTGTTATTATTATTCATTATCTCCAGTATAAAGTGAGTCAGAAATGGCACGAACTGCTGGTGGGTGATTATTTTCAATAATGTAGAACTGCTCTTTGGCAATTTTTAATGTAACACTCGAGTATAAGAGAAGCTCTAGGCATTGAGCTAGTGGCACATTAGTTATGAAAACATATGAAAATGTATATGAGTTTTGACTGAAGACAGGAGACTCACACGCAGTTTACCTTAGGGCCAGTGCCAGTCCTCCAGTTCTCCTAGTGGTCCAGCAGGTACCCCTCTCTGGCAGGTCTCCAGGGAAGGAGGGGGTCTCCCCACATTCCCCGCCATGCATCTCCTGGATCCACCTGCCAGCCCATGCACTCCCGCCCCCACCCTTTTGCTTCCCCAGCCCTGTCTGCTGCCTCTGGGAATCCTGCCGCCTCTGGGAATCCTGCCCGGGGGGGCTAGAGCAGCTTCCACTTGTTAGCTATGAGCCACTGCTGGCAAGTCCCTGTGGTCCGGGAGAGGTGTGTGCAGAGCAGACACATCCATAGGACGGGGCAGTGCGGCTGGCCCAACTGTCCTATGAATGGGATGGTCCCCCAAACTCAGGTTAGCAGTGGGGCCCTTGGCGTGCTGGGACCAGCAGCAGGGATCAGCCCTCAGGTGCCCCCTGCACTCTCCACACCAGCGGGAGCCATGGGGAAGCAAAGCTACACAGCAGCCTGCTCTGCACCGTCTCCCAAGCCAGCCTGCTCCGCTTTCCATCACCGTGGTGAAGCAGAGCAACCAGGCTAGCTTGGGAGATGGTGGCGGAGCAGAACAGAGGCTGTTGCATTGCTCTGCTTCCCTGCTGTGATGGGCTAATTCCCAAGGCCATGATCCTCGGGGGAGGGGACTTGAGGGAAGGGAGGCAAGTGGGGGAAGGCAGAGCAGTGGTTGTAAGAGGTGGAGCAGGGGTTGGACTTGGGGGAAGGGTACGGACCCCCCCCCCCAGAGCTACAGGGACTCATGTGCCATGGGCTGGATTGTGGAACTGCTCAGGCCATAGACGGCCCCCGAGCCAGGAGTCTGAGACCCCTGGCCTACAACAAAAGATCATTGCAGCCTATTTTAATAGCCTTTCTGTTCCTGTAATGTTCCTTGGCTGCATGCCTCCAGATGCCACGTTTACCAGTAAGGTTTCAACATGGGACCTTCCTCATGAGTACACAGGTCTGGCCACGGAAGGAAAACATCTTTTGCGGTGAGCAGTGGAAGCTGGCAACTATTTTTTCTTTTGAAGTTGTGGCCCAATTCTCAAAATATTTACGTCCACCCCACCCCATGTAATAGCCATTAAAACTTACCTTGTTTATAAGGAAGCAGCAACAGGCAGACCAGGCAGCTGGAGCTCCTACCACAGTTGGCTCTTCAAGCATGGGGCCTGACCCATGGGGGCTGAGGTCAGGAAGGCACCGGGCTCAGGTCCCATCCCTGCCCTTTACAAGCCCCCTCCAGCCTGGCCTGACCTGCTACAATCCTGCTGTGACCGCACCAAACAGCGGTAACCACAGCAACACCCTTATAAAGTGAGTCCTGGGTGGTAAATTGCCATGGCAACCAGGCACATTCAGGAGGCACTATTAGCTAGACCAGGGTTTGCGCCTCACCCAGCGCTACATTCCTCGCCCTTTCTGGCGCTGTATTTCACTACCGGGAAGAGTTGTGAAGCACAGTTTATCCTTGACTGACAAGCGTATACAGATTTAAGTTAAAAAGAGTTTCCAAAATGTATTTTGTTGCCTCACTGGCATGGGCTGATGAGCTGCCCCGGCTGTAAATAAATTGTATTTGCTGCAAGGGCCTGTCACTAGAGGGAGACATGGTCAGATGCACTAAGCCCTACATTAGCTTTCCTTACAGTAAATGTGGTTATAACGAAGTCATTCCGCCTTCTCCAGAAATGACAGTAAGGACAGCATCGAACACTTGTCACTAGTCTCAAAACATCTCTGAAGCCTTAGGAAAATAAAACCTAGCTGCATCCCTAAATGCAGCAAGAGCACGCTGTTCATTGGTATATTTTTAGTTTGTGGCAAATCTCTTCAATATTTCTGTCCTTAGATACAGCCAGCAGTAAAAGGCATTTCTATATTCTGGTTATCTTTTCTAGAATTCAATTTTTGTGCAGCCACGGGCACACACTCAGAAACAATTACCTTAAATTTCTGAAGCAGTTGTTCTATTACCTCTCCTGTTTTCATGTTGCTGTTTATTCTTATTTTAGTTTCTGATCCAAAAGCTGGAGTGAAAACGGATGTCTAAAAAACAAGAGCAGCAATATATTAACTTCATTTAATTCCAATACATTTAATACCATTGTGGTGAAATCAACACAGGTGTAAAAACAATGTGGGATTATGCATCACGCAACATCTGCATAATATTCTTCCTTTGCTTGAAATTGTTTGGTCGCTCTGCTCTCATGCCACATCTCCCCTGAGGATGGTTAAAGCAGAATCAAGTCTTAAACAAATCATTGCATTTAACCCCATCTGTTCTCTGCCGCATTCATAGTAACTCTTAGAACAGGAGAGCATTCACACCTCGTAGTTGTAGAAATGCCCATTAATGGAGAACCTGTGCTTTTCCACTTCCTTTCTTGCATCCGTGGGGAAATTTGCCCTTTTCCTCACTTGTAGAGCATCACTCATGGTTCTGGTTCTGTGCGGGCTCAGGGAATTGGGCTCCTGCACACTTCTGGGTTTGAGGGTGCTGCTCTCATAAGAGGAGCAACCTAGACAAAATAAAACATCATCAGCACAGCGTATGTTACTCTACCTCCCAGGGAGCTTTCAGCTTCACTTCTGCAGCTGTTTGCCAGTAGGTGGTGCTGGCAAGAAGTTATAATGGCTTGCAGAGTTCATAAGGGAGTCAGAGTTATATGCTGTTTGAACTGGTCACAGGTCATTCCATTGAGTCTTTGTTTGGGGATAACCTCTTCAGAGACATTATAGACAATATAATTTAGTATTACGGGCTGATTGCTACGTAGATAATGAGCAGATGTAATGACTTCACTATTACTTCTTATAATGTATTCAAGTAGCATCTAAATATCCCAACTGGAATCAAGGAAAGCTGTCTCTTAATACTCCAGCCCACAGACAACTCTACATTTTGTCCTCTGTTATACCCGTGCAGCCACATAAGATAACTTGCTGATGAATATATAAAGAAAACTGACCTTTCTCGTGGTTTAGAGGCTCTCCTGAAGAATTTGGTGTCTCTTCGCTAATGTGATAGAGATTATCAAATTCTCCCCAGCGTATCATCCCCCTGAAACAGGGATCAAACATATATTTACAGGCTGATATTCTTTCTTAGTGGGAGTGAATCCAGTTTAGGCTCCAGCCAGGTGTCCCATAACAGATGGCTGTTCCTGTTCAGAACTGCAAGCCATAATTGTAGAGTCTTTCATTAGATTGTATTAAGTAGGTAACTTTAGCACGTCACAATAGCATATTTTACCAAACATGAATTGTGGGACCAAAGGCACCACAGGGTGCTCAGAAGCCTAAGCAGAACAGGTGAAAATTCAGACAAAAATGTGTCAGATTATTCATGTTTTATTATGATTGATTTTATAGTTACCCCGCAAGGCCCCACCTGAGAGGAAAGCCCCAGTTTGCTGGACACTGGGCAGAGACATAACACAAGACAGTTCCTTCTTTGAAGAGCTTACACTATAGACCAAACAGGCCAAGGATGTCTCATGAGCTGCATTTAAAGATGGAAACTGATGCACAGAGAAATCTGTATTCCTAGCACAATGATCCAGGATTAGGTCTCCTAGGGTTGCCAAATGGTTTCAACAAAAATACCGGACACACTTGACATTACATCACAATCTACATTACATCTTATTTAGAAAATACCGGATATTTCTATTTTCTCATTTCTATTTTCTCAATTTGTTTCCTGAAAAGAAAGCTCAAATACTGGACTGTCCAGTTCAAAACCGGACACCTGGCAACCCTAAGGTCTCGTAGGCACTGTGATAACATACATAAAATAATGAGAGTCACACAGGAAATCTCTGGCCCAGCCAGAACCTGAACCCAGCTCTCCTAAGTGCCAGGAATTACTTTAGCCACAAGGCTCAACATAATTTGCTTAGTCATTAAATTATTTGTCAAAAAAATCTTTGACCAACTATAGGGCTGTGACAGTATTGCTGGGTAAAGTGGGAAGGCCCTGCTCCAGGCTTCCAGAAGGGATGGTGCCCTAGGTGGAAGGCATGGGGCTGAGGATTAGCATCCCCCAGCCAGCCCCTCAGCACTGCAAGGCCCATGCCGCTTCGGGCTCTGGCTGCTCAGTTAGCAGCAGCAGTGGTTGGAAGCCCTGGGCCCTTGGAAAGCTGCTCCCCCATTCACAGCAAGATGAACACTGGTCTTACAGCACTGGTCAAGTACTCCAGTAAACAATTTACATGCAAATATATTCAGCAAATAATGGTTAAAGAGTCAGATACTGTATCTGATGATGAGTTATCAAGTGGCTGCCTCATACTCTGCTCCATGTAGTATTTTAAAGGGTATCTGGCAATTTCTCTAACAATAAAAACAAACAAACAAAAACTGTTCTGGATATAGACTCAGACTTTAAGGCCAAAAGGGCCCAGGGTGATAATCCAGTCAGACCTCTTACACATTGTAGGCCACAGAACTTCATCCACCCCTACCTATAATAGACCCCATAGCCTCTGGCTAAATTACTGAAGTCCTCAAACCACAATTTAAAGACCTCAAGTTACAGATAACCCATTGTTTACTCTAATTAAAACCAGCAAATGCCCCAAACCCCATGTTGCAGAGGAAGGCAAAACCCCCACTGGGTCTATGCCAATCTGTCCTGGAGGAAAATTCCTTCCCAACCCCAAATATGGCACTCAGTTGTACACTGAGCATGTGGGCAAGACCCACCAACCGGACACCTGGGGAAGAATTCTCTGTAGCAACTCAGAATCGTATCCCCAGCCACTGGGCATGTTTGCTACTTGCAGCCACTGATTGGCCATCTGCCCTGTAGGCAACCACATCATACCATCCCCTCCATAAACTCATCAAGTCAGGCTTAAAGCCAGTTCACTTTTTTGCCTACATTGCTCCACTTGGAAGGCTGTTCCAGAGCTTCACTCCTTGGATGTTAAAAACCTTTGCCTAATTTCAAGTCTAAACCTGTTGATGGACAGTTTATATCCACTTGTTCTTGTGCCCACATTAATCCTTAATTCAAATAACTCCTCTCCCTCCCTGGTATTTGCCTCTCTGGTGTATTCATAGAGAGCAACCATATCTCCCCCTCAGCCATATTTTGGTTAGGCTAAACAAGCCAAGCTCTTTGAGTTTCTTCTCTCGCAAGGTAGGGTTTTCCTAGTAGCCCTTCTTTGCACCAGTTCCAGTTGGAATTCATCTTTCTTAAAACACAGGAGACCAGAACTGCACATGCTCTTCCAGATGAGGTCTCTCCAGTGCCTTGTATAATGGTGATAAGACTTCCCTGTTTCTACTGGAAATATCTTGCCTGATGCATTCTTGCTTTGCATTATAGCCTGTCTCACTGCCGCATAACATGAGTGGCTCACAGTCCTCCTGTGATCAACCAATACACCTTAGCCTTGTCATTTCTAACTAGGGTTCCCATCAATCCCTTATAAGAAGGGACATCTCTTGATACTTCATCTCTACACAAGAAGATCAGGAGTTGCTGAGTGCTGCCAAAAGCAGCAAGAAATATCACTGGTAAATTAAAATATCATAATAACTAAATAATAATAATATTGGGAACCGGGGTGGGACAGGTTTGCTAAGAAAATCTTCCCTTATTTTTGAAATAGAATGTTGGCAACCCTACTTTCAACTGATACATCCCCAACTTATAGCAAAAATTCTTGATGCTAGTCCCTACGTGTGTGACCTTGCACTTTCCATTATGAAATTTCATCCCATTTCTATTACTCCAGTTTTCAAGGTTTTCCAGATTTTCTTGCATGATATGCTGGTCCTCCTCTATATTGGCAGCGCTTCTCAACTTTGTGGCATCTGCAAACTCCCAACTTTTTTTGCCACAGTTGTGAATGAAAATGTTAAATAAGATTGTTCACAAGACCGATCCCTGACGAACTCCACAAGTAACCTCCCTGCAGCCTGACAGTTCATCTGTCAGTATGACCCACTGTAGTATTCCCTTTAACCAGTTCCTTATCCACCTTCCAGTTTTCAGTTTAATTCCCAACTTCTCCAATGGAATTAATAATTTCTCTGTGGAATTGTATCAAACACTTCGTTGTACTCAGCAGAGCTCTACCGCATTTACTCTAAAAATCTTCTCAGAGATGCTAGTGTGAGGGGCAACACTTCTGGAGGCATCCCATCCCTCACCATAACTGCAGAATACAGTGGGAATTCAACAAGTTCACACTTGCTGAGTTCCCCATCTCAAGTATGCAAGTAGCCCATACAGGTGATTGGGCCTTTTTTCTTATTGATTTTTGTAATTACTTTTAAATCATACTTAAAGCTGGATTTATTACAAAAAAAATTCTGGTTTTGGCGTTGCAGAATCTGTCATAAGGCTAAGCAAGCAGCAAATGAAACCTTGCACAGGCTTTCACCATGCAAAACACAGGCAGAGCCTTTCTAGAATCTGGTGTGCAAACGTCATCTTTGTTTTACCTTCACTGGTGGACTGTGAAAACAACCGCCTGCCTGAGGCTATATAAGTTAATATATTACCTTTTACTAGGGAACAAACCCACACGCTCCGGCGACTTCAGAGTCACAAAAGGGGGAATTTGCTTCTCATCTTGGATTTTTAATCGGATGGGACATCGTAGGCCCCAAAAAATAGCCAGGATTCCTTCGATAACTGGTTTGCTGCCTTCTGGCTGAAAAACATCAGAATTGCAGTGTTATGGCAGGCGTACAAAATCAGGTGTCACACAACAGCATCTGTTTAAGTCCTGGCCTGGGATTTTGCAATCATGGAGTGGATTGCTGAATACATGGCAGGGCTATGTTGTAAATTAAAGGGAAAAGGCCCAAGCCAATACGCACTTTGAAAACAATGGAAAAGTTCTCACAGATGTTAGTGGGCCGTGCATCAGGCCAAAAGCCTGGTGTTCTTACAAAGTCCTTTCACTGGAGAAACTCCAACTGATTTAGTGGAGTTTTGGCTGCGTACAGATTGAGAATCCCATGCTCCCACTTCGCAGATTATTTTGCCAGGATTGATTCTCTGAGGGCCCCATGTGTTCCCAGGAAGGCAGAAAAATGGAAAAGCTCTCCACTGTGGAAGAGGAAGGTGAGTCAGACCTCAAGCCTGGGGATCTTGGGGGACACACCAGAAACAAGACACATGCACTCAGAAGTTCCTTGCCTCCATGCTGTCCCCCAGCCTCTCTGGCCAGAGCCAGGAGTGTGCTACCAAGCTCTAACCTGACTGCTGTTGTCCCCAGAGGCCATTGTTGGGCAGTTTCCCTGTGTTGAGGAGGATGCTGACAAAATTACAAGAAACTTGAGTGCCAATGACCATGCACCTTCCCTCCATGGATTTGGATTGAGGGAGAGTAAAGAATGGAGAGTCCTCCCACAATGTGTCTTCCCTCAGCTGATGATTCTGGATCTTGGTGGATTTCTACAAGCCTGATTCCCTTTGATCTAGGGAATGAGATGGCAGGGAGATCACACTGCTGAGTCAATAACTTCTTCCCCTTTCATGAGCCACACAGCCTAGATCTGTGAGTTTCTGCTCACCACCACTCTTGAAGAATCATAGAATCAAGGAATATCAGAACTGCAAGGGACCTTGAGAGATGATCAAGTCCAGACCTTTCTATGCTTTATCATAGAATCATCAGAGTGGAAGGGATCCCAAGACGTCATCAACTCCAGTCCCCTGCCCTCACAGCAGGTTCAAGCACCATTTAGATCATCCATGACAGGTGTTTATCTAAACTGCTCTTAAAATATCTCCAGTGATGAAGATTCCATAACCACCCTAGGCAATTTATTCCAGTATTTAACCACCCTGACAATTAGGAAGTTTTTCTTAATGTCTAGCCTAAACCTCCCTTGCTGCAAGTTAAGCCCATTGCTTCTTGTCCTATCCATAAGAGGTCAAGGAGAACAATTTTTCTCCCTCCTCCTTGTAACACCCTTTTAGGTATTAAAAGCCATTATCATGTCTCTCTCAGTCTTCTTTTTTCCAGACTAAACGAATCCAATTCTTTCAAACTTCCCTCATAGGTCATGTTTTCTAGACCCTTAATCATCTGTGTTGCTCTTCTCTGGACTTTCTCCAGTTTGCCCACATTTTTCCTGAAATGTGGTGCCCAGAACTGGACACAATACTTCAGTTGAGGCCTAATCAGCATGCAGTAGAGTGGAAGAATTAATTCTCATTTCTTACAACACTCCAGCTAATACATCCCAGAATGAGGTTGGCTTTTTGTGCAATAGTGCGACACTGTTGACTCATATTTAGCTTGTGGTCTATTATACTCCCAGGTCCCTTTTCACATTACTCCTTTCTAGGCTGTCATTTCCCATTTTGTGTGCGTGCAACTGATTGTTCCTTCCTAAGAGGAGTACTTTGCACCTGCCCTTATTAAATGTCATCCTGTTTACTTCAGACCATTTCTGCAGTTTGCCCTTATCATTTTGAATTTTAATCCTGTCCTTCAGAGCACTTGTAACCCTCAAGGGACCTTGGAATTTGGTTATAATACTTGTTTTTTTATATTGTAAAGCTTATGCTATAACTGAAGAAGCACGCTCCGTCTTATATATTAATATGCCACTAATGCACTCCCAGGGTATTTTAAGTTTCATGATATAGTAAAACTCCAATAGTCCGGCATCCAATAGTCCGGCACTCCTGATAGTCCGGCATCAAAATGGCAAGAGCCTAGTAAGTAAGCTTCGGCAAAAAAATGAGTCACAAGGTAACAGCGGCAGCAGTTGAACTGAGCAAAAAGGGTAAAAAAGGCTTAAAAAAACTAAAACATTACGGTATACTGTATACAGTATGTACAATAAAAAAGGGTTAAGAACACTTTATATACAGTATATAATGTATACAGTATATATATAACCTGCTTATAGAACCTCCTGATAGTCCGGCATATCTGATAATCCGGCACCACCTAAATCCCATAGGTTCCGGATTATCGGAAGTCTACTGTATATAGCTCACCTGCAGTCTGCACCAATAGCTCATTACTGCAATCCTGCTGTGCTTTTCAAACAGAAAGTTATGTTTGCTTACATTTCTTACCTCATTATAGGAGAGTTGCAGATTCTCTTGGTCAGCATAAAAATAGTTATAGGTCTTCAGTAAAGAGTTAAGTTGATCCCTAAAAGAAGTGATCACAATGTGACTACTAAAAATCTCTCGAGTACCATAAAATCCAGATGTCAAGGTCAACATTTTCAAATATAGTTGTGCTTCTAAATCCACACTTAGATTTCAGGAGTACTTAGCTCCCACAATCACAGTGGTGTCTGTGGTAATTGTAGGAGGTTGGCAGCTCTGAAAAATCAGGCCAATTATTCTTGTGGCAAAATATTAATTTAGGCAGTCAGTTTTAAAGCACCCAAGTTTGAAATGTTGGTCCAAATACCATAGCTTAATGGGAAAGACACTTTACAGTAATAATATAAGACAAGGATATAGTAAAATATCTATGTCTGTTTCACTACAGTAACGGGACTGGGAACAACAGATTCCAAAACTTTTCTTAGGAACTCTGGGCTTGCTGTAATTAGAAATGCTTGCTAGACAAGTGGAACATTCAAATTGGGAGATTTGGTAGCTGATGAACAAATAAGGGCTTAGTTAAAATATTGCTTATAAATCAATATAAACAATTTCTCAAACCATTTGAAGGAGTGATGGAAGTTGGCTATTTAAGGATACATCTACATTTGAGATGCAAACTATGATTCCCAGCTTGAGGAGGCATACCCGCACTTGCTCTCCATGAACTAGTGCAGGTCTGGGCAAGATGCAGGCCAGGGGCCGGATCTGGCCCACCTAACACTTTGATCCGGCCCACGGACAGCACCAAATTTCCAAGTGGTGGCTCAGGCAGCAGGATCCTATTTAAATGGCTCACAGCTCATGGCTGCAGCATTATCCCAGCAGGGGTAGGAGCTGTGAGCATTTTAAATAGTCACAGCAACCCTAGGCAGCTCCTAGACAATGCAATAGTCGCAGGGCTAGGAGCTGCAAGCCCTTTAAATAGCAGCCATTTATAGGGCTTGCAATGCTGGCCCCTGCCAGGGTAGCACCACGACTGGGAGCCCTTTAAATAGCTGCAGTAACCTCGGGCACCTGTCAGGCAACACGGTAGTGCTGGGCCAGGAGCTGGGAGCCCTTGGCTGTGTTTTTAATTCAAAGCCTTCAGCCCCAGACAACTCTGGGGGAGGCTAGTTCCCAGCCCCACCCCTTCTACCCCAGGCCCCGCCCCTTCTGGGGATGGAGCTGGCATGTGACCACATACCAAAATTGATTAAGTGGCCCCCCTTGTGAAAATTATTGCCTATCCCTGGTTTAGATTCTGGGTTTGATCAAACCTGAAACTGAAAGCAAAACTAGAGGTACAGATCATTGCCACCGAGCCTAATCCATTAAGCACCATAAATATTAATAAAAACCTACCTGTGTGCAAAGCAAACACACGGCATCTGCAAACTCACCCAAGTAAACAAATGACAGGTACACATTTGTTGAAAACACACTATTTACAGCTATTCTTTGAGCTATTATTTAATCAATCCCTTTGCCAATAATGACTTACAAAGGGAGTGGAAAATTATAAGAATGTGTTTATAATAGTAGCAGGAAAAAAAGTGACTTTTAAATTACATGCAGGATCATACAGAGCAACAGATTATTGTGTAAATATTACACCAACAGGCCCCTGGTTGACCAGGAAGCTAAAGACGAATCAGGTAAATATTTATATCTTTTGAAAGCTTAAAGCTGGCAATGGGAGTTAACTGTATTTATTAAGGACACAGTATAGTCCTTAGTGAAGAGAGAATCCTAATGTGAAAGTCAAAGGGGCTAATTTTCAACGCTCTCTCAAAGTAACTACCTGTTTTCCTCCAGCAATAATTACTTGCAGGCACAAATCACATTGGTGGAACATCTGAGCACCAGAAAGCACACACAACTAACCAACCTACTGAGGTTAGTAGAGCCACCCAGAGGATCACACATTTGTTTTGGGGAAACTCTCAAGGTTTTAACATTTGTTCTGCTTTGACATGAAAATAAAACTTTTGAAACATTTCCATGAAAACTGGAGTTTGTGGAAATGTCCGTTTTCAGATCAAAATCGGAGTTCTTAAGTTTGGGAAGGGAAGGTGTTCATCTGGGTCCAAAATCTGAGCTTTTCAATTCAGGAGATAGAGGGAGGGACAGAAAAAAATGCTCTCCCTCTGCCCTCACTTTTAGGACACTTGCCTGGGATGGGGGAGACCCAGATTCAATCCCCGCTCTGCCTCATTCACAACAGATGTTTTTCATCCCTGGTCATTCTGAGTCAGGCTTATCAGGGACTTGAACCTGAGTCTGCCATGTCCCAGGCCAGTTCCAACCAACATATTTTGACTAAATTTCATTTACTCAACACTATTCCAAACAGCTCTAGAGGACAGCCTACGGTGACATCATTACTAGAGTCATCATCTGTGGAAAGTAGTACTCTCCCAGGGACAGGGTCAAAGCACTAGCCCGTCAGCATGTTAGGCACTGCAGCCACATTCTTCAGAAGCATAGATTTTGGTGGGAAATATTTTTAGGAATGAGATAAATATGATTATTCTCATGTCAGTCATTCAGATCAGATTGTAGACCACCGTGCTAGGCTCTGTACAGACATGAAGTAAAAAGACATCTTGTACAGGCTGAATCGCTGAAATCCAGGGTTCTCTGGTCCAGCAACATCTGTGGTCCAGCAGGACCATGGATATTTCTGTATCAGAGAGCCCCGGCCAGTCAGGGTCAGGAGCATAGCCCCAGCCAACTGGTAGTGGGGCTGGCATGGTAGGGAATGCAGCCCCAGCCAGGACCTGAAGCAGAGCCCAGTGGCTGGGGCCAGGAGTGAAGCCAAGTGGCCAGGGCTGGAACCCAGGAGCAGGGCTGACAGTTGGGAGGGGAGCCTTGACCTTCCCTGGTCTGGCAAACTCCCTGTTTTGGGACTGCTCAGGCCTTGAGGGTGCCAGTACTTTCATAAGAAGGATGTAGGACTGAAATGACTCCTGAAGATAATCTCTTTATGGCAGCATGCCCTTTAGTCAGTAGGGCTTTGTCTACACTGCAGGGTTTTTGCACAAGAAGCTTTTTGCGGAAGAGATCTTCCACAAAAACTTCTTGCGCAAAAGCACATCCACACCTCAAAAGCGCATCCACACTGCATGAACACTCTTGCGCAAGAAAGCTTTGATGGCCATTCACAGAATGGCCATCAGAGCACCTGTGCTTTTTCTGATAGACTCTTTTTGCACAAGAAACCCCTGTTGAGCGTCCACACACACCTTTTTGCACAAGAACTCTTGTGCAAAAAGGAGTTATTCCTCGTAGAAAGAGGTAAACCTATACAGCCAAAAGCCCTCTGTTCTGCTGGACCAGAGAATTTTCTTGAGCAAAAACGTGCTTGAGGTGTGGACACTCCATGGGCTTTTGCACAAAACAGCTGTTTTTGCACAAAACCCCTGTACTATAGACATAGCCTTGCAGTTTGAAGTATTAGGGCTCACTACAGTTTATAGGAACCTTTCCATTGACTTCAGTGGACTCTGGATTGGGACCTTCTTGTACAGATCAACAGCCCTGTTGACTAAAGTGATTCCTTCAAGAATAATTTTTTTCAGCAGCTTTACCAGCTGAAGGGTAGTTGTGGAGCCCTAGGGTTTTGGCTAATCAAACAACTGTTAGCTGCCATTCATCCTTGCCTTTAACCAAGGAGGTTGGTGAAATGCTACCCTGTATTTGAATTTGATTGGAACAAAGGAGAAATCACAAGCAAATCTACCAGGAGGGAATAGCGAAGGATCATCCACGAGCAAGATGTGTGAGTCATCGCAGAGCCAAAAAACAAACAGAAAGCTTAAAATACAAAGAGAGACACAAAACAACCCTGGGACAGATATGGCAATTTCCTTCAGTATCCCCGAGAGACATTATCAAATTAAGGTTCGGTTAGGGTCCATTGTATGACAAATGGTTTAGGTATTATTAGGGCAAGGATTGTATGTAACCTCTCTAGGAGAGAAGATGGGACGTGAACGCTGGAAAGTTCAACGCTGGAAAGAACTTCAAGGGACTATATTGAACAACTGGCCAGACAAGAATGGAATTTTTTGACAAGACGCATCAAGTGGTTTGCCTGAGCAATTTCTAATGCAGAAAGTATGTTTATCTACATTTTCAAATATATTGATCTCAATAACTATACAGAATATAAAGTGTGAAGCACTCACTTAATATTTTTACAGTGCAAATACTTGTAATAAAATATAATTTTTTCAATTTGCCTCATACAAGTACTATAGTGCAATCCCTAAATTTACAAATGTATAATTATGTACCAAAGAAGAGCATTCAAAAATAAAACAGTGTAAAATTTTAGAACCTGCAAGTCCATTCAGTCCTACATCTTGTTCAGCCAGTCATGCAAACAAGTTTGTTTACATTTGGCGGAGAGAATGCTGCCCACTTCATGTTCACAATATCACCTGAAAGTGAGAACAGGCATTCTCATGGCACTGTTGTAAATTGCATCACAAGATATTTGCGTGCCAGATGTGCTTCAGATTCATATGTCTCTTCGTGCTTTGACCACCATTCCAGACAACATGCCTCCATGCCAATGATGAGTTCTGCTTAATAATGATCCAAAGCAATGCAGACTGATGCATGTTTAGTTTCATCATCTGAGTCGTCAGATGCTATCAGCAGAAAGTTGATTCTTTTTTTTCTTTTTTTGGTGGTTCAAGTTCTGTAGTTTCCACATCAGAGTGTTGCTTTTTTAAGACTTCTGAAAGCACAATCTGGATTTTGGAAGGCACTTCAAATTCTTAAACCTTAAGTGGAATGATGTAGCTGTGTCTAAAAATCTCACATTGGTACTTTCTTTACATTTTGTGAAATCTGCAGTGAAAGTGTTTTTAAAATGAACAAGTGCTGGGTCATCATCCAAGACTGCTATAATATGAAATATATGGAAGAATGCGGGTAAATCAGAGCAGGAGACACAAAATTCTCCCCCAAGGACTTCAGTCACAAATTTAATTAACACATTTTTTTCACAAGTGTCATTAGCCTGGAAGTGTGTCCTCTGGAATGGTGGCTGAAGCATGAAGGGACATATTTTTAGAATATCTGGCACATAAATACTTTGCAATGCCAGCTACAGAACCGCCTGTTCTCATTTTCTGATGACGCTGTAAGTAAGAAGTGGGAAGCATTATCGCTGGCAAATGTAAGAAAAATTGCTTGTCTTAGTGATTGGCTGAGCAAGAAGTAGGATGGAGCGGACTTGTAGGCTCTAAAGTTTTATATTATTTTGTTTTTGAGTGCAGTTGTGTAACAAAAAAAGTCTAAATTTGTAAGTTTCATTTTCACAACAAAGACATTAAATTACAGTGTTTTTATGAGGTGCATTGAAAAATACTATTTTTGATCATTTTTACAGTGCATATATTTATAATAAAAAATTACACTTTTATTTGAATCACTACTTGGAATATATATGAAAACGTAGAAAAATATCCAAAAAGTAAAATATGGTCAAATTGCTAAGGATGAGTAAAACAGAATCGCACAAATACGTAGAGGCAAAAATCAGGAAAGCTAAGACATCAGAGGAGTTACACCTATCACGAGACATAAAAGGCTCTATAGATAGACAAGGAGCACTGAAAAGATGAGGGAAAACAGAGATCCTTTCCTTGGTGGGGAAGGAGAGATAAAAATGGACGTATGAGGTGTTTAATGCCTCGTTTTTTTAGTCTTCAATATAAAGGTAAATTGTGACCAGATACTTAACACAATATTAACAACAACAGGGAAGTAATGCAAGCCAAAATAGCAAAAGAAGAGATTAAAGAATATTTAGATAAATTGGACATACTCAAGTCAATCGGTCCTGAATAAATACACCCTTGGATACTTAAGGAGCTATCTGAAAAATCTCAGAATAGTTAGCATTATTTTTGAGAACACGGGGAGGACTTGTGAGGTCCCAGAGGACTGAAGAAGAGCAAACACAGCACCTATCTTTAAAAAGAAGGAACAAAGAGGACCTCAGGGAGCTACAGAGCAGTCAGCCTTCCATACCTGGAAAGGCACTAGAACAAATTCTCAAACAATCAATTTGTAAGCATCGAGAGGATTATAGGATTACAGGTAATAGCCAATATAGATTTGTCAAGAACGAGTCATGCCAAACCAATATAATTCACTTCTTTGACAAGGTTACTGTCCTAGTGGCTAGGAGGGAAGCAGTAGATGTGATGTATCTAGATTTCATTAAGGATTTTTACACAGTACTAAATGACACTCATAAGCAAACTAGGGGAAACTTGGTCAAAATTAAACTGCAAGGTGCATGCCAAAATGTTTGAAAGAGTAGTTCTTGATGGCTGTCTGTAAAACTGATGGGACTGGGCAGGGGAGAGGGAGATTATCTAGTAGAATCCTGGAGGGATCTCTCCTGCATCTGCTACTAGTCAGTATTTTCATTAATTACTTGGATAACGGAGTAGAGACTATGTTTATCAAGTTGGCAAGATGAGACCACCTGGGAGTGATAAAATGACAGAATTATAATTCAAAACCACCCTGACAAATTGGAAAACTGTTCTGAAATCAACAAGATGAAATTAAATTAAAAGTGCCAAGTATGACACTTAGAAAGGAAAAAATCAAATGCACAACTATAAAATGGGGAATGACTGGATAGGGGTGAAAAACAACAAATGGTCTGGTAGCAATTTATAGACTAACAAAACATTTAGATGGTATCATGAGCACAGCCCACTTCTTCAGATGGTACTACTGAAAAGGATCCATTGATTATAGTGGATCACAACTTAAATGGGACCCAATAATGTGATACACTTGCAAACAACTCTAATATTATTGGGTGCATTAACTGGACTGTAATACATAAAATGTGTGAGGTAATTGTCCGGCTTTAACTTGGCACTAGTGAGGACTCAACTGGCATACTATCTCTAGTTCTGGGCTCCATCCTTTAGGAAAGATGTGAACAAACTGCAGATATTCTAGAGGAAAGCAACCAAAATTACAGTAAGTTTAGAAAATCTGACCTTTGAGGTAAGGCGAAAAAAATGTGCATATTTAGTCTTGAGAAAAAAAGACTGGAGACCCACTAACACTCTCCAAATATGTTAAGGGGCTGTTACAAAGAGGATGGTGATCAACTGTTGTCCATGTTCACTGAAGATAGGACAAGAAGTAAGGGCTTACTGGGCAGCAAGGGAGATTTTAGTTAGATATTAGGAGAAAATTTCTAACTTTAAGAGTAGTTATACACTGCAATAGGCTTCCAAGAGAGAATGTCAAGTCCTCATCACTGGAAGTTTTTAATAACACGTTAGATAAACAGCTGTTAGGGAGGGCTAGGTTTATTTAGTCCAGCCTCTGTGCAGTGGGTTGGACTAGATGACCTCTCAAGGTCCCATCAAGGATGATATGCCATACCTGTGTTTTTTGTGGCACCTTTGATAGGGGTGTTTACCAAGAGAAATACAGGCCATGCATGCCAGCTAGACCATTTACACCCACTTCTGTTCTCTCTCTCAATCCACCCTTTGGGCAAGTTGAAGACAAAGGGCTTGTGTTGTGGAACACCGTGCAGGGCAGGACTGACCGAGGCAGATCCAAGGTCATGGTAATGGAAGGACAAAATATGAAAGCTAAATTTGAAGTGGTTTTATTCAGCAAACACTATTTTAATGCCCATTCATTTTCCAATTTTTATTTCCCTCAAAGGAAAGAAACTTGCATGGTAATAGAAAGATTGAAAAGCCTCTGCTCTGAAGCACGTCTCTCAGCTAGTTAATTAAGCACAAGAAGCAAAAAGCTCTGGCTAGGTTAGTGCCTTATCTGGAGCTCATGTGTTTGTGTGCTGTGTTCACACACATTTAAATTGGTTAATTATTGGTGAGACCTACAGCACGATGTCCTAAAGCAGAATTATCATAAAGGGGATGACTAAGCAGGGAGTACATAATTATTACCTACCTATGTTCCACGGGTAAGGTTCTGATGTCCCTGTTTACATGGAGTGGTTCCATTGAGTAAGCTTATTGAAATCAACAGGCTCACCCAGACTGAGAAGCTATTGAGCCGGAATAAGGGGATGAGAGTCTGGTCTGATATTTGAAAGTACAAACCCCAGGGGCCAGATTGTGATGGGTCTGTACATGAGGGGACAGTGAGAGGGGAGAAAGAACAGTCACAGTCAGATCCCCTGAACTTGTTTAGGGGCTGCTCTCTCTGTGGGTCCCCTGGGGTGTACATCATCCAAAAGTGCTCCAGGAAGGGCAAAGAAGATGTGGGGCAACAGACCCTACTCCTGTCACACTGGCCCATAAATCAAGCTAGGTACTACCTGGGGAGGAGTCTCCATGCCAAAGTGGGGAATCTTTTTTTGTCTGGAGTCACTGACCCATAGGAAAATCAGGGGCCACACACAAGTGAGAAGAAAAATACCTCCACGTCACTACTCACACTCAACTTGGGGACTTGGGACCAGGCCTGCCAATGGGGAGGGCAAAGGGGGCAATTGCCCCAGATCCAGGTGATTCAAAGAAGCCTGGGGCTGTGGCAGCAGTGATGCTCAGAGCCCCGAGTCCTTTCAATTGCTGCTGGAGCACTGTGATGGTGTTCTGGGCAGCTCTTTGGGGTGCCGGAGGAGGGGACGGCACCGTACGGTGTGCCTTCAGGCAGTGAAGGGGGTGCTGTGGTCTGGGTGGCACTAACAGAGGGCTGCCCTCCACCCCGCCCCTTCTGCCTGAGACCTCACCCCTTCCAGGACCTCACCCCTTCCGCTGCACCTTGCCCATGGGCCCGGCATGGCTGTCACCTCCCCTGTGGGAGAAGGGGGGCATTGGGGCTCAGAGACTTGCCACAGGGCTGGAGCATGAACTGCAGTTTGCCTCACTGCAGGGGAAGTCCCAAGCCTCCCTGTAAGCAAGATTAAAGTAAGCCTCGCCCACAGGCTGGAGGCTCCCCTCCCTCGTCCTAAAAGATGATGTAATCTTTGCAGTTGCCTTGTGCATCAGAAAGTTTAGGGTGTAGCATAATACCAGGGAAACTTCCTGAGAGCAAGATCCACCCCTTTGACTGTGGAACAATCTGCCAAGGGAAACATAATGCCAGCTCCATTCCCGGACACTTTTCAAATGTGACTGAACCAACATTTGCATTTGTAGGAGGCTGGACAGATGACCTCAAAGGCCTCAGGATCTTCTAGATGAGAGATGCACAATGTGCAAATATATGTAAAAATATACATAGGCAATTTCGGAAAAGATGTCCGGTCCAACTTTTCAAAAGAGCAAGGTTAGGCCTCCAAACCCATATCTGGGACCCATAAACTGGATTTCTGAGGTGCTGAGCATCTGTTTGTCACATAAGAAATGGAATTTATGCACCCACGTTAGAAAATGTAGGCTTCTATATCTGCGCACCAGAAAGAAAAAAAAAAGTTCAGCACATGAATGCCTGTTGGCTTCATTGGGAGTTCTGTATGTAGAGGACAGGTAGGATCAGGCTCTAAACCTCTGCACTATTATTATAGACTCATCACTTCTCCTTTACATTATCTAATCTTAATGGGTAAGTGGAGCAGATCATTGCCAAGACATTAAATATTCTTATTGAAAAGTTACCTGGTAATGTACTTGTCCTCACTGATGGAAATAGCAGATGGTGGATGTTGCGATTTCATAGTCACTTTCTTCATTTATTTGGGTTAGATGGCACTACATAAATGGAACAGAATATTTTAAAAGTCTTTATCATTGTTCATTACATCTCTATTTGCAGTGTAGTTACACTTAAGTGCTACACTTGGAAAATTTGTGTTGGTATATTTGGTTTGGGATAAGACATTAAAATGTTATTTTTCCTTAAGGGAAAACAATATATTCTGCATTTGCACTATAAAAGAGGGCATTCCCTCTACTTGTAAGACTATTACAATACATAGTCCATATAGTTCCTATAATAAAAGTGACTATATGTACTATCTATAGTAATAGTCCCAAATATTACAGCTTACAATGGAGTTAGTAATTCAAAGACTTGCAGCAACTACTCTAGAATACTTTGGTATTGTTTTACAAGAGAGGCTTGATACTGGATGAAAGTAGAATCTTTGGCACAGCATAGAATAGCTCATGGACAACTAATATAAAATTGCCTCAGGTTGCAAACTGAAAGTGTCCTAGCCAGTAAACCTAAGGCAGGTTCCTGTGGAATTGGATGGGAAATGTTGAAATTCCAGTCGATCCGGTGAAGTCCTGTGGCACACAAAGTCAGAAAGCTGAGGTATTAAAACAAAAGCAAGGCTACTACTTGCATCATTATCTGTTGGTTTCCATATAGCTGTCTCAGCACTGCCAGACCAAAGAGACTCCTGGGAAGTCTGATTATTCAATTTCAGCTGCTCTCGAGTCATTCCATGGTATTAGAAATAAAAGGCAGGCTAAGCAGAGTGTAACTGAAGAGAATGAAGATTAAGTTTCTCCAATGAGGTGCCATTTGTCAACATTTGTCTGTTTTGTGTTGAGTAATTAAGTGGTGCACGGACAAGAAGAGATAAGAATGAAATCTCTCAAATCACTATGGGCTAAATTCAAAGATTCACCCTCAGCTTTTACTCAGCTTTTACTCAGGTAAATGGCAGTTAAAGCCAACTGGCATGCATTTGTTTGAGGAATGAGTAAAAACTGAATGTCAAAGGCTGCTTACTGGGATTGGTTCAGCGTGATCCTGGACCAATCCCAGAAAGATGAGTGGAATCATTCTGCATTTACACAGCAGATTCTGACTATGCACATGGACCTAAAGGTTCTTTGTTGGACTGATCCAATTCCCACCAAAGCTAGCCACAGATATTTCATTCAATTCAATGACAGATCAGCCCTTGTACAAGCTAAAGACCACAGGATCCAGGCCAAATGAGGGTTTGGGTGAACCCAGCTTTACATCTGTAGGAATGAATGCAATAATAGTTCAGAATGGCCAGAAATGAAAAGAGGGGGAAATTAAAAATCAGAAAGACTCTGGTTGGGGAAACATGTGTGCTCAGCTCCTTCCATAGCATTCTTGCATACCAGTGTCTAATCTCTCTCCTTTAGACAAGATTTGATCCTCTGCTGACAGACCTTTATAGCTGTGTAAATTTATAGTTTATAAATATCCCAAATAAAAATAAAATCCACTTACGCAAAAAGTAGCAAGCAAAGAGACTTAACATTCCATTTATAGAATACCTTTATCCACTGAACCTTGACAGACAAGATCATCTAAGGCAGCACTGAAAGAAAACTGGCAGTCACAAAAGCAGCAGAGAACTGGATGGCTCTGCAAACCAATTGTCATCATTCTGGGCCAAGAAGATAGGGAAAGGATCCTAACAGTTGGTAAGTATAAGAAAGTCAGCCATTGGCATGATTCCCCAACCAGAGTCTACCCTCATTGTTTCCTACCAGATTTAAATCCTGCCACTTAGCCTATAAGAACAAAAGTGACTATAATTAAAGAACTTTATGGGTATAGGAGCGCAAGAAACTTTCCTCTCTGCCAACTCAGAGTTCAGTCACTTTTCAAAAGCTTGCAGAAGTTCACTGAAAAAGTCTCATTGACTTCAAAGGACATTGGATGATGTTCAATCCAATTACATATGCCTTCTGAAAAATGAACTATGCTCAGTGATTACTGCGCAGCACGGAATGGTGAATTACCGGGAAAGGAGATCTCCATATACAATTTTTATTGCACTGTGTTCTCTTCGTCAGTGTATTCGATGGGAATAATTTAATGTACCCTGAAGTAATTTACTTTGATTTAGTCTGATTTACCAGTGCTGCTAGGTAGATACTAGTTTACACCACACTGAACCTGTGTGTCAGTTCAAATAGCTAGAGACCTGCGTGGTACAAAATTGGTACCAGCATCCGCATCTGCAAAAAATGATTTGCAGATATCTGCATCCACATCCATGGATGCGGATACCCATGGACAATGCTCCCTCTAATCTTTTCCATCCATGTACAGAATAAAATTTTTATGTGCACCAGGACATGTGAGAATGTATTCCATCAACAGAAACACAAAACTGAGCTGTGAGCGCTTTGCTAATCAGTTGGGCAGCATTTGAATTTCTCCTGAGCGAACGCACACATGCACAGCTTACATGGAACGCTACTCACAGATAAAAAGCAAATATCGGCAGATTTGCAGGGCTCTACAAATGGCTACGCCATTATTCACTGGTAAGATTTAAGATAATATAAAGATTCAGCCATGCATAAACAAACCCTTTTCATACTTCGAGAAATATTTATATTGATGGTGGCATTAGTCTCCTGCTGGCTGGCAATACAGTTAGGTTGGCCCCTTATATCTCACAGAATGTAACAACAATAGCCCAGTGACCAATTGCCTCTTCGACGCCCAGCATTATTAAATCTAGATTATTTGTGCTAAAACTGCGTTTGTTGCGCAGTGCTCCTATAGATTATTTGTTACATTTTAGCAGTCAGGTTATTCATTCAGTTAAGGAGTGGATCCGAAGAGCCGCAGATGGTTCCTACACAGTGAAGAACATCTTTCTGTATGGGGGAAGATTTTGTACTGCACACAGCAACAGCCCTCACTCAAAGACATTTGCCATGGACAGGTTCAGGAGGGCTCATAATAGATTTTGATTAGTTGATAAAACTTTCCAGACAAATTTCAAATGGATGGAGGGCAAAACACAAAAGAACCACCCAACCAGTAACATTTTCACAAATTTTCCCAAGGATGAAACTGTCAACATTTCTAATTTTGAAAAGAAAAACTACAAAAAGGGTGGGGTCAGAAGATGCTGGAAAGTCCTCATTACTTTAGCCCATTACCTCGGCAGTGCTGCTTATCGTGCTCCTCTGAAAGAGGTGTTTAAGTCAATCTATTGTGACATGGCAAAATAAACCTGGCAGCTCTTGGCACCCCTTTAGAGACACACGTTTATACTCAGACCACAAACTGTCAACGTTTCAAGCTTCGAACCCACATCGCTCATACCGGTTCCTGCTCTCCTCTCTGACATGACAGTTGGGCGGTTGACTGGTTTCCATGGCAACTCAGTGCTAGGTTCTGAGCATCCCTAGGGCAGGTTTGGCCCAGATCTATCTAGGCCACACCCAGCTTTCATTTGGTCTGGCTCAACTTCCTCAGGACGCAAGGGCCGCCGTGTATTAGCCAGCCAACACTGGTCCACTTCTTTGCAAAACCTCCCTTACTCCAGAGAGGTAGCCTCTCCCAGTTCAGTTAGGGTGACTGATCTAGGAAATACCCTCCCCTCACACATACCTGAAACAAAAATATCCTGCTTGTGACCAATTTTATTCAAATCCAACACTACAGCCATCAAACACAGCAGCTTCTTGAGTGACTTGCATATGGGCATTAGCTAACGATATGCCTGCAGGTGGAAAAGACTATATTAATCCTATGCCATTTACTCTTAGATCACACTGAAGTCAATGAGAGTTGAGGGCATTCAACATCTCACAAAAATATACATTATGCAGTTGCACAAATGAATACAATATAGTGCTGCATCTCTCTGTAAAAGCAACTATTGCCCTGCTGTATGCCAGTGCCTAGGTTTGTCTGCCTTCTAGATCACCTCCCTTTTCCATGTTTGCCACCTCCCCACAAAGGGAGCAAAGAGTTTCCAGCTGCTGCCTTTAAGAGGACTGAGCAAGAAGCAGTGAGAGGAGACTGTTCACTATCAGACGGATAATGCAAAGTTGCCAGCTCTTGTTGCATTACTTTGAGCCTGGCAACATAAGGTATTATCTTTTTTACAGTTTCTCCTGCTATTTAGCTGTATCTTAATCTCCTGACATATGAGGAGAGGTTGTGATAAAGAAGAATGTGCTAAATACTGGGCTTGAGTCTCTCAAACCAGTTTTACTTTGGTGTATTTCCACTGACTTAAGTGCATTTATCCCAACTTATACCAGTGAAGGTGACAGGAGAATTATATACTTTTCCTTTCGATAACTGGAATTTTTTTTTTTTTGGGGGGGGGGGGGGGAAGCAGCAGAGGAGAAAGCAAAGCAGATTGAAATCAACTGAAATGCTTCACATTTTGGTAACTTTGACATGAATTTGTTTGCCAAAAAATGCCAACATCAAACAAAATGTTTCATTGACATTTTTAAAGGAAATATTTCCATTTTTTCCAATTCAAAATTACTTCCAAGATTCCCACCCATTGTATTAAAACAGAAAACCCTACAGAGTTCAAAACTCAAGTGAAACTTTGATTATGAAGGGTTTTCTTCAGACCAAAATGGAATTTCCGATTCACCAAAAATCTAAAAACAAAAAAGTTCCGGGCAACACAAAATGATTCTCCCCACCATTTTTTTTTGGAATGGTCATCAAACTGAGACATCCTTTATTCGCATAGTTTTATTGTTTGCCTCAGATTCTAATGCAGCTATCTATACTAGAAGGATAGTTCAGCAAAATGTATACTGAACATGCTGCATAGTACGCAGGGGTTTACATTATAGATACAAGGATGTATGAGTGGCCCTTAATTCTTTCTATTTTAGGTTCCATGGGGCCTGACACTTTATTATTTCACTTTTTGGTGTGTACCCTGGTATTCCTTTTGTTGGTTTGGTTTTATTTAACATTTGTGGATAAAACATATGTAAGAAGCAATCCACTTTCCACAATCATAAAATAGATTTTATCTGCTTTTATACTGTTCTACGAAGCTGTAAGTTAGGTGTAGCACACTCCTTTGTTTTAAAGGACTTTACTTCTCCCCAGTGCCTCAATAACTCTAACTGAAAATAAAATACATTCCTATTTATTTTGCATCCATTTAGACACCTAGAAAGATGACAAAAAACCCAGCATTACTGTTTCAATGCATAACACAGGGCAATGCTCACCAGTGTGATAAAACCAACTTAACTGGTTGAATAAGTCAGATTTTACATCTAGCTTGGATCATGGCAGCAGAGCAAAGCAGCTAGAGTTTGTTGATGAATGTGGCCCAGTAGCTCTAATGTTAGACACAAAGGGATAGAACTATATACATACAGAGTCCTATTTGCCTAGGTAAACATCAGGGAAAGGGCTTTAATAAAAGGCTTACGTGAGCCAGTCTGTTCCAATAATGGAGGGCTGGTATTTATGAAGAAAAAATATTTTAATGGATTCCTGCTACCTGAAATTCCTGCTACTAGGAAAAAGTTAGGTCCAAGTGACCTTTGAAAACACAGTTGTAATAAAAATTAAAAGTAGCAGAGACCCCCTCATCAGAGACTTATGGTTTCTGTTTGTATATAAGACAGGTACAAAACTTTTTCTTCTGCCTACCTTGCCCCCATCGTCAATTACAGGGACTATCTTTAAGGATGAGAATAATCTTATAAGAAATCATTTCTGAGGGTTTGCACTACACATCTCCTTGGCTCTAGTACGCTAACTAGCTGAAATAAATTTGACATGAGAACTCTCCAATGCCGCATTAATTAGTCACTTACTGACACTGCGCATTAAACAGAAAGCAGAGACGCAGTTCCAACTAAATTCACTTACCTGGATGTGTGATCAAAATGAACTGAAGAGTAACGGAAGAGAGTCACATGCTGTTTTATTGAGCCCCTGAAGAAGCATGACAGCTCTGCACTCTGACAGATGCCTCCAGATAGTTTTATATACGAGACCACAGAGCTATTAATTGTTACTTTGCTCAAGGAGCAGGGAAGTGTTGGAAACATGAGACACTCCCTGTACCTTGGTGCCTGTTGGGAGTGTTTACCTTCCTTTCTATGAGCAGCTGATAGGAGCACTCCCTCTTCAGGGCTACACACCTAAGGAGGTTGACTTACTCTTGTTAACACTTTAATAGCTGATTTAATAGCAAAAAGGCAGACTGCTGACACTCTATTCACTGGCCAGATGTATCCTAAAAGCATTCACCACCTGTGTGCTGAAAGTAAATCTTTTCTATGCTTGTTTCCCTGTTCCTAGACTCTGGGACTCTTTCTAAGGGTTCCTAGACTCTTTCTAAGGATTCAGTACAACAGCCAACATATGCAATTTGCTGCTAAGTAAATAATCAGAGTCCAGTATGTACCCCCTAATGGGGACAGAGCTTGATCAACGAGACCTACCTCCATAAGGATATTGTGCAGTTATAGCAGGATATTATGTAGGTAAGCAATATTTAAGACTTACTGGTAAAGATTTGTCCTCATTATGGGGCTTATGTCAGTGTTAACTGCACATCAGCTAATTGCCAAAGTCAACTACAGGAAGTTCCCAACTTATGGATGGGTTGTGTTCCAAAAGTTTGTTTGTAAGTCGGTTGTTTGGAACTCGGAACGCATTTCCCCATAGAAACATTACAAATGCCGGCGAGTTTCCTAGGCTGGCCCACAAAACCCTATCTAACCCATAATATAGCTGAAATACTGTACATCTGCAATGAAAAACAGTAGAAAACAATACTGTTGCAACACTAGTCATTACAGGTATATCACTGTTACTACCTCTCAGACATGATTAGGGTCGTTTCTTGGCTCACAAATGGAGTGACACACACTGCTTTTCCCTCGGGAGCGAACAAGCCACTGAGTAGCACATATAGACGTAGCATATAGTATGTGGTATGCTGTCCTGCTGCAAGTGGGTCCCAAGTTGATGACTTGTTCACATATGCCCGAATTATTAAAATAATAATATGTTACAGAGCTCTGTGCATGCGTGCAGATAGCTGGAGGTGTGTGATTAGTGGACGGCCTGTACTTGCATAGTAAGTTGCAATTGAAATGCTGCTCTGTACTGTGTATAGGCCACATCACAAGGCTATGGGTATTCATTTCTCTTGAGTGGCTGCTAGTACGTAGGCAAGATGGAAGAAAGTCCATGGAGGTTGTGATGAAAAAGAAGAACGTGTAAAAATACTGAGCCTGAGTTTATCCTCACAAGCCAATTTTACTTGTACCTCCAGTGACTTTCATCAAGTTACCCCAGTTGAAACCAGTGCAGATAAGCAGAGAATCAGATACTCTGCACTAAATATAAAGGGTATTATTGCTTATCCTCTAAATATTTAACTTCAGGTCATTCAATTTCCACTCACAGCTCTGCATGCAGGGTGATCGGCTGGCTGCACAAAACAGTATATTTGGTTTGCAGAAACTATGCTTATCTAATACCGTTAGATTCTACAGCTTGTGCTAGTGGTGACTGTTTCACATTAACACCTCCCGCACAGTAACTGTCAAATGCACAGATGCCATGTGTTTCATAGTTGTGCACTTTGTAATTGCAGTGGAGTGCATAATAATGAGCTGTCTTGAAAGAGGCACTGTAATGGCTAGATAAGCATATTAGCTTTCATTCAGTTCATGGGTAGATGACGACAGTGTGCATGGTGTTGCACTATTGCTCCAGTTTTCCTGCTGGGTATGGTGAGAGTAGACCGTATCATTAAGTTTACAGCAGAAGCTTCTCACCTTAATGCTTGCGATGGGTCTGGAGCAGAAAATTCACATATGGATCCAGATTTCAAGGTACCCCAAAGTCACATGTGCTTAGATGCAGAGTTTTGGTGCAAGTCCCCCACAGCTTAGGACTCGTGAACATTTCACTATTTTGCAAGATGGTGCTGAGGAAAAGGATAACATTCACATGCATGCCTGGGAACCAAAGTGAAGATACAAGCAACCAATGATTCTGAGAGGGTCTTCCAACTGAAAATCTGGACCACATTTACCATTTTTATAGTCCAATTTTTGTCTGGATCATTTTTGGGGGAAAATAGGGGAAGTGAATTTGGAACAAAAATATTTGAAATTTAGGTCCAGGTCCTAAATCAGCAGAGCTTCACTGCCATCAATGGAGTTACATCAATATACATCAGCTGAGGTAGATTGGTCCAAAACAATCTCAAATGCCTTAAAATAAAATAAAAATAAAACAAATAAATAATAAAAAAAGATCCTCAACTCACTTAATAAGCAGTGGGTCATCTGGAAAAATCAGAGTAGACAGACTTGCATTAGCAGGACTTGAGCTATTACACTAAAAATAGCAGTGTAGCCATTGCATCTTGCATACAGAACCGCAGGCCTAAGGAGGAAGTGGGCTGGGGAGTCTGAGTTGCATCTCCACACTGCTATTGTCAGTGTGCTAGCACAGCCACTCTAGCAGGAGTGTAGACATACCACATTTCACGGTCCTTCCCTTGAGCAGCCTAGAGGCTGGCAAAACCTAGCTCTGAAAAGCTTGACTTTCATGTGGTCTCTGTGTGCAGATATAATCCAGCCGGTACATGGAATCTTAGAAAAGCAGGGCTGGAAGGGAGCTGGAGAGGTCATTCAGTCCAGCCCCCTGAGGCTGGGCCAAGCATTCACCATCCCTGACAGCTGTTTATCCAACCTGTTTTAAAAAATCTCCAGTGATGGGGGTTCTACAACCTTGCTTGGAGGCCTACTGCAGAGAGAAAGATTTTTCTGCCCTCTAAGCTAAACCTCCCTTGCTGCAGAGTAAGCTCATTACTTCTTATCCTACCTGACAATTAACAGCTGATCACAGTCCTTTTTATAGACGACCGTAACATATTTGACGACTTATCAGCCCCGCACCCTTTTCTCAAGACCAAACATATCCAGGTTTGTGGGGTTTTTTAAGCCTTTCCTGATTGATAAAATGTTTAGAAAACCTGACCTTTTTATTGGTCTCCTTTGGTCTCTGTTCAGTTCACCCCCATCTTTCCTGAATCAAAGTGCCCCCACTTGGACACAACACTGCTGAGTAAAGCAGGACAAGTACCACCATCTATATCTTATGTGACATTCATGCTAATACCGTAAAACCTCGAGTATAATGCACACTTTTTCCCAGTTTTTTTTTAGCATCAAAGTTGGGGTGCGCATTATCTATAGGAGGGTTTTTTTTAAAGTTTTAAACTCACCTTTGGCAGGCATGAGCTGGGTGGGGCGGGGCAGGCACGAGCTGGGCAGGGAGGGGGCCCCCCCCAGCAGGCGCGAGCTTGGCGCATGGGCATCTGGGCGGGGGACGCTCCCTCGGCAGGCGAGAGCTTGGCGCGCCGGCAGCTGGGCGGGGGAGGCTCCCCCGGCAGGCGCAAGCTCGGCCCGCGGGCAGCTGGGCGAGGGGCAGGTTTCCTTCCCTCCCATTCTCCTGTATAATGGGTGTGCATTATACAAAGGAGTTCGAGTTTTTCATGATTGTAAGAGTCTAAACTCAGGGGTGCGCACTATACATAGGTGCACATTATACTCAAGATTTTACGGTATGTCCCAGAATGGTCACAGCGCTGGCTCATGTTCATTATTACCCCACATCTGCTTTAGCAGTATAGGTTGAACCTCTGTAATCTGGGACTCCCTGGACCAGCAATATCCGTCGTCTGGCAGGACCATGGATGTTCCAGGACCAGAGAGTCCTGGTGGAGGGCTGGCAGTTAGGCTTCCCGGCACATCACAACTAGGCAGCCAGGCACAACCCGCAGTGTCAGGAGCTCAGTGCACCGCAGTGGGGCTGCCCGGGGGGCCAGGAGCTCCATGCGCAGGGAGTTGGGATGCAGCCATGAGCCAAATATGACCTCCCCTGCTCCAGCAAAATCCCTCTTCCGGACCAGTCAGGTCCCGAGGGTGCCGGACCAGGGAGGTCCAACCTGTACTACCACCAGTTAGTCCCGCTTTCGGAGTGGTGCATTTGGTATTTCCTTCCTAGGTGAAGAGCGCTGCATTTCAGTTGATTGAATTTCATGTTGCTGATGGCAAATATGTCTCTTCATACCATGGGGATTTTCCGAGTGCTCCAGTGTGCTGAATGGATACAACTTTAATGTAAACCGGGAAGCTATGCCACAATGTGTCAAAGTTTCCAGGGGAACAAACCCAGGGTAAGCAGAGATGTAGATTGAGGCGATCCTGATTAAACACAAAGAATGCGCTCTGTCTTCACACTATCTTTTGGATATTTTTATACTGTGGTAACATATTTGGGGCAAATTCCTGATGGTGCAAATGGATGAAACTGAGAAAGTGCAAGAGGGATAGGGGAAAGACTGATGGTCAAATGGCTGAGCCATTTGATTAACCCTTAGGAGACCAAAGTTCAATTCCCTGCTCACACACAAGATTTCTGAGTGACTCTGGCACTTGTTTAATCTACCCCATGTCTCAGTTCTCCATCTATTAAAAGCAATTAGCAGTTTTCTACCCCACAGGAGCTCTATAAGGGAGAAAATCCATTGACAAATTGAAAGATTTCAGATAGTGGATGATTTAGAAGTACCCAAATAAATTCTAAGAATGACATGTTTGCCTATGCAGCAAAGAACATGGACCACTTACTTCAATGGAGCTACTCTTGATTTATGCCTCTGTCACTGGAAGGAGAATCAGGCCTTCTTAAGTGGCTACCATACCTCATGGCTTTGGTGGCAACTGCACTCACTCGCCATGGTCTTCTCCAAGAGTAGCCAATCCGAGCCTGAGAAGGAGCCAGAATTTACCAATGCACTTTGCCAAAGAGCCAGAAAAATACATCAGCAGCTCCCTCCCCTCCTCACCAGCATCTCCTGTCCACCAGCACCCCCTCTGATCAGCACCTCTCCCTCCCTCCGTCCTTGCTCCCACCCAGGGGTGCTAGAACAATCTGGATCTTGGGGGTGCTGAGAGCCATTGATATAAACTGTAAACCCTGTGTATAATGGAAACCTCTTCAAGTCTTGGGGTGCAGCAGTGCCCTTGCATCCCTAATTCCAGCACCTATGACCCTGCCTGTCACAATCAGCTGTTTTGCAGAGCATAGGAGACTCTGGGGAGAAGAGGAGGAGCAAGGGTGCAGCTGGTTGGGGATGGGTTGGGAAGGGTTGAGGGCCTTGGGAGATGGGGTGGAGTGGGGGCAGGGCCTGGGTCAGAGCTGGAGGTTCAGGAGTGAGCACCCCCGGCACATGGGAAAGTTGGCACTTATAGGGCCAGCCCCAGTGTTGGTGCCTAAGCAAAGATCCACATATTAACTTCAGAAAAGCTGCACGTGGTGCCAGAGCCAGAGGTCGGCCACTCCTGCTGTACTCTGTGACAACAGCAGAGGACACGATAACTGTTTGCAGATAGTCTGATGCTCTTCATGAAATACGTATAGTCTGAGAAGGAGTGACAGCAAATACCAATTGCTGTGCTCTGTGGTTTTCACTCTGTTACTGCTTGGGAGCAGAATAAGAGGCAGAAACATTTGAACTATGAAGCTGGGTAAAGCTCAGAATGGAGACAAAATTTGTAACTTGAAACCGATGTGCAATCTGCAAACATGGTCTGCAGATACGCGCCTCTGCGGATAAGGATAACCAAGGATCTAAAGTACATATCCAGGGCCATCCTCACCCACATGCACAATATGCAGCTGGGTAGGGCATCTGAATATCGGGGGCACCACCGGGTCTTAATGTCCACCCATTTGCCTCTTCCTATCCCTGCCCTGTAGCTTTGCTTCCTCTGGAGAGGCTCTAGTTAACTGGAAAGTGAAAAAGCCTGCCAGAGCTAGCAGATCACTGAACCTGTGAAAGAGACATTCAAGGGGTAATGAAGCCATTGAACAGGTATTTGCCAACCATAGGTATATGCTGTCACTGTGCCTACGAAAGCTCATGATACCATCTACATGTCTTGTTAGTCTTTAAAGTGCTTCCAGACTATTTGTTGTTTTTTGAACTTACTGTGTTAGCCCACAGGACCTTAGTTTAAAATTCAGTTTAAAATATTTCATTAGTGTGTTGCTGAAGATTATGAAGTCAGAGCTCTAAAAAATCTGTCCCCCACAGCTGCCGTTGGGCATAGGGGTACCAGTTTAATAGAACAGCTTGAAACTCTCTAGTCCGGCATTCTCTGCTCTGGCAACATCTGTGGTCTGGCATGATTTTAGTTAAGCAGGTGTTCACTTATCACAGATATGGACAACTTTCCCACAATCCCATAAAGTTTGTTTACAGCCACTGGGCCTGGCTCTCAGTGTTCTATGATGTTGTTTAGCTCTAAGGGTATGTCTACGCTACATGGCTCCGTCAACGGAGCCATGTAGATGAGGGTTGTAGACATAGCAAAATGAAGCGGCGATTTAAATAATCGCCGCTTCATTTACATCAAAATGGCTGCCGCGCTGTGCCGATCAGCTGTTTGTTGGCTCAGCGCGGTAGTCTGGACGCTCGGCGGTCGACATCAAAAGCCTTTGTCCACCGCCCGGTAAGCCTCATCCCACGAGGTATGGCGGGGCGGTCGACAAAGGCTTTTGATGTCGACTGCCGAAGCGTCAGACCGCTGTGCCAACAAACAGCTGATCGCACAGCGCAGCTATTTTGATGTAAATGAAGCGGCGTTATTTAAATCGCCGCTTCATTTTGCTATGTCTACAACCCTCATCTACATGGCTCCGTTGACGGAGCCATGTAGTGTAGACATACCCTAACTTACCCCTAAATGTCTTCTAAGAGCCCAGTAAGCAGTGGAAGGTTTTGTAACACTGCCAGACAATACTGACCTCCCGTGGTACGGCAAATTCTCTTATTCAGCACCGCTTAGGTCCCGAGGGTGCCGGACTAGAGAAGTTCAACCTGTACCCCATAAATACTAAGAATGGCCCTGTACGTATCCACATATGTGCAGGGCTTTAAAGAGGAGTTGTATGTCTCTTTGGACTCGGGTACACTCACCTTGCCTAGTCCACAGTTGTTCTGTATTCTACAGTTATTCTCCTAGAATTTGTATACTATACACAGAACCTGGGTATTGTACTTCTCAGACATAACTCTGCTGACATCAGTGGAGTCTCACTGCTGTAAAAATGATGTAAATAAGAAGAGAATTGACACTATTTTGCATATGGGCACCAATTTAATTACCCAGCACTACTCTTATGTTATGGCAAAACCATACAGACTGATAAGGAAATGTATACTAATAATGTTAAAATATAAAGCTAGGCCAATGTTTAAAGAGCTGGATTTTCAAACATGTCCAAGTGGGAGCTTGACTGTAACTCACTCAGGCTCCTTTGAAAATCCCATCCACTATGTGTGCTTGAACAGAACCAGGGAAAGCCAAAGGGGAGAATGCAAATCACAGGCTGGCTGATTTCCAGCGGCTCTGCCTCCTGTTTGGCTGTTTGCAGAGATCACCGAGGTATTGCTTCTCTCTTGGCATTTCCACCCACCCTCGTGTGTATTTCAGGGCAAATACTCAGGAGTATTCATTCTCCAGCCAGTGAATCATCTCTTAGTAAAGGGAAGCCTGCTCTCCAAGTCTCCTTTCCTCGTTATGCTGCTGCCCTTCCAACAAGGCATCAAATAGCTACCCACAGGGAATTTCAGCCCTCTAGCTCTCCTTCCAAATCATAAATACCACAGTACTGCACACATCATGTGCTAACTATTGCTGATGCCCCATTCGGATACATACTCTCTTACACCATCATATCTTCAATATTTTCTAAAGAGCAATGGCATTCTGCCGGTGTTCATTTCAATTAGGTTATTTACTTTAAAACCCCATCACGCTCTGCTGATATTGCCGATATAGTGAATGCCACACGTTGTGGACAGCCACTAGCTGAGAGCACCATTGCAGAAGTGGGTGCAGAGCTAAATACTTCCCCCAGTGCTCAGACTCATTCCCACAACTGCTATGGGATTGCATAGGTGTTCCTTAGGGCAAAATTAGGCTTTGTGGCTATCATGGGCTTTGGGACCCTTCTGGTTTCAGAGTGCTAGCCAAACAGTGCGAAGGCAAGAAGAGAAGCATTTATGAAACCCCAGGGTAGGTTCGCCAGCAGAATCGCTGCCTTTCTCAGGACACGGACGCCCCTGTAAAGGAGGGCAAACCAGCAAGTGACAGGTCAGAACCATGCAGGAATTACAGGAAGAATCTTTCTTCCTGGTTGGTTAGGGTGTGTCTCGGTCTGGAATTCTACCCACCTATTTCTGTTGTTCTCAGCCCTCCAGGCGATGCCTTTGATTCCAGCCCACAGACATGCTCCTGCAAGTGAAAAATGTCAGCTGCAAATGAGCGAGTTCAACCTCAGAAGGGGTCCTGTCATCCTGGCTGCTGGAGAGCAAGCTGTGGTGGGGGAAGTGCACCTAGAAACCAATTCCACATTTAGTACACTCTGGGACAAAGCCAGAGTGCTCCCTCACGGTTGCATAGCTGCTGTGCATAGAAGGCAAGTCCCACAGGACAGCCAGGCGATGGCAGGGAAATGGGAGCGTCTCTACATGATTGTCAGCGCCATGTTACATTCCCTCAGGTCCACACCCACAGCGCAGGTTCTAACAGGTGCATGAACTAAAGCAACCCCAGGTTTGAAATCAGGTTCCAGTGGTATTGTGGACAGGGGAACACGCACTGTGGGGCAGTACTGGAGCAGTCAGTACCATGCCCATCCTGAGGACAGGGGACACACACTCACAGCCAGGGAGTGCACGATGATTGTGCAAGTCCAGTGGATCTTTCTATCCAGTTATTTCTGGTGGAAACAACTAGGGTTGCCAGGTGTCCAGTTTTGAACCGGACAGTCCAGTATTTGAGCTTTCTGTTCGGGAAACAAATTGAGAAAGTATAATTGAGAAAATAGAAAGGTCCAGTATTTTCTAAATAAGATGTAATGTAGATTGTGATGTAATGTCAAGTGTGTCCGGTATTTTTGTTGAAACCATTTGGCAACCCTAGAAACAACAGCCGGGCAGAGAGCACCCCACTGCCGCTGTGGATGCTCAAAGCACCTAGGTTCAGCATACACTGCTCACTCGCCTATTAAAAAGGCCGTAGCAGTGCCATCTGGTGACCCCATCATGATAGGAAGCACTAACAAAAAGCATGTCCAGAATGGTCACTGGCTTTGAATTTCGGCTACTCCATTTGAGACACCTTTCTGAAATACGAAGGTATATCTAGTGGGAAATGCAAAAACAACCCTCCCTCCCCTGCATACACAGAGAAAAAGCCAGTGGCTGATTGTTAAAATATTGGCCTAGGGCACCAGCCTCTTGACACGTTGTCCTTTTATTCAAGCAGGTTCAGCACCCTCAGTCTCTGCTATCTCTGGAGACCTGTCTTTGCTGCATTACATTGCGTCACCGAGGGTGGCATTTCTTCAGTGGGGTGGTTACGTGACAGCCTCTCTTTGCATGCCACTCCCACAGGCACACCCATACAGCCGGCACTTAGTAAAGGTGTACTGCCTTTTCGCACAACAGAGTCCGTTCAGAGACACTGCATGCCTAACTCTGAGGCTTTACCATGAAGATTAACATCTTGTTGGGAAACTGCAGAACTTGTTTTTATTATTCTCTATTGACATCTGTCCGTCCCTCATACATTCAAGAAGAAAACAAAAATGACTTTCCTTTCAAAAAGAAAAGCCCAATAACATCCCCCCACCCCGTTACCCATTATTACTAGTTGGCTGGGATGACCTCACAAAAGGTGTGATGTTTGTGACTAGAACCAGAGAGCACATGGCCAGAACAGGGAGGAGAAAGGAAGAGTATTTCTTGCATAAAAGACCACCAGCTTGTTGGTGGAACATTTAAATCTCAAGGAAATTTCATTTTCAAAGTAGATTACAAGCATTAAGGGACAGATTCTGGCTCCCTGAGTCATATTTTGCATCCTACTCCTCAGGCAATCTCGTTGAGTGGGTCTATTCTCAGAATAAGGTGCTAATGGTTCCACGCTCTGGGCCCAAAGCTCACATGAGGTAGGATCTGTACTCCAGTGTTATCTCTTTATTTTACACAGAGGAGATAAGTTAACACATGACTACAAGAGACCTTAGATTAGAGGAAGTCACTGTGGCAAGGCGGGTGAGGGCTAAAGGATTCCTAGCTCTCCAACCCAAGTGCTCAGGTCACTAGGCCATATGCTCCAGGACCTGCCCATGCTAGTCTGCTGTAAGAATTTCCTACCTGCAGGTTTTTCGGGCTGCAAAGCCTGCTACTGAGTTCTGGGGCTCGTTACACCTCAAAGTGAATCTCCTCTTTCGTTTATAAATGAAAAGCAAATGTCTAGCCCTTTCCACTGCCTCAAAATCTAAGCTCATTACTAGCATGAAAAATGTGAGTAATTTTTCCTAATTCCATAGGCTGTCCCTGGTCCTGGCTATATCTGCTCATGGTGACTTTGCAGCCTGTGGAGCCCATGGTGGTGGATCCCTGGATTCTCTGGGAAGAGGAAGGGCATAGGCAGGATGAGGATAATTTTATGATATCTACAAACAGCATGCTGTCTGGCTATTGCTGAGCCAGCTCCTTCGCTGAACTGGGTGGACAGCTTCCAGCTACAAGGGTGGGGCAGCACAGAAGCCAGCTCAGCTGAAGGGAGAAGGAACAAGTCCCGGTGGTAACTATTTTATGTAAATGCACCTCAATAGCATTGGGGGCAGCCTCCGTTTTGCATCTGTTCCTGCTGTGTATCGTGTTTATTTGGCCAATAGCTATTTAGGGTGGGGTGATTACTCTGGGCCCTTATGTTTTGGGCTGCAGTCTTCCGACCAACCTCCACAGCTCGGAGGTCAGCAGGGAAACAGTCTTCACCTATAAGATTATCTTCTGCATCTCACCTCTGCTAACCCAGGGCCTTTTCCCTGGAGCGTTTTCTCTGGATTAAGTGTCTGCTTAAATCCAGCCCCTCCCCCCACACTTCAGCTATCCGTGATTGAGTCACATGATCTTTTCATTTTCCCCTCCTGGGGAGGAAAGTTAGCAATGGGAATGAGACGCATCTCCCTTTAAAGAGCCAGTGATCTCGTGACAGGGAGAGGACTTCTGATTCCTGGTAGCAGCATTAGCATCATGCACTGAGGTCACAGATTTGACAGCTTGCCTGACACAGTTGTCCCTCTGCTTTCCCTCTGGCTCTGCATTGCTTCTCCAGAGGCGTCCTTCTCCACAGATCAGGACGAGCTTCATAAGAACAGGCTCCAAGTACAACCTCTCCTTTTCTTAAACAATATGGGTATGTCTACACTACAAAGTTAATTCGAACTAACAGCCGTTAGTTCGAATTCACTTTCATAGGCGCTACACATGCAAACCGCTAGTTCGAACTTAATTTGAACTAGTGGAGCGCTTAAGTCGAACTAGGTAAACCTCATTCTCACGAGGACTAACGCCTAGTTCGAATTAAGTAGTTCGAATTAAGGGCTGTGTAGTCACTTAATTCGAACTAGTTGGAGGCTAGCCCTTCCCAGGTTGCCCTGGTGGCCACTCTGGGCCAAACCAGGAAAACTCTTCTGCCCCCCTCCCAGCACCAGAGCCCTTAAAGGGCCACGGTCTGGCTACACTGCTTGTGCCAGTTGCAAGCCTGCCAGCAGCCAGCCAGCAGGCCCTGCACCTGGCATGGGAGGAGCCAGCCACCCGCTGCCACCCAGCCCCCCACTCTTCCCAGGACCAGGCTGGTGGCTCCCAGAAGCCTGCCCGGGGCCGCAAGAGGCAAGCGCCCGCCTGGTCTAGTGTGGAGATCGTGGACCTCATCGAGGTTTGGGGGGAAGCCTCCAACATCCACGATCTCCGCACTAGCCACAGGAACGTGGCCGTCTACAGCCGCATGGCTGCCAGCCTGGCCACCAGAGGCCACATGCGGACCCGGGAGCAGGTCCGCTGCAAAATTAAAGACCTGCGGCAGTCCTACTCCAGGGCCTCCCAGCCAGGGGCTGACCCGGAGGCCTGCCCCCACTTTGAGGCCCTGGACCGCATCCTGGGGGCTCACACCGTCCATGCCCCCCGGGTGGTGATCGACCCCGGGGCAGAGGGAACCGTCCCTCACACCGAGGAGGAGGAGGAGGACACCGAGAGTCAGGAGCCTGCAGGGAGCCTGCCCAGGACCCAGGACCCCCGAGGCATCCCACAGAGCACATCGGCTGTGTCGTCCAAGGCCGAGGACGGCTCCACATGTGAGTGCCATCATGCTCCCCTTATGTGCGGGGTGGGGAGAGGAGCCCAGGGACTGTGCGCCTGGGCCTTGCCCACCATGGAGCAGCAGCTGGGTGTCATGCAGGGGCCCTGGCCTTGCAGAGGGGGGCTGGGTTTCACCACCGTGTCCCCAGGGAGAACTGACCACTGCTCTTGTTTCATCACAGCCGCAGCACCTGGGACTGCAGGGCGCACCACCTCGCCTGCAACAGCCACCTGCACCCGGGTCAGCAGGTGCACCAGGAACCAGGAGGAGTACCAGCAACAGCACCTGCGGCTCCTGGAGCACCAGCTCCGCACCCAGGACCACTGGGTCCGGGAGGACCTGCGGCTGCGGCAGCAGAGTTTGGAGGCGCTGGAGGAGCAGGGCCGTGCCCTCAGAGGCCACCTCCAGACCTTGGTGGACAGGTTCCTGCCTCCTCCTGCTCCAGCCCCTGCGGCTGTCCCAGCTCTCGCTCCTCCTACCTCTGCTCCCCCTCCCGCTTCCTCCACAGCCCCCGTCCCTCCTGCCCCACCCTCCACACCCACTCCCCCCCGACGCCCCCGCACCCGCAGTGCTGCGAGACGGGAGAGCCAGCAGGACCCTCCAAGCCTGAGCTTTCCCTTCCCTTCCTCCCCCTTCTAGCTCCCTCCTCCCAGGTTTCCCTCTCTCCTCTCCCACCCTCATTCCTCCCTCCCCCCACCCCACTTATGTAAAATAAAAGACATTTTTGTTGGCAAAACAGGTGTGTTTATTTTACATTAGGAAGGGGGGTTAGGGAGGGGAAAGGGGAAGGAGGGGAGGGTGGAAGAAGGCCCCAGTGGGGCATGCAGGGAGAGTTCAGTCCTTCTCCTCCACCTGGAAGCTCTCCCGCAGGGCTTCCTGGATCCGGACGGCCCCCCGCTGGGCCTCCCGGACGGTAGCAGTGCGGGGCTGCGCGTACTGGCCAGCCATGCAGTCAGCCTCAGCCATCCAGGCTGGCAGGAAAGCCTCCCCCTTCCGCTCGCACAAATTGTGCAGCACGCAGCATGCTGCCACCACGGGAGGCAAGGTCGAGGCGCATGAGGAGGCACCTAAATCTGGCTTTCAGGCGTCCGAAGGCCCCCTCGATCACGATGCGGGCCCTGGTGAGCCTGGCATTGAAGGCCTGGCGGGAGGGGTCGAGGTGCCCCGTGTGCGGCTTCATGAGCCAGGGCTGTAGGGGTAGGCCGCATCCCCACCAGGCAGACGGGCATGTCCGTCCCGACCCTGATGTGGCGGTCGGGAAGAAGGTCCCGGCGTGCAGCCTCACACGGAGAGTTCCGGAACACCCTGGCGTCGTGTGCCTTGCCGGACCAGCCCACATTAATGTCCGTGAACTGGCCCAGGTGGTCACACACGGCCTGCAGGAGCACGGAGAAGTACCCCTTTCGGTTGATGTACTGGGAGGCCTGGTGTTCTGGGGCATGGATGGGGATGTGCGCCCCGTCGATGGCCCCCCCGCAGTTGAGGAAGCCGAGGCGCCGAACCCGGATGACGGCGTCGGGTCGGCGGCGGACCACCCTGCGGGCAAGCACCCAGTTGATGGCCTTGACCACATGCAGAGAGACACAGCAAACCGCGAATAACTGGGGCGCCCGGGTGGCTGGGAGTGTTCATTCCCTGGCACTGCCCCGTGCCCCACTCCCAGAAGCAACCCCCGCGGGTGGCATGTAGTACGGCCGGGACAGACTGAAACCTCCCGTGTGGTGCACTGTCGCCTCCTCCCCCGCCCCCGTTTTCCCTGGGGCGGCCCATCCCCTCCTTGCAGCCGCCCTCCCCCCCGGCCCAGCGGCCGGTGAATGCCGTACCTGCATGAGCACTGCTCCAACGGTGGATCTCTCCATGCCGAACTGGTTCCCGATGGATCGGTAGCTATCCGGCATGGAGAGCTTCCAGAGGGCGATGGCCACACGCTTCTGGAGGGGGATGGCAGGCCTCTTGCGAGTGTCCCGTCGCTGCAGAGCAGGGGCAAGCCACTCGCAGAGCTCCAGGAAGGTGTCCCTCTTCATCCTGAAGTTCTGGGTCCACTGTCTGTCTCCCCAGTGCTCCAGGACGATGCGGTCCCACTAGTTGCTGCAGGTGTCCAGACGCCAGATGCGGCGGCTCCTCCACAGCCCCCAGGGAGGCCAGGGGGAGAGGCAGGGGGCTGACGTGCACCAGGTGGTGCCAGGCAGCCTCCAGCCATTGCTGGCAGGCTTGCAGCAGCAAGTCCAAAAACTGCACCAAAAAGCCCAGGGCGAGCTCTGGCTCCATGTTGCCAACTGCGGCGGCGTCCTCAATGGGAAGCACCGACACAGGCAGGCACAGAGAAAAACGCTTTGCTGTCCCTCGGCGAGGTAGGCAAGCAAGCGGAAAAGCTGAGAACCGGCTGTCCAGGGGGGTTCCTTTAAGCACGAGCCTCAGATAGCCTCAGACAGCAGCCACACAAAGCAACTACTGACCTGATGCCCTGCCGGAACCAGTTTCAGCTGCCCTAAAATGCACCCAGCGTCCAATCAGTGTGGACGCGTTAGTTCGAATTAGCAAAACGCTAATTCGAACTAGTTTTTAAGTCTAGATGCACTAATTCGAATTAGCTTAGTTCGAATTAACTAATTTGAACTAAGTTAGTTCGAATTAGAGCTGTAGTGTAGACATACCCTATTTGAGGATGGTCTTATCACGCGAGAATTCAAGAGGCATAAGGAAATACAAGTACATGACCCAAGAAGCTGTGTTCAATTCCTAGTTAATGAGGAATATTGAGGGCTGGAGTGACCCCTGGTGGCTACATACATCAGAGCCATATATTTCATGGCCTCCATTTCTTCAACTTTCCTTCCAAAAAATTAACCTCAGCCTGCAGCACATTCCGGCTACATTCAAGTCCCATCTTTCCACAGGGTTTCAGATGTAGCTGCTATTTTTAGCTATCCACTCATGTTAAAAAAATGTCACTAATCAGGAACGGTTTATAAAACTGGCAGGCCAAAATTTTCATACCTAAATTCATGGCTCAATTTTCAGAAGTGCTAAGCACTCAGCAATTCTCACTGAAGCAGTGGAAGCTGCTGAGAGCTCAACACTTTCAAAAAAATCAGCGTAGAGCTGGTAAAAAAAAAAAAGTGAAAGTGGGTTTCATGGGAAATGGCTTTTTTTGATTAAGTGGAAATTTTTGAAAAAAAAATTCCATTTTTGATCAAAAGTTTCCATTTTTATGCTGAACATTTTCATAGTTTGGTTGACAATATATATCTAAAACATGGGGAGATGACAAAAACTTGATTTATATATTTTTAAAAAGTGTTCATCAACAATTTTCATGGGAAACAAATAAATAAAAAAATATATATTTTCCAACCAGCCCTACACCAGGCCTAGTGTCCTACTGCTTCTCTCCAGGCGTTCTTCCAGTCTTCTCCTTGTGACTGGCATCATGTCTTCCCTGGTCCGGCCTGACTCCCTGCCCCCACTCTTTCTCCTCAAGCAAGTCTCTCTTCAAAACACATGTCTTCCAAAGAGAGTTTTAAACCCTCCCGCGCCCGCTCTCACCTCTTGCAGGTGTATTAACAGACTCCATGAAAAAGGCGTGCTAAAGCATCATTAAAAACAATTATGCACAAATCATGGTACTTAACCAAAGGCATGCTTAATGGCGTCCTTTCCATCACAGTGCTCTTCCTTGCTTTTCTTCCTTGAACCTTTATTTTGTTTGGCAGCAGCTTAAACTCCTGTCAGGCAGCTTCTCTTCCTCCCCTTCTGTAAAATTCCCAAATGTTGTATTAGTGGTATGATACATACATACAAACAAACAATATGAATAGAGTAAATAATGTTTTACAATTACCAATCTAATGAATCTGTAGCATGATATAAGAGGAGGAAGTACAGGTTGAACCTCTCTAGTTCAGCAACACCTGGGGTCCAGCATGATTTCAGTTAGCTGGATGGGTGTGGCCAAGTTTCCCGCAATCCAATAAAGTTTGTTGCCAGCCACCAGTCCTGGCTGTCAGTGTTCTATGCTGTTATTTAGCTCTAATTTACCCCTAAATGACATTTAAGAGCCCAGTAAGGAGTGGAAGTGTTGCCAACGCTGCTAGACAACATTGACCTCCCGTTGTTCGGCAAATTCTCTGGTTCAGCACTGGTCAGGACCCGATGGTGTCAGACTAGAGAGGTTCAACCTGAATTCTTATTTTGCTATAAATTACTGCCCCCTCCCTATGTCAGTGAAGTGGGACAATCAGGGTGCAGTTTGATAGACAGGCCACATGGTGGGGCCAGCTCACAATGCATTGAGTCGTTAGCTTTATATGAAGGAAACAAGAGTGTCAGAAAACTGCTCATCTGTATCAAATCATACACGGAACACAATGTAAACGCATTAAGCAACCCCCAGCCTACCATCAGACCTAGCACAGCAGTGCTTGCATTTGCTGCATCTGAACTGCCCAAGGGATGGGCAGAAGGCATACTATTGTCTAGTTGGCTGAGGAGTGCTCACCAGCAATAGGATAAATTATTTTTATTTAAAGCAAAGACAAGGAAAGAATATGTATACTGGAGAGGGCAAAGAACACAGGTTTTAAGAAGGCAATAAACATGCAGCAGTGGAAAATAATTTTTTTAATAATTGATTTTGGCAATCCAACTTATTCCACAACTTGCTCAAATGTCAAAGTTTAAATGTATCTCTACTTGGGGCTAGACCTTCACAGAGGTAGTATCCTTGCACTGTCCTCTGAGGCATCTTGTACTGACTGCTGTTTGAGACAGGAGACGAAACCCTGGGTCAGACCCACTGTGGCAATTCCTAGGTCTCTGAAAGGAAGATGTCGACAAACTTTACTTTCCCATTAACATTAAACACACAGGGTGCACATTAAAAACATATATGGTATGTCTACACTAGCCCCCTAGTTCGAACTAGGGAGGCTAATGTAGGCATTCGTGAAGTTGCAAATGAAGCCCGGGATTTAAATATCCCGGGCTTTATTTGCATGTTCCCGTCCGGTCGCCATTTTAAAATTCCACTAGTCCGAAGTAACTGCCCGCAGCTACACGCGGCAGTGAAACCGTAATTCGAACTAAGTCCTTAGTTCGAATTAACTGTTACACCTCGTTCCATATGGGTAGACATACCCATAAGGTGTCAAGCAAGATACAAGAAGAACTGAAATTGAGACATCCTATAGTAGAAAAACTGTTTTATTTTTCCTCTAGGTATGAATGGACAAGTGTGAGAAACTTTGGTAACTTTCTGGTGATTTTTTTCATTTTATTCTTCTTTAAAAAAAAAAGTTAGTGGTTGGGACAAGGGGTTCCAGGACCTGAAGTTGTCTTTGTGTCTGCACATAGAGTCCTGTACAGGTAGAGCCAAGACAGCATGTGGGCAAAATTCCCCAAACCATACTGTCAATTTGCTTTCCAAGAGTGGACATTTAGATGAGAGCAAAATTAGCCAGCAAAATAGCGAAGATTGGGGAAAACCAAACCACACCTGTTCTGGAAGTGATACAACCCCATTCTTCAGGGCATAAACTAACCTCTGAGTTACAGAGGTCAAGAAGAGATTTTGCAAGAGGGAGTGAAATCACCTGCCCCTAGGGAGTTTCACCTGAGCCTTCCTTTGAAGCAGTTGATACAGGCCAGTATCAGAGATGGGATGCTAGAATCATTATTGTTTCCATACAGCAATTGCTCTATTCCTGTGTTCCTGACCTAGTAGGTCCACCTGCACAGTCCTAGTTTGTCCCGTCTGCGAAGGCTGTGATCAAGTGAAGCAGAGAGTGCTAATGGGGTAGTTGTTTTTATACTGTCAACATCTGTCAAATAAGAAGCAGTTTAAGACTGTTCTTCAATAACCTTTTGCATCATTTTCTTTTCATCTCTTTGGAGTGTCTTTTCTTTGGCCACTCTGAATTCTTGGCAGGCAAGGGGAACTGCCCAGGTTAGACTAAACCTTGAAACAAAGCTGTAGAATGAGGTGTTAAGGTCTAAACTACAGGACAGGTGTTTGAAGTGCTGGACAACTCACAAACACCTCAGACTTGGGACATCATTTGTTAGCAGAGAGGAATCTGACCAGGTGTGCATGAGAAGCACCACGCCTTGGGGTTTGGTCTTATGATTTTTTTTAAACCTTTTAGTAAGAGGCAATGTGACTCTGACTTTCTGTTGTAGCATCATGTGGGGAAACCACAGACAACCTGGCATTAAAGATGAATACCATATTATATGTTGCATGGCAATCACGGTGAATGCATAAGTCAGCTGCAGTTGCAGCAATACACAATTTTAGTGACGGCCTCTGATTTCAGACATTGTGACAGTACTACAGAGGCCTCCCAGCCATACTAAAATAGAGAGACTCTGCTAGAAAGTGACCCTTTTCCATAACTCTGGTGATGCTAATGGGGTTTGAAAGCCACTGGATCTACCTAGCTGTAGATTCCCCCCAGCCAGCTCTGAGTCTGCCCCAATGCAACCTTCAAACTAAGGGCTATGCCAGGGGTTTGTCTAAAATGCCAAAATCCAGTTGTCCCTGGATGGCAGATGGCCTCTTAGGGCTGCTACTAACTGGTTAAATTCAGCCTTGAGGCTGCTGTAAGTTATGTCAGGGCAGGGGTCATTATACAATTAGTCCCAGAATCAGGGAGCAGAAAAAAAACAACAACCTTGCGGCTCTCTCTCTCCCCACTGTGCCCAGCTCAGAATTTAGCCTGAGCTACCAAGTTACAGATACCACCTTAAATACCACGTAAAACTGGGGCAGGTTTCTTTCAGGAGTCAGACCTTAGGCCAACATTTCCAATCCTGAGTCTCCATCATGGCTTGGCTTCACAAACGAAGATCTAGGAAGGAAATCCACGTCTTCTGCAGGCACGCTGGTGGCTGACGAGTCCTATGCGGGACAGGCAAGTCCTGCCACAATGGCTGCAAATATAGGTCTGATCCGGGATAGGTGCTGAGGGGTCACGGTTCTTCTTCCTTCTCCTTTTGACCTCCATACAGGCCCTGCGGGTATCTTCGAAGAAGGAGGTGGCCTTGTGGACTGTGTGCCGCCAGGAATTGCGATCAGCTGCTTGTGTTGCCCACTGATGGTGATCGATACAGCAAGCAGTGAGGGACTTCTTCAGGGAGTCTTTGTACCGCTTTCGTGGTGCCCCTATGTCGCAGTAGCCAGAGGACAGTTCCCCATACAGCACGATTTTGGGTAGGCGGTGGTTCTCCATCCTGACGATGTGCCCTGCCCAGCGAAGCTGTATCTTGAGGACCATGGCCTCGATGCTAGTGACCTCCACTAACTCGAGGACTTCAGTGTTGGCGACGAAGTCACTCCAATGGATATTGAGGATTGTGCGGAGGCAGCGCTGATGGAAACGCTCGAGGAGACTTAGACAATCCTGAGTCTAATCTCCAGGTAAACACCTAAATCCTTATTTACATTCTTAAATGAATGGGCTGGTCGTCAAAGGTGTTGAACAGTCACAGCTCATAGTATTGAGCTTGGTCCTATTTATGCAGCTGGATCAACTTTCCATAAGACAGCATGTACAACAGATTGTGAAGACACCTAGACATATCTGTGGGGCATGTACCATATCAGAAGGAGCTGGGGTCTCTCATTCCTAGGCACATTACAACCAACCTTGTCCCCAAAGAAAAGATACACACAATTATTTCAGAAACAAAGTATGATAATGGGGGTACCACTCATCCTTAACTGTCACATGCTTATTTGCTAGATCTATCTAAACCCATATTGTCCTCTCGGGGAGTTTGTTTTTTTAAGAACCTCTATATATTTGGAGACATGCAGGACACACTGATCAAATCTGAAATGTACTGTGTCTGCAATATAAGGGAATGGATTTGAAGCTGAAAGGGATTTCCTGAGTCATGCAGTCTTTCAGGCCCCATATGAGTGCAGTTAGCTCACCTATCCTATTTCTGGTCCCATGATAGGACCTGTAACAATTCTCTCAGTACTGGACAAATGTCTCTGTGCCGAGTTAAATGGCACTGTGCTATTGGAAAAGCCATCTCCCAGAAGACACACAAAACCAAGGTCCTCTTTACCATTTGTGGTCATTCGTCAATCTCATGGCCCTCTTCACAGAATAATGTGTTAGTCCAGCCTCCAGATTGGGTCACTATATGCTACTTTCCAAAGGCCCCGAGATAGGACAGCACATGAGCATGTTAATGTGCTTTTCTGGAGGGGAGATGCTTTCCCGGCCTGGGACCTAAATTTCCATTGTTGTTTCAATAAGCTCTGCTACTACTTTTCATTTTCTGTACCACACAGTTGTACAGTGTTGATATGAGCTGTTAGAGAGCTGTCTCACTCCATTGCAGAAGTGGCTGCATTTCAATGGTGTGCAAAGTGATTGCTGTATAGTTTGGCTAGCAGAGACTTTCAGAATTAAAAATGTAAGATATTGCAATCCTCTCCAGTATTACGCAGCACATTTTGTAATGTTTACTGTCATACTGAGGAATGATTGCATGCATAAGATGATTTCCCTATAATCATTGTTCAGGCCCTTTCATAGGAGGATGAGGCATTTCTATGATAAAATTTTACATCAGTAGTAGCTACTACTAATTTTTCTAAAAGGTATTTTAGCTTGCTTATTTGAAGAATGAAAGACAAATAATATTCACAGTCTGGGAGTTTGGGTAAGAGATAATACCAGCCCCTACTAGTCTGAGACTCACATTCTAGTCACAGAATGACATATGGTCACCACATGCGTGTTAAAAATCCAGAAATTCATCTTTATCATTGCATCAGAGAAGAAACTGAATGCCCTGAACTGATCAACTCATATTGTTACTGGCACCTTTGACTTCTGTTGAAATGGTCCTCTGCTAAAAACCTGAATGGAATCATTTAACACAACAAACAAGCTGACAATGTTCATTTCTATAGCTGAACATTGAGCCACACTTGCCTGTTATTTAACATGAGTGAACAATAATAAAATCTCACATCACCATAACATTTTAGCATTTTAATATGGTTCTGTTTCCAAGGAAAACATTCCTTTGCTGGATAACACGTAGGCACATACTTAAGTTTAAGCACATGAATCAGTCACACTGAAGTCAACAAGACTTAAGCTTCGGCATAAAGATAAATTCCTGAATTGGCACCTAATTCTGAGAAGGAATTATTTTGTGGATCAGGTTCTAGGTTGTGAGTCAGGAGATCTATCACTCAATTCCTGGTTCTTCCACAAACTCAGTGTGTGACCCTAGTCGAGTCACTTAGGGTACGGGTACACTGTGGGGTTTTTTTTGGAAGAGGTATGCAAATAACACTCGTATTTGCATACCTTCTTCCATTTTTTTCCTGGAAGAGGCTTTTCCACCATTTGGCCCTGTCTTTATGGGGCCAAATGTTGGAAAAAACCCTCTTTTGAAAGCCCCCTTCTTCCTTGTAAAACGAGGTTTATAGGGACTTTTAAAAGAGGGTTTTTTCCCTGACAAAATGGCGAAAAAGCCTCTTCTGGGAAAATAACAGAAGAAGGTATGCAAATGCGAACGCTATTTGCATACCTCTTCCGAAACACTCCCCCCGCCCCACACACAGTGTAGCTGTACCCTTAGACTCCAGTACAGCACTACATTTTAAGCACTTGCTTAACAGTATGTATGTGAGTTGTCCCATTGTTTTCAGTGGGATTACCCGTGTACTCAAATGCTTTCATGGAGTTGGTCTTAAATCTGTCCATGCTTCACTTCATTATTTATAAAACGGCACACTAATACTTTTTTTTGGTCTGCCTTGTCTATCCAGGGTGGCATTTTCCAAAGCACTCAACATTGGCTTAACTCCACCTCTTCTGAAGTCAAGTCCTGAAAGTCATGTAGCATCATTCAGTACGTTATATTGCAAAACGCTTCGGCAGCTGAGGTGCTCTAATAGAAGTAAGTAATACACAACCGTGATAGTAAAATTGTTACAGGCATAAGAAGAACCTTGTCTCATGACAGACTGAAATGTCATGTGCTGAGTAAGATCTGCATTGGTCTCGCACCCTGAGTTTCAAAGGCGATTCGACTTCCTTTCAAGGGGGTGTCTCTATCTCTCGCTCCAGCCTGCTTCCCTTCTTGTTTGCTACACAGCTTCACAACATCTCCCTTTGTAGTCTTCTTCCCAGCTCACCACATGGCAGTGGCTTTCCCCCAGAGAGGGATTAATTACTGGGTCAAGATCTTTCAAAGAGTTTCCTTCCCATCCCCTTCTTGGCCACGGAAGTGGGCAGCACTTATATGATGGCTACATCAAAGTCAGCTGACAAAGTGGGTCTTTGCCCATGAAAGCTTATGCTCCAATAAATCTGTTAGTCTATAAGGTGCCACAGGACTTCTCGTCATTTTTGCAGATTCAGACTAACATGGCTACCCCTCTGATACTTATCAAAGTCATTGTTCTAGAGCTGACATCTGCTAAAGTAAGGAAGTAAAGAAGGAAATATCTATTCATCAGTGCAGACAGGGAAAAAACCCAAACAAACAACAAAAACCCAGAATTAAACCCCCCCTCAAAACTACAACTCATGTGTAACCAACTAACCAAGTCCATTACTAGTTCAGGAAGAGGCTTACCAGCAGAAAATGTATTCTGTTCAGTTTAAATAAGGGTTTCTAACAGTGTTTTAAATCCTACTATTGACAATTCTGATTTTTGCCCTCTGCTTTAGCAGTGTAATAGTTAGACTTGTGTAGTTTGCCTTAGTCATGTTCCCTGAAACTCCAGGGTAACACATCCTATTTCAGTAGTACAGATTGTGAAATTTAGCAGATGTGGATAATTAGCTCGCAGAATTGCACTGAAAAAGTTTTGAAACCACTTCTTTGTTAAGGGTGATTGAAACCCCTGGAACATGACACAGCAAATGAAACAACAGTTTAACCCTTGTGCAAAAGGTTTGATTATTGCCCTTTTTCAGTTATGTTCTCCCTTCAAAGCAGGCTGTATCCATTGTACATGGGCCATCATGCTGGCTTAGTGTGGACGATATAATGTCCCAGATGGGACAAGTACACTACTGCTCAAGCAATTCTGAGAAAGGCTACTATTCTTACCTTGAAACTACCCCAGACGAGAAGCATTGAGCTTACCTGCTGGCTCTTTAAAAGGGGGAGATTACATAGGTGGCGCCTCCATTTGATAATGGTGTCTCCTGATTGACAGAAAATATGAGGCTCAGGAAGTCACCAATCATTAGGCTCTGAGTTTGGGATATTCAATGGTATGAGGATGGGGTTTCTGAGGTACAGTTGAAGCTCTAGAGAAGAGAGTAGGAGAATGGAGCTCAGAAGGGATGCTTAAAGACCAAATAGATGAATACATAAAATGTGGTTTGGGCACTTGGATTTACAGATCTGTGAGGAAAAAAAAGAGAGGGGGCATTGAAGGATATGTCTGGCAGGGAGGTGAGGTGTGATCTGACCTGACCACAGAGTTACTAGAAATAATGTTGTCATGCAGATGGGCAGAGGCTGCATTGCAGGCTGAACAAAACTTTCCTTCTGAATTGTTGAAGGCGTTGTTTGGCAATATCACCATTCTTAGCCAGAGAGCAGCACGGCCCTGTCTGTGCTCTGAACTCAGCCCTGGCTGGCTTCCGGCTGCCTGATTCTGTAGCTGTGCCATCCATGGACTACTTACTGAAATCAGAGAAAGTTTGTGCCAAGCACCTGTGAACCCAGGCCTGAAGAGAATTGATGGAGTCATGAAGTATGGTCCAGCTGCCCAGTTCAGACCATTTCATCTTAAAATTCACTTAATTTCTGCTCTCACATATTAAAAAACCTCCCGCCTTCCTGTCCCCACCACCCCAAGAGGAAATGTATTGAAACAAACCTACCCTTTTGTTACAGAACGCCAATATGCCATTGGCAGACAGTGACAGACCCTGAAATTCATTGAGGCCATTCCAGCCCTTCAGTACACATCAGGAAAGTAACAAAAATAACTGTTCAATTGGATCAGAAAATATTTAAAGCCAAATAACATTAAGGCCCATTTGTCAACATTCAGGTTTTAAAGTAGGTCCAACATAGCATCTCTAGGCACCTCTATAGTATTGAGCATAAGAGATTCCTTAAAAACAAAACATTCTCTGCCGCCACTCTATCTGATAAATTACTCACCTGCCCTCCAAACACCTCCCTTATCAGAGAACAAAGGCTGGCCTCAAATTCAGCCTCTGTTGGATGAATGCGGGACACAAAATTCAGAGTGAAGCCCACCATCCTAACTCTGAGCTTAAGTGACCCAAACAATCTCAGCTGTGGCCATGGAAGGTGAGCAGAGATACAACTTGACCAAGACAGAGATAACATTTGTCAAATGAGTGACAGGAGAGGGATCACGTGAGGATTACCTGTTGTGTTCCCTCCCTCTGGGACATCTAGTATTGGCCCCTGTCAGCAGACAGGATACTGAGCTAGATGGACCTTTGGTTTGATCGAGTATGGCCGTGCTTATGTTTTAAATGTGGCCATTGATTTGGGGTGCCCCATGAAGGCATCTTAAAAGTGTAAAGTGATTTTAGAAGCCGCTGAGCCACAAAACTCCTGTGGATTTCAGCTGAAATGGTGGGTGCTTGGCATTTCCAAATATCTGGCCCTGGGTGTCTCCTGCTGATGCCTACAAACCACTTTGCCACTTTAGAAAACTTGAGCAGCAGGGAGATAAGAATTCAAAGTCAACAGCCCGGTAAATTGCATCAAAAAGCAAACAGGAAAATGGTATTTATTTGAGGAATGTTCCCCGGAACACACAGCCACAAACAACCAGGCAGCCAATTTTTGCAGTAGCTGTAGGTGTAGTAATTAGTGCTGATCTTTTTTAATCTCCTCTTGTATGGATGCCAAGTGCGTCTAGTAATTTTCATTGCCTTCTCTAGCTGGTTTCTATGTTTTTTATATGTAGGGAAACCAAAACTGACAGAAGTGATCAAGGGGAGGAAAGGCCATTGAGCTTTATATGCTAATGATGTCTGGCAATTAGCACATTGTTAATACAGGGATGAATGTCAAAATGACATTTTGTTCAAGGTGTTCAAGCTCCTTTCTCAAAATGGAATATAAAAACATAAGAACGGCTGTACTGGGTCAGACCAAAGGTCCATCTAGCCCAGTATCCTGTCTGCCGACAGTGGCCAGCACCAGGTGCCCCAGAGAGGGTGGACCGAAGACAATGATCAAGCGATTTGTCTCCTGCCATCCCTCTCCAGCCTCTGACAAACAGAGGCCAAGGACACCATTTTATCCCCTGGCTAATAGCCTTTTATGGACCTAACCTCCATGAAATTATCTAGCTTCTCTTTAAACTTTGTTATAGTCCTAGCCTTCACAGCCTCCTCTGGCAAGGAGTTCCACAGGCTGACTACACGCTGTGTGAAGAAGAACTTTCTTTTATTAGTTTTAAACCTGCTACCCATTAATTTCATTTGGTGTCCTCTAGTTCTTCTATTATGGGAACTAATAAATAACTTTTCTTTATCGGCCCTCTCCACACCACTCATGATTTTATACACCTCTATCATATCCCCCCTCAGTCTCCTCTTTTCTAAACTGAAAAGTCCCAGTCGCTTTAACCTCTCCTCATATGGGACCCGTTCCAAACCCCTAATCATTTTAGTTGCCCTTTTCTGAACCCTTTCCAAGGCCAAAATATCTTTTTGAGGTGAGAGACCACATCTGTACACAGTATTCAAGATGTGTGGGTGTACCATAGTTTTATACAGGGCAGTAAGATATTCTGGGTCTTATTTTCTATCCCTTTCTTAATAATTCCTAGCATCCTATTTGCCTTTTTGACCGCCGCTGCACACTGTGTGGAAGTTTTCAGAGAACTGTCCACGATAACTCCAAGATCTCTTTCCTGATTTGTCGTAGCCATACTAGCCCCCATCATACTGTACGTATAGTTGGGGTTATTTTTCCCAATGTGCATTACTTTACACTTATCCACATTAAATTTCATTTGCCATTTTGTTGCCCAATCGCTCAGTTTGGTGAGATCTTCTTGGAGTCCCTCACAGTCTGCTTCTGTCTTGACTATCCTAAACAGTTTGGTATCATCTGCAAACTTTACCACCTCACTGCTTACCCCTTTCTCCAGATCATTTATGAATAAGTTGAACAGGATTGGTCCTAGGACTGACCCTTGGGGGGACACCACTAGTTACCCCTCTCCATTCTGAAAATTTACCATTTATTCCTACCCTTTGTTTCCTGTCTTTTAACCAGTTCTCAATCCAAGAAAGGATCTTCCCTCTTATCCCATGGCCATGTAATTTACACAAGAGCCTTTGGTGAGGGGACCTTGTCAAAGGCTTTCTGAAAATCTAAGTATACTCAATATGTATCAATAATGACTGTCCTGCATGCCTATTTAACACATTCAAATACCAGTGCGAATGAGCAGATGAAGGTTTTGTACAAGCAGCAGTTAACTGTGCAACCTCAGGAGCAACTTCTAGTGGGCACAAGTCTTTGGAAATGAGATCCCAATATCAGTTATAAACAAACAGCTGTGTAAAGAAGCTATGTAGTATTGCTCTCTTGCAGTTCCAAAATCATATGCAAATACAGTGAAACCTTTGTTATCCGGCACTCTGTTAACCAGAAAACTTTGTTAACCGTTATTGCCCCCAGCCACAATACTATCACATCTTCAGGCGCACAGGCCTGGCTTAGTTTACCATGATTGGCTTAACCATTTTTTATTTAAGAAGTACTAATCATCTTTAACTCAAAATAGAAGTGTGAGACCAACTGCCTCACACTACAAAACTACCAATTTTAAAAACTTGAGTTTTACTATTATTGTCCATTGGTTTTTCCTAGGCTGATGGGACCCTCAGATAACTGGAATTTTTAGATAACTGGAACGACCTAATCCCCGAGCGTGCCAGATAACACAGGTTTTACTGTATGCTTAAAATCTTGCTGTACTGTACGAGCAGTGAATAAATAATAGGCCGGGGACTCTTTTGCTTTGTCTGTGTTTGATAATGCAGCTCATGGACTGAGCAGAGTTCTTGGAGAGCAGATGTTTTTATATGTACGTGTTATCTTATCAGCCTCTCATACATCCATCAGCTGTTGGAATTAGGGGACAAATTCCATCTGATAGTTCTCCATAAACTGGCAGCTATCACCACATGCTATGGTCCGGTATACTGTGCTGCCACTTGTCAGGAGAGGGAGGGCTTAAAATGCAAGTATTTCATTCTTTCTCTTTGGCTGAGTGTAAGGAGGTAGTTGACAGAACACAACACACACACCTGCTGTCACACACATATACTTGGATTCAGGAGCTAAGGGAGGAGAGTGGGAGAAGAGGGTCTCCTCAGGGCCATAAGAGAAGCTAAAAGGATCTCCTGTGAGTAGAGAAAGCATAAGGAGTCCAATCTGATGCAAGTAAATAACCATTTTTAATAGCTGTGGTGGCTGTCATGTGTAGGACAAATATTTTGAAATGACACATCCCAGTCCTCTAATTCTCTGCCATCCTACGTGAAGCAGTCTCAGAAAAATTCCCAAGCGCATTCCTGAAAAAGGCAGGCTTTTTTGTAATGAATAATTACAAGAAGGAAACAAAACAATATCAAAGGGGAAATGACATATAGCTTGTATAGGTCACCAAATACTGCCCATTTCACAGGATCCCTGTGACGGGGCACCTCCGCCCCGCACGGAAAACTGCCCCGTACTCCAAGCCGGAGAGCCCAGAGGAGTGCAGAGCGGGGACGGGGACCCGCGGGAAAACCCCGGCCGGGGAGCGGCCGAGGAGAGCGCAGGCGGCAGAGCGGGGGACGCGATCCGCCTGCCGCTATGGGCGCATGCGGATGACGTCACCCGTGACGTCATCCGGGGGAAGCTGGAGGGTGGGGGTGGTGACGCCGAGGGAGGGCCAGCCCTGGACGCCAGGGCGGGAAGTTTAAAAAGGCGTGGGGAAGCCAGAGAGGGGGAGGAAGGCGAAGAGGCGGAGAGGCCGGGAGTAAGGAGCGGCAAGGGAGGAAGAGCGACTAGCGCCCAAAACACGCTGCACAAGGACCCGGGAGAGGGGACGACGGCAGTGAGTTTCAACCCCGTCCCCATGGGTCAGATTTAAGGGTGGGACCGGGAAGAAGTGGCCCAGGGCGGGGTCGTGGACCCCGCAAGTGGTGGAGTTTAGGGGCTGCCGCCCCCTCCACTGAGCAGGGACCGAGGTCCCTGCCTTAGGGCCCTGGGCTGGGGTTTGGAGAGAGGGAGGGCCCGGACCCCCTTCCCCGGTATTCGGAGGGTGGTCCCCGTGCCGGGCGGTCGTACGACCATATTGTATACCCCAACATAACGAGAGAACGGAGAGAACTGTGAAAACGAGGCTGAGAACGGCGGCTTAAAGAAACAGTTACAACTCAGGGGAGTGGGGGAACTTGAACCCCACGGGGGGAACTTATAACAATCCCCAATAAAATCCAGACGTTTTTCATCTTTCCAACCTGTCCAAATGGCAAGACCAGACAATACAAAATTGTCAGACAATATGATATGGGTTTAAGAATGTAGGCTGGGGTAATAACAACAAAGAGGCTAAAAAGATTGGAAGAGGAGACTGGAGCAAGTAAGGATGAGCAGGAAAGTGGAAAGGTCAAATATAGAATGGAAATCTGTCATTCGTGCACTAGCTGAGTATTCTTTAGACAAGTGTATGAAGTAAGAGGGTCCAAATTTCTTCATGAATATAATTGGGCTCCGCATTGATAAGCCATGCTTTCTTTCAGCACTAACTTAGACAGGTCCAAATACCACAGTTCTATGCTGGGCATAACCCGACACCTCCATTTTTGTAAAATCATGCACTTGGTAATCATTGCAGTCCTTCAGAAGCAAAATGTTTATGGTGGAGTTAAACCCAGTGTAGTAGGTACATAACCTAGGATGTAATTTTCGGCTGAGGTTCAATTGCTGAAACCAAGCTCTGCTTTTACTCTTATGTCCATAATCAGGAACTGCCCTGATTGTTGGACAGTTCCACAGCATACACATCAGGATTCCTTTCTCTTTATTATAGCACCAATGCATAATCAATGGAGAAGGTTCCCCCATTTTGCACAACCTCTGTAGTGTTTAGATTTTGAATAGAATCGTTGTATCTGGTCCAAGACCCTCAGAAACACAGCAGGATTCCTTCAAGGGCTGTGATAACCCCCATTTCCAAGCTTTCACAAAGAATTCCCAGGCCATATGGAAAGCATACATAATGGACATGCACCTAGGGAGTTTATGAAGCATTTCCAAGGTTTTCAGTAGCTCTGGGCCCTCAGCAATACCAAAGCAACAGGACCAAACTAGTACATTGCCATGTTTTATAGTTGTGAGTACAGCCACTCCACTGAAGGTGGCAGGCTACATTGTGTTTTAAGGTTAAACAAGGGACAAACCTTCATTATTGACTAACTGGGAAATTCACATGATGCCCTTGCTTAGCCAGTTGTTCCAAATTATAATCTCCCCACCCACCCAATTTCAAAGTTACTCCAGACAGGTGCTTTTGCATTACAATGACATGGAAAATGGTACCACGCAACTAAGATTGCAGTCACCAATTGCAGTACCATATTTTTTCAAAAAGAATGATAGAACATTAGAACTGGAAGGGACCTCAAGAGGTCATCAGGTCCAGTCCCCTGCCCTCAGAACAGGACCAAGCACCATTTAGATCATCCCTGATAGATGTCTAACCAACCTGCTCTTAAATATCTCCAGTGAAGGAGATTCCACAACCTCCCCTCAGCAAAAAAGAGGAACTGAAGAGACTGCAGAGAGAACTGGATGCAGTGAAGCCAGTTCAGTTTCCATCCATCTGGTCTTAAAATCACCAGCGCCTAATTAAATGCATCCTACAGTAATCAAGGTGTTGACTGTGCAGATATTTGAGCCATTAACAATTATCTTCAAAAAGTCATAGAAGATGGGATAGACTGGAAAAGGGCAAATATGGTGTTCATCTATAAAAAAAGAAGGGAAATAAGAACAAACCAGGGAATTACAGACCTGTCAGCTTAAATTCAATATGTGAAAAAATAATGGAGCAAATAAATTACCAATTAATTTACAAACACCCAAAAGATAATAAGGTGCTAAGTAACAGTGAGCATGGATTTGTCAATAACAAATCTCCATCATAGGAGATTTTTAAGAGATGGGTGGACAAACACCTGTCTAGATCCTAATCTAGATAATTCATAGTCCTACCATGAGAGTATGGGGTGGGACTAGATGACATCTAGAAGTCCCTTCCATTCCTATGATTCGCGATATAGACCAACTGCTTAGAATATCTAGGCACCTTGGCAGACTATTCATTTTATTGTATTAAGTCTTCTCAATAAAGGTCAGGGTGAGAAGGTGCCACCTATTTGTATCACTTGCTATCTGAGGGTATGTCTACACAGCAACATTATTTTGAAATAACTTAGTCCACATCTACACAGCAGGCAGTTATTTTGAAATAATGTCGAAATACTATCAAACTGGAGGACTTCTTACTCTGACTCCTGTAACCCTTATTGTACGAGGAGTAAGGGAAGTCAGAGGACGAGCGCTCTATTTCAAAATAAGTGCCTTGTAGATGCTCCCAATTTCGAAATAAACTATTTTGAAACAAGCTATGCAATTGACGTAGCTCAATTTGCATAGCTTATTTCGAGTTAAGCCCTGATGTCTAGACGTACCCTAACAGTACATGTTCTAAATGTATCTTCATTAGTTCATTAATGCTTCTTGGTGCTTTTCTATCTAGATAATCGCATCCATTTGATCATCGCATCTATCTGATTGCATCCATTTGCCCGATGGAAATTTCATTGAGAAAAAGCCCCAGGATATGGCTATGGGGAGATTTCCAATAGTTCCAATTTTTCCTAATTTATTTTGTAACCAGCTATTGCTCCAAATTTTTGAATTTACAGTTGGAGGGCTGGAATAGTTTCTGGGTTTTGGTTATTTATCAAAGGGCATCATCTGCATAGAACATCAGTTGATAGACTCTAGAAAGAACTTATATGCATTTTATATCTGGATGAGCCCATAAGGTATTGTCAAACTAAAAAGGAAGACAGATAGCTGGCACTAGTGTTCCCAGGCCACTCAGGAGAAATTCAAATGCCGTGCAGCTGATCAGCAGAGAGCCCACAGCTAGATTTGTGTTTCTATTGATGGTGCACATTTGCACATACCTTGGTATACACAGGCCTGAGGATGGGGGACAAAAAGGGCAGTTGCCCCAGGGCACGCAGCAGTGGTGATTGGAGCCCCAGGCTCATTTGATTCACCGCTGGAGCACTGCAGCTCCATGTGGCTCTGATAGCTTGAGGGGGGCGGCGGGGAAAATGTTGTGGTCAAGTGGCAATAAGGGCTGGCTGCCCAGTGCTGTCCCTTCCACTTGAGGCTCCGCCCCATCCAAGGGGGCATGGAGCTAGTCCCTCCACACCTTGCCCTGGGGTCCGCAGTGGCTGTCAGCCCCGCTGGGTGCACATACAAATTTTATTCCACACATAAATGGAAAAACTCCACACCCAGATGGAAAAGATGAGAGAGAAGATTGGTAGGCACCCTTGCCCAACACCTTGAAAGAGGCTGAAAGTCCAGACATTTTACAAAAACGATTCTATCCCATCTCTAGAACAAAAATGTTGAGAACTGAAATAAGAATGAGACATGAAGACGTCACTTGCGGCCCAGCTGAGTGCAACTCCAATGACCTTCCATTTGCCATGTTCATTGGAGGTGGAGCTGGAGATAATTTTAACATTACCCTGGAAGAAATCTGGGCTCCAACACCATTTCTCAACAATGCAACATACTAGAGAGGGGTGCAACCCTTGCTTCACAAGCATTGCACAACAGCACAGACGTGTTTGAATTTAGTTGGCGAGTTTATCTGCTCTCAGACAATAAGCAGGATATTTTAATGCTGCATGTCAACTCACATGTCAGTAGGAGTCATACAGACAGATATTGTTTCTCATCAACGTCAAAGTTCTCAGCCCACAGGCACAATGCATAATTGGAGCATCTTTCTTCTGGAGTCATTTGGCTCCATGTGTCAGTACTGGCAAGGATCCGTAGACAGCAGGCGAGAGTACTACATATATATCATCTACCAAGAATCTCAGTGTTAATCATGGATCGGGACAACCGCCACTGGGGGTGCCATCCCTGCTCCCCATATTATACTCTTTCCTACAAAAACCCCACTTCCAGCAATAATTAAATGCAAGTTGCCAATTCCTTGTGCCATCTGAAATGACTTCAAAGGTCTGCGGCACCCCTTCCCCGCCTCACAGGCACAAGTTTTGAAATCCACTTTTATGACATTGCTGAGACAGCCGTCAAACAGCCAGTCAATGGTCTGACATTTCCTGCGTGATTCATCGGCATTTGGAGAGAGGGTTTTTTTCCATTCGCCGGTGCCAAGTTTGTCTTTATGTTCATGTGTCGCCATAAAAGATAACATCCTGTTTCATCTTGTTAAAGAAAGGATGGACAGCACTGAGATTCAGATGCAGCGAAGCTTGTAAAAATTCAATTAAGTCTATTCCTACTCAGGACAGCCCATAAGCATATGCTTAACTTTAAGCCCACACATGTATACTTGGTTCAAATCAGGGCCTTAAAGTTGAAAGGAGAAGTCAGAGCTCACAATTAGCAACAGCCTTCAGACTTCGACTGCGGCCGTGTTTCTCAGATGTGATTTCTTTGGCAATTCCCTTTTAATTACTGAAGAGTACCACGAAGTGTTACTGCAACTTGCTGAACAAAATGTACCCAACCACAGGAAAGAATCTGTTGCACCAACTTGACTGTGCACAGAGTCTGTTTCTGTCACTTTATTTGTTCTGCTTTGTGGCCTTGGCAGAGGAAAGGGAGGCTGAGGGTGGCTGGCAAGGCTGCTGATGGTAACAAGTTGCATTTATGCATCCAAGGAACTCAAATGAATTTAGTTTCACGTCTCTCTGTATTGATAACACGAATATCCCACTTTTTTTAGATTAAGCAACTGAGGCACAGAATGTACGCTCAAGATTTTCCAACAGTGGTTTATAACACTGGAGGCCTATATTTTTGGGTGCTCACCTTGAACTCTCTGGAAGGGCCCACTGTTCACAAATAACAGAACGCCAGCCCTAGGAAAATCAGGGCATGTGGAAGTTTCACAATGTGGGCACGGAAACACTGCGGCACCCCAAATCACTCGTGGGTTTGAGGGATCTGGCTCTGTGTGCCTTGCCGGACCTCACACAGACAGGGGAGAACATGAGAAAGGGAGGAGGGCAGGACAGAAAAACTCAATGCCGCCCACCTAGGACTGGCAGGAGACCTCAGCTCTGATGTACCGCAGCTTCTCTTTGCTGAAGCAGCTAAATTATTTTGCTCAACTCTAACCTGTAAAGAGCCCAGTGACACCTCCTGAAAAGGGTTCTCTGAGTGGGTCAGAGAGTTATTTCTCCAGGTGATAACCTATCATTAAGAGACTCTCCCCCCCCCCCCCCCAGTTCTCCTCTTTTTAAACCAAAGGACTCCCACGCAGCCTCTCAGATGATCGCACAGGAGAAGAGAGGCAGTATCCTAGGTAAGCAGATACCAACAGCAGTGAGGACTTTATTGGTTAAAAACCAACACTTAAAACAGTTTGGCAGGCACTGCGGCTCCCCGGAGTGTTGATGTTGCATGCTCTCCATGGTGTGCTCCATTTAAAAAGTGCACAAGGGCTTTCAATACAAGCTTTAGGTTAGGAAGTGTCTCACCATGCCGCCTCTAAGAGGGTGCGATACAACAAACTAAAGCAGCGGGCACCAGGGCCTAGATCATTATAGTGAGGTGCACATCATTCTTCTCTCCAGGTGCCGGTGAAGAAAAGCATTTGAGGCCACTGCCTACAGGAACCCCCCAGGTCAGCTAGTACACCTAACCCAGGAACACATGGCAAATGCACTTCCTCAGTCGTGTTTGCTTCGTACCAGTGCCCCAACTCTTCTGGGGTGCAGCTGGGCTGTTACCGCAAAGAGGCAGTTGTAAGAATGGATACACTCTGGGGATTTGCTTTGGGCTTGGTCACAAGCCCGTTCATTCATTCCTATGAACAAGAGTTTTCCTTGCCTGTGGCTAAGCTCAGGGATTCGGTGACATACGTTCAGACCTCAGCAAGTGTAGGTGAAGCCACTCTGACCTCTCTGTGCCTTGTGCTCCGAGCTCCCAGGAAGCAGAGCTAGGCAATTGCTCATTCATTACAATGGCTACAGCGTTTCATTTGATTTCTCCACAGGAAGCTCTTAGAAGGGGACAGGCCCTGATCCTATACCACTGATGTCAGTGGGAGCTTGTGCAATTGGCTACAATGTACCCGAATCAGGCCCGTAGTGAGGAGATCTAGGTTGCAAAGTCATCAGGAGCCCCATAACATGGAACGTTCTCTCTCTATGGTGACTGTCCTGGATTGTGACAGAGTGCAGGGAGTGAACAGGTGAGCCTGCACTCTGATCACTTAGATGCCAGTAAGTTCCCCAGAGAAACTGGATAGAATAATTAGATTGGCTCTTTATCAGACTTGGGCCAGTGACCTAAAAGGCTGGTGGGTTGGGTGGGATAAAGGTGCACAGGAAGGAATGGCCAAGAGGATGGTGGGTAGGAAAGAGGAAAAAAAAGAAAGAAGGAAATGAATGAACGAGCTAACAGGCTTAGTTGAAATCAGTCAGACAGAGGCCTCATTTCTTCCCCTCAGATCCTGAGGAGAGTGCTTAAAGCACAGACAACATTGTAAACAGATTGTTGCTCACGGGCTCCGGTGGTATTGCTGGCACTGTGAATGCACGACTAGAGGAGTCTGCACAATTTCTGCAGGGCAAGTGGCGTGAGTGAAGATGAGTCCTGTTATGGGGCTCTTTAATGACTAGGAACAGTAAAGACCTGGGTTCACGTTTCATAGGAAGAAAATCAACTCATTTTGCTTGAGGTAGGATAGAGCTCCCATGATGAGAAACACTCCTCGCTATATTGGAAGCTGTATTGAAAAGCAGCATCTTTTGAGCTACCAGCAATACACGAAAGTGAAAGGGTGACACCACAAAGCACTTGCTGCAGGCCATTATACAGGATCAGTGAGAGAATTACTTTGACAATGAAGTAGAAGTTTACTTTTCCTTTGATCAACTGCCAAACATTGATTTTCCTAAAACACCAAACAGTTGCTCAGGTGCCAAATATCTTCCCTTGGTTTATAGTCATTCCTGTTTACACCTAGAAATGGTGAACAGCTGCCTGTTGCGTTACTCACTGGTTCGCATTTACCAATCAAAGGATGAGCTGGACAAACTTCAAATGAGCCAATACGTCTTATACAGAAGACTGAATTTCAAGATTGATGGCAAAGCAAATAAAAAAGGTTGCCTTGGGTTGGTGTCTGTTATTTAATGGACTGAGAGATTGTCTGATGACAAAGCTGATTGACAGCAAAGTAGGGCAAGTGAAGTTTAACAATTCATCTGTATGGGATCTCAAGTATGCAGATGATGCCTTACTTGGAGACTTTACGTACTAACTACAGCTACTGCAGGAAGGGCTGCGAAACATGGTGGAATCTACGTCAAGGATCAGGACATGGACAGTTGTGCCTAATGGTTAGAACAGGAATTGGTAGCCGGGAATCAGAGTTAAGGCTCTTTCATGGAGGATAGGTCTATCAATGGCTATTAGCCAGGCTGGGCAGGGTTGGTGTCCCTAGCCTCTGTTTGCCAGAAGCTGGGAATGACAATAGGGGATGGATAATGGTCAGCAAGCGAGTGGGGCAACTGATCTCACCACCAGCTAGGGACCTTTTTGTTACTTTGGAGACAATTCCCTCCTCCCAGGACATCTTGCTGCTGGGGCCTGATCTCAGGGAGGGCACTTCTGGTGAGTTCACATTTTTTATCATGCCACAAGTGGGTTAAGGCAATCAGGTGTGATCTGTTGCAGCCACTCTGCCTACACAGCAGGAGTTCCCTAGAGCAGCTTGTTAACATGTCTGGAGATGAGCGGGAATCCTCCCTGCACATCTCCGTAAAGCTCTCACACAGGAACTCTTTCATCCTTCTCACAAGGCTTCTGGGGAGGCCTGTCTTATTCCATTCTCCATGAAAGGACACCTTTCCACACCAAGCCAGCCAGGGCTGGTCCATAACATTTTGGCAACTGAGGCGGGGAGCTCAAATGACACCCCCATACCCTCTTGCTTGGGCCAAAACTTTGAAAGGTCTCAATTCTGCCTTCTTCCTGTTCTACTTCTCTCATGGTACTGCTCTGCTACCTACATAAGCACCAGCAGCAGACACAATTTTCTACACTCTGGGTCCTAGTGGTGCCCCCCCTCCAGTCTGGCACCTGAGGCGGCTGCCTCAGTTCGCCTCATGGTAAGGATAGCCCCGAAGCCAGCAGTAAGTGGTCTGGCGGCATTACAACACAAAGCATTGCAGAATAGGTCCAGGCTTCTGGCCACATTCTGTCAGCATCCACTCCAAATCACTCTGTGTGATTCGGGGAAGACTGATATTGTTCAAGGCAACCTGGATGAAGCAGGGGAAGCCATGAACTGATGCCTCAGCAGTAAACTTCTGTTTGTTCATTCCCAATGAAGCATTTCTTGAGCCCCTGCAGTGCCACCACACTCGGGCCACCTCTCCTCAGAGGCTCCTCAGTGTCCCTGTGAGCCCCTATCATGCCGCCACGCCCAGACTTTCTCCCTCCTGACCCCCACATGCTTATGAGGGAAGGGAAATACACTCTCCCAGAAAATGGGGGCTGCCAAACACACTGTCACTGTGTGAGTCCCTGTTCTACCTTGCTGCAATGCCCAGACTCCTCTCCCCTTGCAGGCTTGAGCCCTGGCCTGTCCTTTACCATGCCTGCCACCAAACCAAGTCCAGATGCTCCCCTAAGATCTCCCTATGGGCAGAGAGAGACTTGCTGCTCTGTCCTGAGCAGGGAGCTGCTGCTGTCACTGAGTGAGACGTGCCCCTCCCCAGCTACGCAGCTCTGTGTGCAGCAGCTCTGAGCCCCTGGGCGGGCTTATTAAGCATCTGCGGAGCCGTGCTGCTGCGCAGCTCAGAGGGAACCTTGGCCATGACCTGCTGTTTGTGATATTAAATGATAAGGCCTCTGCAACAGGAACTACTATGCTATTTATTTGCATTTTTCAAAATACAACAAGGCCCTGATCACTGGTCTGGGTCCATGGGTGCTCTTGCAATAGAAACAAGTCATATTGATTCTAAGTAGAAGAAAATGTTTTAAACATACATGAGAAACTAAGGCCCATAAATAAAGGAGTGACTCACAGTTTACTTTTAAATAGGGGACCAGCTGAGAGGTTCTATACATTAGCATCCTGTGTTACAGCAAAATGGCTCTAGCTGATGTTTTCCACTCCCTTCCACGTCTCCCCCAGATGTTTTACATAAAGCTGGATCTGATGTTCAGTGAAGTCCATGGACAGAATCTCATTGATTTCACAGGGCTTTGTATCAGACCCATATGGCAGTGACCTAGCTTTCACCTTCTGAAATTAGTCAGTTGCACTCCATTCAGGAAGCCTTGTGAAATAAGCCTTGGTACACTGGTGCTGGGTGCACTAGAAATGCCATGGACAGACCAACTGTAATGGAGTGGTACTCACCTTCTGCAAGCACCACCATCTGGCCAAGTGCATGTGCCTGCACTTTCTCTTTAAAAAGCCTTTTTGGCTACTCAGCCCGAGTTACACTCCTATGTGCAATACAAACTCCTTTCCAGGGCACACACTTAACAGGGGTCGATCCCAGTGCCCTCTGCAAGTGTCTACATTGTAGTTTAATCATAGGTCAAGGCTGTTCTAGCCTGTGCTTGAACTTACAGCTCTGGTGTCCACTCTGCAGTGTGCAGACCCAAGTCAAATCAGCCCTATCCCAGAGTACGTAGGAAGGGACACTCCTGCAGTGTGGCGGCTTTAGGCCTAGGACCATGCTGCACTGTGGGAAACCTTTATTGCCCACCCTGCACATCAGGAAGCTGCTCGCTTTGTAAAACGATTGATTGGGTTGCTCCCCATTCCAAACCCACAAGGCTCTCTGGGTATGTCTACACTAGCCCCCTAGTTCGAACTAGGGAGATTAATGTAGGCATTCGAAGTTGCAAATGAAGCCCGGGATTTAAATATCCCGGACTTTATTTGCATCTTTCCATCGATCGCCATTTTTAAATTCGCTAGTCGAGTAACTGCCGCGGCTGCCGCGCAGTGAACGTAATTCGAACTAAGTCTTTAGTTGAATTAACTGTTACTTCTCATGGAATGAGGTGTAACTGTTAATTCGAACTAAGGACTAAGTTCGAATTACCGTTTCACTGACGCATGTAGCCGCAAGCAGTTACTTCGGACTAGCGGAATTTAAAAATGGCGACCGGACGGGAACATGCAAATAAAGCTCGGGATATTTAAATCCCGGGCTTCATTTGCAACTTCGAATGCCTACATTAGCCTCCCTAGTTCGAACTAGGGGGCTAGTGTAGACATACCCTCTGAGAGCAGGCTGGCAGATTGGGGATTAAAAGAGAATGGGTTCACAGGGACCTGAGTTGCTGCTGATTGCAGGAGCGGGGAGGAAGGGATTTGAGAGAGCGGTTTCCATTTTCAATAGACTATATTTCAGATTGTTGAGATAAAGCGTATTAAGGAAGTTGTCCCACAGAACACGTCTGGCTGACTCCCAGGACCCAAGCCAGTGGGTTTGTGTCTACACAGCAAAACTATAGGACTCAGACCCTGAATCCTGGTTTAACTTGAGCTCAGACCCTTCTGGGACAACTGCAGTGTAGATGCAAAGGGGTTTAGGCCAGAGCACCTCACAGAAGCCCTGTGAGGAGGAGAAGCCATTACTATCCCTGTGGTAAAGTGAAGACACAGAGATGTAAATGACTCACCCAAGGTCACACAAGAAATCTGCAGCTGAGCAGGGGAGTGAACTTGCATCTTCTAAGTACCAAGCTAGGACTCTACCCACTGCACACCATCCTTCCTCCTGGATTTGCCCCATCCCTTCATCTATGGTAAAGCTAAGGGACTTTCATGTTGCTTTTATACAATCCTATTTTCAAAGTTTTGCTTGTATGGTGCTTAGCCAGGTGTTAACTTTAACCTGGAAACCCTAAACGGAATCTAAGGCCAATATCTTCAAACCTGACTGTGTACAGTTAGGTATCTAAATAAGTGGCTTGATTTTCAGAGGTGTTGACCAACCATACAACTTCCATAGGAGCCCTTCATTTTGTGCCCAAGGAAGGATCAAGAGGCCTAATTTTAATTTATCAGAACAGCATCTATTATATAAGTTCCTGCCTGGATTCATTTAGTATAAAAGTCCCACAGGCCTCTCTCCAGCAGACTCGCTGGTCACATGCAACAGGGATAGTTGCTTTTTCTAACTACTGGATTTTTTTTAGCTCATCGGCGTACATTTACGCGCAGGTGGTCTAAGGATTTGGACAAAGTCACACCCATGCATTAAGAAGTATTATTAAATAGCCCAGGGCGTGTGTAAGCACTGCATGCCACCTGCCAGGTATACAGTGCATCGTGGTAGTCATTTTGCAAAGGTATTTTAATTCCTCCTAGAGAGGAGCCCACATGAAAGTCCTGGATCCAAACACCCCAAATGATGGGGAAACTCAGATCTGGAATCTAGTCTCCGTGTTGTGTCCCAAGCATGGCTGTAAGCAGATGTGCTTCAGTGGGCAAGTCACGGAGGATTGTGCAAGGCTACAGTAGCGTGTGGAAAGTTATTTCTTCAACATGGGTGTGATGCAATCCATCGAGCGCAGCGGACACAGCACTGTTATTTTCATTTATTTCTGCTGTGGCAGCCCCCGGAATCTCTAGTCAGGATCAGGGCCCTGTTGTTCTGGGTATTGTACAAATAGGACAACGTGGTCCCAATCCAGTGGACCTTGCAAACAAAGAGCTTATGATCATAAACACACAGACCTGAGCAGGCACGATACCAAACACCATTGGATAGCCTCGTGTGATCTATACACAGTGTCTGCTACTCTGGACAGCTGGAACAGTTGTCACGTTCTATTTCATAGGGGGGAGCATGATGGGGAAGAAAGGTTTAGAAAATTGGGCACTCATTAATGTTGTTTACGGAATTGACTACCTTTTTATATCAAAGAAGGGAGCTAGTCTTGGCATTCATAGGCCAGCTCCAGACAGCCTAGCTCCAAAATAAATGGGGGGGAGGGAGGGGGTAACATGGCCAGAACACTTCTATTCAGCTGAAATGAACAGGTCTTTTCTTCCACGGGAACAACTTTATTCCCATCTACAAATTCTTCATGTTACAGAAGGCCTATAGAACATTGATGAAATAATACTAGATTTAACCCCAGACACACATTACCAGGAAAACAAAACCATTGGCATTGGTTACTAATCCCTAAACCTGCCAAGGGCCTGTGTATTTCATCCTAGCGCCAAAATAATTGGGGTGGGGTGGGGTGCATGAGTGGTACAAAGCAGCTGTATCATCCATCCCTTGCAGTATTTTCTATTTTTTTATTGTCATTCTTCTGCGGTCACAATCTCTATTTTATAGCTCTTTTGCTCCTTTGGGGCAGGAGAAGAGAAAAAAATTGTTTCAGTTTAACAAAATAAAAATAAAATGTTCAGCTATGTTTCATTTGGAGTGTGTGAAATTTGGAGTCAGGGTGAGTCTAACAATAGTAGAGTAGAAAAACGTGGCTGAATTAAAATCCATCCACCCACCCAGTCATCCACCATCTTACTAGCATAGTATTTTTACCCAGTAATGGATTGTGAGTCCAGAAGAGGTCATGATGGTGATCTAAACTGACCTCCTGCAGAACATAGGCCATAGAACTCAGTAATTCCTGGTTCTTCAAGGCTGTAGCTTCTGTTTGAGCTAGTAGCAAACCTCTTAGAGGGCTATTCAGTCTTGATTGAACCCTTATCATAGTACCCAAGTACTGATCAATGTAAATACACATGTAGTCAATTCTCTTCTCAGAAAACGTTCACAGCATCATGGACATAGACAGAAATCTTCACGTCTACAAGTGAAAGCAGAATCTGGTCTTCTACGCCTATTCTGTTTCATACTTTCCTCCCATTGGTGCCTTGAGCTACCACTATGCATGCAGACAACTTGAACAGAGGAGTCAGTTGTCACCAATGAGATTATCATTGATAACTATGCCCTGATTTCAAGTGCAGAGAGGAGTACATTATTTGAGGAGGTTGATGAGCAATACAGTTGCAAGATATAAGGAAGAGATTCAGTCTGCAAGCTCATGTCCATTGTTGGGAACAGGAAGAACAAACAGAGCTGGGCTTCCCATAAAGTGATACACTTATTAGTAACAGTTCATGGATACAAGAATACCTCCTGCATGTGGGATTTTTCATACAGGAAATTTTTTTTTAAATCAAAATTAACCTAAGGTTGTTGACCAGGTATAGAGCAACCACCGTTAATCCTTCTGTTATTTTCTTGATATTTCATGCTAAATTTCTTTGATGCTTTACATTATAGATTTTAGTATGCAGTGCCTTAGACTGCCTCACTGTAAATCAGAATTACTTTGCACATCAAAACCTCCAGCCAGTCTCATAGCTTAAAACAGCTCTTGACAGTCTTTCGTGGAAGATTTGCCAGTTACATATAATATTCCATTTTAGATGAATAATCCACAGACGTGTCAACAGTTGATTGAGGACTGTATTTGGTCTTAGAAAAATTCCTGAACTATCTGAATCCTACTCTTTACCAATTTCATAAAGACTTAACAGGGAGGCAACAAATTATTCCCTCAAAACATATTTGTTTATTTTCCCCTTTGTGACATCTAGGCTATGTCTACACTACAAGATTTTTGCACAAAACTGGCCGTTTTTGCACAAAAACTGGCGGAGCGTCCACACCTCAAGTGCGTTTTTGCACACACAAAAAAAAAAATACAGTAAATGGACAGAATAGAGGGCTTTTGCTGGTAGAGTTATTTCTCTCCCCACGAGGCATAACTCCTTTTTGTGCTACAGCTCTTGCACAAAAAGGCATGTGTTGACGCTCCACAGAGGTTTCTTGCGCAAAAAGAACCTATCAGAAAAAGCACAGGTGCTCTGATGGACATTCTGTTAATGGCAATCAGAGCTTTCTTGTGCAAGAGCGTCCATGCAGTGTGGAAGCTCTCTTGCGCAAAAGCACATCACCTCAAAAGTGCATCGCAAAAGTGCGGACACACTTTTGCATAAGAAGTTTTTGCAGAAGATCTCTTCCGCAAAAAACTTCTTGCACAAAAACCCTGCAGTGTAGCCAACGCCCTAGAGTTTTGGTCTGTGACTGGATGCCAATTGTTACTCAGCAACTAGGGAAACGTCTTCTTCCAGCCTGTGCTACTGAGTGAGTGGAGCCTGTTGTGGGTCACGTTTCATTCTTTTGCTTTCATTTTCACACACTCTGCACACTAGGATACTAACAAATAATTAAGAAGGCAGATTGTGTTCCAAGAGGATACTGCAGCCAGCCATAGCTGCCGCTAGAGTGACACAGCGCTGAACTGTACACCATCACAGTGGTGGTATTCACACCATGTGATAAAGAGTCAATCGGCTCTTTCAGTCATGAATATTTATTGTCAGAAGTCAATGGTGAATATAAAATATCTCCTCTGCACTGCCTCAGTATGTGGTGTTGGTGTAATTTAGGATCACATTTGGCCCTTTAAGTTTCTAATGGGTACAAGTGCTGTTATTTATGCCGTACTGTAATAAAATCCAGGAGTCTGTGTATGGCAGCTATGTTAGTAACTATGTCACATCTTACACTGACGAGGAGAGCTTTGAAAATTAATCAAAAAGGTGCAAAGAATGAGGTGGGGACTGAATGCACAAGGCATGTCCTGCTCATTTTGTAACACAAACTGGAAGGAAATGTTTTCAGCGTTACTGGCCCAGGTTTGGCAACCATTCACTAACCAAGAATCCAGAGACAACATTAACCTACCTTCACTGGGGGAAGTGAGCAAATCAACTTCTGGGGAGTAATGACAATGCCCGGCTGTCGTGATCATTTTGTATGCAACATGGTTGAAAATGAAGACCTTGAACTACTGTAGTTGGTTCAGAATCACAGAATGAGACAATTCACTGTTTGTAATGCTTTCCAAAGAGACCTTCATTCTTGAGAGAAAATGCACTTTGAAATCCCTAAAATACCCTGATCCTCCTGGAGGCAGCTTCAGTTTTGGCAATGGAATTTTAGGGGGAAGAATAGAAAAGTAGCTACCCCAGGGGAGTATCATGGTACAGTAAAAGGTGTAATAGGCCCAGGATCTTTAATGTACTATAAGGTTCAGATTCAGAATGAAGGCTTAAGTACATGACACTGCTAAAGCCAAATGTGACCCATTTATCGTTTCCCAGACACAGAAGGTCAAGAAAGCTACTGCGGGGAGGCTATTTGACAAATAGGTTGAGAATTTGACGTGGAAGGCAGCTTAGGTGAAAGTGATCATAAATGACAAGTGTTCGTGATTCTAAGCAATGGTAGGAGGAAGTTAATCAAATTAAATACAATGGATTTCAAAGAGGCAGATCTTTAGCAAACTCAAAGAGTTGCTGAAAAGCAAGTCCAAGGGGGAAAAACAGTTCAAAGTATTTATTACAGGCACAAGTGCAAATTATACTATTGTGTAGGAAAGATAAGTAGTATGGCAAGAGATGTCCCTAGAATAATCAGGGGATCATCAATGATCTAAAAACAACAACAGCTGCCACCACCACCACCATCATCCTACATAAAGTGAAATCTAGGTCAAATTATAAAGGATGAAAGTAAACAAAACAACAACAAATATGTGCAAAAATAGAAAGGCCAAAGGCTCAAAACAAGATCATACTAGCTAGAGACATAACAAGTAACAAGAAAACATTCTACCAATATATTAGAAGCACGACGAGGAAGACCAAGGACAGGGTAGTGTTGAAAAAAAAAAAAAAGCCATCTACAACCAAACATTGTTCTGGGATGTATTTTTAGATCTGCAGCCCCAGATCCTTAAAATTCCTTCTGTGCCTGCGAGAATTCCTGATGGGTGAACCCCATCGAATAACAGACTTCTTGTTAAAAACGTCACCACCATTCTGCAGGACAGGAAGATTTATATAGCCCTAGGACCTTTATGTAGGTTCGCTACTAATTGTGGATCTTAAATATTATTTAAGTATTTATTAAAATAGCATTTAGCTAATCTTTAGGATATTTACTATTCACCTATCTAAAAATTTAATATTTTTTCACTCCCCTTCTAAAAATTTCATTTGGTTAAAATATAACTGGGTTCCCTGACTTTTTCCAATTTCAAATTATTGTTAGGACAATTCCTAACCACATGATTCTATTTCCCCAGTGATTGCAATATCTGTAGATCTATCACTTCTTCAGTGTTACCAAGTTTATTACGGACGCTTTCTCCCCCTGTTATGAGCACACCTTTATTCTCAACTGACACTTTCCAAAGGACTCCTCCTTACGGCTAAACAACTGGACACTATTTCTTCCTGTTCATCAAGAGTTAACACTATCCTGGTCTACTCTCTCACAAAAATGCAGTAGTCTCAAGAAGGCTTGCAAAACCCGAAGGAAGACCTTATTCCCTCTACCATGCTTTTTATAATATACCAGAGAAGTGGCTGATTCCCATGGTTCCACTAAGGATTCCTTAATTAAGCTGGATCCATATTTACATACTATGTAAGCACTGCTGTCCACTTTCATAACCAGGTCTCAGAGAAATGTTAATGGAAGGAAAAAGAGGTGCTTTTTTTTTTTAATTACAATATTTTGTGGGGGTGCTTCATGGCCAATTCTGCTGTCAATTACACAAATATGAAACTAGAATAAATCCACTGAAGTCAAACACTTTACAGATTTTTTTCCAGTCCTCCTTTGTTTTAAATCTTGAGAAGCAAGCAGAGAAAGAGAGAAAAAATTCAGAGAAACAAGGGAGCAAAAATTATGGGAAAAAATCCCGTTTTCAAACTTAGACCAAATAATAACACTTAGCTCTTATATAGCACTTCACATTAGTAGATCCCAAAGTGCTTTACAAAGGAAGTCAGTATTATTTTCTCCATTTTGCAGATGGAGAAATTGAGGCATGGGGCTAAGAAGTGATGTGCTCAATGTCACCCACAAATTTCTGAGAAACCTCTATCTTGTCTGCTGAGAGCATCTTACTGAGATACAGGTGACCTGAACATGAAGAGAACTACTGGGCTATATGCCTGAAGGCAGAGGTGAAATGCAACACAAATTGACCTCTGAGGAAAGCCAAATGAAAGTAATGAAAGGCCAGCAGAACTGAATGATCTGCACAGAACACAACACATATGGAAAAAACAACTGAAACCATCGGTTTCATGTGCTGCTGTTTTACTGCGTAAATGAGATGCTTTTAGCCCTTCTTGAACAAACAGGAAATGACTGAAGAATCAACTGATACCACCTGGGATTCTGGAGAAGCCAAGTCAGCTGGGAAGACCTGGGTTCTGCTGAATTTGAAGTGAAGATGATTGTGTTATATGGAGATAATGATCCATTGTTATGTTGGTTTTGGATTTCTCAAAAAAAGGAAAAGAAAAATGTTACAGGCCAGACAGTACAGCCTCAGGCATTCAAAAGGCTAGAGACCTTGATTAAAGACTACACTCATGCACGTGCTTTATCCATGTTCAGAAGTCCCATTCACTTCAGTCTTGTTGTCCCATGGGACTTAAGAATGTGTTTAAAAACTGTCCTGTGTAGGGCAGGATTCCTAACTCAGGATCATAATCTTGCAGAAGACAAGAATAATACTGACTTGAAGACTGGAATATCTTCCAACTTGAGAACAGCAATAGCTGGGAACCGCCAAAATCTAATACCCACAAAATAAGGAAATTCAGAGACTAGGTTAGGAGTTTGCTTTGCAGTTTAGCTCACATCAGCACTGCCCCAGGTATATTTGTATTAAAACGAGACAAGGTTTCAATCTTCATTCAGATGAATGGCTATAATAAGGACTTTGAATGCCCTTTGGTTTATTGCAAACCTCTGATATGAGCAAACTGTTTCTGGTAAACTGATAAGTAAACTGTTGTTCTCAGATTACAGTAATTCCACCTGTAAGGAAGTGAACAAACTCCAGGGTGGGGCAAGAGAAACAGTTTATGGCTGTGGTATTGTTTCAGTCTTGTTTTACATCCATAACAAAATGAAGATTTAAGATAACAGAGGGCATCTTTAATTCAAAGGATGCCTATGATAATGGCCAGGCTGGAAACACTCTCTGTGGGCTAGACTCATATGGGGGGCAAAAGACCTGAAACTGAGTGTTGGGATAGATAGGACTCAGGCCTATCTTGAAACTACTGCTCTTAATGTCACTGCATTCCATACAAGGTTATCTGCATGTTTGAGCCAGCCCATGAAAGCATGAAAACTTCAAAGACCATTATACGGAGATGGGCCAATGGACTGTTCTACATATGTGTGTGTTCCTGGCTTTCTGGGTGGGGCTCCCTGTGGAATCTCAAATCACTGGGTAGTGACTAATGCAAAATCCTAAAGCCATCTATGCAGACACCCCTCTGAGGCTTGGATCCCTTGAGGGAAAGGGGAGAGAACTAGTTTCACCTGTTTTCAGGAGGCCTGGAGACAAAAGATTTCCAAGTATCAAGACTGAGTTTAAATGGACTCTGAAGCTTTCCTTTTGACTCAAAAAACAGACCTGACCTTTTGTCCAAGGGTGGATCCAACCTTGTTGGATGGTGGGAAGGGCTTTGATATGCCAGACTCCCCAATTTGAATGATGGGTGACTTCCTGTATAATGAATCTGTGTTTAGACATTTCTATTGTTTTATATGTTTTTCCTCTGTGCATTGATCTTTAAAAGTACTCTGCCTTGGAAGAGTTGTGTGATCACTGATAACTCCTAGCAATCCCTGGTCATAGCCTTTAGAGCAAAAACAAAATGCAGGGGCGGATGTTAGTCAGACTTGCTGGGGAGAATCACAGTGTGATCAGGGGGACTTCAAGCCTAATTCCCTGGTCTTGAGAGAGAAGGACTTGGGTCCTTGCCCAGAGAGGGGAGTGACAGCTGGAAGCCTGAGATCTTAGAAGGCATTCCTTGAGCAGACCACAAACAAGGTCAAAGATGCATCTAAATGTCACAGTTTTAGGGAGTTTTCTTAAAAGCCGAGGCAACATTCCTTTCTACAGTTAGGGATGGAAAGCTGAGAGATTCAGAGAATATCCATAATTATGGCCAAACTTGGAAGCAAGATTCAAATGGGTATCAAGAGCAACTGCAACCACGTTACATGGGGTTGTCTCCTCAAATGCCAATTCGACAGATGGGTAAAGAAAACAAATTAGACAACAGAAATTTTATTTCTGTATTACTTGATAATGGAGCAAGTAATTAAGGAAATCATCTGTAAACACTTGGAATGTGGCAAGGTGATAGGGAACAGCCAGCATGGATTTGTAAAGAACAAATCATGTCAAACCAATCTGATAGCTTTCTTTAATAGGATAATGAGTCTTGTGGATAAGGGAGAAGCGGTGGATGTGGTATACCTAGACTTTAGTAAGGCGTTTGATACGGTCTTGCATGATATTCTTATCAATAAACTAGGTAAATACAACTTAGATGGGGCTACTATAAGGTGGGTGCATAACTGGCTGGATAACCGTACTCAGAGAGTTGGTTCACAATGGGTTAATGGTTCACAATCCTGCTGGAAAGGCATAACAAGTGGGGTTCCACAGGGGTCTGTTTTGGGACCGGCTCTGTTCAATATCTTCATCAACGATTTAGATATTGGTATAGAAAAGTATTAAGTTTGCAGATGATACCAAGCTGGGAGGGTTGCGACTGCTCTGGAGGATAGGGTAATAATTCAAAATAACCTGGACAAATTGGAGAAATGGTCTGCGGTAAATAGGATGAAGTTTAATAAAGACAAATGCAAAGTGCTCCACTTAGGAAGGAACAATCAGTTTCATACATACAGAATGGGAAGCGACTGTCTGGGAAGGAGTATGGCAGAAAGGGATCTAGGGGTTATAGTGGACCACAAGTTGAATATGAGTCAGCAGTGTGATGCTGTTGCAAAGAAAGCAAACATGATTCTGGGATGCATTAACAGGTGTGTTATGAGCAAGACACGAGAAGTCATTCTTCCGCTCTACTCTGCGCTGGTTAGGCCTCAGTTGGAGTATTGTGTCCAGTTCTGGGCACCACATTTCAAGAAAGATGTGGAGAAATTGGAGAGGGTCCAGGGAAGAGCAACAAGAATGATTAAAGGTCTAGAGAACATGACCTATGAGGGAAGACTGAAGGAATTGGGTTTGTTTAGTTTAGAAAAGAGAAGATTGAGGGGGGACATGATAGCAGTTTTCAGATATCTAAAAGGGTGTCATAAGGAGGAGGGAGAAAACTTGTTCATCTTGGCCTCTGAGGATAGAACAAGAAGCAATGGGCTTAAACTGCAGCAAGGAAGGTTTAGGTTGCAGTTTAGGTTGGACATTAGGGAAAAGTTCCTAACAGTCAGGGTAGTCAGACACTGGAATAAATTGCCCAGGGAGGTTGTGGAATCTCCATCTCTGGAGATATTTAAGAGTAGGTTAGATAAATGTCCATCAGGGATGGTCTAGACAGTATTTGGTCCTGCCATGGGGGCAGGGGACTGGACTCGATGACCTCTCAAGGTCCCTTCCAGTCCTAGTATTCTATGATTCTATGAAATGTGAGAGGTAGAACTGAGCAGAAGAAAGGATGGGGATAGCAGAGGATGAGTGGGGGCTGTCAGAACCTCCAGAAACCCCCCTGTGGGACCAAGAAGATATTTGGTTTGGATTCCTTTGATGCAAATTTATTTGTAGTCAAAACAGCCTGAGGTAAGGCCTTTCCTGTGTATGGGTTGGCAAACATGAGATTCATACTGTACACAAATCAGTGTGCATTTCCTAAGTTTGCGGAGAGAGGAGTCTTTCTCTGATCTGCCAGGTGGTGCCAAGAGCAGTCTGGAAAATAACTAAAATCCCAAATTAGATGGTAAAGTCTCCTTTTCTATATATTTTTGGAGCATCCCATGATGAAGTGGAAAATGTAAAGATAGTGGAGTAGCCCTGAGTTTTTAAATCTAGTATTGTGGCCTTTGAACAAGGACAGTGCATTTGGCCTTCCTATGCAAAGCATACCCCAAAATAACTGTTGTGTATTTTGTGAACATCTAGCCAGTCTATGATTGAATTCTGACTGAATTCTTACATGGTTACTGCACAGAGAGACAGTGCTACTTTGTGTCAGGTATAAATAATCTCCTACCTTCCTCGGCTGCCCTTCTTTTATTCCTAACCAGGAGTTTGAGAATTGCTTCTATTTCAATGGTCTTAAAGAAACCTTCCAGTGCACATGTTCAAGGACAAGAACCTCAGGCCATGACGATGCAAGACAATGAGTGCTTTATTTAGATCAGTATAGTCATGCTTGTAAAAATGACAGATAATTACCCTACTGAGTTCTGATGTGTTGTTTGTAGGTTGTTGAAAATTGAGAATTCCACACACAGAATTCCTTTCTAATAATGTCTTTCTCTTAATCCTTTAGAAAATACTAATTGGTTTAAGAGTGTGGACTTCACTTGTACAACACACATTTGGGCTTGCAAAATCAGCTGACTGCTCAGGTGAACTGTGGATCTGCAGCCAGCTCCTAAAAGATTGTCATCCATATATCACTTCAGACAACTGCCAAGTGTTCCTTTCATGTCTACATGCAGTGGTGGATCTAGATCAAGATGTTCTGACTAAGGTGTGCAGAAGTGGTGGCCCTCAGAGAGCAAACAAGTCTTAAGTAACGAAAAATGAGAGAAAGTTGCCACAAGTTGCATTATCATTTACTGATCAATGTCTTTTCTTTTTTGGCTTATGACAACCTTTGCCAGGCCATCAGGAACTAGTGAACTGTTACACTTCCCCTTTGGATCTATGGGCACTAGTCTGTTTTCAATGTACAGGAAAGATAGGGTTGAATTATGAACAGAGATATAAAAGATGGAAAGATTAAAGGATTCGTTCTCAAGAGGTCAGAAAGAGCTGAACAGTTCCCTAGGTTTAACATCTAGAATAGCAGAAGCGGCCAAGAAATGAAGGAGAAAAAGACAAGACAACAAATGTCAAGAAAATATTTCCTCTAAGATGTTTTTGGTTCCTGTGATGGGGTAACCATGCGTGCTTGGTTATGAGACCAGGCCAGAGAAAGAAACCAAGATACCATCACCTCCCATTAAATCCCAACAGCCTGGGATATGGGGCCCATCTCTGTGCCCCCAGGTATTCTCTCTCTATCCTTTTCCCTTCTGTCTCAGAAGAGTCTGGCTTAGCCAGCCAAGTGTGCATTGTTTGCAATGCTGGCTGTCAGCCTGTGACCAGAATGGTGGTTAAAAGCAATGCTCTTGGCAGCCCAATGCTGGAATGCATTCGTCAGTTCCCTGGAGAACAGCTCATTGTCCTTTTTTCCAGTAAGGAGGCTGAAAGTGAAAGTTCTCCCTGAGCGTAAGGCCTGCCCAGGGGCTCAGGGCTGCCAGAGGGCAGATCTCTCCCCAACCCCTGTAGCTGCTGGGAGGTGCTCTTCCCATCTGGCCCCAGCATGGAGCTAATGCAGCCAGGGGAAAAGGGCCCCTCCTTGCCATCCCCAGCATGGAGCCTCCTAGGTAAGCCCAAGCTCCAACCTCCTGCCCCACTTTGAGGCTCCCCCCCACCTGAGTCCCCTCCTGCACTCCAAGGCCTCATCCTTGGCACAAGCTAACTGCCTGTACCCCCTCCTGCACCGCAACCCCCAGCCCAGAGCTCACACCCCCAGCCAGAGCCTTTGCACCCAGTCCTCTCTCCTAGCCCTGAGCCCCTTTACTCCAGCCCCACTGCAGAGCCCACACTTGCATCCAGAGTCCTCACACTCCGGCACCAAAACCCTCTGCCCCAGCCCTGAGCCCCCTCCCACACTCAGAATCCACACAGCGGCCCCACTCCCACCACATGAATTTTATTAGGTTCACCAATATGAAGAATGTCGCACGTCACCTCCATGTTGGTGCACATAACATGATTCATTCCGCTCAGGCATGGGAAAATGAGAGAGAAGACTGGTCATCACCAGAGACAGAAGCTGCATTTTCTCTCCTGTCAGCCTTCTCTTTCCCCTATTGTGTGTGTGTATCTTCTGGGAAACAGGATTGGACTTCAAGAGCAGCAGCTCCGGCCACATCATCTAAGGGCATGACCGGAAGATTGATGCTCCAGAGGTCACTCTTCTAGTGTTTGAGTTAGCGGGTCTAGTAGAGACCCCAAAATTGAAAGCTGAGGGCAGCTCCCGCCGGTGTCTGGTACTCCTCCTTTTGCGAAGAGTAAGGAAAGCTGACGGGAGTGTTTGCTCCCATCAGCCTCCCAGGACACCACCATGGTACAGCTTAAGGTAAGCCAACCCCAGCTACGCATTTTGCATAGCTTGGGTTGCATACCTTAAGCCGACCTTCCAGGTCCAGCATAGACCTCACCTAACTTCTCTTTTTTTTAATCTCTTCTTTATTATCCTTGACAACCATCTACAAAACTGTCAAGCGGGGGGCCGGGGAGAAAAGTTCTTTGTAAAAACCAAAAACAAAACAAAACAAAAACCCTCCCTCCAGCTGAAGGGAATGGGAACATGGGACATTGTTAAAATTAAAGCCTTATTTAGTGCTTTACATGTCAAATGCTCTATTGCCTCCACCCCCGTATCTGTTACTAAGTGAAGGATCAGAGAGGGAGCTGTGTTAGTCTAACTGAAAAAAACAACAGATAGTTCTGCAGCACCTTAGAGACTAACAAAACATGTAGATGGTATCATGAGCTTTCGTGGGCACAAGATGTTTGCCATGGTACTGAGCAGGCTGAGGTCTCTATATCCTACCTCAAATCTTGTTCAAACAGGCTTATCAGTGTGCAGTTAACACCAGAATTCCTCCAGGAGCTGCTGCAGACTCAAGTATCCCTGTTTTACCAGTCCTGACAGCAGAACCAGGCCCCCAATCAGAGTTCTAATCTGATCAGCTGTTTTCAATCTGGGCCCTTACAGGGGTTTGTGTTGGGAGCAGAGACACATTTAGGCCTGATAGAACAGATTCTTAACACTCACAGCAAGCTTCTGAGAATGTTTGAGTGTATGCGTAAGTAGAATTGCACACGGCATAAGAAATAGCTGAGTAATTGTGTTTGTGAGGAAAGTAAAAAGGAAGTAACCAGAAAAAACTGGTTTGAACTAACACTAAACCTGTACTGACTAGGGAGAAGAGTTAACATGGAAGGAAGAGTAAAACAAATGAATAACAAAAAAAGTTATAAATACGTTTATATAATAATGGGAGGTGGACACGATCTAACTAGAGGCAGTGATATGATGAGCTTACTACTTGTAAGTAATTGATCATTGCTTCTGAGAGTTTTGCCTTAAATTTGTTAGACTCATCTTCCGCCTAAATGAATCTCAGTTCAGCAGGTTGTACACTCTGGCTTTTGGTAATTACTAAGGCTGGATAGAACTGGCTAAATATTGCACTCCCATGAGGCATGCACTGAGAGGTGATGTTTCTTAATTCTCAGATATTCTGAGTCAATGGTCCCCCACTCCCTGGCCCTACAAATTTACTGCAGTGCTCCTGAGCAAAAATGCAGCAGAACTGCAACTCCATTGACTGGCTACATCATGAGGCATTCATACTGTATAGAAGTATTCATAGCTGAGTGGCATTCAGCTTTTCTCATTTTCACAACACCTCTCTTCAAACCTTAACCTTATATGGGTGAAATGCACAGTCTAATGCATTGCCTGGGTCCTTCAAAGCAGGGGGCTGGCAGTGGGGCGGGGGGGGAGTGCAGGACTCAGGGCAGGGCTTTGGGGATGTGTGTGAGGGAGAAGTGCAGGGGACGGGGGTGCAACAGTGAGGGTTGGGGGGGTTAGATGGGGGTCCCATCTGGCATGGACCTTTCTCTCCCCCAGGTCCTCCTGGCTGCCAGGGGCCTTAGCCCTCTTCTCCCCCCACCCATGCTGTGGCCAAGGGTTTAGAGGGTGGAATGGATTTGGGGCAGGGAGGCTACTTACTCAGTAGACAAGATGGCAGAGCCCCACTGCTGCTGGCCACTCACTTAGTGGTGCAGCTGTTCCCAGTGGACGCTCTGCAGGATAGCTCTCCCCTACCGGCTCGTTGCCCTAGTGCCCACTCTCATATCGCATCTCTCCAAACAGCAGCCCCTCCTTTTGCATGTTATGGAAAACTGTCCTTTTCCCAAGGCTTCCAGTTCTCCTGATACAACCGAACCCTGACCTTGCTTTAAGTTAAGAGAAAGGGAAGCCAGATTCCATCTTTGGTGGCCCTCACTCTTACCGTTTAGCAGGAGTTCTTGAACAAAATGGACTCACAGACACAAACACACACTAAAATATATAGATAGATGAGCAAACTTTCAGGGCAAGTCAGCCATCTTTATTCTCCTGCTTCTTACATATGTTCACCACTAGATGGCAGTAGAACAAGACATACACTTAAGAACATAAGAACATAAGAACGGCCGTACCGGGTCAGACCAAAGGTCCATCTAGCCCAGTAGCCTGTCTGCCGACAGTGGCCAGCACCAGGTGCCCCAGAGGGGGGGTGGACTGAAGACAATGATCAAGCGATTTGTCTCCTGCCATCCCTCTCCAGCCTCTGTCAAACAGAGGCCAAGGACACCATTTTATCCCCTGGCTAATAGCCTTTTATGGACCTAACCTCCATGAAATTATCTAGCTTCTCTTTAAACTCTGTTATAGTCCTAGCCTTCACAGCCTCCTCTGGCAAGGAGTTCCACAGGCTAACTACACGCTGTGTGAAGAAGAACTTTCTTTTATTAGTTTTAAACCTGCTACCCATTAATTTCATTTGGTGTCCTCTAGTTCTTCTATTTAGGGAACTAATAAATAACTTTTCTTTATCGGCCCTCTCCACACCACTCATGATTTTATACACCTCTATCATATCATATCTGAAGCATTGCCAGATTTAATCCTAATTGCAGTTAATTTATACCAGAGCAGATATCAGCCCTTGAGTCTAGGAGCATGTTTCATTTCATGGGCACATTAAATGATAAAAGTAAGAGTCATTGTTTGTTTAAAAAAATCTGCTGAATTGTAACTTCAATGGCATCAAGCTCTATGGCATGGCAAGGGGGGACTGGACTTGCTCAATTCCAGGTCCTTCAGTTGGTGGAAACTTTGATAATACCAGTGTCATCAAAAATGAGCTAGTTGAGTATACAGCAGAACCTCCGAGTTACGCATGCACCAGTCAACCATAAGTTTAATTTGGAACTGGAATTATGCAATCAGGTAGCAGAGACCACAAACACTGTACAGTATTGTGTTAAACACAAACTACATCAAAAATAAATTGAAAGTTTAATTTTTTTGGACAAGGTAGGGAAACTGTTTCTGTGCTAATTTCATTTAAATACAAATGGTTAAAAAGCAGCATGTTTCTTCTGCAGAGTAAAGTTTTAAAGCTGTATTAAGTTAGTGTTCAGTTGTCAACTTCTGAAACATTTTCTTCAGTGTTATGAACAATCTCCATTCCCGAAGTGTTTGTAGCTCTGAGATTCTATTGTAATCTGAACCTGGAACAATCACATAAATACATAATGGAGAAAATGTTTTACAGTATAAAAGTTAACTTTTTAAACACAAGCATGCAGCCCTCACGAAGTTAAATTGCATCTCTTGACTGTAATCAGTTAAGGCTCAGAACATGATGCTTGAATAGCTTTTCTAATGCAACAGATTACTGTAAATGGAAGAAGTGCTTCAAGCTGGTTTGCCGTCATCGGCAAAAAAGAAGCGATCAAGTGGTAGTGGTTAGCAGCTTTGTTTATTATACCAAAGGAGTTGTGATGAGGTATTGGTTAAGATGTCAGCATCCAGCCAGAAATTACTGGAATACAAATGACACGTATGGCGTTATATAGTGTAAGCAGGGGCTGAACTGCTGCTTGCTATCAGCCAGCTAAAAGGAGGGGTGGGTGTGCCCGCTACAATTGTTTAGCTTTGCAAGGTAATTAACTGTTAACTGTTGATATGTAAATACAGCTCAGGAGAGAATACGAGGTGTGGCTATGTAAATCCCATTCAGCCAGGGCTGATGGAGGGTCAGTGTTGAAATGGAATGTGGAGAATTGTAAATAATTTGGGACTGCTGTGGGGGTCACTAATCATGCTACCCCTAAATGTGGGAACTGTAAAACATGCCACCAGTTCTTGCAGGAGAGACACCACCATCATGGTAAGAGGTCTCGGAGGAACAAGTCTCTCCCCTTCCAGAGTTCAGTGAACTGAGCTGGGGGGAAGGGTTAAAGGGCTTGAGTCAGCCTCCTTCACACCTGCCAGGTGTGAGCTGTAAGACTGGCCCAACCTGCACCTTTCCCCCTTTGTTTTAAGGACAGACCTAAAGAAGACTCCCTGAGGAGTCTTTTCTTTTGCTAGTCCAGTGAAAGCTGGATTCCTTTGCCAGTCTAGCTGGTGGCTAAAGAGTTGAAATCACTGAGAGCTGAAATCACTGGTTTGGCTGAGAGCCAGACCTATTGCAGCCAGTGAAATGGCGGCGACCAGCAGAGTGGCTGGTGGCAATCACTGGCTGGTGGCGTAACGTGGCCGGTAGGAGTGGCGGCAGGCGACCAGCAGCGTGGCGTGGAACGGCGACCAGCGGCGTGGCACGGAGCGGCGGCAGGCGAGGAGTGGCAACTAGCGGCAGCAGCAGGCGAGGAGCGGTGACCAGTGGCGTGGCGTGGAGCGGCGGCAGGCGAGGAGTGGCGACCAGCGGCGTGGCGCGGAGCGGCGGCAGGCGAGGAGCAGCAACTAGCGGCAGCAGCAGGTTGGGAGGTGAAATCCTGCGGGTGAACTTTGGGACTCTGGGTGGCAGGGACCAGGGACAGAGACTTTTGGGGTGTCGGACTCTTTGGACTTCAGGTGATTCTTGGCTGGGGGGGGCTTGGCTCATGTTTGGGTTTTGAACTCTGTTTGTGGTGTTTTCCCCAAGTTAATGCCGTATGACTTCTCTCTCTGTTTCATTAAATGTTTCTTTCCTACACTCAGACTCAGTGCTTGCGAGTGGGGAAGCATTGCCTCTCAGAGGCGCCCAGGGGTGTGTGAATTTCCCAGATTACTGGGTGGGGGCTTGAGCCGGTTCTGTGTGAGATGGACCCCAAGATATTGAACCCAGCCCTGGTTACTGCCAGGCCTACCCGGCAGAAGGGTTACATAGTATCTATCATTTAAAAACATAAGAACGGCCACACTGGGTCAGAGCAAGGGGCCACCTAGCCCAGTATCCAGTCTTCCAACAGCAGCCAATGCCAAGTCTCCAGAGGAAATGAGAAGAACAGGTAATCATCAAGTGATCTATCTCGTCGCCTATTCCCGGCTTCTGGCAAACAGCATGACACAGCATAATTGTTTACAATCCTTAAATAACATATTGCAAAACCCTTGTCTGTGCTTTGGTCTTGATCATTTTTAGGCATCAATGAGGAGATAAAAAGAGTACTGACTAGTAGCTTAATCTGTGGAGAATACCACTTGGGAAGACCTGGTTAAACATAACACTTGGAGGCACTCTACATGCAATAAGAAGTGCACCCACAAACTGAATATGGCACGCTTGGAAAGGAAATACCTTGCGCATCAGAAAAAAAAGTTTGAAGATGCTGGGACAAGTGCCAGCTCTGGGTCAGACTTGTCCAATGCTAGGTTTCGTGGCACAAGTTTCGAGAATAAACACTTGCTTCTTCTGAGGTAAGCTAGGAGCCCAAGGGCATCCATTCAGCACAGTATCAGCTCATGCATAAGGCTGCTAATTCTGGTTGGACATATTCCTGGAAATGACATCATATAATTTTTTAATTAAAAATTAAATCTTTAATTCCTGGAGTCTCCGGTACAATCCTGGGCTACGTCTAGACTGGCATGATTTTCCGCAAATGCTTTTAACGGAAAAGTTTTCCGTTGAAAGCATTTTCGGAAAAGAGCGTCTAGATTGGCACGGATGCTTTTCCGCAAAAGCACTTTGGCTACGGATGCTTTTCCGCAAAAGCACTTTTTGTGGAAAAGCATCCGTAGCCAATCTAGACACGCTTTTGCGCAAAAAAGCCCCGATCGCCATTTTCACGATCGGGGCTTTTTTGCGCAAAACAAATCTCAGCTGTCTACACTGGCCCTTTTGCGCAAAACTTTTGCGCAAAAGGGACTTTTGCCCGAACGGGAGCAGCATAGTATTTCCGCAAAAAGCACTGATTTCTTACAGCAGGAAGTCGGTGCTTTTGCGGAAATTCAAGCGGCCAGTGTAGACTGCTGGCCAGTTTTTCCGGAAAAGCAGCTGATTTTCCGGAAAAACATGCCAGTCTAGACACAGCCCTGGAGGGTTGGCAACACTCAGTGTCTGAGAAGTGAGAAACTGTATGAAATAGTCATAGAGAACATTCCAAGGAAATAAAGTGGATGGATGCATTGATCCCAAAAGATGCCCGTGCATAGGACATGGTGTATCACACTGAGAGCTACATCAAGAATGTGTGGAATGTTGCATCAAAAGAAACAGAAACAGATACTGATTTTACTACGGTGCAACTCAGCTGGCATTCATAAATTGCCTCACAGAGGCTCTGATGGTTGGGAATATGGAAGTGATGGCCAAGAGACAGGCTAAGTACGGAGAAATATGTGCTTTGAACACAATGGAAAAGGAACAAATGCTTAGCAGAAAAGCTCTTAGCGCAGTTATGGAAGATAAACTATGGAATATGGATGTAATTTTTAAGTAGTCCTCATGAAATGATTCACAGCCCATATGCTTAAAAGCTGCAAAAGACATGGCCCTACCAGAGGGGAAAGAAAGAGCTGACATTAACAGTAATATGAAGATTTTGTCCGCAGCTGATAATTTTTTTTTAATAGAAGACCATTTTCCTGCACTATGAATTTGTTTCAGGGATCCACCGCTGGGACCAAACCTGAAAACGTAATACCTGTATTACTTTAAGTGGTGCCTAGGTGGTTACCATGCATGCAGCATCAGCAGGTAGAATATAAGGCTCCTGTTTTATCACAAGGCCTCATGGGTGCGTGCTTGAGTGAAAGGCAGATTTCCAGCACATACAGAACTGTGCAGCAGGTATGTAATCTCTCCAAGTGGTTGTGGGCTTAACAATTCATTCCTAAAACTATCAAATTCCTCGTGCAGCTTATACACAACCTTGGCTCCTACCAAGGACTTAGCCTAGTCATTTGCAAATGAGGTTCATCACTTGCATGGAACTGAACAAAGGGTTATGTGTTCTCTCAGGCTCTCTCAGCTGTAGGTTTATATTTTGTGTGGCAGATAAAACTTAAACTTCCTTGAAGATACAGCCGATGGCAAAGATACTCTATATGCTCCTGGATACTGTGATGGTCTGTGATAAGGAACTTATGAATCAGGACTAGTCCCAGCCTCAAGTGTGGACCATATTAGCAAAGATTTATTCTTTGAAGGAACTTCCTGATTTCATGACTCACTTGCTTTCCTACCCAGATTCAAAAATTTAGAAAACAAAGAGACCAGTTTTCAAGGAAGCAGCAGTTACATTGAATATTGCAGGGCATTCTGCATTCTCTAGTCTTGACCTCAGTTGGTTATTGTGCAAAAATAGGATGGACTTCACAGATGAAAAATCACTGAGAATGTCTTCAACTGTGGAGCTAGAAGATGTACCCTGAAATGATCCAGACACTTAGGACACACCATACCACACCATTCCAGGAGAATAGTATATTCCAACATGGTCAGCCTTTAACTCAGCACTCCTGAAGGTGCCAGACCGAATGATCCATGTATACATTCTTCCAGGCATACCTGCTAGTCCCATGGATCACTCAGTTTGCTCAGAAAAATTGCCCCCAAACAAGGGCTGCATTGATAGCTGCAATCAAGAGATCAAACAACAGAATGGCTCTGGGATGATCAAAGGTATCCCAAACCACCCTTTTCTCTCAGGTATGGGTGGGTCTCCTGACTCAATCCTTCAGCCAGCCATATGCTCATGTGCAAATACCAGATGCTTACCACCATGTAAACATTTGGTCAGCAGCCCGCCTTGTATGGAGATGAAAGAATGTGGCATGGACGATGCATCTAAGGATATGTCTACACTGCAACACTATTTTGAAATAACTAGTGCTATTCCGAAATAACTTAGACCGCATCTATACAGCAGGCAGCTATTCTGAAATAGTGTCAAAATACTATCAAGCTGGAGGACTTCTTACTCCGACTCCTGTAACTCTCATTGTACAAGGAATAAAGGAAGTCGGAGGAAGAGTCCTCAATTTCAAAATAAGTGCTGTGTAGATGCTCCCTATTTTGAAATAAGCTATTTCAAAATAAGATACGCAATTGACATAGCTCAATTTGCATAGCTTATTTTGAGTTAAGTCCTGCAGTGTAGACACACCCTAACAGTAGTGTGCTGGATAGAGATAACATTTAGCCATCAAAGCTATCACCAGTGTTTTCAGCCCTTCACATCAAGGCTAACTTCCCTGGGATGACCAAAGATCAGCATCTTTCCATGTAATAAATACACCCTCTCCCCATTAAAATATGGATTTTTTTTAAAGTTGACTTTTAAACATTTTCTCCTCTGTATGTATATTTATCATTGTTCTAGCTTTGTCATGTTTGGAACCATTGTATTTGTAGGAGAAAAAACCTTCTAATGACAATGAAGTTGACCCATTTCTGACAATGCTGTATTATCTGAGTTTCTAAGTGCAAGAGGGCATGGAACTGAGGGGTCTGACTCCCCCCGACACCACTGAAATTAGGGTTCTGTAGATGTTTAAGAAACAAAATGGCGCCTCCCTTATCTTTCTATCATTAGCTTGCCCATGGAATGCGATTTTGCTACATTATGCTCCAGACCAATATAAAATAGGCCTGTAGTATTCCATCTTTACACAGCCACTATTCCTTTGCAGTGACCTACCCCTACACAGATAAGGTGTGCGAGCCCCCCAGTCTTGGCCTGTGTTTGTGATTTCTGTTTGGGTGTGGAATGTTGCCTAACAGTATAAAGGGGCCTTCAATGTGTCTCGGCCCATTTCAGTGGCTAAAATGTCCAGGGAGTAGCTTGAGAGCCCTCGTCTCTAAACAAGCGGCATTTTCAGAAGCTCTGGGCAGAGCAGATTGTCTTTAACCTGTGATATGTGCTGCCATTTCATATCGTCCCTCTCTTCCTTCCATTCCAGAACTCTAGGAATGAGAGAGAGCATTAAATTTGCTAGCATGTTAAGAGGCATGTTCATGCAGCAGGGTAGAGGTGAGGTGATAGAAGTATGAAGGGTCAGCACGTATTTCTATGCTGTAACTTTCCTCGTTAATAATGACCTAATTCAATACCAAAATTGTTACCCTTGACCTGCATGGATTTGTGCAATAACAAGACTCAACATCCCGTGCTAGCATAACTTCCTGTATTAGCAAGAATCACAGCACCAGACGTCCTGCAGCCAACTGCTCTGCAGTGAAATCTGTGGACTCTCTCTGCCATGCAATGCTGTTAGCACAGAGCTAGAGCTGCAACTGGAAAATACCACGAGAAAGAAGGTGGAGATGGGATGGGGAAAGGAAATGAACTTCCAAAGCTTTAGGGGAATTCCACAGTGCTTTATAAGCATGCACAAGCCTGCTCAGCAGAAACTAAGTACACATCTGGAAAGGGAAGTATCACTGGAAATGCCAGAAATGTTGTCAGGTTATAGTTACATAGCACCCTTTGGGACTACATTTGTGGTGGGGTGGGGTGGGGTGGGGTAGGGTGGTGGGTGAATGCAGAGGAAGTTAATAGGGACTTCAGGTTTCACAGTGTAGACAGCCACAAGAAAGTAAAGTGAGATAACCTATTGAGATGCTTGGTCCATAATAGCATCATCAAAATAAATTATGCTAAAATGAAAAAGGTGCAATCTCTCCCATCCATCTCAAAGGCAGCAGAGTGCTGCCTTGTCCTTTAGAAAGGGCTTTCTGCAAATTACACAAACTACCCTTCAGTTTGCTGGCATCCTCACAAGCTTGTTAGCAACTGCATAGATATTAACAGCTTGGATTTGAGAGTATTTCTTCTCTAAGGATTAACCAGAGTGTCTTCTATCTTTTTTTTTTTTTACCCTTACCGCTGAAATTGGTCGCAACATAGAGAGTTATCAAAAAAAAGTGACCAAATGAGGTGCCTGCATGTGGTCAAAAGTTTCTCCCTGCCAAGACGGAGAATAGCCCTCAAGGCCTTTTAAATTGACTGGACCCATTTTGTCACTGCACCAGTTGATATTATTGTTCTAACTGGCACTCCCACAAGTGGCCAAAAAGGTGTGACATTCTTTCCAACCTGTGAAACCACAGGTGACGCCTTTCCTGTTGCATCAGTCATGCTGGTAAACTCATGCATGCCAAAATTATTTAGCTTTTGGCAGGGGTTGGCCTAGACTGGAACACCAAATCCACTGACTCCTCCAAATATGGAGCAAGAACAGATATGAATCCATTGCATCCAGTACCCTGAGTGACATAAAAGGCCACTGCTTAAACCCAGTTTGCGTGCAACAGTTCTTGTACAAACCAAACACCCAGTGCATTTCTGCCAACCCCCCCAAGTCCATTTCCTACACTGCCAAGCAGAGCCAGCCCATCTACCACAGTCCCACAGAGGGTGTTACAAAACACCATGTTCCTCGCAGTGCAAAAGCTTTTTGAATAAAAAGGGAAGTGAAGGACTTTGCTTGTCCCCATGCATGTCTCCACTGTTGAAGTGGATTACAGACAGGCATTAATATATATCACATGGATTCAAAACTGAGACTTTTAAAATAAATTCTTTATTGAAAGATATTCATAGAACAGCAATGAGAGAAGGTACAGTAACTGAGGCCATGTTTTTACTAAGCAGAAGATCAATGGTGCTGACCTTCTGGAGTGGCTGGTACTCCTACTCTTGTGTTTTCTCCTATTTGCCTCCCACTGGGGGGGATGGCAGAGAAACTTGAATAAAGATATGTCGACTCCTGCTACATAATTAATGTTGCTGCATATCTTGATTTGACCTTACCCTTTAGTGTAGACCTGGACTGAGCTGCTGACTTACTAATCGCATCTCTTACGCTCCTTCCTGTATCTCTCCAAGTTTAGAGAAAACAAGGTATAAAAATAACTATAGAGGGAGCCAAGAAAGAATAGCAACTCCTGAAATGTGAAGTGACAGCCTACAATTTTTCAATACAACACAGATTCAACTGACTAAGGCCCAATTTCTCAAAGGCATTTAGGCTCCTAACTCCCATTGATTTCAGTTGGGAGTAAGATACTTAAATGCCTTTCAGAATCTGATCCTAAGTATCTTAGGTACTTCTGAAAATGACCTTGCATGAACCATCCTAGCATTCAGGTTACAGGTCAGTCACCCAGGAGCTCCTACTATTGATATCCATCCCCTGAAATATCCATCCCCTGTCCCTTCTCAGGTCTACCAGTCTAGTAAATTTCTAAGGGTATGTCTAGACTACAGGGTTTTTTCGAAAAAAGTAGCCTTTTTTTCGAAAAAACTTCACCTGCGTCTAGACTGCAGCTGCGTTCTTTCAAAAGTAAATTGAAAGAACACGGCAGTTTTTTCAAACGCGGTAAACCTCATTTTATGAGGAATAATGCCTTTTTTCGAAAGTACTCTTTCGAAAAAAGGCACTATTGAATGCAAACTGTGCTTTTTTGAAAGAGAGCGTCTAGACTCTCTTTCCAAAAAGCGGTTTGCTTTTTCGAAAAATCTGCTTGTAGTCAAGACACACTCTTTCAAAAGAGGCTTTTTCGAAAGATTCTTTCGAAAAAGCCTCTTTTGAAAGAGGCTTGTAGTCTAGATGTACCCTTAGGGTACCCTAATAGAAAAGGCTTGACAAAGACATGTGGCACAGAATATGGCAGGGGTTTTCAAACTCTGGGTAACGGCTTGTAAGGGTAAGTCGCTAGCTGGCCACAAGACACTTTGCCTGTACATATGGAGGCACAGGTAAACAATCACAGCTCCCATTGGCTGTGAATTGCCATCCCCAGCCAATGTGAGCTGTGGGAAGTGGTGCTGACTGACACACCATGCCCCAGAACTCCCATTGGCCGTGAATGGTGATCTGCGGACAATGAGAGCTGCAATTGCCAGTACTTGTGGAGGCATAGGTAAACAAAGCATCTCACAGCTAGCTAGCAGCTTTCCCTTACAAGCCACAACCAGACTTTGAAAATCCCTGGAATACGGCTGTGACGACGCGTTGGGGTCCCCTGACTCCTGCACCCCCGTAATGGCACGAACAGACTCCACCAGCCCGTAGAATGGAGGGAGTTTATTGTTTCTCCAGGATACAGCACAGCACAGCACAGCACAGATGTAATCTGGTTACAGGGACTGCAGCCAAGAGGCCTCAGTGCCCCCCTCTGAGATGGGGGGGTGGCTGGGCCCTACAATCCCAGCCCCTGGCTTAGGCTGGTTCCTCCATGATTCCAGCCAGAAACTAACTCACTCACTTCCAGCCCTGCCCCCAGCCAGGGTTCCACTCCCCTTCTTCCCATTGTTCCGCTCCATGGGAGATCCTGGTCAGACAGGTTTGAAGCCCCCTTTGCATAATGACCCTCCTCTGCCCTGCTGAGCCGTGCTGCAGACCGCAGCCAGTGGAGGTCACTCACACTACGTCACAACGGCATCAGTGCTTAATGAAATAAAGTAGATTTGATAATAGAGATGCAGAGATACTTGACTGACGGGCACCAGTACAAAACCCTAACAAACAGATGGCATCAATTAGTATACTAGTTGGTCTGCAGCCAACTTTCACTTTATCAAAATATACCACTGTAAAACTTTGCTATGGCAATACATCTTCATTGCTTTTCCTGCCATCATATTCCATATCCCACAGCCAAAGGCCATTGTGCTGGGGGGAAATTTTCTCCCAGACCAATAAAAAAATAAATTACAAATGAGAGGAAATAAAAGCAGTCACACCCATTTGTACATTAATGTTTCTATTCTTAGCTAATTATCATTAAGAAAAGCCAAGGCTCAGAGATCTATTATAACTGCTGCTGCTGTTTTGGAACCTCCTCGAGCATTAGCTAGAAAAAGCATCTGGTGAAATAGAATGCAAAAAAGCCTATAGGAAATCATTGTTGATAAACAAGAGAGACAATTAAAATGAAGAACTTGTTCTCTGTTATTCCTCCTCTGTTAAACCATTAGCAGCCATCCTTTCAAAGTGTTTATTATTTTATTGTATTGCAGCCCTAGTCTAAAGCCCTAGTCAGGATTGTGTCTGTGCTCTTATGAATAATTATTTGTATTGCAGTATTGCACCAAAGTTCTAACCCTTGATCTGGGCCACATGATGGTAGGTGCTATAAAAACACAGCACAAAAACACTCCCCCAAAAAGCTTTACAATTAATTTTTGAAAACTTAATAAGATGCTTTGCTCATGTGTTTAAAATGATCATGTCAAAGAAGCCCATATTATCATATTGTCTGGAGCGGTGCATGACTGGGAGTGCCAACTTCAGGGCAGACTGAAAAAGCAGGACAGATACCCCAGACCAGTGGTATGTTCTATAATTAGATTTCACCAGCCCAATAACAAAATGTGAATTCCTGGATCACTGAAAGTGTCTTGCCATGGAATCACAGTCTCCTTAGGGTCTCCCATCTATCTTGCTGCCCAGACAAGCTGGACTTAGTGATAATTGGTTGCTAGACACTAAAGATCTCAAAAGATTCAGGTTGCTTCCAGTTGCAAGAGACCAGACACTTCCAAGTCAATTTGTAACTCAGATCTCACACCAGAGACAATGCTTGTGGCCAATCGATAGCAAAACTAAGTAAGGGTTTATTTCCTCTCTCTCATTTATTTTTCCTTGTTATTTACAGGTTAATACAGGCAAACATATATACACAAATGAGTTACCATCTATCGGTCCAAAAAGTGACAAGAGTTGTAACAAGCTGTCAGCACTGAACACCTTTCACAGCTAACCCAGGTTTACCCTGGGAATCTCTGCTTATGTTTTGTAGCTCAGCGAGAGGCTAAATAGCAAGGAATGAAAACTTTTCTTGTCCACTACCTTTATTTCCTTTTTCCCAAATTCAAGCTTATGAGATGAGCCCTTCTGCATGTAGCCTTATTATAAGTTTGTAATTGTTTGTAAACACAGTACAAAACTATTTGTAGTTAGCAAAGTTTTTGTATTGTGCTGGCCCATTTAGTTTGATAGTCTTTCCTGGTAGATAAATCCCTTTTATAGGAATTTAGCATTTTGCATTAGATATAATTTTTTCTTGTTTAATGAACTACATAGTTTAAAATGAACAAACATTTTACAGCTATTTAGCAAGCTCTTAGGTTTTACCTTATAGCCTGGGATAGAGACATAATTCAGATTAACACATATAGCGAGCTTGCAAGCACTGCATAAAGCCTAAATACGTTGCTGAAAATCCTATAGCCATCTTAGCTACTGGTGAGCTGGACTGGCTTCCAGCAATGCATTTGTCAGTGCTTGACTGAGGCCGAAAGTCTGGAGAAGAGTGGGAGCCTGGTTGCCAGTATTGCAGCCCATAGGGTTATGGGTTTGGATAGTACAGTAAGCGTACAGGAAGGGTGAGACTTCAATTACTGTTTCTGCAACACTTATGTCCATGATTATGGCACACAAAGGGCATGTCTACACTACAGAGTTTTGTCAGAAAAATGGCCATTTTTCCGACAAAACTTGAGGAACATCCACACTGCAATTGCGTTCTTCCGCAAGAAAATCGAAAGAACAGAAGGGTTTTTCTGGCATTGGTAATTCTCATTCTAGGAGGAAGAAACCTTTTTGTGAAAGAGTTCTTTTGCAAAAAGGCATGTGTGGATGGGGAAGAGGGAGTTCTTTCAGAAGAAGAGGAAAGAGGAAAAAGCACAGGTACCCTGGTGGCCATTCCATCCATAGCAATCACAGCTTACATGTGAGAGAGCGTCCATTCAGTCTGGACGCTCTCTTTCGAAAAAGCAGATCTCTTTTTCGATGCACTTCTTACAGTGTGGACACTCTCTTTCGGAAGAAGTTTTTTTCAGAAGATCTCTTCCGAAAAAAGCTTCTTCCAAAAGAAGCCTGCAGTCTAGATGTAACCTAAGCTGACATGTGATTTTGCTATGAAACTGATATTCAGGCCTCCTCAGAAAAATGGAAATGTAGCACTCTGGATATCAATTCTTCCACTCTGCTCTGCGCTGATTAGGCCTCAGTTGAAGTATTGTGTCCAGTTCTGGGTAAAACATTTCACAGAAGATGGAGAAATTGGAAAGGGTGCAGAGAAGAGCAACAAAATTGATGAAATGTCTAGAAGACATGATCTATGAGGGAAGACTGAAATAACTGGGTTTATTTTGTTTAGAAAAGAGAAGACCAAGAGGGGACATGAAAGTACCTAAAAGGGTGTTACAAAAAGGAGAGAGAAAAATTGTTCTCCTTGACCTCTGATGATAGGACAAGAAGTGAAGGGTTTAAATTGCAGCAAGGCAGGTTTAGTTTGGACACGAGGAAAACTTCCCAACTGTTAGGGTGGTTAAGCACTGGAATAAATTGCCTAGGGAGGCTGTGGAGTCTCCATCATTGGAGATATTTAAGAGCAGACTAGATAAACATCTATCAGGGATGATCTAGATCAGGGTGGGGAACCTTTCTTGGGTCAGGGGCTGCTGACCCACAGAAAAAAAATCAGTCAGGGGCCAAGGACTTTGGGGGCGCAACAGGCTCCCCAGTGCTGGGGGAGGCCCTAAGCCTCGGGGGACAGATCCCGGCAACCCAGGGGCTGCATCCAGTCCCAGGCTTTAGGTTCCCCACCTCTGATCTAGATGGTGCTTGGTTTTGCCGTGAGGGCAGGGGACTGGACTTGATGACCTTTCAAGGTCCCTTTCAGTTCTAGTGTTCTATGATTTGCCATGTTCGATCTAAATGCAGGGCATGATCTTGATCACTTGAAACTGAATTTACAGATGATGATCCACTGATGTTAACTGAGTTTCTCCTGATTTACGTAAGTGGGTATAAAATCAGAATTGGACCTAAACCTGTAAGGGCGTGGGCCATCCCTCTCCCTGTAAATCACCAACCCGATAGCTGGTTTGGAGTATGGCCTAGTTTCAGTTAGAAATTATTTTGATTTCATCATCGTGCGGTGTAGTAGCTGTGGCTGCAAGCACAATTTTTGTAATAAGAATTTCACAAACATGCATAAATTAACACACAGGTCCCAATCTACATGATAAGAAATTCAGCCCATGGTGCACACAAAAGACACTGAGCAGATACAGGAAATCTTTGAGTATCTTTTCCCTGCAATATTTTAAATGAGCAATTTATCTGAGGCATGCAGAGTTTTTTGACTTCCAAAATGTTTGATTTAAAAAAAAAATTTATTTTAAAATCCTCTATTCCTACCTTGGATTTTCTTTGATTACATGCATAAAGAGCTCTGTATTTGATTTGATTCTTTCTGAAGCCACTTACAGATGAGACCAAATTAAATCTGATCCCCACCCCTTTTTGATTTTGGAGAGGTCAGTCATTCGAACGCTGAACCCTACAACTTATGATCTGCTCAGCTTTTAGATGGGCACCCTGTACAAATCCTACCACCTTTGTCTGTGAGGGAAGAGGCAGCAAAAAGCAAGGAAGGTGCTAGGGACAATTCTAGGCAGAAATACAGTAATGAGGCAAAACTCCAGCTGACTTCAGTTAGCCTGGAGTGCCTAATGATCTTTAGGTATAGAATACCCTTTTCCTTATTCTAAGGAAGTTCTATCTTCAGAATTCTGTTTTCCTGATGTCACCCTCTCACAGTTTTGTATTGAACCGCTCTGTCAGTGCTGTCAACAAGCACCATTCCACGTTACCATAGACATCTGCAGCAATATTTGGTTCATCTCATTAAGGGCTTGTCCATGCAGTGGGGTAAAGCGCTCTATGGGGGTGTGATTTCTGAAGTGCTTTTGTAATGTAGGTCCTACCTATATGTTTGAATATAGTGCTGTTTGAAACAAATGATACCATGTTAAAGCACACTAGGGAGCCTTTTGGGTATGCCAGCACAACCTACCAGGACCAATCTACTTCTTCAAGACAGGCCCAACAAGGAAAACAACAGAACACCACTGGTCATCACCTACATTCCTCAGTTTAAACCCCTCCAGTGCATCATTGACAATCTACAACCAATCCTGGAAAATGATTCCTCACTCTCACAGGCCTTGGAAGACAGGCCAATCCTAACCTACAAACAACCCCCTAACATTCCAGCAGCAACACATCACACCTCAGACACACTCACTCAGGAATCTACCCCTGCAATAAACCCTTTGCTAACTCTGTCCACACATCTATACAAGCGACACCATCACAGGACCTAACCACATAAGCCACCACATTAGGGGCTCGTACAACTGCACATCCTCTAATGTGATCTATGCCGTCAAGTGCCAACAATGCCCCTCTGCCAAGTATATTGGCCAAACTGGACAGTCACTACAACAAAGGATAAATGGACACAAATCAGACATCAGAAAAGGTAACACACATAAATCTGTAGGGGAACATTTTAACCTGCTTGGGCACTCAATCATGGATTTAAAAGTAGCCATTTTTCTACAAAGGAATTTCACCAGCCAACTACAGAGAGAAAGTACAGAATTGGTATTCATCTACAAATTTGACACTATTTCTCTGGGCTTGAACAAAAACATTAACTGGATGTCACATTACAAAGCCAGTCGCCCCAGCTTTTAATATCACATTTTTAAACATAAAAAAGCTAAATATGGGACACTTCCAGCCCACTTAATTAGCCTCATTAGCACCAGTCCTACAACTGATATTTATAACAGAAAAAAGTACCTAACTTGGTTTCTGTTATTTCTACTCCAGCTCATTGTCTGATGAAGTGGGTTTTACCTATGAAAACTCATGATGCGATAGATCTGTGGTGTCCAACCAGTTCTGAAGAAGTAGCCACTGTAGTGGCTACTACTATAGTGAACTAGCCACACACAGTTGGCCAAATAGTCACATGCTTAAATATTATTTTTTTTTAAATCATAAAATATTCTTGTAATGGAATTTTCTTGCGGAACACCATTTGGGAAACACTGGTCTAAGGTGCCACAGGACTACTCGTTTTTCAAATTATGCATGTTAGTGTGCTTTAGAAATCACACCTCCATAGACAACATTATTCCACCATGTGGACAAGCCATACCTCCCTACTGCCAAGTCAATTAATTGCATCCTCTACAATTCCCCTGCCCTTATCTCGTTTCCTTCACCATCTCTCCATTCTAAAGAAAGGAAAGACAGAGCAGCAAAATAAGGATAATGGACTTTAAAAAAAGCAGACTAAAATTCACAAAACTGATAGATAACATCTCACAGGAAGAAAATCTAAGTGGAAAGGAGTTCAGAAGGGCTGGCAGTTTCTCACAGCCAATATTAAAAAAGCACAACTGTAAACTATCCCAGTATAATGGAAAGAGAGGTTGAATAGTAAGAGGCCAATATGGCTCCCTCAAGATCTCTTTAACCTAAAAAAAAAAATCAAAAAGGAATCCTACAAAAAGTGAAAACATTTTCAATTTCCTAAGGAAGAGTACAAAAGGACAGCACAAGCACATAGGAAGAAAACCAGAAAGGTAAAGGCACAATATAACTTACACCTAAAAAGGGACATAAAGAGGCCATAAGGAGAGGTTCTTTAAGTTTATTAGAAGCAAAAGATGAAGAAAAAGGTAAGTCCCATCCTTAGTGGGGAAGGAGTCCCTAATAACTGATGGCACCAAGAAAACTGAGATGTTTAATGCCCATTTTGCCAGTCTTCACTAAAGGCTAATAGGGACTCAACACAAGTAATATTAACAAGGGAGGAGGAATATAAGCCAAAATAAGTGAAGAACAGGTTAAAGAATATTTAGATAAGTTAGTTATATTCAAATCTGTAGGGCCTGATGAAATGCATCTAGAAGTACTTAATGAACCAACTGAAGCAATATTACAACTATTGAAAAGTATCTTTAAGAATTCCTGGAGGACATGTGAAGTCCCAATAGGCTGGAGAAGAGCAAACAGTTTCCATACTTAAAAAGGGGGAACAAAGAGAACCCAGGGAATTACGTATCGGTCAGCCTAATTTTGATAACTAGAAAGACACTAACACAAATGATAAAAGAATCAGTTTGCAGGCACCTGGAGGATTATAGGGTTATATCCGAATATGGATTTGTCAAGAAAAATTCATGCCAAGACAGCCTATTTTCCTTCTTTGACAGAGTTACTGGCCTAGTGTATGGATGGAAAGCAATAGATGTGATATATCTTGATTTTAGTAAGACTTTTGATACAGTCCCATTTCCATAAGAAAACTAGGGAAATGTGGTCTAGATGAAATTACTGTAAGGTGGGTGCACAAATGGTGCAAAATCCATACCTGACGAGTAGTTATCAATGGTTTACTGTCCAAATGAGAGGGCATATCTAGTCGAGTCCTGCAGAGGTCAGTCCTGGATCTGATACTAGTCAATGTTCTCGGATAAAGGTGTGCTTACAAAATTTGGAGATGACACCAAGTTGGAATGATTTGCTAGCACTTGGAAAATAGAATTAGAATTCACTGAAACTGGAGAATTGGTCAGATGAGACTCAGCAAAGACAAGTGTGAAGTATTTCACTAAGGAAAGAAAAAAAATCTAGTGTAAAACTATAAAATGGGTTGAAATTGGCTAATCCTGCTGAAAAGGATCTGTGGGTTATAGTAGATCTCAAATTGCATATGGACCAACAATGGGATGCAGCTGCTAAAAAGGTAAGGTACTCTGGGAAGCATTAACAGGAGTCATCTGTAAGACATGGTACAGAGCTGTTTCACTCCACTCAGCAACGGTGAGGCCACTGTGTTCAGTTTTGGGGACCTCAGTTTAGGACAGATGTGAACAAATTGGACAGAGTCCAAAAGGGGAGCAACAAAAATGGTCAAAGGGTTAGAAAGACTTAACTCATGAGGAAAGGTTAAACAACTGCACGTGTTTCATCTTGAGAAAAGACTGAGGGGGACCGGATAACAGCCTTCAGCTATGTTTAGAGTTGTTATCAAGAGGACAGTGATCAGTTGTTCTGCAGATCCAATGAAAGGAGGACAAACTTAATGGATTTCATCTGCCTTGCTGCAGGAGTTAGGTTAGATACCTGAGGAAACATTTAACTTTAAGGGTAGTTATGCACCAGAACAAGCTTCCAAAGGAAGTTATGAAACCCCTATCCTGGAGGTTTTTAAGAACAGGTTGGACAAATATCTGTCATAGATAGATGGTCCTGCCAATTCTCAAGGTCCCTTCCAATCTTGCATTTCTGCAATTTTACCTTTCTTCTGCATCCTCCTTTATTCACTTCAATTCAGTTGAAAAGGATACACCACCAAAACAAACATAAGTAGCCACCTAATCTTATTTAGGTTCTATGCTCCTTAACCCCCAGTTCTATGCTCCTTAGCCCCCAGCACTATTTGTTGATATCATTTGCCATGCTATGTCTATAGTGATATTGTAAGCTCTTTGGGGGCAGGGACTATGATATTTGTTCTGTCACGTGCCTAAATATATAGGATACTTTATAAATAAAATAATAAAAACATATGGATATGTAATGCAAGAGTCTTGTAGGGGAAGTCAGTGAAAAAGAAATACTGGAAAATCCGAAAATTTTTCAGTGATAAGCTTTTTTTCTTAAAATAATGCAAACACCCATGTAATCAAGTCAAAGGGTTATTTGTTCTTTTCCCTTTTTTTAAAACTGTTGCACGCATGAGTACATGCCGACCAGCACAGGCATCCTACTCATGTATCAAGCAAGCCCAGCATTTTGCCTATTTTTTTAAAGCTGCTTCCTCTTTTTGAGATAATACTATAGGAAATGAAGTCATCACACAACAGAGGGAAAAACCCAGAAACACACTGACAGATATGACACATCCTGCAATAGCTGGATTAAGTTTAAGTGTTTTAAGGAGTTTATTGTACTAAAAATGCCCCAGTGTTTATGTATCATGGTGGGATAGTATGTAACTTCTTTAAGGAGAAGGCATGGCTAATGTAAACTCTAAGGGTGTATCTAGACTACATGGCTCCATCGACGGAGCCATGTAGATGAGTTTACTCGGCAAAGGGAAATGAAGCGGCGATTTAAATAATGTTTCACAAAGCATAAAGGATCTGCCGACAAAGGGTTCTGGGGTCAGCAGATCCCTCATTATTATGCATAGGTTTATGCGTTAAAAATATATGGACATTCCAGATAATTTGAGAAATAATTTGCTTGAAAGAAACCAGTTGATTAAGTGAACTTATCCCTTGTTTATTGAATCTGCCATTATTTTTGAAGATTAAAAAAAGGAATTAATTTTATTCACAGACTCATCTATTGTACCACTGCAGAATTTCCAAACGAAATCAGCCAGCTCTGAAAACCCAGAAAGGAGGAGCTTCGGTCAGTAGCATTCTACAGTTTTATTGGAGCAACTGTACCCACAAATGAATGCATGCTGCTGACCTATCATGTGACTGAGATAGTAATAGAAGCAGCCGTAGCCATTTTGACAGCCAGGATAGAAAGTGTTTTGGGGGGAAGAGGAGTGGAGGCACCCTGGAAAAAATGCCCTGCTTGCCCACTCCTAGAACCGGCCTATGATAAAAACTTTGTAACATTGAGCTTAGTCACTTGACTATGGCTGGGAAATACAGTTCACTTTCTCCTTTTAAAATCCCTGCGTGTCACACAATTCCACTGTTGCTTAATTGCTCATTAGGAGCAACAGGCGCAATCGGATTTGATATGTATCAAGGTGCTACTGTTTCAGCTCTAAAGAGGGTGTAGAATATTTTGGCAGGGAGCTTTATTTTTCCTTCAAGGAGTGGCAATCACTTGATTTTTACAAAAAGTTTAGGGAGTTGGAAAGGAATTTTGTCTGACCCTAGATGACACGACAAAATTTAAAGAGACCGCCAAAGCTAATTATAATCCTTGAAAGTTCTACCAAAAGGTGTCTGATTCTGACACTTTACTAGCCTCAAGCATTCAAAAGTCACAAGTCAGGCCCCCAAAATCATAAGAATTAAGAAATAATAATTTGTGGATTCTTTTTATTTGCCTTCTGGCTCTTGAGCCTGGGAGGGGGGGCACATTCACAGGCTGTTTTCTGCAACCATGAGCACAAGAAACTCACTGGGTTTTAAAATGAAAGCTCCAGAAGTGATAGTGGCTTAGTCTCTATAGTGGCTGTATCTATATACCACATTCGTTAATCATTAAAAATACATCCTCCATGATTGATTCCTGGGCTGCATGTGATATATTTACACAAATACTGCGCTATATAGTTGTGAGAATTTCAAGCAAACTTTGATGTAGGGTTAGATAATTCCATCACAGTCAGAGATATTGACTTCTGCAACACAGTCAGGGCTCTCCACAGTTACAATCCCTGCCCTTGACCTTTCAGTCTTTAAGTAGATGTGAAGAATGGTCAGTTGAGTTCCCTAGTGGTGTTTCTTGGAGATTACAGCACACGTGGCTCTCCCAGTGCACATGCGCCCCAGCACAGCAGACTGAAACAAATTTCACTAGCAGTGGCCAGTAGTGGTCTCACATGCACCCTGCAAGCCCTCACAAGACCTCCTCCCCACAGCATGAAGGTACAATGACCTTGAACACTAGACAGTTCCTGCATAAGACTGTCAGCTGTCCGGATAGAGGGTGGGTTATGGGAGCCACATGTGTGGAGCATCTCAAAGAGCCACAGTTACTATCAGGTAAATAACAGTTTTCTGTTTCTATTTACAGCACATGTGGAATCCACCGAGGGCAATTAATCAGGAGTTACCTTTAAGCACCTAGGTACTAGGAGTTATCTAAGGCCACGTCTCAACTTATCAGAGGATCAGTGCTCTGGCGGTCAATCTTCTGGAGTTTGATTTAGCAGGTCTAATGAAGACCTGCTAAATCGAATGCTGAGAGCGTTCATGTCGGCTCTGGTACTCCTCGCATTTTGAGGAGTAAGGGAAGTCAACAGAAGCATTTCTCCCATTGACCTCCTACTCAGCTTAAGGCACATTGACTCCAGCTATGTTATTTACGTAGCCAACATTCCAGCTGTAGTGTGAACCTGTTCTAAGAGACTGTGAAACAGCAATTCCAAACAAAGAGTCCAGTCAAAATTGTAGGCCTGGAAGGACTTCCAGAAGGCATCCGGTCCACTCTCCTGAACTCATGGCAGGACTAAGTATTATTTAGATCTCCAAGCGGTGACTAATAATAATATCTGGCAAACTTATGAACTGAAGACCAGGCAGCTGCGCTACATATTTCCTGTACTGGAAGTTTAATGTAAGCATGCAACCCACAGAGCTTGATTTCTGGTAGAGTTCAGATGTTTGACAGAGTATTGTTCTTATTAATACCAGAAGTAGTTCCAGTACCACCTCCTACCCATTTTGAAAGTCTTAGTGATGAAAAATTTACCATGAACAATGAAAAAAGACCTTGATGTTTTAGGAAAAAATTAGTTCTACCTAATACAAACCAATGGCCTTCTGACTTAGAAGGTAAGTAATTTAGAGACAGAAAGTGAAGAATGAGAGTTTTAGGGAAAAACCTGGAAAAATGAATGAACAGATCACTATCAGATTTTTATATCACTCTTAGAATTAAATTATGGATGTGGTCTTGTAGTTAACTCTATGCACGTGAAAAAAATATGGGAAGAAAGCACTACATTGAAGTCCTAGAGTGGAGTGGATCTGTCTCACGGGAATAAAAATGTGGGCAAGCCCGCTCACAAAGGTGGTTCACGGGTGGATGAGAGAAAAGCCTGGCCCCTTCTACTGAAGGAAGAAATGCCGATATTGTTGCCAAATGGTCTTTGATTGAAGTGGCAGATAGTCCTAAATGCTTTAAAGATAAGAGGTCATTTGTACTAAGATCATCTTTAGACATAGTCTATAAGGATTTTTTTTCCCATTTGACAGTGCTTCTAGTCCTAGTAGATAATATTCTGCTAGGGATAAGAATGGTCTGCAATCTCTGTCTACAGAGTATTTCCAGCTGTCTTCCAGGTCTTGATACAGAGCAGCTGGGTTTGGGTGGAGAGCCATGCCAGTATTCTGTGATACCATCAACCTAAAGTAGGAAGTGTGACAAATTGGTGATCTGAACCAAAACTGGTGAGGCCCAGCAGGACCCACCTGTGTAATTCCAGAATTTTCTTGCTTTATTTTCTGTCACACCCTTTGAATCCATGGAAATAAGGGGATGACATGTGTGCTTGCCATCACAAGTAGGTGTGACCAAATCATGAATGTGTCTGCTGGAGATCCACATCACTTTCCTGCTTCATAACAAAATATCAGATTTTTCCTGTTTTGAACCATCACAAATAAGTCAGTCTGGAGAAGTCCACATTCTTGGAAAACGTAGTATTGAATTTTTTCAATTCCCATTGGTGGAATGAACACAATTTCCTGCTCAGGGAGTCTGCTAAACTGGTGTTCTCTCCTGCAAGGAGAAGAGCTGAGACAGTCATATGATTCTGAATGCATCACTCCTAAAAAATTCCCCAGCTTCTTGGCAAAGAAGGCCTGATTTTCCTGTCTGTTTATGTAATGTGTGTGTGTGTGTGCGTGCGCCACAATTGTTCCTGAACTTGGATCGAAGAAAAAGCTTTGCAAGCAATTTTCCCTCCAGTTCCCTTAACTAAATGGGCTAACCAAAAATGACAAGTACACGAAGCATAAAGTCTCGGAGGGGTAGCCATGGTAATCTGTATCTGCAAAAACAACAAGGAGTCCTGTGCATAAGAACATAAGAATGGCCGTACTCAGTCAGACCAAAGGTCCATCTAGCCCAGTAGCCTGTCTGCCGACAGTGGCCAGTGCCAGGTGCCTCAGAGAGGGTGGACCGAAGACAATGATCAAGTGATTTGTCTCCTGCCATCCCTCTCCAGCCTCTGACAAACAGAGGCCAGGGACACCATTTTATCCCCTGGCTAATAGCCTTTTATGGACCTAACCTCCATGAAATTATCTAGCTTCTCTTTAAATGCTGTTATACTCCTAGCCTTCACAGCCTCCTCTGGCAAGGAGTTCCACAGGTTGACTATGTGCTTTGTGAAGAAGAACTTTCTTTTATTAGTTTTAAACCTGCTACCCATTAATTTCATTTGGTGTCCTCTATTTCTTCTATTATGGGAACTAATAAATAACTTTTCTTTATTCACTCTTTCCTCACCACTCATGATTTTATATACCTCTATCATATACCCGCTCAGTCTCCTCTTTTCTAAGCTGAAAAGTCCCATTCGCTTTAGCCTCTCTTCATAAAAGAGACTTAGATTTTAGAGCCTTAGGCTATGTCTACACTAGCCCCCTAGTCCAAACTTAGTTCGGGTTAACTTTTGACTGCCGCGTGTAGCTGCGGGCAGTCAGTTCGGACTCAGGGGGATTTAAAAATGGTGCCCGCACGGGAAGATGCAAATAAAGCCCGGGATATTTAAATCCTGGGCTTCATCTGCAACTTCGAATGCCTACATTAGCCTACCTAGTTCGAACTAGGGGCTAGTGTAGACATACCTATGGGCTGTGTCTACATTGGCATGATTTTGCGCAAAAGCACCTGCTTTTCTGCAAAAACATGCTGCCTGTCTACACTGGCGGGGAGTTCCTGTGCAAGAACACTGACGTTCTACTGTGTGAAATCAGTGCTTCTTGCGCAAGAACTATGATGCTCCCGCTCAGAAAAAAGCCCTCTTGCGCAACTGTTCTTGCGCAAGAGGCCAGGGTAGACAGGCAACAGGAATTTCTTGCACAAGAAAGCTCGATGGCTAAAATGGCCATCGGAGCTTTCTTGTGCAAGAGAGCGTCTACACTGGCATGGATGCTTTTTCACAAAAGCACATCTCTTGCGCAAAAGCACATGCCAGTGTAGATGCTCTCTTCCGCAAATACTTTAACGCAAAAACTCTTGCGTTAAAAGTATTTGCGCAAAATCTTGCCAATGTAGACGTAGCCTTAGAGACTTAAATTTATTAGGGCATAAGGTTTCGTGGGTAAAACTCACTTCATCAGATGAATTGGAGTGGAAGTTACAGAGGCAGGGGTATATATAAGAACAACAAAAGAAAGAAGTTACTTTTGTTAAGGAAGCTAATCAAGTCAGGGTAGGAGTAGCTCATTCATACCATTTGGTGTGGAGATATGAAGACCAAGAGAGGGGAAACTGTCTTTCTAGTATGTAGACCAATTAAGATTCTTATTCAGTTCTAAAATGATTGTACTGAATTTGCAAATGAACTCCAGTGCAGCTGTTTCCATCTGTAATCGGGTTTTGAAATTCTTATGGAGAAGGATGGCTACTTGAATATCCATTACTGAATGTTCAGGGAGGTTCAAGTGTTTCCCCTATAGGTTTCTGTATGTTACCTTTCCTAATGTCTGATTCGTGTCCATTTATCCTTTGGCACAATGGCTATCCGGCCTGTGGATTCTGAGTTCAGAGAAGCTAGGCTGAGAATCCCCAGCTGAAGAACTGGCCTGAAGCCTGCACTTTGGCACTGTGGAGAGCCATTTAAGTGGCAGGAAACTCAGGACCCTCTGGAAGGGCTGGGCAGGGAAGGTGGTAAAGACCATGTTAACTTAATCCAGGGGTGGGGAACCTAAGATTTAGGGGGCCAGATTCAGCTCTGAGCTGGCCTGGATCCCGCCCCACAGGCTCAGGGCAAACCCCTCCCCACACCAGCATTGGGAACCCCACACCAGCATTGCCCAGACCCACAGCCCCTAGCCCACTCCTCTCAGACCCCCCAACCTGCTCCTGTACATCTCTCCTGCACCCCCTCTAGCTCAAAAAAACCACTAGCTTGCGGTGTGCGCTCCCGACTGAATTTTTGTGGGGCAGCGGACTCCGACCCCCCAAAATGTTCCTCCCCCCCGAGAGTAACAGCACGGGCGCTCTGGGTATCTGCACCAAGGAGAAGCTAGCTGTGTGGGGTTCCTGGCTGTCCAGGCAGAAATCCGCCCAGCCCCTGGCGATGGGAGGGCCCCGCTTTGCTGCACAGGGACCGGCACCCCCTCGCTCCAAGCCCTGCCACCCTGCGGGCGCTGGCTCAGCAGAGCCCCTGGCTGTGCGCTGCGGTCCCCTGTCCGAGCCGACCCCTGCCCCCCAGTATCAGGGGCACTCCTGGAAGGGCACAAGCCCTGGGCCGGCAGGGATCCCTGTGATGCTCATGGGCTCCCACCACAGAGTAGCGCAGCTGCAAGAAATCGGGGGGTCATTCCCCTGGGGCCCCTCGTGTGTACTTGGCACCACCTGGTCCCTTCCAGGCAGGGCCACATCCCCAAACGCACCGGGCACTGCGGCGGGGGAGCCAGCCCTGGCCCGCCCCAGCACCACACCTAGGAGCAGGGGAGGGCGGAAGGGCTGGACACCCCCAGCGGGCAGGTGAGAACAGCCCCTCAGTGACCGGCGGCGAGTTGCGCGGAGGCCGGGGCGGGATTTCAATTCTCCCACGCAACGTGGGAAGTTTCATCCCGATGCCTTTTCCGCCACAGGGGCCCCTGCAGCGGGGCGATCCCCTTCCGCCGCTGCAGGGGGGCCAGAGCGGGGAGGGAAAGTGCCGCTCGGAGGAATCTCAGGTGTTTACAATCCAAGAGGGGGGAGCGGCTAAGTCCGCTTTTGGAAAAGGGTGTTTTCTGTGTACACACAGGCTGAGTGCGGGGCAGGGCCCTGGGGTGAAAGCCCATTGCTACCGCTTGTACTGAAAACAGTGTCACAGCCAAAGACATGCGGAGGGAGAGCCAGGAGTTCAAGGTGTCCTTAACAGGACAGTACAGGAGAATGTAAAGGGAGAGTCACATACAGAAAAAGACACAAACCCGCCTGTTACACTGAGCCAGCTCCACGGTGACTTTGCACATCCTACTGCTAAGGAGCTTGATGTGAGGGATGGACTATAGCTGACTCCACGGTTATCTAGGAAGGGGTTTTACCCACGGCCACGTGATTCCGTTTGCTAGAGAGTCTTGCCTGCTTTGGGAATTTCCTCTGACACAATCTAGAAGGGGCACACCCCAGGGCCGTGTATAAAAGGGGCTGGGTTACCAGCTCCGACATCAGACACCAGAGAAAAAGTGAGCTCTCAATTCCTCACAAGCAGAGGCAGAAGAAAGAAGGAAACCTCCCCTCTCATCATGAACGGCAAGGTTGTTGTTGCTGTCTTGGCTCTTTTCCTGCTCTGTGCAGCAGTGGCAGAAGGTAAGCAAAACCCTCCCTAAGGCTCCGATGACTTGGCTTAGGCACCTATGGTGCATGCTCATATGGAGAGAGATTTGTAGGCTAATTTTACAAAGGCGATGTCCAGTGAAGCTAGTTAAAAAGAGAGCTCAACTGAAAAAGTTCTGCCTTTAAGGAGGGCACATCAGTAACTGCTCTGCAGAGCTGCTGACACCTCCTGGAAAAGAGTGACAGGAGCATAATTTTCTGTAGTATCAGCCTCACTATATGCCTTTCCCCTCACTCTAAAGGTATTTGATTGCACATAGGATCGTCTTCTAAAAATGCTCACCTGCGCCTCTTGCTTTGATCCTGCATGGGGTCACCATCCTGTTTGTCATCATTGTGACACATGAAGGATGCAATGGGAGTGCAGAATAAGCAATAAGAGCACAGCATGTGAACAGAGAGTTGCCTCCAAATTGAAAAAAAAGCAAGGGGCCAGTTCTTGTCCTGAGTTATAGGATGTAACAATCTAGGCTTATTGCAAATAGATCAGAATCTGGCCACATAAAAGCAGGTCTTAATTAAAAAACAAAACACCCAACACACAGCACCCTGGATACTTCCAATAGTCTTTGCCAAAAATCCAAACACTAGATTGCAGCATGAGCCTCTCTCTAGTCCTTCAGAGAAGGAGAGGAATTAGGTAGAGTCCTGCAAGGATATAAAATTGGTATCCGCGGAAATGATCCATGGATATCCTCAGCCACATATACCTGTGATAGTTTAGAGGTGTGGATTCAGGTAGCTCAGAAGTGAGGACAAAGGCAACCTTTTAGCCAAGACCTTTGGGGAAAAACCAGAAGGCAAGCAGGTCTCATCAATGCTCCCCAGAAGCAAGACAATGAGCGCTGCTTCACAGGTCGAGACACTGAGATACTCGGCTGAGCCTGACACAACTCTTGTTCTTTTCCAGGGATGAGCCTGTCCCGGATGGGCAGTGAGCTCCGCTGCCAGTGCATCAGCACGCACTCCAAGTTCATCCCCCCCAGGAGCATTCAGAACGTGAAGCTGACCCAGAGCGGCCCTCACTGCCAGAACGTTGAAGTCATGTAAGCACTTTTGCCAAATTCTAACTGCTGCCAAATAGGAGGAGACTGCTGCTTTGCATTGTGCTGCTCCAGGAGCTTTCAAAGCCCCACGTCACTCAGGGAGACTCCCCCAAGAATGTTTCCTTTTAAATTCTTAAGAGATTATTTTAGGTACTGCAATTTGCATTTCATAATGTCCAGTACCTCTGGGTGAAAATATAAATCCCAGTGAGGAATAATGTACATTAGCTATAAAGTATTAGGACCTGCATTAACCCAATTCCTGAACCCCTTCTGCAGGTAAAACTCCCACTAAAAATCCAGATTGACCTAGTGTATAACAGAAGAATGAGGCCATTGTGGAAGTCTAGGCAAACTCTGATGAAATAATGAGCGGTCCTCCTGATAAGGACAAGTGTCCTGGGCTTAATTCTGCTTCCATACAGTCTGTGGGAAACTCCCATAGACTGGAATGGTACAGGATCAAGTGCCTCATGCTTCAGTCCTTGCTCACCCAACATTCCCCAGTGTGTCCTTAGGAGATTTCCCTGAAGGAACAATGCAGATATCAGCAACATCAGTGCAGATAAACACACACTTTATATAGAATTTGAATTCATTAGAATATATAAGCAGGGCTGTGCTTTTCATTTTTTTTGGCTTGCCTGGAATGCTTTCAGACAACAAGTGATGTTGGCTAGACCCTCCGCTGTGTAAATTGGTGTAACTCTCTAGTGAGATCAGTGGAACCCATGTCAATCCGTACCAGCCATGCCCATGTCTTAAAAGGTTGAAAGATCCCCTGAGGCAAGTACAAGGAGTCCACCAAGTAGGCAGATGCTTGACCATCTTTGTTTCCCTTCTTTGCAGTGCTACTCTGAAGGACGGCAGAGAAGTGTGTTTGGAACCCACCGCTCCATGGGTGAAGCTGATCATTAAGGCAATTTTGGACAAGTGAGTTGTTTGTCCTCAATTAGTTTAAAGGAATAACTAGGTACTTCTTAACACAAACTGCTTGAGGGTTTCTCCTCAGAGCATAGCAAGTTGTCACAGAACTTGTCTCTCAATCCAGTCAAATAATAGCAATGTCCTACCTTAAGGGAGGGCTGGTGGTTAGATTATAGACCTGAGGTTCTTCCTCTTCTGTGCTCTGCCTCAAGTTTCCTTGGTGAGCTTGGTAAATCATATGCGGGTGGCAGGGGAGGGATCTTGTGAGGATTACCTATTGAGATCCCTCCCTCTGGGGCATCTGGCATTGGCCACTTTCAGCAGACAGGATACTGGGCTAGATAGACCTTTGGTCTGACCCAATATGGCTGTTCTTATGTGGCCATTAGCAATGCAGGGCAGCTGCTGTTCTTTCTGGTGATAGTAGGACACACAAGTGCTCAGTGCTTCTGAATATCAGCCCCCATTCTCCAGCCTGATTTCCCTCTGGGAGTGAAGCAAGAGTAACTATGCCAAAGTTAATGACATTTCACCATTGTGGTGGAGAGCAAGAGTTCTCATGTTTGGTGCAGCAAAATAGGGTGCTCACCCCAACATCAGTACTTGTGAAAATGTGGGTCTCACCTTCTGCCCCACTGAGGAACCTGCAGTACAAAGAAGCCGGTAATTCACGGGTCTTGAGCTAAGCTATTCATATCCCTTCTGTTGAGCACATGTGATTCTAACTAATGATAATTGTCTTGTCACCAGGTTTCTAAACTATTCCTTTTCTTTCTCTCTTTACAGAGCTCAACCCAATGATGAAACAATGCTCTAAGAAAAGCCAAAGAAGAAAAACCACTGCTGTTCTCCAGTTTCCTCCTGAAGGAAACATCTCTGTGAAAATGCTGGCTAGTCTGCAAGCAGCCGGTCTCCTTATGCTAGCACCATCTATTCATTTATTTATTCATTGAGCATCGTTAAGAGACTTTTTTTAAAATGTCCTATAGAATATGGTACTTTGTAAAGCTGAGAACACTGGATAGGGAAAAGTGATTTGCTGATGAAATGAAGACTCGTTGGAAATGACTTAGGCAGGACACAGTTTCAGGCGTGCAATGCACTTGCAGTGCAGCTTCATTTATTCTCAGCCAGGCTCTTTTGCCATTACAGCAGTACAGTGGTGACACTTACCCCTCCCCTGCACAGGCATGTTGAAACATCTGCACTGAGTCTTGGCTAACCTGAGGCTAGCTCCTGACTGGGGTTTAGTGGTTTCAGAAATGAAGTTGTCAAAGTACTGTTATTGGGTGGGCATTATTTATTGTGCTGTAGCACATTGACTATTTTATAGCTTTCTCTATTTAAAAAGTTAATATTTGAGTCAAAGAACTCAAACTATTTATTTAAGTTATTTTGATTCATCTGGATTTTTAATCTAATATGCTAATTCCTTATGAAAATGAAATATGTGAAGTTCCTGGTGTTGTGTGAGTTTTATCTTAATTTATTTAATTTTGTTCAATGAATGGAAAAATGTCCAGGCTCATGTTCAACTCTTCATGTGCATTTTGGAATTCCGTCATTTTTACATTAAATTGTGTGCTTAAAACCTGATGTATTTTCTCTTTCTTGGTTGCTGGCACTTGGCTTGATCATCAAATGATCAGGGTTCAAAAAAAGAGCTAGATGAATTCATGGACAATAGCCATCCTGGCTAATAGCCATTGATGGACCTAAGGATGGTTTCCCTACCCTGTGTTTGTCAGAGACTGGGAATGGGTGACGGGGGATGATCACTTGATGATTCCCTGTTCTGTTCACTGCCCTGGGGACACTTGGCATTGGTCACTGTTGGAAGACAGGGCACTGGGCTAGATGGACCTTTGGTCTGACAGAATATGGCCACACTCATGTATTTCTGCAGCAGGTGGAAGTAACCCAGTTAGGAGTAAGTTGGCATTTCTCAAACTGATGGCCAAATGTAAGCTCAATAAGCAGACAGCAGCAGAACTCATAGGGCCTGGTCTAAGACACATGGGGGACTGTGTTGGCTCAATGTCATGCACACTCCAAGTTTCTTCTCTGGGTGGTCCATGGGGTTTGGTCTCCACAGTTCTGAAAGGGGTGCAATAATGTTGGGGTTTTGGGAATGGCTGTTCTATACTTCAGCAGCTCCCAACCTTTCCAGACTACTGTACCCCTTTCAGGAGTCTAACTTGTCTTGCAGGCTGCCAGTTTCACCTCCCTTAAAACCTACTTACTTTAAAACAATCAGACAGGTCCCAGAGGGGTAGCTGTGTTAGTCTGTAACCGAAAAAACTTAAACAAATGAATGGTGCTGTAGGTCCTTAGAGACTAATCAAAAATGTTGATGGTATCATGAGCTTTCGTGGGTGCAACAGGAAAATACAAAAGTGCCTCAGCCCTCTATTACTGAGCAATTGCTTATTTTCTCATAGCATTATAAAATAAATCAACTGGAAAATGCATTGAAATATAAGAACAGTATAGCATACTTAGAAAATAAACAAGTCATTTTCTGTATGAAGTTTTACTTTGTACTAAATTCTTGTGTGGCTTTTCTGTAGCCTATTAGAAAACTAAGCAAGTTTTTAGATAAGTTGATGTACTTGCTAGACCTCTACAATCCCACGTCCCAGGTTATACACACCCTGTGTTAGTATATAGGTTCATTTGTCAGCCTGAGGTAGAATTTGGGGTTTGTCTTTTTGATACTCTTTCACATTTACACTAATATGTGAACAAAGCCATTGTGTGTGTTGCTTCTGCCTGGTCAGATGGGTTTGTTAATACAGGTTGAATGTCTCTAGTCTGGCACCAAACCACGGGAGGGCAATATTGTCTGGCAGCATCACCAATGCTTCCAATGCTTACTGGGTTCTTAGAAGACATTTAAAGGTAAGATGAAGTTAAATAAAAACACAGAGAAGCAGGACTGGTGGCTATAAAGAAACTTTATGGGATTGCAAAAAGTTGGCTGCACCCATAACAGGTGGACATCAAGCTAACTAAAATCATGCCGGACCAGAGAGTGTCAGAGTAGAGAGGTTCAGCCTGTATAATGGGAAGAAACAAAGGCTAGAACTAAAGTGTTAAAGGGTATGGTGAGAGTGTAATATATGAGCATAGGCAGGAATCCTTTCTGAAGCCACGTTCAAGCAACCAGTTGGGAAAGGCAAGGAATGATAGGAAAGGCAGGCATAAGAAACCCCCAAAGCCCAAAGAATGCCTGCTCCTGACGAAAACAAACTTGCTACTTACATCTCCCATGGGGAACAAAAGAGGTGGCAGGAAGACCCCAGACTCATGACTCTCCAAAATGGAACAGGACTGTAGTTGTAAGGGTTGGGACTGGGGCGTACATGGCAGATGTACTTGGGGCTGCTAAGAAGGAGGAGAAGGGACGAATGGGGACACAGGCAGGGCTCTGGTGTCACAGCTGGGAAAAGGGATAGAGGGTAAAGGCTCTGAGCATCAATGCTGGGAAACAGACTCTGCCACCGTGTAGCACAACAGATGTGATTACTTGGAACTAACCCCAATAACATCATTTTGTCTGAACTTCAAATTTCTCATCTTCTGCTTTCTGTCTGCCTAACAGGAACCACGGGAGGCCATGAAAGGCAAGCCCTTTAACGCCCTGGTTGAGAAACAGTGCTTGACAGCATTATTCCTCCGCCTGAACTCACAGGCAAACGTTTTGAGTGCAGGTGAGCTCTATGAATCAGGTAATCTGAGGAGGTGTTTCTGGCATCAGGGCAATCAGATGTGGTGCAGTGGAGTGTTTGTTTTCAGGCAGGCACATTATTAGTAGTTGGAAATGTTTTATCTTTGGACTTTAAAAAAACGGCAGCCTGCCTACCCCAGAATCTTGCCAAGCACTGTTGAAATCATGGGAATTAAAGGACTATACTTAATTAGTAGCAGATGCTTCCTAATACTATTTTTTGAGGGAAAATGATGACAACTATTTCTGACCAGTGGTGTAGTGGTAAAAAAGGAGATAAACACCTAAAATACCTCCAAAGAGAAAGGCTAACCTCCATTTACCCCCACCTATTCTACTGTTTCTGACTCTGCCCTTCTTACTCTGACCACATTCAATGTATTCAGAAATACTATGATAATTTTGGGCTGCCCCCAAAGAAGTACTAGTTAGCAATAAAATTCAGAGATACAAAGGAATGAACAAAGAAACTTTAGTCAGAGCAGTTCCGAGGTGTTTGCAACAGATGTGCAAAAAGAACGTTAGTTAAGCATCACGCTGGTGAAATGACCAAGTTTCAAAACTGTAACTGTGGACATGAGCTGGCCCAACTGACACCTTGCTCCCAAACTTAGCTATCGGTTCAAAGCAGGGCAAATTCAACCCCCAGACCTGAATACCTTGGAACTTCAAAAAATTCAAAAAGCCAGATGTGATTGCTGCAACCGTGGCTTGAATAGCCTCCATCGTGTTAGTATCCTGCTGCCGTGGAGGGAAAACTTGAAGATCTATGTTATGCCAGACCCTGGGTTTCTGTCTCTTCCTTTCCCCCAGATGCTCTTCCATCAAACTCTAATGCCCCCATTACATCATACCAACACACAAAGGGAATTGTACAGCTGTGCTGCATTAACGGTGCAGAACCCAACAAGTCCCTGCTCCAACTTCTGCCATTCCCACTTGAGAAACCACTCCTGGTCTGCAGAGTGCAGCAAATCTGCAGATATCTGTACACACATCATTCCATCAGGAAGAGGACGAGGATGAACCTGGGGATCCCATGGACTCACTGTATAGATAAGCCCTTGCGCTGGTGGAAACGCTGCCACCAGTTGATCCTCTGGACACAGTGGAATGCCATTCTGGTGCCATGAGACAAGCACAGACTGGTGGAACTGCACAGTGCTGCAGGTATGGGATGATCAGCCATGGCTGCAAAACTCCTGAATGCACAAAGCCACTCTCATGGAACTTTGCAAATGGCTTTCCCCCATCCTGGAGCACAGGGACATCTGAATGAGATCTGTTCGGAACATGGGGAAGAGCGAGGCAATAGCCCTGTGGAAGCTCGCAACACCAGATAGCTACCAGTCAGTTGGGAATCAATCTGGAGTGGGGAAATCTACAGTGGGGACTGTTGTTATACAAGTAGCCAAGGCCGTCAATACCATTCTGTTATGGAGGTTAGTGTCTCTGGGAAATGTGGATATCATAGTAGATGGTTTTGCCACAATGGGGTTCCCTAACTGTGGTGGGGCGATAGACGGAATGCACATCCCTATCTTGGTACCTGACTACCTTGCCAAAGAGTACATAAACCACAAGAGGTACTTCCCAACAATGCTGCAGGTGTTGGTGGATCACAAGGGCCATTTCACCGACATCAACATGAGATGCCCGAGAAAGGTGCGTGATGCTCCTATCTTTAGGAGCCTTCAGAAAGATGCACCCTGGAACTTTCCACCCAGACTGGAAAATCAGAATTAGAGAGGTGGAAATGTCAATAGTGATCCCTGGGAGCCAGCCTACCTCTTGCTCTTGTGGCTCATGAAGCCATACACGGGCAGCAGGGACTGCAATAAGGAGCACTTCAACCACAGGCTGAGCAAGTGCAGAATGATGTGAACTTAAATGTGCTTTGGGGCATTTAAAGGGTGGGTTTAGGAGTCTCCTTACTAGGTTGGACCTCAGGGACAGCAACATTCCCTTTGTGGCACAGCCTGTTGTGCGCGCCACAATGTTCGTAAGAGCAAGGGTAATGTTATCTGGCAGGGTGGGAGCTGAGAAAGAATGCCTAGCCAGAGATTTTGACACCTAGACACCAAGATGATGAAGAGATGACAGTGCAGGGCAGTGCAAATCAGAGAGGCCTTGAAAGAAAGTTTCATATATGGCCAGTTTTGAGATTCATGCACGTTGCTCTCAGTGAGGTGCCCCTGCTTTCAGTGTCTTTGCCTGCAATCTCTGCGATACAAGCAATAGACTCTTGTGCAGAGATCATGCATTTGTATTTGGGGAAGACAGCAGGGACAGAAAAGAAGTTCATGGTGGGACCCAAAGAAGGGAGGGGAAGGAGATCGGCAAGGCAAGAAAGACAGCCTTTTGCCTCCTGAGGGCTGGGAGGTTGAATGTGTGGCTGCCCATTGAGTCACCCTCCCCACCGGCCGTGTTGTGGGGTCCCTGAGGGTGAACGCTATGGAACTGGGTGGAGAGGGAAAGTTGTTGTGCACAGGGTGGGAGGGTGTTCCTCTCCAGGCTCACTGCTCACTCCATTACAGTTTTCAGGAAAGAAAAAATATTGTGCTGTTGCTTCAGGAAATCCTCCTGATGTTTTAGTTCCCTTCATGCTTTCCTGTCTTGCCTTTCCTGTCCTGCCACTCCACTCTCATCTCTTCTAGGAGAGTAATCCTCCACTCCATTTGCTCCATTCACTCCTTGAACATATATCCATTTTCGCTGGCAGGTATGTGAGAGACGGACAGCTGCTGGAGCTTGGGGAGGACGTAGCAAGCTGCCCGCTATTCTCACTGTAACAAAAAGTTACAAGGGTACACATTGCAGGAGATTAATTGTGTTAAACCTAATCTGTTAATGTACAGCCAAGGTCTCTGTAAAGTTATGCTTTAATGTGACCACTGTACAGCAGGTATATAGCAGAGATCTCAAGGGAACCTCTGGACTCAGGCCAAGGCAGGCATGGTAACAGACCAACCAGAGAAAGATCCTGCAGGTAGGACTCAGGCGGGGGACTTACAGGGTCCATGTATGCCACCATGGCAGGGTAGCAGTTCATGCGGTTTCCCTCCTGTGTGTCTGGCACACTCCTCTTCCTGGAAGAGTGCTACTTTCCCATTCCAGAGGAGTCCGCGGGGGCATCACAGGGTCCGGTCATGAAGGCCGAAGGTCAGGAGGGAGGAAGGGGGTACCAGAGGCTGAAGCCATTGTAGCAGAAGAGGCATCAGCTAACAGCTTCCCCTCCTCCTTCATCCAAGTTGCCATGCAGGATATCAGTCTTATCTGAATCACACAGATAGGGAGCTAATGCTGACTGATTGTGGCCAGAAACCTGGGCCCTATGCTGCAGTGCTTTGTGCTGCAATGACGCCAGACAACTTACTGATGGCTTAGCATGAGAGGGTGTCCTACCATGGAGGATGGAGTAAGGCAGGCTGTGACGACGCGTCGGGGTTCCCCCTACTCCTGCACCCCCGTAGTGGCACAAACAGACTCCACCAGTGAGTAGAATAGAGGGAGTTTATTGCTTCTCTAGGATACAGAACAGCATAGATGTAATCCAGTTACAGGGCCAGGCCTAGGATGCCTCAGCCCCCCTTGAGATGGGGGAGACTGGGCCCCAAAATCCCAGCCCCCTAGTTTAGGCTGCTTCCTCCGTGATTCCAGACAGAAACTGACTCTCTTCCAGCCCTGCCCCCCAGACGGGGGTTGGTCTCCGCCTTCCTCCCTTTGTCTCTCTCCCTGGGAGGCAACCTGTCGGACAGGTTGTGAGACCCTTGCCTAGTGACTCATCCGCTGTACTGTTGGGCAGTGCTACAAATAGCTGCCAGTGGAGGTCACTCACTGCCCAAGCCCAGCAACCAGCAAGGCACCATCATACCACACTGGGTTATAGAGCAGACAGCACCCCCACTACGTCACAGCCACACAGGCCTCCCCAGAAACCTTGTGAGAAAGATCAAAGAGTTTGTATCTGAGCGCTTCATGGAAATATGCAGAGAGGATTCCCGCTCCATCTCCAGACATGTTAACAAGCTGTTCTGGGCCGCCAGCACGGTGCAGACACAAAGTATGCCACACATCACACCGAACTGCCTTAACCTGCTTGCAGTAAGAAAAAAAATATGAACTCACCAGAAGTGTCTTCCCAGGGATCAGTGCTCGCCTGGGATATGTCCTGAGGAGGGGAGGGGGAGAGGATTGGCTCCAAGGCTATGAAAAGTTCTTGGCTGTCACCAATTGCCAACTGGCCATTCTCCTCATCTTCCTCCTCCTCCCACTCTGCCACCATGCTACCCCCCATGCTGCTGCGTGGAGTGCGTTGGGAGGACTCCACAGTCTCACTTGAGAAACTGGTCAGGTCACCCCCTAGAATCGCATGCAGCTGGTCATAGAAATGGCATGTGTGTGGTGATGCACCAGACTGTCCATTTGCCTCCTTTGTCTTGTGGTAGGACTGCCCCAGCTCCTTTATTTTAACTCCTCACTGCTGGATGTCCATGGAGTAGTCTTTGGCCACCAGGCAGTTTGCAATTTTCACGTAAATATTGGCATTTCTTTTGCTGTTTGGAGTTCAGAGAGAATGGATTCCTATCCCCACACCTCAGTGAGGTCCAAGATCTTCTGCACGCTCCATGCTGGTGTTCTTTTGTGCCCAAGGGAACTGGAGTTCATGGGACTTGAAGTCATGGCCACGTGTGCTGATCACGTGTGCTGCCTGCTCTAAAATGTGCTAGCAACCCTAGCTACATGGGAAATGAAATCGACACTTTCCTGGGACTTTATCTGTTCTCCTGGAGAGTAGTAAAAGTGCACGTTCTGGGCAGAGCGGTCAGAGTGGGGCACTCTAGGATGCCTCCCAGAGGCCAAGAACCTTAACTTTCGCACAGCTGCATCTATGCTACCATAAATTCAACCAGGCAAGGTCAAAAAATTTCAGTGCTTTTTCTGAAAAAGCACCAAAATAGACTTCAGTGGCCCTTGAGGTCAACAGAACAGGCTTGGTAGCATGGACACGTTGTTTAGAAAATTGACCTTCTGTGGCTAAATTTGATATGAACTCTTAGTGTAAACAGGCCTTAGAAATCCTAACCCCATTGAAGTTTCTGTGAGTGTTGACATCACTTTCAGTGGGGCCAAGATTTCGGGTGTTTAAAATCAAAGTAAGTAGAGAAGTAGAAGCTGACTCCACTTTAGAAAGAGAAATTTTATTTTATATGTATACATTCTGGCTACGTCTAGACTGGCATGATTTTCCGCAAATGCTTTTAACGGAAAAGTTTTTCCGTTAAAAGCATTTGTGGAAAAGAGCGTCTAGATTGGCATGGATGCTTTTGCGCAAAAGCACTTTTTGCGGAAAAGCGTCCGTGCCAATCTAGATGTGGTTTTGCGCAAGAAAGCCCCGATCGCCATTTTAGCCATTGGGGCTTTTTGCATAAAGCAATTCTGGGTTGTCTACACTGGCCCTCTTGAGCAAAAGCATTTGCGCAAGAGGCTTTTGCCAGCGGGGCGTCATTGTATTTGCGCAAGAAGCACTGATTTTGTACATTACAAAGTCAGTGCTCTTGCAAATTCAAGTGGCCAGTGTAGACAGCTGGCAAGTTTTTGCGCAAAAGCAGCCGCTTTTGCGCAAAAACCTGCCAGTCTAGATGCAGCCTCTGAGTATATGATAGGACACTGGATTAAAAGTACAATTTTATCATTTCTACTAACAAAAAAAAAATCACAGCCAAAGAAATGCTGAGGGAAAGTCAGGAGTTCAATGTGTCCTTAACTAGCCACATGATAATAAAAAAGAATATAAAGGGATTGTCAAATAAGTTACAAAACAATAATAAGTTATACAGACCTACCTCTTCCCCTGAGGTAACTACACAATGATTTTGTACATCTTATTTTTTATTCATTTTTTATTCATTAATAAGGAGCTTGCTTTGAATGATAGCCAACTCCTTGTTCATCTAGGAAGGGGATTTACCCACAGCCATGTGACTCATTTTGCGATAGCTTTTTGCATGCTTTGGGAATTTTCTCTGACACAATCTAAAGGGGTGGTGTTGCTGCTAATTATATCCCAGGAGGACAATATATAACGCTGGTTTACACAGCTCCAGCATCAGAAACTGGAGACGAGTGAGCTCTCCACTCCTCGCAAGCAGAGGCAGAAGAAAAAAGGAAACCTCTCTTATCATGAACGGCAAGGCTGTTGTTGCTGTCTTGGCTCTTTTCCTGCTCTACGCAGCGGTGGCAGAAGGTAAGCCAAACACTCCTAAAGCTCACTTGATTTGTCTTATGCACCTATCGTGCACACTCAAAAGGAAAGATATTTTTAGACTTTTTAAAAAATGTGATGTCCCGGTAAACTTTTTCAGTCTAACTTTCTTTTCAACAAGTTCTGCCTTTTAGAAAGCTGAAAATCAGTATCTGCTCTGTAGAGCTGCTGACACCTTTTGGACAATGTTGAGACATAGCCTAGTTACAGGAGCATAATTTTCTATAGTATTCTCCTTACAATGTGCTTTCCCCCTCATTCTGAAGGCATTTAATTGAAGACAGGGCCCTCTTAATAAAATGCTGACCTATGCCTCTTGTTTCTATCCTGGATAGAGTCATAATCCTTTTTGTGTCACCATAGTGACACATGGAGAATGCAATCCCAGTGAAGAATAGAAGTAAGAGAACAGCACATGATCAGAAAGTCACCTCCAAACTGATGAAAAGGAAGGGGCCAGATTGCTGTGTCCTTAGGTCCATGATTTTAAAAACTAGGCTTATCCTTGCAAATAAATCAGAATTTGGCCAAGTAAGAGCAGGTTTAAAAAAAAAAGCCCTGGTGACATAGAATTGTCTTAAGAAAACCCCCCAAACATTACTTTATAGAATGAACCTCTCTCCAATCCTTTGGAGGAGGAGAGGTTTTAGATAGAGTCCTGGAAGGATACAAAATTGGTATCCGCAGAAATGATCCATGGATATCCGCAGCCACATACATAGATACCTGCAGTAGCTTAAAGGTGTGGATTCAGGTAGCTTAGAAGTGAGGACAAAGGCAACGTTTTAGCCCAGACCTTAGGGGAAAACCCAGAAAGCAAGCAGGTGTAATCAGTGCCCCAAGAAGCAAGACCATGTACTCTGCTTCACAGGTCTAGACACTGAGATACTCAACTGAGCCTGACACAACTCTTGTTCTTTTCCAGGGATGAGCCTGTCCCAGATGGGCAGTGAGCTCCGCTGCCAGTGCATCAGCACGCACTCCAAGTTCATCCCCCCCAGGAACATTCAGGACGTGAAGCTGACCCAGAGCGGCCCTCACTGCCAGAACGTCGAAATCATGTAAGCACTTTTGCCAAATTCTAACGGCTGCCAAATAGGAGACTGCTGCTTTGCATTGTGCTGCTGCAGGAGTTTTCAAAGCCCCACACCACACAGTGTTTTTTTATTAAATTCTTTCTTGAGACATTATTTTAGGTTTTGCACTTTGCTTTTCAGAGTGTCTAGCATGTCTGGGGTAGAAATGCAAATCCCAATGGGAAACAAAGGGCATTAGCTATACAATACTAGAACCTGGCAGGCTCCCGAAGTCCCTCTGCACGTAAAACACCCACTAAAAATACTGATTGATTCTAGTGTCAAACAGAAGAATGAGACCATTGAGCAAGTCTGGGCAAGCTCTGATGAAATAGTGAGCAGCCCTACTGCAAAGGACAAGTATCCTGGACTTGATGCTGCTACCATTCTCTCTGTGGGAAACTCCCATGGACTGCAGTGGAACAGGATCAAGCGCCACATGCTGCGGTCCTTGCTCAGACAATATTTCCCACCATGTACTTAGGAGGTTTCCCTGAAGAAGCAATGCAGATATCAGCCTCTTACATGAGGCTGAGTAACATCTGTGCAGAGAAACACACACATACGCAGAGCGTGATACCAGGCAATATTCAAAAGACACAAATGCATTAGAATAGATATAAGGAGAGAGCTTTGCACTTTTATTCTCCTTCAAACCTGGAACGCTTTCAGCCAAAAAATGACATGGGGCTAGACCCTCCGCTGTGTAAATTGGTGTAACTCTCTAGTGAGATCAGTGGAACCCATGTCAATCCGTACCAGCCATGCCTACGTCTTAAAAGGTTGAAAGATCCCCTGAGGCAAGTACAAGGAGTCCACCAAGTAGGCAGATGCTTGACCATCTTTGTTTCCCTTCTTTGCAGTGCTACTCTGAAGGACGGCAGAGAAGTGTGTTTGGAACCCACCGCTCCATGGGTGAAGCTGATCATTAAGGCAATTTTGGACAAGTGAGTTGTTTGTCCTGAATTAGTTTAAAGGAATAACTAGGTACTACTTAGCACAAACTGCTTGAGGGTTTCTCCTCAGAGCATAGCAAGCTGTCACAGAACTTGTCTCTCAATCCCGTCAAATAACAGCAATATCCTACCCTAAGGAAGGGCTGGTGGTTAGAATATAGACCTGAGGTTCTTCCTGTTCTCTGCTTTGCCTCAAGCTTCCTTGGTGAGCCTGGGTAAGTCATATGTGGGTGGTAGGGGAGGGATCACGTGAGGATTACGTATTGAGATCCCTCCCTCTGGGGCATCTGGTATTGGCCATTGTCAGTAGACAGGATACTGGAGGAGATAGACCTTTGGTCTCACCCAGTATGGCCGTTCTTATGTGGCCATTAGCAATGCAGGGCAGCTGCTAGTCTTTCTGGAAACAATGGGACTCACAGGTGCTCAGTGCTTCTGAATATCAGCCCCCACTCTCCAGACTGATTTCCCTGATGCTGCGAACCAAGAGTAACTATGCCACAGTGAATGACGTTTTACCATTGTGGTGGAGAGCAAGAGTTCTCATGTTCTGGGCAGCAAGATAGGGTGCTCACCCCAGCATCTGTACTTGTGAAAATGTGGGTCTCACCTTCTGCCCCACTGAGGAACCTGCAGTACAAAGAAGCCGGTAATTCATGGGTCTTGAGCTAAGCTATTCAAACCCCCTCTGTTGAGCCCATGTGGTTCTAACTAATGATAATTGTCCTGTCACCAGGTTTCTAAACTATTCCTTTTCTTCCTTTCTTTACAGAGCTCAACCCAATGGTGAAACAATGCTCTAAGAAAAGCCAAAGAAGAAAAACCACTGCTGTTCTCCAGTTTCCTCCTGAAGGAAACATCTCTGTGAAAATGCTGGCTAGTCTGCAAGCAGCCGGTCTCCTTCTGCTAGCACCATCTATTCATTTAGGAGCATCGTTAAGAGACTTTAAAAAAAATGCTCTATAGAATATGGTACTTTGTAAAGCTGAGAACAGTGGATAGGGAAAAGTGATTTGCTGATGAAATGAAGACTCGTTGGAAATGACTTAGACAGGACACAGTTTCAGGCGTGCAATGCACTTGCAGCACAGCTTCATTTATTCTCAGCTAAGCTCTTTTGCCATTACAGCAGTACAGTGGCGACACTTACCCCTCTCCTGCACAGGCATATTCTAACAGTCTTTGCTAACCTGAGGCTAGCTACTGACTGGGGTTTTGTGGTTTCAGAAATGAAGCTGCCAAAGTGCTGTTATTGGGTGGGCATTATTTATTGTGCTGTAGCACATTGACTATTTTATAGCTTTCTCTATTTAAGAAGTTAATATTTGAGTCAAAGAACTCAAACTTTATTTATTTAAGTTATTTTGATTCATCTGGATTTTTATTCTAATATGCTAATTCCTTATGAAAATGAAATATGTGAAGTTCCTGCTGTTGTGTGAGGGTTTTATGTTAATTTATTTAATTTTGTTCAATGAATGAAAAAATGTCAAGGCTCGGGTTCCAATTTTCATGTGCATTTTGGAATTCCATCATTTTTACATTAAAGTGTGTACTTAAAACCTGATGTATTTTCTCTTTCTTGGTTGTTGGCACTTGGCTTGATCTTTGTCATCAAATAATCAGGGTTCAAAAAAGAGCTAGATGAATTCATGGACGATAGCCATCCTGGCTAATAGCCATTGATGGACCTAAGGATGGTTTCCCTACCCTGTGTTTGTTAGAGGCTGGGAATGGGTGACAGGGGATGATCACTTGATGATTCCCTGTTCTGTTCACTGCCCTGGGGACACTTGGTCTTGGTCACTGTTGGAAGACAGGGCACTGGGCTAGTCTGACCCAATATGGCCATACTGATGTATTTCTACCAGAAGTCTGGAATCTGGTAGAGCCACACTGCAGATCTGCAGCAGATGGAAGTAACCCAGTTAGGAGTAAGTTGGCATTTCTCAAACTGATGGCCAAATGTAAGCTCAATAAGCAGACAGCAGCAGAAACTGGGGGCCTGGTCTGAGATGCATGGGGGACTGTGTTGGTTCAGCATCATGCACACTCCAAGTTTCTTCTCTGGGTCGTCCATGGGGTTTGGTCTCCACAGTTCTGAAAGGGGTGAAATAATGTTGGGGTTGTGGGAATGGCTGCTCTTTACTTCAGCAGCTCCCAACCTTTCCAGACTACTGTACCCCTTTCAGGAGTCTGGCTTGTCATGCAGGCTGCCAGTTTCACCTCCCTTAAAACCTACTTACCGAAAAAAACCAAAACAGACAGGTCTCAGAGGGTTACCTGTGTTAGTCTGTACCTTAAAAAAACAATGAATGGTCCTGCAGCCCCTTAGAGACTAACCAAAAATGTTGATGGTATTACGAGCTTTCGTGGGTGCAACACAAAAATACAAAAGTGCCACAGCCCACTATTACTGAGCAATTACTTATTTTTTCATTGCATTATAAAATAAACTGGAAAGTTCATTGAAATATAAACACAATATAGCATACTTAGAAAATAAACAAGTCATTGTGCAATGGAATCACCTTTGCTTCTCTCTTCATGACCATAGAGCACAGCTATCCTGCTTACAGAATGTTTGTTTGCTCAGATAACAGCTACAGGACTCAAAAGTTGACAATTTATAAGTGATAGTGCTTAGTATCTATAGTGGCTGTATCTATATACCACATTCGTTAATCATTAAAAATACATCCTTCATGATTGCTTCCTGGGCTGCGTGCGATATATTTACACAAATACTGCACTTATAGTTGTGAGAATTTCAGACAAACTTTGATCTAGGGTTAAATAATTTCATCACAATCAGAGAAATTGACTTCTGCAACACAGTCAGGGCTCTCCACGGTTACAATCCCTTCCCTTGACCTTCCAGCCTTTAAGTAGATGCAAAGAACGGTCAGTTGAGTTCCTTAGTGGTGTTTCTTGGAGATTACAGCACATGTGGATCACCCAGTGCCCATGCGCCCCAGCACAGCAGACAAACATTTTTACTAGCAGTGGCCAGTAGTGGTCTCATATGCACCCTGCATGCCCTAACACGGCCTTCTCCCCACAGAATGAAGGTACAGTGACCTCGAACGCTAGTCAGTTCCTGCATAAGACCGTCAGCTGCCTGAATAGATCTTGGGTTGTGGGAGCCACATGTGTGGAGCATCTCAAAGAGCCACAGTTACTATCAGGTAAATAACAGTTTTCTGTTTCTATTTACAGCACATGTGGAATCCACTGAGGGCAATTAATCAGGAGTCACCTTTAAGCACCTAGGAACTAGGAGTTATCTAAGGCCACGTCTCCACTTTTCAGAGGATCAGTGCTTTGGTGATCAATCTTCTGGAGTTTGATTTAGGTGGTCTAGTGAAGATCTGCTAAATCGAATGCTGAGGGCATTCCTGTCAGCTCTGATACTCCTCACAGTTGTGAGGAGTAAGGGAAATCAATGGGAGCATTTCTCCCATTGACCTCCTACTCAGCTTAAGGCACATTGACTCCAGCTATGTTATTTACGTTGCCAACATTCCAGCTGTAGTGTGAACCTGTTCTAAGAGACTGTGAAACAGCAATTCCAAACAAAGAGTCCAGTCAAAATTGTAGGCCTGGAAGGACTTCCAGAGGGCATGTAGTCCAGTCTCCTGAACTCATGGCAGGACTAAGTATTATTTAGATCTCCAAGCGGTGACTAATAATAATATCTGGCAAACTTATGAACTGAAGACCAGGCAGCTGCGCTACATATTTCCTGTACTGGAAATCCAATGTAAACATGCAACCCACAGAGCTTGATTTCTGGTAGAGTTCGGATGTTTGACAGAGTATTGTTCTTATTAATACCAGAAGTAGTTCCAGTACAACCCGCCTACCCATTTTGAAAGTCTTAGTGATGAAAAATTTACCATGAACAATGAAAAAAGGCCTTGATGTTTTAGGAAAAAATTAGTTCTACCTAATACAAACCAATGGCCTTCTGACTTAGAAGGTAAGTAATTTAGAGGCAGAAAGTGAAGAATGAGAGTTTCAGGGAAAACCTGGAAAAATGAATGAACTGATCACTATCAGATTTTTATATCACTTTTAGAATTAAATTATGGATGTGGTCTTCTAGTTAACTCTATGCACGTGAAAAAAATATGGGAAGAAAGCACTACATTAAAGTCCTAGAGTGGAGTGGATCTGTCTCACGGGAATAAAAATGTGGGCAAGCCCGCTCATAAAGGTGGTTCACGGGTGGATGAGAGAAAAGCCTGGCCCCCTCTACTGAAAGAAGAAATGCCGATATTGTTGCCAAATGGTCTTTGATTGAAGTGGCAGATAGTCCTAAATGCTTTAAAGATAAGAGGTCATTTGTACTAAGATCATCTTTAGACATAGTCTATAAGGATTTTTTTCCCATTTGACAGTGCTTCTAGTCCTAGTAGATAATATTCTGCTAGGGATACGAATGGTCTGCAATATCTGTCTACAGAGTATTTCCAGCTGTCTTCCAGGTCTTGATACAGAGCAGCTGGGTTTGGGTGGAGAGCCATGCCAGTATTCTGTGATACCATCAACCTAAATTAGGAAGTGTGACAAATTGGTGATCTGAACCAAAACTGGTGAGGCCCATCAGTACCCACTTGTGTAATTCCAGAATTTTCTTGCCTTATTTTCTGTCACACCCTTTGAATCCATGGAAATAAGGGGATGACATGTGTGCTTGCCATCACAAGTAGGTGTGACCAAATCATGAATGTATCTGCTGGAGATCCACATCACTTTCCTGCTTCATAACAAAATATCAGATTTTTCCTGTTTTGAACCATCACAAATAAGTCAGTCTGGAGAAGTCCACATTCTTGGAAAACGTAGTATTGAATTTTTCAATTCCCATTGGTGGAATGAACACAATTTCCTGCTCAGGGAGTCGGCTAAACTGGTGTTCTCTCCTGCAAGGAGAAGAGCTGAGACAGTCATATGATTCTGAATGCATCACTCCCAAAAGTTCCCCGGCTTCTTGACAAAGGCGGCCTGATTTTCCTGTCTGTTTATGGGGACGTGTTGCGGTTCAATTTTCCCTCCAGATCCCTTAACTAAACAGGCTAACCAAAAATGACAAGTACACGAAGCATAAAGTCTCAGAGGGGTAGCCATGGTAATCTGTATCTGCAAAAACAACAAGGAGTCCTGTGGCATAAGAACATAAGAATGGCCATTCTCAATCAGACCAAAGGCCCATTTAGCCCAGTAGCCTGTCTGCCGACAGTGGCCAGTGCCAGGTGCCTCAGAGGGGGTGGACCGAAGACAATGATCAAGTGATTTGTCTCGTGCCATCCATCTCCAGCCTCTGACAAACAGAGGCCAGGGACACCATTTCTATCCCCTGGCTAATAGCCTTTTATGGACCTAATCTCCATGAAATTATCTAGCCTCTCTTTAAACTCTGTTATACTCCTAGCCTTCACAGCCTCCTCTGGCAAGGAGTTCCATAGGTTGACTATGCGCTGTGTGAAGAAGAACTTTCTTTTATTAGTTTTAAACCTGCTACCCATTAATTTCATTTGGTGTCCTCTAATTCTTCTATTATGGGAACTAATAAATAACTTTTCTTTATTCACCCTCTGCACACCAGTCATGATTTTATATAACTCTATCATATACCCCTTCAGTCTCCTCTTTTCTAAGCTGAAAAGTCCCATTCGTTTTAGCCTCTCTTCATAAAAGAGACTTAGATTTTAGAGCCTTAGAGGCTTAAATTTATTAGGGCATAATGTTTTGTGGGTAAAACTCACTTCATCAGATGAATTGGAGTGGAAGTTACAGAGGCAGGGGTATATATAAGAACAACAAAAGAAAGAAGTTACTTGTGTTAATGAAGCTAATCAAGTCAGAGTAGGAGTAGCTCATTCACACCATTTGGTGTGGAGATATGAAGACCAAGAGAGGGGAAATTGTCTTTCTAGTATGTAAGCCAATTAAGATTCTTATTCAATTCTAAAATGATTGTACTGAATTTGCAAATGAACTCCAGTGCAGCTATTTCCATCTGTAATCGGGTTTTGAAATTCTTTTGGAGAAAGATGGCTACTTTCAAATCCATTACTGAATGTCCAGGGAGGTTAAAGTGTTTCCCTTAAAGGTTTGTGTATGTTAGCTTTCCTAATGTCTGATTTGTGTCCATTTATCCTTTGGCACAGAGACTGTCTGGTTTGGCCACTAGACATGGCAGAGGGGCATTGCTGGCCCTTAATGGCACAGATTACGCTAGTTAAGGTGCAGGTATAAAGAAATTACTACCAGCTATCCGACTAAGTACTAAACACCCAGATAACTGGGGGCTGGGGGAACAACACTGTGATATTGGGCGCACTGCCTAAGAAGGATACTGAGTGACAGATGGGAGTGGCTGTGAAATGAAAGCTGCCTGGGATTATTGATAGTCTCCTGCCGCCAAAAACTGGAGAATACAGAAAAACACCAAAGATAAAAGCCTGGTCCCGCTCAAAGCAACACTCAGGCAGAAGTGGCAAGAGCTGGCACCACTGCACCTTCCTGCCATGGAACCTGAGTCGTGGCCAAGATTTCTCTCAGTTCTTTCATCTTCTTAAACAAGGTGGAGCCTGGAAGGAGGAGGAAGCCTGAGGCCTTTGCTCTTCAGGCCTGGAAAATAGGAGTGGAGCTGGGTGTGTCTTCATTTCCTGTAGTCTTCTCAGTAGCCCCCAACCCCACCCCAGAGAAGAAAGGCAGCTTTCAGAGATACTGCTCCATTCCCCTGGGCAACTTGGCTGCCGTGGGAAAGTGGGAGTGGGGAGCTGGGTGGGCACCAGCATGGGGGTGGGTACTGACAGGTCCCTCCGCGGGCAAGGCTGACACAGCTGTGCTTCCTGACGTCAGATAGAGAATGGAGGCTCGGCTGGTGCCAATCCCCTTTCCTGGGATCGAGGAAGTGGGTGACAGGCTGGGATAAAGGAGTTTGGAAGAGCTCTTGCTGCCAGGTGGCAGAGGGTGGTGTTGGCCCAGGGCACAGCTGTGTGAGGTGCTGGGGATGGTTCTCCTGGGATCAGGAGTGGCTGACTCCCACGCCAACCCTCACAGCACAGCTCTCCAAAGCCCCAACGCTCAGAGACCCGCTCTCTGCCTATTGCGGCTCGGGCAGATCCCATGGGAGACAAAAGAAAGCTGTCAAGTGTGTGTGTGGGGGGGATGCTCCATGGGAGGGACAGCGGGAGGTGGTGGTGGGGGGAAGGCAAAGCTTTAGCTCTGGGGAAAGACCGTTTTTAGAATAAAAACACGTTTTCTGTTCTTGGAGAAATATCGAACTCTGCTTATGCTCCGTATTATTCCCCCTGGAGAACAGAGTTAGTCAGGTGCGTGCTGCCGTGCTCATTAGCTGGTGCATGCAGCGACGGTCTAGTCTGTAAGCCTCATTAGCACTGCTGGGGACTGTCTGCTTGCCTGCCTTGGGGACCAAATAGGGATTTGTTTGCCTCAGCTACTAAGCAAATTCTTAGCAGAGTCCAGCCAACCCAGTCACTACTACAGTGGGATAATCTTGAAGGAATATTGGAATGTGATAGATGGGGGAGGGCGGAAGGAGGAGAAGTGCAGCATCCATGCCAGGCCCCTCATCTAGGCAAGGGGGGGCCAGCACCATGCTCCCAGAAGAGGCAGAGCTGAGGGCAGAATGGTTGGGGCTGAGGGCAGACAGCTCTCAGTGCCACCCGGACCACAGCACACACACCACCCACCACCCCCAACACTGCCTGGAATGCGCCATGTGGCACCCCCGCTTCCCCAGGCAGCCCTACGAGCCACCTGGACCGTGCCACATGGCACTCTGGCAGCAATTTAAAGTGCTCAGAGCCCCAGGCCCTCGGGCAGTTGTCCCTTTTGCCCCCTCCATCAGCAAGCCTGCTGATAGAAATCACCAAGATGCTGAAGTTGACCCAAATGGACGTGAATTTGGTGATTTCCCCTCATTATGGGAAAGAATGAGCTGGCCCCTCAGCTGCTGTGATCCGGCCTGTGGCCACTGAGTTCAGGGAAGCTAGGCTGAGACTCGCCAGCTGAAGAGCTGGCCTGAAGCCTGCACTTTGGCACTGTGGAGAGCCATTTGAGTGGTAGGAAACTCAGGACCCTCTGGAAGGGCTGGGCAGGGCAGGTAGTAAGGGGTGGGGAACCTAAGGTTTAGGGGGCCAGATTCAGCTCCCAGCTGGCCTGGATCCCACCCCACAGGCTCAGGGCAAACCCCTCCCCACACCAGCATTGGGAACCCCGCACCAGCATTGCCCAGACCCACAGCCCCTAGCCCACTCCTGCACCCTCCCAGACCCCCCACCCTGCTCCTGTACCCCCTCCAGCTCAGCCCCCTCGCCTCATTTTTGGGCCCAACCCAGAGCCTGGGGGCTCACAAAATCTACTAGCTTGCGGTGTGCGCCCCCGACTGAGTTTTTGTGGGGCAGCGGACTCCGGCCCCCCAAAAGATTCCCTACCCCTGAGAGTAACAGCACGGGCCCTCTGGGCATCTGCGCCAAGGAGGAGCTAGGTGCGCGGGGTGCCTGGCTGTCCAAGCAGAAATCCGCCCAGCCCCTGGCGACGGGAGGGCCCCGCCTTGCTGCACAGGGACCAGGCCGGCACCCCCTCGCTCCAAGCGCTGCCAGCCTGCGCGGGGCCGCGGGGGCAGGGCGCTGCTGGCTGGCGCTGCGGGAGCCGGGGGCGCGGCGCCTGATGGCAGCTGTAAGGGATGCCGCGCGCCCCTTCCAGCTGCCATCAGGCGCCGCCCATGGGTTGGCGCCCTGGGCAGCTGCCCGGCTGGCCCATGCCTCAGACTGGCCCTGAGCCTGCGGGCGCTGGCTCAGCAGAGCCCCTGGCTGCGCGCTGCGGTCCCCTTTCCGAGCCGGCCCCTGCCCCCCAGCATCGGGGGCGCTCCTGGAAGGGCACAAGCCCTGGGCCGGCAGGGATCCCTGTGATGCTCGTGGGCTCCCACCGCAGAGTAGCGCAGCTGCAAGAAATCGGGGGGTCATTCCCCTGGGGCCCCTCGTGTGTACTTGGCACCGCTTGGTCCCTTCCAGGCAGGGCCACATCCCCAAACGCACCGGGCACTGCGGCGGGGAGCCAGCCCCGCCCCGCCCCAGCGCCGCACCTGGGAGCAGGGGAGGGCGGAATGGCTGGACACCCCCAGCGGGCAGGTGAGAACAGCCCCTCAGTGACCGGCGGCGAGTTGCGCGGAGGCCGGGGCGGGGGGGGGGTTCAATTCTCCCACGCAACGGGGGAAGTTTCCTCCCGACGCCTTTTCCGCCACACGGGCCCCTGCAGCGGGGCGATCCCCTTCCGCCGCTGCGGGGGCCAGAGCGGGGAGGGAAAGTGCCGCTCGGAGGAATCTCAGGTGTTTACAATCCGAGAGAGGAGCGGCTAAGTCCGCTTTTGGAAAAGGGCGTTTTCTGTGTACACACAGGCTGAGTGCGGGGCAGGGCCCTGGGCTGAAAGCCCATTGCTACCGCTTGTACTGAAAACAGTGTCACAGCCAAAGACATGCGGAGGCAGAGCCAGGAGTCCAAGGTGTCCTTAACAGGAGAGTACAGGGAGAGTCACATACAGAAAGTGACACAAACACTCCTGTTCCACTGCGCCAGCTCCACGGTGACTTTGCACATCCTACTGCTAAGGAGCTTGATGTGAGGGATGGACTATAGCTGACTCCACGGTTATCTAGGAAGGGGTTTTACCCACGGCCACGTGATTCCGTTTGCTAGAGAGTCTTGCCTGCTTTGGGAATTTCCTCTGACACAATCTAGAAGGGGCACACCCCAGGGCCGTGTATAAAAGGGGCTGGGTTACCAGCTCCCACATCAGACACCAGAGAAAAAGCGAGCTCTCAATTCCTCACAAGCAGAGGCAGAAGAAAGAAGGAAACCTCCCCTCTCATCATGAACGGCAAAGTCCTTGTTGCTGGCTTGGCTCTTTTCCTGCTCTACGCAGCGGTAACAGAAGGTAAGCAAAACCCTCCCTAAGCCTCAGATGACTTGGTTTAGGCACCTGTGGTGCACGCTCATATGGAGAGAGATTTTTAGGATAATTTTACAAAGGTGATGTCCAGTGAAGCAAGTTAAAAAGAGAGCTCGACTGAAAAAGTTCTGCCTTTAAGAAGGGCACATCAGTAACTGCTCTGCAGAGCTGCAGACACCTCCTGGAAAAGTGTGACAGGAGCATAATTTTCTGTAGTATCAGCCTCACTATATGCCTTTCCCCTCACTCTAAAGGTATTTGATTGCACATAGGATTGTCTTCTAAAAATGCTCGCCTGCGCCTCTTGCTTTGACCCTGCATGGGGTCACCGTCCTGTTTGTCACCATTGTGACACATGAAGGATGCAATGGGAGTGCAGAATAAGCAATAACAGCACAGCATGTGAACAGCGAGGTGCCTCCAAATTGAAAAAAGCGAGGGGCCAGATCTTATCCTGAGTTACAGGATATAACAATCTAGGCTTATTGTAAATAGATCAGAATCTGGCCACATAAAAGCAGGTTTTAATTAAACAGCAAAAAACCCAACACACACCACCCTGGATACTTCCAACAGTCTTTGCCAAAAATCCAAACACTAGATTGCAGCACGAGCCTCTCTAGTCCTTTGGAGAAGGAGAGTAATTAGGTAGAGTCCTGCAAGGATAAAAATTGGTATCCACAGAAATGATCTATGGATATCCGCAGCCACATATACAGATACCTGCAGTTGCTTAGCGGTGTAGATTCAGGTAGCTTAGAAGTGAGGACAAAGGCAACGTTTTAGCCCAGACCTTTTGGGGGAAAACTAGAAAGCAAGCAGGTCTAATCAATGCCCCCCAGAAGCAAGACCATGTACTCTGCTTCACAGGTCGAGACACTGAAATACTCAGCTGAGCCTGACACAACTCTTGTTGTTTTTCCAGGGATGAGCTTGTCCCGGATGGCGAGTGAGCTCCGCTGCCAGTGCATCAGCACGCACTCCAAGTTCATCCCCCCCAGGAACATTCAGGACGTGAAGCTGACCCAGAGCGGCCCTCACTGCCAGAACGTCGAAGTCATGTAAGCACTTTTGCTAAATTCTAACTGCTGCCAAATAGGAGGAGACTGCTGCTTTGCATTGTGCTGCTCCAGGAGCTTTCAAAGCCCCACGTCACTCAGGGAGACTCCCCCAAGAATGTTTCCTTTTAAATTCTTAAGAGATTATGTTGGGTACTGCAATTTGCTTTTCATAGTGTCCAGTACTGCTGGGGTGGAAACACAAATCCCATTGAGGAATAATGTACATTAGCTATAAAGTACTAGAACCTGCATTAAACCAATTCCTGAAGTCCTTCTGCAAGTAAAACTCCCACTAAAAATCCTGATTGATCCTTGTGTATGACAGAAGAATGAGGCCATTGCACAAGTCTGGGCAAGCTCTGATGAAATAGAGAGCAGCCCTACTACAAAGGACAAGTATCCTGGACTTGATGCTGCTCCCATTCTCTCTGTGGGAAACTCCCATGGACTGGAATGGTACAGGATCAAGCGCCACATGCTTCAGTCCTTTCTCACCCAACTTTCCCCACTGTGTCCTTAGGAGGTTTCCCTGAAGGAACAATGCAGATATCAGTCTCTTCCAGGAAAAGCAACATCAGTGCAGATAAATACACACTATATATATAATTTGACTGCATTAGAAAATATAAGGAGGGCTGTGCTTTTTATTTTTTTGGCAAACCTGGAATTCTTTCAGACAAACAAATGATCTGGGGCTAGACCCTTCGCTGTGTAAATTGGTGTAACTCTCTAGTGAGGTCAGTGGAACCCATGTCAACCTGTACCAGCCATGCCTATGTCTTAAAAGGTTGAAAGATCCCCTGATGTGAGTACAGAGAGTCCACCAAGTAGGCAGATGCTTGACCATCTTTGTTTCCCTTCTTTGCAGTGCTACTCTGAAGGACGGCAGAGAAGTGTGTTTGGAACCCACCGCTCCATGGGTGAAGCTGATCATTAAGGCAATTTTGGAGAAGTGAGTTGTTTGTCCTCAATTAGTTTAAAGGAATAACTAGGTACTACTTAGCACAAACTGCTTGAGGGTTACTCCTCAGAGCATAGCAAGTTGTCACAGAACTTGTCTCTCAATCCAGTCAAATAACAGCAATATCCTACCTTAAGGGAGGGCTGGTGGTTAGAATATAGACCTGAGGTTCTTCCTGTTTTCTGCTTTGCCTCAAGCTTCCTTGGTGAGCCTGGGTAAGTCATATGTGGGTGGCAGGGGAGGGATCACTTGAAAATTACGTATTGAGATCCCTCCCTCTAGGGCATCTGGTATGGGCCACTGTCGGCAGACAGGATACTGGGCTAGATGGACCTTTGGTCTCACCCAGTATGGCCGTTCTTATGTGGCCATTAGCAATGCAGGGCAGCTGCTAGTCTTTCTGGAGACAATGGGACTCACAGGTGCTCAGTACTCCACTCTCCAGACTGATTTGCCTGTTGGTGTGAACCAAGAGTAACTATGCCAAAGTTAAAGACGTTTCACCAATGTGGTGGAGAGCAAGAGTTCTCATGTTCTGGGCAGCAAGATAGGGTGCTCACCCCAGCATCAGTACTTGTGAAAATATGGGTCTTACCTTCTGCCCAACTGAGGAACCTGCAGTACATAGAAGCCAGTTATTCATAGGTCTTGAGTTAAGCTATTCAAATCCCTTCTGTTGAGCCCATGTGGTTCTAACTAATGATAATTGTCCTATCACCAGGTTTCTAAAGTATTTCTTTTCTTCCTCTTTCTTTACAGAGCTTAAGCCAATGGTGAAACAATGCTCTAAGAAAAGCCAAAGAAGAAAAACCACTGCTGTTCTCCAGTTTCCTCCTGAAGGAAACATCTCTGTGAAAATGCTGGCTAGTCTGCAAGCAGCCTGTCTCCTTCAGTTAGCACCATCTATTCATTTATTTAATGAGGAGCATCGTTAAGAGACTTTTTAAAAAATGCTCTATAGAATATGATACTTTGTAAAGCTGAGAACACTGGATAGGGAAAAGTGATTTGCTGATGAAATGAAGACTCGTTGGAAATGACTTAGGCAGGACACAGTTTCAGGCGTGCAATGCACTTGCAGCGCAGCTTCATTGATTCTCAGCCAGGCTCTTTTGTTATTACAGCAGTACAGTGGCGACACTTACCCATCCCGTGTAGAGGCATGTTGTATCAACAGCGCTGAGAGTCATGGCTACTGGCTGGGGTTTTGTGGTTTCAGAAATGAAGCTGCCAAAGTGCTGTTCTCGGGCGAGCATTATTTATTGTGCTATAGCACATCATTTTTATAACTCTATCTCTATTTTAAAAGTTAATATTTGAGTCACGGAACTCAAACTTTATTTATTTGTTATTTTGATTCATCTGGATTTTTATTCTAATATGCTAATTCCTTATGAAAATGAAATATGTGAAGTTCCTGCTGTTGTGTGAGGGTTTTGTTAATTTATTTAATTTTGTTCAATGAATGAAAAAATGTCAAGGCTCGGGTTCCAATTTTCATGTGCATTTTGGAATTCCATCATTTTTACATTAAAGTGTGTGCTTAAAACCTGATGCATTTTCTCTTTCTTGGTTGCTGGCACTTGGCTTGATCTTTGTCATCAAATGATCAGGGTTCAAAAAAGAGCTAGATGAATTCATGGACGATAGCCATCTTGGCTAATAGCCATTGATGGACCTAAGGATGGTTTCCCTACCCTGTGTTTGTCAGAGGCTGGGAATGGGTGACGGGGGATGATCACTTGATGATTCCCTGTTCTGTTCACTGCCCTGGGGACACTTGGCATTGGTCACTGTTGGAAGACAGGGCACTGGGCTAGATGGACCTTTGGTCTGACAGAATATGGCCATACTGATGTATTTCTGCAGCAGTTGGACGTAACCCAGTTAGGGGTAAGTTGGCATTTCTCAAACTGATGGCCAAATGTAAGCTCAATAAGCAGACAGCAGCAGAATTCATAGGGCCTCGTCTGAGACGCATGGGGGACTGTGTTGGCTCAATGTCTTGCACACTCCAAGTTTCTTCTCTGGGTGATCCCTGGGGTTTGGTCTCCACAGTTATGAAAGGGGTGAAATAACGTTGGGGTTGTGGGAATGGCTGCTCTATACTTCAGCAGCTCCCAACCTTTTCATACTACTGTACCCCTTTCAGGAGGCTTGTCTTGCAGGCTGCCAGTTTCACCTCCCTTAAAACCTACTTACTTAAAAACTTGGCTGCATCCATAACAAGTGGACATTAAGCTAACTAAAATCATGCCGGACCAGAGAGTGCCAGAGTAGAGAGGTTCAGCCTGTAGAATAGGAAGAAACAAAGGCTAGAACTTAAGTGTTACAGGGTATGGTGAGAGTGTAATATATGAGCATAGGTAGGAATCCTCTCTCAAGCCAAGTTCAAGCAATCGGTTGGGAGAGGCAAGGAATGATGGGAAAGGCAGGCATAAAGGCCCAAACCTCAAGAAATGCCTGTTCCTAACCAAAGCACAAACTTGCTACTTATGCCTCCCATGGGGAACAAAAGAGGTGGCAGGAAGACCCCAGACTCATGACTCTCCAAAATGGAACAGGACTGTAGTTGTAAGGGTTGGGACTGGGGCATACATGGCAGATGTACTTGGGGCTGCCAAAAAGGAGGAGAAGGGATGAATGGGGACACAGGCAGGGCTCTGGTGTCACAGCTGGGAAGAGGGATAAAGGGTAAAGACTCAGCATCAATGTTGGGAAACAGACTCTGCCACAGTGTAGCGCAACAGATGTGCTTACTTGGAACTAACCCCAGTAATGTCGCTTTGTCTGAACTTCAGACTTCTGGTGTTCTGCTTTCTGTCTGCCTGACAGGAACCACGGGAGGCGATGAAAGGCAAGCCCTCTAACACCCTGGCTAAGAAACAGTGCTTGACAGCATTATTCCTCCGCCTGAACTCACGGGCAAACGTTTTGAGTGCAGGTGAGCTCTATGAATCAGGTAATCAGAGGAGGTGTTTCTGGCATCAGGGCAATCAGATGTGGTGCAGTGGAGTGTTTGTTTTCAGGCAGGCACATTATTAGTAGTTGGAAATGTTTTATCTTTGGACTTTAAAAAACGGCAGCCTGCCTACCCCAGAATCTTGCCAAGCACTGTTGAAATCATGGGAATTAAAGGACTATACTTAATTAGTAGCAGATGCTTCCTAATACTATTTTTTGAGGGAAAATGATGACAACTATTTCTGACCAGTGGTGTAGTGGTAAAAAGGAGATAAACACCTAAAATACCTCCAAAGAGAAAGGCTAACCTCCATTTACCCCCACCTATTCTACTGTTTCTGACTCTGCCCTTCCTACTCTGACCACATTCAATGTATTCAGAAGTAGTATGATAATTTTGGACTGTCCCCAAAGAAGTACTAAGTAGCAATAACATTCTGAGATACAAAGGAATGAACAAAGAAACTTTAGTCAGAGCAGTTCCAAGGCGTTTGCAACAGATGTGCAAAAAGAACTCCAGTTAAGCATCACACTGGTGAAATGACCAAGTTTCACAACTGTAGCTGCGGACATGAGCTGGCCCATATTGACACATTGCTCCCAAACTTAGCTATTGGTCCAAAGTGGGGCAAATTCAACCCCCAGACCTGAACGCCTTGGAACTTCAAAAAATTCAAAAAGCCAGATGTGATTGCTGCAACCATGGCTTGAATAGCCTCCATAGTGTTATTATCAAGGTGCTACTGTTTGAGCTCTGAGGAGAGTGTAGAATATTTTGGCAGGGAGCTTTATTTTTCCTTCAAGGAATGGCAATCGCTTGATTTTTAAGAAAAAGTTTAGGGAGTTGGAAAGGAATTTTGTCTGACCCTGGATGACACAACAAAATTTAAAGAGACTGCCAAAGCGAATTATAATCCTTGAAAGTTCTACCAAAAGGTGTCTGATTCTGACACTTTACCAGCCTCAAGCATTCAAAAGTCACAACTCAGGCCCCCCAAAATCATGAGAATTAAGAAATAATAATTTGGGGATTCTTTTTATTTGCCTTCTGGCTCTTGAGCCTGGGGGGGTGGGAGGAGGGGAGTGGCACATTCACAGGCTTTTTTCTGCAAGCACAAGAAACTCACTGGGTTTTGAAGTGAAAGCTCCAGAACTCCAGGAGATGGTTTCTTTCTTAAACACCAAAGATTGCAAAAGTAGGCAACACCATCAAGAGAATATTATCTGTCCACTAATTACAGTGTTCCAATTAATCTCTCCACTTATAGTTGTGACTGGACTTGTTACTGTCAGTTTGCAATGGCTACTTTCCATCCACAGGAGATTCTGCAGCTCTATCTCTGGATAGACGTTCACACCCTGTGTCACCTGCCTTACTCAACAGGACATACATGTTTCTTTCAAGAGTATTACACTGTTCTTTCCCATCAAAAGAGGTTTTTGTTTTGGGGTTTGGTTTTTTTGATATCCTCTGTGTTTCATACACAAGAGATGTGACAGAAGAGTAAATATAGGAATAAATAAGTTATTTCTTAGAGCTAGTTGGAAGAGAGGGGTTTTGCTGCCTGCAGGAAAATCTCAAGCTTTTGGTTAAATAAAAATCAAACGCCAAAAGGATTGCATCTGAAAACAAAAATACTTGTTTGGAAACATCTGTGTAGGCAGTAGCTGTTGGCGGTTGTAGTTTGGGTGCCTCTAGCTGCCATTCTCAGTAGGTTGCTTGATCTGGGGATGGCCAATCATGTACTCCTTTGTTGCATCTGGGAGAAATCGTATGAACACCAGCCCGGACGCCCTAGTTTGTGGTGTGCCCCCCAACGGATTTTTTGTGGAGCAGCAGCCTCCGACCCCCAAAAAGTTTCCCAACCCCTGAGAGTAACAGCATGGGCCCTCTGGGCATCTGCACCTAGGGGGAGCTAGGTGTGTGGGGTTCCTAGCTGTCCAGGCAGAAATCCGCCCAGCCCCTGGCAATGGGAGGTCCCCACCTTGCTGCACGGGGACCAGGTGGGCACCCCCTGGGAGGGCCAGTGGGGACCTCCGTGTTGCTCGTGGGCTCCCACCTCAGGGTAGCACAGCTGCAAGAAATTGGGGGGAGTCATTCCCCTGGGGGGCCCTGTGTGTACTTGGCACTGCTTTGTTACAGTCGGTCCCTTCCGGGCAGGGCCACATCCCCAAACACAGCAGGCACTGCGGCCTGAAGCCAGGGGGAGGAGGGAAGGGGGGGGACTGGACACCCCCAGAGGCCAGGTGAGAACAGCCCCCTCAGTGACACGCGGTGCAGGCGGCGAGTTGCGCGGAGGCCTGGGGGGTGTATTTCAATCCTACCACACAACGTGGGATGTTTCATCCCGATGCCTTTTCCGCGACACGGCCCCCTGGAGAGGGGCAACCCATTCTGCTGCTGCAGGGGGACCAGGGCGGGGAGGGGAAGTGCTGCTCCGAGGAAACTAAAACTCCCCTTGGAGCAGAGCCTTGCAGGCGATGAATTTGGACACCGATTTCAGCGGGCCGGGATCGCAGGTGTTTACAATCCGAGAGAGAAGCGGCTGAGTCTGCTTTTCAAAAGGGGCGTTTTCTGTGTACACATAGGCTGAGTGTGGGGCAGAGCCCTGGACTGGAAGCCTGGTGCGACCGCATCTAGGGTGTCTCAACTACAGGGTTTTGTTGACAAAAGTGGACTTTTGTTGACAAAACTATACCTGCGTCTACACTACCACGGCGTTCTGTCGACAGTAAGTCGACAGAACGCGGAAGTTTTGTCAACAGCGGTAAACCTTGTTTTATGAGGAATAACTCCTTTGTCGACAGAGATCTGTCGACAAAAGGTAATTGTGGACACAGGGAAGAATTTATGTCGACAATAAAGGCCTCAAGGAAGAAGCCCTGGTGGACACTCCTGGCTCAGGTTTCAACTGTATTGTTCCTGCCTGTAGCCATCTTTAAAAGGCACAGGCACCTAGGATTAGCATTCTGGCAGCAAGCTAACTCCAGCCAGGACCCTGACTGCGCAGCTCTTCCTGGTTGGGCCACTCAGTGCCATGTCCCAGGGACAACGCCCCAAGATCCCTCTGGCCCTTCCAGGGACACATCCCTGTAGGAAGCCAGGGGCACCAAACACCAGGTACGCTCCTGGTCATAGAAGCCCTCTTGGAGCTGTGGTCTGAGGAGGAGGCTCTTCAGGTCCCACAGTTCAGGTGGAGGAACGCGGACATTTATGCCACAATGGTTGATGTCCTGGCAAGGAAAGGCCACCACCCCCACACCCTAGCCCAGGTCAGAGCCAAGGTCAAGGAGCTACGGCAGGGGTATGTCAGGGCCCATAGCACAGCTCCCGCTCCGGGGAAACGGCACACTATTGTGCCTACTAGGAGGACCTGGACCGGATCCTGGGGCAGGGGAACCCCTGCCTCCCGAGAGACTTGTGGAGTCTGGCTTGGGGACCCCTGTGCAGCAGCAGCCGCAACTCCAGGGTGAGACCCCAGCAGAGGACCAGCAGCTCCAAGAGGAAGAGGAGGAGGAGGAGGAAGACAGCACCAGGAGCACAGCGACCCTGACCCAGGAGCCAGACGCCCACACTCAGGAGGCCTCCCAGACAACTTCGGACACCGGAGAGGGAACATCAGGTGAGTGCTGTGAGGGTCTAACACACACAGGGCAGGGCAGGTGGGAGCAAAGTGGATGGTGCAGTGCTGTGACATATCATGCTGATCACAGCCTGGGTGGGGGGCATACACATGGCTGCCCTCAGGGAGGGCCGTCCTACCCTTGCACCCGCATGGATGCGAGGCACCACCTGCTCCTGCAGGCAGTGATGCCAGGTGCAGGCTTGGGTTGGGGATGCTGGGATTGCCACACAGCTTCAGGCCTCTCAGCAACTTGTGGGATCCCCAACTGTGGCCTGAAACTTGTCTGTGCTGCTTGGCCATGGGGTGTGTGTGAGGGGGGGCAGGATGGTGGCCTGCACACCTTCTGGGCTCCAGGGAGGCTGTGGCTGCTGGCCAGGCCATACCATGCCTTACTGAGATGCACATGAGCATCCTCTGACCCTAGGACAGGCACTGCCTGCTGAGAAGGAGGACATGCCCTCTCAGGAAAAGTGTGAGCATGCATGACTGACAACTTTTCCCTATTGTCCTCCACAGCCAGATCAGCTGATCGGGGGGAGGAGGGGGTGCCACACCTGCCCCACCACCCAGACGGCTGCAGGGAACCCGTCAGCACTGGCGCACATACTTGGATCTGGTGCGCCAGCACATCTCGGTCCTGCAAGGGATGCAGGACGCAATGAACCGGAGGATGGAGGCAGAGGCCGAGTGGCGGAGGCACTTGCCGGACCAGTTTGTCCAGCAGCACACTGAGATCTGTGCTGCTATCTGGGAGGCCATGGCCTTCCCCCGGTCCTGTGCCTGGTCCTGCTCCACCTGCTCAGCCTGCCCCGCCCTCACCCCCCAGCCTCTGCCATCCCAGACCCAGGTACAGCCCCACCTCCTGCCCAGCCCCCTACTGTCCCAGCCCGCATGCGCGGCCGTCTGCAAGAAGGCCTCCGCAGCCAAAGAGCCAGGGGCTCTTCATCAAGGCAGTACCCTCAGCCCTGAGCCTCCCTCTCCCTTCCAGGCTGACATTCCTCCTTCCCACCTGTGAGAGTCACTGAGGGAAGTACTTTACTTTGTTTACAAACACTTTATTTTTCTGAGCAAAAGAGTATTTTATTTTTTTCAACAAACCAACAGTGAAATAAACTGTAAACATTTTTTCACCAACACCTGTCTCTTTTGTCAGTGTGTGATGAATGTGTACAACATGTGAATGTGGGGCCGGGAGGGGCTTTGAGGAGGAAGGCACCGGGGGCATGGGGCAATCCCACAATTGGAAGGCCCTAGGGAAAATCATCGGGCTCTTTGGGAGAATTGCTCCCTCAGGGCTTCTCGAATGTGCAGTCTCAGCTAATGGGCTTGCCGGATGGCAGCTGTCCAGGGCTGCTCAAAGTGCCACCCCTCCACATCAGCCTGTGTCCCCCATGCAGGGAGGAAGGCCTCCCCTTTCCTCTCCACTAGGTTGTGCAGCACGCAGCATGCAGCAACCACATCGGGGATGTTGTGTTCCCCCATGTCCAGCTGAGTGAGCAGGCATCTAAATCTGCCCTTCAGATGGCCAAACTTTTGCGCTCCACCTGGAAGCGAGCCCGATTCAGGTGGGAATTAACAAGTTCCCTGCTCGCATCCAGGTGTCCCGTGAATGGCTTCCCAGGTGTCCCCCTGGGCACGAGGGGGTATGCCGCGTCGGCCACGATGCACGTAGGCATCTGCACATCCCCGACTGCATAGTTCCTCTCCGGAAGGAATGCCCTCGCCTGCAGCCTGCGTTACAGGTAGGAGTTCCGGAAGATGCGGGCATCGTGTGCCCAGCCTGACCACCCGACACAAATGTCTGTGAATTGTCCCCGGTGGTCGACCAGGCCCTGCAGCACCATCGAAAAGTAGCCCTTTCTATTAATATACTGTGCTGCTCGATGGGGTGGTGCACGGATCAGGATGTGAGTCCCGTCAAGTGCTCCACCGCAGTTTGGAAAACCCCGGCCCGCAAATCCGGCCAATATGGTATCCCGGTCTCTGAGGTGGACAGTCCTGTGAAGCAGCTCTGAGTTGCTGGCTGTCACCACCTGCAGAAAGGGACAAATACAAACACACATAACAGGACATGAGAGGAGTTGCATGAGCTGATGAGAGGTGCTCCCCACCCCTCCCCTCCCAGACCCCAAGAGCCCCCCCTCAGGCAACCACCCTGGTGCCCCCCGTACCACCGCAGGGTGAGGCCAGGCAGGCTTCTACCACTCTCACCCTATCCCCCATTCCCTGTGCCCGGTCCTGACCATCCCCTTTATCCACCCACCTCCACCCCCATGGACTGTCCCCCGAGAGTGACTTACCTCCATCAAGACGGCCCTGACAGAAGACCTCCCCACATCAAACTGATGTCCCATGGAGCGGTAGCTGTTGGGGGTGGCCAGCTTCCACAGAGCAATAGCAACGCACTTCTCCAGGAGGATGGCAGGCCGCAAGTGGGTGTCCTGGCATTCCAGGGCAGGGGCAAGCCAGGCACAGATCTCCTGGAAGGTGGACTTCCGCATCCAGAAGTTTCGGAGCCACTGGTCGTCGTCCCACTGCTGCATAACAAGCCGGTACCACCAGTAAGAACTGGTGTCCAGCCTCCAGACTCGCCTCTCCAGGAATAAGTTCAGGGGCAAGGGCAGTAGGGCTGCAGCCTGAGTGAGGGGCTCAAAGCTGGGCTCTGAATCCAGCTCTGCCACAAACGTCATGATGCTCTCATGCAGATGCAGCAGAACATCCAGCATCACAGTGTGGGGCCATCGCCTGCCCAGGGGCAGCTCAGGCTCCATGGCCAAAAACACAGTGGAAAGCACAAAAACAAACCTGAAAATAAACAGCTGTGGTGTCCGAGGAAGCAGGGCAACCAGAACAAAAACTGCAGCAGCTTTGCTTTCACTCTAGGAGGTAGGCAAGCCAGAAGCAGGGCAGAGCAATGGCTGTCCAGGAGGATCCCTTTAAGCACGCGTCTCTGCAAAGAGCATGCAGCAGCGCCTGGAATTTAAGGCTGCCCCTGTGACCTGCCAGAAGCACTTCCGGGTGCCTTCTTTTGTCGACAGAGCGTCTGGCAGTCTGGACGCTCTTTTTCGACAAAGCGGACCGCTTTTTCGATCCGCGTAATGCAGTCTAGACGCTGTTTTTCGACAGAGGCTTTGTCGACAGTATCTGTCGACAAAGCCTCTGTCGAAAAAAGCCTGTAGTCTAGACGTACCCCTACTGAAAACAGTATCACAGCCAAAGACATGAGGAGGGAGAGCCAGGAGTTCAAGGTGTCCTCAACAGGAGAGTACAGGAGAATATAAAGGGAGAGTCAAATACAGAAAGTGACACAAACCCGCCTGTTACACTGAGCCAGCTCCACGGTGACTTTGCACATCCTACTGCTAAGGAGCTTGATGTGAGGGATAGGCTATAGCCAACTCCACCGTTATCTAGGAAGGAGTTTTACCTGTGGCCACGTGATTCAGTTTGCTAGAGTGCCTGCTTTGGGAATTTCCTCTGACACAATCTAGAAGGTTTCGTTAACTGGCGTTTGGTTCTTTAAAGGATTTGAAACCACAGACAGAGGAATACTTCCTTTTGGGGTTAAAGAAGGACTTTATTTCTACTTACTTTTATTATTATTTTTTCATTTAAATCAATTCACTGTCTTTGATACTTTTAAGACAGTGTAACATACAAATAAAGAGTAGAAAAACAGTACAACTAAGACAAGAATAATAACCCCTCCTACAGCTATACCCTCCAGAGTTACCTTTGAACAGTTTGTGGAGTTATCAGTCATACCTATATAATACTTACATTAAGATGGATAGAAGCATTGTTTAGATTCAGGAGATATTCTTTTCTTTATGTCTTTCCTTTTGGATTTTTCGTTGCAACTTACAATCAGTGTTCCCCTTTCGGAGCTAACAAGTGGAAGCGAGATTCAGTGCCGGGGAGGGAGCCCTGGTTGACCAGACCTGGCTTTTTTGGATTCGCAACCCGGCCGCTCTTGGCCTGTTTAGTTCAACCATATATGCCCTGTTTCAGTATTTTTCCTCTCGCCTGACTATGCTGACATTAGTTATTTCTTGTCTCATTTTGCCTTTTTTTATTTTGTCTACCTCTTATTTGGGTTTATCAGCACTTTGTTGATTTGCAGTCTTTAATTTTTTCCTTCCCTAAAAGCGGGGTTATTGTTGGTCATCCAATCAAATTCTGGTTTTTTGCTTACATCTCCTGTATCTTGACAATGCTGCCTTTCTGTTACTTACAACTAAATTAGTGCTTATTAGACATTTCACAGAAGAGGCACACCCCAGAGCTGTGTATAAAAGGGACTGGGTTACCCAGCTCCGACATCAGACACCAGAGAAAAAACAAGCTCTCAATTCCTCACAAGCAGAGGCAGAAGAAAGAAGGAAACCTCCCCTCTCATCATGAACGGCAAAGTCCTTGTCGCTGGCTTGGCTCTTTTCCTGCTCTACGCAGCGGTGGCAGAAGGTAAGCAAAACCCTCCCTAAGGCTGAGATGCCTTGGCTTAGGCACTTGTGGTGCATGCTCATATGGAGAGAGATTTGTAGGCTAATTTTACAAAGGTGATGTCCAGTTAAGCTAGTTAAAAAGAGAGCTCGACTGAAAAAGTTCTGCCTTTAACAAGGGCACATCAGTAACTGCTCTGCAGAGCTGCTGACACCTCCTGGAAAAGAGTGACAGGAGCATAATTTTCTGTAGTATCAGCCTCACTATATGCCTTTCCCCTCGCTCTAAAGGTATTTGATTGCACACAGGATCGTCTTCTAAAAATGCTCGCCTGCGCCTCTTGCTTTGACCCTGCATGGGTCACCATCCTGTTTGTCACCATTGTGACACATGAAGAATGCAATGGGAGTGCAGAATAAGCAATAAGAGCACAGCATGTGAACAGAGTGGTGCCTCCAAATTGAAAAAAGCAAGGGGACAGATCTTGTCCTGAGTTACAGGATATAACAATCTAGGCTTATTGTAAATAGATCAGAATCTGGCTACATACGAACAGGTTTTAATTAAAAAACAAAAAACCCAACACACACCACCCTGGATACTTCCAATAGTCTTTGCCAAAAATCCAAACACTAGATTGCAGCATGAGCCTCTCTCTAGTCCTTCAGAGAAGGAGAGGAATTAGGTAGAGTCTTGCAAGGATATAAAATTGGTATCCGCAGAAATGATCCATGGATATCCTCAGCCAATTATATAGATACCTGCAGTAGCTTAGAGGTGTGGATTCAGGTAGCTTAGAAGTGAGGATAAAGGCAACCTTTTAACCAAGACCTTTGGGGAAAACCCAGAAGGCAAGCAGGTCTCATCAATGCCCCCCAGAAGCAAGACAATGAGCGCTGCTTCACAGGTCGAGACACTGAGATACTTGGCTGAGCCTGACACAACTCTTGTTCTTTTCCAGAGATGAGCCTGTCCCAGATGGCCAGTGAGCAATCCTGCCAGTGCATCAGCACGCACTCCAAGTTCATCCCCCCCAGGAGCATTCAGGACGTGAAGCTGACCCAGAGCGGCCCTCACTGCCAGAACATCGAAGTCATGTAAGCACTTTTGCCAAATTCTAACGGCTGCCAAATAGGAGGAGACTGCTGCTTTGCATTGTGCTGCTCCAGGAGCTTTCAAAGCCCCACGTCACTCAGGGAGACTCCCCCAAGAATGTTTCCTTTTAAATTTTTAAGAGAATATGTTGGGTACTGCAATTTGCTTTTCATAGTGTCCAGTACCACTGAGCTGGAAACACAAATCCCAGTGAGGAATAATGTACATAAGCTATAAAGTACTAGAACCTGCATTAAACCAATTCCTGAAGTCCTTCTGCAAGTAAAACTCCCACTAAAAATCCTGATTGATCCTTGTGTATGACAGAAGAATGAGGCCATTGCACAAGTCTGGACAAGCTCTGATGAAATAGAGAGCAGCTCTACTGCAAAGGACAAGCATCCTGGACTTGAAGCTGCTCCCATTCTCTCTGTGGGAAACTCCCATGGACTGGAATGGTACAAGATAAAGTGCCACATGCTTCAGTCCTTGCTCACCCAACATTCCCCACTGTGTCCTTTGGAGGTTTCCCTGAAGGAACAATGCAGATATCAGCTTTTCCAGAAAAAGCAACATCAGTGCAGATAAACACACCCTATATATATAATTTGACTTCATTAGAAAATATAAGCAGGGCTGTGCTTTTTATTTTTTTGACAAGCCTGGAATGCTTTCAGCCAAACAAATGACGTGGGGCTAGACCCTCCTCTGTATAAATTGGTGTAACTCTCTAGTGAGATCAGTGGAACCATGTCAATCCGTACCAGCCATGCCTATGTCTTAAAAGGTTGAAAGATCCCCTGATGTGAGTACAGAGAGTCCACCAAGTAGGCAGATGCTTGACCATCTTTGTTTCCCTTCTTTGCAGTGCTACTCTGAAGGACGGCAGAGAAGTGTGTTTGGAACCCACCACTCCATGGGTGAAGCTGATCATTAAGGCAATTTTGGAGAAGTGAGTTGTTTGTCCTCAATTAGTTTAAAGGAATAACTAGGTACTTCTTAGCACAAACTGCTTGAGGGTTACTCCTCAGAGCATGGCTGGCAGGGGAGAGATCACGTGAGGATTATCTATTGAGATCCCTCCCTCTGGGGCATCTGGCATTGGCCACTGTCAGCAGACAGGATACTGGGCTAGATGGACCTTTGGTCTGACCCACTATGGCCGTTCTTATGTAGCCATTAGCAATGCAGGGCAGCTGCTAGTCTTTCTGGAGACAATGGGACTAATAGGTGCTCAGTACTTCTGAATATCAGCCCCCACTCTCCAGACTGATTTCCCTGTTGGTGTGAACCAAGAGTAACTATGCCAAATTTACTGATGTTTCACCAATGTGATGGAGAGCAAGAGTTCTTATGTTCTGGGCAGCAAGATAGGGTGCTCACCCCAGCATCAGTACTTCTGAAAATGTGGGTCTCACCTTCTGCCCCACTGAGGAACATGCAGTACAAAGAAGCTGGTAATTCACGGGTCTTGAGCTAAGCTATTCATATGCCTTCTGTTGAACCCATGTGGTTCTAACTAATGATAATTGTCCGTCACCAAGTTTCTAAACTATTCCTTTTCTTCCTCTCTTTACAGAGCTTAAGCCAATGGTGAAACAACACTGTAAGAAATGCCAAAAAAGAAAAACCACTGCTGTTCTCCAGTTTCCTCCTGAAGGAAACATCTCTGTGAAAATGCTGGCTCGTCTGCAAGTAGCCTATCTCCTTCTGCTAGCACCATCTATTCATTTATTTACTGAGAAGCATCATTAAGAGACTTTTAAAAAAATGTCCTATAGAATATGGTACTTTGTAAAGCTGAGAAAACTGGATAGGGAAAAGTGATTTGCTGATGAAATGAAGACTTGTTGGAAATGAAATAACAGACGCTGTTAAGACACAGTTATTTCGAGAGAAAACCCTTCTCTTGAAATAACCCTTATTCCCAGGGCTCGACAATTAACGTAATCTACTCGCCCGTGTTTAGTAGATTTTAGCCTGGCGTGGCGCAGAGCGGTTAGCGCATGCACAGCGAGCGGTAGTGCGCGGCTGGCGAGGGAGGCTTGCCGCCGCTTTGCGAGTCCTGCTTATTCCTCATACAACGAGGTTTACCAGTTATTTTGAGAGAAGGGTTTTCTCTTGAAGTAACCACGTCTTAACAGCGTATGGGTATGTCTACACAGCAAAGTTATTTCGAAATAACAGCCCTTATTTCGAAATAACTTTCCTAGCATCTACACAGCCAAACTGCTATTTTGAAATACATAAGTGGAGCGCTTATTTTGAATTTGGTAAACCTCATTCTACGAGGAATAACGCTAAATTTGAAATAGCTATTTTGAAATAAGTGCTGTGTAGACACTTATTTCGAAATAGGGCACCTCCAGTCTTCCCAGGGAGCCCTGGTGGCCACTCTGGCCTCAACCAAGAACACTCCACTCCCTCCCCCATTCCCTGGAGCCCTTAAAGGGGTAGGCTCTGGCCACAGTGCTTGTGCCACCTCCAAGCCTGCCAGCCCAGAGCCAGCAGTCACTGCCCCTGACCCAGTGGCCCCAAAACATGAGCTAGCAAGCCACTGGCAGCCAGCCCTCCACCGCTCCCCAGGAGCAATCTGCCAGCTCCCAGGAGCTTGCCAGGGCCCAGAGAAGGTGGGCGCCTTCCTGGTCTAGGGTGGAGATCATGGACCTTATTCAGGTTTAGGGGGGATGCCCCCAACGTCCATGATCTCCGCACTAGATGGAGGAATGCGGCCGTCTATGGCAGGATAGCTGCCAGCCTGGCCACCAAAGGCCACATGCGAACCCAGGAGCAGGTTTGCATGAAAATCAAGTTGGTCCAGCGAGACCCCCAAGCCTGAGCCCTGAGCTTCCCCTCCCCCTTCTTCCCCTTTCCAGGTCCCTCCTCCCAGGTTTCCCCCTCTCTTCTCCCACCCTCTCTTCTCCCCTCCCCCGCCTCCTTTCCCCAGTTTCACCAGAGTTTCATTCCCTCCCCCCCAGTTTTGCTAAATAAAGAGAGCTTGTGTTTATGAAAATACGTGTATTTTATTTGACATCAGGAAGGGGGGTTAGGGAGGGGGAGTGGAAGGATGTGAGGGAGGAATGAGGCACAAGCCCCCAGTGGGCAGACCAGGGAGGCTCTTAGTGCTCCTCAGGGTGGAAGCTCTCCTGCAAGGCCTCCTGGATACTGACAGCCCCCCGATGGACCTCCCAGATGGCAGCCTGCAGAAAGTGCAGCCAGACTCACAGCAACACATCCAAGAGAAGCACCAGAGTGCCCAGGGGCAGCTCTGGCTCCATGTTGCAGAGTGCTGTGGTGTCCCGAGTTGGGCAATCAGAGCACGCAGAGACAAAATGCTTTGCTGCCCCTCATCAAGGTAGACAAGCAAGCAGGGAAACCTGAGATTTGGCTGTCCGGGGGGGTTCCTTTAAGCACAGACCTCAGATAGCCTCAGGCAGCAGCCCAACACAGTAAGTCCTGACCTGGTGCTCTGCCGGACCTGCTTCTGGCTGGCCTTAAATGCGATTCAGAGTCCACTCAGTGTGGACGCGCTATTTCGAAATAGCAAAATGCTATTTCGAAATGCATTTTGAGTGTAGACGCGTTATTTCAAAATAAGCTATTTCGAAACAGCGCCATAATGCGAATATGCAAATGAAGCGTGGGATATTTAAATCCCGGCTTCATTTGCAATTTTGAATGTCTTCATTTGCAACCCTCTCTCGAAAGAGGGTGTAAGTGTAGACATACCCTCAGAGACCGGCTCTCCGCCTATTGCAGTTCGAGCAGATCCCATGGGAGACAAAACAATGCTGTCAAGTGTGTGGGGGGGGATGCTCCATGGGAGAGACAGTGGGAGGTGGCGGAGCGGGGGAGGAAGACAAACCTTTAGCTCTGGGGAAGGAACATTTTTAGAATAATAACATGCTTTCCATTCTTGCAGAAATATCAAACTCTGCTAATGCTCCATATTATTCCCCCTGGAGAACAGAATTAGTCAAGTGAGTGCTGCCGTGCTGATTATCTGGTGCATGCAGCGACTGTCTAATCTGTAAGCCACATTAGGACTGGTGGGGACTGTCTGCTTGCCTGCCTTGGGGACCAAGTAGGGATTCGTTTGCCTCAGCTACTAAGCAAATTCTTAGCAGAGTCCAACCAACCCAGCCACTACTACAGTGGGACAATCTTAAAGGAAAATTGGAATGTGATAGATGTGGGGGGAGGGCCAGGAGGAGAGGGACGGCATCCATGCCATGCCCTTCATCTAGGCAAGGGGGGGCCAGCACCATGCTCCCAGAAGAGGCAGAGCTGAGGGCAGAATGGTTGGGGCTGAGGGCAGACAGCTCTCAGTGCCACCTGGACCACAGCACACACACCACCCACCACCCCCAACACTGCCTGGAATGCGCCATGTGGCTCCCCTGCTTCCCCAGGCAGCCCTATGAGCCACCTGGACCATGCTGCATGGGGCTCTGGCAGCAATTTAAAGGGCTCAGAGCTCCAGGTCCCCAGGCAGTTTTGCCCCCTTCATCAGGAGGCTTGGTGAGAGAAATCCATTCTACTGTTTGAATGCAATCATACAGAGAAGTGGCTGGCTGCTGGAGGTTTCTTTATTAAAACATTATGGGAAGGGCCCTACCAAATTCACAGCCATAAAACCTTGAAATCTGGTGTCCTCCTATGAAATCTGCTCCTTTGCATCCTTTTACCTTGCACTGTACAGATTGCACGGGGGAGACCAGAGTCTCTCTAATTGAGTATCCTGACCCAAAAGGGAGTTGCAGGGGGTCACAAAGTTATTTTAGGAGGGTCATGGTATTGTCAGCCTTACTTCTGTGCTGCCTTCAGAGTTGGGCAGCTGGAGAGTGGGGGTTGGAATGTGGGCTGGGCCCCCAGCTCTGAAGGCAGCACCCTGCCAGCAGCAGTGCAGAAGTAAGGGTGGCAATGCCATTCCATGCCATATGAACTTCTGTGCTGCTGTTGGCAGTAGCTCTGTCTTCAGAGTTCAGTTCCTGGCCAGCAGCAACCACTCTCCTGCTGCCCCGCTCTGAAGGCAATGCTGCTGCCAGCAGTTATGCAGAAGTAAGGATAGCAATATTATAACCCTCCTCACACACGACCTTAAGAGCCTCCCCACCCTGCCCTCCAAACTCCTTCTTGGTTCACGACCTTGACAATTGCAACACTGTGAAATTTCAGATTTAAATGGCTCAAGTAATGAAATTTACCATTTTTAAAATCCTATGATGCTGAGGTTAACCTATATGGACATGAGTTTGGTTATTTCCCCTCATTATGGGGAAAAAAAATGAGCTGGCCCCTCAGCTGCTGTGATCCGGCCTGTGGCCACTGAGTTCAGGGAAGCTAGGCTGAGACTCGCCAGCTGAAGAGCTGGCCTGAAGCCTGCACTTTGGCAATCTGGAGAGCCATTTAAGAGGCAGGAAACTCAGGACCCTCTGGAAGGACTGGGCAGCACAGGTGGTAAAGCCCATGTTAACTTAATCCAGGGATGGGGAACCTAAGGTTTAGGGGGCTAGAGCCAAAGAAATGCGAAGGGAGAGCCAGGAGTTCAAGGTGTCCTTAACAGGAGAGTACAGGAGAATATAAAGGGAGAGTCAAATACAGAAAGTGACACAAACACTCCTGTTACACTGAGCCAGCTTCACAGCGACTTTGCACATTTTGCTGCTAAGGAGCTTGATGTGAGGGATAGGCTACAGCCAACTCCACAGATATCTAGGAAGGAGTTTTACCGGCGGCCACCTGATTCTGTTGGCTAGAGAGTCTTGCCTGCTTTGGGAATTTCCTCTGACACAATCTAGAAGGGGCACACCCCAGAGTCGTGTATAAAAGGGCTGGGTTACCAGCTCCCACATCAGACACCAGAGAAAAAGCGAGCTCTCAATTCCTCACAAGCAGAGGCAGAAGAAAGAAGGAAACCTCCCCTCTCATCATGAACGGCAAAGTCCTTGTTGCTGGCTTGGCTCTTTTCCTGCTCTGTGCAGCGGTGGCAGAAGGTAAGCAAAACCCTCCCTAAGGCTCAGATGACTTGGCTTAGGCACCTGTGGGGCACGCTCATATGGAGAGATATTTTTAGGATAATTTTACAAAGGTGATGTCCAGTGAAGCAAGTTGAAAAGAGAGCTCGACTGAAAAAGTTCTCCCTTTAAGAAGGCCACATCAGTAACTGCTCTGCAGAGCTGCTGACACCTTCTGGAAAAGAATGACAAGAGCATAATTTTCTGTAGTATCGGCCTCACTATATGCCTTTCCCCTCACTCTAAAGGTATTTGATTGCACACAGGATCGTCTTCTAAAAATGCTCGCCTGCGCCTCTTGCTTTGACCCTGCATGGGGTCACCATCCTGTTTGCCACCATCGTGACACATGAAGGATGCAATGGGAGTGCAGAATAAGCAATAAGAGCACAGCATGTGAACAGAGTAGTGCCTCCAAATTGAAAAAAGCAAGGGGACAGATCTTGTCCTGAGTTACAGGATATAACAATCTAGGCTTATTGTAAATAGATCAGAATCTGGCTACATACGAACAGGTTTTAATTAAAAAACAAAAAACCCAACACACACCACCCTGGATACTTCCAATAGTCTTTGCCAAAAATCCAAACACTAGATTGCAGCATGAGCCTCTCTCTAGTCCTTCAGAGAAGGAGAGGAATTAGGTAGAGTCTTGCAAGGATATGAAATTGGTATCCGCAGAAATGATCCATGGATATCCTCAGCCAATTATATAGATACCTGCAGTAGCTTAGAGGTGTGGGTTCAGGTAGCTTAGAAGTAAGGATAAAGGCAACCTTTTAACCAACACCTTTGGGGAAAACCCAGAAGGCAAGCAGGTCTCATCAATGCCCCCCAGAAGCAAGACAATGAGCGCTGCTTCACAGGTCGAGACACTGAGATACTCGGCTGAGCCTGACACAACTCTTGTTCTTTTCCAGAGATGAGCCTGTCCCAGATGGCCAGTGAGCAATCCTGCCAGTGCATCAGCACGCACTCCAAGTTCATCCCCCCCAGGAGCATTCAGGACGTGAAGCTGACCCAGAGCGGCCCTCACTGCCAGAACATCGAAGTCATGTAAGCACTTTTGCCAAATTCTAACGGCTGCCAAATAGGAGGAGACTGCTGCTTTGCATTGTGCTGCTCCAGGAGCTTTCAAAGCCCCACGTCACTCAGGGAGACTCCCCCAAGAATGTTTCCTTTTAAATTTTTAAGAGAATATGTTGGGTACTGCAATTTGCTTTTCATAGTGTCCAGTACCACTGGGCTGGAAACACAAATCCCAGTGAGGAATAATGTACATTAGCTATAAAGTACTAGAACCTGCATTAACCCAATTCCTGAAGTCCTTCTGCAAGTAAAACTCCCACTAAAAATCCTGATTGATCCTTGTGTATGACAGAAGAATGAGGCCATTGCACAAGTCTGGACAAGCTCTGATGAAATAGAGAGCAGCTCTACTGCAAAGGACAAGTATCCTGGACTTGATGCTGCTCCCATTCTCTCTGTGGGAAACTCCCATGGACTGGAATGGTACAAGATAAAGTGCCACGTGCTTCAGTCCTTGCTCACCCAACATTCCCCACTGCGTCCTTCGGAAGTTTTCCTGAAGGAGAAATGCATATATCAGCCTCTTACATAAAAGCAACATGAGTGCAGTTAACATACACTATATACATAATTTGACTGCATTAGAAAATATAAGCAGGGTTGTGCTTTTTAATTTTTTTGACAAGCTTGGAATGCTTTCAGCCAACAAATGATGTGGGGCTAGACCCTCCGCTGTGTAAATTGGTGTAATTCTCTAGTGAGGTCAGCGTAACCCATTTCAATCCATACCAGCCATGCCTTGGTTTTAAAAGGTAGAAAGATCCCCTGATGTGAGTACAGAGAGTCCACCAAGTAGGCAGATGCTTGACCATCTTTGTTTCCCTTCTTTGCAGTGCTACTCTGAAGGATGGCAGAGAAGTGTGTTTGGAACCCACTGCTCCATGGGTGATGCTGATCATTGAGGCAATTTTGGACAAGTGAGTTGTTTGTCCTCAATTAGTTTAAAGGAATAACTAGGTACTTCTTAGCACAAACTGCTTGAGGGTTTCTCCTCAGAGCATAGCATAGTTGTCACAAAACTTGTCTCTCAATCCAGTCAAATAACAGCAATGTCCTACCTTAAGGGACGGCTGGTGGTTAGATTATAGTCCTGAGGTTCTTCCTGTTCTCTGCTTTGCCTCAAGCTTCCTTGGTGAGCTTGAGTAAGTCATATGTGGCTGGCAGAGGAAAGATCACATGAGGATTACCTATTGAGATGCCCTCTGGGGCATGTGGTATTAGCCACTGTCAGCAGACAGGATACTGGGGTATATAGACCTTTGGTCTGACCCAATATGGATGTTATTATGTGGCCATTAGCAATGCCAGGCAGCTGCTAGTCTTTCTGGAGATAATGGGACTCACAGGTGCTCAGTACTTCTGAATATCAGCCCCCACTCTCCAGCCTGATTTCCCTCTTGGGCTGTGTCTACATTGGTGCGATCTTGCGCAAAAGCAGCTGCTTTTGCGCCAAAACTTGCTGCCTGTCTACACTGGCTGCGAGTTCTTGCGCAAGAACACTGACGTTCTAATGTATGAAATTAGTGCTTCTTGCGCAAGAACTATGAAGCTCCTGCTCAGGAATAAGCCCTCTTGCGCAACTGTTCCTGCGCAAGAGGCCAGTGTAGACAGGCAACATGAATTTCTTCCGCAAGCAAGAGAGCGTCTACACTGGCACGGATGCTCTTGCGCAAAAGCACATCTCTTGTGCAAAGGCGCATGCCAGTGTAGACGCTCTCTTCTGGAAGAGTTTTTGTACAAGAACTCTTCCGCAAAAGAGTTCTTGCGCAAAATCATGCCAATGTAGACGTAGCCTTGGTGTGAACCAAGAGTAACTATGCCAAAGTTAATGACATTTCACCATTGTGGTGGAGAGCAAGAGTTCTCATGTTCTGGGCAGCAAGATAGGGGTGCTCTCCCCAGCATCTGTACTTGTGAAAATATGGGTCTTACCTTCTGCCCCACTGAAGAACCTGCAGTACATAGAAATCAGTTATTCATAGGTCTTGAGCTAAGCTATTCAAATCCCTTCTGTTGAGCCCATGTGGTTCTAACTAATGATAATTGTCCCATCACCAGGTTTCTTAACTTTTGCTATTCTACCTCTCTTTACAGAGCTCAAGCCAATGGTGAAACAATGTTCTAAGAAAAGCCAAAGAAGAAAAACCACTGCTGTTCTCCAGTTTCCTCCTGAAGGAAACATCTCTGTGAAAATGCTGGCTAGTCTGCAAGCAGCCGGTCTCCTTCTGCTAGCACCATCTATTCATTTATTTAATGAGGAGCATCGTTAAGAGACTTTTTAAAAAATGCTCTATAGAATATGGTACTTTGTAAAGCTGAGAACACTGGATAGGGAAAAGTGATTTGCAGATGAAATGAAGACTGGTTGGAAATGACTTAGGCAGGACACAGATTCAGGAGTGCAGTGCACTTGCAGCACAGCTTTATTTATTCTCAGCCAGGCTTTTTTGTTATTACAGTAGTACAGTGGTGACACTTACCCGTCCCGTGTAGAGGCATGTTGTATCAACAGCACTGTGAGTCATGGCTACTGGCTGGGGTTTTGTGGTTTGTGGTCTGACAGAATATAGCCACACTCATGTATTTCTGCAGCAGGCAGGAGTTTGTGGGGGAGAGGGATAGCTCAGTGGTTTGAGCCTTGGCCTGCTAAACCCAGGGTGGTGAGTTCAATCCTTGCAGAGGCAATTTGGGGCAAAAATTTGTTGGGGATGGTACTTGGTCCTGCTGTGAAGGCAGCAGACTGGACTCAGTGACCTTTCAAGGTCACTTCCAGCTCTAGGAGATAGGCAATCTCCATTAACTTAACAAAAAAACCCAGTTAGGGGTAAGTTGGCATTTCTCAAACTGATGGCCAAATGTAAGCTCAGACAGCAGCAGAAACTGGGAGCCTGGTCTGAGATGCACAGGGGACTATGTTGGCTTGATGTCATGCACACTCCAAGTTTCTTCTCTGGGTGGTCCATGGGGTTTGGTCTCCACAGTTCTGAAAGGGGTGCAATAATGTTGGGGTTTTGGGAATGGCTGTTCTATACTTCAGCAGCTCCCAACCTTTCCAGACTACTGTACCCCTTTCAGGAGTCTAACTTGTCTTGCAGGCTGCCAGTTTCACCTCCCTTAAACTTACTTCAAAAAAAACCAGACAGGTCTCAGAGGGTTACCTGTGTTAGTTAGTCTGTACCTTAAAAAAACACAATGAATGGTCCTGTAGGTCCTTAGAGACTAACCAAAAATATTGATGGTATTATGAACTTTCGTGGGTGCAACAGGAAAATACAAAAGTACCACAGCCCACTATTACTGAGCAATTACTTATTTTTTCATTGCATTATAAAATCAACTGGAAAATGCATTTAAATATAAAAACAATATAGCATACTTAGAAAATAAACAAGTCATTTTGGTATGAAGTTTTACTTTGTACTAAATTCTTGTGTGGTTTTTCTGCAGCCTATTATAAAACTAGGAGAATTTTTAGATAAGTTGATGTACAAAACCTCCTCCCAGGTTATACATACCCTGTGTTAATATGTAGGTTTGTTTGTCATCCTTAGGTAGAATTTGGGGTTTGTCTTTTTGATACTCTTTTACATTTACACTAATATGTGAACAAAGCCATTGTATGTGTTGCTTTTGCCTGGTCAGATGGGTTTGTTAATACAGGTTGAATGTCTCTAGTCTGGCACCAAACCACAGGAGGGCAATGTTGTGTGGCAGCATCACCAACATTTCTACTGCTTACTGGGTTCTTAGAAGACATTTAAAGGTAAGATAAAGTTAAAGAAAAGCACAGAACACAGAGAAGCAGGACTGGTGACTATAAACAAACTTTATGTGATTGCAAAAACTTGGCTGCACCCATAACAAGTGGACATCAAGCTAACTAAAATGATGCCAGACCAGAGAGTGCCAGAGTAGAGAGGTTCAGCCTGTAGAATAGGAAGAAACAAAGACTAGAACTAAAGTGTTACAGGGTATGGTGAGAGCGTAATATATGAGCATAGGCAGGAATCCTCTCTCAAGCCAAGTTCAAGCAACCGGTTGGAAGAGGCAAGGCATGATGGGAAAGGCAGGCATAAGAAACCCCCAAAGCCCGAGAAATGCCTCTTTCCTAACCAAAGCATAAACTCGCAACTTACGCCTCCCATGGGGAACAAAAGAAGAGGCAGGAAGACCCCAGACTCATGTCTCTCCAAAATGGAACAGGACTGTAGGTTGTAAAGGTTGGGACTGGGGTGCACATGGCAGATGTACTTGGGGCTGCTAAGAAGGAGGAGAAGGGACGAATGGGAACACAGGCAGGGCTCTGGTGTCCCAGCTGGGAAGAGGGATAGAGGGTAAAGGCTCTGAGCATCAATGCTGGGAAACAGACTCTGCCACAGTATAGCGCAACAGATGTGCTTACTTGGAACTAACCCCAATAACATTGCTTTGTCTGCACTTGAGACTTGTGGTCTTTCTGTCTGCCTGACAGGAACCCCTTCCTTTACTCCTCCACTGCACAGGCATATTGTATGAACAGCACTGTGAGTCATGGCTTGTGGCTGGGGTTTTGTGGTTTCAGAAATGAAACAGCCAAAGTGCTGTATTTGGGTAGCCATTTTTTACTGTGCTAGAGCACATCGACTATTTTATAGCTCTCTCTATTAAAAAGGTTAATATTTGAGTAAAAGAACTCAAACTCTATTTATTTAAGTTAGTTTGATTCATCAGGATTTTTTTCTAATATGCTAATTCCTTATGAAGATAGAATATGTCAAGTTAATGCTGCAATGTGTGTGTGTGGGGGGGGGGTTGGAGGCGGGTTTGTTATGTAATATGTATTTATTTATTTATTTATCATCAATGAATAGAAAAATATCAAGTCTCATGTTCCAATGTTTTCCTTTCTGTGCATATTGGAATCCCATCATTTTTACATTAAAGTGTGTGCTTAAAACTAGATGTGTTTTCTCTTTGGGTATGTCTACACTGCAAAGTTAATTCTAAATAACAGCCATTATTTGAGTGCTTTAATATGAGCGCTTAATTCAATTTGTAAACCTCATTCTACGAGTAACACCAAATTCAGAAATAATATTCAATTAAGTGCTGTGTAAACACTTAATTTGAAATAGGGGGTCTCCAGCCCTTCCCAGGGAGCCCTGGTGGCCACCCTGGGCACAACCAGGAAAACTTACTCTCCTCTCCCCCAGCTCTGGAGCCATTAAAGGGGTATACCCTGGCCACAGTGCCTGTGCCAGCTCCAAGCCTGCCACCCCAGAGCCAGCAGTGGCCACCGGGGCCCCTGACCCATTGGCCCCAAAACATGAGCCAGCAAGCCACTGGCAGCCAGCCCTCCACCACTCCCCAGGAGCAGTCTGCCAGCTCCCAGGAGCCTGACAGGGGCTGGAGAAGGCGGGCGCCTTCCTGGTCCAGGGTGGAGATCATGGACCTTATTCAGGTTTGGGAGGGATGCCCCCAACGTCCATGATCTCCACACTAGACGGAGGAACGCGGCCGTCTATGGCAGGATAGCTGCCAGCCTGGCCACCAAAGGCCACATGCGAACTCAGGAGCAGGTTTGCATGAAAATCAAGTTGGTCCGGCGAGACCCCCAACCCTAGGCCCTGAGTTTCCCCTCCCCCTTCTTCCCCTTGCTTCTCCCTTCCAGCTCCGTCCTCTCAGGTTTCCGCCTCCCCTCTCCCACCCTCTCTCTTCCCCTCTCCCACCTCCTTTTCCCAGTATCCCCAGAGGTTCATCCCCCCTTCCCAGTTTTCTTCAATAAACCCAGTTTCTATTTTTGAACATACGTGTCTTTTGTTTGACATCAGGAAGGGGGCTAGGGAGGGGTAAGTGGAAGGATGTGAGGGAGGAATGGCGTATGAGCCCCCAGTGGGGAGGACCGGGGTGGCTCTGAGGGCTCCTCGCGGTGGATGCTCAACCGCAGGGCCTCCTGGATCCTGACAGCCCCCCAATGGACCCCCCAGATGGCAGCCTGCAGCAAGTGCAGCCTGCAGCAAGTGCAGCAACGACCCCACAAGATGCAACGGCGTGCCCAGGGGCAGCTCTGGCTCCATGCGGCCGAGTGCTATGGTGTCCCGAGTGCGGGCACTCAGGGCACTCCAAGACAGGACTGCTTTGCTGTCCCTCATCGAGGTAGACAAGCAAGTGGGGAACCCTGAGAACTGTCTGTCCAGGGTGGGGGTAGGGTCCCTTTAAGCATGGAGCTCAGTTAGCCTCAGGCAGCAGCCCCACACGTTAAGTCCTAACCTCATGCCCTGCCGGCACTGGTTCTGGCCAGCCTTAACTTCGGTTCAGGGTCCACTCAGTGTGGACGCACTATTTCAAAATAGCAAAATGCTATTTTGAAATAGGTTTTGTGTGTAGATGCATTCATTCGAATTAGCTTAACTTAATTCGAAATAGTTAATTCGAATTAACGCTGTAGTGTAGACGTACCCTTTCTTAGTTTTTGTACGTGGCTTGACCTTGGTCATCAAATGATATGGGTTCAAAAAAGAACTAGATAAATTTGTAGAGGCCAGGACCATCACTGGCTATTAGCTAGGAGGGGCAGGATTGGTGTCTCTAGCCTCTGTTTCTCAGAAGCTGAAAATGGATGATAGGGGAGAAACCACTTGATAATTCCCTGTTCTGTTCACTCCTTCGGGGGCACCTGGCATTGGCCACGGTTGGAAGACAGGACACTGGGGGCTGTGGGTATGGCTGTTCATTATAGTAGCAGTTCTAACCTTTCCCGACTACTATACCCCTCTCAGGAGTCTGGCTTGTTTTGAAGACCTCCGGTTTCACCCCCCTTAAAATTTGCTTACTTACAAAATCAGACATGAAAATACAAAAGTGCCACAACACACTATTACTGATAAATAGCTTGTTTACTCATTTTACCATATAATTATAAAATAAATCACTGAGAAATACGTTAAAATAGAAATACAACATTTATAGCATATAGGACAAAATAAGTCAATTCTGTATGAAATTATACTTTGGACTGATTACATGAGTGCTTTTTATGTATCCTGGTACAAAACTACAAATGAGTTCATGTAGTCCCTGGATCATAGAATCATAGAATACTAGGACTGGAAGGGACCTCAAGAGGTCATCAAGTCCAGTCCCCTGTCCTCATGGCAGGACCCAGTACTGTTTAGACCATCCCTGATAGACATTTATCTAACCTATTCTTAAATATCTCCAGAGATGGAGATTCCACAACCTCTCTGGGCAATTTATTCCAGTGTTTAACCACCCTGACAGTTAGGAAGTTTTTCCTAATGTCTAACCTAAACCTCCCTTGCTGCAGTTTAAGACCATTGCTTCTTGTTCTATCCTCAGAGGCCAGGAAGAACAATTTTTCTCCCTCATCCTTGTGAAACCCTTTTAGATACCTGAAACCACTATCATGTCCCCTCTCAATCTTCTATTTTCCAAACTAAACAAGCCGAATTCTTTCAGTCTTCCTTCATAGGTCATGTTCTCTAGATCTTTAATCATTCTTGTTGCTCTTCTCCAATTTCTCCACATCTTTCTTGAAATGTTGTGCCCAGAACTGGACACAATACTCCAACCAGATCTCTACATACCTTCCCTCCCAGTGTATACGTACTCTGTGATTATATATAAGCTTGTTTGTCAGCCTGAGATAGAATTTTGGGTTTGACTTTTTGATGCTCTTTTATATTTACACTAATATATGTGAACAAAATGACTGTGTGTCTTGTTTCTGCCTGGCCAGATGGCTTTATTAGTACAGGTTGAACCTCTCTAGTTTGGCACCCTTGAGACCTGACTGGTTCCGTATGAGAGAATCTGACAAACCATGGGAGGTCAATATTGTGTAGCAGCATCACCAAAGCTTCCACTGCTTACTGGATAAGTTAGAGGTAAATAACAACAGCACAGAACATTGAGAGCAAGGACCGGTGGCTGAACACAAACTTTATGGGGCTGTGGGACACTTGGCCACACCCATTGTAAGTGGACATCGAGCTAACTAAAATCATGCTGGACCATCGATGCTGCCAGACCAGAGAACTTCATCCTGTTTAATGGGAAAAGATAAAGGCTCAAACTAAAGTGTTACAGGCTTCGGTGAGAGTGTAATATATGAGCATAGGCAGGAAGTCTGCCTGACTCCTCTCTCAAGCCAAGGTCAAGCAACCAGTTGGGAGAGGCAAGGAATGATGGGAAAGGCAGGCATAAAAAACCCCCAAAGCCCAAGAAATACCCGCTCCTGACCAAAGCACAAACTCGCTACTTACGCCTCCCATGGGGTATGTCTACACTAGCCACCCTACTTCGAACTAGGGTGGCTAATGTAGTCATTCGAACTTGCGAATGAAGCCCGGGATTAAAATATCCCAGGCTTTATTTGCATGTTCCCGAGCGCCGCCATTTTTAAATGCCTGGTGGTTCGAACTCCCTGCCCGTGGCTACATGCGGCATGGGCTAGGTAGTTCGAATTAAAGCTCCTAATTCGAACTACCGTTACTCCTCCCATGGGATAAAGTTTGAATTAGGAGCTTTAATTCGAACTATCTAGCCAGTGCCGTGTGTAGCCGTGGGCAGGGAGTTCAAACCACCAGGTATTTAAAAATGGCGGCGCCCGGGAACATGCAAATAAAGCCTGGGATATTTTAATCCTGGGCTTCATTTGCAAGTTCGAATGACTACATTAGCCACCCTAGTTCGAACTAGGGTGGCTAATGTAGACATACCCATGGGGAACAAAGGAGGTGGCAGGAAGACCCCAGACTCATGTCTCTCCAAAATGGAACAGGACTGTAGTTGTAAGGGTTTGGACTGGGGTGTACATGGCAGATGTACTTAGGGTTGCTAAGGAGGAGAAGGGACAAATGGGGACACAGGCAGGGCTCTGGTGTCACAGCTGGGAAGAGGGATAGAGGGTAAAGGCTCTGAGCATCAATGCTCGGAAAAAGACTGCCAGTGTGTAGCACAACAGATGTGCTTACTTGGAATAAACCCCAATAATATCGCTTTATCTGCACTTAAGACTTCTGCTTTCTGTCTGCCTGACAGGAACCAGGGGAGGTGATGAAAGGTAAGCCTCTAACACCCTGGCTGAGAACCACTGCTTGACTGCATTATTTGTCATTCTGAAGTCAGGGGCAAACGTTATGAGCGCAGGTGAGCTCCATGAATCAGGTAAGCAGAGGAGGTGTTTCTGGCATCAGGGTAATCTGATGTGGTTCAGTGGAGAGTTTGTTTTCAGGCAAGCACTTTATTAGTAGTTGGAATTATTTTATCTTTGGACTTTAAAAAACTGCAGTCTGCCTACCGAAGAATCTTGCCAAGCATTTTTGAAGTCATAGGAATTAAAGGACTATACTGAATTAGTAGCAGATGCTTTCTAATTCTTGTTTTTTGAGGGAATAAGGCTACAATTATTTCTGACCAGAGATATAATGGTAAAACAAGGAGGACATAAAATAAAACAATATTCTCCGGAAGAGAAAGGGTAATCTCCATTTACCCTGAACTATGGTACTGTTCCTGGCCCTGCATCCTTCAAGTGACCAAATTCACAGTATTCAGAAGTTCTACGATAATTTTGAACTGCCCCCAAAGAAGTATTAAGTGGAAATAACAATCAGAGATACAAAGGAATGTTTAGTCAGAACAATTCCAAGGCAGTTGCAAAAGATGTGCAAAAAGAATGTTAGTTAATCATCACACTGGTGAAATGACCAAGTTTCACAACTGTAACTGCAGACATGAGCTAGCCCATACTGACACCTTAATCCCAAACTTAGCTATAGATCGAAACATAGGGGCTGGCCCCACTTCCAAAGTGGGGCAAATTCAAACCCCAGTCCTGAATGCCTTGGAATTTCAAAACATTCAAAATGCCAAATGTGATTGCTGCAACCATGACTTGAATAGCCTCCATCATGTTAGTACACTGCTGCTGTGAAGGGAAAATTTGATGATCCATGTTTTGCCAGATCCTGGGCTTCTATGTTGTTTTTTCCCCCCGATGCTCTTCCCTAAAACTCTAATCCTCCCATCACGACATACCAACACACTGTGGATGTGTCTACACAGCAAAGTTATTTTGGAATGATGTCTGTTATTCCAAAATAACTATGCGAGCGACTATACAGCAATTCCGTTATTTCAAAATAATTTTGAAATAATGGACGGCTTATTCCAACTTCTGTAAACCTCATTCTATGAAGAATAACGCCTATTCTGAAATAGCTAATTTGAAATAAGGCACATGTAGACGCTTCACTGCTGCTATTTCAAAATAGCCCCTCACCAAGGCCATTCTAAGTTATCCTCCTGGGACTCTAAATAGAGATAGCACGTCTACATTAGGGAAGCCGGCCTCAGACTCATTTTGAGGCTTCCCTGCATTGTAGATATTTTATTTTGAAATAAGCTATTTCAGAATAACTATTCCGGAATAGCTTATTCCGAAATAACTGTGCAGTGTAGCCAAAGAGAATTGTACAGCTGTGCTGCATTAACAGTGCACAAACCCAACAAGTCCCTGTTCCAACTTCTGCCATTCCCACTTGAGAAACCACTCCTGATATGCAGAGTGCAGCAAATCTGTGGATATCTGTACACACGTCACTCCAGCAGGAAGAGGACGAGGATGAACCTGGGGATCCCATAGACTCACTGTACAGACAAGCCCTTGCGCTGGTGGAAACACTGCCATCAGCTGATCCTCTGGACACAGTGGAATGCCAGTTCTTGTGCCATGAGACATGCACAGACAGATGGGACCACACAGTGCTGCAGGTATGGGATGATCAGCAGTGGCTGTGCAAGGCCACTCTCATGGAACTTTGCAAATGGCTATTCCTGGCCCTGAGGTGCAGGGACACCCACATGAGATCCACTCTGACTGTGAAGAAGCATGTGGCAATTGCCCTGTGTAAGCTTGCAACACCGGACAGCTACCAGTCAGTCAGGAATCAACTTGGAGTGGGGAAATCTACAGTGGGGGCTCTTGTTATACAAGTAGCCAAGGCCGTCAATACCATTTCGCTACTGATGTTAGTGACTCTGGGAAACATGGATACCATAGTGGATGGCTTTGATATGATGCGATTCCCTTACTGTGGTGGGGCTATAGACCCAATGCACATCCTTATCTTGGCCCCCAACAACCTTGCCAAGGAGTATATAACCAGCAAGGGATAACTCTCGATGGTGCTGCAGGTGGTGGTGGATCATATGGGCTGTTTCACCTGCATCAATGTTGGATAGTGAGGAAAGGTGCATGATGCATGCATCTTTAGGAACGCCTGCTTCTTCAGAAAGATGCACTCCAGAACTTTTCCCCCCTGACCTGAAAATCAGAATTGGAGAGGTAAAAATGCCAGTTGTGATCTTTTGGGATCTAGCCTTCCCCATGCTCTATAACTCATGAAGCCTTACATGGCAGCCTGGCCTGCAATAAGGAGCAGTTCAACCACAGGCTCAGCAGGTGCAAAATGGTGGTTGAATGTGGATTGGGGTGATTAAAGGGAAATTCAGGAATCTGCTGATTACATTGGATCTCGGCAAATGCAGAATTCCCTTTGTGGCACAGCCTGTTGTGTGCCCCAAAATCTTTGTGAGAGCAAGGGGGAAAGTTCTCAGGCAGGGTGGGGGGCTGAGGCAGTGTGCTCGACCAGAGATTTTGAGCAGCCAGACACCAGGGCGATAAGAAGAGCACAGCACGAGGCCAGTTTCAGGCACAAATTAGGGAGGCTTTGAAAGAAAGCTTTATGAATGGCCAGTTTTGAGAGTGCATGCATGTTGCTCTCAGTGAGGTGCCCCTGCATTCAGTGTGTTTTCCTGCAGTCTCCCGCCCCATCCCTACAATACCAGAAATATAGAGACTGTTGTTCAGAGTTCATGCATTTTTATGTAGGGAAGACAGAGAGAGAAAAGAAGTTCGTGGTGGGACCCAAAAGGGGGTTGGAGGGGATCACAAATGCAAGGACAGTCTTTTGCTCCAGAAGTCCTGGAGGTTGAGAGTGAGGCTGCCCTTCAGTCCTCCCTCCTGCCCTGTATCCTGGGGCCCTTGAGGGTAGACACTATGGAACTGGGTGAGAAGGAAAAGTTGTTGTGCATGGGGTGTAGGGTGCTCCTCTCCAGGCTCTCTGCAACGCACTCCATTACAGCCATCAGGAACAAAAAGATATTCTCCTGTTGCTTCAAGATATTCTCTGTAAAACCAATGGAGATGTGTTCTGTACAAGACCAAAGTTAAGCTATAAAGCAGCCACTGTACAGCAGGTACACAGCAGAGTTGCCAAGGGGAACCTCTAGCGGTTCTGTGGCAGGCATGGTAAGAAGCCTGCCGGAGAATGATCCTGCAGGCAGGACTTGGGTCCATTTATTCTAGCAGGGCAGGACAGCGGCTCATGTGGCTTCCCTCCTGTGTGTCCAGCACATCCCATTTCTCGGGAGAGTGCTACTTTCCCAAGCCACAGGAGTCGGGGGGGGGGGAGGGGAGCCGGAGTTACAGGGTCTGGTCATGTGGGCAGGAGGGCAGGATGGATGGAGGGAGTGCTAGAGGCTGAAGCCATGGTAGATGCAGAGGCCTCAGCTAACAACTTCCCCCCTACTCCTTCATCCAAGTTGCCATGCAGGATATCAGCCTTATCTGAATCACACAGCTAGAGAGCTGATGCTGACTGAATGTGGCAAGAAACCTGGGCCATATGCTGCAATGTTTTGTACTGCAATGACACCAGACCATTCACTGCTGCCTTGGTGTAGGAAGGTGTCTTACCATCGAGGATGGAATAAGTCAGGTCTCCACAGAAACCTTGTGAGAAGGATCAAAGAGTTTGTATCTGAGAGCTTCATGGAGATATGCAGAGAGGATTCCCACTCCATCTCCAGACATGTTAAGAAGCTGTTCTGGGCCCCCGGTGCTGTGTAGCCACAGATTACGCCACACATCACACAAAATTAACCCACTTGTCGTTAGAAAAATATTATGTACTCACCAGAAATGCCCCTCCCCGGGTTCAATGCCTGACTGAGAGACATCCTGGGATGAGAGGATTGGTTCCTAGATTATGAAAAGTTCTTGGCTCTCACTGATCATCGGCTGGCCATTGTCCTCTCCCTCCTCCTCTCCCTCCTCCTCTTCCTCAGCCACTATGCTGTCCTCCATGCTGCTACCTGGAGTGTTTTATGAGGACTCCATAGTCAGGTTTGGGAAGCTGGTCAGGTCCTCCTCTACAATCACATGGAGCTGGTTGTAGAAACAGCATGTTTGCAGCAATGCACCAGACTGTCCATTTCATGGACAGGTAGGTCTGCTTCAGCTCCTTTAATTTAACTTGTCTTGTGGTAGGACTGCTTGTGGTAGGACTGTTCTTGTGGTAGGACTGCTTCAGCTCCTTTAATTTAACTTGTCACTGCTGGACATCCATGGAGTACCCTTTGGCCACTGGGCAGATTGTAATTTTCACCTAAATATCAGCATTTCTTTTGCTGTTTTGGAGCTCACAGGGAATGGATTCCTCTCCCCATGCTTTGATGAGGTCCAAGATCTCCTGCATACTCCATGCTGGTGCTCTTTTGTGCCCAAGAGAACTGGAGCTCCTGGGACTTGAAGTCATGGCCATGTGTGCTGCTCAGGTGCGTTGTCTGCTCTAAGGTGTGATTAGAAGGCTGGCCAGATGGGTAGCCCCATTGAAGTTGACATGATTGTTGACATCGATTTCAGTGGGACCAGGATTTCAGGTGTACTTTGATTTACAATCAAAGTACACCTGAAATCCTGGTCCCACTGAAAGTTTACAATCAAAGTAGAAAAGTAGAAGCTAACTCCACTTTCACAAAAAACAATTATATATGCGTGATAGATAGATAGATACCTTTACACTGTGTGTATGACAGAACACTGGATTTAAAACAGAATTCTATCATTTCTACTATTAAAAAACCCATAGCCAAACAACTGCTAAGGGAAACTCAGGAGCTCTTTGTGTTCTTAACATGCCACATGATAAACAAAAGAATATAAAGGGATAGTCAAATTAGTAACAAAACAGAAATAATTTATACAAACCCACCTGTTACACTGAGCTAGCTACATGGTGACTTTATAAATCTTATTTTTATTAGTTGATAAGAGGCTTAATTTGAATTATAGCCAATTCCATGGCCATTTAGGAAGGGGTTTTACCCACAGCCATGTGACTCATTTCTCAACAGTGTCTTGCATGATTTGGGAATTTCCTCTTACACAATCTAAAGCACACCGTTGGACAGTATATAAAGCGGCACGGGTTACACAGCTCCAACATCAGAAACCTGAGACAAGAGAACTCTCAGCTCCTTGCAAGAAGAGGTACAATCAGCAAGAAGGAAACCACACCTCTCATTATGAACGGCAAGTTCGTTGTTGCTGTCTTGGCTCTTTTCCTGCTTTACGCAGCAGTGGCAGAAGGTAAGCAAAACACTCCCTTAGGCTGAGATGACTTGGCTTATTCACCTATCATGCACGCTCATATGGAGAGACATTTTTAGGCTTATATTAAAAAGTTTATGTTCTGGTAAAATCTTTTCTTTCTTTCTTTCTTGCTTTCTTTCTTGCTTTCCCAGAGATGCGGATACCTGCAGATTTGTAGGTTCCAGTTTTCGGTAGCTTAGAAGTGAGGACAAAGGCAAGCTTTTAGCTAAGACCTTTGAAAAAAAACCCAGAAAGCAAGCAGGTCTAATCAATGCCCCCAGAAGCAAGACCATGAGCACTGCTTCACAGGTCTAGACACTGAAATACTTGGCTGAGCCTGACACAACGCTTGTTTTTTTCCAGGGATGAGCCTGTCCCGGATGGGCAATGAGCTCCGCTGCCAGTGCATCGGCACGCACTCCAAGTTCATCCCCCCCAGAAGGATTCAGGATGTGAAGCTGACGCAGAGCGGCCCTCACTGCCAGAACGTCGAAATCATGTAAGCACTTTTGCCAAATTCTAACTGCTGCCAAATAGGAGGAGACTGCTGCTTTGCATTGTGCTGCTCCAGGAGCTTTCAAAGCCCCACGTCACTCAGGAAGACTCCCCTAGAGATTTTAAATTCTCTCTCAAGAGATTATTTTAGGTATTGCAATTTGCATTTTATAGTGTCCAGCAGCTCTGGGCTGGAAATACAAATCCCAGTGAGGAATAATGTACAATAGGTATAAAGTACTAGAACCTGCATTAATCCAATTCCTAAAGTCCTTTACTTTAGTGGGTAAAACTCCTACTAAAAATCCTTATAAGATAGAAGAATTAGGCCATTGTGCAAGTCTGGGCAAGTTCTGATAAAATAGTGAGCTGTCCTCCTGACAAGGACAAGTATCCTGGCCATCCACTTTGTGGGAAACTCCCATGGACTGGAATGGTACAGGATCAAGTGCCACATGCTGCGGTCCTTGCTCAGACAAAATTCCCCACTGTGGACTTATGAGGTTTCTCTGAAGGAGCAATGAAGATATGAGCTTCTTCCATGAAAAGCAATATCAGTGCAGACAAACAAATACATATACACAGATAAAGAGAGAGAGAGAAGAGAGAGAGAGGGAGCTTTTCACTTTTTTGGTTTTTTGCAAACCTGAAACCCTTTCAACCAAACAAATGATGTGGGGCAAGTGTAAATTGGTGTAGCTCTGTAGTGAGGTCAGTGGAATTATTTCAATCCATACCAGCTATGCTTACATCTTTAAAGGCTGAAAGATCCCCTGACAAGAGTACAGAGAGTCCATCAAGTAGACAGATGTTTAACCATCTTCCTTTCATTTCTTTGCAGCACTACTCTTAAGGACGGCAGAAAAGTGTGTTTGGATCCCAATGCTCCATGGGTGAAGATGATCATTAAGGCAATTTTGGACAAGTGAGTTATTCATTCTCAATTAGTTTAAAAGAAGAATTAGGTAGCTTCTTAGCACAAACTCCTTAAGGGTTACTCCTCAGGGCATAGCAATCTTTTCCCAAAGTTGTCTGTCTCAATGTACTTAATAAATAACAATAATATTCTACCTTGAGGGTGGGCCAGTGGTTAGATTATAGGACTGAGGTGCTTCTTGTTCCCTGCTCTGCCCCAAGCTTCCTGGGTGAGCTTGGGTAAGTCATCTGTGGCCATTAGCAATGCAGGGCCGCTGCTAGTCTTTCTGGAGACAATGGGACTCACAGGTGCTCAGTGCTTCTGATATATCAGCCGCTACCCTCCAGCCTGATTTCCCTGTTGTTGTGAACCAAGAGTAACTATGCCAAAGTTAATGAAGTTTCTTTCACCAATGTGGTGGAAAGCAAGAGTTCTCATGTTCTAGGCAGCAAGATAGGGATGCCCACCCCAGCACCAGTACTTGTGAAAATGTGGGTCTCATTTTCTTTGTACTGCGGCTTACTTAATGCGGCAGAGACAGGTTATACATGAGTTTCAACAGTTTGGCTTAAGACTCCTTTTGTTGACCTCATGTGTTCTAACATATGATAATTGTGCCATGAACAGGTTTCTAAACTATCCTTTTCTTCCTTTCTCTACAGAGCTCAAGCCAATGTTGAAACAACATTCTAAGAAAAGCCAAAGAAGAAAAACCACTGCTGTTCTCCAGTTTCATCCTGAAGGAAACATCTCTGTGAAAATGCTGGCCAGTCTTCAAGCGTCTCCTTCTGTGAACATGTTTTCTAGCAGACTACTGCTAGCAGCATCCAGTTCCTATTTATGTATTTATGTATTTATATATTTATTTATTGAGGAGCATTATTTTAACAGACTTTTTTGAAAAAAGCTGTTATCTATAGACTATGGCACTTTCTAAAGCTGAGAACACTGGATAAGGAAAAGTGATTGGCTGATGAAATGAAGACTCGTTGGAAATGACTTAGGCAGGACACAGTTTCTGGAGTGCAATGCACTTACAGCACAGCTTTATTTATTCTCAGCGAGGTTCTTTTGCTATTACAGCAGTACAGTGGCGTCACTTACCCCTCCTCTGCATGTTGTAACAACTGCACTGTGAGTCAAGCTAGCTGAGGCTAGCTACTGACTTGAGTTTTGTGGTTTCAGAAATGAAGCTGCCAAAGTGCTGTTCTTGGGCGGTCATTATTTATTGTGCTATATCACGTCGACTATTGTATAGCTCTCTCTCTATTTAAAAAGTTAATATTTGAGCCAAAGAACTCAAACTTTATTTATTGACGTTATTTTGATTCATCTGGATTTGTTTCTAATATGCTAATTCCTTATGAAGACAGAACATGTCAAGTTCTTGCTGTGGTGTGTTTGAAGATTTTGTTATGTTAATTGTTTTATTTATTTTTGTTCAATGAATGGAAAAATGTCGAGGCTTGTGTGCCAATTTTCTCATTTTGGAATTCCATCATTTTACATTAAAGTGTGTGCTTAAAACCAGATTTATTTTGTCTGTCTTTGTTGTTGGCACCTGACTTGATCTTGGTCATCAAATGATCAGGGTTCAAAGAAGAACTAGATAAATTCATAAAGGACAGGCCCACCAGTGGCTATTAGCCAGCATGGGCAGGGATGGTGTCTCTAGCCTCTGTTTACCAGAAGCTGGGAATGGGCTTGAGGATCACTTGAGGATTCCCTGTTCTGTTCACTCCCTCAGGGGCACCAGGTACTGGCCACTGTAATGATGATACCAGACACTGTCCACTGACAGAATAATGGACTAAATGAACCTTTGTTCTGCACTTGTGTAGCCATACTGATGTATCTCTACCAGGTTTCTGAAGTCAGGTGGAACTCAAGTGCAGATCTGCAGTACGTGAAAGTAACCCAATTAGGAGTAAGTTGGCATTTCTCAATCTGATGGCCAAATGTAAGCTCAATAAGCAGAATGCAGCAGAATCTAGTGGGCCTGGTCTGAGACACATGCGGGACTCTGTTGGCTCAATGCCATTGATGATCCTAAGCTTCTTCTCTGGGTGCTCCGTGGGGTTTGGTCTCCACAGTTCTGAAAGGGATTAAATAATGTTAGGGCTGTGGGAATGGCTGCTCTTTATAGCAGTGGCTGCCAACCTTTCCAGACTCCTGTATTTCTTTCAGGAGTCTGGCTTGTCTTGCAGGCCTCCAGTTTCACCTCACTTAAAACCTACTTGTTTGCAAAATCAGACAGGAAAATGTAAAAGTGCCACAGCACACTATTAATGAGAAATGCTTATTTTCCCAATTTACCATTTAATTATAACAAATCAATTTGAAATTACCCTGAAATATACATACAATATTTATAGCATCCTGGACAAAATAAACAAGTAATTTTCTGTATGGAATTTTACCTTGCACTAAGTTCATGAGTGCTTTTTATGTAGCCTGTTATAAAACTAGGCAAACTTCTAGATGAGTTGAGATACTCCCTGGATCTCTACATAGCACCCCGTCCCCCGGGGTATACATAACCTGTGTTGGTGTATAGGCTTATTTGTCAGCTTGAAGTAGAATTTTGGGTTTGACTTTTTGATACCCTTTTATATTTACACTAATATATGTGACCAAAGCCACTGTGAGTGTTGCTTCTACATAGCTAGATGGGTTTGTTAGTACAAGTTGAACCTCTCCAGTTTGGCATCCTCGGGACTTGACCAGTGCCAAACCAGAGAATTTCCCCAACCACAGGAGGTCTATATTGTCTAGCAGCATCACCATCACTTCCACTGCTTACTGGGCTCTTAGAAGACATTTAGGGGTAAGTTAGAGCTAAATAACAACAGCACAGAACACTGAGAGCCAGGACTTGTGGCTGAACACAAACTTTATGGGGCTGTGGGACACTTATCCATTGTAAGTGGATATCGAGCTAACTAAAATCATGCCAGACCATCAATGTGGCCGGACCAGAGAGTGCAGGACCAGAGAACTTCAACCTGTATAATGGGAAGAGATAAAAGCTAGAACGAAAGTGTTATACTCTTACCAAAGCCAGTAATATATGAGCATAGGCAGGAAGGCTGCCTGACTCCTCTCTCAAGCCAAGTTCAATCAACCAGTTGGGAGGGGCAAGGAATGATGGGAAAGGTGGGCATAAGAAACCCCCAAAGCCCAAAAAATGCCCATTCCTGACCAAAGCACAAACTCGCTACTTACGCCTCCCATGGGGAATAAAAGAGGTGGCAGGAAGACCCCAGACTCATGTCTCTCCAAAATGGAACAGGACTGTAGTTGTAAGGGTTGGGACTGGGGCACACATGGCAGATGTACTTGGGGCTGCTAAGAAGGAGGATGAAGGGTGAATGGGGACACACGCAGGGCTCTGGTATCACAGCTGGAAAGGGGGACACCGGGTAAAGACTCTGAGCACCAATGCTGGAAACAGAACATGGGGAAACACTCTGCCACCATGTAGAGCGATGGATGTGCTTACTTGGAACTAACCCCAATAACATCGCTTTGACTGCACTTAAGACTTCTGGTCTTCTGCTTTCTGTCTGCCTGACAGGAACCGGGGGAGGTGATGAAAGGCAAGCCCTCTATCACCCTGGCATTATTCCTCCTCTTGAACTCATGGGAAAACATGTTGAGTGCAGGTAAGCTCCATGAATCAGGTATTCCTCGCATCAGGGCAATCTGATGTGGTTCAGTGGAGTGTTTGTTTACAGACAGGTACATTATCGGTAGCTAGAAATATTTTATCTTTGGACTTTAAAAAACTGCAGTTAGCCTACCCAAGAATATTGCCAAGTATTTTTGAAGTCATAGGAATTGAAGGACTATACTCAATTAGTAGCAGATGCTTTCTAATACTGTTTTTTGAGGGAATAAGACTACAATTATTTCTGACGAGAGGTGCAGTGGTAAAAAGGAGTTAAACACCTAAAATAACTCCAAAAGAAACAGGATAATCTCCATTTACCCTCTACTATACTACTGTTTCTCATTCTCTATTCATTGCTCCTCCCCACTCCCAGCCCCCAAGAGCTCTGATTGCTTTCCTTATATAAAGAAGACCTGAACAGCATAGCATACAAGTTATTCCATGTGGAAGCACGTAACATTTTCATCCATTAGCAATAACAATGGGATTTTACTAGAGAGGTAGAAATAGAAAAATTAGGTTCCAAATGTCTCCACATTTGGGGAAATTGAGATGTCGGATTTTTTTTTCAGCCTCAGTTCTGATATTTGAAATTGGATTAGTTCAGCTTTTCAACTTCCTGAATTTTGCTTTGTGAGTCGTCACTACTGCACTTATGTGGAAATCCGGTAATTCTTTTAGACACTTGGACTGCATCTCAAAAACAGTCTTTTATGCTTTTGCTCTCTTTTTTAAAAATGTGACTCAGTGGCTAGATTGCCTGACATGTGGTGGAAGGCAAAGTCCTCTCTCCTGCAGGCCAATATCACCAAGGTGCTTGACTCTTGTGATCTTACTGAAGATAAAATGCTTTGCATTGCAATGTTGAAAATCCAAAGTTTTCTCCCTCTAAGGATAATTCCCAGGATAGTCTCATAAAACTAATCAAGTGGGCTGAGTCACAACGCCAATTTCTAAAGTCTTATGTTCTCTCCAGTTATTTTGTTTGCTTTTTAAAGAGTCCAGTAGCTCAAGAGGAACTTGATTCACATCACAGCTATGCCAATATAATTCAGAAGCGTGTTTCCGTTGACGTCAGGAGCATTCAAGGGAAGATTTACGAGGGCATGACACTTCTCATGGGATTTTCACATGCACCCAACCAGGCTAGATGCCTATTTCTGTTGGTTTCAATGAGAGTTAGGAATTTAGCCTGCTGCAAAATTCCAGCTAGGCACCTCTCTTCATCTTTAGGTCCCTTAGGACTCTTGTGTTGTGCCTGTCCCCTGGGATATAGGCATCGGGGAGATTTTGAAAATTCTTTTAGGCAATGTTAGGGGCTTAGATGTCTTCAAACAGCTGTCCCTGAGTGCTGGTTTGTAGGGAGAGTTGAAAAGGTGACTTCACACACTTTTATGTCATCACACCCTTCCCAAACTGGAAGGTGTCCAGCCGCAAATAAAAGCAGCCTGAAATGCACAGGCAGTAGCAGAGACCCTCCGTGGCAGCTCTTATCACATAAGAGCTGCTACAAAGGCTTTACCTGGATCACTTAGCAATTCCCAGTGAATGCAATGATCTTGCTGGGAAGGCACTGTTGTAGGGCAGGTGCTCACCACAGGTGACGCACAGCTGCCACAGCACAGGAGAAGATGAAGGCCACAAACTCATGTGGGAATCAGATTCCGTGTTATGTGCTTGCCCTTGGTCCCACTATTCTTTCCATCATAGACCTTCTTCCATTAATTAAGAACTGTGGTTGAGGCCATTAATAGGGTTGACATTCTGAGAAGAATAGCTTTTTCTAAGTTATGCTTGAGAGACTTCAGCTCCCAATACACTCTATAGAAAAATAAACAATAAACAGTCTGGTAGCACTTTAAAGACTTACAAAACATGTAGATAGTATCAAGAGCTTTCGTGGGCACAGTCCAAGCTCATGATACCATCTACATGTTTTGTTAGTCTTTAAAGTGCTACCAGATGTTGTTTTTTAAGTTTATCCTGTACAGACTAACTCAGCTACCCCTCTGAAGCTATGGAAAAATAGTTCACATTTCTGGGCCCTGGATAGGAATGGACTATGCAACAGAGAGCTGATTTACCATTCTCCTCTAAATGAACCCTAGTAAAGGGATCTTAATTGTCCATTGCCCGCAATAAGGAAGACTAATTCCTTAAGTAAACACTTACAAGGGGATACAGCAGAGAACTGATATGTTTCATAATCTAAATGCACCCTGATTAACGGCTGACAAACACAGGCATAAAATAAACCATCTAAAAGTATTAACCAAAGGCAGCTGTTCAATGTACAGATGCTTATCAGAAGTTTTTGATTGTACTTAACTTTACTACAGTTACCCTAACATAAGTAGGATTACTTGTGCTCCTGTGAATATATCATAGGTGTTTAGCTTGTGAGCTCGTTTAGCATTGGGAATAAACGTAATATTACAGCCAGGTCTACACTAAACACTAAAGTCACTTAGAGGAATGATGTTTTTCCAACATTTCTAAGCTGGCAAAAGCCTTAGTGTAGATTCAGTCATCCCAGCAAAAATATCCTCATGTCAGCATAGTGTATTTTGTTCCTGGAACGAGTATAAGCTTCACTGACTGCAGCCCCTTTTTGCCAATATAATGTTCCTCTTCACTAGGACCACTTGGCAGTGTAGCTCTTCCGGTGCAGCTATAATAGCAAGCCTAGGCCTAAATGCTGAGCATACTCCTGTCAGAATACTAGCAGTGAGCTGGTAAAAATGAAGGAAACGCACAGGGGGTGTAGCTTTGTAGAATCTGCATGGGCCATACTGAGTCATCCAGGGGCAGATGCTTTCCACTTGCCCAATACAGTCTCATCCCTCCACTACTCCTCACACTCTTTTGACAAAGTTGTTTTTAAATAGGCTTTTGCTTTTGACCAAGCTGAATATTGCCCTTTAAGCACTAAACTTGCCTTAATCTGCATGAGGAAATCCAACACACATTGAAGGCACTAGCCAGCAACAGTTCTTGGTAGCACCCCCTTCTAAAAATTCATTGGGACACCCAGAACAAAAGAATTACTTTGGGAATAACAGTCTGCAGGCCAGATTCCCCCTGGTTTTACATGGGTTCATAAGGCGCTTTACAGGTGTAACCCACACATCTAGTGGGTGTGAGTCACTGTTTGATGTAGTGGAGATAAAAATGAGTTTGCTCTACAGCCTTAGCTAAGCACCAGCTAGCTTTATAGCTCAAGCTATAGAAGCCCATGCACTAAGCTTCAGAGATTCCAAGTTCAATCCTGCTTGCCCATGGTTCCACAGGGGACTGCTTCTTTCCTACTTCCTTGAACATGAGTGGCACCTGAGAAGGGTCAGGTAGGAGGCTAGAGATACAGCATCCTGCAGAGGTGGTAGGTCATTGCTGCACCTTATGTAGAGGATTTAAAAGCATACATAGTTTTGGGTGATTGGAGCTCTGGGAAATTTTTTTCTTCTTATAATGAGTTCTACCTCATGGACAATGAATTCTCTTTGAGAGAAGGAAGCGTTCCCATTTTATGCCAGGTCTGAGGTTATGAAACATAGACTATTATTCTCTCCTCAAAAAACAACAACATCCACCTCCATAAAGGAACAGACACAGAGAAATCTTCAGCTTGGGAAAATCCCAAATCAGATACCCGAAGCAGAGGGAGTATAAAAATTATGGCAATGTTGACTATGGCATGTTTCCAAGCCTAATTCATAGCACACATTAAGAGACTGCTTACATAAATACCGAAGCAGGAAGCAAGTGTTCTATTGTTCAATTTATGCTCTAATTTAGATTTATACAAAGAAAAATAGCAATGAATTATAAAGCCCGAAACTTTTATTTCCATGCATCAAAAAGCCCTTTATGAAAGCGGGGGAGCATGAATACAATATTTCTATTTTTTGGGAAATGGAATTATAAGAAAGTGAAATGACTTGCCGTAGATTACACAATTAGTCTGTGAAAAAAATAACTCACGTTTCTTGACTCAGTCTTTTGCCTGATTGCTTATGCATGCACCCCTGCCCAAAATCTTCTTGGAAATTATGTCCCCAGTCACAGCAGCCTTCTACACTGCCCTCCTTCTCCTCTGATGGCCATCAGTTTTCCTGTTGCACCCTTTGTTGCCAATAATACAGTGCTCAACCTAGGCCTTTAATTTATTGCTTGGACTGTAACCTGTACACTACAAGGCTTCGCTAGCATAGCTATGTTGGTTAGATGTGTGAAGAAGAAAAAACCCTATTCCCTCTAACCTGATTTAATTATGCCAGCAAAACGCCCAGGCTATGTCTACACTACGAGTTTTCTTGGCTAAAACTATGCTAATGAGGGACTCATTTGCATGAGTTGTGATCTCATTTGCATGTTTTCTTCCGATCCATTTTTGCACTGGGGTTTTTGCGCAAAAACAAGCAGTGTGGACGTTTTCTTTTTGCACAAAAACCCCTTTTTCCACAAAATCGGTAAACCTCCTTTTTTGGGGCACTGCAGAAAATATGCAAATGAGATCATGACTCATGCAAATGAGTCCCACATTAGCATATTTTTTGCCGAGAAAACTCGTAGTGTAGACGTAGCCCCGGTATAGATGTTATATGCAGACAGAAGAGTGCTTTTGTCAGCATATCTAATGTCACTAGGAAGGTGGTGTTCTTATGCAGCCAGAAAAACTCCTTCTGTTGGCTTACACTATGCCTATAGTAAGGAATTCCACTGGTGCTAGTATAGGCCTGTGACTTTTCTCCTGTTTCTGCCTTCCTTCAGGTCAGGAAACAGGAGGCTATCTCCTTTGTTTTGCTCAGCTGTGCTTGGCACAGAACTAAAAGGAGGGAAATAGTTGAAAGCCACTTAAGTGTTCCCCAGCTTGGCCAGATTAAAGTGTCACAAAGCCACCGGTTCGCATCTTTAAATTGCAATCTATTTAATTAAGTTCCTGATCCAAAGGCTGTTGTCATGTTTTGGTGGGGTTTTTTAAATGAAAGTTGAGAGTCCCACCTAACCACATGACTTCAGGAGCTGTAGCTTTAAGAAAAAGTTTCTAGATCCCTTGATGGCAGAGGGGGAAAAAAAACCCTGAAGGACTTGAAGCAAACTAAAAATCATGAGATTTAATAAAAATAGATTCAGGGCCATTAGTAAGTCAATCTCATGATTTGTGGGGGGAGGCATTTCCATTTTTGAACACATGAGCTTGTAAATTGAGGCCCACACTGACTGAAGCCCACTGAACACACCAAATTAAAAAATATTTAAAAATTAAAAAAAAATGTTTCGCTCACAAACACTTTTTTTGCATTATAACCCATAATGAAATCCACCTGGCTTACTATTAACATCTTGGGGGTGGAATCTAACCTTCTGGATGCTCTCTCTTCAAAGGACTCTTTCAAGAACAGTCTTTGAAGGTGATAAATGAGATCTTCTCTGCCAGAACAGTCAGCAAGCACAGGGAGGGAGCTACGAGAAACGGGGGTGAAGGGAAGAAACCTCCTCCTGGCCTCAGAGTAGCAACAGAACTGCTTTGCAGTCACATTAGCCTGAAGACGGGTCTAGCTGTCACAGGTCTTCTACCATCCCAAGTCCCAGGTTTGTACTTACATGGCCACCTTTTCACGGGGAAGAAAGTGAATCTGCACTGATGTGGATTTCTCATGGTCCTCCACTTGGCCAGCCCCAACCCTCTCTCTTGCTGGGGTTCAGGAAACTGCTGTTTAGCTCTGTAACAGGCTGGGGTTTCAGAACCTTTGGCCACAGTCACAGCTTTCTATTGGTCCTAAGACACCCTGAAACACACCAGCCAGTCTATTGCAGCCAGGGACCTCTATGACCACAGTGGAGGGGAGATAGGATTTGACCCTAAACCTTTACATCAGCCATGGGCAACCAAGATGAGTGAGTGAACCGCATGAGTGGACCTCTTTTGTCTCAGTGTGCCACAGTGGTAGGCAATTTGTGCCCTGCAGCCCACTTGGGTTTTACCTGCAGCCTGCACACACGCTCTCTGGTCCCTTCCCCGACATGCCTCTCGCACACTGGGGCCCTGCACTTCCTACTCCTCCCCCTCTCTCCCAGCACTTTTGGAGCGCCAGGAATGCACTGATACACGCTCTGTCACTGCTCCTCCCCCTCCGTCCCAGAGGTTGGACAGTCATGAACAGTGGATTCATGGTGCTCCGAAAGTGCTGGGAAGGAGGAGGAGGAGTAGGAAGTGTGGGGCTCCAGTGTCCCAGTACCTGAGAGGCACGTGGGGTAGGGGGGCAGATAGGGGCTACGCAGGCCACAGAGTGTCCACCACTGCTTTACATTGTATCAGTTTGGGAAGTGGTGCTGAGCTTCTGAGGGACTCAAAAGGAATTAGCCAGGGCATGAGATGTCATGGAGATCTCGGAAACAGCTTCATTTCTTCACCGAAATCTTCCCAGCCGTGGTTGGGAAGTAAAGAAAAATGAACCTATGCCTCAGCAGAGTTGTTTACATAGTACAGTATGTGCTTCTTCCTGAGCCAAGAACTTCTTCCACTTACAGCCTATTGTGACTGGCTTTGGAAACAAATGAAATTGGATCATGATGCTTTCCACAAGAAACTAAGAAACTCATTTGCATGTAACGGAAATGGTGCTATCTGGTAACTTATAGTTGGGCCCTACCCAAATGTCAAGTTGAATAACCTAAGCCTGAGAGTTTTATTTGCACAATGAAAGGCAGGACCAACGGTGTTCAGAGAAACGCCTGACTGCAATCAGCCATACAAATAACCATTTCCAGTTAGCGGCTTAGCTTTGATGCTAGAAATACGACCAGAGTACAATCGCCACATCCAAACAAATGCTCTTGTTTGAGCTTTGAACGGACACTTATTGGTGCACGGAGGGAGTCACAGGAGAGGCCACGGGCAGTTCATGTCAAGCAGCCAGCCTGTGTGTTTTGCGCTTAAAGCTCTGGCTGGCATTTTCAGAAGCTCGCATTGTCCAGACTGATAGTTTTGGTGGCCTACAGCATTCTCACACTCATCTCCTTTAGATGCTCAAGGTATTTTCAGTTGTGTATATCCTTGTCAAGCCCCTGGGTACTAGGCACTCTGTCTGAGGGCAGGGCCAGGGCCTGGTTAAGTGCCCATTGGCACCCTGTGAGGATCCTTTGCCTAAAGCACAATTACCCGAGGAGTCACAAGTAAACAGCCATGCCTCCCCTCTCTGAGCTGCCCACACTAATTCATGAAGCAGGACATATGGCATGTTGGCTCAGCCCTTCCTTTAACACCAAGCAGCCATGCAGGGCAAAAAGGGGTAGTAGAAAGCAGCCATTTTATTTAAAACATCAGGTTAAAATACATGTGCATTCTGCCTGAGTCAAGGCTGAATTTCCACTTACTGAGACTGACCTTCATCTTTTTTCTTTCTTGTGGTTGTCAACTCCATTCCCATGTTGAGAGTCACGGTTAACAACCTGCGCCTGATGTGTCATCCAGGCAGCATATGTAGTTTGGGGCACCAAGTGCCTTCTGAAAGTGCCTCACCTTCTCCATGAACTTCCCTTCGTGCACAGACCTCGTTAGCATATAATGATGAGTGATTTTCATATGATAATGAGTTTCAGATGGGTGAGACATGCAGGGATGTGCGTCTCAGTCATTATCTCCTTTCGACCGTTTTACCTCTCTGAGCAAAGCTGAGTGTGTCCACCAGTGCTGAAATCCTAGCACCCCATCATCCTAAGAAATCTCATCCTTGGGCTTCAGCTTCTTACAGCTCTCAGTGCATCCAGGACAATCGGTGCTGCATACCCATATTAGTCACCTTTTCAAACCCTTTATGCTACCTGTTGGTAGCCTGCATACACAAGGTTATAGTCAGGGAACACTTGGAGAGCTCATTTCTAACACATGAGTTAGATATTGGCTTATTACTCCACCGTAGGACATGACCATCCTATAGTGCCCCTTAAACACAGCACTGCCAGCACTCCCTGCCTCCCTTTCCTTCCCCAGGATGGGTCTCCTCAGCATTCCACACAGGTCAGTGATGAAGATATGGCTTAACCCTCTGGCTAAGGCTATGCCACAACTACCACTTATGCCGGCAACACTTATGTCACTCAGGGGTGTGACTATTCCGTACTCCTGAGCAGGGGAGTTGACAAGGATCACTGGGCTCCTTGGAAATGTGTGTGGGCGGGAGCTCTGCACTCCCAGAAGGGGCAGGGCCTAGCGCAGAAAGGCTGGGGCAGAGGCAACCAGCCCCCAAAGCTTCCTGGATGCCACCTCTCCATAGGCCCTCAAAGCCAGCCAGAGTACATGGCGCAGGGTTCTGGAGTGTGCTGCCTGATGCTCCAGTGGCAATTCTAAAGGGCTCGTGGCTCCAACCATCACTTCTGGTGCAGTAGCAGCAGTGGTGGTTGGGAGCCCCAGGCCCTTTAGAATCACCAGAGTCCTGGGCAATTGCCCCCTCGGCCTCCACCCCGTCAACGGGTCTGCTTCTGAGCAACGTAAGTGTCACCATAAGCACTGGTGTGCTCAGCGCTACGTCAGTGGAAAAGCGTTTCCCACCAGCATACCTTCTCCCACTGGCGGGGAGGATTTTTTAATGCGGATGGGAGTGCTCTCTCCTGTCAGCACAGAGCATCTTCATCTCACTCACCACAGCAGCACAGCATGTGCAAACCTGCCCTATGCCACAAACAAACGTAACCCCTTCTGGGGCAGCACCAGTAAGTCCCAATGCACCACAGGTTCTCCCACTCGTCATGGGCTTCTCAGCCCCTTTCTGGGCTCCCTTTGGGTGTGTCTACACTGCACCGTAACTCGAAATAAGCTACGCAGTTTGAGCTACGCAAATTGTGTATCTTATTTCAATGCTATTTCGAAATAGCTTATTTTGTCATTTGGTGCTGTCTACCCAGTGCAAAATTCCAAACTGAAGTGCTCTTCTGAAACGCCCCTTACTCCTGGTAGAATGAGGTTTACAGGGACGCCGGAATAGTGATCCTGAAATAACGGGCTTTCTGTGAAGACACAGAACAGCTATTTTGGGATACTCCGGTATCCCGAAATAGCATTGCAGTGTAGACGTAGCCTTTGAATCTTTCCTCTGTTTCTCTACAGAGCACTTGGCCCTCTGGCTGGCCCCCAGGCTGGTGTACACTTACAGTGTCTTTCTGGGTTCTGTGCCTGGTGTTTTTCTCTGCTCCTGGCCCCTAGATTCCCTTCCTGGGCTCAATCACTTGTACCCTTCCTTGCTCCCGTTAAGAGCGCTGGTTCCCCTGGAGTACCCCATCTCTTGCAGAATTTGACTCAGGGCCTTCCACAGGAGCCTGCTTACCCCTTGTGGCTCTGTAGCCCAGACTGCTCTCTCTCTGAGCCCTCCTCTGAGGCCCATGTGTTCATTGCCAGATGGCTCTCCTTAGTATCATCCCCTTAGGCTGTGAGTAATTATGACACAGGCGGGGCTGGTCCCACCTCCCTTTAAAGGGGACAGTCACCCAGTGATAACCTCCCATTGCCCAGACCATGACATGAACATAAGCAAAATGAGAATCACCGCCCCAGCCAGAGTGGGTAACTTCCAACCAGTATTCACAGAGACCGCTTCATCCCCCCCAGCACGAAACCTTTAGTAAGTCCAGTGTGTTGCAAACTAAGCACTCTGTTCCCCTGCTCTGAGCTTATTTCATCACCAATCTCTCTTTGAATTCATCTTCAAGGATTGTTCATCAATGATCATTTAATATTCATTCTTCCTGAGATCTGTGTGAGTTTCCATTGATCTTGGTGATTTTGCCAAAGCCTCCTTAATAATTAACCCGATGGGCCCTTCTCCAGAAAGAAGATTTGTTGGCCGAGTCTAGTAAGGGAAGAAAAAGAACTGAAACCAGTTGCAATGCAATGGTGATTCTTAATAGTGTGGCTTTTCCTCAGGGGTACACGTATTACTGGGCTCTTCTAGTCCACTGATATCGTTGCTCTTCAAGAGCTTTCCCCCTTTTTCATAGAGCTGTTGCAAATTAGTAATGTGACCACTGTACTTCTGGGAAATCTTCCCCATCCAGCTTCACAAGATGGTACAAAGAACTTCCCTCGCCTGCCTCTCCTATGCAAAGAGAATTGTTGGGAAAAGATGGGCTCCTAGCTGTCCCTTCCCTATAACAGCCAGAAGAGCTGTCTTGGGTCAGAGAGGAGCCGGCTGCAGCCTGCACACTCCCCCTCTCCTGCCTGGAACACTGAGATTGTGGAGCGCTGATGCAGCTTGTGGCTAAATGGCTTATCCATTTAATTGACTTGTCCCAGGTCATGGGAAGTCAGAATATAGCCACTGTTTGTTTTTTTTAACTCAGAACCTGCCCTGAGAATTGCACGGGCTAAGTTTCATGCTCTGCTGCCAACAGTGAGTAATACACAATATTTACTTTCTGTGGTTTTATTTTGAAGAAGGAAACCAGGTTGAAGTAGAATAATAGTCCTTTGTAAACACGAATTCTAGTGGGCTAATTCAGACTGTGTGCTTTCCTTCTGGTAGCATGAAGGGATTAGAACAATGTAAAGTTAAACATGGGAAGGCTAGTGAGGGTTTTCCAAATGCAGGGAAGAATATTTATCATATATATAGTAGCCCAATGTCTGTTAGTCTGTAACGCTGAAATGCTGGCAGTTCCCTCTGGGCGGCGCTGTTGCCTGAAATGCTGGCTGTTCCCTCTGGGCAGCCCGTGCTGCATGGGGAGTGCGGGGCCCAAACAGCCGCTTGCTCCGCTTACTCCCCCACAGCGGCCCAGCTGAGCGGCGCAGAAGTCAGCCGAGCGCCACGGCGGGAGGAGAAAGGGAGCGGGGCAGTGACGTGCGGCGTGACAGCAGCTCCAGGCCCCGGCCCCTGGCCGTGAATGTCACTGCCCCGGCCCCCTTCGCCTTCTGCGCCACTCAGCCGGGCCGCCGTGTGGGAGCAAGTGGCACAAGCGGCTGTTTGGGCTCCACGCTCCCCATGCAGCACGGGGAGTGCGGAGCCCAAACGGCCGTTTGGGCTCTGCGGTCCCCCGAGTGAGAGGCAGGAGGGGGAGAAGAAGAGACAGAGAGAGAGAGAGAGAGAGGCAGGAGGCGGAGGAGAGCTGAGAGAAAGAGGGGGGAGGCAGTAGGAGGAGGAGAGAGAGAGAGAGACGGAGCGAGAGACCGGAGGCTCAGGAGAGAAGACTGACGTGGAGGAGATACCTGAAAATCCCATCCTATGATGGGCTAATTGGCTAGTTTTAAAATAAACAAGAGCAGTCTTTCTTCATAGAATCACAGAATCATACAATACTAGGACTGGAAGGGACCTTGAGAGGTCATCGAGTCCAGTCCCCTTCCCTCATGGTAGGACCCAGTACTGTCTAGACCATCTCTGATCAACATTTATCTAATCTACTCTTAAATATCTCCAGAGATGGAGATTCCACAACCTCCCTAGGTAATTTATTCCAGTGTTTAACCACCCTGACAGTTAGGAAGTTTTTCCTAATGTCCAACCTAAACCTCCCTTGCTGCAGTTTAAGCCCATTGCTTCTTGTTCTATCCTCAGAGGCCAGGAAGAACAAGTTTACTCCCTCCTCCTTGTGACACCCTTTTAGTTACCTGAAAACCGCGATCATGTCCCCTCTCAGTCTTCTCCTTTCCAAACTAAACAAGCCCAGTTCTTTCAATCTTCCTTCATAGGTTATGTTCTCTAGATCTTTAATCATTCTTGTTGCTCTTCTCTGGACGTTCTCCAATTTCTCTCCATCTTTCTTGAAATGTGGTGCCCAGAACTGGACGCAATACTCCAACTGAGGCCTAATCAGCTCAGAGTAGAGTGGAAGAATGACTTCTCATGTCTTGCTCACAACACACCTGTTAATGCATCCTAGAATCATGTTTGCTTTTTTTGCAACTGCGTCACACTGTTGGCTCATATTTAGCTTGTGGTCCACTATAACCCCTAAATCCCTTTCTGACGTACTCCTTTCTAGACAGTCGCTTCCCATTCTGTATGTGTGAAACTGATTGTTCCTTCCTAAGTGGAGCAATTTGGATTTGTCCTTATTAAACTTCATCCTGTTTACCTCAGACCATTCCTCCAATTTGTCCAGATCATTTTGAATTATGACCCTGTCCTCCAAAGCAGTTGCAACCCTTCCCAGCTTGGTATCATCTGCAAACTTAATAAGCGTACTCTCTATGCCAATATCTAAATCGTTGATGAAGATATTGAACAGAAGCGGTCCCAAAACAGACCCCTGTGAACCCCACTTGATATGTCCTTCCAGCAGGATTGTGAACCATTAATAACTACTCTCTGAGAACTGTTATCCAGCCAGTTATGCACCCACCTTATCTTCATTTAATTTTCCATTTCCTTTTCTAATGCTCTTTCCTATCTGTTCTTCATGCCTTTCCTTGTGCCATCATTTTTCTTCCCTTTTAGCTCCTGGAGGAACAGTGGCAACAAATCTCACTTTCTAGCCAGTCCAAGCCTCAAGCCAGAACATCTCCCTTGCAGGACAGTCACACTGGTCTCAGTGCAGCCCTGACACTACTCCATCCAAAATGCAGGGCAGCATCATGAGCAAGGACTAAGGTGACTCCAAGGCAGCCCTACAAAGAACCAAAAGTGTATCCTCAATAACTTTAGAAATAGTTAGGCAAAGGCTTTAGTAATACAACACTAACCTCCACACAAAAGCTGCATTTCATCCTCTAAATTCATTCTTGGAAAAGAGAATGATTACTAAAAAGCCCCATATGTCATCTATGTCTTTAATCTGCTATAATTTTATTTTAAAATGCTTATTTTTTCTGTACATACTAGTTTCTCTTTTCTTAATTTTTCTCCCTTGTTAATATCCCCTCTTTATTCTTTGTCTCTCTTCCTTCCATCAACTGAAAAACAATGGCCAATCATCTCCCTTGCTGCCTATTCCACTCCCCGCTAAGCTATTGGGGCAAGCCATTCACTTTCTGCATTGGTGCTGAAATCCACAAAGTGGAGGGGAATTGCAAACCTTTAATAGCCTTCCATAGAGCCGCTCAGCTGGACAAAGAGAGAGAATGAAACTTCACAAGCCGTCGAATCCTTAGTGCAAATTGCAGCTGGTGCTTCCAGGTCCTATCGTTGGCCTCCATCTGTTTAACATTCTTCTTTTCCTCCTGCTGGCATGTGCTGCAGCCTCAGGAGCTGCCCTGGAGAGCTATCTTATCACAGAATCACAGACAATCTCCTTAGGCTCTCCAATCTATTGTGCCACCCAGACAAGCTGGACTTGGTGATAAAAGTTCCTTACACCAAAAATCACGAAAGATTCAGGTTGCTTCCAGTCCCAAGAGACCAGTCATCCCAAATCAATGGCTATCAGAGATCTCACACCAAAGACAACATTCATAGCCAATTCTGTACTACAATAACTGAAGGTTTATCAACTAAGAAATAGGAATGAGTTATAGACAGGCTCATACTAGCAAGCATATAACTAAAATGGGTCGCAGTCTAAATCCCATGAGTGACAGAGTTGTAGTGATCTTGACTGCAAAATGTGTTTCTTCAGGGCTAACCCATGACAAGCAGCATGGACAATCTATATGTTTACATTTAAGAATCCTTGTATCTCAGAGACCAGACATCATAAAAGAGATTCAGTTTCTCCTTATCAGGAATGTTTATCTTTTTCTTTCCAGAGTTCAAAACTGATAGGATGAGTTCTTGTGTATGTCTCTCCTTCCTGGGGGGAGTTAGATTTCCATCAGCAAAGTCTCTGTCCTTTGATGTTACACAATGGGCCATTCTTGCATGCAGGTAAAGCACTTTACCTTAATCAGAGCCTCTCTTTCTTATACAATGACAGGGGTTTACAATGCAAACAATCAATATAACTTTATACCATGGGCTATAGAGATCATAAGTGAGATCAGTACTTGCAGGATCTTATAAGCATTTTATACAGTCTAAAACTAACAACTTTCTTGTCAAAGTCACGTATAATATCTATTTTGATGATGCTAACACACTGGTAAAAAAGACTTGTTTCCAGCTAGGCATTTATAAGTGTTCAGTGGGGCCTTGGCATGAGTTGGCACCTGGTCCGCCAGCACCACAAATGAATGACAACAGCCTCTGTGGTGGATTTCCCAACTCCAAACTGATTCCTAACTAACTAGTAGCAATTTGGTGTCGCAAGTGTGATCCACGGTGTGATCACTGCTCATTTCTCCACTGACAGCGTGGCTCATTTTAGTGTCCTGGTGGGAGGCACAATTTGGTCAGATCCGGTTGTTGAAGCCAGAGTTTTGTCTGGAGTTACACCTATAAAGTCTGACAAAAGAGGCGTGCAGGCTCCACTGTCAGACAGGTGGTGAAAGTTCACCAGTTACTTCACCTTGTTTTCATAAACATCATGACTCTGGAACATGCATTGCACTGAACTTGATTATTCTGCAATTTATTATACATCCCCAGTTTTACTTATGCTTACACTGTTAAACATTATCAGAAGAATGTTATCTTAATATGTACTGCAGGCTTCTATCAGGCCTAAATAAGCTTTCACTCCCAGCACTGGGGCTTTAAGAAAAAAATACCAAATGTCTCGAGATTCACAATGAAATCATGAGAATTGTAAATTCTCCAGTTATATTAGTTCATATTAAAATCCAACCTTTCTTTCAGGGTTGAGTATTCAAATGTATTTATCTCTAGTTCCACTACATATAATCAAATTATATTACAAACTGTCAGAAACGTTCAGCAGCTGTGAAAGCAGTGCATCCTAATGGAGTGTGTGTCCTGGCTTGGGCCCCCCAGAGACTTGGTTTCTACTCCTTGGCCTGCTGGATGACCTTGAAATGAGTTGTTTCCCAGCTCAGTTTTCCAATGTGTAAAATGATGGTTGTGATGCCTAATTCCAGGCAGGCAGGGCTCACACCCACAACTCTGTGCTCCAGAGGCTGATGCCCTAGCCCTGATTTCACTGGAGATCCCCTGTGCTACTCCTAATGTCAGCTAGTCCCTTAGCCTCTGTTGGCTGTCTGGTCACTCAGCCGCCAGGGAAATTATATCCCTGGATCCCTTCTGTGACTGATTTATCTTCATTAATGAAACTTTTGCATAGCTTTGCTTTGTTGAACTTCACGGGCCTTTTTCTAACATAGAGTAGGAACACAGTGTTACTCTCCAGATAATCCATTGCCTTCTCATGCCTTTTCAGTCCCTAAACTTTCCTGTGACCAGTAATAAGGATTAGTATTACTGCCAAATGTGCTTATGGTTTCAGTGATGAACACTTGCCCACTAAAAGGCCAGTAATGGTGGCCAGGGCTTTCAAGTGGTTTCCCTGGGAAGCAATCCTGCTTCCAGGGGTGGGAGAACTGTGAGCTGCAGTCCTGCTCCTTCACACTGCCATGCTGCACTGAGCAAGGATCCTCCCAGCCCCAGTGACAGGCTTCACAGGCTGATTGTGCCCAGAGGAGCTCTTTAACCCCTTCCTGGCTGGGATGAGGAAGTACCTTGTCCCATACCTGAGGAGCATAGGATTCCGCTGACTGAGACTGACTCCCCCAAATCCCACAGGAAGAAACTCTCATGGCTGTTTCTTTCTTGTGTGGTGATCACCAGGTCAACTAGTCTGACCTCCTGTTTATGACAAGCCACCAACACCATCCAGCACCAGCACCTGCATGTTAAACCTAACAACTGAAATTAGATCAAGGCCCTGACCCGTGCTCTAGACTAAACAGCTACTTGGTGTTTTGTGCTTTCTCTTTTGATGGAAGGAATTTGCAAATTAGGCATGAGGCATATGTTCTGTTTTAGAACTGTCCATTCTGAGGTGAACTGTTCAGGTGAGGTAGGAGCTCAGTCACACAACACAAATGCTGAATAGTGGACAGCTTACAAGGCATTTGCAAGCCTCCTGGATTCTGAAAGTTGCACGTGCAAATTATCCACTTGCCATTTACAAAGAATACAAATATTCAAAGAAATCTGGAGTGGTTCATGAATTAGTAACCATTACACTGGTATGCAGACCTCTGCCCAGCCAATAATGCTCACAGCCATAAGACTCTCCTTTCCCTTCCCTCCCCAACAGAAACATTCAAAATGCCAAAGCAAACGTGATAACTGACTCACTTTACATTTCATAGCCCATATAAATATTTATCCATTGGATGAATTCAGGTTCCTAAAGTTTGGGGAATGTCTATGTAATTAAAGCTCCCATTATGAGAGGTACAATACTCAATCCTGGGATTTAATCTTGACCTGCTTAGAGCTCAGCCCTGGCACAATTCCTATCCTGCTGGTATGAGTCTCTTTTTGTTTTCCCTCTCTCATCCTTCTCTATGTCACTTCACCTCTGTTAACAAGGAGACCGATTCTGTAACCAATGGGGCTATTTGCAGGAGTAAGCAATGCTCATCCTCAGCAAGGTTTGCAAAACAGGCGCTAACCAACCTGCATGCATATGTCACAGCCGCACTGAATCCTATAACACGGCATGAGACCAAGGACCTGATAATGAATTTCTTACATACCCTAATCTGTCACTGAAGTCCATTGAGGTTTGGGAAGAATATGGAATACAGGACAGAGCCATAGATCAATATTATTATGAACTGTATTACAGGAACACCTATACCCTGGCTCCATTGTACAAGGTGCTCTGCAAACGCATAGCAAGATACAAACCCTGAGCCAAAATAATAACAATCTCAATAAGACAAACCAAAGAAAAGAGAAACACAGAGACATGGTGATTTTGCCCAAAGATACACAGGAGATCACTGATAAGACCAGGAATAGATTTCCTGATTCCCAGTCCTAACCCACTAGACCCCAGATCTGTTTTTGCCTCTCAGTAAGGTTTCTTTCTCTCTCAGATCCTTCTCTCCTGCCCTTGCAGATGTATGGATTCACTGACTGCAGGTTTACAATCTGGGGAAGATCGACGCTGACATGATCAATCATCCAGAGTTTGATTGAGCGGGTCTAGTTAAGACCTGCTAAATCAAACTCATAGGGTGCCCCCGGTGGCAGCTGGTACTCCTGCTCCTGCAAGGAGTCTGACAGGAGCAGTTGCTAGTGTTGGCCTCCCACTGTGGGGATGGCAGCAAAACTTGAGTCAAGGTATGTCGAATCCAGCTCCGTAATTAACATAGATGGAGTTGTGTATCTTGATTCAACCTTCCTTTTTAGTGTAGACCTGGCCTGAATCCCATCACTTCTGCTCTCAGTCACTTTCCATCTCCCTCTAGCTCTATTTCCTTGTGAAACGCTTTCATGCTCTGTAAAGGATAAACACACTGATGCTAATTCTGGGATGAAAGGGAAGAGTGAGGCTACAGGGAAAACAAACCCAGATCTATAGATCTATTGTAGAAGACACAAGTGCAGTTCTGATTTGCTGAATGGCCTGAGTTCATGCTTTTCCACCACAGTGATAACGTGCACACAAGCCAGAGAGAGGAGCTCTTAAATCCTTTAGTACTCCCTCTTTGAGTAGGCTTGTTGGGCTGGGACAGAAAGCATGGAGAAATTCTAGCTATAGTGTACAGGGCTTAGTGTCTTAGGGTACGTCTACACTACATGGCTATTTCTGGATACCGGTGGTAACCCAAAATAGCTACCCCACATCAAAATAAATCCACCTTTATTTTGAAATATTTTTTGAAATAACAGGCATGCTATTTTGCCATCCTGGTAAATCTCATTGCATGAGGGTTAAGGGCTGGCTCAAAATAGCATGCTATTTTGAAATTTGGCGCTGTGTAAATGCACCAAGTTTCAAAATAAGCTATTTTGAAATAGATTTGAAATAAGTCATGCAATTTCTGAAGGGCAAATTGTATGTCTTATTTCAAGTTTAACTATGTAGACACACCATCAGAGCACTTAGTCTGCCACACCTTAATGATGAACTTCTATGCATTTACAAGTTTGTAGGCTGGATCCCCCTTGTTTAAATGCCACTTCCTCCCCTGAAGGGGCCAAGGAAGTGTTTTCAAAACTAAAGAGAAGCAAAGGGGATACCATTCAGTTGGCCAATCAAGCAACAGTGCTTGATTAAAGAAGTCCTCTTAGGCCATGTCTACACGTCATAGTAAACATGTGTCTGTGCACCCATACATGCAAATCTGCACTTTCCAAGCACATCTTTGGCCGTCTCCCGCTGCACTGCCAGACATGCTTTATATCTGCTCTTAACCCAGCTAGCACATCCATTCTGTGGTATGTAGACATGTGTCTCATCTCGTGACTTCTAGGAGTAAATCCCAAGGTTCTTAGCACCATTGTGAGCAGTAGCTTCTCTAGGGCTTGGTTCATGGTATATTGTGGGATAGCTTGTCTGGCATCCTTAGACACTAACTGTGTTTCTAATAAAAAGTTAATGTTTACCATCTGTTGAATTTGTTTTCCAGTCCCAGATTTTGGATCTCACATGGTGTCAGGTGGTACAGGGTTGGGTTCACAGAAATGAGGTGGTTTTCATCCTCAACAGAAGCAAAATTCACCATTCCCCTCCTCCCCGTACATAGCAATAATTGTATTAGTCATGACTACAGTCATCTCATTTCAACTTTTTCTATTAATTAATATACATAACACAACATAAAAGTCAGAACACTCCATTTTGATTTTATTGTTCTGACTTTTATCAAAACAAAAAGTTTTGATCTTATTCCAACAAGGTTTTAATAAAGTGAAAACAAAATATTTTAGAATTTTATATTTTGTGGGGGAAAAAAATGAGATTTCAAATTTTCATCCTGATTTAGGAATAGAACAAATTTTGAAATCTCAGAATTTTCTGTAGGAAGGAAATGTCTTGTGTTTTGGCCAACTGTATTATACATATCCACCCCCTGAAAAATTACAGGAAACATCAAACAGATCTGTGATCTTAAATGCAGGGCAGGTTATTTCCTGTCTGTTAAGCAATATATACAAGGTGCTGATGTCATCCATACGCTATTCATTTTGGTGCCTTCATGGCTGTTTGTAAGTTTCCTATTATTTTTGCCTGGAGAGAGGTGCATGGATCCTTGTAAAAATGGGCAATTTTACGCTTAAATCTTAATTTAAATTTTCCCTAAGTGAAGGGGAAAAGTAAGATAACCTGTAACTTTCCAGTTACAAGACTAACAATAGTCTCTCCGATCACTGTTATATGTATTTATAATATCTGTATTTTTCTCCAAATGAAATGAAACCCTTTGATTTCACCTAATTAAATCTCATCTAAACTCATCCCTATAGCAGTGTGGAAGGAATTCTCCACTCTCTTTGTCAATACAGCACTTTGCATAAGGAACAGTGCATTAAGGGGAACTTTTCCCTTCCTTTAAGTCTAACATATCAATCATCAGTTACTGCCAGAGGCAGGTTGCCACATTAGATGGGCTGATGGTCCAATGCAAATCCTTCACTACATTCCAGAGGATGATCTCACACATCCGATTTACAGTAACTACCTTAACATCTCCAAAAATGGCAACTTTGTTTTCTTATAATATGTGTGAGTCAATGTAAAGATATGATCCTCTGAAGCAATTCAGCTGTTCCCTCACTAGAGCAAACCACACTCAAGGACATGAACATTGTCAAAGGTAAAAGACAAAGTAAGAGTTCCCAGGCTTTTAGGATCAGGGGGATTCCAATGCCCTTTTGGGTTGCACGTGTATGAGTCAATGTAAAGAAATTCAAGGGTTCAGTTGTTAGGGGGAGAGATAGCTCAGTGGTTTGAGCATTAACCTGTTAAATCCAGGGTTGTGAGTTCAATCCTTGAGGGAGGCCATTTAGGAACCTGGGGCAAAATCTGTCAGGGATGGTATTTGGTCCTGCTGTGAAAGCAAAGGATAGACTCTATGACCTTTCAAGGTCCCTTCTGGCTCTAAGAGATAAGCATCTCCATTCATCACATTGCACTGACACTGGTTTCTCAGGGTATGTCTACACTGCAGTACTAATTTGAACTAAGCTAATTTGAATTAGTGCATCTAGACCTAAAAGCTAATTTGAACTAGCATGTCCACATTGAGTGGACCCTGACCTGAAGTTAAGGCTGGCTGGAACCAGTGCCAGCAGGGCATCAGGTCAGGACTTAGAGTATGGAGCTGCTGCCTCAGGGTAGCTGAGGGCTGTGCTTAAAGGGACCGGACCCCCACCCTGGACAGACAGTTCCCAGGGTTCCCCACTTGCTTGTCTACCTCGATGAGGGACAGCAAAGCAGTCCTGTCTTGGAGTGCCCTGAGTGCCCACACTCGGCACATGACAGCACTCGGCCATCAGCCTGGCTGCACTTGCTGCAGGCTGTCAATCGGGGGGCTGTCAGGATCCAGGAGAGCTTCTGAGCTTCCACCCTGAGGAGCCTGCAGAGCCACCCCAGTCCTCCCCATTGTGGGCTCGTGCTCCATTCCTCCCACACTTCCTTCCACTTACCCCTCCCTAGCCCCCCTTCCTGATGTAAAAAATAAATAAAGGACATGTGTGTTCAAAAATAGAAACTCTCTTTATTTAACAAAACTGGGGGTGGGGGGAGATGAACCTCTGGGGAGACTGGAAAAAGGAGGTGGGAGAGGGGACGAGAGAGGGTGGGAGAGGGGAGGGGGAAACCTGGGAGGAGGGAGCTGGAAGGGGGAAGCCAGGGGAAGAAGGAGGAGGAAGTATAAAACTATGGTACGCCATATCTTCAGTACTGTGTACAGATGTGGTCTCCTCACCTCCAAAAAGATGTTTTGGCCTTGGAAAGGGTTCAGAAAGGGCAACTAAAATGATTAGGGGTTTGGAACAGGTCCCATATGAAGAGAGGCTAAAGAGACTGGGACTTTTCAGCTTAGAAAAGAGGAGACTGAGGGGATATGATAGAGGTCTATAAAATCATGAGTGGTGTGGAGAGGGTGCATAAAGAAAAGTTCTTCATTAGTTCCCATAATATAAGGACTAGAGGACACCAAATGAAATTAATGGGTAGCAGGCTTCAAACTAACAAAAGAAAGTTCTTCTTCACAAAGCAAATAGTCAACCTGTGGAACTCCTTGCCACAGGAGGCTGTGAAGGCTAGAACTATAACAGAGTTTAAAGAGAAGTTAGATAAAGTCATGGAGGTTGGGTCCATGGAGTGCTAATACCCAAGGGGTAGGAATGGTGTCCCTAGCGTCTGTTTGCGGAAGGCTGGAGATGGATGGCACGAGACAAATGGCTTGGTCATTGTTTTCGGTCCATCCCCTCCGGGGTACCTGGTGTTGGCCGCTGTCAGCAGACAGGCTACTGGGCTAGATGGACCTTTGGTCTTACCCAGTATGGCCGTTCTTATGCTCTAAGCTCAGGGCTCAGGGTCGGGGGTCTCACTGGACCAACTTGATTTTCATGCAAACCTGCTCCTGGGTTTGCATGTGGCCTTTGGTGGCCAGGCTGGCAGCTATCCTGCCCTAGACGGCCACTTTCCTGTGCCTAGTGCGGAGATCGTGGACGTTGGAGGCCTCCCCCCAAACCTGGATGAGGTCCACGATCTCTTCACTAGACCAGGCGGGCGCCCGCCTCTTGCGGCCCCGGGCAGGCTCCTGGGAGCTGCCAGCCTGGTCCTGGGAAGAGGCAGAGGGCTGGGTGGCAGTGGGTGGCTGGCTCATGCCGTGCCAGGTGCAGGGTCTGCTGGCTGGGTGCTGGCAGGCTTGCACCTGGCACGGGCACCGTAGCCAGACCGTGGCCCTTTAAGGGCTCCGGGGCCGGGAAGGGGGCAGAAGAGTTTCCCTGGCTTGGCCCAGAGTGGCCACCAGGGCAACCTGGGAAGGGCTAGCCTCCAACTAGTTCGAATTAAGTGGCTACACAGCCCTTAATTCAAACTACTTAATTCGAACTAGGCGTTAGTCCTCGTAGAATGAGGTTTACCTAGTTCGAATTAAGCGCTCCGCTAGTTCAAATTAAGTTCGAACTAGCAGTTTGCATGTGTAGCACCTATGAAAGTTAATTCGAACTAACGGCTGTTAGTTCGAATTAACTTTGTAGTGTAGACATACCCTCAGTGAGTGTCATTGCTGAAAGGAAAGACCTAAGGGTGCAGAACAGTTTATCAAGATGCAGTCAGTTCCACTGGATCTGATTCCCTACAGGGAGTTGGCTCACAAGTTTATGCCCAATATTCCACTCTCTCCCCCCCCCCCCAATTTCCCTGTAACAGCCCAGTGTTGGTTCTGGCACACAGTTTGCGGGGGAGGGGAGAACGTGGTGCTGTTCACTCAGGATCTTTGCTTCAAGGCTTAGCCAAAGCAGGTAGGGAAAACTTGAAATTGTAGAGGCTATGGTGTGGCTTGCCTCTCACAGGGCCAAGGCCAGTGGTAATCAGGATGTTCATTTGTGATCTTTCAGTGCCTGATATTAAGTGCTGAGCACTTCCCAGGGTCATGCTGTACACGAGCCACAGTATAGACATATTTCAAAGCAATTACAGCTAGTGGCTTATTCATAGAAGATATATTTGTGTCACGGGTTCTTCTCCTGTCAAGCCTATGCCGCGGAACGCAAGACCTGTGATCACAATCACTAACCTGTCTGCGTCTGACATACAAACGACTACTCTCTCTCTGCCACCTCTTGCCTAAGCGCTCGATTACTGCAATAGACTTCTTTCTGGTCCTGACACATGCAACCTTGTCTGCATTCATATCCATTCACAATGCTGCTGCTGTGGTTACTCTCCTGGCCCGACATTTTGATCTTTTCTTGCTTCTCTTTGAATCTCTCCATGAGATCTCACTTCTCCATCACATCAAAAATGAGCAGCTGGAAAATTCACTTTCAAGGCTGTTCAGAATCAGTCCTCACCCTACCTCTCACTTGCTATTGAGCTCTCAAAGCTGGTCTTCGACCAGCCCATTAAGCCAGCTGCCATCACCCGCTTGTTGCGTTTTCCAGCTATCCTCTTCCTCCTGTCTCCCATGATACCTCCTACACTTGGAAGGTGCAGCCCATTAATATCTACAAAGCCACTTCTTCATCCACTTTCAAATCTCTCCTCAAAACTTTTCTTTGCCATGAAGTCTACACACAACTTGACAATGGTGAAGGAGATGGTGAGACCACAACTGTCTCCTTATTTACTTGTATGCCTATTAGTGCTGACTCCATGGATGCGCTGGGGCTGGCACACCCATGAGGAAAAAATTAGTGGGTGCTGAGCACTCATTGGCAGCCTACCCTCCTGCCCCGTTGTTCCCCACACACACATTGGAGCCCCCCTGACCAATTCCTCCCCTGCCCTCCCAGTGATTCTGGAGTTCAGCGAACAGCTGATTCACAGCATTCAGGAAGCTCTGGGAGGGAGGAGAGGAGCAGGAATGGAGCACATTTGGGGGAAGAGGCAGGGTAGGAGAAGAAAAAGGTGGGGCAGGAGCTTGCGAAAAAGGTGGAATGGGGGAGAAGAGGAGGCAGAGCTGGGGTAGGAAGGGGTGGGGTGGGGTGTGGGCTGGAGTAGAGCAGGGGGATGAGCACGCCCCAGCTAGATGGGAAGTCGGAGCCTATCTGCATGCCCCAACTCTCAGTAACAGTGTGTTGCCTTTTGTCTTATACATGGAATGCAGGCTCTTTGGGGCAGGGACCGGCTTTCTGTTCTATGTATAGCACCTAGCACAATGGGATCCTGCTCTGTGACTGGGTCTCCTGGGCAGTCCAGTAATGCAAATAAATGACACCACAGCTCAAACACTGACCCTTGGCAGACTGCACAGTGAGGGCCCCTCAGCAGCTTCATGATGAAGAGACGTACCACTCTCCTGGACGTTTTCACAAAACCTGAGGGGGGAGGTTTACTTCCCTGGGGCTCATACCTGCAAGGTGCTGAGCGCCCTCCCTGCTTGTTAAAGTCCCTGAGGGCACTCAGTACCTTGTAGGAGTATTGAGGACTTTGGATGTTTGAAGCTTATGCTGCTGTGCGGCACATGCACAATCACCAACCTCTCCCCCTCGCCAAGGACTGAGTATATGACTGTCAGCCTGACTGGAATATGGAGTAACAGGTTGGAGTAACTGGGGTAGGCTGCATGGAGACTTGGGCAGGGTGTAGGGAATCTACTCATTTACATGAGTTACTCCCAATCCAAGCAGCTCTATATCATCTGCCAGCAAAATGGATGTGAGTTCCTCCTCCCCTTTACCCACCATACCCAAATGCACCCAGTCAGTGGTCTCATGTGTGCAGCCTTTGGAGGTTATACTCCTACACAAACACAGAAAGCAGGGCTAGAATTTGGCTTTGATGAAATCCCATTTGTGAGAGAAATAAAAGCAGCACTTGAAAGGTGTGAGATGGGGAATTGCTTTCCTTTTAGCTTTGCTAAGGAAATGTTACACAATGTTAGCATAAGGTTTCCGTGGGTATTAGAAACACCTGGGTGTGTTCCATGGCATGTTTGCTCAGGCTCCCATCCACACTCCAAAGCAGTGATGGTATTTGGAATTTCTGCTAAATCCCTGTTCCAAAGGGCAGTAATAACCTCTAGGATTTCCAGTGTGTTGAAAATATAGGAAGATATAAGGAAACAGCCAGTACTTTCAAGGGAAATTCCAAAACTCTCCATCATTTACAATAGCCCAGATATTAGCCTTCACTTCACAAGAGAGAAAAATGGGCACAAAAAGCCTTGTAATATGTGAGACTGTATTTGACAAAACTGAACCAAGATCCTTCACAATATAAATTTGGGAAGTTTCTATGTCCATACAATTGAGGTATTATTTACAAAGTAAGAAGAGTTGGGGACAGATCAAACTAAATTTTTTCCAATACGTAAGGGAATTGCAAAGTCATCAGATTTTTGGCTAAAAAACCAACAACAAATAGTCATATTGGATGTTCTTTCTCCTACAGAACTGCAGAGCAACTAGGTTGGGAAAAGGAAAAGAACCAGCAAATCTTTCCAGAAGAATGAAATGATACAATACTGGCTCTTTGAGTCAGGGACTGGCTTTGTTTGTGGGTTTGTACTACGCTTAGCAAAATGGGATCATGATCCATGATGAGGGCTCATACATGGTATATACAACCCCATTACAGATCAATATAGAAAAATAATATCCTTTCATGGAGAGAATAACAGCTGGCAACAGTAATTGGATATTTTCATAGGCCTGTCTTGCAAAATTAAACAGACACAAAATTCGCATCAAAGCAGTAGAAGGGATTCTTGGCTGTTAGGAACCATCTTTGTATCTTCTGGGACTATCCCAAGTTAAAAGGGTTTTCATCTGATTTTAGAAAATTGACATAAAAGTTATTTCAGGGCTATATCCCTCAAACTCTTATTACTAAGCTATTAGGAAAATGGGGAAATTAAAAAACAGATACCTCTTTAGTGGTCCCATGACTGCCGCCAATAAATGTGTACCACTGTGGATGAAAAAACAAATATCACTTGTAGAAATGTGTTTGAGAAAAAAAAAGAATGAAGTCAAATGGAATGTCTTACTGCCTGTAAGAGCTTAACAGCTGAACAACTAGAAGAAAGATGAGTCAGATGGTCTGATTCAAATAAAATCATTGACCTAACTTTAATAAGCACTCTGTAGAGCTAGCATAACTCATAAACTCCTTCCTTGGGGACAGCATCTTGACAAGCCTGGTGTGTACCAAAAACCCAAGAGCTACGCTGGCAGGATTTTTAACTCACAATAGGGCCGTTTTGGACAGGCCAAAAGGTAAAGCACTTGGAAATTGGACTGTCTTTTTGGTCTGTATTTGTACAGCACTTACACAATGAGAGAGTGGCCTATGACTAGGTGTGACAGTGCTGACAGCTAGTAGCTGATCAGCACTCTATTCACCTAAGCATTCATTAGTTTCCCCAGAAAAGACTTGAGAGAGAAGTGAAGTACTTAATTACCTAATCAAGGGACTAATGAGCTAATAATCCCATTAGTGGAAAGGGTAATTCAAAAGCACTGGAAGGAAGTGTAATGGGGAAGCCAGGAGAGTCCAGGGGAAATAAGATCTCAGGGTGATGGACAAGAGAAACTTGAAGTGTTGCTTCATAGGATTGTGATGGTGGTTAGGTGAAGGTAATGCAAATAAAGCTCACGGAGGTGCTAAACAAAAAGTATCCCAGGTTTTTGGGTAGGAACTCAGAACAGGAGTGGCGCCCTACCTGATGCTCCAAGGACCTAAAGGATACTAAAATGATTAGGGGTTTGGAACGGGTCCCATATGAGGAGAGGTTAAAGCGACTGGGACTTTTCAGTTTAGAAAAGAGGAGACTGAGGGGGGATATGATAGAGGTGTATAAAATCATGAGTGGTGTGGAGAGGGCCGATAAAGAAAAGTTATTTATTAGTTCCTAAATAGAAGAACTAGAGGACACCAAATGAAATTAATGGGTAGCAGGTTTAAAACTAATAAAAGAAAGTTCTTCTTCACACAGCGTGTAGTCAGCCTGTGGAACTCCTTGCCGGAGGAGGCTGTGAAGGCTAGGAATATAACAGAGTTTAAAGAGAAGCTAGATAATTTCATGGAGGTTAGGTCCATAAAAGGCTATTAGCCAGGGGATAAATGGTGTCCTTGGCCTCTGTTTGTCAGAGGCTGGAGAGGATGGCAGGAGACAAATCGCTTGATCATTGTCTTCGGTCCACCCCCTCTGGGGCACCTGGTGCTGGCCACTGTCGGCAGACAGGATGCTGGGCTAGATGGACCTTTGGTCTGACCCGGTACGGCCGTTCTTATGTTCTTATGTTCTTATGACCTGATAAAAAGCGATGCACAGGTCCGCCATGCCGGGGGTTGAGTGATAGCCAATGACCTAGCCTCACAAAAAAAAGCTACATTACAGAATTACTAGGGAGCCATTCCAGGAAACAGCAAGACAGGCAGGGATGGCAGATCCTCTTTTGTGCCCTAAGGTTAGGTCTACTTGGCAACTAAAAACTTGTGGCTGGCCCATGAGGCTGACTTGGGTTTGCAGAGCTCAGGCTAAGGGGCTCTTTAACTTGGATTAGGGCCAGAGCTCTGCAAGTCTTAGAGCCCAGACTCCAGCCTCAGCCTGACTGTCTACATTAGGGGTGGGCAAGAGGGTCTCTGTGGGCCAGATGCAGCCCACGGAGGTCAATCCAGCCTGCGGAGGCCCTGCCACTCCCCCCTTCTGCCCTCAGGCCAACCAGGGCTTGAGGGTGGGGGAGTGCGCAGTCTCCTCCCGCCCTGCCAGGGGCATGGGCGCCTAGAGGGAACCTGGGGAGGGGGGGGGGTTTGAGCCCTCATCATGGATCGGGGGGGCAAAGATTTTACTCGCTCCCCCACCACCAGACAAATCACGGTCTGTGGATGGGGAAGCAGGAAAGTGTCATGGCCCCGCCCCTTCCGGTGCAACCCGGGGCCACTTCAAAAATTTCTGAAGTGGACCCCAGTAAAAAAATGATTGCCCACACCTGGTCTACATCATGGGTGGTGGGTATGCTAGGATGGGGAAGGCATTGCCTTCCCAAACCACCAGCCTGGCCCACCCATACTCTAGCTCCAGAACACCTACAGTAGGCATACTGGGGGAGGAGTGTTGCTGCTCCTGAGTACCTGTCCTCCCCATGCTCTTGGGCCACATGCTGCCCACCTTCCCATGATAGGGTGCGGGGACCTGGGAGAGGGGTTGGGAGCTTGACTCCCCCAGTCCTACCTTCACCCACTGCCCATGGTCTACAGCACATTTAAGCAGCCCCTTAGTGTGAGCCACATAAGCCCAAGTGAGCTGGCATGGGCCAGCCATGGATCTTTAACAACAGCATAGACATAGTGGCATCTGATGGGCAGGAAGAATCCAGATTCAAATCTCAAAGCTTACACTGCCCTAAGCTATACTGCATTAGCGTCCCATTTGTCCGTGCCACTGTTTCAATACTGACATAAGAAAATGATGTATACTGTTCACATTTCAGTTTACCTTCTATAAAGTTACTAATAAAAAAGCACTGGATGCAAATACTCGTGAGTAGCTTGTCTGACACCTTTCAGATTGAGAGAGAACTACTAATTGTATATTCTTCCTTCCTAGTGCTTTACAGGTGGAGGGTTTCAATATTGCAAATGCAAATTAATACCCAGTGGGATTTGTCTAGATTTAAGGATCTGCTCCCCTCCCCATTGATGTCAATAACGTAACTTCTGTTGGGTAAGATTTTGCTGAAGTGCTCACTGCTGACCTAATTCTGATCCTAATAACTTCAATGGGACTAGTGTCACACCCTAGACTGAGGAGACGAATGCCTTCAAAAGCAAATATTTAAACTCAGAAACAAAGCAAAAATACGCAGATCTTTGAATGCCAAATATCTTACTGTAGAAATTACAGGGTACTAGGACATTGTGGGTGGGGTGAATGTAAGATTGTCTATTTCCTGTGTACATAGACTCTTACCTCCTTATTATATGCCCTCTAGTAGCCATCCTGAGTAGCATCTCTGAACATTCACTGCTAACACTACACTGACCTAGTGACAGAATAATGACAACGAGCCAGGTGAATCTGAGCATTCCATGAAAATGAGTAAGTACAAAAAACTCGCACAACAAGGAAAGGAAAGAAATCACCAAACCACTCTGAAAACAAAAGGACTCTTTAACCGCTGAGAACCAGGCCACTAAGGAACAGAACTGGGCAAGTCTTTTCGGGATTTGAATATTGTAATTGTGGATGTTTGGAGCCCTGCAGATCTGTTGATATCTGCTCTATTTCCATGGGCAGCCGCACTTGCAGATCTGGATGCAGATATCCCCAGCTCATTTTTGTGGCTATAGATGTGAATACAAATTTTATATCTGGAACCCTGCAAAATTGCAGATACCCACTTTATATCCATGAACATCTATATCCGCAGGTGTGGATGTGGATATCCTCAGATCATTTTTGCAGTTGCAGATACCAATTTTGTGTCTACACAAAGCACTATGGATGTTCTGTTTTTGGTGACCCAATTGTGACATGCTCGGCCTGGTTTCCAGAAGTGCTGAGCACTCACAACTCAACCTAAAGTCAATGGGCTTGAGTTGCAGTTAATACTATTTCATATCATGTACAGGGTGCAGACAGGCCCTAAAGCTGATGAAGACGGCCAGTGGAGGATTAACATTGCACTGGGACACTCTCTACTGACTTAAATCTGACTGAGGTGATCTCAGCTCCTCCTCTACCACCAGCTACCCTCTTGTGTAAGGTGAAAGACAGGGCATGTTGATGGCAGAGAGTGTTGTAGGGCGTGGATATGAGGGGAACAGGGACAAAATGGAAAAGCTTTACTACACCTACTACTGCACTGCTACTATGGCAGTGATGAAAGTTAGAATGGCCCCTGTACTGCCCAAATTTGCACCAGGGAGCCATAACCAGTTCTTTATTCAAGCAGAGGCTGGATGGGGTGGAGAATCCACCCTGGTGGGAATACTTGGTCTTACAAAGCTAAGTCAAATGGTGCTGTATCACTGTCACCGCAGATGATCATCATCAGATGCTCAGGTGCTGCTGATGGGGTCAACAGGATATTTTTACAAATGGACAACTTTGAGGTCAGACCTAATGGCACAGGCTTAACTTTGTAGCATATGTGATCAGGCTGGGCTGTCCCTTTCCTCTACTTATCTTTCCTGCTGTCACCCACTTCCAGGTAGCCTCTGTCTGAAATACTGCACAGTGCTTCCGAGACCTAAAGTGGGAAGAGCAGATAAAATAGCCCTAATTGCAGGCAGTTTGTGGATTTGTGTTGCCTTTCCTGTTGGCTCTATTTGCAACAAGTTCTCAGAACATGAAATAAACTATCTGGAATAAGAAACCATCTAAAGGCCTATGCAACTACAAGACTCATTAGTCATGCTTGCTTTTCAAGTGATTTCCTTCCCACCAAAATAATGGAAGCACCTGGCCCTTGACTTAACTTTCATCCCAGAATTTTTTTCATGCTCTAAGGGCTTGTCTTCACGATGGCACTAAACCAATATAAGTTATGCTGCTCCAGTTATGTGTACTACGTAACTGAAGGCACGATAACCTACATTGCCTTTCTGCAGCATCTACACTGTGCTATGTTGACAGTAGACACTCTCCCATCGACTTAGCATGTCTTAAGCAGACTTGCTAAATCAAAGCTGCTGCATCAATCACATCAGGGCTGATTTAGCCTGTAGAGAAGACAAGCCCTAAGGGTATATTGCACCAGTCTAAAATCAGAGTGGGAACCAGGATCTGGGAACACTTGCTCTACCAACGATAACAGCTATGGCATGTGGTGGAAACAAGGAGCATGTTATGTGGTGATCACAGTACTGAATATTCTAATCTATATATTAAAGACACCTAAGACCCTTCTTCCATTGTGTCATGTGGAATGAAGATTGCTTACCCACATCCTTCATATGTTGGATGGCTAGTTGAGACAAAGAGGGCCCAGTCCTCCCCTCTTAAGTAGTATTTACTTATACAAATAGTCATGTTGATTTCAGCTTGGGCTTTCACACATGAGGTGCATTCACACATGAATAAGAACTTACAAAATGGGGGCCTGTTATGGGGCATCCCTTGCTCCTGCTTTCTTTGTTCTTGCACAGACCCTCATAAACCCCCCTTGTAGTTTATTCACAGTGCTTTGCCTCATCACCTTCTACATTCTCACACAGCCATGCTATTTACAGTGTCATTCACCTTCACTACCCTTTCTCCCAAAGGAATGGGATGGGAAAGGCCTCTCCACACAGAATGCTACCTTTATCAGACCTTGCTAGCTTATTTATTTCCCCCACTTGCAATGCCTTCCTGTGCTTTTTCATCTAATCTCCTTATTAATGGGTTAATTGAATCATTAGCTAGCTAGCCCCAGCCTGGTCTGGTAATCAGGAATTCCTCTCCTTATTCAGGTCTTGCACCAGGGCCAAATAGGTTAAACAGTTAGCAAAATGCTGATTCAGTTGCTGATTCCCAGCACTCTGTCACAAGGCCATATTATGATCTGCCACTTCTGTCATTGATCTAAACTGCAGCACGATTACGGAACTGTCTGACTTTTGCTTCTGTGTGATGCACCTCCTCGCAGTGCTGATCAGGCTACAAAGTCTTACAGATCATGTCGTTCTGTTTCCAAAACACCAGCCTTGCTCTTTAAACCCCAGGAGATAGTTGAGGAAATTCCAGAAACAGTAACAGCTAAGGAATGTCTGTGGTTGATATGACATTCTGAATGATCAACCAGGCATAAAACACACCATAGTAGTTCTTACTCATGTAGGCAGCACCAAAACAACTTTTTAATTGTGGTTGTTCTCCAGAAAGTGATGATATAAAAATGGCAGCTTCTTGCACAACCAATCCACTACTTTTATTAAGACTCCTATTTCATGACAAGGCCCACGGACAATTTGTTAGGACATATCTCCACTTGCCATGCCAGAGATCAATCTTCTGGCATTTGATTTAATGGGTCTAGTCAAGACCCATTGAATCAAATGCTGAGGGTGACTCCAATCAGCACTGGTACTCCTGCCAGTTTCGAGGAGTAAGGGAAGCTGAGGGGTGCATTTGCTCACATCAGCCTCCCTCTGTGAAGATGGTGCCAAGCTTAGCTTAAGGTAAGCCAACTCCAGCTACACACCTGGCCTTAGGGAGCAGCAGGCGTCTTACAACCACCCAGTTACAGAATGGGGTCTAAACATTCTTAGAGTTTGATGGTTTGATTTTAACTGTATTAGCCCCATAGAGGCAGCCAAGCTAAAAGGGAGTGAATTAGAGTCTAGTTCTTTTTGTTTATCATAGAGATCTAGGGCTAGGAGGGTATGTCTACACTAGCCCCCTAGTTCGAACTAGGGAGGCTAATGTAGGCATTTGAAGTTGCAAATGAAGCCCGGGATTTAAATATCCCTGGTTTTATTTGCATCTTCCCGTCCGGGCGCCATTTTTAAATCCCCTTAGTCTGAACTAACTGCCCGTGGCTACATGCGGCAGTCAAATTGTTAACTCGAACTAAGTCCTTAGTTTGAGTTAACTGTTACACCTCATTCAAAAATGGCACCCGGACGGGAAGATGCAAATAAAACCCGGGCTATTTAAATCCCGGGCTTCATTTGCAACTTCGAATGCCTACATCAGCCTCCCTAGTTCGAACTAGGGGGCTAGTGTAGACATACCCGGAGAGATCTCAAGAGATCATCTTGCATTCCACCACTGGGAAGCAGGATAAGTATACCTAGTCCATCCCTATCAAATGTTTGTCTAACCTGTCTAATATGTCCTTAAAAACCTCTAATGACAGATTCCACAACCTCCGTTGGTACCTTACTCCAGAGTTTAACTGTGCTTAGAGTTAAAGCTTTTCCCGGAATCCAACCTAAACCTCCCTTGCTGCAAATTGACCCTTTTCCTTCTTGTCCCACCCTCAGTGGAAGTGAATTGTTCTTATTCACCATCCCCTTTGTAAGAAACTTTTACTTATTTGAGCAGTATTTTGACATCCTCCCGCGCTCCCAGCCATCTTGTCTAAAAACTAAACATGCTCAATTATTTTAACTACCTTTCCTCATAGGTCATGTTATATCATTTATGTTGCTATCCTCTAGACTCTCTCCAATCTGTCTGTATCTTTCTTAAAGTGGGGTGCCCAAAAGTGGAAACAGAAAGTGTAAATTAATGCAGCTGAGAATGACATTTGCCTGGAATTTGACAACATCATCATCATTATCAATCACTATTTACAAAGCACCAGTCAGTTACACCTGTGCAAACTTGCTGTAGTCAGCGGGGCTGCATGTATGTTACTGCAAGCACGTAATTTGGCCTACAGAACCTTTCTGATTAGTGATGATGCACACAGCTGGAAAGAACCCAGTCTGAGTCTCAGCTTAGCTGTTCAGTTTTCAGGAACAGCAGTTACAAGAAGACATCGTCTCACCGGTAAAGTTAGCCCATTACTGGGGATCATTCACAGAATCCCACTATGCCATTTCTACAGTCCCCTTACATTTTAAGGGTTTTAAACCAATACTACAAAAACTTACTAATGGAGGAATTATTAAATAAACCAAACAAACAATGTAACATTTTAATACAGGGCTGGATCCTCCAATAAATTCTAGCATTTCCTGCTTCGTATAAATCCAATATTGAATTTTTTTATCTAATGGAACTATTTTAAATTATACAAACTATCTCATCTCCTTTTGGGGGGCTGGGGAGGGGGGGCTGAGGGGGAGACAAAACACGAACAAGGAAAGTATAAAAAAACTCCAGGGTCCAGCTTTCAAAATTAAGTGCAGACAATCTAAGAAAGTAACTTGGTGACCATTTACATGCCCGTGTAACTTATGAGCTGCCAAACCAGCCATGGTCAAATGCCAACAAACAATTTGTGCCTGTGGATTGTGGCACTCTGCTTACATATGTTTGGCCAGCTCAACTCTGTGTGTGCAAACACAGGCAGATAAACCATCTGTCCCCATCAATGCTCTTGCAGAGAAACCAGTGAATTCTCCCCCATTATGAGAAGGAGCAGCAGCCATGTAGAGTGGGAAGAGAGCTTATGCAGCCAACTTTGGGAAAACAAAGGATCTGCTAGGAATGGCTGCATCCCTTCAGTCTCAGGGTGTCCATGGGAAACAACTTGTCTTCTGGGTGATTTCTGGTTTCCCTGCCAACAGAGATGTCTCGATGGCTGTTGCATCATTAGTTCCCTCACTGCACTTGTGGTCTGTTGCCTGTTCTTAGCCGCAGCAACTACTCTACTGTCACTTCCACAGGAAAACAGTAGCATGGCAGAATTCAACACACACAGTTTAATAGAAGGATTTCAGCTGTCTTAGAAGTGAGGGTCGGGGATGAATTCTTTTAGTGGTCTGTGTCTCACATGATGGGATCGAGGGGTCATATAGGTCTTCAGTTTTAAAGCAGAATTCCCTACTCATGTCAATGGGGGTATTCATTTTACTTAAAAGAAGATGGCATCACATGGTCTATAGCAAGGAAATACAGGATGGAAGTGGATTTCTAGTCTAACCCCTATTTTTGATCAGTTGAGCTGGCCTAACATCCTTCAGCTTTTTGAGAATAAAATAGCTTGAAAGAATGACAGTGTTAACATGCCAGAAATAAAAGGGAAGCAACATATTCATAGCCACTTCCTGATTAGCTAGAAAAATCACAGTCTGTCTGTAGCAAAGATTTTTCTTGCATGATTGATGATTTCCTGAAGTGAAAAATGCACTGCACATGGATTTTTTGGGAGTGTGACCAGAATCATACGAACAACATGACCTCAGAGGAAGTGTTGGAAATTCCAGTGCAGAGTCAAGCTGTGCCACTGCTATGGCTCTAATTTTCACTGATTCACCAGAATTGAAAGACCTCCTCCATGTCACACATTCAGAGTAGCTTGGATTTGTTTCCTGTCAGTTTTTAAAGAAAATTCTTCTTGGTGGGGTAGGATTGTGCAGTGTGATTCCATGCAACAATAAAAACTCCCCTCCCTGTGTTAACATCTCCTTTTGCTTTTTACATTGGCAGCCTTCAACTCAGAGTACAGTGTATTATCCTGCTGATTATTAATAGGTTCCCTGCATTCTTTTCAGTACAGAACAATCTAAAAATACAACTGTGTACATTTTCCCCTGGGAGATAAACATGGCCTTTGAAAACATAAGTAGAAGGGTAAGAAAATTCTTCTCAAAAGTCAGAAAGGTAGCCACGTTAATCTGTAACTTGAACTTCATCCGATGAAGTGGGTTTTGTCCATGAAAGCTCATGAGACTGTATATTTTTCTTAGTCTCTAATCAGGTGCCACAGAATTGTGTCAAGAATTCATGAATGCATTGTCTTTCACAAGCTTGGGATATTCTAGGGTGATGAGAACGTATATGTACCTAGCTATGGGTCAGCCGATACAAATAATGCAAATACATACTGCTGTGTAGCAATACCATTCCATCATACCACATGGAGAGAATTAAAATCAGTAGGCTGAAAAGTAATGGCTAACTTAAAATTCCTGAACAACCATCAAAATTTCGTGAGCTAAGGAAACACCCAGTGCAACTGTCAACAAAACACAGGTCGTAATTCCAAGATAAAACGAATCCAACCTATCAGCTGCAGGTTGGGGGTAAGTGGGGATACAGAGGCCTAGGCCCTGATCCTGCAGTAGACTGAATAGGCATCACTGAATTCCTGCCAGGGATAGAGCTGGGTGGAAAATGGAATTTCCACTTCCTGGGAAATTCGAACATTTCAAAATTTGTTCCCCCACTCCCAAGGAACTATCAAAATGATATAAGGAAGTGAGGGAGTTGTTTAGAAATGTTTCCATTGAAAATGTAATTAGAATCAACATTCCCCATGCTGCCTTCTGACTCCACTAAAATGGCATTTTCCAAAGAAAGATGTGTTAAGCTCTAGGGTACAGGCTGGTGGTTGGACTGGCGCGTGAGAATAAATCGAAATGAGTGCAACAGGCACATGAAGGCAGGAAGAAGGTGTACCACCCATTAAGTCACTGGTGCCCAAACCTTTTACTAGCATGACTCACCAACTGCGTTTTGTCTTTTTTCGCAACCCACTTTCTCCTTCTCACCCCACCCAGTAATGGTCACCGGCAGCAGCCCCTTCATCCCAGCACCACAGTTCTATCCCAGTGTGGAGGGGATAGGGCATGTTGGTGAGCAAACCCACTCCATTGCTATGGTTCCTATCCTGTGAAGCTGGGACCGCCCTTCAATCTAGACATAATGACTTGGCGTAAAAGGTCACAGCGCCGCACAGGGCAACCTGAGTAGTGCTGCAAACCTGCTTACCAGGTCGTAATGCCCAGACCTGGGAGCTGGGCCTGGCCTGATGGGACAGAACCTGTCACTGTGTGGGGTGGGTTTATTCTCCAGCCCCTCCCACACATCCTCTCCCTCCCCTTCCCCATCATGGTGGGAGAAGGGTATATTTGCTTAGAGCACTAATGGTGACCCTTTTACAACCTTCCTTGCACTTACCTCCACTTGGGAAACAGTACCCCAAGGTACACTCTCTTGGATCACCCCTTGGGAAGGCAAAAGTTGCACTGGATTTGTGACACTGGTGACCAAGTGCCAGTTCATGCCCATGCCCCAAGGACTCACTGAACACTCACAATGCAAAGCCAGATGCCAGTCTGCCTCACCTGAATGTTAGTATTGTTAAAATAGAATCTGTTTAGCGTTTTGACTTTCTGAAATGCTGGTAAGTTGCTGCATATTTTAGGCTTGTTTATAATAGCAGTATTCTGTGTTATAAGGTAATATGTAAGTGTTTGCTCTGTCATTCTGAGAATGTTTGCTATCAAACTGGAAAATCCACAGTCTGGAAAGGAACACGACAAAGTATGAAATATGAGTTGACCACAGGAGGTGTCATTCCTGCTCAATTAAAGAAGGTCTGTAGACATCAGACCAGACACTGGGGAACATCGGTGAACAAAGGACTTGGTTGATTGTTTTCTCTACACCCATGAAGAGGGGACATGCATGAACGCTCATCCTATCACAACTGGAGCTCTGTGGGAAGGAGATCAATAGCCCTGATCCAAAGGAATATTATCCATATGCTGCTTGAACAGTGATAGGTGAAGCTTTCTAGGCATAAGCAAGACACCCCCACTTTTTTAGCTTGGGTAAGCCCTAAAGAACATATAGAGCTTATATGTTAGAATAGCATCCATTACCTTTCTGAAACCTCATCCTGTACTCATTTGTGTATGTTTACCTGCTTTAACCTTGCAAATAACTTTCTTAAAACATTTCCTAGTTTATTATAGGATTCGCTGTAGGCTTTGTCTTTGATGTGAGATCTAAGGTACAAATGCTCTGGCATATGTGACTGGCCCTTTAGGACTGGGAGTAACCCGATTATTTTGATGCAAGGCACAGACTATCACAAAGGCAAATTTGTAGATACGGGGACTCTGTGACTTCCTGGCAAGTCTGTTACAGTGCTTGGGGAATTCACACTTGCTTTGTGATTGATGAAATCTAAGTATAGAACTCACAGCCTGTTTGGGATTCATGCCCTGGGGTTGGCACACATGGCAGTAAGCCACTCTAGGCAGCTTGACAAGTTTCACTGGAAGCATGGGTGTGTAACACCAAGCCTCCTTACACTCCCTCACACTGCCTCACATGTCATCTTCGAACCTGAGCTGTATTTCCTCACGGATTTTCCTAGTCACCTGTGCACAAGGATTTACAGCAAATATTACAGGGTCTCCCATGGCAGATTATCTTTACCTTCCAGCTTCCACTTCTTTTCAGCAAAAGGGTGGAATAAAATTCACAGGTCAGCAGATGGCCCAAAAGGGCATCTTCCCAAGAAATAAGGAGAAGTGCTGGATTAAAGGGATGGGGAACTGAGGGGGCTGCAAGCCCAGGCCTTCTGCTTTTTCAAGGCCACCAATCCTTGAAACAAAGGAGATTTTTATTATATTCCTACTACCACTAAAAAGAAAAGAGCAAAACGATACTTCATGCCCCTGCTGACAGTGATTTAGGCCCAGCTTCTGAAGCTTTCATAGTTGAAGTTTAATATCTTTCAGATTTTCAGTTGCTGGGGATGAGGTTGCAAACTGGTGATGCTAGCGGCTGATCACTGGCTGCTAAGGACAGCACAGCAGCTTGTTTTCACCCCACTCCAATGAAATATGTGGTCAACAATTTCCAAGCAAAGCATCAAAAAGAAGAGATGCATTAGAAAGAGAGAAAATTGCAAGCAAGTTGCCCACATGTATTTCCCCTTTCTTTGCTGGTACTGCTTCAGAATTGCCTGCCAAAGATGCTGGATCATCTTGCTGGGAAAACAATCATAAACGTGAAAATATGAATATGAACTTGTTCCCTCGGGAGAGAGCAGAAGACCAGACAAGCTTTCCTGACATCCAGGACAAAAGTGATGATAAAAGAGATGACCCACTTTTCCTACCACTTGACCAAAGAGAAGGTAGAAAGAATAGCAGGGATAAAGAGGAGAGAATCCCACTGTCATGCCTTCTTTGAGGGGGAGTTTCATATTCAGTGTATTGAGAAAAGTTTATGCTATTTTCAGAGTTCTAATGACAAAATTTACAGCCTCTAAGCTGCAGTATCAATCAGAAACAGTCTCTCTCCTCTCTTCTTGAACAAAAACTACCAAATGGAGAGTGTTGATGTATTTTAAACCCACAAGACCAATATTCTGTTGTATGTGAAAACTCTTCTCATTGCCTAGCAATCTTAACACCTTCATAGCCCCCAGCCTTATTAACAGGACAAAAAGATACCAGAGAAGATTTGTTCTCATGAAAATAGTGTTGAACATTGCAGTGTAATGGTAGTATGGCTAGTACACAGGGCAAGAATTGCATCAACTGAGCATGGTTGGAAGAAAGTTTTAAGGAACATTGTGACAGTTGTTAAGCTTCTTGCTGAACAGTTTAGCATTTAAAAGAAGGGAGGAAGGGAGGGAGGGAGGAAGGAAGGAAGTGATCACCTCTTCTCAGAATGGAAATTACCTAGATATTCTTGAAGCCATTACTGAATTTGATACTAAATGCTATGGAAACAAAGGGAAAGATTATCCATCCTACTTGTCAGAACTAATCTGTGATGACTCTTTTGAGAGAATGGGTATAAGAGTTTAGAATTCATTGCAACTGAAGTCAAATAGGTGAAGTACTACTCTTTGGTAGCTGGCTTAACTTCTGATATCAGTTTGCTGATCAGTTTGCTGTCATTTTACTATGCTGCTTACTTGGTGCCATCCATGAGTGTCTCATTGGGTTTCTACCAACTGAAAGCTTATACAGGCAGGTGACACTTCCACCATGAAGTCTTCATGGCAGAGGTGGGGAACCTGAGGCCCAGGGGCTGAATCAGGCTCCCAGCTTGCCTGTATCTGGCCCCCCCCCCAGGCTCAGAGCTCCCCCCCAGCATTGGGTACTCCACACCAGCATCGCCCAGCCCCCCCCCAACTCCCAGCCTACTCCTGCACCCTACCACCCTACCAAACCCTCAACCCACAGCCTGCTCCTGCACCCCATCCTGCTCAGACCTCCCACCCATGCTTCACTCCTGCAACCTTTCTCCTGCCCAGACCCTGCACCCCCACTTTGCTCCTGCAGCCCCATCTGGCTTAGACCCCTCACTGCCAACCCACTTCTTGGCAGTCCTCTCCCACACTAAACCCCTCATTTTTGTGAGCCTGGTGGGTCTCGCAAAATCCACTAGCCTGGGGCCCCCTAAGTTCTGGTGTGTGGGCCCTGACTGATTTTTTGGAGGATTAGCAGCCCCCAACCCAAAAAAATTCCCCACCCCTGCTTTATGCAATGCAGAACACTGGTATGGAAAACTGCAGAGGTCAGTCATTCAATAATGCAAGTAACATGTCTGGAAAATCTTGAAGCTCCGATCAAACAACTAAACCCACTACCTCCATGTGTGCCATGCACAGCTCATCTCTGAGCTTAGCTGGAAGATAAAGCATTGATTCTTACATGGATGCCATAAACTTTTTCAGTTTTGTTCAGTGACTATATGGTTTTCTTGCAGCATCACCAAGGTGATGGAAGTGTTAGTGCAAAAATCTTAGCAAGACCAAACAAGGAACTCTTCTTGTCCTAGAAACCTTGAGATATAGGATGGTCACGTCGTGCTGAATCATGTAAAACAATTGTAGTGAACTAGGAGGGAACATTCAACATTGTTTGAAAGAAACAACAGACAATGCTGATGGAAACAGTGAAACTCTACAGGAAACATGAGCATTGTACAAAAGCTTGTGCCCCCTAGAAATTGCACTCAAGAGTAGCTTATAGAATGTGATACTAAAAATGTTTGACAAAACTAGTGTAAAGCTTTAAAAGCCAAATCTGAGTTTTACCATTGTTGTTAATATGCTGACTTCCATGCAAGATTTTGTCTCTGTCTCCATTGGATGATTTTGAGGAGGAAGCAAACTATCTGAAATATGATGTTGATGACCTAATGCAGGTGAAACTCTGTCCCAAGGCCATGGGAATCAGCTAAAAACTGACAGCTGATAGCCAGACCAGCACGCTATAATTCAAGTAGATGATAAAGTGTATAAAAATGTATTTAGTGCTTCAGCATCATGAAAAACTGATGGAATATTGCATGCATAGTTTTTAATTATCTGCATCCTGCTAAAACGTAGTAGCAAACATCTGCATTGAATATATCCCTGTAACGAAATAACCTGTCAAATGAGAAAGAAGCTTTGTTTAGAGACCAAAGACTTTGTGAAGTGCATTCCTTCCCTCCACTCCTCTTCCAGGAATAAAGGATCTGTGTGGGGACTGTTTCGATCAGCATAGTTTCTGTGAGAAGCTAAAAATATGGACACACAGGGAAAAAAATCTTTATCTCTGGACTGTTTGGATTTTAATAGGGCAGAATGACAGAATGAGAAGATAGCGATCCCTAGAGTTACTTGTGATAGCCCTAAAAGACTTTTGGGAAACTGGCAGATTATATCTCTGCCATGTTTTGAAATTACAGACTGACTCACTTACACATATATTTTTATCTGCTTTAACCACTCAGTAATTCTCTTTCCTTTTTCTTAGCTAATCAACCTTTACTTAGCTTGTTACAGAGTTGACTACCAGCATTGTTTTTGGTGTGAGATCTAGGATGTGACTTGCCCTGGAGAATTGATTGCTTTCTTAGGACTGGGTGGAACCTGGATATTTTGTGATTTTTCATGTAAGTGACCATTTATCACATAGTCCAGCTTGCCTCGGTGGCAAGATAGGCTGAAGTGTCTAAGACCAGGTCCACAGTAGACCCAGAAGGCTGGCTATAGGTATGCAACTCTAGCTACATAATAATGTAGCTGAAGTCAACGTACCTTAAGCCAAGTGTGGTGCCGTCTCCACAGCCGGAGGTCAATGGGCAAATGCTCCCATCAGCTTCCCTTACTCCTTGCAAATTGAGGAGTACCAGCACCCACCAGGGGCACTCTCAGCATTCAATTTAGTGGGTCCTTACTAGACCCACTAAATCAAATGCCAGAAGATTGATTTCCAGTGCGATAAGTACAGACGTGGCCTAAGGGGACTTCTGTGACTTTTTTTTATAAGACATTGGAAAAAATAACCCCAACTATACATACAATATGATGGGGGCTAATTTAGCTTCAACTAATCAGGAAAGAGATCTTGGAGTTATTGTAGATAGTTCTCTGAAGACATCCACGCAGTGTGCAGTGGCAGTCAAAAAAGCAAACCGGATGTTAGTGATCATTAAAAAAGGGATAGAGAATAAGACGGAGAATATCTTATTGCCCTTATATAAATCCATGGTACCCCACATCTTGAATACTGCATCAGATGTGGTCTCCTCATCTCAAAAAAGATATATTGGCATTGGAAAAGGTTCAGAGAAGTGCAACTAAAATGATTAGGGCTTTGGAATGGGTCCCATATGAGAAGAGATTAAAGAAACTGTGACTTTTCAGCTTGGAAAAGAGGAGACTAAGGGGGGATATGATAGAGGTATATAAAATCATGAATGGTGTGGAGAAAGTGAATAATGAAAAGTTATTTACTTGTTCCCATAATATAAGAACTAGGGGCCACCAAATGAAATTAATGGGCAGCAGGTTTAAAACAAATAAAAGGAAGTTCTTCTTCACACAGCGCATAGTCAATCTGTGGAGCTCCTTGCCTGAGGAGGTTGTGAAGACTAGGACTAGGACTATAACAGGGTTTAAAAGAGAACTAGATAAATTCATGGAGGTTAAGTCCATTAATGGCTATTAGCCAGTATGGGTAAGGAATGGTGTCCCTAGCTTCTGTTTGTTAGAGGGTGGAGATGGAGGGCAGGAGAGAGATCACTTGATCAGTACCTGTTCAGTTCACTCCCTCTGGGACACCTGGCATTGGCCACTGTCGGTAGACAGGGTACTGGGCTGGATGGACCTTTGGTCTGACCGAGTATGGCCATTCTTATGTTCTTATGCTGTAGTATTTTGGGAGTTCACATTTGTCACTGATTGGTAAAATCTAATTACAGAACAAACCACCAGTTGGGGGTGTTTGCCCTGCTTTTGACAGTCTGTCCGGAGGCAGTTACTTACTGTCATCCTAAGAGTGAGCCCTAGCTAAAGCATACAAACATACTGAAAAGCAAAACCTTCCCAAAGGCACGAGTGGCTTCCTTTGAGGAAGAAGGAAATTGGAGGTTGAGTGGTTTTATGTTATTTGACCTCACAAGCTAAGTTTGGAATGAAAACAAGTAAGTCAATGTAATGCTGAACTAGCCACAAAGTTTGTGTTCTTTGTATCTCTTGATCAAGTATGAAGTGAAGAGGAGATGGAAATATGCTTTGAGGAGGTGCTCTAGGCTCAGCTGAGAGATACAGAACCTGAACTTTTGGCCACAATGTGCCAATTTTCAACATTGCTAAGACATTGTGACACGCAGGATGAGAGTGCTACTGGAGTCATCAAGAGTTTGCATGACAAAGATCAGAGTAATGCCCTCTGGAATGGTTTCATTGAGCTGAGACTGTATTTGGTTGCATGCACTGCCAAGTGTAAAGCAGTGAATTGTTCTCTATGCTTGATTCAATAAAAAAAAAGTATTTGAACAACTATGGTAGGAAAGGCTTTATGTTCATGCTGTTCTCTTCATCGAATGTGATTTCCTTTGCACATTGTTGTTCAAGCAAATAACGGAATTTGTGGCACTTTGCAAGATGCCAGTTTAAACATGCCACATTTCAGGATCCTTAATGTTTAATGTTTTTATGTTTGTTTGACCAGTATAAAACCTCATTGTGTTCATTTCCTTTCAATCAGTGATATAAATGACTGCTGATAAACTGGGTACTCTTTTGCTTTCATGACAATCCTGTTCATGAATGTAATCTAATGGTGATGGCTTAGTAAACTGAAATAATTAGCTGGGAGCTCAGTGCTGCTAGATAGCAGGGCCATCCTTACCCATATTCAGAATATGCAGAGTGTAGGGCACCAGAAAATGTGGGGCACCACTGGGTCTTAATATCCACCCACCGTTCACTTCCTATCCATGTTCTGTGGCTCTGCTTCCTCTGGAGAGGATCTAGTTCACTTAAGAGTGAAAAAGCCTGCCAGAGCTAGTAGCAGAACCTGTGAAAGAGCCATGTTGGTGGTAAGGAAGTCACTTACCAGGCATTTGCCAACCTCAGGTACAGGGCCGGCCTGAGCCATTTTGGCGCCCCGGGCCCGGGCATTCAGCACCGCCCCCGGGCGCATGGTGCATGCACGAGCCCGCCCCTGGGGCGCGGGCCCACCCCCCCTAGGGAGCACGGGCCCACCCCCGGGGCGCACGGCGTATGCGCTGCCCAGCCCCATCTGGCCACTGCTGCTGGCGCGCAGCACCTGGCCGTGCAGGGCCCTGCGGCTGTGTGGGGAAAGGCGTTGTTGGCCGGCGCCGCGGGGATGCGGGGGGGCGGCGCTGCGGGAGCCGGGTGCACGCGCCTGATGGCAGCTATAAGGGACGCCATGCGCCCCTTACAGCTGCCATCAGGCGCCCCATTGGTTGGCCCCCTGGGCAGCTACCCGGCTCACCCGGCCCTGCTCAGGTATAGACTGACAGGTTCTGAATTTACTGTGTTAGGCTACAGAACCTTAGTTTAAAATTTGTTTTACAAATACGTCTTTAGGGTGTTGCTGAAGACTACAAAATCACAGCTGTAAAAAATACCCCTAGGCTGCCCTGGGGCATGGGGACACCAGTTCAGTAGTACCGGGTAGGGCCCCATAAGTCCTAAGCAGGGCCCTGCTGGCTGGCCATTTGTATGGCTTTGTATGAAGGGATTATTCATAGTCAGACATATGGATGATTAATGAGCAGGAATTAACGATCCAGTTTGGGGCCTGGGCTTTACACCTGCTTGTAAATGTACCTGTAACATGCCCGTAGTGCTGTGTTCCCCAGATCCGTTCCCCGGGACGGGACGGGCGGGCCAGCCCGAGGGTAGGGTGGCGCACACACACACCGCCTGACGTGGTGAGCTAAGCGGTACCTGACCCAGCTGCGGCCCATGTCAGCCTCGGGCCGGACTTCCTGACTTCCCTCCCCCGGTGAGTGAGCCCCGCATCACGGGATGGGGTTCCCAGGAATTCCCCGCGGGCTGCGGGGTGCAGGTCCCGAGCGCGCATAAAAGCGGCGGCGGCGCTGCTGTGGCTCAGAGCTCAGCCTAGCCTCCGAGCCCAAACTCCCGAGCGCCAGCCCGCACCATGAGCCGCCCACGGAGCTTCGTCCCCCGCAGCCTCCTGCTGCCGCTGCTGCTGCTGGCCGCCTGCGCAGCGCTGTGCCGAGGTAAGGGGCTTGCTGCGCAGGGGTTTGCCTAGAGATTGGGGGGGGAGGAGAGTATCGCTCCCACTGGGCTTGGGAGGATGGGTGGGACCCAGGTGTCCGAGAGCCGGCCCTATGCGGGAGGCCCGGGGGATGCATGGGATCCGGGTGGTGGCGGGGGGTGTTCCCGGCTGCCCCCTGCAGAGATCTGGCCGCCGGCAGGAGCTGAGTCTTTCTCCCCCTCCCAGGGGCGCCCATGGCAGGCGAGCTGCGCTGCCAGTGCGTGCAGACCGTGTCCGAGCTGATCCACCCCAAGCGCATCGCCCACGTGGAGCTGATCCGCGAGGGGCCCCACTGCGGGGTGCCCGAAGTGATGTAAGTGTCCCACCCCGCCTATGCCCCCTACCCCGCCTCTCGCCTGCGCCCCCCGCCCGCGCTCACCCCGCTCCTCTCTGTCCCCCTAGAGCCACCATGAAGCACGGCAAGAAAGTGTGTCTGGATCCCGCCGCGCCCTGGGTCAAGCTGATCACCACCAAGATCCTGAACAGGTACTGGCCGGGGGGCTCGGTTATCCTGCGCCCAGTAGCAGTCAGCTCCAATCTGGGCGCTTCCGGTGCCCTGTAAATTGATTCAAGCATCAGCCCAGGTCCATAGGGAAAGCCTGTTAGGAGGGGGCCTGAACTCCCCTTGGGCAGCGTGTGACATTTCTAGCCTTGTGATGAGCTGCCCTGTATTCCCGCATGCAAGTTGGTATTGGCTGCCACGCCCCCAAAGCCAGAAGATCGGTCACCCGCTGCTCTGGCTGACAAATATTATCTACATTTACAACACAATAGAAAAAAGAGAAGGGTCTTCCAACGCCACATGCAAATCAGGGCTTTCTATTGATTTTTCAGATACCCAGAAATCTGATTAGGGTGACTTTCTGCGATTCAGAGCCCATTCCAGAAAGCTGGTGTTGGATTCAGTTCTGCAAACACTTACACCTCTGCCTTAGTTACCAGCTTAATGAATTACTGTGCATTGCAGAATGGGATCCTAGGTTGTTGTCTTAAGAACTTGGCTTGTTTAGTTTAGAAAAGAGAAGACTGAGGGACATGATAGTGGTTTTCAAGTATCGAAGGGTGCGTCTACACAGCACCCAAAACTTGGAATAAGATACACAATTTGCGCTAGGTGAATTACATATCTTATTTCGATTGTATTTCAAAATAGCTTATTTTGAAATTTGTTGTGTCTATACAGAGCCAAATTTCGAAATAACGTGCTATTTCAAGACATGCCTTAACCCTTGTGGAACGAGGATTACAGGGATGCTGGAACAGCGCACCCGTTATTTTGAAAAATATTTTTAAATAATGGGCACGTTTAAAAGAAATGGGGTAGTTATTTCAGGATACCTCTGGTATCCTGAAATAGCCCTGCTGTCTAGACGTACCCTAAAAGGGTATTAAAAGGAGGAGGGAGAAAAATTGTTCTGCTTGGCCCCTTATGACAGGTCAAGAAGCAATGGGTTTAAATTGCAGCAAGGGAGGTTTAGGTTGGACATTAGGGAAAACTTCCTAACTGTCAGGGTAGTTAAACACTGGAATAAATTGCCTAGGGAGGTTGTGGAATCTCCATTACTGGAGATATTTAAGAGCAGGTTAGATAGACATCTATCAGGGATGATCTAGATGGTGCTTGGTCCTGCCATGAGGGCAGAGGACTGGACTTGATGACCTCTCAAGGTCCCTTCCAGTTCTAGTAGTCTATGAGTCTATGTGTCTTTGATGCTACATTAACCTTTGTATTTCTGTTCTGTTCCAATGCAAGAGAAGGTAGATGTAATGATGACTAGCATATATAGAAGTAAAACAAAAACAAAGAACGTCTTGATATCCAAGTGATCCAGTTTCTGCCATCCTGAGTAGTATCTCATTCCCCCAGAAGTTCTCACTGAAGTCAGCTCTTACTGTTTCGTGTCAAATATTTCTCATTTGTATGTCTGGCTTAAACAACCTTTACCAAATAATGCACCCAATGACTTCAATGGGAGAAAGACTGGATCCAAAATGTTCATTGTTTATAGCAATATATAGTTGAGGGTCATCAGTTATTTTGGAATTCTCCTTTTGGTTTTCAAAATACTACATGCTGGGATAATGCCATTTTTGCCAAAAACTATATTCCTTTTAAGCAAGTCTGGATCTTATAACATTGGCTGAGTGCATAAGTGCTGATCTCAACTCATTTCATTTTTCTTTCAGTGCACTGCCAAAAAAATCATGAAGAAAGCTTCTGGATTTGCCCTGCCAAGAAAAAGGCATTTTTGTGAGCCAGAGACTGCAAGAAAATACTTTATTTTTATCTGAGATACACTGAATTTGTGCTCCTCCTATTTATTAAACATTGCACATAATACAGCAAGATTTTACTGTATTTAAATAATATAGTTTTAAAATTATTTATTATTATTCAAATTATTATAGATTTTTTTAGATTTTAATTTTTTCCATAGGAGCCAAGGGAAGACAATTTGTCTAATCCCCAAACATCTGAATATCTGATCAGTTATGTTCTGCACATCGGATGGTGAAAGGAAAAATCTTTCCTAACTAATATAGCAGTGTTTTTCAAACTGGGGGTCCTAATCAAAAGGGGAGGTCACAGGGGGGTTGATCACAACAGTGTCATGTGTTATGTCATTTAGATATGGCACAAATGTCATTTTTTCTATAAAAATGCTGTGCTTCTATTGAATGATTCATGTACTGTTCAAGGCACGTTTTGGTGATTAAATGGACTTTTTTTTATTATGAAATTTCCATTGTATGCTCCTAATAGATTTTCAATTTTTTAATAAATAAATGTTTATTAAAATGATCTTGCCTTTATTTCCATTCATTGATACATATTATATATCTTGGTCTTAAATTGTGCATGAAATTACATCCTGTGAATTTGGCCAAAAGTTCAGTTACTCTGTCTAAATGGGAAGTGTTATGGAGTTATGGGCCTGAGTATTTAGGATGAACTTCTAGTCAGCTCCTTGGGAGTTCTGCACTCAGTGATGGCATGGTTGGGCCCTGTGTTGTTAAAGATCCATTTCAAGTGAATGAAAATGACTTGGGAAGTTGATATTTAAAACAGCTACATTATTAGGAGTATTCACTCCACTCTGGAAGATAAATTTAGGTATAAGCATCAAAAAGAGACAACTTCCTGTCTCTGAACTAAATATTAAAAGTACAGTTTGTAAGCACTCCACCTTAGAACACGTTCCCAGACATAAATCATAGAATCATAGAGCTGGAAGAGACCTCAGGAGGTCATCAAGTCCAGCCCCCTGCCCAAAGCAGGACCAATCCCAACTAAATCAACCCAGCCAGGGCTTTGTCAAGCTGAGACTTAAAAACCTCCAGGGATGGAGAGTCCACCACCTCCCTAGGTAACCCATTCCAGTGCTTCACCACCCTCCTAGTGAAATAGTTTTTCCTAATATCCAACCTAGACCTTTCCCACTGTAACTTGAGACCATTGCTCCTTGTTCTGCCATCCGTCACTACTGTGAACAGCCTCTCTCCATCCTCTTTCGAACCTCACTTCAGGAAGTTGAAGGCTGCTATCAAATCCCCCCTCACTCTTCTCTTCTGCCGACTAAACAAACCCAAATCCTTCAGTCTCTCCTCATAGGTCATGCGCTCCAGCCCCCTAATCATTTTGGTCGCCCTCCGCTGGACCCTCTCCAACGTGTCCACATCCTTTCTATAATGGGGGGCCCAGAACTGGACACAATATTCTAGATGTGGCCTCACCAGAGCCGAATAAAGGGGAAAAGAATGGTGACTTACCTGTAACTGTTGTTCTTCGAGATGTGTTGCTCATGTCCATTCGAATTAGGTGTGCACACCGCATGCACCGCGTCTTCCGGAGCGTTTTCCCTAGCGGTACCCGTAGCACCAGCAAGGCGCCCCCTGGAGTGGTGCCGACATGGCGGGGCATAAGTACCCCTGCCGGCACTCCCCCACCTCAGTTCCTTCTTGCCAGATGCTCCGACGAAGGGGAGGTAGGGGGGGAATCGAATGGACATGAGCAACACATCCGAAGAACAACAGTTACAGGTAAGTAACTGTTCTTTTCTTCTTCGAGTGGTTGCTCATGTCCATTCAAATTAGGTGACTTCCAAGCCAACCCCACTTCAACGAGGAGGGGTTGGAGCACTCAGAAAGAGAAGTCCATGAAAGCTGAACAATCCAAACATATTTATTCAACTAACCGAACACAGAAAAAACTGTAGAAAAGTGCAGTGTGGTACAGACAAAATATACATATTTACAAGACAGAGCTGAGGACCGCAGAGCCCAACCCTTCGTCCTCCCTAGCCTGCTGTGCCAGCGCGTAGTGCGCCGTAAAGGTATGGAGCGACGACCACGTGGCCGCCCTGCAGATTTCAGTGACTGGAACTTGCGCCCCAAAAGCTACAGAGGATGCCTGAGCCCTGGTGGAATGTGCTGTAACCTGGGGCGGGCCCTTCCTGGCCAAGGCATAACACTCCCTGATACACCCTGCGACCCAGTTGGACAACCTCTGGGTCGATATGGGAAGCCCTTTCATTCTGTCAGCGACAGCAATAAACAATTGTGTGGATTTGTGAAAGGGTTTAGTCCTATCAATATAAAAGGCTAGCGCACGTCTAGCATCCAGGGAATGGAGCACTTGCTCCTTAGGGGAGGCGTGGGGCTTTGGAAAGAAAACCGGGAGGTAAATTTCTTGGGACAAATGTAATGGAGTCACCACTGTGGGCAGAAAGGCCGGGTGAGGGCGGAGCCTCACATTAGTGTCAGAAAACACTAGGTAGGGCGGGTTTACAGTTAACGCCCTCAGCTCGGAGACCCTGCGAGCCGACGTAATGGCCACAATGAATGCAACCTTCATAGAGAGGTGCTTCAAAGAACACGTGGCCAGCGGCTCAAAGGGGGGGCGACACAAGTCTAGACAACATGAGGTTAAGGTCCCAAGCGGGGAGAGGGGGTCTAACCGAGGGATACAACTTATCCAAACCCTTAAGGAACCTTTTGACCACAGGGTCAGAAAACAGAGAGACTCCTGCCGAACCAACATGGAAGGCGGAGAGAGATGCCACATGGACTTTGATAGAGGAGGTAGAGAAGCCACTGGACCTAAGTTCAAAGAGGTAGACCAGAATGGATGGGACAGGTGCACAGGACAGGTGCACTCCCCTTCTGGACGCCCAAGACGAGAACCACCGCCACTTGGCTGCGTACGAATGCCTGGTAGACGGTTTCCTACTACTTAGGAGCACCATCTGTACCTCCTGGGAACATTCCCTTTCCGGTTGGGTCAGCCACGGATAAACCAGGCCGTCAGGTGGAGAGAGCTGAGATTCGGGTGAACCATGGTCCCCCCGTCCCAAGGTTGGGTCAGGAGATCCCGAACCGGTGGGAGCGTTATAGGCTCCTTGCTAAGCATGTCCACCAGGATAGGGAACTAGAATTGCCTGGGCCACCGAGGGGCTATCAGGATGACCGTGGACCTGAAGGTCTTGACCCTGGTCAGAACCCTGGGAATTAGGGGAAACGGAGGGAAAGCATAGAGGATGCCCGCCGGCCACGGCACGGTCATGGCATCCCCCCTGGAGTGTTCCCCCAGCCCCAACAGGGAGCAGTAACTCTGGCACTTGGTGTTGCGTGCCGAGGCAAACAGGTCTACTAGGGGACAACCCCACCTGTGGAAGACCTGACAAAGGGCCGAATCCTTGAGAGACCATTCGTGGGCTCCGAAGGACCTGCTCAGAGCATCGGCCAGCAAGTTTTTGCACCCCGGCAGGTACTCTGCCTGCAAAACTATGTTGTGCTCTATGCACAGGTCCCAGAGGCATAGAGCCTCGTGGCAGAGGGGAGGCGACCAGGCTCCCCCCTGCCTGTTGAGGTAAAACACAGCCGCTGTGTTGTCCAGGCGGACCAGGACAGAGCAGCGAGAGAGCTTCGACAGGAAGGTCTCGCAGGCTCTCCTGACCGCCCTGAGCTCCCGGACATTTATGTGCAGAGCCCGCTCTGCAGGAGACCATAAACCCTGGGTCCTGTGACACCCCAGGTGTGCTCCCCAACCCAGGTTGGAAGCATCTGTGACCAGTGTAAGTGAAGGGGGAGGTACAGTGAACGGAACCCCACTGCATACCACCGCCTCCTGGGTCCACCATTGTAAGGAAGCTATCACCTCCGGAGGCACTGTGAGAACCGTGCCCCAGAGACCTCTGGACTGGTTGAATGCCCTTGCCAACCAGGCCTGCAGAAGCCTGAGCCTCATTCGAGCATGGCGTACCACATACGTACATGCCGCCATGTGTCCCAGCAACCTCGAGCAGACCCGAGCGGTCGTGATGGGGAACCGGGTTAACTTGGAGACCAGCTCCACTATGGACAGAAACCTGGTTCTGGGGAGGAGTGCTCTCGCCAACCTGGCGTCCAGGAGGGCACCTACGAATTCAAGGTGCTGGGAGGGAGTCAACGATGACTTTTCCTCGTTTAGCATGAGTCCCAGCCTTACGAAGAGGGCCCTTGTGAGGGAAACATGGGCCTCCACTTGTTCGTAGGAACGACCACGAATCAGCCAATCGTCTAGGTACGGAAAAACATGTACCCCTTTTTTGCGGAGGAACGCCGCTATGACCGCCATACATTTTGTAAAGACCCTGGGTGCTGTTGAAAGGCCAAATGGGAGCACTGTAAATTGGAAGTGGCATCGGGACACAATAAAACGGAGAAACCTCCTGTGGCTGGATCTTATTGCCACATGGAAGTAAGCGTCCTTGAGATCGAGAGTTGCGTACCAGTCTCCTAACTGTAAAACCGGGATGACAGAAGCCAGGGTTACCATTCTGAACTTGGATTTCACAACCGCCTTGTTGAGGTCCCTGAGATCTAAGATGGGACGAACCTCGCCCTTGGGTTTTGGGACAATGAAATACCGAGAATAAAACCCCTTGCCCTCCAGATGTGAAGGGACCCTCTCCACAGCTCCCTTTTCGAGGAGCACCAGCACCTCCTGGCGGAGGGTGCCTTCGTGAGAGGTGTCCCTGAAAAGGGACGGGGCGGGCGGGTTGGAAGGGGGCAAGCCCCGGAAGGGAATGGTATAGCTACTTCTGACTATTTTTAGAACCCAGGCGTCGGTCATGATTTCTGCCGAGGCGTGGGCAAACCGGGATAACCTGGCCCCAAACGGGGGGCCAGGGTGGGAGGCCGGTGCGCGACTCTCTAGCAGCCCATCAAAACTGGTGCTTGGGCTGCTGAGAGGGGCCTTGACCAACCCCACGGGGGTTGTCCCCTCTCGGGTGGCGTCGACAACCCCTTGCGGAGGACGGGCCCGCAGCCGCTCCCATACCCCCACTCGAGGCACGAGGACGGCGTCTCCAGTAATCCACACGAGGGGCCTGGGACTGCCTTCTCCCCTGTTGTCTGTAGGGCAGCTGACGACGCTGAGGGGCCGGCGTGTGAATCCCCAAGGACCGGAGAGTAGACCTTGTGTCCTTAAGCGTATGGAGCCTGGAGTCCGTGTGCTCCGTAAACAAGGCCTTTCCGTCAAACGGCAGGTCCAGGATCATGGTTTGGATGTCCGGAGGTATTCCAGACACCTGCAGCCAGGCACCACGGCGCATAACTACACTGGACGCCATGGTGCAGGCTGCAGAGTCAACAGCGTCCAGGGAAGCCTGAAGGGCTGTGCGGGCAATGGTTCTGCCCTCCGAAGTCATGGCTGCAAACTCCTGACGGGCCTTGGCAGGGAGTTTATCCTTAAACTTATCTACGGCCTGCCATGTATTATAAGCATAACGACTTAGCATCGCTTGCTGGTTAGCAATGCGGAGTTGCACCCCACCAGTGGCATATACCTTATGGCCCATCAGGTCAAGGCGTTTGGGCTCCCTAGCTTTCGGGGACAGCCCCAGCTGGGGAAGCCTCTCCTTTTGAGCTGCAGCCTGAACGACCAAGGACCCCGGAACAGGTTGGGAGTACAGGTGTTCGTGTCTCGACTGGGGAACGTAATAGCGCCTCTCGACTCCCTTTAAGGTAGAGGTCAGGGTCGCCGGGGTCTGCCACAGGGCATTAGTAATCTTGGACACGGTTTTATTAAGTGGCAAAGCCAAGCGGGCGGGCGCATTGTCTGAGAGGATGTCAATCATGGGGTCCGTGTCCTCCACTACTGGCTCCACTGGGACACCCAGATTGGAGGCCAGATGCCTAAGCAGATCCTGATGCGCTCGAGTAGCCATAGTAGGCAACGCCGGTGCGGGATCCGCCAAGGCTTCATCAGGAGATGATGATGACGACGATTCCTGGATCGGTACTGGATCCAGCGTAGGGCCCGGTTGAGGAGCCGTCTGGGCAGGCGGCACCGTTTGCGGAAGCGGCTCTGGCACCGAGGCGTGTGGCTCAGCAGCGGCATCTGTAGCAACCGACCTCTGGGGGGGAAGGAGGGGGTCGTGACAGCAACGCCGACGGTTGCGCTCAGTGCCCCGAGACACCGGACACCACAGAGGAGGGCACAGGCCCCTGCCACTGGTGGTAAGCCCACGGCGTCCAGAAGGGCCATTGTGGTTGAGGCGGCCAAGTCTGCTGCACATGCGAACAATCACGCCGGTGCCGGGAACGGGATCTATGACTCGAGGAAGCTCCCGAGGACTCCGATCTGAACAATGCCGCATCAGAATCCGACGAGTAGTCAGACTCAGGCCAAGGAGGCGCAGATGACGAATGTCCTGCCACCAAGGTGGGGGCAAACCTGGCCATAGACTCGGGTTTGCCCGCGTGCGCGCGATGAGGGCGTGCCGGCACCGGGAAGACCGGTCCCGGTGCCAGTGCCAGTTGCGGTGCTTGTTGCGGCACCGGGAGGACAGGTCCCGGTGCCGGGAGTGGAGTCGGTGCCGGGAGGACAGGTCCCAGTGCCCGGAGTGGAGCCAGTTGCGGCACTGGGAGGACAGGCCCCGGTGTCGGTTGTGGTGCCGACACGGTGCATGGCTGTGCTGCCGAGGTCGGTATCGGTTGCGAGACGAACCCCGAAGAGACCGACGTCACCGGTGATGGCGGCACCGGCATGGCCCACAGGGTCGATGCCGGTGCCTGTAACGGTGCCGAAACCTGCATCGGTGCTGAAGAGGCTGATGCTGAAGGGCCCCGTGTCGAAGACTGGTACGGCACCCCAGGAAAGCTGCTCAGCGCTGGTACCGATGGTGGTGCCGTAGACGGTGCCGCAAGGCCTGGGTGATACGGCACTGGTGCAGCCAAGACGGGGTCTGGAAGAGGTCCCAGCACTGAGGGAGGTCGAGCCCAGTCGAGCGCCGAGTGAAGCCTGGCGGCCTGCGTCGAGGCCGGCACCGATGTGGAGGCAAGTGGTACTGGTCCCACAGGGGATGGTCCCGCTGCAAAAGCGACCGGTGCCGTCCGGTCATGCTGGTGCGGAGGCGAAGCCGGTGCCAACACAGCCTCCGGCGTAGGCGACCTCGACCTCTCCGCCTCAACTGACGATGGAGGGGAGGTAGTGAGGCTAATAAGATCATGCGCCATCTGAAAAGTGTCCGGCGTGGAGGGGCGGTGCGAGGGTAGTTGCCCTGGGCTGGATGGGCATCCCGCTCACTTACGCCACACCGTGGTGGATGAGGACGTGCGCACCGGAGACTCGGCACTGCGGTGTAGGCCTGACTTGGACTTCCGGCTCGGAGGCCTACCACGGGACGTTCTTGATCTCTTCAGTGCAGGGGAGTGAGACTGGTGCCGAGCCCTCGATAGCGAGGCCCGGTCTCAAGCTGGAGCATCGCACGTGGACACCGGTGCACTGCGCACCGCAGTGTCCAGCCGGTGCCAGCTGTAAAGCCGCCTCCATGAGGAGAAGTTTTAGACGCGAGTCTCTCTCCCTCTTAGTGCACGGCTTAAACGACTTGCAGATCTTACAGGCGTCTGTAAGATGGCCCTCACCCAGACACTTCAGACAACTGTCGTGAGGGTCTCCTTTGGGCATAAACTTTGCGCAGACAGCGCACGCCTTAAAGCCTTGCGGCCCTGGCATTCCTCACCCCCGAAGGGGGAGAAGAAAAATAAAGAGACACTAACTATCTAACTAATTGAACTATTTAGAACTATCTACAATACTAAGAGAAACGGGAACCATTAACTGTTCTAACAGAGACACACGCTCCAACGACCGTCATGGGTGGTAAGAAGGAACTGAGGTGGGGGAGCGCCGGCAGGGGTACTTATGCCCCGCCATGGCGGCGCCACTCCAGGGGGCACCCTGCCGGCACTACGGGTACCGCTAGGGAAAACGCTGCAGAAGATGCGGTGCACGCGGTGCGCACACCTAATTCGAATGGACATGAGCAACCACTAGAAGAAGAATAATCACTTCTCTGGATCTGCTGGCAATGCTCCTCCTAATGCACCCTGTCATGGGGTCGCGGAACGGGACGCGTCCCCGCCACTAGACCTCCGCATGGAGCGCGGCAAGTCGCTCCCGCCCCCGGCCGCGGCAAGAGCAAAGCCGGCGGCCAGAGCAGAACCGGCGAGCAGCAGCCCGTCCCCCGGGCTGCGCATTCACCTTGGGTGCCGGGCGCTGCAACGCCGGCGCAGGCGCAATGGGAGGCAGGTCAGGTAAGGACATTGGGGGCGGGGAAGGGAGACGGTCCCCGGACGCCGGCGCAGGCGCAGGAGGGGGAGCAGCAGCTGTAAAAAGGGAAGATGCGGAGGACAAAAGGGGGGGAGGCAGGGATCGAGGAGGTACCACTGGGACTGAGGACAATAGAGCGGAAGGCTGAAGGAGAAGCCAGGACGCTTGGGGGTGAGGAAGTAGCCCAGGGTGGGCGGACGGAAAACCGCTTGCGGGCTGATGCGTTTCGGCAGTTAGCCCCGTCAGCCAGGTGGGTGGCGTCCTGAAGGAGCACCCCCACCTTAGGGCCCTGGGCTGGGGCCTGGAGAGAGGGTGGGCCCAGGCCCCCCCTCAATCACCGAACGGGGGATCGTGCAAAATAAAAAACGTTCACAGCCGCGCTGACTGAGGGAGCGCGGTCGGGAGGTCTGGGACGAGGGCTAAGAAGAAAGGGGGCCCCAGGATAGGGGGACGTACCCCTTCACACACCCCAATATGCCATTAGCCTTCTTGGCTACAAGGGCACACTGTTGACTCATATCCAGCTTCTCATCCACTGTAATCCCCAGGTCCTTTTCTGTCGAACTGCTACTTAGGTCCCCAGCCTGTAACAATGCTTGGGATTCTTCCATCCCAAGTGCAGGACTCTACACTTGTCCTTGTTGAACCTCATCAGATGTCTTTTGGCTCAATCCTCTAATCTATCCAGGTCAGTCTGGACCCTATCCCTTCCCTCCAGTGTATCTATCCCCCTAGCTTAGTGTCATCTGCGAACTTGCTGAGGGTGCAATCCATCCCCTCATCCACTTCATTAATAAAGATGTTGAACAAAACTGGTCCAAGAACCAATCGTTGGAACACTCTGCTAGAAACCGACCACCAGCCTGACATCGAGCCGTTGATCACTACCCATTGGGCCCGACAGTCTAGCCAGCTTTCTATCCATCTTACAGTCCATTTATCCAATCCATATTCCCTTAACTTGCTGGCAAGAATATTGACTTAAATGATGAGTTAGCATGACAATTTATCTTTTATAGAATGGGGGGGGAAGGATTCTTGCATAAGTCAAAATAATTTCCAGGTCACATGCTGATTAGATGGGTCTTTTCTTACGGGAAGTAGGTCAGAAGTGAGGTCAGATTCAGATACTTGCTGTCTCTGAAGATCTAGAAACACACCTGCAATTCCAACTCTTCCCACCTATGTTCCTGCTTCCATTCTCTCTGACACAAACACATCTAATGCTATGCCCAGTTCAGCAGAGAAATCTCTCTCTGCCTGTGACGCAAAAGATTTTCTCTCCGCGAGTGCCCTATGAAAGCAAAGTTGCTAAGAGAACTGGCTTTGGCCAGATAAAATATGACTAAAGGCAGTGCTCATGCTGCCAGTGCATCTCAGCCCTGGCATGTAACACACCTGTTCTTCAGGTTGACTCTCTCCTGAGCAAACCATCACTTGTGCCAAATTACAGGGTGGTTTCATGAAGTGGGCCAAGCAGCTTCCCAGAGCTTCTGACTTGAGGGGGTTGTTTTTCATTATGTAAAGTTCAATCATTTCAGAACCCAGTTAGCATTGCCCATAGGATAGTCTCCTGAATCATTTGTTCATGAGCTTAGAGCAGTCAGACATCTGACTATCCCAATGGGAAATGTGACCTATAGACAAGCTCTTCTAGCAGACTGCGTTCATTACAATCACTGGCTGGCAATGCCACTGTGTTTCCTTTCCAAGTGAGTATGTCTGTTTCACTGCACATAGGTGTTTAACACTGATGAACTGGAGAAGGCATTATGTAAGATCTCTGGAGCAGCGATTATCTTCTTGCCCTGAGTTTGTACACTACCTAGCACACTGAGGTCCTGCTCCATGACTGGGGTTCCTAGGCATCACCTCAAAGCAAATAAATAACAGTCAGCCTGTAAGAGCCATTCCCCAGAAAGACCCTGCGCTGGAGGCTGAAGGAGGAAAGGAGCCCACTGGCCAAGACAAGATGAGCTGAAGAGTAGGAGGACAGATACTTTGCAGCCAGCTCTGCCCACCAGCAAGAGAGGATGCATGTAATAGGAGAATATGGCTACTTAAGGTATCAGCCTGTGAAAAGAGACTAAGACCTTCAGTGAAAAAAGGGTCTAAGCACTGCAAGGGAGAGAACACAACAGAAACTCTTTGACTGCAGCACCCCGTTTCTCAGCCTCGGTGTCTCCACTACTGGCCCTGCATTGGGGTCTGCCAGCTTGGACCCGGAGGCCTGCTGCTGCCTGGGATCCCAGCCTCTATTGCCAGCCTGTGACGGGGCGGCGGGGGCTGAAGGGTTAAGCCCCGTGCCCCGCACCCGAGTGGCGTGCGGCCCTGGTGCCGCAGCACACAAGCGGCTCTGCAGAGCCTGCTCGGCGGCGGCCGCCTGCGCAGGTGCGGGAGTCCCCCCGGTCGACGCGCCGGGGGGAGGGGAGAGGGGCCGTGGAGCGCATGCACCGGTGTCCCAGGAAACGGGCACTGGCTTTAAAAGGGGAGGGCTCCCACCCCAACGGGGGGGAGGATGGACAGAGGTCAGCTGGGCACCGGGGATTGGCAGCGCAGACCAGCTCGGGCAGAGCACCGGAGCAGCCACGAGACCCGGGGACAACGGGGCCAGGATGCTAGATGGACAGGGGCCAGTTGGGCACCGGGGATCGGTGGCACAGACCAGCTTGGACCGCGCAGGAGCAGCTGCGAGACGCAGGGACAATGGGGCTCGGACGGAGGACAACCCGAGGGAAGGAAGGAGCCCAGGACGGAACGTAGGAGGACCCGAGGGCCGGTGAGTTGCAGCATTGGCCCCACTCGGCCGAACAAGGCGTCAGTTATGCCTGTTCTTAGGGTCCTGGGCTGGGACCTGGAGAGAGGGAGGGTCCACGTTCCCCTTCCCTCCCAGCAGTCACAGGAACTTCCCGAGCTACCTAACGGAGGACAAGGGGCTTACAGACACGGAAAAGGGCAAAAGGGGGAGGGTCAACCCCGAATAGGGGGTTGACTGTGTAACACAGCCTCTATGGGGTCCTGGCCATCAGTCCCACTGCTGCCCTGGGTCCTGGCCTCTGGCCCTAAGTCCTGGCTGCCAGCCCCAGGGGAGTCTCTGCTGCAGGCCCTCGGGTCCTGGCCACCAGCCCCATACCTGGAGCTCCATAGCCACCCCCAATTGTGGCCCCAGCCCTGGGTGGTGAGGAGCACAGATGGCGTAAGGCAGGGTGCAGCTCAGCACCCCCGCCCTAAAAACTGTTCCAGCACCACTGTAAATGACACACATTTTCATACCATAGAATGAAGCCAGGGACTTTGATTTCAGCACCACAAAGCTCGCCTGCCTCTGGTAGCTAAGTAAGAGTATTGGTCAGCTGCAATCTTTCCCATCCATCCATGGATTTTTTTCCACCCATGTGAGGAATACATTTTATGTGCACCAAGTCATGTGTTTATGTGCACCACCCACAGAAACACAAAACCTAGCTGTGGGTGCTGTGCTAATCAGTTGTGCAGCATTTGAACCTCTCTCAACCAGCTGCCCAAGCACCCAGTTTACAGGGAACACTGGTCAGCTGTGCTGTTCATATTATGGATTAGGCCAGGGGTGGCCAACTGGTTAGAGATGAAGACCCAAAATAGCTGTGGATAGAGTGCGAAGAGCCACGAATTATATATTTATTTTTATATATCGATTGATCGATCAATAGATCAATAGATAAATAGATATAGTACACAAAATGTAGTGATAAAAATAACATTACAGGACATTTAGGACAAAAACCAATAAAAAAGTCTGTAGTCACTTAAAAAATTCACAGCCAGTCCATAGATCTTCAGAGAACTTGACAAGGAACAAACATCAATTAAAAAAAGCGCCCCTTTAAAAACACAATAATATTCTCACACTAAAAAAAATCATCCCCATCATGTATTTTAAATGTAACACTACTGCCCTATTATGTCCTGTGAGGTTTTTTAAATTAAACAGACCTGAGAAGTAAATTAGCACAATTTGAAGGGCCTGTTTCACTCCAGCTTGTTGATCTCTGGTATGGGTTCCTCATTTTTTTACTTATGAAGATTATGGCTTTTTTATAGTTCTAAAAATTCAGGTCTGTCCCAGACTGCAAATATGAGAGGTTCAAAAACAATAAGGGAGAGACTCATATCTCAGAATAATTGCTTCAGCCTGGCAAACAATAGCCTTTGAACTTTCTTTAAAGAAACAGTGTAAACCAGGTACATGCTGATTCTTTTTTTGCCCTGGAATTTAAATATGACATCTGTGTTGGCTGCCTTATTCTGCATCCACGAAGACTTTGAGTTTAAGGTGCTTCATCTCCTCTCCCCCCCGCTCTAACCCAATCCTCCTCCTATCCCCCAGAGCCAGGCACCCTCAGCCCCCTGCTCAAACCCAATCCCCACTCCTCCCCCAGAGCCAGGAACTCCCAGCCCCCCTGCTCTAACCCAATGCTATCCCTCTCCCCTGGAGACCAGCCCTCCCCCACGCCCCCACTCTAACCCAATGCCTGGGTCCTGGAGCCGCTGCCACCGCCACGCGCTTCTCCCTCCAGGCACTGGGGCGTGTGCACAGAGCAGCCGGCCGTGAGCAGTCCGGGCACACAGCTCAGAATTAGCAAGAGCCGCATTTTTTTAAGCAAAGAGTCATGGGTTGGCCACCCCTGGACTAGGCCGTCTAGGGTTGTGGTCATGAGTGAGCCACATAGTTGTGCACACCTAGCAAGTCTAACTTACAGTTGGCATCAATACACATGCACACTTAGCCAGTTATACATATTGCAAAAATTAAAAGGGGCACCTGATAGCCTATTAAGTGCCCAGATGACAAAAACTACCAGCAATATTGACTGTATCTGCCAAAAAAAAACCCTAAGGCTGGACTAGACACGGAAACTGTCCTCTCCTCACTGGAGATCCTTTTTGAGATCAGCAAAAAGGAGAAGTGTGTAGAAGCTGAGCTTATCACTGGTAAAGAGAGGGCTTTGGTCTACTGGGCTACTCACCCAGTTTTTTCCCATGAACACAGGTTTTAAAATATTTGAGTACATTTGGTAATAGATGAGTATAGTGAAATGTAGCTTTTTGCTCTGTTTCCAGAGCTTGGGGTGGCAGCTGTGTTAATAGTGGATAGACCAGGGTGAAAGATTCCAGCCCAGGGGCAGAGGAGAACTCCATGAATAGAATAGAATAGAATAGAATAGAATAGAATAGAATAGAATAGAATAGATGCCTATTCGCTATCCTGTTGGTGTTGCCATTCAGCACCACACCCAGGGCCGGATTAAGGGGGGGGCTAGCCGGGCAGCTGCCCAGGGCGTCAACCTATGGGGGGCACCTGATGGCAGCTGTAAGGTGCGCAGCGCGCCGGGGGGCAGGGCCGCACATGCATCACGCGCCCGCTGCCTGGGGCGCAGGAATGACCACACCAGAAAAACTACAGTACTTTGGGCAAACTCTGGTGTCAACTGCAGTCAATGCTGGGTTCTGGGAGCTCACTCAGCAATTCTGAAAGCCAAGTTACTTAATACAGGCAATTAAATATGTATTTAGGATCATAATTTTAGGCACTGTTAAAAAATCCATGGCCTATATTTCAAAGACCAATGGGCCAGCTTTTCAATGGAGTGTATCACGTGACAGCTCTTGGTTTGATAATCTGGGCACTCCCTGGGTGTTGGAAGTGCCCATAATCTAATGTATCTGCAAAGGGCAGAAGTCTTTGGGAAATCTGACCAGGTAGGTGCCTGAGTGGGAGCTGAGCAATTTTGAAAATTCAGCCCAAGGCTGCTTTCAGCCATATTCTTCTGAGCATACCCAAAGTGTCCACTATAATGGCATTCATTTACTAGGAGCCGGGAGAGGGTCTATCTTGTTCTGTGTCAAGGATGAACAACATTAGCACAACTTTTTGATGCCCTAAAAAAAACAATGTCTTCATTCCATATCCAAAGCGTGACAGTGACATGAAACCAACTGCCAGGAAGTGGAAAATGTGGTTTGCACATTTATCCCTTGATTACAACATTCAGTTTGTCCTCCTGGTGTCATAATTTCCAGTTGTTGACACACTAACCCCTTGCGAAGATGCATGCTTGGGCAGTTACTCCTGTTCTTGTGGTCTACCCGGCTGCAGACTCTTCAGCATGTCTGAACATGAAGTCTGATCCATGGACCTCTGCTGTGCCAACTATACCGATACCAACTATTAATGTATTCATTGCTTCTCACCACTTTAATAGGCACTGACCCACCCAGTCGCTCTCATATTTCACCATCTCCTTGATGTATAACCAAGCAGAGGCATACATTGAGGCTTCTGCTTAGAGAGTGGAAGAGTCTAGCCATGACTTCATCCCACTTTTGGAATCTAAGATATGTGCAGATAATTTTCTAGTGTCATGCAACTTGGATCCTTGTAGGAATTCACTCTTGCAGGATGACCACTCCATTGTGATTTCTATTTAACTTTGTGGACAGTGCGTAAGCCGAGGTGTGGGTTACATTGGGATGAGCAAATCGCAAGTGATTTGAAGGTTCCATATCTGAACTCTTTATTCTGTAATCTAAATTCATTATCATTACAACACAGCACCACGAATCCCTAGTCAAGGGCCCCATTATAGTAGATGCCACACAAACATGGGAGTAAAAATAAAAAGACAACCTTTCCGGCCCCACAGAGACTCCATGGGTTGGAGTCAAGGCCCTATTAAAGTCAACAAGAGTTTTTCCATTTGCTTCAATAGGGCAGGGTTTCAGCCATGATGTGCAAGGAAAATGTACACAAATGCCTTTGGACTCACAAGAGCAGATGCCCAGGAAGTTTCTGTGGTGGGAATGGGTATCTGCTTGCTGGAAAAAATGGAACGACAATAGATAAATGTAGTGTCTGTCATAAAAAATATTGCTAGCTCCTCTGAGATCCTGTTCCCCACCTTATAGTGAAGATTGTCTCTTCTTTCCACCCCATCACAGCTGACTGACGACATGCTGCAGAACCCTTTGCTAGGGTATGCTGAGGTGCCATGACAGGCAGCTGTGAAGTGCTGGGATAACAAGAGTCTGTCTGTGTTAAGTAGGATGTCTTGCCATGTAGGAGCAAGGTCACCCAGGACTTTTCACCAGGCTCTGGGAAATGCACTTTGCTGTGCCATCAGGCAGCACAAAAAGCAGCACACCGTTAAGAGGTAGGAGATGCACATGCAGAGCTCTTGTGTGATGAGGAAAGAGCACATAATGTGGGGAGATGGAGGAGGATGGAGCAGGGTAATAGCCCAAATGGAAAGAAGTTGGGAGAACCACAGCAGAGTGGATTGGAGAGAATAAATCTGGGCATGAGAAGAGAGAGGGGATTCAGCTAGGGATGGTTAGAGATGGGGGAATGGGGAAAAGGTGGCGGGAAGCAGAAACGGAGAGTGTGGAGACCACAGGGGATGGGAGTGGGCCTGGCAGGGCAGAGATGAAGTGTGTGAGGCAGAAAAACAAGGGCAATGGAAGCAGAGGAGGAAAAGGAAGGAAGGAATGGATAACAGGAGATGTGGGGGAGAGAGACGAAAGATTCACCCAGAAGCAAACAAGCTTCTCAGTCAGGCAGGAGGTGTTCCCTCTACAAGAGCTTATTCAACTTTCAGAGACAGAGAAGAAGGGGGGAAGGGGTTCAGCCACATGAGCTAAGGCAGGAAACCCGGACATGGGGTGGGAAGACAAAAGAGACACACAGGAGAGAGGAGATGTGGAGATCTCTTTATTCTGGGCATGGAGAGATCCCTTGAGTGCTTCCCTCTATCCAAACCCAGCTTCTATATTTGGCTTAGCTTCCCTTCCCCACCCACCACTCATTGCATTTGAAGAAAGCTGCCTCACTTCTGCCTGCCTACAACTCCCTGGCAGACTTCAGGCACTCAGCTTCCTTTTGGCCGCTCGCCTTGTGGGATAGTTGTGTAATATGACTATTGCTGGCTCTGGCTCCAGGGTAATGTGCTTACTGTATTTTCCAAGCTGTGGTTAAATAAATGCTGTTTTCTTGATGGCTAACTGTTCTGGCTTCTGTGGTTATACACCATGATCTCACTTAATCTGAGTGATCGAGTTACTACTATAATCATGACTAGCTTGTTGTTTGCCTCCTTGCACCTTTTCTGATCACCAGAATCTGTTTGGCCTGTTTCCCACAAGGATGTTATGTTTCTTGCTTGATGTTGGTTCACCAACTAACTGTGCAACTGGGATGCCTTCTTCTTGGTTTGGTACATTGTGGAGAAGGACACAAAGCACAGGGGCTGCTCACATTCTTACCAGTGAGCCAAATATCCACTTCCAAAGGGCGGAGGCATTGGCTTCCTGCTTTATTAAAAAAAATCACCTTATGCACCATGCTGCCAGTGTGCTAGCTTTGTGTAAAGACTAAACCTATAGCATCCTGTCCTAAGACACTGCATCATTACACTGCCATGACTCTAACAGGAGCTATTTCAGAACTGTGCAGTAGAAAACCATATAGAAAAGTACTACAAGGAATGGCACACACCGGTCCACACTAGCCAGGGAGAAAAGATAGCAGTTCCTAGCCAGCAATAGTTCATTTAAACTTCTTTTGAGTGCCTCGCAAGTGCTACACACATTCGTCTTTTGGCAAAACCTGGACAAAACGTAGTCTTAAAAAAAAATTCCCCCAAACCTTTCCGTCGCCAGCATCAGCTCCTTCATAGCACAAGTCTCATTAAAGAACATTAAGCACAGACCTCTGCATCCACTCACAGCTCCCTGAAAGCCTTCAGTGTAATCTCAGGGGGGTTTTCTAATACCATTTCAAAACCACAATGAACCGTGCAAGCTGGTTTTGGTTCATGAGGACAGAGAGGATAATGCTCATTACCAGACATTTCCTGTCTTGCTATTTCTAAATGGTTTCCACTTAACCTGATTTTGACCACATTGCGGTTTGGGCCAGATGTCAAGGGAACTAAGCACTGAAGCCCAAATCTTGAGCCCAGTATCAGAACTGAGAAGCTGGGTAGATGAGAAGCTATGAGGGAGAAATTCTTCTTCCCAAATCAACTGTGTACATAGGGAGAGTGACCTTGTTCCCCCTTGCCTGTTTATGTAATACACTGCAGCAACATTGTCCGTCAGTACTCTGACGGTGGTGCCCGTTATGTGCCGATGGAAGTGCCTGCACGCATGGAAGATGGCCCTCAACTCCAGGAGGTTTATATGTAGGCGCCTTTCGGTAATCGACCATTTGCCTTGTATCCTCTTTGCATTCATGTGTGCACTCCACCCGATGAGGGAGCCGTCTGTTGTTATCTGGGTGGATGGTTGTAGACGGTGGAATGGAACTCCTGTCATGAGGTTGTGTGGTTTCGTCCATCAGAGGAGGGACGTGCGAATGTGGGTTGGAGGAGCCACTATTTTGTGAATGCTGTGTCTTCTGGGGGTATACACAGTTGCCAACCAGTGTTGTAGGCACTGTAAGTGAAGCCGTGCGTGAAGGACAACAAAGGTGGTGGCAGCCATGTGGCCGAGTAACTTTAGGCAAGTGTGCACTGAAATTGTGGGAGCGTTGGCAAGTATGTGTATCAGGTCTTGAATTTCCTGAAATCTCTCCACTGGTAAGTATGCTCTTGCCACAAGGGAATCAATCATGGCTCCTATAAACTTTATGCTTTGCGTTGGGTTTAGGGTGGACTTCTGTTCATTTACTATGAGACCCAGAGATTCAAACGTGCGTTTGGCTAGCATCACCATGCGAGAGGTCTCTTGCCATGTTGTGCCGTTGATTAAACAATCATCTAGGTAAGGAAATATGATGACGTTTAGCCAGTGGAGGTGTGCTGCAACAACCGCGAGGGTTTTTGAGAAAACCCTGGGGGCAGATGCTAGTCCGAACGGCAGTACTCAGTATTGGAAGTGATCGTTGTCTATCACGAAGCGAAGGAATCGCCTGTGCGCTGGGTGAATGGCGACGTGAAAATAAGCATTTTGCAGGTCGAGGGCTGCAAACCAATTGTTGTTGTCTGGGATTATGGTGGAAAGTGTCACCATCTTGAACCGCTGTTTTCTGAGGTATCGGTTCAACTGCCTTAAATCAACGATGGGTTTCCAGCCCCCCCGTTTTCTTTTGCATTAGAAAATAGCGGGAATAAAACCCTCTTCTTCTGAATTGATTTGGGACCCTCTCTATCGCCCCGATGGTGAGAAGGCGGTTAGCCTCTTGGCGTAGGTCTTCGTGAGATGGGTCCCTGAAGAGGCACGGGGTTGGTGGGTTGGTGGGAGGGAGAGAAGTAAAGGGGATTGTGAGCCCCAATCGTACGCACTCCAAAACCCATCTGTTGGATGTTATCTCGGCCCATCGGTGGTAAAAGGGGAGTAGACGATGGTGGAATAGGGGGGCGGTGTTGGTGATGTTCTCAACAATAGTTGGGGTGTGCATGCCCTCGACCGAGGAGTCAAACCTGCTGCTTTGAGGATTGTGGGTTGGTCACGCGGGTTGGTGGAGGGCGCCTTCGTTGCGGTTGTTGTTTGGAACGCGCTTGGTCGAATGGGTGTTGCTGTTGTTTCTAGAATTGGTAGTCATATCTCCTTTGGTAAGGATAATACCACTTGCGTTGGAAGGGTGGGGTGTACATCCCAAGTGTCCGCAGGGTGGTACAGGAATCTTTACCCGAATGGAGGACTTCATCTGTTTTGTCCACAAAGAGCTTAAGCTTGTCAAATGGGAGGTCCTCCACTTTGTCCTGTCATTCTTTGGGGACTCCTGCTGTGACTAACCATGAGGCCCCACATGGAAATTGCGGTGGTGGTGGATCATGCAGCCATATCAGCCACGTCCGTGGCAATTTGAAGCCCCACCCTCAAGGACGCATAACCCTCCCGGATCACTGCTCTCAAGAGTGGTTTCTTGGTTTCTGGGAGGTACTGCATGAGATCAGTTAGTTTTGCATAATTATCGAAACTTTAGTTCAAGAGCAAGGCAGCGTAATTCGCAATGTGGAGGAGAAGTGTGGAGGAAGAGTAGACTTTTCTTCCGAAAAAGATGAGTTTTTTTGCATCCTCATCGGCAGCTGTACCTCTGAATTGTGGAGTCTTAGCTCTTTGTAGGGCTGCGTCCACTACTAGGGAATTGGGTTGCGGGTGATTGAACAGAAATTCTAGGCCTTTTGAGGGCACAAAATATTTTCTGTTGGCTCTCTTTGACGTTGGTGTAGTCGACGCTGGAGTCTGCCAGATTTCCTCCACTGCCTCCATGATTGCCTTGTCAATCAGAAGAGCAATCTTAGACCATTGTTGAGGGTGTATGTTCTTTAGAAGACAATATTGCTTGGATTGCACTTTCGCGAGCTGTACTTCCTGGCTACGTCTAGACTGGCATGATTTTCCGGAAATGCTTTTAACAGAAAAGTTTTCCTTTAAAAGCATTTTGAAAGAGCGTCTAGATTGCACGACGCTTTTCCGCAAAGCACTTTTTGCGGAAAAGCGTCCGTGGCTAATCTAGAAGCAGCTTTCTTAAAAAGCGTCGCCATTTTTGCAATCGGGGCTTTTTGCGCAAAACAAATCTCAGCTGTCTACACTGGCCCTTTTGCGCAAAAGTTTTGCGCAAAGGACTTTTTGCCCGAACGGGAGCAGCATAGTATTTCGCAAAGCACTGATTTCTTACAGTAGGAAGTCAGTGCTTTTGCGGAAATTCAAGCGGCCAGTGTAGACAGCTGGCAAGTTTTTCCGGAAAAGCGGCTGATTTTCCGGAAAAAATGGCCAGTCTAGACACAGCCCCTGAGACTCTGCCACTCTTTTAAAAAGCTCTTGGAATTGTCTCAGGTCGTCTGGGGGGGGACATATTCCCCAAGAAAACAGCCTCATCTGGGGATGATGACGACTGATCAGTTGGTGAGGCCTCGTGAGGTTGGTCATCGGTGTCTGATATCTGCCCTTCTTCCGGCACCGATTGGTGTGTTTCTGTTGGGGGGGCCTCTGAAGGCGTTACAGGCGATTGGTCTCTCTGCTGGACGTGTACTGACAGCCAGTAATGTCGGTAGCACAGGGAGTGACAGCAGCATGAGGAAGGGGAGTACGATTGAGATCTATGATGCCTATGGGAGCTGTGACGGCGCTCATAGTAGGGGTCTGAATATGTTGGTGATGATCTTCTGGACGAATATACACTGCCTTGCCTGCTGCAGTAAGTTGCACAGGGGGAGCGGCTCGGAGAATGAGACCTGCGAGGTGAGAGTCTACGTGGTGGTGAAGCATGTCTGTGCTGATGCAAAGTATAATAGTGCCCAGAGTGCCGTTGTGGCAATCTAGGGTTGTGGGCGCGTGCCCAACTCTGAAGCCACATAGGACCTCGTCTGTGGGGGAGATCAGTGCGCCAGCGGTGATGGGGACTGTGCTGAGGAGAAGACTGGAGATGGAGAGAGTGAAGGAAGGCGTGCTACGGACTTTCTAGCCGCTTTAGTAGGCACCGAGATGGTCCCCGTATCTGAATTCTCGCCTGATTGTCTCGGTGCCGAGGACTGTACCGGCTCCTCGGCCTGCGGTGCTGGTGCCTGCAGTGCCGGTGCTTGTGGTGCCGAGATTAACGGTGTCGAGCGTTGTTCCGGCGGTGCCGCGTGTTTGTGTGTGGTCTTTGGTGCCGTTGATGCAACTGGCGCCGATGTGGAGCACACCGCCGGTGCCGGCGCAACTAACCTCTTCAAGACACATGGTGTCATGAGCTTAGAGGCCTGCGGGGTGACGCCCGAAGTGCCCAGCTTATCTCCCTGACTGACTCTTGTTATAGGAGCCACGGGTAAAGAACAGGTGGGGGAAAGCGAAGTTACTCACCTTCGGTGCAGTAACTGTCGTTCTTCGATATGGCGTCCCCGCGGGTGCTCCACTATGGGTGCTGGGCTTGCCCCGAGCCGCAGATGGAAGCTTCTGATGAGCAGTGTTCGGCCGGACCGCGCATGCGCCGCGGGCTCGTGGCTTTCGCGCTCTTTTTCTGTCTCGCGCGGTCCGACCCCCCGCCAGTTCCTCGAGACCGCCTCGGAGTCTGTAAGAGACAAGAGCAGAGAGAGAGAGGACTCCGGAGCGGGGAGGAGGGTGGGTAGTGGAGCACCCGCGGGGACACCACCTCAAAGAACGACAGTTACTGCACCGAAGGTGAGTAACTTCGCTTTCTTCTTCGGGGATGTCCCCGCGGGTGCTCCACTATGGGTGACTGCGTAGCAGTAGTCGCCAGAACGGAAAGGAGGAAAGGAGTCCCTATTTATCCGCTGTGGAGAGCACCGCAGTCGCCACTGCCCCATCTGAACGAGTGATTTGAGAAATAGAATAGTGCTTGGCGAAGGTCTCATGTGAGGACCAGGTCGCCGTCCTGCAGATGTCCTTCAGAGATACCCCTCTATGAAACGCTATAGATGTGGCCATGGCTCTAGTGGAGTGGGGCGCGTGGTTGGGATGGAAGGGGTAAGCCTTTCGCTGCGTACGATTGCTTTATGCATGAGGTTACAAGATTGGAAATCCTCTGGGAAGATAGGCGTTGACCCTTTGACCTCTGTGCCAGGGAGACGAATAAGTGGTCCGTACGCCTGAAAGGTTTAGTGCGATCTATGTAGAATGCCAGGGCCCTGCGGGGTGCCCAAGGAGTGTAGGGCCGCTTCTCGTGGTGAGGCATGGGGCTTCGGGAAAAAGGTTGGCAGGATCACTGGTTCGTTGACATGGAAATGTGAGACGATTTTGGGTATGAATCTTGGGTGTAGTCTCAAGACTACTCCATCCTTACGGAAAAATGTATATGGTGGCTGGCCATCATGGCGGAAAGCTCGCTCACTCTCCGTGCCCGATGTTATGGCGAGCAGGAAAATGGTTTTCAGAGTGAGGAAATGTAAGGATACAGTCGCCAGAGGCTCGAACGTCGGCCTCATTAGGGTGTCTAGTACTACATCCAGGCTCCACACAAGTGGAACTGGGTCGTGCGGTGGGGCCATGTTGATAAGGCCCTTGAGAAATCTTTTAGTAGTAGGATGAGCGAAGACAGAGAAACACCATCTATCGGTGATGTGAATGCTGAAATTGCTGCGAGGTGCACCCTGATGGAGGCTAACGCGAGGCCTTTGTTCTTTAGGTGCAGTGCGTAGTCCAGTACAGAAGGAATTGACAGACGTATCGGATTGTGGTGGTTCGAGGTACACCAGGAGGAGTATCTGCGCCACTTGTGAAGGTAAGTTTTTCTCGTGGTTTGTCGCCTGCTGTGTACTAGGACGTGTTGGACTGGAACAGAGCAGAGAGATTCGAATGGAGTCAGCCAGTTAGGAACCATGCTGTTAGGTTTGGTATTTGTATCTGGGGGTGATTCAGGCATCCTCGGTCTTGTGTGAGGAGATCGTGGAGAGGCGGAAGGTGGATCGGTGTCCGCACAGAGAGACGGTGCAGGAAGGGTGTGACGTAGTGGGGGTATCTGGCTAGTTCCTATGCTGGCTCTGTGGTAATCCCCAATGGCTGCCATCGGTACCACAGCCCAGAAGGATGAGTCATTATGCAAAGAGGGTCTCTCAACCTGTCTGACCAGCTACCCCTCAGGGAGAGAGACAAAGGAAGGGGGAATGCTGCCCTGGCTGGGGCAGGGCTGGAAGAGAGGGTTAGTTTCTGTCTGGGATCATGGAGGAACCAGCCTAAGCCAGGGCTGGGATTTAGGGGCCCAGTCTCCCCATCTCAAGGGGGCTGAGGCATCCTAGACCTGCCCTGTAACCAGATTACATCGGTGCTGTGCTGTGCTGTGCTTTATCCTGGAGAAGGAATGAACTCCCTCCATTCTACGGGCTGGTGGAGTCTGTTCGTGCCATTACGGGGGTGCAGGAGTCAGGGGACCCCAACGCGTCGTCACACTGGAAGGGAAACCAGTGCTGGCGAGGCCAGTCCGGGGCTATGAGGATTAGCGTAGCCCTGTCTGCCTTCAGCTTCTGAAGGACTTTGGGAATCAGAGGTATGGGGGAAATGCATAAAGGAGGGATCCGCGCCAAGTCAAAAGGAAGGCATCTCCCAGGGATGCGTGGCCCAGGCCTGCCCTGGTGCAGTACTTGCGGCATTCTGTATTGGCGGGAGTTGCGAAGAGGTCCACTCGGGGAGTACCCCAATGTTGGAAGATGTTGCGTAAAACGCCGTCGTGCATTTCCCATTCGTGTTTCACATGGAAATGTCTGCTCAGGAAATCTGCCGTCACATTTGTGGTGCCAGGTAAGTAAGATGCCATAGGAGTTACCCCGTGGCGAATGCACCAGTTCCAAAAGCGGATGGCTTCCGTGCATAGGGAACGGGAGCGAGCGCCGCCTTGGTGATTCACATAGTACATGGCTGTGATGTTGTCCGTGAGTATCCTCACCGTGGTGTCTCGAATGTAGATGAGGAAGGATTTGCATGCGTTGAAAATGGCGCGTAGCTCTAGAAGGTTTATGTGTAGCCGTGCTTCTTGTGAGGACCATTGGCCTTGGACTGAGAGGGAGCCCATGTGAGCCCCCCAGCCTAGTAGGGAGGCATCCGTTGTGATTTGGTGGAGTGGCTCCTGCCGATGGAAAGGTATACCTGACAGCAGGTTTGTGTGGCTGGTCCACCATAGGAGTGATTGGAGAACGCCAAGTGGTGGCGTTACCGGCCTGTGGAGATCGTATCTGGTGTGGTCGTATACGAGAGTCAGCCAGTACTGAAGGGCGCGCAGGTGTAATCTGGCGTATTTCACCACATATGTTGTGGCGGCCATATGGCCCATCAGTCTGAGGCATGCGATGAGTGGAACGGTAGGGCTGACGGTGATGGTGTGAATGAGGTCTTGGATGGCTCGAAACCTCTGTAAGGGTAGGAACGCTCTGCCAGCAAGTGAGTCCAGGCGGGCCCCAATGAACTCGATGTTCTGGGTGGGGCGCAAAACGGACTTTTGCTCGTTGAGGAGGAGTCCGAGCGATTGAAAGACTTGCCTTGTGAGGTGAACCATCTGGGAGACCTCGTTTGCAGAAGGGCCCTTGAGTAGGCAATCGTCCAAGTAAGGGAAGATGAGTACCCCTTGGCGTCGGAGGAAGGCCATGACCACGGATAGAACCTTTGAAAACACCCTGGGGGCTGATGATAGCCCAAAGGGGAGGACCTTGTATTGAAAGTGGTCCTTTGCCACGACGAAGCGCAAGAACCTCCTGTGAGCTGGATGGATAGGGACGTGGAAATAGGCGTCCTGGAGGTCGAGGGCGGCAAACCAGTCCTGTGGATCTAACGCAGGGATTATGGCAGCTAAAGTCGTCATTTTGAATCGTTGTTTCTTGAGATATTTGTTCAAATGGCGGAGATCTAGGATGGGGCGCCAACCTCCGGACCTCTTCTGGGTGAGGAAATAATGTGAATAAAAGCCCCTGTTCCTGAAATCCTTTGGAACTGGCTCTATGGCACCCAGACAGAGAAGGCGGTCGACTTCTAGTCGGAGGAGGGTCTCGTGAGAGGGTCCCTGAAGAGGGACGGGGTGGGAGGGGTGGTTGGTGGGATGGCTATGAAAGGGATAGGGTAGCCAGATTGAACAATCTCGAGGACCCATCTGTCCGTGGTGATTTTTGCCCATTGATGTAGAAAGGGCCTCAGCCGGTGGTGAAAGAGCTGGGTCGTACAATTCGTGATGCTGCCTGTGACTGTCTGCTCGCCCCCGACCAACGCATCAAACCTGTTGCTTGTTGTTGGGAGGCATGTTCGTCCTGACATTTGGGTTTCGGCATAGCTGAGGCCTCTGGCGAGAGCGTTGGTTGTCGAAGGGCCTCTGTTGCTGGTGGTGTTGCTGCCACTGATGTCTGATGTAGGAGTAGTCATATCTGCGCTGGTATGGTGAGTACCGGCGTCTCCTAAAGGGGGGTGTGTACATCCCCAGAGTTCGCAAAGTTGTTCGGGAGTCTTTAGAGGAGTGTAAGATCGAGTCCGTGGTCTCTGCAAAGAGCTTATCCTTGTCGAAGGGTAAGTTCTCGACTTTGGCCTGTAGTTCCTTTGGAACTCCCGCCGCTTGAAGGAAAGAAGCTCTGCGCATAACGATGGCAGTAGCAGTGGAACAAGCAGCTGTATCAGCGACGTCCATGGCTATTTGGAGGGACGTTCTCGCTGATGTGTAGCCCTCTTGGATTACTGACCTCAGGATTGATTTCTTAGAATCAGGGAGATGATCCATGAGGGGGGTGAGGCGTGAAAACGTATCAAAGGTGTGATTGGAGAGATGCGCCGAGTAATTGGCGATTCTAAGGAGTAGCGTTGCTGAAGTGTAGACCTTCCTGCCTAGGAGGTCAAGTCTCTTTACGTCTCTGTCAGAGCCCTGTTGTTTGAGGTGTGGGGCTCTAGACCTCTGTTGAGCTGCGTCGACTACTAAGGAGTTAGCCTGTGGGTGGGCAAAGAGGAATTCCATGCCCTTCGGTGGTATGAAATATTTCCTGTCGGCCCGTTTGTTGGTCGGAAGAGCCGACGCTGGAGCATGCCACACTTCATCAGCCAGTTCCAGGATGCCCTCGTCAAGAGGAATGGCCAGACGTGACCTATGCTGCGGTTGGAGATTCCTGAAAAGCTTATGTTGCTTGTCTTTGAGTTCCTGCAGCGGGATCTCTTGTGTGATGGCTGGCTACTTGCTTAAACAACTCTTGGAATTGACGGAGGTCATCTGGTGGGGAGTTGTCACCCGGCGTGACTGTCTCATCTGGCGGGGACGAGTCTGGGATGGAAGTCCCCAAAAGTTGGTCCGCGAAGGGGGTATGTTCCGGCTCCGATGGATGGTGAGATGGTGGTGGTGAATGGTGCGGAGGGGTAAGGGGAGCCGGAGTTGGAGAGAGCGCCTGCGTGAAGCGTAGTCAAAGGCAGATCGTGATCGGCAAGAATACCCGCTGCGTGAATCTCGGGAGTAGCGGTCGCCGCGATGGTATGTGCTATGTCGCGGTGAACGGTCGTCATGATAGTTAGAGCGGCTGCAATATCGATAGTGGTATGGGGAGCAGGGCGAACAGGAGCGGATGTGTGATGCCCTGGAGGAAGCAGGAGAAGCAGAGTAGTAGTGCCTGCGATGAGAAGATGCAGCAGCTAGAAACGGAGAAGGCAGTCTGGAGGAGGCATGGGGAGACCCATGCCAGTGAGTGGACCTGCGTGGAGATCGCAGTGCTCACAGAGGAGAGGACGGTGCCGGGGAGAGGAGGCGGGAGCGAGAGCAGCTGCGGCGCGGAGATAGGAGAGGAGCAGGGCTCTGCGGTGGTTGTCTGGCGGCATGCGCTGAAGCGCTAGCCGCTGGATTGCTCTGCTCTGGCGGCTCAAGGGCAGGAGCTATCGGCGCCGCGCCGGCAGCAGAGCAGGTCGGCGCCGTGTAGTCCGGTACCGCGCCAGCAGTGGAGCAGGTCGGTGCCGTGTAGTCCGGCGCCGCGCCAGCAGTGGAGCGGGTCGGCGCCGTGTAGTCCGGCGCCGCGCCAGCAGTGGAGCGGGTCGGCGCCGTGTAGTCTGGCACCACACGGTGACCCAGAAGCGGTGCCGGCGCTGGTGCTGTGATGGTCGGGTCCGAGGCTGCTCTCGGAGCCGGCTCAGAGCTCTGCGCCGGAATGAAGGGAGCTGGTGCTGTCTGGGGAGCCGGCATTTGGGAAGCCTCCCGTGGCCGCTTAGGCTTCGGAGCCGCTGAGGCAGGGGGACGTGGCTTTACATTGCCAAACGTCCCAGGTGTGTCTGCCTGGTTTTCCCTGCCATTAAAGGCAGCTGGCAGGGATCTCGCTGGGGACAGCCTTGCCTTTTTTTGGAGTCCCGTAGTGGGGGAGGAAGCCCGGCGTTTGTGGGGCTGCTGATCAGAGTCAGCTTGCTGTGGTTGCAGGGCTTTATCAAAGAGGAGCATGCGAAGGCGCCTCTCTCTATCTTTTCTAGCCCTGGAGGTGAGTTTTGTACAATGGGTACACTTCTGGGGGATGTGAGATTCCCCCAGGCAACGGATGCACTCCAAATGGCCATCGGAGGCTGGCATTGCCTCCCGGCAGGAGCCACATTTTTTAAAGCTGGTCGCAGACATTGCCGGCAGCCTGAGGCAGGTTTTTTTTTTTTTTTTAAGTAGCAAAGAGACAACTAGTTATTCAAATGTTGGTAACTTGGTGATAATGTCTCTGTTCTGTTGTCTTTGTTCCTTTTCTCTTTTTACTTTTTTTTTTTTTTAGATGGAGGCAACTATGTACAACGGAGTTGACGGGAGAACAGCTGAGAGGCGGGAGGTAAGAGAGGTATGCGGTTTCTGTTCTTACTCCCGATAGTTCTGTCTTTTTTTTTTTTTTTTAAATAAGGAGAAAAAACAAGGGAAAAGGAGGAAAATAGGATTGTATGTACAGGGGGGGAACTAGAAGGAGTCTAGTTCAGTGAGTGAGGTAAGGAGCGCGGTTCCAGGCATCTGCAGCCTGAGGCGGTGAAGAGGAACTGGCGGGGGGCCGGACCGCGCGAGACAGAAAAGAGTGCGAAAGCCGCGAGCCAGCGGCGCATGCGCGGTCCGGCCGAACACTGCTTATCAGAAGCTTCCGTCTGCGGCGCCGGGGCAAGCCCAGCACCCATAGTGGAGCACCCGCAGGTACATACCCGAAGAAGAAGCTCGTTTTTAATTTGAAGCCATCACCCCCAGAGATGATGCCCTCTGTTTCTGAGCCACGGCCGTGTCCAAAGGTGTCGTATCAGAGGGCTGAAGGGCCTTATCAAAGAGGATCATTTTCGGTAGCATTTCCCTGTCCCTACATGCTCTTGCGGTAAGCTTTGAGCAGTGGGCACACTTTGGGGGAATATGCGACTATCCAAGGCAGCAAATGCACGCTGCATGGCCGTCTGAGGCCGGCATCGCATCCCAACATAGGGAACATTTGTTAAACCCTGGCGAACCAGGCATAGTAGGGTCCAGAGTTTTAATGGAACCCTATGGTAAACAGCTAAGAACCTAACTATTACTACACTAATGAAAAAAAATTTTTTTTTTACTATTAACCATAACAAGAACTATACAACGAGAAGAAAACTACTACTAAAACTAACTAGCTATATAACTTTTTGTCTTTTTACAGATGGATATTTAGTCAAACTGAGGAGAAGAAGGGAGCTCCGCCAGCAACAGAGGATGGTTAAGAGGAACTGGTGGGAGCCGGACCGCACAATGGAAAGGCGTGAACGTGTGCTAACCACGCATAAGCGGTCTGGCCAACTATGGCTGTAAAAACCTCTGAACAGCGGCGCCAGGACGAGCCCGACACCTAGAGTGGAGCATCCATGGGGACCACTCAAAGAAGAATTGCGTAGTAGGTGTTTGTAGAAGGCCTCCACACTGGTTCAGGGCAGATTTAACTTTCAAGCAAAGGTACTGGTCAGTTCTTGAGCAACTAAGACACTTTGTTCACAGGATTAAGACATTCTGATGTGTCATAACTGTCCTTCTGCCTCGCATGATGGTAAATGTGTTTAGTTAGTTACAACACAGGAAAGTAAACCGGTAGTGATTGAGGAAATAGGCTACTGCTTCCTGAATAATATTGCTGAAGTTACATATTTGGTGGCAAGTCATGTTTGCTGAGCAAGGAGTTCTTCCTTCTAAATGTAATTAAGCAATTCCTGAGGGCCCCTTTTAGGTCCTTCATGCAATGAGCTGTTGCTGCTTCTTTCGTGAGTTAAGATGACCTCATTCCCGGAGGACACTTGCATTCATTTTTTAAAGGTGAAATTGAGTTTATCTTAAAGAGAAGCTCTGTTGAACTAATGCTGAATCATATTGAAATTCACCAAAAAGCAAGTTTCTGACAATTTTTTTCCAGGATGAACCTTCTAGTAAGAGTCAGCTGAAGTAGTAAGGATGATTTTTCCTTAAAAAATGCACTGACATATTTTGTCCCTCGTGGCCACCATTCAGCAAGGTCTATAACACATGTCAAAATAGGTCTTGCCAATTCTCCATTCAGTTATATGAGAATTTACAAAGCTGTTGATGGAAATGCAATTATCCCATTAAAATACGAAGTCCCAGACTGCACTCGGGCATCACTAGGGAATATCCCATTGTCCAAGATTTGGAAGTAGCATGGTTATTTTCTTAAAAGTGACAGAATGTTTCATAATTCCTAGCAAAACTCGATTCCACTGCAGGTGGCTTGGTTTTGTTTTAACTTAAAGAGGATTTGTCATATACTAGAATTCTCAATTATTCTTGTATTACAAAATATATCCCTTGCTGCATTCAAAAGGAGGACAATAAATAGTTTTGCTTGGTGCTTTCTGCAATTTGAGTTTTAAAAAAGCTACTGCACATGTTTGAGAAGGTGGCAGAAGTTAACTGTACTTAAGAAAATACTGCTGAAGTTTTCTGTGTGAAACCAATAGTATTGAAAATACATAAGAGGTACTTATTCTCCCCACGGAAACAATGCAGGAGGATGGAAGAACTTGTTACTGTTGTTGTATGATTTGCATGGCTAGTATTTTAGCTAAGATAGCTAATACAACTACTATTATTAATTTTGGACATACATTTGTAACTATGACCTCTATAGGGCATAAACTGCTATTTAAAGATTTGTAAGCATAATAATTAGCTGTGTGTTATCACATGTTCTGTTAATACAGACTTGTGCAGTTCTGTTCCTGCTGCAAATCATTCTATTTGCCAAAATTCCCCACTCTGTCAGAAAGTTTCCAGAAAGTTGGCCATACTGTTCTATCAGATGTGATTATAATAAGCAGCTTTTTTACACTGTTGCCAGAACAGGCCCACCATGTACTGGTCAAAAACTTTCAATAAAATACAAATAAAACTTGCTGCATTTAAGCATCAATTGTTTCTTCATTCTTTGCCCACTGAAAAAGCCAACAACTAATGCCAATGGTGACCCCATGAAAGTCCCTGGGAATTTTGCCACTAGTTTCAGTGAAGCCAGAATTTCACCTACTGGCCCATTCTGCTCCTATTAAAACCAAAGGGAGTTTTGCTGTTAATTTCCATTGGACCAGGATTGGGTCCCAGAATAGACTTGCAACTGTTTTGTCATTTTGAAACTGGAAAAGATGTGCACGGAGCCTATTTGCCACATAAAGAAAATTAAATTGAAAATTTCCCCAAACAAACTGAACTTGACACATTGCCAAATATTAACAGGTTGGACAGAAAGACCTACAGGATTGTCAGAATTTCTCTACCTTTGTATAATGCTTAATAGAATAATATCTGAGGGAATGGGGATGGGGTTTATGCACAGCTGCTTGTGTGTGTGTAACTCTTCCCCACAGTTTTGAATGTCTGGTCATTTTCAGTTGTTTCTGTAATATGCCCATATGGTTGCAGAGCAAGAAATATTTAGGGGTACCCTAGCTTTTTGATTAGATAGGCAAAATCTCACTTACTTTTAAGATACACCTTAGGCATTTGTGCAATATAAATAAATAATAAGGTTATATCAGTGGTCTGGGCCAAATGATTTCTCCCCTCTTAATGTATGCGCCCAGCAATTTGAAATAAACCAGATCCTGGGGCAAGACTCCTAGATCAATTGAACAGCTAACTGTGCTTGCTGTGCTAATAAATACATGACCTCCCAAACATTGGCAGGCTGCTAGAATGTTTACATTCTTAGCTTCTCCTTTTCTGTAAAAATGTTGCAATTATTGAAAGTGTAAACGTGCAGATTAAAAACAAACTCTGCACAGTCATCTTAAAATGCAGGGCCCATATTGCTTAATATCAAATAATGCTGATGATGCAGATTTGTATTAATGGTGCTGTTCAGTGTCAGAATAAGTGAAGCTGTTTAATAAACAGAGCTTTAGAAGACTGATAAAAAGCCACGCTGCTGAAATGGAACAGCAATAGGCAGTGCATAAGATCCCAAGAACTAGCTTGAGCAGGGAGAAAGATGGTGACTGCACCTTAAACACAAAGGACAAATCTACTTCTGTGCATTCACCCATACTGGCTTCACTGTAACCAAGGCCAGAATTTGGTACATGGTGTTATCCTGATGCATGCAGACCAAACCATACCTGCACTAACATGATGTGGGTCTGATCCTGCTTTCATTACACAAGGGGTAAGGGTCTGTCCCTCCACACTGCAGGGCAGCTTATTGTGTCCTAATTACATACTATTCCAGTAGGAAAATGACTTGTACAGCAGGAATACTTCTCCAAACTCACCATAGAGCTCTCTCTCCACATTCCCACCAGAGAAGTGCTATCTCATACAGAGCTGAATATTTTGGAATCCACAAACTCCCACAGAATTCTGGTCTGCACTAAGTCTTCATTCCCCCTCAAGCTTAACAATAACACGTGGGGGCATATTTGGAACCCACAGGTTGGTGGCTGTGCCCATTTCCCACTCTTGCAGGGCAACCCGGGCTCTGACTGGGTTGCTAAGCTGTTTGGCCTTGTGAGCTGACAGTCTTCTGAAGTTCAAAAGCCGGGTGCAATTACCCAGCACTACAGGATGCCCTGGTTCAGCCCAGAAAGAGGGGGGTCTTAGACCTTCAGTCCTACAGGGTGTCTTGGGACTTCAGTCCTGGAAGGAAGGGGTCTTGGGCCTTCAGTCCTACAAGTAGGGAGACTGGGGGCTTCAGCCCTGTGACAGAGGCGTGGCAGTGTTCAGGAGGTTAGCCCAGCTCCTCCTCAAGCCGCAAGCCCTGAGACCCCCTCTCCTGGGCAGAATCCCCTCGCCCCACCACGCCAGGGCAGGAGCCCCGAGCTCCCGGCCTCCAGTGCAGTCGGCAGGACTAGAGACCGCCCCTGCGCTATGACACTACACAGACCAGCCCCTTGTCCCAGGGCTCAGCCCAGCTGCGGCTCAGGCCCCGGAGCTCTACGCGGGCGCCGAGCTCCTGGCGCTGCACGGGCCCGTGGCAGCGGGACAGCGACTGGCGAGATTTCCGGGCGGCGATGAGGCTCCCAGCCATTGGCCACGTTTCGCCGCTCGCTCCGCCTCCTGCATCCCGGGAATTCCCAGGCAGGCTCCCGCTGGGATAAAAGCGGCGGCGGCGCTGCGGTACCTCAGACCTGAGCCGAGCCGAGCATCAGAGCCCAGATCCCCCAGCACCAGACCCCGCCGCTAGCTCGCACCATGAGCCGCTCCCTCACCTTCGCCCCTCGCAGCCTCCTGCTGCCGCTGCTGCTGCTGGCCGCCTGCGCCGCGCTGTGCCGGGGTAAGGGGCTCGCTGCGCCGGGGTCCCCAGTCTGCACAGCGGGCTCGGGGGGCTGGGCTGCGCTTCCTGCTCGGGCAGCACCCGTAGCTGCGGGTGAGAGCGTGGGGGGAGCTTTTGGGCTAGGAGGGCTCTGACCCTCCTAGAGCTGGGGAAGGATGGGACCCAGGTGTCCGAGAGCGGGCCCTATGCGGGAGGCCCGGGGGATGGATGGGATCCGGGTGGTGGCGGGGGGTGTTCCCGGCTGCCCCCTGCAGAGATCTGGCCGCCGGCAGGAGCTGAGTCTGTCTCCCTCTCCCAGGGGCACCCATGGCAGGCGAGCTGCGCTGCCAGTGCGTGCAGACCGTGTTCGAGGTGATCCACCCCAAGCGCATCGCCCACGTGGAGCTGATCCCCGAGGGGCCCCACTGCGAGCTGCCCGAAGTGATGTAAGTGTCCCACCCCGTCTATGCCCCCTGCCCCTCCTGCGCCCCTCGCCTGCGCCCCCCGCCCGCGCTCACCCCGCTCCTCTCTGTCCCCCCAGAGCCACCATGAAGCACGGCAAGAAAGTGTGTCTGGATCCCGCCGCACCCTGGGTCAAGCTGATCATCACCAAGATCCTGAACAGGTACTGGCGGGGGGCGGGTCGCTGTGCGTGGTGACAATGGGCCAGATCGGGCTGCTGAGTCTGAACCACTGGATACTTCTCCTCACAAACAGCTGGCCCAGTCAGTCCAGCTACAGGATGGGGTGGGGGGAACGAAACCCAGTTGTCATGTAGAAAAAGGAGTTTCTATAAGTGTCTGTGCTCTGAGCCATTTCACTGGGTTGCAGCATGTGGCTGGTGGAGTCCCTGCCACTAACTGCCATGGATCTCACCTATCTCATCGCTGCCCACTGCTCCTGGGGACACACACAGAGCGCCCCCAAAGGGCAGGGCAGCTGTAGTGCACAGGCAACGCCAAAAGTTAAGAGTGGAATGAGGCTTCCCTTGTAACGTCTATTCTCTTGTCTGGCTGTAGCAGTAAATCAAACAAACTGTGAGGAGAGAAGAGGAACTAGGAACTACAACAGAAACTACCTGTGTGTACATGGCAAGAAAAGCGTGGCGGAGAATGGAGAACTGGTCAGGGTGAACGCTGCTTTTGAAGGTCTGATAGACCAGGCTGCACTGCATTCAACTTCAACGCATTCCACTGACTTATTGCAACCTCTTCTTATTTATGTATTTATTCATATATCTCTATAGAGAGCTAGCTCTTCAGTGGCTAAGTGTTATTGTTAAGCTCCTTAGGTTCTGTGCAGGGGGGCACCGGAGAGGTCTTGTTGTCAACCTAATACACCTTCTAACGAACCTCAGGTATTCTGAACAGGTCAAGATGGACAATACTGTGACCTGTGCCTTGTGGATGGGCATGATGCCCTCTGGTTTGTGGAGAACCAGAGACTCACATTCTGGCACTGCTAAGCATTTAGCCTTTGTGCGCAGAGATATGTAGGAGGATTACAAAATGAAATCCACTTAGAACAAGCACAGTAACTTGCTACAGTCCTGAAATGTGTTGCCAAGGCAGGTGTCCTTAGGACACAGAATCGTATGCTAAGTTAGGTGAAACAGACTCACTGCTGTTCTCCTGTAGAAAGCAATCTTTAGGAAGATGTGGCTTCCAGTCACCAGCTGAAGTTGGTGCAAACTCTTTGGGTTCTCTTTTGATGCATGTTAAATTATTTTTATACAATTTAAATATGTGGCATTTATGCTGAAAGTTTAAGAACAGTAACGTTCTGCACATCCTTGGACATTTTATGTCTTTGCTGTATGACACACTGTCATGTTTTGTGAAAAGCGGTATTATTAATTATACTGTACTAAAATGAAGTAATTGTAATAATGGAGGGAGTTATAAATAAAATATTTTCTGATTAAAAGTGGTGGAGTCTTCTGCTCAGTTCAAGTTAATGAACATGCATCTGTCACAGTAGGACCCCTGGAAAAGTGTGGTGTGGGTGGGACTAGGTATAATTTACACTCTGGTCTTCAAGCTTCCCTCCCTTCCTGGTTTTAGCAGGTTTTTGTCTGCATTTAACATACTCTTGGGGCCAGAGTTGCAATATTTAAGGTCATCATCTGGAGGCCTCATCATGAAGGGAAATCCAGCCTTGGAACGTGGTTTTGTGAAGATTGAAGCTGCAAGGCCTTTCACATTTGTTTAACTTTCCATGGGACTACTCCTGTGTAAAGCACTCTGCAAGATCCACACATAATGATTCTTTGCTGCTACTGGAAATAAGACCGCTCCAAGGAAAGCATAGAAGACAATTGTTTATATAAAAAGTAATGATGTGGGCATGTGCACACTTTAGCTGTAAAAAAAAAGGGGGGTGCCTAACAGGAGACATCTGCACAAGTGCAGTACCCCTCTATCTGGTTACACCCCTAACTGCAGTTCCTGGCGGATATTCTCGGAAGGAAATTAGATCTGTAGGCACAGATTCAATACATCATGCACGGGCATATCATTTAGCGGGTGGAAAGATCAGCTGCTGCTTGCATAGGCAATTCGGGCTAGAATACACCCCACGGAGCTCTCTCCTGCTGAAGCTAAGGAGGGCTTGCTGCTTGGTTATATCAACCGCCTATGACATGTGCTTGGTGGGGTGGGGTCTTGAGCCGTACAGTCCAACCCAGACAGGACCTGACTCAAGCGTGAGGCTTGGGCTGAGTCTGAACATGCCAGCCTGAGACTTTGGGACTCAGGGCACGCTGGCCACTGCCCAGTGCTTAATTTTCGCCAGGGCTAAGCCCCAGCACGCTGGGCTTGCTGCATCGGTTATTAAAGGGCGGAAGAATTGTTCGCGCCCTAGTAGCTAACTGCTTGAGCCCGGCACTTCTGTCGTTGCAAATGAAGCACTGCCACTGCCTTGCTGCGCTGAGAACCAGGGTGCATCCGTCCTACCCTACAGATACTCCCGTTAAGGAGCGAATAGGACCCCCTATACTCCAGTTGTTTCGGTGTTCCGTGTCCACCTAAACACCCAGTCCCTGGTGAGCCCTCGGAAGCTCAAGGGAGCTTCGCCAGCTGGAGCCAGACTGGGTCTTACATGCCATGGAACTGTTCTTTTTAAAGGCAGCCGTGTGTTTTTGCAGCCTACTCGCTGCGCAAAGGAAAGCAAACGGAACCGAAAACGTCCCTTTAATGGTCACTTTCTCTCCTGCCGAACAAAGGCAACACAGGGAACGCGGGGGCTCGCGGAAAACGAGATCATGCTCTTCACATTTCAAGCGCAGCCTTGCGGGGCTTTGGGCTGGCGACAGACCGAGCCCGCCATCCGACTTCCAGCCCGGGCGGTGACTTGTCACTTTGCAAGTCTCCGCTACTCCTGGCCAGACCCAGAGAGCGGGGAACGCCACTAGGGACAAAGGGCTGTTTCGGAGTTTTGGTGATCGGGGCTGGAGCTTGGAGATCTCGGGGAAAGCTGCCCTGACTACAGAGGGAATTTGCGCCCAAGGATGCACCATCCATCGGGCCCAGTTTCTTTCGTGGCAGAGTCGGGTGAGAGGCACAGATGGACAGTTGGACAGAAAAACAGCCTCGCAACCGCGCCAGCTTGTAAGCTCTTCAGTGGCCTGATTCCGGGGGGGTTTAGGCACGGCTGCTGCTTTGCGCGTGTCGCTGTTCCCGCTCGTTTGAAGATCTGCTCGTTGTCCCCGCTTCTCTATCTTGCCAGAGCGAGCCTGGCTCAGAAGCGCTCTGGCTTCCACCCCCCGCCAGCAGGTCTCCCCCCCCTGTGCTGAGTTACACGCTAGGCGTCTGTGCGTGTAGCTACGGAGCGCGGCCAATCTCACAGCCCGGCACTGCTCGCTTTGGGGCCGAGGCAATAAGCCAGAGGGAGCATTTGGCCCAAGAGTGACCGAGTCCATAGTAGAATCCGAGGCCAGGCTGCAGCTCAAGGGGGGATGGAAACGGGCTGCGGACCCGTTCGCTTTGTTAGCTTCCCCTCCAGGGGGAAAGTTGCTTTGTGCACAGCGGCTCCGGCAGCCGCCAGACTCCTGAGTAACCATGATCAAAAGGAGAGCAGTCAACTCAGCACGGTCCAGCCCCTTCACCGCTGCTCTCGCCGCTGGGGAGCTGTGGGATCCGCGGGGAGCAGCATAAACACGAGGCGGGCCCCAGGCTGCTCGCACCCACACCAGCTGCGCTGCAGCCGAAGGCGGGATCTGGTACGGGACGCTGTCCCTTTTCGCCGGACAGACCCAGTCCCAGCCCGGCTGCTCGCTGCGTGGATCGCAGTCTGCTGTCCGCGCCCGCGGTCTGCCCCGGGCTGCAGCCCGGCCCCGCTGCTTTGCAATGATCCCCGCCCCCCCGCCGCTTGAGCCGCTAGGCTCTGCGCATTCGGACTCCCATCGCCACTCACCTTAGCCCGGCCCTTCCAGGGGAAAGGCCCCTGCCCCGCGCGGATCGCCAGCGCGCAAGCCAGGGACCGCTAGGAACTTGGGGCGGGCATCCAGGCTCCCAGCCATTGGCCGCCGGCCGAGCCCCGAGGCCCGAGCAGGCCCTAGAGCAGGGCCCGCCTGAGTCACGTTTCGCCGCCTGCTCCGCCTCCTGCAGCCCAGGTAATTTCCCGGCCGGCTCCCGCTGGGATAAAAGCGGCGGCGGCGCTGCGGTGCCTCAGAGCTGAGCCGAACCGAACATCAGAGCCCAGATCCCCCAGCACCAGCCCGCACCATGAGTCTCTCCCGCACCTTCGCCCCCAGCAGCCTCCTGCTGCCGCTGCTGCTGCTGGCCGCCTGCGCCGCGCTGTGCCGGGGTAAGGGGCTCGCTGCGCCGGGGCCCCCCGTGTGCACAACAGGGTCGGAGCGCTGGGCTGCGCTTCCTGCGCGGGCAGCCCCCGCAGCTGGGCAGCCGGGGGGTGAGAGCGCGGGGGGAGCCTTTGGGCCAGGAGGGCTCAGACCCTCCGGGAGCTGGGGAAGCATGGGACCCAGGTGTCCGAGAGCACCGCCCTAAGCGGGAGGCCCGGGGGATGGATGGGATCCGGGTGGTGGCGGGGGTGTGTGCCCCGGGCCGCCCCCTGCAGAGATCTGGCCGCCGGCAGGAGCTGAGTCTTTCTCCCTCTCCCAGGGGCGCCCCTGGCCACGAGCTGCGCTGCCAGTGCGTGCAGACCATGTTCGAGGTGATCCACCCCAAGCGCATCGCCCGCGTGGAGCTGATCCCCGAGGGGCCCCACTGCGGGGTGCCCGAAGTGATGTAAGTGCCGCGCTCCGCTGCCCCCGCCCCGCCTGCGCCCCCCGCTCGCCCGCCCCGCGCTCACTCCGCTCCCCTCTGCCCCCCCAGAGCCACCATAAAGCACGGCAAGAAAGTGTGTCTGGAGCCCACCGCGCCCTGGGTCAAGCTGATCATCACCAAGATCCTGAACAGGTACCGGCGGGGCGGGGGGTCGCTGTGCGCACGGGAGGGGCAGACTCAGTCTGACGCAGGGGTCCCTTTTTGCAGAGATAATGGGCCAGACCGGGATGCTGGTTTGTATCCGAATTATCCAGTGGTTAAGACTCAGCGACCACATGGGATTCAGATGAATTGTGGGGCGAGACAGCCCGGGAGACTTGCAGCATAACAGCTTCCATACCATGGCTGTTCTCCTACCCATCAAACTGGGCTGAAGTATGTGGCTGGTGGGGGCCCTGCCACTAACTGCATTGATCTCACCTGTCTCATCGCTGCTCACTGGTCCTTGGGACACACACAGAGCGCCCAGCGATGGATGCACAGGCAATGCAAGCTCAGAACCTGTAGGGAAAGCAAGAGAGGAATGAGTCGGGGGAGGTCTTTCACGGTTTCCCTTGTAACCTGTATGCTCTTGTCTGACTGTTGCAGTCAATCTAGCAAGATGTGAGGGGAGAAGTGGAAATGTACAAGGATCTACAACAGAAACGACCCTGTACAAGGCAAAAAATGTGATAGAGAGGGGAGCCCGAGCCTGGAGGAACAGCCATGGTCATCTCTTTCCTGTTCGAGGTCTGAAAGACAGCTGCACCCTATTCAACTTCTTCCTTGAAGTCCTCTAGCTTACTACAACCTGTGTATCAACCTGTTCCTATGTGTGTATCAATCCAAGCCTATGCAGTTATGGATTCTTCTAGCAGCTACAGATTCGGGCAAGCCCCTGTCCTAGCTCCAGGTACAACTCAAATAGTTGAATCTGAGTCCTGGGAGAAGTTCTCTCTATAAATCTTTTGCCTGATTATGAACTGATCTTTTGCCTGATTATAAGCAGCAATTGCTCAAGAGTGGGTTCTTTGTTAATCCAATACATATGTCTAAAGTACTCGTCCCGCAGGCAGTCTGAGAAGGTGAGGATCTCTCTGACGCTGTGCCTTCCGCATTGTGCTGCTGCAGGGTCTGGCTTCTGGGGTTGCCAGGTATTTAGGGTTACAAAGTAAAAAGCCAGTTGGAGCAAGTGTCACTTGCTAAAGTCCTGAAATCTGTTGAGAGTGTGGACTGGACACCCAATCAGATGTTAGTTTTGTAGTCTGTTTACCATAACTGTGATAAGGGGAGACTAGTTAAGTGAACTTCATGGAAAAGTGGCGTCCATGCGGTAGCTAAAATGCTATAGCTGTACAAAGACTTTTGATACAAATGTTTTTAATATTTTATATGAATTATAAATATGTGATATTTATGCTGAAGGTTTAAGAACAGTAATGTTCTGAGCATTCTTGGACATATTTATGTCTTTATTGTATGACACACTGTCATTTTCTGTGGAACAAATGGTGTTGCTAATTCTTCTATTCTAAAGTGTGATATTTATGTACTGATGGTGTTTAAAAAAAATAAATATTTCATTTATTAGACTCTATGGAGTACTCTCTTCAGTCCAGAGTGAAAATAAACACATTAGTTGGGCTACCAGGAAAAAACCCCACAACAGCTGAATAATGTGCTCAGTGTGCATCACAACAATCATAGCCTCATATGTATTCATGCTTCTGGAGTGTGTGCGTGTTTTGTAATATGTTTATCTGTATTAAATTACACTTGTGGACCCAGAGTTCCAATATTTATACCCTCCATCTGCATATTTCATTGTGCAGAGAGATTACACCTAGGGATGTGGCTTTGTGTTGGTGTAAGACCGGATGTAGCTAGGAGTTGCGCATTTCCTTAACTTTCAAAGGGACTAGATATGTGCTTAAAGAACTTTGAGGGTTGGAACCATAAAGTTCTTTGCTATGACTGGAATCAATTTAGGAAAATAAGACCTAGAAAAGACACCTCTTTATATATAAAAATAGTATTTTGGGCATCTGCAAACCCTAGGTGTAAACATGTCAATTTTTCAAAAATCTAGACATTATTTTAAGAGGGTAGCATCTGGTTACATAATGACTGTATTCGACAGGGGGCATTTTCAGAGGGAAGTGTTAGACCTATTGGTCGAGACATATGACTTAATACAGAGAACTTCTTTAAGTGAGTAGAAAAAATGTTTGCTGACTGTTTATGTAATTTGGGTTCTATTAACATACGTAGAAGGAAATGGAAGTCTTGCTGTTTTATTGCCTATAAGAGAGACCACATGATGGTGTGATACAGAAACCTTTATCAGCGTGAGTGTGGGATAGTCACATTGCATAGCAAATCAGTGCCAGGAAAGCTTTAGGCTCTACCACCAAGCAGCCTTGGACACAAATATGGGAAAAGGAACTTTGTTTTCACTCATTTTGTGTATCCCTGCACCTGGAGAACTAGCACTATATATCCAACTTCTCAGGGATGAGCAGAGGAAAATTCTAACTGGCGCTGGAAGTTTTTTTGAAGTGATGTAAAATAGCTTTTCTTTAGATAACATGATTGTAAGGTCAAACACTTAGGAGCTTTCTAAGATTACACGTAAATGCTCTCTTCCTTAGAGGGGGTACTCCCTTTTAACCAGTGATATATGGTTCACATCGCTAGCTCCGAGAGGTAAAATGCTTAGTGTACCTTATACCTGTTTCTGGTGCAAGAATTCATGTTGCTTATCTGACACTACAGACCACTGAGATTTTGGGGGGTACTGAGTGAATGGTAGAAATTCTCCATTTGGGAGGAAAGGAGGACACAATTAGTGTCTGTTTGAAGCTTCTAATGTTGGCATTGCTCCTCCAGCACCCAAAACTCTCATCCCCAGCCACACCCCAGAGCCTGTACCTCTAGCCAAAGCCCATGCACCCCAATCCGGTGCCTCAGCCCTGAGCCACCTCCCACACTCAGAACCCCTTTGTCCCACTCCCACCATATGAATTTTGTTATGTGCACCAATATGAAGGTGATGTGTCAGAAATCACCCCATGTCACACATCACCTCCATATTGGTGTATATAACAAAATTCATTCGGCTCAGCAAAAATTAGAGGGAACACTGTAGTCAGGGATGGACTAGGTTTATTTGATGAGGTAGGTATCTATCAGCCTAGCAAGCTGGACTAGCTCAAATTGCTTATGTCTACACAGCAGCATTATTTCAGAATAATATGTTATTCGTACTCCGACTCCTGTAAGCCTCATTATATGAGTAATAAGGGAAGTCGAGGGAAGAGTGCTCTATTTCAAAATAATTGCTGTATAGCCAGCTTATTTTGACTTAAGCTACGCAAGCAGCATAGCTCAAGTTGCATAGCTTATTTCAAGCTTAGCCCTGCTGTGTAGACGTGCCCCTGTTGAGCTCCCTTCTCTCTCTAACCCAGTAGTCCCCAACGCGGTGCCCGCAGGCGCCATGGCGCCCGCCGGGCCATTTCTGTGCACCCACTGAGTGAACGGGGCTGGCCCACCCCCGGGTGCACGGTGCATGGGCGGTGCCGCGCACGGCGTATGGGCAGCATCGGCCCCGGGCGCGCAGCACATTGGCGACCCGGCCCCCGGGTGCACAGCATTTGGGTGGCCCTGCTCCCGGGTGCACGGTGCAAGGGCTGTGCCGGCCCCGGGTGCGTGGCACAGGGGCGGGCCCAGGCTGCAGGCATGCAGCACAGGAGCAGCGCCGGCCCCGGGTGCGCAGCACATGGGCAGTGCTGGCCCCGGGCGCGTGGCGTTTGGGCGGTCCCGCCCCCGGGTGTGCGGTGCAAGGGCTGTGCCGGCCCCAGGTGTGCGGCACAGGAGCGGCACCGGCCCCGGGTATGCAGCACACAGGCGGTGGCGGCCCCGCCCTCGGGCGTGCGGTGCATGGGCTGTTCCGGCCCCAGCACACGGCGTATGGGTAGCCCCACCCCTGGGCGCGTGGTACAGGAGTGGCGCCGGCCCCGGGAGTGCAGCGCATGGGCGGCGCCAGCACAGGGCGCATGCCGTATGGGTGGCCCCGCCCTCAGGCACGTGCACGGTTCCGCCCCTGGGTGCCCAGCACGTGAGTAGCCCCACCTCTAGGCGCCTGGCAGCCCCAAAAGGTTGAGGACCACTGCTCTAACCCTACATTGCTGTGATTCTGTACCATGATTGTGCACATTTAAATTTGCATAGTGAGCAGTTCCACAGAGGACTCTGGGATTAGTCACAGCAGATAATTATGAACGTGTTTAAGCCTTACCAGGCTCAGAGCCTATGTCTGATAATTAGACAACTCTTCCATCTGAATTATTTAAGGTTTTAATTTAATTTTCCATTATTCATGTATGTCTTATTTTAGGTGTATTTGATTTATTGCTACACCACTGTAGAGCAAACAGGCAAACAAGAGCAGAAGGTGACAATAAGTTCTTAAAAACCTGTTTAGTTCACCATAGTGACAGACTACCATATCAGGAAAAAAAAAAAAGCTCAGATTTTGGTAATGAAGTGGTTTGTTTTTTATTCCCTTGTCATTGTCTGGCATCGCATCTACTCCACTTCAGTCACAGGTCTGGTTCTCCACTGAGGTACACCATCAGCGTGCACAATTCTATGAACTTTTCTGTGATTACTCCTGTATTACATATATCAGTGACTCAGGAGAGAGCTGAGATGTTCAGCAGCTGGCAAACAACACAGCACAAAGATCATTTGCTTTCATCACAGCATTTTAAGTGTTTTCTTAGAGCCAGGAAGGACTTAAAGCAAACAGAATAAATCGATTTGTTTCTGGACTGTTAATCTGTCAGAACTGTGTACTCTCTGTCACATCTAAGATCTTCCCTCACGTACATCACACAACAGAAAAGCATCAGAGCTATCACATGGGTCTGTAGTTGTTACAGAATTGATTTTAAGCAGCTGTTTACCACAAGCAAGGCAAGAAACAAACCAGCAAGGAAGCCTTGGACAACAAGATCACATTCTCCCTCCTGCTGCTTACTCTCACAGGCATCTGTCATGGTAAGTGACTCAAGTACACTTAGCCTTTTCCCTTGCCCTCTTGCCTTAATGCCTTTTGTAGTATTTGTGGACAAGAAGTTACTATTTTTAATTCAGCGGTGGATGGAATTAGTGAACTAGTTTAAACTCACCACCCACACCATTTACAATAACAAATCACACAGAGCACATGCTTCATTTAAAATCAGACCAGCTATGGCTTCACTTCTAATCTCAGACCATTTTTAAACTAATGGAACTCCACTGACTTTGGTGAAGGGATACCCGACTTACACAGATGCAAGTGAGATCAGAAGCAGGACCTGAATGCAGGGACAGTGCAGTGTGCTTCATTTCTGGTATGCCAAGTCTTTGCCCTGCTTCAATTGTTTATGAGAGCAGTCACTCCAGGAGAGGCAGAGTCTCAAACTCAGCTGTTGGTCCGTTATTAAAGGGAAAACTGATTCTCAACTCTGTTTTCAGTTATTTCAACTGATCTACTTCAGTCTTTTAGGATCCTACATTCTATTTACTTATGAGGTGTGGAGGGGAACAAATCAAAGACAGAAAGGCCAGGACAGCCTCACAGATGGGAGAGAGAAAAGCAGATTAACAGTGAGTGATTCTCATTTCCTTCTGCGAAGGCTCCAGTAGACCCTCACTGAATTGGGAACTCTATGGAGACAGGTCAAGTGTAGAGCCATGGAGCAGCAGCTGAATGCTGCTGGCAACTGAAGTGGATGTTTGGCCAGAAATTAACTATGGTTCTAGCAACATTAGTTTCTGCCTCACTCCTCTGCTGTTCTCAGACAGGGAGGTAGAAGAAGAGCTCTGTGCAGCTGGAAAACTTCTCTTCTACTAGCAGAAGTTGGTCCAGTAAGACCTTCACCCCCTTGTCTCTAATATCATGGGACCAACAGAGCTACAGTCTCACTGCAGGCAGGGTCACGTGTAGACCGAGAAGCCAATAGCGGTATTGTCCCCAGGGGATCGGTGAGGGGGAGCAGAGGGCCGGTTAGCACCATGGTAAGAGTTTGCTTCCCTTGCTTCATCAGGGTCCCACTCCTCAAATTTTCTCTCCTGAGGGGAACAGGACATTAGTCACACCACAAGACAAGGGGAATCTTATTGGACTTCCTGACTCCTTCATCCTACTCTTGCAGGCTCTGCTGGCTAAGAGAGGGTACCACATGGCCCTTATTGGCTGGGATCCTATCTGGATGGTTATGAGGTTTGTGTCTTGTATCAGAGAACATGAGCTGATCCATAAAATATAAGTCTGAGGTGTCTTATTTAATTCTCCTTTTATGCAAGCAGCTGGATTGTAGCCATGTGATTGTGTGTGTGGGGGGGGGGAGGATGTACAGCAGGGCGTGGAAAGCTACTGTGTTCCAGCACTGCCGTGAGCAGGAAGATGAAGTTAAGCAGACCATGGTAGTCAGTCTCCAGCAGCCCCTTGGGACCTCAGCATGCAACATGGTGCTCACGTCCCTGCCTCCTCCCTCAGGCTGCTTTCCAATTGCTAGTCCCACATCATTTGACAGCTGTGCAACAGCAGGCTTGTTCCTGCATGCTTTATGTCATGCTTGCCCTTTCGCTTACAGCTTATACTCACAAGCCTCTGTCGCTCCCTCCTTCCCCAGCCTTCCCTTTCCCTTGCACCAATGACATTTCATAGTTTGTTCAAATGATGAGCGTTTAAAGGTGGAAGAAGTGGATTTTTGTTCATAAGAATAACACTGGAACAGCCAGGTTAGCTAACAGCTGCAGTCCATTGAGCCTGCTGGTAGTCCAGGAACCAAAAGACAAACATTCAAGTCCCTGCTCTGCCAGAGACTTCTGATGTGATCTCAGGCTCATCGCTTAGTCCTGTTGTGCCTTGGGTCCCTAGCTGTACAGTGGAGAAAATGGGACAGCTCTACCTCACATGGAAAAAGGCATCACAGATTGTGAGGTACTATGGTAGTCTAGTACCTAAGGGTATGTCTACACTTGCTCCCTACTTCGAAGTAGGGAGGCAAATGAAGCACACCGAAGTTGCAAATCAAGCCCGGGATTTAAATATCCCGTGCTTGATTTAGATAGCTGTCGCCATTTTAGAAATTCACTAGCCGAGTAACTGCCCGCCTACACGCGACAGTGAACGAGTCCGATTTAAAGCCCCTAATTCGAATTAGCTGGTAAACCTCATTGCAGGAGGAATACCAGCTAATTCGAGTTAGGCATTAAATCGGACTCCCGCTTCACTACTGCATGTAGACGGGCAGTTACTCGGCTAGTGAATTTCTAAAATGGCGATCGTTGAACATGCAAATCAAGCGCAGGATATTTAAATCCCGGGCTTGCTTTGTAACTTCGGTATGCTTCATTTGCCCCCCTACTTCAAAGTAGGGGGCAAGTGTAGACATACCCTAAGAGAGATAATAGTCTGTCTCTGACAGTACCAGATGCACAAACCCTACAGATGGCAGGCCTGGTATAATGTGCACCCTTAGGGTGCGTCTACACAGAAGGGCTTACCTCGAAATAAGCTACGCAAATTGAGCTATGTCAATTGCATAGCTTATTTCAAAATAGCTTATTTTGAAATAGAGCGCTGTTCCTCTGACTTCACTTAGTCCTCGTACCATGAGGGTTACAGGAATCCGAGTAAGAAGTCCTCCAGCTTGACAATATTTCACCATTATTTTGAAATAACTACCCGCTGTGTAGACGCGGACTAAGTTATTTAAAAATAATGTTGCTGTGTAGACGTACCCTAAGAAGGTCTTGTCCTAATCCCCATTAGTTAGAGACTGACATGTTTTTATCCCTTCCATACACTTTTCAGAGTGTTAACTTAGGGTAAATCTACACTACAGAGTTTTGTCGGAAAAACAGCTGTTTTTCCGACGAAACCTGATTAACATCCACACTGCAATCACATTCTTTCGAAAGAAAAAAAAAAGAGGGGTTTTTCTGGCGTTGGTAATCCTCTTTCTACGAGGAAGAAGCCTTTTTCCTAAAGGCTCTTTCAGAATAAGGCGTGTGTGGATGAGGAAGAGGGAGTTCTTTTGAAAGAATAGGAAAGAGGAAAAAGCACAGGTGCTCTGGTGGTCATTCCACCCATAGTAATCACAGCTTACATGTGAGATAGCATCCATTCAGTGTGGATGCTATCTGTCGAAAAAGCAGATTACTTTTTCGATGCACTTTCATAGTGTGGACGCTCTCTTTCGGAAGAAGTTTTTTCAGATCTCTTCCGGAAAAGTTTCTTCCAAAAGAAGCCTGCAGTCTAGACATAGCATTAGCACTGGCGTGCATACGGGGTGTGCTGGGTGTGCCCGGGCACACCCTAATGTCTTAGGGTTGCCAGGTGTCCGGTTTTCTACCGGACAGTCCAGTTTTTTGGGGCTCTGTCTGGTAAAAAAATCCAGAAAATAACAGACATGTGCAATGTCCGGTATTTTCTGGTTTTCCGACTGGGCGCCCGGAAGCCTAGCGGGGAAAGTGGCTGGGAGGCGGGGCGCGATCAGCGCTGGGAGCCCTGGTTGCTTGTAAGAAGAAGGGGCAGCCTGGTCCGTGCTCCTGCGCGCTGGTCAAGCACGTGGTGGAGCCACAGCCGGAGTGACTCGTGCTTCGCCTGGACTGTGCGGGGGGCAGGAGCGCCCTGGGAGCTGCACTGCCCGGGTCAGTCCTGCTCCCCACCGGCTGATACACTCCTCCTCCCCCACCCTTTCCTGGCCGGCCGGTTGGTTCTCCCCCACTTCTCCTCCCGATCTTCCCCGGCCAGCCCCGCTGCACCCGCTGCCAGCCCTGCTTCCGGCGGCCAGTTCTCCCCTCCTCTCCTGAGCTCCCCCAGCCAGCCCCGCTGTACCCAACCCTTGCCCCCGCCGCCAGCTCTACCTCCCACTGGCCAGTTCCTCCTCCCGATCTTCCCCGGCCAGCCCCGCTGCACCAGCCGCCAGCCCTGCTTCCAGTGGCTAGTTCTCCCCTCCTCTCCCGATTTCCCCGGCCAGCCCCGCTGTATCCAGCCCCCACCGTCAGCTCTACCTCCCACTGGCCGGTTCCTCCTCCCGATCTTCCCCAGCCAGCCTCGCTGCACCCCCCACCAGCGCTGCTTCCGGTGGCCAGTTCTCCCCTCCTCCTCCTGAGCTCCCCCGGCCAGCCCCGCACCCAGTGGCTGCCCCCCCTTCTGCCCGATCTTCCCCGGCCAGCCCCACTCCGACCAACCCCTCCCCCACCGATCAGCTCTGCTTCCCGCCGGCCACCCCAATCTCCCCCGGACAGCCCCTGCCCCACTCCCGCTAGCTCTGCTTCCCGGCCCCCTTCTTCCCGGATGGTTCCTCCCCCCCACCCCCATGAAGTGTGTCTGGTATTTTTTTTAAGACTACCTGGTAACCCTATAATGTCTCAAAAAAGTGGCTTTGCGTTTTAATTTAATCGCATGATACGCGCTTTTAGTTTTAAAGTATGGATTGCTGTATTATTCAATAAGCGCCTAATTGCACATGTAAAAAACAAACCAAGTACAACGTCCCATACTTAAGTTTGTATTTTTTAAGTAAAGTTTAGTGGTTAATTAAAAAAAAAATAAGTTTAGTTAAGTTTTCGTTTCTTTAGTTTGTTTGATGAATAAAAATAATCATAGAATCATAGAATACTAGGACTGGAAAGGACCTCAAGAGGTCATCGAGTCCAGTCCCCTGCCCTCATGGCAGGACCAAATACTGTCTAGACCATCCCTGATAGACATTTATCTAACCTACTCTTAAATATCTCCAGAGATGGGGATTCCACAACCTCCCCTGGGCAATTTATTCCAGTGTTTGACTACCCTGACAGTTAGGAACTTTTTCCTAATGTCCAACCTAAACCTCCCTTGCTGCAATTTAAGCCCATTGCTTCTTGTTCTATCCTCAGAGGCCAAGATGAACAAGTTTTCTCCCTCCTCCTTATGACACCCTTTTAGATACCTGAAAACTGCTATCGTGTCCCCCCCCTCAGTCTTCTCTTTTTCTAAACTAAACAAACCCAATTCTTTCAGCCTTCCTTCATAGGTCATGTTCTCTAGACCTTTAATCATTCTTGTTGCTCTTCTCTGGACCCTCTCCAATTTCTCCACATCTTTCTTGAAATGCGGTGCCCAAAACTGAACACAATACTCCAACTGAGGCCTAACTAGCACAGAGTAGAGCGGAAGAACGACTTCTCGTGTCTTGCTCACAACATAATGTCCTTTATGATTGAGTATTCAATAAATGTTCGCCTTTAAAAAAAATTTCCCTGGGTGCACACCCTAATGAAATGTGCTGCACACGCCTATGAGCCTTAGTTAAGTTCCTCAGTCAGTGAGGCCCCTCACTGACCTTCCCTCACAGTCACCACTGGGTGGAGAGTTGCAGTGTCAGTGTCTCCACACTGTCTTGGGCTTGATGTCACCAGAGCGCTTGGTACATGTGGAAATCATCCCCAAAGGCCCACAGGGCAGCACGCAGGAGCCATGTAAGTTGAAACCACAGGATTTCACAAGCCACTAGCCATGTGAATGTAGTGCTTGTGCAAGATTGACAGTGTTTGGGAATGAAGCCCTTGCTTTATCCCCAGAAGACCCTTCTCTTACCATTTCCTAGCTACTCTGCTCATCCACCATTTTAAAAGCTCCACCACAGGCAAGGCAGATACACTGTTGTGGATGAGGAGGAATAGGCACCTGACATGCAGAGCTCTTAAATCTCACAAGAGCAGAGCTCTGCTCCTGTATAGCTGAGGAGGGCACCTGCCACGTGGCATTTCCCTCTGCATAGTTAGGAGCCCCGCATGACAAATGGCTGCTCTTTCAAGCATCTGATTGGTCACACTCCAGATTGGGTAGTGAATCGTCCAGAGGCCAGGATTAGCAAAGAGACACAATCCCTTTGTTGCAGTTCCAAGTCTTCCTCCAGCTCCTTAATACCATGGCGTCTATGGAGTCACACTGACAGAGACTTCTCTGCTCACTGACCCCGACCCCATCCCCACCCACACCTCGAACTCCTCAGCCCACATCCCCACTGCAGACAAGCCTTCTGCAGCCCTGAATGCACCCACTGGATACTTCAGCCTCCCAACAGAGCCCTCTCTGGTTAAGGTGGGAAGAGAAGCTGTTGATACAGGTCTCACAGCTGGTCACTAGGGCCCCAGAACATGTGTGTGAGAGCCAGATACAGCGCTACTGAAGGAGCTGACACCCATATTTTCAAGGTACATGTACACATATGTAGCCTGAGGTTTCCTTCTGGTGCAGGAAAACAAACCCAGGCAGTTTGCCTCTGTATTTGCCAGGGAGTTTAATATTGGGCTGTTCTAATTACAAGATGGCTATATATTATATGGTGTAAATAATCCATCCTAGAGGGAATTAAACTGACAGAACACATATTTCTCCTTTAAAACAGCCTCAGGAAAGGAGCAGTGCAAACAGAAGTTCATAACGTTCTTTCCTGATAGCCCTTGGTTCAGGGTTTTCCAACTGAACCAGCAGGAACTTGGCCTTGGCCAGATCCTAGAACAGCGGTGAGGAGCCCTTTTTGTGTTAGGAGTCACTGACCCACACAAAAATCAGTTAGGAGCCACACACAAGTGACAAGAAGAAAACACCCCTCACTGACCTGAGCTCTCAAGTGAGGAGAAAAGAAAAAAAAATCACAGATTCCGCCAATGAGAGCAAGGGGTGGGGGGCAGTGCCTGCATGGAGTGCTTCCATGCAGTGTGCAGAGCTGCAGATACAACCCTGGCTTGCCTGGACCAGGTCTGTGAGGTGCAGGGTGAGCCCCAAGCCTCTATGGGGCACCAGTGTTGGTGCTCCAGTCAACCCTGTGTGGGAGGGAATGAGCCCCAAGCCTTGTGGGCCAGATAAAGGCAAGCCGCAGGCCAAATCTGGCCTACAGACAGTAGGTTCTCTATCCCTGTCCTAGAGTATGAGAGAAACAACAGCCTGTAACAGCGTGCTTAGCTTCTACCTATCCCAGCTTCCCGTTCCTTTTAAATCATGGGTTCCCAAACTAGGGGGCGTGCCCCCCTGGGAGGGCATGAAGAAATTACAGGGGGTGCGTGAGGCAATCCAGCCTCCCGCCCCCATCAAGTTTTGCTGCCCTGTTCAGTTCCTTTTTTCCTTTTGCTCAACAAATTTTGCTGCTATTTGGCAGGGGGAAGGGCGTGAGGGTTTTTCAAAATCAAAAAGGGGAGCATGATGCCAAAAAGTTTGGGAACCACTGTTTTAAATTGCCCAGCCACAGGGGATCCTTAAATGCTCTCAAGCTCACTTCAGCTGTAAGCACCAGAGTGTTCTGTTAAGGGGCAGTACATCTGTGTCCTGCCCAACAAAGAGATACTTAAGATTTCAAACTATTTCTTTCACCAAAGCAAGACCCATCACTAGATGGATTGTCATTATATATAATTCACAGTGAAAATGCAAAATGAAACTTAGGGCCAGATTTTCAAAGTGAGGTGTGCACCAATGTAGGCACTGTACATTAGCATATAATTTTGAACAACCTTTTCCATGAGGGAATTGTAAAGGACAAGCGCATCCTTGTGCTCTCACGTACCCCACTGTATGGCAGGACTAACAGCACTAACATCAATGGAGTTACACTGGTGCATAATTAGTGCAAATGAGATCAGAATCCATCTCTAAGGGTATCCATCTCAAAACCTGTGTTATATCCACACTGCAATCACGTTCTTCCAAAAGTAAATCGAAAGAACAGAGGGGTTTTTCCAGAGTTGATAATCCTCTTTCTACGAGGAAGAAGCCTTTTTCCGAAAGAGCTCTTTCGGAAAAAGGTGTTTGTAGGCGGGGAAGAGGGATTTATGTTGAAAGCAGAGGCCTCCAGGAAATAACGCAGGTGACCTGGTGGACACTCCATCCAAAGTAAGCAGGACTCTATAGTTCCTGTCTTGTGGCCCATCTTATAGCTGCAGGCACCCTGGACAAGCCTTGTGGCAGGAAGTTGGCCTGGGAACCGTACCTTACCATGTGGCTCTCCCTGCCACAGACCTTGCCAGCCAGGGCAGAGCCTCAAGCCCCCCCCGCAACCCCCCTGGGCCTCACAGAGAGCAGCCCCAAGGGTCCCAGGACCCACCCAGGGGGACCAAGAGGCACGCACCCTCCTGGTCTGGAGCAGAGATCCTGTCCCCTCCTCGAGCTGTGCAGGATCTCCGCTCCAAGCACTGAAATGCTGATATATTCAAGTGCATAGCCGATGCCCTGGTGGAGTGTGGACACCCACCCCAGACTTTGGAACAGGTCTGGAGTAAGGTAAAAGAGCTCCGTCAGGGATAAGTGCGGGCCAGAGAGCACAGCTCACGCTCAGGGGCAGGACCCCACACCTGTCCCTATTACCAGGAGCTGCACCAACTCCTGGGGGGTGGGGAAACATCTTCCCCACCCATCGTTGTGGACTCCGGCCTTGAGACCCCCATTGTCGCCTGGCTGGAGATCCTGGCGGAGGAGGAGGGGGAGGACCCGGGCCAGCAGGAGGAGGAGGAGGAGATGGAGACCGTGATCCTGTATCTGAAGCCGGTGTCTGTGATCCAGGATGTCTCCCAGGCCTCGTCAGACACCGGGGAGGGATCTTCAGGTAAGTGGTCTTAGTTTGTGACACACACGGGAGGGGGAAGGCTGGTGCATAGGGGGCAGGGTGCAAGTGTCACTTGGGCTGGATATCGTGCTGCGGTCTGCGCATGTGGAACCACATGCAACATTAGTGTGTGCCACGTGGACACAGCAGGTAGCCTCTGAGCACGGGTGGGATCCAGCTGCCAGGCTCAGGAGAGGCCACACATGTCCTGCCACGGAGAGGGGGGGCCCTTCCAGTACCTGCCATGGCTGGAAGCAGGCTAGCCACAAGGGCACAGGCACAACCCCAGACACACCAAGGAGTGCCGTACACAGCACCTGCAGAAGAAGACAAACAAACACACAAAACAGAATGAAAGAGGGAGTGCCTGTGCCCTTGGGAGATGCCTTTCCTCCTCCCATGCCCACCCCCCTTTAAACACTCCAGAAGCCACCCCCTATGAGGCTGCCTCCCCAGCAGCAGGGCTGTGTGAGGGTAGGACGGCACAACCCCCCCAGGGATGGGGCTTCTCCCCCAGCCCCACTCATCCCCCACAGCTCCCAACCCCCCTTTCCTGAGAGTCTCCCTTTTCCAGGACTACCCCCCCGTGCAGGGACTGCAGCCCGAGAGTGCCTTACCTCCATGAGGAGGGCCCCAACAGTGGACTTCCCCACGCCAAACTGGTTGCCCACCGACCGGTAGCTGTTGGGGGTGGCAAGCTTCCAGAGGGTGATTGTGACCTGCTTTTCCAGGGGGATGGCGGGCCACAGGTGAGTGTCACGTCTCCAGAGCGCAGGGGCAAGCCAGGCACACAGCTCCAAAAAGATGGACTTCCACATGCAGAAGTTTTGGAGCCACTGCTGGTCATCCCCCGCTCCATGACCAGCCAGTCCCACCAAACTGGTGTCGAGCCTCCAGAATCGCCTCTGCACAGTGGGTTGTGGTTGCCAGAGTGGAGCTCCTGCACTCAGGGAGAAGGTCCCCAGAATGTGCTTGGGGTCGAGCTCGGTCAGGACCAGGAAGGTAGCTGGCACAAAGTGCTGCAAAAACTGCAGCGTTGCTGTGTGGCGCCATTGCATGCCCAGGGACAGCTCCGGCTCCATGTTTCAAAGGAAAAAGCTATGGCATCCACAAAAGCAGGGCAATCACAGCAGGCACTGCGAGAGCTTTGCTGTCCCTCAAAGAGGTAGCAAGCATGCAGCAGAAGCAGAGAAATGGCTGTCTGGGGGGGCCCTTTAAGCGCTTGTCTCTGCAAGGCTCTGGCACCAGCACTCAGAAGCAACTGGTGACCTAAAGCCCTGCCTCAAGTGGTCCCGGGTGGCCTTTTATGCGAGAGAGCATCCAATCAGTCTGGATGCTCTCTTTCGAAAAAGTGCATAGCTTTTTTGATGCGCTTTTGTGTGTGGACGCTCTCTTTTGAAATATTTTTTTTCAGAAGAGGTCTTCTGAAAAAAGCTTCTTCTGAAAGAAACTTGCAGTCTAGACGTAACCCAAGTGTCATTAAGTCTAAGTATTGCATGATCGAAGTGAGTGTTTTCAAAGGGAGCACGTTGAAAATTAACTACGAGAGCCAAACCTTGCACCCAGCTTCAGCTATGCCACTCTAGTGACACCACTGGCAGACGGAAGAGGAGTGAGAGCAGGATTTAGCCCATAGGACCCTGTTTTTTTGAGGCTCTCTCAAGGTGTTCATATTATTTTAAACAAATTGCTCACTCCCTTCCAGCGCAACACTGAAGTCTAGCCAGCAAATAAGTTTGGATCCTGAAGCCAATTGGGTGAAGAAGATAATTAACAGGCTTTTACGCAGGTAGCTGTCAAAATGACCTTGTTACTAAAAGTATTTCGCCAAAAAGCATGTTGCTACAGGTCTTCAGAAGAGAAATAACCCCCAGATTCCTTTCCAGATAAACACTTAAGTGATCTTCAGTGCTCATTATCTGAAGGCCCATTTGAGCAATACAATGCCTGAAATCTAGACAGATGGGGATTTTTTTTTAAAGATGTGCCTTGGTTCTGCTGTGCCTTATTTCTATTGTCATTTTCATGTGGCATGCTACTACATTTTAAGATGTCAGCCAAGATGAAGATGGTTTTTACACTTTCCCCCTATTTTATGTCTGAACATTTTCCTTAGTAGTTATTACAATCATTATATAAAATATTATATCTTTGAAATGACAAAATATGCTCATATTTTGGCAGGTAGAGTCCATGGCATAATGTTCACATATTCATGGGCTACCTGGAGTTGGAAACTGAAGATGAGGTTGTGATGGATGCAGTTCTATGTTACTTTGTATATAATACTCAGAATTACTGTACTTATTTTCCAATGGCAGTAATGTTAATGGTTAGTAATATTTTGCTAAAGTCAATTTCATTTCCACTGTGATTCCATAGAGATTTGATGTGATTTCCTTCTTTTTCAAAATGGCATCAAAACCACCAAAGTCCTTTTCAAAAGCCATCTACATTTCTGGTTAAGTCAGTCAAATCCCCAGATACCTCAGCCAAAGGCAACCGTGACATTATGGGTATCATGGATAGAAAACCAACATCACATACATACAAACACATACAAGAGACTAGTTCACAGCTGTTGGAATAAAATATATATTTGTTTTGAATGTGACCCAGGTGTTATTACCTTGGATTTTGTATAGCAGCTGAAGAAATGTAGAGCCTGAGACATGATTATTTGACAAAATTTTAAAAAGTGAATTTTCTATAAAAACGTTTTCAGATAATCATGTGGTGATTGACTTTATTTTGGGACCTTGATGAATATCTTATTAATCTAGTCCCAGGTAGGGGCAGTGTTTGCCATGCAAAAGATTGCATGGATTTAAGGGGCTCTGCAGAGAGGAAAGAGGCTGGGAGTTGCAGACCACTCCTGGCCAGGAGGGATATTCAGGAGGCAGGTCCCCTATTGCACCCCTTTACAATATATGGTTCATTAAAAGGTTTCTGTGATCCACTCTCCTTTTTAAAATCCAAATGTAGTTGATAACATTATTGAAAAACATCCATGGAGCATTACTAGCATCATATTATATCATCCTTTTCCCCAAGAAGGTGAGAACTTTCACTGGTCTTTGCTTAATATTCTCTAGGACTTATTTATTTTGAAGTTAAGAGCTTTAAAATAAGGAATAGATTTGCCCTCTGCTGGGCATAATGGATAATGCAATAGATTAGATGAGAGTTTATTCTGGGTTTGAAAAGCATGAGATTACTTCATCCCAAATTGTTGCTTTTCCAGAATATCACTGTCACCCTCCAAAAGTGGTGCAGTAGATAAAATACAGGATATAATTCCTGTGCTCAAATATAATTAATATGAGACAAGGCTTTTAGCAAAAGGGGGAGATTTAAATCCACTGATTATTTGCAAAAACTTGCTTAAAATAATTTCAACAAATTTGTGGTCACCTAAGAACTTTGTTGAGGTCACTGTACAGCCACTCTGGTCACTCAGAACTTATTGGGAAGAGCAAGAGAATCCAGGTCTTTTTGCTCTAAAAGCCCAGACTTCTACCATTGTAGAGAAAAAGAGCAACCACGAGCAGTATAGACTCTATGATACACCACTGAAAAATTGCAATTCTATCCAGCAGAGGGATGGATTGTATATGCCATTATTTTACATACGCCAGATAAGATAAAAATCCCACATCCTAAGTAGCACATTAGACTTAAACTGTGCCAGAAGGCCTGATCCATGCAGCACTGTGGTCCTAAACCATCCCCTTCTCACTGCGTGTCTGGAAATCCACAATGCTCTGTGTCATTTTAATATTAAATTCAGTTAATTTTATATTGCCCCCAAATTTTTAATGTACTGCATATTTTGGCATTGAAAGGGCATTAACCATCCCATAGAAGTTGCTGGGAAAAAGCTGGAGGTTTTGACCGCCAGAGCTTTTGGCACCCAGGAAGGAGGAGGTTGCAGCTTTGCTTATTGGTATGCAGGTGGCAGCTTAGGCTTTTGGAACAGGGAGGAGATGAGTCTCCCCTCTCCCTCTTGGGCAGAGGAAGCAGGACTTTCACATTTATGGGCAGGAGGGCTACAATTCCTCACATCCATCCAAGCAGTCTTTGATAGTACTAGCTGCCCTATTTGTATTTCATCCTGATACCTGCCATTACATCCAGCAAGAATGGAAATCCACTGATTTGGCATTTCTGTTGATATAAGAAGACTGATGTAATTAAAGATGGCACTTAAATTCTTATCGTTAGGCCTCAGTGTTAACAACCTAATTGAAGTGAACAAGAGGGTTAATACCTCAATGAGAGCTATTTTGTGGTTGACTGAAGATCCAGGCATTCTTTGAGGGTAATTTTTGTAAGTAAATGAGTTAGAAACAATGAGCAATCCTGTGTCACCTTAGAGACTAACAAATATATTATATTATTGGCTTTCGTGGATAAAACCCACTTCATCAGATGAGTTGCTACAGTTCCAACTCATCTGATGAAGTGGGTTTTACCCATGAAAGCCAATAATATAATATATTTGTTAGTCTCTAAGGTGACACAGGATTGCTTGTTGTTTTTAAAGTTACAGACTAAGGGCATGTCTACACTGAAAGCTTATTTCAGAAAAAGCTATTCCGGAAGATATCTTCTGGAATAGCTTATTTCAAAATAGAGCATCCACACTACAGGGAAGCCTCAAAATTAGTCCGAGGCAAACTTCCCTAATGTGGATGCGCTATCTTGATTTAGAGGCCCAGGAGGCACTGGGGAGGAACAACTTAGAATGGCCCTGGTGAGGCGCTATTTCGACATAGCAGCGTGGAGCATCCACACACATCCTCTTCCAAAATAGCTATTTCAGAAGAGGCATTATTCCTCATGGAATGAGGTTTACAAATGTCAGGAAAAGCCCTCCATTATTTCGATTTTCTTTTGAAATAACGCAATTGCTGTGTGGACGCTAGTATTGTTTTTCCGGAATAACAGCCATTATTCCTGAATAACAGAGCAGTGTAGATGCATCTTTACACAGCTACCCCTCTGAGACTTTTTAAATGGGTTAAAGACTTTTTAGAAATATAAGCTTAGGAACAAAATTTTGCAGTATGTTTTAAAAAAAACAACAACCTAGAATTATACTGTTTGACAGACGCATAATTGCACTGAACATGGGCTGGGATATAAAGAGAGAACTGCTGTTCTTCAGACATTAAGTAATCTAAGCCTGACACATCTTACTGATATAAGTGAAAACGTTTTTCACTTTATTTTTCTGGTATACACATTTCCATTCTGTTGCAAGGGTTGTGACATTTTTTTGTGAGTTGGTTGACCTCTTGGTGCACTGAAACAAATAACATGCTCCAGCTGCAACAAATCGGCTAAGTTGAGTAATTCTTCAGCAGAAAAACTTCTTCCAAAAGACAGCATCCACACAACAAAAGCACATCAAAAAAGCTATCTGCTTTTTTGAAAGATAGCGTCCACACTGATGGACGCTATCTCGCATTTAAGCTGTGATTATTATGGATGGAGTGGCCACCAAGGCACCTGTGCTTTTTTCTCTTTCCTCTTCTTTCGAAAGAACTCCTTCTTCCCCATCCACACATGCTTTTTTCTGAAAGACCTCTTTCAGAAAAAGGCTTCTTCCTCATAGAAAGAGGTTTACCAATGTCAGAAAAACCCCTCTGATTTTTCAATTTTTTTTCAAAAGGATGTAATTGCAGTGTGGACGTATGTGAAGTTTTTTTGGAAAAATGTCTGAAAAAACTCTGCAATGTAGACATAACCATATATGGTTTCTGTCTTCAGCACATCCACTATAAAAATTTTTCCAGCACTATTGTTCATTTTACAGACACGTATGCCACAAAAATGATAATGCTTTCGATGCATTTTTAGCGTGCCACAGGATATGAGAAATGCAGGATAAATGTATTATTTCTTGGTGATACATACCAGTATAATGTCCAAAAAATCCTCAACCAATGCAGTTTCAGATGATTTATTCCTCGGAGAAAACTAGACAAGTGCTATGCTGGATTTGGGAGAACTTTAAACACATGAGTAAATCCTACTGAAGTCAAAAGTTTAAATGAGTACTTAAGTACTTTCCTACACTGGGGACTTAACATCAGTCACAGATGTTCTGCTACTCTTTGTAAAGAAATCCAGTAAAGAAAAAGTATGAACAGAAACTCCATTCTGGATAGAGAGCTGGAATTAAGTACTTGAAAGGCCAAAAATTCAGAGACCTATATAAAAAAATACAGGTACATGTGACACTTTGCCAAAAGTAGAAGTGCGCTGAGCCCACCTACAGCCAGAGCTGCTGAATCAAAAGGTGTGGAATAGATCTAGCATGTCTCCTGCCTCTAGCATGCCTACTTGTGTGAAAATCAAACCCTATTCTCCGATCTTGCATTAGTGCTCCATCCAGCAACTCAATCAGTGAACACGACAATGGCCTTCCTCTCCCCTGATGTTAAGAAATCCAGTCAGTGGCTTTATTTCATTCTGAGGAACATGTCTGCCATGAAGTTGGGGAAACTCAAGCTGTGATTGTATTTCCCAAATGCCAGGGCAAGGACAGTATTTTGGCTATAGAGCTGAATCAACAGGTCAAGTTGCAGAGCTGGCAGGTGGCAGCAGGAGGATATACTACTATGTCCAGTCACAACGGGATATGCTGGCCAGTGAGTCTCATATCTATGCCATTTTTCATTATTATGTTACATCCAAACAGTCTAGGGTTATCAGCCCTCTAGGCTTGGCATGGAGTCTTCAGGAATTAAAGGTTAAAGATTAATTAAAGATTATATCATGTGATGAAAACTCCAGGAATGCATCCTACCAAAATTGGCAACACTAAGATAGACAGACAAAAGGCCCTGCTCTCCCTCTGTGTTCGATCTAGCTGGCCACTACATTGATACAGACTCTGGACTGGTAGCTATAACATAGTCTGGCGGGACTGTGTGTGTGTGTATGGTGTTTGTGTGTGAGTGACTGAAAAGCATATGCAAATTCTCAATAAATGCGGCGTACTGCCATTTCCCCTATAAAAGATCTCGTGTGCTTCGTTTAAGCATAACACTTGTGCCTACCTAGTAAGAGTGAATTCACATTTTTAATATGTTCTGACTAAATGCCACAGAAAAGCTAATACATGCATTAAAGAATTTTTCCTTTTAGCAAAGCTGAGGTGGTGAGTAACTGATAAAAGGGAATGTAGTCCCCTTATTAAAGGTGCCTCTGCTTATTTTCTGGGAAGACCCTGTGTGCTGCAATCTAGCCCCACAGACTACAATTCCCATGAGCCCTGGAGGAAAACCAGAAGGAAGTGACTTTGTTTTTGGGAGCTGGGTCTCTCCACATGTGTGGAGGAAGACTCAGCAGTCTATGGACTCTTCCCTTTGTTTTTTTGAGAAAAAAAAAAAAAAGAGCCAGGCTGCTGTGGAGGAGTTTTTATCCAGTCCAGCAGCTGTTATGTTGCATTTACAGACTGGGACAGAGAGCCTTTGCAAAAATCTTATGGGATCTAGCTGGCTGCTTCTGATTGCTCTAGAGGGGAGGCCCTTTGGTTGTACTTGTGGCTAGAAGCTACTCTGCATCCAGCACACAGAAAGAGACTGTGAGTAACTGGGCATCTTTGGGAAAATGCTGCCTGGGACAGACCTCAGAGATTCAGACTAACTCTGGGTTCAAAGAGAGGCCGAGAGGCCAACCTGGTGAACCTGAGCTGCTGCATAGCTTGGACCCACATACACCCTACCTACAGAGAATCTCCATTACAGCTGCAGTTCTTCAAGCGCACCCATGCAAGCAAGACTCTGAGTCGAGGGGTGTGCACACTCTGGGGTGGGATAAATATTGGCAGTGCAAATGGCAGCTAGATAAGTTCCTTTTACTTCTGTGTACTTTGTTAATTGATGTTATTCACTGTTAATTTGTTAAATCCTGTTTCTTTAAGTTAAGTAAAGGTTGTTCATTCTAATGCAATGTATTAGATGTATATTATTTATGATTTGTAATTGTTCTGGAGTTAGATCCAGTTTATTGCTGGAATAAGTTTATTCCTGGAGGTTCCCAAGGCACACCAGTAAGTGTGTACAGGGCCAGCCAGGTGGAGGCACTGCCATTGCACATTCTTTATGAGCAAGGGACTGCAGCAAGGGGGGGGATAGGTTTTCCCCAACCAAACATCATCACCACTGGGGTACTCAGGATCTCCTTTTATGTCAAGCCCATCTGGCACCCAGGCACACCTGTAAGTGTGACCTGTTCCCGAGTAACCCGGGGAGGAAAAAGGGGGTTACAGGAACATGGTTGGAGAGGGTAAAATCTGAAGGGGAGGGTCAGTTCTCAGAGGGAAGAGGAAGAAGGAAGAGGAATCAAGAAAGAGGGAATTTGGGAGAGAGGAATGTGGGATTTAGCCAGCTCATGGAAGGGCATGGAATTTCTCTGTTTCTTTTCACAATGGCCCTGATTCACAAAAGGATCGGCTTTTGTGCTCTAAAATGTTATTCATTGAATCATCAAATGTTGCAAGGAAATATGGACTTTTTCTCTTTGGGAACGTCTACACTGCACACATTTCAGAATAAGCTATTCTGGAAAATATATTCTAAAATAGCTTATTTTGAAACAGAGCATCCACACTACAGGGAAGCCTCAAAATTAGTCCAAGGCAGGCTCTCCTAATGTGGACGTGCTATCTCGATATAGAGCCCCAGGAAGCACTGGGGAGAAATTACTTAGAATGGCCCTGGTGAGGAGCTATTTCAAAATAGCAGCAGTGGAGTGTCCACGCTGCAGCTATTTTGAAATAGCTGTTTCTGAAGAGGAGTTATTCTCCATGGAATGAGGTTTTACAGATGCAGATGTCAGAATAAACTGCCCATTATTTAGATATTATTTTGAAATAACAGAATTGCTGTGTAGATGCTCGCATTATTTTGGAATAATGCTAGTTATTCCGAGATAACGGTTCAGTGTAGATGCACCCCTTGACTAAAGAAATAGTAGGAAAGCACTGATGCACCTGGGGGGAAACCATTCAATACACATTGAAATTCAACTAAAGAGCACCTGGCAGGTTCAATGAAAGACATTTTTTCAATGTTAAAAAATGGTATATATTTGCAATTTTAAAATGCACACATTTATTATTGATTTGGGATCTTTAACAGTTTTTCAACTTTATTTTTACTTACTAAAAGCTTGCTGCTTGGAAGGACTATTTTTCTTCTTTGTAATGTGTCATTTTACATCAAAAGCAATATGTCCCTTTTAAATATTTGCTATAAGATTTACAAGGAATTTAATGGTAATAAATAATACTCGGTACCTACCATATACAAATCAGACTTTGTTCTCAGATACTCCAATAAACCAACAGAGTCTTTTGTCTGGTGATTACAGAACACTTTACAAACTTTTGAGATTCAGGTCGCACAACATCCCTGTTGTGAGGGAACCATTCCCATCCCCATTTTACAGGTGGGCAAACTGAGGCACTAAACAGTTAAGTGCTTTTCTCAAAAGAACTCTTTGGCGGAGTTATGAATGTCACCAGGCACTCTGCTTACCAGTATTGGGCAGAACCAATGGACCTTCCTTCCCCACTTGATTAAAACAGCAAATACAATTCATATTACAAAATGTGGATAATCTTTCCTACAAACCAAATACTTTCTAGAAGAAGCAATACAATAATTTTATGGCTACATGATTCAGAAAATATAGCGAGTTCAAGCGTATGCCACAACCACATGCGTGTGTTACACAAGGTTATTTGCCATTTTGTTTTTCCTGTATCTAACAACTTTTCATAGGATTTTTGTTTGTTTGTTCTTGTTGTTTTCTAGGGATAAACTGCAAATCAGATCCCACAGGGAAATAATGCAACAAAATATATGGCAAAGGATCTAATTGTATTGATCTACTGTCTCTCTTCTAGTTTCTACTTTCCATACACAATAGCCAAGCTTTTTTTCTCAGTAGCTTAGGGGGGCTTTTTAGAACTCCTGTATCTTCTCATGTCTTCTCTTCTTGTGCTCTGCCTCAATGGCTGTATATAGATATAAAGTCTGAATTAGAATAACAGTAATAACATCCTGAAATTTTCCAGGCGGACCATAATTTAAGATTGATGAAATCTCGGTGTTTAGCTGGATTAAAGAAGCCTCAGTTAAGGATGGCTGGATTTATACAGGTGCTATAACAAGACTAATAGTTAGAAAATTGATCTATCTTCTGCAAGAGTATTCACCAGTGTATTCACCGAAGTGCAATAAGTAAATACAATGCATAAAATGGAATAGCACTGATGGAGGTGAAATATTAGAAAAAAGTATATTAAAGAATGTCATTGTTTCTCTTTTGTACAACATCCCAAAGTGTGTTAGCTATTTATGGGAAAAAATGGATCTGTCCCAAAAATTTCAGAGGGGTAGCCGAGTTAGTCTGTAACAGGAAAAACTTAAAAAACAACAAATAGTCTAGTAGCACTTTAAAGACTAACAAAACATGTAGATGGCATCATGATACCTTTCGTGATACCACTTCTTCAGATGACCTATGGCCACCCTACTGTGTCTGAATTGAACTTGGGTGGGGCTGGGACTCTCACCTGTTCTTTGTGTGATGTTAATAAAGAGTAAACATAACTTTGCCTTACGGTCATCTTCTGAAGAGTTTATTCTATCCATCAAAATGCCAAAGGAACTTACATCTCCAGCCAGGGTCTTCATTGTATGCAATAAAGGAAAGGGCTCTATCTAATCCCTAGACAACTATTTTGTTTTAAAAAAATTAACAATGTTATTCATATAGCAGCACCAAAAATACACAAGAATTAAAGCACTACATCTTCCTATTTTTTCTTGATTTTTTTAAAAAAAATATTTTGAAAGTAGAACTATCCATTTTTTATTTTGTTTTAGATATTCAGTTTTTCACTGGCTGCATCAAGGCCTGTAATTAGCCCTCTGGCCAAGACTAGGGATATATATCCCTAGATCCCACTAACTTAATTAAATGGGATAAAAGAAGGTAGTTAGACTGATCCCAGGTGTATAATATTCATGACAAGGCAGGTAAGGTATGTTCAGCTAAATTGGAATAATCACTTGGCTAAACATTCTATGACTTTCTAATTGCATAATAAATCTAAAGAGGCTGTTTATTTCTACTTAATTACAGCAAGGCTAGGGGCTGGTCAATGCAGAAGGCTAAAGGCAGTGACTTTAGCTGAGAAATGCAATAACTTACATGAAATGTATTGCTTGGCATGCCTTTGTGTTTTTATTATTGTAAATTTGGCATGATAAACCTTAGCTGGGTGTTTACATCTAATGGAAATTGACCACCTACCTCCCATTAGACATTTTGGAAATAACCCAGGCTTAGGGGTTCATTTCAGTGTATGGCTGCTTTAAGATTACCAGGAGCTTCAGAGGTGTTTTATGGACAACGACTGCAGCAAGGGTGTGCTGAATCAGCACATCTACAGCTGCTCTAGTCATGCCCACTTCCTTGGTAATGTTGATACCTGGAAGTCTCATCCAAAATAGAGGCAAGGTTGTGGGAATCACAACCACAGCTCGTCATTGCTGGAACCCCTTTGCCAAGGTCTATACCACTTCCTAAGAGTAGAGTACAGGAGTGAACCTGGTCCAGAGACTGCAGGTGGCATTAAGTACAGGTTTCATGCAATTATTAACTAAAATGTGTAAAGAACTTTCCTTGGATCTTGCATTGTGCTTTGTTCTTCATGCTCTGCTTTTGTATAGCCTAAAACTGTTGTAAAGACAAATGTAAGAATCCATGAACACAACCAAATACATTGACTTCGGCATCTTGCTATTGTTTTTCTCTAAGGGTATGTCTACACTGCCTCCCTAGTTCGAACTAGGGTGGCTAATGTAGTCATTCGAACTTGCAAATGAAGCCGGGATTAAAATATCCCGGCTTTATTTAGACAGCGCCGCCATTTTAAATGCCCAGTAGTTCGAACTCCTGCCGCGTTACACGCAGCACGGCTAGGTAGTTCGAATTAAAGCTCCTAATTCAAACTACCATTACTCCTCATTGCAGGAGGAGTAACGGTAGTTCGAATTAGGAGCTTTAATTCGAACTACCAGCCTGCGCGCTGTAGCCGCTGGCAGGATTTCAACTACCGGCATTTAAAAATGGCGACGCTGGGAACATGAAATAAAGCCCGGATATTTTAATCCCGGCTTCATTTGCAAGTTCGAATGACTACATTAGCCACCCTAGTTCGAACTAGGGTGGCAGTGTAGACATACCCTAACTGCTTATCTTCTAGTCCAGTTTTATGACCACTGCGATAGTTTGCTGAAAAAGGATTAGGTAAAATAATCAAACCATTGCTACTAAATGAATTAATTATGATTTCCTTTAGCATAAGGCATGCCAGTGGGATGAATGGCCTCTCTTGTTTTCACTGTTAGTGAGCCTGAAATCCAACGCTGTTTGGGCTGAAATGACAAACAATGTTGTGCTGAATGAAGAGGGTATTGTTTTAAGTAAGAATCACAGAAAGTGAAACAGTGGTACAGAAGATATTTATGAGTGGCCATTGAAACAAATGATTACTCACCTGCTTGTAACTGTTGTTGTTTGAGATGAGCTACTCAGACCCATTCCAATTAGGTGTGCACATGCCACGTGTACAGTAGTCAGAAAATTTTTCCCCTAGTAGCACCCATTGGATCAGCTGTGGTGCCTCGGAGCTCTATATATGAACCTGCTGACCTGGCACCATCTCAGTTCCTTCTTGTGGATTACTCCAACAGAAGGGTTTGGAATGGAGATGAGTAATACAGCTCGAACAACATTTACGAGAAGGTGAATAACTGCTTTTTCTTCGAGAGAGATTGCTCATATCGATTTCAGATAGGTGACTCCTAAGCCTTACCAGGGTGGTGAGGTTGGAGTCATGGAATCACAGATCGGGGCACCACTCTGCTGAAAGCTGCATCAACTTTAGTGTGCTGGATGACAGAATAATGAGAATGTATGCAATGAGGACCAAGTCACTAGTCTGTAGATTTCTTGGATCGGGACCATGGTTAGGAATGCTGCCGACGAGGTCCTCGTGGAATGTGCCATGAGAGATGAGGCTGGGATCTTTGCCAGCTTGTAGCAAGTGCGGATGCAGTATGTGATTCAGGAAAACATTCTTTGCAATAACACTAGTGTAGGGCTGAAGAATGAAATCACCCTTTTAATGAATTCTATCTCCCAAAGTGACGTTATGTAACCTCATCAACTGTGGGCCAGTTTTTCTGAATGGGGTTTTATAAATGAAATAGTGTTAACCACTTTTGGATTAATTTGTTAGTAGCCTGTTAAAAATTGCCTTTGAAGAATCTAAGGGTATGTCTACACTGCAAAGTTTATTTGAAATAACAGCTGTTATTTCGAATTAACTTTAATAGCGTCTATACATGCAAACCGCTATTTCGAAATTAAATTTGAAATAGCGGAGCGCTTAATTCGAATTTGGTAAACCTCATTCTACGACGCATAACGCCAAAGTCGAAATAGCTATTTTGAATTAAGTGCTGTGTAGACGCTTAATTCAAAATAGGGGGCCTCCAGCCCTTCCCAGGGAGCCCTGGTGGCCACTCTGGGCACAACCAGGAAAACTTACTCTCCTCTCCCCCAGCCCCGGAGACATTAAAGGGGTAGACCCTGGCCACAGTGCCTATGCCAGCTCCAGGCCTGCCAGCCCAGAGCCAGCAGTGGCCACCGGGACCCCTGACCCAGTGGCCCCAAAACATGAGCCAGCAAGCCACTGGCAGCCAACCCTCCACCGCTCCCCAGGAGCAGTCTGCCAGCTCCCAGGAGTCTGACAGAGGATGGAGAAGGCAGGCACCTTCCTGGTCCAGGGTGGAGATCATGGACCTTATTCAGGTTTGAGGGGGATGCCCCCAACGTCCATGATCTCCGCACTAGACGGAAGAATGCGGCCGTCTATGGCAGGATAGCTGCCAGCCTGGCCACCAAAGGCTACATGCGAACCCAGGAGCAGGTTTGCATGAAAATCAAGTTGGTCTGGCGAGACCCCCAACCCTGGGCCCTGAGCTTCCCCTTGCTTTCCCCTTCCAGCTCCCTCCTCCCAAGTTTCCCCCTTCCCTCTCCCACCCTCTCTCTTCCCCTCTCCCACCTCCTTTTCCCAGTCTCCCCAGAGGTTCATCCATCCTCCCCCCCCAGTTTTGTTCAATAAACCCAGTTTCTATTTTTGAACATACGTGTCTTTTGTTTGACATCAGGGAAGGGGGCTAGGGAGGGGTAAGTGGAAGGACGTGAGGGAGGAATGGGGCACGAGCCCCCGATGGGGAGGACCGGGGTGGTTCTGAGGGCTCTTCGGGGTGGACGCTCTCCCACAGGGCCTCCTGGATCCTGACGGCCCTCCAATGGACCCCCCAGATGACAGCCTGCAGCAAGTGCAGCCGGGCTGATGGCAACGACCCCACGAGACTCACCGGCGTGCCCAGGGCAGCTCTGGCTCCATGTGGCCGAGTGCTGTGATGTCCCGAGTGCAGGCACTCAGGGCACTCCAAGTCAGGACTGCTTTGCTGTCCCTAGTCGAGGTAAACAAGCAAGTGGGGGAACCCTGAGAACTGTCTGTCCGGGGTAGAGGTAGGGTTCCTTTAAGCACGGAGCTCAGTTAGCCTCAGGCAGCAGCCCCACACACTAAGTCCTAACCTGATGCCCTGCCGGCACTGGTTCCGGCGAGCCTTAACTTCGGTTCAGGGTCCACTCAGTGTGGACGCGCTATTTCGAAATAGGTTTTGTGTGTAGATGGCGTTAATTCGAATTAGCTTAATTCGAAATAGTTAACTCGAATTAACGCTGTAGTGTAGACGTACCCTAATATTGTAACTCCTTTTTAATACATTGTAACTAAAGTGACACCATATTGTAACTGAAACCCCATTTTAAACTTTGTACTGCCTGAACTCTGTTTAAAGTTAGGCGTGTGTATATGTAATTTCATTTAAAAGTGTTAATGTGGGTGTGTTTATAAAGGGATCAGTCCTGGACTAGCTGCCAGCATCACCTTGATGGCTGAAGAACAATGCAAGTGAGCCATGCAAAAGAACCCACCCAAGAAAGAGACAAAAGCCCCATCAAGAAAAAGATCAAAATTGCATCTTCCATTAACTGATGCTTCATGGTTCCCTGAGGCAGTTGGACAGGACAGGATCTGTGGCCATGGGATTTAACCAAGAAGCTTTCAAGCTGTGAGGAGAGACTTGAAAACTGAGCAGAGAAGACATTCGTGTTCCTGAGTGATCAGGTCAGGTAATGCAGTCGGGGCATGATGGATAGTTCCAAGAGTCTGCTCCAAGAGTCTAGTGTCTAGTGTTGTTGTGCTTCCCCCAGACCCTTGAGATAAGAGTCATAGGGATCACCGACTGGCATGGGCTTGTTGCAGGGTTTGAGCCCCTGGGACTTGGGCATGCCCTGAGTTCCCCAGGCAGAGGAGAGCTGCTGGATTGGAGGGGAACACTCCAGCCCACTCCCAACAACAAACTATATACTAACTAACTAAGGAAAATAAACACGAGAATACAGAACTTAGGGAGATGTGGAGAACTTACTGCACAGGATGGCACCATTCCAACAACCCTCACTGGTGGTAAGAGGAACTGAGGCAGCACTAGATTGACAAGGTCATATATAGAGCGCTATAGAGGCACCATTCAAGGGGGCTTTATAGCTGATGCGACAGGTGCTGCTAGGGGAAAATCTTTTGACAATTGTACATACAACATGAACACACCTCATTGGAATCACTATGAACAATCACTTGAGGAAGAACAGAAGAACATAAAAACTGCCATACTGGGTCAGACAAACGGTCCATTCAGCTCAATATCCTGTCTGCCAACAGCGGCCAATACCAGATGCCCCAGAGAGAGGGAACACAACAGGTAGTCCTCATGTGATCCCTCCTCTGTCACCCACCTCCAGAGAAACAGAGGCTAGGGACACCATTCCTACCCATCCTGGCTAATAGCCATTGATGGACCTAACCTCCATGAATCTATCTAGCTCTTTTTTGAACCCTGTTAAAGTCCTAGCCTTCACCACATCCTCTGGCAAGGAGTTCCACGGGTTGATTGTGCGCTGAGTAAAGAAAAGCTTTATTTTGTTTGTTTTAAACTTGCTACCTATTAATTTCATTTGGTGACCCCATGTTCTTATATTGTGGGAATAAATAAATAATTTTTCCTTATTCACTTTTTCCACACCAGTCATCTTTTTATAGACCTCTATCATACCCCCCCGAGTATCCTGTTTTCTAAAATGAAAAGTCCAAGTCCTTTTAATCTCTCTTCATATAGGTCCTGTTCCAAACCCCTAATAATTTTTGTTGCCCTTTTCTAAATCTTTTCCAATGCCAATATATCTTTTTTTTTAGATGAGGCGACCACATCTGTACGCTGTATTCAAGATGTGGGTGTAACATGATATTATACAGAGGCATAAGTTATATGTTCTCTGTCTTATTTTCTATCCTTTTTTTTTAATGATTCCTAATATTCTATTTGCTTTTTTGACTGCCGCTGCACATTGAGTGGATGTTTTCAGAGAACTATCCACAATGTCTCCAAGATCTCTCTCTTGGGTAATTGTAGCTAAATTAGTCCCCATCACATTGTTCTTATAGTTGGGATTATTTTTTCCAATGTGCATTACTTTACATTTATCAATATTAAATTTCATTTGCCATTTTGTTGCCCAATCACTTAGCTTGGTGAGATCCTTCTGAAACTCCTCACAGTCTGCTTTGGTCTTAACTATCTTGAGCAGTTTGGTATCATCTGCAAATTTTGCCACCTCACTGTTTACCGCTTTCTCTAGATCATTTATAAATAAGTTGAATAAGACTGGTCCCAGGACAAACCCTTGGGGGACCCCACTAGTTACCTCTCTCCACTCTGAAAACTTACCATTTATTCTTATCTTTCGTTTCCTGTCTTTTAACCAGTTATCAGTCCATAATGAATTATCTAAATAAAAGTGACACCTCTGGACTTGTAGACAGCGTATATAAAGAATACCCTCCCCTAGCAAATAGAAATATATAGCATTGTTCACTGGTATGTAGGTTAAATAAAGTTGCTGATATGCACTAAAACAGTTTCCTAAGGTTATATATAATTTTAACAACTTGGGGGGCTTAGGCTGCAAGATTGGCAACTTTGTCTGCACTGGCCTGGGCAGCAGTAATTATTATGTGGTTTTTCAGCATAATATATTTATATATTATCTCAGGACTACAAAAAGATGCCTATACATAAAACAGGAATACTGTTGGGCAATGCACTGATCAGGAACATACTGGAGGGGCTCTCAGATCAAAGGGAAAGCTTGGGTGATTTTTCTGACTTTAGAGTCACCCTCTCTCTGGATACAGCAAAACCATTTCTGCTAGAGATGATTGAGTCCAGGGTTTATAAAAATACTTCTGATGTTTTATCTTTGGCATGGATCAAATTGCTAGAAAGGCCACAGATATTTTTTGAAAATTTTCTGTAGAAGGGTGAGTGTATCTTCAAAAAATCTTTCCTTTCTACTCCATTCACATTGAATATTGCACTGTAGTTGTTTTTTGAGAAACAGGGCACCTTAAAAGCATTTTGTTTGCTGTAGTGGTTGCCAAATACATTTTGCAGCCACAAAACTGATTTTATTTTTTCACACAGGTTTTGTTCCCTACTGATGTTAGAGTGATGCTTATCAATAGATGTGAACCAAGGTACCACATCCCTTGAAAGAACTTTCGTGTCTTTGGTATTATGGCTCCATTAGATTGTACTGTGATGAAAATGTTAGTGAATCTTAGTGAAATATGTCATTAATTTCTGGGCACGGGTCAGCTATATAACCCTGGAGGACACAATTAATGGTACCTCCTTTGAACCCTGAAAGTGCTGGATGCTCTTTACGTGAACAAAGAAAAAACAACAAACTCTAAATATTTTTTAAAAATATTGGCAGTCTGGACTTACTGCTGTTGTAAGGTAGTTACGTTGATTTGTTTTCCTTTAGAGTTTCTGCTTCAACATATGCTAAAACACCATAAAGTCTCTTGAAACTAATCTCAAAATATCAAACCATTCCTTTTTGCATCACTTCCTACTTTCAGTGAAAATAAATGTTTATAATGTAAATAGAAGATCCAAATACTACACCCATAAATGCTGGGATGTGCTGAGCACAGACCGCATTCACACCTTGGGGAAGGGCCTCACCCTTTCTATGCGTCTCATGACAGGAGAAGCACTAATGAATTCCAAGAGGAGCTATGGTTAACCTCACTTGATCAGAGAAGGGATAAGTATCAAATCTCAGGGCTCTGAGTTTGGGTGGACAAAGAGAAAGATGCTGTCCTTTTCAATGAAAATGTCATCTTCACATAACAAGCACAGATTTTTAAAATAAGCATCAAAGAACAAAAAACAAAGAGGACAAGACAGGAAAACAGATATGGGAGGAGGCTCCAAGTGACACATATTCAGCACAGATTCAGCGTATTCATGCTCATCTCCGCACAGGGATGGTTTTGAGCATTATCACTTGAGCATGTAGGAGACAGAATGGACATGTGCAAACCCAACCTGTCAAAGGGATAATCTTTCAAATGTTTGTACTGGCAATAGTTTGAGCTAAATGACTGAGCCAAAAGATTGACATAAATAGTCCTTTCTTGGCTCTGAAACACTGATTTTACTTCTCTGAGGCTACTTTCCTATTATTTTTATTATACTTAAAAATAGTGGCTCAGTGATTGCTCTTAGACATACTTTTATCTTCGCCTCTTCTCCCTTCCTGGTCATATGTTCATTATTGCAACTTGTTTAGCAGATTAGTTTGGGGTCAGGAAGTATATTATTGTGCAACTCTGGATTTTTACCACCATTCCAGCAGTTGTATATTGTTACTGGAACAGGAGTTCATGACCTAAGAGCAAAACCAGCTAATGGCACTAGAAACATAAATAAATTCTCCCATGTATTTAATAATTTTCTCTAACTGGTTAAAAGTGCTGCTAGTTTCTAAAAGCATTAGTTTCCTTCTTAAAAGTTGAGTGCTTTTTTTGTGACGGTACCCAGCGGTACAGCGTACCGTCAACTTTTTTGGGAGCACTCGCCGCTTTCCCCCTGCACAGCCCCCAGCTGGCCCTAGAAGCACTTGCGCCATGCCGGACGGAAGCCCGCTCGGGAAACGCGGCAATTAAAGGGGCCCCCACCTCCCAGGTCTCCCTGGTTACTCCCTAGCGCTTTTTTTTTCCCTCAACAAATTATCATTTTTTTAAACCATCTGGCAACCCTAGTACCGGCATTTTTTTTAAACAAAAAAAGCACTGTAAAAGTTCGTGTCTGTACAATATTGGGGGAAAGTATTAAGCAAAAATATATAGAACATACATTTGTAATATATAGGAAGTGTACACTGTAGCTTGTAAAACCATTTGAATCATCTGATTATATTAACCTAGGCTAGGCCAAACCATGAGATCACAAAGCCTTTGACCAGAAATCAGTTGTTGCATGTCACTTAACACTTGTGGTCATTTTTGTTGAGCTAAGTTGGTATACCTGGAAAGTGGATTTCTGGTCAGAATTTTGGTCTGTATAGTAACTAATGCAAGGGGCATTCTTGATTGGTCCCCAGGCATTATGATAATAAATATGCTCAATAATAAACACCCATTTGTAAAGAGATAGTTTGAAACATACAAAATATAGAGGAATAACTGAAAAGAACACCGGAAGCTTTTGCTCATTGGTTGCCAATACTAGAAGCTAAAGAATTATCTATTAATTATAAACAACAAATAACTAGTTGTTCAAGGGATTTTTTGGAGCTGGAGGACACTAATGCTGCTAAATACATTTTTGCTGTAATTATTTAAGTTGGGGTGGGGAACCTTTTTTGGGTCAGGGCCACTGACCCACAGAAAAAAAAAAATCAATCGGGAGCCACACACAAGTGAGAAGCAAAAAATCCTCAACCTTTCACTGATGTGGCCCCTGACTGAGAAAGAGAAAGACACTCCCCACATTCCCCTTGCACACCACAGCCTAGGGGAGCCCAGGCTAGTAGATTTTGTGTGCTCCAGTCCCATGAAGGAGTGGCGAAGGGGCTGGAGTGCCAGCACAGACTCCCCAATGCTGGGGGAAGCCCTGAGCTTCGGGGGCTGCATCTGGCCACTGGGCCTGAGGTTCCTTACCCCTGATTAAAGTGAATATTTCTTTAAAAAATAGTTGAATTCTTGAAACTCAATTGAAGAGTATAAAATGAGGTTGATGCTTATGAAAATCTCTCTAGGAAAAAACAATATTTATGATTAATTTTTAATTGAATCATCAAATTTATTTTTCCACAATTTAAATGAAGAAAAAGTTTAGAAGTTCCCAGCAAGGCCTGACAAAGAGTCAAGCTCTTGGTCCAGGTGAGTTAAATAAGAAGGTATGACTGATTCTTATTGTCTTCATTGCTGCACTCAATATGCATAGAGGAAAAAATGAAGGTTTACTGAGTAGAACTGTAAGAGTGGGTGAAATTCATCTACTGCTTTCAAAGAAGCTATTCTTGGAATGGAACTATAGTAGAGAGAAATCTGCCCTTATGTTTTCTGGCCTTGCATTTCACATAGTAAGAAGTTACTCACCTTCGTGCAATAACGATGGTTCTTCGAGATGTGCCCCCATGGGTGCTCCACTCGTGGTGTCGGGCTCGTCCCGGTGCCACAGATCGGAGACTTGCATAGCCGTGCTCTGCCGGACCGCGCATGCGCGAGCAGTGGCTCACACCATTCACACCTTTGATCTGTTGCGCACGGTCCGGCCCCCGCTCAGTTCCTCCCAGCCGCCCGAGCATCTGTAACGATAAAGAGTCAATTCCGAAGCGGGGAGGAGTCGTGGAGCACCCACGGGGACACATTTCGAAGAACCATCATTACTGCACGAAGGTGAGTAACTTCTTCTTCTTCTTCAAGTGGTCCCCGTGGGTGCTCCACTCGTGGTGACTTCAGAGCAGTACCCATGCCAGAAACGCGGTTCAGAATTACAGTTTATTAACAGGAGGGAGTACTGCTGCTGCCACCGAGGAGTCTGAAGCCCAGTGATGCAGTATTGCATAATGTCTCATGAAAGTTTCATTGGAGGACCACGTCGCTGGTCGGTAAATGTCCCGAAACGGTACTCCTCTTAAGAAAGCTGTGGATGTGGCCACTGCTCTCATGGAGTGGGCTTTAGGTTGGGCTAGGAGTGATTTGTTACACAGAGAATAGCATGTAGTAATGCATGTCACTATTAAATTCGCGATGCGTTGGGAGGACAGTGGTTGCCCCTAGGAACGGGCCGCCAGTGAAACCATAAGGCGGTCAGTTCTGTGGAAATCTCGCGTTCTGTCCATATAGAAATCTAGAGTCCTGCGTACATTAAGGGTATGTAGTGTTGCCTCACATGATGACGTATGTGGTTTGGGGCAGAAACATGGAAGCACAATGGGTTCGCTGATATGAAAGTCCGAGCATACTTTAGGAAGGAATGCCGGGTGAGACCTTAATGTGACCAAGTCTTTTGTAAATACGGTATAAGGCGGTGATGACATGAGGGCTGCCAGCTCGCTCACTTTATGTGCCGAGGTTAAGGCTAGTAAAAAGAGAGACTTAAGTGTAAGCAGGTGCAGTGAAGTTGTAGCCAATGGTTCGAATGGGGGACATGTCAACATATCTAGCACCAAACCGAGATTCCACGAAGGTGGTGAAGCCCTCCGCGGTGGGTTAAGATTCATAAGCCCCCTCAGAAACCGTTTTGTCATGGGATGAGAAAACAAGGAAAAACTGTCTATCGTGGTGAAAGGCAGTAATCACTGCTAGATGTACTCGTAAGGAAGCTATAGGTAGACCCCCTTGTTGTAGATATAGTATATAGTCGAGTATCTTATGCAATGGTGAAGTATGGGGGTCGATATCATTCTCGACACATCAAGCCTGAAATCTAGTCCACTTAGCAGAATATGTGGCCCGTGTAGAGCCCTTCCTGCTGGACATTAGTACATGTTCGACTGGATCAGAGCAGAGGTTCTCAGATGTTGTGAACCACTTAGCATCCAAGAGGTCAAATGTAGGATTTCGGGTCTCGGGTGCCGTAGAGAGCCGTTCTGTTGAGTTAGTATGTTCGGCGCAACGGGAAGACGGTATGGGGTTTTGATTGACAGCTGGTGAAGCATCGAGTACCATGGTTGGCGAGCCCAAGCTGGAGCTATGAGGATCATGCAAGCCGCGTCCATTGTGATTTTTTTCTATGATCCTGGGTACAAGGACCACCGGCGGGAAGGCATAAAGTAGAGATGTTCCCCAATGAAGGAGAAAGGCGTCTCCCAAGGAGTGATGACCTATTCCTGCTCTGGAACAATATTTTGGACACTTTGCATTGTCTTGTGTTGCAAACAGGTCTATTGATGGAAAGCCCCAACGTCGAAAAATCCGGTACAGAATGTCGGTTCGGATCTCCCATTTGTGATCATGGGGAAACTGCCTGCTTAGTGAATCTGCAATGACGTTGTTGACTCCAGGTAAGTACAACACTATGAGGAACATATTGTTGTGGATACACCAATTCCACAACCGAATCGCTTCCGTGCGAAGAGATCGAGAACGGGCGCCGCCCTGTCTGTTGATGTAATACATGGTTGCGACATTGTCTGTGAGCACGCTGGTTGTTGTGCCCCTTATGTGCAATTTGAAATGCTTGCATGCTCGAAATACTGCCCGTAGTTCGAGTATATTGATGTGCAATAACATTTCTGCTTTGGACTACTTGCCTTGAACTGTTAGGTTGTCCATGTGGGCGCCCCATCCCGTAAGGGGGGCATTGGTGGTTATTTGCTTTGACGGCTGGGGGCAATGAAAAGGGACACCCCACAAGAGATTTTCTGGTTTGGTCCACCATTGAAGGGATGCCCTGATGTGTGGCAGTACCACTACTAACTTGTGGATGCTGTGTTTTGCTGGAGTGTAGACAGAGGCTAGCCAATGCTGGAGACATCTGAAATGTAACCTCGCATGTCGAACGACAAGAGTGGCAGCTGCCATGTGGCCCATCAACTGTAAGCAGGTGCATACTGGCATCATTGAGGATCCGTGATGGTGTCTACTAGGTCCTGGATTGACTGGAAGTGTTCTGCTGGTAAGTATGCACGAGCTGCCTTCGCATCTAGTTGCGCTCCTATAAAAATCAAGTTCTGAGTTGGTTCCAGTGATGATTTTTGTATGTTTATAACAAGACTGAGAGAATTGAATGTTCGGGTTGTTATGGTCACTGCCTCGCTTGTTTCTGCATAAGTGCGACCCCTGAGGAGGCAATTGTCCAGGCAGGGAAAAATCGTCACCCCTGCTTTGCACCGGTGGGCTTCTACTACTGCTAAGGTCTTGGAGAATACCCTGGGAGCACATGCCAGCCCGAATGGAAGTACTTTGTACTGGAAATGTTCGTCTGCTATTGTAAACCGAAGAAATCGTCTCTGTGCCACATGTATTACAACGTGGAAGTAAGCATCCTGTAAGTCAAGGACTGCGAACCAATCTCCCTCGATCAAAGCTGGTATAATTGTAGCTAGGGTGACCATTTTGAAGCATTGTTTCTGGAGGTATCGGTTTAGATTTCGTAGCTCCAAGATGGGTCTCCATCCTCCATTCTTCTTTGGAGTGAGGAAATATCGAGAGTAAAACCCTTTTCCCTGGAATTCCTTGGGCACTCTCTCTATTGCTCCAATGGTTAGCAAGCGATGGACCTCTTGTTTCAACTGACCCTCGTGAGATGGGTCGGGAGGTTTGGGGGAAGTGAAATGAAGGGAATGGTGAGACCGGAAGCTACAATTTCTAAGACCCATTTGTCCGTGGTGACAGTGGACCAATGATGGTAATAGGGTCTTAGACGATGTTGAAAGAGAAGTGAGATGGGAGCTTTGTTCGCATCCTCAACTACACCTTCAAATTTGCTGTTTTGTAGATGACTGGTTAGAGGTACGGGTAGGCTGCTGTCGCTTCCACTGAGGATGCTGAGGGAATTGTTGATGCTCCAGGATGCGAGGTTGCTGCCTATGGAAGGAGAAATCATATCTTCTTTGGTAAGTATAATAATGCTTTCGTCTGAAGGGGGGGTGTATACATCCCTAGTGTGCAAAGCGTAGTTCAGGAATCCTTCCCTGAGTGTAGGACCTCGTCTGTTTTGCTAGCGAATAGTTTGTGCTTAACAAAGGGCAAGTCCTCAACTTTATTCTGGAGTTCCTTTGGGATTGCTGATGATGATAGCCCTGAAGATCTTCTCCTTGCCACCCCTGTAGCAGTGGCTCTTGCGGCAGTGTCCACCACATCCATGGCGATTTGTAATGCAGCTCTGCATGAAGCGTACCCCTCTTGCACTATGGATTTGAGTAATGGTCTTTTTGAGTCAGGGAGATGCTGTAGAAGGTCTGCCAATTTTGAATAATTGTCAAAGTTATGATTGGAAAGGAGAGCAGAATAGTTGGCAATACGTAGTAGTAACGTGGCTGAAGAGTACACTTTCCTTCCAAAAATATCCAACTTTTTATTATCTTTTCCTGGAATGGTATTTCTGAATTGTGGTACTTTTGATCTATGCTGTACCGCATCGACCACCAGTGAGTTAGGCTGGGGGTGGTTAAACAGAAAATCCAAGCCCTTAGAAGGGACAAAATACTTCTTATCCGCTTTTTTACTCGATGGGGGAGCGGATGCTGGAGTCTGCCATATTTCCTCCACAACCTCCATGATCGCCTCATCAATGGGAAGTGCGATTTTACTCCGGTGCTGTGGGCGTAGGTTTTTCAAGAGGCGGTGTTGTTTCATTTGAATATCCGCTAACTGTACCTCCTGGTTATCTGCAATGCATTTGAAGAGATCCTGAAATTGTTTCAGGTCATCTGGTGGGGAGACGTCACCTGGAATCACCACCTCATCTGGAGAGGATGATGAGTGGTCTGTTGGCAATGTGCCCTGTTGACAGTCCTCTGGGTCAGACAATTGTCCCTCTTCCGGCTTCGACTGTTCCAACTGAACCACTAGGCTCTTTGGAGGAGGTGGTGGTGAATGATCACATTGAGGCACTAGAGGTAAGTGTCGAGAATCGGGAGATGAACAGCAACATGTGCGTCTCCTGTAGCACTGGGAGGTCCGATCATGATGAGTAGGGTCATAGCATGCCCTATGGTAATGACCATAGTATCGTTCTGAGTGTGCTGGGGATGCGTGCCGAGAAGATAACACAATACTATGCCTTGTATAGTAATGACGCCTTGGTGACCGGATAGGCGATCGTGAATAATGTAATGAATGCCGTGGCGATAGGGACTGTGAGAGAGACAGCCGCTTCTCTATATATGCCCAATTGTGATGCTGATGATGTAATTGCGGGGAGGGGCATGGCCCCAGAGAGAAAGTTGGGGAAGGAGAAACGAGCCCTGGATGCACGGTCGTATGTGCAAGGGCTTCCTCCGGTGCTGCCATGATATTCCTCTGCAGCGGTGCCAGAGAATGCGGTGCCGAGCGCGCTTGCTCCGGTGCTGGCGAGGATATGGTCTGAGACTTAAAAGTTGCCGGTGCAGGCGGCGCCGGTGCTACGGGCACCGAGGCTGTTCCTGCTGCCGGCACCAATGCACCCGGTGACACTGTTGCGGCTGTCAGTTTTCGCGGTGCCGATGGCGCCGATGCCGATTGCGCTCTTGGTGCCACAGGCGGAGGTTTTTTCTGTTGGTGTCCAGCGCCTGCCGAGACCCTGCAGCGGCTGTCTCTAACGTGCCTGGACCATCTTTCAAGCCCCGTCCAGTACTAAGAGCCGCTGAGAGAGACCGGGTTGGGGACAGCTTGGACTTTTTTGGGGCAGATGTTTCACTGCTAGAAGTAGTGCGCTTGTGCCCAGAAGGGGTAGACAACTCAGCAGGCTGTAATGCCTTATCCATTGAAAGCATTTTCAAGCGCCTCTCCCAGTCTTTACGGCTCTGGCTGTCAGCTTACAGCAGTGCTGACACTGCTGTGGTATGTGTGATTCTCCCAAGGACCGTATGCATGCCTCATGCCCATCTGACATTGGCATGGGCTTCTGGCAGAGTGTACATTTCTTAAAGCCTGGGGAACCAGGCATTCCTCACAGAGAGTCTATTTTCCGTTGAGTAAAAATATATTTTTTTTTAGGAAGAATGTTGAACAAGAACAAGAAACAGCTAAGGGTAAATTAAACTTGGTATGCTACTAACTATTTACAGATCAGAGGTAAGGAGAAACCCTGAGGGAGAGATGGAGCTCCGTCCGCGACCGAGGGCTGTTGGAAGGAACTGAGCGGGGGCCGAACCATGCGCAACAGATCAAAGGCGCGAACGGCGCGAGCCATTGCTCGCACATGCACGGCCCCGGCGGAGCACAGCTATGCAAGTCTCTGATCCGCAGCGCTGGGACAAGCCCAACACCACAAGTGAAGCACCCACGGGGACCACTCGAAGAAAAATGAGAGGTATGAATTATATTAATCAGAGAAGGAGTCCTCACCATTTCAGAAGCTTCTTTCACATTCCCTCTTCTGCCAACAGCATGACTCTCTACTCTAGCCCCTTGCCAGCATCCCAGTCCCTTCATGCTCCCCACACCAGCACAGATGATCCCAACGAATTTAATTTGTTTGGCACTTTCAATGTTCCTCTCATCAGCTACAAACGTATCTGTGGGTTACTGATTTGTGCATTTTACATTTTCTGCATATCCTGAATAGATTCCTCTTTATTTCTTGAGTGTGGGATCAGTGCCTTTTTGAGAAAAAAATGCTAATTTTCTTATTTACCTAACAAAATGTAAATGTATCTACTTTACATATATCAGGTCAGTATTATACAACACAATACATGATTGTATCAAGTATTATGTATTCTTATAGTGAATTGTCTCTTTTCCTTAAATACTAACTAAATTTTTATATGTTCATGTTAAGGTATTAATTCTCCAGTTTCAAAAGAGAACAGGATTTAATCCTGCTGACACAATTAAAAATAAATAAATGTTTATGGAATTGAGAAACATTTTTTAAATACAGATATAAACAGAACTACTTTCAAATGCCCTTTTTGTTGTAATTTGAATCTGCAATCACTTGATGTTTCATTTTGCCTAGTGTAGCTTTACTGTCCAAGAAAACTCTGGAACCCAACAACTATGTTTTTACACGTTTTTCCCTACCCCACCCCAAGTTATATAAATAATCTGTCTTTGTTTCATGATTGATAATGGAGCTTTCCAAAAGAATTATTCAGAAAATTCTAATTTTTCCAAAGATAGTGTTCAAAATCAGCGGTGTGTTTTCACATATTCAGACCAATTCTATTGTCTGAAATTCCCCAGCTGATCATAGCTGACTGTATCTGCACCAGGTACTGAATCAGCAAGTCACCATAAATCTCTCTTCCAAGTGTCCAACCACCATTACTTTCCCCCCTACTCTACTCTGAAAACTCTTTCTCAACAAGAACTAAAATTGCAAAAGACATCTCCCACAGTGTTAATTTGAACTTGTTCTAGTCCTTTTCTTTCAGGAGCTAAATTAAATTTAACATCTTTACCCCTCCAATCTCTTACCTGATTGCTATGAAAGTTCTTATGGGTAGCAACATGGTTCTGAGAAATGACTGAGGTGATTATGATAGAAAGGAGCACTTTGAAGAACTGGCAACTACTTCAATCATACCTTCAACTGAGAATTCTTACCACTAATTGTCAAAGTGGTGTGCAACTTTTTGGTTCTCTTGGATTTATTGTTGCTCCTGAACACCCAAAATGGCAATTGTAATAAAAAAATCAGCCATTTTCTGCTAGTAAAGAGACTTGGTGCTGTCCTCTTGAAGACAGCTGCAGTGATCTGTGAATTTGCCTCGTTCAGGTTGGGACTGTTTCAACTCTCTCTACCTGGAGCTGATGAGGAAGTCCATGTGGAAATTGCAACTAGTCCATCACTGACAGGGGGGCCATGTGACTCCCAGCTTGGTCAGTAGGCAACCCGGCAACTTGAGCTGGGCCCAATGAGCTCCCTTCAGATGGTTGTACTGGTTGCTCAAAACATACTATGCCTGCAGCTGTGCTTACATGTCTCTCACTTCTGCTTTCTTTTCCAGTCCTTGGTCCAAGCCCTTCTTCAGCCCCAATTTTCCTGTCTAAGTTTCTGACTCCTGGCTCCAACTCTCGACTGTGTCCCAGACTGATTCCAGTTTTCTCTTCAGCTCAGACTTTGACTTCTGACTCTCAACTCTGACCCCATGGCTATATTTCTGACTATGATTCTGGCTTACCTATAGTCTTAGACTTTGGCCTCTGACTCTGGTTCTGATATTCAGCTTCACCCCCAACCCTGACTCCAGCTTCACCCTTGGATCAGTGTTTGATGCCTGAATCTTTGCTTCTCATTAACCTGTCACCACAGTCATCAGGAAAGGTCTTACTTCACCCACTTAGGTAGGCTACCTGTACTCCAGCATCTTACAGTCACTTCCCTGTGGTATCTCACTTCTTGAGCATGGCAGCACAAAAGGAGCATATAATTCCAGTGCTCTCCAACCAGCATTAAGTTCATATTTATTATTTAACCAATCTCAGTTGTCCATATTATGAGCTAGGCCTGCTCTCTCAGGAATCCTATTTCCTACCATTCTGTTTCATGGAAGTTTTTGATTGTTGGCATCCTATAGGTTCAGGCTATTGGCAGGGTCTTTTTGGCATAGGGATCCAAACACTGAAATTTCATATGAAAAGAGATAGTGCAGTACAGAAGCAAGCTTTGGGGTTTTACAGAGCTCCTCTTCAGGTCTGAAAAAGATAACAAGAGTATCACGGTTTAATACAAGGCAGGACAGAATGTTAAACATAAGTGGGTAACACTTTTATATGTGGGCAAACACTTTTCACAGAGTGATCGTTCTATATCTGACCTCTCAATCTTAGTCCTCAAAGGAAACCTGCACAAAAACTTCAAAAGATGAGCAAGGTAACTTGAATTCATAACTCTGCTAAACACTAAGGCTATGTCTACACTACAGGGTTTTGCCGGCAGAGAGTATGCTAATGAAGCGCTTATTAGCATTTGTCGCGCTGTCATTAGCATATTCTCTGCCTGAGGCTTTTTGCGAAAGAGGTTTTTGCGCAAAAACAAGCAGTGTAGACGGATCCCTTTTGTGCAAAATCCTTATGCTTCAAAAAAGGAGGTATACAGATCTTGCGCAAAAGAGAGTTTTTGTGCAAAACAGATCCGTCTACATTGTTTGTTTTTGCGCAAAAAGCCTCGGGCAGAGAATATGCTAATGACAGCGCGACAAATTCTAATGAGCGCTTCATTAGCATACTCTCTGCCGGCAAAACCCTGTAGTGTAGACATAGCCTAAGTGTCATGTTTTCAATAGAGACATTGGATTTAGGCTCTTAACAACAATTTGTAACCTACTAATCCTCATTTGTCCTATGATTCAGAAACACTGTCTATTTCATTTGAAGCATTTTTGCAACATATGTTAACTGCTTATACTGAACAATCTATCCCATCTTGTATTTAGCTGTGACACTCTGATTACATTTTTCAGACCTAAAGAAGAGCTCTGTGAAGCTTGAAAGCTAGTCCCTTCCACCAGCAGAAGTTGGTTCAATTAAAGGTATTACCTCATCCACCTTGTCAGCCTTTTCATGAAGGCATTCTCCAGGTAAAAGAACTGAGCAAAGACCCAGCTTATTTTGTATGAAAAACAATCTGTGATGACTAGGAGAAATGAATTATTTTGATTCTAAGTTGGACAAAAGTCACTGAGATTCTTGCTCAAACACAGTAACAATGTCTTAAAGTTTGCCATCTACATCTTGATTTAAGCTCCTAAATTAGTGGCTTGGTGTTGAGCTCTCCACAGCTCCCATTGAAGACGATTATTCTCTCATGAATGTAGTTCTTGCAGAGGAATTTAACATGTATTTGCAACTTCAGATGTCCTCAGCTATGTACACAGAATCATAAAATCATAGAATCATAGACTACTAGAACTGGAAGGAACCTCAGGAGGTCATCAAGTCCACTCCCCTTTACTCATGGTGGGACCAAGCACTGACAGATGTTTATCTAACCTGCTCTTAAATATCTCCAATGATGGAGATTCCACAACCTCCCAAGCCAATTTATTCCAGTGCCTAACCACCCATACAGTTAGGAAGGTTTTCCTAATGTCCAACCTAAAATTCCCTTGCTGCAATTTAAGTCCATTGCTTCTTGTCCTATCATTAGAAGTTAAGGACAATAATTTTTGTCCCTTCTCTTTGTGACAACATTTTAGGTACTTGAAAGCTGCTATCATGTCCCCTCTCAGTCTTCTCTTCTCGAGACTAAACAAATCCAGTTCTTTCAGTCTTCCCTCATAGGTCATTTTGTTGTTCTTCTCTGGACCTTCTTCAGTTTCTCTACATCTTTCCTGAAATGTGTTGCCTAGAACTGGATACAATGCTTCAGCTGAGGTCTAATCAGCGCAGAGTAGAGTGGAAGAATTTCTTCTCATGTCTTGCTTACAACACTCCTGTTAATAAATTCCAGAATCATGTTTGCTTTTTTTGCAAGTGTCACACTGTTGACTCATATTTAGCTTGTGCTCCACTATGACCCCAACATCCCTGTCTGCAGTACTCCTTCCTAGATAGTCACTTCCCATTTTTGTATGTGTGAAACTGTTTCTCCTTAAGTGGAGTACTTTGCATTTGTCCTTGTTGAACTTCATCCTATTTACCTCAGACCATTTCTTCAATTTATCCAGATTATATTGAATTATAACCCAATAAAGAATTTGCAAACCCTCCCAGCTTGGTATTAGCCACAAATTTTATAAGCGTACTCTCTATAATACTATCTAAATCATTGTTGAAGATATTAAACAGAACCGGTCCCAAAACTGATCCCTGTGAAGCCCCAGTTATGTCCTTCCAGCATGACTGTGAATTGATAACTACTCTCTAAGAACAGTTATGCGACCAGTTATTCACCTAGGCTATGTCTAGACTACAATGATTTATCGGAAAAAGGTACACAAATTTGGAAGAGGGTTTTCCAAAATTTGGCCAGTCTACACTTGGCCAAATTTCAGAAAAAACTCCTCTTTTGGAAGAGCCCTTCTTCCTCATGGAATGAGGAAGACAGGGCTTCCAAAAGAGCATCTTCCGCAAAAAAAAGTGGAAGAACAGACGCGTTCCCTGGACACGGAGGAGATATCCCGGAAAAACCCCATAGTGTAGACATAGCCCTACCTTATAGTAGTCCATCTACGTTGTATTTCCTTAGTTTACTGATAAGAAGAACATGCGAGACTGTATCATGTTGTGTGGCCTCTAGTTGTCCTCGCATTTAGATACATTACTCTGCCATTATCTATCAGAAAGATCCTTATGGAGAATATAATGGTAATGCTAGCAGAAAGATTTGAAGATGTAATTTCTTGTGATTTTCTCTTGTTTTACATCATGATGGTCTTAGTTAAGTCCACTATTACTGTAGAATGTGTGACAGTTTTAAAGACCAGTTTGTGCATTTCATGTTTTTCCAAAGTATTGATTTTTTCCCCAAAAAATATTGATGCACAGAAAGTTGCACAAGAACTGAAAATACGCAATAGTGTGGTTCTATAACATAGCCTTTGAACTCATGCAGTTGATGCCATCTAGTGTTTAGTTTTATACCATGCATTGTGTTCTAAGATCTGACAAGTATTCGGATTTTTGTAATTATCCCATTAGAAGCTAGCTTAATGGGGAGAGAAGGTGACAGAAAAGTCGCTGTGATATAAAATCGCAAATACCGGAAAGTAAGGGATCACACTGACAGTGCAGAATGGGAACCTTTAGACCTTGCTTTGCCATAACTCTTGAGATTGAAGGTCCAAAAACCTGGAGATTTTTTGAGTAATATGCATTTTGACTCCCCCCAGATTAGCGACTCCTTCATCTTGGGAAGCATCATTAATCATATGTTTAACCTGTGTTTTTGGTCTGTAGATGGTTTCTAGCTATTCTTGCAGGCAATGCATGTGCAAGTGCACATTTAATCACACACATGCATGCTGTCATGTGGCCCAACAGTTGTAGCCATGTATGGGGTGCTCCACACTGTGGCTATCAGTACCTTTTTATCATGTTGAATCTGTCTTGTGGAAGTGCTGCGTTCACTGCCACCGAATTGAGGTAAGCACAGATGAATTCTAATTGTTGAGTTGATTCCGTTGTCGATTTCTTTTTATTTATTTGTAAATCAAGACTCTGGAAGAAATCTGTCATTGTTTGGGTAGAGCAAATGGTGTCTGATCAAATGTTTAACTTCAAATGACAGTCCTCCAGGTAAGGGAATATTATTATTTCTTGTTTTCTAAGTGTATCATTACAATGAGGATATTTGAAAAAATGCAGGATGTGGTTGACAGGCCAAAAGATAAAAGCTTGCATTAATAATGGTCTGCATCCAAAGTAAATCTCAGAAAATGCCTGTGGGTATCTTAACATGAAAATAAGCATCCTATAGGTCGAGGACTGAAAATCAGTCCCCTCACTCCAGTACTGGTGTTGTTATTAAGGTGACTATCTTGAACCACTGCTTCTTCCCAAATTTGTTCAGTCACTTGAAGTCAAGGATAGGTTGCCATCCCTCATTTTTCTTTTGTGTTAAAAAGCAGTGGGAGTAAAATCCCTGCCCCCTGTGTTAGAACATAAGAACATAAGAACATAAGAACGGCCGTAGCGGGTCAGACCAAAGGTCCATCTAGCCCAGTATCCTGTCTGCCGACAGTGGCCAGCACCAGGTGCCCCAGAGGGTGGACCGAAGACAATGATCAAGCGATTTGTCTCCTGCCATCCCTCTCCAGCCTCTGTCAAACAGAGGCCAAGGACACCATTTTATCCCCTGGCTAATAGCCTTTTATGGACCTAACCTCCATGAAATTATCTAGCTTCTCTTTAAACTCTGTTATATTCCTAGCCTTCATAGCCTCCTCTGGCAAGGAGTTCCACAGGCTGACTACACGCTGTGTGAAGAAGAACTTTCTTTTATTAGTTTTAAACCTGCTACCCATTAATTTCATTTGGTGTCCTCTAGTTCTTCTATTTAGGAACTAATAAATAACTTTTCTTTATCGGCCCTCTCCACACCACTCATGATTTTATACACCTCTATCATATCCCCTCAGTCTCCTCTTTTCTAAACTGAAAAGTCCCAGTCGCTTTAACCTCTCCTCATATGGGACCCGTTCCAAACCCCTAATCATTTTAGTTGCCCTTTTCTGAACCCTTTCCAAGGCCAAAATATATTTTTGAGGTGAGAGACCACATCTGTACACAGTATTCAAGATGTGGGCGTACCATAGTTTTATACAGGGCGGTAAGATATTCTGGGTCTTATTTTCTATCCCTTTCTTAATAATACCTAGCATCCTATTTGCCTTTTTGACCGCCGCTGCACACTGTGTGGAAGTTTTCAGAGAACTGTCCACGATAACTCCAAGATCTCTTTCCTGATTTGTCGTAGCCAAATTAGCCCCCGTCATACTGTACGTATAGTTGGGGTTATTTTTCCCGATGTGCATTACTTTACACTTATCCACATTAAATTTCATTTGCCATTTGTTGCCCAATCACTCAGTTTGGTGAGATCTTCTTGGAGTCCCTTACAGTCTGCTTCTGTCTTGACTATCCTAAACAGTTTGGTATCATCCATAAACTTTACCACCTCACTGCTTACCCCTTTCTCCAGATCATTTATGAATAAGTTGAACAGGATTGGTCCTAGGACTGACCCTTGGGGACACCACTAGTTACCCCTCTCCATTCTGAAAATTTACCATTTATTCCTACCCTTTGTTTCCTGTCTTTTAACCAGTTCTCAATCCAAGAAAGGACCTTCCCTCTTATCCCATGGCCATGTAATTTACACAAGAGCCTTTGGTGAGGGACCTTGTCAAAGGCTTTCTGGAAATCTAAGTATACTATATCTACTGGATCCCCCTTGTCCGCATGTTTGTTAACCCCTTCAAAGAACTCTAATAGATTAGTAAGACAGGATTTCCCTTTACAGAACCCATGTTGACTTTTGTCCAACAAATTATGTTCTTCTACATGCTTCACAATTTTATTCTTTACTATTGTTTCGACTAATTTGCCCAGTACCGAAGTTAGACTTACCGGTCTGTAATTGCCCGGATCGCCTCTAGAGCCCTTTTTAAATATTGGTGTCACGTTGGCTACCTTCCAGTCATTAGGTACGGAAGCCGATTTAAGGGATAGGTTACAAACCACAGATAATAGTTCAGCAATTTCCCATTTGAGTTCTTTTAGAACCCTTGGATGAATGCCATCCGGTCCCGGAGATTTGTTAACATTAAGTTTTTCTATTTGTTCCAAAACCTCCTGTAATGACACTTCAATCCGGGACAGTTCCTCAGATTCATTACCCACAAAGGACGGTGCAGATTTGGGAATCTCCCCAACGTCCTCAGCCGTGAAGACTGAAGCAAAGAAATCATTTAGTTTCTCTGCAATGGCTTTATTGTCCTTGATTGCGCCTTTTATAGTTCAATCGTCTAGGGGACCCACAGGTTTTTTAGCAGGCTTCCTGCTTCTAATGTACTTAAAAAACATTTTGTTATTTCTTTTTGAGTTTTTGGCTAGCTGTTCCTCAAAATCTTTTTGCTTTTCTTATTACATTTTTACACTTGATTTGACAGTGTTTATGTTCCTTTCTATTTATCTCACTAGGATCGGACTTCCACTTCTTAAAAGATACCTTTTTGTCCCTCACTGCTTCTTTTACATGGTGGTTAAGCCACGGTGACTCTTTTTAGGTCTCTTGCTATGTTTTTAATTTGGGGTATACATTTAAGTTGGGCCTCTATTATGGTGTCTTTAAAAGTTTCCATGCAGCTTGCAGGGATTTGGCTCTAGTCACTGTGCCTTTTAATTTCTGTTTAACTAACCTCCTCATTTTGTGTAATTCCCTTTTGAAATTAAATGCCAGGGTGCTGGTCTGCTGAGGTGTTCTTCCCACCACAGGAATGTTGAATGTTATTATATTATGGTCACTATTCCCAAGCGGTCCTGTAACGGTTATTTCCTGGACCTGATCCTGCGCTCCACTCAGGACTAAATCGAGAATTGCCTCTCCTTGTGGGTTCCTGCACCAGCTGCTCCAAGAAGCAGTCATTTAAGCCATTGAGAAATTTTATCTCCGCTTCTCTTCCTGAGGTGACATGTATCCAGTCAATATGGGGGTAATTAAAATCCCCATTATTATAGAGTTCTTTGTTTTGGTAGCCTCTCTAATCTCCCTCAGCATTTCAATGTCAGTATCCCTGTCCTGGTCAGGTGGTCGGTAATATATCCCTACTGCTAATTTCTTATTTTTGGAGCATGGAATTACTATCCATAGCGATTCTATTGAACATGTTGATTCATTTAATATTTTTATTTCATTTGATTCTACATTATCTTTCACATACAGTGCCACTCCGCCACCCACCCGGCCTGCTCTATCCTTTCGATATATTTTATATCCCGGTATGATTGTGTCCCACAGATTTTCCTCATTCCACCAGGATTCAGTGATGCCTATTATGTCAATCTCCTCATTTAATACTAGGTACTCTAGTTCACCCATCTTATTAGTCAGACTCCCTAGCATTTGTGTAGAAGCACTTTAAAAATTTGCCACTGCTTATTTGTCTGCCCTTCCCTGATGCATTGGATTCCTTTGTACGCAGTTGTTTGTCTGCTCTGGCCCATGGTTTGCCCTCTCCCCCTCCTCTCTTTCTGACTACAGCTTAGAGAACCTCTATCAATGGATTCTCCTCTAAGAGAAGTCTCCCTCCGATTTACGTGCATCTCCACACCAATCGGCTTTCCCCCATCTCTCAGTTTAAAAACTGCTCTACAGCCTTTTTAATGTTTAGTGCCAGCAGTCTGGTTCCACCCTGGTTTAGGTGGAGCCCATCCTTCCTGTATAGGCTCCCCCTCTCCCAAAAGTGTCCCCAGTTCCTAATAAATCCAAACCCCTCTTCCCTACACCATCGTATGGGAAGTGTTGTATGGGAATAGTTTCCACTGCCCCTAATTGGAGATGATCTACATCTTGGCTTAGCAAATGTTTGTGAGTGGGTCCCTAAAGAGGGATGCGGAGGAGCGGTGGGTAGAGGGTAAAGACAGGAAAGGAAGTTATAGCCCACTTGGATGACTTCTTGGGTCCATTTGTTTGTGGTGATGGCACACCATTTCAGGAAGAATGGAAGCAAATGGCATACAAATAGATGGGTAGATGATGTAAACTCTGGGCTTTCAGATTTGTTTATTAGAGGAAGTAGGTTGAGATACTGCTGGTGGACAGGTCTTTGTAGTGGTCTCTGTCTGTTTTTGTTCGTAAGGCCTCTGGTGTTGCTGTATGTATGTTGGGCATTTTTTCCTCTGATATGATTGGTTTCTGTACTGTTTCCTTCTTGTGGCAGGTGTATGAATACTCAAGGAACAGAGGGTGGAGGCACAGGGCAACCATCCCCACTCTGAACCTATCTCCAGTCTGGCCCTGGCCTCAGCCCTGCCCTCAGCCGAGGTCCCGACCTCAGCTCCTGCCCCCAGCCTTACCTCCTGACTGCAGCCTGGCTCCCATCTGCAGCTCCTGCTCCCAGCTTCTGGCCTTGCCCCACTCTTGGCCACAACCCCTGCCGTAACTCCAGCTCCCAACTCCATTCCAGGACCAGGCTCCTGAAAGGGTGCAGATACATTACATTACAGGTATGGGAGGGCGTGACATAAAAAGTTTGGGACTTTTTTGGTATAGAGAGTTAAATGGGTTATATGGGTTTTGGCACTTCCCCTGCAACATTTGAAGTGTGAAGGGAACCCAGGCAGCCTGGCCCAATCATGGTTTGGTAATTCCGCTCACTCACTCATCCCCACTTCCTGTCAGGCAAAACCAGACAACAGATTGTCAGGAAAGTGAATGCACTCCTCCGTACAGAATTGGATGCAAATTGCAAGTTATCTGCATGAATTATGTGACCACTGAAAGCAATAATGAGCTGGAAAATGAATGAGTAAACAAACTATTTTCATGTAGATTTTGGCATCCAAACTATCTTTTAATATGGCGAATTTGTTCTTTTAGAAGGATAGCTTGAACTTTCTTCTCCGGAGGAGTCAAGTGCAGCTCTGTTGATGAACCATTTACCTGTGGTTTTGCAGGCATAGAAAGTAGCAGAGACATATTGTTTAACCATCCTTTTTTCAATGCCTCACCATTTGCATGATTTAACATAACAAGTATCTCTGAGATATTAGCCCAAAGAATTTATACTTGTTACTTTTTCCCATGTGCTTTGAATTAATGAGATGTAGAATGACTGACATGCACATTCCCATCTTATATGGGCACAAACCTTTCAGGTCCATAACAGACTTGGTTATGGGATTCGGCACGGTGGGAAATTGATAGCTGGGCAGCAATTCTGATCATTACCAGAAATCTGCAATCAGGACAGTTGCAATCCCTACTATTCTTCATAAAATCACTCCATGGAACCTCTAAGAATCCAGGAGCAAAAATCTGGGGAAGCCATAAATGATAAGCATTCACCATGAACAGCTCCATTTTCTTGGTATTGGTAAAGTATTTCCCCTGTTTACATTAAATGAATATTTTTTTCTACATTAATTAGTGGTTAGCCTTTATTTCACATTCACATAGTGTATCAGAGATATTTGTAGGAGCAGACAACATAGGAGTGTTCATAGATGCAGACTGCAGTAATCTATCCATGTATTTATATGATCTCAGCAACACAGTATCTCAATGCCTCACAACTGTAAATTGATTTTATCTTCACAACTGTCTTATGGGGTAAGAAAGTAGTACAGTAATTCCTCATTTAACACTATAGATATGTTTCAGAAAATGATCGTGTTAAGGGAAAATGTGTTATGCCGGGTCAATTTTCCCATTGAAAATAATGAAAAAGGTGGGGGTTGCTTTTCAAGCAGTGGCGTCTGTTGGGACCGGGACATAAGGTTGGGGGAGAAAGGGGACTGGGTTACAGCAGGGAGGGGAGGTGTTTGGCTCTGGGGAAGGGAAGGGGAGGAGAGGGGAGGGGGATTGGGTTGGGAGTATGCCCCTGTGACGGGTCTGCCGGGACCCGCACTGCATTCGGCGAGGGGGGGTCACCGGGGAACGGTGCAGCGAGCGGCGAACCCTCCACCGCTTTGCAGGGAGACGGGGGAAGCCCCGCGCAGCCGCTGGTGACGGGATGGCTAGGGAAACCCAGCTGCTGGCCTGCGAGCGGGTGTGGAGGAGAGGGGGCAAGGCGTCTGGCAAGGGGGAGTCAGCGGGGAACGGCACGGCGAGCAGGGAACCCTCCGCTGCTTTGCAGGGAGGTGGGGGAAGCCCCATGCAGCCACCAGCAATGGGCCAGCTGGGGAAATCGTGTTATTCCAGAGACGGTCGTGTAATTCTAAAAACATTCCCTAAAAAAAAAATCGTGCTATCGTGAAAACGTGTTAAGCGGGCACGTGTTAAATGAGGAATTACTGTATTCACATTTTGTAGATAGGGAACTGAGGCATAGGTCTATAGATTAAATCATACAATCATAGAATACTAGAAGAGGTCATCAAGTCCAGTCCACTGCAGTCATGGCAGGACCAAACACCATCTAGATCAGTGTTTCCCAATTTTATTTGGCCGAGGAACCCTTTTCAGCTTTTCAGAATTTCAAGGAACCCCTAGGTTTTTCAAGCAAAAAAAAAAGGGGGGGGGGCGGGAGGAGAGAGGGACCCACCAATTCATGAAAATCACATTCCTTCCCCGAGACACCTTCCCCCATCTCCCTTCCGTGAGGCCTCATCCGCTCTGTTCCCTCCTCTCCATCACTTGCTATCCCCCGCCCTTATACCTGTCTCAACCTAGTGAGAGTGAGGTGTGGGGTGGGAATGAGGGATTTGGGTGTGGGAAGGGGTGAGAAGTGCAAGCTCTGGGAGGGAATTTGGATGCAGGAGAAGGGGCTGTTGGCTCGGGGAAGGGGCTCTAGGCTGGGGAGTGTTGGGCTCAGGTGGAAGGTTGGGGTGCTGAGCAAGCCAGGGCTTGTGGATGTGAGGATGCAGGAGTTTGGGCTGGATATGTGAGGGACTCAGGGCAAGAAGGTTGTGAGCATGATGGGCTCAGGACACAGATTTGTGATGTGTGGATGGTGGAGGAATGTTGTGGCAGAAGACTGAGGATGTGGGGATGCAGGAGTTTGGGGATGTAAGAGGCTCAGGACAGGGGTTCCAGTGTATGATAGGCTCAGATTTGGGGTCAGGTGATGCAGGAGTGTTATGACGCTGCAGTGAAATGGGGTTTGGTCCCAATTGGGGCTTGTCCAGGCTTCATTTTTAAATAAAATATTATGTCAAACTCAAAAGGTTTTAGCATTGTCTTTATATATGAGAGGGGTGAGGAATCTGTTTTGAGTCAAAGGTCACTGACCCACAGAAAAGTCAGTTGGGGCCACACAAGTGAGATGCAAAAAACAAAAAAAAACCTCCTCCAAAAACCCCAAGCCTCACTAATGTGGTCCCAAATGTGCTGGTGGGGGTAGGGGACAGAGTGCTAGTGGGTGCTGGGGCTGGGGAGAGGGTGCTGCTGGGTGGAAGGATGCTGGCTCAGGTGGCAGGGTGCTGGGGCAAGCAGGTGGCAGGGTGCTGGGGTCAGGGACATGGTCCTGCTGGGCACTAGGGTGACTGGCAGGGTGCTGGGACAAGGAACAGCGTGCTGCTGGGTGCTAGCGTGTATGGCAGGGTGCTGGGGCCCGGGCCAGGGCCAGGGTGGTGCTGAGTCCTGGGGTGTGAGGCAAGGTGCTGGGGCCAGGGCGGTGCTAGGGTGGATGGCAGGGCTGCCAAGGAGCGGGATAGGGATGGGGTGCAGGATCTGGGAGGGAGCTGGGGGGCAGAAGGGGACAAGGTCTGGGTGGTAGGTAGGGTGCAGAAGCAGGCTGGATGTAGGGTGTCTGGCTACGAGGGTGGGTGCGAGGAGGGCCCTTGGGTAGGAGTTGGACCTCCCTGATCTGGCACCCTCTAGACCTGACTGGTCCCAGATGAGGAATTTTTGGACCAGGGGAGGTCATTTCAGGGCTCCTGGTTCCCCGCCCCCCTTTCCCACTAGGCTTCTTTGCACCTCTATCCCCTGCAACCGAACTAAGCTGCCCACCCCTGCTGGTTCCCTGCACTTCCCCCAAAACCATCCCTCACAATCCAAGGGAGTGCAGCACCAGTTCCCTGCAGCCCCTCACAGCCCAGCTGAGCTGCCCGTCTGTTCTGTATGCCCTCCCCCATCCACCTCAGCCCAGCTGAGCCCTGCACTGGTTCCCTGCATGCTTCCCCCACAGCACAGCTGAGCCCTGTTTCCCTGCACCTCCTCCAAGCCCCACAAAACTGCTGAGCCAAGAGTCGATTCCCTGCCCCTCCCTCCCCTTGAGTCTAGCCCCGGTTCCCGGCACCTCCCTCCTCCTGCAGTCAAACTGAGCTATGAGCTCCACACACACACACACACACACACACACACACCCCACCCCACAGCCCAGCCCAGCTCCCCACTCTGCAACCCAGCTGAGCTCAATTTCCCTGCACCTTCCCCCAAACCATGTAGATATGCTGAGCCAGTGCTGATTCCCTGCCCCTGCCTTCCTCCTCCTCTTGGCTGTGTCTACACTGGCACGATCTTGCGCCAAAGCGGCCGCTCTTGTGCAAAAATTTGCTGCCTGTCTACACTGGCCGTGTGTTCTTGCGCAAGTACACTAACGTTCTCATGTATGAAATCAGGGCTTCTTCCGGAAGAACTACGATGCTTCCGCTCAGGAATAAGCCCTTTTGAGCAACTATTCTTGCGCAGGAGGCCAGTGTAGATAGGCAACATGAATTTCTTGAGCAAGAAAGCCCTATGGCTAAAATGGCCATCGGCACTTTCTTGGGAGAGTGTCCACACTGCCATAGATGCTCTTGTGCAAAAGCACAGCTCGCACATGGCAGTGTGGATGTGTTCTTGCACAAGAACACTTGCAAGATGTTCTTGCACAAGAAACAACCAGTGTAGACATAGCCTAAGAGTTTCCTCACATGAGCAAAATGAATTTTGTGTTGTGCACCAGTATTGAGTTCATGTGGCTTGTTTGGATGTGCCACCCAAGTTATTAATAAATATTTTTAAACCTCTACCTTTTCCCTCTGCTGCCATGTCTCCTCCCTTGCTCCATCAGCTCCCTGGTGCCTGCTGTCCCCCCACTCCTCACCCTCCTCTGCTGTCCTGACTCCTGCTCTTCTCACTGTCCTCAGCCCTCCTGCAACCTGCCCCCTCCACCAGCCCTTCTCTCTCCCTGTGCCCACTTCTCCAGTAGCCTCACTCTGATCATGTGAGCTACCCTCCTCATCCCCTCTTCTAACACCTCCTCTACAAACCTGCCCTGCATCTCTCCTCTGATGGTGGTCCCTCCACTGCAGGTGTCTGCCCTTCTGCTTCACCCCAGAATCCCTTGGCACCTGCACCTTCTCTTATCCCTGCACCCTCCTGGTGCCTCCCTTCCCTCACTTCCCCTGCCCCCTTTGCTCCATTTTTCCTGATGCCCACCCCTCACCACCGTCTGCCCCCATTCCCCTCATGCCCCTGTGCCCTCTCACATGACTTGCTCCATCCCAGCCTTCCTCATGCCCACCCCTTCTTTCAAGCCTTCTCCGAGCACCTCCCCTCACCCCTCTAGCCCCCAATGCCCTTACCTTCTCCTTCCCAGCATCACCCTGTCCCCTCCCACTGACACCTCTCCCTCCTGCCATTTTCCTCATTGTCTGCACTTGGCCCCTGCCATTTGTCTCTCTCCACCCCTGTCCCTTTGGTGCCTTCCCTTCCCCTCCGCCTCCGCACAAGCACCTTCCTCTCCCAGCCCTTCCCCTTTCCCTCTGCACAAGCCCCTTCCCTTCCCTTCCCTTCCCTTCCCTTCCCTTCCCTCCCTCTCCCTCTCCCTCTCCCTCTCCCTCTCCCGTACCTTCTGCCTTCCACTTTGTGGGGCCAGAGTCTGTGCTCTGTCCCCAGACTCTGAACCCGCAATTCAGCCATGCGGCGCAACACAGCGCCCAGCAAGTTTAAAATCCCGGGCCGTTACGTCACGTGACGTTACGTCACGTCCGGGTGTCTCCCCACCCACTGGTTTGAGCGCGCTGCACAGGGCAGCAGCAGCCAGCAAGGGGGAGCTCAGAGAAGGCTGCGCACGGCAGGGACAGGTCCGGGTCCGGGGACGGGGGAGAGACGCTCTGGGGCCGGGGTGGGAGGACTCACGGAGGGTGCGGGGTCGGGACCCGCTCCAGCTCCAAATATTGCTGGAGCATGGGCACCACGAGCCCACACAACTCGCCGCCCATGCCTCTGCTGGCTAGCCAGCTCTCTCTCTCTCTTTTTCAGAGGGGGCGGGGGAGCGCCCGCTCCTCGCGGAACCCCTCGTTTTGCTCCGCGGAACCCTGATTGGGAAACACTGATCTAGATCATCCCTGGCAGATGTTTATTTAACCTGTTCTTAAATATCTTCAATGATGGAGATTCTACAATCTTCCTAGGCAATTTCTTCCCGTGCTTGGAATGGCAATAAATAGAAACACTCCACTGGAAGATGATGCTGATGACTGTACTAAGTGAAGTGTACTGTGTCAGGACTAGTCTATACAGGCAAGTTACAGTATAGTAAATCAGCTCATAGTTCTCTAACTCCCAAGATATTCACACTGACAAAGCAGTTGGTGCACACTATATCCACTGTTGCTGCACTGGCAGATGTAAAGCACTGGTAGTTACATCGCTGCTTAGAGTTCTGCAGGAAAACAGCTGTTGTTGTGTGTCCACTAGGGATGTGAGGGTACATCTAGACTGTGTTTCTCTTTCACAACACTGAAACACCGCATCTTTAAAAGTGCCCGCTATTTCCCAAAATAGGATGCTATTCCAGCATCCCTGTAACCCTCGTTGCATCAGGGTTAAGGGATTTGTCAGAATAGTGACTTATTTTGATTTAGACTCTGAATAAGCTACGCAATTTGTGTAGCACAAATTGCGTAGCTTATTCCAACAGAAGGGTGCTGTGTAGATGCACCCTTAGTGTGAAAGGATACGTCTACCCAGCAGCGTTATTTCAGAATAACTGACGTTATTTTGAAATAACAAAATGCGCATCTACACGGCAAGCCATTATTTCGAAATAATGTCGAGATGGAGGACTTCTTACTCCAACTTCTGTAACCCTCATTTCACGAGGACTAAGGGAAGTCGAAGGAAGAGTGTTCTTCCTTTGACTTCCTGCTGTTTAGACAGCGCCAAAAGCTGAGTTAAGCTATTTAGACTTCAGCTACGCATTTGATGTAACTGAAGTTCTGTATCTTAATTCGACTTTTGCCCTGCAGTGTTGACAAGCTTAACTAACCATTTAACCAATAAGATGATGCTTATCAATTAATGGTGTTGGTTAAACTCAGCCAGCTCCCAGGGAGGCAGCTTTGCTAAGGCAGGGACTCCACTACAGGGAACTCCACTCCCGGGGAAGAGGCTTCATTGCTGCAGTGAAGCCTCCTCCCCGGGAGCTGGACGAGCAGCAGCAGGGAAGCTGCTTCCCTGGGGAACAGAGCTGGCAACGGCTTCTCTGCAGCAGGAGAGGTTTTGCTGTAGGCTCTACACCATAAAGCTCAGTGAGCAACACTTTACCTCTGCCAGTGTAGACAAAGCCTCAATTTGGATGAAGGCAAAGGAATAAGCCACAAAACATAATCTGAAGGTACACTGGTTAGATGGTAGATTTTCTGTCTTGGCAGTGGGTTAGACTAGATGACTCTTGTGGTCTTTTTTAACCCTGTGATTCTATGACTTTGAAATTAACATTCTCAAAGTCATATTCAAATGGTTTTAGTCAAAACAATAGTGTTTTATGGCAAACGTTGTACAATAAATTAAAAGCAACAGCCTAACAATATACTAAAAGAGTGCATTGCAGAACTGATATAGCTGTTCAGTGTGTAATGTCATATATATACAAGCTGACTTTATGTCTAGTGCTGGTCTCTACACACATTAATAAGCCCTATACTTAGAAATCTGTATAATACAAGTGGAAAGGACCACAAATCAAGAATACATCAACAAATAGTCTCCAACTCCCTTCTCCGCTATGCAGACTAAAATGTATTTAGTGTGTATATTGTTTTCTCCAAACAATTTTAAAGTAATAATTTGTAAACTTAGAACAGTAAGAAATGCAGAAATAATAAAAAAAGGTTTATATATAATGAAAATGTATTTAAATCTTAAACCAGTGAGGCACTATGTACCGAGATGCAGCCTAGTGTAATTTCTAGAGGCCTAAGTATACACAAATCTCAATATATAAGTGACTACCAGACATCTTTGGGTATCTGTGTATTGTACATAAACAAGTATTATTAGAGATCACAATGTGAGAATATGCTGCTCCCCCTTCTTTCAATGACAGGATATGAAGCCTGGTCCTTGGTTTATCATTTTTAAGGTTATTTATTATAACATTTTAGCAGTGGTGATCTCTGCCTCTTTTGTTTAGACACTAATTTTTGCACAAGAGTCTGGAACTTATTCTTTAAATCATACAATTTTAAATTTTCTTCCCCTTTTTATATACTTGGGTACTATTAACTACTGCAGGAGCATGTTTATGCCTGTATGACTTAGAAGTTTGCCAATATATAGTGTTTTATTAATAGCTGGCAACATGTATGACATCACTAAGCACAATGGGGCCATTGTGTGCTGGAGGCTACTACCCAGCTGGCACGTGTTCTGTGGCATCTGCAATACAGACATACCCTCTGCTTTTATTCTGATCTTGCTTGTGTATTTCACCCTGTTAAAACAATGCAAGGGGCTGGACTAGAGGACATGTAGGATCTCACCGCTCTTTTCAGCCATATATTTCTAAAATAGCAGGCCAGCGGAATTTGACTCGTTTGAAGGAAGATGCCCTTGCTTGGGAGAGATGTTTCCCCCTATAAGGACAGAAGGTTGTGTGTAGACTATGTCTGAGATGGGGGGGTTTGAACAGGTATTTTCCAGCTCTCTCTGATCCTCCAGGCACTTAGCATAGGTCTACGTCAATAAAACACCTGCGGCAGATCCGTGTTTGGCTCGTGATGCCAGGCTACCGCACCGCCATGTAGCCCAACTTGGGCAGGAGCCTGGGCTCTGGGACCCTTCCCCCTTGCCGGGCCCCAGCGCAGAGTCAGTTTTGTAGCCCCAGAAGCCGGGACCAGCCCTGAGCCCGGGGTGGCCCGTCCATATAGGCGAACTAGGCGGTCGCCTAGGGTGCCAAGCTAAATGGGGCGCCAAATGGTGGTGCAATATCATTGCGGGGTTTGGAGGTGGGGGCACCCATTGCATGGCTCGCCTAGGGCGCCAGTTGCTGGCAGCTAGTCTAGGGCCGCCCCTGCCCGGGCCTTTCACTGCACTGCAGACAAACTGCGCTCAGCGAGCTGGGGCACGGGCTAGCCAGGCCAGGTGTGGGCTGCCTACGGAAGGCATAGCCCTCCCGCAGCAGGACGTGCACGCCTCGCAGGCGCTTATTCGCGCCCAGCCCACCTGCCCGCCTGAGGCGCCGGCTGCTCCCCGAGCCTCACCTGGCTGTGACGAGCCGCTTTGCGCTTACACCTGGCCGGCGGCTCCTCAGCCAGTGGGCCCGGGGCGCGGAAGGGAGGCGGGGCCCGGCCGCTCGGGGTGCGGGGATGAAGAGCCGATATGGCGGCGGTCGCTGGCGTCTCCGCGCTGCGCTCCAGCCTGCTGCGGCCGGGGCGATGGCGACGCCCGCCCGGCGGCGAAGCCGGCTCCAGCAGCAGCAGCAGCAGCTGCTCCGCGCCGGGGAGAGCCGTCAGGTACGGGCCCGTCCTAGGGCGGGAAAGGTCGTTCCCCTCGCGCTCCTGCCGCCCGGCCCCGAGCCAGGAGGCGCCACGAACGGGGGTGGCGGTTAACGGTTGGTGGGCGTTCGAGCCTAACGGCTGCCCCCGCGGGCGTTCGGGGCTGCGCGCGCGGCGGGGCAGCCCCAGCCGCAGGGGCGCTTCTCACCCCCTCCCGTGCTCAGTCAGTGCCTCAGGGGAGTCTACGCCCACGTGACCTCTGCTGGGAAGGGGGCACCCCCTTTGGGTGTTTGCCCTGCCAGACAGGGCGTTGGGGCTCAGCACCCTCGGGAGAGCCAGTGCGGGTGGCCTAGTCCAGGTGTGCAAAGAGCCTTCCCCTGGGAAATCCTGCCATTCAGCCTGGAAATCATGAGCCTTTTCTTTCCCTTCTGGTTTGCGTGCCCCAAAGATTCCCCGGGGTTGCTCTGCAGCCAGAGGGGCTACTGGTTTTCTTTTCCCAATGAAAGCTGAGCGTTGTGTGCACTCCCCTGACTCCGGCAGATGAGGCTTTAAGCAAAGCGACAAGCACTGGCAGACTCACAAATAAATTCCAGTGTGCCTGGCTGAGAGAGAAAACACAGGAGCTGGGAACCTGTGTAAGCACCTACCTTTGGCAGTTGAGCTCTCTGAGTAATCTCTCCATGCAGATGCTGGATAGGCCTATACTCCAAGGACTGTATTGGCTTACCTACACAGCCTACAGCAGGGCTACTTAACACGCGGCCCCTTTTGTTTGCGACCCGAGGTGTGGTTTGGGTTTACGCGAGGCTCAACATGCGGCCCGCAGGTGGGAGCCAAAACAAAAAAGTAGTCAATATAATGGTCTTCTGTCGATGTGGATTTTAGTAGTTAAATTCCTGGGCTGTCATTGCTCATTAAAAGTGCTGTCATAGGGTGGAAATCGGGTAAATAGTGCATTTTATTAATATCAGCAGAACTGACTTAAATGGGCCTGTGTGTTGTATAGTCTTGCCTTAATCTTTGTATTCATGTTCATCAGTGTGAAAGAAGCTATTTGCATATATGTTTGCATGTTTATGCAACCACACTTAAGTTGCAGTCCTTGTCATGTGCTGTGAGTATCATTGTGGCCCCCAGGGCTTCCAAAGTTGAGTAGCTTGGGCCTACAGTGACAAAGAAATTTTTTTTCAGTTGGTGTAGGAACTAAGGATATAAAAATTAAAAAAACAAAAAAAGCCCTAACCATGTAACTCTGAGGTGGGGAACCTAAAGCCTATCTGGCCCTAATTTTTCTGTGGGTCAGTGCGTTCCCCGCCCCTGGTGTAAATGATTGAATTTCGATTGGTTAAACCAGTGTTTCCCAAACTATGGGCCGCGGCAAAAATACACTGGGCCTCAGCGTGGCTGCCAGGGTGTTCAGGCTCCAAGCATGCCCGTGCGGTGCCGCGTCCCTGAGCCCTGGCTGCACAGAGGATGCGGCTGGGAGTTCCCGCCTCCCAGCTGGCCCGTGCGGCGCCGCATCCCTGAGCCCTGGCCTTGGCTGGACGGAGGATATGGCCAGGAGTTCTGGGCTCCCAGACTGCCCATGCGGTGCCATGTCCCCAAGCCCTGGCCCGGGCTGGACGGAGGATGCAGCCGGGGTTGCTGGACAGTGGTGGTCTCCATGCGTGAGTGGCGGACTACTTCCAATGGGATTTCAGTGGCTCCTCCAGGAGGTGGGCTCTCTGGGGCAGCACAGTGCTTTGGCAGTGCCGGGGAGCGCAGGCCACCTGGCAAGGGCAGGGAAAGGGCTTCGTCTCCCTGGAAGCACGTGTATTTTCATGCAGCCAAACCTGTGTCATTGGTTTTCCTGTCACGTGATACAGCAGCCTTAGCTTGTTTCTGCACAGTGGGACAACGTGCACATCCTCTTAGGTTAACTGCCTAAGCTTTCTTCATTTATTTTCAATAACATACCCTCTCATTTTCATCTTCAGTATGGATAAATGGCTGAAGAATGTGACTGGAAATACAACTAAAAAAATGTTTGAATGATGTGCAGCCTAGTACCAGTGAGAATAAGAAGATAAAAACTCCTTGGACCCGCAATTATTCTGATGAGTATTTGAAATTTGGTTTTGTAAGTGTTGGTAGTGATAATCACTTGCCATTATGCCTAATCTGCCTAATCACAGAACTATCCAACGAGTGCATGAAACCATCAAAACTGAAACGCCATTTGGAATGCAAACATCCAGAATACGCGAGTAAACCCATAGATTTTTTTCATAAATAAGAGAAATGAATTAGCTTTTGCTAAAAAAAGCATGAGAAGTGCACTTTCAATGGGCTCTTCAAATGAAAACTTTTTGTTGGCTTCATATGAAGTTTCAAAACTAATAGCCGAGACAGGTTACCCACATACTGTTGGTGAAAGGTTAATACTTCCTGCATTGAATATTATTACATCCCGTATTTATGGAGGAAAAAAGGGAAATCAGTTGGGTTCTCTGTCTTTATCCAACAATACAGTGAAACGTAGAATTGAAGAAATGCGAAAAATATTGAAGAAACGCTCATTCGACTACAGAATAGTCAGTTTTTTGCAGTACAAGTGGATGAAAGTACTGATATAGCTGATGCTGCCAATTTGATGTGTTTTGTAAGATATGATTATGAAAGCTCCATTCAAGAAGATCTCTTATTTTGTAAACCACTTCCAACAAGAACAACAGCTGCCGAAATTTTTAAGCTAATCAATAATTTTATTATTCAAAGCGATATTGACTGGAAAAAGTGTGTTGGACTGAGCAGTGATGGGGCTCGAGCAATGGCAGGGTCTCGCACTGGGCTTGTCCCGCGGATTCGAGCTGTAGCCCCTGACTGTGTATGGGTGCACTGCAGTATTCACAGAGAGGCACTAACTGTGAAAACTATGCCATCACTTTTGAGTTCCACTCTTCAAGAATGTGTAAAGTTTATAAATTATATAAAATCTCGTGCTTCGAATTCCAGAATCTTTACTGCTTTGTGCAATGAATTAGGAAGTGAACATGAGCATCTCTTACTACACTGTGAGGTTCGATGGCTGTCGAAAGGAAACATTTTGAAACAACTCTTTGAAATGAAGGATGAAGTTTTATTGTTCTTGGAGCGACACCCTCCATCGGCAAAATATGTTATATTTACATTTAAAGACAGGTTTCATGAATTTGATTGATTAACAATGGTGGCTGGCTTATGTGACATATTTTGTCTTTTAAATTATTTAAGTTTGAATTTACAAGGCACTAAAATTAATATTTTCAAAGTTCACGAAAAAGTTGAGGCAACAATTTAAAAACTTTGTTTATGGACACAGCGAGTTAACAAGAGAAACTTTAAGTCTTTTTGTACTTTAACTGAATTACAAGAAAAATATGCTGAAACTAATATCTCAGATGCGATTTCTGCAGCAATCCAAGAACACCTCTTGGGGCTAACATCAAGTTTAAATGAATATTTTCCTCCAATTGATGCCAGTAAAATGTGGATTAAGACACCGAAAATGAAGAAATACTACAATTGAGTGCATCAGAAGTGGATTCATTAATTGAACTTTCCTGTGACTCTGCCTTAAAAAAGAACTTTGATAAACTCTCCTTGATTGATTTTTGGTTGAGCTGTAGAAATTAATATTCACATTTATCTGAGAAAGCAGTCAAATTCTTAATGCCTTTCGTCACGACATATAAGTGTGAAACTAGTTTCTCATCTTTGGTTTTCTTCAAAAATAAATATAGAAATAGATTGAATGTTGAATCAGATTTGAGGATAATACTTTCTTCTTTTGCTCCTGACATAAAGTTGCTATGTGATGCAAAACAACATCACCCTTCCCATTAGTTCTCTTTTTAGTTATTTAAAAGTTATAAAGTGCACACAAATGACTTATATTCAACTCATTCAATTATAAACAAACAAACTTTACAACTGTTAAAATTCTACTGGTTAAATTGTAATTAAGATTTATGTTATGTACTGTTATTATTGTGAATAAATAATACACAGTGAAAATGTATTCATTTTTCATTCTTTTTCTTAATATGCATTTATATTTTTGGGCTGCAAAAAACAGTACTAAAAAAATGGGTTCCAACTGAAGTAAAAAGTTTGGGAAACCCTGGTCTAGCCAGCTTTCTATCCATCTTACAGTCCACTTATCCAATCCATATTCCCTTCACTTTCTGGCAAGAATATTGTGGGTGACCGTATCAAAAGTCTTGCTAAAGCTGGCACTGACGGCTTTGGGAGGACCAGAAACTTATTTGCATATTCATCATTTGCTTAATGAATATGCAGATTAATGTTACCGGTCCTCCAAAAGCTCGTGAATGGATTTACTGGTCCCCGTCTCAAAAAGGTTGGGAACCCCTGAGTTAAACACTCCACGGGCTGCTAGACCTATGGGCTGCTGGCTGTGGCCAGGAGTTCAACTGTTAAGGTTAACCGATAAACTAATGCTTATCGGTTAACCATTTAATTGGTTAAATTCTAGTATCCCTATTAGCAACAACATGTCCCCAAATGATCGTAGCTAGATCAACAGAAGCAATTTTTCTATTGACCTAGCTGTGTCTACAGGAAATTAGATCAGTACAACTACCAGAGTCATGGTGTGGATTTTTTCATAGCCTTCACTGATGTAGCTATGCTGATCTAACATTTAAATGCAGATTAGTGTTACAGGCTATTCAGATATTTTGAATGAGAGAAAGAGAATTGCAAAATATTTATTTTGAAAATGGAGATGTTAATGGATTTATTGAAATTTAAGAAAGTCCTTAATGTCCAGAAGCAGACACTGAACTATAATTACCCCTCTGGGAGGGGTACTTGGAAAATGATTGGTATTTTTTAAAGGTTATACTTGACCTAGAGTTATTTCTAACTACCATTTGTTCGGAGTCAAGAATTGTTTCTCTGTTATAGCCCACAAACTAATATTTTCTCTTTGTTAAAGAGTGTTCTTTATAGAAAGACGGTATAATATTGTGACACTTGTTTGTACTTTTGCATAGGACATGAAAAAATACTGTAGTTGGATGCCTTGTGTTTTAATATAATTTGTTCAGGAACATCATAAAAAAGGACTAAATTTTTGTGGAAAGTTTTGTTGAATATACTATAGTGATCAACAAAAAGTCTTGTTAAGTCTCCTACCTTGACTGTGTAACACATGGTTTAACATGCTCAGCTACATACTTAATTAATAAGTACTTTCGATACCACAGTCTGACTATTTTTTGCTATCATTGGGGGTGAATGTGGGATTTTAGTCAGTTTCTTATCAGAGGTCTTTTTAAGTCTGTTCCGGGATAAATATTAGTATTGTAACACTGGACTTTAAGTACTTCATATTAAAAATATCCTACATGGAAACAATGTTGTTTGTTTTCTTTTAGAATTAGTGAAGAGCAATCTGCCAGCACTACTGTGCTATATTAAGTAAATGTCTACCCAAATAGCTCTTCTTTCATTTTTCCAGAAAATAGCAGAAAGAACCGATCCTATTGTTCCTGAGATGGAGGTGATTAAGAACATTGTCTAAAATATTGCCTTTTTCTATTAATAGTTTTTTGGATATATGATGCTTTTTGTTGTTATCCTTTTCCAGATCTTCCAAAAATACTTGCTCCTATGATAATTAATTCAACAAGTCACATAGTTCTGAGTGTATTGATTTTAAGGGCATTGGCATATCAGGGAACGAAAGGGACAGGATGTAATGAGCCATATGATCCTCCTGGATTTGGAGTATTCTATTACCTTTTTAAATTGATGTCGGAGAACTTTATCTTTGGACTTTGTCAGTTACTGCATTTAATAATAAAAAACATTCACTGTGTATATGGTAGTGCTGTAAATGTACACAAACTTTATAAACATTAGAGTATTTTATTTCCTTGCTGGGCTTTCTCAGAGCTCAGTCGTTCCAGTGGTCTATATTGGGGGGGAAAGTACCTAGTATAACCTAAGCAGTGAGGTTTAAACTGATAGTGTAGACATCCTCACTCTCACATAAGTGTCTTTCTTGGCTTAATTTAGCTTAAACTCCTTCCCCAGGAACATGAAACAAGCTGCTCTTACACTGGAATAAAAACATCCACATAAGGGGTTACTCTGGTAAACCATATGAAATATAGCTAGTTGAACTTTCCAATGTAGACAAGGTCTAAGAAAAAGGTTTGTTTTCATCTGTTACTTTCATTGACTTGTTCAGCGGACAGAAGTGCAACTAGTGGGTTTTTCCCCCCCTCTGAAGTGTTAATATTTTGTTTCTTGACTTAGTAGTTTAATTACATGTGTTAATTTTGCCATATTTGAAGTCATCTGTATTTTGACCTGAGTAGGCTAATAGGAGGAAAATAGGTTTTTAATGTTTAACTTTTTTTAAAAATCCCATTCCTGGATGAAAAGTCATATCAACTTTTCTCAACAATATCATCACTCATAATAGAAGGAAAGAAGTTTGAGAATATCAGGGTGTCAGAGGAAGGCAAAATAGCAGAATTTTTCATTTGTTTTTCTGTTTTAAATCAGTGGTTCTCAACCTTTCTAGACCTACTGGAACCCCTTTCAGGAGTCTGATTTATCTTTCAAATGACCAAATTTCATATAGCTTAAAAACAACTTGCTTACAAAATCAGACCTAAAAAAGTGACACCGTATGCTATCGCTGAAAAAATGCTTACTTTCTCATTTACCATAAAATCAATTGGTATATACAAAATTTTTTTTACACTTCAGTGTATAATATAAAGCAATATAAACAAGTTATTGTATGAAATTTGAGTTTATACTAACTTTGCTAGTGCTCTTTTATGAAGCCTTTTGTAAAACCAGGCAAATGTCTAGGTGAGCTGATGTATCCTCTAGCACAGTGTTTCTCAAACTGTGCTCCGCGGAGCCATGGGGCTCCACAAGACATCTCCAGGGGCTCCACAAGGTTGACAAACTGGAAACATTGATAGGTACAACACATACAATCAGTGGACTGCTGGGGCTCCACATAAATTTTTACGCAGGTAAAGGGCTCCAGAGCCCAAAAAGTTTGAGAACCGCTGCTCTAGCATATGTGTCCCCCAAGTGGACAACCACTGGCATAACCAGTATCTGGTAGACAGAATGGGCAATTTAAATCATTTATAAGAGTTTGCTGGTTTAAATGCAAAAGTGACAATATTTGCTGACTGTTATAAGAGGGTTCATATAGGTGCCTCAGTTATAAAGGAAATCTCTGGAGAGCTGGCTTCAGAAGAATAAATTAGAGATGTGTGATGCAATGTAATCATCCTGTTTGAATTCAGAAAACCTGACTTTTTTAGTAGCTTGCTTTATTTTAGAGAATTAGTCTCCTAGATGGTCTCTTGAATTAGGAGATGAACTTATTTGGAATATTTGTGTATTGGGATGACTAATACAAGAGAGAGTGTGCAGGCGTGTGTTACAGTATGAGAGAGATACAAAAATAGTATTTGTCACCATATCCTTTAAAGTATACTGAGACGCCTTTTAGCAATAATAGCAGTTATAGTGTACATTCTTTTATATTATTTAAGATTCTGTGGATTTCTAGTGAGAAATAATGGTGGAAAACCTCATCTTTTAGATGAAAAATAGAATTTACATTACTTGATCTTCGCTTTCAGTATAACTGGTATTTTACATTTTTTGTGTGTGTTTTTTAAGAATGTCTGCTGCAGATGTGAAAGACTAATCTTGAAGAAAAATACACAAATATTATTAATATTACTTAAACATTAAATGGTGTGTTTAATCATAAAGGGACACTGCCAAGTAATACTTTACAATAATTATTTGGATATTTACATCCATATGGACACAGGTTTGCAATTTCTGCTCATACTACTGTAGTCCTAAATAATCACTTTCTACAAGCTGATTGATATTAGCTGGAGGCTTAGAAGTGATAGTAAAAATTTGCAGCTTAGGTATGCTGAAAAAATGCTCATAAATAGAATGTTATATTGATAAAAGTGCTATGTTTATTAATATAACATAAGTTATGCAAAACAATACAGTGCCACAAAGAAGTAGAATCACATTGTAAATGGTGTGATGCCGAGTTGTGGGACAAGGCTGAGGTTACAAGACAGCGTGTTTATGCTTATTTGTTTCTCTTTTCTCTTCTAGGATCAGCACAGAGAAGAGAGTCCTTCCAGAATGCTCCACAGTCTGCTTTCCCTCATATTCCCTAAAACTGCTTTTAATCATTAAAGGGATTCTGCCAGTAATACTTTAAAATAATTCTTAATATTAATTTTACCCTAAATTGTGTTTAATTGCACTTAATCTTCTGAGAAGTCTAAATATCTATTGTCTATGCTGATTTTAGATATTTTTATATATCTTGAGTCACCAACAATGTTCTTGTTGTTTTAGTATTTTATTGTCCTGCCAAAATGTCTTCATGACTGTAGACATGTACTTAAGCTTCAGGGGTAGCCTAGTTAGTCTGTACAGGTACTAGTTGATGTTAAGACTAGGGTTGTTAAAAATCGTGTATTTATGTAAACATGTAACCACTGAAAATTTTAGCGGTTACGTGTTTACATGAAGGATGGCAGGTGGAGGCCAGTGCTCCTGGGGAGCTGGCTTTTAAGCTGGTTCCCCACCTCCCCAAGCACTGGCTCCCGTGCACCCGTGCTACTGCCTCCGATACATAGACAGCAGCGCATGGGGTGGGGGGAACGCAGCTCCAGGAACCAGCATGTGTAGGGGCTATCTGCCTCCCCGAGTACCTGTCCTGCCTGCTCTACCCCACTTTGCTGCTGGTGATTTTTAAATTTTGTACGTGTATTTGGGTGGTGGTTTTGTATTGAACATACAGAGGGGTTACCATCTATCCCTCCAAAAAATCATATTTATTGTTGTCACAAAATATGTGAGCAGTTTATTATACTAAAGGATAAATTAAAAACCAGTTAAACTATCTAGGTTTTAACTGAAGTTATAGCAATACATTGTGCAAATCAGACTAATATAATTTTCCAAGATGCTTTGGACTTGAACGTTAAGACTGCACTTCTAAGGTGAAACTCTGACTTCACTGAATTCAGTGGGAGTTTTGCCATTGATTTCAATGGGGCCAAAATTTCAGTCGTAATTGTTTTTTCATAATGTCCCTGGCATATTTATCAAACAGAGCTTAAACTGAAATATGTAATATTCAATAACAAAGCTCTGACAAGAAATTTAAGTAGAAAAATCTTAGTCGTTATTGGTATTGCACATTTTAAAACAAACAGACAAATGAAAAATAATTTACCACTCCACGGTACTGACACTTGACATGCACGAGTCAATTTCTTTTTTAAAAGGTGAAATAAATAAAATTTGTTGATGTTATAGCTAAGGTACATCTCCTATAGTAGTCTCAGGAGTTCTTGTTTGTGTAACTGAGATGTCTCAACACACATGGAAAATATGGCTAATTGTGAAAATATATTAATATGTTCTGTCGGTGTGCATTCTATTTTCTTAATAAAACATGATAAAGAGAATGTGTTTATGAATAATCTCAAAGAATTTAATAGCTGGACTTTTAAAGAATGAATATAGTAATGCTAAAAATCAATGTAATAGTCTACACATAGCTATTCTTTCTGTTTTCTTACCTTGATCTGAAATAATTTAAGTCTAAATGGAAATTGGGCAAAATTTCTGCTGGCTTTTTGGCCAGTAAAAGAAGAAGATGGAATAGTTTGCAAGGGGGGAAAAAAAGAGGTGGCCTGTGATTATTTTGACAAGACTGTGCACTTAGTTTACATGAAGAGTAAGCAAGCCCCCAAATGTGTGGGTTTTTTTTCAAATTATCTTTTATCCTTCTGGAAGGAGGCTCCTTCAGGTTGTGGTGTTTGGAAATATAACTGTAGGCATAGCAAACAGCGAACTGCTGCACCAAACACTGATTTGTCCCACAGAACTATCTACATTTTGCCTGCTGTTGTGTCACATCATGTATCGTTTCATCTGACAACTGGCCCAGTGGATTAGGAACACACTTTTGATTTAAAAAAAAAAGTCTTAGAGTTAGTCATGTTAGTCTGTAACTTTAAAAATGAGTAGTGCTATGGCACCTTAGAGACTAACAAAAATATATAGGATCATGAGCTTTCATGGTTAAAACCCAGACTCATGATCCTATATATTTTTGTTACTCTCTAAGGTGCCACAAGACTTACCCTTTTGATAGTCTGCAAATCTGGGAGTTGTGATGTTGGATTTCTGAATGAGTAAAATATTCGTCTTTGCTTTTCATGGAATTTGTATTGGTGACATTTGTGCTGAGGTTCTGTGAACTATAGTATGGCTAAAGCTAAAGAATATACAAAATGTAAAATATTACGGTAGTGTTAAAATTCTAATGTTAAAGACATGAAAGCAAACCCTTTCCAAACAGAGCTTACCTGTGATCTCAAAGGTACAATGACTCTGAGTTCTGCTAATCATAGATGGCATTACATAAATGTGGTAAAAATAAAATGTGTGGATCCAATGGACCATGCCAAAGATAAGAGGGGAATGCCGGCCACTTTTGAAATCCACAGGGAAACAAATTTCACAGATAACCAAAGCTTAGTGTGCTTTATGGCAAAGATTAGGAATTAGAAAGATAAAACGTTTTCCTTTTACATCGTTTCAGACTGAGAGTTTCATTTAAAATAGAGATGCATATTTAACAGATATAATGTGTTTCTGCAGAAATACCCAAGAAGTGCCTAAAATTGAGCTATGTTCAGTGTTCCTTGGTGCATATTATATTTACCAACTTAGCAGTGACATTTACAAAAACATGTATGTTTTCTGATAAAAGAGCAGTTACAGAGATGAAACTGATAATACAATAATTTGAGCATCCTTAAAATAATTCAAATTTATAAATTAAAGAATATATCGAGGAACCAATTTGGGGAAAGATAGGAATTTTCCATAATTTTAAAATTTAATTCCCTACATTTAAATAATTTTCATAACCTATAATACCCTTTATACACTAATAAGACCCTGGTTTTCCAGTAGTCCTTTTAGGGGTTTTTTCCCCCAAACTTGATTAAGGATCTTTCTGCAATTACATTTGGGGCTTAAAGATTCAAAACACTTGAATAACTTCTAAGGTGGAAAATGTTATCTGTATTTAATTCTTGAAAATTCTGCCTGTCAATTCACCTAGGATGTTTATATATAATATAAATATTATTTTGGTCAGGCATGTAAAATATCATTAGTCATATCTTGGTAAAGGTGAGAGAAGATTCGGTGCATAGGTTGTTACATTTTCTTCAAAATGCTTTTATTTATTTTCTACCCATGTTCAGGTGTTTTTCCTTGGTTGCTGAGTTCAAGCAGATCCATCCAGCTTTAGCAATTTTTAATAGAATGGCAAACCTTATTCATTTTCTGCCCCTCAAATGTATCCATTTACAAAGGGACCAGACTAAGGGTTTTGGGAAGGTTTAGCAAGATTGGGTTGATTTGTTTCTGAAGGGGATGATGCATGCGTGCAACTTAACAGTTTCTTTTTATATAGAGAGTATGAAAATAGCCTTTAATGCTCCATTCCCCTGAGGTCTAATGATTGTTTCATGTTGATTTGCATTTTAAAGTTTATCTTCACCAGGAAAAAGGCTGAAATCTTTTAATCTATGCCAAATTAGATTTTTTTTTTTAACATTTCTACGTTACCCCATATTATCAGGTTCTACAGTGGCACACTTGTTGGGGTGTAAAAGCCATTTCCACAAACAAGTAGCAATAAGCTCTCCCTCCCCCTATAATCTTATCTTCAATTTAGAGAGGATTATTTTAGATAAGGCCGTCATTACTGTTCGAGTTTATCTCTTCTTTGGACTTTCCCCCCCAGAATTTCTACAGAGTTATGGAAGTAATATCTATGAAATTGGGCATGGTGTTCCAGGTGGGCCTGTCCATGGCCTTTTATAGTGGTATTGTTTTGTTTGTTTTGCTTATGTTTATTTACAACTTCAGATTTACCCTGCAATTCCTTTGACCTTCTGTGCTTTAATAGAACAAATTGTGTCCATTTTCATATTAGTGCTAACTTTGAAACTTTCCTTTCATTGCCAGTACATTCCAGTACTCCATCCTGCATGTTATTGCTTTGTATTACAGTTTTTAAGCAATCTTTCTCAACTCTTCAATTGCTCATTAGCTGTTTTATAGTTCACTCTCTTAATGTACTTGGGTCTTCTTGAAGATTACCCTTATGCTTAAAACATTAATGATATTTTGAATATAAGAGACTTCAGCAAAATGCGCCACTAGGTGGGAACAGCTCTGGATTAGGTTGTTAAAGTACACTATATTCTCCTGTGTGAGCTGTTGCTATTTACAATTACCTTTTGCTTATGCTTGTATGATTTGAGATGGATGAAGCTGGTTTGTGGGTTGTTTTTTTGTTTTTTGTTTTTTTTATAACAACTAACAATCGTCCAAAGCACAGGCCTTGGTGATGATGGACTTGATGATGATTGGGGACTTCAACAACTATCGAGACCATCTACTGAGAAAATAACACAGCAAGGCATAGATTATCCAACAAGTCCTTGAAATGTATTGAAAATATTTTAATTTCAGAAGGTGCAGAAAGCTACTAGGAGGAAGGCTGTTCTAGATTTGATTTTAAAAATAGGGAGGAACTGGTTGAGGGTTTGCAAGTGGAAAGCAGCTAGGGTGAAAGTGATCATGAAGGAATGGTAGGAGGGAGAACAGCAAAATAAAGACAATGGATTTGAAGAAGACAGACTGTGGCAAACTCAGGGAGTTGGTAAGTAACTCCCATGGGAAGCAAGTCTCTGAAGAAAAACAATTGAAGACAGTTGGCAGTTTTCCAAAGAGACATTATGGTCACAAGAGCAAACTATTCCACTGCAAAGGAAAGATAGGGAGTATGGCAAGAGACCATCTTGGTTTAACCAGAATATTTTGAATTATCTAAAAATCAAAAAGAAGTCTTACAAAAAATGGAAATTAGATCAAGTTACAAAGGATAAATACAAACAAATAACACAAGTACATAGGGACAGAATGTGAGAGGCCAAAGCAGAAAGTGAGATCAAACTAGATAGAGACATAAAGGGTGACAAGACAACATCGTGCAAATATATTAGATGCAAAAAGAAGACCAAGGGTAGGGTAGTTCCATTACTTAATGAAAAGGTTAAAAACAATAACAGAAAATGTGGACCTGGCAGAGGTGCTTAATGACTTTTGTTTGTTTTCACCAAAAAGGTTGGTGGCAATTAAATGCTTAAGGTAGTGAATGCTGCTGAAAATGAGGTAGATTCAGATGTTAAAATAGGAAAAGAACAAGTTCAAAATTACTTAGCCAAGTTAGATGTCTTGAAGTCACCCGGGCCTGATGAAACCTATCCTAGAATACTCAATTAGCTAATGACTCAGAAACCTCAATCCACTATTATTTGTGAAAAGTCACGGAAGACGGGAGATTCCAGAATACTGGAAAAGAGCAAGTATAATGCCCATCTATTTAAAAAAAGGAAATAAGGACAAACCAGGAAATGACAGACCAGTCAGATTAACTTCTGTACTAGGAAAGATAATGGAGCAAATAATTAAGGAATCAATTTGCAAACATCTGGAAGATAAGGTAACAGCATGGATTTGTAAAGAACAAATCATATCAAGCCAACCTGATAGCTTTCTTTGATAGGAAAATCTAGTGGGTAAGAGGACAGCAGTAGATGTGATATGCCTAGACCAGGACTACTCAACTTTGGAAGCTCCGGGGGCCATGATGATACTCACAGCACATGCCGACCATTGCAACTTAAGTGTGGTTGCATATACATGCAAATATATATGCAAATAGCTTATTTCACACTGATAGGCATGAATACAAAGATTAAGCCTTAAGCCGGGCACCGGACCCAAACATGGCCAGTGTGAGCCAGTCTGCATCTCTCAGGCTCTACCCACAAGGCTAAGCAGCCAGCACTTCCCACAATGCCCCCGGCACTCCTGGCACCTCCTCCCTGGGTGCTAGAAACACCGACATCCTGTACCCATCTGTTCCAGCCAGGCCTTCCACTTGAGGCCTGGGAGACGCCTCGCGGTTGTGGAGCGTGTTCCCAGTGGAGGCCATATTCAAAGGATCCTGCCCATGGGCCACATGTTCAGCCTTGCGTAAACCCAAACCCAAACCGCACAATGGGCTGCAAACAAACAGGCCGTGGGCCACATGTTGAGTAACCCTGGCCTAGACTTTAGTAAAGTATTTGTTATAGTCTCACATGACCTTTTATTAATAAACTAGGAAAATACAACCTAGATGGAGCTACTATAAGGTGGGTGCATAACTGGTTGTTTAACCATTTCCAGAGAGTAGTTATCAAGGGTTCACAGTCATACTGGAAGAGCGTATAAAGTGGGGTCCTGCAGGGATCAGTTTGGGGACTGGTGATGTTCAATATCTCCATCAATGATTCAAATAAATGGCATAGAGAGTATGCTTATAAAGTCTGTGGAAGATACCAACTTGCAAGTGCTTTGGAGGATAGGATTATAATTCAGAATGATCTGGACAAACTGGAGAAATGGTCTGAAGTAAATAGGATTAAATTTAGCAAGGACAAATGCAAAGTCCTCCACTAAGGAAAGCACAATCAGTTTCACACATACAAAATGGGAAATGGCTGTCAAGGAAGGAGTACTGCAGAAAGGGATATAGGAGTTGGAGTAGGACCACAAGCTAACTTTGAGTCAATAGTGTGACTTTGTTGCAAAAAAAGCACACATTGTGGGATGTATTATCAGGAGTGTTGTAGGCAAGACAGGAGAAGTAATTCTTCCACTCTGCGCTGATTAGACCTCAACTGGGGTACTGTGTCCAGTTCCGGGCACCATGTTTCAGAAAAGCTGGAGAAATTGTAGAAAGTACAGAGAAGAACAACAAAAATGATTAAACATCTAGAAAACATGATCCGTGAGAAAAGATTGAAAGAACTAGGTTTGTTAATCTGGGGAAAAAAAGAATGAGAGGGGGCCGTAACAGCTTTCAGGTATCTAAACTATTGTTACAAGGAGCGAGAAAAAGTATTTTCCTTAACCTCTGATGATAGGACAAGGAGCAATGGGCTCAAATTGCAACAAGGGAGTTTTAGGTTTGACAGGAAAAGCTTCCTAACTATCAGGATGGTTAAGCACTGGAATAAATTGCCTAAGAGGCTGTGGAATCTCCATTATTGGAGATTTTTAAGAGCAAGGTAGACAGACACCTGTCAGGGTTGGTCTAGATGGTGCTTGGTCCTGCCATGAATACAGGGGAATGGACTTGGTGACTTCTTGAGGTTCCTTCCAGTTCTATGACTCTATATTAGGGAGTCCTAAATATTTTGTTGTGTGTAAGGTCAGACTTAAATGATGACAACTCTTTTAGACCTATGCTGTGGGGTGGTGGTGGTTGTTCTTGAAAGATTAAAAACTTGCCCATAGACATTTTAAAAGGTTAGACTGTATATGTCAGATTAAGTTAGTCGTCTGATACAATTACTGTGAAAACTAGAAAATGAGATTTCACTTATGTACAGTATGATATAGCGTTGTACAGATCATATTAAATACAGATAATATTGTCAAACCCATACTTAATTGGCATACCAAATGCAGAAGAAGAGAGGTCAGTGCTAAAGAGGTGTAATAGCTAAATGCATGTATGTGTAAGATGAGAGCCATGTGAAAGGGAAAATAAGGACATGTCCTTAACTGAGAAACATGAAAATACATCTCTCTCCTATCTCTAGCAGGAAGGATAGAGTTTGGGAGAAAATGGCTAAAACCAGCTTTTGAATTAAAAGAAAACACCAGCTGTATGTTAGTGGTTCCATTGGAGCTGGTACATGTTTATCATTTTATTTGTTTTGATGTGGAACAAATGGAGTTTGAGTTTTGGCAGGCTGTTTATACCAAACACTATGACCTTTCAAGAAAGCTGCACACACAGTTTTGTATCTAAAATGAAGTATTTCTGTCACTATCGGGGACAATTTAATGGCACGGTGGACACACTTTTAATGTTGCTTCTGCTTATAAAATGCAGCTCCCATTTTCCTCATACACCTCTTGAAATTAGTAGCGAGGGTTTGGGTTGTATAAAATGTACTGGGTTGCGCCTTAAAGGTTGGGGAGTTGCTTTCTATGAACTGCAATACTTTACTTCAGCTGACTCCATTCTAAGAAATAAATGGGTTATTTTTAAAATGTTATTCCTGGTTACAAATGAAGTCTGACCTCCAGTTGCGTGTGTGAACGGGGCAGAGGGGAGCTATGTTTCTAAATAATACAGTGTTTAGAACCCACTTACTCTGCCTCTGATTCTTACTATTTAGGGGAGAGTTTAGTACTATCTTATCACCCTGCTCTGTGGCCTAGCTTTATTTTAAATTCATCTTATTATTATTTTGCATTATCAATGGTTACCTATATCAGTTTGGAAAAGTTCTGGTGAAGAAATTGGTCATCTATGCAGAACAATCGCAACCCCAGTCAGATTTCAGTTCCTTGAATTGCTTCATCCTGTGAAATAATATCCCTTCTTTTAACCAGCTTGTTCTCATGCAAAACCTTATCTCAAGTAGGCCCTGGGAAAGCGATGGCACCACCTACATCTGATAAAAGGGATTATAGAATAAATAACAGGACAATTATAGCTTTTTTTTATCTAAATATGGGACAGGGCTATCCCTACTGCAGGGGTGAGGAATCTCAGGCCCAGGGGTCAGCTGTGGCCCCCAGCTTGCCTGTATCAGCGTCTGAGAGTCAGAGACCCGCCCCAATATTGGGGAGCCCGTGCTGGTGCTCCAGCACCCCTCTCCACCCCATTGTCTCACTGCAGGGCTGGAGCACACAATATCTACTAGGCTGGGCCCTCCCCAGGCTCTGGTGTACAAAGGGAATGTAGGGACTCTTTCTACTTCTCAGTCGGAAGCCACATCAGTGAGGGCTGTTTTTGTTGTTTGGTTGTTTGTTTGTTTTTTGCTTCTTACTTGTGTGCAGCCCTGGCTGACTTTTTTCTGTAGGTTAGTGGCTCCTGAGCTAAAAAAGGTTCCCACCCTTGCTCTACTGTGAGGGGAGCAAAAGCCATAGGAAGATTTTAATGAAGGATATCTCCAACTGCATTCCCTGGGGCTCTGTCCTCAATCCCATGGATTTCTGGGGGATTAATATGATGATACAACTAGCTGTCTGCTTTAGGAAAGCGGGGAACAGTACTAACACAGTGGCGGAGCAGCTGTTCTGTATACATAGTAGGTCTCTGGACTCATGATTTTCCAGCTTTTGATGGTTTAGAAAGCATGAACTGCAGACTAACCTCTACAGCCTTCAAACATTAGGTCACTCTCCAGTGGCCTCAACTTTTGTCAATTATATAATATAGTAGAGCTGAATATTTTAAGTATTTTGATTGTGGAATTTTTCACTTAGAATTGTAGGTTTTTAACACTTGAATTTGTATCTTTATCTTTGCAGTGATGAAGCAACTGTTATCTCAGGGACTCTGCTTGCTAAACAAGTCTATAAAGAAGTCCAGAGGGATGTAGAAGCATGGATGTCCCTTGGGAACAAGAGACCGCATCTCACTGTCATTTTAGTGGGAGACAACCCAGCCAGTCATACATATGTAAGAAATAAGATGAAGGCAGCTGCTGCTGTAGGTATGTAATGAATTAGAATAAAAATCTACATATAAGCACAAGATTTTTTTTTCTGCAAAATAACCAGTAATTTGGTTGCATTTTGCATCATTTTCCTTTCTCCATACCCATGATTTACATACTGTGGATAATCTCTGTTGTCATACTGCAGAAATACAGTTAAAAGACAAAGAACTATTTTCATATTCTATTAGGTATGGGTATTGTATACCTACTGCGAAGTAATTTTCTACTGTAAATGTTTTTGAATAAAGTATTTGTATGCTTTCTCTCAGATCAGAAAGTAAGGGAAATCACAGGGGGAAATGCTTATGGCTTCTCAATTCTTTTGTATGGTGCTTTATGGCAGTGCCCTATATTTGATTGTTCTGGAAAGATAGAATATTAAGGGTAATCAAGTGGCAGTCACTCCAGTTTTTGGTCCTCCTCACAAGCTACCCCAGAATAAATTTTTTTAAAACTTTTAGATAGGTGTTAACAGATTGGAAAGGTAATCTGTATTAATCTTTCTCTATAATTAGTACAACCACCTGAATCCCTAGAAACAAGTTTTGATACCCTAGAATTTGAGGAAACCCAGCTTGTGAATTAACACATCTCAAAAGAAGTAGCTACATTTTTGTCAGAAAATTTCATATCCTAATATCATCGTGATTGCCAGACTTTGTTTTAGCCACTGAACCTTGTGGAATTCTTTTTTGCCACTTTCTTCTGGATTCATAAATAAAAGCAACAGTGTTGCACCCCTAAATCCAAAAAAGCAGCAGCCTGAACATTAAGAATAGTGTAACTAGCTCATACATTCTGCAGCCTATTACCCAATGAATGGGTCACACTGCCTCACCACTTCTTCCCATAACTCATCTAACTCTTTTGATCAAAATTCTGGAAAACTTCTGTTTACAATTCCATCTTGGGAGGTGTTCATTCCCAGTGGGATCCACAATGCAAAAGATGCTTCAATTCTTCACATGGAAGTTCTAATTCTCATTCACTTCTGAAAGTCAGGCCACTTAGGCCATGTCTGCACTAGGAGATTAGTCCAAATTTACTAAGTTCAACTTCTAGGCACCTGATTTAACAAATTTTGAAGTTTCATGTCCTCACTATGCGGAAGAATCGAATGTAGTCTAAGGCAGGCTCTGGTAATGTGGATGCACTACTTCAGACTCAGAACTGTGGGAGGCCTCCCGGAGACCAGTATGTTCGAATTAGCAGCACAGGAGCGTCCACACGAATGTTGTTTCGGACTAACAATTTTGGGAATAGCATTATTCTTCATGAAAAGCAGGACACTAGAGTTTGAATTCTGTGATCCCTTATTCTGGAATAACGGGCTTGGTAGCGTGAACACACAGCTTATAAATTCAACCTTGGATGGCTAATTTTGGACTAAAGTCCTAGTGTAGACCAGGCCTTACTTATCCTAATTAACCTCCCTGGTCTGGCACCCCAGGAGAATCTGCCTGGGACAATCCATGGTGATACCGGACCATTTATGTTGCCGGGCTACATAAATCCAGACTAGAGAGGTCCAACCTGTATGATTAAATAAGGATTTTGTTGCCTAATTTAAGATACCTAATTTTTAAAATGTGTGTCTTTAGCTATGCTATCTTTCTGGAATCAATCCCCTTTAATAGCTTCATATTCTATAAAGAATATCATTTATAGCAATAATATCATTGGCTAGGATTAAATTGCCCAAACACCCTGAAGAACTCTTCTTTCATTATTCCTTAGAGCGGGCTTAGGATTCTTGCGTAAAGAAGGTACCTATTTTCATAAGACAAAGCACGTCCTATCTTTGGTTCAAATACCCTTATAATAAGAAATTACATGAAAACCACAAAGAATCTCACCCAAAATCACAACTTTATCATCCTCAGGCAAAAATAAAGCACATAAGGTCATCTAGACCATCTTCATGAAAAAAGAGAGGGAGGAAAATGATCCAGGTCTTCCCTAACAACCTTTTAAAAATAGGTTAAAATCAGTTTTTATACCCTCAGTTACAGTGTGACTATAAATAGTACACGTACACCTTGGCATAAAGAAAACTGTCATTCCTAGCAATATCTGTAAATGCACCCAGTTGCTCAGCTACAAAGATATTTTCATTTTGCATAACACACTACTTCTACAGAGACAGAATTTCACCTCCTACCTTACATCAGTGTTTTGATCACAGTGAAAATTCGGTAGCAGTGAAGAAAGGAAGAGGGATCACCAAATGAAATTAATAGGTAGCAGGTTTAAAACAAACAGAGGAAGCTTTTCTTTATGCAGCGCACAGTCAACCTGTGCAGTTCCTTGCCAGAGGATGTCACGAAGACCAGGACTTTAACAGGGTTCAGAAAAGAACTAGATAACCTCCATGAATTTAAGTCCATCAATTCTTATTAGCCAAAATGGGTAGGAATGGTGTCGCTAGCCTCTGTTTGTCAGGGGCTGGAAGTGGATGACAGGAGAGGGATCACTTGAGGATTACCTGTTCTATTCATCCCTCTGGGGCATCTGGCATTGGCCACTGTTGGAAGACAGGATACTGGGCTAGATGGACCTTTGGTCTGATCCAGTATGGCCATCTTATGTCCTTAATAACAAGAGAAAATTAATTAACAGTGTTACCTGGCTGTGTGTCCCCACTACTTTAAAGTGGGGCAGACCATCTTTTACAGTCAACAATCTCTTGTTTTCAGATTTGACTTCTTCACCCTGCTTGGAAAGGATTGTAGATTATACTGTAGGACAGGATGCTCTGACATCATGATGATGGTGTGGTATAAGAATATAAAACAGATAGGGTGTGGGTATTTCTTTTAGGTGTCCTTAAGAATACGTACTTTAAACTAAAATCCTTGTCTTGTAGTTTATTCTCAGTAACAGGGAAAAGACTGAATTGGCCTACTAATAGTCAGGATAGTCTACACTACAGGATAAGGTTGAATTAAGATATGCAACTTCAGCTACGTTAATTATGTAGCTGAAGTCGAAGTACATAACTGGACTTTTGGCACTCTCCCTTCAATTTCCCTTACTACTCGTGGAAGCAGGACTACTGGCATCAACTGGAGTGCCCCTTTCAGTTAGAATTAGCTGTCTTTTCTAGACCTGCTAATTTGAATCCTGGAAGATCGACAGCGCAGCTTCAATCTTCTCTGTAGGGTAGACATCCTTGGTTTTATTTATTTTTAGATTAAATTGTGCTGTTTTGATGCACTAGGTTTTATATTAAGTTAAAAATAAAACAAAAAATTAAACTGCTCAGGTATGTCATGTGATGTTGTAAAAATCTTTATTTCCCTCTAATTTTATTATTTCAATTCGTAGGGAAGATGGAGAACTGGGACTATAAAACAAAATTAGAATTCTATTCTATTGTCTCATCAGTAGACAAGAATTACTTTTATATTATTTTTTTCTAGATCTCGCAAAAATATATTTAATAATGACAACATTGGACGAATAAGCAGTTCTCTTGAATTAACACCACAGTCTAAATAGAAATCTGAATCACTTTGACATAGCAATACAGTTCCAATTCTATGATGTTGTTTGATAAATTATTTGATTAGAATTTTCCAAGCATTTATAAAATCTGTTTTATTGTTGCTAGACTTAATGAATTAAGACATTTAGCTTCTTATGAATTTCTTTATAAGATTAAACCTGACATATACGTGCATACTCTTTAACATTAAACAGATATGATGAGATTTGCAGAAGTGCCTGTTGAAGACGGTCAATGGGAGCAGAGTTGGAAGAGTACCTCTACTAAGCACTTTTGCAAATCTCACCCAGAATAGCTCACCTTAGAAAAAACTTGCACTACACAAATGTCTTTTTTGGTTTTGTATCAGGCATTTGTAGTGAGATAATATTGAAGCCTAAAGACATTTCTCAGGAAGAACTTTTAGATTTGACTGCCAAATTAAACCAGGATTCAAGAGTTAATGGTATATTAGTCCAGCTACCTCTTCCAGGTAAGTAATACAATATTAATAATATGCTTTAAATTTGGACAGCTGTAAGAGAGAAACTGTGAACAATATGTCTATACAAGCTGCACCCCATTTGTATAAAATCACTTGAGAGAAAATTACTGATTATAATGAGTCTTCTGTGTGATGCCTACAGCTGTTGTTTAATACGGATTCCTTATTTTGGCCTATATCTCATGAACAAAACAGCTGAGGTGTCTTACCAAATGCACAAATTTCCCTGTTAATCAGATTAAGAGGATAGGTATCAGTTTATGCTCTGAAATACTGTGCACCTCTCACATATTTCCTCAAAGGTAGACAGGAATTATTGATCAATTAGTCTCTTTATAAAATGGGCAGACATTCTCCACTTGTGTGTGTATGTGTGTGTGGTTTTACTCCCTGGATAGCGAAGCTGTGACACATCTGGATACTGTCCAGACTAATGAGTAGCTGTGTTACACCGCCCTGTAACCTGAAGTGCCCTTTCCAATTCCATGCTGCTGTAGCCACCAGCTTGGACTGCTCACAAACAGCCTCCAGCATGTAAGTCACCCCTTGCTATTTCTGTGTTTGTGCTGCTGACGACCCAGCAACACGTCAGCTCTTACTAGCCTTAAAAATCCCCACAGGGTGACCTCCAATGCATTCCCAGCTCCTCATTTCCCACCAGGATAGACTTTTGGGTGGGGAAGCCACTGACCCACAGAAAAATCAGTCGGGGACCACACACAAGTGAGAAGCAAAAACCCGCACCCTCACTGATGTCGCCCCCAACTGAGAAGGAGAAAGACACTCTCCACATTGTCATTGGCAGGGGGTTGGATCACCACCGCAGACTCCTCAGTGCTGGGTGGGACCCTGAGCCTGGGGAGCCAGACCCAACCCCTGGGCCTTAGATTCCCCACTTCGCGTCTAAATCATCTAAAACAGCTATCCAGCTTCCTTTTCAAACCTCCATTGAAAGATCTTCCACATCCTACTTAGGCAGTCTCTTCCATTGCCCTACTGCTCTTAAAGTTAGGAAGTTTGATTAAATCTCAGGAAAAAAAACTGTTGTGTTGCAGTTAGAACCCACTGCCTCATGTCCTGCTCTTGCTGTGGCAAGAGAGAACAACTCCATCTGTTTTATGAAACAAAAGACAGGACTATGCAGCACTTTAACAACTAACAAGATGGTTTATTAGGTGATGAGCTTTCGTGGGCCAGACCCACTTCCTCAGATCAAATTGTGGAAGAAAATTGGCATGACCATAAGCTCATCACCTAATAAACTATCTTGTTAGTCTTTAAAGTACTGCATAGTCCTGTCTTTTTTGTTTCATCAAGACCAGACTAACACGGCTATATCTCTATTACTGTCCATCTGTTTTATGGCAGACTCTCAAATATTTGAAGACTTCTGTCACGTGCCACCTTAATCTCCCTTTTTCCAAACTAAACACAGCCATTTCCTTCATCCTTTGTTCATATTGTATAGCTTGTATTCCATCCCTGTGATCATCTTTGAGAAAAATTGTTCTTAACCACTGAGAATAGGACAAGAAGCAATGGGCTTAAATTGCAACAATGAGGTTTAGGTTGGACATTAGGGAAAGCTTCTTAACTGTCAGGATGGTTACGCATTGGAATAAATTGCCTAGGGAGGTTGTGGAATCTCCATTGTCAGAGACTTTTAAGAGCAGGTTAGATAATATCTGGATGGTGGTTGGTCCTGCCGTGAGGGCAGGGGACTGGACTTGATGACCTCTTGAAATCCCTTCAAGTTCTAGTATTCTTCGGTTCTATGCAATACAAATAATAATACAGTACAGAACTGAGAGTTAAGTTTCCACCTTTGGCATGAATCTTGCTTTATACTTCAAAAAGGATTTGGGTGTTTAATATGTGTACATTGTTTTGAGATTTGTGACTAGAAAGTGTTTTTATTCACGTGCAAAACTTTATTATTAATTTCAGCAGTTTTCAATCAGTTAAATGAATTGGCCACATGAGGGCAGTGTAACAAGTCAGGAGGACAATGTGTAATTTACTGAATAATGATTAGCTGTGGGAATAGATTGGCGTGTGCTATACAATCGTTATTTTTGTCTAAAAAAGCAGCAGCTGATATATTCACAGATTCAAGGATGGAGCTGAGGATTGTTTGTTAAATATTTCCTGTGAATTTAGAACTGGTGAAAGGTGCCACATCAAAGTCTGGGTTGGAGCCTTCTATATATACTCAGAATAGTTACAGCTTCTATAGTGGCTTTGCAGATTTCCTTTTCTCTTGCAGAACCCTACCACAGACCTCTGCACTGATCTGAGGGGGACTACCACTAAGGCTATCTCTTCACTAGAGAGCTTACAGAGGCACAGATGCAAGGATGCAGCTGCACCATTGTGGGATAGCAATTCTATGCCATTGTCAGATAAAATTAAGCCATCCTCCACCAAACAGCGCTGTCCACGCCAGTGTTTGTGTCCGTGTAGTTTATATCGCTCAGGGAGGTGTGGGGGTTTTTTCCTCACACTTCTGAGTGACACAAATTCTGCCAATATAAGTGGTAGTGTAGACATAGCCTAAAAGAGCAAGAGTAAGTCACTTTCCTTTCCATTTGGGTCTTGGCCACTCTGTTTATACTGTCATCCAGTTTGTCATTTGATAACATTTATGGTGATGGTTTCTGTGATCAATCCAAACCTGGACTGAGACCACTATTTTATTTTCACACAGACCAATGAACAGCTGTATTTCAACAACAGATTTAACTCGCTAGGTATCTGAGCTTGTCTATATTATAAAAGTGGCACTAGTTCAACTAAATCTATTTGAAATAGATCTGTTAAACTACTGATCACTGTATAAAGGGGTTAGGAAGGAATTTTCCTCCAGATTAGATTGGCAGTGTGCTTATGATGAATAATACCTAACTTGTGATCTGACACTGTTGAACGGAATAAAATACATGTGGCTTTTCTTAAAAATAAAATAATTGGGCTGAGAGCAACTTTGGTTGACTGGCTGCTGAAAAGAAATATAACTTTAAAATAACAATTTTCCAGATCATATAGATGAACGAACAGTCTGCAATATTGTTGCACCTGAAAAGGATGTGGATGGATTCCATATTATCAATATTGGACGACTGTGTCTTGATCAGCCCTCTGTAATACCTGCCACTGCTGCTGCTGTTTGGGAAATTATCAAAAGAACAGGTAGGAAACTGAATGTCTATCAAAATGCTCAGAAAAATCAGTCAGGGGCTGCAAACAAGTGAGAAGCCAAAACAAAAACCCTCATTGACAGTGGCCCTGACTGAGAAGAAGAAAGACACTCCCCATATTCCCTTTGCACACCAGAGCCTAGTGGGGCCCAGGCTAGTAGATCTTGTGTGCTCCAGCCCCGCAGTGGGCAGCAGTGGGGCTGGAGTGCCAGCACGGGATCCCCAATGCTGGGGGATCCCTGAGCCTCAGGGGGCCGGATCCAGGCAAGCCGGCAACCGCATCCAGCCCCAGGCCAGAGGTTCCCCACCCCCGATTTAAATAAACTATTTTAATTATGCTTTGTTTTTATTTTTAGTTATATCCTAAGGAAAGGCTGGTTGGTAACTTGTATAACAAGTTGAACTGCAACTAATATAGCCTTTCACTAACTTTGATGCTTCTTTTTGCTAACCTGGAGGAGGTTCAATATACATTTATTTAAGCAATTTTTTTTTTAGTTTTAATACCTATTTATTGAGATTTTTATCTTTTTTTGGTATATTGTGTTATATTAGAAAATAATGGATTATGCCTTTCTTATTTATTACACGATGATTGATATATTACTTGTGATTTGTGCCAAATTTTGTTTAGGTAGAAATTCAAATTAAATTAAAAATGAAGAAAAACAGAAATTTGATTTTTTTTTTTTAAATATAAAGCTACCTTAAATATGTTGACTGAATAAGAAAAAAGTTTTAACTGTAAAATGAAATTTTTCAAAATGTAATTGAAATAAAGTAAATATTTTCTGTAACTAGTGACTTGAACGGATAGCTTCTGGTCACCATGTGCTTCCAGATTTTAGAACTACTAGGTACCATGCACTTTCACCGAGTTTTTATTCATAAATTTAAAAAAAAGGAGCTTTCCTTCTTTTTCAACTCCCAAATGATGTCTTAACTTTCAGTGAACTAGTCATTGAATTTCACTAGTTGAATAAATTGAAATGAAAGAAGTTTTTTCTCTGCACTACTGAAGAGACTACTGCTGTTCAAAGTGGATTTGATACTTCAAACCTTGGCAGCAAACGTGTACCGCTTCATTTTTTTTTATGTTACTGTATTAGATTGAATAAAGGATTAAAAGAATATTTAAAGAATGCAAAGATGGATGGAACAGTGGTCTGCAACTAGAATAAGATATTTAAAGCCTGTAGATGTACAATGAATTGATCACAGAGAAAATAATCAAACAATTTATTCACTGATCTTTAATGATGTAATTTTATGATCACCAATATATTTTGCATATTTTTATAATATCATAAGCAAATCCCTGTGCTAGAAATTGTCTGAACCTCATTTTTCAATAATGGAAGATAATTTAAGTAATAACTTGGATTAGCTCTACAGAAAAATATAAAATCGAGGGCAAAAACTATTATGAAAACACATATTTTAACACTAAAATAGGAAAGAACAACATAGATCAACTATATATGTATTAAATTTAAACTTTGAGAGGAAATTTCAGTAGGTGATAAAATTGTTCCTTTACTATTTCAGGTGGCTGACATGTCAAGTACAAAAGGTGTGGGGTTTTTAGGTCTTATAGATTAGATTAATTATTTTTTATTTTGTTTTTCCCTGTAAGGAATACAAACATTTGGAAAAAATGTTGTGGTAGCTGGAAGATCTAAGAATGTAGGAATGCCTATTTCAATGCTTTTACATACAGATGGAGAACATGAAAGGCCTGGAGGTAAGTCCAATGATACTATGATTTCCTTTAATAACCTGATCCATGAAAATGACCAAAATGAGGGAGAGGCAAAGGGGAGGGAGGCAGGAAAAAAATAACAGTTCACTTTATTTGTAGAATAGTACTCCTATTTTCCTGTGTCCCTAATATGTTTGGGTTAATAATGTTTCCTTCCTGTTTCCATGAAAAGGTCATCATGCTCATCATCTCATGAAAATGTTCTTGCAAAATCTCCAGCTTAATTGTTTAAACTCAAGAGGTTCAGATTGTTTGGATAGAATTTGAACTTTTGGATACTTATCCAAATTCAGCCTGAACTCTGCACTTTTGAGGTTTACCAATCCCTACTTAAAATAAACATGTTAGATTTGGTCAGGGAGCCGTTGTCATTTTTGGAACATATCCTAACCATCTTGTTAATGTGTAGTTCCTAAGTACGTTGTTTAGGTGATAACTAAGAATCTGTACTCCCCACAGATCTATTCCACAAAAACACAGAAGCAGCCTCCCAGTCTGATAAGCACTGCTGAAGCAGTTAGACAGTGGTCTCTAACAATCTATTGAGGAAGGGGTTGATTAAAACTCAATTAAATTTTCAATAAGAAATTAACCATAGAAACTTTAAAAATGGTATGTTGTGTGTGACAGGTTTGGTCACAGAGATCCCCTTGAGACTGTCATTTGATGTGCTGAAATACCAACCTGTCCTATTGAACCAGGCCCTCGGGCCCCTGGCAGTGCTGGCCCAGATATGGGGTCACAGCCCACAGCAGAGTTATATAGACACTGAGGCCACATCTAGACTTGCGGGAAGATCAATGCTGTGGGTGTCCCCATTGACATAATAAAGACCCTTGCTAAATAAAACACTAAGCATGCCTCCATCAGTGCTGGTACTCCTCGATGTCCCGAGGAGCAAGGGAAGTCAACAGGAGCATTTTTTGCTTCGACCTCCCGTTGTGGGAATAGCACTGAAGTTTGGCTTAAGGTACATCAACTACAGCTACGTTATTTACATAGCTGGAATTATGTACCTTAAGCCAACTTTTCCCTATATTATAGACCTGGCCTCAGATCAGATCAGCTCTACAAAGGCTCCATCAAAGAGACTTGCCATAGCACCCAGGTGCTTAGCCCTAATAGGACCAGAGCCCCAGGTAAATCTGTCTGTCTTTGTATACAGTTTTATACAGAGCAAACTTATATTGTCTGCCCTCTTTCTTACATAGAGAGAGAAACAGCTGCTCGCCCTCTCCCCCAAGTAACAATTACTTATGCTGGGTTTATTAATAAACAAAAGTGATTTTCATTAAGTGTCAAAAGCAGGATTTGAGTAGTTGCAAATAATAGCACGCAAAGTAAGTTAATAAGCAAAACAAAACACACCAGCCTAACCCTAATACCCTAGGAAACTAGTTACTTTGCAATATCTTACCCTAACAATAGTCCTAATAGCTTCAGGGGGGTAGCCTAGTTAGTCTGCTACAGAAAAAAACAACAAATGGTCTGGTAGCACTTTATAGACTAACAAAACATGTAGATGGTATCACGAGCTTTCGTGGGCGCAGCCCACTTCTTCAGATGACCAGAGTTATGAGTTTGGGATTTGAACACTCAAAATAAATTGGGGGGGGGGGAGTAGACAGAGCATCAGAGCTCTCTGAGTAGTATCCTTCCTGACATGGGAATCTATCTATTGACTTCGATTTTTATCTGCTTAGGTTTAAGTACCCATTCTCCAGATACTTACTGATGCCCTTTCTCCCACCCCCCCCTTCCTTTTTCTCTCCCCCCTCCACCTCTCCTTCCCCTCTCCTATTTATTTTGAGTGTTCACATCCCAAACTCATAAATCCGGTCATCTGAAGAAGTGGGCTGTGCCCATGAAAGCTCATGATACCATCTGCATATGGTGTTAGTCTGTAAAGTGCTTCCAGACCATTAATAGTCCTAATAGTTTCTCACAGGCGGGGAAAGCCTCCTAGCCTGAGCCTGATCCTTTGCCCTGTTGAGTCTTAGATGTTTCTAGCAGGCATCTTTGGGTGATAAGCAGCAGTGTCTTGATGTCTGGCAGTCACCAGGGGCAGCCCATGAGCATAGGCAGACTCAGTGGTCGCCTAGGGCACCGCCAGCCCGGGGCGCCTGATGATAACGTCACGGTCATTGACGGCTGTGTGGTGGGGGCGCCGATCGCGCCTTCCACCTGGGGTGCCAGCTACCGCAGCCTGCCTCGGGCCGCTCATGGCAGTCACACCGATTGTTTGGTTTCCCACCTTTATATAGATTTTGCTCAAGGCGGGAATCCCTTGTGTTCAGTTTGTACTTTTACACTGGAGGCGAGAAAAAGTTTAAGTACAAGATGGGTCCCCAGCATCAGGTGACCTAAACACGTCTTTGTGGGGCGACTCAGCCCCTCTTATGGACAGGTCTATAGAGGAAAAACAAATCCATTTACAAATCATTGTCCTCATCCATGAGCCATCAAAAGTTCTGAAATACCCTTAATGGTCCTCAGTTAGAATGTCTATATTAGTAACACAGATTTATACTTCATATTTCTAACTTCAAATACAGGAATAATACATGCACACAAATTGAACATACACATTCTGCAAATTATAACTTTTCAGTTTGAAATGTATGAAATATTTTACATAAAGCTTTTTCCAGGTATGCAAAAAGCAATTTCCATAAAGAATATGAAATGTGCTGTCAAACGGTGACTTAATTTTTATACATATTCATGCTTAAGACCTTACTGAAAGCTTGCTAAGAAACATGACTCTCGAAGCAAAATTGGTAGTTTATTTCTAGCTCATAGTGTCAGTATGACAAACTATCCATAATCCAAACTCCCCTTCTCTTCCTGCCTTCCTTTTGTCCCTTGTTTGTTCTGGGCCAATCACAATATTTCATAATTGAGAACAGGCTCAGCAGCAACCATTTTGTCTTGATTTCAAAGCCACACGACAAATGCAGTTTGTTGTTCTCACACCAATAATTAAATTGAACTATTACTGTAAAGCCCTTAATTTGGACTTCATCTTACTCAGTGATGAAATATTTATTTACATAACTGATTAGGATCAGATCCTGAAAGGTGCTGAGCATCGCCTGAATTCCTGCTGCTGTCACTGGCCTTAGGATCAGGCCTTCCCCTTTTGCTTCCATAACTTAAGAACAAAAGCCCTGATTCAGCAAAGTACTTGCACATGTTCTTAACTTTAAGCACACAAATAGTTCCACTGACTTAAAAAAAGGATGGGTTTTAAGTTATATTACTGAGAAAATGCATCCAAAAGAAACTCTGTTTGCTCCAATATAGTTTAAAAGTGTTGATGATGATTATTTTTTGACATATTAAAATAGCATCTCCTGTCAGTTATGTTGTCTCAGTTACAGGGTGAGATGCAATTTAAACCCCTTTTAATCTCTCTCAACTTGCACCTCTTTGGGAAGAGGGTTAGCTACCTTCACCCTTCTCTGAGTGAAACCACTGTTAGGGTATGTCTACACAGCAAAGTTATTTCGAAATAACAGCCCTTCTTTCGAAATAACTTTCCTAGTGTCTACACAGCCAAACTGCTGTTTCAAAATAAATTCGACATAGTGGACCACTTATTTCGAATTTGGTAAACCTCATTCTATGAAGAATAATGCCAAATTCGAAATAGCTATTTCGAAATAAGTGCTGTGTAGACACTTATTTCGAAATAGGGGGCCTCCAGCCTTCCCAGGGTGCCCTGGTGGCCACTCCGGCCTCAACCAAGAACACTCCTCTCCCTCCCCGCTCCCCAGAGCCCTTAAAGGGGTAGACTCAGGCCACAGTGCTTGTGCCAGCTCCAAGCCTGCCAGCCCAGAGCCAGCAGTCACTGCCCCTGACCCAGTGGCCCCAAAACATGAGCCAGCAAGCCACTGGCAGCCAGCCCTCCACCACTCCCCAGGAGCCTGCCAGGGCCCGGAGAAGGCGGGCACCTTCCTGGTCCAGGGCGGAGATCATGGACCTTATTCAGGTTTGGGGAGGATGCCCCCAACATCCATGATCTCCTCATTAGATGGAGGAACGTGGCCGTCTATGGCAGGATAGCTGCCAGTCTGGCCACCAAAGGCCACATGCAAACCCAGGAGAAGGTTCGCATGAAAATCAAGTTGGTGCAGCAAAACCCCCAACCCTGAGCCCTGAGTTTCCCCTTCCCCTTCTTCCCCTTGCTTCCCCCTTCCAGCTCCCTCCTCCCAGGTTTTCCCCCTCCCTTCTCCCTCCCTCTCTCCTCCCCTCTCCCACCTCCTTTCTCCAGTCTCACCAGAGTTTCATTTCCACACACACCCCAGTTTTGTTAAATAAAGACAGTTTGTGTTTATGAAAAAACGTGAATTTTATTTTACATCAGGAAGGCGAGCTGGGGAGGGAGGGGTAAGTGGAAGGGCGTGAGGGAGGAATGAGGCACAAGCCTTCAGTGGGGCAGACCAGGGAGGCTCTCAGTGTTCCTCAGGGTGGAAGCTCTCCTGGATACTGGCAGCCCCGATAGACCTCCCGGATGGCAGCCTGCAGAAAGTGCAGCCAGGCTCGCAGCAACGCGTCCAAGAGCAGCACCAGAGTGCTTAGGGGAAGCTCCGGCTCTATGTTGCAGAGTGCTGTGGTGTCCCGAGTGAGGGCAAGCAGAGCATGCAGAGACAAAATGCTTTGCTGTCCCTCATCGAGGTAGGCAAGCAAGCAGGGAAACCTGAGAACCAGCTGTCCAGTGGGGTCCCTTTAAGCACAGGCCTCACACAGTAAGTCCTGACCTGATACCCTGCTGGACCTGGTTCAGGCTGGCCTTAAATGCGATTCAGCGTCCACTCAGTGTGGACATGCTATTTCGAAATAGCAAAACGCTATTTCGAAATGCATTTTGTGTGTAGACGCGTTATTTCGAAATACGCTATTTCGAATTAACTATTTTGAAATAGCTTATTTCGAAATAACACTGTAGTGTAGACATATCCTTAGACTTTAACTTTGTGCTTCAGTTCTGTTTATTAATCATGTAAACCCAAAGGGGCCAACTGTGTTGGCACCTGTAAACTGTTTTCCTCTGGGAGCTTATAACAGCAGCTGATTGAAGTGACTCAAAAATATTTCATTCAAAACAAAGCCTTATTTATTCAGCCAAATGTATAGAGCTCACACAACAGTGGATCATAACAAAAGCTTTTATATGTATAGTTCTTTACCTACACTGTAATCTTTCCTTGCAAGCTTTTGTAAGTTCCGTTCTGCCTGACTATCTTTATCTCTGGTTTGAGTGACAGAGTAGGTTTGCTATAGTTTTTCTGTTGCTTTCTTGGGGTACGTCTAGACAGTGGCGCTATTTTGGGATACTTCTGGTATCCTGAAATAGCTATTCCACGTCTTTTGAGCAAGCCCGTTATTTCAAAATAATGGGCTCGCTATTCTGACGTCCCTGAAACCCTCATTCCGTGGGGGTTAAGGGATATTTTGGAATAGCGGTTTATTTTAAAAATTTGGCACTGTGTAGAAATTAGATTGAAATTAGATATGCAATTTGCATAGCTCTAATTGCACATCCTATTTTGAGCTAAGGGTGAAGTGTAGACGCACCCTTAGTGTGTCTTTATCCAAGTCTTCTCCCTCCCACCCCCAGACGGCTGCTGAACACCGACTCTGCCACCTTCTTAAGCCAGCATCTTAAAGGTTTTATCATCCCCTGTGATCCTAGGTATGGGCTGGGAAGAGTAAACTTTGCCAGCCTAGTTGGAGTCTGGCCCAGTGTTCTTCCCCAGTTGATAGCTTCCTCATTGTTTCCCCAAGGAAACCCCAAGGAAAGGCATTCTCTGGTTCAATTTATCGTTCCCCCTGAAAAATAAAGGAAAATAAGTGTTTGTGATGGTAACATCGATGCTTCCTTAATTATAGCGGCACTGATTTGCTGCCATAATTGCAGTGTAAAAAATAACAAATGCTGTTTAATTTTAAGTAAGATCAAAACAATGTTGCAATAGTGTAATATGTTAGAACTGCAAAAGTGTCATTTATAAATTAAGTAAACATGGGTGTTGCTTAATTTCAATCATGTTTAGTAGGAGTGTAACGAAATCTATTTATTAATATAATGAAATGTTGAAAGCTTCTTACTAATCATATACAGGCTGAAACTCTCCTAACCGCGATTCTCTGATCTGGCAAGATCCATGGTCTGGCATGGATGTTTCAAGACCAGAGCGTCCCGGTGGAGGGCCAGCAGTAAGGATCCCTGTGGGGCCGGCACAGCAGTGGGCTGCCTGCAGGGAGCTGACAGTGGGGCCGCTCAGGGAGCCCCTGTGCGCAGCTGCCTGGTGCTCCGGATTGCCCGGCAGAGCTACGGCAGTGATGGTTGCTCAGCGAGTTGGTAGGGCGGTGGGGAGCTGGCTGGGAGGCCAGAGGTGGGGACAAGGGGGCTGATGGCAGGGATCCAAAACTGACCTCCCCTGGTCCGGCAAAATCCCTCATCCAGGACCAGTCAGGTCCCGAGGGTGCCGGACCTGTAGTTTGGTTTTTTCCAGGAAGTCTCTGGGAATGTTAGTGTTGGGAACTTCTCTATAGTCTGTGTAGTAATAATAGTCAGTGAAAAGCTTTGGACTCAGTCCTGCTCGCATGAAATCAATGGGAGTTTTGCCATTCATTGATCTGGAAGAAGAATTAGCTCTCACGAAAACTCATGATACTATCTACATGTTTTGTTAGTCTTTAAGGTGCTGCTAGATAACTCATTGTTTTTTAAATTTCTCTCTTTCATTGTTAGTTCTGAGGTTTAATGAACTGGGATTAACTTTCCAAGTTTCTGTCTACAATGCAGATCTAATTAGAGCAGTGAAGGTTTGATGGGCAAAAATACTGTATAGTAGTTTGGCTTCTACCATCCAAGACTCAGAAGAGTTAATGATGTTAGACTTTCTGATTGTAAAACAAAAAGTAATTACTCTGGAATTAGTAATAACATGTTTCACAACTTAGATATTCGGGTCAGTTAAATACCCCAGTTTTCTTGTATTCAGGATTTGCCTCTCTTCTCCCATGGTTAGAATTGTTGATATTTAAATGAACCAGTTCTCCCAGTGTCTTTTTTGTAGCAACTGCCATATGAGTTTATTTGCCCCAGTGAAAGTTTGACCTGCTACGCGAGCATCCTGTTGCTTACTCCTGTTGTCGTTTAGGCCCCTGACATGAGGCCTAAATGACATGAAAATGGAATTAAAAACCTGCACAGCCACATCCATAACTGATGTTGAACCTTTTTCTTAAATCTGGACATTCATTACTTCCTGATGTGCAGTGCAATGAAGCATTCGTCTTTAGTTACAGATAGGAAATTCCTAAAATCTGTTCTTTGCTGTTATTTTTGGTGCACCATCATTGGCAATAGAAGCAGCAGATCAATACTGATTTTATGCAAGAACTTTTTTATAGGATTTCTGAATCTTCTCTATAGTCTTTTCAGAGAAATCGTCAAAAATTTCCCCTTTGACTCTTGCAAAGTGGTATAACCACAAAGTAAGAAACTTGCAAAGAAACCGTTTACGTTGCATGATTCCTCCAATGCTTATAATACAAAGTGATTTACACTGATATCAACTAACATTTTAGTTAATAACTTTCTCTGAATGTCAACGGTGCAGTTTTTTCATAATTCTAGATGTAAGTGGCAGGTTTTTTATTTATAGAAAGAGAGAGACATATTTATATATATCATTTGTATATCAACCTTCTTAATGTCACTGTTGGTTTTCCTTCCTTGGTTATTAACAAATCACAGTAAATCTAGCTATGTTCTTATCTCTTGCAAGCGTACTCCAGATATCACCCTCTTACAAAAACACAATACCTTCTCTGATTTTATGTGCAAAAACTATCAGACTTTTTTTTTATGCACCTTCAAATGGGTATTTGTTTGCAAAACACTTGCGCTTCTTTGTCCCTGCATTATTACATCAGCAAAGCACTTTGAATTCAACTGACTCTTAAGAAAAAAAAGCCCACACATATGGGATATCTAGAACTGGGTAAACGATTTATATCAAATAAATTTAGTTAATTTAGTCCTTTGTCTGTTTGCAGATTTACTTATCCCAACAGATTTAAACTTAAACTGGAAAATGAAGTTCAGATATTTCATTAGTGTTCTATGCACACATCTTTCCATTGTTGGGATTGCTCACAAATTATAAGCAACTTCTGTTCATCATCCATAGTAATTATTTATGCTGTATGACTAGGCACCTGAGCCCCAGGTCTATTGTTTCTCTTCCATGATTGGATGTCTGCAGCGTTTATATACAGGAGGAGGGCTTGAATAAGTCATTGGAGGTATTTAAGTCAGTTTCCAGTGGGCACGTGAATGGGTAACTGGTTAACTGGGCAAGGTGGGGGTTGCTCCAACCAGGCTGGACCAGTCTCCTGCCTGAGATCCCACTTAGTTGGTTAACTGATTAAACATTAACTGGGATCTCAGTTGGTTAACTGATTAAACAGGATTTTTACATGACTAGTTTCCAGATGACCATGCAAATGCTTCTGTCACAAAACTTTGCAACAATATTTGCACAGGTATTTGTGAAACTTTTGTTTTCTCTGAATGTTCTTGCATGTGAAAGTTATTTGTATGGATATTTGTGAGAGGCAAATGAATTACCACTGAAATACATCTATGGAAAATGTTTGTGAATGCTGTTCTCACTCAGCTTGCTGAAAACTTTCTTCCTGGAAATATTTCTTGTTTCACCCCAAAGGTATTTAAAAGCTATAATAACACTTTCCTTTGTCACCTTTTCTCAAAACATATCTTAAAATCAATGAGTCTTGCTTCATTAGAAAATCTTTTTCATGCCCCTTGTGCCCGTTTGTAAAATTCTGTACTCTTTCCAGAACTTGAATATCTCTGTAGACTCAATATTCTTTTCTGTATTGTACACAGTACACTGTCACCCAACAATGCCGTCTAAAAGGGAAGCACTATCTTATGTGGCTTTCAAATGCATACCTTGTATATACTTTGCAGGACTTTATTTGCTCGTACAGCATTTGTTAGTGATAGAGCCTCAACTTTCTGACTGTTGCTACTGTTAGGTCCTTTTCCTCCTGTGTTTCTCTGCAGAAGAATAATTGGCTTTTTCATTGGCTCTTATTTGAAGCAGGACTTTATATTTATCAATATCTGGAAAATGAAGAAGGGGAACAAGACAGAGGACCCAGCCAAAAACTTTACCCAATCACCGAACAGAATCCAAAATATTTTTGTGCTAGCTTGATAGAGATCACCATCATGCCCTTGGCTGCTCCTCACCTTTATTTCAAGTTTCCTTATCCCCTAATCATAACTCCAGTCATCTGAAGAAGTGGTCTGTGCCCACGAAAGCTCATGATACCATCTACATGTTTTGTTAGTCTATAAAGTGCTACCAGACCATTTGCTTGCTGTTTTTTTCTGTAACAGACTAACTCGGCTACCCCTTGAAGCTACTCAACCACAGTAGCTGTTCCCAACTTGTGCCTCCAACCTACTCTTCCCCTTCCTCTCCCCATGTTGAGATTCCCAATGTGCTCCTGGCTGGCACAGATACAACGTGCTGCTTTCCTTCCAGTCAAATGTACTTTACTACTAGAGAGAGGCCTTTGTATTTTCTAGGGTGAATGGTCTATTCTTTTAGCCAAAGCATCCGTAACAAAACAAGTGTGAGAATGAAAGGAAGATGGATGTGTAGGTGTGTAACAGGGCTTTTGCCAACCCAAAAGAGCTAGCTGTACCTTGGGAATTGGGTGACGACTTATTAGAGGATAAACTGATAGAAGCATCTTTAATTCAACCCTTATTTAGCTTGATAGGAGCTGTGTAGATGATCAAAAAAATTATCTTTGTAGGCATGACTTTCACCCCTATTTAATCAGTCTTTATAAAATGGTTAAATTACTGACAGAAGAGGCTAGATTCTGCCCTATGCTGTTACTCCTGTATGCTAGCTCTATGAACTTGTATATCTCCCCACCAGGGAAAGCTCCCAGTATTAGAGGTTATTCCCTGGAGGCATGTAGCTAGGAGAACAGCATTATATTCCCTCTTAGATAGTCCCCATCATAGTGGTGTGGAGTTATGCACTTCATCTACACTGTACTGCTGGGTGGCTGTATGAGGAGTCATTGCAGTTCAGTGTATTTAGAGCAGCCCTTGTTGTAGCCTAATCTGGGAGGTGTAAAAGTATTGTACAAACATCTTTGTACTGCCGAGGCTTCTGTAACCTCGGCTCAGCCACAGTCCAGAATCAGAGGGAAATGATAAAATGAGGGAAGTGTCATGCTATATTAGGACTGTCAATTAAACAAATAGTCTGGTAGCACTTTACAGACTAACAAAACATGTAGATAGTATCATGAGCTTTCGGGGGCACAGCCCTCTTCTTCAGAAAAGTTAACTCTCACAATTAACTCAGAAAAATGAATCATGATGAAAAAATGTAATCACAATTGCATACTCAATAGAAAACCACTGATTGACATTTATTAAACATTTTTGGGGGTTTTTTACATTTTTAAATATTGATTTCTGTTACAACACAATACAAATGTTTGTACTCTAAAAATGATAAATAATATTTTTCAATTTATCCCTTACAAGTACTGTAGTGCAATCTCTTTAGTGTGAAAATTCAGCTTACATAAGCAGATTTTCTTTCATTACATAACTGCACTCAAAAACAAAACACTGTAAAACTTTAGAGCGTACAAGTCCACTTAGTCCTACTTCTTGTTCAGCCAGTTGCTAAGACAAACATGTTTGTTTACATTTATGGGAGCTAATGCTGACTGTTTCTTATTTACAATGTCACCTGAAAGTGAGAACGGGAGTTTGAATGGCACTTTTGTAGCCGGCATTTCAAAGTATTTATGTGCCTGATATGCTAACCATTCATATGCCCCTTCATGCTTTGGCCACCATTTCAGAGGACATACTTCCATTCCATGATGCTTGTTAAAAAAATAATGCATTACATTTTTAACCGAACTCCTTGGGGGAGAATTTTATGTCTCCTGTTTTATTTTACCTGCATTCTGCTATATGTTTCATGTTATATCAGTCTTGGATGATGATCCAGAACATATTCATTTTAAGAACATTTTCACACCAGATGTGACAAAACGCAAAGAAGATACCAATTTGTGATTTGTAAAAGTAGTTACAGCACTAGACCCAAGTTTTAGGAATCTGAAGTCCCTTCCAAAATCTGAGAGGGACAAGATGAGGACCATGTTTAGAAGTCTTAAAAGAGCAACACTCTGATGTGGAAACTATAAAATTTGAACCACCAAAAAATAAAATCAGCCTTTTACTGATGGCAACTGTCTAAAATGACGAAAATGAACACGCTTCGATCCACTCTGCTTTGGATTGTTATCAAGCAGAACCCATCATCAGCATGGACACATGTCCTTGGGAATGTTAGTTGAAGCATGACGTGACGCATGAATCCTTAGTGACTCTGGCACATAAATACCTTGCGACTAAAGTTTCATGTGAATGCCTGTTCTCACGTCCATGTGGTACTATAAAACAAGAAGCAGGCAGCATTATCGCCTACAAATTGTACCCAGACTTGGTTGTCTAAACGACTGACTGAACAAGAAATATGACTGAGAGGACCTGAAGGCTTTAGAGCAGGGGTAGGAAACCTTTTTTTGGGTTGGGACCGCTGACCCACAGAAAAATCAGTTGGCAAGGGCCTATGGGAAGACTGCGGGGGGCCTAGAGTGTCAGCACCAGCTCCCTAATGCTGACGGAGGCCCAGAGCCAGGCAACCCAGGGGCTGCATCCGGCCTCCAGGCCTTAAGTTCCGCAGCCCACTTCTAAAGTTTTACATTGTTTTATTTTTTAATGCAGTTTTTTACATAATACTACATTTGTAAGTTCAACTTTCACAATATAGATAATTCACTATAGTACTTGTATGAGGTGACTTGGAAAATAAGATTTCTTTTGTTTTTTACAGTGCAAATATTTGTAAAATCTATTATATATTTTAGAGAGTTTGTCTGTCTGTTTGATCAAGAACTCCTCCTAAATGGTAAGACCTAGGTCCACCAATTCAGTATATAGCTTTCTTTAATAATTTAAAGCAGTGTAAGGCTTTGGCTGTGTCAGGAAAACTGGATGTGCCTGGAATGGGATTGTCTCATTTCTGTTTGGTTTTATGAGAAGCAATCACCAAAGCAAGTGCAGTCCTTAAAATTTACATAACTGAGCAAATGTTGACAGACTGATCCAAGATGAGCCAGAAAAATAGGATGAACCTGAAATAGGCTTACTTCTCAATAAACCTTACAGAAAAGAGGTAAAATAGAGACATTTGGAGTAGTGCTCTTGGCACAGCTATATCAATGCTTAAGCTTTGAAAACTAGAAAAAATGTTGTTGGAAACCAAACTGACTCTTGCCCCTTTTGTGGCGTGTGGTTTTTTTTGTTTGTTTGTTTTGGTTTTTTTAAGTGAATGATAACTGTTCATAGGAATGAAGAAACAAACACTAGATGGAATTCCCAAATTACGAACCCGGGCAATGCTGAGTAAATCTGCTCATCAAAAATAAAGTGAGCACTACTCAGTTTGTATTCTGTGTTGTAATTAAAACAGATTTATTTCAAAATGTAGAAAATATCCAAAATATTTAAATAAATGGTATTGTGTTGCTGTTTAAAAGAGCGATCATATGATTAATCATGATTAATTTTTAATTACTAGACAGCCCGTGTGTGTGTGTATAAATTTTAAAAAGCTATGAAAAGAATTTTAGGGCACACACAAATGTGTATTCACACAGACAAAAATATGGGCTCCATATATACAGGGAACATTAAATAGAGATTTAAACTATGTACACAGTAAGAGGAAAGGAAGGGGAAAGCATTCAGTGTACACATCATAGATATTTTATGTCTCTGTCTAGTTTAATAGATATTTGTAATCTGCAACAGGTTTCATATATTTGGTTATAAAACAAAGTGAAGTTCCTGTGTGTAATATTGTAGTATTTACTGCATTGTAAGCAAGTTATCCAATGCTCAAATTATCAGGGCAAAGAGAGAGTTGCTATGGGAATCTTCATTTAATTTTCTGTTATTTAATTTGAAATCTCAAACTGCTTATATACACTTTCCTTGTTTTAATATGTAAACAAGAGTGAATATGCTAACTCTGGTGAAATGATATAGTGGTATAAATCCTTTAAAAAAGTGTTTGTTTCCTGGTTATATTAAGGGTTATAATTTGTCATACAATACTTGAACCTATCCACATAGACCAACTACCTCTTACCCTCTGACTTAAAAAAGTAAGATAGTAGTCAGAATTTTTCTCTTGCAGTGATACCCACTTACTTGACAAATCAAAAACTTCACAGTGATGTCCCAAGACCATCCATACCTAGGATGACCCACTTAGCATACAGCAACTTGTTGTTAAAGAACATCCGGAATCCAAATGCACGCCATTTTGGGTTAGAGTAATTGATGCTAATGAAGCTTCAGGTGGTAGCTGAGTTAGTCTGTACAGGATAAACTTTAAAAAACCAACAAATAGTCTGGTAGCACTTTAAAGACTAACAAAACATGTAGATGGTATCATGCGCTTTCGTGGGCACAGCCCACTTCTTCAGGTGATCCCAGATGATGATGAGTGAGGAGACAAGAAAAAAAGCCTGTCTTTCAGATCTCATGGAGAGCTTGAAGGTCTAACATTTAAAAAATGCATATTTTTACTTATAAAATTCTCCATTTTATCTGCAATCAATTAAGGACAGTAAGCATTTAGCCCCCACAATGTCATTTTTGCAGCCACTGTTCAGTGCAGAACCACATTTCAAATATTTATTGTCTCTTGTTGGAACATCCCCCGTTCCTTGCCAAATCTCACTAAATCAAGTCCAAGGCCATACTTCTCCTGAGTGCTTCTTTTCTGACAACAGTAAATCTTTCTCCACCAATAAGGGTGAAGGCCAAAAGTAAGTAAAAACAGCTACTCTCAGTTTCTCCTAAGAATAAGACATCTGCTCCCAAAAACCTCCAAACAAATCCATAGACCTTCAGTAGAAACATTAAAAGGCTTTCTTCTTCATCCTAAGAACCCAATCTCAACAGTAAATGCAAATCCTTAAACAATGAATCTTTGAGGAATGTAAAACTGGATGGTATCAGTAATCTGATTACGTTATTTTCTAGAGATTGACAGGCTTCTCTTAACGCTGAAAAATTTAGGGACACAGAGGGATCTTTGTAGAGAGATACAGAAACTTGTTTAGCTTCATCCAGTCAGGATTAGCTTGTATCAGTGTTCCTGATGAGGAGCCTCCCATATCTAAAAGTTTTGATAAATGGATTCAGATTCTTTACAGACTTATGGATCTCTCTTCCTGTGCTGGATTCAACTAGGATGGTATGTTTCTGGAAATCCTTCTGTCCTGCAGATGGCGACACCTCCCTATATGATCCCTCTGACAGGAAAGTTGACATAGGCCTTGGAAAGGCAATTGTATTCTTCTCTAGAGCCTTGTTGCTGAATCACTCCACCAGCCCACAAGAGCGCGCGCGCGCACACACACATTTTTATTCTTGCAGCTTAGATAATGGTGTATAGAAAATATATAATGGCGTATAGAAAATATGCTGTTTTAACCGAACCGCAAAATAAACAGAAAAGCTCCTACTTTAAGGTTCATACAAGTCTCGTGGTAACTTCTGTGCAATCCAAGTCCTAGTTCTTTTGCTTTAGGGATTGCCTAAAGACAAATCCTTCATCAGAAGCTCTAGGGAAAGCCTGCAATGTTCATCCTTGAAAGATTAAGTTTTTAGCCTATTGTTGACTTTGCAGCATCTATAGCCAGTAAACTAGTAGCTCAAAAGGCTGTGAGATTAAGTGCATGAGAGAATGTTTTTTGTTTTCTGTGTGTTTGTTTTCATAAGCAAAGCTGGCATTTCCTGTCTTCAGAGAAAGTTTCTTTGATGAAACTAGGTGTGGAAGGAGAGAGATTTTTCAGCTGTATAAAGTCTTCCTTTCTAAAATCCTAATGAGAACTGGACCCATATTTCTGGTTGCAAAGGTGGCTCTTCTTTCAGCTACACAGCTATGTTTCTTGGTTCTGGATTCTGTAATGTCAGAGTCTATATTTCCAAGGGAATGGGAACTGGGAACAGCAGTTTCCAATTGCTGCATCATGGATACTTCCTCCTCTGTGGCTTTGTCCCTTTTGATCTTCCCAAAAAAGTGGGCAGGTCTACAGCAGTGTTTCTCAACCTTTTTTAATAAAGTACCCCTTTTATTTAAAAAAAAAAAAAAGTACCCCCAGAGCCAGGCACTCCCAGCCTCCCCTTTCCCCCCCACTCTAACCCAATGCCCCTCCCCTTCCCCAGAGCCAGGTACTAGACATATAGTAACCCTACCTTTGAAGTGCCCGCTCCCGCTGTCTGGCCCTGCCTTGGCGGCTTGTCTGCAGGGAGCAAGTGGCCCGCCAGCGCCATGCTCGCCGCATGGGGCTGTGCGCTCCCGCCCCAGCCTGGCGCCTCCCCTAGTGTGGTACCCGGGGGCAACTGACACCCTCTCTACGCCACTGATGGGGGGGCGGTGTCCTTCGGAACAAAGCTCATTGTGCCGCTTCACCACCTTTTAGCTCCTCTCCGCAGCGCCATGGGGAAGGCGCGATGGGGATGCATTGTAGTGAGCTGCTGGCAGGGGTGGAGGTAATGTACGTCTCCAGCTTCAGCTGCCCTGAGATCAGGGGCAGCTCAGCTGGGGCATGACTTATGCTTGTAGGAGTTGTGTTGCACATTCCAGTAGCTCCACAGCATTATCAATTCCCGCACTTGGTAATGGAGAATGATTGGTACCAGCATAAAGCTCTTCCATTCTGGATAGCATCTGTACCTCAGGCTGTTTTCCAGAGTCTAGACTGTCCTGGCAATATGAAGCAGTGAGTGTTCTCTCTTGAAGTCTCAGCAATTATGGGTCAGTGCGGACCATTTATATCAATGAACATGGAAACCCATAGTACTAATTTCCTAAGAGGAGATCTGGTTCTTCTGCAATTTGGGTGAAATAATCAAAGTCAGCTGCAGACAGGCTTTGTCCTTGGATCCAGAATTTGATTATGGAAACCATCCGCCCTCTCTTTAACCCCCCAATCATTTTTTTTTCTGTCCATTTCCTGTCACCTAGAATTATGTTTCATCCAGCCAGCTATCCAGATTTCCCCCCCAGGGACCGCATCAACAAAAAACCTAAGTGCTGAGCAATTAGATCAGATCTGTATGCTAATGTCCAGAGGGTACAATAGGGTATTCACCCTTTCCAGTTTCTGTGAGTTTATGCTTGTTTGTTTCCTTTGGGCTTGTTTGGTGCTCTCTTTTTTCCCCCTGTTTGTTTTTAACATTGGTTATGGATAAGCTTTAACAGATAGGTGGGTTTTGCAACCGCTTTTTAAATTCTCTGTGTAAGCTCCTCTGGTCCACTGATTCAATGAAACTGTTCCCACACACTGGGTGTCTCCCTGCCGCCAATTACTGTAGTGTTCATGATTCACTCCTCCTGTGGGAGAGCACAGACAGTACAGGCATATGCTGGAAGAGGGAGTGAACTTCACATTAGGGCGGATACATGAAGGATGGATCGGGAAGAAGAGCAAGGAATCCAGAGAGGGTGTAATTTGAAGGCAAAGGAAGAAAAGTGTGTCAATGAGATGAGGTGCTGATTTAGTCAACAATAAATGCTCCTAAGGGGTCAGAGCAGGTGGCAGGGGCTGAAATAGTGAAAATTATCATCTAAAATTTTAAGAGGAGACGGAGGGTAAAAAACATGGGGTGAAACAGGTTCGGGAGATGCAGGGGAAGATAGCAAAGTGAAAAAGAGCTGGCATCAGGCTCAGCGTCTGGGAGGAGTCTGCTTTGCTCACTGTTACCTTCACTGCTTTCTCAATTATCTCCTTGCTTTTGGAAGACAATCAGGAAGCTTGGTTCCCATGCTCACAAAGGTCCTCAGTTTTGTGTGACGGGGATACTTTCAGGTTTTCTGTCAGGTGCCACACAGAGTATGGCTTTTCACTTAGAATCATAGGCTTGGAAGAGACCTCAGGAGGTCATAGAGTCCAACATCTAGCAGTAGGAGCCACGCAAGAGCTGTCCTTGCCCAATTACATACACCCGTACAAGAACAGGTCTCCAGAGCTTCTGAGTTTGGCCAAAAGACTGTAGGCCTCCATTTGCCATGTGTGCAAACTCTTCCTATTGTCTCTAGCACAGATGAGTGATTAGCTCTTTGTTTGAGAGTAGATGGAGCGGAGATGGTGGAACAAGACTTCTCTGCATCTGCAATGGAAAAAAAAAGCAGAAATTGAGATTTGGGAGGCATTTTCCTTCCTACTTTATGGTATCTATATTAATGGAATAATATGTGTCTGGTCAGTGTGAGACGAGCTATCCTGGTGCTACTCCTGGGCTGCGTCTAGACTGGCATGATTTTCCGCAAATGCTTTTAACGGAAAAGTTTTTCCGTTAAAAGCATTTATGAAAGAGCGTCTAGATTGGCACGGATGCTTTTAAAAGCGTGCTTTTGCGCAAAAGCATCCGTGGCCAATCTAGGCGGTTTCTTAAAAAGCCCGATCGCCATTTTCGCCATAGGGCTTTTTTGGCGAAAAACGGTTCTCAGTTGTCTACACTGGCCCTCTTGCGCAAAAGCATTTGCGCAAGAGGCTTTTTCAGCGAGAGAGTCATTATTTTAAGAAGAACACTGACGATCATACATTAGATCGTCAGTGTTCTTGAGCAAATTCAAGCGGCCAGTATAGACAGCTGGCAGGTTTTTCCGCAAAAGCTGCTGCTTTTGGAAAAACTTGCCAGTCTAGACGCAGCCCTGGTGTTTAGGAGAGGAAGGCATAGCACAGGCAAGGTGCTTCACTTGATGATGATACTATGTGCTTTGATCTGGCTAATTTCTTCCCTAAGACAGGCATTCTCAAGACAGTCCAACAGGAATTTTACCACTGTTGTTAATTGTTTTGGGCATGTAGGTTTCTAAAAAAATTCCTCACCTTTCTGAAATCTGCTAGGGCCACTGCAGTCAACAGGAATATTCCATGTGCTCAGTGGAGCTGACAGCCTCCGTGGGCCCCTGAGCAAGTCTGGCTCTGCGCTCCTGGAAGGGAGGGGGCTGATAGTGGAAGGGGTGGAGCCAAGGGCAGCCAGCCCTCAGCGCTGCCCAGAGCCTGGCACAACTGCCCCCCAGCCCTTAGCACTGCCAGAGCATGTGGCTCTCTGGCAGTAATTTAAAGGGCCTGGAGCTCTGGCCTCCACCTTTGAATCACCAGCCCCTGTGGCAACTGCCCCTTTGTTCCCCCTGTTGGCGGGCCTGCATGCACTGGCCTCCAACATGAAACCATTGGTAGCTGGGACAGAGTTTTTTGTAAGCAGAACATCCTTGACAGTAGGCTTCCATATTGCTGTCATAACTCCCAGCAATCCCCATGCCATCCACGGAGCCCTGGATGCCTCCTTCCGATGTGAGGAACCATTTCCAAATCTGAAGGGAAGTATCAGCAAGAATGGATACTGTTCCTGTTGCCGCTAATTACCACTGGTTGCCCTTTTGTATATTCTAACCTCTCCAAAACATGCATTTAAAAACTAAACTCAGACCTGCGGGAAATGCAGAGACAAGAAGGTAACTCTGCTCTTGCCTCAAGTTGTAGACTAGAGAAGTCCATGTTCTCCCTCAGAATTTGTGCCACAGCATGGCAGGAGAGGTGGACAGCAGGCACAAAGAGAAAAATGACCCAAAGCAGATGAGGAGAAATTATAAACATAATCTCCTTATATCAAATGTTTTAGGTTGTGATAATTGAAAGGGTCTTTATAACGTTAACCTCATACCACATAGGGCCAGATTCATTCCCATGCAATTCCATGAAATGTAGTACCATTAACCCAGGAAGAAATTTAGTCCACACTGTTGAAAGGCATAAGCCAAGTATAGTTGTTTAAGGGTGAGAGTTATGTGCTTTGCTCTTCTTTGTATGTGTGGGAAGGCAAACAAGGCATTCTGCATATCCTGAAAAAAGGGGTCAGATCATAAAAAAATATATCTGAGTCATTTACACATATTAATAAATACTTTGTGGGAATTTTATAAATGACAATAAATTGTGAATATTGTACATTGCAGGTGATGCTACTGTGACGATTACTCACAGATATACTCCAAAAGAGCAGCTGAAGATCCATACCCAACTAGCTGACATTATAATAGTAGCTGCAGGTAATACGAAGTGTCCTTAATACTACAGTTGCAATGTTTAAAAACTGACCAGGTGCTAATTTTACAGTATAAAAGTGTTACCTAAGCGGGTTATGATCCTGCTTGCTGAGGGAGCTTCGGTGGGTCTACTTGTTTTAAGTAAGGGAAGATATTTGGTCCTCAGTTCTTGCCTGCATATTTGCAGATTCATAAACTAGTTTCTCATCATGAATGACACCTTTCCTTTAGGGAAGCTTAAGGGTGAACTCAGGAATGGAAACCAGTCAGTGCACAGCTTATACGGGTATAATTATATAAACTAAAACACTTTCTGTGCAGTACAAAAATGGTGAGTCATTTGACTTCTGACAGTAGGGTTTCCTTAAATCAGCTAGAGGCCATGTTCGGGTAACAATGGTGTCTTTCTTTTGCTTATTGGAATTAAGGGCAGTCTTGGCAAATTAAATGTGGTTGTTTTGGTATTGTGTATTATTCATCCCTGGTTGGTGCAATTGCAGTATAAAGAGGTAAATGGAAGAATGGGCTGTCAACAGACTGGAGCTTCTATAATTAGTAACTGGCAAGTTTAGTGGTTTGATATTACTGAAGATATAGACAGAAATACTTGCCTTTTGATTTGGCTTTTCTTTACTAAATAACTAATCAGAGTTTCAAGGTTGGGTGGCAAACCTTGTTGGGTTAATCATGTTTTTAATCCTAAGAATTTTATAAACCAGTTTGGCCAATGTCTGTGCAGTTCTATTTTTTTCACAGCGGTCCTTCAGAACCCTCTTGGAGCAGGCAGGGTTTGTGTCCTTCCGCTTCCCCCATCACTCCTCTACACTTGAAACCCCAAGTCATGCTAACAGATGAATAGGGATGGGTATGGCTTACTCAGACGCTTCTCATTGCTATTCCAGTGTGCAGTGAGGTGCCACTTTCCCTCACAGGCTAAATGTACTTCCTTCTTCACATGCCAGCTTAGGAGCAAGAAAACAAGCTCGGATCTCCCACATGGTGGTTACTAGACTGTGCACCAGAATTCTCAACGAATAAGTGGGAATTAATAGTGGACATGGAATCGTTTTCTTTAGCGTGGCCATGTAGATAAATGCTTCTCAGCAGTTCTTGAGAACTTATGGTCAGGATTTAACTGAACACAGTGTGATGCTGGCCATGCTTGCAATTCAGCTGTGTTCAGGATCGATTCAGCGGCACCTGTGCCTTGCATCTTTTCATCATGTCACTTGTGTCGTGTTCCTCTAACATTGCTCATTACACAATATGAGGTATATCTGGAATGATGAAAAAACGTCAGGCTAGACTGTGCAAAGTGCACACAGTCCTGCACTGGGTGTGGCATGGACCTGTACAGCCCTGGTGGAAGCTCGGGGAGAGTGCGCCTTGGGAAGGCAAAGTCCCTTGAAGTTTCCCTGAGTTCACAGGAACTGTGTAGACTGCATCTTTCTCTGGGGTGGTATACTCTTCCCACTGACGTGCCTGGCTTGTTCTGCTGCTCAGATGAAGGGAGTTCAGGGCATGAACCTACTTCCTCCCCACTCCATTTGTGGTGGGACCACAGTTGTGAGAGGCCTGTACGTGGAAAGTGCCAGGCAGGGGTGGCAGGCTTGCAAAAATGTTCGTGGTGCCCAGAATGCCCAGAACCTGCATTCCTCCCCGACTCAAACTCTTCCCCCTACTGCCTGCCTAAGAATTTGGGTGGGGGAAGGGTGTGCTGCTCTGGGAGGGAGTTTGGGTGCAGGCTCTGGACTGGAGCAGGGGATGTGTAGACTTAAGGGGGGCAGGCTCTGGGAGGGAATTTGGAGATTGAGGTACAGGATGGGGTGCACAGTGCAGGCTCTGGGAGGGGGGATGCATGCTGGCTGTGGCCTGGGGCAAAAGCTGAGGGTCCTGGGTGTAGGCTCTGGGAGGGAATTTGGGGACTGGAGGGGGAGAGGGAATTTGGGGGTGGGATGGGGACATGGGAGAAGAGGGTGCAGGCTCAGGAGGGAGTGGAGTGCATTATAGGGTGTGGGGGGGAGTGCCCCACTTACATGGAGGCACCCTCCTCTGGCAGTGGCTCTTGGGAAGGTGGAGATCTCTGGGTGCTGCTGCTCCCCTGCCACGCCCCGGTGACCCTGCTGGCAATGCAGCGGGGTTAGAGCAGCTTCCAGGCACTCGCTCACCTCCACTGCTGACACGTGCATCCCTCTCGACAGGGGGAGGAGGGCCAGGGTCTCAGTGTTCTGCTTCAGTTTTCATGGAGCCCAGCACTGGACCAAGAATTTCTGGTGTCAGGTCTCCACAGGCCCATATAACTCACCGCCTATGAAGTTGTTGGCCTATGGGGTTAATAAGAGTTGTAGAATAAGACTTTATCCCTATGCCATTCAGATATTTCCCCCATAAGACTGTGGAGTTGTCCTATTACTGGTACAACTTCCAATGTATTGTTCAATGGTTTGATGAAATAGACATAGGCTCTCAAAAGTTATTGGAAAGCATATTAGAAAATTAGCCTTTTTCAACACTGTACCTAGATTTTCAGGCTCCTCTATTTACAGTATAAAGAGAGAAATGTTGTGTCCCCTCTCTCTCACATAGCATTCCCTTTCTCCTCTAAAACTGGTTGCATACAGAAACGCTCACTTTTGCTTTCTGCGTTCCTGTTTCCCACAGGTCTCTCAAATCATTCGTGCCAGCTAATTGGATCAGAGAAACCCATTACATAATACCTCTGAGGGATACTGCAGATGTTCATTCAAATATTGTAAAATAGAACATATTGCTAAAGAGTGGTAGAGTCAGAAGTTAATGAAAGTGTTCCCATAACTCACAAAGCAGGGCGTATTTTATTTTAAAGATGAGTTGGTCTTCTCCTTTAAAAAGTGGGGTGGTTATGTAATATAATTGGTAAAAAAAATTGAAAACAGCTTTGAGTGGGTACCCTTAAAGGAATGGCACATTATTCTTATTAGACCATGTAAAATAGAATGTGTAGGTAATGTACAAGTGTTTCTATACTTTATTTTTCAATACCATATAATGGTGTAGGTGTCATATAACATTTGTCTTCACAGTCATGGGAACTGTTAGTTAACCATCTACCTAGCTAGGAACAAGCTGATGTCTAGTCCGGAGGTGACCCATGCCTGCAGAAAGAGGGAACAAAGTGAGGCCACCCAGATTCAGCAGTTAAAATCTAGAGGGGCATATGACCCATCTAGGGGGGCACACACACCCCATGTCCTCCCATGCATCCTATGTTTCTAGTCAGATCAGTTGCTGTTGTCTCTAAAGTCATAGCAATAAGTTACATTACAAATATAACGTATTAGAAGGTTTACTTGGCATTGCTCGGGTCCTTAACTCAATTTTTGTTTTATTGGAAAATACAATGGAGATATACATCCTTCATTTCAATCATTGCTTTGGGGCGGGGCTAAGCATGCAGGTGGCTCCAGCGAGAGAGGACTACCCCAGCCCTCTCTCACCACAGCAGCCTGGGGCCAGGTGAGAAGCACCTCTCCATGGCTGCTGCAGCTCCAGCCAGCACAGCCAGAGGAGGGGTGCACGTCCTCTGGATTGGACAGGCCCAGGTTCATTTGCACACTGCAGCCAGAGTGAGGAATGGAGCAAATTGTGCACTTTCCCTCGCTCCCTGACAAAGGCGAACAGCCAGAAATGTTCCCATATGAATCAGGGAGAGAGGATGGGAGGGGAGCTGCAGCCCCTCCCATCCTCTCTAAAGGACACCTGTGTAGTGGGAGACTTAGGGCTGGGGCAGTCCTAGATATGGGGGGCGGAGGCATGCACCCAGCCAGCCCCTTTGACTCGCTTGGTTATTTTGTGTCTCTTCTATATGGTTTTAGGAGAAGCAGTCCCATTTCAGGCACATCCTGTTTTCCTAACATAATCAAACTCTTGCTTTAAGTTATGGTAAGAGGAAGCTGTTTACCAAATTTGGTGGTCCTAGCTCTTGCCATTTAGGAGTTCTTGAACAAATGAACAGACAGACAGACAAACGCTCAAATATATCATAGATTAAGTGGCCGAACTATCATCTCTCATGTGTGGTTCTTTCATCTTCTCTCTGAGGTGGGGGGAAATAATGTGAGGCTTTGTCTTTATATTGATTATGTGTTTTTATTAGCGATGGCTGGTTGAAGATGTGCACCTTGCACTTGAATTGAATTCAAGTTTCTCACTTGCTCAGGGCTCCGTGCCCTGGTGGACTGAACTGCTATAGTCCAGCTAGAAGATGATGAATGAATGTATTACTGAGGCCAAGTCATCATCCAACAGGATGGGATGCAATCTCCTAACTAGCCATAGGTAGTAGTATGATTTATTAGTGTTACAGAGGTTGTTCTGGACATGCTTAGCATCAGCATGGAATCCAAGAGCACTCCTAAATGTGGACTGTCTAACCTGTGTGCGTGTGTGTATCTTCAACCACAGGAGATTGTTTCATAGCTGCAAACGTCTTTGTGTTTACTTCTGCCAATAGCATAACTTCAACTAGCTGAGGTTTGTAGTTGTTCTTCGTCCACGAACTGATCTCAGTCAGGTACTGGGTTAGCTTTGTGACAGTGGTGTTATCATAGGTAGTGAAAGATAAGAGTTGTGTGTCCCCTACATATCTTGAGTCCACAATGTCTTGCTAGATCTCATAGTGGCTGCATGTAGATGTCAAACAGTTGCAGTATTTTATCTGCTTCTAGAATAGCAACGTTGCTTTGACACAAATTTTAAGTTAACAATATTGCATGCTGTTCAGGCAAATGGTTGGAATATCAAGTGTCTTACAATTAAATATATGAGAAATCAAAGAATCCAGGAATGTGCTGTAGAATTTTGATATAGCCTAATTTAAATTATGATTTAGACACAGCCTCTTGACAACATCTTTTCTGACCCTCATAGTGACAGACCCTTTAAAAAAAAAAACAACCCCAAAACCACATTTCCTGCTTTTTGCTATAAAAAAGAGCAGATTACCTAATTCTGTATCTGGATGTGTTAATCAAATACAGTAGACTTCCGATAATCCAGAACCTATGGGATTTAGGTGGTGCCGGATTATCAGATATGCCGGACTATCAGGAGGTACTATAAGCAGGTTATATATATATATATATACTGTATACATTATATACTGTATATAAAGTGTTCTTAACCCTTTTTATTGTACAGACTGTATACAGTATACTGTAATGTTTTAGTTTTTTTAAGCCTTTTTTACCCTTTTTGCTCAGTTCAGCTGCTGCCACTGTTACCTTGTGACTCATTTTTTGCCGAAGCTCACTCACTAGGCTCTTGCCATTTTGATGCCAGACTATCAGGAGTGCCGGACTATTGGATGCCGGACTATTGGAGTTTTACTGTATTTTTTGATGATTTCAGGTATTCCAAAATTGATTACGGCTGATATGGTTAAAGAAGGTGCAGCTGTAATTGACGTGGGCATCAATCATATCCTTGACCCTTTGACCGGGAAAACCAGATTAGTAGGGGATGTGGACTTTGAAGGTAAGAACTGGATAAGTTGGGTTTAAGGTATCTGATTATCTTAAAAAATGAGAAAATGTGAAATTAATTTGTCAAATAAAATGTTTTCTTCTCATCTGAAGAAGCATATTGAAGAAGCCAGAAATTGTATCTAAGTTAATAGGTACTCCATTAAAGAGCCAAAGTCTGACTGTTTTTAAAGGAGACTGGTCTGTATAATTATAAAACACATGCTGGCACTGAGGATAGGTGCAGGGGAAGCAATGGCAAAAGTCTGTGGTGCCACCTGCTCCCTAAGTTTCCCTGCTCCCTTTAGGCCTCTTGTGTCTATGACCACTAAGGCCATACTACTGTAGCCCATCGATCTAAGTTATACAGCTTGAGCTACATTAATAACATAACTGAAGTTGCTGTACTTAGATCCACTTACTGCAGTGTCTTCACTGTGGTGAGTCTGGCAGATGCTCTCCTGTCAACTCTGCCTATGCTCTTTGTTTTGGTGGAGTACTGGAGTTGGCTGGAGAGTGCTCGGTGGTCAGTTTCTTGCATCTATAGTAGACGTGATAGATCAACCCTTGCTGGATCAGGCGCTGCCCATTGATTCAGTGGGTACTGTAGACAAACCTAAGAGAAACTATTCCCATGCCTCAACAACTTTAGGGACTCCAATGGCATATAGTATGTATTATGATATCACTGGTCAAGCTGCTGCTGTTAAGGTTTTCTCCACACTTCCACTGGAATACTGTATTTTACAATGATGATAATTTTGCTTAAGTAATTTTCTCCTACTGAGACTTGCTATATATAAATCGTTTGTTCCGGAAAATATCCATGCAAACAACCCTATCTTAGATCACAAATGACAATGTGCACATGGATCTCGTTTTAGTTTCCTATTTTATGCAATGTATTGCCAAACAACTGCACAATGCGTCTTCTTTAACAATGTCTGCTTAAGAGAAACTCTAGACTGGAATAGCAGGATTGTTACAGTTCAGAATTAAAGTTTATTAGCAGAGCTGTGTGTGGGAAGCTTGTGCCTATCCATATTCTAGCTTTTGGTCCCTCATTTTGAAATGCACAAAATTCATTTACATTTTTTTTAATTAGCCTTGGCATACAAGCTCTGAGTCCAACAGCACAGTTGTATTCAAAATGTTTTTTAAAACTACTATAGCTTCACGTACATTTAAACTAGACAATCTCCTGCTTGTTTTACTCTCACACATAACAATCTATTGAAATCAATGGAATTACTCTGAGTAGAGCAACAGGTTTCATCCTAGATATATTTTAGACACATATGTGCATATGTATAATTGCATGTTTAAAATAGCGATATATAGAACATTATAATTGTAGCAAATAGCTCTCTTCACTTTCAGCTTTATATGGTACCATTTTACCATTCTTTACTTATTACAAAACATGTTACATAGATGTTCAGAACTGCAACAAAATGTAATTTGTGGATCTTTACTACTGTTATATACAAGGAAACATAATTTGCATAAACACATTTTAAGTTTGTAAGCCACATTTCTCTTGACTTCTTAAAAGATTTGCCTGACACTCTGAATACAATATAAAGCTATATCCAGATGTCCAGGTCATGATTCAAAGTTTCTGTATATGCAGACATATTGCTGTGCTGTGTATGTCTTGACAAGTTCTGCTGTGGGTTGTTCCTCAGGATTTTACCTGGGGTGAGGGAAGATCCCAGAAGGAGGGAGGAACTTTGTTAACTTGGGTTATGCCACTGAAGTTACAGGTAGTACTTAGTTGCATATTGCCATAGGGAAATTATTTTGTTTTGATTAATGATTTAGTGAAACTTTCACCGATACTAATGAACCAGCAGCAATCTAATGCACATAGGCTGTAAAGTAAAACTTTTGTATACAAATTATTTGACTTAGAGGTTAAAAAGTAGAGCAAGCCATTATAGCAAGTAAACATTATATCGTAATCACATTCTGGGTTATTAAATATTTCCATTTTTCTTTAAGGTGCTTAAGCTACATGTGTGTTTTTACCAATAGTATCTTCAACTGAGCAGCGTATCATACTGTGAATAAATTGATTCCCTGAATTATGATCAGTTAGTATACAAATCTGACCATTTGGCTGAATTCATATTTATACACATCTGATATCTTTTTTTAAGTTGAATATCAGAAGCTTTAAATGGCCAGCACCAATATGAAGTTAGAATTTACAGTGTCACCTGGCTCCATCCTGCCAGCCTCCCTGATCTTTGCTGTTCCCCATGATTAATCCATCCTTTTTATAGAAAAATATGCATTCGAACTGAAAGAGGGGAATTAACTCTCTTTTGGCAATCCAAATTTAAATTTCCTTTAAGAGAAAGGTATAAGTGTGGCTTGGATTAATCAAGCAGAATGCTTTGAGGTCACCTGTGGTGTTAATACCCTTTAACAGTAGGGTAGTTGCCATTTCACAGCTAACATCTTGGATTCCCTGCTCTGACAATACTGAAAGATGCTTTAAAAGTAGACAGTGGGGTGAATTCCCACCTCTCAGGGAGGGAGTTCGGGGTGGTTCTCTAGACCTATTTTTGAAGGTTTTGTAAAGTTTTACTTTGTGGTATTTATAAAGCTTATCTCTGTGCCCAGGGAAACTACAATACAACAAAGCTTTCATGCTGCACATTTGAGCGAAGATAAGGATCAAAATCATGAGGTGTTCATATTTATTTCTCCCCCACAATATAAGGAAAAACCAGATATCTGATGGAACTTAAAGGAAACAACCATACAGATGGTGATAGGGAATAGTTGTGCAACATACAAAACATTGTATCATTAGCCTGTGGCACTCACTTCCACAGAGCATCATTAAAAGAAATAGCTTAGTAAATTTCAAAAGAGAAATAAGTATTTTGGTACAGCCCAACACAATGGGCTCTTATGCAGCACTTTATCATGTACCAAGTATTCTGTGTACAGAGAATGTCGAAGGATCACTGTGTTTGCATTTTTAAGTATTTCTCCTTTTTACTCCTAGGGGAGATTTTCAAAACCACCTGAGGGGCTTAAGCACAGGTTCCACTGGCTGTCAGTGAGACGTGTGTTCCTAATCCCCTTAGATGCTTTTGAAAACCTCCATTCCTGCAAATCAGAGACAAGTGAACTCTGTCACCTTCCTCCCCCCCAAGTTCAGGTTAGGTCTTTTCTCAATACTGACTTTTAATGTGCCTGGGATATCCTGACGTAAAAGCCTTCTTTTCCCTTCCTTCTTCCAGTGTCTGGGGTACCATAGATTTGGCAGGAAGGCTGCAGCCTGTGTCAATAAGGATTTTGTAGCAGATAGTAAATTTTTGATGGCTGCAACAATTCAGTATTTGTATGAATGCTTAATTTGGCTCAATATGCTTACTAAACTCAAACCTATTAAAGCCATTCTTCTATCTAGATGTTGCTCAAATTCACATTCACTCACTCAGGTAGTTCTGGTTCTGGATCTGTTCTTTAGGACCAAAAGAGACAGCGCCCTTTGAAAGCAATGACAGAGGTGGCTATTGGGCACCTCTGACAACCAGGACTTAGCTACAAAGAAAAAAACTTCTGCTGGCCTAGCTGCGTTGGTCAGGCATAGGATGATGTGTGACCCCAGACAGAGCTATGCTGGCAATAGCCCTATACTGGCAAAACTGAGCTTCTACCATTATAGCTTATTCAGTCCCCACCTCTTCATTCCCAAACAAACTAAGGTAAAAGCTCAGTTTTGCCATTATAAGCTGCCTTCACATTAGGAGCGATTTGCTGGGCTAGTATATCAGTGTAGCTAGACCAGCAAAACACTCTTTGTGTAGATATATAAGACATTGGTGGATCATATGAAAAACTGGCCAGTATCTGTGGACATCTCTACCATGTAGATTGAAGCTTTTGGTTGTGGAATATCCTACAGGGTTTGAGTCTATGTATTTGCTCTTTCAGAGCAAAGTATGCAACAGAGAAGACAACATATTGACCTAAGCATACACAAACAGAGCAGCAAATACAAACCTGTACCCACCTCCTAAAAAACAATGCTTTGGATATATTTCCTTTCCACCCATGGGAGGAGTAGAGTTAATGTGGGCAAACAATGAATGATTCTTCCCAGTTACTTCACAGAACACCTACATACTATGGTGCTAGACACTGCACAAACAGCTAGCTAGTTAGATCAGATGTGAGAGAACAAATTTTATGGGCTAGCATTCCTCTGACTTTCACCTATGTAAATCAGAAGTAGCTCCATTAGAAACAATGGAGTTACGCTAGTGTGCAACTCCTGTACAAAAATGGTGAATCACAGACTAGATGTTCTCATAGGAAAAAAAAATAGTATTATGTGTGAAATATGTAATGTAAAAGTTTCATTTTAAATTGATGAGAATTTGGAATAATGTGCTAAATAGAATGTGCCAAGATGCTATTGTGACTATCGTACTTAGACCAACATATGCCTTAGATCAGGGCTACTCAACTTTGGAAACTCTGGGGGCCACAGTGATACTCAAAGCACATACCGAGGGCCGCAACTTAAGTGTGGTTGCATATACATGCAAATATATATGCAAATAGCTTCTTTCACACTGACGGGCATGAATACTAAGATTAAGGCAAGACTACACAACACACAGGCCCCATGTAAATCAGTTCTGCTGATATTAATAAAATGGAATATTTACCTGATTTCCACCCATATGACAGCACTTTTAATGAGCAATGACAGTCCAGGAATTTAACTACTAAAACGCATAGCAACAGAAGACCATTATATTGACTACTTTTTTGGTTTGGCTCCTACCCGCAGGCCGCGTGTTGAGCCCCTCATAAACTCAAACCGCACTGCAGGCCGCAAACAAACGGGCCGCATACAGCCCACGGGCCACATGTTGAGTAGCCCTGCCTTAGATCTACAAAAGTTGCAAACTTTCTTGAGACTGTTGCCCACAAATGTACAGTTCAAAGACTGAGGTTACTTTCGTATCTGGCTGTTCTTGACATGAGTGAGTCTAGTTGGTTGGCATAAGAACGCTATCATCTACTCTTAGTTTGTGTGTTTAATCCTCTGAAGTCCTTAACTGTAAAGGAACCAAGCAAATAAAGACTGTTTCCAAAGTAGAGGATCCTGTTTGTCAAGAAAATAATCTGCATTTCATTTCTTGTTAAGAATGAAAGAAAAATATTTTAAAGCTCTAAACAAGCTGCAAAATAACAACTCATTCCCCTTGGGCACTTAATTAGAATACTAGCATTTTCCAGACTGCCAAACAAATGCTTAGGGCACTGTATGTTACAAGAGTCTCCATATAGTTAAGGAGTCTCCATATAGTTAAGCAGATTCAGAAGGTAAAGCTTTTACATCACCTAAAAGTGAAGGTGAGACACAGTAATTGACAATGTAACATCTCTTTTACTGCTGTTTGGTTTGTCTTACCCAAACACCATCCCAGAAACTGGTCTTTGATTTATTATACTGCACAGTCAAACCAAATCTATTTAAAACTTCCAGGGCTCAATTTTCAGATGTGGGCACAGAAGTTTGTCTGCAATAAATGCAGTAAGCACATCCAAATTTACTCCTCAAGACAGGGATTTACCAGACTTCAGTCACTCTTTGGCAAGGAAAGACTCATTTTTACATGGCTTTACTTAATCACCTGTTGTTCATTTTTAAAATGTGGCCCTTGGATTGCCCTTTGCAAATTGACCCTATGCAAGTAATTAGGTAAACTAGTATAAAATTAAACCTCTGTGCCACTCTGCAGGATGATGATGTAGTACATAATATAACATCGTAGTATCGAATCTGAGAAAACATCACATGCACCTTGTCCTGACAAGGTCACCAGCACTGCAGGCAATTAGTACTATGCATAATTATTAGGGCTGTCAATTAACGTGCATTAACAGAGGGTAGAATTAATGCATTTTTTTTTTTTTTTCACACATGTTAATCGCAGGCATTTCCACACAGCATTGCTCCTTTGAAACGCCGCTTCAACAGCATTTCAAAGGAGCAACGCTGCCCGGGCTCCGCGTTGCGCTACCCTTTTGAAACACCACGGTGGCGTTTCAAAGGGGCAGCGCTGCACAGCTGATCCTGAGCTCCCGCAGCACTGCCCCTTTGAAATGCCATGGTGGCATTTCAAAGAAGCAGCGCAACGCGGAGCCCGAGGTCAGTTGGAGTCGTCTTATTGTTTAACAGTGCGATTAATCACATGATTAATCGTGATTTTTTTTTTTTTAATCGCTTGACAGCCCTAATAATTATCATTGTTAAGCTTTCTACAGGAAAACCATCTTCAGGTTGTAGATTGCATCTCTTTGTAAATAAGATGGTATAAATTGCATTCTGAATAGCGCCACAAAGAAATCCATGAAACATTATCATTTGGAAACAAATTGTTTTTCATTTGATACATTCTGTTTTTAATTCACATTAACTTATTCCCCCAAACAGGATAATAGTCTTGATATGTGCTAACATTACTTTGGGCCCAGATACAGTGTCATTCAATGATTATGACATTGATTGGGAGACTGCAGTGATGTCTTTATTAAAAGAACACACCAAAATTAATAAATGAGTAGTAAGCAGTTTAAAATTCTAAAAGTAATAAAAGAAAAGGCAAATAATGTATCCAAGAATTTTAAGAATGACTGTCATATTTCATCAAATTCATTCTTTTTGTATAATGTAACCAAAAAAACTCTCATTGCGATTTATGATTCCCTTTTGAAAAGCTTTTTAAAAACATGGCTGGTGGCATCAGTCAAGTAATTAAAATCCTATCAACCTTAATTACCACTACTAGATTTCACCCCAGAAAGGGTTTGATTTGGTGCTACTGAACTCAGTGGAAACTTTGTTTGTCAGTGGATGCAGCATCAGACCCTAACTGCAAAAATAATGTGGACAGATATCTTCATTGATAATTCATTGTTTGTAACATTAAAATGACAATTTAATAGACAGGATGTTAATTTTATAAACATCAACCCCTCATTTCCTCTCTCAGTGGTTCTTTTTCAAGATATTTTGTGTTACTTACCAACTGAACACCAGATACATATAAATTTAATTTTATTCCTCATATTTTTGCTGCCTAATTTTCTAGCCTTCAATCTGCATGGATCTCATATAATGTTTAATTTGAAAATAATGGTACAGTTTCACCCCATTGTTGACTTTGGTGGGATATGCCCATTTACATCAGAGGCAAACATGGTCCACTTAGGAACAAAAGATGCTTCCTTCTTAATCCACCTATATATGTTGTGAATAGATGCCTTTCCCAAACTGTTCTCCAGCAGAGTCCACACGATATGCAGAGTTCAACTCAGTGGCAAATGCTGTTTAGCAATTTCAGTTCACTCTGTTCTATTTAATGCATTTGGCAGGAACAACAGGGTTTGATATTTCTGGCAGTTACTTAAGAGCTAGCAGTGCCAATTCTGAAGCTGGTGCTGGGGAGGTGAAGATATACAACCTGAAAAAATCACAAGCTCTCCAGCATTCCGAAAAGTTGTGTGCAGAAATAGATATGTCACATAGAGTAGCCAGAACTAGCACACAAGTTAATGGTTGCATCATTTAATGGGCTTTCCAAAAGTTAAGTGATTCTCTTGCAAATGCTGATCCTGGAGTTCTATTGGTTAACCTTATGCATAATATACAAGTACAGATTGAACCTCTCTAGTCTGGCACTCTCTGGTCTGGCAACATCTGTGGTCCAGCATGATTTTAGTTAGCCAGATGTCCACTTATCATGGGTGTGGCCAAGTTTCCCATGGTCCCATAAAGTTTGTTTACAAGCCACCAGTCTTGGCGCTCAGTGTTTTGTGCTGTTATTTAGCTCTAATTTACCCCTTAAAGTTTTCTAAGAGCCCAGCAAGCAGTGGAAATGCTGATAATGCTGCTAGACAATATTTACCTTAAGTAGTTCATCAAATTCTCCAGTTCGGTACCGGTCAGGTCCTGAGAGTGCTGGACTAGAGAGGTTCAACCTGCTGCATATCGTGTCAAGAAATTTCATCTCCCAGTGCCAACAGGTTAACATGACCCTGTGTTTTCCATTTCACCTGTGTCCTTAAGGCAGTTTTTTAAATGTCCTGGATGCTGACATTAGTATTTCTCCTGAGTAATGAAAGAATGTCCTAATCCTGTGTAATGTTTCAGGGTTTGTGACTGGGCTGCTGGTGTAGTTTGCAGCTGCTTCTTTGATTTGAAATTTTACTGGGACTCTGCACAGGCATATGGGTCCAGTCTGCGCACATAGTCTCCTCTAGAACAAACTGATCATGTAAAACTGATAACCCTGTGAGAATTTATTACTTGAGATACTGGATATGTTTAGCCCCAAGTTTGTCTTTTGATCTTATCCCAGATCTCTAAGCCATGTTAACCAGTAAATTCCTCTTTTTTACTCCTCCCTTTTCTTTGTTGGACAATAAGTATTCTGGCCGCAGGCGGTAGGGCAGGTTGAGGAGAGGGGTTGAACTCAGAGTACTCAGTCCTCAACTGCTTCCTTGCTGGTTGTACTTTTTAGAACCATGGTGGTGAAAACCCATCTGTTGCTCTGTCCACCAGTCAGGTGACTTGGACTTCCTTCTTTATTTTCCAAGTGAGATTCCCAAACTTTCTTGAGATGTACCCCTGATTTCCAGCTGATGACATAGTAAAATCATGCACACTTTTGACATAGCAGGGCTTTGGAAAATGTATGGTTTGGAAATATTTTACAATAGTCTCTTTTTTTCTGTTTATTAGAGGTAAAGAAGAAAGCCGCCTTTATCACTCCAGTCCCAGGAGGAGTAGGACCTATGACTGTTGCCATGCTCTTGAAAAACACGCTTATTACTGCTAAAAAGCTCATTTACTAAAAATGTACTGCAACATTGCAAAATGAATCCAAGTTATTCTATTTATTGATACACAAATCATTTATTTTTTACTACAAAGATATTTATTTCTACATTGTATTTATTTTTTTCATTTAAAATATTATGAATCGGATTATTTACAAAATGTTACAATACCTTATGTTACCTCCTGCAGCTGAATTGTGAGTAAAACAAAGTGCAGTCACAGCTTTCACATGTGTATTGTTTTTCTGTGGGTCAGTCTTGTTTAGAAAGAAATGATTAAGAGTAAAAATTTCAAAAGCATCTAAGTCCTATTTTCAAAAGCAATTAGTTAGCAGTTCTTAATCAGCTAGGACCCTAAACGTCATTGAAATTTAATGAAGCCACTAAGTGCTAGATCACTTTTTGAAAATTGAACTTAGGTTTCCATGTCATGTATTTTGAAAATTTTATTCTAAATCTTTAATTCCTTGCAAATACAAAATTTCTTTTGATGCCAGTTGAAGGTTGTGCATGTACAAGAAATGCAAGGTTCAAACCTAAGATTCAACTGCATGCCAGTAATGCAGAAATCATAAAGGGCTCACATTCACCTTGTATGGTTTTAAAATTACAATAAGATTATGCACAAAAGGCCAATTTCTGATCTTATAGACATACCCAAAAGTAAGTGGGAGCTATGGGCACTAGAATGGAAACCAGAATTTTGTCTACTTCAAAACCAGGCTGTGTTAACCAAATGTATTGATACACATGCAGTGTGTTGTGTTCTTTTAAGCGTACTCAGTGTTTGATATGTTGTGATCCCACAATGTGACCCTGCCTGGATCACTTAGTAGGATCAGGACTGGGATTAATAAATGTATATTGAAACCTAATACGGAAATGTGTCACTGGTAACATAAAAGGGAGGAAAAAGTTCAACCAGAATGAAATAGTTGCGTTTAAAATTCTGAACTACATTCCCCCTCTCCTCCTGAGATTAGTTTATGTTCTTAATCTCTGCCATAAGGTCCTATCCTAGACCCATGGGAGTTTTGCTATTAACTTTAGTGACCACAGTTACATACAGAAGGGTGACATTGGGAAGAGGCCACTACTGCTATAAAAATAAAAGGTAAACTGGGGAGAATAGGGAATATTTATCTGCATTCAAAGAAGGAATAAAAATGTTGATGCTCACTTATTCATCCAATGAGAGAGAGGGTCGTTTCCAAAACTGAATTAGTCAACAAGTACAATGTAAAATTAAAATGGGAATGCCAATAAGTACCAATAATAAGCCATTCTGATGATTGCATATATTAACAATACAGAGTGCCCACTTCAGCTCCCTCTGAAGTCAGAATTGGCCATTGTTTACATCTCTAAATCTCAGTAGAGACAGATCTGATGATTTACTGTAATCATGAGCCACTGGTGTTTGCCAGTAGTTTGTAGATTGTATGAATGAAAAAAGCCCAGATATAATGCTGACTTTCTTTAATTTAAAAATGCACTTTATAAAATAAAGAAGTTAGAAAGTTACATTTGTACTGATTTTTCTTATGATGTTTTTTCTGTTTGGTTTTTAAACACCAACTACCTGATATTTTCTCCAACAGTACATACAATACAAAAATATAAAGTAAAAGCATAGATGTCTGCTAACATTTTTCTGCATATTTAGAAAAATTAATGGGAGTAAAATTAATGGGGGCCAAAACAGTATAAACCAAGGAAACAAAATTGTTCTGCCAAATGAAGAGAATAAAATTAAAATATCTGGAATGTGTGTTTTGTAGGGAGAACATTAGGAGTCTTGGGCATAAACAGTGGCAACAGCCACGTGCAAATCTGTCCCAGTCCTGCAGATACCAGATTTTGTCTACACTAGCACTTTCATCTGCAAAACTTCTGTCGATCAGTGTGTGAAAAAACATACCTCAGACCAGCACAGGTTTTACTGATAAAAGTGCAGGTGTGGACAGCACTTTGTCCACAGGACAGCATCTCCTGCCAACATAGCTACCGTGGCTCATTGGGGGTGGTTTAATTATGCTGGCAGGAGAGCAGTGTCCTGCCAGCATAGAGCAGCTACACAGAAGACCTTATAGCGATGCAGCTGCAGTGGTACAGCTGTGCTGCTGTAAAGTCCATACTGTAGCCTTAGGCATGGGCTTCAATTTAAATACACACACAAGTGTGTGCAGGATCAGGAACAATCCTATTGAACCTCTTGATAATGAAGACGCCATCTTGTGGGTACTAGTACAATAAAGTCCCTATTGAGTGGATAGATGGGTGGATAGATTTAGAAAGTAAAGCTCGCTTGATCCAGCTGTGCTCTTGAGTTGTGACTTACTGGCAAGGGTTATCTACATAGGCAATAAAACACAAGCTGCGCCCCATGAATGACTCAGCACACCTTCAGAAGGTAAACACCTATTGGGTGTATTGCATTCCCAGGAAAGTGAATTAGAATGGGCAACGCCAGCATACATTTCTCTCCTGACAAGTGAAGCTTCTGGATCTAATCCCTTGGGTCAGTGAGAAGTACACAACACCGAGAAATAACCTGTCACCGTGAGACTTGTACCACTGTATGTTTACATTGTAAAATGCTAGTCCCTCATTGGAGCTTTCTGTGGAGCAAGTGGAAGTGGCTGCTAATGTTCTGTGAGTATGACAGTGTGTGAGAGGAGCAATGGGACTTCTTGCACGTGTAAGTGCTTGGCTGGCTCAAGGTGTAGTTTAATGCATCTGATTAAATTAGTGACCCTGGCAGGGGCCAGTCTTAATTGTAAACACTAATAGAAATGTAACTGATGAAGGACTATCTTCCAGGTATCTGACCCATCTTAGGTACTTCTGTGGTTGGTTCCTGGTGTCCTTTTGGCCTGAGCTGTTAGCCAATATGCAGGGCCTTGCAGGATTGTTTCCATTAGGAAATAATGGGTGTTACAAGTGAGGTAAATTTGTCAATGCAACCCTGTTTGTTTACAAAGAATGTAAAGGGAGCCCTGTTTCCCTGCACACAATAAAAGCAAACAGAAGGAGTCTGTTTTCTCTCACACCATTTCCACATCTACCTTCCTGTCCTGCCCGAAGAGACACTCTCTTGGCTTCCTTCTGAGGGAGGCCATGCTAGCATTTCTTCTCTGGCTTTCTGCTTCTCATCTACATAACTCCAATCAAAGAATGGCTCGGTGTCTGCATTTTCAGGCTGTTCCAAGGAAACCTCTTGGCATGCATGGTTCATGGAATTGTAGAAGATTAGGGTTGGAAGAGACGGAGGAGGTTACCTTGTCCAACCCCAACTAAATCATCTCAATCAGGGATGGCCGTGTCACGCCTGGTTTTAAAAACCTTGAAGGCAGATGCCACTGCCTCTCAAGGTAACCTGTTCCAGTACTTCACCCCCCTCCCAGTGAAATAGTTTTTCCTAATATCTAACCTAGACCTCCCCCACTGCAACTTGAGACCATTGCTCCTTGTTCCAGCCCATGGGTGGGCAATAATTTTTGATGGGACACTCCAAAATGTTGGGAAGTGGTTAAGTGCCACACTTTTCTATGAAAGGGGTGCAGGATCTGGGGCAGAGATTGGGTGCAGAAGGGAGCTTGGGGATGGGGTACAGGAGAGAGTGTGAGGGCTGAGGGTACATCTACACTGCAGGGTTTTTCTGGGATATCTCTGGTATCCCCGAAAAACTCCGCCACATCCAGGGGAACGCGTTTGCTCTTCCGCAAAAAAAAAAAGCGGAAGAGCAAATGCGCTCTTTTGGGGAGCCCTGTATACCTCATTCTATGAGGAATAAGGGCTCCTCTGAAAGAGGAGGCTTTTCCACCATTTGGCCCCGTCTAGACGGGGCCAAATGGCGAAGAAGCCTCTTCCGGAAAAGCAATCGGAAAAAGCTACACAAATTGTGGAGTGCAATTTGCGTAGCTTTTTCTGAAAAAAAAACCTATAGTGTAGACCTAGCCTGAGAGGGAGTTTTGGTGAAGGAGGGGGTCTGCAGTGCACAAAGCTTTTTCCAACCCCTATCACAAAGAGGCAGATGGAGCAGCCAGCCGCTCTGAGCTCTGGGGCTGCTCCCTGCCTGTGGGTCCACTGGGGTGGGCCACAAGCTAGATTTGAAAGGGTTGGCAGGCTGGATCTCGCCCCTGGGCAATATCTTACCCACCCCTGTTCTAGCATCTTCTGCCAGCAAATAGCCTAGCTCTATCCTCTTTGGAACCCTGCTTCAAGTAGTTAAAGGCTGCTATCAAATCCCTCTTCATTCTTCACTTCTGCAGACTAAACAAGCCCAAATCCTTCATCCTCTCCTCATAAGTCATGTGCCCCAGACCCCTAGGCATTTTTGTTGCCCTCCACTGGACTCTCTCCAGTTTGTCCACATCCTTTTTGTGATGGGGGACCCAAAACTGCACACAATACTTCACTAGTGCCAAATAGAGGGGAATGATCATTTCCCTTGATTGGCTAACAATGCTCTTACTAATGCAGCCCTTTATGCTTCTGCTCAGGCCAGAGATGCAGCCAGTACTTGAGTGGTGGTTTCCTATTGTTTCAACTATCACTAAACAAAGGCTATTTCATTGCTCCCTTATTTAGCCTGCATGAGAGATGGCTAGCACTCCTGTCAGCTACAGAAAGATCTGTGTCTTCCAAGTGTCCAGCTAGTGCCTTAACCACTGGCACGTCCATCCTCCCCAGGAATAATATAAGCCTCCCAAATACAAGCCACACACAAACTATCTCACATTTTTAAGTGATACATGTGGCTAGTTTCACTGATTTCCACTTCCCTGTGCCTTGTTCCATTGTTTGAGGGATACCAATTTTCTCCACAAAATAGTGTCCTGGACTCTGAACAATTATGCCTACAGGTAACAGGAAACTGGTGTTTCAAAAGAAAACCCGAACAGATTGCTAGATAATGGTAGTTTGCTAAGTGAATGTGTGCTTGCCTTGAGGCTTTAGGTTGTTGCCAGATGCACTTTTTTTTTTTTTTTTTTTTTTTTTATTGGTAAGACCAGCAGGTGACGCTTCATGGTATATAAGTGCAAGAAAGACACGGGAGCACAGGTAAGCAGAACCAGCCAGCTGTCTGTCAAGAAGAGAAGAAAACACTGTTCAGCAGCAGGTTAACATGGCATTTGGAATGCTAATCTATATTTTGTTAAAAGGTAGGTTGACGGGGGGTTTTATTGGTGTCTTGTAGACATAGGGTTTTGTATTTATACATTTGTTTAAGAAAGGTTCACTCATATTTTCTGTAATAAGCTGGGGAGGAGGAACAGGAGAGGAGGCAAAAAGCTCAAAGGAATTCAGAAATTAAATTAGTCTCAATAGTTTCTGACGTCACTGAATTTTTGGACAGATATGATGTACATTTTGAGTGATTTTTAAAGAGAATCTATCTGTCAGTAGATATGTCCCGTTCAGCCTGTTATAGTGAACTGTATTGTACACTATATAAAGTAGTTACAATGGGATTTATAACAGCATGGGTATCTATTCTGACACTAAGCAAGCAGTAGCTAGTTTTCTGTTCCCCGCAGTCATAACAGAATTGTGACCAAAAGAATTCAAAGAGGCAAGAGCACATTGAAAAAGAAATTCTTGTTATTTAAGCTTATTCATTCAAAAGCCCATTTAACAGGCACATTTGTACAGATCGGTGGTTCCCAACCTTTTTGAGCATACGGACCCCTTTTCAATCCATTAAAATGTCATGGATCGCCCCCTCGGGGAGAGGGGAAAAAAAGAAAAGGAAAAGAAAAGTAAGGATCAGGCCCTCCACGATGGGCCCGATCCTTATTTTTAAACTTTCCATGGACCCCATGCAGTACCACCGTGGACCACCAGGGGTCTGCAGACCACAGGTTGGGAACCACGGGTATGGATGAAATAAGCTTCGTGCAGAAGTGCTCTCCCATTAAAGCCAATATGTGTTTGCATTACACAGCAATGGTAGCACCGGGTGAAGAGGCCGCTAGCACTGTTTCATCACTAACCACAGACTTCTGGAATAGCTGGGCAAAAAACGCCACAGAAGGTATTTCTTGTCTAGTCTGTATTGTTTCAAATCAGCGTTTGTGGACTGAAAAGAAAATCCTATCTACTGAATGTAGCTGAATTGATAACTACTCTTAACGTGGCTGCCATCATGTTTATTGTCATTGGACCATTTCTCTACTAGGAAATTCTTGCTGAGACCACCTCCTCATTTCAAACAGGCCTCAGAAAGGAGCCCTCAATGATATCAACATTCACTGGCTCCATCTGGATCTGAAGTGAGCCAGTGACGGAGAAGTGAAAGGCTCCTTATCCCAAGTCATACAGGTTTTTTTTAAAGTATTTAATAACCAGGTACAGTAGAATCTGTGCATTTTCTGAAGGCCACTCCTGCCAGCCCAAACCATTGTTCATTGTCTGTCCGTCAGCAGCTATTTCTTAACTCTGAATTGTCATGTCCAGTGCGAATACAGCTGATACACTAATAGAGGAAAACTCCTGTCTCCCCTCCTTGTTACTGGATAGCTTCTTTGTTGTAATCTGGGCTTTGGTTGCCTAGACCCCTACGACAGCAGTTGATGGTGTCCTTATGTTCTTTTTCTTGTTTCTGTTCAATATCTGTCTGCTGAAAGGTGAACACGAAAGGTTGTAAAGACCCAAGCACTGTGCTTGTATTTTTTCCTGCCAGCTGCATTTTTTATGCTACCGTAGGTATTAGCAATTTAATTCCTTGTCCTTTAGGGAAATGAGGACTCTTGAAATCAGGTCTTGGAAGGTAAGTGAAGGAGGAATGGATTTTTTACGATTGTTTTAATCGGATGTATTTGTTTTTAGTTTTTAACGCTACACATTCATTCTTTTGAAACAACCTAAACAATTCTAAGTAGCTTTTTAATCAATCTGTACGTTTCTTTTCCTCCCCATCACCCACAGAGAGTCAAAATATGATTCTGCTGACTGGTATCAGTCAGTCACGTGAGGGCCATCATGGGCATCAAGTATGTAAGGCAGGAGAAGGCTCTGCCTTCCCAAACCGCCAACCATAGCCCCGCCCACACTCTGCCCTCAGAGCGCCTACTGTAGGCAATTTGGGGGCGGAGTGTTGCTACCTCCAGTGCCCGCCCACCCAGTGCTTTGGGGCTGGAGAGGCCAGGTCTAGCTGTGTGGCGTGCTCTTCTCCCTCCCCCAGTGCTCAGGGATTGGAGACACTAGGCCGCGCAGCACAGCACACCCTGCCTCCTCCCTCCCCCGTGCTCCGCATGGCCTGACCAGCCCAGCTCCTCCAGCCCAAAGCTCTGGGAGAGGGAGGAGGCAGGGCACGTTGCGCTGCCCGTCCCGGCCCAGCCCAGCCTCTTCCCTGGTGCTTGAGAGTGTCGGTTGGGCCGTGCGCCTTCCACCAGGGCTGGGGAGGCTGCAGTGCATGCGTGCCCGCTCCCCTCTCCTCCCCTCCCCATGGCTGGAAAGGAGGAGCACGCATGTGGCACACTGCCCTGCCTCCCAAGGGGTGGGGAAGGGTGGGGCCTAGCAGAAGGGGCAGGGCTGGAGGTCGGGCTGGTGGCTTGCCTCCCCCAGCCCTGCCTTCATCGACCATCCATGACGGCCATAGTGGTATGCAAGTAGAAGAGATGCATGGTACTTTTTGGCCTGCTTTGTAAGTGCAGGTTGAACCATTCTAGTCTGGCACACTCTGAGCCGGCAACATCCGTCGTCTGGCATTATTTTAGTTAGCCGGATGTCCATTTATCATGGGTGTGGTCAGCTTTCCTGCAGCCCCATAGTGTTTGTTTACAGTCTCCAGTCCTGGCTCTGTGTTCTGGGCTGTTATTTAGCTCTAATTTACCCCCCAAAGTTTTCTAAGAGCCCATCAAGCAGTGGAAATGGCTGTATTGCTGCTAGACAGCATTGACCTCCCGTAGTTCGGCAAATTCTCTGGTTTAGCACCAGTCAGGTCCCCGGGATGCTGGACTAGAGAGGTTCAACTTGTGCAGTGCTTTCTTTCTTTTAACAGTGTGGCTGGAGCTTGTGACCTGGCTTAGAGTGTTTCTGTGTGGCATGGGTGTTCTTCCAGGGTTGGATATTAGGGATGTAAAATCCTGTTTAATCAGTTAGCCAGTTAAACGTTATGTTTAAGCGGTTGACCACTTGAACGAGGTGGGCACAAGGCTGCTTCAGCCCAGCTGGACCGCTGGTTAACTAGTTAATCATTGATATCCTTATTGGCAGTAGAGGAAAAAATGATTCTTTTTTGTTTCACATTGCTATAGACATTTATGTGGTGATTCATTGAGTAGCCTTGCTCTCTGAAATATTGTTTGTATTAGAAAATGTATTATGGGCCAGATTTTTACAAATTTACTTGCATGAACAAAGCCATGGGTGCGGCTGTACCAACCTCAACATGCAGTTGCTGACGTTATGGATATAAAATGGAGATTTGCAGTCAGCAAGACATTGGCTTTCAAAATTGCTCCTAAATGCAGGCATGTACTTGCACACTTGGTTTTGTAGTGTGACAGACCCAGGGCAGCTGGCTACCATAGTTTGGTGGGGGGCAGGCATACCGGGAGCTGGGTGAAGTGTTTTCTCTTTCCTGAATAAACTGCCAGAGACTGCTGCCACATAATCAGGGCAGGTACCTGAGGCTAATTCAGAAGGCTAATTCAGGCACCTGCAGGCAATTAAGGCCTCCTGGCCTACTTTAAAAGGTTTCCCCTCAGGTAAGGGGGGAAGGAGAAGAGTGAAGGACTGAGAGTGTGTTGCTGGAGAGCTGAGGACTGAATAAAGGAAAGTGTTTGTGTTGAAACAGGAAAAATTCGCTCAGGTACCAGGGAGAAGGTATTAGGGGAGCAGTTGGGGAAAGTGGCCCAGGGAAAAAGCAGCTGTTTTGGGATTAAAGGAAAAACACTGTTAGTTGCCTCTATCTAGGGTCCCTTGGCTAGAACCCAGAGTAGTGGGTGGGCCCAGGTTCTCCCCACCCCTCTCCCCACAGCTAAAAAATCTGCTCCTGGAAAGGGAGGCCAGGAATATGGAGGGGTTCCCCCCCACACACACACAGTCCTTTGACTTTGCCAGTGATGAGGATGGCTCAGTAAGCTATGATCCTAGCCTCTAGAAATGGTAAAAGGGCAGGGGAGAGGGTCACAGCGAATCTCTAAGGCAAACAATAACCACCTAAAAGTGCAGCACCCACAGGGCATGGCCAGAGATATGCCACAGTAGATATTCATGGTCCTCTGCTTTTAAAAACTGTAACCCTTTCAGAGTTAGAAGACTGGATTGGGGTGGAAGGAAATGTTTAAAAAACTCTTTTGTGAATCTGGTCGCATCCCTTTACTCCATCCTTCAACTTCCATTTCTAGGCAGGCGGAACAGTCGTTCAATAGTGAAGAAAGGAAGCTCATACGCAACGCATGTTCATCACAAGCTCTTAGGAAATTAACTAACTCCCAAGGAAATGCCAGATTGGAATTGAGAGTATCCAGTGGAATTGTGGGTCCACAGCGAGGTGCTGTGTGAGGGAAATGGTGGGCGTCTGGCCAATGAAAGGCAAACGTGCGCTGATTCCCACCCCATCAACCAAGAACCTTCCTCCTGGCCTAGTCTGTGTGTTATATACAGTCATCCTCAAGTGTAGAGAGCAGGGGGCGGTGGGTCACCTGCAGAGGCGAGGTCAGTGAGAGGAAGGAAACAACATGGAGAGAGAGGCGGCTGGGCTGGCAGCTTCCTGAACATTGACAGGGAATATAAGTTTTCCTTCCTGCTCAAGGGGGGATGTTCTCCAATGTTCAGTGGGAAGGAACTGGGCAGGTGGGAAGGGTCTTGTTGACCAGAGTGTGCTGAGGGGCCAGAACTTGGGGAGAGCTACCGGAGCTACATGGATGGATGCATTGTCCGCGTCTCAGAGCCAGCAGCTCCTGGGGAATGCAGCGGTGCTGAGTTCCTAGGAGGAGCTCGACCCCCCTCTCTGCCCCAGGCACCCATTGTTTTTTCTGTGGGTGCTCCAGCCCCGGAGCACCCACAGACTCAGCACCTACAGGTGCACATGCTGCTCTTGTCCTTGGTGGCAAAATGCAGGAGAAAGAACAGGCAAGCCCACCAGCGCTTGCCAACTCATGGTCTGCTTACACAGCCTACTCCATCGAGCATGGGTTCCCAAACTGGGGGGCATGCCCCCCTGTGGGGGTGTGAAGAAATTCCAGGGGTGGTGCGAGGTGACCCAGCCCCTCCCCCCCCCCCCCAAGTTTTGCTGCTATTTTTGTTTTTCAGCCCCGGTCAGTTCCTTTTTTTTTTTGCTCTGCTCAACAAGTTTTGCTGCTATTGGGGGGGGGGGGGGGCCATGTGGGTTTCTCAAAAATCAAAAAGGGGGAGTGATGCCGAAAAGTTTGGGAACCACTGCCATAGAGCACCCAGAGGTGAGTCAGCTGCTGTGCTGAAGTCAGCTGAGTTCTCTGCTGCTTTTACCAGCACCCCTTGGGAGGAGGAGTTTCTCATCTTCTCAGAAATGGGGCAATAGGCATAAAAGTTACCTCAGAAGAAATGATGGGCCTCTGACACTCATGCTGATTTTGTGTGTGCACATATACACATGTGGCCTCACTCTGTGTGTATATACACTTACCTGTAGCATATACACTTAGTTTTTCTTTTACAGCCACTCAGTCATTCTGTGTCAAACTATAAAATTTGTCAGTTTTGTCCTGGCCAATCCTGTCTGCCATCCATTATTTTGATTTCATGTCAGATTAGGTCAAATTCATCTCTTCTGTGGCAAACATCCATCCCCATGCTTGTACTGCATAGTTTCTTCTTCACGTGACTTAAATAGCAAACAGGTATTAAAAGCTGGCTCTTATGCGAGGCTTTTTATTGGTAGATCACAAAATACTTTGCAAAGGTCACAATCGCTACATGCTCTTAAAATAGCTTATCCAGTGTCTAGGTGGGTAAGATGATATTTAAATTGATATAATAGTCTCCGTATTGGATTAGAAAACAAGTTTTTCTCTTTGTTTCTGATTTTATAATTCATTTGAATGTCACTACTCTGAAATTGTCCAGTTACAGTATTTAGCACTTTTAACTTTTGTGGCTGGGAACTTGCAGCCCTTACTTAGACAAAACTCTCACCAATGTCAGCGGTACGCATGTGTGTGAAGAATTACAGTAGAACTGAGCCCCTGAATTACAGAACTTTTCTCTCTAAGCTTTGTCTCAAACCATTTTCTAGGCATGTTTTCCTTCTCGTTTTAAATGCACGTGGAATAACAATGTGAGGTCAGAATTAGCTATTTTGTACTTTGTATTCTATGAAGATGGAATGCTGCCACCTTTTGGCAACTTGCAGGATATATCAAACCAGGAAGCGTGTGGTGGTCGTTTAACACAGAGCGAAAATATTACAGGTTTATTCAGACACCTGGAGATTTTGTGCTTTTTTTCTATGCAAAATAAAACTTACTAATGATATGTTTTTCATGTACTTTAACCATTATACCACGGCATTCAGTGACATACTTAGCAGAAGAATCCTACCTCCCCGGCATAACTGCAGTACATGACATTTAAAATGAAAGGCAGAGTTTAACTCTCTTGTACCATGTGTGTTTGCTCGTATGCTCTATTGTTGTAGTTTGTGTGAATTAGTACTTGAATATGGAACAGGAAAGCAGGAATGCATCAGAGCTATTTGTGCTTCTGGTTCCGTATATGGTACTTACAAATTAGTATTATTTCTCATGTATGATTTTTTTTCACACAGCGCAGAATCGTACAAACCTCGTTTAGAGACCCACGTCTCATCTTCACTTCATTTTTCTCCCATAACCTTTTGGCCAACATCTACTTCTGTGCTGATCCCTCTTGGCCAGCAAAGCTGGGACCTGCTCTTTCCAGAGTATGTCAGCACGCCCCTTGGCGTGAGCTGCAAGCATTGCTACCGAGCGATGTGGCACAAAGGGAATGGCTACACTGCAATTAAACAGCAGTAGCTGGCCTATGCCAGCTGACTCAGGCTTGGGTGTCTAATTGCAGTGTAGACAGACCCAAAGTGCTCCTGCAGTCCAGGGGCTGAGTGAATTGTCAGCCACCCTCAGCTAACCTGCAGACTGCTGTCATGCCTGTGCTTTGTTGTACTGTCACTTGGTGGCTAGGTCAGCCTCTGTTAACATGGGTGTAGTTTACCACGTGTGGCATTATACTCTGATTCTTAGATGAAGGGTCCAATTCTTGGCCAGCATAAGTCATTGACTTCAATGGTTAGAAGCAGAGAATTTCCCTTTCCCACCTAAAAAAAAGGTCATTTTAAATTGAATCGGGTTCTTTCTACTCCAGTAGCATTTCCTGACAGGGAGGAATACGCCACCGACTTCTTTCAAGAATAAATGGGTATAGATCCTTTCGTCCCCCAAACACCAAAGTACTGAAGAAACCTGTGGCTTCATTCTGCTACCTGGACTCCTGCTGAGTTGCACTGTTGTCCCTTTTTGTCTGGAGCAGCAATCTGAAGCCCTGAGGATGCTCCACTGGGAGAGGAAATTGGTGATATCAAGTATTTCTCTGAGGTCATTTTGTTTACAAAGAACATACCAAGTCCTATGTCTCTGAGTGAGTGGAGAAAATATTAAATAGCAGGAAACCGCTTCTTGGCTTGCAGCTCCAAGCCTCTTCAGCCAACAGCCCCAAAAACACTCTCCCTAGTTTTTCCCAGGGTCACTCTCTACACTAGGGTCGCCACCTTTCTAATTGCAGGCAACCGGACTCCGGATGCCCCGCCCCTTCTCCCCAAGGCCCCACCCCCATCACTTGTTCCTCTCCCTCCCCCATTGCTCACTGGATCATCTCCATATCCCTCCTTCTCTCCCCCTCTGGACCCCGTGCTCTCGGGCTGGGATGGGAGCTGTTGAAACCTGACAATCAACCTGCTTGCAGATAGGAGGAGCCGCAGCGGAACAGGGGCTGGTGCATGTTAATGACTCGGTGCCGCCTCCTTCCCCGTGGTAACCGGCCTTTTGGTGGCCAGTCAGTCCATCTGTCTGGGCGCTGCCGGGTCACCTTTTCAGCTGGACTTCCTGGTTGAAAACTGGGCTCCTGGCAACCAGACAGAGAAGCCAAAATCTAGGTTGCCTGAGTAAACCCTGGACGGATAACTGGATGGCAGCTCTGCTGTATTCTCCAGCTACTGCTGGGCTTGCTGCTTTTTTTTTTTTTTTTTTTTTTGGCCTCTGCCTGCCTCTGTGTTTCATCTGTTCCAACCTCCCTCTCTCTGCATAGCTCTCCTAAGCCCACTCAGTCCAAGCACCTGGGCAGGTTCACAGCTTCCTTTCGTCTTGGGTGCGAGGCTGATGGCAGAGGGGCTTCGGATTAACTCCCCCCAACGGGGATGTTAATTGAAGGGTGAGTTCACATCCAGTCTCAAAGAGGTACCTGACTGAGGTGGTCACCAGTCCCTCTCCACATAACAGTATCTTGGATGGCAGAGGGACTGCTCCTTTGGGAAGCTGCTCCCCAGCCTGAGTCGCGGTGACAGAATTGGGCCCTTTGTACGTAGTCATCACTGATGTGCAGACGTAAGGGGCTTACAACAGGTGACACGCAAGAGCCATCGAGCGCTGTTTTGAATAGGACGAGAAGAGGAAGAGCTGAGGGGGGGAACGTAGCCATGCAGAATAGAATTGGGTCAGGAAACGGGTTAATAATGTGACTCCTGTAGCGTCATGGGATCGGTAGTGACCACAAGTGGTTAGGACAAGACGTCGGCCTTGGGCTTCTCTCTCTGATGGCACCTACAGCAACGCAGCCTACACGACCGCCCTGTTGGGGCTTTGTTTCAGTAGAATCTCAGCAGGAAGCGTTCCACCTGCCAAAAGACCCAGGCCAGACGCTAGTTACTTTGAAGCAGGATTGCTGTCGTCCTGCACGTTGTTGTTTTTCTTGCCGTCCGGACGGAAAGTCAGTGTTGTCCAATGGGCGGGTAAGAACTCACTCAGCTATGTCTAAAACAATCCCCTGAAACTACCGGCATTGATTGGCGGCTCCGCCCAATCAGCAGCTCCTGCAGTCTTGAGGCTTGTTCAAACAAATACTCCCTCCCGCTGGCAAGCCTTTGAGCCCTTCCCTTCTTTTGTCCCACCATGCACCCCCATCCTGCGGCCCACAACTGTTGGTCTCTGGCTCCGTTCTAGCAACAGTCCTGAAGAATGATCCCGATTTGTGCCATTTACGGGGGGGAAAATTAGCTGCGAGTGTTGGGGAGAAACAATGGGCAAGCTGCCTTAAAGCAATGTTGTTTTGCCCTTTTGATTAAAAATTAATCCCAGCAGGGCAGATTCAGAAGCACTGGCTGACAGCAAGGTAAATTGGCAGGCAGAGGGCTGTAATCTCCTTGCACTTCTGCCCTGCTGGGTTTCAGGCTGTGTAATGCCGACATGAACTTGGAATGAATCTAACACATTCATTAAACTGCTGCACGTTTATGAAGAGGAAATCATTTTTAAATAGAACTGGGATTTGAAAAAACCTCCATGCTAAGGCATTCAGTGCATCTGTTCTATTTATTTCGCAATGGCTCTATTCGCCAGTAATATTTACATCACGTTAAACAGGGCGTGCAATGGGTTTTCCTCTTGTAAATGACTGTACTTTTTTGAAAATTGCATGATTAATGTTTCCAAACTAATTTATTTCTTCACATGTAACGTTTCCTCCTCCCCTACATCTTTCCCAACAGACTACTCAGAGGAACCTGTTGCGCTGAAGCTTATACAGTCCTGCCTTGAAGAGCACAACAGTTATTGTATTAATGGCCTCTGTGCTTTTCATAATGAACTCAAGAAACCCATATGCAGGTAAATCAATTGCGTGTTTAAATACATGCCCTTGGAGAAGTAGGCAAGTTTTCTATGTGTATTACACGTAACTATTATCCCAACCAGTGTTCCCTCTAAGTTTTTCCGTCCATATACCGAATACATTTTGTTATGTGCACCAAGGCATGTGTGGATGTGCACCACCAATAGAAATACATGCTGTGGGGTGTGGGCAGCGGTGGGCACTCTGCTAATCAGCTGGGTGGCATTTGAATCTCTCCTAGGTGGCTGCCCAAGCGCTCAGCTTACAGGGAACATGAGAATCATAGAATCCTAGGGCTGGAAGAGACCTCAGGAGGTCATCAAGTCCAGCCCCCTGCCCAAGGCAGGACCAATCCCAACTAAATCAACCCAGCCAGGGCTTTGTCAAGCTGAGACTTAAACACCTCTAGGGATGGAGACTCCACTACTTCCCTAGGTAACCCATTCCAGTGCTTCACCACCCTCCTAGGGAAATAGTTTTTCCTAATATCCAACCTAGACCTCTCCCACTGTAACTTGAGACCACTGCTCCCTGTTCTGCCATCCGTCACTACTGAGAACAGCCTTTCTCCATTGATCCCATCCTATAATCTGCTCTGTATGCGGGCATCAGTATCACATCCAAGTAGTTCCCCTGAAGCCACTGGGCCATGTATACATGCTTCAAGTTAGGCGCCATGCAAATCCAGGTTCTCTGATAATGAGACATAGAGCTGTGGGAACACTCTACTCTTGGGAATTAAAGCTTGCTGGAGAGGGCAAAAGATAAAGTGTCTGGAAGCTGCACTTGACACAGTCTGATCTCAGAACTGCAGCACCAAGCTGACGTCTGAAGCTAGAGCATTCGATTTCCAGCTGCGCCCATTTTTTTGACTGCTGGGCCCAGGGCAGGGGCCACAAAGGAGCTCTCTGTAGAGCCCTGCAAATCCACAGATTTTCTGCTTTACATCTACGTGTGTCTGCATCCGTGGATGTGGATATCGGTGGATCATTTTTGCAGATGCAGATACTACACAGGGCTCCAGATGTCTGGTTCTGGGCGTGGTCCTGCACCAAATCCAGCTGTGGACTTCAGGGCTTTCTAGAGTTGTTATTGGCCACTAGGGATACAGAGGCAGCAGCACAGGGTGGCAGCAGCCCCTGTCCACAAGGATCCGGAGTAGCTCCTGTCTGCGAGGGTCCAGAGCAGCCTCTGTCCACAGGGAGCTCAGACCCTCCCATGGACAGAGGCTGCTTCACAGCATCCTCCTCTTCCCCCCCTCCCCCCATGCTTCTGCCTCTGCTTTTAAGCTGGCTCCCCACACCACCAACTCCTGCCTGTACCCCCTCCCTCGCCTCTGCAGGAGGCAGCAAGCGGGGGGGGGGAGCGGGGGGGTCTGCGGAGCTGGCACGTGCCGGGAGCCTCCTTGAAAGCTACTCCTCACACATGTCAGCTCCAGCCTGCCCCCCTCACCCTCCATGTTGCTGCCTCTCTGTCAGAGGCAGCAGTGCAGGTGTGAGGGGGCAGGTGCATCCAGTGCTTATGGGGAACTGGCTTTTAAGCCAGCTTCTCTCATGCACCGTCTCCCACTCCCCCCTTGCTGCCTCTGACACAGAGGCAGCAATGCAGGGGGGGGGGAGTGCATGGAGTAGACAAGATTAACTGATAAGCCCAGGCTCATCGGTTAATCGTGTAGTCATCTGCAGGCTGACATCCCTATTGGCTACCTTTGGGCCCAATGGTCATTACAACAGCTAGGTGTCGCCAAAAGGCAGTATTCTGCCTCTTTCGGGGACTCTCAGCAGGCGGGATCCCGCAGCTTCCTGACCTACAGGGTTCTGACTGCAAAGTAGAATCTGCCCTGCCCCATTTGGCTTCTTTCCACATTATACCTGCCCATTGTTTCAAAGCCATCAAAGGGAATAAGCATCTTACAGTTTCAAGTTGAGATTTTCTTGATACTCCTGTGGGTTGCTTTTTTCGTTTTAGGTGCCTGACAGGTTACAACGGAGAAAGATGTGAGCACTTGATATTAAATTCTTATGTGCTTAATTCTTATGACCGCTATATTGCCGTGGGTATTGGCGCTGGAATAGTTCTGAGCGGGATCGTTGCTCTAATCTATTGCTATGTAAGAAAGAGGTATGGAAAGGATATTTTCTTGGCCATGAGGCTTGCTAAGTGCATTTCTAAACTGTGTAGCATACCGAGAAGCATGTGCATTCTTATGTCAAGGATTTCAGTTAAATATGGTTCCTTTGCATGATATTAATCTGAACAGTCTGACCCATTTCGGGGACTGTTGTCTAGTGCATAAAGCAGAGGACTCAGGGATCTGTCCCTGCCTCTGTCACTCACTCATCCTGTGACCTTAAACAAGTCACTGAATTGCTCTGTGCCTCCGTTTCTCCACCTGGACCATGTAAAATCGTCCCTGGCGACTGCGCGAGTAGGATTTGGCTGGATTTCTGTCATGGCAGTAAATTCTATCCTGGTGCGATTAGACTCACCACATCTGTTATCCCTTTTAGATGCAGGAAGTTGAAATCGCCTTACAAAGTCTGAACCGGGGCGGCAACATTGTGAAGCTCTGGCACAGGCCCCTGACGGACGTGACTGTGAATTAGAGGCGGTTCGGCGCTGAAAGAACTTCCAGTGCCAACAAAATACGAGCAGGTGCCACGCCTTGCCTGATAACCGGAGACAATGGAAATCAAATAGCTGGTCAGCCTAGCCTTCTTCTGGCTACCCAGGGGCCTACTCTATGGCCCTGAGCCATGTGAATACTGCAGATCTGACAAGTGAGTTAAATGCAATTTGTGTTTCTTTGCCACAGTGGATAAAGGCAAGAAATCTTTGGACTGGGAGATGAGCGAGCACGAAAAAGATAGAATTAAAACTACTGACATCTCTTTTCACGTGGATGCTGAAAGTGTTCCTGCTGGTCACCTTTAACCTTCCAGCACCTCACCTAGCAGCTCCCCGCACTCCCAGACTTGTCAGCCAGATGTCTTCTCACCCAGTGATAGACGCTGCTGGACAAGAGGAACAAGACTGGAGCTGCTGTGGAAGGAAGCTGCAATTTTGTTGTAATGACCCGTTAACACAGTTCTACCCAGCGAGCTTGACTCTCATGGAGTGTATAGTATTTCACCATCAACGCATGAAATGGACAAAGGAAATTTGCTCAAAATATTACCATAATATACTTTGTTTTTCTTCATCACACTCAGAAGATGTCTTCAGATGAGATTTGTTCTGGGGAAATCAAATGGATTCAGAGGACAATGGTTCTTGAAAGACTTTGCAGCTTCAAACCGTGAGTTTTGGAATTAAGAGGCTGATCATTTTCAACATTGCTCAGAAGGGGTTTCGTTTCAGGCACGCTGTTCATTGCGGATCCAGATTTCAGCTGCATTTAGACCCCTGGGGGGGAGGGAGGGAAGGCATTCAAGTGCCTAAATGTGTAAGAGCAGATTTGTGGACATCATTTGCCTTTTGAAAATTGGGCTTTCTTGTGATGGGTATTCACTTTTTCCAAGTGATGTGTGCCATGTTTTATTATGTAATGTGCACTAGTGCTCACTGCAAATGATATAAGAAAAGGTCCAGTTTAAAAGGGGAAATGTGCATTTTGACCACCGTCCTATAGTACGACTTGATTAGAAATGCCAATGTAGAATGAATTTAGTGGCAAGGAGTTTGGAGGTGTCAAAGAGAATTGCTCAAGGTATATTGGTTTGGTTTTCCATATCCCTGCCTTGCTAGTCTCCATGTTCTCCATGTCCCCGTTAAACACTCTAGCTGTCTTGTCAATTATCTTACATTATTTTTTTTCTATAGTTTGAAGGGCAATTTCTGTTCTCACAATTGTTCTGTTCAGAGTAAATTCATCAGCCTGAATCATTTTACTTTGGCTTTGTATGTTTGCAGTGGGAGCAACATTTGGCTCAGAACAATTAAATCATTTGGGCAAATTCTGCATGTTCAAAACTTGTGCTCAGCCTGGAGACACAATGGGTTGGACATTTTCTCACCAATTCTGATCTCTCCCATGAAAATGGCAATGGTCTCATGGGTCAAAGGAAAAAGACCTCACTTTTGTATGGATTTGTCTGTTTACACAGCAATGGTCTATATGTACACACACACATGCCTTATGCTGATTGCACTTGATTTGATCTGTGCCCAGAATTGCTGCATGCCAGAATATAGACCTACATTAACAAGCCTTTTGAAGTATGTATGTTTTGTGTCACGAACACCAGCAACTTATAACCTTAAAAGGTTTACACAGAGAGATGTGATTTTGTTTGTTTTAACATCCTGGCTGGAATTTTCACAGCCCATTGGAGTGAGCAGCTGACTTGGCCAAGTGGCTAAGTTAGTACTTAACAGGGTGCATAATTAGTTTTCAGAAGGATGCCAAGCAGTGTTCCCTGTAATCTGTGTGCTTGTATGGCCATTTAGAAGAGATTTAAATGCCACCCAGCTGATTAACAGTGTTTCTTTAGTTCTACTGGTGGTGCACATGCCTTGGTGCACATAAGACTTTATTCTGCACATGGATGGCAAAAATCCACATATGGATGGAAAAGTTGGAGGAAACAATGCTATCAAGGCACGTAAGGGTTTTGTGTGCCTAAAAATGCATACACCTGGTTCTTGTGTTTTGTTGGTACAGCCTAGTGTATGAGCAAATTGGGCAGGGAGATGGCTGAGCAGATTGTGTGGCTTGAAATAAATGCATGTTCAGGACACACCTCCCTTGTTAGGTTCTCTTCCCGGTGCCTTTCTGGTGACAGGGAGCACTCGAGGGGCTGCCTAGGGAGACCATTTGTGGCTTCTGCTGATGGAGGAAAAGATCAGCAAAAGACACACCAGACAAGTGAGTGTGGCAGGTTAGACACTGATCATATAAGCTAGTGGTCTCCAACCTTTTTAAGCACGAGATCACTTTTTGAATGTAAGTGCAATCCAAGATCTAGCTCAAGTATACCCTTGCCTCACCTCCCCCCGCCCCTTCTCTGAGGCCCCGCCCCTGCTCACTCCATCCTCCCTCTCTTGCCCATCCTCACTCACATTCATCAGGCTGGGGCAGAGGGTTGGGGTGCAGCCTCTGGTCTTGGATTAAGGGATGTGGAGTGTGAGGGAGGTTCTGAGCTGCTCTTGGGGCAGGCAGTTGGGATGTAGGAGGGGTTCTAGGTGCAGGCTCTGGGACGGCGTTCGGATGCAGGGGTGCTCGGGGCTGGGGCAGGAGTTTGGGGTACAGGAGGGGGTTCATGACTGGGGTAAGGAGTTTGGGATGTGAGCTCCAGCTGGGCACTGCTTACCTCAGGTGGCTCCTGGGTGGGGGTGCAGTGGAGCTAAGGCAGGCTCACCCCTGCCCTGGTCCTGGCCCACTCCCTAAAGTAGCCAGCAAACTCCCTCCTGAGTCCTGTTGTGCCCTCTCACTGCTCTGTGGAGATAGGATAGAGAGTGGGAGGGGGCACCTTGACATCAGCACCCTCCCCTGCCCTGCCCAGCAAGCAGGAGGCTCCCCGGGGGGAGGGGCAGCTCCAAGGCAAAGGGCAGGAGATGCACAGCAGTGGGGGGAGGGGATGTTGAAGTGCCACGCTTGCTAGCCTCTTGGCCAAACCAGTCAGGATCACCCGTCAGAGGCTCCAAGATCTACCAGTCGATCCCGATCGACTGGTTGGTGACCACTGGTATAAGCGAATCAGTTGCAGAAGGAAAAGGGAAATGGAGTGGGAAAGAGCAGAGTGGGAGAGAGGAGGTGCCTGCTTTATTTTTCCACTGCCCTTTGAGTGAGTGGCTGTGAGGCTTCCAGAGACTGTCCCCTCACCAAATGAGTGCTGCGACATGCCTTGATTCCTGGCCCCACTGGGCAGGACCGCTGACCTGGCCCACGTCTGGTAACAGTGACGCGGGGGGAAAGGTGTTTGATGGAGAGGACGCTGCACAGATTGCTCCAGGCATGCAGCCAATGGGGGAGAGAGGGTGTTGCCACCGCTAACCCGAAGCATCGTACCAGGCTCGCTGTGCCTCGGAGGCACGGGAGACAAACGTGTCCTGCTCGGTGCGGGGTGAGCAGCTGACTCTGTGATCCCACCAAAGAAGTCCATGCTGCAGCACATTCCGTCCTGGAGTGAGCCCTGCTGGACCTTCGCCACCAGCCCTTTGGGGAGTGCCAGCTGCATTCAGGTTCATGCTGCTTATCTTGCCTCACTTCCTGCAGACCCTCCTCAGGTTCTCCTCTGAGATGTGTCCCCCTCAGGATGCCCCATTCTATGTGCACACGTGTCCCACACGCCTTCAACCGTAGATGTCCATTAGCAGCGTCCATTCAGCCTCCTCATGCTCCTTATGCAGTCTCATGCCTGGCACCGAGGGGCAGGGTCTGCTAGGCTGATACACCCTCGGTTCCTTCTCGATCACAGTAGCCTGAGATGGCGCTTGAAACTTTTGAGAGTATCCACCATAAGCAGGCCTTGGCTAACGGTTCTTTTTTTTTTTCCACCTACTTGCTAGTTGAGTTTCAGATAGTTTGCTTGTTAGTTAAATAAACTTAGTTTAGGCGTCAGAGGGATTCTAATGCTGAGCACCTTGGTGGGTGGTCCTGGTTAGCAACAGTCACTCCAAGTCCCTTTGCTTCCTTGGAGAGTTGCAAATTGAAGTGTCAGCCGAGGAGGTTTTGGAACAAATGGATAAACTAAACAGTAAGAAGTACCCGGGACCAGACGGCATTCACCCAAGAGTTCTGAAGGGACTCACGCATGAAATTGCAGAATTACTGACACTGGTTTGTAACCTCTCCTTTAACTCAACTTCTGTGCCAAATGACTAGCTAACAAGATGCCAGTTTTTTAAAAGGGGCTCTGGAGCAGGGTTCCCTGGAGCCTGGCTCCAGTCCTAGCACAATCATGGCCCAGCCCCTGGGAACAGCTGGGGCCGCGTCTGCTTGGCGGCTGATGGGGCCAGGACCGTGGTACGTAGTCCTTCGCTAGTGCCGTAACTATGGGATCATCTTTCCACTGACTGGGAGTTTCTTAATGGAAGTGCAGTAAAACACTCATCTAATACCCCTTCTCTGCCTTTTGTGAGCTTCTGTTAGAGTAAGAAGGAAGGAGATTATCACTGTCCAGGGCACGCAGTGTGGGAAGACCAAGCCCAGATATCCCTTTGTTGGAATATACATATGACGTCTGCATCATTGTAGTAAGACTTGATATTTGTAGCAGTTCCCAGGGCATCGTCATGACCAACTGGCAGGATGTACCCAAATTATCACTTGAGGCCTAGCGAAATAAGACTGGATTCAACCGCCTTTATGCCACTGGTTCCCAGGGCCACACAGCAGAAAGGAGCTACGTGGAGCAAGTTAGCATGGCTGGTGTGGCCCCGACGTACACATGAAAAAGCGGTAGAGGGGAAAATCAGGCAGTAATCTGTTCTGTTTCACAAATCCTAGCCTTGGCTCGGTTAGTATTACTAACGTGCAGAGAGACTGCAGTACAAGGGCCAATATGGATCAGACAGCTCTGAACTTCATCCACCTTCTGTGTTTGCAGCATCATTTTCCTGTGGTTGCATTTGTCTGGCAGGTCACATCCCACTCCCGGCTCATTCCTGTCCTCGTTGAGATCAAGAGGGAGACACCTGTAGAGGTCCCCATTGTACTGTAAGTTGAGGTAAATAATTTGAGACTCCTCCTTTGCAACCCAGGCTGAGAAAGGGATGGCTGCTTCAGAGTTCATTAATTACCATGGCAGTAATAGAATCTTATCCTATGACTACTTTCTGGACCTGATTCTGCTCTCTCTGAATTCTAGTGAAGCAAGGCCTATTAGAATGAATCCTTATTAACCCCGGGGGAGCTGGAATAATCCCCGACTCACAGTTTGGTGGCTTGGTTGAACTCGGTGCATCCTGCAGAAGAGACACCCATAGCAGACTGACAATTATGGCTGCACCTAGACGCCCCAAACAAGACTGAGGTCCCGCAGTGCAAGATACTCTAAAGTACGGCACCTTAAAGCAGTGTTTATTAAAATTTTTAAGACCGAGGAACACCAAACAATAATTTTTTTTAAATGAGGAACATCAAGGATTTTTTGTTGAGCAAAAAAAAAAAAGGGGGGGGGGGGTTGCCTGCCCCTTTAAGGGCAGCCATTTTGAATTCTGTTTGCCACGGCACACTTCTGACTGCCTCGCGGCACACCAGTGTGCCACAGAACACAGTTTAAGAAACACTGCCTTAAAGGGAGGCCAGTCCAGCCTCAAAGAGCTTACAGTCTCAGTGCACCAGACAGACAGATGGTGGGAGGGGAAACAAGCACAGAGAAGGGAAGAAAAGTGACCAGGATTGGAGAATGAATTAGGAACAGAATCTAGGACTCCTGCGGCCCAGTCAAGGTTCCAGTCCACCGGCCCTACTGCCAGTGTTAAGGCTCTGCACATGTGTTAGCCACCACAGAAGAAATTCGTTGAGTGCAAGGGTCCACAAAATAAATGTGGAGCCTGCATCCTCTGGTCACCAATGTTTCACCCCACCCTTCTGAGCATTGTGGAGGTTCTGGCAGGGCAAACAGGTATTTGCAGTGTCCATAGTTTTCTTAAAATAGGCCAAAACAAAATTCTCAGCATTCTTGTCATAGCTGCTGCCTTCTGGGGATTGCAAGTTGATAGACCCAATCAGTCACAGAAAGGTTGTCAGAAGGCAGGTCTTTAGAGTATGAAGGACTTCAAGGGACCTGTGATTCATCCCACTCTTGCCCTTCTAGTTCATTTCACTCTACCTCTTCTCCCCGTTCCCCAAAGCGTTACGGTCCCAATCCTGCCATCAAAGCCACGGGGACACACCCTAGTTCTCATTGTGAGACTCGGGCCCTGGCAGGTTAGCTTGTGCAACTCATTCATTGCTTTGGGTGGAGAAGAATCTTAAACACAAATGAAAATTGAGACTCTTGTAAATGCCCATCCTTCAGCAAAAAATTAGAGAGAGGTTCAGCTGTGCCTCCCTGCTCCAGACTTGTCCAATTGTAGAGAACTGGATTTCACTTGTGGTTTCAGAGTTGAATTCCTCACCCACACAAAGTTCAGAGATGTCCAGGTCTGAGGTTTTGCTTTAGGCAACGACTTAAATGTTGAGGTTCACAAAAAGTTTGGCATTGAATACTTTGCATGATGACTGTCAGATTGTGATTGCCTCATTTTTTTATTATTCATTCTGTTCATCTTTTCCCCTTCTTTTACTAATGAGTGAATTACGAATTGTTCACAGTGCACATTTAATACTGGATATTTAAAGGTGGAGCCATGTAATTAAGGCTAGGTCTACACTATAGGTTTTTTTCGGAAAAAGTTTTACAAATTGCACTCCGCAATTTGCATAGCTTTTTCCGATCGCTTTTCTGGAAGACGCTTTTTCCGCCATTTGGCCCAGTCTAGACGGGGCCAAATGGCAGAAAAGCCTCCTCTTTCGGCGGAGCCCTTATCCCTCGTAGAACGAGGTATACAGGGCACCCCGGAAGAGCACGTTTGCTCTTCCGCAAAAAAAAAAGCAGAAGAGCAAACGCGTTCCTTGGACACGGAAAAGTTTTTCTAGGCGGTATCCCGGAAAAGCCCCACAGTGTAAACGTAGCCTAAGTCATGACTGGTCAGAGAAGTTAAATAGTATTGTTTCTGTGCCCTGGTTAGATGAACATTTAAGCACTTCCAGCACAAATACGGACACATCCAGTTAACTTTTGAAGGGCATAATACAGTAAAAGCTTTGTTATCCAGCATGCCTGGTGAAGGGAGGTTGCCGATGAATCAAATGTGCTGGTTACTCGACCTTTACACCGATGGTTCATGAATTTTTCACCGTACACCAGCCATCTTTGCAGGATGGGTTAGATAACATCCGCTAATGGTATTGTACGCAGAAGCACGACACGAACAAACTTTTCTGTCACAAGTTTGCAAACTTGATTTCTGCAAGTGCTGGAGAATGTCGAACAATGATGCCGCATGGCTATCGTAATTTTTCCGGATAACTGAATTGTATTGCCATCTGTGACATACCCACGTTTTCTGGATATTAAAGTACCGGATAACACAGCTTGTACTGTGCACCTGAATGCAGGGGGAAGGCTGCCTTGCTACACCTGTCCCGGACACAAACACAGCTATCCAGAGTGCAATGCAGGTCGGGTTACAGACCTGCATAGAAATCCCCTCTCCCCCGAGTAGCTGCCACTGCTGGCTGTGCTTGGTGCCTTGTCTTTCCCCTTCCCAGAACTGGAGCCAGATTACTGCTGCTCCCTGCATTGGGAATTCTGTACCTTTTCCCTTTCTACTGTGTTATCATTTGGCACCATTTTTAAAAGAAGCATAAATCAGCCCAAATAATTCCTCTTTTAGGATGGTGCGGAAAGACGATTCTAGCTAGAAAACGTAGAAAAATCCAGCATCCAGGGCTGTGCGGATTAAGAGGAGGAACAACTTTGCTATCTAGAAGTGTATGACTAACCCAGGCAAAGCTAATTAAGTTATGATGAAGTATTTAAATTGAACTACCCAGAGATAAGAAAGTGTATTTGCCTCTTATTGTTATTGCAAGACAATAATGAGCTGCATTTTATTGAATTCTTGAGCTGCCTAACATGGATCAATAGAAGATTTGGATTTGACACACCTTCCACGCACCCTCCCAGGGAGGGGTTAGTAGTGCAAAGCTTAATAGTAGCTAGGCAACAAATAGATGGGTGAGAAGACTCAACAGGTAGCCACTGCAGGCTGTTTTAGGTAGCAGGGAGGATCCACGTGAGTGAATGGGTCCTCACTTTGTAAGCAAGGTCATGCTTTCAGAACGGACACCCGCTACCCTGCTTGTGGGTGAGCAGAGGCAAGCTAACCCTGCAGAGGAGGGTGTGAGCGACTCTGATCCCTGACTCCAGAGCCAGGCGCACTGGATGGGACATTCATTTTGTGGACAGCTTTGTGAATGTCTGGAGTTTGCATGTGTGTTGGAGAGCAGCTCTCTGGATACACAGGGACAACATACTGGCCACCGGAGGCAAAGGCCTCGTCTGCCTTTGTGCCCTTCGGAAATTCTCCACTCTCGTCTGTCCCTGGCGGGGCCCTGCCTGCGGTATCAGCTGATGGGAGTGCTAGGATGCCATGCACGGTCACCACCCAGACATCTGGACCTACTCCGAGCAGACTCGTGTGGCTCAGGCTACGTCTACACTGCACAGCTATTTCAAAAAAAGCTATTCTGGAATAGTTCTTCCGAAATAGCTTATTTCAAAATAGCACGTCCACACTGTAGGGAAGCCTCAAAATGAGTCCGAGGCCGGCTCCCCTAATGTAGACGTGCTATCTCGATTTGGAGCCCCAGGAGAAATAACTTAGAATGGCCCTGGTGAGGGGCTATTTCGAAATAGCCGCAGTGGAGCATCTACACACGCCTTATTTTGAAATAGCGATTTCGGAAGAGGCGTTATTCCTCATGGAATGAGGATTACACAAGTTGGAATAAGCCGTATGTCATTTCAAATTTATTTCGAAATCCCGGAATGGATGTGTAGACGCTCGCATTGTTATTTCGGAGTAACGGCGCAGTGTCGACGCACCCTCCATGATTAAAACAGCTACGTCCTGTCTGCTCTTGCGCACCACTAACAGAGCCGCAGGGGCAAATGTCTGAAGTGGGGTTTGCCCACTGTCTATGTTTTTGTTAGTCTCTAAGGTGCCACAGGACGCCTCGTGTTTAAAGTTACAGGCTAACACGGCTAACGCGCTGAGACTTGAAAACAGACACCACCAGGAGGAGAGTCGGCTGGTAAAGGCAGACACTCGGGTGTTCGAACTGGAGCTCTGACGGGAAGTGTCTCTGTGAAGGTTTGAGGTCTTTTCCCTGGCTTTCATTTATGCCATAAGAATATAAAAATGGCCATGCTGGGTCAGCCCAAAGGTCCATCTAGCCCAGTGTCCTGTCTGCCAACAGTGGCCAATGCCAGGTGCCCCAGAGGGAGTGAACCGAACAGGTAATGATCAAGCGATCCATCTCCACCCTCTGACAAACAGAGGCTAGGAACTCCATGCCAGTGGAAGATCTGGCCCAATGTGACTACAGGTTGGTTGTCCCTGGTCCAGCACCGTCCGGACCTGACTTGTCCCGAACAAGAGTATTTGCCGGACCAGGGGAGGTCCCCTGCCAGTGGTCGCAAGTCCACTGCCTGCTGCCGGCACCCTGGTACAAGGCTCCAGCCCCCTGCTCCTCAGGACTGCTGGGAGAATCTAGCCCTATGCTGCCATGGGCTGCCAGTAGACTCTGGCCCTGGCTCCACTTGCTGCTGGGGGCTGCCACGGGGCTTTGGCCCTGGTCCCGTGCTGCCCACCCTATTTTCCCCAGCCTCGGCTCTCTCTCCTGCTCTTAGGTTCCTGGCTCTCTGGTCCAGAAGCATCCGCGGTTCTGCCAGAGCAGAGACTGCCAGTTTTCAGAGGTGCAACCTGTACTACAAATTCTGAGAAGTATCCAGGGTTTCTCTGCCACTCGTTTCCCTCCCACGAGAAAAAAACAAAAAACAAAAAAAAACCTCAGTCTAAAGTCCCAGCTTCTTATCTGCTTGGCAAGCAGGATGGTATTTGTTTACCTTGGGCCTGATCTTCCTGTTAAAATCAGGAACGGATCCTAATGCTACAATAAGAGCAAAATCTGGGGTGTGTAGTGGCTGCCTCTGGTGCAAGGGGACTGTTGCAATCTTTACAATTAAGGTTTCCATGAATAAATGTTACCATCATGTTTGCAGTTGTGTTGCTTAGGCAAAAAGACTAATATTTAAAGATCTGAAAGATACGAGGAGAGAGTAATAACCCTGGGACTTTTCAACTTGGAAAACAGATGACTCTGGGGATATGATAGAGGTCTTTAAAATCATGAATGGTGTGGTGAAAGTAATTACGGACAAGCTACTTATTCCTCATAACACAAGAACGAGGAGGCACCGAATGAAATTATTAGGCAGCAGTGAGGTTTAAAACAAATAAAAAGGGAATATTTCTTCACACAACACGCAGTCCACCTGTGGAACTCCTTGCCAGGGGATGTTGTGGAGGCGAAGGCTATAATGGGGTTAAAAATTAACTAGATAAGTTCATGGAGGGATAGGTATTAGCCAGGATGGACAGATGGTGTCCCTAGCCTCTGTTTGCCAGAAATTGGGAATAGGCAATGGGACAGTTCACATGATAATTACCTGTTATGTTCATTCCCTCTGGGGCACTTGGTATTGGCTATTGTCAGTACACAGTACCTCTGATGATAGGACAAGTGATGCTCTTAAATTGTAGCAAGGGAGGTTTAGATTGGACATTAGGAAAAACTTCCTAACTGTCAGGGTGGTTAAACACTGGAATAAATTGCCTAGGGAGGTTATGGAATCTCCGCCACTGGAGATATTTAAGAGCAGGTTAGACAGACACCTGTCAGGGATGGTAGATGGTGCTTGGTCCAGCCAGGAGGGCAGGGGCCTGGACTTGGTGACCTCTCAAAGTCCCTCCCAGTTCTAGTGTTCTATGGACCTTTGGTCTGACCCAATATGCCCCTCTTCTGTTCTAACCACTGAACACACTACATAGCCCACTAAGCGTGTCTAGCTATTGCTGGGCTGCTGGCTGAAGCGCGCTGTCCTTAACAAGCCTTCCTCGTAGTCACTCAAGAGCTGGTCTTGCACCATTGAAGTCGAGGAGAGCAGAGGTTATCTGACGTTGCGCCACTCAAGTCAATGCAATCCATGCAGCTTTCCATTAGCTGCAGAGCTGGCCTCTGCGATGCAGGTGTCTAAACAATTCAGCAGTGCTTGGGGTTGCTGGAGTATTTTTAAAAGGAGAAATGTTGCCTTCACCCCTCAGATTAGGGTTTGTTGGTGGTGGGGTGCTCACGTCCTCTTAAAAGAGCTAGCTGGGGTGAGACAAGTTGACTTTGGTTCCACTTGCCACTCACACCAGCAGTTACCCACTGATTCTCACTTGCTTCTTCCACTCACACTTTGGATATCACACAGTCGATTTGTTGTGCATGTATCACTGGTGAACACAGGCTAAAATGGGATTGCTCCCTCTTCTCCAGTTACTAAAGACAAGCTCGATGCAAGCCCGAAAGCTGGTCTCTTTCACCAGCAGAAGTTGGTCCAATAAAAGCTAGATATTACATCAGCTTTGTCTGTTCAACATCCAGCTACAACCACACTGCACACTGTAAATACACTTGCACCTGCGTCACGGCTGCAACAACACTGCAACCTGTAAATACACTTGCACCTGCGTCACGGCTGCAACAACACTGCAACCTGTAAATACACTTGCACCTGCGTCACGGCTACAACAACACTGCAACCTGTAAATACACTTGCACCTGCGTCACGGCTACAACAACACTGCAACCTGTAAATACACTTGCACCTGCGTCACGGCTACAACAACACTGCAACGTGTAAATACACTTGCACCTGCGTTACAGTGGAGTAGTCTACCTAGCCTCACATTCAGGTATCTTGGATTGTGTTGAAATAGAGCAGCGTAAGCAGGCTGTCTAAAGATGCTGAAAACAGGAAATTCTATTTCTCCCCTGACCCCGTTCCCCTGCCTCATTAGAACCATTCTTGTTTTTTTCCTAGTCACACACTCGTTACTTTCACACACAAGCATTCCTGAAAGTACGTCAGCAGAATGGTTCTTTTCCCTCAGGCTTGTCAAGAAAACTCCTAAATTCTTTCCTCCATCTCGATCTGCTTTTCCATCAAGATTAAAGCCACAAAAATGTTCTCCGTTGAGGCTCGGGGCCAGATGCTTCCCTATGCGTGAAAACTTGTGCAGGAGCCAGCAAATTCCATCAGCTTCCTCCTCCTGGATCCCAAAGGTGAGTGTGAAACAGGTCAGGGACTGGATTCTCCAAATACAGTACTGTCTCGAGTTCTTCAAAGAAATCCCCTGGACCTCAGGATGGCAGTGAGAGACAGGGCTCCCATCCACTATGGTAGCATGGCTACCTCTGGAGCCATCCTTTGGTGGCTGTTCCAAAGCATCTTCACCATGGGCAGATGTCTCTTGGTGCAAGGAAATTCATTGGGCCCCCTTTGTCTCCAATGAGGACATCCCCATGGATATGCAGTGGGACTCAATGCTGCGGACATTAGCCTTGCCCTGGCTCTGAATCCGCCCTTCTAAAAAAGCAAAGCCATGCCCCAGTGGAATAAAGAGCAGGAAGACTTCTGCAGAGGTGGGAGGAAAGAGGGAACATGCCATATACTTACAGCTTCACTCGTTAGTTGACCCCTGGCCAGTTTCCCTGGTTGTGACACCCCTCTGCTAACTGTAGCAGAGGGAAGTAAAGTTCCTTGTGCTGGTGATAGGGCAGTTGCTACGTAGCTATCACTCTGTGATGCTTCAGCCTAACTTTCAGTAAATAAAATCATAGACTCAGAAGACTGGAAGGACCTCAAGGTCATTGACTTCAGTCCCCTGCACTTCTGGCAGGTCTTAGTGTTAGCTAGACCATCCCTGGCAGATGTTTGTCTAAACTGGTCATAAAAATCCCCAGTGACACAAATTCCACGTTCTCCCGAGGCAATCTTCCAGGGTTTAACCAGCCTGACAGGAAATGTTTCCTAATGTCCATCCCAGACTGCCTGTGCTGCAATTTAAGCCCATTGCTTCTTATGCTAGCCTCAGAGGTTAAGAAAAATTGAATTCCCTCCTCCGTGTAAAAAAATCTTTCATGTATCTGAAATCTGTCTTATTCCCTCTCAGTTTTCTCTTCTTCAGACTAAACAAATCCAATTCTTTCAGTATTCCCTCATTCACCCTTTTTTAATTCTGTCCTATTACCCTTAACAACTGCTGTTGCTCCTTCGTGTTTACACCTTTCAGATGTTTGTGCCTGGTGCACTCTTCGTTTTACCCCCTAGTTGTCATTATAGGCAGAGGAGGCTATCGTTAAGGTTGCCTAATGCTTTCCATCCTATAACACTGGACTCCATTCTTATAATTTTGTCAAATGTTAACCATTTGGGTTGAAATTTTCCATGCCGGGAAAATTGATGCTGGCTATTTTGGAAAGTTACAGCAAAAACAGTTCGGCTGATTCAGAAAATGAGACCATGGAAGGTATTTTTGTCCATGTTAAAAAAAAAAAATCTTACAGTTGTTAAATTGAAATGCTCTAGCTCCTGCATCCTTTGGAACAGGCACTTGAAATTTGGTGAAGAGGTTTCCTTCATCATGGGATATTGTCTCTGTAAATGTCTCTCTCCACATTTAGTTAGTCTAGAGCCAGACCTTCAGCTGGCAAAACTCCTATTTACAACTTTCTTCACATGCCAATGAAACTCCCCAAATGATCTCATATGCCCGTATCTACCATGAAACGAAACTGTATTTCCACCTATCAAATTGCTTGTGGTTTCCATTTTGAAGTAGGTGGAACAATAGTAAAATATGGACCAAAGTCCTTATGTATCTCTTGCGTTTTAACAAATAATACATATTTTAAAATGTCGTTGACCCATCAGCTCTTACTAAGCCTTTTTATCATACAAGAATAGAGAATGATTTGTTCATTCATTAAACATTAACTTGTCTCAGTAAGCCTAGAAATCATAGTGCTATCGAACTTGTGCACCAAGCTATGCTCCAGAGCAATGCATCTGTATGCTGCAGTAATTGACAAAGCCATCGAGACGGATAATAAAAAGGCACTTTAAAGGTCTGCTGCTGTACATGTGTAATTTCTGCTATGCCTCGTTATTTTTAGTGTTCCGGGTTACCGCATGCAAATACATAATACAATGTGATAAAATGCATTCCACAGCCAGCTACAGTGTGTCTAATTTTAGTATGCATTCCACAGCCTATGCTCAATGGGCTGCCCGTTTCGGGGGCAGAATGATGTGAGCACATATTTGCTGTACTAAGTGCAGCTAAGGATGGACCCAGCATGTATATAAAAGGTAGCCTCCAAAGGGGTCAAACGAGGACACTATCCTATGATGATTTTTCTAACGGTGTGGGGGGGGGCATCTTTTCTTTATCTGTGTACAATGTTCAGCAGGGTGGAAACCTGATCGGGGGTCTCTGTGTGCTACTGCAATTCATATCATTTGAATAATATAGTTATATATCAATGGCACAGGTTTGTCTCCTTTTGTGTCTTCCATAGCGGGAGAAAGAGTCTGAGTGGTGGTAAACTTAAAAAATGTTTCCACTGCAGGCTGTGACTTAGATTTTAAAAAGCAGAAAAAACATAAGAAAAGGACTGAAACTTTAGCCTTAATTCCTATGGGAACACTTTATTAATGTGGAATTCAAGTCGTCCAACTCAATTACACAGGGGAAACCCCAGTGGAAAATGCTACCACGTTCTTAGACGCCACCCCAAATAAAAGCGATCTTGGAAATGTCACATTTAAAATAACCCTTTTCGCGGGGGCGAAACAGTTGCAGGATCAGACCCTATGTCATGTAACTTCTAGCATATGGACATACTGCTGTGCTCTGGTTAAGCCCCACTGCAATCCCATGCAAGAAGTTGCCAGAGAAGGACTTAGGTAATGAAAGACTTTACTAAACGACAGCCTGGCATTGCAGATATTAGCCAGTGCACGACAGGATGAGTCCAACATGAACCTTTGGTCGCTGTTCCTGCCCAGCCCGGGACTGGGCACAGATGGTCCATCTAACTATTACAATGTGAACCTATGTAGATGTTCCAGGGGATAAAGGGCAGTGGCTACGCCACACTGGCACCACGTGGAAAGGCTTTGCAAGCCAGGCAATCAAAATCAGACTCTGAAAGTTCTTGGGGAAACCTGGGCCATTGCACTGATAGGGTGACCCTTTTTAGAAGCAGGTTCATGAGCCTGGCCTGCAATGCGTTTGTGCAGCTGTGAGGGGGAAGGCACAGCCATTGCAAGCATTTCTGGACCGAGGTGACGTGTGTCAAAGGCTGAGAGGAGCTCAATTACTATGGGAATAGGGCCATGTAATAATAAGCCTTAGTCTTATATAGCACTTTTCATCCTAGTCACTTCGGAGTGGTGCTAGCCAGCTGACTGATCCCTGCCCCTGGCTCCTAGTCAGGGGTGGCCCGAGACGAGCTGCCGGCAACTGACACCCCAGGCGGAATGCACGATCAGCGCCCCCGCCAACGAGACGAGCTGCCGGCAACTGGCGCCCTAGACAGAATGCACGATTGGCGCCCCCGCATCCAAAGCCCTCAACGGCGGTGCGTCATCATTGGGCGCCCCGTTTAACGTGGCACCCTAGGCGACTGTCGAGTCTGCCTGTATGCACGGGCCGCCCCTGCTCCTAGTCAATCTTTGCACCATCCCAGTGGATTGTGGGCAGGCTGGAGTGGTTTAGTGCAGTGGTTTTTAGGTGGTGTATCCCTTCCCAAACAACGTCGTCTACCACTTCCCTCCATCTGAGGCTGGGTCATAATAGACGTATGATTAGATTGCCAAGTCTGACCATATAACATGGCTACCTTGATGAGAGCTCCCATACCCTACAGCCTGGGGGTATGAATAGCCAGTTTGAAATCCCCTATCTTAGTGGCCCCTTGTAACCTCCCTAACCTGCCTGTCACACCTCCCTCGCTGTCTGTTGGTAATCAACGTTCCCTTTGAAGTAGGGATATAAAATCCCATTTGTTCAAGTAACTGGTTAAACATGACGTTTAACTGGTTAACCACTTACACAGCCCCCTTGCCCATGACGTGGCATGGTGGGCCGGGCCTGGCTGGAGCTGGCTGGGTGTTCTGCACTGCTGGCTGCTCTGCCCAAGTCAGGCCTGATGCAGGTGGAGGCTGCTCTGGCAGGGCTGGCTTGCCCCCCCTACCTGCAGTGGGGTGGACCCAGCTGGGGTGGAGCAGCCCTCTGTCCAAGTTGGCTTTGTAACTGACTTCGTTTCCCACTGCCCCCATCACCCAACAATGTGGGGGAGTTTCCCAGTGCTCTGAACGTCCCAGGGTGGTTTTGGGTTAATGTTTGCCCAAGGAGCTTTCCCCAACAGTCAGCCTGTTGGCAAGAGCGGCAAAGCAAACTGCTCCCACCTGCCGTCAGCCCAAGGCATACAGCGAGCCGTGTCTGCCTTGGGGGTCGTGTGCTAAAGAGGCTCCAACCAGCCACTCCGGGATGGCTGGTGTGGGATGCTGGAATACAAGGGCAGCCTGCACCTCAGGCTCCACCCGCCCGCTGTTCCCATCGACACGGGCTTCCCAAAGAGAGCTGGGCATTCTGAGCGGGCCGGCAGCATCCCTTCCTTTGGGCCATGCATCCCGGCAGTGCGCTTAAGCCTCGATTTCCTGTCTTTGGTGAGCTTGCGTCACTCCCGTGCGCATTATTAGAATGGCGAGGTTTGTTTACCCCGCGCGTTGCCTTGCGAGGGAAAAGCAAGCAGCCTTTATGCCTGAAATACCTCCCATAGCTCCCTGAGGGCGTTTGAGGTTATACTATTCCTTGGCGCTCGCTCCGCTGAAGTGGGTGTGATGGGACAGTTTCCTCCTGCTGTACCGGAGCAGCAAGCTGGAAATACACCCTGTGAAGCCCTGTGGCATGTGGGAGAACAATAGACAGCAACTTCTCCAGAGCTGAGCTAGTGCCAGCATAATGCTTTCGGTCCGACCAGTATTTTCACCTAAGTTCTAAGAAAAAGAGAGAGACAATTGGTCCCGTAGAAAGTGAATAGCTACTGGAGGCACGGACCTAGCCCTTGTCTAGGATAGTTCTACAGGAAGTGCAGAACAGCTGGGACGATTCTACCCCTGCCCCTGTTCTCATCCTCCATCATGGGAGGTGTGGAGAGGGTTCTCAGATGCCCACAGGGCTTATAGATGGCTATCGAGTATCAGAGAGGTAGCCATGTGAGTCTGAATCTGCAAAAGCGGCGAGGAGTCCTGTGACACCTTATAGACTAACCGAAGTGTTGGAGCATAAGCTTTCGTGGGCAAAGACCCACTTAGTCAGACGCATGCATCTGACGAAGTGGGTCTTTGCCCACGAAAGCTTATGCTCGAACACTTCGGTTAGTCTATAGGGTGCCACAGGACTCCTCGCCGCTTTTATAGATGGCTAGATTGTAAATTAGGGTCTCCCAGAGGCTGCTCTAAGTTACACAAGGAGGCGAGTATGCTCTGAGTTGCAGGTGCCAACACCATGGTGCTCCAGGGCTCAAGCACCCACAGAAAAGAAATAGGGGGGCTGCCAGCCACAGCTGTTTGGTGGGGCTGCCAGTCAGCAGTACGGCAGGTGACTGGAGGTGCTCAAGGGAAGGCAGAGATCAGGAGGGCCAGGGGCCTCAAGGGAGAGGGCAGGAAGGAGGAAAGCGAGGGTGTGGCCATGAGGAAGGGGATGGGGCAGGAAGAGGCAGAGTTGAGGGGTAGGACCTCGGGGGACGGGTCAAGCGGAGGCGGGGCCTTAAAGTGGAGTGGGGGTGGAGCACCCACCAGGAAAAATAAAAACCCAGCTCCCGTGGCTGAGAGAACATGGGGAGCCACCTTTGCTCTCCTCCCATGTGAGCTCTGGGAGAATGGAGGAAAAAGGACATCAGGGCCAGTGTTACCATGACAATGCCATACAGTGGGTTGCACTGGGAAACACGTTTAAAAATGTGGCCTTCAGTCCTGTTTTCTTTCCGTGTGGAACAGTTCTCAGCCCACCGCCCCTTCCCCTCCTGTGGCCTTTCAGCACCCCGCTTTCCCAGGCCATGGATCTGAGCCACGTTTGGCTGGCTGGTGTGGTCCATCCACGGTAGCACGGTGGGGAACTGGACTGGTGGTGCAGAGCAAAGGAGCCATCGCGATCCTCCCAGCAAGCAAAGCTGGAGGAAAGTGAAAGGAAAGGAGGAAGCGAAACAAGCCCCTTCCCCTCAGCTGGAAGTAGAAAGGGAAGTGAGACCGAGGCACTGAAAGGAACCGTGGAGACTCAAAGAGCCGTGATGGGGAGGTGACTTGGTGGCGCAATGTCCGACAGCACCATGCAAAGAAATGTGGCCATGGTGCCTCGTGGCTCTCGTGGACTCCCCTCACCATCCACGCCGAGCAAAGCCAGGGAGCTAGACCCTCTTCAGCATGGGCGGGAATTGGGGCAATACAACCTTGGCTCTACCTGCCGGGAAGGATCGGACTGGACGGAGCTGCGGCCCGTGGTAGAGTTTCTCTGTGCGGGTCCCTGCAGTGGGAGGTTGGGTTGTCGGTCACCCAGAGGGAGAAGCTGTCCAGTGAAGGCCACTAGCATAGAAAGCTGCTGGGGAGACCCAGGAGAGGGGACCCCAGTTAGACCCTGGGATCTGGTTCTGCCCAGTGTGGGAGAGAGGCCTTAAAGTTGGAACTCCAAGGCACAAGGTTGGCACAGTACATGTGCCTCTTGCGTTTCCCCCCTAGGAGTTTTGTGAAGAACTTGCACTGGCTGCCTGGCCCAGTTCTGTGCACATCCAGTTCTCATTCAAGACAGCGGGGCTGCAGATTTGTTCTTGCCTGTGCCAATGTGCAGGCTTCGTACCGGGAGCTTTTCCACCCTTTTTAGGCGTTCTTGAGATGCCATTCACATTAAACCTGTTTGGGAGAGCTCACTGAGACCACATACGGCTACGGCGATTTTCCTCTGAGCTAGTGTCTCATCAAACTACCAAGTGCCAACACGCTTGCAGTGGTCTCTGCAGAAAGGATTTAGGAGCAGCAGAGCTTTGGATAGTTAATTCTTCTCTGTCCGCTATCCTCCAATCAGAAGCTCTCGTAGGCCAGGCCTACCCTAAAGGGGAAAGTCAACTTAAGATACGCAACTTAAATCTTACTTTAGATAAGAAATGTATCTTAAATCACGTTTTTCGTGCCATCCGCACAGCGGGAGGTTGACGGGAGCAAACGCTCCTATCGGCTTCTCTTATTTCTCGTGAGGAACATGACTACTGGGAGCACTCTCAGTTAGAATTAACGGGGTCTTCACTAGACCCACTAATTCAAATCCTGGAAGATTGAATATGGCAATATTGTTCTTCTGTAGACATAGCCTCAGAGCATTTGTATTTTCTTCAATACTGAAGATTCTCCATGTATGTAGGCAAAAAATGCCCATCATTTGGAACTACCTGGGGCGTACCCAGTCTTTTAAGTAATTGCCAAAAATCCAGGTTGACTATGTTCTGTTTTCTAGTAATGAATACACTCAGTAGTAGAGGGACAAGGTGGCTGAGGTAATAACTTTTATTGGACCAACACCAGGTAGTCCACCTTGAAGAAACATTTCACCTCTCATTTGTCACGAAGAGTGTTATGTCAAAGTTCAGGTTGATGTAACAGACTGGAATGTGCTAACATCTTTATTAAAAAGTATTTTACATTTTATTGCAGATGAACGTAGTGTTTATGGGCCACTAAATGGTTATCCACCCCCAATCAACTCCCATTCAGCAATAGTTTAGGAAAATCTTAGCAAATTCATATAAGGTGATGAATTAATAGGAATTCATGTTGACATACACACGGAAGAGAACCTTTATAATCTCCCAGTCTAGTCTCAGGGCAAGTTATCCTGAAATGAACTCAGCACAAGCATGAGTCAAACTGTTTTCTGAAGGAGAAGCTGATCAGAAATTAAATAGAACCTTGTAAACCTTTGAAAATGAGGATAGCAATATTGTATTACAGGTTGAATCTCTCTGGTCTGTGACTCTCTAGTCCAGGAACATCTGTGGTCCAGCAGGACCATGGATGTTGCTGACCACAGAGCCCCTGGACCGGAAAGCCCCAATGGCTGTCAGCCGAGAGTCCGGAAGCAGAGGGTCCGGCATCCAGCAGCCTCGTAGGCAGGGAGTAGTGCCCAGCCAGCAACCCTGGGGTAGGAGGCAGGGACCCCAACTGGTGGGGTGGTGAGCAGGGATCACAGCTTGGCCAGTGGCCGGATGGGAACCTGACCAGTGGGCTGGGGCTGGAGGCAGAGTCTGGCAGCCCAGCAGCACTCAGGAGCTGGGAGAGGAGCCCAGCTGGCAGCCACTGGGGGCTCGTGGCTAGAAAGGGAGAGAGAGTTCTGACCTTCCTTGGTCCGGCAAATTCCCTTGTTGTGGGTGGGTCAGGTTCCGAGGGTGCTGGACCAGGAAGATCCAACCTATACTTCAGTTAATTAATAAAGCTAGGATTTATAGTCCCCAGCTAACTAATGAAGCCATTCTTTATAGTTCCCACGCAACACTGTAGAGGCCTTCTGACTCACATGAGCTGTAACCTTTCCAATTCATGAATGAAAACAGTGAAATACGTAAAACTGGAAGCAGATGTCATTGTTAGCCATGATTGTGTAACTTGACCAGTGAATTCTTAATACATGGAGGTAAGTAACACACTAGCGTATTTAAGGGAATCTCTTCTGATGCTGCAGATTCACAGCTGATGGAATTTCCAACAGGATATTTACAATTTGTTAATATCCTGTTTACAAAAACCTGTGTAAACAGTAGAAGCCCATTACCCAAAGATCCACAGAAATGATGCTTCCAACCTTTGCAAGACAGATGGCAACGCAGATTGGATGTGATATAGCTGATGCATATTGTAATCAAATGATGCCCCTACATAACCAAGGGAATGTTGCAATTTGCACTGTATTGCATAAGAATGATTTGCAAGACTAATTTCAGCAGATTTCCTTAAAGATGATATTTTATGTGCATTAAACCTCTATGCCCTTTACCATCATGCAATTGGAAGGATAAGAAATAAGTCTTGTACAATGTGACTTGAGCACCACCCATTCATGGGGCACTAGCTGAGGCTTCAAAGAATGGAAAATTGTAAGCTACAAGCAGAGGAAGTGACAGGAGATGAGGTAGGTCGGAGAGAGACGCCCTCAGCTGCAGTGTTCTGCAGGATTTAAAGGATGGTAAGTCATTTGTTTATTCTGCCCAATCCCCGTACTAAGTCCAAGGGTTTTGTTTTGATTTTTGCACTGAGGTTGTGTGTGTGTTTAGTAATGTGTGTCTCGGGCAGGGTAGATTAATCAGGGTGTGGAGTTGGACCGGGAGTACACTATGGGAGGGACAAGGTCTGCTCTTAGACACATGTGCAGAACTCCTGCTGAAGTGAAAGGCTTCTCTGGGGGAGAAGATCTAGCCAAATATCTTTAATCTATTTCCTCTTTCCTGGTAGCTGGCAGCAACCCAGCCTGCAAAGGAAGGGAGAAGGGAGACCAGTGCCTGAGGCCATGTCTTTACTTACTGTGCCAGAGATCAAGCTTCTGGTATTTGATTTAGCAGGTCTAGTTAAGACCTGCTAAATCGAATGCTGAGGGTGGCTCCAGTCGGCACCGATACTCCTTGCAGTTGCGAGGAGGAGGGGGAGCCGACGGGAGCATCGGCTCCTGTCGACCTCCCTCTTTGAAGACGGTGCCAAGCTTGGCTTATGTTAAGCTGATTCCAGCTATTTAACTCCAGCTATGTAAAATATGTACCTTAACCTGACCTTCTGGGTCCACTGTAGACCTGGGCTCAGGTAGCTAGTTTCCATGTGTGAGGAAACAGACTGTTGCCTTCCTGGCTCCCCAGCTCTTGAGGTGTTTGTGGCCTTTTCTAAGGGGGGATGGTTAGGGCCAGGTCAGAGCCAAACTGGGTGACATCTTCTCTTCAGGCTCCGGTGCAGCTAGACACCACGGGCGATGCCCAGCCTGCTAGAAGGGGGTGGCCGGTGCTCTGAGAAGAGCTGTGGTGTGGGGGTTCTGGCTCTAGTGAGACTCACAGGAGTTGGTGACATGCACACAGGTGCCAGCTGGCATTGTGACAGCAATGATGAAGAGGACACACACATTTAAAAGCTTTCCAGGGCAAGGACTCCTCTTCACCTGTGCGTGACAATGCCTCACCCAACAGGGCCCTGGTCCTAATTGAGGCCTTTGGATGCTACCGAAATAGAAATGATTAATGCTCATTACAACAACGCGAGGAGTGTCTTATAATGCTCCTGCATTGGGGAATTCCACTAATTGGTTGAGTCTGCTCCTATGCCTAGCTACTATTTACCAGGCAAAACAAATACAATATGCACATAGATTTCATTTCCTGCTAAGGCCTAGAATCGCCAAGCTGTCTGGACCCTAGAATTTCAAGTGGTTGATTCCTCCACTTGTCAGTACCTAGTCATAGTTTCTATGGTATCCAGTTAAGATTAGATTCTGGGTTGGACAGCCACAGAAACAGCAGGTAAAGCTACTCATGTCTACCTCAACCTGGGCATGAGATGTGTGAGTTGTGGTTAGCTGAGGTATGGACACAGAAAACCCACCCAGCCCCAGCACTTTCAACAACCCAGTGACCATAAAGTTCCTTCAAAAATGGGGGAGTTATACAGGGCCGGGTGCTGGATCTGAGTGCCTCAGAATGGTTTGCACTCTCCAAAATCTCTAAACTTTCCTACACCCCCCTCTCCTGCCTTTGATTCCCTTACCCACTTCAGTGCTGAGATAGGTGGCAGTAAGATGTTCCCCTCAGCAACCTCTCTCCTGCCAGCGCCAAAGGCGCCAATTGGAAAACATAATCCCCACTTCACACACACAAAAATGGGGTCTAAATTAGCGGTTCCCGCTCAAGAAAGAGACCTTGGAGTCAAACATTCACTCAATGTGCAGCAGCAGACAAGAGAGCCAACAGAATGTTGGGAATCATTATGAAAGGGATAGAGAACACAACAGAAAATATCATATTGCCACTATTTAAATCCATGGTACGCCCACCTCTTAAATACTGGGTGTAGATCTGGTCATCCCTTCTTAAAACAGATATATTGGAATTGGGAAAGGTGCAGAAAAATGCAACACAAATGATTAGGGGTATGGAACAGCTTCCATATGAGGAAAGATGAAAAAAGCTGAGACTTAGAAAAAAAGCTTAGAAAAGGGGTGACTAAGGGGATATGCTAGAGTCTATATATCATGACTGGTGTGGAGAAAGTAAATAAGGAAATGTTATTTACTGCTTCTCATGACAAGTCTTAGGGGGTCACCAAATGAAATTAACAGGCAGCAGGTTTAAAACAAACCAAAGGAAGTATTTCTTCACACAACACACAGTTGACCTGTGGAACTCCTTGCCAGAGGTTATTGTGACGGCCTAGTGTATAACGCAGTTAAAAAAAGAATTAGATAAGTTCCTGGAGAATAAGTCAGGGATGCAAAACCATGCTCTGGAGTGTCCATAGCCTCTGTTTGCCAGAAGCTGGGAATAGGTGACAGGAGATGGATCACTTGATAATTACCTGTTCTGTTTGGGATACTGGGCTAGAAGGATCATTGGTCTGATCTAATATGGCCGCTTTCATGTCGCCATCCTGTTTGAGGTCTGAGTGTTACTCTGATGGAGCTGGTGAACAGCATCTGCTGCTAGGCAGCTGATCGGACGCAATGGACAAAGGACTACCAAGAGAATGCATCATGCATGCACTATCCTGGCCTTAGGTTAGGTGACAGAAGAAATCCCCACTGAATGGAGGCCAAGGCCCTAGATCAAGTTAGGAGCAGTCTCAAGTTATTCACCTCCTTGGGCTGGCAGCGTGGTAGGATTCCATGCAGACCATCGTCAACGTCCTAGTTGTCTCTGTCAATATCCAAGCTGGCTATTCAATTTACAAGCCACAGGGAGGTACCCGAGGCAGGTGAGGAAAGCCATCGGCAGTGCTGTCAGCTGTGCCGAAGGCCAGACAGTACAAACTGGAGAAGCCAGTTCCACCAAGCAAAGATCCTTTTAGTCATCGCAGATCTCTCTGGGGCTCTGCTGTCGTCATTTCACTCCACTGAGGTCAGTGCCACACTCTGGATTCCACCTCCCTTCACAGCCCTGCAGGAATGCTGTCGCTCATTTCAAGTCCCGATTTTATTTGCTTGTGGTTAAAAATAAAATGAGTGCCGGTCATTCGGCAGGGAACAGCCAAAATGATGGGAACATGCCACTTACTGTTGGCACCAACTAAGGATTGAGTCTCTACCGGAAAAACCCCCAAACGGATGATCGGAGTAACCCCACTGCAGTCTGCGACAAAGCTCCCATTGATTTCACTGATGCACGATCGGACCCGAGAGTCAGACTGGCTACTAGTCAGGAACTCAAGGACTGTATCCACATTCCATACAGTGTTTCTGTCCGTAATGCTATCTGCAGGAACAGAACACTCAGAATATTTGCCTGAGATTGTGTCTTCCTGGACAGCTTAAGCTGTATCTTTCTTGAGAGATGCATTAAGAGCCCACTGAAATCAACAGAAAGGATTTTCCAGGACGGTAGGTCAGGCCCCAGGTTTAGCCAACACACTTCCAGGAAGATATTGAGAAACTGGAAAGAAGAGAGAAGAGCAATAAAAATTGGGGAGGGGGAGGCACGGGAGGGAGAGAAGGAGTAATTTATGAGCAAAGAGGTGAAGAGGGCAGTCCCGGTCCAAAATGATTTTTTTTTCTGTAGTGAAACTAACGGTTAAGAACTCGAGCACGCCTTACTTTGATATGTGTTTGTGTTACCTCTCTTTGATGTGTGTTTGTGTGACTACTCTCCCCCAGGAAGTAGACCCCCTCCCTTTCTTTCTGAGAAAACAGAAGTATACTAGCAGCAAAGATTCAGAGAAGAACAACAGCTGATGGGGAAAAGAGGAAGTCCCTGGCGAGTTCCAGTCAGTGCTTTTGACAGGCACCATATTCACACTGAGAAGTTGCCTGTTTGTTTGTTTAGATTTTACAGAAAGTGAGTTTCCCATCCCCAGTAGGGAGGTTACCCCAGTGCCTGCCTCGGGGTCCCAGTTCTGGTGCCGAATCTGTAGCCTGATCCGACGACTTCCATACATTACTCTGAGGCTTGACAAGTCCTTAGCCCAAAATCAGGCCCAGTAAACTTCTTGTTTCAATTATTTTATTGTTGGGAACCCCGGTGTGCACAGGTGCAACGCTCACACCAGAGGAACTCTTTTTATCTTTACAGGTCAGTAATGTATTTACAGATACGCACGCTAACTCAGCAAGGCAGCTAGAAATAATGCAGGCAGAATACACACAGTACATTGGAACATCCATACTCGCACCAGGCCTTTAGCCCTTATCTTCCTCATTACTGTTGCCTTCCTCATCTTCACCAGGGGCCACTGTTCTGGCCCCTCCCAAAGTCTACAGCTCTCCATCCTCTGGGATGCTACTTTTATAATACATTATGCTGACATTACCATATCTAATGCATATTCAATAGGGGGTTACCCTTATTCCTTATTTGTATTTGTATTTCCTCCCCGCACCAGTGCTAAGGTGTCCTATTTCTATAGGTTAGTATATCTCTGATTTCAACCCGTTATCGTATATATCAGTTCGTTGCCATGGCACCTTTGCAGTTGGATGTTCCGTCCAGAACCTTCCAGCAGCTGGTGTCAACTCCTGCTCTGTGGTCAGGTGAAGTCGTATGTCCAAGACTCCCCCTTACGTCCTACTTCCAGTTCCTTATAACTTACAAGTTACTTAAGTTTATCTGTGACAAAGTGAGCTAGGGATGTAAGTGACTAGTCGAGTCACTATTCAACTACTTGCTTCCCCTCCTTGCTGCCTCTGTGTCAGAGGCAGCAACAGTGTGGGAGCAGGAGCTCCTACAACATTTTAACTGCAGAGTCGCAGCGGGGCCCCTTATCGACTAATCATGTACTCGATACACACAATTAGTCAATTACCCACTTCTTAACATCCTTCATGTGAACTGCTAAAGCCAATGTCTTACAGGATTCAAACCTGCAGGTTCCTTGCATTACTGCTAAATATAATCAAGCAAAACATATTGCAAAGCAGTGAATATAACCAAGGTAAGATGGCCCACTGGGCTACAGTTTATAATCTAAAGAGTCCAGACAGACAAACCATAGACATATGCATACATGGGGGAAATGATTTGCCCAGCAGATCAGCGACAGATCTGAGCATAGAAAATAGGTGCTTTCTCCACTGGATTATACTGCCTCTCTCCTCAAAGAAGGGGAGGAATCATATGGTATAGGGCACAGAGATACATCTAGAAGGAATGGAATTAAATTAAGAGATTGACTTTCAAGAAAAGTTTCCTATCCATCAATAGGCTGTAGAATCGTTTCAGAGCCCTGGTCTAAAACTAGGGCTTTATTTTGAAATAATCCCTCTTAGGTCGAATTCATAAGCAGAGCGTCCACACTACCAAGCCCGTTACTTCCAAACAAGGGGCCGCTTAATTTGAAATCTGTACTCCTGCTTTCCTCGAGGAATAATGCTACTTTCAAAATACTCATTTCGAAATAGCAGTAGTGTGATGCTCTGATGCAGCTATTTCAAAAGAACGACTCCCCAGACTAATTCGAAATAATTCTCCCCAGTGCTTCTTGGGGCTCTAAGTCGAGGGGGCGTGTCCCCACATTGATGGAGCCTGCCTCAGACTAATTTCAAGGCTGCCCCGTAGTGTGGACACACTGGTTCAATTTTGTTAAATTGGGAGTTATTAAATCGATGTTAGTTATTTCGCAATAGTTTCCTAGTCTAGACGTGCCCCCAAGGAAAAAGAGGAGAGATTTTTTTAAACAGATAGCACAGTGCTCTAGAAAATGTCCCGTAGAGAGCAATCCAGCACAACCTGGCTGATCTAATAAGCCTTTCCTGTCTCTATCGTCTATGATTTTGTGGGATGACTGGCAATTTCTTTTAGTTTATTTTTAGGCTTATGCTTAGCCTGCAGCTGCAGTATGGAAGTACAAAATGAAAACAAACAAATAACACCGTGTCAAATAGCTTTGTCCTCACTCACTCCACATTGACAAGAAGAGACCAACCAGGGGCCACATTTGACTTTGGGATCACACTTTAAACTCTCTTGGTTTACAGCAAAGAACTATCCATTAAGAACAACAGGCCATCCGTAATATATGTCAACCAACTTCAAATCAACCATCTTTCATCTGGAATAAATTTGACCTATCCTTCCTGTTTTAGGAATCTATCTATTAACTTTGATTTTTATCTGCTTAGGTTTAAGTACCCATTCTCCAGACACTTAATGATGCTCTGTCTCCCACCCCCTCTCTTCCTCCCCTTCCCCTCTCCTATTTATTTCGAGTTTTCATATCCCCAACTCATAACTCCGAAAGCTCATGATACGTGCCCACGAAAGCTCATGATACCATTTACATGTTTCGTTAGTCTATAAAGTGCTACCAGACCATTTATTATTTTCTTCTGTAACAGACTAACTCAGCTACCCCCTGAAGCTCCAATAAATCTGTTAGTCTATAAGGTGCCACAGGACTTCTCATTATCCCTTCTTACAGCATGCATATAGCATTAACATATGTGGCCATGATTCTTATATACACTAAAATCCACTTATACTGCTTGGACAAAATAACAATTTCCCAGAATTCAACTGAAAGCTCTCTCCTCTGAAACTGTAGTTACGATCCCAACCCTGTTCCCACAGGACTCCTCAAAGTGAATGGAAATTACATTCACAGCCATCTTCAAACTGCTGGAGCAAAGGAACCTCACTGTAAATGAAAACCTGGTGCACATATGTATAGATATGTAATAAAGCTGTTTGGAAAATTCCGGTGGATTTTTTGCATTAATGTACAAAACCTATTCCTTTTTTAGGTAGATTTCCCATAAAATATGTTCAGTTTCTCAAGAAAAAGCCCCAAAAAAAAGGATTATTTTCAGTTTCTGAAAACTCCATGTGCAGTTTTTGGTCTTTTGTTAAGAAATTGGAAAATGCTGACCAAAGTGAACTTTTTCTGCTAATGTTTTTTGTTTGGTTGACAAGCCTTTAATGGGGAAAAACAGTGAAATATAAATGCTCTAATATAAATGCCCCATCTCAATCTGTGGCGACTGGCTACTTTTTTCCCAATTATGTACATGCTACAACTTTCCAAACTTTTCTTGTGTTCTGTTGCAACAGGTTTGAATTCACAGTTGTGTCATTTAAAGTGAAAGGGCTTTCACTTAAATTATGGGAAATTATTTTGTCAGTAGTGAAAATTGCACATATCCCAGAAGTCACTGACTATTTGCAGGTGGTTAGATTTTTACAAAGAGGGTGGAAAATAAGTAAAATGGACTTGTAACGTGCTAAAACACCATATCGTATCCATATTTTCCTCCTTAAGTGACAGATCCAATTCCCCTTAAAAGACCATGGGAGTCCTTCCTTTGACTTTAAAGGACGTTGGATTGGAAATGGAAAGCTTTGACGTTTTTGAACTATCGAGGGGCATATTTAAAGTTAATTATTTCACATTGACTTCAATGGGAGTTTTGCTGGATTAAAAAAACAAAGGGTCAGGTCTAAATTAAGTAGATATTCTAAGATTTAAGTAAAATTAAAATCTACTATATATTTTAGAGAGTTTGTTAGCCACCACATTCAGTATACGGCTTCCTCTTATCATAACTTAAAGCAAGGTCAGGGTTTGCTTGTGCCTGGAAAACAGGATGTGCTTGGAATGGGATTGCTTCTCCTAAAACCAAACAGAAAAGAGACAGAATCACCAACTCAAATACAGGCCTCAAAATGGACATAACTGAGCGAATGTTGAAAGAGACTGAACCAAGATGGGCCAGCAGACAGAGATCAGAGAAGTGCAGCAACTGTTCTCCAACCAGCCCAAGCCCCCTAACCTGGCTAGCTGCCGTGAACAGAGGCTGCTCTGGCACCAGCCCCTATTCACAGCAGCCAGGGCTGGCTGTGGGTGGGGGCTGCTGCCGGAGCAGCCCCTGTGCTCAGTCAGCCCAGGCTGTTGTGAACAGGGGCTGCTTGGCAGTAGCCTCCCCTAGTCCCCCCCTTAGAGGCAGCGGGGTAGGGAAGGCAGCACCGCAGAGACAGTGCGGAGGGAACCAGCTTGTAAGCTGGCTCCCCGCAGCCCCGGCTCCTGTTTTGCCCACTTGCTGCCTCTCAGAAAGAGGGAGAAAGCGAGTAGTCGATACTCCAATCGACTACCTGATAAGCTTTTGCTAATTGACTACTTTCTAACACCCCTAGCGCTCGCTACTTCACTACTGTGGACTTCACCAAGAGCTAGTGGCAAGTGCTGTTGGATCCAGATGCCAGGCCGAAATCTGCTTTTATTACCCATTTGGGGCGCTATAAGTTCCTAGTCCTGCCTTTCGGCCTCCAGGTGGCACCTGCCACCTTCCGGCACCTGCCACCTTCCAGCACCTGGTGGATCAGCTGCTGAGGGGGATGGGGAGTTTTATCTTGGCTTACGCTAATGATATTTGTGTCTTTAGCCAGACCTGGTAGGACCATGTGTCCCAGGTCAACCAAATACTGGACTGGCTTCAGGGAGCTGGGCTGACTGATGATGATGTTCGTCCATCGTATTCGAAGAAGACCTTGACATCTAACAAGTTGTGGGCTGTCCATGGTGTGTCCGCAGATGGCTGATAAGGCCAATGCAGGCACGAAATGTTCTGCCACGTCGGGCAGACGTGTGGGCACCACTGTTGCAGCGTTTGCAACTCTGGCTTTATGGAGTGCTCGCTTCTCTTGTGCTATGGTTGTCCTTCTGGCTTCAGATGTTTGACAGCCTTGGTGGATCAGCATGCGCCATGTCGATCGGTCTTGTGCCAGGGTCTCCCAGGAGGTAGTGTCGATATCCAGGGACTTGAGAGAGGCTTTAAGCGTGTCTTTGTAATGCTTCTTTTGTCCCCCGTGCGATCGCTTTCCTTGAGACAGCTCACCATAGAAGAGCTGTTTAGGGATGCGATGGTCTGGCATCCTTGCAACATGGCCAGCCCAGCGTGTCTGGGCTTTCATCAGCAGGGTGTGAATTGACGGCAGGCCTGCTCTAAAAAGGACTTCTGTGTCTGGCACCTTGTCCTGCCACCGGATCCTCAGAAGTCTGCGGAGGCAAATCGTGTGGAAGTGGTTCAGTTGCCTAGCGTGCCTCCTGTATACAGTCCAAGTCTCACTGGCATACATCAAGGTAGTTAACACTACTGCTCGATAGACTTTAAGCTTTGTAGCAAGGCTTATTCCACGGCGGTCCCACACTTTGGTCAGCAGTCTGCCAAATGCAGAGCTTGCCTTGGCAATTCTGCAGTTGACCTCGATGTCAATTGTCACTGCGCGGGAGAGGGTGCTGCCAAGGTATGTAAATTGGTCCACTGCTTGCAGCTTTTGTCCCTTCACTGTGATGGTGGGCTCTTGATGTTGGGCTTTCGGAGCTGGCTGGTGCATCACTTTGGTTTTCTTTATGTTGATGAGAAGGCCGGTTGTCGCATGCTGCTGCAAATTTGTCCATGCTGGCTTGCATTTCCTGCTCTGATCCAGCATTCAGGGCGCAGTCGTCAGCAAAAAGGAGGTCTCGTAGCACAGTCTCCTTTATCTTGGTGACAGCCTGAGTCTTCGCAGGTTGAACAGTTTCCCATCGGTCCTGTATCTCAGGCTAACTCCGAAGGAACTGTTCTGAAAGGCGTCTGACAGCATGGCTGAAAACATTATGCTAAACAGGGTCGGTGCCAGCACGCACCCTTGCTTGACGCCATTTGTGATGGGAAAGGCCTCTGAAGCTTCTCCGTCGTCCAGAACACGAGCCGTCATGCCGTCGTGGAACTGACGTACCATCAGGATGAATCTGTCAGGGCACCCAAACTTCGACATGATGCGCCACAGACCTTCGCGACTGACAGTGTCAAAAGCCTTGGTGAGATCCACAAAGATGGTGTACAGTTCACGATTCTGCTCTTGACACTTCTCTTGGAGCTGTCGGGCTGCGAAGATCATATCCACAGTGCCACGCTCTTTGCGGAAGCCTCACTGTGTCTCGGGTAATAGACCCTGTTCCAGGTGGTCAATCAGGCGATTCAACAACACTCGTGCAAGGATCTTGCCTGCGATGGAGAGCAGTGATATTCCTCTATGATTATCGCAGACTTGTCGATTTCGTTTCCTCTTGTAGAGGTGTATGAGGGACGCATCTTTCAGTTCCTGAGGAATAGATCCTTGATTCCAGAAGGACTGGAACAGCTGAGTGAGTTTGTCGACAAGCACTGCACCACCACCCTTATAGACTTCCACTGGGATCGCGTCAGATCCTGGGGCCTTACCACTGGACAACTGGCTGATGGCCTGTAAGGTTTCAGTCTCTAATGGTGAGACATCCAGGCTGTGGTTGATATCCGCCTGGGGCATTCTATCAATCGCCTCGTTATTGATGGAGGATGGTCGGTTCAATACGGATTGGAAGTGCTCAGCTCAACGCTGTAGAATCAGAGTCTTCTCAGTAATGAGAGTTACACCATCTGAGTCCAGTAGAGGGGGGAGCTCCCTGAGGGCTGAGGTCCGTACAAAGATCTAAGGGCTTCGTAGAACCGTTTGGCATCATTTCTGTCAGCAAACTTCTGGATTTCATCTGCTTTGGCACTCAACCAGGAGTCCTGCATCTTGCGAAGCTTGCTCTGTACGGTCCTGCGAATGTTGTTGAAGGCATTTTTCTTAGCTGTTGACAACGGGTCGTTCTGATGAGCACGGTGAAGGCGATGCTTTTCAGCAAGTAGGACCTTAATCTCTTCATCGTTCTCATCAAACCAGTCCTGCTGTTTCCTGTGTAAGGGTCCAAGAACCTTTAGTGCAGAAGAGTGCACAATGTCCCGGAAGTGTTCCCAGTCCTTCTCAGCATTTTCCTCTAATTGCAGCTCTGAAAGTTGGTTGTCAAGATCTTCTGCCAGTGAAGCTGCTGTGTTGGGGTTCTTCAGTTTACTGACGTTGATCTTTTTCATCACAGCTTTGTTTCCCTGCGGACGTCTCTTTAGCTTGATGTGAAGGCTTAATTTGGAGATGATAAGTCTGTGGTCAGTCCAACAGTCAGCACCCAGCATGGCCTTGGTCACCCTTACATCCTGTCTGTCTTTCCTCCGCACAATGACATAATCAATGAGGTGCCAGTGCTTAGAGCGTGGGTGCATCCAGGACATCTTTTTGCGAGTGGGCAGGCGGAAGATGGTATTAGTGATGATCAAATCATGAGCCGCACATGTCTTCAATAGTAGTAGGCCATTGCTGTTACATTTACCGATTCCATTTTTTCCAATGACGCCACCCCAGGCAGAGTGATCAGATCCTACTCTCGCGTTGAAATTGCCAAGTAGAATCAGCCTGTCGGTGCGCTTCACGGATGAGAGTAGGGCATCGAGATCTTCATAAAACTTGTCCTTTACTTCATCCAGATTCGTCATTGTGGGTGCGTAGGCGCTGATCAGTGTGGCTTGCTTTCCTCTCGGTAGTGGAAGATGCAGTGTCATGAGTCGGTCGTTCACACCCTTGGGAAGACTGGCAAGTTTGCGGACAAGATGATTCTTAACCGCAAAGCCAACTCCAGATTCACGACGTTCATCACTGCTGCGTCCACACCAGAAGAATGTATAACCGCCTCCTATTTCTGTGAGCTGACCTTCGTTGGCTAGACGAGTTTCACACAGGGCCGCAATATCGATGTTAAATCTTGTGAGCTCTCTAGCGACCAGGGCTGTTCTTCTTTCTGGTCGATCTGCTGAGGGGTTGTCTTGAAGCGTGCGTACATTCCATGTGCCAATAGTGAGTGGTGTCACCTTGCGTTTTGTTTGAAGTTTTATTGTTCGACCGCATGAAGTGGGATCCCCTCCAGCCGCGGTAAGCTGGCCAGGGTTCTGTGAAGCAAACAATGTTTAGGGCACCTTTTCTAGCCCCTTCCTCTTGCTACGGAGGTGAGCAGTGCGATCCTAAAGAGGGCTGCTCAGTCACTCAGGTAGACGCCGAATCCAGCTGTTGCTTCGGCCAGCAAGAAGACGACCATTAGACCTGAGCCGCCTGTGTGCAGGTCCGCGGCTACAGCTCCCAGTGTATCCACACCTGCTGCTTCGCCGCGTCGCCACAGGACTTTGAGGTTTGCGGAGTTAGGGATGTCAGATGTCAAGACTAGCGCATGAATTGGATTAAAGTGAGGGAGAGGTGCACATAATCAGCCTCACTCTCTCTTCCCAGATTCCATCTTGCTCCAATGGCAGGACTAAAGTCAAGACGGTTGGAGATGGGCTGGGCGCAATGGTTGACCAGGGCATCTTTCGTGTCTTGCCGTGCTCTTAGCGTACCACATCGCTTGCAGAAACCACCTTTATGACCGTTGGTCCTATTCTAGATCTATTCTAGATCTATTCTAGATCTCATCTGCTCAATCCGCCGGAGTCTGTCTTCACATGCACGGGATAGACAAGTCCCTATGTCACCGAAGGTCAATGACCCGACGGCTACTCTCAACCTGGTTTAGCCAGCCTGTCGAAGCTGTTGCCCGGGGTGTGGCCGCTGCGCATGCTACAGCTGCTAGGAGCCACAGGTGAGAGCTGAGTGACAAGTGGGGACCAAAGGTGGACGAGCTGCCCTGAAAGGACACGACATGCCCCTACACCAGAGGTGCTACCCCTCCCTGAACACCCCATACACCCCATACAGCTGGGCTGACTATAAAAGCAGGGAAGTGCAAGGTGGGGATGGCAGAGGTGTCTTACCTGGGCCATAAGGTGAGGAGCGGCTGCTTAAAGCCAGAGTGGGCCAAGGTGCAGGGGATCGGAGCTTGGCCAGCTCCCAGACTAAGAAGCAAATCCAGGCCTTGATTGGGATCGGGGCAGCCCGTGAGTCTAGGCAGACTAGGCAGTTGCCTAGGGCGCCCGCCAGCCCGGGCGCCCGATGATGACGTCACGGCCATTGACGGCCGAGCAGGTGGGGGGCGCCGATAGCGCCTTCCACCTAGGGCGCCAACTGCCGCAGCCGGCCTCGGGCCGCTCCTGATTGGGATGGCGGGATACTACCGGTGGTTTATGCGCCACTTTAGTTCCTTCGCCACCCCCATCACTGAGCCGTGTGAGATGGGGAAGCCAGACAAGGTGGGCTGGACAGAGCAGGGCCGGAGGGCTCTCTGTGCACTGAAGGAGGCCTTGGTCAGAGCCCCAGTGCTGGTAAACCCCGACTGTGACAAGCCCTTCATGGTGTTCACCAGTGCCTCAGACACAGGGCTGGGGGCGGTGCTGATGCAGGTGGATGCAAACGGGGAGAGACACCCCATGACGTAGTGGGGCAAGAAGCTCCTGCCTCTGGAGCAGAGCTGCACAGCCTGAGGGAAGGGGTGCCCGGCTCTGGTGCAGGCCCTTAGAAAGCTGCGGCCGTATCTATTTGGGCGACACGTCTCAGTGTACACCGACCCCTCTCCCCTGACCTGGCTGCACCAAATGAAAGGGGCCAACACCAAGCTGCTGAGGTGGAGCCTGCTCCTGCAGCATTCGGACATGGAAGTGTGGCCCATGGTAAGGGGACTGCTAATGTTATAGGTGATGCCTGTCACGGAGAGAGGGGCGTGAGCTTCCCCAGGCTGCTGGCTAAGTGACCCTGCTCAGTTCGGTCTCGAAGGGGGGACAGGTGGGATGAACTGGGGGGTTTAGTCAGCTTATGTTGCATGTGAGTTCTCCTATCCTCTAGTAACCATATGTGTGTGTGTCAGTTTCCTGGGCACTGCACCAGTATCTAGAAGGTGATGGGAATTTCAGGGGTGACTCCCACTGAGGGAGGCTACCCAGCTGCTACACAACAGCTGAGCCCCTTTGTTACTGGAGCCCCGGAGGGGGTGCCGCCTGGTGACACCTTTTGCTGGGTAAGTAGGACAAAGACTGGAAGAGGGCCTGACAGAGAGGCTAGAACAAGGCTGCTAGACATGTGGGTTATTCTCAGGTGGTTTGGGGCACAGAGGGAGGGTCAAGCCCCTGGCTCGGGGCCCCCCACTCCTCAAGATGGATGGTACTGGCTGCTTTTGGTTCCTGTGCTGACAAGTCTGTTCTAGGCTGTGTCCCTGTCACCTAATAAACCTTCTCTTCTACCTGCTGGCTGAGAGTCGCACCTGCCTGGGGGTTGGGGTGCCAGGGTAGACTTGGCTAAATCAACTGAAGCATTGAATTTTTACAATTGGCAGAGGACTGTTCGGTCGCATGTTCAAAGAGGCAAACTCCGTTCCTCAGAGTAACATTTGTAGAGACACTCGGGGAAGAGAAGTGGCAGCGAGGAGGAGGGGCGAGGAGAAACGATGCGCCACGCGGCAAAGAAGATTACGCGCACGCCAAACAAAGCTCTTCGCCCGATAATTGTTTTGCTCGCATTAAAATTCAAAAGCGGAAATTCCAGCGAATGGCTGCAATCCTGTCACCCTGAAATGGCATCTGGGTGGCAAAACAAGAGTGTAATTAAACGCTCTCCTTGCAATCACAGATCATGTGAGAGTGCAGGAGAGAAATTAATTATAAGGTCATAAATCAGTGGAAGTGTTGTGATGATACAGCTTTCAGGCAGCTTCAGAAATTCCCATATGAACAAATGGCTTAGTAACCCTTCAAGCTCTTCTTCTTCCCACTTCTGGTACTGCCTGAAGAAGCACACAGTAAAACACCGAAGAAAGCGGCTCAGCCCTGGTAAAGAAGAAACAGAGTCGGGGGATCAGAAAAGTGGCCAGCTACTAAGTTTGATCTCCCTGGGATGATTATCTTAAGAGGAGGGGGGAGGAAAAAAATCAGATGGAGATATTATCATTGTGTCAAATCTCCTTAGTAGGTGAGGGTAGTATCTGTCAGCACTCTGTCCAGTCAGAAGATTTAGTTATCACGTGGCTTTCTCTAACCTTTGCACAACTTTTATGAGCAGCCTGTGATATCAAAGCATGTAATACTGCTTTTTGCCTAATGTCAGCATTCCTACACCTCCTTTGGGACTTGTTTACACAGGGGAGTAATTCTGGAGTAAGGCCGGGATTGCGCTCGAGTTGTTCTAGAATAACGCCCTCTATCGATGCCCTTATTCTGATATAAGTGTCCAAATAAGGAGTCATGCCTGAACAGTTTTTTGCAAAATGTTGTCTCCCAAAATAATGACTCTGGGCAATTGCCCTGTGTAAACCAACCCTTCAAAAATGGAGAAATCCATCCACAGATTTTAAATCAATCTGCTGTTCAGTTTCACTGCATTGTCGCTGCTTAAATGCGCTCACACGCGGAGGCAGATACACGGGCCTGCTGATGAGAGGAGGGGGAGTAAAGAGCCAAACATCCTAGGGCCCAATGATTCTAAAGGGCCAAGACTGCTGCTACTGCAGGAGTGGCAGCTGACAGCTCTTTAAATCACCGCTGGAGCACAGCACGGTGTGCTCCGAGTGGCTCTGAGGGCTGCCTGAGGATGAAGGCCTGGTGTGGTTTGCTCTGGGAGGTGTGGCCCCACCTCTTCTTCCTGAGGCTCCACCCCTTTTGGGAGCACAGAGCTGCCCCTTCCCCACACCTTGCACAGGGGCCTGGCAAGGCTGTCGGCACCCCTGCAGATACATCAGCCGTTCTGGATTAGGAGAACAGCGTCTCCTGGGCTGTTACGATGAAAATCGCAAAGCAGAGTGGTTCTGCTACCAGAAATAGACACAAGCTTTGTGCTGGTGGGAGAGGAGAACAAAGTCTACCCTGATTTGGAGCGTTCAAGGGAACTGTCACAGTATACGCAGCCTTGGACTGAGTCACGGGGCCGCTCTAGCCCAGTTCAGGAGTGAGCATCTGTTGCTATCATGTAATGGCTCCTCTGAGGTATACATGAAATGAGCGGGGGTCTCAGTGGTACTTAGTGGACAGGTGTCCCCACCACAAAACCTACTAATGGATACTAATGAGCATCTTTGCTGGCAGGCTGCATACTGGGCTGGAAAGGCACGAGAACGAGCCCGCCGGGTCAAGGTTAGGCACCAGGGTGGGGTACCTGGCATTCCTCTTGTCTGTGCTCTGATTTAATGGAGCATTTCAAACTCCTGATCTTAGATTTCATGGCCACGGGATGCTGTACTGGCCTGAGGGGAACATAAGAACTGAGATAGACCAGAGATTAGAGGAGCCAGCTGCCAATCCAGCCAGGAGCTTTTTCAAAGCCAGTCAAGGAGTGTTCTTGGCAGCCCACCAGCCACGCATCTCCTCCTACACATGGCAGATGCAGACAATGATCAGGCATTGGTCCATCCTGCCAGAATGAGGTTTCGTTCCACGAAGTTCACGATAGGTAAATTTAGAACAAATAAAAGGAAACCTGCCTGGCAATATTCAGTCAGCCACTGGAATGTCCTGCTGCAGGAAGCTGCAGAGGCAAGTGCTGGAGTTCTTCAACCAGCTGGATGATATTAGGACCAATAATCACCTTGACAATCATGCCTGTTAAAAATAAGGGCAATCCACCCACAAGCTCCAGGGCCTGGGATGACAAGAGTCAGGAAGGAGTTCTGTGTCCACCATTCCTGTAGCTGGGCAAGGGGTGAGGGGCATTGTGGGAGATTTTGGGGGGGTCCCAGGTATAGGTCACTGCTGGACGTGATCTGCTGGGGTAGAACAAACAAGGGACAGCTCCAATGTTTCCACTGATTTCAGCATCGGCTTTGCAGTGAAAGAGGTGTGTGGGGGGGGGGGAGAAGGGTCACACAATTTGGGGCTGGGGCTAATATTTTCACATTCATTATGGAACACAAATTCAGGCCTGACTGGGTGGATTCTTGCATAGACCAAGGACATCCTGAGCCCCCCCCAGGGCAGCTTCACTGAAGTTGCTGGAGTTTCTCCAGGAGGACAGACCCGGGGAGCAGAACCCACGTGTGCCTCGCTCTCCCCGTGTAAATCCAAACCAAATCCATTGCGGCTGGGGGGGCTGCTCCGGATTATGTCTGTGGGCGGACGCTGGCCTGTCGGTTTCCAGCCTGGCGGAGTTTTTCCAGCAGGTGCCTGCGGCGAGGGGCTGCTCCGGGCGAGGGAAGCCGTGGGTGGGAGGGGAGCCCCGGCCGCTCCCGGGAGCAACCCTCCCGGGTGGCTTTCGTCACTTGGGAAGCCGCAGCTTCCGCGGCCGCCTCCCCGACAGGGTATAAAGGGCGAGGTGCCGCCCGACCTACCTGTGCCACCGGCTGCCAGCCCGCCCCAGCCCAGCTCCGCGCCCCGAGCCCGCCCGGATCCGGAGCCAGATGGAGCCCTGCTGCCCGCGGACGCGGAGCGCGCTGCTCGGCCTGGGTAAGCGGATCGGGCTCCGAGCCGGTGCCCACGCGTGTCCCGGGGTCCTGCGTGGAGGGGACGCGGCGGATCCTTCCAGCGCGCACCTGCCCGGGGCGTCCCTGGGAGCGCCTCGCTCGGCGGCGGCGACTCCCGGCGCTGGGGCTGCGGGGCGGGTCTGGCCGGCGCTGGGGCTGGGGGGCGCAGCGTGAGGCTGAGGCGCCCGGGCTGGTCCTGCCTTCAGCAGGGGGGTGAGCTCCTGGGGGCTCTGCCAAGTGCAGGACCTGACTTCCCTTTGCCTCTGGCCCCGTGGCAAGTGGGGGGCGTTGCTTGGGGAGGAGGTAGCCACATCTGGCCTTTTTTTAGGGGTCCAACAGGTCTCCCCCGTTTTTAGCGCCGCCGCCCAATGCTTGGGGAAATCTTGATCTCCAAAGAGGAAACAATCGGTTCCTGCAGCTGGCGCTGTGCGGCTCCCAAGGTCTAGAGAGAGCAGGTAGCTTGGGCAATACTTTCTGTGGGGCCAGTTTGGACTGGAGAGCGCCTCTCTCTCGCACCCAGGAGTTGGTTCCCTAAAAGCCACTTTCCCTCCCCTCTCCCATCTCTGCTTCTTGGCATGCGAGCAGGAAGCTCGGCTTTTAAAATCTCCTCCTCTCCCGAAAGCAAAACTCCTGTTGACTGCAATAAGAGTTTTGCATCCTTAAGGACTGCGGGTTCCTGCTAGGGTTGCCAGGTGTCTGGTTTTGAACCAGACCCTACAATATTTGAGCTTTCTGTTCGGGAAACACATTGAGAAAATAGAAATGTCCGGTATTTTCTAAATAAGATGTAATGTCGATTGTGATGTAATGTCAAGTGTGTCCAATATTTTTGTTGAAACCATCTGGCAACCCTAGTTCCTGCCCTCTCAATAGGATGCCCCCGTTGTCCCATCCGGAGATTTTCCTGCTGCCTTTTATCAGCCAAACTCTGGGGGACCTCTCTGGGCCTGCCTTTTGCTCCCACAGTGGTACCCTGTTTCTCTTGGCATCTAGATGCTTTGCCTTTTCAGTGCGACCTGGTTGAGTAACACATTCAGTGGGTGTTTGGCAACACCTGAGTTGCAAGTCTAAACTGTGCAGCTGGAAAGCTGGGATCAGTGTGGATGAAGCCATCACGAATGCGCATACGGCCCCTTGGCTGGATGATGGTAGTTGTGGTGCATGATTATTGTTGTAAACTGACCAAGGACGAGGCTGGCTTAGCTTTGGTGGAAGGAAGATCAGAACCAGGCCCGGCTGGGCCCAAGGCAGAGCTAGGCCCAAAGTGGTTTCAAGTCTACTTTAATGTCTGCAGTGGGTTGACAGTTGAGACATTCAATAGCCGAATGACTTCATTCCCATGCACCAAGTACGTTTGAGCCTTCGCAAAGGTGCTTAGCCACTTCGTTGCAGCACACAATGAAACAGCTGCACTGTAATTATCTGCCCAGACTATTTCAGCATGAGCTCATCAGTTTCTGTTTTCCACCTTTACTTCCATACCATTTTGCATTCCAGCCATTATACAAGCCTTCTCTTTGCCAAGCCCTGGCCTTTATAAGCTGGCCACAGACTGGTTCCAGCGCAAGGATGACACTGAAATGCGTTATGCAAGTGCCTGTGAGCCTCTCTCTCCTGGGTCATGCGTAGAGGCGCCTAGGAAAAGGCTAGGGTTTGACCACCTTTACTCACAGAGGGCGGGATGGTGATCTGTTACATCTGAAGAAGTGGGCTGCGCCCACGAAAGCTCGTGATACCATCTACATGTTTTGTTAGTCTCTAAAGTGCTACCAGACCATTTGTTGTTTTTTAAGTTGTTACTTCAAAGCGGGTCGTCTAGCATGTTATGCTGCGAAAGTATCTAACAGGTTGTCACAAGGAGGAGGGAGACAAATTGTTCTCCTTGGCCTCTGAGGGTAGGACAAGAAGCAATGGGCTTAAACTGCAGCAAGGGAGGTTTAGGTTGGACATTAGGAAAAAACTTCCTACCTGTCAGGGTGGTTACACGCTGGAATAAATTGCCTAGGGAGGTTGTGGAATCTCCATCACTGGGGATAGTTCAAAGCAGGTTAGACAGACACCTGTCAGGGATGATCTAGATCATCAACCTTTTGGGGCTGCCGCGTGTCCGGGGGCAGGGCCGCTCACGCACCGCGTGTCCGGGGGTGGGGCCGCTCACGGGCCGCGCGCCCGGGGGGGCGGGGCCGGCACGTGTGCTGCACACCTGGGGCCAGCACCGGCATGTGCCACGACCCCGGGGGAGGGGCCGCCCATGCGCCAGGGGCCGGCACTGTGCTTGTGCAGTGCACCCGGAGTAGGGGCTGCCCATGCCCCACGTGCCCGGGGGCAGGGCTGGCCCAGATTGTTTGGCGGGCGCACATAAATGGCCTGGCGGGCGCCATGGCGCCCGCGGGCACCACATTGGGGACCACTGATCTAGATGGTGCTTGGTCCTGCCGTGAGGGCAGGGGACTGGATTCCAGTTCTAGTGTTCCATGATTCTATGAAAAGGATCCATTGACTTCAGTGGGTGTAAGCTGCTATTGAGTGGGAGTCAGAGTATTTCAGTCTGGCCTGTGGAAGCAAAAGGTGTCCCGCTGAAATGTACTCCCCCCTTTCCTAGCTGTGGTGGGGGATGTGTCTTTCCTGTAGCCTAGAGATGCTTGTAAAAACTACGTAGAGACATTACGGTCCGCCACACTGCGATTCCCCACATTTATGCCGAATAGCTCCTCGCCCCGGAGGGTGTCTCAGGAAGTCAGTGATGCTGCTTGTAGAAGCGAGGTGCTACCTGATGAGCGTCTATAGGTCTGATCGCCTGACCCTCTGTGATCCAAGGAGTTTTGGGCCACAGTCTTTAAACATCTGGAGAGATTCCTTGGCTGATCTAGAGCACAAATGTAAACAAGACATTGTGTTCCAGAAGGTAAAGTGGGAAAGGAGTCCTTCGCCTTGACTGGCGAGCCTTGAGATAAAGGCTGATTTTTGCCTGCAAGGAGGCTAAAGTCACTCAGGGCTTCATCGGTTTTGTTCCAGACCCTGGCAGAGGGGCCCTGCAGCAGACAGCTGGGGTGGGAGTGGGAGACACCGAAAATTCCCCTGAGTGCAGTGGGATGTGGGCCAGTTCAGCAGCGCTTCGTCTCATGGGGTCGCTGTGGAGCCCCAGTGGCTTTTCAAGCTCCATTTTCCTGCTGCCGAGTGGGCCATGTTCGGAGACCCTACAGCTAAAGAGGTGGATTCTCCCCTACTGCACAAGAAATTAACTGAGTCCTTTTATATATGGTGTGTGTGTTTATATATAAATAAAATGAGGACTCATATTTTTTTTTGCTACTGCGTATGTCTAGAATGAGACAAACATGTATAGATTTTAATAAGCTATGAGAAAATACGTATGAGAAAATCCAGGACAGAGGCAACTTGTCCCACATCTGAGGCAGGATACAGCTTTCTAGAGCTCAGTTTGTCAGTGTGGTAGAAGGATTTTTTTTCCTGATTACAAGAAGTGTTGCTCAACAGACAAAGAAGTAATGGAATTGCATAATCGTTGGAGCAAGTACGTAATATGTTGTCTGAAATATTTGGGTAGACCGGTCTTTTCGATTGAATGTTAGATTAGTCTGTGGAATTTCACCTTTGAAAAACCAAGGAGTCTTTTCCATATGTGGTAGGTAGAACGAATCATCAACACCAAAATGTGCTTCGCCACAGGTAATGGGGAAGTTGGAATCAAGGAGTAGGAATGACAAACTATAGAAGTGGTATTAGCTGTTGGTTACACACTGGCCACGTGTCCGAGCAGGGAATATCTGGAAACTCTTTACATGGCCAAATCCCTAACATCCAGATCCAAATTTGTGCACAAACCCCAAATTGGCTGTGGGCTCTATACTTAGATTTCACCGATGGAGTACCATGTTAAACTCCTCAAGCATGGTAACAGTCTTAACAGGGAGTCACAGACCATCCCTGTGGTCTGGTTTATTTTGGCTATCCAGGCAAGTCTGCCTTTGAGATAGATGGTCCCTTACCCCAAAAAATCACGACAATCATCTGGTTATTCTCAGTCCCAAAGAACCAGTCACTGACTCCAGTGAAGTTGTACTGTGATCTCAAATCAAATACAACACTTGTAGCCAGTCCTGTGAAAAACTTACTAAAGATTTATTAACTAGGGGAAAAAGGAATGTTATTTACAAGAGTATAGCAGGTAAATATACATACAAATGAGATACAGTCAGATTCTGAGAGATGATAGTAGCTGCTATAATGTGCAAGCTTTACATCCTTTAGGGGCTGACCCAAGCTAAACACTGGGAACCTCTTGCTTTTGCTTAGAAGTCTTCACTTCCTAGAATCCAAGCAGCATAGGGATAATCCTTCCTTATTGACAGGAATTTGTATTCCCTTCCCCTTCACAGCATTCAAGCTGTGATAAGATGAGGACTTGTTACTACCCTCTTCAGGGATATAGGAAAGCAATCAACAAAGTCTTTTGTCTACTTATGCTCCACAGTATGTGGTGTCTAGAGGTCTTCTTTTGTTGGGGAGGAGAGAACCCCTCTTGTGGGTATTTCACATTTGGTAACGTTTCTCGCCTGATCGGGGGATTTTAGAATCTTGGCAAATGTGTTTGTAGTTTCAGAACAAACATTTAAACTAGGAGTGGGGAAACTCCAGCCCAGAGGGCTGGATGTGGCCCCTGGCTTGCCTGGCCCTGGTCCCGGAGGCTTAGGGCTCTTCGCCCCGCCCCCCTCCAAGCATTGGAGAGCCAGCACCTACGGTGGGACTGGAGCAAACAAAATCTACTAGCCTGGGCCCCATTAGACGCGGGTGTGTGAGGGGAATGTGGGCAGTGTCTGTCGCCTTCTCACTCGGGGGCCAGTCAGTGAGGGTTGGGTTGTTATGTTTTTTGTTTTGGTTTTTTGGCTTCTCACTTGTGTGCAGCCCCTGGCTGATTTTTCTGTGGGTCTGCGGCCGCCCCCAAACCAAAAAAAGGTTCCTGATTTAAACGCTACCTTATAACATGGTACAGGGTATAAGTAAGTTTAACATATGCAGTATGCTACAAGCATTCAGTAAAGTCTAAACACATTCTTAGCTCTCAAATGTCTAGTTACACAATACTAACACAAAGGTGAGCTAGACAGCTGTGTGTTTGTGCCTGGGTCGCAATGATAATGCCTTGATTTGATTGTCTGTAATTCCCACTTAAAGATGCATTAAACTGCACAGAGTTAAAATATTAGCGCCTCTCTAACCACTAACCTACATCCAAATGTAATGGCATGCTAATGAACATAAATTAACACATTCCACTGAGGACAATGGATACTTTTCCCAAAGTCACTTTCCCAGAGGTGCAGAGGAGGTGTTTAGAGAGCACATCTGCAGTGTGGACATTACAAAATACCTACTTAGTTTTAATGAGCCCTGCCCCTCTTTTGACCTCATCATTTCACCATTGACTTCAATGGGTGTAAAATCCAGTCCCAAGTGAAATAAAGGGATTGGTTGAATTAGCCCAGAACTTAGCATAAAACACACTTATTTGTGCTAGCTTAACTTTGGCACCCAAATACCAGATGTGCCTACAACAACCTCATTGACATGTGCACATTTGGAACATGCATAGGTAAGTCGCACACAGGTATTCACTCTTTCACTGTGTGACCGTACAAATGGACAACAGCATTAAGATTCCAGGAAGTCAGCCTGCAAATATGACCGTGATAATGTTCCTGTAAAGCAGGAAAAAGCATTCCATGTCCATTCCAGCCATGCAGCAATAAGTGCGAAACTAACATTCCAGTGAATCAGTAATAAATACCCACCATCCCACTGCACTTTGCCACACAAGATAACAGTGTTTACTTTCCAATCTAGGTAGTGGTATTAATACAAACAGTACCCCCGCCTTTCCTAGAGTCCTCATTCAATGCTCACCTTAGCAGCAGTAGACAAGGAACGCTGTGAAATTAACAGCCAGCAGCAGGCAATCCTCATGGAAGAGACTATCCGCTTCCATCTACAATGCAGATTCCATATTGACAAACAGGATCTTCTCCGCAGGGACGTGCATGGAAAAAGGCCAGCATGTGCAACAAAGATCTGCACTTGAGAAGGAGAATTTTGCCCTAATGCCGGCAGACACAACGGTGTACACGAAAATGTACTTGCTATGTTGTGCTTCTGTAATGAACTTATCTCACCAGCCTGTCTGCGGTCGCCTCACGAAGGAACCCATGAGCTATGTGGTGTAGGCAGAAGGTGGCAAGTTTTAGTCTAGGCTCGCACATTGGTGGCTTATTTTGTCTTTCTGTTTCTTACATATGCATGTGTTCACTGTCTCAGGATGGACAGTATTGAGCCACATTGAAGGGAAAAGTTTCTAAGAGGTGCCTGAACCAAAAGACAGGACTATGCAGCACTTTAAAGACTAACAAGATGGTTTATTAGGTGATGAGCTTTCGTGGGCCAGACCCACTTCCTCAGATCAAATAGTGGAAGAAAATTGGCATGACCATATATACCAAAGGGATACAATCAAAAAAAGTGAACACATATAAAATTGACAAATCAGATTTTAGAACAGAGCGGGGAGTGAGGGGGGGAGGTTAGTGTCTATGAGATAATGATATTAGCGGTGATAATTGGGGAAGCTATCTTTGTAATGGGTACGGTAGTCAGTATCTTTGTTAAGGCCCATTCGTAAAGTGTCAAATTTCCTGTCTTTTGTTTCAGCAAGACCAGACTAACATGGCTACATCTCTATTACTATTCTAAGGGTGTGTCTAAACTACATGGCTCCATCGATGGAGCCATGTAGATTAGGCTGATCGGCAAAGGGAAATGAAGCCGCAATTTAAATAATCGCGGCTTCATTTAAATTTAAATGGCTGCCGCGCTGAGCTGACAAACAGCTGATCAGCTGTTTGTTGGCTCAGCGCTAATCTGGATGCTCGCGCCGACCTGAAAGCCGCTTTATCGACCTCCCGTTATGCCTCGTAGGATGAGGTTTACCGGGAGGTCGATAAACTTTCATGTCGGCAGGAGCGTCAGACTAGCGCTGAGCCGACAAACAGCTGATCAGCTGTTTGTCGGCTCAGCTCGGCAGCCATTTTTAAATGAAGCGCGATTATTTAAATCGCGGCTTCATTTCCCTTTGCCGAACAAACAAATCTACATGGCTCCGTCGATGGAGCCATGTAGTTTAGACGTACCCTAAGAGGTGCCTGGGGCATCATAAAGAGCTAAAGGAGGTTGCAGCTTGTTTTTGCACATATAGGGATTTCCTGCTCGTTAGTTAGGGTTTTTAGTAAGGCCAGATTCGCATCTCATTTACACTAGAATACATCCATCAGAAGTTTTGTTAATTTTATTAGTCATTCTGGATTCCCATCCATGCAAATGAGATCAGAATCACACCTATTATTTCTTTTTCTCCTAACAAGCCTGAGATCTGTAAAGGATCTGGAGTCTCTGGTTAAATTCTGCTTTCTGGTACATGCACACAGCCCCCATTAGCTTCCATGGGAATTGTCTGGGTGACCCTATAAGGCAGACCTTGCCCTAAGCTCCTCTCGAGAGTCTGCCAGTAATAGACTCTGTGGAGCAGGGGAAGCCGGTCTCTGAAGTTCAGAGTTTTTGTGGGTCCAAGCGAGATGAGAACGGGGGTGCTGGGTATGAGAGAGATGCCTTCCTTGACGCTTAGACATTCAACATTGTCACGGAGTACAGGGGTGTGAGTTGGGTGTTCAGAAACACCACCACTAATTTCAGTGGGAGCAGAGTCAGGCTAATGTTGAGCACTCTTGAATATCTCCATGTCAATACCCAACTAGCCGGGCCAACCACTGGACAGGTAAACCTCACTCAGGCTTTGGCCCGGGTCCTCAGCTGGAATCAATAAGCATAGCTCTGCTGTAATACATGCAGCAACATTGAGTTGATGCCAGTTGACGGCTCTTTGTTTCCAAATCTGGATTCATTTGACGTGCCAGGTTTTTGTTCTCGGATGCTCTGGGCATCGGGCTAACTCCACTCCACTCAGTCAAATGGTCCTAGTGAGGTCAATGGCCAGCATTCAGTGCCTTTAAAAAACCCACCCAAGGAAACCCACCCATAGATGCTGGAACTAGGGGTGTGGAAGATGCTGCAGCACCCTTTAGCATGAAGTGATCTCCATTATATACAGGGTTTACAATATATATAGCTTTCAATAAAATACAAACTATGCCAGCACTTCTGAATCCACCTGGAGTGCTTTCCTGCTCCTTCTCAGGCAACCGCTGAGTAATACTACTGTATTACTACTGTAATTTAATTTTCATCAATGTGGAATATTTTTCATGTTCGTTTTTTTTTTTTAACTCGCCATTTGTTTTCCGAAAACATAACACGTTCTAATGGCTTTTTCCCCCTCTGGGAAAACAGGAATCTATGCCTCCTTTTTGCCGTTATACTTGCTATGCTAGATGAAGATGTAAGCTGCGTAATGGTCTATTTTTTCATTTAAAATATTGGCTTTTCAGACTAGAAAGTGAGACATATATACTTTAAGAGGGACAGAACGGACGTGACTCCATGGTTCATGTTAAATCTATAGCACTTGCAAAAGTTTAGTGGATGGAAATGAAGTAGAAAAGGGAAGTCTATTATAAGTTCAACCTCTCTAGTCCGGCACCCTCAGGACCTGATCAGTTCTGAACGAGAGAATTTTCCGGACCACAGGAAGTCAGTATTGTCAAGCAGCATTATCAAAACTTGCACTGCTTACGCGGCTGTTAGAGGACATTTCGGGGTAAATTAGAGCTAAATAACAGCACAGAACACTGAGAGCCAGGACTGGTGGCTATAAACAAACTTCATGGGTGTGGCCACGCTTCCCATAAAAAGTGGACATCTGGCTGACTAAAATCCTTATGGACCATGGAAGTTTCCGGACCAGAGAGTTCTGGACTAGAGAGGTTCAACCTGTAGCAATAGTATAATATGGAATGTCAGCAAGACGTCTGTAATCATTCTGGAATGGAGGAGGCCAGAACATAAGAAAACTTTCTAATAACCGGAGGTTTCATAAAAAGGCTGATTGGGAAATTATGAAGGCACACTTCCTTTATTAGGCTCACATGACCTGACAAGTCGAAAGATTCTAGCAGCCCAAAGGCAAAGACAAGAATTACAGACTGCACTGGAATGGGATTGACAATTAAACAGTTCATGAGCAGGTTAGCTTGTGACCACAGCAGAAGTGTTAGCAGAGCAGATTTCAGGACCAGTTTGGGCAAAGGTGGATTATTCATCATGGGCCTTCCGAATATTTGTAAGGATTAGTGTAGAAACCAGTGCTGGATGCACATTCCAGTGACAGAACATCTGAAATCTATACCTGGGCAGCACCTTATGACTCGAAGGATGCCAGAATGTTTTACAAACTATCTCTAGGATTTCCCCTCACTGCTGTAATGGAGCCACCTCTGCTGTCCAAAGAGATCCATCATTCTGTGTCAGCAATACTGCGCCATGTGGATTTCTGGAGGCGAAATGTACACAGTTAAACAACAGAGCCAGAGACTAGTGAAACATTCCCAGGGATCTCGATCCTGGTTCTGAATGGCACACACACACACACAAGCACAGCTGGAATTTTCAAAGGCACTGAAACATGCGTCACTTACCCTCCATTAATGTTCAATGGTAGCGGAGTGCCTGGCTCCCTTTGGTAATGGTGATCATCCCAGCCTACATGTGTGACTGTGTGCACAAATGACATAAGAACGGCCATACTGGGGCAGACCAAAGGTCCATCTAGCCCAGTATCCTGTCTGCCAACAGTGGCCAATACCAGATGCCCCAGAGGCAGGGAATACAACAGGTAATCATCAAGGCTACATCTACACTGCACAGTTATTTTGGAATAAGCTATTCTAGAATAGTTATTCTGAAATAGCTTATTTCAAAATAGCATGTCTACACTGCAGGGAAGCCTCAAAATGAGTCCGAGGCCGGCTTCCCTAATGTAGACGTGCTATCTCGATTTAGAGCCCCAGGAGGAATATCTTAGAATGGCCCTGGTGAGGGGATATTTTGAAATAGCAGCAGTGGAGCGTCTACACATGCCTGATTTCAAAATAGCTATTTTGGAATAGGCGTTATTCTTCGTAGAATGAGGTTTACAGAAACCGGAATAAACCATCCGTTATTTTGAAATTACTGTGAAATAATGGAATTGCCGTGTAGACACTCGCATAGTTATTTTGGAATAACAGCCATTATTCCGAAATAACTTTGCTATGTAGACACACCTCGAGTGATCCTTCTCCTGTCACCCATTTCCAGAACAACAGAGGCTAGAGACACCATTCCTACCCATCCTGGCTAATAGCCATTGATGGACCTAACCTCCATGAACCTATCTAGCTCTTTTTTGAACCCTGTTAAAGTCCTAGTCTTCACCACATCCTCTGGCAAGGAGTTCCAAAGGTTGACTGTGTTCTGCGTGAAGAAAAACTTCCTTTTGTTTTTAAACCTGCTACCTATTAATTTCATTTGGTGACCCCTAGTTCTTATATAACGAGAACAAGTAAATAACTTTTCCTTATTCACTTTTTCCACACCAGTCATGATTTTATAGACCTCTATCATATTCCCCCTTAGTCTCCTCTTTTCTAAGATGAAAAGTCCCAGTCTTTTTAAACTCTTGTCATATGGGACCTGTTCCAAACCCCTCATCATTTTTGTTGCCCTTCTCCAATGTGGTATACGAAATCAAATCCCGGATGACCAGTTTTCACAAAGGCATCATCTGAGTAGATGGTGTCCCCAGACACCCAGAACAAAGTGTTGAATGGTTCGATACTAAGTCAGCAGAAAGTGTCATCTACTGAGTTGCCAACAATTCCTGCAACAGCTGGAATTTCTTTCTAAAATCTCCTCTTCAGTTATTGACTAACCTTGATCTTGCTTTGTTTATGAGCTCTACCAAAATTAATTTTTCCATTAAGCGCCAGGAGCCTAGCATTAAAAAACACATTTATTCACAAGATCAGCCAAAGCTTTAAACAGTAAATGCCAGTGGAAACGGACTGTTTTCTCATATTTTGGGGGCAAAATTTGTGTGCCGGGTTCCTAATGCATCAGTGGCATAGGTTCACCCCAGTGCGGTGTTTGGCACTGAGTAAGATCAGTGTGAGCTCGATAGCCCCAATTCAGCAAAAGATCTTGGCACATAAGTCCCATGGAAGTCCATGGGATTTCAGCATGGGCCTAAAGTTCAGCATTCAATGAAGCGTTTTTAGTTAGACAAGGCCCACGTCTGAGGTTCATCCCATTAAGATTGCCGTTTTAGCGTGGGTCAAATCCCCATTCCCTTTTTCATTTGCATAATCCCAATTCAACAAAGCACTGCAGCCTGTACTTAAATTCATCCCCATTGAGCCAAGCAGTTAAACATACACTTAAGTTAATCCCTAGTCCTGTCACTATGTACGTTGCTGAATTTGAGGCCGTGCTGCTTGAACATTGTTGATTTATTATTGATACTTTTGTATTTGTGTTTGGATTAGCCGACACTAAGGACCATACCTGTGTGTGTTCTCTGGCTCTACTGCTAGGTTTATGTTGAGATTATGGTTAAGTCTAGAAATAAGCAGAGAAACTCTCTCTAACTCATAAGTACTCCAAACACCATAACTGGAGGAGATTCCTCTAATATCACTTTTATTTCTTTGCCCAATTAATAGGCCTTTTTTTTTTTTTGTCTGCCCCTAGGTATTTATCTCTTACTGCAAGCTGTGTCTGGTACAACAGTGATCCCATTATGTGAACCAAATGATCTGGAAAACTGCACAACAGCACTAGGTAAGTGCGACAGTCTAACACGGCCTCTTTAACTTGGCAGATGTCTTCAGTGTCTGGCAAGTCCCATTGGTCTCCTAGAGAGCGGGATGCTTCTGAAAATCTGGCCCCTTCATGGATGTGCCTTTTAAAAATCTGGCCCATAAACTTGATGCCACCTTTTAAAACCAAATTGAGTCCGCATGGTGGGTGCTGGTGGTGAGGGGAGTCCGAAGAAGTACTAAGCATCTTGCAGGATCCAGCCCTGGGTCGTCCCTGCCTTTTATTAAGCCAAACATGGTGTTAAATAATCATGTCTCAGTAAGCAATTCCCTGTGCTGCAGTGTCCACTGATAGAGCTATGCCCAATGCAGGGCGGGGGGAACCATCTAGATGGATTTAAAAAAAACCAAACCGCTAAAGGGTTTGACTGCCTCATGGGAATGGCTTAGAAAATCCTCAGTTTTGTGGATGAGAAGCTGGATATGAGTCAGTGTGCCTTTGCATCCAAGAAGGCTTATGGTATATTAGGGTGCATTAGGAGGAGCATTGCCAGCAGATCTAGAGAAGTGATTATTCCCCTTTATTCGGCTCTGGTGAGGCCACATCTGGAGTGTTGCATCCAGTTCTGGGCCCCCCATTATAGAAAGGATGTGGACGCATTGGAGAGGGTCCAGCGGAGGGCAACCAAAATGATGAGGGGGCTGGAGCACATGACCAAGAGGAGAAGCTGAGGGCTTTGGGCTTATTTAGTCTGCAGAAGAGAAGAGTGAGGGGGGATTTGATGGCAGCCTTCAACTTCCTGAAGGGGGGTTCCAAAGAGGATGGAAAGAGGCTGTTCACAGTAGTGACGGATGGCAGAACAAGGAGCAATGGTCTCAAGTTACAGTGGGGGAGGTCTAGGTTGGATATTAGGAAAAACTATTTCACTAGGAAGGGGGTGAAACACTGGGATGGGTTCCTTAAGGAGGGGGTGGAATCTCCATCCCTAGAGGTTTTTAAATTTCGGTTTGACAAAGCCCTGGCTGGGTTGATTTAATTGGGATTGGTCCTGTCTTGGGCAGGGGGCTGGACTTGATGACCTCCTGAGGTATTTTCCAGCCCTAGGATTCTATGATTCGTAAGACTAAATGAAAGTGGCACAGATAAAGTCTGAGCAGTGTTAAGAAACGCAGGCAAAATGACTGGGGAAAAAGACGAACAAAACATTAACTCAACCTACTTCCAGTTCAGACGGAGACTAATCCCCGAGTGGCTCAAGTCGGGATAGCCAAATGCAAGCCTGAAATGCAAGATTACTGCTTCCACGGGCAGTGCATGTACCTTGTGGACTTAGATGAACATTACTGTAGGTAAGAGGAAATGCTTGTCTAATCCTATTTTGCAGGCGCTGAAGTCGAGTGCCTATGTCAATGACATGCCATTGTATGAATTATCTTTGATCTCTGCCTTCCCATGCTTTCAGACTCTGTGACATCGAAATCAAAAGCAACGTAGGGCCCTGATGCAGCAAGGTATTTAAGCACTCGTCTAACTTTTAGCAGATGAGTAATCCCCCCTGGACGTCAGTGGGATTCGAATTCAGTGGTTTGAACTGACTGCAGTCAATTGGTCTACACGTGTGCTTCATCTTAGGCATGTGCTTAAATATCCTGCTGAATCAGGGCCTGAATATGAAGGGGACGGGGGGAGGGGAATGTGTAGGTCACTTAGGGTATGTCCAGACAGCGTTGCTATTTTGGGATACTGGAGGTATCCCGAAAATAGCTACCCCACATCTTGGAAATGTGCCTGTTATTTCGAAATATTTTTCCGAAATAACGGGCATGCTATTCTGGCATCCCTGTAACCCTCGTTCCATGAGGGTTAAGAGATGTCTTGAAATCACACGTTACTTCAAAATGTGGCAACTGCGTAGACGCGCCAAATTTCAAAATAAGCTGTTTCGAAATACAATTGGAAATAAGGTACGCAATTTGCATAGCTCACATTGAATATCTTATTTGGAGTGTAGGGTGCTGTGTAGACGCACCCTTACACTGGTGTCAATGTGGAGTAACTCTTTGAAGTTACACCAGTAGAAGAGAGGTGAATCAACTTGACACTTCCACATACAGCATCTGATTCCACAAGCCCGGTTTCTTTATGAGCTTGGCCCAAAAATGGCCCAGCAGGCTCAGATCCTGGATATTTTATGAAGGCATCACCCTCTTCCCAGACGTGCTAGCGGAGTGGGTGTATAGAGAAACCAATCCAATCCCAGAAATTAGCAATGGAAAATTGCTTTTGGGACGTCTGGCCTGGCGTGTGCTATTGCATGATTGTTCTCTGCAGGGCATTTTTCTGGAGTCTCCCCATCCTGAACGATGTTTCCCTTGTCATCCAGAGTGAGGGTGGGTTTCCAGCTTGCACACGGCCTCTTTCTAGGACAGTGACAGTCTTTGTATTTTGCAGGTGTGATGTGGGCTTCTCTGGGGTCCGGTGTGTGCATTCGGAACTTCTCACGCAGCACCTGAGCAAAGAATATCTGGTACTGACCGTGATTCTAGTCCTCTTTTTCCTCATCGCGATCTTCATTGCAACCTACTACCTATTCAAATGGTAAGGCGCGCTCATATTGCATGGTGTGATCTTACAGGGGGACTTGGCTTTTCCAGCGAGGGAGAGACGCTTTGGTTTTAACCAATACGTCAGATGGGGAGATCACAAAGAAGGCAATTTGTATTATTTTTGCTTGACTGCATTACGTTTTTCAGATACCGCTGCACTCATTTACTTCACTACATTTGGGAAGGGGGAATTCATTGTGTTTGCTTTGGTGACATGATCATCAATGAAACTTGGTCTTTGCTAGAATGTATGGTACATTGTTGGCATCATGTCCAGCCCTAAATCAAACAATGCACCAATAGGACCAGGGCATAGCTCTGTGCACTGAATAGAGAGAGAAACTAGAACAACCACCTTTTGGGGCCAATGACAGAATCCTTTAGAGACTCTTCTGCTAAATGAATGGCGCAGTTGACAGGGGAGGAAAACTAAAGACCCGAATGTGACATGCAGTGTATGCAATATAATACTTGTCGTCGTTCTGTTTACTTCAGGGGTGTTTCTACAGGTTCTCACCCCTGTCCGTGAGATCACACGCTGGCCTAACTATATCACATGCCCCAAAATTATAGTAGTGTCTCATCAGATATGTGGCTATTGGAAAGCTTAACATAGCCTCCAAAGATGGAGAGAAGGCAGCTTTTGCACTGTTCTGATCTTGTGATCCTTGGCTAATGGTCTGTTCTTCTAATTCATGCCAGTTGCCAGGGAAAAGGGGATTTGTGGCTAGATCCCTTTCGGCCATGCCAACAATCCAGACAGCAGGAATTGTGGGATCGCCCTTCTATATAGGGTCTATGGAACCAACGCTAGGTAGCTCACAGATTTGGCCCAGTTATCTACCCCAAATTACTCAGGTCCTGCCTCCTGGTGACGAAACATCCAAACCAGACGGGTTTCCAGTTTATATGCTTATGAATCTAAATAACTAAGCCAAAAAAAAAAAAAATCAAACAACACCTCAGTCTTGTTACCAGGTGGCGCCAACATCACCATGAAACCATCTGTTCTTCAATAAGAACCATCTCGCTAGTACATTGGGAGCACGGCATGTTTGTTTAACGGGCAGCATTGTCCAGCTCCATGCCAGCTGGTATTTTTATACATGTTCCAACAAAATGGCTGAGACAGGGAGGTTCACATCCCTCCCAGGTTGAAGACTATGGCTCTGGTGCCAGCTCAGGTAGCCTCCCCAAGCTCTGGGTGGTTAGATGGCATCAAGTCTCGTCCTCTGTCTCTAGTAAGGGTTGTATGGGAACGTTCTGTATCACTCCACCTGACGTTGCAAGTGGGGGCTCGTCCCGGGATTTCAACTGGGATGTCTCTGAAGCTCGGGTTGTCCTTCCTCAGCTAGGGGAAGTGTGTAACTCACACACCTGGGCAGTGTCTACACTGGCACCCTTTTCCCTAAAAGGGATGCTAATGAGACACTTCGGAATTGCAAATCCGCGGGGGATTTAAATATCCCCCGCGGCATTTTATGAACATAACTGCCGCTTTTTCCGGCTCGGGTTTTGCGGAGAAAGCGCCAGTCTAAACGGATCTTGGAAAATAAACCCTTTTCCGGAAGATCCCTTATTCCTCCTTGAAAGTAGGAATAAGGATCTTCCGGAAAAGGGTTTATTTTCGCAGATCCATCTAGACTGGCGCTTTCTCGGCAAAACCGAGCCAGCGGCAGCTTATGTTCATGCCGCGGGGATATTTAAATCCCAATTTAATTCGTGCGTCTCATTAGCATCCCTTTTCCGGAAAGGGGTGCCAATGTAGACACAGCCCACCTGGGTGTGGGGCACTGTCCTATCTACGGGCACCAAGACCACTTACAGAGAGCATCATGAGTCTGCTTTGCAGCCTTAGCTAAGCACCAGCTGGCTTCTAGCTCATGCAGTAGAGGCTCATGCATTCAGCTCTAGAGAGCCCAGGTTCAACTCCACCCACCGACATTACAAGCATGCACTCCAATTACAGTGATCTACTGGCATTCAAAAAAAAATTGCAAGTGCAAGAACAATAAGATGATAGGGCAAGAAGCAAAAGGAGGTTTAGGTTGGACATTAGCAAAAAACTTCCTGTCAGGGTGGTGAAGTGCTAGACTAAATTGCCAAGGGAGGTTGTGGAATCTCCATCACTGGAGATATTTAAGAGCAAGGTAGACCAACACCTGTCAGGGATGGTCTAGAGGTGGTGCTTGGTCCTGCCATGAGGGTAGGGGCCTGCACTGGAAGACCTCTGGAGAGATTCCTTCCAGCTCTATGATTCTATGGAAGCATCCTTCTACTTACAAAAGCTGGAACAAGAAAACAAAAGTCAATACATATGCAGGAAGGCTATTATCTCTGTGGTGGTTTAATTCAGGCCTGTGGCTTTCTTGGTTCAGTTGTTGAACATAAGCTTGAGCCAGCCAACAGAAGTCTGACACTGTATGAGATTTAAGAAAGTACTTGTGTACTTTGTTGAATGGGGAAGTTTTGCTCAGCATTGCTCAGCACCTTGTAGAAGAAGTGAAGTAATGAGAGAAGTGCAAGAACTTCTCCGTAGCCTTTTCTTTCTGGCACAGTTATGCATTGCATTGCTTTTTTCCTCTGTGGGCAACATTTTAACAACCTCTCTGATCTTCATATTTCCAGGTACCAAAACAAAAAGAAGAGGCAAGCCAACAACCACAAATACAAGGAGGCTGATGTCCATGAGAAGAACTCAGCGCTGCTTCCCTCATAAAGGGGGAGAGAAACACACAGACTTGTCAGCTCACAGCTATTTAATATAAACTTATTTTATTAATAGTATTTATATGCTCTAAACAACACAATTTCAAATTTGCATTGATCAGACTCAATTTACAGGTCAAAAATGGATTTTGGGGGGGGTATACATATCTTTATTTTTAATTTTTTTTATTGAATATTCAATACTGTGCAATGTGGCACTAGAGAAATCCTCCCTCTGTACATATGCAGGATTATATATAGGTGTGTGTGTGTGTATATACGTATATATATTTTTATAAGACATGTATGCTTCTTGCCAGCAATAACTGGCCTACCAAAAAATGTTGTTTTTTAAGGGCAATAAAATTTTGTATTCATGTGAAGATAATGAATGCACTTAATGCTCCTTAGAATTAAGTCTTCTAAATTGGGTTGACTGTATGCCATGTGTCTCCTGCTAGAACTTCAGGGAAGTTTTGGCTAATTAGATATGAACACATGGAAAATACATCTGACCCTGGGAAATGTTGCTCCTCTATTCAGACTGATGTTGATTGGTTTTGACGTTGGGGTGCATTGTCCTCTGTTTGCATCAGGTTACGTCGCAGACCTATGCGGGGGGAGGGGAACTGCATCAAAAACTGAGGTAAAATATTCTGCTTTCAGTGAAGGCTTTGTTACTGGTACAATGTTGACTCCCATTCCTCACCCGTGTGGGAAAGTAAGGAGATGTCCGATGTTCTTACTTCTCTAGGCAAGCTACCTGCTGTCCCTTAATTAGAGGAGATTGGTTAATTAACCAGTCATTTTTATACACTCTTCTTATTCTGTATATTTTAGTCACACATTCCGTGACTCCGGAATGATCTCTTACAACCACTTTTCAGTTTGCATTTTGGAACAGCTCTGCGACTGATCAGTTAGCCTCTCTGGCGGTACATTTGAGGCTGTGTCCACACGAGAGAGTTAGCAGGTTTGAGCTTGCAACTGAGCACCAGAAAGTCGGGCCCCAACTACATAACAGTGTGGAGAGGTGGACACGACAGCAAGTCCATTTGTCGTGTAGGTACATCCCACATACACATGCTCCTCGCTGGTCACCGGAAGAGAAGAGACCTGGTCATGGGTGAGAAGGAACCGAAGCATGATACGTTGCTACCAGAGCGCTCTGGCCATTCCAAATGACTGTGCATGTTGCTTTCCTCTGTGCCGCACAGCAGATGGAGCGTTATCAAGCTCAGCTGTAAACCCAATGAAGTCTCAGTGGGAGTGAAATCTGATTGTGAACTAAGTCCCACTGTGAGCAGGCTTGTGTTCCCCAACAGGGGCTGGCAAGGATTCTGCACTGTACTGCCCACTGTGGCTGGATCTCACCTCCAAATTACCTTTCTTCTCTGGAACTAGGAGGGCCTGGATTTAAAAAAAAAAAAATCTTGGTGCTCGGAAACTGGATTTTCTTTTTCTCAAAACTCATTACAGGTACTGGACACAACTGGGATTAATGCTCGCTTTTGGAACGCCTCCTTTCTGGTGACGACAAGGGACGCTTTTATGAACTGTTTAGGCTAAAATGGGCCGTGCCTTTATGTTAACCGCTAGCGTCAGGCAGCTTGATGCAAGCAAGCTGGAAGTCGTGCATCGGTTGGTACTTTTTCCTCTGTTTTGCAGCTTTATGAAATCAATAAAAAAACACACACAAAACGTAATGTGGGGGTTTATTTAACAAACTGTACATTTACCAGTGCATATACATGCAGAGCTGTTCCGAGGGGGTGGTAGAGCCTGGGGCAATCCCTCCCCAGAGCCCCAGGTGCGGGGGACCGGGGCAACCTCCCACCGACCTCAGCCCCCCCATATCCGCTCAATCCCTCCCCCCCAAGGGCTCCTCTGCTCCACCCCACACTCTTGACCCCCTCCCCTGAGCAACACAGCCCAGGGGATTACAGGGGCGGTGCAGCAGCAGCTCGGTTTACCCCCCTCCCCATCACTCACCATGGACAGAGCTCTCTGTGCTTCCTGTCCCCTCTGAGAAGCCGTGCACAGAGGGCCCGGAGAGGCAGCGGGATGGAGCGGAGCAGGCTGCTGGCCTGCTCCAGCTCCCGCCACCCACATGGTGAGTATGGGAGGGATGACCTCTGCTGCCGTCCCTGCCAAGCCTCATAATCCCCCATAGGATGGTTGGGGCAGCCACTGTGAGACCCCTCAAAAACATGGAGCCTGGGGCGGCCACCTCGATTTCTCCTATGGATGGGCTGGCTCGGCACACAACCATGCCTGTGTGTATATCTTCCGCTACCTCAGCCAGCTTCCCACGTTCACGCCCCGTATCTTCCCCCTCCCTCAGGCCACCGAGCAACTGAAGAGCCTGTAGCCAGGTGCCGGCAGAGGGACGGAGGTTTTTGTTCAGCCCCTCAAGTGCTCTTGTGCGCCCCAGCCACCCCTCAGGAAATTGCTCCAGGAGGCGAACCTCCCTCATTCCTTCCATGGTTGCTGCGGGCGTCGCATCCCGCCTGTTGCCAAACACTTTGCCAGCTCAGCTTAATCTTTGCCTGGCTCTTTCTGTGCCCATGGAAGTGCCTGCAAGTGGGCGTCCAAGGCCCTACGAAACAGCTTTGACACATACACGTGGGTGGGGGGGAAGAATTCACTGGCATTTCCCCTTCCTCAGATGCGCGGCGCTTCCCGAGCTCAGAAAGCCAGGCTCAGTGCAGAGGGTCTCCATGGAGATGACAAGGATTCCCACTGCAGGGTGGCACTGGAGAGCCTCTATCGATTAGGCGGCTGCAGTGCATGACTCAGTGGTGCGCAACCCATGGGTCGCGACCCCCTTGGATGTCTTCCTGGGGGGGGGTCGCCATAGCGGTGGGCACGCGCCCCGGCCGCCCGGATCTAAGCGCCGTGCCGCTCAAATTCCCTTGGGAGTCGCGACACGAGCACAATAAAATATGGGGCGCGTGGCCGAGAGAAGGTTGCGCACCCCTGGCATGACTCATGAGGACAGGCTGAGGGGACTGGGCAGGCCCGCTGACAGGGGGAGGCAAAGGGATAATTGCCCAGGGGCCCTGCTCACTGCCACTGTAGCTCTGCCAAAAAGCATCTCTTGATTGAAAGATGTTTTTGACCGGGCATAGCAAAAGCATCTTTCAATGGAGACGCTGCTGCAGGCAGGTTGGGTCTAGGGAAAGGAAGGGGAGATGGGGTGTGGCTGCCCTGGGACTCATCCCTGCAGGTGGGGGATGGGGCTAGGCAGGCTGAGGGCTCCTCAGGGGTAGGGGTGTTCGGGGCTTCTCCAGTCAGGGGGCGGGCGTATGGCTCCAGCTGAGTGAGGCGGGCAGGGGGCCCATTGATTTCTGCACTAGGGCCCAGAATTGCTGTGGTAGGCCTGGAATTGGGTTTATTTCATGTGCAGAAGAGAAGAGTGTGTGTGTGGGGGGGGGGGAGGTGTTTGAGAGCAGCCTTCAACTCTCTGAAGGGGGGTTCCATGGAGAACGGAACAGGCTGTTCCCAGTGGTGACGGATGGCAGTACAAGGAGCAATGAGCTCAAGTTGCAGTGGGGGAGGTCTAGGTTGGATATTAGGAAAAACGATGTCACGAGGAGGGTGGGGAAGCGCTGGGATGGGACCCCTCAGGAGACGGTGGAATCTCCATCCTGGTTTTTAAGGCCGGGCTTGACAAAGCCCTGGCTGGGATGGTTTGGTAGGGGTTGGTCCTGCTTTGAACGGGGGGTTGGACTGGGATAAGCCAGTACTAGTAGCCCCTTTCTTTCCTGGCCACTGAAAAAAAGAAAGAAAGATGAGCTCCCTCAGTAACTAGAGAAGAACTTGGTCTTGCACAAATTGCCATAATTAATTTAATGAAGCTGATGCCAAACCTACATTACCCAAGCACTCCCATTATATAATTCCATTCTGTATGATTAAAGCTTTCTCAGCAAGCACCCGGATCAAAACACAGCGATGGTGCAAATTCTTCGGCGAGTCTCGCAAACATTGGGACAGCTCTGTGTGCCACCTGGAATGAGGCCGGTCTACACGGCACCCTTAGCTCGAAATAAGTTACGCTATCTGAGCTGTGCAAATGGCGTAGCTTATTTCAAGTCAATTTCAAAATCGCTTAGTTTGTAATTTAGCGCTCTCTACACATTGTGAAATAACCCGCTATTCCGAAACATCCCTTACTCCTCGTGGAACAAGGTTTACAGGGATGTCGGACTGGGATAATGGGCGCACTGTCAAGACGTGGAATAGCTTTTTCAGGATACCGGAAGTACCCTGAAATAGCACCACAGTGTAGATGTAGCCATATAGTCCAGATTTAGTGGAGCAGGGGTTCTCCAACTGAATTATTTGCTAGTGGGCCACAGAAAGATGGCAGGTCACATGATACAGGCTCTTTTCCCCCCTTCCAGGTGCTTCTGTGACCCTAGTGTCAGGGCTTCCTTACAAAGGAAAACCTGGACTCCTGTAAAAACAAGAAGAGAAACAATCTTAGGTGCCTCCACCAGAGGCTGCTGCTACACCACTAGAAGAAGAGAGGAAATAGGACTTGATTTCAGGGATTGGAGCTGTTAGCCAGCAGGGCCCATGGGAGATGGACGTCCACCAAGGCATGGAGAAGAAAGGATAGCCAGGGAGGAAGTGGACCAAGCGGCTGGGCTAGTTTGCAGGAGAGACTAGGAAAATGGCTGGGCATTGTGGAGAAAAACTGGCCCCAGCAGGGGAAGCTTGTATAAAGGAGCTGGGCACAAGTGAGGAACAGATCAGACGAGAGGGGGAGTAGATGAAGAGAGAAGGATACCACGGGACTGGGAATGCGAGGGTTGTGAGCATCTCACTGTGCGCCAAACAGCTGGCTTTCGTTTCTCCATTCCTCCTTTCCTGGCCCCTCCTCAATGATCTTGAGACCAGCTATGGGAAGCTTTAGGTCCCAAAGGAAACTTTTCAGCAAGCTCTTACCTAGCACTTCCCATCAGTAGCTGGCACTTCACAGAGACTAGTATCACTATCCTCGCCTTACGGGGGGGAGTCCAAGGCACGGAGATTAAATGATTTGCCCGGGGGCACCCAGCAGGCCAGTGGCAAAGCTAGGAATAGACCCAAGTCTCCCCCGTTCTGCTCCGGTGCTGTGTTCACCCAGCTGGATGCGGTGGAAGACGTGAGGTCAGATTCTGGGTTGCTGTACATCAATTTACACCAGCTGGAGATCTGGCCTGAGGGAGGGGTTACGTTAAACCTGTGGTGGGCAACCTGCGGCCCATGGGGGTTCTGTGTGTCGCCCGCACACCCCTTCTCTGCCCCCATCCCCCAGCACTTACCTACTCCTCCCCTGCCCTCCCAGCACTTCCAGAGCGCCATGCATTGGCTGATTCGCGGCATTCAGGTTCTAAGGGGGAGCGGGAAGAGTGGAGACCAGGCGTGAATCAGCCAATTCATGGTGCTCCATGGTGCTGGGAGGGCGAGAGGGAGGAGCAGAGACCGGATGTGCTTGGCAGAGGAGGGGGGGAAGAGGCTGGGCAGGGATTTGATATTATAAAGTAAGTGTAAAATGTTTCTTTTTTTACTATTTGATGCCAGTTCTATTAATATATGAGTGATTAAAGCATTTCTGCCTGTTCTGAAATATTCCACATGCCCGTTATTAATGTGTTTAATCTTATCCTGGGGGTCATAATTAGTGCACTGGACTGATTTCAGTCTTGCGGCCCACTGAGATGAAGGAGGACTCCTCACGCCGGCCACTCACTAGCCTTGGTTGCCCGTCGCTGAGTTAAACCGTCATTTTTTGCAAGCCCTCCGGATAACTTTTGCTATTAGTGGAAGCTGTAATCATTAGAGATGATCCTCAAGCAGCCCCCTTGCTTCCCATCAGCCCTCTCTTTCTGGTCCTGTCTGAATGTTGTCAGGCTCAGCTAATAACCCTGTGATGGGGATTCTGCCCTGCATGGGCCCTATCAGGGTTAAAACCCAGCCCCAGAGCGGGCTGAGATGGTGGAGCTCGCAGCTGAGGTAGATACAGCCTATTAGGGCCCAGCTGAGGGCTGTATAAAGAAGGGCTCCTGAGAGGAGAACAAACACTCACTTGGCTCTTACTCCAGCCATGGGTAAGAAGGGACCTGGCTGCCAGGGAAATCAGAGGCTTCTGGAAACAGAGCAGGGCTGGGGATAGGCAGGCAGAGCTGGGGAGCTGAGGGGATCAGTGGGGCAGCCAGGGCAGGAGAAGTCCACAACCCCTTGCCAATGAGGAGTGTCCAGTTCAGATAGCAGTTTGCCCCTGAGGCAACGGCTAGATGACGACTGGCAGTGGGTCACTGAGCCAAGGTGGGTACAGGGGAATTGGGGGTTCCCTGGGAGGGAGGACCCTAGCGTGCAGGGGCACTGACATCAGACAGTACTAGGAGGAAAGGGCACCGGGGGCAGGAAGGGACATGGGGCTGAACCAGCAGAAGACCTGCAACAGAGGCTGGGACACGGACCAGCAGAGGGTTCTCCGAGGTGGGAGAGCTGATGCCCAGAGTGGCCAACTGGAGGGACCGTGGGGGTGAGCGCTCGCCCCGTGACAAACCCCTTTGTATCAATTTTTATGAAACAGTGGGCAAATATGTAATGGATTTGAAATCCTGACCTGCCCCACGGTGGCTTCTCTTTGTGTGCTGAGCAGTCAGGGAAACACTGTGCTACATGCAGTCACCGGAGGAATGCTGATATCTAGGGCACCAGACTCTTTGGCCATGTCTTCACTCGGGGGAAGATCGATGCTGCCATGATCGATCTTCTGGCGTTCGGTTTGGCAGGTCTAGTTAAGACCCGCTCAATGGAAAACAGAGGGCACTCCCATTAGCAGTCCATACTCCTGCTCGTGTGAAGAGTAAGGGAAGCCACTGTGAGGATGCTGGGGAAACTCAAATCAAGGTACATTGGCTCCAGCTACATAATTAACATAGCTGGAATTGCGTATCTTGATTCTACCTTCCCCTTTAATGTAGACCAGACTTCTCCCTTCTTGTTTATTTCCCTTGGGGGCTACACTAACTGCCAGTTCCATGATTTCCCTTCTCGTCACTTGTGCTGACTCACTGAATTCCAGTTCTGTTGCTTCTGCCGCCGCAGGTTCATCTCCACATGCCTTCTGTGATGCACTTCATCCCAAAACTAGTCAAGCCGGTAGCTCTCAAGCCAAGGAGGCAGTGCTTTTCATTTGAAATGGAGCCGCTGGGGACTTTTCTGAGGGCAAATGCAGCTTCTACAAATTTCCGGTTTTGTCAGGGAAATCGAAATGGAGTGTTTTCTTATGGGTTAGGTTGACTGGAGTCAAAATATTTCAGTCCCTGTGACTGACCCAAAACATTTTGTTCCAAATCAGTTTAAAAAAAAATTAAATTTGCATTACCCTATCACACATCAGCTTATGTTTTTTTTTTAAGTCCTGGCCCCATTATCCTTGGAAGAATACATCTGCCCTATTGCAAAGTGGATTTTCCACTGTGGGGTATCACCAGAGTCACATGAGTGGATTAGAGGTGTCATCCATCCAGACACAAGAATGGGGTCTGGAACACCAATTCCCACAATGCATTGCATCACAGACCATGCAGTCGCATGCTGAAACGATTTGACAGGAATGGTCCCAACTTGTTTCACCAAACTGACACATTTCAGGTTTTGGATTTTGAAATGAAATTGTTCACCATTTCCAAATGGAAATGTTTGGAATTTCTGTCCCCACCGGATATTTTGAAATTTCAACTTCGGGACAAAAGCAAACACTGAAATGTGGGAATTTCCCATGGATGGAAATTCTGAATTTTGCTCCGCTCTGCTTTGAAGTGTATAATAGTTCTATGATGAGCTCATCATGCACTATGTACCATGACCTCAATTTAATTACCACTGTTTAAACAAGACCAAGTCCCTCCACATTTTACTGAGGCGCCTTTCTATCCATCTGCATCACTGTAATTTTATTGGCCCCAGTACTGAAGGACTCATAGCAACCAGTTAAGTAGAGGCCGTGCAACTCATCAGACTGCTCCTATGTAGTGATCCACAAGACCACTGCTATCCCAAGCCTGGCATCTCTTGAACAGAAGTTGGAAACTGACAAATGATGCAATTGATTTTATTCACCCCCACAGCCAGCTTGTCACAATCTCATCAATTTCAAAGGGATCTGCATGAGCTTGTCTGAGAATGTAATAGTCACCGTCCGGGTGCTCCTGGGCACTTGGCGCGCTGGGAGTCAGTGAGTATCCCAGGCCACCAGCAAATACCCAGCCCTGTAAACCCAGGAGTGAGATGGTAATATTGTGGCCTCATTGGCTGGGAGGGCAGCAGGAAAGGGATATGTCTTATGTTAGCAACACCTGATGGGGAATCACGTTTCTTCTTGTCTTTGCATTGCTGTGTATGAGCTGATGTTCGGAATAGCCTTGAGAATGGGCTCGGTCATGGGTGGTGAAACCCGGGAATAAATTGCCTAGGGAGGTTGTGGAATCTCCCTCACTGGAGACATTTAAGAGCAGGTTAGAAAGACACCTGTCAGGGATGGTCTAGGCAGCGCTTGGGCCGGCTGTTGTGGGCAGGGGACTGGACTCGATGACCTCTCGAGGTTCCTTCAAATTCTAGTGTTCTATGATTCTATGGGGAGGGGCAAGATGGGGTTTCTTGGAGGGCTGCTTGGGAGATGTTCAAATGTCATGCATGTAAACTCCCGGGACACCTTGCGGCCCCTCACACAGATTAAGAGAAACAGTCACCACAGAGTCACCCCATGGAGACTGCGGAGCCACCACTAGATCCCGTTCCAAGCATGGGGGAGTAAAGGAGAGCTGTGCCTAGAAGAGGCACACACAGAAGGCCCCTCCGGATCTAGGGAAGGGTGGCTCAGCCCCCTCCCGGAGCTCTGTGCTAGTCCCTCTGCCGATGGGCAGTGAGTGCACAGCACGGGGAGCAGTGGGAAGGCTAGACCAGGGTGGAATCACATGTTGTCCCCTTTCCAGCCTCCTCAGCCTCCCTCAGGGAAGACGATACACCTTAGGGCTGTCTTGAGTTTTCTGGGGAGAGGCAGAATGTAGCCTTGGAGCCAAGGGCAGGCCAGGAGCATGGTTCTATCTGAGCCACGCTGCTGGGGTGGGATGACCTACCAGGAGAACCAAGCTGCAGCGAGCCCCTGGACCTGCCTGCAGTTGACCCAGGCTCTGGGGATGGGTCCCATTACTCTGTTATGTGGAGAGCAAACCTGGGCCGCTGGTGAGACAATGTGGAGGAACCCTAGCGAAGATGAATGTCTTCTGGGAGACTTCCCCCTGTTGCAGCTGGGGGAGTCCAGCCACATGTCTTACATGGACCTGCATGCGGTAATTCTAGGCAAATATTTTTTTGTTTTATCGCCCAGCTGATCCCTCTGAAGCGTTTGTTGCTTGCTGTGGGCTCAGAAGAAGACCCTTGGCCTCTCGTCCCCATGCTCCAGAAATGAACTTGTTCACTGTTTCCTGGATCTCAAATGGACTATTCCACTTACCGACAGAGTATTTTCCAAAGTGACCCCTCTGCTGTTTTCAGGGAAGGAGGTGTTAGCCTCCCTCAGTTTCTAGCAAGGAGCCTTCGTTGGGACCCAACAGACATAGGGTGACCAGAGCATATTTTCAGGCAACAGCAGAATTTTTAGGTGCATTTGCCAACTGTTAGTGTTTTGGGGGTTGTGTCTCCGTGGAAAGTTGTTTGCAGATGCATTTTTCAAGCCGAATCTGTGCTCACTCATCGTTATTCTCACCTGATTATTTCAGTCTCCTGGGCTCATTACTTCGGTTCAATTAACTTTCCTCTACAGCTTGCTTGGTCCAGGGGCATGGGCATCTACTGAAGAGGAGCAGTCGGAAAAGAAGGGTAGCCTCTAATCAAATACATGTGGCACGCAAGTCACCAAAAAATGCCCAGAATCAACATCCAAATTGCTAACGTCTCGCATAGCACTTTGAAAAATGTAGCCTTTTAATTTTACACTACTCTTCTGTAGTCTGAACTAGGGATGTAAAAGTACAACCTTTTAAACAGTTAACTGGTAAGTCTGGACTTATCGCTTACCATTAATGGTTATATGCAGGCTCCCGCCCCGCTTCTGGCGTGCCAGCTGCCACCCTGCGCTGCTGGCTCCTGGGGAGCTGGCTGTCACCATGTGCTACTGCTTCTGTATCAGAGGCAGCAGCGCAAGGTGGCAGCTGGTTCCTCGGGAGCGTGGCTGGAGCTGGGAGCCAGTGCATGCTGGGAGCCAACTTAAAAGCAGGCTGCTGCTCCTCACCAGCCACCACATCATGCTGTGCGTGTGTGTAACTGTAACTGCTGAGATTTTCAGTGGTTACATGGTTACCCAATTACCCTCTTTGTAACATCCGTAGTCTGAACCTTTTTGGTATGTGGAACTGAAGTTTAGTCTACACATAAAGGTTACATCAGCATAGCCAATTCCAGTGACATAGCTAACCCAGCAAAACACCCAATGGGGGACGGGGTCACTTGATGATTCCCTGTTCTGGTCATACTCTCTGGGGAACCTGGCATTGGCAATGGTCGGCAGACAGGACACTGGGCTAGATGGGCCTTTGCTCTGACCCAGTCTGGCCGTTCTTATCTAAGGGTCCCTCCTGCAAAGCGCTGAGCATGCTGGTCCCAGTCCAGCAAAGCACAGAAGCCCATGTTACATTTTCAGCACATCAGGATTTCCTTTGACTGCAGTAAAACGATTCACATAGAGTTAGGTAGGACTGGATGCGCTTTGCTGGATCAGGGCCAGCGTAATGGATTGCACCCTTATTGAGTAAGAACTGCTGCAGGCTGATTCACTGGTGACCGCATTCTTTCTGCAGGAAGCACCTCTCAAGGGATATTCTTCAGTTATAGAGGCTACATCCTCTCATGATGACTTTGCAGTCGCAGGACACGCTCAGTGCTCTCTCGGCAGGGCTGCCCCAGTTGCAGCTCCTGTGGAGTGAAGCAGCATGCATGGGTGTGGTCACAATTTTTCCACTATGTGAAATTTCAAGGGGACAAATTGTTTTGCACATTTTTTGCAAAAGGTTTTCTGCATTTTTTGGATCATCTCTGAAATGTCTTTTAATGTACAGGTTGGACCTCCCTGGTCCGGCACCCTCAGCACCTGACGGGTTCCGGATGAGGGATTTTGCTGGACCAGGGGAAGTCATTTCTAGTCCCCCTGCTGCTGACTCCACTCTCTGCCCTTCTGCCTCACCAGCTGCCCCGGGCAGGCCAGCTGGGCTGCACACTGGCCTTCCCAGCTCCCCCACTACCCTCCCCCAATCATGCTGGTCTCCCCTCCCACTCCGCATCAGGCCGACCTCCTTCCTCTCCCCAACACATCGTGCTGGACTCCCAGCCCCACCATCTCCTGCAGTGTGCTGGAATTCTCTGATCCTGGAACATCCATGGTCCAGCAGGACCACCGATGTTGCCGGACCAAAGAGTTCCAGTTTATAGAGGTGCAACCTGTATATATATTTAGCAATACAGCATCCTGGATCAGAGGTGTATTTCTGTGACAGGAAAGGGCTTTATTAATGATTTACCTCAACATTCTAAAATAACAAATTTCATATTTATTTTTGGACTTTCTCTCTCTCTCTGGTTTTACTTCTTGTTGTGTTGTTATACCTGTGTTCGTCCCATGATTAGAAAGACAACATGAGTGAGCTTGTGTAGAGCTCTTTGGCCAGCAGGAGTTGGTCCAAGGAAAGACATCACCTCAACCTCTCTTAATCATGAACATTAGGTATTGCCAGGGATGATCTATGGTGCTTGGTCCGGCCATGAGGGCAGAGGGCTGGACCCGATGACCTCTCAAGGTCCCTTCCAGTTCTAGTGGTCTGTGATTCTATGAGTCTATAATCATACAAGGGGAGCAAACCAAATAAACAATTACACAATTCAATGTAACCCTAAACTCATCACACAAGGCAGGGTCAGAAGGCTACACCTAGAGAGAGAAGTTGGGTGGTGGTAGTGGAGGGGCTGGAGGGCTGGAGTCAGGCAGAGCTCTAAGACAGTTGGGCTATGTCTACACTGGTGGGTTCTTGCGCAAGAACATCTTACGCAAGAACACATCCACACGGCCATGTGCTTTTCCACAAGAACATCCATGGCAGTGTGGACTCTGTCTTGCTCAAGAAAGCTCTGATGGCCATTTTAGCCATAGGGCTTTCTTGCGCAAGAAACCCCTGCCGCACGTCCACACTACCCTCTTGAGCAAGAGAGCTTACACTTGTTAGAAAAGAGTGTAGCTCTTGCGCAAGAAGCCCTCTCTTCCCACTCTTTACTGTAAAACTTCTTGAGCAAGCACGGGCGGGCAGTGTGGACGCTCTGCAGAAGAACGGCCGTTCTTGTGCAAGAACCCGCCAAGTAGACATAGCCTTGGTTAGGAGAAGAAGTCACAATGGAACTGATGCAGATGTTGGATCCAGGCATCGGGGGAGTGGGGGGAGAACCACCCTATTTAAGCATGGGTAGAGAGTGTGTGTGTGGTAGGGAAACTTCAGTGGCTCCAGGGAAAACACTAGATTTGTTTATGGGTATACTGATGGCCCAAGGGAGTGTACCAAAGTTGTTTTGTTCAGGCTAGACAATAGGAGCTAATCATTCCTGACATTCCGTCCAGGGAGCTCACAATGTAAATAGGCAGCGTCTGTATTTTGGATACAAATATAATTGGTAGACTAGTCTTGGTGTGATAACCACTGAGTTGGAGGCATACAGGTGTAGGTTAACCGGTGGAGCAGCCCTCCCATCATGCAGTGCTTCTCTGCTTTTCTGGTCCCAGAGTTCAGTGTGGTTCTTGCCTTGGAATCTCTGTGCTCCATTCTGAATGCCCACAGAGGTGTTGTGGGATCCTAGGCCTGCAAGAGACCTCAGGAGCTCATCGAGTCCAACCTGCTGCTAAAAGTAGGACCAATCCCAAACTGTCCCAACTTTGATGCAAATGAGGCTAGGAGAGTTGCCTTAACCCTGTCACCCTTGTCTGGAGGGGCTTAGGTGTGTCTCTCACTGCCGCCTTCTTGCCTTTTGTAAGTCCTTCTTCTTCTCAGTTTTGGTTCAAGCAAATGCTGGAGGAAAGGGAGGAGATCCTTCGTGAGTCAAAAAGGCTGGAGAGTATGTCCTGGTACACCAAGAACACAGAGCTGATGGGTAACACCTTGCACGGTGCCATTTCAGCACGTCAAAATCAATGGCCATATTGCCGTGGTTGGCCAATTCGAATGACACTTTTTGCCTTTTGAGCACATCCATTAGGGCCGTGGCAGAATTAATTGAAAGCCACCCACGTCACAAGAGTGACTCCCGTGTAAGCCTATGCAGGTACTGCCAGGGAACAATCGGATTTCCAAGGAAGCAAAACAAACAGGAGTATAAAATTGAATGCTTTCTCGGGTCTCTTTGCTTACTCACAGTTTGTGGAACAACCAAATCCAGTGAGGTCTGTGTAATTGTTAAGTACGTAAAAAGGCTTGTCTAGGCTTTGTTCTGGTGAGGTTTCTACGTTTGTAGCACAGCTGGAAAAATCTAGTTTTGCCAAAGATATAGAGGAAAGGAATTCTTAATGGCTTCAGGTTTCGCTTTGTGATTCATTGTTTCTAAACATGTGAAATTCCTTTAGCAGGTAAAGTAAATCGGGCATTCAATACTCGGACGGGAAAGACGGAATGCCGGGGATTACGGTACAATGCTGGGTCTGGTCCCACCCTCCCTGAAAAGGGTGGAAATCAGGAGGAAAGCCATTCAAATCAGTGGAAATGTATGAGCCACATTTACATTAATGCTCTTGTACAGTGCTCTGGCAGTGGGAAGGGTAAGTGTAAACGTAACTTACGCCCACTCTCAGAGCACTCAGAGGGAGATGAGGCTCATCCAAATGTAAAACTGGCCCACATGAGGGGCAAATCAGCACTTCATGCCCAGATCTAGACTGATTGGTACCTTTTGGGCCCGATTCTGATCATCTCGGTGTTACGCCATTGAGGTCAATGAAGCTAGAGTAGAAGAGAATTGTGCCCAGGGTAAAGATAAAACCATTTGCAGTGTCCAAAGATGGTTCCAAATGAATTCTCAGATCTTACTGAAGTCATCAGGAGCTTTTCCATTGAATTCAAGGGGGACAGGGCAAACTTTCACTGCATATGTTTATATGGTACTTGCATAATAGAGCTGGAGCATCTAGGCATTGCAAAAATAATAACAAAAATAATACAGGTTGAACCTCTCTAAGCCGGCACCCTTGGGATCTAACTGGTGCCAATCCAGAGAATTTGCGGAACGACAGGAGGTCGATATTGTCTAGCAGCATTACCAACACTTCCACCATTTAATGGGCAGTTAGAGGACATTTAGGGGTAAGTTAGAGCTTAATAACAGCACAGAACACTGAGAGCCAGGACAGGCAGCTGTAACCAAACTTTATGGGTCCCTGCGAAACTTGGCCACACCCATGATTAGTGGACATCCAGCTACGTAAATCATGCCAGACCACAGATGTTGCCGGACCAGAGAGTGCTGGACTAGAGAGGTTCAACCTGTACTGCGCTTGCTTTTCTACGTGCTGAGAGAGGTTTATCGTTTGAAATTCTACCATGTTTATCAGAAGGAAAAGAGTCTGCTTTCTCGTTAAATAGCCTGAAACGTAGGAAAGGGAAAAAAATATGCTTGTTCTGTCACAGGCTGCTGGCAATTGCCTAAGACTACAATCTCCAAAGTGCACAAATGCCCTCAGATTTGCTTGCAGTGGTTTGCATGGAGACTGTTACATTAGCTGATGCTCATTTTCAGATGCATCTTCCTACCGGCTTCATATCCAAGTCACTAATATCAAAGTATAATTAATCCCATTTTTATGGACCGAGGCTAACGCTGGCCTGTAATATCTCGAGTATTAACAGGAGTAACACCGAGCACATGCACTGCCAGAAAGTCTTTTATCGCCAGGCCAGGTAATATGATCATCAGGAAGTAGTGAGAGACGAACGGAATAGAAGAGACATGATTAACCGCCTAGGAATTAAGTACGTGCCAGACTCAAGCCCTTCAAAAATGTTGGCTGATGTGACATGTTGACAATTTCTCGCTAAACGTTCAGATCCAGGCTCAAGAACTGGCTAGCAAACCGTGGGGAGACCGAGGAAAACGGCTATTGCATCCAGGTTGCATCATGCTTTGTCCATCTACTGTAGTGAACATATAATTGCACTAGATCTATAAAACTACCGTGCTCTGTAGAGTAGCTGTCACTGTGCTAGTTGCCATGAAGAAGGCTGGGCCTTTGAAATTTCCAGCCAAGGTCCCTCTTTAAATGGAAGAGCACTTAGAAAAGGACATGGTGGCCCACATGGCAGTTTGGAAACTGACTAAGAGGATGTTGCGCTGTATGAGTTGTAGGCCAGACTTCAGCGAATGGTGCTCACTGCGTAGAAATTTTACAAGGTGAAGGCAGTGAAATGATCTTATTGTAAACCTCCCGCAACGAAACAATATTACCATCACACCAACTGCGCTGCTGCTGTTTTAGTTTCAGCCGCTGCTGCCGTGATAGAGAGATAAAAAGCCAAGTTAAGTAAGTGAAACTGCAGTAAATCGCAGGTGGGGACATGACCCCGCACATCATATGCCCTGTAGGAATTGCACGCGACTGACTATTCTTTTGGTCTCATAGTGCCACGCCGGCACCGTCACTGAGTTTGTAGCTTGTGTGTGTGTTGCCAAGGAGATCTGGTCTGGGGAGGGAATTTGAGGACTCTGTCCAATGGGTAGGGCTGTGCACTGAGTTGTTCCCGGTGGATCCGTCAGAAAGTTGCCCCGCGCCACCCTGCCTAGTCGTGACAGGCAAAAAGGACACAATTTCTATTGCTCTGACACATGCCAAGAGGCTGGGTCATATAAAACTCTGGCAGAAGTTGACTGAGGGCCAGAGTCTTATCTTAGTTCTATATCAGCGTAATGTAACTGCGCCAAATGGACTCACTCGAGTTACTCTCAATTTGCTCTGCTATAAACGAGGTCATATTCTGTCCCTGAGTCTGCAAGTGTCCCTGCGCAGATAAGCACCGATAAGCAGGGCTGCCAATTAATCTCAATTCACTCTCGCGACTAACTCAAAAAAGCTAATTGCGGCCCCTTGCCATCTCAATTTCATGGTTAAACAGCAAACTAGCAATTGAAACGTACTAAATGTTTTCGGATGCTTTTCCGAATGTTCAAATGTATTGATTTCCACTCAGACGCAGCCTGCAAAGGGTTCCGTGCTCACTTTATATTATTATTTTAATACAAATATTTGCCCTGTAAAAATGATAAACAAAGGAAGTCATCTTTTTTCAATTCACGTCATACGAGGATCATGGTGCAATCTCTTTATTGTGAAAGTGCAATTTAGAAATCCTATGTCTTTTGTTTTTTTCCGGTGCAATTTGTAATCTAGAATAAATAAAAAAGTGGGCACTGGACACTTTGTATTCTGTGTCGTAATTGAAACCAACATATTTGAAAATGGAGAAAACATCCACAAATATTTAAATAAATGGCATTTTGTTATGGCTTAATAGGAGCGTGATTAATTTTAACCGCGTGATTCATTGCAATTAATTTTTAATTGCTCGGCAGCCATACAATATGTGTATTTAGTTACAGTTTATATGCGAAGAGGCTCCATGCACTGTGCATAGAACAAACACACACATTGCAAATACAGCAATAACACACCAGAACTTAGTCCCTACACAACAGAGCGTCTATAAGACTTTTCTTGGCCTCCAGCAAGGTCTCATCACGGTCTCATTCCTGGGAGAAGAGGGGAGCCTTGCAGCATGTCTAGAAGATCACTAAATGTCTGTGGTGGCCAAGCTCTGCCGGTTTTTGCCTTCGCTTTTGTCCCGTCTGCAGCACTCCAGTTACTGCGAGGGCAGCATCCGGTGCCCCAAACATGAAACGGGTGGATGGATTGCACTTGAAGGAGACACTGCCTGGCTGCTCCCTTTGCATTGCTCCTTCAGCGCAAGGGAGTGGAAAGCAGCCAGGGATTCCCTTGGCATGGAGAGCCCCCAGCAGGCATAGAGCCAAGATTTCTGTCTTCTCCAGCATGTCCCCATCCCTCCAGCCCCAGCAGCACAGGAGCTAAGCAGACGGGGTGTGGCTGGAGTGTTGGCAGCCAGCCTCTTGGGGGCTCTTGCCAGCTGGCAGAGAGAGCCGCCTCCGGATTGTGCCAAACCTCCCTTTCAATGGCACCCAGAGAAAGCAAACGGGCAGCACGAGGGACCAGGATGTGCCCCCACATTTGCAGCTGTTAGGCACCATTCCCCACTACCCAGCCCTCCTGGGGCTGTTTACCCCTGTACAAGGCAGATGTGAAATATCCTGCCATTCTGAGTAGCCAGCATATTACACCCATTTTGCAGGGCTGGCCCTACCATGAGGCAAACTGAGGCGGCCACCTCAGTTGCCAGACAGTGGGGGGGGGGGAGCGCCACTAGGCCCCAGAGTGAAGAAAATTGTGTCTGCTGCTGGTGCAGATGTATTCTCTCTGCAGCACCATAGAGGGGGAGAACAGGAAGAAGGAAGAATTGAGACCTTTCCAAGTTTTGGCCCAAGCGAGGGGCCATGAGGGCGTCATTTGAGCTCCCCGCCTCAGGTGCCAAAATGTTGTGGGCCGGCCCTGTCACTTTGCACCGGTAGAAGAGCTTCAAGGGGGGGAGGGGGAGGCAGGGCTATGTATTTTCTAAATAAGATGTAATGTAGATTGTGATGTAATGTCAAGTGTGTCCGGTATTTTTGTTGAAACCATTTGGCAACCCTAGAAACAACAGCCGGGCAGAGAACTGGAAGGGACCTTGAGAGGTCATTGAGTCTAGTTCCCTGCCCTCATGGTAGGACCAAGCAACATCTAGACCATCCCTGACAGGTGTCTGTCTAACCTGCTCTTAAATATCTCCAGTGATGGAGATTCCACAACCTCCCTGGGCAATTTATTCCAGTGTTTAACCACCCTGACAGTTAGGACGTTTTTCCTAAGGTCCAACCTAAACCTCCCTTGCTTCTTGTCCTAACATCAGAGGCCAAGGACAACAATTTTTCTCCCTCCTGCTGGTAACACCCTTTTAGGTACTTGAGAGATGCTATCATGTCCCCTCCCAGTCTTCCCTTGTCCAAACTAAACAAACTCAGTTCTTTTAGTCTTCCCTCATGGGTCAGGTTTTCTAGACCTTTCATCATTTTTGTTGCTCTTCTCTGGACCTCCTTCAATTCCTCTACATCTTTCCTGACATGTGGCACCCAGAACTGGACACATGTGAAGGTGCATGGCTTGGAAGCTGCAAATTTGCATTGACTAGAAAATGGCTACAATAAGCCCTTCTCTTGCATTAGATCTACAGCCAGATCCCTAGGTGGTGTCAAATGGTGGCATAACTCCATAGTCTTCACTGGAGCTATGTGGATCTACATGAGGTGAGGATTGGGAAGGCAGGTCACAAAGGTGATGGCAGCACTTTTACCTGTATGTGATGGATATGGACAGTTGAGTGAAAGTCCAGAGAGCCAGCCAGCCAAATATGAATTCTGTTTGAGTCACTGCTTTTACCAGGTTCCCTTGCAGTAAGTCACATAGTGGAATGGTGAGAAAGGATAAATCATGCTCTAATACCAAGATCAGCTGTGCCACGCCCTTAGAAAATACACATTTTATTCCGCTGGAGCAATTTATGTGTGTGCACTTGATCCACTTCCTTTAGATTCATGCATTTCGGCCGCATGTTAGTGATAGCAAATCTGATGAATAACAAGGGCTCTTAGTAAATGTACTGGTATAGAGGAGGGAGTCCGGAGCTCTTTCATGCCAGTCTGATAGTCATTCCCATGCAGCACTCACTTTCACATCACTTACTACCACATACTTGGCTTGGCACTGACATTCTTCATGAATGGCGTGTGAAGCAGCAGACTAGCTTGTGCCCCTGCAGCTACGGAGCTGGGCCTGCATTGTTGGTGGGAGCCAAACTACACAATAAACTAAACCAGGATCATGCAGGGTACACATCGGGCTCGACTCTCATCTGTGGCTGAGATCGTTTCCGAGCTGAGGAGCAAGCTGGGAGAAAAGAGGATTCTACCCTCTGCAGCTCCCCAATCCTTTGGCTACCTGGGGGGTCACAGTGGGGCAGAATGTAGATCTAGCAATATATAATATTTAATAATATAGCATATGCAATATATCCTGTTACCTCTGAAATGTTGCTAATTCGGTCTAAGAGAGTCTTAGCTGCTGCTGTTACCTGGCAAGGCCGGAAGAGAATGGTACAACAAGAAAAAATAACTAACACCAGGTGTAAGTTCAGACAGGATGTGACTTAAATTCCGGCGCCATAAAATTCCACCTGTCGTGTAGCGAGGGTCCTGTTAACAGGAACTCAGTGACAGTCGATGGAACTCACCACGCAGCCAGGAAATTCCTGCAGGACAAAGCGTGATGCTTCATTCCCTTACCCCAGCTTATGCCAAGGTGGCACACTGGTTTCAGGCAGAGGTGACTGGAAGCGGGAGCGCCATGGTGTGCAGCTCCGGAAGAAGCTGGCTGAGCTGTGGCAGAAGCCAGCAGGGAGCTATTTACAGAGCTGGCAAGGACCCGGGTTGCAGTACCTGTAAGAAATCTGAAGTTGCTTTCCCCACTGGTTGCAGGACTGTAGCTGACTAGACATCATGCCAACCTTTTTACTGATCGTGAAAGAGAATTGTTTTGCTATACACTCAGTGTGGGGTTCTCTAAAGCAGGGACTTCAGTGCAAGCAGAATTAAGCCAATGCTGAGAACTTTGGAAGATCACATCCCACTTGGCGTGCATTGGGTATCCTTGGAGGAAAGCTATGCTGGAGAGCAATCAAGTTTGGGAGTGATTTGTCTAGTTCACATTTCAAAAGCAGCAGTTGCATTCTTCCCCAAGCATGAAACCCTGCAGTGCCCATATTACTGAGTTCTGCCTCCCTTACTCAGTGAGTAACACCTTACCCTGTGAGTTGTCTCCTGCACAGTTCTGACTCGGTGGCCCTGAGAAAATCCACAAGGCCAGGTTCTCCACTACAGCTGGAGTACGGCCAATTTTGCCATGTGAGTATCCGGGCCTTAGGTTTCAATGGGACTAATAATGTGCTTAAAGTTAAGCTTTAGATGCTTCCCAGAGTGAGTGGAGTTGGGCCCTCACGAACAGAAGCTAATTGGAATGGGCATTAAGGTGCATGTTTTATTGCATTTCCGGAAGGGCGCAGGATTTCTCACGATATCGCCAGCACTGACTGGGGATGGGAGACTACAGGCACAAAGCAAGATCTGGTCAGGCTAACATCTTCCAGAGAAATGATGGAGGAAAGTTTTAGCCGCCACTTTCTAGGGATGTCACTCAGGGCCACCAATGAGAGGAATCACATGGCCTCCCGTGGCTTGTGTGACCGGTACATACAGAAGAAACACCCACAGAAAAATATTTGAGCTGAATTGAGGATGGGGTTAAAACTCCCCCAAAGTTAACAGAAGAGAGGGGGGAAGCAAACAGATGAAGCGGCGGCATTTTTGCTTTTTATTTTGAAAAGCAGGCAAGTCCTGAAGAGGGGGAATTAGGCAAAGCACATTCACTGGCATAGCTGAACCCCTGTGACGACATGAAGAATGATGAAGTTCTCCATAAAGTTCCATTTTCTTTAAGGGATGGGGGGGAAGTTTGCTGAATACTCAGCAAATGTGAAATGTATTGGGCCAAATTCTCCACTGCCGTGGATCAGAGAAGCTCCATGGGCGGGATAAGTGGGTAGTTCAGAGCACTGCCTCAGGAGTCAGGAAACCTGGGATTTATTCCTGCCCCTGCCGCTCACCTGCTGCGTGACCTTGAGAAGACATTTCCGGTCTATTTCCCCTCCCATCTTTGGTCTGCCTTGCCTATTTAGCCATAAGAATAGCATGCTCTTTGGGGCACGGGCTGTCTCTTAGTATGTGCTTGCATCTAGCACAGGGGTGGGCAAATACTGGCCCACAGGCCAGACCCACACTGCCAGGGATCGCCCCTGGTGGGCCCCCACAAGGTACAGAGGATCACAGCTCCATTTGGCCGTGGACAGCTGTGTCCAGCCAATGGGAACTGCAATCGGTGGTACCTGCAGAGATGCAGGTAAATATAGCAGCGGTGGCCCACCAGGAGCTAACCCTGGTGAATTGCTGCTGTTTTATTGCCCACCCTGATCTAGCACAATGGGACCCTGGTGTTGGCCAGGACCTCTAGATACTACTGTTATACAAATAGTTCTAGGAAGAGTTACCAGCTAAGTTTACCCAGTTTTCAGTTGCTTGTAACTTTGCTACATTTTACCGGTTGGGTTGAAATTTGCCACGGCAGGTGTCTGTCTCAGGCTGGACTTTTCTGAAAAGCTTCAGCCATTTCTGAGAACAGGGGAAGGAAAAAGTATATTGTTTGGAAAAAAATTCTTACGGCTTTTTCCCTGAGAAAGAGCTCTAACACCTCCATGTTCTGGAGCAGGGACTTGAAATTTGGAGGGGGAAGGATTGGCTTTGTCAGGGATAAGACTTTGCGGCCCCATGAAAAAAATCCGCTTTTGGCCGAGTTACAAACTTTTGGGAAACTTTAGTGCCACACACTCAGGAGAGACTTGTTAGCATTTGGCAAGTAAATTCTCTGACGATTCCATCTAGACTGAGCATGTTCCACCCAAGAGCTGCAGGGGAAGGTCAGGACTTTCTCTGTGATTAGTGCAGGACACTGAAGCTGAAAGTATAGGGACTGTGGAAAAAATAGTATGTGCTCCTCGCATTTGAAGACTTTAAAGGGAGCCACATTAAGGCTGCATAAGCAGCCTGCATTTGGCACATCCAAACATCTGAGCGCTTGATTTTGCAATGTTCATGTTCTTTTAATGCAGTGTTGAGGATAATTTCCTTGGTTGTTAAAAAATTCCATCCAGTGTAATCATTTACACCCACATGGGTCATGAACGGGATTGGGATCTCCCTCTTTGGATCCCCCTCTTTTAATGAGCTCATGTTTTGTGGGTGACAGCAATTAGCAGACATTGTTTGACACTTTGGCCCATTGTTTTGGGATCACCGACTGACCTGGATGTAACTGTGGAGTTGACCTGAGTGTGTCACCACTCTGAGAGCTGGCTAACACCCTTCACAGTATGGGAAGAAGGCTGAATGAATGAATGAATGAATGAACTGGAACACCACCAAGTTCAACAGTGGATTCTATCCACCTACAGAACTATAAATAAAATACCAGCCCCTGCAGGTTGGCGGAAAAGAGCCAGTGCAAAATATCCTTTATACTACACAGCCCTCCAACTTCCCTTGGTCATTTCCAGGAAAGCACGCCCTGGCTTGAGACTGGAATCTTTAGGGGGCCGAAATCTCTCTCCCCACAAGCTAATCCAAAGAAACCCAAGAGATGATGGCGAGAAAAACCTTGGGGTCAAATTCCCATTCCCATCTTGTGCCCGACCTTCACCCGGAAGTGCATGTCGGTGGAGGAGGGGCTTAATAAGCCTTCCCTTGCTCTGTTACGTAGCCCAGGCGCTCCAGGGATCTGATCCCGGATGGCAGATAAGACAGGCCAGGCAGTAATTCACACTGCACCCTGCAGAGCGGTGTAGTAGCAATCACCTGGCATACAAGCCTCTGGGCGTTCTAAGGAGCCTTCTGCCTGTCCAGGTGCAACTACCCCTCTCCCCCTGCCCTACCGCAATGACACAATGCAGTTGTTACTCATGCCTTACTCAGGCAAACACTCACAGGCTGAGTAAGAAGCTCAGCATCTGTTCCTTTGCTTTCTTGCGGCTGAAAAATTACATTCACTGTCACTGCTACCTGCTTCCACCCACGGGGGGAGCAGGGAAGTGCGGGGAGGCAGGATGACCGGCCAGGATTGTCCCTGCAATAAACTCCTCATTCCTGTGTGTATGACATGTGACCCCATCCCTATGGCAACGCTTTGTGGCAGCACAATATTTCCACTTTAATGTGTAACTGAGTCACTGCAGAAACCTGGAGGTGGAGGGGAGGCGAGTGGAGAGGGACCGGCTGACACTTGTACAGAGAACTTTTCAAAGGACTTTCTTACATCTTATTCTGTCGGCAGGTTGTGGGAACATTAATAATGCCGGCGCCCCCTCCTGGTCACAGGAGGTCAGCACAGGTTCACAGTAAGTAGGGTGATGACGTCCTTTGCTGAATAGGGGCCTGTTAGAGATGGTTTTCATCAGCGTTCCCTCTAAGGCTAAGCTGAGCGCTTGGGCGGCCGCCCGGGAAAGATACAAATGCTGCCCAGCTGATTGGCAGCACATCCACAGCTGGCAGCACCTGACAGCATGAGTTTCTCCTGTTGGTGCACATATGCACATGCCTCGGTGCACACAATAAAATTTATTCAGCACATTAATGGAAACAAGTAGAGGAAACGCTGGTTTTCATGCTGGTCTTCAGTCAATGGCTGGGATGTAGCATTGCTCTTTGAATCAGACAGCCAGTGGTCAGGTATATAGGTAGTCCTCTCCTCCCACCACGCTCAGGAAGTCCCAAACGGGCAGGGAAAGGATGGAGCTAGCCGGCCACATGAGGCGTTAGCTGCATGGGGAAGCGGGTGACATGAAGGCTGCACGGCCTGGCGCCCCCAGAAGCACTGTAGCCCCGAGGCACAATGCTGCGGGGGGCCTGAGGCAGACAGATAAGAGCACCCCAGGGGAAATGATCTAGGGCAGAAAGGAATGTGCACTAGCGGGCAACTTATCAGCATTTACCCCTACACACCTAACTCTCCCAAGCCTGCCTGGGATGGAAAGCCAGTCGGGGCACGAAATACCCTACGATCCTAGGCCCAGAGCTGTGTACCCAGCCAGCCACACGCAGGGCCATCAAAGTGAAGTGCCTACTTAAAGATCTGTAAGCCTGGGCCCATGGGGAGAGCCAGCAGCGGGCTACCGCAGGCCTTCCTTTCCCGGCAGCAGCAGCCAGTCCTGCCCGCTTCCCTGCCCAGCCCCCCACGTCCGGGCTCAGAAATCACACAGGCGCTATCAGGACAGGAGCCCAGCTACTGTGGGCAACCCAGACCCAGCCACGGGGGCTTAGAACAGCCCCAGACATGGGGCGGTGGGGGGAGCAAACACTCGGCGGGAGCTTTATAAAAGGGGGGGGTAGTGGGGGAGGGCCCTTTGCCAGGTTTCCCCCAGGTGAGAGTGCAGGGAGCGCCAGGGGGGGGTCTCAGCCCAGGGAGCCTCGCCGGGGCGTGCAGTGAGCCCGGAGCCCGCCTGGGCTCGGGAGGGGCAGGCGGCCACGTGTCGGGGAAAGCCCGGCCTGCCTCCCCACCCCCGCAAGCGGGTCCCCCTTCGCTCCGGGCCACGCATTCTTCCGGGCGCCCGCCCCGTGCGCCCCGCCCCGCCGGCTGACGCCAGCCCAGCCTATATAGGGCGGCGGCCGCGGGCGGCTCCGGCTGGAAGCCCAGCGCGCACAGGGACCGTGCCCTGCACACAGCTCGGCCGGGAGCGCAGGACGCCGCCACCGCCGTCTCCAATGCAAACCCGGCTGCTGCTCTTCGCGCTGGCCTGGCTCTCCCGTGAGTGAGCGAGCGGAGCCCTTGCGCGGGGGGTGCGCAGCCCGGACCCGCTGCGCCCTTGCGCGGGGGGTGCGCAGCCCGGACCCGCTGCGCCCTTGCGCGCTGCGGGGTGCGCAGCCCGGACCCGCTGCGCCCTTGCGCGCTGCGGGGTGCGCAGCCCGGACCCGCTGCGCCCTTGCGCGCTGCGGGGTGCGCAGCCCGGACCCGCTGCGCCCTTGCGCGCTGCGGGGTGCGCAGCCCGGACTCGCTGCCCGGGCCCGGGACGCGCGGAGGGTGGTGTGCGCTGCAGGGCGCTAGGGCTGAGCCGTGGTCAGGACCCCCCCCCCGTGGGACTTGGCGGCCCGTCTGAGACGCGAGAGCCCCAGAGAGGGCAGTGGGGCTGGACTCAAAATTGGCGCCCCTCCTGTTTGCTTCAGCCTGGCCGGTGGAGCAGGTTTTGCGCCTCTAATAACCTTCCCAAGGGTCCTGCGCTGTCAAGAGGCATCTTCCCTCTGCTTTAGGCTTGACACTCTTGAGCAGTTTGCAAAGCCTTCTCTTGCAAGCTCTTCTTCCTCTGCCTTCAGTCAGCCCCTCCTGGGGCTGGGGAGTGTAGACTGGCCCCCTCCAGTCGCTGAGGAAAAAGGAAAACCAGCCCTTGGTTTTTAATCTCCTTGGGCCGGTGTAAGTGGACTGGCGTTTGGAAAGCTCAGTGCTGCTGCTCCAGTGCCTCCCACATGTTGGGTGCATGTTTGACCGCAGCTCAATGCGGGCTCCCCGGGAAATGCCTTGGCCCCTGTGGTTTTGATGGGCCTGGTGCGCTGAGTTGCTCTAACGCGTCCTTCTATTCCACAGTGTGCCAACATGCGGCTGGCCTGGGACTCAATGCGACCGAGCCGGAGGGGAACGTGTCTGTGGCGTGGGACCACAGCACGGAGGGGCACGCGGCGGCCTCAGGAAGTGACTATGAAGAGGATGAAGAGGAGGAGCAGGACCCCACGGCGCCGATGTACATTGTGGACGAGTCGATTAGAGGTGAGTTCAAGAGGCACTTCTGCTGGCTGCCTTCCCCCTTCCTCCCGGATCCCAATCTCGTCTGACCAGGATAATGGATCACATGGACTGGCTGTTGCACCTCCTGGCTTTGCATCCTGTCTAAAGTTTACAGTGTAGTTCAGTAGCTCTCTGCACCCCCACTGTACAACTTGCTCCAGTCCTGGACACAGGTCACTTAAAAGACAGCAAAGTCTCTTTGGTTGTGCCTGGCGAGCACCTGTTACATACAAGAAAAATCTCATTGTGCTAAAGGTGACTATTTTGATAAGCCTTGAACTTGCCTTTCAGTGATTCTTACGTCCTAATGTTACACTGTTTGGTTTGCCAGATATCCTGGTGGTGTGCAGGAAGAAGCATTTTAGCATCATCCAAAGGTCTAAAACTTTCTAGCTAATATCCTTTGGCGGTGTAATGTCATCCCAGTCAAACCAACGAAGTGGACGTGTGTCCTACACTTCCTCTTCTCCATTGGTGCAGAGTACTTGCAAAAAGCAGGCTTGGAATGTTTTGACTTGCACTAAAATCTGTGCGAGAAGTCGCTCGCACGGGAATGAGCAAGCACCGGTTTATTGCGCAACAATTGGTGTGGGTCTCAACTAGGAGAAAAGGAGGGGTTTTAAATGGTAGCGGCAGGACTTGTCCAACTAAATACAACTTATCCACACCAAAGCTTTGAAAACGCTTGTGTAATGTGGTTCTTTCTCAGTTGTTTTTCTGTTTAGATGAGGTCTCAAAGTTGCCCCTTATTATCTTGTATGCCTCATTTTCAGGAAAGCACTTGAATATCTTAAATGTGACTAATAGTAGAGGGGCCCCCTGTTTGGCCTGTGTCCTTACAAGTTAATGAGGCTAATTAGGGAACGGCCATAGGAAAAACTCAGAGGGCTACTTGTCGGACTTGAGGTTAGAGCTGTGGTATGTAAGCTTCATTTGTTAAAAGGAAATGTTGCAACATGCTTGTCCTTGTATTTATCCTCCAATAGTCTGCAAGCTCCAATGGGCTACTGGGCATGATCTGGTTGTCATTTGTCAGGGGGAAAATGGCCATGACTCCAATAATGGCTCAAAGGATCAGACTTCTATAGCTGGACCCGAGTGACAAGGTTCAAAGTAGCACTTGCTCCTCGTTCAGTGTGAGTTTGGCTTGGGCCCATCTCTAATACGTTGTATTGCATGCGCTAGGCATCCGTGGGAAAATGGATCTGTCCACCTAAGTTTTGGCCTGAAGCTTATTGGTTCATGGGTGAATCATCTATAGAATGGCTGTTGTCAAAGCTGGGCTGTTCACCAGAAGCTGCTGTTTGTTGATGGGCTATGGACTTTTTGCTGGGCTGATTAAATTTATGGGGCTTTCAATTCAAACTCGGTAGCAGATTGTAACAGCCCCCAGTGCCCTAAGATTTAGGCAGCTTTATAAGGACATTAAACTTGCAAACTATTTGTTTGTATAAATAAAATGACAAGGCCAAACTGCCTTTTCCTTTTATACCCAAGCTGAAAAGTTGAGCCCTGTAAGATAAGGGCCAGCTGTCAAATTAGGTCAATTGTCTTGATCTCCCAAAGTTGACTGTCTAGTTAACTGAACACCTGACATCCTTGTCCTATCCACGGTGGCTATTCATGGCCTTGTTTGCTAGGACAGGAAACCTTACAGTTGGACCAATACTTTTTGCTTTTGCCTCTTGGTTTATCATTTCTTAGTCGTGTGTGTGTGTGTGTGTGTGTGTGTGTGTGTCCAACCAAAATACTTGACAAATGTATAGTTCATAAGAACTTTAAATGCTCAGGTGTATATTTGGGGGCCTTTCACCAGCCAGTTGGACTACTCTGGTTTTATGATAACCAAAGTGATGAACTAGCCTTTGTTAGAACTGTCAGGTCATGAACTCCATGACTCATGGTCTGTGGCTTATCAGATTGGTGTGTTGGTTGCATCCTAGTGTAAAAGCGTAAAATATTTATCCTAGAATGTGTGGCGTCCCGTCTGAGCCCATCTGTAAAGGTACCAACACAAATAACTTTGTAGTTCCAGATTTCATGAAACAACCTGAAATTGTATGCTGATTCTTGCTGTGCACTCGTGTCTATATTCTCTAAAGAGGCTCAAGAGGCTCCTAGTACACTATATTACGCTGTAGCTAAAGAGCAGTAGTTTGTTCTCAGTACTTAAAGATGCTAACATGTGCAAAAAGGTAAAGTGAACACTAAAAATCACTTACAGCATCGTTCGTTCCCTGAAATGTATCTCATTTGGGAACACAATACCAATAGCGAAAGCGGTAGAACTGAATTCCAGTGAGAATGTCTTTTCTAGTTCTCACCAGTATAAGATGTAAAGGGCTTTAAAGTAGGAGTAGCTCTACAATATTGCACAAGTTTGTTTTCTGCCAGTGTGTGTCCTACACAGCCATTGGGGATATCATCATTCTAAGGTGAGAGTCCAAATTCTGCCTTTACAGGTGCATGCGGGTGCCTGGTTGATGTACACCACCTCTGATCTCTGCTTTAATGCAGGGTGGATCTAAGCCAGGTGATGACTGACTTCCCTCGTAGCGGGCCGGCCTCTGTCTTGCAATTATTGTGAAGAGTCCATTTAGGCCAAATCTTCATTGTGGCTTAAATGTGCACCTATAAATCCGTACAGCGAGAGCACCTTAATCCTGAATTTAAAGCCATGTGAAACAACAGCTGGGCTTTTCCCATCATTCTAGAGTGGTCATGTTTGAGGCCCAGCGGAATTATTTTGGCTACAGAATGCCTGGCTATAAATATTCATTTGCATACAAGGGCTTGCTTTTTTTCATCACTCTCTTCCTCGCCCTTTTGCTGCAGGGTTAAGGCCTAGAGTGTAATTCCACATTGGAAGGGATTAGCTGCTACAAATTCTGGACTGAACATGACTTTCTCTCTTTCCCAGTTGAACCTGTGATTAAGCCCAAGCAAACAAAAACAGAAAAGAATCCTGACAAAACAAAAAGAAAGCGACTCAAAGGGAAGAAAAATAAAAAGAAGAAAGAAACGCCATGCGACACAGAGTACAGAAACTTTTGCATTCACGGTGAATGCAGATACCTAGAAGAACTCAAAGAAGTAACATGCAAGTAAGTCAAAACTCAAATGTGTAGATGTGTCTGAATGTATGGCAAAGGTACTCATTGCGAATAATGGCTTAGAGGGAAATCAACTTAGTTCAATTTCTCGAGAATCATTCTGCCATGTAAATTAAGTGGTGGTGAAATTCGTAAGCTGCATAACGAGCCACTGAACTCATTAGTTGATCATAAAATTGAAAGCAGAAAATGAACAGGCTTGCCTTTCTGAGGCCTCACACCCAAAACTGATCTCAACTTGTTTTAATTCTGGCAGACCTTGGGCTACGACGATCACTCCCTTTCCTGCAAATTCTTTAACTCTAATACTGTGATACCTGGGTGTTAATTGACTGAAAGGTCACCCAGTTATGGCTGAATGCATAAGTTTACTTGGCTTCCAACAGGGCACCAGTGTTTCCTGTAAATTGTGCATTTGAGCAGGCACTCAGGAAAGATTTGGGTGCTGTCCAGCTGATTAGCAGAGTGCCCAGAGCCAGCAGCATGTGTTTCTACTGGTGGTGCACATCGGCCCATGCCTTGGTGCATGTAATAAAATTTATTCCACACAGACAGAAAAAAATAGAGGGAACATTTCAGGGCACCCAATGCTCCTGGAACTCAGGCTGATCTTCCTGTGGGTCATTTTCAGATGCCATGAGGATTATTTTGGTGAACGCTGTGGTGAGCAGTTCATGAAGAGTCAAAGGGGGAACGACATAAGCAGCTATTCAACAACTGTACTGGTGGTGGTGGCTGTTCTGCTCTCCAGCATCAGCTTCATTGCGATTGTCATCATTGTCACAATGCAGTGAGTATGACACTTCCATGTCTAGCTGAATTAAATAGACGCTTGCACCGTATGGTACCGTGTTAGAAAAATAAGTCCGGGATGAACTTGTTCTGCAGCATTGAAAAGTCACGTGTATAAAATAAGACTCGTCCTTGCTTCAGAGTTCACAGACCAGTGGAGATTAAACACATAAACTGATCAGTGAATGGAGGTGTGTTTGTAAGGAGACCAAAAAGGTGGTGGGGTATTTGCTGAGCCCAGGCAGTCTGGTTCATCACTCATGATGTATTTGTAGAGATTTACCCCCTCTCTGCCATCATTGGGAGCGTTGGAGGACACAGAAGTGGAGACTGGTGGTGGAAAAATGCAAATTTTAACTTGAACAGTCTCCATTGCAGACTGGTAACAGTATATGCAGCTTCCGCTGATGTGGCGATGGCGTATGAATGTACAGATCTCTAAATGTACCTGTCACTTCTTATGCGGAGGGCCCCTAGATCCTAACCCCAGACAGAAAGCGTGTGGAATAGATCTGCACAGTGTAATCTGTGGACAAGAGATTGATTTGCAAGTAACTTGGGCACAAAACGATAGCTCTATACGTGGTCAAACTTCAGGATATTGGACACTGAACAGGAGCGTACAAAAGTCATTCTAATCCAGAGCAAACTGTATCCATTTACAAACAAACTGAATTGCATGAGCAGCTACCTCTAGGGAAACTTGAATATGAGGGGCATGGAGTAGCTGCCAACCCAAAATCTCCCCTGACCTTGGCAGAATTTTGGTTCAAATGATACTCAAAATGATTATCATGGATAGGAATATGCCAAAAAAAAAAGGAAATGGGAGCTATTCTCTCCCCCTCCTCCCCCTCCCCCCCCCAACGCCTTGTATACAAGGGTAGGTACCCAGAAAGCACAGTTAACTTGTGTTCTAGTATATTGCTTTGATTGTTCTCTCCGTGATCTTACTCAGGCAAATGGGTGACCACAAACAAAGTAATTCCATGGTCACACGGATGAGCTAGTGACATATTCCTCACATGGTCACCTGTCAATCAGATATCCATCCCTCCCCTCTGTTTACCTGGGAATGGTGTTTCTAAAAGTTTTAGGGGAAGGCTAAGGGCATTGAATGGAACCAAAGTGTGGTGCTTTAACAGGACGGAACCATTTGAATGCTGCTGTTACCTCCCTCCGAACAGCAAATTGCTACCAGTAATGCATTTCACACATTATGAACAATCTGGCTCATGTTTAGTCCCCGGCCCCCTTTAAAAAACTTTCCATTCAGTTAGCACAAGCTGCCTAGGATGTCTAGTGAATTAGAGTCTAATGCCACGGTGGGACTTAAGCTGGCTACGCAATAAATCCAACTATGCAGCAGCCTGGGATAATGTAAAGCAAACCCAAAAGTCAAGATCTAAAATTAGACTAGACAGACTGCACTATAATAACTGAATCAGGTACGTGCTGTACCCATTCCTGCCATTCAAGAAACAAAGGCGTGCACTTCTGTCTGCCTGTTCCTGCTTCATACCTACATCTCATTTAAGAAATGCTGATGCAGGCACAACTGGCCCAAATGCACAACTGCATTATGAATGGGCTGCGTCTTTCGTGCTCACAGGGATATGGTATAGAGTAACTAGTTCACATTGGCAAAACAGGGAGCAGGATTACAACAAGGGATTATTATGTATTAATACATGTGATAAAAATAGACTTAAACTATCCAGCTAGGACCTTCTGCAACTTGGAACTTTTGGCATAAAATTCAGGTTTGCAAAACAGCTCTCTAAAGTCTCATCTCTGACACCGCCCCCGGAAGAGGTGCTGGGGCTGAAAGTTCATTGAATATGCTACATGGGTGGGTGTCCACGTGATTTGAAGATGAAATACTAAGAAATCCTCATACCCACCATGTGGCGTTAAACCATGTTCAATGCCCCTTAATTTTCTATCCGATATGGAAGCGGCTTATATTTCTGAACTAGAATGACCTTTGTTAAACAAAAAATATTCTCCTGCTGATCTCTGGTTTGGACGAGAAGCAAGAAGTAATAAGACAGTGGTTGAAGCAGGTGCTTTGGGAGGCAGAGGGTTGGATTCTTGGCTTCTATTCCAGAACTGTTGCATGACTTTGGACAATTTATTTAGGGTAGAGTTTATCAAAAAGTGCCCAGCGTTGGCCTGTTCCCATTGGACTTCAGTGGTCAAACTGATCAAAATGGGGATTGTGATTCTTCACCTCTTCTTGTAAAACCTGTGGATGAAAAGTCCAATGGAAATGTCCCATATTCTAGAATTGGAATTTCCTTTTGCTGGATCGATCCCTGAAGCTGTGCATGGGCTGCAGCAGTATCTGTTCAGAGCCGGAGAATGCTTAGTCCCCACTCCAGTGCTCCTACTTTCCACAAATTAGTTCCTTAGAGCTGCAGTCTGATTGTTTGAGGATACACTTGAGGGGTGGTGGGGCAAATATACTAACTCGGAATGAGCTCTTAATCCTAATGTTTTGTGGCTCCCCAGGGTGAGGAAAACATGTCCTCAATATGAAGAAAAGGAGGAGAGAAGGAAGCTCAGACAAGAGACTGGAAACGGCCATGTTGACGTGTAGAGGAGGGCCCAGGTACAGAAGGGTTTTGGCGCTAGCGCGATGACGTTCTGAGCTTGCACCATCCTTAAACCACTCGCGCGTGCTTCATAGTTCTGCACAGGCAGGAGCTTTAGCCTTGGACACAGGACCTCAGACTCCGGGTGTGGACAATAGCCTTGTGGGTATTTGCGGAACCTGTGTCCTTTCTTATGCAGAGGCAAAGGATGGGAAGATCCCGAAATGCCTGGTTATAGTAGTCTTAGCTCCTCCAAAGCCTGACGAGCACAGAATTGTGCAGAAATTCCGGCTGCTTTAACAGCAGCCCCACTCCCTCCCTTCCGTGCCTGCTTTCCCTGGCTCCCGGGAAGGGCAGGCGCTGAGGAAAAGCCTCCCAAAGGGAGCCATTGGCCATATGGGAGTGGTACAGAGCCTCCCTCCCCATGGGCGCTCTGGCGCTTTGAAGAGCATGCTCCCTCTGAGGCCTCAGACCAGTTCTGAGTCATGACAGACGAAACCATGCCTGGATGGCCTGAGGGGAGGGTGCAAACCTCTCTTGGGCTCTTCTATTCATTCTGGTACCTAGGGAGATTGGGTCCTATCTAAACTGAAGTCCCCACTTAGCTCCATGGAAGCGCGTTCTGACTTGGCCTTGGAGACCAAAATTCCTCTGTGCAAGAGGAGCACGAGCTTCCTAGCTCCTTGTCCCCACCTGGGGCTACAGGAGCCATATTTAAACCCAAGGGAAGGGAATGTGTCCAGTCAGCACCAAGGTGCCAGCCAACTGGGACGTGGGCATCTGTCCTGTTGGAGGACTGAGACCACCAGCGTGTTCTTGTGGCTCCATCTCCTGCAAAAAGAGAGCAGCACTCAGTTGTCATGTGCTCTCTTGCATGTCACACAACCTTTTGTCATGTCTTAGCGGCCATTACATAGAAATTTTCTGAGCTATCCAGTCAGTCTCTCTGTGAAGTATCCAGTTCTGCTTTCTCTTCCAGGCCCATTTAAAACCCCTTTAAAAATCTACCTTTATCTCCCCTTCTTAGACAAGATTCCAGACCCTTTTTAGAGTGGGATCACCTCAGAGACTCCATGCCTAGCTCTCTCATCGAGTGTTAGGGGCTGATGGAGCTGGCCAAGAAAGAACTGGAAAGAATGAGCTCAAGGACAAGTCATGGGGCTAGGTCTTGAATTGGTGTAGTTGGTAGTTTTAGACCAGCTGGAGATCTGGCCCCTTAGTTTCAGACTTGTGCCTAGGTGGGTTGATGCTTACTGCTTTCTCAAGGCAGTAAGTATTCAGGCCTTCAAGCTTTGATAAATGCATGGGGTTTCGTACTGCCTAGGTCTCTCAGCACGTAGACGGACAGCAAAAGCCAAGTGCTCAGACTGCGATGGCTTGGTTTTCAAACTGGGTCGTGACCGTCCAGTGGTGAGATTAAGTCTGTTTTGTCCCTTGCAGAACACGACACTGAGCGGGTCACTCCTTCGTGAAGACGCCCGGAGGAGATGGCCGGTGTTGGAACCACACGGCCCCACTCAACCAAGACGGATCCCCCAAGGAGGCAGCCAAGGCTCAAAGCTGGGGTGGGCAGCTGCCAAAACACCCGGTGGAGGAGGATCCAACTGAGGGGTTAAAAGCACCACTGTCAAGAGCAACGTGGGAACTGCCGCCACCGGGGCCCATCTGGTCACCGATGGAGGACGGCCATCTTTCTGCTGCTACCTGGAGCCCTTTTGGTTTTTGCCTTGCTGTTTGGATGCAAATACCCAGCCGTGAGGCTTGCTGGAGGAACTCTCTGTTTTTAAGGAAGATCGTGGCTATAAGGAGACTGGAGGGCTTGTTCCCCCTCTCTGTCCTATTGTCACCCAAAAGGAGCAGGATGGGATTTGATTAAGCTCGTTCCCCAGAACTTTGACAGGAGAGAGGCTGCTGGTGTGGGGGGGAAGAGCTTTGTTCTCCCACCGGGGTGACCCTCCGTGCTTCAGCTGCTTGTCTGCCCGAGAGGAGTGAATTTTAGTCTGCACTAGTGAGCTGTGCACTAACTGACCTGTGTTGACCTTGCTGGTAGATGCTACAAGTTCCCTAGTGCAGAGGAACCCAGTTATAGCCATCATGCACCCTGGGAGACTTGCAGTGCCTGCCAGCAAAGTTCCCATAGTCCAGGTGGCTAGCGCAAATGAAAGCCTGGTGTAGACAAGCCCTGACTTTGGTTCTTCCTCACCGTCTACTCAGGATCTCTCCCTGAAGTTCCCATTTGTAACTAACCTGGTTCTTATCCTGTGAACGCTTTAAACACGCGCGGTTTCATTGACTTCGGTGCAACTGTTCATGTGAGTAGAGTTAGGCACATGTTTGCTGGACCAAACGACCGCTGTGGAGTCCAACTCAGATTGTCTTCAGGTTTTTCTTCTAGTACTTTGGAAAACTAGGATAAAGGTTTTATTGAAGTTCATAAGATCAAGAGCTAGGTGCTGCTGCCCTTGCTAGGACACTTACTAAAGAAAACATGAGCACTGAGTTTCCAGAAAATGCTTAGTTTTTCAGGCTTTCCTTGGGTCTTTTGTTACAGACCTTCTGAGTTAGATTATAGACAGAAACGGTTAATAAATTCATATCTTCCTCCCCGGGCTTCCAGCTCTTGGCACTTCCAACTTAACCTCAAGTCGTAAAAGATGAAATCCAAGATATAATATTCTAGTCTCAGTACTCTTCTGAAGAATTGAGTTTGCTGCTATTCAGCATGCAATTGAAACAATATCTCTTGTAGGTATTGTGCCCCCCCCCCCCTTTGAAATGCACAGAATTTTCTGAACTACTTTGCCTTAAAATCTCATGTTTCTGACTTATGTGTCTTGATCTCATGTGGGAAAGTCCCTTAACAGATCCAAACCAATCTTGTGCATGAAGGACTAGTGACCTTCTCTCCCCTGCTTCCCCGAAAAGAATGCATGTTTATAACTTATTTCAAAAGGCTTAATAGAAAATATTTTCCGTGGATGAAGCAAAACGGTTTACTTACATACAGAAGAAAAAAATAATTTTATATTATTGATGAAAATGTCGACAGGCAGAAGTTGTCAAAAATGAATTTTATACTATTGTAAATATTTATTACTGTTTTTAATGTATGAGCACAACTTAAAGGAAACCTATTTATTTTATAATTAAACAACTTTTTACATATGTTGCCCACCTGCTCTGATTAAGGGGTGTTGGGATAAAGTGCTGACCCAAAATGTGAGCCCTCAGCTAGTGGTTGCAAAAGGGGAGAGGGCTGGAAACATCCCCTGTCCCCTAACACTTCATGAGAAGGGCAAGTGCTCAGGGTTGTTTTGTGGGGATCTTTAGTTTCCGTGGGCAGATCTGTAAATCAATCATCCAAAGAACTTTAAGAGTAAACTACTTGCATGGCTGCAGCTCTTCAGTGGTATGTTGCCTCACCCCCGTCCTGCTCTAATCAAAAGCGCACTCGGCTCCTTTCAGAGTAGTTCCTGAACAAATCTTCCACGCTTGCATTAGTGAAAGGCTAATATCCTCTCTTATGGAGGAGAGGGAGGTTGAAATGCTCGTTAGCGCTGGGCAGACCAGGAGCCTGCCAGTAGGGAAAGTGAGGAAACCTATGCATAATTAAACTAAAGCGAGACTAATCCTATTTCATCTTTATCTTCCTCCAGCTTTTTAATGGGTTTAGTAGCACACTCGACTGTGACTCCTTATAGTCTTAAGATGGTTAATAGACTAGGAAAAACCGAATGCTCCGTCAGCCGTATTGCTTTCAAGCCACCAGTAGCCTTGAATGGAAAGAGTATCTTGCTCGTTTTAGTCTGCCAGTGTCTTCCAGCTCTTCCCCATGTACTGCTACCCGAGTCTGCCTTATTCCGTTTGCCTGTGTTGACAAGATTTCCGAGATGCCAAACAGAACTGTAGGCGCTTGTGAGGGGACCCCAGGGGTGGGGAGAAGAGGCCTTTTTAAGGGGTATGTCTACAAGGTAGAGTTTTGCCGATGAAAATGTCGACACGCAGAAGTTGCTAAAAAGAAAGTCACCAAAGCTTGCGCTGCAGGGGCATTGTGACACAGGGAAATGGGTGTGACAGAAGCTGGCTTTGCAGAGATGGGCTTTCCTAAGTGGGGTGGGGCAATCGATGGCACACACGTTCCCATCATAGTACCACTCCATCTAGCCAGAGTATAACAATCAGAAGAGGGGTACTTCTCGGTGCTTCAGGTGCTTGTGGCTCACTGGAGGCCTTTCACAGACATAAATGCAGGGTGGTCTGGAGAGATGCGTGACGCACACATCTTCAGGAACACTGGCCTGCACTGAAAGCTGCAGGCTGGGACTTTCTTTCCAGACCACAGTGGAGGATGTGGAAATGCCCACAGTGATCCTGGGCAACCTGGTTTATCCCTGACAGCCCTGGCTCGTGAAGCTTTATATGGGCCACCTGGACAGCAGTCAGGAGCAGATTAACAGGCTAAGTTGATGGTTGTGTGGCTGTTGAATGTGCCTTTCGCACACTGAAAGGGAAGTGGAGGTGTCTCTGTGGCAGGCTGGACCTTATGGAGGATCCTATCCCAGTGATTATAGCCACAAGCTGTGGCTTACACAATGTGTGTGGGTGAAGTGTCTGCTCACGGGTGCAGCACTGAGGCACAGCGCCTGGGTGCACAGTTTGAGCAGCCAGATGCTAGGGCTGTCAGAGGAGCCCAGGGGGCGGCCGTCAACCTCAGGGAGGCTTTGAGGAGCCGCTTGAACCATGAGGGGCACTGAAATGTCTGTCGTGGGGCTCCTTCCGTGCTGCATCCCGCTATTCGGTCTGAGTAACACAATCCCACGAAAGCAAGGGCTGTGACTGGCTTCCCCTAGGGCCTGAGTGACTGGTGTTGGTTGTGGAACAGAAAATAAAGTCCTTGTACCTTTCGGCGGCTCTGCCTTTACTGATCGCTGCACGTCACGGTCACACACCTCGGATGAATGTGTGTTGGTAAGGGAGGGTGAGGGGAAGGCTCACAATTGTGTGTATGTCCCACAGATGGGGAGTGGAGTGTGGTGGAAAATGAGCGTTCCCTGTCTGCGAAAAGGATTATGGGGGTGTAGGTGTAACCACTACCAGGCGGATTTGAACCTGGGATCTCTGAAGCAGAGTATAGGCGCCTCTACCCTCTGAGCTAAAAACCAGCTGGCTCCCAGCCCATGCTGTAGAGGTCTTTTGGTCTTTAACTGTTGCTGTGGTCTAGGTACCACTTGCATTGCTCAGTAACCACACTAGGTGTGTGGGTTACGTAGGGAGTAGATAAGGAATTCTGTATGGGCTCCCAGGGAGGCCCGTGCCATTTCTGTTTGCTCTGCATCTTGAACAGACACTTTAGCATCTCTGTTTGGTCTTCCACGACCTTTATCATTCGCTCAGGGGCCACCATTCAATTGTTCATCCCCTTCCACCTTTCTCACGTGGCTTGATGAAGGGGGCAGAATGTCCCTGACCATGTCTTCTCTGCCCCTCTTGGGTTTCCTCCTGTCGGGCAGCAGGAGACCTTCTCTGGCTTGCCAAGGTCATCGTCTGCGCGCTGAGCGTAACAAAGGAAGGACTGTAACCCTCCTGGTAAAGGGAGAAATGTTTCACTGAAGAGCAGTTTGAAGAACACAACTTGCCACTTTTCCCGTAACCCTTGAGCCCCGCACACCTCTCTGTGGGCATTCTGAATGGGGGGAGATCTGGGGAGAGGGGGAACGAAGGGGTGTGTGCAAAGGGACATAAAAGTACAGTCCCATCTTGTGTAGCAGGTTTGCCTGGAAATAATTCCAAGGGTGCCCAGTCTGTCCACAGGCTTCCAGAGCATCTCTCTGCAGGGCTCACTTACCTTGCATCTCTTCTCTTGCTTCGTGCTCCGATTCGTGCTGCTGCTGAGACTCCATGTTAGCTTTGGGACTTGGGAACCGTCCCTGGCTGCCTGCCAGGCCGTGCGACCCCTCTGTGAACCCCCTGTCCTAGGCTATCTTACCATTTTTGGGCTGGGGGCTGGTCACCCACAGAAAAATCAGTCAGGCGGGGGGCAGTGGGGGATGTGGTGCTGGCGCAGGCTCCCCAGTGCTGGTGGGGTAGATCCAGGCAAGCTGGGGCCTGTCTCTGGGCTTTGGTTCACCACATCTGGCCTAGCCCTTCATCCTGTGGGTTAAGTCCTCTTTCTGCTGACTCAGGTCCTTCGGAAGTTGCCACAGGGTTCTCGGTGGTGGGCGTGGGGGCCCCCACTCAGCACTGCATCCAGTGCCTGATTAAAAATGGCCTGGCTGGGGTGGTGCAGCTCCAGAACGGCTGGTTGCAATGAGGAGTAACAGTTAATTTGAGGGAAGGGTTTTAAATCGGACTACCGCGTCTATACGCGGCAAGTTAAATCAGGCGACCGGCATTTTAAAATGGCGACCGGCTGCGGATATTTTAATCAAACACGGTATATTTAAATCCAGCTCTTGATTTGCAACTTTGGTATGCTTCATTTGCCTCCCTAGTTCAAACTAGGGGGCAAGTGTAGACATACCCTTCTTTTCTAAACTGAAAAGTCCAAGTCTTTTTAATCTCTCTTCATATGGGACCCGTTCCAAACCCCTCATCATTTTTGTTGCCCTTTTCTGAACCTTTTCCAATGCCAAAATATCTTTTTTGAGATGAGGCAACCACATCTCTATGCAGTATTCAAGATGTGGGCGTACCATGGTTTTACATAGACAATAAGATATTCTCTGTCTTACTCTCTATCCCTTTTTAATGATTCCTAACATTCTGTTTGCTTTTTTGACTGCCGCCGCACATTGAGTGGATGTTTCCAGAGAACTATCCATAGGTACTCCAAGCTCTCTCTCTTGAGTAGTTGTAGCTAAATTAGTCCCCATCATTATTGTATAAATATAAATTCCTATTTTTCTTCACATGATTGGGAGGCTCTAATTAGTTTAGTGCTTCCTGGTAACAGGTTTCAGTTGTCTGCCTCCTTCCTTCTGGCCTACTTTGCAGGTGTGAAATTGGATTGAACATCAAGGAGTCTGACCAGCATGGATTGCAACATTTTATGGCTAAGATTGCAGCACTTTGTTCCATGTAACCAGCCTCTTAGTAAACAACTTTTTTTTCCCCAAGTGGCTTTTCTGCTGTGACATGCCACTAAAGCTGGCATGAAAGGCTGCCATCCTGCCTTCTCTTTTCTGTGAGCCGTCTCCATTTTGGTCTGAACAGTTGTGCCAGGTTTTGTTTTGTTTTTTAATCTATGCTGTGACAACACAGGCACGAGTGTGAGCAAGCAAAACAACATGATCCTGTGCCTGGAAGCTGCAGCAACCTCACAAACTGTGAGTCATAGGACTGCTGCCGACCTGCAGAATAAGTCTCATAATGTCTTATTTGTGTTCCTGTACAGCCTAGGAGCCTTAGTCATGACCAAGGGCCATAGTGTGCTAGGTGCTGTACAAACACAGAAAACAAAGATGGCTCCTGCCCTGGGGGAGTCTATAATGTAAGTATCAGCCAAGAGCCAACAGTTGGATAGAGACAAGGGAGTATAAGTAGAACCCTGCAAGGATACAAAATTGGTATCTGCATGATTCCCGGATAGCCGCAGCCACATCCAGGGATGCAGATACCCACAGATATATCTGCACACTTGCAGAGTTCGAGATATCCAGATATCCGCGGCAGATATCTGCGGCATTGCAAGACTAACTGAGGCAAAGCGTAGCATGATAGATGGTCTTCACCCACCACCAGCACTACCTGTTAAGTTTTTGTGGTCTCTGCAGCAGAGAGAGAGTAGATAGTAGATCATGAAATGGATGGTAGATCACTCATGCCTGTCTTCTCTTAGTGTAGATTTTTTTTTATAATTATAAAAAAAAACAACCCACCTGCTTATTGCTGCACAACTCTTCAGGCCAAAATGGAAAAGTTATTTACTTGTTCCCATAATATAAGAACTAGGGGTCACCAAATTAAATTAATAGGAAGCAGGTTTAAAACAAACAAAAGGAAGTTTTTCTTCACACAGCGCATAGTCAACCTGTGGAACTCCTTGCCAGAGGATGTGGTGAAGGCCAGGACTTTAACAGGGTTCAAAAAAGAACTAGCTAGATTCATGGAGGTTAGGGCCATAAATACTTATTAGCCAGCATGAGTAGGAATGGTGTCACTAGCCTGGTTGTCAGAGGCTGGGAATGGATGACAGGGGATGGATTATTTGAGGATTACCTGTTCTGTTCACACCCTCTGGGGCATCTGGCATTGGCCACTGTTGGCAGACAGGATAGTGGGCTGGATGGACCTTTTGGCTGATCCAGTCTGGTCGTTCTTATGTGGGTGTTTATGAGGAATGGGGTCCAAGCATGGGAGAAAGCCGAAATGTGGGTATTTGCCCACTTACTCAATTTTCAGTGGCAGCTGGAGCTGGCTTTTCTATACAACTGATATGGCCCAGCAATTTTGCCGCAAAAAGTGTTGAGCATTTTTTGCCCCTCCGTGTTGAGAAGTGAGGGCAGTGCAAGGAAAATTTGCACTGTGTAATGAAGGTGTTCCCCACTGCCTGAGAACTGACGAGCACAGGCTACTGCTGCACCCATTACTCATGCAGGACACCTCGTCAGTAACTCAAGTTTATTATACCCTCTCCTCAGCAGGAATTATGTTACCTTCCTAGTTCACAAACAAGTAGAGTGACTTGAACATAGTTCCCAAAAGCGTGTGACCAGGATTTGCTAAAATGACGAGTGGGTCTGGGCGCCTACTTTGAGTCACTGCGGACGAGTCTGATTTTTTTCCCAGGCCAGTGTTCGGCATTTCCAGAAAATCAAGCTCCTTTTAAGGTGTCTTGACTTGGACAACCACAATTATTGGCTGAATATTTCCAGGACTGTCAAAACATCTGGAAGCAGGCGTGGCCAGGTTTCTCAATGTCCTCGGCTTTCATTTTGGCCTGTAACTAAGGCATAGATTTAGGGTTGCCAGGTGTCCAGTTTTGAACCGGACAGTCCAGTATTTGAGCTGTCTGTTCGGGAAACAAATTGAGAAAATAGAAATGAGAAAATAGAAATGTCCGGTATTTTCTAAATAGGGTGCAATGTAGATTGTGATGTGATGTCAAGTGTGTCCGGTATTTTTGTTGAAACCATCTGGCAACCCTACATAGATTTTCAAACAGAGCTAAGCACCCAGCAGGTCTCATTGTGAAACGCAGAATGACAAAACAGTCAATACAACCCAGGTTTATTTTGATGCTTAAAATGAGAGCTAAACTCTTTGGAAAACCTGGTCCCCAGATTTCATAGCAGCTGAAAGAGTCGCCTCGGCAGCAGGAATTGTAGTTGCCCAGCTCTCAGACATGGTGCAGTAAAAAGTACTTATTCTTTACACTTAGAGGTAGGCTCTGTGACGACCCCTGGAAAGTGGGCCGCACTTGCCAGAACAAGTCCTTAAAGTAGGTTCAAGCAATAAAATGGGGCTAGTCGGTTTCAGGCAGGGGGTAGGGAACCTTTTTTGGGTTGGGGAGCCACTGCCCCACAGAAAAATCAGTTTGGGGGGCCGCACACAAGTGAGAAACAAACAAACAAAAAAACCCTTCACTGAGGCAACGCCCGACCCAGGAGAAAGACGCGCCTCACATTTCCCTCGCACACCAGAGCCTCGTGGGGGCAGGCTAGTAGATTTTGTGTCCTCCTGCCCCGGGAGGGACCGCAGGAGGGCTGGCGTGCCCACATGGGCTCTCCAAAACTCGGGGGAGCCCCGAGCCTCCGGGGCTGTATCCAGGCAAGTCAGGGGCCACATCCGACCCCCAAGCCTTAGGTTCCCCCACCCCTGGTTTAAGGCTGTGGCATCCTCTTGGGTACCACTTGTGTGTTTCTGACCTGCTGTAAAGGGTTAGCTTTTAAAAGTCTTGGGAACCCAGTTAAATATGAATGATGTCCTCCAGCAAATCCTCGCAGAATACAATTGTTTTTTAAACAGGTACTGTGATGTCCCCCTGTAATAGTGAATGATTCCTGCCCAGTTACAGTGACTTAGCTATGCAAGGAAGGGCCCGATGTGTTGGGTGAAAGTATATGTGCATTCGATCAAAGCTGCGAGGCAGAGCTGTTAGCCTGGAAAGCGCTGGGGCGTCAGGGCTCCTCCCCCATGTTACCCAGGGGAGTGGTTCTCAGACTGGTAGAGGCCAGGACCCCCTTGGGGCTCACGGCTGGTAACACAACCTTCAGTAGCCTCACTACGTGTGTTGGCTTTGGAGAAAATGAAGGGGCCCAGCTGGGTTCCCTTGGCAGCCCGTGGGGGCCACGCTACCGCAGCTGACGCCGCCCTATGGCATGAGGCCGTGTGCCTAGGCGTCGCAGCTTGCACCGTGCAACGAGGGGCCGGCGGGGGCAGGGCATAGAGCCGTTTCTCACTGCCCTGGCCTGAGGTCTGAGAAGTGCTGCCCCAGAGGGAAAAGGAGGTGCAGGGGGCAGGGAAGGGGTCATTGCTTGCCCATGGTCCAGCAAGAGTCTATTGCAGAGTTAGGACCATTGGCCAGACTATTCCCCCTCAGTGTGGCCAACAGCCACCGTGGGCCTCAGGGCAAGGTGTGTGCGGGGGGCAGCTCTGTGCCCCTGGAAGGGGCGGGGACTCGGACAGAAGGGGCGGGGCTGAGGGCAGTCAGCCCTTAGCCCTGCCCAAAACGTGGCACTGGGGCCGCCCCCTCCAGCCCTCAGAGCTGCACGGCGCGCCCAACCCGGTGCAGCACGCAAGCCGCAATTCAAAGGGGCCTGCGGCTCCGGCGGCCGCCACTGCTGCAGGAGCCCCTTTGAAACGCCAGGCCCTGGGGAAATTACCGACGATGCCCCCTTCCTCACTGTTGGCAGGCCTGTTCCCCCAGGTTTCTACGGCACAGCCATAAAACTAACCTGCCTCCAGTCAGCCGACTTGTGTGTAAGCAAACGCCATGACAGGGTAGCTTTCGGCAAGCTGTGCAGCTGGGGGGGGGCGGGTTCAGAAGGGCTCTGACAGGGACATAAAAGGGGCTTAATTAGGCCCATGTGGAGAACTTTGAAAAATCCTCACATGAACATCCGTGAGCAGTCCTGGCTCCCTGACGACAAAGTCCTTGCAGCGCTCCCCTTTGGAATCTCACCGTTTGACTGATACTTGGCTTGCATCCGGGCCCTCGTTCCATTTTTTTTTTACATACCTGGAGGTTTTTATATAGCACTACAAAGTAGAGATTTGACCGGTGGGGGCTGGAGCAGCCCCCCGTCATTACTTAACCGTTTAACGTTGAAGTAAACTTCACCTTTAACCAATTACACGGGATTTTCCATCCCTACTAGAAAGGCCAATTTATTCCCAACGCCAGGAAAAGATTCAGGTTTCACTGTTGCTAAGCTAGCCCCTTCTCCCCGCCATGCTCACTGCGTACAAATAGGGAGCCTACACACATATTTGTTTTGGCAGCGTCTGCCTAGCAATGTAATGCCGTGAGTTGCCATTCAGGTATCTGTGATGCCATTTCCACCAATGGGTGTAAGAACAGTTTCCTTAAAACAACGCCAGGCAGCATGTAAATCGAGACGATTAAGAGGCCAAAGTCCTTCCTAAACATCACGCATCCGAAAGCTAGAGTATGGTCAGGGAGAAATTCCTCAGCCTCTGTCTTTATCAGTTAAGACTCTCGCTTTCCACAGCTGGTCCTTTAAAGCATATGGCAGGGGATAGATGCTACAATGTGCTCCTTTAAAAGAAGTTCAAGAGCACAAAGGGCCCTTGCTCGCCTGCCTTGGAAGACGTCCACAGCTTTGAGCTGTTCAGCAAGGAATCCCTCCACTGCAAATGTAGCACAGGGGTAAGTCAAAGTTGGCCAAGCCGATGCCCTGTCATCGCTACCTTGCCGCTCCGAGTTTGAGCCATGAGACACAAGTGATCAGCTCATTCGTGCACCATCACACGTGCTCAATCAGAGCGCAGAAGTGCCAGGCAACCTGCCATACGCAACGCCACATGGCTCCTGCTTTGCTGGATCACACCGGGCATGCCGATCGTTCTCTGACGGGTTACCACGCCCTGAAGCAAGCTCCCCTCGTTTACGGTAGGTCCGGCTTTGCCTCTGTGGCTAGCGCTTGCTCCCTTGAGAGAACTGCACCTAGGAGGGGGAAGGGAAATGGTGTCCTATCAGCCCCTGGTGACTAGCTGTGGATGTACAGCCTGATGTAAGCATGAGAGATGTGTCGCATTCTCACCCCTGCGTGCCCTAGAACAGCATTTCCCAAATGGTGTTCCGCAGACGCCCGGGGTTCTGCGAAGTGAAAATAAGGGTTCTGTCAAGGCTGATTCCCCACTCTGGCATGATGAATGCAGAAGTGGGGGCCCGCAAAAGTACCCCAAAACCGGATCTCCACAGGCTTTGGTACAAAACTTCCCCCCAAAATCCTAGAAACCTAGATTTGGGGGATAAAAATCCGCTGCCACCATCAAGTGCTTTTGAACCTTGAAACCAACCCTAGGGCACCCCCAAGCTCTTTTCTCCACAGAGCTTGAAAAAGAAAGAGAAAATACAAACTGCAGTCAGTGGTTGCTACCCCCTAGTCAGGGGCATGCAGATCCCACAGACAGATTTTCCAGGACACAGAACTGAACCAATACCAGGTTAATAAAACAAAAAGAAAGACCTTTTATTAGCAAAACAATACGCCTGTTGCAAGCATCATGACTAGATGGGAAAAGTCACCAATTAATATACTCATGGGGACTCCCATGGGCCAAAACTTAGTTACAAACGAGAGGAAAACCCATTTCTAACAGCACAGACATCAGATCCAAAGTCCCACAACAGAAAACAATAAAACCTAACGGATTTATCTAGACTTTACCCCACTTACACATTTTGAAGAGTCCTTTCTTGGAGAGAGCCATGTCTTCTGTCCTCTTAGTATCTAGAGAGCCAACTGGCCCAGGGACAAAAAAAGGAAAACCTAAAATTTCCTTTGTCTCAGTTTGAAATCCCTATGTGCATTTCTATTGGCTGACTGCTACCTGGCTAGGTACAGTTAACCTCTTAGTCGCCAAGCTGCTGGCCATCCCTCATGACCATGACAGTTCTGCGAGAAAAATTCCATTACAATAACATTTTATGATTTAAAAAAAAATTACTATTTAAGCATTCATGAATTTTATTGAAAACAATTTTCATTTGTGTGTACCACAATAAGTGTCCCTGTGTAATGCCAGCTTAACCAGTGAGTGGGGACGACAATGTCACTACTCAGCGCTGTGTGCGCCGTCAGTTGGTGCGAGCGCCTGTTATATACCACCATAAATCCTCGTACTCACTCTCAGGGAGCGTGGATCGCGTGGGTGACTGAATATGACTATACTCGTGCCGTGTCGGACACACTCATGACCGTGTTTAGCATTGGTTTATTATTATCCTTACTTATTTGTGGTCTGCTTTTTTCAGCTCCATATATAAGACTGGTATTAGGGGTTCTGCAAAATTCTTTCGAGTTTAAAAGGGTTCTGTGGACAAATAAAGTTGGGAAATACCCAACCGAGAAGCTGAGAGATACCCAGCGTAGCATGCACCACTCAGCCTTCACGCCATAAGCTCTATGGTGGAGCCATAAGCCTTAGTTAAAAACATTTTCAGCTGCTTTACTGGCCACTGTTGGGGACAGGATGCTAAACCAAATGGACCTTTGGTCTGATCCTCCTTTGCTCCCGTTTATTTGCCTTCTCCTTATGCATCATTCGGAGCCTCTGGGCACAGATAACCGTCCACATAGTTTTCCTCTGCATTTGGCTTCTGGGTCAGAGACGCTTTGGACCAGCCAGAGCCTTCTTGCAGTTAGCGATGAGTGTGCAGACCTCAGTTAAGTACCAGAGTGAACCTACACAGCAGGAATTCCAATGGGCAACCCTGCAAACCTTGCTGGGCAACAAAGAACTAAGCTAGCCTCAGCCTCACGCAGAAGTAGCCCCTTGTATTTATGAAGGCAAGCCCTTGACTACTGCAGCTAACAAATTTTAAATACATATGTGGTTAGCTAAGGCAACTGGCAAGTTTTTAAGGGCCACGACTGGGTAGGCTAAGTGCTTTGAGAGCAAGTACTATATAAGAGCGAAGTAATATTATTTTATGGCTCCCACCACTGTAGTGTCTAAGCACCATGAAAACATTCCTCACTTGCCCCTCACAAGACTGACAGTGGGGCCCAAGGTACAAGATGATGACATGAGTTGCCCAAGGTCTCACAGGAAGGCAGTGGCAGAGCCAGTGCCTTACCCGGGAGACCAGCCTCTCGCCACCAACTTTCATCTGTGCGAGTGGCATGATTTGTGATCACAACTGCTTATGAGTGTGAAAACGCAGAAGGAAGGAATTGCAACGACTTCTGAAATGCAGCCACCTCTTGGGTGAAACATAGCAACTGCATTACAGAGTTGAACAAAAACAAAAACGCCTTCCCAGGGCTTCATGCCACTCATTTATGATAAAAGCCACATTGAGAAACATGCACCTGCACTGCTAGCTGTAATCTTATTTAGCTGTCATGTGAGCCTGTAGAGAAAAAATTGCCTTAAAATAACAGCAATTGGGATATTATACTATTCCTAAGTTTGCAGGTGGAGTGAGGTGTGTGAACAGTGTCAAAACTAAACAGCCAAGAATAAAAAAATAACTCCAAGGGGTTACATCTTGGAGACACAACAGAATTGCCAAGAAAAATGATAAAGGATTTTTCAATCGCCGGTTACATCCTGTCGGGAGCTTTCCACGGTGGTGGTGCAAACCGGGTGTACCTCAGTGTGGCTGTTGGAAGTGACACAAGCATTGCCATGATACAGTGGCTTTCTGCACACAGCACAAGACCTGACAAGTCACCTCTGTTCCCAAGCCCGGGTAAGGTGCCAGCACTGGCCGACCTCGGTCCCCACTGCACTCAATGGGCATTTTGCCATTTTCTTCCCGAGGACCAACACTGGCAGCCTTTGACAATCGGAGCTCTCCTCTGTTGTGTGTCAAAGTCCTCCCCCGGGCTTCTCCCATTTGGCAGCTAGCCTGCTGGCGTTTACCCGCTAACTTCACTCAGGAATGTAGACACGGCTGGATCAGGTCTTCCTGCACCATTCAGCTAGAATTTGAACCCCTGGCTTTCACCATGGGCAGTGGGCGAAGCAGGCCCCTCTCAGATCCCTGCAGCCTGCAGCTTGGGCTGGGTGGGACAGCTGGGGTGAGCTGGCCAGCGGCCGCAGGGGGCAAGCAGGCTGGGTCTCGGGGCAGCTGGAGTAGGGCTCCTCCAGCCACAATGTGGGTTCAGGGCTTTGGTGGGGTGGGGGATAGGAGGGAGGGGCCTCTGGTAGAAGGGGCGGAGCCAGGGGCTAGATTCTCTGACAGTGCGTTCACCCCCCCCCCTTTGTTTTACGGGAATGCGCATGTCTAATTGTCTAGGAAAACCTTGAAACCACATTGAATGGCCTTGACCCAGGCGCAGGTCAGCTGTGGCCTGTCAGCTCCACGGTGCATTCACATCCCAGTTCTGGTGCAGGGAACATTTAGCAATCCAGCGTGAGAACGGGATTACCAGGGGGCATCACACCAGCACAGCTCTTAATCGGTCACACGGGCAGGTGGCAGCCCAGCAATCACATGCTCCAAATGAGTCCCACATGCGCATCTGGCCTGACTGCAGTACCGCGCCGTGCGCGTCTTGCTGTGGTTGTTATGAAACAGTAGTGCCCACGGACCAACCGCCAATAGGCGCTGCTGTGCATAGGCTCAGAGCAATAGACAGGCTCTGCCCTGGCAGGGTTTCACTTGAACTAGACCCACCAGTCACCAGGTAGGGGACGGAGTAGCGCGCGCTCCTAGCAGCATGATCTAGGTCAGTGTTTTGCAACCTTTTTTTGCTCGTGGCCCCCTTCTGAGCCTCGTTTACCTCTGTGGCCCCCCTCAGAGCTGCTGTTGGAAAAAAAGGTACGTAATTTACCTAATGTTCCGGTTTTTCCATGTGGCCCCCTAGAGGTAGAGCGTGGCCCCTGGGGAGCCATATGGCCCACGGTTGAGAACCACTGAGCTAGGTGATGGAGGAAAATGTCATGTTAGTGCCCTGATTTTATTTTAAGCTGGGTTTAATTAGGAGCTGATCTGGTGCTCTCTTAAACTCTGCACCAGGGGCGGGAGACCTTTTTTGGATTGGGGGCTGCTGACCCACAGAAAAAATCAGTCGGGGCTGCTTAAAAGTGAGAAGTAAAAACACCCAAAAAACCCCTCACTGACATGGCCCCCCCGACTGAGAAGCAGAACAATACTCCCCACGTTCCCCTCACATGCCAGACCCTGGGGGGGCCTAGGTGAGTAGATTTTGTGGGGCCCCCCCTTAGGCTCTGGGGTGGGGCCAAAAATGAGCAGTTCCGTGTGTGGGAGGGGGCTGCCAGGAAGTGGGCTTCAGTTGTGGGGGACGGGTGGGTCTGGGAGGGTGCAGGAGTGGCGTGGGGGTGCCGCAGAAGGCTGGGGGTGAGGGGCCTGCAGGGTTGGTGTGCCTGCTCTAGCTCCCTGATGCTGGGGTGGTGGGGAGCCCCGAGCTTTATGGGTCCGATTCAGGCACGCTGGGGGGCCGAATCTGGCCCCGGGGGGGCAGTAGGTTTCCCCACCCCTGCTCTACAAGGAGAGGAACCGTTAAACAGAAAGAAAAGGGGCGGCTGAAGCAAAGGGGGAAGGCGAAGAGGATAGGTCAGGGGAGACAAGGGTAAGGGGCAGATGAGGCGTGACAGTGAGGTCAAGCGACTGGGCAGCCTGTAGCAAACAACCAACCAGCACAGGGCAGAAAAAGTCCAGACAAAACTGTGAAGTTCATGGGCAAAAGAACCTCCCAGTGGCTGCTCCTACCACCCAGAGTCTCTTCCTGGTTTGTCTGCTACCAAGGGGAGAGGAGGGGAAGAACCGCATGGGTCCTGGTTTCCCTAGTAACCTTGGATAGTTCTGGGTCCTGGGCTGGCTGGCTCCAACTGGGCCCCCATTTTATCCCCTGTGACGCTGCCCACTAATTCTAGCTAACCCAGGCCCCGATCCCACTAGGCACATGGCGTTGGAGCAATGCTCTGAGCCTGTCCAGAGAGAGATGGTCAGTTCCCTAGCCGGCTGGCTGAGTAGGAGCGGCAATTCAGGGTAGTCAAACACTGGAATAAATTGCCCAGGGAGGTTGTGGAATCCCCATCGCTGGAGATATTTAAGAGTAGGTTAGATAAATGTCTATCAGGGATGGTCTAGACAGTATTTGGTCCTGCCGTGAGGGCAGGGGACGGGACTCAACGACCTCTCGAGGTCCCTTCCAGTCCTAGTATTCTATGATTCTATGAATTCAGTCGCACGAGCCCGGGAGCGGGAATGCGCCCAGAGCTGGAGAGACCAGGCCTGACGGTTCCCACAAGACTTCACCCACCGGGGCTCCCACGTGATTAACATGGCATCACCAGGCCAGTCTCTCATTGGACGATCTGCCCGGCCTGAAAGTAGCACCGTGTCACACCCAAAAGGAGATTAACTTTTTCCTGGCAGCCGGGGCAACGTGGTGAACTCACAAGTGGCACCGTCGAGGGATGCTGCCATCTCGGGCCATGGCTGGCCCCCCCCGACGGGAGAGCTGCATCAGCCCAAAACAGACGGGGTGGATCATTCAGTGGGAACTCTGTCAAGTCAATGGCGTTGCACTCATTTTCACCACGTGAGAGTCCGGCCCCAAACATGAAACCCCCACCATGGGGCTGGCGCACACACAATCTACTAGCCTGGGCCCCCCTAAGCTCTGATGCGGGAGGGGAATGTGGGGAGTGTCTTTCTCCTTCTCCGTCGGGGGCCACCTCAAGAGGGTTCATTTGGTTGCTTGGGGGATTTTTTGCTTCTCACTTGAGTGCGGCCCCCGACTGATTTTTTTCTGTGGGTCAGCAGCCCCCGACCCAAAAAAGCTTCCCCCACCTCTGTGGGACATATGCTCATGAGCGGGCGTCTCCTGTTTTTTTGGGATGTTTCCTAAAGCCCCAACTCCAACTGCCATGAGCATCTCATCGGTCATTAAAATAATTCATTTCCACCCTCCGGGCTGTGAGGGAAAGCTTGGAAAATGAGGGCTCCTTCATGAGCAGGAAACTAGAAAACAAATAAAAGGCACAGTAGATAGATAATGATTTTCAAGCCAATCTTCTGGTGTGTGTGTGGGGGGGCATTTCATGCATTTTGAATAAGAACATAAGAACATAAGAATGGCTGTACTGGGTCAGACCAAAGGTCCATCTAGCCCAGTAGCCTGTCTGCCGACAGTGGCCAGCACCAGGTGCCCCAGAGGGGGTGGACCGAAGACAATGAGCAAGCGATTTGTCTCCTGCCATCCCTCTCCAGCCTCTGACAAACAGAGGCCAGGGACACCATTTCTATCCCCTGGCTAATAGCCTTTATGGACCTAACCACCATGAAATTATCTAGCTTCTCTTTAGCGCTGTTATAGTCCCAGCCTTCACAGCCTCCTCTGGCAAGGAGTTCCACAGGTTGACTACACGCTGTGTGAAGAAGAACTTTCTTTTATTAGTTTTAAACCTGCTACCCATTAACTTCATTTGGTGTCCTCTAGTTCTTCTATTATGGGAACTAATAAACAACTTTTCTTTATTCGCCCTCTCCACACCACTCATGAGTTTATAGACCTCGATCATAAAATATGCTGAATGCTGAATAATCATTGCCTAAGACAAGGCGTGGGGAATCTCAGGCCCAGGAGCCGGATGCGGCCCCCCCAGCTTGCCTGGGTCTGGCCCCTGAGGCTTAGGGGCCCTCCAACATTGGGGAACCCGTACTGGCACTCCAGCCCCACTGCCCCACCACAGGGCTGGATCACGCAACACCTACTAGGCTGGGTCACCCTGACCTCTAATGTGGGAGGGGAATGTGTGTGGGGGGGGTGTCTTTCTCCTTCTCAGTTGAGGGCCACGTCAGTGAGGGGGTTTTGTTTTGTTGTATTGTGTTTATTTCTCACTTGTGTGTGGCCCCCGAATGATTTTTGTGTGCATCAGTGGCCCCCCACTGCCCTCGAGCCAGAGGAAAAGAACCAAAGGCCCTGCAAGGGGAAATTCCCACCTCTTGTCCAGTCAGCATTAGGCCAGGAGATAATGAGAGGTTCCACGCCGCGGTGGCGGGAACTAGGCCATCCTCAGCAGACAAACCCTCAGGCCTGTACTGTGACACATGTACGGTACCTCCAGCGACACGGCATCCCACGGCTGCGCTGTGCCTTTTACTAATTATAAAGGCAAGGAGGCATCTGGCTTCCCCCTTGCCCCATGCTCCTGGAAGAGCTGGCTGGAAATGATGCACCGGGCAGGGTGGCGCATGCCGATTAAACGGATGATCTGACTAGGGCAGTGGTCCCCAACTTTTTGGGGCTGCCGGGCGCCTGGGGGCGGGGCCACACACCCGCTGCATGTCCGGGGGCCGGGCTGGCCCAGATCATGCAGCGGGCGCACATAAATGCCCCGGCGGGCACCACGTTGGGGGACCACTGGACTAGGGTTACCCGATGGTTTCAAAAAAATACCGGACACACGATCTCATATCGGGGACTGGCAGGGAAAGGCACGGGGCTGGCCGGGAGGAGGTCGGGTGGAGTGGGGCTGGCCGGGGAAGGAGTGGGGGAAGGAACTGGCCGGTGGGAAGCAGGGCTGGCTGGGAGGGGGCTGGGGGGAGCAGGGCTGGCCACGAGGGGGTCGGGAGGGCCGGGAACCAGCCGGCAGGGAGCTGGGCTGGCCTGGGCGCATGCAAATCCCGGGATGCTGCCCGTCCCACACATGGTCCTGGCGGGGCGCACAGGCGAGTCCGGCCCCAGGGATTCCATCCTGCTCCACACCCACCCCTACCCTCCTCTTCTCTACTATGTAGTTGCATACTGCCTGGCCGGCAGACACGCTCACTAAGTGTGACTCATGCAGAGTGAGCGTGTCTACCAGCCGGGCATTTTGCAGCTACGTACTGATACTCATGATAATAATAAAACTTACTTAATTAGAAAATACCGGACATTGATATGTCCGGTATTTTCTCAATTTGTTTCCCGGACAGAAAGCTCAAGTACCGGACTCTCCGGTTCAAAACCGGACTCCTGGCAACCCTAGATCTGACAGGGCTGAGCCGCACAGTGGGCACAGCTACTGTTTGGCTGTCTTTGCAGCCACCCCATTCGGTGCTGTGGAGACAGAGGTTTGGATGGCCTGTCATGGTGCGCTGCCTCTGGGAAGGGCGATTTTGGCCCAGCATCTCAAATTGGAATGTGTACCACTTGGTCAGGGGAGCCGGCCTCCCTCCATGGGTGTTTGCTGACTACACCCACCCTATTACCATTCCTGGTGTGCGGCAAGACATCCTTATGTGGCAGCTACCGGCGCGGTGTTTCTGTCTTATGTGTGCTCTCCCAGGCATTCCAGTGACTCAACTCAGAGAGGCCTCCCAGACCGAATTCAGCAGCCCTGTTTCCTCTACACCACAGTGTTGAAGAACAGGGGGAGGGCATTTGGTGAGGAGTGGAGACATCACCCCTGTCAGTTACAGCTGTGCAAAAGGGGCGTGTCACCCTGGCATGTTAGAACGAGGCCGTCTCCATCCAAGATCCCATGAGGCTTTTCACTAGCACAGGGGTGTATCTCCGGGGGGCCTAGCCAAATTGCACCCGGGGGGATTAGAGCATGCCCGCCGAGAGCTTTAACTGGTGACGTCATTTGTCCCTTGCAGCCCTACACTTCCAAAAGTGTGGGGTGTTGCTGATGCAGTCAGACAACAGGAGACGTGATCCCTGTGCGATAGTTCGGTATGTGTGCAAAGAACGTGGGGACCCTTTAGGGCGTGAGGAGCAATTCAATGCATGCAAGCTACTTACTGCATGGATACTTGAAGATTAAAAGCTGCCCGATTCTCTTTGTCACAAATTCGCCTCCCACTACGCCACCCGGACAGCAGAAATGTAACGCCCTGCGCCTCTCTCTTCAGACACCTTTAGTCTGCCACAGAGCTGCACAGGAGCCTCGCTCCACAGGAGAACCAAGCCCCTCATGTCTGGCCCGCAGGAGATTCCCGACACGGCGTGAACCCTCACTTCGTGTGGTGGTTTGCATGGTGGGGTGACCAGTTCGTCCCTAGCAAGAGAAATGTGTCCTGCAATGGCAGCTATTTCACGTCATTGAATGTGTTGCCTCAAAGGCCGAGAGAGCATAAATCAGTGGTGGGGAACCCATCCGGGTTCTCGGTGTGACATTTTGTTTACCGTTGCCCAGGCCTGAGGTTGCCCGATTCTGCTGGGTTTTGCCCGCGTAGGATTTTTCCCTACTGGTGTTACTCAAGTAACACGCCCACAAAGCAAGGGCACACAAAGGGTACGTCTAGACTACATGGCTCCGTCGACGGAGCCATATAGATTAGGTTTGTAGACATAGGAAAATGAAGCGGCGATTTAAATAATCGCCGCTTCATTTAAATTAAAATGGCTGCTGCGCTGTGCCGATCAGCTGTTTGTCGGCACAGCGCAGGAGTCTGGACGCTCCGCGGTCGACATCAAAAGCCTTTGTTGACCGCCCCGGTAAACCTCATCCCACGAGGCACAACAGGGCGGTCGACAAAGGCTTTTGATGTTGACCGCCGAGCGTCCAGACTCCCGCGCCCAAACAGCTGATCGGCACAGCGCAGCAGCCATTTTAATTGAAATGAAGCGGCGATTATTTAAATCGCCGCTTCATTTTCCTATGTCTGCAAACCTAATCTACATGGCTCTGTCGACGGAGCCATGTAGTCTAGACGTACCCAAAGTGAGCGGTGTGCTGATTGCACATCACACAGACTGTCAGAGCCGTGTGCTCCTTCTGCAGCCAGTCACAGGGCTGCTGCGGTTCCATCGGCACCCCCCCGCACATTCTAGGGACGCACGCGCAGGGAGCAAAACTGCCCCACTCAGGGAGACCGTCTTGGTTACGACAATCTTGCGGCCTATTGAGATGAAGGAGGCCGCTCATGTGGCCCACTCACTGGCCTAGCTAGCCCATCGCTGGCATAAATTAAAGCCCTTACTTAGCAGCAGCCCAAAAGGAATCTAAACCTGCTAGAGATGCACTCAAGGAAGAATAGCTCCTGAGCTCTAGCCAGGTCCTTTGTGGCTGGTGAGGCCCACAGATGATTAAAACCCCATGGATACGTTGCTCTCCACGCCCCACCCAACGGAGGGACAGACTTCGCCCCATGAAGGGGCCACAGGGCAGATCTTTTTAAAACAACAACCACCTCCCTTTGTGCACTAGCTAGAAATACTTGCAATTTCACGCCTGTAATTGTGCGTTGGAGCAGCTGGTATTTAAACCAGCTGTCACGCAGGCACACGTCTGAGGTCAGAATTACCCCCACTGCACCCACAATGATTTTCCAGCTGCAAAAGTTTAGGCCCCTCACGTGAGCCTTGGCCGAGGTCCCATTCAAAATCAGGCCTTTCTTACTGCACGCTTCTGCCGGCGGCCTTTTTAATAAGACGCAAAAAGCAATAAATTAAAAAATGACGAACGACTACTTCCTTGTATCTAGGAGGAGTGCTCTCTGTAGCCTTTTCCAGTTTTGTTTTTTCTGGGCCACCAGGACAATGCGTAGAGTTTCTGTCTCAGGTTCTCACCAATCCACTATTTCAGGCTCTTGGTGTATCTATGTACTAGCAAAACTTTATATAAGTTGATTCCCACACTCCCAAGTAGTGAATCATTAAAGGAACAAAGAAAGGTGCCTCCTTGTAAGCATCGCTACCACCAGCACTATGAACATACGCCCTGCTGCCTGCTTAACTCTTTATCAAAGCAAATACGCGCCAGTCAGCTCTGGAATTGCCTTAACCTTCAGATGGCAAGAGGAAATACATTCCTGTATCTCAAAATGTCAATACCAGGGTGAAAAAAGTCCCATGTTGTTCTGGCCTCACTGTGTCTTGGTGCTCCTAAGTGTTGCACCATTAGCTTCGACTAAGGGTACATCTACACAGCAGGGCTTAACTCGAAATAAGCGACGCAACTTGAGCTACGCTACTCGCGTCGCTTATTTCAAAAGTGGGAGCGTCGACACAGCACTTATTTCGAAATAGAGCCCTCGTCCTCCGACTTCCCTTACTCCTCGTGCAATGAGGGTTCCAGGAGTTGGTGTAAGCAGTCCTCCAGCTCGACAATATTTCGGCATTCTGTCGAAATAACGGCTTGTGCGTAGACGCGGACTCAGTTATTTCGGAATAACGTTGCTGTGTAGACGGACGCTAAATGTGGGAAGAGTCTAAGGAAGGGCAGCATCTCGCCCGTGTGCTTTGCACATTGCAAGATTAAGCCCCTGCAGAGCCGTTAGTGCTGGGCAAGGAAGCTGTTCGCTCGGATCCCTGGTTCAAATGATGCTTTCACATTGTCAAAGCCGGTCAAGAGGCAGGCTCATCTGGCCAGTTCTCCCCAAGCGCCTGCTCTCCAGAGCCATCCGTTTAAAGGTGTCACCCTGAGGAAAGGTTCTCCAGAACAAATGGAAATGGGAGTAGGGTTGTCACCTGTGTGGCTCCATGGGGCACAGAACACAGGTCGGGCTGGTTTCTGTGTGACATGCGCGAATAGACATGCCACCACTCCATGAAACGAGATCAGCTCCACGGCTTAGCACCTAAGAGAGAGAAGAAAAAAAAGCAGCAGCCATGCCAAAGGATTGCCACATCCTGGTCGCATTTCAAAATATGTCGGCAGCAAGAGGCACATGCTTGTGGCTGACTGCTCCTGCTCATGCCTCCAGCCTGAGGAATCTTCTGGCTCATCGGTCGGTTTCAGGGAGCCGTGGACAACTCAAGTGGGAGGTGAGGTAGGAGTCGATGAGTGATTAGCAGGGGAAACGATAGCCACGCTGGGCCCCAGGGCAAGGTGGGCGGGGCCAGCTCCATGCTCCTGGAAGGGGCGGGGCCTCGGATGGACGGGGCGGGGCCAGCCCCCCAGAGCCTTCAGCATTGCCTGGAGCACAATGCGCGCACGCATGCACACACACACACACACACAGACACACAGACACACAGAGCCTTTAGAGCTGTCTGGAGCAGCTCAAGGTGGTGATGGCAGCTGCGGGCCCCGGAGGCTTCATTACCACCAGCTGCCCCCTTGTCCCTCCCCTCTGTTCCCCCAGTCCTGAACAAGGGAATTTGCTGGACCAAGGAAGTTCCCCTGCCACTGGCCCCCCAGCCTGCCCCTACACAGTGGGCTGTGTTGTCCCAGTCACCTGCCCCTGCCTCCAAGGCCCAAACTGCTGGGCTGCTGGCCCCCGGCCCCAGCTGGACTGTCTGCCAGGTTGTCACAGGCTCCAGCACCAGCCCTGGCCCCTCTGTCGTAGGCTGCCACAGGCTGCCATGGGCTCCAGCTCTGGCCCCGCTGCTGCGGGCTGCTGCTGGCCCGGTCCCACTGCTGGGGGCTACCATGGGGTCCAGCCCCAGGGAATGGCCTAGATCATATGGATTTAAAGAACATGCTGCGTTACCTTTGTCACAAGATTGTAAAAGAAGACAGAGTGGACCTCGCCGTGGGCCTGGTGAATTGCCCAGTGGCATCTATTTTCAGTCAGCTAGCTGTCACGCTAGGAGACTGCCTGGCAAGCCAAAGCAACAACGGTTACCCTTATACCTTCGCTACACAACTTTTGCCGGCCTGTTTTACAAAGACACTGCTGGATGGCTTCAAAAACCGGAGCGGGAATCTGGGGTTTATGCGGGGGGTGAAGCTGATGACAGAGCTGTTCACCTACACAGCGACCTGTTTCTTTCAAGAAAAACTTTTGTGGGAGGGGGTGGGTGTGAAAATTAAACTGACGTGCAGCAAAGGCACCTTCTACGTAATGGGCAATGCAGAGGAGGGATCTCATTTGCATATTTTCTGCCGATCTGTTTTTGCGCTGGGGTTTTTGCGCAGAAACAAGCAGTGTGGATGTTTTCTTTTTGCACAAAAACCCCTTTTTCCGCAAGATCGGTATACCTCCTTTTGGGGGGCACAAGGAGCTCGTGGAAAAAGGGGGGTTTGCGCAAAAAGAAACCGCTGGCACATGGGCTCCACTAATTAAGTGGCTGGATGCTGGAGAATATGTATGTGTAAGGTGAGGTGGTGATCGTGGGGGGGAATAGGGGGTCACTGGCAGAGTGTAGTGGGGGAAGCAGGAGGTATGTGGGGAGTGAGGTGAGAAGAGAGGGTGGGAAAATTGAGAAGCACAGGGCTGTGGAGGCCAGAGAAAGAGATGACTTTCTCCAGGTCCAGGGCAGTAGCTGCCGGGGAGAGACGGCCTCCTTCCCAGCCCCAGCTCTGTGGCTGCTGTGGCAGGGAAGAGACCCCTTACTGATATTAAAATATGGGTCGTGTGCTTTTATTCCCAGAACACCAAAAGTTAATGATTAAGGGTTGTTTTCATAGAGAGCTTTTATCCAAAGTGCTTTACAGTAGTTAGCTCATGGTACAAACAACATCCAGAAAGATCATTGAGTGGTCTGCTGAGCCCCCTCGGCAATTTTCAAGCGGTCCGTGAGAAAAAAAGGTTTTCAAGCCATGGTTTTAGACCATGGGTTCCCAAACTGGGGGGGCGTGAAGAAATTCCAGGGGGGGGCACGAGGAGACCCAGCCTCTCCCCTCCCCCGCATCAAGTTTTGCTGCCCTGTTCAGTTTTGCTGCTATTTGGGGGGAGGAGCGTGAGGGTTTTTCAAAAATCAAAAATGGGGGCGTGATGCCAAAAAGTTTGGGAACCACTGTTTTAGACGGTCACACCATCATTGAGGGGCCACCCCCAGCCTTTTAGTTTAGCTTGCGTTTTGCCCACCCATGGCTGTGTCACTTGTCATTGGGGAAAAGCACAGAGCCATGTGACAAGGACAACTTTTGGGTTTCTTTGTTGCAAGACACAGCTCAAGGCCGACTGTCTGAAAAGACGTGGTTATGTAGTGAGGACCCTCTGGGAAGTGATGACAGAAACAGGCAGGGAGCGTGCAGATTTTGGTAAACCAAGCCACAGCTTCTCATGTCTAGCGATGCTCCTTTAGGGAGGAAGACTAACACCATCCACTTGTGTTACAAACCGAACCTTGGTGAAGAAATCCATTATTATGACGTCACCAGCCTGCACCCTTTTGTAAACAAAACCAACGAACACCCTATCAGACACCCCGATAGAGGTCCTGACAAATTTGGACCATCACAAATTATTTTGGACTTGTGTAAGGTAAAGTGTACCTCCCACAAGGCTTCATTATCCTGTTGTTACCTGTCAGAGTGGGTGGCAAATTTATGTTCCCATTGTGCTGAACCTGTGTGGAAACCGAGCAGCAGGAGAGGTGCGCCCATACTGATGAGAAGCGGGCCATCTTGGGGCCTTGACGCACGGTGGAATTGAACACAACCACAACAAAGGGGTATGCAGTGCCTAAAATCTCTGAACTCTCAGAAGAAACATCTGAACCTCTTTTAAGAGGCCATAAAAGGACACCTCCTCCACAAGAGGCTTCAGAAACAAGAGGCTGGCGAACAGATTGAGAAAAACAAAATCAGTACCTCAATGAGGTAACTCTTTGTGCGGCTCGCATGGTCAATATAACCCTGTACGCCGGCATCTCCCGGGTTGGCCACAACTCTGTCAGGATCTTGACCGAATTGCTCTGCCTTTACCCGCGGTCATCCCTTGCGCTACATGTTCTTGAGTTCTTGAAGGAACTGGGCTTGTTTAGTTTGGAAAAGAGAAGACTGAGAGGGGACACGATAGCGGTTTTCAGGTATCTAAAAGGGTGTCACAGTGGGGGGGGGCGGGGAAATTGTTCTCCTTTGCCTCTGATGATAGGGCAAGAAGCAATGGGCTTAAACTGCGGCAAGGGAGGTTTAGGTTGGACATTAGGAAAAACTTCCTTCCTCTCAGGGTGGTTAAACACTGGACTAAATTGCCTAGGGGGGGGGGTTGTGGAATCTCCATCACTGGAGATATTTAAGAGCAGATAAGACAGACACCTGACAGGGATGATCTAGATCAGGAGTTCCCAACCTGGGGTACGTGAAGCTTGTCAAGGGGATACGGGGAATATTTGGTAAATAACTAGATTGTCCTAATAGAAATATTCCAAAAGTAGTAGTGTTAGTGAAAAAAGTTGTGCATTCTAGAGTCTAAAATTTATTTCCTTTCATATTGAATAGGGGGTATGGGAAGGTTTACTAAAAGCCAAGGAGGTACGGGGACCAAAAAAGGTTGGGAACCTCTGATCTAGATGGTGCTTGGTCCTGCCGTGAGGGCAGGGGACTGGACTTGATGATCTCTCAAGGTCCCTTCCAGTTCTAGTGTTCTATGAGTCTATGATTAAGCACAGGCATTGCAGAGCGTAATAGTGTTTAATAAGCTGTCCAAGCTCAGTAAGCACATGTGCCGGAGCTCGCGGTTTATATCCCACGATGCCCATATCATGCAGTCATGGTGCCGTTGGACTGGGGCGTCCATGCCACAACCCTCACAACATTTGAAAAGACTGTGAATAAAGGCAGCATAAGCAGTCACACGTACCACAGGCCCCCTGCCTTTCTTACGCACACAACGTGCGACTGGCTCAGTCAGTTCCAGGCCAAGCCTCCTCTTAAACTCCTCACCGATGTCCTCCTCGGCATCTCTTCAATCATTTGTAGTGGCACTGAGGAGAAAAAAGGCGGGCCCAGTTCATCTTCACTGTCTGATGCAACGCCGTCCAGGGTCTCCACGTTGAGCTGCATAGGGATGGAAGACAAGAGGCTCATCAGTCTTCCTCACAAACAGTTGGGTTTTGGGGTTGCGTTCCAGCGTATCCATCAACGGCTGGGCCAAAGGGCTCCCCTTGGTCACTCCCTCCTCCTCAGAGCTGTCGCTGAAGTAGCCCTTCCTCCGAGGGTTCTTCAAAGCCCTTGGGGCTAAAAGAAGCTCTGAAGTTCTCAAGAAGGTGGTGAGGGAATCCAAGTTTCCTCTCAGAGTTTTCATGATTTCCAAAATAGGTGTTCTTGGAATGAGATGGCCTCTTCTGCATGGTGTTGGGACTTCTGGGGGAGATGCTGCACTCTGATTGGTAGACAGTGGTAGGGGGAAACCTTAGACGGGTCATATGACCCTCTTCTGGCTGCGTCTCCCCATCCCAGAACCTGCCCTGATTGGTCAATTCCACTCTTGGGGTGGTTATGTGGGGGAGGGAGATAAATCGATCCTGATTGGTGGAGGGTGGTGGAAGGAGTTCTTCGAGGGGTCACACAACCCACTGCCAGATGGTTCGCCCTACCCCAAAACTCCCCCGATTGGTCAGATCTGCTCTTGGGGAAATCTTCTGCAGCCAAAACCCATCCTGATTGGTAGAAGGTGGTGGGAGGAGCTCTTAGGGGGTCACCTGACCCATTTCCGGTCCAGTCATCCCGCTGCATAAACCGCCTGATTGGTCAAATCTGTTCTAGGGCAGTCGTACAGGGAAACACATCGTGATTGGTCACATGATGCCCTTTACTTCCAGTCATGTGTCCATCTTGACCCAGAAGTAATACCCCTAGGACGTGGATCTTTAAGTGACAGGTGGGAAGGGGCTTGAAGGTCATGGGGTGGGATCAAAGTCTGCTTGATGGTAGGGCCCGTATACTACTGTCAGCAGCATCTAAATGTTGGAATTGGGTACCCAAGTAGCTTTGTGGCTCTGGCGCCAAGTGATCAGATGCTTTTGAAATGGTGACCATTTAGATTTGTCTTTTGGAGAACTAGGCCTTCAAAACAGCCTGATCAGTGCCATTTGGAGGTTTGATTCCCCACTGCCTTACTCCAAATTTTATGCGGATGCCATTGTGCTGAAATCACAGAAGCAAGGCCATGGTGAAACATGTTTGTCTTTCCCCGGCATAAAAATCAGTCCAGTGGGCTAATCAATCCTTAGCAATGAAAGTGGCTTATTTGTTTACTAGGGGAGGTTGGGAACCATGTAAGAACTTGTGAGTGGAGGGAAATATACAGCTGATAGATCTACACGGTGTCTGAGACACTGTGTGGCAATCAAATCACTGAATCATTAGTTGTGTTTGGCTAATTACATACAGCCCTGGCATTTGGCTCCACTTTGCAACCAGATCAGGCAGCTGCCTGGGACATGCAAATACCAGGGACAGGAAACTATTTGGTAGTTGTTTATCGCGTGTGTGGCTGCAATCTGTGGGGGGCAGAGATAGGCCAGTTTGCTTAAGGCAGCAAGGAGGCCGGGAGTGACTGGTGAAAATGTTTCTTTCCCTGTCACCGGATATTTGCTTTGTGAGTGCTGTCCCATGCAGTGTTTGCTCTGGGTGAAGATGGGGAGGGCACAGATCTGCCTTTATTGCTCCAGAAGCAGTTACAGCAGAGTCTGTACGGGTCTGATTATTATGCAATACTGTGCACAGAGAAAGGCATTTCAATCCCATGCTGAAAGCGAGATGCCTCCAGTGTCGTTTGTCTTTGAACAATGGTGACACGTTTTTTTTATTGTTCTTCAGTATACTTCCCAGCTGAGAGAGATTCCCTCATACATAGTGCAGCGTACAGGAATAAAGTAGGGTCCTCCTACGTAGTCCGTGTGCCCACCTATGGTACTGCCTCTGTTCTGTGTTTTAGAAGAAACCGGTTAGAGCCATACTCTGTGTGGAGCTATGTGTGTTTGTGGATAGTTAATAAACATGGTTATTTGGGACCAACACTGCACGTGTGGGCTTTGTCGTGGAGAGCCCAAAAAGACACTTCACACGTTGCTTAAATACTGCCCAGGCTGGTGAAGAAACCTCACACTTTAACCACTTAGGCCCAACAAGGAAAACAACAGAACACCACTGGTCATCCCCTACAGTGGTGTTTCTTAAACTTTTTAAGACTGAGGAACACCAAACAATTTTTTTTTATGGGGAACACCAAGGATTTTTTTGTTGAGCAAAAAAAAAAAAAAAAAAGGAAGTTTGCCCCTTTAAGGGTGGCCATTCCCCAGAGAAAAGTTGTTAACCAAAAAAACCCCAAAAAAACAAACAAACAAAAATTCTGTTCTTTCCATGGCACACCTCCGATTGCCTCACTGCACATCGGTGTACCGCAGAACTCACTTTAAGAAACACTGCCCTACAGCCCCCAACTTACACCCCTCCATCGCATCATTAACGATTTACAACCTGGAGAACTGACTCTCACAGGCCTTGGGGGATAGGTCAGTCCTCGCCTACAGACAGCCCCCTAACCTGAAACTAATTCTGTCCAGCAACACCTCCATCATACTCTCCCAGGAACCCACCTCTGCAATCAACTCCAGTGCCAACGCTGTCCACACATCTACACAAGCGACATAACAGGGCCTAAGCACATCAGTCACCATATCAGGGGCTCATACAACTGCATATCCACCGATGTGATCTATGCCATCAAGTGCCCGCAATGCCCCTCTGCCGTGTACATTGGCAAAAGTGGCCAGTCTCTGCAACAAAGGATTAATGGACACAAATCAGACATCAGAAATGGTAACACACAAAAACCGGTTGGGGAACATTTTTAACTTGCCCGGGCACTCACTGGTGGATCTAAAAGTGATTATACTCTTACAAAGCAGTTTCAAAAACCAGCTGGAGAGAGAAGCTGCAGAACTTGGTTTCATTTACAAGTGTGACACCTGTAATCAAGGTTTGAACAAAGAGCTAACCTGGATGGGCCGCTACATTCCACGCCCTAATGACATCAAAAGCTAAGCACCGGGTACTTACAGCCCACTCTATTAGCACGGACACTCTAATTGACAAGATTGTTTTCATTTTTCTCCCCTTCTCTTTCCTTCCCCATCCTTCTCTCTTTCTCTGCTATTTATTTGTCCCCGGGACCCCTTGCTCCATTCATCTGAAGAAGTGGGTTGTGCCCATGAAAGCACATGATACCATCTACCTGTTTTGTTAGTCTCTAAGGTGCTGCAGAACTTTTTGTTGTTTTTTTAAGTTCTAACAACTTATGTGAGTGAACCCCTCTCCAGCGTGGCTGATGACTAAATAAGTGCATGCAGATGGGAGAGAGAATGTGAGAAGCTGCTGTCGACTCATTGTTCTTTGGTTGCTTTCAATAAGCCAGGTGTGAAATTCAGGGGGCGGATGGGTTCTTCTTGGTGAAACCAGGAGCAGAACTGTGAAGCTAGGAAGACAGGTCTTCAGCTAGTTTAAATATAACTCACGCTGAGTGGCAATGTCTTTTAGGAATACAGGAGAAGTTTGTTTCCATGGGCTAGCTGGACAGTGTACAACCAGATTCTGAGTGATCCCGTGTGCCCAAGGAACACAGGAATGACCTAGTCAGTGAATCTATAAATCTCGTGTCTACTATTGTCCCCTATCTCCTGAACCACTGTCTTTAGATGGAAAGCTTCTCAGAGCCAGGGTTGCTTTTAAAGAGTTTGAAAATGCCCAGCACATAGTGGGTGCTACCGCAAATAAAGAATATTACCACCAATAATAATGTCTACCACACCCTTCTACTGGATGGAATTAGAACTGCTTATCCGTGTGTCATGTACCCTATACTACTTACAGGCATGGTGGGATTTCCCAGCGCTCAAGTTACAGAGGTTTGTCCTTATAGGCCAGGGCACCACTGACCATTTCCATAAAGTGTTCTCTGCCTGTGGTCCGCAGTCTATGGCCAGCAATGAAGTCCCCAAAAGACCCATATTTGTTAGAATTGCTTCAGGACTGACTTTCTACCCTTTTCTTCCCCTGATGCTAGAGACTTACCCCAAATTCTGTTTCATCTAAGTGACATCCAGGAGAGGCCCAGCGTCAGCTGGAATGGGATATGGGACAACAGGGTTTTATTTGTTTTTTGTAACGAGGTGAAGCTGTTCTGGGCATGGCTTACATAAATGTTAGAATTGTCAGTAACAGAAGGGGGCCTAGCATGAGCCCAGGATGGGCTTCTGTGAATGAACATGTAAAATCAAAATGAATAAGTGTGCAATTGATGTCTTCATGTGAGGCTAAATTCTGCCTCTGGATGTGCACACAGTGCTCCTACGGACGTGGTGGATACGAATCCTTGCTTGAGATATAAAAATACCGTCATGCCCAGGAAGATATCCTGCATGCACGGCTCTCTCCTTGGACCTCACCCACCCACGCACACCCCAAAACCAACTGCCTGGCCCTATAAACAGCCACACAGCTGGGGAGCCTGCAGGACAAAGCTCAGCTACGGCGTAGCCCTGGTGCTTGATCAATTTAGCATTTACAGTGCAAAACACAGGCCTATAAAACCCTCTGATTCAATAACGAAGACAGGGATTGTCAAAAGCCTTCCCCCATTCCAAGGCCATGGGAGTTTTACCATTGCTTTCACAGACGCGGTGGTAAGCTGGGGCTAAGCACGTTAGCGTTTCCTGCCCGCTAAGTCATCCTTATTTTTCTGCACAGGAACCTGCTACAAGACATCGGTCACTTCCCGCCAAGTGTGAACGTGCCACTTACACCCTGCAGATGGCAATGGAGCGTATCTCAGCCAGTGGTATGAGTACCCTTAGGGGGTACTCGAGAGAAGTCTGGGGAGTATGTCGCCACAACTGAAATTTGGAGAAAACTGAATGTTTGTTTTAAGTTTTACAGCACTTTATTATTTTTGTACTTTTTGCACCCCAAAATTTTATCACCTGCCCGGCTACAATTAAGTTGTTTAAATAAAAGTGTTGCAATGGTAGAAAAAAATTGTTGTGTGTCTGAAAACTGTAGGTACTGGGGGTACTTTTTTTTTTTTAAAAGGGATATTTTATTAAAAAAAAAAAGGTTGAGAAACACTGTTCTATAGCATGTGAGTACATGCCAGGGGATTACGGATTCATCTTCCCCACGGTCTTGGAGGGAGGGAATGGGTGTTATTCTAATTTTGCAGCAGCTTGCCCCAGGTCACACAGGCTGTCTGTGACGGAGCTGCCATCAGAATTGAGAGCCTTTCCCCGCCACAATCACTTCCACGTGAACGTACATGGATTCTACATGAGGTAACAACCTCTAGGATGAGGTCGGGGTGGTTCCCACTTGGGCCAGATTTTCCTCCCGGGTCTGAGATTTGTGCTCCAGGGAATGCAGAGCAGCAAGGCCGGCGAGGACGGCAGAATGCGGCAGGACGTCAAGCGCGTGCTGTTCTCTGTAGGGAAGAGAGAGCAGAGAGGATCGGCAGGGAGTTGAGGAAGCCTTCTGAGAGATAGGGGCCTGGGTCACGGTTCGTGGTGGAGAGGAAGCCAGGCATGGATGGCGGGAGAGGAAGCCATTTGAGAAGGTGTTGCAGGAGACTGGAGGATGAACAGCAGTGATATGCCTGGAACCAGGCCAATGAGAACTCCCCAGGCAGAGGGAGCCGGGTGGAGGAAAGGCTCAGCAGACAGCTGCTGAGAGAGGCTGCAGAGAAGCCAGGCCTAAGGAGACAGAGAGAAGTAGGAAGCAGCTCTAGGAATTGTGAAGCAAGACAATTTGCCACTGAGCGCAGACATGCAATAGAGGTTTGCAGGCCATAGCACATACTGGTATTTCAGTGTTTGTTCTTGGCCCTAATTGGGATGAAAATTCATGGAACAGCAAGTTCAGATTTTTTTTCAAAATGTTGAAACGTTTCGTTTCCACTCAGTTTGACACTGAACTGTATCAGCCTAAGCCACTGGGGTGCCTCATGGGAGCTGTAGTTCAAATACTTTATGCCCCAGTTTTCCTCTGGGAGCTGGGCTTCCCACTCAGACTACATCTCCCAGGATGCTCTGTGGTCCTGGGACTCCCAGGAGGCACCACAGTGGCTATACTAGCAGGGATGTTGCAGTGCATCATGGGAGATGAATATCCAAGTAGACATCCTGGCCCACAGAGGAGAATGGGAGCAGAAGGCATGTGAGCTACATCCCCATGAAGCATGGATGGACACAGACTAGTGCTGAATCAATCCAGTGTTTTGATTCAAGTCAACCTCAAACCACTTCTCCATTTTGGAAAAATTCCAAGTTTCCTTGTACCCCGCTCTCCTCTACCTCATTTCTGTTGTGCTAATGGTGATAGTTACTGCATATTGGTATAAAGTACATTCCACATACCATATAAAGCAGTGTTTCTTAAACTGTGTTCTGTGGCACACCGGTGTGCCGCAGAACAGTCGGAGGTATGCCATGGAGACCAACAGAATTCAAAATGGCCACCCTTAAAGGGGCAGGTGACCTTTTTTTTTTTTCTTAATAACTTTCCCCCTGTCCCTTTATCCCCGACCCTTTTTTTTTTTTTTTTCAACAAAAAATCCTTGGTGTTCCTCATAAAAAAAAAATTATTGTTTGGTGGTCCTCAGTCTTAAAAAGTTTAAGATACACTGGTATAAAATAACCATGCACACATCAATGGCTCCTCCTCCAAGTGAGTTAAAGCTAGATGCACCTTGAAAGAATAGCCCAGGTAAATGCTCATGGCCCACAGTGAGCAAAAGCCTGGTACCCCAAGACCCAGGCTTCGGATTGGGTGAAGTTTGGACATTTTGGGGCACCTATGAAAAATGCCAGGGAATGGGGAATACTTTGAGCATAAGCCACAAGTCAGTCAGTCCGTTAAAACACCCCACCAAAGACAGGAAATGCAGGGTTAGCTCCAGGATGTTGATTTACCTGAAACTTTATCATGCGCCTCCAGAACACAGTCTCAGCAGGATAAACTAAATATTGCACAAGCGACTGTGGGCATGTTGCGTGGCTGCACGGCCCGCCAGCTTGTGTGACGCCTGCCCTCCGCCCCCAAGGGGAGTGCTCATGAGTGCTGGTGTCTTTCTGAATCTGAAATTGATCCGCAATGGCACCCAGCGGGATCGAGTGGGCATGAGGGTGGGGGTTGCATGCGCACATGAGCGCTCCCTACAGCCCACTCCTCCACAATACCAGCTCAGTCCAGTTGTCTTGCCTAAGGAAGTGGGTTTGATGGATGCCTGTGCTCGGAGCAGGTTCTGCTGAGACCTATAATGGTTTGATTAGTACCACGCCAGCCTGCACGAAACGTGCAAGCCTGCTTGCACCAGGGCTGGCCAGAGGGAAACTGCACCCCAGGACTGTCCCAATAGGAGCGCCAAACATCTCGGGCTCATATCTCCTTTGTAAAGCTGGAGGAGCTCCGCTGAAGTGAATAGAGCTGGCTGCGATTATTTAACTATCCCCATCCGGCCCCAACTTCCTTTAATCTGGCTCTACTGAAATATTTCAGGCACGCGGGGATCTGATGACTGCTACAGCATGCAGGTGTGGCCTCCAATCTGCTTAAATATGCTGCCAGAGCTGTTCTGTGGACTCTAAGCAAGGACATGCAGCGGGAGATGGGGGTTGCCGCTCAGCGTGATTGGCACAGGAAAGAACAGAACTGGGGCTCACTCATTGCAGAAGCTGCATGTTTCATTCTGACCGAGATCCTCCTATGCTCTTGTGTGTATATCGATTAATGGTGTCAAAGCGGGCCAGTCAATATTATTTATTATTTTCATTACGGTTGTGATGAGGGCCCCCCGTTAGGATTGGCGCCCTGTTGTATCAGGTAGCTTGCATTGGATATAGGGCTTCTGATTTTCAGTGTTCACGGAGAAAACATCCCGCCCAAAACGCTATTGGTGTCTATCTGATTAAAGAGTGGAAAGCCACAAGAAGTGGTTACTTATATCAAGGGCTTGTCTCCACGGAGCAGTAATATGGGCAGGGAGTGTGGGGGAGTGATTTCTAATGCATATTAATGTATTGTGAGTTATTTTCTCCCTGTGGGTGTGCACGAACGTGTCCCTAGTGGGGTTTAACATAGAAGCAGTTAAAACACACTAGGGAACATTACAAAGAGATTACTCATTAAGGCATATGCTACCGTAATGAGTAATGTAAATAATGGACATGAACACCCGCTCAGTGTGCAGCGGCAGTCAAAAAAGCAAACAGAACATTGGGAATCATTAAGAAAGGGATAGTTAATAAGACAGAAAATGTACCTCTCTATAAATCCATTGTACCCCCCACAACTTGAGTACTGTTTGCAGATGTGGTTGGCTTACCTCAAAAAGATCTATTGGAATTGGCAAAGGTTCCGAAAAGGGCAATAAAAATTATTCGGACATGGGACGGCTGCCATATGAGGAGAGGCTGAGATTTTTCAGTCTGGAAAAGGGAGGACTAAGGGGGGATATGCTAGAGGTCTATAAAATCATGACTGGTGTGGAGAAAAAAAATAAGGACGCGTTATGTACTCCTTCTTTCACTCTAAGAATCTCCACCTGCGTAGTGAGATAAGAGAGAGAGGAAAAATAAACCTGTCCAGAGCTCATAGGTTTGGGATCAGTTTGGTATTTTTAGTTTTTGTTTTTTAACTTTGCAAATCCTAATTCCTGTAAATCCACATTTTTTGAATATATCACAAGATCTAATTTATTAATAGAGTCTTTGAAATTAAAACCATTATGATCATCTTGTCTGACCTCCTGTATAATGTGGACCATGGATTCCAAGTGAAGGGAATTGGTCTTCCTTGTTACATAAGGCCTGATGTAGATAGTCCATATGTATTCAGCAAAGCACTTAAGCAGGTACTTAAATACACATGTGCTCAAATGTTTTTGCTGATCCGGGATCTAAGGGAACACTATTAAGCCCAATAATCAGTGAGTGAAGCAGAAAGGTATCCAATCTTCATGTAGGGCACATCTACACTGCAGGGCAAAAGCCGAATTAAGATACACAACTTCAGCTACGTCAATTGTGTAGCTGAAGTCAAAATAGCTTAATTCGGCTTTTGGGGCTGTCTACACAGTGGGAAGTCAGAGGAGGAACACTCTTCCTTCGACTTCCTTACTCCTCATGATATGAGGGTTACAGGAGTCGGAGTAAGAAGAACTCCAACTTGACATTATTTCGAAATAACGGCTTGCTGTGTAGACACGCACTATGGGCAACTTGCATGGGGGCCAGGCTATTCCCTCGTTCTAATCTGCTACAGTGTTGCCAGCTCTTGTGATTTTTACCATGATTCTTGTGATTTGGGGAGAGAGGGCGTGTTCTTAAAGTCCCAGCTCTGGAGTCAAGTGGGAATCACAGCTTTTTTTGAAAAACGAGTGCACTTTTGGCTCTCATAATTGCAACAACAACAACAACACAAGTATGAAAACATGTCACCTGTACACCCCAGTGACTCAGCAACTGGAAGGCAAGCTAAACGAATTGCAAGAGCACAGTTTTCAAGCCAATCTCATGACGTTTGAAATGGCGGGGTGGGCAGTGCTACTGATAGGACCTAACCAGCAGTCATACCCCCAGCTGAAGCAGCAGCAGAAAGTCTCAGTTTGTTGATTGGAGAAATGAGCGCTGAGGTGGGCCACCAGAACTCCTGGGTTCTGCCTACTTTGCCATTTACTCACTGTGCGGCTTTCGACAAGGCCCACCGCCTGTCTGCCTCAGTTATCCCCATCTGTAAAACAGAGCCAGTGTTATTTCACCTAATTAACTTTGCACACACAAAGTGCTCTGCACAGACTCCAGATGCCTCTTAATCCTGGTCTTCTCTTTGGAAAATGAATACTAGGTTATTGTCTCCCCACCTGCAGTACTGCGTATATACTGCTGCCCTCTACTGGATGGAAAGGGTACGTTCTCCTTCTAGGGAATTAAAATAGTGGTCAGCAGCCATGGAGAAATTACATAGAGTCATAGAATCATAGAATACTAGGACTGGAAGGGACCTCGAGAGGTCATTGAGTCCAGTCCCCTGCCCTCATGGCAGGACCCAGTACTGTCTAGACCATCCCTGATAGACATTTATCTAACCTACTCTTAAATATCTCCAGAGATAGAGGTTTAACCACCCTGACAGTTAGGAACTTTTTCCTAACGTCCAACCTAAACCTCCCTTGCTGCAGTTTAAGCCCATTGCTTCTTGTCCTAGCCTCAGAGGCCAAGATAAACAAGTTTTCTCCCTCCTCCTTGTGACACCCTTTTAGATACCTGAAAACTGCTATCATGTCCCCCCGCAATCTTCTCTTTTCTAAACTAAACAAACCCAATTCTTTAGCCTTCCTTCATAGGTCATGTTCTGTAGACATTTAATCATTCTTGTTGCTCTTCTCTGGACCCTCTCAGCACATATTTATGCTGCAGGTACGCAGAGAGGTTGGGGCAAAAGCAGATCACAATCCCAAAGTTTGTTTGTTTGGGGTTGGTTTTTTTTTTGTTTGGTTTTTTTTTTGGCTCATTAGCAGTCAAACTTCTCTTAGAAAAAGTAGTAGCGTTCATAAGGTCCTTCTGCTTACGTGCTCTCATTTCCAGCTCCATTTTTTTTAGCAGAAATACAGCCAAGTATCTCACTGGTCTCCCAAGGATTTGGCCCTATCTTTGCTCATTATTGGCAGGCTCTGAAATAAACAGTCTGTAAACTTTCTAGGGAAACTATCTGCACTCGGGTAGGTGTAAGAGTATTTAGCCTGCTTAAGAATGATCACTGTGCTGAAAAAAAAATATATCTCATTCAACAAGGATTATAATACAGCTACCATCCCATCTGACAGCCGATTGTATGGATGTGAGTGGAAAGATAGTGTTAAATACTATCCAAGATGCCCCCCTCCACACACATTCTTAACTGCCTTTGAAAAGAAGGGCTGTGTGTGTCCTGAATTGTTTCTGTAATTATGATGAGAAATAGAGGTGGGACCAAAACACCCCATACTGTTTTGTGATGGTGGTAGGGATAGCTTAATGAAGCACCTCGTCATGGAAAATGCCTACTGTTGAATTGCTGGAAAAACCTTCAGGCTAGTCTGGGCTGAGGGTGGGTATGGCTATGTGATTAAGGCCTGGATTTATGATGAAGGAAATCAGTTCCCTGCTCTGTGTGATCTTGGGTAAGTCACTTAATCTGTCTTGTGCCTCCATTCCCCAGCTACCGAATGAGAAGAAAAATTGTTTTATGGGTTGCCTATATAGATTGCAAATTCCTTGGGTCAGGGGTGTGGCTTAATATGTGTATTCACAGCACCTAACACACCTTGAGTACAAGTAACTAACAACGGTGTCTGGTATTCCAAAGAGCATTCATGACATGCTATTCATGGCATGCTGTCTAAGTACATGCAGCTAGAACAGAAGGTAACTCAATGACTTGTATGTATTTTTTGCCTTAGATTTACTTCTCCACTGGAGATCAAAGGTAATGAAAACTGGAGCAAATTATGCACACTTGTTCTACACTTTGATTTCTTTCTTTAATCCTTGCTCTAATTTGATCTTCTCAGAGCCACCTATTTTCATTCTTCAACTGTATACATGTGGTTTTCCTCCTTAAATATGCATCAGTCCAAGGCTGGTATACACCAGGATCACCTGCATTCTTCAGCTTCATTCAGAGTTTATTTGCGTCCTTTCTTTGGCTAAATCTTAACCTTTCTCTCTCTTCATTCTGTACAACAAGAGGAACCATTTCCACTGGGGCATTGTGAACAGGCTGTTCCTGTAAATAGTCCCTTTGTTCTCACATTCCTTCATTAAACAACCCCCAAAATGGATTGTCAAAATGCTATGTTTGTAAATGTCAAGTACAGTACTTAAACCAACAAAGGATTATTTAAAAAGGACAAATACCCAACTTCTATTAATTCTGAATGCACACAGCCAAGGTTATTTTTAGCCATTATTATTAGGTTCTCAGAATCGACTTTCATTTCCATTATATTCAGGGTGTAAAGAACATACCAAACCTGATCCAAAGCCCATACCAGTCATTGGGACGACTCCCATTGTGACCAATAGGCTTTGGATCGGATCCATGGATTAATGCTGATTAGAGTTGCCGACAACACCCATGGGTGATGTTTCTGCTAATGTGAACAGCAGTGAAATGGTTAGCAGCAGCAGCAGGGACAGCCACCGCTGGTCAGGGGGCCAAGTATGGGGAGGGCCGGCTCCGTGCCCCTGGAAGGGGTGGAGCCTCTGGCAGAAGAGGCGGGGCTAAGAACAGTCAGCTCTTAGCGTCACCTGGAGTGCAGCACTGGGTCCTCCCTCAGAGCTCTGTGGAGTGGCGGAGTGACATTCCCGCAGCATTTCAAAGGGGTCCAAAGCTCCCAGCCACCACCAAAGGCGCTCCAGGCCCCTTTGAAACACCAGGCCCCTGTGCAGCTGTCCCTCCCACCCCTGCACTGTTGGTGGGCCTGGTTAGCAGCCTTGACAGCTGGGGATATGTGTGTAACGACCTACAATAGGGCTCTGTTTCCATATGTAAACTACATGGAGAGGCATGTACAGTCATCACAACTTCATGAGCAAATGGCTAGCTAGGTTTGTAACTAACACAACAACATCAACATAATTAATAATACCTAGCTCTTCTATAGCGCTCACTCATCCATCAATCCCAAAGCACTTTACCAAGGCGGAAGTATCATCGTTAAATGCATCGCATCACTTTGCATATGGTTTTCTTTGCAATCATGAAGGCTAGAAACTGAAGCCAAAACTCTCACCCTAGGATAACAGACTTCTCAGTGAGAGATTTGCTTACATCACGGGGTCATATAAGTTTCTCTCTTTCGCTTACTTGCTCCCCACATGAAGTCATAGCTTTCTGTTTGTGACATAATAATCATCTCCACAGCAACAGGTTGTGACTTTCAAAGGGAGAAGATTTTTGGGGAAAGGGAAATTGCTACTAGGAGCATGTGGCGATAAATATTTTCTAAAGGCACGCACAAAGAAATGTACTCACTTCCATGTGTCTAATTTTGAAAAATATGCCACTTCTCATTTGTCTTTCAGTGATCTGTGACAATACAGGGATCAAAAGGGACCTTATCAGTAAGAAAAGCTATTTAAATTAGCCATGGAATTTTTATACCTTCAGCAATGTAAATGCTGGTTGCGTATGGAATGCTAATAAAATCTGAATGCAAATGAACTTTATCATTTGTTTATATTTTGTTGCTATTTGCTCTTAGCCATGATAATCATCAGGCTGGTACTGGTAGGAAGCTGAAATCTGTACTGTTTTTAGCTACCTGGTACTATCCCTTTTGTGTTTTATGTGCTGATCACAGGTAGAGCTGGATTAAAATTTTCCGATGGAACTTCTTTTCCCACTGGAAATGGCTGTTAATCAAGATTGAAATTTTCAGTGGGAACGTGTCAATCTGACCAAATTTGTTTCAAAATGAAAAATCAAACCAGTTCCATTTCAACCTTATCAGAACAGAACACTTTGATGTGCTTCGTTTCAAAATGTCTTTTTGTTTATCCATTTATTTTAAATTATCAACAATAATACCTATATTTTTAAAACATGAAAGTCAAAACAAAATGTTTCAACTGACCCAGGAATTCTGATTTGGCCCCAAAAGAACAAATCTCCAAACTGTGGAATTTCCCACAAAACAGAAAGTATGGTTCGTGCACTGTTAGATTCACAAGTTTTGTGCATGTGAAGCAAATGAAAAACAAATCAAAAGCAGCCACTTCCCCACTGCACTTAACCAGAGGCCTGCCCGATTAAGGGAAAAGTACAAACCTGCTGCGTAAAACATTTCAGCCACATTTTTCAAAAGATTTAGCCCCCACATCAGAGCAAAACTGTGGAACCTTCATTTACAAATGGCCTTTCTCCACAACAAAAGACAGCTACAAACAATCAGTGGAATAGTTTTGTCTTTGCGGTAGGCAGAAGAGGTAGAGTCGAAGGTGCATTAATAATCTGTAACTTAGAAGCAATTAACTTTAAGCATATAAAAACATATGCATGGGTCAGCTAGTCTGTCCCCATGCCATGATACAGGGATATGTCCTGTCTAAATCATCCATCCAATAGAGGTAGCGATCCAGCCTCCCAGTCCATACTTATTCTTCAAAGCGTTTAAGCAAATTTCTAACTTTGCTGAGCTGGGGCCTAATTAATGTTAATAATGAGCTTCCCATTGACTTTATGGTACAGGTTGAACCTCTCTAGTCCAGCACCCTGGGACCTACAAACCAGAGAATTTGCCAAACCATGGAAGATCGGGACCATCGGAAACTTGGCCTCACCCATGCTAAGTCACATCCAGCTAACTAAAACAGGCGACAAAAGTCGCAACGCAGTGTAAACCTTCTCACTGTTTTCTCGCCAATGTAGACAAGCCCTAAATGTTGAGAATCATGTTCTCACCTCAGTCCACAAAGTTAGCAACTCAGATTAAGCAGCATGACCCCAGTTATGCAGGTCTCCATAATCTCGCTGCATTCTGCAGGCTAATCTTGTGCCAGGCAGGTGTCAAAAATAGTTCTGCAGATGCAGATGAAGATAAATCCCGAGGAAACATGCTTTTCCCCCCCATGAAGATTTGAACAATCCCAGTACCTATAACCCGAGAAATATTTCCATTGCTATCTTCTAGGATTCCTATTTCTCTGATATTCTTCATCACTGTATGCATTATAAATGGATGGGCAATACATTTAAAATCATAGCAAATGTTTGAGAAACAGATTTAAAAAAACCCACTTTAGGCATGTGCTTTGTGTGACATGATTCAACATGGATTTGTTTATGTTAACCTCTGCAGAGCCTAAGTCATAAAGCCCTGATCCTACAGGGTACATCTATTCTGCACACCTATTTTGGAAGAAATACTTTGAAATAGCTTATTTCGAAATAGCGTGTCTACAATACAGGGAAGCCTCGAAATTAGTCTGATGCAGGCTCCCCTAATGTGGACACGGTACCTCGATTTAGAGCCCAAAGAAGCACTAGAGAGTAATTAATTTGAATGACCCTGGGGAAGAGCTATTTCAAAATAGCATCAGTGGAGCATCCACACTATTGCTATTCCGAAATAGCTATTTCAGAGGAGATGTTATTCCTTGTGGAATGAGGTTTACAGAAGTCGGAATTAGCCATCTGTTATTTCAAATTTATTTCAAAATAACGGAATTGCTGTGTAGACGCTCGCCTTGTTATTTCAGAATAACGGCCGTTATTCCGAAATAACGCTGCTGTGTAGACGCACCCACAGAGACCTACACCTATGCAACTTTATGTCCTGGGAGTAGCAATTAAAAGTTTTCCCATAACCAAAATAGTTATATTGTGAACATTTTTAAGTGCAGACCCGGGCTGAGATCCAGCATGTTTGTTAAAATAAAAACCCAGAACACGACATCATAAAATATTCTGACGTGGTTTTCATTCTGCAGAATTTGGAATGGACCCATTTTTCATGGTTGCAAAAAATTTAAGGATTTTGAAATTTAAGGATCCCTTCCCCCTTCCCAATCCTAACAAAAAATGTTAATTCTTGAAAAAGGCCACAGCTTGGGGTGGGGGAGATGACAAATAAATGGGGTGAGGGATGACAAATCAATCAATAGCTGGTACAGCGTACCGGGCCTTGCTGGCCACTTTCTTGCTGATATGGAATACTAGGCCATAGTGACTTACTTTCACCCCTGCTGCCCACACAGTCAGCTGGCCAGCGTTCTTGTAACTGCTGTGGCTTTACCTCAAAGCATGGCTGAGTCCTTGAGAACTGCAAACACCAATGTGAAGCTGCCCAGCTCCGTGCTCTGAGATTGCAACTTGTTCACTTGCCCCTGGGAATCTGTATTTCTGTGACGAAGGTGCATAAAACTTTGTCTTTGTATGAGTGTCCCATGTTAAAGGACACGGTGAGACTCGACAACCAGATTCATGCAAAAGGAAAGGGCTGCTATTATTTCTTTTACTTGGCTTACGCTGCCCCTGCATGACATGTCAGATATCACTGTATGGCACTGGGAGGGTCCCTCTGATGAAGTTATCACATGGCAAATTCTTTCCCGCTACCACACCAAGCTAGAAATCCACAAGCTATATATACCCAGTGCTTTCCTCTTGATTTGTGCCCATTGAGAATTTGCTGTTGTCGTTCCAGTGGAATATATCTAAGCTACACAACAGCCACAACCAGCACTAGACAATAGAGAAACTCCCAGCTCTCCCATGATGGACGGATCTGCACTAAAATGGTTAAAACAAATGGCGCCTAGTTGGCTTTTCAAAGTTAACATAATCCTGCACTGATGAAAGTGCGAATCTCCGTGCTGTTGGTTCTGGATACCTGTGCAACCTGAAACACAACAAACGTTATTCAAGTTTACATCCTAGAGACGGTAGCAATGTTTTTGGGGAGGATCTAGCTCCCTCCAATTCACTGCGCTTTTTTTTTTCATGCCTATGGAGTTTTATTTGCCCAGAGTATAAGTCTTTTAACAAATACTTGGCTGGAAGTGATCATGATAAAGGCAAGCTAGAATATGACTGTGTAAAGCTAGCGCCAACCCTGCTGCTGTTGCGAAAAGCGTGCCTATAAAGATCTTTGGTCACCTGAGAGATACTTTGCAGTTAATCAGACAGTGTAGTTTAGTGTATTAACATGATGCATCTGTCACTGAGACATTGTCTATGTCCAGTGGATTGTATTGACATATATATTTATTCTCAACTTGGTTTGAATATATGAAATCAAGGCAATCACTTCTTCACTGCTCATCCTTCCCTCCTGCCCTAAACTCAAGCAAACTTGAAAAAACTGACAGCCACTTCCCTTACTGTATGACTGCTGTGTGACTCCAGTCAATGCACAGTCAACCTGTGGAACTCCTTGCCAGAGGATGTGGTGAAGGCTAGGACTTTAACAGGGTTCAAAAAAGAACTAGCTAGATTCATGGAGGTTAGGTCCATCAATGGCTATTAGCCAGGATGTGTAGGAATGGTGTCCCTAGTGTCTGTTTGTCTGGAAATGGGTGACAGGGGAGGGACCACAGGAGGATTACCCGTTGTGTTCCCTCCCTCTGGGGCATCTGGTATTGGCCACTGCCGGCAGACAGGATACGGGGCTAGATGGACCGTTGGTCTGACCCAGTCTGGCCGTTCTTATGTTCCACTTCGGCCCCTCACTGTTCCTGGTGGAGGTGGTACATTGTGGAATCGTGTCTTATCTTCAGCTCTCTCCTGCCTGGCTAGCATTTGCTGTTTAGAATCCCTTATTGCGATTCTCCTCCTCGCATTACTGCCATAAAACATCCTTCTGCCTCCTGCCATAGAATTCCTAGATCCACTTCCTCACCTCCCTTGCTAATTACCATCGTTATCCGCCTGGACAAGCTGGTCACGGGACTAGAATCTCGTCACAAAGCAGGGTCTTCTCAGGAAATTCTTGACCTTTGGTTGTATGTAAATTTGCCCTCTCCAAGGCTTTTGGGAATTGACATGGACCAAGCAGAGGAACCCAAACTCAGACGTTTCCAAACATGAGTCTCCTCGACACGCGCAGGGGAAAATCTTGGCCTCACGGGAGCCAATAGGATTATCGCACAGGACTCAGCGAGACCAAAAATCTTACCCACCCTTTACCTGCTCAAGGAGTCAGCCTCTCTGAAGATATTTAGAAGCATAGACATGAGCTTGCTAACCTGGGGCACTAATGCTCACAGGGTATGTCTACACTACATAGTTAATTCGAACTAACAGCCGTTAGTTCGAATTAACTTTCATAGCGTCTACACATACAAACCGCTAGTTCGAACTTAATTCGAACTAGCGGAGCGCTTTAATTTGAACTAGGTAAACCTCATTCTACAAGGACTAATGCCTAGTTCGAATTAAGGGCTGTGTAGACACTTAATTCGAACTAGTTGGAGGCTAGCCCTTCCCAGCTTGCCCTGGTGGCCACTCTGGGCCAAGCCAGGAAAACTCTTCTGCCCCCCTCCCGGCCCTGGAGCCCTTAAAGGGGCATGGTCTGGCTACACTGCTTGTGCCAGTTGCAAGCCTGCCAGCACCCAGCCAGCAGACCCTGCACCTGGCACGGCATGAGCCAGCCACCCGCTGCCACCCAGCCCTCCGCCTCTTCCCAGGACCAGGCTGGTGGCTCCCAGGAGCCTGCCCGGGGCCACAAGAGGCGGGCGCCCGCCTGGTCTAGTGCAGAGATCGTGGACCTCATCGAGGTTTGGGGGGAGTCCTCCAACGTCCATGACCTCTGCACTAGGCACAGGAACGCGGCCGTCGACAGCCGCATGGCTGCCAGCCTGGCCACTAGAGGCCACATGCAGACCCAGGAGCAGGTTTGCATGAAAATCAAGTTGGTCCAGTGAGACCCCCGACCCTGAGCCCTGAGCTTAGAACATAAGAACATAAGTATGGCCGTACTGGGTCAGACCAAAGGTCCATCTAGCCCAGTAGCCTGTCTGCCGACAGCGTCCAGCACCAGGTACCCCGGAAGGGATGGACCAAAGACAATGACCAAGAGATTTGTCTCATGCCATACATCTCCAGCCTTCCACAAACAGAGGCCAGGGACACCATTCCTACCCCCTGGCTAATAGCACTTCATGGACCCAACCTCCATGAATTTATCTAACTTCTCTTTAAACTCTGTTATAGTTCTAGCCTTCACAGCCTCCTGTGGCAAGGAGTTCCACAGGTTGACTATGTGCTGTGTGAAGAAGAACTTTCGCTTATTAGTTTTAAACCTGCTGTCCATTCATTTCATTTGGTGTCCTCTAGTCCTTCTATTACGGGAACTAATGAAGAACTTTTCTTTATTCACCCTCTCCACACCACTTATGCTTGTATAGACCTCTATCATATCCCCCCTCAGTCTCCTCTTTTCTAAGCTGAAAAGTCCCAGTCTCTTTAGCCTCTCTTCATATGGGACCTGTTCCAAACCCCTAATCATTGTAGTTCTTTCTGAACCCTTTCCAAGGCCAAAATATCTTTTTTGAGGTGAGGAGACCACATCTGTACATAGTACTGAAGATATGGCGTACCATAGTTTTATACTTCCCCTCCTCCTTCTTCCCCTGGCCCCCCCCAGTTTTGTTAAATAAAGAGAGTTTCTATTTTTGAACACGTGTCCTTTATTTTTTACATCAGGAAGGGGGGCTAGGGAAGGGTAAGTGGAAGAAGGTGAGGGAGGACTGGGGTGGCTTTGCGGGCTCCTCGGGGTGGAAGCTCTCCTGCAGGGCCTCCTGGATCCTGACAGCCCCCCGATTGACACCCCCGGATGGCAGCCTGCGGCAAGTGCAGCCGGGCTGATGGCCAAGTGCTGTGATGTGCCGAGTGTGGGCACTCAGGGCACTCCAAGATAGGACTGCTTTGCTGTCCCTCATCGAGGTAGACAAGCAAGCGGGGAACCCTGAGAACTGTCTGTCCGGGGTGGGGGTCGGGTCCCTTTAAGCACAGCCCTCGGCTAGCCTGAGGCAGCAGCTCCACACTCTAAGTCCTAACCTGATGCCCTGCCAGCACTGGTTCCGGCCAGCCTTAACTTGGGTTCAGGGTCCACTCAATGTGGACATGCTAGTTCAAATTAGCAAAACGCTAATTCGAATTAGTTTTTAGGTCTAGATGCACTAATTCGAATTAGCTTAGTTCGAATTAACTAATTCGAATTAAGTTAGTTCGAATTAGTGCTGTAGTGAAGACATACCCACATTCACTTCATCACCTGGCCTTTTAAATATTTATTATATTATTGTATATTCCTTATTACTATCATTTTATTATATTATAATATTTGAATATTATAGAATTGCTGGTTTTACCTGGTATCCTTCATCTCTTTGCCAGTCCTCTCTACCCCCGTAGAACTCTGTTGAAAATAATGACACTACAGAGGTGAAAGCTGATGTAATGGTGGGGACCTAGGTCCATCATTTCAAACAGTGCCGCCTCTGCTTGAATCCATCTCCTTGGGGCCGTGTCCTGAAAGGTGTTTAGACACTAAGTACCTCTGAGGACCAGGGTTCCGGTGCACTGAAATCTCAGTGCCAGCCAAGCACATACAGCACACGCTGCTCGCGGGGTTAAGTTAAGCGTGTTTCAGGAGTCAATGGGTGTCCTTCCTTGGACATCAGTGGGCACTGGGAGGCGGGGGAGCAGTGTGCATGTCACACTCTCCCCATAGTACCCAGCCCAGGAAGTTAATGATCCTAGCGGACTGACTTTGGGGCTGACTCCTGTCATGGACCACCTGACGCATGCTGTGCAGTGGGGAACAAGAAGTGAGCTTTGGATCAGCCCCTGCAAGGACTTTGCTGGATCAGAGCCTATGTGTCTGAATTGCAATGTTTACCTAGGAAGGCCAGCAGGTGAAAACTTGGGTGCCCACATAAAACTCCTACGATTCATATTTAGGCACCTAATTCAGTTTGGCCCGAGATGTCCAGCCTCCAAAAATCCCATTAAAATCAATGTGAGGTTCTGAGGCCTGCATACCTCTAAACATTAGGCCACTTCTAAATCCCTAAAGGTGGATTTAGGAGCCTTAAAATGCAGCTCCACTTGGAAAAGCAATGTCATGAAAACAGCATCTTCTTACTCATCGGAATGACTCTGTTTTTACACCCCCGGGTGTGGCTAGACCCACTTGATCAAGAAACAGCCGTTCCATTCTCTATGCCACTGTTTCTGAACTGGTGGGCTGCGGCACCCACTGGGTCATGAAAGGCAATCAGAAGGCTGACCGATTTTATTACAATCTAACAAAGAAAATCTTCCTTTTTTAACTCATGCAGTAAACGCAAGGAGTTTGCAAAACAATTTTTGACATCAAAGAAGGGGTTGCCAACCTGAAATGGTTGAGAAACTCTGCACTAGGACAGATAAAACCTCTATGGGCTCGGTCTCAGAGCTACTTTTTTTAGTGACATGATTTGTTACAAGTCTTTTAGTGCCACGAGCCCTGCAGAAGAAACACAGCTACCACCCTGGATTCTGTTGGAGCTCATGCATCATTGGCAGAAGTATTAACTCACTACCAAGTGCAGGGCTAAATGTTGTTCTTAGTTATACCGGCACAGACTTATCAATGGCTTGAGCTGGCTGAAATGTTGTGCATTTAAAAAAAATTAAACTTACAACAAATCAAGGCAAAATGCCATATAAATGTTTTACGCAGTTACAGAGCAAATCCAAATATTGCAATTTCAGATTTAAAAAAAAAAACCTAGGGAAATGTCTATGAAACTTTCTTTCCTCTCCTTCCACCCCCACTAGCTCCAGTGAAGACAATGGGAATGAAGTTGAGGGTGTTGTTTGAAGAGAATGGGAGTTAAACATGGGTAACTATTTTTTTAAATTAATTTTGCCCATCTCTGATTTTTAAAAAAAGGGTTCTTTTTTAATTTGCAAAGTTCCCCCTCCATTTTTCTTTTAAACCAGCTTCCACAGGAACATAGAAAAGTGACTCAGAGAATAATCAGAAGACAGGGGCTTTGCACAGGTGTAAATTGAAGCAGCTTTTCCAAGTGGATCTAGAATAGTTCCATCCCAGAAGAGCAAACCAACGGTTAGCTCTCTCCTCCAACTAGCTGATTAAATCAGCTATCACTGGATCTTCTTGCTAGATAGGATCTAATGTTTGAAAACTTTGGGCTCGCTCAGCTGCAGCTCCTTGGTGAGATGCAGATGAGATTCTGGTTATCTATTTCCGACTCCAAGGAGGGGGGTTGATTTTTTCCTGGTGTCTGGTTGATTTACGTGGTTTCATATGCTGCTTGAAGAATAAGGCACATGACTGACATTTTCTTGCATGCGATTTCCTCCTTTATGCTTTTATTCCCCACAATGTTCCCTGCGATTCCTCTTTGCTTTAAGCACCATTGGCAGTTCTGGAATCGGTTGCACTTTTCAGGTAGTTACCCATTGCTGTTAGCCTGTTTTATGATTGTGACTGTTTAATTTTCCATTGTGCTTCAGGTCAGCAGGTGAGACGAAGTAATCTGTCTCTATAAATCTCACGTCTGCATAGTTGGCATGCTAACTAACTGTCCAGACATACCAAAGGGCACTACGTCACTACTGCACAAAATAGCTTCTTGCCTTTTAACAGAGGTGTCTGGCACCAGGAACATTTTATATTACCCCATTAGTGCTATACAAAGAAAATGGGTGCAGCCGTAGCTATAAATAAACAAGACACTCCCTCCTTCAGCTAGGGGAGCAGTTTACGTTAGAGATGGCTCTGATCATGGCATCTCTCATCAAATGCCTCTTAAATCTACCCCCAAAAAAGTTAATCCTCCTAGATACCTCAACATTCCTAGCAGGTAGCTGTGTTATATTTTGTTTACCTGGGAAATGGGGGTTTCTATAGAGAAAGAATAAGAGATGGTCCCTTTTCGAAAAATCCAATAAAAAATGTGACAAATCTAATAAGCATCAGTCCACATGCATGAGGCTCCTGCAGAAGTGACCCTAAATACATACATAGTTTAATAAAATATGTTTTCTGTTAAATTTTAAGCCACCCCTGTAGAAATGAACAATTATATCCCCTTGCTATAGAATTCTATAGGATGGTTAAACAAAAGCAATATTATCCTTTATTGTATTATAGAAGACTGCTCTTTATGTGGTGTATTTAGCACTGGCTTCTGGAGCCTGCTGTTTTTCCTTCTGCAACTAACTTTTCTTAGTTGTTTTTGTAGTGCGGGTTTCTGAGTGAGACTCCAGAATTATCTGGTGGTAAACTACCACTGTTGACTGGAAACTTTCTAACCCTTTCCCACTTTTGATCTAGAACATCTGTGATTCTGCATGTAAAAGGTGGAGGCAAAAATGTTATCGGGAATTTCTAAGCCAAAACAAAACTCCTTGTACCGTCCACTCCAACATTTACATGTAGGAATGTATCAAATGGTTTTGCATTTTAAATTTAATGTTTGAAATGTACATTTTCATAGTTGCAGGAAATTAGGGGGGCACACAATTATTTATTGAGCATAGACATTGAGAATCAAGACGTTAAAACTTAATAAAATTGTTAAAACATAAATTGTGAGCATCACATGTCAAAATAGCCAACGAAAATATCTTTGCATCAACGAATCATACCTTTTTTATTGTCCATTGGCTGGTGCATTTGTAACAAGGCTAATTCAAAAGTCGAAATCACTAGATTTTGATGCTAAGAAGTTCTCATTTGTCTTACTTTCCTATCTGTAAATGTTGATTATTCTCAATGGAAATATATTTTCAGTGGCTTGTGTGTGGCCAGTCAAATCAATGTTTACTGATATTTACCAACAACATTCTAATCCTTCCAAGCCTAGTTCTACTCCTGAAAGCCTTGCTAGTCAGCCACATATATAATCCCTTTTCGGCTCTTGCCAAGTGTTTGGTTTTAGATGCCTTTGAAAATCTCACCCTATGTACTTTAAGCCCTACAGAGCATCTCAGCTCCTTCCCTTCACGTTTTCTCTCATCCTACAAATTTTGCTGGGTGACCAAAAATCCTGCTGAATGATGATGCTTCCTGGTAAGGGTTTTTTCGCTACATGGCACCAAACAAGGAAGGACCCTGCCAGAAGGGATCTCCTTAATCATCTAGCTGACCTGCAAGAAATCATCTTGTCCCTTTTGATCTGTTACTGGTACATAGGCTGGCCTGTGAGTTCTGAGAACATTCCTCCCTTTGTTCTTCACTGCAGCACCTGGGAGCTACATGGCTAGTGAACCCGGCAGTCTCCAGGCGTGGGGGATGAATCATAGACTCATAGAACACTAGAACTGGAAGGGACTTTGAGAGGTCGAGTCCAGTCCTCTGCCTTCATAGCAGGACCCAGCACCATCTAGACCATCCCTGATAGATGTCTATCTAACCTGCTCTTAAATATCTCCAGAGATGGAGATTCCACAACCTCCCTAGGCAATTTATTCCAGTGTTTAACCATCCTGACAGGTAGGAAGTTTTTCCTAATTTCCAACCTAAACCTTCCTCGCTGCAGTTTAAGCCCATTGCTTCTTGTCCTATCATCAGAGGCCAAGGAGAACAATTTTTCTCCCTCCTCCTTGTGACACCCTTTTAGATACCTGAAAACCGCTATCATGTCCCCTCTCAGTCTTCTCCTTTCCAAACTAAACAAGCCCAATTCCTTCAGCCTTGCCTTATAGCTCATGTTTTCTAGACATTTAATCATTTTTGTTGCTCTTCCCTGGACCTTCTCCAATTTCTCCACATCTTTCTTGAAATGTGGTGCCCAGAACTAGACAGAAGACTCCAACTGAGGCCTAATCAGCACAGAGTAGGGCGGAAGAATGACTTCTCGTGTCTTGTTCACAACACTCCTGTTAATGCATCCCAGAATCATGTTTGCTTTTTTGGCAACAGCATCCCACTGTTGACTTATATTTAGCTTGTGGTCCACTATGACCCCTACATGCCTTTCTGCAGAACATGAATGGGCAGAACATCCTCCCTCCAGAAATCAGAATGAGCCTGAATCGTTCCGTGTTTCAGACTCAGCAGCATGTCGTGTGGAAGACAATGAAACAAAATTCACTGGGGATCGGGACTGCCTGTGTGTCATGGGGACATCCTGACTGGAGACTGGGTCATTGACATTAAAGTAACAACAGAAAAAAGTCAGAACCGAGGTGCATCAGCACAGTTGTTTGCGGAACGTGCATGTAATTGAAGATGCTCCGGTTAGTTTGCAACCTTCATGAGCACGGTATTTACTGATCCTGGTAAAGTATCACTAACAGCCAACAAGCGTGATAGAGTACCAGGGATTAAATTCACTCACCCCCACATGCTCTCTCCACAAAGTGCTTCTGGTCCCTACAGCTGGACGAGGGGGGGGGAGTTTTATTTTTCCACTTGTCATTTACACCTTCACTGAGACTGTTTAACAGGCTATTAGAAAGACAACGAGGGTGAGGCGATATCTTTTATGGGCACAACTCTTGTAATGTCAGCCCTGGAGTCTAGGGTTGCCGGATGGTTTCAACAAAAATACCACACACCCTTGATATTACATCACAATCTACATTACATCTTATTTAGAAAATACCGGACAGTTATAGTTTCTCATTTCTATTTTCTCAATTTGTTTCCTGAACGGAAAGCTCAAATAGTGGACTGTCCGGTTCAAAACCGGACACCTGGCGGCCCTACTGGAGTCTCTTGGGAAGTTACTCACCATTTTACAAATTTGTGGATTCCGCCTCTGTGAAGGATCGACAGTATCCTGCTAGCCTGCTGAGCCAAGGAACACAGAAGACAACAAACGGCTTTTTGGTGCTCTCTCATCTCTTCCCAAGTCCTGCGTGTGCTGTTTGTTGCCGCAAAATTTCTCATTTGTACTTGAGGGTCAAGACTGAAATAAAACAAAAACCCCATGAGCCAGAAAGGTAGGATTTTAAAGCTGCCTTTCAACTCCAGCTGGCATGAATGGGAGCTGGTGGATGCATGGCATTTTGAGAATCAGGGTGCTTATTTAAGTGCCTAATGGAGCAGCATCTAAGTTTCTGTAAGCTGCACCTTCGTGCTAAGAGAAGGGTAAATGTACTGCCTTGCAGAACTCTAAAACTCACTTTCTGGCAGCATTACTCCAATTAAGACTCCTAGACAAAAACTCTATGGTGTTAAGGTTAAGAATACATCTTAATAATTTAGGGTAAAAAGATCACAGAGGAGTTGCAATAACCTCAGAACCCAGCATGATAAACCCAGAAATTCAGAGCTACGGATTAACCCAGAGGAAATCCAAACATCATAAGTAAAGTATGGAAATGCACAATTATGGCATCCAAACAACCTTTGCTGCCCTATAGAGAAGTCACACCCAAAACACATGCATAGGCTTATGGAATTTTAGTAGTGACAGACTCCGGTTAGATTACACTGATTGTTCAATCACACTCGATTTTTAAATTCACTACCAGGTCCAATTAGGGTTGTTAATGTTCTTTATGGCATCCAAACAACCTTCGCTGCCCTGGTTCTGTTCAATATCTTCGTCAACAATTTAGATGATGGCATAGAGAGTACGCTTATAAAGTTTGCAGATGATACCAAACTGGGAGGGGTTGCATGTGTTTTGGATGATAGGGTCAAAATTCATAATCACGTGGACAAACTAGAGAAATGGTCTGAGGTAAATAGGGTGAAGTTCAATAAGGACAAATCCAAAGTGCTCCACTTAGGAAGGAGCAATCAGTTTCACACATACAGAATGGGTAGTGACTGTCTAGGAAGGAGTCCTGCAGAAAGGGATCTAGGGGTCATAGTGGACCACAAGTTAAATATGGGTCAACAGTGTGATGCTGTTGCCAAAAAAGCAAACATGATTCTGGGATGCATTAACTAGAGTGTTGTGAACAAGACACGAGAAGTCATTCTTCTGCTCTTTCCTGTGCTGATTAGGCCTCAGTTGGAATATTGTGTCCAGCTCTGAGCACCACATTTCAAGAAAGATGTGGAGAAATTGGAGAAGGTCCAGAGAAGAGCAACAAAAATGATTAAATGTCTAGAAAACATGAGCTATAAGGCAAGGCTGAAGGAATTGGGCTTGTTTTGTTTGGAAAAGGGAAGACTGAGAAGGGACATAATAGCGGTTTTTTGGATATCTAAAAGGGCGTCACAGGGAGAAGGGGGGGAAAATTGTTCTCCTTGGTCTCTGAGGATAGAACAAGAAGCAATGGGCTTAAACTGCAGCAAGGGAGGTTTAGGTTGGACATTAGGAAAAACTTTCTACCTGTCAGGGTGGTTAAACACTGGAATAAGTTGACTAAGGAGGTTGTGGAATCTCCATCTCTGGAGATATTTAAGAGCAGGTTAGACAGACATCTGTCAGGAATGATCTAGACCGTGCTTGGTCCTGCCATGAGGGCAGGGGATTGGATCTGATGACCTTTCGAGGTCCCTTCCTGTTCTAGTGTTCTATGACTCTATGATTCTATGATTCTTCCTGGCTGGAGTTGTGTACCTTAAGCTGAGCTGCTGGGTCAGGTGTAGACCTGGCCTAAGAGTCTTAACTAGGGCTTCCAAAAATAAAAGGTGCCAACATGCTAGGCACAGCACTCCCACGAACCAGGCTACAGCAAAAATGCTCAATGCAACAGTTCCCAGCCTAGCTTCAAGTGGCGAGAGGTAGGAAAGGGAAAGTCCTGGTCTCTGACTCTCACAGGCCTGTATCCTCATGCTGCAGCTACTACTAGCCCCTGCCGCCGTCTCTGTCCGGCTCTTGGGCCTTCCCGCCTACCAGCCTCCACACAGCCAGCTCCCTGGCTTCTGTGGCGCCCTCTACTGGCTAGATGCTGAAGTGGCTGGTCATAGCACAAGTCAACAAGCTCGTTACAAGATGTCCTTTCGTCTGTGGTAACAAGATCAAACTGCTGCATGGCCTCATCATAGTCATCCTGCTGGCCATCTCCTCGCCACACCTAGGGTAGAACAGACCCCTCTGCATCATGTCCAGCCTGCGCCACTTCACTGCCACGAACCAGGCTTTGGGTGAGCTTTCTGCACAAGGGCGAATGTCTCCCTCCACGCTCTTACTCTGTGAGCTTTGACAGCTCGCCTCTGCCCTTCTGCGCTCCTACCTGCCTTCCCCCGGAGAACAAAGCCGTCTGCGCAGGCATGCCGATCGGGATGCTAGCATTCTGCATGGAATTTAGTGGCGCTAAATAAAAAAATAAAAAAATAAACCAATGAGCTTCAGTGTGGAAGTGTCAGGAAGCCAAAGCCTGACTTTTTCCCCAGCCAGCAGATTGAGGGTGCAGAGGGGGAGCTATCCAATTCCATCCTGTCGTTCTGGCTGAACAGGTTCAGCCTCAGTTCACAGGCATGAAATCATGGGGCGCATCCCTTTGCCAGATTTATTTCCTGTCAGTCCATAAGGAAGGCGACGCTACCTTTCCTGCTGGCTGATCGAATTCAGGCACAAGGCAGAATGCTCTGCCCTACAGACAGGATGGCATTCGCCTGGACCTTCCGTTCTGCATTTAAATATGTGTCTAAAAAATAACACATCCGTTTAGGAACTGGGAGCATTCCCATTGCTGCTGGCTAGTGACTGGGCTTTGCTTAACGCTGCAGGGCCTCCCATGTCCTGCTGCACACATGAGATCCTGATGAAACATGCAACAAGGCTGGTCAATAAACTTTATATTCAGAGGCTGGATTGGGACAGGAAGTGCCAGGATGTTTCCCTGCTGGGGCCATTTTGTGCTCCCAAGAGGTCATGTCTTCCACCCCAGCTCCTGCTGCTTGTTCTATTGGACAGTGCGGAGGGGGCTGGCAGTTACATGTGTGTCTGTGACTCTGTGAGGAGCAGCAAATCCACACCCTGTAGACACCCGGCAAGGGCTTTTGTCAGAACCTCTCTCTTCTTCCCTGGAGGGGTCTCTTGCAAGTCTACCTGAAGCCACGGTCACTCAAAAGCCAGCATTTTCTGGACTGGCGATCATATGACTGAGGAAATACAGGGGCCCAAATCTTTGACTGAGGAAATACAGGGGCCCAGATCTTCCAAGGTATTTAGGCTGCTAATGTCTATTGGTAAGGAAGCTAAACACCTTTGAGGATCTAGGTCAGGGTGCATATGCCTTAGCCCAAAGTAGTAAGAGCCCCACTGAGCAGTCTCTTTCCACCTTGTAACTTCAGTGCAGGCGGTTTCTCAGAAGCTACAGATACATTGTCAATATGAATGGGGGTCCGTTAGGGCAGCGGTGGGGAACTTTTTTTGTGGTCGGGGGCCGCTGACCCACAGAAAAATCCGTCGGGGGCTGCACACAAGTGAGAAGCAAAACAAACCGACCAACCAGCCTTCAACTGACGTGGTCCCTGACTAAGAAGCAGAAAGACACTCCCCGCATTCCCCTCATACACCAAAGCCTAGCAGGGCCCAGGCTAGTAGATTGTGTATGCTCCAGCCCCACGGGGAGGTGGCAGAGGGGCTGGAACACCAGTGCAGGCTTCCCAATTCGGGGGAGGGGGAGCCCTGAGCCTTAGGGGTTTGATCTAGGTTCCCCACTCCGGCCTTAGGGGAACAGAGCAAGAGTGGGTACTCTTTGGAGACACTCCCCCACAGACTGAATTTCACCCACTCATGAAATGACACCTGCAGGAGATGGCTCGGTTCTTGCCCATTCTGGCTCACGTGGACAACCGAGCCGTGTAGGAGAGCGGTCCTCCGGAATGGGATGAGCGGCCTACTCCTCTGCACTGAGGTGAGAGACTCCCTCTCTCCCCAGCCCTGTTATGTCTGCCACACTGAGTAGGGGACATGCACAACATGTTAGCTTCACCCACCAGCCTCTCTGCAGCCACCCGCCACTGCAGGCCCCCTGCCGAAGTAGTGCCATCTGCTCATACCATGACACCATGTGACCAGGCCAGGCCCCAGAGCTGGGATGCAGCAAGTCCACTGCTCTTCCGAAGGATCAGCATGTGGGGGGGCAACAAGGAGATCACGGATTTTAAGAGGCTGCCGGGGTTTTTTATAGGACTGCTAAATTCTCCCTCTTCCCTTAGGGTTTAGAGAGCTTGGCTCTGTTTCTCAGCCTGCTTCTCTCCTTCAATTTACCAGGCATGCCCTTCCCCCACTCCCAGATGGTTTCTACCCACTCCAATCTGATTTCCACCCGCCCGGGGTGGGGCGAATGCTAATGTCGCTGGTATGAACGAGTTCTCCCCAAGGCTGGGTAACAATAAAGCGCAGCATTTATCTAGCTCTTTCCATCTTCAAAGTGCTTTATGAGTATTAACTAATTCATTAAACAGCCCTCCAGGGGGTGGTAGAAATAGAGGCATTCTGGAAGGTGCTCAGTCCCCTTAGAAAGCTGGATATTTTTGGAGAGGTCCACAGAAGTATCTCGCTCCAGCCCAGGCCTTCTCCTGCTCTGACAATGTCCCGTGATGCTGTTTACTGAGCCACCTGTAATTGTCCAGACAATGGACCAGCTTTGGAGAGATCACCCCCTCTATAACATGCCTTGTAGGGATCGACTCAGGGAGCACAACCCACTCCTCTTCACCAGGAGAAGGTTATGGGCTGACTTGATCATAGTCTGTAAGTATTTACGTGGGTGGAAAATCTAGTGAACCAGAGCCAATGGCTGGAAGGTGAAGCTAGACCAGGGGAGACTGGACTGCCCCCAACTTGCGACGTGATCGGTTCCAGAGATCGTGTCGCAAGTCGGGGATGTTGTAACTCGAGTCTGCATTTACGACAGGTGTTGTACGCTGTCATAAATGCAGGGCCGAGGACGTAAGTCGGGGGATTTCGGCCCCTTCCTCACATACAGAAAAGGCCGTAAGTGCGGGGTCGTAACTCAAGCCATCAGAAAGCGGGGGCCTCCTGTACACATTTTTAAACATGAAGATCATTAACCATGGAAGAGTTTCCTAAGCGTTGTGGTAGATCCTCCATCGATGGCAATTTAGAAGGAGGCGCTTTAGCGGAAAAGGAATTGTTTGGGGGCAGGTTTCAGGCCTGTACTAGACAGGTTAGATGAGATGATTGTGACGCTCCCGTCTGGTCTTCAAATCTATTGAGCTGTTACCTGTCTGAGGCAGTGAGGCCTTGCCATTTTCTGCGATGGTGCTTCAAATTCTACATCTTGGCAGGGGTTGCATAGATGACCCTTGCGGTCCCTGCTAACTCTATGTCTCTATGATTCTGAGGAAGACCCCCACAGACCAAGATGCCCCATCTCAAAGCAACACCAGATCCTGCCAGAACCACAAATGCAAAACCTCCAGACAGATCACCACTGCGACAGTGATCAACACCCCACCACAACACACCTCCAGCACTAAACACCTCCGGCTGACACCGGATAACCACTGTGCTCTCAAGTGAACACTCACGGGAAAAATAATAGAAGTCAAAACCACTCTCTCCCTGGTAGGCAAACACTTTTCACACAGCGATCACTCCATATCTGACCTCTCAGTCCTCATCCTCAAATGAAACCTGCAACGCACCTTCCAAAGCAGATTGTGGGAGCTTAAATTGATCACTTTGCAAGACGCTAAAACTCATGGGCTTAATGAAATCACTGAATTTATGACTTATTGCAACAATCTATAACCCACTCACCTCCCTTTTTGTCCTGTGATTACAAGGGTGGTGACAGGCCGCTTCACTGGGAATGGTCCCTTAGAATGTACAGTAAGTACTTATGCTAAACTATCTGCTTGACCTCGTAGTTAGCTGTGACGAACAGAGTAGCTTTGCTGGACCTGGGGAGGAGATCTGTATAAGTTTAAATGCCTGTCATTTTCACCAACAGAAATTGGTCCACTAACATATATTACCTCACCCACCTTGTTGCTTTAGTGCAACAACTAATGGAGAAATAAATTAACATGCATTTAAAATAATTGTTTATTTAAGTTGTAATCTCTGAGACTTGAACCAAGTAGGTCATGGTAGGATGGCCAAATACCTTCCTTGCTTACAGCATCATCCCGAATCAGTGTTACATTGACATGTGAAGAGGGAAAGACGATGAAATGTTCTGATGAACACATGCAAATAGCAGACATGAAGCAATTGTTGCCTAAGCAGGCCTTTACTGGAACAAAACATCAGATCTGCCTGCAGTGTGCAGCCATGCCCTCCCACTGGATGAAACTTACTTTCTGGAGGAAAACTTCCCATCACTGCCAGCTCGGAACCGTTATGAACCCATCAAGGCAGCTGAGAGTCAATCCAGAGAGAAGAAACCAGCTGACTCTTCAGAGCTGGGTGCAACATTCTGGGATTCTGCCACCTGATGGTAGCTGGGAGTTATGTCCTGGAAGTAGAAAGTGGGAAAGGAAAAAGGTTGGAGAAGAGGAAGTAAGTAATTCCGGTACACGTGTGCCTCCAAGAATTACAGCATCCCTTCCCAGCCACGGACTGCCTTTGTGCCACCGTGTCCTCTGGATGTGCTGGGACAATACACAAAGAACAGGCAGCTCTACCATGCTTTCTTGGGCAAGTTGGACAATTCTCGCATGATAGGCAGCGGCAACAGATGTGCAAACTGAACAGAATTCTTCACACTGTGTTTTCCATTCCTTTCTCAGTCCACCAGAAGAGGCAGAAACTCCCTCTGCCCTGGTGATGGTTTGCCCAACTGGGAGGCAGACGCTTCAAACAAAGACGGAGTTGTTATTGGAGATGCCAGCAGGGAACACAGATAGCATTAAGCAACCTGCAAGTCTAGCCCACATTTTTGCGGCTCCTTTCAAGTTCCCTTGGCACGCAGAGCAGTTTAATGTTTGGGGTGGTAACCACGCCAACAGACGTGAAACCCATACGATGGCACCACACCAAATATCCTTTATGTAATACAGCCTTCTCCCCCTCTGTGGAAATGGGCAAGCGCTGCCTCTGCTCATCCCAAATCTAGAAGCCTGGCGCAAATCTCATTTGCGGGATAGCTGGCAAAGCCATTTTTCAAGCTGAATAAAAAAAGGTGACAACTTCTATTGCATATTAGCTACCTTGATTCTCCTAGGGCACAGTTGAGCAGATGGGAAAGGGTAACTCCGCACCATCAAGGGCTGGGTTTTTGGAATGCTCTCCTTAACGTGTGGGTCTATTTGGAGAGTGACAAGTAGCGACTTCTTGCCATACAGGTGTGCTACCTGTGTGCATTCAGGCTCAAATCAGCTCTCTTGATAACAAGTAGAGTTTTTTAAGACTCTTCGCTCCTTTTTGCCCTGTAAATCCTGCTCAGATAAGAGAAAGTGAATTGGATCCCAGCCCCTCTGGTGCATCACCCGCAGGATTGTTCACCACATTTCAGAGAGCCAATGGGGAACGCCGGTGCAATCACCACCACTGAAGGCATCAGCTGCAGATGGAGGCATTGTACAGATATAAGTGAAGACAGAACATGTTCTGCAGCATCTTTAATATTGGTGCATGAGGAGGAAAAGACCCGGCTTGATTTTTGGATTGCAGGCTGAGTTTCGAAGGCTGGGAGTTAGACAAGCAAGCCTACAAACTACCACTGCTTTACCTGAAAACTGAGCACGCTGGGCAAAGAATCCCCGAGGGACAATTAACATGAAGCCAAAAAATGGTGTCTTACAGCTGCACCTTGCTCACACTCAAGTGTTCAAAAATGAGTTTGCCCCCACCGCACAAAAATCTTGTCTTCACATAGCGCGATGTTTAAAATAACACGCATTGGAAATGCTTTACATTTGGCTTCTGGAATGTAGGGGGCGCCACATTTTCTAAATTCTCTCTACAACCCCGCAGGCAAGAAATGTGATTTTAAATGAAAGCTGAGCGCTCGCCTATTCCCTTGACTCCTGGAGCTAGGCTTTAAGGGAAGTAAACAGTGCAAGCAAAACTAGTGACAAAAATCACGCTAGTCGGTAATACTGTGAGTTACTTTTCAAGAAGCCCCATGCATGGAAACTCAAACCTTTGGATTTACTTCTTGGCTTTGTCTTTCACTGGGGTTTTTTTATTGCTTTGGGTCTAATCCTACCCCCATTAAAATCAAGGGGAAACCTGCTAATCGCTTCTGTGGGAGCAGCCCCAGGCTCACTGCTGGTCCATCAGACCTTTTTTGCTATATCATTTCCAATGGCCGTGTATTTACTGGGCCTGGCTGCCCGTCAGCTGGCAGCCACACAATCTCCACCAAGCTCGCAGGCCTTTCAGTATCAACACTTAGCACGGAGGACAATGGATTGGAAATCGTGTGCTGTTCTGTAACCCTTCTGCCAGGTGCCAACGGTGAGGGAAACAAGTGCATCTGAGGTGCTTGCCCTAAGATAAACACCATTATAGCCCGAGACCCCAACCAGCGTCGGCCTCTCACTTCTGAGTCTGGGAAGTTAAAATGCAACTGCTTTGGGAGTCTTTGCAGGCAGATTTTCCCCCACTCATAAGCCCTCAGGAGTGCGTTGGGAACATGGAATAGAAGTAACTTTTTATGTGGAGAAAACAGTCAAAAGGAGCATGAAAAACCCAGCACCTCACCAACACCTCAGGAGTTCGAGCAAGTCCCCAGTCACAAATAATAAGTGCCCAGGATACGGCGGTCCCAGAACTCTGCCTCAGCACAGACTCTACTGCTCCAGGTTAAAACACAGGGGTAGCCCAGATCATCTGGCGGTGGCTCTCCTCTGCCGGCCAGCTCCAGTCCTGAGGAAGAGCTGCTCAGCTGTGCAGCTCTCTGACCCGGTTCAGCAACCGGAGCTCTGCTCCTCCCCCTTCCCCACTAAGTGGGCTGGAGCACCGTGATGTTACTTCCGCTTTGTCACCCCCCGTCCAGCCGAGCCTCACCACAAGGATCTCCCAGAACCCAAAGTCATTGCAGTGAAACAAAGACCCGTCCCCTCCAGGGCCTGCAACAAAACCAAGAGAAGAGTGTGAGGGCGGCCAGGGGGTTCTTGTCCCTCAACCGTTCCAATTTTCCACACAACACAAGGCCAGAGGCCACGATGGTAACATGACGGTTTGTCCAGGTATGCGGGTTGGACCTCCCTGGTCCAGCTCCCTTGGGACCTGAGCAGTCCCAGGCAAAGGAGTTGGCTGGACCAGAAGAGGTCTGGGAAGGGGAGGGTGCCAGCCTCACTGCTGGGCTCCTCTCCTCAGCCACCTGGCAGTGTTGCCTCCCAGCCCCCCAGCTGCAGCAGCCCCATAAGCTCCCATGACCCTGGAAGCGCTGCCAGACCCATGAGCTCCCACAGCCCCGGCAGCTCCCATGGAATGTGAACTCCAGGCCCCTGGGCCCTACCAGCTCTGGTTCTCCCCTGCTGGCCCCACTGGTCGGCTCAGCTTCTGGCCACCAGAAACCTCTGCCACTGGGGCTCTCTGGTTCTGCTGCATCACAGGTGTGAACGGGCTAGAGAGTCCCGGACCACAGAGGTTCAACCTGTCCTGCATGGGGTCCCCAGAACAAATCAGGATCCCTGACCAGCATCCTTGGTCCGCCAAATAGCCCCGCCCTCATAGTCCCTATGACAGCCCTTTCCTTCTCCGCGGAGCCCGGCTTTGTTACCCAGCCAACATCCGTTTCTTGTTCAGTCAGAATCCCCAAGGCACATCCTGCACAATTCCCAGGCCCTTCCATGAGTTCAGCAATAACGAGCCATTATCACCATGACACATCAAAACACAGACAAATCCCAACCCACGCAACAGCGCTTCATAGGTGGAATCTTAGGCACTCAGCACCAGAACTCATTTAAATGAAGCGAGCTTCTCCCCCTTCGCCCCAGCAGAGCACGCAGGGCGCGCCAGCCTGATTGGCCCAGCCCAAGGGTTCCCAGTGGAGTACGGCGGCACCATGGGAATAGTCAGACAGAGGATGATTCTGCCGTACATGTACCACGTGCTGACGATACAATTGACAAACCTTCGCTGTGGGCAGAGGCCTGAGGCTTTGTCGACGCTGCCAAGTGAAGCGGCAAAATTTTTGTCGTTCACGGGTGCTTAAAAAAGTTCCCCTTCCACCTCCAAAAGAGAGAAGTTTTGCTGCAGCAAGTGGCCGTGTGAATGGCTCGCTGTCAGGCAGAGCGCGCTCCTGTTGGCAACTTGAACCTTGCTCGAAGGGGGGGCCGGGAAGCCGGAAGTATTTTGTCGGCGGCCGTTAACACCGCCAGATGGTAAGCGGTACGGGCCGTGTTGCCCCAGCCATGTTGCTAAAAGCAGTGCAGGATAGACAAAGCCTGAATGTATTTCACAGGAGTCTTAGGAGACTGTGTGGGCCAATGGATAGTGAATAGGACTGGGAACCATACTTCGTTATGTCACTGGGGACTAATTAGTTAGTTCTCAGTGCCTTCCTACCCTTTGCCTATTCAGATCATAAGATCCCACTGGAACCAGGTCTTTCTAATGCCTACACTTTGCCTAGAGCAGTGGTTCCCAATCTTTTTGATACTGGGGACCAGTAAACCCATTCACAAGCTTTTGGAGGACCAGTAACATTTATTTGCATATTTGCATATTCATTAAGCAAATGATGAATATGCAAATAAACTGTGTCACTGGCCCTACCTGTCCAGCGGGTTGTTCCTCCCCCCCTCCTGGCCCCAATCCTAGCCGCTTTATCAGCCGGCGCCGGCTCCCCCAGCTGCGTCCGGAGCTGGGCATTCTGTGTCAGTGTGCACGGTCCCCAGCCTTCTCCCTGGGTCATAGCGCCTGCCGGATTTAGCCCCGCTGCCCAGGAGCGTGCCCAGCAGAGACACCGCGGCGGCCGGCTCTCCCAAGAGGGCCACGCCACTGCGCTCGGCAGTGCGGGGTGCTGCTACCCTGTCACACAAATTAATAGGATCGTGCACGATAATTTTTCTAAGGACCGGTATTTTTTTTCTAAGGACTGGTACTGGGCCACAGACCACACTTAGGGAAATGCTGGTCTAGAGCCTAACAACATCTCTGCTGTGTTTATGGCATCACTGAGCTAAAAGGTCTGACACCCCCGTGGTTCATAGCAATGGAAAGTGGGTGTTTTGCAACAGGGTAGGAGATCCTGAATTATTGTGTTGGTGAACTGCAGAACTACAGGCAAACCCAGGAATCCTTTTCCCCTCCAAACCTGCCACTGAATTCAACGCTGGGCATGTCACACCTGATGTAACACACCGTGGTAGTTATCTGAGCGCCATGCGCATTCCAGTGCTGATGAACGCTGGTGCTTCTTGTAGCGAAACTTGCCAGAGTGGCTCTGACCCAGCTCCCACAATAAGCTTATCCGGTTCCTTGAAGTCAATGGGAGATTTGGGCGTGGTAGAAATTCAAGATGAGGCCCGCAAATGAGATGATAAAGAGCAGTGAATCAGCGGGAAATGCTTTTCGAGAATAATTGATGCCTTCCCCATATACTGAAGCAGAGGGAGTACCTTCCTTGAGTTACTCACGCAAAGTACTGCCCTGCAACAGCCTAAGGCCCTAGCAAGGTCTTATAACAGAGCCAGTGAATGGAACACACTTTCCCTGAACAAAAATATCCTTGTCACCTGCAAATAGCAGCTTTGAGAGAAAGAAACACCAGCGCAAGTGTAAATGGCTGCTTCAAAAGTTGCTTTCGGGATTCTTGGGTAGCACAGATGTGTTGTACCCAGCAGAGACAGGCCCGCTGAAGCGGGGGCGAAGGGAATAATTGCCCTGGAGTTGGGCGATTTGGTGGCAGCAGCGGTCAGAGCTGCGGGCCCTTTAAACACTGCCAGAGCACTGTGTGGTGTGTGCCAGGCGGCAGTGAGGGCTACCGTGGGACGCGGGGAGGCACGCTGCTGGTGGCGCTGAGGGCTGCCTCAACCCCGCCCCTTCTGCCTGAGGCCCCGCCCCTTCCTGGAGTGTAGAACCAACCCTCCCACACACACACACATCTTGCCTAGGGGCCCATCAAGGCTGTGGGCCCTGCTCAGCACAGATCAGTCCCCAGCAAAATGGAACACAACGGTCTAGGCCCCAACACAACTAGATGTGGCTGTGGAGGGGCTGGTACCCGTCGTGAGCAACATTTCTCTAAAGGAAACGTCTACATTGCCCAGCATGACAATTTATACTGTCAAAGCAGCTGTGGAGTGGGCTGATTATCATGTACACCCTACCTTGTGGGGTGACATTTTCCAAAGTGCTTGGTATGAGCCTAACTCTACTCCCATCCAAGTCATGGTCACACTCCCACTGGGAGGGGAATGAGATGATGTAAAGGGGCACCTCTGAGTGGTTGGCTGTGGCACCACAGTTCTTTTCGTGGCCCCTGGTGTCCCCTGCAGGCTGCTGACTAACCTTGACGGGTCTCCATTGGTACGGGCCTCCAAATGAACCCCTTCCGCGAACCGCCTCTTTGCCCTCACTAGGGTCTTCAGCCTGGCTCAGACACCCTTCAAGTCAGCCTTTTGCCCAGGCTGCCAAATGAACCCTTCAGGCGTGGATGCTCTGTTGCTGCTGGAGGAATCTGGGCGCACCCATGACTCAGGTTTCCAACCCAGGGACCCTGAACACAGCTGCCATGTTTGGCTCAATTGCAGTCCCCTGCTGCTATTTCCTTGGTCCTGTTCTTACAGGCTGTCTCCTTCCCCCTCTGCAGTGGCTGTGTAAGTTTGGCCGGCCATAAACTCTGGGTACTTACTGGCCAGAGCAAAGCCCCCTTGTTCACTCCTCAGCTCTCAACTACCAACTGACTTGGTGAGGCCACTCCTTTTATCTGAGCCTGCAAGGTGCTGATTGGCTGTTGCTAACCCCTTCTAGACCTTGGAGGATCATGTCTCTCTAGTTTCCAAAATGGCTGCTCCAGTCAGGCCTCTCTAGGCAGGACTTTGCTGCTCTTTTCCTCTCACCTCACTGCTTCCTTGGGTTGAGTGTAGCAAAGCAGCAGGGCCACCGTTAAGGGACACAAAGGGCTGGTCACAAGTTGGGCCTGAAAATCCCATCTGTAATGCCTAGGGACATGTATCCATTTTTCCTGTAGAAACAACAGAAATTATTTGACAAGATGTTGCCATAGACCACCCCCCAGAAGTGATGTAATCCTCCCACACCTCACCACCCCACTGAATTAGGTAGTGGGATTGACTAAGCAAAGCTAACTGGCATCTATGAATAACAAACAGGATAGGGACCTCACAGAATCTAGCATTAAAGCAGTTGCACTTTCTGAGGGCATGAGAGAAAAAAACCACTCTGTCTGGCCTGCATTAAGAGCCAATTTGGCCAAAACAGTGTTACCAGTACAACCGGAACTTCCTGTTATTAGACAGGTAAGACAGCCAGACTCATGCAATTTATTGGGCACTATTGGAAGATATGGCAGCACTGACAGACAGTTGGACAGCTACAGGTATATTGTGCATCTATTTCATTATAATATATGATGATCCAATGCATAGGTTATGTAAAGAGGAGATTTTTAAAGACATCAGTGGGAGTTATGCACCCACAGCTCATGGCAGTTAGGTGCCTAACGGTCATTTTTGCCACAGAAAACCTCATTGTTTATTAATACCAAGATAAGGCTGGGAAAGGCTCTCTAGCAGTGATGTTTCTCAAATTTCAAAATTTTGATAAATAATGTTATTGACATTCTTTTTCAATTTCAAGAGGAAAACACCTTTTTTTTTTCATGGTTTGTTTTTTCCACTCCATTTTCCACCAGTGTCAAACTGCTCAAAACTTTTCAAGTTTCAAAACTTCCACAAAATGAACAAGAAAAATATCTTTACAACATTTTCACAAAGGTTTGCTCTGTTTTAACACCAGGGCTCGGGTGGGGACTCTCAGATGTGCCTATACCCTTACAGTGCTGTGGAGAGCCTCCCTTTCTTGCTAGCTGTTCCTGAGAAATGTATAGCATGTGATTTTCCCACATTTTGCATGGTGATGTTCTCAAATCTCAGACTTCTCTCTTTTCCTCTACTGTTTTTATGCTTTTCTCCCCTCTTCTTTTTTATCTAAGCCCTTTGAAAATTTTATTTCAGGGCTTTTTTGCTTGATGTGTATCACTCATCATCTCTCTCGTGCCTCCGCACTAGTCTGTATAACAAAGGCTCAGCTTTCTCTACTCCTTTATTCTGCATTTTCTATAATGGTCATGATGCAATGTCTGTGGAGTGACTGTCTTTCAATGGCATTTCATCATGTTTCTTGGCTCATAAGCAACAATAAGACATATAAAGGAACCTTTGAATTTTCTGCAGTTGGCAGATGCCATCATGGGCAAGTCAATCTTCAAATATATTTTAATGGAATCTAGCTGGAGGCAAATAGTTTTACGTAAAGCAATATCTATCCCCTCATGCATGGTCTACCATGCAGTGTTTCTCAACCAGGGGTACGAATACCCTTAGGGGTACTTGAGAGAAGTCTGGGGGGTACGTCAACACAACTGAAATTTGGAGAAAACTGAATTTTTGTTTTAAGTTTTGCAACGTTTTATTATTTTTGTACTTTTTACACTCAAACATTTCATCCCCTGCCCGGCTAGGATTAAGTTGTTTAAACAAATGTGTTGCAATGGTAGAAAATAATGTGTGTGTCTGAAAACTGTAGGTATTGGGGGTACTTATAATTTTTTTAAAGGGGTACTTTATAAAAAAAAAAGGTTGAGAAACACTGGTAGAACAAACCTGCAGGCAAGAATACACACACCTCGGTTTGCTTACTATTTGTGATGTTTTAGGATGGTCCCCTCACTATGTGCTAGATTCTGCCACCCTTATTTGAAGGCCTTGTCTGCACCGCAAAGTCTTGCCAACACACCTTACATGGGCTTACAGCCACCACATTGCTCATGCATGTGCATGCTTGCCTCCTTGTGTCCACAGTGGGTTTTCACCAGGAGCGGTTGTATCAATGCATAATGCACAGCACCATTGGGAAGTACCCCCCTGGGCATCCAGCCACAGAGGTTGGATCTCAGTGGCAAAAATGACAAAAATCTTCCAAAAGTGATAGCTGCCTGCTGTGTTCTGTGTAATATCTATGAAGCGAAGGGGGAAAAGTTGGCACCAGGGCGGAGATGGAGCGGCTGTCTGCTGAGTTTTGAACAGCCAGACACAAGAGCTATTAAAAGAGCTCAACACAGAGCTATCTAGCTGCAGAAGGCATTGAAAGACCATTTTAACAGGGAGTCTCAGTAATGTATTTAGTTGTACTATGCTCTATCTGACCCTAATGGTTTGAGGCCTGTTAGGTAACAGAGTGGTGATTGCTGTAGATGTATGAATGTATCATGGTTAATGCACTGATTAATGCAGTAACAAGTAATTGGTTGTTTTCAAAACTTCACAACACTTGTTAACATATCATAGAATCATAGAACACTAGGACTGGAAGGGACCTCGAGTGGTCATCGAGTCCAGTCCCCTGAATTATGCTCATAATAGAATTTTATTCTGTAACAGAAATCAGTACAAAAAGTGCAATTTTAAAACAAATGAATGAACAAATAAACTAACAAATTAGAACTTCACAGGCTTTGGTGAGCATGAACTCACAAATCCCTCGGAGGCAGGGGGTTTTGTTTCTATTTTATAGATATGGTAACTGAGGCACAAAGAGATTTAGGCTTCAGCCCTGCAAAGATTTACATTTATATAACTTTACACACTGTAAACTCAAGGGAAGGGCAGGGCTTTATGATTAAAGTGCATTCTTGAAATCAATGGGACTATATGTGGTACATAAATTTAAGCATGTGCTTGTATCTTTGCACGTTCGGGGTCTGAGTGATTTGCCCAAGGTCATAAAGAGTATCAGCAGCAGAACCAGGAATAGAGCCCGGGACGCTTGATCTTAGTTATAAGTGTCCCTTTCTTTTTTCATAAGTGGAAATATTATGATCTCCTACAGCAACATTCATGTGAGGCAATGGTTGCCTAATTCCAATGTAACAGAAATATCTTTACTGTCAATACCATTGCATCATTTGATACTTTGGTTTATGTTCTTTTCCAGGTCTGAGGCCTGAACTTGCTCCAACTGAAATCAGTGACAAAGCTCCCATTGTCTTGAAGGGGAGCAGGCCACAAACTAAGGCTGTTACAACACCTCGTTGCAATGTTACATTGTGTTCAGTACACTTTTTTCCTGTGTGAATCTGGAATCTTTGAAGTGGAAGGCCCATACGTGAACTGTAGATTTTCTGAAAGGCTGTTTAACCCAACACTTCTCTTCTGTATCATTACAATGGCTGCAGAATGCAACCCAGGGCAAGGAATCCAGGGAACCAATGGGCAGGGCCTACACCTAGCACAACTCATGCTAGGTTGAGATTTCTAGTTGCTGATACACTAAGGGCTGGTCTACCATAGAAAGATAGGTTGACCCAGCTACTCTGCTCATGCCCTTCAGAGACATAGTTAAGCCTGACTAAGTCATAGTGTAGACCGTGGTAGGTTACTAGAATAATTCTTCCATTGACCTAAGTGCTTCCTCTTGGAGAGGTGGTTTAAATGCAGTGAGAGAAGAACCCATTTGTAGCTAGAGGCAGAAGGGCAGCCACACCACTGAAGAGTTCCTGCTGCAGACATAGCTCCCTGTTACGCTGTTCTAGTAACACCACCGCCCCCAGCGGCGTTGAGCCGTGGTCAATGTGCGTAGGTCAATGTGGCACAAGCATAGAAACTGTGTTACACCGTAAGGGCACGTCTACGCTACACGGAAGATCGATGCTGCCACAGTCGATCTTCCGGGGTTCGATTTAGCAGGTGTAGTATAGACCCGCTAAATCAAACTCAAAGGACACCCCCGTTGGCACCAGTACTCCTGCTTCTCATGAGGAGTAAGAGAAGAGATAAATATCTTGTGTAGTAAGAATATATATATATATATATATGTCAAGTGGTAAATATACTATATTAAAACATAGCATACTAGAAATGTATATACTAGAAGATTTACCTGGCATTGCATATATATATATATATATATATATATAATGTCAAGAGGTAAATTTCTTGTGCAGTAAGAATGAAGAAAATTGAAGAGGCCACCTTAACATTCTTAGATGATGAATCTTTTTATCAAGCAGGGAATTAGTTAATTAGATCAGACCTGTTGGGCAAATTAAATGACCCTTATCCATTGTGCGGAACTGTGTCCATTTAAACGCTGGATTCACTTTGAAATGAGAAAAGTTGGGCATAACTGTCATGCACTGACCTTGTGTCACTCACTGAGGCTGTAATAAAAGCCCTCGTCTCCCGCCTTTAAAGTATTTATGAACCTATAACGGAGGCAGGAATTTCTTCCCAGAAAGAATTGCATCAGCTAAGTATTTTCCTGACAGCTGTAAATACTAAGCAATCATCTAATCTAATCTGACCCAATCAGTGTTTTCCAAGTTTTATCACTGTCCCAGGTAGTAAATACCAACAGAATTCCACAGCACAGCCAACAAGTTCAAGGGGAAACCAGTCCATGAGGAAACAGAAGGAAGAAATGCAAGAACTAGTGCACAGGCTTCCAAACTTCCTGTGCTACGTCTTATTACAGAAATTATCTCGAGCCCATCTTCCCTCCCACCCCTAAGGAGGATCTAGCTTCCCATGTAAGCACTTGTTGTAGTTGCCACACAGATGTGTGAAAACAAGCTACCCACAATGCCCCCTTTTTCCTCTTCATTGTGCATCCCTTCCTGTTCTGTTCCTCTCATGTCCCTTGCTCTACAGACATGTGGTCCCCAGCGCTTCCACCAGTCTCCTCTTGAGGTCTGGGAGCGACAGTGTTGTCACGCCCCTGGGTAAGGGGGCTGGCGCCACACTCCTGGAAGGGGTGTGGCCTTGGGCGGAAGGGATGAAGCTGGGGCAACCAGCCCTCAGCACTGCCAGGACCATGCAGGCCCCACCCAGCCCTCAGCACTCTCTGGAGTGTGGCTCTCTGGTGGCAATTTAACGGGCCCAGGGCTCTGGATGCTTTGGCCCCTCTGTGGACCTGCTTGAGGTACATTCCCCATCCAGAAATCCCTCTAAGATGGCGTGACTGGCTTGCCCCCAAATATACCCAAGCACCCTGACCTGAAAACCCCCATAAGCTATTTCAGAAGAGGAGACGGGTTCACCTACGTGTGGCAAGCCAAATTCCATCTGGAGTCACTGCATGCTGCCTTCTCCAAACCCCATTGTACCTATTGTTCTGTGTACCCAACTGTAACATCTAAAGCCTTTGACTGAGAACAGGGCCCCATTACGCTGGGCACTGGAGAGATACCTCCGAGCAGACAGTGCCTGCCCTGAAGAGCTGAAAGTTTAAATAGCTGAGACAAAGGATAATAGGGGGGAAGTATTATTATTCCTATTGTACAGAACACAAATGAAGGTACAGAGATCCTCAAAGATATAAGTGTATAAGTCCCCTTGAAGCCAAGGGGGGGTAGGCACCAAAATACCTTTCAAGAACTAGCCCAGAGAAATTAAGTGATTTACTCATGGTCATTCAGGACGCTTGTGGCAGAGAGGGATTAGAATCATAGAACACTAGAACTGGAAGGGACCTCGAGAGGTCATCGAGTCCAGTCCCCTGCCCTCATGGCAGAACCCAGTACTGTCTAGACCATCCCTGATAGACATTTATCTAACCTACTCTTAAATATCTCCAGTGATGGAGATTCCACAACCTCCCTAGGCAATTTATTCCAGTGTTTAACCACCCTGACAGTTGGGAAGTTTTTCCTAATATCCAACCTAAACCTCCCTTGCTGCAGTTTAAGCCCATTGCTTCTTGTCCTATCCTCAGAGGCCAAGAAGAACAATTTTTCTCCCTCCTCCTTGTGACACCCTTAGGCCCAGCTCTCCTGATTCACAACTCAGTGCCTTAACCACAAGGCCATTCCTTGTCTCGGGAGAAGACCAGTGCTGCCACTGGCGGTTTTATCACAAACCTCACAGTAGCTGGTGTTTTACTTAAGGCCTCAGGAGACCAGCCATGAGGCTAGGAGCTCCGCGTCCATTTTAAAACAGAAGTTGGTTTTTCAGAAAGAAGCTTCAAAAGGGTGACCGGGGAGAGAGTAAAAGGGTCAAAACCCACAAGGCAAAGCAAGAGACCCACAAACCATTTTTCTGAATCTTGGGATTGTTGAACATTTGGGGTCGGCAAGGCTGGGAGCCTCATGTCTGCCTGTGGAAAGCCCCGTGAAGCACTAAAAAGGAAAATCAGTCTATAAATGTGGCCTCACCCTTAATTAGTATTGTGTATGAGTAAAACTATTCTCATTAATATAGGTGCAATGGTGTTCGGGGTGCAATCCAGACCAGTGAGGGGTGGTGTCACCTCCCACCCTGTAACTTTCAATGCCTGACAATGCCTTGCTACTTAACTCTCTGCCTCGGAGGACACTCACAGTCAGCCACAAGACTGCAGGTCACAACCTGAGTGTCTGTGTAGAGGTACAGCCCTAGGCTGGCACCTTTGACCCCAGCAGCCTGTCAGCACCACACCAGCCACACTCCTGGGTCTCTGCCAGTTGTGGTTACTACTTTCAGAATGAGCCCAACTCATGCCAGTCCTGATTTTTCCCCCCAAACCATGTGCTCTGCAAGGCACAACCCTCTCCTGGACAGTTTAGAGGAATAAATCAACTTTATTATTGCTCTGAAGGTCCAAAAGCACATTGCTGCTTATTAAATTCACTAAGGTAAATACACCCTTCCCTTTAAACACAGCACTGAGCTGGTTTATAGTGAAAATAAAATATATTTATTTAATAACAGGACATAAGCCAGGGTGATGCCAAGCAAAAGGAATAGAGTTAGAAAGGGTTAAAGCACATACAGGTGAAAACATCGACCTAAATGTCTCTCACGTAACCTGGCAAGTGATGGCCATTTGTTAAGATATTTTTCTCACCTATATTCCATTCCCCTTGGCTGAAGGACCCATCTTCCTCCATTTGCAAGACGTCAGGTCTCTTGTATCCAGTGACAGGTGCCAAAGATGGCTTCCCATCTTTGCTTCTTTGTTCCCAGAGGCAGGGTGACCTCATGCGCTTCTTCCCTTCTGGTGGGCTTCCCACCGCTCTGTATGTGACTAGCCCACCCATTGTTTTGTTTCTACAATGCTTTGTTTACAGTAAATAGCTGCCAAGTTCTGTCCTGTCTTGGAGGAAACCTGTTTCTCCTCGTTTGGCCACAGACTTTAAAGCATTTCCGCATAGAATGTTAATACAGACATATTGCAACAATATTAATCACCAGGCTGTCATTGGCTCTCTGAGAAGCCCTCAGTCTATGTGTTTTTATAATACACTAATAATGTATACCATCGGTTAATTCAATAGCTTACCACTTGAGGTCCAGCTCTCTGACTTAACAAGACCAGGAAGCCTTTGAAATGAGATCTGCTGAGGGTAGCCCCTCAAAGTAAAGTCTGTCCACGCTGTGAGAAAGGCGACATGGAGTCTGGTGGTGAAGGAAGCTCCCTGCTCTCGCTTCCCCTGCTCGTTTGCTGAAAAGCAAGTTGTTTTGTTTCCTGCCATCTCCTCCCACTGTCATCTTGGTGGTTCTGTTTACTGCAGATCAGTGTTCCTGGTACACTGTGTGCTTGTGGGACCACTCAGGAGAGAGTCAAATGCAGCCCATCTGATTAGCAGAGTGCACACAGCTAGTTTATTGTTCCTACCAGGAGGCCATTGTGCTAAGTGCTTCACCCCAAAGAGCTTACAATCTAAACATCAGACAAGAGACGAGAGAGATGGGAGCACAAAGAAGCAATGAGACCGTTGGAACCTCTCCTGGTAAATTTGCAAAATGTTGGGCAAAAATCCAACCCCTCTGCTGCTTTAATGGAAAACATGGACTTTTTGTTAGTGTCATTCTGTGACATGAAGCACCCCTCTAGTCACACCTTACTCACTATTGTAATAATCGTTGTACAAAACATGCCTAGTGAGGTATCATTTGAAAACTCATAGCTCACTGATCATGAATACTCTTGTCTGGTGTACGTATGTGGTAGGTATGAAGAGTTAGGGATATATGCTGGAATCATGACTAAAGTGCATAAAGCAAGTGTATTGGGGGAGTTGTTAAACAGATCTATCCAAAACAAAGGAAAACAAGTAATTTACATATTAATGTAAATATGTAAATATCTGGGGGAAAGCCGACAGGTGCGGAGGAACACATGGATCAGACAGAGACATCTCCTAGGGGAAGGTCTATTAATAGAGATGCTCTGTGTTCTAGTCAGGAGGAGAGGATGGAAGTATGGATCAGATCAGATGAGACACAATCAAATGAAAAGGAGTCTAACACATCAGGAAATGGCAGATAAATAGTGACAAATTATTAAAAGTGCTTATACAAAAATGCTAGGAGTCTAAATAATAAAAGGGGTGAACTAGAGTGCCTAGTTTTAAAGGAGGATATTGATACAATAGGCATAACAGAAACTTGGTAGAATGAGGACAATCATGGGAGTCATACCAGGGTACAAAATATATCAGAAGGACAGAACAGGTTGTGCTGGTGGGGGAATGGCACTATACATGAAAGAAAATGTAGAATCAAATGAAGTAAACATCTTAAATGAGCCAAAATGTTCCATAAAATCTCTATGGATAGTAATTCCATGCTCCAATAATAAGAATATAGCAGTAGGGATATATTATCAACCACCTGATCAGGAGAGTGATAATGACTATGAAATGCTAAGGGAGATTAGAGAGGCTATCAAATTAAAAAAACTCAATAATAGTGGGGGATTTCAACTATCCCCATATTGACTGGGTACACGTCACCTCAGGACAGGATTCAGAGATAAAATTTCTTGATACCTTAAATGACTGACTGCTTCTTGGAGCAGCTGGTTCTGGAACCCACAAGAGGTGAGGATATTCTTGATTTAGTCCTAAGTGGAGCACATGATCTGGTTCAAGAGGTAAATATAACTGGACCACTTGGAAATAGTGACCATAATGTAATAAAATGTAACATCCCTGTGGTGGGAAAAACACCCCAGCAGCCCAACACTGTGGCATTTAATTTCAGAAAGAGGAACTACACAAAAATGAGGAAGTTAGTTAAACAGAAATTAAAAGGTACAGTGACAAAAAAAAGCTGCATGGAAACTTTTCAAAGACACCATAATAGAGGCCCAACTTAAATGTATACCCCAAATTAAAAAACACAGTAAGAGAACCAAAAAAGTGCCACCGTGGCTTAACAACCAGGTAAAAGAAGCAGTGACAGATAAGAAGACATCTTTTTAAAAGTGGAAGTCAAATCCTAGTGAGGAAAATAGAAAGGAGCATAAACATTGTCACATTATGTGTACAAATATAATAAGAAAAGCCAAAAAGGAGTTTGAAGAACAGCTAGCCAAAAACTCAAAAAGTAATAGCAAAATGTTTTTTTAAGTACATTAGAAGGAGGAAGCCGGCTAAACAACCAGTGTGGCCCTTGGACGATTGAGATGCTAAAGGAGCACTCAAAGATGATAAAGTCATTGCAGAGAAGTTAAATGAATTCTTTGCTTCAGTTGTCACGGCTGAGGATATTGGGGAGTTTCCCAAACCTGAGACATTATTTTTAGGTGACAAATCTGAGGAATTGTCCCAGATTGAGGTGACATTAGAGGAGGTTTTGGAACAAATTAATAAACTTTACAGTAACAAGTCACCGGGACCAGACGGCATTCACCCAGAGTTCTGAAAGAACTCAAATGTGAAATTGCAGAACTATTAACTGTTGTTTATAATCTATCCTTTAAATCAGCTTCTGTACCTAATGACTGGAAGATAGCTAACTTGATGCTAATATTTAAAAAGGGCTCTAGAGGTGATCCTGGCAATTACAGACTGTTAAGTCTAACATCAGTACCAGGCAAATTAGTTGAAACTATAGTAAAGAATAAAATTGTCAGACACATAGATGAACATAATTTGTTGGGGGAAAGTCAACATGGTTTCTGTAAAGAGAAATCATGCCTTACTAATCTGCTAGAGTTCTTTGAGGGGGTCAACAAACGTGTGGACAAGGGGGATCCAGTGGATATAGTATACTTAGATTTCCAGAAAACCTTTGTCAAGATCTCTCACCAAAGGCTCTTAAGTAAAGTAAGTTGTCATGGGATAAGGGGGAAGGTCCTTTCATGAATTGATAACTGGTTAAAAGACAGGAAACAAAGGGTAGGAATAAATGGTAAGTTTTCTGAGTGGAGAGAGGTAACTAGTGGGGTTGCCCAAGGGTGAGTCCTGGGACCCATCCTATTCAATTTATTTATAAATGATCTAGAGGAAGGGGTAAACAGTGAAGTGGCAAAATTTGCAGATACCAAACTGCTCAAGATAGTTAAGACCAAAGCAGACTGTGAAGAACTTCAAAAAGATCTCATCAATCTAAGTGATTGGGCAACAAAATGGCAAATGAAATTTAATGTTGATAAATGTAAAGTAATGCATATTGGAAAAAATAATCCCAACTATACATACAATATGATAGGGAGTAATTTGGCTACAATTACTCAAGAGAGATATCTTGGAGTCATTGTAGATAGCTCTCTGAAAACATCCACTCAATGTGCAGTGGCAGTCAAAAAAGCAAATAGAACGTTAGGGATCATTAAAAAAAGGGATAGAGAATAAGACAGAAAATATCTTATTGCCTTTAGATAAAATCATGGTACGCCTATATCTTGAATACTGCGTACAGATGTGGTCACCTCATCTAAAAAAAATATATTGGCATTGGAAAAGGTTCAGAAAAGGTCAACAACAATGATTAGGGGTTTGGAATGGATCCCATAGGATGAGAGATTAAAAAGACTTGGACTTTTCAACTTAAAAAAGAGGAGACTAAGGGGGGCTATGATAGAGGTCTATAAAATCATGAGTGGTGTGAAGAAAGTGAATAAGAAAAAGTTATTTTCTTGTTCCACAGTGTAAGAACGAGGGGTCACCAAATGAAATTAATAGGCAGCAGGTTTAAAAGAAACAAAAGGAAGTTTTTCTTCACTCAGCACACAGTCAACTTGCCAGAGGATGTGATGAAGCCTAGGACTTTAACAGGGTTCAAAAAAGAGCTGGATAGATTCATGGAGGTTAGGTCCATCAATGGCTATTAGCCAGGATGGGTAGGAATGGTGTCCCTAGCCTGTTTTCTCTGGAAGTGGGAGACGGGGGGTGGGTGGGAGACGGAATCACATGAGGATTACCTGTTGTGTTCCCTTCCTCTGGGGTATCTGGTATTGGTCACTGTCAGCAGACAGGATACTGAGCTAGATGGACCATTGGTCTAACCCAGTATGGCCATTCTTATGTTCATATATATGCAGCAATATTCCCTCTAATCATTTTCATGCATGTGCAGAATAATTTTTTTATGTACACTGGGGTGTTATTCTGATAAACAGAAATTAGGAACATCATCCCTGCCCATCCTAGCTAACAGCCTCCAGTGGACCTACCCTCCATGAATTTGTTCTTTTTTTATTCCTTTTAGTGTCTTGGATCACAGCATCCACTTGCAAGGAAAGAAAGTCTCCCAGCAGGGTCTCTATTTCCAAAGATATACCACCCTTGATGACAAACAAACAACACCACACAATAACAAAGAGGGTTGGTGGCAGTGTCATAGAATCATAGAACACTAGAACTGGAAGACACCTTGAGAGGTCATCAAGTCCAGTCCCCTGCCCTCATGGCAGGACCAAGCATTATCTAGATAATACCTGATAGATGTTTGCCTAATCTGCTCTTAAATATCTCCAGTGATGGAGATTCCACAACCCCCCTAGGCAATTTATTCCAGTGTTTAATCACCCTGCTAGTTAGGAAGCTTTTCCTAATATCCAACCTAAAGCTCCCTGGCTGCAGTTTATGCCCATTGCTTCTTTTCCTGTCATTAGAAGCCAAGGAGAACAATTTTCTCCCTCCTCTTTGTAACACTCTTTTAGGTCCTTGAAAGCTGCTATCATGTCCCCTCTCAGTCTTCGCTTTTCTAAACTAAATAAACCCAATACTTTCAGTCTCCCCTCAGAGTTTATGTCTTCTAGACCTTTAATCATTTTTGTTGCTCTTCTCTGGACCATCTCCAATTTCTCCACATCTTTCTTGAAATGTGGTGCCCAGTACTCCACAGTACTCTAACTGAGGTCTAAACAGTGTAGAGTAGAACAGAAGAATTATTTCTCGTGTCTTTCTCACAACATTCCTGTTAATGTATCCCAGAATCATGTTTGCTTTTTTTGCACCAGTGTCACACTCTTGACTCATATTTAACTTGTGGTCCACTATAACCCCTAGATCCCTTTCTGTAGTACTCCTTCCTAGACAGTCGCTTCCCATTCTGCATGTGTGACATGGATTGCTCCTTCCTAAGTGAAGCACTTTGCATTTGTCCTTATTAAACTTCATCCTGTTTACCTCAGACCATTTCTCCAGTTTGTCCAGATCATTTTGAATTATGACCCTGTCCTCCAAAGCAGTTGCAACCCCTCCCAGCTTGGTTTCATCTGCAAACTTTATAAGCGTACTCTCTATGCCATCATCTAAATAGTTGATGAAGATATTGAGAAGAACCAGTCCCAGAACTGATCCCTGTGGAACCCCAGTTTTTATGCGCTTCCAGCATGACTGTGAATCATTAATAACTACCCTCTGAGAATGATTTTCCAGCCAGTTATGCACCACCCTATAGTAGCCCCATTTAGGTTGTATTTCCCTAGTTTATTTATAAGAAGGTCATAAGAGACCATATCAAATGCCTTACTAAAGTCTAGGTATACCACATCCACCACTTCTCCCTTATCCACAATACTTGATTTCATATCAAAGAAAGCTATCAGATTGGTTTGACATGAATTGTTCTTTTCAAATCTATGCTGGCTGTTACCTATCACCTTATTATCAGGAGAAGGCATTCTATAGAGAAGTTCCCAGCCGAGCAGAGAGAGCCACTGAAGAACAACTATCGTCATCTCCTCTGTAGGAATTCACCAGCTTTCCCGGAATTATTTGATCTCTTTATTGTTTTAATTGCTCATTCTCCAGAAGCCGCAAGAAAGCTATTTCACGTCAAACCTAGCAGCTAATGGCAGACAAGATATAGTGGGTGTGGAGGATCCGCATGCTCTAGGAAAGTACGCTCCAGTTACTATTTATAGCTTTTGTTGAACTTTCATCTATTTCAAAGGCTGTTTTAATGGAGCAAACATTCCATCTCTCTGGGTAAAGAGCAGCTTCATAGGCGAGTGGCAGTAGGAAGACCTTTTGCCTTCAACTCAACTAGTTAATGGGCTAAGGAAACATTGCCTCTATCAGAAAGCCCAAGTAGTCAAATAAGCACATTTCCTCCTGGAAAAGTCAGACTAATCTTGCTGATTACCGAAGCGATGCAGCTTTGTCACATCCCACCTGACCCATTTTTAATGATGTAACCTCCTTCCCCTCTGGATGCATTTTTTAGAAGTTTTCCTGTAAACTAACATGTAGGCTTCATGTAGCCCGGTGTTTCTAATGTCACCTCTTGTTTGAGTCCAGGAGATTCATCACCACCAAAGCAAAGCCCGTGGGAACACAGTCCTTTGTGGGTTGAGGACCACAGGTGTCTCGCGCTAGGTCCATATTGTGCATGTTTAGCATGCTCCTTGTCCCAGGATATTAAGGCCAGGGCTGGGATTTGGTTGTATGCCAAAGGGAATTCCTTGGAATTCAACTGAAATTGGTCTATTTCACAGACAATTCTGAAATAGCCCCACCCAGATTATGAATGCCTTACTCCCATTGTAATAGAGATGTAGCCGTGTTAGTCTAGTTTAGCTGAAACAAAAAACAGGACTATGTAGCACTTTAAAGACTAACAAGATGGTTTATTAGGCGATGAGCTTTCGTGGGCCAGACCCACTTCCTCAGATCAAATTGTGAAAGAAAATAGGCATAACCATATATACCAAAGGGATACTCCCATTGGTGAGTTATTTGCACAAAAGCTCCTCCCAATCCCGTTTGTGGGAGCAAGGGGTTTAAAACCTGATCCTAAATAACTAGCACTCACAACAGCCTTCTAAGGTGTTTGACCAATTTTTCAAAGGGTAAACTGAGGTGTAGAAAAGTGAATTCACCAAGTATTCGTAGTGAGGCCCAGGCAGTATGGGGAATTGGTACCCAAGAGTTCTGAGTCACTGCCTCTTCCCTTAAGGCCTGGACTCCAAGTCCTTCCTGCCTGCTCTACTCTGAGGGGAATCCAGTCACCAACGCAGCCTCTGCCTCGCTAATTAAGTGAGAGGGCTGCCCCAAGAGAGGCGTGGGCATTGCGGCGACAGAAAGTCTGTGCCAGGGATACTGGGGAGCTATATTGTAAAGAGAGAGCTGCCGGGCGGTGGAAATCAGCACAGAGAGTATCATAGAATCATAGATTAGGGATGGAAGAGACCTCAGGAGGCCATTGAGTCCAGACTTCGGCTCAAATCCAGGCAAACCCCAACTAAATTATCCCAGCCAGGGCTTTGTCAAGTGTCATCTTAAAAACTGTAAGGGTAGAGATTCCACCCCCTCCCTAGGGAACCCCGTTCCCAGGCCTGCCAACGTTGGGGTGGGCAAAGGGGGCAACTGCCCCAGGGCCTGACTCTTCTGGGGGTATGAAGCAGGACCAACCCCCCACACCTGTCCTAAGGGCCCAGCAAGGCTGTTGGGACAGTTTTTCCTTAATCCAACCTAGACCTCCCCTACTGCCACTTGAGACGGTTGCTCTTCATTCTGCCATCTGCCACCCCTGAGAACAGCCTCTCTCCATCCTCTTTGGAACCCCCTTCTGGGAGTTGGAGGCTGCTCCCAAATCCCCCCTCACTCTTCTTTTCTGCAGACTAAACAAACCCAAATCCCTCAGAACTGGGCTTATTTAGTAGGTGGCAGCAATAGGCCTTTATCTTCCCTTGTACATTTGTTGGGTAATTATCAGCTCTCAGCTCCCTCCCGGTAATAGAAAAATGTTCTATAACTTCCAGTGCTAGCATCAGCCAAATAACTTTAGCTAGAACGGCTGATGAAAGGGACCCCATTCTAGTGGGAAGCGCTAGCCTGACAGCTCTGAGAACTGACGTCCTTTTTATCCACACTTTGCACAGCAGGCCTTGGAACCGTGTCCAGAGGCAGCTGGAACGCCTGACTTCCTCCGTGATGCTGAACAAAACCCCTTTTCAGGGCATCAGCTTCCTCCTATGTAAAGCGGGGAAGGCACTACCCTAGCTCACGGCAATGTTTTGAGACTCAGCTGGGCTTGTCTACATGGCATCACAGCAGGGCAGCATGTCGACAAGCCCTAAATTAACAAGTGGGACAATACTATTTCCTGCACGTGGATCTGGCAATATTCCTCCCACTTGGGCAGTAGACACCACTCTGGGGATGGAGTCCTGGCCCACTACAGTCTATGGGAGTTTTGCCATGGACATCAGGGGTTCAGAATTTCACACTCTGGAGTCAAGAGGGTAAGTCAGTCCTTGGACTCTCGTAGCCACCAAAGGTGCCAGCTGGGGTCCTTTGTGAAGGTTTGTGTTTGTGATGGGCACACTGAGGATTATGTCACGCGGCACAAGCCCTTTACTCACAGGGAGTCTTCAAGTCCTGGCTTGTCTGGAGATAGCAATGCTCCCTCCCTCTCCACACCCCAATAATAGGTTTGCATTAGATGGCCTGGTCTGGGCCCCTCCAGCCCTAATAGTCTGTAAATCCACTCAGCAGCTTCATTGACTTCAGCAGTGCGATACCAGGGGAGGGCACATACTGGCCTGCAGGCCAGATCCAGTCCACCAGGGTTAGTTTCTGGCGGGTCCCCACTGCTATATTTACCTGCATGGCCACTGGTTCCGACAATGGCAGCGCCCGTTGGCTGTAGCTTGCTGTTCCTGGCCAATGGGAGCTGTGGGAAGCAGTGTCCCGATCCACAGCGCTTCCCTCCACTCCCTTTGGGCAGGAACAGCGATCTGCAGCCAATGGGAGCAGCGATCACTGGTACTTGTGCCCATGTGGGTAAACATAGCCACTCCTCGCCAGGAACCAAGCCAGGCAGATCACCGTCATGTTATTGCCCGCCCCTGTGCTACAGCTATTTACACCAGGTGAGGAACTGGTCCCAGGAGTTTTCAATGTCAGAAATTGGTTTATGTCTTAGTTAATTTCCCCCCGCTGCTGTATATCAAAGAGCTCGCCAGTGAGGACAACTCTGCGGACTTACATCAGCTGAAGATCTGGCCTTGTGTCTTTAGCGTTAATTATGTAGTTCAAGAGATTGGCCTCACTGAAGGTATCTTAACACGTTAGGGGGATTAGTCATGAGTTACGTTAATATTCTCCTGAATGCATCACAACCGTGCAGTGACCACGCACTTACAGTTGCTCCTAATTAACACACCGCTCCAAACAAGCCTCATTCTGCCACCACATTTGGAATCTCTTCCTTTGTGAGATCACCCGTTTCCTCTGGTCATCCTGGCCAATTACCCCCAAAATATCAAAAATGAAACAAACCTAGAGGGACTGACTGGTAATATGACCTCTCCTTTCCCATCACATTCACTGACAGCCATACATCTCACACTGAAATGCACCCTCTCCACAGGACAAAAGCAGATCCACTTGGGTACTTCATACCATGCTGCCTTCTAGTGGCTGATCTCAAATGATCTAGCACAGAGGTTTTCAACCTATGGTCCACAGGCAGACCCCTGGGAACCACAGACCATGTCTAAGATTTTCAAAGGGGTCAGGACCTCCTTTCCACTTTCTTAGGGGTTTGCAAAAGTAAAAAAGGTTGAAATCCACTGATCTGGCGAATAGCCTAGTAATGACAAACGAGGCAGGAGTCTGGAGGAAGAGCAGTAGGTGATCACATAATGCAGGGAGCTGAATTATGGACACACAGGCCTCCTAAATTCTGACATCTTCTAACTTTTGAGAGCTTCATTTTGCAACCTTGACATTCCTTTAATGTACCTGTGTGGCATGTAACATTACTAGCACTTGGGGCATGTGTTGCAGGAATAGAAGGTCCCAGGATCTGTTTCCCAAAGCCTGCTGAAGTCAGAGGGATGCTATCGATTCATTTAGTGTGCACTGAATCCGGCTGTGTGCGCGTGTCATTTGCCTCGCCGTAATCATGTCTATAGATACGCATTCGCTGCAGTTGATGGCACTTTCAGGGAGTGGCCAAGGGAATTAGGCACCCAACTCACATTGGCTTTGAGACGCCCCGCCAGATGTTCCTAATGTCACCTCTTGTTTGAGTCCAGGAGATTCTCTCACGTGAAATCCCATTCTGAGCAGAGTACGAAAAAAAAGTTTCAAATCAATGAAGCGTCAGGCTCCATGGTACAAAACCCAGGCTAACTTCCCATGTGCGGGGGGGAAAAGAGTCACTAGGAAATCTGTTGTCTTGGGAATTCCCTGGGACAGAAATGAAGTGTCTGATTCATCCAGTAATAAAGGATGCAAAATCCTGAAATGACAGACAGTCAGGACCCCAAGATCCTCCCTGAAGGAAGCTGCTATCTAGGGCAGGTGTCTTTCTGGCTATTAGAGGCTTTGTTCACTGCTGTTTTCTCTCACCTCATTCTGATACTGCAGACTCCTAGTTCTTTGGTTACTCAAACGCTGTGTACTGGGTTACTTTAATTCCTGCCAAGAACATTTTAGCTGGGGCGTGGAGTGCTACACAGCGCTATTCCAGAGGTCCCCAGGCTGGGGAGCTGAAGGGGGCACCCAGGAACGTTCAAGGTGGCATGGCTGGGACCCAGGCCAGCCCCATGGGGGGCAGGGAGGGAGCACCATCCTGCTCTGCTCCTAGCCCCCGTGCTGGTTGCCAATCCTGCGCCCAGGACTCTGTGCCTGCTGGCCCCATCCCCCGGGCTGCCAGTCCTGCCCCAACTCACCCAGCGTCTGCCCCCACCTGCAGCCCCAGCCTCAGCCCCCTTACCCTTGTCCATGTCCCCTCCCAGAGCCGTGGCCCCACTCCCTGCTCTAGGGTATGCATGGACGTGGGGCAGGGACAGGGCTAAGTGGGGAGCCTGAGGTAAAAAGTTCGGAGACCATTGAATTCGTCCATGTCTCCAGATACGTCTACACAGCTCGCTCCCTACAGAGGCATGGAGGGTACATGCACTGCCTGCCTGCCCTAGCATGGGTATAAATAGCGGCAGAGAGAGTGGTGAGCAAAGACATGCCTGAACCCTGTGGGTACGTACCACAGACAGCATTGTAGGGCCCCACCGCCTCCCTGCTGCCAGCCGCCTTCCTCCTCTGCCTCCCCCCACCGGAGCCTGTCCACTGCCACACGGCGCTAAGCACTGCAGTGCCGACATTGCCTGCTTTTCACCGGGGCCTGTAGCTAGGCACGCCCTGAACCCCTGCACGCAGGGTATCGTGTGCCTCCTGCTAGCTAATGGTAAGATGTGCTTGAAATGGGAAGGTAAAATATCCCAAAGTGCAACCATCCCCCCAAACATACAGCGGTGGTTTTTATTACACCTCAGCGGCCCTCTCTCCCTGCACTAATTCACTGGGCGGAAGGGGCGGGACATGTAGCTAATGCAGGTGTTGCACTCGTTACAGAACACGGGACCTTCCCTGCTTTAAGCTTTTCTACTAAAGTTAAAGCTCGTCAGTCTTTTTTATCCTGCTGCCAAATTCCAACCAATATGAAAACATGGTCATTCCTTTCCTCTCGTCTTACTCCAGCCAGCTAATGGGTCTCTGCTGCCACAGCATTTGAACAAACAGCAGCAAACTTTTCTTCCCCCTCTATTCCAGGAGCTTGGATGAGACCACTCAATTCTCTAAATCAATTAAGTCTCCGTCAGCCCTTTCTCTTGCATTGGGCCAACACTCAAAAATCTAACCCCTCCTCCCCTTCCCGAGCCCACTCTGATTATGGACAAGAACACAAAAATCTTGCCCTGCCCGGTCAACTCTTTAGGGTGTGGATACCAAGGCATGGCCAAGCTTCTTGCTGTTTAGAAAAAGGATTTTCATAGGGTCAGAGATTTTAAGGCAAGATGAGACCATTAGATCAGCTGATCTAGTCTCTCTCAACCGGCGGTATGTGTACCCCTGGAGATGTGCCGAGGTTCTTCCAGACAGTATAGCAGCTCAGCTAGAGATTTGCCTAGTTTTACAACAGGCTACATAAAAAACACTAGCCAAGTCAGTACAAAATAAAACTTCCTAAAGACAACAAGGACTTGTTTATACTGCTCTGTATATTACACACTGAAATATAAATACATTATTTATATTCCAATTGGTTTATTTTACAATTCTGGGGTAAAAAGCAATTTTTCAGTAATACCAGGCTGTGACTTGTCTGTATTTTTAGCTCTGATTTTGTAAGCAAGTCGTTTTCAGTTGGAGTACGTCTACACTAGCTCGTTAGTTCGAGCTAGGTAGGCAAATGAGGGCAACCAGAGTTGCAATGAAGCCCGATTTAAATATCCTGGGCTTCATTTGCATGTTGCCGGGCACCGCCATTTTTAAATCCCGCTTAGTCTGAACTCCGTGCCCGCGGCTACACGCGGCACGGAGTAGGTAGTTCGAATTAGAGATCCTAATGGAACGAGGAATACCGGTAGTTTGAATTAGGATCTCTAATTCGAACTACCTACTCCATGCCGCATGCAGCCGCGGCACGGAGTTCGGACTAAGGGGGATTTAAAAATGGCAGCGCCCGGGAACATGCAAATGAAGCCCGGGATATTTAAATCCCAGGCTTCATTTGCAACTCCGGTTGCCCTCATTTGCCTACCTAGCTCGAACTAATAAGCTAGTGTAGACATACCCTTGAAGTGCAACTTGAGGGAGGCAACACAAATCAGACTCCTGAAAATGGTACAGCAGCCTGGAAAGGTGAGAACGACTGAGATCCCGTGTAACAGGCCAGAGAATTTCCCCCAGTGGCCTTTGTATGGAGCGCAATTACTTGTGTCTGATGAAGGCAAATCTTCCAGAAAACCAGAAGCCATCACAAGATGGAGAAGCCACCAGTCCTTGGGTTTAACTATAATCGGAGCATCTCTGCAGTACACAGGTACAGCAGTGCATGGATTGCCCGGCGAGTGGTACGTACTAGCCAGGAAGAGTGAGAACCCCACTCGGCCATTCCTGCAGTCGTTTTTGAGTGGAAAACAACTTTTCAAGGGGGTTGCTCGACAAACCTTTGTGACTGCGCTGGCGGGGAGCGAGCCAACATGAAGGAGCGTGCCCTCTTGTGACGAGAGCATACACATCCCAGCCTCTCCAAGGCTTGAGCAAGAGTGCAGCTGGGGCAGGGTCACTCACACTTCTACAGGCTGGCCAGGGAGCTGGGTTCTCACACCCTTCTCTCTTATGCCTGTGTTTTCTCTCCTCCCTGCCTAACCAGTCATTGAGCAACTGGAGTTCTGACTGGCCGGGGCGTGTACTTCTTGTGGGAATGACTTCTGTGAAGCCTTCAGAAGGGCTCAGCAGCATGGTTTCCAAATATCTGTTACCCTGACAGAGTGCATTGCAGCATGTTGCATAACGAGTGTCCAAAACACAACACATCGTTTGTAGAGCGGCAGGTTCATCTGCATGCTATTATAATACATGACCTAACTCTTTGGGGCTGTGAGCTATTGGCATACCCATCGTTTATGTGTGTAGTGTGCGCGAGATATGTGCTAGCTACAGGACCAGGGCTCATTTCGTATCTTCTTTTATGACCAAGTTATAGCATGCAATGGATAGCCCATAATGAAAGAATATTCCTCTACCTCCCCCGGGGTATAATATGGCTCTTAGCAATGTAATTCAGCCTCTGACATTTAGGGCACATTCCCAGGCAGGGGGGTACAGTAGGTTAGGATCGTAGCTTGAGAAAGTAAGATTCATCCAGCCCCTGAATGGCTGGGGTCCACATGGATCTTGGGTGCAGTTGTAGGGGGTAGGGAGGATTTAGCATAAGCCCTGGCTCAGATGTGAGGGTCCCCCGATAAGGGGCTGACAAAGAATATTCCCCATTCCAAAAAACAGAAGAGGAGGAATTGTGCTTCCGAGAGATGACTGTACAGCACAATTTTTTTCCCCAGGGCTGACGCACAGAGATCCTAGCTCCATGCTAGTCTTCACCTAGGGTGGTTTAGTCTAGGCCTAGATATAATGGACTTAGGTGGACTTACACAGCTGGTCTTATTGTCCCAGCTGGTGCTCTGCTGTAAATATGGTACAACCGCCAGAGCATCAGGAACACTTGATGCCTTTGGAGATAGGGCGTTATGGACAATGAGAGGACCAATGTGCTGCTGGGAAGAGCCAATCCATGACGGGGTCATGATTAGCACTCTGTTCATGAGACTCTGGATTGAGGGAGCTGCATTGATCCATGAGAACTGTCCAGGTTTAAAGGGTATTATCAAGACGGTTGTAGAGTCACAAACACATTCTGTGCATATGAAAACACACTGGAGTCCAGACTCTACAAGCCAGTGGAAGAGCCTAAGAATCTCATCTGCTTGATTCGCTCATGCCTGCGCCGATGACATTGACCAAACCAAAGGAATGACTGTGCAACAACATTACACCGATGGGGCATGTCTCCACTTACCCGGGGCACCCAATGGCAAGTTCTGAATTATGTTCGACATGGACCGCTGCTGTCCTAGGCCTTCCTCAGGTTCTCTCGTGCTTTGAGTTCGTTCAGAATTCAGGTTTCTCCTGTTGTGGTCCCTGACCAGATTATCCCATCAGATGCGCAGGAAATGAACAAGGTTGAACACAACATCACCTGACAACCAACCACTCTCATACTTGCTCCACGGAACAATGCCCAGACAGAGACTTAGGGCCCCATCCAACTCCAACTGAAGTCAATGGAAAGACTTGTTCACACCAATGGGAGGTCAATGGGTCTCCTGGAAAGTGCCCTGGTTCTACCATGGCACATGTGAAGAAGGCACATAGTGAACACTTGACAAGTCTCTCCTTCCTTCTTGATCATCTCCCTCTCCATGCGAGACCACCTGAGATACCTTACCAGGAAGGTGACACCGTCCCACGGGAGGCGTGAGCTCACAATGCCTCCATTGCTTCCTGGTGAACATACTCACTAACCAGGGTGAGCACAGTCAGAAGGTCCATGAGGACACCCAGTGCGGTGGCCCTCCCTTTGGGATCAGCCCCTATCATTCTACTGAGGCAATCTCAGAAACAGTGCTCTGAAGATCTTCCCTCAGTATAAAACCGTTTGTGTGTGTACGTACGTATGCACATATAAACACGTAAGTAACTCGTGGTGGCACTTGGGTGGTGCACTGCCTCCCCGTACCGCACCCCCCAAAATTTTAATTGATAAATGGGGTGCTCTCACACACACCCTCCCTGCCTCTTTGGGTGGCCCTGCCTACACCCTCTCCCCCCGCAGGCACCCATTGTCCCTCTGTGTGGGTGTGTAGGTACATACAGGATCAGACCACAGCAAAGCAGTGGTGTTGAGCCATTATGATAGCATGAAACCTGCCCCTTCTTCAGGGTCCACCATCCAAGAGAAATGTCTAATATCAGAGAATGAAACAGCTGTCAAAACTTTGGCTGGGAAAGCCCTGGCTTGACACAGTCTTAGCTCAACACCCAGCAGTGCTTGGGCAGTTCAACTGCTGTTAGTGTGACCAAGCTACAGAGTTACACGGACTGAAGTCTTGTCTGCCGGGCACCGCCATGCAAACTACAGCGGGAGGAATGGTCGAGCATTCTAACTGGCCGTGACCTAGTTCACACTGGTGTACTTCCATTTCAAAGCAGGACCAAACTGACATGCATTAGGGACAGTTTAGAATGGGCCACCAGCGTCTACCCAGAGCAGCTAGCACACCACACCTTCGAGAGCTCTCATGACCTCAGCGCGCAAGTCCGCATTGTGGCACCGTGGAGACAAGCCCGTAGGCAAATATTTGATTTCTGGAAATCAAGCCAGCACCTGGAATGTCAGGGTGCCATTTCAATACATTCCAAAGATTATGCCAAACCAGAGAGCTGGATCCAAAGGCCTCCAAGCTTCACAGGAGTTTCAAATCCAAATCCAGCTCTGGATTTCACAAATGGCTTCTTTTGCTCTATTGGATCAAAATAAAATCTCAGAGCTGAGCAGTATCCCCCCCTTAAATGTTGAAACCCACCTCAGGATGGATACAGGGTCCAAAGTTAGAAGCTGGAGGAGTCTCTCTCTTAATAACATATAGATCAGTGGTTCTCAACCAGTGGTACGAGTACCCTCAGTGGTACTTGAGAGAAGTCTGGGGGATACATCAACACAACTGAAATTTGGAGAAAACCTGAATTTTTGTTCCAAGTTTTACAGCACTTTATTATTTTTGTACTTTTTTACACCCACAATTTTTTTCGCCTGCCCAGCTACGATTAAGTTGTTTAAACAAATGTGTTGCAATGGTAGAAAAAAAAATTGTGTGTCTGAAAACTGTAGGTACTAGGGGTACTTTTTTTTTTTTTAAAGGGGTACTTTATAAAAAAAAAGGTTGAGAAACACTGGTATAGATCATGTATCTATGTAACTGTGTAACTTGAGACAACTTAAGTCTCACTTAAGCCCTACTTTGAGAATGTAAATTGGACTTAAACTGTGCTTAGGCCTCGGCACAGGGATGGATCTCACCTTCAGACACTTACAGTACTTGTATACAATGAAAACTTGAAATGAGACTTATTCTGAGACCAAGCGAACACAAAGATGCTGTGAGAACATAAGCAAGCCTTGCAACAAAGAACAGCAGCAATAGGACTGCATCCACTGAATGAATAAAACCACAGACTCATTCAAGAAGACTCATTAACTATATAAATAGGCATATTGTTATAACTGCTTTCTTAGAAGTATAAAAATTAAATCAAAGTGTTCTAACAATAACATGGGTAGCATGTGTGGAATACATGTTGTACAAAACAAAAGTGGCCTTAAGTAATGAGGAGCAGGAAAAACAAAACAAAAACAAGCAAACACAAGAGTACCATCTTTTAGCACCACAGAATAGTTTAAAAAGGTAACAAAGTAATACCAGCTAGTACAGAAGTTACCCAAAGGTTCAGCCCCATAAAGTGAATTGTAAAAACTCTGCAGTCCACAGAGTGTGAAACAAAATTTGTTTTCCCTTCTCAGATACGATTGCAAGACAGTGCCAGATCTGAAAAGCCACAAATTGTCCTGCTGCTTGCACTTGAGGAGACACTCATACATGCAGGTATTGTGTCATAAAGGCAAAGCCGCCTGCCTGTCTGTTCGCTCTTGGGAAACAGGGAACAGCCTCCAAACCGCACAGCATGGGCCAAATGCTAAGACATTGGTAAAATAAAAACTCGTATACTGGGAAAGGCAAGCGTTGTGCAGTAGTTAAAAGGGACCACTTCTAGTTTGAACCCCAAAATGTTACTTTAATTTGTCTATGAGCTGGTTCACACTTATATCTCCTGCCTTGATAAATACAAACATGATATCCAGGTTTTCTTCTATAATGTCATTAAAATAAAGGCAAAGTTAGAATGGTGAAAAAAAATCTTTAAAAGTTTGAGTCTCTTATGTCTTCCTTAAGCCTGAATCTTAACGGCCAGAACCTCTGAGCCCTTTATTAGTAATAATAAACACAAACTATCGATAAATATAAAATAAGCATGTGTTCCAGGGTATTGCACATAATGGATGCATTAACACATTTGGAATTCAATCGGTTCAAAAAAATAAAATAACCAAACCAGGAGTTAATAGAACACACTTTAAAACAGTTAGTGCCCGTCAAACAACACCTATCCAAACAAAACAATAAAGCAGACACCCCCACTGCAAAAACAATTAACCCTGGAGAGGGAGTAAGCCTCCATCTTCTAATTAAGTTTGCTTTTAATAATTATACAATTAGTAACCACCACTGCAGTCCTAAAAAATGCAGCACTAAGTAATAAGCCTAAAAAACAAGCAAACAAAAGTCTAAAATAATAATAAAAAAAGACTGCTGTACTAAAAAAAAAGGGGGGGGGAGGGGCCAAGTGCAATTGGAGCCTTACTTGAATAATGAAAGAAACCAGAAGTAGGAAACAGTGATTAACAAGGGGACAAGACATAATCTCACAAGTGGCCTTGTAAATACTATGTAGTTAATAGAGATTAAAATATTAAGAGCAACAAGTGATAAAATTGCAACTGGATGTATGCAGGATGGGTACCCACTCCCTACACCTAAGCCTGATCCATTCAAATGTATTTGATTATGTGCCAATACAAAGTCTTCAGTGAGGCATTTGGAGTTGAGTGGAGTTCTGGAGAACTGAGTGATTAAGAACTCAGAAATAATCCCAACAAAGAAACTGCTTTTATAAGAAGCTTCCTGCTTTAGGAGACAGAGTAGTTACAAATGCCTGCATCCCATTCTGCTCCCATCATTGCTGATAGACCATGGTTTTGGTTACTGGCTTGCTTGAGACCTGTTTCCCTGCACTCCTTTTGGACTAGCAGTTTACAAAAGCTGATCAACCCTAAACGGCAGCCTTTGATTCTGCATGCACATCCACTGCCTGCACCGGAGGAGACATATTTCTTCTCGCAAAGGTGTATTTGCACATGCAGAACAGACAAATGCTCCGCTCAAGTACCCAGCCGCATGTAGCTCCCCATGATGGCTGCAGACAATCACAGCTGAAATTTGACATTTTCGACGCGTTCCTTCGTCATACTTCACAACTAGCTTCCAGGCACCCATCAGGATTTGGATTTGGATGAGTGAATGGGATAGGGGAAGGAAGAGGCTGGTTCTAAGGAAAAGTCAAAAAGCCCACAGCTCAGACAGCTGTCCCCAGCATTCCAGTAACAATGGAATCAGAGGTGGAATGCACAAGAGCATTGGATGAGAAAAGCTTTGGCTGGGTGCAGCCACAACATGGGCGTACTACACTGCAAAAGTCAGGTGGGCACCTATATGGAAGCGCCGTCTGGGACCAACTAGAGGCAGCAGAAGAGTCCTCTCCAAACAGGATGCATGAGGCAGAGAGCAGGTGGGAGGTGGGTTCGGAAGCCGACCGGTATTCAGGAAATAAAGGCTGAGATTCTTGGTTAAGTAAACAAGCCTCGCGAGGGAAACCCCCACGTTGTTCAAACTACCATAACTACTGGGTAAAACAGCCCTCGCTTTCACAGCAAAGCATCCGGGCAGGTGGTTGTATTGCAGGGGCTGGACAGGCATTCTCACAGTACAGATGATGACACATCCCAGGAAGTATTTAAGTCATGCAAATCAGGACGATGATTACAGTATGCAGGCTAAAGGCTCTTCCCTGTTGCAACTGTTCTTAGTGCATGATGCAGGCTGGGGGGGAGGGCAAAGGGGATATTTCCCCTCCAAATGATCTTCCAGGGTCCCCAAACTATTGTCAGGAAAGGCCAAAATATGTAAAAAGTTCCTCACTGTGAAGCAGTGGAACAGCAACAGACAGGTCCGAATTAGTCTGAATCTGCAAAAACAAGGAGGAGGTGACTTCCACTCCATGCATCTGAAAAAGTGGGTTCTACTCACGAAAGCTTATGCCCAAATAAATCTGTAAGTCTCTTAGATGCCACAGGCCTCCCTGTTGCTTTTGCAGATACAAACTGACACGCCTATCCCTCTGAGACTTGTCACCATGCAACACGCTGAATTTAGCCACATGCAGTGGAAACCCATCAACTTCATGAAAAAACTCACTCGGATATAGATAGACATCATCTTCCGCTCCAGATGCAAATGGATAGACAATGGACTGAAGGTGAAAAGTCCATTACACTCAACATACTACACAAACTATGTAGAAGTGGGTTCCGCCCACAAAAGCTCGTGACGCTATATATTTGTTAGTCTCTATGGTGCTACAGGACCACTCGTCATTTTTCTAAGTTACAGGCTAACAGGGCTACCACTTTTACACCAACTATAGTGAGAGATTGTGCCACACACTCTCAAAGAAACTGAGGAACCACCTAAATCAGCATCCAGTACAGCAACCAGAAGAAGATCAAGAATGAGCTCTCAAAACTGGAGATGCTCATAAAAACCCAGCCTTCCACATAAATTTCCACATGGCTGGCCTTTACAGAAAGAAGACAAGCCATTTACAAAGCACATTTTACTTCTGTACTGAAGAAAAAGGACAAGCTCTCTCAACTCCTACATGCCACAGGGGGACTACAGCAGTGGTCCCTTAACTCACCCATCAACACTGTTAACCTATCCAACCACACACTTAACCCAGCAGAGGAGTTTGTCCAATTTCCGGGACTCTCTTTCTGCCCCACTATCCCCATGCACACGATACAGTTCTGCAGTGGTCTGGAAGCCTATTTTCGCCATCTCTGACTCAAGGAGTATTTCCAGCACACCCTTGAACAATGCACTGACCCACCGACACTACAAGAAGAAGTTTTCTGTGTGGACTCCTCCTGATGGTCGAAACGACAGTCTGGACTTCTACACACAGTGCTTCCGGAGACATGCACAGGCTGCAGCTGTGAACAAACAACATCATGGGCCCCATAACCTCAGCCGTGCAGAATGCAACACTATCCACAGCCTCAAGGAGAGTGACAAAGGGGGTGCTGGAGTCATCGCGAATAGGTCAGATTACGAACAGAAGGATGCTAAACAACTTTCCAACACCACATTCTACAGGCCACTCTCCTTTGAACCCACTGAGGAATATCAAAAGAAACTTTACCATCAGCTAAAGAAACTCCTTGCAATAGCACAGGGCCGAATCTACACAAACCCACCCCTAGAGCCCCGAGTGGAAGATTCATATACCTGGAAATCCTCGATGCTCCATCATCTCAGGCACTGACACACTTGCAGCAGGGTATGTGGACTCTCTCCTCAGACCCTATGCTACCAGCACTCCTAGCTACCTTCAAGACACCGCTGAATTCCTGAGGAAACTACAGTGCATCAGTGATCTTCCTGAAAGCACCATCCTGGCCAGCATGGATGTAGCAGCTCTCTACACCAACACTGCACATGAGAATGGATGACAAGCTGTCAGGAACACCATCCCCGATGACTCCACAGCTCACCTGATGGCTGAGCTCTGTGACTGTGTCCTCACCCACAACCATTTCAGATTTGGGGACAATTTATGCCTTCAAGTTAGCGGCACAGCTCTGGGCACCCGCATGGCCCCACAAAATGCCAACGTTTTATGGCTGGCTTAGAACGACCTTTCCTCAGCTCTCGTCCCCTACCACTTCTCGCTACTTATGCTACATTGACAACAACTTCATCCTATGGACCCATGGGAAGGAAAGCCTTGAGGAATTCCCCTGGGATTTCAACAGTTTCCACCCCACCATCAACCTGAGTCTGGACCACAAGAGATCCACATCCTGGACACTGCAGTGTCCAATGGTGGCCACAAACACCTCCCTATACCAGAAACCTACTGACTGATAGTCTTACCTACAGGCCTCTGGCTTCTGTCCAGGACACATCACACGATCCATTGTCAACAGCCAGGCCCTAAGATAGAACCAGATTTACTCCAATCCCACAGACAGAGACAAACACCTACAGGATCTTTATTGAGTATTGATGCTAGTCACTCCATGAATCTGACAAAGTGGTTTTTACCCACGAAAGCTGATGCCCAAATAAATGTATTAGTTTTTAAGGTGCTACTGGACTCATTGTTTTTGTGGTGACAGATAGGAAAGTTTTTGGTCTTGCAGTAGGAATCACAGCAAAAAAAAAAACAAAAAAAAACAAAAAAAAAACAGACACACTATGCACATTTTGCTTTTAAAACTCTTAAAATACAAGATTTTCCTGGGGTCTAAAGAAACCTGAACTTTCTCTGAACCCTGGAAAGTGCTTTTTTTAAAAAATAGCAACACCCAGGAGCCCCCAAAAAAATGTATCCCCACCCTGCAGTAATGACACCCTAGAGCCAGACTTGTGGCGCTTTAGTTTTCCCTCCCTGTGCCAAAAATTCATGCCCTCATTCAACTTCTCATCCAGGATAGCATGTTAGACATTTACCAGAGAAGGTCTCATTTGCCCATACACTTTGTTGGTGTGTGTGCATACTGCCCCCTGGTGCTTATGTATTGTAATGAGGCTAATTCTAATCTGATTTAAGGTATGTCTACACTAAAAACACTATACCTGGGTCGCTGTAGAGCTTCAGTGTACACACTCACTACAGTGATGGAAGAACGTCTCCCGTCACTATAGTTAATCCACCTTCCCAAAAGGTAGATAGGCCATTGCAAATCTTCTGGCAACCTAACCCTGGCTACACTGAAGTTAAGTTGGCATAGCTACCTCTCTCAGGGATGTGGATTTTTCACACCCCCTTGGAGGCACAGCTACACTGATGTAAGTTCCCAGTACAGGCCAGCCCTTCTACTGGTGAAAGTCAGAAGCAACTGCACTGAAGGAAAGGGAGCTATGCCAGTGTAAACCTGGTATAAAAGAGAAGAGATTCCAAGCCACGACCTTTGATCATGTGGTCACCAGGGGCGGCCCTAGACTAGCTGCCAGCAACTGGCACCCTAGGCGAACCATGCAATCGGTGCCCCCACCTCCAAACCCTTCAATGATATTGCGCCACCATTTAGCGCCCCATTTAACTTGGTGCCCTAGGCGACCGCCTAGTTCGCCTATGTGGACGGGTCGCCCCTGGCGGTCACATAACTGTTTAACAACTACTCCAATACTCATTTTCCACAGCTTAGCCACACTGTATCTTTATAGCGTTACAGGTAAGTCTCTTTCAAAAGTAGCCAAATTTAAGTCCCATTTTCAAAAGTGACTTAAGAATAGGTATGTAGGCACTTAAAGATGCAGACAGATAACTGGTGGGGCTTTCTAAAGCACCTAGACAGGGTAAGCACTTAGCTCCCGTTGAGACCAATGGGAGTTAGCACCCACATGCTTTTGAAAATCCCAGTTAGTGTTTATCGGCCTCCTTAGACACCTAAATTGCCTTTAAAAATCGAGCACTGAGGTTTCTAAGTATTATTGGTTGTGATTCTATTAAAGGCAATGGGACTCCGGCATCGAGAGTCTAACTCAGGCCCAGAACCTCAAAGGCATCTAACTCCCTCTGAAATCACTGCAAGTGAAAGGCGAGTGCACCAAGGTTAATCATTGTAGGGAAGACATGGCATATGCTTTCAGCTCAGGCTAGCAACCCATAGACTCCAGGGGGCTATGCTGCCACATTTACAATCCTAGTGTTACCTTGGCTAGCAAGAATGAATTGGACTTATAATTAGTTAAACAATTATTAATCAAAGGATGTCAAATTGGAAGCGGGTCTCAACAGGGGTTCTGCTGGGATCCATTCTGGGTCTGGAGTTATTTAACATCTTTAGTAATTCAATGGTACCCACGCAGAGTACATCCAGCAAGTGTATCACTTGTTACTCTTCTTCATATTTTAATCTCTATTAACTACATGGTATTTATAAGGCCACTTGTGAGTCTATGGAGGACTAGAGAACACAGTGATACAATATTCAGATACCACAAAATGGGGGACAAATTGCAAACACTTTGGAGGACAGAACTAAACTTTCAAAGGGATCATCACAAATGGGAGAACTCAGCTATGGACAACACAATGAAACTTGACACAAATGGATGGTGGTGCACTTAGGGAAGAAAAACAAATGCTCAGCTACAGAATGGGGAACAACTGGTTTGGCTCTAGCTCTGGATCGCAACCTCAACATAGAGTTCATGATTCTAAGGAATGGTAGAAGGGAGAACAGCAAAATAGAAACAGTGGATTTCAGGAAGGCAGATTTTAGTAAACTCAGAGAGCTGGTAGGTAAGTTCCCATGGGAAGCAAGACTAAGAGGAAAAACACTTGAAGACAGGTGGCAGTTTTTCAAAGGGACATTATTAAAAGCCCAAGACCCAACTATTCCACTGCATAGGAAAAATAGAAAGTATGGCAAGAGACAACCTTGACTTAACCAGGAGATCTTACATGATCTAAAAATCAAAAAGGAGTTGTATAAAAAGTGGAAATTGGGTAAAATTACAAAGGATGAATATAAGCAAATAGTATAGTATGTAGGGGCAAAAATAGAAAAGAGAAGGCACAAAACGAGCTCAGTCTAGCTAGAGACATAAAGGGTAACAAGAAAACGTTCTACAGATATATTTTAGAAGCAAGAGGAAGACCAAGGACAGGATGGGCCCATTGCTCAGTGAGGAGGGAGAAATGATAACAGGAAACTTGGAAATGGCAGAGGCGCTTAATAAGTTATTTCTTTCGGTCTTCACCAAGAAATCTGATGAGGAAGGAATGCCTAACATAGTGAATGATAGTGGAAATGCGGTAGGTTTAGAAGATAAAATAGGAAAAGAACAAGTTAAAATTTACTTAGAGAATTCACGAGGGCCTGACGAAGTGCATCCTAGAATACTCAAGGAGCTGGTAGAGGATGTATCTGAGCCATTAGCTATCATCTTTGAAAAGTCATGGAAGACAGAAGAGAGATTCCAGAAGACTGGAAAAGGGCAAATATAGTGCCCATCTATAAAAAGGGAAATAAGAAGAACTCAGGAAACTACAAACCAGTCAGTTTAACTTCTGTGCCAGGAAAGAAAATGGAGCAAATAATTAAGGAATTCATCTGCAAACATCTGGAAGATAATAAGTGATAGGTAACAGCCAGCATGGATTTGTCAAGAACTAATCATGTCAAACCAATCTGATAGCTTTCTTTGATAGAAAAACATGTCTTGTGGATAAGGGGGGAAGCGGTAGATATGGTATACCTAGACTTTGGTAAAGCATTTGAAATGGCCAATAATGCAGCAAAAGAAAATGCCTTACAAAATGAGGATGTTGATATAAAGAACCCTCTGAGTAAAAAGGACTTCAGAAGTTTGGCTAAGAGAGAACTTAAGAAGGAACAACAAGAACATTATGGACCAAACAGGTTTCAGATGAAGGTTCTATTAAATATGTCCAAAACTTGAGGATTCTGGTATACTTCATAGCTAGAAGAAATGGCATACCTATATTTTGAGTACTAACAGGTCACAAGGACCAAGAAGCAACACATGTGAAGCCTAAGAAAATGCTGAGCATCTGCTGTGACAGTGCAGGAAGAATGACACCGAAATAAAGAGGCATAGAATCACAGAATCATAGAACACTAGAACTGGAAGGGACCTGGAGAGGTCATCAAGTCCAGTCCTCTGCCCACATGGCAGGACCAAGCACCGTCTAGATCATCCCTGAGAGATGTCTATCCAACCTGCTCTTAAATATCTCCAATGATGGAGAGTCCACAACTTCCCTAGCCAATTTATTCCAGTGTTTAATCACTCTGGGTATGTCTACACTAGCCACCCTAGTTCGAACTAGGGTGGCTAATGTAGTCATTCGAACTTGCAAATGAAGCCCGGGATTAAAATATCCCGGGCTTTATTTGCATGTTCCCGGGCGCCGCCATTTTTAAATGCCGGTAGTTCGAACTCCTGCCCGCTGCCAAACGCGCACGGCTAGGTAGTTCGAACTAAAGCCCCTAATTCGGACTACCGTTACTCCTCATTGCAGGAACTATGCAATGGTAGTCCGACTACCGTTACTCCTCATTGCAGGAACTACTGCAATGAGGAGTAACGGTAGTCTGAATTGGGCTTTAGTTCAAACTACCTAGCCCGTGCCACGTGTAGCCGTGGGCAGGGAGTTCGAACTACCGGGCATTTAAAAATGGCGGCGTCCGGGAACATGCAAATAAAGCCCGGGATATTTTAATCCCGGGCTTCATTTGCAAGTTCGAATGACTACATTAGCCACCCTAGTTCGAACTAGGGTGGCTAGTGTAGACATACCCTCTGACAGGAAGTTTTTCCTAATGTCCAACCTAAAGCTCCCTTGCTCCAATTTAAGCCCCTTGCTTCTTGTCCTATCCTCAGAGGCCAAAGAGAACAATTTTTCTCTCTCTTCCTTGTAACACCCTTTTAGATACTTGAAAATTGCTATCATGTCCCCTCTCAGTCTTCCCTTTTCCAAACTAAATAAGCCCAATTCCTTCAGACTTCCCTCAAAGGTCATGTTTCCTAGACCTTGAATAATTATTGTTGGTCTTCTCTGGACCTTCTCCAGTTTCTCCATATCTTTCTTGAAATATGGTGCCCAGAACTGGATACAATACTCCAGTTGAGGCCTGATCAGTGTAGAGCAGAGCAGAAGAATGACTTCTGGTGTCTTGCTCACAACACTCCTGTTAATGCCTCCCAGAATCATGTTTGCTTTTTTTGCACCAGTGTCACACTCTTGACTCATATTTAACTTGTGGTCCATTATGACCCCTAGATTCTTTTCTGCGGCGCTCCTTCCTAGACAGTCGCTTCCCATTCTGTATATGTGACACGGATTGTTCTTTCCTAAGTGGAGTACTTTGCATTTGTCCTTATTAAACTTCATCCTGTTTACCTCGGACCATTTCTCCAGTTTGTCCAGATCATTTTGAATTATGACCCTATCCTCCAAAGCACTTGCAACCCCTCCCAGCTTGGTATCATCTGAAAACTTAATAAGCGTACTCTCTATGCCATCTTCTAAATCGTTGATGAAGATACTGAAAAGAACCAGTCCCAAAACAGACCCCCTGAGGAACTCCACTTGTTATGCCCTTCCAGTGTGACTATGAACCATTAATGACTACTCTCCGAGTACGGTTATCCAGCCAGTTATGCACCCACCTTATAGTAGCCCCTTCTAGGTTGTATTTCCCTAGTTTATTGACAAAAAGGTCATGCAAGACCATGTCAAATGCCTTACTAAAGTCTAGGTATACCATGTCCACTGCTTCTCCCTTATCCACAAGGCTTGATAGCCTATCAAAGAAAGCTATCAGATTGGTTTGACATGATTTGTTCTTTACAAAGCCATGTTGGCTGTTACCTATCACCTTATCATCTTCCAGATGTTTGCAGATGAATCCCTTAATTACTTGCTAAAGGCTCCAATACCTCCTCTATCAGCTCCTTTATGAAGAACTGAGATACAGTAATGCAACGTCTCAATAATAAGTAAGGGACACTGCAGCGTGAATGAGCTCACAATCGAATAAAAGACTGACTAGTAGACAGATAACGGGGCAGGTGGAATAGCAACAGGCAATTTATATGAGTCACCTCAAGTCACTGTAAGCAGCACGGTTACTTACCTACATCTTAGAGTTTATCTATGTAGCCCTAAGCTCAGTAAGTTACATCCCCAGGGGCCCCATTGCAATATTTTGAGTTCAGACGTTTTCCACACTGAACCATTCACTTAAAAAGACCTATCCCTGAGAAAAAACATAAATGTCCTGCCAAGAACTACATTATTTCCTTGTGCAGACTGGGGTGTGCTGTCTGTATTCAGAGACCAGCCCAAAGAGAGCAGGTAAGGTCATGGGAAAATCTCACTTTTCAAAATCACAGCAAGAGCTTGTGTGAATATCTAATTAAGGATGGGCCAAGTAATAGAGTATGTCCACACAATAAGGACAAATACCCCCAAAACATCATGAGCAAAAGGGGAAAAAATAAATGAATTGTGACTGGGACCAAGCAGGTACATGTTCATAAAAGGAGGAGAATATCAAGGTAGTTCGTGTGACAGCAGTCTTGGTCCTGAAATAGAATTTAGCGTATTCAAGTCATGCATCGGGACTGGAACCCCTAGCCTTTCCTAAAGGTGCAATGTTCCTGCGCTAAGGAGGTGGGGCTTTTGTCCGTGCTTTTCTTTTCATGGCAATCCCCTGTATATGAAGCAGATCTCATTCTCACACTTCCCAGCAGCCTCATTGCCTGTGCTAGCTAGTCCTCTTTCCATGTTGCACAAGGGGACTCAATCCTATATCTTCTTATTTGTACAAATAAAGCCACCACAATCTTACGTTGCATATTTGCAGAATATGTCAGAAATAAGGAAAGCCAACACGTAAATACATTCCACAGCTGAGAATTGGAAGGCAATCCCACGTGCCTAACTTACATCACAACTTCGCCTGCCAATCAAATATTTGCACACGCATACAACCATTTATACACACAACTAGCCATGTAAACAAACACCCCGTTGCACAAACATATGTGGTATCTGTGGCTACGTTTACACTGCGGTGCTATTTCAGGATACCAAAATGTAATGGGCTCGCTATTCCGACATCCCTGTAAACCACGTTCCATGAGGGCTAAGGGATGTTTCGGAATAGCACTTTATTTCAAAATTTGGTGCTGTGTAAACAGTCCCAAAATTCAAAATAAGCTATTTTGAAATTACCTCGAAAGAAGCTGTGCAAATTGCACAGCTTACTTCGAGGTAAGCTTGCAGTGTAGACGCACCCGCGGCGTGCCATTTTGCGACACCACAGTGAAAACCCATCACAAGTCTTGTGATGCTTGGTGTGCTTTGTAAAGATCCTGCTCCTGGAGGCTTTTGATTAGGTGGAAAATTGCAGCTCTCACTTTTAAAAAGTAAATCCTAGCTTCAGAAACGCCTGAAAACACGCTCTGAGTAGACTCTAAAGGCCGTAAATTAGAACAAAAAAAATGCAAAATGTATTATCTTTGGCTGAAAAAAAATCATGATTTTTCCATTGCCCATGATTTTTGGGAGCCTGACTCATGACTTTTAAATGCTTGGGGTTGACAACGCTGCTGTCCTGGTGCCAGATTTTTTCATGGTGCTATTTTTTTTAAACACAACGATTCTAGGTTTTCCATGATTCCCCCTGGTGATCCAAGAAGCCGGGAAAGAATTACTTCAAAAAGAAAATACAATGATTGCTCCAGTTTGCATCACCCAAGTGAGTGGAAGCAACTTGGAAAATGTGCCATGTTACCCTCGAACAACTGGCTCCAAACCAAAACCAGACAGATGAGATGTCAGCAAAACCACTCCCAGTTTTGCCCATACCTGACGATAAGCCACTGGCATGTGTTCCTCTCCTCTTTTCTGTAGGTTGATCATTGATGTGCTACTCTCTAATTAGACCTATCCCATGTGAGGGGAGGTGGCAAGAATGTGAATGTACGTAACACCTCATTGCATCTGCTGGGGTGCTTGGATTGCCATCCTCAATGGGGACCATGTACTTGTCCACTCTTGTTTCCTCTGGAGCAGAGAGAAGATGCTCCTCAGCCATTCTAGGGAGAAGGTTGCTTTCAATGAATCTCCCGCTCTGAAAAATGTTGGACAACTTCATAAAAAAATATTTCCAAACACTCTATGTCAACAGTTTCTAAATAAAAAAATGCGGGAAAGGGGAGTTTCAAAACTACTTTTTTTTTTTCAAAGTTTCAAAGTTATTTGACACCAAAAAAGGGTTTTAAAAAAATTGACACTGAAATCAAGCATTTCAGCTGATGCAATCTGAATTTTTTTTCCAGGCCATCAGTTGACAAAAAAAAAAAAAAAAAAAAAGATTTTGACTTTGGGTGAGGGGTCAATTCTGGATAGGGAACATATTTGAAATCTGAAAAACTCTCACTGGACAGAAAATGTGTTTCCCTCCCAGCTTTGTTCAGGATATTACCCATACAACGACTGCCAAGAGTGAATACAAAATGGGAAGTGACTGTCTAGGAAGGAGTACTGCAGACAGGGATGTTGGGGTCGTAGTGAATCACAAGCTAAATAGGAGTCAACAGTGTGACACTGTTGCAAAAAAAGCAAACATGATTCTGGGATGCATTAACAGGAGTGTTGTGAGCAAGACACCAGAAGTCATTCTTCTGCTCTACTCTGATTAGGCCTCAGCTGGAGTATTGTGTCCAGTTCTGGGCACCGCATTTCAAGAAAGATGTGGAGAAATTAGAGAAGGTCCAGAGAAGAGTAACAAAAATGATTAAAAGTCTAGAAAACATGAGCCACAAGGGAAGGCTGAAGGAATTGGGTTTATTTAGTTTGGAAAAGAGACGACTAAGAGGGGACATGATAACAGTTTTCTAGTACCATCCTAAAAGGTTGTTACAAAGAGAATAGGACAAGAAGCAATGGGATTAAATTGCAGCAAGGGAGTTTAGGTAGGAGATTAAAAAAAAAAACTTCCTAACTGTCAGGGTGGTTAAACACTGGAATAAATTGCCTAGGGAGGTTGTGGAATCTCCATCACTGGGGATATTTCAGAGCAGGTTAGATAGACATCTGTCAGGGATGATCTAGATGGTGCTTGGTCCTGCCATGAGGACAGGGGACTGGACTTGATGACTTCTCGAGATCCCTTCCAGTTCAAGTATTTTATGAGCCTATGATTGAATATTTTCCCAACTTTTCAGTAGGAACCGGGAGACCTGTTTCAAAGGTGGATTTCTGGCCTTCCTTTTTGTATGTGGAATCTGCACCTGCCAAATGACTGGAAACTGCAAAGCAGACTATTAGGGACTTCCAATGGCAGGGCTGACTTGCAGAGTCATTAGCCAGAGGTGCAAAACTAAAGCGGCCCTTGATATCTCCGAATTGCCACTTGCGAAAGGAAGCCTACACTTTTCAAAATGTGGCTACAGATGAGACCTCACCCTTTGCCTCGAGATCACATTGCACATATGGAGGGTTTTGCACTTAGAAAAACTTTGGGTCGCTTTGTTGTTTCTAGATTTTGGTGCCTCTCAGCAGTTCCTGATTTTGGCCAGAAACAAAGAGGCTGTAGTTCGTCCTGAGGAAGGCTATGTTCACAACAGTAGCATAGATCCAGTCCAGCAGGAGATTGAGATTCCTATCTTCTCACCACACTCGGCGCAAACACTGATGGACAAACCTCCCATGTCCCCCATGTCGTGTGCTGGTGTGCATGAGGCCTTAGAGAATAGAAGTCCACATTGCTAAGGCAGGTGCCTGACCCTCCCCAAAAAAACTCTGCCCCCCCACTCCTTAGCCCAATAATAGGTGCCGTTCTATTTTAGGAGTCCTTCCCAGGCCAGTGACAAACCTCACTTCAACTAAGTAGAATCAGAGAATCCTAGAACTGGAAGGGACCTTGAGAGGTCATCGAGTCCAGTCCCCTACCCTCATGGCAGGACCACGCACTGGAAAATCCCTCTCATGGAGCAGAAAAATTAGAGCAGTATCCCCCCGCTAACACTTTCCCTGCTTGTGGGAAGCTGCCCTGATTTCTAGTGGAACAACCAGGAGGTAGATTCTTAGCTGGCTACAGCATAAAGGTGACTTCACAAAACAGCAGCTTGTTGGCACGAGTTTAAAAAATGCTGACGTGTTCTCTCGTCTAAGGACGGTGTTCCCATTATTATAAGGATCCGGAATGCTGACTTGGCCCCGAGTGCTAAATCCTGACTCATCACTCACTGTAATGCTCCTCTTCTTCAATACAGCTCCGACAGCGATGCCAAGGTTGGGAGGCTCTCGAATTATAGTGCACGTCGTCTGCCCTGTATAGATACCTACTCGCCGCACCTAGAGCTTCCCAGCACTTATGCTGAGGGCTGTAAAGAGCTTTGGTCACTGCAGCGTTGCATCGTTGAGGCAAGGGAATGGACTATTGCCCCTTCATCGGTTGGCTGTGCTGTGGTCCCTCTTCTCCCTTTGTGACTTGATGTGCTCCCTCTGTGTGACTCGGTCCTCCAGCCAAGCCATTACACATCCCCCCCAGCCGGGGCAAAGACCAGAGGCCACCTCAGACAATCTTCTAAGTCCTGTACCACTTCCTAGGGACTTGGGCAGGAACCTGGGTCCATCCATAATGCCAGCTTCCAGCCCAGGGACCCTATGACTAGTCATCCAGTCCCAGATGCTGTTTCCATGGACACTTTCCTCCCCCACCTCTCCACCTCCTGGTCACCAGAACTTCTTCTGTTCCCTGGAGCTACTTCACTCCTCTTGGCCTCCTGGCAGACTCCATCATCCAGGACAGGAACCCAGGGCTTTATTTCCCTCTGAACTGCCTGCTTGTCCCAAAGAAACTCACTTTCTCCCTAGGAAGTGACTACTGGCCTACTTGCGGCCTGTACCTGCTCTCGCTTTCTAATCCTAGCCCAGATTCCTCCCACACCTAGGCTTCCTTGCCAGGAGGCCTAGTCAGGGCCTGTCTACCCTCCAGCTGAAGCATGTAAAGCTAATTGGCCCCTTCTGGTGCATGTTATACGGCTCAGGGCTTGTGTGGAGTGAATTCCCCTCACAAGGATGCTAGTGCTTGTGAGGAAAAGCTGAGGCCGAACCAAAACCTTCCAAAACGAAGAAGTTGAATTATAGCGGTAACACATCATTGGGCATTGCTTTGTCTTTGTTTATCAGAGATGGAGTGTTTGTGTGGTCAGTGCAATCCTTAAAAGTGGGATTTGTTTCCATCGCTTCCTAAAGCAGTTTTTAAATGTGTTGAATGTTCGTTTCTGTACAACCCTTGGGAAGCAGCACCCACACGAGGGCAGAGGTAGGGATGGGAGAACAGGGCGGGATTATGCAGCTGACACAAACCCGTCATAGGGACTTTCTGAAATAGGAGGATGGAGTTTCTTGTACATGCCCTGATGTTGACTTCTGTTGGAAGCAGGAAGATGGATCCCGGGTCCAAACGCTCAGGCAGTTCCTAGGATCCTGATTTTGAAAAGTGATTAGTGATTTGGGGTTCCCAACAGCCCTTTATTTCAAGGGACGTCCCTTATTTTTTCATCTCTGTACAAGATCACGAGTTGCTGAGTGCTGCAAAAAGGAGGAAGAAATACCCCTGGTGAAGGTAGGTGCGTACTGCAACCCTACCAACCTGATTTGCAGAGACTAGATGCTGAGCAGTTTCCTGGAACTCAGGCCATTTAAGGCATCTCAAGTTGGGAAAAACTGTGGCACCAGAAATCACTAACCACTTACTAAAATCTTGGCCCTGCACCTGAACAGTCTAAAAGAACCTTGCCCTGCAGCACACAGATGTCTTGCTCGCATTGCCGCATGTGGGGGTAGGAGAACAGGGTGAGTTTATGAAGCTGACAAAACCCATGAAGGGGACTTTCTGAACAATTTTGCTGCTCCCTCAAGAGAAGAAGTCAAAACGGGCTAGTCCAAGCAGACTGATTAGCGGATATATTTATTACAGAATAAAAAATGAAACATCGCACGGTCAGGCCACATCTCCACTCTGTGGAAGATCGCCACTGCCATGATCAATCTTCTGGCATTTGATTTAGTGGGTCTAGTTAAGACTCGCTAAATCAAACTCAGAGGGTGCTCCCGCCAGTGTCCAGTACTCCTGCTCTTTCCAGGAGCAAGGGAAGCCGACGGGAGCATTTGTTCCTATCGGCCTCCTGCACTTGGCAATGAAGAGCTCTAGTGCATTGCACTCACCTATTTACACCTACAGCTTCAGGGACCACTAGCTTCTGCAGCTAGCAGGGGAGCACAGCCTTCCACACCTGGCTCCTCCCTTTCCTCCCCCAACTTCCTTATCAGCCTTGTGTAGCATCCTATCTAATGAGGCCAGAAGCTGTTCCCCATTGGGCCCCTAGTCTTGGGCTTACTCAGACAGCCCCAATTAACTTCTCCTGATGGAGCTGGTATGACAGAGCTTTGGCTCAGGCTTCCAAGCCAGCAGCCTGTCACAATGCATCTCTGGAGAGTTTACTTTATAAAGTAAAGTATAATCTTTACTTCTGGTCCCTCAGTCTCAAAGTCCTTGCATACCATGTTCTGTTGAGTGTCTTTATGGGACGTTTTTAGAAATACATTGTGAACGTTGATTGGTGTGGGCAGGACCGCATCTATGCCTCGCTCCAGGCTCTGTGTGCAATAGGATTTAGTTACAGGTAAGTTGTTGACCGTGTGATATTCTCTTCTCAAAGGAATGTGCCAATCCGCTGGAAGACAAAGTTCTCAAAGCTTCCAGATTGTTTGGTGCTGGCAGCTGTGGATGTAGATATTTCTGCTGATCTACTCACTCCCCCCACTTTAGCATGAGTGCAACAGTATAGGAAATAACCTCCCTAAAAAGGCACTTGTTACCCTTATTGGAAAATACGTATTGGTGCATCTAAATCCCCACAAAGCCAGTCTCTGATGGCATTAGAATTCCCATTCTAGAGCCCAGCCATGGTCCATCCAGCCCAATAACCTGGCTTGGCTGCTTCAGACGTTGGCATTAAAACCTACATAAAGCATCTAAGGCCGTGTCTTCATTCTGCAATCGATGCTCTGGAGTTCAATTTAGCAAGTCTAGTTAAGACTCACTAATCGAACTCAGAGGGTGCCCCCAGTGGCATTCAGTACTCCTGCTCTTGCCAGGAGTAAGGGAAGCTGATTGGGTGCATTTGCTGCCATTGGCCTCCCGCTGTGGGGACACTGCCAAGGTTGACTTAAGGTAAGACAACTCCAGAATATGTAGCTGGTGTTGCCCTGGCCTAAGTACCACACAGAAAGGCCAAAGTGGTTTGGCCAAGGTGTCACAGGAAGCATGTGGCACAGCAGTCCAAGGCAAGCTCCTTAACTACTTCCTGTCTGTTACCAGGCCTGCTGTTGTAACATGCTTTTGGGACGTATTGAGCACCCCCAATTCCATGTCCTCACTCAGGAAGCACTCAAGAAAACTGGACCTGTGGAGAGCACTGGACAGTGCAGAGAGAAGCAGTCACTGGTGCTGGTGTGGAGGGAGCCACAGCCTGATTGACATGGCTGTGTGCTCACTGTCTGGCCTGCACTGGGCCAAATACAAATAGATGCATTCTGTGGGAAGCCAACATTTACGTATTAAGCACCCCAGGAAAGAAAGCTGGCCATGAAAAAGGGAAAGCTTTCACACATTCAATAATTGTGGGGCTCTTTTTCTTTCAACATAATTTAAATTTCAAAATTAGAAAAGGTCAAAACTTGAACCTGTTTCAACTGGTTGGGAAAACATGAGCAGAAACATGACTAAACCATACTAAAGGTTCATGGCCTTTAAATCTATTAGAGGGGTAGCCGTGTTAGTCTGTAACTTAAAAAACAACAACAAAAAAATGAATAGTTGTGCGGCTCCTTAGAGACTAATCAAAATACATAGAATCATGAGCTTTCATGGGCAAAACCTATCTGAAGAAGTGAGTTTTGCCCACAAAAGCTCATGATACTATATATATTTTTGTTAGTCTCTAAGGGCACAGCAGGGCTAAAGTCAAATTAAGCTACGCAACTTCAGCTATGTCAATTGCGTAACTTAAGTCTAAATAGCTTAATTTGGCTTTTGGCGCTGTCTACACAGCAGGAAGTCCAAGGAAAAACACTTCCTTCAATTTCCCTTACTCCTCCTAAAATGAGGGTTACAGGAGTTGGAGTAAGAAGTCCTCCAGCTCAACATAATTTCAAAATAACTGCTTCTAGTGTAGATGCGCGCTTTGTTATTTTGGAATAATGTCAGTTATTCCAAAATAACGCTGCAGTGTAGACGTACCCTAAGGGGCCACAGGATCACTTGTTGGTTTTAAAACATGTTGCCACCAGCTTGTGGCAAATTTCTTTGCCTTCTCTTCTCTTCCATGGACATTATTTATAATTGGAAGGGAGGAAAGTCAGTTGTATGTTTCCTCTTCAAAACGGTCTTTGAGATTGGGAGATTATTTCTATGTGATACGTACTTGGCAACGCTTTCATTCGGTTCTCTGCAGATTTGAACAAGGAGGATAATAGCTTCAGAAAAGTGTGAAAGAAGCACCAGCCCCTTTGGACCGCTGCACATTCTTTCAAATGGCCAACAGCTCATCCGTTATTCACACCAATAACCGAAAGGCTCCATTTAAGACACTTAGTGGGAATGTAGATTTAGAAAGCAAATATAATGCTGCTTTGCAGGCAGGCGCAAAACGATGCTTGGAATTCCTTGTTGAGTTAACACTATGAAAGTGTACCAGTGGGGAGAGAGGCCAACAGATGGTACATGAACATTGCAGATCCTATGTTTCTGCCAAGTATTAAGATGTTTGCTAAGGAAAGAAGACAATTTGGCATACGGTAATGAAGGTGGTTGTTCCTTTCTCCTCTAGATCAATGGTTCAGATTCTGCTTGGTGGAAACTATCAGTTACCACCTGGTGGCCTTTAGGAAAAGGAGTGTGGTCACATCGACCCAGTTTCTAACAGACAACTGTGCGAATCATCAATAACTGGAGGGCACACTCGTTAATAGATACAGCAGGGATCGAATGAACCTGGAGACTAAACCCTGCTGTGTATGAGGAGTGATTTGCATTGGTGGAGGACTTCACGTTGCTGCTACTCCTGCTTATTTGGGGGGGGACAAATAATGGTCTTTGTTCTCCTGGCCTGCTGATGTTTCCTAGTCTAAGCACTCAATCCTTGCAATTTGTTTCCCAAAGAAGAGGGCTGAGAAATCAAATGGTTGGGGCTGGGGTGGAATTAGAGATGTTGACAATAAAGGAACCACTGTGAATCCCTGACTCTCTTCATGGTCATAAAGGATAATCGTTAATAAGTCATATAGCCTTTTATCCAAGGCTCCAAAAGCACTAATTAATTAATGAACATTAATTATGTTTTACAAACCCCCCCCCCTCAAGTATTTGGGAGTTAATATATTTAGAAGGTGGGTATTTTCTGATCCCGTCTGAACTATGCCCACCAAATGTTCCAGTTAAGCAATCAAATTGGATTATCTGAGCAAACTGTTTCAGTACAAACTCAAGGGGAAATGCACCTCCCCCCCTGCCCCCCGCTGAGTCACCACAACAACTTTGTTTGGAAATTTTCTGTTTAAATACACAGACACACCTGCACAGGCTGATTTTCAAAGCTTCTGAGCTGCTTTCGCTCCCATTGGTTTCAGATAGAAGGCACTGTAAAAGTGCATGGTATTGGCCTAGACTTACATTTTCAAGAGTGATGATCGAGTTTAGGCACCTCTTTTTCAGACTCTCAACTTCAGACACCTTTAAGGTCTGATTTGCAGCGTGTGGTTGTGGTCTCAAGAGGGGCACCCCAAAGCCAAGGAAACCCAACTCATAAATCGCTTTTGAAAGTCAGGCCTGTATCCGCGATTTTGCTGCTCCTTAAATTACCCAGCAGAAAAATGCGAAGCATTGTAGGTTGATGAGAGAGAAGCCAAAGATGATAATCTAGAGAGAGAACCACCTATGTCCTCGGAGATATCTGGATTCCAGGGCCACATTCAGTGCAATCATTAGATTTTAAACTTTGGGCCTGAAAGTCTCACTTATGGTAAGACAACATCATATCACTGTGGCCAATTATATGTATTCCCACTGTGGGTATTTGCTCCACCATAAATCTATGGACCTGGGCTGGGCTGGGCCACTTACTCCCAGGTGCAGTTGAGTCACAAACCTTTGCTCAGCTAGAGTGATGTAAAAAAGAATGGGGTCCTTTGACTATAGCCGATGAAAACGTCTCCTGAAATGAACAGAAATTTCTCCATCTACATGGGCAAGTCCGTTTAGTAAAAAGCAGTGCCCCATAGAATCCTAGGACTGGAAGAGATCCCAGGAGATCATTGAGTCCAACCCTCTGCCCAAAGTAGGACCAATCCCAACTCAATCATCTCAGCCAGGGCTTTGTCAAGTCAGGACTTACAAACCTCTAGGGATGGAGATTCCACCCCCTCCCTAGGGAACCCATCCCAGTGCTTCACCACCCTCCTAGGGAAACAGTTTTTCCTAATATCCAGCCTAGACCTCCCCCACTGCAACTTGAGACCATTGTGCCTCGTTCGGTCATCTGCCACCACTGAGAACAGCCTCTCTCCATCCTCTTTGGAACCACCCTCCAGGGAGTTGAAAGCTGCTATCAAATCCCGCCTCACTTGTCTCTTCTGCAGACTAAGCCCCAATTCTTCAGCCTCTCCTCATAAGTCATGTGCTCCAGCCCCCTAATCATTTTTGTTGCCCTCTGCTGGACTCTCTCCAATGCGTCCACATCCTTTCTGAAATGAGAGGCCCGGAATTGGACACAGTACTCCAGATATGGCCTCACCAGTGCCACATAAAGGGGAATAATCACTTCCCTCCAGTTATGACCCTCTGGGAGTTCTTGCAGATTGAAACCAGTCTATCTCCATATACCCCATGAGAGTTATCTCCATATACCAGTCTATCTCCATATACCCCATGAGAGTTAATGGTTACATTCTCTAACACAAGTGGAGTGAGAGGTTATGTCATTAAGCTGATTCAGGTTAAGTTGCATATTTAATTAAGGAGAGGCCATAGTGGGCCAGCAGCCCTGAGAGGCTATGAATTCCCTTCCCCCCCCCCCCTCCTCCCACCTCAAGAAGCTGAGTGTTGGAACTGATTCATGTAAGCATCTGTTTGGAGTAAGCTTTGCTGTGGAGTTGCCAGGAAGATTATAGTAAAGGAGGTCAGGTTGCATAATTAATTAAGGGAAATTATTTGTGGGTTGGGAGCATTGTCATGCAATAGAGCTCCCCACACTTCCTTCAAGGTCTTTGTTATGCTGGAAAGTGTTACTGGCTGCTATCAAACAGGCCTTTCATCTGTAGACAATCACAGGCCTGGTTAAAGCCCATGGATGCATTAAGTTCCCATGTTGTGGGCTGAATTAAAGGATCAAGCCCCTTAATGTATCAAGATAGGGGGAGAAAACAGAAGCCATCACCCAAGGCAAACAGCTATATGACAAAGCCTAATCTGAAACTAAGCCAGGTTGGCTTCAGGGGTTCTCAGATAGCAAATGTAGGAGATAGTGTGTGTGAGAGGCAGGACACATAGGATGCAGCGGACAATGGGAGAAGTAGATGTCAGCAGAGCCTCAGAGGCAGCAGATAGACAGAGCTCCCTGAGCACAAAACATGCAAGAAAGGCAGATTTAAAAATGATGAACAAGGGAACTCCCTGCTGTTTGATCCTACTACATCCAGGGGAGCAGAACTCCGTGGACGTTCTTTGTGACCAAACAGGCTTGCATTGAGGACAACACCTGACTGCATCCTCTGTTTCTCTGCCTAGTGAAAACCACCAGACATTGGATAGCCACTTGGGCCACACAGAGACAGGAGCACTCAGAACTATTTCACCTGAGTCTGCTTCTAACTGGATGAAAGCCGGTTCCTCATGAGCTCCTTCCTCCATTAGCTCTGGGCCGGGTTGTGAGCCTCATACCCCCATTGATGAGCAGTTCCAAGAGTCATTCCACTGAAGTCAATGAGACGATTTGTGTGAGTAACTGCTCACCCATGTGATTACAGGCCTGGCCCAGGGTACATAACAGCTGTAAAATTTCTGTTTCCAGAGTGCCCATCCCTTGGCTTCATACCAGCCTCCTTTTACTTGGGGCACTTTTTTGGCTCTCCAAGCAACAAGCAGTGCATTAATTGCCAGAAAGCTATGGTCCTGAGTCTGGAGTCTACTAAATAGGATGCTGTATGACAGTGGCGGCATTGTTTAAGAGGGAGGTTTTCAAAGGCACAGAGACCCGTTAGGTGCCTAATTCTCACTGAAAGTCAACAAGAGTTAACACTTAATTCCTCCTTTTAAAATCTTCCCTGACCCTGGAGTTCTAGACGCACTAACTCTCAAAGCTGCAACCTAGTCAACCTAACGGTACCTGCACAATTTAACCGTCACCCGTTGCTATAGTTCCTAAAGGCTTGGCCAGAGTTCTATGTAACGGTGTTACCTTACACACTCATTTTACAGTCTGCCCACTCCTTTTAGATGCCTCCATTGTGGGGTACCCGACTTGAAGAATGGAGGGGGCTGGTTTTAGACATGCTCAGTGTGACGTTTCCCTTCACCCCCTCCCCCCTTGCTCTATGAAATTGACTTTTGCATATTTGTGTTCATAACTCAAAAATGCGTTGGACAAAATACTTCATGTAACGTATCAATTTTAATGTCTCGGTCTGCTGGATCTGTGTCTCTTATTCTGGTGTGTGTGTATCACTCTTGTATGAAGAGTTAGAGATATGGAGCATGGAATGGTTTATGGTTTTAAACATGCAAATGGAAGCCACCAAGGGTGTTTCCCTCTATGCCTGGGTGATCACCTGTAAACAGCCCCTTTTGTCCTTTAAGTCTTAGCAGCAGTTGGTCCCAGGAAAACATGTGACCTCCCTAAACTAATAGGGGCGGACCAAGTGATTTTCCATGGAAGAGGAAAATGTAAATCAGAGAATTCCCATCTGAAAAGAAGGCTATGTAAGATGCAAAGATTTTCAGTTCTTGGTCTTTGGCTGGCATGGCACACCCAGGAGGATAACTGAAGACCCCAGGGAAAAGGGGACATCCCTGGTTTGGAGGCTTAGCTGGAATAAGAACAATTTTAGGGTGAGTTTGTAATAAGCTGGAGTGTGGCTTATGCATTTTTTGTTATTTTGCATTTGTAATCTACTTTGCTCTGCCTGTTTTCACTTGCAACCACTTAAGTCCTACTGCTTGTGCTTAATAAAATCACTTGTATTTACTATCAAGCCCGGTGTAAATAATTGCTACCTGGGGGAGCATAATAATTGCTAAAGGGGGCTTACCCAAATAATTCATTTGGGGTTCTGATCCCATTTGGGGAGTGGTTTCCCTGGAAGCTGGGCCCAAAACTGCATTTTCCTCAGACCTGAAGAGATTCGGTGTCTATATTGTTCCTTGGGGCAGGGGGAGTGGGGCAGTTATCTCAGCTCTGAGCCTTGGCGGAGGGAGATGAGGTGATCTGGCCCAGCAGGACAGGGTGGTGAGAAACCCCAGAGAACAAGAAGGCGAGTGTTAGTGTCTTTGTCAGTACTCCGGGAAGCACCTTCAAGGGGGTTTTCTGTGACTGCAGCCCGTCACACTCAGTACCTCTGAAAATTAGAGGGGTATTTCCAGGGGGCACACAAAAATGGAACCTTCACTTTGTCACATTTGTGTCCATCCAATCACGGAACAGCGACCCATGTGACACAGAACGGTAATAACAACTGATCAGAACGGAACATGGGCAGAAAGCGTGTTGCTTGAGCAAGCCCCAGAGTGAAATGATTTTGCAAAAATGTTTTTCCCTTGATTGGTTTCAAATCATAAACACATTTATGAATCTGAAACTCTTTTTATCCAGCAGGACTGCTTGAAAATTACCATCACCCTTTTTTTCCTGTGGAAAAAATTGGGTTTCAACTACATGAGCATTTTCACAGAAAGGGTCTGCTTTTTTAATTTTTTTTTTATTTTGCAGCAGAAAAATGAAAATACAAAAAGCAAAAGGCTTTAAACCTGAAAACCGTTCAGTCAGCCACAGTTTTGGCGAATTTCCTTGTTTGCATTCAGCAGCTTTGGACTGAACACTTTTGATTTGGGTATCTGGGTAGCTAAAACAATTGTGTGCGGGGAGGTTGTTGTAGGGGGAGGGAGTTTGAAAAAAGTGAAAATTGTCCATTGAAAACTTCAGCAAAAATGAAAAAAAAAATTGTTTTCATCAAACAAATTTGTTGGGAAAAAACACACCAAAAAACCACTATTTTCTTAGCTTTATCGTTAATATTTTGGAACCACACTAAAATAAAATGGTGAGATCAGTTCAATAAGCCTTTTGCTGATCACTCTCTCCACTCGAATTTCTGAAGCCAAGGATTGCTTCTTATAGACAGGCAGATATTTAAGGCCTAAAGGGACTTATGATTATCTAGGCTGACCAGATCCGCTGACAGGGGGGTGGGGGGGAAGGGGCAGTTGCCCCAGGGTGTGGCAATTCAAAGAGGCCCGGGGCTCCAGCCACTGCCACCACCTCAATAGCAGCAGCAATGGCCGGAGCTCCGGGCCCTTCAAATCACTGCTCCAGGCAATGCGAAGAGCTGGAGTGGGGGCACTGTACTCCAGGCAGCGCTAAGGACTGGCTACCCTTGGCCCCGCCCCTTCGGCCCTTGGCCCCGCCCCTTCTGGGAGCCCAGAGCTGGGCCCCCTCCCCAACTTTCCCAGGGGCCCACAGAGGCTGTCCAGTCTGCTGAGTCTGACCTCCTCTGTCACGCTGGCCAGAGAACTTTAAGTAATTTCTGCATCAAGCCCACAACAGGGAGAATTTACACACGTTTTTAAAGGGTAAGAAAAGTAAAACACAGAGCCAAAGACATAGCCCGTATGTTAAGTTTTTCAATATATAAAACACAGCCAGAGCATGGTTCAAGGCATTGTTCTCAGAAGCAAGTTGCTACAGGCCCAGGTTAGCATGGGGAAACAGCACATTCCATAAGCCACCTGCCTCTCCAAGAAGGAGGTTTCATTTCTCCCTAGGCGTGGGTACCTATGACATCCTGCCTTGTTTGACTAGGCGGGGAAGGAACTTTTCCCTGGTGGATATGATGTGTTTGCCTGGGATCCTGTGTGCGTTCTAGGCAGCGGCCCAAGCCTCTAAGACAAACAGCGCAATCGGTGGGAAATGCTTGTAGGCTGTAGCCAGGTGAGGAGCATTTGGGATGGAACCGGCAGGAGTCTGAGCACTGAAAGTATGAGTGACCGGCGGAGCCAACGTGCTCACAGCAGCTGTGTCTTACTGCACAAGTATTCCCCCTAGGCCCCATTACAAGTCTGTGCAGGGGACTAAGAGGGTGTAAAGGGCCCTCTTCTGCCTTAGCGCGGAGTACCGTATTATGGGTCTCGCTACAGAGGTGCCCCTGCAGCCTACACCCTCCCCACAGAGCAAGGGGGACAAGCGTAGTTAGGCACCGAATGCAAAGCCCCTGCAGCCATGGCTGACCGCAAACACCACGGAGCCACCCCCATGCCTCCCCTGCACACACGCCTCCAGGTGCAGAATGGAGTGAGAGTTCATGAGGTCTGGAGCAGCAGCATCTCCCATGTGGTCATAGGGGGCAAGGCCCAGACAACACCTGGACATCTGGCCATGAGCTTCTGGGGGCTCCTTCTGCCTATTGCCCCGCACCCTAACTTGGGGTCTTGCTCCCTAAAGAGGGAAAGCCCTTTCTCTGAGTAGGCCCCCGTGAATCAAGGGCGTAAGGTACCGTAGAACACAGCCAAGCCAAGCCTCCCCGTCATCTTGCTGTCTGATTTCCATTGGTGAGCTGCCCACCATGGGGTGCAAGATTAAAGCAGTTAATCTCCAGTGCCACCCTCTAACATCTCAGCCAGAGGAAAGGGATCAGAATCTGGCCCATCGCATAGCTGGGAATTTCATTCATTCGATTTACAAGAGAATAACAATAATAGGGAGCCGAACGTCCTAGGGATCTTGGACAAATTTAAAAACCCATTTAAGAGCCTCCCTAAAAGGTATGACTACTAAATAACCCAGACAGCACAAAAATAAACCAAATTACCCATTTCCTCCCGAAAATTCTCTAGCCGCTGTTGCCCAACGTAGTGCAAGATAAAGAAAAGGAAAGGTAAAAACCAGAATCATTTCATCAGTGTGCAGGAAAAGTGCAATAAGCCACAGCGCTAGTCCTCATTATGGAACACCAGGTTTTAATATCAAGGTTTTATAAACACAATTGGGGGCAATCAAGAAAGCTAATCTGTGAATAACAGAGGGCACTAGCAACCCAGGTATGCATCTGGGTGGGTGGGACAATGAGTCGTTATCCAAATGGAAAAATTTATCCAGGCAATAAATGTATGAGTAAGCATACATTGACAATGAATCACAATTGCATAGGCAACATTGGGGAACGTTCATTTGGGATGGGCACAGTTCAGAGTTGAAGACTGGTTCAGAGAAAGATCCAGAAAATAGGATGCTTATGCAAAATTAGGCTGAGGATCCCAGAATGTTTGCAACCGCACCCTCCATGTCACCTCCCCTCTCTGTTCCCATCACTAACCGTGTCCCCCCAGTGGGATCTATCTTGCCCATTTGTAGTTCCAATCTTATTTAGCAGAGAGACCAAGCAACTAGCTAGCCAGCTAGCTCACTCTTCCAGATCTTTGTAGGGGCCATTTCTGCCAAAATGGGCATTTCTCGGGTGCTAGGGAGAAAGAGATGGGGAAATAGTTCAGACCCACAAAAGATGAATGTTCTGCAGCATGGGGCTTCTTTTTTGCAGGCCTCCAAACCAGTTCACTCACCCCTGCACGGGGATTAGATTAGCTTGAACAACAACCAGACAGTCCTGGGCCTATACATGCCTGTAGGACAGAAATTGTGGCCTCAGTGCTGCGTGGCCAGAGAGTCACACATGGCATCCTATAGGTGTGTTCTGTGTCCTCTCCATAAGCACGGAGCAGCTCTCCTGGGTGAGTCAGTGTTCCCGAGTGTCTGGTATTAACCAGGTGAGATGATGCAGGTAACATTATTGTATGGATGATGGGATGCCAGGAGTCACTTGTCTCCTTAGGGGCCAGGAGCCATGCTGGCCAAAACAGACCTCGTTGGACCACCCTTTTAGTCTTTTGGCCAGACTCATAAGAACGGCCATACTGGGTCAGACCAGCAGTCCTGCTAGCCCAGTATCTTGTCTGCTGACAGTGGCCAATGTCAGATGCTGCAGAGGGAGGGAATGCAACTGGTTATCCTCAAGTGATCCCTCTCCTGTCACCCATTTCCAGACAAACAGAGGCTAGGGACACCATTCCTACCCATCCTGGCTAATAGCCATTGATGGACCTAACCTCCATGAGTCTATCCAGCTCTTTTTTGAACCCTGTTAAAGTCCTAGGCTTCACCACATCCTCTGGCAAGGAGTTCCATAGGTTGACTGTGCACTGAATGAAGAAAAACTTCCTTTTGTTTGTTTTGAACCTGCTGCCTATTAATTTCATTTGGTGACCCCTAGTTCTTATACTGTGAGAATAAGTAAACAACTTTTCCTTATTCACTTTTTCCACACCAGTCATGATTGTATAGACCTCTATCAAATCCCCCCTTAGCCTCCTCTTTTCTAAGCTGAAAAGTCCAAGTCTTTTTAATCTCTCTTCATATGGGACCCGTTCCAAAACCCTCATCATTTTTGTTGCCCTTTTCTGAACCTTTTCCAACTCATGCAGGCTAAAAGTTATGGGCTCGCTTCCTGCTTGTTCTAGCGTGCATATGCCATGTTATTTCTCAGCAATGTGTGGCACACGTCAGGATGGGCAGGAAACCCAGTTCTGCTGTAGATGGCTAGAAGGAATATTCTTGGAGAAGACACCCTCATGGCTGATGCCTCTGTATGGCATGTGGTGACCCTCAGGGGCAGTTGTGTGGCTCCTGTCGCTCCCAGCCAAGTCACTGACTGCTGATGTCTAGGGCAAACATTCCAAATTGTGAGTCCAGTAGCCTCCATGTGACGGGGCGGACAGGCCCCGCACTAAAGGGCAGGAAGTAGCCCAGGCCCAACTGGCTGAGAAGGCCCCACCCCTCCAGCCCTGCTGGGCATGCTGCCAGCAGAACCAGGGTATAAAAGCAAAGAGAGCCCTGCAGCGGGGGAGGCCGCAGGGGGAAGGAGGAGTCCAGGCCGCGCTGGTGTTTCTGCAGCAGCTGGGACCCGAATCGCGGCCTGTGGCCACCCCTGGAGCAGAGCCAGCAGCCCCCAACCCCAGGGAGGCAGGAGCGCCCGCAGCCCCAAGGCCAGCCCCGGTAAGGACCGACCCGGGAGGCCAGAGACTACAGGGGGACCAGGGCGGGGCAGGAAGCAGCCCAGGGCACAGGACCGATAGTGCGGCTCGGTGTGTAGCAGCCGGATTCCCCACCGAGCAGGCAGGAGCCATAGTCCTTGCCTAAAGGGCCCTGGGCTGGGACCTGGTGGAGAGGGAGGGCCTGGGTCCCCCTACCACCCTTTTCCCCACCCTGGACAATCAACCCCGACCCAGGAAAGGCTTCCCCAGCAGCTAGGACTCAGAAGCCATATTTACCCTGATAGAGGGGCATTGACTTTGGGGGACTAGGCTGCTAGCCTTATTTACCCTGATAGAGGGGCATTGACTTTGGGGGACTCGGCTGCTAGCCGTATTTACCCTGATAGAGGGGCATTGACTTTGGGGACTAGGCTACTAGCTGTATTTACCCTGCTAGATGGACATTGACTTTGTGGTGAAGCTGGGGACGAGCCCCTCGACACTCCAGGCAACGGTTGGCCTTGCACGTGGAGCGTAGCACTTAGGGGTCTCCACCGGTGGTGAGAGGCACACAGATAACTAGGAAGCCACTTGGTCTGCTGTTTGCACCTCATCAGCTGAAGGAGCCACTGTGCCACCGTCTTGCTTGTGGCATGTGTGGCAAACCGGATGACAGCCACTGTTGTGGTTTTGTTGTTGACAACAGCCCGCCGGCACTTTCGGGTGTGTGGGTTTGCTGTTGCTGACAGATGGCTTAGGGGTGTGGCTACGGGCAAGGGGCATCGCACCCGGCATCATGATGGCAGCCGGGGGTTACAATTGCTTCCGGGGCTTTGCACAGACCCCTTCAGTGAACAGACTGTGCACATGCATGAGCCCTGGCAGCCGGCGCTATACCACTACCATGTTCACTTTACTCCAGTGCGTGGGCACATGAGCCTGTGAGCTCAGAAGTAAAACATTCACCCTTGGTGGTGACTAAGTGCTCATTGCAGCATGGGGCCGTGGGCGGCCAGGCATGCTTTGGTCACAGCATCATGTCCAGTCCTGCAGCCAGGGAAGCCAACAGCCCCTGCGCAGCGGGGGGGAACCAGCTCTGTGCTCCCAGAAGGGGCAGGACTTCAAGAGGAAGGGGCGGGGCTGGGGGCAGTCAGCCCCCACCTATCCCTGCAGCCCTCAGTGCCACCCAGAGCATGCTGCATGGGACTCCAGCGGCAATTTAAAAGTCTGGGGGCTCCAGACACCACTGCTGCTGCAGGAGTTCCAGGCCCTTTAGAATCACTGGGCCCCGGGGCAGTTGCCTTCCCGTTCAGGGTGGCCAGGCGCCATGGGTGGCCAGGCATGTTTGGGTCACCGCATCATATCCAGTCCCACGGCTCTCCTCTCCTGTGACTTGAAGGTGCTATGAGCCGCCTGTGGTACCCATTGGTCTAATCCACAAGACAATCACTTTGTGCGTTGTGTCTGATTTTCTTTGGAGCCTGGGGCTGAACCTAGACTGGATGTCAACTCCACGCCGGGCCCTGGATTTTAAGAAGTGACTGGCAATTTTGCCTGTGTCGCTCTGTGGGAGCCCCGTTTGAGGGGTCTCTGAGCCCCCCAAAAACAGAGGCCCCCAAAATTGCTATTTACAAAGCAGACCCAGAATTTCTTTGCAGTTGTGCATGTGAGAAAGTGTAGAGAGCACATTGCTTTCGTGCACCATCCTGGTTTGCTGGGGGAGAGGGGGGTTTGCATGATGTTGTAGGCAGAGCTATACAGCAAGCTAGGGTAGGGTATATACCAACACTATTATCATGCTACCTCTGGGACTTGATTGGATGTGCAGGTTAAATGGGACTGGCCCATTCCCAGGCATTTTCAAATCTACGGGAAATAGTTGCTTGTGTGTGACCTGTACCAGTAGGAGTGGAGTGTTGTGTGTGAGTGTAAGGTCAGTCTAAGTTCTTAAATACCTCTCCCCTGCCCCTCCCCCTTCCCCATTGTGATATGGCCATAGCATGTTTGATGGGTGAAAATTCTTCCTGTGTTTGATCCATTGTTTTCACAACTATGGCAGCAATTTTTTTGTGGGATCACTTCTGAAGGTCAAGGATGATCTTCAGCTACACAGAGAGCAATGCCACTTTTACAGATGGCTTCCACCACCCTAGTAACTAAGCACCTCCCCCCCCATCACTGAATTCATCCTCAGAACCCCACCCCGCACATGAGGTAGGGCCATGCTAATATCCCCATTCCACAGATGGGAAACTGTGGCAGAGATTAAATGACTTGACGAAGGACATGCAGGAAGAGAATCAGCCACCAAAAAAAGAAAAAAATCCAGGATGTGAGATGAAAGACTACACATGCACACACACACAGAAACTAAACATGAATATTTTCACTGAATGCCAAGAAGGCATTTTCCATAATTTCAAAAACAAAAACATTAAGTGTTTCTCTTTTAAATTTTGTTTTAAAAAAATTGTTTTTTGGGGGTGGTTTTTTTTTGGGGGGCGGGGGGACAAACAAAAACAGTTTGTCAAAACCATTTTTCTCCACGGGGACCCTCGAAGAAGAAACAAACTTTTTGCCCACTTATGGGCTCATTTGGCTTGTGCAATTGGGTAGACCAGTGCTCACACAAATGTAAAAACTTAGTAAAGTATTATTACCATCTGGCATTATTATATCATTTTAAAAGGTACTTCTCCACATTTTAAAATCTCTCCCTCTCTTTTTGAATTTACAACTCTCCTCCAAACTCTACTCTTTCCCAGGCGAGCTGCCAGTGCTCTCGAGCAATGAGACAGCTTAGCAAACTTATTCTGCAGGAGAAAATACTCTCAACAAGGGAGCCAATCAACTCGCATGGCAGTGGATCCGGATTCTTGAGAAGCAAACAACCTGCATTAAATGACAGGAGAAACCCAATGTGGTCAGGAGAGGATTAAGTTATTTCTTTCACCAGATGCCATAATCAACAGCAGACATACTTTTAACTGTTCTGCTCTGGAACACGTACCTCCGATACTCTTAAAAATGTAGATTGGAATCCGGTTCTTCAGAAAGAGTGCTACCCACCTTAAAGAGAAAGCCACGCTCCTTTTGCTCAGCCCAACCGATCACATGGTGTACACATAAGAAGTGCTTGTCATCGGGTACTGTGCAACGTGTCAAGCGCTGCCAATGGGGGCGCCGGTGAAGGGGCAGTGCCCTTTAAATTGCCACCGGAGCCCCACATGGCACAATCCAGGTAGTGCTGAGGGCTGCCTCGGAGCGGTGCAGTGTGGTCCAGCCAGCCCCTTCCTTTTGAGGCCCTACCCTTTTGGGGGGCCCAGAGCCGAGGCACCCCATTTCTCCACAACTGGCAAAGTCTGTTGTCAGCCCTGAACATCTCTAAACATTAGAGCCAAAAGTTTTCAAGTTTGTGGTCTGAATTAAGGCTCTCATACCAATTCAATGAAAGTGGCCCTATGTCTTTGCACAATGTTTAGCACTGTGGGGCTCTGTGGCTCAACTAGGACCCACACACGCTACATGTCCACGCTGGTAACCTTTCAGAAATGACGAGCTTGCCACGACGTCCAGCCACATCCATGGGAATGTGAGAAAATCAGGCCTCAACTATGAATCTCAGGCATCAATTCAGCTGTTCTTCCCAATTCAGCTCTTGTTTAAATCCCATTAGCTGAACTGGATGTAAGCACATACTTCAAGCTGAGTATGCAGGTAAGTGCTTTGCTGAATAGGTAGGGATTTAATCCTGGGCTTTAATGCTTTGCTGAATCACCACTAACAGCTACACTATGGGCGCCCAGTTTTAGAAGTCGAGGCCTAAGGATTGTACCATGAGTGGCGTTTCTGAGCATGCTGCTGGTGAAGGCCCTCGTGTTGAGGAGCAATAAGAGTTTAGGGACTGCCCAAAGCCTGTCGCAGTAATTGGTCTTACAGATCTACCCTGCAAGCTCAGCTGTACAATGATATCTGAACATAATGGCAAATGTTGATGGGAAAAGATATGAAAGGCAGACAAACTTTGGATTAGTCCAGATAAAAAAGACCTCCTGCTACAAGAAGAACTGTGTTAGGACCATGCCAGGTAAACAAGAACAATGTAAGACCAGAAATTAATGAGCCAAAATTGGTGTGTTGAAAATTAGGCCTAATTGGTGGAGAAAATAATGAGGGAATGGACTAATCCGCCTATTATTCCCTGTGGAAAGAAAGAAGACTACTGGATTAAGGATCACCCTTATAACTGCTACGCCTACCATTACAGCAGCCGTAACTTTTTGCAAGCCTTTGACTGCTCTAAAAAACGTTCTTAGCGATGCCTTAAAGTACAACTCACCAGGAAACATCCCAAAAGAGACATGCTATTGTCAAGACATGTTCCCAAGTCCACCTGTTGTGGCTGGTAGTCATGACTTCGGAGACTTCACATTGCAATGCAAATAAAATTTGCATCAGCATATTGTCTAAATCAATATAGAACTCAATGGCAACACAGTATCAGGGAACTAGACAAAGGAGAGGCCTAAGCCAAAATCAGCTAGAAGGAGAAGAAAAATGGCAAGAAAGGAAACCACGATCAGGAAGTAAATATAAACATCACTGTAGATAAAACTGGTGATGACACAAAGATAATAAATAATGAGAAATGATTATGATACCTCAGTATTAAGTACAAAGTTAAGTATGCGAGCTGTAGAAATCCTGTTTTGAATGTCCTGATCTTGGCACATTTAAATTCTCCATAACAACAACAAATCAAGGGGCATTTTTCCTTTAAGAGTTTGCAACATACACTCAATTCCAGCATATGACGAACCCTGAGAAAGATTCGCTCAGGGCGAAAGGAAACATATTGCATTAATATTATAAAGTCTGTGCAGTGGGGACCAGAAATCCTGGACTTTCAAAACACATCTGTCCTAAATGAATATACAATTAAGGCTCCAGTGGGAAAGCGGCGGATCCTTATTTTCAAACCCTGAGAGCTCAGCATTTTCTAACATTCAATCCCTTTAAGGGGTGTCAAGCTGGGCACCCCAAAAATGGAGGAACTCAAGATCGCAAACACTTTAAAAAATGTTGGCTTTAATACTTAAAAATAAGCAAACATTACATTTAGACTCACTTTAAGAGCCCTTTACATGGCCAGCCAACCAGTTGTGGAGAGGCCTCGCTGTCATTGTGAATCAGACCCTTAGTATTTTAGCTCAATATTCTTCTTATTTTTCTTCCAGTTTTGGAACAGGTGCCACAGCAAGGAGGAACCCTCCCCTACTTCTCATGTCGCTTTCTTGGCAACATTTCCTCTGCCAGCAGGGTGCTCTGAAGTGCCAATCGTAATGAAAACCTACTTGCAAATCCCAGTCACCATCATTCGTGCCAGGTGACCCTTTCAAAGAGCTCGATCGACTGGTCGTGGAAAATTCATATTCCGACTGAGCTGCCTAATCAACCAAAGAAGAAGCCTGAGATACTGGCTGAAGGAGAATTTTTTAAAAGTTCCTAAGTCCCATTTTTTCAACAGGGATTTAAGGAGTTAGGAGCTTAGGTATCACTGAAAGTCAATGAGATCTAATCGCCTCATTTTTATAGATACAGTGTTTAAAGTGCCTTAAGAGGTAGACAGACACTGAGTGGAATTTTCAAAAACACCAAGATATCTAACACCAATTGAAATCAATGGGAATTAGGCACCTAAATACCCCTAACAATCAAGGGGTTTAGGCACTTTGGGGGAAAATTCCTTCACCGCTTTTTTGCCAGCAGCTTTCTTTGACAGTTTTTTACCTTTTTCTATAACTTGTTTGGACCCTTCAGCTGATATGTGCGTAGAATATTGGGAAGCACTTAGAAGTTTGACTCAAAGGCCAACATTCTTACACTCCTTGATAACGAATGATCTTCTCAACCTCCATCTTTGGGCCTGGCATCTCAAGCGTATGTGCGTTGGCTGGCTGTGGGCTTCAGAGCCAGAGCTCACCTCGGACCCTCCAGCCAGATGGAGATCAGGTGTGTAAGAAAAAAGAATTAACACATAGGAGCAAGCAATCCTGTGGCACCCATAGAGACTAACAAATGTGTTATATCACGAGCTTTCTAGAGTAAAACCCAGTTCACCAGATGACACGTAAGAACACTGTCATGGTCACCTTTCATTCCCAATGCTTTGTGTTGTTACCTACCAGCCCTGTGCTTTTGGGAGCCAGGGAGTGACATTCATGGAAAACCTCACCCCCCCCCCCCTTTTCCCCTAAGCCTTTGCTGGAATCAGACAAAGCAATGAAAAGGCCGGGGAAGACACACCTAAACTGCTTCAGACAAGGGTGATACAATTAAGGAAACACCCCAGCCTCATTTGCATTAAAGATGGAACAGAGGGACATCTCATTAGCATACAGAATGGAGAGCAGCTCTTCCAAGGCAGGAACCGCAGTGAACTATGGGACACTGAAAGCAGAGAAGCACTGCCTGATGGGAAATCCCTGCTCCAGATGCTAATGAACCTAGGCCTGCTCACACCCAAATTAGTCATTATCAGACCAATTCTAGTAACGATCCTATTGACATCTAAAATACTGAAACTGCCTAGTTGCATTGTGAGCTCATTCAAGGAACATCACCCATAACCAGGGGTGATCAATCTCTATTGTCTCTCCTCTTTCTCTTTGAACTATCTCTATAAAACTCCTATCCTTGCCCCAAGAAAAACTGTTCTGATACCTGGATTTAAACTGCATCAGTTCCATTGAGACTTCTTCATCTCCTGTCTGATCGTGCTGGGGCCTCTGCTCTGCTTGTCTCCTGCCCTCTGGACCCCCGGCTACCATCATCACCTGGGAACCCCGATCAGTGCCAGCTCCATGGAGTGGTGAGGTCTCTCTCTCTCTCTCTCTCTCTCCCTCCCGTCAACTACCTCTCTAAGCATAGCCTCCTGACCCTGCCCTATGTAAACTGTTATATGGTTACCTAACATTTGTAATCAGTTTCAATTTAGATTTAATATTGTAACTTTTTGATATCTATGCACTACTCAGAAATAAATAACTTTCATTGTTAAGCTGGTTGCTTCTCTCTCTTTCTTTCTCTTTCGCTCACTCTTCCTTAAGGGGTGTTGTTTTGGCTTCCCCATTCGCTCTGCAACAACGCTTCTTGTACCCAAGCTAAAGATCCCTGTAGTGCCCAAAATCCTGTGGGGTTTGCTCATCGTGGGGTTTGCCAGTGAATGATTGTGGGGTGAAAGTGGGGATAGGGAAGTGCTGAACCTGGGGGGCTTATGAGGATGGCAGCTTAAAGTGCTGTTTAATCCAGCCCACTGAGTCCAAAGGCACATGAGGGTGCAGTGTGGCATTGCTGTGAAACCCAGCCAGCTGAGTCCAGGGACATATGAAAGGGGTCAGCTTGTGAGTGCTGATTGCCCAGTCCTCTCAGACGTGCTCTGTTAGTGGGTGTGAGTGTCTGTGTGTGTTGCTAAGGTGGTAACCCCATCCTGAGGAACCTAGTTCCTGAAGGAGAGCTCCAGTGGGAGGGGGAATTGGCAGCAGGGAGAATTCAGCTCCATATGAGAGCACAAGTAAGCACAAACAGCACACTGATAGAATTGTTAACCTTCCCCCGTCCCATAAGAGTAACCCTGATAAATGAGCATACCCCAGAGTATTGGGCAAATCTGGTAACAGTGTGCTTTCCAAACAATTAAGCCTCATAGAACTCCTGAAAATGCAGCCAAATTAATCTCCCAAAGTAGTAGTGAAACCTGGCTAATTTATGTTGCTTGGGAAATTAGGCAGGAGGTTCCCACTCCCCTCCTTCAGTGCAATAACTCTTCGTTTTATTCCTGAAGGGATGATGCCAGTGACTTTGCCGTTCCTGTTCAGGGATAGGTTGGGGCATAGGATGTCACATCTGAAGTCAATACAGAAATTGGATCACATGCTTTGAAAGGAAAATCATGAGTGAAGGAAATGAAGAGCCCAAAAACATTGAGGAGTCTCTTCCGGGAGGCAGTATTGGAATGGCACCTGCAGATCCCTTTATAAAGAAACTTTCCTTTCATGGACCAATTCTCCTCTCCCCTCCTACCTATTTCAATGTCAAACTCTTTTTCTTACCGGCCATTGGAAATGGCTCTCTGGACTATTAATGGTTCACAGGTCAGAGCGCAAGAGACAAATCAGCATTTTAAAATAATTCCCTCCTTTTAAAAATATGCAACAAACTACACTTGCCTCACACGAGGACAACCAATGACTAAACACATGCTTGAAGCTCAGATTGGGAATTTGTTACCCACATTAACAAATGCTCCAGCTCAACACTACACCATGAATAAGAATATAAGAACGGCCATACTGGGTCAGACTGAAGGTCCATCTAGGCCTGTATCCTGTCTTCCATCAGTGGCCAATGCCAGAAGCCCCAAAGGGAGTGAACAGACCAGGGAATCATCAAGTGATCTCTCCCGTGTCACCCATTTCCAACCTCTGACAAACAGAGGCCAGGGACACCATTGCTACCCATCCTGGCTGATAAGCATTGTTGGACCTGTCCTCCATGAATATATCTAATTCTTTTTTGAACCCTGTTAAAGTCCTGGCCTTCACAACATCCTCTGGCAAGGAGTTCCACAGGTTGACTATACGCTACATGAAGAAAAACTTCCTTTGTTTTGTTTTAAACCTGCTACATATTAATTTCATTTGGTGACCCCTAGTTCTTATGTTATGGGAATAAGTAAATAACATATCCTTAGTCACTTTCTCCATACTGGTCATGATTTTCTAGATCTCAGGGGGAAGGGAATGTTCTTATGCTCTTATTCATGGCATGTGGTTGAACTGGAGCATGTCTTCAGTTAATGAATGGGACGAAACAAGCACTGGATAATACTCTATGGCTTGTATCATGCTGTAAGTCAGACCAGATGATCAGAATGGTCCCTTCTAACTTGATCATCGGTGGATTGTTCCCTACCTTTCTCTACAGTGAATCGGGAATTGTTAAATTACAAATAAATGGTCCCGCTTATGTTCCTCTTTGGCATCCTGGGACCTGGTGAGAGAGTCCAGATAAGTCACCCTTCGGCATCACCAACCAAGGCAAAAGGTTGTCATTGAGGGCACACGGGCTGAGTTTTAAGAGGAAGCCAGCTGGTGTGGTTGGTATGAGATTCTATCTAAGCGTTACCCCCTGTATCCATGCTCTCCGCCCCAGAGAATCACCATGAAAGCCAACGTGGGTCCCAGCCCCAAGGAATCCTTTGAAAACTGCAGCTGCATTGAGCACACAGCATGTCTGACCTCCACAGAATAGTTTGGGTGAGAGAGGGAAGGGGGGGGGAAGGGGAACCTCAGAGCATAATGTAGGTACCTGCAGAGACCAGAGCTCCACGAGTAGTGGATGCTGGAATTCAAAGAATAAATGGACACAAATCAGACTTCAAGAATGGTAATAGCCAAAAACCAATCGGAGAGCACTTTAACCTTCCTGGACACACAGTTACAGACCTGAAAGTTACCATCCTTGAGCAAAAAACTTCAAATACAGTCGGCAGCATGAAACTACACATCTGACACCAGCACAATGGGTGTGAATAGGGACTGGGAATGGCTCTCTCATTACAATCAGTAATTTTCCCCTTTGAATAGTCTCCCCTTCTTATCACTGTTAGAAGTGGGACACATCCACCCTGACTGAATCAGTCTCGTTAACATGGTTGTAACACTCCCATCTCTGTATGTATGTAGCTATATCCCTGCCATTTGGTTCTTTCACTCCATGCCTCTGACTAAATGAGCTGCAACTCACAAAAGCTTATGCCCTAATAAATTTGTTAGTCTTTAAGGTGCCTTGGCTTTTTTTTTTTTTAATAGATTCATAAGGTCCCAGTAGCAAATATTGACTCTCATACAGCTTTAAAAGAGACAGAGCTCCAACTCAAACCATCTTGTGTTAGACGTATATACAGGTACACTGTCAAATCCTTCACAAACACTCCTTGATCTTAATTCACCGATTTGTGGCTGTTATCCAAGAGACAGGTCATTCAAAAAGGCAGATCTCATGTGGTGGCTTGTGCATCATCGCAGGGACTTACCCACTGTGGCTTCAAGCCATGCGACTGCCTCAGTTTCCCCCTTCTTCCTGAGTTAAGAGAACTTTGTAGGTGCTTCAATAACTTTACCCTTTTGGAAATCTAAAGGGCGGAGTCTAAACGAACAATCAAAACCTTCCAGTCACCTTCCCCAGGCTTCATTAGTTTGTTGCTGCTCCTAATGAGTCAAAGGTGTGCAGAGAAGCCTTAGTGCAAAGGGGAGTCATGCCTTACAGCAGTGATGGGCAATCAAGACTAGCGAGCAGGCTGCATGTCTGGCTCGCCTCTGTCTCAGTGGGCCAAATAATCGCCAGTGGTGGGTAATCTGTGGCCCCCGTGGCCCCCGCACTCCCTCTCTGCCCCTTTCCCCCACACCTCTTGCGCATTGGGGCCCTGGAGCCCCACACTTCCCACTACTTCCCCCACCCTCCTAGCACTTTTGGGGCACCACGAATTGGCTGAGTCACTCTCTATCCCTGCTCCTTCCCTTCATGGCTCAAACAGCCACGAACAGCTGATTCACGGCATTCCAGCAGAAGGGACCTCAAGAGGACATCAGGTCCGGTCCCCTGCCCTCCTCGCAGAACTATCCAGTGATGGAGATGCCACAACTCTCTAGGCAATTTATTCCAGTGTTTAATCACCCTGACAGACAGGAAGTTTTTTCTAATGTCCAACCTAAACTTGCTTGCTGCAGTTTAAGCCCATTGCTTCTTGTCCTACCCTCAGAGGCCAAGGAGAACAATTTTTCTCCCTCCTCCTTGTGACACCCTTTTAGATACCTGAAAGCTGCTATCATGTCCCCTCTCAACCTTCTCCTTTCCAAACTAAACAAGCCCAATTCCTTCAGCTTTCCCTCACAGCTCACATCTTCCTCCTCTGCCCCTCAGCTGTAGCCTCTGGATTTAACAGCAACGTCTTCTGTGGATCAGCCAGCAAGAGATGCTTGTGGAGCCAAGAGCTCTCGTGCCCTCTCCCAATCACAGACACAGTGCCTCACAGGGTAACTAGCCAGAGTTGTTTTTCTTCATGGTTTGCATGCAGGGCCCCCAATGGGGGGAAAAGGAGGCAGTTGCCACCTTACAGAAGGACCCAGAACTCCAAGTTGCCACCATCGCGTGGTCCGGGTGGTGCTGACGGGCCCTTCTGCCTGAGGCCCCACCCTTTCCAGGGGGCCTAGAGCTGAGCCTCCCTTCATTGCCCTGGGCCCAGCAAAGTCTGTCGCTAGTGCTGCTTCCAGGAGTGCGTCCAACTCAGCTGTGCTGTTCTCAAGTGGGGGGAGAGGAGGGACACGCACTATCGTGGGGTAAGGCAGTATGAGTCACTGAGGCTTTTAGCCAGATGCTTGTTTACAAACAGCATTCCTGTCCTCAGAAGTCCCATTCTTAGTCCAAGAGCAAAACAGAACATTTCTGTGGAAGGCTACGTATCCATTGATAAGATGAGACGGCAGCCCCGTGGTTTGCTCTGGCTGAGGTCACCAAACACCCCCCGCCCCACCTTCAGATCCTACCGTCAGCCTGGGCGGTGTGCCTGAGTGTGTTGCTACAGAGAAATCTCTAGAACAGTGTTTCCCAATTTAATTTGGGCACAGAACCCTTTTCATCTTAAAAGAATTTCAAGGAACCCCTAGAAATGCCAGGGTAAAATTTCTCAAGCAATTAAAAAAAAAAATGCCCTGCTGAAATTGGTGGAGCCAAAAAAACTCCCCGCTGGAATTGGTCGAGCAAAAAAAAAAAAAAAGTGCAAAATAGACTCTGTCTCTTTAAGAGGGGTTGGGGGAGTGCCACATTCTCATGGAACCCTTACTTTCATTTTGCGGAACCCCAGGGTTTCGTGGAGCACCAACTGGGAAACACTGCTCTAGAAGGTAGAAACGGACCTGAGTGCCAGTGACAAAGAACTGGTGCCGCGGTTCCATTTCTGAAATGGAGAACAGTTCAGCTGGGTCGAGCTCCCTCCGTGCGTGATTCCACTAGAGAGGAGCCCATGACTCTGAATTTAGATCCAAATCCAATTTTCCTCAAAGTCTGCTTGAACATGGAGCGAGTATTCCCATTCATCCCATCACAGAGAGAAGCTCGGAGCTACATTCAACTTACTTGCCGCTTAGCAGGGGAGGGGAGGGAGAGAAGCAAGGAAGCAGTTCTGATCCAGCGCTCTAGTTCAGGTCAACAGCTAGTCCTCGCCAACTTCATGCAAAGTCAAAATGTGCTGCTTTGAAACAGGCCATCAATTTCTTCTCCTCACTGCAGAGACCTGCTGCCCATTCAATAACCTTTCCACTGGCCTCAACAGAAGCGTTATGTGCCGACTGAATTGGAAAAAAGACGGAGAAGGGCAACAAAAAAACCCACTTAGTTGCCTCTTTTCTAAGCTGAATAGTCTGAGGGGAAGATGTGGTAGAGGGCTATACAATCATGAATGTTGGAGAAAGTGAATAAGGAGGTTTTCTTTACCCCCATAACACATGAACCGAGGCCACCCAATGCAATTCACAGGCAGCAGGTTTAACACCCACAAAAGGAAGTGTTTTGTCACACAACACAGTCACCCTATGAAACTCATTGCCGGGGGAAATTGTGAAGGCCAAAACTCTAATGGGGTTCAACAAAAAATTAGCCAAATTCATGAAGGACCAGTCCATCAGTGATAGTCAGGGACATAAATCTAAATTTGCCCTGTTCTGTTGTTTCCTTCTGAAGCATCTGGCATAAGCCACTAGTGAAAGACCAAATCCTGAGCCAGATGACCCATTGGTCTGACGGAGTGTGGCCATTCCAAGACCTGACATGTGGTCTAAAGAATTATATTTATCCCTTTCTTTCCCCACGCCCCACCCCACCCATGGGATGGAGGATGAAGGAGAACAAACATCAGTGTCTTTCTTCATTTATCTTGCTGGGGCGGGAGGGTTGTCCACCCAACGTATACTCAAAGTAACCTTCATCCTACACAAACTGGCTGCTTTTGTGCCTATAAAGTTAATGGAATCAGAGAGCTGGAGTCATAAAACAGCTACCGCATTAAGCACTCTCAAGCTCTGCCCTCTTAAAGACTTTTCAGGGCCTTTATGACACACTTTAAAAGCCACACATGTAGCTCTTTGCGAGTGAGGAGGGGGTGGCCATTTTAATTGATTGACTGAACCCCCCTTTCCCACTTCCTTTGTCTCTCTTTCCCACACAGTACGGCTTAACCCAGGGTAGCTACAGTCATGGTAAATTCCACCACCATAATAGCAATGACGTGGTTTGATGCAACTCAATAAGGCAACAGAGGAGCACACAGGAAATGCGAGAGAAGCATTATTTATGACAAATGTCATTTTGGAGGGGTTAGGACACTTAGTAAGGATCTGTGAAAGACCCACGTAGTCCATAGAGGAAATGTTGCAGACATGTTGCATGGAAACTCTTTCACTCACGTAGTACATCATTTCTAGGGTAAGGAAGTCCACTGTATTGGTGTGTTTTTACATGTGGGTTCATTTTAATATGCTAAAAAGGGTCCTAAAGTGGAATGTAAAATCTGAAAACGCTCAGGTTTCCAGGGGAGATTGAGATTCAAATCCCCAGCTCCAAGCCCACCCCGGCAGTTTTGAGGCTCAGTTAGCTCTCAGAACAGCCATGCCGTGTTTTTAGGTTTCTATCCACCTGGGCAAAAATCGTACTGCATCCTCGCTAAAAACTCTCAGCACCAGAAAATCCTGCAAGGTTCCCTGGCCCTGGGGTAGCTTGAACAGTGAAGCCTAGCCTAACCTCAGTGCAGCTCTGAATCGCAGCTGTGCCACCTCAGCATACAGCTAGTGGAAGGAGATATTTGTTTTCTTCATTCGGTGCTGGTGCTTGCTCCCCATTAGAATTCACAAGTCTCAATGAAGATGCCAAAGCGGGGTACGGGAATATAATCCGAGAACAGGTGAACCACTATGGTCCTCTTATGAAAATGCAAATTGGCCCTAAATTGTTCAAAAGGAAGGAGGCTTACCCACTGCCCCCATTCACTAACCCCAGCAGCTGACTTCCACCCTACTCCCCCATGCAATGAACCCCCCGGATCCCGCCCGACCACACCCACTCTCTCCACTGTGGCGATCCTTCCGATTTCCCCTGCTCCACTTCATTTCCAGCCCGTTTCCCATCACTGCTGCACTCAGACACCAGAAGGGGACGGGCGCAATGCCAAACAGGTCCCTCATGATCTTTCCCCCCTCACTGTAGTGTAGAAGCTCCTGCCTCCTCAAGCCCCTCCTATCTTCCAGCTACAGATTTAAAGAGACCGCACTTACATCTTTACAGAGCCCACTGACTCCCTCCCTGCAATCAAGCCCGTCCACTGAACTCCCCACCGTTGTTCTCATTCATGTGATCAGAGCTGTCTCAACCCCTCCCCTTAGCCACACCCCATGGGCCAGTCCTGCCTCTTCTCCCTATTGGTAGAAAAGGAAAACCTCAGATTCTTCTTTCCAACAAGGACATGCAGATGGACCGTAGACTCAAACCAAAATTTTCTCAGCAGAGATGGCAAGCACACACATATCTGCATTTTGCTTTGGGTTCCTGCTCAGCAGCCCTCTACTATGCAGACCCGAATAGGAAACCAAAGCCAAATACTACTGTGCGTGTTTGTTCTATGTCCCACCGAGCCTGCACACCCTCTAGGGAAAAACGCTTACCCACCCTATCATCAGCCTTAGCCTGGACGAGTCCACACAAGAGATCCACTTCCTTGACACCACAGTACAGTTAAACGACGGCCAAATTTCCACCACCTGATACCGAAAACCTACCAACCGTTACACTTACCTACATGCCTCTAGCTTCCATCCAAGACACATTAACCGATCAATTGCTTACAGCCAGGCCCAGAGATACACCTGGATTTGCTCCAGTCCCACAGACAGAAACAAACACCTACAGGATCTCGATCAGGCATTCTTAAAACTTCCCACCTGGGGAAGTAGGTTGTGCCCACGAAAGCTATATGCCATCTATATTTTTTGTTAGACTCTAAGGTGCTGCAGGACCATTCATTGTTTTTTTAAGTTTTTTCTAAAAAGCAAAAATAATCCTACAAGTGAGTTGCCAGAAAAGGACCTCAGTAGAGTCCTGCGCAGATATAAAATTTGTATCCCCATCTGTATTGGCAAAAATGAGCCACGGACATCCACATAGACATCCACAGATGCAGATGCCCACAAACATAAAGTGGATATCCACAGTTCTACAGGGCTCTAGACATCAGAATACTTGAACTGTAGCCAAGGTGCAGTTAATTGGGCTGTAACTTGGCTTTATTTCTTCATTGCAGTGTCAGATAAATGTGGAACATATGCAACAAACTGCGACTGGCTGCGTAACTCCCCGCTTTCCATCCAACTGAAAAGTCGGGCCTTCTCAAGAAATGGCGATTATCTTCCTTTCCAAAGTCTGTAGATAGAGGGCCAATTCCTGTGTGAATCAGCTGTTGCAGGAACTTTATGCATTTATAGCACCTCTGTGCTGTGTTGTGCTACTAATAATGCTAGTGACCAGCCAGAGTGTGAAGTATTCACTGTGAATATTTTAAACAACATGCTTTAAAAAAATATGATAATGCCACCTTTTCTGAAAAGCTTTTCGTGTCACAAAATTGCGCCTCTGCCCCCCCTGCTCTCTGCAACTCAGTAACGCTTCCGCCGCAGGCTTTCAGGACTCCTTTCAAGGTGCGTTGATTGGGTTTTGACACCAAGCTAATACAGCGCCTTAGGCTCAACCTATTGCAGTCCCTATCTGATGGTTACAGGAAGCTCAGCAGAAGCTGCTTTGACCCATTTACTCAGGATAGTGCGAGGGGAATGTAAGGCAGAGCCATGCCCAGCAACCAACATTAAGAGAAGAAGTGAACCTGCCAGCCACCGAAGACCCCACTCAAGGAACTCCTTAATAGGCACTTAACACCAACTGGATAAACTGGGATTTAGAGGGTATGTCTTAGGATCAGCTGGGGGGAGGACCACATGCTCACCTTAATGGAGACCTCCAGGGATTGGACAACCTCTAGCTCAATGTTTCTTAAACTTTTTAAGACCGAGGAACACCAAACAATTTTTTTTTTATAAGAAACACCAAGGATTTTTTGTTGAGAAAAAAAAAAAAGGGTCGGGGGGAAAGTTATTGAGCAAAAAAAAAAAAAAGTCCCCTGCCCCTTTAAGATCAGCCATTTTGAACTCTGTTGTTCTCCATGGCACACCTCCGACTGCCTTGCGGAACACAGTTTAAGAAACACTGCTGTAGCTGGGTGTTTACTCTATGTCTTGATATGCTTTGCTAGAGCAAAGCTGCCCTACTGCACTCTGCCACCACGCACAAGGGAATGCCAAAGGTGCGCAGAGCAATAGGTGTGTTAGAATTCCCCCCTCTGCAGGGATCATGGCTGCTCAGCACAGACAAGCTTTGTACGTCCCAAAGGTGCCAGTGCAGGGTTCAAATCCTGTTGGGCACCTGCTTGGATGGGATTTTAGGGGCCACACTTTGGCTCTGGTGCAGAACAGCAGTAACACAACTCCCGCTGCAAGGCCCAGAGGAGGGCTCTTTTACTCCTGATCCTCTGAGCACCACACGTGTTGGAGTGGAGAGCGAGTGCCAGAGCTTGCTTTACCAATGGATGGGACACCTAAGCCCCCACTGGGATCATGTCGGGGCAGTGTCTGATTTAATGGGCTGATGTAAAGAGCCAACCATACTTCAATGCAGCCCAAGCCCTCTTCCAGCAAGTGCCTGTCATCCCGAGGGAGGCAGAAGTTGGCATGATCCTAAAGTTCCACTCTTTATTGCTCCAACCAGCTAGCAGAGGAGGGAAAACCCAGCATAATACTAACCCCAACCACCACTCAAGGCATCTCTTTGGGTGTGTGGGTGGCTCTGTGTGACGTCTAGCAATGGGCTTTGTCACGTGTTGATAACGCTGTTATAGACATTGGAAGAAAAAAAATGGGGCAACGTTTTTCACAAAAAATGTTGGGGAAAGTCTTCCTCTTCAGTCAGCTCTGTTGATTCCTAAAGCAAAGCCAATGAACGTGTGTGTTCTACTCCATTCCTGTTCAACTGCAGACTTTTTTGGGAAGGTGGAGTCAGCTGTGGTCCCCCACAAAACCCTATGAATAGAGCCATCCCACATTATATTCATTGTCATGTCCTCAACCACACAAAGTCTCTGCAGACACCCTGACCTGCGACTCCTCACTACATCTCACATCCTAGCAGCTGTTGTAATGCACCACCTGCCAGCACACAGCTCCCCAAGAGAAGGTGGAAAAAGCACTGCTAGGGTACACACACACACACACCCTTCTTTGTTGCCTTGATGGTGTGATTGCAAGCAATGTACCTGGCAAAGTCGTGAAGGTAGGCCATTCGGTCTCTGCGTCTCTCCACCCACAGCAACTAAGGGATTGGTAAATCACAGTCTGATGCATGACTAAATCTGACATTGCTGGGAATTATCTCAAGAGTGGATTGATAATGGTTTCCCTACCTCTCTTACCGATTTCTGTTGTGTCCACGTCTATAAATAGCACCAAAGAGTCACTGTGCATGGTGAAAGGAACGGCTCTCCTGCTTTAGGTCCTAAAGTGACCAATTAAGTGCTAAGAGGAAGCTGTTCAAATACTTGCAATGTGTTTTTTTCCAGCCACCATGGAGAATACTTCATGCTTGTTCCAAAAGGGTCAGTTATGTCTCCATGAGATAAAGGTGTCCATAATTCCAGCATGCCTATATGACAGCTAAAATGTGCCCAGCTTTCAGAAACCAAGATAGTACAGAGCTCATTTAACCCTCCTTGATGTCCAATTTTCATCTGCGTTGAAGAGCATGAAGAATCTGCCAGGCTAATCAAGCAACTAGAGTTAAGATTTATAGACGTTTCATTAGGCAGAGCAGAGAGCCAGAGGACAAAAATAGGAATCAAAGAGGAAGATGGGAGACCACAGAGAGAAGTAAAGATGCATGGGAAATGCGCCCCTGTGCCGAGCAAGCCAGCACAAAGCCAAGGCACCATTTATGCATGCAAATATTTCAGGGCTTAAGTGGCACGGAAGAGAAACAAGCCCTCCACCATCCCTGGAGACAGGAGGGAATTTCACACCAAGAGAAGAGAAGGAAACATTGCAGCTAGTGGAACGTCCTAGAGGAGAAGAGAACTGGGGAGGGTTGTGGGGAAAAAGGCCGGAGGGAGGAAAGAGTTTTGGCCTGAGCCAGTCCTCACCGCAGGTTAACTAAAAGGCAGCTATTAAGTGCAGTAGGAGTGGGATTAGGTCTCCAGCTCTGGATGATGAACATGGCATGTGTTGGAGGGCAACCAAGACATGTTAGCTGGGAGGTACCGTAGCGTGATGGATTGGCAGGGAGGTTCTGGCTGACTGCAGAGGGCACTTCCCAATGACACTGCGGCAGAGGGAAAAGACTTTCTTGCCGTGCCATAAAAGACACAGTGATGTTTGGGGGAAGGAAGGGGAATGGAGCAACATTCATGTCGCACTCCCCTTCAGAACTGGCTTGGACTGGGGAAGCTAACGATACAACCAGTGGGCAAAATTCAGTGATGAACCCTACTCACCGGCCACCTGAAGCGTGTTGCATAGATATCAAGACGGTGATAGCCATGGCAAGTGACTTCCCAAAAATTCCTAATGTGGGAAGTAGGGCTGGTCAGTAGGTTCCCTTTTTTGCCTAGTTCTAATCATGAGCAGTCAATTTCAGAGCATGATTCTATTACTGGCACTCTCGACTCCTTCCGTTTATTGGAGGTCACGTGTCCACCAAGGTGGCCTTATCTGTAATCAATACCAGCTACAGCATGGATCACAGAGTTTCTCTCTCAGAACTGGGAAACTCAGCTGCGTCAATTCATCTCTGGCAATGGACTATTAAAAGTCCATTCCACAATTCTAACAGGACATGAGGCTATGTCTGTACTGGAAAGGTTTGGTGTAAAAAATGCTGTTGTTGGCAAAAGTGAATATCAGTCACACTGTTTCTTCTGCCTCCCATGCTCATCATTTCATGGCCACATTGCTAGCTGCCCTGTCGACAGATAAAGGAAAGCAATCCGAGAAAGCATCCCGCAGTGCAGTGTTGTGGGAAGGCAGAACTGATCCCTGAGCTTCTGGGGATTCCCTTCAAGAAGGCATCATGAGTAGCTCTGGGAGCTCTCCAGGCTGAGGAATGTCAAAGCAGCACAGCAGTCTCTCCAGCCCTCCCCTTGCAGTGGCTGTGTGCCTAGCAGGGCAGAACAGGAGCATGCCAATGATTTGCTCTTTGTTCCCCAAATGGAGCCGCTCACTCAGTTGTCAGATACCTCCTGGAGCTTTGAAAGGGGAAGGGCACATGCCTGCAGGGCAGCAGAGATCACAAAACACTGAGCACAGCCATCAGGGCAGGCATTGTGGGATATAGATGGAAGCCAGGTCTTTACAAAACAAACAGCAGAGTCCACACTGGCTCTTTGTCGACAATAAAGGCGGGAGGGAGACAAAAGTCTCTCGGAGAGCTGAAAGTAGTGTCACCAAAACTGGGTGTTTTTCGCGACAAAGTTGGATTGCAGTATAAACGCTCTCACTGTTGTCGCCAAAAGGCTGTTTTTGGCGACACAACATGCCAGTGTAGACAAGACCTAAGCAACACATCTCTTGAAACCACAGGAAGGAATTGGTCAGACCAATGCACCCACCCTTATCAAGGATAAAGAAAGTTTGTTCTCTCCTCCATAATACACCAACACTGCTGGGTGCACAAAGATTACGCCCCGAGTCTGTCGTAGCACTTCCTCGCAGAGATGTGCTTTTGGGGTCTGAGCAAAGTCCCACCGGAGTCAATGAAAAGAATCCCATTGAGCTCAATGGAGACTTGCACCAGGCCTTCAGGGAAGAAACCCCGTACTTGTAAAGGTAACAAAGAAATTGACAAGGAAAGAGAAACCCCGGTTGACTTTCCACCATCTCTCTATGCAAAAAAAATGATAAAACCCAGGCAAATAATGTCACTTACTCATTTACAGCTAATTGACCTAAGGTGAGCCCAACCCACTTAATCTTTCTCAGGAGTAAGCAACTTCCACCAAATGGGAAGGGGGGTGGTTTCCGGACTGTGTTTAGTTTGTGCCTGTACTAGAGCCTGTGGTTTGCCCCTTCTCTTATCACCTTGTGTATAGTTAACAATAGCATTGATTTCCCAGTTGCGAAGATGACTCCTGCATTCCTCAACTGGAAAAAAATAAGACTGTGTCCTTTTGGCAGGAAATTTTTCTTTTGAGACTGACATTCAGCAAGTCGGGTCAAGTTGAATGTATTACACTCAACATTTGGTTACTCTGCCTCTGAAGGTTTCTACATGCAAATCATTTGGGGAATCTACCAGAGAAATACAAAAAGGAAAATCCAAATAAAAGGAGATGGAACCACACCAGGGAGGAAAAAAAGAGTATACTGTACAAAATCTACAAGGATTTGTGGCTTTGAGGGGTTATTCGAAGAGGGGGGCTCTTATTGAAGTCTATAAAAGCACAACCCCAGGAACTGAGAATCTGAAAACTTCCCAATCAACCTGTGAACCTGCCTTGACCACAACAAACTCCATCTCACTAAAACTTTATCTAGAGCAGACAGAACAAACCATAAAACTTACCTCTTGCTCACCTACCAGTCCCTGTGCATAGACTATAGCCAAGCAAAATCTAGATGGATTCAGACTGACACACATTTAATTTCAACCACAAAACAAAAACAACAACAAAAGTAATCTCAGACAAAGGAGAACCGTTCCAAAACACAACTAGTCTGTTAACTTTGGTTGGCTGAAAATGTTCGATGTGAACTGTTTGACAGACAATTGAGTTATTTACTAAATGCATTTTTTTGGGTGGAACGCAGATGCTTTGTTTTGACTGTTCCTCAAAAAACTGAAAACCCGCAAATCAAAAGTTGAATTTTTCACTGGGAAGTTTAGATTAAACTCTTCACTCCCCTACAATTCTCTTTTAAACTTTCCAAGCAAAAACAAATGCTTTTCCAACCAGCTCTGTTGTTGACATGATGCAGAACTGCCTTCAAGCTGCTGGAATCAAAACTAACCAAAATTTAGCCTGAACCACTTATACCACCATTAATACATTCAGTAATAAAACTGAACCTGGATCTACAACGGTACCATCATATGGCTCCCATTAGGCCTAGCTTGGTCAGATGCGATCCTGTTCTATATGCTCTGTAGCATACAGCTAAAATTCTGTACCAAGATTCTTGGATTCTGTGGCACTCCAGTGTACTTGAGGGAAATTCTGTGGCAGCTTCCTTTACATTAAAATTGAGGGTTTCCACAGAGTTATGATTAATACACTAAGGATAATTGTTCCTCTGTTCTGTTGATGTTCAGTCCATTTATTTTACATCTGCCACTTTTGAGGTGTTGAAGGCTTGTCTATGACAGCATGTCACTGCTCCAGACTGTGCCAAAGGGTTGATTGGAAGTTTTAACAGCGTCTGTTTCCAACTATTTGTAGACAGAAGCAGCTAGCTGGCTGCACCAGGTACACCTGGTTCCTGCTTGCAAGATTTTCTTTATACCCAGAAGGGCTAGAAACAGTATATTTAAATGAAAGAGCTTCAGGAGCAAAATTGCATTGCATTGTGTGGATTCTGTGCCATGCTTGGCAGTCCCAGCTTCTTGGAGCACAAAGTCGGGATGTTAAATGTCAATGAACTGGCTAATCGAATAGTCGATAAGGGTGCTCCCTCACCAAAAGATAAAAGCAGCTGTTGCTACACTGTTGCTACACTTCAAAGGCGAAAGCGCTGCAGGGAGCACAGGGCCAGCGGGGCAGCACCACGTGCTCCCTGCAGCATTTCAAAATGGCAGCACCACGTGCTCAGCTGACCCCGGGTTCCACGTGATTATGCCACTTTGAAACATTGCGTACAGCCTGAGAACTCCTTCCTCTCCCCCCTACCCTTCCTTGCTGCCTCTTTCTGACAGAGGCAGCAAGGGGAGGGAAGCAACTAGTTGACGAGTCGTTGACATCCCTAGCACAAAGGGTCCTAAGCATGTTACATCCTGCAAGGTCACTCTCCACTGCCTGGTGCCTTATATGGTCCCTTACACCTTCTTTGCCCATGTATAAACAGTGGCACAAGGAGCCAGGAAAGATTACATCAGGGTCTGATGCGGCTGCCTTGAGGAACAGATGATGAAATGTGCAAGCAAGAGATGTTCACATGCTCACACAGAGTCTGATCCAACATCCATCCAAGTCCATAGAAAGGCTCCCTTTGAACTTGAGTGGGAATTGGGGTCGCTAGGAAACAGAGATGTTCGGTATCACTCAGGATTGGGCCACAAGCCAGCAGCCAAATATTGGTTTTTAAGTGGATGTTAGCAATTAAAGAGAAGAGAGGCTTGTTCTTAAAGCAATGGACAGGACTAGACAAGCCAACCCAATCGGCACCTTTCCCAAACTGCCTCTTCCAGAGGGATTTGCTTCATTCCCTTGAACGTGCACTTTCCCAGTGCTTCTTAGAGCACAAGGGGTCCTAAGCATGGTGGTCACCAGGAGATTTCCCTGTGCAGCAAGCACACCATTGACTGCACGAGTCAGTAGGCTTTGTGAAAACCTGTCTGAATCACTAACACAGGTGGGATTTCAGGTTAAAGGTCACGTCCTCTCTCAGCCCACCCTCTGTGGAGCAATAGTTACATCTATAAACTTGGTGGAGCCCAGGAAATGTTTCCACTTTTGAAGAAATGCCTCTTTTGCCCCTGATTTTGTACTTCCCAGCCAAGAAAGGCCTGGCGTTCTGCTTGAGTAGGCAGGTGAAACTCAGCCTGCATATTTTTAAAGGCTTATAACCCCTCTGAAAGACCATGGGCCTGGTTTTGAGACAAATCTAGGTTGGTGCATAGTTCCCATTGCTGCCAGGTGTCACTCAATAGTTTGCGCTGACTATGACCTTCTGGGGTCATTCAACCCAGGTGTCAAAGCACAGCAAACCCAAAGGGACCAAAGTCACCCCATTTCTCCAAACTCCGGGGCAGCTGTCTTTTCAGAGAAGGCAATTTCTGTAGCTTCTTAACACCCTGAAGAGGACAACAGCCATGATATGCCTTCTCCTACTCATCCAGCTACATTCTTCTAATTGCAGAGGCATTGATACTGTCAGCAATTGCTCTCTATGGGGCTTTGCATTACACAGAACAGCTCACAAATATACCATGGAGATAGGTGTTTTGTACGGCACTAGAGAGATCTCCATTTTAGAGATGGGGGACACAGGGGCAGTGATGTTGCTGACCTAACATCCTAGTGTGAGCCCCTCCCCTAATTCCAGGCAAAGTTTGTGAGTGGAGGGATGCGGCTCCCCTGCAAAGATTAAAGCCACATAAGAAGTCAGTGCAAGAGCTGGCAGCTAGGAACAGAAGCCAAGTCTCCTGACTTCCAGGGTTGCTCCTGTCCACCAGACCATGCTGCCCCCCCTCAATTGGTCCAACCAATCGGACCAGCGTCCAGACCCATGCAGAAAAATCGTAATCCCCAGCTTCACAAATCAGAGATTTCAACCCATGCATCCTATTGCCAGGATATTGCAACAGGTTGCATTCTGTTTACCCAAGAAGAGTTTTATTGTCCCACTTGGTCCAGGGCCAGTCACACCAGAGCTCTGTTTATAACTGCTACTAATTGTTTCTGTTATGCATGTCTGTGTGCTGACTGTTGCCCCATCTGCTGGCAGGACATCTGGTTTTCTCTAGGCCCAGGTTGTCTAATAAATTAAGTGGGTAATTGCTGCTGCTGAGCATTCCTGTCAGGACAGGCAGAGCCCCGAGCAAAGCACATGCAAGAACCCATCCTCTCTCCACACTTAAGGCAGATCCCACCACTTCTTCCGGCCCACGACCCCTCTCACTGATCCGAGTTATCGCCAAGCTCTGTGGCCTCTGACACCCTCTCCCATTGAGTGGGGGAAGGTAGTCAGGCAGCTCGTGCGGGGTATCATAGATTTCCACTGTACCCAGACAGAGCTATGGATGGGGAGTCGGGGATGGTGCAGAGAGATGCCTACAGGTGGTGCATGTCTCTTGGAAGAGGAAGGCCTCTTGGCAACCATCGGAAAGCAAGCAGGACTGGTAAAGTGCTCGTGCCAGGGAATGAAGGAAATCCTTTTAGAAGGGGCATGGATCTCAGGCAGCCACTGGAACCACCGAGAGAAGCCAGAGATGGAGAAAACCCACCAAAATCACGGAGTCCCTCTGGGAAGGTTAGAGCAGCTGGAGGGAGACCCAGCTGCAAGTAAGTCAGGAGGGAGAAAGAGTGGTCCGGGGTCACTCCTAAGACAGCGCCCCCAAACCCAAAGTCATGGACCTATTGGCTAGTATGCCCCCATCTCAAGAGCCTGCACAGTAGCAGGGGATAAAGGCCAATAGCAGCCTGGACTCCTGAATCATAGAACTGGATGGAACCATGAGAGGTCATCGAGTCCAGTCCCCTGCCCTCACAGCAGGACCAAGCACCGTCTAGAACATCCCTGACAGTTAAGAGCAAGTTAGACAGACACCTATCTCCAGTGATGGAGATTCGACAATTTCCCTAGGCACCTTATCCCAGCGCTTAACCACCCTGACAGGTCGGACATTAGGAAAAACTTCCTAAATCCCCCTTGCTGCAATTTAACCCTATTGCTCCTTGTCCGATCCTCAGAGGTCAAGAAGGTGAATTTTTCTCCCTCTTCCTTGTAACAACTTTTTAGGAGCTTGAAAGCTGCTTGCATGTCCCCCATCTTCCAAACTAAATAAGCCCAGTTCTTTCAGCCTACCCTCAAATCCTTTCGAATACGTTCCGAAGAGAAGCGCAAGCCACCACTGAAGGGAAGGCAGGCACCCGAGTCAGAGGTGGCAAAAGCCCCCAGAACAGAGGAGAAAGTAAAAGGCCGCCGTGCCTGAGACGTGCATGAGACCGTGGCCTCAGCTGGAATGGTAAAAGGAGGAGACACCCAAAGATTGTATCTTATCTCACTCTGTCCCATCTGCGTCTCCCAGGGTCAGCGTGGGGCTTTCCAGACCAACGCACAGAAGTGGTGCAATGGAAGGTTTATCCCCAAGGAAGCACTTTGCCAGGAAACTCTCCTGGGACCCTCAGCAATTGTCCTCCTGGCCTAGAACAACAGTGGGTGACCTTGGCTTAGGCACTCCTTTACCTTTTGCCTGCTTGGGAACAGCGCCACTTCCTCGCCGACTGAGCAAAGATTTTCACAGGTGATGCAACAGGCCAAGGTTTATCTTTGAACCCTTTCATAAGCAACCTGGTGTCTGGCACCTGGCGATCATAAGACCATCTGCTTGAGGTGACATCAGAAGTTTGCAACACAAGCGGTGGATGTAACGTACTTGGACTTTGAGAACACCTTTGACACAGTCCTTGCCAAAGGCTCTTTAGCAACATAAGCTGTCATGGGATAAGAGGAAAGGTCCTTGCATGGATCAGTAACTAGTGAAAAGACAACAAGCACAGAGGAGGAATAAATAGTGTGCACGCACAATGGAGAGAGGTGACTACCAGGTTCCCCCCCAAGCATATATACCGGGACTAGGGATGTTAAATTTAGTTTAATCAACTAATTGACTAGACGATGGAATTTCCATCGACTAGTCGATAAGCAAGGGAGCTGCAGCAGGGTTAACTCCCGGCCCCAGGAGCTAACCCTGCTGTGACTGTCTTTTAAATGCATTAAGAGCAGGCAGGCTCTTAATACATTTAAAAGGCTGGCACTCAGCAGGGGAAACCCCAAGTGAGCCAGGAATCAGCTGTCCTGGCTCATGCCGTCCCTCCCTTCCCCCCCCGCTGCTGCACTTCTGCTTTTTAAATGTATTCAGAGCCTGAAGGCTCTCTGAATACATTTAAAAAACAGAGATGCAGCATCTGAGACTGGGCATGAGCTCGTGCCCGGTCCTCGCTACCCCTGCCCCCTGCGGAGACAGTGCTGGGGGAAACTGGCTTTTAAGTCCACTCCCCCCAGCACCAGTTCCTGCTCCTCCCCTCCCCCCATTTGCTGCCAGCAAGGGTGGAGAGAAGCGACTAGTTGAGGGACAAGTCAACTATCCGATAAACTTATCGGATAGTCGACTAGTCGCTTGCTTACATCCCTAACTAGGACTTCTGCTGTCCAACATATTCATAAGTGATGAGGAGAAAGGGGTAAACAATGAGGGGCAAAGTTTGCAGACGATACCATATTACTCAAGATCATTAAGTCCATAGCAGACTGTGAAGAGTTGCAAAGAGATCTCACAAAGGGCAACAACATGGCCAATGAAATTCAGTGTTGATGAATACAAAGTAATGCTCATCGGAAAACAACCTCAACAAAGCCAACAAAACGATGGGGTCTAAATTAGCTGTTACCACTTGAGAACAAGAGCTTAGAATCACTACGGAGAGTTTGCTGAAAAAACAGCTATTCGATGTGCAGCGGCGTTCAAAAACGCTAATCATGTTGGGAACCACAAGGAAAAGGATAGATAACGAGGTGTGACGTAGTGTGGGTACCTTGCTGGTTACTATGCTGGGCAGTGGGCTGTGTGACCGACCTCCCCTGGCTGCTGTCTGCAGCACGGCCCAACAGGGCAGGGGATGAGTCATTATGCAAAGGGGGCTTCAGACCTGTCTGACCAGTATCTCCCAGGGAGCGGAACAATGGGAAGAAGGCGGGTCGAGCCCTGGCTGGGGGGCAGGGCTGGAAGTGAGGGAGTTAGTTTCTGTCTGGGATCATGGAGGAGACAGCCTAGGGAAAGAGGCTGGGATGTAGGGGCCCAGTCTCCCCCATCTCAAGGGGGGCTGAGGCATCCTAAGCCCGGTTCCTGTAAACAGATGACATCTGTGCTGTGCTGTATCCTGGAGAAGCAATAAACTCCCTCTATTCTACTGGCTGGTGGAGTCTGTCTGTGCCATTACGGGAGTCCAGGGGACGGGAAAACCCCAATGCGCCGTCACACGAGGCAATAAATATTATAATGCCACTATATAAATCCCTGGCATGCCCTGAATACTGCGTGCAGATCTGGTCACGCCATTTTAAAAAGTGTATTAGAAATAGAAAAAAAAGAGGCAGAGGAGGGTAACAAAAATGATATGGGGCATGGACCAGCTTCCGTCTCAGGAGAGATTAGAAAGACTGGGGCTGTATCACTTAGAAAAGAGAGGACTAAGGAGGGATATGATAGCTACAAAAATCTGACTGCCAGATGCTGGGACTAGACGACAGTCGATGAGTCACTTGCTAACTGCCCTGTTGGGTTCATTCCTTCTGAAGCAGCTGGCACTGGCCCCGGTTGGCAGACAGGCTACTGGGCTAGATGGACCGTTGGTCTGACCCCATCTGGCCGTTCCACTCCACCATACGGAACGTGACCAGGGCACTTCCATCAATGGTCTCTCTCTCTCCCAAGCCATGGCTCCACCCTAGCCTGATAACGTCAGGAGCCTCCGCAGTGCGTAGGCAGCCAGTGGCAGGCGCCGTTGAGCCGGATGGATCCACGAGGCAGTGTGACATGTACCCATTGCAACTGGCCTGCACCAGCAGCTGATGCGGGACTCAGGAGGGAGAACAGCAGCGGAGGTGCAGCGTGACTTCGACGCAATCCCAGCAGTGTAAAAATCAGAATCAAGCCAAGGTGAACCAGGCCCTGTATATCGCATGACAAGTGTCTGGGTTACTACCTGATGGGCAGGAATGGTGAACACCAGTGGCTGCAGGTCAGCGTTCCCTGCAAGCTGAGCGCCTGGGCAGCCATCCAGGAGAGTCAAATGCCTCCCAGCTGATTTAGTCCTGAGTGGAGCGCAGGATCAGGTCCAGGAAATAACCGTTACAGGACCGCTTGGGAATAGTGACCATAATATAATAACATTCAACATTCCTGTGGTGGGAAGAACACCTCAGCAGTCCAGCACCCTGGCATTTAATTTCAAAAAGGGGAATTACACAAAAATGAGGAGGTTAGTTAAACAGAAATTAAAAGGCACAGTGACTAGAGCCAAATCCCTGCAAGCTGCATGGAAACTTTTTAAAGACACCATAATAGAGGCCCAACTTAAATGTATACCCCAAATTAAAAAACATATCAAGAGACCTAAAAGAGAGTCACCGTGTCAAATCAAGTGTAAAAATGTAATAAGAAAAGCAAAAAAAGATTTTGAGGAACAGCTAGCCAAAAACTCAAAAAGAAATAACAAAATGTTTTTTAAGTACATTAGAAGCAGGAAGCCTGCTAAAAACCTGTGGGTCCCCTAGATGATCGAACTATAAAAGGCGCAATCAAGGACGATAAAGCCATTGGAGAAACTAAATGATTTCTTTGCTTCAGTCTTCACGGCTGAGGACGTTGGGGAGATTCCCAAATCTGCACCGTCCTTTGTGGGTGATGAATCTGAGGAACTGTCCCGGATTGAAGTGTCATTAGAGGAGGTTTTGGAACAAATAGAAAAACTTAATGTTAACAAATCTCCGGGACCGGATGGCATTCATCCAAGGGTTCTAAAAGAACTCAAAGGGAAATTGCTGAACTATTATCTGTGGTTTGTAACCTATCCCTTAAATCGGCTTCCATACCTAATGACTGGAAGGTAGCCAACGTGACACCAATATTTAAAAAGGGCTCTAGAGGCGATCCGGGCAATTACAGACCGGTAAGTCTAACTTCAGTACCGGGCAAATTAGTCGAAACAATAGTAAAGAATAAAATTGTGAAGCATGTAGAAGAACATAATTTGTTGGACAAAAGTCAACATGGTTTCTGTAAAGGGAAATCCTGTCTTAGTAATCTATTAGAGTTCTTTGAAGGGGTTAACAAACATGCAGACAAGGGGGATCCAGTAGATATAGTATACTTGGATTTTCAGAAAGCCTTTGACAAGGTCCCTCACCAAAGGCTCTTGTGTAAATTACATGGCCATGGGATAAGAGGGAAGATCCTTTCTTGGATTGAGAACTGGTTAAAAGACAGGAAACAAAGGGTAGGAATAAATGGTAAATTTTCAGAATGGAGAGGGGTAACTAGTGGTGTCCCCCAAGGGTCAGTCCTAGGACCAATCCTGTTCAACTTATTCATAAATGATCTGGAGAAAGGGGTAAGCAGTGAGGTGGTAAAGTTTGTGGATGATACCAAACTGTTCAGGATAGTCAAGGCAGAAGCAGACTGTGAGGGACTCCAAGAAGATCTCACCAAACTGAGTGATTGGGCAACAAAATGGCAAATGAAATTTAATGTGGATAAGTGTAAAGTAATGCACATCGGGAAAAATAACCCCAACTATACGTACAGTATGATGGGGGCTAATTTGGCTACGACAAATCAGGAAAGAGATCTTGGAGTTATCGTGGACAGTTCTCTGAAAACTTCCACACAGTGTGCAGCGGCGGTCAAAAAGGCAAATAGGATGCTAGGAATTATTAAGAAAGGGATAGAAAATAAGACCCAGAATATCTTACTGCCCCTGTATAAAACTATGGTACGCCCACATCTTGAATACTGTGTACAGATGTGGTCTCTCACCTCAAAAAGATATTTTGGCCTTGGAAAGGGTTCAGAAAAGGGCAACTAAAATGATTAGGGGTTTGGAACGAGTCCCATATGAGGAGAGGTTAAAGCGACTGGGACTTTTCAGTTTAGAAAAGAGGAGACTGAGGGGGGATATGATAGAGGTATATAAAATCATGAGTGGTGTGGAGAGGCCAATAAAGAAAAGTTAATTAGTTCCTAAATAGAAGAACTAGAGGACACCAAATGAAATTAATGGGTAGCAGGTTTAAAACTAATAAAAGAAAGTTCTTCTTCACACAGCGTGTAGTCAGCCTGTGGAACTCCTTGCCAGAGGAGGCTGTGAAGGCTAGGAATATAACAGAGTTTAAAGAGAAGCTAGATAATTTCATGGAGGTTAGGTCCATAAAAGGCTATTAGCCAGGGGATAAAATGGTGTCCTTGGCCTCTGTTTGTCAGAGGCTGGAGAGGATGGCAGGAGACAAATCGCTTGATCATTGTCTTCGGTCCACCCTCTCTGGGGCACCTGGTGCTGGCCACTGTTGGCAGACAGGATACTGGGCTAGATGGACCTTTGGTCTGACCCAGTACGGCCGTTCTTATGTTCTTATGTTCTGATTAGCAGAGCGCTCAGAGCCGGCAGCACATGTTTCTACTGGTGGTACATGTCTGCACATCCCTCTGTGCTCATAACAAAATTTATTCCACTCATGGACAGAAAACATTAGAGGGAACATTGCTTCTGGTACCCCCCTCCCAAGCCATGGATTGGTTGATGGATGGGCATCTCTCTCACTCTCTTATCTTCTTCTCCAACATCCCAGCTTTGCTGTAAAGAAGGAACATCTCTAGGTGTTCCAGTTCTGGAGGGGAAACGCCCCAAATAACGTGACCCAAGTGCCTGCAGAGAATCTGGAGACGACAGACTCGCTGGGCCCCTGGACAAGGCAGGGGAGGGCAGCTCTGTGTCCCCAAAAGGGGCGGAGCCTAGGGTGGAAGGGGGTGGGGCCAAGGGTGAAAGAGGCGGGGCTGAGACCCACAGCACGCCATGCCTACCCCAGACAGCCCTCAGTGCCGCACGGAGCTCTGATGGTGATTTAAAGGGCCCGGAGCTCCGGCCGCCGCAGCTACTGCAATAGCAGAGGGTGGCAGCCAGAAATCCCAGTCCCTTTTGAATTGTCAGGCCCTCGGGCAGTTGCTCCCTCTGCCCCTCTATCAGCAGGCCTGAATATCTCTGAGGGGTAGGACCAGCCCCCTTTGTCTCCGGGAGGGGTTCACTCACCTGCTCCTGGATATTAATTTAAATCGCAACATGGCCAACTATTTCCTCCCGCATGTAAAAAAAATGGAGAGTGGGGGAGAGCGGTTGTAATCATGCACCATTTGCCATGGAGGTGCACTCCCTTTGTGATCTGAGAGACCGCCCAAGGCTACCCCTTCCCAGCCAGGCCAGGCACTTGGTGACACATCAACAGATGATGAACGTCTGCACAATCGACTGCGAGCCGCATCTCATTTCGGTGACTCATGTGGGGGGAGCTTAGCTTGTGGGTAGAACATGGAAGAGAACCACTACCTCCCTTTTACTCCCCCAATCCACCCATTTGGTGCCTGTATCCTCCACTGGGAAAAACCCAGCCATCTTTGGAATAGAACATGGCATCTATTCCGTGAGAGGCTAATCATTGCAGGGAAGTGGAGTGGATGGCTGGAGGCAAAGCTAGCCATGATTTGTTATCTTCCAATTGCCCTGTCATTGCTAAGAGATGCTCTGGGAGGAGATTGCTTGGTTTTGAGCTGCCCTGCTCAATGATGTTCAGATGCTCCTCTTTTCCATGCCACTCTCTGCTCTTTATTACACTGCCTGGAACTGGAGCGGGATGGTTGAAAAGACCAATGCCGAGAAGAGCGGTAATACTAAGGGTATACAATGTGGTATACAAGCACATGGTTTTGGACCTACCATCCTAAAGGTACAACAGTGTAATAAATGCTCAAAGTCAGTCACTATTGTTTATATAGTAGGTTGGAGATTTACTCTATATGCAGGGCCGGCCCACAACATTTTGGCACCTGAGGCAGGGAGCTCAAATGACGCCCCCATGCTCCCTCGCTTGGGCCAAAACTTTGAAAGGTCTCAATTCTGCCTTCTTCCTGTTCTACTCCTCTCATGGTACTGCTCTGCTACCAACCCCAATAAAGGAGAACTAACAACTTAAAATGCCTTGTTCAAAAAGTGTGAACTAGTGGCGCCCCCCCCTTCCCCACACACACACAGTCTGGCACCTGAGGCGGCCGCCTCAGTTCGCCTCATGGTAAGGCCAGCCCTGTCTATATGGAGGATTTTGGATTTAAGTCAGGCACTAGATTGTTTGCACGAGAATTGTGCACATGCACAATTAGGAGTTTTGTTCTCTCTCAGCCATCTGGATCCCTCTGCCCGCAGGCCCTTACTCTGCATCTCAGGGGACGACATGGGCCTGCTAGCCAAGACCCGCACCTGATTCAGATCTTGTCCATCCTCATTCCTCACCCTGGTAACCGGAAATCGAGCCACCACAAGAACTTGGCTGGCGTGGGCCTTGGCTTTTACAAGTGTGTGCACGCGTCTGAATGAGTTTTCTGCTTCCTGGAATTGGCATGTCAAGAGAATATTCCTTGACTCATTGTCCACACACATACCCTGGCATCACCTGCAACCAGGCACCAGAAACGGGGTCACAATTAGACCTGTGTGAACTTTTGTTCATCCAATAAAAGAAAACACATTTCTTTGCGCTCCAAGCGACTCATAAATGTGGGTCAATGAAGAGTTTCAGCTGGGAAGTTTTTTTAAATGTTTAAATATTTCTGTGTTGCTGGCAGACTAGGTGCTAGCTCATGCCAAAGCCTCAAGCCAATTCACTTATGTATTAGTACAGATCAAAATGACTGCTAGATGTAGAAAAGCATAGTTGGTGTTTAAACCTATGAAAACGAATGCTTGTCACTTGTGTTGTGTTCACTGATCCATATCCCATTATGACAGGATAGCAAACACTGACACACCACACACCCCTGTAATTAATTAACCCCTACCAGGAGAAAGAAGCCTCGTGGAATGAAAGTGAAGAACTTTTACAGAAAAGTGCTAATTTCAAAGCCCATGTTCACTGTATGTGATGATCGGAGGTGAAAACTTTGCACGCATTCCTCATCCTCCATCGAAGGGGAGTAACCCTGTCAGCTTGATTTCTGTGGCAAGACACTGTAAGCAGGGACTCGGGGAAAAGATTCTTCACCTCTAGACCATATGGACTCTTATAAGCTGGAACAAGTGACCGAGTAGACAGAGCCCCACTGTTATTCTGAGTAGCCATAAAAGACTGTTGGGAAAATGGCAGATTGCTATTTCGCTGCTACCATTTGGGATTATAAGCAGACTCGCCTTTCCATATAGTTACCCGCTTTAACCTCTCAATCAACTCTCTTCCCTGTTGTTGCTAATAAACCTAGAGTTAGTTTACTATGCAATTGGCTACCAGCGTTGTTTTTGGTGAAAGATCTAAGGTGACAACTAATCTGGGTGGAATGGTCTCTTGGGCTTGGAAGCCATGGGGTTAAAACATCACCAAGGATTTTGCGCCTTCCTCCAGCTTTGATCTAATGAGCACCAAGTGTTTTACAAACCCACCCCTCTCAGGTAGGCTGAAGAAAGACACATCACTAGCTGCTATAATGCAGCCAGCTCTGGAACGAGTAGGCCGATGAGCAGTAATCAGCCATGCTGCTTATTAGAGCAGGAGAAAAAACACTTGGGGTGATTAGTTTGTGCGCCAAAAATATGCACTTGGCCTGAAACAAGTCATGGACTTGACAGACGTTTGCAGAATACTTTCAGCCCCAAGTGCTTCTGGCCTAGATTCACAAAGCTGTGTGAGCTGGGAGAAGTGGCATTACCACCTTCCCATGACATTTAGGGCACTGTTTTGGGGCAGGACTCACCACTGTGGCGCCTGCTGGTAGCTCCAGGAATTAGTTCTTATTCAGCAGGGCGCCCCCTTGTGGCGATGTCTCACCCATCTTCAGGCTGCGCTCGCTGGACCTGCATCGCTCCCAGACTCTGGTGTCCTCTTCAGGACACTGCTCTCCGGCAGTACCCACTGCTGTGGTCTCTTACCCCCTCCTGGGGGTTGTACCGGCAGTCCTTGGTCTCTACTGTCTCTGTGGTCCCCAAGCCCAGCCCCTCTGTCTCAGGGGCCAGCCACAGTCCACGTGGACCATGCCTTGGTGGCAAGGTGTGGTGTAAAGGGGGGGGACTCAGGCCCACCCACTACTCTGGACCCCAATCTAGGGACCCTCTGGCAGCAGCCTTGCCCTACCCTCCTCTACTGTCTCTTGTTCCCTGGGCCACTTCCCCTGTGACCCCTGCATCTGCTTGGCCCTTGGTGCAAGGCCTGGAGCCTTTGTCCCATTAGCCTGCCCAGCACTGCTCTATACTGCTTCTCAGGGAACCAGTCCTGTACCCTCCCTGGTCAGGACTCCTTATATACCAGGCTGCTTCAGCAAGCCGCCCTCTGGTTGGCTCCTTAAAAGACCCTTTCTGATTGGCCAAGGCTCTGTGCAGGCTCCCTCCAGCCTGCTTTAACCCCTTCCAGCCAGTGCGGGGGGCAGTCCCCCCAGCACAGGCACTCATGCAGGAGAGGAGAGATACAGGTTTGATTCCTCCCTCTGATGGCAGGGAGCACGGATTTGAAATTGAGTCTCTCACGTCCCACTGGATTACAGAGTCAGTCTTTCACCCGCCGTCCCCAGCTTTCTTGACTCTTCAGGTATTTTGCACAAAATGGAATCACTTCAACGGGGAGGCTTGTCAAAAGGTCAAGGCCTGGCACAATCCAAAGCCTAAGGCAGAGGCAGGGAACTGAACTCAGTTCTTCCACATCCCGCATGAGCATCTTAACATCTAGCTTAGACATTAAGGGGGAAGCATGTCCTCACCCCCACCCCACCCCTGATCCCCTCTGTCCTGATCCACTATGAAACCCGCCTTTTCAAGAAGCCCGGCAAGTTAGCCAAGCATTTCTGGTTGACTTGAACATGCGGTTCTACCCAAAACAGACCTTGCCAATTCTCCCAGGGTTTCCCATTTTTTTTTAGTTGCTGTCCAAGAAGTTGGATTTGCCCATCACTACTGATTGTGTTGATTGACAGGGCACTGAGACTGGATGTGAGATCCAAACATCTGTCACCTACCCATGTGCTCCTCTTTGCTGGACTGCAAACAACTCGTAACAACAGTGCCACTTAATGAATTCTTCTCAGGGAAAAGAGAGAGGGCAGGCACTTCTTCCCTGCTGGCTTCAGTGCATGGTCCAGCTTTCAAATGAATGTGTGGAGGGTAAAACCCAGAGGAGCTAACAAAAGTTTATGCCCTAATAAAATTGTTAGTCCTTAAGGTGCCACTGGATTCCTTGCTGATTTTGCTGAAACAGACTAACATGGTTACCCTCTGATCTCTGAAGTCAAGGAACGGTGCCTGGAGGTGACATTTGAGCTGGTGACCTAGAGAGGACTCTGAATCTTAGAATTCAGTCTGGGAGCTATTCAGTTCCCTGCAGAGCGATGTTGCTTTTTGTAACGAGGCCGCCACATTGAGGAAGAGGCAAAGGTGAAGCACTCCAGTGTTCCATATCGTGTGGTTTTAATGGCTCGCGTGCTGTAAAATTGGTCCCAGCCCTGGAGAGGATGGTATTCCTACCCACACTTCTGGAGAATGTAACCTTACATAGCGGCAGGAGGCGGCTAGAAGTGCTAGTATTTCTATGGCACACAAATTGCCTCCGTGAGCTGCACTGACTCAAGCCGCCATTCACCCTCTGCTCCCCCCAGATCTGGATTCGGCTTTGCAGTTGGTGATTAGTGACAGCTGCTAAGGGGCCGTGGTCTGTGCCTGACAGGATGGAGGAATGTGCTGGCTACCTGCCACTGAGGTTGCTCAGAAGGTGAACTCTCTTTACGTCAGTTTCTCAACCCTAACCCTTTCCAACCCTGGAAGGGCGCTGCTGGTAAGAAGAGGCCTGATAAGATCCGTTCCAGCCAGACTATGACAAAAGTTGAGTGGAGGTGTGTGGCAGATAAGAGGTAAGTTCACACATGCATGGCGTTCTTGGAGCAGTGGGCGAAATCAACCTGCTGCCACATTCACTGCGGTATTTACCCATCCAATCTGGGCTTGCTGGCACAATTCTCATTTCCTCCTCCAAACAATGGATAATTGGCCTGTGCAAATTAATCTGCTGAAAGATACTTAGGAGAATGATTCAACAGGCCTTTTGACGATCCGTGCAATTGCCTGTGTGATTATTATAAAGATCATCCCTAGGGAAGATATGAGGGAGAGGGACACGATTACCTTACACAAACACTTCTCTTACTGCCACCACCCCCTGCTTATCTCCTCCAAGCACAGCCGCAGTGCTGCCCGGCTGCTCCTCTGGGCCAAAGTCTGCTGCCTCCAAGGGCCGACTGTCAATTCCAAAGCAACAGGCGGTTGGCAGCCTTCACCTCCCGCGGGCTGACTCATCCCCTTTGGCTTCCCCAACCGGGCAGGAAGGGGCAAATTCAGGAAGTGATGAGTCACAAACGCAGAGGCATGGAGCTGACGCAAGGGAGTAAGGAAAGTGTCAGACACGAGAGACCAGGCTCAAGAGACCGGGGGGAGGGAGGGGACCAGAGCAAGGCGGCTAGAGAAGAATACCTAACTCTTCCTTGGTGCACCTCCTCCGTGGCGCCTTCCTATGGGAGGGGGAAATGAGGCACGTTGGTGAAGTAACCCCGGGACGGGCGCAGAAATGGGGATTATCCCAGTGGCCGTTGCCCTGGAACATGCTGCTGATCACTCAGGGAGGGTGATGAATGTGTCCCTTGAGCTAGCTACGGTCCCTCAGGGAAGTGGGGGGGCCCACCCCAGTGGAACAATTGCTTCTGTCAGCGTAGCGCAGGGCTGGCCAACCTGTGCCTCCGGAGCCAGGTACGGCTCTTCCGAAGTTAATATACGGTTCCTTGCTTAGGTGACCCTAGGGTTAGGGGGCTACAGGCGCCAACTTTCCAGTGTGCGGGGGGCTCACTGCTCAACCCCCAGCTCTGCCCCACTCCCCACCCCTCCCCCGAGCCTCCTGCACACTGCAAAATGGCTGATCACAGCAGGTGGGAGGCAGGGGGAGGTGTTGATTGGCAGGGCTGCTAGTGGGCGGGAAGTGCTGGGAGCAAGGGGGAGCTAATGGGGGGCTGCTAAGTTAATGCTGTGACTCCCAGAATTGGGAAATTCTGGCTCCTTCTCAGACTCAGGTTGGCCATGCCGGTGCAGTGCGTGTCCATGCTACGGGGTTATGCAGTTACTCTCTTGGCACAATCATCACCACATAAGCATGGTCCAAGAGACGAGCCAGGCCAATAAATGATTTCTCCATTCTCTGGCAGTTAAAAAAAAATAGAAAAAAAATATTTGGGGTGAAACCAACCATTTCACTGGATCCACACCAAAAACGTTTATTGTGGGCTTTGAGCCGTTTTCCTTTTAAAATAAAGCGAATGGAATGTCTAAGTGAAAAGTTAGTTTGAATGGAAGCGTTTCGATCTTTTTCAGTTTGATGGCGCCGAAGAAACACATTTCCACATTTTGGGGCATTTATTTTTTTGCCAACAAACAATTTGGCCAAGTCAACAGGAATTTGTGAAATTTTTCCATGGACTGAAATTTGCATTTTTTTGCAGAGAAATGGGAAAAGTGTTGCCCATCTCCAGTGAAGAGAGAGACACTTGGTGCTGCTCTGTTTGTGAACTGATTGTGTAGGATTCTGGTGCTACTAAAGGTTCTAGAAAAGCCAAGGGTAAGACTAGATCATGGAATCAAGGGGACAGTGACACTTGCCACCTAACCCAAAAAGGCTCCCACGAAACAGCAATATTTAGTCCACTTTTTAAAGTCCTTCTTTAAAATGATTTTTAAAAATGTAATTTCTTTCTTAGGGTGCAAGAGACACAAACATTAAATGTTAAGATGGGTCGGCAAAAAAAGCACCGGGGCCTCGAACTCACGGGATGGGTATAAAACTCTCTGGGGCTCAGACCCACATCCATAATCTGGATCTTTATTGGCAAGCCCAATCTGAATCCCTCTTTGGAAACACGCACACTCAGATCCCAACTTTGCGGTGAGCCCCACCACTAGCCAGCAGAGCTGGGATGTGCTGAAAGGGAACATCAAACCCGCCCCTGTGGGGATCTCAGGGTCTACAGTACTGCCCAGAGCAGCGCGTGGGGCTCTGTCCTGAGCCACGGGAGACATGCATCTCAGAAGCTTCCAATCCACCCGCAAGGGCAGGTGGTGGAGCAGAAGCACATAGAGGGGCAGTGACTTTCCTGAAGCCATACTGCAGGCCAGTGGCCAAGTCAGGCCATAAAGGGAGTGTAGGCAGGCTCCCCCGCTGTTCCACCGGCCATCACCACAAATGCTGTACTTTCCTCTGGGGCGTGCCAGTGCTAAGCCAGACTCCACCCAACACTGGCTCAAACCAAAGGGAGCTCCCGTGGGTCAGTCTATGGGGCCAGGAGAGCCACGGCGCGATCTGTTGAACCCAGGCCGGGGCGGGAATACACAAAGCTCACAGCGCTTGCTCAAAATGGAACCTGGTAAGGGGAACAAAGAGGCTTTTATTCAGGCCAAGGGACCTGCTGGCAGGAGGATGCGAGCAAATGGATGCTCACCTTTACCCAAGAACCCAGCAAAAAGAGGCCGCACTTGCTGATTAGCGCACTACAAGGACATCCAGGAAGTCGGAGTGGACATACCGAAGGGCACTTTTGGCCCCTGGCTTTGAAAACTAGCTGTAGGAAAACGTCAAGCCTACCCTGGCTCTGAAAGGGAGGAGCCAGCACGATGGGATGATCCTGGTTCAATGCTATGAGAGACGTGAAGTTCTTCTGACCCTAAACACAAAGGGGAGAATGCCAGCCTTGCCTGTACAGCCCCTTAGCCTTGGAATCGGCGCATCTGGTGCTGTGCACTGAACAAGTTTGCAGGGCCTGGGAGCCAGCTCCGGGCACAGAAAAGCCAGAAGGTTGGGTAGGGCTGGCGTCCCACCTGCCCAGTATGTGGGGAGTGCTCCACAAATGCTAGTGCCTTGTGGGGTGTCTTGTTTTGGTTGTTGGGTTTAGCACGTGGGAGCCGGATGGTGTGGGTAGCCAGTGCTTTGCAGGAGATAACTAGACACTCTGATGGTCCCTCCTGGCCATAAACTCGGACTATGAAGACATACAGGGCCACAGGTGTGGCAGATCTTACCATGGGTAGCTACGGAGCTTCTCAGCATGTCGGAGAGCAGCCTGTCCTCCACGCACCCACCCAGCCCCACAAGAGTCAGATCCAGGCCCGGGGAGAGAGGATGGACACCCAGCCGACCCACCGCATGAGCTGCTTTCCCAGGTCACCCCTGCCAATAGGGCAGCTGGGGAAATCCTCGGTACCCCACAACACAGCCTGCCTGGCTGTTCACATGCAGTCCAAGAACGGCCACAAGTTCTGCACAGCTGAGGATGATCCAGCCTCAGAGGAGCCAGCCCTCAGCCCAGGTCTTACCAGGCCAGTGTCAATGTGCATGGACGCATTATTCTAGTGCTGTGTGTCAGGCTGGGTTTGAATTTGAACGGGAAGTCCCATAGGTGGCTATTCTGTCTCGGGTTAGCCGAGCTAAGCCTCTCTAGTTCATTCTCTGGGCTGAGCAGCGCATCGCTGTTCTGGTGTTTAAAGGCTGGGCTGGACAAAGAGGACCTAGAACTGAGTAGAGCTGAGTGAACAATGGATTTTTCAACCTGGCAGCCAAACGGAACCGGGCAAACCATTTCTGTGATTTACAAACCGAAGCCGAAGTTTCCATATTTCCTGGCCACGGCCTAGAATAAACTATTTCCGGTTGAACAAACTTTCTTGTTCAACCCAAAAAAAGAAACTTTCAGTTTTTCATTTCCTTGTACAAGGGTTTAACTTAAAAAAAAGCCAAATTTCTAAGTGAAATCCTTTTGAAATGAAAAAGGGAAAAGGTTTCATTTTGAAATTGCCACAGAAATGTTTTAACACCTCAGCGTTTCCTTCAAGCTGAAACTCTTGGGGGAACTTGACCTCGGGTCAAATCATTTTAATGCCCCCGCCCCCCAAAAAAGTATTTTTCAACAAGATTTCTATTTGCTAAAAACATTTCACCCAGCTGTAGGACTGAGAAATATGATGGCTGGGCTAATTACTTAAGACCTAGGTGAATTGCCTGCTCACCCCAGGCAAATGAAAGTACAGCTTACATTACAGTACCCTCTTGTGGTAGAATGACAGCCCTACATGGCTGTAGAGTCCATAGAAGAAAAGCCAGATGTGAAATGTGTCTCAGAGTGGCTTTACTTCTCACAAATGGTCTGGTAGCACTTTACAGACTAACGAAACATGTAAATGGTATCATAAGCTTTCGTGGGGCACAACCATGTGAAGAAGTGTTCTGTCCACAGCCTCTGAGGATAGAACAAGAAGCAATGGGCTTAAACTGCAGCAAGGGAGGTTTAGGTTGGACATTAGAGATTCCACAACCTCCCTGGGCAATTTATTCCAGTGTTTAACTACCCTGACAGTTAGGAACTTTTTCCTAACTGTCAGGGTAGTTAAACACTGGAATAAATTGCCCAGGGGAGGTTGTGGAATCTCTATCGCTGGAGATATTTAAGAGGAGGTTAGATAAATCTCTATCAGGGATGGTCTAAACAGTATTTGGTCCTGCCATGAGGGCAGGGGACTGGCCTCTTGAGGTCCCTTCCAGTCCTAGTATTCTATGATACCATCTACATGTTTTGTTAGTCTATAAAGTGCTACCAGACCATTTGTTGTTTTTTTCTGTAACAGACTAACTCAGCTACCCCCTGAAGCTTACTTCTCACAGAGAGAGACCAGCCCCTCCGGTTTGTCTAACCTGTTAGAACAAGCAGCTCTCCATAGCGGAAGATTGCACCCAGGTTCTGGTACTAGCCCTAGTTTCAGATAAACCTGTTGTCCGACAAATTTGACTGATGCAAGGGGTTTGCCTCGAAAATTCCTACACGGGGAAACTTTCGGCTGTATTTGAGGAGGCTAAGTCTCATGCTTGAGAAAAAAGGTCATTTTAAAAAAAAATCACTCCAATAGGAAATGATGACTCTTCTCTGTCTTTCATTCCCCCAGCTAACCATCCCCATTGTTTATATCTCCTGGAAAACTTCTCCGCCAGCGGTATTTGAAGAAAGTTCATCATAAGTAAGCAAAGATATTAAAGCATCTGATTGTCGTGATCAGAAGTGTGCACGAGCAGACTGGCTGCTAGAGGCAAAACCTTAAAGAAGAAATGGATTTGTCTGCCCTGTGTCACCGCTGCCGAGGTTTGGCCTTAGTGCAGGTGGCAGAGAGCCAAGGTTGGAGTTAAAGGATCGACGCATGAATCCTGGATCTGCAACCTTGCAGGGATGATTTAGCACCGGTGGTTATTTGCAGTGGTGGATTTGTTGCAGAATGGTGCCCAGGGATGTGTTTCCTGTGCAATTGCTCATCTTAAGATAAAAGTCAGCCCAATGAAGTGGCAGAGCTGAGAAACTTCTGAACATTGAAATAGCTTCTGAGCCGGGTTCTCAAACGTCATTGCACTGCAACTCCCTTTGAGAACAAAAAGCCTGGGGGGGGGGGGGAGTTGAACCTTCAGCCCCAGGTGGGAAGCCTATAACTTGAGCCTCGCCACCCAGGGATGAAGCCCTCAGATTTTGGCTTCAGCCCAAGGGTGTAGGGCTCGGGTGCCACCTTCGGCTCTGTGGCCCAGCAAGTCTAACCCCAACCCTGGTACCCCCATTAAAATAGGGTTCTAACCCACTTTGGGGTCCCAACCCACAGTTTGAGAACCGCCGCTTCAGAAGATGATGCAACAAAATAATTCAAACAGTTATGGGACACCAGCACACTGGGAATGTTCCTCCAACCCCCCTTCCCCAAGAGTTAGAAAGCAGTGTATGCCTTGAAACGAGGTTTAGATTTCCCTTCCTGTAGTCATTTGGTGTCTTAGCATTTATGCTCACTCTAGCTATTTTTTCTAGGTAAGTGTCTAAGCCTTGTTTCAATCCAGCTAATCTCTTGGTTGCAGTGCTACCTAGTGGCAGTGAGTTCCACATGCTCATTGCATGACAGATTCATACCACTCTTGGGATCCACAAACCCTTTGATCTCCCAGAAGTTATCTGCATGCTCCAGCCAGAATAATTAACACCCTATCTGAAGCCTTGCGAATCAACTCCCGCACTCTGAGCCGCAGACACGTCTACAAATCTGGCATTCGATTTGGAAACAGGGGACATGGTGTATCTTCCAGCCAGCCAATTCTACTGCCCCCATCCATGCTGCTGCACCGAAAACTAATCCAGTTCTTAAACGGCTGTCAGGATGTGACTGAGGGAATGGGAGTTCAGCCTCAGTAGAGACTGCAAATCTTGCCCCTGGGAGGGCAGGGGGAAGCCATCAGAGAAGCAAGGGACAGATGGTAACAAATTGACCAGAGTGAACCACTGTGGGGTCTGGTGAGGTCACTGCATGAGGAGGTGTGTGCAGGGGACCAGTGTGGGGACCAAAGAGGGGAGAAGGACCTATTAGACTGAAGAGATACTGCCCAGAAGTAGGCAGCCAAACTTCTCTTCGTGCCTTTGCTAGGTGGCCTCAGGATGGTAAAGGAGGGAGGTAATTGGTTGGATTGACCTGTCCCTCCCCCCGCCCCAAAAAACAGCAGCATAATGGACAGATGCTTCCACTGCCTGGGAGGGGACCACCCTGCAAAGCCACTGAGTGGAGAATGTACTCAGCAACCCTTTCCGTGACCACATCACCTTGGACCGTCACAGACCCCAGACAGCACCCCCCCCAGAGACGAAAGGGAGGCGGGGATCTGTCAGGCGGACAAGGAGGGATAGGAGGGGGGACAGAGTTGTGAAGTTAGAGCTCACCTCTGTCACAGTAAACCAGGTTCTGGCTGAGTTTGGTTGAATCTTAGTGAAAGTCAGGGGGCTACCAGCTGAAACAAACAAGGCTCATATCCACATTTCACAGGGCTCTCTGGTGCTAACCAGATCAGACATTCCTCCTTTGCGTTCAGGCCACGGACGCTTTGCAGGAATAAAGCGGTCAAAGTCCCATGCTCCACTGGGTTTCAGGACACATCTACAACACATCCAATAAGCCAAGCCCTGAAAACTCATCATGCGGGAGCACTGGAGCCTGCGTGTCCCCATTGCAATAGGACACCATGATCTTAAATACCATGCTCTTTTCCAGAGTAATTTCTTCTCCTTCGTCTCTGCCAAGCCGTCTGGGACACGGACTACAAGCAGCAGCTGGGACCAAAGAAGGTCATTTCAACAGCATCCCGTTGTCAGCTCAACATCTTCTGCGGAACCTGTAACTTCAGGGGGACAGTCTGCGCTGACTGTGTCTCCTAGCTTGGAGCCGATAAGACAGAGTGGAAAGAGGAGCCCACTCGGTCTGATCAATGCCCGAAAAGCCCATTGCTTATTCCAGTGTACGGCAGGACCTCAGAGAGCCCAGTGGGGGCTGGATTTTGAAAAGGCATAACGAGGCTGTGAACCATGGCATTGTGGCGGACAGGAACCCCTTTCCCACCCTTTCCTCCCCCGGTGCTGAGGGTGGGAGAGCCAAAGCTTGAAGAAAACTTGCCTGTGGGCTGGGGGCTCGGGCCTGACTATTTTGCTGCTCAGTTCATAGACCCAGGGCTATTCCTTTGGCATGCTAACACCAGGTGCCTATCAGCTGCCTGCTTTCAAGAGTGTTTTATGATTAACTGTCCCTCTTTCTAGTGACAGATCATCTCCAGCTACACCCAGCAACAATGATCCTAAGTGTCAGAGCAGCTGGGAATGGCAGGAGACCACCAGGAGCCTTCTTCATTCAATGGAACCATCCCTGTAATGTGGACACTTTGTAAAATGAATTGAAACTGAGGGAAACAAGCTGCAAAGACAACAGGAGTCTTTCCTATAGCTTCCGAGGGCAGCAGGTCAGATCTATGGGATTGATTGTCGTGGCTTATCAAATAGCAGGGTGTGCATAGGAGAAACTGGCCCTTTTGGTTACAAGAGGAAAAGGGTTAGTTCCGCAGCAGTCCTCGGGACACAAAACAGAAGCATCGGCACTACTGCGAGGTGCAGCAAGATGCACTGGAAAACACTGCAAGTTAATGGTGTAGAACTACTACTGACTTGCCTTGTACACTCATAAAAATGCTCAGTCTTCCTTTTCATGTTTGGAGAGTCAGTAGTGAAAAGGTTAGGTCCTTTGGAGACTCATTCCACTCCTGATCAGCGGCAGCTGTCAATAGACAACTTTGGCCCAGGTTGTGAATGACTTATGGTACCTTACTCCATGGGGTTATTATTGTGCATTACAGCCGTAACTAATGGCGCCAAGCGAGATGGGGGCTTCAGCATGCTCGGTCTGCTACAGACACACAGCAAAACAGATATTGCCCAAAGAGGTGACAACGTAAATGTACATGATGGACTACAGGGTGAGAGAGATTAAGTGTAGTTAATGCATTTTACAGATGTGGAACTGAGGCATTGAATGATTAACGTCCTCCAGGTCCCAGAACGGGGCCGTGGACCAGCAAATGGGATATAAAACGTCACTATCTTTTAACCTAAAACTGGAGTGGGGAACTTGCAAAATGAAAACGTTACGTAAAATGGTTTTGCTGACGCAGACTCACATATCAAGCACCGTGCAAGAGAACAACCCTAACTGCACTGCAGAGAAGCCAGATGCAATGGCAGAAGGAAAAGGCTATTTTCTTTTATCCAAACTTTGCAAAATGCAGCCTAGAAAAATAAAACTATGTATATGTGAGAAGTAGACTGCACCCAGAGAAGTCTTTAAATGTTAATGATTTAAGAGTTATTAACAATGAGCGTAAAGCCTTTTTGAAAATACATGGGCCAAAATTTTAAAACTTGGATCTGTCTCCTCCACTCCCAAACACCCGGGCTAAGTCTACACTGGTGGCTTCTTGCTCAAGAACAACTGTTCTTGCGCAAAAACTTGCCGAGTGTCTACACTGCACGTGCGTTCTTGCACAAGTACATTTACAGTACAGCATCAGAAAACAGGGCTTCTTCCAGAGGAATTATTCCTCTCCCCACGAGGAGTAAGCCCTCTTGCGCAAGAGGGCAGTGTAGACAGGCAACATGAATTTCTTCCGCAAGAAACCCCTATGGCTAAAATGGCCATCAGAGCTTTCTTGCACAAGAGAGCGTCCGCACTGCCATAGACGCTCTTGTGCAAAAGCACATCTCTTGCGCAAAAGCACATGCCAGTGTAGACGCGCTCTTGTGGAAGACTTTTTGTGCAAGAACTCTTCTGCAAAACAGTTCTTGCGCAAGAAGCTGCCAGTGTAGACATAACCCCAATGTTTAGGTACCTACATGAGTAATGTGATTTGCAAAAATAATGAGTGAGTCCTGTGGTACCTTAAAGAGTAAGGGATTTATTTGGGCATAAGCTTTTGTGGGTAAAAACCACTTCATCAGATGCATGAAGTGAAAATCAGAGGTAGGGTCCTCATTATTTTTGCAGATACAAACACAACTACCCTTCTGTGATTTGCAAAGGCACTAAGCACACACAGAACCCACTAACGTGAGCTGCAAGTGCTACTGAAAATGCTTAGCAACAAAAATAAAATGTCACATTACTTAGCCCTCTAATTCACTTCAACAAGAACTAATGAGTGTTCAACATCTTCCAGGGAGAAGGAGGGGGAAATATCAGGTCACTTATATAGGTGTCTCAATATGCATTTGGGGGCCTAGTGTTTGAAAAGTTTGGCCATGATTTATTTCATGTCACTGTCACTTTAAACCTAAATTTCCCCAAGCTCTTATTTCAAGAAAAATAAGCCATAGGAGGGCAATCCAACATCTCTGGTGGCTACTGTAAGAGACTGGCATGGTAAGCCAGGCCCTGTGGCACGACTGCCAAAGTGACAGATTCCGGTCATGTCTGTCTCTTGAGCAAACGCCTGACTGGAATATTTTTAGCCAGGGACATGAAGTCTGTTTATTAAGAGCAGCTTGTTAATTCTCACCAGCAAGACTGGAGCCAGGATGAATCGTGGAGGTTCGTTTGCTACCTATTAGCATGGACAATAGAGTTACAGTATTAGATCCTTTCTTAAGAGAAGGGAACATTTCTGCGCCCCTTATAAGAGGCTGGAGTGGAGAGGACATGTCTTTCACCTGACCTGCACTTGGGACCGTGATGCAAACCCAGTTCCTTAAGGAGGCAGCTGCCTAATGAGGAGAGCAGTTGTTCGCCACTAGCACAGGGCGCTGCCCAATAGGAGTGACTTATGGGCCCTCCGTGCACGGACTCGGAGCATGCAGCAGCGGACCCAAACCTGCTGCCCTGTCAACAGCACTACCCCTGTGAGTAAGGGTGCAGTATTCGGCCCACTCCTGGCATTTAAGAGCCTAGCAAGCGCACGCACCACTTCAGGCAGGCTTCGATCTACAGCTGCATGACCTGCTGTGCCCCAGCGACCTCCTGCCAACTGGTACCAGCAGGATGCGTGCTTGGCCTTGATGAGGTCTCTACTAACACCAATAGCTCACTAGTCATCATAAACATTGCAGAAACACACGTACAGAGAATAAAGGCCTTATGTATTTTGCCTCAGGGGTCCCACACATCTAGGCAGTTAGTGCTGGCCTCAGAGACTCACTGTGACCCTCGGTGTTAGCCTCTCTCCCTTCCTGGAGGCAAGGGTCGCAGCCTACTGACCTTCAACTTAGGCCAGTCAATGGGTTTGGCATGAGAACCCTCCGTAGTCTCCATCTTCCCTCCCCACTCCACCACGGAGACATTACCTGAGAGGGAACCCAGGCCCGTCCTCTACTCCAGGTTACAGCCCAGGGACCCTAATGGCAGTGGGCAACAGGTAGTTTTACTTCCTCTACCAAAGTTATAGGCCTGCCCTGGGCCACTTCCCCAAACGGCCCCTCCCAGCACCGTGCTCCTGGTACCTGCTCACTCTTGTCCTCCCAGCTTTTCCACAGCGCACCACCTCACTCCAGCACCTCACAAACACCCTCGCTGAAGCGGAGCCTGTTACACTAGCCCAGCAGGTTCTGAATGGGCTGCAGGTGTTCTGATTGGCCTCTCTCAATCGTTTCTCGAGTTCTTAATTGGTTACAGCTGTTCTATGCTGGCCACCTGATTTAATGGGTTCTAGAACATTCCTGATTGCTCTGGAGCAGCTCCTGCCCTGGTCACTCAGGGAACAGAATACTATTCGTCCAGTGGCCAGCATGCTTACCTTCGATCAGTCTCCTGCAGCCAACTGGGCTGAGACTGCCACAATATCACTACCTAAAATGATGTTCATAAGCTCTTGCAATTAAAACAAGTCTTTGGGAGAGGACCTTTGCCTTTGAGGCAGGAGAAAACAGACACTAATCTCCTTTGCTGGTCACTTGTGTATTTCATGCCTCACGCTATGTGCGTATTTGCATTACTCAGCCACAGGCAAAAGAAGGGATAGGAAAATAAAACCTACCCGAGAGGCAATTCACAGGAAGAAACTAATCGCAGGAGGTGGCAAGCTGACAGCAGACTTGGCTCGGGAAAGGAGGGTCATAACTAACCTGGCTGTACTGTGCTTCAAGGATTTGGCGCAAACAATACTCCTGCGTAGAACTAGGCTCTACAATGCACATTATGATTGTATTTCTAACCCTTTGATTCCAGTACTTCTGCTCTGTTAAATAAGCTGATACCTGATTTCACTAAAGGCCTATGCAAGTGCTGTGTGCGAAGCAGAGGGGTGAGGGGAGGTGGAACAGGGAAGGAGCAGTTTCTGTGGAAACAGCAAACCTGTGAATACTGAGACTCTTCAGTGGACCAGTGCTAGGCACTCCAGGGCGATGCCCAGAGGGGTTGAGGGTTGGGGGTGTCAACCATTAGCCTGTAGAGAAAGTGGGGCCTGCAAAGCCTAGAGGGGAGGATGTGTGTTGCCCATGAGGTTACTATGGTAACGAGGGGCCTCCGAGCCCTGGGTACCAAAGTAGCAGCGCGGTTGCCTACACCTCTCAGGCAGGCAAGGCTCCAACTGGCAAGTTCGAAAGGCCTGCTCCTGCTCAGGCTGGCGGAGAGAGCTTTTAGCGCAGGTTTTACTGGGGATGGGAGCAGGGGCCAAGGGTCTTCCTCACCAGAGATCGTTGACTTCAGCAGGAGCAGTGCATATTCCGCACCCCAAAAGCCAGGCGGTAACGTGGAGCCAGGTGCTTACCTGGGTGTTGTCTCGACCCCCCCCCCCACACACACACACACAAAACCCTCTCACCTGAAGGTGGCGGCGCAAAGCACCAGCTTGGGAGGGGGGGGTGAGTCAGAGCTCGGGGTCCCCTTTCACTGCTGATATTCCTCCACAACCCTCTGTCACATCCCAGGCTGCAGCCCCCAACAGGCTGGGTCCCCCGTTGCCCTGGCGGGTGCCTCACAGTGCTTGGCTGGTGTAGCCCCTCACACCTCCAAATCAAAAGTATCAAACCAGCGTCTTATTACTAATGAACCACGAGACGGCTCTTCTGCAGGACGTGCCTCCGTCTCAGCGCTCCACGTGGGGAAGCGACAGACAGAGCCGTCCTCACCCATCCGCAGAGCACGCAGCTGGGCAGGGCAGCGGCGCTCAGAGCGTGGACAGGAAAGCGCTCCTACCGACAAGGTGCCGGTCTCACTAGTATTTGCCCCAGCTAAGCTTTTGGCTTCTGGGGTAGGGGGAAGATCGAGCACCTCCGAGGCACAGACGTTTTGATGTTCCATGGCCGGCGTGGGCATAGCCTTAGGTGTCAGGCCGCTGCAGCTGCCCAAAAGACAGCCGAGCTGGGCACAGGACTTCCATGTAAAAAGAGGATCGTTGGCCCAAAGTTTCTTCTCAGAGCAGGATGCTCGAGTTTCCGGCTAGTGGCCAGACTGGCTCCTGGATGGAGTGGAGGGGGGGTAGCGCACAGGGCTCCACACACTGCCCCTGCCCTGAGTACTAGCTCCGCACTCCCATTGGCACAACCTGCTGCCGGCTGCTTCTGGGACGCAGCCTGGTCTGTGGTGCCAGGAGAGGCAGGGAGCTGCCTTAGACCTCCCAGTGCACCGCTGACCAGGAGTCGCTCCAGGTAAACCTTTCCTGCCCAGCCCTGCCCCCCCCCGCCAGTCAGCGCCCCCTCTTACACCCCAAAGCTCTCACCCTCAAGCCCCACCCCAGAGCCCACATTCTATTCAAGTTATGTTGTGCCGTGGGCATCAGCAATTTTCCTCAACTGGGTCGTGAGGGGAAAAAAAAAAAAAGTTTGAAAACCGCTGGCTAGGCTCCTCCTCACCTCCTTGTTCTTCCCCAGTGACGACAGCGCAAGGATATTTAGAGCAGACGGCCCACAAAGATAAACACTCGGAAATGCCCAGTCGCTGATGGACTGCAGTAGAATCTACCTGTTAAGATAAACTGCCATACGGCACTCACAGCTCAACTTCCCTAATATAGAGATTCGCAGAAGCCACCCGCCCTCCGATGATGAACTCGTTTGGCCCCCACACTGCCACCCTTCGACACAAGAATACGCGGAACAAAGTACGTATCCCTCTGGGGGGGAAGTGGTGCTGACAGCGATTGCACACTGTTTGCCTGGCAGTACGTCCAAATGGCACATTAGCTGCTAGGAACACTTTCAGCCCTAGCAACAGCAAAGGGTGCTCGCAGCGTTGGCCTTTCAAAATCGAACGCGCTGCAATTCTGCTGGAAGACCTGACAGAGAATGACACATTCCCAAACTGAAGCGACGCCGCTTTACAATGCTGGAAGTCCGCCCCACGTTCACGCAGAAGGCTTCGTAAAACGCTATTTCAGATCCAACAAGCAGCAAAATACTAACGAGATGGCGATTGCCCGGCCTCCCACAAAGCAGAGTTTAGTCAGTAAAGACTTTGTTGTTCCTCCGAGTAGGGTAAGCAATAGCTCTGTGCTCCCTGGTGTTTTAGTTACCTGCCCATTAAGGATCACTCTGCCTGTACACAAGCATCACCTGCTCACAGAATAGTGAAAATAAAAAGCACATTTTAAAAACCTGGTGTTGCACCATATCACTACTACTGGGCATAGCTGCCTGAAAGTTAAAACCCATCTATGCTTTGGGCTCGGAGTCTTGAGGAATATCCCACTAACACAGATGTCATCTACAGAACATGGATCACAGGGCAAAGATGCAAAGCACCCGCTCAGCAAACAACTTAAGCTTGTGTTTCAATCCTTTCCTGAAACAGGACTAAAGGTGAATTCACAGATGCATAGTCACTCCAGAACCAAAACAGTTAGCTTAAGACAAGGAACAGCATGATGTTTTCCCTTTGCTTTAATAATGCCTGTTCTAGTGCATCTTCCCATCTATAGATATCAAAGCACTCTGCAAAGGAATTAAGCATTGTTATTCCCATTTTACTGATGGGGAAACTGAGGCACAGGGCAGGGATGCAATTTTCTAGAGATCTCTCAGCAGGCAGAGCTGGGAACAGAACCATCATCTCCTGAGTCTTTAGCCACCAGGCCAGGCGGCCTTCCTTTACAGAAAAAAAAAGCAGCCTCTTTTTACTCCCCGGCTGCCTCCGGCGTGCAAAAGGCAGCTCCTGTTTTTGTGGACTGACACCGGACGTCCTTGAGAGCCTGGCCCTACAACGTGCTGCAGCCCGTACGTACTCTGGGACCCTTTCCTGCCACCAGCAAACTCTCAAAGCAGCAGTTGAAGCTTTGCAAGTGTCAGTAACATCCACACCATCAACCTGTTTCCCCTCAGAGGAGAGGCCGTAAGGGGAAGCGTTCACAGCTTGGTTCCTTCGGGCACCTACTTTTAAGGCTTTAGAAACCAAAACCTCACGGCAGCCCCGCTGGCACTCTGCCCTGTGAGGCTCTTGACATAGATCAATGCCACCATCCAGAAGACAAGTCACCACACAACCTGCATAAGGCCACTGAGCTCAGTCGGACATGCCAGAGCACCACACAGCGACAGCCACTCCAAGGAACGCCTTTTAAAAGCCATGGCGCAAATTCATCCCTGGGGTCCTCACTTCACTGGAATGGTGCAAGGAGAACCAGCCCTGTGTGTTTATGGAAAGGCTGGGCTGTCGTGCACTGCGGAGTAGGCCCGTCTCGAAGCCACTGTGAACACAGCTACAGCAGACAGCTCTGCCACCGCATCCACACCCCCGTGCTTTGAATGCATTTTCTTCACTTGCGCGTTTCCTGAGCTGCAACAGACCACTGTCCAATCGCCGGGTTCTCTTCTGCCAGGGCACTGATCACCTGCATTATTTTGGCCATTGTAGGCAATATCGCTGTGCGTTACTCACGATGCAGCCAACCACGACATGTCAAAAGTGCAAGTGTCCTATTCATGTTTATACAATGAGAAGTCCTGTGGCACCTTATAGACTAACAGATTTATTGGCGCATAAGCTTTCATGGGCAAAGACCCACTTTGTCAGATGCATGTAGTGGAAATTCCAGAGGCAGGTATAAATATAAGGCATAAGAAAAGAGTTCCAATCAAGAGTAAGGTTAGAGATAACGAGGTCAGTTCAGTCAAGGAGGGTGAGGCCCACTGCTTTTGTAGTTGGCTAGCCATTCACAGTCTTTGTTTAATCCTAAAATGATAGTGTCAAATTTGCAGATGAATTGTAGCTCCGCAGTTTCTCTTTGAAGTCTGTTTTTAAAGTTTTTTTGTTGCAGGATGGCTACTTTTAAATCTGCTACTGTGTGTCCAGGGAGATTGAAGTGTTCTCCTACAGGTTTTTGTATATTACCATTCCTGATATCTGATTTGTGTCCGTTTATTCTTTTACGTAGGGACTGTCCAGTTTGGCCGATGTATATGGCAGAGGGGCATTGCTGGCACATGATGGCATATATTACATTGGTAGATGTGCAGGTGAATGAGCCGTGATGGTGGGCTGATGTGGTTGGGTCCTGTGATGGTGTCGCTGGTGTAGATATGTGGGCAGAGTTGGCACCGAGGTTTATTGCAGGGATTGGTTCCGGAGTTAGAGTTACTGTGGTGTGGTGTATAGTTGCTGGTAAGAATTTCATTCATGTTAATGAGACCTTGCCAAGTGAAAATAAATTACTAATGGACTTGATACCGATGCTTATATTGAAGTTTGGAAGGATGAGAATTTTAGCCTGTAATGAGGGTAAACACCGATTTCCTTGTATGTATATATATATATATATATATATATATACACACACACACACACACACACACACACACACGGCTGAAAAAAATATATCGATTGATGATCATCTAACTCTACAGATAGGCAAAGAAAGAAAAACACTGCTTGAGAACCTGGAGTTGAATGTAAGAATATTTACTTCGTATATTTTGACATGTGATGTTAACAATGTGTTTAATGGTTATAAAACTAGCTTTTTGAATCTCAGTGTCTGCTGATTAAATATTTTTTGGTCTGGCCCCTCCTACTGTGTGGCCATAATTTCCCACGACTGAAAACTTAAATAGATAAAAATAGAAAAAAAAGACTTTAAAATAAACTATGTTACTGCCAGTCAAAATCATAAAAAATAAAAATTTAACACTGCCACGCCGGACTCTAGTGAAGGGTGCCTGCCACTTTCCATTATACGACTGTTTTCAGTTGCTTGTAACTTTGTAAGACTGTTTGGTTGAGACTTCCCAGGGTGGAGGTTTCTATTTTGGAAACCTTCAGCTAAAACAGTTCAGCTGTTTCGGATGACAAGTTTAGGAAAAAACTTTGTTTTGCCCAAACTGGAAAAAAATTCGTACAGCTGTTAAACTGAGTCTAGTGCCTCCATGCTTCAGGGTGGGGACTAGAATTTTACAGCTGGGGATCTGAGGCAAAGAGATTAAGGTCAAGATTATCATCAAGTGTCCACCAATTTTGGGTGCCCAGTTTTGGAAGCCTACCACCTGATCTTCCAGAGAACTTAGCCTCATGCAGCATTTGAAATGTTGAAAGCACAATTCCACTTCACTCTGGCTGCAGATCTGAGCACTCAGCACCTCTGCCAATCTGGTCTCAAGTGTTCTTGTTTTCTGGGTGCCTTGTTTGAGAACACAATTCTGGCCATTCCAGCCTGACTTTCCCAGCATCACGTAGGAACTGAGAGACACAGAGGAAGCGCTAGAATCCAAGACTACATCCCACTGTCTTCAGCAGGAGCCTAATCCTTCTCTCCCTATAGTTCCCTGCCTCTTTTACTACACACCCTTCCACTGCAACAAGTGAGGCAGGGGCTGACCATAGCCTCCTTCACTACATTACCCTATTACTCAGCCTAGCCAGAGCACTGAATGAGGCAGGGTCCCGGGGAAGCAACTGCATGTGACCCAAACAGTAACACAGATTGGGAACCCCGACATAAAATACTCACTACATATACCAGAACACTAACTCATTAATTTGCTACTAACAACCTAGCCGTTACCTTGATAATACATTTTATCAAGCGTAGTTAATATTTAAGGCTAAGAGATTTAGGAGAAGACCTCCCGCCCTTCGTTTACACAAGTCATAAGTACAAATAAACAACGTAAAAAAAACCACCCGTTATCATTCATCTGCATTTATTATTCTAGTCAGAGCGCTTCTGTGTCCCTCTCCAACTGAACTCCTGTGCCATTTGGAACCTGCCAGCAGGCGCCTTCAGTAACCTGTTGAGGTTAAAAACAAGAAAGGGGGTTTAACGGCAGCATGAAGACATGGCTTACTAGCACTGTGCTACTTCTGAGTTTAAAAAAAAAACATCCGCAAGTCTCTAAGTGGGTGGACGAGGTCAACTGCTTAGGGCCAAAAGAGGAGACCTGAAATGAGCTGATGTGTGGGGTGTGGAAGGATGGTGAGTGTATCACCTGCATTCTACACTGACTGGGGGAAATCCCGGCCGATTGCATATGATCCTGTCACAGGGAAGCCCGCCAGAAGGTAAAACATGCACCCAGAGCTCAGTGTCGGCACACCCAGGCTTTGAAGGGGGAAGCTGAATTGCACGTGCAGGATTTTTCAGATCAGCGCTGGCCAGACTCTGGTGATAACGCTTCCGGGGGAGAAGCGTTAGCCAACGCCGAGTGCCCGGGTACAGGAGGAGGAGGAGTTCGGGCCTACAAGAAGGGGAAGACGGCAAGACTGATGAAGCCAGGAAAGCCCACACAGAACCTGGCTCGTGCTAGCAAAGGACCATCCCCGGTACGAGTCACGGGGCCCTATTCCCACTGTAGGGACCGAGCAGCTTTTGGCTCATCTCACCCCGTAACAGGCTGAACACAAACTCCTGAGAGCAGGAACGGCCACTCACCAACGGTTTACATGGCACCCAGTACAGTGGGGCACTGCTAACACACACAGGCATCATCCTTATAAACCCCCACCCCTGAGAGGCTGCAATGAGAGGAATTGCCGCCAGCAGTAACTGCCACAGGGATTTTCAGTGGACATCTGCTCTCTCAAGCCCCTGGCCCTGGTATCCACCGAATCTGGGCCACACCCCCCCCTTCTGTACCTACACACCAGAGCCCAGGGCCAGGGAATTCTCTGCTCTTCCATTGGGGCGCGCCCCGTGTGCGCATGGGGGCAGGCTTCTCCCCCCTTTCCTGACCTCCGGAGAGAAGACGACAGAGCTATAAAAGCCCGACAGGGCTGGGACGCAGCGAGGGAGAGCGTGGGCACGTGCCACGTTCCAACCCTGGAGGGGAGATGCCTGTTGTAAGCAGGCGGGGCAACCTTGTGATCCCGGCCAGGGAAGCCAGGCTAGAACCCGCAAGCAACAGGCATGTCGGACGCGTGGCTCTGCTCTACCGAACGGGGTGGCACCTGTGGCTGTTCTCGAGGGCGCAGGGGAAGCGTCTCCCGTCAGCCATATCTCCTCACTCTGACACCACCACGTGTCCCTCCTTTCACTCTCCTCTGCCCAGGCACAACCAGCCCAGCTGTCGGAGACTCCAGGGGGGTCTTGTTCGACTGATCCCCTGCAGAGCTTTGACCCCGCCCGGCCTCCTTCCTGTCCATCCCCAGCCCTCTGAAGGGAGCTATAGTGGGGTCCCCCTGGCCTGCATAAGCCCACCGGGGGACAGTGCAGGAGCTGGAAAGAACGCTGCTTGATTTTCACAGCCCTGCTTGGGTTAGCCGCCGTGTTCCCTCATTTTTTTCATCCTTGGGCGGAATCAATTTTGTCATGTGCACCGAGGCTTGTGCCTCATGTGCACCACCAGTATAAACGCCAGTATATGAGCACCCTGCAAACCAGCTGGGCGGCATCTGACTCACTCCTGGGTGGCTGCCCAAGCGCTCAGCTTACCGGGAACACTGGCTAGCAGGGCTGGCTCTTTACAGACATCTACTTTTTAGTTTTAGACTGAGCCACTGTGGTGCAGAGTCGCTGGGAAACCAACAGACAGACGCCCCGAGGGCTGTTTTTACCACGTCACTCCTAACCCAGCTGCTGCCTGCAGAGTTTAAACTACAGGATGTTAAATATCGGTTCATTGATGAGTCGAGTAACCTCGTGAATTCTTATTGGTTACTCGACTATTCTATAGTCTCTGGGGCGGGGCCGGTAGCCAGTGCGCTCCAGCCCCACTCCTGAGGAGCCCCCGTCACTGTATCAGAGGCAGCAGTGCAGGGTGCCAGGCAGGAGCTGGTCCAGGAGGGGAGCCAGTTTCAAAACCAGCAGCACAGGGTGGCAGCAGCCCCCCTGTCCAGCTGTGGTCTGCGCTCCCAGACCTGGCGTGAGCCAGAACTGAGCCAGGCTGCCTGCCCACCTGGCTCCTAATACACTTTAAAAGCAGAGCCATTGGGGGGGGTGGGGGTAGGTCCCAGACCCGGCACAAGCCAGGACTGAGCCAGGCTGCTGGCCACCCTGCTAAACAATGAACTGGCAGCGGGAAGGGGGGGAAATGCGTGTAGTCTATAGCATTAACCTATAAGCTTTTGCTTATTGGTTAATCGGTTAACCGACTATACGATTACATCCTAGTTTAAACCCGACACCGGCAGGGCTCAATTCTCTGCAGCACACCCCCGCATCCCTTCCCATGCAAACTCACCTTCATGCAATGTCTGTCTCTAGGACATCCTCGGGTTTGGGAGGCAAATCTTTCTGTAGCGTTTCCATTTCTTCTTCCTTTCTCCTCCTGCGCCGCTTCCGACGGTGACTTGCAAAGCAAAACAAAAGAAGTCAGTGATTAACCCAAGCTAATTTGGAGCAGGAATTCACTCGCTCCAATCAGATGCATCCCTAAAGACACTCCTTTAAAATAATATTTACCGCCCACTGGAACACTTCCCCACTAGAGAGCCCTCGTAACACCATGAACCCTCCAGCCCACCCAGGAGATTATTAACTAGTCTCCGCAGTTTACAGATGGATGCATTTGAGGTCAAAGTGACGTCTCCTGCTTGAATGAAATGAAAAGAATCCCTTGAAGTGAGGTTGTTAGTAACACCCTGGAGCCTCTTTCATCCGGCAAGCTTGGGAAACAGGGTTTGCCCGGAGTAAAGATTTTGCCAGGCCAGGGAGGAGGGAGGGGTGTTTCTGGCGCTCTGCGTGCCCCCCCACCCCTCTACCAGGCACCGCCCCCCACCGAAAGCCCCCAGCAGAGCACGTCCGTTCCCCCAGCTGGGTTAGAGAGGCCCGGAGCGCAGAGGGTGCAGCGTATGTAAACATGCCCGATGCTTCCCTTCCACGCCAGAGCCCCCGTGGCTCAGGGCCAAACAGACCTCCCACGTGTCCAGACGCACTAGCCCAGCGGGCAGAGATGCAAACCCCCGGATGCGCGCCCCCGACTTACTGACTGCAGGTGCATATGCAGATCACCAGAGCGATGAGCACCACCATGGCAACTATCAGGCACACCACCACCACCTGCCCTTCGTGGCCTCGCAGGTAGAATATGTCCACGTGCTCACATCGGGCGCCGGTGTAGCCCTTCTCGCAGCTGCAAGAGGGAGGGAAAGCAGGAAAAGGTGAAGACTTGACGCCACTACGAGGACGGGGAGCAAAGGCCCGGTCACACACACACACACACACACGGGGACACAATTGTCATGGGCCGCTTCGCCCGCTGCCCTGTGTGAGGGGGAGAGGACCCAAGCACCGCACAAAACATGGCCCAGCTCGCTCTGAGGAATCGCCAGGTTACTTCCCTTCCCTTTGGGGAACAGGCTGACGGGCCCCGGGAGCCCGCTCAGCTACGGCAGCCAGCATGCCCCCCCCCCGCCGGCTCGCAAGTGGGGGTGGCAGGCAGAAAGGAGGGCCACTCACTCACCCGCAGTCAGAGTCAGAGCAGGGGGCAAGAGACGGGTCCTGACTCCCCCGAGCAGCCGAGCAAGGGCTGCGACAATCCAGCCCTCTAGGAGCCAGGATCAGGCTGCCCGTTACTATCTTTGGCAGCAAAACCTGGGGTGCAGAGGAGCCTTTTGGGGGAACACTGCCACCAGGCTGCTGCAGGTGGTCAGGGAGGGGTTAACGCCAAGCCGACCCTCTGGCAGCTTCAAGCTTGCTCACGTACGCTGGTGGAGCAGGTACCACTCAAAAGGTTAATACCCCACCCCCGAGGCACCGAGCGTGACCCCAGTAGCATATGGGGCACAGGCCAGCGAGCAGAGACCGACGGTTTGGTTTTTCCTGCAGCTTCTTGGGCTTTGGCTCTCCAAGGAGACCTCCCTGGGATTACCTGGAGCTGCCGTGGCTCACAGCAGAGAGTGAGCAAACACGCCCAGGGAGCACTCACGCAACATCAATCGGATGCAGCCCAGAGCATCTCCTTTTTGCAGGTGGCGCAGTGGGGTAGCCAGTGCATTCTGGGAAAGAGACTGCCTAGGCCAAACCCTGCACAGATTTCAGCCAACGCTCGGATTTCTCAGGGTTAACTGCAGCGTTTGCAGGGGGGTGCCGAGTTACACAGGGCTTGGAACATGCGGCGTCACTTCCCCCTCCCCACCCCGCCCCCGTGTGAAATGGTACAGCTGCCAAAAATCACACTTGGCCTTTAAAAGCTTGTTTGCAGCAGAACTGGATGGCCGGGTAATCGCATTAGCTGACTGGTGAGCCGGCCACTGCAAGCTCCGTCCCAGCCGCCTTGACGAAGTGCTAGGAAAAAGCGGCGTGACTGGAACTCACAGGAAACACCTCCCCAGCACTCCGGGGGAGCCAGTTCCACGCCGTTTGGTCAAAAGGGCGAATGAAACCACCGCAGGTCAGGAGAGAGCGCGCACACAGCACGAAGGGGGAGGCGCCCAGGACAAAAATCTTAATCCCGAATCTCTTTGCTTTGCCCGTTAGGCCCTGTGGGATCAATCCACTGTAATGCCTGTGAGGGAGCAGCGAAAGGAGGGCCTGGCATCTCAGGGTTAAAGAAAGCGCTGGGCCCCGTGAGCGCTGCCCTGCTGTCCCTGCAGCCAATGCCAGGCCTGGAGGGAGGAGAAAAGGATGGAGCCAGGCTCAGTTTGATGCTGGCTAGCGAGGAGGCCGAAGCCCAGTTCAGCAGCCCAAGGACACGAGCCAGACCATGTCTGCTTGGCAACAAGTCAGCCCCCCCTCTAGAAAAAGGGGGATCCTACTAAGCACCAATGAATGGGAATCGGGGCTCTTGGGGCCACACCCCAACCTTAAGGACTGAGCACAGTCCTGGGCCAGGAGCACAGGGAACAGGTACAGCAGCCCCCGACACTCTTTTTCCACTTGCCTACTCAGTGACCGAGCCACTAGGCCACACAGTCTCCAGCCACATGTCCCTCCATCAATTGCAACGCACCCCCCCGCACCACTCAGGAAAGCAGCCATCAGCGGCAGGTGGGTATGAAAGGGCCTGTCTACAAAAGGGTTAGGACCAGAGTCGCTGCAGCACCGTAGGCCCCCTTCTTTTTCCTTCTGAACCAGCGCTGCAGCCAACGGGGTAGCGACGTTGGGGCACTATAAACACGTCCCTGCCTCCCTTGGGCCTTGCTTCCTTCCTTCCCCCTCCGCCCCACTTGCTCACTGAAAGCCGTCAGGCAGCAAACGCTGCTGGGTGTCCACGCGGCCCGCCAGGAATCACAGGGCCCCACGCAAAGCGGCCTCTGCCTTTCCCGAGCCCCGACAGGGCGAGAGGACCCCAGTGGTATAAATACCCGCGGCCCATCTCCATGCACTCTCCCACCGTGGGTACTGGCGGGGCTGCAGGAGCAGCAGCGTGAAAAGTCAGACATGCTCAGACGATAGGCGCGCCTGACCCCCGCGCAGGGAGTCTATTTCTGCACCCTGACCAGGGCGGAGCCGATGGCGAACACTGTACCAATGCACAGTCACCCAAACAGGCCACAAACCGCCGGTGGAGGTTTTGCACATTGTTCGAGTGGATTAGGGGAAAGAGCATGATCTGACGCTCACTTATTCCCCGAGCCACGAGAGACCCCCACGTGAAGCGGGCAGCCGTCATTCCAATAGCCATTCCAGGCCAGAGGCGTGTGAATGGCTCAGAGGCCAAAAGCTGAGGGTCCCATACACCTCAGACCTGCATTCATGATCTGGAGGCAAACGTTTACCCAGCCTTGCATCCTACCTTCTCCAGCTACCTTTGCAGCTGGAACAGACCAGGGGGAGGTGCAAAGAGCAGGAAGAACAGCAATCTTTGCTCCTACCCCCAAATCTTCACGGAGCAGCCTGTTGCCAGTGTATGAAGCCACATCTCCACCACGCCATTAACTCCGGTGTCACTATAATTGCATCACTTGTGCTGGGGCATTTTGCTCCTGCGTCAGCAGCAAACATCTGCACCAGGAGTATTTGCATGGCTGTACTGCCGGCGTGGGAGGACTCCTGAATGCCAGTAACAGTCGACGCAAACAACGCCGCGTCCACGCGGACAGTGCATTGCGTGAACTATGCGACCTTGGCTCCGAGCCCAGCGTGGAGAGGGAGTTCGAAAGGCAGCACAGCGGGTGCGTCGGCGGGAAGAAAACGGAAGCGTAGACACTTCCATAGTTAGGTCGACGTAAGCTGCCTTGCATCAACCTAGCTTTGTAGCGAAGAGCTGGCCTCGGCGAGTATACGGACGAGCGAGGGAAGCACACCCTCTAGACCCCACTTCAGCCAGGTGCTGCTGGCCTCACTTGAAGCACAAGTTGTCTCACTGAGTGCCTGGAAGGTTGTCTCACACCCTGAAGGCTAACCCCATGTATTTGCTATCTTGCTGAGCTGGGGCCTCCGAGAGGAAGTCCTGGATAACGGCAGCTCGGTTGGGACAGTGGAAAAACCTTTGCCCCCCACGTCCCAAAATCATCAGGGCTAATGATCACTTTCCACAGACTAAGACTGGTTCAGTTCCCTGCTCCACAAAGACTCCTGTGGACGATGGAGAGATATATAGGCGCTAGAGAACATGAAGCACTCACACTGTGGCACTGGGGTCAGACAAGTACCTAACGCCATGTCTTCATTCCACGGATGAGAGACACTGCCGCAATCCATCTCCCGGAGTTCGATTTAGCAGGTCTAACTAAGACTCACTAAAACAAACTCAGAGGGTGCCCCCCCATGGGCAGCCCGTACTTCTGCTTCAGCGAGAAGTAAGGGAAGCCGATGGGAGCATTTGCTCCCATTGGCCTCCCACGGTGGGGACAGCGGGGAAACTTGAGCCAAGGTACGTTGACTCCAGCTATGTAATTAACATAGCTGGAATTACATATCTTAATTCGACCTTCCCTTTTAGCGTGGGCCTGGCCTAAGACATCAGTTTTGAAGGCTGCTTTTATTTCTGTGTTAGATGGAAGCTTAGATTAGAGAGACAGTCACAAGTTTCTTGTGGATATCATTATTGCTCCTTAGGGCAGGCTTACTGTAACGGGATTATTCGCTGAAAGACTTTAACCAGCAAGTAAGAGCAGTTGGGTGTGGGATGTCTCAAGGAGACCTAAGTAATAAAACTGGGGCATTATGGGCCACGTTTTCAAGCAGGAAGTGGCTATGAAATAAGGAGGACACAGTTTGAAGAATGCAATGTACAGTATTTCCACCCCATTCCCATCCAATTTTCAACATGCAAAAAACCCAAAAAAACAGTTTTTAAAAAATATAGTTTTGTTGGCTAAGCTGGACAATTCTCTCCAGCTAATTCCTGCAAGTGGAGAAATATATTACGCTGTGCGCTCACACTGGATGAAGGACAAAATCATGAGTGACATTAAAGACACACAAGATACCCGGCCACATGTTTGACCACTCCAATTCAGAACAAGCTGAGTCAGCGTCCCGTCCCGGCAGAGACCGGAATGGCGGCTTTGCTGGAAAATGGCCGGGAAGCGGCACGGGGCCACAGTTTGATAGGAATTTCACAGCAGCGTAGCTAGAACTGCAGGGGGCGGATCAAACCCTTCAGGCTGCTCATGCGCGCAGTTTTGCCCCTTTGCCAGGCTGCTTTTGGAACCCGATCCTGCTGCTAATGAAGACAAGGAGAGTTTTGTCATGCAGTGCAACACGAGCAAGATCAGGCCCTTTATGAATTTCTCTGATCTCTATTTCAAAGTTGGTTAACTCTGGGACTGACCCGTATTCACAGTGCTCAGGAGAGACAACCAGTCACGCTTTCTGTTTACATTTTCAATGCCAATTCCAGTTTCACAAAAGGCCATTTCTCACTGTCACCCGTGTGTGTCTGTTTTACTGAAAAACCGAAGCCCTGTTTGACACAGAAGCTTTCAGCCAGCCTGGGAACGGTTCCAACCTTGAACCAGAGTCAAGACTTTCGTATTCTCACATTTCGGTCGGAGCGTCTGCGTCACCCGTTCAAAAAGCTTCTGACACTTCGGAACAACCCCCAGGGCAGAGAAAGCAGGTGAGGGCTGCATGGACCAAATTAGTTAGGAGCCGATCGCTAAATATTTCCATCGTGTCAAGCCAGTGCAATTTATGTCCTTTCCTCTGGGTTTGGAAGTTGGACTTACATGCAAGATGGGGTCTCTTCTACTGTGACGTAGCGACATTTCCCTTTGACACAGTAATGCTTGTATTCCTCCGGGCACTTGGAAAAATGGCCTCTCATCCGGAATTGGGTGATATTGTCTACAAAAAACAAGAGCACTTTTTCAAGAGGACACAAAACCAGGTTTAAGCTACGGACAACCAACCTCACTGCCAGGCGCCTTCCAAAACACTTCCAGTCCGTATGTTATTTAGGTGGACAAAAACCTTGGCTGTTTCTCTCAGACATCCCCATCCTAAAACAAACAACCAACAAAACAAAACACAAAAGCCACAAACACAACACAAACACAAAAAACAAAAGGTAAAATTCCAAGAGAGCCACATTGTCAAACCACCACCTGATACGCTGCAAGAGGATTAAAAGCCAAAATAGGTGAGCTAGAAGCATTGGCAACTGAACAGGGACTCAACAGAGCAGGCATTATGGGAACATGGTGGAATGACACAAATCAATAGGACACAATACCTAGCAACGGGAAAGATTAGTCAGAGATAGAGGAACAGGCAAGCTGCTGAAGGATTCCATAAAATCTACAGGAGGGAAGTTGACTGCACAGTAAAAGGTGTATGGCCACAAACCTCACATGACAGAAATATACATATGCTAGCAGTTCTCCAGATCAGGAAAGACCAATGCGTGGCTTCTACTTCTCATAAAGACCCCAGTAGGGCAAAGATTGCCAAAGTTATTTCTCGACACCGATAAGGAGGGCTTCTCGGTACAGCTCATCCTCAAGCGTGCAAAAGAGGCGGCTGTTATCGACAGAGTCCTAAGTAACACAGGACTGGGCTCAATTATTTATTATATATTATTTAATAAGTCACCGTGGCTGGGCCATTAAGCAATCGCGATGGCCACATAACTACGTTCTAGATCTCTCGAGGGGAATCCTCCAAACCAAGTAGTACAGCGACCCTAAACGTTAGAAAATGAATCCAAGAGTCAGACAGAAACCCCAGAGTGAAAAGGGAGGAAAGGAATTAAAATCTTAGGATACAGGCTACTCACAGGGCCATGAACGAATTGTGGCAGAAATTCATGGCCCTGAAGAAACAGACCTAGCTATGGCGGAACAAAGAGAAGCTAAAATTATGACAGCTCAGAGGGAAACGGAAGAACGCTTCTGGGACACTGCTAGGTCTCTACTTAGCTGAAAACAATGTCTCCTGGGGTAATACCAGGCCAAACAAACACTGCACCTTCTTGGCCTATCCCCATGCTATTTACCATCTCCAAACACTGACTCCCACCCCTGCTCTCCAAGGCCACCAGCCTCCGCTGCGTGGGGAGAGGGCCCAGCTTAGTGAACAACAGGGGGTGCCACCCTAAAACCACCATCTGGAGGGAGATGGGAAACCTGCCACGCTGGTAAAGCAGGTGCCAGCTCTTGCCAAGCCCGTAAGCATTAGCTGAGCACTAACAAATTCAAAGCCGGAAAGCAGACCAGCTCACCTACATGACAACATCGCCCAGGATAGGCGTGATTTTAAGGATGGGTTTAGACTATCAAGGGCTTTACGTTGATCTTACCTGTAACAGCGATAGTCCATGCTAGGAGGTGCACGTTTGCTTTCTAGTTGTAAAAATGCCTGCCCTGAACCAGTGGCTCCAGACAGAAAGAGTGACTTCCCTACCCACCCACGACTCCTATTGGAATTAAGTGAGCTATTGGAGGAGGAAAGCTTTGTTGATTGTGCAGACGGCCCTCGTCCCAGTGGTTTGAATGTAGGAAGAGGGAAATTCAGAGAGCCAGGAAGATTTTTCCTCTCTCTGATGTTTGGACTCTTGCAAGGGCTGGAGGTAGGAACCAAAAAGCAGAGATCCCCAGCGTAACCTGGCTTAGCCCTGAACAGACATTCCGGGTCACGTTTTGGAATCATCGACAAGGGGCGGCCGAACTGCAGCTCACAAAAAAGTCAGGTTCCCTCTACGCGGCGTGGCAACGCGGCCCCACAGCTATTTCATGAGTCCTGCCCAGGGGCTCATGCTGCCGCGCCTGGAGCCGCCTGGCTGGGGGAAGGGCACTTCCCCCCTCAGCGACAGGAGCACCTCGGTGCGCTCATTAAGCAGCGGTGGGGCCCTGCTGCTGCGCAACTGAGCGGGAACCTTGCTCGCAAGCCACGCGCAGCTCTTCTACAGTTAAAGTGCAGCTCACAGAGCCATCCACATCCCCCATTCTCTGCCAGACCGGGAGGGGGCAAGACGGAAGCTTGTGGCTTCTGCCCTGCCATGGGGTGGTGAGGCTAGAGGCTTCTGCCTAAGGGAAGGGGGGGAGCGGTTCAGAGCTTCTGCCGCATGGGAGGCATCTGCCAGGGCTTGGAGCAGAATTCCCTAGCCCCACCTGCCCCACAGGGCAGGGACCCTGGACCAGGAGGGCAAAGCTCCATAGTGCGCGCACACACACACACACACACACACACGCTCCAGCACAAAGAGAACAACAAAAAGTGCATCTAAAAAAAAAGTGTTCAGTTGTGACAGGGCATTAACAGCCATGCCCCTCACGCCAGGACAACCCAGCTGTCCAACATGCTCCAATCACAGCATCAGCAGCAACAAACATCCTGCTAAGCGCGCAGCATTCGTACGCGAATGACGAGGGGTAAAGGACCAGCAGCAGACGTTATCCCATAGGCGCAACGGGGCTTAGCGGACCCCACTTTATCAGTGGGATTTCCTGACTCTGGAAGGCCTGATAAAGCAGCCTTTGTTCTGTGCTAGGGAGATTTTGCATTTAATATTCCTGGCATTTTACAGAATGGAGGAAGAGGAAAATCATCTTCGTTACCTGCCTTGGGAGGTTCCCAGGCAAACCTGCCTGCCTCCCCAGACTAGCAGCTCTTTCCTGGGCAGAGCTCTGAAGTGTTGCAAGCTCCGAGTCCGAGTACTTCCAGTGCTGTCAGCTTCTAGTTTGGCCTCTTTAGCTGTTGCTTAGTTCCTTTACGGGAAGCTCTTCCGCCTGAGGCGCTTACTGGTTTGGCCTGGTTACGGTTACACTGATTGATCTCAGAAACCATCCAGGAGGAACGGAATGTCCAGGCCTTTTCTCAGTCACTGCGGTAGTGAAGATAACAGCACAATTCAATCGTCTAATATTCCTGCTGGTCCCTGGCCACGGTACTTACCAAATAAAAAGTCTCGTCTCATCAGTCAAGTGAGCTACCCTCTCTGCGTCTAACCCTGCCAAAGAACAGCCACCTTCCGATGGAAGCCGTAGCAAATCGGAGCAAGGTAGACATGCTTCTCCACTCTGCTGCCATGGCACGTGGGCATGAACCACCATGCACTAACGCTGTATTCCAATGGACCCCAGAACCTCTCCAAAACAACACAGCTTCTGGGAGTCACAATAAATATGTCAAACTCTTCCAAGTGCTTGGAATTAACTCTCCACACTGTAATAATCCGCTGGAGGATGCACACGAGCCAGTAAAGAGGACTCAACTAGTCCCCCTGTTTTGGACACAAGCAGAATTTCTCCAAGAAGTCATTAAACTCTTCAATCTTCCTACGTCCTTCAGGAGTGGAAGCCAACAACCAGCGCCGGTTCAGAGACAGTCCCAGCAGCACACACAATGCTACCACACTGCAAGACAAGGGGAAGGCACTAGAAGAAGGGCAATGAACAGATGGAGCCAAGGGCATGTGTGGTAGAAAGGGAGGGTGCATGCTAACGAGAAAAAGGCAGGGGTGGGGGGAAAAAAATCAACAATTTCTGTAGGATGGATCTGAATGCTTTTGCCTTCATGAATATTCAAATACCTGGGCTACACTACGGCAAGTACTCTCGGAAAAGGTATTGTTCGAGTAATTATTTACCCAACGCCTATTTCTAAGTGCCTCTTCCATTACGAGAGTCGCAGGAGTCACCCAATCAGGGACCAAAAAGACCATCCGGGGATTTAAAAAACCAACATCGCCCAGAACACAGCGAACAGACAACAAGCTGCACACACCATGAATTTAGTCTTAAGAGATTCAGGAAGCAGTTCAAAACAGCTACTGGAGGATTTGGCAACGTGATGAGGGACAACCTGACAACAGGGGGCTAAATAAACCTCCACTAGTGTGTTGAATGTTATTCACGTTACACATTCCAGCTCAAGTTTCTGAAGCTCCTCCCCCTTCACCATTTTTGGTGTAATTCTGACTATTTAACAAGCTTAGACTTTTAACAAGGCCCTACCTGGCTCTGACCATAGCAGCGCACCAGCCGTTCACTTGTGGCAGGCAGGCACGAAATGCCAAGCTCTCTTAATTTACTACTCACTAAAGCAGTATTTCTTAAACTGGTGTGCCACGAAGCAGTCAGAGGTGTGCTGCGGAGAACAGAATTCAAAATGGCCACTCTTAAAGGGGCAGGCGACCTTTTTTTTGGGGGGGGGGGGAGCTCAACAACTTTCCCCCAACCTTTTTCCCCTCAATAACTTTTCCCCCGACCCTTCCCTCCCCAACTTTTTTTGGGGCTCAACAAAAATCCTGGTGTTCCTCAAAAAAATGTGTTTTGGTGTTCCTCAGTCTTAAAAAGTTTAAGAAACACTGCACTAAAGCAACCTTACCTGCAATCACCTCAGCCCCCTAGCCGGGATCAGGATGCTAGTGACGTAGCAGAGCAGAAACTAAGCTCTCCTCCACCCAAGAAGCTATCGTCACAAGGGTGAAAAGTTAATTCTAGTACAAAAGAATAATTAGTTTGGAGTGTCGCCTTACTGGGCTGATACTAGGCGATATTCTTACATGCACAACTCCAACACCCCAGGGGATTGTGTTCTTAACAGCCTGGATAGCTCAACCTAATCACTCTCTTCCCGGTTTGCAAGAGACGGGCCCTAGTCCAAGAGACTGTATCCCAGCAGAACAGCACGGCAGCTACCCTAGTACGCCCTACTAAGGTTTTTGGTGGATTCTATCTGCCCAGATCATACATTATAAACATCTGCCAATGACACCATCACTGCGGCTCATTTTGAAATTCTGACATTTCATCCTTCTCTCACCAGCCCATAATCAGTAAGAATTTGGCTGACAGGAGGTATACAAAAATCAAGGCAGAAGAGTTAGTATGTTCAATGCATGTATTTAACATTTGCAATATCAATCAATACCACATTTGAATAAAAGGGGTATAAAAAGGAGGGGATTGGAGGGATTAACCTCAATCTTCATTTGAAACACTCTGCCTCCCCCTGCTCCCTCCCTTCAGCTACTGCCACTTCCCCGCTCAAGAACAGTCAAATATTACACATGCATTCCAAATGTAATCATTCTAACAACAACTCTAACCAAATGCTTCATGTAGGCCGCATCTTCACTAAATGGAAGACTGACGCTGCTGGGATCGATCTTCTGGAGTTCAATTTAGTGAGTCTAAATTGTTAAGGCCCAGGCCAAAATCGGAAGTTACTGTATCACAGCCTAAGAGTGCCTGGCCAGCTAGCTGTCCTGGTGCAACGTCCCAGGGTCGCCCCGCGGTATCGCCGGTATCCATTTCAACTCTCGGACTGGGGGTTCCGTGACCGCTGAAAACGTTACGCACTGTTCAAGTTCGTGGCGCAAGAGCCGGGCAAGTTCATCAGTGTCATCTGGTAATCTCCAAGGCTGCTCGTTTGCAACCCTCCCCCATTTGTTGTGCAAGGGCATTGTGGGCTTCCTCATGCAAGCTGGCCGTATCTCTTCTCTGCTGCTGACCACAGCGTGGGGGAGAGGGGCAGGGGGCTCCCTGGGAGTGGGGATGGGCACGCACTGGCTGCTGGCCCCACCCCTGGGAACTATAGAACAGTTAAGTAGCCAATAAGAATTCATGTGGTTGGTCGACTGTTCTATTACCCACTATCTAACATCCCCACTATGAAGATGACTTCTTCTGAAGTATGTCTAGTTGACAACTCCATCAGCAGCTGCTTCTTCAGGTTAGAGCTAGCCTTGGCAACTCAGACGTCACCAGACGCAGTGAACACTCACAATGGTACTGAGGGAGCGCCTGTGAGAAAAATATTCTTGGGGTCAACCTCCCATGACCTTGCTTGAAGGCCTAGCACTCTTGAATACGTAACATTAGTGTCAAAGACCTTTGTTGGACCAACCTCTACATACTGCTTCGTCCCTCCCAGCCTCTCTACTATCAGCAGTATCGTGTCTCAGAATCCGGCAGACCAGATACATATAAACTCTGGCATTTAGCAAATTCCTGTCGTCATGAGTGTCGCTCTACTATTACGTTTAAGGAACCCATGCACTGCTCTACCTTCTTACCAATGACTTCTGTATTCACTGCACCCGCAATAACCTTAGGCTTCATTTCTTCTTCGTGGCTCTCCTGCATAGTGTTTGGTTTTCACATTCATGTCTCTAGCTGTTCCGTATGGGAGAAAACAATTTTCATGAGTGAATATGGAAGACTGTTAAGTGACCATGTTCGGAGTACAAAAATACACCTTCTGTCTAACTCTGAGTGCTAATACACCTCTGTCTTTCCCCTAAATATAAAGGCACAGACAACACACGTGTACCCCCTAGCTAATTATGTTCCATGACAAAATATTAGGGAAGTTTTCATTAAAAATGACTGAAATTCAATTAAAGTGGTTTCACTCTCACCTGCCTAATGAATCAGGAGGAGGTGGTAATAAGCACTCATATCTCAAAATGCTCAACGTGACGTCAGCAGGCAGTGTCTTTGAATTTAGGGTCTTGAAATTCAGAATTCTCTCACACAAACTTGCATTTGACAGTAGGTCTCAAATACATCACCACCACAAGATCATAGCTCCCAATGACATCAGGATGGGCCGATGGGGGTATTTCAAACCACGTGGGTGTTTAAATGAGCGAGTTTGTCTTGTCAGAAGCAGCCGATTGAAGCTGCTCTCATTTTAAGTTGTAATGCCAGCCTACAAAACAGCGGCCACCTGTCTGGGAAACCCAGAAAGAGAGGAAAGTACCCGATCTTGTGACGATGCGGCAAAACAGATGTCTAAAGTGGGAACCCCACACCGCTGGGGAAAACATTCTAGCATGGGCATCACAAAGCAGCTGGAAATCAGTTTCTAAAATCATTCCATGACAGGCAACGCAGCGCGTTTCCCCAGCTCATTAAGCCTCCCATTATCAATGCATTCCGTACCGTCAGAGTTTCCTGGCATGGCCATTCACCGGTTTTACGGCTGCCATGAATCTAACTTACCTCTCCAACACAGCGGTGCTCTCGGTGGGTAGGACTTGGTTAAAGACCACTCTAAATCCTTCCTACATGTCCCCAATGAAGATAAGTGTGGCCCATTAACAACGGGACGTGTGCATGCGGCATTAGGATCTCTCTCTTCACAGTGTAATGCTGCAACTGGAGGGATTTTCAGAAGCTCGTGTTCCTGAGCTGATTCTGCTCTCACCGAAGTCAACTCCGCGTCACAAGTTTGCCCCATCCAGAGCGGAGGGTGGATATTTATGTTCCCTGCGGTCCCACCCTCACGAGACGCCACGGCTCATTGGCCAAAGTCTGACTCTAGTCTCTGCCTTTAGGGCCGCGTGGCCCAATGCCAGGATCAGCTACAGCGGCCCTTGACTTCAGAGCAGCGAGGCCTAGTGGCCAGAGTCACTCACCATTCACCCACCCTTTAGGCTCCACCCTAGAGTCTTAATGGCAGGGGGTGGCCCACCACCAGGTCAGCAGGGAACTCAACCATAACACGCTGACTGAATCGTGTGGGAGGTACCACTCACTCGCCTTCTCTGGGTTACTTCCTAAGCTGTATCCTGAGGCTGCTGGGGTCACGGGACTCCACAAAGCAGATGCTCCAGGCCTTTCTGGGCGCTAGGCCCCATGGGCTGGCAGAGCTTCCCTGCCATGGTATCAGCAGTTCTTCAGCAGGAGCCTCCATCACAGGTCCGACCATCCGCCCTGCCTGAGCTGGGTTACCGCCTTTTATAGCTGCTCCCCCATTGGAGCATGCCCAGTAGGGCCTTCGGAGGCGTGGCCTCCTCAGCCCAAAGAGCAGGATTAACCCTCTCCATACCAGTGCGGGGCTGGTGCACCCCATCACACTCCCCTAGACTATGACAACAGCAGAGTGAGGACGAAGCAGAGTGCTTTTGAAAACCCCATCTTTATATTTGTGCAAAATACAAAGGGGGGTTTAAATATTACTGTTGCTGTTTATAGTTTCGTTTCGGTAGAAACCTAATTTTTGCTGCATCTATGCTGTTTGTGCTAGTGGCTGAGACTTTGTCCTCTTGCTGCCACAGAAGCGTGGCCTGTAAGCATCCCATTTCCTGCCATCAGCCAGGAGGGAAGTCAGTGACGCCCCTTCTAATCCAGCATCTCTATACCAGGCAAAGCAAAGTTAACAAGATCTTCAAACAGCACCACTGCTGCACGGGGGAGATCTTGGATGATTTCATGCGGGTGCTTTGTTCCAAACAGGGGAGCAAGGGCACAAAACTGAGCCTAAAGAAAAGAAGTGATGCCCTATTATCAAGCTGTACCAGTTTGACTTCATCTGGGGAGAAAAGTAGCTTTTGACAAGGTGGCAAGAAGACACCAAAATAAAATGAATTCCTATGCCTGATTTTGCCTGGCTTAAATTTTTTTCACATACAAAAATCACACACACACACACACACACACCCACCCCTCTCTAGTCCAGAACTCTCTGGTCCAGCACGATTTCAGTTAGCCAGATGTCCACTTGTCATGGGTGTGGCCAAGTTTCCCGCGGTCCCATAAAGTTTGTTTACAGCCCCCAGTCCTGGCTCTTAGTGTTCTGTGCTGTTATTTAGCTCTAATTTACCCCTAAATGTCTCTAAGAGCCTGGCAAGCAGTGGCAGTGCTGGTAATGCTGCCAGACAATATTGACCTCCCATGGTCCGGAAAATTCTCTAGTTCAGAACCCATCAGGTCCCAAGAGTGCCGAACTAGAGAGGTCCAACCTCTATAAAGTTTAAGGGGGTCAGGCTAGTGTTGGAGAGCAGTGACAGTTCCCCACAGGAGTTTCCCTCCATTCTCCTGCTCTTTTCGAAGCAAAATGCTACTAACCACATGCTCACAAGAGATGCGCATGCACGTCAGGGAAGCAAGAGACCCGTGTTTGAGCAACAGCAGTTCTGATACTTCAAGACCATCCTGGCTGGGGTGTATAAATCACATTGGAGTCAATGGGGCCCACATGTGCATATCAGAAGGCTAAAAAAACTGGGATGAATGATATGCAGAAAGCGTAAGAAAGTGTCCTGTCATCACACTGCAGTCACGGTTAACCAGATCGGGGCACAGATTCCCTTCCTGGATAATACGAGCTGCATCCACATGAGCAAAGCCGAAATGCAGCTACTGCTTGAACCTCTCTTGTCCGGCACCCACGGGACCCGACTGGTTCCAAACCAGAGTGTTTGCCAGAACACAGGAGGTCAATATTGTCTTGCAGCATTGCCAACACTTCCACTGCTTAGAGGACATTTAGAGGTAAATTAGAGCTAAACAACAGCCCAGAACATGGAAGCCAGGACGGGTGGCTGTAACAAACTTTATGGGACTGTGGTAAACTTGGCCACACCCATGATAAGTCGACATCTGGCTCACTAAAATCATGCTGGACAACGGCTGTTTCCAGACCAGAGAGTGCTGGACTAGAGAGGTTCAACCTGTACTGCTCAACGCTCGGAGAAGGCCTGAAACCCCAGTGGCACATTCTGTAACCACCACCTCACGACAGCTCAGGGACGTGGTTTTGAGCTCTCCCTCCCACAATGCAGCAACAAAACAGCCTGATCACAAGGGAGTCTAGCAGGACGATGGCCAGCGTGGCACACGGACCAGGCTATCAGAGGACAATTAGTTCTCCGGGGGCAGGCTGGGAGAAATGGTTTGTACAACGGAATCCAGACCGTTTGCCGCGTCGCCAGCTGTATTTCAGGAGCCGTATGCAGAGCTGCAACATCCCCAAGGCAGACAACAAGGGGCTCGTTCACATCATCGTTCCTTTCCCGATCACAAAGACGACGTTATTAAAATCCAGTTGCAGATGCAGTAATAGCTGTTGGGGGCCTATCTGCCCCAGAAATCAGTCCATGATGGACACTGGCCCTGACTGTTCGCAACACCTGGCCAGAAAGCACCGCCGAGTGCTATCCCGACTGTACCCCTTCAACTCAGCGGTATGTTTTTAACCAATCGGCATCTTGTCATAACCCAGCATTACCTGTACAGTTCTCTGGAGAGCTGCATAGGAACCCCTTTGCGCCGTAGTCAGCAGTCCCGTTCCAGCTGGCACCCACACAGCTGAAAACTGCTAGGCCTGCAATTAAAACAAAAATAGGTTACCCCAGAGTCTTCAAAGGGCTCCGATTGCTCTGGGTAGGCGCAGGGTGCATCTCACCCTCTGGGCATTGGAAACCCACAAGCAACTCTCTCCTAACTCACATGTATTTCTAACACTGCACCTATTGATATCAATGGGGAATTTCACTGACGGATCAAGAGCAACAGAGGGGGAGCTGAGTTAGTCTGTAACCTGGAAAAATTTAAAAAACAACGAATAGTCCTGCAGCACCTTAGAGACTAACACAACACGTAGATGGTATCATGAGCTTGCGTGCAGGGCCAGCCTGAGCCATTTTGGTGCTCTGGGCCCCAGGCGCGCGGCACCGCCCCCAGGGCACACGGCCCCGCCTCCGGGCGCACGACGCATGTGCGGGCCCGCCCCTGGGGCGCATGGGTGGACGCACGGCGCCTGCGCTGCCCAGTCGGCCCAGCCACCGCCGATGGCATGCAGCCCGGGACGGGCTGCACTTGGCCATGCAGGGCCCTGCGGCCGCGGGGGGAAGGGTGCTGCTGACCGGTGCTGCGGGGGTTAACACAGCCCCCGCCCCAGGCGGCCGCTGCAGCCCCCGGGAGCCAGGCGCCCCGTTGGTTGACGCCCTGGGCAGCTGCCCAGCTAGCCCACCCCTTAGTCTGGCCCTGCTTGCGTGGACACAACCCATTTCAGTGCCTTTGAAGACTCCGACCCCAGGTGACTCCTTGCCCATCGCTGGCTATCCTTATGCACCGTGGCATGCCACTGTTTAAAGAGTCAATAGGTGCAATCACGGATCTATTTCCCACTTTACTTAGCAAGAGCGCCACACCTAGAGCATTGGCGTTAGAAATGGGAGATCCGTCTGATGAACGGCATGCCCCTGGAAACGCACAACATAGTACCCAGCTAGTTAACACATCACCTATTACACGTACGTGCCTTGCCGTGTTTTCTGCCTGGCTTGCTGTGCTCCGTCACTGATCCAGGATAATTGCAGGGGAAGGGCTAGAGAAACAATTCTTTTCCTTACTTGAAGCCTGCCATAATAGCATCCGAGGGCCCGGGGAGGAAGGGGGGAGGACGGATGAGTTACACCGGTTACAAGAAGAGACGGCTCCCTTCCCTTCCTCGGCGCCGTGTCCTCGGAGCACGGTCTCGGCTGGGCACGAATGGTCGGAGGGGAGGAGGGGACTCGTCTGCCAGCCAGCGTGTGGCACAGAGGGCAGGGTTGCTGCTTTGCAGGTGGCTGTGTGTGTGTGTATGCCAGTCGCCCTGGGAACAGACCGCACCCTCCCCAGGCATGCCTCTCCTGAATGAGCACGCTCCAGTGGCGCGCGAGAGAGAGAGGCAGTGGCTGGTGGAAGCAGGAGGCTGCTCCGAGCACATGTAGCTACTCTAAACCACCACACCCACAGCCAGAGCTACGCAGGCCGTGGCTCACTTGACGGGGCTGCTTCTCGGCCGGTGGGAAGCCTGTGGTAGCTTCTGCCTGCGTCCTCCTCCTCCGCCTCCCCCTGGGCTGGGGCGGAGGAAGAGGTGGGTGGATCTGCACAGCAGATTCCGGCTCCTCACCGCCCCGCCTGCCTCCAGCTCACTGGCACACGCAACCCAGCGCCCTGCAGGCCACGCAAGTTGCTGGCACGGCTCCCTGGTCCCCTACAAACACGGGCGATGCTCGAGACACGGGGGCAGAACCATCACTGGCGCCCTTTAAAAAAAAAATGCATGTAGATACTGGGAGACGTACCTGGCATTGCCCGGGGCAGCGGGGACCACGCAGCCTGCCTGCTGGCTTCTAACCAGGCCTGGCCCAGGGTGGGGGGTAGCCGCAGGCCATCTGCCCGGTACTAGGGATGTAAAATCCCGTTTAATTGGTTAACCAGGCCCGCCGCGGACAGAGACTGCTCTGGCTGGGCTGGAGTGCTTCTGCCTGCGACAGACCCCACGGGGTTGGAGCTGTCCTCTGCCCACGGGGAGCTGCTCCAGCCCCCATTAGTTAACCGGAACCGATAAGCATCACCCGATAAGGTTAAGGGTGATGCTTACGGGTTAACCTTTCACATCCCTGCCGGCTTCTCCCCTGGGCCAGCCTTGGGGTGCTTACTGCCCCCCTGTGGTCATTTGTGAGTATAACTGTCCCTGCTCTTACAGCCCTCCATTAGATGAGAAAATCACATTCTACGCACATCCCATTGTCCTGGCACAACCAAACCCTGACCTTGTTTTAAGTCAGGAGAAGAGGAAGCTGCCTACCAAATTTGGTGGCCCTAGCTCTTACTGTTTAGGAGGAGTTCTTCAGCACTGACAGACGCACAAACTCTCTAAAATAAATGGTGATTGAGTGAGTAAATCTGCCAACAACAAACACTAAGGCAGGGTAACTGGGAGAACGAAAGAATTTAGACTCTTGGCGTACAGCGTGTGAGGTTCAGTGCTAAGCAACAGCAGGACCTAAAGCATCATCTTAGATGCACAATCCTGCCCATGGCAAGCCCCATGAGTAACCTGTGGCCCTACAAAGCCAAGTCACTAGAGATCTTGCATGCCTACTTTAAGGCACCTTCGGTTGACCTGATTTGGGGGGAGGGATAGCTCAGTGGTTTGAGGAGTGGCCTGCTAAACCCAGGATTGTGAGTTCAGTCCTTGAGGGGGCCATTTACGGATCGGGGCAAATCTGTTAGGGACGGTACTTGGTCCTGCCTTAACGGCAGGGGACTGGACTCAATGACCTCTCAAGGTCCCTTCCAGTTCTCTGAGACAGGTATATCTCCATGTATTATATTAAAGGGGAGCACTTAGCATTTTCTGAACAAACCAGCTCCTCTCAAGGCCCTTCCAATGGGGTCTCTAAAATTGAAGGCAGCCAGAATTGTTAGCCGTTCTCAAAATCTTGGTTTAAACGTCTAATAGGACTCCAATTCAGGAAAATAAAGCCATGTGAACCTGTAATTGTAGCCGGGCAGAAGGCCCGTCTCTCCTGAATTGTTAATACGGCAGCAATCACATTCCAATCGACAGGTCACGGATCTACCCCCAAAGGGTCAAATATAGAGCCAGTCCCCTCTCAGGGAGCCTTTCCCACCTAGTATTTCTCACCCAATCTATTCCAAGGCAGTGCTGCTGTAAAGCTACTGCTTGCGGCTTGACTGCATTGTTAGTTCCACGTCTAGGGCACAATCCTGCACATGCCAAGCCCCCTGAGTAACCTGGCTAGGATGATAACATTTCCTTGCTCCCGCAGCGGTCAGCAGAGAGAATCATAGACCACTAGAACTGGAAGGGACCTTGAGAGGGCATCAAGTCCAGTCCCCTGCCCTCACGGCAGGACCAAGCACCGTCTAGACCACCCTGACAGGTGTCTGTCTAACCTGCTCTTAAATCTCTCCAGTGATGGAGATTCCACAACCTCCCCTCGGCAATTTATTCCAGTGTTTAACCACCCTGACAGTTAGGAACTTTTTCCTGATGTCCAACCTAAACCTCCCTTGCTGTAAGCTTCTTGTCCTATCCTCAGAGGCCAAGGAGAACAATTCCCGCCCCGCCCTCCTCACCCCCGACGACACCCTTTTAGATACCTGAAAACCGCTATCACGTCCCCTCAGTCTTCTCTTTTCCAAACTAAACAAGCCCAATTCCTTCAGCCTTGCCTCACAGCTCATGTTTTCTAGAACTTTCATCATTTTTTGTTGCTCTTCTCTGGGCCTGGATGACAGCTGGTTTGATTGACTTCAGGCTGTGTGAGACAGAGGTGATACTTTCTCTCCGCCATAGACCTGAGGTGAGACCTTGGGCAAGACATTTCCCCTCTCGGCTCCTTCCCTCCCATGATTTTCCATGAGCTCTTCAGGGCAGGGGCTGGCCCGTACTACGTGAGCACGACACCTCACACCAGGGAGCTCTGACCTGAGACAGCCAAGTGCTGTTGTCAGACCAAGCACAGTGACTGAATTTTTACTTGGCATTTTAATTCAACCTGCCGTTCCCAACTGACCCCGCTCTGCTTAGACAGGCAGCGAGGGCTCAGGTCAGTAGCTTCTTAAGCGCAACTGCCACCGAAGCCAGTGGGAGGGCTGTCAGAGTAAAGACGAAGGGACAGATGACTACAGGGGGTCAGGGCTCCAGTTTTCATAGGACCGTAGCAGCATATAAACATAGGAACAGCCATACTGGGTCAGGCCAAAGGTCCATCTAGACCAGTATCCTGTCTGCCGACAGTGGCCAATACCCCAGAGGGAATGAACACACAGGAAATCTCTCTCATGTCACCGTTTCCCAGCTTCTAGCAAACAGAGGCTTGGGACACCATTCCTGCTCATCCTGGCTAACAGCCATTCCATAGACCTATCTTCCATGAATTTATCTAGCTCTTTATTGAACCCTGATAAAAGTCCTGGCCTTCACAGCATCCTCCGGCAAGGAGTTCCACAGGTTGACTGTGCGCTGCACAAAGAAAAACATCCTTGTGTTGGTTTTAAACCTGCTACCCATTAAAAACACATGACCAGAACCTGTCCCTTAGGCTCCAGTGGGATTTGAACTCACAACCCCTGGTTCACAAGGCCAATGCTCTAACCCCTGAGCATCCAGTGACAAATTATTAGACTCAGTGGTGTTCACAGACTCACCCCACGTGGATCACCGCCTCACAATGACACAAAGAGCTTCCCTACATATCACTACATGCACCTGGAGAACAGAGATTCAGCACTGATACCCCACACCTCCCATTAATGTCTCCCTGAATTGCAAGTTTAAAGCCCCCTCCATCAAACTGAAAATTGTACCTCTTCCAAACAGTGAATGGCACCAGACCCACTGAAGGGGAAATATTATGAACTTCTCTCCTTGCTAGTTTCTTTCTCTCGTACCACATGGCTAGCCAGACATTTTAAACTCTGCTTTTGCTTAGGGATGTAAAATCCCATTTTAAAAGTGAACTAGTTAAACATTACGTTTAACCAGGATCCCATGGACAGGGGGCTGCTCCTGCCCAGCTGTGCCCGCTGTGCCGCCGGCTGCTTGGCCCAGGCAACACCTTACCATGGGCAGGGGCTTCTGTAGCCGGACAGAAGCGTCACCCAGTAACCGTCACCCAGTAACCAGTCCATCCCTTTACATCCCTAGTTTTGCTAACCTCTGTGTAACTAACTCCAATAGGTGTAATGAATGTTAGAAAACTGCTGGGCTTGTTACAAGATGCAGTGATGAAAATCCAGGTGGGACATAATTACACCAGTATCAGAATGCTAATCCTGGTCTTACTCATTCCATTTCAGGACGAGGAATAAGTTGCACTGATATAAGTCACCCTTCCGCCCATACAACACCCTATGGATTTTACTGGAATAACTATTTTGCTTAAAAAAAAAAAAAACACCAAACACACAAATCACACCCCATTATACCAATGGAACTTTTCAGCCTAAAGCTGAAAAACAAATTAAAAAAAAAAACTTTTGGACACTCTTTATACGTCTTAAAGGACTAAAGGAGAAGATAAGCCCAAGTCTTTTTAAAATCCTTCACAGTTCACCTTTAGGGGAAGATATATCACAAAGGGACGGAGGGGGCAAGAGACCATGATGTTTGCTAACAACATAGCAAACCTATCAACCCTCAAATGCGTGAATGGAACACCCACTGGGAATCACATTCGCTCAGAATTACCCGAGAGCCCTTTCTGATCGATTTAATTCCAGAGTTACCAGACCTCTCCCAGTTTGGACCATCAACTTATTTCAGGTGCAGTGTTTTCATTTTCTCTCTCTCTCGCTCTCTTTTCAGTGAGATTTTTTTTTTTAAACAACTGTTTAAATGAATCCATTGCAAGACGGAATAAGGACCACACAGAGGAGAGTGGAACAGCTGTGACATCTGAGGCATGCCTTTTAGGCTAACAAGTAGTAATTCAACCATTCACTGATACGTATTTTGTTTAAAACTGCATGTTATTTACCAACTTACATGCTACCCATACAAATCCTTTGCTATTTACGCTCAGATGTTAAAAGCCACCTGTCACCTAGAGAAATTTGGGGGTTGGTTTGTTCACTTTTTGAAAGCCTAAAACAGGACACATTTTGCATGTAGGAGATTTTGGGGCCACACTCTATAGAGTAGCTTCAATATAAGTGGCTAATAAGGATTAAGAGCGGTTATAAGCATGTTACAAACACGAATGCTGCATTCTACATCCTCATAAGTGCATCAGTCAATGTGGTTCTTGATTGTTATAAGCCATTTGTATGCTGGCTAGAACAGATCAACCATTACTATCACTTATTCACCTTTCTCGTGCCATTTATAAAGGGACCCCTGATACATAGGGCGACTGATGTTTCACTTGCTTGGCCAAAGAGTCCAGTGGCTTATGGGGGTCTCCTGCTTGGACTGCTAATGGCTCTTACTGCCTCCTGCCACCAGCAGCTGCCCCCCTCCCAAAAAAAAAAAAAGCAAACCAAACCAAAACTCAACCTGATGAGTTCTGCAGCTGAAAATATCTCCGTGGCCTATGAAGAAAACTGCACCTTGCAAAGGGGACACATCAGGAGTTTTGTAGAGTCAGATACACACAAGGTTCTACCCCGATCCCTGATTCTTGGCCTCAGTTTGTTAGAAATAACCAGGTTTGGAGCTACAGGAGCATTCGGGGCAGGGGGGACAAACCCTCTGGCTACTACCATGCTGCCCCCCCCACTCCCCACCCAACCCCACACACTCCTTCCCCTATAATTCTAATGCACAAAGGACGTGAATCCTCAAGTGCCTTAAAATAAAATGTTTGTTCTGCAGCTAAAAATAGCGCCCCAGGCTCTTGCTCGGGGCAGGTTGCTAGAGCCAGAGACTCCTGCAAGCAGGCAGCAGGGCCAGCCCCCGGGCACCCCAGGGCAGGGCCGGTTCACTCGGGAGTGGGGGGCTTTGGAACCAGCGGGGGAGCGCCAGGCGGAGAGAGCCCCCCGCTTCCCGGCCCCAGGCGGGGGGGGGCTGCTCCCGGGGCTCCCCCCGCCACCTGCAGCCCCCTGAAAACTCCCCTCCCACCGTGGGAACTGCCCATTGCTCCACCCCCCAGCCAGTCCCCTGCTTACCCAGCAGCAGCAGCAGCCCGGGGCCGCCGCCCAGCGCCGCTGCGTCCATGCGAGCTCCGGGGTGGGGGCGCCGCAGCCTTCCCCAGCAGAGCGCAGCGCAGCGCAGCGCAAAGACACCGGCCGCCGCAGCCGGGACCAAACAGCGCAGCGCAGCGCAGCGCAGCGCCCGGCGCCAGCGCAGCCCGCCCCCTGCAGGCGGCTCGGGCGCGGAGCCTCTCCATGCGCGCCCGCTTCCCATTGGTCCTGGCGGGGGCTGGGAGTCCGACTCCCCTGGGCCTCATTGGCTGGCAGCGGGGCGCGCTCCAGCTGCTGCCGCCGGGGCCAGGCCACGTGTATGAAAGACTCTGTCCACACGGGGGCGGGGGGTGTAAAGTCACACCTGCGGTGAAGCTGGCTGCAATAGGCGGGGGACGGGACTCAGCCCTACAGGTTTAACAAGCATCTTGCAAGCTGCACTGATGTAAGACAGGGATAGGAGCGTGGTCACAGGGTGTGTATGTGTAAAACAACTGGTTTGAAATCACACCTTTAGCTGGTGGGGTATGGCTCCATGCCCTAGAGCAGCCCCTCCTCCCCCCACACGGGCTCCCTTACAGCTAGGCTACTCTAGACTGGCATGATTTTCCGGAAATGCTTTTAACGGAAAAGTTTTCCATTAAAAGCATTTTCGAAAGAGCGTCTAGATTGCACGGACGCTTTTCCGCAAAAGCACTTTGCGAAAAGCGCCCGTGCCAATCTAGACGCTTGTTAGCAAAAGCCCGATCGCCATTTTCGCGATCGGGGCTTTTTTGCGGAAAACAAATCTCAGCTGTCTACACTGGCCCTTTGCGCAAAGTTTTGCGCAAAAGGGACTTTGCCTGAACAGGAGCAGCATAGTATTTCCGCAAAAAGCACTGATTTCTTACAGCAGGAAGTCAGTGCTTTTGTGGAAATTCAAGCGGCCAGTGTAGACAGCTGGCCAGTTTTTCCGGAAAACCGGGTGATTTTGCGGAAAAACTGGCCAGTCTAGACACAGCCCTAGAGGCGGGATTGCTCATGCACCCACCACCAATGTTAGTAATGAGGACCTGGCGTCGTCCTGTTTGTAATTCAGCCTCTTTTTCAAAGTCACAATTTTACCCCATGTCTTGGCGGGGTTGGTGTTTTCTTTTACAGGACTTTAACGGGGTTCACAAAAGAACTAGATACATTCATGGAGGATAGGCCCATCAATGGGTATTAGCCAGGATGGACAGAAGTAGTGTCCCTAGTCTCTATTTGGCAGATGCTGGACATAGGCGACAAGGGGATGGATCACTTGATGATCCTCTGCGTGTTCATTGCTTCTGGGGCACTTCATACTGGCCACGGTCGGAGGACAGGATACTGGGCTAGATAGACCTTTGGTCTGACCCATTCTGGCCAGTCTTATGTTCTTTTGTTTTGCTTTTTTAAGGCCCAGCTGCTGGAGCCAAGAGAGAGCAGAAGAATCTCACATTTCAATTTAAAAAAAAAACCCAGCCCCTAGCCATCCTGGTTACAGAGAAATGTTTAAAACATGAAGCAAGTGAGCAAAACTGAAGGCTAAAATAACAAAAAGCAAATAAAACTGGGCAGAGGAGGCGCTAAGTCATGATTTAAAACCAGTTGTATGAGTTGGGGGGGTAACAGGACTTTTGACTCTTTGGTGTTGGTGACACTGTTCTTTGTTTGCTGTCAAAAAGTCTCCGAGGGGTAGCCGTGGTAGTCTGTAACTTTAAAAACAACGAATGGTCCTGCAACACCATAGGGTATGTCTACACTTGCACCCTCTTTTGAGAGAGGGATGCAAATGAAGACATTCAAAATTGCAAATGAAGCCGGGATTTAAATATCCCGCGCTTTGTTTGCATAATCACTATTATGGCACTATTTCGAAATAGCGCTATTTCAAAATACAAAACGTGGTGTAGATGTGGTTATTTCGGGAGAACACCCTTCTGAAATAACTATTAAACTTCATTTTAATGAGGAATAAGGGTTATTTCGGAAGAAGGGTGTTCTCCCAAAATAACTGCATCTACACCGCGTTTTGTATTTCGAAATAGCGCTATATTTATTTATTTATATTGTATTTGCATAACGCGATTATGCAAATGAAGCGTGGGATATTTAAATCCCGGCTTCATTTGCAATTTCGAATGTCTTCATTTGCATCCCTCTCTCAAAAGAGACTACCAAAAATATATAGGATAAGGAACTTTCATGGGTAAAATCCACTTCATCAGATGAGCTGGAGTGGAAATAACAGAAACCAAGATATTTATAGCAGAAAAAAAACCCAACCCTGTCAATAGCAGTGCCAGTGCTAATGAGGCTTTATTAAGTGGGCAGGAACTGTCCCATTCTTAGCTTTTGATGTAAAAATGCAGTTGTTAAAGGCAGCAGAGACTGGCTTTATAATGCAACATCCAGTTAATGTCTTGGTTCAAGCCCAGGGAAACAGTGTCAAATTTGTGGATGAATTCCAAATTTGCTGTATTGATCAACATCTTACTCCTTAAATTCTGTTATTCCGTGGGATGCAATAGAAGAAAACGCTGGGGGTGGGAGGGGCAGTGTCAATGGATTGGCATTGATCCAGAGCAGGGGGTGAGTTTGCTGTATGCCCATGTGTATAGTAAATGCCACCTGATGACTGGAAAAACGCCTTGCCCACAAATAGAGAAAAAAAGTATTCGGGGGAGGGAGGATGTGACCCTCTGGGGTCCAACCCAGCCAAGTAAGGGGTTTTGGCTCAAAGCCTGCACATAGCACAGTGGTCCTAGTCATCCTCCTCCACCTGAGTACTCCCCCCAAACCATCATGCTCTGCAGAGCTCAGCCCCTCAGACTGTGGCACTCACAAAACCCTATCAAGTTTGTGGCTCCTTTACAGCAACTAGCGTTGCCAGATGGTTTAACCAAAAATACCGAACCCCCCCCCCAAAAAAAAAAAACACTTGGAAAAAATTCTGATGACAGGAAAAAAAAAAGGAGGGGGGGACCAAAGTTGTTAACCAAAAAAAAAAAGACCCTGAGAGTTATTAAGCAAAAATAAATAAATAAATAAAACAGCACGGCCCCTTTAATTGCAGAGTCAGACTAGGGATAGGCAGAAGGGAGTGGTTGAGCACTAAGACCCAGGGAAGGCATTGCTTCCCCTTGCTTCAGCTCTTTAGGGCCTAAGTTTAGGCTTTTTTCCTGCAGTCATCTTGTTTTCTTGGTCGAGCCAGAAAGCAGCTTCCCTGCGGAACCAGGTAAGCAGAGGGTCCGGGGGTGGGGGTCTGGGGCCCTGTTGCTGAGTGTGTCGTAGGGTTGCCAAGTGTCCGGTATTTTCACCTCCTGGCAGGGAAAAAACCCAGAAAATATCAGACATTTTAGGTGTTCAGTATTTTCTGAATTTTTTACCGGACAGGAGGCGAAAATACCGGACACCTGGCAACTCTAACAGCAACAGCACAGCAGCTGATTCACTGGGGCTGACAAACTCCCCACATCCATCCAGGCCTTGCACTGGCTTACGGTCAAAGGCTTATGATAGAGGCTGTATGGTCCTGCCAGGAGGGCAGGAACTGGATTTGATGACTTCTCGAGGTCCCTTCCAGTGCTATGATTCTGTGAAACCAGGTTATTTCTAGTAGGACATAGGGTTAAGGAACTTAGGAACAAGGACAGAACAAAGAAAGAAAAAAAAAAGACGCTTCTGAGGCTACGTCTACACAGCTTCCCCCTTCCGCAAAAGCCTATGCAAATGAAGTGTGGATTCACATATTGCTGCACTTCATTTGCATAATTAATTAGGAGCCGTTTTTGCGCAAGAGGTTTTCTACACAGCGCCTTTTTGCGCAAAACCCCCTCTAGGCAAGAGCCGTTCTTCCTCATTTTTTCAGGAAGAACGGCTCTTGCGCAAAAACCTCTTGTGCAAAAACGGCTCCTAATTAATTATGCAAATGAAGTGCAGCAATATGCTAATCCATGCTTCATTAGCATAGGCTTTTGCGAAAGAGGGAAGCTGTGTAGACATAGCCTGAGACTACAACGCAACTTAACCCAGAGTCCCAAGAACTTTTTGTCACCACTGACCTTCTTGCAGCATGGCTGGCCATTCTTTAGCCAGGACCCAAAATATGGAGCTCAACGCATCTGGGTTTCTTTGGTTCCTCTCAGGAGAAAGATGCCCAAATGGCTTTTTCTCTCTGCTTATGGCCTCCCCGTTGCATCTTTGTTTTCAAAGTCTTTCTCGGGGCCCATCAGCGAGCTGATGTTGATTAGTGCAGTGTCCCTGCATTGAGATAGCTTCTTAGCTATCTCCCCCACTTGCCATTTCCGAGGCTTTGTTGACCTTTTATGTAAATGTACTTGCATTGTCTCCCCTTGCTCAGTTTTTACTGGAGACATTCAAGCAGGCGGGTCCACATTCCTTTCTCAAAGGCAGGGTGACTTCACCCTTGCTTGCTAACCACGTTAGGGGCAGATTTCCATCACATATTTATAATTTTCCATATATCACCTCTGCATGCACCTCTCGAGAGTATTAATGGCCAGCATGTGACCAGTTCCAATACGATCCTTGCATGATCCTTTTAAGATACAGACGATGACAATAACAAGTTGGGGTCCATTTAGTGGGTCAGAGCAGCTGAGATCCACTGATACCGGGGTCACAACCCTGCATTACGGAAACTCTCACGACAGGGCACCTGCACTAGGTAGCAAGGGGTGCTTGTGATGATGAGTCTGAGGCAGCTGTACAATGGAGCATGTTTTAATGACCTAGCAGTGAAGCACCTGCAAAATGTCTTCATGAGCGACCTAGCACCAGTGCAGCTGCACAAAACTGGTGGAAGTTGGTAGCTAGTTTTTCGAGCATTAGAGACACCCAGGGTATGTCTAGACTACATCCTTCTGTCGCCAGAGGGATATAAATTAGACATACCGAAATTGCTAATGAAGCGGGGATTTAAATATCCCGCACTTCATTAGAATAAAAATGGTCGCCACTTTTTGCCGACGCGGCAATTTGCCGGCAAAAAGTGGCAGTCTAGACGGGGATCGGTCGACAAGGAAATCCTTTTCCGATCGATCCTGTAAACCTTGTTGCACGAGGCATAAGGGATCGGTTGGAAAAGGTTTTCCTTGTCGACCAATCCCCATCTAGACTGCCACTTTTTGCCAGCAAATTGCCATGTCGGCAAAAAGCAGCGGCCATTTTTATTCTAATGAAGGGCGGGATATTTAAATCCCCGCTTCATTAGCAATTTCGGTACGTCTAATTTACATCCCTCTGGCAACAGAGGGATGTAGTCTAGACATACCCCCAGAACCTGCCCTTCTTCCATCATTTCTTCCTCTTGCCCTCACGGAGCTGGCAGCCAGTTCGATTACTCGTTAGGCACTTGGAGGACGACGTGTGGGTGTGGGAAGTCCATGGGAAATGTACTATCCACTTCAAAGAGGGCAGCGTTAGGCCAAGCCCGAATGCAGGCTTCTCACAAACAAACAAACAAAGCCACTGTTCCGGTACATCTCTTAGATCCCCATCCTCTCATTTACTTGCTTTGCCAAGGCCCACTGCCTTCAGAGGGGCCCTGAGCAGGTGCAGGGGGCTGTCCACACGGAGCAGTTGGCAGGATCTGGCTTAGTAGAGCGCCCTATCGGCCCTGAACCCCCTCACAGGCAGTGCTTATAGGTAGCTGCATTCATGTTCCCGTTGGGAGAGTCTAGAACAATTTGGTGCTGGAACAGTTTAGTGAGAGGTATTGAACCAAACTGGAACCCCTGTATGTGCTGGAAATCACTTCACGCCACTCCCGCCACCTCTAATTCCAACACCTAGGGCTGGGGACGGTACACTTGGAGTCAAATGACCCTGGTCCAGTTCCTGGTTCTGTCACAGACCCTCACGTGGGAATGCGGGCCAGTCACTTCCTTTTTCAGTGCCTCCGTTCCCCCTCTGCGCAATGGGAACACTACCACTTCTCTTGCTGCCCGGGGCATTCTGAGGCTAAAATCTCTGAACGACTGGGACATTCTCAGCTTCTGCGATGACGGAGAAGGTGCCATTCAAGTCCTCGGAGAGCCCACCGGGAAAGCATTTTCATTATAAAACCCTGTTTTCTGGCACAAAGCTGGGTGGAAAATGAGGATCTGAAATGAGGTGTTTGCCATGCGATCTCACATCGGAGGTGCTGTCTTTCATGGACGTTTGCTGAAATCGGTTTTGGGTTACTTTGAGTCACCTCGATCGGTGTTTCTCAAACGGGGGTCCGCGGACCGCAGAGAATCCACGGGGGTGTTCCAGGAGGTCCCCGATTAGCTCCTCCCCCTCCCTACCAGTGCTCCTGTCCTGATCATCAGGGAAACAGCATGAGGCAGGTGCTGGGGGGGGGGCAAGCAGAGATGGGGTGCGCTCAGGTGTGGGAAGAGGAGGGCCGGGGTGGAGTGGAGACAGGAAGAGGTGGGGCAGAGTGAGGCCTTGGAAAAAGGGGTGGAGGTGGTGGCTGGGGCTGAGGGCGAGATTGGGGGTCTGTAAAAAATTTTAAATCAAAATGGGGGCTTCCTCAGGTAGCTAAAATTTGAGAACAGCTGGCCTAAATGCAGGGAATAGAATGTTTTCCCCACATTCCGAAATTCTCATTTTTCTGTGACTGCCTTTGTAATAAAATAAAATAAAAAAGTCTTGGTAGAGGAGGAGGCGCTGCGGCCAGACATTTGGCTTGGAGTTAATACACTTGGAAGTGTTCGAACAGCAGACTCTCGAAGCACTATATTTTCCGCTAGATGTTTAATCACGTAATGGGGTGGCACCGTGTTAAAGGCAGCTGCATCTGTTCAGACGTGCCCCCCCAATGGCTGTGAGGAGTGGGACATTCCAATACAGGCACGCCAGGGATGTGCAGTGAAACTTGCTCCATAACAACAGCAGGGGCCAGAGGCTGAGCTGGGGTAAACAGCAAAACGACACAGATTCCCTCCTATGCTTTTCAGCCCTAAACGTCAAAGCGCTTGGCAGAGCTGGATAAGCACAGTCATCACCAGGACATCCGTGGGGAGGCCAGGCACAGTGAGCGAAGCTGAGAATACAATCCCGGGTCTGCTGCCCCCCACCGCGGCTCCTTCCCCACAGAACCAAGGTACCTGCTTGACAACTCCTGTCTGAGGCAAATGCTGCTAATGTAAACACACTTCAGGGGCCCCTCAGGACTCATTAGTGAGCTCCAAGCCCCTGTGTTATGCTGGTGCGACACTGCTGCGTTCACGAGTGCACATTTCTCCAGTATATTCCCAGGGCCCGTCTATCAGCATTTACTTTGGTGCAAGCAGGTTAATCAGCACTCCGAGATGGTCCCACGCCCCTTTCCCTACTGCAACATCAGTGACTGACCTCTCTGAGCACTTGTAGCCTTCAGTATCCTCTTGTTTGATATGATTAGAATCATAGACTCCTAGGGCTGGAAGAGACCTCAGGAGTCATCGAGTCCAACCCCCTACCCAAGGCAGGACCAATCCCAACTCAATCATCCCAGCCAGGGCTTTGTCAAGCTGAGACTTAAACACCTCTAGGGATGGAGATTCCACCACCTCCCTAGGGAACCCATCCCAGTACTTCCCCACCCTCCTAGGGAAAGAGTTTTTCCTAATATCCAATCTAGACCTTTCCCACTGCAACTTGAGACCATTGCTCCTCGTTCTGCCATCTGCCACCACTGAGAACAGCCTCTCTCCATCCTCTTTGGAACCCTCCTTCAGGTAGTTAAAGGCTGCTATCAAATCCCCCCTCACTCTTCTCTTCTGCAGACTAAACAAGCCCAAATTTCTCAGCCGCTTCTCATAAGTCATGTGCCCCAACCCCCTAATCATTTTGGTTGCTCTTTGCTGGACCTTTTCCAATGAGTCCACATCCTTTCTATAATAGGGAGCCCAGAATTGGACGCAATAATCCAGATAGTTTTAGTCAGTGTCCTTCTTTATCTCCCCTTCCTGACACCCACCCGCTTCCAGGCTCACTTGCTCTACCTGGGGAAGGGGATACACATGCTGTGTAAGGTCTGGGACACAATTCCTGTGGTTCCTGGGCAATTAACATTGCTTTTGATTTCCTCCTCGGCAGAGAAGAGTTAAATTCCTTCCAGAGGGTTCCCATGCAAAAGGCATTTTCAATCACCATTAGCAGTCCTGTGACACCGTAGAGACTATCAAAAATATATAGGAACATGAGCTTTTGTGGGTAAACCCACTTCATCAGATGACTTGGAGTGGAAATAACATAATCCAAGGTATGTATAGAACAGCAAAAGCACTTACCTGTCAATTGTAGGACCCGTGTTAATGAAGCTAATTAAGTGGACTGGATATGTCCCAGTCCTAGCTTTTGATGTGGAAATGCAAATGTCAAAGATGGGGAAATTGGCTTTGTAGTGCGTTAACCAGTTAATGTCTTTATTCAAGCCCAGGGTAAGAGTGTGAAATTTGAAGATGAATTCCAGTTCTGCAGACTCTCTCTCTCTGTAATCAGTTAATGAAATTCCTTTGTAGAAGGATGGCTACTTTTAAATCCATGATTGAGTGACCAAGCAGATTAAAATCTTCCCCAACAGGTTTATGTGTGTTACCTTTTTTGATGTCTAATTTGTGTCCATTTATCCCTCATCGCAGAGACTGTCCAGTTTGGCCAATGTACATGGCAGGGAGGCATTGATCACATTAGAGGGAGTGCAGTTGTGTGAGTCCTTGGTGTTACAGACTAATTCGGCTCCCCCTCTGAGTCATTTTCAATCAGTTCTTCTGCCAACAGGTAGAAAAGGAGACTACAGGCGGCCCCTCTCTCTTACCCCAGTCTAAAGCAGGAGCGACTACTTTCAAGTCAGTGGAGCGGCACAGTGTAAAACTGGGTTACTTTTACCAGTGTAAAACTGTGCTGGATCCATGATGTATCAGTTTCCAATCAGGAGCCTATTCAACAATACCCGGGCTCTGATTCTCCGCTACCTCGACCCCTTGTGTATCTCTCACAACTGCGTGAGAGGCAAGCACATGTCACTGCAGGGCTGATGTGGGAGATGTTCTGCTCATTTGACCTGGGTGTAAGTGACTCACCCAAGAGAGTGGAAATCACACCCTTAACTTATTGTAACTCACCGTGGCCATCTGCCACAGTGAACCAATAGCTCACATTTACACTAGGGTCTCTGTCACTGGTGTGGCAGCAAATGGAGGCTGCCAACCGCTACTAGCAGAGCCATGTTGAGGAGCCTTGGTGTGAATGAGAATCGCCCCCATGTATTTTGAATCCAGCGGAACGATCGACCCTGTCTGCTCATTTAGACAGGGTTTGGCCCTGCCCTCCCTGCGTGAGTAGCAAAACTCCCTTTTGGGGCAAGTAGAAAACAACTCAACAGGGACTGCTCCCTCCTTCACGGCCAGTCTGTCCTGCGCTGGTGGGGGGCTTTGGGAATCGGGGGCATTTAACGCTTGGCTGCAGTGCTCCACACCGAACATCATGCTTCCTTTTGCTCTCGCAGCCTTGCCAGACTGTAGTGCTCAGGCGCTGGGAGCGAGTTTGGTCAATTTCCCAGACTCCAGAGCCTTCCTTAGTGTCAGGGGAGATCTGTAGTGCATGGCGAGGAGGGGACTAGACTAGCAAAAAAACCCCAACAAACCAACCCCAAACGGTATAATTTCTTAATGACAACCTGGATTTTCCTCTCGGATGATATTTCCCCCTTCCCTAAATGAATCAGCAGTGGTTCTGTGGAGGCATGTGCTCCCGAAAATGGAGGAGCAGCGGTCGGGTACGCACGTTCATTGAGAGACGGAATGCCAACGGGAGCCCAGGTTAATTTGCCGAGGAAAGGTACCTTGCACTGGGATGAAGCAGCTTCTACACTTGTGCACTTCTACGCACTTGTGCACTTCTATGCTTGTGCACTTCTACGCACTTGTGCACTTCTACGCTTGCACACTTCTATGCACTTGAGCACTTGTGACAGCACTTCTACACTTGTGCCAGGCCTTTCTGGCCTCACCGCCTGGCCCTCTGCATTGCGAGTGACTGTCAAACTGGACCACCCCTTTCTGCCACTGGGGACGCCTGGGCGTAGAGCATTTTGACGGCAATTAAAGTGACGAACGCGGAACCACTCCCCCCAAGCCATTTCCCCCGCATCAAAGCATGCGGAAGCGAGGGATTGATTCACGGCAAACTGCTAATTAAAACCCTACGCCTGCTTCCGCCTTCCACAAGGCATTAGCCTGGCGACAAATCACAGTGAAAGGAAAAGTGGTTTGGCACGGGTCATTTTCTTCTTTGGGGGCAGGTTCAAAGCCCATTTGGGAGGGATGGACGTGGAGCTCGTTAGGCACGGGGAGGGAGGGCAGGTTGCTGGAGGTGCTGGGAGCTGATTTCTCACTTTGTGGCATCATGTTTTCACTAGTGAAGTCCCCTCCTCGCCCTGCCCCTGGTGCACAGAGAGCAAAGCAAAGCTAAACCAAGGCGGCAAACAAAAACAAAGCCATTTTTAATTGAGTGATTTTTTTCCGCAAATCGCATGACTTGTTGGGGCCCGGATCATGACTTTTGAATGTGTGAGGTTGGCTTTCCCCTCTACTAGATTCTGTCACTTTTCCATACATGGAGTAGCGCTTTCCTACGTGTGTAAATACACCCATCTCAGACCGCTATGGTGCCTTTATGGTGATTTATTACTTAGAGGCTAAAATCTCTAATAAAAATACTTGACGTCCTGGAGCCTGAAAGATCGAGGTTCAAGACAGCAGAGGCCATGTTTTCTCCAGTACGGCTTCAGTGATGTCATTTCTGGTTCTACATGATGCAGAGATGTGTCATCAATATATTACATCCAAGGCTGTCAATTCTTGCACTTGAAGCAAGTGAAAACTCATCTTTCATTGATTCCAAAAAGGAGCAAGGGGACATGTGCACTAAACTCGGCAGCTACATGGTCACAGAATGGGTATATACAAGGCAACTAACGGTGGTGGCAGCTGATTCAGCTCCAAAGGGAAGTGGAGGTATTTGACAACCAGGTTTAAAACAAACAAAAGGAAGTAATTCTTCAGGCAGTGCACGGTCAATCTGTGGAACTCCTTGCCAGAGGATGTTGTGAAGACCAGGACTTTAACAGGGTTCAAAAAAAAAAGCTAGCTACGTTCATGGAGGATAGGTCCATCAATGATTATTAGCCAGGATGGGTAGGAATGGTATTGCTGGCCTGTTTGTCAAAGGCTGAAAATGGACAACAGGAGAGGGATTACTTGATGATTCCCTGTTCTGTTCATGTCCTCTGGGGCATCTGGTATTGGCCACTGTCAGCAGACAGGACACTGGGCGGGATGGACCTTTGGTCTGACCCCATCTGGCCGTTCTTATGTGATGGTCTTAACCAAGGAACCTGCTTGATGAGAATACACAGCCGCGCCATAAGCATTATTCACCTTGGAGGAGAAAAGCTGATAAACCAGATTGCGGAGGGGGGCGTTTCTTGCCATTGGAGGGCGTGACCGGCCTGCTGCTGCCTTAATGGGTGGGGCCTTCAAGACAGTAGCTAAGGCGGGAGTGGCGCTGTGTGCGGTGGAGGGGGGAGCTGTGCATAGACAGCAGCCTAGGAGTGCCGAGTTTGAAGCCGGCGGAGGCGTTCTCCATACTGGTGCACGTTTCGTGGGGCTATTCATGGACGCCATGTGGATGGGCCAACGCCAGCAAGAATATTGATGCTTGAGGGGGGTCATTTCTAAGGGGACGCTAGGCAGTGACCGGCTGAAACACTTTCTCTTGTAGTAAAGGTGTCTCCGCTCAGAAGCATCTTGACCGTCGGTCCTTTGGACTTGGGAATAACCCGGCCCGCCCTGTGATACGCGCCGCGTTACCCACGATTTCATGCCAGCTGCGAGGTTCAGTTCCCTACTGCGCGGCTAAAAACAAGCTGCCGATTTCAAAGTCCCCTTTGGAAGCTCTGTCTACCCTCTACAAAGGGTAGGGACACAGGCCTCTGGCAGCAGCCGAGTCAGCAATTTTTGCCTGTCCAGAGCAGCGGCAGCTCAGGCCGGCTGAGAAAAATCATCTCTACAAATGCGTGTTTGAAACGTGAAGAAAGTCTTTGATGTTGGTCATATTACAGGCATGTCTCGCATCCCCAGTTAGAGAACAGGGCCCCAGTGTTCAGGGCACCGTACATACAAACAACACCTAGGAAACCCCCTCCTCCAGCTGAGTTTTATCTGTTAGCTTTCTCATTTGGGGCTAATTAAACAGCGAGACGTCATGATAATGATATCCAGCTCTTCTATCACACTTTTCGTGCATAGATCAGAAAGCAAATTAGCAAAGTAGACCAATATCATTATCCCCATTTCACAGAAGGGGAAACTGAGGCACACAGAGCTGCAGTGACTTGTCCCAGGTCTCCCTGTTGGCCCATGGCAGAGCCAGAAAAAGAACCCAGAGCTTCTGAGTCCTACTTCAGGGCATTTTCCAGTAGACTGCACTGCCATCTCTCTAGCTTGTTACAGAGCAGACTAGCTGCCCATTGTATACTAAGTACCATGGTCCCCGTTATTCAGGCTGATCTCCATTTGGGCATGGAAGGCTAGCCTAAAAGCCTCTGCATCACAGCAGGGATACAGGTGAGATACTAGGAGATTGACCCAGCCTTGCTCAGGTCATTAGCTCAATCAATGTTTGTTTTTTGGAAAATGTCCATGCTTCATTTCAATCATTGCTCTGGGGCAGGGCTGGGGATGTGGGTTCAGGATGCAGGCTGCCTTGGGGGGGAGAGAAAACTACCCCAGCCCTCTCTCACCCAGCAGCTTGGGGCCAGGTGAGAAGCGCCTCTCCAGGGCCTTTGTAGCTCTAGCTAGCACAGCTAGGGGAGGGATGCATGCCCCCTGGCTAGGGCAGGGGCAGGTTTGTCTGCTTCCCCCAGCCAGAGTGAGGAATGCAGCAAACTGGGCACTTTCCCCTCGCTCCCTGACAAAGGGGAACAGCCAGCCATGTTCCCATATGAATTGGGAAGGGGGGAGTTTCACCCTCTGCCATCCCTAAAGGGTGCCTAGGAGGTGGGAGGGTGGGGCAGTCCTGGATGAGGGAGGGGAAGGCCCCCAACCAGCTCCTTTCACCAGCCTGGTGATTGTCTCTTTTATGTATGGTTTTAGGAGAAACAATCCCATTCCAGGCACATCCCATTTTTCTGGCACCACCAAACCCTGACCTTGTTTTCGGTTAAGATCGGAGGAAGCTATATTCCGAATTTGGTGGTCCTAGCTCTTACCATTTATGAGTTCTTGAACAGATAGACAGGCGGACACACAGACAGATATATTTGAAAGAGTCTATGCTAGAGCAGGGGTCTCCAACCTTTTTAACCACGAGATCACTTTTTCAATTTAAGTGCAATGTCAGATCTACCTCAAACCCAAATACCCTTGCCCAGCGTCCTTCCCGCCCCTTCTCTGAGGCCCTGCCCCTGCTCCACCCCTCTCCGAGGGCTCACCATGCTCACTCCATCCCCCTTCCTCCCCAAACTTCACTCACTGTCACCAGGCTGGGGTAGGGGGTTGGGGTGCAGGCTCTGGTCTTGGGCCAAGGGGTCTGGAGTGTGGGAGGGGCTCCTGGCTTAGCCCAGGGTGGGGGATTGGGGTCCAGGAGGAGTTTCAAGGTGCAAGCTCTGGGAAGGAGTTTGGGTGCAGGGGGACTCACCTCGGGGGCAGGAGGTTGGGTGAAGGATGGGGTTCAGAGTGGGGACAGTCAAAAACCAAGACTAACCCACTTTGCAAGCAGCAAAAGTAATAACAACAACCCCCCACGTATGGTTTGGGTCGGGAGAGGAGAGTGACGGACAGTGTGTGTGAGAGAGAGAATGACAGAGATTTGCACTGCCAAGCTCCCTCCATCCCCTTCTCTCTGTGTGAAGATGGGGTACAGGAGTGGGGGGAAGAGGAACACCCTGACATCAGCGCCCCCCCTTTCCCTCCCACACCCTACACAGCAAGCAGGAGGCTCCCAGGGGGGCAGCTCCAAGGCAGGAGTAGCATGACAGTGGGTAGAAAGACAACTATAGTACCAGCGCTTGTCAGCTTCCTGGCCAAACCTGTCAGGATCCCCTGTCAGAGGCGCCAAGATCTACCGGTAGATCCCGATCAACTGGTTGGTGACCACTGTCGTAGATGGAAATGACCCAGAAAGCTATTGGGGAGGGAAGCGCATGACCAGGGAGCAACTGAGAAAAATCAGGGAGGGGAGAAGGGGAAAGAGGCACCGAGATCAGATAAATCCCTGCATACTGGGATTGTCCCAAACTGCCTGCATGTGCTGTGGTCACCCTATGGGGAGGGATTAAGACTAGTGGCAGGGGGAGGAGGGAGGCGGAGAGGAGAGAAACAAGGACAGACGGGCTGGGCTGCAGCTTTTGAGGCTCGCCCAAGGCGTGGGGGGTGGGGCCTGTTGGCAAACACGGGCCTTTAATACATATGCATTTGGTTTCGCCCTCTCCCAGCTTGACGGGACGAGCAGAACTTGCTGCGAACGCCCCGGCCGTGGGAAAGCACTGCCTTGCTCAACCCTGCCAGGTACCAGCTCATGCCCAGGCCTCGGCCCGGGGTGACTAGCACGAGCCACAGCAACGCTGGGCCACCCACGTGCTGCCACCTCGTCAAGGCAGCCGGGTAGCCCGTCCGACAGGTCACAGCCGTACGTGCTGGCCTCCCTTCTTTCCGGAGGCACCTCTGCGCCTGCAGTTTGGTCCCCCGGCCCGGCCTGGCTGCCGGGGCTGCATGAGGGAATGCCGGCTGACCGGCGAGCCGGCCCTCGGGGCACTGCTGGAGATGAAGTGGTGGCGCCATTTCCAGTCTGCTGCAGAGCTTCCTGCCGTGCCACTTAGCCCCTGCGTGCTGCCAATGCTCCGAACCCAGCCAGCAAGCTGTGCTCCCAGGAGGTTTGCTGGATGCCACAGCTAACAGCTTGTTCCACAGCCACTTCCCAGCTGATGTCATTAGATTCCTGTCCTCTCAAGCAAGAGACTTACGCACGGATCTAACTTTAAGGGTGTGAGGCGCTGTGGTGCCAGCTCAGATATTTCAAGGTGGGGGGAGACATTCCACACTCCTCCCCACGCCCCGCAGAGACCTGGGCCTGCCCCTGCTCCTACAGAGGGGCAGGATCACTGCTTATGAGTGGTTGGGCCATGCCACCCCCTTCCCCTGTGTTCCCTATAAGCTGAGCACTTGGGAAGCTGCCCAGGAGAGATTGCCATGCTGCCCAGCTGATTTAGCAGAGCGCCCACAGTGCCCACAGCCAGCAGCATGTGTGTCTGCTGGTGGTGCACATCTGCACGTGGCCCGGTGCACAGAACAAAATTTATTCTGTACCTGGCTGAGGAAAAAATTAAAGAACATCACCCTCCACAACCTGCAGAACTTTGAGAAAGTCCCCCAGGAGACCAGGGGTGAGTAGCCCCTTGCCTGCACTTGGACCGGCTCAAAGTTGGGCACATGCTTAAATGCCTTGCTGAGTCTGTGGAGGAGGTGTAGGACACAGGGAACAGTAACGTTACATGGAGATGAAAATTATTAACACAGTTGTTGGCAGGGCCCCAGGGACACAATTTGGCCTCGGGCCAAAAATGCACGAGATTCATTGCGGTCCATGACGCAGGGCTGGAATGAAACGCCAGCTCTGGTTGGGCGAAGGGTTGGGCAGTTGCAGAAGGAAGCCAAGTTAAACCCGAGGAGCGAATCTGCAAATCACGTCCCCGCTACACTAACAAATCCTCCGTTGAGAGTTTTGGAACAGCCACACGGCACTTACCGGATAGCAAAGCCACCCTCGGGGCACATGTGAAACAGCAAACCGTGAAATCCTTTGCGAAAATGAACCCCGGCCCTGGCACAACTGCCTCTGTAGTTTCCACTTCTATTCCACTCCGTGTTTTCCAGCTGCAGGTGCAGCAGCAGCTCTTTGACTCAAAAGGATGGATCCTGGCCTCTGCTCCAGCTAGTCAGGCAACTGCCAGTTTACTAGATACCAGAAAGCCGACTTCCGGGAGTTCCTCGCTCATCGCCGTCGGATCGGAAATATCCGAGCACCTTCCACGAGTGCATTCAACAACTGCCTACACATTGGTCACACGTGGTTTATCTTCTCCCCCTCCGCCCAGAAAGGGAAGCGAGCACAGTGGGGTGTCTTGTTTTGGAAGAGGAGGATTTGGGGCAGGAAGGGGGACAGTTGGAGAGCAGAGGAAGGCTGGTTTTGTTTTTATTTGGGGGGCGGGGTTAATACTTGTTTTGCTCTGTATTTCTGTCAGCCAAGGCAAGGCAAAAGAAACATGCCGTGCACTGGAAACAAAAGGTGGGGAGATTTGTGATGGTCCTTTGTCCTTATGGGAGTTCATCCGACTGTCTCAGGCTACAGCTACGCCAGTGGTCACCAACCACTAGATCGGGAGCTACCGGTAGATCTTGGAGCCTCTGTCAGGGGATCCTGACTGGTTTGGCCAGGAAGCTCTCAAGCGCTGGCACTTCAGTTGCCTCTCCCCCCACTGTCATGCTGCCCTTGCCCTCTGCCTTGGAGCTGCCCCCCAGGAGCCTCCTGCTTGCTGTGCAGGGTGTGGGAGAAGAGGGGGAGGGCTGATGTCAGGGTGTGTCCCCCCCTCCACTCCTGTACCCTGTCTCCACACAGAGAGAAGGGGATGGAGGGAGCTTAGCAATGCAAATCTCTGTCTGTCACACACACTGGCTATGTCTACACTGGCGGGTTCTTGCGCCAGAAATATGCAAATGAGGCTAAGCGTGGAATATCGCTGAGCCTCATTTGCATACCTAATGAGCCGCCATTTTTGCGGAAGAGGGTCTTGCGCCAGAAGGAGCTGTCTACACTGCCCCTTCTTGCGCAAGAAAACCCTCTTGCGCAATGCCGCTACGCTGATTATTTTCAGGATTAACGGCATTGCGCAAGAGGGTTTTTCTTGCGCAAGAAGGGGCAGTGTAGACAGCTCCTGCTGGCGCAAGAGCCTCTTCCACAAAAATGGCGGCTCAGATATGCAAATGAGGCTCAGCGATATTCCACGCTTAGCCTCATTTGCATATTTCTGGCGCAAGAACCCGCCAGTGTAGACATAGCCAGTGTGTGTGTCTTTGCCATTCTCACACACACACACTGTCCTTCCCTCTCCTCTCCCCACCCAACACATATGTGGGGTGTGGTTGTTACTCCTTTTACTGCTTGCAGAGTGGGTTAGTTTTGGTTTTGGACTGGTCTGTGCATTTCATCATTTTCATTTCTCTCTGACTCTTATATTTAATTCTTTGAGTAGTGAGTTCTCAAATGCCTAACCTGGCATGGCTGGAGTAACTATCCCTTTGGTAACTGCTGCTCCTGGACATGGCTGGCATGTCCCTGCTGTCCCTGAGAGAGGCAGGCAGGGGTCTCCACATGCTGTCCTTGCCTGCAGACACCGCTCCGGCAGCTGCCATGGATCAGTAACAGGGAACCGTGGCCAGTAGAAGCTGTGAGCTCAGTGCCTGTAGATAAGGGGCAGCACATGGCACCATTGCTGTACATGCCAGCTGCTTTCAGGAGCGGTGCAGGGCCAGGGCAGGAGTGAGCTGCCTTAACCCCACTGCTCCACCACCCGGAAGCCGTCTCAGTTAAACAGTGCCCAGCCAGAGTCTGCTTCCTGAACCCCTGTCCCAGCCCTGAACCTCCTCCTGCCCCCAACCTCCTGCCCCAGATGTGTATCCCCCTGTACCCAAACTCCTTCCCAGAGCTTGCACCCTGAAACCCCTCCTGGACCCCAATCCCTCACCGTAGGCTAGCCCATCCCACACTCCGAACTCCTTGGCCCAAGACCAGAGCCTGCCCCCCACCCAGCCTGGTGACAGTGAGTGAGGATGGGGGAGAAAGGCGGATGGAGTGAGCAGGGTGAGGCCTCGCAGAAGGGGTGGAGCAGGGCCTCAAAGGAGCGGGAAGGAAGTGGGGCAAGGGTATTTGGGTTTGAGGTAGATCTGACATTGCACTTAAATTGAAAAAGTGATCTTGTGGTTAAAAAGGTTGGAGACGACTGGTCTGCACTGCCGATGAGATCGATCCACCGGCTGTCGATTTAGCAGATCTAGGGAACGGCTGGCATGTTGACGAAAGCAACAGAGCAGTGTGCCCACTGACCCAGGGAGGTTGGCAATCAGTTTTAGATGCAAGCTGTTTTAGTCATGAGCTTTATGGGCAGCGATCGATCAAGGCAGGAGATCACAAACCACCGGAAGAAATACTACAAAAAATGTCGGGTAAAGCACAGAGTAGACTTCTAAGCCATGCAACTGCAACCGTGCACATTAAAATGCAAGTCTGGTTAGCCAGTTTCTTACTGCTAAAACGCTTTCAAGAGCATCCATAAATAGCACTTGCAAAAAACTGCTGGAAGAGGACTTTGAAATAAATATGATCCTTGTCCTACCCATCTCTGAAACAAAGAGTTGTCCTGGGGCATCTACGGTCTACACTGCACCTTTAGCTCGAAATAAGCTACGCATAGTTTATTTCAAGTCCATTCAAAATCGCTTATTTGGTAATTTGGCACTGTCTACACAGTGCCAAATTTTAAAATGACCTGCTATTCTGAAATGTCCCTTACTCCTCGTGGAATGAGGTTTACCGGGACATTGGACTAGGGAGCCCGATATATTTTGAAATAACGGGCTTGTTCAAAAGATGCGGAATAGCTATTTCGGGATACCGGAAGTATCCCAAAATAGCGCCGCAGAGGCCTTAGAGACTAACAAATATATGTAGGATCTTGAGCTTTTGTGGGCAAAACCCATTTCCTCAGATGAGCTGGAGTGGAAAAACCAGGAACCCAGAATTTATAACAGAAAAAGAAGGGAGAGGGGAAAAAAAGTACCTGTCAATTGTAGCGCTGGTGCTAATGAGGCTAATTGAGTGGGTGGAAGTGTCCCGTTTCTCACATGAAAATTAAACCAACCTTAGAACAGCTGGAGAGAGTGATACTAAATGAACCGTCAACAGAAAAAGGCCAGGTCCTTCCATGCCTAACAGCAGGGGTGGGGAACCTCAGGCGCAGCCCCCAGCTTGCCTGGATCCAGCCCCAAACTCAGAGCCCCCCCTGCCCTACCACGGGACTGTGGCACACAAAATTGAGTAGTCTGGGCCCCCCCCATACGCTCTGATGTGTGAGGGGAATGTGGGGAGTGTCTTTCTGCTTCCCAGTCGGGTGTCATGTCAGGGAGGGTTTTTTGTGTGCGGCCCCGACTGATTTTTCTGTGGGTCAGGGGCCCCGACCCCAAAAAGGTTCCTCATCCCTGCCTAACAGGTTCAGAGACTAAATGGCCACATACGGTGGTGTTCTATACAAGGCATACCATGCCACGTACCACACGGCGTGAGGTTACAATTGTACAGCATCAGCCTCAGTCTCAGGGCCCAGCTGGGTATGAAGGGAAGGCAGTAGTGATGCAGAGGATTAACCGGTTACCTGCTAAGCATCAGCTTTACTGGCATGCTTACCTAGTAACTGGTTAACTGGCAGCTCAACCCGGCTGGAGCAGCCCCACACCCGGCCCGGTTTGGCTGGAACTGCCCACGGTATGGCTGGCCCGGACAGGCTGGAGCAGCCCAGCTAGGCCCACTGTGTTGCGCCGAGGGTGGGGCACTGCTCCAGGGTTAACTGGTTAACTTTTTAACCGGGAATTTACCTCCCTAGAAGGCAGAAGGCCGGCGATGTCTTTCCTGGCCCCACAGCAGTGCCGTTATTGAGGAGACGGGGTAACATTTTGAAAAGCGCCCAAGGGATTTAAGGCCCGCTGCCGTTCCAAGTGTCAAATCTGCCGTCAATGCCAGCAGCAGTGTATCAGACCAGGTGCACAGGTGTGAGATCTCTGATCACCGTGGTTAAATATTGACTCGTGTTTTTAATTCCTAAAGGAAAGCGACGATTACCTCTTCCTTGGTAGATTACGACTCATGTGGTTTGGAACCTGAATCACAAAGCAGCCAACATGGTGAAGTGTAGCTGAGTCACAAAGGGCTTGTGGCGAGTTAAGAGATAACGGCTCCCGCTTCACGAGCCAGTTCGGCAATTTGGAAGTGTTGGTTCAGTCATCGGAGGCCAAGCAGCCTTACAAGGCACAGTGGGAGAGAAACAGAGGAGACCCAGAGGGGGCTAGTACAAATGGCAAAGGACTCTATTTCTTACATGCCCCTTATGGAGTTAAGCCTAATAAGTCTGAGCTCATTGGTTAACCTCAGTCTCCCTCCCACCCCCGAGACAGCAGTGCAGGGAGGCAGGCAGCTCCCCAGGAGCCAGTGCTCACGGGAAGCCGGCTTAAAAGTCGGCTCCCCCATGCACACTGGATCCCAGGGAGTTCCCCTTCCTCCCCCCGTGTAAGCTACTGGCACTTTCAGTGGTTACACGTTTACCTAAATAAACGCATTTTAACATCCCTACATGTAACAAGCATTGTGGCCGAAGACAATTATGCCAGAAGTGGTTTTTAAAACCCCTATCTACCAGGAACGTAGATTAGAAACAAATAGGACAACACAATGGTTAAATAATTACGTGTTTTGCATGCAGGAGACATGGCAGGTTGCCAGCTGCTTTCTGTTTCAAATCTAACCTTGCTGTATCAGTTGCAACAAGGTTGTACTGCGTACACCCTCAGGGCCTGCCTTCCAGGAGGCATCGAACTAAAGCCGGAGGAGGACACTGGCTCTCTTTCTCTCACGTGTGGAGATAAGTAACGTACACAGCCACAGACAATGACAGCCCATAGGCGCAGCAAAGGAGGTCCAGGCGGTGGATTCACTTCAGCGGCCCCACAGGCCATGGCAGAGCAATCTGGTTTGAGAAGTGGACGGGTGCTGAGGAAACAATTGTGACTCAGAGAGTGTCGTTACAGACAGACGTCCAGCAGGAGAAAATTCCTCTTTTCCGACAAGGATTTAGTAGCCTCCATCCTAGCCCCCTCTGCTGTGTTTTATTAACTGGCTGCCTTCATTTGGGGTGGTAGGGTTTTGTTAAGTTTCATTTGTATTTGTGAAGCAACCACCATGGGCAGGAATGGACATGGCTCCCTGCCCTGTGTTGGGGCTATTTACCTTTGTAATCCTTGCTCATCTCTGATCTAAGAGCGATAATGCACCTACTCAGGTGAACTCTCTCTTAGTAGAGATTGTCCAGTTTGGCCAATACACATGGCAGAGGGGCATTGCTGGCACTTGCGTTGGTGGATGTGCAGGTGGATGAGCCCCTGATGTTGTGGTGTATGTTCCCTGTGCTGATTGGGCCTCAAATGGAGTATTGTGTCCAGTTCTGGGCACCACATTTCAAGAAAGAGGTGGAGAAATTGGAGAGGGTCCAGAGAAGAGCAACACAAATGATTAAAGGTCTAGAGAACATGACCTATGTGGGAAGACTGAAAGAATTAGGTTTCTTTAGTTTAGAAAAGAGAAGACTAAGAGGGGACATGATAACAGTTTTCAAGTATTTAAAAGGGTGTCACAAGGAGGAAGGAGAAAAATTGTTCTCCTTGGCCTTGGAGGCTAGGACAAGAAACAATGGGCTTAAACTGCAGCAAGGGAGGTTTAGGTTGGACATTAGGAAAAACTTCCTACCTGTCAGGATGGTTAAACACTGGAATAAATTGCCTAGGGAGGTTGCAGAATCTTCCTCACTGGAGATATTTATGAACAGGTTAGACAGACATCTATCAGGGATGATCTAGACGGTGCTTGGTCCTGCCGTGAGGGCAGGGGACTGGATTCAATGACCTCTTGAGGTAGATTCCAGTTCTATGATTCTATGGGATAGGTCCTGTGATGGTGTAGCTTGTATAGCTGTGTGGACACAGTTGGCAACGGAGTTTGTTGCAGGGGTAGGTTCCTAGGTGAGTGTGTCTGTATTGTGTTGTGTGGCTGCTGCTAAGTATTTGCTTCAGATTGGGGAGCTGTCTGTAGCCGAGGACTGGCCTGTCTCCCAAGGCCTGTGAGACTGAGGGATCGTTTTCCAGAATAGGCTGTAGATTGTCAATGATGTACTAGCGGGGTTTTAGCTGGGGGCTGTTGGTAAACAACAGAACACCTGTGGTTATCACATGTTACTCAGAGGCGTAGTCAATGAGGTTCCTCGCTGAGTAAGGAGTTCACAATCTGCCCGGTTTTAGGAACTTAGGCTACATCTAGAGTGCAGCTCTTTTACGGGATACTGGAGATATCCCGGAGATGCTATGCCACGTCTAAGGAACGCATCCGCTTTTCCAGAAAAATTTTCGAAAAAGCGGACACGTTCTTTCACCATCCCTGTAAACCTTGTTTCACGAGGAAGAAGGATGGCTCGAAAGAGAAGATTTTTCCAAAATTTGGCGCTGGGTAGACGCACCAAATGTCGGAAAAGCCTCTTTCGAAAGAAAAGCGGGAAAAGATAGGCAAATTGCGGTTCGCAATTTGTGTATGTTTCTCCGACTTTTCTTTGTAGTGTAGACATAGCGTTGGATATGAATTAAGGAGCCTAAATTCAGTCACCTTGTCCCTTGATTTCAGTGCTGGAGAGGTGCGGGGAAGCCTGTCCAAACACTAATTCATTGAGTGCATTCACACTTGAAAGGAGGAACGATGCTTGCAAAACCTTTACTCCTCGGCTTTCCCCATCCTCACTTCAACCTACTGCATTGGTCAAAGAGACAGAATGAGACAGTTTTGCCACCTACCCTTCTACAGTGTCATGGGAGTGCTGGAGGAATCCACAGGGGTGAAAGGCAGAAAAAGCCTTCAGGTGTCTGCTAGCCTGTGACTGTCCAGTGGTTGCTCTCGTAGTGCTGGCTCTTCAGGACAAACTAACACACCTGGCGTTTTCTGAAAATCCCAGCAAAGCTGTGCACTGCTAGAAACTGTGCAAAACAGGCAACATGCTAAAGAGTGTGAGTATCTAAATGCAGAAGACGCCGGAAAGTGACCTGTACTTAAATACACGGGAGGTCCACAACCGCAAAGACTATCTGAAAATCATTAAACAGGACTATAGCATCTCTACGTGTCTAGAAGGTATTTTTTAAGCAAGATCAGTAGATTTGATTATAGCCCCCTGGTGGAGTAGCTGGGGGAAATGGAGGGAAAATACCAGAAAAGAGGTGGGGGGGGAGGTTAGTTGGTTGGCTTGTGTCCTAATGCAAATTGAGGTTCCCCAATTTTGCCATAATACATTTTTGCCATCTGTGCTTTTCCATTCTCAGCCAGACAGAAAAGGACACATCAAGGCCTCCCCCAACAGTGATGTGTGTGTGTGTCTGTGCATGTGTGTGTGTGTCTGTGCTGTCTCAGGTCCGTAGTGCTGCCTGCTGTGAAGTGGTGAACCTGAGTGAAAACCAGGGGCTGATGGCTGGGGGAAGCAAGCCGCTCAAGGCCTGGGCAAAGGAGTACAAGACGAACGTTCTTCAGTCCTCATGGCTGCAGCACAGTGGTGGCTTAGGTGAGGGCTCTATGCAGGGGGCAGAGAAATTACGCTGGGGGGACAAGAAGAACTTCTTGAATGTAAATTTAGAGCTAGCACCTGTCCCAAAGTGCATGTTACCGCCCAGATTTTGATGGCTGGCATGGTGCATTGAAAACTATAAGGAAATTGGAGGCTTTCACATTAAATGGGGGGGGGGGAAGGTTCCTGGTCCTGCTGGGAGGTTTGTGCACAAACGGGACCTTGCAGCAGTCTGTTTTCAGGGAGCCACCCACTTTGAATGTCTCTGGTTGTGGGTTCCTGCGTGTTCGCAGTACGACCTTGCAATCTTCCAGCAAAAGTTTTCATCTAACTCCTGTGTGCACAGGGTGAACACGTAGATCCTCCACACAAAAAAAGTCATTTTATTTGGTGGCGATACTCCATCCACACGTGGGGAGGTTACTGGATTGGCTAGTGATGTGTTGGCATACAGGAATACAACACACTCCTACTGAGCACAAAGGGTCCCTTGGAGACAACAGCAAAGGTAGGAAGCCCAAGCATGTGTAATTCCAACAAGAACATGTCACCATACCCCAGGAAATAATGTATAGTTACGGCAATTCACAAGCAACCTAAAATTAGCGCTACAAGGGGACAACCAGGGTCATAAAAATGGACTTTCCATTGATCTTAGATGTGTCCTAACAGACGAAGCGACATATGCATATTACAGGCATGTTTCTCCATGAGGAATTGCACCATGGATCCTTTACCCATGGTGCCACGGTGGGACGTGAGCAGAATATGCAAAACCGATGCTCATGCTACAAATGGGAGATCCTCAGTGAAAAAATATCCCTACGTAAAAGAATAAATGGACACAAATCAGATATTAGGAATGGCAATATACAAAAACCTGTAGGGGAACACTTCAATCTCCCTGGACACACAATTGCAGATCTAAAGGCAGCCATCCTGCAGCAAAAAAACTTCAAGACCAGACTTCAAAGAGAAACTGCTGAGCTACAGTTCATCTTCAAGTTTGACACAATCAACTCAGGATTAAACAAAGACTGTGAATGGCTCGCTAACTACAAAAGCAGCTTCTCCTCTCTTGCTATTCACACCTCCAGATCAGCTACTAGAAGTGGGCCTCATCCTCCCTGATTGGATCCACCTCGTCATCTCTAGCCTGATTCTGGCCTGCATATTTATACCTGCCTCTGGAAATTTCCACTACATGCATCTGATGAAGTGGGTCTTTGCCCACGAAAGCTTATGCTTCAACACTTGGGTTAGTCTATAAGGTGCCACAGGACTCCTCGCTGCTTTTTCAGTGAAAAAAGAAATCAGAGAGGGATTTTGCTCTATAACAGCAGATAACATTAAGAAATCTGCTGTGTGTGCCCCAGACGTCCTAGTCTAAGTTCTCAGCAGTGGTTCAGCTAGGGGACTATTTGAAACTCGTTGGCACATGTCATTTGTATTCTATCTATATGGAAAAACAGGAGTGGATAATACATATTGACACCCGCATATTCACTGCAATTGGGTAATTAATATAAGGACAGAGAAATGCATCTGCACAGACCAGCATTAATTTGGAGGTTTGATATTGGACTTAGACCTCCAATTTTCTCTGTAATTTTAATATTTCCAGAGAGAAGAAAAAAATTTAGAACATAAAAATTGAGAGGGAGAATCTTGGATTAAGGGAAGGGTTTTCATAGAACATTTAGGCTGTGTCTACACTGGCGCGTTCTTGCGCGATAACGGCCGCTCTTGCACAAAAACATGCCGCCTGTCTACACTGGCCGCGCGTTCTTGCGTGAAAACGGCCGCTCTTGCACAAAAACATGTCGCCTGTCTACACTGGCCACGTGTTCTTGCGCAAGTAAACTGATGTTGTACTGTAGAAAATCAGGGCTTCTTGCGCCAGAACTCTGATGCTCCCTCTCAGGAAGAAGCCCTCTTGCACAAGAGCTCTTCCAGAAGAGGCCAGTGTAGACAAGCAACATGAATTTCTTGCGCAAGAAGCCCCTATGGTTAAAATGGCCATCAGAGCTTTCTTGCGGAAGAGAGCATTTACACTGGCATGGATGCTCTTGCGCAAAAGCCCATGCCAATATAGACGCTCTCTTGTGGAAGAGTTTTTGCACAAGAACTCTTCCGCAAAAGAGTTCTTGCACAAGAAGCTGCCAGTGTAGACGTAGCCGAAATTCGTGTTGTGCTAACTCTGTTCCCACTGAAGACAATGGTGAAACCCCTATTGATATCAATGGGCACAAAGTTTTGAAAGTCAACTTTTTATAACATAAAAAGACCAGGCTAGGTCAGACCAAAGGTCCATCTAGCCCAGTATCTTGTCTGCTGACAGTGGCCAATACCAGATGCCCCAGAGGGAGTGAACAGAATAGTTAATCATCATGTGATCCCTCTCCTGTTATCCATTTCCAGTCTCTGACAAACAGAGACTGGGGACACCATTCCTACCCAGAGTGGCTAATAGCCATTGATGGACTTAACTTCCATGACTCTATCTAGCTCTTTTTTTTTTGAACCCTGTTAAGGTCCTGGTCTTCACAACATCCTCTGGCAAGGAGTTCCACAGGTTGACTGCGTGCTGAGTAAAGAAAAACTTCATTTTGTTTGTTTTAAACCTGCTACCTATTAATTTCATTTGGTGACCCCTAGTTCTGTTATAGGAACAAGCAAATAACTTTTCCTTATTCACTTTTTCCACACTAGTGATTTTATAGACCTCTATCATATGCCCCCTTAGTCTCCTCTTTTCTAAGATGTAAAGTCTTTTTAATCTCTCTTCATATGGAACCCATTCCAAACCCCTAATCATTTTTGTTGCCCTTTTTTGAACCTTTTCCAATATATTTTTTCTGAGATGAGGCAACCATATCTGTACGCAGTAGTCAAGATGTGGGCGTACCATGGATTCATAGAGGTAATAAAATGGTCTCTGTCTTATTCTCTATCCCTTTTTAAATATTTCCTAACATTCTGTTAGCTTTTTTGACTGCCGCTGCACATTGAGCAGATGTTTTCAGAGAACTATCCACAATGACTCCAAGATTCTCTCTCTTGAGTAGTTGTAGTTAAATGAGTCCCCATGATATTGTGTGTATAGTTGGGATTATTTTTTCCAATGTGCATTACTTTACATTTATCAACACTAAATTGCACTTGCCATTTTGTTGTCCAATCACTTAGTTTGGTGAGATTCTTTTGAAGCTCTTCACAGTCTGCTTTGGTCTGAACTATCTTGAGCAGTTTAGTATCATCTGCAAATTTTGCCACCTCACTGTTTACCCCTTTCTCCAGATCATTTATAAATAGGTTGAATAGGTTGAGTCCCAGTACGGACCCTTGGGGACCCCACTAGTTACCTCTCTTCATTCTGAAAACTTACCATTTATTCCTAACCTCTGTTTCATGTCTTTTAACCAGTTATCAATCCATGAAAAGACCTTCCCTCTTATCTTATCTTAACTTTTAAGTATATCGTTATTCTCTTTGCCTATGTAAATTGACCAAATCTGTGAAAATAAAGCATTTTAATAAAGCCCAGGAGTCCTGTGTGGAAAACAATATCTAGCAGGCGGTATAGTCTTCTATTCTTGTTTTTATGACCTTTATAAACTTAGAAAATACTTTAGTTTGACCCTCCCAGCTGTGACTACAACCAACAATTGAAATAGCAATACTGCCTTAATGACAAACCTAATTTTGGAAAACAAGGCTTACGATACAAAAATAACCCACGGTTAGCGTTGCTATTAGATGAATGTTCGATGTTGCATGTTTCACAGAGATTTCTGCCATTTTGTAACATGCTAGCGCTGACACCCTGCAACACAATCATGGGACATATACAATCTTTATGCAAGCCAAAGACATTCATAGCAGGCAAGAAATGTGGTGGAACTTTGCCATGGGATTATTTTTAATTGGGCTAAACTGTGCTGACCAGCAGATGGCAGCCTATAATCATGTATGCATATGGTGCATGCAGAAAACTTAACAGCTGTCCTACGGCTTCAAGGTTAGCTAACCACAAGAGCTAACTGGGCTCTGAGACCCTTGCTCGTTGGGGCATCCTAGAGTTTGGCTCCAACCACTCCATAGCAATTTTAGAACCTGGCAGCCTGAGTCCCCCAAGCCTGAGTCAGCTGACCTAGGCCAGCTGTGGATGTTGAATTGCAGCATAGATGTAGGCTTGGTTGCTAGAAGCAGCAGAAGCTTCAATGCTCCAGCTCTTAGCAGCCTTACTCCCTTTTTATGAGGAAGCTGCATTCTTCCCCAAGGGCAGAATCAGACCCTGGGGAAACTCTAGGCATGTCAGTGGGTAACCCCGCTACATCGCAAGATCCCATCCAGGGATGAAAACAGTCAGTCGAGGAGAAGTATAGTAGGATGGTGACTAATGCAGGACAAGAAAAGAAGCTGGCTTCTGGAGAGATGAAGGGGTAGGGCATGCGGACATGAAGAGCATCTTCTGCCTCTTTGCCTCGTTCTGGTGACCAGCGGACTCCTCATTAGGAAGCTTCCCAAGCAGCCACTACAAGTCTGGTGCGCGGCAGCCCACGGCTTCCTCCCCGGCTCAGCTAAACGCTGAGCAGCCTAAGGTGGCAGGAATGCACCCCCCCTGCAAAGGAGACAAGGGGCGTCCGGAGCTCGCGGCCAACCCTGCAGAGCTGTATGCGCTCGCCTGCAGCACGCAGATCCTCCCACAGAGTTGCACAGGACTCGTCCGACAACGCGCAGGTTTAATGGTAAACGTGCCCCAAGCGTTTGCAGGCTCTCAGCCAGGCTGAAGTACACTATCCAAGCATCTCGATGCCCGTCCCTCCTCAAAGAGCGGGGGTGCACTGATCCCGCATCAATTGCCTTCCCGTCCTCAGCTGCCCTAGAAAATGGTATTCATTTTCAAGTGGGTTGGGCTCCTCAGAGCCACTTCCAGCTCTTTTGCTCCAGAAAAGCAATGAAGGTCCAATAGGAGTTCCAAAAGGCAGACCAACGCCGGTCCCACACTGATCTGCCAGGAGTGTAGGCCGCTGAGCTCCTGGAGCAGGAGCCAGTATCCTGCATCTCCAGCATCAAAAATTTAAAAAAAGAGGCAAGCAAAGCAGCTATTCCTGCATTAACTCTGCCCCAGTGCTTGGTAAGCGGAAGAGTCTTCTGAGTTATTGGGGAATTTGTGTTGCTATTTCTGTGTAGGGAAACAGCATGGTGACACACCGGTGTTGTGTTTTTCTACCACAAAGGGCAAGAATCTCTACTGGCGTTTACTCCAGTCACATCTATGGAATTACACCAGCAGGGAATATCACACCCCTCTCCCCCGCTTATTTACCAATTGCAATTAACTTGCTACTAACGACAGCAGAGCCCCAGAATGAGTGGGCATCTTTGGAGTCCTGCAGAGTCCTAGTTTCATTGCTGCTCACTAGTGCTGACTCAGCTTCATGGCAGAGTTTGCATTCCACAGCCAAGCCTAGGAATGGATGTACCCAAGCCTTACAGGTCTGTACACCCACTGCTTTGGGTTGGGATTTTCAGACAAACAGCCTGGGGCACACCAGTCTATTAGAACTGGACATTTAGTTCCTTTAGGCCACCCAATGGAGGAAGCAACCTTAGGTTGCCAGATGGTTTCAACAAAAATACCGACACCCTCTCCCCCTCAAAAAAAAAAAAACACCAGGGAAAAAAGCGGGGGGGGGGGGAGACCAAAGTTGTTGAGGAAAACAAAAAGAACCCCAAGAGTTAAGCAAAAAAATAAATAAAATAAAACAGCCTTAAAACAGCATGCCCGTTTAATTGCGTGCAGAGTCAGAATAGGGATAGGAAGAGAAGAAGTTGAGCACTAAGACCTAGGGAAGACATTGCTTCCCCTTGCTCAGGTCTTTAGGTTTTTTGCCAGCAGCCATCTTCTTTTCTTGGTCGAGCCAGAAGGGAGCTTCCCTGCGGAACCAGGTAAGAGGGTTGGGGGGGAGGCCGGGGGGAGGTGGCTGGGCTCAGTTGCTGAGTGTGTCGTAGGGTTGCCAGGTGTCCAGTATTTTCGCCTCCTAGCAGGGAAAAAAACAGAAAATACCGGACATTTTAGGTGTCCGGTATTTTCTGAATTTTTTTTTACCGGACAGGAGGCGAAAATACCGGACTGTCTGTGTCAATACCGGACACCTGGCAACCCTAGCCAACCTGATAGGCTCCATCGTGAAGGTTGCAACTGGATTTGTTTTTGAAGCAGAACTTAATTTTCTCTATTTTATTCAAGTAATCAACGTTAGTCTCCAAATGTGAACACCCTCATTCCCCAGAGGAAGATACATTTTCCGTACTGCTTTCTTGATAAACGATTTCTTCGCAGGGGCTGAGGGATTGTTGGCTAAGCACGCCCCTTTGAAAGTGCTCCCGGCTCTCACCGTTCCCCCTGCAAAATCTTTTAGCTAAAGATCCACATTCCCTACACATCCCACACGTCACACACAGACAGTTCCAGAACAGCTCAGGACAGGGCAGCTCCTAATTTCACAAAAAAGCAATCCCCATTGGCTGGCATAATCCATTTGTACATCCAAGATCAGTCCAGGGAACCATCACGTTCCAGAACCGACCTCGGCCCTTCAACACTGCTGGTCAACCTCATCAGCTTTGCTCCTCAGGGACACTTGTCGGAGGCTGGCTAAGCAGCAGGGAGCAGGCCCATGAGGTGGCCACGGGCACCCTTGATGCATTGGCCATCAGCAGTGGGAAAGTCACCTTTGGCCTCTGACACAAGCTGGCAGGATTTGCCTGAAACAACCCGCTCTGTGAGCGGAGCAAAGGATTGCCTGAGTTCTGCTTATGCCTAATGGCTTATTGCGCTGGTGGGATACCAAGGAAGCAGGAATGACTCTCAAGGCAGAGATACTCCAGGCTGAGCCGTCCTGCTGGAGGAACCCTAGGAGTAGGGTGACCAGATGTCCCACTTTTAAAGGGACAGTCACTTATTTAAGGCCTCCTGCTGCAGTCCTGACTTTTTCTTAACAATGGGCAAATTGTCCCATATTTTCTGCCTCCTCCCATGAGTACTGGCAAGCTCTGCTGCTGGCCGGATCCAGGCTTGCCAGCTGCCTGCCCACCAGTGGTAAGTGCAGGGGGTTGAGTGTACAAGGCTGGTGGCTGGCCTGGGTTTGGGGATTTTTGTTTTTTTCTTTTGCAGTACACAAGTGATTAGCAAGAGTAAACTCCCCTCATTTACCCCTAAAGGGAAAGCCAATAGCTTGACAGAATCTCTCAGCCTCTTCGGCTTCCTTCCTTTGCCTCTTTCTGACATAGGGCTTTTTACATACTCTCTGGCTCAGCTGTTTCTAGTCCTCCAGAAAAATGACATCACCCCAAAGCCCACAGAAGCTGCAAAAATTAAAGGTTCCCTTCTGCTAGCCCTTCCCAGAAGTTAGACGCTCCCTGGACAGCCTGAGGCAGAAGTGCAAATAAATTATAAAGTCCCCAACCTTTCTTGCATCGGTTGCTCCCTGGGTCACATACAACCAAACAAACTTCCCCTACTGGAGCACCCACCTGCAGACAGGCAGGGGGACCTTTAATGCAGAAGCTCTCAGTAGCTCTAACTTCTGTTTCTTCCTGGATTTTCTGTTAGTTATGGGCAAAGGGAATCATTTATATGCCCTCCCCACTCAGCCCTTTCCCAGGATGCCTTGTGGCAACAGCCTTTAACTCCCAGCCTGCGTCCAGACTACAAGCCCTATGGTAATTTGGTGCTGCACCTGTCTTAAGGGGTCAGGATACCCCATCCCTAGAAAGCAGTGTAAAAATGCTGTTCCATGCAGGGTGACTTTTCCAACTTCTTCTATTTTATTTTTCCAAAAATTAAAAGGAAGATTCACATTTATGTCCATGTTGGTGACCTCAACCATTCCCCTAAAAAGAACTTACAACAGAACTGAAACTAAACAAATTCAGACTGGAAATACCTTGGCATTTTTTAAAAAGTGATAGTAATCAGAACCCTTGGAACAATTTACCAAGCTTGTGGTGGATTTTCCATCACTGGCAATTTTTAAAGCAATTCTAGATTTAAAAAAAGACATTGACTTTTTCAAACAGGAATTAATTCATAGTGTATATTAAGCAGGACTAAATGAAGATAAGGGTCCCTTCTGACCTTAGTCTCTATGAAAGCCACACCGTAAAATGCTGTCAGCAGGCCAGCACAGTCAGGTAACTAAAGCATTCCACCATCAGCAAAGAGCGCTGGTGATAACTAGAAAGGCGTATTTGCCGTGCACCAATTTGTTACACAAACAATGAAAAAATCCAGCCATTCCATGCCATAAAAAAAATGTTTCTTGGTACCTAGTTGTACAGCAGAAACCCTAGCTGTACTGCCGCCCTGTTTTCAATGTTCAGCCGCACATCATGGTAGGTCTTGGTGCAACGGTTGCAAGACTCCATAAGAGGCATAAGGAGCCTGAAATGGCTACCAATGTGTCCAAGCTGCTATAAGGCATCCTAGAAAAGATGGGCCAAAAATGCCATGCCTCCACCCAATCTATTCTGGCCAAAATGGAACAAAGTAACTTTCTTGTTGGAACGTTCAGACTCTGATCCCCTCAGATTTGATACGGACTGATTTCTGGAAAACTGGAGAACACTACTAAGTGACAAATTAGTTAGACTCAGAATTGACATTTTGCATTATCAGAAACTCAGCTTTCAGATACAGGTTCCAGCCGAGAGAATGATTACACCACAGTCTGGCCTGGGAAGCCAGCGGCAGAAAGAGCAGGGAGTAAGCTTTGCTATTAGAAGGAGCTTCCTATATTCCTATGAACGTCTGCTTAGGGTCGATGCACCTATCCAGTAAGCTCGCGACAAAGACAGGATCGTTTTCTACCAGCAACTTGAGGTAGAGATTGAGCAAACTCACAGAAACGAGACCATGCCGAGCACACAATGGCAACACACACTGCGCTGGCTCACTATAAAATGGGCTTAACAAAGACTCCCTGAGCCATCTAGCTCTGCATTGATCCTCTTTTCTGCCACCTCAGTATTCCTGGCTCCTAACCCAAAGAGCACTGCTATGCACATAGAGTGATACTTACTGGGCAAGATCAGTTATAACATTAAATAACATTGGGCTGATAACACTTCCCAGGGATGTACCATTTTTAATATTATATATTCAACATAACTTTCTCAGTGTGGATCCTCATGGTCCTTTTACTCAAAAATTCTCCAAGCCTCCCCTATATTCTTCTCCTTAGAGTGAGCACACCTACATTGTACAATAAGCCTTCCCACCATAGCTTTTCAGCCATGTTTTGGAGGCGCACTGTGGGTTGGGGCTGGGCCACTCTGCTTCCCACCCCTGCAGTGAATGCAGGGGGGTGACCCCCCCATGCCGGTGCCAAGCCCCCAATAATCCCCTGGGGTCATGTCACTCTGTGGGGCAGACTTAAGGAAGGAGTGGAGTGGGAGGACAGAGCAGGGAGGGAAGAGGCAGGGTGGAGTGGGACCTGGGGTGTGGGTGGGGGACGCTGCTGCCCATCACCTTGGATGACACCTGGCTAGAGGGGTCAGCTCAACCTTTGTCTTTGAGAAACAAGTTGACCCCCTGGCTAGGTTTGGCTGGCAATAAACACGTTTTCTGTCATAATCTCCGTTGCCGGCTTTCCGCATGCGGTTCCTGACCCCGTTCCCCATGGCACGATGGGCCCAGGAGGGCTCCACTTTTCCCAACCACACCTCACAAAGGCCGAGTTTGGACCACGCCAGTTGTACACAGGCGCGTGAATGCGGTGGAGCTGGGTCACAGGGGGGGGAGGCGCCTGCTAAATAATGACTCTACAACAGGAGTGGGGAACCTAAGGCCGGGGGGGGGGGGCCAGATGCGACCCTTGGCTTGCCTGGGTCCGGCCTTCAAGGCTTGGCGCTCCCCCCAGCTTTGGGGCGCCCCCGCCGCCATCCCTGGACTGGGGCGCACACAATCTACTACTAGCCCGCCCCCCAGGCTCGGGTGGGCGAGGGGAGTGTGTGTGTGTGGGGTGCCTCAGTCAGGGGTCAGCCAGTGAGGGCTTGGGGGCGGGCTTTTTGCTTCTCCCTTGTGTGGTCCCTCCCCCAGCGGCCTTGAGCCCCAGGGGCGGGCGGTGACCCAGCTCGGGAGGGGAGGCGCCCGGCGCGCACCTGCCGGGCCGCCTGCCTCCCCGCGCGGCGCCAGCAGAGGCCGCCGCGGGCCGCTCCCCGGGGGAAAGGGGCGGCGCGGGTGGCCGCAGGCTCCCGGCGCAGGGGCCGGGCATGGAGCAGACGCGCGGAGGCTGGCGCGGAGTGTGCCCGGCGCTCGCTCCTCTCCTCGGGGGACCATGCTGCGCCCGGCGCCCCTCGCCGCCCTCCTCCTCCTCCTCGCGGCAGGTAAGCGCGGCGCGGGCCGGTGCCCCCGGGCCGGGAGCAGCTGCCTGCCTGCTGCAGCCGGCGCCCCCCCCGTCGGCCAGCGCTGGGGAGGTGCCCCCCCCGGCAATGGGGTGCGCCCCCCCGGCAATGGGGTGCGCCCACCCCCTCCGCGCGCCTCTGGGTGGCCCGTCCTGCACCCCGCGGGTGTCTGGGGGTGCCACCCCTCCAGGGTCACCCAGCCAGTCCCGTGTGCCCGGCTGCCGTCGCTCGGAGCCCCCCCGGGCCCAGGCCTGGCGCCGCAGCGAGGAAACCCAGCTGCTGAGGCCAGGTGCCCTTCTGCTGACCTACGGGCGGCTCCTGCCTCCAGCGCTCACTCGGCCAGATGCACGGCGCGGGGCCGGTGGGTGGATCCCCCGCGGGCCAGTGCCTCCGTCTCCGGGCTGACTCAGCTACAGCGCCGCGCCGAGCAGCTGACCGGCCCGTTGCGTTGCCACCAGCGGCGCGGTGGGGAGGCTCTGCGGTCCATTGGCATCTGGGGCAGAAGAGGAAGCAGCTGTCCTGCCGGGGACAGGTGGGGGAGGCGCTTAGAAGGAGGCTCTGGCAGGACTAAGGACGATTCTGACCTGCCTCTGGTGGGCCTGGGATTATCCCAACTTCATGGGCCTGCCAGTCAACTTTCCTTCCTTGCATATGCGCCTGCCTGTTAAAAAAAACTCAGAACCCCATTGAGGGGTATGGATGCTAAGGTCAGAAGGGACCCTTGTGATTATCTAGTCTCACCGCCTGTATAACACCCTCCATAGGACTCCCCACAAAAAATTCCCAGTGCTGATCTTTGATAAGCACATGCAATCTTGATTTACAAATGGTGGAGGATGGAGAATCCAGGGCTACTCCGGTGCAGGTGTGTTTTAGAGGCCGGAGAGATCCCTTGTAGCGGCTGAAATGTGAAACTTGCAGATTGTGGAGAGCGTCTAGTTTTTGAGGGGTGATTATTACTTTACCCGCACAGCAAGAATGGAGTCTAACTTACTGGACTGCAGTTTTACACATGAGCTTCTGTAATACGTTAGCAAACGTTATAATGGCGAAAAATGTGATTCATACCTCTAGTGCAGTGGTTCCCAAACTTTTCGGCATCACGCCCCCATTTTGATTTTTGAAAAACCCTCACGCCACATCCCCCCCAACAGCAAAATTTGTTGAGCCAAAAAAAAAAAGGAACTGACCAGGGGCAGCAAAACTTGATGGGGGGGACTGGGTTGCCTCGTGCCCCCCCTGGAATTTCTTCACGCCCCCAGTTTGGGAACCCAAATGATAAATCATTTGTCTAAGATAGCATTTGGGGTGGGGGGTTTCCTAAACAAGTATTTCAAATGTCGGGGGAAAATGCTACAATATGCTTTCTAATTGTTTCAGTCCACTGAAAAAGATTGAAGGTTTACAACCATAGTTTAGCAGAAATCTCTCCCATTTATACTAGTTCCCCAAAACATGCTCCGTTTGCTAATAAGGACTTGTCTGCGTTAAAGCCGCCTTCCTATTGGAGGAGTACAGACCCGATTGAAAGAGAAACATTCTGACATCCTTCTGCGAAGTATTTTTACAGCTCTCGCAGTCTGTCAGTGGGTGAGCTCTTTTCCTCGCGATTTGATAGTAGTAAAAGGGGTGGGTGGGGGAGGGGGGAGAGGTAAGTGTTACATGGTAAGCCATATGGCAGGAAGAGAGTGCGTGTTTTTAACCGTGCCTGCTAGCAGAGACAGGCCTGACATGAGCCAAACCATCCCTGAATGCTGGGGAAGTAAAGTCCAGCCACAAAGTTTATAATGGGAGCCATTCTGAGAATGCTCCCAGGCCCAGACATTGCTGGTCAGACCCATCCCTATTAACTGGGAACGGCTGCAAACAGAAGAGGGCAGGTGCCTTTGTTATGCAGATCCCAGCCTTTTGTCCGTCCCTGTCCCCCACCCCACAGCTCCCTGGATTTGACAGTGCCCTTGCTGTGCAACCGGAGCCAGGTGACTGGAGGGTGAGATGCACCATCTTAAACCCTTTAAGGACCTGAGCCGGGGCTCTCAGCTCCAGGCAGCATCCTGCCCAGCCCCCATCCTCCTCTGCATAGCTGTCCTGGGGCTAGCAGCAGCCAAGTGGAGTTCCTGATTAGGGATGTGAAAATGTAACCGTTTACACTTAAAACCTGGCTCCCCATGCCTACCGGCTCCCGCCTGCCCCTCTCCCCTGCACTGCTGCTTCTGATTCAGAGTCAGCACTGGGGGGAGAGGCTGTGTGTAACCATGTAAACGGTTACACTTTCAGATTCCTAATCAGGAACTCCACTTGGCTGCTGCTAGTCCCGGGACAGCTGCCTGAAGTTGGGGTAATCCCAAAATCGCCAGAGGCTGGTCAGAATCATCCCTAGCCCTCCAGTCTCAGTCTTTCCTGCCTCGGGCACCTAGTTTCAGTCTATTCCCCCTGCCCCTGAAAGCAGGGCTCTTCTCCGCATTCAAACCAAGCAGCTTGGTCCTGGAGAGATTCTCCCTGCTCTCCCTTCAAGTGCTTGGCGCCTGCTGGGGGAGGGAAGGCAAAACACTTCCATGCCATCCGCCCTTCAACACAAGGGCACGATGCATTTCAGTCAGGCTGCAGTGAAAAGGGTCAAGCCTCCTTGCCCAGTCACTTGTACAGGTGCTTTTTGCATTTCTGCCCTGCTGCTGAGACAGCCCATGGAGTCAGGATCTTTAATACATAACGGTTTAAGTGGGCTGACCCTACCAAGCCTTTTGCACGTGAGCAACTTCTTTGATGGGGGAGTTTCATTAACTTCCTTGGGATGCTCCCGTCAGTAAAGTTACTCACAAGCAGAGACACTGCCAGGATCAGTCCCCCTCCGTCCTGTGTGATGTTTCCCTGCAGTACAGACACTAACCCGCAGCGTTCCAGTCAGGTAGGGGGCTATTACCTTCATTTCACCCAGGAGAGCTTTGTAAAAGCCAGGAGATGGAAGTGAAGTTTTGGTGTGGATGCGGATTTGCCCAACCCCTGAGAGTCAGGAGAGGAAATTTTGATATTGTCCCTACTGGCCAATAATAGCAGAAAATGGCTGTAGAGTTTAAAGCAAAGGACCGGAGATGGTCTCCTTTAGTATGCACTGCAAGAGTCTGGTAATTCAGCCCTGAAGTTACACAACTTACTTTCAAATGTGGTTGCTGCTTGAATGGTGTTTGTTATCACTTCTTCCCTGCTGCACAAAATCACTTACTAGTTCACTCAAGCAGAAGCTCGCTAATTCAGAAACCCAGTAATTCTCTCAAATGACAGTCTCACTGCGCTGCTCACAGATAGCAACGGATTTATTTCAGGGTTGCAACAAGACTTCAGTACATTTACCAGATATGCTACAATGATTAACTGTCAGGATAATAGTCACACTTTATAGTAAGAGTATATATAACCTTATAAAGAGTGTAGGGTTAGATACCTAATGGTTAATAGGGAAAAGTCCAACAGATTAAAATTGAGGTGCTCTTAGCTATCTATAACCTGTACTGCTCATATAGTAACATGCTTATAGCATTTATCGATGGTTAATCTTTTAAAAACAGTTTATTACAGAACACTTTATAGTATGTGTCTCCAAGTACGTTGTCCAAAGAAGTGAACAAGTCCAGTTTGTGATGAAACACTTAATGGGGTTTAATTTTGTTTCAAATTGCATGTGTTTATTTGCAAATTTTTAGTATTTGTGGGTTTTAATAATACAATAGCTGCACAACATGCAAATGGCATTTACTTTTATATACATAGCTGATTGGTAGCCACTAACCTTTGCTTCTACGTAAGGTCAAAACTAGCCTTTACAAATACTTAGGACTACGATTTGGCTACTTCTCCATGCCACAGCATCAACATGAATGCAACACTTTGCTGTAACTTCAGTGGAATGATCTGTCAGAAGTTGGCTTTGATGGCTCCTCGGAAAACACACACACACACACACACACACACACACACACAAAACTTAGCAAGGTCAAGGAAGAACCGCATTTGTTGTCATTTCTAACTCTAAACTTAGAGTTGAATCGAGGTTGTTGAAATCTGAAAGCCAGTAGCAAATGTACACAGAGTATTTCAAACCCATTGTATTTGCATATCCACTATATATTTTAAAAAGTGTGTCCATCTGGGAGTCTGTTAGTTCAAGAACTCCTCCTGAACAGGAAGAGCTTGGGCTACCAAATTTGAAATGCAGCTTCCTCTTCATAACATAAAGCAACATGAAGGGTTGGTTGTGCCAGGACAATGGGATGCGTGTGGAATGCAATTGTTTCCCATTCAACGGAAAGGGAGGGCTGTGAGAGCAGGGACAGTTATACCCCAGAGTGACCACAGCGGGGCTGCAAGGACAGGGGACAGGCATACCCTAGAGTGACCACAGGGGGTCAGAAAATGCTCCAGCTCCCAGGAACAGCGGCTGGCTGGCAGTATGGCCCCCGCAACCCCAGCCTACCCCAGGGAGCAGTTGCCATCTAGCGAGCATCGAACCCACCAGCCTGGACCAGCCCTGAGGAGAAGCCAGTTGCCACCCCCATCCCATCCCGAGCCCCACACTCCCCAACCCCCTGCTGTGACTCCTGCACCCCCTGCCCTGAGCCCTTCCTCACCCCCTAACTCCGACTTCTGCCCTGTGCCCCCCACATCACCAAGCCCCTGCCCTGACTCCTGCATACCCCTCAGCACCCTGCCCTGAGCCTCTCCCCAGGGACCTGAGCAATGCTGAGTCACTCTGCTAGGGTACACATCAGTGTAGGCGCCTTTATCAAGAGCAGTGCCTAGATGAGGTTGCACCCGTGTTTCCATCCTATGGTTTCATTTTCAGGTGGGTGTAACTTCTTGGCTTGAATTTGGCTGGTTTGTTCTCAGTCCAGGAGTTTGGAAAGATAGTTATTCAGAGACTTTTAGCACAAATAATTCATTGGTTCCTGCTGCTGGTGTTTGCTGAGGATGGGGGAACTCAGGGCAGGCGATGAATACACATTTCTCATTCCTTCCGAAAATATCCAGAAGAGCTTTTTATAAAGCTGTTGTGTGGCAGGGGCAGAAGCTCAATATTTTGTCAGGGAAATAGACGGACATATGCCTTTTGGGGATTATTTAAAAATCAGATCTCATATTTATGGGCATTCCCCTTGTCAAGTGTTCATTCATACTGGGTTTCAGTAGTCATCAAAGGGTTCCTCTGCCAGGCAGATCACTTCCTCTGTTCTCAGGACTTCCCCACCACGATCCATTTTTCCAAGAATGGCTGGTTGCAGTTTGCACTAGTTTGTTGCTTCTCTAATCCAGGCAAGCATGCAATGTTCTACTGGAAGTGGTCGACCCCTCAAAGCGCCACAGCGGGGTCAATAGGTCCTTCCGGGATGTTTGGCTTAAGAACATAAGAACGGCCAGACTGGGTCAGACCAAAGGTCCATCTAGCCCAGTGTCCTCTCTGCTGACAGTGGCCAATGCTAGGAACCCCAGAGGCGTGAACAGAAGCAGGGAATCATCAAGTGATCTCTCTCCTGTCACCATTTCCAGCCTCTGACAAACAGACACACCATTCCTACCCATCCTGGCTAATAAGTATTGATGGACCTAACCTCCAAGAATTTATCTGGTTCTTTTTTGAATCCTGTTAAAGTCCTAGTCTTCTCAACCTCCTCTGGCAAGGAGTTCCACAGGTTGACTGTGCGCTGTGTGAAGAAAAACTTCCTTTTGTTTGTTTTAAGCCTGCTACCTATTCATTTCATTTGGTGACTCTTAGTTCTTGTGTTAGGGGAACAAGTAAATAACTTTTCCTTATTCACTTTCTCCACACCAGTCATGATTTTATAGACCATTATCATAGCCCTCCTCTTAATCTCCTCTTTTCTAAAAGTCCCAGTCTTTTTAATCTCTCTTCATTTAGGTGCACCCAGGGGATTAGCACAACATAGAGAGAGTCGGGTGTTTAACCCCAAGAGCCATGGGAGGAGCCGTCTGTTGGTTTTGTGAGACCTTGTGCAGATCAGAGCCAGTTTGCAGCCTCCTCCGCCTCACTAGAGGAGGCTGCACGTGGATCTGGGTATGATTCAGTGCAAGGATCGTTCCGTGCACTGGGCAAAGGGAACTCTGGTGCCCCTCGCACGCCTGCTTCCATCCTGGTGAAAATGCAGGGTAAGAGCGAGCTGAGTGTGGGTACAGATAGGAGCCTCTGGTTTTCAGTACAGTCCTCGTGTAAATGGAGATGCTTAGCCTCACTCCATACCCCTCTGCCCCCTTTGCCTGCTAATTGCAATGCCGCAGGCCCTTGTGCTGATGACCCAACGCGCATGAAAGAGGGTTTAGGGGCTACAGTGCCAAACCCTGTTCACCGTCGGCAAGTAGCATACTCCAGTGCCTTCCCCAGGACAGCTCCAGGAAAACGGGCAGAGTTGCTAGATTGTGGGCAGTAGGCCATGCAGACCTTCCTAACATGCATCCCTCTTTGTCACCTGTATCGGGGCATCTGAACCAATTCCTTTGGCTAAGTTAGATGTTTCCTGGCCAATCACATCTATAGTCAGCCCTCGGAGAGTGTGCAGCATTGCTTGCATCTCAGGGCGTTCTCCTCTCTCGCTTCCAGTCCCTCCCTGCTCCCAGCGTTGACTTAGACTTGGCCAACCACAGTGGTTTCCCACTGGCTGCGTTTTGTGCTCCAGAATCTAACCTCACGGCTTAGCAAAGCCATGAAAAACACATTACGGACCATGAAATCTGGCTTTTACCCTGCGCTGTACAGATTTCACAGGGGAGACCTGTGTTTTTCAAATAGGGGAGGAGGGACATCCTGACCCAAAAGGGAGTTGCGGGATTACAAAGTTATTTTTGGAGGGTCACGGTATTGTCAGTCTTACTTCTGTGCTGCCTTCTGAGCTGGGCAGCTGGGAGCAGGAGTTGGAACGTTGGCTGGGTGCCCAGATCTGAAGGCAGCACGCTGCCAGCAGCAGCGCAGAAGTAAGAGTGGCAACACCACAAACCGTCCCCCTCCCCACACACACAATACCCGTGTGACACCCACCCCACAACTTTTTTGGATCAGGACCCTGACAACTGCAACACTGTGAAATTTCAGATTTAAAATCGCTCAGATCATGAAATTTGCCATTTGAAAAATCCTAGGATGGTGAAATTGACCAAAACGGACCATGAATGTCCTGCCTACTGTGAAAGGGGAGGGTTAATTAACAAACAAACTGCTTGTATGCATGAGACACCACTAAATCTGTCCAAATGGGCAAGGTTCATGGTGAAGAAACATAGGAGCTGATCTTGCAGATGTTTCCAACCAGGCGCAATGCTCATGACCCCGAACGAGTCCTAGGATCTGCACAGAACTCAATGGCATACTTACCCTCCAGCAGTAAATGTGCAAAGGGAACAGTTTGTTCAGGAACTACTCACAGCACTAGGACTTACCAAGATTTTGGACTCACCAACATTTGTCTGCCAGTTTTCCCTCTGGGTGCCGGTATTTATTGACTAAAGAATTTGCTTGTCATTTTAGAAATCTATTAGCAGGCCACACAGAGCACCCCCAGTTCCTACTACCGAGCTCTGAAGTCAGGGTCACCCCCCAGCTCTTCAACTTGCTCCCCTCACCTGCTGTAACATCACTTTGCTGCAGGCAGCTCACAGACTCAGAACCGCAGATCAGCTGATTATTTTAATAAGGAGAGAGCAATTCTACCCTAAGTACAACATCGGGCCTGAATCTACCTGCACTGCCCACCCGTGGGACTGTTTGCAGGAGGGAGTGCTAATTCAGCCAGGTGGCGGGGGTTGTTCACACAGAGGCATTATTGTTTAGCAAGAAGGACTTGTGCTGAACTTGGTTCCCCTTGTATTAAAATAGATGGATGCGAGCGGGTTTTTTAATACATTCACACGCAACAGCTGTTCTTTGGAAAATTCATATAATGAAATTGACTCAACAATATTTCACAGTTATTGAAAATGAAGTAAAGCTCCTTGTAAAGGAATTACTCCCATTTTAATGGTGAAACACAGTGGGTCACAATCTTTTATAGACTTGACTTCTGGAGTGTTCCATCTGGGTCTAATATATACAAAGGCCCACAGAGTAATCCAGACTAAAGTGTTGTGAATCTCAACCCTGCTTTAGAAACTTAGGCCCAGGCTGCACTAGACCTGGAAGTTTAGGTTAAGGTACGCAACGGCACCTTAGGTCAGCTTACCTTAAGCCAAGCTTGGTGCCGTCATCGTAGAGGGAGGCTGGTGGGAGCAAATGCACCCATTGGCTTCCCTTCCTCCTTGCGAGGAGAACCAGTGCAGACCGCAGCCACCCTCAGCGTTTGATTTAGCAGGTCTTAGCTAGACCCACTAAATCAAATGCCAGAAGGTCGATTTCCAAATGAAGATGTGGCCTAAAATACTCAAAAGAAACAGTAAGTCTTTCAGGTACTTTCTAATTTAACCCAAAAATCAGTCCTCAGAAAGAATAGCCTTTTTTTTTTTTCTTCTTAGCCTGATTCATTAACTAAAAGACTCCTGTGATATCTAGTTTCTGCTCCTTCTTTGATGTTTTAAAGCACAACATGGACACCGCATTGGAGGAGGACAATAACACTAACATTTGCATTGAGCAGAATGAGCAAGTTTGAATTATCCTATTTCTCCATTTGAGTGGGGAAGCAAAAGGCTTTTATTGGACCATTTCCATCTTTGAAATGAAAAAAAACGTGGGTCTTTGCCCTTCCTTCTCCTGAAGCGCTAGTTCTCCTAGTCAAGTCGTCTTTACTTCACCTTTTACAGTCCAGCGGCTGGTGCTATTCTTGATCCACCAGCTGCCCTGGTTTAATGGGCTGGTGTTTTTTCCACCTACTATTCAAAGCGTTAACACTTTGGTTGGTCTCCAAACACCCCCGATCAGAAACATAGGCTTGGAAGAGACCTCCTGGGTCATCAAGTCCAGACACCTGCGGTCGTAGGCGACCCCAGCATATAATCCCTTCCTGAACAGCCAGCTACCGTTTCAGACTGGTTCGCCTGTGTGCCCCCACAGCTCCTATGGGGAGGCCATTTAAGAACCTTGCTCCTGTGAGGGTCAGAAACCTAATTTCCAGCCTGCGCAGGGCCGGCCTTAGAGGCGAAGCATCTGGGCAGCTGCCCACGGGCACTATGGTCAGGGATAAGGATGTAAAATCCTAATTGATTGGTTAACCAGTTAAAGGGGGTGAGGGGCTACGCCAGCCCAGCTGCTCCTCCGCTCCCGTGCAGGGCGACTGGGGCTGCTAGCTGGCAGCCCAGCGCAGGGGCCCGGCAGGGCTGGAACAGCCCTCCGGGGTTGCTCCTGGGTACCACTTAACCATTACCCAGCATCATCCAGGTACCAGGCTAACCGGTTACCCATTCGCATCCCTCGTCGGGGGGCTGTGCAGCTGTGCGGCCACGCAGGGGCATGCGTTCCCCGGGCAGAGCCAATAGCTGCTCCTGGTTGGCAGGGGAGTGCCACGCAGAGGTGGCGGGGGGGGGGCAGATGTCTCCCTGGTTCCTCCCAGCGGAGGAACGTGGGGCAGGGAGAGGCGAGTGATGCACAGGAACTGCTGTGGTACTGCCTTCCCCTTTGGCAGCCCAGCTAGAAAACTGACCTGAATGCAGGCATCGCTGAGGGTGCTCCATGCTCCCTCCCCCCCCCAACCCTCTAGGGGTGGCAGAGGAGCAGCATTTGAGACAGGTCAGTTTCCCTCATGGATGCAGGAGGCGCAGGGGGCAGGGGCGCTGGAGGAGGATGCAGGGGGCCCAAGTCTGGAGCCATGGGCCAGGGCCTGATTTTCCCCAGCTCCGGCCCTGGCTGCGTTCATTCATGGCCACGTTGTACGCATGTGTGCTTGTGCCGCTGGTGTCCTTCCGTTTCAGTAGCTCTTCTCCCTCCTTGGTGCCACTTGCTACCGCAGTGTTTCCTCTCACGCTTACAAGAGCTGCCGAAATCCCTGTGGGCTAAACATCTGCTTCAATTATTCAGGCCTGTGTAGCTTGTCAAGGCGAGCGCGCCTTTTTAGGAAATGCAACAGGTCCAGCAGCTCGGGAGAGCGCTCTGCTGGGGAGGAGAATCGGCGCTGGAGAAAGAGCCGAGGCAGCCAACCATCTGTCTTAATGAGAGCAGGGTCCATGCTGTGCTAAAGGGTTGCAAAACCAGCCAGCAGCCTCATTAGGATCAAAAATCCACTGAAGCCGTTGTGTTGCCAGGGTCTAGCAATGTGACAGGATGCCAGGTCCCAGCTGCCAGAGTTCGATAGCTGTCAAAAGGTCACCGTTAATAGGGTGGCTTTTCACCCTCACGTCCTTATCAGAAATGTCTGGCCTGGGAGGGCAGGGCGGGGAGAGGACAGGAAGAGCAGCGGCTGCACATTTCTCAAACTGGTAGGAAAATCCCATAAGGCAATAAGATATTCCAAGGACGAGCTGTGTGCTTCTGCCAGAGCAGAGCAGCAGCCCCAGCACGGATACCAGCCTGTCCCCATCGTCCCACGTGATTTCAGAGAGACGTAGCTGCGTAACCATAGGTAGAAAAAGGCAAGGCATGGTTAGGGCTAAAGAAAAAACATTCGTTTTACGTTTGCAAGGAGGAGGCCAGCTGGCTGAGCCACGACGGCTTGTGAGAGTCTAACCGCAGGACTTGACTTAGGAGTGAAATGTGGTTGGCGTCTTCCATATTGCACAAGTCGCCTCTTCCTGAAGAGCTGCTCGCGTGCGTGTTCCTTATCGTGAGAGCTGCCTGGCCTGGTTTGCTCTGCGTGTACAGCCGGCTGTGACGAAGCAATGCACGTGGGAAACGGGTGACTTCAGACAGTCTAGCAGAAGCTTTGTCTACACTCAGAAGGTCAAAGCGCTGCCATGTGGCCACAGCCGCAGAACTGGGAGATTTCCCAGCACTTCAGGTAAACCACCTCCACGAGGGGAGTAGTGAACAGCGCTGGGAGCCGGTTTACACGCTGTGACTTGCAGCACTTGGCGGGGGGTGGGGAAGGGGGAAGGTATTTCTTCACACCCCTGACCAAGAAAATTAAGCACAGTAAACTTGCCAAGCTCAGAGTGGCTACAGGAGAGCTCTTTAGCTGGCATGCTGCTTGACCCTCTTGGCTGTAAATAAACCACGTTCGGTTTTGTCGTGCAAACGTACCAGCGCACAGCACACGGAGGTCTCCTCTGGAGTCTCGGACTTTTGTTCACTTTTCAGGGCAAGGGCTGTGAAATAGATCTTTGCTGTCTGCAAGATGAGACTGCGCTCTTGTGGAAACTCCATCCTCTCATCTGATCTAGCCACTCTGGGGGCATGAGGGGGTGAGAGGGTGGGGGGCCCCCCCCCCGCAAGGAGTGACCAAGCTAGGGGCCTCCCCTGCAAGGAGTGACCAGGCTAGTGAATGCTAAGGAGGCTTGTCATGCTGCAAGCAGGGCTCTGAGCCAGAGCTGCAGAGCACGGAGACACCCCGAAAAGCAGTGCCCCTTCCCCGCCTGGTCTGGGTTGAACCCCAAAGCCTCACTGAGAGATCAGGAGGCGGGAAGCACAGGAACTGCTTCCACAGCGAGGTTCTGAGCTAAAAATCGGATGGAGGAGCTTTCCGCGGGTGATGGGAAAGCACTTGTGAAGAACGAGCCCACATTGGTTCCCTTCAGACATGCAGACAGATGCACCGAGCTCGCTCTGCCACTAGGCTGTTCCCAGAGTCACCCACGTGCGGGTGACGTTCTAGCTCCTCTGCTTGGGAACAAGCAGCGTTTTCCCCTCACTCAGCGCAGGAGCCAGGCCAGGGGGTGACCTGACCTTCCCAGGAACATTGGTTGGATTTGTACAGAACAAAAGGCGCCTCATCCAAAGCCAGACGTGCTTTTGGGGGCTGTTAAACCCTCACGGGAAGCAGAGTAAAGCCAGACTCAGCCAGTCCAGTGTTAGCCCCAGGGGAGGAGTAAGTTTGAGCCCTTCGTGGAGAAAGCGGTTTGCTCTGCACCACTCACTGCTGCAGTGGGTTAGGCCAGGTCTGTTGGGAGGATGGCCAAGTCTTTTCCCCAGGGCATCCACAGTAACAAGATTGCCCTTGAGGGGTAGCGCTGCCTTGCTTGTGTCTGGAGCTGTCCTGACAGTTGCTGCTCCTGGACACGCCTGCCCTTTTGGCAGCCCAGGACGGGAAGTCTCCTTGGGGCTGCTACAGTCCCTCTGCTCCCCGTAGCTCTGGCAGTACAAGCCAGATTGTTAGTACTGGTCCATTGTGCTTTCTGCCACTAACAGCAATTGTTTCGTCCTGGCCTTGATAGTCTCAAGGAAAGACATAAAAAGAAATAAAAAATAATTAAAATGGTTGAAATTGAAACTAAACATTTAAAAATTATCAAAAGGAAGTGTTTTGATTAACCCAAACCAAATATATATATTGTCGGCTGGTTTTAAAAAAAAAAAAAAAGACTTTAATTTTTCAGTTCAGGACAGGAAGTGACAGTTTCCTTCCCAGCAGTAGCTTTGGGGAATTCGGAAAGCAGTTTTTACCAGGGGTCTGGTTAAGTGTGTTCTAGATGGTAGAGATGCTTTCCCTTGGTGGAGGTGGGAGAACTGAACTTGTGGGATCTAGATTACCTATGGAAATTACCTCTGGAGTGCTCGCTAAAGCATAAAGTGGCATATGAATCTTTAGCGTATCTGGTATAGAAATGTCTTGCATTGCCAGCTACAAAGAGCCATGCCAACACCTATTCTCACCTTTAGGTGACATTGTAAATAAGAAGTAGGAAGCAGTATCTCCTGTCAATGTAAACAAACTTGGTTGTCTTAGCAATTGACTGACCAAAAAGTAGGACTGAGTTTTATATTTTGTTTGAGTGCAGTTATGTAAAAAAAACAAAAACAAAACAAAAAAAAACCCCTACATTTGTAAATTGAATTTTCATGATAGAGAGATTGCACTACAGTACTTGTATGAAAAATACTACTTTTATCATATTTAGAGTGCAAATATTTGTAATAAAAATATAAAGTGAGCACTGTACACTGTGTGCGGTGTTATCATTCAAATCAATATGTAACCCAGAGCACTGAGACCACTGACAAGGGAGAGTGAAATCTACTCTGCAGTCTTAGCTAAGAATTGGTTGGCTTTTAGCTTATGTGGTAGACACACATGTCTTTAGCCTCTAAGGTGGCAGGTTCAGTCCCATCTGCCGACAACCCGAGTCCATTGGCTCTACAAATATTTGAAAATGTAGAAAAACATCCACAAATATTTAATAAATTGAGTTGGTATTGCTTAGTGCTATTCAAAATGATTAATTGCAATTAATTTTTAGTTAATCATATGAGTTACAGTAATTTACAGCTCTCATTTTTCTCTCTTTAAATACAGAAAGTTCAATGCTCCCTAACAATTAAACTTAGATCATCTAGTGACCATGCAGCATCATGAAAGCTAGTGTTGCCAGAAACCGACCCAGCTAGCCAATAATCAAAGTAACAGACTATTGGGTACTTCTGCCTTGACTTCTGCCTTGTCCAATTGTTTGCTAGGCTGCACCTTTAAGCTGCTGAGTTTGTGCTTGCTTACTTTGATTCAGCTTCCCTCCCCGCTTCACCGACCCTGCTCCAATATTCTGTGTTATACACAGAGGCTACATTATTAAGGCCGACTTCAAAGTTAAGCACTCAAAAGTAAGGAAGTGTCTGAATTCTATTGCCTGGGCTGCCTTTAAAGTTCGGCAGAGTTATATGCAACCGAACACAGGGCCTCAGAATGAGCAGCATTGGGCAACCTTCTCTATAGGCAGCACTACCAGCCCCAACTAGAATGTATGTAGATTATTTTATTACACTTTTCCTAGTTTCTCTTACTCCGTATGGTAAAATGAATTTACTCGTGTTCGGAAGGGTTCTCTCACTTTGTCCAGTGGCGCGCTAGCACCCATGAGGGAGAAAGCCACTCTAGTACTGTCCAGAAAAATCCCCGTCATGGCATCCTTGTTTCCTGTCCTTAACAATGCAGTATTCGGAGGGCTAAGAATTGAGTGTTAACATAGGGCCAGTTTCACTGGCCCTATGTTATCACACTGCAGTACGAGTCTGGCTCACGAGACTTGGCGCTTATCTCGAGCGAAGAGCAAAAGTTTGTTATTTCAGGGCCGTACTTAAGACATTATCTTGCTGCTTTCTGACCATTCTAGGGGGTTATCAGAAAAACAAAGCCATAAAGATGTTACAGGTATTGATTTTTAACCCACCTAGATTAACACCAGGTCGGTAAAGGTGTGTGGGTGAGATTTGTGTATAGGCCACCTACAAAACCTTAGATACGCACTAACGAACCAGACATTGAGCAGAGCTGTAGTGTCCATCACAGAGCTGGATTCTTAAAGAGGCTGTTCTCCAAGCAAATCTGAATATCTTCCTAATTATTCATGTGCAAAGAGTGCCTGATCTGGATTAGTCATCCCAGATTCATCCAGATCTTTTTAATAACCACGTAACTCAATTAAATTGTTTCTCAGATGTGCCCATGAAGCATTCACTCAACGCCAGGCCTCGTATCCCGTGTCCTCAGTAGCCGGCTACACAATCCAGTCTGACGTTCCTTTCAGTAGAGCACAACGGTGTGCACTTAGGAGAGGGCAGATAGACAAGAGCTGCATACGGGAAGAAGCAGTGCAGAGGGCCCGCCCACCTCAATACTGCTCAGATTAAATACTGCTGGGATGGGAAATGCCCATTAAAAGGTCAGTTTCACAGGGCCAGAAAGTGCCCTGAGAGAGAGGGTGTGAAGAACTACCCAGGTATTTGTGCACTGATGGGCGACGGAATTGGGCTGCATTCTCTCTGCCCCGTGAGACTGGAGCGGGCCCAGCTGACTAACACTGAAGGTGCTCTAACAGTGCTGAAAACCTGCCCAGACGAACAGGCGCCCTGTCTCCTAAGCACCTACTGTCAGCTGAAGGAATATTGCACATGCTACACCTTTTCACTAGCACCTCCTTCACTCCCTGCCCAGTGTGGATCAAAGAGTTTAACTCCCCCAGAACATGGACACCACGGTTCTCCTGTTCCCTGAACTCACAGATTAGCAACCTGTAAAGCCTCACGTTGAAGATGACAAAGCAGTTGCAGCAGATGACTACCCAGTAGTCACACCACAATGAAATGCATTCTCACTTGGTTGGTCTAGCGACATTTCTGTGCCTCTTACGGCTCCACATAAGAGGAAAGGCTTGGTGGAAGCATCTCGTATTGGGGTGAAAATTAGAGACAAGGTGGAAGATGTAATATGCCTTCCTGGACCAGCTTGTGTGTGTGAAGGAGACAGCCTTCAAGCAGATTCAGAGCTCTTCAGACCAGTCTACACACAGACAATTCGTATGCATTCAGCGAAACTCTTTCACTCCCATGGCTCTGAGTAAGTTACCCAGTCACAAAGCGAAACAAATTAAAAGCGGGTCATTGTCTTATCACATGGAGCTTGTTTGCTGTGCGATTTGTACGACTCTGTTTAGGCACACGCAGTATTTTACGCTGCCGTTTTCAGCCAGCATTTTAACTCACGCTCCTAAAGCTTTGTTTCGGGTAGGCAGAGAATCCTCAGAAGCATTGCAAAAGCGAGAGATCAGATAAGACGAGAGGGGCAAGACTACACTGCAAAATTATGGCAACCCAAGTTACGTTACCATACCGCCACTGCAGTAATTAAATCACTTTTGCGAGTCCACACTACATGCTTTTCATCAGCAGTGCGTATCCTCAACAGGAGAGCCTGCACCGACTTAACTGTCCGCATGGGGCATTGTGAGACAGCTTCTGAAAGGTATAAGCAGTGCAGCGTTCACACTGAAACTGAGTCGACTAAATTACATCAGACCAAGCACTACGCTTCTCGGAGCGGCAGAGTTAAGTTGATGTCATGGGCAAGGTACATCAGGCGGAGCTAAGTTTTACTGTAGACACTTAGCTAATTAGGGTGACGTAAGGCAGCTTATGTCGACCGAACTCCGTATCCTAGACCAGAGCTAAATGAAATTCCGTTAAAGCCAGTGAAAATAATTCAGCGTGCTTAGGGACAGGGTTGCAGGAATCTGCAGTCTCTCACCTCAAGATGGAAAGGAAATGAAAGCTCTGGGTGATGCAGTTTGATTTGCCTACGTGGCGATGTTCCAAGAGCACGATAATTTGTCAACAGGACTGCAAGCCTGGGTTTTTCTGGCTGACGTCACTGTAATTCCAGCAGAGGAGATAGCGTGATGCAGGCTGTAAATGTGGACTATTGGGTTCCTTTTCTAGGCTATCAGTCCTTGCTGGCAAGAAGCAGATGTTCTTAGGCTGATGTGCACTCTGCGTACGAAGCCTCTTATGCCGCTGATGCTTTCCTATCCAATTGCAATGCGTCGCCAGCTACATTTCCCATTCTAGATCCACCGTCCGATTGTGGTTGGGTTTTTCAAATTGATTTAAGGGAATTAGATGCCCAGCTCACCCCAAAAGTCCTCAGGTGCTTAACTCCCTTTAGCCAAGCCTACTTGTTTTTAAGCCTTAAAATATCGTTTCGGTTGAAAGGTACCTTTAGAGATATTTGGCTACTTGATTTTATTATTCCTTTCTGGCTACCGATCAAGACTTGTTACCAACCATTATGACAACGTGAAAACTTTAATTCAGGGGTAATGTGGCTGTAATGGTTCCCCCTTTGAAGCCTGATGCAGAGTCCCCGTTTGAGATAAAGGACACCATGGTAATTTATCCCACTCCATGCACTGCCAATCCACTGTTGAAGATTATGGCTCTGAAGTGGCCATACGGATTGGGCCCTTTTCTGATAGAGGCCCCATAGAACCGTACATCTCCCTCCCAAGTCCAGCCAAGCAGTTCCACTCTTGCTAGCCCCACACAGTCACAAACCATGCAGCGGGATGCACAGCACCCTACAATGGAGGAAAAAATAATCGTGATTTTTTTTTAAATAGATTTTTTATTTTTTTTTAGGGTTTTTTTTTTTAAGTTTCCCTTCTGGTGAGAGCTTTTAAGATGTTCTCCATTCACATTTTCAAGCTACCCTCTGCAACGCTGGGGGCTAGGGAAATAAAACAAAGTGGCGTGTCTGGTCTAGTCCCTGGACTGTGAGCTGGTGCAGTGAGAGAAACACCAGACTTGCGAAAAAGGGATCCGTCCATTCATCAGTGTCTGGCTCCGATCTCAAGTCTCAGCCATCTAACCTTTCCTTATAAAACATTGGGAGGCAGCAGCAAGAATGCACAGAACTGACAAAAATGCTACCAGTACACCTACGTCTATGAAAACTTACATATACAGGAAGTAACGGGGGTATTAATCGTCCATTCTTACCCAGGTAGCAGGAAGTCAGTTCAGTATTTAAGGCAACAAATCCACTGGTAAGAAACAGGCAAACAAAGATTGGCTAATCTATGTATATAATCCAGAGTGGTGTGAGATATAGAAAGCCACACCACCAGTTTATTTGTGTGTCAGAACTCCCGGGAAGGCTAGAAGCAGTAGGTGTGTTGGCATTTTATTTCGGGGTGAGGTTGGGAATCTGCTTATCAGGCCTCTGTGCTCCGGCGAGTTACTGCCCTGCTCAGTGAAACAGTACCAAGGAGTGCAATGCACCTTACCAGGTCAATCAAGAAAAAGCAATCTCTGTACCTGGTTTCTAATTCTTGATGCGGTTAGAAAAGGCAGAGCCATTCGTAAAATGGAAGTATGATTTCCAGGGGTTATTTTTAAATGATCCTGAGTGTAAAGTGAAACAGGACCTCACAAATGTCAAGACAGGGTCCTTTGGTTAAACCTAATCAACACTTTGGGCACGATGAGTGAAATCTAGTGGCCAAATTCTGCCCTGACGTACCCCCACCCCCACAATGAGCCCAGTGGTTCCTGTAACTACAGATGGCTGCCCGATTCAGAGTGTGTAATGTAACACCAGCAGCTGCGGAACCGAACCTAGGACCTTTGGAGCTTAGTGCAGGAGCCTCTACAGCTGGAGCTCAAAGCCAGCTGCCTCTCAGCGAAGACTGTAGAGCAAACTCCTCTCTCTCTCTGTCAGTGGTCCAAGTGCCACTCCCTGGTGGGTGGGCTACAGTAACACAAGGCGATTGTTCCCTTACATTTGCTGCATGTGTAATTTTGTCTGTGGGAGAAGGAAAAAAATCGCCCTTCTCCCCCCCACCCTTCGCGTTCCCTTTTGCTTTGAAAGTAACTCGTTGTTGTCTGGTCGCCTCCTGCACCGGAGTTCATTTGTGCCCACAGTTCCTGTAGCTGTAGCATTCACAACAGCCCTCCCCACAAAGGTGCCTCTTTCACGAGAGCGGCTCGGAGGGCACCAGCCTGCCTTGTGATAAACTTTACTGTCTGGGCTCTCAAGAGTGAGTTGCAACCAATCCAGGGCAACTACAGAGCCATTGGCACATAGGCACTTTGGTCCAAACTAGGGTTGTAAGCGACTAGTCGCTTCCCCCTGCCCCCTTGCTGCCTCTGTCAGAGAGGGGCAGCAAAGGGGGGGGGGGAACAGGAGCTGGTGCTGGGGGGAGCCAGCTTAAAAGCCATTTCCCCCCAGTACCATTTCCACGGGGGGCAGGGAAGGCAGGAAGCAGCGGGAAACAGCGCAAGCGGGAATTGAAACAGTCCCATTCGCACCAGTCCCCCTGCTGCTCCTCTCCCTTTGGAATATACAAGAGCTACCTGCAACTCTTGTAATTTCAAAGGAAGAGGCACAGAGGGGAACCCGCGCCAGTGGGGACTGCTTTGCTCCCCACTGGTGCGAGTTCCCGCTGCCTCTCTCCCTTTGAAATGTACAGAAGCTGCCGTCTCGACTAATCGAGTAGTTGATGGAAATTCCATCGACTACTCGATTAGCGGATTAATCGAAATTTAACATCCCTGGTCCAAACACTGCACACTCCGCACCACATGTAAACACTTTCTACGATGCAGCAGCGCTTCGATCCAAGAACCCCTTCCATGAATGCAAAATGTACCTGGTGAACTGTGCAACCTCCACTTGCAGAGTGGAGAAAATACCTTCCCCTCTCAAAGATACAGGATGTCTTTTAGATCTTGTACATACGCACACACCTCCTCCGCGGTCTCGGGACAGCTCTTTGTTCAGAATATCCCCTTCCCTCGACTTAGTTGCTTACAACCTCATGAAAGCACCAAGGGAGTTCATGTACCATCCTTTTCTTTGACTTGCAGTCATTAAATTGCTGTGCATTCTGTTCTTTACGAGCTGCTCAAAAACTCAGCCAGCTGCCTCCTGGCAATTTTTAGCACAAGAGGTCACTGCCTAACAATGTCTGTTGTAAACTGTGCTATTAGCATCCCTGTGTTAGACAAGGAAATACAGCCGGCTGCTGAAAACTGCATACCTCCCCTCTCTCCTTTAAACTAGACCAGCTTGTACCTTAAATGAGCAGAGTGAAACAATCTATTTTAATAACCTCAAATGCTCACTTAAAGGAGGGAGCTGAAGTTACAATGATTTATTTGAAAACAACAGACTTTATAGAGGATAATGGGCAGTCCTGTGGCACCTTAAGGTGCGTCTACATAGCACCCTTACCTCAAAGTAAGCTACGCAATTAACGCTATGCAAATTGCGTAGCTTATTTTGATGTTGTTTCAAAATAAGGTGCTATTCCGAAATGTCCCTTATCCCTCGTGCAATGAAGTTTACAGGGATGTTGGAACAGTGAATCCGTTATATAACGGGTTTGCTCTTAAGATGCAGAATAGCTATTTCGGAATACTTCTGGTATCCCAAAATAGCTCCACTGTGTAGACATAGTGTTAGAGACTAACAAATATATTAGCGCATGAGCTTTCGTGGGTAAAACCCACTTCATCAGAGAAATTGGAGTGGAAATTACAGAATCCAGAGTATACATAACAGCAGAGACAGTTACTTGTCAATGGTAGGACCAGTGTTAATGATGCTAATTGACTCAGGCTGAATATGTCCCATTTGTAGCTTTTGATGTGTAAATGTGAATGTCAAAGGCAGGGAAATTGCCTTTGTAATGTGTTAACCAGTTCATATTTTTATTCAAGCCTAAGTTGATGGTGTCAAACTTGTAAATTAATTCCAGTTCAGCTGTCTCCCTCTGTCAGTGTCTGGTAAATGCCTTTGGAGAAGGATAGCTACTTTTAAATCCATTACTGAATGTCCAGGGAGGTTAAAATGTCCCCCTATAGGTTTGTGTGTGTGTCCATTCCTAATGACTGATTTGGGTCCATTTATCCTTTGTCGCAGAGACTGTCCAGTGTGATCAATACACATGGCAGAGGGGCATTCTTGGCACTTGATGCATAGATCACACTAGTGGATGTGCAGTTGTAAGAGCCCCTGATGTTGTGGCGTATGTAGTTAGGTCCTGTGATGGTGTCACTTGTATAGATGTGTGGACAGAGTTGGCAATGGGGTTTGTTGCAGAGGTGGGTTCCTGGGGGAGTGCATCTGTGATGCGGTGTGTGGCTGCTGGTAAGCATTTGCTTAAGGTTGGGGGGGCTGTCTGTAGGCGAGGACTAGCCTGTCCCCCAAGGCCTGTGAGAGTGAGGGATCGTTTTCCAGGATGGGTTGTAGATTGTCAATGACGCGTGGAAGGGATTAAGCGGAGGCTGTAGGTGATGAACAAGGGTGTTCTGTTATTTTCCTTTTTGGGCCTGTCTTGACGTAGGTGATTTCTGGATACTTGGTCTGGCGCCGTCAATCAGTTTCTTCACTTCCCCGGGTGGGTATTTAAGTTTTAAGAATGCCTGATAAAGATCCCGTAGGTGTTTGTCTCTGTGGGATTGGAGCGAATCTGGTTGTGTCTTAGGGCCTGGCTGTCGACAACAGAAGCCAGAGGCCTGTAGGTAAGACTATCGTTCAGTCGGTTTCTGGTATAGGGAGGTGTTTATGTGACCATTGTTTGTACTGCAGTGTTCAAGAAGTAGATCTCTTGTGTGGACTGGTCCACGCTGAGGTTGATGGTGGGGTGGAACTGGTTGAAATCCCTGGGGAATTCTTCAAGACTTCCCTTCCTGTGGGTCCACAGGGTGAAGATGCCATCAATGTAGCGTAAGTAGAGGAGGGGTGCCAAAGGACTGGAGCTGAAGAAATATTATTCTAGGTCAGCCATAAAAACGTTGGCAGATTGTGGGGCCATGCGAGTGTCCAGAGCTGTGCTGCTGACTTGAATGTATAAATTGTCCCCAAATTGGAAATAGTTGAGGACAATAGAATGAGGACAAAGTCACAGCGCTCAGCCACCAGGTGTGCTGTGGTGTCATCAGGGATGGTATTCCTGACAGCTAATAATCCATTATCGTGTGCAGTGTTGGTGTAGAGAGCTGCCTCGTCCATGCTGGCCAGGATGGTGTTTTCAGGAAGATCACTGATGTTCTGTAGTTTCCTCAGAAGTCAGCGGTGTCTCAAAGGTAGCTAGAAGAGCCGGTAGCACAGGGTCCGAGGAGAGAGTCCACATACCCTGCTGTAAGTGTGCCAGTGCCTGAGATGATGGGATGTCCAGGATTTCCAGGTTTATGGATCTTGGGGAGCAGATAGGATACTCCTAGTTGGAGTTCTAGAGGGGTGTTTGTGTAGATTTGGTCCCAAGCTGTAGCAGGGAGTTTCTTGAGCAGATGGTGCAATTTCTTTTGATGTTCCTCAGTGGGCTCGGAGGGGACATTTACACTGTAAGGCAGTCAGTTCTTACCTCTGGTTTCTGGCGTCTTGGATGAATGTAGTTCATAGTGCGTGTCCACAACGGATGTGGCACAGCATTCCAGTCGATCCCAAAGAGCTTCACAGCAACAATGAGCTTAGACAAGAGAAAGCCAGCAGTGGCTCCGGACAGGACATTGCTGGCCTACTTGTTAGCAGATTTGCTGATGTTGCAGGAGTATTGGCAGTTGCCGTTTGCATTGCACAAAACAGTTGGCGTCCAGCAAGCAAATTAAGCAATGAAGGTAATATTTAATGTTGCATTAGTGGGGGATGTGGCCTGCCTGACTCTAATAATGAATTCTTACCCTTCATTTTTCAGCAACAGTGGGAAATCAGGTGACTGTGGGGAACAATACCTTGTGCTAAAAAATATAGCGGTCAGCCAGAGCCAGTATTGATTTCCGTTTGTCCCCACGTGAACACTCACTCACGTTTCAAAAGCTGGGACGTTCCATGCCTATGGCACGGGGCTGGAACCCAGGGATAACCTGCATCGTTCTGCAGCTCTTGCCCTCTCGGGGAATCTTCACCACCAGTGTAAGGAAAAAAGGGCCCGTGGCTACTAGTTTTTTCAGGTTTGCCAGTGGGGCAGTTTTATTCAGCGGAAGATAAGTGAGTGGATCTCCATCATAGCCACTTCTGGTTTGCAGGCGCTCCATGTGTTCTGTATACACACACGTCTGCAGCTAGAAGCCCAGAACTTTGTTCTCCCTTCGTACAAGCTTACCAAGAAGCACCTTCAGTATTTACCGAAATATGTTATTAGCCAGTTGCAGGAACAGCCGCACCAGGCCTCTTTCCCAGGCAGGTACAGCAGGTGACACCGGGAGGTCGCCTGGCTCACAAGCTGGTGGGGGGCACCATCAGGAGAATAAGGGATCTCCAAAAATCTCTGACTATAGAACCTACACTATGGAACCATTTGAGGGGCGGCTGGTCTTGATTCAAGGAGAGCTCTGAGACCGCAAACACGGTTGGCACCCAACCACTGTGTGGTCACACCGCTCCCGTTTCCCCTTCCTCGCCAAACAGGCTTCACAGATGAGAAACCAGCGAACCCAGAAGAGAGCATTGCTCTAGAGAGTCTGCTTTGCTCCCTGATGCCCAGCCCTAGGGTACCTCTGGGCACGTCTCCACAGCAGGGCTAAAGCCGAAATAAGCTACGCAGCTGGAGATGCATCAATTGCGTGGCTTACGTCGAAATAGCTTATTTCAGCTTTTGGCGCTGTCTACGCAGCGGGAAGTCCGAGAGAGAGCACTCTTCCTCCCGCTTCCCTTACTCCTCGTGAAATGAGGGTTACAGGAGTCAGAGTAAGAAGTCCTCCAGCTCGACGACATGTCGAAATAATTGCTTGTTGTGTAGACGTGGACTGTGTTATTGTGGAATAATGTCAGTTATTCCAAATCATGCTGCTGTGTAGACATTGCCTCTGTGTCCATCTCCACCACCAAGATGAAAGAAGAAGGAAAAAAGCAGAAGGAGGTTGTCCCACCCACTCACAGCCCCCCGGCAGAGATTTCCTTGGGTAACAGACCAGCTCTCCAAATAGCATCACTCCTAGTACAAACATTGGGTTCCCCGGAGTATCCCTGTATGGGTCTCCTAGCACTAGCAACTCAACAGGCCGTAAGTGGACCCATCAGCTGGGGCTACCCCTCCCAGGGGTGACTGGGGGGCTTGCTATCTCACCTCTGTCCTGGAGCCAGGCCATGACACTCTCCTCCTGAGCCATTGCCAGGACGCATTTGAAACCACCCCCCTGCAGCTGAAGCTCCTGATTCTGGCCTGTGTCCAGTCACCTATGGCAAAATCAGTTTGTGGGGGTGGGGGGGCAGGCAGGCAGAAGATGAAATGCCCTTTACATGTCCAGTTTTAGGAATGAAAGAAAATGCTTTGTCATGTTTTGTCTGTGGTTACAGAGTGATTTTAAAAGGCATGATTAAGTAAGGGAGATAATGGAGAAAAAGAAAAATACCACAACACTTAACAGGTGTCTGAAGTTCCTATTTCAAGATCTCGGTAACTGGCCTGATTTTCAGAAGTCCCCGAGCATGCAGCCTGACAGCTGTTAGATGTTCAGCACATCAGGCGGTTTACTTAGGAGGAAAATTTTCAGAAAGAAATTTTCAGCAAAGGAATTCAGACTCACAAGGTAGTGACTTTCAATAGCACCCATGTTCCTAAATTCCTTAGGTGCTTTTGGGGAAAAAAAAAAAAATCACGCTCCATTTTTAAACCTTGGCCCCTGTATTCATGTGTTTACAATTTCTAGTGGAAGTTTTAGACGACAGTTAAGCAGTAGCTACCGAGCACATTTTAGTAAGGAGGAGGAATTCAAGATTGGTGCCTTGTAAAATCCCATCCACATTTAACTGAATCAGCCAAAAAAGCAGGTAGAACCCTGTTAGAGCTCTAGCCTTCTGTTTGCAGGAGGCTGAGAATTTAAAACACCACCAGATGCCACTTAATGAACCCATGCTTGTTTACACTTCACCACGTTTTCGTATAAAAATGTTAGTGCTCTAATTGTCCGTCTTCTGGTTTGTAATCCCGCCAAAGGCCGGGCCGCTCTTGCTCATGGGTCACACACAAAGACTCGTTCTAAGTCTGCCCCCACTTTTACTGAACTTTCACGGGTGGGGAGGGGGGAGGAGAACACGCAGGGACGCAAGAAGCTTCACCAGCAGGGATTGTGAATGAGTTCTCCGGGGGTATGGCACAGCTAAGGTTTCAGAGGCCCGCACAGAGGAGTCACTGAGCCCTGTTGGAGACAGCACGATGGGTCCGACTGGCAGCACGAGAGCAGGTGCAGTCCATCCTAGTGGGAAGAGCTAAGGCACGAGTCAAGGCAGGAGTGGGGGTGGGGAAGGAGACGAGAATTCTACAGCACGTTTTTTCAGACCCCAAGGCAGTTCACAAAGGCGCCAGATATTCCCATTTCACCGATGGAGTCCTGGAGGCATGAGAGGCAAGGTGACTTGCCCCCAAGTCCTGGGGGTCACCGTGCCTTAGCCACTGAGCCGCGCTATCTCCCACAGACAGCTCACATTACAGTCGGTAGGGGGACTTTCTGCTTAAAGCCTCCGCACAAAACAACAGCCGTGCGGCTGGATACCTGAGAGTAGATACACCACCTGCCTACTCCGGGTTTCCTACTGGATGTCTACATATTTCAAGAGCCCTTGGGCTTTACAAATGGTATTTGCAAATTATGTGCCCGTGTGCTGCTTTCAACAAGGCACTGCAGCACAGACACCATCACGATCCCTCCTGACTCTCTGCGACTGCTTGTGGCCAACCAGAGCCTCTCCTTGGTTTAGCAGGAGCCAACCTGCACTAGTCTGAACCACACAGACACAAATAGCTATCTGCATGGCAAAGGAGAGTATCGATCCATTTCATCTTGGGCCCAGCATTTAAACATCTGTGCAAGCTGCCCCCCCTCCCCTCTGCTTGGCTGGCCACCTGCAGCAGCAATGGCAACGCAGCAATGGGAACGCCTTTTGCCTACCTGCCATTCTGCAAGGCTGAAAATTTGGCTGTATTTAAAAGGGACATTTTTATGGGCTAGTTGACCTGTTTGGGTGGGAGCTTGAACTGGCTGCATCCCAGCCCACTCAACACACAGCATGCAAGTCCTGGTGCAGACACCGCACCACCCCAGACCTGTGCATTGTGACTTCCCCATCAGTATTTTATGCTACTAGCTTAGAGGAGCACTGAGCTCAGGGCCCCATCCCTGCAGCCCAGTGGGGAGTTGGTTTGGGGGATCACCACAAAGCTTCAGCGCACACCGGAGCCTCAAAGTTGCCAGGTTCACCCACCACTGCTCTACGCCACTACTTTCCCGAACTTTTTGTATCCTCTGCATTCAGCAGGGGCGCTAGTGGGAGGTTACGTAGAGATTTTTCCCTCCCACTGCAGTCATGCACAATTGCAGGCCAGGATCGCTTTCCACCAAAAGAGGCATAGGAGATCTAGGGTCTGCACTGTCCTTGGCTTAATAATAGAGCAGCATGAACACTGCCCATGGTGCCTAGGATTTCCAGGATGTATTGTACCCTTCTCCCACCCCGAAACCTCTGAACAGCCCTTCAGCAGGGATGTCCTTATGAAGTGGGGTCTGAAGATGCACCTCTAAACACAGAGGAATCCCTAAAGTCACGCGGTACTTGCACACATTGGAACTTTTCTGCTGTACGTCTTCCCACCCAATTGGCTCCAAATCTAAAGGAAATCATCAAATCAAGGCAGGTTTGATGGGTCTTATTTCCATCACTTGAGTTATCCAAAACTGAGCACACGTGCGCTGAACGTTGAAATTCCTTTTCCATATTTGGCTGGAAAAAGGACTCTGAAGTTACCTCTCATGTGTCCGTCATAGACCATTCCCCAGTTCCCCCTCCATCATTTTTGGTCAACATTAAATCTTTAACGTTTTCTCCAAGCAACTCAGCTTAGGAATTTCACCTTCAGATGAGGCCAAGCCCAGAAAGATTTCAGCTCAGAAAGAATTTTATAATGAGCAACTGGAAAAAAGGTTAGAATGGATGTTGAAATTTAACCTAGCAATTGCCACCCACACATAGTCGGACTTGCAGCATACTATAATTAATTAATTACGCTGCTTATTGGTGCTTGAATGAACGCAACCCCTCTGCATGTATAGAAATAAATGAATATAATCTGTGTGTATAGAAATAAATGAACGCCACAAGAATAAAAATGACTCTCATGTCGTGTATTGTCTGCATGTTCCTTCTGTAGCCAAAGGAAGAAGATAGAAATTGGTCAACATTGAATTTGGCCTAGTAGATTAGAAGAAAAATTTAAATCTGAGAGAAAGAAAAGACTGACTCATCTTCCTGCTAAGAAGGGAACAAGGAAGTGGAGGAGAGATGCAGTTTGTGTTATTTCCAGGAGCCTAACGTGTATTGAATAGAAGCTGCAGGGGGTAGCCGAGTTAGTCTGTACAGAAAAAACAACAAATGGTCTGGTAGCACTTTATAGACTAACAAAACGTAGATGGTATCACGAGCTTTCGTGGGCCCAGCCCACTTCTTCAGATGACCGGAGTTTTGTATTGAATAGGTTAAGTTGACTATACAGGTGCTGAAGTGCTACTGGCTGAAGGAAGCTGCTTTCGGAGAGACTGAAGGAGAGGGTTTTGGTAAATTAGACGTTCAAGCTTACCATGGTGTTGCAGCCGGCGTAACCCTCCTAAATATTTTTTAGTGTAGCTCCCGTCCCTGTTTCATCTCACGGTGACTTTGCAGCTAGCATGGAGGGATGTCCTACAGCGGTCATAACTTCCCTGACACCTGGTGCTTTCAAACATGCAGTCCCAAAGTGGAGACAGCAGTTGTCTTTTTAATAGGTGTGCTCTCACTGATGCAAACAAAAAATTCTGCCAGCCCAGCATACTTCAACGCCATCTGGATCAGTATGGAGTGCTGGCCTTCATGCACTCAGAAACAGGCCAGCATCAGAAGGTGACTATGTTCAACTCCCAGCTGATGCTGGAATTGAGGTTGGCAAGATGTGTCCGGTATTTGGGCACTGCAGTGTCAGTGTAGCCATCCTGTATGTAAACCAGTGACAGGCAGGTCGAAGGCTACAGCGCTTCAATGAAAGGCCATTGGAGATTAAAGTGGTATGGGAGTGCTGGTGTTGAGGACACATGCAGATTTTAGAAATGTTTGTTAATATTTCTTCAGCGTGAAGATGAGCAAATGGGTGAGTTTGCAAAGAGAGCAGTACTCCTGGCATGCCGAGCAGGCTACATAGCGCATCGTTGGCAAACTGCAAGACAGAATTTTTTTCTGTTTTGCTTTTATAATGAGTTGACCTGCATCGTGAAATTCACTGCCACTCGGTTCTTTTTACTATGGAGATGCACCTTCTGTGTTCCAGTGGGAAAACGAGTCTCTAGAAAATCAAATTAAGTGATAACATTCAGTTCCTCTCCATCTTCACCTGCAGCAAGCAGACAAGGCAAGCAGCACAGGAAAAAGGTCTCTATTTTTAGACCTCAAAGAGAAGGAAATATTTCAATAGATACTTTGCTGCTTTCTAATTTTGTTGGACTGAGTTTGTGATTGTGTTCCAGAGAGATTAGATGCAGTATGGTGGTAGCTTTCTTAATATGATCACTATTTCTATCCTACATTTGGAATGAGATTTCTCATTCATCTATCTTAATTAGCATTGGTCTAAGTTTACTGGCGCATACTTTGAACTGGGCAGAATATTATTTAGTTATTTTAAAGTACAAGATGAACCTCTAGTCCAGCACTCTCGGGACCTGCCCGGTCCTGAACCAGAGAATTTTCCAGACCATGGGAGGTCGATATTGTCTAGCAGCATTGCCAACACTTCTACTGCTTACTGGGATGTTAGAAGACATTTAGGGGTAAATTAGAGCTAAATTACATCAAAGAACACTAAGAGCCAGGATTGCTGGCTGTAAACGAACTTTATGGGACTGCGGGAAACTTGGCTGCACCCCTGATAAGTCGACATTGAGCTAACTGAAATCATGCCAGACGACGGATGTTTCTGTACCAGAGAATTCTGGACTAGAGAGGTTCAACCTGTATTTTTTTAATGAATTATGGGGAGGCCGGACAATGTAGGGATCAGATAATTAGTTAAGAACAGTAGATGATGAGATTCAAGAAGTTAAGGCTTGATAACAGTTAAATTGTCAATGTCCCATGTCAAATTATACAAAGCAAACATTGTTAAATCCAGCTGCAGGGCTCACTCTGGTCTCAGAATAAAAACGGGCAAAATAATCAAAACACTGCACACTAACCAGACAGAGGTGCTGTCTCGTCAGTCTTGGCTACAAGGCCAGCCAGCTCTTGGCACTGGCTTAGAATCAAGGGGACTTCTCTTGGGGTCTGTCTCCACCAGGAAAATGACCCCATTGGTCATGACTATCAACAGCAGGTCCCATTGGCCTCAACTCCTGGCTGCTGGCATATCTGGGGCCAGGCTGTTTTCAACAGAGCACATGGTAAGACTTTCTAGAGTCACTAGTTCTGTCCATACCGATGGAAAATGATGTGTAGCCAAGTGTGTACTGCTAATCAAACCGTTCCGTTAGGGGCTGGGTAGAAGAGAAATCAATTGTTTCTCCACTTTAATTCTGAAACGTCAACCTGCACTGAGTTTCTTGGGTCCTTTGAACTTTTATCGGAGAGTTGTTATTAACTGCCATTAAAACCAGTTATTGTCCTCTAGAAGGATTCTTGTAAGAGCAGTGGTCACCAACCAGTCGATCGGGATCTACCGGTAGATCTTGGAGCCTCTGACAGGTGATCCTGACTCGTTTGCCTGGGAAGCTACCAAGTGCCGGCACTTCAGCTGCTGCTCATCTCCTGCCCTTTGACTTGGAGCTGCCTCTCCCCCAAGGAGCCTCCTGCTTTCTGTGCAGGGCAGGGGGGCGGGAAGAGGACGGGTGCTGATATCAAGGTGCCCCCTCCCACTCTGTGTCCTCTCTCCACAGAGCAGAGAGGGGGCACAACAGGACTGGGGATGGAGTTTGCTGGCTGCTTTAGGGAGTGGGCCAGGGCAGAGGTGAGCCTGCCTTAGCCCCACTGCACCCCCACCCAGGAACCAACAGCAGTGCCCAGCTGGAGCTCACATCCCAAACTCCTACCCCAGTCATGAACCCCCTCCTGTACCCCAAACTCCTGCCCCAGCCCCGAGCACACCTGCATCTAAACGCCGTCCCAGAGCCTGCACCTAGAACCCCTCCTACATCCCAACTGCCTGCCCCACACTCAGCTCAGAGCCCCTCTCACACTCCAGATCCCTTAATCCAAGCCCAGAGCCTGCACCCCAACCCTCTGCCCCTGCCTGATGAAAGTCAGTGAGGATGGGCAAGAGAGGGAGGATGGAGTGAGCAGGGGCGGGGCCTTGGAGAAGGGGCAGGAAGGAGGCGGGGCAAGGGCATTTATATTTGAGGTAGATCTTGGATTGTACTTAAATTCAAAAAGTGATCTTGTGTTTAAAAAGGTTGGAGACCACTGATGTAAGAGTCTGTCAACATTGGAAAAGGTTCAGAAAAGGGCAACAAAAAGGGTTTGGAATGGCTGCCACATGAAGAGAGATTGAAAAGACTTCAGACTTTTCATCTTAGAAGAGAGGAGACTAAGGGGGGGAGATGATAGAGGTCTATAAACTCATGACTGGCATGGAGAAAGTGAATAAGGAAAGGTTATTCACTTGTTCCCATAACATAAGAACTAGGGGTCACCAAATTAAATTAATAGGTAGCAGGTTTAAAACAAAAGGAAATTTTTCTTCACACAGCCAGCCTGTGGAACTCCTTGCCAGAGGATTTTGTGAAGACCAGGAATTTAACAGGGTTCAAAAAAGAGCTAGATAAATTCAAGGAGGTTAAGTACATCCTTGGCTATTAGCTAGGATGGGCAGGGATGGTGTCGCTAGCCTCTGTTTATCAGGGGCTGGAAATGGCTGACAGGAGAGGGGTCACTGGATGATTCCCTGTTTCTGTTCACTCCCTCTGGGGCATCAGGCATTGGCCACTGTCGGAAGACAGGACTGTGGGCTATGAACCTTTTGTACATAAGAACGGCCATACTGGGCAGACCGAAAGGATGTACGGATATTAAGGTATAACCTGATATCACTCCTGTGAGCAAAGTTCTCCTCCCAACTCCACTGCTCTGAGCCATGTTGTTGTCCTGCTACTGTAAGAGACAGAACCGAACCCACACACCTGCTGGGTGTGGTGTGCTCTACCCGCCATGTTTAAGTATTATTATGTTCTAGTTGAATAAGTGCTCCCAATAGGAAATAAATGAATGCAGTGGGAGGCAAACCGTTTCTTACTTCTAGTACCTGAAGTTTCATCTGTACCATCTATTCCAGGGATGGGCAAAAGGGCATCCACGGGCTGGATCCGGCCTGCCAAGCGGGTTGATCCGGCTCGCGGAGGCCCTGCCGCTCCCCAGGCCTGGGGGTTGGGGAGCGCAGGAAGCCTCCTCCCGCCCTGCAAGCAGCACACAGCACTTTGAAGCGCCGCACGCTGCTCACAGGGTGGGGGGAGACATCACACACTCCCCCGGCCCCATGCCCTGATTGGCCTGGGGGCAGGAGGAGCTTGCGAATTTCCTCCGCCCTCCCTCCCGCCCTGCAGGGAGCATGCAGCACTTCAAAGTGCCACGCGCTGCTCGTAGGGTGGAAGGAGGCCTGGGAATGGGGGAGTGTGTGAAGCCTCTTCCTGCCCTGCCAGGGGCATGGGTGCCTATTGGGGGGGGCCAAGGGGCTCCCCCAACCCCAGACCAATTATGGTCTGGGGGTTGGGAAGCCCAGAAGCATTCTGGCCCCGCCCCTTCCAGATTAGGCCCTGCCCCTTCTGGCCTGGCCCAGGGCAACTTCACAAATTTTTGAGGTGGCCCCCGGCCAAAAATTATTGCCCACCACTGATCTATTCTAATGGTAGCGGCCATTTTACTTTGGGCAAACGTCTCTGTCAAAGTGGAGTGTAGTAGAACAGTGCTGTGTGCTCAGAGTTTGTCACTGTGATTTTCCCATGCTAACACGTGTGTCTTCTCCTCAGGACTGAGTGTTCACACTGTGAGTTCAATAGGCACACCCTCTCCCAGTCCTTCTGCGAGAAGTACAACTGCGTCACAGTCAACTCCGACCACTGTCCATGGCACCCCTGCTGCTAGCACAACAGCAAACAAGCTACAGTCAACAGCAGCAGCAACAGCGACCGCGTCCAGGGACAAGATCACCTCAGAACCAGCGGAACACAACACCACCACAGTCTCTTCGGGCACCACAAAAGAGTTGCCAGCTGCCACGACGCATCTTGCCCCACATGCAGAAAACACAACCTTTACAGTCACCACATCATCGAGCACTGGGGCAGGATCAACAGTTGCAGAACACATCTCCAGCACTTCAGTTCCCAACCTGACACATACAACAGCTCCAGATACAGTCGGCTCTTCCTCACCAGTACCACATACAACCCCCCCTTCCACAACAGCTCCAGATACAGCCAGCCCTTCCACAACAGCTCCACATACAGCCGGCCAGTCCACAGCAGCTCCAGATACAGCCTCCCCTTCCACAACAGCTCCAGATACAGCCTCCCCTTCCACAACAGCTCCAGATACAGCCTCCCCTTCCACCGAGAGCCCAGCAACCACCTTTTCTCCCCTAACGAATACCTCGTCGTCATCAACAGGTTCTTCCACACAGACCAGCGTTACAAAGCAAAACACAACCCAGCTGCTAAACACTGATGGATCCACCGCAGTCCCCACTACAAAGAACGTCTCTACGAAAGACACCCCCTCCACGTCCCTCTCATCAGGCCCAGTGACCAGACAAACATCTCAAGCAACTTTGGCCACCCAGCCTGTCGCGGAGACCGCCTCCACGGATAGCACCACTTCCTCCACCGGCGTAACCATGGAAGAGGTCCGGCGTGCTTTAAGCTCAGGTGAGGCAGATGGCTGAGAGGGTGTATTATTTATGCTGTCCCCTTTAATGCTTCATTTCTCCCCTTGTTGCAGGGGTGGGAACAGCGGTCAGTCCTGGCTCTCGGTGTTCTATGCGGTTATTTAGCCCGAATTTCCCCCTCGATGTCTTCCGCTGCTCACGGGGCTCTTAGAAGCGTTGGCCATGCTGCTAGACGATATTGACCTGCCGTGGTTCCGCAAATTCTCTGGTTCAGCACCGGTCAGGTCCCCGGGAGTGCCAGACTAGAGTGATTCAACTTTGTTACATGAGCTGCAGCTCTGTTCTTTATGTACCTCCCACCGTACAGCCTTATGATGAATCTCTTCTACAGCATTTATCCCTTCATAGCAGGATGCAGACCCGCCGATAGGTGCCCCTCGGACACTGGCAATTCAAAGGTGCCCAGGACTGCCACAGTGACAGCCTGGGCCCTGTAAATAGCCTCCAGAGCACTATGCCGTGTGCTCCGGGCAGCTCTGGGGGAGGGGAGGAGAGAGCCTGCTGCATTCTGGGCAGCACAGAGGGCGGACTGCCCACAGTCCCACCCCTTCTACTCAAGGCCCCGCCCCTTCCGAGATCACGGCACCGTTCCCTCCCCCCCGCCCGCCTTGCCCAGGGGCCCACGGAGGCTGTTGGCACCCCTGGCAAGATGGTTCACTCATGACTAGGTATATTCTGTCAGGTCTGACACCCGACAGAAATTATCCACGTACAGCCCTATGTTTCTGTAAAAATGTCACTTCCGACACCCTGTGCTCAGAGACCATGACACATCTGCTGGCCGCAGATGCAGCATCTTCTAATGCAAATCGTCACTTTTCTTTTGCCCCAAGTGAACTGAGAGATCTCTCTGGGAATTACCCAAGAGCTTTTCCACGCACAGTTTTACACATAGCTTTAAGGCTTGAACTCTCAACCTGCCACCATTACAGAAGTGCCCTATCCCACTAGAAAACTTGAAGAATTCCTGGCTTTCTAATGGCCTACAACCCCTTGTCCTGGACTTTAAACTCATCACTGGTTCAGGATTAAATGGAGGCTGCCTGAGCTCGCCAGCTGACGGGAAATTCCCCAGTCAGGGAAGTAATGACACGCCACCACTCTGGCACAGGCTTTTAATGGCATCCTGTCACCTGCGAATACATTATCTTTGAGAAGTGGTCAGAGGTGCGTTGTGTTTGTGTATGTCTACCGACACACAACCACACACCAAAGTGCCCTCTAAATTTGTTCCATTTGTGTACAGAATAAATTTTATGTGCATCCACGCACGTGTGAATGTGCACCACCAGTAGAAACACATGCTGCCGGCTGCAGGCGCTCTACTAGTCCTCTGGGCAGCACCTGTTGCTCCTGGGTGACCATCCAAGCGCACAACTTACAGGGGACACTGTTGCTGACCGGTGTCACACATTGGTGCACGTAACAAAATTCATTCCCCACATGGGCATAAAAATTAGAGGGAAAACCACCTGGCCTTCTATTTAATCTGGTAACTTGATGTACAGTGTGTGACATTTTAAAACTGAGGCGACACCAAGCAACCTTTCTAAGATATTGGGTGGTGTCTCCCCCCACCACTCTCATTTGGGTGGCGAATAGGGGGTCTGTGTGGCCTATTCCAAGAGCTGACGTCACCACAGTTCAGTCAAGGAGCTGGAGTCAGGCTTATCCCCTGGGACCAATTACCATAGGGAAAACAAAATAAAGACACTTCTGCCAAACTGAATTCTCTCCTGCTCTCTTGAATTTTGAATAACACACAATGTATGTGGAAGAGGACACATGCCGGCAATACCCTCTAGAGAAAAGTCAGTCCCAGTCACCCTGAAACCTGGGTAGGCCAGAAAACAGAGGTGTGACAGACACCAAACTAATCTGCGGGGTATCCATGTGTATTTTTTTTCTGATTGCATTTAGTCTCTGCAGCATAGTCCACAGCATGAAACGTCAGCTACAAGGAGGTTTGTGTGGTGTGATGCAAAGCGACCCTGTTAAGAGAGGGCCAGGAAACAGAGGTGTGACAGACACCAAACTAAGCATCTCGTTTGGAAGCACTCCCCTGTATTACAGCACGAAGGCGTTTGAGACTAGAAAGTAGTAGATATACTTGTGAACCAGGCCTGTTGCATCAAGAACAAAGTCTCAGAGAGGTCGCCGTGTTAGTCTGTAACTTTAAAGACAAGTAGTTCTGTGGCACCTTCGAGGCGAGCCAAAAATATACATAAAGGAAGAAGAGATGGATGCCCAACTGGAATATGGATCTGGAGGCAAAAGTCCCCCAAAGTTTGGGGTTGTTTGAGTTGGTGCCAGCTCGTCCCAACTCTTACTAAAAATAGAAGTCAGACTCTAGACGTTTTGTTTATTTCTTCTCATTCCGTTAGTCATTAACTTTTCTTCCCCCTCCGTAAGCAGGATAAGTGGGAGAGATCTCAGTGTAAAAGTCCAATCTAGAGAGCGAACAGCACAGTCAGGGCCGCATGATCAAGCACTGGAAAGTAAGACAAGAAGTTAGGATTGCGCCAGTCCAGCCTTTGATCCTCAGTAGATTTTATGGCATGTGCTGACAGTATTACTGGTACATTTGAGGGGGCAGCATAACACCGCTTCATACACGCAACGTAGATCAAAGTGGCGTGCTGCATCTTCATGTGGCATAACAGGCTGCTCTGGGGCAGAAAGGGTCGGTTATCTTAACTGATTTGGGGTTTTTTTTGGGGGGGGGGAGCAAAACAGGCTGGGGATTTAAAGGTCTAATAGCTTTGCAAGACGAACTCACGGGCAGATAGTCTGGGTCCTAGGCCAGCATGCCTAGTGCCAGTGCAAGCCACTACATGGGTCCAGTCTCCTCAGGACAGGCGGAGACACACCTCGAATCAGTCACTGGAAATTCAGCCTGTCGTTTTTCCCAACTGGGTCTGAACGGCTACGGAACTCCGGTACTGCCACATGTAAGTGTGTTCTGTCTCTGTGGTTCAGAGGAGCTACCATGAGTTAATCGGAGGAATCCTCAGACCATTTTGCATTTGGCTACTTGTAGCTCCTCTTGAACATAGAGTGCACAAACATGCAGCAGGAGACTTGCCAATGAGGCTGGCTTTGTGGACGTGGGGGTGTCCACTCAGTCGGCAGCGCCCAAGGTGGAAGGCATCGATTTACAGTGAAGGGTGGCGTGAGGGCATGAGAAGTCCCTTTCATGGAGGGCAGTCTTAGGCCAGGTCTGCAGTGGCGGGGTAAGTCAGGGCCCTACACGCATCTCCAGCTACAGGAATTGCATAGCTCGTTGGCAAGTCTCCTGCTGCGTGTTTGTGCGCTCTACGTTCAAGAGGAGCTACAAGTAGCCAATGCAAAATGGTCTGAGGATTCCTCCGATTAACTCATGGTAGCTCCTCTGAACCAGACACAGAACACACTTACATGTGGCAGTACAGGAATTGTGTAGCTGGAGTCGACGTATCTTGCACCAATTTTCTGGGGTGGCACCACAGCAGGAGGTCAACGGGAGAAACGCTCCCATCAGTTTCCCTTACTACTCACAACAGCAACTGACCACGAACAGGGGCGCCCTCAACGTTCAATTTAATGGGTCTTTATTAGACCTCCTAAATCGAACCCCGGAGGGTCGATCACAAGAGTCTCAATCCTCCGGCAAGTGGAGACAAGGCCTTAGTGGTTTTCTTTAGGAAATTCTGAAGAACGAGAGAGTCTGGAGCCATGTTCTGAAGTTAATTTTCCTCCTATGTCATGCAAAAAGTATATTCAGATGCTTAACCATCTTTGCAGCTGTTGGGGTTAAGAGTAGGGACATACACCAAAAGTGATGAGTGATCTCTCTTCTACGCACAGACATTTCCAAGGGGGCTGAAGGAGATACCTCCTGAAACAGCTTGAGGCTGCCGTTGCTGGCTCACCATTGGCAGTGGGCATGTGCCCGTGCCTCTTTGCTAGGCATTTTTTCAGAGCAGCTCGTGAGTCTGACTGCCCAAGTCACAGCACCTAGCACTGATCTCCTGCCCCTTGAAAATCAGGCCCTCCAGAGCGTCTCACGAGGGCACCCACCATTTCCATGAGCTTCTGAAAATCTTGGCCCTACTTCTTGAGAGATTTTTATTTTGGCGGAGGGAAGGGCATGCGTTTTGGGAAACACTTCTGAGCTCTTCAAGTTTTGTCTGACATGCCAGGGAAGCACTGGGCAGGGTTTTTACAGACGCAAAACCATTTCCCTCTTGGTCCGTGAAGTCATGGCGGCTTCTGTGAAGGGCTGTGCTTTTGCGCACTGGTTTTGGATCATTCACTGGGGTGGGGAGGAAATGAAGTCTCCTCTCTGCCATTTGAGGCTTATCTTAATGGGTGGTAAAAAACCAGGCACCACATTTTCATTGCCTGCCAGGTTGTGACCTTGCGAAGCCCCAGGTCGGTATTTCAGACATGTAAATGTTTGCCATCTTTATTGTATGCAAATATCTCCCTGCTGCAAAGGAAATCCGAAGATTTGGGAAGACTGCATGTGTGTTCCCCGGGGAGAGAGCGGGGGGAGGGGAGGTGTTAAATGTTATCAGACCATGCACACAAGAGCATTGAAGGAAGCAAGTAAAGACTTTGAAGTTTGGCCCTGACTCTTGGCTTCAGCTAATACTGATGCTGGGGAATGAGGGACGCTGCTGCTTTTCCAGCGAGAGTCTGCAGGAGCGCTGGAATGACTGTCAGGCAGCCCCCATGGCCTGTCGGCTGTTGGATAAGTTGTTAAAGGCTGCACTGCGCTCAGAAGCTCATTACTGAAGAATAAACCTGTCACTTGAAGGCGTGTTGCAAACTTTGCCCTTTCGGTCCCCCTGGGAATTTAAATGAGGTCTGTGCTGAGAGCCGCTTCTACAGGGTCACTGTGCATTGGCAGAGCGCAAGCCTCCCGCAGCTCATCCCGCCATAAACCTGCTGATTCACGCTTGTAAAAACACCCGCAGGAGATTTTCACTGGGCCATTAACAGGCGTCACGCTCTCTCCTGCCAGAGCTGCACTGCAGCTTCCTGCTTCCGCAGGGAAAATTCGGTAGGGAGTTCTCCTCCCAGGCAGGAGGGACATGGCCATGTGGGGCTTTTAAAAGGAGAAACACAGGCCCCTCCCAAGAGGAAGGCAGTGAGCCTGGAGGGGGTGTAACTAGACATTTTCAAGGGAACCTTGTTTTCCAAGCACTCAGCTCTCATTTTGGTGCCTGCATAAGCACCAGATTTTTCAAAAGCATCCAGCAGCTTCTATTAACACAATGTAAGCTCAGCACCCAGGCTGCCCTTATTGAAAGTCCGGCCACTTCGTTTCGTGCCTAAATGGCACCAAAATGAGAAACCTCTAGCCATTCCTGTCGGGCAGGTATGAGGCCAGGTCTACACTTACCCCGAGATCGACACTTTGGAGATCTATCTTCCAGGGTTTGATTTAGCAGGTCTAGTAAGGACCTGCTAAATCAACCACTTATTGTGCCCCCCATCAACTCCAGTATTCCACCAGGTCGCAAGGAGTAGAGGAAGTTGACAAGAACGTTTCTCCCATCGGCCTCCTGCTGTGGGGCTGCCGCAGAAATTCGACCTAAGGTACATCGACTCCAGCTGTTCACGTAGCTCGAGTTGCATCTCTCAGGTCGATTTTCTCTGGTAGCGTAGACCTGGCCTCCGTTGACTGCAGAGAGGGTGCTTCTGATTGACACCAGAGGAGAAGCAGGTTCCTGGTTGGGTCACTTTGCCGGATGTCAGCAGGTGAAAGTTACAGTGAGTAAAGGATAGGACTAGAAGCTGCCCTGGGAACAGACAGCGTGGGAAGGCAGGCGGAGCTAAAGGGCGGTCTCATTTCAGAATCATTCCACAGTGAAAGTCCCCAGTCACATCCAGGCCTCGGTGACAAACAAGGACAGATCTTAGCCAGACTCTCACTTGCGCAATGCACGAGCAGCGTTCCTTCTCACTCACACAGCTGGGGCTGCCGGCACACGCCACGTTCGTCTGCACACGTGGCCAGCGTGGCGTTACCCGCGCCCGGGAAACAAGCGTGCGGGAAGGCGACGAGGTCGTTGAATTATAAAAAGCCTGTTTCTGCCCTTTTCTCTCTTGCAGGAAGCATTGCTGCCATTACTGTGACGGTCATCGTGGTGGTGCTGCTGGTGTTTGGGGTGGCAGCCTTCCTGAAGATCAGGTAAGCCTCCGCTCTGCAAACAGACAGCTACCTGCAAAGCAGCTCGGTTACTGGGACAAGCTGCAGCGCCTTCTCCTGCCCATGTGTACTCACGTTATTAATATGGACGGGACCAGCACGTCGCCCCCCCTTCCCCCAGAGCTGGCGGCGCCGGCAGGTACCCAGATGGCGCGTCCGTGGTTTCAGCACTCAGAAGAGGTGTACGCCTGACTGCTCCGGCCACTCAAGCCCTCTGGCCACAGCAGCAGGCGGCAGATAGCAGCACACCTGTGGTTGCCTGCTAGGACAGGCACAAGCAGGCTGGCCCATCACCGTGCCTCAGCCCCCTGTAGGGACGGAACCGCATTCCAGCCTCTGGCCGGGGCACCCGCAAGGCGGTGGCGGAGACCCCTGCTCGCAGGAATAAGAGCCCCGGCTCGTTTTATCAAGGTGCACAGCTGTCACTGAGCTGGCGGGAGGCTAACTCGTCCCCCGAGAGCGAGCGGTACCACGTCCCAGGCCAACCCGCGGCCGTTCTAGCTGCGCTGTTATCTGAGAGCAGAGCTGGGGGAGATGCTGTAGCGATCCCATCCTGCAGAGTTTTCAAAGCTGCGAAGTGGCCTTGCTCTCGTTACAAAGGCCTCCCGCCTGTGCCAGAGCCACTGCAGGGCGTGGGGGCCATAAACAGTAATTATCCCTCGGATAAGCTTCCCTCAGAGCCCGATCTGTAACCTTAAAATAAGAGCAGCACTGCGGCTGATGCATCTTTAACTGGGTTTAATTGAAGGCTGAGGTAAGCAAGGTATCGGTGATTCACACCAGTGCAGGGTGGGGCACAACCAAACTAGCCCTGCACAGGCCGCTCGCTGCTGTTAGAGAGGGACACTGTACCGCAGAGGTGTTGGTAAATCAAACAGGCATCTCTTCTTGCTGTATAAATAAATGTCTTGTTTTCACGAACACTGAACTCCCTGGCCAAGAATTTCCTGGAAGTCACGTGTTGGGCTGGCATTCTCTCCGCCTAGAATAGCCTGAAGCGGGGCTGAGGAAGGGAGTAAACTGCAGTGAACACAAAGGCCCTGCTATGGAGGTGGAAAGAAAAAGGTTTTACTGCTCGTGTCTAGGGATGTAAAATTTTGATTATTTGACTAATCGAATAGTCGATGCAATTTGCATCGACTATTCGATTAGTCGATAAGGGCACCTCTGTCTTTGAAGTGTAGTAACAGCCCCAGGACTGTGGCAAGCTCAGGTGCCACTGAAATTAAGGTCTCTCAAAATTAAATTCCAGGTGCGTTTGGGGCACTACGTTGATGTGGAATTTGCCGGGGCGAATAGCTTTTCTGTTAAAATACCAACAGAACTGCAGGGGCCCAAATGCCATTGGATGTCACGCATACACAAACACTGAATGAAAGTAAAGTCCTTCCCACCCTCCACACGCACAAGTATGGGGCTCCATCCCAACCTCCCGTCCATAACCATGTCCCCCAAGTAATGTTCAACGGGAGCAGGATCCTTTTCCTGTTGTGAGGAATGAATTCAAGGCCCCGGTGGCAGCACCGTAAAAGCATGTGAAAGGCCTGCGTGTTTACACACGTGTGCATACACACACAACTCGCTTTCTGCATATAGTCTCACCAAAAAAATTGTTATTTCCATAAACGTTCCCGACAGTAATCTCATGTGCTTTAACAATCACCCAATGCTAACAGGAAAGGGATCAGAGTAGAGTCAAAAAGCAAATTTATTTAGGAGGGTGAATGAGTTTTCACTTCTTCCAGCTCTCCAATGCTATGCACTGACTTCATCACAAACCACTGAGAGAGGCAACACCAGTAATGTCACAAGAACGGCCATACTGGGTCAGACCAATGGTCCATCTAGCCCAGTGTCCTGTCCTCTGACAGTGTCCAATGCCAGGTGCCCCTAGAAGCAATGAACAGGGAGGGAATCATCAAGTGATCATCCCCTGTCACTCATTCCCTGCTTCTGACAGAGGCTAAAGACACCAGTTCTGCCCATCCTGGCTAATAGATATTGATGGACCTAACAGCTCTGAATTTATCCTTTTGGAACCCTGTTATAGCCTTGGACTTCACAACATCCTCTGGCAAGGAGTTCCACAGGTTGATTGGGCATTGTGTGAAGAAGGACTTCCTTCAGTTTGTTTTAAACCTGCTACCTATTAATTTCATGTGGTGACCCCTTGTTCTTGTGTTATGAGAAGGAATAAATAATTCTTCTTTATTCCCTTTTTCCACACCAATCATGATTATATAGATCGCTATCATTTTCCCCCTTAGTGGTTTTTTTCTCCAAGCTGAAAAGCCCCAGTCTTGTTAATCTCTCCTCCTATGGCAGCCGTTCCAATCCCCGAATCATTTTTGTTGCCCTTTTCCAAAGCCAAGGTATCTTTTTTGAGAGGAGGCGCCCACATACTGCACGCCATGTTCCAGAGGTGGGCATCCGACGCCTTCATTCGCGCACAATTGAGATCCAGTCCAAGGCCACTCAATATTGAGGACTTAATAAACAACCTTATTAAAACCCATTGCACTGAACACTCTACTAGCCCTAACTCGAGATCAAGAGGCAACTTTAATATCGATAGACAAGCATTTAGGGTTTAACTCCCTGCAGAGAATCAGCAGGCCATCTGCCACACTCATATATAGTCACACCTCAGTGCAGAATCACTGCTTATTCACAGGCATTAGAAACTACAAGACATGGGGCCTAGTGCAAACCAAATTAAAAAACTAATCACTGGGCCCAATTGTATTGCAACATCCAGCCAGGGGCCATGATTGGCCACAGATGACATTAAAGCCCAAATCAGACAGGATCGAGCTGTATGTTCAGTGTCCCCCCCCTTGAATGGACCAAGGAGGCAGTTGTACAAGTAATAGCTAGTACTAGAGTTGTCACTGTCCCAGAGAGTTGATCTTTAAAGATTTTAGGCCCCTGGAGCGGAGAGCTTAGGTGTCATCAAGTCAGAATGAAAACCCTAACCTCAAATTTATCTGGATCTAAGTCCCCATTTATCCTCTCTCATGCATTAAGGACTCTGTGCTTGGTTACAGAGATGAGTTTTAGCCGTAGGTGCTTTTCAGTTTCTGCAGGAGCAAGGGCATCATGGGTGGTGGGTGAAGGTAGAGCTGGGGGAGGCAAGCCCCCAGCCCTATCCTAGCCCCACCCCTTCTGCCTAGGCTCCGCCCCCCCCTCCACAGGAGCCAAGCTGCTTCCTCGCCTCTCCCCGCACAGCGCCACAGGGAGGGTGGGTGGCACATGTCCCCAGACTCCTCGGCCCCCTCAGCCCCAGAGGACGGGCACTCAGGGGCAGCTGGTTCAAGTAGGCGTTCTGTGGGCGGGGCCAGGTTGGTGGTTTGGGAACCCCTGCCAAGCATACCCACCGCCCATGTAGGACATCCTTTCTACAGAGCTGTGCACAGAGTAGAAATAGGCGTGGAATAGGGTGCTGGGCCTTTCTAAGCCATTCCTGAATAACCCCAGATGTGTCTTTTCCCTCCCTCCCTCCCAGACATTCTTCATACGGACGACTTTTGGATGACCATGATTATGGATCCTGGGGAAATTACAACAACCCTCTCTATGATGACTCTTAGCAGAGGAAAGTGAATTGGGACCAGAGAAATGTTCTTATTTATAAGTGCTCATCTGGTAAAACAAGCCACACTCCCCTGGGATGCATTCAGTGCCAGCTCCATACCCCGGTCTTCTCTTCCCGCTGCTTCTTCCTCTGCTACACGGTGGAATCATAATATTCAGACAAGCGTCCATGCCGAATTCACCCCCGAAATGGGCCTGGCCTGAAGCGGACAGATGCAGTCACGGGCTCGAAACCCAGAGGCAGGCACTTCACGAGGGCAATCAATTTGAGTTTAGGAAGTTCTATTAAATCTCAGCAAGGGGGAGGAAGTGAGCACTGGAAGGTTTTCATCTGTACGGCTTCTGCTCTTTTGATTCCTCTTTAATCTTCCCTCTCTGGTCAGAGCTGATGGGGCTCTGGTCAGAGCTCTGCCGCACAGTACAAGGCTTTTACAGTTAATTACTAAAGATCAAAACAAATTACCCAGGACAGCAGAGAGCAGGGGGGAAGAAAAGGGGAACTCAGCAAGGTCATGCCAGAAAATGGATGCTTTTATTGTCGGTCGTTTTTCCCAGGGTGTGTCATTTTCAGAAAGTTAGCATTATAAATCCAGCTGACAGCTAAATCCACCGCCTACACCATATGGTGCTTGGCTAACTTACACCCTGACACGTTACACATTGAAGTGAAAAATTGGTGATCAACGGAAAGGGGTGAGAGAGGTACCACTGAGGCTGCAATGAAGGTAGGTAGCAGACATGCCATGGGCTTGGGAACTTTCTTTTGGGGAGGGTGAAATGTTAGGAGACTCCTCATGTCAGATTCCATGACACACAACATCTGCACTCAACCCACAAGTGCCTAGGAGCCGACCGTGGCTAGTGAAGAAGATTGTTCTACCCAAAATAAACTGCAAGTAGGAGAAAGCAGATCTGCGCCCTTCCCTTCATTTAGTCTGCTACTGTTTAACAGGAGGTAAAGTTTGCAGAATTAGGTGCACGTTTAGAAGCTGTGGTGGAGGTTTTCGTAACAGTCTCTGGGAATTGCACACAGCTTCTTTTGAAATTAACCCCTGGGTTGCTTTGCTTTGAAAAAGTCTTCAACTTCAGTTTTAATAACTGTTCCCTGAAGCAAAGTCTTCTGACCAATTCAGTCACTTCTCTCTCCCTGACCCCTTCCCTTTTCTTTTCTAATTGTGTGAACATGGCCGGGTGTGTTTGTTTATCACATAACAAACTTGTCAGATCACCAGTGCTGTAAGGAAACAAATATTGCGCCTGTTTCTATAGAATCAAATACAGATGTCATCTGCTACATAAATGGCTTTATTGAATTATTTTCTTATCGTTTATTTTTCTCCTTTAAGGTTGTTTGCTAAAAATATCCACCCTTTTAAATCCCAAGTTTTTGCTTACAAATCCTGCTACTGCTACCACTAAACAAAGCCAGATGGGTTCATTTATGATGAGATCAACACAGACCTGGCTTGTTTTAAATATACAATAGCATTTCCCATTGGAGCACATAGTCCAACAGCCTCATGAAACGCCAAACCTGTCTTTTTCAGAGTGGTTTTTTACAGTTGTTTTTAAAAGCAAGGACGTTATTTCAAGGTTAACATTCATTAGCTCATCAAGGCTACCAAGGTTGGCTGCATTTTCATTTTACCTGTATGACAGGTAAACCAACAACTTCACACCCAAAACAGAAGCTTGGATGGAAACTTGTCACTCCCCTTTGTCAAATAGACAGCACATGTAACTGCTTGCCAATTTGCTACAAAGATGTTAGCTCCATCGCTGGAGATATTTAAGAGCAGGTTAACAGACACCTGTCAGGGATGATCTAGACCAGTGTTTCTTAAACTGAGGCAGTCGGAGGTGTGCCGCGGAGAACACCACAATTCAAAATGGCTGCCCTTAAAGGGGCAGGTGACTTTTCCCCTCAACTTTCCCCCCGACCCTTTTTTTGGGGCAACAAAAAATCCTTGTTGTTCCTCAGAAAAAATTATTGTTTGATGTTCCTCGGTCTTAAAAAGTTTAAGAAACACTGATCTAGATGGTGCTTCGTCATGCTATGAGGGCAGGGGCCTGGATTCGATGACCTCTCAAGGTCCCCTTCACTTCTAGGATACTAGGATTCCTCTGAATGATACACATGAAGGGGCCAGGCTGCTGGGAAAAAGAGTCACATATACGGAGAGCCCAGACCACATTTGTAAATCAGTCAAGAACGGTTAATTATTGGTAATGCAGTAGCACTGGGAGCCCCAGTCGTGAATTGTGCTGTATAGCTGCAGAACAAAAATGGAGTCCCCTACTTACCTTGGGCACGCCAACGTAGAAGCCCCTAAAATTAGTGGACACTTGGAATTTATGCCAGTTTCCCTCAGTAAAATTGGGATAAGAAGTTACCTAGCATAACTCTAAGGGGGAGCCATGTTAGTCTGTAACAGGAAAAACTTAAACAAACAACAAATAATCTAGTAGCACCTTACAGACTAACAAAACATGTCGATGGTATCATGAGCTTTCGTGGGCACAACCCACTTCTTCCGATGTGAGGTTTAGGGTCTAACCTGCTTTAGCAGCCTCCAAGGTATGATCTGCGTCAACACAAAGGACCACGAGAAATCAGCATGTGTGAACTCCTTATGCGTAACAATCTGTTCACATTGTAGTTAGCTGCTGCACTCCCATTACCTTTTCCCAAGCCTAAAGGGCTCTTTAAAGTTCAAAAGCTTGCCTCCTTCCCCAGCAGAAGTTGGTCCCATATGAGAAACCATAGGAAGGTACCTTTGTTGGGGCCGTTAATATTGCTCTGTACCATTATGTGGGATTCCCACTGTAGTATCCTGAAGGTATCGATTATGGATGGCTTAAAAATACATTGTGTTTCTATAGCATCTTTCAGATAATTGTCGTACACCACAAGATCCTTAAGTAAGTCTCACAAACAGCTAAGTGTTATCACATTACAGTTGGGGAAATACCCTAGAGGCTGCCCGTGAGTAGAACAGCAAGAATCAAACCAGATCTAGTACCCATGTTCTGCCCATTCAACCGCACTCCCTGCCTAAACTTGGCACTCGCAACGATTATATCTGCTTTATGTTTCCCACGCTCCTTGTGTTAAAGATCTTTCACTTAGTTATGTTAGTTACAGCCAACATCATTGTGATGTCTCAATGGGTCAAGGAAGGAAACAATTCAAGATCAAAGGCTGGCGGTGGCACACTCAGGGAAAACCAGCTGGTTTGGTCTATCCCTCCCACCTCCACTGCAGAAGTTAGCACATCATAAGCCAAAAAAGATTCTGAAAAGTTGATCGTCAGCTTTTTGGAAATGAGTAGAATCTGCTCTTCTTTGGAACGAGTTAGGGAATTCTGGGATCCAAAGGAGCTCAACAATTGGACTAATTTTGCTCCCATTTACTTAGCGCAGGTGGGAACTTAGATCGAGTGGGTCAAAATGGACGAAAAAAAAAATCTCCCTAATTTCAGTTGCGAGTCTTTAGAAGAAGGGAGCTCCGATGCCTAATGGGATTGTGTTTTTAAATGGGAAGAAATCTTTTCCCCGTCGTTTTCATATCACCCAAATGATGGGCATTGTGCTTCACGGACACAACACAACGATGAGGTCCCTGCTTGCGATCTAAGTAGCCTGTCGCTGGCATATCAAAAGCAGTAGAAGGTATTTCTAATGGCACGCCCCCTCCACACACACACACACACACACATGCCCTGGCGGGGATCAGCTGTCGGCCAAATTCGTGGGATGGGATGTCACAACCATGGCATCAGTAATGAAGCTGGTTGCTAAGGTGCCAAAGGGAAAAAAACAGCAAGAATGGTTTGAAGTTCGGCCGGGTTAGCTGCACGGTAATTCTCCTTCCTCCAATTGCCCTGGCTCCTCTTTCTTTAGTGAGTTCCTCTTTCAGCTACGCCTTGGCAGAGAGATTCGATGCTCATTTGCACAGATTGACCTTTTGCCTTTAGCTTTCTGGCAAGGACTGGATCGGAGAGGCTGCTTTTATAAAACAGGCACCAGGTGGCAGACTGGTCACTTTTACTCAAGGGGAGAAAGGGGGCCAAAAAATGGGAAGATGGAAGTGCAGCCAATTGGATATTTGATGCCATCATAACCACATTCATTGTAAGCTCCCCCAGCAACACCAATTAAAATCCTGCACTGCCTGTGCCACGTTGTACTGAGCGGTGCTAACTTTGTGCCAGTTTCCATACTCTTCCCTGGGATGGTTTTAAAGGGAGGTGCCAAGAACTCCAGCCTCAATCAAGTCAGACTTGAGCAGCATCTACAGCAGGGGTGGCCAACCCATAACAGGCAAAGAGCCAAAATAGTAGTGGACGTAGCGCAAAGAGCCGAGGGAAAAAGTTGTTGAGGGAAAAAAAAAAGGATACTGCCCCTTTAAATGAAAACCCCAGTTTGGCTTTTTGGCCACATCAGGTTCCTATCGGCTGGGGCGGTCGTCCCGGTGCCATTTTGCTTTGCCATGCCAGATGGCTCCCCTGCACCCGGTGAGCACAGGGAACTGGGGGCCCTTTGTAGGGGTGCAGAAGCGGCTTTGCAAGCCGCACTTTCTGCGAAGAGCCGTGTGCGGCTTGCGAGCTGCAGGTTGGCCACCCCTGGTCTACAGCTACTCCCCATAGCGATGTCTCTGGGTTCTATGCATCTTGCGTCAGTTACAGATCAGATTGAACAATCGACAAGTAAAGAGGTTGCATTTCAGTGCTAACCCAGCCTGGGAGCCAAGTCTCAAACGGGGGTCTTTTGAGTCTCACGCGTTCACCAGCAAGAGAGTCTCTAGCGCTAGTTTTGCTCTTGATCATCCCCGGGCGGCCCTGGTACATTCCAACTTCACTCTCTTCCAAGAGGCTGAAACTGGCCCTAAATGGCTTCCCTCCTTCAGAACGGACCAGTTTTCATTACACCCCGGTTGACTTTTACTCAATACTAAGGGTGACTGTCCCTTGGTAGGAAGATTGGGGTTAGCCGGTAGCTGCAGAGCAGACACCTGTGAAATCCATGATCTTACTCCTGTCTAGAGCCATTCCCCACTTCCCTATATTCGCCGTCTTTAGTCCCCTTCCTGCTCCCCTTTGCCTTTTGGGCTTTCCATTACGCTGCCTGTTTGCCCCATTAGATGGGGCAAGATTTTCAGATCTTGCTTCACCAATCATTCGACTGAACTTTAACTAACCAATCCTAACATATTGTAACCTGATTATCTTACCAAGTATTGCCCACCATCTTCATGAGTCAACAGCCAGCCGAAAAACAGGGAAAAAACTCAAGGAAAAGGAAACAGGATTTGTAGGGGCTGGCAGCTCAGCCCAGCAAACATCGAATTGTCTGCCTCTCCAGACTTGGGGGATTCACGTGAGAAGGACCAGGGCAGCGAGAGGGGGAAGGGACAAGCCCTCTAACACTAGCCCTAAGGAGATGTCAATTCTTGCCAACTAGCAGCTGGTTTCCAGCCTCCTGGGAGGAACGGTATTGGGTACGGTCTGCTCTAATCATAAGCCACCAAGCCAAGGGCAGCTGCAGCATGGGGCCCAATGAGCTGGCCTTTGGTTCCCAGCCAAAGACCCTCCACCAGCCTCTGAAATGTACTTGGAGGTGTCCATGTTCACAGCAGCAGGAAAACTAGCCATTAGGGCAACCACAAACCTAGTCAGTAGGAGGAATGAACACCTGGTACTCAGCTACACAGCATGTGGAGGAAGCAGCTGCAGCAACAGCCCGGCCCCGGCCCCCCCCTTCGGATGCTTTAGGACAGTGTTTCTCAACCAGTGGTACAAGTACCCTTAGGGGTACTCGAGAGAAGTCTGGGGGGTACGTCAACACAACTGAAATTTGAAGAAAACTGAATTTTTGTTCTAAGTTTTATAGCGCTTTATTATTTTTGTACTTTTTTACACCCAAAAATGTCATCGTCCGCCCAGCTACAATTAAGTTGTTTAAACAAATGTGTTGCAATGTGTAGCAGGGACCCCTGGCCTGGGGGGGGGGTGTTGCCCCATCCCCGAAGCCCCCTGCCGCTGTCCACCTGCTAGCCGCTCCCACGGTCCACGTCCCTTAGTCCACCTCAAGGTCCAAGGTGCCGGCTTCGGGAGGGTCCCTTGCGGGTCCGGTGTCCTCCCCCGGCATCTGGTCCCCGGGCTGGGTGTCCGCTGGGCCTCCGCTCAGCCACTCTGGGGTCGTCCCCGACCGTCGGGACTCGCTCCCCCGTTCCTCCGGGTTCTTTACCCTCTCACCGGTCTGCGGAGGGGGGTTAAGAGCAATACCAGCTCCTGTCCTCTCTCCCCCCCATTTCTTCCCTTCCTCCCTCCCTTCAGCCACCCCGCTCAGTGTCCCCACGCACCCGCCCGGCGTCCACCCGGTCTCGGAGTCCCCAGGTCCTATGGTCCGCCAGCTCAGGCCCAGGCCCTCCCACGCCTGCGCGGCACCGCCGCAGATGCACTCCCATGAGGCCGCCGCTTCCAGGTTCCCGCGGCAGCCCGCCGGCTCCGGGCTGCCGGGAGTGCAGTGAGATCCCCCATCACACAATGGTAGAAAAAAATTGTGTGTGTCTGAAAACTGTAGGTACTGGGGGGTACTTTTTTTTTTTTAAAGGGGGGTACTTATATTTTTTTTAAAAGGCGTACTTATAAAAAAAAGGGGGTTGAGAAACACGGCTTTAGGAGGCTACTAGCCATGCTTTACAGTGGGTCGTTTGAGGCCTTATCTACCGGGGAAAACGTTACCCGTTATTCAGGTATGATTGAGCCATGTGGACGGAGGGGGTTGGTTGTGTGACGTGGGAAGGTCTGGAAACACGCGCTTTGTTCAGAACAAGGACGTAGCACCTTGGACTGGGAGAGCCGGAGCTGTTTGACTTCACACCTGAATATGTGTTTCCAGGAGACCAGGTCAAAACTCCACCCAGGTTCCGTGCCTTTAACACCTGGCACACTCTTTTAAGCATCTCTCTCCCGCACACACGGCATTGTTTTGTGCAGCCGAGAGTCTCCTGGGGAGTTTATTTGTGGGTGTAGTCTGGGACCTGCCCCTAACTCAGACTGTTGCGGGGGCTACTGCACTAACAGTAACTAGGTTACCATCACAAGAGGCTGCACAGAATTAATGAAGACCATTGTCGTCCTGGCTAATCTCTTTCCAAACCAGCTGCGTTTGCCTCCCTCTGTCGCCATGCGGAGGGAGCCGCCAGCTGTTTTGAACAGCAAATGACTTTGCGCACTCCCCGAGTCTCGATGGGCCTGCAGGCGGGGGAGCAGTAGGGCAGGCCCCAGGCCGGATCAAACAGCTTGGTGGGCTGAATCCGGCCTGCAGGCCATATCTTGCTCACCCCTGGGTTAGAGACCCCTGCCTGGGCACACAGCACTCGAACCATGACAAAGATCTGGGGCAAAGAAATAATAGGCAGAATATGCCTGGGCTGCTCGTCTCCACAGCTGCCAAAGCTGTCTGAACCAAGGGTCCTACATTCTCCTCCTTGCCCAGAAAAACAAATTCTGGCTGTTTATGGATCAGTCCCGAGAGGCCCACCCCACCCTTGAAGCAAGCCAAGAAATCCTCTTATTTACCAGTGCAGATGCAGGGGTGCCAGTGCTGCTGATTGGGCTGTATCCACCTCCCAGCAACCTTCCAAGGAGCTGAATTGGGGGCTCAGAAATACGGGAGCCCTTGGAAAGCGGAGGCCTCAGTGGTAGCCTCAGGAGCAGGAAGTAGAAAATGAAGAACAAGCTGCTGTACCATCTCAATCTGCTCAAGAGGAATAATGACGATCGCTGGTTCCTTTCACAAGCAGACGTTTGTTTTCCAGATCAGGAGTAACAATGGGAACCCACACACAGCCCTGCCTGTGTCCCCCCTCCCACCTCTCTGCACATTGCCAGTGTGAGTTCACATAAACCGCACCTGCCCTCCTAGCATCAGGCAGGTTGGAGACACCGGGCACTTCGTTTACGGTTTCACTTAATCCTGGCTGCCAATGCAGGCCCTCCTCCTTGCCTTTGCTCAACAGCCACCAGGAAATCAAGCGGTCTGGCGACAGCCAAGCCGGCTCCATTTGCATAATTGTTTAATTGGCTGCTCTCCGTTAATATATGCACGGTCTCTTATTTTCATCTAGCGCGTTTAACAAATGCGACTGAGACCACAGCAGTCATCTGAGGAGGTCGGAAGAAATTAGCATCAAGGCCAGGCCTGCAAAGCGTTATGGCAATCTAACGCTCGCTATCGCATGGAAATAAGGCCATGAATTCCTTCCGGGATTCTCTCACACACATCTCGATTTCCTAGATGTTTGTGCATTAGATGGATAATACACTGTCACTTTGTACATTCCCAGAGACAAACACCCTGGTCACTGATTCTTCTTGTCAGCACGAGGAGCGTTTCCCCCATGTACACATAAAAGGTCTTTGCCAACCACAAGTCACTCATCTGACAATGCCAGAATGTAAGTTGGGAGCTGATCAAAGGCCTACAAATTTGGCTCGTCAGCCTCAATCCCGGCCTAAGACGTTGTCTGGCAATTGCCGAAACACCTCATGCAGCCCGAGGCCATGGGATTCTCCACCCATCAGAAACAGGAGGATGACTGACATTATACAGTGGTACTCACTATTTATGATGTTTCAAAACCAAGTTAAAAGTTTCCAAGTGACAACAGCGTATCCCCACATCATACACAAAACGCAAACACTTAGACAAGGAAATAGTTGTCAGATCCACCTGATCACTTTCTCTAAAGTAACCTTTTAGACAAAGGAAATGCAGCAGATCTAATCTATCTGATATATTTCACCTGGGAAATTGTTAATTTACTGTGAGATTATGCTGTGGTGATTGATTCCCGGGGGTCAATTTAGCAGGTCTAGTAAAGACCTGTTAAATCAAATGCTGATCGTGCTCTCGTCAACTCCAGTACTCCACCAGAATGAGAAGCATAAGGGGAGTTGATGAGAGAGTTTCTCCCATTGATCCCTCACAATGGAGACCCCGCAGCAGCTCCATCTAAGCTACGTTGACTCCAGAGACACTATTCATATAGCTGTACCTGTGTGCCTTAGATCAACATTACCCCATAGCATAGACCTACCCTAAATCGGAGAAGACGGGGATTAATACAAGAATTGAAATGTGGGTAGAGGAACTGGTTAAAGGGGAAACTACAACAGGTCATGCTGAAAGGTGAACTCTCGGGCTGGAGGGAGGTTACTAGTGGAACTGCCCAAGGATCCATCTTATTTAACATTTTCATTAATGACCTTGGCACAAGAAGTGGGAGAGTGCTAATAAAATCTGTAAGGGACACAAAGTTGGGAGATATTGTCAATATGGAGGTGGACCGGATTATCACAGAAAAAGATGTGGAGGACTTTGAAACAGCAGACATAGAAATGGGCTGAAATGCTGTAGTGCAAAGGGCACCATCATGCACTTGGGGGTCTAACAACAAGAAGTTTTGCTATACACTGGGGAGGAATCTGTTGGAAGCAACCGAGAAGAAAGACCTGGGTGTATTGGTTGACCACAGGATGACTATGAGCTGCCAATGTGATGCAGCTGTGACAAAGTCCCTGGATGGATCAGGTGAGGTGTTTCCAGTAGAGACAGGGTAGCGTTAATATTCTACAAGGTGTTGGTACGACCTGATCCCTGCAACACTATGTGCGATTCTGGTTTGCCCTCACTGTGATCACTCAGGTTCCTGGATGCAGCCGTAGGCCAGTGCAGAACCAAGCACAAAACCCAAGATGTAGTAATTGAGGCTACTGCAACTTAAGCCTCAGTGGATGTGGCAGCAGCTAGACGATATAAAGCACTTCAGTTAGGCCTGTTCCTAGCCCTGCCCCATCCCCCACTCTCACCGCTTGCACGTCCTCACTACTGGCGGTGGGCAACCTGCCACCCCTCAGGGTTCTGTGCGTGGCCCACGAGGCATTTTGTGGACAGTTGCCCAGGCGCAGAGTTGCCAGATTCCGCTGGTTTCCATCCGCATCATTTTTTTCCTACCGGGATTACTAAAGTGACACGCGTGTAAAGCCAGGGCATGTGCAGCGAGGTCCAGGCTGGTTGCACACAGCACGGACTACAAGACCCGTGCGCTCCCTCTGCATCCGATCCCAGCGCTGCTACAGTTCCATCGACCCCCCACCGCAAATTCTAGGTCCGCCAGCGCAGTTAGAACACTGCTATATCCCGGGAGACCGTCTCAGTTACGACAGTCCTGCAGCCCGCTGAGATGAAGGAGGCCGCGCCAGCCTACGTTGCTCATCGCTGCTGTGACAGGCCTCTGCCCTGTTCTTAGGAACCCATCCCACAAACCCACTGCCATCACAGGCAGAGTTTAACAGCAGGCAGACCTGCTGACACAGGGGGGCACATAGGGGCAGTTGCCCTGGGGCCCAGCAATTCAAAGGGGTTTGGGGCACCTGTTACTGTGGCAGTGGCTGAGGCCCTGGACCCTTTAAATTGCCGCAGGAGCATTGCGTGGAGTGCTCCGGGCAGCTCTTAGGGCTGCCTGGAGAGGTGGGGGCACAGAGGGCTGGTGGATCAGGGCACCCCATGATCCATGCAGCACTGGCTGCCCCCAGCCCCGCATCTTCCACCCAAGGGCCTGCCCCTTCCGGGGGCCTGAGGCTGGGTCCCCACACACACCTGGCCCGGGGCCCGCAGAGGCTGTCAGCTCCCCTGGTAGCAGAAAGAGAAGGAGAGATGGTGATTGGATGATGGGAAGTCTTAATATGATGTAGTTGGGGGCTGTTTACTCTAGTGGCCCTGGGCCCACTCTGTGGGGCATTCACTGGTTGCTGTGTCTATAAGCACTGCCCAGTGGGGGGTCGCCTCTGCGGGCCCTCATGTCACGTAGACAATGGCCCAACCTGTTCTCACCTGACCAGGGAAGGGGTTTGAACAAAGGAAGGGGTGTGGCTACCGGGGTGTTCGGTGGTTTTGGGGAGAGGCAGTCTTGGCTGGGCAATCATGAAGAGAAGAGACTAAGCTGAGTATTGATGGTTCAGGGGCCTGTGGACCCCTACCCCAAGGAGTCTGAGGCTGCCTGCCCCCCTACTTTGATGTCCACATCGAACCAGGGCTGTGCTCTATCTCAGAGAAGCAATACATCCTCTCTATTCTACTGGCTGGCGGAGTCACATCTTGCTGCAGACGGGGGTGCAGGATCAGGATTCCCGACGCGTCATCACACTTAAACACCCCAGCTACTTTGTCACTGTGAGGTTCTAGCTCCTGAAGCATCAGTAGCCACGGTGGATGAGCAGGATGAAAAAGAGGGAGCAATCGTGCTAGGACGCGGAGCTCACGGGCCTCCCCAAAGGTCAGTAACATCTAATGTAAATAAATCAAGTAGGGACCCAGGTAGCGTGATGGACTTGTTTCCCTTGCTGGGCCTGGAGGTAGCCTTAATTTCCTGTGCGGCTGATGAACCAGGAGTCCGGGTCCCTCCCAGAGCCAATACAAGTGTCTGGATGAACAGACCTCGACAACGCATTGAATGCTTATTCCAAGCGGGTTTCATCTTGACAAGCTTGAAAGCAAATTTTCTCCATTGAGATTTCTCAGATGTCTGAATTTATTATTTGATTAATGAATGAGGATTGGAGAGACTGGCTTTGCTGGCCTAGGGGTTATTTTTTAAAAAGTTATACTGAATTTTCCATCAACATTTAAGGTATTTGACCAAGACCTTGCCAGCTTCCTCAAAAGTAATCAAGAATTTTGGTGTCTTTGAGGAAAGGGAGTCACTGACCAATGGGTTCTAGGCTCTAGAAAATGCTGAATATTTTTTTTTAAATTCAATATAAAAATCAAAACCCAGCACGGAAAAAATAAGTCCAGCTCTTAAGCAGTTCATCAACAAAATAAAAATTAATGCAGACCTCTGATAACTGTCACCTCCATTTTCTCCTCAGCTAAGCTACAAACAAACCCATCTGCTTACAAACCACGCAGTCTTAAACAGGACCTCTCTGAGTGGACGTAAATGATTACTAAAGTCATACTTGCTTGGACCGAGTTGCACAGCACCAAAGCAGACCTCGCACCCGATTTGCCTGGACTCCGTGGAGGCTGCAAGGTGGAATAAGTGAAAGGCACCACACAGAAGAATCCCAGACATAGCTAAGACCCTGATGGCTTGTTGACACAAACCAAGGTAACAGAGTGACATTCCAAAGTCTCGGCGACACGAGATAAACCATGACATCAGATAGGCCCCTCCTACTTTCAGCCCTCTCTCCCTGGACTGATAGGCCCCCACTAGCAAGAATCATAGAACACTAGGACTGGAAGGGACCTCGAGAGGTCATCGAGTCCAGTCCCCTGCCCTCATGGCAGGACCCTGTACTGTCTAGACCATCCCTGATAGATGTCTATCTAACCTGCTCTTAAATATCTCCAGAGATGGAGATTTCACAACTTCCCTGGGCAATTTAATCCTGTATTTAACCACCCTGACAGGAAGTTTTTCCTAACGTTCAGCCTAAACCTCCCTTGCTGCAATGTAAGGCCGTTGCTTCTTGTCCTATCCTCAGAGCCCAAGGAGAATAATTTTTCTCCCTCCTCCTTGTAACATCCTTTTAGATACTTGAAAACCACTCTCATGTCCCCTCTCAGTCTTCTCTTTCTCATTCTCAAGCCCAGTTCTTTCAGTCTTCCTTCATAGCTCATGTTCTCTAGACCTTTAATCATTCTCGTTGCTCTTCTCTGGACCCTCTCCAATTTCTCCACATCTTTCTTAAAATGTGGTGCCCAGAACTGGACACAATACTCCAGTTGAGGCCTGATCAGCGCAGAGTAGAGCGGAAGAATGACTTCTTGTGTCTTGCTCACAACACTCCTGTTAATGCATCCCAGAATCATGTTTGCTTTTTTTGCAAAGAAGTAATGAGCCAGGAGATCATGAGCTCCAGTCAAGCATCCAGAGAACAGTGAAACCACCTCCTCCCCCATCATGGCCTCTTCTTCCTTTCTAGTTTGTGTTTTGTTTTTAGCAACAGGGAGATGTGCTAGGCAGTTTAGTCTCTAATTTAAGGGTGTGAAAGTGAGCTGCGTGCACACTCAAAGCCCACACAGGGAAGGTACCTGAAAGCGCTGCTGTGCAGGTTTAAAGAAGCCCCTACGCCATCCCATACACACACTCCTTGACATCTGGAGACCTGAAACGATCATTTCTAATTTCCGATAAGCAAGAGTTGTGAAGCCTCCGCTTACCAACACTGTTCTGTTAAAGTACGTTATAAGCTCACCACGGGAGGGAGGGGAGGAAACCTCGTATGAGAGGAAGTGTTATAATTGGCTCAGAGTTTGTGGTTCAGACATGAAGATAATCCTTTGGTTGCATTATTAAGCTATTTAACCAAAGTCAAATGATAGATCCAATGTCTTTGGTAAAGTGCATTAGTGGGGATTTATAACCAAGCAGCCAGCCACTTCTTAGAATAAGGATTATGTTTGGCATTAATTTAAAGACTCAACTCCAATTTAACTAGCTTGTTTGATTGGTCGATTTGATTTTGGTCCCACTAACTAGTGGTTAGTATTACTAGTTTTGTTCTAGCCATGTATTCTGGGTTTCATTTTAGTGGAAGAGGTTTAACGACATTTATCAAATACAACTGGACACAGCATCACCTGTCTGTTGCTAAGGCCGTGTCTCCACTTGCAGAAAGATCGACACTATGGTGATCAATCTTCCAGAGTTTGATTTAGTGGGTCTAGTAAAGGCCTGCTAAATCGAACGCTGAAGGCCCCATTTTTCCTATCCTCATGAGGAGTAAGGGAAGTCAACGGGAACATTTCTCCCGTTGATCTCCTGCTGCGAGGACAGTGCCAAAGCTCAACTCCAGCTACATTTTTTTACAGGCCTGCCAGCTTGGGAGGGGGCAAAGTGGGCAGCTGCCCCAGGGCCTGAGAATTCAAAGGAGTCCAGGACTCCCAGCTGCTGCTGCTGTCGCAGCTACTGCAGCCAGAGCCCCAAGCAATGCACTCCAGGTGGTTAAGGGCTGACTGGGGGGAGGCATGTGGCACCATCCAGGTGGTACTGAGGGCTGGCTGCACTGGCCCCACCCCTTTCGCCAAAAGCCCCGCCCCTTCTAGGAGCACAGAGCTGCCCCCCACATGTTGCCCATGAGCCCACCAACTCTATCAGCCTCCCTGAGTTAGACCAAAACACACATCTTCAAGGGATAATCCAGCTATATTTAATTCTCCATCGGTACAGTCAAATAGCCTGTGTCATGCCTTGAGGTCCCTTCCACAGCTACAGCTAACACTCAGGGAAATGCACCAAGTGCAGTAACAAAGCATCTTGAGGCCAGGAAGAAAGCCATCCAAGAGCTATGCAGACTTCTTGCCACTGAGTTGGATAAAGGCCACTGTGGAAAAACAAAGAACAGTTTGGCGCACAAAGCAGCACGAGGGGTGTCAAATGAAATAAAGAAGAGGCAGGACGGCAGTTAACGGAGTGACGTCAAGACGGCACATATGATAAAAGGTAATTGCAGAGGACAAAAGGCAGATTGCGTAAGACGAGTTAACGACTAAGACTTTTTTTTCCCAAGGCTACATAGAACAAAAGGAAGGTCAGGACAAGAGTTGGGCATGTGTTCTAGCCAGACCGAGCGGAGGCAACACATGGCATAAAAGGCAAATGCTTCAACAATAATAAATCTTTGTTTCCACCTTCCTTTTAACAAGATTTTGGGGCTGTGAGAAAGCGGAGAGGACAGCTCTCTGGACACACACGGATCTTTAGCTAGCGCTGTGCCTTAGGCAGACTGTTTTCCAAAGTCAGTGAATGCAGCGTTGGGATATTTCAGGGGATAAACCCAGGTCTTCCAGGTGCTACAACAATACAGATGATAACATCAGTAACACTAGAAGGAAGGCCTGACTTGGATACCAAAGACCAAGGGCTGAGTTTGGGAGTGGCAGGCAAAAGGAAGAGGCTACTGAGGTGCCGCAAGGATACTCATGAAGACGAGTTTTGTTTCTGTTCCGGAAAAACTACGCACAGAGCATGGGAACGAAGTTTTTCATTTGGGACACACTGATCCTGACGACATGCAAACACCCCTTCCCATGCAAACACCATTTTGCTGGCAGAAGGGAGTTACCATGGGACGAACTGCAGCAAAGCCCAATGCCTTGCCACACGGCTTCCCCTCCGCCCCCCCCAACAAAGAGCACCTCCCATGTAAAAATCCCATGGGCAACAGGGCAGGGAAGCTGCTAGCAGCTGCTCTAAGGCAGTGTTTCTCAACCGGTGGTACGAGTCCCCTTAGGGGTACTTGAGAGAAGTCTGGGGGGTACGTCAACACGACTGAAATTTGGAGAAAAACTGAATGTTTGTTTTAAGTTTTACGGCGCTTTCTTATTTTTGTACTTTTTACACCCAAACATTTCATCCCCCGCCCGGCTACGATTAAGTTGTTTAAACAAATGTGTTTGCAATGGTAGAAAAAAAAAATGTTGTGTGTCTGAAAACTGTAGATACTGGGGGTACTTATAACCACTGCTCCAAGGCATGCTCCCCCAGGGGAGGAGGGGCTGGAAACCCACAGCAAAGCACGGAAGACATTAACAGGGCCTCGGGCCTGTATTAAGATTAACCTTCCTCCCTGCTTCCCCAGGGCCAGGCAGACAGCTCGCCCGCTGCGGTTAGTGTTGGAGCCCTGAGGAAAATCACATTCCACAGTCGGCACAGAAATGAGCGCAATGCCGGGGTTTTCCAAGGGGGAGAGGCAAAAACAGGCCTCTGCACACAGGGCGGGCACCTCGCTCCCCCCACACAAGGCCCCCACCAGCACAGGGGAGCAGCACTCAGACCCCACTGGCTGCCCCATCACGACCTTTCCCCGCTGCTCCCTCAGGAGGGTTCCCCCGACACTCTCCAGAGTGCGAGCGCCTGCTCGGGGCCCCGCCGGCTCCCTCTCTCCCTGGGTGTCAGAGAAGCAGGCTGAGGAGAAGGGGGTGGGGGGGTGGGAGGTGCTGCCAGTTACTTTGCTCCCCTGAAACAGCTGCAATTTTTCCAGCAGCAGGGCGGGGGGCATCTTCCCCTCCCCAGGAACACGCACTATGAGCTGCGTGAGACGGACTCCTCTGTCTCTCCCCTTCTCCCGTTCCCTCCTGCCCCCTCCCGCGGCCCCTCTCCCCCAAGCCAGCTGACACCTCATCCTAATACACTGCTCGGACATTGCCTCAGGGCGAGATTCCTCGCCCGGGCCTGCTCAGACCCAGGGCCCCTCACAGAAGAACTTGTGCACCACTCACTCCGCTTTCAAGATCATCCCTGTGACTAGGGTGACCCGATGTCCCACTTTGATGGGGACCGTCTCGATATTCGGGGCTTTGTCTTAAGGAGGCACCTATCCCCCCTCGCCCTGTCCGGATTTTTCCCGCTTGCTAGCTACTCACCCTCGCTGTGGTTCTGACCCCAAACCGGCCTGCTGGGGAGTAACCTTGTGCTGGAATGGGGCCTTCTAGACAGGGTTCTCCCAGCCTCGCCCCAAAGCATACCGAGTCCTAACGCCCCTTACTCGCCAAACTTAGCACCGCCCTGGGAGCTGGCTAGGACATCCATGTTATAGAGGCCAAATGGATCCTCAGAAGGTGGACTTAGAGACCAAGCTGGACTAGAGCCCATTAAACCTCCTAAACTAGCCAAGAAACAACATCAATATCCACGGTAAGGAAGCTGCACTGTTGGGAAGAGGAGCTATTTCAAGCTACCCAATTCTTGGGCATGCTAGAACCTGCAGGATTTGGATATTGCAGATGGGGTCAAGGTGGATTCAAGCTGCATAATTCTTCACACAACACACAGTCAACCCATGGAACTCCTTGCCAGAGGATGTTGTGACAGCCAGGACTTTAACAGGGTTCAATAAGGAAATAGATAAATACATGGAGGTTAGGTCCATCAAGATTTATTAGCCAGGATGGGCAGGGATGGTGTCCCGAGTCTCTGTCAGAATGGGTGACAGGAGAGGGATCACGTAAGGATTCCCTGTTGTGTTCACTCCCTCTGGGGCATCTGGCATTGGCCACTGTCAGCAGACAGGACACTGGGCTAGATGGACCTTTGGTCTGACCCAGTCTGGCCATTCTTATGTTCCCTTTCTCCGGCCTGGCTGAGCTTTCGGGCTCCTTTCTACCCCAGCCCTTTGCATGTCTGCAAGTAACATTAATGCACGCTCCTTGGGTTGCACACGACTCCTGATCTGCCAGCAACAGCTCCGTTTCACAACCCGGGGAGAAAGTAGGTCAGAGTCATTGCACTCTGCTGATCAAAGTCAGCATTTATCTCCAAGGCTGAAAAGTGTCAAACCTGAGACAGGAAGACGTATGTAAAAACGATCACACTCATATGATCCTATCACAGCTGTGGCAGTGCATGTGACCCACCTTATCCCCAACCCGATCAGCTCTGTTCCTGCTACAATCGTGACTCATGCATGTTACCCAACCAGGCTTGGCTCGGGTGACTCAGCGCACCAAGCAGCCACTTTGGAAAAGCTAGTTCAAGGTATGGATACAAACGTGTTCACATAGGGATGAACAAGTGGCATGGTGGAGAGGGGGGGACGGCACAGAGGAACCAGCCAGACGCTTGCCAGTTGCAGCAGCTGGAGACTCAACCAGAGCAGGGACCCTGGGATGCTCAGAGACTCTCTCTGCCTTTTGCTGCTTGACCTCAGTTTCACGCTACACCCAGCCCCTTCACCCTCCTCTCCCCTGCTTTGTCCCTACACACCCTTCCCTTTAACCTTCCTTCTCCTGTCCCTTTGTTTCATTTCGCTTACCCTCTCCTGTGTGAGCCTACCTCACACCCCACTGCATCCTGGTCCGTGAGCCAGGCCTCAGCCTTGTGCAAGGCAGTGAATCCTTCCCCTTAACTCTGGCAGTGAGCTAGAGGCTACAATAGCTGGTGACCCATAGACTATCAGCTGGAGACCCCAATGTACCACCAGTCCTCCTAGCATGGGTCCACAGCCACATCCCACATGCTACAGAGATTTGCCTTGAGCCCATCGGCAAGACACAAAGACTGAAGAGTCCCACATACCCATCTAGTGTCAGGAAGTTTGCTTCTACCCTTATCCCAGAGAAGACAAAGATGCCCGCATGTATAAAACCTGGTTGGTAGCATGTCACCACCAGCATCTTTTTCCTCCTCTCTCTCCACTCCGGCCCCCTGCCTTTCCCTTGGGGCACAGTATTTGCACAACTAAAAACTCTTCTTCTTCTGCCTGCTCAGAGACCTTTGAGAACTTGCAGGAAGGTGCTAGTTAGATGTTCTGCCAAGTTCTCTCCAGTGCATGGTGTGACTCTTGCAGACAGTCCCAGTAAATTCCCCCAGAACCATCTATGCAACGAAAGCAGGAGCCTTAGACTTAATGGCTGAGATTTGCAAAGCCATATCAAAGATTGAGAAACAATTCCCATTGAAGCTAATCAAATTTGTGCACCTAACTCTCCTAGGAAGCTTTGAAACTCTCTGCCTATGTCTTGCTTTTAACATTCGCATTAGGTCACTGCAACGTTAATGGTGCACCATTAAAGAAGTTGGGAAATACAAAATACCCACACTCAGGGACTGGCCTCACTCAGATAGCAAAAGCCCACCCTGAAAAAAGAATGCAGGGGGGGGGAATTGCTAGAGAATCACAGAACACTAGAACTGGAAGGGACCTTAAGAGGTGTTTGGATGCAGGGGTACTTGGGGCTAGGAGTGCAGGAGGGGGTTTGTGACGGGGGTGGGGTTTCAGGATGTGGGCTCCAGCTGGGCACTGCTTACCTCAGGTGGCTCCTGGGTGGTGGTGCAGGAGGCTAAGCCAGGCTCACCTCTGCCCTGGCCCTGCACCTCTCCCAAAAGCAGCCAACAAACTCCATCCCCAGTCCTGTTGTGCCCCCCTCTGCTCTGTGGAGACAGGATACGGAGTGGGAGGGGGCACCTTGACATCAGCACCCCTCTTTTCTCCCCTGCCCAGCAAGCAGGAGGCTCCTGGGGGGGCAGCTCCAAGGCAAAGGGCAGGAGATGTGCAGCAGTAGGGGAGGGGCTGCTGAAGTGCCCACAGCCAGTCAGGATCCCCTGTCAGAGGCTCCAAGATCTACCAGTCGATCCCGATCGACTGGTTGGTGACCACTGATCTAGACCATCCCTGACAGGTGTCTGTCTAACCTGCTCTTAACTATCTCCAGTGCTGAGGATTCCACAACCTCCCCAGGCAATTTATTCCAGCGTTTAACCACCCTGACAGGTAGGAAGTTTTTCCTGATGTCCAACCTAAACCTCCCTTGCTGCAATTAAACCCCATTGCTTCTTGTCCTGTTATCAGAGATGGAGAATAATTTTCAGCTCTCTCTCTCTCTCTCTCTCTCTCCCCCACCGGTCAGGTTTTCTAGACCTTGAATCATTTTGTTGCTTCTCTCTGGATCTTCTCTAATTTATTCACATCTTCTTGAAATGGGGTGCCCAGAACTGGACGCAATACTCCAGTTGACGCTTTAATCAGCGCAGAGTCGAGCGGAAGAATGACTTCTTGTGTCTTGCTTTCAACACTCCTGTTAATCAACTGGATCGATCGGTCTTCAGCTATCGTTAAGATTGCGCCGATCACAACACGTCCACCATTCTTCTCGTACTCTTGCCTTTCTTCTCCACGTTCATCCAAAACGTTTAACAAGGTCATCTTCCCATCTTCTTGGAGGCCGACCAGGTGGTCTTTTCTGTTCTCGCGGGTACCACTCAGCAATAATTGCGGTCCACCTGTTGTCCGTGAGCCGTGCTGTGGCCTGCCCATCGCATTTTGTTATGTCTGCTTTCCACGATAATATCTTTCACACCGCTGCGTTCTCTGATCATTTCATTTGGAATACGATCCAGAAGGGAAATTCCCAACATAGCTCGCTCCATTGCCCTTTCAGCTACGAATAGTTGCTGCTCTTCTCTCCTGTTAATGCCTCCCAGAATCATGTTTGCTTTTTTTTTTTTTTTTTTGGCAATAGCATATAGAGATAGTGGTGACCAAGCAGATGCCAAAGATGATGTTCTTGAGGGCACAGGCCGTTCTGAATACCGCTATATTACAACTCTACTCATTGTAATTATATACCACATTCCTTGTGCTACATAATGTTTCCATTAAATGCTTGGAAGGTCTCACCTCATTGACTGGAGGAGGAATTCCAACCACTGCTCCCATTTGCCTGAGGAGAGTAGGCCACAAGGCCAGATTATTTGGGTGGCAGAAGAACAATTACCATGACTGAATCTTGCTAACAAAGCAGAGCATTATATTTTTTTAAAAGCTATGGGGGTGGGGGGGAGGTTGCTACAATATCCTTTAATTTCCATGAGCCAAAGATTGACTGGTCTGCAGTTTCTCATTCCCCCAACACTCCACCTCTTAGAAACTTGAATGAGCAAAGATAATGTCTCACTGGAACGGTTTATCCCAGTCAGGACCAATGTCAAATACCTCACAAAAGTGGGGGGAAAGCAGGCAGAGTTTCATTAGGAGAGAAATTTCCACACACCCCAATGAAAATTCTTAGAAGCGATTTTTCAAATGTGTAACAATTATCCAACCAATATTTCTTTTTAACACTTTGCAGCCAGGCTGATGCGACATTACGCATCGAGTCTGAAGTTTCAAAGTTTCGCTTTTTGGAGTTAACGCTGAAACTCTCCAACCCTCCAGGACTGCCCTGTATTCTCAATCACCTCTACCTGACAAGGAACCAAGCTTGCAAGTGACTGAATTTTCATGACAGACCCCATCCCCTCCCCAATTTGGGGGTGTTTATAAGGCAGGGCAGAGGTGACGGAGAAGAAGTCTGTGGCCATGGAAACGCTGATGCATGAAGTTTGCAATGTTAAGTGGTATCCGCAGAAGTCAAACAGCAGGTGAAAAAGTAAGGCCAGCTGCATTTGAACGCCACAGTTATCTGCCTTGAGAAGGATTATGACCTTTCACACAGTTCTTTTCGTACTTGTTTGATTCCCGTTTTCAGCCTGTGAATTTTTGGCAGCAACGTAGGGCAATCAGAGAAGTCAATTTGATTGCTAGGAGTGCGAAAAATGGAAACATTCAACTCTTGAAATCAAGCTTGGAGAGTGTTAGGGCCTCTCCCCTATTCTCAGTCCAACTTCGGTCTGTTCCTTGCTGCTGTAGGACTACACTAAGGAAAGAGGTTGTGCCATATGAAGAGAGATTAAAAACACCCTGGACTTCTAAGCTTAGAAAAGAGGAGACTAAGGGGGGGTAGGATAGAAGTCTGTAAAATCATGACTGGTGTGGAAAAAGTGAATAAGGGAAAGTTATTTACTTATTCCCACAATATAAGAACTAGGGGGGTCACCAAATGAAATTAATAGGCAGCAGGTTTAAAACAAACAAAAGGAAGTTTTTCTTCACTCAGCGCACAGTCAACCTGTGGAACTCCTTGCCAGAGGATGTGATGAAGGCTAGGACTTTAACAGGGTTCAGAAAAGAGCTTGATAGATTTCATGGAGGTTAGGTCCATCAATGGTGATTAGCCAGGATGGGTATAGAAATGGTGTCCCTAGCCTCTGTTTGTCTGGAAATGGGCAATAAAGGAGGGATCACATGAGGATTACCTGTTGTGTTCCCTCTCTCTGTGGCATCTGGTACTGGCCACTGTTGGCAGACAGGACACTGGGCTAGATGGACCGTTGGTCTGAGCCAGTGTGGCCGTTCTTATGTTTTTCCTTTAATCAAATTTGGGCATAATCCTGCATTCCTTCCTCAGCCTACGCATCTCAGCCTGGAGCAAGGCCACTATCTGGTCTCTGGGAAACAGAGAATTAATTGCAGAAAAGGACTCTAAATAGCTATTGGGGGGGGGGGCGCGGCTTGGCATGACTGGGTGAAACCGATCGCATGGGCAGGGGATCAGACTAGATAATGGTGCTTTCTGTCCTTAAATCTGTGGCAGAAGTGGCCACAGCTCCTTGCCATCATTCAAGTCTCTGCCAATTTGCTCTTTAGCACCATAGAATCATAGAACCATAGAGCTGGAAGAGACTTCAGAAGGTCATCGAGTCCAGCCCCCTGCCCAAGGCAAGACCAATCCCAACCCTGCTTGTCCATGGACATCTAGCCTCAGACGAAGCTGTACGTTGTTCTGCTAACGCTCGTTGGCTGTTCTTTTAGCACACGGCACTGTTCAACTATTGAAGTGCACGGTCTAGAAATAAGCCTTCTGATTTGCAAGAGGGAAAAAACCAAATTGAATGCAGGAATGACGTTCTAAACCAAAAGGATCCGGCTATTGCACGGGACCCGTACGACTTCCAGGACTCGGTCTGTAAGCGACAAAATTGGCACAAACTAGAGGTCACAGGATCAAAGACTAGGGGAGGTTTGACCCTTTTGCACTTCTCTCCGCATCCCTCTTCAAAACGTCTTTATGGTTCTTGGATTACTGAGTAGACAAACAAAAGACAGGACTATGCAGCACTTTAAAGACTAATAAGACTCAGGCCTGCATCCTTATCCCCAGCAGCATGGATTCAGTAGATTTCAGCTCAGATTCTCAGAGACAGAGGAAATTCGTTAGTCGGAAGACAAGCTCTCCATACCCCCCCAGAGCTATATCCCCAATAGGGAAGAGTTCCATTTACTTTCCGATTATTTTGGGTTATTCTACTTCCTTATTCGACACACTCCCCCGTGCAGAGTACACACTTTGCAGATTACAACTGCTGTTGTAGTAGTCAGGCCACTAATTAAACAGGAGCAGAACATGGGATTCTTCCAAAGTGCTCTGCTATTGTCGGGCTTAATAAATATTTACAAATTCAATAGACGTGTGGCCTGTACTCACTTTGATGCTTGCACAAGGACAGATTGTAGACTGGATAAAAAAAATTCTGTGCAGCTTTAACAAGCACACTCGAGCAGTGCCAGTCAGTGAACTGTACAACAGAAGTCCGAGGGCATGCCCAGCATGTGTTATAAAAACCTTATTTCTTTCCAGGGGGTTATACTGATGCACTTTATAGTTTCTTGTGATCCTTGCCAGCGGTGATAATATTTTTCATTTCCCCAAGGCTACGGCTACACTGTAGCCATCTTCCGGAAAAGCTTATGCAAATGAAGCGCAGCGTGGAATATCGCCACGCTTCATTTGCATAATTAGCAGCCGCTTTTGCACAAGAGGCTTTTGCGCAAAAAGGAGCTGTGTAGATGGCTCCTTTTTTTGCGCAAAAAACCCCTTTTGTGCAAGAGCTGTTCTTCCTGAAAAAAGGTAGAAGAACGGATCTTGCACAAGCGGGGTCTTGCCGTCTACGCAGCTCCTTTTTGCGCAAAAGCCTCTTGTGCAAAAGTGGCTTCTAAGTAATTATGCAAATGAAGTGCAGCGATATTCCACGCCATGCTTCATTTGCATAAGCTTTTCCAGAAGAAGGCTACAGTGTAGCTGTAGTGCAAGGGAGAGAGCTTTTGTATCTTGGGCACTGTGAGGAGTCCCATAAGGCAGTTACCACGCCACACAAGAACGAATCCAGGACCTAACCACGGAGGAGAGAAGCCACAGCAAATAGCAAGCACCAAGTATCAAAGAGGAGAGTTGATCCAGAGCTCGGAGGAGCCAGACTTAGCCAAATCAAGCCCCCTACCAGCCAAACCAGGTTGAATGCTAGTCAGTTTTTCGAAAGAGCTGGTTTGTAAGTTTCACATTCTACATTAGCTCTCGAGTCCAGTCTGCCAAAATCTCTGCACTTTTATCAGTCACATTTAAAACTTGCACCTCTTCATTGTTGCTCTGTGAGTGATGCAAAGCCAAAGGGGAAACCGGCTACCAACAACACAGGAGAACCAGTGGAACCAGTTATACGGAGCCCTGTAAAATGCACAGAGTGAACAAACAGGGAAAAAAACCTCTTTCCATTTGAACTATAAGTGGTACTGGCATGGTAGGAGGTACAGATTCACAAAGGGACATCATCAGTTCAAATTACACTCACAATGCAGTACACCAGCCTGCAGTTGTGGTAGGTGGGGGGTTAGACAGAGGAACACACCTGAAACCAGCCCGGGTGAGAAGAGACTAAATTTCAGCAGAGTCCAAACAGCCAAATGACTGAGGACTAAACTAGCTTTCTGCCGTGAAACATCTTCTCATTTCATGGGCCCAGCTATTGGGAGTCCAGATCCCAAGTGCTCCAAAGATCCGGCCTGCTACCACCTCAGCTCTTGCTGTGCCTAGTGTCACTGGGGGACTGTCAAGCAACACATGGCCTTAACTTGAGTATTCAGAGTTTGGCCTCGGCATGTTTAAAAACCCCACGGTGCCACCGGCCACTTCCACGACAGAGCCCCGCCCCTTCTCCCGAACCCCCCGGTGCCACTGGCCACCTCCACGACAGAGCCCCACCCCTTCTCCAGTGTACGATTATAGTCATGAATTGGGGAAAACTTTTCTATTCACAAACCTAACGGACGGGAATGGCAAAGAAGCCATCACAAGCAGTTTGCTCTTCGTGATACTGGTGTGCGCTGTGGGTGATCCCGGCCCTCTAGAAGCAGGGGGCTAAGGTATTTTCTCTCAGCCAGGCAGAAATTCAGGCACTTTCCCACCTTTGCTCCTGCTAATGACACCCGATTCTTGTCTATTTACTTCTACACAGAGAGAGAATGCAAGGTTGCCTCTGTCTCTGTGCAACCCCTAAGGAAAACAGAACAAAGCCATTAAATGAATAGATGTTACCAACATCTCTAGCCCCTACGGTGGGCTTTCTTGCCCATAGCTAGAGTGCCACTGCCCACCTATCAGTGTAACTAACACCCACTGGCTCTTAGCTGCTTTGCTGCGTGAGTGTGACTATTATTTCCAGCCCACAGACAGGGAAAGGGGAGCAGAGAAGCACAGGGACAGATGTTACTTGCAGGGATAACAACTGGGCAGAGCACTAGCTTAGGACGTCCTATCTACCACCTTTCTTCTCTAGTTCCCATAGGGTGAAGTCTCTGCAGTGGGAAGGTTTGATGTAGGGTTTGCATCGCTCGCTGGAAATATTACTGGGCCTTACTATTGACACACATACCTCTCACCCAAAAAGACATCAAGCCATCCACACGACATCTAAAATCCCATCCAGCAAAACTGCCCAAGCGTGCACAAGAATTCACCAACCCCGCCGTATGAAGAAAGACTTGTCAGTGACTAGAAATAGTTGGAAAATGAACATTTGGAAAGAAAAAAAAATAACTGTTCCCTTTCCAATCCTACAAACCAGAATTTCTCCCCCCTTCCCTTCTCTTCATGCTATTAAGTATAATAAGATCAGGATGTGGGCAGCAGCGATTTTGTTTTAGAAAAACGTTTATTTCTTATCCAACTTTGAAAAAAAGTTACAGAAATAAAAAGTTCAGGTTTCATTTTTCCTTTTGCCATTGATTTTTTTCCAAGTTTGGAAGAGTTCAAATGGAAAAAAGAAAAGGAAACTGAGGGGAAAAAACTATATGTTCATTGTCACATTCAGGCTACGTCTAGACCAGTGTTTCTCAACCAGTGGTACGAGTACCCCGAAGGGGTACTCAAGAGAAGTCTGGGGTGGGGGGAGGTACGTCAACACAACTGAAATTTGGAGAAAACTGAATGTTTGTTTTAAGTTTTACAGCGTTTTATTATTTTTGTACTTTTTACACCCAAAAATTTCATCGCCTGCCCAGCTACAATTAAGTTGTTTAAACAAATGTGATGTAACGGTAGAAAAAAGATTTGTGTGTCTGAAAACTGTAAGTACTGGGGATACTTATACATTTTTTTTAAAGGGGTACTTCATAGAAAAAAGTCTAGACTGCCGCTTTTTATCAGAAAAAGGTACGCAAATTGTGCTCTGCAATTTGCATACCTTTTTCCAATAGTTTTGTCAGAAGAGGCTTTCCCAAAATTTGGCCCGTCTACACTGGGCCAAATTTCAGAAAAACCTCCTCTTTGGAAGAGCCCTTGGAACGAGGAAGACAGGGCTTCCAAATAAGCGCATCTGCCCTTCCGCAAAAAATGTCGGAAGAGCAGATGCGTTCCCTGGATACCTCCGGTATCCCAGAAAAACTCCGTAGTCTAGACATAGCCTCAGAGACAAAGGAAAACAGGGGAAGGGAAATTCTGAGAATTTGTTTTCAAAAAGCAAATATGGAGAAAAAAATTATTTTGAAACATGAAAGACTTGTTTTGCATATTTCTCTGCAGAACATTCTGACTTGGATAAGAAGTTTTGGGTCCAAAAGTTTGACCGGATCTGATTACCATAATACGAGACGAAGTAGCATGACATAAGCCACCTAGAATGCACACCAGCCGAGATGCTGGGAAACGTAGCCCGTCCAGGATCTTAGAAACAAAGAGCAAAAAACTGCCCTAGTGGAACTGAATAGCCCAGACAAGTCACTTTTTTACAGTCATTCTTTTCTGAGCATATCTAATGACCAAACTGAATTATAAGCATCCAATTTCCTAAGCCCTGACTATAAACACGATTTATATTACTGAGTCAGAGCCATAGTTGTTCCGACAGAATGGCTGGCCTGTAAAAAAGGCTGAGTGTCTTGTTCCTATGCCATGTCTCATTTCACACACAGCCCAGCACTTAATATCACCGCATCAATAATTAAAAAAAAAAAAAAATCAAAATCCTTCCTATTGCCAATGAACTAAGTCACACCTAGTAGCCTAACATTGGAAGCTCCAGCTGTGTTTCAACTTCCTTGATTTTTATCAAATGTAACACACAGATAACATGGTGCATCAGTCTGGGGCAGATAACATGGGACAGGCTGGTGGTTGGGGCATGGACTCTATTTCTGGCTCTGCCACTGATCAACTATAAGACATTTGGCATGTCACTTCATCTTTTGGTGCCCATTTTGCCTCCTATTCTGTCTTTTCTATTGAATTAGAATTCTTTTTACGGTGCATTCATTGCCATAGAACCTGAACTTCTTTATTAGTGTGCCAAATAAATGGGACCAGCATCTGTCACGTGTCCTTGGATCTCTCATCATCTCTCCAGGCAGAGAGCAGTGGGTGCAAGATAGCAATTCAGTTTAGGGAATTCCACTAGAAAACACTTCTTTATGACCCGTCACGCTCACACCCGCTTTCTGCAGAGTACTGAAACTAGACTCTACACGTGAAAGCAGATTTCATTGATCTGATCTGCTGTCAGAGATATGGGACACCGACAGCGAGAGAAAACAGCGCTATAGACACCAGTGGTACCAGACATGGCTTGAATCTCTGTTCAAAGCAGCCGGTGCCTCTTGCTTCATGGAAACATTAAAAATAGGATTAAGCTTTAGCCCCTCTGGCACCACTTTAAAACCCCTGGGGTCTTCTGCACCATGGGGAAGGTCAATGGGAGAACTGTATGCTTCATCTAGCGGCACTGTTAAAGCCACATGCCACTGAAGAGTTAAGTGTCATTAACAGAATTGGAAGACACCGACCACAAGATCACGCTTTGAGAGCCACTGCAGGATTGGACCCTGGCCTCTTTTTAGATGTGACACGCTCGACGGGACCGAGTGACGACAAAGGAAAAGGAAGCAAAGGACCAGGACTGTGTGAGGGACTCGCTTGACTAGGTACAATCCGTCTGAATCAAGAAATTGTGGAAGGGTGTTGTAGAAACTGGTCAGAAGCAGAGTTCAGCTGGTGGAAACTAGGCCACTAGTGCTCCTCAGACCTTCGTCCAAGGCCATCAATCGTTTCCTTTGTGACATTAGAGGGCAACATACTGGGAACAGGAATACAAAGTAAGGCCCAATTTACCTACAGCTGAGGCCACTCATATCTTTGCACATGGATTTTCATGCTTACTTGTGAATTTGCCACATGTTGGTGATCTAAAAGGGGACAACTGCGTAGCTCAAAACCATGTTTCTCTTTCACCAACAGAAGATGGTCCAATGAAAGACATGACCTCACCTACCTTGTCTCTCTCATATGTTTAGTATGTAAGTCAGGAATTTTTTTTGTTCCTTCTGTGTCTCCTCTCCAACCCAGCATTGCTAATCTGCCCAACTCCATTGCAAGTCTTATAATACCTGGGGGTTTTCAACAAGCCTCAACTTTCAGCATCTTGTGATTACAGGAGAATCTGGGTTTTCATTTTAAAAATAAGTGACAAGCACCTATGCTTGTAGAGAAAAACTTGAAAAAAAATGTTTCTTGAGTGAGATCTAACGACTCCAAAACCAGAAGACAAATAAAAGGAACCCAAAATGTTATTTAAGCCAACCGTGGTTTTAAGACCTTGTGGTTGCATCCCTGCACGCCTCTCCGGGCGACAAGCAATGCCATGTGCAATTGCACACTTCTGCTTCCTAAAACACCTGCCCAGGGTTTTGTCCAACCTGGGCCGTGCTGCCTTTGTGAAAACAGCTGCCCCTCGTGAGCTGTGTAATCCCAAAGCAGAGCTCCCTCCCGAAAGGCAGCTCTGCAGGTCTGATGGAATCGGAGCAGCCAATTAGGCAGCAGCAGGGAACGGATGGGAAAGCTCACAGCTGCTTCCAGACAGGGACCACATTGTGGCGGGCAGGTGCAGCCCATTAGCGCACGGAATAATTAGAGGAATTTGCCCAGTGCCCAGGCTGCCTCACGAATGCCTGGTGGAGCAGGACCCCATGGGGCGGTCAGCGCAAGGGAGGGGAGCAGAGAACACAGAGCCGGGCACGTTTGAGGAGACGCACGGGGGCATTTCAGTCCAACCCCAGGCCCGGGTTCCTTCCTGCCCCCGTCGGGTCTCCATGCGGGACGATGGGAAACGGAAGATTCCGGGTCTCACAGGCACCTTGGCTGCACTAGGCTAACCTCCCGGCGACGCACCGCTGGGATCCAAATGGAGTTTCAACCACTGTGCTGCAGGGTGGATTCGAACAGCGGGAGCTTCCTGCTGGGAAAACCCGAACTCCCCGCGTGGCGAGGGCAGGCAAGCCAGGTGCGGGGATGGGAAAGAGCCTGGCTCCTCCGTTCCCAGGAACACGACACTTTCCCTCTCAACTTGGAGGCCCCTTCAGAGCACAGAGACCAATCGGTTTCATCCGGCCTTAATCCCCCACCTCGAGGGTGTTTTATTACAACGGAGCCAGAGCTGCCTCCATCCAGAGGGGACCGAACTCTCAGCAAGTCAATGCCCAGGGGAACCACCAGTCCATGGTGTCGCTCAGCAGTACAATGTGCAGGGCTGCCAGTGGGAGAGGGGGGAGGCAAATGGGGTGACCTCCCTGGCCCCCAGCAATTCAAAGGGGGCTACTGCAGCGGCAGCAGTGGTGGCTGGAGCCCTGGGCCCTTTAAATTGCCACCGAAAGCCCCAGGTGGCAGTCCAGATGATGCAGGAGAAAGGGGAGGGGGGAGGGCAAGGTCTGGGCAGCGCTGAGGGCCTTCCACCCAAAGCGCCGCCCCCTCTGGGAGCATGGAGCCAGCCCCCCACACACACCCCTTGGCCAGGGGCCCAGGGAGTCTGTCGGCTCACCTGCCTCTGCGGGGCCAGATGAGTTAGCACGCTAGCCATGTAGCCACAGGCTCAGGTGTATATAGTCGCATAGGGGCCATGTCTGCAGCTGGCCTGCTCTAAAATTAGCAGACAGTCATGACATGGCAGAATGCAAGATGCCGTACAGGCAAAGGCCCCCGCAATATCAGCCCTGGCTACCTGGGAATATACCTAGTGACTGCTGAAGTTGCTCTGCCAAATTTTCTCAGGTCCGAGTGGCTACCCAACGTTTTGAACCAAATCAACCCTTCATTGGAGTACCCAGTTCACGAGCCCCCTACACAGCCACAAAACTAGTGCAGCAGAGCACAAAATATCCCCCTCCAACCTCTTCGCCACTAAACCCGAGTACGTAGCTCATTAGACAACACTGCCACCATGAACGTGGCCAGGTTTTGCACTTCAGAGTCACTAATACATGATGCATACACTATGCATCAACAGTGATCTTAGGGCTGGTCTACACTTGACAGTTAATTTCAGTTCGGAGAGAGTGTAAATTTAAAGTGCAATCGCTATTCTGGAATCACTCTGATTCTGGACTGGATTCAAAGTAGATTAAGCTAAACAAGAACAAGGCTCTCTTTCTCTGCTATAATATTATCCGCACCAGGAGCTAGTCTAAACAGTTATTCTGGAATAACGCCCTGTGTACACACGTGTCAGGATTTCAACAAGGGCAGTCAGGTTCAAGGGTCAGAGCAGGGGCGACCCTGAGGCTGGGAGTAGCAGACGAATTCATAGGTTCCAAGTCAGAGTCAATACCAAGGATCAGAATTGGAGACTGGAGGCAAAGTCCTAACCAAGCCAAGGGCAAAGCCCGGAATTCAGGAGCTGGAACAGTCACGGCAGGTACAGGAAAGGACACTTCCTGGAGCACCTTTTATGTAGGACAGGGAACCAATCAGGCGCCTCGAGGCTGCTGTCTGTCAAACCCTAGAGGCGGAACTTCCCACGGTCTGCGTCCATAACAAGTCAGTACATGCTATGGACCGCTCTGTAGCCCTGGGTTTTAGCATGCTGGGGCCTTACAAAAAAAAAAAGCCCTTAGTTTGGAAGAGGAATCCAGTCCCATTCCTATCATTCAGACTCTCTCCCACTGCTTTGTGTTCCAGATCACTCAAGGGTAAGAAGAACGCGAATACTGAGCAGCACTTGCTCAGCATAGAATGAGGCTGAAAAAGGAGAATGACTAGTAGGACCTGTGCCAGGGAACTGCTGCAAGTATATCATTTAATTCGTTTGTTTTCTGCATTGAGGTCGGTTTTCTTTGTCAAAATCGCAGGAATGAAGTACAGATTGGGAAACTGAGGCATGGCAATGATGCGACTTACCCACGGTCACCCAGAAGACGAACAGAGCCAGGAAATGAATCCAGGGTGAGCTGCAGTCGCAAATTACACATCATGTAAAAGTTTGAAAACAGATCTTAGGCCTTTGGGCTGAAGCTTGAGCATGAAAGAGGGACACGCTTGTGGAATCTAAGTTATTTGTAACAAAACCGATAGCCCAGTTCAAATCAGGGCCGTCGTTTAATTTTAAAGTGCATCTTGGAAACTAGAAGGATAAAATCAGAGGCATGATGCAAGTTGGAGGACTTGCCAGTCAAGCGATTCTTTTCTGATTGTAAGATCATTCTTTCAAAGATTCGGAGCAGTTTTACAGTCAAGTGAGTCGTGTGCACCTGGTCTCCTTTGGTTTGGTAGGTCTGATGCAGGATGCCTTAAGTATATAAGAACGGCCATACTGGGTCAGACCAAAGGTCCATCTAGCCTAATATCTTGTCTGCCAACCGTGGCCAATGCCAGATGCGTCACAGGGAGTGAACAGAACAGAGAATAATCAAGTGATCCATCCCCTGTGACCCATTTCCAGCCTCTGACAAACAGAGGCTAGGGACACCATTCTTACCCATCCTGGCTAACAGCCATTGAAGGAGCAATCCTACATGAATTTATCTAGTTCTTTTTTGAATGCTGTTAAATTCCTGGTCTTCACAACATCCTCTGGCAAGTAGTTCCACAGGTTGACTATGCACTGCATGAAGAAAAACTTCCCTTTGTTTGTTTTAAACCTGCTACCTATTCATTTCATTTGGTGACCCCTAGTTCATATGTTATGGGAACAAGAAAGTAACTTTTCTTATTTACTTTCTCCATACCTGTCATGATTTTACAGACCTCTATCATATCCCCCCTTAGCCTCCTCTTTTCTAAGCTGAAAAGTCCCAGTCTTTTTAATCTCTCTTCACATGGGACCCGTTCCAAACCCCTCATCGTTTTTGTTGCCTTTTTCTGAACCTTTTCCAATGCCAATAGATCTTTTTTTAGATGAGGCGACCGCATCTGTATGCAGTATTCAAGATGTGGGCGTACCACGGATTTATAGAGGGGCAATAAGATATTCTCAGTCTTATTCTCTGTCCCTTTTTTAATGGTTCCCAACATTTGTTTGCTTTTTTCTCTGCCGCTGCACATTGAGTAGATGTTTTCAGAGAACTATCCACAATGACTCCAAGATCTCTCTCTCGAGTGGTTCAGTAAAAAAAGCCTTCAGTGAAAAAAAGACAAAGAACAGGTGCTTGATCTGAGACGTCCACTACATGGACACCATAGCACAGCGAGGGCAACAACATCAGTAATCCCCCTGTGGTCCAGCCAGGGCAGCCACTAGGCATTCCTGGCCATCTCCTCTCTTGAAGTGAGAGGTGGGTCTCCAGTCCTTTGACTAGGGTATTGACTGTACCGCAAGAGACGCCGCCTAAGCAGGCCTGCTTACTTGGTCCTCAGAGGAACACTGAAATTACCCCTCTTAGGAGGTGCCACATGGCACTTCCTTTACAAGCCTATTTTAGTCTGAAGGTCAAAGCACTACCCAGAAAATATTAAACACCATAAAAGAAAGGGCACACGTGCTACTAAGCTCACCAGAGGTCATCCCAGCCCTAAAACGGGCTCTGGCAAGGGCAGTCCTTTAGCCCTCCCCACCATGGGGTTTCCTTGCCATTTCAAGTTCATCATAGAGTCACCTCAGAACCAACATGCAGGCTTATGGGGCTTCCGTAGGCCCTGTTCTTCCTCAGGGATTGGGGCAGTCTGGGAACAAAGGGTCCAACCCGCTTACTGGATCAGGATGACAATCCTGAGCATGTTTAAACCCAGACTCATTATTCAAAAATCCTCGCCGGGCCTGTTGGTCCCTGGAGAATCCAGTTTGAAGTAGTACATGAGAACCAGTGCAGGGCTGGCTTCCCAGGGCTAGTAACCAGCCGAATGACATTAGCGTCCCGCAAGGGGAGTTGCATACAATTCCACCGTCACATACACAACTGCATTTTTAAACACGAGGGATCCCAAAGGCATCAACCCCATTTCAATAAGGCTTAACGTAATTCAGAACGCCGTACGTTTTCTCCAGAACACGGTCAGGGTCACAGACACGTCCCCCACCCAAAAGACTGAAGTCCAGAAAGTTTCGCCTCTGAAAATCGCTTACCCCAAGATGCCTCTGTGGAGGCTACTGAGTAACCAAGTGACAGAAAAAGCCCATGATCTTGGAGAATCTTTCTCCTTCAGAACAGCTCCCCTCAAGCCCAGGCCTTGAATGAAAATAGTGGGGGCTCTAAATAGAGAGAGATGGGTGGCAAAAACTGGTTACAATAATTATGCAGGGTCTCTCTCCTTCTGGCCCCTCTCCACAAGAAACCTTCCTGATGAACTTCTTGTCAAAACTGGTCCATTACTGCAAAATAGTTCCGTTTCGACAAAAGCTTTACATTTAATGGGGGACAGTTTCTCTTTTTCTTTCAACCATCAACTCTACCGATAACAGCCAGCGTGCCTCTATCAGCAAACTGCAATTAAGCCAAGCTGGGGCCAGAATTTAAGAGTGACTAGCTGAAAAATCCCGAACACAGCTTGTCCTCATCCACAGTCCTGAACAGCATGGTCATAAAACCTGTTTCCACGCCGTGAAATGTCAAGCCCTTACAAGGGAATAAAGCTGAAGTCACTGTGTTTCTACATAGTTTTCCCATCAAGATAGTTGAACAGTGAAATCTGTACAATTTTAAACCACAAACCATAAATCAACCTAGATGCGCATCGCTGTGGCATGCGAACGCCTACTAGGAGAGGGAAAAGCAAAGGAAAAAAGGATTCCGGCGCCTTTTGCTGTTTGGGTCCAAATCAGTCTCTGTGAGAAGACACAGAGCTAGCAGAGTTTAGAGCAGTTTCTGATCAGAGTGTCAACAGCCCACAGGGTTCTAAAAATAAACTACTAAATGCATAGGCCAGCAAAAGAATTAATCCTCAGTAGCCGTTACTAGTTCAGGAGCGTCTTTTAAAAGATTTTGACTAGAAACAAGACTCTAGAAATGGCAAACTATCGGGAACACAGCTGCATAAGATGTTAAAAAAAAAAAAAAAAAAAAAAAGCATGAATTGACTCATCATAATTCAACGTTGAGTACATTGCACATTTTAGATTCTTGGCATGATCAAGTTGGCATATTCTCTTCTCAAGTGCTGCCATTTATTTATATTAGGCACTACTTCTCCCCTTCCTGAACCACCCCCGGCAGATACAAAGGCTGCTAATACAGAATAAAATAGGTACTTTCACGTTCAAAAAAAATCTCATCGTAATAAATACATACAATTATGGAAATACTTCCTCTCCTTTGTAAGCTCTCGTGTACAATAGCAATTACCTGCCTAAAGATGCTCTGCCATAATTGTTAAGAATTCAGGTGGTAGCATCCTCCACCTCATTACATTGTCCAACAGCACAAAACATTCCTTTGAACAAATGTGTCTCCCGATCCACCACTTTACAATTGTGCAAAATAACCTAACAGTTTTACTAATGATGCATGGTCATCCTGGAAGTTATCACAGTAGCATCTAGGGGCTGGCTGATGAAGCATCAGGAAAGGTTTATAACCCTAAATGTACCATCATAGGTGCCAACACCATGGTTACTCTGGGGCAACCATCAGCACTGCCAATGGATGCTCCTGCTGGGTTTCCACTGGAGGACTCTGTGAAGCTAATCACTGCAGGAAGTACCGCCCAACAGGGCCTGAGTGGCAGCCCTCCACCGCCCACTGATTGGCTCATGCTGGTATATAAACCAGGACGCCTCCATGGGGAGTGGTCTGAGAAATGATGCAGACTTCCTGCTTGTTGCCTTCCAGACCTCGCCGTGCATACACTAGATTCCAGCATCTGACCCTGGTTTGCCCCTGACCCCGCTCCTGGCCTGCACTCTGCAGCCTCCTGCCTGGTATCTAGACTTCCTGGTGTCCTGTCCCAGCCCAACCCCGACTCCATGACTCGGCTCATGCCTGAAACTTGGTGACTGCCTGGCTTGGACAGGGCCTAGGAAACTGAAGCTCCCCAGCCAAGTGGGCTCTCTGAAGCAAGTGCGGGCTCAGGAGGGCTGGGTCACTGGTTCTGGGACTGAAGATGGCTGAAGCGTGGGGCCCTTCTGCCCTCGCAGGACATTGGCATTAGGTCTGCACCTGGGAACGTGCCAGAGAGACCCAGAGCTAATCAGTGTGCAGGGCAGGGATTTCCCTACACCCCCCCCCCATGGGGGTGTATACCCCCCCTGAATTTCCCCAACACCCCCCAGTTTTGTGAACTATGATGCCATACAGCCCACCTTTACCCTCACGCTCTCACCCCTCATCGGCCCTGACACACACCCCTGTAAATTCGAACACCCCCCCAATTTCAATTCCTGAGGAGGCTACTGGTGCAGGGGGGATTAGAAGCACCCAGCTCCACCCCTAGCAGAATGATGTCCATCCAGACAGCCGGTCTGGGCCGGGTTGTGACGACCCTTGGCACGAGACGAGTCCATGACTGAAGGCGAGCTGAGGTAAAAGACATCCCGTAAGGAGACCCCTTTAAGAAAAGCCAGAAGCAGAGCCGACTTTTTTGACAGATAAAAGAGAATTTAACAGCAAGTTCAGAGCCACTGGTGTGCGGCTGGTTAATACCGGCTCTTGGCATATCTGGGATTAACTGAATCCGTTTGCCTTCACGGCTCTCTTTTAACTGTGCCTGAGTGACTTCACTGCCTGCGTTAACCCTTTGAAACCCCAAGCCTCTGACCCCGGAAACTGGCTGGTCTGCAGGGAGGCACACGCTTGGACTCTAGCCTGGAGCGTAGCTCCTAACTCTCCCCTACTGCTGGAAGCAGCGAGTGGCTGATCATGTGCGTCTTGCTCCCACCACTTCCCCACTGCTGATCCTCCATCCACAGACTTGCCAGGAGAAGGAGCCAGCCACACCCGTGCAGCTGTGCGTTTGGGGTTTGCATGGCAGGAGCGGTTGGGGGGGGACCAACGTTCAGGCTGGACAGAATGTCCTTACGGGTTGCACATTGGATACCACAAATGGCCTTTTGCAGAATTATACTGACGACTTTTCAATTTCAACAGAGATACTAAGGGATGAATTTTGTCAGATTACATGGATATTACATTTACCATGCATCACATTCCATCAACAGAGGCCAAAAGGGCCTTACCATTGTCATAGGTGACTGGTGCCTGTAGGGGACAGGCAGGGCCACCCAGAGGAATAGGGAGGGGGCACGAGGGGCACCCTGTTTAGCAATTAACATTTTGGTGGGGGTATAGGGGTCAGTGTACCCCCCTAGTGCTACCATAAGTCACCTATGCCCAGTTGTACTGTCTGTACATATCATGCGGCATAAAGAAACCATTTATCCGTCTCTAGGGCAGTGAGACAGCCACTCCACAGAGAGCAAAGCAAAATGAGGAGGAGAATGCCACGCAATCACCATTCGGCTGATTAGTGTTGCCGTTGAACAGGTACAATGCATTCCCCGGATATGGAATTTGCCAAGGACAATGGGAACTCATTAGGACGTGGACTGTCTCTAAATCCATGGAAGGAAGGCCAGCGGGACAAGGTGCAAAGCCAAAGCTTACCACGGGAGCAGGAGGAGAGAACTTTCTAACGGAGTTCTTTGTTCCGTGTCAAGCGGCCAGTGCTCAGATATCGTCACGTGACAGGGCTAACCCTGAAGCAAGCTGCAAGGAACTTGGAGGGGAAAGCACAGATGGCAAGAGAGGAGTGTCTGGAGGCAGCACCCGGAAGCCAGTCTGTGTGCCCATGGCTGGAATGCCAGCTGCAGCGTCGCTGAAAACAGTTCTCTTCATAGAGCGCGCCAGGTTGGTTTTATGAGCACAGAGCCTTCTTATGTTATTAACCAACACTAGGGACATGAAATAAACAGCCCTCCTTTCACGAGTAGGGTGAATTTTAATTCCCAGTGGGGCCAGGATCTCCTTGTCACAGCCTCACCCAAAAGACAGCATCTTCCAGGAGAACTACGCCCCCTTCCTGCTCCAGAGGGAAGAGAGACATCTCCTGAAACATCATTCCCTGCTGTGCCTGGATTTTCCCGTCAAATTACAGATCTCACCAACCCTGCTAGACTAGTTCTCTTTGGAGAGGGCATGGCAGCGGCCTGTCCAACCAGCACAAAAGCGAGTTCAAGGCTATCGCTCCCTTCAAAGCCAACAAAAATCCCAAACCACAACAATACAGCCGTGTCCCAGGGGTTGGATTCCTGTTGGTAATTAGTCAAGGGCCATCTTGCTTTCATTAACAATCAGTTTATCAAAAAATAAAGAGCACGGCGGGGAAGGGGCCTTGGATGAAATTTTGTTTCTGTTCTCAGTGGGCTTTAAAACAAGGCCAAATTTCCATCCTCCAGCCACACTGAGCTATTAACACAAGTTCATTTTTACTGGGCCACATTCCAAAGTCACGTGGATGATGATTCTGCTGAGGGTCAGGGCTAGCCAAACGCATAACTCCAAGCATAGTATTTGGTCTATTGCTGGCCACTACATTTTATTAGTGCTGGTGACAGCATTTTCCAAAGGCCCAGTGCTCACTTCAGTCTGAATTGAACCTAATGGGAGTCCTAGCACTGACTTTAATGCAATCCAAGTAGGCTTTGCAAAATCCCTTTCTCTGCTGCTGTTCAGAAAGACACAAAGGCCTATGAATAAATAGAATAAAATAAGTTATATAAGCTAACATTTACATTTCAGGCGCAGGATATGCCTTTAACTTGGTAATACACATCCGCCGCTTGGAAGAAAGCTTTTGATTTTTCGTAAGTTTTCCCATTAAGCCCAAGTGAGTATCATGGGGAAATGTACATACTTAGCATTCCTTTCACAAGAGCGACAGAGTTATAAAGTTATCTGCCTGCACCGATAATGCCTTGGAACAACATTAAATGCGTGGTCTTTCAAAAGAACGAACAACTAGATTGTATTCCCTCTAATCATGTGCAAAGCCTAGCGCTTCACCACAGATTCTGCTGGCTCCAATTAATTTTGATTTTGTGTCTATTTTACAGGCATTTACAAAGGACTATAAAAGGAATGAGTCAACGCCAACAGTTTTCATTTGATTTTGCAGAGAAGTCTACAAAAAGGCTCCATTTTATTGCCTTGCCGCTTGTTCACGGAGGCGGTTTGGGACCTATGTTGTGTTGCTGGCTCAGTTTCACAGCATCTGCCCTAGGCACGTTCAACCCTTTCGTTTGAGCCGGGTGAGGAGCACTCGGGGTTTACAGAGACGTTATGATACAGACTGGTTGCCATGATGCACAGCCAGGGCTCCGTATCCAGTTAACAGAACGCAAGGGCCCTCCTTGCTAGCCTACACTGTATTACTGGTACCCAGTAACATGCTGTTGAATGCTTATGAACCGCACGTACTTTGTGCCTGTGCAAAAAAAAAAAAAAAAAAAAAAGATGTTTTTATAAAGTTTACAAATGGTAAATGAAATTAAGCAAGCCCCATCTGTAATATACACTGTGCGGTAGTGAGGGTGGCATGTTTACGTAGTTACTACTCTATGCCAAGAGAGGCCAAATACGTGAAAGAGCCAAAAATAGCAAGAGCGCATGACAAATCGAACAGGCCGTTCGATAGGCAAATCTCTGAAGAGCTCAGATGGCGACAGCAAGGACTCTCCTACTAAATTAGAAGCAATAGGCCACAATTGAAGGCTACTAAGCTCTGACTTGCCTTTTAAGGGCCCAATCTAGCCTTGAGCTTCCACAAGTGCATCATGATTTTGGTGCCTGGTCCAGCTGTTTTCAGGTTTTGGGATTTGAAGCAGACACAGCTGAGGAGCTATTTCTGAATCATGAGCAGCAATGCTGCAAAATGGCTCCAATTCTCACTAAAGCCAAGAGGAGTGGAACATGCCCAAAGTTGGACACAACTACTCCCTTAGTTCCTGAGGTATCCATGGATGGCTTTACCATATGTGACGTTCAACCTGCTCATGGCAATCCATGCTCACACTGGGACATGCTGAAGTTTAAATTTTAGTTCTTGAAGTTTAAAAAAAAAAATGTTCAGAAGCTTCAGGTGGTAGCCGAGTTAGTCTTTGATTCTTATCTGCTTTGTTTTAACTACCCAATCTTCAGATACTCACTGATTCCCTTCACCCCCCCTATTTTCTATACCCTCGTCTCCCCCCACTTTTTTTCCTCCCCCCTCCTCTCCTATTTATTTTGGGTCTGCACATCCTAAACTCAGAACTCCGGTCATCTGAAGAAGTGGGCTGTGCCCACAAAAGCTCGTGATACCATCTACATGTTTTGTTAGTCTATAAAGTACTATCAGACCATTTGTTGTTTTTAAAAAAATGTGTTCATTATAGAAATTTTGGATTTACAGTCACCCTTCCATAGGCCAATCCATTTACCAAAAGTGCAACAACTCATTCTGGGACTATCGGGGAACAAACGTAGGAGAAATTTGATTAAATGCCACCTCTATTAGCAGGGAAGCTGTAAGCAAGATATAAGTAGCAATTCTTCCATTCTACTTTGTGCTGTTAAAATGTCTACTTCAGTTGAGGCCTTAAGATAGATGGACAAATTGGAAAAAGTCCAGAGAAGAGCAACAAAAATGATGAATGGTCTAGAAAACAAGAGCTGAGAGAGACAATTGAAAAAAAAATGGGTTTTTTTAGTGTGGAGAAGAGAAGACAGAGGGGACTGAATAATAGTTTTCAAGGTTGTAAAACTTTATAATAAAGAGGAGGGAGGAAAATTGTTCTCTTTAACCTCTGATGAGGGGACAAGATGCAGTGGGCTTAATTTGCAGCAAGGGAGGTTTAGGTTGGACATTAGGGAAAAGCTTCCCGTCACTATAGTTAAGCACTGGAATAAATTGCCTAGGAGGTTGTAGAATCTCCAGCATTGGAGGTTTTTAAAAGCAGGTTAGACAAACGCCTTCCTGGAATGGTCTCTATACGATCCTTAATCCAATCTTGAGGTGATTAGACTGGAAGGGACCTGAAGAGGTTTTACAGTCTAGGATTCGATTTGGCAGAGGTCTCATCCCTCTTTTGCCTTCGTTGTTCTCCATAGCCACAGAAGGCAGGACAAAGAGCAATGGTAGAAAGGGGGATTTATAGTTAGAAAGTTTTTTTCCCCTCTAAATATGTAACATAAAGGAGGAGTTATGGTCTGGAACAGGCTTTCCAGGGAGATTGTGGAATCCCACCATTTGGAGGGCAGGTTGGACAAACCCATGTCAGGGATGGTCTGGGTGGACCTGGTCCTGCCTCAGCACAAGAGGGTAGAACCTGATGACTTCTTGAGATCCCCTGCAACTCTATGATCCTGTCAAGGCCCTGTCCAAGCAGCAACTCCCGCAGGTGTTGACAGGCTGACACTGTTCTCGGGTTACCAATGGGCACCTCCTGGGGTCTGGGTGCTGCACCACCCGTAGTGTGCCCCCATCTGTATAAACAGGAGTTGCCATGATACACAACTGAACCAGAGTCTGACTGTGCTTGAAAGAACGGGGCTCCCACCCCCCAATTTATTCCAGTTTAATCCCAGATCCCCTAACCTGGGAAGAAGAAGGGAAAAGCAGAGCCCGACAGATAGTTGGAAGAAACTCAAATGCTAGATCAAGAGAGGAAAAGATTGAAGTACATTCTGGGGAACTTTGGGGGCCTACATTTATTGCTTCAGGGATGCCTACTTGTTTGCCTAGGTCAAGAGACACAAGACAAGAAGCAATGGGCTTAAATTGCAGCAAGGGAGGTTTAGGTTGGAAATTAGGAAAAACTTCTTGTCGGGGTGGTTAAACACTGGAAGAAATTGCCTCGGGAGGTTGTGGAATCTTAAGAGCAGGTTAGACAGACACCTGTCAGAGATAATCTAGACACTTCTTGGTCCTGCCCTGAGGGCAGGAGACTGGTCTTGATGCCCTCTCGAGGTCCTTTCCAGTTCCAAACAGTAAGAGGGGCATGCATCTGTGTCCAGCTGCTTGAGCCAATGTGACATCCTTTTTCTGACATTTTCTTGTTATGTTCCAGACACACTTCTGCACAACCACTAAGCGGCGGATGTGGCATGCAGTGCTTATGTAAGGAAACCCTCTAATGAAGTACAGGAGTTATGCTTGCTTGACCTCATCATTCCTGAGAAAACAATCAGTTTTGCCCTGCAGACACCAAGAGAACCACATCCAGGGATGCTGGGATTGCAGGACTCTGGCTTTTTTTTTTTAACCCTTCTCCCACATGGACATGTGCAAAGTTTATCTTCTCTTGGGTAGTGAGGAAAAGGGGGATTCCCCTCCCTCACCCCCCAAAAAAAACATTTTCCACCAACAACGGAGATTAAATCAGCACATTTTGGGAAGTAGGACTGTTCTTGTCAGACAGACACGCCGCTTTGAGCAATGGGTTTCAGTTCTCCAGCAGCGGCTAACAGAGCCTGGAACAGAAAGACAAAAAAACCCCAAACAAGACAAAACACCTACATAGATCACATCTTAACACACACACACGGGTACGTTCCTCTTTCCATGTGTTTATAATTGCTTGTCCAGGGCCTTTTGGCTACAATCAAATATAGTACAGGTTGGACCCTGGTCTGACACCCTCAGGTTCTGACTAGCCCCAAACGAGGGAATTTGCTGGACCAGTGAGTGGGAGGTCCCTGCCCTCATGGCCCATGCTGCCCTGCTGCCTCTGAGCTAGTGTATGAAGGTGACCCCTCAGTAAACTCCCTCCACCCCAAAAAAATCTCTCAACACTCCATCGAAATCCGGCAGAAAGTTGTTTGGCCTTGATTCAACAAAGCATCTCAGCACATTCACAGCTGTAAGCACACGAGTAGTCGTGCTAAAGTCAAGGGGGCTATTTTAAGGAAAGATTCCCATTTAGTCTTTGAAAGTCTCTTCAAGCTAAACATGTGCTTACACTGCCTAGCACAATGGGCCTTTGGTGTTAATAAGATGGAATATACAGCTCTTCTATAAACCAGTCACTGTCAGGCTCTAAACAGGATAAACCACATTTTGAGGGGGTGGGTTACAGAGACCTCGGCCTGCTTGTACCAAGGCAAACGTGCCATTAAAAATCCTTTTTGCCTTTGATTAGTGATACAGAAAAGAAGGGGGGGGGGGGGAAAAAAGGTAAAGCCTTTGAAATGTAATGTATCAGGCTTTCATTTCAACAGCCCTTCTTCTAGCCCATTCGCTAGAAAGAGTGGTTCAAATTGTTTTTTTTAAAAAACTTCCTTGTTTGACAGACTTGAATGGTATCAAAGATAATTGTCCTTTTGGGTGAGAGAGAAGTTAGCTTAGATGGGCTGGAAACATTGTTCTTGCAGTTGGGGTTAAAGTCCAATCCGATTTCCTAGATACAAAAACAAGACACACACACTCGCGCACACAAACAGAAGGGGTAAGAAACAGGTCAGCCAAGATAGAAAATGCAGCTTCTCTCTCGGATGGAGACTTTCACTTGCAATCTCACTGCTGAAAACTTAGACACAGTGGTCTCAGCTTCTGAGGCCAGGCAAATTCGTAGCAGTAGCCGGCCATAGAGGATGTTGCATCTAGACCACAGGCTCACAAACCTATTGCAAAATATAGTCTTGGGACAGCTAAGCCAGACTCTTATTGAGCAGAAGGCAAAGTGAGAGAAATAGGAAAGACAAGAAATAAGATAGGGAGGGGAAGTTCTGTGGTATTCATTTAGATCTTCTACTATATATTTGAGAGAGTTTGTCTGTCTGTTGAAGAACGCCTCTTAAACAGTAAGAGCAAGGGCCACCATAATTTGGTAGGCAGCTTCCTCTTCTCATAATTTAAAGCAAGCCCAGGATTTGGTTGTGCCAGGAAAGTGGGATGTGCCTGAAATGGGATTGCTTCCCAGAAAACCACACAGAAAAGAGACAATCAGCAGGCAGGGGAAAGGGGCTGGCTGGGGCTTTTAGGTGCTACGGTCATACATGCATAAGAACGGACAGATCGGGTCAGACCAAAGACACGACTAGCCCAGTGTCCGGTCTTCTGACAGTGGCCAGTGCCAGGTGCCCCACAGGGAGTGAACAGAACTGGTAACCATCAAGTGTTCCCTCCCCTGTTGCCTATTCCCAACTTCTGACAGAGGCAAGGGACACCATCCCTGCCCATCCTGGCTAATAGCCACTGATGGACCTAACCTCCATGAATTTATCTAGCTCTTTTTTAACCCTTTTTTGAACATATATATGTAAAAACAATTTGCTGGATTGAGGCCTAAATATCTTGTATAGCTTCAAAATTCTCCTCTATGTCCCACTGCAGCTGATTCCCGTGATTTTCTACAGGGCAGGCTGATCTCATGTGTCAGTGATGGGAACTCGGCCAAACACAACGCATCAGTAATAAGGAAGAAACAAATTGCAGTGCAGAAAGTGAAGACCACAAACATCCTCAATTCAAGTCCGAAGAGTATTTTGGGGCGGGGAAATGAGCACCTACAAAGGAGTTTATCGAGGAACGTCACTGTTGCAAAAGCCAGAGGCTCTTTCAACTTCAGTTTTTCAGGTCACAAAAAGGAGCTTAGATACTTACGGCTGGATGTCCTTGTAAGAGGTAGGCTGTAGTTCAAACCACAAGTTACTGGGCTAGATACGAAATTATCGGGTGAGGTTCCATGGCCCATGTTCTGAGAGAGATCAGATGACCGTAACAGTCCCTTCTGGCCTTACCTGGAAGATGTATTAGTTTGTAGTTCTTTACAGTTTTTTTCCAAAATATGTTACATGGAGATTCCAATGGGCCAGGCCACTTTGGCAACTTGTATAATTTTAGCTTAATTTTTCATTACTCCTTTCCAATTGCCCATGTAACTTACAACGTGATACCAAGAGATCAGTTGTATTTTGTTGCCATTTCAAAACAAATTGGGAATGGTTTGAAAATTTCAGCCTAACCAAATCATCAAGAACTCTAGGGCTATATCTACACTGGCAGCTTCTTGCGCAAGAACATCTTGTGCAAGGGTTCTTGTGCAAGAAGTCTTGCGCAAGAAAACATCCACACTGCCATGTGCGAGCTGTGCTTTTGCGCAAGAGTGCCCATGGCAGTGTGGACGCTCTCTTGCGCAAGAAAGCTCTGATGGCCATTATAGCCACAGGGCTTTCTTGCTCAAGAAATCCCTGCCGAGCGTCCACACTGCCATCTTGCGCAAGAGCTCCTGCGCAAGAGGGCTTACACCTGTTAAAAAAGAGTGTCGCTCTTGCGCAAGAAGCCCTCTTTTACCACGCCCTAGTGCAAATTTCCTTGCGCAAGAGCGGGCGGGCAGTATGGATGCTCTGTGGATTCTTGCGCAAGAACGGCCGTCGTTGCGCAAGAACCCGCCAGTGTAGACATAGCCTAGAGGGTTCGGATACAACTTCCATTAGTCTTTCACAGCAAAATATAATGCAACGTCAGCAAGAGATTTCCCCCTTCCACCAGAACACTATTCCTTACAGCGAAAGCAGATCAAATAATCTGTCACTTGATACAGATTCATAGGAAGAAAAGCATTTAATATACAATATACCATGGTTATTTATCTCAAAGTCCCCATCTCCCTTCCCCGGCTAGATGAAAGTTAGCAGCATTAGTGCTACAGTACTGCACAAAACAGCAACTGACATTGGGACCCCATTGTAGTAGGCAGTGTGAAGGCACAGTTGAGTCCCTGTTCTGAAAAGTTTACAGTCTAAATAGACAGGATCGACAAGCAGCGAAGGCACACAGAGATGAAGTGACTTGCTCAAGGTTATTCTGCAGGGCAGTGGGGGAAGCCAGGAATAGAACCCACATCTCCAGAGTTTTCATCCAGTGCCTTATACACTAAACCAGAGGGCCGCTGACCCACAGGAAAATCAGTCGGGGGGCCACACACAAGTGAAGAGCAACAAAACAAAAACAAAAAAAGCCACCACCCTCACTGACTTAGCCCCCATCTGAGAAGGAGAAAGACACTCCCCCACATACCCCTCCAAGAGCCATGGGGGCCCTGCCTAGTAGATTTTGTGTGCTCCAACACTGCAAGGGGGGGGAGGCTGGAGCACCAGTGTTGGTTCCCCAATGCTGGGGGGGCCCTGAGCCTCGCAGATCCAGGCAAGCAACCTGAGGTTCCCCACCCCTGCACTAAACCAGTCAGAGGTGAAGAGGAGGGTAAGGAACTTTGGCTCAGCTCCCTTGCTAGCGGGGACACACAGCGGCTTTTGTGGAGTCCGAGAGGTTTGAGTAGCGCTCCTCGGGGAAAGGGGGCAGTTTTGAGGGGGATTTTGGTTTTATTCCCACGAGGAACGAAAAGCACGATTTTCAACATTCACAGCCAAAGGAAACAGCTGTGGCTTTGGGGCAGCCTGCACAGCAAAACCACGGCTCCTTAGAGCATGTCCCACCAGCTGTGGTGACAAACATGCGCCTACAAAGCAGCCACACACGAGCCCATTGGATCCCCCGGAACAAGTGATCACAAGCAGCGCTCGGCTGTAGGTTAATGGCTCACGACTCAACTTTAGAAAATGCCTCTGAGAAGTAGACGCTCGTACCCTGAGGGTAACCAATCTCACTGAAGGTGGGAGACCAGCAGAAGAGTTAGTAATAGCTCTCCATGGAACTAGGGATGTAATAGTGGAGTTGATTAACCGATAAGCCAAAGTGTATTGGTTAATGCTATAGACTCCACGCATTTCTCCCCCACCCGCTAGTACGTTTTTTAGCAGAGTGGCCAGCAGCCCAGCTCAGTCCTGGCTTATGCTGGGTCCAGGACCTACCCCCGCTGTGGCTCTACATTTAGGAGCCAGGAAGGCAGGCAGCCCAGCTCACACCGGGTCCGGGAGCTCAGACCCTTCCCCCGGACAGGGGATGCTGCCACCTCATGCTGCTGCCTCTGTATCAGAGGCAGCAGCACAGGGTGACAGGCAGCCAGTCTGCAAGGGAGCTGGTTTTTAAATTGGCTCCCCTCGTGGACCAGCTCCCGCCTGACACCCTGCGCTGCTGCCTCTGATACAGAGGCAGAGGGGTCCTCAAGAGCAGGGCTGGCCCTGCCCCTGGGGACTAGAGAATAGTCGAGTAACCAATAAGAATTCATGAGGTTACTCGACTAGTCAATGAACCGATCGCTAACAGCCCTACAGGGAACCACCGCGGAGGCAGCCTGGAAGCTGCTCAGACAGACCGGTTCCGCGGGTGGGAAAAGCGCTGCAGAAGTTTCCCGCTGAAGAGCCACCCTCTCTTTCCCGATGAGATCTGTTATGCAGACAGCCAGGCTAAAGCGATTACAGGTGTGTATGCTTAGAGCGAACGTCTCCCCTCCCGTTCACACGGACACTTCTTCCGTGCCGTTGTCTGCTCCCATTCAGACCCATAGGATGTCCATGCGTGGACTGCATCTGAACTAGAGATCCATGCTGCAGGTTAGGGGTTATGAAAGTTATCCTGGATTTTTTTTTATTGTAGGTTTAAATATTCCGTTCGCCTCCCACCCTCAAGACACAAACAGTTCCAAATACGCCGTTAGATACTGCAGGAGAGCGCATTTTCGGAGTACTAACATTTTATACTTACAAAAATTTTGTATACGAAAGCCCTTCACACACTAAGGGAAATGCAAACCTCTCTGGGCAGCAGCCTACGGGCATATAATGCCTTCAACGGGAAGAAGGGAGGGCAACATTCATTATAAATATTCCCACACAACAGACTTGGCTGGGTCGAAGGCAAGATTTGCAAGCACATGCCAGGGATCTGAGTGCAAGTTCCCTTTCAAGAATTAGATAGTTTAGGATCATAATTAATTTATCTGCTGGTTTTACAGGGTCAGACACTGGACAAATCAGACCAGTTACATCCACCTTCCCTACACACCCTGTGGCCATCCATCAACTGAGCCATTGTCCCGGGTGGCGTTTTCCTTTAGACTAAGATATTCAGGGCAGGGCAAGTGTCCGAGCGAAGTCCCGCTAAATGCCATATAAGCATATCCCGCTGCTTGTTTACTTAGCAAGTCATCATTCTGGCTTTCACATTCCTCGCTGATCTGTCTGCTTTATTAATAGTCTCACTGCCCCCGTTGATTTCTGTACTCCTTGCATCTCCCGGAATGTAAAGCAGTTTCCCACAATGTAGCAACGTCCCCATCTGTTCCTAATTTCACAACATGCTCGAGACCACAGAAGGGGGGAAAAAAACCTGTTTGATGATTTCCTGTAATAAACAGGATCCCAATTCCAGGCCGCAGGCTTCCTTTTCTTTTGCGGACGCAGTATTTGCGGGGGGGAGGGGGGAGCGAGGGGGCTGAGGCACGGGAAAACAGCCTCGCCAGTTTTCTGGCACCTTTCCATTGAGCCAAGACGCAGATGTGACAGGCTAATCAGAAGTGGTCAAAATCCAGTCGGTAAGCTGCCATTCACTCTAACGGCTATGGAGAAGGGTGGCAACTTTTTTTCTCTGCAAACTGCTAGTGCAGAGATTAGCCGCTGTCCCAACTAGCAGAGTATCACATCGGACCAGGGTTTCGAAAAAACCCTGTAGTCTAGACACACCCCTAGAGACTAGCACAGTCAGCCTGAATTACAGCGAAAAGCTAACCCACGCTAGCAATCTTGAGGCCATATCACCAGCCGCCGCCTCTTGTTTTGGAGCCATACCAAGTTTCGTTACCGTCTGTCTCTGACAGGCAGATTCTCCACGGTTAGTCTCGGACAAAAGGCGGCAAATGCGAGCGTCACAAAATGACTCTGCCATCGGCGCGAGGAGCACGTGGGACGAGATTCGTAGGGAATAGGAGTGGCCCATCACAACGCAGATGCACCTGTGGGATCGGCAGGGGCAGATGGAGGCTCCGGTTTAATGATCACTTCTCGGACTTCCCCGGCTTTGCCGTGCGGTTCTAGGAGTCGCACAGGCGCAGCATTCACCGCTGCGTTGGCATTCTGCTGTGCGCCACACACCCCCTTCTGACCCACACACACACCCCTTGCCCAGGGCCCTCCCCCCGAGGCTGTTTGCTCCCCTGGCCCAGTGGCAGAGGCTCCCTCCTGAGCAGGCATTTCAAGGCCCCGCTGCTCCCTGCCTTACTGTTGCAGGCCCAGAGTGCTTAAGGGCGTTAAATTGATGGAAATTCCATCAACAACTCGACTAGTCGATAAGGGGGCAAAACTGCAGAGCCCCAGCAGAGTTAGCTCCCGGCCCCATGAGCTCATCCTGCTGCAGCTCTGCCTTTTAAGAGCCCCCACAACTGGGTTTTCCCCCATAACGAGGGGGGGGGGGAGGCTGACAGACTTGTCGGGCCCCTGGGCAAGGTTGGAGGGGCGGCTCTGCACTCCTAGAAGGGGCGGGGCCTCAGGTGGAAGGGGCGGGGCTTGAGACAGTCAGCCCTCAGCGCCACCTGGAGTGCACTGCACCACACTGCCTTGCCCCCCCACCCCACAGCCCCAAGAGCTGCCCACTGAGGCGGGGGGAGCAAAGGGGCAGCTGCCCCAGGGCTCCAGTGGCAATTTAAAGGGCCTGGGCTCGTAGTGGCAGCAGCGGCCAGAAGCCCTGGGCCCTTTTGAACCACCAAGCCCCAGGGCAACTGCCCCCTTTGCTCCCCATTGGTGAGCCTGCCCCTCCCCCCCCAATTACATGTTCATCTGTCTTAGATCCAGAACCCCCAAGTGGGCAGAGCAGCTGTTTCTTTATACAGGACTTTGATCTTGGCCTCCTGTAACAGGTAGTCAGCAAATCACGACCCACTCCTCAGGTCCCCCTCAGAAGGCTGGGGGTTTGCATAACAGTGCTTGGGTACTTTGTATTAGCCTCTTCCGGGCCCTTCTCCAGGAAATCCATTGAGCACAATGTCCCGAAGACCATACACGTCCGGCACGTCTTCAGCATAAGGGAAGTCTGCGCCTACTGCAGTGAGTAGACCCCCTGCAGGGCTGTTGGGCCAAGTGGGAGGGGACCAGTGCCACACCCCTGGAAGGGGCGGGGCCTCGTGCAGAAGGGGCGTGGCCTCGAGCAGAAGGGGCGGGGCTAGGGCTAGCTCCAGTGGTGATTTAAAGGGCCCAGGGCACCGGCCGCTGTCACTGCTGCAGTAGCAGGAGTCCCAGGACCTTTTGAGTTGCCAGGACCCAGGGCATTTGCCTGTTTTGCCCGTCCCCCATTGGCAGGCCTGCCAGCGCCTTTCACTCCTGCACGTAGCTAAACACTGCTGTGCGGAGGCAGCCTGCCTTTCACTGCGGCACGTAGCTTCCTGTCCCACACCCACCGTAGACAACTGTAGACAAGGCCTCTGGCTTTCGAACTCCCAGGTCCCACCTCTGCCCCACAGAGAAGTTACATAAAATCTAAGCCTGGAACACCACAAAGTGAATGCCATATGGTCTTTCCAGGCTCTTGCCGGAAACACAAACGCCTTCCTTTGGATCGATCTACACGTGGAGCAATAAGACAGAACCAAACCAGCCTCCCCCGCTGACGTAAGGACAGCTCCGAAGAAAGGGGTTATGGTGACCTGGTGACAGTGACTCTGAGGGATACAATGCAGTGGGGGAAAAAAAAAAAAAAACCAACCACCCAGCTAGACGCAAGTCCTTGCAGGTGCCGTGCCAGCAGGAGAACATCCTGTGACTTCTCCCGGGACAAGGGCTGACGTACCGATGAGACATTTGCCATTTCCAGAAGATTCAATAACATTTCTTGGAGCTGCCGTATTCCGAGCACAGCGAGTCAACACCACGATGGAAACCCTCTCGCTCAGCACGCTGAAAACTAGACTGGAGCCCCCCCCAAAAAAACAGCACCAGCAAATGGGATGTCAACAGGGAAGTTAATACAGCCCCCGCCGCTCTGCTGGCTTCCTTCCCACCCTAGGTTCCAGTGGCATTCAGGGACTGGTGGGGACGTCCAGCACAAGTGAGTATGGAAATAGGAAAGGGGGAGAATCCAAGGGCAGATGGCCCAGCCTTTCTGCAGGTTTATGGACCTCAATGCCCCATCTGTTTTCTCCACTCCTGGCACCTATGGCATCTCCCGAAAGCTGCAGATGGAGCCACGTGCCAGCCACAAGCAGTATTTTCCACCAGGAGAAGGCACTCCAGTCCGGGTTGTTGGCCGCTCTTGGATTTTGTGCAAACTGGCCCGCATTCATACGGAGGAATATGTTACCAGAGAAGCATTGGAGGGTCGTTTTAGGAAGTCACCGGAGGACGGATCCCCTTTGCCCATTTGGGATGCAATTTTCTCTCCCACACCTCAAGCCACTTGCCTTCCCAGAACGGTTTTTTATAAAGCAAGTTATTCAGCCTCCTGTCTCCCCTGTCCTGTCACCCCGTGCCAGTCCAGACACCCACTGATTGCAGCAGACGTGAGGACTAAGGAAAGAGCCTCTCCAGGCAAAGCCAACCTGCATATTTACAGCTGCATGCACTGGGGATAAAAAAAACCCAGCTTGGCCAGGCGTTTACCCAGCAGCCCCCCAGAACAATAGTGAGGAGGACCTGATGTTAGGCCAGCAGGAGAAATGGGGTGTTCTCCCTTCCTGCAGCCATATGGCCACAAGGAAATAAACGACAGGGAGGAGCCAGCTAGAGACCAAAGCTCCCGCAGGAGCAACTCAAGCAGGGATTGGCCACTGACTCTGCTCCCTGGAAGCTGAGTGCAGCCATTCAGGAGAGATTCCAGTGCCACCCAGCTGATGAGCAGAGCGGCCACAGCTCGGTTTGTGTTTCTCCTGGTGGTGCACATCTGCACATGCCTTGGTGCGCATAATAAAAGTTATTCTGCACATGGACGGAAGAGATTAGACTCGCAGTGGTCCCCAACCTTTTGGGGCTGCCGAGCACCCGGGGTGGGGCCACACATGCACCGCGCGCCCGGGCGGCACCACGCATGCGCCGCGTGCCCAGGGCGGGGGCTGTGCATGCGCCGGGTGCCTGGGGCCCGGGGTGCAAGAATGGCTCGGGCCAGCCCTGGTCACTAGGTGGGTGCATATAAATGCCCCAGCGGGCACCATGGCGCCCGTGGGCACCGCGTTGGGGACCACTGGATTAGAAGGAACGCTGGCCCGCTGTGTGTTTGAGGACCTTTCTGAAACCATTTCAGAAGAAGGGGGCTAGGTGGTGTTGAGGGGGTCTGCATCACCCTTCTTCGTTTCCAGCCAACCCACAGGCTTATCTACAAGCAGAAAAGACTCTGAGGCATGATTTGCTGTTCGTGGGAGCCATGGCGTTAACCGCAGAGCACAGGTGTTTTCACTGCCAAGGAAAGTGGAGCAGGAATAGAAAGCCTACATCACGCCTTAGCCACAGACACCAGCACTGACTCATGGGCTGCAATTTTACCAGCCCTAGGAAGTAGCATACACTGCCCGCTGCTAATGTTGGCTACAGCCTGGGCTCAGCTCAAGGCCCTACTGCGTCTGGGAGAAGCCACCAAGTCGCCGACAGCCCGATGCTGCCCACTGGTGTCCCTGGTGCACCCAGGAAAATGACCGGAGCGCTTTGCCACAGATGTGACATGAAGAAATGTTGGAAGTAGCCCATTTCTTTAACGTGAGCCTTGAAACCCCAGATAAGACCCCATTACAGAAATCCAGTGTTTGGCTCAGCCCCTTCTCCAGACAGGACAGAAAAATCAAGTGAGAGATTTGCTAGCAAGGGACTACAACTCCCATCAGCCCCCTCCCCGCTGCCACGTGTACGGAACTGATGGGGCAACAGCGCAGCCAGACCTGCCAACGGGGGAAGGGCAAAGGGGCCAGTTGCCCCAGGGCCCAGCAATTCAGAAGGGCCTGGTCTCCTGGCTGCTGCTGCGGAGACTAGGTTTGGACTGGCAGCTGCAGCAGTTTCATTTCCCAAACCACCCGGCAGCAATGGGACCGGTGCGACACAGAATGACCGACAGGGCAGTTCGTGACTAAACCGGTTTAACGTAGTTGCAAACTGGCGTGCAGCCCTTCCGCCGGCAGCTTATCGAGTGCGGTTGCTGGGGTGTGGATTGTAGGAGGTGCGTGTTCACACCCCTGGAGTTCTGGGAAACAATCAACAAAGGCCAGCCCTGCAACTCCAGCAGGGGCAGCAAGAGAAGTTGAGTTTGCACGTGAAATTGGTCCTTTCGAGGTATTTACAAGGGACTCATCAGTCCCGCGGCCACGCGGAAGCCCCAGCCTTCTCCTACTCCAGTCGGATCTCACTGCGCGTCACAAGCAAGGCGCCACAGCAAAGCCACGTGGGAAAGTGTTGCTCCCACTGTACTGCTACAGCCGCAACCACGCGAGGGACACGCACAACCAGGGCTCTCAGCAGGATGGACAACCAGATGCGCCAACCCTGCAGACTTCAGAGTCTCTCTCCAGGGGCAGGTTCCAGCGTCCATCGCTACAGCAGCGGCACCCCAATGCTACCCATCCCAGGAGGAAGCAGGTACCTGTGTTTGGCTACCAATGTGGTAACAAGAGGCTGCCACACACACACACACACCCAGCAGCATTCAATACGTCCTGAAAAACCCTTTGCACTAGAGCTCACAGGCGGAGGACCAGTGGCCGTGGCACCACACCCAAGAAGAGAGCCAGCCAGAGTACTCAGAGCACACCGCCGCTGTGGTTCAGCTCCAAGCCAGGTGCCTTGCCGTGTAGTTCTACCTTCCCAAAGGCACGGGACCGTCTCCCAGGCAGCCAGTGTGCAGCCCTTCTCCCCAGGATCTGCGCCAAGCGAGCAAGCAGGGAGCTCGGGTTTAACATAGCAAACTCCTCATTCCCCAAGCTCCACTAACACCCTGTCCGTCAGGCAGCATTAGCAACACCCAGAGAACAGGCAACTCCACCATACCTAACGTCGCCAGCCCAGCCCTCCCGTCAGTTAAGTAGCAGAATTTTACAGAAGGTGCTCGCGGTGTCCCTCTCGCTATGGTTTCTCCTAGACCAGTGGTTCTCAACCAGGGGTGCACATACCCCCTGGGGCACACACAGGTCTTCTGGGGGTACATCAATTCATCTAGAGATTTGCGTAGTCTTACAACATAAAAAGCACTAGCTAAATCAGTACCAACTAAAAGTTCATCGCATGACTGGTTTATACTGCTCCGTATGCCATACACTGGCATGCAAGTACAATATTTATATTCCAGTTGATTTGGTCTATAATTATATGAGGGAAATGAGGAAGGCAGACACCTTTCAGTACTAGTGGGCTGTGGCACAATTTGTACGGTTGTGTCTGATTTTTTAAGCAAGTCATTTTTAAGTGAAGGGAAACACATTAAGGTCCTCAAGGCAAATCAGACCCCTGAAAATAGTCTGGAAAGGTTGAGAGCTCCTGTCTTAGACTACCCAGCCCCTTGGTATTGTTACGCGTTGGGTTAAACCTCACACACTCCTGGTGCAAACACACCCTTCATTAAAGATAACTAAACTTATGGAGCTCCACCTCGAACAAGACATAATGAGGGTTTTCCCAGGAACTAGCACCACCTGGGCAATTGTTTCTGAGACACTACACACACACACCTTATTTTATGGGAATGTGTTTTGAACATGAATATGCCGAGCTCGACAAATCAGTGTATCTACTCGCCCGTGCCGAGTAGATTTCAGCCGGTCACCCCATTCACCGGCAGTGCACGCATGCGCAATGCGGGGCTGGCGCAGTGCGCAGTGCGGGGCTGGTGAGTGGATTTCGCTGCAGTTTGTCAAGCCCTGTGAATATGCATTATCCAAATATGTTTTACGCAAAATGCAGCACGTGACCTCACATTGAATAGTTTGTAATCCCCCAACTATGCATATTCTGTTTGTGTGCATGGATCCTTCTTGTATGTAACATTAGAAATATGAAGTGTGAACCTGGGTGTTAATCTACGTCTTCTAGTGAAAGCCATTAGTGGTACTGAAGGAACTTAATGGCCCAGTGCTCAAGACAATGATCTCTAAAGAGTTGAGTTTTTCTTGTAAGCCCAAACTGTGGTTGGTCCTACAAAGACATGTGACCAGGCCACCTGGTGTTGGAATCCATCTTGCATGTTACACTCTTCCAGAGGGGGGAGAATTGAACAAGAGATTCCCGTCCCAGGGAAATTCTATTTAGGAATGAGGAGCAATCAATGAATATCTTCAGCTGGTTTCACAAACTGCTCCCCTCCACAAGAGGACACATGGAGAGATCTGGAAACAAAGAACACTGATGAGGGGAGAAGCTGTTAGACCCAGATCAGAGAAAAGATCAGCTCTGGTACGAAGATTTTTACCTGAAATAAAGAGTAGGGTGAGGAATGACGTTTAGTAACAATCTCTCGGAGTATTAGGCTTAGCTGGCGTGTTTGTTTATTCTAGCTTAGTAACTTACTTTGATCCACCTGCCACTGCTTGCAACCACTTCATTCCTACTTTTTATACTTAATAAAAATCACTTCCGTTTATTACCAAACCCAGTGTAAATTATTGTTATGGGAGGGAGAGCAGGGGGGAGGAGAATCAACAGCTGTGCATCTCTCTCTTTCATTGATAAAGAGAGCAAACTTTATGAGCACAGAGGAAGATGGAATTATTGTGGGGTGGGGGCTTGGTCCCATTGTGGCTATGTGTACAAAGGGAAACTTCCCAGTTTCCCTCCTGCCCACTGAAGGGAAATGTTAAAAATTAGCAGCATCGTGGGCAGAAAGGCAAATGGATTTTTACCATTGTCAGTTTCACGCTAAACTATGAGTAAGAGCAGCGAGGGCGTTGCTCCTTACACACACGGTTGGGAACCTGCCATGGTCCCAAAGCTGTTTGCCAAAGGACCCGCTGTCCGACTAATCCTTCAGCGCTTATCTGTCTTTCGCCTGTCTTTCGCCTGGTGGACTTTCGCCTGCTCAGAAGCTCCAAAGGCCTCGCTTCAAACTTGACTGGTTCTGGACTTTGCTTTCATAATTCAATTAGCATTATAATTGGAGGTTACTGGGTTCTTCGTTCTGCCGCAGCTTCCTTACGCCTGCCATGTGTGAGGCTGTAATTACATAACGGGCAAGATAAATGAATTAACAGGACTGTCCCCCAGCAAAACAGGAAATAATCTGTAGGGATAAAACGTTATGGAAATGGCTGCTAGAAGGTGCAATTTTAATTCAGCCTTGACCTTTGTAACACACAAGCCTGGCTTTCTCTCAGCCCACGACAGCACCTGTAAGCACATCCAGGGCATCCTTTAGCACAACCCTGTCAAGTCCCTTCATTACATGTAAAGAGCCTTCTCTTTGGACTTGCAGCTGCGTGTCCTCCGACTGCCAACAGTGTCATCATGCAAAGGTGACTGAAAGGTGAAATCTGTCTCACACGCCCCAGGCTGAAACAGACGTTCCATCCCTCGCCAAGGAAACAAACCCAAAAACGAGCCTCCACCAGGTGTGTGAGCACACAGCCTACCCAGGCATTCATCTGCAGAGGTCAGAGGACTGAGACGATGCTTCTCAAAATCAGCAGCAGGGACCCTCCGCTTCTTTTATACTGAGCAGTGTAGCTAAACAGATGCATCCGACGCAAACACCGCAACACTGGTCCCATTTACACTAGCGCCTTTGTCAGCACTTCCATCATATCCCCTCGGCTCAGACACACGGGACAGGTAGGCATCACCCAGGGCCGCTGACGGGGGAGGAGATGGGGCGGGGAATAAAGGGGGCAGCTGCCCTATGGCCCGGTGATTTAAAAGGGCCCAGGGCTCCTGGCCACCGCTGTTGTTACAGCAGCAGCAGCTGGAGCCCTGCGCAGCACACTCCAGGCACCCCAAAGGGCAGCTGGGGGAGGCGTCCCAGCCCCACCCTTCTGGGAGCACAGAGCCATGCCCCCTCCCGCCTTGCCCAGGGGGGCTGGCCAGTCTCTCTGCAGCCCTGGCATCACCCCTCGGTTATGAAGCTTTCCACAGGGATGAGTTTTACTCACCAAGGGCTCTGCCTCTAGCTACGGATTTCAGTAAGGGGAAAGAATGGTAAATAGAAACCAGAGTGACCGCACTGGGCTGATCATGCTCATTGTATTCCCGCAACCGCCAAGGGTCTCTCACACCCACCCTGGACCCAGCAGCAGCAGCGTTGGGGGCTGCAGAAAGGGGGAGCACACCACACATACCAGTGCTGCCGTTTCTGAAGCCTCATCTACTCTCTCACCGTTTGTCGACAAAACTTACGTTGACACCCAGAAGTTGACAAAACAAAACTCACCAGAGGTTGTCCGCACGAGTTGCCTCTGTCGACGGATTATGTCCACACCTGGGGGCCCCCCTCATCCGTGCAAGCAGTGCATTGTGGGTATGTATCCCACAGTGCCGTGTTGTGGGGAGGTGGAGCTGATCCCTGCGCATCTTGGGATTCCCACCAAGTTCTCCCACAGCTTCCTCAAGTGCTGGGAGGGGCACCATGAGTAGCTCTGTGAGCTCTCGGCACAGAGGAATGTCAACCCACGCTGTCTGCCCACCGCTGTGTTCCTAGCACAGGAAACAGGAGCATGCCAATGATTTGCTCTTTGTTCCCCCAACAGAGCAGCTCACTCAGCTGTCAGACACTTCCCAGAGCTCTGAAAAGAGAGGGGCGCATGCCTGCAGGGCAGCAAAGATCACAACACACTGAGCACAGCCATCAGGGCTGGCATCATGGGATAAGGTTGACAAAACAAAACAGCAGAGTCCACATTGGCTCTTCGCTGACAATAAAGGAGGAAAGACAGAGGAGAGGAGAGATTTTTGTCAACGAAACTAGGCATTTTTTCCCCGACAAAAGCGCCATTGCAGTGTAAACGCTCTCACTGTTTCGACGCCAAAAGGCAGGGTTTGGTGACAAAACTTGGTAGTGTAGACAAGGCCTGACTTTGCTGCCCCTTTCCCCCAACCCCTATTTGTATGGAAATGCTGGCCTTCAGCCGAGGATGGGTTGCTACCCTGAAGCCCAGAGCCATAACTAGGCATTTTAGCATCTGGGGTAAGCAAGCATTTTTGCAATGTCTACTGTTTGGTTTTTTCCCCCCCATTACTTTTCTGCCCAATTTTTCCACCCCTATGGCTTTGCCCCTTGGGCAGCTATCCTGCCCCAATTACAATCCTGCTGAAGCCATAGCTCTTCGAACTGTAGGCAATATTTTTGGCTAGCATGTGTTATGCTGGACTGGAACCCAGACAGCACCTGGAGCAAAATGATCACAGTGCTAAAGGAAGCATAAAATTCTTACAAGCCAGTTATTGAGAGCTACATATATATATACTGTAGACACGGGACACACTAAATTGCAGAAGGACATCAGTAGAGGAAGCGATTAAAGAACTAGCTTAGGATTTGGGAAACTGAGGTTCAAGGCCAAGTTCTGTCACAGATTTCCCACATGACCACAGGTATGTCATTTAGCCCTCACCTGCCCCAGTTCTCCATCTGTAGCATGGGGATAACAGCACTGACCCACCTCATAGAGGGGCTGTGAGGAGAAATACAGGGCAGATTGTGAGAGGATCAGATGCCACGGTGATGGGAGCCATATAAACGCCTGAAATTGGAACGTCTGTGCTAGCCTCTCAGCCTCAATTCACTTCAGAAGGTTTAGCCGCCCGCCGGAACGGTCGTGAGATAGAATGACCTCTTCATTCTCCACACACACCTTCAAGGGGATTGGCTCAACTCAACCGTGCTAAGCAATCCTATTGGTTCCTGCAGTGCCTGGCAAAGCAGAGCCCCAGCTGGGATAGCTACCACGTCAGCAGACTTTATCCTTGGGCAAGCCCAGCTGAACCTCATGTCTGAGTTCAAGGGAATCCCAACAACAGCTCGGTTCCCTTTTTGCCAGGTTTGCAAGCACCAAGGAGAATTCCAGTGCGTTACAGTGACCATTGCTTTGTTATTTAGTGGTCTTTGCCTCTTCCACTTCCCTGGAACGTGGAAATCCTGGGAGAAACCACATTAACCTTCAACCAGCATGATATTCACGGGGGGGGGAACCACCTTGGTAAGTTTCCGTATGGTTTCCTTAACAGATTTAGCCAAAACCCAGATTAACAGAAGTGGATTTCTTCAGGACTCACTTTTAACCCCGAAGAGAAGGATATTGGTGTTCGAGAGGAGTTGTTATAGAAAAATAGGGTGGATGCAGAAGGTCACGAACGAGGAATTATATAGGAAGACACAGCCGAAAGAGAACCCACTGCAGAAGGTTATACAACGGAAGTTACAGCTATTCGGGCATATCTGCAGAATGAACAACACGCAAAAAGTTAAGACCCCGGTATTCGGCATAATGGATGGTCCGAATAGGAGAGGCAGACCCCACAGAGAATGGGGAGTTGATATAGTAGATTGGTGCGGAGCTAGTCTACAGAAACTAAGCCACTCTGCACTGGACAGGGAAAGATGGAAGGAAATAGTGAGGGAGTCATCGGACACCAACGGGCACTGAGCCCATGGTTGTTGATAATGATGAGGGCTAAAAGGGTTCTTGAGAAGTCACCAAATCCACCCCCGGCACGGAGACAGGACCAAATAAACCTGCATCTGACGAAGTGGGTCTTTGCCCATGAAAGCTTATGCTCCAACACTTCGGTTAGTCTATAAGGAGCCACAGGACTCCTCGCTGCTTTTGCAAATAAACCTAGTGCATCTTTGATGGGTATTTTTCCACCCTGCTCTTAAAAACCTCCAGTGATGGGGGGTCCAATCTTCCACTGCTTAAACTAACTTTTAGTTTAAAAGGTTTTCCTAATACCTAACCTAAAACCCCCTTGCTGCAAATAAAGCCCATTACTTCTTGTCCTACCTTCAGTGGCCATAGAGAACAATTGCGCACCATCGTCTTTTGCCTTAACATATTGGAATACTTATCAGATGTTTGTTTCCTGGTCTCAAAACTATCCAAGGTGGCATGAGCAGATAGCTGCATCCATATGGACTGCACGTTAGTCAACGGGACTTCATGGAGGCACTAGCTCCTGGCTAGATGGATTCAGCTACAGGATCGAGGCCCCTGAGGAAACACACAGTACTGGCCCAAAGCTGTTCGCAGCTTTCTGGTTTCATGCAAGACAGCTTTAGGAGAAGGGAGGGCGGATTCAAAAAGCTTTCAGAACATAGCAAATGAGCTGCTCCCGCTGTCACCCTCTGGATTCCAATGGGTCTCAACGCCTTGCAAGCTAGCCAACGATCTCATCTCTGGCTGTCGCATCCGTGACCAACGGACCCTTCAGCAGGGATCTCGCCTAACCAGCTTTGTGCCGACAGCTGCATGAATTCGCTCTCTGGGTGGGACAGCTTTTTCAGAAGAGAAAATCCAAGTATTCCTTCTAGGGAAAGGAGGTGGAGAAATCTGCATGGCTTGAACAAGACCAAGACCAGATGTGACCAATATTTATTCTTCTGTGGCGGCAGCCTGGCTCCGTATTGATCGTGAAAATCCAGTTGACACCCACGTCTCTTAGACCTTGTAGCAGTTGAGCGGAGACCCCATCCATCACAACATTTAAGCAGGCACTCAACTTTAAGATTTCAATGGGACCAAAATGCATCCTTAAAGTGATTTGCTGAATCAGAGCCCAGATCTTCCCTCTCTCCCCCCCCCACACACCACCAAGCAGTCAATTTTTACATTTTAATTCTAGTTTTTGGTCAAAGGCGTTTTGCCATTTTCATTTAAATACACGAATATTTTAGTGGACTTTTGCATTTCATTGTGTTTTAGAGAAAAGGCTTGGCTGGCAAGCATACAGAAGAGAAGTCATATCAATAGCTTGCTCTATTTACACACAGAGGAGGTTTCTCTCCCAATCTTACAGTGACTGATTGCAGTGTTGTATATTTTAGGAGGACTGACCGACAAGGGCGTCTCTGCAGCGCCCATTCTCAACCTGGACACAAAAATGCTTTGTATTGTTGCTAGAGAATGCCAGAGGAACAGACGGTTCTCACAGAGCGCTGCCTGCCGCAGATAAATGCCAATGGAAATAGACTTGCAGCCAATACTTAGCTGCTAGGTGGGCCATGTTGGTCTTGCAGGTGTCTTCTCACAATTGCTTTACTCCTGCTCCGTGGGGGGAGTGGCATGGAACCGTTTTGGGGGATGGATGCAAGTGGAGCGTCACGACAGTGACTCATGTCATTTAATATTGGCGCAGAGAAGCCATTTTCCCTAGAGCTGGGGAAATTGAGTCTGGCTGAAATTCCTCCAGCCCTTTCCGCGAGCAGCTTTGCCTGGATGACATTCCAAATCCCCGGGCATCTTTATGTTCCTTTACTCACCCACACGGAAATTCCTGCGTTCTGCAGAGAAACGGACAGGAATGCTCCCGCCCTGCCTTCTCCCCAGCTGGCAGCACCAGCAAAAATGCACTACTTTGGCAAAGCACCTGAGTTTGGGGGGGCAGGGCAACGGAGACGGGGCATCAATGCCGACATCCACCTTTTGTGGGCCCTGAGGAGACCCAAAGCTGTAGAGTGTGGATCCCCCATGGGCAACCCCCACAGCCCCACATCAGTGGGATAAAGCCCAGGGAGCAACTATTTCCTCTCCCCAGGTGACTGTCTCGGCAGAGGGACCGTGTCCCAAACATCCCACCGCTTGGCAGTTATTGCTCCGGCATAATCCAGAGCAAACTCACCCCAGTGTTTGGAGGACTTGGCCTATGTGGTGGACAGTCCTTACGGCTGCCTGCTCGCCTTGTGGCTGTTCCGTTTCAGCTCCCGGCGCATGGGGATGCGACTGACTGGCAGACAGAGCACGGCTAAGGGAGATCATAAAGGTCTGACCCCCCAGCTCTATCCATGGCACCACTCATATGGGGCGAAGAGCTGGTGGGTCATGTCACAGCTCACCAATCCCCATAGCATTTAGTGCAAGGCCTGGGTAAAAGCACCACACACCAAGGGAACCGACTTGCAGAGACAGGCTTAACCCGTGGTGCCGGGCAGGACACCAGCCAGCAGTGCTTTCTGACAAGGCTTCCCTCCAGGGCAGAACGACCTGGGTCAAGGCCTCCCAAAAACGAACCACAGATAGTAACCCTGACGATGCTGACACCGCGTGACGCTCCCCGCTTCCGAGGAACCTGAGCCAGCACCTGCTTACACCCCGGAAGAAGCGTCCCGTTCCAAATCTTGCAGGAGAGAGCGGCCCTCTTCCCAGAACGTGCCCGTCTTCAGCCTTTGGAAAGGCAGCGTCGTGACCCGGGGCTCTCTCTGGGGCGGGTCTGGAACGCCCGCATCTGCTTCCCAGGCTCCATCCCCAGCCCGAGTGCTTCCTACGTGGGCCTTAGAGACACCAGGTGGCAGGACAGACAAGTTAGCTTGGCCGTTCCCATTCCCAGTGTTCCAGAGCCTGGCGTGGTCCTTCCTCTTTGCTCCCCCGCTGTCCCCCCCCCTCACCCTCTGTTTCGACGCCAGCCCCTGCAAGGAAAGCCGAGGTGTCGCCGCTTTTCCACGGGGGGAGAACTCTGAAGGCAGGTCCTCACAGTGCGGGCCTGGCTTCGCACAGACAGGCTCTGGGGCCTATTCCCAGCAGAACGGGGCAGAGGAAAAACAAAGCAGAAAGTGCGGCTTTCCGGGGCCATTAACTCCTGCAGGGGCTTCTGCAGCCCCCCGGTAGAGTCAGAACACAGCAGCCAAGCCCAGCCCCCCCTCTATCAGCCTGATCATGCTGCATGCAAGTTCTCTAGGCAGCCCGGTTTCTTGTGAACTTGCAGCCTCAGCCAGTTCATCCCCCACCAGCCCTTGTCCTTTCAGGTAGGTAGGAGGCGACGTTGCCTCCCCAGCATAGCTCCCCAAACTCCACACGGCCGTTCTCCTCCAAACAGCATTCAGCCCAAGCGACATCTCAACCCAAGCAGCCAGCCCAGAGCCTAAGAGCCTGCGATGTGCCGCCTTACCCACAGCCAGGGAGCTCAAAAAATCCATTTTTAATTAAAAAACCGGGAACGTTCTTCATTTAAATAACGAAGGCTGTTTTACCTCAGGGCATTTTTCTTTGTAAAAATGACCCCGTTTAAAACGTACAGTTAGGACAACCTATTAAGGCCTAAATTTACTGCAATCTATTCACACCACTTAACATGAAATAAAAAATAATATTCCAAAGCTGCTCCGTCGCCTCCTGGGAAGACAGGCCCAACAGAGCTTCCTAGCGGGTCTCGTTCACCAGCAGAGGTTGGTCCCATACAAGATATTCTCTCCCCGGCCTTGTCTATCATGACAGACACCACTAATCTGTGTCTGTACGGACCCAGCTCCCCACAGGCAGAGACCCGCCCCTGGAGAGATAGGGCCACATGCCAAGGAACTAGCCTGGCAGTGCAAATGCCACGGCAGCAGCCACGTGTGAGCCCATGAGGATGACACGAAAAGGGCCGAGGGCGCGGGGCCAGAGCTGGACCAGGAGAGCAATTAACAGAACATTTAGCGGCCCGAAGCTTTTACCTGCCACCCACCGGCTGCTGCCTCTCCACCCTACCACCCCATCCGCCGGGGACCTACGCTCATCCCGTTTCAGGGGTGAGAGGGTCTGGCCTCACATAGGGGCGTTCAGCTTTTGACACCGCAGAAGCCGGACCAGACCCACGTAGCCCGACATTCCCGGGCCCGGCATGCACACACCGGCCCTTGGACTGCCTCGGATTTTGGCCCGCAGGCAACAGCGATTTCCAGGGCCAAGGCGGTATCAGGCGGCGGCACTTGGAATCCAGCAAGGGATTCGCATCATACAGCCCGTCAGCATCCTCCCAGGGACTTGTCTCCCACCACAAGGAACCCGACTGCCCGGCCTCCGGCAAAATCACCCCCTAGCGGAGTGGGGCAGACAGACCCCTCTGCAGCTGGGACGGGGCAGGCACCTGGGATTGATGCTGGAATGGGGCGGGCGAGCTGGACCGGGAAGGATGGGCCTGGGAGCCAGAGCCTGCCGACCGGGGTAGCCCGGGCTGGGTCTGTCCCACTCGGAGCACTGTCTCCAGGCCAGGCTGGAGGAAGACGCTAAAGGCAGCAGGTGCTGGGGCAGGGCTGGGGTGGGGGAGCCCATTTCGGCTCAATGGAAGCACACGGGCACCCTCTGCTGGCAGGAACCAAGGGTGCGCCCGAGTTTCCCTCTGTCCTGGCACCAGCAGGCTCCCCCATGACACAAGGGGGCTGTGCAGCACGGGAGAGGCTACACCAGGGGTGGGGAACCTTTTGTGGGCCGGGGGCCGCTGACCCACAGAAAAAAAAAAAAAATCAGTCGGGGGCCGCACAAAAGTGAGAAGCATAAAAACAGGCCCCTCCCTGACGTGGCCCCCGGCTGAGCAGAAAGACGCTCCCCATATTCCCCTCACACACCAGAGCCTGCGGGCCAGGGCTAGTAGATTTTGTGCTCTGGGGTGGAGTCAAAAATGAGGGGTACAGTGTATGGGAGGAACCGGGCTTGGCGTGTGGGCAGGAGGGAGGGTGCAGGAGCTTTGGGGGGGCCGGATCCAGCCGTATGTTCCCCCCCCCACCCCGCACTGACCTCCACTTAGTTCAGCTGCCAGCCAGGAGCCACTGAGGCAGGAGGCGCGTGTGGCCAGGGTCTCACTGAGGAGTCAGCCTGGCACAACTGTCCCGGATAGCCCGCAGAGCCAGACTGCGCGGCTCTCAACAGCCCTTCCCCCGCAGTGCTCAGGCCGTGGCAGCGGGTTGGCCATGCACAGGCCGGGCTGGGGTGCGTTCCCCCCTCCTGTCCCTGGCTGCCTGCCCAGAGTCAGCAGAGTAGTCCTCGTCTGAGGGGGAATCGGCCTCCTTCCCCACTCGGCCACTGGTTCAGCGTATTGAAGAGAGCTCTCCCAGCGCGGTGCACCCTGCAGGGTCAGCGTCTCTGCCCGGGACAAGCCCCCACATCTGCTGGAGGTGGGGGGGGTCACTGTCTGGCCATTGAATGGGGCCAGGAGGGGGATACCCGAACAGCAAGGGGGAACCTACAGCACATGGGGAAGAAAGTAGCCAGGGCACAGACGGGCCAGCGGGCAGCAAGGCACACCATGGCAGCCACGGGAGAGGGGACCTGATCGGAAGCTCCATTTACTGGCAGGCTGGGGCAGCAGCCTGTGTCGTAGGCCACTGGAGGGCTGTATCAGAAGCCAAAGGTTCCCAGCAACGCTGCAAAACCTTGGACGCCGGCACAGCCCTGATGTGCCAGTCAGGACCCAGAGTCGCCTATGGAGAACTCAGCGAGTGCCGGCGTGCTGGGGCAGGGGCCTGACGCCCGCGGCTCTGGCAGCTCCCCAGTACAGGGCTCACAGGAACGTGCTCATGCACACTGCCCCCCTTCCCCAAAGGGCTGGAGTGGGACAGACAGGACAAACCGCTGCTCCAGGACACACGCGGTTCGGGCAGCTAAGGGTCCAGCACTGCTAGCAGCAAGCGGTTCCGTCATGTCCCATTCCAGCCCGGACTTACGGCTGTGTCGGAACGGCACACCAGCCAGGCTTCCCTCGTACAGCTCAGCCACGCACAAACCAGCCTGGCTCGGCTCAGCAAGCCCCAAGTCCTGCCACGACTCAAGTCCAAGCCATGGCAGTCTGTGGTGGGGACACAAAGCAAGCTGCAGCCCTGAGTCAGCGGGGCTGCATAGTGCAGCATGGACACACAAGCATGGCCAGAGTCCAAGAAACTATACACCGTGGTGTACAGAGCAGCGTGAACACTCACGTGTGGGCTTGCAAACACCAAACCACAAGCCCCAGGTTTACAAAGCAGTGTGGACATACCCCGAGAGCGTCGCACACATCTCACGGTCCAAGGCAGCACGCCCCCCACGGAAGTGGTGTCCATTTGCCCCTACTCGGGTGATAAACTGAATCCCAAAAATGGGGGCTGAAGTTTTCAAGGCCTGGAGCCACATCAAAAGGCTTGAGCCCCAGTTCCGCTATGAGGCTTACCGGAGAGAGTCCACAAACCAACCCTCACACTCCCCCCTCCCCGGGCAGAGTCAGACTGGAAGTTTGTGCTCACATGATTTAAAAGGGCAGAAGGCAGGACTTGTGAACCCACCATCAAATTACCTCTCAGCTCCCCTCGTGTACGTGCATTAAAGCACCACTCCTCTCGCTCCCCGTTTGGCCACGGCGATGGGCCACGGAAGGTTTAAAAACTGGGCCACATTTGAAGAAAATGAGCTCAGGTGTTAACAGACCTATTCTTCTAGTGGATTACACCCATTCTAATCCCGGCCCTCCAGCAAATACCCCCACGGCCCACAGAACTGGCGAGCGCGTCTGAAGCGTAGTTTCTAAGCTCCCCAAACTAGACACCTCCCGAGCAAGGAGCTCACCAGCCAATGGAGCAAAGCTGGTGAGATCTGGGGAGTCATAAACCACTGAGCTCCGGGCAAGCCAGTTGTGAAGTGAAGGGAATTCGGCCTGTTTTATTTTTCCCTGTCTATATTCGCCCCAGATTCACCCAGCAGGCCCCGCTGCTGAAAGTGAGCGTGAAAATTCCCTGCAAACTACAGGAGATTGATTAGAAGACACACAAACGACAAAAGGGGTTAACCCTGAGTTAGCTGAATAAGGAAGGTTTGTCCGGGAAGACTCCTTACTACAGACGAGACTACAATGCACTTTGCCTCAGATGCAGAGCTGCCCTGTCATAAGGCAGGAAAACCGTGCCCTGGTTATTAAGCTACTTTGCTGTATTAATACAGTGCTTTAGTTTAATGGAATTATCAGGAAAACCAGGCAGGAAGGTAAAAAAACTAGCTCAAGATGAGCGTCCCTCACCAAACACTCGAGGGCTTGTTATAGGACAACGGAGGAACCGCTCGCTCTCAGGAGCCTGGTTTGACAAGCAAGGTCAAAAGCCCAGGAACTGCCAAGAACAAAGGAACACCGGCTGGGTGGCGTGAGAGTCCCTTGTTCCTGGCTAAAGAGAACAGGACACCCAGAACTTGTGGGGAGCTGTGTGGGAGGCAGAAGGATGTAGGCCTGCCTGGGCCACCATCACAGAATGGGAAGGCGTGGGGGAGACAGTGAGCTGAGTAGACTCTCTCTTGGTTTAAAAGTGTTTGTTTCTCTCAAGAGTGGTAGCTGTGGGGAGGTCCAGCAGCCTTTGGGTTCAGAAAGCGGCCTGGTCGCTCTGCACCCTGACTCCCGCCGGGAAGACCCACACATGGGCTGAACTCAGGGGGGCCTGCTGGGTGAATACGGAGGGCACACAAGGCGCAGGGAGAGTTGCAACATTCCACGCCTGGAGAAAGAACGGCCCAAGCTGCTGCACACAGAGCGCGGAGACACCGGCCACCACAGCTCGTCGGACAGCAGCGCCATGCTCCGACTCAGCCTTCCGCAGGGCACGCACACGAGATCTCCAGTTATTGGCCCTCACCAAAAGGGCAACGCACTTACCATGCTCCTCGCCAGGCCACCGCATGCTCACTCGGTGCAGTGCCCCGCGCTGGTTTCCCAGCCTGGCCTGCAAGGGCTGACTGATTAGATGAGGCTTACCTGTGCGGAGGGAGGCCCACTCAGAAAGCAAGCCGGCAGCAGCCCTACAGGATCCCAGGTGTGGCGTGGGGGTGCTATCTACGAGCCCTGACTAGGGCAGATGTCACAGCCTCCCCTTCTTTATGAAAATTGGCTTACGAATATGCATATCTCAAAGATGCCTTAGGCATAATGCCTCACATGATATGTCCTTTTTAACATTACCACCTGCTGAATCTGTGTATCTGATTGCTGTGCATGTGGCTTTCTTGTATGCAAAGTTAGAAATACCAGATGCAGCTCTGTTTCTAATTCTGAAAGTGCCAAGGAGCATTAGTGATACTCCACAGCTTAATGGCCCCATTCAAAGTAACAACCTGTGAATGGTTTGTTTTTCCTGTAAGCCTGGATTGTGATTGGCCCTGCCAGGACATGTGGCCAGGCCACCTGATGCTGCATCCCATTTTGAATCTGGTACTTTTCCACTGGAGGTGAGAAAAGTTGGACCTGAACACAAAGGAGTCACGCCTTGGGCAAAGGGGATAGAAAGGTGGGAACAGGAGCGGCCCTAGATGAGCTGCTGGCAACTGGCGCCCTAGGCGAAACGCACGATCAGAGTCCCCACCTCCAAAGCCCTCAACGGCCATTTATCTTGGCGCCCTAGGTGACCACCTAGTTCACCTGTATTGACGGGCCGCCACTGGGTGGGAAACCAAACCCTAGGGCTATGTCTACACTCGTGGCTTCTTGCGTCAGAAATATGCAAATGAGGCTAAGTGTGGAATATCACCACCAATTATTTTCAGGATTAACGGCATTGCGCAAGAGGGTTTTTCTTGCACAAGAAGGGGCAGTGTAGACAGCTCCTTCTGGCAAGAGCCTCTTCTGCAAAAATGGCGCCTCATTAGGTATGCAAATGAGGCTCAGGGATATTCCATACTTACCCTCATTTGCATATTTCTGATGCAAGAAGCCGCAAGTGTAGACACAGCTTAGGATAGCGGCCAGCTGTTAGAAGACCAGTGTTCCCTGTAAGCTGTGCACTTGTGTGATCGCTCAGGAGAAATTCAAATGCTGCCCCGCTGATTAGCAGAGAGCCCACAGCTATTGGGTTTTTTTTCTGCTGATGCACATCCACACATGCCTCACTGCACATAACAAAATTTATTCTGTACATGGATGGAAAAGATTAGAAGGACCATTGCATGAGCCCTTCCTCCCTCCTCCCCACACACACACTTACCATCCAATATGCCTGCTGGAAACATCTGAGAATTGGGCCTAAGATGGAGACTGTCTGGCAAAAGAATGTACATGTAGCCAGTTTCTTAGGATTAGCTGGAGTGTTTTATTTTGTTTTAGTAATTTACTTTGATTTGGGGTGGGGGGTTGGTTTCCTAGATGCTGAGGCCCCCTTCCCTCCCAGAGCGGAGATGGTTCAGTGTCCACAACTCTCTGCCTCGGCTGGGGGAGACTAGAGCTTCTCGTCCGGCAGGACAGGTGGTGGGACGCCCCCGAAGGCAAGTAGGTGGGCACCACCAGCACACTGGGTGACAATCCCAAGGGGGCCTTTGTGCTCCAGTCCATCACAGCAAGGACCGTGGGGCTTCCAGGCTTTCTGTGTAGCAGACAGAAGCTGAGCCCCAGCCAAAGCTGGGGGCCTCCAAGCTCCCTGCCATGGAACGGAGACCCTTGGCTTGAGCCAGGACTTCCAGATCTCCGTGGCAGGAAACCCAGAAATTCTGACCAGGGATGAGCAGAGCCACAGGTCCTGGCGGCTGGAGGTGCCCAGCAGCCATGCCCCAGAGCCAGGAAACTTAAGGGTGGCCAACATGACAGGGCTCTCCCCAGCAGCAGGCAACGCTGGCAGATTTCTAGAGAAACCCTGCCTGGGATGCCATTAAAAAGTTCCGGGACCCACATTTGAGAAACCTGTTTTGCTGAAAAATCTGCAACTAGATTGAGTGGAATCTCTTCCCCATGGGGCCCCACACTGCAGGCACTAAGCCAGGTGAATAGGGAACCTAAGAAATCCACAGGACACGCCCTGTTTTTTTTGGTTTTGTTCTGGCACCTTACCTCCAACTGTGCTTAGTATCTATCTGACCAACAGCCCCCCAGCGTATTGACCTGGATGCAGAAATCATTGGCTGATTATCCCTGGCCCATGAGAATAGTCTTGCTTTGCGTTCACCGGGGCTGCATGCTAAAGGGCATTGGTAGGGGACTTATGAACAGTAAATATGGCAGCAGGCAAATCAGGTGCCCATGTCAAACCTTTCTGAAGCACAGACCTGTAGCGACCAATGCAGCTGCGGGAGGCCATGGCTCTGGAAGCCCAGTGGGAGGGTAGCAGACAGCAGTTTTGCTTTTGCCACAGGTAGGACCAGCTGAAGTCCTGCTGGTAGAAACTGAAAATGCCAGTGCTGTGGAATTCAGTCCCAGCTGGTCTGAACTCATCTACACCTGTGAGGCACATTGTCTTCTCCTCAGCCCTTTGAACACACTGAATTGTTGGAAGGGAAAGGAAGATTTAGCTTGCCGAGTTCGGCTCTTCTAATTGGAGGGATAGTTTTTGATTCGTATTTTTATTTATCAGAATAGCCTTTTACAATGACATGAATCTAAAGAAATACAATACGACCCCTTTGCAATTGTTATTTATCTAGCACAGCTGAATTCGGCCAGGTAAAAGGAGCACTGATGTACAGCTTACATAGCCTTTGATTCAAGTCATGTTCCTTTGGGCAACATAACCACAAAGGCTTAAGCAGACATCTGTCCAGATCTTCACAGGTTTGCTTGGAGCAATTCAAAGCTATAGGAAGAAGTCAGAGAGAACCTTGACAATCCAAAGGATGGACTGGTCCAGCATCATATTTATTTGGTTGAAAAATGGCCTTTACCAAAAAATTGTTTCTAAATTTATTTTGAGAGGGATTTTGTCACATTTGGGGGGATTGTTTTCTTTAAACCTGATAATTATTTTCAACGTTTCTTTTTCTCCGTTGGTTCCTCTCCTTTCTTCTGTGACAAACTAGTGGGAGGAGAAAGTAGCCACAGGAAGAAAATCCTGAAAAATGTCTACAAGAGCTGCACTAGATCATGGATACTGTAGCTCAAGAGAACGTCCTTTGGAGGAGACACCTCTGCCCATTTGTACAGTATTCCCTTTGCTTCCCCGCTATCAGTAAGAGCATCAAATGTGAGTTTTTAATCCCTCATCACCGATTCTTTTCAGCTGGCTGCATGCACAGATTACACCCCCACGCTCTAACGAACAGCTGGAATAGGAAGATACACAGGGAGGGGTATTTTTGTGGCGGACAAAAATATCCAAACTCAGCATTCCACACAGATCATTAGAGTGGAAATCAAATAGGACCAAGGCAAGGTTCAGAACAGCTAAGTACATTCACTCAGGGACCGTGCAGAAAGTGCAGCACATGCAAAGAGACAAGCAGCACATGGCTGTTGGGAAGCTTTCTGCACAGTCATAATAAATATTTCACAGCCAAGCTTTCTGGAAGCCAGTGGGAGCTGCTGGGGGCTCAGGTCTTTTGAAAATCCAGCCATTTATACAGGAGCTAAATTTTAGGCCCTTCATTTTTTCAAACCTTGACCCAACTGAATGGCTAAGAAACCTCTGCATATTAAAAAAACAAAACTATTCAGTGCTAACTCAACCTTTTTAAAGTCTGAAAAGAAATGGAGCTGGCTTGCATTAGTAAACAGGGATATCTCTGTATCAGAGCAACAGAGAGCATGTCCATGCAATTGTAGCTAACCATGTGGCTGAGTCTGGCTGGTAGCAAAGACTGAAGAATTTTTAATTCTTACTCGGTTACAAATTAGCGGAGACAGTTTCTGGCAAGACCCAAACAGTCACATTTTGAATTGCTCTTCAGCAGGGCAATTCACACTCAACGAGGCCAGCACTGGCATTGAGGGCAATACCCCCAGCCCATCTGATGGCCATCAAGGAATCTGTCATGTCAAATAAACCCTCCAATTGTCCTGCTAGTCAGTGATCTCCAAAGCCCGTGCTTCCATCCCTGCAAGAATCTGACAGCACCATTTGGAGACCAACAGTTTCTCCTTGCAGGAAGTGTATCAATCAGCCTCTGCAGGAATGCTAAGGGTGCAGCTTCCCAAAGCAACCTGGAGTAAATCGGAACCAGCGTCGTACTTGTAGCATGGGAAAAGGGCCGTCTCCTCCTCAGCCAAGTTTCCGCGCTAGCATAAAAGCACCTCACACACAGGACTCTCTGGCTCTGGGCTGAGATTGACAGACCAGACCTTCGGGACATAACTCACTTTAATCTCATTGATACACACACACAAAAAGCAAGAAACCGATGGAAGGTTTCCCAAGATACCCCCAGCAGAGAAAGCCGGTTACTCTGCAGGTTTTAATATGGAACTGTACTTAATCCAACTGACGACAACAATGATTATTGCCCCACTGTTGCCTTTGTAGGTGCCATCATTCAGCAGCTGGAACAGCCCCAGAATACAACTGAAATAAAAGCAAAGCCTCCAGTGGGGTTTGCTCTGTCAGTTGCCATCCAAACACCACACCCCCCAACGGGAAAGGCTGCAAGTTGCACTTTGGTCATTTCTCGAGCAGACCCAGACTGCCGCTGAGAGGGGTAATTTCCAGCTGGGGCAGATGGACCCACCGGAATGCTGATTGAGCGCACGTGCTAGCAACAGCAGCATGGGCAGCAGCTCAGGCTAGTGATGGGAGCACCGCCCTGTCAGAGCACAGAGGCAGACTCGGGCAGCTAGCCCGGCCACGCTACTGTTTGCAGCGCAGCAGGAATTACACCTCCCCACTGCTAGATCAGGGGCCTCCCAACTTTTTACACCCAAGATCACTTTGACTTTAAGGGCAATCCAGGATCTACCCTGCCCCGTCCCCAAGGCCCTGTCCCTTCCCCCCAAACCCCACCCCACCACCCTCCCTCACTCGTCTGGCTGGGGTAGGGAGTCAGGAGGGGGTGCGGGCTCTGGGCTGGGGACTTGGGGTGCAGGAGGGAGTGATGGGTAGAAGCACTGGGAGGGTGTTTGGGTGAGGGGGCTCTGGGCTGAAGTGCAGGAGGGAGTTTGGGGTGCTGGCTCTGAGAAGCAGCTCAGGACTGGGGCAGGGGTTCAGGAGGGGATAGGGATGCTGACTTCTGCCAGGCAGCACTTACTGCGGGCAGCCCTCACTTGATGCAGCAAGTCAAAGGCAGGCTTCCTGCCTGCCCGGGCCCCATGCAGCTCCTGGAAGGGGCCAATGCACCCCTGTGGCCCCTGGGTGGAGGGCCGGGGCACATGTCTCCACATGCTGCTCCTCTCTGACAGCACTGCCCCCCCCCTCCAGTTCCTATTGACCAGTTTCCCCTTCCCAGCCAATGGGAATTGTAGGGGCGGTGCTTGGAAGCAGCAGCATGCAGAGCCCTCCCCCTGCCTGCACGTCCTGGGCTGTGCTGGCAACTTCTGGGAGCCGTGTGATGCTGGGGCAGGCAGGGAACCTGCCTTAGCGGCATCCCCACTGCGCTGCCGAAGATCACCATCAACTAGGAAGGTCCCCGGGGTCAGCCAATCGATCACAATCAACTGACTGGTGACCACTGGGGCAGATATCTCTGAAGAATTTTATTTACCAAACAAAATTAGGAAGAATGCAGCCCTCAGTCCACTTGACTACTGCCGCACACCCACCACAGCTGGGCTCCTCACCTGCACTGCAGAGAAGCATATTCTGGGGATCTTGAGAGCAGGGCCTGTGACTAGGCTGAGTATCCAGCAGTGAGCGGCGTCAGGGAGCCGTAGGTCAGCGCTGAAGTTAAACAGTGAACCCGAGGGCTACATCTGGCACGTAGGGTGCTCGTAACCCCATGCCCTAGCGAAAAGCATGCTGCAGCCACACCACACGGAGCAGCTGCATATGGCAGGGAAAGGCTCTGGTGGGGCAAGCAGGAGAAGACTTAGCAAGGGAGCTGACAGCATTTTCCACTACATCCCCAGCCAGTCTTGCCTAGGTACCAGAGACTTTCCTGCCCAGAGGAAAGACTTCAGCAGCTGGGAAGCTAAAACCAGCAATGTCAATGGGGCTGCACTCTGTGAGCAAGTAGAGCTGTGCAGGGTACTTAACCACAACCTTCAGGCCTGTCTTGTTTCTACTCCCCTAAGCAGCACCTCACAGTCTACCTGTCCATTTGTGCCCATGCTCAGGGTGTGTATAGTTCTTGTGCTCTAATACTGCCAAAAGGAGTGTGCAGGGCAGATGTACGCCCAGAAGTCAATGTAACTTTCTGAGTTCATTGGCAACTTACTATCTACAGATGTTGCAACGTTCTATAGCAGGAGTTAGTCACATTTCCTGCACACTGTCATAAGGACAGAGGAAATCACATCCCATTACCTTACGGGGGAAGCATACAGGGATCAGCGTGACTATGGCAAAGGCCATGAGAAGATTGAAGAACAACATGAGCTGCTGAAAAACTATTCCCAGTGTAAAGAACTGTGCAGGTCCCAATGCACAGCATAACGCTACTACAAACAATCTGAATCAAATGGAATTACAGCTGGAATACTATTCTCCCTCCTTTACTCACAAGCCGATAGGGCCAGTATCTAGAAGTGAAAAAATCCAGTGCGACCACTGAAATTAGCAGTCAAGCCATATTTATACACCATCACGTTTTAGCTCAAACTCACCTGACACCTCCCAGGAATATCTACTACCAGACTCATGAAGAATTTACTATAATCTACTTTAATAAAGATATTACTGTACAACAAAATACATTAATTTATGGCATTGAGAAAAGTGCTTTAGAAAAAGATACCTACGAATATGCAATTAGATTTCAATAGCAGTAACTACTACTACCATACAGCACTTAGATTTGAAGTATTTTTGAGCATGAAGGGACATTGTCAGATGAAAAATACATTTTTAGTGGCATGTTAGATGATCAGAACAAGTTTGAAAAAAATCTATGTAGTGAGAAGGGAGGTTTGTTATTTTCTGCATTTCATTGAGCACGGACAAAGGGACAAGATTCTTTCACATACACCCCATTCCTTTCACACCCTGGCTCTCAGAAAGAGGGCCATTCTACACTGTTCAAAGAGCCAACATTCTGGGAAGAAATATTTTCAGTATGCTTTAACAATATGTTTTCAGGAAACTAGATTTTACAAAACATACCACCAAAGCAAAGCCTGGACTAAACCACCCGAGTGTCCCAAAAAGGAGAGATTTTTTTGCACAGCCGCCAACAATAGCATTGGCTTTTGCGGCCTCACTCCTGAAAAAACAAATGCACGTGCCTCGCTTCATGCGCCTGAATTGACTCACTGAAGTTGATAAACACTGGCATATCTGAACTAGGAAGCAGGCTGGTACAATTTCACAGCATCAGGGCCTTCAGATTGGGAGAGAAATCAGCGGCCAGTTGTAACAGGTGAAAGGAACGAGGAGGTGGAGAAAAAGTGTTCTATATTCACATGAATATATACCACTGATTTGACACACGGTAGCCTTTAAATTAATAACCCTGCACTTTTTTGCTTTGTGCAGTTTGTGTGCCAGAGTTGTAGATGAAGATAAATGACTTATCCACCTCTTCCATATATCACCACCTCCCTTTCCCAGACTTCATCCACCTACAAACATGTGTCACTTAAACACAGAATCTATTCACCAAAAAGACTGAAGACTTCAGCTTTCCCTAAAACAGCCCTGCAAGCTACTGACTGTCCCCACGGATTTCTGTGCAGAATAGGTATCTGCCTAGCCTTGCTACCCTCTCTTCCTGAAAGGTGCAGCCTCCAAGGAATCTGGCCAAAGCCTTCAGCTGTCGTAGAATCAGTTCAGTTCTGACAGCTACTGCTTATAAATCGGCTTATTAGAAATGTGTCTATATACAACCCAGTAGAAGAGACAGCTGAGCTGTCCTCGAAGCCTTGCAGTTCTCAAGGACAAATCTTGTGTGTGATGCACAGCACCCCTGAAGGGGAAGATCACCCAACAAGAATGCTCTCCAGGGAGCATCACTGTGGAAAGCAGAGGGGTGAGACATCACAGGTGCTCGGACACAGCTCTGCACTTCACAACCACTGCAGAGGGGGAATTGCAGGACATGCTAACAGCAGAGCAACAATCCCCTGGGGTGCATGAAAATGGCACCAGGAATTAGGATTTTGTGATACATTAATGGAGAACCCATTGGTACTAAGAGACACTGTGGTGAGCCTGGCTTTGTTAGCAGCCGTATCAAACAAGGGTGGGTTTTTTTGTCCAGTAGCACATGGTGTGTGTGTCAGTCACTGCTGCTCCAGAGGCACCCTGCATCCTCCGTCCTGAGCAGTGTTGTAGGACTCACAGCTTGTACACTTCATGCCTAAGATATGGAACTGGACTGTGGACCGGGTGCTGCAGTCATTGCAAAGGATCTGTAGTAAAAGAGAATTGCCTTCAGACAAACAGCAGGCTGCATAAAACATTGTGGCTGCAACAAGACTTGATTACTACCAAAGTATTGATTTTATAGGGCTGTTTTGTTATTTATAGGAAAGACTTTGCTTTTTATTTTATTTTAATCATTTGATTGAATTGTTGGCAGGTTGTGGGTTTCAGTTTATTATTTAGCAGCACATTTTTAAGACTACATTTACATTTCTATTAATATTAGGCTTAAAGTATGAACCAGGGGGGACAAACTCACCTCCACTGGTACAGAATTGTTTTCGGTGGTTTGTTGCTTGGCTATTAAGAGGGCAATGGGCACCAACTGCTCTATTTCCTTGTGTGTGAAGTCAGCAGATCAGGGAGATGCAGGCACAGGAAGACTAGTCACCAGTCAGGCTCACTTTGGGTTGTCCAGCACAGCTTCTGTTAGCTGTTTACACTTGGCAATGGACCCCAGTCCCGCACAGAGAGGTGACATTCAGACACCACCCAGTCAGGTTTCTCTGGCATGGTGTAGTCTCCACCAAGAAGTTGCGTATTTCAAAGCACACACTTTGTCTTTGAGTCATACCGCCTCCTTCACTTTCTAATGATTAGTTGGGCCCAGCCTCCCTCACGTGTGGTAATGTTTATTTGGGCTGAGCACTTACAGAACTAGCTGGAGTTGGTTTGTTTACAGCAGGGTACATTTGCTTTGTGTTGCCATTTTACACTGGGATAACACTGCTTATAGGTTTCATTTTCTATTGCACTTCTATTGTTAACACATTTTTTAGAATTTCCTGTTCATTTAGGAATAGTCATTATAATTGGCATAGCTGAATTATTAATTTCAACTAGGTGATGCGCAAAGTCTAGGACCTTCTAGCCTTACAAACTGCAAATGTTTTTTCAGTATTATGAATGTTTATTTTTTTACTAGCGTGGTTTACAGAAGTTTGTTGTTTAACTACTTTGATTACTTTTTTGCATTAGATACAGCACAAATTTTGCACCCTGTGTGCTGCATGGAATTGCTTGGGGAACATTATTTAATGAATGACAGTATTTATAAATATATTAGCAAATTCTTTGTAAGGTTCAATTTAACATCTGCTGAATTTCATTGGAAGATCCCAAATTCTGAGACATCCAGTATGGTTGTTACAGCGTCCTCTCTGTCCACCAATCATTCTGGACCTACTAAAGTACAATTGTTTTGCCTTAGAAAACTCCTGCACTTGTTTACTTGTCATAACATTTAGAATTTTGTGTAGAAGCCCCAGTCTCAAACTTTAAAACCAGATACCTCCTTCACCAGTTGTCCATTTGGGCCCATGGATGCTATCTGAATGCACCCCTTATGGCTATCCAACTGTTGCAGATACAGAAAACCCCCCGAGATGTGACTGCCCGAGTTGTGACCCCCCGCACTTACAACCATTTTTGTAAGTGCAAAAGCGGCCGAAAATCCCCGACTTACATCCTAGGCCCGCCTTTACGACAGCGCCACGACACCTATAGTAAATGAGGGTTCAAGTTACGACGCCCCCAACTTGCGACGCTTCCCCAGGAACCGATCGTGTTGCAAGTCGAGGGGCCGCCTGTACCTACCCTGTGTTAAGCAAGACACATTTTTCAGAAAGGTAGACTGGTTTTGTTTAGTTCCAGATCATGGTTTGTAGACTGTTTTTAAATGTATTTCCTTTTGATACCATAGGAACAGAGGCTATTCCTAACTTGGAAACATTTGTAACTCTGAACAAAACATTACAGTTTTTTCAGAAGCTTACAACGCTGACACACTACAGCTTTAAACTTAACTATGCAGAGGAAAAATGCTGGTCCCCCCCGCCCCTTTTTTAGTAGTTTACATGTAACACAGTCCTGTACTGTATTTGCTTGTGTGTAGGTGCATGTAGTCTCTCCTGCTGCCTGATGGTGTACTTCCAGTTCCAAATGAGGTGTGTGGTTCAGTGGTCAGTTCATAACGCCGAGGTTCTACTGTATTTATTTATAGAAAGTTAATGGAACTTATATGAGTAAGACAAAGGTTCTTTGACCCCTGCTTTCTCTCAGCCTCCCCTAGAGAATCAGCCTAAGTCTGTTGGAGCAGATGAAGACTGGAGAAAAGACAAAGCTCTGGTTCTAAGAAATAGAGTCTTTGTACATCAGTTAAAAAAGCAGAACCATCTTCTATCCAACACACAATAGGGAAGTAGGACATCCGGGCTAAGTTTGTGGATTCTGCTAGAATAAATTACGTAGCTCTTATTCTAATTTAAGTCTCCGTAACAAGCAGAAACCAAGTCCAATGCAGACCTCACAGGCGGAGTTACTCTCAGACAGAATAGCAGCACAGTGGCAAACATCGGAGTGCTTTGCACAAGCAGCATGTTCATTCTGAAATGGAAAGCGAACCTAACTTCCTGCTCCTACAGAGGACAGCAGCCCCCTGATCTGGAGTTGTCTGATAATCCAAGATGTTTCAGAAGAGTAACTCCGCCTGCATCCTACAGCCTAGTGCAATGCTATAGCAAGAGCTGGTGGGTAGGAAACAACCTAATTCTTCACCTACCTGGTCACCTTTTCCCCCAAACATGAGAAACAATTGTTCTGCAGCGTGCCAAAGGGTAATATTAGCTTTTGTTTCAGAGAGAGCTCCGCTCGAGTTCCACTCCTGCTAACAGGATGGTAGGCAGTGGCCAATACTGGAGGGAGATAGGAAGGGGGCACAGTGAGAAAGGACTTGCTACTTACCTCCACCATCATGTTCTGATATTCTGTGGGCATCGGCGTTTGTGCCACTTCATCATCCAATTGTCGCCAGTACCTGCTCATATCTAAAGCAGAGCGCATGCACAAGGGGCACCGGTAACCTCTGGAAGAGACAAAGTACAAGTCAGGAAGATACTGGTGTGACACAGCCATTACTAGAATCAGTTTAATTACATCAGGACACGGAGGAAAACCCTAGGGAGGAAGAAGAGCTACTGAATGCAAAGAATGACACTGTCACAAGTCAAACGAGGATAAACTGGCCATGAATAAATCTAGGCTGGCCATGGACACAAGGTTTCTAGCCAGAGAAGTAAGGGAACAGCCTTCCCACAAAAGCAGTGGGGCAAACAACTTCACTAGCTTTAAGACGTAGTCCACTGGTTAATGAAAAGGACAGGACAATGCTCCTTGTGAGAGCAGAGGACTGCCTCAATTACCCAGGAGATCCCTTCCAATCTTATGAGCCAATTCCCAACACAGCAGTCAAGGAGAAATGCAATGTGCAATATCTGAGGAGACTGCTTGGTTAACTGCTGCCTTTAAATCTCTCAGCCCTGGACTGTCACAGCAATCTTTGCTTCTCCAAATTAGGAGTCTGCACTGCAAGGATACTTAGAATGCAGGGGGGGTAAGAATACTCACTCTTTTAACATGTCTTCATAACAATTTCTAAAAGGAAAACACAAGACCACATTAGTAGCTACACAAGGAAGGTGAAGTAACCAGTGAACCGGTGCCTGGCCTAGCTGGAGCAGTGCATCATGGGTGGGGGGCTCTCCAGTCTAGCCAAGCAGGAGCAGGCCCCTCCCACCCACAGTGTGGTTGCTCCAGCCTGTGGGCATGCCAGGCCACAAGAAGGGAGCTATTCCAGCGGCCCTCAACCTGCAGTGTGGCGCAGCAGGCGGATTAAACATACAGCTTAACAGGTTAACATTTTAAATGGGATTTGAATCCCAAGCTTCAATTGAAGGAAGAGCAAGCTAGCCAAAGAGCTGTGGTTAAAAATAACTTGTATGGAAATGGGAAGAGGGAGGCATCCCAGCACCAATGTTAGAGGGATCCAAGGAGACAGAAGCCCCATTGCTTGGGACCTTCTGAACTGAAGGCAACAGCACCAGAGTGAAACTTGCAGATGAACTGGGACGACACAACAGATATTTCCATCTCTGATTGCGAGGATTCTACAGAAGTGGCTTACCTGTGAAGAAGGTGTCCACATGGCAGAACATGAGCTCCGACACGTGAGGTGTGAATGTCCTGTTTCGAGACATAAAAATTAGCATGTATTTTCCCAACTAACAAACAAAGCCAGAAAGCTAAAGTCAAAGCCAAAAGAGAAAAAGGAAAAAAAGGATACTTCCAACAGGGAAACCATTAAACTACAGAATTTATTTATTTTCAAGTGAAGTTTTAATAGATGAAACATTTAAAAAAAACCCTTACCTCCAAACATATTGGACAGTTCTGCCTGGAGACATTTTCAATACACTATGTAAAGAAAAAAAGACAGCTTAACAAGAAAGAAAAGCAAATGTAGAGTCTTGCATAACAAGTACCTTGATCTACAATTCTTTAGAATACATAAATGTTGCATGAAATCTTTTACTACTCCAAATTCAAGTTCAAATTCCATCAAAAGGGTTTCCAGTAAAATCTACAAATACTAACATTTATTGTACTAGACCAGAGAAGAAAAATTAGTACATCAAACTGACAATCTTAAAACATTTCAAGAAGAGCTGTTCGTAGCTATGAGGCACTCAAGTACAGTGACATTTCAGAGTCCAAATTTCAAATATTCCAGGGATTAGCATTGCAAAGAAAGCAACAGAGAAGCCTTTATTTAGTCTCCTCCCCACCACCCACGTATAAACATGTAACCACTGAAATTTTCAGCAGCTACACGTTAACCTGAATACACGTATTTTAACATCCCTAGTCCATATTATACATGGCTCTAGCTAGGACCTATCAGCTCTTATTTTCATAAGCACGGTGGGTTGTTGGGGTTTTTTTTTGTTTGTTTTTTGGGGGGGGGGGGGAGAAGGCTGTGGTTTTTTTAAATGAAACTATAAAATATTACATTCATACCTTATGATTTCCTTGAAGACTCAAAGCAAGACATAAGTTACATTTTGAACAATGGAAAAAGTCTTCTTTTGGACCAATCCTGAAGAGACAGATATTCAGTTAGGAACAGTTTGCCAATTTCTGTACAATTTACATTTTAGTATCTGCAAAAAAGTCTCTCACTTAGATAGGATTATGTCTCTCCAACAAGAAGCAAGTCTTTTATTTTAGAGGACTGTGATTACACAAAGAGCTGTCAAATGCACAAGATTTTTAACCATGTTTCCTTCTAACCCTTCTTAAGTAACACTTAACCAATGCAACCTTTATGATAAAATATATTTTTAAGAGGACAGCCTTTGTCTTATGGTGGCCACCAACTTGCCCTGCGCTTTAGCTCTTATTAACTTTCACAACAGCAGACAATAGCTGCTGGGCAAGGAAATGGCTTCAACAGAAGCCGGTACTAAATACATTCCCCGACACTATGTATGCAATGATCTTGTTAACAGTCACATATTCATTATTTGAGCTACATCAGAAGTAAAAGCTTATCACCAATATGCAGCATGCTTCCCTGCATCTCAGAAAATCCTCTACTAGTCTCAGATGCATAATTTCAATTACAATATCTTAAAATTACCAATATTTAAGCTAACCTAAGCAGAGTTGTGTTAAAAATATCAAAACACAAATAAAGAACATTAAAGACAAAGTATTAATTTTAAATACAGTACCTACAAATTCCACACTTCTCACAGTGGTACTGCTTCTTGTCTTTATCAAACAGGTGGCATATACTGCAGTAATATTCTCCAAATATATTGCTGCAACCCTCACAACTCTGTTGAGCCTACAAGTTACACATCACACGATGCACATTACAATAGGGATGTTAAATGTTGGTTAATTGAAAAAGTTGATTCATCTCATGAATTCTTATCACTCCGGCCCCACTCCCAAGGAGCCCCCTGCAGAACCAGCTCCCTTCGTGGACCAACTTCCGATACAGAGGCTGCGGCATGGCAGCAGTCCCTGTCCCGGGGGGGGGGGCTGAGCTCCCAGATCCTGAGCTCCCTGAGCCGGGCTGCCTGCCCACTGGGGCTCCTAATACACTTTAAATGCAGAGCCGCAGTGGGTGTAAGTCCCGGACCTGGCGCAAGCCAGGACTGAGCCAGGCTGCTAAAAAAATTTACTGGTGGCCGGGGGGGGGAAGAATGCATATAGTCTATAGCATTAACCTGTACATTTTTGCTTATCGGTTAGAATCACAGAATACTAGAACTGGAAGGGACCTCGAGAGATCATCAAGTCCAGTCCCCTGCCCTCATGGCAGGACCAAGCACCATCTAAACCATCCCTGATAGATGTCTGTCTAACCTTCTCTTAAATATCTCCAGTGACGGAGATTCCACAACCTCCCTAAGCAATTTATTCCAGTGTTTAACCACTCGCAGGCTGTGTCTACACTGGCGCGATCTTCCGCCAAAGCGGCCGCTCTTGCGCAAAAACTTGCTGCCTGTCTACACTGGCCGTGTGTACTTGCACAAGTAAACTGACGTTCTACTGTATAAAATCAGGGCTTCGTGCACAAGAACTATGATGCTCCCGCTCAGGAATAAGCCCTCTTGCACAACTATTCTTGCGCAAGAGGCCAATGTAGACAGGCAACATGAATTTCTTGCGCAAGAAAGCCCTATGGTTAAAATGGCCATCAGAGCTTTCTTGCGCAAGAAAGCGTCTACACTGGCATGGATGCTCTTGCGCAAAAGCATATGCCAGTGTAGACGCTCTCTTCTGGAAGAGTTTTTGCACAAGAACTCTTCTGCAAAAGAGCCCATTGCTTCTTGTCCTACCCTCAGAGACCAAAGAGAACAATCTCCCCGTCCCTCTGACACCCTTTTAGACACCTCAAAACTGCGATCATGTCCCCTCTCAGTCTTCTCTTTTCCAAACTAAACAAGCCCAATTCCTTCAGCCTTGCCTCATAGCTCATGTTTTCTAGATCTTTAATCATTTTTGTTGCTCTTCTCTGGACCTTACCCATGTTTGGTAGCCAGGCTAGAGTATTTACCTTAGCTTTGCTAGGAACAAAACAACCTTTCTCCTCCAACTGACTAAGTAGAGGAGAGAGAATAAATAAAGCTTCCCCAAAAAATATAGGAATTCCCTCTCTACTCTTATCTTACCATTTGAAGGAACACACACACACACAGACACAGTAAAATTAAGAACCTCCATAAGCATCTGCATTTTATAATCCCATTTCAAAAGACAACAGTTACACTTACAGGACACTGAAAATGTTAAAGTATACAAAGTACCTGCTGGATGCTTTTGCACTTTGCACACTGCACTTGTTTTACTTTAAAACGATCCATCTGATGATCTTCTTTGCTGTCATGACACAGACGGCAAACATAATACTTACCACAGCAAGGAGCCTGAGAAGAAAAAAAAAGGGGGGGGGGGGGGAGAACCAAAAATTAAGTTACAGCTAAGAGACACCTAGATTTAATTGACCCTTTTAGTGTTTCAAAGCACTACGCAAGGTCAGCTTGGTGGAGCTAGTGACCACACAGGACTAATCTCTTCTTTATAAAGTACCAGAAGCTGGGAGTGATCAGACTTTAGCCTAGAAGAGCAATGCCTTGCTGTGACCGGGAACTAGGGATGTTAACTATGGTGTGTGTGTGTGTGGATGTGACCGGGAACGAGGGATGTTAACTATGGTGTATGTGTGTGTGGATGTGACCGGGAAGGAGGGATGTTAACTATGGTGTATGTGTGTGAGAGACCGGGAACAAGGGATGTTAACTATAGTGTGTGTGTGTGTGTGTGGGTGTGAGAGAGAGAGAGAGAGAGAGAGAGAGGGGAACGAGGGGTGTTAACTATAGTGTGTGAGTGTGACCGGGAACGAGGGATGTTAACTACAGTGTGTGTGTGTGTCCGGGAACGAGGGATGTTAACTACAGTGTGTGTGTGTGTGTGTGTGTGTGTGTGAGTGTGACCGGGAACGAGGGATGTTAACTACAGTGTGTGTGTGTGTGTGTGTGTGTGTGTGACCGGGAACGAGGGATGTTAACTACAGTGTGTGTGTGTGTGTGTGAGTGAGACAGCTGGAAATTTTCGCAGCAAGGTGTGGGGGCAGCTTCGCAGGAGCCAGTGCTGGTGGGTAGCCAGTTTTTTAAGCCATCCCCGAGCAGCAGCTCCCGCCCGCCCCCACGCTGCTGCCTTGCGGGGCTTGGTGGTTAATCGTGTCACCGGCTGCACCCCGCCAGCCCGTCCCTACCGGGAGCAGCGGCAGGCAAGGGACGTGCCAACCCGCCGGGCTCCGCACACGGGAGCGGGGCTCGCGCTGCCCCCCCCGCCGCGCCGCTGGGCGATGCGCGCGCTGTCTCGGGGCCTCCCGGCGCGCGCAAGGGGGGGGGGCGGTTGCGCGCGCGCTCCTGGGTCTCCCCGGCCCCGCGGGCCGCTCGGGGCGAGTCAGAGCGACCCCACGGCGCCGAAGGGCGGCAGCCAGGCCGCGCCCCCGGCTCAGCCCTCCCGCGGGGCGGGAGCACCAGGCGCGACCGGGCCCCGCCCCCACCTGGAGCAGGCAGCCGCGGCGATAGTGCTCGCAGCCCGCCCCGCCGCCCGCCGCCGCCATCACCGCCGGAGGCGCTTCCGGCCGCCCCGGAACTTCCGGTTGGGAGAAGCGGGGCGGAAGCGAAGAGCCGGGAGGAGGAAGCGCCGCTGCCCCCAGGTACCTCAACGTCCGTCCCCCCCCCCGCCCGGGCCTCACAACGCTGGCCGCTTCCCCCGGCCCCGCATGGGGAGGGGGGGCAGCTCCGTTCGCTCAGCCCCTCCCCCCCCGCGTCATTCCCCGCGGCGCCGCCCGCTCCTTAGCACGTGACCCGCGCGGCGGGTTCGTTGCAGGCCGGTGGGCGGCTCGTGACGTATCCGCGGCCCTCTGCCTGTCACGTGGCGGGGGGCGGGGCAGCGAGCCTGGGCTCGGGCCGTTTTGCCAGCCGCGCTTCTGATTGGCGGCCGCGGGGAGCGCGCGGCTCTCTCAGTCGCTGCCAGGCGCAAGGAGCGCGCGTCCCGGGCCCCCATGGCCGCCCGCCTCCCCTCTGCCCAGCGCAGCCTGCGGGCCGCGCCTGTGGCCTTGCAGCCGAGGAGCGCACCTGAGCCCCTGGCACGCCCCGCGGCAGGAGCGCTCGTGGGCTGGAGAAAACGGGGGGTGCCCTGGCCGAGGTAGCCTCACTGAGTGGCTTAGGCTCAGCCCCGTATGAGACACGTTTCCTAGCTCAGCCTTTTACTGTGTCTCCTCTTCCCCCCGCCTCCCTCGCCCCACAGGTCTGGCATGAGCCCCCCGGCGCCATGGTGAAGTGCTGCTCCGCTGTCGGCTGCGCCTCTCGCTGTCTGCCCAACTCCAAGTTACGAGGACTGACCTTCCACGTGTAAGGTTCAGGCTGGTGTCCGCCCCGGGGGGAGGCACCCCGCCGCCTTACAGCACATCCATACGTTTTTAAAAGTAGCATTCCTTTGTACGTTTTAACGGAGGGCAGATGAGAGCCAGTCCCATGCTCCGTGAACTAGAGTTCAGAAATCCAGGTTCTAATCCCAGTGCTGATTTGGTCCCTGCTGATGGAAAAATCCCCCCTTGGGGTAGGACCCCACAGACCCATTGCAAGGATAAATGTTTTAAAGCTGGCCTCTGTCTCATCCCAGACTCAAACATTGTAGGCACTAAGTAACACGATTCTGGTAATGATAACAGTCAAAATAATCCAGACCCGAATGTGGGTCAGTGGCTGTGAAAATGTTAAATCCTCATTGACAAAACTAGATACCACAAAGGATTGATTACCTGTGTGCCATCCTTTAAAATTAAATAGTCATTTTCATGCCATCCAAGTGAGGAATATTTAGATCTAAATTAATCACTTCTAGCTTGTCCAAAATTAATGTGGGGAAATCAGTTCATAGTCTTAATTAGCGATGTAATAGTGTAATCGATTAACCAATAAGCAAAAGCTTATCATTTAATGCAACAGACTACACACATTTCTCCTCCCCACCATCAGTACATTTTTTAGCAGGCTGGTCAGCAGCCCAACTCAGGCCTGCTCAAGTAGGTCTGGGACCTACCCCCACTGCAGCTCTGCTGCATGGAGTGGCAGGGGGACTCCTCGGGAGTGGGGCCAGAGCACACTGGCTGCCGGCTCCATGCCCAGAGATTACAGAATAGTCGACTAACTGATAAGAATTCATGAGGTTAATCGACTATTCAATTAACCGATATTTAATAGCCCTCGTCTTAATTATGAAATAGGAAGCATCGGGTATCTCTGAAATGAAACCAGGCATAACGAGTAGAAACAGTCACTACAGTGGCTGCAGAACTACGCCACCTTTTTTACATTTACCAAGTCAGTTCCTTAAGGATGTATGAATCATGACTGTAAACAGGTTTCAAAGGTATTAATTTGACTCAAAAGGTTATGGGGGAAGGACATGATTGGCTCTGTAGCCAGAGCATAGGGAGGGGTCTGCTTGGTGTTGCCAGCATCTGAGTGGGGCATTGCTGGTAGGATGGGTGTCAACTTGCATACAATCACAAATAGGCTACACGCTGTTTAAAGGAATGAACACAAACTACATGTGACTGCCCTTTTACAATCACAAGTTACAAATACTTTTACAAGGCTAGAGCCTTGTAGTCAACTTGCTTTCCTGTCTGCACATTTGTCCTAGATTCCCCACCAATGAGGAGGCCAAAAGAAGGTGGGTGTTGGCCATGAAAAGGCTTGATGTGAACTCTGCAGCTATGTGGGAGCCTAAGAAAGCAGATGTGTTATGTTCACGCCACTTTAAGAAGTCAGACTTCGACACAAGAGGTCCCAACATCAGGCTCAAACCTGGAGTCATCCCTTCCATTTTTGAATTTCCTTCTCACTTCCAGGTTGGTCTTTACAGTCTGCAGGCGATTGTTCTTCTATGTAACTGTATCTGCAGACACTGGCAGGCTTTCCCTGCATTTTACACAGCACTCAGAAGATGTTTCTTCTTTCGGATTATCACTAGGTGGCAGGAGAAGAGGTGGAAAAATATTGTGCCCAAAGATTAGCATCTTTCTGGACCTGCTCCTTCTCTCATTACTCAGGCAGAACTGCCAGAGGAAACTACAGGATTATGTCCTTAAACTAAGGCTTTTATATTAATAATTGTCGAGAGTCAGAACAAGAAATCGGTACATAAAAAATGAGAAATGAAATTGATGGCTTCAAGTCTAGCCAAATGCTTATTCTGGGAGCTCTTCAGAGCAGGCATTTACTTCATACGTGATATAACGAGTTCCTGATCCTTTACTGGGCATTGTAATACAAATCTATTTATTTAAATAAATTCCCAACATACAAAAAAAGACCGGGCTGGGAAGCTCCTATTAGATGGGACCCAGGAGAGCTCATACTCTGAGATCTGGCTGTCATTGCACAAACTGTTTAAAACAACTTTTAGCATCCCAATTCACAGATGGTGGGGTGGGGCTTGTTCCTCACATCATCTTTCTCCTGCAACAGCACATTAGCCTGCACGATCCCAGCTCTCCCTGATGTGTCTCTCTCAGTAACTGAAGTATGAAATGAATATATATTTGTAACAGCGGAGACGAGGGAGAGTTCATGGCAGACGAAACTCCCCGCTGAAGACACTGCCGGTAACTGTTTATAACCACCAGCTGGCGGATTTGGCTTCCAGTACCGGAGAATTACATTCCCAGTTTATCTTGGTAAGTAAAGCAACTTATTTGAACCACCTAAATAGAAGACTTTCAACACAGGGGAGCACACTCACTGCCAGTGTAACTGCAGGGAATGGCATCCTCTTAGGTTAGCAGGGCAACTGGCTCAGTGTCCCTGTATTTATTTGTGTTAGGGCCAGTGGGGCTGACAGAATTGTTGGGCCCCTGGGCAAGGGAGTGCAGCTCCATGCTCCTGGAAGGGGGGACCTCAGGCAGAAGGGGTGTGTCTGGGGCAGCCAGCCCTCGGTATTGCCCAGAGCACATGGTACCATTCCTCAGAGCTGCTGGGAACAGCAAGTTAAAGGGTCTGGGGCTTCACCCTCCCACCCCCCACTGCTGCGGTAACAGCAGTCAAGAGCCTCCGGCCCTTTTGAATCGCCGGGCCCTGGGGCAACTGAAGCTCTTGCTCCCTCCCCTCAGTGGGCCTGGTTAGGGCCTCAGTTCAAGGACCTGCCTCACACCTATCGTGCACCCGAGAGCGGTAGGAGCAGCTCCACTTCTGATAGTGAGTGAACTAGCTCAAAGGCAAACAGCACACGCCCTCCTAGTTTTGCAAAGGGTGATGGCCAGTAGGTTCAGATTTTTAAACAGTCTTAGCCCCTGTCTGGCTGAATGGGGAGAACAAGTGGAAGCGTGAGATCTTTGGGAAAGGTGGGAACATCTAACATACTGAACTTTGTTTCCAGGAGCACAGTTACAGTGTAATGGACAGCCCAAAGAAACTGAAGTGTAAATTAGACCAGGTAATCAGTGAGCTCGAAGATGCCAAGGAACGGCTGAGGAACACTTTAGACAGGGAGCAACAACGCAGAGAGGCACTGAGATCTGTGATCCAGGAGCTGAAGAACAAATGTCTAATTAGCCCTGAAACAGCCTGTAAGCTGGAGGTTTATTGCTGGGAGTGGTGTGACGCGGGCACCCAGGAGCAGGCTGTCAACTGAAGTAATTGCAGCCAGAATAGCTACAAAGTCTCCTCAGACTCAACACTCAGAAGTGGGATGTTTTGGGCTGGACATCAGCACTCAGTGAACAGGACCGAACAGATCTCTGGAATAGCAAGTTCTCTACAACTGGGCAAGATCCACGCTCCTGGGCCTCCACTCCTATCTGTAACAAAGTATCTTGGTCTCTGTGGACTTTGGGCATGGTCAGGAATGCGAGCTACAAAGACAAAATATACATTTAAACGATTGTTGCATTAGCAGAGTGAGACACCTCAAACTTAAGAATCTTAGTGAAGCCCTAAGAGTACAACTCAGGACTAACACTGAAGTAGGGGACTTGGATTTTGAGTCGGAGAGGGTCTTTTGAGCAGGATGTGGAGATAAATTAACTTTTGCATGAACTTCCCCTATTTGCCACGGGTAGAAGAAAGTGCTGGAAGATGACAAGTGATGTTGGCGTTAGCTCTGAGTTGAGCTGGGAGTTTACCAGGTAAAAGACAAGGAGTTTCTGCAGAATTATGACCATTGTGGACTGGATTTAAATGACATTTTCTAATAGCTGGACAATTGCTACCCTTGAGTCCATGTGCAAAGCTCTTGAGATGGCACTTGATAACATTTATCTGAATGGGATTATATGAGGTGGTTAACTGCAATAAGCAGGGGACAGGACTTGATGACTCTTGAAGTCCATCCCATTTCTCTGTTCCTATTTCACGTTCAGCTGTTCTTTTAAGGGTCGAGGTAAAGTTTGTCCCAGGATGTTTTAAGATTGTGGACTGATCATTTGTTCTTCTCAGTATCATGAGTGTATTAGATGCAATGCACCTTCACTAATTGTGCAGTCAGCACAGGGCATATTCCAGAAGGGTTTTCTTGGTCTAGGATTTGCATCAATTTGGAATGAGTTAAGTGCATTATAAACAGGAAATGGAAGCCCTTTGCCAAGAGCGTAGGTGGGAAGGAGGTAGCTATTCTGGGCACAGTTTGCTCAGAGTGGGAGAAAATTACAGCATTTGCTAAACAACAGATGAACTCAGTTCTCAAGGGCAGGGTGTAGTATACTTAATAGGGAAAGCTGCTAATAACATTTGCTTTAGTCCCATATCCACAGTGCTTACAAAATCAGTGTAAATGTATTTACAGGAGGCACAGTGTCCTGTAGAGTAAAATGCACTTAGGGCAACTTTTATTGCCGTCTGCTGCAGTGATAATTCAGATACACAGAATCAGGATCTAGGCTGTTAAAAATCTTTTGCTCTTTCAGGAAGAGACAAAAAGCACCCTTATGCTCACGGTAGGCACAAGGAAGCAGATGCACTGTGGCGTTCCTTAAATATTTTCAAACATGTTTTTAATACAATGATCTATTAATGATAATCAGCAGCAGTAAAAAATGGAAAGATATTATATGGGGCAATTTGGACTTTTTTCTTATTGCCTCCATAACGTGCCCTAGAGTGTTCTAACCATCCCTGACCAAGCATTGACGGTTGACAAAGATCCTTCATACAGCTAAAAAGCTGCATTAGGCTGGGATCAAAGCTTCCACCTTTGATATGGCTGGCAGACCATTCATACTAATCTACTACAGTTCTTTGAGGGGGGTCAACAAACGTGGACAAGGGGGATCCAGTGGATATAGTATACTTAGATTTAGAGAGCGCCTTTGACAAGGTCCCTCACCAAAGGCTCTTAAGTAAAGTAAGTTGTCATGGGATAAGAGAGAAGGTCCTTTCGTGGACTGATAAGTGGTTAAAAGACAGGAAACAAAGGGTAGGAATAAATGGTAAGCTTTCCGAGTGGAGAGAGTAACTAGTGGGGTCCCCCAAGGGTCTGTCCTGGGACCCGTCCTATTCAATTTATTTATAAATGAGCTAGAGAAAGGGGTAAACAGTGAGGTGGCAAAATCTGCAGATGATACCAAACTGCTCAAGATAGTTAAGACCAAAGCAGACTATGAAGATCTTCAAAAAGATCTCACCAAGCTAAGTGATTGGGCAACAAAATGGCAAATGAAATTTAATGTTGATAAATGTAAATTAATGCACATTGGAAAAAATAATCCCAACTATATATATACACACACAATATGATGGGGACTACTTTGGCTATAACTACTCAAGAGAGTGAGATCTTGGAGTCATTGTGGATCGTTCTCTAAAAACATTGACTCAGTGTGCAGTGTTAGTCAAAAAAGCAAATAGAATGTTAGGAGTCATTAAAAAAGGGATAGTGAATGAGAGAAAATATCTTATTGCCTCTCTATAAAACCATGGTACGCCCACATCTTGAATACTGCGTACAGATGTGGTTGCCTCTTCTCAAAACAGATATATTGGCACTGGAAACGGTTCAGAAAAGGGCAAAAAAAATGATTAGGAGTTTGGAATGGGTCCCATATGAAGAGAGATTAAAAAGACTTGGACTTTACATCTTAGAAAAGAGGAGACTAAGGGGGCGGGAGAGAGAATATGATACAGGTCTATAAAATCATGACTGGTATGGAAATAGTGATTAAGGAAAATTATTTACTTATTCCCACAATAAAAGAATTAGGGGGTCACCAAATGAAATTAATAGGCAGCAGGTTTAAAATAAACAAAAGGAAAGTTTTCTTCATGCAGCACATAGTCAACCTGTGGAACTCCTTGCCCAAGGATGCAGTGAAAACTAGAACTTTAACAGGGTTCAAAAAAGAGCTCGTTAGATTCATGGAGGTTGGCTCCATCAATGGCTATTAGCCAGGATGGGCAGAAACAGTATCCCTAGCCTCTGTTTCTCTGGAGGTGGGTGATTACCTGTTGTGATCCCTCCCTCTGTGGCATCTGGTATTGGCCACTGTCGGCAGACAGGATACTGGGCTAGGTGAACTTTTGGTCTGACCCAGTCTGCCTGTTCTTCTTCAGGAAGAATGCCTTGGTGAGTGAGGCATCAGCAACAGGGATGAGGGCCATTGCTAGGGGCTTGAAATAGCAGCTGAAGTGTTGAGGCTGAAATAAATCTGCCTGGGAGAGGGGACACTTACACTATAGGGACTGTCCTACAGCCATATCATTTGGTAGATGACATGGGTTGGTCCTCTCATCCTCCATAATCTGTATCCAGTAAGTGCCAGGGCCTTATTACCTGATGGCAAAGAGGGAAACACAGCTATTTCTTCCCACTGATTGTTTGCAGAGCATTGGGGAAATGAAAACCCCCTCCAGAGAAAGTATAAGAGGTCCTTCATAACACTTGCATTTGTGTGATATTAACTTGTCTGAGAGAGAGAGTGGCAGAGGGAATATTTATAGTCCTATTTCAGAGACTTAAAGTGACTGCCAGATAAGGTATGTAATAAACCAGCAAAATGAATTTGCTTGTAACCTCAGCCTTATCCAATCCTGGCATTGGAAAAGTAGATGATGGTGATGAGCAAGCATAAGCACTCATGGGCTCACAGAGCACTCCGGGTTTGCCTACACAAATACTTAGCTCACTGTAAGATGGAGCGTGTCTACCCCCCATCAGTCTGCTGTGAACTAGTTGTTGGACTGGCCCCTGCTACTGCACTTTCAACATTCTCTGGTGCGCTTTCATTGAGTCACATTTTAGAGCAGGATGCATCCACGTACCAGCAGGGTTGTAGTGTGTGGCAAGTTAGGGCAGGGTTGAGTGATAGCCCAGCTTTCCCAGAGCAAAGTATGTAGACAAGCCCTGTACCTCTGACTAGGGGGGTCACCCAATTTCCAAGCATGCACAAAGCCCTTGTCCTTCCCGTACAGGCAGGCTATGGCACAGCCCAAACTAGTAATCCAGCTATTAAAAAGAACAATCTTAACCCTTGTCTACATTTGGAAAATTATGCCTTTTTTCTGCATCCAGCTCTACCAGAACCAGCAACAGGGGAAGCTGAAACATAGGCAGGGTGCAGGCATCATTTAGCCACTGCATTCTCCAGCCCTCAGAGCACAGAAATGAGCCATATCATCACAGTTACTGGTGGCCTGTGAGATAGAGGAGGTCAAAGTAGATGATGTGGTGGGACCTACTGGCCTTAAATGGTGTCTCTCTGTGCCAGGATTTCCATCTGCTGGCAGTTCAAGGAACACTATTCCAGGGAGGGAATAGGCGCTATGAAAATAGGGATGTAAGAGTTTAACCATTCGAATGGTAACCCAATACACTTTAGCTTATCTGTTTCTGTTCTGGTTCAACTCCTGCCCTATAGGTGCGGGCTGCCTGCTGGCCCCACTCCCAGCTCAGTGAGTTCCCCGCACACTAGCACTGCCGGTGTTCCTTCCTGGCCACCACCAAGGCATAAGCCAGGGCTAGGAGCAGTGCTAAGGGCAGCTTTCAGTGCCTTTCCACATTGACGCTAATCAGAGCAGCTGTTAAAGTCCTGAGATCGTGACATCTCAGCAACGTTCTCCCAGGCTCTGCCAATTTCAAACAGGTCACCCCTGATACTTAGATATTCCCTATCGGCATAGTATCTGAGGTCCAGATGGGGGGGGATGTTAGATGTCGTTTAATAATCATGTAAGCGTACCAAATCTTAGCAGTTACACAATTATTTGATAGTCCCTGGGACTGGCAGCCAGTGCGCCCCCCGCCCCCTCACACTGTTGCCTTTGTATCAGAGACAGTGGGGCAGGCGGGAACCAATACACTATAGAGAAGTCCTCCAAGCAGGCTAGTGTGACAGCAGAGGAAGCAGCCAATCAGGGACCAGCAAGGCCCTATAAAAGGAGCTGCAAAGCAGAGCAGCAGTCAGTTGCAGTGCAGAGCTCAAGGGATGCAAACTGGAGGAGGAACTGGCTGAGAGAGCAGCAGCACCATGGACAGCTCCCTTGGAGAGCTTATGGCAGACCAGCTGACTATTCTGGGACCTGGAGATAAAAGCCTGAAGTGAGGGCAAAGACATCACCAGGAAGGGAAGCCATGGGGGCACTACTCTTGTTCAGAGTGGGGAATAGACTCAGGACACCACAGAGGGCACCGAGATGGGCCCGTTGAAGGTGTACCCCAGAAGGGGTTGTTTGTGTACTTCACAGGTGGTGAGAGTCAGCCAGAGGGCTGTGTTGCCGAAGAGGCTTTTAAACAGAGTGAATCGAGACCCTGCCCTGTCACAATTAGAAAGTCTAGCCACCTTTCTTCAAAACATTCTAGCCTTGCTGCACATCAACAAAACAGGGTAACAAGAAGCCAGGGTTTGGCCCAGGGGCATGCAGGTGCTAGTTTAGGGCTGGTTTGCATGCTATAATCCCGCTGACCGACTGCAGTAGGAGCTCTGTATGTAGGACAGCTACGGAACTGGATCTTGACTGGGTACCTCGCCACTTGCAGGCTGCTGCATCGCCCGAAGTGAGTAGGTGGGAATGCACCTCACTTCTGGAAAGGGTCTTCATGTCATAAATAGTCTGAGATGCACATGGGTAATTCCCCCCAATTCACGAACATATGTAAGTTCTCTCCCTGTGAAGGAATAGAAGAAAGAACGCCCTTATGGATAGACAAAATACATCAAGACAGCAGCCTCACCCTAGGAATGTGCTTTCTTGTTTTTACTTACTAATACAAAGTGATGCACGTGAAAACTAACCATTCCCTAGATACGCTAACACACAAGAATGTTCCCCTATTTTTGTTCTTTCACATCCTATCATTTTATTACTCTCTTTTCCAGTGTGCTGGTAGGTACTTTTATATGATGCATTCACTTTAGATGTACTTTGGGAGTACAGTTTAAACAAACCACCTGTGACTAAGATCAGAGACTCTTTTCAGCAAGGAGTTGTTCAAGTCCGCACGTAGGCGCACACCGTCCAGGGTTTGCAGCACCATGGCACAAGGCGAAGAGTGCAGCATAAAGACAATGACCACTCCAGCTCCTCAAAAAGGAAATGTGAGGTCAGAGTCCAAGAATTATGACAAAAACCAAAGGAAGTGAAATAGAAGGTGTACAGTACAAAACTGAACAATGCATTCAACCAAAAGAATCACTAAAACATACTGATAATAGCTACATTAAAATATTGACAATGAAATAGCACATTAATATATCCACAAGGGGTGCTACTTTCCATCGCTTCACTCACAGGCTCTTGGCTCCAAGATCTCATTCTCAGGTATGGGAAGAATGAACAAACACAAAAAGTGAAAGACAAACCAACCTGATGTATGTGATGTAGCAGCAAGGGAAGCAGCACCGATCACTGGGCATTGGAGCAGGGGCAGAGAACCTGGGTTGTTCCCAGCTTCCCACTGAACTGGCTGTGTCAGCTGGCACATATCACTTACCCAATACACGGCCGCCTTTGGAAAGTGTTTTGAGATGTACAGCTGGAAAGGGCTTACTGGTCTCATTGTAACACTCATCTGGACTACAGCCAGAAGACCTGGGCATGAAGCTTTCAGCATTTAGTTACCTCCAACTAGCACAGAATGCTGCAGCGCACCTCCTCAGCAACACAAGCTACCAGGAATACATCGGACTGGCCTTCACTCCCTACACAGGCCTCCCAGAGCATATCAAATCAAATGCTAGGTCTCCGTCCTTCTCTTCAAGGCACTCCATGGTCTGGCCCCTTCAAAGGACCCTTGGGATGGAGACCACGGCTGATAACGCCATCCTCCAGGCGCACAAACTGTTTACCATACAAGTAAAGCTTGTTTGCACAGGAGACAGCTTTGCTTGGGACTGGTCTGAGACTGAGAAACAAACTCCCCCAGGAACTAACGGACATTCCAAACCTCACCAGCTGCTTGCTGCTCAAGCTTCAGAGAGACCTGCCGTCTCTGACACAGAAGTGCACGCATGAGGAAAATACCCTACCAAAACAAAACACTGCACTGCACACACAAATCTCCACCTGGGGAGAGGCTGAAAGAGAGAACCACACATGAGAGATGTAAGTCACATCCTTTAATGCACAAAGCAGAAGGTGCTCACAACTATAATGACAAGTACGGAATAAGAATCTGTACAGAATAGAATGATTTTTCTTTTGGACAACATAAGAAATAAATGTTCCTTTTGGACAGAACCCTGCACACACCATTTACATTACATACATTGAGAGGTCATTTAAAAAAATGCACCTAGGACTTCTGAGTTAAACCAACCAAGGCGGTCAGAAAATTGTGTCATAATGAAAAGTAAAAAAAAGACCCTCAACCTGCCAAAAAAAGACAGGGACATCAATATAAAATTCATGCTTCGGTCTTAATAGTTTGTATCCAACACGGTGAGGACTTAATAAAGGCATTAGCTTAAAAAGTTAGGCAAAGTTCCTGCTAAATAAGTAACGGGCTTTTCAAGAGTGCCACGCCCCCAGCAGTCTCCCATCCACTGAATCCCAGTTATAACATATAAAAAGGTTGTTACATCAGAAAGTCAGCAAACATGATTTCTTCCTTTTTGCAGTTTGTTTACTTTGTGCATTTGACAGCATCGTACCATTCTCTCTGCAAAGTCAGTTTCCCTTATTTGTGCAAGTCTTTTCCTCAGCAAGAAGGAACATTAAAAAAAAAAAAAAAAAAACATCTCCGACACACAACCCACAAATAGGAAAATGCAAGGATAAAACAGCTGGTAGAGTGGAAACACCAGAAATTAGTTTTAACACACTTCTCTTAACTGACTGGATTTCAACTTGTTGGTGTTTCTTTAAGCTGCTGTCAGATCCATTTCAATAATTTACAGTCACTAATGCTACAGAATCATAGACCATTCAAAAATTCTCAATATAAACGCCAGAGACATCTCTTGATTTAATTGATCTTGGATGGTAACAATCCCTGAAATGAATTTTATATCCAGTATTACCTTAGCCCTTCCCAGTAAACTGAATCCCATTCAGGAGCAGGGTCAGTATTTGCAGGAGGTTGTTGAGAGGGGTGAAGTATATAGATGAGGATATGCAGGCAACACACAAATATTTATCTTCAGACAGTTGACACTTTAGAGAGGTTGTCAGTAGTTTAGAAGCAAAATTAGTGTTTTATATTAAACAGGTTATTACCAAAACACACAAATAGCTATACTGATTTATAAAGATTTCACAAAAACATGATTTATTAACATTTAAACAGATTTCCTGTAGTGTTGGTAATCAAAAGACATCAGCTCTATGCCAGAGCCTGGGAACCAGTCAGGGGGAAAGTGCAGTTGAAGTTTCACTACCCAAAATTAGTGAAATGACAACAGTAAGCAAATGGCAAACAGTATATTAGATTTTTAAAATTAATTCAGTTTTAACATTTAAATGTAGACATTATCAATAGCACATTGACACATTTTTCCAATTACAATTGTTATGGTGACAGTGTTTCTTTAACATGTAGTCGGTGATTTTTTTTTCTTCTGTCATCTAAGTTTCCCATATATCACTCTCTTTTCGGTCTGTTAAATTTGCCAGTATTCTCTTTTTCATTAAAAAGGTTCAAGTGTAGTGGCTACTACTTTTTCTTGGCTCATAAGTGTTGGTAATCCTGTGTTTTCTCACTGATGCATTGGGCTTACAACTGGCCATAAGTATTTAGGCACCAGGGGGTTAAATGAAAAATAGTTTACTACTAGATAACAGAATTGTATGCTTCAGAGGGATAGACGTGTTAGTCTGTAACGGAATAAACTTAAACAACAAATAGTCTTGCAGCACCTTAGAGACTAAGAAAACATGTAGATGGTATCGTGAGCTTCCGTGGGCACAACCCACTTCTTCAGATGAATGGAGTTAAGGGGTCCAAGGGACAAATTGTATGCTGTTGGCCCAGCTCTTCTCCCCAGGCCAGGAGTTGGTCAGTATCCTAAAACACTGATTTATATTTTCTGTTGGATAACCATCTTTTCAAGAGAGATACACACAACTCCACAATGCATTCCAGCCTCCTCTCTGGCACCTATCACCTCAAGTCAGTTTACAAAAAAAATCCACCTCGGATCAAGATGCACATGAATGGAACTACACAGCACAACGCAGGAAAAGGGACCCATTCACAAAGTCATGCACTGGTCTCACCTGCTTGGCAACAGCACGACATGTTCTAAAGATGAGTATGCTGCGAACAGTGATATCGAACATTGGAAGGCTCTTTCTTCAGTGAACCCACAAAAGGTACCAGCCCTTGTCAAGTGTTCTTTTTGAAAGGCAACAAGAGGCTAAGCTGCAGAAAGTAATACATTTTACCCCCATTGCTCAGTTCTTCTCAGGGCTAGCGTTCTACTCGAGGGAAGCTGGCTTCCGAAGCATCTGGCAGTGACGTTCCCGATATCTGTCAGTCAAACAAATATTAATATTAATTCCTAACGTACCAGACTAAAAGCAGTATCAATAACTTTCTGCCTGTCCCAAGTACAATATCAACAGAACATAAGCAGATTTTTCATTGACCATATCACAAATCAGCATACATGGATATAGTACATTTCTAAATCTATAACACTATGCCAAATCTAAACAAAAATTTTAACTGGACCAAGAAAAGGCCTAATGAAGACCTAAGAACGACACCCCTCCCAAATTACAAGTTTTGAATGGATGTTGAGGCCCTAGTGTTGTTAAACAAAACAAAGTTGTCCCATCCTTCACCTTGTTTCTGTATCTAGCATGGCCGAACCATTTCTGCTCAAATGGGGTTTTCGTTCCCACCCTGCCACTCACTTACTGCATAACTATGGATTTTGGATTGGTCTGCATCTCAATTCACCCATGTAAGCCACATGCTGTGCATAACAGGTAAAACTCACATGATTTGGGGTTTTATCGTGAACCTCGAACATGGGCTCTGCCCCAAGACAATCCCAAGGTCATAAATCTGGGCCAAAAGTTTGCCCAAAATGGTTCTTTTCCCCAGCAGGCTCCAAAACCGCATTTTTTTTTTTTTTATAAAACAGATTACTCCAGTAAGTATGCTGCTGCTTGTCTGAAACCCTGGAACGTAATGTGAGACGGTCTGGGACCTTTTGGCTCCTGCTGGGTGCAATGTTCTGGGAACACCTTGGAAGAAAGGCACTAGTGGAATGGTGCAAAGCATTTCACCGTATGTATCATCACCTGTTGCAAAGCCAGGCTTGGGTTGTGAAGATCGATGGTGGCAAGGGACGGGATGCGAGACTCTGAGACCATTTTGTTCTCCTTTTTGACAAATCTGGAATTTCGAGCTGCAGAAGACAAAGACACGGACTGCTGTGGACTTGTTATTTTCAAACATAGTGTCAATATTTCCCTCTGAAAAACTGTCACATGCTAATAGGATTTAAAAATAAATGTCTTGATGCAACGTATACTGCTCTTTATAATGTACTAGAAAATTTACCTGGCATTGTCGGGTCCTTAATTATTGTTTTTCTTCGTGTAAATCATTGCTCTGGGGCGGGGCCGGGGATGTGGATTCAGGAATGCAGGCTACCCCGCAGCAAAACAACTACTCCAGCCCTCTCTCACCACAGCAGCTTGGGGCCAGGTGAGAAGCACCTCTCCATGGCCGCTGCAGCTCTATCTGGCACAGCCAGGGAAGGGGTGCATGTCCAGGTTCATCTCCCTCCCTGTACCTCCCAACTACAATGAGGAATGCAGCAAACTGTGCAGTTTCCCCTCGCTCTCTGACAAAGGGGAATAGCCAGGAGTGTTCCCGTACGACTCTGGGGGAGGGAGACCGTCAGGCTCCCCGCTCTCCTTAAAGGTCCTGGTGGGGGGACTCAGGGCTAGGGCAGTCCTGGGGGGGGAGGGACACCCCTGCCAGTCCTTTTCACCTGCCTGATGATTCTGTCTCTTTTCTGTACGGTTTTATGAGAAAATCCCATTCCAGGCACTTCCCATTTTCCTGGCACAACCAAACCCCTCACCTTGCTTTAAGTTATGATAAGAGGAATCTGTATTCCGAATTCGGTGGTCCTAGCTCTTACCGTTCAGGAGGAGTTCTTGAACAGACAAACTCTCTCAAATACATAGTAGATTTATCATCCAGTTTAATTAACGGAAAATTAAAACTCATACCGTCCACTCCTTTGAGTTCAGGGAGATGGTTATAGGTTAGCTCAGGCAAACGCACATCTGTCTTGGAGAATTCCCATCTTTTCTTGTTTGCCTGAAGAACGTTCTTTTCATTTGAGACCTGATACCAAGGGATTGATTTCCATGAGTAATGTCCAGAGCAAAGCTAAGGTTACTAAAAGTGAAACCATTCAGGTTTAAAAGAAGTGAGACATTCTGTGCTATGAAGCTTCCTCAGGTGCCGGAGAACTAAAACAACCTGTATTCTTTTCGAGAAACATTCTGTTCAATAACCCTCAAGGCAAGCTTTGGGAAATTAGTTATTAAAAGAAACCACCTATAATTACACAGAACACCAAAACCGGCAAGTGGTCTCGACTGTGCAGTCCTTCCTCAGACAAAACTCCTATTGATCTTGAGAGTTTTGCCTGAAAATGACTAACATCAAGCTTTCAACCCGCATGATCTTTTCCACAGGAGCTGCTAGGCACTCATTTTTGAGAGTGAGTCATTGGTTTTTACAATCTGTCCCCAGAACATTCTAAATGTAAATCCTAAACTGGTTGGTCACCATAGCCAACATCTGTCTCTCCTCCCACCAGGCCAGAAACTATTTGCACTTGTCTAGATGAATACATGTCTATCACTTAGACCTCTCCGAGAGCAAACTTAAATAATATTCCAGTACAATACAGTCACATGACTGAGTTAACTATTATGTATGATGTCCCCAAGCAAAAGGGAAATATGTCTTGAAAGTTGGCTAACCAGAAAAGACTGAAATGAAAGGTATTAATGGCATGAAAGTAAACACTGACGTTTAAAATGCATCGTTTTTACTACAGGAGAAGGAGGATGCTTACCGATGTGCTCAAGCTGACATTATAATGCCCTGCTGGTGAATGTTTTCCTTGCCTTATAAAAGGGGTTAAGTATTTTTTAGTCTTCTCGTCGACTCTATAAATGAAAACAACAAAATCCAAGACTCAGAATTCGCAAGAATCTCTTGGTAACTTCATCATATAAAACTAATGATGCAATGTGAGACAACCAACCCTGACACAATCAGTTGCTTGAGCTACTGGTCTTGAACATAAAACACTGCACTGCCAATGCACTACACCCCTGATCAGAAGTGTACCCTGAACTGGGCCGGTCAAGCAATGACAGTTAAGGTCAGTCTCTCACTTAACAGTGTGGCATTGTCATACGGACAAGCAGCTGCCATAGACTCCTCTCAACGACCCATTTCGAAGGCTGGTGTCCAGGACTGTTATGGGCTAACTAGCCTGCTAGCATCCTGTGTTTGTGTTACTCACTCAGGCCGGAGAGTTGATTCCCACATCCTTCTTCACTGGTAGGATGTAGCAGGACATCAAAGCTGAGCAGTGGTGGCCCGTCAATACAGGCGACCTAGGCGGTCGCCTAGGGCACCAAGAAAAACGGCCGTTGAGGGCTTTGGAGGCGGGGGTGCCAATCGTGCGCCGATTGCGTGTTTTGCCTAGGGCGCCAGTTGCCAGCAGCTCGTCTAGGGCCGCTCCTGAAGCTGAGTCACACTTAAGTGGTGGGAGAGGGCCTATAGATCCCGATGCACATTCTAGATTCCAGACTCAACTGTTTCACACTCTCAGTGGGGAGGCTCACACTCCTTCCCGCACACCAGCACAACCCTGGAATCCCACGGACGTTGCATGAGAACGCTGCCTGCCTGGGTTCTTTATCGCAAGCTCTCTCCTACGCCTGCCCTCTGAGGCAAAACGCTTTGCAGTCTCTCCATCCTGCAGTTGTACCAAGAGCTCATTACTGTGCCTTCTGTGCCCAGACCTATCTTTAGGGACGGAGTGGGGCCCTTTCACTGTGCCAGCAGGAGCTCCAAGAAATGGTGATCTTCAAAGCCACCGTTTCCCAGAGAACTGGAGCATCACAGTAGCTACTGCACCCCTCCAGCGTCATCTCCCTTCTACACCGGGCACTGGGGTCAGGGTCTTCCCTGCACCCTTTGAAACAGTTACTGTTATCTCCACAAATCCAGGGCCGTCCCTAGGAAAGCACAAGGTCTGGGACCCCTCCACTGCAGGCCCTGTCCCAGCTCTACTCCACCCCACCTTGCCCCCACTCCACTCCCTTGCCTGAAGCCACTTCCCCCAAGCAACACAAGCTGGGAGTTCACCGGGGGGGGGGGAGCCTTGTACAGGGCGGCAGCAGGGGTTGCCCTTCTCCCATACTCACCAGGGTGGCAGGAGCCAGATCCACCCGGCAGCCTGCTCCTCTCCATCTTCTCCCAGCTTGCTGCCCTCCGCATTACGGCAGCAGCAGGAAGAGAAGTGCCCGGGGGCCGGGAGCTCTGCTTCCTGCCACTGCAGTGAAGTGGGGTGCAGCGGGCTGGCAGCCGGCAGTGGGGAGGAGCGGATCAGACTGCTGGGGAGTTCTAGCTCCTGCCGCCACGGTGAGTGTGGGAGATCCCTGCTGCCACTTGGTAATCCCCTGGGCCAAGGTGGCCCCATCCATAGGACGGTTGAGGGCCCCCCAAAATGTGCAGGGCTTGGGGCAGCCGCCCCAAATCATCCTATAAATGGGACAGCTCAAGGGAATGTAGTGCATGTGCATGACCCAGATCCATTTGCAGAAGGGACTAGGAGGATGGGCTTTGCACCCTTCTCTCTTTCCCTACACCTTTGGCTCTGTCTGGTCCATGATTATTAAACATCTGTTACAGTTAGGAATGCACCTGACTGCAACACCGATCCATGGCTGTATGTTTCCAGAACAGCCGAGAAACCCTCATTTGCCAACACAGAATTATTACCTCCCGAGGGAATTCGGAGTCAAAAAATTAAAAATACTGCACCAACACACAATTTTTGCACAGTATCTTAAAATTCTGCACACTGTCAAAATAACACCATAGAATTGTGCCAGTTACTCAACAAGTATAAGAGTAACGATATAAAGATTCAGAAAACGTGGGGGGGGGAAGAGGGGATTGGATTAAATTCCTTTCTAGGCATATTACTACGGAACTCTGAGTAATAGTTGTCATTTAAATGACAACAGAGAAGCATGTTTCCTGCACCCCTCAGGCCCAGGGCAAAGCCTTGGGGTAGAGCGGGGTGATGGAGGAGCTATGGGAGAGAGAATAATAGCTGGGAAAGAGCCTTTGCGCGAACCTGGAGGGCTGTTGGGTGTGAGTGGGAGAAGTACGGAATGGGATTGGTTTTTTGGAGGGGGATTGGTAGGGAATTGGGGAGCCTGCCCCATGCAGAACCCTGGCCCCTCTCATTCAGACACTTCTGCCCCCATTCTCACATGTCCTTGCACACCCTCCCCCCAAATGCTGCTCTCACGCGTCCTGGGACCCACCTCACCCATGCACCCCCTTCCTCCTATCACCATGCATCTCTGATTCCATCCCCATCACCTCCCTCTCCCCACTCAGCCACCCCCCATTCCCATGCAGTCCTGCACCCCCATTCAGCCTCTGCCCCACCCCCCAGCCCTTCTGAACCCCAGTCTGTGTGATGCCCCACCAACTCTCTGTCTTTTCCCTCCATGGGTGCCTCCTCACCTGGCCCTTTGGGCAGGGCGCTGTGAGGAACACAGCCTCTGCTCTCTCCCTATCAGCTGCTACAGCAGGTGAGCAGCTGCCCCTCTGTTCTGGCACCACAGCAGCCCCCAGTGAGTGAAATGGGTGAACCACATGTATTTTCTGTGGAGGAAAAAAATATCTGGAGGGGGACATGAATTCTGTGCATGCGCAGTGGTGCAGAATTCTCCCAGGAGTGAGACCTGCAAGCAAGAACTTACGTTCACCAGTTGCAGATTCTAGGATCTCAAAATACAAAAAGCCCCATTTAATGGGCTTAGGATAACGGCCTTCTGATCCCTTCCTTTGTGGCTACACGCCTAGAGGCAGATTCTCTGCTCTGCTCATGTGGTGCAATTAGAGCAGAAAGTGATACGGCTGAGGTCCCAGGGGTCTCCTAGCCAGTCCTGTTGCCATCCTACTCACAGGCCCCAGGAGGAAGGAGTGCGTCAGGGCGAGCATGAGTGGTCAGAGCATGCCGTGCTTTGAGTGTCTCCAACTGGTGTTTGATCCCATGGGGACTGTCACCTGCTGGCATAGTTGCATCAGGGCCAGGGAGAAATCAGGGAGCCCTAAGTGGCTCCCTTCACGGCTTAAACTCCAGAAAGCAGAAATTCCAACTCCAATTCCATAATCTCAAAAGCCAATTACAGCCCTTTCCACTCACCTGAAAACCATCTGCCACCCACCCAGCCCAAAACCCATTGAGCCCCCTTCATGGTAACACTGTCACTCCAGGACACTCTCAGTACCCGGTTACACCTTGTGGAGCATTTGCTAACCTCCTCCGCTGTTCTCTTCAGCTTCCATACCTGTAATTATGGCTTCCAGGGATCGTTCCCAACCCAGAGTTAATGCTCATATTGGGTGTGATGGTGGAAAGGTTCGGGACAATGGGAGGAATCACCACGCCTGGGCTCTTTGTGTAATCCAGGCTGCTGCTGGAGTCTTTCATGCTCGTCGGAGGGACGGTTTTGAACTGACTGGTCCCGCCGTCATACAGGCAGTTCCTGTTGGAGGATCGGTCGGCTCTCTCCATCTCAACTTTGGATAATTTCACCTTGAGCAGTTTGGAATCTTTGCTCTTTGGATCAGCGTTGAAGTCCTGTTTAGAACGAGAAAGCGTCACTCTGGCCTGGGGGCTAGCACAGAAGTTAGCAATAACTCGCAGCAGCCTATGGGGGGAAATAACAGAAAAGGGACCACGCGTAAGGAGCCGAGGAAGCGTCGCGATGTTATGAAGACAAATCCCCGTTTTCCTATCAGCAAAGGGTAGCGTTCGTAATTCACAGAAGAATTATCAAGTCTCACCGTCCCATGCACATAAGTTATCTGGCTATAGCCCACCAATGCATGAGTAACAGAACAAAAGAGCTGCAGTTTGGGAGTGGCGGGCGGGGAGGTGCCTGCAAGCACTGGGTGGCCTGGAGCGACCTCCCCCCCCCAAATGGGAGCTGCGCCATATAAGCACTCCAATCCCCTGCCCACTCCTGCATCCTCCCCTCCTCCCAGACTCTTACCCAGCTCCCGCACCTTAACTTCCACCCATACTCCCACCCCCAGCCTGTTCCTGCACCCTACACTCATCAGACTACGCACCTTCAGCGTGCTCCCCACTTCTCACTTGGGGGCTGGGTCAAAGAGGGCTTTTTTGTTTGTCACTTGTGCGTGGCCCCTGACTGATGTTTCCGGGGGTCAGTGGCCCTCAACCCAAAAAGGTTCCCCATTCCTGGCTTAGTGCTAAATAAGACCCTTGTATCTGGAGATGCTGCTTCCAAGTAGTTATTTTGCTATACAGGTTGCACCTCCCAAAACTGGGACCCTCTTGTCCGGCAAAATCCATGGTCCAGGCAGGACCCCGGATGTTCCTGAACAAAAGCGCCCCAGGGCAGGAGAGCAGCAGCTGAGAAGCCCGTGCATGGCGAGGCTGATGGTAGTGGGGCTAGAGTCTCAGCAGCGGTAGCAGGGCCATAGTAGCAGGACAAAGGCAGCCCAGCAACCCAGCTGTGGCCGGGGCAGTCCATGCGTGCCGGTCCAGCAGCGGGGGCAGAGCTGCGGCCTCCTGGCTGGCAGTAAGGCCAGGCCACGGCGGCCCAGCAGAGAAAACCCATCAGGGGCCGTGGCAAGCTAGCAGCCCAATTGGGGCTGTGCACTGGCCGGCAGCAGGGCTGGTGTTGCTGCAGCAACCCGGCTTGGACAAGGGCAGCTCAGTCAGGGCCACATGCCACCCAGCAGCAGGGCTGGTGCCGCGGCAGTGGGGCTGGGTGAGCAGCTCTAGCACCAGGGCCAGGGCAGCCGTGTCGCCCAGCCAGCAGTGGGGCCGAAGGAGCTGGCAGCAAGGAGGGGCAGCAGGCTGAATGGGCCAGTGGCAGGGGATCTCATCCAGGACCACCCAGGTCCCGAGGGTGCCAGACCAGGGAGGTCAAACCTGGATAGAGTTAAGCGTTCCTTCCACCTCTGAAAATGAGGAGATGCCTCCTGGGCTTAGCAAAAGGAAACCCAACATTTCTGCACATAAAGAAACAATACACACAAGGCATTACATGAGCTCTGGAACGAGCCTTACCCAAATGTACTTAAGTATACTTCACCCAGCAAAGATCCTTCCCATTCTCTGGATCAGTGCTATTTCCAGGAAGCGAAGGCCAGTACGTTTTCTAGATGTTCGCTGCCTGGCTAAGAACTATGATTGGGCTACATTAAACTTTTTCCTTAGCTGTCTGCTGCAGCAATTATATTTTTAAAAGCTTGAGCACCCCATCGCTTTTTCCTCCAAGAGTCAGCCGCCCTCTAATCTGTTCCCTTTTCAAGTTGCTTCACACTGAAGACATAACAGAAGTGTTGCATTGCGTGTTAATGGATCCAGAAAAATCCCTTTCCTAAACAAATGCTGTAATGCACTTGTCTAAAACAGGATTAACGTGTGTGCAGCTTTCATTGATAAAACCTTTAAAGTTGAAAACCACCAAAAAGGCGAAACATAAATTCAACCATTAACTGAAATAAAATGCAGCTCAGAAAGGAAAGTCGCTTCTCTTGTTTAGCACATTCATTTTAAACATTTTGGAATAAACACCTACTGAATTAACACACACACACGCTTCTAAATTTCATCAGCAAGCCACAAGTGGGTGGGTGTTTCTCAATTTAAAAATAAACTAAATCAGACTTTATCCCATCCACATTTTTCCTTGTGAACAAAACGTTAATTGATAAGACTTGGGATTGCCTCAGAATATAAAGCAATAGTATCTGTAGACACCAAATTGCACACATATAAAAGAGTTGGATAATGTACAATGATCAAATGGCATGGATTTCCTACACAGCACGTGCACTTGGAATAATTTTGAAATGATACACAAGGATCTTTTTTCAAAATAGGTGGCAGGTGCCCACTCATACCGCAATCTGGAGAGAACAATATAATGAAGAAAAAAAAAAAAAAGATGTAAAGCATTGGTGCAGGGCCAAATGATGTAGACTTTACTGAGAAGCCATGCCCTGAAAACCTGGTCTCTCAGGTAGGACACCCAAGAAGCAAGACACCACCAGTCACTTGAAAATTTTGGCCAAGATCCTCCACTGAGGATGCTTTGTCACCAGCCTCCAGAGCATTACCCCTGCGAAATGTGACAGCATGAAGCACCACAGTGGATCAACAGCCACAGCAGATAGCTCAGAATGAAGCTGAGAGTTTTTCACATCGCAGCCTATATATGCTGCATGTGACCCAGCAACAGAATTGACAGATTTAATATACAGCTTATGACTAACACTGCCCAGCTGGTGCACAAGCATTTTCTGCATCAGTCACAAATTCAGAGTGACCTACAAGGGTAGCCTTGTTTTGCATCTGGCAGTGATTTAATCCAGGTATAAGAAATACAACTAGGTTAAGGGAAATTAACTGAAAACTTGAAAAACTCTTTCATCTCACTGCTTTATAAACCTGGCCACTTTTTCCACCGTTCAAAATTTTCTATAGTTTTTTTTTTTAAATAAAAAATTTCACCCATTTTTTAAATCTTAATTTTTATTGTATTTTATAATCAAGATTGTCCAATGCATCTTTCTTGACCAACCAAATTTAGCGATGGAGAAAAATAAAACTAAATATGGTAAGTGAATGCTAAAAAACTGATATGAAAAAAAGTTGGGTCAAAAACTCGCAAATGATTAACATTTTTAAGAAAAGCAGTAGTTTCAACAAACATTCTGTTTCTGATAACCGACCAGATTTATTGGAAGAGACAGGTCTAGATCACAAAAACATTTTTCCAAGTTATGCTTACCTTACCAGAAAGTGATGAAAGGCGGCGCATTTTTAATAATGGAATAATGGAATGTAACAATATCTGCACACTTCCCTATCTAATTCCAGAAGTGGGGCATCTGTATACAGATACAATGGGGTTTTTTAAAAGATGAAATGAATACTATTATGGAAAACAAAAATAAGATCTACTAACCTGAATATCAAGCATTTTTCTTTCTTCTCCTAAAAAATCATCTTTGTCCTTTTTGCTGATTTTTGATTTTTTTGGCAAAGGATGATCCCGGGCATCTTTCTGAAGCTTTAACCTAAGTTCCTGAGCAAATCTACATTCCGTATTAAAAATAAACAAAGCCGCTTCCATTAGTACAAAATCTCCGCAACTTGGTATTCACCCCAGGCCCAGTCAGATTACATCTCTTTTGAACAAGAAGTCAAACGATTACTTTTTTTAAAATGGGAAACTGGCCAAACTGAATTACCCATTAAAAGGCCTCAAACGTTAGATGCATCAGGCAGCAAATGACGATCATGCACTAATTTGGCTGGAGTTTAGATATGGGTGGTGAATATAGTGTGATGGGAATTAGTGCTGATGAGGAGACCTCATCCAATGGAACTGAATGCTGGCCACTTCTTGCTGAACAAACACTGGGACAAAGGTACAGCATTCATTCTTGGGGTAGGAAGCTTCAGTCTTGTGTCCCAGTTCAGTGGCACTCTCTGCTGAATGCAGTGCCTAATGTAATGTATCTAACTTTCCCTTGCTATAATTATTTTCCTTTTTCTGCCAGCCCTGGAGAAAGTCCTACGCCCTTGTAATGCTAAACACACTGAAGGTCTTTATCAGAAAGTGCAGTTCTACTTTGCAAAATGACTAGGTAAAAATGGTACCGTGTGGGGTGTCTGGCAGTGCTCAGTTTACACGTCAAGTGTTGGGTTTTTTTCCTAACTGCCAGCCCTGCAAACTCAGCATGAAACCTCCCAGCCCAGTGGCATTATCTCCTTCCTTCCCCTGCCACTGTAACCAAGAAGCAAACAGACAACCTACCTTTCCACAAATCCATCTTTATTAAAGAAATCGCACTGCAATAGGTCAGCACAGGATGGCCTTTTGTCTGGATCAATCTGCAAGCATTTCTAAAAGACCAAGGTAAGTTTTGATAGGCAACTGCAGTAGAATCAAATTTAAAAACCCTTTGTATTTCTAAATAAAAGCCACACAAAAAAAAGAAAACAGAAATACAAGGGCAAAAGTTATAGAAGAAAATACTGCTACTGTGTGATTAAGTGATGTAACCAGGGAAGACAACCTGGAGGTATTTAACCATGTTTGCTTGCTTCAGCTATTTTAGACAGTGACACTTGGAAACTCTTTCCATACAGAGTTGCTGCCTTGCACAGACAGACATCAATCTGTCTCCTAAACTGTAACTCTCTCTTTAATTTTGATTATTTTAATGTTTTGGGGGCAGGGTTTTCCATTGTGATCTATATTAAGCATTAGAAACCAAATAAGTTGTGTTCAAAGTGTTATTTTATTTGGCCAACTAAAAATACTGTATTCCACAAGTTCATACACACACAAAATGGCAACATAGTTTCTGGCAGCTAATTGCCATTGTAACTGAGGCAGAAAATGTTGTGGCGGAAGATGAAGGACAGACTCGTTTCTATTCCTCTCCACCACCGAACGACAAACCTGCTTGCTTTCATTCTTTACACAGAAAGGTCCAGGAGTCACAGAGAAGTGACTCTATGACTCGCGAGTATGGATGCTGAATGCAGCTAGCAATAGGGAAGAGAAATCACTCCCACATGGTCACACAACTCCCTCGTATACCAGAGAGAAGGGCTGTTTTAAATGCTCCTTGCTAGGATTTTGCCTCTGTAACCCACTGGTCAGCATGCACTCTGTGTCCCATCTGCATCTTGAGAGCCTGGCAGACAGACTCAAGCTTTCAGTTCTGGAGGTCCCCAGTTCAACCTGGCTGTCAGCTAAGATGGCAGCCGCTGCTTATTCTAAGACTGCCTGGCTTTAAAACCTTCCCCTGGCAGCTGTACCCTGGGTTGGTGGGCTACTCACTGCAGGCGGGGCTGGAATCAGTACTGAACGGGGCCTCCAAATCACTAGCCAAGGGAGACCCTACTTCCCACTACCCCCCTCCACGTGAGAGGAGAACGAAGCTTGTGAGGCAAGGACCACACCACAGCGCTTGCTCCCTCAGATCAGCGGCCAAGGAGCTAGGCAGGAAGGAGGGAGGGCAGCTCAGGGCCGCCTTCCCCAGCCATTACCAACCGCACTAGGAGTGGGGGCCTCAGCTCCATCCCCATTCAGCCAACGAGGCCAGAAGGGACCATGAGCATGCCTATCCTCACTCTGCCAAGGGCACAGTTACAGAGCCCAGGGGGAAGTGCACGCAGACCTATGAAAAGTCTACAGGAGGCAACGGTGCCACTGGCAAATGACCCCCTGGAAAGGAGAATCAATAAGTGGAGTGACACAAAGAGAAGGTAGCCAGGAAAGGGGATCCCTCTTCCCCACCATCTAAATGACAGGCCCTTAAGAGCAAAGGAAAGGGCAGACAGAAGGAGGAAACAGAAGGCCAAGGAATTTCCAAAATAATGACTTACCTTTGCTAAATCTAACACCGCAGCGGAGAGCCTGGGATACCGTCTTTCAAGAGGTTCGACCTCCTTGACTTCAGGCAGCCTCACTCCAGCAAAGAGTGGATTTTTATAGAACAGCTCTTGATGCCTTGGAGTTAAGTTGCCTGGAATTGACAGGTGATATTGTTGTGTTATCCACAAACACATAGAAAGCTAAAAACAGACGACAACAGCTCTGTGCTTGATAGAAGACTTCATGATGTAGCTGCCAGCATACGTGACTGTTCCCCACTCTCACCCTCAGGTTCAGGAGGCCACTAGGGAGACGACATAGGGTGCCTGTCACTGGTTTATTTCGCTGCACTTCCCAAGGTACAGCCTCTTGAAGCTCCCATTGGCCACGGATCACCGTTTCTGGCCAATGGGAGCTGCGGGAAGTGGCACAGACCGGGATGCCACTTTCCACAGCTCCCATTGGCCAGGAATGGCGATCTGCAGCCAATGGGAGCTTCAGGTGTCTATACTTGCAGAGGCGCAGGTAAATAAAGTGGCAGCGGCCCGGCAGGAGCCAACCCTGGTGAACTGTGCCCGGCCCAGTCACTGCTCACCACTGCAGTAGATGCACTGTCCCTTAACAGTGGGCCCTTTGCCTACTGAAATCTACAGCCTAAGGGTGCCGTTAGGAACATGGCCGCTTCTGGGTAGCCAGGGAGCTGTGGCGGCCTAGAGAATTATTTTAAATATTCCCTTGGCAACAAAGCTATCAGATGCAGACACAGCCACATCTAACGATGTAAGATGAGCATGCTTCTAACCAGTCCCCGTCAGAGACAGCAAAGACAACAGGTTGTGGTATTTTCAACTCTTGCACTGCTGTAATCAGGAACACATTTCCACCTTCCAGCCTGGGGAACGAGAGGTGAAATGAAATACCTCTGGGGGTCGTCACCAAAGCCCAACAGGACATTTGTCCACATGACAACACACACCCTGTTTTGGTCTAATCAGCTGCCTTTACAACTCTCTCCTGCCCCCGCAATTGAAGCAGCCTGAGAGCATTAAGGCAAGAATCAGAGGGCTCCATCAAGACGCTCTGCCCAGTGTTTGCTTTGCTCCCAGTGCTGTCCTTTTCCCACATACCACAAGCCTTTGCCAGCTAAAGACAGAAAAAAGCCGACACATTCTTACCCAGACACTTCATGATATGGTACAGCTGGTCGATGTCTGAATCCCCAGGAAACAAGGGCTCTCCTGTGAGCATTTCTGTGACCAGACAGCCAATGGCCCACACATCCACAGCTCTGAAAGAAAAGCACCCGAGACTGAAGCCAGCCTCGGCAAAACCATCTCAAGGTTTTCTGACATCTGAGCCCCATGCGGATGATGTGCTTTGCACAGAAAGCCCCTGCAGGCTGCACGGCCCGACTCAGCATTGCCCAGGATCGCGCGTGGTTTTTGCAGACGGCCGTTTTCATTTTTAAACAGGTAAAGAAAAAAAGTGAAAATCTGTTGGATCAAAACCTTAGTTTCATAAATGAGACTGAGCAATTTCGGGTAACGTAACACGCTGTAGTATTTTCCCCCTTATTAAGTTGAGCAGCTCTCTTCTAAATAGAAATTGATGGGATTTGTTCTCCAGAAGATGTATTTGCTGACGGTGGATTTAAGGGTATAGAGAGAGATAATGTGCACGTACATTTTTAAAGAGGTCAAACAGCATTAGAAATGGAAAGGGATGACACCAGGACTTCCCCCACTGAAGTCGACGGGAGTACTGACCAAGTCTTCTGAATGGAGTCTCAATGCAAAGAAATCCAATAAATTCCACGTACACCCCCTGAGTAAGAATCCCCCACATATCTGTCAAAGTCCTAAGCAGCCTAACCATCTAATTAGCATTTGCCTCCTCTATATAGCCTGCAGCCTTCAGAAGCCACAATGCTGTTAGCATCTTTCTGTCTGAAGACAATAGGAAGGGTCTACCCATCCATCTCCGGATTTTCCATTGCCTTCACCCATCACTACAGTACCCAAGCAGCTTCCATGTAAAATCACTAGCAATAGTGAGAACCCCAAGGGACTTTACTCTGGCTCTTCTCTCTCTCTTTTTGTGTTACAGAACCTGTACTGGGGCAAAGTTTTGTTTCAAGGGGAAGGCGAGGAAGGAGTGCTGGTGCTAGCTACCATATATTTTAAGAGTTTGTCTGCATGTCTGTCTGTTCAAGAACTTCTCCTAAACAACAAGGGCTAGGACAACTACAGCTTCCTCTTATCATAACCTAAAGGCAAGGTCAGGGTTTGGTTGTGCCAGGACAATGGGATGTGCCTGGAATGGGATTGCGTCTCATAAAACCATCCAGAAAAGGGACAGAATCAGCAGGCAGGTGAAAGGGACTGGATGGGGGCGTGCCACCCTCTATCCAGGACTGCCCCAGCCCTGAGCCTCCAACCCCCCAGGAGCCCATTAGAGAGGGCAGGGGTCTGAAGCCAGATTCGTACGGGGATATTGCTGGCTGTTCTCTTCATCACTGTCAGGAAGCAAGGGGAAAGCGCACAAACTTAACTGACTTAAAGACCCGAGCAACACAGGGTAAATATGCTAAGGTTATTATATATATGATGAAATAGCCTCCCTGAAATTTGTCTGCAAAGCAGGGATAACCCTCTGCACACTTTTCTGCTCAGTTTCTTACTTGCCATACTTGGTATCTCCAACCAACAATTCTGGGGCTCTGTACCATCGCGTTGCCACGTAGTCAGTGTAAGCTTCACCAGGGGCTGCCAGAGTACGAGCGAATCCAAAATCACAGAGTTTTACAACCCCTGATTGGGAGATCAATATATTTTCTGGTTTGATGTCTCTGTGTATTATCTAACAAGAGAAGCAAAGAAGTAGAATGAAGAACTTCCTATTTCTACATCACGTGACAGTTTACATTCTACAGACCTTCCCAGCCAAACATCTAGTTCCATAGGGCGTGAGAGCTAAGCTTTCCCTTGAAGAGCAGACACCTAAGTTAAGTCTTCAAAAGATCTTCATGTATACACAATCAGCGCACAAAGTGTGCACCAAAACATACAGGTGTGCACACAAACACCCACTTTGCATACAAACAATCCATTTGTACATGGGCGTGTGTCTTTTGCGCATGAAGTTCCTAGCACAGATACTTTAGAGGCATAATTTATGTGCCTGTTCTAGGAAATCTGACCTGGACCATTTATTTAAAGAATAAAAGTTGCAAGAGCTGTGCTGAAACATCGCAGTGTTTTGGGTGCATCACCCAGCTGAAAGAAAAAAAATGCAATGCACTTACACAATAACTATTTCCCAAATATGCAAGAACATGCTTCTTAACACAAAATTAAAATGAGAAACCTGTTGTCACAGGAAAGTGAATCCAGCTATTTGGCAAGATTTAAAAAGAAAGTGGATATTTATAGGGACACTTGAATATCTAGAATTATCATAATTAATACCAAACATTGTGAAGAGCTATTACACCTCATGTTTCAGGAATTAAATCAATCTTTAATTACTGGAGACCCAGATGAGATTTCTGTGAAGGGCAGATTACCCTACATCTGCTCACTACAAAGTTCTTCAAATCTTCCTCTGAAACAGCTGATGGTGGTCACCACCAGGGACAGGACAGACTGAGGACTGAATGGAACTTGGGTCTGAGCCAGCCTGGGAATTCCTATGAAATACGGTCACTATTAACATTTGCATACTTTACTTATTTCTTTCTAGTTGCAGCTTTACTTAAAACGAGTACTTCAGCAGCTACTCAGCCATTCAAGTTTTTTTTTTTAATGCAAACTGAACCTCATCAATCTACTTACATTGTGACTGTGACAAAATCCTATTCCTTTTATAATCTGAAATAAATATTTCCGAACTCTACTGTAATCTAGTCCATGTGGAAACAGCTCCAGGTCATCGAGGAGTGTGTGGTCCACAAATTCAAACACCAGATACCATCGTTTCTTCTTCTTACACACTTCCAGCAAATTCACCAGATTTTCATGTCGAAGTTGCTGTTATAAAACAATCAATACTTCATGAGAACATATCAGCATTCACCAGGATAACAAAGAGAGCTAGAGTCCGAAAGCTTAATTGCAATGCACCTGGTGTCCCAAACACCCTTTTATATTTGACATGACACTTGTGCTGATTTATGTTTAAAATTGGGTACGAAGGGTCTCATAAGAACAGATGTACTGGGTCAATCCAATGGTTCATCTAGCCCAGTATCCAGTCTCTGTCAAAGGCCAGTGCCAAATGCTTCTCCAAAGAAAATAACTTTAATTTCGTAAGTCAAAGAGGCCCATGTGTACATTTTACTATTGTCAGAAAAAGCAAATGAGTAAGTAGACATCTATAAGGCTGACACTGGGAATCTCATTATTGTATTCATAAAGGGAATTTCCAAAGCTCACCTTCCCCCTTTGGTACATAGTTCATAGCAACTGGATTTAGATCTCTACAGTTCACGAGTCTTGCCCCTGTGAAGGTAACCAGTATTAATTTGGGCCCCAATCCTGCAAAGACTTCAAAGAGTACATGAACATAAGCATGCACTTAAAGAGATTATTTGCAGTGTGTAAAGTTAAATATTTGGGCCAGGACCCTACAATCTCACCCCGACCTGTCCATAGCAAGGATTTCTGCTCCTGCAGAGGTGAACCAGAACCCCAAGAGATCCCCTAGTGAAGACAAGGGAGCTAGTTTTCACTGGAGAATCCAGTCACATTCGATCGCATCTTCAAAGCGTCACAGTAAATAACATGCTGCCAAATTTGACTTTGCACTCAGGGAAGACAGGGGCAGTTTCATTTAACCTTATCTCAGCTGGCCAAGAACAAACTTTACCAGACCCATAGTATTACCTGCAAACACAGTGTTAAACACAGCTTGCTCCTGTCACGTCCAATATTGTTGTGGTTAGCCTGGCTCCTCTAGCCATGTTCGAATGCAATCTAGCAAATATGAGCCTCAGCTCTGCACAGTCATCCACCCCTGCCATTCCCACAGGAGCGAGAGGCTACTGGTATATACTAGCAGCTCTGTTAGAAGACCCACTAAAGGTAAGTGCATGTATCCGAGGCTCACATGGTGAAAATTCTTCACCCTTTAGTCTTCCCCACATCTTTCAAAAAGGTGAAGGAGAGGATATGCTGACAAAATCATGCAATTCTTCTCCTCCGCTCCTTTTCTTACTCCCCTCTCTACTCTCAATGACAAAAATCTTGTCTATGATGATGTAACTTATAGAGCTGTGCCAATTCATCACCATTCTCATGTACCCAAAAGTGTTAACTCCATGCTTTTCCCCTGCGCAACAAGGATACTCTTTTCCCTCTGACTATATGGGGCCCAGAACAATGGGGCTCCAAAGACCAAAACCAGGTATTTCCATAGTGTAAATATTTACAACCTGTAATATTAGTGTTGCAATACCCTTACACTAAACATACAAAGGGAGAGTTCAAACTTCAGCATTTTCCCTAAAATGTGGTTAACATTTAAAAAGGTTTCATTAAACTATGTCTTATCTGGCAGAGTGAGGTTAAAGAGTAACATGCCAAACAGACAAGAGCTCTATTGAGATTTTTTTTTTTTTAAATAATGGTTTAGGAAAAGGGTCAGTCAAAACAGCAAATGAAGCCATAGAGGTGTTTTCGCTACTCATTTTACCACCAGAGCTTAACAAGAGCAGAGTCGAACTCTAAAGTGTTTTACATTTATATTATTAGCTTATCTGTAGAGGTAACAAAACAAAAACCACAGTGTTAAAAGAGTTGTAATCCAAGTTGCAGTTGCTAATATTTCTGAAAAAAAATTCAAGAAATCATACAAGACATTTTAAAGGTGTTTTATTTGGAAAGCTACTATACAACAAGGAACACCAAGCCCAAAACTCACAGTATCTTCTAGGGCCTTGTCTACACAAAGTCATATCACGTCACTCATGCCAGCATACTTAAAAAGGTACAACCCCTCTAGCAGGGATGCTGGTACACCAGTATGAATGGGCTTAGGGTTTGTCTACACAACAGTGTTGCCCAGTATAGCCCCCTAGCATAGACTCAGCATAAACTGGCAGAAAGCAAAGTCTAAAGTGTAATGCTTGACATTGATAATTAGGAAAACAATAATGGAAGTTGCATATGCAAATGCAAGAGTTCAGGAACACATGCAAAATATCCAGTAACGCTCCAGTGCTATTAGCTGTTCTCCTGGGAAACAGCTCCTTCTGGCTCTTTATGGGTTAAAGGGTGTTGTACCTGATAGGCCTGGAAGGGGAAAATCATATGGGGATAGCTGAGGCTGTACAGAAGAGAAGGCTGGACTGAAGGGATGGAATGAGATTTAGGACTTTGGGCCACCCTGGAAGGTGCAAAAAGGCCACACAGTAGAAGAAATTCTCTCCAACTTTGGAACCGTGCATTTGATACTTAATGCAATGGTGGCAAATCCTGGTTTAGACAGACACCACAAGCATGGATTTCTAATCCTGGTCTACTAAAAAAGAACTTGAAAAACAAAGTAAACACCCATCAAATAAAGATGAAATGCTGAGAATAACGCATTCGCTCTTTAATTCAGTCTTTCACTTCACTTTGACTCTACTCATCAGTTTTGTAATTGGGTGAGCAGCTTAATGGAGTCAGTAGGCTGTTAAACGAGATGGATTTGTTGTAACATATGGAGAAGAAGTTATTTTTATTAGGTCTACCATACACAGCAAAAATCAATCAATCCATTTGGTTAGCAGCATTTCACACCAGGAAGAGTGGCATCAAGCCTATTACATCAAGTCGAATGTTGGGTTACTTTTAGCAACAAATTGAACATGTGTTCCCTAAGACCAGACAGCTGTTGATTGACAGATGGAAAAGTCGTATGGGAAAACCGGACCTTAAATTCCACATCATTGTTATATATATAGGCTTCTGCCCTACATGGCTGTGCCAATATTCTAGGCAGAGTAATGCATTTTCAAAAACCGACGCTTTTATAAAATTCACTCTGAACGTGATTCAATCCATCAGCATAGTATTCCCGGTTTAACGAATAAGATATTACACGTAGGTTATCCCACCATCAGGTTTTTGTACTACCAAAGAACCGAATATTGACAACAGCTAAATGCATAGCAGGATTCAAAAGGGATTAGAAATGCATATGGAGAAGAGAATATCCAGTGACAGACAAATCAAAGGGTTATAAAGCTGCATTGCAGTGCATTGACATAACTCAACCACTAACTGATGGTCTTGGAAAGAAACAAATCAAAGGGTTATAAAGCTGCATTGCAGTGCATTGACATAACTCAACCACTAACTGATGGTCTTGGAAAGAAATTTACCCCTCTAGGTAGATTATTCCACAATTGTCCATGATGTTTTCTTTCACCTTCCTATAAAGCATCACATACTGGCCATTGTTGGAGATGAGATCCCTAGAGTCCTGCAAGGATACAAAATCCGAATCTGCAAAAATGATCCATGGCTATCTGCATCCACAGACACAGATAGCCCTGGATATAAAGCGGATATCTGCACATCTGCAGAGTTCTAGATCCAAAATTTGCATCCACACCTGTATAAATGAGCCATGGATATCCACATCCACAGATGCAGATACCCACTGACGTAAAGCAGATACCTGCAGATTTATAGGGCTCTAGAGATCTCATACTAGGTATATCACTGCTCTGAAGTGATACGCCAACTCCTTGGTTTTAACATACAGTTTCACACACTTGACAAAAACCTAAATCTACACATTTCTCGTGTGCTCCTTTACATCCCTTGCTGTCAGAAGTCCCCTTTTTCCACTTGTCACATGCAGAGCGCCACTTCCAATCATCTAATACTAATGTGTGTCCAACAGGCAGATGAAGAGAATATCTGCCAAGAGCAGACCCTTAATTGCAGTCAAGGGGGAATCAAGTTTGCAGCTTCATTTGTGTCTTATTTCCTTTCACTCTTCCCTTATGAATAAAGAGCACACAAACACATTCCTAACAAAGTCAGTGCCAGCCAAGAACAGCACCTAGCCAAACAGAAAGGTAACTCCCAGTTGATGTGGGCTAACTGCCAAATCTACCTACCATTGGTATAAAAACAAAACAAAAAAAAAAAAAAACACACCCAAACCAGTACCTGACCATACCTGGATTGTTTCATCTAGATTGTTGCTATATTCTAAATGTAAACATAAAATAACTTACCACTAGAAATTTATTTTTTCCAAAAGTAATTCAGATTCTTAGCTCTCAAACATTCTGTAATGTCTATGCAGAGATTATACTCATGGTTTAAGCAAGGTTTAAAAAAAAAAAATCTCTAATACACATTTTTAAAGACATCCAAGATTACAAGTGATATATAGTTATGATTTTTTTTTAAACACATAAATATAAACATGATAATGGATAATTACTAGCTTTACCGTAGTTTTTGCACTTTTAAATTGTCTAGGGCTGAGAAATGCGACAACCTAAAACCCTGATTTAGTAAAGCATCCCTATTGGAGAAAATACTTAGAATGCAGTTAACTGCTCTCCTGAATCAGGAGCTAAGACTTTTCTTCTGATCCCTGAAGGCTGAAGCTACTATATTACTCTATCTTCCCAGAAAAGACCCAACTTTCAAAATAAAGTAACCTGCACTTAAGTTTTCAATAACACAATGTATCTAAGTAGATGGTATGCCTCTTATAGGCTATATTTCTTAGAAGAAAGATAAATAAAAGAAACATCAAAACAACCATTTATGCCAAACTGTTTCAGCAGCTGTAAAACAATTTCCTAGACCAATACTGGGATTTACAATAAATGCATTTGTATATGAAAGTTATTGCTGCACACGCTGGGTAAAAATGGACATTGCTTCTGCCCATGCCTGCATCTTACTCTTGTATGTGAACTCACCTTAAGCAGCTTGATTTCTCGCATGGCAATTTTTTTAACCATTTTATCATCCTCGCTTTCCAAAAACTTCTTGATAGCGACTATTCTTCCATTGTCTTTATTTCTGCACTTCATTACCATTCCATAGCTTCCTTCTCCGACAAGCCCAAGGTTCTCATACTTTTCCATCGTAACCCAGAAACAGCTGTGTCTTTGTGCTGAAAGCCATAAACCATGATTAGCACACACAACAAAAAGGTTTTCTTCCTTGATCAGTCTACATTTCTGACATTCTCCACTGCTTTTACTATGAGTCTCTTCCCAGCCCCCCACCAGCACACATATGTAATCATAACCTTCCCAAGCTGGGCTCTGTGATCTCCCAAGCGTCTTTATGAGAGACTGTAGATTAAAAAAAACAATGTAGCAGGGTAAGCATTTGTATTATATTTGGTATCTCAGCACATTTTTAATAGAAACAAAAGGGTTTGTCCAGGACAAAGTCAGAAGCCTGGACTGAAATTTTTGAAAGTGGTGACACTTTTGACAAAATATTACACTTACACAAAGTACAAATATTTTTGTTTTTATATCATTATGATAAACAGCTATTAATTTTATACATCCTTTGTTTTAATAAAAAATGTACTGATCAGAAAAGCAAATACAGATCTTCAGAGATAACAATATACTTTTTGTAGCCTATGTTGAAGGGCTGATGGAAACCTATACAGAAGAGAATTGAAACTGACATTGTTCTAGGGAGAAAAGCAACCATTCATGTTGTCTTAATCACAGAGAGGAGGAAGCAGGAAACTTTTTTCACCTGATAATTTCATTCTGATAAATTCTAACTGGCACTACTTCTTATCCCATTACCGAGCTGTCTCTTGAACATCACTATGAATCATTTCATTCAGAGCCACTGTTGTTTTCACACATTTCTGTTTAAATGAAGCCTTAAGTAAGATGGTTTATGCAGTTAAAATACACCTCAGGTTTATCTCTTCTCACTTGGTTTCTCATAAATTTGTAAATGGATCCAAATGGAGAAGTAAATATTTCACAAATATAAAAAAAATAAGACTATGCAGCCAAGAATTTATAACAATCAAAAGTTACCAAACCCAGACAATGAAGGTTTAGATTGTTTCTTACTGCTAGGAATGAGCCTGCTCCTCCAGAAATCAATGAAAATTTTGCCCTTGACATTAATGAGACTAGGGATGTACTACGATAACAGGTGAATGTTGTGCGCTCTGCTTTGGAAATGACAAACATTTACTGAATCTTCAATTACCTAAGACAGGCAGCGGCTTGTGTTCAAGAATGTTAGTCTCAAAATGTGTGCCTCCCGCCTCTTCATGCTATAGTCCCTGGACCAGGAAATACATAAAACCACCAACCTGCTAAAAAACTGAAGAAATCTAACATGGGTGAGAGGGAGCCGTGATACAGCCAACAGCAATGGGGCAGCTGTCCACCAGCATAGCATCCAAGTCCTTCACAAGTCGCTCCAGGCTCGATTTGCTTTCACCTCTAGCTCAGGAAAAGTCTGCAGCAATATCGAGGAGTTAATATCACAGTGACTGAATTCACTCCTCCCCCTTCCCCAAAATAGATGCTGTACATGTGTGTTCCCAGGTACAAATCTCCCAAAGCCTTAATTAGAGAACCCCTGAAACTCCTCACTCCATACACTGGCTCCCAGCTCTCTGCAGAAATCCCACATCACATCAGGTAACCTCCCCATCCACCTCCCCACACTGTTCCTCCACCACATCAAATGCAACACCCTTCCTCCCGGTCCCACACCTGCCTCCCACCCCAGTGCAGGGGAAGCCCCATCACACTTGCCACCCTCCCCCCTACCCCACACCTGCCTCCCACCCCAGTGCAGGGGAGCCATTATCACACCTGCAACCCTCCCCGCCCCACACCTGCCCCCACCCCAGTGCAGGGGAGCCCCATCACACTTGCAACCGTCCCCCTGCCCCACACCTGCCCCCACCCCAGTGCAGGGGGAGCCTCTATCACACCTGCAACCTTACCCCCTACCCCACACCTGCCTCCCACCCCAGTGCAGGGGGAGCCGCTATCACACCTGCAACCTTACCCCCCCCACTCCCACACCTGCCTCCCACCCCAATGCAGGGGAGCCGCTATCACACCTGCAACCCTCCCCCCCCACACCTGCCCCCACCCCAGTGCAGGGGAGCCCCATCACACTTGCAACCCTCCCCGCCCCACACCTGCCCCCACCCCAGTGCAGGGGAGCCCCATCACACCTGCAACCCTCCCCCCGCCCCAGTGCAGGGGAAGCCCCATCATACGTGCAACCCCACCACCACCCCAGTGCAGGAGAGCCCCCATCACACCTGCAACCCCTCCCCCCGCCACACACCTGCCGCGCGCCGCCCCCCGGCTGCCGAGCCAGGCGTGCAGGGGCTGCAGCTGGCGGGCTCCCCGGGGCGGGGCTGCCCGGAGCGCGCGCGGCGTGGGGAGGGGAGGGGAAGGGCGGGGCCGCCCTCCCTTCTCACCCACCTGACCCAGCAGCCACCGCACGCGCTCATGGGGAGGGGGGTGGAAGGAAGGGAACAGCCAAGCACGCGCGCATGCGCGCGTCCGCCTTACCTCCCGGGCGTCGCCGCCGCCGCAGCAGCAGCAGCAGGTGCGCGCGAAGGTCCCAGGCAGAGAGCGAGCGCGAGCGGCGGTAACCAGGGGCAACGGCTCAGCTGTACACACAGCGCCGCCAGGGCCGGGCGCCGCGCGTGCCGGAGCGCGCGGGGCGGGGAGCAGCGAGGGCGCCAGGCTGCACGCCCCGCGTTGCACGGCGCTGGGGGCACCGGGCCCGCTGCTGCGCCCCACCAGCACGTGCACCGCCCTGCCGTGCACGCGGGCCAGCGCGCCTGGCTGCAGCGGGAGCATTTGCAAGGGAGGTAGAGCCCTCCTTGAGAAAGTGGCCCAGGGCACTGCTCTACGCTTGGCACGCTCCTGTATTAGAAAGCCAGCAGTGAGGGCTTGCTTGCTGCCGTTACTGGTGCAGCTAACTTGGAGGCATTCATTCGCTATCCCAAAGTACTAGCAACTTTTCTGGCTACTAAAGAAAAATTGTGCTCTGCACCTGATCCTGCAAAGCACAATACAGTTTCAACGCTTTCCCCTCTACCAGCATTATTAAGTGGGTATATTTAACCCTGAAGTAGAGGCAAGCTCTTATATAAAAGCACTCTAAGGGCCGCTTTCCTGGAGGCAGCTATTAAGATCGTATAACGATAGAGGCACAGGTGTAAACAGATTAGGGCTGCAAAACCCTTGCTGCTGCCCTAGCCTCGCTTGTAGCTGCAAGGATGGCAAACTGCTAATCTGTCCTAGCCCCTGCACAGATTCTCCACCCCCCTCTGCTTAACTGCATGTAGACACATTCAGGATGGCTAGAGAGGGGATGCACATACTGCTCCTGAACAGCAGGGGGAGAGGAGGTGTGTTTTTGCACCATTTCACCCCTAGCACACCAATTCTCAGAAAGAGTTGTGCTACCGCCACCCTGTAAAATAGTTAAATGTTTAAAAAAGCCACATGAAAGGGGCCACCACTTCCTCTGGTTGAGAGCCCCTGCCGTAGAGTTTGGAAAGCAGCTACAGCCTAAACCCTGTTCTCAGCAACTATTCCCCACCATTTACATAAGCATTTTTTTTTAAGGGGAAATATTGCTCCCTGAGTACCATGGCTGGTACTAAGATGTTAGGGTAAATAGATTATCAGGGTTGGAAATTAGTTCAGCATTTGTATGGAAGGGGAAAGGTTCTCTCTGTAATATGTAGGGAAAGCAATACCAAGGAACTAATAGGGAAAGGCTGGAATCACTAAATACTTGGAATAGTGGCTTGGCTGATAGCCACAGTGCAGTGATTACAGGCCCCCCCCGCTATAAGCAAGCAATAAAACAATGAAAGAATTTGAGTATGTGCCTAGACTGAGGTTAATGTTTCACTGTCCTAATAAGGCTGTAATGCATAAACAAGACCCCAGCTACCCTGTAGTAAACTTGACCTAACTTCTGCAGTCAGCAACCTTCCTGTAGACTAACAAGCAATCATAGGGGAAGCCACATCTATATGCCAAGCTAACGCTTCTTCCACTCATAGTAGTTGTTGACTTGGGAGATGTTACAGAGGTAGGGTGGAAAGGAATGTAATGGCTTATATATCTAATGAATGATCAAATGCAATACTGCTTTTAGTTTTTCTGGGGCTGTCTTCCGTGTAGCAATTCATACATCTCCTGCTTCCCCAATAGCAACATTAGTTCATCCTCTAGCTTTACTTCACCACTTTCAATATTGTTGTTTGATATCAGTACACTAGTGTGACATGTCCTCACCCCACTGGCCCTTTGCCCCCTCAAAAATTAGGCTTATGTAAATGGGAGGGAAAGATGCTGACAACAGGGTCCAGGCTGCAAAAGTGGTCCAAAAAAAAGTTACACTTCTGTCCGCCCACCATGCTTGCTCACACAGGTATATCTCCCTCCCCCCCACAAAATCGAACATAGGAGAGTGCTGCAGTTATATTAAAGAGCATTAGCTACTTGCTAATTTAAAGGGAAACAAGCAACCAGCCTCACATCCCACTGCAGATCAAAATGGCGATAAACGTTACCCAATACATTCCATTCCAGCAGGAAGCAAGGACAGGGATCTTGGAGATCCAGAAGCGTTCGGTTTTGAAAGGGTGCCCTGCTTGGTGCAGATACAGGTCATTTTCCAGAGGTAAGGTGAACAAGAAATTGGCATCTGCTACCATGCCAAAGGGCCAGGAGGAGCTGAGCTAGAAAGAGGCCAGTTCAGCTGTGGAAGGAACAGCAGCAAGAGGCACAGTAATTTGGACTGTGACCGAAACCTTTCATCAGTCAGTATGTACAGACTGTTGCATGGTCTAAAATATATCCGACGAAGTGGGCAATCAGGGCTTATCCCACTCTCAAGGCAGCTGGACAAAACAGGTAGAAACCTAGTACACTTCCACTGCTCATCTGGATACTTCCCTTAGTTCTAGGCTTTCCTTAGTACTGTGACATTTTGCAAGACCTGCTTTATTCCCTGAAGCAATATTTCAGTGAGCAGCATTGTCTCAGTGATGAATCCAGGTCAGCCCCTCCCTCACTGCTGTCCTTGAGCCTTTCTGTATCAGAATAGCAAACAGAAGAAAAAGCTTCCCATTCCAAGCATCTGTGGTGGACATTGGCCATGGCGCCAAGAGAAGTCTGACATTGTTAAACAGACACTCAGTGCCACTTACATAGCTTGGGGCAGCAATGCTGGATTTGCCCTGAAGTTGTAAGCTGCAGCAGACATGCTAGCATGAAAGAAGCACTCGCCTATCCAGGAGGCCACACGCAAACAAAACATGGTTGTCAAAGGTGGATACAGAGACAGGCTGTGGGAAGGCAGCTCTGCTGTATGAATGAATGGTACAATGTTAGCAAAACTTACTCAAGTTTAATACAAATACATGTGTTTGCAATAAGCCCACAGGGACCCAGAGTACCACAAGCAGATGATGTTAGAAACAAGGCATATAGGAAAAACCGGCAACTATCTCAGGCAGGATTCACTTCAGATCAGTGCATCTACCCACTCTATTTTAAGAAACAGAACAATCCCATCGGGGGGAAAAAAAAGCCAACCAGCCTATAGACATTGGACTTGGGCATAGGAAGCCATGTCTGGAGGAGCTCAGAAAAATCAAGATGCCAAGCTGAAATAAAATGGGTCATTTGAAGTCACATTAGCCAAGTCACATTAGCCAATTAAATACATTCCTTCCCAGTATAACAGACTGGTTTTTAGGCTTTCCACACACTGAACTAGTATATAAAGGAGACTGACAACTCACAGCCAAGTCTATATTGATGCCAAAAACTAGAATTTGTAATCCTAGTTGGGGAAGAGTCACTACAAACTGGTTTATAGACAGATGGCAAGCAAGCCCCATTCTTTTTGGAAGACATTTTCTGCTAGTAAATAGTCCAAAGGCTTACAGTAAGTAAATTTATGCAGTGAAATAGCTGGACTGTTTTGCAGAAAACCTCAGCACATAAATTTAACCTGCTTGATAGTTTACAAAAATGAAGTTCTATCGCACCCTCAGGAGGAATACTCATTGTAACCACTCTATAAAACAGCAGACCATAGAAATGTAGAGCTACACCACAGACCACAAGAGGTCATCTTCTAGTCCAATCCCCTGCATGGAAGCAGGACAAAGGCCAGGTCAATACTAGATCCAGAAGGTCGGCTTAAGGTATGCCCAGCTATGTAAACAACATAGCTGGAGTTGACATATCTTGAGCCAAGCTTGGCGCCATCTCCACAGCAGAAGGTCAATGGGAGCAAACTCCCATCTGCTTCCCTTACTCCTCATGAATTGGAGTACCAATGTCAATTGGGGGCGCAAGCAGAGTTTGATTTAGTGGATCCTTACTAGACCTGCTAAATTGAATGCCAGAAGATTGATCTCTGGCATGGCAAGTGGAGACATGTCTTAAGTAAACCAAGTCCATCTTGACATTTATCCAGCCTGTTCTTTTTTTAAAAAATCCACAGCTCCCTTGGAAGCCTATTCCACTGTTTTAACTGTCCTTAGTGTTAGGAAGTTGTTCCTAGTATCGAACATCAATCTCCCTTGCTGCAAGTTAATTATATTACTCTTGTCCTAACTTCAGAGACATGGAGTGTAATTGATCACCATCCTCTTTATAACAGCCCTTAGCATATTTGAAGACTGCTATCAAGTTGTCCCCACCCAAGTCTTTGCTCAAGACTAAACATTCCAGTCTTTTTAACCCTTTCTTCTGGTTAGGTTTTCTAAACCACTGATAACTTGTTTCTTTCCTCAGGACTCTCCAGTTTAAGCATGGCACCCAAAACTGGCCACAGTACTCCAGCCAAGGCCACACCAGTGCCAAGTAGAACAGAATAATTACCTCCCATGTCTTATATGACACTCCTGTGAATACAGCCTAGAATATTAGCCTTTTTGTGCAACAGCACCACATTGAACGTGAACTTAACAATTTGTGATCCTCAAGATCCTTTTCTGTGGTACTTCTGCCTCTCCAGTTATTCCCCATTTTCAAGTTATGCATTTGATATTTCCTTCAGTGAAGTACTTTGAGTCTTGATTAGATTTAATCTTCTTGTGTCTTCAGACCAATTTAAGGTGATTTTGAATTATAATCCTGCCCTCCAAAGTGCTTGTAACCCGTCCCAGCTTGATGTCATCCACATGTTGAAGCAAGGAGTGTGTTTATTCTCTAAGTAATTAAACATTGGTTAGCACTGGACCAAAGACTGAGCCATACAGGACCTTACTAGATATAGCCTCCCACTTTAACTGCAAACTCCTCTTTGAGGATGATTTTTCAGCCAGTTGTGCTCCCACCTTATAGTAACTTCATCTAGGCCACATTCCCTAGTTTGCTTATGAGACTATCATGTGGGACTGTGTCCCCCTGTCTTCCATGCACTAGACCAATAATCAAGTCAAAGGAGGAAATCGGATGGACTTCAGGACAGATTAAAAAAAAACAAACAATGAACATTTTCAAAAAATGAATGTATTATAAACCAGATTTTATTTAAATAACTTTTTAAAAAGCGAAACCTGTTTAAAAGGAATAAAAACAAAGTAGGGGATGAGATCTACTACTAGTTTTAAAAAGTTTGAAGGCCAGCTTATGTAACTTGGAGAATGTCCAAGAGATTTAAATAAGCAATATATTATTCACTACTATCATTCAATTTTGAACATACTAAAAGTGTACAATCAGAATCTGAAAATATGAAGGTAAATAATTGTTTAAATAAGCATATATAATGATAAATTACGTTCCCAGGTCTCAAAAAAGATATGCCACATCTAGTGTAGAGGCTCTATTTAACTGTAAGTTGACACATTTTAATGGTTACATCAACCCATGAGAATGCATCTTTCTTTACAAGGTAACAAATCAACTTTTTTCAGTTTGTACTTAACTCAGACCACCCTGTTTATTTGGCATTCATTCTTCACAAATCCCTGTTATCTATTTTTTGTTTACTCTATTATCCAGTCAGTGCTTAATAATGATATTTAATCAGTTTATAAACAATTATGATTTTAACATCTGGAACCCTCCCCCACCTGCACAATGTCTGTCAAGTATTTAAGAAGGGGCCACTCACAGGAGACATCACCTTCAATATTGCCAAGGGTATTAAAAATTAGCTCTACATATCAAAAAAAGCATGCCTGGGTTAAGCTGAAAGACTTCTTGCATTTGGTCTTAGTCACCACCTTACATTTTGAGAAATAGAGCAAAACCCTGCTCTCCGATGGTTAACAGAATTTTGAGATGCAGCCATTGTCGATTTTTCCAAAATGCACGGTAATTTGAACCTATGTATTTGAACACAGTGTGATGGCTCACCTATGACTCAGCAACTTAAGTCTTCTGGATGCAAGGGCTAATTGAATCGACATTGGCTTTGTAGCAGGAATTTAATATTGAAGATTAGAATGTTAGCAAATAAAAAAATCTAAGTGTAAATAAGTGCTTTCAGTACTGATCAGCCCCCATGCACTGTCTCCCAAAGCTAGATTTATCACATCAGTGCTATGATCATTATATGTTCTGGCACGGAATGCTATGCAGATACTTACAAGATTGTTAAAGCAGATGAATCAGCTATCATTTCAATTTAGTTTAAAAAAACCAGACAGAATCCCTATGATGCAAGAAGTGAATAGGGTTTAAGTTTAGACTTTCCCCACTTTGTCAGTTAAAAATAGCATCCTACAGTCTTTGTAAGAACTAGTTTTTAAAACATATTACATTAGAAAAATGGCCACCTGATGAGGTTTTTCATCCCATAAACAACTTTTTTTTTTCCAATTGCATCCTTGTAACACAGAATAATTTACCAGTCTGAATCACAAGAGTTTATATTCAGGCAAGGTAACGACAGTGAAATATCTAACTACCGGCACTTACCTTTGGGGGAAGATGCATTGTACAACTACAAAGAAATTTAAGAACTGGACATGCTCAGTTTGCAAACATACCAACATAAACCGGTCTAGACATCTGAACAGCAAAGATTTGGATATTCAGTGAAGGGGTAAGAAACTATTAGAGCCAGATCTACTGTGGTGTTTGAGCATTAAGAATAATTAATGGAAGAGCCATAAAACCACCAATCATTGGTTTATCCTATTTATGAGGGCTGATTAAAACACATTCCAGGACAAACAACAGTGGTTTCATACAGACTTCACTAGGATGATGAAATGCAAAGTATTACAGGACTAATATCAGAATCACTGTTACATAAATACAGGACTGTTTAACTAAAGGCTGTATTTCTATCCACTAGCAGTGGAACTCCAAATATGGTAGACATGAATGCTGGAGTGGAACATCTCTCCCCACACACACCCCATCATGGCTTCCAAGAATAAAACACTCACAAATCACTGATAGAACAAACAGCAGTGATGATGCTGGTAAATCAACTGCTGCTAGCTTTGGCCAACTGGCACAGGTGTTAGATAAGAACCAAACTCACAAGCTGGACTCCAGACCAGCTCACCTGTTTGTTGCTATCATTCAAAGTAGATGTTAGAATGTGTTTGTTGTTTAAACGCCATTAAAAACTGGAGAGATGTTGCATACATAGTTTTCAGCGATCTGCACCTTGCTATAAGGTAATAACTTTGTCTATACCCCTGTAACTAAGTAACCCATCAAACAAGAAGCCTTGTAAAATGCAAATTAATAGGAAAGCACTAGTTCCTGAGCAGGGAAAATAGACTTTGCACTTCAACCCCACAAAATGACCAAGTGCATTCCTCTTTCCCATCATGACTGAACAGACCTATGCGCAGGATATCCTGTCTGCTTGGTTCCTGTCAGAAGCAGCAATAAATATTTCCAAGAAAAAATTAATCTCTGGATGGTTTGAATTCTAACATGGCAGAAGAACCAAATGAGAATCCCACAGTGACTCTGGATAGCCTTGAGCGACTTTTGGTAAATTGACAGATTAATTTCAAAGTTGCTCAGAGAGATATAGTATAGATTGTGCCTGACCTGTATATATGTGTTTACCTGCTTTTACCTCTCAACCTTCATTCCTTTTTTCTTCTTTAAATCATGAGCAGTTAGCTTACTATGGAACTGGTTACCAACATGGTCTTTGGTGCAAGAACTAGGATGCAACTTGCCCAGGATAAGTGACCATTCTCTTGGGACTGGGTGTAACCTGGATATTTTGTGATTTTGGTTGTAAGTGACCATTTATGTGGTCCAGCTTGCCCAAGTGGCAAGATAGAGTGGAGTGTGGCTCCATTCTAAGACTGTAGGTGTACTTTGGGAGTTCAAAATTTGTTCCTGGGTTAGTGAAATCTAATTATAGAATTTATCACCCATTGGGATGTCTGCCCTGAGGTTGAAGTGCCCTGAGCCACTCCAGACACGGTGACAGAAGTGTCAGCCAATCAATCTGCCCTCATCATGAATCACTTTCAATAGGATCCTATGAAGCTGGATTCTCACACAAAGTTAAAATTAACCCCGTAGGATTGTAAAAGACCTTCAAGAGAAGTCAACCTGCACTACAGAATGCTACTTTGATGCCATCTAAACATTTTGCAGTTAGATTACCAAAAACACTTAGACATTAACACAATGGAATAATTATTTAATCTTGCATATTCCAGCTGCTTCCTTAGGTTTTTCAAGGAAACCTACTCACAAGCCATCTGACAACTCTTTAGATCACTAGAAAGATTCATTTTTTTCCCCTCAAAGCACAGCAGCTATTGCTGACTGCTAAGAATATGTATATCCCCTGGTTTAAAAAAAATGCTTTTATCTCATCCTTACAAAGTGAACTAAACCAAGTTGATGGGCAAAGTCAGAATAAAAAATATCCACACGGAGTTAACATTAGATTGCTTTGTCAGGATAAGTATCTGGTCAGATACTTTTTTTTTTCCTTTCAAACCTTACTGTATGTCATGTCAGCTTGGAAACTGGGCCCTGGAAATCATAGTAGCTATTCCATGTCCTTCAAGCTTAAATATCTGCTGCTTCTGCCTCTCAACATCACTAACAAATCAGAAGCCTATAGACACAAGCCTCCTGAATTTCAACATCCAGCAAGAAGTTTCAAGTTGCTTTTTTGTTACTTTAACTCTTAAAACAGGACTGTCCTTTAAAAAAAAAAAAAAAAAAAAAATATGCAGGAAACAACATCAGAATAGCATTTAAGGTTGGTCACAAATTTTGAGCTCACGAGGATCCCTTTACATAATTTTACTGTAGCCAATAACCAGGGCTCGACAAACCATGTAATCTACTCGCCCATGGCGAGTAGATTACAAGCCAGCGTCGCACGATCTGCGCATGCGCAGCTCGCAGAACCGCGCAGCTGGCGAGCAGGGCTCGCCGCTGCTTGGCGAGCCCTGCCAATAACTAACTTCAAGCAACTACATGTAAAAAGGTTTGTCTGATTAGTCTGTTATTCCTGTTGTAACAGTCAAATCATTACACTCTGAACATTTAATCCCAGCATACATTGCAGTTCTTACCAGTAACAATCAATTTTATATGCAACTATCATGATCTTGAATCCCAGCATTAAGAGATCGTTTTGTTTTCATGCAATACTTTATATCAGCGTTTCTCAAAGTGTGCTCTGCGGAGCCCCAAGGCTCTGCGAGATATCTCCAGGGGCTCCATGAGGTTGACAAACTGGAAACATCGATAGGTACAACACAATCAGTAGACCGCTGGGGCTCCGCATAAATTTTTATGCATGTAAAGGGCTCCGGAGCCCAAAAAGTTTGAGAACCGCTGCTTTAGATGACACTTATTCCCCAAAAGGAAAAACTGACTAACACAGGCACAGCCAGCTTCTGGCAGTTCAAGTGAGGCCAGGAGGATCAGGTAATGTAAATATGAAATGCCCAACCTCACTATAAAGTAAATGATAGTACAGGTAGTACCAAGGAAATCTAGTCCCCTCAAAGTTTTATTTTCAAGTGTTTTTTTAAACATCTGCCTTTTCCATACCCTGGATAAGGACATAATTATACTTCAATCATTTTTTTTCTGGTGTCACTTAGTACTGTTCAGTGGCTACAATTTTCATCCTGATTTGAACTTCATTTATCAGTTGGAAGAATTCTAAAATTACTCAATCCTAAAGTGTTGATTTATCATACGGGAACATTGAGAGAATGAACTGTGTAAAACCTGTAGAGAGATTTTAGTTCATATGTCAGAAGTTAAATGCCAAGTAATGCTCCACCATCCAGCCTTTAATCACCTTGGGCAGCAGGACATAGCTGAACATAATTTGAGAACAGTAATTTTAAAATATATTGTTAAACAGGATAAATATTGCAAGATTAAAGTAGCGATAGCATCAGATGGACAAAACTGTAAATAATGCAACAATTTTTGCTACACCAGAGCAATAAAAGAAGCCTAGTAAATTTGGTTTTGACATTTAGTTGTGTGACAAACAAAAATGGACAAATGCTAGCCCATTCACTGCAAACTCAGGACTAATTGTCTTGTCAGAGGAACTAGCAGATGTTCACTGACCAGTCAAACATAATCCAAGAGTTCCTTGGTGTTGCTCAAAACCTCCTTTGGACCAAAACTTGACTGCTTTACTTAGGTAAGTAGTTTCTACTGAAGCATACGATAAGCAGGTAAGGGGAGTAGCTTTTGATCCTATAACAGTTTGAGGAATGCATTTTTTTTTTAAATTGGCTTTTACATGGTAAGGTCTGAAATAAAGCTACACCAAAACAGACCTACATTCAAGAGAGAATTAGGGACATTGATAAATGCTGCAGACATCAGTAGTTTATTGGTATGTTTAGTCAAAACACATTCAAGAATGGAAACTTAAAAGTAAAAATACTTTCCACCTGCAACAATTAACTAGATTCTACTAGCATATAATGCTTAACACATTACAGCAATAAAGATGGTAATCCACTGTCTTATACCTACTAAAGCCAAGATGGTATGCCAACTTTGTTGAAATAGGATTGTAATGATAGAATACTACCACCATCCACAGATCAGCAACTAACAGTAATGACCAATGAATCCATTACTTTGCTTTAAGAGGTACATTTACTGAAAGAGGGACAAGAACATTAAGAATCCACAGTACAGTAGGTGAACAATCACCATGTAAACTTCTGGGTATGATGTTCCATTATCTTTATTTTATGGCATTGAAACAAGAAGCAAGCCAGAAAGCTGAATGGCTCTGTAGCTCTTCTAATGGTCAGTTACACTTTTTGGTGACCTTCTCCCAAGTGCCATTTGCCATAACAATTTAGAAGATGGCAGGGCAATAGCACAGCATTAACATTTTTAAAAGCTACATGAACACTGGTGGCAAACTGCTTACAGAAGACAGCAGTTTGACTAAAAGCTTCGATTTTAAGTCAAGTCATGTTTTGTGGTGAGGCGTTCAAGTAATATGTTTCCAGGTAACATCTGAAAATGCAAGAGTAACAAACTAAAATATAAAAATGGAAACTGAGAAACGTGTCCCAGAAAAAACGTATGGAAATAGTGCAAGACTTACCATCAAACATGGAAGACCTCAAGTTTTGGGGAAAAAACAGTCAGATGCAATCTTGCTTTGCCTAATACATCAGAAACAAACATGTGCAACATCTTCCAGCTTACTAGAAAACCATAAACGGTTGCACAATCCAGAAACAAATGGCTATTATGCCATATTTGCTACTAGTTGCAATATAATGAGGTCTTCCATGCTTAGAAGCAGCTTTTAAGTGGTCACACTTTCACCCCCTCCTTCCTGAAGCATCAGAGCTTGGTGCTTGCCGAACTCTCCAGCACTGAGTTAGATAGTATTGTTTGCTACATTTGCCGTTTACTGGAGCGTGAATCTAGGCAGACAGTAATCCGGAAATCGCAAACCTCTCACAATGAAAGAATCTACAAGTAAAAATTACATAAAAAGGATGTCTCCCCCCACCCTTAAGCTCAGAGTCTGATGGAAGTCGACATCACTTCAGAGATTTGTGCAAAATGAGTAAGTTCAAAAAACTGGAAAATGCAAATACTTAGAGCTGCTTTTCTGTTCTCTGAAAATTGCAGTATCATTATTTAACAAGCTTACCCTTGATCTACAGATCTGAGCCTCCTTTAGAAACTGGCAAAGTATACCAAGTTTGTAGCAGATTTTTGAAGTGTCACTGAAATTTCACCTTCATATTCCTAAAAATTTTACATTTGATAGAGAAAAGACAATCTGGAGACTACTCAGTTGCCTTCTCCCTCCCTTTCCCTTCTCTACAAAAAGCCATATAAAATTAACTGAAGAGCAAGGTGAGTGATATTCTAGCAACTTTTACTGATTTAAGGATACTGCAATTTTTAATACCACTTTTCAATGATTTCCTTTAAACATTTTGCAGCTGTTTGGCTTCGCAGCACAGCAATTCATACACTATACTGTACAAAATCACCAGCAAGACTGGAATGATGTATTAATAGAAGGCACCATCATGCTTATTACATTACCAGAGAACTCAAATACAGTAAAGACAATTCACTGTACAACGCTTAAAGAAGGGGAAAGGGCAGGAGAGGAGTGTGTTGAGCAGCCAGCCATCCCTGTATTGAAGAGGGGCAAGTAGAAAAATCTTAGATATGAGCTATCAAACTTGTTTTGTACTCAGGACCGTAACTTTGAAGTTCTGGACTGTGTTTCGTTTACCACTAAATGGTTTCCTTCTGGAATATACTTGTAGTCTTGTTAAGGTTTGTGTGTGTACATGTTGGTCACAGCAAACAGATCAGAAGCCTGCAACATTTCACAAGCTATTCTGTCTGAAAAAGAGGATGGATTTTTTTTCCTGATGCCTCTTGTAGATGTCAATGTAAATGCGTTTAGAGTACCCATTAGTGCATTTTGATGAGTGCATAAACACAAGTTAGTTGTTTTGAACCAAGTGTTCTAAAAGAAAAAAAGGCAAGCTTCTCCAATTGCACAGATTGCACCAATTGCGTTTCCAACAGTAATAAGCAGAAACAGTAACACTTACACAAAATGTGCAGCAGAGGGTTTTTGACTGAAAGGACCTGAATTCAATTGAGCATGTCCTTTAGTCCACTTTTGTTGCAAATAGTTTTATGGTCATTTCTCTGTCCTTAATTCTCCCAAGTCTAAATTTATAAATTAACAGTGTAACTCCTGTTGTGAAATTTGGGAAAGCATGTCCACCTCAATTTAACTGGTAACCAAAGGATGCTTTTCACATCAAAGAAATGATCAAAAAGGCTGTGTCACATTCCAAAGCCAAAAAAATTAACAAGAATGCAAACACGACGAATAATGTACCACTGCCAAGACTGTCTGCCAACAGTGGAAGATTTCAACGGCGTTGTCCTGTGAAACGGCCTTCCATTTGCCCAGTGCCTCTTCCAGAGCTGAGTTTCTGTGCCATGCCACCCCGGGGAGGAGGTCCTCTTCCATCACGGTCCCGCATCATTCCACCACCCACTAGTCCACGGGGACCCCCGGGCCCTCTATCATTGCGCCGAATATCCCTACGATCATCACCACCGCCTCGGGTCTCTCTTTCACGGGCAGCTCTTGTTTTTTTCTCTTCTACATTCAAGCGCACTTCTCCTCGAAACATAATGGGCTTAAGAAGGGGGAAATGGTTACAAGGCAAAGTTAGTTACCATTTCATGAAATCCCAGCAATTTAAAACACATGGAATCAGTAATCCCTACACCACACTGTCATTAGCAGAGCAGTTGCACAGAATTTAAAACCAAATTTCACAATTTGTGACTTGCGACTTCTAACCCAACATATCTGTAGAGACCCTAGCACACTTTGCAATATATTAGTAAGCTACTTTGATTAGGCAAGGAATTTAAAAGGTCTGGGAAAACTTGCCATCCCTAAAGGAAGCAGAAATATAAGGAACCTGGAAGTTATGTAATTTCCTCCCCTCCCTCCCCCCATTCCAGCACTTCAGGTCAAATTCAGCTTGCTCCCTTGGTAAGCTGTAGACTACAGCTATGAGTTAGTGATGAAAGAAGAGCTGACCAAAAACTTGTAACTCAGTTTTTAAAACTTACAAACATGCATCAGGATATAGCAACTTCTAAAAAAACAGAACTGAAGTGAGAAACAAGAACAGGCTACCAACAAAATATTAAATGTTCCATGAAATTAAAGTTTTTCTAAGTACTGGTCCTCAGATCACTGATCAGGGGATATCTGAACTCCGGTGAAGTGCAGAACTAGAGGTCGTATATCATTAAACAATGAAGGTGCTAATGGTTCTTGATGTCTGTGTAGAATCTGGTGTTGGTCATCTTCCTTTCCAAGTGCAAACTAATGGTTCTTATCAGCCTCTTATAACTATTTAGTCTTTAAGGTGCTACTAGACTCTTTGTTGTTTTTTAAATTTTTCCGCTTACAGACTAACTCCACTGTCCCTCTGAAGCTTATCTACTCTCAGTCTCTTTTTCTTCCTCTCCTCCATTTTTCCCCCTTCTCCTCTCCCCAACCCCTTCATTTATTCTTGGATCTGGACTTCCCACACTCCTGTCATCTGAAGTGGGTTGTGCCCACGAAAGCTCACAATACCATCTAAATGTTTTGTTAGTCTTTAAAGCACTACCAGACTATTTGTTGTTTTTTAAGTTTTTCCTGTTACAGACGAACTTGGCTACCCCCTGAAGCTTTCATATCATTCATGTTTTAGTGGCATCACTTCCCTCATTATGACAAGTGTGTAAATACTACATGGCCAAACTTACTTTTGCAACTAAGATTCTCTGAACTGGCTCAGAATCATCAAATACCACAAAGCCAAAGTTTGGTAGTTTTCCTCCAACTCCTTTGGTATTAATGCGAAGTTCCACCACATTTCCAAAGCCTGTGAAAGCATAATACAAATACAAGTTATTCAAACTTTAATATATTGTGGGTCCAGCAAGAAGCCTTTTTGTTTCAGTTATTCCCAAAAGTCTTTTGTAACGTTCAAGTTTGTTACTCTGTTTATAAAACATTAACATAAGCTATGTTCAGTTGTTGAAGCTTCATTTCCATTCTTTAGACCCAGCAAATGAATTTCAAATTATTTAGAAGCCCATCACTTACTCATAAAGAATTCTTTCAGTTCATTCTCATCAATATCATGTGGCAAGTTGCCAACAAAGAGCTGATGACTGTCCGGGTAACGAATTATTCGGCGATTATCCGATTCATTCTGCTCCATATCCCCTCGACCTGTGCATTCAAAACACAAGCAGTTTCAGGATTTGTACTGAACAACTTTTGAGAAATACATCTAGCAACAAACACAATGATCTGTTTTCAATCCATTCATTTGAGCCATTCCTCACCCTTGGTCTAAAGCTATCTTCTGCTGGGGAAGTCATGCTTATTTAGTGCCTTCAGAATTGAATCTTCCCCAATGGGGATATCAAAAGTTTCTTGTTTTCTTCAGATACAAGTCATATCACTCAGCTATTTGCTTTCCAAGAGAAACACGTCCACCAAATATACCTAATTTTTCACATATGCTTTTAATCTTCATGGACAGTGCTGAAATAACAGCTGCAGAGACTTACTTGAAGACCCTCCAGCACTGGCAGTATCCATGCAAGCCTCCCCATCAGTGAATCTCAATCTCAGACTTTCTGATAATTAAGTTTCCTCGAGGTTATCTACATGCTCAAGGGAAATTTGGCCTCTCTGTTAACATTACCATCATCTCCTTTGTCCATACCACCAGAAGCAACAGCTGCTATCCACTGGGAGCGGAGATCCAACTCGTTTCAAACATTAAAATAAAAACTTTAAAAAACTTCATGGCTATGACGACTATTTTTGAAACACTCCCATTGAGAACAGCAGTCAACACTGTTCACCGCCAGTTTTTTAGATGAATGTGCATCTCATTGTACCACAGCAGCACAGAACATGTAACCTACAGTAAGAACTGTTCACTTCTTCCCTAAAACTCGAAATAGTACAAGGAAAGAGATATTAAGCAACAGCCTATTCTGAACACCCATAAGAGTTTCTTAGAATGAATATGGGAAAGTTTATGATGCTTCATATTATTTTAGAGTCCCAAAGTCACGACCTGACCCCAGTTTAAAACTTATCCATGTCATACCATTTCTAGTAAATGTCCAAATAAACGGAAAAGCTAATAATTATTGTATGTTTACAGCTATTTCTTCTAGCCCTCCTCTTTCAAAGGATGAGAACAGCTTTGAAAGCTAAATGCTTTGGTTACCGACTAGCGGTAGCAACACTGCCATAGTTACTCCTCTTCAGCCCAACTATAATCTGTATTAATTTATGGCTGCAAGACTTCATTCACACAATGACAATGTGTGAATCAACCACAAACACTCATTAATATTTGCCTACTGAGCTAAAGAAAAGATAGGACCCACAATGAAGGTATTCCCATTCTACGATGATTTGATTGCATTTCTTACTATCTCTATGAATGCAATATAATTAGGATGGTCAAGTGATTAAAAAAAATTAATCACATAAATCACACTGATACTCAGTCCTGCTTCTTGTTTAGCCAGCCAAACAAGTCAGTTTACATTTACTAGAGATAATACCGTCCCACTTCTGTTCTCACTTTCAGGTGACATTGTAAACAAGATTTTCAAATCGCATTTCTGTGGCCACCTTCATAAGATATATCCATGCCAAACGCAGTAAAGATTTATAGGTTCCTTCATGTTTCAACCACCATTCCAGAGGACGTGCGCTGACGATGGGTTCTACTCAACAACAATCCAGAGCAGTGCAGACCGAAGCATGTTCATTTTCATCATGAATCAGCAGAAAGCTGATTTTCTTTTTTGGTGGTTCAGGTTCTGTAGTTTCCACATCAGTGTTTCTTTTTCAAGACTTCTAAAAGCACTCTCCACATCTCTTCCCTCATATTTTGGAAGGCACCTCAGATTTGTAAACCTTGGGTTGACTACAGGAGCTATCTTTAGAAATCTAATATTGGTACCTTCTCTGTGTTCTCAAATCAGCAGTGAAAGAGTTCTTAAAACAAATACCACATCCTGGGTCATCAGATTGCCATAACACAAAACATGACAGAACGAGGGTAAAAAAACCAGGAGACATAATTCTCCCCTAAGGAGTTCAGTCACAAATTTAATTCATGCATTTTTTTAACGCATGCCATAAACATGGAAGCGTGTCCTCTGGACCGGTGGCCAAAGCATGAAGGAACATGACAATGTTTAGCATATCTGGTACATAAAATACCTTGCAATGCCAGCTTAAAAAAATGTTGAAAGTTGAAACAGGCATCCACACAAATAACACTGTAAATAAGAAGTAGGCAGCATAAATGGAAACAAATTTGTTTCTCTTAGCGACTGGCTTAACCAGAAGTAGGACTGAGTGGACCTGTAGGCTACAAAGCTTTACATTATTACGCCCTCAAACAAAACAAATCTACATTTGTAAGTTGAACTTTCACCATGAAGACACTGCACTACAGTATTTGTACGAGATGACTGAAAAATACTATTTCTTTTGTTTATAGTGCAAACATTTGTAATTCAAAATGAAGTGAGTATGGTGTACTTTGATTTGTGTTGTAATTGAAATCAATATATATGAAAGTGTAATAAATATTTGTGGATTTTTTCTACATTTCAATTTGTATTCTATTTTTTAGAAGCGATTAGAATTAATCTCCATTAATTTTATTTGCAATTATTTTTGTGTTAACCATGTGAGTTAGCTGCGATTAATAGACAGCCCTAAATATAATGTATGACTAATGGGAGATACAAGATCTTACCCTGTACTATATTACTAGGCCATTGTCTGACTCTATATCTTATGACATGAGACAATACCAAGTTCACTATCCCTTCCCATTTTTCAACTATTTATGGCAGGCGAAGTCTTGGTAAAATTCCCTCCCTAGTCTGATTTACAGAACTTTGCTGAATTGTTGTAGGGATTTTCAATATAGATCAGAAAATTTTCAGAGCATTTTGTGTATAAGGGCTGTTCAGAGGACAAACTTTACTTTGTATTTAAGCAACTTCTCAGCAGTTAGCATTGTAGTGTGATTCGGATATCAGAGTTCTGAGAGTGTTCAAGTTTATTTCCTTACTGCCTACCACACCTTTTAGGGATTCTTGAAAATGAAGTCTCTCTGCTAGCTTTGTCTTTTTCTAATTTGCATTACTTGATGTTTAAGGAGTTAGCGTTGCTTTTACTTTCATGTTGTTAAAACAGCCATAATTAGTATGTGGAGTTTTGTATTCACTAGCTCTCGCAGCAAAAGTTCAGCAGCACAGGGTAGTTGCCATAGGCCCTCAACAGTGGTTACTAGGTGTCTTAATTCAGTTTTCAATGCACTAGATCATGGGTTCCCAAACTGGGGGAGGGGAGGGGGGGCGGGCGCACGTGAAGAAATTCCAGGGGGGGGGAGAGAAGAGGAGAAGGCCACCAAGCCCCCCTGCAAGTTTTGCTGCTATTTTTGTTTTTCGGCCCCGGTCAGGGGTTCCCCCCCCAACAAATTTTGCTGCTTTTTTTTTTGGGGGAAAGGGAGGGTAGTGAGGGTTTCTCAAAAATCAAAAAGGGGGCATGATGCCAAAAAGTTTGGGAACCACTGCACTGGATTAGTCCCTCTGAATGTTTTTCCCTGAAGCAGCTGACAGAGCAAGCTTGTGCAATACTGCATTCCAACCCCTGTATCTACCCAGTTATAGGTAAAACAATAATCTTGTATGTTTTAAATCCCTGGTCTCACAACTAAGACTGCCAATATATTTACCTAAGTGGTTGTGACATGGATATAGGTCTACTGAACTCGAGAGGAGCTAATTGCATATATCCAAATTAACTAAACACACCATAGCAGCCAGTTATATTATAGCAACTACCAGTCAATGTCCACCTTGAGATGAACACAGAGGGGTGACCTGGGACAATTCCCAAAATCCCAACTGAAAAGTCAACTTTACAAAGATCCGTTCTGAGTCATGCAACAGCAGAAATGCACAATGTAATGACTATTTTGCCTACACGTGCAACCTCTATGAAGATAGATATTTGTGTGTGGCGCGCGCGCGCACAAGGTATAGATCAAGTCTAAAAAAAGGAAGGCTGATTTTTAACAGGCATTAGAATATTTTCTAGACCTCTTAAACACATGTAGTTTTAGTGCTGTTGGAACAAAGGAAATGACTGCACAACAGCCATGAATAGTGTGTATACTAAAAAAGTTTGGGACGTACATTCATCTGGGACAGCTGCACCAACTTCAACTACTGTATAAAATGCTAGCATAAACCTGTTTCAGGAAGGATGGTTTCCATGAAATCAGAATTGCCCCATTTTAAGCCACTTTTGAAAATAGTTGTTTGGTTTATGCTAGAATCTGAAGCAGTTTCAACATTAAAAACAAGTGCATAGTTCTCTTGTATAAAAGCCCTAAACTCATCTGCAACATTTAATTCTGTGCCTTTGATCAGAGAATCTACTGTTCCAAGCTGCAGAGAGGGTCTCTTAGCAAACAGGTCAAATCATTTCATTTGACCTTTGCCAGAACTTGAATTTTAGTACCCAGAGGTGACATCCTATAGTGTCACTATGACTGCAAGTTAACATACATCTCAAAATTGTGTGTAGCTTGGCTTAGTGTATCCGCATCAGACTTAGATGTTATACACAGCTCAATGGATGCTTTATGAACAGTGCTGATTAAGAGTTGACTGGGATGCATTAGTAAGACTGATTATGTTATAAACTGACAGAAGGAAACGAGGCAGCAAAAACAGAGCAATATTTGAGGGGAAACAACCATCAACTATGTCCAGAGAGAAGCTACAATAGAATGAATGACATTTGCCATTTGATAATGCACAAGCAAAGGGATTTTGTTCAGGAAGGAGAAACACATTCACTCTGTTCAACATATATTAGAGGACATTCAAAATTAAGAAGCAACCAATTCTTAGCCTCAAGAGTATTTGAACAAGCATTAAGCAATCTGAAGAAGTTCCTTGATGCATTATAGAAGCAACTAACTCAAGAATGTTAAAGGATTTTTTTATTATATATACACACACACACACAGCCCCATACCAAACAGATCCATCTCGTTTGATGCCCTGCTTCTAGTATTGGCATGTGCTTGACCTTTAGGAAAGGGAAAATCCTTTATTCTCGGCAACTAGGAATGGAGGAATGTAGGCTTTCCCAGGCCCTGTTTAGTGATCAGTTGCTCTGAATCAGTGATCACTAAACAGGGCTCAGGAAGGCCTACATTCCTCCACCCCTAGTTGCAGAGGATAAAGGATTTTCTCTTTCCTAAAAGTCAGGTACATACCAATACCAGAAGCAGGGCATCAAACATGTTGGACCAAAGGTCTGTTTGGTATAGGATTTCCTGTACCAGCCAGCCATAGCAAGAATCCTTTCAATTCCAAAGGTAACAGATACATAGGTTCTCATCTTTGCACATGGAACTAAAGCTTACCTGGTCTCGGTCCCCTTGGCGGAAAACCTGGTCTCTCCCTTGGACGCTGCTCACGCACTCGGGTTGGCTGAGACTGGGCTTCAGGCTTAGTTTCAACTCTTGGCTGAAAGAAGAACACACACACTATTAAACAGCCCATACAAAATGAAAGCTGAAATAAAAACAATGCTCACATCACTAGCATGCATAGCAACAACTCTGGATGATTCAGATCCCTGTGATTAGTGTTTGGGAATACATGGACATTTTCTACAAGTTCCTCTGTACCAATCCAGGACTGCAGGGCTTGCTCTGCCAGCCGGTAGAGCACACAAACCTCTCAGAATCAGGACTAAGATTTCTCCTGCTAATCTTATGTTGCCCAAGGGCATGGTTAGAGGGAGTTATCTGCAACTGACCAGGCATAGAACTGAGACCCAAACAGATCCATAATTTTAAGTATGAACAGGTGCCCAAAACTGGTACAAAGAAATAGGCAGAAACCAAACGAAAACCAGAAATGTCTGCAACATTTCCTGTGCCAACCTTGGACTGCACAAACTAGACCCAGATTAATATGTATGGGAGAAACCATTAGTTACTGTCTGCCTGGAGGATTCTTCTTCCAGAATGCACATCAACTACGGATAAGCCACATACTATCATTAAAAGAAAGCAAGTTTCCAAATCTTTAAATAGATCATCTTGTGGGAGAAGATTGTAAGAGAAACTACCCCTTAGGTAAATATTCTTACAGTACAGAAGTTAGACATCTTCCTTTTCTCTCTATGCCAAGCTTGCCGTCCACACGGGAGCACACAGAAATCACCCCACTATCCATAAAAACTTCACACCTTCAGCCCTTAAACATGCAAATTTTCTCTAGCTTCTGCATATAACTGCCTTCAAAAAAGTGGTAGGAAGCCACAGAACAAGAAAGCAAGCTAGGTGACTTCATTTGCAAGCATTAAATTCACTTGTACTAGCCAAACAAATATCAGAGTCTCAAAGGTGCGCTCGCAGACCGAACTTGCAAAAGGGGCATTACACTAAAAGAATGGTCGTAGGCACCATCGCATACTGAGTCAAAAGCAAGTGACATTAAGGAGAGATTTCATCCTCTTCCCACCACTTCCCCTTTGGTAACTCCAACTCTGACACTAGGTGACTTAATCCCAATATTTGGGCTCTGGCAAGACTTTTCTGGGAGAGATCACTTGTTAGGTGCCCAAATATTACACTGAAGACTAGCCGATCACCCATTTTACCACTGAAGTGGTACTCTACCAGCCACTTTCTCTCCAACATTTCTGGACTAAACCATTTTAATTATGAGAATTACATAAAATTAAATCGTTTCAAAGGGGTAGCCGTGTTAGCCTAACTTGAAAAAGGAGTAGTCCTGTAGCATATTAGGGACTACCTCTATATCTATATCTATATCTTATCATGAGCTTTTGCAGGCAACACTCTTGTTATAAAATTACATAAAAGCTGGCTTGAATATAAGGCTGGCCTCTACTTTTGTAGCAGTTCCTCCTGGGTCACAATAGCACCATTATGAAATTATTTTCCTGAAGTTTTAATGTGTAAGAAGTTATATGCACAAAAGCAGTAGCTCATTATCTTTCTAGCTCCCTATTATAGGATATTTATTGCTGTCTCAGATTTTTCTTTCCCGAATTCAGCAAGCTACCCTGCCCTCAGGAAAGCTTGCATGAGAAACAGACAGTCTTTACCTGCTAAATCATGCAATCTCAAATACCTTCTCAACAAGTAGGGCATCTCTGCTCAAAGCAATAGCGGGCTAGCCTTACCAGACAGCAAAGTGTGGTTTATAATAAGTAGGCCAGAAAGACCAAACTATCAGCCTTTCAGCACAAGACATACAGACTTTTGTAACACTGGAGAAGGGATGCACTACTGGTAGCTAACACCCGGCCAAATTGTGAGAGATTAGTAGTGTCCTGGCAACTGAGAACTGCTGGAAAGCACATGAACTACTCTGGAAGCCAGAGAAAAATATTTTTACAGTGTGCCTGACAGAGGGAATACATCCCTCTCTCCTTGGAAATGTAAAATTATCAGCAAATAATTTGTTTCTGGTCATGTCCATTAAACACAGTTATAAGGCTGTAGTTTTTTTCAGCCTATGATCAGAGACTCCAAAGAAGATGAAATGCCTCTACTCTCCCAGAATCCACAAGAAAGGAAATGGCGACCAAACAGGGCCTGATGATGACGACGACAGCTAAATGTCTGCTATTGTGATAGTCATCTTACTTGAATTCCAAAGACCAAAAAAAAGCACAAGAAGCTAGCCCACAAGATTTATTTGCCCTCAAAATTTTAACGTGTCATGTATCGAAGACAAACATTCCCCAAAGTGGGCCACATTTATGGGAAAACAGAATGGATCTGCATTGGAAGACTTCTGACTCATGGTTTAAGGTCTTTCCCAGAAGATGAGATGCCTGCCACACTGTTACTGCAAAAGGAAAAAAGGTGGATAGACTCAGATCAGAATCTCGGCTGGCTACAACACTGTCTCTATGCTGACTTTCTCCAACCACTCACCTTGATTCTTACTAGTACACAACAAGAAAAATTAAGCCAAACAGAGGCTTAGACATCCAATATCAATCCAGGATGTCCCCCATGGTCATGTGGATTTAGGATATTCACTGAGCTGGCCATCTAATAATTCCTGAACTCAGAAGAACCAACCAGTTTTTTCAGAAACCTTCCAGACTAAAATATTCACTCATCTGCCTCGAAAGGTATTCTCTCTGCATCCTTATTATACTCAGAAAAAACTCATCCAAATATGTCCTGAAGAGGAAGAAGCCCTGTTACAGTTCAAAAAGCTTTTAAGTTTGTTTCTGGAAACATGAAGGCAACAACACTGTCACCAAAAGCAGCGCTGGTTTGAACAAACAATTTCTGAATTAAATACAAAATTACTGACTACTTAATCCCTTTTCCTTGATAGGTAAGCATTGCTTCAACTCAAATGAAAGATGAGACTGTTTAAGGTCTCTTCTTGGCAGTGAAGGCAAGATGTGGTTTTTACCACAGTGTAATACATGAGAGCTAGCCCAAGGGGGAAAACAAAACTACAATGAAGGCTTGGTGGTTCAGCTTCACCATAAAGAAAAGTAGGCACGGTCAACCATACACAGGGTATAATGCCATGCCTTCTGTGTGTTTTTTTACCTGGAGATAGCTCATGTGCGTTAGTTACGCTGAGGTGAAAAACACACCCTCTCTCAACAGCGAGCACAAAGCCTAGGTTATCCCCTACGCTATATTCAGAAATAAAAAGTGAATATCTAAGGAGGAAAGGGAAATCAGTGCTCGGGTACTACAGGCTGAATATTACCAGCCACATACTAGCAGATGGTCTCAAAAGTAATTAGTCAAAATCTAAAACGGTACTTATTAATTGCTGCTTATTTAAAGAGATGGAGTCCTAATAGGTGCTTCATGTGAAAGTTAAGCGTTCCCCGCACATTCACTATTTTGTGGGGCTTGTAAGTCTAAGAACAATTCTGCTTGCATAAACAAGAGTACTTGTGATGTGAACAGCCTGAAACAAGATAGGGAAAAAGAGGTGCTACTGCTTGTAAATGCCCCTTTGAATAAGTTAACTATTTTTCTCACCAACCCTCCAAGCTTTGATTTTAAGCAGCACATAAAAGAAGCTCTAGAGAGATGTATCCATCTACATCCCAAAAGAAATAATGGCATTAAAACCCCACCTTAAAAGCCTGCTTTGGTGCTATCTGAAGACTTCTGAGCAGACATTAAAATATAGAATCCTACTGAAAGCACACAAAATACAACATGCCTTCTGTTATTGGTAAACTATACATGGAAAATACAGTGAAAGATGGAAGGAGATGGTGACACGCTACACTTGATGGTCTGGCTCTTGTTGACAAGTATAAATATTTCAAAGTGCTCAGATAAGAGTGCAAAGCACTCTCTAAACTGAAATTGAATGGACATAAGGAAGCAGCTTTGGGCTCTGTTTAGGCACAAGCTCACTGTCCTATGCAAACAAGAGTGGTTGTCTCTATTGCTCAAGTATTCCCTCAGTGCTCAAAGCACATCCATAGCAGTTTAAAACTAACTAGCTTTTCCTAATCATTACAAAGACAGTGTCCAATTTCCATGGCAACCTTGTCAAGGAGAAGGCAGCATCACACAAGCATTTCATGGGCAGCTAGCAGAAGCATGGTCCTAGCCAGTCTCCTCGAGACAATAAAATGGAGAAAACTGGTGGTAGTTACAGCTGAGACAACAACAGTACTTGAACTGTCCTACTGAAAACTATGGCCAATTAAAGTTTAGAAACGAGCTACCACAAGTATACTTAAGTAACCCATTAGGTTATTAAGGAACTAACTTTTTCAAACCACCTCCACAATTTAAAGTACATTTTTGGATATGTAGGACAAGAAATTCTAGGGGAAATGAAATTCTCTATAAATTCCCCATCAACTAGGCATTTCCTCTTGTCTTTGGTCTCTGAGTTACATACTACTACTCTGGCACAAAAACTCAGGGAACTGGAATAGATAACTGTGCTAGCAAGCAAAGGCGAACCCTCCCACCTCTTTCACAGTCATAAGTTGGTACAGGGTTCCATAGCAGTACAGTTCATCCATATAAATATAAAATTGAGAGTTTAAGTATTTCTTTTTGCAGTGAAACCTTACTTCACTAAGAGAGGCTCTGTTCCTCTCTCAAAAGGAACAATTTCATTCCCCACTGGCAGGATAACTGGATTGGTAGTTTTGGTAATAAATGACCCCTATGGTACATACTACAATAAAATTAACTGTTGCATATAAATTTACAAACAATGTCAGAAAATTTAGAAGTGTCATTCTTTGACTACATGTGAACAGACTTAAAATTTCTCACCACCACCCAGAACTCACACCTGTTAAGTGCATGTGTCTTAATTTTTAATTGCAACATTAAAGTAAGTGCATTAACATTTAAAACAGTGAACTTGTGCAATTTAAGTCATTACAATTTGATCTGTTAGTTTAAAAGACTAAAGTATTTGCAGAGGTAATGAGACAATCCAAGGAGTTCACAGATTGATTACCTGTGAGACTGGTGCTTTAACATGGGGTGGAATTCCAGAGGAAGAAACAGTACCACTAGGAGGCAGGTTTTTACTGGTCACTGAAGCCCAAGAGAAAGCCTGCAGAAATGCAACAAACCTAGGCTACTAATCATGGCAAACCACTGACATTCCTAGAGGGAAACTAGTCCTGCTGAAAATATATTTTTGATTCAAAACTAAGCTGTCAGTAATCATTGTACCAGGATTACAAATATAAACAATGCCAATAAGACAGATATTTAAGGGTTTGCAGTTGTAACTGTCCACTCTCTCCAATGGTGAAGAACAAGTAGTGTACTCAGGTACACTACCCAACAGAACCCCCAGTTCTCTGAATGCCCCCAAATCACCACTTTCCGAAAGACAACAGTTGATAGACAAAACCATAATGGCTACAGGGTAAGGTTTTGGTCCTAAATTAGTCTCCTGCAGAAAAAGAAAGAAGTGGAAGGCAAAAGTTAGAACTAAATAGGAAAAGAGACAAGGACCGATAGTATTCAAGACGCATGCTGAACTAAGGGATCTCTACCTGGTTTCTATTTGCTTCCCCCATCTCTTTCAAACTAACCATACCAGACGGCGCATGGTTTTTTGAAAATACGACTTTCCTACAGGGAGACAGCTAACACCCTCAGATTCATTTTTACAGCTATACTGCTAGTCATCCTGCAGGTGAAGAGTAGGGTAGTGACTCCCACTTAAATTCATTTAGATATTTTACATTCAATGCTACTTTTAAAAAGGTTTAAGCTCATAACAATCCACACGCATACTTCTAAGCAGAGCACTATATTTAAAACAGATCATTTGTACAGCAGTTCACATTAATCTTTTAAAAATATTTTTGACAAGTGAACTTGTTTCATTGTTGTGGTTCACAGAGCAGGACATTGAAAAAAAAAAAATCTATCAATTTGACACTTGAGAAAGCAGCTCCCATTCAACTAACACTGAACAGTCAGTGTTTTGTATTACCATCTTCACCCAGGTGTACAGAGTTAAAGTTTAACTAACCTTTGGTGGGTCTTGTGGTAGAGAAACAAGTTCTACAGGAGGTGGGGATGGAGACTTCTCTTCTAACTCTTCGAGATTCTTTTCTTCTACTTCAGATTTCAGCTCCTCTGTTTTTGTTTCAGATTCTAACTCCGGCTCAGGTTCATGAGACGATTCTTCCAAAGGCTCCTCCATTCCATTACTAGAATAAATACAGGCATTTTGTTCAACATCAAGTACAAGGCATTTACTATGAAGTGTTGCTAACACGCACCGCTTCTTTTTTTCCCCCAGATAAGTTTTCAACTTTTTACCATGACATCCTGTACATTGTAGTATAGGCAGAGAATTTTTGTCCCCTATCTTATGGTTTTATTGAAGTCAAGATGAATTTCACCATTAGGTACAATGTGAATAGTATCAAACCCACATTATGCATGTATCACTTGTAAGGACTGGATTTGAAAAACTGGCGAACTGACACTTAGAAATGGCAAGAGATCTGGCAAGAGAACCAGCAAACCAGGGCTGTAAATGGTGCCTGCATTGACTGTAGATATGCAAATGTATAGTTCCCATCTCATTATGAGTGTTACAAAAAAGCTAGTTACAAATAAAAATCTTAGGCATAATTCTATTCTAGAGACCAAACAAAACAAAAAACCCCACGCACAATAGCACCTTATTTTTCTGCTCTGGATGAGCTCAGCGTAAAAGAGATAAGTCCTCAAATAAATTTAGTTTTACATCCCATTATCCCTGTAACAGCCCACAGTTGAGAAAGGGAACAGTTTCCTTCTTGGACATGAACAGAATTGTTTGTTAAATACTCGTCAGTAACATTTGTGCAACATCCAAGACGACAAACATTTGTAAATGTAGCACTGAGGGTCTAATTAAATCTAAAGAAACATTTAATATAGTCTTGTGGTCAAGGCAATGGACTAGGATTTAAGACGCAAGTTCAATTCTCAGCAGTGTCACGTTTCCCTACCTTGGGCCAGTTACCTAACATTCCTTGACACTGCAGCAACTAAATATAGGCATTTTCATAAATGCCCAGCCCCTAGTGACACACTTAGGGAGTTTTCAAAAGAGCACGATATCCAGCATCTCAGCTCTTCTGAGATACCAACCAGCTATTTTGGTGTCTGAAAGGGTACAGAGCTCTCATGAAAATCTTGTGCTCAATCCTTGGTGCATAACCGCCTCATTTGTAAATCAGGAATAAAGTTTCTCTTCTTCGACCTTTTGCCTGTCTTATTTAGATTTTTAAATGGCCAGGGAAAGCACACACTTACTGTGTACCTGGTGTAATTCGGCCTTGATCTCAGTGGGAGCCTCTGGGTGCTACTGTAACATATAGTAGATAGTTGTAACCCTTCTTTTATTATATAAAGGAATAGCTTAAGGTGTCAACACATACTGACTTGGATTTTAATTCCAATCTCAATGCATGTCACATTTACAGACCAGAGCTAAGATTAAAAATCATGAGTTACAATATCCCACAAACATAGCTATTTCATCTAAACAAAGCTCGGCACACCCAGTTCTGGCCATATGTGCATTAGTTTGGTTAAACAGATATTTTAGGGAATTAAGTGTATTCAGGACTAAGCGGCCAAAGCAAAGTATTTTCTACTGTTTAAGCATGAACTGCTTACGTTACAGGGTGGCTTTCATAGTATGTACTGCTTGTATTCTCTTGCACTTGCTCAGGGGATGGCTGCCTTTCTTCCTGCTCCTCTTCCACCTCTTCTTCCGATTCTGATGGACAAAGCAAAATTTGTGATCAATATTCAAGCAAATATCAAGCACATTTTAAAGCACATTCATTCCTGCTAGTACAGATTCAGTAAGTCCATTTCCTTGGTACAAAGCAGTTTCATGGCACAAAACAACGGACATTAACACAAAACCAGGATGTGTAACAAGAGACAACTAAAAGACATTCTTCACCCCTGTAAGCAAGACACTTAGCATAGAAAAGGGTAGAAGACACATTAAGCTCTCCAAGGAGAGCCTTCGCCTTCACATTTCCACAAAGACTACAGGTGCTGCAATACCAAGCTGCTTGTTTTGCTTTACAACCAACACCTTGATATATGTGGTTGATAAAAGGGGATATTAAATAATTTCCCTTGCAAGTGACAATATCAAGGAAAACAAAGTTAATGTATAGTTCAGAAAAAAGAATAGATTGGTGGAAATGGACTTTCAAAACCACTTTATCCTTTGGGAATATTTTGATGTCGCATAAACCACTAGGGTTTTTCTATACCCAAACTCACATTGACTTTCAGGTTAGTTAGATGGGTGCAAAGCCCTGAGTGCGCATTTTTGTATTGGCTTAAAAGTGGCTTATTTCAGCTGAGCTTAAGCCTGTCCTTAATTGACTCGATTTAAATAAAAAATAGTGTCTATGCCCCCTTTTACAGCACTTCATCTTAAAAAAAAAAATCAGATTAAAATCTCATTTTAAAACTGCAACTTTTTACTGGCACTCCTAGGTAATATTTTGGCATCAAGACTGCACAAGGAGAAGGGGAAGTAAGTCTCTTTTTCTACACCTCTCTCAATACTACTGAGGAAGCAGATAACTTCATACCCAACAGATCTCCAGACTTGCTGGGTTTCTTAGAGGTCTATCACCAGTACAACCCAGTCTTCAACTTGACCCTAGACTTGGCTGCCAAGGAAGGTCCAACGACTGATGTATTTATACTCTAGTCTGGTCCAAGTTGCCTTCTAAGGCTCCTCAGAAAGGAGAGAGCCAGCAGTCTCTCTGGCAATGCAGGCTGTGAATCTCTCCACTACCCATGCATATCAAGCATAAGATAGGTTTGTACGGACTGGAAGCATTGCTCAGGCAAGAGGCAGACAAAATGAACCTGGACTTCAGTAGGTCACAGAACCAAAGCAATTAGCAGTGAAGAAGAGTGAGATTAGAAATGCTGCATCTTACCCAGCTACTGTGACTGAAATAAAACTACACATTTAACCCTGAACATACCCATTAGTTGATTACTTGTTTAAAGTGACTATTTTTAAAAAAATTTGGCCAATGAGGAGATGCAGCCCCATCTGGCCTTTAGCAGTTGGAAAGAGCCGAGTGCACTCAAGGGGTACAACTATACCATAGATAGGCATCAAATATTTGGATCCCAAAAGAGAGGAAGCGAGCCGAGCGTCTCCACTGGAAATAACTGCATTAAGGTTAGTGTGTACTCTTCACACAGAGACCATGCTCTTAATTGCCCATTAATAAACTAGCAAGTGACTAGAGGTGTTAATTTAGAAGCTACCTCTGCAAATCACTGCTGGATAGCCTCAGAACAGAAGATTCATACTTTGTGGAAAGCTGAATATTTAAAATGAGGAGTGGAAGACTGTCCCCTCACACTCAAACAACTGATTCGGCTACAGGCTAAGGTCACAGTGCTGAGTAAAATGTGCAATTAACCTTTGACTTGCTTAACTGACATGTCTTTTGACAAATTATAGCTAAGCTTCCAAAGTTGAAGTGATATTTCAGTTTCCAAGTTCACTGTTGCTCATTTTGTTTTCATTCTTGATTAAGCTTCTCCCAGATGCAAGATTTAGTCCTTGAGCAATACACAATCTATACTGGGTCCTACAAAACATGTTCTGAATAGAATTATAAACTTAAGACTAACAAAAATTACATGCAATATACAGAAGAGAATACAAGAAAATGCTTATCTGTCTTTGTCTCAAGACATGTGAAACTCAAGAGGCTATTTGCCAAGGAAAATGAAGAGAAGTACAAACGAACACAAAGTATACAGAAATCAAGTTCTCACCTTCGACAAGTTCAGCCTCAGAGTCTCCAAATACTTCATCTTCATAGCGGAATATATCATTATGGACATAGAACTTATTTGGAACAGATCCCTGTGGAAGGGAAAAGCGTACACATTTATAAGTTACTTGAACAGATGGATGTCTGGTCTTTACAGCTGACTGACTAGCTCTGTAAGCTTTGTGACCTCACTCCTAACTTCAAATATACATTTCTAGTGGAGCATAATATGAACACCAGCAAAATTATATAAAGTTCAGTTCTTTTAAAATCTTTAGCGTCCACAAATCCGCATTAATGATGGGTAAGTGGCTATTTTTCTTAACCAAATCCTATAGCTGTGACCAAAATATCAGTCAAAAATCTTCAAGACTTAAGGTAAAGTTGTCAGTTTAAACACTCAGGATTTATGCTTTTATATTACTGCATATAAAATTTCATTGATTTCATGGATACTTATTTGCGGAAACTTGCGTCCAAAAAGGCTATTTGACTTGCAGCAATTTTAAATTAGAGGCATTTATTTTTGCTTTTACTTAGGGAAAATAAAGGTTATCAGTTAAACGAGCTACTCAAATAGGTACATTTTACACAGCACCAGAGTTCAAGGAATTGAATAAAGGTTTCTAGTAAAAAGGAATACAAGCATTAGGAATAGGAATTTATTTTTTTACATGATCCTGATATAAAGGAATGCAGTAAGTCATGGTCTGTGTGGCTTACCCCAAATATATATTAGCTTTGCATTACTCAAACACTACAGGAGTGCACTGAGTTGAATAAGATTAAGTCTAAACTGTGAAACTCATTTTGTGAAAGGAACAAACTAAATTTAATTACAACCTGTGGGCTAAGTCCATAAAAGTCAGGGCCTTATGAAGTACTACAGCACTTACCATCTAATAAGCAGATTCTAGCTACAAGAACAGGCTTCTCACACTTGATCAGAAGAGACCATCACGATCATCTACTGACCTCCCCCATACACTCCTGTAATAGATCCCAGCCTCTGGCTGAATTACTTCAATTCTCACATTTTGATGGAAAGACTTCATATTACAGAGAATCTACCACTTACACTAGTTTATACCTGCAAGTGAACTTTGCCCCATGCTGCAGAGGAAGGCACTAAAATCTGAGGGTCTCAGTTTTCATAATTTCAAGGCAATCACGTTCCAATACATACTTACTTCTGGAGCTAGAACAAAGGTTTGCATAAACTTCCTCATTGGTTGCCCATTGTTAGACAGTTCCCCCATGACCTGCACAACTACACCATCACTCAAGGTTGCATGTGCATCAACATGACGAATCTTAGTGTGACATTCACTGAACTGTAGGGACATCACCTTCTTATGAATTTCCTGGAAATAAAAATAAAGATCTAATTTTAAAAGTAAGCATAACTGGAATTTAAACAGAGCTCATAGGACTAATTATATTTGCTCCTGAGCTAAGATGACCCAGGAGCTAGACAGACATTAGGTACAAAATGTTTATAGTTCTAATGTCAGTCAAACATGGGTGATGTCGAAGTCCTGCATAATGGTACCTACCTGGATTGCAGAGATCTGGCACACTGCTGAAAAATCACCAGTTCCTCTCCCAGAAATAAGTATATTAGTGTCTTCAGTTACAACATATATAACAAAAAAATAACCTTTTAGGAAAGCGTAACAGCAACACAAGTTGCTACTGTTTAATATTACAAACACATTTACAAAGGCCAGTTGCAAATAAGAAAAGGAAGTTACTCACTTTATGCAGTAATGACTGTTCTTTGAGGTGCGTGTTCCCATGGGTGCTCCACTGTAGGTGACGAGTCTTCCCTGAAGCCGCAGGATTGGAGACTTTTTCATCGCAGTTAGCAGTCGGGCCGTGCAGGCGCAGCAGCATCTCGTGCTGCTGGCGTTTTGACACTTGAGCATGGCCCAATCCCCTCTACTCAGTTCCTCTTCTACCGCAGAGCAATGGAACTCCAAGTAGCGGGAAGGAAGGGAGGGTCGTGGAGCACCATGGAGACATACCTCAAAGAACAGTCATTACTGCACGAGATGAGTAACTTCCTTTTCTTCTTCAGGTGATGTCCCTGTGGGTGCTCCACTGTAGGTGACTATAAAGCAGTGCTCGCTGAGGCTGGTGGGACTTAGGGTCACTGCTTCGTAGCGGCAGACAGGACCGCCTTAGCCATTGATGTGTCAGCCGCCAGTTGGGGCACGATGGCATAATTCTTTGAGAACGTATTGTCTGATGACCAGGTGGCCGCCCAGTAAATGTCTTTGAGAGGAACCCCATTAAGGAATGCCATGGATGTTGCTGTAGCACGGGTGGAGTGTACTCTTGGTGCCGTCTTTAGCAGGTTTGTTACCAAGGAAGTGGCACTAGAGGATGCAACCAGCTATCAGCTTAGAAGTGCGTTGTGTGGAAATTGGGTTGCCCCTTGAATAGTTTGCAATAGAAAAACAGATGTGGAGACTTGCAAAACGTCCGAGTTCTGTCGATGTAAAAAGCCAAGCCTTTCTGACATCGAGGGGGGGAAGCATGGCATGTGTAGGTGATTGATGTGGCTTTGGAAAAAATGCAGGCAAGACTAAGGGTTCATTAGTGTGAAAGCAGGTGTTGACTTTTGGTATAAAGGCTGGATGTGGTCTGAAAGTCACTTTATCTTTAGCAAAGACCATGTATGGTGGTCATATGAACCCATGGCCACATGAGGGTCAGTGAGGTTAAAAGTGGGATCTCATAAGGGTCTCCAGAACCAAAATCAGACCCCACGAGGGTATCTGTATTCTACGAGGTGGGTAGAGGTTCTGGAGGCCTTTAAGGAACCTTTTCGTCATGGGACTTAAACACCAATGACCCTTCTATGCGGTCGTGAAAGGCAGGAACGGCTGACAAGTGTACTTTTATGGAAGACATTAATAGGCCTTCACTCGAAGCCATATAAGTAGTCAAGTATCATATGGATCGAAGATTTATCTGGACTGAGTAGTCTCTGACACCAGGATGTGAAGCATTTCCATCTTTGCTGGTAAGTCGTTCTAGTGGCTTGCCTCCTGCTATGAAGGAGGACGTTTCTTACTTGCTCAAAGCAGGTGGCTTCTGCACCTCGGAACCAGACAGGAGCCAGGCATGGAGATGAAGGGTGTGTGGATCTGGGTGCAGTACCTTGCCAGCATTCTAGAAGAGGAGATTGTGCCACTGAGGGAGCGGGTGGGGTGACTCGATGGACATGTACTGTAGGTATGGGAACCAGGTCTGTCTGGACCAGGATGGGGCCACTAGAATGACTTGGGCTGCGTCCAGACAGATCTTACACAGGATTCTGGGGATCAGTGGTATTGGTGGGAAGGCATAGTAAATTGGTTCGTCCCATGGGATCATAAATGCATCTCCCCTGGATTCCTTCCCCAGTCCTGCCCGGGAGCAATAGAGAGCGCATTTGGAATTCCTTACAGTTGCAAAAAGGTCCGTTGTTGGATAGCCCCACCTGCGAAAGATGGAATCTAACACCTATGAGTGCAGTTCCCAATTGTGATCCATAGCAAATTTGCTGCTCAAAGCGTCTGCCACAGTGTCACTGGCTTCTGGTAAATATGCTGCTTTTAGCGTGACCCTATGCTGGACACACCAGTTGCAAAGGCAGACCGCCTCCACACAGAGAGATCGGGAATGTGGTCCTCCCTGTTTACGTAGAACATGGTGGTCGTGTTGTCTGTAAGAATACGGACGGTTCTGTTGGTGACGGATGAGGTAAAGTGCCTGCAGGCATTCCTGACCGCTCTGAGCTCTAGAAGGTTAATGTGGAATAGTGCTCCGTGTGGTCCATTTACCTTGCACTGTGTGGTGCTGTAGGTGCATGCCCCACCCTACAAGTGAGGCACTGGTTGTAATCTCGACTGATGGTTCTGGTTGAAAGAAGGGCACCCCCTCGAGTAGATTGTTGGGGGATATCCACTAATGAGAGATTCCAGGCCATGTCTGGGTATAACAACTGCCTTGTGCAGAGAATGCCATGATGACGTATAGACTGAGATCAGCCAGTGCTGCAGGGCTCGGACGTGTAGGCGTGTATACAGGCCATCCTTGCTATAAGTCCAAGATACGTTCCACAAAACTTGGACTTATAGTGAAACAACTTAAAGCAGGGAATTTTTTTCCCGCGGCTGACTTCCATTTAAGCAAATTGGGGGGAGTGTTTCGCACGACTTATAGCAGGGAAGGGGAGGACTTTTAACACATCAGTTCCTAGAAAAGTCAATGACTTTAGTGTGGAATGGATGTATACCGGGGCAACATAGTGGGGATGCCCTGTATTAGACCACATAGGTGGCAGCCACCATATGGCCCATGAGTTGAAGGCAGGTATGCACCAACGTATTGGGGCTGAGGAGTAGGGTAGTGACAATGTCGTGTAACGTATCAAATCTTTGCCATGGCAGATATGCCCTGGCTGATATGGAGTCGAGTCGTGCCCCTATGAATTCCAAGTCTTGAACTGGATTGAGAGTCGACTTCTGCTAGTTTATTAATAGACGTAAGCAGCTGAAAAGTCGTTAGACTTTAGTATCATATCATGTCCTCGGTTTCCATTCTGGAAAACCCCTTTATTAGACAGTCATCTAGGTATGGGAAGATGACAACCCCCTGACACTGAAGATATACTGCTACTACCGCTAGGACCTTTGAGAAGACTCATGGTGCCGAGAATAGACCAAAAGGTAGGACTTTGTATTAGAAATGCACGTTCCCAACTGTGAATTTCAAATAGCATCTGTGGGCAGGATGTATCACAATGTGAAAACATGCATCTTGTAGGTCGAGGGCTGTAAACCAGTCCCCTCTGTCCAGTGCTGGTATGATTCAAGTCAGTGGGATCATCCTGAATCGCTGCTTTCACAGCAATTTGTTTAGTTTGCGGAGGTCTAGGATCAGTCTCCAGCCCCCGTACGTTTCTGGGTTAGGAAATAAGTAGAGCCGAACTTCCTTCCCCGGTATGGTTCAGGTACTGCCTCTATAGCCCCTAGATGGAGAAGTCGATCGATTTCTTTCTGAGGGGTATCTCGTGAGAGGAGTCCCCGAAGAGGGGCCAGGTAAGGGAAAGGGTACGAGGGAGGGAGGTGAACGGAACTGAGTATCCCCTACAGATTATTTCTATGACGCACTGGTCGGATGTTATGGAGGCCCAGTGATGAAGGAATGGAAGTAATCTGTGGTCGAATAGATGTTTCTGGCTTTGTTGCATTGGATGGTTGAGAAGATCGGGCATGCCCTCGACCGATGTTTCAAATTTGCTGCTTTGGGGCCTGGCCACCAGAGGAGCGTGGTTTCTGTTCGCTGTTCCTCTAGGTGTGCTAGCTGGAGCAATTGTACTCATACGGTCTATATTGAGTACAGTTATAGTAGGAGTCCCTATTTTTAATAGTAGGGGGGTGTAACACCTGCGCTTGTACGGTGGTGTGTACATTTCCTAGAGTACGCAACATGGTACATGAATTTTTACTGTTGTACAGGATCTCATCAGTGTTGGTCACAAAAAGCTTGTCAAAGGGGAGGTTCTCCACCTTAAATTGAAGTTCTTTTGGGACTCCCGCGGCCTGAAGCCAGGATGTTCTCCTCATAACCACGGCTATAGCGGTTGTTCACTGCAGTATCAGCAACATCAATTGCACAAAGCAATGCTGTGCAAGCAGTTGTGTGACCCTCGTGTACGACTGCCCTGGGGATAGGCTTCTTGGTGTCTGGTAAATGCTCCATCAGGTCAGCTAATTTGGAGTAGTTGTCAAAATCGAGGTTGGCTAAGTGTGCCCAGTAATTGGCTATCCTAAGATGCAAAGTGGCAGAGGAGTACACTTTTTTCCCAAATTGGTCTAGTCTCTTCTGTTCTTTGTCTCTTATTTGGTTTAAGGTGCGGGGCCTTTACCCTTTGGCTTGCCACATCAACGACCAGCAAGTTTGGCCGGGGATAAGAGAACAGGAAGTCTAAGTCTTTAGGTGGGACAAAATATTTCCTGTCCGCCTTTTTGCAAACTGGCTAGGCTGATGCTGGTCCTCGGACACTTCCATAATCGCCTCATCTATGGGCAATGCGATTCTGCCCTGGGATGATGGGCGAATATTCTTTAGGAGACATTGTTATTTCTCCTTAACCGCCTGTAATTTTATTTCTTGGGAGGTAGCGACCCTCTTAAAAGATCTTGAAACTGTTTGAGGTCCCTGTACTATGTTCATCCTTAGGAGCTATCGCCACCTCAGGAGGGGAAAAAGGGCTGCCTTGTGACTGCACCAGCCAAGTGTCATCCTGATCGTTAGGTAATTGACTGTCCTCCTCCTCCAAGTCTGGTATGGATCCCATAGAGTGGGATGGTGAAGTTGGCAGTAGCCTATTCTGTGAGGATGGGGCAGTGGAATGGTATTAGGTGGTGCCCAATAATCCCAGGGTGCCCAATGCGGCTGGTAATGAGGAGGTGGATAGTACCAAGTTGGATGCCACTAGGGGGATATGGGCATGCTGCATAGCAATGCCCTTTCTGAGATGGGGTGGGAGATGACTGCTGCGAAGAGAATGCACTCCTCTGGTTGTAACTGGTCTCCCTTGAGCGCCCGTGTCCATATTGTGGCGGTGAGTAAGATGGGTACAGTGCCAGAGACTGCTCCCTTGATGGGAGTGGGGAGGGCCGTCTCTGCTCACTAGCACTCTCCTTGAGGCCCCTGCTGTTTGTCTTTCCTTCAGAGGCAGTCTGGTTTGTCTGTGGGCTGAGAGCCTGCAGCGGGGGAGGCACTGGAAAAGCTGCTGCACTAAGGGCAGCGCCGGAGATTTGCGGGCCCACTTTGCAGCTGGCTCCGCTCCACTCGCCAGTGCTGCACGTGTAGGCATTTGCTTCGGCGCCGGGGCTTGTCTGTTCGCTTTCCCCAGTGCGGAGGATGAGCAGGCGGCTCCTGTATTCATGCTCAGTGCCGGAGTGGGTGATTCCGAGGCAGACCTTGGCACCGCAGAGCTGGAGATGGCCGCCACATCTCCCCTGGTTATTCTGGGGGATGGATCAGGCGGTAAGGACCTGGCAGGAGAGACCCTGTCCCCTGATGTCCCTGAGGCATTGGGGAGGCTGATCTGTGCTGGGGGGAATCTGTCAGACAAGCTCACATTTTTGTGGGGTGTGTAACTCCCCCGAACATCTAATACAGCAGCTATGACAATCCAAAGCTGGGACAGATTCGCTGCAGCTGCAGCATTTCTTAAACCCCTGAGAGCCAGGCATATTAGAGCCACTGGCGGTTGGGGCTGAGAAAGCGGGGGGCTCTTAATTCAACTGTCGGCGAGTTCATATGGAGAGGCTGCCGTTTTATGAGGTTTTGATCTCCCCCTTCCCCTGGGGTTTGTTTTTTTCTTTTTCTTTTTTTTTCTTTTCGGAGCATAACTGGCTGGGGCAGAGAGAAGCTGCTGATGTGGCTAACGCTGAGGAAAGAGAGTGTTTCCCTGGTTGTTTTTGTTTCTCTCTTTGAAGTGGAAATAAATTAACAAGGTGATCTGTAATTGAATGAGGTCAAAAGGTTGTGAAGAGAGTGAAATCCTTCTGTGAGGAGAGACATGCCTGAGGCGGCAGGAGAGCTCCATCCGTGACCTTGACCGAGGGCGGTAGAAGAGGAACTGAGGGGAGAGGGTCAGGCCACACTCAACTGTCAAAACTCCAGCAGCGCGAGATGCTGCTGCACATGCATGGCCCCCGACTGCTAGCTGCTATGAAAAAGTCTCCGATCCTGCGGCTCTGGGGAAGGCCCATCACCTACAGTGGAGCACCCACGGGGACATCACATGAAGAAGAATTGAACGTCAGTAATTTTTAAAGATACCTACTCCACTTGCATAATTATCCATCCAATAGCAAACAGTCTGACTTTGAATGAGTAGGCAATACTGGGCTACCCCCTCTTACATGGTCAGCTGTGGAGATGGTTTCCAAAGATTAGATGTATGGGACTGATGTAGCTATATGCAATGTTAATAGCTCTGTCATAGCAGCCAAGTCAAATATTATGCATGTATGTCATTAGCTTGCTTGATCTACCTATTCTTGATCTACCTTTAGTTGCTGCTTCATGGCAGCCTCCCCCAACCCGATGCCCCCACTGCTGCTTCTGATAGAGGCAGCAGCGTGGGGGGTGGGTGTCACAGCAGAGCCAGTGCTGGGGGGAACCAGCTTTTAAGAGAGCTGCCCCACTGGATCCTACTCCTCACCCTTGCTGACTCTGATACAGAGGCAGCAGGGGGCCGGGGAAAGCGAGTAGTCAAGAAGATTAATTGTCTACTTGACTACTCGTTCACATCCCTAATCCTCTCCCTGCCTTCTTTGCCAACAATTTTGAACCCTGTAATATTAAGCATCAACAATCTCTGATGACAGCTAATGAAATCAAAACATTTTAATATTTACAATTTCCCTTATTCCATCCCACTTGGCCATTCTTAAAGGACTTCAATCACACTATAATGTGAAAGACAGATGGTTTAGCACTGCCTTTGTCTTCAAACCTTACATTGCGAGTATCTCTGATGATGAAAGTGGGTACATATTGCCACTAAAAGCTACTATGCATGGCACCTAACAAGGTAAGTGAGGACATGAGCCAGCAAGCCGTACTAGAACACAGCAATAATCTCTTTGCCATCAATACCAGTTGGTGAATGCTTCACCAAGCAGAACAGAAACAATGATGTTCCAAACAATGCCGTAATTATGAGAGGGGAAATACTTCTGCATTGTCCAAAACTGTTAAACCCGGAAAGTGGGAGAGAAGGCAGATTTAGGTGTGCATGGCCACTTTCAACTACATACAAAGACCTCGCTACTGACTGGTTGAAGAAATGCTTCTCCTCTCCACCACAGCTAAACTCACATTTTAGGTGAGCTTCAGCATTGTAGGGTAATTGCCGATTAAGTATGAAGTACATAAGCACGTGCTGTACCAGTAGTCAACAGAAGCAGCTGCAGTGCTGTGAATTTAAGGACTAATCAAGACAAAGCTAAGACCGTCACTATAGCTGCTCCACCATGGATATCAATGGAGAAGGATGTAGGACATTCCATGATAAGAAAGGGGAATTTTTGCATGCAGTTTAGATAGGGGGTAAAAAGTAGTTAATGCAAGAGATTAAATGCAAAACAAATAAACTGGATTTAATTAGCAGTTAATACGGTTTAATCAGTTAAACAAGAAGAGAATACCAATTTAAAATTATAAATATTTTAGATGTTTTTCTAAGTTTTCAAATATATTGATTTCAATTACACAGAATACAAAGTATACAATCCTCACTTTTCATTTTGATTACTTTTTCTTACTCTAAAAATATTTGTAATAAAAATTAGGGCTGTTAATTGCAGTAAACGTGACAAAAATGTGTTAATTTGTTTTTAGGTTATGAGCGTTAACAGCACCTGGGGGCACCATGCTCAGGGGGACACTGCCGCATGCCCCCCAGGACAGGGGGTGCCCTTCTCCACTGCAGCTCCTGCTTCTTACCCCGGACATGAAGCCACCCATGGCCAAGCTGCTCCAGACCAGGAGCCTCTCTCTGTCTTCTGCACACAGTGAGGCCACGCAAAGCTGACCCCTCCCCTAACCTGTTTCATGGGGCACCACTAGGTTGGGAGGCAGGATGAGCTAGTAGCATGCAGGCTTCCGAGTGCTCTGCTTAAAGAGACAGCACTTCTCACGCACACACACACAGCTGCCCCAACACCAAAAATAGTTAAAGAACTGGTATTCCATTATTGTTTAATAGTGCCATTAAAACTGCCATCACAACTAGCAGCAGGAAGGCCTATGGAGTTCAAGGATGGGTGCCTGCACATCCAAAGAGTTAAAGCACCCTCTGAAACCTACTTTGAGAAAAACCAGCTGGGAGGGGACAGTGGTTTTCTTGACAGGGATGACTCTGCAATAAAGGGCAAAAAGAAGCCACCCCCTACAAACACACAAAATTATCCTTCACAGAACTAGAGAAGGTCTGGATTGCTAGCTGTGAAAGAAGAAGGGTCATCTATGATTAGAGTGGTTTAAGTTTACTACTCAGACCTTGTGCTGTTCTTTGTTTAGCTGTATCATCCTAAATGCAATTACACTGAACTGTGTTAAATGAGCCTATTGCAAGTCAGGAATTAGGGGGCAGAAGGAGCTCTGAAATACACTTTTCCTGGTAATCACTGGCCAAAGTAGTTGGAGAAGAATGGTGGTGTGCAAACCACGCACATCAAATTCCTTTCCACATTTTGCAGAATCTACCAGATCAGAGGAAGAGGGTAAGCACAAATTATCTTCCCCATCAATGATATGGAGGAACTACCCTGACCCAGGCATTAGCTACAAGAGCTGGAAATTAGGGCTCTGCCACTTGCTATGAAGGAGTCCATCAAGAGAGGTGGGGACCAGGAAGGTACTTTGCAGAAGGGCTCCTGCAGAGGGTATTAGTGAACCCATTCCCCAAGACAGGAGTTTCCAGCTGAACCAGCGTAACTGGGAGATCACACAGATACATGGCTTTGAAAGAACTCAGGTGTGTCTGTGCCCAAGAAAATACACAATTCCTTCTGGAACGGACTCTGGTGTCCCAACTTGATTTAAAAAGACCACCATGGTCACCCTGTCTGGCTTGATTGGTACCTGGAAAGGGAGGAGACTCAAGCCAGCCTGATGGCCTCAAGTGCCAAGATGATATGGAGCTCTCTGAAAGAGGAAGTGTTCCCTGAACTGAGGGGAAACAAATCAGAAACTCCTCTGTGGAGACTGGCACCTTGATGAACAGGGAACCTCTTTATGGTGTGGGATCCAGCCCACCACCAAATGAGAGGTTACTTAACTGGATGAGATAGGAGACATTAGGCACTTCAGATATCCTCCCACAAAAAAATCTCCTCACATTGCTGAGGAGGATCAGGAATGGAATCTGATTCAGAAATACGATATCTGACAGAATAGAGCTCCAAGCAAGGCCTTGTATGGCCAGATAGACTAGAAGTACTCATTGATAATTTTTCCCCCAGTCTAGTACGTCTGCATCTATGGATTCACTCCCTTGACCAAATAACCTGTACGTATACTAAATTTACCACTTCCATGGTATCTACGAGCATGTCTGAGCTATTTTACCCACCAATCCAGGTCACTGAATATTGTCGATTGATTCCCAAAGCTTTCTGGAAGGCATGGGCTCAAACAAGTCAGTTGTCCCAGAAGGAGTTTTGTGGACCCTTAACCTTCCACATCAACATACCTGTTAGGTATGTAAGCGACTAGTCGACTGTCCGATAACAAATGCTTATTGAATAGTAGACTAGTGACTATCAGAAAGAGGCAGCAAGGGAGGGAGTGTGGGGGGGGAAAGGAGGGGAGCAGGATGTGGTGCTGGGAGGAGCCGGCTTAAAAGCCATTTCCCCCCAGTGCTGTCTCCATGGGGAGAAGGGGCAGGGGCACAGTGGGGAACTGGCAGCGCTTCCGCCTTTCAAATGTAGCAAGAGCCCTGCTCCCTTGAAGAGCTAGGGAGAGCCTGGGGCAGCTAGGGACTCAAACAGTCCCCCGCTGGCCCTGCGCTCCCAGCACTTTGCTTTTGAAATGTACAAGAACCCTACCAGGGCTCTTGTACATTTCAAACAGCAGGGAGCGCAGGGCCAGCAGGGAACTGCTTGAGTACCCCGCTGGCTGTGCTCCCCATGGTGCTTCCGCATTTCAAAGGCGGAAGCGCCCTTATTGACTAATCAAATAGCCAACACAAATTACATCCACTATTCAATCAGTTGATTAATCTAAATTTTACATCCTTAATACCTGCGTGAACTAGGAATGTTACATTGCAGGTAATTAGCAAATCACGTAGTTGATGGAATTTTCATCGACTACTTGATTAGTCAGTAAGGGGGAAATAGAGTCACAGCAGGGTTGTCTCCAGGCACAGGAGCTAACCCTATGCGGCTCTGACTTTTAACTGTATTAAGAACCACCAGGCTCTTAATACATTTAAAAGGCATATGCATTGCAGGGGGGTGCATGGGGAAAGAGAGACTAGGTTTGAGCCGGGAATCAACTGATTCCCGGCTCACACTGGTCTTCTACTATGCTTTTGCCCCCCCCACCCCCCAGATGACACTGGGGGAAACCATCTTTTAAGCCAGCTCCTCTCAGCACTGGCTCCTGCTCCCCCCCTTGCTGCCTCTCTCTGATAGAGGGAGCGGGGGGGGGGACGGACGACGACACAACTACTTAAGTCATTATATCCTTATTGAGTAGTCAACTAGTCGCTTACGTCCCCTAATGTGAACGATAAAGACACCTCACTTACACTGGTAATAGCCACTTCACAAATTATATATTAGCAGTCCTCTATTTGCTATAAAAGTCAGCCAAAGCAGTCCAGACAAGTATGGATTTTAAGCTCATGTCATTATACAGTACATGAGAGAGGTGGTAACTAATGTATAATAGCTTAGTTATTGAAGAAAAGCATATTGCAAGTAAACTGTGAAATAACAAAGCTGATAGGTCAAGACGTTAGTATCAGGGTCACTACTCTTAAAATGCAGATTACGTAATTGATTTAGATACGTACAGCTTGGCCATACACTGCTTCCTGGGGCTTCCCACTGGCATCCAGTCCACCATGGACATAAGACCAATTCCTGCCATAAAACCTGCGAAAACAATGAAGCTTCAAGGTTAGGCTTTTGACAGTAAAATAAACCAATGTCTAGTGTCAAAGACACTATGCATTTAAGTCCAGTGTAGTAGTGTTAGCATGGTTTTGGGTTTGTTTTTTAACAATTAGATTCTGCAAAAGTGGCAGCATCTCTACATTCAGCTGCTTCTACAACTCCTGAACATTGGAGGAAGAGAACCTTTTAGATCCTCCAGAACTTTATTTACAATGACTACCTTGTTTATAATGAGCCCAACCATACTTTGTTTTGTTTGCTTTTTAACACTTGTAGTTAAGCTTTGTTGCCATTTTACTTTGGGCACATTTCAAACACATGCATCTCACTGTGCTAGAGAAAGGGTGCCATTAAGATTTCAGGCTATACTGGTATCATCTTTTTGTATCTTTAGTAGATTTTTCCAGAATTAAGTATTTCACAATGATGCATCTGCAGTAAGATATATTAATAGAATACTACTGGCTAGTGATGTAGTCACTGAAAGGATAAACTAATTGAATTTCAGTACCTTTGTATTTTTTCAACAAAAAGTAAAATAGTAATAATCTACATATGGCACACCCAATGTAACATGGAGATGGAAAAATTAGGGAATTTATTTGTATATGTCCCCCCCAGCCAGTTTTCAAAACTTTCTTCTGCTGCTAGTTGTATTGCATCAGTTTAGTGCATGACAGAATTTACAATGTTAATTTCAATTAGTCTTCCAAGCATTTTATCCAGTTAACTGCTGAGCATTAGTTTTCACTTTTTAACAAGACATTAGAATTTTTATTCACTAGCAAGAAACGTGTCCCAGAAACACAGCAATCCCCCCAGATCCTGGCCTTACAGTCCTGAACTGAGTAACAAACCCACTAAGGTGCAGACCTGCCAAATTGCTAATCATTCAGAGTTAGTGATCCCATCCAAGACATGGCTTCCAATTACAAGTTACAGCTCCATGGGGGAATAAATGTTTAGCTCCCACATATACAAATCTACAATTCCCATCCATAACAGATCACAGCTGGTATAGTACCAGCAAACCCACAGATGTCATTTGGGGGTAAAACTCCTATCCAAACATGGGAGCAACAAAGCTACCTGGAGTTGCACTCATAGATCCTGAAGAACCCATGCTACTAGGCAGGGATGTAAAATCCCTTTTATTCAGTTAACCAAGTAAGCGTTCATGTTAACTAGTTAACAGATTAAACAGGATCCCGGGCTGGGAACTGCTCCGGCCCGAGTGGAGTAGCGCCCTGCCCATGGCTCTGCCGGCTCCGCATGGCAAGGGGGCTGCCAGCCAACCCTACCTCCCAGTGCTGAGCAGCAGGGGAGCTGCTAGGACTGCCCCCCACCTTTCCCGCCCAGCCCTCCACAGCAGGGAAGCCTGGGGAGGCTGGAACAGCCCTCTGCCCGCAGCAGGCTGTGGGCTGCTCCTGAGCACCAGCTAACTGTTACTCAGTTACCCGCTGACATCTCTACTACTAACTCAACTTTGAGGCTGCCTAGCATCAAGAATCTCCGGGGTTGTCCTGAAGCTTTTACTGGAAAGAAAAGATCCTGAACACTAGTCATTGAGGATCCAGGATAATTCCCGCAGACTGATGTAAAATACCGTCAAGCCCTTAAAACCACAGCCTCTATAAATGTAATGGTGTAGCAACAGTTCAAGCAAACCGCACACAAAAATGCTTCAGGAACTGTGACAGACACTACTGTCCTTCACAAGAAGCTATGTCCCATGGTCCCAAGCTAAGACAACTGGTTTGGCTTGTGGTTAGAGATCCCCAAGATACCTTAAAGTATGTCATTTCAGAGCAACAGCTGAGAAGAGATGAGACAGTCCAGCATTTTCACTAAGTGCTCAAAGGTGTGATCTGTACTCAGAATACATCCTGTAGTACAGGAGACTAGCTGGTGAAAATCCTAGAGCATTCCCAGGAGCTCAGTGAGCCTGATGACAGTGCCAGAAGGTCATTTAAAAATATGCAAAGAGGCTTAAGACTAATTATCCTTGACGCACTGTTTCGTTAAGGCCCTTCCTTGATACAGAATGCTCAGGGTCAATAGCTCCTGCTGCCTGACAACACGTACAGGAGCTGCTGGAGAACTGCTTTTCACAGAAGCAGCACACACTGAGTTTCTGGGACTAGAGCTGACAAGCACCCAGCACTGATCTCCCCTTGAAGCATCAGACTTTTCTCCAATATGTAAGGAGTCTCAGCAATCTGCTCAGTTAGATTTCTCTACTACCCTGATTATCTCTTAGAGAACAGGAACAGAATTAAAGCAAATCAGGTATCACTCTGAGGACAAGGCTAAAACAAAAACTGCAGCCGCCAACTCCAGAAAAGTGTTGAATTGCACAGACTAAGCCCCAAAATCAAAACTGCTGAATCTTCCAGGCAAATGCTAAAGCAGCAACCAATAAGACTAGGACTGACTGGAGCCTGAAGGAAGGGACCTAGTATCTTGCTTACGAGCAGCACGTGACCAGAGCTGGAACTGTATTATCACATCTCTAGAGAAGGCAGCTTTCTGCAAGATTTTAAAAGCAGACACCACTTACTAGCCCAAGAACTAAGCAAGGAAGGACGAGTGCCATCATGCCTTTGCCCTAAAATATACATCATCTGCAACAAATGAAGAACTGTGCACAATATTTAGGTAACAGTACATATCAAATTTATAAGAAATAACTTGAAAATGTAAAGTCTCAGAAGGGTAGCCATGTTATTCTGCAAAAACAATGAGGAGTCCTGTGGCACCTTAGAGACTAACAGATTTATTAGGGCATGAGCTTTCGTGGTATCAGAGGCAGCAGCGCTGGGTTTGGAAGGCCAGCAGGCAGAAGCCGGTACAAATGGGGACCCAGCTTAAAAGCTGGCTCCCCACGAGCACTGGGTCCCAGAGACACCTTTCCCCCTACCCCCATGCATGCTGTTACCTCCCACAGAGGCATCGGGGAGCTGCACCGCAAGGATATGGTGCTCACAGGGAGCCAGCTTTTAAGCCAGCTCCTCACACCAGCTCCCACCTCCTCCCTCCCCTGCTGCCTTTGATACAGAGGCAGCAGCGGTGGGGGGGCCTGAATGTAATCGTGAGAGTTAACTGATGAGCCCAGGCTCATTGGTTAACCGTGTACACGGATACACATTCACATCCCTAATATAAACTCAGAAAAAACTAATTATACAGGAGAAGAAAATGAACCTGATTACACAGAGCCATGAAATGCACAAAATAAAGTTAGCAAAAAATATTTATTGCAATCTTTTGGCTATGCAGTCCTTAGCAGGTACTAAACATTCAAAAAGCAATAGGATTTTCTAGTTGTGTCTAGCTAAAATGACCCAGATGAACCCCTGCACTGCCAGGATGCTGGAAATTTGATTTTTTTACCTATGAGTTCAGGGGTTGTCTCACTACATCACTTTGCTACAGTTTTAAGAAATTCATCTAGCACTCTACAAGAGCAATTTGTAAACATACAGATGCTATATCTGCCTGAATAGCGACATACAATAACATACTCAAAGCATACACATTTTATAAAAGATAAAGATAGCTTTCACAGTACAGCTGCAACTAGGGATGTGAATGGATAACCAGTTAACTGGTACCCAGGAGTGGCCCGCCATGGGCGGAAGGCTGCCCAGCCTAATGGGGGGCCGGGACCAGAAGTTGGCTGCTGCCGCAGACAGGGCTACAGGCTCCTGCTGCGCACACCACACACACACGCGCCCCCCTCCCCCCCCCGTGGAGAGGGAATCCCACCTTAATTGGTTAACCAGTTAAATCTAAGGTATAACCAGTTAACTACCTACCTTTCAGATAAGGGCATAATTTTAACATTCCACTCCATGAGTTTAGGAGTTGGAATCAGATTATTCTCAAAGGTAGATACAATTTATTTTACATTCATCCAAAAATACATTCTGCTTCTTATATTCAAGAATACACAAGTTACTTACGGATAAAGTGATTACCTGTGCAAGAAGTCAGGAGCTTTATTTAGCAAAGTGTAGTACTGCCTCACAAACTCCCGCCCGACAAGCAGGGGGCTTGGCTTCTCCATCACCATTTCTTTGGTACACAGTGTCAAATGCTGTAATTAAAGTAAAATTAAGAAATTACTTAAAAAACAACCCTGCGATTTAACATGTCCTTCCACTCATCCTGTCACACCGTTTATGAAAGCCTGTGCAAAACAGGAATCACTATTTGATAAGAAACTACTGCACCAACATGTAGTCTCAGACTCAAAAATACCCAAGTAACTCAAGACTTCTGTAGTTTAATCATTATCTAATTTGCAAGACTTCAAAGTAATTAATAAGCACAATAGTGTCAGTTAAGACAAGAGGCAAGCTATACTTGTCAAATTCATTTAAATAAATACAACAAAATTATCCAAAACACTGGCAATTACAATTAGATTACTCTTTATTAGCACAAGATTGATTGAAGTCATTAAAACAGTTTCTTAAGAAGACTGTTAGCAACTTGTGTCCTTTGGTCTTTTTATCTTTCAGCAGCAGTACAGGCACTCAAAGCAGAAAACATACCAAGAGATGCTCACCACCTTTAATATAAACACACTTATCTACCCTGGAAGTCTTCTTTTCTTAAAGGAATTATCCATCAACACAAGTCATGGGAGAAACTCCTTAGCTATTAGAAATATCTGATCTGTCAAGATATCTTTACTGACCATGCTCTGACATCAGATCTCTGAATTTTCCAGCTCAGTTCCTCAAGAGTAGGAACTCAAAGTCAGGTATATTTGGCCCAAACAAGAAACATCCTGTAAGATCCCAAAACTCGGGGAGTGCAATAATTTTAAATTTCTCTGCTTCAGAAACAGGCTCTACACAGCAGAATTCCTTCACAGTCCATCAATGTAAGGAGTTGAAGAACTGTATTGAATATCTGTGGCAATGGTGCCTAAGACCATGACTGAAAACTTCCTGAACGCTAGCAAAGACGACTGCTCAGCTTCAATGTACAGGCTTTGACATGATCCAATTGCAAGCCAGTCAAACTGTAGCAATGAGCAGAATACAATTCTCTATACTCACTCCTCTTTGTGACAGCATTGCCCATAGCATTCAAGCCAAAAGGAGAAGAGCAAAGGAAAGCTGAATAGCTTTAGTCTGCTCTAAAGCAGAGGTAACAGCATAATCTGAAAAGCTAGCTAAAATGTATGAAACCCCTGTGTGGGTACTCTCCTTCTGAATTAAAGTGGTCTTAATTAGTTTTACCTAGTGAATTAAATTGAACCAAATTAAAGTTACTAATTTTGAACAGTAAGGTCCACACAAAGTTTAATGTAATTTAACAAATCTACTTAACATTTTTCTGAGTGTCTCAGGATAGACAAATTTAAGACAAGCTGACTGAGGTAGGAAAAGGATGATTTGTCCCAACCATGCTCAAGAAGCAACCATGCTAAACACCGTGCAAAGAAGAGAGGACTTGCAAGTTGGAACTAAGCAACTTTTCCTGACTATGTGATACAAGCCATGGAAAATACTCAGACCATTAGAACTGAGCCCTGAATCCTACCGTAATTCACAATTGTGCACACACCACTTAGAAGAATGCAAAGCACAGAGCCCTTTGCACCCACGCTTGGGGAGGAGCACATCATGTAGGCTGTACAGTCAACATAAATCTTCTTTCCCAATAGAAATATCTTTCATTAGTCAGTACAGAGAGAAGAAAAATAAGATGACCACATTGGCAAATTAAAAAAAAAGAAAAAGAAAAAGAAAGAGAGAATCTCTAAATCTTGATTTAGGGAGCATTGATCAAAGCATGACCTCTCTCAATGTCTTTTCACCTAACCATGAATGACAACTGGTAACACTGTTTGAGATACAACCTAGACTTAGAATCCTATTACCTGACAGAACATGATCTGATTGTCCATTTCAACGCAGACTGCTCCCTAGTCTACCAAGATTCTGAAAGTCTTTGCAGTACATGTGACTATCCCAATTCCCCAAACTAAGCATGCATAGTTTTTGTTTCTGGATAAAACATTCCCTGTGTGATTTTTCCTGCATGAACGCCCTTAACCAGGCTATATAGCGATCCTATTCAAACCAAAACTGGAAGATCTGTTTTAACTGAGTACTGTCCTTGAATTGTCACTGAACCAAAGTAGTCTTATGGTCATCTGTTCCTTGATAGAATGGGCATTTGTCTCTACCAAAACTTGAAGGGGCCAATAAAATTCTCATGCAGAAATAAGTAAACACAAGTCACAACTGTGGTATCAGTATTGACACCACTTCAGTTTCTGAATCTCTTTTACATAGGTGTCCCTAATGAGCTAATAGGTAGGCACACTGCAGCAAGCAGTGAATTGGCCAAAAGGAACACAATTTCCACTACAGTCACAATCCAACATCTTTGGGAAGCAAACATCACTATGGAGACTATGCAGCATAGAAGTCAGCTGACTAAAACATCAATTTAATTCTGGTCTTTCAGTTCAAAAAGTCTTAATTCATGTCCAGCAATATGAAAATTGATACAATTCAATCTTTTCTTATTACATAATCCTACTTCCCAGAAGACAGAGCATTCAATACACTGAAGTGGCACCTTCATGAGAAAGTGGTTGATTTGTGAACATCAACAATCCCTAAAAAGATGATTCAACTTGCTAACCAAAGAAATTAGAGGTGAGAGAAATTCAAAGGCTGCAGGAAGAGTTAACACTGAGAAATGCAAAGGCATGTGAGTCTTAGAAGGTGAAACAGAGGGCATGACTCAGCTGCCTGGCAATAGGTCTGGAGATCAGCAGATGTACAACAAAACTAAGAAACAACCTGGACCTGCTGGACACTTCAGTAACTTGTGAAGCCTGTCCTACCCCAGAGAGTGTCTAATGCCCCAGCACCTGCAGCTAATGATAATGTCTCTGGGTCATGCTTGCAATGATGCACCAATACCATTGCTTCTCAGTAAGTCACCGACAAGTTCACAGAACCAGCACTTAGGTGAAAAGGTGGATGGAGGAAATCAATATTAGGGACTGTGTGCTCCAGCCCCACAGGGGAATGGCGGGGGAGGGGTTGGAGTACCAGCGTGGGCTCCCCAATGCTGGGGAGGTCAGAGGCTGGATCCAGGCAAGCTGGGGGCCACATCTGGCCCCCAGGTCTTAAGTTCCCCACCTCTGGTATAAAGCTGAATCTTATACTACTGAATCCACAGTGAAGCCTCCTCCCTGGGAGCAGAGTGACAACTCTTGACTGCCTGGCTCCCGGGGAGGTGCCACCGCTTTTCCAGGAGCCAGATGAGTTTAACCGAGACCATTAACCAATAAGCATTATCGGTTAAACAGTTAAGCGATTAATCTTACATCCCTAATCAGTAGTACCTCAACAATGCACTCCTTGTGCTGGCATGTTAGCAGGAAGGAAGCTGGCACTGCAATGCATCACAGCCCAACTCTGCCCAATCACAGACATCTCAATAGGAGACGGAAACGGTTCTCAGCACATCAGTGCAGCAGATTAAGCCATTTTTAGAACAAGCCCTCAGCTTCACTGTCACCTTAATAAATCAACACAGGGGACAAAACCTCCTGTATGTCTCAGAACCCTGCTATCTTGCCCACTACATCACCACAGGGACAGAAGCTAGCTTCTCAGCGCCAATCCCACGCTGGGACACTGGGGTGGGGGTGGGGGGATCAGCAAGCCATTCCTAGTAAGATAGCACGAGAGAGGAAACTGTCTCCCAGATTCTGTAACTCCACTGGCACCTTGGCAGAGGGAGAAGCCGCGGTATAGACCAGGGGTGGCCAACCCGTTACAGGCAAAGAGCCAAAATAGTTGTGCATATAGCACAAAGTCGGGGGGGGGGAGAGTTGTCGAGCCCCCCAAAAAAGGACTCCCCCTTTAAGAAACACAGTTAAAGGCTTTTTGGCCACATCAGGCTCCCACTGGCTGCCACCATCTTGAATCGCCGTGCCAGACGGCTCCCCTGCCCCAGTGAGCACAGGGAGCTGGGGGCAGTTTTCAAGGGCGGCTTCACGAGCCGCGGGGACGCCTTTGCAAGCCGCTCTTTCGGGGGGGGAGGGAAGGGGGAAGAGCTGCATGCGGCTTGCGAGGAGCAGGTTGGCCACGGCTGGTATAGACACAATCCCTGGAGTGACCCTGGCACATCGGGGGAAGGCAAAGGAATCAGCCTCTTTGTTCTGCCATTCCCTTAATGCACCAGAATGGAGGGTGTTGGCTACGTGAGGTCCGCTGGCAGCTGAATGCTGCTTTTGGGCTGAGAGAATGCACAGATATGCCTCACACTGTCATACTCCCAACAACATAGACTAATCTTGGTCAGTTGATCCAGCCTATCAGCACCTCCACATCACTCTCTCAGAATACTGTGTCACAGGGGGCAGGGTCATGAAACCAGACTAAGAGCAACATGGCCACCATTTTACCCACATGGCACCCTGTAGCTCTTAGAAGGCATACAAGTTTCCAGGAGCACCTCAAACTCAGACACAGAGGCATAAGCCTCTTCCTGACAAGCATATCAGATCTCAGCTTCAAGACTTGCATTATCAGCATAGCATACCATTGCATGCAGTGGTATGATATGCTGATAACACAAAAGTCTTGTTAGGCACTGGCTACCTTTTTCACATCAGTGTGCATGTCTTGCACTGACTGGAATGGAGTACAAGCACGTGACCCTTTTGGAAACTGCTGTACCTCATGTGCCATGGCACCTAATTTTCAATTCCTAAGCTAACTGCCAATCCTCAAATGAGCTGCCATCTACACTGTAAGAAGCCCAGTCAGAAAAAAGCCAGCCTGATCAAATGGTTTTGCCCAGAGAGAGACTCAAAGCTAAGTCAGAGGTGCAGCTGAACAGCTGTCACCAATATCCCAGGCTCAGCAACAACAGGGAACCTATAGGAGTGAAATAAAATATTTGTCAGCCATTGAAGTCTCCGGCAGTTTAGCTCAGTGAAGCAAGAATCAAACTGAGCTTCAAGCCAAGTGTCAATGCCAAGGACTGCTAGCTATTAAAACTGACAAACAAAATCACTTTGGAGGCAATAGCTTTAAAAAAAGCAAAGCTCTAAGATAAACAGCTGGTACAGGCTGAACCTAAAATACTTAAATGAGTTAAAACTTTGAGATAACGAACCAAAGACGACTGTATGCTCAATCATCACAGAAAATGTAAAGCGCCCAAAGATGACATGCAGATTTAGAACTGTGGGAGCTCCAACAGGGAGCTGTTGATAACCACATATAAAAAGGAATTGTCTGGAAAATTCAAAGGGCTTAAAGGACTGAGGAGAGAAGAAACGTTTGTATTTGTGACGGATTTCACATAGCAAGTCTGAGTGCAAACCCCCTAATAAATTTAAAATTTTAATGTATTTAAAATCTATAAATATTTTAGAAACTGTGTGTATGTGTCCATGAGTCCACTCGTGAGACTGTCTGTTCAAGAGGTCCTAAACGATAAGAGCCAGGAACACCAAATTTTATATGCAGCTTCCTCTTATCCTAACTTAAAAGCAAGGTCAGGGCTTGGATGTGCCAGGAAAACATGATGTGCCTGGAATAGGATTGTTTTTCATGAAATGGAAAGGGGGAGGAGGTCTAGCAGGAGGGACTTATACTGCAGAATGATCACAGGAGAGCAGCAAGGGGCCAGAGATGGAGACTAGGATAGCAATAACTTTACTGGGTCAGCAGGGGTAGAGAAAAGGACATCTATCTACTACATATTAGGGATGTGAACAATTAGTCAAAAATGCTTATCATATAGTCGACACGCTAGTCGAATAGTCATTCCCCCACCTTGCTGCCTCTATCAGAAAGCAGCAGCAAGGGCGGGGGAGGAAGGGGTGTTTCACAGCGGCAGCACCACATGGAGCCCGGGGTCAGCTTGGGGCTCCCCACAGTGCTGCTGCTTTGAAACACCGCAGGGAGCCCGGTGTCAGGCTCCACGAGGTGCTTCAAAGCGGCAGTGCCGCATGGAGCTCGGGGTCAGTGGGAGACTCCCCCGCTGACCCTGGGCTCCCCACAGCACTTTCACTTTTGAAGCATAGTAACAACCTGGGGCTGTTGCTACACTTCGAAGGCAGAAGCGCCCTTACTGACTAATCAAATAGTCAATGCAAACTGCATCAACTATTCGATTAGCCAATCAATCAAACTTTTACATCCCTACTATATATTTCAGAGAGTTTGTTTACATCTCCTCCGGGGCAACCTACATACTGAACCCCTCATCCCTACTCCCACCCCAGAACAATGATTTAAATGAACAACAAAACTTAGACTTAAGGACCCAAGCAACACCAGATAAATCTTCCAGTATTTTATAAAGGCAAAAAATCACAACGCATGCCAATAAATACCCTTCTTTAATACTTGATGTGTCTGGGTATTTTCGGGAAGAAGCAAATACATAAGTCTGAATAGTGTGTGAAATCAAGATATCACAGCAACAATGGTTATTACTTTAAGAGTTCAACAAGTTTAAGACTGAAGGTGACTTCCTTCCCTCCCCACGCTAAAACTGTCACCCTGTATATTAAATATAAAATTGCACAACTAAGCAGTCAGAAAGTGCAACCAAAAGGACAAATGTGGGAGCCTGCATAACCTCATCAACTCCACTATGACTGTGGTATGCACCGAACTCCACATGACTCAGGAAGGGAAGCTAGGACGTCCTTAAGTCGTCACTGGGAGAGGGTTTTTTTTTTAACGTGACTAATGTTTAAGGACATTCTAACAGTGGCCTGTGATCCTTATGCCCTCCCAAAAGGGGAAAGTTCGATTAAAAAATGGCCACTGAACAAGGAAATGCTAGTTATGGTCTCTTTACAAGACAGCTATCGCTACAAGAAAAACTAATTCATAGAATCATAGAGCTGGAAGAGACCTCAGGAGGTCATCAAGTCCAGCCCCCTGCCCCACAAATGCAGAGTTGTGGCAACATTTCACACTCAATAGTTACACCATCTTGACTCTTGACCTGCATGGATGCAAGCGGGATTAGAGACTTCACAGAATATAACAAATTTAACAACTTGATATTTACCTGCGGCCAGAACCTCAGATCAGCATTTCTATTCATACACTTACATGGACCCTCATGTTTTCTGCAGCATTATTGATCCAGGGAGTTCTTGAAGCCTGTATCATATTTCACAATAGACTAGCAAGCTTAAGAGGCGGTAAAGTACCAGAACTAAGTACATAGTAAATTCATGGCCATGAAAAATGCATCACGGACCATGAAAACTGGTTTCCCACCGTGAAATCTGATTATGTGTGCTTTTACTGTATACTGTACAGATTTCAAAGAGACAAAGAGCATTTCTCATACCGGGGGTCCTGATCCAAAAATGGAGTTAGAGAAGTCACAAGGTTATTTTAGGTGGGTCACTGTGTTACCACCCTTACTTCTGCACTGATTTCAGAGCTGGGCAGCTGTCGGCCAGGCACTCAGCTCTGAAGGCAGCTCCCTGTCAGCAGTGCAGAATAAGGGTAGCAATACCATGTCATGCTATCCTTCCATGTTGCTGCTGGTGGCGGCTCTGCCTTCATATCTGGGCTCCCAGCCAGCAACCATTGTATTTCAGCTCTGAAGGCAATGCCACCACCAGCAGCAGCACAGATATTAGGGTAGCAGTACCTTACAATAACCTGGCAACCCCGCACAATTCTGTTTTGTGTCAGGACCCCTACAATTGCAACATCGTGAAATTTCATATTTAAATATCTGTAATAATGAAATGCTTTTTTTTTTAATCCTATAATTGCGAAACTGAGCAAAATAGATTGAGAATTAGGGAAGTAATAGTGTAGTTGATTAAACAGTTAACCAATAAGTGGGTGCTCATCAGTTAACGCTAACACTATCGGCTACACACAATCTCCCCACTGTGGCTCTGCAAGTAAATTTTTTAGTAGGCTGGCCAACAGGCTCGCTCAGTCCCAGCTGGAGTCAGATCCTAGTAACTATCCCTGGTGTGGCTCTGCATTACTAGGGGACTGAGCCAGCCTGCCTGCACAATGGCTCCCCAGTCTCCTAACAATGCAGAGCCACAGCAGGGATAGTTACTAGGATCTGACTCCAGCCAGGACTGAGTGCATGCAATACTAATCCTTATCGATTAATCGTGCAGTCAACAAAATTAACAGATAAACCTGGGGAAGCAGAAGCTGAGCCGCCTCTCCCTTTCCTCTGCTGCTTCCCATTGAGGCAACAGGAGGGGAAGGGGCAGGCAGGTGCAGGTACCTACAGGAACGCATACCAGCTCCCAAGGAGTTGCCTCCCCCCAGTCCCCACACTACTACCTTTGTATCAGCAGCAGCGAGGATGACAAGCGGGAGCCAGTACATGTGGGGAGCCAGCTTTTAAGATGGCTTTCCATGCCACTAAGCCACCTCACAGAGGCAGCAGTGCAGGGGAGGGGAGAGGCAGGCAGGAACAGATACACACAGGAAGCCAGCTTTCAAGCCATCTCTCTGCTCCTACCAGCTCTCATGGAGTTGCCTGCTTCCCATGCTGCTGCCTCTGTATCAGAGATGACAATCTGGGCTGTTGTGCTTTTGTAAAGTAGTAATAGTTGCAAAGAAGAGCAAAAATTATACATCTCTTTAGTGACATATTTCAGAAAGACAAACGTCCCAGGGCAGCAATCTATGAAACAGGTGATGAGTCCAAGGTGACCCACGTAGAGCTACTTATGATAGGGATGAAGATTCAAAGACCATCTGCATGCTCTGGACAGACACTGAATGCTACTGATGCCTCATCAGAAGTACTGTGTCCACTAATGCAACGTAAAGGCACGAATTAGGAAAGAGGTTTAAAAAAAGTGTAATTAAAAGTAAAAATATGGCCAGTCTTACCACAGATGTAACAGGTTAATAAGCCTATATGCTTTGGAAACCACAGGAAAATCCTGCCATTGGTCTCTATGAAAAAACACACACTGGGCACACCTAGAAATGTTAAAATTAGATTAACTAATCGAATAGTCAATGAGATTTCCATCAACTATTCAATTAGTCTATAAGGGCGCCTCCACCTTTGAATTGTAGGAAGAGCCCGACAGGGGTCTTGCTACAGTTCAAAAGCAGTGGCCCACAGCTACCTGCAGGGCTTCTGCTTTTGAAATGTACAAGAGCCCCACTGGTGCTCTTGTACATTTCAAAAGCAGAATTACAGTGCAGGAGTGGAGACTGCTTCAGTCCCTGGTCGAGCTGTTTCCTGCTGTGCCTCTACCTCCCCTGCCCCCCACGGAGACGGTGCTGGGGGGAATCAGCTTTTAAGCTGGCTCCCCTCAACACCGGCTCCTGCTCTCCCCCTCTCCCCCCACTGCTTCTCTGACAGAGGCAACAAGGGGGGTAGGAAGCAACTAGTCACATCATTAGTCGACTATCCAATAATCTTCTGCTTATCGGATAGTTGACTAGTCACTTACATCCCTAGACACACCAATATTTTGACACACAAAGACTACTAAAGCTAGGGATGTAAAATTCCATTTAACTGATTAACTGGGCTGAAGTGCCCATGTCCATGGTGGGCTTCGCTGGGCTGGAGCAGCCCCCTGCGGTTAACCAGAACCGGTAAGCATCACCTGTTAAAGGTGATGCTTACCAGTTAAGCTTTCACATCCCTAACTAAAGCACAGTTCTTCATGCCCACAATTTCATCATCAGAACATCAACCAATAAAGTACTCCAGCTAGCACAACGCCATTAAACACCGCAGTCCAGCTTTGGCGTACAACAGCAGTACTCTGCTCTGGCTTTAAGGTCATGTGCACAGTGTGTGGACCACCTGCAACAGGGTTTTGAAGTGCACTTCACTCCGTACCTGGTTCCAAGCCAGTTACAAGTGTATGCTCCATAATGTGGTGTGGAATTGAAAGAGATGCTAGAATTGCTTGAATGCAGAAATGTTCTTCCCCACATTCACAGGATGGAAACAGAGTGATAATTCTCCTCAAAGTACTATAAAAAGGTAGATTTACAAACCTAAAATACCGAAGGTGTTATTATAACAGAGTTGAAACTCAATCCAGAAAACTGGTTCTCTCATGTATAATAGCATATCCTCAATCAGAATACAGAGGACTTCATCTCTCCGCCTCAGAGGGACTGGGATTTTCAGTCTAAGCATTATTGGATCACAAACTGCAGGATTCATGAATGCTTCCCCTACCCCTGCAATTTGCATTCGGTTAGGAGATTATAAACATAGTCCTTAAACCCTTCTATGGTCTATTCCTTAGTCACTTCAACACCTGATTATCAATCTAGAAACCTAAGCTACTACAGGTGGTAGCCTACTTGGTCAGCAGCATATATTGCCATGGACATATGACACCAGTATTCCAGGATCTGTGCTAGCTGACTAGCTATTACTTCCAAGTAAAATTAAAGCTAAATTTTAAGCTCCTAAAGGCTCTGGACCAGCACACTTGAAAAACAGCATGGGAGGGTGTGACAAAGTGGGGATTGTATTCACACTGTCATGTTGTATGTGATTTCTACTGTCCTGTGCTGCGCTGTTGTAACTGTGTGTGCGCGCGCGCACACACACCTCAGTTTCCCAAGGGACTGTACCCGTGCCCAGTTGGGGATGGGAGTTTTGGGTGTGACTCTCACTGAGGGGGGAGGCTGCCCCAGTCTGTCCCTCGCATGTACACAATAGCTCAGACTCTCTTTTAAACTGAGCCTAGGTGCAGGGTGCAACCAGATAACACCTTTTGCCAGGAAAGGGGACAAAGGAGGAGGCGGGGCTGCCTGCAGGCTGGGACCGGTTGCTGGGTGTGTGAGTGAGTCTAAGCTATTTTAGGATTCAGGGAAGGGGCCTAGGGACCCTATCCCCAAGACAGATTGTACCAACTACGCCTGGTTCCTGTGCTAACAAGTCTGAGTTATGATGTATCCCTGTGAACCAATAAACCTTCTGTTCTACCTGCTGGCAGGGCTGGCTATCCAAAAAAAGGCCTTAATTTTACAACTTTTATTAAGGCTACTGTTAAAAAAAAATTGTATATAGTACAGAAACTCTCCCAACCTGTGTATGCCAGGGTGTCATGCTTGGATTATCTACAAACAAAACTTCTGCTTAAGGGTTATATAATACATATATGTAATCAGCAACAATAGAGATGTAGGTGTGCAAGTTTAATAATGCTGTTTGGATATCATGGAATGTTATACAAACATAACCTAGATGGTTGACTTTCATGGCACACTGCAAAGTTTATCTGTTTACTCAATCTTTCAGAAGTGTTGCAGGGAGCAGCCTGATGGGAGTTTACGGCAGTGGGGTAAAATAATTTTATGGGGAGCTACTGGTGGATAAACTTGCCTGAGCAGCTCCTAAGGCAACACATGCTTAATAAGTACCATTGAAGTCAACAGTGTTATTTACATATCTAAGTTGAAGGATTGGGGGCTCTTTAGTAGCTGAATTGGCATTTTACAAGTTATACCATAAATCTCTAACAATGTTTGTCTCTTCACAGCTCCATTCCCTGACCAAATGGCTCTTAATTTGTGAAAAACTGAAAGCCACTGGGAGAGAGAGTGTTGCTAACAGAGTTCAGGTACAATATAGTACAATGAAAGCAAGCAACAGACAATAGTTTAAACCTTCAAGTCAGAGATGTGGTTCTTCAGTAGGGACGTGAAATTCCATTGCAAGGCTGCAGCAGCCGCCTGTGGTGCATCACAGATGTGAGGCCTCTCCCAGGCGCTGGTTAACCAGTAACAGGTAAGCATCACCCTTACTAGGTTATGCTTACCGTTGTTCACATCCTTACTCTTCAATATATTTAACACTCACAAAACACCCTGAAAATGGAGATAAGTACTGTTGGTTTGAAGACTTCTGTATGAATGAACAAATATTTCATCCATATAAATTATACTGGAGAAGCAGAACAAAAGAAAACTTGCTGGACAAGAGATGACCTATCAGGAGAATTTTTACTCTGAATATCCTCACAATTTCTAAACCTAGATAGGATGATCAGAGAGAACCTTTTCTAATCCACATAGGTATCTGCCAATTTCAGTATTGCAGCTGATGTAATAAATAGGAGGTATACATACCCTCTGTCCCAATGTAACAAGAATCAAAATAGAGCTCCTGGAACAAACACAGAACACAGTAAAAAAAATTTAAAAATGTCCTCCCTTAGATGCAGTCCAGAAGGTAACATGTGGCCCTTGGAGAGTCAAATGCTGCTGAGAAACTGGTCCATCCACCACCACCCTCACCTTTTGAGGTTACCTTTCCTGCTGCTCTCTAAATGAACAAAGCAGAGACTCAGGAAGGTGAAGATAAAGCGAGGCAGCTCTCTCAAATAAATATCTTTGTAATGGAGTCTAGCACTGAGCTGTTGCCTAACTCCTAGTCTGTTAGAAAGGCAGATAGTAAATGCAACCAACAGCCTGAAAGGTTCAAAGCCACACAGAATGCCACAGATGGGGCAAGGCTGAATAACCCAACTCCATCCCGAGAGGGAAGAGGATGCTGACACAGGTGCTCTCTCCAGCCTCAGCTCATGAGTTTTACCTTCTCAACCAGCCTCTATTTCTTCCATTTGCACCCTAAACCAGGGGGCAGGGAAGCTTTTTAAGGCTGGAGGCCACTGACCCACAGGAAAAAAAAATCAGGGATTGTACACAAGTGAGAAACAAACCAAAAACCCCACCTCACCAGCATGGGCTCCCCGATGCTGGGGGTAACGCTGAGCCTTGGGAACCGGATGCAGAAAAGCCCCCCCACCCCTGCCCTAAATGCTTCCATGTCTGCCAGCTCACACCTCTTCCTCCCGGGTGCATAACCCTCCCGAGGCTTCGGGGCCAGCCCGCCGCCCCCGATCCCCGGCCCGCTGGCACTGGAGAGCCGCCCCACCGCCGACGGGCCCGTCCGCGCAAGGCCTGCCCCGCTGCCTCTCGGGCGCCCCGGAGCGCGACGCGCAAGGAAGCAGGCCAAGCCGCCCCCGCCGGCCAGGCAGCCCCAAACGGCCGCCGGCTGCCCCCCCCCGCTGAGGGAGGCGGAACGCTGCCCGCCCCCGGCGCCAGAGCCTGCAGGGGAGGGTCCCGCCGGGGCACCGTGTCAGCGGGGGGCGGGGGCAGCTGGGGCAGGGCCGCACGTGGGAGCAGGCGGCGGCGGGCTGGGCGGCCCCGCCCGATGCGGGCTCCGACGGGGCGCGCCTGAGGGGGCCGCACACGCCCGGGCGGCCCGTCCCGCACTCACCTAGGGCCGGGCTCGGTGCGCGGGGCAGGGCGCTCCCCGGGGCCTGGAGGCGTCTGCGCGGGGCGCGGCCTCTCCCGCGGGGTCCTCGGGGAGGTGGGCGCGGTCACTGCGCAGCCTGAGGAGAGGGGCGGCGGCGGCGCGGGCTCCGGGCGCTTCGGCTTCGCGTCTCCCTTATTGTCTCCCCTCCCCGGCGCGCGCGCTCTTCCCCCTTCCTTCTCCGCGCCCTGCGTTCCAGGGCAGGAACCCCCGTCACCGGGCCTCCGCCAATCAACGGCGTCCGCGTTGTGACGTCGGCGGAGCGTCCACTTCCCGCCGAACCGCACGCGAGGGGGGTTGTACGGCAGCCACCCGCTTCCGCCCGCGTGACGCAGAGGGGCGGGCTGGCGCGCGCCTCCTCCTGCCCATCAGCACTTGGGCGCGCGCGCGTCGCGCACGGCCCCCTCATGGACCGTGAAGGGGCTTTGCTCTTTGCAGGGCAGCAGCACGAGTCAGCAGGGGAAGAGGGCGTCCCACCCCCACGGCAGTGCCACGAGCTGTGGGGATCGTTCCAACCCAATGAGCAGGAGCAACAAGGGAAAGTGCCACGAGCTGCTGCAGGGATCGTTCCAGACAGTGGCACTGGACGAGGGGAGATGGGAACTGGCAAAACAATAGGCAGTGGCCCTAACTAAGGAGTGGGACAGGTCTGTAGCTCTGGGATTGGGGGAGGAATTTGCAGTCTTGTGGTCAAGGGAGCCCTGCTCGCTGTAGATGCAGTTGCAACCCACAAAAGGGCAGTATCTGTGTTTCAGAAGTAGCAATTCTTCGCCTAATTAAAAAAAAAAAAAAGATTTTGCAAACTAGATTCAGCTTTGAAACCTGTGATGTATATGTAAAATTCCTTTTGGGAAAAAGGGGCCCAAGAAAAAGGTCTTGCCGATGCAGAGCAAGGTAAATAGCAAGTCAGGATATGTTTATAAAATAATGTAAACCACAAAAACATAAAGAGAGGAACCAGGAAACAATATATCCCCTGGGGATAGGAAAGCAATTGAACAAGAAGCAGCTAGCTATTTGTCAAGAACATAATGGCCTTGCGTTTTACAGTTTACACTAGGCTTTTCTAAGCTATCCATCATCACCAGAGTATTTAGGTGCCAAACACAAATTTATTCACAAATTATCCTTTTCTTTCTTCCACGTCTTGGGCCAGCTGCTGGTGCTTAGACAAAATATTTTACCCCCATTAGCAATCTTTCCATTAGAGAATGTCTCAGTTATCAGAAAGGAAAAAATGGGAAATGAGCAATTTGGTGTCATGCTCTGAAAACATGCAGATTCATTCTGAGCTGTTGTGAGCAATTGCACAGTTAAAAGCTCTCACCCAAAAGCCGGATGGTCTTTGTCAGCTTGTAGCAAACCTCTCTCTGCACAGGAACTGTAGCTGCGTGGCAAAGTAGCCCGGGACACTCACCGGTAGGTGGTACTGCTGGCCTGGGGCACACGGGCAAACTCCAGTCCCTCCCCCTAATCATCATCAGGGTCCATATGAACCTTAAAGAGGCAGTACATCAATCTCATAACCAAACACTTTTTATTTCCTATTGCAAATGTGGAAGTTAGTGTTCAGTGTGAGACAACTGATCCATATAAATTATTTTAAAAAGACTTTTAGAGTACTCCTATCAAAGTTGTACACACACTATTTCTAGCACAATGAAAATAGATAGCTTGGAGTATCATATCGCTATTAAGAAATCCATTTATTGATTTTAGATGTATTGCTATTGCAGTGTTTGGCTGTCAAACCACAATAATAGGGCAATCGTATAATCTAGTCACTTAGGTTTATTATTAAATTATTTATTAAAATAGCTAAAATACAATAAAAATGAAGAACGAAATAGGACGCTGTCATCTGGATAGGCAAATCAGAGTATGAATCAGATACTTCTGATCCCATCTGCATACAAAGGAATACAGGTACTTAAAAAGTTGATGGGGAAATTAAATTACAACAGTCCTGCAAATCTTTAAATTGAATCAAAACCAGTAAGAATTCTATATATATATAAATCAACTTTTAAGTACTAACTTCCACTATCTTAAGAAGGGAAATATAGTTATTTTAAATAACCTTTTTCATAGATGGTGGTTTTTTAAACAAGAGTTGGCAGATTAGTGGAATAGAAAGGTTTGAGATGTCATCTTAACTTGATTTGTGTCTTCCTTGCATAGATGGTTTTGAAAGCTGCTGGAATCTAGTTCTGGCCTATCTCTTTCTAGAGAACAGGATGGTTTTCTCTTCTTCCTCTGTAATCCAAATAAAAGTAAATATAGATGTGAACCTCCTTATTTACCTGGTCTGGTCACCGCTTGAAGGAGAAGGATGCTGCCCTTGAGGAAGAGTGGTACTACACAATGGAAGAATTCAAAATGGACTGGAAGTCCTCAGACCCTTGGGTGGGGGGGGAGGGGAAGGAGGAGAAGTAAAGACTTCTACTGGAATTACATAAAACTGCTCTATGTAATAATCATAGGTTTAAATTAGGAGTAAAATATCTCCTGGCTATGAGCAATGCCAACTGACTAGAAGTTTCAGCTTATAAGAGAAATCTAAATGAAATTTCAAGATAACTGGGATAATTCTGTAACCCTCAACCAAACCAACCTATCTCCAGACAAAACTAAAACACTTAGGCTATGTCTACACTCGCGGCTTCTTGCGCGAGTAATATGCAAATGAGGCTAAGCGTGGAATATCGCCAAGCCTCATTTGCATACCTAATGAGCCACCATTTTTTTCAGAAGAGGCTCTTGCGCAAGAAGGAGCATCTACACTGCTCCTGTGCAAGAAAAACCCTCTTGCGCAATGCCGTTACACCTATTACTTTTCAGGAAGAACGGCATTGCGCAAGAGGGTTTTTCTTGCGCAAAGGCAGTGTAGACGCTCCTTCTTGCGCAAGAGCCTCTTCTGAAACAAATGGTGGCTTATTAGGTATGCAAATGAGGCTCGCGATATTCCACGCTTAGCCTCATTTGCGTATTACTCGCGCAAGCTGCGAGTGTAGACATAGCCCTAGTCCGCGTCTACACAGCAGGCAGTTATTTCGAAATACTGTCAAGCTGGAGGACTTCTTACTCCAACTCCTGTAATCCTCAGTGTACAAAGAGTAAGAAAAGTCGGAGGAAGAGTGCTCTATTTCAGTGGACTTGAGTTGGTGGAATAGAGCACTTACAACTCTAACACCACGAGACGCTTAGGGGTTTAATGTTGGTGTAGTAAGGGTGATGCAGCGACTCAGTTGTTGGCTGCCATTCTCGTCAATTTCACAGCTGTCTACAGGAGCCCTGAAATTAACAACAAAGCGTGGTAGGCTTCTTGCTGTGAACCCCCCAGTGGTCCCCAACCTTTTGGGGCTGCCGGGTGCCCGGGGGCGGGGCCGCTCATGCACCACGCGTCTGGGGGCAGGGCCGCTCACGCACAGCTGCGTCTGGGAGCGGGGCTGCGCACACACCACGCACCCGGGACAGGGGCCACACATGCGCCATGCGCCTGGTGCGCAAGAATGGCTTGGGCCGGCCCTGCTCACTTGGTGGGCGCACATAAATGCCCCGGCAGGCACCATGGCGCCCGCGGTCACCGCGCTGGGGACCACCGCCCTAGCTCATAGCTCAGGCATTCCCTGGGGCTTTCTCGCTGCACTGCCCCTCTTAGGTTGCGGAAGTGATGAGGTTGTGCACCCTTAAGAGAAGGAGCATAATGTGGACATGGAAAACAGCCGTAATTACTTGGTAGCTATAAGTTGACCTAAGATAGGTCCATGTAAGTTTGTAATGTAGACATGCCCTGAGGCTCCATGTGTGTGGAGTGAGTGAATGGGGAGGCTCAGATGCTCTGTGCGTGTTGGTCTATGTGTGTGTAGCATTGATCAGGCTGAAGTCAGGTATGGAGTGGTCATGGAGTGGCGGGTCAGCCAGTGTGTGGTGGCTAAGGTGGGAGCTCAGGCCCTGTGTGGGTTAGTGATGGGGAGGCTTGGGTGTGGTGTTGGGAATAGAGGAGTTCAGGGACCAGGGGGGCTTGTGAGCTATGCATGTTAAGGGTGGGTGGGAGCTGTGTGTGGCTCTTAGGAGCTGTTTGTGTTAGTGGTGGAGGGGTTCTCAGGAGCTGTGTGCATCAAGATGGGGGAGGGCTCACGAGCTGTTCATGTTGAGGTGGAGAGGGGTTCAGGGGTGGTACATGTTAGGGTGAGGAACTCAGGGGCAGGGGGCTCAGGAGCAGTGTGTATTGAGGTGGAGGGGGGTTCAGGAGCAGTGCGTGTTGGCGGTGGAGGGGGCTCGGGGCAGAGGCCGGGGGCTCGGGGTGGTGCATGTTGAGGGGGCTCAAGGACCGGGGGGCCTCAGGCAGGTGCATGTGATGGGGTGGGGCTCAGGGACCGGGGCGTGTTGGGTGTGTGAGGAGGGGGGGCTCAGGGACCAGGGGCTCGGGCAGTGCGTGATGGGGTGGGGAGCTCAGGGCTCGGGGGCTCAGGGACCAGAGGGCTCGGCGGTGTGTGATGGGTGGGGAACTCAGGGACCGGGAGGCCTGGGGGCTCAGGGACCGGGGGCTCGGGCGGTGTGTGATGGGGTGGGGGCTCAGGGACCGGGAGCCTGGGGGCTCAGGGACCGGGGGCTCGGGCGGTGTGTGATGGGGTGGGGAGCTCAGGGACCGGGGGGGGCGGTGTGTGATGGGGTGGGGGGCTCAGGGACCGGGGGCTGGGGCGGTGTGTGATGGGGTGGGGCTCAGGGACCGGGGGCTCAGGGCGGTGTGTGATGGGGTGGGGGCTCAGGGACCGGGGGCCTGGGCGGTGTGTGATGGGGTGGGGGCTCAGGGACCGGGGCTCGGGCGGTGTGTGATGGGGTGGGGCTCAGGGACCGGGGGCTCTGGGCAGTGTGATGGGGTGGGGGGCTCAGGGACCGGGGGTTCAGGTGGTGTGTGATGGGGTGGGGGCTCAGGGACCGGGGGGGCTCGGGCGGTGTGTGATGTGGGTGGGGGCTCAGGGACCGGGGTTCTGGGGGCTCAGGGACCGGGGGTTCAGAGTCCGGGGGCGGGGCGGGGCGGGCCGTGCCCCCCGAGGCCCCCAGCAGCGCTCCCGCGGCCGGGCCCAGGCTGGCAGGTGGCGGCCCCGCCCCTCTCGCCCTCCGAGCGGCCACGTCGCTGCCACGTCCCGGCGCAGGCGCGGCGGCTGCTTCCGGCGCGGGCGGCAGGGGCAGGCGGGAGCGGCCCGCACTCCCCAGCGCAGTCGGCGGCGCGACCCCGGCCCGGGCCGCCATGAACTTCCTGCGGGGCGTCATGGGCGGGCAGAGCGCCGGGGCCCAGCCCTCGGGGGCCGAGACGGTGAGTCGGCCGGGCCCTGCGCGGGGCGGTGCTGCGGCTCCCGGGCCGAGGGGGCCGGGCGGCAGGGCTGTGCCCCCCGCGACCCGGCCTCAGGCCCCCGGGGGTGTCCGTGCTACTCGGGGCTGGGGTCAGTAGCGCCCCCCCAGCCGCAGGTGCGGACACCTGCTCGTGCCGTGCCCCGCCTTGGGGGAGTGACCGTGTGGCTGCCCCCCAGCCTCCCGGCGGGGCCCCGCTTCGTTCCTGTGGACACGACAGTTTCACGCACCTGCAATGGGTTCCCCTGCCTGGGAGATGCGTCTTCAGGCCCTCGGGCACCTGCCTGCCCTTCATGAGTAACACTCGGGGTGCAAAAGCCTCAGCGCCTCGCATAAACCAGCTGGGCTACAAATATCCATAGTTCTTTAAAACCACAAGTCAACAGCTGAGTCAACAGGGCGCCCTTGTAGCCAAGAGGGCTAATGGCATATTAGGGTGCATTCGGAGGAGCATTGCCAGCAGGTCCAGAGATGTCATTATTCCCCTTTATTCAGCTCTGCTGAGGCCACATCTGGAGTATTGTGTCCAGTTCTGGGCCCCCCACTACAAAAAGGATGTGGAGGCATTGGAGAGGGTCCAGCGGAGGGCAACCAAAATGATTAGGGGGCTGGAGCATATGACCTATGAGGAGAGGCTGAAGGAGTTGGGTCTGTTTAGTCTGCAGAAGCGAAGAGTGAGGGGGGATTTGAGAGCAGCCTTCAACTTCCTGAAGGGAGGTTCCAAAGAGGATGGAGAGAGGCTGTTCTCAGTAGTGACAGGTGGCAGAACAAGGAGCAATGGTCTCAAGTTGTGGTGGGAGAGGTCCAGGTTGGATATTAGGAAAAACTATTTCACTAGGAGAGTAGTGAAGCACTGGAATGGGTTACCTAGGGAAGTAGTGGAGTCTCCATCCCTGGAGGTGTTTAAGTCTCGGCTTGACCAAGCCCTGGCTGGGTTGATTTAGTTGGGATTGGTCCTGCCTAGAGCAGGGGGGTTGGACTTGATGACCTTCTGAGGTCTCTTCCAGCTCTATGGTTCTATGATTCTATAAATTGTGTTTATATTCTAGACCAGCGGTGGGCAATACCCGACCCATGGTTTGCAAGGGTTCGCCCCTGGCGCTTCATCTACCTGCGCCTCCACAGGTACGGCTGCTTGAAGCTGCCGTTGGCTGCGAACACTGTTCCTGGCCGACGGGAGCTGTGGGAAGCGGTGTGCCAGTCCACACCACTTCCCATAGCTCCCGTGGGCTGGGAATGGCAATCCATGATCAATGGGAACTTCAAATGGCCGAACCTGCGCGGAGGTGCAGATAAGTGAAGCGGCGGTGGGCTGCCAGTGTCTAGCCCTGGTGAATGGCTCTGGCTTACTGCCCATCTCTGTTATAGACCAAAGTGAAGTTGCCCTTATTTAGTTACCGTAAAAGTTCATTGCTTGAGTGATTAGTTCTTGGAAGTAGGAGTTAAAAAGGTGTCAGTTCCCTTTTCTTTAAAACCAGAATGTAGTAAAAAGGAAGATTGTACAGGCTTTGATCCCAATAAGGTGGTTGATTTTTGTGGAGCAATAACTTCTTCCACTATCTGAGGGTATGTCTACACGCTTGCACCCTCTTTCGATAGAGGGATGCAAATGAAGACTTTTGAAATTGCAAATGAAGCCAGGATTTAAATATCCTGTGCTTCATTTGCATACTCGCATTATGGCGCTATTTCGAAATACAAAACGCGGTGTAGATGCGGTTATTTCGGGAGAACACCCTTCTTCCAAAATAACTGTTAACCCTTATTCTTCATAAAATGAGGTTTATTTCGGAAGAAGGGTGTTTTCCCGAAATAACTGCATCTCCATCGCGTTTTGTATTTCGAAATAGCACTATTTTGAAATAGCGCCATAACGCGATTATGCAAATGAAGCGTGGGATATTTAAATCCCGGCTTCATTTGCAATTTCAAATGTCTTCATTTGCATCCCTCCCTCGAAAGACAGTGCAAGTGTAGACATACCCTGGCGTTTGTAACAGCTGATATCTGTTTCGTAGGAAAACTTATTTACAGTGTGATTTAGAGGTTCTTCTTTACCAATTTAAAATTTAGCTTCACTTTGTGCCTTGTGATGTGTATTCCTCTTGGCTATTTCCTAGCAGCTTTCACAGAGTAATATTTCAGCTAAAGAAATTGCTATTTTTTTCTTGAGAGATGTTTACAATACACATCAGCATTTATAAACAAGCCTAACTTTAAATTTCAGCAGTTAATGCTTTGGTTACTTCACCTTTTTAAAAAACCAACTCCCTAGTATAGTAGGGCCCAACCTGGTGCTACAGGATATAAATGTTTGACCATATCTAGATGCTCAGGAAACTTAAGACAAATAACTAAAAATAGTAAGTCTGTGTGCATAAGTTAAAGCATGTTAATCCCTTACATGTGTGCTGTCATTCAGGAATAAATTGTCCTTAGTTCATGGTAATCTAATTTTCCTCCAAGACTTGTGGACATGACCCTAAATAATAGCTTTGGTGGTGTGTGGTCAGACCTTTATATGGGTAGAGAGGGTGATAGAACAGCCCTTTTATTAAGAAGTGCCTGTCCTTGAGCAGTCCTGAAGACATAAGTAGCTGAGATGCAAAACGGCCAGTTTCCACTGAGTTGAACTGTAGCCGCTATAGAGATAGCTGTGGCAAAAATAGGCTAAGGGTGACGAAGCTTTCTGAAGGCATGTCTTCTCTACCTGCTGGATCAAAAGTCGGAGCTCGATCTCGTGGGGGTCAAAAGATGTGATAAATCAACTGCTGAGTGCTCACCCATCAATTCTGGTGCTCCTCCAAAACAAGAAGAGTAAGCGGAGTCGATGAGAGAGCTTCAGCTGTCGACTTACCACTGTAAAGATACTGCAATAAATTGACCTAGGTACATGGACTTCAGCTACATTATTCATATATATGAAGTTGCATAATTTAGGTCGATGGCCCATGGTAGTATAGACAAGACTTTAGTAATACTCCAATTTCTGTTTGCATTCCAATGAAAGTTAAAATAACAAATGCACTGGTAATAGCCTTTTAAAATATATTAGTTGAATAAAATGACCAAACTCTCTTCCAGTTCCCAGCTGTTGAAATCTGCACTAGAAGCTAGGCGCTAGGGCTACGTCTACACTGCATGGAGGCTCTTGTGCAAGAAAGTTCTGATGGCCATTCAGAGAATGGCCATCAGAGCACCTGTGCTTTTTCCCCAGAGGGGTTTCTTGTGCAAGAAACCCCTCTGGAGCGTCCACACTTGCCTTTTTGCGCAATAGCTGTAGAATGCCTTGTAGAAGGAGGTTTACCTACACCGGCAAAAGCTTTTTGTTCTCCGTTTTACTGCTGATTTACTTGCGCAAAAACGCATTTGAGGTGTGGATGCTCCTCAGGTTTTTGCGCAAAAACGGCCATTTTTCCACAAAAACCTTGCAGTGTAGATGTAACCTAAAAGAATACTAGGTAACTGATGACTTGATGGCGAAAAAGAAACGACAAGTTATCAAGGTGGACAATTGCCTGCACGACAACAGATTGGGCTAATGCTAGCAGTGAAAGGGGAGTAGTAAATGAAAACTCCATCATAAAGATTGAAAACTATAATTAAAGCAGTGCATGACTTAGTGTGCAATATATTTATAAAACTTTATCTTGAGTTTTAAAGATGATGCATTTTGCTCTAATTTTATGTGCCTAAAAACAGCCTTTAACTCATTAGTTAAAGGAGGACTTATTGATTCAGCATTTTTTAAAATTATTTATAGAATCATAGAACTGGAAGGGGCCTCTAGAGGTCATGAAATCCAGTCACTTGCACTCATAGTAGAACCAGCACCATCTAGACTACCCCAGACAGGTGTCTGTCTAACTTGCTCTTTAATCTCTAGTGACAGAGATTCCACAGCCTCCCTAGGCAATTTATTCCAGTGCTTAAACACCTTGACAGCTAGGACGTTTTTTCTTAATTTCCAACCTAAACCTCCCTTGCTGTAATTTAAGCCCATTGCTTCTTGTCCTGTCATCAAATGTTCAGGAGAGTAATTTTAAATTACTTAAATTGGAACTTTAGGAATGTAATTCTCATGGATTCAAATTTAATTGTAAACAGGTTGACTTAAAAAAAATTGTATTTTAATTTAAATTTAAAACATCTAAATGATGTGACTTAAAACCAACGTGGATAAAGTCATTTTTATTTTGATTTACTATGGAGAATATGTGGTAGCTCCATATTTAATGCTGTAATCAGAATTCATTATTATAAGACTGATTTCCAGCTTCCTTCTAACTTCAACAGTGAAGATACTAATAGTCTTAGTAGATGTATTTTCCAGACTACTTCTAGAAATATGCCGTCTTTTGAATGTGTATGTCTTCCTGCTTCATATCAAATAAATTACTGTGTCACAATTTGAAACGTGTACATTTTCATGTTTGAAATCTTCTTTTTTTCAAAACTCAGAGCAAGAGCAGCAAAATGACTCTGAGGTTGCTATTATTTCAAAATGAATCTCAATTCTCATTCACTGAACTCCGAACCAGAGGGTACAGTTTTATAACAAGACTGATGTATAAAACTTGGTGTAAAATGCCTTTGACCGGTGAACCATGTTGAAGTTTTTTCAAACAAAAAGCTTTATTGTAATCTGGCAATTGATGTTTTCAATTCATCTCCAGCTCAAAAAAGCTCAAATCCCCACACTTTTCTTCTGTTGTAAACACTCCATAGATAGAGCTTGTTAGTTTTAAATCTCAGACTCTGAGCACGTTTCTGAAGAGAAAAATTGTTTCTTAAAGTTGGCTTCCAAAGGATGTATTGAAAAAACAATCAGCCCATTGAACTTGTGTCCTTTATTGCTGTATTGACATGTAAAGAGGGTTTTAAAAGCTCACGTAAGCCTTTGTCTTATCACGGATTTGAACCAGTATAGCAACTCCCCTTTCAGGACACTCATACATTTTAGATATATCGTTTGTTCATTTTACTGAAGGTAATTCCTTGCCAACGTAAATCAGAAATATATTACATAAACTCAGTTTAAATGCCAGCAATTCATCCAGCACAAAAGTTTTGATCTGGTATCTTGTTCTTCACTTTAAATGTCACTTACTTTCAGGGACTAAAAGTTGTCCTACGTACATTTGAGGTTTACATGGCAGCTGTGTTGGTCTGCTGTGACTGTGAAAAGGGCTTCTTGCTCGACCTCTTCTAGCCAAAGTCTGTCTCTGAATGTGTAAGGATCTAGTCAGCCAAGAGTGGCAGCTTTAGATGCATGTATTTCATACATGCACTTATCCACGGTCTGAATAATCAATGTACTGAGTTCCATCAGCACCTTCATGAATTGCTATTCTCTGGATAATGCACTGACATGAGACTTGGATTGTGGGGAAGCAAAGCTTCCATCAGTATCCAGCTAGGCAGGTTCTTCAGCTCGCTTACTGAGCCAAAGCAGGATTTTGTGACGCAAGCTAATCCAAGAGGAAAGAACTTACTGACCAGAGTAATGCTTATTCTCTGCAAAGCCCTGTTAACCTTCCCTCTGCAGTGGCTCCTGGAGAGAGAGAGAGCGAGAGAGAGAGAGAGAGAACTAAGAGATGGTTTACATGGAGAAATTAAGGGTGGGTACAGGATAGAATGTGGGACAAGTACCTTTGTGTGATTTGTAGCCAGCGCTGCTTACAAGAGTTCTGTGGGTGCTTGGCTGGGTACATATATTCTGGCTGGTTATGAAGATCACAGTACCATAATAATTCTTGCCTGACTAAAAACAGAGGATGGTTCTTAGTTACTAAGGGAAAAGTACCGTCACTGGGGCTGGATGAGCTTACTACTGTCTTGCTCCCTCTTAAATAACGAGACTTTTGCTAAAGTTGTATAAGTCAATCACAATAGCTGATTGAAAGGAGAGTCAAGCTCTTCCATGTGTTTATAAAATAGGCGTATCTTTGCTTTACACCATGAGCTGTTGGTCAGGTTTATGCTTGTTGGTTTTTGTGCAAGTGTGCCTACACAAATATAATTGCAGCAGTGAAAATACTTTGTTCTATACACTGTATCAGCCCCGGTGCAAAAAGTCACTACACGAACAAGGCCAACAGTCCAATGAGAGCTCTCTGTATTCTGTAACAAAACACAGGTTGAACTTCTCTAGTTCAGCATCCTCAGAACCTGACTGGTGCTAAACCAGAGAATTTTCCAGACCATGGAAGGTCGATATTGTCTAGCAGCATTGCCAACACTTCCACTGCTTACTGGGCTGTTAGAGGACATTTGGGAGTAAATTAGCGCTAAATAACAGCACAGAACACTGACAGCTAGGACTGACGACTGTAAACAAACTTTATGGGACCACAGGTAACTTGGCCACACCCATGAAAAATGGACATCCAGCTCTAAACATCCAGCAACTAAAATAATTCCGGGCGACGGATGTTTCTGGATCAGAGAGTTCCTGACTAGAGAGGTTCAACTGCATCACCTCTGTAACTACTTCTCTCTGTGCATGTGCTGAGATCCCGAACATCACAGAGGCTCCCGGTGTGCAGAGACTGGCTTTAGGGAAGGCTGAATGCTGGTTAGTGGTCACTATAGGTAATTTTTAGCCTGGGTGGGAGTTGTTAATTTATTGTTCACCTGTATGTGAAGATTCAAGTGCAATGGGGTAGAGGGAACTGGCATGTTCAGCAGAGTTTCTAAAATGAAATGTTCTGTTAGAAATCTTTACTGGTTCTGACTTCGCTTCTTGGTGAACTTTGAGTTCACTCTTGGTCTCACTCTACATTTTTGTGTTTCAGTCATTATATTCTGTTTTCCAAGGAGTCTGATCTGCAGTAATTTGCCATCTGAACAGAAGGTTTCACGTCCGTTTTTTGAGCTGATGGCTTTGGAGGATCTTGTGTTTGCTGTACAATTACTGTTACTGAATCTCTTTTGATGCAACTACTTGTTTTTATAGATTCAGAAACTCTGTGACCGTGTAGCTTCATCTACTTTATTGGATGATCGAAGGGATGCTGTACGTGCTCTTAAATCATTATCAAAGGTATGTGGTGGTGGTGTTTTCTATAGTGCTATAAATGTATACAGTTCTTTTTGTAGCTCTCTATTTAGAAGTACTATTTGCAGTTTGCACAATATTTTAAATTTCATTTAAATACTACTCTTACTCTTTTATTTTCTGGATAGAAATATCGCCTGGAAGTGGGGTTCCAGGCTATGGAACATCTTATCCATGTTCTCCAGACAGACCGGTAAGAACATTCTGACATCTAAAAATGAACTAAAATCTGCAATTTTCCTGAAACCATACCCTGTTGGGTTTTTTTAGATCTCTAATTAATGTGAACAAAATGCTAAGTTTTATTAGCAACTTTCCTGGCCGATTACATATTTGTTAATTTTAAAATATGTAAAATTAGTCAGGTTTGGGTGACTAACAAATCAGATTTAGTGATATTACTAGATTAAATAATCAAGTATATATATGCTAACAAATGTGCTAGGGATGAGATATTGTCTCTGAGGGTTGGCAGCTTCCCTGCAGAAACATATTGTACAGGGCTAGGAAACAAGTAGTGGTGAGCGAGACTTCGCTGGCCCTACTGGTGTGTCTGCTGTCCTAGAACGCAGTGACACTGTCCAGTCAACACTTAAGATCTGTCAAACCAGACATTTACCAAAACCAATACCAGTATATGTTTCCATTTTTTAACTTCAATGGCCATAGCAATCGGTTGGTATAATGTTCTTTGCTTGGTCTGCAATCTACACATGAGCACCCATTTGACAATCTGAAAGTGAAACTGATCGGATGTTGCCTGTCCGCAGAGCAGAACTGACTATTCTGTTTTCACTATGGAAGCTGAAGGCAAAGCAGAATTTCAACCACAAATGGTGAAAATACACTTGATTTTTTTAAAATCCCTTTAGTTTTACGTGAGCAGATAGTTTAAATTTGCTCCTCTTTCCAAAGAACTCTGAAGTGGGGGGTTCCCCTGAGTGCCATTGGGTCACCTCTCTTTTCCAGTCTCCAGAAGGGGCGTTTTTAAGGGTTAATGAAGGGACGTGGACATGCAGTGTTCTCAGTAAGATGATGACGCCTACTGTGTCTGTTTCACTTGTGGTGCACAGTGCAATTCAACACCTCAGCCAATGCCTAGGTGAGATTAGGGCATGGATGAAAGCAAGCTTGTGAGGGTCAATCCAGACAAAACTGTGTCCACCAGTAATTACTTGGTCCATAATTAGTGGGCTTATTTTAAGCCTTGTGGCTATTGTTTGGCAATGAGCTTCTTATCATCCATGTCTGTTAGAAGATTTCTGCCTTTACTTTCTTATGTGTCCCTGGCTATTGTTACCTATGATTTTGTTTCCTCAAAATTAGGCTAGTATCAGAGGGGTAGCCGTGTTAGTCTGAATCTGCAAAAACAACGAGAAGTCCTGTAGCACCTTATAGACTAACAGATTTATTGGAGCATGACCAGTATACACAAGAGATCCACTTCCTGGACACTACTGTGCAAATAAGTGATAGTCACATAAACATCATCCTATACCAAAAACCTACTGACCGCTATGCCTACCTACATGCCTCCAGCTTCCATCCCAGACACACCACACGATCCATTGTCTACAGCCAAGCACTAAGGTACAACCGCATTTGCTCCAACTCCTCAGACAGAGACAAACACCTACAAGATCTTCACCAAACATTTCTGAAACTACAATACCCACCTGAGGAAGTGAGGAAACAGATTGACAGAGCCAGACATGTACCCAGAAGTCTCCTGCTACAAGAAAGACCCAGCAAAGAAAATAACAGAACACTACTGGCCATCACCTACAGTCCCCAGTTAAAACCTCTCCAACACATCATCAGTGATCTACAACCCATCCTGGATAATGATCCCTTGCTCTCACACCTTGGGAGGTAAGCAGTCCTCACCCACAGACAACCCGCCAACCTGAAGCAAATTCTCACCAGCAACTATACACCACCGCACAGTAACTCCAAATCAGGAACTAATCCCTGCAACAAACCTCAGTGCCAACTCTGCCCATATATCTACACCAGTGACACCATCACAGGACCTAACCACATCAGCTACACCATCACGGGCTCATTCACTTGCACATCTACAATGTAATATATGCCATCATGTGCCAGCAATGCCCCTCTGCCATATACATCGGCCGAACTGGACAGTCCCTACGAAAAAGAATAAACAGACACAGATCAGATATCAGGAATGGTAATATACAAAAAACCTGTAGGAGAACACTTCAGTCTCCCTGGACACACAGTAGCAGATTTAAAAGTAGCCATCCTGCAACAAAAAAACTTTAAAAACAGACTTCAAAGAGAAACTGCGGAGCTACAATTCATCTGCAAATTTGACACTATCATTTTAGGATTAAACAAAGACTGTGAATGGTTATCCAACTACAAAAGCAGTTTCTCCTCCCTTGGTCTTCACACCTCTACATCAGCTGCTAGAAGGGGGCCTTCTCCTCCCCGTCTGAATTGAGCTCGTTATCTCTAACCTTTCTCTTGATTGGAACTCTTTTCTTATGCCTGTTTATTTATACCTGCCTCTGGAATTTCTACTACATGCATCTGATGAAGTGGGTCTTTGCCCACGAAAGCTCATGCTCCAATAAATCTGTTAGTCTATAACGTGCCACAGGATTTCTCGTTGTTTTTTCAAAATTAGACTGTTGCAGTGCTCCCGATATTGGTCTACACCTTAATAAAACCATTCAGAGACTGAAGTTTATTGCTGGTAGCATATGACACTGTTGCTTTAGGATCTGTACGAGTTGTCCATTGGACTCACAGTAGAGTTCAAGGTTTTGAGTATGATGGATAAAGCCCTAAATGCCCTGAGACTGTCTTACCAGAGGGATTGCCTCTTTCCCTATGCCATACTGCCATAGCAGTGGTCTGTGGGGACAGTCAAACTGTATCACCCTTACAAAAGAGGCTGTTGTCAGGATGTTCATGTAAGTGTTTTGAGGCTCTGGACTTGCTCTGCACTTGGGTCTGAAATAGCATAACCTTTCAAGCAACACTGCAAAAGTAAACAGGTGTTTGATGGGGTTTTTGGAGAGAGCGGATGGTTAGCATCCCACAACTCTGAAGTAGGGGAAAGAATCCAGCTCTCTGGCTAGCTGAGTTCCTGGTGAAATTACTTCTGCTTCTAGAACAGTGATGGGCAACGTATGGGCTGCGGGCCACATACAGCCCATCGGTATTCTCTGTGTGGCCCACAAGACATTTTCTTTACCGGTGCTCAAGTGCATAGTTGCCCGACTCCTTTGGTTTGTGTCTGTGTAGGTTTTTTCCTGCCAGTATTACTAAAATGACACACACCTAAAGCAAGGGCACATGAAATGAGGTGCATGCTGATTGCACACACCATTGACTGAGAGAGCCATGTGCTCCCTCTACATCCAATCAAAGCGCTGCTATGGTTCAGTCGGCACACCCCGCAAATTCTAGCTACCTTATCCTGGGAGCCCATCTTGGTTCCAACAATCTTGCAGCCCACTGAGATGGCGGGTAGCTCATGCAGCCCACTCACTAGCCTAGGTTGCTCATCACTGTTCTAGAACTTTATTGTGTTGTGTTACCTATAGCCTTGGAAAAATGTCCCTTTATTTTATATATGTTTCCATCATGTAGTACAAAATCGTAATGTCCAAGATTTTAAGAGTTTTGCAATCTCCATGAAATACGCTGATATTTAAGAGAGATCTGTGTTAACTGATGTGCTAAAGGAATTCATCTAGTATTCATGATCCAGATTCACTGTAACTGCAGTGATTAGCAAACATGACTGCATCAACATGTACTTGAAAAAAGATCAAACAAATAATAGTTTGTGCTGACAAAGTCTTATAGTTTATTTTGGCATTAATTTTTAGGAGATATTCAGAAGAGATGGAATGGCTTCTGAAAAGAAAGATGCATTGGCAGTTATGTTGCTTTGCTTTTTTGTACTGGCTCTTAACTTCTGAAGTGATTACCCCCAGGTGAAATAAAAGTAGGAAAGTGGATTTTGAATTCTATAGTGACCCACACAATTCCACATCTGTAAAGTGTTACAATATTTTAAAAAACTCCTGTGACAACATACCCTTTCCGTTTACTATAGTTGTCACTGCTAATATGTCTGTCTGCATTAAGAAGGCAATAACATAAATCCAAAAAAGTGGAAATAAGTCATTCAAGAAAAGTATTATTTCTGTTCACAGTTCAGATTCAGAAATAATTGGCTATGCTTTGGACACTCTCTACAATATAGTATCAAATGATGTAGAAGAGGAGGAACAAGGTAAGCCTGCAGTAGTAACAATTGTAGTAATCTCCTGAAGTTAAATGCAGCTTTTATGATTACTCTATAATGATTTCAAATGACAACAATGTAATGGTATCAATTTACTAAACACTGTTCCTTTTATGGGTCCTTTCTTACGATAGTACCGCTAGAGTCATTTCCGTGAATACAAGAAATATTGGTCAGCAGTAACTTGCATTGTAGTATTATCAAACTCTTTAATCCATTTCTTTTCTGAAAGTACTTATTTGGTATAAGTATCTGTTTCAGTGGGGATTTTGTCTGTAGTTTTATACTAAAATACAACAGTGTTCCAGAGAAGGATTGTGACACATTAGATTCAATCTATGTTTGCAAATTATTCAATATCTGTACTGAAAACTAAAATTGAGATGAGTGGTCCTGATCAAATAATAGGTTTCTTTTTTGTTCATGTTCCAATGACTTTTTCTTAGAAAACATGGATTCCTTAAAAGCTGTGCATGAGGGTAAATATATTTTGACTGCCAGTTAGGAAAGGACTCTCAATTTAGGATGGAAACAACAGCAATAATAATAATAATAAATGAAACAACCCAACAAACATCTCTTCCAACTCCAGTATTTCCACATCTGACCAGAGGCATATAGTGCATTTAGTCTTGAAACTTGATATTTTTAGTTACTTGTTATAACAGCTTATAAGAAAAAAAAAAGGTAAGAAGTGGATTAAATAGGAGGATTAGACATTGTGAAAAGGATTCCTAATTCTGTGTTAAATGATAACATTTCACATAGGCAAATTTAGAACAAGAATATTTGGTTCATCATTGTGGGCCTTTGATGGCTTTTTCTTGAATTGTAGCTAAAATGGATTGTCTTGAAACATGATTACTGCTAAGTGATCCTTCAGTAGCCTGAAATAAACATAAAAATTTAATTATCATTAGGATTTGGGGAAAAGTGTACTTCACATTAAAAGCTTCAGAGGGGTAGCCAAGTTAGTCTGTAACAGGAGAAACTTAAAAAACAACAAATAGTCTAGTAGCATTTTAAAGACTAACAAAACATGTAGATGGTATCATGAGCTTTCGTGGGCACAACCCACTTCTGAAGCAGTGGGCTGTGCCCACAAAAGCTCATGATACCATCTACATGTTTTGTTAGCCTTCACATTAAAGACTCCTTATAATCAATAACAGCTGGGGAAATTCAGGCTGGTCAGAATGGGTCAAGACAACTACCTGATCAAGTAAAAATCTCAGGTCTTCAGGCTGTTGGGCAGAGTGAAGGGCCTTGGCCAAAGCAGCCATAAGCTGTCGGACAAGAGGGGAGGAGCTTAGGTTGGCCATGCATATAGCGCCTGCACTTCTTCAGCATGCCTGAGGCTGCACCGCAGTATGATTTCTTTAGCGCTTTAACAACCAGTGTGTGGTAACAGGAATGGAGTGATTAGGTCTGGACTTCTTGGCAGCAGCCAAGTAATTCGTAGACAATTCTCTCTGCCAAAAAGGCACACCACATTTTAATGTCACAGATAACCAGAGTGGGCTATGTAGTAAACCAAACTACAATTTGCTGTTGCCAAACACAACTTGAATTGACTTTTCCAGGAGATTGATTTCTCCTTGGTTTTACAGGCTTGTGCAGTTGCATACACGTTTGCTTCTGCTGTCGTTCGAAAACCAGTCCTTGGCCATCTTATTAATTTACACAATCTGATCTGTAGATTCACTCGTACTCACTGTTGGTTTTAAAAATAAAAGTGTTAAGCACATCAATTCACATACTGGCTTTTGGGGATGCCAAAAAAAAAATCACCCTGAATCAGCAAATGGGACAGAGCATGAAGAAAACATAATCAGTGGAAAAGACTTAGGAAATGAGAAACTTAGATATAAATGCAGATAACCAGAGGGCACTCACCACCTGATTGTTGATTTCAATTGTATGTTGCACTGCTCCTTTGCTGCAGGACTTTTGTCAGTTTTGTACTTGAAAAGCTGATCTAGCCAATGGCCTTGGGATTTGGGGGGGGTAGAACAACTCCTTACACAAGGTCTCCAAAAGTTTGAGCAATGTATACTAGTAGAGAGACCTTGATGGAAGATAGATGTAGGTTGACCATAGGGATGTTAGAAAGTGGCTAATTAGGTAATTGTGTAATCGTTTTTAAAAAGTGTTGCGGTTACACGTTGCAGGCTCTGCAGTATAAGCTTCATGATACAGGGTGAGCAGTGCAGGGTGGCAGCCAGCTCCCCAGGAGCAGATGTGTAACCATTATGGTAAATGATGGGCTCATGCTTTTCAGTTAACCATTTAAACGGCTACACTGTTTCAACCCTAGTTGACCAATACATCTGACTTAATGTAACGTCAAGATATTGGCAGAAATAGAAATGTGCTCGAGAATGTTTCTTGAATTTGTTGTGTCTTCCCTTATGTTGCTGAATGAGACTTGCAGCCTGAAAAGCTCAAAGGAACTAATGTCATATGTGAGAATTTTGCTTCAAATTCCCACCTTGTCAATTCCTGCTCTTTCTGACTCCTATCTCCACAAGTTCATTCAGTTGCCTCTTCTCAGGCGGTCTCCTTTATTGAAGGTGCAAGCAGCTCTAGTAAAATCTAATGTTTAATCTGGAGTTATTGAACAAATAGGCAGTGCTGGTACACAGAGTTTTTTTGGCAATGACCGTAACAGAATACCCCTCAAAGGAGGGAGGATCTGATATAAGAACATTGTGGTCAAACGGCTATTAAACGCAAATAATTATTGGCACATACGTGTGATCAGAAGTAGTTCAGGAGTACCAAGTTGTCTTGTTCTGGCAGTTCCATAATAAAGTAATAATGGTGGCAGAATTCCAAGATGGCTGCCTTTGGACTCATTATTTGTTCTGCAGTACTACATGGAAAACTGTTTTACTTGTGAACCTTTCTCTTCTTTTTCCCTCTTTTGTCTACCTTGACAGACGATTCCGAAGGTAAAAAAACCTCAATTTATACAGCATGCTGCTTTTATTAGTCACAGTTGCTAATCATAAGTTATTTTTCACCTTAACTTTCTTCTTAAAAAGGACACTGTAAAATGTTTATCATCCATATTGCATTTTCATCTCTCAAATTTGTTTTTTTTTTTTTTACCTGAAATGTGTGTGTTCCCCATTATGCTCGTGTACTGATCAGTGTGTGGGCACGTTATTCCGTCCCATGATTGTAAATGGGCTTATTGGCATTAATATGAGTCACTAGATATACTAGAGTAACTAGAAGAAGCATTGAAGGACTTAAGAGAAACTGTAATATAGAATTAAAGTAAAGATTTGAACCTTCCATCCTTTACAGTGTCCCTTTTAAGTAATACACTTTAAAAATACGGCATTATTATTTTCCTTTCGTGGATCTGGTTGCCCACTTCCACTCTTGTTTGTTGCTTGTCTGTTAATCCGTCTCAGTTCTGGGATGCATTTAACTGGTCGATTGAAAAGCGGTATTTGTCACTGAAACATCCAAAACTAATCTTCACAGAGACCCATCTTCCTCTCCACTCTCTCAACATGCACATGCAGAACTTAGGTATATCTTCTAGACTAAAGTCTCAAATGGAGCAGTTAACCTTAGATGACCCTAATTTTTCCAAACCAATGGTTTCTTGGCTTTTTTTCAACTCAGTGGCACCAAAATGACTGCTTCATGGAAGACATAAATGTGATTTGTCTCTGTTAGTGATGATTGGCAACCCATGATAGCAATGGCCCATTTAAAACTTTACCAATTTACAATGGGGGAAACATAGCAAATTAAGAGTCAGTCAGGGGTTGAAGCTGACTTTTGTGACTGAAGAAAAGCATCTTCTTTTCCTGGTTCTACCACTGCCCAAATTGTGTATCAAAACTCCAGGTTGTCCCCCTGTTACAAGTCTCTAAATTATGGAAGCAGCAGTAATAATTCCATAGTTAATTCTGCATGGAGCCTTGCAGTTAAAGCAGAACTAAAAATACCTTTGTTTTGCAGACAATTGACCAGCCAAATAATTCAGTAGCTCCAGAGAGAGTGTTCTGTGTAATGTGCTTTGTAAAATCTTTGACAACATTTGCAGATGAAGCATATAAAACTGCTCCTCTCAAAATAATCGCTGTATTCCTTATGGTACGTTAAGTTCCTGTAGTTTAACACCAGTAACCTACACATTCATCTTGAGCTACTTAATGATCTCTTGGGCGTGGGCCACTTTTAAACATGTATTGAAATGTTCATATTCAGGATAACGAGTGAGTTGTACGGAGGTTAAGTGACGGAGCTATAGTGCAATAGCTGCTTCTGTGAACTGGAGCAGTCATGCTGAATCACTAGCTGTGCTCTGCATAGACCGGGGAGGGGAGGGAGGGCAGCTGGGACCGTGGGAGAGATGTCTTTGAGGCCATTTGGGAATGGGACGGCACAGGAAATGAGTGTGGCTGGGGAGCAGCGTTCCCTGTAAGCTGTGCGCTTGTGTGGCCGCTCAGGAGAAAATCTAATGGTGCCCAGCTGATTAGCAGGAGCCCCCAGCTAGGTTTTGTTTCTGTTGGTGGTGCACATTTACACATGTCGCTGTGCACATTACAAAAATTACTCCACATGTGATTGGAAAAGATTAGCGGGAACATTGCTGGGGAGGGTATGAGAGGTTGAGTGAGGCTTTAGGGGAAGAAGGGCATTTTAGCAGCAGGGGTCAGATGATTTGAAAAGGAAGGAGGCTTGTAACCAGGAAAGTAGATATGTAGTAGCCCCTTTGACAGAACTGAGCTGGATGCTTGAAAGGTTCCCTAAGTGTTTCTGCTTCATTGAGTCCTTCAAGTGCTGATGAGTATACGAGTATACACTAGACACTCTCTCCTGCCTTTTCTCCCCACGCCACAGATCTTCAGCATACAGCCCTGTCTGCCCATCTAAAATATTGCTATTTCTCTGCCCGCCCCAGCACCTGATCACACAACCACTAGTTCATCCCTTGGTTACATGGATGAACACTGGGGCACCGTCCTGGGAAGCCAAAGCGTATGCAGGAATGTGGGGATGAGAGAGTATAGGAGGGAGATGCCATTTACACACAAAATCTGGAGGCGGGTAGAAGAAGCAGAGGGGGAAGAAGTTTTGCTCTGAATCACCTGTTGATCAGGTGTCCCCTCCATCCACTTTATGCACAGCCTGATTTTCCTTTCAGCACTCCATTTGGCCCTACTCTCCCACATTTCCTTAACCTACACCCTAACATGCACCCGGTTCTGCCACATTGTGTTTGTAATGTTGATCGGTGTTGGTGTTTAAAATAGAGATGTGTGAGGGCACAAGCAGGAGTATGCCATGGTCGGGCGGGGCGGGGTATGGAATAGGGGAGCGGGAACTGTACAGTAGAGGATAGCCATAAGGTGTGTGAGGAGAGCTGGCATTGGGGGAATACAGCTCTATGAATAGCAAGCTCTATCTGAGGCAGGTAGCGGGTGAGGAAGTGTGGGTGGAAGGGACACAGTGGATGTCTCTGGTGACGGAAAGGGGATAATCGACAATACTGATAGCTATGCAGGTGAGGAGCTGAGAGTTGATATACTGTGACTACATGGGGGAATTTCTAGCTCAGCCTCAGTTAAGGTTGTTAGAATGCATTGTCCACCACCAGGTTTTATAAAAAGTAACGAAATGACCAGTTATGGTAGCCATCACCTTAACTACCCTCCTCATCTGCCACCTTGGACATAATGGAAAAATAAATCTTAACTCTTACCAAAAATAAAATGTGCCCCCAACGTTCAGGCTTCCATTTTGTAACTTAGACATGCTTAAGCATGGAAAAATCACTAACCTGAATTGCCTGCTCCCATGTCTGTTAGAATGTGTAGGAGAATGTATCTCTGCAGTCACCATTAGCAGTCTCACACCATACTACATTACACCCTGGCACAGAATAGTGGAGAACTGCCTTTGATCTATGAAAGCTCTGTCAAAACCAACATCAGTGCTCTTAGTTCAAGGGTTAGGATCAAGGTGGCGATCCATGTGCTGTGGGACTTGGAAGGGAAGTAACTGAAGCTAGATGGGGAACTGAAAATTGCAGTGAAACTCTTAACTGCTTATTTCTTTGTTTTTTATGTGAATGATGCAGTCTAGCAACCATTAACTCCAAAGGTAACTTTTCTGGTTACTACATTAGATATGCACACAGGATAGGAGAGATTCTTTTCGGTTATTGGAGCTGTTTGCTTAGTAGATCATATTACGTAACTTTGAGTCAAGTTCCGTTACTTTGTCTGGGTTGGAGAAATACTATGTTTTTCCTCACAGGATGTAGGAAGAGCAACTCAATGATTGCTCCTCTGGTACCTCTCTTCCCATTGTACCTTTTTTGGGAAACATAAAATGAATGCAGCTTAGGAAACAATGCTTTCATTGGATATATTTTTAAGAGTCAGTGATATTCTAATGATCTTTGACTTGCTTATCAATGAGTGTGTGCAGAATGTTTTAATTTGCCGTCAGATACAAAATAGTGCTTTCTTCTAATACAAAAAAAAAAAGGAGGACGCTGGTATTGCTAGTGTAGATACTGCTAATTGCTATTTAATTAATATAGTCTTGCTATGGAAAAATACAGGTCTTGTTTCTGAAGATGAGCCCCGCTGCTCAGATTAGTGCACTGAATGCCCCAAATATAAAAGCTAACAGGGGGACTGTCGTAACCTTTGGCCAGATCAGACCCAGACTTTCCAGCTTCTACATATTGTAATGCCTAACGGTGCATCTACGCTGCGCCCTTAGCTCGAAATATGCTACTCAATTTGAGCTATGCAAATTGCGTAGCTTATTTCACGTGTATTTCCAAATAGCTTATTTTGTAATAATTTCAAAATAAACTGCTATTCCGAAATGTCCCTTAATCCTCATGGAACGAGGTTTACAGGGACGTCGGAATATCACACCCGTTATTTCAAAAGATATTTTGACACGGAATTTCGCGATACCGGAATAGTGTTGCAGTGTAGACACACCCTAAATGTGCACTGTAGAGGTCAGTCTGCAACAGAACACATACTATAGATTGGAAGCAGTTGAGGGGGTAATAGTGAAAGTATTGTAGAACTTCATGTTGTTTCTATCGCATGTTCCTGTCTACCCTGTGCACATAGTCTGCATTGGGGCCTTCTGCATGGTGAAAGAGAGATCTGCTGCATTGTGCATGTGGAACCATTACACGGAGCAGGAAACTGGGAGTACCGGGAGGGTTAGCGTGCATTTGCAGAACTAGTTTTTCTGATAGCATGTCAGATTATCCAAATCCAGTTTGACTCAGAAGATTAGAATGAGACCTAATGTCTTTGAATAGTTTGTTGAAAACTGACATGCAGAAAGCAATTGTAACGGACAAGTTTACTTCATGCATGTTCATTTCTTCTGTATCCTACGCTTGCAGCGGGGCAGCTTATTTTGACGTGTTGCTGTGGTGCAGGCCCCTGTCCATAGACAATATGGAGACAAACTCATTTCACTTAAGTCATCAAATATTATTGTACAGCAACGAATTTCCGTCAGAGACCATATAGGAATCTAATTAAATGGGATTCTCCCCACACTTCCCTCAAGTAAAAGCATAACCTCAATTAACTGATAATTGATTATACCATTGACTCGCATCTCCTCAGGACTAATTCTTACATGTCTAGTATCCCTTGATTGTCCAAAACTTTATCTAAATGTAGTTGTTGCTTTTCCATTATGTCTGGATGATAAATGGCATTGCCAAGTACGGTATGGGAAAATGTATACCGGGGCAACAATATTCATGATACCTGTCATGCTGTTACAATACTGCTGGTATCATTGTTGGTCCTTCTCCAATCTGTCCGACATAAGCATCTTCAATAACATATAGAAGACTGAACTCCTTGGCTAGAACATTAATCATTCTAGTTCAAAACCTCGATAAGAGGGTGACAGTGAATTGCCTTTTCAAAATTAGTCCAAGTCAAGACCTGAGGTAATTTTGTCATCAATATATCTTAAAATTAATATCCCTTATTTGATGTTTCTGAGGTTTTCGTCACTGAACCCCCTCCCATGCCTCCCCCCCCCCCAAAAAAAAACTTTTTCAAGAGTAAATAAGCTACTTGAACATTCAACTTCAGACTGTTTTACTCCTGAACTAAAAGCTTGAAAGGAGGGTGCAGTAAATCTACTCTCTCTTTGGGGAAGGTATCGCGAGTGATCTTTGTAACACTCTGGTTCAGCTGCATATGAACATAGACTCACCAAGGCTGCTGCCTGTGCATTATTTGAGAAGGAAGGTGTTCTCTGGTCTGTAGGAGTTGTTTCATCGCTTGGGGCTTGCTTGCATTTTGAGTGTGTGGGCCTGTACTTGAGAAGTGTGGCTCCGAGCAAACATGACTGGTGAGAATAGAATGTCTTGTAGACGATGCAACAAAAGATAGTCTAGATTTTATTATTTATTTATCTGGGACCTGATCTGATTTCATCAGTGGCAAGACACCATCATTTTCAATGAAAGCTGAATCAGACTTCTGCCTAGTGAATTTATAGTATTCCACTATTAAAATGAATTGGTTCCTCATTTACAGTTCTCACTTTGGGATAGAAAACACTTAGATTCTCATGTTTAATCCAATGTAAATACTGATTATGGCATACAGATTCCAGCAATGATTACTGGGGGAAAACAAGATTCATTTATTAGTTAATATAGCAACAAGGATTCTTTGAACCTTGAGTCATAACTACCCCATATGGGCTGTGTGTTTGCTGCAACGTGTCAAAAGAATTTCTGTAGTTATTTTAATGTTATAATGTAACACATTCTTCTTGAATATTACAGAAGAAAATTCACAAAAACAGGTTGATGATCTGGGAAGGCAATTTACAGAAATCTTCATTAAACAGCAAGAAAATGTCACTCTCCTGTTGACCTTTCTAGAGGTGAGTGGATAATGAAGAAGCATTGAAGTGGGTGTTTTATTCTGTGGATGAAGGACATAAATCTTGCCTCTCTGGTGTAGAATAAGTTAAAATTTGAGGCCGTCTAAGAAAAACGTTGGTGACTATGGGCATGAAATCATTCTTCCAAAATTAAGATGGCAACATCTCACAATACGAAGGGTGAGAGTGCTGCTTTTAGAAGCAGAACAGCCATATAAATGGTTAGAGCAAGGGTCTCACATGCTTGGCGGAGAATGTGGGCGGGGAGAGGAGGGGCATGGCCACTGCCACCACACCGTGCCAAGGTCCCCTATGATCCCCAAAACCACATGCTCTGGGTGCTGGGGTGGGGGGGGAAGGTGGTGTTCCGGGGGCTGGTAATGTACTGGATCCCCCAAGAGTCCCAGGTTGGATTGTGCAATTCCCCCCTGCCAGGACTAGCCTGCAGGCCAGGAGTTTGAGACCCCTGGGTTAGAGGAACCCTGGGGAGAGAAGGGTGGAGATGAAGCTAGTGGAAGTTCAGGTTACTGTTAAAGCAGAACCTGGGGTGTGAGATTTGGCTTTGCACTGTTACAGAGCAGGAGGGAGGGAGGGAAAGGGACTTGCTCACAATGATGAATGCCCATCTACCTTAGGGCCATTTGGCACCCAGTCATATAGCTGTCCTGTTTTTAAAGTCACTGTGTAGGCTACTTGCAAGCATGTGAAATGCTCCTGGATTCACTGTGCAACATCACTTTCTATATCCGTGCAGGAATTTGACTTCCAAGTTCGCTGGCCTGGAGTGAAACTTCTGACATCATTGTTAAAGCAGCAGGGACCCCAGGTGCAACAAATCATTCTTGTCAGTCCCATGGGTAAGTGATTTGGTTGGCCTCTGGCTCATTTAAACGGGACATTCAGCGAACTGTCAGGCCAATGGGGCGCTTCTAGCAGAGCATTGTAACAACTCTTGGAGGGACTTCCAAATGGGGAGTTTAGTAAACTCCATATGGTATTTCACACATCATGTGGTTGCTTGCTTTGTCAGGTGTGTCGAGGCTCATGGATTTACTCGCAGATTCTAGGGAGGTGATACGGAATGATGTAAGTACAGAGCAGAGGCGTTGCAATCATGCCTGCACATACGTTTAAAGATGTGTATCCGTGTCATAACTAGGAGCTAGCTCTGCATTGCATTGTTTCTGTAATGCTGCCCTCAGCCTCCTCTTGGCCCCGTTGCTGCAGGGTCTGTGTGCTCTGGGATGGCTTAAAAGGGCAGGGGAAAGGAGTGGGTTGGCATGTCCCTTGGACAGTTGCAGACTTTGTACTGAGTGGCATTCGCATCAGTAGCTCGTAAAACAGCGGTGGGCAATAGCAGGCCCCTGGGGCCAGATGCAGTTTGCCCAGGTTAATCCCTGGTGCGCCGCTGGCACTTCATTTCCCTGGGCGTCCGCAGGTACAGCTGCTGGCAGCTCCCATTGGCCGGGGATTGCCATTCCTAGCCAATGGGAGCTGTGTGAAGTGGTGCTGACTGGAACAGCACTTCCCACAGCTCCCATTGGCCAGGAACAGTGATCCCCAGCCAATGGGAGCTGCAGGCGGCTGTACCTTTGGATGCCCGTGGAAATAAAGCACCAGCAGCCCACCAGAAGCTAACCCTGGCGAACTGCATCCAGCCCATGGGCTGCTTATTGCCCAGCCCTGTTGTGGAACCACAAAGCATTGTGCATCCATCCAAGCGTGTAGCTGGGGGGCAGAATATCTAGAGATGATCTCCATATTACTGAGGAGTCCTGCTCTGGGTATGAGAGTTTAATTTTTATAGCCAATTCCTATCTTCACTCTCTCTTTGGGCAGGTTTTTACATTGCCATTTAGAGCTAAGTTTGGGGCACAAGACACTACTACACACACTTGGTGGTGGGGTTTGATGCGAGATGTCATATGCATGATGTACAATTGTATCCAGTAATCCCCACCAAGGTTTACATTGCTAATGTATGATACTGTTGAGAGGGGCACTTCTTAGAAGCTAGCCCTCCTCTTCTAGTAAAGCTTTGTCTACTCACTATATTTATCTTCTTCCGGAAGGGAGTCTTGTTGCTACAGCAGCTGACAAAAAGCAATGCCGCCATTCAGAAAATAGTTGCTTTTGAAAACGCCTTTGAGAGGCTGCTGGATATCGTAACAGATGAAGGGAACAGTGATGGAGGTATGAACTGAACGTTGCTTTACTCGCAAGGTGGTGTGGCAATAGAGATGAAATGCTAGGACCGTTGAAATGCTTGTGTCAATCAAAATAAAATTCTCAAGGCTTGGTCTGTTTGATATAGAAACACCAGCGTGACCATCAGATGGTCACAGTTGGTGACTTTCAGGTGTTACCGGTGCTATGGGGATGGGTAAAGGGACTGAGTAAATAGAGTAGAATGGTGGGATGAGCAAGCCTACAACTTCCAGGGTCATCTTGGATTTGGTTTTGTGGACTTCCATTCGAGATTTGCAAACTTTATTTCTTCTGTGCATGTGTCTGCATGGATCCCACAGTGGGCGTATGTGCAGAAGAATGGATAGCCAGGAGCGTGAGTAAGCATCTCCTGGCTGAACCTCCTTATGCAACAATCCGTAGGAATAAAGTGGTGCTCAGACATCACTCAGAGTCATCTAAGCTAGTCATTTGAACCTTACCTGTCTTCTTCCCAAAGCCAGCTTGGCGCGGGGGCAGAGGAAATTAGGCAGGATTTCTGTTTCTTACGTGGACGGGACCTCACAGATTGACGTTCTAAAGGTCAAGTGACCTCGTCACAGGGATGTTGAAGTGTGTAACGCAATGGTGTACTGAACATGAAAGCTCCCACTGGTGCAGTGCCTGCCAGCATCCTCTGCCTGCTGTGGGAATGTGCCAGTTTCAGAAAACTGCAAGGCAGCAGTGTGGTGTGACCTGCTGCTGAATGGTGTGTTGGATGTAGTTGGTAGGTTGGCTGCAATCCTACAATCATTATTTGAGGAATGCGGCTGAAACTCCTCATTCCAGCCGCTTGAACAGTCGCTTCTCCTACAGTAATTGGGGTTGTTCAGTGTGCTGTGGTTGCATTTGTCACAACTCACCCTCCAGCACATTCCTGAATCCTCAGCTCCCACGGACTTGGAAGTGTGAGGTAACTGAGGAAAGGTTGCAACTCTTCCATGTTTTTCAGCCCACACGGCAGCGTGGGAGAAGCAAAGGTGTGGCTGCAGTAGATCCAGCTGTTAAACACAAATTAGCTCTTGCTGACATAAGATGCATGGGCGTGCATGCCTACTGTGGGAGCCACGCTGACTGCACCATCTCAGACAACCACGGTGACCTCAGTGGAAGCCACCATTCTTTATCCCTCTGTTAAATACACAGAATAACAAGCTATTCCCTCTGACCCCTTAGTCCAAAAATGGTCACTCTGGATTTAAACGTTCGGTAGAATTGGGCGTGAAGGGAAAATGCCAGGCCAGACAGCTAGCGTAAGAGATGCTGTCTGTTTCCCTCGAGTCTTTAACTTAAAACGTGAGGCTGAACGCGCTGCATGTCCAAACTCGTTGCCAGAGACAAGATGCAATGAAAAGAGACGGCGAATGTTGCAGTATTGATCATGTAAGCTCCGTAGCGCTAAAAACCCCAGGGGGTAATAAACAGTAGCAGCCCCTGGGGATGAGGCATGAGGGAAGTTAACAGGCCATTGCTCATAGACAACTTAGTGATTAGAAGGGTCAAAAGTGTTTAAACTCAAAGGATATTGTTAAGCAGATCATGATGAAATATTTCTATATGAGGGAAGAAGACGTGAAAGAGCAAATTGCAGAGATGGCACCTGTTTTCAGAAGTGCTCAGCTCTCTGCTCTCTTCCCGCCTATTTCTCCGCTTCAGGTTTGATTATTTTCAGTGACCTTCCTGAGGTGCAGGTGGCAGAACATGGCTGTCCGCAACATGGCTAGCAAGGGAATATTGTCAGACAGCTGATCTCTGCTGCTCCGTGCCCTAATGCGACACGCCCTTGCCTGTCGTTTTCACAAACTAAGGGGAATTAAGCTTTACGCCTCTGTATCTGCAAACCAAGTTGGATGCCAGCTGAGGAGCATAGAAATAGGAGGGTGTTGTCACCAGTCCTTCTGCTCCTGTCATTCAGTTTCTTGGGTCAAATTGCCCAGTGTAATATTATAGTTATACCCTTTTCTCTGCACAGATTTTGGGTATTATTGCTTGTGGAAATGCTATTTCAGCTCCATAGAGTTCACAGATTAAATTGGATTATTTCGCTGATTAGAAGAATTCCTTCTCCCTTTCAGAATTTTAAATTAGAAACAACTTTGGAATGAGAGAAAAGAAGTTTGACTCTTAGCCGATGAATAAAACTAGAGGATTACCAAGTAAGAATCACTACAGTAAAACCCTTATCTTGGATCCCTGGCATCAGACTACTGTTATTTAGGATAGTCTGTCTTTTTTCACAGCAGTAGAAGAGGAGACCAATGAAGCCTGTTCCTTGAGTTGAGACACATACTTCTAGCCACTAAAAATCCCCCCAAAGACTACATTTTCATTGCCACAAGAAACCTTTTTATTACACTCAGTGCATATTCGCTAAACAAATAAGTTTCATTGTAGAGTTGTGGAAGAACTACAATTTGTCCCCATTAAAATATTGGGCTTCCAAGAATTGACAGAAAGTCTTATTCTGTTCTGCTATACCTGAAGAGTGTTAGACCTCTGGAGATGGAATATCTTTGACTTTCTCAGTCAATCCTTGCCTTACCTTTTGTCTTTCCAGGAATAGTAGTGGAAGACTGTCTTCTCCTGTTACAAAATTTATTAAAGAACAATAATTCCAATCAGAATTTCTTTAAAGAAGGTTCGTACATTCAGCGTATGAAACCTTGGTTTGAAGTTGGAGATGACAACTCTGGTTGGTCGGCACAGAAAGTAACTAATCTTCATCTAATGTTGCAGGTAAAACAGCTTGTGACTTATTGCTGGAAACTGTGCTAGGAATTTACATACTTTCTTCTGCTTTCTAAATCATTACTTTGTGCTTTCATGGCTAGCTGTTTGCTTTTTTTTTTTTCTTTTGAAAATGTCTGACGCCAGAAACTAAATCTAGTCAACTGAAAAAAAAACTCCAAAGATAAGAATGGGTAACTCATTCTTTCTCTCTCCCCTGTTGCTATATGATCAGACTGTGAAATTGTGCATAGAGTTCTCTCAAATCTCAAGAGTAAACTGAAAAAATGCAAGTATTATTAGTAAGGTTGGACCCCCTCCCCTTTTGTAAAGACTTCATTAAACTTAATGGCAAGTGAAAATGTACAGTATGGAGGCTTGATAGCTGTGGAAGCCATGTAGTGGGGGTAGCATCATTACTGTGGTGCTAGATTGACAGATGTGGTCCTCATGCCAATGTAAATACACAGTTTATGGATTTAAAATATTGCTGAATTCCATAGGCACATTGACTAGTCTGTCCCCAGCAAAGGGAATTGTAAGGTGGCGGGTTGTAAGGTGGTAGTGTAAAATACACTACATAAGCATTCCTGGATCATCTTTAGAAGTTGTCACAACTATCAGTATGTTACAACTGGAATTTGAGCAGAGTCAAATACTCCTAATACAAAAGGTCTGACAAGTACGTATATATAGGAAAAAGAAACAGACAGACACTTTTAATTTCCACAAATGGCCAGGGCCTTAAAAAAACTATTAGAAGAATAATGGTAGGCATCCTTTTTTAATTAGGTTTTCACTTCTGCATTTCCACCTACAGATATGCACGCACACATGTACTATGCATTTTTTTTATTCAAGAAACTGTTAAACTCTAGCAGTAGTTGGTGTCTTACAATGGAAAAAAATGTATTGGCCTACCATTGTTAACACAAAAATCAGTTAATTCCAGCTAAGTTAATTACATAATGTGGTAGGAATATTGTCATTTTTAATCATTTTTTAGCACAGAAATGCTCTTTGAAATATTTTGAAAAACACTTTTAATAAATGACTATTAAAATTTGTTAATGTTAACATTATATTTATTTTTAAATTAATGTATGAAGCAAGTGTCAATTCTTTGGCCAAGGACTCAATTGTTCAAAGCTCTTGCAAAACATACCTCATGCATGTTTGATGCCTTTGTAAAGTATATGGAATTTGCCATCACTGAGAATTCATGACTGGGATAATTGCTTAATTGGCACTGCGGTGCACGTTAGGATTTTTTTTCTGTGCTGTAATGACAACTGCCTTAAGAACAGAGACGCGCGATAATTCATTCTGAAGGAGTCCTGCCGTCTTGTGAAAAGTAGTTGGATTCAGTTGATGACAGAGTTATGTGCACAAGTAGCACAGTTGTTCCATTTGGACCATTCCTTACACAGTTTCAACACCCGCAGTGGGCTCAGCCATTTCAGAAGTGTCAAGGAATCCGCAGGGGCTGGGTGTTACTTTGGCTTCTAATCCAATGGCGGTTTTACAAATGTGAAACGCAAAGGCCCTGGACATTTGTCGGAATTAAAAGCTACATTCTTTCTGAAGAGTAGAGGTGACGTGTGTCTGCATTAGATTCCCATTTACATTCTCTTGTGGTTTCAATAGTCGTCAGATACTCCTTGGGCATAGACAGTTTTGCACAGTAATTCTCATTTTCTCTTCACCATTTGTACCAAGCCTAATGAAGAGACACAGCATGCTCCCCCCCCCTTTCAGTTTTCACATATGCATGAAGTCAGCGTTTAACACCGTGATTCCCTCTACCCTATACCAACGTGCATCTCTCTTTGCAGCTTGTACGGGTGCTGGTGTCCCCCACAAACCCACCTGGGGCCACCAGCAATTGTCAAAAAACCATGTTTCATTGTGGGTTATTACAGCAGCTTTGCACAATCCTGATGGCAACTGGGGTTCCTGCTGACATTCTGACAGAGGTAAGGCAGAGCGAGTAAGCAGGGAGAGGAAATAGCCAATGAGCCGGAAAGCAGTAATATATGAGGCTGACTAGCCATACAGTGAAATCATATTGGATTAATATAATGTTCTTTAACTATCAGTTTGGGAAGTCTGAGACATTCCAGTTTCTTCTTCCTATGCAGTGGCTTTGTTTTACAGAGCTATCTCTTTGTCGGATGTAAAACTCTCTTGGCTTTTGAAATCCCAGCTTGAAGTGCATATATAAATGTTTGTATTGAGGATGTTAACTAGCGGTTAATTGACTAGTCCAGTAGTCGATAGGCACTTCCACATTCCTCCTTTGAAATGCACAAGAGCCCCTGCTGGGGCTCTTGTGCATTTCAAAGGAGGAATGCGGAACTGACCCCGGGCTGCACGCGAAGTCCCACTGACTCCGGGCTGCACGCGGGTGCCAGCTTTGAAATGCACGAGAGTCCCCAGGGGGGCTCTTGTGCATTTCAAAGCGGAAGCACCGCTTGGAGCCTGGAGTCAGCAGGACTCAGAATCCCCCGCTGACCCTGGGCTCCATGCTGCGCTGCCACTTTGAAATGCCACGTGGAGCCTGGTCTGACCCCAGGTTCCGCTCAGCATTTTCCCCCCTCGGCTTTTCAAAGGGGCAGCGCCACCTTAGCTGGGGAGTCTCCAGCTGACCCGGGCTCCACACGTGCAGTGCCGGCTCAGCTGTGCGGGGCTGCCCCCCTTTGAACGTCACCTCAGTTTTTAAAGGGGCAGCGCTGCACAGCTGAGCCCGGGATCAGCTGTGGAGCCCGGGGTCAGCTGGGGACTCCCCAGCTGATCCCAGGTTTCGCAGAAATGCGCTGGAGCCCAGCTGACCCCGGGCTCCACGTGGACGCTGCCGCTTTCAAGTACCTGCTCTTCTCCCCCCTTTGCTGCCTCTATCTGATAGAGGCAGCAAATGGAGGGGAATCGACTAGTCTTTAACATCCCTAGTTTGTATATGTTCAAAATTTACTGGAAGGTAACATGATTTGCTCATTGCTTTTTGTGGGGCTAACTATCCCGCAGCCAGCTCAGTCCCTTGTCTTTTTCCTGACCTTCAGTGTCAGAATGATCAAGTTCGCCTGCGTTTGCACAACTGCAATACTAGATATATTTTTTTAGCTTCTGGGAAGTCCCTTCCCTGATTAAGCAGTTAATCCCTTACTTGCGGACACTAACAAGGTTAAATGGGTCCCAGTGATTATCCACCTCCAACATAGCAGCCTTGTCTCTGCTTGAAATGTTTGTCATAGCAGTTGCATTTCTAACTTTCTAGGTATCCATAAGATGATTCGGTCTAGCCTCATCTCTGATGTGGGTACATCATAACTCTCTGAGCTTATTTCACTTGGGCCTTGCCTCCATTGTAGTGTGACCACCTTTCCATAGAGATATGTCTGAGTCAATCACTTCAGTCATTCCAATTACCTCTTCCTAATTTACCTGAATTTACCTCCAACATAAATCTGGTTTTAGCTTAATTGTGTGGTAACCTCGTAAACTGACTCCAAGTAACTGAGTCTCTGTGATGCTGCTTCTGTTACAAGTTGGTCTTTAACAGGTGGAGGGGTATTTGCAACTTCCCTCTGTAACCTGCACCATTCTGAGATACGTTCGGGATCTACTTTCTACTTTCCTAAGTGACTAATCATATTAAAGCCAAGGTACGCTTTGGCTTTCATGGTTTGAAAGCACTTTCTTCTCCTCTACATAAGGACTTCTAAATGTAGGATATACTGGTCATATACTATGTTAAAAAGATGATAAAATATTCCGTAAATATTTGGACTGTTGAAGGAATTGGTTTGGTTGCTTTCTTGGTATGTTGATTTCCATGTCAACTTTGTGTGGCTTATCTTACTTTCTTTTAGACCATTAACACTGTGTCAGAAGTCATTCGAGGATGCCAAATAAACCAAGACTACTTTGCTTCTGTAAATGCACCTTCAAATCCACCGAGGTAGGGAAAGACAAATGCTTAACTATTTACCAAGCAAAGATTTGTTGGCATGGGAAAGAACAAGTTAATGTAGCTTCCATTTAGAACCTGTCATCCATCAGAAAAGGAATCTTATTTAACGATTTAGAGTTACAGTAAATTATTTTAGATTGAGGTCTCACAGTGGAAGGATTATCAAGAGTACATAAGTGGGAAGATGTCTAGACGGTTTCCATACAGAATGGCTTTTGAATTGGTCTCACTTAACACCTTCCTTTGTGATCTGGAAAAGGAAACTAGCCGTACATTAATGAAACTAGCACTTCAAACTGCATTTGAGATGCTGTCAACACCAATGAAAGGAAAGAGAACAAATAAGAAACTCGGGGGTCTGGCTGTGCTGCAGTTAAAAATTTGTAGCTGGCTCATGTCATCTGATTCAGGCTTGTGAGGCTTGGACTGTGGGTCTGTTTAGTTGTGTAGATGCTCGGGATCTGGCTGGAGCCCAGGATCTGGGGTCCTCCGCGCCCCCCCCCCCCATGCCAGATCCTGGAGCTTGAGCTCCAGCCCAAGCCTGAGTGTCCACTCTGCAATTAACCAGACCCGTAATCGGAGTCCTGCAAGCCCAAGTCGTCTGACCCACGCCACCCCAGAGTTTTTAATTGTAGTGTAAACATTAGGAAAATAGGCAGAAAATGACACTTACCCAGGTGGATGGGAGGAGACAGGCTTATACGTTCTGGAGAAATTACTTTACTCTGCCCCACGCCTGCTCCATGAGAGGAGAACTTGTAAAGCATTAGTGCTGCAAAACCCAAGATGGGCAGCAGTAGCAAACTGGACATGATTTAGGAGCAGGATACCCCAGATTTTTAAATCCAGTATCATATTGGGCAGTCTGTGGCAGGGCTTCATGACCTAGAGCAGAGAAGGAAGTTTTCTGTCCGGCTTTGATGTGGCTGCACCTGAATAACATGTTCAGCTGCAAATGCATCCTACTGTAAAGACGCTGATGTGTTGGAGAACAGTAACTGCTATCAGAGCAGAAGGGACTGAACTCAAGTAAAACATGAACATGGAATAATATGAATAATTTGCCTCCACAGTTAGGAAGAGGAAAAATAAGTCTACTAATTATTTGAATGATGCAAATACCAAGGTGGGAGAGGAATTCAGTGTAGTACCTGAAGGTAGAAGTAGTCAGCATAATAGATAGAAGAATTTCCTTTAACAAGATCTATTAGGCGGTAAAAAAGCCTCATTGTTTGATCTTTTGATACTGAACACTATAGGAAAAGTCCTGTAAAAAACAGTCCTGCGTTGGCAAGGACAGGCAGTGGATGATCCAACAGGCCTCTACAGACTCCCGCTATAGCTCCAGGATAATCCTAATAAACAAAATGTACTATATTGGGAGAGACTATTTTAGGGTTAAACCTGAAAATCCATTGACCCCTAAAGATAAATATCTAAATCTGCGGTAAAGCTTACCTAGAACTAAAGCTGATAATATTTTGGTTCCGGGGGCAAGTTTCTTTGAAGTAGAAGCAGACCCTAAAAGAGTGGCTGTGTCGTTCAAAGTTAAGATATACAAAGCTTTATCTCCTAGCTGGCCTAGCAGGTAGCTTTGCTGCAGCTTCTTAGATGTACAGCCTTCCATTTCAGTTGTAAAAATACCTCTGGAGATACACATTGTCTCTCTGCAGTCATAACATCGAGTGCAACCATGTTCTTTGGACCAATTTAACCTCAAAGTATTGTTTTAAAAATAGAGCTTTTGCTTTACAGCCTAAATACTTGACATTGTTTTGTTTCTTGGGCCATCTATTTTAAAGAGATTTTCTATATCTAGAGGAAATCAGCCCCTCGAGTTCCAGTGGTGCTTGTTAAATTGGCTTTTTTTAAAAGTTAAATATGGATTTATACGCTATTATATACATTTCCATGCAAACACGCCACTAAAAGCATTCCCGCTTTGCTCCTGTGTCATGATTAGTTGTTTCCCTGCATCAGAGAAGAGTCTGTCAGTGTTACAAGTCTGATTTTTGCCAGTATAGAGACAACACCTAACAAAGATTTCACTGGAGCTGATATACCTACATCTAAGCTTTCAGTATTCCTGCGACTCCAATTCTAAGTGTATCCTGTACAGGAACTACAGTTGTATTTATTTTGTGACATTTATTCTAATGGCCTGTCTTTTCTATCAAAACAGGCCTGCAATTGTTGTGCTTCTGATGTCCATGGTGAACGAAAGGCAACCATTTGTACTGCGCTGCGCTGTTCTTTACTGTTTCCAGTGTTTCTTATACAAAAACCAAAAAGGACAAGGGGAAATTGTTTCGACACTTCTACCGTCAACCATTGATGGTACGCAACTTGAAAATTTAAAAAACAAGCCCCACTTTTGCATACATGTGGGTGCATCTTAAAGTTTTCTATAAAATATTACATGCCCTTAGTGAAGTGCCAAGAACAAGAGATGTAAAAATCACCTTGTTTTGAGAGAGAATTTTTGGACTTGAATTGTGCTTGAACGTAACTGACAATATATAACGTTCATGTGTTGAAGGTATAAGAACTCAGGCTGTAAAATTTGGTTAAGTATTTATCCTCTAGCAAGCTAAAGACAGCTATGAATCTGGTTAGTTATCTCTGCTTGGTGTTGAAGTGGAGGGTTTGTTCCTATTTATTATGCTCTATGCTAATTTGTACAAAAATGTTGATGGTTTTGTTCTTTGGTATATAATTTACACGCTGACTTTCTAGTCTGAGCAGTAATTTTCAACCATGCACTTTTACAATTAGGTGTGGGAGGGTGCGTAGGTGAGAAAATGTTTCCTGACAAGAAAAATTCCAAAGAGGCTGAGATTCTGACCAGTATTTTAATGAGATACAAAATTTTAAACATCAAGTCAAAAAAACAGAGATGTATTCCATGGTGTAAAATGCGAAATGGAATTGGCTTTTTTTAAAAAAGCCATTATGATCTTGCCTTGTTTCTTTCCATTATTTATGAAACATCCAAAAACTTTGCTATATGTGTGTCAAAGAATAAGGCTGTTGTGCTCCAAGGAAAGGGATATAACAGATAAGTAAAATGATGGGAAGGAAGTCTAACGCGTTGCTTTTTAATGCCATAGGTTTTGCTTTGATCCAACCTTCCCGTGAAAACAGTCGTTCTTGCACTCCTCCTGTTGCACTGTATTCCTTCCCAATATAGACATTGGGCTAACTATAAGCAGATGAGATCAAAGTCAAATTTTCATGTGTTTTACAATTAAATCAAGAACCTTGCTGCAGTCTTCCAGTTGTACAAGCTGGAGACTGAGGCCTTTGCCTGCCATAACTCTGAAGGGCTAGTATGACAGGAATGTGAATGCGAATGCATGCAAACAAATAGTGCTTGATGGACTCATCCCAGGGTTCTGATGTATTAGAGCTCACTAAGGCTTTCCCATTGCTGTTTTAACACACAATGTCTTCCTTATCTGATCCAACTCCTCTATTAATTATCTGCCTGTCCAAATTCAGGTTGTTCACCTTGTCAGAGTATCGCAGCTCATTAAAACGTTCAGGGAGCAATTCTTATTAATTATTTACTCAGTAAGATCTCTACAAGCTTTTCTGGCAAGCTCCATCTGTCATTCTACTTCACACTTTTCCTCTGTGGGGTTCAGAGCTCTTTCGGAAAGAGCCCTCCCCTTCACCTGTGAGGAATCAGATGCTGGGAGGTTAAATGGCTTGCCCAGAGTGACTGCAGGTCGATAGTGGTAGAAGCGTGACTGGACCCCAGGTCTCTCAATTCCCAGTTCCAGCTTCCGGATCCCGTTTCCTCCCACAGGAAAACGTGGTGAGCCAGCCTAAGGACTGGCTGCGTGCAGTTGTTTAGGGATGGTGAGAACATTCCAAATGCTTAATGTTACCCTTTAAATTAGTTGTTACTGGAGGAATACGACTCCAATTAGCCAACAGCTCTCGTGGAAAGTTGAGTCTTGCAGGGGCTGCTCTGACACTGGGTGTGGAGAAGGCCTTGCTGTGCACAATTTCTTCCAGGAGCAGTCAATATGGCCAGCTAACTGGAAGTGCTTGACAACAGCATGAGAGACCCTCTCTCTGCCTCACGAGAAAGCAGTCATTTTCCACTGGGCTAGCCCTAGTCTACTGTGGAGGTGCCATATTTTAATTGCTAAAAGTTTTATAAAGTTTGAGAGGAATTTGTGCCTGGAAAATGCCTTCAGATACCCTGAGAGCTGAAATTGTAACTTCTCTGGGATGGGGATTGTGTGTGTGTGAGCGGATCTAGCACAATGACGTTCCCATCCAAGAGACACCTACAGAACAGCTCCGAATATCCCATGGGGAGTAGGTTATAGGCTTTAGGAAGTCCCATTGTCAGGCCCTTGAGAAGAATTAATGCAGGGATTAAAGTGTAACCTTTATAGGCTTGGAAGGCCATGAGAAGGGGGTTTTAAGGGATGCGCTTGCCCTTAATAGTTCCTAAGGCAGAGTGCAGGGAACCGAGGTCCCCATCCTGTTTGGGGGCCCTCGGTGCTCCTCCATTATAAATATTTCACAAGTCTTGATCCCGGCTTGCTTTTGTGCCACAGCATCTGTTTGCCTTTATTGTAGCTACAGGTAATTCCGTGTCGGCTGGCCAGCTGCTCTGCGGCGGACTCTTTTCCACGGACTCTATCTCAAATTGGTGTGCCGCGGTGGCCCTGGCCCATGCTTTAGAAGAAAACGCGACTCTGAAAGAGCAGCTGCTAAGAGTTCAGCTTGCAACAAGTATCGGTAACCCCCCCGTGTCTTTGCTGCAACAGTGCACCAACATTCTTTCCCAGGTAGAGTGTTTACTGTATTACTGGCGTGGTTCTGTTCACTTAAGAAAAAATGTTTCCTTGATATTAGTGACTCAGAGAAAAATGCTAATTTTCGTGGAAGATTCAATAGTGAAGTTAGTTTTAGCTGTTACTGCATAGTATAGAGTGACTTTCTAGTAAAAATTGAAGTGTAGCAGATACACCATCATAAAGCACCATTAGGAGCCACTGTCCTTCATCATGAGTCAAACATCTTAGATTTGAAATGGCACCAACTAAAACAATCCTACTTCTGTCTTGAAATGCTTTGCCTACACTTAGAAGAAACACCAAAAATTCCTGAAAAAATTATAGTTCAGTTTACATAGATAATGCAGAGTACTGTCACATGCCCAGCTCCACCTGTTTGGGTCTTTCATTTAGCAATGTGGGGGAAACCAGTTATTTCATTTAGAAAGGGAAATAATGATAAAACCACTAAGAGAGAAAGGGACTTAAAGGCAGATATATGTAGCACCTGAAACCATTTTAAATCGCTTTCTGAAAAGGCTAAAATTTAAGTCGATGGTAGCCCTTTTGTGATGCATTGTAAATACAAAAGTTATAGTCACTGTACCACGTGTCGTTAGAAGCCCAAGCTTAATTCAAGCATCACTTATAAACTTTTCAAGTTTCTTTTTTACTTGTTTGGTTCTTTTGTCCGAAATGATGCTAACTGAATACGAGAAACATAGACTTTGTAGATATTGACTTTACTATAAAAATGTCCAGAATAGGGATTGTTTTACTTGCTCCTTGAATTCTGATGCATTTTAACATAATAGTTTCAATAAAATAGCCACTAAATTTTTGATCTTGCATTTTGCTAGTACCTGAAAAGAAAAATTTGAGGTATTTCTAAAGTTGTCTAGAAAAAGCTCATGAATAATATGTGTGAATTTTTTAATATGTGATTTACAGGGTGATAAGATCGACAGACGGGTATGTATTTCTTGGCATAGCTTAGGCATTTTCTTGTCACAAGCAGGGTCTTTTCTGTCTTGGGTTTTGCTGGTTTTTTAACCGCTTTTTTTGAAGTGTTTCCACTTACAGTGCCGTGCTGCAATCGGTTTTTATTTCTATAACAAACTCTCTCCGTGTGTCTCCATGGGATTCTGTCCTGGTCTTCCTGGGAACTGTGGGATGAGGTCTTGGGTGCCAAAGGTGCTTTCTTTCCAATGGGGCATTGCACGGTCACCACCAGCTCTGAAATTTACTACATTTTGTTCACACGTTTTCACAATGTCCATGACATTTTACTGTAGCGTGAAATTGAATCAATGTTTGGAATTGTTATAAACACTTTTCTTTCTGAGCAGGAGGAAGGGGTGGGCATGACTTGTAGTCGAGAGATTGTTTTCGCTCCTAATCACTAATAGAACAAGTGTCCCATCTCCCTGTTCCCATCAATACGTAGACTGTCATTTCCATTGATGATTTCTTTTGGAGAATTTTATCCTCAATTGTCTTAATTTGTAAACAGGAAGGATGGGATTTTTTACTAAGTAATTCCAAAACGAGCACCCACCCCACCTCCCTACCTTCAGGGCGTCCCTTATCCTGCCTTCCTAATGTGGGAGCCAGCTCCATCCCAGGGGCAACTGGTGTTGCCTGCCTGGCCCATACCGAGGTGGGCGGGGCTTGGACGCACATCGTGCCCTCCCCAGGCAAATGCCCTATCCCCTACTCCACGACCCACCCCACAAGCATTTGATTTTGAGCTTATCGCCAGACTAAGGCTATGCCCTCCTTATAGGGACTGTCATGCCTGCAGTTCAATAGCTATAACAGCAGGCACTGTGGTGGTTTAGATGCAGTGATGGGGCTATTCCATCACTGTAGAAACTCCACTTCCTGAGAGAGGGCAGCTGTGGTAACAGTAGCTTTCTTCCACTGGCCTGGCTGTGTCCGCACCAGAGGGGAGGCTGTGGTGTTCGGGGGTGGGTTTTTCACATCCCCGAGCACTGTAGCTATGTCAGCCGAAGCTTTACGTGTAGTCCAGATAATAAATAGTGCGCTGCTAAGTGTGGCATCGCCTGTAGTGACGTCTTTCCTAAGCGTTGCTGCTGTGTATTGTCTGCTTGTGTCCTTGGGCACAGAGTGACCCGGTGGCCCAAGTGTGTGCTGTTGCTTTATAATGCAGGGTAGACTCTTAGGGAGAATTTTTTGGGGGTTTGGAAACTTTCAGCTAAAATGTGTCAGCAGCTTCCCAGAACAGGAGTAAGGAAGAACACGTGTTGCCTTGCCCATGCTTCCTTTGTGCGAAGCTGTGAGAGCTCCATGCTTTCGACAGAGGTCTTGCAGGGGTCTTCTATCAGATAGAGGCAGCAAAGGGGGAGTGGAGGGAAGGGTACTTCAAAGCGGCAGTGCCGCACAGCTGAGCCGGGGATCAGCCGTGCAGCGCTACCACTTTGAAACCCCAAAGCAGCATTTCAAAAGGGCAGCCGTCTCATAGCTGATCCCCGGCTCAGCTGTGCGGCGGCTGCCCCTTTGAAACGCCGCCTCGGCATTTCGCGGAACCCAGGATCAGCTGGGGAGTCCCCAGCTGAACCCAGGCTCCTCGCGGCATGCAGCACAGCATGGAGCCCGGGGTCAGTGCGGGACTCTCCATGAGGGTGGTGAGGCTTTGAAATGCACAAGAGCCCCCGTTGGGGACGCTTGTGCATATCAAAGCTGGCACGCGGTGCAGCCCAGAGTCAGTGGGACTTCGCGCTGGCCCCGGGCTGCACACGGAGTTCCACATTCCTCCTTTGAAACGTACAAGAGCTCCCGGTGAGACTCTTGTACGTTTTAAAGGAGGAATGCGGAAGTGCCCATCGACTAGTCGATGGAAGTTCCATCGACTACTCAACTAGTCAGTTAATTGCAATTTAACATCCTTAGTGCAGACACAAAGGATGCTGGGCTGTTCTCACACAGATCCCATGGGCTGGAACAACTTGTCTTGTGTGATGTTGAGGCTCTCTGCATTCCTAGCCATGTTCAACTTGAGGATTGGCTGTGGTCTGATGGTATTTTGACGTGTTTTCCACTCCCACTGTCATTTTTTCCTCCCAAAATAGAGCACCCACACAGGATACAACAGACAGATTATGGCAAAAAAGTAGCGAGACTCCTGACTTGCTGGGATGTCAAGTAATGTTGATTTGCTTCTCTGCTGTGCTGAAACATCTCCCAAAGATCGGAATAAAGGAAGAGGGAGGTGACAAAGGGTGCAAAGGGGCAATGTGCAGCAGATCACAACACACTGTTGTGGGCTTTACAGACGATGTGGTGTGCAGCCTGCAGTGAAATACCTTACCTTCTAGTACTGACAAGGCTGTTTCCTCAGTGGTGGCATCTTCTCTCCCCTGCCCCTCGGCAGCTCTTCTAATCACCAAACTAACATATCCAGCACATTCCAGACTTAGCCTTTTTTTCCTTACGTGGTAACTTGGGGTATGTCTAGACTACATGGCTCCGTCGACGGAGCCATGTAGATGAGGTTTCTAGACGTAGGGAAATGAAGCCATGATTTAAATAATCGCCGCTTCATTTACATCAAAATGGCTGCCGCGCATGTATAGGTGTGGAAGCCAGAGAATTAGGTTAATGGTTATATTTTATAAGCATAAAAAATACATGTGGATTGGCTATTTGAGGCTTAGTACTGGATAAATCTTAGGTTAAATAAATAAAATATCTAGGGCTGTCAATTTAATCACCGTTAACTATACATGAATGTAAAATAATGATGATTTAAAAAATTAATTGCAGTTTTAATTGCACTATTAAACAATTGAATATCAATTGAAAATTAATAATTACAACAAAATACAAAGTGGACACTGCTAACTTTATATTTTATTACAATTGTACTGTAAAAATGATAAAAGAAATTCTATTTTTCAGTTCCCTTCAAACAAGTATTGTACTGTAATTTTTTTAACATCAAAGTGCAACTTACAAATACAGATTTTTTTTTTGTTACATAACTGTGCACAGAAGCAAAACTACAAAATTTTAGAACCTACAAATCCACTCAGCAGTTCTTGTTCAACCAATTGCTAAGAGAAACAAGTTTGTTTACATTTACTGGCAATAAAGCTGCACACTTCTTACACTTTTCTGAAAGCGAGAACAGGTGTTTGCATGGCATTGCAAGGTATTTACATGGCAATTACGCTAAACATCCATATGCCCCCTTCATGTTTTGGCTGCCTTTCCAGAGGACATGCTTCCATGATGATGATACTTGTTAAAGAATAATGTGTTCATTAAATTTGTGACTGATCTCTTTGGGGAAGAATTGTATGTCTCTCGCTTTGTTCTACCCATATTCTGCCATTTAGTGCCTATAATAGCAGCCCTGGACGATTACTCAGCATGTTTATTTGAAGGACTCTTTCACTGCAGATTTGACAAAACACAAAGAAGATATCAATGGGAGATAGCTGCAGCACTCAGCCCATGGTGTGCTGAAAGGGAGGAAGTGTAGAGCATGCTTTCAGCAGTCTTAGAAGAGCCAACACTCTGATGTGGAAACAACAGAACCCAAAGTGCCAAAAAGGAAAATCAACCATCTGCTGGTGGCATCTGACTCAGATGATGAAAGTGAACATGCTTCGGTCACGTGGTTTTAGATGGTTATCGAGCAGAACTCGTCATCTGCATGGAAGCATGGCCTCTGGAAAGGTGGTGGAAACATGAAGGGACCCATGAAAGTTTAGTGCAGTGGTGGGCAACCTGCGGTCTGGGGGCCGCATGCAGTTCTGTGTGTGGCCCACGAGACATTTTGTCAACCATTGCCCATGTGCAGGGTTGCCAGATTCTGCTGGTTTCCATCCACATTGATTTTTCCTGCTGGTATTAGTCTAGAGGCAGGCACATAAAACAAGAGCACGTGAAGTGAGCTGTGTGCTGGTTGCGCACAACATTGGCTGTGCGAGCCTGTGTGCTCCCTCAGCGTTAAGTCACAGCACTGCTGCAATTCAATCGGCGCACACTGCAAATTCTAGGTACGCAAGTGCCTTTAGCAAAACTACCCTATCCTAGGAGACTGTCTTGGTTACAGCAATCTTGCGGCCCACTGAGATGAAGGACCACGTGTGGCCCACTTGCTAACCTAGGTTGCCCACCTCTGGTTTAGTGCATCTGGCACATAAATATCTCTCAATACTGCTTACAGCAGTGCCATGCAAATACTTGTTCTCACGTTTAGGTGACACTGAAAACAAGCATTATCCCCAATAAATTTAAACAAACTTGTCTGAGCAATTGGCTGAACAAGAAATAGGACTGAGTGGGTTTGTAGGCTCTAAAGTTGTAAATTGTTTCTTTTATTTTTGAATGCTGGTTTTTTGTACCTAGCTCTACATTTGTAAGTTCAACTTTCATGAAAAAGAAATTGCCCTACAATACTTGTATTAAGTGAATTGAAAAATACTATTTTATTTTTACAGTGCAAATATTTGTATTAAAAATCAATATGAAGTGAGCACTGTACACTTTGCATTCTGTGTTGTAATTGAAATCAATATATTTTAAAATGTAGAAAAACATTCAAAATATTTAAATAAAAGGTATTCTGTTATTGTTTAACAGTGCTATAAATTGCACAATAAACCATGATTTTTTTTTATTCAGTTAACAGCCCTAAAAATATCTGCTTTAAAGGACTAAAATGTACGTAGTGAATTACTTCAAAGCATTGTCCAAGGTATCAGCTTGTCCTAAGAGTGTGAATTAAACCAGTGTACACCTTTAAAAAAAAATGTACCCCCCAGTACCTACAGTTTTCAGATACACAAAATTTTTGTCTACCATTGCAACACATTTGTTTAAACAACTTAATCGTAGCCAGGCGGGCGATGACATTTTTGGGTGTAAAAAGTACAAAAATAATAAAGCGCTGTAAAACTTAAAACAAAAAGTCAGTTTTCTCCAAATTTCAGTTGTTGACATATCCCCTAGACTTCTCTCGAGTTCCCCTAAGTGTACTCATACCACTGGTGGAGAAACACTGGATTAAACAACTTAAAATAATTGAAACTATTTAACAAAAAGTCAGCCTCTTGAACAATATTACTTCAGAGATTTCTTGTATATTCATTTGAATAACTTTTTGGTGAGATACTCAGAAGAAAACTTTTTCCAATCATATATAATTGAACGACAAGATGACTGCATTTGTGTCTATTTGGTTTACCGTGTGTATTTCTGTATCACTAAAGAAACTGCCTTGTAGCAATCAGATTTCACCTTGAAATAAAAATGTCAGCCAGTGGCAAAATGCATCAGTAGTGGCAATCCATTATATTTGTAGCAATCTTTTATTAGGTCTGTGTCGTTTTAAAAGTTTGCTGTTGACTCGTAACTAAGCACTTTTATGCAGCACTTCCCACAGATGTTTCTGCATGTTCCCCCCCCCCTCCCCATTTAACAATATTGTTATTCCAGCATTAATTATAAAGGCAAACTAACTTGTCATGTTTTTGCTCCAATGCTAATTTGTGTGGAGTCATACCTTGCATCTGTTTTGGTTTGACATCCATTGAAGACTGCTAGACTTTTGTGAATCCTTTCCCCCAAACCCCTGAAAGTTCGGTGTAACTAGTACATGTGTATTTTGGAGGCCTTGACTTCCTTTGTTTATTCTTACATTTGAAAGGGGGTGGGTTCTGAAGTAAACACAGCCTCTAAAACCCTTCACTGAATGCTGCATACGAAGCAGTTAATGCCAGCGTTTTCATTTCAGGGCAGCAAAGTGCAGACAAGAGTTGGATTATTAATGCTGCTTTGTACCTGGCTAAGCGATTGTCCAATTGCTGTCACACATTTTCTCCACAACCCAGCCAATATTCCATTTGTATCCTTTAAATGTTTACAGAATACAGGGATTTGCATGGAAAAAATCTTATTTTTAATATTAAAAATGTTTATGTAGCTAAACTTGCAGGAATGCATCAGAATATTTAAGGCTAGTAGGGGTGAGGCTTAAAGAGGCAGTGTCCCTTCTATGTTAACGTAGACACTAACTTAAGACATAGTCAAATCTGTGAATTTGGAAAGACATGCTATAGACAGATCTTCTGCGCACAGGTAGCAGTTGCTTGGAGGGGCTTTAGGTACATGTATGCTGCAGTTGGTGTGGTTGCAGCTTGGGCAGAGAGACGTGCAATAGTGGTGATTTAGTTAATATGCCAAAAATAGCGGTGAAGAAGTAGAGGCACAGACTTCAGTGTGTGGTCTACAAGCCCACCCAGGATCCTGGGCACATATTTGCATTCCCAGACTGTACTGGGGACCAAGCCACCATGTTCTCACTGCTGTTTTATTAGCTGTTTTCTAGATTCAAGCAGCCTTGGGTATGCCTGCAGAAGCTGCTCTCACACCTCACAACGTCTAGACTACAAGCAGATTTTTTCGAAAAAGCAAGCCACTTTTTCGAAAGAGAGTCTAGACGCTCTTTTGAAAAAGCACAGTTTGCATTCAATAGCACCTTTTTTTCGAAAGAGTACTTTCGAAAAAAGGCGTTATTCCTCGTAAAAGGAGGTTTACCGCGATCGAAAAAACTACTTCGTTCTTTGGATTTACTTTCGAAAGAACATGGCTGCAGTCTAGATGCAGGTGAACTTTTTTGAAAAATCGCTACTTTTTTCGAAAAAGCCCTGTAGTCTAGACACACCCTTTCAGTGGAGATATGCCCAGTGTATTTCACTGCAGATAAACTCATGGGAGTTTTATCATGAAGAATCTCGCACTTGTAATCTCACAAAAATGGGAAAATACTTCTCACTGACATTGAATTGTAATCTATTCTATATTTTCAAGAGTTGTTTGTGGATTTGTTTGTGCAAAATAGTCATACTTCCCATTTACCTACAGATACCAAATTTTGCATAAACAATCCAGCCACTTAAATTAGCTGAATGCGCTACTTTTTACACTGGACTATGCCTGGGTGAACGGTTTAAATAATTATTTTTGTTTTTCATTGGAAAACAGTCATGATTATTATGATTAGAATTCATAAAAAGTATTTGCAAACAAAATTAAAATCGAGTTGCCTATTCAACTATCATTTTAGTGCAAAGAACATTTTTACTGTTACAAATCAGAAAATAATTCAGATTAGTTATGGAAAGAATAATGGAAGCGTTACGAGTTTCTGATTCAAATTTATTATCTATGGTAATTCAATAAAATGAATAATGTTTGAAGTTGAAATTCTACAAATTTAAAAATTGTTCGTTTACTTCCCTTTTGCGAGCACATTAATAAAAAATGCTATGAGAGCTATTTAATTTCTTGAACTTTCCTATAAGTGTAATCTACGCAAAACCACTGTGCCTGGTTCACGACGGGCCTCACCTGCTAGTGATAAATGTTCTTCTGTAAAGAGGAACTTAATCCAACTGACAGTTAAACTCCAAAGTACTGTCCAGTGGAAGATAGTAGTAGACAGTGTCTTCAAAAACCTTGCACTAGTAACATATGGAAGAGAAATGTTTGGATACGAAAAAACCCTTTAAATGTTACATTGTGTTATTTGGGTTTTAGACTTGAATAGCAATGTGTGTACATGTTACACAAATTCCTTAAAACAAACTAAATGTCTGAACAGTTTCATTTGCAGCATACTAATGTTACTAATTAAGCTTGTGATTTTCATGGGTAAAGAAATTGGTTTCACTTGTTGGATTAAGCTTGTAACAAGGAGTTTAGGTTGAGATTACAGTATTGAATGGGAAAGATGCATTTTGTATATTGTGATCTTGAAATGTTTAAGCTTCCTTAGCTCATGTGCCAGCTCACAGCGCAGATAGCTGAAAATCTTGGAGAAGAGGAGCAGTTAGTTCAAGGCCTGTGTGCACTTTTGCTGGGCATTTCCATTTATTACAATGACAATTCCCTCGAAAATCACAGGAAGTAAGTATGGTGTAGGGCTAACTGAAGGCTCTGGAGAGGTGAACGTTTGTGTGCAGGCTATCAGCTGTCGATCACAGGAAGAAGTTTCTAAATGAAACACAACACCACCTATGTTATTGATATCCTTAGTTTAACAACCCCACACCCCCCTGCTTTTAATTTATTTGTTTCATGAGAGAATACACATGACTAGAAAATGTGAGCTGGCTTCTCTATGCTAATCAGTTGGGAAAGGTCACTGATAGAGCCCAGAGAGTGCAAAGTATCTGAGCCATTTTACCACAAAATACAGTTAGTACCTTTGTCACCTGTGGCAGGTGAACAGCTGATACTGGCAGACTGAGAACAGTCGGCTTCCCCGTGCCAAAAAAAGTCTGTTTGATGTGGGGTAAAAGGATTGTTACAATTTCCTGACTAACAAAAGTACCATTTGGAGGGGAGGTAAAAAGTGTGGTATTTCACTGTCCTCCTTTCCCCCCACTCCCCCTTTCCTTGCCTGATGTGCAGTACTAATTACATCTTTTTCCTTTAGAGAGAAACTAAAACAACTGATAGAGAAGAGAATTGGCAAGGAGAATTTCATCGAGAAACTTGGTTTCATTAGCAAACACGAACTCTATTCCAGAGCTGCTCAGAAACCACAGCCTTGTTTTTCTAGCCCAGAGCACATGATGTTTGATCACGAATTTACGAAACTGGTAAAGGAATTGGAGGGTGAGACATGTTACACTCTTTCTGGACTGTTACTTGCTGCACACTGCAGATTGTCATGGTTCAATTACCACACATTCTGAATTTAGCTTTTGAAATGTACAGTCAAACCTACAATTTTCTGAGAGATGGGAAGGATTGTAATGTAATGTAATCATGGGTATGGGTTACAGTGGACCACGGTTTGCAGTTCAGATAGTTTGTGTATGCTTCTGATGCTGTGTTGGGTTTTGTACTTTCTCAGGCCTCTTTATAACTATTAAGTCACTTGGCTCTGTGTGTGTGTTGTTAATGATCCGATTATTTGTAATGGCAAACAGGTCTGTCGATAAGAGTGGAAGGCAAAAGGGCAGCTGTCCCGAGGCCCGATTTAAAGGGCCCAGGACTTGCCGGGTGCTGCTGCTGTGGCAGTGATGGCTGCCTGGGCCCTTTAAATTGCCGCCAGACCCCGCCAGGGGTGCACCTAGGGCGGGCTGGGGGAGGCGTGGCATACTCTGGGGGACACTGGGCTGTTTTGAGGAGGCTAACCCCAGCTAGAGCCCTTCTGCCCGAGACCCTGCCCCTTTTGGGGGCGGAACAGGCCTCTTCCCCACCTCGCCCAGGGGCCTGGCAAGGCTTTCGGCCCCGTTGATGGCAAATTTTAAACTTGTGCTTAAGGTCGGTACTCAATGTTGATGCACTAGAAGGTGGCAACCAAAAGAAATGATAGCATACAAGAATTTGCTCGACGAGCTTCACTTCTGATTACAGTGCATCATTTCTCCTGCTTTGTTACAGATGAAGTGAAAAGGAACTGGGCCGTGTGCCCCTTTTGTAATGAATAAAGGGGATCTAAAAGACATGACCGTGGATGATGTTTTGTACACAAGAAATATCTGGGTTGGGGAACCTTAAAAATGTGAATGGGGAGCTTGATTGATCCTTCATGCTGCTGAAACACTGAAGTCATCTCCTAAGAACTGGCTCGACATCCAGTCATTTAAATCAGCAGAAATGATCAATAGCTTGTTTAAAAACAGATGGCTTCTCTCTGGCACAACCGGATTCTGTAAGCCGAGGAGGCTGTGAGAAGAGGAATACACTAGCTTGGTTCGGAATAACGAATGCTCCATTTTTTGACAGGTATCATAACTAAGGCTATTTACAAATCGAGTGAAGAAGACAAACAGGAAGAGGAGGTGAAGAAGACATTAGAACAGCATGACAACATTGTGACTCACTATAAGAAAGTCATTAGAGAGCAGGTAAATACAAGCTGTAGTAGACACCTACTCTCTCACATTACTGGTGGGGGAGAATCACAATATCTGGCTTTTGGGGAAGCTGGAATGGAAATCCAAATCAGATATTCCAAAACATGGAAGAGGCTTCCCAGCTCAGATAACCTGGAGGAGTGCAAGGCACTTAATAATAATCAGTGCTACCAGCACTGCCTATAATAAAACTGGACAGTTACCTGTGCGGGTAACCAGTCCACAAGATACAGGCACTGCATGTGAAAAATACGTTTTGGGGGTTGAAACATCCTGATTCTCATGAATTGATTGTATTGCTTTGCAACGTGTCTTCCTCTTGGTTCCACAAGTTCTGAAGCAGAATTCCAAATATTTTTTTTCTCTCTCCCAGGATCAGCAGCTTGAAGAGTTAAAGCAGACGGTGAATACTTTAAAATCTCAGAACGAACAGCTTCAGACAGCAGTGACACAGCAAGTGGCACAGATCCAGCAACACAAGGACCAGTATAACCTCCTGAAAGTACAGCTAGGTATGCTTCACCAGGGCATGGAAATCCAGTATCGTTTCCCAGCGTGTGGCCAAAGCCCCATGTAGCTCATGACAAGCAGCCTAAATTCGGCAGGAACTGATCCTTTCCCGTTTCAGCCGTGTGCTGCCCTAAATTCTGCAACATGCTAGAATTCACACCATTGGAAAAACCAGCACCTCTTTTCTTGGACGCAACTAGGGCACTATTTCTACCAGTATCTAACTTGAGACGTTAGCTAAAAATGTTAAGCTCTACATTTTTATATGTCTCCAAACTTTGATTTGTGATGGAATACTGTGTATGGCCAAGTGATAAGTGTATTAGAAAAAGGGAAATTGGTAATTTTAGCTGCAAGGGTTTGGAACGAGGCAAAGCTGCTTGAGAGGTTAGCACTCACAGGGTCAGATTTAGGAAAGAGGGTGGGGAAACATGTCCTCTTCCCTCCGCCCTTCCATTCATTGGAGTCTGACTTCCATGGCTCTCCACACTGTACTGTCTGAACATGTTAGACAAAGGTTGAGGCGTTTGCATTCAGCCACGCTGTACTGCTCCTTTTTCATTCCTGGTGGATGCTGCCTGTCTCAGAAAAAGTACCTGACAGGAGAGGCTGCTGCTTAACAACCAGCTGTGGAGTGCCATCGGCTCCATTTGTCCTGAGGCTTCACAGTTCATGTCCCTTTGAAATGAATGGGGTGGATCACACTTGTCACAGCTGTTGTTCTGAGTGCCCGTGGTTGAAGGAAGAAAACGCCGTATTCATTCGTGTTCGTAAGCCAGCCTTGACAATCAGACATTAACACTTCTCTGAGAACACAAAAGGTTGAATTGTGCAGCCAGATCGCCCAACAATGCTGGGCTTCTGCTGTCACTGCTGCAAAAAATGGGACATTGGGTAAAAAAAGAATCTCTCTTGGGATTGTAGGGAGACTTCAAGGCAGCTAACCTATTTTGGCAAAGTAGCAAGATCCGGTACTACTGGATGGATTCTGTGTGCTTACCGTGTCAAGCATAGTGAGTTTTATACTTCACAATGAACAAGTAAAGGCCTTCTAATGATTTTGTGTGTTTAAAAAAATTAATTATAGGCCTCATTAGCACATTCTGGTATTGAGTCTTAGCCCATTTTTGTGACAGTTAGTGAGTTAGGGTTAGGGAAATGAGGGGGTAGAAAAATCAGGGGCTGCACACAAGTGAGAAACCAAAAAAAATCACCCCTCTCCAGTGTGGGTTCCCCAATGCTAGGGGGAGCCCTGAGCCTCAGGGGCTGGATCCAGGCAAGCCGGGGGCTGCTTCTGGTCCCTGGGCCTTAGGTTCCCCACCCCGGACCTCTAGAGAGAGGGGTACAGTGAGTGGGCAAAATTTGCAGCTGATATGAAACTGCTCAAGATAGGTAAAAGAAAGGGTGTCACAAGGAGGAGGGAGAAAAATTGTTCTCCTTGGCCTCTGAGGATAGGATAAGAAGCAATGGGCTTGAATTGCAGCAAGAGAGGTTTAAGTTGGACATTAGGAAAAACTTCCACCCTGTCAGGGTGGTTAAACACTGGAATAAATTGCCTGGGGAGGTTGTGGAATCCCCATCACTGGAGATATGTAAGAACAGGTTAGATAGACATCTATCAGGAATGATCTAGATGGTGCTTGGTCCTGCCATGAGGGCAGGGGACTGGACTCAATGACCTCTCACGGTCCCTTCCAGTTCTAGTGTTCTGTGATTCTATGATTCTAAGTCCCAGGAAGACTGCGAAGAGTAACAAAGGGATCTCACAAAACTGGGTAACGGCACAAAATGACAGGTTAAATCCGGTGCTGATAAATGCAAAGTAATGCACATTGAAAAACATAATCCCATCTGTACCTATAAAGTGAGGCCTAAATTAGCTATCACCACTCAGTAAAAGAGATCTTGGAGTCATTGGCTGCGTCTAGACTGGCATGGTTTTGCGCAAATACTTTTAACGGAAAAGATTTCCGTTAAAAGCATTTGCGGAAAAGAGCGTCTAGATTGGCACGGACGCTTTTCGGAAAAGCACTTTTGCGGAAAAGCGCCCGTGTTAATCTAGACGCGTTTTTAGCAAGAAAGCCCCAATAGCCATTTTCGCCATCGGGCTTTTTTGCAAAACAGTTTTTAGCTGTCTACACTGGCCCTCTTGCGCAAATACATTTGCGCAAGAGGGCTTTTTCCTAACGGGAGCAGCATAGTATGAAGAACACTGACAATCTTACATTAGATCGCCAGTGTTCTTGCGCAAATTCAAGCGCCAGTGTAGACAGCTGGCAAGTTTTTCAAAAGCGGCTGCTTTTGCGGAAAAACTTGCCAGTCTAGACGCAGCCATTATGTATAGTTCTCTGAAAACATTTATTCGATGTGCAGTGGGAGTCAAAAAAGCAAACAATGTTGGAGATCATTAGGAAGAAGATAGCTAAGACAGAAAATATCATATTGCCTCTATGAAAATCCATGGTATGCCCCCATCTTGAATGCTGTATGGAGATCTGGTCATCCCGTCTCAGAAACGATGTGTGAGTTGGAAAAGATACAGAAAAGAGCAACAGACATGATTGGGGTGTGAACAGCTTCCATCTGAGGAGAGATGAATCAGTCTGGGACTCTTCAGTTTGGAAAAGAGATGACTAAGGATGGGTATGATAGAGATCTACAAAATCATGACTGGTGTGGAAAAAGTAAATAAGGAAGTGTTAATTGCTCCTCTTCAGAACACAAGTAAGGGTCATCAAATTAAATTAATAGACCACAGGTTTAAAGCAAACAAAAGAAGCATTTCTTCGCACAATGTACCGTCAACCTGTGGAACTCCTTGCCAGAGGACGACGTGAAGGCCAAGATTATAACAGGGTTTAAAAAGGACCGACACAGGTTCCTGGAGGATAGGGCCATCAGTTTGTTTTTAGCCAGGATGGGCAGGGACGGTGTCCTTTGCCAGAAGCTGGGAATGGGCAATGCTTGATGATTTCCTGTTCTGTTCATTGCCTCTGGGGCACCTGGCATTGGCCACTGTCAGAAGACAGGATACTGGGCTAGATGGGCCGTTGGTCTGACCCACTATGGCCATTCTCATGTTTATGAGGGGGGAGCATAATAGTGCAGAATATACCTTGTGTGAATGAGTGTAGTAAATGTGTGAAGAAAATCTGTGTCCCCTCCCCCCCTTAGGTTTAATACCAAGTTTCAAATATCTGGCCCCTAGGAAAGGACAATCAGCATCACAGCTCCCACGGTGACGTGCCCCAGATGAATGGCATCCAACCAGAAGAACTCAGCAAATTGCGACAGGAGATAGAAGAACTGAAACGTCAGCACGAAGTGTTGCAAGGGCAGCTGAGAGCGAAGGATTCAGTGATTGAAAACTTGGTAAGTCGTGGCTACGTTGGGAGGACTTTCCGTACACAGCTCAGCATGTGTTGCTGGGAGGGCTTCCCAACGGCCCTGCCAGCGCGCGAGAGACGACGGTTCCCGTGAGCCAGGCAGACGCTGATGACAGCAGAGGTGGCCCCCGAGTTGTTTGCACAGTGGCCACCACCCAGTCGATCGCGATCGGCAGGCCCTCTGCTTGCCCCAGCCCCACGCTGCTAGCTCGTTCTCAGAGGCGGCCACTGCAGCCCTACGTGTGTGGGGAGCGGGAGTCTCGGCACGCTGCTCCTGCCTGAAGTAATGGCCCCCGCCGCTCCCATAGGTCGGGGGCGAGGCGCTGTGGCCAAGGGAAGCAGAGAGAGCAGTGCCGGCAGAGGGGGTAGCACATGGAGCCACATGCCCCCCACTCCTGGGGCCCCAGGGGCACATTGCCTCAAGCTGTGGGTGAGAGTATCCATGGTAGTCCTGATCCGCCTTCCTGAAAGAGGCTCCTGCTTGCCCAAGTCCTTGGGCAGGAAGCGTGCAGAGGCCATACAAAGTAATGAATGTGACTTGTGTGTAACCAAGTGGGAGATGCCCATTGCGCTCCCAACACACTCACTCTCTCCCCAGAGTGCTAGTAATCCCGCGGGGCTGTGAGGAGGGGGGCAGGGAAGGAAACGAGGTGGTTGGTATGCCTTCACTATGATGGGTCCTGCTTCCTAGAGCTTTCCGTGAATGCAGGCTGTGCTGTCACTGCATCCACCATGGGTGTGAAAGTGTGAAGTCTGTGTCAAAGAACTCCCCTAGGTACGGGTGAGGAACTGCGTGAGCCCTGTGATAGCCTATAGTAAATCGTGTTACACGGTCGCTTTTCCTCTTGTTGCAGAAGTCTTTGCAGTCAGAAACAGGAAGAACAGAGCAGTTGTCACAGATCACTGCATCTGCTGGATTGGAGCATGCTAATGAGCTACAGAGGGTGAGTTTTTGAGGCTTTGTCCGATACCGAGTCCAGACTTCCTTTGTTCGTAACATGGGAGTAAGTGTGTGCAGTCATCAATTGGACAAAGCTGCCTGTTACGGATAGTCAGAGCAGAGGATTGGGAGCAGGTTGTAGGCCAGATTCCCATTGGCTGGTAAGACTGGTTCCGAACTGTGTGACTATTTAGACTTAGTAATCCTGGAGCATCAGGACTGTAAGTCCTGAAAAGAATCAGAGTAACTAGTGTGTTGAGATGAATGACGCCATTGGAGGAAGTTACACTGAAATTCTGAAGATGCCTGATTGCCTCTTTGCAGTTGCGTAACAGAAAATATCGCACAAATCAGTGGTGGGCAACCTGCGGCCCATCGGGTCCTGTGTGTGGCCCACGAGACATTTTGTTTACCTTTGCCCACATGCAGCATGGCCAGCTTCTGCTGGTTTCCATCCACATCGTTTTTTTCCTACTGGTATTTCCTACAAGCAAGGGCATGGGAGTGAGGTACATGGCGATTGTACATCACTTGTACTGTAAAAGCCGTGCACTCGCACAGCATCCAATCCAAGCGCTGCTACGGTGCAATCGGCACACCCCACAAATTCTAGGTACACAGTCACAGCAAAACTACCCTATCCTGGGAGATTGTCTTGGGTACGACAATCTTGTGGTCCACTCACTAGCCTAGGTTGCTCATCGCTGACATAAATCCTGATATGCATTATAAATATGTAGGGTTTTGAGCCCTTTCCACCTGGGAAAAGAGCACGGACCGAGTGAAGAAGTCCACCAGGTCTGAAAGTATCCCACTATGAATTTTGTCCCAATTAGAAAGCAAATTAATAGGTGCAGAACTTGGACTGAAAGATCCTTTATCTAAGATGACTTGCATAGGAAGGTTTCTGCAATGTGCTTATAGAAAAGCAACAGCTGGGAGAGTTATGAAGAGATGCTCTGATAAGCTTAAAAAAAAGGTCAAATAGGTGACTAAGAAGTTTCGTACACCATACAAAACATGTGGCTACTTAGCAATTGCATGAGGTTGTTAATGGTGCTGGGACCATGCTCCTGAGGACTGTGTCAGTGTGCACAGGCAAGTGGCTGCTGTGGAATTGGTGGACAACTAAGTCTCTCATTAGGGGTGCTGGAACAATTGGTATAGTGGGGGCCTGAGAGCCATTGAACAAAACTATGAACCCAGCATATGATGGAAACCACTGCAAGTCTATGCCTCTCCCTTCTCCCTTAAGTAACTTGAAATCGTGGGGTAAATAATGTGTAGCTTTTGCTTCACCAGAGGAACTGAACTTTCGTCCTTATTTAAGTCACTATTCAGAGAAGTTAAATTCCGCTGGTTTTTTTTGACACAGGAGCTAGAAGCCTTGAGGATCCAAATACAGTCACAGGCTACAGACATCTCTAAACTTCAGGCTGAGAAACAGGAGCTGCTCCAACAAATGGTAACTCCGTAGGACTCTTGCACCCTTTCCTGATCCTGCCCGTAGTGATTAAACGGTAGAAAAATGTTTCTCGCTCTTTTCACTTTGTCATCATTCCTAATGAGCCAGGGCCTGTCGAGGACAAGCCCCACGGCTGGCGAAAAGCACAGGGACGCACCTAAACGATTTGAAAGCTTTAATATGGGATTTTAGGACAATCTAGCGCCATCTTAATCAAGCCGAAAGCATGAGTACAGCAGAACAGTGTAATGTTGAGCTGGCCAGTCACAGGTAGGCCTGTTTCTGGCATCAAATCCATCCTGGTCTGATCAATCCTGAATTGCTTAACCCTCCTTCATTAAACACACATCCTTTATCTCTTGCCTCTTAACCCCATATAGGCGCAGATTCTTACACATCCATAAACATTCTGTTCTAAATTTATTTTAACACACACTAGCCCCAAGCCCTTTTAAACGGATACATTTTTACTTACCTTGCTCACATTTAATTGGTACCTCCCTATCTATCTGTTTTTAGCCATCACGATCCGGCTCCTTATTCAGTCCAGCTGTTTCTTCCTTGCTTTCCTATATTCCCTCATTTCTGGCAACAGCGGTCTCATCTTGACGCATCTGCTTCTTGTGGCGTTGGGGTTATTGGCTGGCATGTTCTGCTCAGTCATTATCCATCCTCCCTAGCCTGTTTTCCTAGGGAGGTTTGTGGATGGCTGGTAAATCACACATGGTCGGGTTTGCTTTGCCCTGTTATCCAAGAATCCACTGTAGATAAGACACAAAGCAACTTTCTGATTTTTACAACCTTTGACACAGGCAGAAAGCAAAAATGTTCCCTTTTATTTTTTCTTAAGACTGTTGATTGTACATATACACACACATACATACGCACATCTTCCCTAGGCAATTTATTCCAGTGGTTAAGCACTGAAATAAATTTCCTAGGGAGGTTGTGGAATCTCCATCATTGGAGATTTAAGAGCCGGTTAGATAAAGAGCCTGCCAGAGCTGGTCTAGATGGTGCTTGGTCCTGCCGCGAGGGCCAAGGACGGGACATGACGACCTCTCAAGGTCCCTTCCAGTTCTATGAGTCTGTGATTCTCTAACATATTTTTATGTACATATATCTGACACAGTGATACTTCTTTACACTATCTTGCGATATCTCCACTAACTCCACTTCATTTCAGTTAAATGCTGAGTCCTTATTTTCCGCTCATTTAGCCCATCAGTGTATTGACTGTAATAACATCACTCAACTGATACCTAATAAGAAGTGAAGGAATTTGCTTTCACCAAACGAGTCCATGTGTTATACCATTTAGAGGTGTAAAATTATGTTTAATTAGTTAACTGGTTAAAAGTTAAGTTTAACCAGTTAACCAATTAAACTGGGGTGGGCTTCTGGGAGCCGCTTCCAGGCCACATGGGCTGGGAGGCAGCAGCCCTGTGCAGAGATCTAGAAGGGCTGCTCCCCGGGTACCGGTTAACCATGACCCGGTAAGCACCACCTATTGAAGGTGGTGCTTGCCAGGTGACCAGTTAACCCGTTACCAGTAACATTCCTAATATCATTGCAAACCTGTATCGCTTAAGGCACCGGGAGAAAGTAGCTTAATATTTTAAACTCATCTTGTACATAACAAGGTCGGAAAAAGTGTCGTCATTGTGTTTAGTCCTGAATCTGTTGCTTGCACAATACGTACAATCAAGTGTGTTTTAATGGATGCCATCTTCCTATGCAATTGAATGAGCAATAATTATTTAAGGTATGGGGAAAAAATGGACCCATAGTTACGAATGAGATTTTAAAAGGCTAGCAGGCACAGCAGTGTAGTTGAAGTGAAACAGTAATTGCTTCTGATGTTGATTATCTGTCCCACAGAATACAGCATCCGTTCCTGGACTGGGCGACAGCGATGCAGCCAAGAACAGTCAATTGGAGGGCCGATTGTTGCAAGAGATAAAAGAACTGAAGGTTGGTCACTGGTGAAACACAAAACCTGAAACGGCTGCACACTCATTTTTCAATTATGGTCACTATTGGGTGACCTGCCAGAACAGGGAAAGCTTTTGGGGGTACTTCATGATTTTGAGGATTGATTTTTTTTAAACTCTATAAACAAATCTTTAGGCTTTTTCCTGTTTGTTTTCACATTAGAAATTCAGCTCTCGTCTGCCCTGACAGATTTGGTGTGGAGAGCTTGGGAAGTGACCTCAAGAATCAAAAGGAAAGTTACACAACTGAGGCTAGGGATTTTTAGTTGATGTTAAATGCATGTTAAGAAAATGGAGTTTTCACGTCTGTGACGGGCAGAGAGAGGGCCTGTATTGGGGATAGGATACTCTTGGGCCTCTAATGTTTGAGCACCAAACGTGTCTCCTCGAAATATGTGTTCGGAGACAGTCAGAAAAACTGGGCCAGAGGGCGCTTGTCGCTCCTGAGCTTTCTAAAACAAAATGGTGCCTGTGTACAGGCCTTGTCACGCCTTCCTTCAACACAGAGAGCAAAGAAGCCAAACTCAGCTTGAAAGTGGCTTCTAGCTCACCTTTAAGCTGCGTTAAACGGCAGGGGTTGCAGTTGAAATAGCAGAGTCCTGCCTGGATTGTCTTGGCAATTGAAGCCAGGACTTGTGCTTGACTGTTAAAGGCTAGATGCACCTTTGAGCCTCTCTCTAGTGTCCAGACTTCCCCACCCCAGCTATGAGGCCTTGTGTCCATACTCCTTGGGGTGGGATCCTGAGTTCTTCCACCCAGACTGGGGCGTGGGCCGGAGCATGTTGTGCGCCAGGATTAACACAGCAGGGTCGGCCAGCTGTAGTTCTTCCCTTCGGGAGTTGTGAACAGCATGAGTGCCATGACCCAATGGAGCCTTCCTAAAACAAAGTATCGTTTAATCTCCACTCTCTGGATCCGAAAGCACAGGCCTTGCTGCATTAGCTGAAGGACCAGCCGTGAGCTTGAAGGCAGGAGCAGAGTCCTAAATCTCTACATATGACCTAGCCCCTCTCGAGGGACAGACACCGCAAGGGTGGGGGTTGGAGAACTGAGGCGCCAGGCTTTGAGTGGGTAGTAGAGGCAGGAACGTTGAGCTGTCATGAATGGTCCGTTGAGTGACTTGAATGAACTGACTGCTTGGGATGCGAGTAACTCTCCTGTTTTTGTGACTTACCAGAATGAAGTGAAAACTCTGGCTGAGGAGAGAGCCTCGCTCAAACAGAACCTGGACTCAGTCCACAGCACAGTCGCTGTCTTGCAAGATGAGAAAAGCAAACTCCATCATGAAGTCGCCGAATCCAAAAAAGAACAGGACGACCTCCTGGTGCTGCTCGCCGATCAGGATCAGAAAATACTTGCACTGAAGAACAAGCTCAAGGAACTTGGTGAACCGGTAAGATAAGTGTCCCGTGAAGTAGGCTCCGAGGTGTTACTGAGTGCCCAATAGCTACGCCCTTTGCCTTCGGTCGCTCCCAATATCTCCGATTGATAAGCTAGTGGGTCTGGAAGCAGCCAGAAGAGTTGGCAGAACTTCCCCCCGTAGCTCCTGTTTGCCATAAGTAATGCAGGTGCACAGCTTGGGGGTGCTGTTAGTCCGTGGGCCAAACTAGGTATCGGCTGGGGCCAAAAGTACCTTTTTTTTCCCCCACATGCACCTGGTACAAGGAGTGTGCAATGTCTCTCCCTGCAGGGACCTAGCCACAACCATGCCCAAGCCTGCTTGTTTCACCTTCAGGTTTGCTGGCTGCCTTGCATTCTCCGTGGAACTACCACCATTAAGCCCTACTCAGAAAGCTGCAGCCTGCTTATTAAATGGAGCTGCACATTGGGAGCCAATTGCCCTGTGGTTGGCACTGGCTTGCTGGGATCTTACTGTGGAATTTAATGAGTTGGTTTTAACCTACATAGCCCAGCAGCTGCAGACCTGGTTGCTTGCGTCTTTCTCTCCATGACATATTGCCACAGTGGAGACCAACAGGGATTGTGTTACGCACCTGGACACATTGCACGGCCCATTTCTCTTCTCCTCACAAGTGTGTTCTTTAAGAACCTTCATCGGGGAGGCTTATGGACTGGAATAACAGCTGGTTGCATTCAGCATGTTGCCATCACGTGCGGCCCAGAAAATAGGTCCAGATAGCTCTTGTGTGCAGAAACCTGTCCTGGGTTTGGAAGCAGGGAAAGGAAAAAGGGAATTTGTGTACAGCCATCTCCCTTATTTGTTAGCAGTAGAGCAAGACTCAGGCTAACCCTGAGGCCTTGCAACGTGAGAGCGAGAATTGCAAGAGACGCTGTCTTCGCTTCGCTCTAAAAGATAAAGATGGAATGTTGACTCCAACAGGAACCTTGAGATAAGGTAGCATCTCAATGGAATTGTGTGGGCAGGTAGATCATTTCTAGCCGTTGTTGTATGTAACGGGAAGGTATATATATTGCCCTTTTTACTGCTTGTATTTGAAGATCTGCTTAGGAAGGAAACCCCCCCCCCCCCCCGTCCAACTGCAGTCTTCCCTTGCAGTTGTTCGAAAATAAACTGCCTCTGACTTGTTGCTTACAAACGCAGAGTGAGGACTTTGTTTTCTTCCACATGGGTTAACAGTTGCCTTTCAAAGCAAGTATGACTATTCTGTCCTGGTCTCTGAGCGGGTAGGCCCCAGCGAGACCTGCAGCAGTGCCCGATAATAATCCAGCATGTGCACGTGCTAGACTGATCATCACATCTGACAAAAACCCCACCACAATTTACAACTGGGTTTGTGCATCGGATCACATGTGTCTCTGGGGCTAATGTGGTTGGCCAGGGAACTTTTGGTTAGATTTCCTGTTTGAATACAAGTACAGCCGCTCCCCGAGTTACGACCACTTCTGCTTACGACCATCCGCACTTACGACCAAAGCAGTTGTAAATGCGGATCTGAGTTATGAACGGCGATCCGCACTTACGAACAGCGCAGTCGCCATGTAACTTTATGGGATCCGAGTTACGAACACTTTGAGTTACGGACCAAGTGTTGGTCCGTAACTTGTTTGTAACTCGGTGAGCAGCTGTACTTCATGTCTTTGTCTAAGTCCTGTGCCTCTCAGTGTTAAGGGCTAGCCTTTTGGTAGCATGTGCTACCTCTCTTGGCTGCGCTACACCTGTTTGTCATGTCCTAAGTCAAGACAGTTTTGAAAGAAACGTGAGGAAAGGTTTCTGTTTCATGCCTACAAACTTTGGCCAAGTTTATGTAAGAGTTCAACATTCTGTGGAAAGTTTGTGCGTCATCAAGTTGCTGAAGACATCTTAACACTTAATGGCTTCATTTAGAGGACTCAAAGTACTGCACAGACATTAATTCTTCACCACCAGTGTGATGGGTAGCCTCAGTTTACTGGTGGAGAAACTGAGGCGTGGAGGACAACTTACTCAGTGACCACGCTGGGAAGTTCTGTGTTCATATCCCCTGCTTTCCCGCCACACTACAGTCTTCCTGAGTAAATCAAACTCTCAGATCTCAGGAGTTGACTTCTTAGTTTTGATATCAGGAGCAGTGCAGTGATCCATGATGGTTGGGGCTTAGAAGTTGAAATACTAATATAAGTGCAATTGCTTTGGTACTTTTAGGTTTGCTTTAGGTTTGTTTTTTTCATTCCTTGGCAGTTTGTTTGGTCTCTGGCTCGTGCATCTCTCAAAAGACATTCCTGGTTTTCATTTCAGGTGGAAGATGAGGATGATATTGAATCTGGAGACCAAGGTGATGAAGATGAAGAAGAGGATGGGGAAGAGGAAGACTAATAGTGCTTTAGTGTCCCCACGAGAAAATTAGAAGTTACATTGTAATACAAAATTAAACTAATTCTGTTGACCTACAAAGTTAAAGCATCCGCTTATGGAAGCAAATGGGGAAATAATGTTCTGATTTTCTGAAGCAAAGTGTTTGGAAACCTTCGTCATAAGTGAAACAGAAATCACTGCTAAGTTAAACAAAAGCATCCCAACTTCTAATAGTTTAGAAGCCGCTTTAGACGCCGTTTAAAGCATGGGGTGACAATGCTATGGCCTTAGTTCATTGTCGTTTACGGAAGTTCTGTGCGTTTGTCTCTCATTTTAACATTTGGGGGAACTCTGAGCTGATTAAATGCATCTGTATTTGGTTGGACAGCTGTGGAATGGAATCCGTGCTTCTGCAGTCAGCATGGAGCCAGTCAGAACTCAGGCGTTCCTTTTCACTACATGGCTAGGTTGAAGGGGCGGGCCGGGTGAATCGGGGATTGTACACCCCCATCAGCTTCCAGTTCAACTTTACTAAAACCAATTGAACCGAACAGTGTCACGTGCCTTGACCCCTGAAATGGCTGCCCTGCGGTCTGTACCTCAGTGACGATACCCAAGGAAATGGCAACATTATGCTGATAACGAGGAGAGAGCTGCATAGAGACATGCAACAGGAGAGTAGCATTTCTAAGCTGAACATCGCAATATTTAAACAAAACAAAACAAAACACAACTCATCTTAAAGATTAAATGTGCTACCAGGTCATCATCAATGATTCTGTTGTGTTCTTGAGTACAGAAGTGAAAATACAGCCTGATTTATGTAATTTATTGGCTCTTACGCTGAGGAGATAAGAGAATAGATTTTAAAAGAACAAAATTAATAAACAATGCATAAATTTCATGTTTTGGTAATAAAAATAGATATTATGTCCATTTAGTATTCAGTCATTTAATTCTCTTGTTTTTAATGGTGTATTGCACTAGTTGTTTACATTAGAATCAGAGTGGCTTAAAAACGCCAGTCTGGCTGGAAAACATCCTTTTAACCTCTCTCGTTTCCTAGCTCATCAAGCTAACAGGATGGTGCAGGTTCAGTTTTTGAGCTTTTTAGCAGTTTGTGGAATGAAACTTCTCTTGGGGTCTCCCAAGATGCCGCTGTAAGCCATGGCAGTATAATCTAACCCGAATAAGGAGGGTTTAGACCAGTGAAAGAAAACGGCTGTTTTCAAAATGCTCTTGTGTGTATTTAATACCTCCTGGGTGAAACCATCCTAAAATTAGGAAGAGCGTTTGCTCCTGCAGTTTCTTCGTACTCACGCTCACTGAAGTCTGTGGGAGGGAGGCGTAAGGATCGAACGCCCCGGCAGAGCAGTGTGGGGGGGGTCCTGGGCCTTGTTCACCAAAAGGAGAGTTTCGGTGAAAGGCTTTCAGATTGTGAGAGGCACTGTGCATCTTTGAAGTCGTCGTTTTAAAGTACTGTTCTGTGAATTCTTCAGTTCACTCACCTAGAATATAGAATACCCTATCACATCCTTAACTAAAGCCACGTACCATATCTTGGCAGGCCTTCCATTTTGGACTCCACTTTAACGTGCCAATGTGGTTTGCCTTCAAGCTGTGCAAACTAATCACATCCTATTAGTCAGTGGACAAGCCCGTGTTCAAGAAGTGGTTCTGCCATTTTACTGATTGCTATTATGTTGCAGTGCCAGATAGTATCGAGACTGAACAGCTGGGAAGTCTTAAACCCGGCCGGCCATTGGCAATGTGCTGCTATGTCTGGAATTAAGCAGAAATCGATATGCGGAGCTCCAAGTAAAGCTTGGAGCAGTGTCTCTGGGTGCTCCTCTCTAGGTGTACTAATGTCCCTGCACCTCAGGTGGAGGTTGTAGGTAGCAGGGTCTGTTTGGCCTGTTCATGCACTTTTCCCCCGTCTCGTGCTCCCCCTTGGTACTAAATAGCACCATGATAACCTGCCCTCAGTTCCTTCTCAGCCATCTTTGGCCTGAGACAGAGCCTTAGCAAGGTCCAGTCCCTTATTGCCATCCGACTTTTGTTTCTCCATTAATAGCACAATTCACAGAGTTTCCATTAATCCGCATTAACACTTCCCTTTGCTAAATAAAAGAAATGTAAAAAATTCTAATGTATTAAAATAGCGAACTCCCTGTCTTTAGTGCTGTGTTCCCTCTCAGGAACCCCAAAAAGGGCATGCCTGACTCGCCCAGGTGTAAAAGCAGGGTCCCCTCTCAAGTGTTCCAGTCAGTGAGGGCCATTCCTGAAGAATCACAAGAGCACGTTTTCCCTGAAATGAAAATCAATCGTTAGGAAAAACCATGACACAATGAAGACATGTCATGATGGAAAGTTCACCTAGACCCTGGAGTCCTTCCTGCTTTCCTCTCCTTCCCCGGCCCCAGCAGTTCCTGAGAAGGCCAATTCCATCAGGGTCTTCGACTCAAAACTCTGACTTCAAAGAGGAAATCTTTGGATTCCTCCCAAAAAGCAGGCTACGAGAAACAATGGTCCCTGGCCAGGTTGGGGACCTCAGTACCCACTGACCTCAACTAGGCGCCCCCAAGCCTGTGGGCTCCTCAGATCCTGGTACCACCGATAAACCTAAAGACCCTAAGTGCACAGGTTCAGGAAGGCTGGTACTTACGGGGGAAAGGGAGCTGCAAATTGTGATCGTGCTCCTTTAAAGCAGCACCAACGGTGCCAGCTGGCGACTCGGGGCCGAGTCCTTTGGCCCCACAGAAGCCCAGAACCACGACTGATGACTGGTAAGCAGTGACTCCTGCCTTGACTGACGATGCAGTGCCCTGGAAGGAAGGGTGGGAGGTTCCCCATGCTGCCCTGGCAGTAGGACCCCAGCATGCGGGTCCCCAGTAGATTTCCCACCCATCCCGCCTTTAGCTCAGCATGCCACACTGGAGGGCTGTTCCCTTTCACGCTGGTTCACCCCACCCACGCTCTCTTTCCCAGGTCGGGCGTTTGCACTGTGTGAGCAGAGCAGTTGCTCTGTGCCAGCTCAGTGGTGCTTGCTCGCTGAGTAAGGGGTGAATTTTCAGAGGCTATTCTGACCATTATTTTCGGAGGGCTCATGCACAGCGGGAGGCATTACCAGCGTAGCTGTACCCCAGTAACTGCCGGTGTGGACACGCCTGTCCCAGAATAGGTCTGGCCTGGTTTAGCTCCTGCTGCTTTCAGAACAACACAATCTTAGCCAGAGAAGTCAGTTTGATTCCAGAATCAGAGTGCCCACGGGGGGAGCTGGCGTGACTAGAGGTGTATGCCAGTAGAGCTATGCCCCTGCGAGTCCCGGTGCAGGCAGCCTCGGCGCTGCAATCAGTTACAAATGAGCCTGAGGCTTTGGAAAGTCCAAGGTTTTACTTGATGATCTACAAGCGGCAGCCGGTGCCAACACACGGCCAAACCCATGAGTACACCACCACCCCTCCCCCCACAATTAGGGCCCCACTGAATTCCTGGCCATGCACACACATCACGGACCGCGAAATGTGGTGTCCTCCCATGAAATTTGTCCCTTTGGGTGTTTACCCCCGTGCTGTACAGAGTGCACGGAGGAGACCAGGGTGTCTCTAACTGGGGGCCCTGACCCAAAAGGGAGTTGCAGGGGTGTCACATCAGTGCCACCCTGATTTCTGCCTGGAGAGCGGGGGTTGGAATGTTGGCCGAGCGCCCAGCTCTGACAGCAGCCCCCTGCCAGCAGCAGTAAAGGTGGCAACGCCATACCCATGTCACTCTTATTTCTGTGCTGCTGCTTTCAGAGCTGGGCAGCCGCCGGAGAGTGGCAGCTTCTAACTAAGGGCTCCGCCCTGCAGGCAGCAGTGCAGAAGTAAGGGTGGCAATGCCATACCATGCCACCTGTACTGCCGTGCTGCTGCGGGCAGTAGCTCTGCCTTCAGAGCTCGATTCCTGGCCAGAAGCCACCACTCTCCCGCTGCCCAGCTCCGAAGGCGATGCTGCTGCCAGCAGCTGTGCAGAAGTAAGGGTAGTTTGTGAGCAGGGAGGGTGACCCACCAAATTAATCTCAGACTGGGCTCACCAAACATCCATTCCCTGGGCAGAACTTTTGATCACTACATACAATAATTCAAGGTGTTGACGTCCTGCTGAAAAGCTCTGTAGTGCAGTAGCAGTACCCCCAAGCTATGGAGCCCCTCACGAATGCGAGAGCTATCCCTTGGAGCACGAGGCTGCTCTCTGGGAAGAGGTGTTTATTAAACAACGGTCTAACTTTTCTGGAGCTCAGACACACAGGCAGGGTCTCCCTCTCCCTGGTCACACAATACAATCTCCCACACACTGTGCTCTCGCTCAAACAGACTGTGTCCTGCCAGGCTCTGTTCTTAAAGGGACAGATCCCACAGACCGAAGACACAGAATGAAACTGCAACAATAAAACAAATAGCACAAGCCCCAAAGTCACTGCTCAAAGCAAAGTGCTGCCACCCAAGACCTGTCCGAGCCTGGCTCTAGGCTCTTTGCACTAAGAAGGGGGAGGGATAGTTCAGTGGTTTGAGCATTGGCTTGTTAAACCTGGGGTTGTGAGTTCAATCCCCGAAGGGGGCCATCTGGGGTAAATCTGTCAGGGATGGTACTTGGTACTGCCACGAGGGCAGGGAACTGGACTTAATAACCTCCCAAGGTCCCTTCCAGCTCTATGAGAAAGGTATATCTCCATATATTACTATATTACCACTAGGGATGCCGTGCTCAGCTGGGTGACTGGACCTGGGCCCTTGCCGTTCCAGCTGTCCTGCCAGGTGTGGCCTGGGTCAGTGCCCACCACTTCTGAACACCAATGAGAGGATGCTCAGGGGACTTGTTAGTGTCACTCACTCCACCCCTGTGCCCGTCCAGGCTGCCACACCATGACAGCTGCTCAGGGGCAAAGGGAGCTGAGGATTGCAGGCCTGTGGCCAGGTGCCCAAGAGTCCACCCTGCTAATCCTCCATCTTGTACTGGCACCCTTGTCTCATGCTCGTTGACTCGAGGCCACGCTCCATCCCTAGGATTTGTTTGTCGGCGGCAGCGCCGGACTAGACAGCAGCATCAGGACACAGCACGAACACGGTTCAGCAGACCTCTCCTGTGTCAACGCAGTTCTGGCTGAGGGGCTCCCTCCACGTCCGCTGCACCCAAAGCTCCGGGCATTGTGGATGCAGGGTTGGCGCTTCGGGGACTCTCCGGGGCACTACGTCGCCCACTACAGAGGTCAGCTCACTCCCGCCTCAGAGCTGCATGCCCGGCATCAGCCGACTGCTCTGGGGACTGGCAGAGCAGCTTTGGGGCAGGAGTTTTTCAAAAGCAGTGAACGTGGGGGGGCTACGTCCCTTTTTCAAAAGTCCCAGCCGGTTCTGAGGCTGGGTTCGTGGGATCTTGGCAGACGGGACGGAAGTGATTTTTACCCCTAGGTGCGGGTGGAAATGTTGCCATTGGAGGGTGCTTTACAAGTGACTCCTGCAAGCTTAGCTGTCAGGTGCGGGGCACAGGGAGCGGCACGCACCCCCTGCAGCCTGCGGAAAGCTCCATCGCCCGCTAGACAGACGTAAAGGTGCAGCCAAGCTCTCTTCTGTTTGGATCTTGACATAGATGCAGAGGAAGGCGCCCAGCTCTCTGGGACAGCAAGCAGCTCTGGGAAGCTCAGCTAATAACTGTAGCACTTGCCTGTTGCTCTAAGCCATCTCCTGTTCTAAGGCCAGAATTACAGGTGTAGCCTGGCTGCTGTGTGCTGCCCTAGTGCCGCAGAGGAGCCAGGCGATGGTGCTGGATTTTGCCAGGTTGCTCTCAGCAGCATCGGCTAGGGAGGAGTCTGGCTCCTGCCATGATTAACACCGGGGCAACGTCTACACTCGCGGCTTCTTGCGGCTTCTTGCGTGAGTAATATGCAAATGAGGCTAAGCGTGGAATATCGCCGAGCCTCATTTGCATACCTAATGAGCCACCGTTTTTTTCAGAAGAGGCTCTTGCGCCAGAAGGAGCATCTACACTGCCCCTTCTTGCGCAAGAAAAACCCTCTTGCGCAATGCCGTTCTTCCTGAAAAGTAATAGGTGTAACGGCATTGCGCAAGAGGGTTTTCCTTGCGCAAGAAGGGGCAGTGTAGACGCACCTTCTTGCGCAAGAGCCTCTTCTGAAAAAAATGGTGGCTCATTAGGTATGCAAATGAGGCTCGGCGATATTCCATGCTTAGCCTCATTTGCATATTACTCACGCAAGAAGCCGCAAGTGTAGACATAGCCCGTGAGGCTGGGCTGCTGCCAGCCAGCGGGTGCACTTACCTGGAGGGATGTGCCCCTGGCCTACAGACACCCCCAGGCAAGCTTAGCTTTCCTCCTCTGCGTAACCCGGCTGATTGCCAGGGAATTAGCTAGCCCGGCATGCCAGGCAGGTAGGCAAGTGCTTGCAGGCTCCAGCCGCGAAGCTGGAGGCTGTTGTCACAGCCTCCCACTCCAGTGGGGTTGTAGCTGTGCATTTTGCCAGTCTGTTTAACACAAGGAGGCTTTGAAATGCTTTCCAACCCTGCCTGTTGCTAGCCCTCCCCCCCACCCATGCCAGGGCTGCCTGTTGTTCCCCTCCACCCCTGCCCACTCAGTCACCTCTTCCCAGAACAAGCCTGTTATTTTGGGGGGTTGGGGACTGTCCCGGGATGCAAGCAAGAGCTGGTGCGCTGGGCCAGCTGCTGCAGTGTGTCCAGGTGTAACCAGCTCCAGGCGAGGGCCTTCAGCCTGCAAGCTGTCTGTGCGCCTTCTGCACAGCTGTCCCTCCCTGCATGGTGGCAGGAAAGGCTCCCCCTCGCTCCCGGCTCCCTAGCGGTGCATTTGGGACAAGGGCGGTGAAATCAGTAGGGGAGCTAGGAAACTGCTTTGCAAGCCACAGAGCACAGCTCGCTTCAGACAGTCGTTCAATGGCCGCAGAAAGCTCAGGGCCTGTAGCTAAGCGGGGCTGTAAAGCGAACACCCAGCTCGGCAGGGGAGAAAAGACCAGCCGGTTAGAAAGAGAGGGAAGCCCCAGAAAGGGGAAGCGGGGGAGGAAGGGCCCGGTTAAGTGAGGGAGCAGATGTTTCTGCCTCTAGTACCCGCTCAGGCTGCTCCTGGCAAGAATACTGAAGCTTTTACCACAGAAAGAGCCATGTCCTAGCGCTGCCATCCATGAGCACGTGAGGAGCTGAAGGATAAGAGCCTGGCACCAAACGCCAGCCACACTTGCCAGCTGAATGAGACTCATTTCATCCAAGAGACCAAACAAAGAAAATCTCCCCAGCTCCCTCATCTCGGCGTCCTTCCATGGCAGGGCCTCTGAGGCTGTGTGATCGGGGGGGCGAGGAATACGGGCGCTGCTGAGCAAGGTTCCCTCACAGAGCAGGCTCGGTCTCTCCACAGAGCGCTGCGCCCCTGGAGAGGGCACCTCTGGGCTTTGCTCCCACACAGAGACTGGCAGAGTCCTCGGGTGACCCAAGTCTGAGCCGAAGAGGAGGCAGGACACCCAGCTCCCCTCATCCGCGCTCTATGAAACCCCATGGCTGCCGTCAGAGTAAAGGAGGGACCGAGCTGTCACCAATGCCTGATGCCCCTGGACTGGCCGGTGTGCCGAGGTCACACACCACATGGCCAGGCCACTATGGCACCCCCAGCCAATAAGCCACCGCAGCGACCGAGTGCCTCTCGTCCCATACCTCACAGGCCTCCTCTTTGTGACTCAGCCCCCAGATAGTCCCTGTCCCCCTTTCTGAGGTAAGAACGTCTCACCAGAGCAGGACTATAAACTCCCCCCGGCCGCCACAAACTTCTGCTCTACTTCCCTTACCCAGCCTCTCCCTCCGCTGGGCGGCATCTGTCGTTAGTGTCTATCAACAGCCGGGGCTCTCTGGGACGGTTAATGGGCCACCCGAACCCCGTCAGTGCCGGCGTGAGGTGAACTCCCCTCGCAGCAGGGGCCTGAGTTGCTGAGTGGAGCAGGCTGGCGGAGCGCTGAGGCATGTTGCCACGGCAGGGTTGTTCTCAGGCCCGCCAATGGGGCAGGGGGCAAAAGGGGGACAACTGCCCTGAGGCCCGGTGGAACAAAAAGACCCGGAGCTCCTGGCTGCTGCTACGGTGGCAGTGGCGGCCAGAGCCCTGGGCCCTTTAAATCATGACCGGAGCGCCGCACGGCACAGTCCAGGCAGCACTGAGAGCTACCTGGGGAAGGTGCGCTGCTTCCAGGGGGGCAGAGCAGTCCCCCCTGCCTTGCCCAGGCTGCCGGTCCCACTGATTATTCCCACTCTTGGCGCTCTGGTGCCAGCGGCACTAGCCCACAGCACAGCATGTTCATTCAGCAGCCCTCCCTGTTAGTCGTGAGAAAGACTCGGTTCGGTGGCGAAGGCGCTCAGCCGGGTTTATTGCCAACGAAGCACGGGGCCAGCACGCCCTCGGAGCTACAGGTCGTCAGGGCTGTTCCCCACTCTGGCACTCTGAGTGCAGAAGGTGGGGGCCCACAAGAGACCTTAAGCAATACCTTGCCTCTATAGGGTTCTGCATAAAAGCTCCCCAACGTCACAGATTCCCTGGCCTTGGGAGATAGGCTGCCACCACCAAGTGAAAAACCCCCTTCTTCTTGAGCCCAGGAAGAAGCACTTGGAACTTCTTCCAGGGGGGGTACTCCAAGCTCTTCTACAAGAGAGCTTAAAAAAAAAGAGAGAGAAAACAAACTGTAATCTCAGATAGCTGTGAGTTTTGGGAATGCATACACAGACCTCCTCTTACCTTCCAGGACACAAGAATCAAATCATCGCCTTAAAAAAGGTGATTTTAGTAACAAAACAGAAGGATATACTTGATAAAGCAAACTTGGTTGCTAGGTGTTTTAAAGCAACTGAGAAAAGAGCAATTTAAAAATACAGAGAAATTCCATCCCTGGGATACAGCTTAAAGTTACAACATGGGGGGGGGGGGGGGTACATGGACTTAGCACAGAGAAGTTTAACCAAACAGCAAAACAAAGAAAATAACCTGATCACGTTGAAATAGACATTTCCCTATCTACTCACGATCCATGCTTCAAGGTCCAGTCCATTTTCATGCCTAGTATTCTTTGTAGGCATGGTATTTCCGCCTGGTTCAATTCATCTTGTTCCCCCAACTCCTAGCTTAAAACTCACACAGGCTACATCTAGACTACACAGTTTTTCTGGGATACCAGAGGTATCCCGGAAAAACTATTCCTCATCCAGGGAACGCGCTTACTCTTCCACTTTTTTTGCCGAAGAGCAAACACGCTCTTTCAGAAGCCCCTGTATTCCTCCTTTCACGAGGAATAAGGGGGCTTCTGAAAGAGGGTTTTGTTCTGACATTTGGCCCAGTCTAGACGGGCCAAATGTCAGAAAAGCCTCTTCCGAGAAAAGAATCGGAAAAAGCAGCAGTGTAGACCTAGCCACAAAGAAAAACTGCAGGCAGGTACCCCTTGCAATTCAAATCTCAACACCTTCTCCCATTGGCTCTCCTGGCTCCCTGTCAACACCTCCTAGCTACCTGAGTTATGCCCTTCCAGCATGACTGCAAACCATTGATAACTACTCTCTGGGAATAGTTGTCCAATCAGTGATGCACCCGCTTATAGGAGCCCCATCTAGATTGCATTTCCCTAGTTTATTAATGGGGTCATGCAAGACTGTATCAAATGCCTTACTAAAGTCTAGGTATACCACATCTACCGCTTCCCCCTTATCCACAAGGCTTGTTATCCTATCAAAGAAAGCTATCAGGTTGGGATGTATTAACAGGAGTGTTCTAAGCAAAAGATAAGGAGTAATTCTTCCACTCTACACTGTGCTGATTAGACCTCAACTGGAGTATTGTGTCCAGTTCTTGAGCCCTTAATAATGTCTCTTTGAAAAATTGCCAATAGTCTTCAATCGTTTTTCTTCTTAGGGATGTTTTTCTTCCCAAGGGATGTTACCTATCATCTCCCTGAATTTACTAAATTCTGCCTTCTTGAAATCCATTTTGCTGTTCTCCCTCCTGCCATTCCTTAGAATTGTGAACTCCATCATTTCATGATCACTTTCACCCAATCTGCCTTCCATTTTCAAACTCTCAACCAGTTCCTCCCTGTTTGTTACAAGCAAATCCAGAACCACCTCCCCCAGTTGCTTTCTCCACCTTCTGAAATAAAAAATTGTCTCCAAATACATTCCAAGAACTTGTTGGATAATCCATGCCCTGCTGTTTCAACAGATGTCTAGGCAGTTGAAGTCCCCCATCACCACCAAGTCCTGTGCTTTGGATGATTTTGTGAGTTGTTTAAAAAAAACCTCATCCACCCCTTCTTCCTTTTTAGGTGGTCTGTAGTAGACCCCTAGCATGACATCACCCTTGGTTTTTACCTCTTTTATCCTTACCCAGAGACTCTCAATAAGTCTGTGTCCTATATCCATCTCAACCGCAGTGCAAGTATATACCTTTTTAATACATAAGGCGTCACCTCATCTGCAAACTTTATCTGTGATTATTTTGTTTTCTTCCAGGTTGTTGATAAAGATGTTAAATAGCTGCTCCATTATCTTGGTCTAGGATTGATAGACAATCCAGTAATTACCTGGGTTGTCTCATTTATCCTTTAAAAAATGTAACAGCTTTAGTTTTCTTCCAGGCTTTCAGAACTTCCCCAGTGCTCCAAGACTTACTGAAAATCAACATTTAGGGTCCATTGAGCTCTTCAGCCAGCTCTTTTTAAACTCTTGGATGCTGGTTATCAGGACCTACTGATTTGGTATCGTGCATTGGCCCTTTGGTTGCCAGGACCATGGTTTGTGCATTGGCCCTTTGGTTGCCAGGACCATGGTTTGTTTCAGATCGCAAGAGGACAGGGAGAGCCAGAAATGCAGTCCCTGGCACATCTTAGGGACTGGAAAGTCAGATTAGGTTCCATCTAGTTCATGCCTGGTGCAGTGAATTTTCCATCTACTCACATGGCCCAAGGCAAACAGGGGTAAGTTGGCCCTTGTGGAAGAGAGAAGTGTAGGTAAATTGTACAGCTGATTGACCACATGTTGGTTAACTGTGAAATATATTCACAACAGATCCAGTTTTGGGAGCCTGGGACTCTTGCTCAGTGCTGGGGATCTCAGTGTCGTTTCTGTGATCTCTTCGGGGCCGGGAGAGGGGCTGGCACCCCCAGCACGGCCAGGCCCACGCCCCTGCCAGCTCTGGGCCTGACGCTGGGCATAAAGACAAGGATGATGCCCATGGTGCCCTGTCACCCACACCTGCGTAGGGGGCAGACGCTCAAACCCGCACGACTGGCCTCAGATGCTGGATCCTGGTGGGGCGGGCTCAGCTGTGTGCGGGGCGGGGCAGAGGGTGCGGGCTCAGCTGTGTGCGGGGCGGGGCAGAGGGTGCAGGCCCAGCTGTGTGCGGAGCGCGAGGGCGCCCCCTAGCGCTGCTCCCGCCCCGTGCGCGCTCTGCCCCGGGGCTGGAGCCCGGGGCGGTGATTGGCCCCGGCCGCTCCCGCAGCGTCCAATGGGGGCCCGGGCCCGGGGATAAAACCCTGGCGGCGCCCGCTCTCCCCGCGCTCCTCCTTGCCCGCTCCCGCACCATGGGGCGTGCTGCGCTCCGCCTGCTGCTCCTGGCCCTCGCCGCCGGCTGCTGCCGCTCGCTGCCCGACCCAGGTGAGTGCAGGGGGGCTCCTGGAGCGGCTCCTTCCCGGACTCCGCCTGCCCCGCTGCCCGGGGAGCGCCCTGCCTCCGCGGATGCTCAGGGAGGGGCTGGCTGGCGGCAGGGCTTTGGGGTGCCCCCCTTGCCCTGCTGAGCTGCCCTAGGCGCTGGCTGGCACTGCCAGGCTGACTTAGGCTGGTCTCCTTCCCTGGGGGGCTGCTAGGGGGTCTGTCTGTTGCTAACTCTGCCCAGTGGGTGGCTTGCCCTCAAGGGTGGGGGGCAGGTGGTGGTGGGGGGGGGGCTTATGGACTCCAGTGGCTCCTGGGGGCTGGTGCCATGTGTTCCCACTTCCCATGGTGTGTGGGGCACATCCAGTGTCCCAAGCTGGGGTGCTCAAGCTGTGGGCCCCCTGGTAAGGGCGGGGGCATGTCCTGCCTGAGACTGACCAGAACTCCAGCCACTGACTCTCAAAGGCTTCTGTGAAGGCAAGAGGGTGACCACCCTGGTGGCTAGTGGTGTGAGGTGATGCCCTTGGTATAGCAGAGGCCATCCCATGGCCTGGCTGTGCGGTGACTGTAGCTGTGTCTGCTGGCAGGTGTGCTGTGCTGCAGCAGCTCTCAACTTGGGAGCTGTGGACCGGGGGGGGGCAGGGCTGGCCCACAATATTTTGGCACCTGAAGTGGGGCACTCAAATGATGCCCCTTTGCTTGGGCCAAAACTTTGAAAGGTCTCAATTCTGCAGCCTTCCTGTTTGACTCCTCTACGGTATTGCAGAGAGAATACATCTGCACCACCAGCAGCAGACATGGTTTTCTACACTGTGGGGCCTAGTGGTGTGCTGGCCCCCCACACACACACCTGAGGTGGCTGCCTCAGTTTGCCTCGTGGTAAGGCCAGCCCTGGGGGGGGGGAGGGGTGGCCTGCTGGCTGCTTAATCCTCCCAGAGGAGTCCTTGCCTCCATCTGATGTTGGTTAGGGCTCTGCAAAGGAGGCTGAGAACACCTGCAGTGGTGTGGGACTTACTGAGCAGCCAAGTGTGTGTCTGCATGGCAGGGCAAGCCAGGACCTCACCAAGCCCTTACGAGCGTCCCTCTAACTTGGCTGTGTCACTTGCCCCAGCATTCTTGGTCTGGGGGGAGGCTACAATGCAGGTGCCTTCCTGCTAGGCTCAGTTGCCCAAGGCAAGTGGGGCTAGTAGCAGGCACACTGGGGTGGGCTGCTTCAAGCCACATGCCTCATCTGAGGTGCTAACAAGGAGCAGTTGGCCCTAATGAGACAATTAACTGACTCTTAATGTAGCTGTGCAGTGGGCCCTCATTTGTCTTCTAGGGGACCATGACTGGTCTCTAGAATTGGAGGTGCCTTCCTTGAGCCATTTCTGTGGCTCTTGGTGTGAAATCCCCCTGGCATGGTAGGCAAGGCCCAATCATACCTCTTGTGCCAGAAGCTGACCCAGAAAGCACAGCTGTGAGCTAGAGAGGAACAGTCCCATGTCAGAGAAGGGGCATTGTCACTAGACATTTTGCTTCCAGGCTCTCGGACCTCTCCCATCTGCCCCTTGGGTGGTTATATTGGGGACTGATCCAGACCTGGTCCTGCAGCCAGGTGCTAAGGGCCCTGTTAGTGGATGGGAGCATTGTGCCATACTTGGGGGTGTGGTGCAAATGGCTAGTGACTCACTGGGCTGGTCTGCTGCCTGCCTCAGAGGCAGCCTGCTCAGGCTCCAACCAGCTGTAATCTAAGGAGAGCCTAATAGTCCTGACACGTGTTTCCTGGAGCATGACTCGGACCGGCTTGACTCTTGTGGGCTATTCCTTTACAATCTCAGGCATTGCAGGTACCAGACACCCCACTACCATCCCAAGCCATCAGGTCCTGCTCCCAGCCTTGGGAGGGTGGGGGGTTGTACTTCTGCAGCAAGTCTGCTTGCTGGCACTGGCCCCCGCAGTGCAGGAATAAAGGAGGGGCCTTGGTCTAAGACCACAAGCCATGGTATCCCTACAGCAAGGTTTTGCAGCCCAGGCTGATATCAGGTGGCAAAAGTCTTCACCCCCTCCTTGAGGACCAGGGATTGTGATCAATCCTAACCTGTAATGAGCATGTCCTTGCCCCTCTACTGCTGCTCAAAATCCAAGTCCTCGAGCAGCTTCAGATGCCAAGCCTGACCTTCTTACGTGCTCCAGCAACAAGCTGCTCCCACTGGAATGAACACTCAAGCCTTCTCTCTGCAGGGGGGAGGAACTGTCCTGCCTTGCACCAGGCAGCATGTGGAGAGAGATGTGTCCCTTTCCTGTGGCTCTGTAACGGAGAACAAGAGTGCCCGGATGGGACTGATGAGCACTGTGGTGAGTGGGCTCTAGCCTGACCCCTTGTCGGTAGCACAGAGGTACCTTTCTGCTCCATTACCCATTGCAGCAGCTGCAAGAAGCCTTCTTGCAGCTCTAGTCCAATGGCCCGCAGGCCACTAAGCCTTTCAATCCAGTCCAGGGCTGCTCCCTGCCCGAGGGTCCGGGCAGAGTGGCTGCTCCACCTGCCTCCCCATAGGTGGGAAAGGGACTGTGCTGCAGGCAGGGCAGCATGCAATGTTCCATCAGCTCCCGTTGTCCAGAACCAGCCAATAGGAGCTGATGAATTGTGCTGTGGGCAGGGTCAATACACGAAGATTCCCCCCCATGGAGTGCTTGGAGCAGGAGCTCTGGGGCTGTGCCAGGCAGGGAGCCTAGCCAAGGTCTCATTGGGGAAGCACCTCCAGGCCAGAGTCTGCCTCTGGCAACCCACCCCCTCCTGCACCCAACTCCCTGCCCCAGATCAGAACCCAAACCCCTGATATCCCCAGGTCACAGCTCCCTCCCAGACCTCCTTCCCTGAGGCCAGAATCCTCTCCTGGACCCTGCACCCCAATCCCCTGCTCCAGTCACAACCTCGTCCTTCACCCAAACTCCCTCCCACCCTAGACCCTCTCCTGCACCCTGGGCCCTTACCCTGAGCTTCCTTCTGCACCCAACCTCAATCCCACACACCCCATAGAAAATTGCAGCCCTTGACTCCTTTCTAAAACCGTGGAATGTCCCCCAGCAAAAATTATTGCCCAGCCCTCTAGTCTCAACCCTGAGCACTTGGAGAAGACACCTGTATAAAAGCCCTCTTCTGTAGAGAGACTGAACGCTGACCTAAAGGCAAAATGTGAACAACCCCACCACCATTTAATGGGGGGGAGGACAACATGCACTGGGTACTTTTCAGACATTTAAAGGGAACTTCTCTAGCCACGAGAGTTCTCCTGCTAGGCCATCTCAAGCCACCAATGCCAGGTGAAGGATGAGCTAGAGAGCAGCCTCACTACAGCTCTGTTTGTAGAAACCTTCTTGATGGCTCCTCACTGGAGATTCTAGCATGAGACATCTCATGGGGTGAAAGTGTCCTTTGCTGCAATCCCATCTAAGATCTCAGTAATGGGGGGTGAGCCTCCAGCTGAGGTGACTAGAGGTCACACTGTGATGACCTACTAGTGTTAATGAAAGCTGGGGTCTAGCTAGGCAGTGTTACCACACCAGCATGCTCTCCAGCACCTGCAGCTAGACTTGCAGAACTTCCCTACCACTCCTAACTGGAGTCACAGGCTTCAGTTCATTGCATCTTGGCAACTGAGCAGACTGATCATTGTCTGAGACTGTAGAGCTATTTCCTGGTCTAGTGTCTGGGGTGGGAACCTGCCAGCTCCCCTCTTCACAAGGCTTCCTTTACCTGCTCAGGGCAGTGTTTGCTTGAGCTTAGCTTTGAGTAAACTTGACCTGGTGGGCCCTTAATTGCAAATGGAGCAGGCTTCTCCTCTATTCCAAGGGTGTTCTTTAGCCCCATGCCCTGGCAAACACCTAAATATAAAGTGGAGCATGTGTGTAGGGGAATCCAATACTATTCCATAGCCATCCTCACCCAACAAGGCCTGTCGGGCCTAATGCCAGAGCAGATACAGGCTAGCCTCAGTTGCACTGTACTAAATTGACTGGAGGACTGCTCTGTACAGGCTTTATTGATAACCCATTAAACACAGTTAACTGGAGAAAAAGTGCCCAGCATTCAATGCACAACTCAGGCAAGCAGCTGAAAGAACACTAGGCCATCTAGTCATGTGCCGCTAGCTCTCACAACTGGAGTTAAAACTCTAATCCAAGGCCAGGTTTGCAAAAGCCAAGCCCGTTGGCTCTGGAGCATGGGTGTGCAGCTGATGGACAAAAGGCTAAGCCGGTAGTTGACTCTGCCTGCTCCCTGCATGGCCAGGAGGGGTGGTCACAGCAGGCATTGGTCATGCTAGACCTGTGGTGTCCAACCAGTTCTGAAGCAGTAGCCATGAGACCCTCAACTGGCCAAACAGTCCCATGTAGCTAGTGTGGTAGATACCACAGTGCTAGACTGAGCTCAATGGAAGTGGAGCCTGTATGCTGGCTGCCGTGAGTGGCTGTATTTGGGCACTGACAAGGTATCTAGCTGACAGGGTCTCTTCCAGCTAATAGAACCCTGAAGTCTGCAGCAGCTCTCTGGAGTCTACAGTTTGGACCACTAAGGGCACCTCTTGGGTGAAGATTGGTCTTCTGAATATCTTGGGGCACAGCCTCCTGACTTGAGTTCCCACTAAACCATCAATTACAGCTTGCTTTCCACCTCTGATGGCCTTTGTCCTTGGCACCAAGTCATGGGTGTCCTTGGCCAGCTGTGTGGGAGCTTCACCTGGAACAAACTTGTTTCTCAATTTGGAGCTCACAAAGGCATTCTAGAGGCCTGTTGCAGGCTTTCTGATGCTTAACTCAAGCGCTCTATACTCCAGGTAGGGAATAGACCAATAAGCAGGGAGGTTGGTTTAGTAGTCCTATGCTCTAAACGGCTGTCTGCTCATTCCATTCTACTTTGGAAAGTCTTCACTGAAGCGTGGATTCCACAATGTAGACTGAAGACCCAAGTGTGCCACTATCACCTAAGGCTGCTGTAGTCTCTAAAGCTGCCCTTCTGAAAAACCAGAAGTGTTCACAAACATTGATGCCAGCAGGTGTTCACCCCACACTGCCCTGTTAGCATTGTCATGTGATGGCACCTTCCCCAGAAAATGGATCCCCTTCAAACCCTGCCAGCCAATGACTGAAACCTCCTATAAAAGTGTAGTTGTTGCTTGGTTGTGTAACTCAGGCAGCAGTTGCTGATCTGGTAATAGGTAGCAGATCAGACTGCCCTGTCATGGTGCTGGTAGACCAGCCTAGCTGTTGCATGCTTGGGGTTGCCCGTCATCAGGCTGGAAGGGTGCAGCATGCCCACAAGGTAGCAGGGGCTGGCACTCGTGAGTTTTCCATGCAACGGCTGTTAAAGACTTTCCTGTCTCTCCTCACCACTGTTCAGAAGCAGCATGTCGTGGTGATGCAGATGCATGGCAGTGTGACAATGGAAGGTGCATTTCTAGTAGCTGGCTCTGTGATGGTACCAGTGACTGCATAGATGGCTCTGATGAGAGAAACTGTGGTAAGTATGACCCTCTGCCTCTCAGGATCTGGGCGGTGCTCCTGGTGACTACAGATGGGCCTCTGGGAGCTGCACCCTGCCCCTGGCTTTCACACCAAAGGTCTGACGTGCATGCCCCTCAGCAGCAGGCCTCGCGCTAGAGAGGAGTTGAGCTGCTGTGTTTTCACTAGAATTCCTCCTGCAGAGGGAGGGTTCTGTGTTGAATAGTCTGGCTGCTTCTAAGCAGCCAAACAGAGCCAGCAATCTAGACCACATGCAGAAAAACCATGAGGGCCTGTAACCTAAGACTGAGATCTGCAAATGGCATATCAGGGTTGTCCTGCCCCACAAAACCAGTGGGTAAGGTAGAGGTGCCCCACACACAGGGTGGCAACATGATGGCCTCTCCTCTGCTAGGAGCAGGTGCTGTAGAACTACTAGACCTGCCTGTTCATGGCAGGTGGGAGGAGTCCAAGATGGCCACTTCCTCCCTGACACCCCAAGGCCTGTGACAAGCTATAGGCAGTCCCAGCTAAGAGAGGTCAAAGATACAAGTGCCTGAGCTCTTGGGCATAAACAAATGTTGCCCCTGCTATATTCCATGAGGAATGGCTGTCTCATACCTAGTCTGTAGCAATGACCCACACCTGAGAACTACCTGAATAAAAATTCACTAAATAATAGTATTAAACTGCCCAATACTATTGTTTGGGGTCATCCTCCAAGACTGACTTACACCTTGACTACCTGCTGTCTGACATCTGTGCCTCAGGCAGGCAGTGTAGCCATGGGTTGGGTGTCTCGCTGGCAAACTGCTTCCTTCCCCGTGAGCCACATTTGTTTCCACAGGAAAGCACTCCTGCTGGCAGCACGCTGTTCTCACTGGCACTTGTTACAGCAGGACTCTGGGGTTGGGGGGGCACCTTCATACAACACCAATTTTGTCATTCCATTGCCTGCCGCCATTGCTAAGTGGGGAGCGGAGCCTCGTAACGAAGAGGCTGTAAACCTCCTTCCCCCCGGAGCCCAGGGTGGTTCTCACCTGGGATGGCTAGGCTGGCACATGGCTGACTTTTTTTTAGTGCAGTTGGTCACACAGATTAGACCAGTGTGAAGGGTTGTTTCCTGCCTGTTTCTTGCTCTCTGCTGGCTAAATGCTCTCAGAGCCAAGAGATCCATAAGGTCTCAAGTTTTCTTTGAGCCCTCAAGGGAAGGCTACCAGACAGATGTTTGAATTTCAAGGTAGCCATTGTGGCTTGGTGAAAACAAGGGTGCCTAGACATGGCGCACCTCCTGCTGAAGGAGTGTTCCTCCCAGGTACAGGTTGGGGTCTAAAACTTATCCCTACTCTACAGAACACAGGGCAGATAGGGGTTTCTTACAACTCCTGCCTAAGCCAGTAGTTCTGCTGTGCTTGATCAAACCAGAGCATAGTCTGTAAACAGCTCTCATGGTCATCTCTGGCTTCTTGTGATAGTCTGTGAAGAGAGAAAAATTCCATGCCGGGGTAACACCCAGTGCATTGATCCTTGGGAAGTCTGTGACCTCCATGAAGACTGTGAGGATGGCTCGGATGAAGCCAACTGTCCCCAGAACCACTGTCTGCCAGGGCAATGGCAGTGCAAGAACAAAGTCTGCATTATGGAGGACTGGAAGTGTAATGGCATCAACAACTGTGGCGATTCTTCCGACGAAGACGTCTGTGGTACGTAACCAGCCGCAGTCTCAGGGCCGTAGCTTCTGGGACTAAAGTCTTGTGCTGACTCCACATCTAGCCACAAAGCTTAGTGGCAATAAGCGCATAATGAACACGCCATCTTGGTGTAATGGAGTCAGAGGACACTGAAGTGCCTGCCTCATGGGGGTGAGTCTGCCCAGCATCTGAGCTCAAGGGACCAAGCCACCCCTCATGGACCAGTTAGGTGTGGGCTAGTGTTCCTACAGCTGTTTTCAGACTCTGCTTGGGATGAGGCTTGGGGCTGGAGTCTAGGCAAGGAGATGAGCTTCTGAGCCCTGCTAGCCCAAATCCATCCACCCAGAAGATGTACACCCCTGCCAGACTAGATGCTGTGTAGATACACCCATGGGCTCTGGGGAATATTGGGGGGGAGGGCAGGAGGAAGGAGTCAAACTAAAATGATTTGAAGACTCTTCCACCATTTTAATTTGCATTTTAATATTGCAAAGACTCAGCCGGTCTGAGGTCTAGCTGTTGCTTATGGCCAGACTTACTCATCCATCTGACAACAGGTATGACTGAAGACCAACTTGTATTACAGCAACTGTTTCTCCAAGTACACCTCAAGGGGTTCTTGCAAGTTAGTGCCCTAGCTCTAAAGATCAATTAAGATAACCTAACCTGAAAGGAATGGTCCCCTTCCAAGCTTAGAAATTCTCCACATGGATGCAGTTCCCACAACTGGGCTAAAGGTCATTCCATATTCACCAAGAATGTGGGAATAAGTTGAATGCTCAGACAGTGGAGGTGCAACTCAGCACTCCTCCATGAACCACATGTTGACTTTCTTCAGGGCTGACTTGGTCTGCTTTAGCTGAAGCATTCTTGTCGTGTCCTGCATCTGTAGCCATGCTCAGGCAGTGAGCGATCAACTCCTCTTTACTTAGCTTCCATCTGAAACCAGACTGAGCTGCCGATGGCCTGTCTTTAGCAGCAGTCTGCTGTAATGTCACCGTGACCTAGCCTAAGAGTGAGCAGCAGGAGTGCACAATTTGATTTAGCAAGATGTTCATGCAATTCGAGTAGTAAAAACAAATTTAATAACTTTCAATTGAAGTTCCCTGGTGCAGCAGGGTTCCAGATACCAAATTCCCACAGAGTGCTGGCTTTGTCTTAGACAGGAAATAGCTAGCATCCAAAACTGAAGCACTTGTCAATTTGCCCTTAATGAAACATACATGCTGTCCGCCAAGCCCTCAAGGGAACCTTTCTGGAGAATGTGAGCAACAATTACTTCTTGCAAGCTGAGCACGGTAGCAGACGGTAACTTGCTGTCTTCTCATGCAGCCCACTGCCCAGCAGGCATGATCCTTTGTGACAAGGGGAAGTGCATCCTGGGAGCTCTAATGTGCAACGGCGCAGAGGACTGTCTAGACGGAACAGATGAACTCAGTACTTGCGGTAATGTAGCAGCTCCCTGCATCTTCTGGCTGTAGAACGCCCATAGGCTGTAAACTGACCAAGGTGGCCTGACACCACTTCTCATACCCAGGCTTGTTTGTGGTTAATGCAGGCAAAAACTGCTCTCTGGACAATGGAGGCTGCTTGGAGACATGTACAGAAACCAGCTGGGGCGTGAGGTGTTCTTGTGGTGCTGGATGGGAGCTCCAGGCTGATGGACAGAACTGTACTGGTATGGCTGCATCTGTTCAACAATCTCAGGGCGGGGGGCAGAGTGATCTCCAAAAGTAACTGAGGGGCATGCTCATGTAGCAATGTGCCCCCATCAACCAGAGCAGGAAGTCTTTCCTTTCCTGGCCCCCACAGTGGGGAGTCCAGGGCTGGTTGGACTTGACTAGTAGTGACCATCTTCAGGCCTGTGGGTAGTCTGTCCTCCATGGGCTGGCCCCTAGGGGAGGATAGTGCCATCCTGGTGGTGGCCAGGCTACCAAGAGACAACAGAGCATTAGAAGCTCATTCGTGAAGATCCAGAGATCTCACATGAAGTCTGTTTCTGGCCACCCCCTTCAGGGGTCTTAGTCACTACACTGACCTTGGCTCAAGTTGTATCTTGGGCTTAAGAGTTCTTGGTGAAGATTCAGGCCTGGAGAATTCAGCAGCTGGCACACCTGGTCCCCTTTGGAAAGGGTGTGAGGCTAGCAATACAGACTGGCCTGCAAAGGTGACCTGGCTTAGTGGGATGAGATGCTGGCTGCGCCAGTTCCTAACCCAGTGCTATTCTCCTGCTGGCAGATGTGGACGAATGTTCCCTGGTGTACAGTCCCTGTAGCCAGCTGTGCAAGAACACACTTGGTTCTTTCACCTGTGAGTGTGTGGCAGGGTACCAGCTCCACTTGGGCACCATCTGTGAAGTTGCTGGTAAGTAACCTGTGATGACTGCAGGTGGCTGGGCTGCTCCAATTGCCAGCTGGGCTAAAGCCTAGCAAGTGTCTGAAGTCTTCCTAGCAGGAAGATACAATTCTACTGCTTGGCTTGCAAGACTTGGCAGTGAGCTCCCAGCTGCCCTAGGGCAAAGGTACCTGTCTGACTCCCCCTCCCACCAAGGTCCTGGAGACTGGCAACTTGCGCCTATCACTGGTCCCGTCACAAACTTGGCTCTCAGCAAACCCTGTTCAAAGGATGTGTGCTGCCTGTTAGGGGCAGGCTCAAAGTGGCCACCAGTCAGCTCCACACTAGCCTGGTGCTGAAGTGGGGAGGCCCAACTGTATGGGGTTGGGGTGTCCACCTCAAACTACAGGGCCCAGAAGGACTTGGGGAGGCTCTCCAAAGAGCCTGGAAAGCCAGCTTGAGCCAAGAGCCACCACATGTCAATAGTAGCTTGGAGTCTATATACAAGCCTCTGCCAGGCTCAGCTACTGAGTTAACACCTCAGGCAAATCTGTCCCAGAGTTGTCTCCACTAGAAAAGGCCCCACTTGGTCACGTTACCTGCACTGACCAAGGCCACACTCTCCGCCATCTCCATGCATGTTGGTGACATGCCAGTTACCAGCAGCAATCTGGCCAGGGGCAGCTGCATGGCAGACTTCAGTCAAACCCAGGCAGCAGACTGCTAGATGGCTAGCTCAAGAGCCTGCTACCACCAGCTGGGGCAAGCATGCCATGGTTTAGGCTCTGTCTGGGGCTGCCTTGCTGTGTGTTGGGAGTGGGAAACATCACTGGAACTGGTAGACCAACCCAGGTTCGACCACTACCATTGGTGCAACTTGCTGCTGCTCCAAGCAAGATGCATGCCTAGCCCCTGAGCATCCAGGGCTGGCCCACAAAGGCAGCATCTCTGCTGAGCTCCCTGTTCTGGGCCCATGCTGCTGCCCTCACAGCTCTAGCTGCAGCTGCTGCTCAGCCCTGCCTAGCTCCCTCTGAGCCCATCCTGTGGGGATGATGGTGCATCCCCTGCTCCATGTTGGAGTGGGCAGCACAAGGCTCCTGCTGGCAAGTTTCTGCTCAGAAGGATGCAGATATCAAGCCAGCAACAAGAGACCAAGGGCGTACTTGCTCCCACTGCAGACAACGTGACCCAACTCCTGGTAGCCACTGGGCAGGACCTTGCCCTTCTGGATGTGAGAACACATGCCCACCAGTCCCTGATTGCCACCAACACCACACCTGGAGCCATTGCCTATGATCTACTGCGGGGGGCTCTCTACTGGATCGACACTGGCAAACACCTGCATGCCTATACACCTTGGAAGGGGAACACCTTGCTCTACCCAGGTGAGTGCCCCTGCAGAAAGGCCCCTGTGCTGTCCTGGGTTCCAAGGTGGAGTAGATTGTAGGGGATGAGAGACCAGGGCACACTAAATGCCCTGAGCCAGAAGTGGCAATGAGCCCCAAAGCTTGGGGGGCAGTACTTCCACCAGCAGGAAGGCTGGGAGACTCGCACAATGCCACAGCACCTAGACAAGGCAGCTTCATCCCACCTGTCCTGTGGGTCCTCCAGCCATAGAACTTGGCTTGGTGGTGGCAACGTGCCTCCTCCCAAGACACTAGTCAGAACAATGGGGTGGCTGCCCCCAGCAGGCACCTTGCTGCTCTGTCATACACATGCAGGGACAGAGGCACCTTGTTTGTCCCACTTAGGACCTCCTCCATGGGACACTGGAATCTCCATCAGTGGAGATTTAAGAGCAGGTTAAACACTGGGCAGGGATGATCTAGATGGTGCTTGGTCCTGCCATGAGGGCAGGGGACTGGACTTGATTATCTCAAGCTCCCTTCCAGATTGAGTGGTCTATGACTTCATGGGGCCACCTGACAGAATGGGGACTCCCTAACCATCTATCCTGTGTGTCTCAGATGTTGAGGCTGTGAACAGCATAGCAGTAGACTGGTTCACAGGGCAGCTGTACTGGGCCAGCAGCCATCCACAGACCATCTGTGCTGGTCTCTTTGACGGCCGGGGATACGTGAAGGTGCTGGAGAAGAACTTGGTGCCCGAGCAGCTGACTGTGTATCCAGCAAAAAGGTGAGCACCAGGTCTGGGCAAGAACCACCCTAAAGCAGTCTGGATTTGTCCATGGAGCCTCTCAACTTCCATCTTGGCTGCTTTACTCCATGAGGGATGCTCAGTTGAGTGTAGGAAGAGTCCTGCTAGTGTCTGGTAAGCAGAGGGTTTAGCACCTCTAGGTATGAGGTGGCAAAGCTAGTGGTACAGGCCACCTGAAACATCCCCGTCTTAAGAAGGAGACTTGCCACAAATCTAGAGATCTGCTGGGAGATCCTCTCTGCAGGGATTGCCCCCTAGAGCGGCCCTGGCATGCCTTCTGCACACACCTCTGCATGCCTGTAGCAATGGGCAAGCCCAAAGCAATGCTTGGTATGGCCCTTCCCAACAGGTCCATGTACTGGGTGAATCGCGGGGAGAAGGGCAGGACCCTGATCGAAGCAGCCGGGATGGATGGCTCTGACAGACAAGTGCTTGCTGTGGTCTCCATGGAGGAACCTGTTGGGCTGACTCTGGATTACGTGGCTGGCAGACTGTACTGGATCAGCGAGTATAAGGAGGTATGGGGAGGCCTTGGGCCAAATAGTGGTGAACCAGCTGGCCCAGTGAGTTCAAACCTGGCAGGTCACTAAAACTGCTCTGGCCCATGGGCCTCCTACAGCCCTTGTGCTCCCTGGGAAAAGGAGCCTGAAGAGGTTACCACGTCTAAGCCTCTTTAAAGCCTAGTCTGGCATGTGAGACTGCCCAGGGTGCCCTCTGGACTGCAGGGCCCTTTTAGTGCTCAGCCTGGGATGCCTCTTATGTGGCTGTGCTGAGGCACAGCCAATTCCCCCAGGCTCTCTTCCTGCCTAGCCTTCACCCTGCAGGTGGGCTGAGCCACACAAGCACTCCAGCCTGGCCCTCAGTACTTCCAGGGCGACATCCCGTAATGGGCATCGTGCCTGTTCAGCACCATGGACAGGGCCACCCCACAAATACTCCTTGTGCCTCATTACCAGAGGTTGGCATTACTCTGGCTGGCAAGTGGGGTTGAGTCTTAACCCCTGGGCAAAGAGTAGCTGCAGCAAGACAAACTTGCAAGCAAAAGATGAGAAGCAGGTTCATCCTTAAATGATGTTAAAAGCAAAGTGCCTCTCCCCACAAGCATGCAAAGTGTACTACGGTGCTGTCCTTTCCTAGCCTGGCAGGACTGCTCCAGAGTACTCAAGTGTTTTCCTTTCCCCATAACTGAGTCACAGGCAGTCCTATGTGGCTGCCAAGTTTGGGGACGTTCCTACAATACAAACTTCCTTTTGGAAAGGGGCATAAGCGGTTAGTAGGTACTGGCTCTCGCTGGCATGCCTCTGAACAGCTTGGCTTGTGGGCTTTACCCACAACTGCATTTTCAGTAACAATCCTGGCGAATTCTGCAACTTGACAATGGTGAGCACAGCAACAGGATGCTGGCCAGCAGATGGGTTGCCCTTTCAGCCACTCTTCCTCCAGCCTTCCCGTCTATGCTCTGGACACTCGGCTCCATGCTCAAGGCCACCCTGTTCTATAAGGGCTTCTCTTCCCAGCGAACAAGCTTGCTGCACACCACATCTCCTGACTCCCCCAGGATCCTGTCCCTGCCAGAGCTGAAGTGCAAAAATGGAAAAACTAAGCTCTGCATCCCTGGAGCTCACCCCACCCTCCCCTGGAAAGGGGACACCCCAACAACTGCCTGTCCAGGCAGTAAACATGGGCACAAGTGTCCCTCTAGACAGTCCTGAAGAGCTGTGGGGGTGTCTGTTGCTGACTGACCCACTTGTCTTTCAGTCCATAGAAACCATAAAGGTGGACGGCAGTGGGCGCTACTCCTTTCCAGAGATGCTCCTGGAAGACCAGGACCCTCTGGGCTTGGTGGTGTTTGAGAACTGGTTCTTCTGGTCTGACGCGGAGAAACTCCTCTCGGCACCTCGCAGCTCTGCGGGGGAGACGCGGGTGCTGTGGAACACGTCCGTCTCTGCGTTCACCGTGCTGCACGAACTGCAGCAGACACCAGGTGCGTGGGCAGATGGCGGGGGGAGAACCCAGCTGGGCTGCAGCCACTCAGACAGTTCAACAGGGCCAAGTCCAGTGTCCACTAGGCATCTGGAGTGGCAGACAGCACCACTCGCTGCTCTGCCAATTGGCGAGACTCACTGCAGGCAGCTCCTGATGGCTCTAGTCACTCCAGTCCCCTGTTGTATGCCATGGGAAGGTGCCTTTTCCAAAAGGCTCAGTGAGGCGCTGGCAGACTTCTTCTCTTCTCCCCTCCCCCCCACCCCAGGTCTCCCTGTCACTAAACTAGTGTTAAGGACCCCAAAGGTGTCCATTGCTCCAGTGGGGTGGCACTAGCAAGGCATGGAATGCCAGCCCTGTGCAGAGCACCTCATCGGGGTTGGGATGTCAAAGGGCTCTGGGCTGGGCCTTCTGCCAGCTCTTGCCAAAGGAGATGGGGCATGGGGACACTCTGTCCCTGTGGGCGTTGGGGAGGATGCTCAGAGGTACTTATTGCAGGTGGGGCCCCCAGGCATCTGCTCCAGAGCCTCTGGGCTGCTCCAATAGAGGAGCCCACTCTGAGCCACCTTTGCCCCCATTCTTGCTGGGGGAGGCCTGGGAGTACTTGAATTGGGGTCCAGAGAATCACTGCCCACCCTCTCAATCCAGTTCTGCCCATCAATCTGGAGTCAAAGGTAAGGCTGTTAGGTGGTCTCCTGCCCACCCGCATGCTTCAGCCCTCCAGCCAAGGAGGATGCATGTGGCTGTAGCTGAGCAGCCCTGCAGACACATTGGTGCCCCTCTGGGCTGGTTGCCCCAGGACCAAGTGTCAGTACTTGGAGCAAGAAGCTCCCTGGTAGGTTTCCGCTAGTCTAGAGGAGGCCAGAGACTAAGTCCCTGCCAGTGACTCTGGGCATGGGCAGGCTCATGAGGCAAATAGTCTGCTAATGTATCAGTGACCTGACAAATGGCCTTGCTCTCCAGGGAACACCACTGCCTGTGCCCCAGGCCTCTGCAGCCACCTCTGCCTCCTGTCACCTGTCCACCCAAAGGGCTACAAGTGTGCTTGCCCGGAGGGCACTGTCCTTCTGCCACCTGGCACGTGTGCAGGTGAGTGTGCCTCTAAATGGGGAGTGTCTCTCTCAGCCACAGCCTCAGCATGCAGGTGTGCTACACTGACCCCCACAGGACTGGCTCAGCTCCAACGCAGCCTTCTGGCCTGTCAGGGTTTACAGCTGGGAGGGGCTTGTTCAGGCTGACCTAGTCTCCCAGAGCTGTTCTCTTAGAGGCTGCGTCCACACAGGGCAGAGAGGCTTGCTCACAGGTCCTCCTGCTGGAACATGCCAGCACTTCCCTGAACTGTTGTAGTGGGCGCCTGTAGTCTGGTGGTCCACCTGACTCCTGTCAGCAGTCAAACAAGGAGGCAGAGTCCAACAGGAGGAGGATGCCCCCATTGGGTGCAGAGGTGGGGGGTGACAGCCTGAAAGGCTCATGTCCTGGGACATGCCCAGAGGGAGCTGTAGGGCACAGGTCTACATCTGACCCCACTGGCAACTCCCCCTCCCATGCCTGGGGAGTAGCCATGCCTGAGATGGTGCTGGATCACCCACTGAGCTAACAAGATGCACACCTTGGAGATGTGGATCTTATCTGGCCACCTAGAATACAGACTGTTGTGGTCCAGCTGGGGTAGACACCCCAAAGATCTCTAGCTACTGACAATGCACAATAGTGCTGGACTCCATCAGCTTCTTGGAGTGCTACAGCTGCATTGGCTCTTTCTAGTTGGGTAATGTCTCTGTTCTAGCTGAGTTTTGAGCTCCTCCCCCTGCTGCAGCTGGTGGCCTGGGGGGGGGGTGTCCCAGAGTCTGAAAGGTGCATTCTTGAGCGCCTCCTGGCTCCAAGGAAGCTAAACCTCTTAATCACACTCTCAGATGGGCTGACAGTGGGGGGAAATGCTCTTCAGTTGCCCCATGAGTGTCCTGGCTTTGCCCGGCATGAGCTACAACGTAACCTGACACTAACCCTGCCCACAGAGCTGACCTTCCTGTATGCGACTCCCAAAAAGATCTTCTCACTGCAAGTGGGCCTGCCAGGCTCAGCTCCCAGGAGCACCCTGGTGGTGGAGTGGCCACAGAACATCCACCTGCAGGATGTGGACTGGAGAAGAGGTGCCCTCTATTGGACCGATGATGAGGGGGACCTGATGCGCTTCACTTGGCGCTCCCGAAGGAAAGAAGCCATCCAAACAGGGCTGCCGGGTGAGATGCTGAAGCTGGGATTTTATAGGACAGGCCCTTGGCAAAGCAGCACCCCTCCCCCAACCAGACCAACCCCCACTCTCTGGCTTGGACCAGAATAGCAGCTTTAAGAGCCACAGGACTTCTCTTACCAACTCACCCAAGCTTCAGAGGTGCCAGAACCCCAGGATTGGCCTCCCCACGGCATATGAGCCTTGCCCAGCTGCCCTCCCCTTTGGAGAGAAGCCAGATCCTGACTCAAGTCTTGTATTTGTTCCCCTCACTGCTTTGAGGGGGGAGCCAGAGGCCTAAGACCAGACTCTGCAGCTCCAGCCACACAGGACTCAGTACTCATGATGCCTGTGGAGAGCTAGTTTAGGTGGGAAAGGTCTTCCCATGCAGTAGGGGCTAGTCTGGGATTTGGCTGCTTCCTTGCTCAAGTATCTTCTATGCAACAGTCAGTAGCATGACACATGCACCCTCTAGCAGTAGCACATGCTACACCAGTCATAGGTCCCTCCAGCAGGGCTGAGCACAACACCCTTGTGCAAAGGGTGCACTGCCTCTGACTTGCTGGTCATGAATCGTTGTCTTCTCCTACAGTCTGCTCAGCCACGGTCGATATACCCTCTGGCGACATCTATTGGCTGACATGTGACAAGACTGACATCCGAGTCTCCCGATTCACGGACATGGCCACCAGTGTGCTCTACCGCTCCAAGAGCATCATCGCACACCTGTTCCTAGACTGGCAGCGGGCCACCCTCTACTGGCTGGAGGATGGCAAACCCCTCCAGCAGATGAACCTGGCTGGAGGAGAGGCACAGGATGCCTGGAACGAAACCTGGTCAAGAGACATCCAGATCACTCTGGATACAGAGTCCTTCAGCTTCCTCTGGAGTTGCAAAGACCGAGGTAAGAGCAGGATTGTTACACTCCACTCTAAACAAGATAGGCACTGCCAGGGGGGTGGCTTTGGTCTGGCTGCAGCTGCTCTGATCTCCCCCACTGGTTAACCTTTCCCATTCCTCATTCCAATGCCACCCAGCAGAGCCCCATCACTAGGTTGGTTTCTCCTGGTGGAGCACATGTATGAAGAGATTAGAGGGAACTGACTTCAGGAGATGCTCTGATTGGTCTTCATCAGAAGTGGCCCACCCCCTCTAATAGGTTAACACTACAGTTCAACAGATTAAATGGGATTCTACAGCCCTCATTAGAAACTCTCCTGAGTAGCTGCACAAGCACCCAGCTTAGAACACCAATCCAGACCCTTGACAGGAAACACTCCCAGCTCTGTAGTGGGGGAAGGGGGGCAAGATTCCTAAACACTCTTCACCTTCCCATCAGCATGACTAAGGTAGCTCAGTCCCTCAACTAGCATCTGTGCTGGTGCTCAAACAGCTAGCCCTAGCTAGGAAGTGCCACAGTGCTTTGTACAGTTGGCAAGTTTAGCACTGGCTCATTTAACTCACTGGCAAAGACTTTTCCTTAGTCTCCAGATACTGGCTGGAGCACCAAGGGGCTAGGGAAGGTCTTACTAAAGAGCCCTCTATTGTGTGCTGGAGTGGACTTTGATTCCCACAGGAGAGCTGAGGTCCTCCAGAACTAGGGCTGTGTTCCATCTGCCTCCAGAGATGGCTAGGCTTGTCTTGGGAAGCCCTTGGCTACTGATATAGGAAAACTAACTTCATCCCTGGCAGACGACTCCATCAAACCTGCCCTGGACAAATGGCCTGGGAGTGTCTTACCCCAATCCCATTAGATGTTCCAGTGTGGGGGCAGGATTTCCCATGTAGGTAAAATACCAGCACACCCAAGGCAATGAAGCCCTTGGGCTATAAGATGGATTGGGAAACTGCTAGTCCACTTGGTCAATCTAACTCCTGGCACTGGACACTTTCCTGCTCTGGGCCGCAACACCATTATGCTGGAGTCCTGGCAGCCAGTAAAACAGCAATTGACTCAAACAGCTCTCTAAGGTCCCTCCAAGGGAATGGGCAGGAGGCTGCCTTGGAGCAGTCTGGCACTGATCTCTCTCACAGGCCTGCAGAGTCTGAGCCTGGCCAAGAGGCAGAGAGGGACTCTGAGGAAGAGCTGGCCCTACAAGCTTGCCGCGGCCTACGAGCCCTACCTGGTGTCGGTCAACGAAACTGCTCTCTTGCTGTGGGACCGGAGAACAATGGAGCCGGTCGGTGCTGTGGAAGAGGCCAATATACAGAAAGTGGTGGTGGTCTTGGCCACGCAGCTGGAGACAGGTTGGTTTTTATAGGGCTCCTAGAATGAAAATGGATTCTGCTGGCCTGTACCCCCTACACAACTGTAGGGGGACCCTAGTAGCTGTCTCCCTGCTTCCCCCCCAGCCCTGCACTGATGCTTCCCAGCTACTGAATGCTGATGAGGTCTCGGTTTCCCTGGGATCTGTCTGCCCCTGGGCTAGCAGAGCTGCCTTTGAGATCACTGCTTGCTGACCTCACTTAGATCAGCTGTAGGAACAGCAGACTGAGCTGCCCCAGCTATTGGTCTTGCCCTGGCTCTCATCTCTGGATGGGAAGCTGAGCGAGGAACCTCTGGCTGCTAGTGAGCAGAATAAGGGGTTGGCTCTGCTGTCAGACTAGCCCACTGCTCAACTCAGTGGCTTACAGGGCACAATCCCCCTTGTGCCTCAGTGTCCCTCAGCTCATACTAGATCTGCCACCTGGTATGGAGGTGCTAGAACATCACAGCTAGGAACCTGGTGCTCCAGAGCTACCTGGTTAGGAGTCCGACTCATCACACAGGCCCACCATGGGCTGCACAGCCAACAGGAGAGCTGCAGGTAGACTCTGCCCAGCAAGCCTGTGCACTTCACCTACAGCTGCCAATCAGCCAGGCCCTCCAAAGAGGCCTTGCTGGCTCACTACTGGCATGGTGGACAAGGCTCCCCATACAGAACAGCCTTAGGCCAGGTCTACACTGGTAGAAAATAGATGCACTGTACCTTGCACTAAATTTTTGCCTGGGGCAGCCCAGAACAGTTTGAAATCCTCCAGTTGTGAGGTAAAGGAAGTTGACCAGAGTACTGGCACCACCAATGCATGCCCTCAGGGTTGGATTTAGTGGGGCTTGACTAGACCTGCTAAATCACACCCTGGAGGATGGATTGCCAGAGCATTGATCCTTGCATAAGTGGCGACATGGCCTTATTGGCTAAAACTAAGTTTTATGGCATCGTTAGAGTTGAGGCTCAGATCCATTATGTCAACTTGTGCAGCCCCCTGGACCAGGCATTCATGAGGGGGAGAGATGGGCAGGGAGGCTGAACTGCAGTACACATCAGTGAAATCCCTGGACAGATCCCCTTGAAACATTGCAAACCATCGGGGGGAGGTAACAGCCTGGGCACCACGCTCACCTGCAGACTTTCTAGTTCCAGAGCCAGTGACTGTGCCCCTGCCAGTGACGGCTCCCCTACCAGCAACCAGAAGCACCGCTGCCCCAGCAGCTCTGGAGACCACTGCCACCACACCACCCCCTCTGTCTTGTCCCCGCACCTGGCTCCCCTGCCGCGATGGGTCCGAGTGCATCTCCCAGGAGTACCTGTGTGATGGGGAGAGGGACTGCAAGGATGGCTCTGATGAAGAGGACTGCTCCCAGCTGTGCAATGCTCCAGGTACATGTCTGCACAGGCGCATACACTGGGCAGGGTGGCATCTCTTGGGAGCAACTGGAGGCTGATTCTAGGCAGGGAAGGGGCAGGGCTGCCCTTCACCAGGCAGTCATGCACCTGGGCAAGCCAGAGATGCATCCAGCACAAACAAAACTCGGCCAGACTTGCCTATTGCCTGACACTAGAAAGGGATGTAGGGCAGGAAGCCCTTGGTCAGAACCCAGCTCCCACTGCCCTAGTTCATAACCACTCACAGTAAGTGGCACTGAAGTGCAGCCTCAGCCAGGCAGACCCAGCTTGGGCATGGATACAGACCTGGCTTTCCCCTGGTCCCCAGCAACGGCCCACCCTGCCTGCACAACAATGGACTGATGCTTACATCTGAGCCCTGGACCATGCCATAAGGATGCAGCAAGAGCTGGGGGTGTCAGTAGCAGGACTGAAGTCTGCCTTGGCTCACTCAAGCGTGCTGGGTGGGAGCCTGGGGCCAGCATGGCTACTAGAGGGGTGGGGTGAGGCAATATCTCTCTGGTCTGACTTATGTGAGCAGAGATTCTCCTGGCCATGTGGCAGAGGGCCATGCTGTCCCTCCCAGGGATGGGAAGTCTTGCCCCAGACTGGTCTTCCTGCCAGGTCAAGCAGAGAAATGCCTGGTGATAACCAACTCCTACCCCACCCCCCCACCAAACCTCAGTTCTGTGGCTACCTGCCCTGCCCATGCAGAACCCTCTAGCGCTGTCAGCATCCCCCCCTGTGCATGGCTGGCTAACCCCCCCCTTCCAGGAAAATTCAGGTGCCTGAGTGGGACCGGGTGCCTGGAGGAGCGGGACCGCTGCGATGGTGTGCCACAGTGCCCAGATGGCTCAGATGAGCTCGACTGCTGGAAGCCCACCCAGGACTGCGCCCGGCGCTGTGATGATGGCCACACACGCTGCGTCCCGGAGAGCTGGCTCTGCGACGGCCACCCAGACTGCCTGGATGAAGCCGACGAGCAGGACTGTGGTAAGGCCGGCACGGAGGCCTTGGGGCTTCCTGGCTTTCCGGAGGTAGGGATTCCGGGCAGTGTCCTCCACAGGGTCAGGCAGGCGTGTGCCTCTGCAGAGCTGTGCTCCAGGGATAACACTTCTGCAGTGCACACCCCTTCCCGGTCCCTGGACCAGCTGCTTTACACATCTAAAAGGGCCCAAACCAGTGAGATCCTGTCTCTTGGCACTTCTCCAAGGCTGCAATTTGGCTGCTGGAGTCACCACCATTCCCTGCAGAATGTGGCTAGTACAGCCAGAGGTCAGCTGGCCTAGTCCTTGGTTAACCTAGGCTGCTGCACCATGGGCATCCCCAAATGCACTCCTGCTGGGCAGCCGTGCCCAGTGTAGTGCAGCCTCCGGCAAGCCCCTTGGGCTCCATCTCTAACAAACCCTCTGGCTTGCAGTACGGGAGGAGTGCAGCCAGGCCGAGTTCCAGTGCAAGAGTGGCCAGTGCATCTCGTCCTCCCTGCGCTGTGACGGGGACAAGGACTGCAAGGACCACTCGGATGAAGAGGACTGTGCCGTCCCCAGACCGCTGCTGTGCCCCCTGTGGGAGGTGAAGTGCCCCCAGAGTGGGGAGTGTGTACTGGCGGACTGGGTCTGTGACGGGGACGTGGACTGCAAGGACGGGACAGACGAGCAGGTATTGGCGGCGGGCGATTTGCTGCGTGACTTGGTGGGGGGCCCTCCTGTGAGTCCAGGCCTAGCTGACCTGCATGCAGGCTGTAGCTAGCGCTGGGGGATGGAGGATCAGTTGGACGCTCTTCTAAAGCCGCCGGGGCCTGGCCCTGCAAACAAGCTAACTCAGGGCACCGAAGGCTCTGGCAGAGCCTGCCCTTGTGCAAACCAGCTTCCAGGGCTACTCTTTTCTCCCCTCTCCCCCCCCAGCATAATGGGGCACTTTCTTCCTAGCCTAGAAACCCAAAACTAGTGCCCAGTGGCTGACTGCTGGCATGTTCAGACACTGTCCCTACAACATGGCTTGGCCTAACAGAGCAAGCTTCAAGTAAGGCTTTTTTGGAGGCCTGCTACACTGTGGCCTACATGATTGTCTAAGGCCTTGTCTTCCCCAGGGATGCTCCAAGTTAGTTCTGACTAGCTGGAGTCCTTAAAGGAGCCCTCTTGAGGGAGGTGGGGTGGAAAATGCCACTGAGGAAGAGCCCCTACCCCAGCTTGGCTGAGAAACGACGTTGGCCCATCTAGCGTTACGGGGCTCGCGCTGTGCCTGCCCTGGTGCCGTCACCGCATGCTGCAATTCCTCCGCAGGGCTGCAAGCGGGAGACCCTCGAGTGCAGTGCAATGCAGTGGGCCTGTGGCAGCGGAGACCAGTGTGTGCCTGACTTCTGGCGCTGTGACGGGGAGCGAGACTGCGGAGATGGCAGCGATGAGATGGGATGTAAGGACACCTCTAGAACTTCCTTCAGCCCTGGAGGAGCCCCTGCAGCCAAAGCTGTTGCTTTGATGGATGCTCCTTAGACTGAGAGCTTCCGGGTCTTGCTCCATCTGCACACCTCGCTCACTTGTGTGTAGGCCTTCTGGCTGCACTCGGGCACTGATGGGCACTTCCTCTGCCTTGGTTACAGCTGGGACTGATCCAAGGACAACATGCACTAACTAGAATCCCTTGAAAATCGCCTGAAACACTCTGGCCCTGACCATGCAAAAATGGAGGCCAATTTCCCCTTATTTGTGTAACTTACACCACCAGGCCCCATTAGTATCCACCCATCAGGTTCTCCTGTTCTCTCCTCCCCCCCCCCACCTCCAGTCACTCCAACTGTGGGAAGCAGAGTTTGACCCCCTGAATAAACAGAGGGTTTCTAGGCTCAGGATTCCTCAGCCACTTGAAGGCTGGACTCGTAACAGGCCTACACACACATAATGTGGGTTCCTGTGACAATACACTGCACTGTAGGCAACACCCTGCACTGGGCCATTAGCCGTGGCCCATGTTAAGATGTTGACCTGTGGGTGGAGCCTCTCTCAGACTGATACACACCCAGAGCTGTCAAAGGCTCCCTCTGGCCTGTGGGGGTGGCCAATGAGTCAATGTCCCGACAGGTGAGCCCAGGAAGTGCCAGAGCCACGAATTCCAATGCAGGACGCGTGTCTGCCTCAACTACTCCCTGGTGTGCAATGGCAAGAGGGACTGCGTGGACGGCTCGGACGAAGGCGGGAAGTGCCTGTTGCTGTGCGGGAGGCTCTGTGCCCAGATCTGCTACCCATCTCCCGATGGGCCTGTGAGTCAAGGGAACTCCTGCCTGGTACAGGCTGCCCGGGTCTGAAACCTGCCCCACTGGGCTCTGCACCTCAAGGAGGGGCAGGGGAGCCCTAATCTTGCTGTTCGCCAGCAGCCCCACGGCTCAGTGCTGCTGCTGACTGGTCCTGTAGCACCTTCTGCATGGCCGTGCCAGCCTTGTCACCAAACAGGGTGCCTGGCCTCCAAGTGCTGACCCCCTCCACAGTGTCCCTGGGGGCCACTGGCCAGCCCCAGCTGGAGAAGCCTTTGAGTCAAGGGCCAGAGCTGGGACTTGGAAGGGGGGATTTGGCCCCATTCTTCAGCACCAAGGGCAACCAGGGTAGCAGCCTGGGAGGACCTGGGCAGAGTGGGGAGCTTGCCAGCTACCTTGTAGCCCTGGTGGGCTAGGAGGGTGGCTAGTGTGTGCTGGGCTCCCAAGCTAGCCGCAGTAGCTCCCAGCCTGGGAGGACCCGGGCAGGGTGAGTGGGCAGCTGCCGGTAACTGGCTCTCAGCTCCTCCTCGTGCTCAGTGTCCCACTCAGAGCCAGCTGGACTCCTGCCTGAAGCTCCCAACGCCGAGCAGGGGAAGCTGGCCCAGGCACCCATTGGCCAGGAGCACTGATGTCCATTAGGCCAGGTGAACCCTAGGGGCAGAGGAAGGGGGTGAGCAGCTGTTTCTGCTTTCAGAGGTGTGCCTGCCGGAGGGGCTACAGGCTGAGCAGCAACGGCATCTCCTGTGCCGATGTCAATGAGTGCCAGGAGCAGGCACCCTGCAGCCAGACCTGTGTCAACACCAATGGCAGCTACAGCTGCACCTGCCACCCAGGCTACCTGCTGGAACCTGATGCCCACAAGTGTAAAGTGACAGGTGAGAGGGCACAGCCCTGATGTCCCAGGTCAAACAGCCCCTTTCCTGGGCAGTCAGTGGAGCCGTGTTGGCCCAACCTGTACAACCTTGCCAGGTAGGTATGGATCCCCAGCCAATGTCTGGGAGAACAGCCCATCAGGACTGCCTTGCTCTGGACCTAGCCACTGGAGTCCTGGTCTTGTCTGGGGCTTCAGGCTCCAGACACCTGCCACCTGCCCCTTCTAACTGGGTATCAAGGGCAGAGTCCACTCTGCCCATGCTCTGAGCATCCTGGAACAGCCAAGCACCTCTCGGGTCGTGGGCCCCACAAGGCCACAGCCACAGCATTGGCTTGGCTAGCTGCTGAGTTGCTGGTCTCTTCCACCCTGTGCAGGGAGGGGAGGGGGTAGCTCATGCAACACAAGGGCTCTTGGGCCCAGAGGAAGCCAGTGATCCCAGCTTTGGCACTTACCTATTGATGGCAGAGGGGGTTGCTCTGATGCTGCCAACAGACTCCCCTGCAGACCTGCCCAAAGTGCTGCAGATCTCATGTCCCTTGGTCTCCAGGCCATCAGTGCAATGCTCCGGCAGTGCCCTCAACACCTGTCTCTGGGCACCAGCTCCTGGAGCCAGGGTAGCTTTGCCATGGGGTAGGCATCTCCCCACAGTGCCATGAGTGGGGGTTGGCTGGGATGGGGCAAGACAAGCTGGCTCCAAGAACTAACTCCTGCGGGTTGGGTTGTGACTGCAGGGTCCGAGCCAATGCTGCTGGTGGCCATCCAGTCTCAGCTACTGCTCTACGGGCTCCGGCACCTGGAAGAAGACATCCTGACTGCCACAGACAAGAACCTGATCATCTTCTCTGTTGACTACGACCTGGTGGAGCAGAAGGTCTTCTGGATGGATCTCAATGCAGAAAGTATCAAATGGATAGCCATGAAGACCAAGAAAAAAGGAACCCTTGTAAAAGGTGGGGCCTCGGCCTAAACATACCCTCCACCCCTGTCCAGGAGTGATCACTAGCTGCTAGAAGGGCTCTGGGGGCTGTCCTGCAGCCTGGACAGTCTGCCCTGCCTCCGACACTGCACAGGGAACAGTCTAGCGATGAGGCGCTCCACTTGCAGGAACTGGTTACAACAGGGTCAATGGTGGGCCTAGATATCTTACTACAATCAGCATCCTCAAATTCTGGAGACGTGCCCAAGAGGGTGTTCCTGGCTCCTTCTGCAGCTACTCCCAGTGTGGGGCGTGTAGCGGAGGGTATAGCCTGCCCTGGGTGAGGCACTCACTGGGCCTGCAGTGTCCAGGGCTGCAGGCAGTGGCTGTTCAGAATCACTGCCCTCATCTGGTCAGCAAATGGTGTCCAAGGCAAGCCAGGTGTCTTGCCCAAGGCGCTAGCTGCCATCAGGGTAAAGTACCCACAATACAGGGCCCAGAGTCTCACAACCCGGAACCTGGACTCCCAAGTCCATGTGCATCCCTTTGTAGGAAGGGAAGCACGCTGGCAGACACAGGCTGCCTGCAGGCCCAGGTCACACCTGGCTGTTACTCTTGGAGGTCTAGTGCCAAAGGATCAGGAAGGGTGATAGGTTTTAGTCCAGTCTTTCTTGGCAGGCCAGCCACGTGCTTAGCCCACGATGAAACTCCCAGATGCCCAAACCATGCTGTGGCTTCCAAACTCAGTCTCTGCTTCCCCTGCCTAATTGGCAGCTCAGCTTGTCTTCACCTTTCTGGGCAGACAAACCAACGCTAATGGCTGCATGTCCAACCCATCTGCCACTTGGCTAGCTGAGGCTGGTTCCCCTTGGCACACAGTGCCTGGCAAAGCAGGCAGGGCAACTCTTAGAGCTCCATGCACCTTAATCTGTCACCCTGTCTCAGGCTGAGCATCTAGCTGCTTCAGTGCCCATAGTGTCTGGAGTCCATGCAGCCTCCTCCAGGGCACAGCTACCATGGTGGGATCCCTGCCCTTCTCCACCTTCTGCAGGAAAACTAACCTCTAGGTGGCTCTCTGGTTTCAGGCATCAAGTCAGACTGCATTGCTGTGGACTGGGTCGGGAGGAACCTGTACTGGACGGACGGGATAGCAGGAGAGCTGCTGGCCACTAGGCTGAATACCACTTGGCAAGGCCACCCAGAGTACACAGTGGTCCTGGATGGGGGCTTGGACCAGCCTCGCTCGCTGGTGCTGCAGCCTTTGCCAGGGTAAGGCCTCTCCTGCTGTCCTCACTGTGCAGCAACTACCGCCAGCCTGCTCATCCTCCATGCCGTGCAGCACTGCTGCCCCGCTGGTGGGGTGCAAGGCAAACGAGCCCCAGGCTGGCCACAACGTGAGGGCTGTTTCCATCCCAGCCCCAAGCTGGGCAGTGCTTACTGCTAGGCATCCTCCAGCCAGCTTGCCTCCAGCCAGAACTGCATGGCCCTGGCTGCACAGCATCAATAAGACAATGGCCGTACTGGGTCAGACCAAAGATCCATCTAGCCCAGTAGCCTGTCTACCGACAGTGGCCAGCACCAGGTGCCCTGGAGGGTGTGGACTAAAGACAATGATCAAGCAATATGTCTTGTGCCAGCCTTCTCCAGCCTCTGACAGAGGCCAGGGACACCATTCCTGCCCCCTGGATAATAGCCTATGCAGTGTGCATTCCTCTGCACCATGTACCAGCTCTCAGACAACCAGAGCATGGTGCTGTCAGGCTTGCCACTGCTGTGTGGTGCCAGACAGTGCTCAGAGCACTGACGAGCATGTAGCTGCTGCCTCCCTGCAGGAAAGGAACCAGCAATTGAAACCAGCTGGGGTACAGCTACACAGTAGCACGCACCATGAAATGTGTGGTGGCACTGAGCTATGCAAAAGGTGTAGCCTGTTCAAAATTTGGCACATCTGCACAGCGCTGAATTTCAAAATCGCTATTCCGGTGTCTTCCTTGATCCTCATGCCCCACGGCTTACAGGGAGCAGAATAAGCCTGTTCTGAACAGATTCAGAAATAGCCTTCTGCGCTGGCTACACAAGATGCTGGTTAATGGATGTTATCCCAAAATAGCACCACCGTGGAGACCTATCCCTAGGCTCTTCCCAACTCCTCCTTCAGGAAAAGGCTCGAACAAAACAAATGCTGCCTCCTGGATGCAGGGCAGGGGGATGAGGGTTACTCCCTGTGCCTGCCTCTAACCAAACTCTGCCCCCGTGCAGGGGCCATACAGCTGTACTCAGTGCTCCACTGGCCTCTTCAAACCAGGAGTGCAGCTTTGTCAGGCGAGTCTGCAGGCTTGTGCCCTTGCAATCATTTGAGCTGCTGAGAACACGTTTTTCTAACAGCTGCTGGGCTGTGGCTTGGCTCAGGCACCAAGCCTGAAGCTGCTTTGGAAGGAACTCCAAAAACCTCTCCTATGCAACCTACAGTACCAGGCAGGAGGCAGTCATGGTCCCTTTGATTCCCGTGCATTGGAACACCCTGCACTGGGGTCACTGGTATGGAGGGTCTACTGCTTGTAGTGACAAGCCAGACCTGAGTTGAAGGGAATAGTCAGAACAGATTCTCCTTCTAGCCCATAGCATAGAACCCTCCATCTGGGACCTGCTTGTGCAGACTTCCTCACTGTGAAACAGTGGCTGACATGTCTCCTGTTCCTCCCATCATACAGCTTAATGTACTGGTCTGAAATAGGGGACAGACCTCAAATAGAGCGAGCCGGCATGGATGGCAGCAACAGGAAAATCCTCATTGACCAAGGGCTGGGCTGGCCAACTGGCATAGCGCTCGACCTTCTGAGCTGGAGGATCTTCTGGTCGGATGACAAGCTCCACTGCATTGGCTCTGCCCACCTGGACGGCACTGGCATGAAGGTACTGTGCTGTCGGCATTAGAGGCCTGCTGGCCTGTCTTCAGCCCTGCCACGGCTAATGGTCTGACCCTCTCTCCTAGGTGTTCCAGCTGAGCCAAATCAAGAGCCCTTTCTCAGTAACGGTGTTTGAGGATGAGGTCTACTGGTCGGAGATGAAGACCCGGACGGTGCAGAGTGTGGACAAAAGGACTGGCAAGAACAGGGCTGTGCTGATCAAGCGCCACGGGCAGCCCTATGGCCTAAAGGTAATTGCGCTCAGCAGACACTAACTAGCTATGCAGTACAGCAATGCTTCCCTGCCCCACATTAGGGGTCATAAGTAGGAAGAGGCTGCTAATGATCCAGACCAAACAATTCCCTGGATGGTGCCTGGTGTTCCCAAAGGGAGGGGTTGCCCCTTGGAGGGAAGCCAAGCATCTTGGGAGGAATCACTAACCAATACTGGTACTCTCATGGCTCACCAGGTCCCATGTGGCTGCACCTATGGTGACTTGTAGAACAAGTCCAAGACTTGACCCTGCCGTGGACCAACTCTGACTTCCTGTAACCACCCTCCTGGTGCAAAGGGCTGTCATGTGGTTCAATGCCTAGATCCCAGGGGAACCAGGACACTGCAGAGACTTAACACCTGCAATCAATAAAAGTGGCTAAATGCTTAACATAGTTGTACAGTAATTGTTTAAGGCTTGTCAGAGTTCAACTTAAAGTTGAAATACTATAAAGCTTAAAGCAATTAATACAGCACAGAGCAATGCAAAAACAAGATTAGAATACAATAATTAAGCCTAGCTTACTTACACTTCACCCATATGCAACCTACAGTACCAGGCAGGAGGCGGTCATGGTCCCTTTGATTCCCATGCACTGGAACACCCTGCACTGGTGTGAAGGGTCTACTGCTTGTAGTGACAGCCAGACCTGTGGTCCAAACTGCTCGCTGCCTCCCATTCTTCTTACTAAGTCCACTTTATAGCAATGTGGGACTTGATTGTTTGATTAGAATGAACTGCATATTGTAATACATTTTGACAAGCAAAAAAAGACAGCTATAGCACTGTCAAGTATTTTTTGGCAACAGTCTGAATAGCAGGATGTATCTGTAACAAGCTTCTCCCAATGTCCTTAGCACAGTTTCACTAGACCATATTCCTACACAATTGTTTAAAGCACTCCTGACTCAAAGTTCTCCCCTCTTGTCCTGGCCTGCATGCAGACATGCATGAGGTCTGGATTGGATTTATTAGAAATCCACACTTCAGGCAAGACCGCCATTGTTGGTCCAGTCAGGCAGGGCTGGACAATGCAGACACAATTCGGGTCAAGAGGAGGTTGTCCAGGCTCCCCTACAAGGACCCATCTGGAGCAGCTAATCCTTCATGGATCTTCCTCTGGGCTTTTCCCTAACAATACCTCTAGAAGAGAATGCTGCTCACTTCTCAAACCTGCTCCTACCTGTTGCTCTCCTTGCTGGGCCTCCATTAGTCAACAGAAACAAACCTCTCCCTGTTGTAGTCTTTCTGGGCTCTAGTTGCATGAGACGCCAACAGCAGGCTTGAACTAGGGAAACTCAGATCAGTAGATCTGACTGCCAGGCCTCTCTTGTAGATCCTGCATGAAGCGCTACAGCCAAGAGCCCCTAACCCTTGTCAGGACCTTGGCTGCTCCCACTTGTGTCTGCTGAACCCAGTCCACAAAGGAAGCTGCCGCTGTCCAGTCGGGGACGTGCTTGCTGATGAGAAGAACTGCATCCCTCTGAAGGACTCGGCATTCGTGTTCCTGGTGGCACCAACAGTGATCACTCAGGTACTGCTGTGCTGTGGGGAGGGCCAACAGAACAAGCCTGTCCAATAGGGTCTCCTTTGAGACATGTGACAGGAGTAGATTCTGTACGATAACCTGCAATGGTCTCTCCTGAGACGCTGTAACTCCTGGCTCATTTAGAAAGCCAGGTAACAGCTCCATTGGTGGGATGCTGTGAAGTCACTGCAGCCAGGTCTACTGGTAAAGACCACAGGATAGGCCTGTGCTGGGGCCAGGGGAGGGGGTGGCAAAGTCAAACTAAGATGCACAGCTACATGAATAGCACAGCTGGAGTTTGTGCATTGGTCTGAATTTCTGCAGCATCCCTACTGCAGGGTTCAATGGGAGAAACTCTCCCATCAACTTCCCCTACTCCTGGTGAGTACCAGTCATCAGTGCAATCAGTTTTTGCAAGTCCCTTACTAGATGTGCTAATCGCCCCCACCACAACCCTGGGAGGCAGACACTGTAGAGAGCAGTTTCCTGGTAAATAGAAACCAGGGCCTAGTGTGTGATAGGCCAGGCAAACTAGGGGCATGTACAGATGTGATGGGTTCTCCCAGCAATAGGAAGAATTGCATCCCATGCCAAGCTGTGAAGCTAACTGGCCAACCCTTGATCTAGAAAACAAAATCTAACCCTGAGGGGCCAGAACCATGATCAACTGACCTAGGAATCTGCCCCCTCTCCTCTGCTGAGCCTGTAGTAAAGCTCAGACTTAAAGCACACCAAGACCAAGATTTCACGTGGGTTTTTTCACTCCAGGTATATCTGAAAAAGCTGCCCCCTGCAGCCAGAGGAGAAACCCTTCCTGAGCACCGAGTCTTCCCTCTTACCAATGTGGACGACTTGACCGCCATTGACTACTCTGTGCAGGACAAGTCCCTCTACTTCGCAGACCGGCAAGGCGGCTACATCCGGCTGTTGAGAATCAAGGATTTTGGCAAGCTGTCCTGGAAGAGAGTGGTGCCAGTGGAAGGCACTGTGGTGTCGCTGGCACTCGACTGGCTGAGTGGCAACATCTACTGGGTTGATGGCCAGAACTCGGACATTCGCGTGGCAACGGCCGATGGCCACTACACCCTGGTGCTGATCAGCGAGGGGCTCCAGCGCCCGGTCTCCATCACTCTGCACCCACCCACAAGCATGATGTGCCTTGCTGACTGGGGCCTGGAGAGCCGGAGGGCCAGCCCAAAGATAGAGTGCGCATCCATGGACGGGAGCCAGCGGAAGGTGCTCTGGAGGAAAGCCCAAATGCCCGTGGGCCTGACTTTTGCAGACTTAGGCACTCGGCTCTACTGGGCTGACCAGGTAAGTACAGGAGGCCTGGCTTGTCCAGAGACCCCACAAGCAGACCAACATGGCTCCCCTAAGCTGCAGACTCTTCAGGGCAGGAGTCACTTGCTGTGGTCAGGCACTGCTGCAGGAGACTGGCAGGTGCATGCCTCTTACAAGCCTACTTACTCGCCTGTGTAGTCTGGTTCCCACAGGCCGGCATTGCCTTGGCCAAACAATGCCCGCCTGGCTTCTGTGGGAGCTGGCAAGGCACCTGCTCCAACAGCAGGCTCAGTAACCCAAATGCTGCTTTATGACCACAGTGGCATCACTGCATAAACTGGTCTGTGCTAACAAAAAGCAAACAGCTAATGTAAGGCAACAGAGCAGTGTCACATGCATATCACAGCCTGGCCACAGCTGACAAGGGTGGTCTAGATGAGTTTCTTAAACTGCTCCGCAGCACACTGGTGTGCCACGAGGCAGTCGGAGGGGTGCTGTGGAGAACAGTTCAAAATGGCCACCCTGAAAGGGGCAGAACCTCTTCTGCTCACAATCCTTGGTGTTCCTCATGTAAAAGTTTGGTGTTCCTCTGTCCTAAAGTTTAAGAAACACTAGTCTAGATGGTACTGGGTCCTGCCATGAGGGCAAGGGACTGGACTTGATCTCTCAAGGTCCCTTCCAGTTCTAGGGTTCTACAATGTGGCTGGATACTGGTATGATGCATCATACAAATTTTGGGGTGTATGGTGGCAAGGCCAGGGGTCTCAAAGCAGTGAGCCCTCCCTGCAGGACAGCAAAGTAGCCTGCTACCTGCACTCTTCAATGGCCTGTTGGTCTCAATACAACCATGCCACAAGAGTGGCAGTTCATCAAAAGCTGTAAAACTTGACATGGTGGCCAATGGCACCTCACTGCAACAGCCTAACCCAGCCTCACTAGTTTACCGTCATATGGAGACTGGTCTCCATCTCTGATCCACAAACTAGATGTTTTCTCCTTGCAGCCAAAGGTGTCGTTGCAAGCATTCAGCTGGATGGTGCCAAGTTCCAGATAATTCGGGGAGGACTCCACGGCCTCACGCTCTTTGCAGCTGGCGAAGGCATGATGGTCTGGACAACCACCCACAATGGTAAGCCAGCTGCAGTAACACAGACCCCTAACATCCCTTGGTGCTAAAAGGAACATGTCCAAGGGAAACCACTCTTAGAATGGGTAGCTCTAATATGTGAACCTATGGGGCAGGAGATGGGAGAACTAGTCCTAACACTGCTGTAAATTGACCCCTTCTCTTTGGCTTACAGAGACTTTGGGATCACTTGCCTCTAGGCTTCAACTTGGCTTAATTATAAACAAATCTCTCTTCCACTGAATCTGGGGAAGGACCCAATTAATCCAGCTTGGGCTTCTGGGTTTTAACCAGTTCCCTTAGAGCCCATCACATCAAACTAGTCCAAGATACTATCCAACCATGTACTGGACTTCACTTGAGGTCTCTTCCAGGTTAGAACAAGACAGGGTCATTCACCTAACTTGCATCTTTCTCCTTTAGACTCACTGGAGTCCAATGGCACAAATTGGACTTTGCAGGCAGTATCTATGTAACCTGCCTCGGGAGTTGTCTGTACAGCCTTTGGATCCTAGTCTTATAAATTCTCCTGGTTGAAGCTAGACTGGGACAGATCTAGCAGTCTTCCTGCAGACTCATCCTCATGGGTGTAGAGGAGACCTCTCAAACTCCTCTTCCAATTAGTCCATTTCTAGCAGCTCCTCATAGCCTAGATGGAGTTGCCCATATCAGCACAAGGGATCACTGTCTGTAGTGCGCACACATACAAAGCTGACTTTCCACACTGAATCGGTGTCCTGTCTGCTAGGCTCAACTAAAGTGTGGCATAGCAAGCTGGAACTCATGGAAAACTGGTGGTTTCAAGTAGACCAGAAGATTGTGGACTTAAAAATCTACAGCAAGTTCACCCAACAAGGTGCGTCAAACACTGGTGTGGTATACAGGGGTGGAATCCTGATAAAACCAGAATTAAAACAGTCTCCTGTGGATTCCTGAGACTGTATCCCTAGTGTGGATCTGCTTGGGTGGGCTTGGATCTACATATAAAGAAGGAACAGTGCAGACCCCCTCCATTAAGGAGGGTGGGTTCTGGGAGTCACCATTGTCACCTTTACTTTGGTTGTTAGGTAGTAACGGCTGTTCGGAGAACAACGGGGGCTGCAGCCAGCTCTGCTTGCCAAACCCTCAGGGCAGAACCTGCCAGTGTGCTGTGGGGTACAGTCTGGAGCATGGTACTGAATGCACTAGAGTGGTGACATGCCCGGGGTCCCTCAAAGCCTGCAGAGATCATCTGAAATGCTACACCAGGGAGCAAGCCTGCGACGGCCACAACGACTGCTTGGATGGATCGGATGAGCTGGCCTGTGAGTAACTCTTACCCCACTGACTGTGTGGCACATCTAGAGGGCTAGCAGCAGACAGGTAACATCCCATTGAACAGTGTCATGCCCATAATCTTCCCCCCTTCAGAGATGGGGGTTTGTCCTGTTAGCTTAGTCTAGTCTTTCATGACCACCCCTCCTTGGTAGACCATATGAAACATGCATCCATTCTCCAGTTGGGGAGGTGGTAGACAGCAAGGTGTGATGGGTCTCCATCACAGCACTGATCCTGGCTGGTCAAGGGGGGGCAGGAGAGATCCTTCCTGTGCCCCTAGAACACTAACACTTCTACAGCAGCCAGAGGCAATAGACCCCTAAGTCACTGCCAAAGGCTACTAAGGAGCCCTGACTCTATCGTACCTACTGATCCATCTGCCCCATGGCAGATAAGATGGGAGGGGCTCTCACACTCATGCAGTACATTATCCCAGGTGATTTTTAACTCTGACTTGGGTCAGTGCAGAAACTCCTCCTTAATCCACTTCATCTTAAGTCCAATCCAGCCCTGGACATCCAAGTGAGATGGCTCACGCTCTCCTCCTGTAGGTGACTATCTGGAGAGGAAGAAACCCACGCCGACAGCCCCAGCCCTGACAAAGCCAGGCTTTGGAAGGAAAGAGGAAGTGCTAGCGCCAACACCTCTCCAGACAGCTGCCGAGAGACCCATCACCAGATCCAGATACCTGCCCCCCAAAGGGACCAAATACCCCAGAAAAACCCCGGCAGTCCAGATGCCTCCCCCCTACAGAGAAAGCAGGACCACGGTGCCTAGTACGTGGGAGTTGACAGAAGGACCTTCTCCATCACTTGAGGGCATCGGAAGGGGTCCCGAGCCCCAGCCTTGCAGCAGTGAAGTCTGTAACCTGAGGGGGGACTGCACCATTGAGGAGGACAGAGTGACCTGTAGCTGCATGCCGGGGTACAGTGGCGACTACTGTGAGAAGTCAGAGGCCAAAGCTGCCACAGGTCCCGTTGTCTTAGGCCTAGCTCTAGTCTTGCTGGTCGTCATGGCAGCAGTGGGGGCTTTCTTCTACTTGAGGAGGCAGTACAGCCGGAAGAGGTAAGACCCTCCTTCTCCCCCAGTCTTCTCCAGAAGAATTGTCCCCACTGTCTACTTGCTTGGCTTCAGTGGGAGGCAGGTGTTGGCATTACTGTCCCCAGTGTTGTGTAGGCGACAGCCTAAGCTAGGGGAAGCCTGTTCTGGCTCTTCCTGAATGCGCTATTGCAACAGCACAAACAAGGTGTCAAACATAGTGTTGTGCAGGAGGGTTATAAGTCTGCTCTGGTGCTGTGCATCACCCTGTGTAGGGCAAGCAGCTCTGACTTGGCAGCCACCAGCCCACGTGACTAGTGGGTGCTCTCAAATGCAGCCTATTAAGCAACTTGCTGTGGGGAGGGAAGGTGCATCCCGGGCAGGTCCTGAGGTGAAGAACCTCTCCCAACTGCATAACCTGGGGTCTTTGACAGGCACCCTCAGGGCAACTTACAAGCCTCATGCAGCTAGACTCCTTGCCTTTGCCCCAGTGGCTTTGCTAGTATTAGACTGAGGTGGAGGGTCTCCTCCCTCAGAAAAGCTTGGCTCTAAATCAGTGACTCTGTGCAGCAGTTCTTCCGGGGGTACTGCTGCTCCTCTATAGCCGGTTGTAAATCTAGAGACCACAGTAGCCAAGTCAGTACAAACACTTCACAGGCAATGATTTGTTTGTACAGGTCTGTGTACTGAAGTACAGCATGTGTAGTCCAAATGACACATTACAGCACATGGTGGCAGTTGCTTTGTGTGCTGTACAGCATGTAGGTGTAATCTTGTAACACTAAGTGAAACTCTGAGTACAGACACACCTACCCTGAATAGAGTAGCAGCAGTGGCCTTCCCAAGCTAAAGCTGGACGCCTTAACACCTAGCAATGCGAGCACAAAGCTATTGCTAAGTAGTGGCCTTGCCACCAGCAACTCTCCATGTCTGTCAGATCCCAGTTCCTTACAGTGCTGGATCAGAGCTCCACAGATATGGGGGGGAGGGGGGCTGTGTTGCTTCCTGCCACTCCTCACAAATGGTGAGTGGAGCAAAGCCACATGCTTGGCTGTTTCCTGGGCTGGGGTAAATAACCACACTCCTGGGGAAGGCTGTAGCACACTGCAATCTAGCGAGGCAACTTGGCCATTAACCCAGAGGTCACAGGGTGGGCTGCCAGCCTGGCAAGGGCGTTAGACTCTGGCCATCTGACACCCTACCAGCAGGCTGTCACCTCGCTCCAAGCCTGTGCTTCCTGCCAGGTGGGAAGGAGTAAGACCCCTTGGGGCACCAAGAGGCCCAGGCCAGTCTAGGAGATTTGGCAAGTCACCGTGGTGGCAGGCTGAGCCAAGCAGTGCTGTGGCCCCTGCTGTAGTAATGCCCCACTCACTGCTTGGTGTCCCACAAAGCTCCTTCAAGAGCAATTCTCCACTAGGCCCTTTGGCTGCTACGGGGGAGCAGCTTTGGCCTAACAGCCATCCGTCCCCAGACTGCCCTGCAAGGGAGTACCACAGACTGAAGGGTGTCCCCTCTCCTGCTGCAGGACCTCCAGTACTGCCTCCTCTAGGACTCTGACCAGCTACCACAAGGACAGCGACCAGGGCGAAGAGGAGAACCTCACGAACAGTGAGACCTTCATCAATGATGCCTACAACAAAGAACAGGTGAGAAGGCAGCTTGGAGAAACCCCTAGACTCTCCGCCAGTCCCACAGGCCTGACCTACCACTCAGGCAGGCCCACACCTGGGATTCCTGATGAAACCTCTAAGAGGGTGGGGAAGGAGTGCTGCTTTTACTGACCAAGGTGCCAGTGAAGTTCTTCTCCAAGCACTTTAAAGAAGTGCCTAAATGTGTGCTGTTTGCAGTACTCGGAGCCATATTCCCCTGCGGGGGGGCGGGTACTAACCCATGCTGCTTGGCAGCTCAGCTCACTAAACTACTTTCCCCTCCCATCTTGGAATTCAACTGTTCCAAGGACTAGAAATGGCCTTTGCTTTGGCTTGAAATCTAAGTCCTCATACTTGCACTAAGGGCCAGTGATCCTTGTTATAAATGTGCATGTGCAGCAATCTAGCCAGGTCCTCAGGCACCATTCCCCAGTGGCTGGGGGGGAGACAGGGTGTGTTCAGGAGGCAGCATTAGTCTAACATCTCTTCTCCTTGCAGGAGCTGGTAACACCTCTGAAAACAGAATAAACTTCATGTTGGAAACTCACTCAATAAAGGAATGTTGGCAGAATCCTTTGTCTTGGCCCCAAATCACTCAGCAGTATGGGGGGGAGAGATGCTGGCCAGGAAATATTGCTTGGTCGTGTTCTCTCCAGGTATGGCTGTGGTGTGACTGAAACATGCATCTGAGTTGTGGTGGGGTAGCTGGGAGCAATTTGGGGGCAGCCTCACACTGTGCCCAGAGGTGACTGAGCAGCCAGTAACGGGTATAGGGTTGCAGATTCTGTTTGGAGCCTGGGTTAGCAGGGGGCCTGCAGTAGGGGTAGTGCTCATACTAGCCCCCCACCAGAACAGATTTGAGTTCTCTTGTTTTCTTCTCTCCCCCTCCTCCCCCATACCAAGAGGTTCTGAAATGGAAAAGATCACCCTGGCTCCTGTTTCAATGGGAGTAAAACTAACCCCCTCCCTTCCCCCTCCAGAGCTCTTACCTAGGAATGTCTGACCAGTTCAACTGGGCCTGCATGAGCTGGGCTTCTCCCTGACAAGGTCACAGATGTTCCCTAGAGACTCCTGCCTTTAAAGGGCTCTAAAGCCAAAGGGGGACCATAGCCGCTTGTCCATAGAGCAGGCGTGCTTCTGCCTCTTGCCCTTGGGTAGAACAAGGCTTCATGGCACTTGAGCAGTTCTGCTACTCAGCACTTGCCACACCCTGTTGGTAGGGAATGAAACTTCACCTGCCTGTCCCCAGTGGGGAAGGGGAGACCCACCTAGACCTAGGGGACCTGTAGGGCAGCTGGCTCAAGCAGCCGGGGGGTTTTGGCCTGGCACCTCTGACAGACAAGAAGGCTGTAGGCCAGAGGCTGCATTGGGCTGGAAGGAGGCAGGTCAAACGTTTTGCCACTGCATGTGAAAGGGGCACCCCCAGTATTCACCTGTCCCAGGCAGGCTGGAAATGCTGCAGACTCACCTGAGCCCAGCCGGGAAGGTGAGCTTGTGAGGGGCAGTGCTGATAGACCACTCCTCTTGCCAAAGGGCCTGCAGGCTGCAGTGCTCTCTGCAGTGAGTACAATGAAGCATGTAAATACATGCACCCTGTGCCCAAACCCTGCACTGGGGGGGTAAACTGCAGAAGAGGGGGGCCAGAGGTCTGCAGGAAGCTCAAGGTCTAAGCAGCTAGATGGCAGGGTCCATTCTTTGGATGGGATCTGTACCCCATGACCAGGGGCAGCAGGTTTGCATAATTTTTGGTGGTGCCCAGAATGGGCCTAGTCTTACTCCCTGCCCTGTAAGCAGATACATTTATTAAATGTAAAAATGGACTGGAAACCATAAGCATTTAACAGTTTCCCTTAGTTTATTTCACTATGGTAAGAAAAAATTAAGAATATCATGTTAATACTCTTTTGAATATGGAAACAACCAAGCACTCTTAAAACATGTTGACTTACAAATAAATATAACCTTTAGAAGCACCAAATTGGGCATATTTACTAACCAGGAGAATACACAATTATTTGGGCACTTTAGTTGGTAGCTGTACTGAGTATAAGTTACATGTAAAGAATCTGATTACATTTTTATTGTTACACACCATTTTGTAATAGGAACACATAACAGGTTTTACCCCATTTATTATTTGCTAAGTGGCTACTTTTAATATGATTTGCATCTACTTCTGTCTAGACAGAAATTGTATTTAAAATAAATAACCAGCATTTAATTTTTGTATGAAATAAAACTACCTTAAATGTGAAAGACACATCAAAATATCCAACACCTTTTGCATCTAAAATCATTTATTAAACAAAGGAAATATCCATAGTGAATTTAAAAGATCAATTCTAATCATGATCAAGATGTTAGGACGCTCTCATAACCAGTTCTCTTACTGAGAGGAAAACAAGTTTTTCTGCTTTTGTCAACTCTTGGTTTTGCAAGGGCAAATGAACTGAAGTGCTAAAAACATTCTCTCCAGCTGCAGAAGAAGCTACTGCTGATGTAAACACTGGTTCTGGGTGCTTACACAGCAACATATACTAATGAACTGGTAGAATTTCTCTAAAAGTTGACGGACGTGTTCTATTAAATCTTTAAATTTAATTCATAAGTTACTTAACTAGGTTATGATAAATTTAGGCCATAACAATTTTTAACTTAATTGTAAAGGTCTATTTAAAACAAAGCCTATTGAAATGGGATCAGAATTCCAGTTTTAATAAAGCTCTCCTGCCCCAGCCAGGAACAGACTGGGGGACACGGGTGCTGGCAACACCAGAGTTCCCCTTCCTCAGACAAAGGGGGCGGGAGAAGCACCTGGATCCCAGGCAGGGGTGAGGGTGTCAGGACACAGCACAAGGGGGCTCAGTTCCTGGGTGGGAGGAGGGTTCAGGGCCCTGAGAGTGGGGAGGGGGGATTGTTTAGAGAGCCAGACAGGAGGTGGGAATCCTGGGGGGGAAGAGAAGAGGAGCTGGGGTCCCAGCAGGGTTGCAGTGGGCCAGGAGGTGGGGTGCAGTGTTGCTGGGCAGAGGCTGAGCCAGCAGAGGTAGAGAGGGGAGGTCACAGGACAGTGGGCAGGGGCACACAGGCAGGGGGTTCACAGGGAGGGGGAGTTGCAGGGGGCACATGGGGAGGTGACCAGCTGGAAGGGGCACATGGGGGCCCACACTGCACTCAGCTGAAGAAGAGGCCACCCACTACAAGCACACCAGCCCGCAGCAGGTCGGGTGCTCTCTTCCCCTGGGACGATGCCTCTGGATCTCCCGGGTGTCCTCCACCAGGACTGCTAGGGTTACACCCAGACCTTCGGCTCCCTGCCCAAGGTGCTGCCCCTTTGGGCTCTCGGGCAGCCCCTCGCCAGTCCGTCCGCCGTGGGGTGCTTCTTGTCCCCATTCATCTGGGGCCCTGGCTCCCTCCGGCCTCATGGTGACGTGCTCCGCCCCCTTTCTCAGCTGTGCAACCCCAGCTTTTGAAGTGCCTGCGGGGCTGCTGGAGCATGCGCAGCAACGCTGAGATGCACCAGGTGCTGCAGCTTCTGATGATGCAGTCACCGGTGTCTTCTTGGGGACAGGCTTGCCCAGTCACACCCCTCCTCCTCCAGCTGGCATGTCTGACAATGGCCCACTGGGAAATTCCAGGTGTCCTGCCGGGCCAGTGCGCCCCTGGCCTGGGCCTGCTCCAGGCAGGGCCAGGGGAGACCCAGCTCCAAATATTGATGGAGCAGGGCCCCCAGCTCTGAATATTCCTGGACCATGAGCCCATATACCTCGCTGCTGCCCATGCCTGGGGCAGTGGCGGCCTGGCTTCCCATCAGCAGTTCAGGTGGGTGGCTGTGGTGGGGGAACTGGGACAAACACCTGAATTGTAGCAACTCAAGCTGCTGGCCTTCCTCTGCCCTCAGAGGTTTGAGGCTCCTTGTTGCCCTCCATTGGGGGGGGCACAGAAAGAGGGGACTCTGGAGGGAAGGGGTAGTGGTTGCTCTGCAAAAACAGGCCAAATCTCTCCCTGCTGGCTTCATGCTCCAGAGGCTGGGAGATGGAAGTTCTCAGCTCAGGAACAGAGCTGGTCCCGGTGTCCCTGCCACAGCCCAGGCTGAAGGAAGAAAAGGGGTGGAAATGCTGCACTTAAAGGCACCAGCACACCCCAAACGAGTGGGGATGGGGGCTGGAGCCAGTGCAGCCAGCAGCTCCCAGCTCTAAGGTGTGAGGTGGCTGGGCCCTGGCAGAGTCTCTCCCCTGGAGGCAGCAGGCAGAGCAGGGTTTGAGGGCTGGGCTAGACAGACGCTTCAGGAGGTGGAAAGGGAGAGCTACAGATGGGGCTGGTCAGGAGGAAGCAGTGGCTGCAGATGGAGGGAGAAGTGAGGCTGCAGGTGTGTCCTTGGGCCTATAGTCCCTGGCTGGGTGGGGTAGATGAGAGAGCAGTTCTGCCCACCCGTCTGACCCACCCTGGAGTGGGCACAGTCAGCCCCTCTGCTGCCTGGGACCAGCAGCCAAGGCTGGTGAAATCAGCCATCCTGGCACCAGGGGCAAACAGCTGGGCTCTGCTCCAGCCTGGCCATTACCAAGAGCAACCGTGTTTACTGCAGCCTCTTGTGGGCTGAGCACCCTGCTTCTCCCACCAGGCAGCAGCCTCCTCCAGCCACACCTCCCCCGCGGCTCTTAGCCGGGGTTGCCTTACCCGGGAGCTGGGCTTCTCCCAGACGGGTCCCAGCTGTTATGTAGCGAACGCTTGCTGGCACCCCGCCAAGGGTCTAACCTAGAGCCCCCCCTGGGCAGTGCTGCTACTCCGTGAATACTCTCCTCCCCCTGCCTTTGCCGGTGGCTGCTCTTCCCAAACACTGCGCCCCTCCCGCAGAGCATCTCTTGGCACTGAGGCACCGGGGGATGGGGCCGTCCACCTCCTTGGAGCTGCTTTTGCTAAGACCGCACTAGCTGGGGGGCCCTGGCTGTACCGTCCCTAGGAGGCACGAGGGCTAGACCCCTTTCTAAAGGCAACCTCGTACTCCTGGCAAGGGGGGATGTTACAGGCCCGTGGACCTGACCCAGTCTGGGGTGAAAGCTCCTAGCAGAGCTTGACGGGGGGGCACGTGCTGGTAAGCTGAGTGACCCTACCTCTCTCGAGCAGGGCGAGGAGGCTGGGTCAGCACAGGCAGGGTGTGGGCACTGAGGGCTGTCCTCTGGGTAGAGAGCCCGGCACCCCCTGCTCCGAGAAGGGAGCTCCTGCCTGACCAGCCTCATCACCCTTTGCAAGGGCAGAAACCTCGGGTAAGGCAGCAGCACCAAACACAGGCTGAGGCCTGGGATGGTACCGGGCTCGGTGACGCTGCAACCAAGTCCCAGGCTGTCCCGGGGCACAGCAGGAGGGACGCGTTTCAGAGCTGCGCTTTGTGTGGAACCCCGGCCTCTCCCCCCGGGGCGCCGACAGCTCGCTCTGCCTCTCCCCTTCTCCCCCGTGCACTCGCCACCTTCCGTCGGCCTCCCCCCAAACCTGTAGCCAGCCCCCACTGCAGGGGCAGGGGCCTGAGCTCCCTACCTGTGGGCTACTTGGTTTAGCTTCAAGTAGCCTCCCCCGGTGTGTGTTAATTGGGGCCCATTTCACTGGCCTAGTGCGGTCACACCAGAGCCTCGCGGTCACCGACTCCGAGTCGATGGCCCATGGGCCTCACGTCGGGCCTTGCCACAGCCCTGATCCCCTGCAGCCTCCACGTGCTAACTGAGCCGTTGGCCCCAGGCTCCTGGGAGCTGCCATGCTCAGCTGGGACTCCAACCCCTGCTCTGTGTGACTGGCTTAGCTCAGGTTCCTGCCAGCCCCAGGCTGCCTCCCCCAGCTCCGGGCAGCTAGAAGCACCATGGCTGCCCGGAGCCACGCTCCTCCTCCTCCCCACTGCAGTTTGCCTGGAGCAAAACCCACCAGTGGGCAGCACCCCTCCCCCCAGCTCAGCAGGGGGGGGGGCTCAGCAGCCCCCCCACTGGGTCCTGCTGGGCCCTTGCTGCCTCCTGCCCCAGGCTGCATGCGCAGAGGAACCCAAGCGCTGTGAATAGGTGCCTGCTTTGAGCCAGCCCCAGATTTTCCCCACAGCTGCCAAGGGCCCCCTCTGTCTGCCAGGGAGGCGCAGGGGTAAGGGAGCCCGGGGGATGCCCTTTGGTGCTGCCACTAGACTGGGGCCTGTTTGGGTTTTTCCTCCAAAACCTACAGCCAGGGAAGCCTCATGTCCCCCAAGGGGCCTCAGCAGCGGGCTGTGCTCTTCCGGGAACAGCGTGGGGCAAGAGCAGGCAGGGAGCCTGCCTTAGCCGCTGCCCTGTGGCACTGCCAACAATTGAGTGCTGCCCTGCAGGAGCCTGCACCCCAAGCCCCTGCCCCAGCCCCACTCTGCGTCCAAATGCTCTCCCAGAGCCTGCACCCCAGGCTCAGCCTAGAGCCTTCAGCCCAGAAGCCACACCCCTTGCTGAACCCCTGTCTCAGCCCCGTGACGGGTGGGGCCAGAGGAGGGGGGCCAGAGCGAGCGGGGCAGGGAGGCCCTGGCTTGCCCTTCCACTCAGAAAGGGCGGTAGGTGTAAAAAGGCCGGCGACGGTTTATTGTTGCGTAGCTCAGGGGCCCAGCGCTGTCTCTGGTGTCTCGTTAAATAGGCCCTTTATTAGTTGCTGCTTCACACGCAAGTGCAACAATTCCATAACCAAGCCGGGTTGGCCGGGCTGCAGCTGGGCGTGCCCTGCCCTGCCAGGTGTGATCTCTCACAGGCCCCTCCTGGGCAGTGGGTGAACTGCCAGTGGGGGAGGCACGCCCCCAGCTGGACCGGCCCCACCACCTCCCACTCGCTGCCTCCCCAGCCCCTATGCCCTGGGTGGGTGGCAGGCACCTCCACCGCCCTCCCAAGCATAGGGCACCCACCCTGGGGGGTATGGCCCCAGTGCCCGGGCCCCCCCAGCGCTGGGCAGCCCCAGCCACCCCAGATCCTGGCCCCAGCCAGCTTCCCGGAAGATGAGCAGCCAGCCTTGGCCGAGGGGGGAGGGCAAGCAAGAGTGGACTGCGGGCGTGGGCAGGGCGGGCTGTTCGGGGAGGTGCAAACAGCTCCTCATATACCCACCAGGGCCCGGCTGACAAGCGTCTGGGCGCGTCGAGGGAAACGTCGTCCGGCGAAAGCCTGGCTGGTTCCAGGAGTTTCCACAAGGCCCCAGAACCTTCTAGAAGGCGAGTGGAAAACGACTCCCCGGACCGAGTCCCTAAAACGTGGCACTTCAAACCTCTCGCCTTGTGTCGCTACTGCCGAAACCAGCCCCCCTGAGCCCCGCCTCCCCGCCCAAGCCCGTAAATCCAGCAGCCCCGTTCCCCCCGCTTCTGTGCAAAGCGGTGAACGAAGGATAGAAATCGGCTGCAGCCCAGGCGTAAATGCTGATTGCGGAGGGGCACGTGATGGCAATCACCCAGCTCCCGTGTCTGAGGGGCTGTCGGAAATCCCTCTGCCGTATGCGGGGGGCTAAAATTAGGGTCCATATTTGGGGTCCAAACTCTGCAGATGCATACTCGACAGCGCTGCATATCCAGCATCTCCCAGGGAAGTGGCGTCAGGCTCCTAAGTCACTTGGCCCCGCTCCTCAAGGTGGGCTGCCACTGAAAAGCCCTCGAGACTCTTGAACATTTTGCCCGAAGTAAGCAACGAGGAGCCTAAATCCCATGGACTTGCAAGGAGATGGAGGATCCTAAGTCACTTGGCTGCAGTTGCAGGCTGGAGCACCAAACTCTCCACCGTCCCAGCTGTAGCGGGAGGGGCCCTCCGCACAGAGGCAGGGACAGGTCCTTGCTGCCACTAGCCTGGCTCGGCACAGCGCCCCTTCCGGCCAGCCTTGCCCTCCAGCTGGCCGGGGCTCCTCTCCGCTAGCGTTTCGCCGCTCACGTCGGCAGGGGCCACACCGGCCGCGGCGGGACTACAAGTCGGAGTCGCAGGGCGGGGGGCGCCGGTAGCTTCTTTCTCCCTCCAGCACGTCCATGGGGTTGCTGAAGGCCTGGGGAGCCGGCTTCGGGCTGCGGGGCACCAAGTCCGGGGACGGGACGGCGGCCGGGCCCTGCTGGCTGCTGCGGGGGTACTTGGTGGCCGCCTTCGTTCTCCTGCACTCCTTGCAGCTCTGGTGGAGGCTGAGCGCCAGGGAGAAGCCCCCGATGAGCTCCAGGCAGCTGCCCAAGTAGCCCAGCACCAGGCTGTAACCCACCTCCTTGGTGTTGGCCGCGGGGGCAGGCAGGGCGCTGAGGTAGTGGTTGTACCACGCCACGGGGATGAGGCTCATCAGCCCAGAGGCAAAGAGGATGGTCCCGGAGATGCCTGCCAGCAGGTAGTGCGGCTCCTCCTGCCAGCAGCGCACGCCCAGCGCAGCTACCACCAGCCCCAGCACCGTCACCACCAGCGAGGGGATCATCAGCCCCTTGGCCACCTGCACGGGCTGCTGGGAGAAGTAGCCGAGGTCGTCGGCCAGGCCGCACTGGCGCTGCCGGCTGCTCTGGCTCTCCTGGCAGAGGTCCCAGATGCCCTGCTGATAGACCAGGTCCGGGGGCTTGTTGGTGATGCCGCTCACCTGCCTCCAGCAGGGAGTCAGGGTGCTGATGAGGTTCAGCAGCAGGCCGCAGGGGCACAGGACCAGCCCCACGATCATCACCGACGGCGTCCGCATGCTGCTGCCCGGGGAAGGGACGCCCCAACCCCTACCCCGGTGGGATGGGAGAGGAGGGGGCTGCCGCTGCTGGCTCGGTCCCAGGGGCGGAAGGAGCTGGGTCCCACCTCAGGGGCGGTGGTCTGCCCCACACAGGGCCCTCCCTCCTGGCCCACCCAGCCAAGCCTCACCTGCTGGGTTTGCCAGCCCGGCCGCAGGGGGCATCGGCCGCTCGGCTCCCTCCTTGCTCTGTCCCCAGCAGAAGGAAACTGGCTGAGGCGACCGAAACTGCTGCCTGCACAGAGAAACCCAGCCGGCTGCCAAACGAGTTCTGGGTGGTATTTTATGGGAGGGGAAAGGCCGGGCAGGTGAAACAGTAACCAGGAAGGAGCCCCGAGGGCTCCCTGGCCGCGGAGCCTCTGCCGAGAAGGCCTGTGGGCTCCCCGCCTGTGTGCGGCTGGCGGGGGCCCGGGTTGAAGGGAGCTGAGCAAAGGTCTGTGCCCGGCACCGGAGCAAGGACTGTGATGCAGCCGCGCTGAAATCAGAGCCTGGAGCTGCCTGGGCAGGAAATGTAACCCCTCCCCGCCCCCCCCGCACCTGCCTCAGTGGTAATCCCCCCTCACGCACCTCCCCCTGGGGCAGCCCGCCCCGGCACAGCGCTCCTCCAAAGCCAGCTGGAGCGGAGGCTTTCCTGCGTGACGGGCCAAGCCCCTGCACAGCGTGACCACACCCCGGCACTCTCCTTTTCTTCCCACCTCGCGGGAACATTTCCTCCCCGGCTGCCTGGCGCTGGGGGGCCGGATTCGGGAAAGGAGGCCCCCCCGGGCCCAGCGCACCTGCCTAGGGCGTGCACTACCCAGCTGTGTAGCCTCCCTATCGATCAGAGGGGTGATTCGGGGCAAAACCGCCCTCTCCGGGGCTTAGCTCCTCCAAGAACCGGCTTTTGTCTCACGTCGCTAAGGGCCCTGTCCCGGGGGGCCTGTCTGACACACCCGGATGGGAGCCGGGCCTGCGCTTAGCTTCGGGGCTAAACCAGCCTGGCAGCTGCCTCCGGGAGGGGGCAAAAGCAGGTGAGGCAGCCCCCGGCAGCAGCGAGTTTACGTGGTGGTAAAACACAAGCGCTGGGGCTTCCCTGTGTCTTTACCCCGGGGACGCTCCTAGGCGTGGCTTGCGGCGGTGGTTCTCAGGCAGGATCCATGCGCCCCTGGGGCGATGCAGCGGTTCTTCCAGGGCAGGGGTGGGCAATCATTTTGTAGGGGGGGGGAAGCCACTCCAAGAATTTGGGTAAGTGGGCATGGGCTGCCCTTTCCTATTATATTTTTGCAGGAGGTGTGGGGTCCGGGAGGGAGTTTGGGTGCAGGAGAAGGGTCTGATCTGGGGCAGGGGTGTGTGTGGGGGGGTGCAGGGTCTGGGAGGGAGTTTGGGTGCAGAAGGGGTTCTGACCTGGGCCAGAGGTGCAGGAGGGTGTGCAGGAGAAGGGTCTGATCTGGGACAGGGGTGTAGGGGGGGGTGCAGAGTCTGGGAGGGAGTTTGTACGCAGGAGGGGGTCTGACGTGGGCGAGGGGTGTGGGAGGGGGTGCAGGGTCTGAAGGGAGTTTGTACGCAGGAGGGGTTCTGACGTGGGCGAGGGGTGCGGGAAGGGGTGCAGGGTCTGAAGGGAGTTTGTATGCAAGAGGGGTTCTGACCTGCGGCAGAGGTGTAGAAGAAGGGTCTGACCTGGGGCAGGGATGCGGGAGGGGGTGCAGGGTCTGGGAGGGAGTTTGTACGCAGGAGGGGTTCTGACCTGGGCGAGGGGTGCAGGAGGGGGTGCAGGGTCTGGAGGGAGTTTGTACGCAGGAGGGGTTCTGACCTGGGCGAGGGGTGCAGGAGGGGGTGCAGGGTCTGGGAGGGAGTTTGTATGCAAGAGGGGTTCTGACCTGCGGCAGGGGTGTAGAAGAAGGGTCTGACCTGGGGCAGGGGTGCAGGAGGGGGTGCAGGGTCTGGAGGGAGTTTGTACGCAGGAGGGGTTCTGACTTGGGCGAGGGGTGCGGGAGGGGTGCAGGGTCTGGAGGGAGTTTGTACGCAGGAGGGGTTCTGACCTGGGCGAGGGGTGCGGGAGGGGGTGCAGGGTCTGGAGGGAGTTTGTACGCAGGAGGGGTTCTGACCTGGGCCAGGAGTGCAGGAGAAGGGTCTGACCTGGGCCAGGTGTAGGAGGTGCCGGTGACCAACGGAAGCTGTGAGGATGGTGTTGCTGCCCCCCCCCAAGGAGCACACATGTCTATGCTTGCTAGCGGCAGCTGGCCCCTTGCGGGAAGGCGTGACCGGGGGCTGCTGGAGGCAGGCAGACAGCCTGACTGCCCCCACAGGCTGCGGGCCGTTTTCCTCCAGCCCCAAACCGTAGGGTCCTGGTGGGCCAGAGGAAAACGTTTGGCGGGCTGGATGCAGGCCATATTTTGCCCACCCCCGTTCTGGGGGTTTCCTCAGCTCATCTAGAGAGTTGCCTAGTTTTACAACAAGCTACGTAAAAAGCCCTGACAAAGTCAGTACAACCTAAACTTTCACACAGACAGCGACTTGTCTATACTGCTCTGTGTACCGTCCGACGACACAACTGTACGTTATTTACACGCCAGATGCTTTCGTGGCTAATTCAACGGGGGGAATGAGAAAGTCGGGCACCTTTCAGTAACAGGGCGCTGGGTCCCTTCTGGAGTTCGGTGTCTGATTTTGTAAGCACGTCCTTTTCAAGAAAAGGGGGTTCACCAGGCAAATCAAGGGCCCAGTCGTCTGGACAGGTGGAGAACCACTGCCCTCAGGCACCCAAGGGTGGTTTGAGCAGGGAAGCCGAGTTAGTCCTAAACTCTGCCCAGCTGGGAGGGGGAGGGTTGGGGTTTAACTGGATCCTCCTGTGAGCTGGCCCTGAAATGTTTAGCAAACAGGAAGAACACATCCTCATGCAGCGCTGGGGTGTGTCTCAGTGCAAAGGCAGCAGACCCAAACCTCCCTGCCCCCAAGGAACAAGCATTCTGGTGCTGGTGAGTTACGGGGGAAATTCCTAGGGCGTGGGAAGGGGGCATTTCAGCCCCAGGTGGCAGCTGTGTGCTCACCGATTTAGCAAAAACTCCAGCCACAGACCTGTATACTGGAGGGGACAGATCCCGTCCCCGGGCCGCTTAGAAACAGGAAGCTGGATATTGTGTCTTGCTGGCTAGAATTCCAATGACTTCCTCCTACCATACTCCGTTATCACATCAACACCCGTGATGGGCGCTCGCCCTAGCGGTGGGCATTTCACTTACTTTTTAAAAAATTACAGACATGCGTCCGACCCCAAGTCAATTCCCTTCTCATCAGCTAAAAAATAAATCTCTGCTAACTCACAGCAGTTCCTCCCCCTCCCCCCCCAGATGTCATTCCACCTCGAGATCTTAAAGCCTGTTACATGCATTCAGTAGGGCTGGTATGCAGCCAGCTCTGGGGTGGAGCGCTGCAAGCAGGTGGCACATCACACTGCACAGGAGGGGTCAGTGTTTATGTAGCCTGGGCCATCAGCGCACCCCCCTGCTCTGCCGGTCAGTGGCCTGGAGACCAGAGCTACCTCCCTGATGTGGGGAGACATGTAAAGCCCTTCCAGGCTTCCCCCAAACGCTATCCCTGCCTGATTTCCTGCTCCTGTTGTCCCACTCCCCGCTGGCTTTCTCCCTGCTCTGCCAGCTTGGGCTGGGAAGCCCCTTTCTCCAAATCCCACCAGCATCGGGCCCAGTGCTCACGGCTGCTTGCGCGGAAGGCACGGCCGCTGGAAACCAATGGGTTTGAGGCAAGTCCCAGAGTGGGTAGCCTCCCAATTGGGCCATCCCTGCACCCTGAGATCCCGGCTCGGCACAGCGGGGGGTTGGTTCTCGCTGCCTGTGGCCCTTTCACGTGCCAGGCAACTGGGAGGAAAGTAGCGTCCAAAGGCCACTTGGCACCCACTTGGGTCGGGCTCTTCCGGCAATTCAGAGAATCTCAGGTGCAAAACAAACACAGCAGGGATCAGCAAAGTCAATAGAGAAAAAGGTGTTTGGTGAGGCCCTGCCAATGAGCAGGTGCCTTTCTTCTGCCTGTCCTAGGAACATGCTGCGTCAGACCAATGGTCCAGCTCGCCTAGTGTCCTCTCTGACTGGCCAGTGCCAGCTGTTTCAAAGGAGTTGACCAGAACGGGGAAATGATCACATGATCCATCCCCTATTTTCCAGCCCCGCCTTCTGGCCGTTGGAGTTTTAGGGACAGCTGGAGCTTGGTGTTCCGTCCGGGGCCATCCTGGCTAATAGCCATTAATGGGCCCCACCCTCCATGAATGTATCTAATCCTTTTCTGAACCCAGTTCTACTTTTGACTTTCACAACATCCCCTGGCAAGGAGTTCCACAGGTTGACTGTGTGCTGTGTGAAGAAGTACTGCCTTTTGTTTGTTTCCAACCTGCTGCCTATTGATTGCATTGACTGACCCCTGGTTCTTGTGTTATGGGAAGGAGTAAATAGCACTCACTTTCTCTACGCTGCCATGATTTTATAGACCTCTGTCATTGCCCCCGGTAGGTCTCTCTTTTCCAAGCTGAACAGTCCCAGGCTTTTAAATCTCTCCCATGCCCCTCATCTCTTTTGTTGCCGTCTCTGTACCTGTTCCACTTGTGATGGATCTTTTTGAGATGGGGGCAGGCCTGCTGACTGGGGAGGAGGGAAAAGAGGGGGCAATTGCCCTGAGATTCAAAGGGACCCGGAGCTCCTGTCTGCCGCTGCCACTACTGCTACATACCCCAAGGGGGTTAAGGCAATCAGGTGTGATCTGCGCCGGCCACTCTGCCTACACATGGGGGCTCCCCGGGGCAGCTGGTTAACATGTCTAGAGAATTCTCCCTGTACATCTCCATAAAGTTCTCATAGAGGCAGTGGGGCCGACAGCCACCGTGGACCACAGGGCAAGATGTGGCAGGGGAGGACCAAGCTCCAGGCCCCCAGAAGGGGTGTGGCCTCAGGCAGAATGGGTGGGGCCTCAGACATAAGGGGCAGGGCCTTGGGTGGAAGGGGCGGGGCTTAGGGCAGTCAGTTCCTAGTGCTGTCCAGATGGTGATGGGGTCTCCAGGCCACTGACTGGCAGAGCAGGGGGGTGTGGTGATGGCCCAGGCTACATAAACACTGACCCCTCCTGTGCAGTGTGATATGCCACCTGCTTGCAGCGCTCCACCCCAGAGCTGGCTGCATACCAGCCCTCAGAACTACATAGGACTCTGGCAGCAATTCAAAGGGGCCCAGGACAGCTGGGTTGTGGTGGGTGGGTGCCCCAAGGGCCTGATTGCCCCCCAGACCTCATGCTGGCTTTGCTCACTGGAGCTGGACTTGGCAGCAAGCCGCCCTGCTGAGCGCAGAAACCCAGGGCCCCGCCCCATTTTCCAACAGGACAGGCCCCTAAAGCCACCGACTCTGGAGAGGCAGGAGCCACGCTCTGGCCAGGGGTGTGCAGCGTGCAGCGCTGTCATTGGATGGAGGCTGCAAGCGAGGCCCTTATCTCGGGAATGTTATCTTTCCCACTGGGGCAGGCCAAGGCCCCTTCCGCCTACGCTCTTGGTTAACGGCAGCCCACGGCTAAAACCCTTCCCGGCTGAGGGCTGTAAACTCTTCAGGGCTGGCCGGATGGACCAGCTCCTTATCTCAGCTCCACCAGTTGAAAGCCAGAGTAACCCCCCAGAAGTCAGCCAGCAAACGAAGCCCTGAATCTCCCCTGCGTCTCCAACCTCATGAGGTTCGCGCTGGGCGGACCTCCCCGGCATTGGGGCCTGCGCCTGCGAGTGGCCGGGCCCCTCCTGGCCTGGCCTTGGCACGACAGGTACCCGGCACATCCCGGGGGGCCCTGAGCCAGAAGCAAACCCCCTTGCTGATGCCTTGACGGCTGGGACAAGGGCTGAGCAAGCGTGGAGCCTGCACGGTTACCAGTCAGGTCGTTGCCGGAGGAAACGCTGCGCAGCCCTGCAAGCGCAGAGGTGTCGCTGCAAAGCGAAAAGCCGCCTTGGGGCACACACTGGAAGTAACCGGTGCCCTGCCCAGAGCTGGCCGCGCGTGCTGTGTGATTACAGGGAGCGGCTTGCAGCAGAGGTTACGGGAAGGGCGCAGTTTCACCCAGCGGGGCAGCGTGCGCAAATGTCAAGCTCCTAGAAAACACGGGGCAGAGACCCAAGAGTCCGAACGACCCTGCAGGGCAGGTAGAGATGCAGACTCACAAGGCTATCGGGCCCCCGCTGACCCCGCGATCCGTGCTGTCCTCCCACTGGCTTCAGCGACACTAGACGAGACGTGGAGCAAATGGCTGAGGAAGGGTGGGGTCAGCAGAGGAGCGAATGTACTGCCGTCTGGCCGGAGGGCAAGGCAGGAGTTTGCTGGCAGCACAGGGATGTAAACATTCACCTGTGGGCCACAGGCACTAACCCCACTCCAGAAAACAGCCTAATTAATGCATCAGATCAGCCCGGAGCTGATGAGTTCCAGGGGCACGGCTGTGGCCCTCTACCATCAGGGCCTTGCGTGTCAATTTCCCGCCGGAAGAGAAATCGGGGATGTGGATTCTGGATACAGGCCAAGTGCAGCTTCGTTTGTTTCCTCGGCGGCACCGTGGGAGGGCGCATGAGCGATGCTGTGGGATCTTTCATGGCTCTCGCCCCCCCCCCTCCCCCCGCCGTGGCCAGGGAGCAGCTCTGCCCCAAGGACAGAATCCAGCCAGAGGGGCTGGAAGATTTCTAGCAGATTGGGTGCTCCCTGTCTGTCCCCACCCCCTCCCAGGCTGAGAGCAGGGCTCTGTCTCTGGGAAGGTGGGACCCAGACAGGGGGGGAGGTCACATCTGGGGGCAGATGTGGGGCTAGGAGTGGAGCCCCAGGCAACCCCGTGTGCAGAGCCCAGAGTAGAGGGGGCGAGGCGGGTTACGCCGCCATACGCTGCAGTATAGACAGCGCCTAGACCAGGTTAAGGGAAAGGAGCAAATGTCTCTGCCCCAGCCCCACCCCAAGCCAGGGGCATCCCTCCAGCGACCCCTTCTGGACCCGGCTCGCCGCTGCACACCTGGCGCTCTCTCAAGGCGCCGCACTGAGGCCGGGGCTGCCTGCTGCAACTAGGGGGCTGCGGGCCGGACGCCAGCTCCCCTGATTACAAAGCCGCCAGATCTGGGCCTGGAGCCGGGGATTGATTTCCCTGCGAAGAGCAGCTGGCGTCTGCCGCGAAGGGGGGATGTTTGGCGCGATCAGCGGTCAGCAGAGAGTTGGGATGGGGACTCCAGCCGGGCAGGTGCTCGGCCAAAACAAGGCAAGCCCCGGGGCAGGAGACTGGGAGTGGGAAGAGAAGAGGAACTTTTGTTTTGTGGGGCCTTTTGTCGGACTCTCCTTTAGGAGCAGGAGCTCACTGTTCAGCGAACCCAAGCGGACACCAAGAAGGGGAGTGGGGAATAGACAGAGGGTGTGGGCAGAGAAGCCCCTCGCTGGGGAAACTGAGGCAGGCTGCCTGCGGAGTGAGCTGATGCTGCGAAAGGGGCCCTTGGGGAAGTGGCTGGCCCAGTGACCGCTCTGAGCAGGGACTGGTTGGTGACCGTCACGCATTTAGTTAAAGGGGATGTGCTGCCTTGACCCCCACGGAGCCCCTCCTCCCCCTGGGCTGGACACAGAGCCCTGCAAACCCGCCCAGATCCCCAGCTCCGTTTTGTATCCGCGCAGGGCTCTGCAGAGACGGGCCCCGCCCTGCTCCCACTGACGTCAATGGGGGCTCTGCCACGCCCTGCAGCGGGAGCTGGCCAGGCCCTGGAGGGGCAAGAACACAATTGGGGGGGATTTAAAAAATGCTTAGGCCCAAAGGCACCATTTGGGGGGGGGAGGACCTGACACTCCTACCCCCCTCAGGCACTTGGTACCAGGACGCTGCTTGCTTCTGTGCGGCCAGGAGGGAGAGGAACGCAGGCTCATGCGGCCGCACAAAAGGCCCAGCCCTTGCAAACTCCCGCTTGGCTCCCAGCTGCAAACGGGAGCAGCGGGTTTCCAATCAGAGCGCCAGACACTGGCTCCAGCCCAAGGGAACTGCAGCAGCCAATGCAGAACCCCGAGGGGCCAGCAGCCCTCCCGCTGCCTGCTTGCCTCCGCGCCCCGCACCCGCCAGCAGCTATGGCCACGCGGCTCCTTCTTCGCCCCGCCCCTCCGCCGCGCTGCTGGGAAAGACCGCTCTTGCGGCGCTGCCGCTTTGAAACGCCGCGGGCAGCCCGGAGCCAGCTGGGACTCCCGCTGCCGCTTTGAAACGCCGCGGGCAGCCCGGAGCCAGCTGGGACTCCCACTCTGACCCCGGGCTCCGAGCGGCGCTGCCGCTTTGAAACGCCGCGGGGAGCCTGATGCTGGGCTCCCCGTGGCATGCAGCCTGGGGTCAGTGGGGGCGTCCCCAGCTGACCCCGGGCTCTGTGGGGCGCTGCCGCTTTGAAACGGCACTTCACAGGCGGAGGCGCCCTATCGACTAATCGAATAGTCGATGCAAAATGCATCCAACTATTCGATTAGTCAATTCCTTGCAATTTAACATCCCTAGTGGCCATTGAGGCTGTTACACACACATGGTGCTTCCTCCGTGAATGCCTCCATCCCACCCAGTCTCCCCAAGGTTGCACTGTTCAGTTCCAGGCGCACAGTTCACTGCTCCTGTGTGTGCACCAACACAAGCTAAGCTCCCCTGTTATAGCTGTGCTGAGTGTGCTCTGCCCACTGGGAAGTCACCTTCGCTCCTTTTTACTTACTCTAATATTTCTGAGGGTAGCAGAGTTTCCCACGCTTGACTACCACCCATGAATTTCACAGAAGGGATATTTACTCTCAGCTCCTCCCAACTTAACCCTTTGTACTTTTCAGAAGTGGGTTTTACCCACAAAGCTCTCAATACTCTATTTATTTTTGTTAGTCTCTAAGGTGCCACAGGACGGCTCATTGTTTTCTTTGTATTTATCGTATTTCTATACACCCTTCAGGGCACACAACCCAAGCCAGTCTGAACAATGTGTAACCCAAAATGTATTCTAGATCCACTAAGATCCATCACTTAATTACACTCCACAAAGTGACTTTTTGAAGTTTGCTACCTCAACTACTTTTGAGTCATCGTTCATTTCATCCCCATCCCCTTCCTGAATGCAGGTACTTAGTCTCTAATACTCCTCGTCCCCTTGACAAACTTTTAAATATTCATCTTCGCTCAGCATCAGCTCATTCATGTTAGTGGCAAAAGAGCAAGTTACCACATAACATTTGACCGTTTCTTTCAGGATGAATTAGAAAATTCTCCAAAAAGATCAGGCCTCAAGAACCAGCTAGAGACCATGCATCCGCTTTGCGGCCCTGTATAAATTTCCTTTGAAATGTGTTAGGAAGCCAGGACATGCAGCGCCCCCAGCACCTGCAGTTCCCACATCAATCTTTTTTTTTTAAGTTATAAAATCATAAATAACAAAAAAGGTTCCAACTCCTTTTTGAAGGGTTATGTATCTGACTGCAAATACTTCTTGGATCTAGATTCCTGGGCAGGGTTTGAAACCCAGACATTGGAGCACAAGGACATGGAACGTGAACTGACTTAAAAGTTGTAAGACTGATTTTTTTGTCAGGGTCTACGCTTAGATAACTGGGGAAAGTAAAGCGCAGCCCTGCTGCAGGATAGAAAACCTGTCATCTTTCCCTGCTGTGAAGAAACCAGCATGAGCTGCCGCTGCCATAAATAGTGCTTCAGTTACTCTTAAAACTTTCCAGTTTTCCCCAACTTTCTAGTCTGATCTCTACACGCCGTGCCGGGTGCAGGCTGTCAGCTCATCTCCTCTTGCACTTGGCGTGGTCGCAGCCTGCGGTGCCGGTCCTGCGTGAGCAACATGCTGCGTGCCTTGCATGCCCATGAAATGCAGCAGGCCTGGGGCCAGGTCTCTGCAAACCGCCGCTCGCCTTTCCGGGGCCACAATCCTTGGGCCCCACCAGCTGCCCTGCTGGCAGGGGGAGCCCCAGCGCAGACTCCCAGGGAAACCGCTCTGGTTGTCTGTTTTAGGGGGAAATGTGACACTTCTATATTTGATTTCAGTCCAACTTGGAGCCAATGGAAATAGGTTTGGAATTTCCTACAAAATGGGCATTCAAATCTTTTAGGAGAGTTTAATTTTTTTTCCAAACTGACTGTTTTGTTATACAATTATTTGATTTTTTTTTCCATTGTATATTATTTATTTGATGCTTCTAGTACGTCATGACATGTCAGTGACTGAAGTGGCTATTACAGCATGTCCGACTGTGTCAAGTCATAGTATGGAATAAATTGCCCGGGGGGGGGGTGGAATCGCCCTCTCTGGAGATATTTCAGAGCAGGTTAGACAGACACCTGTCAGGGATGATCTAGACGGTGCTTGGTCCTGCCGTGAGGGCAAGGGACTGGACTCGATGCCCTCTCAAGGTCCCTTCCAGTTCTAGTGTTCTAGGATTCTATGACCCACCACTCCTGACTCGTCATTTCACAGCTCCAGAAAGTTAAAATTGGCTCCATTTCCCTTCCCATACAGCCAGAAGAGCAGTGAAAGGAGCCAGAGGGCACTGTGCAAACATCTGACCTGTGGCAAGTAATGTTCACCTCCTTATTCCGAGAGCTGGCACAAAGGATTCTGGGTTGCTTGCCAGAGCAGGGAAAATATGGCTGAATATTGAATTACGGGAGGAAATAGGTTGAGAACCACTGCCTTAGAGGCTAAGCAGCTTGCAGGAGTCCATTACAATCATAGGGAGCACGTAAGTGTCTTAAATATTCTTAAGATCAATTACACCTTTGAAAATCTGGAGTAACTCTGAATTTCGGTAGCATTACTCCGGATTCCCCCTAGCGTCTGCCGTGGTTAATGCTGGCAAACAAATCTTTGCTTTACTGCATCTGTCAATTTATTTTTCCACATGCGCAGAACTTTCTGCCCTTTTGTCTGGGGTCTCCCACGCTGCTTCTCGGCTTGTAGCCCAGTTCGGTGTCTAGAAGGGAGCCAAAGGCTCTCGGTGGCTTTGGAGCGGCATGAGAAAGGAACAAATGCCAGAGTTTCTCCTCGGGCTAGGGCAGACACGGGGTTTCAGTGCACAGTCGGGAAGCTCCCAGTCTCACAAGGGAGATGTGGCAGGTGAAGCAGGGTCAGACTGTCAGCCCCAGCCCAGTGTGCTTGTATGGGCCTGACATCCAACCTTAACCTGACATACGCCATTCAAACCATGCCTGCCACCCCGGCTGCCCCGATTCCCAACTGGGCTTTCTCCACTAGGGTTCACAGGAGAGCTGCGTAACACGCCCCCGCGCCCCTGCACTGGCTTAGCTGGGCTCAGCTGCCAGGCCGAGGATGGACAGGCGCTGACTTTTATTAATCCCTGGGGCAGGTGGAATACGCAGGCTGTAGGGTGGCTCTGTACCCCTCTTTGCCAGAACTGAGCTGTTGTCTGTCTGGGTGACAGCGTTAGGGGCGTACCTCTGGTGTGAAAACTGTGCTGTGACTCCAGCCCACTCCGCGTTGGAGTCCCACCATGCCGGGATGTCCTGGGTCCGTGCGTTGCCGTGTGCATGTTGCTCCACGAGGAGCAATACGGGCTGCAGAGGCTGTTGTCTGGGGTGCGTTAAGGCGGCCTGGAAGGCAGTGGCCAGCGCGGGGTGAAGTACAGGGCCTAGCGCCTTTGCCTGAGGAGACTGTGCTCACCTTGCTCTGTGTTTGCCTGAGGAGAAGCGAAGTGAAGCGATAGCGCTGCTCCCCGCCGTGTGGACAGGCTTGCACCCCTTTGAGGTAGCCAGCTTGCTGAGAGTGCTGCATGTGTTAACCTGGGGGGGGTTCCTTTTCCTGGTGGGGGCTCTGCAGGAACGTTTCACACTGCGGTTTGTGAACGGAGCAAGTTTTGTCCCGAGCCAGCGGAGGTTGAGTTCTCCGGTAGCTGCGCCGTTGTTGACCTGGACTGCGTGAGACCAGCCGGGCGCGGGCCTGCGATACAGATACCCCTGCTGGGTGTCGTCCCGCGACGCGGCGAGCCCAGCGCCGCGTGTCCCTGACCAGGGCGGGTCAGGATGAACCGCGGGGGCGTTTAGTTTCTCCTGCGGAGCTGGAACCCTGCTGCGCCCCGGGGTGAGCAAAGCATGAGGCGAACGCCTGAGCCTGTCCCCTCACGGCCGCCATTCCCTCCCCTGGCCCGAGTCACACTGGGTCTGTGTCCTTCGGCCGCAGTTTGTGCCAGATGCTTCCTGTTTTCCCCTCGGCCCAGGGCCTGGGGATTGTTTACAGGCCTGCGCAACTGGGAATTCCTGTTTGCGTCCTGCCAGCCAGGGGGGTTGTGTACATTGAGTGAGCACAGCTAGACACAGGGGAGGGGCCAGGTGAGGGGGCCAGCTCCATGCTCCCCAAAGGGGCAGAGTCTTGGGCCAAACAGGTGAGGGAGGGGCAGCCAGCCCCCAGCACTGCCTGGACCACGGCACGCTCCCCCCCCCCCCTCCAGCCCTCAGAGCCTCCGGGAGCGCACCACGCGGAGCTCCGGCAGCGATTTAAAGGTCCCTTTTCGACTCACGGGGCCCTAGAGTTTGCCCCTTTGCCCCTGCTGCCGTTCGGTTGTAAATCATTCTATGGCCTTGCCGTGCGCGGCCGCGGCGCTCCCTCCCCAGACAGCCCTGGTAAAACCCCTGCTGGCCGCGCTGCAGAACCGTCCTGTCCAAAGGACGGTGCCGGACCAGGGAAGTCCACCCTGGGCCTGGGCTTTCTACTGTGTGTGAGCCACCAGCTGACTCAGAAAAAAACCCATGGGGGGGTGTGGGGCTGGGGCGGGGGGGCTAGGAAAAGTGATAAGATTACTTGGTTGAAGGGGCCTTTCTCCGCTAAACCTGCAGGGGGGCAGTAGAGTCACAGGCGCCAAGGCCACACGGGACCATCTGTGATCTCTTGTAGGACCCAGGCTGGAGAACTTACCCAGAATGACGAGATCTGCTCCAGGAGCCAAACCCCCAGGGCCCCAGCTCCTGCCCAGCTCCCCTGTCCTGCCACAGCCACATCAGAGCACGTGGTGCGCTCCAGGTCGTCACTCAGCCGCCACATGTTCTAATCTTGCCTCACCTCCCTGCTCCGTTAGAAGGCGCTGGGGTGGGGGGCTGTTGGCTGGCCCTGAACTTTGCCCCCCTGTCTGGTTTCCAAATTAGCTTTCCAAAGCACAGTGTACGAAAGCCAACGGCAGGGCCCGATGCTGAGCCAACGGCCGCCGGTTTTACAAATCAACCTGAGGCATAAACAATAGGCTTAGCCGGAGCCCAGCGGGGGAGCTGCCTTGGGTGCAGAAAACTCCCAGCAGCACTGACAGTGCAGCGCGGAAATAGGCTGCAGGGCACATGAAGCAAGGTCCACTGGATGGGCGCTCCAGAAAACAGGTACTGGATGGGGTGCCAAGGGAGCGACCGCCCCCGAAGAGTAGCCCCTGGCAAAGGAGGAGCAGAGAGCTGGCCTGCGAACGTAGCACTTGTGATCGGAGAGGGGTTAAAGCAGCAGGGATCGGCCAGAATTTCACTCCACACACTAACAACCAGAGGGTCCAAATTGCATGTCTCAACCGCAGAATTGGCTGCCCTGCTCCCACAACTGGCTTAGAAAGCGTCCCAGGCAAAACATGCAGCTGCTTGTCGTTCCCCACAGTCGCTTGTTTTCTTCATCTTGGCTTTTAAAAAACCAGACAAGAACTGGACGGCCTCCCCCGGCGGTAGCTACGCCGGTAATGAGCTAACCAGTTAAAATCGCAGGCAGGCGGCTGGAGCAGCCCTCTGCCCATGGTGGGCCACAGGCAGGGGGTTGCTCCTAGGTAACGGTTAACTGTTACCCATTAAGCATCACCCGCAGAGGGTGATGCTTACCAGGTCACCGGTGAATTGGTTACCCATTCACATCTCTAGTAGCCACAAGAACTGTCTGCATGCCGGCCAGCTGCACTCGCCGTGCCAGCCGTATTGTCCTCCCTGCTACCGCTCACCCACAGCAATTAGCGACAGCCCCACCGCGGCCGCAAAAGCCGCAAAAGCCCCCTGGTTCCTGCTCTGCTGGAGAGACCTCATTGCCCGCCAAATGCAGGAGACCTCCGGAAGGGAACGGTGCCAGGGAAGAGACACTCGTAGGTTGGAGAGGCTCTGGGGAGCCCCGGCGCAGGGGGGCTGTTGGCGTTTCTGCTTGTGCGGAGGGCTCCAGGTGATGGCTCCGTTGTCGGCCATGCCTTGCTCTGGAATGGCCCTGGGAGCAGGCTGCTCGCACACACACGGGCACCTTCCTCAGACAGGGAGACGACGGGGCGCGCTGTCCGCTTGGTGCTGCAGCTCAGGCGACAAGAATCTTTGTCCTACGCGGTTTGTTCGAGCCCCCGCTGAAACTGCGCTCGCTCCAGCCGGCTTGAACCAGGACTCCCCAGCCGCTCGGTTCTGACCCAGCCGTTCCTGACACGAATGTCTTTGGGCCTCGTTCCCCAGCGCGGGCGGCGCTGTGGGATTTTGCCTGCTCCTCATGTGAAGGCTGGTTTCTTCCCTGCAGGCTTGTGCCGCGTGTCCGTGGGAGACGTTTGGGGTCATCCCCCACCCTCGCTGTGCCCAGCAGGCTGAGCTGGGGAAACCCTTTTCGAAGAAAGCGCTGGGCTAGGGGCTCGGCTAGGGGCAAAGTTGAGGAACTCTTTCCCTGTCGCCAAAAGCTCGGAGCCACACGGCGCCTGGCTCCCATGGTCGCGGCACTGTGTGTACAGTGTGCTCGCCCTTCGGGCACGGCCTTTCCTGGGCCGTGCACGCTCCCTTAATCGCTTCCATGTGTGACCGGAGCTCTCCTCTCTCGAGCCGTGACCACGCGACCACTTTGAAGCCGGACACACTTCCCTTGCCTGCATTGGGGTGGCTTCATTGGGCCTCGAACGGCCCCTGACCTCAGAGCAGGAGTAAGATGGGGTCAAGACCCACCACGCTACAGTTATTTTTCATGGCCGTGCTGCTGCTTTCTCAGAGCACTGTGCAGGCAGCAGGAGCCTGAGCCAGGCAGCGACTCGTACAGCAAATAATGCAGGGGTGGGGGTGGGTGTAGGGGGAGAGTTACAGAACACAGCCTGCTTTTCCAAACTTGTCTCGCCCAGCTCACGCACGGGGGGGACCGGAGCAGTCAGGCCTAAGGCAGGGGAAGGCACTGAATGGGGATTTCCAGCTCTGTCGCAGCACCATGTAATATGGGAATCGTTTTGTTTCCCAAGCAACCAGGCCTGCTGGCCGGGGGGCAATGGGGGCAGTTGCCCTGGGGCCCAGTGATTCAGTGGGGCCCGAGGCTTCCAGTTGCTGCCACTGTGACTGCAGTGACGGTAGCTGGAGCCCCAGGCCCCTTTGAATCGCTGCTGGAGTTGGACACTTCATACAGCTCTGAGGACTGGGGGGAGGGGCACCATGCCCCAGGCAGCCCTCAGGGCTGGCCCCGCCCCTTCCTCCAGAGGCCCCACCCCTTCTTTCCAAGCCACACCCCTTCTTCTCGAGGCCACGTCTATTCTGGGACAGCAGAGCCAGCCCTCACGATTTTGTCCCGGGGTCTGCGGTAGCTGTTGGCTCCGCTGCAAACAAAACATCCCAAGGGATTACATCTCTGTTGTTTAAAAATCGTTCATGAACCCACATTCCAGTTTAGTTAATAAACCATCTTGTTAGTCTTTAAAGTGCTACATAGTCCTGTTTTTTGTTTCAGCTAGACTAGACTAACATGGCTACATCTCTATTACCAGTTTAGTTAGGGTCTTCCATTTTCACTTTTTATTTGTCGGAATTTGCCAGTGTTTATTCCTACAGCAACAAAAACAGGTGGAAATTGATGGGGGAAAAGCTGTTAATAATTTTTCTGGGTGACTATCGGGGTTTATTTTGGAGGACGGAAAGACAGCGGGCAAAAGTAGTCAGTAGCTAGAATTCCACTCATCAGAGCATTAACATGGTTTGCTGTAGAACTAAAACAGAATTCAAAGCACGTGGAGTTTAAGCAAACAATTCACCTCCAATCCCCAAATAAACCCTTTCATTTGAATAAACAGTTTACCATTGCAGCCTTAGAACTGTTAGCCTGTGATAAATATTTACATTAATAATTGGGCCACCCCGTTTGCAGTGCAAACACTCAGCTTCATCCTATTCTCCTGTTTGTTTGTTTTTGCTTTTAAACTTTTGAATACTTCCTTGTGTTCTGATTTTGGACAGGTTTTCACTTTCTTCTTGTTTTAGTGGGTCAAATCTTTAAACCATTATCTGCTGCATGGCGTGGGTGCGGGATTCCCCATCCTCTCAGATGCTCACGCACTTCCGAGCTTGTGTGCCCGCCGTTTGTTTATTGTGCGTGTCTTCTTGACTATCACGTTGCCTTACTTCAACGGGCAGCTTTGCATATACACATAGACGAACGTGTGAATATAATACAAAAATCTCATGCAAGGTGTTGTATTTCCCTAATTAAACAGGCCATTTTGTATATATTTGAACGATGCAAAAGTAGGGTGAAAAATGCAAAAAGGGAATAATACTTTTTGTAAAAGGGGGGATTATTTTTCAGTAAAAATCGATTTAGACTGAAAACGAAGGGGCTCAGCGCTATCATAAAACAGTGCCTAGTGCCAGTAGAGTTGGCTGGGGACCGGGGAGAGCTGGCACTATGACCATTTCTTGCCAATCACTTGTTTTGCTGGTTATGCCTTGACTGAGTAGGATAGGCCCCATCCACGCTGTGTCTGTCAGCCGGCCTGTTTCCCGGGGGACCCCACTGCTCCTCTCCCCACACAGCACTCTCCTGGTTTGGGGGGCGTTTCCTTTGAATGCCTCTAGGGATATTCCTTGGATTAAACAGCAGGGCACATGCTGCTGCACGTAAATCCAGCATCCGTCCGAGAGTCTAAGGGGAGTGGACCCGGTTCCATCTCGCCCCAGGCCTGGCGGGTACAAGAGTCCACACCTGCCTGCTGGGGGGTTGTTTCCCTGCCCCCCAGGCCTCAGCCTGACCCAGTCGGCAGAGATGGGCTGACGCCCCGAAGCCGGCTTCCGCGGTCCCTTCCAGTACGTCCACTGTCGGCTGCTGTCTTTTCCCCATGCGCGCGCCCAGAGCAGGCCGGGGGAGCATCGCTGCGGGCAGGGCTGAGGGAGCACAGGCAAGTTGGCGGCACCGGGTCTGCGATAAGCAGAGTGCGCCCGCCCCGTGGCGGTTGGGCCAGCCCCGGGCAGGAGCTGTCAGTGTTTCATAAATCTTACTGGCCTGTCGCCGCAACCCTTCAACCCAGGCCTTGCTGAGGCAAATATTTCACCACCTGATGGGTATCAGAATAGCCACGGGTCAAAAGGCCAGGGAAAGGCCCTCCCGACGGGCTTCCACAGAACGGTAGCTCCCGAAGCCGGCGAGCCCTGTTGTCCAGCAGGCTAATGCCTGGGGGGGGGAGCGTCGCTTGCAGGGGAATCCTGCCTGGGTTGCCCCCCTCTTCCCATCCTCAGTGTTACCAGCAGGAGCTGGAAACAACTCGCGTCTTTCTATTGCGATTAGGGCTCTTCAGTCCCGTTTAATCCGTTACCCAGTCAAACGTTAGGTTAACCTAACGTGCAGCCAGTTAACTGACTCACCGGAGTCCCGGGTTGGGGACCACTCCAGCCGGCTGGAGCAGCCCCCCAGCCCTGCACAGGGCTCCCAGCCCCACCTGGGGCTGCCAACTCCAGGCCCCACCCCAGGCCACTGGCTCCTGGCCCCAACCGGGGCTGACGGCTCCCAGCCCATGCAGGTTGGGAACTAGCAGCCCTGCACAGAGGCCTGGCGGGGCTGAAGCAGCCCTCTGCCCATGGCAAGGCTGTGGGCAGGGGGCTGCTCCCAGGTACCGGTTACCCATTACCCGGTAACCGTTACCCGTTACCTGCTACCCGTTACCCGTTACCCGGGTACCCGTTACCCGGTAACCATTACCCGGTAACCGGTACCCAGTTACCCATTACCCGGTAACCATTACCCGGTAACTGGTACCCAGTTACCCATTCACATCCCTAGTTGCGATAGTGCTGGTTAGCCATCTCAGGGCCGAGTCTGCCAGCTTTGCTCCCGGGCACAGGCCCTGTTCCCCAGAGTCAGAGCCCAGGCACAGTCTGGCAGCCGAGATTCCAACCGGGCCATTGAAAAACCAAAATAAAAACCATTCAATGGTGGGAACAACATAAGGATACTTGTAACCTTCTCTGCTCAGCATGAGCAGGGCCAAGGCCACGGCTGGGCTCCGGGTGGGCTGGGGGGCTGTAACGCCCTGCGGGGCCGCTGGCCATGAGTGAGTGTCCACATCTTGGCTCTCAGTATCATACAGTATCACAAAAGCCCCTCCCAGTCCTCAGCGTATTGACCCTCACACGCCCCTGTGAGGCAGGGCAGCACTGCTATTACTGTGGCAGTAACCAGAGCTGCAGACCCCTTTAAATTGCTGCTGGAGCTTTGTGCTGCACACTCCAGGGGGCTCTGAGGGCTGAGGGGGATGAGCGCCACAGGCTCGCTGAGGGCTGGCTGTCCTGGCCCCGCCCCTTCTTCTTGAGGCCCCGCCCCTTCCGGCCTTGCCAAGGGGCCCACGGAAGCTCTTGGCCCCGCTGGTCAGACTGTTGGCGACCTAACAGGCTCGGGGTTGGCCCGTGTTCTGATTGACAACCTACCTGCCCTATCAGTGCTCACCCTCAAAGGAAACCTGCACGACACTGTCCAAAGACGAATGTAAGCTCCCAGGCTCTTCCCAGGCGGTTCCCACGTCCTGGGCCGGGACTTGTGGCGGAGCTCGCGCAGGTCGTGCCAAAACAGACATCCAGCTGTCGACAGCCAGGGTTGCAAAACCAGCCGGGATCCCGTTTAGACCTGTGCGGTGACGTCATCGCCTTGTTCTGCTGAGCTTGCCCGGAGTTCTCACCGTGCGGATCCACAAACGGTGGAGCAGCGATAAACTGTGGCCTGGGACTGTCTCTGCTGGGTCAAATCTTATCTGGCGCTCCAGGGCAGGGAGATAGCAAGGGGTCATGCTGCTTTATCGTGCTGTGTGTTTCCAGAGCTGTCCTCAGGGTTCCCTGTCTGTCAGCGACATGCTACTGCCTGGGGAGGCGTCTCTGGTATGTTGGTTTCCCCACAGGATGGGGGATGACAATCAGGCCGGTGAGCAGGTTGTGGCTGGCCACCTCGGTGTCTTATCTCACATGCCACAGAGGTGGAATTCCACTATGGCTGCAAGGCCACTGGTTCAGCACCTGCCTCTCCAAGGGATTCGTTCCTGCTTTTGTGACACGATTCACTGTGGCCAGGTCTACCCCACTGGAGAAAGTCGACCTAAGATGCACCACTTGGGTATCGAAGGTGCATTTCTGCAGCGCCCCCACTGCGGGAGGTCGGTGGGAGAAACTCTCCTGTCAACTTCCCTTACTCCTCGCAATGGGCTGGAGTACTGGGATCGACGGGGGTGCCATCGGTGGTTGATTTAGCAGGTCCTTACTAGACCCACTAAATGGAACCCCGGGAGATGGATCTCCAGAGCGTCAGTCTCAGGGTAAGCGAATACAAGCTTTGTGAATACATGTGGATCCACTCTTACAGTCACCGTGCACACTCGACACTTACCAGGTAGCTAAATTTCATTGGCAGCCACCACCGCTTTGCAGTGGCATGACTGAGTAGCTTCTAGCACGGCACACGGTGTTTAGCAGCCATATTCAGTTGCCTGCCTACGGCGAGCCAACTGCAAGGGCGGGCTCCCATGCAGGACCTGGCTCTGCTCATGTTACACCCAGCAGGCCAGAGAGCTGATGTTATTTACGGTCCATCACTGCTGTTTCTTAGCGCATGTGGCCTCTCCTAGCCCACCCCCAGGGCACGCATTTATGCACGCCTAGGATGTGTCAGGGAGCGCTCACTCCCTAGCGTGCTCCCGGGGGCAGTAAGGGGTGCCCAGTGTAGCCCAGAGAGTCCTGGCCTTTCCGACAACACCAGACCCTCTGGTTTCCAGGTGCTGGCCTTCTCATTCTACAGAATACTGGGCCAAATTCAGACCTGGTGCAAGTCCACAGGCGCCATCTCCTTGCAGTTCTGTGTTTGGCCTACGCACTATCCAGTGTCCTGCCTTTCCGCAAGGGCCTCCAGCAAAGGGGCCCAGTGGCGGATGTCAGTGGCGTGCTCTGCAGCCCGTGGGCACATAGGCCCAGGAACCGAGGCCGTGCCTTTCGCTCACTCCCGAGAGGGGGTGGGTTTTGAACCGACGGCCTCGCAGGGAAGTGGCTCTGTATCCCGCCTGCCCGCCAGGCATTGCAGGGCGTGGCTCGTCCCCGCAGGACACGGTCTGTGTAGCGCCTCCATCGCCAGCGCACACGCAGGGCTCCTATCTGCCCCGCGCCGAGCAGGGTCGGGGTATCACGGGTGCGCTATAGGGGGCCCACACAGCAGCCCCTCAGAACAGGAGCAATGTCCCCTCCCAGGTAGCATGAACTGCTGGGGTAAGGGAGCCGTCTGCGACGCCCTAGAGCCCACCTCCTTGGCCATGGTGCGTGGGCTGGTGGCTAGCCAAGCCCATCTCTTTGCATGCTCATGCGAGAGAGAGACACTGCTGGATGTGGGGAGAAAGGCCCCTCCCGCCCTGAGCCCCAGGGCAGCGGAGGTGCCCGGAGGCGGGTGCGCCCAGGTGCGAGGCTCCAGCAAGAGCTGGCCGAGCTGCAGCAAAAGCCAGCAGGGAGCTACTGAAAGAGCTGGCAGGGACCCGGGTTGCAACAGGACAGCCTCTGTAAGACGTTGTCAGTTACTTCCACCGCTGGGGGACGGTATTGTGTATGATCCAGGAGCTGGCTGCAACACACTCTGCCGATCCACCCGCGTAGGATGGGCGTTTGCTTCCTCACGAGCAAGGGGCTGAGATCCTCGTCGCTGCACTGCCATAGCCCGGCAGAACCGCATGCAGTCACAGCCAGCTGGGGCCACGTGATCGCTGGCGGGAGGGCGCAGAACCGCACTGACTTGCAGGTGCTTATGAAAAGGAGGGTTGGAGCGTGAAAACCTGACCTTTCCTGCTAGGCGCACGGGGGTGGGTGTGCCACCCCAGACAAAAAGCCTGCCCGCTAGCCAATGAAGCCTGGCTCTGTGCCCTGACGAGGGCGAGAGCAGTTGGTTCCCGCCGAGCCCAGACCGGGGATGCAGCTGGCATGTGCTGAGAGCAATGGGGAGTGAGGAAACCGGGTTGGTTCTTTTTGTGTTGGGCTGAGCGCGGGGCTTGATCCCTCCCGGGAGATGCAGAGCCCAAGCGGGGCGTGTCGATTTCGCTGCCGACGCTCGGCCGGTTGCCAGGGCACATCGGAAGCTGGAGCGGCGGGAGGGGAGTGCGTCACTACATGCCGGAGGACGGGGTGTAACCTGCGCGGTGGAATGCATGACTACAGGGCACTCCGGCCCCACCAACGGCACGTTCTCTGCTGACTCAGCGGCGCGGCCGTGTCTCGACTCCTGCCCGTACGTGGGCGCTGCATTCCCTAGGTCAGGGAGGTCATTCTCCTCCCCTCCGCCCCCCTCGTTTTAGTATTCGCTCTCCCCGCAGCTCAGCGCCGCTGCCTCTCTGCCAGGTCGAGTTCTTGGAGTTCAGCCACGTGACGGGAAGCCAAACCTTCAGCCTGGATGCCCACAGCTAAGCTCCGAAATCTCCTGGCTTCCGGGGGCGTGGCGGGGGGGGTCAGCCCCTCTGAAATCAGTAGCGTTGTCTGTAATTTTGGATTGAGGAGCCCAGGTGCGGCGGGTGGCCTTCATTCCTAGCTTTCGTCGGCACTCCCCTTTTTTCACCAGCGTTTCCCACCCCAGCCCAGGCGCTCTAGTGTAGACCTGTTTCTGCCACCGTGCTGTGTGGTTCCAGGCAGGCTAGGGGCCTCGGCGCTGCTGCTCGGTTCACTGACTCCAGCGTTTCCCAGAGCCACTCGCTGAGTTCCCCCTGACACAGCGTAGGAAGGCAGCCAGCTGGTCCCTGGTCCCAAACCAGGGAAGGGGGAAAATGTTGCACTAAGCCAGCCCGGTGCAGCTGGGAAATTCTCCAGCTGCAACACCCCCAGCCGCCCCTCCTGGAGTAGGGCAGTGTGGGGCAGGAGGCGGGGTGGAGGAGAGGGAAGAGCTCTTGGAAGACATGAGAAATCTCTTTGCCACCTGGAGAAGTCACGTGGAGGGGGGGCACAGGGGAAAGGTTCAGGTTTCTGCTTCAGGACTTGGCTCTGGGGCCAGGCAGGGGTACAAAGTCTCCCTCTTTGCTCGCGTGGGCCTGGGGGCAGTGGAGGGCCTTGGTGCTCTGGAAGCAAGCAGGGTCGGCCGGGGGGGCGGGGGGATCTGAGCCCAGAGAGGCTGCTTGGGAGATGATTCGGGCTCGCATGGCCGAGCCCCACAGCTCGCAGGCTGCGTTCTTCCCAGCGCTGGCGGCTGGGGCCTGGGGAGGAAAGCGCTGAGGGGGTTCTGCCCCTGCTCTGCCCGCTCGGCTGGGAGCTACTTTCAGGCCAGAGAGGCTGGATCAGCAGCTGTTGCCAAAGGCTAAATGTGGCGCCCGGGGATTCCCTGTTTCCTCAGAAGGGCTCCAGCCTGGGGAAGCAAGGGGACACCCCCAGCGCCTGTTTGAATAGCAGCTGCCAGGGGTGGGCGGGCCTGGGGTCTCTCCTGGGGACGAAGGGACGGACCGAAGCGGAACCGAAGGGCTGGGGCCTCCGACCTGCCAGGAACCTAAGGCCGGTGTGTTTCCTGGTGAGTGGGGGCGCGGCTCTGCCCCGGGCAGGGGTGGAAATCAGCCAGGGCAAGGCTGTGGGCTACTGGGAGGCCGGCCAGGGGCTGTCCCAGGGTCTGGGCCTTGCAGTGTTCCAGGGGTTGTCGCGGGACCGCCAGGTTCAAGGCTCGTCAGCCTGCCCTGCCCCCACGGCCTGGCACGGGGCTGGGACTTTGCACCTGGTGCAGCCCTGGGAGCACCCCACCTGTGCCGGGAATGTTTGCCAGCCCCAGGCGCAGCAGGAAGGGGAGGGGTTGCGACTGGACAGGGGCTGGGAGGGAAAGGGGGGGGGTCACGGAGTGAGGGGCCAAGCTGTGGGGAGTTGTGGGGGGGGGGCCCTCAGCCCTCCCGCTGGGGGTGTCCTGCCCCTTCTCCCTCAGCCGGGGGCAGCCAGAGAGGCTAATAAATCAGGCGCTCTGCGGCCACGGAGCGAGGGGACAGTCTGGTGCTGGCTCCCTGGGTCTCTTCCCCTTTGGCTAACTGACTAACTAGGTAGCGGGGCCCGGGTCCGGGGTCTCCTGCCTGCCGGGGGAGACGTCCCTCACCCCGCTGACGCGTGTGTTTCCCCTCCTCCGGCAGAAACATTCCTGGTGTTTTAATTAGAAGTGGCCAGGGGCAAAGAACAGCCGCCGCTGGCTGCCCCGGGCGCACTGTCCCCGGCCCCTCCTTCCTAGGAAACCTGATCAAAGCGGAGCCAGCGGGGGAACCCTCTCAGGCGGGCGAGGCGAGCGGGCGTCCCGCCGGGTCCCTGGCGCTCTGGCCTGTCCGGGCTGTGGGAAGGAGGCTCGAGGAGCCCCAGGGTAGCCCGAGGCAGGAGGGACAAATCCCACAGGGACTTAGTACTGCCAGTGGCCACTGGAACCGGACTCGCTCCGGACCCTCCCAGCAGGCGCAGGGCCTCCGCATACACCGAGTCCCGCCCTAGAGAGGGGAGCAGGACAGGCCTTATCTGCTGTCAGGGTGGAAGTATCCACACGCCTTAACCCAGGAGTGGGGAACCTACGGCCCGGGGGCCAAATCCGGCCCCCGGTTTGCCTGGATCCAGCCCCCACGGCTCAGGGCTCCTGGCCAAGCATCAGGGAGCCAACCCTGGCACTCCAGCCCTGCACCCACCCCACCCCCTCTCTGCTCCTCCACCTTATATCCCACTCCTGCAGCCTCCCACACCCGCCACCCCCTCCCACCCCAAGCCCACTTCTCGGCAGCCCCCTCCCACACCCTGAACCCCTCATTTCTGGACCCACCCCGGAGCCTTGGGGCCCCACAAAATCTACTAAGCTGGGCTCCCGGGCTCTGGTGTGTGAGGGGAATGTGGGGCGTGTTGTTCTGCTTCTGGGGCCACGTCAGAGAGGCGTGTATGTTTTTGGGGGGTTTTTGCTTCTCACTTGGGTGTGGCCTCCGACCCAGAAAAGGTCCCACCCCGTCTTAACCCCTCCGAGGCCGCCTCGCTCTAGGGAGAGTGGCCATCTTGCAAAACAGCCCCCCGGGGGCACGGTGCTTGCGCTGAGCCCCCAGGGCTTTCCACAGCACTGCCCCACGACGGGCACGTGGCTTGCGTTCACACCCTGCCCCGTGGGACCTGGAGCTGGCGTCTGGCTGGATGGGAGACCGTCCCGTCGTCCCTAACGGGGCCGGGAGGACAAGGCCTGGCGGGGCGGGCGGTGGCGGGTGAGGACGGGCCCTGCTGGCTGCACGACTGTGTCCTGCGCCGGGTGACAGCGGGAGGGGTGGGGGAGAACGGGCGAGTCGCCCGGCCCACGTTGTATCTGCAGGATGGCTTGAGCTTTGAAGACAAATGCCCGGGCAGGAGGTGCGGCCGCTCGCAGCCTGGGCCGCGCAGGAGCTGTGGCCAGGGGGGTAGGGAAAGCCCTGGCTTCTCTCCCCTGTCGGCGCCTTCTGGAGCCCTGACAGATCGTTCAGGCCGCTGGCAGACGGCAGCGTGTCGGAGCCGCACGCCGGGCTGCGGGAGGGGACCGGGGGGGCCCGCTGACAGGCAGCGCAGGCCGTTTTGCTTGCAACAGGGGCGCTGGGTTTCTTTCGCTTGGCTCCTGCTGGGCGCCAGCCCCACCCCCTCCGGGTCTGTAGGAGCCCACCAAACCCACAGTGCCATGGAACATGCGTCGCGGGGCAACAGCCATCTCCCGCCGGGGCCTAACGTCGCGCCCCACCCAGGGACCAGCGGGTCTGGCTAGCAGGGCTCCCTGCACCGGAAGGCCAGCTGTGCTCCTGGCAGGCTGGGCTCCTGCGCGGGGCGTGGGGCAGGGGTGGGATGCGCTTGGTTTAGAGGATCTGCCTCAGTAGTACAGCAGGCTGGGTCCTGGCATTGCTTGTGGGCCACTAACCGCCCCCCTTCCCCACAGCCTGTTGCTGGGCTAGCTGGCAGGCTGTGCCGCTGGCACCAAATGCCACCCTGCCACCTCCCCAGGAGGCTGGGGGGACACCCGGCATTATCCTGGCACGGGCATAGCTCACGGCACATCTCCCCCCAGCCTTCCTGCCTGGCTCACACCTCCGCCAGGTCCCTGCCGCGGCTTTCCAGTTGCTGGGCTAGGCTGTGCCGCGGACGCAGGGCTCTGGCCGAGGTATTTTGGAGAGTTTCCCAGCCCGGGCCATCTCGCCGGCCTGCAACTCGCTCGCCCCCAGCGCTAGAATCTCCCCTGACTGAAGTCATCTGTTCCCCTCCAGGCCTCGGCCCCACGGTCCCCATCACACTAAGCCCCTGTCAAAGGGCTCCCCCCATGGCAGGGCCCCTCCGGCAGGGCCCACCCCCACATCTGGCTCCTGGAAAGGGTGGGAACCGGGAGATAAAACTTTCACACGCTTGCTCGCCCGCCGTCCCTCTCCCGCCCCACCCACAGCGAGGAGTGGGACTCCCAGGGCTGCTCTTGCCGGGGTGCTGGGAGGCGTGTTGTCCCATGGTGCTGACACTCAATTCCCCTCCCGTCCCTTTGAAGTCTGCGTGCAGTGTTAAAAACAACTCGCCGTCAAAGGAGCCCTGGGGGTGGGGGCTTGGTTCAAAGCAGCGCGCCCTGCGAGCCTCCCCAGGCGCTCTCTGCTTCTGAAAGTCTCCTCCGGGGTGGGCTGGGTGGGAAAACGGCCTTTGAACCGGAGTGCTGCTGTCTGGGGGAAGCACAGCCGGCGCGTGAGCTGGAAGCTGAGCCGCAGCCCGGCGCCGGTTTTCTCTGCTCTCGACGCTCCCCACAGGGCCGGGGTCCCAGCCCCGGACCGAACCGGCGAGGCAGGATTGGCTCTCACTGGGCCCGGCCCCGTCCAGCTTTGTGCTCCGTCGTGGGCAAGGACGCCCTGAGGCGGCGGGGAGCCTCCGTCCGTTCCAGGCCCAGCTGACAGCAGAGGCCACTGGAGGAGTGACAAGCGACGGGGGAGAGGGAAGGGGACACGCCGAGGACGCAGAGAGCGCCGTCCGCTGGGACTCCGAGGCGGCTCTTTAGGCCTAGCTCGGCCGCGCGTGGATGGCGCGTGGGTGTGGGTGGAAATTCACACCGGACAATCGTGTCGTGGGTGTAGAGGGTCAATCCACTTCCTGTCAGGCTGACCACGGCGTCTCGTTGTGCCCGAGCGGCCTATTGGCGTGGCGTGGACCTGTCTGGGAACGACGTTTCCTCAGGTTACGTGCTGCGTCTGGCCATTCTCCAAGGGCACAGACGGGTGACACCAAAGCATGTGGCGCAGGAGTGGTCAACATCACCAGCAAGGAAACAACCCGCGCCCGGTGGAACCCTCCCTGCCCAGGGGGTGCCCCTGCGGGTAGCAGCCCTGCTGGGGGCCCAGAGAGACCATTGACTTGCACTGTCAGACCCCTGAGCAGGGGTGAAAGTAACTTACCTTTCTTACAGGCACTGCTGAATCACACCCCCCGCCTTGGGGTTACTCAGGCCAGGGGGTTGGGGATGTGATACCACAGTACCTGTACGAAATTTAAGTGTGGGGGGGAGTGCAGGGGGGCCTAGGGCAGAGGGCTGGGGTATGTGCGGGGATGCAGGAGGCTGAAGTTGTGGGGGAGTGCAGGAGTCAAGGTTGTATGAGGGGCTCAAGGCAGGGGCCTGGAGGTGTGCGAGGGGGGGCCAGGGGCTGGAGGTGTAGGGGTGGGCTGCAGGAGTCAGGGGAGGGGGCTGGGGAAGCTGGAGGTGTGGAGGTTCAGGGCAGGGAGCTGGAGGTGTGGGGGTGGGCTGCAGGGCAGGGGCTGGAGGTGTGGGGTGTGGGGCAGGATGCTGGAGGTGTGGGGTGCAGGGCAGGGGCTGGAGGTGTGGGAGTGCGGGGCAGGATGCTGAGGTGTGGGAGTGCGGGGTGGGGCTGGTGGTGTGGGGTGCAGGGCAGGATGCTGGAGGTGTGGGGATGCGGGGCAGGGGCTGGAGGTGTGGGGGTGGGCTGCAGGAGTCAGGGCAGGGGGCTGGGGTGGGTGTGCAGGCTGGAGTGTGGGACAGGAGTCTGAGGGCTGGGGCAGTCCCGTTGGTGACCCTGCCCTGTGCTGCTCCTGTTCCCAGCCATCTGGGAGCCGTGGGGACAGCGCTCATAGGCAGGAGAAAGAGCTAAGGTGGGCAGGGGGCTGCAGCACCCCCAGGCCTCTGGCCCTGTGCCTGAGGTCCTGTCTGAGGGCCCCACACATCCGGGGCCCTCCAGCTACCGATCCCGCACGCCTGGGGCCCCTCCGACACCCACACACCCTGCCGGCCCCGTGCCGAGTGCCAGGGTCACGCCTGCTGTCGGTGCCGCACTGCGCGCCGGGGTCCCAGCTGCCCCCCTCAACTTTGGGGGAGGGATTAAGGGCCCACCCCCAGCTGGCTCCTTCCTTACTGGCGCCCCACACTGGGGCGCACCAGCTCACTTCCGCCCTTGCCCCTGGGGGAAATGAGAGGCAGAGCAGAGGCCTCCCCACTGACCCCTGTGGTGAGAAAAGGAAAGGCTCATCCAGCCGGCTGCAGGCAGGGAGCCAGCAGGTTATGGCACTAAGGAGCAGGCAGGGCAGTGGAGCCACAGAAGGTGGGGGGGAATCCCTTGGGAGCTCCCTCAGTAGGGTGGTGACGGGGGGGTGCTGAGGCCTGGCGGGATGGGGAATGCCCCGTTCCCCACGGCGTGGATGCTCTAAGGGCGAGAGCCTGACCGCTCACGGGGAATGTCCCAGGTGGGTGCTGCTGAACCGGGGCAGTTCTGGAAAGGGAGAGGCCCCCAGCCAGGACATTAACTTTCCCTGTCTTCCTGGAAAAGCCCCTTTTGCTTAGGGGGCTGAGGCCTAGCGCCCTCCATGGGACAGGGTCAGAGAGCGCGGCCTGAACTGCACTTGCTGGAGGGACTCCTGGTCGGCCGACTCGGCTCTCTGGGCCCAGGTCTGCCTAGGAGTCGTTCTCATTCTGCTGAGGCTACCTCTGGATTCAACTCTCCCGTGTGTCTGAGGCCAGGCTTGGCCCTGCCCGGGGGATTTCCTGCCCACACGCTGCCTCTGCCCCGCTCTCTCGGGCAGGGGCTGTGCCGCTCCGCAGGGTGCCTCGGCAGGAAGACCCCTCTTCTCCTCGCGGAGTGAAACACCCCTGCCGGGGGGAAGCGCTTCAGATCCGTTCTGAGAGCCTGACGCTCTCCCCAGCTCGCCGGCTCCCTCCCGCCGGCCCTGCTTTTCAGCATGCCGGGGAGGTGAGCTGCCCGCGGAAAGCGTCTCAGCGAGGAGGGGCCCGGGTCTCGGCGCTCCGCGAGCTTGTCGGATTCCGCCCAGCTTGGCCGGCGGCCAGGGGCTGCTTTCTCACGAGGAGAGCCGTGTCGGGAGACCTGCCTCTCGGAGCCTGCTGGCGGCCTCCCAAAGAAAGCAGGGTGGGAGCATTTCCTGGGCCCTACCCCCTTCCTGAGGGTGGCTGAGAGAGGCGAACGGCAGGCTCACAGGACAACACGCCTCTCGAGATGAAGGGAGGGAAGGTTTCACTGGTTAAGTGCCCGTCGTGCAGCCCCGCCACCCGCAGCTGGGATGGAGCAGCCCCTCTGCCCATGGCACACCGTGGGTGGGGGGCTGCTTGGGCTGGGCAGGGCCTGCCATGCTGCACCATGGGCGGGGGACTGCTCCAGCCCAGCCGAGCGGGAGTGCCTCCTGCGGCACAGCATGGATGCCCTGCCACACCGCGCCACAGGTGGGGGCTGCCCCAGCCTAGCCGGGCACCAGTTAACCGGTGAGCCCAGTAAGCATGCCCGGAAGGCAACGCTTCCTGGTGAAGCAGTTAACCGCTTAACCCTTTGCACCCCTAGTGAACACTAGCTAGCTACTTCCCCTCGAAGGCGTCTTTGGTGTCACTTTGCCGAGGAGAACTGAACCCGCTGGGTGACAGGCCCCACCGGGTCCCTGCCAAGCGAGCCCCGGGAGTGAGCATGCAGGCTGAGGACAAGAGAAAGGAGAGGATGCCAGCTGTTTCGCAGCCGTCAGGCGCAAGGCGGCGCAAAGGCTGCATGTGCGTGAAGGAGCAGCCTGGCACGGTGGCCTGCTCGTCCCACCTGCGCGTGCATTATCCGTTGTGTTAGCGTCGCTTTTGGGTGTGCTGCTGCTTCCCCCGCTCGCAGTCATCCGCTGAGTTTGTGGAGCGCTGTTTCCCCGAGAGCGTGGTTATACATCTGCGCTCCAATGTGGCCTGCAGCTCCCCAGGAGAGACACACATGGGACGGGCTAGTCCTTGCCTCTCCCTTTTTCCGTGCCTGGGAGTACTCGAGCAGCCCTCGTAGCGATGGCTCCTTCGCTGCCCGGCTGGCCGGCCAACCAGCGAGGACAGAGCCAGGCGTCTTTTGGGCCTTTCTTTGTGTGTGGGGCTGAGCAAGAACCAGGAAAACGGAGAACTCAGTGCAGAACTAGCCGCTTTGGCGGGCACCAATATTTATTCCGGACCAGCAGCCCTGGACGCCCAGGGGTCCAGGCCCTCCACAAGCTGGGGAGCTTAGAGCCAGAGCGGGCTCAGCGTCTCCTGGGAGCAACACCAGCAGGATCAGGCCACACCCCCAGGTCAATTTTACTGTCCCTGTGGTCAGGGTGAGGAAACTCAGGTCCAGAAAGTCCATGTCACCACTGCCTTGGACTTTGTGCGTTCACACCCGTGCCAGCTAGGCCGGGAAGTGGAGCATTGCACACCACTTTGCACGGAGGTAAGTGGCTGCCCAGGGCAGCAGGGAGTTGGGCCTGAGCCCAGTATCCTTCACACCAGTTTTACTTCAGTGTCCTTACTCCTGCTTAGACAAGGGGAGGAGCAGCAGAGACTTGGAGGCCCTGGCCAGCACCGTCAGAAGCATGTGGCAGATACAGTGACTAGATAACAATGGGAAAAACTGAGATGGGCGTAGGGGGGTAATAGGACCCTATAGAAGAAAAAGCCCCAAATATCGGGATTGCCTCTATAAAATCGGGACATCTGGTCAAATGTCCGTGAGGTAATGTTTCCTGCGCTGGCCCGGACGGTTCTCCCCGTGCGAGGACCCTGATTGTTCTCACAATTCACCATTTCCAGAGAGCTTAGCCACTGTCCTGGGGGAAAGGCTTTTCGCTTGACACTGGCCATGAAGAAACGCCATGTTGTTTTGCCCCTTCCGCTGCCGGTGCGAAGTGCCCACAGGCCTCCATCGGGGAGGGCGTCAGGAGACTTGCCCCCTGCTGGGGCCCTTGAACAGGAAACCTCAGCACGAAGCAGATAAACATCTTCGGAGCACACACAGCAGCAGCGGCACGAGAAACGGTGACACTCATGGCGCCTGCAACAGCTTCTGGGGAAGGTAGTCGGGCTGCCCAGACCTTGACAGGGACGCATTTACAAAGGGCCCTTCGAGTGCCTCTCTCCTGCACACGGATGGATGGTCACTTGAAAGCTAATTTTACCTCAAAACGATGCTCTCTTCATAAAAATGCAACTCCGCAGTTCCTGAGGAGAGGAGAGGAGAGGAGAGGGCTTCACGTAAAGCTGCCCTAAAACCCTCTCTGCAGTGGCTGGACGCCTGCCCTAAAACTGGAGTGAATTCCTCGCTGGGCAGCTTGAAAGGGAAGAGCGGGAGAAATGTGCCATTGAAATCAGCCCCCCAAGAAGAGTTTCTGGCTGCTAAAGAATTGGTTGTCGGCCAACTGGCTGCTAAAGAATTGGTTGTTGGCCAACCCTGCTCTCCATCACGACCCGGGCCCTCACTGCCACTGCCAAGGAAGGCCGGGAAAACATTATTGGATTATCCTGTTTCCTGAGGAAGTGAAAGAAGCCGCTTCCTCCTTGTAATCAGGCAGCGCTCCTGCCCCTGACCGTGGGTCCCGCTGATTTTTATCAGGCCCTCCGGGGCTTGCTAGCCCAAAGTCTTTGAAATGTTGGTTACCATCTCACGTCTCAGGAAAGTGCCTCTGGCTTCAGTCTGACCTTGGTTTCAGTCTTCATCCGAAAGCCGAAGGACAGCGAGTGTTCCTGGTTGGTTTCCCCCATGTCACTTCAGCAGGAACCTGACTGGGCCTGCGCGTCACAGCGCTAGCCATTAGGTACCCGGAGCCAGGCAGAGAACGTCCCTGTTGCAAAGGCCTGAGTGAACCCAAGGCAACGTAAAATAGCATTCCCAAGCCTGCCGAAGGGCTCCCCGAGACCGACGCTGGAAGAGTCGTCCCCAGCTCCAGCAGCCCTCTCGGCACTTGCTTGGAGTGAGCTACCCCGCTACAAACAAACACTTCCGAAGGGGCTCTACCTTCTCGGTCTGACACAGTCCAGTGGCCAGAAACGAGCTGGGTACATTCAGATTGGAAATCTAATCCATTTGGTAACAGGGAAGGGAATTAGCCCCTGGAACAACTTTTGTGGTGGATTCTCCATCACTGCAAGAGTTAGAACAAGCTGGGGGGTGTTTCTAGAGGGATTGTATTGGGGCGGTTCTCTGGCCCATCTCCTGCAGGTCAGACTGGGCCTTGGTGTCCATGAATCCATGAGCAGTAAAAGTGTTGGCATGGCAACACGAGCAGCAGGGAGGGCTCGCTGCCCTGAATATAGTCTCGTTCGAGCCCCTCAGGAGGCTGGCCTGTCCCACGTCCGTGCAGCCAAGCTGTGCTGCTCTTTTTAGCAGGCTGGCTCCACCGGCGCTAGTGCAGGCCTGGCTCCTCAGGCTGGAAGTCGCATCTCCAGCTCCAGTGCAGACAGACGCACTGAGACTGAATCCCATTTTCCAGAGTGACTCCAGGCCAGGTTCTGAGCAGTACCGAGGTGCCTGCAGTGTTCCCTGTAAGCTGGGACTCCAGCCATGGGAAGGGGGGTCCCGAGGTTCGCTCACAAGCTCTCCTTCGATGTGCACAGGAATGCTTGCTGGCAGGGCTGCCCCAGAGGTCTTCAGATTCACAGGTCTGAGTCAGATTTAGGAACTTCACTGCACGGCGCCTAATGCCACCCCATCGCCTGTGGTCACTCTGGCTGGTGTGTGTGCACACAGGCGGGCGGGCATATGTGTTCCTGCCAAGCCGAAAGTCCATTAACCAGCTGATAGTCCGTTTGATTATGTTAACACCTGGCTGAGGTGTTGGATTTACATACAGTATTGCCATGTATATTTTATCAGGACAATAATGTTCAGCAGATTATTAGTTTTCAAATGATACCTCACAAGACATATCTTGTACAAAAGATATCACAGTCTTGTAAAAAGAGGGATTATAAGGGTACAGACTGTCACATTCCTCTCCTAATGAGTTCCCCTCCTCTGCTGCAGTGCAGCATGGTGCCACTGCAAGGCATCTGTCGGCACAATTTGGTATGAAGGAGCGCAGCTCACCATTTTCATAACACATCATAGTGCATTAGGCAGCACCCGACTGGTGTCATTCTTAATGCTGGACAAATTCACCCATTCTGGTTGGTGTGGGATTCAGCACACCTTGACTTTCCTTCTGGTTCTCATGAGGTCCTAGCACCTAGATTTTTTTTTTTTTTCTGAGTTTCAGTATTTTTAAAGGAATGTTGAGTCTTATTGAATGACATGGCTGCAGGAGAAAACCCCAAGTACTGTGGTGCTTGCAATAACATTATTAGCATTGGCAACATTGTAGTAAAATATTGGTGTGTGGCTGGGGTTCCAAATCGTGTGGTTTTTTTTAAAAAAAGACATGCCTCCCGCCCCTGTCCCTAGAGAAATTCTGCCATTACCACGAGCCTTGGGACTCAGCCCACACGCTTATTTGCAGGAGGAAGTCTTTTGCATGTTTTGAGATGCCACAGTAAATCTCTCCCTTCCTCCTTGTAAGGCTGGATTGCTAGGAGAACGGCAGTTAACCCGACTTGTAGCCACGCAGGGAAGAGACTCATCATGGGAACGTCAAAATAGTATCACGTTTATGTGGAAATGCCCAAGAGGCATCTGAGATGTAGCTTGTAATTCATCTGCCCTTACGCAAGGGAATTGGAACTTTGGCAGCAGGAGGGGCGCCTGCTTTTCTTTAATCTTTCTTTTTACAATCCCTGTGTACATGGCAGGGGTGTTCTGAAACGCTCTGAGAATATATTATCTTCTAATGGTGCATGCGACCCCAAACATTCACTGAGAGATTGGAGGGCAATCAGATTTCACACCATTCTGTCCGTGAGTGTTGGGCACTGATGTACCCCTGTGGTCTGACTGTTCCTTCCCACTAGTTCCCCTCTCGTTCACGTGGTCGTTCACACTGCGACCGAGAAGGGGGAAACATGTCTCAGAGCCAAAGCGGGTGGCTGTCAATAACAAAGACTGGCCAATGGGATGCAGGGGGAGGCGGGGCCTGGGGCTACTTGTACCTTATTGTGGAATGAGTTAGGTTTCAGCTGGGTGACGCCCCATAACTTTGGCATTTCCTGCCTTTTGAATTCATCTCTTTGAGACCTCAGTTTGTTGTCTGATGTTAGAGGGTCCCTGTGTTAATGCCCCGGGGTCAAGTCATCCTCTCTGCAGAAACAAGCCATGCTGGGGCCTCTGAATTTCAGCCGGACCGATTGGCCATTCTCCCTCCTCCCCACTGCAGCTGGTGGAGGTGCGGCCTCAGGAAGCCGTGGGAGACACGGAGGAAGTGCTTGTAACGCAGTTGAGACCCACGGCCACGGCGCCTCCTGCTGGTCACTCTGGGAATTAGCTCACCCTCTTCTAGCCGGTGTCTCGCCCGTTTTCGGCCTGCGCTCTCTCCACTCTCTCGCTAGGGTTGCCAGGTGTCCAGTTTTGAACCGGACAGTCCAGTATTTGAGCTTTCTGTTCAGGAAACAGATTGAGAAAATAGAAATGTCCAGTATTTTCTAAATAAGATGTCATGTAGATTGTGATGTAATGTCAAGTGTGTCCGGTATTTTTGTTGAAACCATCTGGCAACCCTATCTCTAGCTCAGGACCATGGCGTCCTCTTCAGGATACTGCCCGTGCCCACCACTCCGATCTCTTGTGCCAACCTAGCCCCTCGCCTCAGGGGCAAGCTGCAGTCTATAAAGGCGACTCCTCAGTGTGGTGAGGTGAAGTCCAAGGGGGACGGAGGGACCCAGGATCACCCCCTACTCTGGGTTCCGACCCAGAGACCCTCTAGCAGCAGCCTGGGCCTGCCCTCCTTACTCCCCTCCACTGCCTCTTGTTCCCTGGGCCACTTCCCCCTGACCCTTTGCACCTTCTTGGCCCTTGTGTCAAGGCTACAGTGTTGCTTAGACTCCTTATAAACAGGGCTGCTCCAGCAAGCCACCCTCTGATTGGCTTCTTATAAACCTCTGTCTGATTGGCCAGGGCTCTGCGCAGGCTCCCTCCAGCCTGCTTTAATCCCTTTTAGGAGCTGGGCTATTGGGAACCCTGCCTCCAGGAACCCTGCCATACCGACCTTGGGGCTCCCGTTGCACCAGGCCATTCCTGTCTTACATGAAAGGTGAACAGCTGGACTGGGGCAGAGATCGATCTTTGGGCCAATCTGATTCGATATTTTCATTCATGACCATGGCACCAAAAGTAGGAGTGTGCTAACGAAAATGGCTGAGACACCAAGTACCATCAATGCAGGGGAGGAGTGGAACACTGTACAGGGAGATCTGGATGGCCTTGGAGACTGGAGTGAGGGAACTAGGATGAAATTCAATCGCACACAGTGTAAGGTCATGTGTTATGGGTCTCATCATAAGCATTTCTGTGGGTTCAACTGGAAGGGCTAGAGGAGGAGAGAGACCTGGGCGTGTGGGTCTATGAAACACCTTTGTGATGCTGCTGTGAAAAAGGCAAATATGATCCTAGGAAATCATGCAAATTGGAAAACATAATCCCAACTATATGCATAAAATGATGGGGTCTAAACTAGCTGTTCCCACTCAAGAGAGGGATTTGAAGTAGGGTTGCCAGGTGTCTGGTATTGACCTAGACAGTCTGATATTTTTGCTTCCTGTCTGGTAAAAAAATTCAGAAAATACCAGACATCTAAAATGTCCAGTATTTTCTGATTTTTTTTTTCAGCCAGGAGGCGAAAATACCGGAGACCTGGCAACCCTATGACACACTCGGCAACTGGGCCCAGCCCCTACCCCTGGACCCCCTGCTTACCTGGTTCTGCAGGGAAGCTGTGTTCTGGCTCCATGAAGAAAACAAAATGACTGCCGCAAAAAGCCTAAAGAACTGAAGCCTTCCCTGGGTCTTAGTGCTCAACCGCTCCCCTCTTGCTATCCCTATTCTGACTCTGCAGGCACTTAAAGCTGTTTTAATGCGGTTTTTTTTTTTTTTTTTTTGTTCAAATACTTTGGTCTCCCTCTTTTTTTCCCCAGTGTTTTTTTTGGGGGAGGGGTGTTCGGTATTTTTGGGTAAACCATCTGGCAACCCTAATTTGAAGTCATTGTGGATAGTTCTCTGAAAACATCCCCTCAGAGCGGCAGTCAAAAAAGTGAACAGAAGGTTGGGAATCATTGAGAAAGGGCTAGAGAATAAGACCGAGAACATATTATTGCCTCTGTATAAACCCAGAGTATGCCCACACCTTGAATACTGTATATAGGTGTGCTTGCCTCAAACCTGTGCACAGCAGCCCCAATTCAGTCAGATAGTTGTGTGTTTCCTGGCTCCCGTGTCTGGACAGGGATGTGACTGCAGGAGGGAGTCTGTTCCCTTGGTGCATGGGAGGAAATGTTCCTCAAGAAAATGTGTCAAATGAGCATTATCCGTTGCCAGCAATTCTTATTACAAAGCTTTTCCACTGAATCTGTGTGCGTGTGCGTGCATAGGCAGGGCACCAGGGCAGGGGCATGCAGGCATGCACTTGGCAGGATGTATGCTTGTTGCTGACATATGGTAGCTGTAAAACCATGCTGCATCGCCGCTTGTCTCCCCACATGCGTAGGAAAAGAAAACCACCATTGTGCTGTGGTGAGGAAGGGCCAGAGCGTGTCCCAGATATCTTGGCCACCCTGTTATTCAATCCGTCCTTCTGACCATTACTGTTTTGTCCCACTTCATAGGAATGCAATGTGTATGTCTATGCACAAGAGGGCATTACAACAAGAGGGGAAAGGGCACCCACAAAGCTCAGTGCTGACACGCAGTTACTATAAGCTGAGGGACTGAAAGGCCTTTTTGATTATTCCTTTTGAACTCTGTGAAATAGTGTTGCTGCTGTTCTGTGCAGTGGGGTATTTTTTCTAATTTCTGCACATCACAGTTATACTGCAGGGGGAAAGGGCACTTTGTTAAGCTTCACAACATCCCTATTATTCACCGACTGCTAAGTAATTTGGGGCAATGACCCTCTAAAGGTCGCTTTAGTCTTGCTGGTGGGTGGTTAAATTAAAGTTACTGCTGCCATCACACCCTGTGGCAATCAGTATGACATCCTATGTTCATCCCTTTTTCCAAGACTGTGATACATTACATATATGCAAAGCATGCCATTAGGAAATTCATAATTTGCTGACCATTATTGTCCTTGTAAGCTATGTGTGGCAGCATTGTACGTTAAGTCGTAAGATTCTGTATAACATTACTGAGACCAGTGTTCCCTGTAAGCTGAGCACTTGGGCAGCCACCCAGAAGAGATTCAAATGCTGCCCAGTTGATTAGCAGAGTGCCCACAGCTGGCAGCATGTGTTTCTATGCACATCGGCACATGTCTCAGCACACATAACAACATTTATTTTGCACATGGATGGAAAAAATCAGAGGGAACACTTTACTTTCGCACTCTCCAAAAGTGCTGGGAGAGAGGTGGAAGAGCAGGGAAGTGTGGGGCTTTGTGCCTGTGTGCACCAGAGGTTCGTGGCAGGGAGATGCAGCAAGGGAGGCCGTGGGACGGCAGGTGGAACCCCAGTGAGCTGCAGGCTGCTGCGGCCCACTGAGGTGAAGGAGGGCCACTCATGTGGCCCACCCACTATTTATAGTTGCGTATCCCTGCCCTAATTGCATTGTGGATGCCCTCTCTGTTTTAGAAGCCAGGCAGAGCAGCTGTGTGTGTATGTAGCTAGGCCTGGCACATTGTGTATTTAGTAAATATGGTTATTTTCTCCCCCTTCCCTAGGCTGTGTCCGTGTGGTTCCCTCATGTCATGTTGGATGGGTACACAAAAGTCACAACTTTGGGCTTTTCAGCAATCCGAGCATGCTAGGTTATTGTAGCTGACCATACCCTGGGGCAGGCCGCCGAAGGTGATTTGGTGGCTTGCCCACCAGCTCTAACCTGTCTGTCTCCAATGGGCTGTGCACCAGAGTACCACCAATCCAAAGGCCAGCCCTTGCGACAACATGTCTGCAGAAACAGGCCAATGTTCTCCAAAGCAGGTGTCTAGCAGTGGCAGTAAATCCGTATTTCGATTTCTCAGGAGAGGACTGATCAGAAGTGCGGCGCCCACAGCAGCTCTCTCTGATGTTCAGTGGGGGCGCTAGGGGTGCTGCACCTCGGCCCCCGCGAGGGAGGACATATCTGGAAAGCCTGGTGTTTCCTTGGCTGACCGCATTGGCATTCAGTGACTCCCGCTCTGCTTCTGTCAATCTGGCTGTTTCTGAGGGCATGAAAGATAATGGAACAAGTAATTAAGGAATTCATCTGCAAACACTTGGAAGATAATAAGGTGACAGGTAACAGTAAAGAACAAATCATGTCAAACCAATCTGATAGTTTTCTTTGATAGGATAACGAGTCTTGTGGATAAGGGAGAAGCAGTGGATGTGGTATACCTAGACTTTAGTAAGGCATTTGATACGGTCTAGCATGATCTTCTTATCAATAAACTAGGCAAATGCAACTTAGATGAGGCTCCTATAAGGTGGGTGCATAACTGGCTGGATAACCGTTCTCAGAGAGTAGTTATTAACCGTTCACAGTCACGCTGGAAGGGCATAATAAGTGGAGTTCCGCAGGGGTCTGTTTTGGGACCGGTTCTATTCAATATCTTCATCAACCATTTAGATATTGGCATAGAGAGTATGATTATTAAGTTTGCAGATGATACTAAGCTAGGAGGGGGTTGCAACTGCTTTGGAGGACAGGGTCATAATTCAAAATGATCTGGACAAACTGGAAAAATGATCTGAGGTGAATAGCATGAAGTTTAATAAGGACAAATCCAAAGTGCTCCACTTAGGAAGGAACAATCCATTTCACACATACAGAATGGGAAGCAACTGTCTAGGAAGGATCTAGGAAAAAGCAGAAAGGGACCTAGGAGTCATAGTGGACCACAAGCTATATATGAGTCAATGGTGTGACACTGTCGCAAAAAAAGCAAACATGATTCTGGGATGCATTAACAAGAGTGCTGTGAGCAAGACACAAGAAGTCATTCTTCCACTCTACTCTGCGCTGACTAGGCCTCAATTGGAGTATAGTGTCCAGTTCTGGGCACCCCATTTCAAGATGTGGAGAAATTGGAGAAGGTCCAGAGAAGAGCAACAAGAATGATTAAAGGTCTAGAGAACATGAGCTATGAGGGAAGACTGAAAAATTTGGGCTTGTTTAGTTTAGAAAAAAGAGAAGACTGAGAGGGCACATGATAGCGGTTTTCAAGTACCTAAAAGAGTGTTACAAGGAGGAGGGAGAAAAATTATTCTCCTTGGCCTCTGAGGACAGGACAAGAACCAATGGGCTTAAACTGCAGCAAGGGAGGTTTAGGTTGGACATTAGGAAAAACTTTCTACCTGTCAGGGTGGTTAAACACTGGAATAAATTGCCTGAGGAGGTTGTGGAATCTCCATCTCTGGAGATATTTAAGAGCAGGTTAGATAGACATCTATCAGGGATGGTCTAGACAGCGCTTGGTCCTGCTGTGAGGGCAGGGGACTGGACTTGATGATCTCTTGAGGTCGCTTCCAGTTCTAGTATTCTGTGATTCTATGAGCACCACTTGAAATAAAAATGACAGCAAGGGAACCATAGATGCAGAGCTGATGCTTCCGAGGACAGTGGCTGACTGTTTCGGCGTGACAATAGGAGCGTCACTTTTGTCACTGCCCCCCCCTCGCCTGACAAAAGCCTCATTGTGGAGTGATTGAAAAAGCCATGTTTCATTCAGGGCACCTGTTCCTTGGCAGCAGTCAGTCAAGGGTGGCTGGCTGTCCTGGCAAGTCGCTGTTTGTCAGCGATGTGCTGGAAGAGAATGCCAGTTAAAAATAAACAAAACCGAGCAGGGTTTAAAACTGGCACATTCCTTTCCAAGAGGGTAGCTACCAGGGGCAGCTCAATGAGGATGACCTGACTGGCTTTCAGGCGTCAGGAGTTACCACAAAATGGCCCTGAGGGAGAATGGGATATGACACAGCTTTATTTCAAGGCGATTCAGTGACTTAATCAGGAAAAGCTTTTCTTTTATGCTCAATTTGCTCCATCTTTTGTAGACTATTTTCCGACAAAACCACCCCTCCTGAGAGAGGCAAGCCGGAACAGCTGCAGGTGTCCCCACAGCTGACAAAGACCCCTTGTTAATCAGCTCTGTGATATGTCGTTTGGAGCCCTCCCCCGCCGCCACGACCTAAAGCAAAAACCGGACGCCCGGTCAAAAGAGCTATTATCCTAGAATTTCTTAACCACCACTGTTGCTCTACAGCAAGCAGAGGAGGCATCCCCCTTGGATAATGTGCCCCCAAGCCAAGAAATTGCTGCATTGGTCACTGATCGACTTGTCAATTCTCAGCACTCTGGGCAGAGATGGGAATTCAGCTGGGACCTACCGTGCCAGCAATCCGCTTGTTTCTTCTCTTCAGTTCTTCTTCTACCAGGCTTCCTCGCGTCGCTGCTTTGAGCCAGCTCCAAATTTTAGCCAAAGCCTCACAACTGTTTCAACGATGACACTCGAGGGGAAGCCAAATGCCAGACGTTGCGTTAGTAACGCTGCCCAGCTCCTACAAAGGACAGGTTGCAGCAGCACCAGAAACAAACTGGAACACCACGAGAAAGAGAGGGGAACTTGGATTTTCGGGGACAGATGTGTTAAGACGGTTTGAGGCGCAGCATGGTTTGATGGACTGGACGCGGCTCTGGCAGACAGGAGCTTTGGTTTCTAATCCCACCTCTCCTGATGAATTGCTACATGGACGTGCTACGTAAAACACAAAGCATTGATAATGACAGGGCTGTCCACAGGGAGCTAACTTTGCTGAGGGACGATTCAGAGACCAATTGAATATGTTCCTTTTTATGTCTTACGAGAAGATTGAATTGGTGTTGCTCGGGTCCTTAGCTCAATTCATTTTTGTTTTGGGGAAAATAAAATGAATGGCCTGCAGGCTGTCTGCGGGGGGGGGCAGCCCCAGCCTCCAGTGCCCCCCTCTTGCCTGCAGGCTGTCCGGGGGGGACACAGGCGCTGAGGGCTGGCCCCTGCCTCCAACAGTTCCCCCATGGCCTGCAGCCTGTCTGCAGGGGAGCCGGGCTCTGGGAGCTGGCCCTGGCCTGCAGCACCCCGCCTTCTATGACTTGCAGGCCTGCATTCTGTCTGGGGCTGAGGCTGCGGCCCCCATCTTTCCTGGGTGGGGCCAACTCTGTTTTGGAGTAGGGGGGGCACTTACCCACTCTGTTGCTATACTGCCCCCAGCTGGCCAGTTTCTTACTCGTGCGCCTCCCCCCCAGTGGTCACTGTGCAGTATAGCTGTCCCCTGTGCTCACTGGTGACTGGGAGTATCGCATCCCTCCTCGTTCTGTCCCTCCCTTTCCGTGTTTGGGAAACCAGTTCCATTCCCAGCACGTCCCGCTTTCCTGGCACAACCAACCCCTGACCTTCTTTTGAGTTAGCGTGAGAGGGAAGCTGCTTATCGAGTTTGGTGGTCCTCGCTCTTGCCATTTAGGCGGAGTTCTTGAACAAACAGGCTCACAGACAGACAGACGGACTCACGGACAGACAGACGCACAAATATCTGACACAGCTATTGATATATTTTAGAAATGTGCCTCCACCTGTCCGTGAGTTTGTTTGAGGCTTTTCCTCACTGTTACCAACCTGGCCAGTTGGGCACTCCTCGTTAGGTTGTTAATTTTTTCAGCTTTGCTGTCTCTGACACGCTAAAAAGAGTTTGTGAGCCGCTCTCCTTTAGTAACACAGTGGGAATATCGGAGCTGTTATACGGACACGTGTCTCTGGGCTTGCTTCAGGTCATATGATACACCGTTCATTCAGCACTCACAGAAATGGTGCACCAGATGAGAACTACAGGGTTACCAGAGGTGCTGTAATTTCATTTTATCACTGTGATAGGTTTATATATTATAGGGGGGTTATCAGCAGTTTTCATAGAATCGTAAGCGCTCATAAGGACCTTGAGAGCTCATCTACTCGAAATACCTGCAGGGATGCAGAACCAAGTACACCCAGACCATCCCTCAGAGGTCCCTGGAGGTTTTTAAGACCAGATTGGGCAGCGATGGGATTCCACAACCCCCTTTGAAGCCTGTTTCAGAGCTTAACGAACCTTATCATACAAAGATTTTCCTAATATCTAACCTAAGCCTCCTTTGCGGCAGATTAAGCCCTACCTTCTTGTCCCACCTTCAGTGCACAAGGAGAATAACCGATAACTGTCCTCTTTATAACAGCCCTTAGCAGCCTGGAAACTTGTTGCCAATTCCCCCCTCAGCCTTATTTTCTCAAGACAAAACATGCCCAGGGTTTTTAACCTTTCCTTCGAGGTCAGGTTTGCGAAACCTTTCACTGTTTTTGCTGCTGCTCTCCTCTGCGGTCTCTCCAGCTTCTCCCCATCTCTCTGAAATGTGGCAGCTAAAATGGGACACAGTACTCCAGCAGAGGCCTCAACCGTTTTGAGTAGCGGGAGACAGTTCCCGCCCGTGTCTTACATGCACCCCACACTCCTAGCAATACACCCCACAATGATTTTAGCCTTTTTCACAACGATCCCACACTGCTGATTCCTATTCAGTTTGTGATCTACTGAAACTCAGGGACCCTTTTCAGCAGTACTGCTGGCTCGCTAGTTATGCCCCTTTATGGAGCTGGGCATTTGATTTTTAACTTCCTAAGTGTAGTGCTTTGCACTTGCCGTCACTGGCTTTTATTTTTCTTAAACAGCTTATTAAATTAAATTAAATTGCTGTGGGAGGCTCTAGATCAGTGGTTCTCAAAGTGTGGTCCATGACTGTCTTGCAGGTGGCCATGAGATCAGACTTGCCCCCTTCCCCAGCAGCGGGGAGCCCACGCTCCAGCCCTGCAGCTCCCTTCCTGCCGTAGTTGGAGCACCAGCTTCCCGCTGTGTGGGGAGGGAGCCAGAGCCTTGCAGGCCGGATCTGGTTCATGGGGGGAGGAAATGTCTCCGCGTGCTGATGCTTCCCTTCTCCCAGCTGGGGGAAGGGCAGCACAGGAAACCGCTTGCCAGAATCACAGCCAATGGTAGCAGTGGGGGGGGGGGGTGCCTGAGAGCGACGGGATGCATGGAGCCAGGTAAGCATCCCCCATACTCTTCCCGCTGAGACCCTACATCTTCATCCTGCTCCTGCACCCTCTCTCCTGCCCAGATCTCACACACCCCACCTGCACCCACCTCCTGCCCAGAACTCCACCTTCAGCCTGCTCTGCACCCGCCCTCCTGCCAAGACGTCACATGCCCCATTTGCACCCCACCTCCCACCCAGACTCTGCACCCCCATCCCCTTTTACACCTCACCACACCTCCTGCCCGGGACCGCACCTCAGCCCGCTCCTGCATCCAACCTCCCACCCAGACTTTGCACCCCCACTCCCTTTTCCACCCCCCCACACCTCCTGCCCAGACCCTGCATCCCCATCCCTATCCTGCTCCCTGACAGCCCCCTCCCACACACTGAACCCCCCATTTTGGCCCCACCCTAGAGCCTAGGGAGGTCTACAAAATCCACTAGTCCTGGGTCCCCAGAAGAGGTAACGTGGCTTGTGGGCGGGTCAGGCTTGGGCAGGGAAAGGGGCAGGCTTTGCGGATGCCTGGGGGGGTTGGATCAGGCACTGGGGGGATGAGGCAGGTCAGGCTTTGGGGATGGTGGTGGGAGAGGCTGGGTTAGGCTGTGGGAGTCGGGGGGTCGGTTCAGTCTTTGGGGAGGCAGGTCAGGCTTTGGGGATGGTGGTGGGAAGAGGCTGGGTTAGGGTCGGGGGTCGGGGGTCAGTTCAGTCTTTGGGGAGGCAGGTCAGGCTCTGGGGATGGTGGTGGGAAGAGGCTGGGTTAGGCTCGGGGTCGGGGGCGGTTCAGTCTTTGGGGAGGCAGGTCAGGCTTTGGGGATGGTGGTGGGAGAGGCTGGGTTAGGCTCTGGGAGTCGGGGGTTCAGTCTTTGGGGAGGCAGGTCAGGCTCTGGGGCTAAGGGAGGGGCAGGTCAGCCTCTGGGGAGGGGCAGACTTTGGGGCAGGCCGGAGGCGGGGGGCAGGCTTTGGGGTCGGCAGGCAGGGGAGGGACATGCTTGGGGGGTCAGGCTCTGAGGACGGGGAGGCTCAGGGTTTGGGGCTGGTGGGGAGTTTTGGTTCAGGCTCTGGGGGCGGGGTCAGGCCCGGGGCAGGAGCCGCAGGAGGCGGGGGCAGGAGCCGCAGGAGGCGGGGCCGGGAGCCCGCGGGCGGGGCGGCGCTGCGCTGCGCCGGGGGAGGCTGCTCGGGCCAGCGCTGCGCTGCGCTGCGCTGCCGGGAGCCGCGGGCCAGGTGAGTCTCCCCGCGCACATGGTCCCGCAGCGGGGTGCGGGGGGGGGGCTATGGGTCGCTCTGCCCCGAGGCGCGCGCTGTTTGCAAAGGGGGTTGCTCCGAGCCCTTCCCACGCAGCGGGGCTGCAGACGCGCCTGCCTCGGTGCAGCTGCCCGGTCTGCAGCGGCGCTTACGGACCAGCCCCAGCCGCCTCCCGTGCGCCCGCTCTGCCCGGCCGGGCGCCACCCTCCGGGCTTGTGCCTGCCCGCCAGCCCCTGGGCGGTACCTGCACGTGCTTGAGCGAGCCGGGCTGAGCCCCGCGCTTCCGGACCTGCCCCCCAAAAGCCCGTGAGATCGGGGCGCGGCGTGGCCCTGGGCAGGGCTGAGCCCCCTCGACCAACCCGTGAGTGATTCCAGGGGCATCGGGGTTAGCAAGTTCCTACCTGTGGCTTGAGTGTCATTCACACGTGTTGCGGTGCGTTAGGCACCGCGGTGGGGTGGGTTGCGGGAGAAGTTTGCATTTAAAATAACAGGGCAGCTCTCTCCCTCTGTGGGCAGAGTGACTTTCCCCTCGCTTTGTAGTTAGCTTCACAGCGCCATGTGGCTTGTCATCCGTGGGACTGCTAGGAACAACGTTTTATATAGAGGCGCCTGCTGAATAATGTGGATTTTGCATGGCGGGGGGTTGCAGCTGGTGTCATCCTTTCCCAGAGTTTGCATGATTTTAAGATCTTTCCATTTGTCCCATCATGTAGCCCTGGGGGAAATTCTGCAGTTGGTGCATTTGGAGCCTTAGTCAAATTGTAGAGTTCCTCCAGGACTGATTCCTGCTTTTCTGGACCTGTGATAGTATCCAAACGTGTAATTTCCCGTTGATTTAAAAAGTAGTCATTATGTACTACATAATGCAAGTAAAAGGTAAAGTTTTGCTAACAGTTTAATTACAGCAGTAGGGCTTTATAGAGTAATAGTGCTTCTCAGTGTGATTCAGGAAGCTGGTTTTTTTTAAAAAAAAGCTTCCAACCAGAATAGAATGTGATCTTCTATTCTAGTCCTTTTGACTCCGAAGATAACTTCATGGATGCAAATAGTTTTACCTTTGGCTATTTATTTAATACCAGGGAATGTGTGATTAATTAAATGTCTGATAATGTACACATTTTCAAATGTGGAATTATGAAATGTACATGCAGGGACTTAAATAGTACAGGCACAATGAGGTAAAAAAATTAACTAATTATTATTGTTTGCAGAATTTCTTTTTACCTAACACACTGCAAAGGATATTGGGATAGAGAGTCACAAGAACAAAGAGGAATGGTTTGTGGGTCACAGGTGAAAAAAGGTAGAGATCCCCCAATGAGTGTATTTCTTAGGGCAATTACATACCAAATTATTATTGGATTTTAATTTAATTACATTGAAAATGAAAACTAGACAGGAAGCAATTTCTGGAGTCTTTGATGTGGATTTAAGCAAACTTCATTGTTACTGCCCCCTCCAATTATTTTTATGGTGGTAATAATTTGTCTTCAAGCGTCATATGACAATATAGTCCATGTGTGGCCACTTCAGCAATTTTTGTCATGGTATTAAACATATTTCCCGTGATAATCCTTTTGTCAACTTTCTGATCCCATTACTGGTATGAAAGGGAAATTCTGACACCCTCATCTCCATACAGACATTCTAAGTTCTAAAACAGGTAACTATTGCATTATAAATCCAAAGCAATTTGAAACATCTGAAGGGAAAATAAAAAAGAATATATTATTTTAAAAAAAAATCTAGGCTACAGTAATATGTTATGGTGAATTATGGAGCTCTGGCATTCACGCTATTGTTCATGTTGCACTTAAGTGTCCATTCATATCATATTTTGCCCCCTTCTGGAATCCACCAAAAAATAATGTTTGACTTACCTCCAGACCTAAGTTTACCAATTTTAAGGTAGGCTTTTCTAAAAACAAGAGACGCAGATCAGACAAGTGGTCCCTGAATTATAATATTCTAACTTTTGTTGCCACTTTACCGCAGTTAAATAGAACATAGTTAATTTGTAAAAGTCTCAGAGGGGTAGCTGTGTTAGTCTGCCACTTAAAAAAAAAACCAAAAAAAGAGTAGTCCTGTAGCACCTTAGAGACTAACAAAAAAAATTGTGTGCATGTGTGTATAAATCATGAGCTTTTGTGGGCAAAAGCCACTTCCTCAGATGAGTGGAGAAAAAGAGATGCACCAAACTTTAGCTGATCAAAGTGAACTTTTAAATTTGGACCATGGCAAAACATTGTTGATTCTTGTGAGCTTAGTGTAATGCACCAAATCTGCACCCTTCTCAGCCACCCCATGGGTTTCCTGGGGTTAGCTAAACTGTGCCTGCTTTCTGAGACTCCAATCCCAAGGATTTCCCTAGGGGGCTAGGGTCAGGGGTCTGTTGTGAGACTTGGGGGGTTAAAATTTAAATGTAAATAGAATTTAAAGTTGGCAGTAAAGAAAGGAGAATGACTGAAAATAGAGAAGCCATTCTTGGGGGATTTCCTCTTTCCGTTACCGGGGAGGAAAGAGGGACAGGATTCCTGTCTGTAAGTAATCCAGGAGCAGAGAGTGGTTAATCTGCGTGTGGTCAATTTCAGGCTTGCAGACAATAGGCTATTTCAGTTAACTGGCACTATTCTTTGTAAGGATAGGTAAAACAGACCAGAGCTTTCTCTCTCTCAAATCGGATCCAGGAGCAGATTAACAGCATTTCTGTCTGGAAATGGTTTCTGTTACTTTTCCATATAATCCTGATTTAGGCTGTAATTGCTGTTAAATTTCAGGGAGGGGAGGGATGATAGTTGCCAGGGCATTAGGTTACAGAACTTGCTTCTAGGGATGTAAAAGGTTAACCCCCTGCTTCAGCCCCACAGGGGGCCTGCTGCGGATAGGGGCTGCTCTTGTCCAGAACAGCCTCTATCCCCAGGAAGTCCGACCTGCCATGGACAAAGGGCTGATCTGGCAGGGGCTTGGAGCTGGCAAGGGGACTGGGAGCTAGCAGCTAGCTCCATCCAGTGTGGGGCTGGGAACAGAAACCTGGGGAGCTGGGGGCTGTTCCAGAGAGGTTGGAGTGGTCCCCCGCCCAGGATCCCGCTTAGTCTGTTAAACATTGGGTTAACCTAACGTTTAACCGGTTAACTCATTAACCGGGATTTTACATCCCTCTTTGTTTCCCCAGCCCTGGTTTTTCTAGGAGTAATTTTATTTTGTAAAGGGGATTCATAGAATCATAGAGCTGGAAGAGACCTCAGCAGGTCATCAAGTCCAGCCCTCTGCCCAAAGCAGGACCAATCCCCACTAAATCAACCCAGCCAGGGCTTTGTCAAGCCAAGACTTACAAACCTCTAGGGATGGAGATTCCACCCCTTCCTAGGGAACCCATCCCAGTGCTTCCCCACCCTCCTAGGGAAAGAGTTTTTCCTAATATCCAACCTAGACCTCTCCCACTGTAACTTGCGATTCCTCATCCCCGATCCCATTTTCACAACCATGAATAGATAGTGACCAGACTAACCCTCTGTATTAGCTGCCCCTTACCCTTGATCCGGAGCCAGCGCGAGCCCGTTTATATGTGCTCATTAAACAATGAATTAATTCTCGAAGGGGTGCCGCCTGTTTGCTCTGCCCTCCATCCTCGTGGTAGAGTTGTGCATAGACGTTGAGGTGTTTTAGCTGCTTGTGTGGGCTTTACCTAAGCAGCGAAAGAAGCCTTATAAACAGTGAGCCTTTGTAGTGAAAGCTGAGTAAGTGTAATTATAACCTTCCCCCTTCCCCACTTAATAAAAATCTTCCAATTCTCACAGATAACATGTTCTGCCTTTCCAGGGGGCTCGGCCGCAGGACAGTGCGTGTCTTTCAGACGAGCTCGAGAGGCTGAACGCAAGATGAACCGAGGAGCTCAGCATACAAGATGCAAAGGGCCATCTGTGTGAACCAGGAGGGCCTGAAGATGTCTGTGTGCAGTCACTTTGTGGAGCACATTTGGAAGCCTGGCTCCTGCAAGAACTGTTTCTGCCCCAAGCGTTCACACCGGCTGCAGGCGTCCCTGGAACCGGAAGCAAGTAACTTGCCCTCACGCATCCTAAATGGAATTAGAACCAAAGCGGAGGCTGCACCTCCAGAGGATGAGTCTGGAGTTGCCTCGCCGTACTCGAAGCCAACGATTGCCGTGAAGCCAACAATGATCAACCCAGATGTGTCTGACGCATGGGCGGATGTGAATATGAATGCAGATATCTCGCAGGTAATGATTAATAAGGGGTGTGGTGGTTTACAGTGCTGCACCCGTTATAATATTTGCTTTTGGTGGGGAGCAAAAAAATCTTTGCTACGACAAGGCTAGTGTGCGTCTACTTCCATTGCTCTTTAATTTGGGGGTCTGTGGGATTTTTTAAGCCAATATATTTTTTGCCTCCTATGTTTTCCATTTGATTTTTGAACCCTTGACATCAGATTTGTGTTTCTGATGCAAAATGCTTGGCTTCCTGAGACACCACTTGCTAAATCTAGTGGGACTTCGAATAGTCCAGTGTAAAGCTGATACTTTGAAATAGTGTTACATAGGCTCCTGTTACATTTTTAATTTTTAATTGTGGAGAAAGTCCAGAGAAAAGCAACAGAAATGATGAAAGGTCTAGAAAACATGACCTATGAGGGAAGACTGCAAGAATTAGGTTTGTTTAGTCTGGAAAAGCAAAGACTGAGAGAGGACGTACTAGTTTTCAAGTACCTAAAAGACTGTTACAAGAGAAGAAGTTGTTCTGCTTCTTGTCCTATCATCAGACATTAAGAAACAGGCTTAAATTGCAACAAAGGAGGTGGTTTAGGTTGGACATTAGGAAAATCTTCCTAACTGTCAGGGTTGTTAATAAATTGGAATAAACAAATAAATTGCCTAGGGAGGTTGTGGAATCTCCATCATTGGAGACATTTAAGGGCAGGTTAGACAGACACCTGTCAGGGATGGTCTAGATGGTGCTTGGTCCTGCCATGAGTGCAGGGGACTGACTGGATTTGATGACCTCTCAAGGTTCTTTCCAGTTTTATGATTCACCCAGATCATCAACGCCTCTCTCCCCCCGCCCCATCAGCTGTTAATGGCTCGCAGTCAGGGCAGATAACCGAGCAGCCTCGATGTGAGTGTGGTGCTGTTCCATTGTCAATCTCCTGAGTCGTTCAGTCCCCCTTATCTTCCTCACTAGGGTGGATGAAGGGCGGATGGCGTATTAAGCGATGGTCACATCCAGAGATGGGACTAAGCAGCCAAGCTGTGTTTCTCCCAAGATCTGTGGGCGTCCGGCTCTGGAGTTCTGGTTCCGAGCCCTTCCGGCTCTGCCAGATAAATACTTGGTGAGGACCATGAATACCGTGTGTGGGTTACGGTATCTTTGCCCGATCTCACTTCTCTGCTATCCCTGAATTCCCTGCCTCAGCAAGCTGATGACTGGTGATGCTAGCCCCACTGAGCAGAGGAGGGGTGTCTGCGGTACAGCGGCCCGGCAAGTTCTTCCTCCAGTGGCTGATCATTGCAGCGATGTGGCATTTATCCTGCACCAGCCAGCCCTTGCTTTGAAAAAAAGGCTGCTCCTGCTGAGCCAGAGAGCCAGCTGTACCCTTCCCCCATCTATTTCTGGATTAGGGATGCGGGTAATCAGCTAATGGAGTCGTCGATGGAATTTCCGTCGACGACTCGATTAGTCGATAAGGAGGGAGACTGCAGAGCTGCAGAAGGGCTAAGCTCCCAGCCCTGGGAGCTAACCCCACTGTGGCTCTGCCTTTTAAATGTATTAAGAGCTGCCAGGCTCTTAATACTTTCAAAAGGCAGACGCAGGGGAGGAAAGGGGGCATGCAGGCAGGGTCAGGAGTGAGCCGGGAATCATCCTGGCTTCTATTAATACATTTAAAAATCAGATGAGTGGGTGGAGGGACGAGGAATGAGCCAGGTCTCTCTCTCCCCCCCCCTCTCCCCGCTGTGCCTCTACTTTCTTAAAATGTATTATGAGCCAGACAGCTCTTAATACATTCAACAGAGTCGGGAGGGAGAGAGCCGGGACTGCTCCTGCCCCGCCCCCGTTCCCCCAACGTCTGGGATTGGATGTGAGCCAGGAATCAGCTGATTCCCAGCTCACGCTGGTCCCCCGCTACCTACGCCTTTGCCTCTTTTGCCCTCCCAGAGATGGTGTTGGGGGGAACTGGCTTGTAAGCTGGCTCCTGCCCCCCTTCCCTTGCTGCCTCTCTCTGATAGAAGCAGCGGGGGAGAAGCGACAAGTCGGGTCACTACCCAGCTATCTGATAAGCATTTGCTCATCGGGTAGTCGCCTAGTCGCTTACATCCCCATTCCACATACAGCCACACAGAGGCGACTCGTGAAGGGGAAACCCCGGGGGGCCACTGGCCACAGGACCCTCTCCAACCGGGGGAAGGGCTGGGGCAACCCCACCCGTGTCCTGCTCCTGCTCCGCCCCTCCTCCTCCCCCAGTTGATGTGACCCAGGGAACTAGTGGGGCTGGGGACAGGTGTCCCTCCTCCCTCCCCCCACACCCAGCAGCTGCAGAGGGAAGTGGAGCAAGGCAGCCCCTGCTGCTTTGCCCCCCGCCTGGAGCAGCGCGCCAGGAGACCCACGCAGCTGGGGCCACCTTGCCCTGCTTCCCCTGCTGGTGAGTGTGGGCAGGCCGGACCCCTGCTGCAGCTGCCAGGCATCGTCCCCTCCCGCCCATGGTGTTGGGGGGACAGGCGCCCTGTTTGCTGGGCGCGTGTGTGGCCACTAAGGAGAGATTTCACTGCCGCCCTGCTGATGAGCAGTGCCCCACAGTGAGACTTGTGCTTCTGCCTGTCTCGGTGCCCACAAGTTATTCCGCCTGCAGATGGAAAAGAGTAGAGGGGATGTGGCCCCACGCACTGCCCCTGAGCGGCAGTGGCTATTAGCGAGCCGCTTTAGAGTGGAGTGGAATAGAAATGCTCCGCTGTATTTTATTAGGATTTCAGACCCTGCCTTGCGGCTGCTTAGAGCCAAGTTCTCACCTAGGCATGGTCGCCTCAATGCAGTTCAGCTGCTTTCAAGCCAGTGGAGTTACACTGGTTTTCCTCCTGCTGGTGATAGCAGAACCTGGCCGACGGTGAAGTTTCTCTCCCATCTAACCAGATTCTGCCATCTCCAATCCCTAGGAAAGTAGCCGTTGAGTGGTTAGCAGGCCTGGGTTGCACTCTGCAGTCCATGGGAATCTCGCTTCTCATCCCTTATAAGAAAAATGGTCACTGGCCGATGGCGGAGGGAGGTGGTAAGGAAGGATCCAGGATTCCTGGTCTTGCTAAGGCTGCTCTCCAGTAGGAGTAAAGATACTGGTCTTCAGAGCGAGGGGCGCATGCCCCCAGCTGCGTACAGTAGAACATCCGTTTCGAACACCTCCGGAACGGGGGCTGTTCCGGGCTCTGAACCGTTCCTCACGCTGGACAAAGTGGGCTGGTGGCTTCTTTCAAAAGCTGACGGCCAAACCTGGACTTGACTTACAGCTTTGAAACTTCACTGCGCCAAAGAAGAATGCTGCTTTTTAGCCATCTTAAAGGAAAGACGCATAGAAACAGGGTCTCCACCTTGTCAAATCTTCTTTGAAAATTTCTAGTTTAATTTTTTTGTTTGGCAGTTTACATTTAATGCAGTAGTGTACGGTAGTTGCTTTTTGTTGTCTCTGCCACGGTCCGATGTCACACTTCGGGTTCCCGATGCGGTGTGTGGTAGGGATGTAAAGGACTAGTTGACTATCCGATACGCAAATGCCTGGGGTCAGCTGTTCCGTGCAGCATTTAAAAGCAGCAGCGCCGCGGGGAGCCCGGGATCAGTGGGGGACTCCTGAGCTGACCCTGGGCTCCGTGCGGCGCTTCTGCTTTGAAATGCACAAGAGCCCTCGCTGGGGCTCTTGTTCATTTCAAAGGCAGAACGCGGAAGTGCCTATCCACTAGTCGAGTTGTTGATGGAAATTCCATCGACTACTCGACTCGCAAATTAATCGCTACTTAACATCCCTAGTGCGTGGTTGACTGCTCGGCTCCTAACTCTGAGGTTCTACTATAGCTACTAGAAGGGCTTCTTGCCAGATAGGCCCTTGCCAGTTACACTGTAAATTCCCCTGTAATGAAGTGTGTTTTCCTGGGGGAGCCCCTTCCTTCTAGGAGAGGTGTCCCTAGCCTCTGTTTGTCAGAGGGTGGAGATGGATGGCAGGAGAGAGATCGCTTGATCTGTTCAGTTCACTCCCTCTGGGACACCTGGCATTGGCCACTGTTGGCAGACAGGACACTGGGCTGGATGGACCTTTGGTCTGACCCACTATGGCCGTTCTTATGGTTTATAAATGGGAAAGGGGAAATAACGCCACATGGAAGAAATACTCTTTGTAATCTGGGAACACTCAATTATGTGCTGATGACTCTACATCGAATATACCCGTACCGTACGGCAGGTTGAAGCTGTTACTGCCTCTCCTGGGTAAGAGCCGGACTACGAAGGAAAAGGGATACCACCTTCGTTACACTGACATAATGAATAATGCCAGCACTGCAAAGGGCGCAGAAAGCAGGACAAGTGTAGCTAGCCGACAAGGTTACAGGAGTTACCTGTGTGGTGAGTACTAGGGTTGTTAACCGGTTAAACGATTAAAATGATCCCGGTTCACCATTCACCAAGGTGGCGTCCCTCTTGCCGGCTGACACGGCCAGCCACTGGAGTGAACGGGTAAGGTCTGGTTAACGGTAAATCTAATGCTAACTGGTTAACCTCTTACCTCCCTAGTGAATCCACAGGCGCAGAACAGAACTGACCACGCACCGGAGGGGGGTCTGCCACGATCTGCCTTTTTCTTTCTTTTAACGCATACCCTGACCACGTGTTTTTACCTTTGGCCCACGTAGGTCAGCCGGAGAATGGCGTCTGAAAACCACCCCCTTGCGAAGCCGGGGGAAGCGCAGCGGACGTGCCTCGACCATTTCAGCAGCAGTGCTGTGAGGAAACCCTTCCTTCACGCCACACCGAACGATTGTGTCCCTCCGTGCCTCCAGGGCTGCTCCAGAGGGGGCCTGGCCAGCCTGGAAAGCCAAGGGGAAAGAACTGTCCCCTTCCACAGTTTGGCGTTGGAGGGCGAGTTGGGTGGCTGGGAGGACAGAGCTGTGCTTCGGAACAAGGAGAAGTTTGCCTTTCCACAGAGGGGGCTCTGCCAGCCGCCATCAGCCTTGGCTGACAGCAGCCCTGCTTCCACCCCGGACTCTACCGGCTGGCCACGCCTTGGGCAAGGAGAAGGCACGACGCTGTCATCAGTGAGCAGCGACGGCCGCAGCTCTCCCGGCACAGAGAGCGAAAGTGGGGAGTACTGTTCAATCGCACGCTGTAGCATGGAGAGTCCTGCCCCCTCGGACGCCCCCTCTCCACAGGGCCGGGTGGCCTGGAGCAACGGCGGGAAGCCAGCCCCGCGGTTCTGGGGGCGGCAGGACGCTGCGGCGAGTCCTCAGGCAAAGACGAGGGCCGTCCAGCGGTGCGAAGAGGAAGGCAGGCGGTTGGACGTAGACTCTGGTTTTCAAAAGGAACGTTGTTTACAGGACTCTCCTCAAAAGAACGCCCGTCCCCAGCGAAACCCGTTAGCGCTTCTCCCTGGTGCTGCCACCGCCTGTCCGACGGCGTGTTGAGCCGCAGCGGGAGCAGCAGCCCACTCGCTTTGCCTCAAGAGAGCGACTACTGTGCTCTTCTTGAGCCATCGCATCTCCCCAGAGGCAGCCCCGTGGAAAACGCGAGCGACGCGCCGAGCCCGGCCCTTGCCTCACGACCTGCCCAGCACGCGCAGCCTGCCCCCAGCGAACCCATCTATGCTGAGAGCACCAAGAGGAAAAAGGTGCAGCCAAATAGTTCTGGTGCGCCAAGCAAGAGAGAGGGCCCGGCACGCAGTCCTCTCAGGGAGCAGGCCTGGGGCCTGTGGAGAGAAGGGCCGCAGGGCCCGAGCAATGGGAGGGAGTACCAGGACCCGGCCACGCAGGTAGCAGCGAAGATTACAATTATGGCAGCGCACACAGAGGAGGATAACCGGACGATATTTCTGAGCAGCCCAGACTCTGCCGTCGGGGTCCAGTGGCCCTGCGCTAGCCCCACCTCTCATCCAGACTTTGCGATGCCTTCGCCTTCCTTCAGGCACCGAGAGGGCTCCCAAGCCAGCAGCGAGATGGGTTCGGGGAAAGCAGCCCCTGGTTTCACCAGCCAACGCAGAGCCAGGGCATCGCCAATGAGAGTCCCACTGTTCCCCCAAAGTTGTCCACCAGCAGCCCGCCCGGCAGCGAGGGGGTGCAGGTGCCTTCCGTCAGCTCTCCCGGGACAGAAATCTGGGGCGGTAACCACCCCAGTGATGCCAGCACCCAGTTGTCATCCCGGAACTGTCCCGAACCTAGTCCCTCTGGGGCACCGCCTTTTCTCTGCTCTCCTGCGGAGGAGCCCAGCAGGGGTGCGCCCGGCCTGGCCTATGAGAGGAGGCAGAAATACTCCGGTACTGCGTGGAGCAGGCAGTGCCGGATAGAGGAGGAAGAGGAGGAAGAACCGGGCTTTTTAACCGGCATGCAGGCAAGGGAGGCGGAGAACGGAGCAGCTTGTCTCCAGCACGTGGAAGGCTGCTCTGGGCAGGGAAAAAAGCCCGGGATGAGCAAGTCAGCCTCTTTTGCTTTTGATTTCCCTAAAGACAGGAGTGAAACTGAGGAATTTGCACCTCCTCCTCCCCCGCCAAAGAAACAGCCCAGGTATAGACGGGTGTGTGTGAGTATGCATGTGCTACCATATGTACTGCTGAGAGTCACTAATTGTATGTTCTAAACCAGTGGTTCTCAACCTTTTTTTTTTTTTAATAAAGTACCCCTTTTTCAAAAAAAAATTATAAGTACCCCCCAGTACCTACAGTTTTCAGACACACCATTTTTTTCTACCATTGCAACACATTTGTTTAAACAACTTAACCATAGCCGGGCGGGCGATGAAATTTTTGGGTGTAAAAAGTACAAAAATCATAAAGCGCTGTAAAAAATAAAACAAAGATTCAGTTTTCTCCAAATTTCAGTTGTGTTGATGTACCCCCCCAGACTTCTCTCCAGTACCCCTGAGGGTACTTGTACCACTGGTTGAGAACCACTGTTCTAAACACTCCCGCAGAAAGGGCTGCTGCTGTGGTTTTCCTCCTTTTGTCCTTATTTAAAATCTAAACAGCCTGATAAAAACTGACTTTCAAGGACATAGGGAATTCCTGTGTAGCTGTGTAATGGCTTTCTCTGTAGGGCAGTTGGTAGTTGACCTTGTGCAAATGCTGTGATCTGGTATGGCAGTGGTTCAGGGCTGGGATGGAGAAATAACCCATTTTGTTTCCCCTTTGATCATTGTATTCATATGCCAAGCATCTAACGATCCGGAGATTCAGCATTTCCCACCTCTGGCAAGGGCAGCGAAGCCACCTCATGTGCAGGTAAACTCAGGTACATGCTAGGATCTTACACCATGATCCTCAGAGTGTTTATCTGTCTCTGTGAGGAGGGAGCTGGTAGCACTGCCTGTCAATAAAATTGCCCAACAGGTTCCACAATTAGGACTTTATGTTCAGTTGCTTGTAACTTTGCCACACTTAAGCCTTTTGCGCCGACATTTTCCATGCTGGGCGTCTGCTTTTGGAATGTTCCGCTAAAATGCTTCAGTTGTTCCCAAGTGACGGGGAAATAACTTGTTTTGAGTATGTTGGAAAAAAATACTGCAACCGGGCTGAGAGGCACTAGCACCTCCAGGCTGTGAAACGGGCACTAGGGATGTGAAAGTGTAACCGTGTGCACGGTTAACCGATGGTCCTGGGCTCATCAGTTAACGTTCATGGTTACACGCAGATTTCTGGGTAGGGGAGCCGCCTGCCCCTCCCCCCTGCCTGTAACCGCCGAAAATGTCAATGGTTACAGTAGACTTCCGATAATCCGGAACCTATGGGACTTAGGTGGTGCCGGATTATCAGATATGCCGGACTATCAGGAGGTACTATAAGCAGGTTATATATATACTGTATACATTATATACTGTATATAAAGTGTTCTTAACCCTTTTTATTGTACATACAGTATACTGTAATGTTTTAGTTTTTTTAAGCCTTTTTTACCCTTTTTGCTCAGTTCAGCTGCTGCCGCTGTTACCTTGTGACTCATTTTTTGCCGAAGCTCACTCACTAGGCTCTTGCCATTTTGATGCCGGACTATCAGGAGTGCCGGACTATTGGATGCCGGACTATTGGAGTTTTACTGTACAAGGTTACTTAATAATACGCATGTTAGCATCCCTAACAGGGACTTGCCATTTGGTGGTACAGCATGTGATGTACATAAGAACGGCCATTCTGGGTCAGACCAAAGGTCCATCTAGCCCAGTGTCCTGTCTGCTGACAGTGGCCAATACCAGATCCCCCAGAAGGAGGGAACACAACAGGTAATCCTCACATGATCCCTCTCCTGTCACCCATTTTCAGACAAATAGAGGCTAGGGACACCATTCCTACCCATCCTGGCTAATAAGCATTGATGGACCTAACCTCCATGAATCATCCAGCTCTTTTTTGAACCCTGTTAAACTCCTCTGGCAAGGAGTTCCACAGGTTGACTGTGCACTGTAACTAAAGACTGTCATGGGGTTGAGCATGCAAGAAGGGGAGAAATAAGATTACACATGCCACCTTAACTCTGGCATTTCCTAACTTTGGAGTGCTTGACTTTGCAACCTTAGTTTTCTTTTTAACATATTTTGCTTTGTGGGGAGAGGTATTATCCCTTGCGCTCTCTCTCTCTATGTGTGTGTGTGTGTGTGTGTGTGTGTGTGCAAAATGAGTGAGAGCTGTTCCTCTGGGAAGGGCTTAGTCGAGCAAGGTGTTAACTAACACCAGGCTTCCACTGTTGTAACTGACACTCTCAAAATGTGTGAAATTGACAGCTGCGTGTCCCTCAAAGTTAAAACCTGAAATCCCGTCTAGTAAAGAGGGGTAGATCTTTCCCCTTCCAGTGCTGGGTTTGGGTTCAGCCAGGTCAGTACTGACTGAAGTACTCACACCTGATTGCTGTCTGGCGGCCTGGCAAATGCAGTTGATGGTTTCTGTCCATCTCCGTGCCCAGGTGACCCCATCACCAGACCCGGGCATCTCCATGGAGTGTTAGCTGGCAAGCGCCTGGAGGGGCGCACTCAGCTCAGGGCGCAGGTTTATGTATTGGCCAAGGAGAGTAGGAAGCTCGCAGACCTGTTTCCCGTGCCCCCCTGTGCTCGTTCTGGGGAGCAATGCACATGGAAGAGTTGAGGCCACGGGGCTGCCAGCGGTTTCAGAGCAACTCTAAGCAGTTCAGCCCGATGCCAAATCTCTCGCTGGGATGGCACAAGCCGAAAGCTCCACCAGCCCGGCTCCCCGGGCCCGGTGAGAACTGCCACTAGTGAGAGTCGCTCCCACACCTGACACCTGGCTGGTGGACGGTCCCGCTTGCGCCACGTGGCTGAGTGTGAGGTGATCCAGGCGCGGTGGGACCGGCATCGGGGGAGGTGGAGGTGCGCCGAGAGCAAGCTGCGAGCCAGACGTGGGCTGGTTCCTTACGGCACAGACCGTCCCATGAATGTCAGTATAGGGCTGCCCAACAGGCGGGAGGGTAGTGGACTCTCTCCCCGAAGCTCAGAATCCCAGTTCTGCCTGCCCTGGGGCAGTTACTTCCCCTCTTCTCATGGGGCAGCCTACTGCCCTGTGTGAGCCCAGACAGCTATTCCAGCCCCAGACAGGAGCAAGGGCGGAGGTAGGTCGTCTCTGCCCCTCCCCTCCCATTATGTAGCACAGGCTGAGGCCCACACAGAGGGGCATTTTGCTCCCTGCACAGCTGGCTGAGGGCGCAGCGTGATCCATGACTCCGGGTTCCACTGGTTTTGCGTTTAGAAACGCTGCCGATTCAGAACGTCTCCGTCCCAGCAAGGCCTGCCGTGAAGACAGCCTAGCTCCTCGGCCTCCTTTTTATTATGAGAAAGGTGGAGGAGGTTTGGGAAAGAGCGGGCAATGTCCCGCCACCAGGCCTGGAGGAAGCCATGCCTTGGTGAGGCCGCATTGCCCCAGAATTGGTTAGCTCTCCTGCAGCCATGTTCTGTCGCTGAGAGTTGGCGCAAGTTTCTCACGGTGTAACTCGGAGAAGAAATGGTTTGCTTGTGAGCAAATAACATTTCAGGGGAGAGGCGGAGTGGGATGGAAGCAAAGAGCTGGAAACTTTAAAACTCATCCCTGGCCTGAGAGAGACAGAAGTGCACTGCTGGGGTGGCAGCTTTTCTGAACAGACCTACCTTACGTTGCCCTCAGAGCCAGCTCCAGAAGCCCTTTCTGCCGGACTGTTGCCAACAGGAAGGGGAATCCGGTGGGAAGGCGCGTGAGGGTCTATTCTGAACATTGAAGATACCAGCTGAGACAATTTCTAGCTGGAGCCCATGAATTTCCTTTCAGGGCTGTTCCCCCGTATCTTGCATCGAGCTGGGCTTGGGGAGTGTATTCCCGCAGCTCAGACCTAGGAAGCAGAGAAGGGGGGGGGGCGGTCTGTTGCTACTGGAGAGGACCAGTCTGAGTCGCACATCAGCCTGCTGCAATTCCTACAGGACATGGCTCACAGGCGAGAGAAACAAGTCCCTAGCAGGGCTTCATGTCCTGGGGCACCCTCCGTCCTCCTGTCGCTCTCCCTCCATTGTGGCCTTCCTGACCATTTGCAATGGCAGGCGGCGGCTCCCTCCTGTGCCTAGAGAGGCAGGAGCAGAAGTAAGGAGGTTCTTCCTCCTCCTCGGCAGCTGGGCTCGTCTTTCCATCTAGAGAGGCTGGGGTGGTGGCAGGAAGACCCCTCGCTTGCTGGGACAGTTGTGTGGCTGGGCGAGCCAGGCCTGCTGCTTTCTTCCCGGGGCTCCCCTGGTCTCAGAAGTATTCTTGTCTCAGGCTCTCTGCACAGTCAGGCAAAGGTTACTGCAGCTGTTCCTCTTGAGTCTCCTCCCAAGCTTTTCTTCACGTCCGCGAGGGCCAGAAAGTACTTAAAAGGCTGCAGTTCTGACATCATTACTGCCTGGTTCCCATGGCCAAGATCCTAGGCCTGACTTATCTCAGCCCTCATTACAGGGGTTGTTGCTGGTTCTATCTACTTGTATCTGGTTGGCAGTGGGCGTTATGTCTCACTCGCAAATGCCTTGATCCAAGCTGCCATGGCTCCCTGCTTATCCCCAAAGATCACAGACTTGCTCAGCTGTCAGACTGCACTTTCCTCCCTCCCCGTGTTCCTGTGATGGGGGTGGGGAGGGTGGAGCCTGGTCAGAAGGGGCAGGGCTGGGGTGGGGTGGGGCTTGCCTCCCCTAGCCCTACCTTCACCCACTGCCCATGAGTGTGAGGTTCCGTGCTTTGCAGAATGAGGGACAAAGCCAGGAACGCTTCTGACCCTGTGTCTGATTTTGTTGTCAAGACCCTTGCTGTGAAGGGACAAATGAAGGCGAGATGTTACTCTAGTGCAGGGAGATGGGTGACTTGCAGTTGTCTCTCTGGATCTGGTCCCACTAGGCACATGAACACGCTACACTAGTACAAATAAGAATCCACAATCCCTAACCATAAAGGTGAACATTAATACTCCTTAATTTAAGGGGATTTGGGACACTGGAGAACTTCAGTTCTGTACACGTGGTCTCTTGACCTCTTGGCATAGTCTGCCCCTGTGTGTGTGTTTGTGGGTTTGGTTGGGGGCAAGGTATGAGGCATGTTTGTAGGGAGGGGATTGAACGGGCAGGAGGAAATCCAGCTACTATCTTGGTTTTTGTTTACAGGCAAGTGATGATTGTTGGCTGAGGTTGTGTCAAAGATAGATCAGAATAAATGGAAACTTTAAAAAAAAAAAAAAAAAAAAAAAAGTTTTTAACAGACCTCTGTTGAAATTGCGGTTGAATGACTTTACGCCCACTCATGTCTGTGGTGGCCAGGCATGAGCAAGAAAGGAAAGAGCAACTCTGACAGCCGCGGGGCAAAGCTCACTTCTCAGGCCCAGCGATTTGTGTGTGATGTAAAATCTGATGTTGGTATCTCTGTGTGTGGTTCTTTACAAGGGCTTTCTGGACAAGCTGCACCCTTTACTGACTTGGGCTGCTAGTCAGCCAATGAAGGATATACATGGGGCTACCCTTTTCTTGTGCCTCATCCCTTATTTGAATGGCTGCTCTACTTCCATCCCCCCGTAGCAGCTGTGTAATGGGGCATTGACCAAGGCTTCAGAAATGCGCTGTGTGTGATTTGTCCCCTTGGTGCTCATTCAGCACCAGTCTTGGATCGTTGTTATTCACAAGATGGACTTAAGCGGCAGAGGTTTCTAAGCTATAATTAACTAGCAGCTTTACCTGGCATTGCTCATGTCCTTAACTCACTTAAGGGTGTGTTTTTTCCCTTGGAGGAGGGAAATAAAAGGAAAATGTACATATTTTATTTAAATTATTGCATTTTTCAAAATAGTATTATTTTGCTGAAGTGGATTTTTATTTTCTTTAAAAAAAGGGATTGTAAAAAATTTTCCATTTAATTTTTGTTAGTAATATTTTTGTAATGGGAATTCTATCACGTGTAATTTTTTCTTCATCCCTATAAACTGTTATAATTTGCTATGCTTTAACAAAAAAGGCTATCAATGTGGTTTCCAATAACATTTTCTTCAAGTTTTCAAACCGTAAGCATTGATTTAGCTGTGCTAAAACAGAGCACTACCCCAAATTTCTTTGTTTTTTTTTTTTTTTTTGGGGTAAAGTTTGAGAAACAATCCTATTCAATGTTCATCCTATTTTTCTGGCCCATCTTGGTTCAGTCTCTTTCAACATTTGCTCAGTTACGTCAGTTTGAGGACTGTACTTGATTTGGTGATTCTGTCTCTATTCTGTTTGGTTTTATGAGAAGCAATCCTATTCCAAGCACATCCCATTTTCCTGGCACACACAAACCTTTATGTTGCTTTCAGTTAAGATAAGAGAGAGTTGCATACCAAATTTGGTGGTCCTAGCTCTTATTATGTAGGAGGAGTTCTTGATCAAACAGACAAACAAACTCTCAAATAGATAAAAAGCTTCAGAGGGGTAGCCGAGTTAGTCTGTAATTGGAATCTGAAGTGGGTCGTACCCACAAAAGCTCATAATACAATCTACATGTTTTGTTAGTCTTTAAGGCTGCTAGACTATTTGTTGTTTAAGTTTTCTCAAATAGATAGTAGATAATAGAAGTAAAAAATGAATCGTTAAAATTAATGGTGTTTCTTTTAAATCAAACTTTGGGTGTGAAATAACCTGTTTGAATTTGAATGCTGGCCATGTGTTTTAACAGCATAGCTCTATTCCTGTTGTTCCTAGGTACAGTGATCTAGGTTAAGTGTGCATAACCAGAGACCTCTGAATTGTATGGCACTTTCTTGCCTGTTTAACCCAGTTTTAACGTTGTTGTAAGGTTTGTGCTTCAGTTTTATTTTGTAATACTGTAGTCAAATTGGAGATGCTTCCTAAAATGTGGACGAATCTTATATGAATTCTCAGATTCACTGTTACGAGAAGTATATTTATTCACCAGTAGCAGGATCTGCTTCTACCTTGAATTCAGTTGGTATCATGAGCTTTTGTGGGCACAGCCCACTTCTTCAGATGACCGGAGTTTTCTCATGATACCATCTACATGTTTTGTTAGTCTATAAAGTGCTACCAGACCAGTTTTTGTTTTTTAAGTTTATCCTGTACAGGCTAACTCGGCTACCCGCTGCAGCTTTTGAATTCAGTTGTTTGCAAGTGGAAAAATGAAACAATTCCTTGGCTTTACAGATGACATATATACAGCTCACCATACTGAACTGCCAAGCAGCTATATTAAGCCTCTGAATCAATCTCGCTATACAGCGTAACCATCCCTCCCGCCTGCTGCCCAGCTTGGAGGGTTTGTATCATGCTGAACAGATTGGACTTTGCGATTTAATTGTGCTTTACACAGCAATGTGCTGCTGACAGCATTAAAAACTTGCCCGTCGGGGATGGGGGAAGAGTTATTTCTTATGCATAGCACCCAATGCTGTGATGCTATTAAAACCTGCGCCCCAGTGTCCCAGTGCCGTCTGTACGAAGGAACAGCAGCAGAACTGTGTGGCCCCACTTAGGCACAATGAACAAGCCAGACGGGTGCATTGCACTCCATGGTGGAGAACTCACCATCTGGAGGTCGTGACTCAGTTTCTGTTTAAACCACTCGCTGGATTCCTCTTTTGACCGAGTCTGGCACTTTGTGTGTGTGTGTGTGTGTGTGTGTGTGTCTGTCTGTCTGTCTGTCTGTCTGTCTGTCTGTCTGTCTGCCAGGGAACTATTGTTTTTAAGCCTGTGATTTATAAGGTCATTTGGGAAAGGCACCTTCTTTGAATGCCCTCTCTTTTTTTTTTTTTTTTTCAGGTTGCCCATCTTTTTTGCCACTTAGAAAGTAGTGCTTTGAAATTGCTAGTTGTTGCCGTCATTGGGGCCTGGTGTTTTTGCATCCTTTGGAAAGCACAGTGATTTAATGTTTGCAAATGACTTTGCCCTGCTCCAAAATTTCCCGTAGCTCTTCAGACTCTGTAGGCCTGGTGTGCCTCCGTCTTCTTCCCTGTGACAGCACCTCCCTCCCAACAGGAAGGAAAGTGTAGCTTTCTTTCCTAACAGGAAGGGGTGTGTGTGGTGGGGTATTTACACAGAAGGGGAGAATTGAGTAAACTATAAAAACTTGCGGGTTCAGGTTGAACCTCTCTAGTCCAGAACACTGGTCCAGAAACATCTGTCGTCCGGAATTATTTCAGTTAGCCGGATGTCCACTTTTCATGGGTGTGGCCAAGTTTTCTGCGGTCCTATAAAGTTTGTTTACAGCCCCTAGTCCTGGCTTTCAGGGTTTCTGTGCTGTGATTTAGCTCTAATTTACCCCTAAATGTCTTCTAAGAGCCCAGTAAGCAGTGGAAGTGTTGGCAATGCTGCTAGACAATATTGACCTCCTGTGGTCTGGAAAATTCTCTGGTTCGGAATCGGTCAGGTCCCGACGGTGCTGGACTAGAGAGGTTCAACCTGTATCATTCCTGAGCAGTGGGACCAGCTCCTTTTGTCTACACGGCAGCATGCTTCCCAGTGCGGGGACACCACGATGCAGCAGTTCTGCTCGAGCAAGTAGGTTTAAAATAGCAGGGTTGCTGAGTCAGCTCAGAGGTGGCTCGGACTAGCTGTCTGACCACACGCGCACCCGCACCCCCGGTAGGTACTCAGGTTGTAGCCCGAGCTACCTCCCCAACCCCCTTTCCCTCCACCACAGCAGCCACATGCTCGCTCGTGTAGAGCTAGAGGGGTTTTTTAGCATGCTTACTCACGTAGAGCTAGAGCCTGCCTGTCTACCTGCCCCAGGAAGTATCTCTCCCCCCCGCCCAGTCTGTGTTGGTGCCCCCCAAAACTGCAGCCAGCCCTGCATCCCTTGACTTTGCACAGTGCCTGCATTCTGGGCTATGCCTGTAAACCTGAACTTTTAGAATAAACCAGCCTGCAAAATCAGGCAGCTTGTGTTTTGTGGGTTGCACATCTTGACAGACCCGGAAAGCAGCAGCTGCCGCAGCTAAGGGGATGGAGGTTAACACGTGAGCATTTCAAGGTGGACAAACGCAGCAGCACAATCTCCCGCTTCGTGTAATAATGACCCCACGGCTGTGCTGTTCTGCTCTGGAGTAGTAGGGCTGGCTAATTTATTCAGGCTGCTGCTTCCCCTTTTGTTGTGTATCCACTCAACTTCTCCCTCCCCCCTTTTCAAGAGACCCCCTTCACAAATATCAACCAGCTTTATCCTGGGATTTTGTTTTTCTTTCCATTTCCGATGGAGTTATTTATCGGTGTCAGCTTTTTCACGCTCAGTCCAATCGTTAAAGCCGCCATGGAAGAAAAATCCTGAAAAATCCCTATTGGGGGTAAAATAAATGTCCACGCATGGAGTCCGAAAAAAGGATTTCTCTTTAAGGGTTGTGAAACATATTCTGTGACGTCAATATTGCCGGCCACTGAGACCTCTTGGAAGCCAAAGCTGCACCTGTTTCAGTAACGGTGGGTGCCAAAACCGAATTAATTAAACCAGTACAAAATGCTTAGTCGGTGTGGATGCTGCACGGGCGTGTGACTCCCCGCACCAGTAGACAGACTTGTGCTGGGTCAGCTCTAGAGAGTGTGCTACCAATAGCCATGTGGATGTAACAACATGTGCGGGGGGGAGCTTTACGCTAGCTCCCAAGCCCAGATCCACGAGGTTGAACCGGCTCGGATTTGGGCAGCTTGTCTTGCCCACTGTTGGAGCCACAATGTCCCCATCTTCCTCCCAGGGTACACAAAGAAAGGAACCCAGTGGGCCCATTGTCTCTGGCTGTGACACTCTCCTGGAAAGGCTGTCGGAACGCATCGAACCCATCTTCAGATCACTGACCACGCGAAGGGACCGCTTCTTCCGAGGCACAACCGACTTCCTCCACAAACTGCACCAAGTCAACACCCTCCCCCAGAATCCTCTCCCTGCCACCATGGAGGTCACATTCCAGCACCCCACACCTTGACGGCATAGCTGCTCGAGGCCAGCATGTACAGGGCAATGGACAACCCTCCGATCTCCACCCCAAACACATCACCAAATTCACCCATTTCATCCTCACTCACGACAGTTCAACGACACGTTGCCCAAATCATGGGAACAGCCATGGGCACTAGGATGACTCCCCAGTGTGCCAGCCTCTTTGGGGGCTGCCTTGAAGACTGTCGGGACAAATGCACCCTGAAGCTAACGATATACTTGAGAAAAGTCAATGATATTTTCGTCCTCTGGACAGATGACTCAGACTCCCTCATAGATTTCCACTGCAACGTCAGCAACTATCACCCATCCAAAACTATCTCCAGAACGCTCCCACACTAGCATCACCTTCTGGGCACCACGATCAGCTTCAGTAGTGGAACCCGGCAGGCCCCTGTATTCAAGAAACCCACGGATCACTTACCTTCATAGATTATACATTATTACCCCAGACACACGAAGAAATGCATTATCTACAGCCAGGCACTCAGCTACCATTGAACATGCTCCGAGGAGAAAGTGTGAGGTATAGACGTTCACCCACCAGACAAGGACGCTGTCACCAGAGAAGATTGCATCATGGAATGGGCTACCCAGCTACCCTGGAAGAACCTCCTTCAGAGGAGAGATGAAAATCCACTCTGACCACACACCACTGCTTGTCACTTGCGACCCATCTGGGGTAGCAAACAGCTACAGTCCATACTCAAAGGGGATCCCCTTTCCTGAGTCCCCCTCTCCTGGCCTTCAAACAACTTCCTAGCCTCTCCAAGCTCATCATCAGAAGCAAACTCCCCACAGACCAGAACACACCAACTCAAAACTGCACTAGACCCTGCCGGAGCCAGAGCTGGGAAAACCCCCCCCAACCCTGCTGATGTATCTCCACTGCTACAATGACCAACAACACGCAATACATGTGTCAAGGTCCCTTCTTATGATTCAAGGTCTGGCAGACTTGCCTTGCAGCCTGTTTAAGGTTAAGAGGTGACCCAGTCTCAATCTACAAGCAACCCCACCGGGCTGTAGAAGGCTCTGCAGTCCAGCAGACAAAGGTGGAAGGAGATTCAGTGGCTGGAAGCTGAAGCGTGACCAAATCAAACGTGAAGTAAGGCGCAAATGCTCAACAGGGAGGGTTGCTAGCCATTGGAACACTTTGCCAAGGGAGATGGCGTTCTCCATCCCTGGAAGTCTAAATTAAGAGAAACATCTTTCTAAGAGTTCTGCTCCTGGACTTTATCGTTGAGGATTAGACCCACAATGGGAACGGAGGCTCAGTGTTGCAGCTCCGAACTTTTAGGCACCCGGCTACATAATGGAATCCAGAAGCCCTCGTTTGGAGGCCACTTCTGCCCGCAGGTCAGATAGATGGAGGACCACCTCTCTGTGGGGTCCTGCCAGGCCTTACGGTGTGATAGGTGCTTGGGTTTCAGAACCAAGACAGTTGTGCAAATGCCCAGGGGCAGATTTTTAGGTAGCACAGATTTTTAGCTGCTGAGCTAGGATTTTGAGGCTCTGAGTTTTGGATTTAGGTGCTGAAAGGGTCTGTTACGCATGCACCTAAATCATTTTGTAAATCAGATTTAGCTCTGAGTGCCCTCAGATACCATTTTTCAGTGACATCTTGCCTAACTAAGATTACAGGGTTTGGCCATAATTTTGAACTGGTCTGAAAGTTCTGCCTTGCTGGTTAGCAGAGCTCCCAGTATGTGTTTCTATTGGTGGTGCACATCTGAACATGCCTCAGTGCCCGTAACAAAATTTATTCTGCACATGGATGGAAAAAATTAGCGGGAATATTGGATTTGGCCCTACATTTTTTGGCAAATAGTCTACGTAATCCTTCATTATTTTGCTCTGACCCTACTTGGGTAGTCTGGCCTTGTGAGCTGTTCTTCAAACCCTGGTTACGGAAGAGGAGGATGTAGAGCAGCGATATCTAGACCATCTTGGAGATAAGTCGCTGCCCAAGCAGTCATCTCTGAGGCGGAGAGCTGCATGCCATGTAAGAGGCAGCAAGTTCTATTTCGGTTGTGTGCCTATTCAGGAAGTGCATTTTGCATAAGTCACTGAGGTACCGGGAGGAAATAGAGCGCTCTCTGCACTTCTGGCTTCACTACGATGCTGGGTCGTGCGACTCCAACCGCCTTTGCAACAGGATCACTCCGTCCCAAAATGGTGGCTCTGGGCACTGAAGGAATAGGTGAGGCTCAGTGCGAGGACATTGGACTCTGCTGAACAAAGTTTCATCTCATAATGGTAAGAGACCTCTGCAGCTTTTGGTTCTGTTGACTGAAGAAAAAAAAATCTAAGGCAGGGGATTAAATAGCTTTGTTTTCAATGTTATGTTTAAAAGCCTGGCTCTGTTACAATAAGATGTGTGTTTATCTTCTATACAAATCAAAGTTTAATTTTACATTTTAAACATTTTTTTTTCCTTTGAATCTTTCCCAAAATATCACTTAGCCGTCTAGTGCTTTTATTCATTTAAACTAACTTCTTGATTCATGTGTATGTGTGTGTCTTGGTATCGTGTGCTGACAGGAATGCCCAGCTAAGTGTTTTACAATGAATGTAAAAATACACATATTGTGTGTTGGTATTTTTACATGATTTATTGTACGTTAACTTAAATTGGAAAGTGTGCTATTTAGATCCCCCTGACGTTTCATAAACTGTTTAGACCAGGAAGTCCACTACAATGACAAACTATATGTGCCAAACTCATCCTGGACATATGGCCATTGTCTTCTGAGGAATTATGCCCAAGGTCAACTCAGCCCTTTATTCTTAACTTCCCTTTAATATTTTTAGATCAAGCATGTTCCTACAAAAGGAGAGCTCTGATAATGGTTTCTTTCTGTCCTTTTTCTTTAATTTTCCTGCCAGCATAGCTAGGAGAAGATTGATGCGGGGAGAAAGAGAGGGTTTACTACAGTCTTTAAAAAGCATGAACAAATTAGACAGCTCACATTATTCGTGGTGCTCACAGTCCTTCTTCTAAAGAAAAAGCAAGCATATAAAAGCAGTTCTTGCATTCTGCCCAAGTGCCTCATTGGTGCAATGCAGAAGAGAAACTCTGTGTGGCTAGTCTGTTACAGGGTGGTAGGAAAACCGCTGGGTATGTGTTTTGTTACTGATTTATTCAGCTTTTTGAATAGGAAATGTTGGCTATTTAGGGTTTTTAATTAGTCAGTCAGTTTGCACCATGGAATCAGTTCTCCTTTTGTAAATGACTTGTTATCGTACTTTGATTTTAAGAAATATTTGACTGAATTTCATCAATTACATTTTTAATTTCATTTAACAATTACTGACAAATAGTCTAACCCTCAGCCGACAGTCTGGATACGATCCGAAAGTAAGAACTAGACTAGAGCCAGATGCATTTGCACCATTGTAAAATGAACAGCTTTCAAGACTACTGTTGTTATTTGCTAGGGGGAAAAATGTAGAAAAGACAGTGTGCATTGCTTCTCTTAAACAGAAGTTAATAGATCCTAGCTTGTGCCTTACTATAAATCATTCATTTAAGCTCTAACTTTGGGATACTATAAAAAACGCTTCTATATTTCTAGATAGAAATGTGTTTAGAAAATAATGGCACTTACTTTAAAATATTTTTTCAAGTGTTCATCTTTTTTTTGGTTTTTAATGCTCTCATTCTCTGTGCAGTACTTCCTTTGTCTCAAAATAGGCCTGAGACTCGTCTTCCTGCTAAGTAGTATCATTATATCAGCGGCTTTCAGTGCCAGGAGCCCTTCACAGTTACGGAGATGTGGAATCAGTGTTTTAGCTCAGTGCCTCAGTTTCCCCATCTGTAGAGTGGGTTTAATGTTCCCGCCCTCTTTTGTGAAGTGCTTTGAGATCTCTCAGTGAAAAGTGCTAGGTTCTGACTTGCACATCAAACACAGGATGACAGGCAAGTGCCAGCTTTCAGGTCCACACACCGTCTGCCCGCTCCATGCAGTATTTGAACTCTGGGTGTGGACTGACCCAGGGGCTTAGTCAGCGCGGATGCAGTGTTGTCGAGGAGCCCAGACGTGATTGTAGGTGGCGAAAAGAGCAGCTAGAGGGAGGGGGCTGTTTGTTGGTCGGTGCGTTTGTTTCTATGGGCTGCCGTGTAGCGGGGGCAGGGGTTGGTTCGCGTCCATGTGGAGTCCCTGCGCTGGCCTGCCAGCATGGGGCGTTTCTTGGGCCACAGCTGGGAAGCAGGAAGCTTTCCCTGTAGCATTGTGTGGACAGGGAAAGCTTCGCCATGTCCAGAGTGCAGGCACTGAAAGGCTTTTTGGCACCAGCTTCCAGGACTGGGACAGAGATTTTACTGGTGGTGAGCAGGGTTTTTTTTTTTTTTTTTTTTTTAAATTAATTCCCCTGTTTCCTGGCATGCGTAAAGCTACCCCGGGCTCAGGTTGGAGCCTGTGAACGTTTCCATTTTGCCCTGCAACGCATGACGCTCCAGGGTGCTATCCAGACCAGGGAAGTGCTGCTGTGGCTTGGGATGCCTCCCAACGCTTTGCTGCTGTAACACCCCCGTGGTCGCTCGCAAACCACCTTCAGCATCTGTGTGCCGTAGGGACGTTCCAATGCGTTTAATTCTGTAAATTTCAGCGGTTGCATGGTTACACATGGGAGGTAGGTGGGAGCCGGTGGGTGCGGGGAGCCGGCTTAAAGCCAGCTCCCCGCATGCACTGGCTCCCACCTCTCCCCCCGACACGTGGCTGCCTCTGATACAGAGGCAGCAGTGGGAGAGCGGGGGTGCAGGGGGCTGCATGTAACAGTGCATGGTAACTGATGAGCCTTGGCTCATTGGTTAATCGTATAAACAGTTACACTTGCACATCCCTAGTGTGTTGCCACAGCCCTGGTCCAGCAGCCTGTTCGCAACACAACCGCTACAATCTGGCTTCCAGCAGTCTTAGGTGACCACTTGCAGGGTGACCCCAACACATTCCCAGTCCCAAATTTTCTGCTCGAAACGTGTGTGCTGCATTGTCTCGCCCACTCCTGGACAGTCCCGATATATTAGACTCTTACGGGGCAAGGAACCTGCTACCTTAAATGGAGTTACCCAATCAATTCACAACACGCGGTTTGTTTTAAAGAATAAAACAAAGTTTATTTAACTACTAGGAGATAGGTTTTATGTAAAACAAGTGTAAGGTATCAGTGGTCACCCACCAGTAGATCGGGATCGACTGGTAGATCTTGGAGCCTCTGACGGGTGATCCTGACTGGTTTGGCCAAGAGGCCACCAAGTGCGGGCACTTCAACTGCCCATCCCACCGCTGCTGCACAGCTCCTGCCCTTTGCCTTGGAGCTGCCCCTCCCCCCTCCCAGGATCCTCCTGCTTGCAGTGCAGAGTAGGGAAGGGAGAGGCGGGGCGCTGATGTCAGGGTGCCCCCTTCCACCCTGTATCCTATCTCCACTGAATGGGGGGAGGGGCACAACGGGGCTTGGGATGGAGGGAGTTTGCTGACTGCTTTTGAGTGGTACAGTGCCAGGGCAGGAGCGAACCTGCCTTACTTGCACTGCGCCACCACCCAGGAGCCACCAGAAGTAAGCCGCGTCCAGCTGGAGCCAGCTCCAAACCCCTGCCCCAGTCATGAGCCCTCTCTTGTACCCCAAACCCCTGTCGCAGCCCTGAGCCCCCTGCACCCAAACTCCCTCCGACACCCCAACTCCCTGCCCCAGGCTCAGCTCAGAGCCCCTCTCCCACTCCAAATCCCTTAGCCCAAGACCAGAGCCTGCACCCCAACCCTCTGCCCCTGCCTGGTGAAAGAGAGGGAAGATGGGGGAAGGAGGGAGGACGGAGTGAGCAGGGGCACGGCCTCAGAGAAGGGGCACAAAGAAGGCCCAGCAAGGATATTTGGATTTGAGGTAGATCTTGGGTTGCGCTTAAATTCAAAAAGTGATCTCGTGCTTAGAAAGGTTGGAGACCCCTGGGCTACACGGTTATGAGAGAAAACTCTTTTTAAACTTAAACTGGGCTTGGTTCAATGTGAAATTCTTACAAGCTCCCAGTAACGTTGCAGACCATGTTTGAGTCAGGATCGGCTCCCCAAGTTCAACAGCTGTTTCTTTTGTTGCCGTAGGTGAAAAGGAGAGAAATGGATTGGGGTGGTTTCACCCCTAGCTTTTATAGCCCAATCACCCTTTTAAAAGCTGCTGTTCCTGAGGGTTACCCCTAGCTAAAGTTCAGTCCTGCTGGGAGGTGGGTCAAGACGTCTGGTGGTGAAAGAGGTTTCCTGTTATTTGCTATAATGCAGATTTGTCTTCCCCTTTCTGTCTCAAGGACCTTGTTTATTACATATATACATTAAACAGTCATTGAAGACAGCGATGGGCCACCTAGGCCAGTGAGTGGGCCGCAAGAGTGGCCTCCTTCATCTCAGTGGGCCACAAGATTGTCGTAACCAAGACGTTCTTCCAGCATAGGCCCAGCGCATGCGTCCCTAGAATTTGCAAGGGTGCCGACTGAACCGTAGCAGCGCTGTGATTGGCTGCAGAGGGGGCGCCCGGCGCTCACAGTCAGGGTGGTGTGCGGTCAGCACGCACCTCGCTTCCCAGGCCAATCCTGGTAGGGAAAAACAATGCGGACAAAACCCAGCAGAGTCTGACAACCCTGCACGTGGGCAAGAGTAAACAAAATGCCTCACGGGCCACACCTCGAACCCCGACGGGCCACGTGCGCCCACCACAGATTTCAGAGCTGCTTGGCCAGTCTGGATTAATCAGCGCTCGGTGGGTTTAAACGTGCTACCATTCGGGGCAACTCGTAACCTGACATATAATGTTGTTGGTGATAAGGTTGGCCAGTGAGCGATGAGGGTTCGGATGATACTGCACCAGACCTGCTTTGCACCAAGATGCTTACAATAGTGGAGGGTGTGAATACAGGGGTTGCGATCCCTCCCACCAGGGCAGTAACAAAATGACAGGTATTCTCCAGTGTGTAAACGGGTGCGTGTTACTCAGACGAACCCCTTGGGGCCAAGGCTATTTACATACCGGCCTTACGCCTGCAGGCAAACTCTTTCCTCCTCTCCAGCAGCGCGGTAGGGGAAGCATGTCCGTTCTACGTTGGGCCGCTGGAACATGTGGAATGTTCCGGTAGGGGCATGTGTAGGCGCCCAAATGTGGCTTCCACACTGCTGAACGGGACAGCCCTGCCTCCCTGGTTTTCCTGCGGGACGAAGAGGTCAGACCAAATGGGTCTGATGTTTGCCTGCGAGCGGGGCGGCGCTAGGTCTAACCCGGGCAAGCCGTGATCCCGTGTCTTGTTTCACTTCCCAGGCACGCTTTGAAAATGAACAAGAGCAGCTCTGAGCTGGAGAAGGTCAGCAATGGCTCTGCGGAGAGCCCGCCTTTCCGGGAGAGCCACGTCCGCTTCGTGGCTGGCTCCACAGACAGCCTCAGCTCTGACACCAGGACGGCCAGCGAGGAAGGTAATTGACCCTTGCTCCATTGTGCGTGTGTGTGTGCACGTTGGGCTTATAGAAGGGGCAATCCACAGCCCGAGGGCTGAAATCCCTTGTTCAGGCAGCATCCAGACCCCAGAACAAGCACAGCTTTGGCAGCACGAGCTTTCCCTAGGCTGAGTAGCTCAGCCGTGACTCGGAGGCACCGGTTCCGGAGAGGAGTTCCGCTTCCATACCTGTGCTCCTACTGTAGTTGGCGGCAATGCTTCCGTGGATGTCCGTGCACGCGGGATCTTGCCTCTGACCAAGCCGATGTCGATGGTCTGGGGGGAAGGCCACTCGCTGTCTTCACGGTCCCAGCCATTACACTCTGTCATTACGCGCTGAATTGGAAACGGGTGATCTCCCGTGAAAGATGGTGTATCCCGTGACCAGCCTCTGAGCTGTGCACTTCCCCCAACTCTCTTATTACTTCTCTTGTTGATTCTGTCTAGACAGTCTGGGCCGAGACAAAGCAGCTCGCTTTTCGTAATGTGCCAAAATGGTGCCTGCTGCGGGTTTTTAGACACCAGGCCAGACCATCCCCCCCCCCACCTCTTCCCTGGCCAATGGATAGACCTGCCGAACGTGCTCCAGGATCAGAGATACAGAGGAGCATTCATCTTTGACATGTGACTGCCTCGGTGGGTTGCAGGGAGACAGAACACATCCTGTAGCTCTACTAGAGGAAACCAAAGATAGCAAGAGGGACAGAGGTTAGCGTGATGTGGTGTGCACAAGTATTTTTTTAAAGAGGGATGGGGGGGAAGGAAGTGCCCTCTTTAATTAGTTTGGGTTTTCTTTGAAAAATAGATACAGGGTGTCCTGCTATACATCCGTTCTGCACTAAAGTCGTTGATGCTTGTAGGAATTGATCCATTATAAGTCCTCCCATTCCCTGCTCTTAAGTCACACAGAAAAACCCCAAACGATTTGCGCTAATGGAAGTCAGCCATGGGGGGGAAAAAATTCTGTAAGTCCAAGTTTTTTTGGAACGTATCTTGGACTTATAGCGAGGATGGCCTGTATTCTGCAGTCATTTTTTCCCTACATATATTTAGCTTAGACACGTACCGACACCTTACACAGTCCTGCAACTATTTCCTTTGCAAATAGCCGTTTTCATATCATGGAAGTTTTCTGCCTCTCCAGGAGCAACAATTCATAGCGATAAAATTCAGAGCTAGTTGTCTGGAAATGACATTTTCCCAGCCTGGCTCACAATTTAAGAGGGAGAGCATGCCAGGAAATTATAAAAGAAAAAAATCTTATTGTATGTCAGACTTGTGCTCTCTCGGTACCTTAACTGATAGCTGTCAGATGTGACCAGAAGAGGAAAGGGGTTTCCTTGTTCGTTTCAGTGACGCAAGGAATTTTTTTCTTAAGAAATTTGAAAATTAACTGCTTGAGTGATTTTTGCTAATGTAAATGAAGAGCTGATCACATAGGCCTGAGTAGGAATAACCAAGATCCAGTTGATTTTCCAGGCAGGATTGACCAAAAATTCAGTAGCAAGATCTATGCGTTCGGAAGTGGTTCAAAGCAGGCTCTGACCTAGCTTCAGATAAATTTAAAAAACAAGGGAGTTTTATTAAAGAACATTTTGAAATGGCTAATCCAGACAGTGTAGCTTTCCTGCCCCGTGTACTGGATATTACATTTGATTTATTTTACACTGCTTCTGGCTGTTGATTTTTTCACTCTGCTTTAGATCTTAGTGCTACAGATGATTATGGAAGTAGTCGAGGGAAAGCTGGAGATTTTGGTAGTTAGGCAGTGCCCAGAGAGACCTTTATGGCACATGTGGGAGGTGTAAGAGACAGTTTGCGGTTGTGGACTCAGCATGTTACTGGGATGTTAAAATACTTCACAGTGAAATAGGAAACCATGTGGACATTGGAATTTGCAGCATAGAATCATAGGCCTGGAGGGAACCCCAAGAGTCCTGTCCCCATTGTTTGCTTTCAAAGCTGACAGCTCCCTGGATGGTGAACGGGGCGGATCACACCTCTGGGAACTGATTTCAGGCTGTCTACTGACTCAGGCAAACCCACCTATCTTGATTTACTCTCTTTGAAGGATTTCTTTGCACTCGGAAGGGCAGAAACCTGGGGCCGTATTGCTGGGTGCGGCTGAGCTTTGCTCGGAACACAGCAGCAGGCAGGCACTTGCTGGGGGTGGGGGCAGACGGCTGTGCTGTTTTGATGTTCCTCCCGCACCGAGAGCTCACAGAGCTATTCATGATGCTGCTCCCGGCAGCTGAAGAGACTGTGGGAGAACTCAGAGGGACTCCCGAGATGTGGTCAGGTCCGCCTCCCCACAACACGGCACTGTGGGATACGTACCCGCAATGCACTGCTCGCACGGATGATGGTGCCCGCAGTGTGGGCATGATCTGTCGACAGAGGAAGCAAACGTGAAAACCCTCTGGCGATGTTTGTTTTGTCGACTTCTGGGTGTCGACTAAACTTGATAGTGATGACATAGCCGTGATATAGGCCAAAGGTAGGCTATGGACAGTCACTGCTCCGTCACTAGCTGAACTTGAACGAGCGACCTACAGGTGAAAGGTGCTCTGTTAGCCCAGTCCCAGGCCCCGATGTCATGCCATTGCATGAATTTCTGTGTATAGAAAAGGCCTTTAATGAATGCGTGGCCAGTGTTTCGCTTGGCTAATTTACAAAGGACCCGCTAATGTCAGCCCTGGAACCACAGACCAGGGTCAAAGAGTAAACAGGATTTATTGCTGCCCAGCCCTTGATAATGCAAAAATCTGCCAGGAGGCTTCCCCGATCTGGCTCTGTGTGCACAGATGTAGTGGCACATGCTGGTTAGGAAGTTTTTAACCTAGTATGAAATGATTTCAAAATATTTATATTGCCAAGTACGACTATTTATTCTCATGATTCCCCATGGCACGTTAATAATCAAATACCATGGGCTATAATTTTTCATCCCTTCTGAACGACACCAATTATTACTCTTACATTTTTTGCTCTGCTAAAACTCTTTTTCCCCCCTCGTGACAAATGACCAGCCTTTCTCCGGGCCAGTTTTAACAAGAGAGGAAAACATTCATAAAGCACAACTGAGTGAACCAAGCCGGGTGCCAAGATCCACATTCTGGTGCGCGCCCACGGTTCAGCGGAGGCATGTGAACAGCACTCCATTCTTAAATCGCGTCGCTGGGAGACTGTGTGAACTGAGTCAGTGGAGGACTTTGTAGCCGGGTGGAGTTGGCTGAATTCTGTGCCTTCCCTCCTCCCCCGAACTTGAACCTTGCCCTGTGTGCGGCAAGCCATGGAGTTCAGTGTGTCACCTCTTTCTCACTGCTCTGACAATGCTTAATCTGCAGGGCCGAGCTGTACGTCACATGAGTCCGGCTCTCCTTTCTTCTGCTTCGCCTATCCCGTTTAATTGCTGAGCCACTGTGGCACAAGAAATAAGCAGGCTTTGTTTGAATAGTTGTTGCTGAACAAGTCCCCTTCAGTATTTCATTCTGAACGCCTCACAAGTGACTTCAGAGTTTAGCTATTTACCCTATACCAGTTTTACTACTGTTTGGCAGCTAGCACAGGGGGAAATGCCAGTGTTTCTTCAAACTACCATCGACTATCAACCTCTTCCTTCACTACACCGTTGAATGATTCCGATTAAATCTTACACCGTAGATTTGCTATAACTAACTGGCAGTGCACACTGGATTTGGGTCTAATTCCTTTGTCCACATCTGGGTTTCAAGGCCAGCTATATTGTAGGACTTCTTAAGGTTTTATAAACATCACGAGTCTTTGTAACAACAGGGAGTTAATAAACCCCATAAGATACATCCACACTGCAAAATAAAAACACCACAGTGGACTCTTGGGGAATAAACGAGGGCTGTCAAGTGATTCAAAACATGAATTGTGATTTTAAAAATGATTTGCAATTAATCACGCTGTTAAACAATAATAAGATAACATTTATTTTAAATATTTTTGGATTTTTTTTACATTTTCAAATATATTCACTTCAATTACAACATAGAATACAAAGTATACAAAGCTCACTTCCTATTTATTTTTTATTACAAATATTTACACTGTCAAAAACAAAAGAAATCGTCTTTTTCAGTTCACCTCATACAAGTACTGTAGTAAGAGCTCTTTATCATAAAAGTTGCAAATGTTGAATTTTGTACAAACCAGTAACTGCATTCAAAACTAGAACAATGTAAAACTTTAGCGCGTACAAGTCCACTCAGTCCTTCTTGCTCACAATACCACCTGATAATGAGAGCAGGTGTTTGCATGGCACTGTTGTAGCTGGTGTTGCAAGAGATTTACTTACCACATGTGGTAAAGATTCATCTGTCATCCACTATTCCTGAGGAACATGTGTCCATGCTGATGATGGGTTCTGCTCAATAATGTAGTGCAGCCTGATGCATGGTCACTTTCATCTGAGTTAGGGATATAATAATGTAATCGTTAAAACGGTTAACTGATGAGCATGAACTTATCGGTTACCATAACTGTTCTACGCTGACTCCCGTTCCCGGGAAGCTGGCTGCCATCCCATGCTGCTGACCCTGTATTAGAGCCTGCAGGTCGGGGCAGCAGCCAGCTCACTGCAAGCGGGGCCAGGAGCTGGCTTAAAAGCCAGTTTCCAGGGTGCACCAGTTCCCAGGGAGCCAGCTGCCACCATGCAGTGCGGGCGCTGCGGTATAAAGCTTATACTACAGAATCTGCAGCGTAGCCGGCTCCCTGGGAGTGGAGCCGGCTGCTGGGAGCCGGCTCCTGGTATGCAGTAGCTGCCAGACCCACTCCCATGGAGCCGGCTGCACTGTGGGCTCTGCCGTATAAGCTTTATATTGCAGAGCCTGCAACATGTAACTGCAAAGATTTGTAAAAGTTACACGGTTACCTAATTAACTGCTTTTTAACATCTCTAATCAGCAGGATGGTGATTTTTTTGTTGTTTTTTTTTGTTCATGTTCAGTAATTTCCACATCAGGATGTTTCTCTTTTAAGACTTCTGAAAGCATGCTCTACGCCTCCTCCCGCTCCGATTTTGGACGGCACTTCAGATTCTTAAACCTCGGGTTGAGTGCTGTAACTGGTTTTAGCGATCTCACACTGTCGTCTTTGGCTTGCGTCAAAAAATGCAACGAAAGTGATATTTAAACTAACGTGCTAGATCATCATCTGATACTGCTGTCACATGAAATATATGCGGGTAAAACGGAGCAGGAGATGTACAATACCTTCCCCCCGAGGAGCTGAGTCACAGATTTAATTAACACATTTTTTTAACAAGCATCATTAGCATGGAAGCATGTCCTTTGGAACAGTGGCAGAGACATGAAAGATTTACAAATGTTTAGCATATTTGGCAGTAAAATACCTTGCAATGCCAGCTACAAAACTGCCACGTAAACACCTGTTCTCACTTTCCGGTGACATTATTGTAAATAAGAGGCGGGTTGCACTATCTCCCCGTCAGTGTAAAGAAAGTTGTTTGACTTCCTTCTCTTGGTATTCACACCTCCCCATCAGCTGCTGGGAGTGAGCCCCTTCCACCCTGACTGAATTGATCTCCTGAACACTGGTCCTATACTTGATAAGTAACTTCCTTCTTTTGATACAGTAGCACATATATATCTCCCTGCCCCCGCAATTTCCACTCTCATGCACCTGATGAAGTGTGTTTATCCACAAAAAGTTTATGCCCAAACAAATCTGTTAGCCTTTAAAGTGCCACAGGACTCCTCATTGTTTTTTGCAGATACAAGTAACATGGCTTCCCCTCAAAGATTTGTGTGTCTTTGCGAAGGGCAGAACACAAAGTAGGACTGAATGGACTTGTAGGCACTAAAGTTTCACATTGTTTTGTTTTTGAGCACAATTATATAACAAACAAAATTACATTTGTAATTTGGACTTTCACAACAAAGAAATTACCCAACTGTTTTGTATGAGGTGAACTGAGAAATGCTATTTATCATGTTTACAGTGCATATATTTGTAATAAAAAATCACAGTATGCAGTGAGTGCTATACACTTCATGTTCTGTGTTGTAATTAAATCAATATTGAAAGTGTGTAGAAAAACATCCAAAACTATCTAATACATTTCGATTGATAGTCTATTGTTTCCCAGGGTGATTAATTTTTTTTAATCGTGATTAACTTTTTTGAGTTAATCGTGTGAGTTATCTGCAATTAATCAGCAGAGCCAGTTTCTATATAAATAGTATGTTGCAGGTGTGTTTGCAATCACATTGTAAAACACATCTAACGTTGTAGAAGTCTATCTGTGGAGCTGTGCCGCACACCGGAGAGCAAAACACACGCTAAATTAATCTGCTACACTCTGTACTCTCCATTGCAGTGTCATTTGTTGGATCAAGGGCTTTTGACAATAATGGGCCAGACTTTGCCTAGTGTTTGTTCATAGCCAGGATAGAGATGTTAGCTATCGGTTAATCGAATAGTTGACTAACTGCATGAATTCTTAGCGGTTAGTCAACTATTCCATAGTCCCCGGGGCCAAGGCCGGCAGCCAGTGACAGGCCTGGCCCTAGGGCGAGGCGAGCAAGGCAAATGCCTTGGGCCCTGCGCTTTTGGGGCCCTGCGCTGCTGAGTATTCACCAGCCGGGTCCGGAGCCCCACCCCCAGTGTCCTGCCTTGGGTCCCGCAAACCCTTTGGCCGGGCCTAGCCAGTATGCTCCGTCCCCACTCCCAAGAAGCCCCTTGCCACCCTGTGTTGCTGCCTCTGTATCAGAGACAGTAGCGTGGGGTGCCAGGTGGGAGCTGGTCCGTGAGGGGAGCCAGTTTAAAAAACAATTTCCCTCGCAGATTGGCTGCCTGCTGCGGGGGAGGCAGCACCGTGGAGCCAGGGGGAACCTTTGCGTGGCAGGTGCTCTAATAGAATATCTCCATCACATTCACATATAGATACGTCCTAGCTAGTCCTGCTTCCGAAAGGAAGAGCTTCCACTCAAACTACCTGGGCTTCCCTACCTGCAATCGCTGCATGGGTTTGATGTTTTTTTCACTGCAACTTGCCTGGCCTTGTGGCCCAGTTCTCTTGTTGCAGCATCCGAGCATCTCTCCCCGAGAGTGACGCCTCTCCTGCCACAAACACAGAGGCGCTCTTGCCGACTGAGTTCCAAAAGAGGGACCCAAGGCAACCCGTAGGGACTGGTTGAGCGTGTGCGATGATGCCTACCGCTTTGGTGTCATTGCTCTGCATTTGTGTGGTGAATTATTTGATAAGACCCCCTAGCTCCCATTGCTGGATCGGGGATGGAAATCAGGCCCCTCGCTGTGACTTGTGCCCTTGAAGATCTCCCCTGGTCTTTTCCAGCGGGAGTAGCCATGCTAATACGGGACAGCGGGGAGCCCCAGTTGCTAAAGCCGTTGACTGTCGTGTCGTCCAGACAGTCACCTGAACAGAGCCCTTTGCACTGACCAGCCAACCTTTTTTCTGTTCCTCTCCCTGCAGGCTCCACCCAGGACAGGTCTCTGGGTGCGCCTGAGCAGCCGCCCCCTCTGCCACAGAAGAAAACGGTAAGCCGGGCACTCTCGTCGCCTGATGGCTTTTTCTGGGGCCAAGCCTCTCCGGGCAGAACAGCGAATCCCTCCAGCCCCAGACTGAACCTCAGTCACTCCGAAAGCAACGTCTGCGTCCGCAGAGACTCCCCGTTCAGCTGCTCCTCTCACGTGGGCGGCAGCCACCCCGCCTCCTCCTCCGAATCGCTGGAAAAGGCCTGCAAAGGGAACGGCCCGGGGGGTCCAGCGTCCAACCAGAGTGGCCGCGCCCGCCTCCCGAACCGAGCCGGGCAGGCGTTTCCATCTTCTCCGCTCCTTGCGTCCGGCCAGGTCCCTTCCGTCTCCAGCCTTCAGCTCCACACTCTGCTGCACAATATCGACAGCAAGGAGGGGGTGTACGCCAAATTAGGGGGGCTCTATGCCGAATCCCTGCGCCGCCTCGTGACCAAATGCGAAGACTGTTTTATGCGGGATCAGAAAACTGAGCTGCGTTTCCATGAGAAGAACTGGTCGCTCTTTAAACTGACATGCAACAAGCCCTGCTGTGTCTCGGGCGATGCCGTCTATTACTGCGCCACCTGCGCCAAGGACCCTGCCAGCACCTATGCCGTGAAGGTACGGTTGCTTTGTTTGCGTTGGCTGTTCGGCTCTTGTCTCTGCAGTCGAGCAGGAACATACCCTCTGGGCACGTGGGCTACATAAACTGGCCTGGCTCCACCGAAGTCCACTTCTGAGAGATCATTTCAGGCCTGGTTAGCATGCGAAGCACAATTCTATAAAGCCAATAGCTTTACCCTCCCGATAGTAATCCTTCAAATATGCTGGGCTCATTGCTTTATTCATTGCTGCACAGCTATGGCATCCGCTTCATAGGTGTTCATTAATAATACTTAGCACCTACATCTTCTTTACAATAGCACCTCTGCGAGAGAGGTGATATTTTATACGTGGGGAAGCTGAGGCAGTCCACGACCACAGAGGAAGTAGCAGAGCTAGATTGGAATGCAGGAGGCCCTAAATTCTCTTCATGTTGTCCTCTAAAGCAGTGTTTCTTAAACTGTGTTCTGTGGAACACTGGTATTCCGTGAACAACTCGCAGGTGTGCCACGACCTCTTCTTTGTTTCTATTACTTCTTTTTGTGTGTGTGTGTGTGTGTGTGTGTGTGTGTGTGAGACAACAATTTTTGTCTGCTTTTCCTGGTTCCTGATGGAAGTCCACTCGGGATAAGTGTCATCCCCGGCGGGTTGTTTTTTTTAATTATTATTTTACTCGACAAATATTTTCCCTGGCATTTTTTTTTTTTTTTTTGCTCGACAAATTTTTACAACCATCTGGCAACCCTACGTGTTCTGCATAAAAAAATATTATTGTTTGGTGTTCCCTAGTCTCAAAAAGTTTAAGAAACACTGCTCTAAAGCATGTTGTCTGTTTGGAATAAGCCTGCTTCTGCATGTGAGCTAAGACTGGACATTAGAGTGTGTGGTAAAACCTTGGTAAACTGCTGTTTCAGGGTGAGGTGTCATGTTTTATGAATTCTTGGTTTTGTCGGGATCCAAGTTAGCCAGGGTGCTGGTACGTAAATGGGTGTCACATTGAAGCAGCCCTCTCATAAATCGTCAACACTGTTGTCATCTCCCTTGCTAAGTTTAAATCGGAGAAATCATTCGTCATGTGGTTGCCACGAAGGCCAGTCACATGTTGGTTGACAGGGGCTTACAACGAAATAGCGGCAGTGCTTGGTCTTCAAGTCACAGCCTGTTTTTTCTTGATTGCATAATGAGGAGGATCGCTTTTCACTCTGCACTGGACCTGTCTGCCTCGAACATACACAAGTTGATTAAAAGTAGCATGAAAGACAGGCTGTTTCCTCTCTAGTTGAAAGCATCTGGCCGAGACACCTTTGAGTGCTCATGATACCTCAGCACTCTCTGTCTTTCGACCTTATGATACAGTGTTCCCTGTAAGCTGAGTGCTTGGGCAGCCATCCAGGACAGATTCAAATGCTGCCCAACTGATTAACAGAGCGCCCGCAGCCGGCAGCATGTGTTTCTACTGGTGGTGCACATCTGTCATGGCTTGGTGCACATAAGAATATTTATTCCACGCTTGGATGGAAAAAATTAGAGGGAACATTGTCTATGAACCCCAGGAATTGGTAGAGGTATCGTAGAAAGTTAACACACTTAGCAAGTGGCCAATCTCTTTTCACTCCAGTCTAGTGTCCCTGTTTGAGAGTTGGCTTTTAGACTAGAAAGTGTGGCTTTCTGAACCCTGCACAGGCCCAGAGTGATGTGGCCCCTAATCCCAAAGCGCTTCAGTGTCAGAGGGCTGAATTTTCCCCTTGTATAATCTTGATATTTGGCCCCCTGCTGTACAGTCCCGTTAGCCTGCAGACGGAGAGCGCAAGTCCAGAGGTCAGCCCAAACCAAAAAAAAAAAGCTACACATTGGTCAGACTGGAAACAGCTCCAAGCATGTCTTAGTTGAAAAGTGGCCAAGTTAGGTTTGCAGTTAACATTCCAAACAAACTGGACATCCGTCATCGAATTTAACAGGAGGGTTTTAAGTAGGCAGAATACATTGACAGACTGACGCCTCGATCAGTGCTAACCGTGGAGACGTGCAGGTTTTACAGAGCCGTGCACAAGTCCGAGTTCGCTGCACCTTTCCCCCAAAGGAAAGTCAGTGCAGTGTATTGGAATAACCCGTCTCATGGCACAGCACACAGTGGGCTCCCCCTAGGCTGATGTACTCAGAAGAATTTAGGCCTTTCTGTTGTCTGTACCAATCTGACCGGATTCTGAAGTCCCCTGAGGGAATGGGGTGTTGTAAAGAAGGACAGAACCCTTGTTTCACATAATAGGACGCTACTTATGTCCCGCATAGGGCAGTATTTCTCAACCTTTTTTTTTTATAAAGTACCCCCTTTAAAAAAAAAAAAAGTACCCCCAGTACCTACAGTTTTCAGACACACACTTTTTTTTTTCTACCATTGCAACACATTTATTTAAACAACTTAATTGTATCTGGGCAGGTGGTGAAATTTTTGGGTGTAAAAAGTGCAAAAATAAAACACTGTAAAACTTAAAACAAAAATTCAGTTTTCTCCAGATTTCAGTTGTGTTGACGTACCCTCCAGACTTCTCTCGAGTACCCCTAAGGGTACTCGTACCACTGGTTGAGAAACACTGCCATAGGGAACCTGTGTTTATTCTGGAATCCTGGCAGATGGTAGTAACTGAGCCAGAACACGCCGAGGTAGCTTTGCTGGCCACTAGTGCCAAGTGGATTTCTGCCGTTTTCCAGAGCCCTTTCATTGTCATTATTAGACTGACGGAGGGACTGTAATTGGGAGGCTTAGCAGCTGCTGGATTTCTTTCCCTGCCTATTGTACCATTGCCCGGGGTTTCAAACAGGAAAGAGGTTACAGGCCTGCCGTTAAAATTAGACCCGGAGAAGCCAGACAATTTGACAGGTTTAGCTGAGCCAAGTGTCTGCCGAGGCGTTGGAGCCAACACTTTGTGCTGAGCTATTGGCATTGGCTATAGCAAGCACACACATGTGAACATGCTCCTCTGGGGTCAGACCGACTGCAGAGAAATCAAGCCAAAATATGCTCCCGGCCTTGGCTTATTCCTTCAGTCAAGCCCACGGCGCTAAGCCAGAGACCAGATCTGAGCTCCATCTCTCATTGCCATGCTCGCTGTGTGTTTCAAATGGACCTGGCCTACACACCGTTCTGTCCTGGTGCTGGAGAAACCGGACAGACTCCACACTGAGGCTTGATTTTGCTGCCTCCGTTCGCTTACTGAGGTGAGCAGGGCTGTGTGCCCATCTAGCAGGAGTAGGGGCTACAGGATTGGATCCTGATTTTGTGTTTCCATGCAGAATGTTCCCCCAGGATTGCAACTGGCCACGTTGAAGAAGTTGTCGTGTAATTACTGAGCGTGCATGCAGGCACTTGCACTAAAAAAGGCCCACATAATTTGTATGCTGCTTATAATACAATGAATAAATAATAACCAGTACATAACATGGGACTAGCAAAAGGCATACTTACACCTACACTAGCAAACTGATGGGCAATAAAACTGAAAGCCCTTTTCCCTCCTTCATAGCTCTTTGCTAAGGTTCTGTAGGGGCAGGAGTGTTTAATCTGTAATCTATCCCTGGGCCAGTTTCCTTGAAACCATCCTTTAACAGCATAAATCTGCACGAGCAGCAGACCCTTTTTACTTAGAAAAAGAAATAAATCTATGTTAATAGCTCTCCCCGCAGTACGCAGCCACTAGAATGAATGCCCAGCAGAATTTTAGTTTTTAAAACGTTTCCCCAGGAGCACACAAGAGTCTCTACCCTGGAAGTCCTGCCGATTTATTTTTGCACTCACTTTCGCTTAGATGACCCAACGGATGTCGTGTCCCGGGCTTGTGCGCACTTTAGGAGAGGGAGAAATTTGCTCCGGGGTTTGAAACCTCCTGTGCTAAGTTCCAACCCAGAGCAAATTCATGTGGCTGAGGTACAAATAAATCCCTGCATTAAAAGGGCTTGCAATGGAAATGCTAAGAGGCCTGTCATTGTTGCAGAGCTAATGGATGTTGCTACGATAAATCCATTTTTCTGCAGTTATTCATGCTGTCACAATGGGAAAAGTTTAAAACACAAGGAAAAGTCGAGTGTAGATTTAGGTGAACTTTGACTTGGATGGTGGGACGGGAAGCTACATAATGCCCTCCCTTTTCATTTTATGTGGGTTCTTTTGTTTGCCCCTTGGCCAATCCTTTCTAGTCCTCCATTGAAGTTTCTTGTCTCGTTATAGTCATTTTTCTTTTTGTCATGGCTATTGTGAGGCAGAGCCATTCACGTGAGCTGCCTTTTGTACTGGTAGCTGCTTTAGATTTTCCATCAGACCAATACTTGAGACTTTTGCTGGCTTTTTCTGGCCCCAGTTTCAGGGCTTCGCTAGTATGTGCCAGGCAGACCTGAACCAAAGTGGAGGGAGAAGGAACAGTGAAAATAGTTTGAGAGTTTCTGGGAGAGAGCTGTGTTCTAAATGTAGCCTTGGAAGGCAGGAACTCCTGAGGTATAATCCCGGTTTGCTCATGGAGGGCCAGATGTTCTCTGGCCTCGTGTTCCTCTGTGGTCTTTAGACAGGACACTCTGGTCCTGTCTTCACTACAAAATCAGTTATGTCTGAGGACCTAGGTTCAACATAGTCAAAGCCCTGTCTCTGTTGCAGGGCAGAACGGTGTGGTAACCATGTCTGAGGAGAAGTGTGGTCGTGTCCATCATCTTTTTAGCCTTTGTTTCTTCATCTGTAAAATGGGGATTATGCCATTTATTTCCATACCTCCTGGAGCATTGCGAGCATTAGCTGACATCTGTAGAGCGCTAGGTGTTAATGGTCGGTCTAGTGGACAATAGAACAAATGGTTTGTAGACTTGTATTTTAAGCTGGGTATTTTGTGTCTCACTTTCCTTACGATTTCCTGGGGAAGCCATCGTGTTCCGTCAGCTGTGGAATGTCAGGGAGCATTTTCCATCTCCTGTTTCTGCCCCTCTGACCAGCAGGAGCCAACTGGAGGTAGATCCAGCTGCTGGCCAGAAGGAGGAGGAGGAGGAGGAGGAGGGGCAGGGATAGATGGGCGAATCCTCTGAGCTGAAAACACACCCTGAGCGGGAACAACGGGCTGTTGCCAGTGTTCATGTTGTACATATAGCCCCAGGACTTCCCTGTCCTAAATGAGACGGTACCACTCGAGAGATCTTGGAGTTATCGCCGATGGTTTTCAGAAAACATTCGTCTAATATGTAGTGGCAGTCAAAAAAGGTAACTGTGTTAAGAGCCATTAGGAAAGGGATAGATAATAAGAAAATAAATATAATGCCGCTCTATAAATCCATGGTACGCTGACCCCTTGAGTACTAAATGTAGTTCTTGTCACCCTATCTCAAAAAAGACCCCTTGTACATAAAAAAAGTGAAGAGAAGGGCAACACAAATAGTTAGCGGCATGGGACAGCTTCTGTATAAAAAGAGATTAAGAAGACTGAAACTGTTAAGCTGGGAAAAGAGACTACTAGGTGAGGATATGAGAGAGGTCTATGTAATCATGACTGGTGTGGAGAATGTGAATAAGGAAATGTTATTTACCCTTCACATAACACAAGAAACAGGGGGGGTCTCCTGATGAAATTAACAGGCAGCAGGCTTAAATCAAACAAAAGGAAGTACTGCTTCACACAACGGACAATGAATCTGTGGAACTCATTGCCTGGGGATGTTGTGAAGGCCAAAACTACAGACTAAACTTCTCTAGTCTGGCACTCTCTGGTCTGGCAACATCCGTGGTCTGGCATGATTTTAGCTCGATATCCACTTATCGTGGGTGTGGCCAAGTTTCCTGGTATCCCATAAAGTTTGTTTACAGCCACCAGTCCTGGTTCTCAGTGTTCTGTGCTGTTCGTTAGCTCTAATTTACCCCTAAATGTCTTCTAAGAGCCCAGCAAGCAGTGGAAGTGCTGGTAATGCTGCTAGACAATATTGACCTTCCGTGGTCTGGCAAATTCTCTGGTTCAGCACAGGTCAGGTCCCAAGGGTGCTGGACTAGAGAGGTCCAACCTGTATATTCAAAAAAGAATTAGATACATTCATGGAGGATAGGCTGATAGCCAAGGAGATCGGGGTTGCATCCCCTCTGAGTATCTGTAAACCTCTGCCAGCCCAGTGCTGGGCCGTGGGAACAGGGATGGGTCATGTGATAATTGCCCTGTTTTGTTCATCTCTTCTGGGGCATCTGGCATTGGTCATGATTGGAAGTTGGGATTCTGGCCTGCCCCCATATGGCCATTCTTGTTAGGCCCTGAAGAGCAATGCCCTGCTAAACCAGAGGCACCTCTAAGCACATTTGCCAAGCAGTCAGAGCCTGAGCAAGGGACCCTCCTAACCCATGTTGTGATCTCTTGTCTCTTAACAGATTTGCAAAACTCCAGAATCCAAAGTGTCTGCTTCCTACCACAGCCCCTCTGTGCCGGTTCACTTCAACATCCAGCAGGACTGTGGACACTTCGTGGCGTCGGTGCCCTCCAGCATGTTGCTGTCGGCTGACGTAGCCAACAGCACTCCTCCCCCGGACGGCCCCGGCCTCTCCCGCTCCGCCAGCGAACAGGATTGCGTGGTCGTCATCACCCGGGAAGTGCCGCACCAGACCGCGGCCGACTTCGTGAGGGAGACTGCTGCATACCATCAGAGCAAGCCCGAGCTGTACGAGCGGCGGGTGACCTTCCTGCTCCTGCAGCTCTGCCACGGCCTGGAGCATCTGAAAGACCACAGCATCATCCACCGAGACCTGTGTCTGGAGAATTTGCTGCTCGTTCACTGCAAACCTCTCGCTGGCGGCGGGAAAGCCAAAGATGAAAAGCACTTGCCCAGGCTGATTGTGAGCAACTTTCTGAAAGCCAAGCAAAAGCTGGGCACCGGGGACTCCAAACTGAAAAAGAACCAGGCCCGGCTGGCCCCGGAGATCGTCTCTGCCTCTCAGTACAAAAAGTTCGATGAATTTCAAACTGGCATCCTCATCTACGAGCTTCTCCACCAGCCCAACCCGTTTGAGGTGAGGCCCCATCTCAGGGAACAGGACTACAGCCGAGACGACCTCCCCCCGCTCCCCACCCTCTCCATTTACTCCCGCGGGCTCCAGCAACTCGCACACTTGTTGTTGGAAGCCGACCCGATCAAACGCGTCTGCATCACGGAGGCCAAGCGGATGCTGCAGTGTCTGCTCTGGGGTCCCCGGAAAGATTTAATGGACCAGCCTCGGAACCATGAAGAAGTGCTCTGCAGTGCTCTCCAGAACTGGATCGACATGAAACGGGCCCTGCTGATGATGAAGTTTGCAGAGAGGGCAGTGGACACGGAGCGGAGCATTGAACTGGAGGACTGGCTTTGCTGTCAGTATTTAGCTTCTGCGGACCCTGCTTCTCCTCAATACGCTGAAGCTCCTTCAGCTTCTCTGATCTCAAAAGCATTGCCATCCGAAGCAGCAGCAATAAGGAACACGAGAGAGATTTCTATGGTTGACGTTCACTCATGAATAATGGTACAAATCACTTTCGTGCTTATAGCATGTGACTAACTAAGAACCCAGGGGGTGATCTTTCTCTCCCCACAAAAAAAGCTGTAAATGTCAGGTGGATTTCATTGCCTTGAATGCTGTACACTGCAAACAAACAAAAGCGGGCGCCTGCTATTTTTGGTATGGTAACTTTGTGGGCAAATAAAAACTTGTGTGTGCGTATGTTTCTTACTGAGTGGAATGAGTTTGTGTTGAATTTCGTGGCAGACACGGAGCCGTGTTGGCACCAGATTTTTCCCCCGTAACAGATGGAACGTCTAAGGCAATTTGCTTCTTAGGTGATCTCGAGATTTGCAACGTGGTTCTCAGGCCCATGTGACAAAAATCGCAGCAATGCAAATGCCAGCAGAAATGAGCCAGACATGCTCTGTTTTCAGGCTTTGCCAATGCTATTGGGAGCAGATAAGACACCCCACAGCAGGGGCTGGGACTGGAGACACTGTAGATTTTAAAGGCATTGTTTCCGGAGCAGCAGACGTAACGGTCCAGATGTGAGTACCTGTAGGAACAGTTCTTTTTGGCACACGTTCAATCCCCATTTCTGTAACCAGCTTACAGCAGTCACAGGTTTTCATACATAAGCTAACCTTTGCCTACCCCAGGGAAGGAGGGGTGAGCCCACAATTTCCTGGTGTTGTGACCACCAGTTCAGGTGGCCAGTGATGAGGGAGCCCAGGTGGGAGCTAGGCACTGAGGTGTACTGCTGTTTAAAAAGTCTGGTGCAGCCACCCCCGGGGACCTGACTACACATTCTGAAGGGTTACCAAATTCTCAGGCCAGCTCGGCTCCATCTGATGCCAGAACCAAGCCAAGGCAGTGTGCAACTTTTTAACCCTCTTTGAGAGAGCAAAGGACATCCAGCAACCAGCCACACTGTGAATTAACTCCCAGGCTGCAAGGGGGCTCTTACTTAGCCATGTCTACACTAAAAGGGAAGGTCGAATCAAGATACGCAAAGTCAACATACCTTGTTTCAAGTTTCAGAAGCCGACAGGAGCAAACTCTTCCATCAGCTTCCCTTACTCCTCTCAGGAGAACCGGATGCTGACCAGAGCGCCCTCTGAGTTCAATTTAGCGAGTCTTAACTAGTCCCAATAAATCAAGCTCCAGAAGATCGATTGCAGCAGCGTTGATCTTCCGTTGAGTGAAGACATGGCCTTAGCACCACTATCCCTTTAAAGTTAATGGGACTGGAATTTGACTTCCTGTGGCTTGGGAAAGTCCTAGCCAGGCTGTTACTTTCTTGTGGCTCTGTTTTCACTGGACTGAGCTTAAAAGTGGTTTGAGTGGGCCCAAGTTAGACGTCCCAGAAGTGTCAGAGCCTGGGCTAGAGGTCCGAATGCTCCTGCTGCTAACTCTGCTCTAGTTCATCAAGCACCCTGGGCAAGGCAGAGAATCTGACCCAGTACCAGACTGGTGAGAGCAAGACCAGGATCAGGCCCCTGGGCCTCTGCTACAGTCAGGACCAAAGGCCTCCCTGCAGCCCAATTCCAGCTGGGGAGACACCGTGCAAAATGCCCTCCCTGTTACCCTAGGGCACTGTGTTCACTGGCAGAGGTGGCTTCGACTCCCAGGAAATCAGGCACATCCGCCCCCTCTCCAAAGCCACATCGTTGTGAATTGTCCCAAAGGGCAGCTGGTTGCCCCTGCCTGGCTGTCCCTGGCTGTGCGCTAAGAGCCCTGCGGGGGTCTGACGGAGAGCTCTGCAAGAGAAGGGAGGAGACGCTGTGGTTCATTTCGCTGCTTCACCCCGCTTAGAGGAAGATGGACAAAGCTGCTTGGGGCCTGTCACTGGGGACTAGGCCCGTGGGTGCCAAACTTTTTTTTTTTTCTTCATGACCTAGGTGAAGAAAATCATTGCGATGTGTGACACAACATAATTTGACTAGAGTGTGGGCCCCGGGGTGGGGCTGAGAGCTTGGGGGTGTAGGAGGGGGCTCTGACTTGGGGGGGTCAGGGCTGGGGCAGGAGGGGCTTACTTGGAGCAACTCCTTGTCAGCGGTGCAGCGGGGGGCGCTAAGGCAGCTTCCTGGCACCACAGACCATGCTGCACCTCAGAAGCAGCCAGCAGCAGGTTCTCAGCCCATGGGAGTGTGGAGCTAGTGCTCAGGACAGGGGTGGTGTGCAGCGCCCTGTGCACCACACACACACCCACCCACCTAGGAGCCAGTGCCGGCCACTTCTGGCATGCTGCACAGTCTGCGGGGCCAGGACAGGCAGGGAGCTGCCTTCACACACCCACTGGTCACCACGTCCCCCTGCAGCACTGAGCCCCAGTGACCGACATCCTACCACCCCATCCTGCAGGGCTGGGGAACCTTTTTTGGGTCAGGGGCCGATCGCCCACAGAAAAATCAGAGGGGGGCCGCACACAAGCAAAACCAAAAGCAAACCCGCTGACGTGGCCCCGACTGAGGAGGAGAGACCCTCCATACACTCCCCTGACACACCAGAGCCGATGCTGGAGGGAGCCAGATTCAGGGAAGCCGGGGGCTGCATCCGGCTCCTGGCCTTAGGTGCCCCACCCCTGCAGTACTGGGTCGCAAATTGAAAACCACTGGTTCGGGAGGAGACAGGACGCAGGACCTAACCGCTGTGATTCCTGCATAAGCCCCTTGGGTCTGGCTGAGCTAGAAGAGCTGGGTAGATCTGAAAAGCATTTGATCTCTAAAATGCCTTAAATCACCATGGAGACACAGGGCGCTCGCGGGGTAACAAAAATCCCCTCTCGCTGGGAGTACTGGACGCCCTTCTCACAAGCGCTGCACGTTGTCCTCTGGGGGGCTCGGCTGTGTGCCAGCACAGCCGTGAATGAACGCTACCAAGAACCGGTCACGGCCGCACAAATAAACACGCTTGGCCCGCACAAGGGCATGACTCAGCACATCCTGTCCATTGGAATAGTCCTCGTAAACCAGACCGGCAGAAGGAAATGCCCAGACATCTATCGGTCCAATCTGCCCAGAGAGGAAGGTGGGGAACAATGGAATTCCTTCGCAGCAGGCGGAGCGCTACATCTGCTCCATTCAGCGCAGCTGGCCTGGACGTCCTCCCTCTCTTCCAGGCAGCTTGGACCGGGGAGGCCGACGGGAGCTGCTGGGTCCACAGCATTTTGGAAAATCAGCTCACCATCTCAGCAGCCTTAATTTTAGGCTCCTATTTTTGAAAAGCTTGGCCCTTATTTTGAGGATTAAGAATGGGGCTGGAGCCACGTTTATAATTCAAAAGAGCGTTTGATCTTTTTTTTTTTTTTTACAAGACCCTCGTGCCTAAAAAGGGTCAATAATCCCAATTTTCCCATCGTCATTTCTGATCCTATCAAACTATGTTCATGTCGTAACAAATGATGAACGTTCCCGACAGGATATTAAACCTGCTTCAGGGCTTAACTAGATCTGCTGTCGGAGACCAGGAAGCAACCTGCTATATAGCATTCTTACTTACACCTTCTGCTATAGCACCCGGGGCCAGTTGTGTCAGATGGACAACATCATGTAATGTCCTGAACACGCTGTAAGGAATGAAGTTAATCCCTATTGAATTAGGGTCAACACCCGTGACATTCGTGGTATGACAAATGCCGATGTTTAGGTAGAGTTGAGAGATTGTAGGGAACTTCAGCAGGAAAATAAGATGAAGGCCGTCTCTGGAAGGTGGGAGGAAGTTCAAATGTCTTTTAGGAACAATAGGTGTGAGATAGGACATACCTTGAGGTAAGGGGAATGCAAACTCTCTCCCTCTGAAGATGCAAGCGGCGGGGGACAGCTGGAGAGTGGAAAGCCAACAGTAGCTGCCCTTACGTAACCCACACACCTAATGTGGTTCACTGTCCCATGCAGTGGCACTTAGACCACTTACAGCAAGAGATAAGGACAAGGGAGCTCTACAGCCTAAGCTGAGAGCCAGCTGGCTTTATAGCTCAAGCTATAGAGGCTCCTACACTAAACTTCCCAGGTTCAAATCTGCCCGATGGCAGGTACACTTAACTGGGGAACACCAAGAGCAGTTGCCCTGAACTGTGACACCAGCCACTGTCAGAGGCAGGGTGGTGGGTTAACTGCCACATAAGAGGGCAGTTTTAAAGAGGCCCTCACCCTTCATCTGCTGGACCTGAGAACTTGTCCTGTCTTGTGGCCAGACGGAGGAACGGAAATGGTCTTATTCTCTTCTCCCCCCCACATGGTTCACACTTGGCAGCCGGGCCTTGCACTGGGTTTATTGGATAGCTGGAGCAAAAGGCCTGGCCCACAGCGAGGAAGGGGAAGGGAGTCACTGAACAATGCCCTCTGGAAGACCCCGGTGTTTGCATAAATAGCACAGAGCGCAAAGCTCCTCGTGTCTCTCCCTAGTGCTGAGGAGGCCCCCATTCGGCAGGTTCCGATGTGCTGTCTTGGTTTGGCCTTTTTGGTGACTTGTGTGCACCTTTTTCTAGAAACCCTTCTAGCTTTGGGGGGGTGTCTCTTGGGGTTCACAGTCCTCTCTGTTTATGCCCCTAGGCTGCCTTTGCACTCCAAGACTATGTCTACACTACGGCTTCTTGTGCCAGAAATATGCAAATGAGGCTAAGCGTGGACTATCGCCGAGCCTCATTTGCATACCTAATGAGCCGCCATTGTTGCAGAAGAGGCTCTTGCGCCAGAAGGAGCTGTCTACACTGCCCCTTCTCGCGCAAGAAAACCCCTCTTGCGCAATGCCCTTACGCAGATTACTTTTCAGGAATACCGGCATTGCGCAAGAGGGGTTTTCTTGCGCGAGAAGGGGCAGTGTAGACAGCTCCTTCTGGCGCAAGAGCCTCTTCTGCAACAATGGCGGCTCATTAGGTATGCAAATGAGGCTTGGCGATAGTCCACGCTTAGCCTCATTTGCATATTTCTGGCGCAAGAAGCCGCGAGTGTAGGCATAGCCCAAGAGGTGTAGGGTAGGCTGGGTTTACTGCATATTAGCTGGCCTGGGTCATGCATTTACTAAATAAGCCGTTTTGCCTAGGCTGGGGGCACCCCTGTGGTACCCCCTGTCTGAGCCCAGCCTTGGGAGCTAACCAGCACCTTCTGAAAGGCTGCTCAGACAAGCTTTGCTGTAACACGTGCAAGGCTGTTCTGGACTGAAGGGTGTGAGGTTACCTCACACTGTAACCGTACCACAAGCGCCATTGTACACTGAAAGAGAGTTTGCCTCAATGGCCTAGACTTAATCAGTGGGATCCCAAGGCCTCCTGTCTCCCCCCTTTCCTGCCATCTTTCCCCTCCGGCTTTGCTCTCTCTTTGCACTGGCGAAAGCACCTAGGCCCCAAGCTGCGGAAGGTGCATGCATCGGCCCTGATTGCTCCCTGGCTGTGTTCCCGCCCGCAGCGTGGAGGCCGCAGGCTCTGGCTGGGCTGATGCTCAGCCGCAGAGCAAATGTTGTGCAATAGTTCTGGGCAAGGGGTGGTCTGAGGCTCGCTGTTTGCTGAGCGCTGGGCGGTGGTGAGGTAGGCTGAGCGCGCCATAGGTGTGTGCTCACCACGCCAGACCACTAGGGAATGACACCGGGGCGGGTGGTTGCTGGGGAAGGAGCCCCGTGGGGAATATTTGGCTGCGATACAAAAGCTAGAATTGCGTCTCGTAAGCTCCTGGCCCGGCTCTCTCCTGAGCGTGCAGCGGAGGCAGCCGGGCTGTGCAGGCCCTGGCGAGGGGAAGGCAGGCAGCGTGTTGCCCAGGCCTGTGGGCTGCCCAGACCCACGCCCAGGAAGCAGGGACAGGCCCGGGGGTGCCTCTTGCATGGGAGGAGTGAGGTTTGGGGAAACGCCAAGAGCCTCCCCTCGGGTACCAGCCTCCACCACAGCCCCTCCCCGGAGGCACTTCCTGAGGGGCCCGGGCCAGGCAGTGCCATACAGACAGCTTGGGGGCAGGGGCTGTCTCTGGCGCAGTGCCGGGCCTAGCACAACGGGCCCCCACTTGATTGACAAACAGTAACGCTGCCCCGCCTGCCGACAGGAGGGCCCTGTGCGCCGTCACTCGCAGCATCTGTCAGCCGCCGTGGACGCTGCACAGCCACATGGGCGCAGGAGTCTTAAAGCGCCGCCTGAGGGGGCGCAGGCTGCATGCCCTTCAGGCGTGAGGTGTGGGGAAACCCCTTTCCTGCCAAGCCCACCCCCCGGAGCACGCCCGGGCCGCCTCCTCCCATTCCTTGTGGGCCTCGCATGGGACTGACGGCAAGCACCTTGCCCCGCTCTCTAGGAGCACAGACAGCACTGGCGCCGATGTTCCCTTTCCTCGGAGGGCGTCGATATGGGGGAAGTGCAGGGACCCACAGGCTGTCAGGGTGCTGCAGCGAGCCCCCTTTTAATCCTCTTTTTTCCTACAACAGCCACTTGTCTGCACAAAGGCCTTTCACTCTACGTGGGCCACCAAAACTGATCCCGGTGCCCCCATCTCGCTCAGCTCGGTGTCTGGGCTGAGGTGGGGGTGGGCTGCTGTGTAAGCAGCCGCCCTGTCCTGCCTCTGATGGAGTTTCCTCAGAGCGGCCTCAGGCGTTCGAGCCCAGCGCAGGTTGTCGAGTGTCACCGGCTCTGTGTCTCCAGCAAGGGCCCAGGCTGCTGGCAGCAGGTGGATGTTCAGACCCGCCTAGGACCGATCCGAGGCATAGGTCTGGCGCGCCCTGGGAACAGGAAGAGAAACGGCTTCACAGAGCCCCAGAGCTGCGGGCAGGAGAGCCACGTGCCCGGCTCAGGGCAGGGCGAGGTGTGGCATTTTCTGCACCCCACTGGTCTGTTCCTGGAGTAGCTGCCTCTCTGTGGTCACACAACCCAGCCTGCAGGGTGTGGCTGACCACTGGAAGGGGGGTGGCCTGTTCGGATGAATCAGGTGCTTCTGCTGGCTGGGCTGCTGGATCCGTTCGTCTCACCCCAGGCCCTCTCCTGTGGTTATGGTCATCCCACAAGCTATCAGGGGCCGGGCATGGGTGGCCTGGCCGAGGACTTAGTGTTGGCCACAGGGCAGTTACCAGGAACCAGGCCAGGCTGGAGTGCCAGGAGCTCAGCAGCAAGACCCAAATGGGAGGGCAGGAACCAGGCCACATTACCAAGAGGCAGGAGGGCAGGAGCAGGCAAACACCAACCCAGGGGTCTGTGGCAGGGTGGGCTGGTCCTGCCCAGCCCCACACAGGGCTATTGCTTACCCCTTGGACTGGTCCTGCCCAGCCCCACACAGAGCTATTGCTTACCCCTTGGACTGGTCCTGCCCAGCCCCACACAGAGCTATTGCTCCTCCCTTTCCCCACACCCTCAGACTGGTCCTGTCCAGCCCCACACAGGCATACTGCTCTCTGCCCCCACTACCACCACTCCCCCCGGACTTGTCCTGTCCAGCCCCACAGAGGGATACTGCTCCCACCTCTGACCCTCCCCCTGACCCCCTCAGACTGGTCCTGTCCATCCCCACACAGGGATTCTGCTCCTCCCTCCCCCACCACTCCTGGACTGGTCCTGTCCAGCCCCACACAGGGCTGTTGCTCACCCCTTCCCCAGACTGGTCCTGTCCTGCCCTGTGCAGGCTGGTGCAGGAAGCCAGTCCCAGCACTGGTCAGGCCAGCCCAGGGTGGAGGGCTGCCGAACAGCAGGGAGCCAGAGCAGGGGGTTCTGGTGTCCTGGGCTGGCAGTCAGAGTGGGAGTGGAAGAGAGCTGTGCGTTCGCTCTGACTCTGGGCCATGCGCTGGGGGTGGCTTTCCTCGCCTTGGCTGCCCCATGTCACCTACATGGGGCCTGTCTACTTGGACTCAGAGGTCCCTTGCACAGTGCTCTGTAGACAGCTCCATGCTGCCATCTGCTGGGCTTCCCTCCCCCCTCTGTCTCCTCCTTCCCCCGCCCCCACCCCAAAGCTGCTCTATGCCTTTAGCTCTCTGTCTCCTTTCCAAAGGGCGCACACTGTGCTGTGCCAGGGTTGGCAGCGGGGGCAGGAGAGAGCACACCCAGCGTCTTCATCATCGGATCCTTTCCTGCGCTGGGGCTGGGGCTGAGATTAACTTAAATAAAGCTCAAGAAAAGGAGGTAGGTTCTGAAGTTAAAATAGGAAAAGAGCAAGATAAAAATCACTTAGCCAAGTTAGATGCCTTCAAGTCACCAGGGCCTGGTGAAATGCATCCTAAAATGCTCAAGGAGGTGATTGAGGAGGTATCTGAGCCATTAGCTGTCATCTTTGAAAAGTCGCGGAAGACTGGAGAGATTCCAGGAGACTGGAAAAGGGCAAATCTAGGGCCCAGCTATGCAAAGGGAAATAAGAACAACCCAGAACACTACAAACCAGTCAGCTTAACTTCTGTACCAGGAAAGATAATGGAGCAAATAATTAAGGAATCCACCTGCAAACATCTGGAAGATAATAAGATAAGTAACAGCATGGATTTGTTGAGAACAAATCATGCCATACCGACCTGATAGCTTTCTTTGATAGGATAACAAGTCTTGTGGATAAGGGGGAAGTGGTAGCCATGATATACCTAGACTTTAGAAAGCATTTGATATGGTCTCACGTGATCTTATCAATAAACTAGAGAAATACAATGAAAATGGGGCTACTGTAAAGTGGGTATCTAACTGGATGGATTACAATTCTCAGAAATAGTTATTAACCGTTCACAGTCATGCTGGAAGAGCATAACAAGTGGGGTTCTGCAGGGGTCTGTTTTGGGACCGGTTCTGTTCAATATCTTCATCAAGGATTTAGATGATTGGCGAGAGAGCACGCTTATTAAGTTTGCAGATGATACCAAGCTGGGAGGGGTTGCAAGGGCCTTGGAGGACAGAGCGAGCATTCAAAATAATCTGGACAAACCGGAGAAATGGTCTGAGATGAATAGGATGAAGTTCCATAAACAGAAATGCAAAGTACAGGCTGAACCTCCTAAATCCGGGACTCTCTGGGCTGGGGCTCTGTGATCCTGCACCATCTGTGGTCTGGCAGGACCACGGATGGTGCTGGACCACCAAGCCCCAGCACCCGGGAGTGCAAGCCAGCCGGGAGTCTCTTAAAAGATACAGTCTGGCCCCACCCAGCGTTATTTGCTGGATGCAGAGGAACCACAGGATAAAGTTACCTGCCCTGTGCTATGGAGTAGCTCTGACCGGATGGTCTAGTGATCCTGCCTGGCTTCAGAATGGGGGAGTCTACTGTATGTGATGAGACGGTGGGTTTAGGGGGGACTAGGGGCACATCTAGACCCAGTGCAAACCTCTCCCTCCCAAGAGCAATCGCCTTCTCTCGCGCACTGTGTATGTGATGGCAACAGCTCCTGGGGAGTGGCCTGTGGGGAACAATGTGGGTCACACTCATTTGTCTTTTGCTCTCACGGGCAGGCACAGCAGCGAAGCCCCGTACAGGAGAGGGAAGAAACTGTTGTAGGAGGCAGCCAGCAGCCAGAGCGCAGTGAAGCTCCTCGTCTCCACGGCGGCCGTGATGTACGCAATGGTCAGCTGCGTCTGGACCCAGGCCAGGGCCTTGTACAGCACCGTGGCCTGCCAGGACTTTGCGAGGGAGCGGAGGAAAGGGTGAATCCGGTAATCGGCCTCCACCACCGCGGCCCAGCACAAGAAGCCGAAGACTTGCCCTGGGCGGAGCCCGTGCCACCAGGCTGAGAAGGCGAAGGTGGCCCACAGCGGGTGGGCTGGGCTGCGCTGGAAGATGAGTCTCCTCAGCCACCGGGTCGTGCTCTTGTTCCAGGTCCTGGTGAAGAGGGCGACGCGGTGGGTCGTCTCCAAGGTCCAGATGTCTGCGTCAGGGAGGTCTGCCTCTCCACCGGGGCCATGGCCAAGCTCCAGCCCAAAGCCAGCTGCATGGAGGAGAGCCTCGTCCAGCGCCCACTGGGAGTAATACGCCAGTCTGAAGAGCAGGGCGGAACGCCACATGACGTAGACGCAGCCAAAGCCAGTGCAGTCCGTCATGCGGGCCAGTGGGGCCGTGCTGTCCCTCAGGGCCATTCTCAGCAGGTGCAGAGCCAGGGCACGAAGGACTTTCTGGCCCACAGCCTTCAGCAGGGGCGCGGGGCGTGACGCACCTGAGCACTGGAGCTGAGCCTCAAATCTCCTAAAGGGGCACAGGGGGCCTCCCAGCAGGGCCGGGAAAAAGAGCAGGTAGCTGCACAGAGGCAGGGCCCGCAGCAGCTCCCCCCCCTCAGAGGCAATTGTCACCTTCCCCTCGTGGATATCCAGAGCCAGCGACGTGACCTTCTGGGTCTGCAGCATGAGGGAAGAGAGGGCGATTGTCAACCTGCGAGAGGGAGAGCAAGACAGCAAGTGGCCAGGAAGCGAGTGGAGTCCCGTGGTGTACGCCCTGGCTGGGGGCCGCCCGGAGCGACATGGAGCCGTGCTCCTGGAACACACCCAGGGTGCGGGCGGGGTCACGCTGTGTGGCAGGTGCCCTTTGGAGGCACGGCCTCGGGAAAGTGCAGGAGCACTGTTCCAGCTCCACCCCGTCTATGGGGGGTTGGATGGAGGAGCATTCTGGCTACATGGAGCTCTACCCTACCTGTACAAACGTCAGGCCGTAGCAGGCAGAGCTCTCCCTCGGCTTCTCTCTCCATGCTGCTAACATGAATCACTTCAGGAGTGGGGAATATAAGGCTCGGGAGCCAGATGTGGCCCCTGGCTTGCCTGGATCTGGCCCCTGAGACTCGGGGCCTCCCCCCCAGCATTGGGAAGCCCACGCTCGTGCTCCAGCCCTCTCGCCCTTCCCCTGTGGGGCTGGAGCATACAAAATCCACTAGCCAGGCCCCCTAGGCTGTGGTGTGCAAGGGGAATGTGGGGAATGTCTTTCTCCGTCTCAGTCAGGGGCCACGTCAGTGAGAGTTTAGGGATTTTTTTTGCTTCTTACTTGTGTGCGACCCGTGATCCAAAAAGTTCCCCACCCCTGCACGCAGCCACTAACCACTTGCCTGGCCTGCTGCTCCCATTTCCTTGCCTGAGGCAGCTGTACCAACCCTGCTGCATGTCCAAAAACCTCACAAGAGCCGAAACCTATGTCCACGGTGAGCCAGCGTGGTACTCCCACATGCGACACCAGCCTCAAGACCTATTCCCCACACCCAGGCCTTTAGTCCCAAACACGCCCAGCGACCGCCTGGCTATTTGCGGTGGGCCTGCTCTGCTTCTGTACGCTCCCCTGAACGTGCCTGGTACCATCCCTACATCTGCATCTTGCCGGGAGGAGCCAGCCGGTCCGGTCCACACACACAGCTTGGGCTGCCCCCGGGACAGCTGCATCAGGACAAGGAGGGGAGCAGCCTGATACCCCGATGGACAAGAAGCGATTCCAGCACCATCAGCACGGCCCTGGGGCTAAGGGATGCAGATTTGGGAGTTCGACTGCCCCTAAGGCCCAGGCCGATTCTGCTCTGTTACACCCACACAGCCCACAATCATCCGGACTAGTCTCATGCAAAAGCCGGGCCGGGCCCCTTCATTCGAGGAATCACGGGCTTGCGCCGTGCTGCCTGATACCTGAGGCAGGGGGCTCCTGGCAGATAATGTTCTCGGTAGTGCAAGGCCAGGTGGCAGAGGGTCTGCCAGGACATCTGCAGCACAAAGGCGCAGTGTGGACCTGCCGCGGGCTGACGGAGTGGAAAATGGCCACGGAGCAGACGGCGGGGAGGAAGAGCAGCAAGGCATACGGTCCCATGGCAGCGCACGCTAGCAGGCCGCCTCCGCCAGGAGCAAGAGGTACCTGCAAGAAAGCAGAGAGGTGTGCAAAGGCTTTCCGAGGGCACGGTGGTTCAGTGGGGTAGGGGTTGCCCCTGCGCTACAGGCTCATAGCCTACGGGTGAGGTGAGGTTCTTGATTTTCTCCTGGGCTGGCTTTGCTCTCTCGTGGACTACGTCTACACTGCAGGCTTTTTGTGCAAGAAGCTTTTGTCAGAAGAAATCTTCTGCAAAAACTTCTTGCACAAGAAAGCGTCCACACTGCAAAAGCGCATCGAAAAAGCGATGCGCTTTTGCGCAAGAGAGCGTCCAGACTGCATGGACGCTCTCTCGAAAGTAAGCCCTGATTGGTATGCACAGAATGGCCACCAGGGCACCTGCACTTTTCTCTTTCCTGTTTTTGCGTAAAAAAACCCTCTTCCCCATCCACACATGCCGTTTTACGAAAGAACTCTTTCGCAAAAAGGTCTTCTTCCTTGTAGAAAGAGGAACACCAATTGCGCAAAAACCCCTCCGTTCTTTTGATTCTCTTGCGCAAAAACGCGCTTGAGGCATGGACACGCCGCAAGATTTTTGCAGAAAAACGGACTTTTTCTGCAAAAACTCTGTAGTGTGGACATAGCCTTGTACAGACTGCCCCTTCCACAGCCCTCCTTGCTTCCCAGTCAGGGCTGTGTCCGTGGCACCTGAGAGCCAGACAGCTCAGGGTAACGCCTTCCTCTTGCTTCATTGCTGGACTCATCCCCCCGTCCCCCATCAGCCCCAAAGCAGGCCTGGCAAAGTGCTGCATTTTTGCCTCTCCCTCCACCCCATTCCCTACTGGGTTCCCTCCTTGGAGGCACTCCAGTACCTAGCCTAGCACGTGATTCTCAGGGTGAAGCACCTTTTGTCTCAAAGCTTTCAGAACTCATCTGTGTAGGCCTGTTTTTTGGCCAGCCCTGCCACCATGTGGTCCCCAGGCTGACGGAGCCTTAGTCCTCCAGGCCAGTGCTGCTGGGTTTGACGCTACCCCTCTTGTCCACGTGCCTGTCTCTGAACCCCTGCTGCCCCGGTCTCCTGGGCAGCAGGCAAAACAGCCCCACGCTGGTGCTCAGCTCTTCTTGGCAGTGCTTGGCACTCACAGGGGGGACAGAGGGAACTCATCAGGGCCCCCAGAAGCCTTCAGGGACACGGGGATTTGGTACAAAATTTCCTGCTCCAGATTCAGCTCCTAACCCGAACGGAGCCCCCTGCTGCTGATCTTCACAAGCACAAAGACCCCGAACATTGCCAGCTCTCTGATTTCCAGGGCCTCCTCAGCTTCATCTGACACTTTTCTTGGCTTTAGCTGCCCATTTCTTCCTGTCCCTCCACCCTGTAGAGCCGGGGCAGGGATCCTTTTTGGGCCAGGGGCCACTGACCCACGGCAAAATCAGTCAGGGGCCACACATGAGTGAGAAGCTGGAGCGCCAGCGCAGGCTCCCCAATGCGGGGGGTAGCGCTGAGCCTTGGGAGCTGGATCCAGGCAAGCCATAGGCTGCATCCGACCCCCAGGCCTTAGGTTCCCCACCCCTGCGCTAGAGGCCAGGTATCTGTGAACTAACCCTTTGGTCCTGTGGGAATGCTCACAACCTCCCAATGAGACAGGTGCCCCTTGGGACTTTGCCCTGCTGGCCAGCCAGGCCGCTTTCCAGAGGACGGTAGTCCATGGTGGATACACAGGAAGGGCTCCTGTGAAGTCCTGTGATTTGAGTTGTGTGTGTGTGTGTGTGAGTGTGTGTGTGAGGAAAGCATCTCCCCGTTGTGGCTGCAGAATGACCGCCAGTGCAGTCCCCTCTCCCTCAGCCCTGCCCCTGACCCCAGTGGAGACAAGCTGTCCAACCAGGGCACACAACCCACCCTGACTTGATTTCTAAAGGTGCTGGTGCCCTGTTGTTCATGCGCATGTTGGGAGAGGGGGTGTGTGGCCGCTCTGAAAATGTTGCTTTCTGTCTGGCTCGTCGTCCCGTTAACTCCAGAAGAGTTGCGTGAACTTGGTGCACTGGTCTTCTCTCACCATTCCTGCCTCAGATGATAACCTGTCACTGCTGCCTACACGCCCAACTGCTGCGGTGGGATTTTATAACTCAGTTAATTTAGGAGCATGAGTCTCTCTGCAACTGGGAGACTTGTGCTTCTGAGTCACCTGGGGGCCTTTGAAAATCCCACCTGCGGGTCATAAGTTCTTCACGGATTCCTTGGAAAGCGAGTCAGCCTGTGATTTGGGTGCATATCATCGCTGCATCTTCCTGCCTGATCTCCTGTAGCTTGCAGGACATTAGGCAAGTGGTACTTTGTGATTCTCTAGGGCTTTTCATCTACAGATTTCAAAACACTTTACAAACATTAATTACACAGGGTGAAACCGAGGCACAGAGAGGTTGTGACTTGCCCACAGTCACAGTGTGAATCGGTGACAGTCAGGAGGAGATACAGTGTTTTCATTCCCAGACGCTTGCTGTAACCTGTCCTCCTGCCCTAGGAAAGAGGGGGGCAAAATTGCCTCACCTGTGAAACCTGCACTTTGAATAGAATTCACCCCCAAAGATCAGGAGCATGAAATGAAAGCAAACGTGAACACATACCTGGTGTTTGGCGAGAGAGAGCCAGAGGTGCAGAGAGAGCGAAACAAAAGGGCAAATGGCAATGCAAGCAGCTGGTAGAAAGCTGTAGGGTGAAGAGCAAGCGGATTTGCCCAGTCCATGGAGAGGGCCTGCCTTCCAAGTGTTAATCCTGCAGTGGTCTTCAGATCCTGGGGCACCTCGCTGAAGAACTGAAACTTGCATCGTTCCCTCTTCTCTTTATAGGGGGCAGACGGGTGGAGTTCAAGTGGAATCCCAGATAAGCAGCGCAGATGGGTCTGGCAGAGAGCAAAGGCAGCGTGCTAAGGAAACGAGGTTACCAGGACTCGTAGGCCTGGCCCTCCGCGATACACACAAGGCGAGGCAAAGAAAACATTCTCTTTGGTTTGGTAAATGCTCTTTCTACTAAGTGCCTAAGCCGCAGGACTGATGTTCACCTGGAAAACATGCTGCTTCATATTTGGGCTGCTACGCTCCTGAGCCGCCTCCTGCTTTTAGCTGACAGGAAGCGTTACCCGCCGCGATAAGAGAGCCACCTTTCCCCACACGCAGCTTAAGCACCGAGCTCTTGGCGGTGGGCGAAATGAGGTCAGCAGTTCTCCAAAGCAGGGCAGTAGCATTTGCTTTACCTCTGTGTTGTGAACAAGCTGGGCGGGGCCACATTTAAGCACTTGTAAGAGCCTGCAGGAGCCATGGAGAAAGACAGCAAACGAGGGGCTGCCAAGGCTGCGGGAGAAGTCCGGCAGCAGGACAGAGACATAGCAGCTCCTTGCACATGCCCCAAGATGCATCAGATGACCCCCTGGCTTGAGAAGGCAAGCTCCCTCCTGCACCACCCCTTCTGTGCCCATCAAAACACTCCCTATGGCCACTGCTGGCTCCTGCCCAGCTCCCCCCCCAACACACACACAATGTGGCCACTGGCCCTTGCCCCTTGCCTCAGGGTAGCATCTTCAGCCTGGGATAGCATGGCCCCAGCCTGCCCTGGCCTGGAGAGCCAGTGGGCACCACGGTGCCAGCCTCCCCAGGCTGTGCCTGCTGGCCAAATCCCTGACTGGAAAGTCTTCCCTCCCTCCTGCAGCCAAGCCGCCAGCCCCAGGGCTGAGCAGCCAGAGTGGCCCCAGTGCTGAGAGAAGAGGCCTCACGGCCCCCAGCCTGCCTGGCCCAGCCTTTAGCACCAGGATAGGCGGCCTGGGGGCGGGACCAGGTAAGGCAGTTTGGGAAGGCAACACCTCCCCCTGCCTATGACACTCACTGCCCATGATCTGGCTCAGGGTTTCCCTTCCCATGATCTCGGTGTAACCTTTCTGCTGGGTGGAACTGGCAGCAACCAGGGCTGGGTTCAATATCCAGGGGTTCCTTTTCAACAGTCCAGCACAGAACCGGATGGAGCCCCCACCCAGTAACCTGAGCACATGCCCCCTGGGTGCCTCTGGAAGGCAATGCTCCCCCACTCCCAAGCACAGAGTCTGAGAAAGTCTGAATGACAAGAGGGAAGTCACCCGCCATCAGTTATGGAACATGCCACAAGCAGGCTTCGTAGTCAAAATTGAGCAGGAGCCCTACCCCAGAGTGCATGGGGCAGGGCCTTCCGCCTCATGTTCTCGAGTTCTGCATCCAAAAGTTCCTTCTCTGCTCCCTCCCCACACCCCGCTCTCTGTGGCTGTCCTTGGCCGGTGAGAACCCAGGGTTCAGGGGTGCAGCTGGGTGAGCTCACCTCCCACCCAGCGAAGAAGGCTCTTTGCTTGCTCTGCCCTCCGAGCGCATGCTCTGGCTGCTCGCCCCACCAGCCCGGCCGCCCCACCAGCTGCTCATTCCACTCGCTACCCCCTTGTTTGCCGGCCAACTGCCTGTTACCTTCTACTCCCACCTGCCTTCCTGCTGTGACCTCTGCGTGTCAGTCTCGGTGATTTTCAGCTCTTAGCAGGCGCTTTAACAAGGGGATTTCCGCTTTAACAAGGAGGCTCTTAATGAAGCCCGGAGGAATTTCCGCTTTAACAAGGAGGCTCTTAATGAAGCCCGGAGGAAGAGTTAAAGCAGAGGGACCTTTAGAGAGAGTCCACATCCCCTGGCTGGGACACCCCGGATTTCAGAGAGTGCTGGTATTTGAGCCCTGGCTTAACAAGAGCCTTTCAGTTGAGGGAGCCCCCTCATTTGGGATAGGTTGAGCGCAGTTCTGCTCCCCGTTATTCATACAGCAACGACAACATTGCTAACTATTTCACTGCCCCTGCAGTCAGTACTGGCGTGATTTGTAACCCAGCACCAGCCACAGTGGATTGCTTTGAGCAACACTGCTCTGTCTGCTGGATAGTTAAGCAGAGTAAGTATATTCATGTAAACGGAACTGTCCTGTCCATAGGATGGTTCAGGGCAGCCGCCCCAGGCCCTGCCCTTTGGGGGCCCCGCAGCGGCCACCTCAGCCATCCTATGGACGGGTCCCAGGGTGGTCCAGGGGCTTACTTGAGGGAAGAGACCCGGTCTGGGGCAGCAGCAGGGATCACTCTCCCCACTCCCACACTCACTGTGGTGGCAGGATCCGGAGCAGCCCAGCAGCCTGCTCTGTTCCTTCCTGCCCTGTCGCTCTGCGCCCCACCTCTCTGCGGTGCCACTTCCCACCACCATGGAGAAGTGGGGCAGGGCGGAGTAGGCTGCTGGGTTGCTCTAGCTCCCACCACTGCAGTGAGAAGGGGGGCTGACTCCTGCTGCCACCCCATTCCAGGCCCCTGTAATCTCCCGGCACGCGTTGGTTGGGGGAAGGGGCAGGAAGGGGCCTGTGATGGAAGGATTTGTCCTGGGCCCCTTGCCTGGGACACTGGGCGGGGGGGAGTTGTCCCAGGCCTGTGCTTCCCCAAGGGATGGCCCTGCATGTAAACAGTTTGCTCCTGAAGTCTCTTTGTGTCCCAGCTAGCTGTCAGGTGAGAATTCACTCAGTCCCTGCTTACAGTAGGATTATTCACAGCAGCTTGGCTGTGTCCCTGGCCAGTTTACTCTCGGTATGACATAGGTGTGTAACTCTAGCCTCACCAGCCCTCCCCTGTGGTTTAAAACATGGGCCTGAGGGTATAACAGAGAGCTCCCGGGGCCAAGCATCCAGCACCCGTGGGCTGTTCTGTAGCTGCGCTGTTCCCCATGGGCACTGGCCTGAGAGTCCCTCACTCCAGGGAAGGTCTGAGGCCTGGGCCTGCATTTAGTCAGCTGACTTTGCTGCCTGGAACAGAAGGGTATGGGATGTCATGTCCTGCTTCAGCCCAGTCCCTCAGCTCCAAGCGGTGGCGATGACGGTGCCTTCAAAGGGGGCGAGGGAACCGGCCAGTGGAGCTGGCTTTTCCCAGCAGCTCGGCCCCAGCCCAAGCCTTTATTTCTAAAGAGGATTCACAGCATGCAGGTGTAGAGCTGAGGGCCCTGCGCAGAGGGACTGACCCTACGACCTTAGGGGCTAAAGCCACGTGCCTCTACCAGGTGAGCTAAAAGGCAGCTGGCCCTCAGCTAGGGCTGTAGAGCAGACTCCACTCTCCCTAGTCAGGGGTGTCTGCCTCTGGGTTACACAAGGAGGGCAGGAAGCTGTTGGCAGCGAGGAATGAGAACATGGAGCAGTAGCTTCCTATCTGCGATGTCAGTGCAGTATGCATGCTGGTCCCTCCTGGGGGGGACACAACTGCAGGTGTGAGACTTTCAGGCACCACAGTAGGGGCTGTGGGATGGGGAGGAGGGGGCTGCATGGCATCATTCAAGGCACCATGCATAGCCCCACCCTGCCCCTGCCCCCTCCCAGGCAGCCAGCACAGCCTCTCCTTGCTTGGAGCCCCAGTCTGCCCCCCTCCCCCCAGCTGGACTTGTGCAGGCTCGGGGGCGATCCCCACGCTGCCCGCCTGAAGAGCAGAGCAGGCGCAGCCAGGTTGCGGTGGTGGTGCACATCGGCCCTCGTGCACACAACAAAATTTATTCCCCACATGGATGCAAAACAGCTCCAGCAGGACGGAGGGACCATGGCCCCCCAGCCCCTGCCAGCCAGGGGCCACCAATCTGTCAGCCCCCCCAGCCCCGCCCGTCGGGCACCCCACACAGCCCGCCCCTCCCCCCCCATGGGCCACGCCCACAGCCGGGCGAGCGCGCCGAGCGACCCCGCCCCTTCCCCGGCCAGGGCGGCCAATCGAGCGCAGAGCGGCCGCCGCGGGGGAGCGCGCAGGCTGCGGCGTCGCCGGCCGATCGGGGAAGATGGCGGAGCGGGCGCAGGGCAGGTGAGGGGGGCGCGCGGGGCGGCCTGGTGTCCTCGACAGAGGAGGGGGAGAGACGCGCGGCGCCGCGCTCGTGGGCCGGAGCCCCGCCCCCCAGCGCAGCCCCGCGGTGGGCGGGGCCGGGCCCCTGGGAGCTGCGGCCTAATGGGGGTTCCACCACACCCCGGTGTGCGGGTGCCGCGCGGGCTGGGGCGCAGGCGCCAGGGGCCACCCACTCAGCAAGCCCGCGCTCGGGGGCTGCGCGGGCCCGAAGGGGGCCCGAAGTGGGGCGCGCGGGCCCGAAGGGGGCCCCGAAGTGTGGGGCCGCGCGGGCCGAAGGAGGGCCCGAAGTGGGGGCTGCGCAGGCCCGAAGGGGGCCCAGAAGTGGGGGCCGCGCGAGGAGGCGAAGGGGGCCCGAAGTGTGGGCGCGCGGGCCCGAAGAGGGGCCCCAAGTGTGGGGGCCGCGCAGGCCCGAAGGAGGGCCCAAGTGGGGGGCTGCGCGGGCCCGGGCCCGAAGTGGGGGCCGCGCGGGCCCAGAAGGGGGCCCCGTGGGGGGCTGCGCGGGGGGGCCCGAGTGGGGCGCGGGCGGGGGGGCGAGGCCTGATCACAGTCTGATCCAGGGTTCCCCAGGCTATGGGTCGGGACCCACAGAGGGGTGGCTGTTACATTTCCAGGGGGTCGCCAAGTGCCTCCCCGGGTGGCTCTGCCCCCCCCCCGGTTTTGAATTGCCCTGGGTCACCAGCTCTTCCTGAATTGTCCACACGGCCCTCCGCCGGGGAGCCGCTGGGTGTCTCCGCTCCAGCGGCGCTCTTCCTGCGAGCCTCGGGTCAGCATTGGCCCCTACTGCAGACCTGGCCCCCCTCTCTCCCCAGCCGGCTCAGTGTGCTGCGGTGTCGCCATCAATGGTCCTGCAGCACCTTAGGGGACTAGCAAAACACGCAGATCAGGGGTCACCAACCAGTCGATCGGGATCGACTGGTCGATCTTGGAGCCTCTGGCAGGGGATCCTGACTGGTTTGGCCAAGAGGCTCTCAAGTGCCGGTACTTCAGCTACCCCTTCCCTCGCTGCTGTGCATTTCCTGCCCTTTGTCTGGGAGCTTCCCCCTGCCCCCCGGGAACCTCCTGCTTGCGGTACAGAGCAGGGAAGGGAGAGGAGGGGCGCTGATGTCAGGGTGCCCCCCTCCCACCCTGTATATCTCCACAGAATGAGGTGAGGGGGGACAACAGGGCCTAGGATGGAGGGAGTTTGCTGGCTGCTTTTGGGAGTGGTGCAGGGCCAGGGCAGGGTGAGCCTGCCTCAGCCCCACTGCACCACCACTCAGGAGCCACCTGTGGTAAATAGTGTCCAGCTGGAGCCAGCTCCAAACCCCTGCCCCAGTCATGTAACCCTCTCTCTACACCCCAAGGCCCTGCCATAGCCCAGAGCCCCCCCGACCTAAACTCCCTTACAGAGCCTGAACCCCCCTCCTGCACCAGCTACCTGCCCCAGGCTCAGCTCAGAGCCCCCTCACACTCCAGATCCCTTAGCCCAAGACCAGAGCCTGTGCCCCAACCCTCTGCCCCGCCTGGTGAAAGGGAGGGAGAATGGGAGGACGGAGTGAGCAGGGGCAGGGCCTTGGAGAAGGGGCATGAAGGAGGCGGGGCCAGGGTATTTGGGTTTGAGGTAGATCCTGGATTGCACTTAAATTCAAAAAGTGATCTTGTGCTTAGCAAGGTTGGAGACCCCAGACGTAGATGGTATCGTGAGCTTTTGTGGGCACAGCCCACTGTTTCACATGACTGGAATTTTGAGTTGGGTCTGCACACCCTAAACTCTCCGGTCATCTGAAGAAGTGTGCTGTGCCCACGAAAGCTCGTGATACCATCTACATGTTTTGTTAGTCTTTAAAGTGCTACCAGACCATTTGTTGTTTTTTTTAATTTATCCTGTAGAGACTAACTCGGCTACCCCCTTAAGCTTCCTTTCTTTGTGTGTGACTGTAATGTTCCCTATAAGCTAGGAATGTAAAATCCCATGTAATTGGTTCACTGGTTAAATGTATGGTTTAAAGGGGGAGTTGGGTGGGGGGAGCTGGAGTGCCCCCCTTTCCCTGCTGCCACAGGCAGGGGCTGCATCGGCGGGGCTGGAGTAGCTCTTGTCCATGACAAACCTCATCGGAGGTTGGAGGAAAACAAAGTAGAGGTGTTCATGAATCTAGAAAGAGTGGCTATTTTTATATATCAGTTTCTTGGCAGAGTGATGGATTTTAAAAACTCACATTTAAAGCCCAGGGGATTTTTTCCCACTGGTTTATACAGTTATAAATTGGGGTGCTCGAGTGTCTTTTTGAATGTGTGAGATCTTCTGAACTGTGGAACTGAGTGAAAATGTCGAGGGTATAGGTGCAAGTGGGGTGGGATCTGTTACAAAAAAATCTACCCATGCAGATTAAGTTTCTGTCTTGGCCTTAAAAAGCAGTATGTTTTATTTCTTTTAATATTAATTTTTGGTTGCAGTGTGAAGATTGCTCCTGGAGCTGTTGTCTGCGTGGAAAGTGAAATCAAGGGAGATGTAACTATTGGTAAGAGAGACTACGACACTTCTTCATTTGCCATCTTCTTCCCTAGAAGCACTGTCCTATTGAATTGCATTAGTTCTGCTGAAAAGGGAAGGTAGTGCATGGAGCGCCAGGTCTCTGGTAGAGAATGAATACCAAGGATTTAGAGCAGCGTTTTCCAAACTATGGGCCGCGGCCCGGTACTGGGCCGCAGGAAAAAAATACCAGGCCTCAGCGTGGTTGCCGGGGTGTTCCGGGCTCCCGGAGTGCCCATGTGGCACCGGGTCCGCCAAGCCCTTGGCCGGCCTGGGCATAACCTGCAGCCCGATGTTCCGGCTCCCGGCAGAGGCGTAGCTAGGGGTGGTCGGGGAGGGCGGGGGGAGGAGGAGGAGGGGAGAGCCGGCCACCGGAAGCAGCACTGGACAGGGGAATCAGGGCGGGCTTTGGAGATTTGGGGCGGGGGGCAGCTGGCGGAAGCAGAGCTGGCTGGGGGGCAGAGGGCTGGCGGGGAGATCGGGAGGAGGAGGAGGAGAGAAGCGGCTGCCGGAAGCAGGGCTTGCCTGGGGCATCGGAGCTGGCTGGGAGAGATTGGGGGGGCGGGCGGAAGCAGGGCTGCTGGGGCGCGAGGTCAGGGGTAGGGAGCTGGCTGGGGAAGATGTGGGAGGGGGGGCAGGGGGGAGAGAAGCAGCAGCCGAAAGCAGGGATGGACGCGGGCAGCGGGGCTGGCCAAGGGAGTTTGGGAGGAGAAGTGGGGGAGAACTGGCTGTCCAGGAGGGGGTTGGGGGAAGTGGGGCTGGCCAGAGGCGCAGCGGGGGGGAGCGGGACTGACCCGGCCATATGTAGCTCTCGGGGTGCTGCTGCCCTCCCGCAAAGCCCGAGTGAGTCCGGCCTAGGGATTCTATTGTGCCTCCCCCTCCCCCCCGGCCTCTCGAGTAGTTGCGAACTGGCTGGCTGGTAGACACACTCATGCAGCCTGAGCACATTTAGCAGCCAGGCAGTTTGAAACTGCAAACTGATACATCTAGTAATAATACAACTTACCTAATGAGAAAATACCAGCCATGTTATATGTCTGGTATTTTCTCAGTTTGTTTTATATGTGTTTACATTTTGGGGCTGCAAAAAACAGTACTGGAAAAAAAAGGGTTCCAACTAAAGTAAAAAGTTTGGGAAACCCTGGTCTAACCAGCTTTCTGTCTGTCTTACACTCCATTTATCCAATCCATATTCTTTAACTTTGATGTCAAGAATATTGCGGGTGACCATATCAAAAGCTTTGCTAAAGCTGGCACTGGTGACTTTGGGAGGACCAGAAACAACTTATTTGAATATTCATCATTTGATTAATGAATATGCAAATGAATGTTACCGGTCCTCCAAAAGTTCGTGAATGGATTTACTGGTCCCTGTGTCAAAAAGTTTGGGAACCCCTGATTTAGAGGCAGAATACCATATGTTCTCCAGTAAGTAATTTGATGGATTTGGCCTCTGTGGTGGTAATCTAGCCAGAAGTGAAAACTAGTATGTTAAATTCTGTCTTGATGTAAGTGCTGTCAGTGTTTCCTTTGATGCAGTGAAGACCTCAGCAGTGACACATGTAGTCTGGCTCACCATGAAAAGCATTACACATTTTGTCACAAAGCACCCCCTTGCAATGCCCTCAGTCTGAGCTACTCACACCTTTCAAAGTTATGAATATATATCAGTGTAGACTAGAGAACAATTTAGAAGAAAAGTGGTAGCTATGGCTTCAAACTGTAGCTAAGGTTTCATACACGTGCATAATTTACACACAGGCCCATTGAAATCCATGGGACTATTCAAATGCTTGAAGCGACTCATGTAAGCATTTGCAGAAGTGAGAGCTAGGTTCTTTCTTTTTTGTTCTTTATATTATGGTACCACAGTTTGCATAGTATAGTCCCCCACAGATAACCTTGGTTACTGGAAGTTAAGGATGCATGTACATACCTGCGTGAAATCTGCCCTTCAAGAATTAGTTGGGTTCTCTTGTGTTTTAAATTGGAAACCCAGGAATGCTAAATTAAGGTTGCCCTGTCAAACAAGAACTTGAATCCTGAACTCTGGCCCTGTCAAGGAGTCAGCCTACCATCTCTTCTTGCAGAGTATCACAAATGCACACCCAGAACATTGCTTTTATTGTTTGACTCAGGTATATACACCACTAGTCCTAAACTCCCATCTTCCTAACTCTTCTGCAGGCAGATTCCCATACATGTGCAGAACAGCGAGCAGAATCTGGGCCTGGCCTTTGCTTTTTCTCATGAGCTCCATGAATCCTGTGTATGGAGACATGCCATCTCTGTGGGTAATGGCCATTGTAACTGTAGGGTTCAGTTCTCTTTGTACATCACATGGCAGGTTTAGGCCTGTAATACAAAGTGAGCAGTTATTGCCTTCAGTATGTTTTTCACCCATCAGAAATTTGGGCAGAGGGAAGAATCCTGTATTTGTCTGACCATAAAGAGGTCCGCAAAGACCACCCACTACCCAGTACAGGTTGTAGTAGTCTAGCTTTCCCAGCGTCACTGATAAAATGAAACTGTTGTGGACGGAGATAGTGGTGTGAGCATATTTATTCAGATCATACCTCTTGGGGCAGGGTTAAGATTGCCTGGCATTCTTATTTCAGAAACACAGGCTGAACTCTTAACAGAATTTGGATTTTGTTTGCAATTCTGACATTCTTGAACAGGAATGCTTGTTCTCCAAGGACACACCGGAAGGCTGGCAGGTCCAGTGCCTTAACCACAAGCCCATACTGCCTTTCAGAGGAGTTAAAATGTATTTTTCCTGTGTTTCAAGTGGTCATTTCCATATCCCTCTCCTTTGTTTCTGGAATTCTTGTGGTGGTGAGGCACACATGACACATCCTCAAACAATTTCCCCGCTTGGGGCCTTCTCTCTGATTTCAGTAATATCTGTTGTTTAGATTCTGCTTGTCATGAGCTTATCTTGTTTCCACAGGACCTAGGACAGTGATTCATCCTAAAGCGCGAATCATTGCAGAAGCAGGACCAATCGTGATTGGTGAAGGCAACCTCATAGAAGAGCAGACCCTGATCATAAATGGGTTAGTAAGAATCTTTATAATGCTGTTGGAGGCACTAATATCTCTGCTTAACGCCATCACTGGCAGTCTCAGTGGGAGGCTCAGGACTGAAAGAACATAGAAGATAGATTTTCTTTTAGAATGGACAGTGCGTGGAAAGCCTCGGCTGTGCCTCCCGGTGTTGTACCTGTTCTGATCTACGCAGAGGCCTGGAGCCTCCAAGGCTGTCCAACTGACATCTCACAGAAGGACTGCAATTCGTTCACCAGAAGTGGGGGTGCTTGCCACAGCTGCACACACCATCTGGTCAGAACTGACTGTAACCTTTGGGGGCAGGAGAGAGCTGGCCCAGGTTTCAATACAGCATTTGACCCTACAACTCTCTCATCCCAGTACTGCTATCCTTGCACATCCTGGTCTAACCAGCTCCTCAACCACAAGGTCATTTTTTACATGGCCTGGGTTTATTTAAGGTGTGGCAGCTGGTCTAAACCCTTCTTCCACCCCACCCCGAAAGGGAGAGAAACTTTCATCACCGTGTTAGAAACATGAATTATTTCCATTTGTGCTTATAGAATACATTTGTCGCTTTGCCTAAAAATTCATCACAGATTTTTCTGTCAGCTTCATGATAAAATTGGGAGATATGCCCTAAAAACCAGACTGTCACCCTTTTAAAAATAGCTGGCTTACAATGTTGTAGCATGTTCCTTAAGATTTGTCTAGCGTGTAGTTAGGGCCTGGGCATGAGCAGTTTTGGGGAGCAGCAGTCACACAGCAAAACCGGGGTCTATAAGTTGCCGTTGCCTGTTTTCTGTTTCACTCTGAAATGGCCTCTCTGAAAAGCAGTATAAGGATGGTAGGACTTAGGAAACAGCTCTTTTCATCCCTCTCTGTATTCTCAGTATTTCATCACTACTGAGATTCAAAAACTGACGTTGAGCTTGCTGTGTTCAATTTGAGGTTCACCTTGACCCTTGCTGCTGGCGTGCGGTCAAGAGAACATTTTACAAAACTCTAGAAGCTCATTAGAAATATTTCTATGATTATTTAAAGTTCCAGTTTTTCCAGCTCTCCTTCAGACTAACTCCTTCCTCTGTTCTGCCTGCATCTTCAGCACTGCAGCAGCATTATGTGGGAATCTAGAAATTAAGCTGACTAGTCACTCTTCATTGTCGAGGCGGGGAGAAATGCACAAGTAAACAAACCACCATATGTTTAAAAGTAAATGAGATTATTAAATCCTAAACATTTAAACAACCATAAATGCCGTATTAATTTTAGGGAAGGAAGCTTTTTTCTTTCACTTGATCTCTAAGGAGACACTCCCCTTTGAAATCAGGTTCTAAATATATTCTTCAATCCTCTTGCAGATATCCTGAAAACATTACCCCAGACATGGAAGATGTGGAACCAAAACCAATGATCATTGGCACCTATAATGTTTTTGAAGTTGGCTGCTGTATCCTTGCTAAGCAGTGATGTAAATAACACTTGAACATGTTGGGCTTCTGTACTTTCAAAGCATTATACAAACGTTAACTAACAGTCATACCATTCCTGTGAGGTAGCTAAAGTTCATTCCCTTTTGGGGTACGTCTAGACTACAAGCCTCTTTCGAAAGAGGCTTTTTTGAAAGGGCTTTTTCGGAAAAGATCATCTAGACAGCCACAAGACTTTCGAAAAAGCAATACACTTTTTCAAAAGATTGCACCCAGGCAATCTGGACGCTCTCTTTTGAAAAAGCCCTGCTTGCGTTCAAGAACGCCTTTTTTCGAAAGAGCTCTTTCGAAAAAAGGCATTCTTCCTCGTAAAAGTAGGTTTACCAAATCGAAAAAACCACCGCAGTCTTTCAATTTAATTTTGAAAGAACGTGACGGCAGTCTAGATGCAGGTGAAGTTTTTTCGAAAAAAGGCCACTTTTTTCTAAAAAACTCCATAGTCTAGATACACCCTTCCAGAAGTGAAAAATGGTCACAGAAGAGTTAAGTGACTTGTCCAAGATATCATAACAAGTCTGAGCAAACAAGAGTTAGAATTTGGGGCTTCAAAGTCCCTTCTGCAGTCCATTAGCTCATCTGCCTATCTGGGACTTGTACCCAAGGGTTTTATTTATGTTCTGTGTAAGTCCTTGCATAGCTTTTTTTACACCAGCTTAGGAGCTAGAGAGAAGAATCACAAGGAAAACAAATATGTGCGTGGTAGGGATGTAAGATACTAGTCGACTAGTGATGCGACTCGTCGCTCCCCCCACCCTTGCTGCCTCTATCGGGGGGGGGCAGGAGCCGGTGCTGGGGGGAGCCAGCTTAAAAGCCGGTTCCCCCCAGCACCATCTCCGTGGGGGGCAGGGGAGGCAGAGGCACAGCGGAAACAGCACGAGCAGGGACTGAAGCAGTCTCCACTCGTGCACTGCAGTTCTGCTTTTGAAATGTTCAAGAGCCCCAGCAGGCCTGCACTCCCTGTGGGGCTTCCGCTTTTTTGAACTGAACCCTAACTCTTGCTACAGTTCAGAGGCAGAGGCACCCTTATAGACTGATGGAAACCCCATCCACTATTCAATTAGTTAATTAATCTGAATGTAACATGCCTGGTGCGCGGGCCACAACTTCTCTTGTTTGCAGTGTTGAAGAATGTGGAGATAATTTTTGTTGAGTCAGTAGAGGGCGACTCTTGACGCTTCAGTTTGAAGCTCCAGTTAGTCGTTTGAAAACACGCATCTTTATATGAAATAACATGGCGCTTTAGGGCTTTCGGGACACAGGAAGCATGAAATCCTTTCTGGATTCAATGTGACTAAAAAGAAAAAGGTGAACCATTAAGCAGTAGTAATTTCCTAGGTTGTCAAACGGTAGGCCTTTCTGTGTGTCGTCTTGGAGTACAAAAGCCATTAGCTTCTGTGTACTGCCTGAGCAATGAAAATTGGTATAGGGCACATACCTTTGTGTCCATGAGCACCTTCTGTCATGGGTTAGGGGCTTATATTTGTTTTTGAAGGAGAGGATATTTGTTGCCGGGAATTTGGGGAAAGGGAAATGCCTAAGGGCTTAGAATTATGTATTTCCTTTAACAGCTGTAACTTGTAGGTTCACAAGCGATGAAAATGGGAGATAACAATGTAATTGAATCGAAAGGTAAGTGATACTAATTGTGTCTTCCTGCTGAAATCATCAAATGCGTCTTTGGCGGGTTTGATGCTGGTTACATTGTTTTGTTCTGTTAAAGCCAGGGGGTGGGGATGGGGTGTTCTGTATATTTGCCTGTGGGTATAAGATCTAGTGCAGCATTGATTCAGCTTCTGTTAAGTCTTCTCGGCTTTGCTTCAGTCTTCATGGCTGAGGACGTTGGGAAGATTCCCAAATCTGCACCGTCCTTTGTGGGTAATGAATCTGAGGAACTGTCCCGGATTGAAGTGTCATTAGAGGAGGTTTTGGAACAAATAGAAAAACTTAGTGTTAACAAATCTCCGGGACCGGATGGCATTCATCCAAGGGTTCTAAAAGAACTCAAATGGGAAATTGCTGAACTATTATCTGTGGTTTGTAACCTATCCCTTAAATCGGCTTCCGTACCTAATGACTGGAAGGTAGCCAACGTGACACCAATATTTAAAAAGGGCTCTAGAGGCGATCCGGGCAATTACAGACCGGTAAGTCTAACTTCAGTACCGGGCAAATTAGTCAAACAATAGTAAAGAATAAAATTGTGAAGCATGTAGAAGAACATAATTTGTTGGACAAAAGTCAACATGGGTTCTGTAAAGGGAAATCCTGTCTTACTAATCTATTAGAGTTCTTTGAAGGGGTTAACAAACATGCGGACAAGGGGGATCCAGTAGATATAGTATACTTAGATTTCCAGAAAGCCTTTGACAAGGTCCCTCACCAAAGGCTCTTGTGTAAATTACATGGCCATAGGATAAGAGGGAAGGTCCTTTCTTGGATTGAGAACTGGTTAAAAGACAGGAAACAAAGGGTAGGAATAAATGGTAAATTTTCAGAATGGAGAGGGGTAACTAGTGGTGTCCCCCAAGGGTCAGTCCTAGGACCAATCCTGTTCAACTTATTCATAAATGATCTGGAGAAAGGGGTAAGCAGTGAGGTGGTAAAGTTTGCGGGTGATACCAAACTGTTTAGGATAGTCAAGACAGAAGCAGACTGTAAGGGACTCCAAGAAGATCTCACCAAACTGAGTGATTGGGCAACAAAATGGCAAATGAAATTTAATGTGGATAAGTGTAAAGTAATGCACATCGGGAAAAATAACCCCAACTATACGTACAGTATGATGGGGCTAATTTGGCTATGACAAATCAGGAAAGAGATCTTGGAGTTATCGGACAGTTCTCTGAAAACTTCCACACAGTGTGCAGCGGCGGTCAAAAAGGCAAATAGGATGCTAGGTATTATTAAGAAAGGGATAGAAAATAAGACCCAGAATATCTTACTGCCCCTGTATAAAACTATGGTACGCCCACATCTTGAATACTGTGTACAGATGTGGTCTCCTCACCTCAAAAAGATATTTTGGCCTTGGAAAGGGTTCAGAAAAGGGCAACTAAAATGATTAGGGGTTTGGAACGGGTCCCATATGAGGAGAGGTTAAAGCGACTGGGACTTTTCAGTTTAGAAAAGAGGAGACTGAGGGGGGATATGATAGAGGTGTATAAAATCATGAGTGGTGTGGAGAGGCGAATAAAGAAAAGTTATTTATTAGTTCCTAAATAGAAGAACTAGAGGACACCAAATGAAATTAATGGGTAGCAGTTTTAAAACTAATAAAAGAAAGTTCTTCTTCACACAGCGTAGTCAGCCTGTGGAACTCCTTGCCAGAGGAGGCTGTGAAGGCTAGGAATATAACAGAGTTTAAAGAGAAGCTAGATAATTTCATGGAGGTTAGGTCCATAAAGGCTATTAGCCAGGGGATAAAATGGTGTCCTTGGCCTCTGTTTGACAGAGGCTGGAGAGGGATGGCAGGAGACAAATCGCTTGATCATTGTCTTCGGTCCACCCCCTCTGGGGCACCTGGTGCTGGCCACTGTCGGCAGACAGGATACTGGGCTAGATGGACGTTTGGTCTGACCCGGTACGGCCGTTCTTATGTTCTCTTGGGCTGCGTGTCCAGCAGGAAAGAAAAGGGGAAAGGTGTGTTTTAAATATGGTAGCTGGTCAGGATAAACCCTGGTGAGGAATCTGACTAAGCAGCACATGTTAAAACTACAACTGCCTTTGTCTGCATTAGAATTATAACAGTTTGGCGTTAACTCCACATTTTTTTTGGACTATCCCCGGTCCTGGCAGCCGGTTGGACTATATTACTGGCCACTTCTAATCCCTGTGGTTCCAGGCAGTTAGCAGTGTTCCCATTTGAAAGCACAGAGCACAGCAGCTTGAAAGCCACTTTTAATTGTGGTGAAGAAGGACAGAGTGCAGTCGGTAGATTCCATTCTTGCTCCAGAGCTACTGAATTGGGATCAAGAGTTTCAAGTTGTCTTTCCTGATGGCTTGAACTTTTGGATGCTAGTATATAAAAGCTAAACTGTTCAAGCACATCTGATAAGTACATGGATATGAAACAGATTGGTAACCAAGAAAGAGCTGGGAGTGAAATTAAGACTTAGTTGTTCTGGGAGCCAGGTTTGGGGAAGGGCTCAAAGATCACTTGGAGCAAGCTGTGGGGTGCTCCCTCTCTGGGGCCCTGCACTGTGTGCACCTCGCAGGATTATTGGCTCGCGCCAGAGCAGCTGTGTGCATGCTCAGTAACTGTGTATGCAGCTTCCTTCCTGTGAGATTGAAGTGAGAGAGATTTGATTTGCATGTTGTATTGGGAACCTGGGACCAGGTGGGAGTGCAGGGAAGGCTGAGTTGCCTAGAGAGACTGAGGCATGGAAGTGAGAGCCCTGTGCAGTTACATGAGGGAGCAGGGTGGGAGGCAGGTCTGTCAGCTGGCGGGAAGGTCAGTAGAAATGAGAGTAGAGGGGGCTGGGCAAGCAAAAGGGGTGTTTGAGACCAGGATGGCAGTTTGAATGTATGTGACTATTGCTCTTCCTGACTCTCAGCGCTCTGGTTGCTTTGATTGTTTCTGCCTCCCCTGCCTAGTCACAGCAAGGGTTTTGTCGTCTTTTGCAGCCTTCGTGGGCAAGAATGTGATTCTGACCAGCGGTTGCGTCATCGGGGCCTGCTGCAACATCAGCACGCATGAAGTGATCCCGGAGAACACCGTGATCTACGATGCAAAGTGCCTTCGCCGAGTGCAGACCGAACGGCCACAGGTGGGGGTGCCCTCTTGGCAGGGCAAACCGTTTGCTGCGCTCCACAGCCTATTGTTCCCATCTGCCTAAAGTGGGTGTGCTGATCCAGACGCAAGCAGAGAGCTGCTCAGCGTGATCGAGGAGGGGGAAGCGAAGTCAGATGTGCAGGGGTTTCTTTCAGCTGGAAAGCGCAATGGCACTCCAAAGGTTGGCCCTCCTTAACAACCTTGCACAGTCCCTCTGGGGCACCGTTTCAGGTTCACCATTTTGCTCTTCTGGAAGCACATATAGTCTTGAGAGCTTTTTAAGCAACCGGGAGGTTTCATTTAATTTCCTTCCATACAGTTGGTTTGCAATATGCCTCAACTCACAGGGCCAAACGTTGAGGGCCCTTCACCTAGGAAATACCTGCAGCGCTATGGAAATACCTCCATAGTTGCCCAATTCAGCAGAAACACCTGCATTGTGCACTCAGGTTAGGCCACTCGGCGTGCCTGTGTTCAACCAGCCATCCGTTCTGTCTCCGTAATGTGCACCTTTTTTCCCAGTGGACTATCCCCTGCCCTTGCAGGGGGTTGGATTACATTCCTGACCATCTCTAATTCCAGGCAGTTAGCAGTGTTCCTATTTGAAAGCTCAGAGGCCAGCCATTTGAAAGCCACTTTTAATTGGGGTTACAAAGGGCCTCTCTAAAGCATGTTGGTGTCCAGATGCCTTGGCTTTATGCAGATTGTACGACTGGCACCAGTTGGCTGTGCGCTGTTAGACTCTAGCACCGTAGTGAAGTGCTCCGGCGTTGGTGGGAGCCTGCCCATACAGATCATGGGGCAGGCTTGGGGCCTAAGCCAGGTGACTTGTGTCCCTGAAATGACTTGTAGAGCTAACATGCCTTTGTTTCTTACCCCTTGCCAGCACTTTGCTAATCACATGTTGTTCCTTGTAGCCACAAACGCTGCAGCTGGATTTCCTGATGAAAATCCTACCAAATTATCACCATCTAAAGAAGACCATGAAGATGACATCTACTCCTGCAAAGAGCTGAGAGTTTTCACCCCCCTCAGGTATCATTCCTTCCTCTGCAGAAGGAGTTGATTTGGGAATTTCCCCTCCCTTTCTAATACTCCACATGCACACAGGAAGTAGCCAAATTTTCCTCCTGCATTCCATTTGGGGAAAACTGTTCTGTTTTGTTTTTGACTATTTATATTTAGTAAAATATCTGGATCTGAAGTCTGGCGATTGCCTGAGTTCTAATATTGTGCACCATTCCTTCTAGGGATTCCTTCTAATGTCACCAGTTCCTCTTGTGATAAGACAGAAATTGTCTTTCAGAGGGGCACAGAAGTGGCAGAGGATTAGAGAGTATTCCGGGGCTTGTTTTATGCTATTAATAAAGATGCTACCCTCCCAACTCTGTGATTTTAATGATCCTATTCCATCTTGAAGACTTTCAGCCAAGAGTAATGTTCCAATGAATAGTGGCATCCGGGCCTAGCAAGACAGTCAATAATGCCTGTTCTTATTTACCGCTGTTATGTTAGCACCTCCAGGGGCCCACAGTTTGCAATCTAAGTAAAGTCAGTGGTCTAAATGGATTCACTCCTGCGATCTTATCTCAGCTCTGCTCCCTGCGTGTGGTGGTGGGAAAGGCAGACAGTTTGCCCAGTGTTTGTGGATGCATAGCCCTATGCATGGGTGTTCGTGTTCACAGATTATGTAGTTTAGAGAAGTCAGCTGAGGCAGCTCCTCCATTTATTGACTGTGATGCTGCCCTGACTCTTGTGGCCTAGCAGAGCCACATGGACCTCTCCTATTCTAGTGGGGGAGGAAAGGGGGAATGGCTGGCAAGGATAACTGGTGCGGGGGGTTCTGCTGTTTGTTTTAAATGATCTGAAATCAGTCATTTGGTTTTCAATCTTTCTGAACCTAAACCCGTCACAGGTGCTTTCCGACTGAAGATTTAGTACCTTTCTGTAGAACTGTGAGTTACCACATTTGCAAGAAGTTGGCTCAGGAAATGGGGTGTACTCAATAAGCAATGAGTAGTCCTAACGATGTTTCTAAAACAAAAGGAGCCCTGTCCGGTGTGTGAACTGAACTGTGTCCGTGCTCACAGGGAGTCATAGAACAATTAAACCAAAGAGCCTTTGGAGGAAGGGCCCCCGGGTTTAATATTGAACAGTGCTCACAGCCGGAACAGAACCTTAGCCCGGACCTGGAGGACATCCACCACCCCTTCAACCCTGAATTCATTGTCTTGGTGAAAAGTTGCCTTTAGGTGTGAGCTGCCTCGCAGAGCAGGAGATGAATTCTAATGGGATCTGGGGCTCTGAGACCCTCAGTCAGTTCGGAAATGATCTACCTGAATGCTTTTGGGAGTGCCAGCTTATCAATGACATTTTGGGGGTGCGCTAAGCAACCTCCCCCTCCTGCACAACCCCAAGTCTCCTTTGCAGGTTTACAGCAGGAGATGGTTGAGTTGTGGCCAAAGTTCCTGGAGCCTAAGAAGCGGTGAGGAAAATTGCCAGGGGCTTTTTATATGCAAGGGCGAGCACCAGGTTTGCCAAAGAGAATCCAGGGCTCCCTGAAGCCGCCCTGTGGAGAATAAGACTTCGGACCAATCTAATGCTGGGCTGCTGCAATAGAGAGAAAGTCTTGTCATTCCACCTCCCCGTCCCATTATGGTCACTGGCTTTTTGTGCTAATAGAACAGTCCAGCCCCCAGCACAGCTCTCTGCCTGCTGGTATCAAGGTGCACCCTCAGCACCCATCCTCTTCCGGGCCGGCCATTAGAGGAGACATGCACTTGAGTACTCTCTCCTCTGTACGGTGCTGCTGCTGGAGCTCAAGGTGGGCCCAGTGCTGCAGTGTGGAGCCGAGAGCTCTTGGGAGTGCGGTCCCCATCCTCCTGGCGTCTTTCTGGCTTTGGCAGCATTCCCGCAGGAGGGGATGGCGCTGAGCATTTCTCAGGTGGGTGGCTGTTCTCTCAGCCATGCTTCAGGATAAATGTCTTTTTGTGTGTAGCTCCTGTGGCCCTGCAGGGTGCCAAGGGCCGATGTAGGGGCAGTGGCAGACGGACCGATCACTGCCCTGTCCTGGTGTAACACAGCAGACTTTGCTAATACGCCGGAGATGATAAAAGCTTCCAAGTGAGGAATGCGTGGCAGCGAGTGTGAAAGTCCCTTCAGTGGCTCCTGCTCTTTCGGAAAGTTACCTCGAGAGAACCTGGGTGGGAAGGGCATGATCTAGGCTGTGGGTTTCCATCACTGCAGGGCTCAGGAACACGCCCAGTGGAGCCCCTCAGTACCTGACGGGTCCCAGGCAAGGGAATTTGCTGGATCTGGGGAGGTGAGGGCCACTTGCTAGCCTTCCAGTTAACAGCCACTGGTGCGCTCTGGTCCAGCACATCAGACCACAGATGTTGCTGGATCAGAACATAAGAACGGCCGTACTGGGTCAGACCAAAGGTTCATCTAGCCCAGTATCCTGTCTGCCGACAGTGGCCAGCACTAGGTGCCCCAGAGAGGGTGGACCGAAGACAATGATCAAGCGATTTGTCTCCTGCCATCCCTCTCCAGCCTCTGACAAACAGAGGCCAAGGACACCATTTTATCCCCTGGCTAATAGCCTTTTATGGACCTAACCTCCATGAAATTATCTAGCTTCTCTTTAAACTCTATTATAGTCCTAGCCTTCACAGCCTCCTCTGGCAAGGAGTTCCACAGGTTGACTACACGCTGTGTGAAAAGAACTTTCTTTTATTAGTTTTAAACCTGCTACCCATTAATTTCATTTGGTGTCCTCTAGTTCTTCTATTATGGGAACTAATAAATAACTTTTCTTTATCGGCCCTCTCCACACCACTCATGATTTTATATACCTCTATCATATCCCCCCTCAGTCTCCTCTTTTCTAAACTGAAAAGTCCCAGTCGCTTTAACCTCTCCTCATATGGGACCCGTTCCAAACCCCTAATCATTTTAGTTGCCCTTTTCTGAACCCTTTCCAAGGCCAAAATATCTTTTTTGAGGTGAGGTTCAACCTGTATTCAACCTGTATTGACAGAACTTCTCAGGCCCCATAAGCGTGGCTGTTACCTGTTTCCTTCATGGTTTGTTTCTCTGCCCCATGTTACAGAAGCTGCCTCACCTGTCTCTTCCCCTTCGCTTCAAAGGCTGTTTTCTGTCTACTCCCAAAAGCTGTGTGGCTTTAATTCTACCTAGAGCATTACTTCGGTTAAGGTGGCAAAACTCTCCTGCCTCTGTCAGACGAGGCTAAAGGGGCTTATGCCACTGTAAGACCCGCTTCATCAGATGAGTCTGTGGTGTGGGTGCGCACCTGCCGCGAGACCCTGTGGGCCCTGTTCACCGCAGTGCACTTGTCCTAAACTTACTGGACTTGCCCAATGGCTGGCGTGTAACGAGGCATTAACCGAGGTTTAGCTGCCGCACCGTCCCAGCCCTTTGAAGAGCGAGTCAGCCTCTCACTAGCCCTGCGAGCCTTAGGCAGGGCAGTTTGAGCAGGGCTGGGCTGTTCCCCCTGCTAGGAAAGCGGCGGGCCCTTTTCATGAGCCTTCCAGGTTTTCCCACTGAGGAGACACGAGAGGGCTGCGCAAACCTTGGGCTGTCTCCTGTCCTTCCAGCAGCGCGCACACACACCGGACGCGGCCTGGCTTATTTGGCTCCAGCGAATGGGAGTGCTGACGCTGATTACATTTTTTGGTTCCCCGTCTGTGGAATGTAGCTAGAGTGTTCTCGTTAGCCCGTCTTTCCTGCCAGCCGGCTATTTTTTGCTGTTACTTTCTGTCCTACCATTAGTAATCTTGACTTTCCCCAGCCCGCTGCCAGAGGCCTGGTGTGTTCCATATCACCCTGACAGCTGGGCTGCAAGCCGGGCAGGGACTTTTCTCCTCACACATCTGAGGTGCTTTTTCTCTACATTAGTTCTCTCTAGGACTAGTAGCTATGCCATGGAGCTGGTGTGTTGTCCTTGCTGGTTCTCCAAGCCCCAGGCATCGGGACCTGCTACAAACATACACCCACGGGGGCATTTCACCTCCCCTCTCCTTCCAGATGCTGCTGGAGGAATAACGGGGAAGGACAGGGTAGGGAGGTGAAAGGTTAACCAGTAAGCATCACCCTTAACAGGTATTGTTTACCACTGCTGGTTAATGGGGAAGGGGGGGAGCCTGGAGCAGCTCCTGTGGTGGGTGCCCTCCCTTTAATCAGTTAACTGGTTAAACATCACGTTTAACCAGTTTACCAATTAAACAGGATTTTACATCCCAGGGACAAGGCAGGTTACCATGGGCCTGGGGTTTGCGTCGACAGTCCTGCGCCTGTCTTGCTGAACAGGGAAGGGGGATTAAAGTCATTGTGCTTTGCAAAAGGGCTGTGAGATGAGTGGAGGGAACAAAAGGGCGGGAATGGGGAAGAGGGCTGACACTGAAGGAGGAAAAGACAGGCAGGGGGAAGGAAGGAAGAACAATTTGTGTGCCCCATGCAGCCGGCCCTCTCGATACAGCTGGCAGGGAGCGGCCTCTGCCTTTTGGAAATGAATACAGAGTGGGGCCCCTGCCCCAGAGACAGGCAGTGGATTCAGGAGGGGCTGAGGCAGGCCTGCTGGCTCCAGGGGGACTGCAAAGAAAGGAGGGTGTGGGGTCAGGCTGTGGAGTAGGGTGGCTCTGTAGCTATGCTGCTTACATGGGGGCAGGCTGGGAAGGAGCTGCCCACGCAGGCTGTACTAGCCTCCATGGGGTCAGGCTGTGGGGGAAGCAAAGGGGCTGCAGGTGTGCGTGCTCAGCACTGCTATAAATCGCACCCCGGACACGTCTCCCGTCGGGCTCAGGAAATGAGGAACACGCAGTGGGTGACCGACCGCCTGTGAATGTCTGGGGCAATGACTTGCCTAATACATCACACGGGAACTCTGGGGCAGAGGCAGGGACAGACACCAGTTCACCGGGGCAGCTGCCTTCACCACCAGCCTGTCCTTTCTCTGCCTGCCAACCCCTGCTTCGTTCACAGCGCGACTTCCAGCCCTCCAGGCCTGATCTCATCATCGGGTCCCTGCCCCGAGCATCCCCTGCCACCCTAGCGCACCAGCTGCATCATATCCAGCTGGCCTGCCTGTGACAGGTTAGAGCACAGAAAGCCCCTTGGGGCTGCCCCCCAATGTGCTGATCAAGCCACTGGTGCCTACCGTCCTGCTCGCTGGGGCTCCCCCCCCACCCGGTCCTGATGGGCCCAAAACTCTGGTCTCCTCCAGCCAAGGCACAGAGTTGGGGTATCCACCCACCCACAAAACAACATAAATACTGAGCTAGCTCAGTTCTGGGGGGGAACAGCTATAAGGGTTCAGCATCCAGGGGAACCAACCCCCACAAGGGACCAAAACCCCAAATGCATTTCTTGTCACCCGATGTAACAGCTTTACACGGGGAAAGCTCATGAGGTCCAGCCCCTTCATCAATGAAAGAGAGAGATGCACAGTGTTTGTGCCTTTCCTCCATACCCGCCCCCTCCCGTAACAATTATTTACTCTGGCCTTAACAAAAACAGTCTTGTTTATTATCAAGTATAAAAAGTAGGATTGAAGTGATTGCAAGTTAAAACAGTCAGATCAAAGTAAGTTACTGAGTTAAAATAAAGAAAGCCCTCCAGGTAATTCTAATATACTAAGAAATTTGTTACATGCACGTTCTTACCCTAAACAATTGATCTACACCTCTCAATCTCCAGAGCCTCAGAGCTTGGCCCCAACCTTTCCCCCGTTCAGTTTTAGATGTTTCCAGCAGCATCTTAGGTGGTAAAAGGGTGGTCTCCTGGTGTCTGACAACTGCCCCTATTGTTTAATTTCCCCCTCCCTTTTCCTATGTTCCTTTTGCCCAAGGCGGGAATTCTTTGTGCTTAGTTCCAACCGGGGCTACTCAACGTGCGGCCTGTTTGTTTGTGGCCCGTGGTGCGGTTTGGGTTTACACGGGGCTCAACATGTGGCCCACGGGTGGAATCCTTTCTACACGGCCTCCACTGGGAACACGCTCCACAATGGCGAGGCATCTCCCAGGCAGGGTAAGTATTTGAAAGACTCAAGCATATGGGCTGGCTGGAACAGATGGGTACACAGTGTCAGTGTTTCTAGCCCCCATGGAGGAGGTGCCGGGAGCACAGGGGCATTGTGTGAAAGAAGCTATTTGCATATATTTGCATGTATATTTGCATGTATGTGCAACCACACTCAAGTTGTGGCCCTCTGCATGTGCTGTGAGTATAATTGTGGCCCCCAGGGCTTCCAAAGTTGAGTAGCCCTGGTTCCAGCTTTTCTCACTTTGAGTGGAAAAGTACCAGATCCAAAATGGGGTGCAGCATCAGGTGATCTGACCACATGCTCTGGCAGGGCCAATCACAATCCAAGCTTGCAGGGGAAAAAAGGCATTCACAGGTTGTTACCTTGAGCCGGGCCGTTAAGTTTCTGGTGTATCACTAATGGCCCCCATTAGCACCTTCAGAATTAGAAACAGAGCTGCACTTCGTATATCTGACTTCACAGACAAGAATGCCACATGCACAGAAATCGGATACACGCATTCAGCAGGTGGTAACATTAAAACTGATACTTTGTCTAACGCATCTTTGAATTATGCAAATTCAGAAGCCAATTTTTATAAAGCGGGGTGGGATGGGGAGGGGAGAGGGGCTGTCTACTCACTGTGCCTAGAAAAATGTGGATTCACTTGAGTTTCACATCAGCCACATCCTTAGCTGTGTAGCCTGCCCCCACACCACAGGGCAGGACCTACTGCCACATGCGAGCAAGGAACTGGGTTGGGCCAGACTGTCCTGTGCTCTGGTCCCAAGGCCTACTAGGGGTATTAGCAGGTTTCTTCTTCATGGAGCCGTGAGCACGGGCATGTAGCTGGTGTGGTTCACGAGCTCCCCACACCTGTCCCTGTGATGGCAGGAGGGAGACCCTGGCGCACACATACATAGAATACGTCATGTTGCCGCTTCGCGTCTGGCTCCTCCAGAACCGCTTCTGGCTGCGTGTCTCCCCATGCCTCCTGACCCTTGCACGTCCCATCCATGGCCCCACAAAGTCGCTAGGCCTCCTCTGGACTCTAGCCAAGACAGCCATCCACCACACAGGTGGGGGAAGCTGCACCGGGGGGAGAGGGGATGCACGGTGACTGTGGGGCTCATTTCCGTTCCCTTGTACTGTCACGCCTCCAAGCAGTGTTACTCTGGGCAGCGGCCACTAGTTCCTTAGACTTTGATGAGCAGCGGGAGTTGTCGGGCTCTCTGTTCGGTGTCCCCCTCTGGAGCTGCTATTAAACTTTGACCCCACGCCTGATCCTTGCCCTTTTGTTAGCCCCAGAAATCAATAGTAGCCTGGACGCAATGGTTCATCCCCTTAGCTGAGGGGGTGGGGTTTCCACCCGCCCAACCCCACTGCTAATAGCACATATCTTCTGCGACAACTGAGGCACAGTCCCACAGACAGCAGCCTCCAGCACACAACCTCCGGTACGTTAACAGGAGTGTTGTGAGCAAGACATGAGAAGTCATTCTTCCGCTCTACTCTGTGCTGGTTAGGCCTCAACTGGAGTAATGTGGGCACCACATTTCAGGAAAGAGGTGGAGGAAGTCCAGAGAAGAGCAACAAAAATGATGAAAGGTCTAGAGAACATGACTTATGAGGCAAGGCTAAAGGAACTGGGCTTGTTTAGTTTGGAAAAGAGAAGGCTGAGAGGAGACATGAGAGCAGCTTTCAAGTACCTAAAAGGATGTTACAAGGAGGAGGGAGAAAAATTGTCCTCCTTGGTTTCTGAGGATAGGACAAGAAGCAATGGGCTAAAATTGCAAGAAGGGAGGTTTAGATTGGGCATTAGGAACAACTTCCTGCCTGTCAGGGTGGTTAAACACTGGAATAAATTGCCTAGGGAGGTTGTGGAATCTCCATCTCTGGAGATATTTAAGAGCAGGTTAGACAGACACCTGTCAGGGATAGTCTAGACAGTGCTGGGTCCTGCCGTGAGGGCAGGAGACGACTTGATGCACTCTCGAGGTCCCTTCCAGTTCTAGTGTTCTAGGATTCTATGATAACCCTGATGCATCCCTAGCGCCTGGGCTGTCCTGTGCACTGAGTTAGGGGCCTGTGGAACAAATAGCTGGTGCTCGTGCGATGAAAGACAGCGGCCTAAGACGTGTGTGGCAGGGAGCGAATGCACGTTGCACAGGCCACTGTGAAGCTGGCATTTCCTAACTTTGCAGAGCTTGGCTTGCAGCCTGATTCATGCTTGTAACAGTGCCGAAGGAAACACAAAGTGCGACGTACAGTTGTAACACCCGCTCTTTTCTCTCAGCAGCACTGCCCTCTAAACATCAGCTAACCAGTTTGCATTGCTCAGCACCAGAGTAGGCTGTTATCTTTTTGGATTAGTGATGGGTGGGGATGCACGCCGCCTGGGGATGCACGCCGCCCTGTAAGAGCAAGGTAGGCCTGCCCTCGGGGGCGGGGGGGAGGAGGAGTTCTAAAGGGGGCGACTACCCCAGAGTCCAGCAATTCAAAAGGGCCCAGGGTTCCCAGCTACCACTGCTGCTACTGCGACAGCGACCAGAGCCCTGGGCGGCACTGAAGGTCTGGTGGGGGAGAGGCTAGCCCCAGCCCCACCCCTTCCACATGAGGCCCCACCTCTTCTAGGGCCCAGAACCAAGCCCCTCCCACCTTGCCCAGGGAGCCGGCAATTCTGGCGGCCCTCCTGCAGCAGGGAGTATGAGCAGATCCAGTTTACAATCTAGCCCAACTCAGACATTTGACTGCTTCTTTCTTGGAGGCAGTATTGCTGAGTGATTAACACAGTGTCATGCTCTGGGGGCTCACTCCTGTTTGTGTAGCCTCTGCAAATGGTATGGGACTTGGCTCGGCAATAAGGTGTATGGCCGGCACAGATTTTTTTAACACCTGTCAGCCGAAGACTGTGCAGTTAGAAGCCATGGCCTCGCAGCTTCTAGCCCAGGGAATCTGCCGCTAAATCAGAAAAAGTTAATAAGAGGCTGCACTTCTAGTTCTGTGCGTGTCACATGTACACTAGGGGTTTGGACACAGTGTAGGCTACGTCTACACTGCACAGTTATTTCGAAATAAGCTCTTCCGGAATAGTTATTCCAAAATAACTTATTTCAAAATAGCACATCTACACTGCAGGGAAGCCTCAAAATGAGTCCGAGGCTGGCTCCCCTAATGTAGACGTGCTATCTCGATTTAGAGCCCCAGGAGGAATAACTTAGAACGGCCCTGATGAGGGGCTATTTCGAAATAGCAGCAGTGGAGCGTCTACACACGCCTTATTTCGAAATAGCTATTTTGGAATAGGCGTTATTCTTCCTAGAATGAGGTTTACAGAAGTCGGAATAAGCCGGCCGTTATTTCGAAATTATTTTGTAGACACTCGGCCGTTATTCCGAAATAACTTTGCTGTGTAGATGCACCCACAGTGTGCTTAGACTGGGGAGGGGGGTTCACTGGCCTGCCTCTAGCAAACTGTACTGAGCAAAACACAAGTGGGAAATGGTAATTTTTGACACCTTACAACTTCCTCAAATCTGAGTCTATTTTTCTGGGCCAGCAGAAGGCGTCTTCCTGACCCCTGGACCAGCCCCCTGCCAAATTTCAAAGTCCTGCTGCAAACCTTGGATGTTCTCAAAGTCTTTAAAAAAAAAACTGCCAAGGAAATTTTTATAATTGGTTGGGTACCTCTGCCTTCAGTCTTGTATAATTGTACAGGAGCATAGGAAAGGCTTCTTTATAAGAGGAGTTATTTAATTAAATTATAAATCATTTTCCAAGGATGGACCAGTTACCAGCTGTCACTGCCGGGGTTGTAATAATAACTTTTTGTATAGCAGTTGGGTAGTAATGCGTCCCAGAGGACACTACAGGTTTAATAAATTACAGAAGTAAATAGAAATAAATAAAGAATGGCATGTTCTAGAAAATATATAACAGAGCTACGGCGGCTGCCAAGCAGAAGGGAGTCGGATGCAGAGGCTAAGTCAGGCTTCTAGACGAGATTAGCAGTGAGGCAGAGGGGGAAGGGCTGTTCCATATTTGGGGTGGAGAGCGTAGGAGAAAAGTTCTCTGCAGGAAAGGATGTTGTAATAAGTAGGCCCAGAGGAGCGGCCTGTAACAGCAAAGGGAAGAAAGACATAGAGCAGCTTGCTTTGCCGAGTCTTCCTCCTGCTCGGAGTGGTTCCTTCCCAGACCCTGGCCGGGGAGGGGACTGAGCAGTACACGCAGTGGGCTCTGTAACAACGTGGCCCCACACAGAGACTCAACATTCCCATGCTGCAAAGAGTGAAATCGCGGCATATTTCTCCGCCCATTCCTTGCACCTAGTCCATAGCGCTGGTATTCATCTTTGTAGCCACCCTCCCTCCGTGTGTGGCTGCTGCTAAGGGGATGCTGGAGATGGCCTGGAGACAGGCAACCCTGCTTTTGTGTCTCTTCTTTGGACCAGAAATTCTGTGCGGCACTAAGTTCAGCACACGGTGCAGTGGGCCATGGTCTCGGCCAAGGCTGCTTGGGGCCAAAGTGACACCGAACAGCGAGCGTGCCGCTCATTCCGTGGCCATAAGCTCAGTAAAATGCGAGGGCATTTTTTCCCCCTACATGCTCTTTGAACAGAGTTATAAATGGTTAGCGGGGAGGTGGCATCCTTGGGTAGACAGAGAGCTACCTCTCACCATGGCAACGTGCATATCCTGGGGCCGGATGTGCCTCGCTCTCGCGTGGCTAGTTGAGAGCTGCCAGAGAATGTCCGTGTGTCCCATGTGGAGAGACACCGTCACTTACAAAAGGCTCCTGTCCCTGGAGTTCATACACAGCAGGGCCGACTGCTCCTGCCCTCCTAGGGCGTGGGACTGCAGAACCCCAAACTCTGCCGTTAGCCAGGCAGGAGACGCTCAGTGAAGGGATTGCTGTGCACACCACAGCGCCAGGCAGCCCCCACAGAGAAGCCAGGGCCTGGCTCTTTTGGCGTGCGCAGTATTTGCCTCACCTGGTAGCTAGGAAGTCTCAGAGAGGCAGTCTCAGAGAGGCAGCTCATGGAGTTCAGAGTCAACTGTGCCAGCCCCAGCAGGTCCTCTCCACAACGTCCATGCTGCAGGAAGGGCTCGCCCCTGGGTTGAACGAACAGGGGTTTTGATATGGAGCTGTAGTGGAGTGTACCCCACACAAGCCATGCAAGGGTTAACGCGTTCCTGGTAGACCAACCGTGGCTCCTGGAGAGAGAGCCAGGCCTAACTGCGGATGAAGCCAAGCTGGACAGGAGCAGGGTGGTTAAAACCAGGAAGTTAAGAGCAGTAGGGGGGCTGCAGTTGCTCTTTGGGAGCAGAGAAGCAGAAGGAGGAAATCCAGGGGGAAGAATAGGACCTTAGCCCATTAGGTACCTGAAGTATCACTAATGAGCCTTGTTAGCACATTTAGAACTATGCACAGATCCATACTTCATATTTCTAGCTTCATATACAAAAATGATACATGCAAAAAAAATAGGATACACAGATGCAGAAGACTGGGACATTAAAATTGATGTTACGTGAGATAGTTTGTTTAAAACATCTTTCAATTATGTATATGCATATTCATAAGTCAATTTTCATAAACCATGGGAAGGCTGTGACCATAAGAACGACCATACTGGGTCAGACCAAAGGTTCATTTCGCCCGAAGTATCCTGTCTGACGACAGTGGCCAATGCCAGGTGCCCCAGAGGGAATGAACAGAAGAGGGAATCATAAACTGTCACCCATTCCCAGTTTCTAGCAAACAGACTTAGGGACACCATCCTGGTTAAGAGCCACTGATGGACCTATCCTCCATGAATTTATCGAGTTATTTTTTGAATGCTGTTAAAGTCCCAGCCTTCCTCTGGCAAGGAGTTCCACGGGATGACTATGTACTGACTGAAGAAAAACTTCCTTTTGTTTATTTTAAACCTGCTGCCTATTAATTTCATTTGGTAACCCCTAGGTCAGTGGTTCTCAACTCGTTTCAGTCCACGGACCACCAGGCCAATCAAAAAATTTTCGTGGACCACCTCCTTTTTGAGACATGATAAAAAAGAGCAGACAACGAACATTTTGGTTTGAAATGTATTTCTTACTAACAGATTTTTGGATTCTCTTCTCACTGACAAGCTTTTCAGTGTTTGGAGTGGTACTTGATAATGCACAACGAATATTGCTTTCCACTGCAAGCCGATTCCTCTGGACTTAACGTGCAACAAACACGAAAATCCAGTCTCACACATATAAGTTGATGCAAATGGCAAAAGAAATCTGACTGTGTGTGCTGACAGATTTGGGTAAGCTGGCTCAAAATTTCTCTATGATAGACTGCTGGTACACGTCTTGAGCCGCAAAATCATTTTTCAGATCCAAGAATTCCTCCTGCAGGTGACACTATGGATGACACGCCGTGTGCTTGTGAACACGGCGTAAAACAGCCTAACGGCGGCGCCTGCTCACGCCATGTGACTTTGGACAATGTTCCTGTCAACCACCGAAAAAGTCACCATGGACCACCAGTAGAGAACCACAGCCCTAGGTCTTGTGTTATGAGGAATAAATAGCACTTCCTTATTTACTTTCTCCATACTGTTCATGATTTTATAGACCGCCATCATATCCCCCATTAGCTGTCTCTTTTCCAAGCTAAAAAGGCCCAGTCTTATTAATCTCTCCTCATACAGAAGTCATTCCATACCTCTAATAATTTTTGTTTTCCATTTCTGAATCTTTCCCAATTCCAATATATCTTTTTTGAGATGGGGCAACACCATCTGCATGCAATATTCAAGATGTGAGCGTATCATGGATTTATGTGGAGGCAATATGATATTTCTTTCTGATTCCCAATGTTTTGTTTGTTTATTAACTGCTGCTGCACACTGAGTGGATGTTTTCAGAGAACTATCCACAATGATGCCAAGATCTCTCTCTCTTGAGTAGTTATAGCCAAAGTAGTCCCCATCATATTGTATATATAGTTGGGATTATGTTTTCCAATGTGAATTACTTTGCATTTATCAACATCAAATTTCATCTGCCATTTTGTTGCCTAGTCACTCAAATTTTGAGAAATCCCTTTGTAGCTCCTTGCAATCTGTTTGGAACTTAACTATCTTGAGTAGTTTTATGTCATCTGCAAATTTTGTTACCTGTCTGTTTATCCCTTTTTCCAGATAATTTATGATTATAGTGGATAGAACTGGTCCCCGTACAGACTCCTTGGGGGCACCACTATTTACCGCCCTCCATTCTGAGAACTGAGCATTTATTCCTAACCATTGTTTCCTGTCTTTTAACTAGTTACCAATCCATGAGAGGACCTACCCTCTTATCCCATGACAGCTTACTTTGCTAGAGCCCTTGGTGAGGGACCTTGTCAAAGGCTTTCTAAAAATCTATGTACACTATAGCCACTGGATTCCCCTTGTCCAGGTGTTTGTTGAGCCCCACAAAGAATTCTAGTAAATTGATGAGGCATGATTTCCCTTTCCAAAATCCATGCTGACTCTTCCCCCCAACAAATGATGTCCATCCACGTGTCTGACAATTTTGTTCTTACTGCCGTTTCAACCCATTTGCCAGGTACTGAAGTCAGACTTACTGGCCTGTAATTGCCAGGATCACCTCTGGAGCCCTTTAAAAAAATGGGTGCCACATTAGCTATCTTCCAGTCATTTGGTATGTATCCTAGTGTAGTGGGGGCAACTGCCCCACTCTGGCAAGAGAGGGGTTAAAACTAGGCTGGCCTATGCAAAACCTTTCCAATCAGGGAGAGGCTTCTAGGGAGCCAATCAAAGGGAAGCTTGCTGGGGCAGCCCTGTTATAAGGAGCTGCTCAGCAGAGCAGAGGGCAGTTGAGCTCTGACCAGCGAAGGGGAAGGACCTTAGGGGAACAGTGCTGGGCAGGCTGCGGGGAGCTGGAGAGGAGCCCCAGCCTGATACCTCCCAGGCTGTGGCCTAGACACAAGGGCCAAGAAGATGCAAGGGTGAGGGGGAAGTATCCCAGGGAACATTGGCAGTCCAGGGGAGAGCGGGAGAGCAGGAGATGCTGCTGCTAGGGGGTCCCTGTGTCAGGATTCAGAATAGTGGATCAACCTGGTCCAGCGTCCAGAAGATGACACCACGGTCCAGCGACATGGGTCTGGCTACAGTCGGTGGAGAGAGTGGAGTAAAGAGAACGAAAGAGCAAGACATCGTCCAGCAGGCAGCACCCTCCAAAGGACAGAGTTAATTCCCGGTGTGACCAGAAGGAGGCGCCACATCAGTGAGTCAACCCTGTTAGTTACAGACCGTGCTTAGTAGCTCTGCAATTTCACATCTGAGTTCTTTCTGAACTCTTGGGTGAGTGCCATCTGGTCCCAGGGACTTGTTATTGTTTAACTTCTCAATTTGTTCAGACCTCCTCTACTGACACCTCAGTCTGGGACCGCGCCTCAGATTTATCACCTACAAAGAATGGCTCAGGTTTGGGGAATCTCCCTCACATCCTCAGCCGTGAAGAACAACGCAAAGAATTTTTTCTCTGTGATCCTCCTTGAGTGCACCTTTAGCATTTTCATTGTGTTTAACAGGCTTCCGGCTTCTGATGTACTTACAATGTTTTTGCTATTACTTTTTGAGTCTTGGGCTAGCTGGTCTTCAAATTCGTTATCGGCCTTCCTAATTATATGTCTACGCTTCATTTGCCAGAGTTTATGTGCCTTTCGATTTCCCTCACTAAGATTTAACTTCCACTTTTTAAAGGATGCCTTTCTGCTTCTCACAGCTTCTTTCACTTTGTTCTTCGGCCTTAGTAGCGACCTTTTGGGGTTCCATTATTATGTTTTTAAAATTCAGGGTGACAGTGAAACCTTCCTGTCAGAGTTGCCTCTTTGTTGGACTAGAGGCTGCTGCGTTCCTGTTTCCTTGTGGGACCCAGCAGGGCTGGAGTGAGGCGTGTGCATTCGCATGGCGGTGGCGGCCCCACCACCCGGCAGGGCCTCCAGCCCATAGCCTAGGAGAAGACAAGGAGGCTGCCTTGGGTGCTGGTGGTGAGGGCAGCCCACCCCACACACTACGTGCCACAGCCCCACGTGGACAGAGCTGGAGCCCCTGGCCTGGTGTGTGGCCGTCGGCAGCCCGGGCCGCAGTGCCCCAATCGAACTAGGCCTCACAAAGAATCGTGCCAGCACCGGGACCCTGATTTTTAGAGTGAATCTTGCCCTTCCCATGGTGTCTGCTTTTTTGTCTGAGCAATGCCTTAGCAAAGTGCTTGCACCTGGGGGCGCTGCTCAACCCATCAGCCTATGCACATGGGGTACCCTGTGAGCCCTGGGAATGATAGGCACAGTCAGAAGTGGGGGCTTGACTCTCCAACACTTGCTATTTATGTCACTAGCTGCTACAGACATTTGTGTCCGTCTTTTCAGCGACAGTGTTTTACCCAGGATGCTGCTAAATGTGGTAAGTAACCAGGCAGGGTTGTGTGGGGGTGTACGACAGGGTAACTGCTCTGGGGTCAGGTTTCCTGCAAACTCTAAGGCTGGCCCAGGGACTGTACCACAGTCCCAAGGTAAATGTACTTCAAGGAGATCTCACTCTTCATGGTGACCTCTGGTAAAATTACCAGGCGAAGACTGACTGGCATGCGCTACCCAGGGTTGCATTTTTTCCCCTTGCTCATTGGCTTATAAAACAACAAGTAGTCCTGTAGCACCTTGGGGAATAACAAAGATATATATATAGTACTGTGAGCTTTTGTGAGCAGAGAGAAAGTTTATGTTCATGCAGATCTTTAAAAAATAAGGCTAAATTGTGAGGATCAAACTCCAAAGCCCCCAAGGTCTCTTTGTCTCAGAACAGCTTTGCTGAAGTTTAATTTCTCACCTATTCTGGTCATCTGAAGTGGGTTGTACCCACAAAAGCTCATGATACCATCTGCATGTTTTGTTAGTCTTTAAAGTGCTACCAGCCTATTTGTTGTTTTTTAAGTTTTTCCTGTTACAGACTAACTCGGCTACCCCTCTGAAGCTACTTATTTATACATAACGTCCCTGGCAGAGGCCCAGTCCACACTGGATTTATGGATGATTACAACACTCTGCAATCCACTAACTACCCCACCCACCGCCTTTTGTCCAATGACTGCAGAGATGTTAACAGGCCAGTCTATTTTGAATGGCCCCTTACAATAGGTGCTAATTGCTTATGCTAAACAACCCCTTTCACTTTGCAGTTTGCTGTGATGCTGGAAGTACCTTTCCCAAACCGGGAGGAGAGCTGTGTGTGGCTCAAAAGCTTGTTGTCTCTCTCAGGAGGAGAAAATAGAGGCAAGATACAGGCAACTCCAGCAATGTGACTTGTGGCATTGATTTTTCTGAGGCGGCCCCCCAGCGGGAGGTTGAGGAGAGAAACTCTCCTATCGACTTCTCTTATTCCTTGTGACTGTGTGGAGTTCTGGGGTTGACTGGGTTGCCCTCAGCATTTGATTTAGCAGGTCCTTACCAGACCCACTAAATCAAATGCCAGAAAGCTTGACCTCCAAAGCATCGATCTTCCTAAAAGCGCAGGTGTGCCCTCACCAACAGCCTTTAGTCCAATAAAGAGATGAATTCATCCACCTTGTCTCTCGATGGCTACAGCTATCCTGCATACGTGGATGTCAGTCATCATCGTTCTCGCCAAGCCAGGGCTGATTCTGCCTAGGCGTGGCCCAATACAACTTAGCATTTTGGGGGGAGCGTTATAAGGGTCAACAGGGCTGCCTCCGTGCTGGCTGCACCCCCCCCCCCAGCCCTCAGAGCTGCATGGAGTGCACCACACAGCACTCCAGCGGCGATTTAAAGGGCCCGGAGCTCTGGCTGCCGCCGCAGTAGCCAGGAGCCCCAGGCCTTTTTGAATCACCGGGCCCTTGGGCAACTGCTCCCTTTGCTCCCCACCCACCCCCGCTGTTGGTAGGCCTGTAACATGGGGAGGGATTTTTTTCCTCCAAACAATTGTGCTAGTGAAACCCAGACTAGCCTGAGAGTGAGGTTGAGGGGAGCGGGCACTTTTAGATATGAATCCCATGTTGTGGGTTGGGGCAAGTCCCTTTTTAACTTTGCCTCAGTTTCCCCAGGTGTATGGTGACATTTGTCCATTGTTGATTAGTGCTTTGATATACAGCGCTGCTGGGGAGGTGCTTGGCCTCCCTAATGAGTCAGTCACTCCCTCAGTGAACTGTGTGGTGTGGCTGTGAGTGCACAGGGCCAGGCAGGGAGTGACAACTCCAGGTGATGTCCAGGGCCCAGGCAGACTGGCAGTGCTTGCTGGGATACAAATGTCTGGGATTTCTAAAGGTGTCTCGGGCACCCAGTTCAGTGGGATTCGGGGACCCGCTTCCTAGATTTTTGTCTTCATGTGGCTGGTTAATAAGTAGGAGGAAGAACAAGAGAGTGGGGGATTTGTAGTCTGAGAAGCTGCTTTGAATCCTGCTGCTGCGGCAACTCAGACATCTCCCACCTTTGTGTGTTTACTGGCAGATTGGGAGGCCAGGGCAGCAATTTGTGTCACTTTGGAGCCAGTGCTTAGTAAAGCAGCCCTGCCTGGTTTCTGTCTGCCAGGCCTGGTGTGGGGCGAGGGGAGGGGGCTGAGGCGCTGCTGCTGACGTATGGTTGGGTATGTGCCGGCGGGGACACACGCTCGGTCATGGCAAACGGGGTGGGTGACGTGGGATGGGTGGCTGTGGCTCCATGCTTGGTTTTAATCACTCACCGCAGGCCTGATCCTGTGAAGAGGTTTCAGGGGTGGAAGGGACTCATCTCTCCACGTGAGCAGGCATTTATTAGCGTTAAATATACCAGGGGCCCAGTCCCACCCGTGAACAAGATGAAGCCCTGGCGTGCCCTGGCAGCATGGCCCTGTCAGGCTGGGACAGAATCAGTCCGTCCCCCACCGGCAGCCGTGGGAGCCCCATTGCTCAGGACTTTCGCACCGGACAGGGGCACTAGCAAATGGGCCAACTCCTGCCCGGGCAGTGTGAGCCAGTGGGGGAACATCAAGGCTGGAATACAAGCCCCATGGCATGGCCACAGTGGGCCCAGCTTGCTGACTTTGGCTCATGAGGCTTGGGCTGCCAGGCTAAAAGTGCTGAGTAAGATGCTCTAGGGTCCTCTACCCTTATGGGGTACTGGGCCTTGGGCTCCAACCTGAGCCCGAATGGCCACTGAGCAATTTACAGCCTCAGCCGTGAGCGAGAGCCCAGAATTAGGGTTGCCAGGTGCCCGGTTTTGAACCGGACAGTCCAGTATTTGAGCTTTCTGTTCGGGAAACAAATTGAGAAAACAGAACTGTCCGGTATTTTCTAAATACGATGTCATGTAGAGTGTGATGTAATGTCAAGAGTGTGCGGTATTTTTGTTGAAACCATCTGGCAACCCTACCCAGAACCCAGAATTTGATTAGGCAGGGCAGGGGCGGGGAACCATTTTTGGGTCGGGGGCTGCTGACCCACAGAAAAATCAGTCGGGGGCCACACACAAGTGAAAAGCAGAAAAGAAACCCCCCCAAAAGACCCCTCACTGACATGGCCCCTGACTGAGCAGGAGAAAGACACTCCTCACATTCCCCTCGCACACCAGAGCCTGGGTCCCCCCCAGGCTAGTAGATTTTGTGTGCTCCAGCCCCACAGTGGGATGGTGGAATGGGGTGGGGAGACTGGAGCACCAGTGCAGACTCCCCATTGTTGGGGAGGAGCCTCGAGTCTCGGGAGCCAGATCCAGGCAAACTGGGGGCTGCATCTGGCCTTAGGTCCCCCCCTGGATTAGGGCTTTGTTTTGGGTGTGGCCCCTGGCTGCCTCTCACTTCCTTGAGTGAAGCCTTCACACATCAGTTTCAATGATCTTCATCTAACTCCACCCCAACAAGGATCAAACCAGCAGCAGGAAGCACTGCCAAGGCTCATCCCAGGACCCACCAGCTCTAGGCTGTGGGGGGCCTTATCTATCATAGGGGCTCTGGGTTGCAGACTGACCTTTGGCATCCCAGCCTGACCAGCTGAGGAAGAGGGTCGGGCTGACAGCTGCACAATTATTACAGGCTTGCAGCCCAGAAGAGGGGGCTTTAAAGTGAGGAGTAATGCCTGGCCCTGTGCCAAGTAAGGCAGCTCTTCCAATTTTCCATTCTTTGTACTTTTTGCCCCTAGATCCCCCTCTGTCTGAGAGCACTTTCCTATTAGCCTTGGCAGGGTTCCCACCTGCGGAGCCAAGACTTGCCATGCCGAGAGAAAAGGCCTCGGAGCACAATGTGCAGCCCAGTGTCAAACTGACCCCAGACTCAACATTTTCAAATCCCCTTTTTCCAGAACTTTTTATTCCTCAAAAAGATTTGATAGTTTGGCTTTTCATCCCACATTGGGACATTGACAAATCTGGAACGATCACAGTTTCCTGTAGGACTGTGGTAACCCAAACCCAACATTATGGCTAAACGGAGGTTAAATGCAGAGGAAGAGTTCGTCTTGGTGTTGTGTGCTTAGAGCAGCGATGGGCAACCTAGAAAAGGGAGTGTCCCTTCATCTCAAAATTGTCCCAACCATGACAGTCCCCCAGGATAAGGTAGTTTTGCTGGCTGCCCTTGCATTCCTAGAATTTATGGGGTGAGTTGATTGAACCGTAGCAGCGCTTTGATTGGATGAGAGGGGAGTGCACGCTCTCACAGTCAGTGTTGTGTGCCATCAGCACGCATCTCGCTTCATGGGCCCTTGCTTTACATGCATGTCACTTCAGTAATACTGGCAGGAAAAAATCTACATAGACAGAAACCAGCAGAACCTGGCAACGCCTGCGCACGGACAACAGTAAACAAAATGTCTCGTGAGCCACACAGAGAACACTGATGGACCACAGGTTGCCTACTACAGATTCTAAGTAGTAAACTTAGAAGAATTGTGAAACCAAAATGTTTAATGAAATGGAACATATTGTTACACGCCAAAGCAGTGGCAGATGCACTGAAATAAATCAGGCTGTTTTTCATCTCAAACACAATTGCAAAGAAATCAAAAGTTAAAACTTTGGCATCAAAATTGCAAACCACAGTCCCTCCACTTCAACCTGGTGGGCCTGAAAACATAGTCCACTGAATACAGTCAGTACATAGAACTAAAACACTGGATAGTGTTAATACAAGAAAGCCATCATCTCACAACTGTATGCAAACACACCTTACATTTAGACAATCAAAAAAGGCATTAGAGGTGAAAATAAGGTAAAAACTATGAAAAGCTGAGTGAACTATGGAAATCCTCATAGATTCCACTCACCTGAAATAATCTTTCCTATATACTTAGCAGCATGATTTAAAAATGAAATGGATGATGAAATGACCTAGGTCAGAGCCCAGCTTTTTTGAACGATGTAAAAGTGGCCTTGGTCAAAAGTGATGTACACCTTGTGGCTGTGAGCTCATATTTCATGTAAGTAACATGGGAAAACTCTGCAACAAGCTTCTCAGATCAGTAATTCAACAGCCAAGGTTTCTCCGCACACAGTGCAAGCCCCATTTAGGGTAGGGAGTGTGGAATGGAGGTGAACAGAGATGGACGCTCTCCCTATTTTACTAGTAGTAGTATCATGCAAAATTCGTGGTTCCAAGGCACCTCATAAACATTATACACTGCTAAGAACAGCCTGGTGAACTAAAGAGGGGCTCCCCCGTTCTCCTCTTCTGTGCTTGAATGAAGGGAAGAAGAGAACTGCACTTGTAGCCACAAAGCTATCACCAGTTAATTAGGAGAGCTAGAGATTCATGGCTCTCTGCCTTTTTAGGCATGACCACATGCAAGCATTTTCCATGAGGAACATCTCTGATCCTACCAGGAAATAATTTGTGGAGCAGGAGACTGAAAATGTTTGCAACAAACCCTAAAACCATGCAATTATACACATCTTCTGCTGGAGACCCTGGTGTTAGCTGAATTCCAATACCCTCCAGCACATTTTTGGTGGTTAGGCAATCTATCCATGACACTGAAGAATCCTTCTATAACACCGTAATTCAAAGGACTGTAATTTCCTTATTATCAATTGTTTCACAGCTGTAAGTTGACACAGATCAATTGCAAGTTTTTAAGAGGTTAAAATTTAGTCTTCAGATTGTTGTTTCTTCTCTGCAGATGTTTATTCTTCCAGAATGTCTTTCACTTTTACTATCTCGGTGATAACTTCGGTGTCTGATCTTTAATCTTCAGTAATGATGCTTCCTAAGCACAACAATTTCTCACTTGCTATATAGCCGTATCATTCACTGGAATCTTGCATGTTTTCCCAGAATCTTTACACACCGCCATATTTTTTTTCTTATCCGCATTCAGCTCTCGGCTATATTCTTTGCCATATTCACATTCACTATGCTGAAAAATCCAGTTGGACTCATCCATGACAACCTCTCCAGGGGTTGGTGCTTCTCATTACCTTGACAAAGAGTGTCTGTGAGCTGCTTTAACAGGAACTGGTCTGCAGTGGTGAGTGCCACCACACAGCCCTGGAAGGGGTTGGGGTTAATGCGGTTATGGGAAGCCAATTAACACACCTGTCCGGGCAGCACCTGTGAAAAGGGCAGAGCTAGAGACAGCAGGTTTAATTGAGGATGAAGCCCAGCTTGGATGGGACTGGGTGGTGATTATGCGTCCAGGAAATTTGCATTAGACAGGGCTGCCGGAAGGGACTGGAGTCTGCAAACGCTCCCTGGGGACAGAGGAGGTAGGGAAGGGTCTGACTTCAGGGAGGCAGTAAGGAGTCTGAGGGACTAGGGAGCAGACCTTGGCTGCTAGCTAGTGTGTGCCTGGACTAGAGACCAGAGCAGAAGGTGGACCTAGGCTCCTCTGCCCGCTGCTGAGGGCAATTGCCCTGAGGTGAGGGGTGTACGGATTATGGAGCCTAGCGGCAGATAAAAGATTTGCTATAAGGTCATTGGACTCTAGTTGGGCTAGACTCTCAATTGCTGAGGAAGGGGTGTGACCTGGCCTGAAGGCCAGATTGTGGGAAGAAAGACCACCGCCGTGAGGGAGTGCCCATCGGCAGAGGGCACCATAGGGGGAATGGCCACTTTGCTGTGTGTGGCCACATGAGGAGATGCCCCTGGGGTGAACTGCATACTCTTATGTGGTCCAAAAAAAGCGTTTTTGTTGTTCATAATGTTTTGACTTTTCAGCCGAAATGTGAATACCAAAAACGTGCCTGGAAACCAAATTATTTTAGTCCAAACTAGAAAACATTTCCATTGTGAAATGTAAAGGATCTAAAGGGGTAACCGGTTAACCCGCGACCCAGCCAGGCAGGAGCAGCCCCCCATCTGAGGTGGGCGGGGGACTACTTCCGCCCCTCCTGGCCCGCCGCCCACAGTCTGACGTGGTGGTCCCAGCGAGGCTGGAGCAGCCCCCTGCCCACAATGCAGTATGGCAGGCTTGGCCAGGCCTGAGCAGCCCCACCTGCAGCGTCCCATGGTGTGACACAGCAGGCCTGACCCAGCCTGAGCAGCCCTCACCTGAGGTGCGACAGGCTTGGCCGAGCTGGGGAAGCCCCCACCCGTGGCTACTCCAGCCCAGCCAGGCCTGCAGCACCATGGGTGAGTGGCTACTACATGATTAAGCATAATATTCAACCAGCTAACTTTTAAAATGACAGTTTACGTCCCTAGTAAAATGCTGCTCCTAATAAAATGCCTCATGGGAGTTGTAGTTCTGGCTCTTCATGCGTTCAGTCTCTGTAAGGCAAGCTGCCTGGCCAAAGGAGGAGACTACATCTCCCCCGATGTACGATGCTCTCACCTCTTGTTAGGATGTGGTGCATCACAGGAGATGTCTGACTAGGGAGCCCAGACTGTAGGGGAATGGAGACATAACACAGTAGAATTACCCCCCTATAAAACATTGTGGCACCATTTCCCAATTCATATTTTAAGGCCGGAAGGGATTTCCCAAGCCTTCAGAATCTATCTGCATCTTTAGACGCCCAAATCCTGTTAAAAAATCTGGCTCTTCAATCTTTATGAAGGCGTCTGCGATGGATTTCAAGGCCTCCCTTTAACAGGTTGACGACATGCACAATCTTAAAGCAAGTCTCACAATTTTTGGTACTTTATTTAATGCTCCAGTTCCTGGAGTCATGTGTTTATGAGGGAATATCAGTGTTTATTGCTTTGAAAGCAGGGGGGGGGATGGAGGGGGAATGTTTCTGGCCCTCCTGGTTGCAGAGAAAACAAAGCTTAAAATTGGTGTGGCCCAGGGCTCAGAAGCTAAAAGGGGAAGTAAAGGACCTCCACATGTCTTAATTACAACAACAACAACAAACTCGTGACTTTTAAGCCCATCTCCTGAGGTTTTGTGGGTCTGATTCCTGCTTTATGGTGGAAAGCGCCCTGTTTTGGCGCTAGTGTCTATCCTGTGAGGTAGGGGCAGGAGAGCTAGGAACAGGCTGTCGGAGCGTGTGGTTTTGTAGGCCACTGTTGCTGATGATATCAGCAGTGCAGGGGTCCCAGTGAGGCCTTGGGTTATCACCTCAGAGGCTGCAGGAGACGCTCTCAGGTGACAGGTCTGGCTGCAGTGGTTGGCTTTGCTTGTAAGGGTCAGTTATCAAGGCCAGGAGGTGAGCTAGGGGTGGGCTTGTTTCAGAGGCTGGATTTTCCCTGCAGGAAGACAGCCAATCCTGATCTTTGCTTCTCTTCTTTCCTGCCACCCTGCATCTGATCCTCCCAAAACTGCTCCCAGGGAGGGCACCAGAGAAAGGCCGGGGGTCCCTGCGCAGAGCTACACTGAGCTGCCTCTGCCTGAAATGTGCCTTCTCTGAGCCCTAGCACAGGCTGGCACGCATGTGGGGAAAGCCCCTCGGGGTGATAGCAGCAGCTGCCTTTCATCTCCCTTATCTCTGGCAGCCTCACACAATCAGCCTTTCTCTGGCGCTGGGGCCAGCTGGAGGCTGGAGTACTAAGCTGTCTAGACTGCGAGCCTCTTTCGAAAGAGGCTTTTTCGAAAGTGTCTTTCGAAAAAGAGCGTCTAGACAACAAGAAGATTTTTCGAAAAAGCAGCTCGCTTTTTCGAAAGAGAGTCTAGACTCTCTCTTTCGCAAAAGTCCTGTTTTCATGCAATAGCGCCTTTTTTCGAAAGATGACTTTCGAAAAAAGGCATTATTCCTCGTAGAATGAGGTTTACCACCGTCGACAAAACCACCGCGTTCTTTCGATTTATTGTCGACAGAATGCAGCGGCAGTCTAGACGCAGGTACAGTTTTTTCGAAAAAACCCTGTAGTCTAGACACACCCCTAGTGTGCACGGTGCCCCCTCCGCCCCCTGCCCCCAGTCTGACTCTGCGGAGAGTGAGCCAACAGCTCTGAACTCCCAGGGAAGCAGCGAGCCAGGATGCTGGGGCATGGGAGCGGGGAGGTGTGCTCACAGGACAGTCACATCCGTCTGCACAGGGTCTGCCCTACCATTGCCTGGCTGCCTTCTCGTAAGGCCCAGAATCCAGTGAGGGAATTAACGTTCGGGGGGTAGTGTTGCCTAGGGTGTTTTTCACTCGCCCCTTCCCCCCCTTCCCCATATCTCTGTCTCTTGCCCCTTTGCTGCTAGCGCTGCCCCACTAACCCACCGTGGAGGCCACAGACCCTGCCTGCCCTCCTCAGACCAGCAGGGTCTGGGCAGACGCACCCCGGAACTAAACCCTGTGAAGGCCCAAGCCACGGGGGTCCTGCTGCAAAGGCTTCTGAGAGAATCCCAAGGCTGTGGAGGGCCGGGCTGACACAGGCCAGCCCTCACCTGGACTAGCAGCAGCCTGGAAAGGGGGGAAGGAAGGGGCCAGGCCAAGGGCTCCATCCCTCAGCACTGCCTGGAGTGCAGCACCCCCACTCCCAGCTCCAGCTGCCATTTAAAGGACCCAAGGCTCCAGCTGCCGCTGTTGCTACTTCGGCAGCAGCCGTGGCCAGAGACCCGGGCCCCTTTGAATTGCTGGGCCTCTGGGTAGCTGCCCCCTTCCCCGCCCTCCCCCTCCACCCCCAATTGGTGGGCCTGGAGCTCTGTGACCAGGCTGAGGCTCCAGCCCCTGACTAGCTTGCAACGAGCATTTGGCAGAAAACAAAGACGCCACTTTTCTGAGCAGTGACCGACCGGCAGAGAAGGATGCTCTGCTTGGTTTCCATGAGGTCACAAAGGCCCTGCTCTAGGGCGGATACATTCTGGGTCCACATGCTGTTAATGCCATAAGGAGCTCTTGGTTCCCCAGAACAGGGAGGCAGCGATGGGTTTGGCCGCCTCTGTTGTAAAAACTCCATTTCTAGAGGGTGTTTTCTGGCCTATTTGCAAGGCAATGCTAGCAGCAGCCAATCTGGAAAAAGCCCTTAAAACCAGGTGGGGCGAACTGTGCCTCTCTGTCTTAAGCAGCAGCCTGTTTTTTCTCTCTCTGCGATGTTTGGATTTGTGGATACTCGAGTAGTTCTGAATTCTACTTCAACCTTTCAGCAGGTATTTATGTTTTTCCGGCTTTGGGCAGGGGGCTGAACTTGATGACGCAAGTCTCTTCCAACCCTAGGATTCCATGAATCTATGATCTAATTTCTGTGCGTGCACGCGCCAGAGAAAAGCTGGCAACAAGGATCTGATTATAAAAATAAAGGAGAGAGTAAAGATAAAATGGCTGCCCATGGCAATAAGGCCAGTTTCCAATGTAATGAAAAGAATTTTGCAACATACAGACTTGAGCAGCATTTTTATGCAAATACTGAGAGGAAAACAGCCCTTGGTTTAACACTGAAGAGAAAAAACACAGTTACCATGCTTAACCTTATGTCTTCCACAAGGACCCGGTGAGCTGGAGTAGAAAGACATAACAGAGATTCTAAGGCAACATTATGTGCCCACCCCGCCGTTTTTTTAACTCAATGTTCCATCTAAAAAAAAAAACCAAAGGAGAAAGTATCTTCGCATTTTTGGCAAGCCAGAAAAAACACAATAATTTGCTCCGGAGACTGCTCTGTTTGGATCCATAAAGAAAATTGTGCCAACAGTTGAAAATATTTTTCACTTGGTAGCATGAGGTTTTCAGTAATATTTTTGTGATTTTTATGTGTGCCTCTATTTCTTTCTGTACTTGGCATTGTTACCCAAGGGGGAAGAAGGGTTAAATGCACGCCCCCAGGTAGAGCCAGAGATATGAGGTGTTGTCCTGAAACTGTGTGTCTGTGTGGGGGATATGAGTGGATCATTAAAGTACTGGCTGAAACCAATCCATATCAATGGAGGATCAAGACAATGGGAGCCCATCTAACAAAACATGGCTCTGCAGGAAGACAATGGCCTGATTGTCAGGGGATGGGATAAGAACTGGCCTTTGGAGAGAGGAAGAGCCTGAAAAAGAGAGACAGGGAGAGAGCCAGAAATGAAGGGGAGGACCGGACGGTAGCGTTAACCAGAATGAACTATGACTGACCCTTTTTTGAGATGGGGTGACCAGCACTGCACTCTGTATACTATAGCATTCCAGGAGCAGCACTGCAGATCTATAGAACGGCATTCGGATATTTTCTCTTCTCCCTTTCCTCACGCTTCCTACATTTCGTTCGCTTTCACGGGAAAGCTGGACACTGATAATGCTGGGTGTAGGCATGGGGTTGGGGGGAGAGGAGGTGGCCAAGAGATGGAGAGCGAAAGCCAACCAGCCTCACAAAGGAGGACAAAGCCAAATGCCAGGGGTTGCTTTCTCAGGCCAGCCCCCCCCCAGCCCAAGGGAACTTGCCGACTTGCAACCTTGCTTTGGTTATTACGGTTTATCAATTGAGGAATTTACCAGACCGGAGTGTGGTGTATGGGCAAGAGAAGCTGACGTCCTTCTTGGGTGCACGGAGAGCTGACTGGAAGTGCACGGGGTGGTGTGGGGACACTCTTCCATCTGGTCTTGATTGAGCAAGGAGCTGTGGCTTAGCTAGGCTCAGTGTGCAGGAGGAAGCAGGGCATGAACTGCCCTGAGCCATTGTTCCTCGCTAAGGCTAACTGGACATTTGCACCCATTCCTCCTTCTCCTAGAATTCCTGGGAGCTGGGCATCTAATTCGCCTGGAAATCCGCCTCCCTACCCCCGGCACCTAGCTGCAGCTCTAGGCACTGCACACCCTTGCAAATCCAGCCGTGGGGGGGCTCGCCCAGCGGCCCAGAGTCTGTGGCAGAGGGGAGAGCAGAGCCCCGGCCTCCTGCCCGTGTTAGTGCTTGAACTACAAGTCAGTTCTGTGCTGCCATGAGCCATTCGCCTCCCTGTTCACTCAACATGGCTGCAGGGGGCACCGAGGGGGCTGCAGAGCGGGGCATGGTTGGTGGCACCCCTTCCCCACGCATCCTGCACGGCTCAGCACCCCAGGGCATGGCGGCCGGGCAGGTTTCAGCCTTACAAACCACGGCAAGGCTCTGTTTCTCCTTGTCCAAAGTCAAGGCAGAGGGAATTCTCCCCTCCCTGCCCGGTCAGCCCAGATTCCAGGGATGCTGGCTTCCACTGCTCACACAAAGCCCCTGTCATCACCTGCTCACAGGGCTGAGAGCCGGCAGCCGCGAGCTTTGGACTGCATTGAAACCAAGCCCATCTCAGCCATCTGCTACTGGCCAGGGTGTGGGTCACTGAGAAAGGCAGAGGAGGAGGCGGGGAGGGGAAGGGGGAGATAATCGGCCCCTGTCTCCGCTCAGGAAAACGCAGTAGCTGAACACGCTATTAAAATGCAGGGCTGGCTAATGCTGCTTCCACACACAACGCCCAGCGAGGGGATGGCTACAAAAAGAACATAAGAACATAAGAACGGCCGTAGCGGGTCAGACCAAAGGTCCATCTAGCCCAGTATCCTGTCTGCCGACAGTGGCCAGCACCAGGTGCCCCAGAGGGGTGGACCGAAGACAATGATCAAGCGCTTTGTCTCCTGCCATCCCTCTCCAGCCTCTGTCAAACAGAGGCCAAGGACACCATTTTATCCCTGGCTAATAGCCTTTTATGGACCTAACCTCCATGAAATTATCTAGCTTCTCTTTAAACTCTGTTATAGTCCTAGCCTTCACAGCCTCCTCTGGCAAGGAGTTCCACATGCTGACTACACTGTGTGAAGAAGAACTTTCTTTATTAGTTTTAAACCTGCTACCCATTAATTTCATTTGGTGTCCTCTAGTTCTTCTATTTAGGGAACTAATAAATAACTTTTCTTTATCGGCCCTCTCCACACCACTCATGATTTTATACACCTCTATCATATCCCCTCAGTCTCCTCTTTTCTAAACTGAAAAGTCCCAGTCGCTTTAACCTCTCCTCATATGGGACCCGTTCCAAACCCTTAATCATTTTAGTTGCCCTTTCTGAACCCTTTCCAAGGCCAAAATATCTTTTTGAGGTGAGAGACCACATCTGTACACAGTATTCAAGATGTGGGCGTACCATAGTTTTATACAGGGGCAGTAAGATATTCCGGGTCTTATTTTCTATCCCTTTCTTAATAATACCTAGCATCCTATTTGCCTTTTTGACCGCGCTGCACACTGTGTGGAAGTTTTCAGAGAACGGTCCACGATAACTCCAAGATCTCTTTCCTGATTTGTCGTAGAAATTAGCCCCCATCATACTGTACGTATAGTTGGGGTTATTTTTCCCAATGTGCATTACTTTACACTTATCCACATTAAATTTCATTTGCTTACAGTCTGCTTCTGTCTTGACTATCCTAAACAGTTTAGGATAGCAGTGGCAGCCTTGTAGGATTTTGTAAGGTGCCAGATTACCCCCTCCCCTCAGGCAGTTAATCAACCCCAAAGCCCCACGTGCCTGAGTCGGCTGCCACAGGTTTCGAGCTGCAGCGCGGGCACACCTCTATGCTGGGGGGTGGTGTTCTTACCCCAGTGGGGCCCGCAGCCGTCTGCTCTGCGGGACAGGCTGATGGCTGAGATTTGAACCCCCCTTCTTGGAAGTCACAGGCCTGTGCCCTGCTCATCAGCTTGTCCTTCCTAGCTGCTGGGAGGCTCTGCTCGGCACTAGCCTGCCCTTCGCGGCACAGGCTGGCTGCCCCCCCTCGGGCGATGAATGCTGCGTACCGTCAGGGTGCTGTCTCCGCACCCCCGGAGGTGGCACTAGAGGCTGGCGTCGAAGGGCAGTTCAGGTCACCTCTGAGGTTAGGCCCTTACCAGCACCCAACAGGGGCAGGGCAGAGGCAGCAGGAGGGCTGGAATGGGACAGCGGGCAGGCCGCCTGGCTCAGGAGCAGGACATGATGCGTGCGTGGCTGCGCTGGCTGCGGACAGGCTTGGAGAGGAGATTTGAACAGGCTGGGGTTCCTCCTAATGGAACCCCAGGAACTTCTTGGCCAGGAGCTCCTACGCTCCTACTGTTCTACGTGGCGTGGGCAGCAGGAGCACAGGAGTTCCTGGCCAAGAAGAGGGCAGCCAGGGGAGGACTGCACCATAGGACGCTACGGCTTGAAAGTTGGTGAAAGAGCCGAGAGGCAAGGCCAAGCCGACCCTTTCACTGAAATACAGTACGGAGGAAGCCAGTGACACAGCCTCTGCCCATGCAGACACAGCCCTCCCCCCCCCCTTGTGATCCATAAAGCCCCAGACCTCCTACAGTCCTGCCAGGTGGTCCCTGCTGCTCCGGGAGCACTGGACAGCAGAGGCGTTCTGCCCAGCCAGTGAACAGGGCAGGAGGAGCTCTCTGCTATTCACTAGGGGTCCTTTCAGCCAGAGCTCTCACAATCCGCCCATTCATCCCACCTCCCGCCAGCACAGTGAAGTAAGAGACACACCTCGGTCTCTGCTCTGCCCCACTGCAGCTGTTTAACCCTTCTGTACCCGCAGGGTAGCCACTCCGAGCCACGTAAGTCAGGGCCGCGGCAGGCCTGTCCTCAGGACCTGTGGGGCCCTACGCCCCAAAGCAGCTGGCGGGGAGAATTTTTAGAGCTGTGATTTTTATATGCTTCAGCAACACGCTAATGAAATATTTGTAAAGCAAATTTTAAACCAGGACTGTGGAACCTTTCTTGCGTTGGGGGCTGCTGACCCACAGAAAAATTAGTCGGGGGCCGCACACAAGTGAGAAGCAAAAAAACCCCCCAAACCCACCTCTAGTAGGGAGGCCCAGCCTAGTCGATTTTGTGCACTCCAGCCTCATGGTGAGGCAATGCAGGGGCTCCAGTGCCGGCTCCCTGATGCTGGGGAGGGGCCCTAAGCCTCAGGAACCACATCCAGGCAAGCTGAGGGCTGCATCTGGCCCCCAGGCCTGCGGTTCCCCACCCCTGTTTTAAACTAAGGTCCCATCAACTAACACAGTCAATTAAGTAAATTCAGAACCTGACAGTATATACCTGGAGCTGGCAAATGCCTGTTCAGTTACTTCATTATCCCTTGGATGGCTCTTTCACAGTTTCAATGTCCGTTAATTGCTCTGGCCGGCTTTTTCATTTTTACGTTAACTAGATCCTCTCCGGAAGAAGCGGAGTCACAGAACAGGGCTACGAAGAGGCAGGCGGATGGATATTAAGACCCACTGGTGCCCCAAATTTTTGGGGACCCTACGCAGCTGCATATTCTGCATATGGGTAAGGCTAGCCTTGAGTCAAGCGTATCATTCATAACATTCCTACACAAACAACCTCCCTCCCTATCAGCACACTGCCATGTGCTTGGGCCTGAAATTGCATTAGGCCTGGAGAAATATTCTGGATGGGATGCAAATTGTCTTTCGTCCGTTTGTTCAGAAGTGCAATAATAGAGGTGGCCCCAGAAGCGTGCACACACAATCCGAGAGATAAGAGCACAAGAACATAAGAACGGCCATACTGAGTCAGATCAAAGGTCCATCCAGCCCAGTATCCTGTTTTCCAACCGTGGCCAATGCCAGATGCCCCAGGGGGAGTGAACAGAACAGGGTATCATCAAGTGAGCCCTCTCCTGTCATCCATTTCCAGCCTCTGACAAACAGAGGCTAGCGACACCATCCCTGCCCATCCTGGCTAATAGCCATTGATGGACCTAACCTCCATGAATTTAATCTAGCTCTTTTTTGAACGCTGTTAGGCTACATCTACACAGCAAAGCTATTTCGGGATCCCGGTAGTATCCCAAAATAGCTATTCTGTGTCTTTTGAGCGCGCCAATTATTTTGAAATATAATGGGCTCGCTATTCTGATATCCCTGTAAACCTCGTTCCATAAGGGTTAAGGGATGTTTTGGAATAGCACTTTATTTCCAAATTTCGAAATAAGCTATTTTGAAATTACCTCGAAATACGCTACGCAATTAGCGCAAATTGCGTAGCGTATTTTGAGGTAAGGGTGCAGTGTAGATGCACCCTTAAAGTCCTGGTCTTCACAACATCCTCTGGCAAGGAGTTCCACAGGTTGACTGTGCAGTGCATGAAGAAAAACTTCCTTTTGTTTGTTTTAAAACTGCTTCCCATTAATTTCATTTGGTGACCCCTAGTTCTTATGTTATGGGAACAAGTAAAAAACTTTTCCTTATTCACTTTCTCCATACCTGTCATGATTTTATAGACCTCTATCATCCTCCCCACCTTAGTCTCTTCTTTCCTAAGATGAAAAGTCCCAGTCTTTTTAATCTCTCTTCATATGGGATCTGTTCCAAACCATTCATCATTTTTGTTGCCCTTTTCTGAACTTTTCCAATGCCAAGATATCCTTTTTGAGATGTGGCAACCTCATCTGTATGCAGTATTCAAGATAAAGCAGAGTAGTGTGTTATTGGGGCCCAGGGCAGGTCACCCCCAACAGTCACCTCCAAGGGAACAAAGCAACACCCACAGGTCGGGGAAGATGCTTAATTTTGGACCCTTCCTTCAAGCATCCCCTGGTGCATGGAGACAGACAGCCTGTGCTGCCCTGTGTATCCACCGTGCTGGCCGAGCTCTGTAAGTGCCACCAGTGTATCGAGGAAGCTGGGTGCTGGGGAGGGTCTGGTAGGGTGGATAGGTACCCCCCCTAAGGAAGGAGGCATATGCTGTATGCTGGGGGGGAATCCCACGGGCCCATTTGTCACCCCTGCCTGTCCCCACCCCAGTGCCGGGACTGTGCTGTGTGACATCTCTCTCCTCTGCAGGGGCTGGCTGAGTTTCAATGAGGTGTCTCTTTCGGCCTTGACAATTGAGGGACTCTCTCCCTTGCCCCCAGTGTCAGGGCACTGGAGTGAGGGGAACTGCCCTGTCTCTCCTCTGCCCTGCTTCCGGCACAGCCACTCTGGTCTGAGCTCAGACTGCGCCAGCGGTGAAAACAACTGACAGTGTCTTACAGGGACTGTCCTATTGCAACCTGGTCCCTGCCAGCTCTTTCCAGAGCTCCTTGCTGGAGCTGCACACCCGGGCGCACCTGCTTACTGTCACCTCTGGACTGCGCTCAATGGGCTGAGCTGAGGCCAAGGGGGGTTGTGAATCGGTGTTCCCTGAAAGCAATCCAGGAGACATTCAGGTGCTGCCCAGCTGACTAGCAGAGCTCTCACAGCTCACAGCAAGTGTTTCTACTGATTGGTGCACAGCTGCTCGTGACTTGGTGCACATAACAAAATTTATTCTGCACAGGTATGGAAAAAATTAAAGGGAACATTGGTAAGGGGGAAGTAATATGTGAATGTGGGGGACTATGGCTAGATCTTGCAATGGGATCTGTGGAGGCACAGCCGGTTGTCAGGGTAGTGCCCAGCCTTCAGTGGGGCTTAGTGCAGATCCAGCACAGCCCAGGACGGCACCAGTGCTCTCGAGGGCTATGTCTACACTGGTGCGATCTTGTGCCAGAAATATGCAAATGAGGCTAAGCGTGGAATATCGCTGAGCCTCATCTGCATATCTAATGAGCCGCCATTTTTGCGGAAAAGGCTCTTGCGCCAGAAGGAGCGTCTACGCTGCCCCTTCTTGCACAAGAAAAACCCTCTTGCGCAATGCCCTTATTCCTGAAAATAATCAGCATAGCGGCATTGCGCGCAAGAGGGTTTTTCTTGCGCAAGAAGGGGCAGTGTAGACAGCTCCTTCTGGCGCAAGAGCCTCTTCTGCAAAAATGGCGGCTCATTAGATATAGAACATAAGAACATAAGAACGGCCGTACTGGGTCAGACCAAAGGTCCATCTAGCCCAGTATCCTGTCTGCCGACAGTGGCCAGCACCAGGTGCCCCAGAGAGGGTGGACCGAAGACAATGATCAAGCGATTTGTCTCCTGCCATCCCTCTCCAGCCTCTGACAAACAGAGGCCAAGGACACCATTTTATCCCCTGGCTAATAGCCTTTTATGGACCTCACCTCCATGAAATTATCTAGCTTCTCTTTAAACTCTATTATAGCCCTAGCCTTCACAGCCTCCTCTGGCAAGGAGTTCCACAGGCTGACTACATGCTGTGTGAAGAAGAACTTTCTTTTATTAGTTTTAAACCTGCTACCCATTAATTTCATTTGGTGTCCTCTAGTTCTTCCATTTAGGGAACTAATAAATAACTTTTCTTTATCGGCCCTCTCCACACCACTCATGATTTTATATACCTCTATCATATCCTCCCTCAGTCTCCTCTTTTCTAAACTGAAAAGTCCCAGTCGCTTTAACCTCTCCTCATATGGGACCCGTTCCAAACCCCTAATCATTTTAGTTGCCCTTTTCTGAACCCTTTCCAAGGCCAAAATAAAAATGAGGCTCAGCGATATTCCACGCTTAGCCTCATTTGCATATTTCTGGAGCAAGATCGCGCCAGGTTGTAGACATAGCCCTGCTCAGGGTCTAGGAGGAGAAAGTCAGAGCGAGTGCAAAGTTGGGTCAATGTAATGTTGCTCCTTATAATGTGATCCTGTGGTTTTCAAAATACAAGTTGCAACCCAGCACTGGGTCGTGGAATGCCAGGCACTGGAGTGCCGTGCTGTAGGGCGGCCAGTGAGGGTGCTGAGGCAGGCCCCCTGCCTGTTCTGGCACCAAAGACTGTACTGGGCCCCCGGAAGCGGTCAGCAGAAGGTTTGACTCCTAGGCAGGGTGGCCATGGGACTCCATGTACTGTCCCCACCCCAAGCACCAGATCTGCACTCTCATTGCCTGGTTCCTGACCAATGGGAGCTGGGGAGGCCCTCACACCTGAGACCACACACACGTGAGCAACCCTCACCGATGGGGGGGCCTGCTCAGAAGGAGACAGACAGTCCCCACATTCCCCTTGCGCAGAGCCTAGGGGGCCCTGACCTGGTAGATTTTGTGCACTCTAGCCCCGTGGTGGGGCGGCAGGGAGGTTGGAGCATCAGCACGGACTCCCTGATAGGGGGAGCACTGAGCCTCAGGGGCCGCATCCAGGCAAGCCGGGGGCTGCATCCGGTCCACGGGCCTGAGGTTCCCCACGTCTGCTCTAGTGAGTGGGGCACCTCGATGTGCAACACCCTGGCGGCGGGTGCCTGGTGCCTTAGAACAGTAAATGGGGGGGAGGTGCCAGCCCCAGGAACGTGCCCTGCCAGGGCCCCAGGGGGCGATGCCCATGTGGCGGCTGGTGCCCAAGGGAGCAGGCTTAGGGGCTGAATTAGTGGCCACAACAGCAGAACCTTCCACCCCCGGCGGTGGGGCTGCCCTCGGGGCGCGCCCAGTTGGGCTGCGCCATTGTGACTGGCGCCTCCGGCAGCCCACGAGGGAGCGGGAGCCGGGCCCCGGGCGGGGGAAAGGGCGCGCAGGGCCCCACACCCAGCCCCGCCCCGTCCCCACGCCAGGGGCCGGGAGGCGCTGGCCGCGGAGCGCGCAGGGCGCACGGACCCCCGGCTCTCCTGCCCCAGCGGCGGCCGCGCTGGCTGCCCCCGCCCCCGCGCCGCTGCTCCCTGCCGGGCCGGGCCGGGCTGGGCCACCGGGGGCTCAGAGCAGCGCCGCCCGCCCCGCCTGGATGCTGCTGCCAGCGGCAGGGACCAGCCTCTCCGCAGCCGGCTCCGCGCGCCCCGGGACGGCAGCATGAACAGCCTCCCCGCCGACAAGGAGAGCGGCCCGGCCGAGCCCAGCCTGCCCGAGGAGGAGGTGCGGGACGGGGCCCCGGGGGGAGCGGGGCACAGGGTCTGGGGGAGGGCGGGGGACCGGACGCCGGGAGAGGGTCTAGGGGGGCCGGGCAGGCAGTGTGGGAGCGGGACGGGAGGTGTGGGGGCCGGGGGAGCGTGGTCCCGGAGAGGAGCGGGACGGGGTGTGTGGGGAGGCTAGAGGGGAGCGGTGTAGGGGGGCCGAGCGGGGCGTCGAGGGGAGCGGGGCTGGGAGACAGGGGTGCAGGGGGGCCGGGCTGGGAGGCAGAGGGTGCAGCGGGGAGCGGTGCCGGGCCGGGGAGCAGTGCAGGGGGCCGAGCGGGGCGGGGCAGAGGGGAGTAGCTAGGAGGCTCCGGAGGTGCTCGGGGTCGCGGTCTGTCCCGGGCGCTCCGGCCGCCCCGCCGGGCTCACTCAGGTGTTTGCTCAGCTCCGGCCGGGCCCCGCCTTCGCCCGCTGCAGGGACGGAGCCCGGGCCGCAGAGCGCCACCTCCGGGCCCGGGCCTTCCCGCTGCCCCCTGCCGCGCAGGGCGGCCCGGCCGGCGGGACTCGCGGTGCCCTGGAGCGATCAGCTCCCGTGGCCCCGCGCCGCTGGGCTCCAGCTAGAGCCCCCTGCCAGCGCCTGCGGGCTGAGTCCCCCTGCGCGCTGCTGGGGCTGGCTGCACTGCCTGCCCTGCCCTGGGCGCTCTGGGGCTGTGTGCCTGGCCGGCACGCCCTGCCCTGGGCGCTCTGGGGCTGTGTGCCTGCCCTGGGCGCTGCTGGGGCTGTGTGCCTGGCCGGCACGCCCTGCCCTGGGCGCTGCTGGGGCTGTGTGCCTGGCCGGCACGCCCTGCCCTGGGCGCTCTGGGGCTGTGTGCCTGCCCTGGGCGCTCTGGGGCTGTGTGCCTGGCTGGCACGCCCTGCCCTGGGCGCTCTGGGGCTGTGTGCCTGGCTGGCACGCCCTGCCCTGGGCGCTCTGGGGCTGTGTGCCTGGCTGGCACGCCCTGCCCTGGGCGCTCTGGGGCTGTGTGCCTGGCTGGCACGCCCTGCCCTGGGCGCTCTAGGGCTGCCCTGGGCGCTGCTGGGGCTGGCTGCACATCCTACCCTGGGCACTCTGGGGCCGTGTGCCTGCTGGCACCCTGTCCTGGGCACTCCAGGGCTGGGCGCTGTTGGGGCTGGCACTGCCTGCCCTGTCCTGCCCTGGGCACTCTGGGGCTGTGTGCCTGCTGGCATGCCCTGCCCTGGGCACTCTAGGGCTGGGCGCTGCTGGGGCTGGCACTGCCTGCCCTGGGCACTCTGGGGCTGTGTGCCTGCTGGCACGCCCTGCCCTGGGCACTCTAGGGCTGGGCGCTGCTGGGGCTGGTTGCACACCCTACCCTGGGCACTCTGGGGCTGTGTGCCTGGCCGGCACTCCCTGCCCTGCCCGGCTGGGGGATACCAGGACAGCGCACAGACAGCAGCAGTGCAGGGGAGCGTCATACGCCTGTTCCAGGAAGCACTGCATGGCAGTGTGGTTGCATAGGGTCTCCATGCAGTGGAGTGCAGAGGCAGGCACGCCCAGGAGGCGAGGCCTCTCTCAAAGCACGCCCCGCCTGGCCACTTTTCATGAAGGTTAGTAACACTGCTTCATTTCTCTCAGTGTGTTTTCTAGGGCCAGCCAGGTCAGGCTCACCAGCCCCACCTCATTTTTTAAGCCCCGCAACTCACCCTGTCGGCCAGCGCGGTTCCATTGTCCTGCTTTCCTCCTGCTCTTTAAAAACTGCCCATTCTGGATAAAAGCTCGCTGTAAAAAGAGAACCCTTCCCCCAGGAGCCCAGTTGCACTGGGCTGTGTCCTCTTCTCCAGGGCAGGCTCTGGACCTTCTTGTCCAGCTAAGTGAGAAATGCTCATCTTTGCCTTGCTTCTCCTGTTGTCCAGAGCTGCTTGCCTGCCACAGACTCCCAGTGGGAGCTGTGAGCTGCTCCCAGTCAACAGAACACACTTCTGGGACTTTTTTTTTTTTTTTTTTTAACCTTGGGGAGGGTGCAGTGCATGAAGGAAGAGCTCTGGGTAGGGTGGGATTCCTGTGGCCAGGCCCATCTCTTTTCTCACCCACCTTTTGGTCAATAGGCTGTTTGCATATGTTCCTTTACAGTTCCAGGAGAGGACTGCAAAGGGTGTTTGCAGGAGTTTCATATATAATGAAGTAACTCTTGGGTAGTGGCTTGGTTTTCCTGAACATACCCTACTCCGCATGTCCACCCATGTGGCGAGTGCTATTTTCTAGCACACAGGAGTTAGGGTGACCAGATGTCCTGATTTGATAGGGTCTGTCCCGCTATTTGGGGCTTTGTCTTATATGGAAGCCTATTACCCCATCCCCACCCCAATTTTTCACACTTGCCATTTGGTCACCCTGATAGGAGTATAAATGGGAGTGGTTTAAATCTCAGGGCCTGTCTTTTGGGTAGCAGCGGGGTTTGGGGTGGGAGGGGAGCAGGCAGTTCTGGGTTCTTCCCCCAGCTTTGCTGAAGGGGAAATCATAGAGAAGATTTGCCAGCTGGAAGAGCTGCGGCTTTCTGCAAAGTAATCATCCTGCTTGGGAGGGGGCCTCCCATCCCTGGGTCAGACTCACCCACTTAAAGGATAAATACCGAGGTTTGTTTTGGGAGTGGCTTACTGAGTTAATGGCCTACATGTGTGTAAGGATGTATGTGCCCCCCCATGCTTTGTGTGTGTGTCCGGATCTGAAAGAATCTCAGCAAAATACTTAAATATTAAACTTATCCTGTGAAGATTCCCAAACCGGTCCTAGACTGAGGTGAAATCCAGACCCTTCGTATCTCACTGGACAGGGAATATTTTCTAGATGTCCAATAAGCTTGTGGGTTTTTAAGCTGGGATGGGAAGCCAGGCTGATCTAGGTATCCGGAGTGTAACGGCAGCCAGGCGTGAGTTCCTCCAGGTCTGTCAGCAGAGGAAGGATGTGTCTTGTCCTATTGGACAGAGTCATAGATTCAAAGGCCACCAGAGACCTTTAGCCTGACTACGTGCATAGCCCAGGGCAGAGAACTGTCCCCAAATAATTCCTACAGCAGATCTAAAAAAAACAAACCCTCTTCACCATCTTGATTTGAAAATTGTCCGTGAGGACCCTTGGTAAGTGGTTCCGAAGGTTAAAACCCTGACTGCGAAAAATGGGTGCGTCATTTTCAGTCTGAATTTCTCTAGGTTCAGCTTCTAGCCACTGGGTCATGTTATCCCTTTCTCTGCTAGGCATTAGCAAATCTGTATCCACTGCTACCCTGCATTTGCATCAAGGTCAGTGGAACACAGAAATAACATGATAATGGCAGCATTCTTAAGCTGTTTGTTTCTCAATGGGCACCTGATGATTATAATTTAGATTCAAATGCAGAGTAATTATCAAACTTGCCAGCCTTTGGGATGGTCATTTCAGCCCGAAACGTTTTCTGTTTTCGGTTGGAATGTACCATAGAAGACAAACACGTGTTACGTGAACAAATGCATTATTTCTGAAGCAGATTGTAAAACTGGCTTGTACTTGCCCACTCTTTTGCATGGATGATATCAATAACAAATAATGCTTTACTTTTGTCCACAAAACCAGGACTCTTCCCAGGTGAGTGGGCAAGGGACCTTTGCAAGGCTGTGACCAAATGCTTTTCTCTCTTTTTTTGCATCACATCTGTCTTCTCAGGGAGTTGCAGGTATGCCTGGCTTTCATTGTATTTAAATGGGCTATAGATTGGTTTGTTTTTTTTACTCACAGAGGGCTTAACCCTGCTTCCAGGAAAGCCATCAAGCAAAACACTCAGTAGATGGAGCAGCCCCCAACCTTTGGCTGGTTAGCAACCTAAATGGCATCCTGTCCAGGAGTTGGCTTCGAGAGTTCTGACGTGTTGTACAAAGGGCCCGTGAGCAGGCCTGCCGGCGGCACTTGAAACGGTATTTGTAGAATGCTGTACAATCCTCCATCAGCTTCCTTGGGATGGCGGGGCCGGTAGGGGCTGACGGAGCCTCTCATGGCATATGTTGTGTGATGGGGAGTCGGGGTTTCCCCCGATCCTGCAGCCCCGTAGCAGCAAGAACAGACTCCAGCAGCTGGTAGAAACGAGAGGGTTTATTGCTTCTCCAGGATACAGCACAGCACAGACGTGATGCGTCTACAGGAGTCTGGGCCAGGATGCCTCAGCCCCCTTGAGATGGGGTCCCAGAGCCCCTAGATTCCAGCCCCCTCCTTAGTGTTTCCTTCATGGCTCCAGCCCAAGACTGCCTCGCTCCCAGACCCTGCCCCCAAACCAGGTGTTCGTCTCCGCCTCCCTTCCTTTGTCTCTCCCCTGGGGGAAGAGCCTTGTTATCTGGTCAGGCTGGTCCTAGATGTCTGGGCTAATACACATGTGGGTGAGTCAGTGGGAATCGCACAGCACAGCGCAGGGGGACACCGAGTTACAGAGCAGACAGCACCCCCACTACGTCACAGGCTGTAACGGGGTAGATGTGGGGAGCGCTGAGAAAGGACCCGTCTTTGCTAATAGCACCTGTGTGCGCTGACAGGAGGTGCTAGCTAGCTGTGTTCCTTACGACTTTCTTACAACTGTGTGAGCCTGGCTCTCCGGGAGGTGCGTGCATCTGAGGCTGCGAGTGCAGAGCGTGTCGGTGGAGATCGGGGAGCGGTGGGAAGGGAACGTGGCACTCGGCCTGTAAACGAGACGTCAGAACTGCAGACTGGGAGTGACACGTCACCTGACTGGTAGCGGAAGGGCTTTGGAAACCCGAGTGACCAGCTCTAGCCCAAAGCCCTCAGCCTTCGTGGGCAGGAGCTGGGACAGCTCCCCGATGTTCTCGCTCACTTCCCCACTGACAGGCTGTGTAAAGGCTTTGCCCGACCTGTGGGCTCGGCACACGGCGCAGGGCGACAGTGCTGTGACTGGGAGTGAGAGCCCTGCCGGCTTAGAGAGCTGTGCCGGGGTAGCCCCTCAGCAGAGTGGACAAGGAACTCACAGTGAGAGAGTGCTCAGCGCGAAGGTGCCATTTCTGGGCTGGCCCTTGAACAGCGAGGCTGTACTCTCAGGGCATGCTGTTTGCATGCATTTCCCCAGGAGCTTCCCAAGCTCCTGGCTGGCAAGGAGAAAGCGTTCCTTCTCCACAGGGACTTGCTGGGCTGCACCTCACTTTCCCCAGCTTTGGCCCAGTGGTTTGTCAGGCCTGGCTCCCCCTCTCCCCAGCAGGGTGGGAACCCAAGGCCAGATGTGGCCCTGGCTTGTCTGGATCCAGCCCCCGAGGCTCAGGGCTCCTCCCCAGCATTGGGGAGCCTGTGCTGGTGCTCCAGCCGCCGCCCCCTACCCTCTGCCACCTGACCTCAGGGCTGGAGCACACAATCTACTAGCCTGGGCCCCCAACCCAAGAAAGGTTCTCCACCTCACTTAGGTGGTAAAAGAAACTGGCTGTTTGGGAAACAGCCTAACAGCCAGACAGTTTCTAAGAAGAAACGTCAGAACTGGGGGAGCCAGTAGTTGGAGTGCTGACCTGTGGGCTATTCCAGCTCTGCCACAGACACCGTGAGTGACCTTGGCCATGTTCCCCCACCTCAGTTCCCCATGTGGTCAGCGGCCCTGTTCTAGTTCCCAGGGTACTGGGGAGAAATGCACTGAAGCTGGGGAAGGGCTCAGCGATGGGTTCCCTAGACGTCCACTAGACTGACACTAAGAATTACTGCCATGAAATCCTGGGTTATTTTCAGCTGCCTCTTGACTTGGGGTTCCTCAGCAGCAATCGCTGGTCTTCCTCCCACAGCCAGACTCTGCACACGTCCACGTGCATTCAGGGGCTTTCCCTGGGGTGAGTGCCCCACTCCTGTCCATCGGCCAGAGGCTGTGGGGCAGGGCTGGGGAACCTTGTTTGGGTCGGGAGCCGCTGACCCACAGAAGAATCAGTTGGGAGCCGCACGCAAGTGAGATGCCACCCCCCCCCAAAACCCCACATTTCCCTCGCACACCAGAGCCCAGGGGGTCCTGGGCTAGTAGATTTTGTGGGGCCCCCCCCCAGTGCTCTGGGGTGGGGCCAAAAATGAGTTCAGTGTGTGGGAGGGGGCTGCTGGGAAGTGGGCTTAGGGTGTGGGATTTGGGAGGGTGGGGTCCGTGCCAATTCCCCAATGCTGGGGGGGAGCCGCGAGCCTCTGGGGGCCAGATCCAGGCAAGCTGGGGGTTGGATGTGGGCCCCGGGCCGTACGTTCCCCACCCCTGTTCTAAAGGCATCAGGCCCTGGCTGGCCGGGGTGAGACCCGAGGCCAGCACCCAGGCCCGTAGCAACGCTAAGCAGCAAATCCCAGTCAGGCCCCAGCGAAGGCGGGTTTGTTTATGTCCGTGCGTTTGCGGGTTTGCGACATGCTTACACAGAGCCTGGTAATCTAAACCAAAAGCAGAGCGCGGCTGCCCTAGCGTATTTATGTGAGGGCCGTTCCCTGGGGACGGAAAGTCCTGGCTGGAGAGTGGCGGGCATGCCGCGCCGGGATGTGAAATCCCACGCCTTTTACAAGTCAATTTCAGGCCCCGGGTCTGTGCCGACAGGAGAGAAGCCTGCCAGACGTTGGGGATCTGCCAGCCCTTTAGGTCTCAAATCTTGTGTCTTCCTTTGGGCTTGCTCGGTTCCCACCTTCCTTCCTTCCCTTCTCCGCTGCCGCACGCGTTCACCCCCTTTCAGTGCTTCCCTTGAGGGACACCGCGCGTCGGCTGGCACGGTGACTGTCTCTGCGACTGCCGCTTAAGTCAGAGGCCCTTCAGAATGCTGCCGTGCTCACCGAGACTAGGCAGCATTGAGGACTGCCGGGGGGTGGGGCTGCCTAGCCCCAGCCCCACCCCTTCTGCCGGGGGTTCTGCCCTGTCTGGGGGCACAGTGCAGAATCCCGGCTCCCCCCCACCTTTCCCAGAGGCCTGGCAAGGCTGTCGGCCTCACTGGAGCACGCAGACCTTAGAATCGCAGGAGCTTTTAATGAAGCATCCTCCTAAATTGATTTGAGGTGGACAAATACAAATGCCAGGCCGCCTGACGGCAGGGCAGTTCTGGTTAAATAGTCCCCTGCCCACATGGTATTCTTTAACCGGGGTGCCCGGCTTCTGACCTGCCGGTCACTGTTCTCGGGCAGTGGGCAGCCAACCCGTTAAACCGCAAGTAAAAGATTAAAGTCAGCTCTGCTGAAGTGTGGCGATTCTACAGGTTGCTCCCAGTCTTAGTTGGGAATAGTTAAGGAAGCGCCTGGCGGGTGACTCGTACTCACCTTTCAGCTGTTTCCCTTCGCTTGCTTGGTAGCATGTTGTACCGAGCCAGGCAGCCTGATGGTGTTTTTTCTGTCAATTGTGTGTTTGGGGGTGCTTGAGGTGGCAGAGTTGCTGGGATAAGCTGGCAAACAAGCTTATCTCCCCCCCCCAGTGTGTCTGGAGCTGTTTGCGGGTGACTGATTGCTCCCAGGGTCAGAAAATGCAAAGGAGGTGGGAGGGAGGGAGGGGCTTTCCAAGTGATCTGGGTCTATCTGATGTCAACTGCTATGGCAACCACTGATACTAGGACCTTCTGGCTGCATTTGCGGTGGTTGGTCCTCCTCATCGTCTAGCTACCTAGCGCGTGCTATGGGAACCCCCAGGAGGGTGTGCACAGGGCTGACAAATGTCTTGTGTCCCGTGGAGGCCTGTGCATAGGGCTGACACATGCTTCTGTTCTGATCTGGGAGTGTTTTTCACTGCCTTTGCTCTCATGCCATAAAGATTAATCTTTTGGTGTTCGATTGAGTGGGTCTAGTAAGGACCCACTAAATCCGTGTTTCTTAAACTGTGTTCTGTGGCACACCAGTGTGCTGCGGTGAACTGAATTCAAAATGGCCACCTTAAAGGGGCAGGTGGCCTTTTTTTCCCCCTCAATAACTTTCCCTGACTCTTTTTTCCTCAATAACTTTCCCCCGCTTTTTTTTTTTTTTTTTTTTTTTTGCTCAACAAAAAATCCTTGGTGTTCCTCATTTAAAAAAAAAAAAAAAAAAGATTGTTTGCTGTTCCTCGGTCTTAAAAAGTTTAAGAGAAACTGCACTAAATCGAACGCTGAGGGCACCCCCTCCCACTGGTCAGCACCGGTACTCCTCGATTTGCAAGGAGTAAGGGAAGTTGATGGGAGCGTTTGTTCCCGTCAACCTCCCACTGTGAAGACAGAGCTCCACTTAAAGGTTTGTCAACTCCAGCTCTGTTGTTTACATAGTTGGAGTTGGAGTGGCAGCCTTTTTGGGTGTAGTATAGACCTGGCCATAACAAGCTGCAGAACAGGAGAGACCCAACTTCAGCACGTGAAGGGCATAGGGGGAAATCTCATGTCCGAGGTCTGTGCATGCAAACTGCTACTTCTGTCTCCAGTCACCTGGGAGCAGCCAGCCTCCCCGCCAATCCCATGCAGGGCAGAGCTCAATACAGAGAAATGGGGCAGAGGGACCCAGCTGGGGACAGGGATAGAAAGACACTAGCATGCTGGATGCGAGTAATGTCGGGCCCCGTAGTACCAAACATGTGGAAACGTACAGTGCAGTGTAATTACGAGACCTAACGACCCTAACTTGGCACCATGGGAACTGTTGCCTTTTTGACACTGATGTTTGTTCCAAAGGGGAATGAAAACAAATGGCCCATGGACTGAAAATCGCAAAAGAAATTGCCTCAGGCCAATGGAAACACGAAAAAATCAAAATGTTTTGTTCCCGTTTGCACTGTTTTTCTTTCTTTATATGGCTTTATAATTGATTCCAATACCACAGGCTTCCAAACAACAAGCCATTTCCCAACCGGACGCTGGTGATTGCCCCACTTTGCAGACGGCATCTGTCCTGGGAACAGACTGAGCTGTCACTGTTGAATCATGAGCCCCCACGACTGGGACTGGGGCATGAGGGAGAGCATGGCGGCCTCGGTTCATGGGCGCTTGCCCGTATTGAAGCTACTCCTGCTTCACTGAATTCACTGCTGAACTGGAGTTGTGCTAGTGCCAACCCTGTGGGGTTAGTTGGATGCAGGTCTGCAGACCGGGCTGGGGGCAAGGGGCCTGGCAATTCAAAAAGGCCCAGGGCTCCCACCTGCCACCTCCAGTACCACGGCAACAGCCAGAGACCTGGGCCCTTGAAATCACCGCTGGAGCCCTGGGTGGCGCGCTCCAGGCGGAGCTAAGGCCTGGCTTGGGGGGTGGAGTGGACTGGGTGGCGGTGAGGGCTGGCTGCCACCAGCTCCGCCCCTTCTGCCTGAGGCCCCGCCCTTTCCGCCTGAGGCCCCGCCCCTTCCAGGAGCACAGAACCATCCAACCCCTCCTCCCCGCCTGGTTATATGGCTTTGAACTTGTGTAACTTGTAATGTAGCCTGTAGTGGGGTCCGCAATCACTTTGTCTCAGCCAGGACTTAGAAGAGATGCCGTGTGATGACGGGTAGGTAGCCAGGGTAGGAGTGAGTTGTCGGGAGAAGTAGGTCGGGGCCCCAGGTCTGCAGTGCCATCCGGTCTCCTTGCTCCTGAAAAGGAGCACGAACTGCAGGATTTCCCCCTCCCCAGCTGATGCCAATGCAGACCTGTGCTCTGTCTGGTTTCTGTGCGCCTGTTTTGTTTCTAGGGCTCAGTGGCTGTCTGGGGAGGGAGCCACAATTAGTCATGCTCTTCCCTGGCTCATTCCCAGGTTAAATTAACACCGCTCTGAGGACAGGGGCTGAAAGACTTGAGTCATTTATTTTATCAGGCTTTGGAAAAAGATTTATCTCTGGAACTTTTTTCACTCCCTTCATGTGGCTGCCGAAGTCCCTGGAAGTTCTAATTTCCATGTTTTCGGTGTTTAGCGAAAACATCTGCATATCTGGTCAAGAATTATTGTGGAGAAACGCCATTTCTGTATCGGCTCCCCCTCGTTTTCTCTAGGTGCCAGCTTCCCACCGCGTTGGCACCTGAGTATCGCAGATTCACAGAGTGTTGTTTTTATAGGACCTACACTAATTGCTGTTTGAATCTGAGCAGGGGAGAGTGTTGTGTGATACAACCAGAGAATGAAGAACACGTTTTCTGTTGTAAATCTGAATCAGCGTGAGGTCTAGAAGATCTGAGAGTTTCCCTTTTAGATTAGAAACAACATTCTCCGGTCTTCTCCACTACCGTAACATAATGCTGTTACCATCTTGGCCAGGTGTCTCTTTATTAGTAAACTCGAAACAAATTCCCAACATCGCCAGTTAGTTCTGATTTCCACGGGTTTATAGCCAGTACATTGAAGGCACTTTGAGCCAGATGCGCAGGGCCCGTCTGCCACACCCTGGCTGGAGTGCAGTCGCTCACTCGCGGCAGTACAAAGCAGGGCTAGGTCCCTGCTCCTCCAGTCCGTGCCACCCAGCTTCCCCCTCTGCTCCAGTGGAAGGAAGTGGAGAATCAGGCCCGTAAGGTTGCAGCCATTTGTGAGAAAATGTCTGTGCCCTGGCAGGATGTAGTTCCTCCTTGTGGCTCGTTTTCATAGTGTTAACATGATTTGCTGCACATGGCTGCGTACCTTACTTACTGTCTCCTGGCTCTAGGGAGCAGGGGCAGATTCAGGAAGAGTTTCTCCGCTTGCTCCCGAGTTTGAGCGGCCCGGATGCCTGTTGAGGGAACGGAGCGAATTACGGTGCAGTAACGGCCATTGTCTCGCCTCTAGGGCTGCTCCTCTTGTCGCTTCTTGAGGGAAAGGTGGCCGTGTCTGCAGGTTCGGTTAAGTTCTCCTCAAACGTCTGCACCATGGAAGCCTGAACAAAGCCAGACAAGCCCAGAAACTAACCTTCACGTCCGGGTGCGCAGGCATCTGTAGAAGGGGAATGTGGCGTTTTGATTAAATGAGACCATAGAAAATACCTGTCCCCTCCTGCCCCAAACACGCATGATCTGATGGGCTCAGAAGAGAGGCTCTTTTCAGTAGAAACACTAGATAGAGAGCTTTTAAAGACAGCTCCGAACCAGTCCTCCCCCCTTTCCCCTCCTTGATTAACACTGCAATATAATTTTATAGTTTAAAACTTGGCTGACCTGACTGTGAACTCTCAAAGAAAACAAGGCACTACTAAGGAGATGCCATGGCTTTCTGAGGCCTAATTGCAGAGGACTTCTCAGCACTTTTCTCTCTAATACCTACCACGTCGCTGTGGGCCAGAATGAAGAGTGGAGGATTTGAATTTCATGATTTCCGTGGGTCCCTGGGGTTCTTTTTTAGGACGATAGAGTCTTACTATTTGAACACTTCTCAGAGAAAACCCATTCTGTTTTCTCCAGTGCCACAGCTGCAGTAGCGAGACAAGCGTCAGATTTTAACCAAATGAGTGTTAGAGAACAGTTGAATTTTCTGGGGGATTGTTTTTTGTATGCTGCTCCCTTACATACGGGGCTGATTCTGTTACCTGTGCTCCATGAATAACAGAATGAGGTTCCATTCAGCGTGAGCAAGGCTGGTAGAACCTGCTCCTGTTAGTGCCATCCATTCATTGTGTTTTTAACTAGTTGGAGCATTAAACCGAAGGGTGTAAGGACTGGAGAGGAGAAAGCGGGACTATAATGTCACGTTGACGTGTATTTTTCCATATGGGATGTATTTTATGATTGTACGCTCTTGGGTGATTTCCATGAAGTCTTGGCTCCTGGAGTCCCGGGATTATGTGGAAATCTCAGCTTCCGTTTTTAAAAAAGTAAGTTTCTCTAGCCTTTGTGGTTGCAGAGGAAAGCTTGAAAATGTGACCTGTGATCTAAACATTCAGGCACCAGAGGACAAAGAAAAAGAACCCAAATGTGTTCTTGTTTAGAAAACATCTTGTGATATTTTAGCACAGGGGTGGGGATCCTTTTTTGGGTTGGGGGCTGCTGACCCACAGAAAAATCAGTTGGTGGCCGCACAAAAGTGAGAGGGGGAAAAAACCCAAACCCTCATTGAGGCGGCTGGCCCCTAGAGAGAGAGACTCCCCACATCTCCTCCCACACCAGAGCCTGCAGGGCCCAGGCTAGTAGATTTTGTGTGCTCCAGCTGGAGAGCCAGCACAGGCTCCCAGTGCTGGGGAGGGGACGCCCTGAGCTTTGGGGGCCAGATGGAGGCAAGCCGGGGCCTGCATCTGGCCCTTTGGCCTTAGGTTCCCAACTCCTGTTTTAGCCGGTCCCTTTGAAATTTTTGCAGGTAGCCTCATAAGGTTGCCAGGTGTCCAGTTTTCGCCCGGACAGTTCGGTATTTTGGCCTTCCATACGGTAAAAAAACAACGGAGAATACTGAACATGTCAAATGTCCGGTATTTTCTGTTTGCCTCGGATGGAAGGCCGGCAAAGTCTGCAAGGGCAGGGGAGCGAGGAGTGTGGTAATTTAAAGGCGCAGCAACCTCTTTTTTTTTTTTTTTTTTCTCTTCTCTCAACCCATTTTTCCCTGCCTGTTCGGGATTTTTTTGTGAAGGTATCTGGCAACCCTATAGACTCATGATTTTTGAATGTCTGGGGTTGGCAATATTGGCTTTACTGCAGGGGGCTCGCTGGTAAACGTGGTTTTGAAGAACACTCTGGAGTGATAGAAGACATTTTAGTCACTTTGCATCATTGCAAAGAAGAAGGAATGACTAAAACAAAGTGTGCAGGATGAGTGAACAAGTGCTGGCTTGGATTACTGATTGATTTTTTTAAAAAATTAATGATAAACTGTGATCTGTCAGGCCAGCTGCATCCTGTCTATCTTGTGAGTAGATGAGGCATGAAAGAATTCAGGGCCAATTAGGAAGCGGGGTGGGGGAGGGTCCAAGTTTTGTACATGATATCACGATATGCTGCTTTTTAAATAATTTGGGTTACAAAGTTTGCTTTTTCTTTTGTGACTGCACCTTTTAACAGCTGTTGGGCTCCGATTTCTAAGAGTGGCCAAAGGGTGCTGAATGTTCTCAACCCCATCCACTCCCTGACGCTGCGACTCCTGGGACGTGCCAGTCATCCGAACAGTGGCTGCTCCTAGGCACACCCGCCCTGGCCGTGTCCCTGGCGTGCACATGGCATTTCCAGAGCCTGCTGGTTGCTTTGTTCCATTCAGCTGAAGGGGGGGGGGGGGTCCACATTTTGCCCAGGTGCTGTGACCCTTTGTAATGCTGTTAGACCCCGATTGTCTGTGGGCGGAACCGAACCGGGGACCTCTGGAGCTTAGTGCACAAGTCTCTAGCTCTTGAGCTCAAAGCCGTATTAGCTAAGGCTGTCGAGCGGCTCAGTCTTCTCTCTGTCAGTGGTCTCAGTGCCACTAGATGGGCCAGTGTAGCTCAGCCAGCAGGGTGTGGGTGACACCTTCATCCCGCATGTAGTGGTGGGAGGAGTGGGGTTCCGGAGGGCGCTAGTGAACGGGCGGCGCTAGGCTCCTGGCATGCAAAGTCCGGTCTGCTGGCTCGCATGCTGTGTGGCCCTAGCACGCATCTCTGGCCGCTCGGGACAGATCTCTCTCCTCCAGCCCTGGCCCAGCGTTTATGGCAAGTGAAGCACGGTGGGGTGAGCTTAGATTGCAAACGAGCCCCCTGCATTAGCGCCAAATGGAGCAGAGAAGCCACTGTGCACACAGGGCAGGGCTTAGAGCCAGGTGTGTAGCTCACACAGCAGCAGCCCTCCAGCACGCCCCTTTGTGCAGCTGGTCCTGCCCCCGTGAGGAATAGCAGCGGGACAGGGCTGCTGCCCATTAGCACCGTGCGAGCTGCCCCCCTTCCCCAGGCACTGGGGCACTTTGGAGTCCGAATTCCCGCGGCAACAGATACCAGTTTGCAGCGGCTAAGCCCTGCGTGCCTCGTGCTCATGTCCACGCAGCTCGTTAAAGCCCCGCTTGGGACGCAAGCAGCAGCGTGCGGTCGGCGCGGGGATCGGACCCATGCGGCTGAAGCTCTCCCGGCAAGTGATCAAACGTCAGGTCGAAGTGCACGGCTGCGCAGCGGCGAGCCTGGCTAATGCACACCCCGCGTGCCCGCTGACAGAGGTGCCGGGTTTGGCTCTTTTTCCCTTTTATGGGGATTCTGACATCTCGCCTGGCCTTTCTGGCCCCGGGCCAGGGAGATGAGAGAGGCGATTACAGCCCGCCAGCTTCTCCACGAGCCAGCCGCCTTTCCCCGGGGCTTTGTCCGCATGGGCCCCGCTGAACTTCTGTGACATCTCTGCTGCCACCTCGGTCCTGCTGGCCGCGAGTGGCTGCCGGCAGAGCAGGCCAGAACTCAGCAGCAGCGAGGACGCTCACTGGAGGAGGAAGGAATACCCCTTTGGTCTCATTGGGAATCCCTGGGTCCCCACACGTCTGACAACCAGCCACTTCAGGTAGATGCTAGCCGAGCTCTCTGGCCATCTGGTGACAATGTGGGGACCAAGCCCTTTTACTAGACCTGCTAAATCGAATGCCAGACAATCGATCACAGCAGTGTCCCTGCAGTGAAGACATGGTCTAAGTGCTGCAAATTCATGTGATGAGCATGTGAACAGCAATGAAGGGTTTTAAACTCTGCTTTAACTGAACATCTCAACTGCCCCCTAACGACAGGGCTGTTTAATGAGGCCTCCCTAATTATCTGGAGTGACTGACCGCTTAGGTAAGTGAGGTCAGGCTAGAAGGCCAGAAATGTTTTCTGTCTTGGTTAGCTTGGTGATTCTTGATTTCCTGGAAGAAACTGACCATCTTGTTGCATTTTATTAAAGCTGTTCATCTTCTGTCCAGATATGCTCTGGAGTTCTCCAGAAAGAAAAGAAGAAGAAAGGGAAATAAGCTTGCAACAAAGATACAATTTAGTTGAATTTCAGTGTCAAGTCTCAACCCACTCGCTCTAGTTTGGAAGTGTTGCTCCTTAAAGGGCTGTCCGCACTCGCTCGCTCAAATGCTTCCTGCGCTGCCACCCAAAGCTGTTGCGTTCCTTGCCCGGATCCTTTCTGTGTGGGACTGGCCTGCCCCAGCATGGCACCCCTGCTCTCCAGTTCCCGCTGCAGAAAGGACGCAAGGCCGGGGTCTCCTTGGAAGGGAAGTGGCAGCGTTAGGTAACGAGGCTGCATGCATGCTTGGATCAGCAGCCGGTGAAGCTGGTGGAAAAATTCAGCTGCCTGATGTCTGAACCCATGCTTCTGTCTGTTGGGCCGGGCTGCCAGTCCTCAGAGTAACATCCCCTGCCAGGCTGTGCCCGCTGCTGTCATCCAGCCCTGGGCTGTCTACCATTTTGAGGGTCAAGGCGAGAACCCACGGAGCTGGGGCTCTGCGATCTGGAAGAGAGGCCCAGTTCTGCCCCCATCCGAGAAAGGTGCTGCTCAGAGGAAGGCAGGGAACGTGGCAGAATCTGGCCCTAATATCGAGGTAGGAGCATAGCCCATCAGTACATGGCAGAAAGCAGCCTTAAGCTATCTGCCAAGGAATCCCTTTGGACTAGGGGCTTCCTTGGCTAAGGCAGCCCAAGCCTGTTCCAGCTGTGAAGTGCTGAATGGCTCAGCTCCAGCGTAGGAAGTGGTCTAGCCCAGGCATGAGTCCCTGAGCGGCTGGGTCTCCCATGTTTGTGGCATCTGTGGAGAGAGATTAACAAGACTCGGACGGTTCCGTTGGGAAAAGAGAACCGCCAAGGGAGGATATTGTAGAGATGAATAAGACTGGGCCTTTTCAGCTTGGAAAAAAGACAACTATCGGGAGATATGACGGAGGCCTAGACAATCATGACAAGTGTGGAGAAAGTAAATAGGAGTTATTTATTCCTTCTCATAACTCCGGAACTTTGGGCCACCAAATGAAATTAATAGGCAGGAGGTTTAGAACAAACCAAAAGAAGAATTTCTTCATACAATGCACAGTCAACCTGTGGAACTCCTTGCCAGAGGATGTTGTGAAGGCCAAGACTATAATAGGATTCAAAAAGGAACTAGATAAATGCATGGAGGATAGGTCCATCAATGGCTATTAGCCAGGATAGGCAGGAATGGAGTCCCTAGCCTCTGTCAGAGGCTGGGAATGGGCAACAGGGGAGGGATCACTTGATAATTGCCCTGTTCTGTTCACTCCCTCTGGGGCATCTGGCATTGGCCACTGTTGGAAGGCAGGATACTGGCCTAGATGGACTTGTCTGAGCCAGTCTGGTTGATCTTACGTTTTTATCCCGTTGCTGTGCTCTATATCGATTATTCTGTAACCCATGTAATGCGGCGTGAGAGAAACTGTAGCATTACCCTAGGCTGGGGGCTTAGGCCTAAATGACCTTGTTGTAAAGCATCGGACCAGATCTCTGAGTTCAGCCGACGTCTCTGCGTTGGGTTACTAAGGACAGCGCTAGTGTACCTATTGCAGAGCTGGTGGCTGGGGCGAAGCACTGCGGGCTGTGACTGGCGGTACGATCGTAATTACAAGGGGCCGGGATCGTCAGGGGTCAGTAACCCTGGCTGCTGATTGCGGGGAAGAGCTGGATCTGCTATTAACTGGAGTCTCGCTGGTTTGTGTGCTGCAAGTGGAAACGGTTGCACATCAAAGGCTGGAGGAGCCTGCCCGAGCCAATGCCTCCCTCTCGCTTTTCAGCTCACAGGGCATGAGGTGAAGCCCCGCATTCCAGAGCAGCAGTAACGGCGGGGGACAAAGGACCGAGACTTGCTCCTTGGACTTAGTTCCTGAGGCTTCGTTTCGGGGTTGCTGGGAAAGGGATGATTGAGCCAGGAATCCGGCCAGGCCTGCCTGGGCGAGGAACGAGTTTCTGTCAGCCATGGGCTCCTGGGTGCACGTGCTTCCCTGCCGCACACTATGCTTAAGGCCCTGCCTGTGGAAATGGCTGCAGTTGGGCGAGTGGGGACTGAGTTTGGTATCCTGGGTGTATCGCTGTTGAAATGCTCTAGATGGCTCTCTCTTGTCCACCTTCCTCCAAAGTACACCGTTGGCCTGGCATCCTGGGTGGGCTCTGGACCAGTGTTCCCTTTAATTTTTCATCCATGTGTGGAATAAATTTTGTTACACGCACCATGGCATAGACAGAGGTGCACCACCAGTAGAAACACATGCTGCCGGCTGTGGGTGCTCTGATAATCCACTAGGCAGCATTTGAATCTCTCCTGGGAGGCCACCTAAGTGCTCAGCTTACAGGGAACAATGCTCTGGACCCCAGTGATATCGGAGCTCCCAGTGGCTTGCGAGGGGGTAGGATTGCCCACGTGGCTTGTCCACCCTGGAAGTGAGGTTTCCATTCTGCAATTGCAGCCAAGACTTGAGAACCTGTGGTTGCTCCTGCGTGTGTTTCAGGGTGTTTGGCTTGGGCTCGTAAAGCGCTCGGTGCTTTGCTCCCTTCGTATGTTACTTGGATACTGGAAAAGCCAAGATCAGCTTAACTCTGCCCTTCTCCCCTCCTCCGTGTGTCCCTCCCCTGCTCATTCCCGGTGCACTTCATCCTTCACCGTTCTGCCCCTACTTGCTGACCTCGCTGCATCGTGGATGAAGTAGGGTGCCCCTCTTCCTAGTATCAGAGAGGTAGCCGTGTTAGTCTGGATCTGCAAAAGCAACAAGGAGTCCAGTGGCACCTTATAGACTAACAGATGTATTGGAGCATAAGCTTTCATGGGCAAAGACCCACTTCCTAGTGATTTTTGTCAGGTGACCCCTGGCCAGGCTCTGCTTTTTCCAGTTCCGGGCGCCTGTCAGGTAGAGTCTGTGGTGATGTGGGGGTAACTCGGCAGTGCACCAGCCTGCCACGCCGTAGGTGTCCCTGCGGACCCGGCTAGCGCACAGCTGACAGGGCGGGGGGTGCAGGGACGTGCTTGCGTTCCACGTAGCAGCCTGGTTGGAAGGGAGGTGAGGGGCATAAAAGCAGGAGGAACGAGGTGGCATGCGGCAGTTGGTTAGACCATTAGTGGAGTCTGCGTCTGGCTTGGACACGGACAGCGAAAACTCGGAGAAGGCTCTGGGAGGAGCCACAAGAACAACTGGCGGGCCGGCAGCCTGCGTCGGGCCACATTCCAGTGGCTGGGAGCTCAGCGCTCTGGAAACAAGGCCACGTAATTTCGATACCTACACGGAAACGTAGGCACCTGGCTTTAAGCACCTGGGGTTGGGAGTCGAAAGCAAGATAGATGAATACGTAGGAGAAAGAAAGGCCTGTTTGTGTCCGCCCGGCCTTGCTGCCCCTGTGGGCACTTGTGTGAAGCTTTCTGATTAAGGGCAGTTTTAGGGCCCTGATAAAAGCCCATTACCGGACTGCAAAGAGGCTGTGAAGCACCGGGGGAAAGATTCCCTGTCTGCCTGTTGCGCTGGCACCGAGAACAGCAGCCGTGCTCGTCTACCCATCTCCTTCCATGTTTCCTCACAGCCGGTGGGCTTGCTCTGGGCTCACAGGGTTTTCCACGATGGGCTAATAGTGCTGGATCCAGAAAGGGCAGGGCCTCAGGCAGAAGGGGTGGGGCAAGGGACAGCCAGCCCTCAGCGCCTCCCCCCAGTTTTCAGAGCCACACGGAGGGGTGCTCCAGTGGCAATTCAAAGGGCGCTGGGGTTCCAGCTGCTGCCAGCCAGGCACCCCAGGCCCTTGGAATCGCCAGATCCTATGGGAGTTCCTCCCTTTGCCCCCCTCCCTCCTGTCAGCGGGCCTGGTCATGTCTAACTTGGCCGTTGCCATCTGGTATCAGATGAACTACCCCTTCACGATTGACGTAAGAGCTGTGCTCACCAGGCCGGGATACCCACTGCAGTTTAATAGACGTCTGCCTGTAGGTCAGCCAGGGGTCGCTTGTCACCCGAACCAGGAATGCGCCCGCTCCAGAGCTCGCCGGAGACTTTGATGGAGTCCCGTTACCTGCCTGGCAAGGCGCAAACGTAAAGGAGAGACGTTGCCCTGGCTTGGCAGGTTTATCGGCATCTGAGCACCAGCGTGGCTAGGGATGGAAAAGAGTAGTCAAGTCGGCTACTTACATTTCCCTCCTCCCCCTTGCTGCTTCTGGGGGTTGGGGAAGCAGGGGCCGGTGCTGGGGGGAGCCAACTTAAAAGCTGGTTTCTCCCAGCACTGTCTCTGCGGTGCAGAGGGGCAGGGAGGCAGAGGCGCAGCAGTGCTGTGCCTTTGCCTTTTATAATGGAGCTCTTGCTGCATTTAAAAGGCAGAGGCGCAGCGCAGGACCCGGCTCAGCGATTGGCCAGCGTGATTTGCTAAAAGTGAGGCGCTCAGAGAGTGAGAGCTAGCTCCCCTCTTTATCTGCCTGGGGGGCACACTGGACACACAAGCTGGGACCATTTCATTTCCTTATCCTTGAGTTTGTCGGCCAGGAAATGTGGAGGTTTGGTGTCTGCTGGCTGGACACGCACGGGAAAGGCCAATCAATGTCCCAGCAATTTGGAGCTAACTTGCTGGAAAAGCCGAGGAGGAATGGGCACTGCTGTGACCTTTCAGATCTGGCAGTCGCAGGGGACAGAACCTGTCCCCCCTGGTTCGGACTACGCTGTATCTCCCCCATGTGGACTCAGCGGATGGGAACTAAAATTAACTTGTTCAGCGGTTAATTTTCAAAGAGCCAGTGGGCATTGTTTGCAGAACAGTGGTCCTTCTTTAGAGTCCCCAGTGCAACTTGTTTCGCAGACCGCGTAGGAAGACGGGAGACGGAAATGGAAGCCTGCGCTCTGTAGCGTTGCACCCCTTCACGAGATGATCTCTAGCAGCGTAGAGTTTTCGATGAATGAATCACACTAGCTAGCTTATGAATGACCGTGTTTCAGAAGGGGAATCTGTTCACACTCAGGAATTCTTCTCTAGCTCAGACTCTCTTGTGTGCCCCGAGAGGCTGGGCGCAGGTCCTGGGTAGCGGCATAAGGTATGACCGCCGAGGAGCTATTCCACTTGCGGCAGCTGGCTGTGGCCCCCAAGGATCTGCGCTGGGGTTGCATGTTGATGCAACCAAGGGGCGCTCCACTGCTATGCTGGGTGCCAGGAGGAGCAGTTGGCAGAGGGCCAGCTAGACTGGTCTCGCATCCACTGACAATTCCCACATGCTGGGACATTCTTAGCAGGCCAGTAGCACCACATCCCAGGCAGGGTGTAGCCCTATCCCATTGCATTCCATGTAGATTCTTACACCACCCTCTCCCTCACCGGGAGTGAGCACCATAGCGGAAAGCTGTTGGAGAAGAGGGAGGGAATCGGGCCCTTCGAAGACACCCTGTGTGTAGTCTTAAGGCCTAGCAACCCCCCTTCCGTGTTCCCTGTGAGAACTCTCTGCTCTTGCTGAGTGCAGCGTGGCCATCAGGCCGCAACGAGGGTCTGCCATATGAGCGAGTGGGTGTCTCGTCCCAGCCTGGGTCGCCCAGGAGGTCTTGCCCAGCACTGAGCGGTGTGCAGGGAGCAGGCTCAGTAACACCAGCAGCAGCGGAGAGTGTACTAGGGTTCCCTAAAGCACATAAGTGAGTAAGGCGCCTTCATCTGCTTCGGGGTCACTCGGCACCTGTCTGCATGCTGAGGTGCCTAAATTCCTTGGGGAAGGAGGTACAACCGGTGGTCCCCCGCACAGCACACTACCCCAGCACAATGAGCCTTGTGATGGGAGAAGCAGCTGCCGGGGGAGAGGAAGGCCCAGGCTGACCGTTTCCTGCCGGGTGTGGAATGCAGAACAGGGCAAGGTCTGGGGCGTGCTGATGGGATACACCCAGCACAATAATACAGGCACGTAACTTACTGTTACCTCAGCTACCCTCCACCAGAGACACCCTGTAATCCTAACTCTGCCACCCTTTGTCCATTCGTCACACGCACCCCTTTCCCAGAGCGATGGGGGTTGGTCTCGTAAGAGCTGGTTCTGGTGGGAGATGGTTGCTTGGCAAAGCGGGTGTTACAGAATGGCAGTGAAAGGATGATTGAAGGCTGCATCCTGTGGGCAGAGTTAAGGGTACAGATTTTTGTGTATTTTTCTAGGGTTTTTTTAATGCTTACATTGGAGAGGGGTTGGATAGGAGGGGGCTACACCTCTGGGGTAGCAGGAGAGAAGTCCAGCTATTGTTGGAGATTTTATCCACCAGCAGTTGCCGATTAAAACTTCTCCATTGTAGGAATCTAAAAGAAAAGTGCAGCTCCTGATGGAGAAGATTCTGCATGCGCCTGGCCCCAGTCATGTTTCTGTGTGCAGCACAGAATCAGGTTTAGGTGCACGGTACATAAATGTTCAGTCGTAGCAATTAAAATCAACCATCAATCCAGACAGTGTTTTTAAAATAGCAGTGACACATGATCTACTCAGGATCAACTTCTCTGTAAAATGCTGCATGGAGAAACACTACGTTTAAAGCAATATCTTTCCTGCTCAGCACCCCTTCCGACCTGAGCCCACGGTCAAAGATTTATGTAGAAGAACCAAACAAACTATGGAAAATTCATCAGCCCATACAAATGAATCCTGTGCGGAATTAATTGACAGCCTTCTTTTAGGGGAACCCAGGAATTCATCCCCCCATTTCAAGCCTGATTTAGAACTCAGCCCTATGGAGTTGCCAGCCACCAGCTTCCATAATACTGGGGGATTTTCATGTGCTACCATAAACAAGCTATACTGTGTGAACCTCAGGGCATGTCTTCACTACAGACTGGATCGATAGGCAGCGATCGATCCAGCAGGGGTTGATTATCACATCTAGTATAGATGTGATAAATCAACCACCAAGCACTCTCCTGTTGACTCTGCTACTCCACCAAAATGAGAAGTCAACAGAAGAGCAGAGTCGATAGAAGAGCATCAGCTGTTGACTTACTGCTGTGGTTGCGTAGCTTAGGTCAACAGCCCACGGTAGTATAGACAAGGCCTCTGATAGGCACTAGCCATTTCTAGCAGCCCCAGCTGGACAGATTTTCTTGACGCCTGCAAAAGGCACCTCCCTGACCCAAGGAACACCCTTCTGCCAGATTTCAAAGAGCTCCTGTAAACAGTATGAGTCTTAGAGCTCTTCAGAAAAAGGTCAAAAGAATCTTTCGTGGTGCAGCTCTCTCCTTCCCCACCCAGGAGGCACTTATGTTTACCCCTGAACTGAGCTTAAATTAGGTTCTGTGTGTGGGTTATCTGGGTTATTTCAAAGGCTGTCATTGATTTTGGGTGCGGCTCTCAATGGAACGTTTGTCTTTGTTGCTGTCTAGGTCCGGACCCTCTTTGTGAGCGGCCTGCCCCTGGACATCAAACCACGGGAGCTCTACTTGCTCTTCAGACCCTTCAAGGTACCGTTGGCCTGCCCTGCAGGAATGCTGGGAGCTGAAACCACAAGGGCCCCTCAGGAACGTGTTGTTGGATCTGTCACCCTTCTCCACAGTCATGGCCCCATTGTTACACAGCCGGTGCCGAAAGGGGGAGCAAGCGATGTTAATCTGCGGGAGTACCAAATGACTGAGTACAGAGTGGGGAGAGGTCACCAGTTGGCCAAAGATGGGCTTGTGGGTAAGGCCTGGGATGGACTCAGGAGAACTGGAGTCAGTTCCAGGCCTAGCCATGGACTCCTTGTGTGGCATTGGACCAGTCGTTGGGGGGGCCTGATGTTCCGTGGAGCTGCAGCTCCCATTGACTTGAGTTGGGGGATAATTAGCCCTTCATTAACGTGTGCCTCATTTCCCCCATCTGTAAAACGGGGCTCTCATTCTGTCAGTGGCAGTTTGTGATCCCTGGGATGCCAACTGAGGTGCTGAAATATCACTGAGTTGGTCAGTTCTGCTAGCTTAACACCCCATTAAAACCCTCTCTTGCTGAGCCAGGCACTCAGGCCTCCTCCAGCAAAGCTCACCCCTCCAGCTGCAGAAGTACAGACACTGAGATCAGCTCTGGGAAGACTCAGCGTAAGGGACTTGCCTCAGCACACACATGTCCACCCCCATTGGGATACCAACCCAAAGATCTATGAAGTTCACCTCAATGTGAAAGCAGATCTGTACAGCTTCTCGCTCCCTCTCCCCCAGTTAGAAAGTACATAAGCCGGGTTATATAATACACCAGAAATATGTTTATTAACTATGAAAAGGTGCATTTTGAGTGGTCAGGGAAGTAGCAAACAGAACAAAGTAGATCAGTAAGAAAATAAAACAAAGCAGACAATCTAAGCTAGATTCACCAAAAAACTGGTTACAAATAATAGTTGTTCACCCTAGATATTGTTTAGGTAGAATCTTTCACAGGCCAGATATCTTTTTAGCCTGGGTTCAGCAGTTCTTCCCCCCCATCAGTTACAATCCTTTTGTTTCTAGGTGTTTTCAAGTATCTCTTTGGGTTGGGAGGAGGCAGAGGTGAAGCAAGCTGAAGACAATCATTGTTTTCCTTCCCCATCTTATATAGAATTTCTGTAAGGAGGGAAACCTGTGTTTGATTCCCCCCAACTCCCTGTGGAACAGTTCAGCAGACCAGGAAGTTGGTTAGTATCAGGTGATCAGATCACCTGACTCCATCGACCATGAGTTTTTTAGCATTATGGGACTCCTCCAGGAAGGCCGAGCCAATTCACAGATCATTGTACTAGCTGATGGGCCATCAAGCCCTGTCTGACTCTTCTGTTGTAGACCCTGAAGTGTTGGCAGTGGGAATGAGCCAAAACTGCAAATACAAAATACAGATACACAGCTCAACTTTCCTAACTTTGTCCAGAGTAGTGATACATGCATATGAATGGGATAATCATATTCAGTAAATCACACCTTTCCAATGATACCTTACATGAGCTATCTCACATAGAGTATGCACCTCAGTTATCTCATATCCATAGCATAAGTATATTTTCATATAGCCTAGGGAATGTCAGGTCGCACGGTCTTTTTGTCACAGTGGAGTTGAGAGTCATGAATGTCTGAGGAGCTCTTTGGAGCCACAGAAATGTCTATTGCGGGGTAGTTAGGGGTGGATGCCTAGTTCAAACCAAGCTCTTTACATTTAAAACAAGAGTCCATCCTCTGCTTTTCAGACCAAGAGTTTCAAAGGCCAGGTTCCTAAACTGATGTTTAGACATCTAACTAGAGAGCCTGATTTTCAGATGTACTGAGTTTCCAGCACCCACTGTTGGCATTGTTGGACACTGCTCAGAACTTTTGAAAATCTGGCTAACTTTAAATTTCTGGAGGTTTTAATCTTGGCCCGAGACAGAAGTGGGCAACATGTATTTGTACTGGCAATGCATATAGTGTAGCACAATTTAGTGGTGGTAGGGGCTGATCATACCACATTAACATAAAGGCTAGCTGTCTGTACTAACATAAAGGTAAGATTTCTCTTTCCACTCTATCTGGTGCTAGGTATCTCAAAGATGCCAGAAAGCAGGAATGATTTCAGGCAGTAAATAAAGGAATAAGGGTCTAGACAGACTGATAAAAATAAGATATAAAAACTGACTTTGTATAGTTTGGCCATAAGACAACTGAGGAGGATCTGAAAACCATCTGCTCATAATTGAAAGCTGTAAATGCCAACGTGAGAGGAATTGTTTAAGGTGATCCCATAAGGTGAAACTGAAAATAATTGGCTAATATTAAGGAGACAAAGTGGTGAATGTGCTGGGGTGGAATAGGGCTGTAGGCCTCAGGGCTGAGCCACACACATCCCATGAAAGGAGCAGTAGAGGAGTCCTCCAAGCAGCCTAGAGTGGACAATATAAAGAGGAGGATAATATAAAGAGGAGCTGCAGTGCAGCACATACTCAGTTTCTTACTGGAGACAGAAGAGTGTGGATGGTGCTCCTGGCTGTAGTGCTGTGGGCTTCTCAGTACTGGTGGGAACTGGGGGAGTGAGACCCGCTCCTGCCTAGCTGCTGGGTCTGAATGTATGTTTGCCCTGAGGGAAGGATGAAGCACCGGGGAAGGCTGGGGCTGTGGAGAAAAGTGGCCCAGGGAACTGCCAGCAGTTTCATTTTAGAGACATGGCAAGGTTTGGCTGCTATTCTTATGGTCTCTGGGCTGAGACCCAGAGTAGTTGGCAGGGCTGGGGCCCCCTACATAGGCCATCAGATAAGTGGCCTGCAGCTGCACAGCAATAAATCTCCCGAAGGGAATCCAAACTACTCAACGGCACAGCTGGAGAGCTGGGGCCAGAGGGGCAAAAACCTCCAGGAAGGAAAAGCCCTGGAGGTATGACCGGATACCAGGGCTGGGGCTATTTCAAGGCTGCAGGGACGGTGCTCACAAGAGACGTGTGCCAGGCTGTTACAGTGAGTTCCTACTGCAGCCATTTCTGCTGAGGAAAGGGACAAGCTTTTGAGATACTATGGCGCACAGGGACATGCAGGCTAATGGTGTCTAGGGCAGGTTTATCCTGTGGCCCATTGCCAGGGCATCCAAGCACCTTCCCAGTAAAATCCATGAGGTTTTTGTTGTTGTTTTGCAGTAGCCCCATAGGCTTAGCCAAGGTGGCGACCCCATTGTGGTGAGCGCTGGACAGAACAGATGAGACCCTGCCCCAAAGATTCAACAGTTTAAAAGTCAAGACAGACTGACCAAAAGAGCAATTTGTCAAAAGCCCCACTCCAACTTCTCCTAGTTTTCCATGGACCTAACCGCCAGAGCTGGGCAGGAATTGTTTTGTCAGAGGAGAATTTGTTGAAACTAAAACTTCTAGCTAGCATGTACCGGGTCCGACAGAACTCTGGACAGGGAAGCGTCTCGGGTCCAGGGTGGAATTTCGGGTCAGAAGTGGAAGAGTCCCCAGAGCAGCCAGTAACCCCAGGGGCACTCAGCCAGGATGTAGGAGACGCAGAGCAGGGATTTACCCCCTGTCATTCTTCCTCATGCCGGGGGACTACAGGCCACCAGGCTGTCGCCATTTTGGGACAGGCCTCAATCGCTGCTGCTGGAGAGGTTTCACTCTGGAGGAATTATTGTCCTTGGGCCAGAGAAAGTGAGAGAAATGGGCTCCAGAGGCAGACCCCTGAGCAGAGACAAATGTACCTATGGGTATAAATCATTACCCGCAGAACCACAGGCCTTTCCCAGGAAGTGCAGCTGCAAAAGGAGAAGAACATGGAGCTGCCCCTCCCAGGAGCCAGTGTCTTGCACCAGCAGCTCCTCTGGCCTGGCTGTACTGCCCCAGCCCTGGCTCGCTGGCATGCCCCCGGAGAGGAGATGCAGACAGCTGTGTGGACGGGATGGGGTAGAGCTGAGGGTGGGTTTGGGAGCATTAGAACCACACCGGAGGAGCTTCCAGCATGGAGTGCTAGCTCCTGGGCGGTGGGTGGCTCCCCGGTTTGTGCCTTTCACCCCTGCAGTTTCCCGGACAGCCCTGCATTTCTGCTGATGCTGATGTATATCCGTGGATATCTGCATCTGCAGACATGGATGTATATCCACCAAGGGCTCTATCCAGAGGCGGCTGGTTAGGGCACTCATGTGGCAGACCAAGAGTCAGTTATATTTACTTAGTCCCACGATATAAGAATTAGGGGGCACCAAATGACATTAATAGGCAGCAGGTTTAAAACAAACAAAAGGAAGTTTTTCTTCACTCAGCGCACCGTCAACCTGTGGAACTCCTTGCTAGAGGATGCGGTGAAGGCCAGGACTTTAACAGGGTTCAAAAAAGAGCTAGATAGATTCATGGAGGTTAGGTCCTTCAATGGCTATTAGCCAGGATGAGTAGGAATGGTGTCCCTAGCCTCTGTTTCTCTGGAAGTGGGTGATGGGAGGGATCACGTGAGGATTACCTGTTGTGTTCCCTTCCTCTGGGGCATCTGGTATTGGCCACTGTCGGCAGACAGGATACTGGGCTGGATGGACCATTGGTCTGACCCAGTCTGGCCATTCTTATGTTCAGTTCAGGGTTCTGCAGCAACCCCCCCGGAAACTGGCTTCCTGCCGGCACTTATGCCCCAGCTTCATTGCTTACTCCATTCCCAGGCTTTCTCGGCCCATTCCCCTGGCCTGTCCCTGACTGAGAGTACAGGAGGCTGCCTCCATATAGCATCCCCTCCCAGCAGGCCTTGCTGTGGGCCTATGGTTCCGTATGGCTTGGACACCACCGTGCCCAGCGTGGTACTGTTCTCGGCTGCCACCTTGAGCCCTGGGGCATGCTGGCCCTTTCAGGCAGACCCGTGACACGGTTCGCGGTGGGAACCAGTCAGAACCCTGCGCTTTTGGCCGCCTTCGCGCCAAGTGCAGCCTGTTGGCCTGGGTCCGGCGCGCGCCTCGACTGAACCATGCCCCTCTCTTTCCTTGCAGGGCTACGAAGGCTCTCTCATCAAACTCACCTCGAAACAGGTAAGGGCCCAACCTGTGCACAGCGGTGATGCTGAGGGGCGGAGCTGGCTAGCGGGGGGCGGACTCAGGCCAGCCAAGGTGGCTGGCTGAGAGCAGGGCCTGCCTGGGGTAGCGCTCCTAGGCAGACGCCAGCCTTCTGAAAAGCGCTGCAGTCCAGCCACACACATCATGGGATTTTTTTTTTTCTTGCATGCGGGGAGAGCGTCCCTTTGACCCTCCTAGTGTGGGGAGAGCAGCCCGGTGCAGGGAGAGCGGCCTGGCACTCAGCCGCCGGCTCCAGCAGCTGCATCCGCGGGGCAGAGAGCACCATTTTGGGCCAGAGCTCCTCCGGGATTACCCAGAAGGGAAAATGGAGGGGAGCAAGGAGGCAGGAGTAGCCAGCAGAGTCCAGATGCATCTCCTCGCCCATGCCCTTGAAAAGAGCCAGATCCCTGTGGTTGTCCCCGAACACAGGTTTCCTGCACAGTCGCAGCACAGACCTTCTAGTCTTTGCTTTGTTGCCTTCCAGTATGTTGCTGGCCGCACTCCAGCTAGACCTAGAAGAAGGCTGGAGAGTCTCAGAAGGCTACACTTTGAAGAACAATGTTGAAGCCATTGCTATTTCTGTCCTGCTTCAGGCACACGGTGCATGTCTCCCAACACTCATGCCCCAGACTCTGCCCACTTAGGAAGGCGGGGAAGGTAGCCCAGGTGGTGATTTTATAGCTTCAATGCCCAAAGCAAAGTCCATCGGGTAGATACAGCCCCTGGAGATCTGCAGGGCAGTTCTCAGCTCTGAAACAGAGATGGCTGGTGCAGACGACAGGTCCCAGGTACCCTTGGTGGGTGGTAGTGAGCAGGGTCCCTGCATCTGTCTGCAAGGGATGCTGCTCCTTCCCTGAGTCATCCCCCTCTCCTCTCCTCTCCTCCTTTCTCCTCAGCCGGTCGGGTTTGTCAGCTTTGACAGTCGCTCCGAAGCAGAAGCTGCTAAGAATGCCCTGAATGTAAGTACCTGATGCTACAGCAGCATTTCCTTTGGCTGATCCATTCATTCTCTTTGTGGAGGAGGGCTGTGGGCGAGGGGGGCAGCATGGACAAGGGAGTGAACTGAGGATCTGTATACCTTTCTACATTTGCGGGGTGACCGAGCCCCATGATAGCAGACGAGTGTCTCAGCCTTCTCAAGTTACTCCTGAGTGGTGCTTACAGAACACGGAGCTCCTCTGGTACGGCGTAGGGATATGCTGTATCCAGCATTTAGCTAAGCGCTGATACTGATCGCATTCTCCTCTTCCACTCGACGTCTGTATCCAAAGTAGCAAAGCGATTGATTGACGGTACACTGGTCGCTCTTCATATCTTCATAGACATGCTGCTTATTGACCATGATTTCATTTCCCCCTGGCGTGACGCTTCACAGATTTATAGTTTTTTCCCAGGGATTTTAGTTAGATTTACTGATTCACATGGTGTTTGAGTCCTGGAGAAGATCAACATTTTTTTTTTCTCCTGCCCCAGCTGTCCAGGACTTTCCCCAAATGATTGCCAATAGTTCTCTAAATTCCTTCAACATGGGGATGTGCATCCTCTGCACTCGCTGATTTGTAAATATCCCGTTTTCCCGAGCACTTCCTGCTCTGGTGTTTGTCAGTTGCTAATGGTACAGCCCTCACTACTTCCTAAGTGTCCGTCTCTTTCCGATTTTTATTCTGGCCTCCCTTTGCTGTCCAAATTCCTCACTTTATTGGGACACACTCAACTCAGCCTCTTTTCCTAAAAATATGTCAGAAATCGGCAGTCTGCTGTTTTGTGCAAATCAGGGGGCCGATCGCAAGGAGATCTTTGACATCAGGCGTGTGAAGGCAGAGAGAGAAATCAGATTTACTCTAGGAATCTTTCAGTTGGATCACGATCCAGCTCTTTCAAACCATGGCTACAACCAAAACTAAGTCCAGTGAGTTGAATTTTGAACCCGTGGAGTTCTCAGGAGTACTTTGTCTGCTGACTCAGGGAACTCACCTGAGAGATGAGGCTGTTACAGATGTACCCTGTCTATTCTCAGCTGCTATAAATCACAGCTGCTTCATTGAAGCCAATTTCCATTAGCTTTGACCCCACATACAAGTTCTTAGGGGTGGGGCTAGTTGTGATGCCTGAATTAAATGTTGCTTTACATTTTCTGTTATCATAATTATTTTTAGTTGCTAACTTTTGCCAAACTTTAACCACTTGGGCCGAGATTATTTTTGTTAGCTCTCTGACCCCCACAAATTCCTTTCTGTTAAGAGTCTGCAAAAATGATTCAGCAAGTTCTGAGAACGTGGGTGTTTCTGAAACTGACATGCTTTGTAGCAGAAACTTGACCTTTGTGAGGGGAGAGTCCCGGGGTCAGCAATGTGCCTTGTGCACTCTTGTTCCTATGTAATGCCAGACCTGGCCAGATGAAGCGACTCTGAAAACAGCCAGTGGCGCGTGTTTCGCTGAGCTGTTTGAAGATGTGCAAAGTTCTCCAAGTGTGCCTGACTGCATGGAGCATGCGTCCGCCCCACACAGCCTTCTGCTTGTTAGGCTAGTGAGGGGCAGCCCAGATGAGTGAGCGGGCCGCATGAGTGGCCTTCCATCTCAGTGGGCTGCAAGAATGTGGTATCCAAGTCGGTCTCTCAGGAGAGGGCAGTTTTGCTCCCTGCGCTTGCGTCCCTAGAATTTACGGGGTGTGGCGACTGAACCGTAGCAGCGCCGTGATTGGCTGCAGAGGGAGCACATGGCTCTCACAGTCCGAGGGGTGTGCAATCAGCACCCACCTCCTTTGTGTGCCCTTGCTTTGTGTGCGTGTCACTGTAGTAATACTGGGAGGGGGGAAACTCTGCCAGTGGAAACCAGCAGAATCTAGCAACCCTGCACATGGGCAACGGTAAACAAAATGTCTCGTGGGCCACACACAGAACCCCGATGGGCCACAGGTTGCCCACCACTGTGCTAGGCATTGAACCAGCGCACCACACAGCCCCATGCCCAGGAGACCCCTCTGAGGCCTTGTCTACACTAAAGGGAGGATGGCTGCCTCGCCGTGGTTAGTAGCTGGTGGCTCTCAGTGACCCGTTTGCTTCCCCCTGTGCCTCAGTTTGCTCCTGCTGCTCCATACGTTTTGCCCCTCTCTGGCTGAGTGCTTGTGGGAGTTGTGGTCAGAGTCATCCAGACTCTGCCTCAAGACAGGGGGGCATCAACATGAGGATTGTTGAAATGGATTTGTGTTCTCCATGCCGGCCTGTGGGATGTAAGGGTCGTCACCGTCACCCAGCTGTTAACACTCAGAGGAGGGAATGACTGAGTTTAGGCCTCCCTCCCTCATAACAGTGCTTCAGCATAGGGGGGCAAGCAAGTTCCACAGAGGGCAGATGTGGGGCTCTCAGGCTGGGGCCTGGCCTTCGATTTAAAGCAACATCCGCCTATTTTCAAAACTAATAGAACATAAAGGAGCTAAACAGCTATTACTATGAGAGGCGAGTAGCCATTTCCATTCCACTCCTGGTGTCACTTTCTCGGACTTTCTGAAGCCTTCACTTTGGAAGCTGAAATTTTTCCATGCTTAGAAAGTTTCTACTCATTTTTGGCTTAAAAAAATGCAGATTCACGTCAACCAGAAACATTTACTGAATTTAGGTTCTGACTGTTTCAGACATCCCCGCCCCCTGCAAAAGCCCCCAAGGAAAAAATTAAGACTATCACTTAATCTTAGTTAACTCTCACAATTAACTAAAAAGAACTTAATCGTGATTTTTTTAAATTACAGTTAATTGAAGGTTTAATCGCATGGGAATATCAGTTGAAATTAAATATTTTGGCTGTTTTTCAACATTTTCAAATATTTATTTCAATTACAGCACAATACAAAGCGTACAGTGCTCACTATATTTGTATTACTTTCATTTTTACAGTGTAAATATTTGTATTTCTCAACTCGCCTCATACAAGTACTGTAGTGCAATCTCTTTATTGAATGGAGTGCAACTTACAAAGGTAGTTTTTTTTTAATTGGATAACTGCACTTAAAAACAAAACAATGTAAAACTTTCGTGCCTGCAAGTCCATTCAGTCCTACTTCTTGTTCAACCAATTGCTATGAGAAACAAGTTCGTTTACATTTACGGGAGATAATGCTGCCCTCATCTTATTTACAGTGTCACCTGAAAGTGACAACAGGTGTTCACGTGGAACTGTTGTGGCTGACATTGCAAAATATTTACATGCTAGATACGCTAAACATTTGTATGGCCCTTCATGCTTCAGAGAGCATTTCAGAGGCCATATTTCAATGCTAATGACATTCACTTAAAAAATGCATTCATTAGTGACTGAACTCCTTGGGGGAGGATTGTAAATCTGCTCTGGCTTACCCACAGTCTGCCATATATTTCATGTTACAGCATTCTTGGACAATGACCCCGCACATGTGTGTGTTTAAGAATATTTTCACTGCTGATTTGAGAAAACACAAAGAAGGTATCAATATGAGATTTCTAAAGATAGCTCTAGCACTCAACCCACGGTTTAGGAATCTGAAGTGCCTTCCAAAATCTGGGAGGGAAGAGATGTGGAGTGTGCTTTCAGAAGGCTTAAAAAAGCAACTCTGATGTGGAAACTACAGAAGCTGAACCACCAAAAAAGCAAATCTAACACCTTCTGGGGGCATTTGAGTGAGATGAGGAAAATGAACATGAGACTGTCTGCGTTGCTTTGGATTGTTGTTGAGCAGAGCCTGTCATCAGCATGAAAAATATACGAATCCTTAGCCTCTCTGGAATGTAAATATTCTGCAACATCAGCTACAACAGTGCCTTGTGAACACCAGTTCTTGCTTGGGGGTGACGTTGTAGACAAGAAGTTAGCAGTGTTATCGTCTGCAAACATAAACTGGTTTGTCTGAGCAATTGACTGAACAAGAAATGGGGTTGAATAGACTTGTAGGCTTTAAAGTTTAACATTTTATTTTTTGGATATACGACGAGCAGTCCTGTGGCGCATTAGAGGCTAACAAATAGATTACATCATGAGCGTTCGTGGGTAAAACCCACTTCATCAGAGAAATTATGTGAGCTTCTACAACTAGATAAGTTTGCTTGATAAAGGCAATAGGTTTGATGTTATAGACTTCTGTAAGGCATTTGATTTAGTATCACATTAAAAAGGCTGAGACTTTTCAGCTTAGAAAAGAGGAGACTAAGGGAGGAATATGATAGAAGTCTGTAAAATTATTACTGGTATGGAGAACGTGAAAGGGAAAAGTTATTTACTTGTTCCCATAACATAAGAACTAGGGGTCACCAAATGAAATTAATAAGTAGCAGGTTTAAAACAAAAAAAAGGAAGTTTTTCTTCACTCAGTGCACAGGCAACTTGTGGAACTCCTTGCCAGAGGATGTTGTGAAGGGCAGGACTTTTAACAGGGTTCAAAAAAGAGCTGGATAAATTCATGGAGGATAGGTCCATCAATGGCTATTAGCCAGGATGGGTTGGAATGGTGTCAGGAGCTGGGAATGGGTGACAGGGGATGGATCACTTGATGATTCCCTGTTCTGTTCATTCCCTCTGGGAGCACCTAGCATTGGCCACTGTCAAAGACAGGATACTGGGCTAGATGTCTGGTATTTTTAATAGCTAGGCCAGACTCTCAGTCCCAGTCCAGGTGTTTGTGACCCCAGAGGCAGCTGGAAGGCAGCTGTGGGGCAGGGCGAGTGTGCTGATACAGGGAAATCCAGAGCTGGCTTAAAGCTAGCTCTAAGCACCAGCTCCTCCCCTGCCTGCGAAGGGCTGTACCAGGGCATGTCCCAGGAGACTTGTCTGGGTGCTTATTTGGCTCCCGCTAGTGCAGGGTCAGGTGAGCAGAGAGGCTGATGTTGTCCCTGCCTCTCCTCCGCTTCACTGGCTGTAAACTCTGTGTCGATACGGATCAGGCCCTTACAGCGAGCACATGGTCTATAGACTGCGTATCCATGAGGGTGTCCCATGCAGGAGGCCAGCACCACAGAGATGTGCAAAAATCAAGAACTCCGAGTTCTAGAGTGCCAATGTGGCCACCGCCTCTTCAGCTTCTGCCCCTCCCCTCCCGCCTCCAGCTCCAACCTCCCGCCCCGTCCTGCCGCCAGCTCCTATCTCCTGCTCCTATACAGCCTCTTAGCTCAGGGGTGAGCAAAGGACCCACCACGGGCCAGACCAGGCCTGCCAGACCAGTGGATCTGGCCCGTGGCTGCCCTGCTGCTCCCTGACCTCCAGTCCAATCAAGGCGTGGGGGTTGGGGAGTGCACCAAGTCTCCTTTAAAACTGCCGGGGCGTCTCTCTAGCCACCACACTCTCCCCCGGCCTCAGGCCCTGATTGACTGGGGGTGGGGGAGCGGCAGGCGACTGCAGGCTGGATCCACTGGCTTTGGCAGGCCGGGTCTGGCTCGCAGAGGGCCCTTTGCCCGCTCCTAGGCTAGAGAGACACGCCAGCTGTTTTAAGAGACACGCGCTTGTGGGGCAAGGAGACCTCATGCGCTCCCCAGGCCCTGATTGGCCTCGGGGCAGGGAACATGCACGAGGTCTCCTTCGCTAGGTGACTAGAGGGAACAGCTGGCGTTTCTCTCTGGGGGGGCGGGGAGGGAAGGGGAAGACTTCGCAATCCCCCACCCCTGGCCAATCAGGGTGGGGGGGAAGTACAAGAGGTCTCCTGGCCCTGCCCCTCCTGGGGTGGCCTGAGGCCACTGCAGAAATTTCTGAAAATGAGAAAATTTTTAAAAATGATTGCCCACGCCTGTCCTCACTCCTAGTCCCTGTTTCTGCTCCTATCCAAGCCCCTCCCATTATCCAGATGAGTCCATAACACCCACTTCTATCCAACACCCTGTCTCCTTCCCCCAACCCCTCTGCTTTTGTCCTCATTTTGCCCACCCCACAAAGTGCCAGCGAGGCAGCTCTGAACCCCCACCTCGTCTTCAGCCCCATGTCATCTTGCTTTGCTCTGTGAGCTCGTGTGTGCGCTCCCCATCACTGGGGAGCCGGATGCGGCTGTCCCTGGCTAGTGAGGTGTATTTGGTGGGAACATCATTTGGGGGTGGGGAAAGTTTCCCTTCAGGAATGCCTGAGGCCTGCCACTTGCTCACAGACACCCTTCTCGGGAGGTTAGCTGGCTCTGGGGCTGGTGAGAGGGTGCTGCCGGGAGAAATGACCCTTTCGTCTTGACCCCAGATAGCCGTACCCGCATTGCCAGGCAGCTTTTAGACCAAATTCCCTCTGGCTGACAGTCCCTCCTTCACTACTTCGTCTGGGCCCCTTGCTCTCTCTCTCGAGGAGTGGCCTGTGACCCCCCCCTACCCGGGAAGTGTTGGTCCACATCTGCAGGAGTTGGATGGATTTCTCTTCCCTCTCCAAGGAGAAAGTGGCAAGGGTGGCCCCCAGGCTCCCTGGAGGCCCTCGGCAGGAGGCATGCAGCTAGGCAGTGGTTTTTGGTAGGGCTGCAGGGAGGGCAAAGAGGTGTTTTGACTCGCTGTGGCTTCGTGTAGGCTCTGAGGAAACCCTTCCCTCTGCCTAGGAGTTCCTTGCGGTCTCGTTCCTGTGGCTCGCTCAGCCTCGCCCTGTGTAGCCTGGGTGCGTGGTGAGGATCTTCGCACGGGGGGTGGGGACCCAGAGGCACTTGCCCGGTCCCAGGCTCTGTCTGGATGCGCCAGCTTGTTGCGTGTTGCCCTGCAGCAGTGCCTGGGGCTGTGACTTGCCTCTGGGCCAGCGTGGCACTGCAGGAGGCTGAGACACCGGGAAGGGGGAGAGACCTCAGTGGAGGCTGCAGAGGGGGAGCCAGGGGTGGGCGGGAATTGAAACCACCTTAAGCTGGGCTGGATCTGGCCCCCGGCCTGTCCTGTCAGGAGGGTGAGGAGGGAGGATGTTTGTTTGTTTGCCACCTCCTGACCCGCCATCTCCCTCCCGATGAGGAGAACAGGCAGCTCCTGCCGCTTTGCAGGGGAGTGTGTCGCTGGCAGGCACACCTGGGCAGCCATGTCACTTGTCCTGCTGGCCAGGCAGCCACGCGGAGCTCTTCCCACTCAGCCCAGACCAGAGCCCTGGCCCCCACTTGGTACTGGGGTGTTCACACACTCCCAGAGTCACTCCGGTGTTAGCGTAAGCCTGGCCCCGCGTTGGCTCGGGCGGGCTCCGTCCTCCCCTTGGGGGGAGGGGGAGACTGTCAGTCGTGTCCCAGCCTCGGGGAGGAGACGGGGCCAGAGCTCAAGGGCCAAGCCTTGTAAGTGTCTTAAACACTAAATAAATCTCGACCAAGTGGATCTAGTGACAGCTCCCAGATCAGGTTTCTTTCAAGTTTCTGCTCCAGCTGTGTTGCCTGCCCCGATTCAGGCACAGCATGGCCGTGTGCCCCGGGGAAGTACTCCCGCACCCCGTGCGGGTGGCCAGGGAGAACACGATCCTGCAGCTGTTCCCCAGCCAGGTCTGTTCCCCTGCCTTGCTCCCTCGCAGAGCTCAGTCTGGCTCCGCCACCTGGAGCCCCGGGCTCAGTGTGCTAGTGAAAACTGGAGGGGAGGAGGAATAACCCGGGTCTGAGGAGCGTTGCAGAGTGAGTTGTGGAGCTGTGCAAAGGACGCACCACAGAGGCATAGCACAGGCCATGACTAGCCTAGACCAGGGGCCATGCAGATGTCAGACTTGCAGAAGGGAGCCTCCACTCCACCCGGTGCTGGAAGCAGCATCTCCACATCTGCTTCCTGAATCTTCCCTGCAGATCTGCCTGGGGCTCAACGCCGCAATCCTGGCAGCTCTCTGGGTGCCTTGGGCTTGGGGGGAGGGGGGGAGACAATGAGGAGCCTGCGAGGGGCACAGAGTGGGTGGCGGGAAGGCAGAGGCCGGTGAGCAGGTTTCGGGTTATGCAAAGGTGACGCTGCCTTAGTTTTGGGCACGGTCTGTCTCTCCCCCATAGGGACACAGTGACGGGCAATTTATTGCCAGACCCTTGAGATATGCGGCTGAACATGCTCCCCTGCAGAGTGGGGCCCCCCCAAATGCTAACAGGACGTACGCGCGTGTCTCTCCAGGAGAGGAAACCCAGCGTCAGGGAGAGAAATAACCCTGTGAACTTTCTAAAAGGCTTCTAAACTTCCCCCACTCCGAACCGACACGGACCAAGCAGAGAAGACAGGGCTCTCACTTAACTGTATCAAGTCAGGGAAGGGGCGACAGCCCAGTGGGGATCTCGGCTCAGCCTACAGCTGCAGTCCAAGGAGCAAACAAGCCGTCCGTACGCAGGAGGAATGGGAAGGAGACTATTACAATGCTGGTATAGAAACCAGTGATGTGGACTCAGCTGGATATTGGATGTGGTTCCCAAAGTGGGAGTCAGACATCCCTTCCCCCCCGATTAAGTGAGTGACTTTAAAAAATGAGATTGGAAAAAAGGATCCGTGTCTTGCTATAGATTTTCCAGCATTTGAGCCTTTAGGAGGTCACATTTTCTAGTCTTTCTCTGCAACTCCAAGGTCTGGAAACTTTCCTTTTTAAAAATAAAAACCGAGATTCTGCCCGAATCGCCTGACTTCAGGAGTTGGACTTTAAAAAGAACACCTCCCCCAAGTTCCCTTTTTCCCCCAAGTCGTCGTATCCACAGTGCCACCCCCACGCAGCCCTGTGTAAGTTAATCACCACGAATATCTTCCCAGTGAGTTTCTTAGCATGCTAAGCAACGGGCTTGGAGTTTTATAGAGGTTCTGAGAGGGTCACCTGCAGTTACAGAGACTAAAACTAGGCTCACGAATGATAAACGCTGATTCATTTGTTTGTTTTAAGAGAGAAATACTTCTGAAATAATGTCTGCCCACAGTGGTTTTAATATAGCATCGGTGTTTTAATCATCTCAGTAATTGTTTTTTTAACTCTCTCCACATCAGAATTTCTCCCTTTGTTGCCTGGGTTTCTATTTCAGGCCAAGTCTACATGGGCACTTTACAGTCCCTGTAACGTTCTGGCTCACGGGTGTGAAAACACTCCCCTTTCTCCAGCCCCGAGCGCAGCCAGTTACAGCGCTGTAAAGCGCCAGTGTGAACCCGGCAACAGCGCTGGGAGCGCTCCTAGTGCTCTTAGCTAGTCCCCTCGCGGAATTGGTTTACATGGAGCGCTGGGCGCGATTCAGAATGGTTGCCCTAGCTCGCGGGAAGCCTGTTTTCATGGCGAGGCAGAGCCCAGTCAGGCAGGCAAAGCGCTGGCCCCAGGACACAGCGGTGTGACTACGAGAGGCTGGTGGCTCTGAGGAAACGGGAGCCATGTTCCAGGCCCCAGGAGAGTGTGCGCTGCCGAGAGTCAGAGCGTGTATTTCTGTGGCTTGCCTCTGAAGGCAGTGGCTGGCCTTTGTAGCAATGCAATAGGGTTCATTAGCCCCTCTGTCTGTCAGGCTGGGGCTGAACCATGAACCATGAACCCAGTCCCCTGAACCATGCACTGAGTCCTCTTTCGGGGGGAAGAAAACCTTTAGAGCTGCCCTAAAAGTCCTGTAGATGAATGAGACTTGGCAGCTCTGCACCCGTTCGCCAGGGGGCGCCTCACTCCGGCGCCTCACCACAGACGCACCCCGGGGCTTTTTAAATCTCTGCTTTCTTTTCTCTCCAAGGCTCCGTCTACACGGCAGAGTGTTTGCACAAAAACGTGCAGAGCGTCCATACTACAAGCGCGTTCTTGCGCAAGAAAAAGTACAAAATCGTAAGAAAACGTTAATCGTAAGAACAGAGGGCTTTTTGGGCCAGAGTTTCATCCTCTTTCTACAAGGAAGAAGCCCTTTTGCGCAAGAGCTCTTGTGCAAGAAGGCAGGGTGGAGGGGCAACAGGGGTTTCTTGCGCAAGACACCCCTGTGGCTAAAATGGCCATCAGAGCTCCCTTGCGCAAGAGAGCGTCCCTGCTGCCATGGATGCTCTTGCGCAAAAGCACATGGCAGTGTGGACGCGCTCTTGCGCAAGAACTCTTGCGCAAAAAGTTTGTGCGCAAGAAGCCTGCAGTGTAGACATAGCCCAAGTGTCTGGTGACGCTGCTCCTTACCCGACATACTGAGAGAGTATTCTGAGAACAGCCCCCTCTCAAACGCCGCAAGGGCTGTAACCTCAGCAAGCTGCACTTGCACATATCTACAGTGCTGGCTCAGGCCTGCCGATGGACGGGGGGGAAGGGAGCAGTTGCAGTAGGGCCTAGCAATTCTGAAGGGCCTGGGGCTATTATTGCAGCAGTGCCAGTGGCCAGAGCGCTTTCAATTGCTGCCCGAGTGCCAGGCAGCGTACCCCAGGCGTTGGGAGAGACTAGCCTCTGCCCCACCATTCCACCTGAGACCCCACCCTTCCAGGAGTGCAGAGCTGCCCCCCACTTTGTCCAGAGGCCCAGCAATTCTGTCAGCTCCCCTGTGCTGGATAAAGGGAGCTGGGGGTTGTTTCCTTCCTGACCCCCTACGCTGATCAGCTGATGCATGGAATGGAATGGTGCCCTGAAGCATGAGAGTAGATGTCTCCCGTTTGAGCATGTTGAAGTACAAACATTATGGGGCATAAAATTATCCGACCAGCTCACCGAACTTTCTCCTCTTGAACGGCTCAAAGCTTCCTCTCCAGTCGGGTTAGCCGTGTGCGTTAGCGAGTAAGAGGCTCCTTTCACACATGTCTTCTGTTGGCCGAGCAGGGGTTAAAGCTGTGGGAGAGCTTCAGAGGGAGGAAAAAATGTGAGAGGAAAGTCAGCAGAGCTCTGCACTTCCTGCTGGCTGCCCTGACTTTCACGGGCACGGTGCCACCGGAAATGAGGTAAAAGCAGACGATGCCAAGGCTAGTCCATGTAGGTAGGAAACCCCCCTCCTCTCCCGGGAATGCAGGGTTCACTGCGCCGTGCTTTGTGGTGGTTGTAGCTTTGGGAACATGGCAGCAGAAAGTGGGGCCAGGAGGTTAGTCACCGATAAGTGTCCCATCCCGTCCAGCGCCCTGGGGCTCTGTCAGGGAAGGAAATAAAGGACTGTGGGAATATCCACACGGAATCACGCTCCCGGTCCATCTAGCCCCATGTCCTCGGACCGTGACAGTACCAGATACTTCAGAGGGAGGTGCAAAAGAGCCTGCAGTAGGCCAGTGGGGGGGCGGGGGGGAGGAGGAGAGATCTGCTCTTTCCTGAAGGTCTTATCCAGACTCCTACGAATGAGAGGGCGCGTTGGATCTCCTCCCTTCCCCATTCACTGTGATAACGTGCACGGCAGCCTGCCTTGCCTGCCAGGATCTCACCTCCGCCGTCATAGCAGATGGGACCAGTGGTCCGTCCTGTGCTAGTCACTGTGACCTCTGCCAGCTGGGGCAGTGGTGCGGCGAGCTGGCTGAGTGCGTGCATGTGTCATATTCTGCCTCCCCGCCACTGCTCATGCCCGTAAGAACTGCCCGTTCCCTGCAAAGCATCCACTGACGCATCAGTTGCTCTCTCACCCTATTCGCTAATCTAGCCGCAGCTTGGTCCCAGTATGCAGGATCAGAGTCCTGGGGAGCCTGGGACAGGGCCCCCAGGCAGTCCTGGGAGTGAGGGGGCGCTAACAAAACAATTTCCCACCCCCACACATTCTCCTTTGCATTCCCATCCCAGAGAGCCGGGCCTTTTCCTTTAAATACTGGCTGGGCACCCGACCTAATCTTGCCTGATACCATCGGGGGCCTAGGCCTGATGCTGCAGAGGAAGGAGCAAACACCCCGGTAACCCATAATGCCCTGTGCCAGTTGTACAACAGATGCGGGAGGGACAAGACTCCGCAGAGGCCTAAGCAATGGGGTTTGCCTGCCTCAGCCTTGAAGAGAAATACAAATGTTGTTAGTGGGGAAGGAATTATCTAGCCCCCGCTAAAATCCGGCTCCGGGAGTGGCTGCTGGACTGGAGAGTGGTGCCTGCCCCTTTTATTTGCTCTAAATACCTCTACCTTTAAGTCACACTTTTGTAGGTGCTAAGGCCAGAAGGAACCACTGGGATCATCAAATCTGACCTTGGGTAGAACATAGACCAGGGAACTTCACCCAAATCATGCCTCGAGCTGATGGGTTAGAAACACATCCCGTCTCGATGTAAAACTGGTCAGTGTTGGATTAGCACAGCCTTTGGTAAGTCATTCCAAAGGTTAATTACACTCACCAATGTTCCCTCTTAGTTTTTCCCCATCCATGTGCGGAATAAATTTTATGTGCACTGAGGCATGTGCACCACCAGTAGAAACACATCCTGTCAGCTGTGGGCTTTCTGCTAATCAGCTGCGGTGGCATTTGACTCTCTCCTGGGTGGATGTCCAAGCGCTCATCTTACAGGGAACCCTGCCTCTCATTGTAAAAAATCACCCTGTGTTTCCAGTCTGAATTTGTCTAGCATCTGCTACCAGAGTGGATGGTGTTATACCTTTCTCTGCTGGACTGAAGAGCTTGTTAGTAAATATTTTCCCCCTTGTAGATACCTATAGACTGTAACCAAGTCTCCTCTTAGCCTTCTCTTTGGGAAGCGAAGTAGATGGAACATCCCTCGCTGTTTTTTAACCTTCTATTCATTCTTGCAGCTCTTCTCTGACCCCCTCCAGTTTATCAGCATCCTTCTTGCATTGTGGGCACCAGCATGGGACACATTTGTGGCCAAGATGAGTCTGCTCTGCAAGTGGCTCTGGCCAGGAAAAGGATGTGTAGGAAAGAAGTGAGGAACCCCCCCGCCCCCAAGGGTTCTTGTTCCACACACCCCTCCTGGGAGTAACCCTCTCCCCCCTCCCAACAGAACAGCACAGTGAAAATAGAGTGGGAAATATGTACAGAGGGATGAATGGAGCAAAGCAACAAGGGAAAGACAGGGGAGCGGTAAAACAAGGTTATAGTACCATGAAGACCTATGGGCCCAGTGATTCCATAGCATAAAGGGAGAGATGCCCAGCCCTGAATGTAGCTCTGCTCTCTAAACCCCAACGTAATATCCAGTGCTGAATGCAGAGATAACATAACCTCTCTGCTCCCGCTCACGATTGCCCTGTTTAAGCATCCGAGGGCTGCATTTGCCTTTTGGCTGCTCCATCACACCAGGTTCGCGTATTACCCGGCCCGGTCCCTAAATCTTTGTCAGCACGGAGTCCCCCAGGGCTGAGTCTCCTTGCCCCTAGATGTAACCATTGTACCTAGCCCCGTTCACACAACATATTGTTTGCATGAGCCCAGCTTAGCAAGCAATCCTGTGACCCGCCCGCTTCCTTATTTACCGCTCCCCCCCATTTTTGTGTCACCTGCAAACTTTTCTCAGCCACGACTTGATGTTTTCTTCCAGGTCACTGATAAAAATATTCCATAGCGAAGGCCCAAGATGCTGGACACCCGCGCGCTAGCAATTCCTGCTTGCAATCACTGTCCGCTAGCCAGTTTTTAATCCCCTCGCATGTGCCTTGTTTGTTTTCTAGCTTTCCCATCAGTCACACACCTGGTTCTCTCATCTGATGGGATGGGTATGCTGGGTACACGGTGCATTCCGGTGAAAGGCGGCTGGGAACGGAGCAGCCTAGACCTAGACTAGCTCACCTCGTTGCTTCCCTTCGTTCCTGCAGACAGGAAACCCTCCACCTTTCCCGTACAAGGCAAGGTCCAAAGGGGTGTTGTCTTTCTGCAAAGCGGGCGCTGTCCCATGGGACACCCACCTGTTACAGCTCTCTGAATTCCATGTCCCTCCCCCAACCTGGCGTAAGCCCATGGCCATGCCATCCCGACTGGAGAACCCGAACTCGCGCCTGCGGTGCAGGGCGTGCCTGTCTCAGTGTATCGGCCTTTTCCCCAGCAGGGAGCGGGGCATGGGCGTGTGGACCAGGATTCAGCCCAGACGCGAGGAAGTGCAATTCCGTGCAGCTCCGCCCTTCTCCAGCCAGCTTCAGCGTGGTCTCTGCTCCCCTGTACCTTCCCTCACGCACTAGCAGGCCTGCGAGCTTCCTCCCCCTTTGCCCCAGCTGAGACAGAGTCTTTGAGTCCAGCCCTGGGAGTGGGGGCTGTGTGCTGGCTCCACCCAGTGCCAGGTGGGAGTGGTGGCCTGGGCTGTCTGTGACCCTGATTGTTGGGCCCCCCCCTACCCCCGGTTTCATAGGATCCGAACTGGCATGAAAACCCAGCAGCCCCCCTTGCAGAGTCATCCCTTGCCTCTGCTTTGATTCGTGCCAGAGAGCTTAACCCTTGAAATTCCAGGTTGGGGACAACGAGGCTCCAAAACTCCAAGCCAACCCAGTTGAAACAGCTGAGTTGCATCTGGATGTGCATCCCAGCCAAACCCCAAACCCCTGAAGCGACTCCTCCCTTGAACCTTGCCATGAAACTTTAAAACGGGGGCGTTTTGCTTGGCTTTGTGCTGTGCAACAAATCTGGACCTGATCATTGTCCCTAGTTATAGAATCATAGAACCATAGAGCTGGAAGAGACCTCAGGAGTCATCAAGTCCAGCCCCCTGCTCTAGGCAGGACCAATCCCAACTAAATCAACCCAGCCAGGGCTTTGTCAAGCCGAGACTTAAACACCTCTAGGGATGGAGACTCCACTACTTCCCTAGGTAACCCATTCCAGTGCTGCACCACCCTCCTAGGGAAATAGTTTTGCCTAATATCCAACCTGGACCTCTCCCACCACAACTTGAGACCATTGCTCCTTCTTCTGCCATCCATCACTACTGAGAACAGCCTCTCGCCCTCCTCTTTGGAACCTCCCTTCAGGAAGTTGAAGGCGGCTGTCAAATCCCCCCTCACTCTTCGCTTCTGCAGACTAAACAGACCCAACTCCCTCAGCCTCTCCTCATACGTCATATGCTCCAGCCCCCTAATCATTTTGGTTGCCCTCCACTGGCCCCTCTCCAATGCGTCCACATCCTTTTTGTAGTGGGGGGCCCAGAACTGGACACAATACTCCAGATGTGGCCTCACCAGAGCCGAATAAAGGGGAATAATGACATCTCTGGATCTGCTGGCAATGCTCCTCTTAATGCACCCTAATACTCCATTAGTCTTCTTGGCTCTCCTCGGACCCCAGAAAGCAGCGGCCTTACCCTGAAGGAAGCCACTTTCTAACCTCCCAGTTAGCGATTGACTCATTTTTTAGCCTGCTTTTTCGCATGGAAAAAAATGGATTTCAACGAGCCCAGCTCCCCGCTATCGGTAAGAGTTAATCTCCTGATGCCATTTTGGGTGAAATCATTGTGTGCCCGGGGTAATCTCATCAGGCAGGGATAATGGCAAACAGCCTGTCTCTAGTTTCTTTCTCTGTTTTTCCTGGTCGTCTTTTTTAAATGTAAAGTATTTTTGGCTCGGCTAATCCCCGAGGATAAGGGCTCTGTGGAACAGGACCCAAATATGGTGCTGATGCGAGAGATGTTAGAGGAATGTGACTTGTTCTAAGCCTGTCGACTCAGAATTTGCTGCCAAACAAATTAGGTCATTTAAACTTCGGAGGCTTTAAAGGATGTTGGGACTTTAATTTGGAAGGAAGAAATCGGGTGTTAGTTTTGCTCAACGACTTAGTGGCCTGGGGAATTGAGTTTGGCACTTTTCCCCCCGTGTGGCCATCGGTCCCAGCTTTAGTAAGATCTGGATTGACTTCCATTGCGCACACGCAGACTCTGCATGTAAGCCCCGTGGATGCGCCCTGTTGTGGCACGTTTGTGTGTGTGTGGATGAGGCCAGCCAGGTGCACAGCTGACCCGTTCACACGCACAAGTGGATTTGCACGCGCAAATTCATATCGGACTTTTTGGGGGTGAGGCCCATTATATTCTGCTCGCGTTTCGATGAAAATGGCTGTGGATAATACCTGGAGTTTGGGCCCACTGACAGGGGCGGGAGCAGGACAAGGGGGGTAGTAGCCCCAGGGCCTGGCAATTCAAAAGGGTCCTGGGCTCTTGAAATCCCTGCCGGAGCCGCACGCAATGCAGAGGACTGTCTGGGGGAGGCTAGCCCCAGCCCTGCCCCTTCCACCTTACATGGGGCACGGGGCGGCTCCCCTGCCTTGTCCCAAGGCCCAGTGAGTCTGTAGCAGCAAGATGGGAGTTTGCAGCAGCCATTCCCCCCTGTAGGATAGATGAGGGGGGATGGTAAATTTTCATTTCATGTGGACTTGGTTAGGGCCTGGAGCTTCTGGCCACTTAGCCAAGAAGCTGAGGAGCTGGGCAGGAGGGAGGAGACCACCGTGACACACAGTGCATGCCCGGGTCAGCGTCGCCCGAATGCTGCCATGCCTGAGTGGTTACGCCTGGGAGTTTTGTTCCAGCAAAAGCTGCTGTCACCTGCCCTGCGCCATCGCTGCATCCGTCTTGCTCCTTTGGCTCTCCCTGGCCTTCCCTGGGGCTGGCCAGCCGGGGGGAGCAGTGACATTCCTGTGTCCCTAGGAGCATTCTGCTACCCAGCTGTGGCAGCATTCACCACGCTCCCCGCCGACCGTTCCCCTCCCGCCTCTTTGCGCTTCTCTCCTTTCTCGAGAGACGCTCGCTTGGCTTTGCGACTTGGCCTTGGAAGTTTCTCACTCTGCCGAAGGTGCACGGACGGGAGGGGTGGGGGGCGGGCACTTGAAAAAGGAGGGGTGGGTCTGCGTGGGAAAGCCCCTCCTTCCTCGGTCGGTCTGACTGCCTGAGAAGACAGGGCTTTGAGATGGCCCCCCTGGTCCTGCGAGTGACAGATTGGAGAGACCGGGGCCCCCTCTCTCCTGCTGGACGTGGTTTTCACTCCTCTCTGGCAGCAGGACCAGTACAAATAAACACTGTCGTGTCCCGTGAACACACGCCGTCCTCCAAATAAAGAGTTGCCGGGCTTGCGGGCGACGCCACAACCGTAGCTCTGGAAGCGACGCAGCTTTATTTATGCAGGGCAGGCCAGCGATGGGCGTTTTCCCACCCCCTCCTGTTCCGTCTCCCTGCCTCCCTGCTCCTTGGTTTCCCTACAGAGGGGGCAGGAGAGCCAGTTCTGCGAGGTGTCTGTGAGGTCGGGGGTGTGGACGCAGGTCTGCTGAGCATGCAGGAGAGAGGATCGGCACTCCCGACACAGATCGCCAGCGAGCCGTGGGAGTCACGGCTCTAGGTCACTGGTCAGGGCCCCATTGTGCAAGGGTTCCTGACCCAGGAACTTCCCACATAGCTAGATGAGCCGGACAGAGGGGATGGGGAAGGGAGGCACATTCTCCCCATTTTACAGATGGGAAGCGAGGTGCGGAGACACGAGGAGCAAAATGTCCCAAACGCCCTGCGTGTCCTGTAAGAGGCGCTCCCATCTCCTGACCCTGCTCCCATGCCTTGACCTCCTGGGAGCGCCTAGCGGTGACAGGGCCACAATTCCAGAGGGGAGGCGGTTCTGGGGCTGGGTATTTGTGGGCCATACCTCAGCTGGAAGTTCTGGAGACACCTCACAAGCAAGCCTGTTCCCATGAGATGCTCCCTTCTGGTTAGCTGGGGGTTCAGAGACGCTTCTCGTCCGTTGGGTCCTGTGGAACCGACCTCTCTTGAAGCTGAGCATCAGCATAGACTCCTAGAACACCAGAACGGGAAGGGACCTCACGAGGTCATCGAATCCAGTCCCCTGCCCTCACAGCCGGACCCAGCACCGTCTACCATCCCTGACAGGTGTCTGTCTAACCTGCTCTTAACTATCTCCAGGGCTGGAGATTCCACAACCACTCTAGGCAATTTATTCCAGTGTGTAACCACCCTGACAGATAAGAATTTTTTCCTAATGTCCAACATAAACCTCCCTTGCTCACTGTAGCTGAAGAACATGTCAGCTAGAGGTGCCCCGAGCTCCCAAGTCCAGATCTGGGTCTTAGCGAGTTCAGAGTGGTTCTAAGTCCAGCTTGGGGCTGTACTCTTCTCTGCTTTCAGTGGGAAGGGTCTGTCCACCCAGCCATTTCCCACTCCCGGAGTCCTCTGCCCTGGCTGTAAGATGTGTAACTGTTCAAAGCCAGGGGACAGGTGTTTCTCTTTCCCTTTATTCGCCCCCTCTCTCCTCCTTGCCTTTTTGCATCCTGAGTGGGTTTAATTCTGCAGTGTGGGAGCCCAGCCTGAGTTAATCGTGACCATTTCTCCTGATTTTAAAAATATTTGTCCCCCAACTTCTCAAAATAACCCTGCAAACAGCCCTTCCCTCAGGGCAGACTCGGCGCCTTTCAGCTGCTCTCCGTTCCTCTGGTTTTAGGGTTGCTGCCTTCTGCGTGTGGCCAACCTGCCGTTGCTTCCACAAGCCTCGGGCCGGCTCTGCTACCGCTGTGCAATGCAGTTACTGGTCACCGGAGTCCTGAGAGTCACTCCCGGCCTTGGGTCCTTAACACTGCCCATGTAACTGAACAATGCTGCTGCGTTTGGACACCCCCTGGCTGGAAGGCGCCAGCCTTCAAAGGCTGGTGTGTGTGTGCAGTGTTCTCTGCCTTGTGAGCTAGGTTATTGTCACAGCCGTTCTGCTTCTATGATGCTCTGTGAGCCGGAGGAGGGCTGGTGCTGCTCTTTGTGAGCAAAGGAAGGAAAACCGAGCCCTTACAGGTGACGGTTGTGTCAGCCGAGTCAGTAAAGATACGAATTTGCAAACCAGTCACCAGCTTCAGCTTTAAAACTGGAATGTGGGTGCGTTTTCCTTCGTGCAAAGTGGGGGAAAGCCCGTATCCTGCAATCAGATCCAGGCACCCGGATCCTGAATCCCTATGGAGGTGCTGGTCCTGCCAGCGCAGATCTCACTGCCGGCTCGGAGAACCTAGTGATTTGTGTTTTGCTTTGAGGTGCTGGCGTCCTCACCCCCCAGTGGCTTCTCCCTCCTGTGTCGGAAACCTACCCCGCCCCCAGCTGATTCTATTCAGTTTTCCTTGTTGGCTGTACAGATAATTGACACACTCTCTTGTTTTGCTTTGATCAAGGGAATTCGCTTTGACCCTGAAATCCCACAAACACTACGACTAGAGTTCGCCAAGGCAAACACCAAGATGGCCAAGAGCAAGCTAGTGGGAACCCCGAACCCGAGCACGCCTCTCCCCAGCGCTGTACCTCAGTTCATTACCAGGGAGTCATGTAAGTGTTTGCTTTTACGCTCTTCTGAATTCAAACAGCGGGGAGAGATGGCCAAGGAGCCGGGTCGTGTGGCATTCGGTGACGTAGACAACCGGACGGGGAGAAATGGCTGCGCTAGGCCGGTGTCTGTGCAAAGCAATGCTCGGCGTGACTGGAGCGCGCCCCCCCTCATGCCTGCAGGAAGATGAGGCGGTTTGGTAGACAAGGAGTCAGAGGGGATCATCTGCCTCTGGAAGGGAGCCTAGGCAGCAGGTACAACCAAGTGGCCTTGCTTGGTGCTTGTGCTGTTGTTTTCCGGCCGTGTAGTTGCTACTGGCGGTCTTTGGATCTATGCACAGTCACATCTAGAACGTTTCCACACCACAGTGAAGACGCGATGGTGTACACGTCCGTGTATACATCTGCGAACAGAGACCACAGGCCACACTTGCAGGATCGGGGACTCTATCCTGAGGGCAGTGACTCTGACAAAGATTCGGGGGTCATAGTGGATAATGAGCTAACCGTGAACTCCCAGGGCCGTGCTGGGGGCCGAAAGGGCCAACGCAGTCTTGGGCTGTGCAAACAGGAATCTCAGGGAGGAGCAGAGAGGTGATTTCACCTCTGTGTTTGGCACTGCTGCACCCGTTGCTGGCATGCGGTGTCCAGTTCTGGTGTCCACAATTCAAGAAGGGTGTTGGAGAGGGTTCAAAGAAGAGCCACAAAAATGATTGAAGGGTTAAAAAACTTGCCTCTTAGAAACATTCTCAGGGCTCTGTGTGTTTTCAGAGTGAAGGTTGGGGGAGCACGTTATCGTAGTCTACACGTGCCTCCCTAGGGAACAGGTGTTTATTAAGAGGCCGAGAGACAGGGATAGCACGGTGTCATGTCTAAGTGGGAGCTAGCCAAACTGAGACTAGAAATGCAACATACATTTTTAACCGTGAACGTAATTAACCTTTAGAACAGTTTCCCAAGGTTGATGGATTCTCTATCGCAGACTGTTTTTAAATCGAGAGAGGATGATGAAAGCTGCATCTTCTGGGATTTTAATAGCAGGACACTGGAACAAACCGTGCAGTTCAGGGTTCTGTTCCCCACAGTGGCCAATGGTGGACGTTTCTTAGGGGATTGTAACTCCATCCCTACCCCTTGGGGTGTTCCCTTCTTGGCTCCCGCTGGCATTTCACAGATAAGGCCGGCTTTCCCCAGCATCTTGTACAGTTGTGCAACCCTGTGCAAAATGAGTGTTACACGCTCTGAGGAGGTGACAGCTAGTGTTCCCTCTAATTTTTTCCACCCATGTGCGGAATAAATTTAGTTATTTGCACCATGGCATGTGCAGATGTGCACCACCTGTAGAAACACATGTGCCAGCTGTGGGCACTCTTCTAATCAGCTGGGCAGCATTAGAATCTCTCCTGGCTGCCCGCCCAAGTGCTCAGCTTACAGGGCACACTGGCGACAGCATGCTCCCTCTGTGCCGCCTGGAAGCAGCACCAAGGAGTCACGACCATGCAGATGAACATGCCCATGAGCTCAGCTGGGCTCCTTACACTTTGCTGCCCTGTCCTGATGTTCCCCTGGTGCCGTGCAGTGAGAACAGGACCAAGCTGGTTTTTTTTTTTAATTTGGAAGGTCGGGAGTTCAGAACTTGCTCAAACTCTCAACCCTGAGAAAGGAACTACCCTGCAGCCACTCTGCCATGAGGCTCGTGTGCGAGGCATGGTTTGCACACCTGCTTACTTGCAGTAAATCTGGGTGTAGTGGCATTGTTTGGTGGCCAGGCACTTCCTTATCACACCGATTTGTTAGTGGAAGGATCGTGCCAGTAGGGAGCTAGCAATGTCAATAAGCATATGTCTTAATCACTGTGCTGCACTGAAACTGACTCTATAGTGTCAGTATCATTGTTTCTATAGGATGGGTGTCTTTTTATAGTCGCACATGTTACCGTTGTAAACATAGTTTGTCTGAATTTCTGTAAATCAGCTGGAGTTCACGTTAAGTTCTCAATCTCTACAAACCATTTCTCCTCTGTGAATACAGCTGTGAAAGAACAGCCAAGCTAAAAACACCCTGTTTGGATATACTCAGTCAGGGGTACCAGGGAATGTTACAGTAGACTTCCGATAATCCGGAACCTATGGGACTTAGGTGGTGCTGGATTATCAGATATGCCGGACTATCAGGAGGTACTATAAGCAGGTTATATATATACTGTATACATTATATACTGTATATAAAGTGTTCTTAACCCTTTTATTGTACATACTGTATACAGTATACTGTAATGTTTTAGTTTTTAAGCCTTTTTACCCTTTTTGCTCAGTTCAGCTGCTGCCGCTGTTACCTTGTGACTCATTTTTTGCCGAAGCTCACTCACTAGGCTCTTGCCATTTTGATGCCGGACTATCAGATGCCGGGCTATTGGAGTTTTACTGTACTTCTCTTTAATTTGTAAATCTTGTTAATAGTGACATTAAATCTTAGCCAATACAAGTCTCTCCAGACAAACTCATGTCAATATCTACCAGGATGACATCGTGGTAGGGAGTCTACTATAGACCACCCAGTCAGGAGGAGGTGGTGGATGGGGTATTTCTAGAATGGATAATAGAAATAACAAAAACACAAGATGTGGTAGGGATGAGAGACTTGAAACTTGGGTGAAAAGTGGGTGTGAAACGAATGATTTCACGATTCTAAGGAAAGGAAGGAGTAAGAGCAGCAGAGTGAGGACCCAATGGACTTGAGAAAAGCAGGCTTTAACAAAACTCAGAGAACTGGTAGGTAACGTCCCATGGGAAGAAAATCCAAAGGAAAAAGAAATTCAGGAGAGCTCGCAGTTTCTCAAAGAGACAATAGTAAAGGCACAGCAGAAGACCATCCCGATGCAGAGGAAAGTTCAAAAGAATAGTAAAAGGGCCAGTGTGGCTCCATCGGGGAACTCTTTTCTGCCCTGAAAATCAAAAAGGAATCTTAGCAAGAGTAGAAACCTGGCCAAATGGTAAGGATGAGTACAAAAGAACAGAACAAGAATGTAGGGACAAAATCAGAAAGGCTAAAGTGCAAAACAAGTAACTGCTAGCAAAGAGCAAAAAAGGCAATGAGTTCTTTCAATAGCTCAGGAGCAAGAGAGAGACAAAGCCTAGGGTTTCTACGAGTGAGGTAAGGAGAGCTAACAGATGACACCAAAAAGGCTCATTGAGGGGTTTAATGTCCATTTTGCTTCAGTCTTCTCTACGAAAGGTTAATTATGACCGGATACCTAACACATTTCATGTTAACAGCAAGGGGAAAGGAAGAGACCTTAAAAAAAGAAAGAGGTTTAAGAATATTTAGATAAATGAGATGTATTCAGATCTGATGAAATGAAATTCACCCTACGTTATTTACCCAAGACACCCTGGAACAGCTAGAGATTATCTTTAGGAACTCATGGAGGACATGTAAGGTTTTCGAGGGCTGGAGAAGGGTTCCTTCAAACATAGTAGCTGTCTTTAAAAAGAGGGGCAAAGAGGGCCCAGTGATTTATAAACCAGTCAGTCTAAATTTGCTACCTGGAAAGATACCGGTACAAAGGTTTAAATAATAAATTCAAAGCACCCAGACAATAACAGGATTATAAGGAATAGGCAGCATGGATTTATGAAGAGCAAATCATGTCGGACCAACTAGGGATGTCAGCAAGTAGTCGACTACTTGACTAATAAGCTTATTGGGTAGTTGAGTGGAGTATTTGACTACTCACTTCATCTCCCCCCCCACTTGCTGCCTCTGTATGAGAGGCATCAAAGGGGGGGGCAGGAGGTGGTACTGGGGGGAGCCTGCTTAAAAGCTGGTTCCCTCCCACAGCGTGTCTGCAGTGCTACCTCCTACCAGAGGCAGCGGGTGGAGTGTGTGGGGGGTAGGGGAAGCTGCTGTGAGGCTCGCTGTGGCAGGCTGCAGGTGCCACGAATGGGCTGCTGGACTCAGCACGAGCCAGAACCAAGCAGTCCTGGCTCACGCTGGTCCGGGACGCTGCGCCTGTGCATTTCAATGCAGAGCCGTAGCGTGGGTGGCTCCGGGAGCCGGTGAGCTCTGGGAGCTACCCCCGCTGCGGTGCTGCAGAGTGGCCCTTATCGACTAATTGTGGCCCTTATCGACTTCACGATTAGCCAGATGACTGCAATTTAACATCCTTAAGACCAACCTAATTTTCTTCTCTGGCCGGCTTTACTGGCGTATGGATGGGTGGAAGAAGCAGACGTACTATGTCTTCATTTTAACATTCTCATAACAGAGAAATGCAGCTCAGATGCAATTATTATAAGGTGGATGCACAACAGGTGGAAAAACCATACTCCAAGTGTAGTTATCAATGGTTGGCTGCCAAGTTGGGCAGGTACATCTCCAGTAGGGTCTTGCAAGGGTCTGGCCTGGATCTGGTTCAACATTTTCATTAGTGACTTGAATAACGAAGTGGAGAGTGTGCCTATAAAAGTTGCAGATGACGCCAAGCTGTGGGGCTAGCTCTCTGGAGGGAGAGGATTAGAATTCAAAATGACCATGCCAAATGGGAGCCCTCGTCTGAATTCAACAAGCCGAAATTCAATAAAGACAAGTGCGAAGTATGAAACGTAGGAAGGAAAAATCAAACGCACAGCTGCGATCTGGGGAATAATTAGCGAGGCACTGGTGCTGCGGGAAAGGAGCTGCGGATCCCTTATAGTGGATCACAAAGTGAATATGAGCGAACAATGTGATGCAGTTCTGGAAAGGGCTAATATCATTTGGGGGCGTATTAGCAGGAACGTAGTATGTAAAGCATGGAAGGTAATAGCCCCACACTATTGGTCACTGGTTAGTCCTCAGCAAGAGCACTGTGCCCATTCTGGGTGCCCCAACTAAGGAAAGATGTGGATAAATTAAAGTCAGAGAACACTAGAACTGGAAGGGACCTCGAGAGGTCATTGAGTCCAGTCCCCTGCCCTCACGGCAGGACCCAGCACCATCTAGAGCATCCCTGACAGGTGTCTGTCTAACCTGCTCTTAAATATCTCCAGTGGTGGAGATTCCACAACCTCCCTAGGCAATTTATTCCAGTGTTTAACCACCCTGACAGTTAGGAAGTTTTTCCTAATGTCCAACCTAGACACCCACCCGCTGTAATTTAAGCCCATTGCTTCTTGTCCTATCATCAGAGGCCAAGGAGAACAATTTCCCCCCCTCTTCCCTGTGACTCCCTTTTAGGTACTTGAAAACCGCTCTCATGTCCCCTCTCAGTCTTCTCTTTTCTAAACTAAACAAGCCCAATTCTTTCAGTCTTCCCTCATGTTTTCTAGACCTTTAATCATTTTTGTTGCTCTTCTCCGGACGGTCTCCTTTTTCTCCACCTCTTTCTCGAAATATGGAGAAAGTCCAGACGCAAGCAACAAAAATGCAAAAGGTTTAGTAAACCTGACTTGTAAGGAAAGTTTTAAAAAGTTGAGTCTTGAGGAAAAAATGAGTGAAGGGGGACTTGATGACAGTCTTCAAATATGTCATGGGCTGTTACAAAGAAGATGAGCAATTGTTCTCCATGTTCACTGAAGGTAGGAGAAGTAAATGGCTTAATGTGCAGCAAGGAAGACTTAGGTTAGCGATTAGGAAAAACTGACTCTGAGGCTGGTTAAAAGCTGGGATAGGTTTTCAAGGGAGGTTGTGGAATTCCCCTCACTGAGGGGTTTTAAAGAACAGGTTGGACAAACACCTGTCAAGGATTATTGATATTTACACGGGTCTGCCTCGGTGCAGGGGGCTGGAGTAGATAACCTCTCAAGGTTCCGGTTAGCCCGGCATTTCTATGCTTCCATGGCTCTGCATTGGCTATTATTCACACAGGCTCTCCCCTGCAAAACGCAAATATTGTCAGACGAAAGTCGACACTGTCACGTTATTTTTTGTACTCTTTGCAAGTGGTTAATGGAGCCGTGTAAAGCTAAAAACAAACACCCACAACTGATGCCCTCATTGCCCATTTTACATGGAAACTTTTGGCCTCCGGGGTTTTTCACAAACAATTTCTGAAGTCAGTTGGGTTTGTATTTTTTTGCTTAGCTCTTTATATTAGATGAATCCCAAGGTCAAATTGGGAGGATGCAGGAAGTGGAACTCGTCCAAGTCCATCCACAAACCAAGTTCCACCCTCTCCAGATGCCAGCATCTGATGCTGCTCTCAGGAGATTGTAAACATGGTAAAATGACGATCACGTGCTCTCTGATGCCCACTGCTGTCCTCGGGTCCTCAGTGAGCTCGGATGTCCTGTGAGGTCCTTGGGCCTGGCCGCTCCACAGTAAGGACATGGGTGGCCCATGGGATTCTTGGGCCTGGCTTCTTGATTGAAGAAACAAATAAATGATGGTTTCTTGTAGGCCAGAGGTGGCAATAATTTTTGCCCAGGACACCCTGGAAGGGGTGGTGCCTAAACAGGAAGGGGCGGGGCCACCCCACCCCCAGATCATGATTGGTCTGAGGGTGGGGGAGCCCCTTTGCCCCCCCTTCCCACTAGGCATCCATGCCCTGGAAGAGGCTTGGCATGCTCCCCCACCCTCAGGCCAATCAGGGCCTCGGGGCAGGGGAGCGCCGGAAGCTTCCTCCCGCCCGGTGAGAAGCACGTGGCACTTTGATGTGCTACGGTCTCCTCGCAGGGTGAAGGAAGCTTCACGCAGCTCCCCAGGCCCTGATTGGCCTGGGGGCCGGGGAGCGTGCGAAGCCTCCTCCGCTCTCCCTTCCCCGCCCTGTGAGCAGTGCACGGCGCTTTAAAGAGCCACATGCTCCTTGCAGGGTGGGAGGAGGCTTCCCGCACTCCCCTACTCCCAGGCCCTGATTGGCCTGGGGGTTGGGGAGCATGCTCGCAGGGCGGGGGCAGAGTGGATCTGGCCCACGGAGGCCCTTTTGCCCACCCCTGTTGTAGGCCAACGAATTCTGCCCCCAGAATGAGCGCTTGCTGCAAATAGATGGTGCACAACATGTATAACATGACAGTCTCCTTTCTAACAGGCTGCATTGCTCAGGGAAATTGTTAGAACTATTAGTATGTATAGTATCCATACACTGGCATCTGCATTAACACTCTGAATGGGGCAGTTCGCAGCTCAGAGCTACTGTTGCAGGCTCTTTGCAAATTCAGGCAGAAATTTCTGATATTGGAGAAGGAGGACACTAAAAAATGAGACCCTCCGATGACTGCAAACTCCTACTGTCTGGAAATACTTTGATTATTTTTTTTTTTTTTACAAGTGCAGTGAAGCAAAATCTTAAAAAAATTAAAAATTAAAATTCACTAAAAGGAGTATTAAATTATGTAAAAAGAAATCCAAGTACAAACTTCATCTTGTCCTCTCAAGTAGATATTTTAAGGAGCAGCTGATGTGGAAAACAAATGGAATTCACTTGTGAAACAGCAAAGAAATTCCCAGGCTACATTAGAAAGAGACAAAGTGAATGAAAAACAAAGATGACCAGGAATGACTTTTATATAGCGCTTCAATTTTTTTAAAAGGACGATTGGACTTTTCTGTGCAACAAAAATAGGCATTGCTTTAGGGGCGGGGGTGGAAAATGGAATGATGCTGCTAAATCCAGGAATAAAATCCAATTTTCAAAAGGGATTACAAATCCCTGGTGAATACAGCATGCTGGGCAGAGATGGAGATAAGAGTTCAGCTGAGCAATTTGTATTCCCATTCTCCTCTCCTAAACATCCCTTTTGGACAGAACTAGCAATCAGGAGAGGTGAGGTTTTGAATCCAGGGCTCTGCACAGCTAGTGGTTGGTTTCAGTTCCCATCTTCGTTGCATTCTCTACAGTTGAAAGGCCTGTGAACCCCAGGGTTTAGTTGGGGCCTGAAGATGGCAATTCAATGAGGCCTAAACACTGGGGGTGTTTCATCTGGAATGCTCTAACGCCAGCATGGGTGAGGGGGAAAGCAAGTTGGATAAATATTCCGGTTAGCATGGAATGCCAGTTTTGTGAGCAGCCTGGCGTGGTGCAGTATGTCGGGAATATCTGTAGATGTAAAGCCCAGGAGGGATCTCAGATCATCCAATAGGAGCACCAGTACAGCACGGGGCCGGGAGAACCTCACCCAGGGATTCCTGTGTCCAGGAATTAGCTGGAGCAGATCATTTTACCTTTTGTGCTCTCCGACCCCCAGCATGTAACCGTGAAAGGGGCCCATTTCACCATGTAACATCCACAGTTTCGAACCCGAACCGACTCCGGGCGTAAGCAAACAGCAGCCGCAGCTGGACAATGGAAATGCCGCTCGACGAGGAACCAAACCTGCGGGGCAGGTTCCAGAATGGAGCCAGCTGCCTCTCTTCGTGGACGTTTCAGTGACGTTCGTGTGGATGTTTGTAATCCAGATGTTATCAAGAGCATGTGCAAAATGGTTATCACTCATTTTAATTTCCTTCAGCCGTGTAAACAAGTCCCGCGAGTGATGCAATTAGTCATAATCAACTCAGTTTCGTGTAAGCTAGCAAGAGATTACAATGGAGCATCTTCTTGGGCCTAGCTCCAGGCAAAAATCCCATTAATTTCAACAGGAGTCCAGTTGTCTGAACTGTGTGAATGGTTAGCCTCAGCCAAGTGCCTCGCAGGTAGTCCTGATGTAGGAGTGACCCGCTGTGGCATCAGATCCTTCCAAGTCAGTGTGGAGAACAGTGTAATTGCTAGCTGGGGTTGCCAGGTGTCCGGACTGTGCGTTATTCAGGTTCCCTGTCCCGTCCGGTAAAAATACCGGACATGTGAAATGTCTGGTATTTCCTGTTTCACTTGGACGGAAGCCCGGTGGGCACAATTTTCCCCTACCGCGTCTGGCGGGGGAGTGAGGAACGCGGGAAGCCCATCAGGGACAATTTTCCCCTGCCGTGTCTGGCAGGGGTGGGGGAGTGAGGAGTGCAGGGCCATTTAAAGGCGCAGTGCTTAACAACTGTGGTCTCCCTCCTTTTTTTTTTCCTCAACAGACTTTTTTCCCCGTGTTTTTTTTTGGGATGGGAGGGGGAAGGGAGAGGGTGTTTGGTATTTTTTGTTAAACCATCTGGCAACCCTATCTAGCACAGATGGAAGGGAGGCATTTTTCCCTTCACCTTTGCAGCCCATGTAGCCATGGTCCACACTAGGACTTTACTGAACTAACCCCCCTTAGGTCGAATTTATAAGCATAGCCGCCACACTACCGCTTAATTCGAAATTGTGCTCCTGCTTTTCATCAGGAGTAGCACTAATTCCGAAAGAGTTATTTCGAAATAGCGGTAGTGGGGATCGCCGGTTCGACATACCGACTCCCCAGAGTCATTCCAGCGAATGAGTCCCCAGGGTTTCCTGGGGCCCTAAGACTGAGGTAGCGCGTCCACATTAATGGAGCCTGCCTCAGGACTCATTTCGAGGATGCGCCATTTCAAATGCGTTATAGCGGGAGATAGGTTGAATGTAGTTATTTTGAAACAGTTTCCTCGTGTAGACGTAGTCTTGTAGTGAACGCGTCTCTCTGTGAAGAGAGCAGCACGCATCTTGCGTGGAGGCCATACGTGGGGGCTAGACGCCACTTTGGCTTCATGCTCACGCTGCACGGGGCTCGGTTTCACCCTAAACGTTTTCATCCTCTGGTGGGAACCCCCAACCTTTGTTTTCTCCAAGCACCCTGGCTGAGTCATGCCTCGTGCCCCGGAGGGAGAGCCCTTTGCGGGGGCTTTCGGCTCCCTCGCAGGCTGGGCCGCCAGGGGCTTGTTCCGAACCCCGTTCCATCTGGCTGTCTAGAATGCAAGCTAATTCCCTCCGGGGGAGGGTCAGGGTGCTATGGCTTTGGCGTGTGCTTCCCCCGCCATGAGCCGGGCCTTAGGAATGAGTGGTGGGAGAGAGGGAGTTGTTTATCCTAGCACTTGCCAAGTTTTCACTGTTTATCTTACTTTAAAGTCAACAGTGTAAAGTCTTAATCTCCTGTGTCATTCAAAGGCCTCCCGGCTCCTCCTTGGTTTGCGGGGGAAGGGTATTGCCGCGGGCCCTTTCTGCTGTTCTGGCTGGGAGCAAGGAGGGGCGGGGGAGGGAAAATGATTTGGAGCAAGGCAGGAACAAAGGTGCATGATGATTTCAGGGCCATTGCGGGGGGGAGGGCGGGCGCAGCAGGGTGCCCCTAGTAGTCTGCTGGGGCAGCTGAAGGATTCTAGCAGGACGCTGCTAAAATCGACATCCAGTTGTTCTAGTTACTGGCTGGCTGCGACAACTGGCCCTTATTCTGCTGCGGCACTGAGCTCTGTAGCCAGGAGTGGTGCTGGGGGGGGCGTTGTGGGGCTATAGCCACCCCAACATTTGCCATAGCTGTCCGGGTGGTTAAACACTGGAATAAATTGCCGAGGGAGGTTGTGGAATCTCCATCACTGGAGATATTTAAGAGCAGGTTAGACAGACACTGGTCAGGGATGATCTAGATGGTGCTGGGTCCTGGCATGAGGGCAGGGGACTGGACTAGATGACGTCTCGAGGTCCCTTCCCTTCTGTGATTCTATTCTGCATGTGGACGGAAAAGATGAGAGGGACTGTCGGTGGCGGGAGAGGTTTCTTAGGGCTTGTCCGCCTTAAACGGTTTTGCTGCGTTAACCGTACGGGTGTAGCTGAAGTGAGCAAAATCCCTAGCATGGCTGCAGCGATCCGGGGATAAAGACGCTCCCGGCTTGGGAAGGGAATGAGCAGTACCAGGGCAATGCGACGGCCGCTGCACGCCTATAACCACGTCGGTAACAAATCACACGCCTGTTCGGAACGTCGCTAGACCCTAAGACTGAATAGAGACAAAACTAGTTCTACGCTGAGGGCGTGGAAGATGGTGAGTGCCTGGCATTAGCTGAGGGTATTGGGAACAGAACTTGGAACAACAGGATCATACCAGAATATATCGGCATGCACGAGTAGGTCATGCTGGAGGGGGAGAGGCGGCGGTGTTGGTGGAAGGAAGCATCCTTTCCTACTTAGCTAAGGTTTTATTTAAAACCCAGTAGGGCTCATTTGGGGGGCACTTTTCCACGGTCTCCCTCCCTGGCATGGCTTGGAGAGGAAGGTGTTTGTGGGCACCCACAAAGCCGCCCCTAAAATATTGGACAGCAGCCATTTTCATCACTTCTGCATGAGCCAAGCCCCCTGTCCGCCGGCCCGTGCGTGGTGAATACAAAGACCTGCATTTCCCTGCCCGACTGTGCTCTCTTGAGCTGCGGTGTGGCCCAGCCCAGGTCTGGGGCAATTAAACACCCAGAAGCAAAGGCTCCTGAAAATCCCAGGCAGCGGTTGCTGCTCTGGGGAGCGGCTGGTAGTGCCGGAGCCTTTTTTACGGGTGGGGCGCACATGAAAAATGCAAGCGCCGCTTTACAAGTGCCAGCGCCCACGCCAGCCTGGTGAGCAGGAGGGAATGAAATAAGGTCACGCTGGTGGTGGGGATGGTGGAGGAGAGAAAAAAACACGTTAAAGTGGGCGCTTTCTGGTAGCCCAGCTGAGGGGGCCTGGCCTGTTCCTCCCTAGCTACACTGTGTGTCTACAAAGACCTCTTCACCTTGGGCCCAGACAGAAAGTGTCCGCCGCTTCCTTTTGAGCAGCAGGCGGTTTTTATGCAGGTGAGCAGCTGTGCCCGAGAGGGAAAGGGCAGGAGAAGGTCACCATGAGAGAAGGTGGCCGTGAGATGTCTCCTTTCCTGCCAGCCCCGAAGAGCAACTCTCACGTTGCCTCTCTACAGAGTCCAGTGACCGCTGGGCTTGGAGTGCAGCGGTTCCCAAACGGCAGATCCCAACCCAACCCGCATCTGGGCGCTCACTTCCCCATGGCAGCTGACTTTCTGCCCAGGGGCCCACCTGCTTCCTGCATCCTGCTTTAGTGTGACCTCAGCCAGGTTGCTGTTCCAGCTACCACCCCGGCCTTGGCCCCATCAATCCACCCCCCCCACGTATTGTACTTGTTGGCAGAGGGTTGCCGTCAGGCACTCTTGGATTATCACAGCGCGTTTGTACGGAAGGGTAACAACAGGCTAAGTGCACAGGTGTTGTGGTTCAGTGCCGGGCCACTTGGATCCAAAGCATAAATAAACTGGCCATGGGAGAAAGTTGGAAATGGAGATTTTGATCCAGATAGACTGGGCTATTAGAGCACAATGCTACTTGCTGTAATCACAGGCCAGGTCTACGCTACAGGGTGTCCCTGCTTTCAGTCGCCCTGCTATACATCCGACCCGCACTAAAGTCGTTGACGCTTGTAGGAACTGATGCGTTACAAGTCCTCCCGTTCCCCGCTCTTAAGTCGCGCAAAAAAACCCCAACCCCAAACAGTTTGTGCAAATGCAAGCGGCTGTGGGAAATAAATTCCCTGCTGTAAGTTGTTTTGCCATCAGTCCAGGGCTACGTCTACATTGGTGGCTTCTTGTGCAAAAACTTGCTGGGTGTCTACACTGCACGCGCGTTCTTGTGCAAGTAAATTTACAGTCTAGCATCGGAAAACAGGGCTTCTTCCGGAAGAGTTATTCCTCTCCCCATGAGGTATAAGCCCTCTTGCGCAAGAGGGCAGTGTACACAGGCAACATGAATTTCTTGCACAAGAAACCCCTATGGCTAAAATGGGCATCAGAGCTTTCTTACGCAAGAGAGCGTCCACACTGCCATAGACGCTCTTGTGCAAAAGCACATGGCAGTGTAGATGCGCTCTTGCTGAAGACTTTTTGTGCAAGAACTCTTCTGCAAAACAGTTCTTGCGCAAGACGCTGCCAGTGTAGACGTAGCCCAAGTGTTTTGGAACGTATCTTGGAGTTATAGCAAGCACAGCCAGTACAGGAGAAGGTCCAATTCAGATGTGCAACTCCCGCTATGTAATTACGTAGCTGGAGTCGACATGCCTTGTTTCGAGTTTCCGCGCTGGGTAAGTCGGCGTGTGCGTGTGAGATCTCTTCTTGCCAATGTCAGGCTGGGCAGGGCTGAGGTTTGTGAGCAATTCCCCCCACGTCTGTTTTGAACCACCATTTGCACCTCGTGGGCGCATGCCTGGATGGTTTTGTATACATATACATAGTTGGACTGGCTCTGTGAGTCTCTGCAGTAGGGATGCGAATGGGTAACCCCGTCCCTTGGACCAGCCCCCTGCTCACAGCCTGCCACTCCGGTCTTACCAGGCCCCCCACGCGGGGCCACCAGCAGGAAGCCGGCCCCACATGGCTGGTGGCTGGGATCCCATCTAGTCAGTTAATGTTTAACCAGTTATCTGAGTAATCGGGATTTTACATCCCTAATCTGCAGTCTCTCTCTCCACCCACTCGGCCATAGAAAACAATGTAGGCGGCTGGTCTGGGGTCATTCTAGCAATAGTTGGTAGCTTTTGGTGACTGCAGTCACACTCCGGCACGTTCTATCTCCTAGGGGCTTTGCCCTTTCTTAGTCCGGCTAGATTTGCCACGACTAGGACCTGGTGCGGTTCAAATAGCGGCAGCTTTCGGTCCAGATGCGGTGTCAGTATCGATGTTCCACGGCCGTAAGGATCAAACGGTTTTTATTCCGGCAGGCGAACATTTGGCTGGCAGCAGCTGTGCGCGTGTGGGGTGATGGACCCCCAGCAGCGGGAGCTGTCTGCTTGTTCAAAACCAAAACGGGAAGGCAATGTTTATTTGCATATGCAAATTATTTGCAAATTGACTAATTTGCATGTCGCGCCAGACAAGGAGCGGCGCGAGGCGGGGCAGAAGTGGCGATGAGTGGTGTCCGTGATTTCTAATGGAGGGACGATGTTGGAACAGCCCTGCGGCTTGCTCAGACCACTCTTCAGACCCCATGGGCTGGTGGAAACTTTTTGTTTTGGTTGCCGTTGCTGCACAGGGAGCACTCACTAGTAAGTGACCAGCCCCGTGAGTGAGCGGGACCACGCTCCCTTGCTGATCGCTGGCAGCAAACTCGAACATGCTTCGTTTTATGGGCCAGTGAACCTGGGCGTACGCATTGGCTGTCAATAACCCCCCCTCCCGTTCCGAGTGCCTACGCAATGCAAGCCCTGGCAGCCCTAAATCCCACAATTTCATCAGAAGCTTAAACTTGGTGTCTGCTTCCCGGCCGTTCTTTATCGGTTTGGGTTCAGCCCCGTGTCCCACCGGCCTCACCCCACAAATCCTGTCTGGCGCCGTTAAATCCCGCGCAGCCGTGTCGGTCCCGTGGCGTCTCCACCGCGCTGTACGCGGCGGGCTCCCCGCCAGCCCTAGGAAACCAGGACACGAAAAGGGGCCGCTTCTGAGCCAAGGCGAGCAGCCCGCAGTCCCAGCAGCGTTGCCAGGGCGGGGTTCCTGCAAGAGGGCAGAACAGCCTGAAAGGGGCGTGTGCTGAGCCTTCCACAACCTCAGCGGGTGTAAATCCGCCTAGCGCCACTGATGCCTGACCTACACCAGCTGAGGCCCTGGCCCTCCCGTCCCTGTCGGTGCCTGCCCATGGCAGTGGCTCCCTAGGAGAGAGAGGCTGCTTCCTGCAGGGCGCACAGTGGGATGGACGGCGCCTGGCCCTTGCTCAGCTGAAATACCCTGTGGGTTCTGTGTTGAGGCCCATGCAGCTGAGGGTGGCAAGGTCCTTGCGGGTGTTGGGCTGGTGAGACCCATATGTGCTGGGGAATGTTTGGGGTGGCTGGGGAGGGTTTGAGGCTAGTGAGGCCCTATGGCTGTGGGGAGTCTTGGACAGGCGAGCCCCACATGGCCTGTCTTCTGACTGACCCATGGCAGGTGCTTCAGCACAGGGCACTTATCAAGCGATCCATTCCCTGTGGTCCAGTCCCAGCTTCTGGCAGTCAGAGGTTAAAGGCCTTCCAGAGCATGGCGTTGAGACTCGTCCCCATCCTGGTTAATAGCCAGTGCTGAATGCCATGCACTGACCTCGTTCTTGTTGATAGTTTTGGCCTTCACTACCTCCTCTGGCGAGGAGTTCCACAGGTTGAACATGGGCGTGTGCCTGCATTCCTTATGTTCATTTTAAACCTGCGGCCTGTTAAGGTCAAGGGGTGACTCCTGGTTTTTCTGTTATGGGGAGGGGTAAATAACACGTCCTTACTCATTTTCTCCACAGCATTCATGATTTTATAGACTGCTGTCATTTCCCCTCTTAGCTGCCCCTTTTCGGAGCTGAACAATCCCAGTCTTTTAAATCTCGCCTCACACAGCTCACGCCTGTAATAATTTGTATTGCCCTTCTCTGGACCTGTTCCAGTACGGCTTTTTGCGAAGGGGTGTCACTCTGTTGGCGGTGTGGGTGTGCCCCGGGTCTGTACAGCACCAGTGTGACGTTTTCTGTTTTCCTAGCTAGCCTTTGCCTAATGGTGGCTGCCAGTTGTCTGTCACCGTAGCGAGAGCCGATGTTTTCAGAGACTCCAGCGTCTTTCTTGAGGGGTAACCGCTCTATCACTTTGCATGTCCAGTGGGGACTGTGTTTTCCAAGCTGCATTACTTTGCACTTAGCAGCACTGAATTTCACCTGCCAGTTTGTTGCCCAGTTTAGCTCTCTGAGCTTGGGACATGGACAGTGAACTATGCCCTCGCAGTGGGAGCCCTGGTCCCCGCACAGTGGCCTATTCGGAGAAGTCCGGCCGAGGGGGAGGCTTTTCAGCTAGCTGCCACCCCTCTCGCCTGTTCCCCCACGGCTGCCCTGTCACGTCCACACCCAGCCCTGCTCTGATGGCAGCGACGCGCAGAGCCGCCGGCAGGGCCGCGTTGTGGCTCAGGAGGGGCCGACAGGCGGGACACGCGCGCTGGCGTTCTGAACGCTGCTGTTTGGTAACCATGACCTCTCCTTATTCTTTTCTTGCAGATGAGCTCACAGTGCCTGCACTTTACCCCAGTAGCCCTGAAGTGTGGGGGCCGTACCCTCTGTACCCAGCGGAGTTAGCGCCTGCTCTACCTCCTCCTGCTTTCACCTACCCCGCTTCACTGCATGCCCAGGTAACGGAGACCACCCAGCCACAACTGCGCTCACTCTCCCAGCAGGCCTCTCGAAGCTGGGCCCCTGGGCACACTGTACGACTAACCCCTGCCCGGCTAACAGACACATCTCCAGGAGATGGATGATCTCACCTCCTCGGCGGGCGGGTGGGGACAGACTTTCCGACGGGACAGCACCTGCTGCCTGATGTCTCCCAGACACCTCTCTTCTTTAACCCTTTCGCTTCCCTTCACACAAAGGGCCCAGAAGGCAGCTGTAGAATCGACCGGGTAGCGTAGAGCCCCGTCCATTGGCGTCTCCCTGGAGATGTGTTCTGGGCAGCCCAAGCTGGCACTCCAGGCTGGTTCTCTGGAAGGCAATTAGTGTGTGTGTGTGGGGGGGGGGCGCGCAGTGTGCGTTCGGAGTGGGCCACCTGGAAGGAGTATGCGAGGAGCTAAGCCTCTGAGTAGCAGGAGCCCCCCGTGGTCTCTGTGACAGCGCGCTGTGGGCAGGCAGTCAAAGCAGCCTGCATTTCGTGGAGGGACAGAGACCCTGTTCCAACCTATTACAGAGCGGCCTGCGTTCCTAAGGGGGCGTGTGGACAGCACGCGGGAGCATTCACACTGAGATAAGCAGCAGCAGTAAGGCCAGTCTGAGTGCTGTGACTCCCTTCTCTTCCACCCCTGGACCCAGCACCACAGAGAGCAGAGCCCATGAGCCAACACCTGGCACCAAAGATCATCCACACAACCCTGTGGCCCGCACTGCCCAAGGTCACTACCTGGATCAGCACCAGGACATGCCCACGCCAGCCAGAGCGCTGGGCACGCCACAGCCGCTGCGGTGCCTTTCTGTTGAGCCAGGCCACTTAGCCTCTCAGTTTGGGCCCAGTTTGGGGCGATTTCTGCAGCTGAGCCCTTGTTCCTCAGGCTCCGTTCAGCAGGTCAAGCCGGAGTTTGACACAAACGCGGCCACAGTCTGACGAGAGAGGCCGTTTTAGCGCCATTGGCCTTCTGAGCTGTGCCACCCTCCGGGGAAGGGCCATTCCCGATAGGCTGCCAGATAACTTGCGGCAGGGGAGACTCATTCTTGGACAACGCCTCTAAATCCGGAGCCAACTGTATCTGCTCCCCAGTCTGGGGGTGGTTGTCCTCCTTCCACGACTGGTGCTGAAGGCTTTCCGCTGCGCTGAGCCCCAGGGTTACAGACTAGCGCATGGCTGAAAGGTAGCCAGGCTTCCCTAGGCCCAGGGTACAGGGGGGAGAATGCCCATTCACAGAGCCTCTGGGACGGGGACCGTGCTGGGTGGGGTGTACGTGTCAATCTGGGTTGGGTGTACGTCAATCCAGCCCCTGAAAAACCCCACTGCTGGCTGCTAGGGCCTGACACGACAACTAGGATCACGCACGTCTGTTTTGGCCTGCAAAGGATCTTTTCCCACCCTCAGCCCCATGGGATCGGAGCCATTTTCCCGAGTACGTTGAGTGGCGTGACTGGCAGCCGTGGTGCGTTTCTCCCTCCGGGCTTTGAACCCACGTGGCCTTACGGCCTTTGGCGCTTGTTCCCCCACGGCTCAGCCGTTCCGATCATCTGGTCTGACAGCCTTGGCCACGCAGCCTGTGTAGCGCCTGTATACACCTTCTAGTTAGTGCCGAAGCGGGGGGAAAAGTCCCCCATACTGCCACAGGACGCGCTTGTTAAATTCTCCAGCTCCCCTCCTGAGGAGTGTGACTGTAAACCTTTCCATCTGCCCTCTGTTCTTCACCTCACCCGGCTGTGGCTGATAAAGCAACCCCACCTCCCTTCTGGGGGGGTGTGCTTGTCAGAAGGGGGGAGTCTAGCCAGGCACCTTCTGTAACAGGGAGCAGGACAGACCCCTGTGTGTGAAAGAGCCAAGCTTTGGAGATGGAGGCTCTGGACGCGAGAATGCGTGTGGGGCATAATCACTGCTCCCTGGAAGCCGGGCTCAGGAGAGATTCCAATGCTGCCTGGCTGGTGAGCAGAGCGCCTGCAGAGAGGCTTGTGTTTCTCTGGGTGGTGCACATCTGCACATGCCTTGGCGCATGTCACAAAATGTATTCTGCACATGGACGGAAGAGATTAGTGGGAACATTGGGCACAATCCCACCCACGGAGCATGGAGGTGAATGCCGTGCTAGCTCCAAGCAGACTGACTAGAGTTAACTTCCATTAAGGTAGTGTCCTAGTACAGAGACGGCTGCCGGTGGACAGTGCCCGGGCGTGTAGCCGGCACGCCATCCCAGGGCGCTTAAGGTCCTGCACCTGGCCGTGAAGCCCTGATGCAGGATGTTCTCTTTGGCCTGGCTGCCCCTATGACTCTCAGAGCCCGCGGATGGTTTATCCTTCCTGTGCCTTTGCAGACAGGACGTGTATTTGTTTCACATTTTACCTGGTGCACAGATGCTTTGGTGAGAGGAACCATATACCTGTGTGCATGTGTGTAACTAATTAAAAGAGACCCAAAGGAAAAGCTGCTGTTCAAGCAATGAGACGTTAACGTCTCTTGTTGCCCCACACAGGAGCTCTCCCAGCCCTTTAAAGGGCCGGGGTGGCTGGTGCCCCGTTGCCAACTTGCACCACTGTGGACAAATAGCCACGCTGGGGTATCCTGCCGGGCCACAGGCTCGACAAGATGCCCTCCAGCTGGTGTAAAACCCCAGCTCTTTCCTCCTTCCCTCGGCCTAGGGAGGTCAGACCATGGCAGTTGTGGAGGGAGGCTGTAAATCAGAGGTGGGGAACCTAAAGCCTGGGCACCAGATGTGGCCCCTGGCTTCCCAGGAGCTGGTCCCTGAGGCTCAGGGCTCCCCTCAGCTTTGGGGAGCCTGCGCTGACACTCCAGCCCTACTGCCATCTCCCTGTGGGGCTGGAGCACACAAAATCTATTAGCCTGGACCATCCCACCCCCCCCAACCTCTGGTCTGCGAGGGGAATAGTTTCTGCTTCTCAGTCGGGGGCCACATAGTGAGGGTTTTATTTTGTTTGCGTGCAGCCCCCCGACTGATTTTTCTGTGGGTCAGCGGCTCCCGACCCAAAAACAGTTCCCCAGCCCTGCTCTAAATACACACGCTGATGAGCTCTTCTGAAAAACTGGCCCATAACTCATCACCAGCCGCTCCCGGTGCACCCCATGGGGGCGATGGGCAGCTTTTGGCTGGTCCTTCGAGTCTCGAGAGCTGCAACAGGAAGCCATGATCCGGGGCATAGGCCAGGGCTGACGGCAAGCACAAGCTGCCCCTTGGGGCTGCTCCACTGCTTGCTGACTCTGTAACTTAGCAGGCCATGGCCCTGGAGGGGCCAAAACACTTGACCCTGGATTTCCTCCCCCTTGGCAACTTAACATCCCTGAAGCTGGCTTGCCCGGTGCAGCACTTCCAGCTGCTAAGGCCGGGACCGTGCCTACGGAAACGGAGAGAGTCGCCGGAAACGCGTGAACTCCAGCGAGAGCATGAACATGGGCTTGAAGCAAAGTGACCATGACAGGGATGGAAAGGAAAAGGAAGGCCGTGCAGCGAGCCATGTTTTATTCACCGCTGGGGGAGCAGGCGGCAGGCGAACGCAGCCAAGTGGAAGGCGGAAACGCCACCGAACTTAGGCGCTGTCGCAAGTCACTTTTCTGCTCGTTGAAACCTGCAGCTGGGGCCCCTAATGGCCCTCAAGAGCAGGAGTGCAGTAGTTAAAAATTAACCAGCGTGAGCACTAATTAAATATGGATGATGAGTGCTCGCTGTGGGCTTGGCCTGCCACCAGGCTCAGCACGCCTGGCTGCCCCCTGCTCAGCTCGGCATGGCAGGCAAATCTAGTTACATGTGGCTCCCTCCACAAAGCCACATGTAACTAGAGTGTTGTTGGACAGCACGGATTTGGACCATCCCTGCCTGTCTAACTTGCTCTTAAATATCACCAATGATGGAGATTCCACAACCTCCCAGGGCAATTTATTCCAGTGCTTAACCACCCTGACAGGAAGCTTTTCTGAATGTCCAAACTAAACCTCCCTTGCTGCCTGTTGCTTCTTGGCCTATCCTCAGCAGTGAAGGAAAACAGTTTTCCTCCATGTAACCACCATTTATGTACTTGAAAACGCTTATGGTCCCCTTGCTTTTCCAAACGAACTCATCCCAATTCCATCAATCTTTGCTCATACGTCATGTTTTCTAGACCTTGGATTATTTTTACTGCGCTTCTCTGAACTCCGTCCAGTTTGTCCACATCTTTCCTGAAATGTGGCACCCAGAACTGGACACAATACGCCATTGGAGGCCTAATCAGCGCAGAGTAAAGTGGAAGGAGGACTTCTCATGTCTTGCTCACAACACTCCTGCTAATAGAGCCCAGAATGGATTGCTTTGTTTTCCAGAAGTACTGCTTGGGTGGGCTGGCATTTTCCATTCTGTTCCTGTGCAACTGACTGTTCCTTCCTAAGCAGAGGACTTTGCCTTTATTGAATTTCATGCTCTTTACTGTAGACCAGTGCTCTGGTTTTTCCAGATTATTTTGAATTTTAATCCTGTCCTCCAAAGCACTTGCAATCCTTCCCCTTGGTGTCAGCCGCAAACTTTGTAAGTGTACTTGCTCTGCCAGTGGTCCCCACTCTCTTTATACAGGGGCCTGGCAAAACCATTCACAAACTTTGGGCGAACTGGCAACATTTTATTTGCATATTCATTTGCAAATAAAATACCAGCCCAAACCCCTCGAGCATCCTACCCAGCGCAGGTCACTGACCCCAGCATCCCCTGCACCCAACCCGTCCTCCCCCGTGCCAGCCTCCCACCCTCAGAGCCCCCCACTGCCAGCCCCTCTTAGAGCTCCCACCTGCAGAGGCTGCCCTGCCCCCCTCACCTAGCCCTAGGCTGCCTCCCGGCTGAGCACTGCTGCCCGGGTCACAGCTGCTCTAAGGATGCTGTGCTGCCCTTCCATTGTGCAGCAAAGTGCTCTTCCATGTCCAGGAACAGACCCCGCCCCTGCCTGGTGCTGGTTGGTTGGCTGAGGTGAGGCAGGGCAGGACACGCCTCTCCCAACAGACGTGGTAGGAGCAGTGTACCCCACCCCCAGCACCTACGTGGCCTGGCAGCAGGCGGTTGGGAACTGCTGCTCTATGCTGTCAGCTAGATCATTGATGAAGATATTGAAGAGCCCCAGAGCCAGAGCTGATCATAAGAACATAAGAACGGCCGTAGCGGGTCAGACCAAAGGTCCATCTAGCCCGGCATCCTGTCTGCCGACAGTGGCCAGCACCAGGTGCCCCAGAGGGGGTGGACCGAAGACAATGATCAAGCGCTTTGTCTCCTGCCATCCCCCTCCAGCCTCTGTCAAACAGAGGCCAAGGACACCATTTTATCCCCTGGCTCATAGCCTTCCATGGACCACTTTGGCACCCCGCTTCTAATGCCCTTCCAGCGTGACTGTGGACCACTGAGAACAACCCTCCGAGAACAGGCTTCCAGCCAGTTATTACACCCATCTTATAGTCCTCTAGCGCAGTGGGAGTTCCCTAATTTAATGAGAGCAGCACACAAGACCCTGTCAAAAGCCTTACTAAAGTCTAGGTATCCCACATCTACCGCTCCCCCCCATCCACAAGGCTTGTTATCCTGTCAAGGAAAACAATGGCTAAAGCTGCTCAGCAATAGTCAGCTAGTATTTCATTCCCAATTAACTTAAATAAGAAAGTTAAATAAGGTAGAGCCCTTGAGCCCTTTGCAGTGCGGTAGCTGGTGATCTGAAAGCACTTTTGTGGAGGAGAGTTGACGCCAACATTATTTGACACTAGGGTTGAGCAAGCGGCTTTGCTTTAACAACAAACTTCCGATTTGGCTGCACGTCCATATTTTCAGATACTGCTAATTACAGGAAGAAAGATGCTAAATATTATTGCAGATATGTACTTGCCTTGTCAAATAGCATTTGGCAGGCAGCACCTGGAGTGTGGCTGAGACACAGAAAAAAAGCAAAAAACTTACTCGGTTAGCGAATTACAAGGGACTGCAGATAGCAATACAATTCTCCCTTCTCGAGAGACAGAATTATTTAATAGGCACCTTCGGCAAGTCTAACCATGTGTGAGAGAGAGCTTTATTGCTCCTTTATCAACCACTTTACAGCTGATGATTTGTACAGAGTTCTGGGCAATGGAAGAGAGTCAGGGTTAGGTCTTGCACAGATGAATGTAAAAGCCAGCATGATCTCTGCACAACTCTTCTGGGCGGTAACTGAGCAAGCGCACACCGGTGAAGCATGGCTAGGCCGGGTCACTGCTGGAGGAGGAGCCTGACTACACATGCCTACGTGTGGCCCTGGGAACAGAACGCAGACGCTGTCGCTCAGTTGTGAACCGGCCTGGTGCTAGCGGGTGTGGTGTCGGAGCGTCATGGTCGTTTCTTGCCATTAGATCTCACATCTAATGTCCCACATTCAGCTGTCTCGGGGCACATTTTAATTTGCAGAATTAGGCATTCCACCTACTCATTTAGGGGTGGAAATCCTTTGCTTCCTCTTGTCTTTAACTGTTGTATAGCGTTGCCGTGTGTTGTCAAAAATCGTCCTTGTGCCAGCATTTCAATTTGTGCAAATGCCTGGCATTCTTAGAGCTGAAGGGCACTTATATCCGCAGTCGTCGTCGTAGAAGGGAAAGCGCCAAAACGTTTGCTGCTATCTCTGGTATTTCTTCACGTAAGCTCCTTTTCAGCGTAATGAAAACACAGCTGCAGCCCTAATGGTTTGCAGGGCTAGTGGTCAAGAGCTTCTACAGATGCAGCTGGCCACACGATTTCCTAGTGGCGAACAGCTGAGGAATCGCAGTCTAAGTGAGTACCAGAGCTGCCGCGAGACCCCGCGAGAGGAATGATAAATAAATTAGTGAAAAACTGTCCCATTCCTCCCTTAATTCCCAGCCGGGGGTAAAAAGGTTCCCCTATTCCCAGGAGAAGGTAGCTCAGAGGAGCAGTGGGGCTTGGCCCACGGCAAACCGGAGCAGAAGCGACGTGGAGAGTTTGGGCCCTAGTGAAGCCAGGGCCAGTGTGACCGGGAAGTGAAGGGGCCACGTCTGTGCCCGTGCTCCCACCCCATACTTTGCTGATTTGTATTCACCAAGCAAGCAACTGTCCTGACCCTTGCCGGGGGCTGTTACCAATCGCGCAGGCCCTGGCCACGGCGAGCGCCTCACACCCGCCCTTATGCTGGTTGAAAAGGCCAGTGCCATAACGGGGCCTTAACAGCCCCACGTCAAGGGGCAGGGAGCCCCATCCGTGCCCAGGGTAGGGGGCATGCTGAGGGCAGAAGAGAGGTGCCGGGTGCATGACGTGGGCTCCCAGCAGTGCTGCAGCCCACTGTACAGCCTGGAGAGACTGCCACAACTAGCACCCCAGGGCTGTCTCCAGCGTGACCCACACGCGGGCTGGGGCAGAAGTTGTGCACCCCCCTCGGAGGCAGGTGGTCAGAGCTGCACGGCGTGGCACCCCCGCTAGGTAAAAGAGCCACCGGCCTGTCCCGGGCAGGGACACTGCAGGGCGTTTAAAGGCAGCCAAGCCCCAGCTGGCTTCTAGCAGCAATGGGCACGACGGCGCCACTCGCTCAGGGCTAGCACCCACCCTTACCGCACACGCCTAGGGTGAGAGACCTTTCTCTGTCGCTGCTGGGGCCCAAGGTGAGCGTGGTGGAAGAGAGCTGTCACAGGCACGGCCGTGGGAATCAGCCAGGCGCCTGCCTCGTCACCCTTTCCTCCCCGCCTCTCCGTAAAACACCATCGGCTCTTCATCCGTTTGGGTCCCCGGGCGCCTTTATCTACCCCACAGGTGGCACTGACCTCCACCCGCTGCGCCCGGACACTTGACAGCAGTTACACACAGTTAGCCTCCCCACGGCAGTCGCAAGCCCCCTCCCCGCAAGGCAACCAGCTCTGCTCTTGGACTCTTGAATTCATGGACTCAAAGGCAGCAAGCCGTAAGTCAGGGGGGTGTGTGTGTGTGTGTGTGTGTGTGGTCCCCGCCCCAATTTTTCTGTTGCACAGCAGGGATAGGGCAGCACATTGCAGGGGGGCCCAGGCCGTGCCCGTGAAGCTCAGTGGCCGTTAAACAAATTGCATCTCCTTTCAGCCCAGACTTGTCTACCAAGCAGCCAGCCAAACTCCCATTTCCTCTGCTGCTTCACACGCAGCCATGACCTCACCCTCTGGGGAGCAAGGCCAGGCAGCGGAGAGACGCGACGGCAATTACCCTAGCTCCAGACGCCGGGTGCCCTGTCTGAGTGTTTGACTGGCGCTCGGGTTCCCCTCAGCACAGGTACAGCTGCTGTTTAGGAGCCAGGCAGCATGAGCTGCTGTTTGTGTCCATGGCAGGGACGCGTCTCGCACTTGTACCGCAGCTCTCGTGAGGGTGAGTTGTTCGTGCGGCCTTGTGAGTACACAATTAAAAGTGCCAACACAGGAAGGGGCCCCGCCCACTGCCAAGGGCAGACCCCATTTGCCTACACGCTATCTGCAGGGGACAGGGAAACTGAGAAAACTGGTGGCTGCCTCCCATGGTTCCAGTGAGATTGCCTGTGGGCCTGCCTGCGATGTGACGGGCACGGGGACTGTGAGGAGCAGCAGAGACCCCACGAGGGAGAATGTGAAGGGAATCGGGAGCCTGATTTAATAGTGGCAGGGACATGGGGAGAGGCAGAGGAGAAGGATGGGATCAAATGGCAATGCCACCGTCTTGGGTGGGGTCAGGGGAGCAGCCAGCACGGGCAGGATTGCCATCTTGCAAAGGGTTCCGTCCTAGGATTTCAGCACCTGCAGAACACAAGAACTTTCTCTAATCTGGTGATTTTCCGGGCTGGCAGAGCACTGTGCAAGAGCCTCGGGGCTGGGGACACCGTGTCTACGCCCAGAGACTGCCATGAACTTCGCCCCAGCTACATAAAGACACTGCCCCGTGGGCCTTTCTCCATAAGCAAAAGCAAAAGCAAAGCACAACAAACAGCAACCGCTCGAGTTGAATATTTTGACGTCAGTGGCACCAGCTACCTTGCACTCAAGAGTTGAATGAGAGGATCTCGGGAACACTGCTATTCATTTTAACAATCCTTGGAACACTGGGAGGAGCATTCCAGGGACTGGAAAATAGCGAATGCTGTGCCGGTATTAGTATGAGCACGGTAACTGCAGGCCGCTTAGCCCGACATCAATCAGTACATTCTTAAAAGGCTGGCAGCAGAATTAAGAACAACCAGCACGGGTTTATGGAAAACAGGTATTGTCAAACAACCTTGTTATTGGATGCGCTGACAAGATCAGCTAATAAAAGCAAATGTATAACATAACGGATGTAAAATGATGGGAGTATTAACAGCCAAATGTAGTTCGCGCTTAATGCTATTTTGGAAAGCAGTGACTCTGAACGGGATTTGTTAATCCTGGTCGAAACAATCCGAACCAGACTTCATGGTGTGGTATGTGGTCTGAAAGCGAACATGAGCCTGGAATATGTAGGCAGGGGAGTATCAAGGCAGGAGCCAGGAGATGATGTTACCTGTGTCTGTGACCTCAACAAGACCATTACAGGAGATTGTGTTTGCACTTGGGAAGAAAACCAACCAAACAAGATCTTGATAAGTCAGAGAGGTCAGACAAGAGCTACAAGAGCTGGGGAACCAACCTTACAGGGGAGCGCGAAGAAGCTCAAGCTATTTAATTTATCCAAGGGAAGGTTCCAAAGTGACTTAATCATGGTCTACACGTGCTTACATGTGAAGAGCTCGGATAGTGAAGGTTTCTGCAGTCCCGCAGACAAAGGCAGAACAAGAGCCAATGACTGGGAGCTGGCGCTAGACAAAGTCAGACTTGCTGTTAAAAATGTCCATCTTCTGTCTAGAGTAACTCGTCACCGGAACAACTGATCCAGGGATATGGTGGCTTTGCCCTCACGTTGTGTCTTTAAATCAAGATAGAACTTGCGTTTCAGAAAGACGTGCCCCATTTCCACCACTGGGCTGGTTGCAGGACTCCCTGTGGGAGGGTGTCTCCTCTGTGCTTTGCAGGTGGTTAGACTAGATAGTCTCATGACCTATGAATCTGTGCCACCTCTCTTGAGCACAACTGCTTCGACTGGCAGAGCCGTGGCTTTCACCTGGGCACAAATAGTCAATGCCATGAGCAGAGCAGCCTCCTGACATCTCTGCCCTCCACTGCAGAGGGGCGGCCGTATCAGGTGCTGCACATGGTACCAAGGTTCTTCCGAGTCCCATTATCCCTCAGCGTCTCCTTCCCTTCTGTGCCACTGACCTGCAAGCCAAAATCTGACGAGAGTGCCAAGGGAGAGCAATGAAATATCAAAAGGTGTATTTGGAAATGAATGCGCAAAATCGTGGCACATCATTTGTCCAGGTAATTGCTGCCTATCCAAATGAGCAGTTAGACATCTAGCAGGGTAGTTGCATGCACAAATTGTGTGCGCACAATTGTGCTTTCAGGTTTGAAATTCCAGCACTCATGAACAGCAGCCTCACTGGTCAGTCATGAAATCAGCTGACAGCATTATTATGAAGGCTGAGAACAACGTGGAAGGGTTCCTGAAACCCTCACCTGTTTCAGTTCACAAGTGTTTACATCCCGGCATCTCTCAGTGACTCCCTGGCTTCCAGTGAACCAAACACACAGTCCAAATCGCCCCGCTTCAGACAGCTACTATAGGCCTCTTCCAAGTCGAAGCACCGAACTCACCCGAGTGACCTGGTCATCATTTAGAGCGAAACCCAGAAAAGCTGGGGCTGGTTGCAAGCTTTATACTTGGAGGGTGAAGCTGTATTAGAAAGTCTGCCTCCTCTGCTAGGATTCGGACACAGACTTTCAGTAGGGCGAGTTCCTTCCTTTCTGCCTTGCTGGTGCTGCTTGCACAAAAGACATCAGCGGAGATGCGAAGTTTCTATTGAGCCGGACAGGCTGCTCAGTGGTCCAGGGAAAATTGCGGAGTGCCACTCTGCTGGGGGCGGTGGGCTCTGTTCCTCGCAGCCTGGCCGGGGACAGAGAGCAAGAGGCACACGCTGAGGCAAGACGGGGGCACCTTCTGACAGCCTGATGCTGATTAGCACCGTCTACCGCAGCAGGCCCAGCGACACGAGGGCAGCGCCTCACACGGCAGAGTCCAGTCCTAATGCAGCCCTTGTGGGACGCGGTGCTGTCTCTCTGAGAGGAAAAGCAACTTTCCAGGCCAACCCTGACAAAGTTCTTTCTCTGGAGCGGAGTTTTCAGGGTGAGTTCCCTCTTTCTTCACCCGGTGCTGGAGTAGTGTTGGGTACTCCGTGGGAAGAAGCTCTACCCTCGAGGGAGGAGCACCCACCAGCAAAGGAGGGAGAAGCCAGCCTTTTACTAGCTTCTCCAGAGTTCCTCAAGCTTGCAGTCACCTGTACGTGCTACGAGTCAGTCCTGGGCTGCGTGAAAATGGCGCTGCCTCCTTTCTCAGCAGATCTGCCCTCTCTGCAGAGCCCGGCTGTAGACACTGAACGGGGTGTCCCTGCTGTCAGTCCCATGTGCCCTGTGGAGCTAACAGGGAATCCCTGCCTCCTTGTGCAGCAGGAAAGGGGCTGCTGATGGAGCGCCAGTGAGTTACCGCTCTGCAAATCGACCCAAGACGGTGGGCTTGGCCCGTGGCTACAAGGACAGCAGCACGTGTGTGGCGAGCGACAATGGGCCCTGCCCGCCGGCAGGGCATAGGGTAAAACAGCAAGGGGTCGACTGGCAGATGGATTTGGGCCTAAGCTTTCGTGGGTAGAAACCCCTTCGTCAGATGCAGCCGACCCACGAAAGCGTCGGCCCGGATCAGTCAGAGTCTCTCCGGTGCTGCAGGGCTCCTGGTGGTTTTCGCAGCATCCAGGGCCGGCCCACAACATTTTGGTACCTGAGGGGGGGAGCTCAAATGACGCCCCCGTGCCCCTTCGCTTGGGCCAAAACTTTGAAAGGTCTCAATTCTGCCTTCTTCCTGTTCTACTCCTCTATGGTGCTGCTCTGCTACCTACATACACACCAGCAGCAGACACAATTTTCTACACTCGGGGGCCTAGTGGCACCCGGCACCCCCCCCCCCAGTCTGGCACCTGAGGCGGCTGCCTCGGTTCGCCTCATGGTAAGGCCAGCCCTGGCAGCATCGGGCTCTCACGGTGACTCCTCCGGGACGTGAGCTCAGGTTGAGATGGCAGAGCCTTTGTGCTGGTCAGCAGAGCCTGTTTGCAGGCACTCGGCCGATCAGACGAGGTGCTGCAGCGTGGCGGGAGCCTGCGGCAGGGCACAGTGTCAGCAGTCACCCTGAGGGCCGGCGTGACGGGCACCGGCAGGGTCAGCCAGTGCAAAGGGGGCCTCTATGGCAGTAGAGGCCTTGCTGCTCTCCTTTCCTCTGCTGGCAGGGCAGGGAGGGGCGTGGCCGAAGGCGAGGGAGCACGGCACCACCCTGATCCCTCTCGCTTGGGTCAGCGCTGCCGTCAGGAGGTACGGGCTCTGCAGGGGCCCTTGTGGCACACGGTGGCGGCGGGAAGAGGGGAGCGAGCACAAGATGACCTGTAAGGTGCCGCTCCAACGCGGGATGCGCAGGTCGGGCACAGGCGAAGATCCGCCGCAGCTCCTTCCCCCGAGGGAGTGCCGCCGTTGGCCCTTGGGTAAATCAGCCGTGCCACAGGGCTCCGCTGGAAACGGACTCGTGCCGTAATGCTGGGTCTGCCACAACTTGGGGGGGAGCGGGGTGTTTAGCCCAGAACAGGGCCCAGCTCTTGGCCCCTGTTGGCTGAGACCCAGGCTGGGCAGGAGCTGAGGGTACGTTCCAGCTCACGTTTCACTTCTCCTCGCTTTGTCTTTTCAGATGCGCTGGCTCCCTTCCTCCGAGGCTGCTTCTCAGGGCTGGAAGTCCCGTCAGTTCTGCTGAACGCTGTGTAAGTGTCCGGCGCGGGCAGCGCTCCTGGCCACAGTCCCCGCGGGGAAGGCACGTCCTGCCACAGTAGCCTTTGCGCTGCTGCTCCTGGCTGTGCTGCAAGGCCCCAGGCATGGGAGGCCCCCTTCTCCTGGCCAGGGCGGAGGGCCCACATCCCATCGCTTGCGAGGGACAAGTCACGCGGAGGGCGGTGTAGCAGCTTCTCTGAAGCATGGCTCCTGGCCATCACTGTGCCACAGAGGGGCTCCGTGCTCTCGCTGGCCGGAGGGGTGGGCGACAGAGCCCCAGGCCTGGACAGTGCTGTGGAGTGGCGTGAGGCCACCCAGTCGGCACCAGGCTGCTCCTCCGGAGCAAAGCCAGGAGGGAGATACCACTGGCTGGCGGGGGTGCACGTGGCCAGACAAGCAGCGTGGGAAGGCCAAAGAGAGAACGTGGGACACGTGGAGCCCCCAGAGAGGAGCCATGTGAGGGTAGAACGTACCCTTGCCCTGTAGGGCGGAAGGCCAGCAGCTGCAGGTCTAGTCTGACTGGCCCGGCCTAGGCTGTGTCCTTCACTCGGGCTCCTGGCTCTGGGTGCCCTAGAGTGGATCACTGAGAGCACACACACACAGTCACACGCATGCTCACATGCGTGCGCACACGCAAGCACGCAGGAACGCTTGCCCGTGTTCTAAAGTTGACTGACTCGCTTTCCAGCAGGCGCGTGTTCAGCTCAGCGGAGCGCCAGCGGGCCCTAGTGGTGGGAATTATTGGCCTGCCCTCCTTCAGGCTCTGGGTGTCTGTCACGCCCCCGGGAGACAAGGGCTCCCCATGATGACAACTGAACTAACCAAACCCAACAGGCAGCGCTCAGCTCCATCCTTCCCAGCTTGGCTTTGGCAGAGCCCCTGAGCGATGGTTGGAGACTCTCCCCTTCCCCGGCAGGTGCACCCCATTGCCTGGCCTGGCCATGCTTCTCCTACCCTAGGCTTCTCGCCACCCTTTCCCTCTTTGAACCTTGATTTTTCTTCCTGACCTTATTCCCTGGCGGCCAAGCAGACACAGGGCTGGGTCTGGCGCCCTATAGGCACAAGCTGCTCCAGGCCCAGCTGTCCTGGTGCCCAATTGGAACAGGTGGGGGGTTGGGAGATTTGCAGATGCTCACAGCTCAGGCCACAGCAGCATGTGCCGTGGCGTGCTGGGTTGGGTGCCCTGGCGGGGCTGGATGAGGAGCTCCCGCAGCTGTGGGTGGGCGCCGGAGACCATGGCGTGGGTGTGCAGAGGGCTCGGGCAATGGCTCTGGCTTGCACGTTCCTCCCCAGCGTTCCTCACGCCCAGGGTGTGGCTCATGGTAGGCACCACGGTCCCAGTGCCCCATGCGCAGCTGGGTCCCCTGGTCACATTCCCTGTTGGCATCTGCCTGCTCCACCCCGCAGGAGGCTGGGGGGAGGCAGAGGGCTGTGCATTGGCAGGGGCTTGCAGTGCTCAGCACTTCTGTCGTGAGGTGTCCCTTGTGGGGTCTGTTCACCCTGCGTGCCCCTGGCCCGCTGAGGGGCACCCCACATGCTGCTGCCTTGGTCAATGGCTGACATATCTGGGCGGCCCTTCATGCAGTTTTCCGGTGGGGGGGAACGACAGGAGAAGAGATTTTCCCTGACAGTGGCCCCAGCATCCAAGGCAGCCTACCTGAGATACCAATACCCATTTCAGCAACACTGCACCATAGTATGCTGGAAATCGGCTCCCCTCTCCCCAAACCGCCACTGCTAAGGAAGCACAGCAGCCATTTCATTTAGAGACAGCCAACGTAAGCGGATACTTTTACCCCTGAACTGGTGGCTCGGCGCCACAGCCAGTGAACGCTCTGGGGGGATACAGCCCCAGCTGCAGCCCAGACTCATGCAGAGTGGCATCAATCTTCCCGAAGCAGCTCAAGTGGCATGTAGACCACCGACTCCACGCCGCTGAAGACCCTTGCATGAGTACACAGCGATCTCTGCTTCTGACACAAGCGAGACCAGGGCCGGTTACGGTGTCCAAAGGCTGCCGACAAATTGGAGAGGGTTCACAGAAGAGCCCCAGGACTGATGTGCCATCTGGAAAACCCGGCCGTCAGTGAGATACTGAAACAGCTCAGGCGTTTGTGTGCATTCACGAGGAGGTGGAGAAGTGACTCTGTCTGCAAGTACCTGCTAGGGGAGGCACTTGCTGACAGCTGGGGGCTCCAACATACAGACAAAGGCAGAACGAGAATCTGAAGCTTGGCAGCTCGGACTTGAAGGAAGGCGCAAGTGTTGAACAGTGACGGGGATTGCCTGCTGTAACAAACCACCGAGGGGCGGTTGGATTCTCCATCGCTTGACGTCTGGCTCGCTGGACTGTATCTCCTTCTAAAATATGTGCTCTGGTGCAAACAGAGTTACGGGCGGGACCCAGAGGTTCGCTGGCCTGTTTAGAGAGGTCAGGCTAGGAGATCACTTCAGAATCTCTGACTCTCCGTCTACATGCAGAATGCAGCTTGTACAGACTCTGCAAAGGAAGCCGGGAGGCTCCATTCTCCGTGAAATGCATGGATCCTTCCTTACCCTTTACATCATCCCTGTCCAAAGACAACCAGCATGTCTTATTAAAAGTTAATGAAAACTCTCTTGGAGCAGATCAGGCCAGTGCCCACAAATGAAAACCACATGTGGTTTCTTGAGCACAGATTACCACCGCGTGGGGGGACTTGATTTTATTATACCAGCGTTCTCTTTTGATGCTGTCGGGCTTGGAAGAGCAGTCAGAGTCTGCAAATATTGCAGCCAGTCGTGGGTAAATAAACGGTGGAAATTAAAACCACAAAGGGAGACGACCAGGCCAGTAGTAATTGCTGATGCCTCTACCCAGCTGTTCCCAGGTTTCAGCCTCTTTCACAGCACGTCAGCCTAAGCTCCTTGCGAGTCAGCTCAGATCGAAGGGTTCAGCAATCGTCCCACCAGACACATCCAGGTCACCCAGCACTGCCAGCTCCTGGAGTCTGGGCGGAGCATCCCGCCCAGTGATCCTGTGCTGCAGCCCCTCCCCTTCCAGAAATGTGGCATTCTTCCTTCTGTGTCGTCCGGCAGCTCTAAGGCACCAGCAGGAACTAGAGAAGCAGCCATGCCCAGAGCCCTGTTCCGTCTTCAGGGCTCTGTTTATTGTCTTCACACACAGGACAGACAAGTGTGCGAAAAGCAACACAAGTGACGGTCTGGTTTCAAGTCTGGTTACAGCTCGGGCCTCTCTGATCCTGCAGCTGCCTGTTGTGGTTACCGGCCCCTCTCTCCAGGCTTTCCCCCTTTAGATTGGCCAGCTGAGAGTTTGGGATAAACATGAGGTGCTGATCAGCTGCTTCCCTGCATCGGTCTGCTAGCTCTCCCTGTCACGCCCCCTCCCGGGCTGCGCAAAGGAGCAGACGGCCCTGGTACAACGGGCAACTCTCTGTCCCTTTTGTTCCTGGATGCTAACTCCCCAGATCATGGGGCCTTCGTTCCCTTTCCGGTGCCCAACACGGGGAGCAATCCAAGGCAGTTTACAACACAGTTGACTCATGAGCTCCCTCCTGACTCAATCCCAGCATGCCCACAAGGCAGGATAGCGCTCCTGCAGGGCCCTCCCTGCACGGCACACGTTAAACAGCAGCCTATGCCCTGAAGTGCTTACAAGCCAGCCAGCCTACACAGCCATAGCAGTGACAGACGAAATCCCAGTGGCAAAGGCACATGTTGTGAGGTGCTTTTTAAACCAAATCGCTCCAAACCCACCTACCCCTCCCCATCATCCAGCTGCACCTTCCAAAAAGCCCTCCCAGCCTGCCCCACAGAAACCAGAGCAAGAGGGGGTGTGGAAGAGCCTGCTCTTCTGTCCCTGTCCCCCCACTCACTGGTAGTAAGCAGGTGCGGGTCCTGCGCCCCAGCCCCACCAGTGAGACGTCAAAGCTCAGCAGCTGGACAGATTGCAGAACGGCTGGCGAGACTCAACTGTTTGAGGGAGCACTCCCACCAGTCCCGGCCTGCCCCCGCCCACCCGTAGCTGTAGCTTGGCTCTTCTCAGGCCCTCTCAGCTAGCTGGAGACCTGGGAACAGATCAGAACTGGCACTGCTGGAACGAGTCCCACTTGGCAAAGGCCCACGTCTCTTAGCGGATACCTGAATTTATGGCTGTCGCATTTAAGCCTCCACGGCCCGGTACTTTGTAGAAAAGAACACAGTGTCCCGTGGCTATTTCCATCCCCGCACGTTAGAAAGGGAGGCATGAAGAATGGGGTTTGAATGCTCGGGAAGCAGCTTTTCTTCCAAAAGAAGGCTTGCTCCCGCACTGCTGGTCGGAACGGACCCAAAGCCAGCCGTATTTGGGAATGGGGTATTAGTAGTTCCCTTGCCGCCCTCCAGCGGCTGCTGCAGCACGACCTGGCCCAGAAGAGAAAAGGCCCTGCACCTCACCGGAGGGAGCCCGTCTCCCTCCGCAGACATGGGGTGTGGGGCAGGGAGAAACGGCAGCCCGGTGACGGGGTGCGGGCAGGACAGCTGCGGATGCCCTCGGCACAGAGGCTCAAGTTGCCATTCAAAGCGAGCAATAGCGGTAAATGTCCAGACTGCCCAGTCGAGAGTCCGGGCTCTGCAGGCCTGCTCCCTTGGGAGCCCTCTCCAGGCCCGTCTCCCTCGTGTGTCTTGCTGCGCTGCCCGGCTGGCAGGGAGACAGTGACTTGAGAAGTTCCACTTGTTGCTCTCTCCCACTCCGTCCTAAGGGGAGGCACCTCTGTGTCCTAACGACACGGGGTCACAGCTGCTCCTCCCTGGGCTCAGGCTGCTGATTTGCACCTCAGTCGTGTAGCCACTGACTGTTTCTGGGGAGAGGCTGCCCGAGGTTTGCACTGTGACAGGTCTAGGCAGGGATCTGGGGCGGCTGGGCTCACTGCTGTGTTTGATCTGGCCAGCGACTCGTGTTACATACTGGTCCAGTGTCCCGTACTTGTGGCCAGGGTGTGAGGATTGGCAGGTCCAGGACAGATGCTGCTGGCAGGCCTCTGGGTTTAGAGCTTGCTCCTCTAACGCTGTAAGCTGGGCAGTGTTGCTGCTGTGGGGTGTCTGGCTAGCAGGAGGGAGCTGCAGGGGTTGCGCATGTCTGAAAACTCCGCTCCACCAAGGCATAAAAATCACTTTTCTGTCGGAACATCGTGTGCCTGCTGTTATCACAAAAGAGCAAACCCTGAAAGGCAGCAAAGCACCTTTTGCATCAATGCTTCCCCCTGCAGCCACTGTGCACACAGTCCATTTCAAGGTGGCCTTTCTGTCTCACACACACACTGGCATCACTGCCTGACACAGCACAGCACATGCTCCCCCTCAGGCTATTCGAGCAGCCCTCACCACAGCTGCAGAGTTAAACTGCAGGCATGGCTGTGAGGCGTGTGCACAGAAAGACTGAGAAAGGAATATTGGGGGGGAGGGAGGGAGTCCAAACAAGATGCACAAAAAGTCACAATCCCACAATAGAGGAGGAAAACCATATTGGTTAAAGAACTGACCTGGTTTAGAGGGGAAAGAAAGGCAAGTGTAAAAAATAAAAATACATTACAGTGGAAGAAGGGGGAAGTTGGTAGTAATGACTATACAGCAAAAGCTCGGAATTGTAAAAATTTGATCAGGGAAGCCACGGGATACTAGGAGAAATCATGGCCAGCAGAATTAAGGACAATAAGATGAGATTTTTAAGTAGACCATTTTTAGATCAAAACAGTAGACATAATAATAATGCATAAAAAAGAAGTTCAAGAAATATATCCGTTCTGTAGTTGGGAAAAAACAAATGTAGTCAAATCATATAATACTGTACTATTATAATGAATAAACAATTAAAGGAGGATAATATAATGAATGCCAAGCAATATGGATTTAAGGAAAATAGATCCTGTCAAACTGATTGATTCCTGTTTTTGATGAGATCACAATTTTGGTTAAGGTAACACTGTTGGGCTGTGTCTACATTGGCACCCTTTTTCGGAAAAGGGATGCTAATGAGACCAGTCGCAATTGCAAATCCGCGTGGGATTTAAATATCCCCGGTATTTGATTTACATACTGCCGCTTTTTCCGGCTCGGGGCTTTGCCGGAAAAAAGCGCCAGTCTAGACGGGGATCTTGCGGAAAATAAACCCTTTTCCGCAAGATCTCTTATTCCTACTTGAAAGTAGGAATTACAGTCAGTGTAATATGAATGGCAACAAGTTCATTGTTATTTGGTGCTCCTCCTCTTGGATTTCCAGACTCAGGGTCAATTCAGGGACACACACAGTTCCCCTGCAGTTTCTGACTGTGCCTGTCTTTTCCTCTCATAGGTATCAGGTGTGTGATGGTGGCTACAATCAGTCTTGTGGGTATTAATGGAGCCTTTGATGAACATGGCTACTGGTTTCTCGTGCCTGCCTGCAAAACTACAGTGTGCTGGTAAGTTAGAGACAGTCGTCAAACCACACTCTGCTTTGGAGATGAAACTCTCCTGGCAGCAAACGAGCAGGGTCAGTTTGTTCACCCCCTAAGCTGCAGTGGTGCTTCCAGTCAGAACGTGGGAGAAGTAGTGTCTCGGGTCTGCCCTGCGGATGTAACGTCCAGTGCAGTGAATCATGGGACTGGCACTTCACCGGGCTTCTGCCTCGGTGTGGCAAACAGCACAGAGGCAGTAGCAGGGGCCCGGAGAGAAGATACACTCCATTAGCTCACGTGCTGGGCACCGAGCTGGACAGCCACCTGTCTGCCACGCAAAGCACTTTGCAGCTGTATTTTAAGGGAGGAGGCTGTACAGGAAGGATGGGCAACACCTAAACCCAAACGGAACCCTACTGCTGGCATGGAAAATTAAAAAGGCAGTAGAGGATGTTTTAACACTAGGGGCTGGAGAAAACCTACAGATGGGGAGGCTCACACAGTTCGGACAGAGCTACCCTTTGGGAAGACTCTATTAACAGGATTCTGTACAGCCTGCTAAAGCAGAGAGGATAGAAGCTGATGAAGTATAAGCCGCCACTGAAGAGAAAGTTGTTTGAAAGAGAGTCCTATTTCAGTTACATCACATGACAACTCAACAGCGGCACAGTGCTTCTGTACAAATGCTAGATGTCTCAGTACCAAGACGGGTGAACTTCACCAGCTGGCACTAAATGAGAATGGCGTTAGAAGAGGCATCACCAAAACTTGGTGGCATTGATGATAATCTACGAGACAGAGTAATACCGGGGGAAGAGTAAGGAATAAGTCATGTTGGTGGGAGAGTTCCCATTATATGGAAAGGAAGAATACATAGTGTCAAATACAGTAAATATCTTAAATGAATGAAACTGCACCACAGAATCACTATAGAAATTCCAGGCTTGAATAATAAAGAGTACAGCAGGAGGAATATACTTCAGACTACCTCACCAGGTCTGTGATGGAGTCTGAATGATCAAGGAGATTAGAGAGGCTAAAAAATATTGAACCCTCAGTAATTAATACTGGCTGATTTCAACTATCCCCACATTACTGGCTCTGTATTACACCACAGGATGGGATGCACAGGTAACATTTCTAGATCCCAGCAATGACTACGTCTTGGGGCAGCTAGTATTGGAACCCACAAGGGGAGAGGCAGTTCTTGATTTAGTCCTGAGTGGCCCACAGGATTTGGGCCAAGAAGCAGATATGTTAATAATAACCACAATGTACATTTACCACCCCTGTGGGAGGGAAAATATGAGAAAAGATTAAAAAGACTGGGAATACTCAGCATAGAAAAGAAACAGTTAAGCAGACAATGCTAGAGCTTTATACATTCACAATAGGTATGAAGAAAATGAATAAGGAAGTGTTATTTACCTTTTCACATAACACATGAGCCAGAGACTATCCAATTAAATTAATAGGCAGCAAGTTTAAAACAAAAGGAAGTACTTCTTCACATAACGCACAGCCTACCTGTGGAACTCCTTGCCAGGGGATGCTGTAATAGCCAAAAATACAACAGTTCAAAAAAGAATTAGATACATTCACGGCTGACTGGTCTGTCAGATGCTCAGAGGCTCAATCCCATGCTCTGGAAGGCCCTAAACCTGAGTGGCAGAAGCTGGGAAGGGTTGACAGGGGATGGGACACTCAGTAATTGCCCAATTACTGAGGAAGCCTCTGGCCACTATTGGAAGACAGGATACTGAGCTAAGTGTACCATTGGTCTGACCCTATGTGACCACTGTATTGTTCTGATGGGCCTTTCTGGTCTTAGAGTGTGTATGTCTATTATGTGGTAATACCTTCCCTCTCCACCAGCCTTCTATTCCCTGTACATAAGTACACCCCTCCCCCCAACATACCCATGTCTTCATTTACAAATATTCTCTCCCTGTTGCAGGTGCCCAGAGAGCTCATTCATTTAGATATGTTTGACAGCTCTTCAGACACATACTACTGCATGCAGATGCATGGAAGCATTCTTCAAATGGAGTTACTTTTAATCTCTCCCATTCCAAGATCTCAAACGCCTTTCTAACACACATTCCTCTCCATTGTTGCAGGCTTGAAAAACCTCACACAAGTTTTGATTCCTTCAAGACTTTGCCACAGCCTCTATCACACATCTGCTCTCATAGAAGAAAAAAAGCATACAAAATAACGTTTTCCTTTTCTACACTGTATTATTGTAAGGAAGAGAGTGTTACTTGTGAAAGCATGGTTGGACTGTCATTGCTGTAGAGTTTGAAAAGTATTTTCAAACAAGAACATAAAAAAACCAACCATCAAAGCAAAAAGAGCAAGTATTTTTATACTAAATGTGCGTGTAGCAATCTTAATGCTGGGATGGATCACAGTTTTTGTGCTTGACTTTTGAATGCGTGCAATTAAGATTCTCTTTTTTTTCCTTTTTCTAAGCTGCATGTTTCAAGACATGTTTTTAAATCTCGTTCAAATTTAAATAAGTGTTTTGTTAGTTTTATAGACATGGTCCTCGGCGTGAGCTGAGTTAAAATGTGCTGAACTACAGATCTGTGTGTATTTACAGTATTAGGGTTTTAGTCCCAAGTGTACCATATTCTATCAGGCAGGACAATCAGAAAACAACTTAGTATAGTTTTTCTACCTTACGGGTACAGTTCCAGCTTGCTGCATGAGGCTTTAGTATAGCAGAGAGCTGGGAAAAGCCATGCATGGCGACTGCTATGAACGAGAACTTTCTCTGTGCTTACTGCATGCACAGTTACATTTGCTGGCTTACATCTTTTCAGGGGCAGGGAGGGCTGGTTCCAGTAACTGCTTGAAATTTTTATTGGCAATGTAAACTGTTTGTAATGGGGAAAAATTGGCCCCAATTCAGCAACACACTCAAGAACGTGCTAGAATCTAGTTGAAGTTAATAAGTGCATACTTAGTTATGCTTCAGTGCTTTGTTGAATTGTGGCCTTTTAAATAGTTTATGCCTGTCCAGCTCCTTGTTATCTAGGTAATATACTGGTATTTTTCAATGCAAAAGTAAAGCCAAGAAGGGAGGCTTTGGCATTTTTTGCTAACCCTGTTCTTTACTACAGTCATGATCTTGAAGCAATATTTGTGATGTTTACTGAGAATACTGTACTAGCAACAAGAAGCTTATTTTAACAGTACATTCCTTTTCCCTATTGCTTTTCCCTCTGCATAGGAATAATATAAAAACGAGTTCTTGTTTTCTTGACCACTCTCCCATAATGCTGTGCTGCAGACTGTACTGACTGGTTGAAGAAGGACCTGACTATTGACAAGTTTTGTGAAAGTGTGCTCACAAGTTCCCCCATAGTTTTGGTCACATGGTGCTGAACACGTAGTGATGTCAGTGTTTTTATGATAACACAATAGTTTTTTGTGGAAATGCAGATGTCGAGAATTCTTCAGTCCTAAAACCACAATAGTAGTTGAAGGCATAAAACAGAAAAATACCAATTCTACCTTGAGAGAACAAATTAAATTCTAATACAAATGTTTAAAGAAATCTAAACAGAAGGGTCTAAACATTCTAACCAATAGACTAGTTCTTTAGAAAACTGATTTTCTGTACTTGTTTTGGGAAATAGGGGAAAGAAACATCCATTGTCTACTCTGCTTTTTTGAAATATGTTTAAAGGTACTTTTCTATTGTAATTTTTAAAAAATAAAACTATTATTATAACTTATATCACAGCTTGGGGTGTTGATTTACTTATGGCAGGATGGCCAGCCCACGTATATCATGGAGGCCATGTTTTTTAAATGGTTATGGACTGATTTTTAAGGCCCATTTGGCTTGGCAGTGATGTGATTTCCCATTGCGTTAGACGTGGTAAATGCATAGACACATGCACTAAGGGCCAGCTTCAAAGGCATTAGATGCCTAAACGCTCACTGGGCCACAGAAAGCATGTGAAGGACTCTCTAGCCTGATGTTTAGGGCACCATTTGGTTCTACTCCAGTGACTATTTCAGTAGTCACACAAAGTGGAGCATCATCCACAGGAGTGTTTGAGAAAGCTGCGCCCTAGAATACCTGCTAGGCCGGTGGGTAGGGAATTCATGCATGATACAAGAGATCTAGGTTCAAGTCTTTACATCATGTCAGCTGGAGGAGGGTCTCCCTCATCCCAGGTGAGTGCCCTAACCAGGAGGCTATGGGCTGAAATCTGAGCACACCTACTCAAGTGGGCAAGATAAGCATGGAATTGCCACATTCATGAATCCTTCGGGGCTTCGGTGTGAGCAGGCACCGAGCAGCATGACTTAGATGACTTTGCATATGCTCGCTGACGGACATTCCTGGTGCATAAAGAGTTAGGTGGCAGCTGAGCAACAGTTTTGAGTACCCACCTTTTGTGCATAGTGCCCTGAACCCCACATATAGCTAGCGCTCGGTGCCTAACTCCACTTGACTGCAGTGGGACTTAGGCAAGAGGCGATTTGGAGAAATCCCACTAGGTGTTGACCTGTATCTCCAGGCACATAAATATCAGTAAATATCTGTCCCTAAGGGCCAGATTTTTCAAAAGCGCCCAGCAGTTCCCTCTGAGAAAAACAACTTGGGAGTGTTCCCATGGGAGCTGAACACATTTAAAACTCTGGCCGTAAATCTGCACCAGAATTTGCTCCTTATAAAGGGATTGACAATGGCTGTGTCCCTGTGTGTTCCACCAGGCTCTTAAGATGCTTAAAACAATATACTGCTGAAAAGAGCCATCTTGGTGAAAGAGCCTTGAGACCCATAGCACAAATTCGGCATGCCACAAAACAGATTAAAACGTGGCCTGTGCCTGTGGGGAAGGCACTGCGCGTGCCATTGTGTGTGTCTGAAAACTGTAGGTACTGGGGGTACTTATACTTTTTTTTAAAGGGTACTTTATAAAAGGTTGAGAAACACTGATCTACACTTACTCGCATCCTTTACCTCAGCATGGTATGCGCACATGCAGGTGAACACAATGACAGCAGGATGCGATGGAAAGCCTCTTAAGACCAGGTAAAATCCCAGTAGACTGGTTAGGCTGGAACATCTGTACGTGATAAAAATACACTCGTTAAGTGTCCCAAGTCATTGTTAGCCATCTACATATTTACAGCCCCCGACAGGCTCCACATTATTACACATAATATATACAGATATAAATCTGCCCAATGTGTAAAAAATCACAAATATACAGACTAATGCTAATTAAACATACCAGTCCCCTTTAGGCAGCTTAGTAGCAGTAGGTCTTTGCAATTGGGCCTAGGATCAATGCTCCAGGGTTTCCCAACCTATGGGTCAGGACCCAAATATGGGTCGCCATTACATTTCAAAAGGGTCGCCAAGTTTCTCCCCAGGTGGCTCTGCCCTCCCTCTTCCCCCTGTTTTTGAATTGCCTTGGGTCACCAAGTCTTCCTGAATTGTCAAAATGGGTCCCCATCTGGAAAAGGTTGGGAACCACTGTGCTAATCTTTTCCATGTGCAGAATAATTTTAAGTGCACTGAAGCATGTGCAAAAGTGCACCACCAGTAGAAACAAAACCGTAGTTGTGTGCCAAGCCTTCCCCTAGAGCATCGTGTTGCGACTGACACAACCTGGTTCCTCTTTACCCGTGATCAATCTGTCTGGCCACCAGATTGATCCAGACCCTGGACTGGTTACAATAACAATGACTGGCAGGACAGTGTGTGTGTGTTTCTGTGAGCATACACTAGCTGTTAAGTATTCTTAACGCCGCATATTGCCGCTTTCCCTGAAAAAGATCCTGTGCACTGCTTTGGTGAAGACAGGCAGTCAGGGCAGTCCCTGTGTGCAGGAACTAGCTAAACAAAGTTACCAGGCAAACACTATTTTCACTGCAACTGCAACTGCCCCTCCCCAGGATGTGGCCGCTGTTGCTAGCAGTCTCCAGGCAACAGCACATGCCTGAATGCCAGGCTGGAACATTAGCAGTGAGCAAACAAAGAGGAAATAATCAGGTGTCATTGCCATTACCTCCTCTAATCTGCCTTAGCTTGCAATCCCTCCTCAGCAGCCCCCTGTGCCTGGCCTACATCTGTCTGCACATATAAGAAATGACAGGAGCAGGCCTACTGCAGCCACTTGGGTATTCTTTCCATAGCTGGGCTGACTCTAGGCTAACTTGCCTCCTACTTTCTCTAAGAACCTGGAATGATTGTGATGAATTATATATCAGAGGCACTACAAACTGCGGCATGTTAGTGTTCTTATTCAACCGTGTAAAAATCCAGCTGTTCCCTGCACTCCCAAGCAATTCTGTAGACAAGGGAGGAGACGGAAGAATTCTTCAATTGCAGCAACTTTGCAGGAAGTAGCTAATGCATCTGTGGGTCTTTTATTGCAGTTTAGACATACACAAAGAACTCAATCTATTTTGCTTAACAAAGAGAAGGTTAAAGGGAGACTTCAATTACAGTCCAAGTGTCAACATGGGGAAAAGTCAGCCTCTGTACCATATGACTGGTAGATAGCTAATGTGTTGCCAATTTTTTTTAAAAAAGGCTACTTCAGCACCAGGCAAAGTGGCTGAAACTATAACAAAGAACAGAATTATCAGACACATGGATAAACAAGACATTGGGGAAGAGTCAATGTGACTTTTGTAAAGGGAAATCATGCCTCACCAATCTACTAGAATTCTTTGAAAGATCAACAAGCATGTGGACAAGAGACATCCAGTGGATAGAGTGTGCTTAAATTTTCAGAAAACCTCTGGCAAGGTCCCACGCCGAGGGCTCTTAAGCAAAGTAAGCCTTTTACTACAGCATGTCAGTGTCCTCTCATGAACTTGTAACTGGTTAAACGATAGGGGTAAACCGGTAGGAATAAATGGTCAATTTTCATTATGCAGAGAAGTAAATAGCGTGATTCCCAAGTATCTATCGTGGGACCACTGCTGTTCAACATATTCATAAATGGTCTGGGAAAAGGAGTAAGCAACGAGGTGGTAAAGTTTGCAGATGATACAAAATTGCTCAAGATAGTTAAGGTTAAAGCAGACTGTGAAGAGTTACAAAGGAATATCATAAAACTGGGTGACTGTGCAACAAAATGCCAGATGAAATGCCATGTAGATAAGTGCAAAGTAATGCATATTGGGAAACAATCCCAACTATACGTACAAAATGATGGGACCTAAATTAGCAGTTAACTCCAAGATCTCTTTCTTGAGTGGTATCTGGACATTCTCTGAAAACATCTGCCCAGTATGTGGTGGCAGTAATAAAAAAAAAAAAAAAAGGCAAACAACGTGTTAGGAACCATTAGGAAACAGATAATAAGAAATATATATATATATATAATCCATGGTATGCCCACACATACTCTGTGCATCTCTGGTCACCCCATCTCAAAAAAGACACATGGTAACAAAAAACATGCAAAGAAGGGCAACAAAACAGATGAAGGGCACTGAACAGCTTCCATACAAGGAAAGGTTCCAAAGACTGGGACTGTTCATCTTAAAGAATAGGTCCATCAATGGCAACTCTATGCTCTTGGTGTCTCTAACTGCCCTGAACCACTGCACTGTTTGCTGTCCAGGATACTGGGCTTAGTAGGATTATTAGTGTCTCTCAATATGGCCATTCGTAGGTTCTTACAATTCAACGGACAAAAGTTGAAACTAGACACATTCACACTGGAAATAAGACATGAATTTTTAATGGTGAGAGTAATTAACCAGTTGAACAGCTGGCAAGGGTTGTGGTGGGTTCTCCCCTACTGATAATTTTTAAAGCCAGATTGAAATTTTTTTTCAGAAAGTTAATTTCTAGTTTGTACAGGAAGGAATTCAGGGACGTTGTCTGGCCTATCTTATACCCAGGGTGAGACTAGATTCGTAGTGTCCAACACACTAGCCACATGTGGCTGTTTGAGTGTGGCTAGTTCTCTATAGCAGCAGCCACTATAGGGGCTACTACTTCAGAACTGGTTGGATACCACAGGACTTGATGATCTCAATGGTCCCTTTTGGCCTTAGAATCACAAAACGCTAGAACTGGAAGGGATCTGGAGAGATCATCAAGTCCCCATACCTTACGGCAGAACCAAGCACCAGATCATCCTGATAGATGTCTATCTAACCTGCTCTTAAGTACTTCCAGTGATGGAAATTCCACAACCTCCCTAGGCAATTTATTCTAGTGCTTAACCACCCTGACAGGAAGTTTTTCCCATTGTCCAACCTAAACCTCCCCTAAACCAGTCGGCCGTACCTCAGTCCCTGGAAAAATCATGGAGGGGATCCTCAAGGAATCCATTTTGAAGCACTTGGAAGAGGGGAAAGTGATCAGGATAGTCAACATGGATTCACCAAGGGCTAGTCATGCCTTCAGTGGCCAGGAGTGCCTTTGGGCAACTTCGTTTGGTCCGCCAGCTGCGACCCTTAGTGAACAAACATGACTTGGCCACAGTGATCCATGTTCTTGTTACATCCCGACCGGATTACTGTAATGCACTTTATGTAGGGCTGCCTCTAAAAAGCCTTCGGAAACTTCAGCTGGTCCAGAATGTGGCTGCTCGAGTTTTAACTAACACTAGTTATATGGAGCACATTATGCCAGTGTTTCGGCAGCTCCACTGGCTTCCGGTATGTTTCCAGGCACAATTTAAGGTTTTAGTTATGACCTATAAAGCCTTAAATGAGTTGGGTCCAGGGTATCTGAAGAACCATCTTCTCCCATGTGAACCTGTCCGGGGATTGAGGTCAGCTGGGGAGGCTTTGCTTCGTGTTCCCCCACTTGAGGAGATAAGATTAACATCCACGCGGAACAGGGCCTTCTCAGCTTTTGCTCCCAGGCTGTGGAATTCTCTTCCTCAGGATATTCGCATGGCGCCAACGCTAGCATTGTTTTGGCGTCAGGCTAAAGCCACCCTTTTTACTCGTGCTTTTATAAGAACATAAGAACGGCCGTACTGGGTCAGACCAAAGGTCCATCTAGCCCAGTATCCTGTCTGCCGACAGTGGCCAGCACCAGGTGCCCCAGAGAGGGTGGACCGAAGACAATGATCAAGCAATTTGTCTCCTGCCATCCTTCTCCAGCCTCTGACAAACAGAGGCCAGGGACACCAATTCTATCCCCCGGCTAATAGCCTTTTATGGACCTAACCTCCATAGTCCTAGCCTTCACAGCCTCCTCTGGCAAGGAGTTCCACAGGCTGACTACACGCTGTGTGAAGAACTTTCTTTTATTAGTTTTAAACCTGCTACCCATTAATTTCATTTGGTGTCCTCTAGTTCTTCTATTATGGGAACTAATAAACAACTTTTCTTTATCCGCTCTCTCCACACCACTCATGATTTTATATACCTCTATCATATCCCCTTTAGTCTCCTCTTTTCTAAACTGAAAAGTCCCAGTCGCTTTAACCTCTCCTCATATGGGACCCGCCAAACCCCTAATCATTTTAGTTGCCCTTTTCTGAACCCTTTCCAAGGCCAAAATATCTTTTTGAGGTGAGGAGACCACATCTGTACACAGTATTCAAGATGTGGGCGTACTCATAGTTTTATACAGGGGCAGTAAGATATTCTGGGTCTTATTTTCTATCCCTTTCTTAATAATTCCTAGCATCCTATTTGCCTTTTTGATCGTCGCTGCACACTGTGTGGAAGTTTTCAGAGAACTGTCCATGATAACTCCAAGATCTCTTTCCTGATTTGTCATAGCCAAATTAGCCCCCATCATATTGTACCTATAGTTGGGATTATTTTTCCCGATGTGCATTACTTTACACTTATCCACATTAAATTTCATTTGCCATTTTGTTGCCCAATCACTCAGTTTGGTGAGATCTTTTTGGAGTCCCTCACAGTCTGCTTCTGTCTTGACTATCCTAAAGTTTGGTATCATCCGCAAACTTTACCACCTCACTGCTTACCCCTTTCTCCAGATCATTTATGAATAAGTTGAAAAGGATTGGTCCCAGGACTGACCCTTGGGGGACACCACTAGTTACCCCTCTCCATTCTGAAAATTTACCATTTATTCCTATCCTGTGTTTCCTGTCTTTTAACCAGTTCTCAATCCAAGAAAGGACCTTCCCTCTTATCCCATGGCCATGTAATTTACACAAGAGCCTTTGGTGAGGGACCTTAGAATCATAGAATCATAGAATACTAGGACTGGAAGGGACCTCGAGAGGTCATCGAGTCCAGTCCCCTGCCCTCATGGCAGGACCAAATACTGTCTAGACCATCCCTGATAGACATTTATCTAACCTACTCTTAAATATCTCCAGAGATGGAGATTCCACAACCTCCCTGGGCAATTTATTCCAGTGTCTGACTACCCTGACAGTTAGGAACTTTTTCCTAATGTCCAACCTAAACCTCCCTTGCTGCAGTTTAAGCCCATTGCTTCTTGTTCTATCCTCAGAGGCCAAGATGAACAAGTTTTCTCCCTCCTCCTTATGACACCCTTTTAGATACCTGAAAACTGCTATCATGTCCCCCCTCAATCTTCTCTTTTCTAAACTAAACAAACTCAGTTCTTTCAGCCTTCCCTCATAGGTCATGTTCTCTAGACCTTTAATCATTCTTGTTGCTCTTCTCTGGACCCTCTCCAATTTCTCCACATCTTTCTTGAAATGCGGTGCCCAGAACTGGACACAATACTCCAACTGAGGCCTAACCAGCGCAGAGTAGAGCGGAAGAATGACTTCTCGTGTCTTGCTCACAACACACCTTGTCAAAGGCTTTCTGAAAATCTAAGTATACTATATCTACTGGATCCCCCTTGTCCACATGTTTGTTAACCCCTTCAAAGAACTCTATTAATGTCTGAGTCTGTTCCTCCTCTCTATATGTTTTTAGCTGGTTATGTCCCTCTGAGGTCTCATATTTTAAATTCTCAAATTTTAAATTTTTATATATATTTGTATTTTTGTTTGTTTGTTTGTTCTTGTAAGCCGCCTTGAATATTTTAAGTAGAAAGGCGGGGTAAAAAGATTTAAATAAATAAAATAAATAAATAAATGCCTGACCAATTTGATTAGCTTCTATGATGAGGTAACTGGCTCTGTGGACATGGGAAAGTCAGTGGATGTGATGTAACTTGACTTTAGCAAAGCTTTTGATATATGGTCTCCCACAATATTCTTGCCAGCAAGTTAAGGAAGTATGGATTAGATAAATGGACTGTAAGGTGGATAGAAAGCTGGCTAGGTTGTTGGGCCCAACGGATAGCGATCAACGGCTCAATGTCAGGTTGGCGGTCAGTTTTAAGTGGAGTGTCCCAAGGATCAGTTCTAGGGCCTGTTTTGTTCAATATCTTTATTAATGACCTCAATGAGGGGATGGATTGCATCCTCAGCAAGTTTGCGGATGACACTAAGCTAGGGGGAGAGGAAGCTATGTTGGAGGGCAGGGATTGGGTCCAGAGTGACCTGGACAGATTAGAGGATTGGGCCAAAAGCAATCTGATGAGGTTCAACAAGGACAAGTGCAGAGTACCACACCTGGGATGGAAGAATCCCAAGCATTGTTACAGGCTGGGGACTAACTGGCTAGGTAGCAGTTCTGCAGAAAAGGACCTGGGGATTACAGTGGATGAGAAGCCGGAGTCAACAGTGCGCCCTTGTAGCCAAAAAGGCTAATGGCATATTAGGGTGCATTAGGAGGAGCGTTTCCAGCAGATCTAGAGAAATGATTATTCCCCTTTATTTGGCTCTGGTGAGGCCACATCTGGAGTATTGCGTCCAATTCTGGGCTCCCCACTACAGAAAGGATGTGGATGTATTGGAGAGGGTCCAGTGGAGGGCGACCAAAATGATTAGGGGGCTGGAGCACATAACCTACGAGGACAGGCTGAGGGATTTGGGCTTATTTAGTCTGCAGAAGAGAAGAGTGAGGGTGGATTTGATAGCAGCTTTCCGCTTCTTGAAAGGAGGGTCCAAAGAGGATGTAGAGAGGGATGGCAAACAAGGAGCAATGGTCTCAAGTTACAGTGGGGGAGGTCTAGGTTGGGTATTAGGAAAAACTATTTCACTAGGAGGGTGGTAAAGCACTGGAATGGGTTACCTAGGGAGGGGGTGGAATCTCCACCCCTAGAGGTTTTTAAGTCTCAGCTTGACAAAGCCCTAGCTGGATTGATTTAGTTGGGATTGGTCCTGCTTTGGGCAGGAGTCTGGGGTCTCTTTCAGCCCTAGGATTCTATGACATATAAAAACCTTTAAGAGAACATTTTATTGCTACAGCTGGACCTGGTGGTATTAGTTTGTTAGAAAGGCGGCCTCGGGAACTCCTATCGCTCAAGTGGGATAAGACTGCACTTTTGATCTGGCCTTTCCAACCTGACTTCAAATAAACCAGAGTCTGCTCCCAAGACAAAAGCCACACTGCTTGGCACTGACAACAATTGCCTCCTACCAGCATGAAAAGGACTATCTAATCATTCATTTCTCCCAGTCTTTGGTTTTGACTGATTAGAAGAAATGACTTTGTAGAACTTGTACCTTTGTAAGCAACCAAGAAGATTTAGATTTTACTATGAGCAACATTCCTATACTTTAAGAAAAGAAACAAAATTAGTTTTGTAACTTTCAATGTTTCCTGCACACTCCGGTTAACAAACCAGAAGTTTTTTTTCATTTTTGTTTTGTGATTTTTTTTACAAGAAGAAACAAAAAATCCTAAAAAGGTAAATGACTTGTACATGGCTCTAAATGCTTCATCCTTTAACACAGTGGTTCTTAACCTCTTTGGCACTGTTACCCCTTAAGCTTAACCAATAAACCAAAATTACCCCTTCTCCTTTTTAAAATGGCAATAGACAAAAAGAAAATTACGATTAATCACAGCTGAAAGACCAGACAGTACAAACTCAGACAATACTGTGAAGTCATAACATGTTAACTGGGGCCAATAGTCATATACTAGGAGAAGACATACATGAATAGGCAGGGGAGGGAAGACGACCTAGGAGTGAGAGAGGGAGAAGAGGATGTGTTTGGTGGATTGGAGATCTGCCATTCTTTGAGCCATTGCAATATTTTTATCCAAATGTATAGGAGACAAATTTCTTAGAATTCAAATTACTAACTATGGTATAATTTCTTGGGTTGCTAACAGACTGGTCCAAAACCACTCCTGGTCGGGAGCCCACCCTTCCATTTTTGTGATGCACTCAGTGATCATTGCAGGCCTCTGGAGCCCACAACTTTGTGGCTGAGATAACCCCAGTTCAACAGGTATGAAGCCCAGGATGTAACTGTAGGCTGAGATTTAGCTGCTGAAGCTAACTCCTGTGTCCACAACTTCAAAGATATTGGACAGGCAAAAGCAGCAGTGTGCCTTTTCTTTTGCTTTAGCGCCAACAAACATCAGAGGACAAGGTCTTTATCGTGTGCAACCTCCGGGGTGTCCAATAAGTTTTGAATCAAATCTTTGAAAGGATCCCACATGAGGACAGGCTGAGGGATGTGGGCTTATTTAGCCTGCAGAAGAGAAGGGTGAGGGGGGATTTGAGAGCAGCCTGCAACTTCCTGAAGGGGGGTTCCAAAGAGGATGGAGAGAGGCTGTTCTCAGTGGTGGTAGATGGCAGAACAAGGAGCAATGGGCTCAAGTTGCAGTGGGGAGCTCTAGGTTGGATATTAGGAAAAACTATTTCCCTAGGAGGGTGATGAAGCACTGGGATGGGTTCCCTAGGGAGGGGTGGAATCTCCATCCCTAGAAGTGTTTAAGTCTCGGCTTGACAAAGCCCTGGCTGGGTTGATTTAGTTGGGATTGGTCCTGCCTTGGGCAGGGGGCTGGACTCGATGCCCTCCTGAGGTCTCTTCCAGCCCTAGGATTCTATGATATGTGGTCTGAGATCCACAATGACATTTTTAAAACTATGTAATAACGTCTATGACTGGAACACTTTTAAGGGACAGTGATAATTTCCCTTCCCCTGCTTTCACAAAGGACTCCATGACAACGGAGTTTCATTTTCTTAACGCGTACGTAGGCCTGGGGAGTTTATGAAGCATTTCCAAGGTTCTTAGTCATTCTGAGCTGAGGTCTCTGGCAATTCTAGGACATCCAAACTAAATGGATATGTTAACAAATATTTTCATTCCAAGTGCTGACGCTCCACTGAGAGTCTCACAACATAATGTTGCTTTAGCATTAGAAAAAGGACAAACCAAGCTCCTACTTTTTCCCCTGTGGCCATTATATTTTCTCCACATTTCTCTCCTCCTCCCATCCTTGGCATATGCAAAACTAGTAATTCTACCACTCAAATAAGCTTTGAGCATATCCTGCAAAAGAAGGGTATAAGATGCTGAGCAACAAATATTATCAAACATGACCTATGAAGGAAGATTGAAAGAATCAGGTTTATTGAGTCTGGAAAAGAGAAAGCTGAGAGGGGACATGATAGCAGCTTTCAAGTACCTACAAGCCTATTACAAAGAGGAGGAAGAAAAATGGCTGCTTCTTTACCTCTGAGGATAGGACAAGAAGCAATGGACTTAAATTGCAGCATGAGATGTTTAGGATGGACACTCCGAACAGCTTTCTGTCAGGGTGGTTAAACACTGGAATAAATTGCCTAGTGAGGCTGAGGAATCTCCATCACTGGAGATATTTAAGAGCAGGTTGTACAAACATCTGTCAGGGATAATCTAGATGGTGCTTGGTCCTGCCTTTAATGCAGGGGAATGGACTTGATGACCTCTCAAAGTTCCTTCCAAATCTAGTGTTCTATAGTTCTATGTTGAGGGTACATTTATCTACAGCAGTAGTTTTCACTTTGGGGTCTGTGGACTATGTCTAAGGGTCCATGAAAGGCTGTCCCTACCAGGTTTTGAAGCTGGCTAAAATTTCCAAAGGGGTCTGCACCTCCATTTGGAATTTTTTAAGGGCCCACTAATGAAAAAGAAGTTGAAAACAAGAGGTCTATAGGAACAGGCCAATTTCTCTTTCAATAAATGCTTTAAATAGGGATCTATATAAAAAGTGAAGGAATAAATTTCCATCTACAAGGCTATTTCATACCTAGGTCTGATCTTACTCAAAGAATTATTAGGGCATGATGAGGAATAGCAATTGAATCAATGGAGAAACCAATTACAGAATTTACTAGGTCTGTGGAGGTCAAAAAGGAATCCACACAAGAATAGGACACATGTACCAGAGAAAAGCATAAATAGTCCCACCCCATTGGATGTACGATATAGTCCCAAGTCTTTAATGGGCAATTCCAGGGCTATTCTATTTTTTGTTGGCTTCTAACCCTCAGGATGCAGAGGGAGCACACTGGCTCTCAGTCAGTGCTGTGTGCAAGCAGCCCACACCTCACTGCATGTGCCCTGGCTTTACACGTGTGTCACTTTAGTAATACTGGTAGGAAAAAAACCTATTAAGACAGAAACCAGTGGAATCTGGCAACCCTGTGCGTGAGCAACGGTGAACAGAATGTCTCATGGACCACACACAGAACCCCATGGGCTGCACCTGGCTCAATGGTTGCCCACCACTGTTCCAATGTGGGGAGGGAGGGTATGAAGATTCTCCTGAGCTAGCCCCTCTCTGCCCCATCCCTTCCTCAAAGAATCCACCCTGCCCCCCAAGTATGCCACACCCTCACTCCTCCCCGCCCCAGTGCCTCCTGTATCCCACAGAACAGCTTATCCATGGCAGGAGGAAGGTGCTGAGAGGAAGGAAGAGATGCTGAAGGGAGAGGGGGGTGGCAGCTGCCAGCAGATGGAAGGCTCTGGGGATAAGGGGAGAAGCTGATGTGGGGGCAATAGTTGGGTGCTGTGTTTTCTCCTGAATACTCCAGTCCTGGAGCATCCACAGAGTCAGTGGGGATGAGCGCACCTTTCTGGAGGGCCGAGTTCTTTCACATTCCAGAAAATTCAATTGAGAGTCAAGGACCCTTTGGCTGTTTTGAGAATTGTGACGTGTGACCTTACAGAAGAGATGATGGAATATCTGTCATTTGCTCCGTTGCATGCAGGCATACTCACTCCCCTCACAGAAGCCACACCAGGTGGATGGGAAGGGAGGAGTCTGGATGAAATGCCTCCGACACTTATTCCAGGTTTTGGATCACCTTGCCAGATGCTCACCATTTGCCAAGCCTCTAGGGAATAAGGTAGATGCAGGAGACTTGGGGGGAGGGGGAGGAATCAGCATTAATTGCAGCCACCTGCAGAAGCTGAATACATGCAAGTTTCTTGAACATTACTGATCTAGGAGAAGGTTAAACGTGGGGATCACTGGGATCCTTACAGGGAGAGGAAAGAGCACAAAAAGACAGGTTAGTGTAAACCCGTAACACACACCTGATCGTTCCATACACGACAGCTTGACCTACTGCCATACATGACTAGCTGTCTTGGCTGCGTACTGCTGGGCATCGCAGGCCTACTCTGTCCCGAGTGCGATCTCTGCCACTCCCCACTCAAACAGTCAATCAGCATAAAAAAGAAGCAACTGTCATGCGCTGAACACTACACACAAAACCAAACCAACCAGACATTCCAAAGGACGTGGCAGGGGAAAACCCTGGTCCAGGCCAGGAGCTCTACCAATAGCCACTATTTCCATTTTCCAACAAGTGTAAGCGGGGTAATGGTCCTGCTATCGGGGCTTTCCTGGCCTATATGCTACTCCAGTGGAATTGGCTAGCCAAGGTATCCGATTCTCCGCTCACTCTCCCTTTACCCAGAGGCCTGCCTGACCTCAGGGGCTTCCCTTCCACTCTTCTGAGTGTGGCAGAGTCTTTGTAACCCCAACAAGGCTGGGTCCAGGATGCCGGAGGGGGGTGGGTGGGTGGGTGGGCTCAACCCCCAGTCTTATCATGGTCACCTCAGGCAGGGGCCAGGATGTCCCTACTCCAGTATGCTCTCTCTGCACTGGATGTTTCCCTGATCACTACAGTTCAAAGCAAATATCATTCATTAAACAGCAACTAGTAAAAAATAAAGAAAACAGGAAAAGTTAGTGGAGAGAAATAACCCCGCTCTGCAGGCACAGGGAGACCACAACCGGACATCTCTTCCTGTCAGGGTGGTGAAGCACTGGAATAAATTGCCTAGGGAGGTTGTGATAGCTCCCTCCTCTGAGATATTTAAGAGCAGGTTAGATAGACACCTGCTAGGAATGATCTAGATGGCACTTGCTCCTGCCATGAGGGCAGGGGACTGGCCTTGATGAGGTCCCAGTTCTAGAATTCTGTGTTCCCTGGGACACAAGGGACGTTTACAGCCTGTCCCTCGCATGTCCCAGGCCTCCCCCCAGGCTCTGGCTGTGTGGCAGGGATGCTGCAGGTCATGCACTTGCTCTGGGGATGGCCACATGCCCTCAGGCGGCAGGACCCGTCTTCCCAATGTCAGGGTCACAACTCTCTCCCAGTGCCACCTGCAAAGTCTCTTGGCTGGGGACATCTCCCTATGCTGGGCTCTCTGCCCAAGGTCCCCCTCACTCTGGCCAGCTGCTCACTGCACATGGTTCTGGACTGCTCCAGCCCCAGCCCCGCTCTGCCACTGTGCTGCTGCAGCTGTCTCCAGCACAGCTCCCTTGCTGTGGCTGCTGTCTCCAGTGCAGCTATTGCTCTCCCCTTAGCTCAGCCCTGCTCTAGCTCATTCCTCCTGATTCCCTCATTGGCCTGCCTGCCTTGTCAATCAGGATGAACCGTAGCATTGGCCCTTCCCCATTGGCCCTGGACTGTCGGTGTGGCTTGCTGCACTGAAGGAGAGACATGTTGCAGGAATTATTTTCCCGAGGTCACATAGTCCCCTCCCTTTGGTTTACAGACAAACATTAAGTTTCCCTCCTCCATATTAACTGACAGGAGAAATCTAACTGCTCGCACAAACTGCCCATGTCTGAGCCAAAGAACACAGCACTCTAACGGCGCAAGTCACTCTTCTAGTCCAGTGTCAGACTCCTTGCCCATGCAGTCATGGCCTGAGTTGATAGAAGGGTTTAGGGGCTGAAGAAGTTGCAGGGGGGACGTGGGGGGATGGAGAGGGGAGAAAAAGGGAAGGGAGGTGAGGAAAAGGACAAGGGGGGGACCAGGCAAAAGGAGGTGGTGATAAGGAGAGGGCAGAAATCACTGGTCTGTATAGCTCAGCAACCTGCCTTGCTCCTCTCTCTGGGGGGGTATGGCTCTGTTGCGCAGGACCTATGCAGAGTGCCACAATGTCTTGAGGGGAGACGAGCCATCTCTCACACTTCCAGCACCTGCAATGTCAAGTTGCCACCAGGATCTGATGACCCCCCAGCAGACATGTGGTGACAAAGGAAGAACTCCACTTTTAAAAAGTAGAATTGGAGCCTGCTAGAGTAACAGGCACCGTACCATCTCTTTGGCGTGTTTTGGTGCAGCGCTAACACACAGACCTTGTATAATCACAAACAAAGGGTTCCTGTGGATCTGTCCAGTTAGGGATGTTGTCAAATGTTTCATTAACTCCCCAACACAAATACAGGAACAAAGTCACTTACCGTCGCTAATGCACAATTGAAATAAATCCTTTCCAGTCAGTTCACTCCCACGAGATCCATTTGGGATGAGTTGTTCACTTTTAACTCCCCTGCCGGGGTACTTCACATTCAGTCATTTGATGAGAATTGATATACATGTCCCAGACGTTTATAAAGCGTAAGTGTAGAGCACAAAAGATAATCCAAATAAATAAGTTGGTGGTCACTAGATACATTCCTAACTGGAGGAAGGGTAGACATAACAACTGAGAAATAAACTTGTTGCTTGCCAAGTCCCCTCTATCTTCTGAAGGCTGATTTCTGTTCAGCCACATTTTTTGCAAAATCTTGGAAATTTGTGATCTTATTTTATGGCCTCCCCAAAACAGTTGTTCACTATCTTCTTTCCATGCACTAAGTGCCTTATTTTACTTTCATGGTAATATCAAAAAATGTACAACCACTACACCAGAGTGGTCATTTGAAACTGTTTTAGGAGTCTCAGATCTCTGTGCTCTTTCTAAACCAAATTTAAACTAATATGACAGGCTGAGCACTTCTGTAAGGAGCCAGGGAACAAATTCTAGGGATTGGTCTCTTTCTATTCCCTCAGGGACTCCAGCAAGTCTCAAATTATTGCGGTAAGAACTCCCTTTGAGGTGTGCCACCACAGTTAAGAGAAGATAAATTGGTTAGGCGTCTCTGCATCTGAGCAAATGGCCCTTGTACCTGACCTTCCACCAATGATATTCTCCCTTCTGCTTCATTCACCCATCCTGCCAGTGCTGGTGGAGAAGTTAATTGAGATGATAAAAGCACTTGTATTGTGACCTTGATATGTAATGTGTCTGCATCATCTCTCTCTGTCTGGATCATCGCCCCGGGCCTTCTGTGCAGGGGCTGTAAGGTTTTTGTTCTCACCTTTTGGCCTCTTGCAGAGCCCACAGGAGTAAAATATTTCCCTGCAGACATTCCAAGATCTGGGGATACCTCTTCCTTTACAGGGGGGTGTCAGTTGGAGGCTGTGGACACAAGATGGAAATGGTTATTAATAGATGATTCTGGAACTCAAGAGACCTCCATATTACACAATTGCCCCTGGAGTCCCTATAAAGCAAACTTGCATGGGTGCTCACTAAGAAATTATACTGGAGATCATTAAAAGGAACTTAAATGAGTAAAAATAATGTCATTAACTCACAGGGCCACACATTTTTCCCTACCAGGGGGCACGTCACTCGGAAAACTAAAAAATGTTTGCCTGAAAATGCAGCAGTCTAAACAGAGTCTCTCTGCCTCTCAATGCAGAAACAGCGGACTAGTCAGCAATGTGCCTCTAGTTCCACAAGCACACGGCAAATCTTTTGCCTGCATGACTCCATTTTTTCAGACTTCCTATTTCCTGTGACCCCAGACAGCGTGGAGGACTCTATTTTGTAGAACAAAATGGCATTCTCCACAAGGCATGACCTCACATGTGCAATGTGGGTGAGGTCATGCCGTCTGGAGTAAAATGGCATACTTGGCACACCCAGGATCACTACAACCCTATTCTCTGATGGCATGACCCTATTGGGGTTGTATGATCCATCATTGGGAATCACTGACAAAGGAACCTCTCATGCTGCGAGACTTGAAATAGGTGGGAGCAGCAGACTCTTATAACAGAGAAAAAGGAAGACTCTTACAATCATTTAACAACTCGGAAACTGGATAGGACTGATGCGTAGAATTCCGTATGTGCTATGAAAAAGGTTTAAACTGGCAGCATGATTTTTAAAAGTAAAGCATAAATATTACATCATACATTACAAATATATTTACATGTATATACAAACAAATAATTACCTGCAGCAGAATTCCATTCTTCTCTGGGTGGATAAAAATTGTTTAAGTAAAAAGTCCAGATTTTAAGTCAGTCAGATTTTTAAAATAAATTCTATTAAAATTAAATTTGAAATTATGACAACACGTTAAAATCTAAAATATTACAATAATTTAAAGTAAACACAATACCTAATATTAAGCAGAACATGTTTGCTGTCAAGTTTTAAAGAAAGTTACTGCGCAAATGAAAGCTGAAAAAGCAGGAAAGCTTGTTTTCCAATATATGAATAAAACCTGTGTGTGAGAAGATAAGATCTACTAGTTCTAAAATGTTGAAAGACCTGCTAAGCAGGATCAATGAATTCAATTAACTAACGACAAATATTCTCTTTGTTTAATAAATTATGTAGTTTTAAATACAACATCATTTTAGATAAACTTAGACAATTTCTTCCTATGTATCCAGCACTTTTAATGCAGTTTTATTTAATAAAAAATTAAAATGCTGTTCAGTGCATTTGAATTTCCATCCAAATAGAGCACGACACAAACCACAAGTAAATACCTAATAGTAATTTAGTAAATAAGGAATTCACCTTTTTCTAAATCAAAAATGTAAAAATTGAGAATCTGAATGAATGTAACTTAAACGTTACAATTTCTTTAATAAATGTATATAGTATCCTCTAGGTTAGCAACAAAAAGCACCATATTTATGTAAAGGCTATTTTTAGTTACAAATACTGTTTTAACAGTACCCACATATCTATCTTTCTTTAGGAAAGTAACTAAAAAGTACAATTGCAAAATACAATTAAAATTGATGAATTAAATTAAGATTTACTGCTTGCTGATTTAGATCACTGATTTAAACCAGTCTGCTCTGTCATCCCAACTTTTTAATTTTGAGAAGAGCGACTATTACCTTTTAAGGGGTGGGGCATCTGCAGCTCACTTGTGATCCCATTAAAACAAGAGACTGACAATGATTGCCCTCACATTCATTGTAAATTAGCCAAATTGTCTATATACCACTGTTAAGTTTCACAAAATCCAACACATACATATAGAATCTTGTGCATATTTACATGTAAGGAGTTATTTTTTTCCAAAAAGGAAAAATAAAGGCATTAGTCCTGAACAAAAAGTCATTGAAAAGTAAACTAATACTTTGGACTTTTTAACTCAAAAGTTCCTATCCTTCAACTTGTGTAGGAGAATGTCCCATCACAACAGACGTTGATTTTCTCTTAATCCAGGTTGTATCTGAAGAAGAAATGTACTCACACAAGCTTTATATTCTTTATTATTTTTACAAAAAAAAGTCCCTTTTAGCATTACATTGTCATTGTATTTATTGTGTGACCTGTTAACCCACAACACAGAATTGTGCAACACATATGCATCCACTACAGTAATGTCATCAGCAATGTCCTGAGGGCAATCTCTGATTAATATTGTGTGGTTGCAGCCACATTTCCAGCACACAGCCTGGTGGGAATTTTGGTGGTGTTTTTCCATGCCAAAGTCTCAGACAACATCACCTTTCATTAAAGCTCAATGCCAAAGCAAAGAAGAAATATACAAACTCAGAGTGCACTTGCCTCTCTAAAACAAATGCTTCTGCAAAGATGTTGTCTGTTCTCTTGGAACAAATACAATAAATATTGTATTCACTTCTACCTACAAGTCCACTCTAAAGCAATACCAGAAAAATCTCCTTTAAATCACTGAGAAGCACACCAGGAGCTGTAGCTTTACATGCTGTGCACCTTTTACACCCCAGTGGCAAGAGGCTGTCCATTCAGACCCCTTGCAAAGTCACAGTTCTCATTAGCTAATTAAATTAAAATAAAACTCTACATTTGGTAATGTGTACGTGCTCTTAAACAGAACTGTTTCATCTTGACAGATGCAGGGATGGGGACACACCACATAACTATATACAGTCAGTCGGCCTTCAAGCAGACATTCAACTCCAGCGGCAAAGAGCCTGTATAAAACGTTTGTTCCAGAACCAACTTCACTGCTTGCCAGGAGCAACATCAGAGTAATCCTTCAGTACTCCAGCCAAATGGTCATTGTGAGTCTTAAACCGCCGTTTCTTCTGAGAAGCAGGTTTCTTCCTCCTCTGAATAGGAGCCTAAAAGGAGAAGGGAACAGTTATCACAAGACTGTCACCCAGATGTACACGGGGTCCGATGTCCTTACAGAATTCAACATTATTCACTAAAGTCTGAAATGCTGTGGTAAACCAGTGCTCCGGTGGGGAAAACAGCATGTTATCTCTAAAAATAAGCAATGGTACATACAAAATCTCTCATACAAAATGTCACTTGATTTAATTATTTGCAGTGAGTACTGGCTGTACAGAATATTCCCCTCTCCATTTTGAGCACCAGAGCAAAGTGAATATGTCTATATAGAATATACTGTACACTGCACAGAAAATGTTGCAGATGCTCTCTAAATTTACAACATGACAATGGCAATGGCAACTCTGATTATTCCCAACAACCTTACATTTAAAACTTTAAACCTACAGCAACAGCTATGTGTTGACAGGCACCAAACCATCTAATGTGGAGATGAACAAAAACCAGGGACAAATTCTTTCTTCACTACCACGTTAAAAATCACTCCCCAGAAGAACTGTAAGTCTGAGGTCTAAGATAGGAGAGCAGAGATGCAATCTGCTACATATGAATCAATGTAAAAAGCTTATTTTAAGTTTGACGGCCATTATGGAGTGGTCATAGCTGTGTTTTGATCTCCATACAAAACACTGGTATTTGAACCCCAACTTTTGTGGTGGGGTTGTATCAATGCTTAAGCTGGCTAGCTGGGGAAAATCCTTCTCCCCACCATTTTGATTGACTGCACTGCCTCACTACTTGACAGTACAACTTTTAGAAGAAGCAACTTGTAAATGTGAAGCGGCTTTTTACTGTGCCTCCTCCTCCTTGATGCCTTGTGGAAACACCAACCCAAAAGAAGTAATAAAAGCTCTAAAAACATGATTGGGGGGGGGGTCATAGTGCAACAGCAGAAATCTTTAGGTCCAGCCCTACATAAGCAAGAGTTACACTCAGTAATTGTGCATATGCACCATCCCATTCAACTGATTCTTTTCCATTGTAATTAAAACCGTGGAAGTTGAGGAAAAGATCTACGATTTATAACTCTTACTATTTTCTTTGGTCCGGCTTCTTGCATGGAAGAAATACCCTGTCGTTTCAGATACTCCTCTATTTTTTCCTCATCCATAGAATCCACAGGAATGCTCCGCCACAGCTTTTGAAATTCTAAAATGCAAAACAAAGGACTCAATCCATAGGGAAAAAAATCCAATTTATGGAAAATATGAATATGCAACCATCAAATGCCCCAACACTCCTCCACATCATGCCATGACAACACAGATACCATAAGTCTTAATTGAAAACCACAGTAGTAGCAGCAGAACACATGAACACAGATAGCCACTCTGTAAATGGCAGCTGGATTTCTGAGGGAAAAGATATTAAATTATAAAGGTCAACTGAAACCGACTTCTGTATTGACTACACCCCGGAACCTGGACAGTGAGGAGCACTCTATACAACACATTTTAATATTAATTCAATAATTACTTTATAATTTTGCTTGTTGTGTATGCTGATCTTTAGATCTTCAATGCGCTTTACATATCTCAGTTAATATATCCTGATGACCCATTAACTCCAGCCAGAGATAGCAGCTTAATTTTGTGAATGCTGGCTGCCATTATCATGGGAGACTTGTCAGCCTCCTACTCTAATTTACTGAAGACTTGTGACATTTACTGCATCAATTTGCTGGATGATATTACCATTGTAATATAAACAATGCCATAGAGTTAATGGATTTCTAAAATCCTTCTTGTGTTAGAGAGTGAAAAGCTACCTTTGGAAACCTGGAAGAGGAAAATAAAAAGACTTTGCTCCTCTGTTCTAACTGGAGCAGCTGTCATCCACAATGAAAACACTGTGCATCATGTGAAGTTTAATAGATGCTCTGGAATGCCTTATCCACGAAGCGACTGGTACAGTTCCTCCTCCCTTCATTCCATGGGCATTAAGTGAGATACACCCTGTCAGCAGGTTCAGCTAACAAACCATAAATAAAACAGAAGGCACACTATGCTGTGCAAGACTAGATTTTTTGAATTTCCAGATACATTTAATATACGGTTGTCAAAACAACTGCAGCTCTTAAGTCTCTAAAAAGTTGTTTTATGCAGTGTGGTTTAAAACCCCGATGCTGGTAAACAGCCAGTGACATTACCTGATTCAGACACACTGGCTCCATTAGCCCTTACTGTTTAAATCCAGAATATGGTTGCTTTGAGGGGGGAGGGGAAGGCCTCCAGCACATAATAAGTTCAGTTACTGAAACATGAACATTTCTGTTAAAAGACTACATCATACACCCTTCAGTATCAGTTTTCTTTCTTTTCCCCACCAGTAACAAAGGAACTATTTTAAGCTTTCCACAAAACAAAGATAAGAAGTTTTAACAATACAAAGTAACTGTTTCTGGTCATGTCATCAAGTGATGACTGGGCTGCTAGCATAATCAAGCTTAGTTTTAATGCAATCCTACGTTTTGTCAGTGGGATGAAGAATCCCACCACAAATGGATTGATTAAACTTGAAAAAGTCATTTGTGATACTGCCCATTGAATGTATTTCAGTAAAATTTCTCTAATTTCTTCAATGTATTTTTTTCCAGAGTGGCAATAAGTCATACTGGAGGCTGAAGCTGATGACCGTATACTTATACAGCCCTCACAGGTACCTCCCAATTAAGTAAAATAGAAATCCTCTCTCTCTCTCTCTCCTTTCCCAGTCTGCCGGCGAAATCCACAATCACTAATTTTTTGCAAGAATGACTTCCATTGTCTTGGTCCATACCCTGGAAAGGTCCTGTCTCCTACATCTATGTGCTTCTTCCACTGGTCAACACCTCTACAGATCCCAAGGAAAACCACTATTTACCCCTCTCCATTTGGAAAACCATCGTTTACCTTTTATTTCCTGTCTTTTAGCTAGTTACAAATTCTTAACAGGACCTTTCCTCTTATCCCATAACTTCTTATTTTGCTTAAAAGTCTTTGTTGAGGGTCCTTATCAAATGCTTTCTGAAAGTCCAAGTATGCTATTAGCCACTGGATCGTTGTTTTCCATGTTTGGTGATCCCCCTCAAAGAATTCTAATAGACTGGTGAGGCATGAGTTCTCTTTAGAAAAGCTATGTTGGCTTTCCTCCAACAAATCTTATTCATTTATATGTCTGATAACTATTTAAAACTAATTAGTTCAACTAATTTGCCTAGTACTGAAGTTCAACTTAGCAGCCTGAAATTGCCAGGATCATTGATGGAGCTTTTTTTTACCTACTGGTGTCACATTAGCTATCCACCAGCCATCTGGCACACAAGTGGATTTAAGTGATAGGTTACACGCCACACTTAATAGTTCTGCAATTTCATATCTGAATTCCTTCAGAAGTCTTGGGTGAATACCACTGGGTCGTGGTGACTTAATGCTGCTTAATGTACCTACTTGTTCCAAAACCTCCTCTACTGGTGTCTCAATCTGGGATAGTTCCTCAGATGACATGGTCTCCTGATTCACTTAACTAGTAAGGATCTGATGACAATCATAATTGGCATTCATTTCTGCAATGCAATAGAATTCTCAGTAGAAGCCTGTTGTGGATGAAAATCCTACCCCTTTTATGACATGAAAAAAGAAGTGTCTCTGGCTGTGTCCTATTGCGTGATTCCCCTGATCAGTGGTCTCTTGGCTGGCTATACCAGAACATGGATGGTCTCATTAGGAAATTACCATTGAATGATGTGAACAGGAAAGCAAAGTGCTACTCTATAATTTGTGAGAAACTATTTCCTCAAATCATTTATTTGTCCACGATGTCAAGTAATAAGCAATCTAGAAATGTACGTAATAAGCATGCAGAATAAATACCAGTTAAATACACAGAGCCTGGTTGTGGTATGCTATACTGCCTTTCTAGGCTATTCAATAAATGGCTGCTACTGTGACTGCATGCATGCGGATCAAATGCTTTTATCATTTATGTGAAACACAAACCCCTTCTTTATAGACAAAATGCTAAATTTTCACAGGAAAATGCACTGTTATTTCTACAACGAATACACACCATGTGTCTCCATATCATGGTTCACATTGCATAGACAGAAGAGTACAAGTACACAATTTATTAATAGTTCAGTGATGGATTATGGTGAAGAAGAGTCCCCAGGCCGGGTGGAAGAGTTAAGCACACTGTACAATCTTTTCAAGAACAAAGTGAAAAAATAACACCGGAAAATAGACAACTTCTGATCTTTGGAACATCAGAACAAAAAATTGGCATCTATGGTTCCTCTCCAACTATATTTCATGTTTCTTTACTTTTTATAACATGGTTTTAAATTCATGCCCATCTTTTTAAAGCAGATGACCAACAAGAATGTAAAATCAACTGGGAGTCAACTGTAAAACAAAAAATGACATTGCGTGCAAATAGATAATTTAATAAAGGAACTTGCTTTTGCAGATTAGGTCTGTAATATACTGCATCTCCTTTTAAGACCATGTAGCTTTATAAATCAAATTGCATACAGAGTTATTATTTTAATTGCATATTTGCATCAGGCTGCCTTTTCCATGTTTATTTGCAGATGAACCTTAGAACTAAAGCATCTCAGAATTATACTGGCACTGTTTCGGACAGTCAGAATTCCTGCAGATGCTTTCTACTGCAAATAGCCGACACTAATGGGTTTGTTTAGTTCTGAGCTTACACGATTAAAGAAGAGTTTGAGTACGCTCCTATCACCCTTCTCTATGCCCATATATGTTAACAATTTGGATTTAGGTTGTCACCAAATGGATAAAAAAAATGAGTCAGGCTGAGTCTGCCAACATTTCAGGGTTTGGTTTTTGAACTGGTTTATAACATCAAGGCTACTGACATGTACATAATTAGAAGAAATATGATGGTAAGCACAGTAAAACCTGTCTTAAGCGACCATATATGCAAAACATTTTGTTGACCCCTTAATAATAGACGTGGCTCTCGTCACTGAGAAGAGCTGTAGCAAATACACCTGAGGACACTAAGGCAGTCTCAGGTCAAAAGACTGCCCAAGAAGAAGCACTCTCTTGTACAGGTTTCACAATATCACAGTGGCATAGCTAGGACAGAAAAAGTGGGTGTTCCCAGCTTTCCAGTAGGCAGGCAATGATGGAGGGTTTGGGAGAGGAATGGAAGGCCCTGGGGGGGAAGGGGCAAGGGCGGAAGGATCTGGTGTGCAGGAGGGATCTAGTGCCATTGGGAAGAGGTGGGAGGGATCTGGTGCTCTGGGGGGCAGGAAGGAGAGGGAACAGGAGGGATCCAGTGAGATGGGGAGGGGTCGCAGAAGGGAGCCGGGGCTGCAGCAAGAGGGGGTGGGAGGAATGAGGAATCCTGCATCTTCCCCCCCCAACTCGTATTACTGCTCAGCAGGCACCTGGAATGCACAGGTTGCAGAGTGCACTCATGGGGCAGTGTGGGACCCCACCACCCACCTCTCCCAACCCCCAGTTCAGTGTCTGCGACCCTTGCTGCATCCCTCTCCTGCCGGCATGCCATGCACTTCCGCCCCAGTTTCTGGCCCCAGCACTAGCCCCGCCCAGACCTTCCCTCATGAGACACACCCTTGTGGGGTTAGTACTGGGACCGGAGACGGAGGCTGAAGCATGCGATGCTGGCAGGAGAGCGATGGGGCCAAGCTGATAGGCACCTAGCCAGGGTCAGGAGTCCCAGCCTGTGGATCCTGGGGACTCCAGTCCTGATTTGGGTGGGTCGCGGCCCACCCCAGCTATGCCCCTGAAATATCATAGCATGGCTGGCTAATAAGCTCTACCTGAATCACCAGTTTGGTGATTTTTCTTTTTTAAATTAATATTGCACAGATGTATCCTAAAAGCCACAGATGAGAAACTGCTCAGTCCCTCCCAGACAACGTGCCCTCTAATCTCTTCCATTCATGGGTGGATTTTTTCCATCCATGTGCAGAATACACTTTTCTGTGCACCGAGGCATGTGTGAATGTGCACTACCACCAGAAACAAAAAGCCTCGCTGTGGGCACTCCGCTAAGCAGCCGGGCAGCATCTGAATGCCTCCTGCGGGCCGCACGTGCACGCAGTTTCCAAGGAACACTGCAGAACACCATCACATTAACAAGAGCGGAGGGCAGGACAAATATGCCTTTGTATGAATGAAAATGCGGTGTTAGGCTGCCATCTGCAGATCGAAGTCAGAAATGCTGATTTGGACCCCAACTTTACATGTTGTCATCATTTCAATTTTAGTCCATTTATCATAGATTAGTTTTAAATGTCTAATTGTCAGACATCACCACAAGATCTTAACTAGCTTTAAGCTTCCTTCCCCCCCTACCTACTAAACAGTTTCTCTCAGGAGACACTTTTATTACCTACTGTGAGGAGCGTGTGATCTAAGAAAAGGGAAAAATTCAGCACCAGGTAACTGATTTTAGTAAAAAGCTTATTTTACAAACTGCTCAGCACATACATTTTTTAAAATTGAGTCATACGCTATATATCACTGTGAAGATGGCCAGGCCTTTGCCCCTATCCCAGAGTACCAAACCTATGGAACTTCTCTGCAGTGGAAAGAAGTGTTCATGCTATTGCCAATTTTTCAACACCCTTTTCAAATGGGGACCCAGAACTGTAAACAGCGTTCCCCGACAGCTGAATGCTGGGGGGGCTGCCCAGAAGAGATTCAAATGCCACCCAGCTGATTAGCAGAGCACCCACAACCACTCTCAGCCTGCAGCGTGTGCTTCTACAGATGGTGCACATCTGTATGTGCCTTGGGGCACAGAACAAAATTTGTTCTGCTGATGGATGGAAATAATTAGAAGGAAAATGGACTGTAAGCAGCACTGATCTCCTCAGTGCCTTATACAGAGGTTAAATCAATGCTCCCCTCCTTTGCAGCTGTCCCTACTCACTGCTCCCTCTGCTTATATATCCAAGGCCCGGAGTCTAGGAAAGCTCCAATGAACTCTACTCTCTGAGCTGGGGTGAGGGTCAACTTCGCCGCATTCAGTACTAGGCTGAGCCTGAGGAACGTGTCCAAACCAGGCTACATGGATACCCACTTGGGCTCTGAAACAGCCTTTGATTAGCCAGCTGCAGAGATATGGAACCATTGCACCTGCCACTTGGGCAGGAAGGCTGCCATGACTGACATGCACATGGTGAACACCAAGGAAACTTAATCTTCTTCATGAATTTGTTGAGATTTTGCAGGTCTAGAACAGATTTGAGACCACCCGGACTATGGGATTAGGAAATATCACGAACAGAACCCTCTGACCTCCTCTACTGTCCCTAGTGGTAGAAGCATTTGTACCTCATGCATAAGAAGTTGCTCATTACAAGGGTCCCTGAAGGGGGAGGGCAAAGGAGGGTGGGAAGGTGGGAGGGAATAGAACTGGAGAGAATATCCCAATTCTACCATGCCCATTGTTGTGATGTGATTTGTGCCCAGGCATGGCAGAAATGGGATAGAGGGAGAAAGGACCTGGAATCTGAACGGATGTGTCATCCCTGGGCGCACCTTCAAAAGTTTGGCTTCGAATCTGGGGGATGCTTTGCTGAGCCCTTGGTTAGAGGAGGACTGAAAGGGCCTCTGTTACTTCTGCCCTGCTTACGCTACAGTCCTGCCTAGGAGGAGCTGGTAGAATTGAGGAGCTGGCTATGGTTTAAAATGCTTTCTTCTTGGGGGGAGAGGGCTGAAGGCATAGGAAGCCTTAGGGACTTCAGAGTTCCCCTTGAGTCCTTTAGGCCATGGAGCTTAACTTGCTCTGAAAAGAGCCCTATGCAGTCGAAAGGCAAGTCCTGAATGGTCTGTGGTATCTCATGCAGGAGTCCCGACAGCTGGTACCATGAGCTTCTGCTCATGGTTACAGCTGTCGCAATGGCATGGGTTGCTGAGTCCATTGAATCTAAGGAGGCCTCATGATGATCTTGCCTTCCACAAGGACCACAGCCAACTCCAAGCAGGAGTGCATCAGTAGTAGTTCATTTGGACAACAGGTTACAAAAAGTAAAACTACAGGGGCTAAGGACTGCCTGCTGGTTGGCACCGTGAAGCTACCTAATCAAAAGGTCCAACTTTATCTTCTTGTCCCTGCCTTCCCTATTGGCCAGCAGCCTCTACTACCAGTGTGACCGGCTGAGGATGAGCGAACAGTTACTCATACTCTTTGGAAGGCACAAAGTATTTCTTCTCCACCCCTTTTGCCACAGGGGAAGAGTCAGGCATTTGCTACAATGCTTTAGTAGGGCTATGGATGGTCTTATTGAGGTGCAAAGTCACCCTCAAGACACCTTTAGGAACCAAAAAGTCAAGCCTGAGGTCAGTCTCCTCCAGCATATCCTCACGCTACCTGCCCAAATTATGAGCCACTCTTCCAATCAGCTCCTGGTGGGCTCTGCTGTCCATGGCCGGCAGCATGGTAGATGTGCGCCGCTGTGTCATTAGGGAAGATGACCGAAATGCCTGCAAGGGCACCAAGCTGTCCCGACCTACTCACGTGCGGAGATCTCCCAGTACTGAAATGCCCTGTGTGGCGCTGGTCTCCAAGCTCAGGGCTATCTTTGTCCCTGCCCCAGATCCCACTGCAGTCTCAGTGCCTGCCTGTATGCCCATCTCCTGTACCTGCGGAAGTTCCCGGGCTAGAGATGTTGATGGTAGAGGGGTCTGCGCCTCCAAAACCACTGACAAGGATCTGGATCCCGGCCCTTTGGGTTGGCGATTGGCCCATGGGGTCCAGAAGAGCCACTCAGCTAATGCCTGCCAGTGCAGTGGCCATGACATCAGAGGCAATGGCTGCCCTTTCTCTTGTCTGGAGTGGTGCCTGCTTTGCCTACTGGCATATGACTCTGAGTCCAACAAGGACTCTGGCCCCGGTGACCAAGGCAATGTGGAGCGAGATGGTGCTGGGGAGCAGTGCCAAGGTGAGGGAGAGCAGAGCTGCATTATAGCCAGCTTGTCCCTGGAGGGCCCGGTGCCTCTTTGTGTTGTTGCTAGTGGTGCTGGCACAGAGGACTGCACCATCATCCCTATGACGTCCCTCGCCACCTCAAAAGTATCCGGCATGGAGGGAAGGTCTTTTAAGTCGTCCTCCTGAGGCTCCTGCACTGGGGAGTCCATTAGAACTACTGGACTCAATGAACCCCCGGAGCTGACTGTGCTGGCTGAGTTGGAGCAGGGTGTCCCAGCATGGGATGCACCCTGCTGGTGCCTCGTTTCGCTACTTTCATGTGAGAGCGACCTCTGTCGCTCTTCTTTCTTCTGTGCGACACCGGCAAATGGGAGCAGTGCCATCCCCCAGGCACTCAAATTAGCAGGGAGTGGCGGTGCCGGGGGTCCACAGAGCTCGAGTCCTCTCTCTTATCAAAGCTGATGCAATCCACCCCGAAGTGCTGGGCTTGGGGTCAGAGAACACCGGCGTTGGCTGGGGACAAAGGGCTGGCTCCACGAGGAACAGTTTTAGTCTAAAATTTCTCTCCTTTTTAGTTCTTCAGTGGAAGCCTCTACACATTGTGCACTTTAGTCTGATGGGCTTCCCCCAAGCACTTTAAACAGGAGTCACGTAGCTCTCCCTTTGGCACAGGCTTCAGACAGGACCCAGATGGCCTGAACACTTGAGACCAAGGCATGCCCCAGACCTCAGGAAGGGAAACGTGTTGGTGAGGGGAAACTCATCTAACTAAGAACTACCTGAAGGAACTAATACTACATTTTCAACTATTTACAGATGCACAACTAGAAAAAGACCATTAGGGGATCGCTTGCCATAGCTAGAGAAGTGTTGCTTAAATGACCGTCCCTGGGGGTAAGAAGGAACTGAAGAGGCAGAGGGTCGGCAGAGACCTCTATACACTGCCAGGAAGGCACGACTCCAAGGGGCTCCACAGCCAACCCGATTATACCTAGGGAAAAACCTTCTGACGACTGGGCATGCAATGTGTGCCTACCTACTTGGAATTGACATGAGCAACCTCTCAAAGAATTGGAGACTTGCTACTCGAGTTGTGAACCCACTCATCGACCTATTAGGTAATGCTGATTTTAAAAAACATGCAATGGAGATAAAATGCTAAGTAAATCCCAGTCTGATTAATCAAGGCATTTTAAGAGACCATAATACTTACAGATTTCTTATAAACAGGTGCTTTAAAAAATACAAATAGAATACACATGCAGACCAATTACAAATGAAAAAGTTATGAAGGACACACCTACCTTCATCTACTGTAAATTGACAGCTCTTATCATTGTAGAAAAGGATTTTCTTCTTATCAGGACGAGTAATAAAGATAATCTGGTCCCCTAAAGCCTCAAATGCAAATAAAAAAAGAAGTCAAACTACTAGTTGTTTCTTGCATTTCCTTTTATAAAATGCACATAACCCTTATTTGTTGCTGTGTCAAACTAGCTAGCGAGCAGGGAAAGCCCAGGGTGACGACTTCAAGACACCAGAACCCAAAAGCACAATCCAGAGAGGGAACGCCACCACCTTCAACATTATATCTGGTAAGACAAACCCTCACCTTGCAGTGAAATATCATTTTTAGAAAATTATTATGGCATTAGATTGGGTACAAAACATGTTTCTGTACCACTCTATCAAACTGTGCCTGGGTATTGAATAATGAGTATATTTCTCAGGAGTCAGAGTAGCATGGGTGCCCAGTGGAAAAAGGAGACTAAGTTACCAACATGATTTTATATGGTCATTATACAACCTAGAACTTACAATTAAGCAAATGACATTTCTTATGGCTGATATTAAAACTTTTAGAGAACACTAAAATTAAAGAGTAGAACCAAGCACAAACTTGGTGTGCTTACGTGGGTTTCTATTTTGATCAAAATAATACTTTGTGTAAAGTACTAAGAAGCTGTGTAAGACTAGGGATGTAAAATCCCATTTAACTGGTTAAACGGTTCAACACAGTGCTAACACTGCTTTTAGCCAATTAAGTAGGGTGGGCAGGACTGGAGCCCCCGCTGCAGATAGGGGCTGCTCCAGGCCAGCTGCTCTCAGCGCCCCAGCAGGGGCTGCCGCTGCAGCTCCCAGCTCCCCAAGCAGGGGCTGCCGGCTCCCAGCAGCCCTATGCAGGGGACCCAAGTGGGATTGCTCCCGGTTATTGGGTAACCATTTCCCAGTAAGCAGCCACGCTTTAAGAGTGATGCTTACTGGGTAAGCGCTTAATTGGGTACCCATGAATATCACTAAATGAGACAATGAAAATAACTTATTCCCAGAAATGAAAAACAAATGTAGGAATTTTTAGAAGATTCAGTCATGAGAAGGTAAGAATATTGCAGCTGTCAATCTACAGTCCTCCAAGGGAGGGCAAACCATTTTCCACCTCAACAGAGTGACCTTCCCCAAACTAATCCCAAGGGGAGACAGCTTTGGATTTGTGCATCACTTTGAAAAAGAGCCTGGCTAGCAGCAAGGAGGCAGGCCAGATAGAGCCATCAGCAAAGAAACCCATTCCTCTTCCATACAGTGTTGAATACCACATGGTATCCCTCAGCTAGGGTGCATCAATTACTAAGAACTACTCAAAGGAACTGATACTACGTTTTCAACTCTTTACATAGAAAGAGACCATTAGGGGATCACTTGCCATAGCAAAAGAAGAGCTGCTCCAATGCGCCTCACTGTTGGTAAGAAGGAAGTGGAGAGGCAGAGGGGTTGCCCTCTGCTCAAAAGACTCTTGCCCCTTTGATGAATCTGACAACTACTATCCGAACATACTTTGAATGCTAATGCATTTTCTAATCTATTCTCTTCCAGAAAAAAATAATTGCTGCCCAAGCTAACAATACATGACTCCATGGATTTTATTAAGCATCCCCAAAGTACTCATCATTTTCCTGTTTCACCTGGTACAATTCCAAATTCTTTTCCTGACACAAGTCAAAGTAATGAAAGATACTTTGCACTTGAAGTTTAAATAAGGAAGCTCAATAATGTTTTCCCATATCCTCATTGCTCTCCAACCTGCCAAATGCTCTCTGTATGTAGGCTGCAAACATGTGAGAACATCAATGAGGATGAGGAGGGACTGACAATACGGAGGACAGTTCAGAGGATGAAGACGGCCATACAAGTGGAAATGACATTCTGATCAGACACTTATTACTGGATTAGTAGTGGTTTATCCATTTTATATTATCATGAGCTTGATATGTCTTTTCACTACATTGATGAGTGACTTTTCTATTACATTATGGTATTTAGATGACTAGAATGGTTTAATAACATATTTTGTAGATTTAGATCTGAAATTATATGCTTATTATCATACCAAAATTCTCCTTTCTGCTTACTAATGAACAATGTGTTGAATAAAACATAATCCATGCGAGTTTCCTTTCATTTAAATAATTATATAGCAAAAATCTTTATTTTAAGAATTTTTTCAAAAATTTACTAACAATTTAAATAGGTTGGTTCTACAGAAGAACCTCAGAGATGAACGACTTGGGAATGGTAGCTGGTTTCGGTTGTTCTTTCAAGGTTTACAACCGAACACTGACTTAGATCAGTGATTTTCAAACGTAGGGTCATGAAACAGTATTGGATTGTGGAATGTCAGGCACTGGGTCTCGTTGCTACAGGGGGATCAGGTGATCAGTGGGGGTGTTAAGGCAGCTCCCTGCCTCTCCTGGCACCGCAGACTGTGCTACACCCCAGAAGCAGCCAGCAGCAGGCCTGGCTCCTAGGTGGGGTAGGGAAAGAGCGCACAGGGCTCTGCGCACTGCCCCTGCCCTGAGCACTTGTTCCGCACTTCCACTGACTGGGAATCTGCCGCTGGCTGTTTCTGGGGCAGAGCATGGTCTGTGGTGCTAGGAGAAGCAGGAAGCTCCTCAGCACCCCCATTGCACAGCTGATCAGGAGCCACTCAAGCTAAACCCCTCCTGCGCCAGCCCTGACCCCCCCAAAAGCCAGAGCCCCCTCCTCAGCTCCAAAGCTCTCCTCCTCAGCCCCCCATTCTATTGAAAGTATATTGGGTCGCAGAGCATCAACAATTTCTTCAACTGGATCATGAGAACAAAAGTTTGAAAACCACTGACTTAGATCGTAGCAGCAAAATGAACAGCACATCTGACAACTATGACAAAGTGAAAATGAGATGGACAAATTGAGAAGAGCAATGGGATTAAGTTCACCATGTAAAAACAGTATAAAACTAGAGAATGGGAGGTAAAAAAATGTTTATAAATAGCAAACAACAGGAAAGTTGTGAAAGATGTAGTAAGGCACCAATTCACATCTGGAAAAAAAAAAGTCCAGTAAAGGAAGCAGTGGGTAAGGGATGCCACAAAACAGGACATTGTGCAATACCATGCAGGCCACCAAGAATAGTGCAAGCAAGAAAGAGAAGGTGTCAGTTAATAATAAGTTCACAATGGCAGGATAAAGATCCTCAGTAGAAAAGACAACACCTGAATCTGCATGGGCGAAAGCTTTAATTTAAAATTGTCACTGGACCAGCAGTAGTTGTTAATAATAATAAAAAAGCATTCCAAGGACAGAGCCTGCAAGACTGAGTCTAGATTATATTAGATCATTGTGGCAACTTCCATAGGAAACTGGAGAAACAAGAAAGTTCAACAACAAAGCGTGGCAGTGACAAAAGGGCTTTTATCTGCAGCGTGTTCTGCTGTAACAAAGAGACCCCTGAACCTGCAAGCACTTTGTCAGAAAGTAAGTCCCAGCATACGAACCTGTTCAGTGAGAATACGGTCTCCCGCAAAAGACTTGCTCTTTAAAATGCAGGCACTGTTTATATGTAAGATGACATATCAATATGTAGTTTTAAAAGATCTGATTTTTATTTTGAATTGCTCACTGATTTACATTCTTTGATCCACAAAGATTAACAATTTGAGAGACAGGGAGTGGAGTTGAACTCAGAGTTCTTGCTCCTCCACTTCCCAGAGAGCATTAGAAAATGTTTCAGGAGGAACTTATTTTACGAAGGAAGTTCTGAGGTAGGAGATAATTTCGTATTTCTTTGCTTAAGCATGCTCAGACATTAACTAACCAGTCACCCCAGTACTTCTGGATGAGAGGAGGGTATAGTACTATCCCATTTTATATACAAGGAAACTGCAACAGAGAGGCAAAGTAATTTGACCAAGGCCACAGAGTGAATCCGTGGCAGAAGTCTCGACTCCCAGTATTACGATCACTCTTCCAAGACCACACTGCCCTGCTGCCAGAGGTACTGATTGTCCTCAGTTCTCACTGATTTCAGCTGCCATCCGCCATGAGTGCTCAGCACTTCAAAAAATAAGAACCCAGGTGTCCCAAGCAACGCACCCAGAAAATTATGAACTAGGGATGTAAAATCCTGTTTAACTGGCTAACACAACATTTAACTGATTAAACTGGGTGGGCAGGGGAGCGCTCCAGGACCTTCAGCATTGACCTCGAGTACTTGAACTAAAGGGTTAACTACAATAGCTGGCAAACTGTTAACTTTTTATGGACCAGACAAGAGCGAATAATGAAAAACGCGGGATTAAGAAACCAGATTAAGCTAAATCAAAATAAACCACTACAGAACCAAAATAGGAGCATCTACACACAAATTTGCACAGGTTCTCTTCCCCACATAGGAACTTATAGATTGTGAACAAGTCATTCTCTAGCCTACTCTTTGATAAGACAAATAGATTGAACAGTGAATCTTAAGTGTTACTTACCTTTATGGCTTTCTGTGCATTGGGTAGTCCTTCCTCAATATCTTCCAGAAGGATTCCTCCGAGTCCCCGTTGGTCATGCTTGTCCAAGAGCCTGAGCAGAGCCTTTTTATCTTTCAAATTGTACTTTGGTTTGAAAGCATATTTCCCATCTATAACTTCTATTTTAGGATTGCTGACTAGAGCCTGGAATAGGGACATAAATTTTAAACGTAAGAAATAACATGCATGTATACGTATATTTCACTCAACAAGCCGTCATTGAGAGATGACAAGTTTAACAGCAACATATCGTAGCTGACAATTAACAGGCTTAATTAGGAAGTAGACGTGGGATTCAGGATCTCAGATCCAGTACTGGTAGAATTCATCCTGATGGTACTTTATACTTTACAGAGGAGGTTCTGTGCTATTTATACAATACACTTTAGGCTGGAAATTCCATAAAGACACTTGTGGCAGCTGAGTTACAAAAAGCTGCAGACTCCCTTTTTGAAAGGAGATGAGAGGAATAAAAATACCAGAGGATAAAAAAAAATCAATTTTTCTGGGCATAAAATCCAAACAAAACTATTTACCCACTGCATGGAACTGATGTCATATTGATGTTACAAATGTGAAAGACATTACCCTGGGATGAACAAATCTGTAGTCAGTCTTCCCCAAGTGGTGTCAACTGGCACCAGCAGATGTAGAAGAAATTTAGAAGAGCAGATCTCCTGCACAGAAGAACTTTACCCATGATGGCAGCTTCATTGTGAAATTGAACACTGATTTCATGGGCAACTGAAATGATATCGATATGTTCCTGTTTCACAGCCAGTACCACAAAGAAAGTTCTTCTGCAAGAGAGAGCAACTCTACTTAGTTTCTTCTGCAGCTGCCAGCCTGACCCTGAAAGGAGAAAGAGAAGAGACACAGAAAGAAGAAAGGAGGGAAAACACACAGTCATAATAAAAAAAAGTTAACTAACTTTGGTAGCCTACCAAATTTTCAAGAGATTATGTAAACCACCAAAGCTTTAAGCCTCAAACTTTAAGGTGAACTGCCATAATTTGATTGTTAACAGCCTACTAGACCACCATGCTCTTGGGGCTTTTGTTCATACTTGATCATGTATAAATGCAATAATAATTTAACACAAACTGTTTTCTTCTTAGCCTCTACAGAATAATGCTCTAATAGTGAAATCATAAAAAACACTCCCATTGACTTAATCAGGGCCAGGATTTTACCCTACGGGTGCGCATCTCTGGGATTTAGCAGGGGTATAGTGCCAGTGAAATGTTGCAAGATATTTTTTTACAGTCACACTACTTTTACTATAGCTTGTCTTATTAATGTAACTACTACTGATTGTTTTCTTGCTATTTGTCTATGTTAGCTGGTATTAAATAAAAGAAGCAAAAGAAGAGAAGCTGTGCTGTATTATGCTGATTACATTTAAAGACACCAAACAGACTCCAACCATTGTGTTTTATGGAATTTTACTTTGCTATTTTACTTTGCTAAAGCATACTGAAGGATCATAAAAACATTCAGTCCCATCAGGTAAAAAGTGTGTTACAAGGAGGAGGATGGGAGCAAGTTGGTAACATATATTGTATTTCCATAAAAGGGAAGAGTACATACAAAATAGTAACCTCCTAATAGACCCTTGTCATGCAAAACAAATAAAAAATCCCCAGCTAATGCTATCACTGCGTCCTTAGCTCAGCAATATTATGAAAACTGTAAAAAGCTTTTGACCAGAAAATAATGGTGAATATATAGATATTATTTTAGCCAAACTTTTTTCTTTCATTAACACCTGTATAAGATTTTCAAATGCTGAAACAGTCTTGCATTTAACATATACATGAAGATTCTTTGACAACTATTGGCTCATTGTATTGCATTAGTAAAAAATTATTTAACTTTATACCTAGATTAGTAAATGCTCTTCACATGATTCTTTTATACAATCTTTCACAAGTTTACAATAATTTTAATTTCAGAGTGAGCATTGCTACAGCCTTGGGTTATTCTTGAGAAGTAATACAGGTAAAGCAGACACTGTATACTTAGCTGAACAGTTGTATTACGTGTATCATTAAACATATATGTGAGTTTAATTATTATAAGCCATCTTTAGAGTTTAAAAAATTGTTTTCTTTACCTCACTCATTAACCATTGTTTCTGCCTGAGTCCAATATCTAAGTGTTGCGTTTCATCCAAAATTTCTTCTAGAGCTAATGGATGTGTATCACCACGCTGGTGCCGTGTCTGATAAAATAAATATTGTTTGTTATTGCGCTGCACGCACTTAGTAAAATTTGGAACTTTACAGCAATTTATTAACACTGATAGCATATTAGGGCAATCCTCCACCCATCAGGATTAGCTATTTTTTTAAAAAAAAGTCATGACACACAGTATTTAAATAAATATTACTTCAAGGATTGGAATCTTTGAAATTTTGCTCTGGAATCGTAGTAAGAAAATGAATCTATAATGTCTGTTGTGATGAAGGCAGCACTTAAAATGAGTCCAAGTATAAAGGATAACTGATACTCCTAAACATATGAAAGAAATTAGCTCTGAAAGAGCTTTTGATAAATGGCTCCTGAATAGCAGTTCAGTTCCCATCTCTGTTTAAGTCAGCAGACTCTTGGTCATCTACTTACCTGTTAACTTGAGCAAGAGTCACTGAGACAAAGGTAATTTTTGTCTTAACAACATTTCTGACATTCAACAAGTTGTTCTGTATGTCTGATAAAAGTTCTTAATACTACTGCTACACTGAAAGATCAGCTAATATAAATACTCGCAGACTTACTCAGCATTGCTCGGGTCCTTCAGGGCATGGGGCTAAGGGTGTGGAGGGTGCAAGAGTCAGGGCAGGGCTCTGGGGATCTGTGGGGCAGAGTAGGAGGAGGCTGGGGGCAGGGAGAGTGTGAAAGTGAGGGTTGGGGGGTGAGGAGGGGCTCAGAGCAGAGCATCTGCTACAGGCTTTTTCTCCTCCCCCAGCCACCAGGGGTGTTTTCTTCCACCCCCTGCCCCGAGCTACAAGGGGCCTTTTTTCTCCCCCCACACCCTGTGCTTTGGCCAAGGGGCAGGAGGGGGGAGAAAGGGTTTGGGGGCAGAGGGGTTACTTACCTGGTGTGCTGGCAGGCAAAATGGTGGAGCCCCAGGCCCTTAGTGGTATGGCTGCGCCAAGTGGACACTCTGCAGGTTAGCTCTCCCCTGCGGGCTTGCTGCCCCCAATAGCCACTCTTAGTATCTTGTCTTCCTGAACAGTAGCCCTGCATTTGCATGTTATAGAAAACAGTCCCTTTCCCGGTGCTTCCCATTTTCTGGCACAACCAAGCCTTGACCTTCTATAAGTCAGGAGAAGAGGAAGCTGCATACCACATTTAGTGGCCCTTGCGCTTACTCTTTAGGAGAAGTTCTTGAATAAACAGACTCTCAAGACAAACACAGACACACACTAAAATATATATGCAGATTTCTGAGATGTTTAAGTGGATATACAAGTATAAACATTTCAGAAAAATTATACATGAAATAAAACGACTATACCTTCATATAATTCACTATCTTAGCAAGGACTCCAAACTTGTAGCCAGAGCCTCCTGAGAGGGCTTTCAAATTAAACGACCCATTGTTGTGGTCTGCAAAAGAAACAGAAGAACATGTTCTCAGACACAGATTTTTAGTTTTGTACCTAACCCTACTTAAATTACACATCTCTTTTTGGAGTTACTATCATAAATAAAAAGTATACACAATTCAGAAGTCAGATGTGGGCATTTTCAGAGGTTTCTTTGTGAGTGAAAATATGGCCCCCATGTAATTCTGTAAGAGCAGAAATGTTAAGATTTATGCTCTAAGGAGGAAGTAAGCAATTGAAGTATAAATCGATACCAAAGTAGTAAATTTTAATTCCTAGGCTTAATATCTCATGTTTGACTTTTTGTTGAAACCAATTTTTAAACTTGTATTCACTGAATATCATCTACAGGCAGTCAAGGTTCCCACCCACCTGACTGAATGGTACCTATATGATCCTGACATTGTGAGCTAGGAGTAGAAATGTTCGTTTAAAATGGCAAGCAATACAATACCAAACAAAATGTATCCAAGGATTTTAGGGCAAGCAAGTTGAGATTCAGTTTCATATCCTGCTCTGAAAGTAGGTCCAGTTGAAAATTTATCAATAAACGTAAGAGAAAAGTACTTTGCTGGATCAGGGACTAAGTGCCCAAGACACTACGCCGTGATCAAACCCATGATGTAGTATGAATCTGCACAAGGGTTTTTTTTTTTTTGGGGAGAGGAGGGATACCCTCCAAGAGAATGAAAAGATTGTTTCAATAAAATTAAAGTTAAAATTTGTGAAAACATTGTTCTATACACATGCCCCCAATAACTGTTTTTAACTCATTAATATTAACTTCATAACGTAACATTTCAGCATAATTATAATCAATCCATTAAGAAAAGCCACAAGTCAATTTCCACAGTGTCTCACTGTTTTCATATTCACTGAGGGGGTTTTTCACAATCAAAATGATCAAGCAGGAAACCTAATTTTCGACCCTTATTCACAATTGTTCTAGTGGGGGTGCCAAGAATCACTGAACCAAACTATAAACCCTGGGTACTATGGAATCCACGTCAGGCCACAGGGGGCAGCAGAGCCCACAGCAATCCTAGTCCAGCACCTCTTCCCTTTTCTATTCCCATGTGGTTTCTAATCTGAGTTTCTTGAACCTAAAATTGATCACTGTAGCAAAAACTGCATCATCTGTATCAGAATCAAATGCCATTGTTACTGGTTTCTATACCTGAGCCAATCTTCACACTGGAATTTGTAATCTTCTGGCAAACTAGACCCAATATACTATCTATGCTTTTCAGATTTACATTAACTTGGGGAGCTCTGAAGCCAAACTTCTAAACAATCTAAAAAAACGTTCCATGTTTATTCATGAAGAATGAAATAGATGACCAATTTCCTGTTTATAAGTAGCAGCTGCTAAGTGGCTGTTATGAAAACAATTACTCACATAGATAATATGATTAACGACTTGGCTAGTGGAATGGAGAGTATACACTTATAAAATCTGTGGATGATACTTAGCTGAGAGAGGTTGCTAGCATTTTGGAGGGTAAGTTTTGAATTCTGAACTACTCTAACAAATTGGAGAATTGGACTGAATTCAACAAGATGAAACTCAATAAAGACACATCCAAGGTACTTCATCAAGGAAAAATCAAATGCATTCCTACACATTCGGGAATAATTAGGTAGTACTGCTGAAAAGGATCTGGAGGACATGGTGGATCACAACTTGAATATGAGTCAACAACGTGATGCAGCTGCAAAAAAGGTTAAAATCATTCTAAAGTGCAGTAACAGGACCTGCCATATAGCAGACATGGGAGATAATTCCTACTCTACCTGGTATGGGTGTGGCCTCAGATGGAATAATGCACCCAGTTCTGATAACACACTTTAGAAAAGGTGGGGATAAACTGGAGAAAATATAGAGAAGCGCATTAAAAATGTTAAAGGTTTAGAAAACCTGATTCATGTGGAATGGTTAAAAAACTGGACATGGTTAGTCTTCAGAAAGGATGACCAAGGACAATCCTGATAACAGTATTCAAATATGTTAAGGGCTGTTACAAAGAAGAAGGTGATCAATTATTCTGTCCACAGAAAGTAGGAGTAATGGATTTAATGTACAGCAAAGGAGATTTAGGTTAGATATTAGGAAAACTTTTTAACTATAGGGGTAATCAAGCTCTTGAACAAGCTTCCAAGAGAGATTGTGGAATCCCCATGAGCGGAGGCTTTTAAAAACAAGTTGGACAAATGTCTGTCAGGGATGGTCTAAGTCAATGGTTCTTAACCTTTTTGGGCTCAGGACCTGTTTGTAAATGTTTATGGTCTGCCACAACCCAGTAAAGAGAGGCCCTTGATGATTTTGGTCAGCTAAGTCCTGGCCCCTGGGGGAGGAGGAGGGTTCAGTCCTGAAGTTCCTGTGCTATAAGGCTAGCTGCGCTCAGCTTGGCTTTCTGTTCTGGGCATTGAAACCTCAGACCCTGATCATGTCCAGCCCCTCTGACTGGACCAAACTTGTGTGAGTGGAGTTGCACTTCTAGGTTTACTTGCCAAATAAACGTAGGGTGGCTAGTTTTCAACCAAACACCCGAGCAAAAGGTCAGAACCGTATGATTCTGCCATAATTCAGGGGACTGGACTTGAGGACTTTCTGAGTCCGCCCCCCCCCCAATCGACATTACTGTGATTCAATAATCGCTGGCACTCTTTCCATCTAAGTCTTTTGACTGTAAAATTTACTTGTGTACAGAACCATCATCTACTACTACATTAATACCTCTTTATTATTTATAATAATTATTTGTGTTACTGTGGTACCCAAGCACCCCAATCATACACGAGGATTCTAATATAATAAGTGCTGTACAAATACAGAATAAAGGACCATCTCTGACCAAAGAAACTTACAATTAAACTATAAGGCAGTTCTTGCAAAGCTTTCCTCTTAACCATCGGCCACTTTATCAGTCACAAAACTAGTCATATAGTACTAGGTATCAGGATCCGTCACACAAATGAACAGCTCTCTCAGCAGTTACTGTAGCATGCACAGTAGTTAACGAACATTACATCAAACATGTACATTAATGAATAAATATGCATAAGTTTCTAAAAATACTCAGTCTTCTCATCTTATGCAAATAAATGTCAAATTTAACATATGAGCAAATGTCAGCCAGAGAAATAGAAATTAAAAATATAGCAGAGGTTTTCAAACTAAACAATTTTCATAGCTAAATGGCTGGTCCCATGACACAGGCTCTTAATTTCTACCTACTAAATTTAACCAAAAGACAGTTAAATACATTAAGTACTTTCCTATTACTTTTGCATGTAAACAGTCACAGCAGTTACCACAGATAAGCAGCAAAACGGGATGATGGAAAAAAAATTAACGGATCTCTGCATTTTAAATTGTGTGTCATTTTGCACGACACACACACACACACACACACACACACACACACACAGAGAGAGAGAGAGAGAGAGAGAGAGCGAGCGCCCTAATCCATCAGCTCCTGAACTCTGGCCCCAACACACTATTGTGAAGTTATTGTTTAGAGCCTGTAAATACTGTCTCCCATAGGGAACACCACTTAGATTTAGCCTGAGCAGGGCCAAAGGCGCTCCAAAGAGGAGATGCTGAAGTAACAGATCTGGATGGCTGAATCTACTGTGCTACCAAATACTTGATTCAGGAGAGGAGAAGGAAAGATTATAAGTTGCTACTTCAGGAAAATGAAGAAAAATTCAAGTTATTAAACAAAATGTTTGGGAGAAACCACAGACCTGCTCCTCGGCTGGAGGCAGAAAAGCTGCTGGCCTGAATGGAAGGGTAGGGTTTAGTCCTAGAGACTCCAAAAACACTAGAATATGGAGGCAGTCCATAGGTGGGAGGTATTAACCCACCTTCAGTGATGAAAGAGGAGAGAACATATCCACAGCATGACTTTGCTTTATGTTTCCTTCCTTCCCCTGATTCTTTGATTTTCTGTCTAGAATGTAAGCTCTGGAGTCAAAGCCCATCCTACAGTCCCACAAACAAGAGCTCACAAATCCATTCTTATCAGAGACACAGGCCAATTCTCAATTTTTACAACCATACAGTTATTCCCCTTACTCAAGATAATGGTTTTGTATCTGTTCAAGGTAGCCTAGTGGCTCTGTGAAGACACACTGGTGCAGACATTCCTTGTCTACTACGGTGCTCGCCTCCCAATTTATGGGGAGCAAAGTGTTTTTGCCTCAAGGCATTAGTGCTAGGAAGGCAGGCAAGGAGTTCTGCAAGTACCCCCTGCCCCTCAAACACCTGAGTTGCTCAGGCAGCCACAGACCCTCCGTCCTTTGCCTCTCAACCTCTCTCTCTCTCACGCCCACTTCAGCAAAAAACCTCTTCTCCCTCCTCCTCACAATGCTCCACTCCCAGTTTCCCCTTTTCTTTCTGCCCTATCCCCCAGACATGGCCACGGGCCCCCACTGCCAACCCTCCCAAGAATGTAAACCAATGTGTTGCCCCATATCCCTCACAACATGCCTCTTCCCTTCACACAGCCAATTATGACTCCTCCACAGAAACAGGCACTGAAGAAATAAAATACAGGGCACTTCCTCATTACATTACTCAATAACAATACCAGATATGTTACAAACAATGTCCCCAAAAGATCAACAAACTAAAATGACTGCTACTTAAAAATCCACCATCCAACCAATACAAAACCCCTCAAGTATGCACACATATTATTACCACATAAACTCATGGATTTTAAGGCCAGAAGGGCTCACCTTGTTAATCAAATCTGACATCTGGAATAAAACACAGGCCAAAGAATTCCACCTAGTCACTCCTGAATGTTAACAGGTTGAACTATAGCACATCTTTTAGAAAGCCATCTATTCTTGATACAAAAATTCCAAATTAGTACAGCACCAATTTAACATGTTAAACAACTAGTCATTAAGTATTTCAAACCACTTTGCATGGCTGGAGTTAAATTCTGCACATTTTGTGTGGAAGGAAAAGTCATCTGTGGTATGGATGAGAATGTAAAGGATGCAAATTTGTAGTTGTAGGTTGCAATGGGGATGGGAGAACTTAAATAGCAACATCCAGTCTTTCTTACAGTTGGCTTGCTGGTATATGCACTTAAGTAACTGTAAACACTTAACACAATCTTTGTTTGACATAATATAAATTAATAAATTGATGCGATTCTCAAAACACAGAGCACTTCCGAAAGGGAAGATTCAACTCAACTCCATCAGTAACCTACTGTTTTATAACTGGCCTTAATTCACTCCAGCAGAGACCTTCCAAGATTAAAAACTAAGTCTTACAATGCTCCAAACAGGCTCATACAATACAATGGTAAAATGCTGTTGCCCTGGCTCCACCATTGCTTTGACTGATGATTGCCCAAGTGCAGTGTAGGAGTGGTAGCTAGCAAAATCACTGGCACAGACAAGGCCTACGACTCTCTAGTACCATTTCTGAGTGTTTGGTTTCCAACTGGGAATTCTATAGTTGGTGAATACTTTCTTCTAAGCCTTGGCACACATCAACAACTTGCAAAACACGCTCACCGATAAGCAAGTCAATCTGAACCCAGTCCTCAACATCTACCACTGAAAAGCAACGTAATGCCTATCCAAAAGTAAAGGCATTTCAAAATCAACAACTTTTGAAAGTCTTTTTTTTTTAACCCCTCATTAAGGCACCACAACAGGGTACCAGCAATGATATATTTTGTGGATCCAGTCTAACACACTATCATATTGTAATAAATTTGAGACTTTTGCTAAGGACCCATCATTCTCAGTCAGTAACTGGTAGTACTCAGAAAGTGGATTATCACATTAGGTGGTAGACTCAGAGAAAACATATTCTATTCACTGTGTTTAAATTTAGCATCCCCTTGCTTCTTTAAAGGGAACTGTAAATTAAGTTTCAAAATTTAATCTACGACTACACCCACACTATCCATGTTGTCCTTTCAGAAGAGGCGGGAAGCATTTGGCACACCACCAGTTATGTACTAATTTTAATTGCGAGTCACTATATAAAAAGATTGTGAAACAAACTTTCAAAGTTGTCAGATTTTTTAAGTGTTTACTTTTTTTGTTTTTCATAGATAATTTCCTTGACACATTTGCTAATTATTGTAGAGACTTAACATTAAAATCAGGGGCTTAGGTAAGATTTTACAAAAGGGTATAAACATACTAAAAATGAATGCCATGTGAAAAACTCAGAAACAGATTCTCATGTCATAACTCCAAGTTTAGGACTTCACTGCAGATTAGCAAGGACATGGACCAAAATAGGAAGTGGAAGTAAAATAAAATAACCACAATGAATCAAATAATTGTTATATATTATTTATTATATCAGAGTGTTTATACTTAGCATAAGTCAAGATATAACAAAATAGACCATCTCCAGAAACTTCAGTTGAAAAGTTGGAAAACAAAGAAATAAAAGCAAGCTGCTTTTATTTTGTATCACTAAAAAAAATTAATAAAAATAAAAATCCTCTCTATGAAGAAAATTTACCAAAATGGTTACAGACCTAATAAATCAGTAAATCAAGATCAGAGAGCACCTCTATCTCCACAACTGATAATTTACGGTTAAAACACCACATTATGTAAAAATCCTGTCAAAGAATTAAATCAAAGGCAACCACGTTGTTCTCTATTAACCTGTTTAATCTACCTGGCCATGGCGCATTTATCATGTATTGTAAGTATATCTAACACTGGATGGAAACAGAAATTGGCAGGTACTGTATTAACATTTCAGATATCATGCTCTGTCTTCCAGCTCAAAGCCAAAGCATATCCTCACAATCACTGCATCGCTAACATACTCACTGTTAATCAGCTCATATGGCAAAGGAATAAGATAAGGGATGGGATAAGACTGTTTGTTATCCTACACAATAACATTTAAATTTATGAATGATTTACACCTGGGGTGGTGGGTTTGATGCAAATGAGCATAAAGGAAGTTGTCAGCAGCATCACCCTAGCCAATAGTAGTAAAGCTCCATTTTAGCTGTGCAATAGGCTGCATTAAAATACAGAGCAGACCAGCGCTTTTTCAGCATCCTTTCAGATAAGAGGTAGGTCTGTACCTTTTTTAAAAATTGTCTTATGTTTATATTGATTATTGAAAGAAAATATATCTTTAGTCTAGAAAAGAATTCTACAAAGCCTTTCTCCTATAAAAGACAGCACGAATTTTCTTTGTGTTTTAAGCAGGATTTTACTCTGCTTCAATCCTTAATCTGCTACTATCAGACAAGCATTTTTACCATCTGTGCATTAATGGAAAATTGATGACCACTCCATCTTACAAGAAACCCAACACACCCAGCCAATTCACAGTAAATAAAATGTATATGATGTTTGCTAGCTAGTAGCTAATTTCTTGCAGTCTTATCTTCCATTTAGTCAATTTTTTCTAAGCAGATGCTAATACAAATATTTTTATTTAGAAAAATCTAATTCTGGAACAAAGAAAAACAAAATATGTTAGAATATTTATTTTTCAAATATAAACAATAAAATAATCACTATATGGCTTAGAAATTACAGTGCATGGTGCCTAGCTAGGCTACAAATGTGTTCTAGAGAACTGGTTTGTTAGACTAACACAAAAATCAACCTCATCACCTAACATATTACTGGGGTAAATATATGATGGTTAATCCATCTGCACAATGCAGACAGGCTAGAGTCCATGAGAGGTTTCTAGATACCATTACCCCAAGATGTTTGTCTAGTTGTTTTTTATTTGAGACTTCCTCAACACTGCATTAAAATGAGTCATTTTGCCTCTGCTCCTCTGAATACAATTCCAAGTAAGCTTACATTATTACCACAGCATCCACAGAATGACTTTTGAATAAAAAACCTAGTATAGAATTTATAGAACTCAATTCATTAAACACTTAACTGCTACTAAATTCTGTTCACACACAATACCTGCAATGCATACTTAATCAAACTGGCTCAACGTCAATTTTAAATATTCCTAGAAAAAATGGAAACAGTTTATCTGACAGTTTTCAAAGATGTGCCCTTTCTTACTCTTGTCAGTGCTGCAGTTAATTTTGATGGATCTGCAATGAAGCTTTTAGTCTGGTAGTTCATGATTATAAGTGTTTGAAAATGACTAAACAACTGCCTTGGCTTTAGTCACGTCTGGGGGATTATAGTCTCTATTAGACAGCCAGCACCTCTAGAATTCAGCCCACAACCGAGTAACTGGCCTCCTTTCCCAAATGTATTTATAACGTAGAGTTATATGAAATTCTCTCTTCAATGGATAAAATTAATTTTCCTAGCCACCATTTAAGAAGTACTGTCTTCAGAACATCAGTTCGTTTATCATGTACCTGAATCGCTAGCTAACAAATATCAAAGAGGTTAACAAATATTGTCTTACAACTTACATTATTACAGTAAATTAATTATAGCTAAGACCTGAGCTGCATCGTGGGATGATCTTAAAATTATAGTGGCTGAGTTGTGGACAAGACATGGAAAACTGTGGAAAAGTAATAATGGACTTTTATTAATTTCAGTAATTTAGAAAAACCACAGTAGACCTATTTGTTTAAGAAAAATTTGCTGGAACAATATAAACACTCAACTATTATTCTGTGCTTGTGATTTGGTTTTTTTGTTTTGGTTTTTTTGGGGGGGATAATCAGACAATTTGGTGTAAGTCCAGGGCTGTAATCAGGGTGGGCTGCATGGAGCAGCTGGCCAGGGCACAAAGCTGGGGAGGCACAAGAGGCTCAAAAATGGCACAGAAAAAGTTAGGGAAAAAATAGGAGAGCCCTGCTGCAGGTAAGAGATTGCCAACCTTACTTCTGCACTGTTGCTGGGGGCAGTGCTGACTTCAAGAGCTGGGACCTGGCCAGCCACCATCGCTCTCTGGCTTCCAAGCTCTGAAGGCAGTGCTACTGCCAGAGCAGCACAGAAGTGAAGATGGAAATACCATGTCCACTACTGGCTCTATCCCCTACTATTTCCCCCCTAATGTTTCTGCACTTCCCATCCTCTGCTTTGTGCCCCCAGTGGCTTCTCCACTTACCTCCCACCACAGTTACAGCCCTGTGAATAGACACATTCCACTTCCCAGGTGCTGCTCCAGCACCACTGGCTAACATTACCACTGCAATTCATTCTCCACACACCCTCCCAAAAAGAGATGAAAAGGCAAGATGAAAAAGCATTTTGAAGTCTTATTTTATCTAAGTTATCTTAAAAATCATATTCTGAAGAAATCTGCATCTAAATAATTATTTCAGTTTATAAAAACCTTTATTAATATTTGTAAATAGTCCTTTTCTTTATTCTTAGCTAGCCTTTATCCTCAGCTCCCACAACACATTTTCCATGGATGTACTCGTCCTGACAGGGAAACTCTGACATCTCACTGATGTCATAATTTCATTTTGGTTTTCATTTCAGCCAAACAGAAGCCCACAAATCACATGATGTACACTATATAAAAAATAGCAATGCAATACAACGTAAGCTAACTGCATACTGGCGGTTTCCTGTTTTAAATTAATAATGGCCCAAATTTACAATTTATTGGTAGATTCATATAGACAAACTGTTTAGAGTAAGTAATATGAAATTTGGGCTTTATCATTTTTCCTTTCAATTATCTATATATATTGGTTCTCAATTTTGTAAACAAACTATTACTGCTTTCTTTACAATAAGCATTTTCTGGTAGTGTAGCATTTTGATTAAGTAAAGTTAAATAAAATGTAGCCAGGCATAAGGATGTAAATGACTAATCGACTAGTCAACTATCCGATAAACAAAAGCTGATCGGATAGCTGACATACTAATCGACTAGTTGCTTCCCCCCGCCTTTGCTGCCTCTATCAGAAAGAGGCAGCAAGGCGGGGTGCTGAAGGGAGCTGGCTTAAAAGCCGGTTCCCCCCAGCTCCACCTCCGTGGGAAGGGGAAGGGGCGGAGCGGTGGCATTCCACCTTTGGAATGTACAAGAGTCCCCGCTGAGGCTCTTGTACATTTCAAAGTGGAAGTGCAGCGTGGAGCCTAGGGCCAGTGGGGGACTCCCCGCTGGCCCTGGGCTCCATGCGGCATGACCCTACTGGGGCTTTTGTACATTTCAAAGGTGGAATGTCGAGTGGCACCTCCGCCTCTGAAATGTAGCAACAGCCGGGCGGGCTCTTGCTACATTTCAAAGCGGAAGCACCCTTATCAACTAATCGAATAGTTGATGGACATTCCATAGACTATCCGATTAGTTGATTCATTTTAACATGCCTAGCCAGGCAGACTTCCTGGCAGGCTATACCTTTACTCATTGTTTTATTTACCAAACAAAAATGTATCTGAAGATTTTTGTAAGAAATTTTAAGTGAGCAAATCTGCCTTATATTCAGTGCAATTGTATACGGTATAACACACACCGTTTTACAGTCAAAGTGAGCATCTTTCATTAATCTATCTATCTAGTTTAGAAATGTCTGTCAGAGTCTGTTTGTTCAAGAACTCCCCCTAAATGGGAAGCAGTAGGGCCACCAAATTTGGTAGGCAGCTTCCTCTTCTCCTAACTCAAAGCAAGGTCAGGGTTTGGTTGTGATAAAGAAACAAGAAGTGCAGGGAATGGGACTATCTTCCTTCCATAACATGGAAAGGGAGGGGCAGAATGTAAGCGTTTGGTGGCAAAGGCTCTGCCTTCCCAAACTGCCAGCCTGGCCCTGGCCCAGAGTCCACCCAGAGCACCCACCTTTCCCATGCTCCAGTCAGGAAGGCTGGAACCACTCAGTGCACTGCCTCATCTCCTTCCCTGGGGAGGCCATGCTCAGCATGCTTCCCCACCTCCTCCCCTCCCCATGGGGGGCGGGGCTGTAGGTGGGGTTAGGGGAGGCAGGCCCCACCCCCAGCTGCACCAACTGCCCATGGGGCAGAGAGAAGAGGGACGTGATACTGAGTGTGGCCACTGGGGCAGCCGCACCATCAAGGGAGTGGCCAGCAGGGCTGGGGCTCCACCATCTTGCCTGCCACCAGATCGGATAAGTAGCCCCCCTTCTTCAAATCCTTCCCCCCTTGGCCACAGAGCCTAAGGAGGGGAAAAAAGGCCTCTGTTGACCAGGGGAGGGAGGGGAGAGAAAGTCCCGCCAGATGGGACCTCCTGCCCTCAGCCCCTCCCTCACCCCCCAACTTTCACTCTCGCACCCCCACCTCCAGCCTCCCCACATCCCCAAGGCCCTGCCCTGCAATGCTGGGCAAGTCTTCTAGTCTACTATATGTTTGAGAAAGCTTGTGTGAGTGTGTCTGTCTGTCTGTCTGTTCAAGAACTCTTCCTAAATGGTAAGAGCCAAATTTGGTAAGCAGCTTCTTTTTATCCTAACTTAAGCAAGGTCAGGGTTTGGTTGTGCTAGGACAATGGGATGTGCCTGGAATTTGACTGTTTCTCATAAAATGGAAAGGGAGGGCTCTGCCAGTAGGGACAGTTATACTGTAGAATGACCATAGGGGGCAGCAAGGGGCCAGAGATGGGGACAGGGACAGGGACAGCTAACATTCCACTGGGGCAGCAGGGGGAGGGTGGCAAAAGGGACAGCTATCTAATATACATTTCAGAGAACTTGTCTGTTTGTGTGTGTTTGTCCGTGTGTCTCGGGGAACATGCTCCCCTCCCCTGGCTGTGCTCATTGCAGTGGCAGCAACCATGAACAGGAACTTCTCCCCTGGCTACAAGCTGCTGCAGTGAGAGAGGGCTGGGACTGCCCTCTCTCTCCGGGGCAGCCTGCATCCTGAACCCTTCATCTCCATACCCACCCCAGGGCAATGACTTAAATGTAGAAAAACAAAAATTATTTGAGTTAAACACCTGAGCAATGCTGAGTAAATCTCCTAGTTGGTTAATATCAGAGCTACATAACTAATGTCATATCATATCCTTCCTGTGTGAGTATAGCATGCAAGAGACCTCTAGCCTTTCTTGCCTAATCTTCAGTCTTCTTGTACCAAGTTTGTGTAGGAGAATTTATATATTAATTTACATACAAAATACATATTAAGAAAACTTTAAGGCTGCACAATCATGCTCTCGAGAGTTCTAAAATACCAGAATGAAGTTGCCTGTATGATTTTAATTTGGGGCTATAATGTGTATTAATTTAAACAAAATTAAGACCATTTCACTTTTGAATGAGGCTGTTCACTCAGGGGCTTAATGCAGTTTGATTAATCCACTTTAAATTCCCACCGTTAGTAAATTCTGATGAATGTTCCTGGATGTCCCTAGACAAGCTCTTAACTATGGAGTCACTCCCGGTCCTCTGTACTATGCAAAAGCTACAATATTATAAGAAGACTGCTGTTTAAAACTGTTCATAAGTAAGGCTGCATTTGTGTCACAGAGGTCTAGAATTCTTTGACTTCTGTGACCTCCATGATGCGGCTGACTCCAAGGCCGCCCAAGCCAATCAGGCAGCCCTGGATCAGTCATACTGGCCACTGCTCAGGCAGTCTGGGTTTGGGAGAGGGGTAGGGCTGGGGATTGGGGTGTGGTGCGGTGCTTACCTGAGGGGACTTCCCGGAAGTGGCCAGCATGTCCTTGTACTTCTTAGGGGGAGCAAAGGCCAAGGGTCTCCTCTGTGCACTGCCCCTGCCACAAGCTTCGCCTCTGTAGCTCCCTGCCAACGGGAGTTGCGGAGCCAGAGCTCATGGCAGGGACAGTGCGTGGAGGAGCCTCCCGGTCTTCTCTCCCCAGGAGCTGCAGAGACATGCCAGCCACTTCCGGGAAGCAATGAGAATTTGGACTGGAGCGTGTTATGAAGCGTGCATGTTAATGGAAAGGGCAATAATAGCACTTACAAAGGAGAAAATTGTATTATAAACCAGGAGAGCAACTGAAAGTTCAACCTTGCTTTTGGAAACTCATTCCCAAAACGGTTACAATTTCTAAGTGCAATAGGATTCCATGTAACCAAATTCAAATGATCCAGACAGCTTATTTATGCAAAACAACATTGCGTCCCCACATAGCCCTGTCGGTTAAATACCAACTGATTAACATTTTGGGGTGGGAACTGTGACATAGAAAGATTTCTGAATAGGAAGAAGAAAGCGAGAATGGAAATGAAAAGAGGCCAAGAGGAGGGTAGAGGAGACAGAAGGTAAAGGAAAGACAATGGGAGCAGGGGGAGGAGCTGCTGGGGACAGGAAGCTCCTTGATGCTGCTTGAACACTTCCCAACACTGACAGCTCTGGGCTCTGCAGGCACCAATATAAATACTGAGGGAACAGCCAACTCCCTCCCCTAATGCTGTTTGTGCTGGGAAGTGCTAACGTAGCACTAACAAGGCTCCTATTTCCTGCAGCTACTACTCTCCCTCTTTGTCTTCCATTCTCCTTGCCACCTCCCCAGAAATCCTGCAGCTTAACAAAGCGTGTCCATTTAGCCAAACATAGTTATCCAATGGAATCAGATGCCCCACAGACCATTCTAATAAACAGAACTGTACTGTATTTAAAACTACAAACACTTTCACACAGCTGGAACAGAATAAGCCTAAAAAAGGAAGAACTCAAAAGAATGCCAAATGTTAATCATTCTAGTCATTCGGCTGCACGCATCCTGTAACAGCACATGGGTCCTTTGTTTTGCTAGAAATGTCATATGCACAGTGTGCGTTTTCAAACCACTAAAAACCTAAGAGTAACAAATAGAATATGTTTCTAAAGTCATCCCATGTAGATGTAAATAATCTCTGCAACACTGCTTCTTTGCAATATCCTTGGAATAAATGAAAGATGCTCTTAAACTTTACTAGCGTTTATACTGATGCATGCTGCAGTGTATTAGTCTTGCAATAAAATATATTTTAAAAAGTCGTCATAAAGGCAAGCTGTGCATTTTGATCCAATATATTTTTGAGCTAAAGCAAAATAAAGAGCCAGGTTAATGCAGCTTCACTTCAAAGGTAAAGTACATAGCCAAAGCTCCCCAGTTCAAAAATATTCACTGCTTGCCACAGGAAAGTAGCTGCCATTCTGAAAGTAAATTCTTCCAACTAGGGAAAATAATCTGAGTTCCAACTCAGTTGGAATAAGAAAAAAAAACCTGACAATTTTAGAAGCTAAAAACATCATATTTATCTCTGTTTTAGCCTACAGATCTGCTGCAGTGAGCACAATAAAAGGACTCTCCAAGGATGGCAACCTTCAACACCAGTCACTGGAATGAGACTACATCCCTTTACCAATATCTTGGTTTCCAAGTGCAAAAGATTTACCCTTTCCATGATAACTGGAACACAGCCTGCTTTATTATTCTGGTTATATTTATCTTTACTGTAGTTTCCCTGGTGGCATTGGCCTTCCTTTACGAGCTGCTTGACTGTTGCTGCTGTGTGAAAAATAAAACAATGAAAGACCTAGAGAATGAATCCAACCCGGTGAGAACCATGATGGACACCTTTAGAAAGAGAGAAACAGAAGTGGTGTAGTAATGATTGATCACTAGAAATCACAGAAGAATCCACAAACAAAGTGAAACCTCTTGCATCTCATGGGCAAGTCGTGTGCTTTTTGAGCCTTAAATATCATTCATTATAAGCAGCAACTATTTCACTTCCGGATGTGAACCTGAATGGCTAGCAAAATCTGTATATGGTTTGAATGTTATGTGGGAAGATTTTTGGTTTTAAATGAACTTTTGTCATCTATATTTAATTACTAGAGTAAATATTTGTTCATCAGAACAATTCACAATGTTGCATAATTGGAAAAATACAGATCGACCCGATTATCACCTTCACTCCTACCATCTCATGTCTGTCTTCTCCTTGGTCTACTGGCTTCTCCCATATGTCTGTCTGTCACAGCCTCATGCAATACACCTCAATGTGAAAGGATATTTCTGTCCATGCATGGCTGAAATCAGGGGAGAGGGGCCACAATTCCACAAACTCCCTACCCTTTAGCAGCTCTCCCTCTGGAGAAAGTCTGTATGAAATTTACCCAAACAATAGTAATCTTCTTAAAAACGAATTTATTAAAAAGGAAAAAAATCTCAGTAAGCAAAATAAATGGTTTTCATTACATATTGCATCTGAATACTTTGCAAAGCCCAATAAGGCAGGGTTTCTTCTTATATAGAAAAAAATGTTCATCCCTAGAAAACAAGCACCCCTCTGGTCACTTCTTGGTAGCACCAGACAGCTTCTCCCTGTAGCTCAGAGAAGTCCCACCCTCACCCAAACTGCTTATCAATTCCTAAGTGTTAAGAGTTTATCACATCAGAGTGAGGTCACCTCCATAAATTCCACAAAGGAGTGCTTAGTCAAGAGTTGTCTGGATGCAAATGAGTGCCTTTTCACCCCCAAAACAAGAACATCTCACCTAAGAGATTGCCTCCATCTTCTTGTCTCTGAGATTGTAATTTCACAGATCATTTCTGATCTCTACCTCACTACACACTCCTCAGTAGTCAAGGGCATTGTCTTTTGAGCTACTGATCCACTGTTCTTGGCTACAGAAGTAAGAATACACTTTCATACTAGATGTATTGAGTTCCTGTCTTAGGGCAAGTCTATACTACAAATTAAGTTATTGAGGTACAGCCACCACAGAATTAAATGTCTTTTGCATGTCCACACTACTCTCCTTGTGTCAGAGATGCACATCCTCACCAGGAGAGCTTGCACCGATTTAATTGTCAGTGTAGGGAATTGTCGGGTGGCTTTTGAGAGGCAGGAACAGTTAGAGTAAGCAACGCAATGTTTACACTGACACTGCATTAACCTCATTACATTGATGTAAGCACTATGCCACTCACAGAGGTGGAGTCATTAAGTTGGTGCAGTGGGTGAGTTGCAGCAGTGGGAGCTACATTTTAGTGCAGATGCTTACAGAAGCAGGTCAATGTAAGCTTGCTTATGGTCGACCTAACTCTGTAGCATAGATCAAACTCCAGATGACCAGAGTCAGCATAACTTTGACTATTTTATAGTCTCTTATCAATCTTTCTTTGCAATAAAATATATTATTGACAGAGCCCAGGTCCTAACTTGGGTGAAAGTGATCATGAAATGATAGAGTTCATGATTCTAAGGAATGGCAAGAAGGAAAACAGCACAATAAAGAGAATGGACTTCAAGGAGACAGACTTTAGCAAACTCAGGGCAGCGGTAGTACATAAGCTTCAAAGGAAGCAAGTCTAATAATTCAAGAGAGTTGGTAGTTTTCCAAAGACATTATTAAGGGCACAAGAACGACCTATCCCACTGTGCAGGGAAGATAGGAAGTATGGTAAGAAACTATACTGACTTAAACAGGAGATTTTCAATGATCTGAAAAAAATAGCCCCACAAAAAGTGGAAACTAGGTCAAACTACAAAGGGTGAATGTAAGTAATACAAGTGTGTAGGGACAAAACCAGAAAGGGGAAGGCACAAAATGAGATTAAACTGGCTAGAGACATAAAGGATAACAAGGAAACATTCTACCAATGCATTCGAAGCAAGAGGAAGACCTAGGACAGTGTAGGCCCGTTACTCGATGAAGGGGAGGATGTAGTGAGGTTGAGTGGCCTTCCTCCGAAGAGTAAAGGACTACTACACTCTCTTTGGTGGGTGGATCCAAATCTTCCCCATGCCCAACTCTGAAAGTCCCAAGGTGGGACAGGAACCATAAAAGCAGAGCCCCAGAGTTCATTTGGGGGTGGACCCAGGGTGGATGCTGCTGACATCTCTTGCAGGGAGCAGAGATCTTTGCAGGATCCTGGACTAGCCCCCAAGTGGAACTGCACCCTGAAGTGGGAGGAGATGGATGAGGATTGGGAGGCATGCTCCATTTTCCTTTCAGGCACAGGATGACACCTGCGGTCAACACTGATACTCTGCTTACTATGGTCAATATACAGACAGACGGAGCATACTGTCACTGACATAGTTCTGGGGCACAGAAATCATTGAGCACTCACTTCTTTCAAAAACTTTCCTGCATCAAGGATAGGACATTTCAAGAAAAAAAACCCAGAAAGCCAGGGAGAAAAATGGAGGCAGAAACTGATGAGTCAAGAATGTACTCAGAAAGAAAGAAAAGCAGCAGAGAAGCACATCAGAATGCTAGAGCACCAAAACCAATCAATAATAGAACTGTTCTGGAGCCCTGAGGGCAAAGGCCTTAAGTTGACTGCAGAATACAACACGCCATGGGTTCAGCAACACAGGTCACTAGGACCATATCACTTCTATCCACTGCTCTCTGCTGGCTCATCCCTGAACACAGAAGTCAGTTTAAATTAAAGGTATCTGATTTGCCTTTCAAAGCTCTGCATCGAGCTGGTCTTAGCTACTGAGACATCATCTCACACTCTTTCTGATTCTAGTGGAACTATTGGCCAATACAGAGCAACTTTGACCCTAAGTTATTGAATCTTCCCAGGTTGAAAGATTAAGACTTACTGCTAGACAAAATAGGAATGACCTCTAACCTCAAGGTACACAAAGCAAAACATAAAAACCAGCTCTTTCCCCAAGCTCCCATCTTCCTAGTAAAAAAAAATCCAAATTCTCAGCCTATATATTAGCAAGAAAGGGAGAGAGACCCCACTTTGATATTAACTTTACTCTTGGGAGACACTCAAAGGCTGTTTATATTATGGGCTACAGTGGCAATGTTATGACACTATAACTATGCAGCTGTAAACCGATGGTGTAGACACACATTACACTGACGGAAGGGGTTTTCTCATTGCTGTAGTAACTCCACCTCCCTGAATGGGGGTAGCTAGGTCAACATGAGTGTTTTTTCATCAACATACCTGCATCAACAATGAGGGTTTATATCTGCATAGCTATGTTATTCAGGAGATCTGTAGATTTGTTGATCTGTGTTTTAAGTGTAAATCAGACCTGAAACGGTACAGCTATGAACACCCCATATAAAAGCCTAGATAAAAGGAAAGAAGGGAGTGGGGTGAGGAGAAGACAGGAAAATGCTGAAAAGCATTCAATAGAAAGAGCTAGAATGACACTCTACCATAGCACACCAGAAGCTTCTTCATGAAGCAGAGCCAAGCATAAATTGGCTGCAAAGTTCAGAAGCCAGCATTTACTCCTGTGATGGGCAACCAAGGCTAGTGCCCTCCATCTCAGCAGGCCGCAAGATTGTCGTAACCAAGATGGTCTCCCAGGATAGGGTAGTTTTGCTACCTGTGACTGTGTACCTAGAATTTGCAGGGTGTGCTGACTGTACCACAGCAGCACTGGAATGGGATGCAGAGGGAGCACATGACTTTCAGTCAATGTTGCATGCAATCAGCAAGCACCTCATTTCATGTGCCCTTGCTTGTAATAATTACCAGTAGGAAAAAACTATGTAAATGGAAACCAGTGGAACCTGGTAACCCTGTGAGTGGGTAACGGTAATCAAAACATCTTGAGGGCCACACACAGAACCCTAATAGGCCACAGGTCGCCCACCACTGATTTACACCATCCAGAGGGCCTCACCCACACTCTATCTCCATCCTCAAGAGTCAAAATTATTTCAGAGTTGTAGAAGTTCACACAATCAGAGGAACTTTAACCAACCTGTGTTTTGTTTTGAGCTCGATGATCCACCCTGCTCTACCTTTGCTTTTTTCCTTTTGGAAGATGCTGAATCAGAAGCTGCTGTACGCTTTTCTACAGCAGGAGTGGAGAGTGCTCGTTTTTTGAATAGCTCTCGTTCTCTTAGCAAGCTTGGATCCATAATTCTGTCACAAGAAAAAGGATTAGGGAAAATGAAAATCAAAAAGGTCAATAAGGTATCTAAAGTGTACAAAATTTTCATATTTTGCCTCTTTTTGAAAGGTAATACAGGAAGAGGAGTAATTTCAAAATGCAATTTAAAAATGTACCAAGATGTCATTCTCCAAAACAAGCATTTGAAAAGCTAACACATTACTGCATGATTTTCTGAGATAACTCTTAGTAATTGAGTCTATAAATATGCAGAAAACAAAAACAGACATCTATTAGTTTTCACTTTGAATTTTAGGCTTTGCAAAAAACAAAGGTTTTTCCAAACAAAATATTAATAAAACATTTTAATAATCTTTATCATTCAAATGAAGCAAATTTTATTTGGGTTTGTTTACAATTCATCTATTTGGTAGTACTGTGTCATTGCAGGAGAAAAACCAAGACTGACTATAAACAAAAGTGAAAGTGACAAGTCGATTTTCACTATTCAGAATTAGGGAAATCCATTATGATTAGCATATGTGATAAAAAGGAAATCAGATATTTTCACAATCTTGTTGTTTTAATAATCTCACCTCAATGTATGATTGGATAAGGATACTAGTCTCTCCCTAGTCTCTCCTTTGAGGCTAGTTTTCCACTATAAATCTTCCCCTAATTTTTGAATTACTGCCTCCTAATAACTTTAGGAAAACAGATTCCTAAGCATGATCGCAAAACAAATAATGAACAACAACTGAACTAACTCACTGGAAACTGCACTTCTTAATACTAAACCTAGTGGACTTCTGGCAGTATGGTGTTTGAATCTTTTTGTTTTATTCTGGAACATATGAACACTTGAGACAAACCAGCTGGAAGGAAGAATTTAATCAGAAAACTCTGAATTATAATTGGGAATTGTTTATGAACACCATACCAGATGCCCAAAAAACCACAATCACGGAAGGTGGCCATATTTGTTAAAACTGGTCAGATTTAGATGAGAGACCTATAATAAAACAAAAGAAACGAGAAATGGAACGTAATGAATATAAATCAGAAGTTGGAAAATGCAGAAAATTGATAAGGGAAGCATAGGAACACAAGGAGAAATCTATGGGCAGCTAAGTACAATAAGGAGTTTTTTTATTAGCATATTAGGAACAAAAAAATTCCTGACAATGCTATTGGTCCATTACTAGAGAAGTAGAAGAACAGTCATACTAGGTCAGACCAATGGTCCACCTAACGTAGTAACCTGTTTTCAGATATTCACCAATGCCAGCTGCTTCAGAGGAAATGAACAGAACAGAGCAATTATTGAGTGATCCATCCCCTGTTGTCCACACCTAGTTTTTCCACAGTCACAGCCTGGGGACATTTTGAATATGATGTTAGTTCCCTGATTATCTTGAATTTCCTCTACCATTTTGTTACCCAGTCACTTTTTTTTTTTAATTCCTGGTGTAACTTCTTGCAGACTGCTTTGGGCCACTGTCCCGAGTAAATTAATACTGTATGCAAATTTTGCCTCCTCATTGTTCACCCCTTTTTCCAGACACTTTATAAACACGTTAAATAGCACTACTCTGTGTACAGATACCAGAGGGACATCACTTTTTCCTCTGTCCACTATGAAAACTGATACTTCATTTCTACCCTTTATTTCTTATTTTTTAAACAGTTACTGATCCATGAGAGGACCTTTCCTCTATTCCCATTACTTCTTACTTTCCTTAAGAGCCTTGGCAAAGGCTTTCTGAAAGCCTAAGTACACTATATCTACAGGATTGCCTTTGTCTATGTTTGCTGACCCCCCCCCCCCAAGAATTCTAATAGATTAGCAAGACTTGATTTCCTTTTACAAAAGTCATATTGAATATTCCCCAACAAATCATGTTAATCTATGTTTCTGATAATACTGTTCTTTACTATAGTTTCAACCAAATTGCCAGGTACTAAAATTAGGGTTACTGGTCTCTAATTGTTGGTGCTGGAACTAACGGTCCTGCGGTGTTGCTGGACCCTCTGGCTTGAAGCAGTTTCTATTATATCCAGGGTTTATAGTTTGATTCAATGGCTCTCATCACTCTCACTATACAGATTATTCCAGCACCATGTTCCTGTAATTGTCAGGAACACCTTTGGAAACTTCTTAAAAAACTCAGCATCACATTAGCTATCTGCCAGTCATCTAGTTCAGAGGCTGACATAAGCAACAGATTATATACCACAATTGTTAGCTTTGCAGTTTCATATCTGAGTTCCTTCAGAATTTTGGGATGAATCCCATCTGGTACTGAGGAGGATCATTTACATTACAGATTACCTATCACAGGTAGTACTACTGCTACGTCCTATACAAGTTCTATCAGAACTGTCTGGCTAATAACATCTGGTCCTGGTGACTTTTTACTGTTAATTATCAATTTGTTCCAAAACCTCCTTTACTGACACCTAAGTCTGGGACAGTTCCTCAGATTCGTCACCTAAAAAGAATGTCTCAGGTATGGGACTCTCTCACATAACCTCTGTAGAGAAGACCAATGAGGAGAAGCTAAATTAATTCTTTGCAATGGCCTTTTCTTTCTTGAGTGCTTCTTCAGAATCCTTGATCATCCAGTTGCTCCACTGATTGTTTGAAAGACTTTCTGCTTAAATATTTTGCTGTTAGTTTTTGAATCCTTTGTTAGTTGCTCTTCATATTCTTTTGGCCTATCTAATTAAACTTTTACACTTAAACTTGCCCGAGTTTATTCTCCTTTTTATCATCCTCATGAGGATCTGAATTCCTGATTTTTTTTTAAAAGATGCCTTTTTGTCTCGTTTCTTGGACTTTGCTATTTAGAATTATCAATACCAATGCAGAAGAGACAAGTGCGTTCAATAAATATTCCTGTTCTGTATTGGGCAAGTGGGGGACAGAAATACAATACAATCTCAGAGTTACGAACACCTCAGGAATTGAGGTTGTTCATAACTGAACAAAACAGTTCTATCAAAAGTTTACAACTGAATATTGTCTTAATAGTTTTGAAGCTTTACAACACAGTATAAAATGCTGCTTTCTATTTACTTTTAGTAGTTTGTGTTCAACAAAGTACAGGGTGGGTTTTTTTGTTCTCTACTGCTGCCTTTGCACGTTGAGTTCCAAATGAATTGTGCAGCTGATTGATCAGTTCATAACTCTGGTGTTTGTAACTCTGAGATTCTACTGTAGTCATATTATATCAGAAAACTCTTTCCTTTCCAGCACTCTCTCAGGAGGATGTTAAACAGAAGCTACATTTTAAAATCAGCAGCTCTGGATAACTTGTATCCAAGAGTTTTAAAAGATGGCTCAAGAGCTCACTGGACTGTTAATGTTCTTAATAAGTCGTGGAAAACCAAGGACTTTATAGAAGATTAGAAAAAAAGTAAGTGTTCGAACTATTTTAAAAGGGTAAAGTGGGATGATCCGGATAATTGTAGGTCTGTCAGTCTAACATCGACACTGAGTAAGAGAACAGAAAAGCTGATACAGGATTCAATAAAGAATTAAAAGAGAATACTATAGTCAATGCCAATCAAGATGGGTTCATGGAAAATAGATCCTGTCAAAATAACGATGTCTTTTTCTGACGACATTACAACTTAGATTTAGAAAAGTAACAGTGTTGGTGTAATATTTAATTTCTGTAAGGCATTTGAAATGGTACTACGGAACATTTTGATTGATTTTATAACTTTCCAGTTTTTTAATATGGCATATGGTAAATGGATGAAAATCTGGCTGTTCGGTCTCAAAATATAATCAAAGAAGAAATCATCAAACAAGTGTGATTCCAATGCAATGCTTCAGGGATCAGGTTTCAACCTAGGCTATTTAACATTTTCATCAGTGACCCGGAAGAAAACGTAAAATCATCAGTGATAAAGTTTGCAGATGACCCCAAAAGCGGAGAAGTGATTCAGAGCAATAATATATAATAAAGAGCCACTGATTCAAAGCAATCTGGATTGCTTGGTAAACTAGACACAAGTAAACAATACGCATTTTAATATGGCACAATGTACATACACCAAGAACAAAGAACGCCAGCCATATTTATGCAATGGGGGACTCTATTCTGGGAAGCAGTGACTCTGAAAAAGATGTGGGGATCATTTTAGCTAACCAGCAGAACATGAGCTCCAGTGAAATGCTATAGCCCAGAAGGCTAATGTGACACTTACAGGGGAATCTTGAGTCGAAGTAGAGATTCTACCTCCATATTTTGCACTGGTGCAACCACTGTTGGAATACTGCATCCAGTGCTAATGGATGATGTTGATAAATTCGAGAAGGTTAGAAAACATTACATGTAGTGAGATTCTCAAGGTGCTCACTTTATTTAGCTTAACAAAGAGAAAATTTGACTTCAACACAGTCTAGATATCTACCGTATTTTAGTGAATATAACCCGCGGATTATATTCGTTTTTACAAACCCCGTATCCCCCCTGCAGGGTATACTCGGGTGCGGGGTATACATTCTTTTTTTACTCACCTAGTGATGAGCGCTCCCCCGTCCCTACCCCCCCGCTGCATAGCCGCCAGCCTCCGAGCGGGGGAGCCCTCATCTCCCGGTTCCTGTGCACCTGCCCCTTCCTGAGGCTGTGCAGGAACCGTGAGATGAGCGCTTCCCCACCCGGAGGCTAGAGGCTGCGCAGCTGCAGGAAGGGGCGGAGGGAGCGCTCATCTCCCGGGGCAGGGGGAGCGCTCCTGCACAGGAACCGGGGGATGAGTGCTCCCCCACCCGAAGGCTGGAGGCTGGCGGCTGAGCAGCCGCAGGAAGGGGTAGGGGAGCACTCTCATTCCCCCACCTGGAGGTTGTGCGGCCACGCGGGACCCAGGGGGATGAGTGCTCCCCCGCCCGGAGGGTGGCTAATTCCCCCCACCTGACCCGTAGAAGCTCCCCCATCCCCCGAACAGTTTGAAAAAAAGTCTTGTATACCCTGCGGGTTATACTCGTGTGCGGGGTATACAAGATATTTTTTACTCAAACTGCAAAAACCGCGGGGTATATTCGGGTGCGGGGTATATACGGGTGCGGGGTATATTCGCTAAAAGACGGTACCTGGAGAACAAATATTTGATAATTGGCTTTTCAATCAAGTAGAGAAAAGTAAAAGTCAGTGTCTTGAAAATGAAGCTAGACAAATTTAGACCGGAAAAAAGGCATAAATCTGCAACCGGGACAGTAACTAACTATTGGAAAAAATTACCAAGAGTTGTGATGGATACTCTGCCACTCACAATTTTTAAATTAACATTGGATATTTTTCTGAAAGACATGCTGTAGGAATTATTTTAGAGAAACTCTATGGCATCTCTTAAACATGAGAACAGACTTAATGATGACAATGGCTCTTCTAGCCCTGGAAGCTACAAAGTAAACTGAACAAAGTACAGTAAAACTCCATTGGTCCGGCATCTGATGGTCCGGCACCATCAGGAATCGGAAGTGCTCCGGGCAGCCAGACCATTGGAGCTGCTCTGCCCCTGGCTTCCCCGATTCAGCCGCTGCTGAAATTGACCAACAGCTGAATCGGGAAGCCGGGGGCAGAGCAGCTGGAGTGCTGCCGGTAGGTCCCATAGCGCCGCCCGGGCGCTGCGGGACCAACCCGGCAGCACCTGCTGTCCCGATTCAGCCGCTGCTGAAACTGACCAGCGGCTGACTCCGGGAAGCCCGAGGCAGAGCTGCTCTGCCCCGGGCTTCCCGGAATCAGCCGCTGATCAGTTTCAGCGGCGGCTGATTTGGGCGCCTGGGGCAGAGCAGCTGGGGTGCTGCCGGTTGGTCCGGTAGTGCCGCTTGGCGCTGCGGGACCAACCCGGCAGCACCCCAGCTGCTCTGCCCCAGGCGCCCCAAGAGCAACTGGGGTGCTGCCAGGTTGGTCTCGCAGCGCCAAGGGGCAGCGCCACGACCAACCCAGCAGCACCCAGCTGCTCTGCCGCAGGCATCCCGATTCAGCTGCTGCTGAAACTGACCAGCAGCGGCTGAATCGGGACGCCTGGGGCAGAGCCGGACTATCGGAAGGGGGGGCTATGAGAGGTCTGGGGTGACATCCCCCCCCACACCACCCTAGACCCCTCATAACCCCCCCTTCCAATAGTCCGGCATATTTGATAATCCGGCACCCCCTGGGTCCTAAAGGTGCCGGATTATCAGAAGTTTACTGTATTTGTGATAGAAGTTTTTCTGGAGTCTTTGCATTTTCTTGTTCATATGTCAGAAACTAAAAACTCCAGATCTAATAATATTATATTGGTGTCTTCTAGTTTTGTGGTGTTATTTAGGTATCAACAACAATACAGGCAAGGTTCTAGAAATGCATAACTGTGCTATTCTGTGGGATTGCTAGGTCCTAAATGAGTCCATCTGCCAGCTTCCATGAACATATTATACAAATCTGCATGGACTCTGGTACAGCTTACAAAGCCCGGACCAGGCAGGCTTTCAAAGAAAATGCCCTAAACAAAGGATGTTCTCAAACATTGTTACTTATGTATCAATAACTTAAAGAAAAAGCTTTATCAGAAAAGCCATTCACAAAGCCTGAAAACTAGGAAATACAATATAAAGAGTAGGTTTAAAAGTTTAACATACACCTAGAGAGGAAAAAAAAAATCAATGATTAAGAAAAAATTACAAGAATTGTTTATATTTTTATATTTAAAGCAGGTTTCCGGAAAAAACGGAAAAAACAGAAAATACCGGACATTGCACATGTCCGGTATTTTCTGATTTTTTTTACCGGACAGAGAGCGCAAATACCGGACTGTCTGGTACAATGCCGGACACCTGGCAACCCTAACCACCTCTCCTCCCCTGTGGCAGCCCGGCTGAGCGCGCAACACTCTGTCAAGCCGCCACGGAGGGAGGGGAAGGGCGGTGATGTACATGGCCAGGGGGCGGGGCCGTGTATGTCACCACTCCCCCTTCCCCTTCCGCTGTGGCGCTCAGCTGAGTGCTGCGTCCCTCAGCCGGGACGCCGCGGGGGAGCCAGCAGCGCAAGGGGCCATTTGGGCTCTCCTGCGGCAGGAGGGGAAGGGGGGGCGGGGTGGTGACGTACACGGCCCCGCCTCCTGGCCGTTTATGTCACCACCCCACCCCTCTCCCTCGCGGTGGCCCAGCTGAGCAGGCAGCACTCAGCCGAGCGCCATGGCGGGAGGGGAAGGGGAAGAGGAAGGGGGGCGGGGAGAGACGGAGGGGAGGGAGAGGCAGGAGGAGGAGGAGAAGAGAAAGGGAGAGTGAGAGGCAGGAGGGGGAGAAGAGAAAGAAAGAGATGGAGAGAGAGGCAGAAGGCGAGAGAGGCAGGAGGGGGAGAAGACTTGAGACAGAGAGGGGGAGGCAGTAGAGAGAGAGAGAGAGAGAGAGACCAGAGGCTCAGGAGAGAAGACCAAGGTGGAGGAGAGACCTGAAAAATCCCATCTTATGACAGGCTAATTGGCTAGTTATTTAAAGAAAATCTAACCACTGCAACAGTGAAAGTCACTGGTTAAGCACCTAGAAGCAAAGTTTGCTGAAGTGCTAAACCAGCTTTTGACAGCAATAGCCTTTGATGCAGGCGCAAAAAAAAAAAAAAATCTTTCTTTATGTCAGTTTATTCAACTAGTTCAGTTCAATGACTAGTCCATTCAATGTTAATAAATCAAATGGGAATTGAAACTGAATAAAAGCAAGTTATTATTTATAGATTGAAAAAGGAAAGCAATGTGTGAAAGGATGGGATGTATTGGTTCTAAAATCTACAAGGACATGGTGACCAGAACTGATCACAGTTCAATGCATAAACTACAGACAACTTCCTTTAATATATTAGTTACTTTTAAATACAAAACATGTTGAGAAAATTTAATTTTTTACAAATTCAGCACTTCAGATAATTTAAAATGCTATTTCCACTTAATGCACTTTAATTTAAATGTGAATTTCCTTCCCAATAGAGCTTCGCACAAATAATAAAAAATTAATTATCTTGTAAAAAAATAAATGTATCATTCATGATTTTCTAACAATCAAAATGTAAAAACTAAAAATCTGAACTAAATGTAAATCAAGCTATATAAGTGCTTAAATGTAAATAGCTACACCATATCCCCCTGGTTAGCAATAAGCAGCACCACATTTCGTGTAAATGGAAAATCAACTTTTCTTTGGGAAAATAACAAAGTACAAATGGACAACGAAAACTGATTTACATCCAGGTTTCCTGCTTGATTATTTAAATTGTTAGTAAGGTTGGAGAACATCTTTGTACCTAAGGAAGCTCTTTGGGGGTACAGACTTTTTTCTTCTATTTGTACAGCATCTAGCACAATAGGCTCCTGCTCAATGATTAGGGCTGCTAAGCAATATGGGAATATGAATAAATAAACAGTAGAAAATAGCTTACAACCAAAGACAAGTATAGTTCACATGCCACTGCCCCATTCTAGGACCTTTACAAAAGACAAAGGATATTTTACAACTATATTAGCAACTTGCTATCTATAAACTGCTTGCAGATGCATAGACTTTGGAGGGAGAGATGCACACCCACCTCCCTTCCTCTGCCCACCTAGCTGTGTGTGTGACTGGATTGGAGGGTGGGGAGAGGTAGGTTCCCTGGCCTTCCTGAAATTTGTACAGCTTGAACCTATTCTAGCACTCTCTGGTCTGGTATGATTTTAGTTAGCTCGATGTCCACTCATCATGAATGTGGCCATGTTTCCCGTGGTCCCATACAATTGGAAAATGTTACTAGATGCGCAAGTCCCAGTCTAAATAACCAAGACCCCTATAGGACTCAAGATGTCAATGGTATGTAATATCACCTCTTAAGTGCCTTACGTTATCTTACGCTATAGGTTACCCAGGATAGATAGGGGACTCTCTACACTCTGTGCTTCCCCCTTGCTAGTGCTCATGGATAATTACACAGGACACCATCAGTTTAATCACTTGTCTATTGTCACAACACTTGAGCAAGCCATCACTACAGTAAGAAGCCATGGACTTCGTGAGAGACTCGGATAGGAACATGATGATCGAATCATAGATGCTGGAAGTAGAGGGTACGGAAGTGGTTTCCATTCTATATACACGGGACTTACAGTTTAAGTCAATGGTTCTCAGCACCCACATTATAAAAAAATATTCTAGCTCCTCCGGTTTGAGTGACACTTGGCAATAAGTAGCAAACCCAGGACCCCTGCTGTTGTTTTCCATTAGAGCGGTAGAGACAGGACTACAGCATCGCTGGGGCCAGTTCTGCACAACAGCCTGACTCTGGGAACTAATTCTGACTGTGAGTAAGTGGCCAAAGGGGGATCCCTTTCAGAATGGAGAGGGGTAACTAGTGGTGTCCCCCAAGGGTCAGTCCTAGGACCAATCCTGTTCAACTTATTCATAAATGATCTGGAGAAAGGGGTAAGCAGTGAGGTGGTAAAGTTTGCGGATGATACCAAACTGTTTAGGATAGTCAAGACAGAAGCAGACTGTGAGGGACTCCAAGAAGATCTCACCAAACTGAGTGATTGGGCAACAAAATGGCAAATGAAATTTAATGTGGATAAGTGTAAAGTAATGCACATCGGGAAAAATAACCCCAACTATAGGTACAGTATGATGGGGGCTAATTTGGCTATGACAAATCAGGAAAGAGATCTTGGAGTTATCGTGGACAGTTCTCTGAAAACTTCCACACAGTGTGCAGCGGTCAAAAAGGCAAATAGGATGCTAGGTATTATTAAGAAAGGGATAGAAAATAAGACCCAGAATATCTTACTGCCTCTGTATAAAACTATGGTACGCCCACATCTTGAATACTGTGTACAGATGTGGTCTCCTCACCTCAAAAAGATATTTTGGCCTTGGAAAGGGTTCAGAAAAGGGCAACTAAAATGATTAGGGGTTTGGAACGGGTCCCATATGAGGAGAGGTTAAAGCGACTGGGACTTTTCAGTTTAGAAAGAGGAGACTGAGGGGGATATGATAGAGGTGTATAAAATCATGAGTGGTGTGGAGAGGGCCGATAAAGAAAAGTTATTTATTAGTTCCCTAAATAGAAGAACTAGAGGACACCAAATGAAATTAATGGGTAGCAGGTTTAAAACTAATAAAAGAAAGTTCTTCTTCACACAGCGTGTAGTCAGCCTGTGGAACTCCTTGCCAGAGGAGGCTGTGAAGGCTAAGAATATAACAGAGTTTAAAGAGAAGCTAGATAATTTCATGGAGGTTAGGTCCATAAAAGGCTATTAGCCAGGGGATAAAATGGTGTCCTTGGCCTCTGTTTGTCAGAGGCTGGAGAGGATGGCAGGAGACAAATCGCTTGATCATTGTCTTGGTCCACCTCTGGGGCACCTGGTGCTGGCCACTGTCGGCAGACAGGATACTGGGCTAGATGGACCTTTGGTCTGACCCAGTACGGCCGTTCTTATGTTCTTATGTTCTTATCCCCTGGGGCCCATGCAACCCTTGGGGGAGGAGGGGAAGGAAGGGTTCTCCTCGGGAATATGCAGCTGGGGAATGGGGGGGGCAAGCTCTTGGCTGGCCCACTCGCCTCTGTGCAAGAGGGGGAAAGGGGGGAACCCTGTGGCCCCCGCAGCTGTGTAGGGGCACGTGAGAAGGCAGGGACCCCCCCTGCTGCTCGGTGGCAAGAGAGAGACTCTCCCCTGAGCCACGGAGGGCAGCGCTGGTGGGGGAGGGAACCCCCCAACCAATGCAATGGGGGGGGGGGTAGAAAGCAGGCCACCTGGCCCTGGCCCAAGCAGCTCGGGGACAAGGGACCCCCGGCTCTCGGAGCTCGGGGAGGGGCAGACACGGGACCCATCCGCCTACGCAGCTTGGGAGGAGAGGAGGGGTGCCCTCGCGCTCCCAGGCTGCCCCGCTCCAACCGCCCCGCTCGCGCCCGAGAACTCACCCGCGCGCGAGGCCGCCCGACGCGGGAAGGCGGGCGGGGGCATCGGGAGGACGCTGGCTCCGGCGGCTGCTGCGCTCCTATTGGCCCAGCGGCCGGTGGCAGCGTCAGCTCAGAACGCCATACGTGGGGCGCAGGGAGCCTGCGCACTGGAACTGCGCAGGCGCCGTGGGAGCTGCTGCCCTCACGTGCGTTCGGACGGGGCTCGCGGCTCTTCACGAGCATCGACAAGGGGCAGGGAGCGCGCGTCCGGGGGTCAATTAACTGTAGCGAGCGGCAGAGCAGGGGCTGGAAGGGGGAGATGCTGCCAGGCTCTGTGCGGGGATTTTGCCCCCCCCCACAGGGGGGCAATTGTTACCCCCAGGGCAAAGCCGGGGGGGGGGGATTGTATTTCCCCTCCCGGGGACACGAACCAGCAGGGATCAGGGCAGCTTCCTGACTGCTCTTAGCCTAATACCTTGTCTCTGCCCCCGCGGCGCCTCCCTCCCTGCATTGCTACCGCACAGGAGCCAGAATGCCGTAAGCATCTCCCCCGTGCCGTGCAGCGCGGGAGGGAGCCAGCCTGTAACACGCTGGGAGGCTGTAAAAGTCTCTTATCCGTTTGTACTTGAAGTCTCATAATAGCTCCCAAATGTGGCTTTAGCTGTTGCTGTGATGCCCTGAATTGCACGCCCCTCCTTGTGACCCATTTTAATGGTAGCTTTGCTTGAGCCAAACATTTGAGCTTTTATTTAAATCCCCAGACCAAATAAATCACAATAGAAGGTAAACTGAAAAAACAACAAATAGTCTGGTAGCACTTCATAGACTAACAAAACGTAGAAAGGGGCAAGGAGTCCTGAGGCACCTTATAGACTAACCAAAGTGTTGGAGCATAAGCTTTCAGGGGCAAAGACCCACTTCGTCAGATGCACAAAAGGTTTCTTTGCCCACGAAAGCTTATGCTCCAACACTTCTGTTAGTCTATAAGGTGCCACAGGACTCCTCGCCGCTTTTGCAGATTCAGACTAACACAGCTACCCCTCTGATACTTGAAAACGTAGAAGGTGTTTATTTGGGGAGAGAGGGAAGAGAAAGGGTATGGGTTGGATTTTTCTTTGTTTTAAATGTTCCTATATAAGTTTGAAACAAGCAGCCCATTGAAAGCACTAACACAATATTTCCAATGATTTGAGGATAAGTAAAAGTAATCTTAATACGGGTTGAGTGGCTCTAGTCCAGCACCCTTGGGATCTGATAGAAGGTCAGTGTTGTCTAGCAGCATGACCAACACTTCCACTGTTTATTGGGGTCTTAGAAGACATTTAGGGATAAATTAGAGCTAAATAACAGCACAGAACACTGACAGCCAAGGCTGGTGGCTGTAAACAAACTTTATGGGACAGTGGGAAACTTGGTTATGCCCATGATAAACCCATCCATATAACAAAAATCAGGCCAGATTGTGGATGTTGTCAGACCTGACAGTGCCAGACTAGAGCGGGTCAACCTATATATTTTAGTTTTAAGAACAGATTAATCAATTCAGCTGAGCATCCAAAAGCATCTGAACTGTACTGGTGAATCTGGCCACTAATAACAATTGATAGATTCATTCAAAAGTTCATGTTCCTATATTTTATAATTGTAACTATATGGAAAATTTGAAGAATCTATATTATATTCCACGATTAACATAATTTAAGTCACAGTGAAGACTGGTAAAATGTGGAATATTTTAATGCACAATTTTAACTCTAATTGGAAAATTTACTTGCACATTCTTAGAAAATTAATTAAAAACTCAGATATTAAGTGTAGTGAGTTTGGGGAGGAGGATATGTTGTACTTTTTATGCATAACGAGAAGTTGCTTTAAGTGTTAAGTGCAACTCAACCTGACTTATGGAATCACTCACAACTGGAGCCTCTATTACAAAAAGTCTTACCGGTAATACTTTAAGAAAATGTTCTACATTTACTCAGAACCAAAATACTAACTCCCTGTTTTTATTTAAACATCCTCTGGTAATGTGTGAAAGCTAAAGGCTGAAATATTGTGCTTATGCAGGGGAAGAAGAAAGTTCTTAATAGGTAGCAAGTTAAAACAAACACAAGGAAGTACTTCACAAAACACACAATCAACCTGTGGAACTCCTTGGCAGAGGATGTCGTGAAGTACAAGATCTATAACAGGGTTCAAAAAAGAGCTAGATGAATTCACGGAGGATAGGTCCACCAATGGCTATTAGCCAAGATGGGTAGGAATGGTGTCTCTAGCCTCTGTTAGGAACTGAGACTGGGCAAACAGGCTACGTCAACACGGCATACTTATTTTGGAATAAGCTATTCCGGAAGAAATACTCTGAAATAGCTTATTTCGAGATTGTGCATGTACACTACAGGGAAGCCTCAAAATTAGTCCGGGGCAGGCTCCCCTAATCTGGATGCTCTACCTCGATTTAGAGCCCCAGGAAGCACTAGGGAGTAATTACTTTGAATGGGCCTGGGGGAGGAGCTATTTTGAAATAGCAGCAGTGGAGCGTCCACACTACTGCTATTCCAAAAAAAAATATTTCAAAAGAGGCATTACTCCTCGCAGAATGAGGTTTACAGAATCCGGAATAAGCCGCCCGTCATTTCGATATTATTGCAAAATAACGGAATTGTTGTGTAGACACTCGCAAAGTTATTTCGGAATAACGTCCATTATTCCCAAACAGCATTGCTGTGTAGACGCATTCCTAGGATTGGATCATTTGATGATTAACTGTTCTTTTCATTCCCTTTAGGGCACCTGGCATTGGCCACTATCGGAAGATAGAATTCTGGGCTAGATGGACCTTTTTTCCGACCCAGTATGGCCATTCTTATGTTTAAGTGAACCTGACTATAAACAAAAATTGACCAAACTAAGTGAAGTGCAAAAAGTAAACAATCAATACAAATACTGTAAAATCTTTTCAATATTTTATAATTCCCTGTTTTAAGAAGCTAAAATGTTATTAATGTAGGAAAGGAAGTTTTGTTTAAAAAGAAATCTGACAGTGTCTTTGCATTCAATAGGGGTAGATAAGATCTTGTACATCAAGTTTCAGTCTGGAGCAGATGTATACAGCAGAGATCCAATCATCTGAGATAGGCCCATACAAAAAAAGTTTTGGCATAGCTAGTAGAGCATGGTTTCTAAAGAATCTTCACTCCCAAAATAACTTTTATTACACTGTGTAATACTTTTCCAAGATGCTATTCCTTATCCATAATGCTGGGACCAGTATGGCATATTTTAAAACTGCTTTACTGATCTACAAAGAAAAGAGGTCAGATAGCGTCACTGTTGTTCCTTCCTCCAACAATTTTCACCCTCTTTTATATTTCTATCACCAATTTGAGTTAGAAATACATTTAGTTTCCTTTAGAATTCCATTTATTGTCACATTGCTAAACTACAAACTTAAATACTTTTATTTAAAACAAAAGTAGGATGCTGTAGTGAGGTTGCACTCTGATAAACCGTGATTATGTTTTTAAAAATATGCTACTTCCTATTTAATACTATAGAGTGAAATACACTCATTTCAGCTTTCCGAGCACTTCTTTTTCTGACTCTCTTTTTCCAGTGTCAGTCCTCATTCTCATGCCACTAAAATAAGTTTCTAAAAATAAAACAAACAAAAGGAAGTACTTCTTCACAAAACACTCAGTCAACCCGTGGAACTCCTTGGCAGAGAATGTTGTGAAGTCCAAGATCAGTTATAATCAATCAATTACATTTGTTAAACAGAACTAACATGATACATACAATTGAAAAGCAAGTGACCTCATGACTATCTACTGTGTAAATCTACCTATTATTAACCACAAACTTTGTATACTGTCTTTTTTTCTTGTCACATTTTATTTAACCTCATTTTTTGAGGGTTACAGGATCTTTCGAAACGAGGCATTTCTGTTGAAAGATCCCTGTCTTGACCATGGTTTTTTTTCAGAAAGCGGCTTTTCGGGGGGGAAAAAAAAAAGCCACGGTCGCCATTATGCAAATGAAGCACGGGAAATTCAAATCCCGGCTTCATTTACAATTTCGATATGTCTAATTTATATCCCTTTATCAAAAAAGGGATGTAGTTTAGACATACCCAAAGGGACTCTGGGGAGAGGCTCCCTCCCGAGGTCAGAGACAGGAGAGCTGCAGAGTCCAGGGAAGAGGCTCTATTCCTGCCCTGCCACTGTCTGTCTGGGAGGCCTTGCATTCCCTGACTCGGTGCCTCAGTTCCCATTTGTGCCAGCCTCTATCTGCCCCTGTGCTTTCATGTCCAGGCTGGTGCCAGTCTCACCCCTGCACTGCACAGTCTAATATCAGCGCCTTTCTCTTGCCAGCACCATGAAACCCGCCTTAGAGCCAGACCTGGACATGCACTTCCTGAGAGCTGCTCTGAACACGGTCCTGGACACAGAACAGGACACCTCCCAAGGCCAGGTAGAGCTGCCTCTTTTGAGTCCCTTCTGCCAGGAGCAGCCTCAGCTCCCTGGTCCCTTGAATGGCTGCAGCTGCAGAGACAGGGGTGGGTGACAGAGATGGAAGAAGCAGCAGGGTTGGATCCTTCCCTCCAGAGGGGATCAAGTTATCTCCTGGGGGATCCCTTCCTTCCATGTACATTCTGTGTTTTGCCCAGCTGCCACCCATAGCAGCTTAGCTCTTCCTTACTCTGCTGCCTGTGAGACTCTCCGTAGAGATTTGCCAAGGTCATGGATTGACGAGCCAGTTGGCATCCTGCCCAGAACCCTTGCTAATTGCCTGCAGTGGGGTGTGAATGAGCAAGGCCAGGCCATGTGTTTGTGGGTCTCAATCATGCATCCCACAGACCACAGAAACCCACATCCTGTGGCAGGTGTAGCCCCAGTTTGCATAACTGACCCTTGGCTCTCCCTTGCTTTGCAGGCCCTGAACAAGATCTTGCCAGAGATCCTGGCTGGCTGAGTCCCCAGACATGAGACAGACTCCACAATATCTTGGAGGGAAGCCCCACAAGGAGGGGCAGGGGCAATTTTACCCTAGCTCTTAGGAAGACTCGTCAGGAGAGACTGGAAGATCCATCTCCCAGTCTGTCATCCTAGCTCTGCCCCTGTGGGTCAACCTTGGTCAGGGCAGTAGATGCAATGCAGTGTCAGGCCCTGCCTCTTCAAAGGACAGAGCTCTGCCTCAGGCTGTTGAGCACTAACCACTCTGACTGGCTGGAGGAGTGAGAGTCTGAACTCCTTCACCTCTCTGCTGAAAGCAACACAGGGTCCCCTGCTAACTTTGTGAGCTGCACACCAGGGTGTGCTTACTCACATGTACAGAGACTCATTTCCAGCCAATCATGACCCTTGCGATCAACTGTCCTCCAGAAAGAGCCATGACAGACTCTGGATCCCGAAGTGCCTGTGACCTTGGAAAAAAGGGGCTTCCCTAAAAAATCCAACCCACGCTGTCCACACATTTCAGAAACTGAAATTTTATCTCATATGACTGATGTTTGGAATTACAAACAAGTTTGCTTTCTCAAAAAAGGTAAGCGAACAGGATTACAGGAAGAAATGAACAATAAACTGCATCTACTGTAAGGACTGTTAATGCAGCATTTTATTATAAAAAATACACTACAGAAAAAGCATAACAGAACTTTAAATGGTATTAGTCTCATGTTTCCCCATATAATACAGTGGGTTCTATACAATACCTCTTAATTTAGATATACTGCACCATCTTATCAGATCAGAGCAGATCTAACTTTGATAGATGCAGAATGCTGATCTGACGTGTCCAATATGGATTAGCAGCAAGGTAACATAACACTTACTTGTTTTGCAGTTTTGAAGCAGCTGCAAGGTCCTCCAATTTTTTCTACTTTCTTCCATGCCTACTACCATCCTCAGAAAAAAAACTTGGCACCTGCTCAATGGGAATTGACGAGAATAAGACGATGAACATATGCATTTATCCTCCGCTGAACACAACGGCACTTGAGACAATCTGGAAATGACTTCACAGAAGTTGCCCAAATATTCACATTTAGATGGTAATACAAAATAAACTGATACAGTAAAAATATTGGAAAGCTTTATCCTAACAGTGAAAGTAACAGCCTGTATAAACCATATTAATATGAGCTAATGTAACCCTTGAGTCAGTCCTTTATGTACTTGAATTCAAGATGTAGTCACTTCCCACAAAGTGACAAGGTTCAAAAACTGAGGGACTCTAGTTCTAGTCCAAGCTCAGTTGTAGTTTCAGCGCTGAACAAACAAAGATGTACTTCAGAATGGTAGTTGTCCTGGAAGCTAAAAATAACCCATCTCTCATGCAGTGCTTTCCATTCGATTCTCAATGGCAATCGAGCCAGAAGGCTTATATATATGATCTCACAGAGCTTCTTTAAAAGAGAAGGTTGTTTATCTCCAGCTTCAACCAAAAAGACCTTTTTTTGCTCCCACTTTGGATTTCTTGCCAGTAGTAACTGAAGACTCAATTCCCTTTGAAGTTTCAAACCATTCTGGTAACTTCCTCTTTGCAAGTTGAGTCTGGAAGGAGATACGTTAGTATAGTATATAATACAAGGTGCTACAGTAATAACAGGGACTATTCCACACCTCAACTGAATTGTGCATGTGGAGAAACGCAATGATGTTACATCACTATCAGACTCTACACATGCTGTATGAGCAAAAGGTGCCATTTTTTCACCATGACCTCAGTGAACATAAAGTACAGTCCACCACCAGAGCAACGGAATGGGCTGGGACATGGCAGTACAGAATATCAGCATCTCTCTGAAGCTGTTCTTCAGAATCTCAGTTTGTGTTTTAAAAAAAGCCTCTAGCTGTTATGGTTGCAAAGAAAACCTCAAAAATATGAATAAGTGTCCCTGGGGCAACTTGTATGAGACTCTTCAGAGAGCCTGGCACAACCCTCTGCCCCACTCAGCCCAATGAGGAGTTCACACAGCTGTCTAGAGAGGACAATTTAAATCAGCGTTTCTTAAAGTGTGTTCCGTGGCACACCGGTGTGCTGGAAGGCAGTCGGAGGTGTGCCGCGGAGAGAACAGAATTCAAAATGGCCGCCTTTAACGGGACAAGCTCCTTTCTCCTTCCACTCCATAAAAAAATCCTTGGTGTTCTCCATAAAAAAAAATTATTGTTTGGTGTTCCTTGGTCTTAAAAAGTTTAAGAAACACTGATTTAAATGCTGACATTAACTATTTCTTTGGTCATGGCACATAACAAAGGGGAGGGAGAGTTAGAGCTCTGTGCCATTCCCTGCGATTGACAGCTCCTTTCAGTGGCCTGAGAGAGGCACCAGCATGTTTCCCAACCAAGCCCACAGAGTCTGGCAGAGCCATAAGCATGTACAAGCTCCACCCAGGAGCAGCCAAGCCAGAGAGGGGTCGAAGCTGCACACACAAGAGCGAGCACATCTCATTTTGGTGATTTCACAGGCAGGCCTTATTTTCTGGGTGTTGTTAAGATGAGTGCACTACAGAATATAATTACCTCAAAGGGAAAAATAGTAATTTGTATGGATGTGTCTACACAACAAAGAAAAACTGCAGCTGTCCCATGCCAGTCAAGTCAGGCCCGCAGGGCTCAGGCTGCAGGGCTGTTTCACTTCAGGGTGGGGGTGGGGCCTGAGGTCTAGGACCCCACGAGGCCTAATAGATTACAGATCAGAGCAGTACCTTGGACTGGGAGTCACTGAACAGTTCTTCTTCATCAGGATCAACGGCAGGCTGATTCCAGGAGGCTAAATGGAGGGAGGTTTGATGGCTTGGTCCACCCCGTACTGCATTCGGGAGTTGTCTGTCATCCATCTTGCTGCTCTTCACAAACTTCCCATTTTAGAAGAAAACATGGCCTGTTAAAGCAAGCTTTCCACTTAAAGCATTAAGACTCAAAATCCTTAATATTGCATACATGGAAAGTTCTTTATTTTGAAAATAAGCTTACATTGTAGTAAAGGAGGGCTATACAGTGCCTTCTAATGAATTAAATCACTAGTTCATTTACAACTTTTTTATCCCATCAGAACTTCGGGAAATGGAGCCCCATTATTTCAAATACCAGGTGCTGAAATGTGTGTTTCAACAGCCCTGTTGGTAGCATTAGGTACTGTATCCACTTCTTACTGCTCAGAGGTGTTTTTTTCAGTGAAAGGGATAGTTAATATTAGGGATATTAACTTTTGGGTATTTGTGTAAACATGTAACCCCTTGAAATTTTGGTGGTTACACATTTACATGAGTGGGGGGGACAGGCAGGAGCAGGTGCTTGCAGGAAGCCAGCTTAAAAGCTGACTCCCTGCAAGCACTGGCTCTTGCCTGCCTCTCTCCCCTCCCACCTATGTGGGAGGCAGCAAGTGGGGGACAGGTGGCTCCCCAAGTGTGCCGGCTCCTGCTGGCCCCTCCCCACTCCGTGCTGCTGCCTCTGATACAGAGGCAGCAAGTGGGGGGGAGGTGAGTGGGTATAGTCAATAGGATTAATTGATAAGCCCAGGCTTATCAGTTAATCATGTAATCAATTGCCGGTTGACATCCCTAGTTAACACAGAGAGATTGACTGAGATGTTTCTATCCACTAAGGCCTTTGTACAACAATGATCACCCTACTCTTTAAGTGCTGGGAAATTTCAGCCCAAAATAAAGTTGTTCAGAAAGACGCACAATCAAAACTAGGGTGCTGGAATAGATTACCCATCTCACTCACTACCAGCAAAACAATTACATGTGTTAGACAGATTTACCCAAGGTGAAGAATCCATATGTGGATGATCTCGTTCTTCTTCTTTCCTGGACACAAACTTGTATGTGTGTGTGGTTGGCTTCACTGAATTCCCCTTTAAAAGCAATAACAAATTAGGGATGTTAAAATGTATTTAAGTAAACAAACCACTGGTCTGACCCAGTGTGACTGTGCTTATGAGTGACCTGTCATGTAGCGCTTCTGATCTCTGCTGCCAGAGGGTCACAGTGTCCAAAAGTCCATTGTGCTCCCAAATGCCCAGCATAGTCTTCAATCTATCCGAGGCTTTCATAGGGCTCCACTGCGCTATGCATCTGAGCACTTCACAATCTTTAATGTGTTACCGTCACAGCACCGCTGTGAGGTAGGGCATTATCCCTGCTTAACAGATGGGGACCACGGCACATGGAGCCTCAGTGACTTGGCCAAGGTCACACAGGAAGTCTGTACAAGGTCTTCATAATTCCAGCCAGAAGTAGGTAGCGTATGAACAGTGCAGGAGAGACACTTCTGAGCATTCATATCATTTAACCACAGGGCAGGAAAGAACATGGGATCGCAAAAGCTTCCTTTCTCCACCCGAAGCTCCGAACAGCCCTTCTCATGGAAAACACAGGAGCCACCTGGCTGAAGGAGGGAGGGACAGAGATGTTCGGTTCTCCCCTTTCCACTTGGTAAGAGGCTGTCAACTAAGAAGGGTCCCCCTCCATGTGTGGCTGCTGGGGGCATTATCTGGCCCCATATGCCTTGAAATTACAATGGGAGGGATCACTTCCAGAGGTAATGGGGGAAACCGGTCTCCATTGGCTACTCAGATACGGCCAATATGGCTGCCATCCGATGTCAGTTACAATTTTTGTACCTTAGACACCTGTACTTTCAAGCCCTGAGCAAACCACACACTTAAAGCAGCAGGTATCAGGCAGTGCAAACTTACAGGCACTTCCAATATTGCCCAGAGCTGTGAGGTCTTCTAGAAACACACTTACATTCTGTGGTGTATCTGGAATCTTAAAAACGTTATTTTTGGATGTTTCTCCGGTACAAAGATGATTTAAGTGATCAACCACATGTTCAGAACTTGAGCTGCAATAATCATGCAACTACTTTCATTGGTACCCGATGTTTAAGAGGTTAATTAGAACACCACTTAACGGCTTTATAAAAACACCTTAAATCAAACAGGATATTGAAGCAGACTGGTTTATAACTTTGTTTACTAACCTCTGTTTCAGTCCATGAGATTCTTTCCTTGCTTTTCTGGGCTGGCCCTGTACTGGCTCGCAGCCCTTCAGACTCAGACAATAAACTTTTCTTGCCGGAATCACCCGACTGGCCCAGGTGCACATTTTCACTCCCTTTCTGCAGCAGGGCAATTGCCATCCTGATTAGGTACAGCTCGATATTTGCAGGAACAAGTTCTTTTATTGCTGTCATTCTGGTCACATCTTGGAGGGAAAATGTACATTTGTGATCAATTCCCCAAGTTCCTGAAGTGTTTCACGAAATTAGAGTTCAGAGAGCACTCCTTTGAGTTTTGGGGAAGAAAGAGCCCACATCAATAGCCACTGAATTTTCCCCACATTAAAGCGCAGCGTATTTTATGGCATGGAAGGGGCTAAACAATACAATACAATACAATACAATACGCAGCGTTATGTTAATCAAAAAGGAAAATATTAGCCTCATTTACAATCGTGCAACCCCACTGCATTCAACTTTCATCCCATTAGCACTCTTCTCCCTATCTTCCCTGACCCTATTCCAGCCTGTTGCTGTACTTTAAAGGCAGCTAGGCTCTTCTACAGTTTTCCTTTTATTTTAAGACACTGCATTGGCAATACTCTGAATTCATTTTCCTGCCAAAGAGGAGTATTGTAGGAGTCTGGCCACCTATGATTGGTAGTAGACAGCAGCAGAAAACTCATTTCAAACTCTCCTCTCTCACTGATCCTGCTGCTTTTCTGCAGCACTGGCCATTGCAACCCTCACCTTCTGTTACACTGAAACTGGGGTTCTCTGAGCACCCCGTTGAGTTTATGCAGCCGAAAGTGAGTTGAAGGTGCCTGGATAGCCCACTAACTGCTCCTAAAAAGACTTCTCAGTGCATTGAAAACAGCAGGAGTATGAAGGGGTCTGGAAATTCCAGAGAAACAAAACCTCCCCAAAAGCTAACAGGTCATATATATAGAGAAAGAGAGAGAGAATGTTTGTGTGTGCGTGTCTACACCTAACATTTAAAATTGTATAAAACTATCTCCTTTATATTTGCTCTTGTTCTCATAGCATAGGAATGTGTATCTTTAAATTGGTGTTTAAGAAGATGGCATGGCATTTTTATTGTTTTATTTAAACAAAATCGATTAGAAAAGGACCGTGTTCAATCACAGTATCAATTTTAACACGAAATAACAAATGTCTGTTATTTCTTCATTTTCATCCAGAGCAGAAGTCATTTTCTCAGTTAAAAGTAAGAGAGAGAGACAGACAGCAGTCCTAAAGCCAGCAGCAGGCTTCCACGTCAGTGTTGGGATAAAGAACGACCCTCCCTGGATTGATTCGGAACAGCCATCAGCTTCCGCAGCACAAGCAACACATAACAGCACTTCCAGAATGCTTGCCACCCGATGTTCTCACAGCACTGTGTGAGCTTTATCATTCCCACTTAGACACAGACTGGGAGTGTCAAAGGAGTCTTGTGCTCAGCTTCCTGAGGTATATTTGAAATCCCAAAGGTTTAGCATTTACAGTAAATACAGAGCTTTGCGTCATGGCAGCTCTTTGCGTTACCTCAATGACTATCAGAGTTCATTGTCACTACAAGTATTTGTGATAATAGCAAACTAACCAGATAATAGCAAACTAACCAGAGTAACATGTTCTCCTTAACCACATGTTAAGGTCATGAAAGGCACTTTTTAACAGGACAACTTCCAACTCAGCCAAGTGCTTAGGCAGTATATCACATATAATGGGTGACAGGGCTAGTATGCTAAGATTCCTTTGCATTTAGGCCCGAGAGGAAGGCCCTCATTTGTCACAAATATAATTTGCTCTTATTTTGATATGTCATCAAATCAGCCAACCTCGTGTCAGCACTTCCTAACAAACCACATCTCGTGCTACAGGTCTGCCTGAACTCTCCTTAAGGCACCCCTCTGCAGCTTCTTCCCCCATCCCCAGCATCACACTTCCAGTGGTTGAGTGCTGTCACTGGCAATCTCCTCCTGCAACTCTGCCTTGACCCTCTAACCATTACATGCCACAAGGTGGCACTGGTTCCCTTCATAAGCAATGCCACAGCTTCACAGAGGTAAGCTCAGAAGGGACCATTATGATCATCTAGTTAGACCCCCTGTAGAACACAGGCGAGAGACCGTCCCTGAATTAGTTCCTGTTTGAATAGAGCAGATCTATGATTAAAAAATACACAACCTTGATTTAAAGACTCCAAGTGATGGAGTATCTACCACCTCTCTTGGTAAATTGCTCCACCCAGTGATTTCCCTCACTGTTAAAAGTGCAAAAACTTAAAACACAACCAATGGTCCTACAGAACCTTAGAGACTAACAAAAATGTAAATGTAAACTGAAAAAACAACAAAAAGTCTGGTACACTTTATAGACTAACAAAACATGTAGATGGTATCATGCACTTTCGTGGGCACAGCCCACTTCTTCAGATGACTGGAGTGCTGGATGTCCTAGTTTATCATCCCAGTTTACCTGTACAGACTAACTTGGCTACCCCCTGAAGTTTCTAAAAATGTAGATGGTATCATGAACTTTCGTGGGCACAACCCACTTCTTCAGATGAATGGAGTAAGAGGTTCAGGGTACAAATAAATAGCAGAGAAAGAGAGAGGCTGGCGAGGTAAAGAGAAGGATAAAAAACAGGAACAAATATTGTCAATTAGAGTGTCTGTGCTAAATGAGGCTAACAGAGTGGGCTGTAAGTACCCGGAATTTAGCTTTTTATGTCATTAGGGTGTGAAATGTAGCTGCCCATCCAGTTCAGGTCTTTGTTCAGACCTTGATTATAGGTATTAAACTTGTAAATGAAACCAAGTTCCACAGCTTCTCTCTCCAGCTGTTTTTTGAAATGGCTTTGTAATAGCATAGTCACGTTTAGATCCACTAGTGAGTGCCTGGGCAAGTATCTTATTTCTAATCTGATATTTGCTTATCACTTAACAACTGCTCTCAATCTATCTAGAAATAAAGTAATCTACAGAATATAACTGAATCATCTCTGGTAAATATTGCCAATATTCTTCATTTTACTTAAAAGGGACATTAGCAGTTTACATCCAAAACCTAGCTTAAAGAGACACTTAACCGAACCTAATATGCACAGAAGCGTTTTCCTAATTTTTGTAGTTAAATGAAACTAGATTCTTCAATAAGCTCTGCGACAAGAGTGTAGCAGCCCAAACACCACAGCATTGTGTTAGCACATGGAAATAAAGGACTACCAAGGTAGCAGTCAGGTGTCCCAGCTGAGTGAACACACCACACTGTGGAAGTCATTCAGATTGGATGAGGTTATCTGTAGTACACATAAGAAACTTATCTTGATAGTGCTAGTTAAGAGGTACATAGCTCAGGTTTCAGTGCGGTAGCCATGTTAATCTGTTTCAGCCAAAACAACAGAGATGACATGACTTGCCCAAAACCATGCAGTAAATGAGTGGAAGAGCTGGGAATTGAAACCCTGTTTTTGGGCTATCATTATAGACTTCAATCACTAGATCAGGTGCCTAGCTAACATTACATAATTCTGCTAAGTTTTAAAATGCACATAACTTATTAATTTACATGTGTGGTTCCCTTTGTCACCCAAGTATCTTAACTGATCCAGGTTTATGATGTGAGGAAATTTAAGAACTTTTCAAGGATTCACTTGGCATGCTACTAGTGCCTAGCTATTCACTTCGGCCAACATTCTCAAAGGCAGAAGCTGAAGTTAGGTGCCTAAATATGGACACAACTATGTCTGGATCTTTTTACATATTGTTAAGACACCAATCTTCTGTCTGCACTCAACTCAGTAGTTCTTAAAGAAAGCTCTCCTCTTCCTCACTTTTATGTCTTGAGGCGGTGGCTTGCCATGCACCCTTTCTCTCCCATTGACTTCAAACCCAAGTGGCAGGCTATTTGCCCTGCCCTGCTCAGCTGGGCTCAGAAATGCGTCCTCTGAATGATGAACTCTCAGCAAAAGAACAAACAGGATATGCAGATTCCCAGTGACAGTCACTGATACCTTCAGACTGGAGCTGTGCTTCTCACCTGAGTTTATGGGAGGGTTTTGGATGACATCAGTAATCACCTTCTGGATCTCACGAGTCAGACCCACTCGTTCTAGGTCGACTGGATAGCCAGCTTTCATGGCTTGGGACAAATGAGTGCCAACCACAGAGAGAGGCAGAGACCTGCTTTCACTTATACTCTTCTGGGGAAACAATGAGAGAAGAAATCTGAAGTGGTAAAAGTGTATGAGATCTAACAACAAAGTAACCAAAGCCCTCTTTGAATCCCATCACTGACTTCCCCTTTCTCTGCTGTATCACACAAACTTCTTGTGTTCACTTCCAAGACCATCCACAGCCTATTCCTACTTACCTTGGATCTTTCATTCACTGCCTCCTATTGGCCCACCGCTAGACCCTTTATCACCAATTGCTAAATGTTCAAACTAGCACTTTGGTGTTTTCTCCCATGTTGCCTTGCATGCCTGGGAGATGCTCCTCATAAACCTTTGGGAAACTATCTCCTTACTCTCCTTTAAAATCTTCCTTAGGCTTGGTCTACACTGCATACTTACTCTGGTTTAGCTACATTGCTCAGGGGTGTGAAAAATCCACCCTCCTAAGCAAACTAGTTATGCCGACCTTAAACCCCTGGGGAGATAACGCTTCCTCTGTGAGAGGCGGTAGCTACGTTGACAGGGAAGATCTGCTGATACAGTGCTATCAAGCTGACGGGACAATGCTTCCCCATCAGCTTACAGCTTCTTTACCAGACATGCTACAGCAGCAAAGCTGCATCAGTGCAGCTGCACCAACGTAAACGTGTAGTGCAGATCTGCCCTCAAATGTCTCTCACTAAGAAGCCTACAAAAAACATGACAATGGTTAGGCTGATAGTTTGCTGAGACCATTGCCTGTCACGCTTTGATGTTTACATGTACTCCCCTGCCTGTCTGTATTAATCTGTTGTCTCTTCTCTTCATTGTAACTTCTTTAGGGCAGGGATTGTCTGTCTGTTCTGTGTCTGTACGGCACCAAGCACAGCGGTGTTGTAGTCTGGCACTGTGGTAACACAAACAGTAAATGATAATGCCTGGTGCATGCCACTTCACAAACCAACAGCATGAACTGGAGACCAGTGCCTTTGGCTGCAAAACAAGAATGCCAAACCACTTCACAAGGCACATTTTTCTGATCTCTTTCAGATACTGGATCCAATTTGTCAAAAGGTTTCATTTCAAAATATTATTTCTGGCTTGGAGAGCAACTTCCCACTGTGGCCCTGAGACCCCCAGACATAGAAACGGTGCTGCTCTGTATTCAAATGTCGAAGGAGCTGAACTCAGAGCTCCATCCTTTAGCAGTGGCCATGGAGCTGCTCCAGACTCTCTGCTACACTGGGGTTAGGGCAAAAAGAGACAACGAGCTGTTGCCAGGACCTATATGCTACGCTGGGAGGCTGCATCTCTATGGTTTGCTCCAGACCTCTGGCCTGCTCACAATCCCTTCTACATGGCTATGGACAGCCATCACCAGGGTCCACTCTGCTCTCTAGAAGAAGTGGATCAATCCCTGAGCATGGCAATCTACACCATGCAAAGGGAATCCTATTGTCACTGTATATGGGGCCTTCCACAGCTATTCCTGGACTCCAGGACTTTGTTGTCGTAGAGAGAGAGTTTTATGGTAATGTAGTCGCTCTGCTGTGTAATCAGCTCCACTCACATGTTATGGTCAGTTTGTTAAAGCCCAAAACATCACCCCATAAAGCAGCTAATTATCCACACCTTAACTGCAAGAGATCTGTGAATTCAGCAACCCTCGCCAAGTCCTAATGGCGCTGAAGAACACGGGTGGCACTACCAGAATAGAAATGATAACCAACACAAAATTGATTATTTCACATTCTTTTAAGTGGACTCCATTACCACAGTCTTAGGAGAACCTCTTTGATTTTCCTTTACTAAAGTTGGACTTTTTTGAAGAACAGATTTAAAATTAATTATTTTCCCTGAAAGAATCAGGCTTTATATGTTTCTTTTATTGACTTTTCCCCAGACAATACACATAGGGGAAATGCAATAATAATGGTTATTTGATACTGGGCATCAAATTACCTAACACTAATTGTACTATTGCGTCTTGTTAATTAGTCCTTGGGCATTTTAATTTAGCGACTACCTGAGAAGGCTCACTCTTACACTCTTGGGAGGGATAACAGAAGCTTGAAGCTATTTCAGCATCATGCCAAAGGATCAAAGAGTTGATAAAAAGTCAGCAGCTTAACAAACCATATAAAAGTAATGGATTATGGAACACGCCTTCTAAGGGCATAGACCAAAGTGCATATTTCAGCGAGTGTATTATGGTTCTTTGACTATACAACAAATTAATAAAGAGTTCAATGCAAAGTCCACGTTAAGGTCACATCACGATTAAGGATGTTAAGGACTAGTCAACTCCCCTTCCTTTGCTGCCTCTATCAGATAGAGGCAGCAAGTGGGAGAAGAGGGGGTATTTCAAAGCGGCAGTGCCGCACGGAGCCTGTACCCTGGGCTCCGTGCGGTGCTGCCACTTTGAAATGCCATGATGGCATTTCAAAGGATCAGCACCGCACAGAGGCCAGGTTCAGCTGTGCGGTGCTGCCCCTTTGAAACGCTGCCACAGTGTTTCAAAGTGGCAGCGCTGTGTGGAGCCGGGGATTCCCTAGCTGATCCTGGGCTCTGTGCAGCACTGCCGCTTTGAAATGCTGAGCGGAGCCTGGGATCAGCCAGCGGTACTTCCCACTGGCCCTGGGCTGCACGCGGAGTTCCAATTTTGAAATGCACAAGAGCCTCAGTTGGGGCTCTTGTACATTTCAAAGGAGGAATGCAGAAGTGCCTATTGACTAGTCGAGTAAACAATGGAAATTCCATCGACTAGTAAATTAATTGTTATTTAACGTCCTTAATCACAATTAGGAAATGAAGGTCGACTCCTTGTAAGTGGAGTTCTTTGCCAGAGACTCTGCATGCTCACTCCTGCGATGAAGCCAGGATGGTGCAATCTTCTACTTCTATTTCTACATGGTAGTGCACATCCCACCATCAACCCCGGCACTGGAGAGCATTCTGTGGGTGTGGCTATAAAAGGGGGCCCTGGGGCTACTGCAACCTCAGTTCCTTCTGACTAATAAAGTGGAATACCAAGTAACACTGAAGTTACAACGCTGCAGCAGTGGGGAATGTGAATACACAGATTACACCTCAAAGAACTCTGATTATGAGTACCCAACCTTCATTACTTCTTTGCGTATCCTATGCATATTCCCACACTTGGGAGAGTCTGACAAGACAGTATAAGGAAGGAGGGAGCTTAACGAATGAGTGAAGCACGACTCTGTCCAACTGTGCTTCAGATCTGAATGCCAGTTCCAATGCATAATGTCTTATAAAAGTGTGAACTGAACTCTATGGAGCAGCCTTGCGTAGTTCAATAAAAGGAATATGTTTGGAGACTGCTACAGATGTACCTCCTGCTCTAGTACAATGTGTTCTAAGAGGACCAGAAGGAGGAAGGGAAACTCTTTGATAAAATTCCTCAATACAAAGTCTAACCTATCTGGATAGGGACTGTACTGAACTATCCAGAACCTTAGAAGTACCAGCAAATGAAACAAATAACTTAGACAAAAACATAAAATTCTTCATTCTATCCATGTAATATAAACTAAGAGCACTCTTAAGCAATGTAACCTAGACTCCCTTTCACTCGAATGAGGTTTAGGGAAAAAACACAGGTAAATTTATACTGATATAGAACTCCAAGACTACCTTTGGAAGGAATGTAGGATGTGGTCTAAGACAGTGGTTCTCAACCGTGGGCCATATGGCTTTCCAGGGGCCATGCCCTACCTCTAGGGGGCCACATGGAAAAAACGGAACATTTGGTAATTATGTACCTTTTTTTCCAATTAACAGTGGCTCTGAGGGGGGCCACAGAGGTAAATGAGGCACAGAATGGGGCCATGAGCAAAAAAAGGTTGAGAAACACTGGTCTAAGATCACTTTCTTTATGAAAAGTAGTATGGGGAGGGCAGGAAGTCTGCCACCAATGCATATAACTCGCTAATTCTTCTATTGGAAAAAATTGCTATAACAAACAGCTGTCTTTATAGAAAGATGAAACTAAGAACAATCCCACAGAGACTCAAACAGCAAAGATAAGTTGTGTTAATACTAAACTCCAATTCCATAGTGGAACTGGGTCATGAACCAGAGGATATGGATTCAATAAACTTTTTTAAAAAGTTTTTCTCCAGTCTGTATGAGAAGGTGGCTTTACCCTTCACTTGACTATGGACTGCTGCTGTTGGTGCTAGGTAGACTTTAATAGAGAGGATCAAACCCATTGTTTTTAAGTGTAACAAGTATTCCAAAACCAGTGGTATAAGGGCTGAATCTGGATCAGCATTTCTATCTATAACAAGTTTGCAACCCCCTGATATATTACATTCTATTTTAGCACCCAGCCACTGGGAAGTAACTCACCAAAGACTGGTTCTTCTCTTGGAACAGCTTGTATGTTATGAGCTGTGACTGCGGAAGGGGGCTGCCCCCACCTCTCTTCTGGAGAGCTTCTGGCTGCTTTTCCCTAGATCCACAAGTAGGGAATGTGTCAGTCTGTAAAGTGACAAGCAAGAGTTAGCAGGAATAAAACCCAGCAACAGCCGCTCGAAAAATCGTCCTGTTAGGTCATTTGCTCTACAGTGGGAAATGGAAGAGCTAGACTTTGAGCAAACTAGACTGTGCTCCACACATAAGGAGAAGAACAAGCCCAAGGCGAGCGCTTATAATTCAACGCACATGCGCAAACAGATGCTGAAGCAAGCTCTCATCTTGCTTAACTTAGTTGAGTGCTAAGTTTGCGATATGCTGTGTGATTATGCAGGTGCTCAAGCCTGCGGTGGGAGAGAGGTCTCTCCCTGAGCCCTGGACCTGCTGCTCAGAGGAGAGATGCCTCTCCTCACTAGTTCCAAGCCCAGCCCCCGACTTGCCATGGCCTAGGGAGAGATGCCTCTTCCCCAACCCCAATGCAGCCTAGCACCAGACCTGCCATGGCTGGGAGAGGGACATGTAACCTGCAGCTGCTGCCATGGCATCTCTCCCCTCACCAGCCCAGGTGCAGGGAGTCTTCTCTCCCTGTCTTGGCCCCCAGGCAGCCTCCATACCAAGCCCTCCCCGGGACCCACACTCCCAACCAGAGCCCTCTGCCCCCCTACACCGCATCCCTCTGCCCCAGTTCTGAGCTCCCCCTTCCCATACTCCAAACCTCTTCACCACATCCCCACCACATTCTATTATGTACACAACAGTGAGGTGATGTGTTACACATCAATTCCCTACTGATGTGTGCAATAAAATTCATTCCGCACACAGGTGGGAAAAATTAGAGCAGGGGTGGCCAACCCATTCCGGGCAACCCAAGATATCAGTGGATCCAGCGTTAAGAGCCGGGGCAACATTGTCTTTAATAGCCGCACTAGACGGCTCCCCTGCCCTGGAGAGAACAGGGAGCCAGGAGGAGAGGGCCGTTTTCAGGGGCATGGGGGTGGCCATTTTCGGGGGAAGGGAGGGAGCAGAGCTGCATGCGGCTCGTGAGCTGTGGGTTGGCCATGGCTGAATTAGAGGAAACGTTGCCTAAGGGGGTCACAAAATAACTGGTGTCTGGACTGACACACACTGGACTGGTTGGTGAGTCTGAATTAGTTTGCACTGTTAAGAGAGTTTGATGCTCTTATGTGCTGCAATACAGCAGTGCAGACTTGTCTTTTATTTTTAAATAAATAAGTATTGTTATATATTCTAAATTAAGAATTTTTTAAAACGTCTTGACAAGACACCTTCTCTCAACCTCACTCCACACACTCACACACACACACACGGTTCTGCCTCCATGGAAGTGGCCAACAGAGTGTGCATCCCAGCAACCTAATCTGTGAAGCAGAGAGAAAACTCTCCGCAACAGTGAGAAACAGTTATTTCTGCCCCAGCAAAGACAATTCAGCAGACACTCTTCCTGCCTGGACATATCTGCTAGTTGGATTCTACAGATGCTAGGATGGAGGAGAAGAACCCTTTCACCTTCTGGGTAACATAAGGGTGCCAAAACTCAGTACGTGATTTCTGTCACTGGTGGCACGGAATCTCCTTTGTGTTTTGTCTGTTGCCACAGTGATCAGTGAAGAAAGTACACTGGGCCAGGGTGCCACCATTGGGAGCTGTTCCCTGGCGCTTTTCATCAGTAAATCCCAAAGCATTTCACAGAGGATGTCAGGATCATGATCTCCATTTTACAATTCACAAAACTGAGGCATGGAGCAGTGAAACAACTTGCCCAAAGTCACAGCAGATCAGCAACAGAGCTGGGGACAGATCTAAGTCCAGTGCTCTGTCCCCTAGACCACGAAGAGGGTATCACAATGTTCCATGAAATAGTGTGTCCATTGGCCAAAGCAACCTTCAGAGGAGTAAGGGCCACCAGTCTCCCAGGATGGGCCTATAAAATAGGAAGTGAAGTGAGCCCTACCCTCAAACCAGAACAGGCAACACTCTGACCCCGACAAAACCAAAATCCATGTGCCCAAATCTCCAAATGAAAGATCAAACCTGATCAGCTTTATGTGCTGAGCCAGAAACATCTGAAACAGTTCCATGGTTGTCATGGCAGCCAAGAGATAATGGACCCATCTAGACTATTATTTTTTGTAAGGACATTCACGACCCTGAGGACAATCAGCTCAGTGCCAGAAGCACCAACCAGACAGAATTCAATCAGCTCAGCAAGGGACCCTGAGTGCAGAAAGAAGGCACGTACAGCTACATTTTAGACTGGCTTTCAGACTCAAGATGGACATTGTCAGGAGGGGGGCAGAGGCCATTTAAGATCAGGCGAGCTTCCAGTATGCAGATCAGATGTAAAGTGGTCCTAGGCGCAGTCCACAGTCGAGTTTCCTGCAGCGCAGAATGAAAGAGAAATGACAAAAGAGAAATGACTTAGCAATTGTCCTGAAGGAGACAGGACCTGAGTAGTCATTCAGCAAGTTCCAGGCCATGTTTCTTCCATCATTAAATCACAGACCTTCTTCAAAATGGCTGCTGACCTTGCCTTAAATAGCCTGCATTAGCAATCCTATGCACTATATTCCTCCAGTTACACTGCTTATGATTATTCATTTGTAACCCCTCAGCCTCATCCTGTCCATATGCACCTTCTCCACTGAGTTTACTGCTGTTTTCAACCAAGTTGGATGGCTTTTGGAAAAAAAAAGTTTATAAGAAGATCCTTTCCACTTTATTCAGAAGAATACAATTGTCAAAATAATTTAACTTCTCTAGTCTGCTTTTAAAATTTTTCTTTAGAATACCTGATGAGGGTTTCAGTAGGTCAATATTCAAACACTGTATGTTCTTTTTATAGAAGTAAAGATGGGAATTTATTTTAAAACCTAATTTTAAGCTGTACCAAAGGATTGTAATTGTGCATTGTATTTACTGACAATTTAATGGCAGCTGCCTACATTCGCCTACTGTGAATTTATCTGGCTCCCATCAAACACCTAAGAATTATACCCTCAACTGTACAGCTTTTCCTCTAGTGTTCTCTACATCAGAATATTCAGATAACTGTAAATAGAAATATTCATTTCTTTCAGTTACAGATTTGCCAACCACTATTGTTTAGGGCCACATTCTGCAGTCTGCCTTTACTGGGAGTTTTGCCTAAGTGTAGGCTTTGGTTCACATTTAGCACCACAAATGAATACACTGTTTAAAAATGATTGCTTGTTCGCAAATATGGGCCATTGAAATTCAAGAGCTGGAATGCTGATTTTATTTAAGACTAAGCCATTTTGAAAAAAAAAAAGCACTGATGACAAAAAGAGCTCAGTTTACAATTTTCCATGAATCCTAAAACCAGGCTGAATATTTACTAGCTATTTTAAGAAAAACTTGATGCCTGCCACACTCTAGTGAGTTTATATATGGGTTCTAAAAGAATAGAAAGCAAACTTGGGGAACTGGTGAATAATCAGGCCTCTTCTAGGTGTTACAAGATGTACCCAATTATCCCATACTTAGAAGATTTCATTCCCAGAACTGTCTGGCTGGGAACTACAGCCAAACAACCTTGGTGTATCAAGCATGGACTAATTTCCAACCTCTCCTGTGCTGCCATCTGGCCTCTCTTCCTGAGGAAATAACAGTGAGGTTCCTTTCTTTGTTACCAGCAACACACGAGCATGCTGCCGTCTCCATTAGCCAGTTCCATTGGAAAAAACAAACAAACTTGGACTCTTGTCACCAACAGGGCTGGTGTACTCACAGCAAGTATTACTCCACAGCTGTCAGGAGGAGGAGGATTAGGCCAAGTGTTTCCTCACCTTCTAGTAGCCCTTTTGCCAGACAGAGAGATCAAACCGAGCACCAAATTGCTGAAGCCTACATGGGATTTAGATGAGGAATGAGGCTCTCACCACCCCTGTTTTCCTTGTTCTCCAGGCTGTTAGTTGGTTCCACATGTACTTATATAGTACCTAGCACATATCTAGTATCATCATATACTGTGTAATCAGGAACATCTGGAACTAGATAACAATGATTTCCACTGAATATGTGAAAAAGTGAACAGCTACAAACAGGTGTGGGAACTAGTGGTGCTAAAGTGCTGCCACATATCCTGGCTTGAAGTAGTTTCTGTCACATAGTTTGTTCAATGGCTCTCACCACCCCCACTATACAAATTATTCCAGCAGCCTCGGCTACAGAGAAGCTTGTAATCATGATATGCCACATCTAAGGAGAGGAAGACCAATCTTCCCACACATCCCAGTCGCCAGCCTGGTCAGTTATTGAAGGAGTGTTGAAGACAGCCTTTTGAGTAACCTACAGGATACTTAGCTATGACGTACATGAGACAATCTCAGGAGCAACCATCAGGAGGGCATCTAATTTGCCACATACAGACTGGGCAAGAGAAAGCAAGAATCCTTAGCAAGAAGTGGGAGAGAGAGAAGAGGGGAATCAGTAGAACACAGAGACAAAAACAAGGGTTAGAAGAAATGAGAGGAGAGGATCTGGGAGTGTACTTTGAAAACTTCTTAAGAAGCCTGCTTAGAAGCACACCTGCTCTGGTCTGCTTGGAATCCTCCACACTGCCAACCAGAAGAGCTGCAGGCCACTGCCCAGGGCCAGCATTTACTGGGTCTGCTGCAGAGGAAGCACAACCAGCCCTGAGGAGGCGTGAGAGGCAGGTTTTGCTCAGAACCACCATCTTGAGGTGATTCAGGAGGATTCTTCACAGGCTACAACAAGAGTCCTGTCCTGTAACTGGAGGAAGGATGGGGACCAGGCCAGAAAGCCTGAAAAATGGGACTGGTAAATCACAAGGGCTCCAGCAGGGAAGCTGAAGGCCCTGCTAAGGGAAAATTTTACCTCCAGATTATTTTCTTGGCAAAACTCCTTGATATCATGCAGGAGAGGAACCAACATGGCAGATTTTGCATCAGATACGCCATCAATTCTCTTCACATTTTCAACAGTTGTCGGCCTATTTTGGGTGGAACAAGAAAACAATGGAGAGTTACAGTGCAGTGCTGAGTTATATGTAGTGCAGAACAGAACAGAAATGGCAATCCCTGTTTTACGCAGATTACATGAACAGGGGATGACTCTGCCATCATGACACTGAAAAATAACATGACTGAAACGCAGACAAAGGTCTTATAAAAAGGTCTGTGGAAGAAGTGAGTGGCTTTTTGCTAGTGCTTAATATTTTCTGGCACACAGATTATTTTGCAACTATATCTAATGTATTTTTTATGTTTTATCATGGCATACTGGCTATAAAAGTTGGGCTTCAGCCAGTCACTTGCAGAGGTCAGAAAGGGATTTCCTCCACAATGTATTCCTGTTTCTTTGTGTTTTTCTCTTCTTTGAAGCTTTTGTCACCAGTGTGTGGTGAGCGCACACGCCTAACGAGGAATGGCGATGAGTAAGCACTTAAAGAGTCATCATTTTTTGTTACTAACTTGGCTTACAGGAATGAGGGGAAGACTCCAGAGCCCCTCTGAACTGAAGACTTTACCTTATTTTTGCCATGTCCACCAGTATTTTATTTGTTGCCAACACAGCTGGAGGAATATCTTTCTCACTGGCTAGCTTCTGCCTGGCTGCCAGCAGCTTGCCATACAGAACAGTCTGTAAAGAGCAAAGCCAATGTATGAACACATGTAAGACATTACTTTAAAAAAAAACACTTTAGGTCGAGAACTTAGAGGTGATTAAAGTATGGAATGAAAACTTCTACAAGAGAAAGCAAACTACAATACAAAACCAAAACTGATAAGCAGCCATAATCTAAACCATATCCACACCATAAACTCAACATGCTTAAATGCTCATCAAGGACTTCAGTTCAAGGCACTTTTCTAATGTTAGCTGTGAAAGCTGAGAAATCCAGTTACCAACAGTTTCTCTGGTTGATCTTTTGGAGGAACAAGGAATGGTCTCTAGAACTGTGTTAGTTGTACACAAGAACAATTAAAATACATTTCTTACACAATCAGACACCATTTCAATTTAATCTACTTACATGCAGTTCCTTCTCTCTGGATGAAACAGCAGGTTCTGGGGACTTCAATGGCACAGGAAGAAGTTTGATTGGTGACTGCTCCATGTCACTATTAAATTTAAAAAAATCAAATATCATATTCATATTCTGATTAGATCAATTTATCAATTTACATTACATCAGCTCGGCACATTTGAGATAAGTAGCTTTGAAAGCACTAATGTATATGAGCCAGACAGATACGTGGTCTCAGCAGGTTTGCATTAAAATACATCTGCAAAGATATACCAGAATCCACAGTGACAGTTATCCTGGTATAAAACTACAGCAGTATGATTATACCAGTATAGCTACGCTACTAAATTTCTCCATTTAGACAAACCTTAATTCTATACTTTTCCCAGAGAACAAGCTCTTTCTTCCTCTGATGTAAAGAGTGGACCCTGACTTTACTTAACTTCTAACTTCTCCAGATTAAGGCCTTGTCTACACTTATATGAAGATCAATGTTCTGGAGATTGAATCTTCCAAGGTTCAATTTAGTGGGTTTGGTAAGGACCCACTAAATTGAATGCTGAGGGTGACCCTGTTGACTCCAGTACTCAATGGGGTCGCAAGGAGTAAGGGAAGTCAATGTGAAAGTTTCTCCCATTAATCTCCTGAAGTGGGGCCGCCCCAGGAATTCAGTTTAAGGTATGTGGACTCCAGCTACAAAATTCTCATAGGTGGATTTGCACATCTTAAAATCGAATTTCACTCGTAGTGCAGCCCTGCCTAAGAGGAGCCAGGAAGAACAAAAAAAGAGACAGAATCACCAGGCATGTGAAAGAAACTGGCTGGGGTACCTCCCCATCTGCGACTGCTCCAACCCTGACCCTCTGACCTCCTAGCACCTTTTAGGGAGAGAAGGGGGGGAACTTCAGCTCCTTCCCCTATTCATACAGGAATATTGCTGGCTGTTCCCCTTCATCAGGGAGTAAGGGGAAGTGCACAGTTGGCTGTATTCCTCACTCAGGCTGGTGAGCACAGGGGGCAGACAAACCTAGACCCACTCCCCACAGCTGCACCACTGGACTTGCAGCAACCATGGTGAGACGCTTCAAGCCTGCATACTGAACCCTCATCCCTAGTCACACCCCAGAGCAATGATTTCAATGAAGAAAAACAAAAATTAATTAAGCTCAGGATCTTAACAATGCCAGGTAAATCTTCTAGTATGATATAAATGTTCGGTTACTGGTTCAGCTCAGGTAATCAGCAATAAATGCATTTTACTGTCACTTTTTGAAATTAATGTGAAATGTATAAAAGCTACTTCCAAGCATGAACTAATGTATATTTTGTAGCATTTTAGCACATCATGTGAGGCAAAATTAAAACTGTGTACCTAATTTACCTATCAAAATTATTTGCTCTCTTACTGCAGTTTTAGAAGTAAGGTTTCAGGCAGAGAGGTTATACCATGCTTCTTAAAAGTTATATAAAGTCTGGCTCCTGCACAGCATTTTTCTTCATATAAATGATTTGAAACATTGAAAAGAAAGGTCATGTTTACACCACAAATAGAATTACTTTCTTCTCTGACAGTTGCTTTACAGATACCACCTTTGCAACACAGGAAAGAAGTAATAAGTAGAAAAAGAGAGGAGTAGAAAAAAAATTAGTACATTGTACCTTTTATTTGAGACATTGCTCCTTGAAGAAATGTTACTTGCTCCTTGATAAGAAAACATTTCATGAAAATATGTCTGTTTAAAAAAAAAACCCACCAAGTCAGAAAATCACAGAAGGTAACCACAGTTTTCACAACACAAATATTAACAGTAAAATATTAATTTACATGTTTATACCAATTTGTTTAAAGATATTTAGTGCAGAAAGGGATTGATATTTTAAAAAACACATTACAATCTGTTGCATGATAGAAAAATGTTTCCCTCTTAATACCTGGCTTCCCTCTAGTACATTATTACAAATATACACAATACATGAGTAAACAGCAGGTGTGTTACAGTATATTGATTCTCATTAGAAAACAAATTTACAATTTCTAACCTTAGTGTCAGTACAAGAGGAAATAGTAATAAAACAACAATTTACAGAAACAATGGACGCTTTCATATAAACAAGTCACTATGGTAAAATATGTTCATGTTGTGAAAAACTAAGAAAAGCTACAAAACTTGGAATGAAGGGTTCCATCTCTAGCTCTTGCACCAATGTAAGCACTGACATTTCACCCCATTTTCTGAAACTCCTTAGAAACTGTAGGGCTTTCTTTCCATTTAGTTTACATTTAATTTAATCCCAGATAAATAATTTCACCCAGAGTTATGGCTGAGACCACACAATATACAATGTTAATGCTGTTTCTCATTGCCTCATTACATGTCATTTACAAACATTTGGATTATGAAATCCCAAGGAAGGGATTGTGATTTTCCAATGTCTTTTGTGAGGCACGTAATGCATATTTGGGTGCTTAATGCTATACTTTACTTTCACACGTTAATGTGTTCACAGTTTATTCCAGTGTATCAATTATTTTGTTCACCAGACAACTCACAACTGTCATACAAATGATTTGCAAATTCTACACTGTGTTGCTTTATGGTGCACCTTAAGTTTTCAGACATGTGGACAAAAGTAGTTAAACTTGCTGATCTGCAGTAAGTTTGTTGCATTCCTCACTTGCTCATCACTAAAAAAAATACTGAAGTGTATGATGAGTACTATTTTTCTGTAATACAGACCTGTTTTGCTGGTGTCAGCTTTGTCGACCTCGTATTTGGAGAATGTGATCCTGCATCCAATGTTGTATGTCTACTGCTGTAAGAAAATGAATTCAAATGTAAAAACATATAGAAAAATAATCACTCTTACTTGAAGGCTGATACTTCAAAATAAACCTTGGGAGAGGATGGTTTACAACTCTAAGAGCAAAGAAAGGTTACATACCATATGCAGTAACTGGAGTTCTTTGCAATGTGTGGCCCACCAAAGATTTTTTGCTAGCTACATCCATTGGCCCTTTCCTCTTCATGCTCCAAATTGATGGCATAGGGGTGGCCTGCGCTGAATATCTCTCTATTTACCTTTCTACTGCAAATAAACCTAGCAGAAGGCTCCACAGTAGAAGGGATGTGGAAGGGTAGTGGAATAGATAGAGACCACACACCTCAAAGAACCCCTTACTATATGAGGTAGGTTTTTTCTCTTTCATCAAATGATGGTCCTCATGTGTATTCCACTTTGTGTGATTCACAAGCAGTATTCATGGTGAAGAGTGCAAGGAACCCTGCTGTATCATCGACTGGAGGACTACTCTGCCGAAGGAGGCATTAGCTGTAGATCGCAGAGGGGGTAATGAGCAGAACACCATTTTGCACCTTTAGGCTATGACTACACTGCAGTGCTATTTCAGGATACTGATATCCCGAAATAGCTATCCTATGTCTTTACAGCAAGCCCATTATTTTGAAATGTAACGGGCTTGCTATTCGACATCCTTGTAAGCCTCATTCCACGAAGAGTAAGGGGCATTTTGGAATAGCAGGTTATTTTGAAATTTGGGGCTGTGTAGACAGTGCCAAGTAATGAAATAAACGATTTCAAAATAAGATTGAAATAAGATACGCAATTTGCGTAGCTCAAATTGCGTATCTTATTTCGACCTATGGTGCAGTATAGACACACCCTTACAGACTTCCAGGAGAGGAGCATTTTTAGGTGAAAATACCAAAGCAGCCTGGGTCCTGGTTGAGTGGTCCCTTACGCCATTAACTCATAACACAAGAGGCTCTGAGCAGCGACTGTTTTACCTTCACATGTTCTGTGAAGGAGACTGTATTGGGAAGTTCTAAAGGACTTAGTCCTTTCAGGTAGAATGCCATGGTTCAATGAGTGATGTTTCCTGTCCTCACTGGTGGCATGCAGTTTTGAGAAGACTAGTAAGTGAATTGTATGATTGAGATGCAATTTCAAAACTACTCCAGGGATAAATTTTGAGTGTGGTCTTCCATCCCCATGGAAGACTGTGTAAGGGCTGGGTCAGCCCTAAAGGGCCCCAAATGCATCTACTCTTCTAGCTGAGGAGATGGCAACCAGAAAAGCAACCTTCATCGGCAGGTGGACTAAGGAACATGGTTCCTAAGGGTGCCATGGTTCCTTAGATGACACAAAGTACCACTTTTCTGTTGTATGTGAAGCAGGAGCACAAGTGGCCAAATATCTTGTCTGGTTCTAAGGGCTTGTCTACAATATACATTATGTCCGTATAATTTATGTCTCTCAGGGCAGCGAATAACCCACCCTCCTCCTCCAAGCAACATAAGTTACACCCACCTGGGCACCAGTGTCAGCGGGAGAGGTTCTACCACCAACACAGCTACCACCTCTCAAGGAGATGATGTTATTAGGCCCACAGGAGCCTTCTCCTATCAGCATAGAGCATCTTCACCAGACATGCTCTATTGGCAGAGCTGTGCTGCTACAGCATTTCTACTGTAGATCAGTGTCATTTGACTGGAGAATTCCAGTCCAGTTGTTTATGCGGGGTGTCCTACACTACCTTTAGAAGGATCTGGAGCATGTGCATGACACTCTTCAGAAGATTTTGAAATTGCCTGGAGCCATGAGGGGGTGTCAGTGAAGCCACTGCAACCCCTTGTGTGGTCATGAAGATGACCATCTTATTGGAGCTGCCAGTTCCACATGATATGGTTCCTCCTCTGCCTCCATTAGTTCTTGAGAAGATTCAGGATATCCTCTGCATGATGAGGGCTGTCTAGACTGCCAGTGTGATTGTACAGACTTTGGATGTCACGTATATGGATCCCATAGCCCCAGTAAGACCTGTGTGAGAGGTAATATGGAAACTGGGATGGTCCCAATGAGGAGGGAACCACTAATTCTGAGAGGTATAGTCCCTCTTGTGCAAGCAAGACTGTGCCCAAGAGACCATCCCCCAAAACAACCAACCATACAAACAAAAACTTAGTGTGGAAATCTCCTCCTAAGCACAGGCAGTCTTCAACAGTGGGATTCACATATTTGTTCTCCCAAGATACAAGTGACAAATGCATAATATATATGGCTGTAGTTACCTTTGGGTATGAGGTTTCCTTAGATATAGTTCTTCACTGAGTTGTAGCAGAAGGGTCCGACAGAGCTCACTCCTAGCTTTACAGAGCCAGTCTCTACCCTGTGAAATACAGAGCAATCCACTCAACTTTACATTGCCAAAAGAAACCTTGGAGAGGAAAGCCTGGAGAAGAGTGAAGCTTAGGGGGCAGGTACAAGATTACCTTCTTAGTAAGCTCACACACAGTTGAAAATTTCCTTCGACCAGAAACTTCTTTAAGGAACCCCTCGGTGATGAGCTGTCGGGCCAAAGCCTTCCACCAATTCTCTGGCCAATCCTTTCCACTGCCAAAGAGGGCGTGATTTCGGTATCTGTCTGGGAGACGCTGAGAATTCTGAAATCATTCAAACATTTTGGTCAGATTCCTGAGTTCCTAAAAAAGTACTCAACCATAACTGACAAAGCACAGAAATAGTCATGCAGTCCTGTACAAACGAAAGCCATCGTTACTAAAATTAGGAACTGAAAATGTCAGAAATATGGGAGAACCCCTCCACGTCTAAGAGTATGTTTGGCAGAGTCATTTAATACCCCTTAAAAATGGCTGAATTTGAAACAGCTGAGTCTGAATCCTTCCCTTTGTCCGTTGTTAGAGCTCAGTCCATGATCATGTGTCTCACTGCTTTCACCTGGAGTAGTGACCAGGTTTCTTCCTCTGGGCCTATTCATTCTACTTCTGGGCCTTCCTAAGGACTGTGGCCAGAATTTGCATGTCTTTTAGGTCCAGGGCCATCCATCCCCCAGCATCTCCTGAACCCAAGACTCCCAATTCTAAAGGCAGAAGGACTCAGGTTGCACCCTCTTTTCTCTTCCCCTTGTGTGGACTGCAGAAAAGAGCAATCAGAGACTCCAGCCGGCAGAGGCAAAAGCAGCCAAAAAAGTGATTGTTGCACTATGGGGAAATAAGGTAAAATGGGGCTCAGCTGGGGCCAGTCTTCTCTCAGCACCCCTGTGGACCGAGAACTGCTCAGGGGAGCTCCTACACACACTCTCTGGGGTGCTAAGACCACTGGCTGTGGCCTGGGGAGGGGGGATGGGACTGCATTTGTTGGCAGCGCCACAGAGGAGAGGTTTAAGGAAGTCTGAAGGCAGCTAATGAGGTAGTTCTTCCCAAGCACGATGGGCAGCATGGGAGAAAGCACGAAGGTACGTGCTTATAAACTTAACAAGTAGGATGATGGAAGCTGACATCATGGCCCAACTGGAAGTTGCAGTCAACATCCTTAATGTGGATACAAGATAGTAGGTCAGGAGTAATAGGGCCTTGAAAGTGAAGACAAGAGGCTTGTGTTCGATGCGATAGAGAAGGGCAAGACAGTGCAGGGACTCAGAGAGAGCACTGACTTGGTCAAAGTGATGGGTTGGAAAAGTGATCCATGAAGCAGCATTCTCAATGGGTGAAGATGACATTTGTCACGGCCAAAGAGAAAGATGCTGCAGTAATCAAGATGTGAGAGGATGGGAGCCTGGTTGAGAGTTTAGCTGTGTGAACAGACAGGAAAGGCCTTATCCGAGACATATTATGCAGAAACAATAGGCAAGATTTAGGCGTACCTCAGATGTGAAGATCTAGAATGGTCTGAATGAAAGATGACACCCAGGTTACAGGTCTGAGTGACAGGTAGGATGCTGGCGTTGCCTACAGTGATGAAGAAAGGAGGTAACATTTCCGGGTACGGGCTAAGGTCTCCTACTCCCAGTTAGCTCCTATTACTTCCTGCTATTATGTGTAATTGGGATGAATGCAGGCTAAGAGCAGACCTAGGGGTCAGCGAGGGTAAGGTCACGGTGCACCAGGTCCCTAGGGAACAGTACTGTTCCACTCGCCAGGACTGAATCAAGGCCTAGTTGTGTGGAGGGCAGAACTGACAAAGAGGACCATCACAGACTAAGGACTCTGTGAGTGACACGTGTTGGTTTCTGCAACAGAGAGAAGAAAAGAGAATGATACCTCCTCTATGTCTGTATCACAGTCCTCTATGCCTTTCACATCCAAACTGAACTATTTCAGTGAGCCTTCTTGAATCTTGGATTACCTTCAGCTATGGCAGACTGCATTACATACCTGCTCATTTAATGATCACTGCCACGTGCAGCAAATCCCACCTGAAAACTGTGCTGAAACCTACCTATTTGCTTCTGGGTACAATGCAAGGTGCTGATTTTTATCTACAAAAGCCCTCTAGGGTATGTGTTTCAGAAACATCACTGACTCCCCATCCCACCCCTCCAAGCACCATCTTCGGACAGTTCAGACATTTGTGCTGTCCCCAGATTTCAACTTCAAGAGACTGGAAGCAGAACATTCTCAGTGGAGGACATGACTGGAATCTGCTTTCCTGATGTTGTTAATTTACAGGCATAGTTGGAACTTGTACTATTCACACAGGGAGGACACCTGAACAGGCTTGTTTCTGTTCTGGGGATAAAGCAGTTCTTCCAAGGGTTGACTACTGGTTGTTTCAGTTTTTAAAATGGTTGCAACTGTGTGTGCCCGAAAGGAAAACAGGGAATATTATTTCTATAAACATTAAGCAAACAAACCAAATTAGGCAAACTCATACAAACATAAAATCACAGGACAATCAAACAAGAGACATTTCTAATTTCCCTATCTGGCCCTGTGGGAGACTCTGTATTCCAAGAGCATTTTGCTCAATTAAGCACACTCCAACTCACCTGTCCTAATCTGAGATTAGCCACAAACCAGATGAGAGTAGCCTTGTTTAAATGCACATGTGCTGCCAGAGTAGTGGAACTCAAACATCACCCACAGCAAGAGACACAGAATCAGAGAAACGTAAGATTGAAAAGGGCCTCAAACAATTTCTGGGATAAAGGGATACTTAATAAACTGTGAATTGGATAACTGACTGCACAGAGCACCAAATTCATGTGACACTCTAAAGATCACTGAAACATGTGTTTTCCCCAGTTTTTCATACTGTTATGCTGGGCTATCTTTATTCAAGTCTTTTATAATCCTGGTTTTATTTTTATAAGGCCTTCATTAAAACTTTTTAATCTACTGATTTTTTAAATATAAAAGAATGGGTTTTTATTTACAGGTACTGCATCAAATACATTATTTGCTAAAATATATATGCTAAGGATATGTAATATGATATACATTCTTTCAAAAAAATTCTCAGTGAAAATAACATTTACATTTAAAATACATAAATATATGTAATACAATGGATTTTTCATGTAGAATTTTACTAGATATGGCCATATAAATAGGATTAAGAATATTTCAACAAGTAATTATCCAAAACAATGACTAACATCTTAGATACTATAAAATACTAGAATTATGATTAAAAGACATTCACATAAGTGGCCAAAAAGATGGAGCGTAGAGCGTCTCACATTATCTGAGTTGATTAATGTGGTCATGTTCTAAAGTTGCATATTTTTCTAACAGGGGTGGTATAAAATTTCAGTCAAGGCAACTTCTTAATTTGAAGATTCCCAGGAGGACTTGTTCAGTACAGTATACTGACTCAGTTTTCAAATAATAGGTGAAATCTGATCTCTCTTGTGACCACCTGAAGTCTGTCTAAGAGCCCACCAGTACCTATTTGTTATGAAAAGACACTGCTAGGTTAAATAAAATCTAAGACAAAACAATCCTTCATGGACATCACACAAACCTTTTAAAGAATGTATATATCTTATAAGGATGGGTCATTTCCTAGGATTTTCTAGGATATTTAGCCCTCACACAACTTTCAAAGTCTTACAAACACCTTCTAGAAAAAATAGAAACAGCAGTTGAGCTGAGGTTTACAGCTGGAGATATTTTTTTCATTACCATTTTCATTGCCATTTGAAGTAGTCTTCAATTTTTGCATTATAGCCTTTTAACTTAAAAAAGTCCAGAGGCATATAAACTGTGATCCTGATATTTTATTAAATATATATCAATGCCAAGTTTTTAACAAAATTTACTCCTAATAAAAGGAAAAAATTAATCAAGTAGGGATTTCCATACTATTAAAAGTAATTTTCTTCCAAGCTAAAAACCAAACTTTTTCAAAATGTTTGTTTTGTGACTATCTTTATATTTCATTCTTCAAGGATTGTTTTTTCCCAGGATGTTTAAAAAGCCTTTGTATGCAAGGATCATTCAATGTCTTGCTTCAACAAGGCTACCAGATTAAGTCAGCAGGACAAAAGTGCTTGTTAACACAAGCATAATCTTATCTTCCACTCAATCATCAGTCAATAGGCTAAATACTTTTAAGTTTAGAGAAGAGAAAGAGGTATTCTCCCTTCACTATACAAAAACAATCCCTTTTTAGTGTTAATGGAAGTTACATAACTGCTGAAGAAAGGAATATTTCCTTTGTTTGGAAAGATATTTCAGCTGTTATTAACAATACAATTGATTAAATCCAAGGTAAAGTGTTTATAACCATTGAAAAGTTTTGGTAACCCTGCAGTATTCATGATTACTTCCACTTGTTCAAAAGTCAACTCTAAACAAATCAGAAAAAGACAGTCTAGCAGTTAAGAGAGAGCTCATTACGTAAGATCCTAAATATAGAATCTTAGCATGGATCCAAGCTCTTGGGCCAGAAAGGCCTGGGAATGTTGAATTTTTAACCTTTAGAAAAAGGAGCCTGAAATTATAAACACTTTGGGGCAGAGATGATCAATTTATTTATTAAAAAACAACGAATAGTCTAGTAGCACCTTAAAGACTAACAAAACATGTAGATGGTATCATGAGCTTTCGTGCGCAAAACTCACTTCTTCAGATGACTGGAGTTTTAAAAGTCCAGATCCAAGAATAAATAAAGGAAGGGGGGGAGGGGAGGATGAAAAAAGATAGTGAATAGATTGTTCAAGATACAAGAGGCTGATAAGAACAATTAGCACCTCCATTGGTTGGTTGGTTGGTAAAGTTTTAGGATGTGAAAGATAGTGTGCGAGGTCTCTGTTCAATCCATTCTTATAAGAATTAAACTTGTAAATTAAGTTAAGTTCCAACCCTTCCCTGTGTATTTGGCTTGTGGAATTGGCCTGAAACAACACGGTGACTTGGAGATCCATTAATGAGTGCCCGAGCAGGTTAAAGTGTTCTCCAGTAGGTTTCTGTGTATTGCCTTTTTGGATATCTGATTTGTGTTCATTAATTCTTTCCCATAGAGACTGTCCAGTTTGGCCTATATACATGGCAGCGGGGCATTGCTGGCATTTGATGGCATAGATCACATTAGTGGACATGCAGTTAAATGAGCTCCTGATGTAGTGGCTGATGTTGTTGGGTCCAGTGATGATATCGCTTGTGTAGATGTGTGGGCAGAGTTGGCACCAGGGTGCGTTCTTGGATGATTATGATGGAAGTGTGCTGTGGTTACTGGAAAGAATTTGTTTGAGGTTAGGGGGTTGGCTGTAGGCAAGGATTGGCCTTTCCCCCAAGGCCTATTTATTGTACACAGTAAGGGCCCTGGTTTATAGGCATTACTGAAATACAAGTAATTCACCATAATAATAAAGAGCAACTTCAGGGCTAACACATCAATGCTTCTGAGTTAGTGTGTTCTACAGAAAGGCTCTTTACACTGTAAAATTGGCCTTTGCTAGGGATGGGGAGAGAGGAACTCTAAAGTAAAATGTGCACATTGGTTTGGGGAGTAGGAATCGGGGCTATCACAGGAACACTATCCCTCCACCCCGAAAATACACATGACATTTTAACCATACTTACAGATCCTCGGAGAAACAAAACCGGAACTCCAGTTCCAAACTTCTCGTTTAAGGCACTCACTGCAGACATCAGCTGGTATGCTTGCTGACCAAAGTCCTCCAAATTCTCTTCTGTGTCACTGTTAATAGTGCAGCAGTGAGTTCTAACATGCAAAAAAACCAAAACGAAACCAAACCTGAAAAGAGCTGAACACTCAGAAATAATGGGAATTATTTATTAAAATTTAGTTAGATTTTAAATATAAATTTGCATTGTGTTTGAATTATAACTTTTAAATATGCAATAAAGTACACCTTTAAATGCACAAATATAGTGCTGAAGATACAAAGTCAAAATTCCAAGAGATAAAAACTGTTGGTACCATTAAACTGTGCCAGAAGACATGTAGCAGAGTTAACACTGTGTAAACAATCTTAACCCTTTGAATATCTTTGAGTATTCTAGTATTTTACCCAACATCTTTAAAATTGCTTTTACAGTACTTTTTGCATTTAACTACCCTGGGATTAGGGAAGTTTTGAGATACAAGTTTCACGTGGAAGATAGCCACAGTTCTCTTCAGGTATATGGAAAAAAACACTACCAGAAAAGATTAAACGCAGGTCATTTGGTAGGCATGAGGAAGGCTGTCTCTCCCAAACAACCCCAACATTAAAACACATTCAAGCCACAACCCTTTACTGGTATTGCAATTTTAAAGCCAATGTGACTTTGCATGTAGATTTAGAACACAATGAAAAATCATCTCTAAAATAAAGATCTGCTCTAATCATAACTACAGTGCAGCTAAGGGATTATCCCATAATTTGTGGACAGAAAGCAAAGCTGAATTGTTTACATTCTTCTGAAAACAGTGTAGTACTTCTAGGGGCTTGTTTTCACTACACAGTGGATCATGCTGTAGTGATCGATCCACTGGCAGCCGATTTATCACTTCTGCTTAGATGCAATAAATTCACCTCCGAGTGCTCTCCTATCGACTCTGGTACTCCACCAGGACACAAAGAGTAGCTGGAGTCACTGAGAGAGCAGCCCCGCCCGACCATATCACATAGAAGACACAGTAGTAAGCATGCCGACTTCCGCTACGGTATTTGCATAGCTGAAGTTGCATAGCTTAGATTGATGGAAAGGGGACATAGTGTAGACTAGACTAGATGACTTATACCAGAGTTCTTACACTGCCAGGGAACACAGACATACACAGCCTACTACAAGTTTAAGAATGTAAGACATTTCTACTTTTATTGATGTTACTCAAACACTCAGTGCTCTCATCTCGACATAGGCATGTAACTAATACGAGCATTAATGGAACATATATTGTAGCAACAGGAGAGTAAATCCCAAATAGCAGACTTAAGGACACCATACTAGCCACTGTCAAGAAAGAAGACTGTGCTGGTTAAAAAACCAACCTGCTTTATAGAGCTTGCGCATGTGTGCGTGTGTAAGGAGAGAGAGAGAGAATGTGCGTGCATGTGTAGCAAATGGATAAAAAGGGAAGTTGATAGTAATGAACTTAAATCAGAAGACAGAAATTGTAGATTGATAAGGGAAGTAAAGGGACACAAGGAGAAATGTATGATCAGCGGAGTTAAGGACAATTAGAAAGAGTTTTAAAAATATATTTGGAACAAAAAGAATCCTGAGAATGGTATTAGTCCTTTGTTAGATGGAAAGGAAGAATTATCAATAATGCAAAAGATTTGGGGAAAAAACTGATTATTAGTTTCATCATATGGTAATGACACTACTCTTTTCATTCCACTAATATCTCAGGAGGAAATTAGACATTTTTAATCATGAAGTCCAAATAACTCGTATGCAAGAGTTTTAAAAGAGCTAAGGAGCTGACTGAGGAGCTTGCTGGACCATTAATATTGATTTTCAGTATATCTCAGTGCACTGAGGAAGCTCCAGAAGACTGAAAGAAACCTAATGTTGTGCCAATTTTTTTTAAATGGTAAATGGGATGATCTGGGTAATTATAGGCTGGTTGGTCTGACCACAGTCCCAGGAAAGATAATGGAGTGATTGATAAAGGATTTGATTAATAAAGAGTTAAAGGAGGATAATGTCGATTTGCATTAATTACATGAATTTATGCAAAATAGGCCCTGACAAATTAATCTGGTATCTTTTATTGATGAGATAACAAGTTTTGTTGATAAAACTAACAGTGTTGATGTAATATACTTATACTTCTGGAAGGCGTTTGACCTGGCCCTGCATGACATTTTGACTGAAAATTAAAAAGATATAAAATTATCATGCCACATTCAATGGATTAAAAACTGGCTAACTGATAGGTTTCAAAACATAAATAAACAGGGAATAGCCATTGGGCAGTTGTGTTTCCAGTGGGGTCCAAGATGGATCAGTTCTTGTCCCTATGCTAATTTAACTTTTCTATCAGTGACCTGGAAGAAAACATGAAATTGTCAGTGATAAAATTTGCAGAGGATACAAAAGTTGGGGGAGAGATAAATAATGAAGACAAGTTTGATACAGACAAGTTTGATACAGCAAGACAAGTTGCTTTGGAAGCTGGGCACCAACAAACATGAGTTTTAATAAGGCTAAACGTGAGTGTATGCACCTAGGAATGAAGAAGGTAGGCCAAGCTTGCAGAATGGAGGCCTCTAGCCTGAGAAGTGACTTTGAAAACAATCTGGAGATTGTGGTGGATAATCAGCTGAAAATGAGTTCCCAGTGCGATGCTATGGCCAAAAAACCTAATGTAACCCTGGGATGCATAAACAGGTGAATATCGGGTAGGAAAAAAGAAGTTATTTTACTGCTTTATTTTGCACTGGTGCGACCCTTGATAGAATAATGTATCTAATTCTGGTGCCCATAATTCTAGAAGGATGTTGACAAATTGGAGAGGGTTCTGAGAAGAGCCAGGAAAATGATTAAAAGATAGAAACATGCCTTATAGAGACAGACTCAAACAGCTCAATCTGGTAGCTTAACAAAGAGAAGGCTAAGGGGTGACTTGATCACAGTCTTTAAGTATGTACACGGGAACCGATATTTAATACCAGGCTCTTCAATCTAGCAGAGAAACATACTACATAATTGTTTTCAATGGTTTTGTATTGGTGACACCTTTCAGACAGCAAGTCTGTGAGTGTGGCTCCCTTTATAAATTAAAAAAGGGGGGGGGCTTAATTTAATTTAATTTAATTTAATTTAATTTAATTTAATTGGGGCTGTCTTGCAACTAACTACCTGAGGGGTCATGACCCCCAGTTTGAAAATTCCTGGTATAACATGATCTAATGACTGAAAACTGAAGTTAGACAAATTCAGACTGGAAATCAGGCATACACTTTTGCCAGTAAGTAACCACTGAAACAACATACCAAGGGTTGTGATAGATCCTCCATCACTGATAATTTTAAATCAAGACTGGGATTGTCTCCTACAAGGCCTGTTCTGGAGTCATTTTACAAAAGTTGTATGGTCTGTGTTATACAGAAGATTGGACTTAATGACCACAATGGTCATTTGTGGCCTTGGAATTTATGACAGTCAAGCTATATGAAAAAATATGCTGCCACATACAGGTTTAAAACTTTCTTCAGAATAGGCAGATATCAAAAGTTTAAAAAATGTGTGTAATGTAACATTTATTTTACAGTCTTAAGAAGTCACTTTAAAAAAAATAAAAACATTTTAAAACCAGCAGTCATCTTTTATTCCAGCTTTACTACAATCTGGGGTTTGGTGTGTGTATGCAATGCCACCTGTCATATCCCACTATTGATATAGTAAGCCCATAATGACTGACACCGCTGTTCAAACACAAAAGCAAATGTCAGGAGATGTTTCGTATTGATCAGAATACTCAGAAACTAAGTGCACAAAAAAGAAACCCAGACTATTGTGTTAGTAGAAATTACTTAAGTACTTATTTTCACTTGTCTTGTATGTTATAGGAAGGTAGATATTCTAAACACTGTAGTCTTTAGGGAGGAACATTTACCTGGACCGGCAATTATCACAGCATTTTTCTGTTCCCATGATGCCAGAGGAAGCCTTCCGGAGTTGTTTATCTTCAAAATGAGACAAGATGATTCTACCCAAGGGAACATTGAGAATTAAATAAAAGAACAAGAATTTACATGTTAAATTCATTGCAGAAAACAATGAGTTGAAATCATCATCATTAATTGATTCACCTGGGAACCAATTATTTGCACTTGATTTCACCAGAGACAAAGGCGTTTGTTTTTAAAATGTAATTCAGTAGTTCCTAATGCTGGTATTTAGTTATACAAAAGCTGGTAAATATCATTTTTTTTAAATAGAGTTGTATTTTTGCAAAGCGTTTCAGTTACTTGACTACAACTTCAGCTGTGACTGAAAGGCAACGGCCAACACCAATTGCGCACTGTGGACTTCCAGAATACGTGCAGTAAAATACAATACTCACTTTCTCCTGCAGCTATTTGAGTTAAGGTACTTCTCTATCTTCGCCATCATCTTTAATTTATATTGTTGGAATTTTTCATTACGTATCTCACTTAGAAGATGTCTGCCATTAAAACGAAAAAGAAATAAACTTAAACACTGATCACTACTTCCCCTCTAAGAAAACAGAATACATGCCACTCAATTATCTGAAGAAAAATAATTTGAAAATCTAGAAAAATTAAAAGAAAAACACCACTTGTTTTAAAGCTGTCCACAAGTTTCTCTTTGAATTTATAGTGACAGCATACCCTCACCACCTACTGCATTCCACCTCTTCCATACACAGCAGTGGTTCTCAATCTGTAGCTGGACACTGCTCCACAAAAAGTCTTTCCCTTCAGCACAAAAACACTAACCCTTCGAAATCCTGCAAAGTGGTATTGGGATGGAGAGACCTTTCTTTCATCTTTCTTTCATCTTCCTTTCTGTGGGCTTCTTTGTTATCATCAGTGGCAATTAGACTAAGGGGATGTAAGTATGGTGCACTGTCTGAGACTACGTGTACATTACACACCGCTTCCTGCAGTATGTAGAGACTGTGCAGTTGCAGGCTTCAGTGAAAAGCAAGTGTGCCAACACACAGGTCTATAGCTATGTGTGTATCTTTCCCCTGCTACTTCCTCCCTGCCAGAGCCTTTCTTCACTGGCAGAATCTTTCCCTGCAGAAAGGAAGGGAGAGGCCTCCAGGAGCAGGAAGCTGGCAGAGCTAGTCCCTGCTCCCAGAGTCTTTTCCTGCTACAGGCAGTGCAGATGTGGAGGTGTGGCCTGGATGAGTAAAGCATTGTGTAGAGCACATACTTGGGTACATACCCACATCCTTCAGGGGCCCCTTTACTCACCTAAGATGTGCCTCACCATCTACCTTTCTCTTAATACCCAGGCAAGGGGGCTACCTGGGTACATATGCTACACACTGCCAAAAGAAATAGTGTATGCAGGCACAGCCAGAGATGTATAGATCCAGCTGGATTCCAAAACTCTCAAGGACATCACCATTCTGCCTCCAGTTGGTGGGATGCTGCCTTCAAACAACAGTGCCCCCCATTTTTGCACCACCCACATAAGTCAATGATAACATACAACAGATGAACTGAGACGTGTGGAGATTTCAGTGCCATTGGCAGCTCGGTGGCTTACAATTTAAATGACTACATTTTAGGAAGTTGCTGTCATCCTACACTGACCATAGTGAAGGACAAAAGGACCTATTAAGGAGAAGGTCTCCACTGCAGGGAGCCTGTTATTCATCACAGAAAAGCTGAACAGATTCCAAGGACACCCTGGAACCAATGGAGGCCTGTCAAAGCGGGAGGTGAAATGGTTTTGTTTTCTGGTGAGCTTCATTCACTTTCACACTGAGAAGTTAATATCACCCTGGGAACTCTACTCAACCCCCTACAAGATGTATCTTTGCCTCTCGCGGCTGGATAGAAGCTATGGATAAGCAGGGATCTCATGACCGGGATCTTCAGATGCGTCCCTAAAATAGGACAAGCTGATAGCAGCTCATGAACTGTATGTCGCCCAGTGCTTGTTCAGAACAAAAAAGACTGACAATAAATGATGATCGTGCCAATAACTGTCCAGTTTCTACCCTTCTATTTCTGGGGAAGATAACTGAGTGAGGGGCATTAGGCCCAGCTCCAGGAGCTTCTGATAGCCTCCAATTTTTGGATCCCTGAGAGGCATGTTTGAGACCAGGAAATGGCAAACACTGTTAGCCTCACTGGTCAGACTTCTCAGCAAAAGGTGGGGAGATCACACAGTCAGGCCAATACTGTTCCAGCAACCTCTGACATTAATAAGCACAGGAGGGTATTAACCTGACTGCAGGGCCTGACAAATGCAGAGAGAATTAAGGGGCTCCAGGCCTTCCTCTTAGAGAAGCACCGAGCAACGGTTGTTCCTCCCAGAGAGTTCTCAACTGTTGAGTCCCATGACGTTCAGCCTTGCCACTCTTCTCATTAACCGGATATTTGTGAAGCAGTGAGAGGAAGTTGTGAGGCATAGTGGGCCTATAATAGCATCGCTATGCCCAAAATGCACAGTTCTAAATTTCCTCTGCTGCCACCCTGGAAGGAACAGCTCTCTCAGTGTCTGGCACGGAGAGGGACCAGGAAGAAAGCTGGCTGGTTTAGACTCAAATGAAGTAAAAAGGAGTTGACACGTTTGATATTTCTTAAACAAGCCAAAGATTACAACCATTATCTCATCTGTAGGCCTCTGCCAGACCAACACAGAGGTTCACAGTTCAGGGAACCAAATCCCTCTGCTCCTGGACCCCAGGCAGTGAAAGCAGCTAGAAACATCTTCCATTTTACCTTTAAATAGCCAAGTGTTTGCACTCATGTCCCTGTCACAGTCATCCATCCGCTTTTGTTTCTAATTTAGGGAACTGCAATGCAGTTTATCTGGGGTCTCGCACACAAACATCAGATACTGCAAAATGCAGCTCCACGTCATCTTTCCAGGTAGGACAAACCAATGAACACACTGGACTCCTGTGCTCCACGCTCTATACCCTGGCAGCCAAATCACTGCTGAATGGTCTCAAAGAACAAGTCTAAGGTCCTAGTTATTTCATATGTTACCTCTGTCCTTGAGTCCTACTGGTAACAATTGAGCTTGGAAGTCAGGTCACAACTACTAGTATTGGTCACAAAAGCACAAAGCTTGTGTGAGCCAGGCAATATCTGAGTGGGGCTGCTCACCTCTGGAATTCAAACCTGCTGGCTAGAAGTCCAAGCCTGAACTGGTCGGTTTTAGGGGAAGACTGAATCCACATTGCTTTTAAGTACAGTGAAGGTTTTCCAAAAATAACCACAGGCCTTCTACTTAGCATCCTGAGCACTACCTGCCTTCACATCATGGATCCTCACAGGGAAGCTGGGTGGGATGATGCGCAGGGTTGCTGGATGCATACTCCGTTCCTGGAGGAACTCATTGCAAAGCGAGTCTTTTCACATATATTAAGTGTATGCACCACACACCAAAACAACAAGGTAGCTTTGCTACCGGAAAACATTTTAAACCCACTCCCTCCTGCTCATTCATAATAATAAATTCTGGCTACAGAATGAAAATATTTCCTATGCTCCAGGCTGCTCCCAGTACCATACCTGTTAAAAGTCATATCAGCAGCAGTCCACAATATGTAACAAGCAGCAGGAAGCCCATCACGGCCAGCCCTTCCAATTTCTTGGTAGTAGGACTCCATTTCCTTAGGGGCACCATAATGAATAACTTTCCTGATGTCTGCTTTATTGATACCCATTCCAAAGGCTACGGTAGCCACAATGCACTGGGAAAAAAATCACAACATACATGTTTAATTTAGCTGTAAAAATATGTCTATTAATGCCAACATCGTGTAATGACTTTTGTGCCAGGGATTCAAATCAGCCCCAAGTTTAGTAGTGTCAAATCACAATCACCCCCCTACTTGGCACCATAGCAAATAAACGATTAAAAACCTTTTATTAGAGATACAGAAAAACAATTAAAGCCTTTGAAATGTAAAGTGTTAAGTAAGGTTTTCATTTTCACAGCTTATTGCCTTTCCGTTTAGCTGTAAACAGTTTTTAGTAGGAAAACGCCCTCCTCCCCTCATTGTTTGATAGTCTTTTAGGTAGGAGCAAAGATAGTAATAACTGTCGGTACGTCTAGACTACAGGCTTTTGTTGACAGAAGTTTTGTCAACAGATACTGTCGTTATGTCGACAGAACTCAGCGGCAGTGTAGACGCAGGTATAGTTTTGTCGACAAAAGTCCACTTTTGTCAACAAAACCCTGTAGTCTAGACACACCGTGTATTATTTTGGAAAAAAGAGAAGTTGTTGTTGCAGCTGCTGAAGTCTAATCTTAGAAGGACTCTCCTCCCCCCCCCTTCTTGAAAGTCTTAGATGACTTTAAAGATGATAATAATTGCCATTCAAGGTGGTATTTGGGATGCAGCACAAGCTGGTGATGTCAGCTGGTTCCCTATCTCTCTGGCCCATTGTCATCAGGACACCTCTTAAGATCAGAATAAGGAAAGCCCTGGATCCCAAGAAATAGCAAGGGTGAAGCTTGACAGTGAAGCTCGCTCCAGTAGCTTCTGTCTGTTTTTCTTTTTGATTTGTCATACTTTCTCTACCAAACCTTTTTCTTTTAAGGACTCAAAAGGTGAGTAATGGGTAAAATAGCCCCTATCTTCATTATTTCGTCTACCAATTAGGCCTAATATTCAACATCTCAATTTGGGCCCATCAACTTTCAGCTTCACATCTTCTGTTTTTAACAAGCATAATTTCAACACAGGGTTTGAATCATATCAACTTGGCCATTTTGTTTAGACTAATTCAGTTATTCTGTCTCCTTTTTATACTTTTTTTTCCTGTTAGCATACATTATTACAGGCTACTGACATGCCTTATGAGTTTTTACATTTTTGACAGTTGAGCTCAATTCAGATAAAGTTGTAGGCTCAACTATCACCGCAGCACACAACCACAATAAATCAGAGATGTTCCAGTCATTAAACCAGAATAATTCATGAGGCATTTTCTACAGACTTCTAATGATTTCCCATGGCAACATGAAGATCTTACTGTTGCAGAAATACACGGCATGAAAGCAAAATAATACTCCACTTCAGAGACTAGTCAAAACCTGAAGATACAGTATTATTTTGAAAATATCATCATGGACTGAAATGCATCTCCTACTTTGCCTTTCTCCTAAAAAAGACACAAGAAAGAATATATTTGAATGAAGCTGAGCATACACAGAGGAGCTCATTTAAAAACACACAATTTATACACCAAGCAGCCCTAAGTAGAATCATACAAAATAGTGGGGTGGCTTATTCTTAATTTCCTGCAACATTATTGTGGTCTATGTGACAGAGTGACTGCACATCAGCATGAGAAAAAGTCACTTCTCATACTCTGTAGATTGTACAGTCAGGAAAGACTGAAGTATTAGGATAAAGTAAATGGTGTTGACCGGAAGGTCACAAATTATGTCACTGTTTCTACAGACAGACTGACGAAGGCAGAGGATGGTTTCTTGCCCATTTTGTGACAGGTACAAAGTAATTGTGAAAGAGAGACTGATATTTCAAAATTCTCTCAGTCTGTACATGTCAAAGCATTAACTAACCCATTTCCTACAGAACATAGTCCTGTAGTACACAGTTATACCTGAATTTCATCTCTCATGAACCTGTGATGAACATCTCTCCTTGCTTTGATTCCCATGCCAGCATGGTATGTGCCACAGGACAAATTTAATTTCATCAGCTCAGCAGCTACTTGTTCAGTGGTCTTCCTTGAAGGGCAATACACAATAGTGGGCCCTTCAAACTCATACCTAGAGCTAAGGAAAATAATATAATAGGTAAATATATTTATAAATGATAAGAAGGTCATGTGTGAACCACACATTCAACATCTGAGTCAAAAGACTAAGGACAGTCAGGCTGCAGATTTTGCTGCAACTCTTCATTATTCTCTGTTGTTTTCATATGGTCTCTCTAGGAGGCAGATTTCTAGCTGATCTAAACCATCCCCACTCCACTGACTTCAATACAACTCTGACAATTAACACCAGCTAACAATCTCTTCCTGGCTTCTTAACAAGGGTAGGATCTTGTCAGACAGAAAGCCATTCAGAAGATCTCTCTCGTTTCCACAGTATTTGGTACCAGAATGATTTTAAAGGTTTACCAATATCATATCTTATTGTCACATTACAACTCTTAGGTGATGTTCTGCCAAGTGCACTTCTTGTGTGAATCACAGTACTATTTTCACGTACACTTGCTGTGATAAAGGATGTTCAGCATTTTTAAAAAGAGCCAAGAACATATGAAAATCTTTTCACAGTGGCAACCAGCCCGCCTCCCACCTCTCTCAACTTACTCCCCTTCTCTACACCACGCATGCTCCCTAACCCTAATCCCCATGTACATAAATACAACCCCTTACTCCAACCCACCCAGCCTTGCACACTCTTCTCTTTCCCCTCACTGAACAAACACTCCTTCTAACCCACTCTGCTTGGCACCCTTCACCCCATATCTCTCAGATCAACAGCCCTCACATTCTGTTTTCCAACTCTCTAGCCATGCTGCCCTTCGAAACAAAACTGAGCCCTCCCATGAAAATAACTTCATGAATGAAATCACAACAGAACAGTAGCGATCCATCAGTAACTCAAAAGGCTGCCTCTCAAGTCCAACCTTCCTCCTTCTACTCCACATACCACTCCATGGTTTCATGTTGGTGTTTCTGTATCTGCAAGTAAATTAAAAATGAAGAAACTATCTGTACCCGACTACCTGTAAGGAAACACATTTGGGATTTTTTGTCTTCAGCCAGGCAAATGAAAACATAATGCTAGAAATCAAAATCACCACACCAAAATCAAATTTGTGCATAACCCTAGCCTTATTTTCCATTTAATATAGTTTAGAAAGTCATTCACTATGCAGCTAAATACAGGTTGCACCTCTAAAATCTGAGATTCTCTGGTCTAGCAAAATCCATGGTCTGGGAGGACCACGGATGTTCCAGGATCAGAAAGTCTTGGCGTGCTGCAGGGGGGTGGGAGCCTGGGAGCCGGTGCATGGCTCAACGAGGTGAGCCAGGATATCGGGGGAAGGGGGGGGACAGCAGGGGGGCCTGAAATGACCTCTCCTGGTCCGGAAAAATCCCTCATCTGGGACCAGTCAGGCCCTGAGGGTGCTGGATAAGGGAGGTCCAACCCATAATCTGCATTTGCACTACACTAAGGCTTGTGTCCACACCCTGAAAAGCTTATTAAAAAGACAACACAAAAGGTAGGAGGAGAAATTATCTGCCCAAGGTCATGCAGCAGAATAAGGAAGAGAACCACTTTGCTGTTCTTAGTTTTGACTCCCAGGCAGGCACACCTTTGATAATATCTGAGATACAAAAGCAACAGCCGATAGAACAAGCAAGCTAGGAAAGCCTCACCTCTCCTTTTTAATAAGGAACTGCATTAAATCCTGAAGGATTTTTCCAGTTTTTCGTCCAACTTCTAAGTATAGGTTAGGTCGGTCAAAACTTGTACATGTGACCTGAGGATTCTTTAGGTTGAGACAATGCACAATGTCTTCTCTAACTGAAGGGCTTGCTGTTGCAGTTAAAGCAACAATAGGAACCTGAAATGAAACGAAGAGAGAAATGATGGAAGGAAGAGGACTCAAATGGAGACCTGTCATTCTTGCTCTTTTTTATTTTATTGTGATTCAAAGTTAAGGAAAGCAGGATAAGACTAGATATCCCATTCTGCTTACAGTCCCCGGAAGACGAGACAATATTATACTTCCTAGAGCTTTATGCTGTCACAAAGAAATAGATTTTAAAGGCATTTCCATAAAAAACAAACTGGCATTCACCAGTCTACACAAAGGAAACAGAAACTACGTTTAAACATATTTTTCCAAACTAGATTTGGCCAGTTGTCTTTATCGAATCTTCAATAGGATTCCACTAGTTTTCAAATATGGGTGCCTAAGGTTAAGTACATTAGGACAGAATCTACAGAAAGAGGACCCAAATGTTCGGTTCCTAAGTCCATATTTTAGCCACCAATGGTTAGGATTTTCAAATATGCCTGTGAGGACAGCAGTCAATGAGACTGTTGCTTCTAAATCCATGGGGTGCTTTTCAAAATCTCACCCGTAGGCACCTAGATTGAGACTTCTATTTTTGAAATTTTGGCGGATAGTCGGTTGTTTATCACCTGAATAAATGGCCTAATTTTCAAAAACACTGAGTACCCACAACTCCAAGGTACACACATTTGACATGGTGCCGTAATGAAGATGTTTTATGTTTAGCATCTAAGTGGAACTCCTCCCATCCTGCTTGAATGGTGGAGGCCCATGTATAAGGACCTACATACAGACCAGTATTTTCCCCATGACTAAATAGGTCCTTTTCCGAAAAGGCTACAAAAGTATCACTAAGGGGGTCTATATATTGACAGCCATTCACTGCAGTAATTTAAATGAGAATACATTATAAATCAAGTTCTTCCATCAGATGCACACACACTCTTCCATTGCCTTTGAATTTAAATGGGGCATGTACATGCATATATCTGAAAGCATATTTCAGCACTAGGAAGCCTTGAGAAGTAGCCACCCTAATACACATGGCACAGGAGTATTTCAGAGCACACAATATATCTGGTGTGCATTCTGGTCTCATTCAAATTTCTCAATGCTTCAAGCATGTATAAAGAGTAACGTCAGAAAGAAAAGTCCTAAGCCTACTATACAAATGTACTTTTAAATATAATTTGCAATATCCATTTATCTTATGTAAATATGAGATATACCCAGGAGCCTCACCGAAGGCAGCGCTTTCTTTAATGAACCCAAAGTCCTAAATGAATTTCTGAAGTCATGCCCCCACTCTGAAATACAATGAGCCTCATCAACAGCTATCAGCGTGATACCTGGGGGTGGAAAAACACACACATGCAATGAGCACAGAAGTTTCAGGAAAGGATACAAAATGTTCTAGAAAATATAAGCCTCATTTACTCAAGTTAAAACTTTACAGTGAAAAGTCTGAGCAAGTGGAGATCAGCCCTTGGCTATTACCCAGATGGGAGCCCTGGGAATGCCAGAGAAGTTTGTTTGGGTTTCTAAAATGGCTGGTAGCTTAATGACCAGTGGAAATCCATTTTCACATTCACCTTTTTCATATGAAGCCAGAATGAAAGATGTCACAGACCTTCCTCCTCTACTCCCCTTTTCTCTTTACTATGTCACCTGGCTTTCACGCCCATTGCTTATAAGATGGGTCGCACAACAGCTCCCTCTTTCTACCTCCTCTTTCTCCTTTGGTACCAATAAAGACGTCAGGCTGTTTACCTAATTGTTTATAGATACTCTCAATTTGGTTTGCTTGGTACTAAAATAAGGCCTGAGATTCCCAGAACTGCTCCATCCCTTTTAAGAGGAAATGCAAGCATAGGTAAATCTGATGGGAGAGAAACTTGCAAAGCAACTCTTCATTCTAACACATGCATCATATATTTTGATTTGAACTGTCACTTTGTCTTTACAACCAGTGTCTTTGTCAGCCTGTAATATAAAGGCTCTGAAATGTAAGGGCTTTGTCCTGGAGGTACCAAATACACACAACTCCTGTTGACTCCAATGGAGTTCAGGAAGCTCTTTGCAACTCACAAACACTGGGTACTAAACTGGGGAATCAAAAACATTTTTTTTTAAGCTTAAATTATTTTGAGTTGCTGCAGTGGTCGTTTGGGGGCATCAGCTGCATTCGCGTGTTTTGTAAGAAATAGTTCATTAGCCACAATACTCATGCTACATGTATTTATCAAGTGTAATATTCTGAAAAATTAGAATGCTAAAATATGCTTATTTTTAATTTCTTGAAGATACTTCTGAAAATGCTGAATGCACGTTCAACTGCTGATATTGCACAGCCTATACTCATCCTCGTGTTATCCCTATGAGTAGTAGCTGCTCAGGCCCTCTCTCTCTTTACGTATATCTAGTAAAGGTAATTATCTTACTCTAACAGAGTATACTGACACCAGTTAGTGAGGATTGCCATTTTGGACTCAGAACTTGCTGTTAATGCTGAGAAACTCTCAAAACAGGGCATATTAAACAAATGCAGAGGAAAAAGACCCACCTAAACACATTGTTGGTAAGACATTTGAATAAAAGCAACACAATCCATTCCCTATTCTCAGGGGAATTCTGTGCCAACAAAATTCTGTGCCCAATACAGGTTGAACCCCTCTGATCCGGCAACATCTGTGGCATGATTTTAGTGAGCTGGATGTCCACTTATCATGGGTGTGACCAAGTTTCCCGAAGTCCCATAAAGTTTGATTACAGCCCCCAGTCCTGGCTCTCAGTGTTCTGCGCTGCTCCGTGGGGCACCAGGGCCCAGGCTGCACTGTTCTGCTCTCCACCCATGGTGTGTGCGGGGTTGGGGAGTCCCTTTCCCAGCACCTTGCTGTGCCTGGCTGGGCTCAAACCAGCCCCAAGCTTTGCCTGCCCCAGCACCGCAGCCTGCAGGTGAGGGGTAAGCCCCAGCGCTGGGCTGGGCAGGGAAGTGGTTCTGTCCCCCTCCACACCAGCGCTGCTCCCGGGGGGACTGTGAGTCCCAGCGCTGCTGCCCTGCTGGTGTGCATGCTGAGGGCACAGGGATGTTGGGGTAGAAGGGGGAAGGGGGTGAAGGAGGATGCAGGGGCAGGATGGGAGGGAGCAGGGGTTGCACTGAGGGGATCAAGCTGTGGGGGGGGGGAATCATGGGGCTGAGGGAAGTGAAGCTGGAGCAGAGGGAAGATGTGTTGGGAGGGATACAATTTTACTTTGCAGAAGCTGCACTTTCCTTTACTCCACACTTCTTTGCCTCCCTCCCTAACTAGCTATTTGGCTGAATTCTCACCCTTTCACCTTTTCTGCGTTAATCCCCCAACCCCCTTCCGCCACCCAAACTCCCTCTTACACCCCCACCCCACACCCTCTTCTGTCGCTAAACTCCCTTCCAGACCCTGCTCTCCTCAACCCCTCCTGCACCCCACCTCCTGCATCCCTACCCCACTCGCTGGCAGCCTTGTCCCGCACACTGAACCGCCTTTTTGTCCCCACCGCAGAGCCTAAGAGGGTCCACAAAATCCAGTAACTCCGGAACCCCAGAAAAAAGTAATTATGACCTATGGGAAGCCCTGAACCTCAGTCCTCCTTGTTCCTTCCACTCACCCCATGGGGCTGGAGCGCCAGAAGAGTGAGGTGTCTCAGTTGGGGGCCTCATCAGTGAGAGTTAGGGGTTTTGGGAGGAAGCTTTTTTTGCTTCTCACTTGTGTGGTTCCCAACTGATTTTTTTTTTGTGAGTCAGTGGCCCCTGACCCAAAAAAGGTTTCCCACCCCACCACAAATAAAGAAAACAGTGAAACCTTTTCTGTTGGACATAAATTAATATTTTACTTTATTTAAAATGAAGTTTGATAAACTAACATGAGAAAGTTAAAATGCTTAATCTGTTTAATAATTTAAATTAAACCGTTATCTCTAGCTGTAGCTGGTTCAGAAAATATGGTCACCATACCCAGCCTGCCCCTGCCCCCTCCTCCACCTAGCACACAGATCCATAAATAGAAGTGAATAAATTAAATCTTGGCACACCACTTCTAAAAGGTTGCCAACCCCTGTGCTAGACAATAATGAATTCCTGTGGTTCGGAAAGTTCTCTGGTTCAGCACCAGTGAGGTCCCAAGAGTGTTGGACTAGAGATGTTCAACCTGTACTTTAAAATGCTGCTCTGGATGTCAGCCCCATGTAGGGCAGGAGTAGGACTATCTGCCCCAGGCAACTGGGGCCCCTGCTATGAATCCTGCACATATCGGGGCTCAGGCTGTCAGAGAGAACCCCACAGTGTGTGAGACTGAAATTTGTGATTTTTACCAAGAGCAAGCATTTTGATGGAAATCACAAACTCTGTGTGGAAAAATAAAATTCTGGGGGAAACATTCATTTGGTGCAAATTCTTCATTGCACAGTGGCCCAGAATTCCTCAGGAGTAAACTCCCCACAAGCTCCCAAAATTAAAAATGACCACAACTTACCAATGGTTTTGTCAAGTTCCTGAAGCAATGATAAGTTTCCTGAGCAGAACTCTGGAGTTATATACACAACTCTATAGTAGCCACTACAAAATGGGAAAATATATTGTCATATGCAGCAGATGAAAGAGATCCCAAACAATTAATTCAACTGCAATGAAAGAGTGCCTTGGATAAAATGAAGATGGGGACAATACAGAAAGGTTGTGAAAGGAGAACACAAGAGGAAAGGAAAGATGCAGGGAGAGGGGAGAGGGAATGGAAACAAAGGAAGGAAGGAAGGAAGGAAGGAAGGAAGGAAGAGAAAAAATAAATGGATTTCTTAGATTTTTGAAGCCAGAAGGGGCTATTATGACCATCTAGTCTGATCTCCTTCATACCCCAGGCTAGAAAATCTCACTCAGTGATTCCTGCATTCAGCCCAATAACCCGTGGCTGAGTTAAAGCATTAGAAATTGATGTCCAAACTTGATTTCAAGACTCCAAAGGAGAAGAGGAAGAAAGATCAAATATTATATAAAACAGAAAAGTAATACTGAAGGGAATATAGACTAAAGACAAAGAAAATCATAGGCTGTGTTGGGGCAGCAATGTATAAACTTAAATTTGCCTAACACTCTCCAAGTTCAGGCCCGGTTTTCAGTTGCTTATAACTTTGACAAGCTTTAACCATTCAGACTGCAATTTTCCCTACACCAACGCTGTCTCAGGCTCAATTTTCTGGAATGGTTTAGTTAAAACAGTTCAACCACTTCTGAGAAAGAGGTTAGAAAAAATTATAATGTTTTCCCCATGTTAAAAAACACGACTATTTTCACTGAATCTCTAGTGTCTCCACACTCTGGAACAGGGATTAGAAATTTGGTGCGGGGGATAATGATATGCCTTTTGCCATCCCCATGAAACTTCCCTCAAGTTTGGCCACGTTATGAGCATCTGAAAATCACATTTTGCACATGCCCATCAGCAGAGGTGAGGAACTAGCAGGATTGTTCTTCAAAGGCTCTGTCTTCACTGAGCACACAGTATCCTTGTGCAGCTCCTATATGCTGACTGGACTACACACATAGCATCCCAGGGGCTGAGCAAACCTTTCCCTGCTGCATGGATATGCAATTGCCAAAGCTGCTGTGGTATTATCTGCAGGACTTGAAGAGCAAGGCCCTTCAGCTAGAGAAGAGAAGCCCTGCAGGCTAGATTTATCATTCTTATGTTCTCCCTGTTTCTCCTGCTCATTGGGAGCCTATGCACTCATGGACCATTTCAGAGAGGGAGACCAGGGCCTTCTGTGTGGTAACCTGATCCTAGACCAGGGACGGTTCACCTTTCCAAACACAGACCCAAGACTGATGCGTGTCAGAATTTTGGAGTCACATTGCACTCAGCTGAAGATGAGCACTGTTTCTTTGGCAGAGAAACCCTGAAATGGCCTTCCCTTAAGAAAGTCAGTGCTACCCTGGGGATGGACAGCTGTCACCTGCACAGCACAGGCTGACACAGTGCAATCAGACTCAGACTTTCTGGGGCAGGGAAATCCCACGGCTCCCAACTCCTCTTTTCCTCCCACCTGGCTCCAAGCGGGAGGTCCAGTGCCGCTATCCTGTCTTTGAATGGCATTCAGGCCTCCCATGGCAGCTTGACAAGGATGGCAAAGGAGCTGGCCTGAGCAGAGCTGAAGTGGTCAGCTTTGGGGACTGGAAACAACTCCCATAAACTTCTCTGGTTTGAGTATCACAGAGTCAGGACTGCAGAGCAGAATCACCTGCTCACCAGGCACTAAGGGATTTTGTCTCAGCACAGGCTCAGACCCCCAACCCAACACCACCCATCAAAACACTCCATGAGCTGGCGCTTCAGGCAGCTGCTCTAGTACATCATGTCCTGGAAGAGACGAATAGGCAACCCACCTTTCAATGGAGGACAGGGCCTTCACCTTGTGAATCTATCCATAACAGTCACTAATTCATCACACAACCCTGAGTAGCCTTTGTCTCAACCAGAAGGTAGAAAAATGGGATCAGAGCTACATGACCAGCAAGCAATAAGGAAAACTAAAATCTGCCAACGAAGCAGAGAAAACTACCAATGCTGAGTAATGACCTATCCTACCCAGTCAGAGCTAGAGGCGAAGTCTGAAAGAACAAACAGTGCAGGCAGCAGGGTGAACACCATTGCCATCTGACTCTCAGACGCACGCAGTAAGACATGTGGAGGACAAGGACCCAAAAGGCCCACATCACAAGGGGGAGCCACAAAGTCAACACTTGAAGAAAAACTCCCTAGATGTCAGGGGGGAAGAGAGAGACAGAAGACTCCTGAGGAAAAGCCCCAGAGAGGAATGCAGGGACTTGAATCCTGGGCCCTCAGATTAAGAGTCTGATGCTCTACCGACGGTCTACCTGCACTCCTCTCTGGGGCTCTTCTTCAGGAGTCTTCTGTCTCAAAGAAAAAGTCATACATGTTTCACTGCTCATTAACATGAGCCCAATGTAAAGTCTGGACTTTAGTAAGGCATTTGATAAGGTCTCACATAATATTCTTATCAATAAACTAGGCAAATACAACTTAGATGGGGCTACTATAAGGTGGGTGCATAACTGCTGGATAACCGTACTCAGAGAGTAGTTATTAATGGTTCACAATCCTGCTGGAAAGGTATAACAAGTGGGATTCCACAAGGGTCTGTTTTGGGACCGGCTCTGTTCAATATCTTCATCAACGATTTAGATATTGGCGTAGAAAGTACGCTTATTAAGTCTGCAGATGATACCAAGCTGGGAGGGGTTGCGACTAATCTGGAGGATAGGGTCATAATTAAAAATGATCTGGACAAATTGGAGAAATGGTCTGAGGTAAACAGGATGAAGTTTAATAAAGACAAATGCAAAGTGCTCCACTTAGGAAGGAACAATCAGTTTCACACATACAGAATGGGAAGCGACTCTCTAGGAAGGAGTACGGCAGAAAGGGATCTAGGGGTTATAGTGGACCACAAGCTGAATATGAGTCAGCAGTGTGATGCTGTTGCAAAGAAAGCAAACATGATTCTGGGATGCATTAACAGGTGTGTTGTGAGCAAGACACGAGAAGTCATTCTTCCGCTCTACTCGCTAGTTAGGCCTCAGTTGGAGTATTGTGTCCAGTTCTGGGCACCGCATTTCAAGAAGGATGTGGAGAAATTAAAGAGGGTCCAGAGAAGAGCAACAAGAATGATTAAAGGTCTAGAGAACATGACCTATGAAGGAAGGCTGAAAGAATTGGGTTTGTTTAGTTTGGAAAAGAGAAGATTGAGGGGGGACATGATACCTGAAAACTGCTATCTAAAAGGGTGTCATAAGGAGGAGGGAGAAAACTTGTTCATCTTGGCCTCTGAGAATAGAACAAGAAGCAATGGTCTTAAACTGCAGCAAGGGAGGTTTAGGTTGGACATTAGGAAAAAGTTCCTAACTGTCAGGGTAGTCAGACACTGGAATAAATTGCCCAAGGGAGGTTGTGGAATCTCCATCTCTGGAGATATTTAAGAGTAGGTAAGATAAATGTCTATCAGGGATGGTCTAGACAGTATTTGGTCCTGCCATGAGGGCAGGGGACTGGACTCGATGACCTCTCGAGGTCCCTTCCAGTCCTAGTATTCTATGATTCTATGATTCAATGACTTCAGCTAAGTCAGCAAGATTCTTTTCCTTTCCCCACCCAGCAATTCAAGTATCTGTATTCAGGACCTGATAGTTGAGAGATTAAAAAGTAGTGAAACTTACGCTTTGATGTCCCCTCTCACATTTTTTGACTGAGCTGATCCGAGTAAGCAAGCTGGAATGCCTGACATTCTATATGAAGAAAGCACAAACAAGATATGGTTTGTCCATGTGAAAAATTATTTCTTTGTTTCCTGTCTCTTAGCTAGTTTCAGATCCGTGACAGTGTTTTGCCTCTCTACTCATAACTACTTTTCTTTACTAGCCTCTTGTAAGGGACCTTATCAAAGGTTTTTTGAAACCCTAAATACATGTCCATCAGCTCTCATTTACCCCTACTTTACAAACGAAAGAATTATAACAGATTAGTGAGACTTAATTGTCCTTTGCAGAAACCATGCTGGTTAGACCCCCTCATACCATGATCATCCAGGTGTTTTACTATTCTATTTAATTATTGTCTCAGCCAATTTACCAGATGTAGATGTAAGGCTTATTGGTCTATAATTCTTTGGGTCACCTCTAGATTCTTTTAAAACATACAGGAACAAAATGTGCTATCCTCCATTAAAGTAGCTTTTTTTAGATGAGCAATTCAATATTTTTGCTACCAGATCAAATCCTTCCTACGTGAGCTCCTTCAAAACTCTTGGATGTACACCAGCTGGGCCTGGGATTTATTGCTTTTTAAATGATCCATTAGTTCCAGCACCGGAACACTTCAATCTCCGATAGCACCTCATCCAAACTGACAGCTGAATTAGTGGGCATATGAGACTGCAGAGATCCAATACCTTCAGACTCCAAAATTAATGAACCAGTGGGCAGGTGGTAAATAAACAAACACTCATTTTACATTGATGGGAGCAAATGTCTAGATAATGAGTTAGACACATAAACATATTCTGGCCAATATTTGTCCTTGGAGGCTTGTGGGTAGCAAGGGAAGTCTGTCCAGCCTCTCATCTACATAATTCCATAGTTTGCAGCAGAAAACAGCAAATATAAGGAAAGTGCTTAATACAAAAATTCCATGTTTGGGAAAGGCATTTTCCCTGTCTGGTTTGCATAGGATGGAAGAGACTGAGTCAGCATAATTCTCCTTGAGAGTACAGCTCAGTAATATAGGGGAAACAATGGCACATGTATTGTAGTTATATAAAAAACAGGCAGCGTAAATCCAGAATATTCTACATTAATATTAATAATCTCAGAGTGGTAGCTGTGTTAGTCTGTAACTTAAAAAAACAAGTAGTCCTGTAGCACCTTAAAGACTAACAAAAACATATATAAAGTATCATGAGCTTTTGTGGGCTAAACCCACTTATTTGAGGAAAATTCAACATTAATATTAATAGAATTTAAAAGCAGAATGGACTATTGTGATCATGGAGTCTGACCTCCCCCATAGCACAGGTCAGAAAATTTCACCCAGTGATTCCTACAAGAAGTCAATACAACTTTTAGGAAGACATTACATCTTGATTTAAAGACATCATGTGATGGAAAAGTCACTACACTCCAGGTAAGTTGTCCACATGGTTAATTACCCTCCCCGTTAAAAAACTGTGCCTTAACTGCAGTTTGAATGTCTCCAAACAACTTTTGGCTCTGGCATCATTGCTTAGAGTCCAGAGAAGACCTTTCAGGGTCTGAAGACCTTTCACTCCTCCCTCGTGCACTTTCTAGCAGGAGTCATTTTATGAGAGATTCTCCTGATTTTCTGGCCCAACTGAAACAGGAGCTGAAGACTGAACAGCAATATGGTCCATGAGAGCCCCTCAAGCAGAAATAGCATCTGCAGCACTCATAATCAAACCAGGGAATCAGCCAATGACCAGAAAGGCAGAGCTTAAACCTCAAGGGCTTAGTATCCACCATAAGGGCAGGAAGGTGGGAACGTTTGTGGGAAAAAAACCTCACTGGCCAAAAAAATGGGGACCTGATGCTGCCAAATGAGCAGAACAACTGCTAAACTAACTAACTATAGCCTAATCTTTAATGTTACAATGCATTATTTACAGAACATTCATTTATTATTCTCTAGTGGGAAAACACTGGTGAGTTCTGACCGTCACAGATGTCAGGAGGGAACAGAGATGGGTGCAGCCACACTGCCCTTTATTCCCAAGGTTGAAACAGGGAAAGTGAAGGATGTGTTGGATTCTCCATCACTTGACATCTTTAAATCACAGATGGATGCTGCCTCCTGAAAGATCTGCTCTTGCTCATCTAGAAATTATTGGACAGGATGCTGGAATCACTGGGGAGGTTTCCTGGCCAATGCTATGCAGGGGTCAGACGAGATAGGCCTAATCAGGAGTGTCAAAGCTGCAGCCTTTCACACCAACAAATGGCAGAAAAAGCATCCCTGGGTTTCTGTGGGGACATGGCACGTGCCTGCTACTGTCATACTACTTACTCAAGCTGCAGCACTTGGTCCTCCATCAAAGAAATAAGAGGAGAGATGACTATTCCTGTGCCGCTTGTATAAACGGGTGGAAACTGGAAACACAAGCTTTTCCCATATCCTTAAAGAGAAAATACACCCCCTAATGCCACAAGTGTTAAATACTGAAATTCTAATTCCTCCCCACAGGCTTATTTGGTATCTCGCTTTCCCCATTATTGTCCCTCCTAACACCCAACAGATCCATGCATGACAATTTTTAGAGCATTCTTAGAGCAAGACATCCCTTATCCAGTGTTGGCAGTCTGATGGTTCCAGGATGGGGAGGGAGGGGCGAGACTCGAATCCACCACCACCCTATCACTGAATCCAGCCCTATCACCTAAGCCACGCCAGAACCCACACACCTCTCTCTACCTTCAGGATGTCCCTTATCCTGTGCTGACTGTCCGGTCTCTCCCAGGGTGGGCAGGGGAGAAGGTGGGACTAGAACCCTCAACCCTGTCAGAAAAGAAGCTCACATATATATCTTTAACATAAGGTGTGTACTTACCAGTTGCCATGACAACAAGATTATCTCTTTTGTCTTCTAAAACAGAAGAGATCACTTTCCACTGGACCCTTAAAATTAAATACATATTGATTATTTTTTATTTGCCTATAGGCAACTGTATCTTGTGCTACCATGCAATGTATCTGGCATTCACATGTGTAACGTTAGAACTTAAGTAAAACTGTCAGGTCAATAAAACCACAGTTGAAATAATCTCCTCAGTATTCTCAGTGTGCTCTCTCTCCTCACACACTACCTACAGGCAAACCGGACTTTCTTGTTGGAGAAAAGCAATACCACTGAAGTCATATTGGGACTATGTGTAGGAGTAAGGCAAGCAGGATTTGTCTCAATCATTAATGAAAGACTACAAATGCAGCAGATGCCCAGTAGATTATTAGAAGCTGATCCTCAAATAGGCTTGTCAGTCATTTTCACCATAAAAAAAAGTAAGGAAATGCTTAAACTTGGCTGCCAAACACAGCTTTGGGTCTATTCTCTGAGAGAGGGTATTAACATAAATAAAGTCGAGAAAAATCCAGATTTGCCTTATTGTGTCTCAGAATCTACCAAACTGATTTTTCCCAAAGTTTTCATAAAACTTGCTGCATGATGCAAATTGCAAACCCCACAAATAATTTAAGAATTATTTTACCCTATTTATATTGAAAATAATACTGTATAATGATCTAACACTGATAGATTTTAGAGGCATTGCAGTACACAGAAACTATACACATTACTGGAAAGATGAGGTGGGTGAGGGAATATATTTTATTGATCCAACAAAACATATTACTTCACACATCTCTCTAGTATCCTGGAACACCCATAACTACACCAGCACAGGAATCTGCTCATTTTGAAGGCAGATACCTAGGTTATCAAGTAGTTGCTACATGCCAATGGGTAGAAACACTACATAATTTGTTATATGATGTATGTACACCAATATTGCACAGTTACGATGCACTAGAAATCTATCCTCCGTATACTAGCACTATTTGTAGAGCAATCTGTTTATCACTGACCTTTATGCATCACCACAATGTTCTTCCATACTATATAGGGTACGGCTACACTGTGGGGGTTTTTTTTGAAAGGAGGTATGCAAATTGTGTTCACATTTGCATATCTTCTTCCAATTCTTTTCCCGGAAGAGGTTTTTCTGATACTTGGCCCATCTACACAGGGCCAAATGTTGGAAAAAAACCCTCTTTCGAAAACCCCTGTGAACCTCGTTTTACGAGGAATAAGGGGGCTTTCGGAAGAGGGAGTTTTCCTGACATTTGGCCTCGTGTAGTTGGGCCAAATATTGGAAAAACCTCTTCCAGGAAAAGAATTGGAAGAAGATACGCAAATTTGAGTGAGATTTGCATACCTCCTTTTGAAAGAAAAAAACAAAACCCCACTGTGTAGCCATACTCTATGTGTCTAAGACAAAAACAAAAAAAGTGCAAATACAAAACTTCAGTCATAAAGTTTATTGTTGCTTTTTTGTTTGAAATATTTTGGGATATCCACCTCGGCTGCCTTTTCCACCCCGTGCAAGGCTGCCAACGCCCAGTCCGCGAGCCTGCTCGGGCTGGGAACCGGCAGCCCAGTGCAGGGTCACAGCTGGGCTGGAGCAGCCCTTGCCCACGCCCGTTTAAACAGTTAGCTAATTAAATGGGATTTTACATCCTTAGGCACCTTGCAATGAAGTTTACTTTGACAGCTTCTCAACAGAGGGGTTGTGCCTATTTGTGCGTGTTCTAGAGCAGTGGTTCCCAATTATTTTTGATACTGGGGACCAGTAAACCCATTCACAAGCTTTTGGAGGACCGGTAATATTTATTTGCACATTTGCATATTCATTAAGCAAATGATGAATATGCAAATAAATTGTTTCTGGTCCTCCCAAAGCCCCCAGTGCCAACAGGAGCGGGCCCGGTTGACTGCCTTGGACGGTTTCCCAACCCCAACCCCAACCCCAACCCCAACCCCAAGGTATCTACTTCATTCCAGTTTGGGACCGGTAAGGTTAGAAAGTCCATCTCAGGCCTGAAGGGTGACTCAGCTCTAATGGGAACTGGATGTTAGGTGAGTAGCCCCATGTCCTCTCCCCCAGTCGCGCCTGCATTCATGGGTAAAACCGCAGGCTGCACCCTGCCCCGGGGCGTGTCGCTGGCCCTACCTGTCTGGCAGGTTGTTCCGCCCCCTTTCCTGGCCCCAATCCCGGCCGCTTTATCGGCCAATGCCAGCCCCCCCGGCTGCATCCGGCGTTCTGCATCAGTGTGCACGGTGCCCGGCATTCTCCCTGGGTCCTAGCGGCCGCTGCCTGGGAGCATGCCCAGCAGAGATGCCGCGGCGACGGGCTCTCTCCCAAGAATCATGCGCAAAAATTTTTCTGAGGACCGGTATTTTTTTCTAAGGACCGGTACTGGGCCGTGGACCACACTTTGGGAAACGCTGTTCTAGACCAATAAGCTTACTGTTGGTGCTTATCATAAGCAACAACAGAAAATCAGTCTAAATTAAACAAAAGAAAGGAACTGGACATGTATATGTATGATAATTGAGAACATACTTACGGTTTAAAACTAGAATGCCCAAAATATGTCTTTAAGCACATGACTTGTATTTCAGTAGGTACAGGCAACAAAGGATCTGAAAGAAAAACAATGCATGCATATTTAGCTCTATGGGAAGTGAAAAGCGATGGACAGAAAGAGATCAGGAAGTCTGTTGCTATTAATTTCCTGAACCCTGGACTCATGCAGCTCTAACAGGAAAATCTAGCAAATTTGCAAGACACTGTCAGGAATGAAACCATGAATCTCTTTCTTCATGACAAGTTGATAAGGTTATTTCTCTCAACCTATATAACTGCATGGATTACTAGCAACCAAGAAATTTAGCATATTTTTGTCAATTTCTATTTGCAACACATCAGTTAAATACAACTCCTTGAAAATAGCTGGGGTTTGGTCAGGGAGTTAATTTGGAGACTGGCTAGAGGAAGAGAGGATTTCAGGCACCAAGGGGTGAGTAGGCCAGCACTCCCCATAGGACTTGTTTCCACATCACCAGTTCCCAACCACAGGGGCAAAATCACCTGGGAGAAGACAGACCAGCCAAGGTCCACAGATGGAACAGTGAGACTGCTGTGATGAGAGGAAGACAGGCTGCGAAGAAGGCATCAGTGTGGTACAAGTAATTCCCTTGTTCTCAATGTGTTTCCAGTTTTAGTTTGTAAGGAGTCACCTACAGTTAGCCAAAGGCAAAACTGGACTCCAACTTATCTTTTTTGGTCTCAATAGTATCAGTGAGCACTACTTCAGAATTTCAACGTCTGTTTGGTGTCCCCGTCTGCAGTACACCAAACACGGGGCTTTTCGCTACCTCCTGAGTCCGCTTTCACACACAATACAGAGTTGTCGTCAACTTTTACTCATACTTCATATTGTAATTCAATATTACCCCAACTCTCCTCTTCCTCCTCCTCCTCCTCAATGCCTTCATCTTCATCATCATCTGGAGAAAGGTGCAATTTTGTGCCATCAATTCTCCTGCTTTCAGTGGAATCAGAGTCAGTTCGACTGACTTTAGAATTGTCTACATCTTCTATAGACTGAAAATTGGAAGCATAAAGTTAACCCCTATTGCATGAAGGGGAAATAATAATGAACAGAACCTGCCATTTTGTTTGAAGTAATATTGCTCAAGGCCATGTGAATTATACTCCAATTATGGTCTGCCTTAGACACTTCATCATGAGGCACAAATTAGGTCATGTATGTGAGAAATTGCCATTAGTAGACGGCTACATACCCTCAAGTGTCATTGTTTTGTTAATTTAAATTCCACTAAATATGACCTTTTATAAGAGGAATTTACTTACCTGTAACTGGGGGGTTCTTTGAGATGTGTGGTCTCTATTTGTATTCCAATACCGGCCCTTCATCCCTCCTGCTCTGGGCTGACATACAGTGATAATCGGAATACATATAGAGAACACCATCTGAAGAAGAAAAAATAAGTTATTCTCATTTGCCAGTTACATTACAATCTCTCCAATCCTTCCTCTGAGGCTGTCTTTCAAAAATTTAAAAGCATCATGTTACATTGTAAATAGCTTCTTTCAGGACATGTGGTTAAGCTGCTGGACAACAGCTCTCATTTCTGATTCTTTTTCCTCCCTTTGGGATTCTGTTTCATGAATATGATTAGGAGAGGTGGGAACTGAGGTTCTATGGAGAAAGTCTTGTTTTTTATGAATGATTTGCAAAATAGATGGAGAAAGGATGCCATCGTGATGTGGTGTGACATTCAATGGGACAAGTAAAACATGAAAAGCTTACTGAGTAGTTTACTAGTACTTTGCAACTAAAATATCCCTTCTTACTCAGGAAATCACTAATCAGCCAGTATTCCAAGAACTAGAATGTAAATAAAGCTCACTCTGCCACATGTATACAATAGAAAAGAACACAGTAGGGACAGCTTGTGAAAGGAAAAGAGGAAAAATCAAGACAGGAGCAGATCAGAAGAGATATAAGATTCACAACAAAGGTCTTGATTCATGGAATTCATGGATTCATCCATTCTTGGAAGATAGGTCCATCGATGGCTATTAGCCAGGATGATCAGGGATGCAACTCTGGGAGTCCCTAAACCTCTGACTGCCAGAAGCTGGGTCTGGGTGACAGGGATAGATCAGTCAATAGCTGCTGTTTTCTGGCCACTCTCTCTGAAGCATCCAGCATCAGCCACTCCTGGGCTAGATGGACTGTTGGTCTGACCCAGCACAGCCAATCTTATGTGCTTGTCAGGAAAGCACTGTTTGACTTTAATTACGTGAGTAGTTCAATGGGATGGCTTATAGGCTTAATTTTAAGCCTGTGCTTACATGCTTTCCGGATCAGGGCTACAGTGAGAGGGAGAGAATAAGTATGACAGGAGGATTTCTGATTTTTGTCAAAAATATTTGGAATATGCTGGAAACCCCACACTGTAATAAACAGTCTCTTTCCTCTCTCCCTTCCCCCAACCAAAATGACTACCAACTACCTCAGTGAGAGAAACAAACATTATGGCACCTACTTTAAGCATCTCCATTTCCAGTTCTTCATCACTTTCAATGACACAACCAACATTTTGTTCATTCTCTCTGTAATTCGGGTCCTAAAGGAATGATTCAAAATAAGCCTTTATCTCATTGGAAGTTCACCACCCATCCATTGCTCTAACGGACACCTTATTTATATATCATTCAAGCTTTAGCTGGAGATAACTCTTAGCTAAATAATTCTGTCTGGACCTTCCCATAATAAAACATGTTTAGAAAATATTTTAGGCAAACACAGCAAATTGCCATAGATGTTATAAGAGTCCACTTAACCCAGATACAGACAAAGCACTCAAAAGAAAACAGTTAAATCAATTAGGGTGTGTCTACATAGTATCCTAAACTAGGGTTGCCAGGTGTCCGGTTTTCGCCCGGACAGTCTGGTATCTGTGCGCTAAAAAAACCAGAAAATACCGTTCTATAAAATGTCTGGTAGTTTCTGTTTTTTCTCGGATGGAAGGCCGCTTGGTACATTCCTTCCCTGCCGCGTTTGGCACGGGGAGCGGGGAGTGCTGGGATTTAGAGGCACAGTTTGTGTGTGTGTGTGCTCAAAAACTTTGGTCCCCCGTTGTTTTGGCTCAACAAGTTTGGTTGTTTTTTTTTTGCTCCACCATGTTCGATATTTTTTGTGAAAGTATCTGGCAACCCTATCCTAAACTTGAAATAAGATATGCAATTTGCACTAAGCAAATTGCATATCTTATTTCAAATCTATTTTGAAATAGCTTATTTTGAAATTTGGCACATCTACACAGCACCAAATTTCAAAATAACATTCTATTTCAAGCCATCTCTTATCCCTCGTGCAACAAGATTTACCGGGATGGCAAAATAGCGCGTCCGTTATTCTGAAAAATATTTTGAAATAACGGGCGGCTTGTGCAGAGGCGGGGTAGCTATTTCGGGATACTGGAGGTATCCCGAAATATCTGTGCAGTGTAGATGTACCCTTACATAAATGAAAAGGAATCCCTCTCTATTAAGGAGAAGTCTCTAAAAGGGCTGCAATTTATGAACTCTGTAGTTCAAACTGTGCCTTGTGATACCCCTGCTCATCTCTAGCAACTAAAGGCAGAATTTGGCCCTCTACCCTCTCAAATTCATACTCACAGTAGAAAGAACGAATCTAGAGTTTGTGTATGTACTGAAGTAACCAGGAACTAAGTGGTAGTGGCGCTAAAGAGAGACTCAGAGGCTGACTGGTTTCCTGGATATTGACCAAACTATAGCTTTACATTCAGCTTTGGGGAAGCAATTAAATATTCCTTCCTCTCCCACACATTAACTGTCACTCTGTGAGTCAACTCTTTAAAATCCCTTGCTAAATTAACAGTAGGATCACTTTTCCTGGTAATGTTCATCACTTTTATGTATTTTACTCTATTACCTCAGACATAGCAGCCTCATTTGGAATTTCTTCCTTGACCTTAAGTTCCAACATTTGAAGTTCATATTCAGTAATGTCCAGTGACATTAAGCAGTTTCTCTCTGTCATCTCCTTAGCTCCTGTGTCTGTAGTTCCATCTTTCTGCTTAGGCGTACTAACTTCCATTTCACTTCCATTCGGGTGTCCCCCACTGACACCGAGTAACATATCATCATCATCAACGTAATTATTTAAATCATCTTGAAATCTTGCATGAAATTCAGGCATTTCAGCCTTTTCTTCTTCAAGAATGGTAGACTCCACTTCAGATTTTTTTTGAGCTGCAACACAGTCGCTCCCCAGTTCTGCATGGGAGATGGGATCACCAAGCAACATGTTTCTTAGAGAACCTATATTTTCTGTCACATCATTTAATATTTCTACAGCTCTATTGGAGAAAAAGGAGAATTAAAAAAGCTGTAAATACATGTTATTGTATCTAATTTAGCAGCAGCTTTTTAAAGGCATTTCTTGCCCTTAATGATAATGCTAACATACAGCAAAATAACCCGTTCTATTTCCTCAAAATGTCACAGATTCAGATCTGTTGTTTCAGCTGTAAAAAAAATAATCTTCACATGTATACAAAATTCTCAACCAAAAATAAATACAAACAACTTATATTTCTGGAGGAAAAATGGTTTTCATCATGCAGTTACACTGCTCCAACATATAAGCTCCAGATACTAGAGCAAGAGTGGGCAAGACAGCCTCTGCGGGCCGTATCCGGCCCACCAAGCCAGTTAATCTGGCCCGCTTCTGCCCCGCTGCTCGCCTGCCCCCAGGTCAATCGAGACCTGAGGATGGGGGAGTGTGCGAAGTTTCTTCCCCCTGCCAGGGGCGTACGGCATCAGAGGGAACCACCAGCTGTTCAAAACAGCTGGTGGTTCTCCCTAGGCGCTGGGGGACAGAGGCAAAGACTTCACTCCCTCCACCCCCAGGCTAACCAGGGTCTGTGGACAGGGGAGCATGGGAAGCTTCCTGGCCCCACCCCTTCCGCCTGAGGCACCACCCCTTCCAGGGCAGCCCACACAACTTCAGAAGGCCCCCCTTCAAAAATTATTGTCCATCCTTGCATTATAGGCTCCCACAAAGGCATGCAAGGTGAGAAAGAACCGGGAGGGCAATCAGTCTATCGACCCCCTTGATCCTCGGTGTACAGCATGAGGAGAATCGGGATGCAGACATGAATCAGTTGACTTTGCTTGCAAGAATTGTCCATTAGCTATGTAAACTAAAATCTGTGCAAGACCACTTTAAGCTCCCACCTATCCTGAGACCCAAAGAATTCCCAAACATATTGAGCAGAGCTATATCCACGCTGATTAAAAGTTGCAATAATATTCAAAATTAATTGATCATCTGAGCAATTGCTTAAGGTGAGCTTTGTCACAGTTTAAGGGTCACAGGCTTCATAGTATATTTCAGACTCCTACAGGACATGGCTGGGAGGGCTAAACCACAAATCCTCTGCTATTACACAAGGAAAAGTTTTCATTTTGCCTCTGAAAAGTGAAGCTTTCTCATGGGCTGAAGGTTTTGTTTTGTTTTTTTAAACAGGGCTACACGGGGTGCTCCAACATGCTCTTATGGAGTCAGCCAGCACTAACAAGACAGACTGCAAAACTTGCCTGGATGCAGGAAGCTTAAAAAGGGAAAGCCTGGAACAGGAAGAGCGGAGACTAGGGGAAGACTGCTTTGCCTTGGACACAGCTGGCAACAGGGGATAGAATGGCAAAGAAGAAGAGACCGTCACAAACTCTACTACCCCTCAGACCTTATGGACCAGGCATAAAGCAAGGGTGACCACAAAGAGGAATTGGAGGCAGATCCATGTTTAGATCAAGGATACCCAAGTCTGCAGATAAGCCAAACCCCAAATAGATGACCAAAAGAATGACCACCTTTTATCTTTTTCTTTGATTCTCCCTCTCCCAGGGTAGGCCAAGGAAACATAACCTTTGTTTGTTTTGTTGGGAGAATCCCTTATATGCTTTAAGCAAGGAAGGACTCTTAGCAGCCCATATTGTGGTCTGGTGTGGACCCCAGAAAGTCCTCATCCACCAGAACACACACATGGATCTGTAAATACAGATACAGTGCACTGGATTGGATACCAGCAGTACAGACATAAGAGCATACCACTGACAGGGATTTCAAAGATAAAACAGATTTAAGCAACATCTTACCTCTGTGTATTTTTAAGTTGTTCAAAAGTGCTGGGAAGATGATTAGCCAGCTCCATCATTTCTTCAGCTAATGAGGACAGTTGCTTCTTGATTTCATTTGGCAACATCTCCCCATCTGTAAAAGTCAATGTCAGTGAAGTTTCTTTACATATAACTCACTTCTCTTCTCTACATATACAAAAACACTTACTAAATAGTTACTGATCCAATAAAAACAACGGTTGCTTTAGTTAATAATTAGCTTTGTCTACTTCCTATTTTCAGAAGCAGCCTGACAAGGTGCTGCACAATTGAAAATGGGACCCAGCAGAGACAAACCATCCCTGCCAGCACCATCTGGAGACCCAGAAGGGCATAGAGGTTATCTCCACTGCTTCCTAGGAACAGCAAGTCTCACACAGCCCCCGCACCTCTGTCCTGAGCCATGTGGGAGCTAGCCAAAGGGTGAAAGAAACTCAATCCAGCAGGAACAGACACAGAAGTAGCCTTCTAAGTATTACCACAGGGACCAGCAGATACCAACACAGTCATCAGACAGTCTTGACTCTAGACTTTCTCTGCACCGTGGTGATTAGTTGTTTGCTCCAACCCCCTCACTCACGGTCTCTTCACTTTAAGGCAATGGGAGATGCTGCATCACAGCACTTTTGAGGTGTGGCCACTTATGTATGTGCCTCAGCATGGAATTAGAGGAGTTTAGCTTTAAGCTTCTATTTTTTAAGAATTTGGACACAAGGCTCTTTGGGACAGGAAACTTGCTTCATTTAAACAAGCAAATCAGCATACTACTGTGCCACAAACAGAGTGAATAGCCCACACATTTAGACTAAGTGTTCTTAGGCCCCGATCTACAAAGACTTATGCAACTTAAACATGAGTATCCCCACAGACTTTAGTATCATAAACTAAAAGGTGTTTTATTTGTTAAAGCTCACAAGTAAGTAAGCAAACATGCAGCTACATCCTACGAAAGCTGCAAATATAGAGACAGCCACTAAGAGAGGTCACAAAAATTAAGCCTTGTGATCTAGAAGGCAGTGTGACTGCTGGATGGTCATTAGAGTGAAAAGAAGGGTACAGCCTGCACAGACAGAGAATAAAACTTTTTCCACGCGGCTTTCCCTGGAAACAACAAGGTGAAAAGCTACACTAAGATTTTTAGCTTAACTCATTAGTTCTGAACATGTAAATGGGACATAAGCTCTTCTAAAATCTGGGCATATATGTAGATGCCTAAATAGGAAAACACTCATATACCAAGGTGATACAGGTCATCAAAGAACACTGCAAGCTGTCTGTAAACGCCAAACAATTCAATGTCCAATTAGAACACACACATTCCTTATCCTTTTCATTTGCAACTTACCATTTTTTATACAACAGAGCCTCTGACCATAGTTATTCATATTTTCCAGTTTTTGGTAAATGAGGAGGCCTGCCTGTAAAGAGAAGCAAAACAAATGTAATGCTTTGGACTCCATATAGATCACATTTTACATTTTTTCCCTTCTATGGTTAGAAAAGCTTAAAACTGAACAAGCTACACATTTCTTCTCAAATCAAGACATGAAATCTATTTAACACTAAGTGAAGGATTTTTATTCCAAACAATGTCAGTAATGGAACATTAAGTCAGAGAACTCGATACAAAGTACAATTTAGCCTAATACATTCTTAAAGTACAGGTATGGGTGCAGGAGCATATCAATGACTTTAGTGAACATTATTTCAAGATGTTAGAGGTCTGTTTACTTAAAGTTAGAAACAAAGCAAATGCTGAGCTAACCACTTGCTAAATAAGTCACCCAAACTGCCTTCGCTCTAAACCCATGGACGCAGTCTACAGTACAAAGTTAGAGCCATGTCTACACTACTGGCTAAAATTGACATAAAGGTCTTCTGGGAGCGCAGGGGGGTAACATCAACTCTCCTAGAGATCTGCCTAGTTTTACAACACGCTACATATAAAGGACTAGGGAAGTGAATACAAATAAAATTTCAAGCAATGACTTGTTCATAATGTTCTATGTACTATACACTGACAGATAAGTACAGTATCTCTATTCTAAGTAATTTATTTTTATAATTTTATGGTAAAAACAGGAAAGTAAGCAATTTTTCAGTAATAACATACTGTGACAGGTTTGTATTGTTATTCTGATTCTCTAAGCAAACAATTTTTAAGTGAGGGAAAACACGTAGGAGTACTCATGACAAGTCAGACTCTTGGCAGGGGTACAGTAGTCTGGAAAGGCCGAGAGCCGCTGGACTATGGCATGGCCAATAGATTAGTACCATCTGCCTTAGTGTTCCATGGCACACAAAACGTGGGCAGACCATGTCCTCTATTTTCATTTAATAAAGAGCCTTATGGACAGTGCTATATACAATATTAAAGAGAACTACAATAACTGTTCCTGGTTCCTCACTCTTGGAGCTGGCTCTTGATAAGTCTCTACCTGTGCCTTGTGCAAGGTTATACCTAGATGTAGAAGAACACAATTTGCTTTTCAGCTCCTCTCAGTAAGGAGACAGCCTACTACATCAAGCACCAGCTGTAGCTGCTTTCAACATTTTGCCTAAGCCTCAGCAGAGAGAAATACAATACTCTAGCCTGGAAATGTTGAAACACAAACCACTGGGGCCTGGTCATTGTTTGAGATGGAAATATGATGATGGATTTGATGCTGCTGAGAACAAGTACCCCAAGCAGGCACCTTTCCCTAACTACTGCAGCTTGATGGAGTGAGGGGCCTGTATGGGACAAAGGGAAGGAGGCAAGGTTTGGGGAGAGGGGGAGTCAAGCTCTTGGGTTTGGCTGGTTTCATGAACTTCCCATGGAAAAGAGGGAGAAAGCTTTGGTGTAGGGAAAAGCTGAGGTGCTGGGATGTGAGGGGAGTCTCTGGGTAGCTGGCAGGAGTCGTGGCCAGAGAAATTCTATCAAATGGACATGATGATATTAACCTCCTTGACAAAGCACTTTGAGATCTGTTCATGTAATGTCCCAGATATTGTAATTACTTCATTCCCACATGCAATTGTTCAGTGAAGTAAGGCCTTTCCTCTCCTCCGTTTGTCCCCTTTCCCAACAGATAATTAAGCACTGTTTCTAAAACTAACAGAACCCTTATTCTACTGGATATTATGCCTGACTAAATTGGCGCTTGCTGTTTCTCTGAGGCTACGTCTAGACTGCAAGCCTCTTTCGAAAGAGGCTTTTTTGAAAGATACTTTTGAAAAAGCCTCTTTCGAAAAAGAGCGTCTAGACTACAACCAGTACTTTAAAAAAAGTAAGCCGCTTTTTCAAAAAAGCACCCAGGCAGTCTGGAGGCTCTCTTTCGAAAAAGCACAGTTTGCATTACATAGCGCCTTTTTTCGAAAGAGCACTTTTGAAAAAAGGCATTATTCCTCATAAAACGAGGTTTTCCACGGTCGAAAAAACTGCCGTGTTCCTTCGATTTACTTTCGAAAGAATGCGGCAGCAGTCTAGACGCAGGGGAAGTTTTTTCGGAAAAAGGCCACTTTAAAAAAAAAAACCTGTAGTCTAGACACACCCTGAGGGATAACATTTCCTGCTAATAGACTATGTCCTTAGCGTGCCAACTGATACAAGTGTATATTGGGATGGTAACATTTCTGGTCAATAGAAATTGACAAGTTAGATACTTTTCTTTGCCACTCCTATCCTAATCCACAGAACTGAAGTTATTATTGAAGATGCAGCAAGTCTTTATGGCAATGCTGCTGTTTACATAACTTTAATCCTAATGTTTTGACTTTTATAGGTTTATAATTCTAAACTGCATAATTCTCTAGCACAGTGTTTCTCAACCTTTTTTTTTTTATAAAGTACCCTCCCCCTTTTTTTTAAATTATAAGTACCTCTAGTACCTCCAGTTTTCAGACACACATTTTTTTTCTGCCATTGCAACACATGTTTAAACAACTTAATCGTAGCCGGGCAGGCGAAGAAATTTTAAGTTGTACAAAGTACAAAAATAATAAAGCGCTGTCAAACTTAAAACAAAAATTCAGTTTTCTCCAAATTTCAGTTGTGTTGACATACCCCCCAGACTTCTCTCAAGTACCCTTAAGGGTACTCATACCACTGGTTGAGAAACACTGCTCTAGCATATTCACAGATCAGACCCAGATTTTAAGAGAGAAAGCAGTACCTTGGAGAACAGCCCCCAGTGAATACATGGTTAAAATGCAATCAAGAGGGGAAAATGTTGGGCAGTAGCATACACAATGTACGCTGCAAGGGCCAGCCTGCAGTACAGCCACTCTTCTGGCAAGCTAATGAGTACAGCTGGCCCTGGTTGGTTGAGGGAGTCATCTGCATCACCTGATTGGCAGAAGGAGTCAACAGGCTGATATTTAAGCTCAGGAGCTGTTCTACACATTCCTAGCCCACAACATTCCTAGCCCACAACTGCACTTAGTTCTTTTCTTGCCTTCACTGTCTCGTTCTGACACCCGGATACAACCCTTGTCTTCATTTCTTTATCCCTGCCATTTGAATTCAGCTCTAACTGGTAGGCCAGCCTCTTGATCCAAAGGCTAGGCCAGACTGCTCACAGTTCAGTCACCAACACTATGAAGTTTTATAGAGTGTTTTGTGGGGAAGATTTCATTCTAACAATTTTGCTGCAAGGAATCTGAATTGCACAACTGCAAGACATTAAAAAGGACAGCAAATAATGTACTAAGAGGAATTAAATAGTTAAACACGGAATGGAGCTATTTGTACCCACATAAGCATCAGTGGCTGCATACAACTTCTGCTCCTCGCTGAGTGGAAATTCTTCCCAGTTACCACAGCGGACACTCTTGTCCTTCAGAAGCTGTTTGCTGAATAGATGTTTTACTAGGCCATTCAGACTCCATATCTCCTTACATTTCAGCTAAAAATAAGAAATATTTATTAAATTCACAGCAATTGTACATGGTAAAAAAAAATTTCAGAACAAAGCTGATTCAACAAATCAGTTGAATCAGTAACAAAGCTGATTCAACAATGTAAGTGGAACCTCTGAATAAATCATAATTCACTCATTTCTCAACAGACCTACAGATTTACAGCTTGATTCTCCTCCTGCAGTGTTATAACTGAAAAACTTCAGCATTCGTGCCCTGACATAGTATTCCTGTACAGCGTTCCCTTCTTGCCAACTAGAATGCTGCATCAGGGCACCATCAGCATATGAAATGAGGAGTTGGTGTCCACAGCATGGCAAGAAAGAGAGAAATACACCACTCAAGTGCTCCATACAGGGTCATTTTAAAGCAGCGATTCCCAAACTTAGGGTTGCGACATGGGGAACTGGGTCAGCAGCCAGAGCATTTTGGGGAGGGAAGCTCCCTAGCAGCTGTGCGGGGAGCTCTGTGGGGGGGGCGGAGGAGGAGCTCCCCCACAGCCACAGGGGAGGTCTGTGTGAGTGGGGGGGGGGAGTTCCCTAGAAGCTGCAAGGGGAGCCCCACAGAGTGAGGGTGGGGGGCTCTAAACAGATATAATTTATTGGGTCATGGGCATAAATGATTTTTCTCAACTGGGTCACGAGAAAATGTTTTTGAAAACTACTGTTTTAAAGCACTGATTCTAACCTCTCCACTTCATCTTAAAAGCTTTTATGATGCTTTCTTGAGATGATGCACTTCTCATATACCTGTTTTCAGCTTCTTAGCACATGGTTTCTGATTCTACTATACAGTAGTTTCCGTGCGTTTAATGTGGCATTGTTCTCTCAAACCAGGTCCAAAAGAACAACCTTCTACTAAGTATTAAGACTTCACCTTAAAAGACTTTTAAAATTCTGTATGCCATGCCTATCATTAGGAAAAGTAAGGGTGATCAGAATTTATGTTCTCTACATCTGTATTCTAGCAATATGACATTAGACCAGAAGAGACCACAATAATTAATACTTGTTCCACATATAGAACTGTTTGCTCCAGATTGCTCCCTGAGTCAATTGATTTAGCACACAGGTATTTCCCTAAGCGACCAGATGCATCAATACAAACATATGTGCACATCTGGATTTGATATCTGAGGGTTCAATCAATAATTACCAATATCTATACTAGGGCTCTGGACAGAGGTTGGCATTGTAACGTTTTATGCTGGTAGAGCAGAGAAAAGGGCAGCTGTAACAGTAAAGACTCAGACTTGAAAATGTAAACTGCATCAGTTGTAGCATTTTGGGGAATTTAAACACTGTTTCATGCATTATGCTATCTACAGGGAACAGAGGCAATTAAGTACTCAGTAACACATTAATGGGCCTTGCTCCGAGAGAGAATGGTTATTCAGAAGAACAGGGTGTAAAACCTAAGAACTGCCACAGAGGAACAGATATACAGCCCACCTAGCCCAGTGTCCCACCTCCAACAGAAGCCAGTATTAGATGCTTCAGAGAAAGATGAACAAAATTCCACAGTGGGCAGAGGGGGATAATCTGCTCCCCACAACAGGTCTCATTTCTTCCTATTGATAGTTAAGGCTGAAGCATGCTTAATATCCCTTTCCAATGCTGGTTTTTGTTAGTATTATCTCTTTTAATGCTGAATATTCTTGCTATCCATATAAAACTGTCCAGTCCCTCCCTCTTTGGACCTTTATAAACTGCTGGCCTCCACAATTCTGCTGTACTCTAAGCCAACACCTTTAATGAAACACCTACTATGACGTCCACATTCCTTTCCTGAGTTCATACAGTAAAACTACTGGTACATTTTACAGGGTTCTAAATGCTACCCTCCATTGCGCATTACTTTACATTTAGCCACACTGGCTTTTATTCCACATTGTGTTGCCTTTTCACCTAGCTTGGTTAAGTCTCTCTGAAATTCCACATTGCTCATGACTAACAAATAACTGTTTGCAAATTGTGCTACTTCAGGAATCAGCTCCCTTCCAGATTGGCAATAAAGAATTAAAAATACATTAAAATGCCATTAATGGTACAAAGCAACCACTTAAGATATAGTGAGGAGAGTAGGTTGTGCTGGGGAGAAATACTAGGGATGTTAGCTAGTGGGTAATAGAATAGTCGACTAATCGCATGAATTCTTAGGCTTAGTCAACTATTCCATAGTCCCTTGGGGTGGGGCCGGCAGCTAGTGCACTCCAGCCCCACTCCCGAAGAGCCCCCTATCATCCTGCACTGCAGCAGCACAGGGTGGCAGGTGTAAGCCGGTCCACAAGGGGAGCCAGTTTAAAAATTAGCTCCCCTCATGCCCCACACTGCTGCCTCTGATACAGCAGCACTGGGTGGCAGCAGCCTCTGCCTGCAGTGGATATAAGTTCCTTGTGGACAGAGGTTGCTGTGAGGGTGGAGAGGGCAGGGGAGGCTGCCGCGAAGCAGCCTCTGTCCGCGGCGGCCTGGGCTGGCAGTGGAGAGAAGCTGCTCTGGCATCAGCCCCTATCTGCAGGGGGTCTGAGCTCCCCACGGACAGAGGCTGCTCCAGCTGGGATGCAGGGGCTGCTGCCGCAAAGCAGCCTCTGCCCTGCCCCTGCACTGATAAAGGCAGCAGCACGTAGGGGTGGGGGCAGAGGCAGCACCAGCTCCTTCTCCCCTCCCCTCCATTGCCTCTGATATGCAAGTACTCATTCACACCTCTAAGAGAGATGCCCTGTATGTGAAAGAAAGCAAGAGTGAAATACAGTAAAAATCTTGTGTGAATCTCAATGGATAGAAATTCAATGCTTGACTAATAAGAGGACAACAGAAGGAATATATTACCTACCACCTGACCAGGATCATGACAGTCACTGTGAAATGCTCAAGAAAATCAGAGCAGTTACAGAAACAAAAAATGTTACATCACCAGGGGATTTTAACTGTCCTCTACTAACAGGGATCATGTCCCCTCAGGACAGGATGCAGATAAATGAATGACAGCTTCTTAGAGCAACTAGTCCTGGTACCAATAAAGAGAGAGGCAAGTCTTCAGTTTGTTCCTAGTGATACACAGGATCTAGCCCACGGCTGGGCAAAATATGGCTGGGGGGCCAGATCCGGCCTGTGAACCACCCTGCTGGGATCCTCAGGCACACAGCTGCCGCGGTTCAAAGCGCAGTCTGTGCGGCTCGCTGCTCCGTGGGAGGGGGAGGCTGTGTGTGATTAGAAACAACCAGCTAATAGAAGCTGAGATATTGACCTGGGGGATGGGGACAGCACAAGCCTCTTCCCCCTCCTGGAGCTGAGAGCCACGTGGAGAGAACAGCCTGCAGTTTAAAGTGATCTGGGGCTGCAGCAAGCAGGGCGCCCAGCCTGCCGTGGGGGTGCTGCAGGGCTGCTGGCCAGGAGATACGTAGGTAAGTGCCTCCCAACCAGAGCCTGCCTCTGACACCCCAGCCCCTCCCGCACCACAACTCCCTCTCCCACGTCACCATCCAAACCCTCTGTTCCAGGTCACAACTCCCTCCCAGAACCCTTCTAAACTCCTCCCCCAGGTCCTCTCCTGTACCCAAGCACTCTACCAGAACCTGCACCCCATTCCCTTGCCCCAGGTCACTACTCAAACCCTCTGCAGTCTGCACCCCCTTTTCCTCTTCTCCTAGGTCACAATTCCCTCCCAGACTGTGCACCTCCTCCTAGAGCCCCTCCCCCAGGCCAGAATCCTGTCCTGCACCCATACTCCCTCCCTGACTTTACACCCTAATCTCCTGACCCAGGTCACAACCCCTCCTTCACTCAAATTCCCTCTCACACCATCTCCTGCATCCCAGTCCCTTACCCTGGGTGCCCTTCTGCACCTAGCCTCCATCCTAGACTCCGCATCTCCTCCACAGAAAAGTGCGGCCCTTGACCACTTTCCAAAGTCTTGGAGTGGCCCCTCCAAAAAAATTATTGCCCACCTCAATCTAGTCCAAAAGATAAATATACCTGAATTGCTCCACAGTAGCAACTATAATGTAAATAAATTTAATATTCTTGTAGGGAGGAAAAAGCCAAAGAAACCCACCTCAAGTAGCATTTAACTTTTTTTAAAAGGAAACTACACAAAGACAAGGAAGCTAGTTATAATAAAATTAAAGGAATAGTCACAAGAGTGACAAGCCCAGGTGCACAGAAAAAAATACTTAAAAAAATACCACAACAGAGGCTCAAATTATGTGTGTATCCCAAATAAAAGAAACATTAAAAAACACACAGAAAAAGAACCAAAAAGTGCCACTATGCTTAGTAGAGTGTGCACCGTAGACTAAAAGTGATGGTTAGAGACAATAAGTAACCTTGGGAAGTCAAATCCTACTGTCAAAAATAGAAAGGAGCATACACTCTGGCAAGCCAAGATTAAAAACATAATCAGGCAAGCCGCTTGACTGTGAACCACTTGATAACTACTCTCTCTGTGAACCATATCCCAGCCAGTATTGCACCCCTTATGTTCTTAACTGGTTCTCCTTTATCCACTGCCTCTCTGATATAATCTCAAAGAATTCTAACATATTAGTCAAACATGATTTTCCTTTGCAGAACCCATGCAAGTTAGACCCTATCCTATTGTGACTTTCTAGGTGTTCTGTTTTTAATTATTGTTTCAACCAATGGGTCAGGCAATAGTTAAGGCTTTCTGAGGTCTGCAATTCACCATAACACTCTTAGGCCATGTCTACAATACCACTTATTTCGATGATATTGCTCAGGGGTGTAAAACTGCCCCCCAGAGTGATGTAAGTTACACTGATCTAAGCGCCACCGGGGACAGCGCTATTTTTGGCAGGTGACCTTGTCCGGGCAACATTGCTACCACGTCTTGCAAAGATGGATTTACTGTGTCTACGGGGGAGTTCTCACCCATCAGCATAGAGCACTTTCACCAGACGCACTACAGCTGCATAAACGCAGGCGTGCCAAGATAGCACTTCTACTGCTGACTAGCCCTCAGAGGGTTTTATAGAGATAGGTACAACATTTGCTATCCTCCAGTCCTCTGGAAGAGTATGTGTAAAAAGCAGACCCTTTGAAGACCTCCATGATATAAACTGATTTTTTTTTTTGTTCCTAAGATTTGTGCCGTCATCTTAAGGCTCACCTTTACCCAAATTCAAAGGTTTCTTTGAGATAAGCACAAAGTATTTGGAACACACATGTAAATCAAAACCAATAGAAGGAGATACTTTTTCACACAAACAGAAATTGATCTACTGCATTCTCTGCCACAAGAGATCACTGAAATCAAGAGTTTAGCAGGATACACAAAAAGATGAAACATTTATATGGATAGCAAGAATAGCTACAGTTGTGACAGTAAATTTTTAACAAATGTGAGTTTTGGAAACTCATGCTTCGCTGTGTAAGCCAGCCCATAACTATTGGGGATAGAAGGACATTTTCCTTGGGGCAACTGTAGAGTTTTTTGCACCTTCTTCTGTAGTACCTAGTACTGGCCACACTGCTGGAGACAGGATACTGGATTAGATGGACCTTGGATCTAATCTTGTTTGGCCATTCCTATTAGTAAACATAAAAGGGAAAAAATTTCAATTTATTTTAATGATGTTCCAAATGGAAGAAAATGGCCTTGAAACAGAGCTGAAGTGGAAAAAAATCTGTAGGAAAATGAAATATACTGTGCAATAAAAATGAAGGCATTTAATACTGTAGCTCTTAGTTGAGTTCCTTCAAAATTCAAAAAAACTTTAAAAAGTGTTACCTGTTAATATTTATCTCTGGTAACTCATCTACAGTGTATGATTGGTGCCACATTTGCACTTTTATGACAATAAAAATTTCCCTTTGTTTAGCATAATGGAGAATACTCCCCACCCTGACAGTGAATTTTTACTTTTTCGTTGGCTACATCAGCCAGTTCTACAAAGCTCTTCAGTCTGATTTCGAAGTCGCTCATCAGCTTCCACTGATCTCCTTCAATTCCTACTCCAACCTTTTTAACAGCTTCATCTTCAAGCAATCTTTTGAGTCCCTGGGGAAAACCTAAAACAGATTAAGTTCAAATATAGACACCTGTATGGCAAAAGATGCCAGGTTATAATTTCACATGGAAAATAGGTGAAATCCTATTAAGGATAAATTTGGGCAATCTATTTTTTTTATTGTAATATCAAAATCCTTGCTACATATGTATCTATAAAGCAGTAAACCTAGCCACCAAACAAATGCATGTGATATCTATTATGGCACTTCAATTCCAAGGCAGGCCAGTCACTCTACGTTTTGTGCTAACTGGAGCTCTGAATGGTTCTAATCTATTTTCATCTGGAGGCAAATGACACTGAAATTACACAAAAGGTTTTTTTTGCTTATGGAAACAACAGATCAAAAAGTGGCTTCCAATCTGATATTTATTTCTAAATGCCTCATTCATCAGCATGAATGGCAACCAGCAAAAACAGGAAACAACCTCTGGAAAATAATTTCTGCTCCATAAAGCTGAATGATCACTAAAATTGAATGTGCTATTTCAATGTTTTTCATATATTTACTTCCAAATTATTAAACTATTAGCTGGAGTTACCCAGCGTTGCTTGGGAAACCAGAGGAACAAAATGAAGAAAAACAATAGTCCATTATTTTTTTTTGAATGGTCGAAAAGTTGCACTGATTTCTATAGGGATTAAAATATAGGTGCGTTATACCCGGGGGGGGAGGGGGAGGAAGGAGGAAGTGCGACCCCAGGTGGAGGGGAGGTTACATGCAGGAGGGGCACCCCAGCTCACGCCGGGGCTGCAGGTGCCGCGGGGGGCAGGGCGGGTGCCCAAGCAGTTGTGCGCGTGGGGGTCAGGGCACTGCGTGCCAGCGCGGGGGAGGAAGACGGTCGCTTATGTAAGAGGGCGAGTCCCGGACGGCGCTGGGGGCTGCAGGCGGGGGCACGGGGACCTAGAAACTTGCTCATTTTCTACATTCCAAACTTGACTTTTACACTAACTTAGTAAGTATCTGAAGACTCAACACTTCGCCATGTGTCACTGCCTACATTTTATGATATAATCTTGGTACTTTTATGGTGTGCATTCTGCCCAGACTCCAAAATTTATACTGAATGATGGTTCATGGACCAGGGTTTGTATTTAGGACTCTATATATTCTCCTCAATTCACAGGGCATCTCCTACTGGTATGAACAGAAGGTTGGCATAAAGGTCGAGAACTAGTAACTCAACTTTCATAAGCAACCTACATTCAATGTCATCACGTTTATCATCTCACAGTAGGAAATTTCAACCTTTATGATCACCAGCATGTTTGCCCTTGTTTCTCTTCTCCCTCTGTTTTCCTTTTATTCTTTCCCTGTTTCATGTCTTTGTACCTTTCTTCCCTCTGAATTTCCTACCCTTCAGTACCGCCCCATCACATTTGCTAACATAAGCAATTAAATACAGACATTTAAAGTGCCACTGTTAAACATCAGTGAACACTCCAATGAGATTAACGGCACTTCTCACACAGTTTCAGAACATCTGCAGACACATGATAATAACATTGTATCAGTCTGCTATCTATTCATGTAGGTGCTTTCATTTATAACCACAAATGCTTAGATTCTAGAGACATGTATATACAAGGTTTGCCACAAATACATCAAGCAAGAGAGAACTGATCTTCTCAGCAGATATTTGATACCTCCCCAATGGGAATACAGGATAACGCACAGATTTTAAGAACCATTAGCATTCTGACTACTCATTACCTTGGCTCAACTAGCTAAAAACCTCATAAGGGACACTGTCAGCAAAATTTAGACCTACAGTTTCATTTCTGTGGAGAGGAGAAAAATTGTATTGGGCAAGTAGGTACATAATAAAATCCCCCAAAATAGGTATGACTGTTTAATAATTTTTTATTTTAGTAAAAATTATTTTCTTCATTTAAAACTCTTTCTCTGCTGTGCTGTGAATCCAAAGAGTCATGCGCAGGCAGCACACAAACGCAAGAAAGAGATTGCATAAATAAGCTATGATCGTCATCTTCAAAGAGAAAGTGAAAACATTAGCACAGTAAATGAGAAGGAAACGTCTTTTCCTCCTGGTGTGGGAACAATGGGAGCTATTGGAGACTGAGCACTTTTGAAAATCTGACCACTTCATTTAGATGCCATCTGGGAGCTGCAAGATACTAAACTGTTATGAAAAAAAAATCTAGCTCTTAACATTTATTCAGCTTTAATTTACAATTTTAATAATGCAGATAAAGAATTTTTAATTACATTAATGTTATATTAATGGTGGTATTTTCAGGATGTAAACTACTTATATGGGCCAACATAGACTGATGTACCCATGTAGAAATGCATAGTTCTCTCCATTAGCTGGAACAGGAAGCACTAACTTCTTCAAGAGGCAAAAGCATAGATTAAGTAACCTGAATCAGGGAGGCAATACATGTTCATATGAGTCAGGACACAGAAAGAATGTACTAACCTGCCATTGAAGAAATGTGAAACAAGTAACATTTTTTCTCAGACACACATATTTGGATTAGGGCAACTTTCCCTCCTTTCCCTTTAGTAAATGATGGTGGCCATTCAATGTCAAATCCTATCACTCCTCCACCAGATAAGTTTCTTCTGAAGAGAAAATAGGTTGATTTAATTCCCATTTAAATATTCTACTACACATATATTGAGTATGACATCTGACAACAGAATAGCTTCCTTGAAAATGAATGACTAAAAACTCTCTTACTCTCTTTAGGGGCTGTGGAAATTTCACCAGAATTAGTAGCGTTGTAGTCCGACAGCCTCCATGCAGAGGGTAAAATTCACCTTAGTACGAAGAGCCAACATGAAACAATAGTCAGGCAGCCATTTTGCTGGCCTGCTATGCTGCAAGTAAATTCACCCCAAAAGGGAGAAGCATATCACTCCTTCCTTCTGTATTTCTTGGAAGTCCTTGCGCAGAAGTATTTTTCCCAATTTATTTGAGACTATTTGCATAATGAATCGATAAAATATTAAGTCCCAATCTTGCAGAGATCCAAACACATACTTTACAAACTATAGTCCTATTGACATTATTGAGGCCCCTGCAGCTAGTCACACTGTGCAAAGTTACACACTTCAATGTGCAAATCCTGTACCATTCAAGACTGTCTCCAGACATGAAGTCTCATAAAAAGAGTACCAATTGCAGAACTACAGTCATCTAAATTAAATAAAGCTTATTTCTTAATAGCCACTCACTACAGACACCTTTCAGTAGCATTTATGAATAATTTTAGAGCTAAGAATCTGTAACTTCACTTGGTGCACTTCAACAGTATGTAAAGGCAGACAGAATTCTGCTACTTACACTAAAGACGTGACATCTACTATCAACAGACATTTTCTATGGCTCAGTGGCTGACCCAGTCTGTGTATGAAAATTACACAACAGGTATGGATCTGTGTATTAAAAACATAAACCCTTCTCTGAGACAGAGATAGGCACACCAAGAAAACATGTAAGCTTTTACCTGATATCTTCTGACAGAAAGGAACAGTCGCTGGCATCGTAGCTGTAAACAACAGAGCCATGGAACTCTAAGAAAGGCAGGTCATTTTCCAGAACACTCCTCTGAACATGAGACTTCTGTTAAACAGCATTTAGAAGAGGATCTGTTATAATGTGTATTCAGCCACATTGCAAACACATTCATTAGCACAATTGTTGCACAATGGTCTTAAAACCATAGTCTTAGCTATCAAAACAATTTTGGGATTAATTTGTTACTGTAAAAATATTTAGCAGAAAAGTTACAAACTTTAAAACAGAGCTCATAGCCCTGGTTTCAAGCGCTTACAAATTTGCCAACCTCTAACCATTTGGACTGAAATTTTCCATGTCAGGTGTCGGTCTTTTATTAACTTGCTTTTGTAAAATTTCTGCCCAAACAGTTCACCATTTCTGAGAACAAGACTAGGCTCTAAAGTCAGATATTGTTTTGTTTTTGAATGCAGTTATTTTTAAGTAATTCTACATTTGTAAGTTCAACTTTCATGATAAAGACATTGAACTGTAGAAATTGTATTTAGGGTGAACAGAAATATAAGATTTCTTTTGTTTCATACAATGCACAAGTATTTGTAATCAAAAATAAATATGAAGTGAGCACTGTACACTTTTTATTGTGTTGTAATTGAAATCAATATATTTGAAAATGTAGAAAACGTCCAAAATATTTAAATAAATGAGATTCTATTAATAATACAATTAATCATTATTTTTTAATCGTTCAATAGTCCTAATAGACAATTAATCTACAGACAAGCTGTAAATATATTAACAAAGAATACTTGAACAATGGGACGAGCTGAAAATGTAGTAAAATTGAATGTAGGTCCAAACTATCTGTGTAATGTAACACAACTAAAATTCCACATCAAATCCTACCTTTTTGTCACCCACATCATCTTTACTCTGTGCAGTCATCCATTGAGGAAGTTTATGATGTGGAGAAGTCATTTTCAATTCTATTGGATTAATTCTTCTGCATTTCTGTTATTTTTGTTCTGTAAAATTGAAGGGGGAAAAAGACCTTATCCTCTCACACCAAGGGTTGAATTATAGATTGGAAGAGGAAAGTCATTGACTGTATTAGATTAATAAACTCAAATTAAGAAATATTTTCTTTGTATCTACCATTCCTGCTATCAAAAACTGGTTATGCACTTGAATACACTCTGGTTCCAGCTGCTTAGCCAGTGAGCTCCTTCAGTTCAGTGGTCTGATTCTCTTTAAAACGTCTGCAGCAAACACATATAGCTTAATATTTGTATTTCACTTTATTTTCTTGTAATATTTAAGTTCCTGTCATTACCATCTGCCACTATTTTAAAATATATAGAGAGATTTAAGCAATGCAAATTCCAACAATTCCACTGTGTCAACGTTTTTCTGAAGAGTCAGCCAACATGTTTTTTTCAACATTCACACCACTCTACACAATTTATCTCCCATCCTGTGCTTACTTGAAAATGCTTGCAAGAATTATGTTCCCTTCCCACTGTATCCCCTCATTGGCTCCCTGTTCTCCATTTCATCAAACACATTCCAAGGCCCTTCACAGCTTTTCTCTCCTACATCATCAAGATGTCAGTTTCCACCTCCATCCTGCCAATGCCAGCCTTCAACACCTGATTGTTACATGTTAAACAAGCACCTTCAGGCTCTCTCTCACAATGCTGTACATATGGGATGAGCTTTCCAAATACTCTCAAAGTCACTTCACTGTCCTCTTTCATTTCTCTCAATTCTCATGTCACAACAATACCTACAAAATTCTTGGCAACCATCAAGCAGCTGGTATGATGAGCCCAATGCCTGCATGCTAACCAGAACTAACTTAGTGCCCCCCTCCATCTACTTGTCTAAATTCACCTGTTCATTTGTCCTAAATTATAAGCTCTTTGTAGCAGGGACCATCTCTCAGTGTGTTTGTATAGCACCTAGTACAGTAAGTCCTTGGCCCATGACATGAGGTCTTAAAGCAACAAAGAGCCTCCTTCATAAGGTTATATCTTCTACAAATGTCATCAATGACCTTTTGGTTCCTCTTCTAGATCCCTTATAAAGTAGTAGAATAAGTCTGAATGTGTGATACTGCACTAGAAACACCTCCCTCCAACTCCATACATTGCAATTCAGCATACCAAGTGTCTAATTCTCAGATACCGTTAGTTCACACAAGTAGGGCTATGATTGTCACACATTCACCCTATAGCATGGTTCCTGTACCACAGAGCTAGCCCAGGTCTATGCACCTGTCCCACACACTTAAACCACCACTCAGGTTTGCCACATCCATTTCTCCAGAGATAGGGGAACAGAAGGACAAATTTGATTGTGTTACATGTTGGACACGGCTCAGCAACGGCCGGCACACATGCCATAAAGTGGCAGCCAAGATGATTGTGCGTGGCACACGGAGGCAGGAGAGCGGAGAAAGCCTCGAGCCTCGCTGTGTAATTGGGGAAAAAGCTGGAGCCATGAAGTGCTCCATGCATGTGTGCATGCACTCCCCCTTCCCCGGCTGGAGAAACAAAGCATGCACCGGCACACCGCCTGCATGCTTTTCCCGCTGCTCCATTGGCCAGAATCCGCCCAATGGAGCAGCGGGAAGCCATGCCTGGGACAGAAAGTCTGAGAGCAGTGAAGGGGGGGCAAAACCAGACCTGGACGCCCTCTTGCCCGTGAAGGACATGCTGCTGCCATGGCTGTCCCCCCGCTCCTGTGCACTTGCACCCGCCAGAGTGCCCCGTGGGGCTGCTGGAGTCTGTCATCCAGGTGCCAGCAGGCTGGATCCTGGCCAGCCTGCCCAGACCTGCCAGCCAGATTCCCTGCGCTCCTGGCGAGTCACGGCCTCCATTCCGCACTTGGCCCATGGGCTTCTAACTTATTCCGTGTGTGGAGCAGTGTCTGGTTGTCATGTTGGAGTGACTGTTACTTTATTTTTCCAGGATCCGTAACAGGATTTATTTATTGTAAATGCCGCCCAGACACTGCACCCTCCACCCTACCTCTGTGCCAAGACCCTGCAACCCCACCCTGCTCCTGCCCCCTTCCCCTGGCCAGACACCTATCCCATACCTACTCCAGCCCCCTTCCCCGACCAGACACCCACCCACAGCCTGCTCCTGCCCCCTTCCCCTGACTAGACACCCTACTCTTAGCCTGCTCCTGCATCCCACCTCCCACCCAGATCCTGCACCCAAATATGGGGAAGCGCACGCACGTACGCACGCACGCACGCACACACAGGAAAAGCCGGAGCGGAGCCCAGGGCAGGAGACCAAGCCGGGTGTGCAGTGGAGAGAACCGTCTCCCAACCCCCTCCCGGGACAGCAGTGTGGCCCAGGGCTCGGAAAAGTTGTGCGACACAGTGTTGATGCACAGAAAGCTGGTCAGAAATAGAGGGGCAGACACACTGAACTTGAGTGGACTAGCTCATACTGCCACTTGATTTGGGGGGCATTTCATGGACTTTATTCAAATTCAGTTTCAACAACAACTGTAACATCGGTGACAAAACTTCGTAGCCTTAACCTCAAGCACTAGAAGAATGTGATATGTACATAACTCCTTGGGAGAAGAGACCTTTTACATTAAGTTTATTGTATCAAGTAGGGATGTAAAATCCTGATTAATTAGTTAACCAGTTAAGTGTTAGGTTAACCTCATGTTTAACTGGTTAACTAACTAAGTAGAATCCTGGGTGAGGGATCTCTCCAGCCTGGCTGGAACAGCCCCCCAAACCATAGGGCTCCTTCTGTCAGCCCCGTGCGGCACTAGCTCCCAGCCCCTGCTGCCAGTCACCCAGCAGCTCTGCATTAGGACCCAGCGGGGCTACAACAGCCCTCTACCCACGACAGGCCCTTCACCCAGGAACGGTTATGCTTACTGGGTAACTAGTTAACTGGTTACTGTTCACATCCCTAGTATTAAGGTGATTCAAGGTACAGTACAAATAAGAAATTTGTCTTTTTTGTTAAAACCTTATTACTGCTTCTTCTTATAATAAACACTATTTTGATGGAGAAAAACTGATCTTTTCAGTACTCTTTTATGTGTTAAAATAAACTCCAAGCACAGCTGCCTCTAACATCACAAATCGCCAATTGATTTAATGCCAGCAATCAAAAATTATTCTTGTTAGAAATAAGTATAAAGTTGAGTAAGTAAAAAATTTAGTCAGAGGCTCATTTAATCAAAATCATTCAACATTTGGTCTAACTACCAGTATTAGTAATTACCACTTTCTTTAACAGGCTACTCTGGTATTTCTTTCAAATCTTTTCTGTGATCACGATGAAAGCAACAAGCAGTAATTATCAATATTAGAAGCTATTTATTTCTTACAATTCAGTTTAAGCCTGTGATGCACAGAAAGTTAGCCTCTTTCACCCAATGCCACTGTTACATTATTGCTAGAAAGTAGTGCTGCTTTTGTCAACAAATCTTCAAGTATTATACAGAAATAAATAATGCATAACTCAAAATATCTTCTGCCTGATATCATTAAGGCTTATTATAATTTCTCTGGAAATGTGACCCTGCCTTTTTAATGTAGATGTCCAATGTTCCCAAAAAACACATCCTTCAAAGACAAAATGATGACATTTTGCTAAGTATTTTTTGTAGTTCTCTATATCCAGTTATTTCATACATTTATTTGTGTTATGGTAATTCATATGTAATCAATGCATGATAATCAGAGGAAGATACCAGTACAGAAATAAGTTTAATAGTATTATAGGTGTATAAGGCGGACACATTTTCATAAATGATGTACTGAGAGTTTCTGTCTGTCTGTTTGTTCAAGAACGCCTCGTAAATGATAAAAACTAGGATCACGAAATTTAGAATACAGCTTCCTCTTATCATAACCTAAAACAAGGTAAGGGTTTGGTTGTGCCAGGAAAATGGGATGTGCCTGAAACAGGATTGCTTCTCAGAAAACCATCCAGAAAAGAGACAGAATCACCAGACAGGTAATTGACTGGGGACAGGGATTGGCTGGGGGTGTTCCCCACTTCCCAGGTCCAGGACTGCCCCAGCCCTGAGCCTCCCACCGCACAGGCACCCTTTAGTAAGGGAAGGGGGAGAGCTTTGCCCCACCACCCAATACGTACGGCAACGCATACAACTATAGAGAACAGAAACAAACAATCACCAGGCAGATGAAAGGAACTGGCTGGGAGCACGCTGCCACCCTATCCGGGACTGCCCCAGCCCCAAGCCTCTCTTGCCCCCCCAACCCGTGGCCTTTAGGAAGGGCAGGGGAGTAAAGCACCCCTTCTCCATTCATATTGGATAGGGTGGATAAAAATAATTTTTTTTTAAATTCAAAAAAAATCTGTTTTAATTTAAATTGAATTTATTTTTAAAATCAATAAAATACTAAATTTCTCACTTAAAAATAAGTTACAATTAAATCTTATCATGAACATGCTATAGCTACACATACAGTCTTAAAAAGTAATTAATGGCTCTCATCTGTGCAGCCTAACAACCAGCTCTTGCTTCTTGAAAGTTCTGGGCCTTCAATTTTGCTCCTCAGCAGACTAACATGCACAAAGACAGACACAGGCTCGAGAAAAGTGTTTTTGTTCTGTGCTTATGTGGGCAAAGCAGAGTTAGTTAAGACATTGTCTAACGACAGAGACAATATATAGGAATGGATGGAGGCAGAACAGAAAGGAACAGTGGAGTGGCCTGGAAAGAAAAAGGGAAGATATTCAGCACATACACAGCTTCCTATACTTTCTTAAACTTTTGCCATAGAAAAACTGTCATGGCTTCTGGGTGTAAAAGTGTCTGGGAATGTTTTTAAGAAATTCATTCGCTGGTTAAAAAAAGGAACACGTGTAAGCAGTGCAAGAAGATGATGCAGGGCCTCGCTGCAAGAATGAAACATAAGGAAAACTGCTTTACTGGGAGAAAATGATGTGGATATGTCTGAATAACAATGTGGATCAACTTTGCAATGAATCATTCTTCAAGACTCCCGCCAAGGCTTTTATTATAAAAGTGTGATTTAACAAGTAAATTCCCAAGTTGTTTGCTATGTTGGATGTTGCTAGAAAAAAAAAGTTTGTCTTAGCTAATCCTTAAAGCTTGTTTAATAAGTTAACTTTGGTGATAGATTCTAAACATAGAATACAATATGGAAAGCTGCAGTATGATAAATTTAGAGTTGCCGGTTGTCACCAAGTATCATTTTCTTATTTTATATAAAACAATAAATGCCTCTTATTTTGGAACATCATGATCACAGCCCATAATGGTAATGCCGTAAGTCTATTCCCTATTTTACATCAGCACAACTCAGCTTTTCCAAAGGAACTCCATCCTATACTTATTTTCAGTGGGGCTTACTCCAAAATTAAGTGCACTGTAAGCACAGTCAGTCTTAGCTTTTTGGGTAACTTGGAATCAGATCTGCATCAAAGTGACAGGGGGAGTGGGGAAGGTGAGTGCTACTTGTAGAAGTTTTAAGGCCACCGTACAGGTAGGCTACGTCTACACTACAGGCTTCTTGAGCAAGAATAGCCGTTCTTGTGCAAAAACTTGCAGAGCGTCTACGCTGCACGTGCATTCTTGCGCAAGTAAATTTACAATAAAGTGTGGGAACAGAGGGCTTCTTGCACAAGACTTATTCCTCTCCCCACAAGGAATAAGCCCTTTTGTGCAAGAGCTCTTGCGCAAGAAGGCAGTGTGGACAGGCAGTAGGGGTTTCTTGCGCAAGAAACCCCTATAGCTAAAATGGCCATCAGAGGTTTCTTGCACAAGAGAGTATCCACACTGCCATGGATGCTCTTGCGCAAAAGCACATGGCAGTGTGGATGCGCTCTTGCACAAAACAGTTCTTGCACAAAAAGCCTGCAGTGTAGCCGTAGTGTTCTGAGGACTTGTCTGTTACAGTTAATAAAATTTGAAAATAAAAGAGTTTAAGAACTGACATCAGCCAGCAACTCAGGAGACTGCTTCAATTGCAAATGTGAAACATTTACGTAACATTTAAGATTTAGTTTAATAAAATGTAAGTGCTATTGATTTTCGTGTGTGATTTAGTTCTCACCATTCCTTATGTACTGCTGCTACATGTGCAGCTTGACACAGGTAATGAGTATTATGTACTATTTCCTAAATTAATAAAATTAATTATCCAAAAAAATTACACAGTATACCCTCTTAGATGCTGTAAAATGCTGTACCGAGCTGTACATTAACATTTTAGTGATCAGATATGCACCAGTTTGAATCAGCAAGAAACTTGATTTAAACCGATTTTTGTGTGTGATTTAAATTGTGATACAAATCAATTATTTAAATCACTTTGACTTAAATCAGTTCTCCTGGTATGGGAACATTACTGGCTGTTATCCTTTTTCATTTAACACAGGGAAAGTGCAGAGTTTGCTGCATTCCTCACTCTAGCTGTGCCCAATGGAGCAGCAGTGGCCATGGAAAGGCACTTCTCACCTGGCCTCAAGCTGCTGTGGTGAGAGGGCTGGGATAGTCCTCTGTCCCTGGGACAGTCTGCATACTGAACACCTCATCCTCACCCCCCACCGCAGAGGAATGACTTAAATGAAGAAAAACAAAAATTATTTGAGCTAAGGACCTGAGCAATGGTGGGAAAATCTTTTAATACATATATAAACAAAAGACTGTATTGCAAGGTTTACAGGCTGAGGCCTGTACAACTGTAACATAGTCATATTAGGCTTTAGACCAGCAATGGGCAACCAAGACTAGTAAGTAGGCTGCATGAGTGGCCCTCCTTTGTCTCAGTGGGCTGCATGATTCAGTAGTGGGCAAACTGTGGCCCACTGGGGTTCCATCTGAGACCCACAGACCTCTTCTGCCTCTTCCCCCACGCCTTTGGAGCTCCACACTTCCTACTCCCTTCCCCTCCCAGCACTTTTTGAGCACCATGAATTTGCAGATTCGCACTGTGTTCCGATTCCTCCTTCTCCCCTCCCCCCAGCTTGAACAACTGTAAACAGCTGATTCACAGCATCCTATCTCTGGAAGGAAGAGGGAGGTACAGGGATAAAGCACAACTCAGCAGATTCATGGCACTCCCCAAGTGCTCGGAGGAAAGGGGAGAAGTAGGAAGTGCAGGACTCCAGTGCCCCAGTAACACATGGTGGAGGGTGCAGACAGGGTGTGCAGGCCACAGGTTGCCCACCACTGCTTTAGACCTAAAGATGGGCTGACACTGTCCTGTACTGGTGAAGTTACAATATTACTGTAAACACATGCTAAAAGGTGATTTTCAACAGAATGTGCCACAATGTACCCATCTAGACCGCAAGGCACCTGACTCCAATATCATGGAAAATATTGCAGCAGCCACATGTAGCAACAAGTTCCCATAGTAATAAGAATTAAAACAACAGAAATTAAGAGGATAGCTTATGAAAAGCAGCGCTCCCCACCCCCCACGCACACTGCTGCCTCTGAGAGAGGAGGGTCCACGGAGCTGGCGCATATTGGTTCCTACCTGCCCTCCTCGCTATCTGCACTGCTGCCTATCAGAGGCAGCAGCACAGGGATGGAAATACTGGCTCCCATCTCCTGCCCTTTGCTGCCTCTGTATCAGAGGCAGCAAGGGGGGGAAATGTGTGTAATTAACAGGATTAACCAATAAACTCAGGCTTATTGGTTAATCATGTACTCACCTACACACTGACATTTCTGGTCCCAGCCCCAGTCATGTACTGTATACTGACAATGTCCATCAGCAGCAGTAGCTCGAACCCAGATGTGCTGTATAAGTTCAGATGCTAGAATTATCTTGCAGAAAATTTATTTTGCTTCATTTCCCTTTATTTGCCTGTGCACACAGCGAGGCCTGCTAGAGGAACTTGCACAGTTGTATGGGGGAGTTGAATGATCATCTCTGTTGTTCCCGCCTCTCAACTGGGCCTAGTCCCCCCCAAAAGCTCCCGAAGTTCACTATACAGAACCAGGGAGTGGCTGTGGGAGTATTCCTGTCTGCGAAGCATCGGGCAGACAAACTACGCAGCTTGCAAACAGGTGACAGAAGTGCTCCCCCACTGCCCAGCCATGGGCGGAGTAAGGTCGGCTGCTGTCATGCATCCAGGCAGGGCTACACTGCAGCGAAGGGCAAGTCGCCCGGGGGGCCCGGGCTATAGCGCACGCTCATGCGAGCAGCGCGGACGCTCCTGCCCCAGCTGCAAAGCCCAGCGGGGCCCGCAGCTGGAGTCCCCGGGAGGAAGCGGCGTCCCCTGGCCACGAGGGGAGGCGGGCGCGCGCCAATGCCAGCAGCCGCGAGGCGCCCGGCGGGAAGGGGGGCGCGCGCCAATGCCAGCAGCCGCGAGGCGCCGGGCGGGAAGGGGGGCGCGCGCCAATGCCAGCAGCCGCGAGGCGCCGGGCGGGAAGGGGGGCGCGCGCCAATGCCAGCAGCCGCGAGGCGCCCGGCGGGAAGGAGGGCGCGCGCCAATGCCAGCAGGCGGGAAGGCGGGTGCGCGGCTCAGCCAGGTCCACGAAGGGAACAGCCCCGCGCTAAGACCTACGCGGCGCTGGCGGGCCCGGGAAGCGCCCGCCCGCACGGAGAGGGGAGGCCGGCGCCCAGTTCTCCCCACCGGGGTCCCCTGCCCTGCGCCGCTCCCTCACCTCAGACGCCTTCCGCCCGCGGCGGCGCACGGACCAACGTCATTCACACGCCGCCCGTCGCGCAGAAACACGTCATTCCCCGCTGCCCAGGCGGGAAGGTCAGGCGAGGGCACGCGCATGTTCAGGGCGGCCCTGTCGCGGTGCATGCTGGGGGATGTAGTTTCAGGGCCGAATCGGTACCTGGGAGAGCGGCGCCCGCTCCATCCCGCGAGCCCTGAGGCGCGGGCCCTGCTCTGCCGCCGTATCTCTCGGCGGAGCCCCGCGGCCTGCGGGGGATGCTCCTACCCGGTCCCAGACGGGTGTGTGCGCGGCGGGCGGGCGCGGCGAGCGGCGGCGGTTGGTGAAGGGCAATTGCAGCAATGGAGTAAGTGCCCCCCTTCGCCTACGGCCGGGCGGGGCCACTGGGGGCCGTGGCCTGGGACGGGGTCAGTGGGGCCTTGGCCTGGGGCGGGGTCAGTGGGGGCCGTAGCCTGGGGCGGGGGCCACTGGGGCCTTGGCCTGGGGCAGGGGCCACTGGGGGCCTTGGCCTGGGGAGGGGGCCACTGGGGGCCTTGGCCTGGGGAGGGGGCCAGCGGGGGCCTTGGCCTGGGGGGGTCAGTGGAGGGCCGTAACCTGGGGAGGAGGGGCCAGTGGGGGCCTTGGCCTGGCGGAGCAGGGGGGCCAGCGGGGCCGTAGCCTGGGGCAGGGGGCCAGCGGGGGCCGTAGCCTGGGGAGGAGGGTCAGTGGGGGCCGTAGCCTAGGGAGGAGGGGCCAGTGGGGCCTTGGCCTGGCGGAGGAGGGCCAGTGGGGGCCGTAGCCTGGGGCAGTGGGAGTGGGAGCCATAGCCTGGGGAGGGGGCGTCAGTAGGGGGCCGTAGCCTGGCAGAGGAGGGGTCAGTGGGGGCCGTAGCCTCAGGGGTTACTGTGGGGCTGCACATTGGGGATCATTGGGGGGGGCTGCATCCTGGGGGAGGGGTTAGGAGGAATGGGGGGGTCACTGAGAGCAGCTACAATCTGAGAGAAGAGGTCACTGGGTGGGCTTCAGCTTGGAGGAAAGAGTCATGGAGTGTGGGAGTTCAGTGCGGGGCTGCAGCCTGCAGGTAGCATGGTCATTGGGGGGCTGCCGCCCTGGGGGAGGGGGAGTCACTGGAAGAGTGCTCTGCAGTTCCATGACTGTTGGGTGATTTGGGTCATCACTGGAGGAAATGGGGGATTGATGTAGGTTTACTGCATTCAGGGACAAATTAGGGGCAGTAGAGTCACATGGTTGGGGGGGGAGGATTACAGAGGACTGTTTGGCAGTAGAGTGGGGCTATGCCAGTGTCACCCAGTCCCCAGTGGAATCCTCCAGCCATGGGGGTTGTAATAAGATTAGTGAGATACTGGGGGAAGGAAGACAGTAATGGAATTGTAGGGATGATTATCAAAGAAATGGGGGGCTGTGGGATGGCTGTTGGGGGAGGGTAATAGTGATGGGGACTGTGAAGGGATGGTTTTGGGAGAGGCTTGAAGCTGGTACATAAAGTCTAAGGATAGGAGGAGACACTGAGATTGGGATTTCTTCCCATGTTACTGAGTGTCATGGTAAGAGACTGAGGTGTCAGCATCATTGTGGGGAAGGTAACACTGAGTCAAGATATTCTGAGAATCAGCACAAGTACCTGGCACTGATGTTATGGTCTGTATCTGTTATATTTGTCATTTGCAGCTGACTGATAAAGATGGAGAGAGGGAGAGGAGGAGGAGGCGGAAGAAGGAGTGTGGGGGGCTCTGGCCTGCACAGGAACATATACTCCCAGTCTCAACAACAGTATCACTATCCTGCCTCCTCTCAGGGGAGCTGCATGGAGATCCAGGAGCTAGCCTCTAAAAGGGTGGACATCCAGAAAAAGCGATTTTATCTGGATGTAAAGCAGAGCTCCCGAGGCCGCTTTCTGAAGATAGCGGAGGTCTGGATAGGAAGAGGCAGGCAGGAAAATATCAGGAAAAGCAAACTGACTCTCTCCTTATCCGTGGCTGCTGAGCTGAAGGATTATCTGGGAGATTTCATAGAGCACTATGCCCATTTGGGCCTTAAAGGTGGTCATAGTCATAGACATGAACACAGTAATGGTAAAGAGCAAGATTTGAGAAGGCGACAACAGCATCATTTGCCTTCTCCTCCAGCATCTGTTGAATCAGAAGAGCATCCTCACAGTGTCTTGAAAACTGAGTATATAGAAAGAGACAACAGGAAGTATTATCTAGACCTGAAGGAGAATCAGCGAGGACGTTTCTTAAGGATTAGACAAACCATGATTAGAGGACCAGGCATGATAGGTTATTTTGGCCACAATTTGGGACAGGAACAGACTATTGTCCTTCCAGCCCAAGGGATGATTGAATTCAGGGATGCTTTGGTCCAGCTAATTGAAGAATACGGGGAGGGAGATATAGAAGAACGAAGAGGTGGGAATGATGAGCCCCTTGAACTCCCAGAGGGGACTTCCTTCAGGGTGGACAACAAGCGGTTCTACTTTGATGTAGGATCTAACAGGTATGGCATTTTTCTGAAGGTAAGTGAGGTGAGACCACCTTACCGTAACACCATCACTGTCCCATACAAAGCGTGGACAAGGTTTGGGGAAAACTTTATCAAGTATGAAGAAGAAATGAGGAGAATTTACAACAGCCATAAAGAGAAAAGAATGGATGTCACAGGTGACAGTGGTGAAGAACAAGAGGGTCTGGAATAGAGTGCATTTGAACTGGTCATCAAGCAAAACAGAAAACCATTAATTGGCTTGAGGTAGTTTGAGTATTAGTAGTTTGAAGAAGTTGCCCCTCATTTTTTGTAAGTCCTTTTCCTGTTGTTAGTAATATCTCCAAATATATAATAATTCTGAAGTCTGATTACGTTAAATGACACCTGACATCTCTGTAATCTTTATGGAAATATCAGCTTCCCAAATCTATATGAATCAGCTGCTTCGTATTGAAGACTATGAAAGTAAGTGTATCAGCACAAAAATCTGACTTTCTGACCTTTAAATAGTCTAGATAAGGTACCAAAAAAGCCAGACTTACTTTATGCTGAAAAGTATTAGTTTCTGCTAATGACATGTTTTCCAGAACTAAATATTGTCTATTCTGAGTTTAAAGTCTGAAAAGCTTAATTACAGGTCATTTTTCCACAAAAATTGACTTTGTATGAATTTTATCTACTTGTATGAGGAAAGATAGAAATTTTAAAACAATGTCTACTAGTTACTGAATTTTAAATAATGGTTTGTATGGTTAAAATCTTGATAGCAGGTCAAGCCTTTATAAAGGATTGTCAGAGTGAAATATTAATTTCTTAACCTAATAATTTTGTGACAACCAAATAATTTGAGTGCCACAAAAAAGCAAAACTGTGTTTAAATTGTGATGGGTTATTCAGAATTAATTAAAATAATCCATTCTTCATCTATATACTACACCACATAAAGTTGAGGATTTTTTAATGTGTTCTCAAAATTTCAAAAACTATTTTTGTATTGTTGATGGTTTGGGGGTTCTAGTAAGGAGCTGGAGAGTGAGTATTTTGGTGGCGGAATGATTGTTCCAAGGGAATTTCTAGGGTTTCCTCCCAAATGTGTGAGTAACACAGGTATAATGTTAATAGTACAGTATAAGGATAACTTCTGGTTTTGTCCTTTCACTTTGAGAAAAAAACCTTTGGAAGATTTTGGTGCACCACTTCATTGGTATAAAAATGCTTCTCTAACTTCATACTTATTGAAAAAACTTAAAAAACAACGAATGGTGCTGCAGGGTACATTGTACCCTGGACCCCTTACACCATTTGTCTGAAGAAATGGGTTGTGCCCACGAAAGCTCATGATACCATCTACGTTTTTTGTTCTTCTCTAAGGTGCTGCAGGACCATTAGTTGTTTTTTTCAGTTACAGACTAACACAGCTACCCCTCTAAGACTTTCATATTTATCGGTAGCACATTTGCAATGCCATGATTAAAGCTGTGTTAGCATGTGCATTATAAATTATTAATTTTATAGGTTTTAGTGTTCCAAGATATAAAAAAAGTATCACCTCCCAAATCATGGTTTTAATCATGTAGATGAGTGTGCATGAGGATGAGCTATCTTTTAATCAAAATGGTAAATTTTAATCTGCTCAAGCACATTTATCTGCAACCAAAATTTAACCCAGTCTTAATTTTAATCTACCCCCACGCTTCAAAGCCACACTAAATTCAAACACCTTAACAAGTCTTTGATCTGGCACACCATTAGTAATATCAAGAATGGCTTTATGTGGGGATTAAGTGAATAATCTGGCCTTTATTTGGGTGCTAAATATGATCAATTAAACTATGAAAAAGCTTGCACCAAAGTCACCAAAGAACTATTAGGAACATATTACACCTGTGACAGAAAACAACAGATGTAAAGAAGTTAATTTCACTGTTTTAGGTGATCCCCTTAGAGCTAATAACCAGTTGGTATGGTGTCAAAATATACCATAAACTAATCACTAATGTATTGATTGATGTTTCAGATATTTTCTTACCCAAAGCAAAGTTTTCTTCTTTGGTCATTTGAATTGCTTATGGGTTATTTGGACCATGACCAATTAATTGAAGGTTTTAACCATAGTCCTAGGGCTTATGGTTCCTATTGGATTTTGAAGTACTAACAACATTTTTAAGGCGTCCAAATCATACTAAAATAACAATTTATACTATTGTTGGCTTGATAGCAGAATATTAGTGAATGATTCATCAATGTCTAAATTACCATCTCACTAATTGCTGCTGCCCATCACAGTGCCTGAAGTAATGATGAACTTGTCAAAGCTTCCACCAATCTGGAGCTAGGAATGTAAGAACTTTTTATGCTCAGTTCTCCCCTTGTGCCCCATCTTCAAGTGGTTTTCTTCCTTCCTATACTCAGCATCTTCCAGTCTAAAATAATTTTTCATCACTCAATATTAAAAGCTCATTTGTTGAAATTATTCCTACATAATATGTGCAATGCAGATAATCTTGCATTCCATGTGTTCCTTTGCTCTTAATAGAGACAAATATTTTAATTGTTCAAGTAATTAGTAATTTAAAAAATACGTTTCCTTCACAGGTTTAAAAAACAAACAGGTGCAAAGTGGCATTATTATTACTATCAAGTTGCCATTTTGGAGAATTAGAGCCAGACTGCGTCTTAGCTATTGAAAGTGCGTCAGTGAAGATGTAGACCTGTGTCATTTTGCACCACTGCTTCATAATTAGGTTTCCAGTATTTATTAATTGGCCTTCAGAAACGCACTGATGTATTGTAACTATTACCCCAGGAAGTCAGTATCTGCTGGATGCTGAACAAGCTCAATTCTCAGCTCTGATACACAGGTAAGTGTGGCCTTGTATTTTGTAAAATCAACTAATCCACTTCTTCTCACATGGTGATACGCACCTGAGTATCCAGGACTACATTTGAGCCAGCCATCTACAGTTAAAGCACTGACTATTGGTTTTCTATAAAAATTGTAAAGCGCTGATGTTTGCAAATCTTATGATTCAAATGTAATGCTAAAAAACTCAAAATGCAAACTCATAATGGTTAAATTTGGAAACGGGTTCCTCATTATTTTTGGCAGTGTGTTCCCAGCTTTTGAGAGCAGCAGTATTATACTGCTTATGTGCAGTAGGGCCCATTATAACACAAAGGAATATTGAATTCCCAGTGCATTTTAAATAGATTGTCATTCTTTAAGCCCTAAAACTGCCATGACCCTTAAACTTGAGAAAAACACAAGCTTGTTTGCACTAAAGAGCATGGCCAAAAACAATTCCAGGAGGACAGGGTGAAAAGCATCAGTCTGAATTTCTTGAATTAATAGGTTCTCATGAGAGAATTTTATATAGTCAAGCCCTCACCTCTGTTTTAAAGTTGTGTGATCCAGGCAGAAAGTCTGCCAGTTCTATAATTAAATAATAATGCACTTTATATTTTGTAAATAATAGAAGCACATTTCTGCTATTAGTCATGTAGGATGTGCTTCAGTAATATATAGTCTAAACCTGTAACGGATGGTCTCTTGCATGCATGTCTGTCAAAGCTCTGTTGTAATCACTTGATCCAGTTACATCAGTATGATAGAAAAGGCAGACATTATTAAAACTCCTTTCAAAACCATGAGTCTGATTTCCCACCCCACCCCAGAGGTGCTCAGTACCCACAACTCCCATTTGCTGAATTTGGAGTTGTTGGTGCTCCGTGTCTCCAAAAAGTCAGGCTCCAAACATTTTGTAATGAATGTAAAGATAGGTTCTCTATTCATAATCTTTATAGAGCTGGGTTTAATAACTCCATCTCACGTTGCCTTTCTTCATGGCTGTCACAGAAGCCCTCATAATCCTAGAAATGTTGGTATGGAGTAATGGCGATTGGGTGGGCTACTGTGGTATTGAAATTAGCCAGTTCGTATTGACTCCAGCCCAAAGTGTGTAAACTTTCTTTCTTGTTAAAGTACAAATATAGTATGTTGTTGCTTGTAATAGTGCTATCAGAGAGTTGGAAAGTGATCTGCACTAGAATGGTAAGGATCACCACCATGGCACTGTGTAGGACATCTCACCAACCGTGACCAAATAGACTGTCCAGTTTCATGAAATTCAGAGAACTTAGCAAACCTAAAAGAAATTCTTGATTAAGGACGTTCAGAACCAACAACATTTACTCCTGCACCTACGAGAGTGGGGAATTTATTTTAATGCAATAAAACTTGAAAATTCTGAATATAACTGCATCTCAAATGCAAATACACATTTCATACATAGATCAATGATATGCATGTACTTTATCCAGAAAGAAGTTGTTCTTTAAAGTAGTAGCAATCTACTCTTTATCATAAATGCTTCATATGTGTATTTAATATGTATAAATCTAATATATGTATATTGTAAATCCACAGTAGCTCAAAGCGAAATAATATATTTATCTAATACATTTATCTGTACAAGTTTAAAGATGGGGCTTAAAAATCAGTCTCTGCCAGGAACACAGTTTGGTTAAATGTGTTATTTCACTGAGAGCTGTTACATATATTATTTATTACATCCCTTTTAAGATTTCTGCATTTAAATGTTTTGATGTATTATTTATTTGGAGTTTGGTGGATAAAGGGATGGTATAGGACTCTCAGTAGAGCTGAAGAAAAATATGAGAAAAAATAAAATAACTTATTTCAAGGTGTCTTGTGTGAAATAAGTAGTCTTAGGTTTACAGGCAGCTTTGTATGCAGGTTTACTGTAAGCGGCCATAGTGTTTCAAATCTGTCTTTAAATCCCCAAATGCTCGAAATATTTAGGTAGAATAAATGTAAAATTCCAGATAAGCTGCTAGAAGAGTTTAAAACTGGTTTATTCATGTGAAGGCCCAAACAAAATTACCAAAAACAATCTTAATGCACTTTTTCTGCTAAAGGTATATTAGCCAAATGGCTGCATCCTTTTTCTTCAGTGGCCTATTAAAATGACTTAAACTCTGTGGGGAGGAGAATTAGGTGGACTTTTGCTCAGTTGATGGACAACCCTTTTAACCAAAAGTGTAGTAATTTGTGCAGTGGAAATGGATTTATTTTGTTGTTTGGTTTTACTGTACAGTGTTTTCACAGTGTGGAAAATGAGTTAGTAAGCAGGCTATGGTCCCGTTGCAATGATACAAATATATGTTTTCTGTAAATAAACTATATATGAAATCTGCAAAATAAGTCCTAAAAATTAATACATCTTGCATTTTATTTTCTATACTATTTTCTCTTAAAGTGAAAAATCTCTTAATCCTTTTGTGTGTCATGGCTTTTAAAAATCACCTTGTCTTTCCTATATTCTTTTTTAAAAATTCAGATTTGGAACAATTTTCATTATTCAAATGAGAATGAAAAAGTACGCTACATTTAAAATGCCTTCCACAAACAACTTGAGTTCTTCTCTTAGGGTACGTCTACACTTGCTCCCTATCTCGAGAGAGGAATGCAAATGTAGTGTACCGAAATTGGTAATGAAGCGCGGGATTTAAATATCCCGCACTTAATCAGCATAATCGCATCCGGGCACCATTTTGAAATCACATTATTGCGAAATAACGCATACAATGAGGAATAACAGTTATTTCGAGAGAAGGGTTTTCTCTCGAAATAACGCTGCTAAACGGGGGCGTTTTATTTCACAATAACGCAATTTCAAAATGGCGCTTGGATGCGATTATGCTAATTAAGCACGGGATATTTAAATCCCGCGCTTCATTAGCAATTTCAGTACACTACATTTGCATCCCTATCTCGAGATAGGGGAGCAAGTGTAGACGTACCCTTACATACACATGCTATCAGCAGAAATCCTAGAATGCATTACAGCAAATTACTTATGGATGAAGTATATGCGTGCATGTATTTGTAATAGTGTACATATCAAATACATGGATAGGCATATTGACAATTTTAAGTACAAATGAAGTCCTAGGCCTGCAACTTTTGCTGAAGGAAGTAATCCTAATGCAAGTAGTCACATGACTTAAGGATTGCAAAATAGGGCCCATAAAATAATTATTTTTTGATGGTAGCTCTTTTGCCTTTAGGCTTTGACCCATATGCTGATCCTATTGAGGGAGGTGGGAAGTTTTCAATGGGAACAAGGTTGGGCCAATTTCTGGATTCTCTTTATGTGCGTCTGTGCACTACAATATCAAAATGATATTTTTGAATTTGGAATCCTTCATCTGCAGTAATTGTACTGTGTATTCTCAATTCAATAATGGATATAATTATTTACATTATGGGTACTATCTAAGGTAGTCTCTTGTGTTATCCCATTTTGCTTTTGCTTTCATCTGGAGTCATTAAAATTTTATTGTACTGCTACAAAAATGAAAAGTAAGCAAGTCTGATTATCTAATAGTAGCATGAGATGTATCCATTAGAGTTTTTTGTTTATAGAACCAAAACTTATATCTGACTACAATTCTTGTGAAAGTTGTTGATTTCTCTTTACATGGCAAATACTTGCAGTTCATTATTATGTTAGAAGTCTATTGGTGCTATTTAATTGTAGTTTGCGACTTTGTTTATTGTATAAAATCTAGTATAATGATGGCAGAATTTGTGGTAGTCACAGAATAAAAGCATCTGGGTTAGGAGACAAGGCATCCCTGGAATCAGGTATTTTGAAATATTAAAAACAGACCTTTAGCCCAGCTGTTTTCAGAAAAATAAATCAGTGGAAGTTCTAAATGTTGGTGACAGCCTATTAAATGCTATGCGATTAGTAGCTCTCACTATAACCAAGTGCTTTTCTTGAAACTTTACCACACCAGAGATCTGGGGAGCACCTGTATTTATACATATACAGGCCAGGAGTATTTTAAAAATATCAAGACCTAGCAAACTGGAGTTTAGGGTTGCCAGTTTTGATTGGATATATTCCTGGAGTTTTCATCACATGACAAAGCCTTTAATTAAATATTAATATTTAATTCTGGGCAACTCCAGGACAGTCCTGGAGAGTTGGCAACCCTGCTACAGTTGTATGATCTACATTTCTCCCTGCCCCGTTTGGCAGGGTTCTCTCTGATAGAAATTGAGAGTTGTCACACATACCTACAACTCTACCCCATACACTTGTGCAAATACATCGGTTTTAAAAATGCATCACCTACCTTACCTATATTTAATATTAAACTCAGAAAATCATGCAACTCATGGATATGGGCTGTTAATTTAAATACCGCCAGTTAAATTGGCTTGTAAATTACTGAGTAAAAATTCACACAGTGGCAGGGGGGCTGACAGCTTCCGCAGGGTCCCGAGCAAGGGAGGGGGAGTACGGCTCTGTGCCCTGGAAGAGGCAGAGCCAGGGAAGCCATCGCAGTGCTACCCTGACCATGGTGCTGGAACCCTCCAGACCTCAGAGCCGCTCCAAGGGCATGGCACTCCAGGCGATGATTTAAAGGACCCAGGGCTCCAGCTGCTGCTGAAGTAGCAGCAGTCAGGCGTCGCAGCCCCCTTTGAATCATCAGGCCCAGGACAACTGCCCCTTCTCCCACCCCATCAGCGGCCTTACACAGTGGGCAGACTAGAGCCCTCATGGTCTAACTATGTGAATTTCAACCTATGTTCCATGTGGATCACAAACAGGATAATTATAAAATGGTTAGATTCCTCTGAGAGAGGAAGAGAAGTGTGTATCAGTTACTCTAAGACTTCTGACTTTTAAGCATTTTCCCTCTGCTATATATAGTATATACACAAATACACTGGGGGGGAGGGAGAGAAGGTATGTGTGATTGGGACGGATATGATGTTAACAATACACTAATTTTCAATAGGATGCTAAATATTCTAGCAAGTAGTTTGTTTATTAAATCAGATATATTCAGTACATATTGTAAATAGCAAGCTTTGCTTTAAGTAACATAAAACATTTAATTGTTAATGCAAAAAATACATTTACTCAGAATGGTAGCACAACAGGATCTCTGAAACTGATTAAAATATCAAGGAGTATATAGACTTACAGTTAGGGGTAAACTTTAAACCCATACAAGTACTTCTCATGTTCCATTCTTAACACATTCCATTGGAGAGGAGCAGAGGGAGACAGGAATAGGAGCACCCTGCAGGGGAAAGAGAGAGAGACTCTCTAAAACTTGGAATTCGAACCCAGCATTCCTGAGTTTCAGCATTCTTCTATGATTATAAACAGTTATGTAACTCATGGCAGGGTGAGTGCCTCATCCCCCCCCTAATGCTGTACAGATTGAACCTCTCTCGGGACCTGACTGGTGCCAAATCAGAGAATTTGCCGAACCAGCATTACCAATGCTTCCACTGCTTACTAGGGATGTGAAAGAATAACAGTGCAAACGGTTAACCGATAAGCCTGGGCGCACTAGTTAACGTTCACGGTTACACGCAGGCTCCTGCCCCTCTCTGGTGTGTGCTGGGATCTGGCTTTTTAAGCTGGCTCCCAGCACGCACTGGCAGCCACCCAACACTGCTGTCTCTGTATCAGAAGCAGCAGGCTGGTGGCAACTAGTTCTCCTGGAGCAGGGTGCAGGCAGGAGCCGGCTGCTGCCCTGCACTGCTGCCTCTGCATCAGAGGCAGCAGCTAGTGAGTGCTGGGAGCCAGCTTAAAAGCCAGATCCCAGTACGTACCGACTCCCAGGAAGCTGGCTGCTGCCCCGCGCTACAGGTACAGGTAACCGTGTTACTGCTGAGATTTTCACCGGTTACACGATTACCCGATTATCCACTCTTTAACATTCCTATTGCTTATTACTAGGTTCTTACAAGATGTTTAGGGGTAAATTAGAGCTAAATATCAGCACAGAACACTGAGAGCCAGGATTGGTGGTTGTAAAAACTTTATCGGAGAGTGGGAAACTTGGCCACACCCATGTTAAGTGAACGTCTGGCTAACTAAAATCACGCTGGACCACAGATGGTACCAGACCAGAAAGTGCTGGACTAGAGTGGTTCAACCTGTAGACCACATAGAAAATAGCAGCCAACTACTGCTACCATTTACTCCATTAGCCCAAATGGCGGAGGTCTGTGAGATAGATTTAAAAGTTCCAAGCCTGCTGCTGACTTATGTCAGAGAGGAGTCAATAAGTTCTAAAAGATGGAATTTGTTGTTTGTTTAAAATTGTAGGAAATTCAATTAAAAAAAATCTACATGATAAGAATGTTAAGATTGCAATGTCAAGTACTCAAAAGTTAATAAATACCAGAATTAAGGTTGCACTTGCCATTTGGCATCGTTTTGTGTATACCTTTTGACACAGTCTTTAATTACATGATTATATACTTATGTTTCAATAGAATTCCTGCCTCATTCAATACACATGATAGTCCATGAACAGGGAATGAATCAGGGTTTTGCAGTGAAGGAGAATGTTGTCTGTATGACCCCTGCCTCGTCTGTTGCAAAAGTTGGAAGATGTGTTGCAGTTGAGGCAGAGGATTTTGTAGGACCATCCTATCTCTTCCTGGTTAAGGTAGCTATCCTGGATAATTGGTGTCTACCCCTGCCTCCACCACAGAGTTTTTGTGTGATTTTGTATACGTCACTTACATTAAGCTTTTAACAGGTGGCCATTAACTGTGTTCCTCATTGTCAGGATGCCCACTGAGGGACACCTGGGCCTAATTTGTGGAAGGGTAGAACACAATTGCAATTGAAGTTAATGGGGTTCTGAACCTATAAAGTACTATATATAACATCACTACATCCCCTGAAACATTAATTTTAGGCATCCATCTTGAGAAACTGATTAATGAGCACTAGACAATTTTGGCTCTCTTCTGTGTGTGTGTCAGCTACCAATCTGTAAAATGGGGGAAATATCTTTCTAGCTCACAAGGGTGTTGTAAAATATAAATTCATTAATACTTGCAAAGCACTTAATACTACTGTAATGAGCACCAAGGAAAATCCCAAGAGGAATTTATTAAATATTCAGTGCAGAGTTTGAATAGTGTGTAATAAATTAGGCCTAGAGTTGCTCATTGAATGATAATTATAAAAACAATAGTTGCCTCATTCATAGAGCACCCTGTGCTGTGAATAAGGAAGGGTTTCACTGGAAAAAATGGTCTGAAATTATAAACTAAACACTATACTGTATATACACAAGAGGACTGAATTAAGGTTGCATAAGCAACCTTAATTCTGGTATTTCCTAGGTTTTGAATGCTTGACTGTTCAGCATTAACTTTTTTTAACTGCCAAAAATTCTCTGAAGAATACAAACAACAGCCAGAAAATGTTGATTCTATTTCCTCTTAATAGAATTTAACAGGAAAAAAAAGGCACTTCTCTAGCCTACAGGTGTTCCCATACATGCTGGAACAAGGGGGGGCTATAGTACCCCCTGGCTTGAAGTGATTTCTGTTATATCCAGGGTTTACAGTTTGGTTCATCAGCTCTCAGCATCCCCTTTATCAAAATTATTGCAGCTGCACATGGGTATTCCCTGTCTGAATTTCAGAGGCCTGCTGCAAACTATGGAGGTGTGAGAACCTCTCCAAGTCATGGGAATTTCTTATAATAGAAGGTGTTGTACTTGAAAGAATTACAGAAGATCTTTTTCTGGAGGAAAAGGCAAAACACCACATTTGTTGATAATGTAACATTATTCTGGAATATGCATATAGTATACTATACCCACGTACTTACACACACGCACACTGTCTTTTCATTGTTTATAGTTACCAGTTTGTTGCTCATATTTACTCACTGGTCAGGTGAGTTAAATGCAATGGGGAGAGAGAGAACAGCGGGACTTCTTTTGGCCTGGACCAAAGCTCTGAGCTTTGACGAGATCATAGAATCATAGAACACTAGAGCTGGAAGGCACCTCGAGAGGTTATCGAATCCAGTCCCCTGCCCTCACGACAGGACCAAGCACCACCTAGATCATCCCTGACAGGTGTCTGTCTACCTGCTCTTAAATATCTCCAGTGATGGAGATTCCACAACCCTCCTAGGCAATTTATTCCAGAGATGAGACCTAAAGATTCATGCAAGATACCCCGTCTTTTATAGGACTTCCACTCAGGTCTATACCTTTTGCTCTGTCAGCTCTTAATCAGTCACAATCAGTTCATGTTCCATCTGTCTATCTTGAAGTTGTATTTTATTGTAATCCAGTTTCAGTACATTGGTGCTTCCTTCCTGGTGTTTCAAGCTGCATTATCTGTCTTGGTTAGGGGTGCTTGCTTATAACTTCAAGGCCATCCGTCTGTCCTGCCCTGGTCTTCTTTAACAAAGGGCCATTTGATAGTATTTTGATGCCCCTGAGGCTCCAGCTCCTCCTTTGGCCATCTGGATGCTGAGGTAGCCTTCAAGTTTTTCTCTCTCTTCAAACACCCAGATTCCTCACGCATTCACTACCCCCAAAAACTACATAATTGCTTCACGTAGGCAAAGGGATATAATTGCCTTTGTAAGGTACACAACCTAATTCTAATACAAAACTTCTGTTAGCACAAACTTTTATTCATGTATCATGTTCTCTTTATAACATAACCTGTATTTTAATTATTCCTAAGAGCAACAGTGTGATCATGCTGAATCACAAGGATCCTTCTGATCTTTTTCTGCGTTGACTTCGGATACAGACACAAGCAATCTGCCTGATGCATTTTTACCAAAGGCTTAAATGACCTTTCCTCCCTGCTAACCAAGAAGGGTGGCATGCAGAATTATAGTTGCTTAACATTTATTCTCACATAAGCCATTATACTACATCTATTTATTCTATCATTAACCTACATTATAAAACTCTATTGTCTACAAAGGTGTTAGGAAAAAAAAAAGGTTGTAGTTTTTCTAGCTCCTCTAACTGTTGCCCTTCCCCATGCTTTTCAGATATGAAATACTGAATTTACTGTGCTGTCTTATTGGCATTGAAATGTTGTTTTCACTTAACCCCATTTTTAATTATTTCAAACTCATACAGATTGTGTCAGCATTCGTGAGCTTGAGATATATTGTTGTATTATCTGTGTGCTCTCCTTAAGGCATTGAAAGTCTTGTGTTAACCGGGCATATTTCATGTGGTAAAAATTTTTATTCCTGTAAATCAGCCTTTCCAAATCTCACTCATGAAGGACCGACCTCACAATGATCTGACTGAAGAAATAATTTGGTTGGATAAACTGACTATTTGTTGTATTTTCAAGACATCACAGAATTCTTCCAATGTCTTAAGGAAGTTAGAGGGTAAATGTTTAAGTATCAGTGAAATTTCTAGGGAGAATGTACAGATTTGTGTGAGGATTTATTTTTAACATAGACCTCCTCGTACATGCCAAAGTCTTCTGGACTGGGGAGTAAACAACATAGCAGTGGTTCTCAAACTGTGTGCCTGGACCCCAGTGGAGTCACCAGGCTGGCTTAGATTTGCTGGGGCTGAAGCCCATTCCCCACCACCTGACACTGAAGCTTGAGTGTTTTGGCTTTGCGTGGTAGGATTTGAGTTACAGGCCCTCTACCTGTGGTAGTAGGATTCAGGTAGGCTCAAGCTTCAGTCCCCCCTCCTAGGGTCACGTAGTAATTTTTATAGTGGGATTAGTACAGTGAACTTTGAAAACCCCTGCTATATAGTAATTTAGTAATTGGAAGGGCAAAAAAAGTTGATATTTAGGCAAGTGCAACTCTTGTGGTTGTAGGCAGGTTTGGAAGGCGTTAAAAAAAAATTATCCTGTAGTTTTCTTGTTTCATCTGGTTAATGTGAGAGTTGCTTGCTCGCTAGAAGCTGCTTGCTTGTAGGTATTCAGTCTTAGATGTTACAGGATGTTGAACTAGTACCCTTTGGTGGCCAGGCCTGGCAATGGAGAAAGCAGAAGCTTTTTTGGTCAGAAGCGGTGGCATCACATTGCCTATAATCCAGAAGCAACAACTGCATCTTTTCAACCACTTCTAAAGATAGTTGCCTGGCTTGCTTCTCCCCACATACCTGCTCTTCAGGAATTCATTGGCACTTCCCCTCTTATGTTACTGGCATCATCCACTGGTTTTTGATTTATAGCCGCTTTTTGAAGTGAAGAACCTTTCCCAGTTTGGTAACTGTTGGCCTGGAAATTTTGCAGCTCAGTGGCCAAGCAGTTACGTAGCAGAGCCACAAACTCTGCCCTTGAATCTGCACCATTAAGGTGTAGGGTTGCCAGATGTCCAGTTTTGAACCGGACAGTCCAGTATTTGAGCTTTCTGTTCGGGAAACAAATTGAGAAAATATAAATGTCTGGTATTTTCTAAATAAGATGTAATGTAGATTGTTATGTAATGTCATGTGTGTCCGGTATTTTTGTTGAAACCATCTGGCAACCCTAAGGTGGTTGGGAGCTTTGCCATTGATTTCAGTGGGTGTCAGAGCAAGCCCATTCTGAGATACAGACAGGCTGAGTCCATTCACATCAGCTGTTCTTGGTCATGAGATCCACTAAGATCTTTTTTAGGATCATCTTGCAAAAATGTATTTAAAATATTTCAAAAATAACTCAAAAATCCAAAGCCAGTACCTTTAGTTTCATAACTGCAGGTCTTAAAAGACTAAAGTTCCCAAGCAGACAGTAACAAATTCAACTCTTCCAAATTCCGATGGTCTGGTCTTACACTATAGAAACAGCATAAAAAGAACCCCCAGTCATCTCAACTTAATAAAAACCTTGCTTTAAAAAAAGGAAAAACGCTGGAGAGTTGGACCCTACATATTTACAAATTTTAGGTTCAGTTTTTCTGTAGGTGTATTAGTTTTATCACACTGCCTGCTCATGGTCTATCATACTATAATTTATTTTTTCAGTAACCTAGGATGGCCAACAGTTGATTGGGAAATATGGTGGGAATGGTTATACCAAGTGGACCCACTTTTCACAACTACTTTTTGGAAAACACTGCCTTTAATTTTAATAAGGCTGACCTTTTTGGAGGTAATCTTTTCTGTGTAGAGCTTCATGCAGTTTCATCTCAAGTAACTTGAATTTAACAACTTTCTCTGCTTATTGGAGATAGACCTGTGCATTTTTTATTCCCTTGCGCATACTCTTCTGTTAGGAATGTTATATCTTAATTGTCAGGAGCTTTAGGGCATTAACATTAAACCAATGTTTTTCATTGGAAAAAAAAACCTTTTTCTGGCAGATTAGTAAGTAATTACTTTTCTTTTAAGAATATTGTTGCAACTACTTCAACATTCCCAGTGACATACTACAGGCTGATCTGATTGACAATTGGAAGCAATATATACTACACTCATTGAATGAAATCCTGACTGCACAGACGTTGAAGGAGCTTTGACATAAGCGTCAGTGAGGCCAGGATTTCACCCATTAACTTTCCACTTTTATAATTGAGCTCCTGCTTCTAACCAAAAGACTGCTTTAGGCAACTCTTGCTGAGTCTCAAGTGATATACTGTGTTTATGCTGTTCAAAAAGTGTTTGAAGTGATTTCATTTTATCCATGACTCTCATGACCAAATCTGTTTCAAGCTGTGATTCAATGCCTATTCTGTGAGGTGAGGAATTTTTTTGATTTGAGATGGGAATGGTTTTTGGGTTTAGTGTTTTTTTGGAACAAAAAACAGGACTACATAGTCCTGTTTTTTGTTTCAGCTAGACTAGACTAGACTAACATGGCTACATCTCTATTACTATTCTACGTGGTTTTTTGGGTTTGGGTTGGGGTTTTTTTGTTTTGGTTAGGTTTTTTTTTGTTTTGTTTTGGTGATGGTGAGTGTAATTCAACTGCCCAGCTGTGTTGAAAAGTTGATTGGATTCTCCCAGTCAAATTTTCATCCAGTCGTGTAAATCAAGGTAATGTGATAATATAATGTAGATAAAACAAGATACATTTTCCTTCTGTTTGATACAAGTTCAGATACTGCCCTCGACACCATAATATCTGAGTGCCTTTCAGAAGTGCATTTAAGCCTGTGTCTTCACCTGTCACATGAGGATTGTCCTTTCTCTCATCCTCTCCCCAGTTGCACATGCAGTATAGTGTTTTGTATTTTTAACATACACATAGCAGCCTGGATATTTATGTCAGTGAAGGTAGGTTGAAGACACTTGTAATGGAGATGGTGAGGAATTTTATTTCATAGTCTTTGAATGGTCCCAAGAAAGCTCTGTCTCCTGCATAGAGGAGCTTCACCCTGACAGCTCCATTGTGCTTGAGGAGCAGAATGTCCTTCTGAAACTTTCTCCAGTTCAAACATTCCATATAAGACTGTCTCAGTTAAGCTGAAAAGGTTTGGACACTGCTATTAGCATAAACACCCTGCTAAGATGACATCTCAGTGTGCAGCTTTTCTCTGCTCCGATGTCTGCAGCAGCACTGTGCAGTGCTTGGATTCCTCTGCTTGTCAATCATATTCAGAGAGCTTTTCTCCTTTATCTTCTAATCTCCTAATGCCAAGGCTGCCCTTAACATTACCTGTTAAATGGGCTTTTCTCCAAGTTCCAGGGGGCTATTCACCTCTTTGCAGATTGGACACATCAGTTTATTCATTTTGTACAAAAAGTCACAGATTTTCCATTTTGGAATTTATTCAGAGGAAGTGAGATTAGCGTACTAAAAACTAAGGTGCACAAAGGAGCCTTGTTTCAGTTTACAATTTGTTAACAAAATAGACCCGTTAAAATAATTTGTTTTCAGTGCATCAAAAAAAGCTACAACAGTTTAATTAAATACTTTTAAATGAGTCTCTGGCCCCCTTCCCCAAAGAATGAATGTGTTTTTAAAGGAAATTCATTGCATTAAAGTAAAAAGTGAAGTAAAAATGACTGAGTAATTTTTCAGTGTAGCAAACCAAGACATTTAATTACTTGGTGCAACAATTTTACCCATTTGAAAGTTTTCTTTTGTTTAGGATCATGTTGTCAATGCACAGACCACAATGATATAAAAATATGTTGACTAGCTAAATGGAAATTATTGAAATATTTCAATACAGAAATGAAAACATCAAATGTTATAAACACTTAATAAAATAAAAAACATCCTTTAAAAAAAGATAAGAAACGAGAAAGAAAAGGATGGATATTTTTTTCCTAAGGCACCTATCTTCATTGTTCCAATCATGCTGATGGAAATAGCTCATTTCTATAGCAGTTAACAAAATGTTTATATATAATATTAAAAAGCATATTTCATTTGAGTGGTTAGTGGTCTAGTTCTTAATTAGGCTTTTCTGTAAATGCATAAACCTGACTTGTAAATAAACACTTGGAAGATAAGTTCTTGTTCCTTGAAAATCAGTCCTTTGTCATGGTACCAGTCTTCCCTTTCTCAGGTATGCCCAGAGTGCATTTTTGTTAGAGCTAAAAGACGTTATTTATGCATGAACAAAGTCTTTGTGTTCTTTGTATGCCTAATGAATTCTTCCAAGTCCTGACTGGAGCTAGAACTTAGTTTCAATAGATCCGTTTGGTGATCTTTGCTATGCCTAACTCAGTGTTCTAAGACAGGTACCTCCAAAGTCACCTATTCTTGCATCTTTATGAGAAAAATTGTCTGTTTCTTTGCACATTCGCTTCTCACCCACATAACTTGTCAACATCTTGACCTGTGGTCTTGTGGTGAAAGGCGCTGCCTTTTGGAATGCTTTTTCTTCAGAAGAACATCTCTTTCTCCCTTAGAAGTGTGCATCTCAAGCTGTTGATTTGTGACACTAGCTGTTGAGACTTCTTTCTGTTGTGTTTGTCTCAGTGATGTCAGTACTGTAGAATTGCCTTTTGGGTTAGGTTACCTGAGGAGTTTGTACATTTTGGGTGTTCCTTTGATTCAGCACTTATAGAGAAATTACGAGTGTGTAAATATAGTCTATAACTGACGTTAATTTTATACTCTTCATGCGTAATAAACTTTCCCATTAGCTTTTAAATCACTTACCATAAATTCAATTGATTTCTTAAATTTTAAATATTGAGGTGAGGTAAAGCCAGTTTGTGGTATCAAAGCTTTCCACGGTTGGATGGATGGCATCTACTTGTTCAGTATTCATGTAGAATGTTTTTCCAGTTACATCTTCTATTCCTTTATTGTGGTTTCTTTGGAGTATTTCTCGAGAAGGAGTAAATAGGCAATAAATATCCTAGGGGGGAAGCAGTGAGGTCCAACGGTGGTATTCCAATGGGAAGCCTAACCTTTGCTTCTAGTTGCTGGGAATAAGGAGAGTGCTGAGATTGTTAGCCTGGTGCCAACCCTGTGCTCTTCTCTTGAGCTGTTTCTTTCATATCCACCTGCAGTTCAGAGGTGTCACACTCCTTTACATGTTGGACAAGAAAAGAGTCTTCCAAGAGCTTTCTGGTTCATCCTTACTGGGCTTCTGTCCCTCCCCACCCATTTTGACTGCTGCAGTGGAGGGCTTCTCTCCTCTGCTCTTCCCTTGATCCCCAAGCTTCTGCAAAGAGAGTTTCTCCACTCCTCCTCCTCCCCCAAGCTTGCTTGGCTCTTCCTGTTATTCTGGGAGTACCTTTAATGCCTGCTTTTGTTGCTTTCCCACAGATGATTCAAGTGATGCTGTTTATACTGCTGTTGGTTGAGACAGCCATGGGCAGCAGCACAGGCATTGGTCTCATTTGCTTCCATAACTCAGAAGCATGATGCTACACCACTTCCCCAAGGGGATAGATTTTTATTTTAAACACTGAAGTTAGATTCTGCAGCCTTAGCCCCTCCATTGAGTGAGGAAAGCTATCCAGGTGCCAGATGCAAATAAGAAAGAGAAATTTCAAATCAGAAAATTAAGGATTCTTACTTGATTACTTCAGTAGTAATCCAAAGTGATGACTACAGTTGCTGTGGCTTAAGTGAAATTCACTCTGCAGTCAACAGACCCAGTTCTAATGGTTATTGGCAAAGAAAACTTGTGCCTTTATTTCTGCTTTGAATATGTCTGGATTTAATTTCACCCGTTGGTTCTTGATCAAGTCTCTCCTCAAACTTCCTTCTGATAAGCTTAACAAATTGCATTCCCTCTCTTTCTTATTTTCATCCTTCAAATCATTTCAGTGGCTCCTTTTTGCACCCTCTTCAGTTTTTCAATATCCTTTTTAAAGTGTGACCACTAGAATTGGATGCAGTATTCCAGTGTCAGTCTCACCGATGCCGTAAACAAGGTAAAAATCATGTTCCAATACCTACTGAAAAGTTAGAAAAAATTACCATGTTATCACTGCTGTTCTTTAAAAAGAAGGAAAATGCAGAATTGGATGACTTTGATACCTTAGTTCTGATAGTAGTAAACCTTCAGTATCCAAAATGTGTTTTTTAAAAAGCTAAAAACGTTATTAATAATCAGTACAAAACCTTATCTAGGCAGTAAGAACTGTATATTCATCTTTTTTACTTAGTGTAACAATGCAAGTTAAAACGTGTTACACCTATCTGTGGCAAGTGTTTTGGTTTTGTTTCAGGTTTGCCATGAAAATGCAGTACAGCTGTTTATATAATTTTGCAAAAAGACTGCCAATGCAGGCCAAGAATAGTAGCTCTTTTTGTAGGCTTTCTAACAATGAAATGTCATAACATTTCAGATTAGTATGCCAAACGCTTGAATTCCTTAACTCGAGTGCATTGGTGAGAAAGCATGGATTCGTTAAGATGTAGTGAGATAAAAATCTCTATCAAGCTGGATTGGTGATGATTTTAATGGTGAGGTGAGAAGGCAACAAGTGAATTATACAGGTGAACCTAAATGAATGCTGGTTAAAAACTTTATAGCGCATCATGTATTTCCTATCTTCCATAGTGCATACAACTACAATATTTTAGAATTGTTTCAGTTAGCATTTAAAAATTCCATCAGGGTTGGTTTTGTATTGTTCCACCTCCAAGTGTTGGGTGACATAATTTCCACATGCCTAAAACAATAGGGCTCCGAACCCTAAAACTCTTTATAAAATACATTAAATAGCTGAGCCGCACATAAAATGCCATGAGTTTAAAGTTTGCATGTCACAGCCCTTCAGTTCTGGAAATGGGAAGTTTATAATCCTGGGAGGGGAGATTCCAGCTTCCCAATGGGGGAAGAGAGTGAGAGAGGGACTAGCACTTACGTCTAGTCCTAGAAAGCCTCAACACCATTTTAAGTATAGAAAATTGATCATTCCCCTGAGTCTTGGGCAGGTGCAACTATTGGGGAGCAGAAAGCCTGCCATAGAAATATTTCTGACTTTCGTTTTAAATGGTAGCTGTCTGAGGCTGTCCAAGAGGTTGATATGTTAGAATGAATCCTCAGGTAAATGACTGAGTAGAGCAACAGAGGCAGTCAGAAATGATAAACTGCACAGCCATAAAGAAAGATTAATCTATCACATGGATATCTTCACATATCCATGTGTGTGTGTGAATATATTGCACAGTTAAGAGTTAAAATACTCCCTGAATAGATTGTGGTTTTATTAGACACTAAGTATTTGTGTTTGACTTTCAAAGGTGTTGAACATTCACACAACTCAGTGAGGGCAAGAGGATGGCAAATGCTCAGCCATGTTTGAAAAATCAGACCTCTGGATTACAGTAAAGGAACTGCTGTACTCTGTGGGTCAAATCGAGGGAGGAGAGTAACTATTTTCCTTCCACAGCCTACCACATGGACCATTCCAATTTAAGAGCAAAGGCATTTTACAAATAAAAAAGGTGTTTTGATTTTTCTCATTTAGGAAAAAAAACTTCCGTTCCAGCTTTGATGCTCTTTAAAAAAGTAAATTCTATGAGTATAAACATCTTGCTACTTTGAAGATAAGGAGTCAGGTAATCAATTGTCCAGTAGTTCATCCTTACTGTGAAGTTGCAGTTTGCTTCCAATTTGCATTTTTCCTAACTTGAGCTTCTAGACAGTGGATCTTGTTACATGTCATTTGTGATATTAGGTAGTCTTAATCTACAGACATCTTTCTTTTGTGGAGATACTTGGATCAGGATTACATTTCCACTTAACTTTCTCTTTGATAAGCTAAATAGATTAAATCCCTCTAGTCTCTCTCAGCAAAGCAGATTTTCCAGGTCAAAGTATTTTTGTATGTTTTATTAGAATCCACTCTGACTTACTCATCTTCTTTTTGAAGTCTGGATGTCAGGACCAGACACAGTATGGTCTTACTATAGCTGTATACATAGGTAATAACACTTCCCATCTCCTTTTCAGTCTTATCTTGTCTATACATCCAAGAATTGTATTAGCCATCATATTCATGCTGGGACCTATGTTCGGGCCCCTATAACCTTTTAAGTCCTTTTCAGAGTCACTGCTTTCCCGAATATGGTCACCTATCCTCCAAGTGTGACTTGCATTCTTTGTTCCTGGATATGTGACCACCATGTCTGGTTGTATTAAATCACATCATTTGATTGCACCCATCTTACCAAGAAAGCCTGATTGCTGCAGGAGAGTGACCTCTCCTTGTTTCCCATCCCACAAACTTTTTTGCCATCTGCTTCTCTAGCTCCATTGCTTGGTGACAGGCCTGTAATTGGTTGCAGAAAACTACTAGCGATGGCACAGAGGTGCCACCCCTCAGAGTAAGATCTTAGTAAGACTTTTGGCATTTTTAACCATGGCAGAAGAGATGTTTTCTTTTTCAGAAGGGGAAATGGTAGAATAAAATGCAAATCATTGAACCTGATTTTATGGCACTGCTACAAATTCATTTTTATAAAGAACTTTCCTCTCTCTGTAGAATGATTTCAGTGTGAAGCATGTAAGCCTGGACTGCAATTGTTTGATATGTCCTTGTAAAACACTTGTTATGTGTTTGTGTTATGCTATTATGTGTGATGCTTGCTTCATAGAATAATTTACACAGGTCAATGGTGATTTGTGTTCAGCCCAACTGAAATTGACTAGAAGTTCAGGGCTTACCTCCCTTAAGCTTCTTTGGACACCTTAGCTATAAGGAGTTAGTGTTAGATCCAGGACGGTTTCCACCACCTTGAAAGAGGTGGTGGTAAAACCATTCCTTAAGAAGCCTTCCCTGGACCCACATGACTTGAATAACTATCACACAGTCACTAATATTCCCTTCCTGGGCAAGATAGTCGAGTGGGCAGTGGTGTTGCAACTCCAGGCTTTCTTGGAAGAAACGGATTATCTGGATCCATTTCAGTTTGTCTTCAGGCCTGGTTTTGGAACAGAAAGCACCCTGGTCACCCTAGTAGATGAGCTACGCTGGGAGATAGATAGGGGGTGTGCATCCCTGTTGATTCTTTTGGACCTCTCGGTGGCTTTCAATACCATCGACCATGGTATCCTGGAGCACCTGGCGAAGTTGGGTGTCGGAGGCACTGTTTTGTGGTGATTCCGGTCTGATCTGTTGGGACGCTTTCAGAAGGTGGAGCTAGGGGACTGCTGCTTGACCCTGTGGCGACTGTGCTATGGGATCCTGCAAGGTTCCATCTTGTCCCCTATGCTGTTTAACATCTACACGAAACCATTGGGAGAGGTCGTTAAGAGATTTGGCAGATGGAACCATCTATATTTAGATGACCCCCAACTCTATTTCTCTGTGACATCGGATCCAGTATGGCGGCAACTAATATGAACCAGTGTCTGGAGGTGGTGATGGACTGGATGAGGTTGAATAAGTGGAAGTTGAATCTAGATAAGACCGAGGTCCTGTGGGTCAGGAAGCCATCTGACCGGGAATGTGGTGTATTACCTGTTCTGGACGGGGTCACACGCCTCCTGAAAGAACAGGTACACAGCTTGGGAGTCCTCCTGGACCCTTTTCTAGCATTTAAGAATCAGATTTCCTTGATAGCCAGGAACGCTTTTGGGCAACTTCGGCTGATCCGCCAGCTATGACCCTTCCTTAGTAGGAATGACCTGGCCACGGTGATTCATGCTCTTGTCACATGCCAGCTGAACTACTGCAATGCATTCTGTGTGGAGCTGCCTTTGAAGAGTCTTCAAAAGCTTCAACTGGTCCAGAATGCGGCTGCTCCAGTTCTAACTAACACTCATTATACAGAGCACGTTATGCCAGTGTTCCAGCAGCTGCACTGACATCCGGTATGTTTCCAGGCACAGTTCAGGGTCCTGGTCATGACCTATAAAGCCCTAAAACGGTTTGGGACCGGGGTACTTGAAGGACCGTCTTCTCCCATATGAACCTGCCCGGGGATTATGATCAGCTGGGGAGGCTCTGCTCCATGTTCTTCCACTTATGGAGATAAGGCTGACATCTACACAGAGCAGGGCCTTCTCAGCCTTTACTCCCAGGCTATGAAATTCCCTCCCCCGGGATATTTACCAGGCGCCAGCACTGACACTGTTTTGGCACCAGGCTAAAGCCACCCTTTTTACCCGTGCTTTTATTGGTGTTTGAGTTTGTGTGTGTCACCCCTCCTCTTGGTGTGTGTTAATAGGTTTTATGCCCCCCTCTTGGGGTCTTTTATTCTACTTTTTTATATATATTGTCTGTTAAAATTTTGTAAGCCGCCTCCAATATTTTAAATAGAAAGGTGGGGTAAAAATATTTTAAAATAAATAAATACACAATGAGCTCCTAAAAATCCTATGTCTTGTGTCTGCTGAGCAGACTGTTTGGTGAAGTGATCCTGCGAGAGGAAGGGAGCTTTCCTTTTAGAGCAGTGGTTTTGAACCTCTCGTTTGCAGACCCCCCTAGCATTTTTGAAAGGAGGTGCAGATCTCTTTAGAAATCTTAGAGAGAGGCTGTGGATCCCAGATTGTAAATCGCTGCCTAAGAACTGTGAGAGGAAAGAGACTCTGAGTTTGGGGTGTTTTTTTGTTTGTTTAAGAATATTGAAAGCCTGGTCCAGAAGGAAATTTCTGTGGCTTTTTGGACAGTACTGTCCATAATGATGTATGCTCTCTGGAGCAGGCACTGCCTTCCATTCCTTTTTGACATGGGGCATCTCCACTGAGGTTCCTAAGTTTCATGTAATAAAAATAGCTATAAAGTCCAAGAAGGCCATAAATACCAGTCATAAATTCCAGAGCAGAGCTGCTGCAGTTGAAATAAACAAGCTCACTGCTTTGATTGTACCCAGCCATTTCCCGGCCTGCTGGATCTCTGCAGCTCATAGTTACTAAAAAAGTTAAGCTGTTCCAGCTACCTGCCCAGCTCCAAAAGGGAAGATTCATGGGGAAAATCTCTGCAAATAGTTTTAATTAAATTTAAAAAAAATCTTTTTGGCCCTGAGGTGGTTATTGGAGCCAGCAATGGTTCATCTCCTGGGAGCACTACGCCCAAAAGCTTCTGTAACACTGTATGGCAGGCTCTTGCCTCTCCCTAATTGTGTTTTGCTTGCGGCTGCTTTTTGATTGGGCTCCAGAAGGGGCAGTTAGCCAGGGACACTCATCTTTAACACCTTTTCTCCTGGCTCCCTAAATGTCCACCTGTCACATGCACAGTCTATCTTTTTCTCAAGCCAGAGAATTCCCCAGAGCCCCAACGCTCTATGGGACAGCCAGATACAGTAGTGTCACAGACTTTTTCCCTGGGAAGGGGAAGTCGCAGGCAGCTGCATAATTCCAATTCCAGTATTGTGAGGCCACTGCCAAAGGGAAGTGTTGCTACCCGACAGGGATCAGGTCTGTGGCTATATAACTCGGTAAAGCTGCGGGACGAGGAGCTGCTGACAGTTTTAAGTCACCGGCGAGGCACTGAATTTCTGAGCCCTGCTTTAATAAGTTCTTCTATTTCTAGATTTAGTTTCAATATGCATTTTCTCCATGTTTAAAAGACAGCAGGCTGGTACTATTGTTTGAAATGTACAATTATAAGTGGGTTATGTTACCATTCAATTAATTGTGTCTTCATTGGCATGATAAGTAATGCAGTGTTACCAAACGGTAAGAAAAAGCGACCTTTATGCTTATCTGGACTAATAAGAAGTGACGATACCAGTGTACTGTGTGTTCTCATACTCCCTTCTCCTCCTCCAGATGACTTTCTCAGATCTCACAAGAGTTAAGTAGCTGGTATACTAGATGTTAACTCATGATATGCTTGTTACTCTCTCTGATCTGGACTTGCTGATGTTTACATTTTTGCCTCAGCTGGCCTAGATCTTTTAATTTGACATAAGTGTTTACAGAGAACAATAAAGCGAGCACTAATAACTGAAATACATTGAGGTGCACACTTCATTTATTTGCAAGACATCTGACAAAGTCATTTCCTGAGTGGAATGCTGTATTCTTCAACCCGCCTCCAAAAATGTGTAAATTGCAGTAGTCTTAGAGGTCACCCATACAATGACATGGGGGTATCACAATTGTTTTGGATATCGGTGTTTGTCACACTCACTTCATGTCATTTCATTTCTCACAGCTATGCAGTATGAAATGCTAGAAGCTTAAAGAAAATACCTGCTTATCCAAAAACATACTGGCTATGCTTTGCTTTATAGAAATGAAGAGCTAATATTAAGAATTTCATTAAGATTATATTCATAAACTTGTTACTGCATTAATTGTCTTTTCACTGCTACAGTGGTCAAGAGACAATGTCAGTTTAATGCCTGATTGGAAAGCTAAAAATAAATAGGCTTAAATGTAAGACGGTGTGAAAAAGGAGACAGTCTCTAATGTGACTCCTCTGTGAACTGCATGTCAAAGCATTTGTGAAGCTTGCTGCTGACGTTTGGCAGGCTTTCCAGGAAAGCTTTCACTAGACTTTGCATATCATGGTAGCAAAGATTTGTAAACGTTCTGAAAGACTGTTGTTTTTGTAAGTTGTAATCATTTCTTTCTGAATTGGTTTGTGCTAATGAAGTTTCTGAAATGTACTTTATTGTAAACTAGAAGATGTCAGCTGCTTTTTTTGTATGTGTTCACTAGCTGAACAGTAGCTTTGTGCATCTCTAAATGATGAAGTAATCTGGAGCACTTTTGGTGTGGCATGTGCAATTTCAGTGCTCTCTACTCTTTATTTAGTCCCTAACTACCATACGTGTTCTAACCGGGTTTTGGATGCTGAACCAAACCAACTTTAAAGCTAGCACTTTACGTATTAGTAGTCATTTTGCTTCTGACTATATGGAGCACTGCACTTTTATAAGTACTATTAGCACTGAGTTTTATGCTATTTGTTTTTCCTACTTTGTGTAGCCTATAGCAGACTGTATGTTTTAAAAATGTAGTGGCAATCAGCAAAGAATTTTAAGTGAATACGACCACTGTCTGGCACTTGACATCAGTAAATATGTTAGAAATTATATAAATTACTGAAACAAAACAATCCAAACATATGTAATGTATCTTCAATGTATTGTTGGTGTCCAGGCAAATGCGATTGTTCTAAATTTTGAGGCCATTGAGTGTATAGCTTTTTAGAAACACCAAAGATACAGGTGAAATCTTATGGGGGAGAAGAACAGCGCAAGACCCCTGTATTCTATACTTTGCATTGCCCAGACCACTGGCTGTGAAATAACAAATACAGTTAAATATGTGGCTACATACTCTTGCTTTTGGTATCACAATTTTACCTTTGTGTCTATCAATGGTAGCCAGGAAAGCAAATTGAAAATTCTTGAGGTTTATTGGACAGCAACGTCAGTGCAGACTGTGCTTAAGCCATTGCAATAAAAACCGTTAGTGTGCCTCTATAGGAAGTTCAACTTAGACCTTTTGTGGGCTTATACAAAAAAAAGGTCTTTTTCAAAGGAAGGAACTGTAGAATACTTGGAGGACGGCATATTGGGCAGAATGTTTGTTGGGTTTGCTGTTGAATTTGAAAAGTGGCGTTAAGAGGATGATTGGAAAGACACTCCATTTAATATGATATTTTGTCACCATATGCTAAGCATTAATTCTATATGATTTTGAAGATGAAGTAATACCCTCAGATGTAGGATGTACATATTTAACATCACACGCTGCACTCTGTCAAGCCCTTGATTGATGTTTAGCTTCTTTAAAAAGCCTTCAGGTTCTGTTCTAGTAAAGAACAAATTATTAGTACCCTGAAAATGTGCGGATATCCACTTTATATCCACGGGTATCCGCATCCACAGATGTGGATATCCCGCAGCTCATTTTTGCAGATATGGATGTGGCTGTCGATACAGATTTTGTATTCATGCAGGGCTCTACAAATTATCTGGTTGTGAAGGCATTTATGCTGTGGGTATCTAAATATCACTACAGGATGTATATTTTTCCTACTTTACTAGTTACGGGTCCAGTCATTTCTTATTTTGGCAATGCTCCTAGTGGGAGTTCTTCCCATGTGAAATATGCTAGATAAGGCCACATGCTTAGTGTAGTAAATTGCACATTCAGTCTAAAGTATGAAATGTAAATTGGGATTTTATATATCATTATAAACCAGTTGACAAAACAGAAATAATCTTGTAAGAGTATAGCGTGATAAATTCTACTAGTCTGAATATGGCGTATTAATTCTAAAAGTAAATATATCAGTTACATTTATTTTGCTGCAGCAATCAAAATATTTTTCCTAACAAACCATAGATTTTAATGATTTCTTCCTCTCAGCTCTGATTAGATTTTTCATTGGAATAGAACTCTATTGTTTTGGTAGCTTGATTAAGTATTGAAGTGATTTTAAAAACGTTAAGTATTGGTGGTCAAATAGGATTATGCTTTTATATTCTATCTTTTTAGCTGTGGTGCTAAAATTAAGGACAGGGTTTTTTTCATAGCTCAATTCATTCTGCAAATCCAGGTTTAAATCCATAACAGCTGGAAGTATTGGCATGTCTTAGCAATAGGCATAGCTAGTTAGAGGGAAACATTTTCAAAAGGTGTGACTCAGGACTCTAGATGGACCTGCAAGGCATTTGGACTCCTAAGCCACATAGGTGCTTTTGAAAATTGAAAGTTCTCAGTGAGCTAAAAAGACCTTGGTGTGCCCTTTACTCAAGCCTTGTTTATACTACTGCAGGCTGTCGACCTAAGTTACGCAACTTCAGCTATGTGAATAACGTAGCTGAAGTCGACGCACTTAGGTCTGCTTACCATGGTGGCAAGTCAACATCTGACGCTCTCCTGTCAACTCTGCTTATTCTTATCGTTCTGGTGGAGTCCTGGAGTCAACAGGAGAGAGCGCTCAGTGGTCAATTTACTGTGTCTATTCTAGATGCGATAAATTGATCCCCGCTGGATCGATTGCTGCCTGTCGATCCAGCCTGTAGTGAAGGCATACTGTGTTAGCTCAGGATATGGGAAGTAGGGAGCAGCTTATCTTCAAAGTACGCTTGCTGCCCCCTTTTAGTTGGCATCTCCTCCTTCAAGATGTCGAGAGTACATAAAATTCTCTAGTACATGGCACACGTGACAAGCCCAAGTGTAATTTATAGCAAAGCACCTTTTTCATCAGAAAAATATTTCAAAAGGGATAAAATTCTTAAGTATTTTTGTTGATAGTCAAAGAGTAAATTGTAATGGCACACAGACAATGTTTTCCTGTAATTTATCTTTTTTAACAACATTTAAGGTCACTATAATCATTTCACATTCTTTTAATAAATATATTAATTTCACAGTTACATACATTAATAGGATGACATTGAAATGAGTCAAGTTTATCAGAAACCTGTGTATAGCAGGTAGTAATTTAAAACTATAGATAGATATATGTATATTCCCCAACAGTACTCTTTTTCAGTAGAATATTATTAACCAAAAGGTGTTTTAAAGTCATGGCATGAAAAATCTTAAATGTAAACCTGAGTATGTTGTGATGCTAATTAACTGACTTTTCTGAAACTTATGTGATGCTTAATATTTTTCTTTTTTGTTTAATGTTAGATCATTATTCTGAAGGATTTTGGTCCTACTGGAATTAAAATAATGGAAATAAAATGCATGTGTTAAAAGTGTAGAAATGGTGAAGAATTAAATGTGAACTTACTGTACGATACTGATTCTGTTTTCAAACAATCTGTTTTGCTGTTCAGTAGTTGACATATAAAAATGCAAATGTACTGTAATTTAGCACTTTTCCCATTGGACCCTGTTCTCACTACGTCAGAGGTATGAAATGGTATTGGTGTGGGTCTGGCTACTCTTTCTACTTGTTTGTAATACAGTATCTTGCAGGATGCCAAAATTGGTCTAAATGCAACTAAAAATTCAGGGTCTCTTTGCATGATCTGTTTCCAGAAAGACATTTCATTGCCAGCTAAGTCGGTGTGTGTGTGTGTGGGGGGGGTACATTCCACTGTCCCGGCAATCATACAGCTGGCTTTAGAGTAATAATGTGAATATGCCTTTAACCTCTTTTATCCTCAAGTGCACCTAACCAGATGGGCCTGGCCATTATAGCACGGAGTGTATTTTCTGAGTCAAAACTAAGCTTATCCCAGCTCTCATGGTTATCAAAATCTGCTATGCAAGTGCCCCAATAAAATAGAAACTAATGCTTAGGGTGGTTAGCTCCAGCATGTTGTCAAGAGACCCACGTGCAATTTACCTTTCATTAACCCTGCAGGTGTCACTAATCCATTTAAATTAGATTTTCTATTCCCCCAGCCTCTTTATTGTTAGCAGCAGCAGCAATGACCATTATAAGAAGGTAATACCCAAAGGCCCATGTTTTTCCCTAGGGGCTGTCCAGATGTAGATAAGTGACTAAAGATCAAGGGCAGGGACAGAGAATATCCAGGAATGAATCTGGTGAAAAATTGACAGAGCTGTGTCAGATATTTTGTTTTAGTGGTTTTTAAAGGGGACAGAGTCAAAGCGAGGTAGTGTCAGGAATAGGGAGGTACAGGTGTGAGGGGGAGCAATCATCGCTCTCTGGCTGGCCGACTGAACTGGGGAGAATAAGGAAGTAGACGTACGATGGAGGGAGCTGATGTTGCTGAAGCGATGAGTCGGGGCAGCAGCATCCTTGATGCATCTGAGGGGTATGAGGCAGAGGGAGTAACAGCTGGAGGTTGAGGGTCTGATCTCTCAATGTGCAGGAAAGTAGGAGAGAGAAGACAGAATAAGATCCCTGGTTATGGGCCTGCGTGAGTCAGGGGAGGTTGATCTCTAGGGTGACCTAGGGAAATGGAAAAAGGATCAAGGGCCCAGCTGGGGCACGTTGGGTTTAAAAAGATGACAGGGCATTGCAGAAGAACTATCATAGATGGACTGAGATGTGGGACTGGATGGAGGGTGATTATTTGTCAGTCAGGCAGTAGATTTGTGAGCTGTGGGAGGGTCAAGGTGGCAATCAAATCCATGTCTAGAATAAGAGTAGCTCCCAGCAAGGAGGGGGCAGAGGTGGGGGCAAGGCAGTTGTCACCAGAGAGGAGGAGAAGGAGGCAGCAAAAGAGGGAGTGGAGGTGTGTTCTGAGGGCGAGAGGGAAAGGACAACAATAAACAGTAGTGCCAGTGAGAGCAGTAGAGGAAAGAGAACAGCAGGACTGTGGGGGTGGGAAAGAGGAGAAATGAAAGGGAGGAGGAGCATGGCTGAGAGAGCAAGGGCCAGTTGGCCAGCAAGGAGGAGACAACTGTACAGGTCCTGACTCTTTACGTCTTGGTTGTCCAAGGTCCCTGCAAGTTATTAAGTGACATAGGAGGAAGTGATGGCAGCAGGGTTATTCACATATTTGAACCTGGAATAGGGGGCTGGGTACCTCCCAGTGCAGCTCTTGGCTCTGGAACTCTGCCCCTGAGTCTGGTTCCCAGCTGCAGAGCAGGGCAGTCATATTCCTCCTATGCTGGGTAACATCAAAATGTTGAAACCCCACATCATGACCTCATGTTCAGACTGAGGCAGGCCATTCCATCATCCCAAGGCTGCCCACTCCATAGCACTCCTAGCTGTATCCGCAAATCTACTCAGATGCCCATTGGGGCACTTCCTCGACTTCCACATTGGGATGCTACTGCATCGCCTACATTTCAGGAAGGCTAAAGGGTTACAGCTCTTCGTTGTTGGGATTTTTGTTTTTGTTTTTGTTTTTGTAGTTCTGACATTTAATTTGTGTCTTTGTTGGCAAAATACACATTTGGTATTTGCCCATATTGAAACACAGACCAACAAATCTAGGCACTCTTTCTGAGATCATGTAACTATCAGACCCTGAATTTCGAAGGTAGGAAGAAGGTAAACTAACCCTCTCACGTAAAACATTTTAAAATCTGCAGCCTATTCTAGTGTTAACAGGGTGCAAGGTGTGACTTGTCATGTACTGTACTAAAAGGGTTCATTGATCAGTGACTGTATTGTACTATATGAAAAATCATAAATTGCCTTGTATTGTTTATAATAGACTGTACCATGTACCACAAAAATTTCCTTGTTCCAAGTTTTTTAATGATGCATGTTGCCAGTTAGGTCCTAAAATTATGTGGTGCTAATTCTTCCATACCCGATGGTGCTTTTGTGGATGCTAACTGCACACATGCTGAACAAAGCTTGAAGTTTAAAGTCTCTCTCGTCTGTTTGTATGAAGTAAACACACAAAATGATAAACTTGAATTTGTTTCAAAGTACCATTGACAATCTACTGTTTTCTATGTGTGCTTTCTTTGGGTTCAGGATTGTTTTTCCAAAAAGGAGCTCTGTTTCTATACAACGTGCTCTTGTATTTCCCCTAGGAGATGGTTTCAGCATACTTGCTCTGTAGTCCTAGCAAGGCCAAGAATCTAGGTTACTCCTCAGGTGTTTAAAATTCTTTGAACCTTAGCTGATTTTTCAATCCAATTCCACTATATATCCATGGTGTCCAACACGCTAGCAACATGTGGCTATTTGGCTGGGTGAGTGAGACTAGTTCACTATTGCAGTAGCCACTAAAGTTGGACTGGTTGGACACTATAGATTTGTATCAAATTCGCTGTTGCATAGCACACATTTACATGAACTATCTGGCATGGATACAGTCCTTAAAACCGCTACGGGATAGTTAGGTGACCAGACAGCAGTGCAGCTCTGTCTGCCATGCAAGAGTGCCAAGACACTCGATATTTCATTTCTTGTGCCAGTGGAAGAGGGGAAATCTACAGAGGCTCCTCACTCAGCACTGCAGGAAATAGAATACTCTGCATCACACAGCAGGCACTCCTCTGGCCACAAGCAGGAGTAGTGCTGGCAGCTTGCATGCAGGGTTTTCCCAATGCAGGGACCTTGCATTGCAAAGGGTAAATACTGGCAATATGGAGGATTTACCAATACACATTTGAAATCTGTGCTCATTCCTTGTAGCATGTGAGTGCCTGTGTAGCTACATTAACCCCAGCTTTGCCCACTTGAACACTGTTAACGGTAAAATGGAAAAGTGCAGTAACAGGCTCTGTGGATTTCTGCTAGCTCTGGATGGTCACACTGGACACCATTTAACTATATAAACTTGGCTTAAGCAATGAATTTCCTCAGCTCTCAAAAATCAGTTCTTCCATTTCAGGATGGCATGGATTGGTAGGATGCAAAGTCAGTGACAGAAGCAGCTCCATCATCGCTGAATTGCAGATGACAATAATTTAATTTTTGGAGCTGAATAGTCCTGGTTCTTTGTGAACATTCATTTTCCACAAATAAGAATTGGATGCATCTTGGTACCTCTCTGAGCACTCACGTAGCTAAGTCTGTTCCAGTTTTGATCACTAGAAAGTACCCATCGTGTGTCCCTTTTCTGTCAAAATAAAGGCAGTATCTGCAGTGGTAATAGATTTCTCCTTCTGAGTTTCTAGGGCAAGAAGCCAAGAAAGAAAAGGATAAGTAGGTGACCTAAACCTAAGAGGGGAATACATTTGCCTTTGACAGTACCTATAGAAATGACCAAAGCTACACTAAGAAAACAGAGTATTTCCATAGCATTTTTACTGCACTTGTTTTTCGCCCACATATATTTTACACTACTGTAAAATTAGTAGAAGCTAGAATTGCTGCAGGGAAATCTCCAGGTTCCCCATAGGACTTTCAAAACTCCCTGCCAGCTGAGGAGCCAATATTCTGATGAGTCCTTTGGTCTTGGTTTTAAAGTAATGGGGGAGGAAAAGGAGCTGCTTTTTGGAGAAAAAAAATCCAAATATATTTTATATCTATTTGAAAACAAAGTCTGATATTTACCCCGTTATCAATTGAATTTATATATTGTTTGCCACAATATTTGTTCTGTCTTAAAATAAATTTGCTTACTTGTGTAGTCTTAACAGTCTGTCTGGTTTTTATTTTTGAATCTCATTTGTATATGGGTGGGTTTCATTGAAAATTCATTGCGGTGTATGTGTCTTTCATCTAACGTGGATTCTTTCTGTGAAAGGACAAGGAAACGCATCTGCCTAAGAAGGGGGAGAATACCAAACTCTTTGCATTTTTGGTATTCATTTTGCCAGTTTTCCTCTTTTACTGCTTTTTCAGTAGCTTTCATCATTGAACTCATCTGCATTGTAAGTGTTGTTGCATAATATCTTAATGAGTTAAGAGCTGAGATATTTACTAAGAGAGACCTTCAGATTAAATTCTAATCTTAGTTTTTTGCTTTAGTAGTTAAATTATTTATGGGAATGAGTTCACTGAGAGTAACATCAACAACAACAAAAATGGGAAGATTTTGCAAAATCATCTGTCTAAAATGCAAATACAATATAATATTCTTTCCTGTACTAATATACACAGAAGAGTTTTACAACCAATCGCTGAGGGAAAAATCCACCATTGAAAGAAGTGGAGCCTGAGGTAATTCTTAGGGTCCAAATGTTTTAGTGAACACTAGAGAATGTGTGTTTTAAAGGTCAACTTGTCGGGGGGCTTAGAGGTTGGTGGTGGTACCCACTCCTACTACTAACACCCATGGGCAAATGTTATGATACAATTTTATCTAATATTGAACTGTTTCATTTTCCCTTGCTCAAATACTTCATTTTCAGACGTTAGGCCAGGAGCCCTATGTACTGACCAGGAACCATTTTAATCCAGTTCTGCACGCATACAGAGGCTGGCAGGCCACTTGGGATGGGGACTAACCATGTCTACAAGTCCTTGGCCACGCTACATCGTTCCCTGGTTTGTTGAGGACAGGTGACCACCACAGAATAATGCAGGGGACCATTGTTGATCACAAGGATGGTCAGCTTCCCTAGTATGTGGACGGAGCACGCTTTCCTTAGTTTCTCTCCCCATTTTAATGCAAATAAACCTTTTTCAATAATTCTCCTCTCACTTTAGCCTAACCTGTTTTGGTTTTTTTTAAGTCCTTGTACTTGCTCCGCATCACGTCATAGTTTCCATGCGCTTGTAGGCTCTGCAGGGGACTTACTCCATGACCTTGGACAAACTAACCTCTTTTTGCCTTTGTTTTTCCAACTGCAAGATAGAAACAGTATTGACTGCCTGGTTTTGTTAAGCACTCTGACATCCACAGCTAGGAAGTGCTGAGTACTGGTAGATGACCTTCAAAGGTGAGCAACCCTGAGAACAAGTTAATTGTGTTTTTTTTTAAATGCATTTATTTTGCTCATGAACGGAGGTTGTAAAATTTACCAGACATCTAATGGACAGAGGTATGTGTGAAATATGCTGTTGGGGTTGTGATTTGCTATGAACTGTCTGTGGCTCATCAGAGTTATCAGTGCAGTTGACTGAGCCTACATCTCTGGGTAACAGGTATGTCTGATACTGCACTGGTATGCACAGTAGAAGTGCCTACAAAAACTAGATCGCTATAGGCTCTTATACTGTGCTCATCACTGGTATCGGTGAGCTTTCCAGTCATGAGTTGAGCAAAATGTCTAATATTTGTCACTTGTTTCTCCCCAAGGGGAGAAGCGTGTGCAGGCGGAGTACCTTCTGTTTTGCATTTTTCAAACATACATGTTATATGTCTTTTAGAGAAAGCAGGTCAAAGACACAAACCTAGTATTTGGAGTGGAAGGCAGGGAGGTTCATGATGGGTACTTAGTTCCTGGCACAGTTCGATAGTCTTGGGCTGATTTTCAAGAAAGCTCTGGTTTCCTAGGGTGTGTCTTCATTGCACCCGGAGCTGGAAATAAGTGCTATTCCAAAGTATCCCTTACTCCTTGTGGCAAGAGGTTTACAGGAACATTGGAATAGAGAGCCCATTATATTTCGAAATAACGGGCTTGCTCAAAAGATGCGAAATAGCTATTTTGGGATGCTTCCAGTATCCCAAAATAGCTCCACAGTGTAGATGTAGCCCTACAGTTGAACATTCCTTTCATTGTCATACACAACTGTTATCCATTTCCCTCCACAAAGAAATCAGTTATAGCTACAGGCACAAATAGGCTTCCACATAAAAACAGAAGACAAAGCTGAAATACAAGTTATCTGGGACCACACCATGTCGAGAACTCTGTATAACATACACACAGACATGTAGTGGCTGAATCGTATAACTACAAGCACCCATCTTTTACAGGAAGGGTCCCCATAAATGAAGCACTAAGCATAGTCCTGTAGAGAAGCCCAGCCCGCGGCCACTGTCAGCTGCTCATACAGGATTTCTGCTGGTAAGACTTCAAGGCCAGAAAGAGCCATTAGGGCATCTAGTCTGGTCGTCTTGTGTATCACATTTCAGCTGATCATCACTGTATTGAGACCAATAAATGGCGTTTGGCTAAAGCATATCTTTCAGAAAAGGTTCCAGTCTGGTCTTAAGCTATCAAGAGATAGAGAATCTACTGCTTCCCTTGGAGTTTGTTCTAATGGTTAACCATCCTCACTGTTAAACATCTGTGTTTTATATCTTATTTGAATGTGTCTGATTTCAGCTTGTAGCCTTTGATTTTTGTAATACCTTTAAAGTACCTGGCATTTTCACCCGGACCAGCACTTACACTAGAATCAAGTCATTGCTCAGTCTTTTTAGTAAGTCAGGACTGCACGCTGTATTCCAGTGTAACCCACCAATATCATAACCAGAGATAATACTCCTTTCTTCTCTTCTCTACTCCCCTGTTTATACATCAACAGGTTCCATCACCCTTTCTTGGGAAAGCATTACAATGCGAGCTTATGTTGAGTTCCTTGTTCACCATGACCCCAAGTGCTTTTCAGAGTCACTGTTAGAGAGAGAGCTTTCACTTTCTATAGGTTTAGCCTGAATTCTTTATTCCTAGCAGTATGACCTTGCATTTGACTATAGACAAACACCTTTTGTTTGAATGTGCCCACACAGTGATCCAGATTGGTTTGAGGGACTGCCATGCCCTCGCTTTTATTTACCACCTCCTTCAGTCATCAGCCTATTTTATCAGCAATGATTTTACGCTCCCTTTCAGACCTTTTGGAACAGGGGTGGCCAACCCATGGCTCGTGAGCCACATGCAGCTCTTCTCCCCTAAAAGTGCGGCTCGCGAAGCCACTCCTGCGCCTCCCTCCCAAATGGCCCCCGCCCCTGGCTCCCCTCCCCCCCGGCCCCAGACTCCCCTGTGCTCACCGGGGTGGCGATTCAAAATGGCGCCCAAGATGGCAGCTGTCGACGGGAACCTGATATGGCCAAAAAGCCTAAGCTTGTTTTCTTAAAGGGGCAGCCTCCCTTTTTTTTTTTTTTTTTTTTTGGCTCGACAATTCTGGTGCGGGCTCTTCGCATTTTTTCCGCCACTGTTTCAGCTCTCTTTGTTAAATGGGTTGGCCACCCCTGATTTAGAACAATATTGAATAGTGGCAGGCCTCATGCCAGTGACCGCTAGCCAGTTCTTGTACCCTTTAGCGTCTTCCCTATGGATTTTGTGCAGTGCTAGTTGTGTGATCAGAATGTTGTGGTACTAATTCAAACACCAAAAGTCTAAGGATGTGGCAGCTAAACAGTTACCTTTATCAACCAAACGTAATCTTGTCAAAGAAAGAAAATGGGTTTGTTTGCCAGCCCTCATTTTCCATAAAACTATGTTCACTGGCATTAATTATATTCCTATCTACCACTCAGGGCCACAGTTGTCGTAGAGGGTTCCCTAACTGGTGACTGCTGGACTAAGCCATACTGTCCTCAAAACGAGCCCCCACCTGGCAGCTGATTCTTCTCTGAGACCTGCACCCCCTGTTCCTCTGTGGCATCCAGGAATGCCCAGATGTATAAAGCTCTGATTGCCCCAGCTCCCAGGCTGTGCCTTATGTGAGACATGCAAAACTACGTGCCCATAATTAGAGTCCTGTGCAGATACAACATTTTGTATCAGCAAAAATGAGCCATGGATAGCCGCGGATTTGCAGGACTCTACCTATAACGGTGGTTTTCTATACATCTTCAGAAACAAATATGGAACATGCCTAGTGCTAACCACATCCTTCTGGATGTTTCTGGATTCCTCTGAGTTACCCTGCCCTGCTCTACATTTGTACAAAGACAGAGAGGATCCACACAAAAGCGTGCCCCCTTCGCTATTGCTTCCTGCCCTTTCTGTTGGGAAGGCGGGGAGGGGAATAGATTGCTGCAGGATGAAGCACATGGGGTGACACCTGCAGCAGAAGAAGGCCACGTAGGAAGGTTAGGATGATGTCATAGGAAACCCCAATAGCCCAGATATGATGTTATGACCTCTCCTAATATCCAGTTGATAGGCTTACCTTTCCTGCAGAGGGAAAAGGATAAGTTTTGGTGGCAGGCTCAGAATTCTTAAAGCAGTTCCTGATAAGTACTGTAGCACTGCTCTAAGAAATGATCAACACAGTGAGAGAGACAAAGTGGGTGACGTAATATTTTTCACTGGATCAGCTGCTGAGAGTGGAAGAGACAAGCTTTTGGGCTTCACAGAGCTGCTCTTCAAGTGTGAAAAAGCTAGCCAGTGTGTCACGGTGAAGTACAAAGCCTGCAGATATCGCTCCTTGAATGCCCCCTTTGAATTATGTTTTTTGTTGATTGGCACCAGAGGAGAGATGATTGGCTTCCATTCCACCCAACAGAGGGCTGTGGTGAATGTGGGCCAACACACCAGCTAATGGGATTTTGTAAACCCAGAGCAACTCATCACACACCAAGGAAGAAATTACTTTGCCTCTTAAGAAAGCTCTGTATAACAAGTTAATGCCATACCATTACATATCATTACTTAAACAATTACAATGAAAGAAAAAAATCTGTAAATTCTTGGCTAGAACACAAGGAAGACCCTAGATAAAGCATTGCATTTATCACCATGCATAACATGGTATGACTGAGAGAGGGCAGTGTAGAAGCTGTGTCCTTCTGCAGGATTGGCTGACCATGAACACTGCTGCTACTTTAAAAAAAAAAAAAAAAAAAGTCAGTCCCTGGATGGTTTAAATGACAAAAGCTATCAAAGGGCTTTTTTAACATTGTTGTTGGTCTTTCTGGAGTGTCCATTAGAGTAATACCAGCACTTATATAGTATTCCCAAACACAACAACAATATTGGCCAATAGTGAAAAACGACATGCAGCCTCATCGACACAGGACATTTTTTTCCCCAACAGTTTTTTTTTCCCTTAAGAGTCTTATCCTTGAGTCTTATCCACATTGCTTTGTCTAAAACAGCTTCAGCAACAACTTCCCTTGTGAATCAGAGTATCCATTCAGCACTGCACTTCTTAACTAAAACTTGACATGTCTGAAAACTTAAACTAAACAGGCACTAGTTCTGCTTTGCAGATTCCTCCTGCGACCTGCCTGGTTTGAGATCCAATCCCAGATTCTCAGGTAAGTATTTAAATACAAGTTTTTATTACAGAAATGAAATCACAACACTCTGAAACTGTTGGTCGATCACTGTGGGACAAGCCATCTAGCAAATAACTCCTAGCCAGACAACTACTTAGCTACTAATCAGGTCATGCCAAAGAAGTGACTAATGGGATACAGTATATAAACAACTGATGAACAATTGATTAATATGTACAGAGCATGAGGAATTATTGATAGGTAAATAGATTAATAAATTAGGAATTGTTTCTGGGTAAACTAGTAACTATTGCTAGCCAGAGTAAGACTAATACCCTTCACATAAATCGTAACTTTGAGACCCACACTCCTCAGGTTAGGGGTCCCTACTGCACATATGCAAATCCACAAAGATCAGACAATGGACATTTTAATTGAGACCCCCCTAAGCTGTCTGTACTCACTCTACTGGTCTTACACTGTTAGTGCAGCCTACAAGAACAGTGCTCAAACTAGAGTTTTGTTACTCCACTGTGGTATTTTTGCTTTGTTTTTGCTACACTAAAGCTGCCTTGGATACTATGTGTTTGTCTTTTATTTATTTTTTTGCCATGGGGTAAGGGAAGAAAGGGTGCGGCAGAGATGGTTGAGGGGTGGAGATAGGAAACATCAATCAGTTGGGTGGTAATGGTACATTCGTGGCCGTTCCTTATAGTACACAGATGTACTATGAGCATTAGCATAGGGCTTCTCCCCCTCCCGCCCCCCGGCAGTTTTATAATTCAATTTCAATTCCTTGGCTTTGGCCAGGCATTGGCACATGTCTCGGTCTCCCTCCTACGCCATTAACTGTGGTAACTGCTGGAAATCTCTCCAGTGCCTAGTGGAAAGATGAGACTGAACATGCTTCTCTTCTCAGAGGGCAAGGAGATGCAGGATTTCTGTGGGAGCATCAGGCATAGTGGCTGGAACGGACTCCGGGTCTGTGAACTTGCAATGTATTGGAATTGGGGGAGGAAGAAGGGGAGAAGGAGACATCCTGTCAAGATGAACCTGGAGCAATGGAGATCTCATAGGTAACCAGACCAGCTTAGCCAGATGTGAAGCAATGCAACATGGGATAGCAGAGGGACTACCTGAAATAGGAAGTGGGCTGTGTCAACCCAAACCTTAGGGTACGTCTAGACTACACGCCTCCGTCGACGGAGGCATGTAGATTAGACAGATCGGCATAGGGAAATGAAGCCGCGATTTAAATAATCGCGGCTTCATTTAAATTTAAATGGCTGCCCCGCTCTGCCGATCAGCTGTTTGTCGGCAGATCGGGACAGTCTGGACACGCTGCAGTCGACAAGGAAGCCTTTGTCGACCGGCGCAGGTATGCCTCGTGAAATCAGTCGACGGAGGCATGTAGTCTAGACGTACCCTTAATGTGGTATAATTCACTTTGAAATAGCCATGTCATCACCAAAGTGGATTAATTACAACTAGATAAAACACAAGTCAAAGCAAAAAAAAAAAAATTTGTGTGTGGATGCAAAGTAGTTCATGCTTAAAAAAACCCCTACAGATGCCCCCCAAAAAATCTCCTATATACACAAGGCCTCGTACCAGAATAACAGGGAGTTACATAAGTAACTGCACCAGTATAACTGTAAAAACTTGCCTAGGTAGACAAAGCCTTAGGCTGCATGGCTATTTCAGAATATTGGAGGTATCCTGAAATAGCTACCCCGTGTCTACACAAACTGCCCGTTACTTTGAAATAACAGGCGCTGCTATTTTGCCATCCCAGTAAACCTCATTGCACGAGGGATAAGGGATGGCTTGAAATAGTGTGTTATTTTGAAATCTGGCACTGTGTAGAGGTGCCGAATTTCAAAATAAGCTATTTCGAAATAGATTTGAAATAATTTTGAGTAGACGCATTCTTACAGAGCCAGGACCTTCATCTCGCTAGATGTGGGCTGGGATTCTGTGAGTACTGTGAAGAGCTTATGTAAAGACTAAACCAGAAGAATCAGTTGCAGTGCACAAGTGCTACTCACACACACAATCCAGGAATTATTCTGTATGTACTTGAGTGCCATCTACTGGCACTTCATTAATTATTTACATCTCTACAACCATCCAGTGCTCCTGAAACATCTTGCTTCCTGTCATGGACACTAGGTAATAAACTATACAGTATTTAAACAACTAAGCCATTTCTCCAGATCTCTGCCAGATCATCTGCATTCCACTCTGAGGCTACGTCTACACTGCAGGCTTGTTGCGCAATAAGCTTTTTGCAGAAGAGATCTTCCGCAAAAACTTCTTGCGCAAGAGCGCATCCACACTGCAAAAGCGATGCGCTTTTCCGCAAGAGAGCGTCCAGACTGCATGGATGCGCTCTCGCAAGAAAGCTCTGATTGTCATTAAAACAATGTCCTCCAGGGCACCTGTACTTCTTTCGATAGGCTGTTTTTGCGCAAAAAAAACCCCGTTTCCCGTCCATACACACCTTTTTGCGCAAGAGCTGTTGCGCAAAAAGGAGTTATTCCTTGTAGAAAGAGGAATACCTATACCACAAAAACCCCTCTGTTCTGTCAATTCACTGTAAATTTTTTTGTGCAAAAACGTGCTTGAGGTGTGGATGCTCTACAAGCTTTTGCGCAAAAACGGCTGGTTTTGCGCACAAACTCTGCAGTGTAGACATAGCCTGAGCTCTGTCCTTCTGCTCTTTGCCACAAGATTTTTCTATCTCCTTTATCTGCTCCCGAGGGTTGTGAGTCTTTCCTGCATGTGCACACAACCCTGGGTGAGGGGCCTCGTCATCTCTTTAAGAGCAGCTGCTCCCTGAGTGACTGCAGGAGAGGAGGGCTGTGGTGGCGGTACAGGTGTCCTGTACATCTGTCCCCAGTGCCCTGTTTATGACCATGATACTACTTCTGGCATATCTTTCCCTACCACCCATCTCTGGTCTCTGACACTAGGCACCAGCTGCCTTTCTACTGGCTGTCCTGCCTGTGAGGTGAGGGTGCGGCAGAGAGGGCAGGGAAGGGTTGTGAGGGGACTATAATGGCAGTTCAGTGGGGTGGCGTGGGTGCAAAGAGACATGCAGCAGGCGGTGGGGTTAACCCTTTGTTTCCATTAACTTTCCTTGCTATCATTTGAGTCTGTTCTTTGTCAAATACCCTTATGCTTGTTTTCACTGTAAACAGACCTCGGTGCGGGGGTAAGGAAGCTGGGGTCTCAGGCATAGCTAGCTGCTGTGCCACCCAGTGCCCTCAGCGTAGAGCAGCTGGGAGTTGGGTGTGTCCAGCGGAACCTGCAAGGATTTGGTGTTGGAATAGGCCAATGGGTAACCTGTACGAGGGGGGTGCTGGGGAGGGGGCCAGAGGTGCTCTGGCGATGCAGTGGGATGACCTAGGGTGCAGCAAAGATGCCAGGGGTTGCAGCAATCAGGGGGTGCACTGGGGAGGCGGCACGGCTGACACGGGGGGGGCACTGGGCTTGCGGGGGTGCGGCCGCGTGAGGCCGGGAGCCGAGGGGGCAGGCGCGAAGCGGGGCGCGGCTGCATGGCAGGGGGCAGCGAGGCCCCAGCCCCGCCAGGCTGGTCCGGCGCGCCCAGCCCGGGGCCGCGCACGTGGGCGGCTGGCGCGGCGGCAGCGGCCCGGCGGCTGGGGGATGGTGCTGGCTGCAGGTAGGGGGCTGCGGGGGGGTCTGGGACCCGAGGGCTGCCCCCCAGGTGCCGGCTCGCGCAGCGCGTCCGGGCGGTCGGTGTCCCCCGCGCCCCTGCCTAGGCACTCGCCCCCCGGTTCCCGCCAACGAGTCTCGCCCCATTGTCTGTCTGGGCCAGCTCGCGTGGCAGCGTGACACGGGGGGCAGGGGGCTTGTGTGGGCGGGGCCGATACGGGAGGCCCAGCACAGAGGGGTGACACGGGGGTGCAGTAGGGAGGGAATGACACGGGGGTGCAGTGGGGAGGGGGTACAGTGGGGAGGGAATGACACGGGGTGCAGTGGGAGGGTGCAGTGGGGAGGGAATGACAGGGGTGCAGTGGGAGGGTGCAGTGGGAAGGGGGTGACATGGGGTACAGTGGGAGAGGGGTACAGTGGGGGTACAGTGGGAGGGAATGACAGGGGTGCAGTGGGGAGGGGTACAGTGGGGAGGGAATGACAGGGGTGCAGTGGGGAGGTGCAGTGGGGAGGAGTGACGGGGTGCAGTGGGAGGGAATGACAGGAGGGTGCAGTGGGGAGGGTGCAGTGGGGAGGGGTGCAGTGGGGAGGAATGACACGGGAGTGCAGTGGGAGGGGGTACAGTGGGGAGGAGGACACGGGGTGCAGTGGGGAGGTGGTGACATAGGGGTACAGTAGGGAGGGAGTGACACGGGGTGCAGTGGGGAGGGGGTGACACGGGGTACAGTAGGGAGGGGTGACACGGGGTGCAGTGGGGAGGGGTGACACGGGGTGCAGTGGGGAGGGTACATTGGGGAGGGAGTGACATGGGGGTGCAGTGGGGAGGGGTGACATGGGGTGCAGTGGGGAGGGGTACAGTGGGCGGGGTGACACGGGGAGGGGGTGTAGTGGGAGGTGTGATGGGGGCAATGGGGAGGGGTACAGCGGTGAGAGTTGATGGGTCAGTGGGAAGGAGGTACGATGGTGAGGGGTGACACGGAGGTGCACTGGGGAGGGAGTGACATGAGTGTGCAGTGGGGAGGGGTGACACGGGGGTGCAGTGGAGATGAGGTGATGGGATTGTGTAGCTCCGGTCTGACCCAAGGATCACCGGAAAGGCATCTGTACACCTCTGGGATACAGGTATTCCTTGGGTGTGATGTTTATGCCGGGGTGCATCCTATCAACTTTGTGCGGGAAGCCGGTACCACAGAGCTCTTTGGCATCAGGACAAGGAGCGTGTGTGACTGCGAGGGCCAGTGGCAGTAGCCTATCTATTGGAAAAACTATTCACAGGGCCTTCAGAGCAGGTCACACAGAGGTACATGCCTCCAAGCAGCTATCACTAGGCAGGAGGTGGGGTCACTAGGCAGGGTGTATTGTGTGGTTGACAATCAAAGGTTGTTGGGAGACAGAATTTTCAGAAGAACACAGGAAGGGAGAGTTTTCAGATGAACATCAAAGGCCTGCCCGGTTTGGTGGTCTGTGGGGGGTGAGACCTCCTGGCTTCCTTCAGCTGGGAAGTCAAGCTGCAGGGGTGGGGCACTTGAACTTGTGAAAGGCGGGTCTCTGACATCCTGGTTGAAGGATGGGAAAGGCTTTGAGTGAGCAGTGCTGTATTAGATAAGAGGCAAGCGTTTTGTCAGTTGGGTTTGAGCTCTAGAATGCATGCGGTGGCATTGATCTTGTCTGTAACCCTTTGTGGTCATTCATCTTACTTGCTTTCATAGGAACCTGTTGTTTGTAAGAGAATCTCATTCCCATTTTCACTGTAAATAAATTGAAATCTGTGTGTGTGGGGGGGAGGGTTATGTATGGCTGGTGGGTCCAAGGTGTAACTAACCAGCTGTTCCTTTGCGAGCAGGGTATCAGGGAGTTTAAAGAGTATCCAGCAGATCAGGGATTGGGGAAGGGCTGCTAGTTGAGCAAGGGGGAAAATCCCAGGACTGCTGATGCCGACCAGGGTGCCCACGTCTGGTGGCATGATTTTCCTTGCATGCTCCATGCTCATGGAGGCAGAGTGACCCCCTACCCCCTGTCTCTTTGACCTTCTCCCCATACCTTCTGTGTACCACTGACCTGCTCCCCCATCCCTGCTCCTGGAGCTACTCCCCTGTGTCCCCAAAGCTACTCACCCTGTGCCCTGACCAGGGGTATTATATAAGGGGGATGACATGGGGTGCAGTGAGGTGGGGAGAGGGTGACATGGGGGTACAGTGAGAGAATGCCATGGAGGGTGCAGAAGGGAGGGGAGACATGGGGGGCCCAATGGGCTGCAGGGGTGCAGTGGTTGTACAGCAGGGAGGAATGCAATAAGGATGTGCAGTGGGGAGGGGGTGCAGCACTGGTGCAGTGGGGTGACAGGTACAGTGGGGGAAGGAGTTATGGTGGCAGTGTAATGACTTGGGGTAGAGCAGGATGACACGGGGTTACCTCGCAGAGGGGTGCAGTGGGCTGATACGATGGGGGGGTGTACCATTGGGCAGGTCTCCTGTGCCCTCTCCGCAGTAGGTTTTTCTGGGTGCTGCCCTGCCCCATTCTGACACCAGTTGACTGTGGCATGTGGGGCCAGGCCTGCTGCTGCCCCAAGTGTGCTGCACCCAGCAGGAGGTGGCAGTGGTGGGGAGCACACCGATAATGGACTGGGGAGGATTGGGGAAACAGGGCATGGCGCTGCCAGGCAGGCTGTGAAGCACAGCGCCCTGAGATGGTGCTGGCTGATACAGAAGATACTGAGTGACTCCATCTTGTATCCCTGGCCGCCTTCTTGAATGAGCAAGAGGCACCGACTCCAGGAGTGTTTCAGGGCTCAAGCAGAAAAAAAACGAGTGGGTACCCAGCCAGCTACTGCGGTTTGGCAGCAGGGGGAGGGATGGAGAGTGGTGGGTGAGTGGGATCTTGGCAGAGGAGCACAGCAGGATCAGGAAGAGGTGGAGCGAGGGCTGTATCTCATGAGTGGGGACAGAGAATAGGACAGGCCTTGGGGCAGGACACCCTGAGGAGAAATAAAAGTCAGCACCCATCTGACTCCACCATTAGATGAAGGCTGTAGGACAGACAGCACTAAAAATGGGCGGGAAAACCAAATAATCGGGAAACGGGTAGTAAACAGTGATGACTCAGCAGATCCTAACACTGTGATGTAAATAACTGTTGCAAGTTTAAAAATAGAATTGACAGTTAGCAACAGTAAACTGTCAATCAAGCCTGTCTGGCCTATATGAGTGTGTGGCGGCTTCCCAGAGGCTGGGTTGTGCAGTGGTGACAGATTCTAGACCACGGATGGGGAACCTAAGGCCTGGGGGGCCAGATGCGGCCCCCAGCTTGCCTGGATTTGGCCCCCGAGGCTTGAGGCTCCCCCCAGCATTGGGGAGCCTGCGCTGGTGCTCCAGTTCCCTGCCGTCCCGCCACAGGGCTGGAGCACAGAAAGTCTACTAGCCTGGGCTCCCCAAAGCTCTGGTATGTGAGGGGAATGTGGAGAATGTCTTTCTCCTTCACAGTCACCTCAGCGAGGGTGTTTTTTTTTTCTTTTGCTTCTCACTTGTGTGTGGCTCCTGACTGATTTTTCTGTGGGTCAGCGGCCCTAACCCAAAAAACATTCCCAACCCCTGTTCTAGACAGACAAAACAGATTTGTGTGACTACAACCTTGCCAGACAACCCAACAGCGTACTGAGATTTAGCTGTCATTGTAGCCTATGCTCATATTTATATATAAAATCTCTTGTAGTTTTCAAGGAATTGTTCAAACTGCCTGCTCTCTCTTGAACTCGACTGAATTGCTCTGGGGGAAGGGCATCTCGTCTCTTGTTTGCACATGTGTGCATGAGAGAAAACTAGGTTAATGTGAATAGCCAGAATAGCCTCTCTCTCTCTCTCTCACCCCCTCACACACATTGATACAGCCAGGGGTCAGAGTGTGTAGCAGGGATAGCCCGCTGAGGCGTGTCGTAACATGAGAACCTAAAACATAAGCCACAGGCCTGACCAACAATAGTCAAGATTTTGCTAATATAAAGCAAAATTAAGCTGTGAGTAGGGTTGCCAGTTTTGAACTGGACAGTCCAGTATTTGAGATTTCTGTTTGGGAAACAAATTGAGAAAATATAAATGTCCAGTATTTTCTAAATAAGATGTAATATAGATTGTGATGTAATGTCAAGTGTGTCTGGTATTTTTGTTGAAACCATCTGGCAACCCTAGCTGTGAGCAAGAAGCAGGGCCTGCTCAAAGAACTAGGCACAGACAGGCTAGTCTGTGTATATCTATGGTGAAGAGACGTTCCTTCCAAAAGACTGTCTAAGTGTAGGTTTTATTCACCTGGATGGGTGTTAGCAAAATCTTGGCTTCAATAAAAAATGACATTATTGGAACATGGCCTTGAGGGAGTTGTGTTAACTAACATAGTGCTTACTACAACATAGCAATAGTTAGTGCTCAACATTGACAAGTTATGTTAATTTTGGAAACTTGGACCCAATTCCCTGAGTAGCAATAAAAGGATTCTACCTTTCTCTAGTGTGTGACGCTAAGTCTACACTGCCTCTTTTTTGCGGAAGAGGCAATGCAAATGAAGCGCTCATTAGCAACTTCTCGGGCTTCATTTGCATAATCTCTTCTGATGCTTTTTGCAGAAGAGGTTTTTGCTAAAAAAAAAAAGCAGTGTAGATGGGTCCGTTTTGCGCAAAAAAACCCTTTTGTGCAAGAACCCTTATTCCTTAAAAAATGAGGTTTACAGACTGAGGACTTCTGAAAAGCTCAAAAGGCATGAAGAAGGTATTGGTGCCCCTGGGATGGGGAGACAGGATGTTACAGGGAATCTCTGGGTGTCCTGGGTTAGCTCTATAGAACAATTGCTGGAGTGTCACCAATTTTTTAGTGTATGCCTCTGCAAAAAAAGACTTTTATGAAAACAATGAATGTAAAGCTTTCTTTTCATTGCAGATCAGGGGATGCAGACATTTTTGGGATCCACATTCTAAATGTTACCTTCTTTTCCTCCTTCCTTTTTTCCTTCTTTCCAATCAGCCCTGTCCGTGTTCCTTTTTTATAGTAATAGATATGTAGCCATGTTAGTCTGGTCTAGCTGAAACAAAAAACAGAACTATGTAGCACTTTAAAGACTAACAAGATGGTTTATTAGGTGATGAGCTTTCGTGGGCCAGACCCACTTGAATGTTAACCACCTAACCTCAAGATGATTCTTACCAACAACCACAGGACATACCCCACTAACATCAACCCTGGAACTTTCCCTTGCAACAAACCCCGTTGCCAGCTTTGTCCACATTATTCACTCTGCTGATACCATTATTGGACCTAACCAATTGAGTTATAAGATCAAGAACACATATTCCTGCTCATCCAGAAATATAATTTATGCTATCATGTGCCGACAATGTTCGTCTGCTATGTACATTGGACAAACGTCTCAGACACTTCGCCAAAGAATCAATGCACACAAAACAGATATTAGACAGGATCACAAAGAAAAAACAGTTTCTTGCCATTTCAACCAGAAAGGGCATTGTCTCAATGACCTGATTACCTGCATCCTGCTTCAAAGACCTTTTAACACCAGACTTGAAAGAGAATCCTCTGAACTGTCATTCATGCTTAAATTTGACACTTTATACCTAGGTCTTAACAAGGACCCTAATTACCTTACCTATTACAAAGATAGCTTCCCCAATTATCACCTCTAATATCATTAGCTCACAGACATTTACCTCCCCCCCCATCCCTCTTCTGTTCTGATATTTGATTTGTCCTTTTCATATGTGTTCATTTTTTTATTGTATCCTTTGGTATATATGGTCGTGCCAATTTTCTTCCACAGTTTGATCTGAGGAAGTGGGTCTGGCCCACGAAAGCTCATCACCTAATAAACCATCTTGTTAGTCTTTAAAGTGCTACACAGTCCTGTTTTTGTTCCTTTTTTATGTCCTCGTTTGCCTCCCTCACTGTTTTTCCTTTCTTGCCTTGCTTCTCATAGTAGCAGCAGAAAGCAATGAGTGACCCTGCCGGTCTGCCCTCTGGTGGCCCTTATGTTTACATCGCATTAAAAAACCTCCAGCACTAAGCCCGGAGTCTGGCTCAGTTGACTCAGAATTGGGCTGAGGGGCTAAAAACAGTATAGATGTTCCAGCTTCAGCACTGAGACCAATCTGCTTATGGGGTTTCCGAGTTCAGAATCCAGCCTGATCATCTACTCTGCAGTTTTTACCCCAACAAGTTGAACCCCTGTGAACCCACGTCAGTTATGCTGGAACAACTGCATGACCGTGCTGGGGGTCTCTTCGTGCAATGTAGACATACCCTCAGTGACCACCATCACAGGTTGCAGTTCTAGAAGGAGCCAGGCTAAGCATCAGATGTTAGCAGGAAAGATCAAGAGAAGAATTGTTCTTCTGCTTCATGAACAAGCAGCTTTAGCTGTACTGCTGCATAAACTAGATGAGGTCAGCCCCGGCTGGGGGTGTAGGGCTGGCCTCATCTAACTAGCTCAGCTTAGACCAGCATTTCTCCAGTGTGGCCACAAGGGGGCTTTTCTAGGGACCACAGCCTCCTGAGAAAATGATTGATGGTTGGGGGGAGAAACTGTGGGGCTTCTCTTGTGGCTGTCTGAAGGGGATGGGGCTTGACAACCTACTGAGCTTCAAACGCCAGAGGAGCAGACAGCTAGTGTGAATTCCTGCACCTTCCTGTGGGTTTCAGGCTTCACCTCCCCCCCCATAGCCCCTGCTCCCTCTCCTTGCCCCTCACGCACACACCCCATCACTCCTGTCCCCGCTGCCTCCCCAATCCCATCCAAGGCTTAATTTGTCCCTCAGCTGAACAGGGTATAGTAAGCCTGCTGTGAAAAGTGGTATTTGCATTTGTTTTATCTCTTTTCACTGCCTCACAGGTAGCTAGTAAGTCTGCTGCTTTGGAAAGTGGTATTAGCAAACATACAAATACAATGTTTTACAGAAACAGGGTTACTGGCTAGCAAGTCTTTTTAAAAAGCAACAACAACAACTAACAACAAAAGAAACAACCAAAAACAATGCTGAGAACTAGGGATGTTAAATATCAGTTAACTGAACAGTCGAGTAACCTCATGAATTCTTATTAGTCAACTATTCTATAGTCCCTGGGGGCGGGACCAGCAGCCAGTGCACTCTGGCCTCACTCCCGAGAAGACCTCTGCCACTCCACGTATCAGAGACAGTAGCACGGGGTGTTAGGTGGGAGCTGGTCTGTGAGGGAAGCCAGTTAAAAACCCAGCTCCTCTTGTGGACCTGTGCTATCACCCTGTGCTGCTGCCTCTGATAAAGAGGCAGCAGTGTGGGGTGGCAGAAGCCCCTGTCTAGGGGGTGGTCTGAGCCCCCGGACTCGGTGTGAACCGGAACTGAGCTGGGGCTGCTAGCCAGCCTGCTAAAAATTTCCTGGCAAGTGGGGGGGGGGGGAAGGGAGGGATGTGTGTAGTCTATACCATTAATCTACAAGCTTTTGCTTATCGGTTAATCGACTACACTTTTTATATCCCTTCTGAGAACATGCAAAGCATCTTATTTGTGTTTCTATTTTGTTTATGTCCAGTAAAGAAACAACTTGTACATTATTTTTATTATCGAGTTTTCAAAAAAAACCACCCCAAAAACAAAACACAAAACCCACATAAAACCCACAAAACCCGATTGCTGTGATTTGGCCATATATTTGCATTAGGGATGTGAAAGGTTAATAATTAACCTTAGCAATCTCAAATTGTCACTTCAGACATGCCACAGATTTCCTTCATTAGGCTGCGTGTTTGTGTTGTAGAAAATAATGCTGGAAAAACAAGTTAGGAAAACTTGTGAATGACTTATCTATAAAGCAAAAATAATATGAATATACTTGTCAGGCAGTTTATACAATAGTGTACAGTTTAGTTTTAATGCATGCTTAATTGTTGTGGGAAGAGGAGGAAAGGGTGCATGTTGGTGATTTGTGCTTGCGTATTGGGGGAGAGAATTAGCATTTACACTGGCGAAAAGTGTAATTAACTCCTACATAAAATAGTTTAAACTGGTTCTGTAGTTTGTCAACTTGAGGTGCATTAACCAATTTGACACCATTAGTTTTCTTTTAAGTAAGACTGTGTGTGTGTTATGTAAAATAACACTGAAAAAACAAGAATGAATGTGTGTGAGAGTTCGTGACTTATCCATAAAATAATACAGACGAGTGAGAAAAACTTAAAAAAACAAGTGGTCCTGTAGCACCTTAGAGACTAACAAAAAACATACATGGTTTCCTGAGCTTTCGTGAGCACAACCCTCTTCTTCGGCTAAGTGGAGCAAGAGGCACAGAAACCCCAAAATGTTGGGGTTATTGTGCTTCTCTGTGCCTCTTGCTCCATTCTTCTGAAGAAGTGGGTTGTGTCCACAAAAGCTCATGATACCATCTACATATTTTGTTAGTCTCTGAGGGTATGTCTACACTTGCACCCTCTTTCGAGAGAGGGATGAAAATGAAGACATTCAAAATTGAAAATGGAGCTGGGATTTAAATATCCCGTGCTTCATTTGCATATTCGCGTTATGGCGCTATTTCGAAATAACAGACGCTGTTAAGACGCGGTTATGTCGAGAGAAAACCCTTCTGTCGAAATAACCCTTATTCCTCATACAATTAAGTTTACCAGTTATTTCGAGAGAAGGGTTTTCTCTCGAAATAACCGCGTCTTAACAGCGTCTGTTATTTTCAAATAGCGCTATTTCAAAATAGCACCATAACGCAAATATGCAAATGAAGCGCGGGATATTTAAATCCCGTCTTCATTTTGCAATTTCGAATGTCTTCATTTGCATCCCTCTCTCGAAAGAGGGTGCAAGTGTAGACATACCTTAAGGTGCTACAGGACCACTCTTTTTTTAAGGGTTTTTTTTTTTTTTAAATGACAGACTAACACAGCTACCAGTTGACAGTGTGGACACACAACAGCAGTTTCCCTGCAGCTCTCTGTGAACAGCGCTGTAACTTCCATTGTTTTACATCTGCCAGCGTGGACAGGGCCGTAGACATTACAGAGGAACAGCCACCCAGACATGTTAACTACTTTTTAAAAATTTTCTAGCAATTGATAAACAAAGAGTTGTGATAAGATAAACACAACTTCTTTCTGGGGTATAATGTCATAGGATTTTTCATGTCTCTGCTGCTGTTGATCTAAGAGGCTAAGTGGCAAAGACCCTGTGTACAGTGTATGGAATCATACTTTAAAAATGTGGAAGTAAAATCCTGTGTGATACACTAGCTGAAATGTTACTAAACAAAATGGTTTTCAGAGTTTTCTTAGACAAGGGAGTTGGCTAGTTGGCTATTAATAATGTATTAACTGTAGTGTGATAGTGCCTGGCTACTCTATTGGAGGGCCGGGGTGCCATTGGGCTAGCTGTTGTACTAACATAAGGAAGAGAAGTCCTGCCCCAGAGATCTTATATTTTACAACAGTGAGAAGATGCAACAGGATGACAAATGGGGTGGGGAACAGTGAGGTGGAAATTAATTAAACTTGTACAGTCCTTGGACCTCTGTTTTCCAGAGAGCACGAGGATATATTGTTGGAGGAACTTAAGAAAGTTGGGGACTTCTGGATAGGAAGTGATGCCCTAGTTGTCTGCTAAGTAGGTACAGTTCGATGTCTCTCTGAGCACACAGTACAGCTGAGAAGATGAGATGACAGGATGGATAGAGCTGAGGAGGAGGACCAAAGGGCTGTTTCTTAGATTGTTACGTATGGCTTTCATTCTTATTTTAGGCTGGTGACAAGATGGAAGTTGAAGAAACTAAAAGAGTTCAAGTGCAGAAAAATATAAGATCAAATGAGAAGCTGCCTTATGTGCCAGCTGCTGGGGTAGAAAAAAATCCTTTGAAAACATTTACCATCCCTAAAATAAGGAGGACTGCTGATAAAGGTACGGTAAACTAGTAACAAACATCAAAACCGAGCATTTTTGTCAAGTGAAAAGTGCAAAACTGAGTGTAAGTGAGGTGTGTTATTCCAGTACTCCATCAGTAAATGGTAACACCTCAGAGCCTTGAAATCAATTGACCTGTTTCATATTTAGCACCTGTGAGATGTTGTGAACTGAGCTGATTAAAGCTCAGAAAAACCTGCTTCTTGCAGACGATAACAAATACGTTGACTTTAAATTTTTTTTGTCTAGTTTCGCTAACGCACCCAGAAAACCCTTCTCAAATGCCATGTATTCTATACCATATGAGCATCAATACATTGGGGTGAGAGAGTTGGCCAGTTTCTGAAATAAAGGAGATGCTTTCTGTGGGAATCAGACCTATCGAGGCATTGGCCTGAAACTTACCCACAGGGTTGTGGCCGTGGCTATAAAAGAAGGTGGGATTGCCCCCTCCTTATTTTCTCTGCCTGCCCTTGGACCAGCAGCGTGGTACCATTTCTTGTGGGGGGTTGCATATTTGTGTTGTGGTGTTTTGTATCATGTAGAAAGGTTTAATTTGAGTAGATGATGTCCATTAACACATTTCAGTATGCCTGTGGCGAGTGAACGTGTGTAGCCTCCTGCCAGGCTCTCTCTGGTCTGCCAGGCAGATAGTCCAGTTTATTGCATTGTGCTGTGCAATACTCAGTTGCCCTCCCTCTTTGCCTGAACTTATCCCAGTCCAGTGGAGCACCAGTCCCAGCTGCACGCCCCCCCCTCGCTTTGCGAAGCTGTGTGCAGGTAGGCTCGGCTCTGTGAGCACCACCAGGTCTCCCTCACATGGGGAGTTCTGAGGAGCTGTCAGCGAGCGAGGGAGAGAAAATGGAGTGTAATACCTCAAACTGGGATTGAACGCTCCTGATTGGGGTATCAGTCATTTGGCACCCAGATCTTTTCTTTGGCCCACAGCTTCACCCTTCCTTTGTCCTGCTTGGTATGGTAGCGCCTTGCACCTGCCAAGTGCCCAAATTACTGTACCTTTAAAACATTGATCATGACTGTAATGCTGATACTATAACCTTCCATGGGACTGAGCCCAGCTACCTGGGAGAGTCTCTTGACTATGCGCACCAGCTCGTGCCACAGAAATGTTCCTTAAGAGCAACAAACTCTGCTGCTACGTGAAATATTCAGACAACTTTCTCAGCAGCTGAGCCAAGAGTGTTGGGCAAAGTAATAGCATGACAAATGGACTCAGAACAGACAGGAAAAACACGTTGTTTTAACTTGTGCCATGCTGCCTCGCCTTTGGCTAATGTTTGCCATAATTAATTTAACAGACTTAAGACTTGTCTCCACATAAATCACTACAGCTGCACAGCGCTTCTGTGAAGACACTACTTATGCTGAGAGGAGGTTCACCTCACTGAGAGGCAGTCGGTTGGTCGATAGGAGAATTCTGCCATCAACCTGCCTGTCTACACAGGTGGCTAAGTTTGTTCAGCTGCATTGGTCAGGAGTGAGGATTTTTCCCACCTCTGAGTGATACAGTTTTCCCGAAACAATTTCCTTGCATAGACCAGGCCTTCACAACTTGCAATCAAGAAAATCTACTTATGTCCGTCTGCAGTGGGTATCGGGCAGTGTGTCAGATACTCATCACTTCCTTTGTTGTGTTTCTAGTTTCTTTAGCACCGTGCAACACTAATGAGAGGGAGTATAGTAGCATCAATCATACTCTGAGCCAGTCCCGTCTCAACACAGGATGTGACCTGCAGTCTTCTTGGCAGTTTGGTGAGATAAAACTTGTACACAATGAAGATCTGGAAAAAAAATTTGCTGCAAAAAGGTGGGTATTGTGAAGTGAATGGCAGTGAATTCACCATGGTGACTTTTCACGACTTAACCCTCTACTCTTAATAGTCATCCATCGTTCTTTCCCATTCAAGACCAGCTTCCTCCAGTAGCAAGTCAGGGATGTCATGGGGCTCACTTTACAAAGTGTCCTTCTATGTGATTTTGCTTGCTGCGTAATGTGATTTCCATGGCGTTATTTTGTTTTAAATCTCGTCCCAGCTTTTCCTACCTCCGTTCTTCATCTTCTTGTGCTTTACATAAGAACATAAGAACATAAGAACGGCCGTACTGGGTCAGACCAAAGGTCCATCTAGCCCAGTATCCTGTCTGCCGACAGTGGCCAGCACCAGGTGCCCCAGAGGGGGTGGACCGAAGACAATGATCAAGCGATTTGTCTCCTGCCATCCCCCTCCAGCCTCTGTCAAACAGAGGCCAAGGACACCATTTTATCCCCTGGCTAATAGCCTTTTATGGACCTAACCTCCATGAAATTATCTAGCTTCTCTTTAAACTCTGTTATATTCCTAGCCTTCACAGCCTCCTCTGGCAAGGAGTTCCACAGGCTGACTACACGCTGTGTGAAGAAGAACTTTCTTTTATTAGTTTTAAACCTGCTACCCATTAATTTCATTTGGTGTCCTCTAGTTCTTCTATTTAGGAACTAATAAATAACTTTTCTTTATCGGCCCTCCACACCACTCATGATTTTATATACCTCTATCATATCCCCTCAGTCTCCTCTTTTCTAAACTGAAAAGTCCCAGTCGCTTTAACCTCTCCTCATATGGGACCCGTTCCAAACCCCTAATCATTTTAGTTGCCCTTTTCTGAACCCTTTCCAAGGCCAAAATATCTTTTTGAGGTGAGGAGACCACATCTGTACACAGTATTCAAGATGTGGGCGTACCATAGTTTTATACAGGGGCAGTAAGATATTCTGGGTCTTATTTTCTATCCCTTTCTTAATAATTCCTAGCATCCTATTTGCCTTTTTGACCGCTGCACACTGTGTGGAAGTTTTCAGAGAACTGTCCACGATAACTCCAAGATCTCGTTCCTGATTTGTCGTAGCCAAATTAGCCCCATCATACTGTGCGTATAGATGGGGTTATTTTTCCGATGTGCATTACTTTACACTTATCCACATTAAATTTCATTTGCCATTTTGTTGCCCAATCACTCAGTTTGGTGAGATCTTCTTGGAGTCCCTTACAGTCTGCTTCTGTCTTGACTATCCTAAACAGTTTGGTATCATCCGCAAACTTTACCACCTCACTGCTTACCCCTTTCTCCAGATCATTTATGAATAAGTTGAACAGGATTGGTCCTAGGACTGACCCTTGGGGACACCACTAGTTACCCCTCTCCATTCTGAAAATTTACCATTTATTCCTACCCTTTGTTTCCTGTCTTTTAACCAGTTCTCAATCCAAGAAAGGACCTTCCCTCTTATCCCATGGCCATGTAATTTACACAAGAGCCTTTGGTGAGGGACCTTGTCAAAGGCTTTCTGAAAATCCAAGTATACTATATCTACTGGATCCCCCTTGTCCGCATGTTTGTTAACCCCTTCAAAGAACTCTAATAGATTAGTAAGACAGGATTTCCCTTTACAGGATTTTCCTTTGTTCTGGTTCTCTGTCCTGCTACATTCCCTTTCAGAGTCTGCCCTTGTTTGTCCCGGGACAGCTTGGGTCACAGAGATCCCCCTGAGCCTGTCTCCTGATTGGCTGATCATGTCACTGATTCACCTACCTGCCCTCTGTCTCCTGTCCTGCTGAGTCAGAAGCCCCCCCAGCACAGTAACACAGCTTTGGGAGAGCTCAGTTACAGTGACTCGTCACTACCCAGGAGCACAGCTCCAATGGAACCAAACCCCCAAATTAATCCATCTTACGCTATACACAGGTTTTACACAGAGAAAGCCAATAGAGTTTGCCGCCTTTATCAATGAAAGAGATATGTATAGCTGTTGTCCCCCCACCAGGTAACAGTTATTTACACTGGATTTAGTAATAAAATTGGTTTTATTAAGTATAAATAGTGGGATTTAAGTGGTTGCAAGTGATGACAGATGGATCAAAGTAAGTTACTAAGCTAAAATAAAAATAAAACACACCAGCTGAGCCTAATACACTAAGGGTGCGTCTACACAGCACCCTAAACTCGAAATAAGATACGCAACTTGCACTATGCAAATTGCATATCTTATTTCAAATCTATTTTGAAATAGCTTATTTTGAAATTTGGCCCATCTACACAGCGCCAAATTTTGAAATACCATGCTATTTTGAGCCATCCCTTATCCCTTGTGCAACGAGGTTTACCGGGATGGTGAAATAACGAACCCATTGTTTCAAAAAATATTTTGAAATAATGGGTGACACGTATTGACGTGGGGTAGCTATTTTGGGATACCGCTGGTGCAGTGTAGATGTACCCCATGAGAAGTTGTTATAAATTGGGGGGACGCAAAACAATGCCAGTAAGACCCTGGGCTAGTTATAGTATAGACTTGTTTTTTCTATGCAAGCCTTTGACACTTGATGGCTGTGTTAGCTGTCAAAGTGTGTAACCTCTTTTTATTTCTTTGCTAGGGCCAAGATGCGTGAAGAAGGAAGGCAAGGCAGAGAACTTGAGGAACATTTTTGCTTTTTAGTGCTGCCTTGGGATGAGGTCTCAAAAATTTACCAGGGTGGAATACATACTAGCGAATCTACAATGAAGGAATTAGGAAATCCCCTCCTTGGAGTTTATTTGTTCAGACATGTTGATGTTGCTTTGAATTATGCAAATAAGAGATGGATCAGTGCAGAACACATCTTGGTTTTCAAGGTAGGTGCCATGCAAAGAGTTGGGGAGAACATTTTCAATAGTGCACAAGTACTCTAGACGTCCATAACAGGGCAGGATCCCTCACAAACAGTCGTGGGCACAGCTTGATTGTCACTAACACCGCTGTGAGTTTTTATTTGTTCCCACAGTTCTTGTGAAGCACTTGTAATTACTGTGCCCTTCTGTTATCACTGGCCCCATGGAGCACGTCTGCCTGCAGCAGCCTTATGTCATAGTCCCCGTGCAGCCCTTCCACCTTCCATGTCCTTTTGCCACCCACAGAGTCCACTAGCAACACTTCTACATGTAATGTCCTTCCACTGCCATCACTTTTCTGTGCAGCACTTCCGCCTGCAGCATCCTTCTGCTCTCAGCCATTCGGATCCCCGTGCAGCACGTCCACCCGGGCATGGTCCTTGGGCAGCATTTCCACCTTCAGCGTCCTCAGCCACTGGGACAGTCCCGTGCCATGTGTCTACCGGTTGCATCCTCCTGTCCTCAGCTCTTTCTGCAGGAAGAAGAAGCAGCCTCACCAGCCAGAGACCTGGCTTCCCCTGGGATCTGCTAGTCTTCTCTCCTCCCCTTGTGCTTCTTTCTCATCTGATTGGATAATTAGCTCCTTAGCTCATCAGCCCGCAGTCTGATTAGCTAATAGTCTTCTTAATTAGGGCTTCTCTGTGGGAGAAGTTGGTGTCTACTGACCAGAGTGCTAGGTCACATGCTGGCTCTCAGCACTCAGTCACAGAGCTTAAATCCTATTTTTATATGTTACTGAAGAGCCACATTGATTTGTAGTGGGAGTTAGATTCATACGAGCCTACGTTCCTTCTGAAAACAAAGCTTAGCTTCCTATGCCATGTAAGTGCTTTTTAAGATTTTACCCTAGTGGATACTATTTCAAGCTAATTTCTTTGTGGTGCTCGTGAGTCATTTTGCCTCTTTAAGCTATGCTATTTGTACATTCCACAAACACAAGAAGTTATGGAGATTATTTAAAATAAAAATAGGTAGGCAGGTAGATCGTTTCCTAAGGATCTAGCTATGCTGACAATAGAAGCCTTGAAAACTGTTTTTTTTTTAGTAATGTTTCCTTAGCAGTTAGTTATTATTTCTTGGAAATCGTTCCCTTTTGTGTTCCGAATTTTCCTGCTTTCCACTAGAAATGAGTAATGTATATTTGCTTTAACCTAAACTATGATAAATTGATTAGGCATATCCTTATTAATTAGGCATATCCTTTTGCTTTATTTGGGCAGGTTCTCTTTGGAAAAGTAAAAAAAATTCAGCCACCCATGGGTAAAAAGAAAATTGCTCTGGATCCTACACCAAACTTTGATTGCCATATGTCTAGAATTGCTCCTACACTTAAAGATCCAATTGATCTGCAGGCCATTGGCTCATCGGTATGTGGACTTTTTATTTGACTTGATTTGCTTACTCATGATCTAAATAGAATTCTATAAATCATCTTTCCTTGTTCCCACATGGGAAGCACAATATGAGAATAAAATGGTAGGGCTAGATTCAGTGGTACTCTCTCTGCTTTGTGCATATCACTGACTCATAATAACGGTCAGTTACTGCATGCAGGTGTGGTTGCCTCATCTCAAAAAAGATATCTTATCGTTGGAAAAAGTTCAGAAAAGGGCAACAGAAATGATCAGAGGTTTGGAACGGCTGCCATATAAGGAGAGATTAATAAGACTGTGACTTTTCAGCTTAGAAAAGAGTAGACTAAGGGGGAATATGATAGAGCTCTGTAAAATCATGAGTGGTGTGGAGAGAGAACATAAGGAAACATTATTTACTTCTTCCCATAAGAACTAGGGGTCACCAAATGAAATGAATAGGTAGCAGGTTTAAAACAAACAAAAGGAAGTATTTCTTCATACAACACACAGTCGACCTGTGGAACTCCTTGCCAGAGGATGTTGTGATGACCAGGAGTTTAACAGGGTTCAAAAAACAACTAGATCAGTTCATGGAGGTTAGGTCCATCAGTGCTTATTAGCCAAGATGGCCAGTGATGGTGTCCCTAGTCTCTGATTGTCAGAAGCTGGGCATGAGCAACAGGGGATGGATCACTTGATGATTATCTGTTCTGTTCATTCCCTCTGGGGGGCAGCTGACATTGGCCACTGTTGGCAGACAGGATACTGGGCTACATGGACCTTTGGTCTGACCCAGTACGGCCGTTCTTATGTTCTTACGAGAGCTCATCAAGTTTAGTCCCCTGCACTCATGGCAGGACTAAGCATCATTAAGACCCGGGGTGGGGACCTTTTTCAGGTCGCAGGCTACTGACCCATAGGAAAATCAGTTGGCATATAGAACAGTTTCCATATGAGACTGGGACTTTTCAGCTTGGAAAAGAGCTGTCTCAGAGGGGATCTGATATGGGTCTATATAAAATCATGTGGGGTATGTAGAAAGTGAATAAGAAAGAGTTATTTACTCCGTCCCAGGACACAAGAACTAGGAGTCACCCAAACCACTTACGTTTTGTGACCTCTTTCTTTAAATTGCAGGTTTACTTCTATGAATACAATATACATTCGAAACCAGTGGATAAGCCTAGGCAGTGCCTTCCATATGCAATAGTAACAGTAAGGTTTGTTGGGCCGAAGGTGGAAACTGACCCTCTTACAACATCTGTGAGGTTTCTGTCTAAAGGATTTCCTAAGTATTCTGGTAAGATCCATTTAGCTGCATATAGTAACTTTAGGATGTTAAAAGGAATAAGTGCAGTGGGGAGCTAATTCTCTAAATAGCTTTGTGTTGTCATTGTTCACACTCCACCATGGATATCTCACCCTCTAATGTCAAAATTATTCTGTGCAGCACTCCATGCTACCCCTTCAAAATGGAACAGCCTAGTTCCAGCTGCTGATGGCAACAAGTATACTGGGGAGAAGGGAATGCTTCCCTTAGGGGTGCTGGGCTGCTGCTGCATATGTTAGCCAGGGCGGCTGCCTAAGTCTAAGAGGAGTGCTCAGCCTTTGTATTGCACTGTTCCTGCACAAGGATTTTACCTTTAGATTTGAAGTGTTTGGAAATCTGTACCAAAAGCTCTCGCTACAAATAAGTACACTTCATTTTTATTGCTTTTGTCATAGCAGCTATCAAATATTGATGTAATGTCTTTAGAAGAGATAATGATGCTTATTCTTTAACAGGTTGGCTAGAAGTTACAGATAGAGTTCCCCAGAGTTAAAAATCCAAGTTGCTGTTCAAATTAATGGAAGCATCATAAAAACATAAATTCGCCCATTTTCTTTCTGTGGGATTATTAGATGCAGTCTCACCACAGATTCCTACCTCCTGAAAATCCTGATCTCTATCTGCAATGTACCTATCTCAATGGTATTTGAATGCAGACAAAAATTACATATATGAACAAGTAGCCCATGGGACTGTATTCTGCTGCCCTTTCTCGTAAAAGCTGTTTGGGGTCCCCTGCTTATTACTTGTCTCTATTTTAAAATCTTTCTTCTTTTTTTTTGCAATTTCATTTTTGTCCAACGCAAACTTCTCCTGGATTTGTGTTGTGAGGGGTTTGGGGCTGGAGCAGAGGTTTGGGGCGTGGGGAAGTGAGAGCTCTAGATGGGGATGTGGGCTCTAGGGTGGGTCTGGGGATGAGGCATTTGGGGTGCAGGCAGATTGTCCTTGGCTTGAGACCAGAGGACCTCCCCCCAGCTCTCTGCCTGCCAGCAACACGGAGCTCTGGGGAAAGGGGCTTCTTTCCCCCTGCTGGCAGCGGCACAAAGCTGCAGGGGAAGGGGCCTCTCTCTTCCTGCCAGCAGCAGTAATCTCCCTAGGATTGCCAGATACTTTCACAAAAAATCCCGAACATGGTAGGAAAAAAATTGGTTGAGCCAAAAAAAAACCGGGGGACCAAAAAAGGTCTTTCGTCCCAGAAAAACATTTTACATCTCCGGTATTTTCTGGTTTTTTTTTTTAACCGGACAGAGGCCACAAATACCGGACTATCCGGGCGAAAACCAGACACCCGGCAACCCTAGATCTCCAAGTCCAAGGCCTACATGCCCCAATGTGCTGTCCTCATCAGCTCCTGTCCACTTTCTAACTCTCTTCTCTCCAGGTCCCTCTGTGCTTTATGCTTTTTTCACATTTGTTAGGTCACTTTACGATCTTAACAGTTTTATCTTCCACAGTAGTGCCCCTTTGTTCAACTCAACAATTTTGCCTTTGCCCCAGTAAGCAATGTTTGGCTGTAGATGAAGCAGAAGTAGACATGCTATCTCACATTTTGCAAAACAGAAAGGTTTTTTTCTGTGGTTTGGCAGGGTTGAGATTTTTTCTGCATCAAGTGACTGTCATACACAGAAAACTCTGAATTTGCTTTAAAGAGCAATAAGAGGAATAACTCTGGACCTCTGAGGAAGTGGGTTGTGCCCACGAAAGCTCATGATACCATCTGCATGTTTTGTTAGTCTTTAAGATGCTACTAGTCTATTTGTTGTGTGTTAATTTTTTTCTGTTACCGATTAACTCGGCTACCCCTAGGAAGCTTCTGGACCTCAGTTCTGGACATGAGAACAATATGATCATTATCCAGTAGGATTTGTATTTTGTATAGCTTCTTTCATTCAATTTATATTCCAGAATGGCCTGCACAGTTAAGCAGTGTATAGAGTTAATAAGTAAGCAGAGTGAGAGACATTGGAATCCTAGTGGAAAAGGAGAGAGGTTTTCAGATGCAATTTGATGGTGCATCTCTGAGGCAGTAAGGCAGTTTTCAGGGGCACGTGCCATACTGGCTTTTGTCCCCGTATCAGTGAGACTGTATGAAGGGATATAAAATAGGAGAGGCAGTGAATGTACAGAATTAGCTTCTATCTGCTTGTAGCCCGGAGTATCTTAAACTGAGCTGGAGTGAGTCTCCCTCAAAATGTTAAATAGCAGCTGCTAAAGTTAGGCATTTTAAAATCAGCAGGTGAAGATAACTTGCACTCAAGCTTTGTAAAAGATCTGTAGCAGGAGTTTGCTTCATTTGATTTTCAATAATTCTTGGAACACTGGTGAAATTCTAGAAGACTGGGAGAAAGCTAATGTTATGCCAGTGTTTAAAATGGAATGGTAAATGGAATGATACAGGCAGGTATTGGCTTGTCAGTCTGACGTCAGTTCTGGGCAAAATAATGGGAGTTGATTAATAAAAACCTAATGGAGGATAATAGGGATTTCACAATCTCTAGCTATTTATGGAAAATAGGTGATACCCGAATAATTTGATATCTTTTTATGAGATGATAAATTTGGTGTTAATAGGAATAGTGTTGATGTAATTATACTTGACATCTGTAAGGCATTTGTCTTGAGACCACATATTTTGATTAGAAAACTAGATAGAAAGATGTAAATCGAATATGGCACACATTAGATGGATTAAAACTGGCTAACGGATTGCCCACAAAACGTAATTGTAAATGGGGAATTCATCATGAAATGGGCAAGTTTCTTGTGGGGCCCTACAGTGACTGGGTTTTGATCTTATGCTGTATTAACATTTTTACCAGTGACCTAGCAAAAAACATAAAATCATCACTGATAAGTTTGTAGATGACCCAAAAATTGTCGGAGGGGTTAATAATGAAGAGTACAGGTCATTGACACAGAGCAATCTGGATCACTTGAGAACTGGGTGCAAGCAAACAATATGCATTTTAAGAAGGCCAAATGTCAGTGTATACACCTGGGAAGAAAGGATGTTGGCTGTACTTGCATGCTGAGGGACTCTGTCCTGGGAAGCAGGGACTTGGAAAAAATGTGTAGGTTGTGTGGATAATCAGCTGAACATGAGCTCCCAGTAGCCAAGAGCTAAGGGGATCCTGGGAACAGAGGAAACTTGAGCAGGAGCGGAGAGGTTATATTATCTCTGTATTTGACTACTTCTGGAATACAGTGTGTAGTGCTAGATGCTGATAAAATGGAGACTTTTCAGACTGTTCAGAGAAGAGCCACAATAAAGATAAAAGGATTAGAAAACGTGCCATACAGTGTTTGCTAAAGAGCTCAATCCATCTAGCTTATCAAAGAGAAAGTTACGGGGTGACTTGGTTATAGTGTACATAGCTGACTGGGAACAAATATTTAACAATGGGCTGTTAGGCCTAGTGAAGAAAGCTGTAACTTGATCCGGTGGCTGGAAGTGGAACTAGATAAAATTTAGGCTGTAAATAAGGTATATACAGTTTTAACTGGGAGTAATTAGAATAACAGAACCATAGGGTTAGAGAAGGAGCACAAGTATCATCTAGTCTAACCCAAGATGTACGATTTGTTGGGTCTAAACCATCCAAGATGGCTGGCTATCCACCCTCCTTTTGAAAACCTTCAGTGAAGAAGCTGCCACAATTTCCCTAGGCAGTTTGTTCCATTGTCCTCCTGTTCTTACGGTTCGGAAGTTTTTCCTGAGATTCAAGCTACATCTGATGTATCTCTTTTGCCCATTGCCTCTTGTCCTGCCCTCTGTGGCAAGAGAGAACAACTGCAGCTGACATTCACGTTAGCATGAACCCAGCCCCGCTGGTTTAGATCAATAACAGACCATTGTTTGTTTATTAACAAAATAATATAGCATTTTAAATAAGTTCAAGTATAAGATGAAGTTTAAAAGGGGTTACAAGCAAATTAGAATGAAAATATGCATCTAAAAGTCTAAAAATTACTTTGCCAAGTTTTGGTTCAAGGCTTTGTTTACAATGGCCTTTCTTATGCACCGTTTCCCAGCAAGATAGTGGTTGACCCTCCCCTTGGTCAGGATCTCTCACAGAGGCCCAAAGATGCTGTGTCATCTTAGGTAAGAAAATGTGGGGTTCTCTGCCCCTTTCTTTTTTATGCAGCATAGTTGCAGCCATGTCAGTTCCATGATATTAGAAAGACTAGGTGCCTGAGGTAGTAGCTTTTAATGAACCAACTTCTGTTGGTGAGAGAGACATGATTTTGAGCCACAGAGTTCTTCTTCAGGTCTGGAAAAGGTACTCCACTCTGCTGGGAAAGGTGTACTCGACCTTGAATAAGCCCCTAGAATATGTGCTAATTATTTATGTTAAACAATCTGTTCCACCTTGCATTTCGCTGCGATGTTCAGATTACCTTTCCCACACCCAAAGGAGAGCTCTGTGTGGCTCGGAAGCTTGTCTCTGATACACCTTACTCATCTTGAGTGTTTTGTTTTTAGTCCATTGAATCTTTTAAATGGGTTCTCTGAATGTTACCCCCAAAGTAAAGTCTGTTCAAACTGTGAGGAAGGCAACACAGTGTCTTGTGATCAAGGAAGCACCGTGCTCTCTTTCGTTTGTGTTCGGTGAAATGCAAATTGTTCTGTTTCCTGCCATCTCATCCCCTTGCAGTCTGGATGAGCCTATTTATTTCTTACATGTAAACTGAGATAAACATACACTCCATTGTTTAGGATAGGCCTGTTTTAACAACTTTTGCCCAATCAGGGGAGTCTGGTTTTGAACATGTGCTAATGATATCATATACAGAGATTTCAGAACTGTGTCTATATTGTTGCTACATACATTTCACCATGATATTAACTAGGAAGTAATGTTTCAAAAGATACCTCACAAGGCATATTTTGTACATAGATTATTACAGTAATGTGTAGGATGTTCATACGGGGGTGCTTTGGGCCACAAGGGCTCTAAAGCTGGTTGAGAGATTATACTCAGAGTAATTATCAGTAGTTTGCTGTCAAACTGACAAGGTTATCTAGTGGGGGCGTGCAGGGTTCTGCTTTGCATCTGATACTACTCAATAGTTTTATTATTGACTTGGATTGTAGAGAGGAGATTGTGTTTATACAGTTTGTGGATGACACCAAACTGGGAGAGGTTGCAAGTACATTGGAGGTCTGACAAAGCACCCCTGGACCTTGCTGGGTCCCACACTCTCAGGCGGATGGCTTGCCTCAGAGGCTCACAGCAGCCCTCAGTTTATACGCTTTCTCTAGGGCACCAGCTTGCCATTTGTTGAGCCACTCTCATCATTGGCCAGTGTAGGGAAAAGAGGGATGACCAAACTCCATAGTCTCTGCTGCCCCTTCAAATGGTATGGGCAGGACAGACCCCTTTACCAAAACTAGTCCTCTCCGGTGCTGAAATGGGGAATTCGTGGTGGGGGACCTTAGATCCGCCCTCTACAATGGGTTCCAGCTCAGGGACCCTGCGATAGCAGCTGCCTGTAATGTGTCCAATATCAGCTGCATGGCAGCTACAATCCCCTGGGCCACTTCCCCACAGTCCTTCCTAGCACCTTCCTTAATTCAGGCTCTTCCCCTGGTACCTGCTTGTACTTTTTTCTCCCAACCCTTCCAGAGCACCTTCTCTCCCCAGTTTCTTGCACACAGTGAGCTAGCAGAAGAGAAGCCCTTTTTATCCAGTCTCAGCTGGTTCTTCCATAGGCAACACATGGCAGGGGAAGGAGAGGGGCCCTTGCTCCTCCCCGCCCCAGTTGCCTCTTCCAAGCACTCTCTGGAGTGCCACGGCCTGGAGGGAGCCTCCTCGCCTGCATTTATTTATTGCATTTATGATGGAAAAAACAAATGCACAAATATAAAATAGTGATTAACTGGTTAGGCAGTAGTACTGCTGAAAAGGATCTAGAAGTTATCATAGATCACAAGTTGAATAAGAGCAACAATGGGACGCAGTTACAAAAAGGGTTAATATTCTGGATGTTGTTGGAATATGTCAGAATTAATAGGGGTCTGGGAAAGCACTACAATAGTGGTGGGGGTCTGGCCAGAGCAGGCATTGTCCTTTCTGGTGTATAAACATGCTCTTTCTCTTCATCCTTGCAGCCTAGAAAGAACAGTGTCGTCTTTGGGTTTTTTTTGTTTGTTTTTGTTTTTCTTGTTTGTTCTTACTTGCTCTGTAAAAATACTTCCGGGGCACATCCTTTGTAATCTCTGTAACCTGTTGATTCAGAAAGTATGTAATGTTGAAAAGTGCTGATCTAACTGAAAATCCTGTAAACAGTAAATGAGGGCGGGTATAATAATATTCATCCCCCCCCCATTAATTGTCATTGTATAGGAGTTAACATTACTAAGTAAGGATTATGGGGAAGTAGTGATAGACATGTGAGTTAACATACTAAAATGGATACAGGAGTGTAACTGGTGCCAGATCATTGCTCACCCGAAACGTTGTGTTGAGGGTCTGAGGTGGAATGAGTATTTGCAATAAAGAGGTCTGTTTAGTCCATCCCTCCTGGGTCAGCCTGTTTCTTCTCCAACAGATGTATTAACAAATATATAAGATATGGGAGGTAATTGTCCTGCTCTGCGGAGCACTGGTGTCAGTTTTGGGTGCTGCACTTTAAGAAAGATGTGACAAATGGTGGAAAGTCCAGAAGAGAGCAAGAAAAATGATAAAAACATTTAGAAAACCTGACCTACGAGCAGAGGTTAAAAAACAGGGCATGCTTTATCTTGAAAAAAAGAAGGCTGAGGAGGGGACCTAAGAGGCCTTCAGGTATGTTAAGGACTATTATAAAGAGGACTGTGATCAATTGTTCTCCACATCCACTGAGGGTAGGACAAAAAGTAATGGGCTTAATCTGCAGCAAGGGAGATTTAGGTGAAACATTAGGAAACTTCTCACTCTCCTGGTAATTAAGTTCTGAAGAAGGCTTCCAAGAAAGTTGTTCAGTCTCTACCATTGGAAATTTTAAAGAACAGCTTAGACAAACACTTGTTAGAAATTATATCAGGTATATTTGGTTCTGCCCCAGTACAAATGGCTGGACTGAAAATTTTCTCAAGGTCTCTTCCAGCCCTACATTTCTATGATTTTATGTTGGGAAGGGAGGTGGGGGGCTCTTCTCATGTATGATTGGCAGAACAGAAGAAAGCACAAAGGGGCTTGTTTTAAATGTTACAAGTAGGTGATGGAAACTAGTATCACCAACAGAGGAGAGGTCTTGGTGGATACACTGACAGCAGATGAAAGAGAAGTAAGATGGGGATGGGCCAGGAAGGGAAGACAGGTAAATTGTGTTTCATGCAATGGAAAAGAAGGCACCAATGGAGGGATGGAAAGAAAGTGTTGATATGATCAAAGCTAGGAACAAAGAAAATGATCTTTGCATAGCGGAATAAAAGCAAAACTTTTATCAGGGCCAAAGGAAAGAATGTTGCAGTAATAAAGATGTAAGTTGACAAGGGCCTGGATGAGAAAAATGCATGCCTTTATGTGTGTGTTAAAAAACCTTCCTCTTCATTGGACAACTATTTTGAATTCTCCTGTGATTCAGACAGAACATGAAAAAATTCAGACTAAAAGTTTTTTAACTTTTTTAAAAGTTAGAAATGGGTCAAATTTTTCTTGCAGCCTTAATTCTGAAATATTGTCACTTTTCTCTTCTTGCTTCCACAGGAAGACGAGGCTCATGGAAAAACTGCACAGTAGCCAAAAGGATTGGTAAAGGCGCTCAGGCTACAATAATCTATGAGCATTTCAGGAAACCTGTAAATGTACATGCTTTCAGACCTGAGGAAAGCTCTTCTTGCAGTGAAGTAAATTCAGAGGAAAATACTTCCGGCCCCAAAGTTTGTTCTTCCTGCGAAAATACACAGAACGGGAATGGTTTGGTAGCTGAAGCCCATGATATCCAAGTGGAACATAACATACCAGGAAGGTGGGATTCATCACAAGTACAAGAAAATGAACTGAGTCTGTCACTTGTGGCTGGCGTAGATGCCAATGGAAGCATCAACAGTGACCAGATGGTGAATCTAAAATGCATTGACACAGTTTCTGCTGCCAACAGTAGTAGTGGCTCAAGTACTGTAATTACTTCAAGACTCATTATGGATCCAAGACTGAAGAAAAGAGAAGGAAACCCCAGAAAAAGAAAACTCTGAAGCAGTTTTTCATAGGAATTCAATGTCTGAGAATGGGCTGGAATATCTCAACTCAGAAATGAAAATATCAGCCACTTTAAATATAGATTTGCCTGAAGAACCTCCTCTGCTTAATGACCCCAAACAAGATCCACTTGGACAGAGACATGCAGGACAAGAATTATGGAAAGAGGCAGTTTTAATAAAAGAGTTTACGTCAACATTAAATACAAACAAAGAACACTCCATGGAAGACAAGCAAGTGGCTGGTAGCATAACAAAACTTCATAAAGGAATAATGGAACCATTCGCATTGCAAGATGTTCACACACAACCTGCTTCAAAAATCTTTATTGAAGAAAAGCATGTCACAGCAAATGAGAACCTTGTCTGTGAGAGAAAAGACTTAAAAATGCACCAGATTCAGGTAGTAGAGCAACCGAGGAAATCTTCATCTTTGCCATTTGGGGATACAAAACCTGAGATAGACTTGCAGGAGAGTTTGTCAATGAAAGACAAAGCAAACCACTGCTACAAAGAAAAAGATTCCAGTCTTCCTAAGAATAACACAAAGCATTTACCTGTTCATGGTAGCAAAAAGAACTTGAGTTTCACTAAAAAGTCAGGGCATAATGAGTCTCCTCCTGATCAAAAGTGCCAATCTGTCTCAATGGGAAAGCCAGTTTCATCAGTGCTACCTGCTAACTTTGCCTGCAACACACTCTCTAAACCTATGCCTCACAGCATTGTAGATTCAAGCAGTTGTCTGAATTCCAGATCTCAAAAGTGTTCTGATCACCATATGCCATCAGTGATAGGAAATATTTTCTCCTTTTTCTCTGAAGATTGTGAAAAGAAAAATTCTAAGAAAGTACCTGCAGAGGACCCCCCAAAAAGAGAAAAACAAAGGTCACACTCATCTCTGTCACATGTGTGGAAGCAGGGAAAAATGTCAGTAGGTCAGAAAAAAACTAATGCAGATAAAAAATCTAAGATTTTCAGTCAAGTGGGCAATGGCCTTAACTCACTTAAGAAACATGATAAAGGACAGGATTCAGCACAACAGAATTATTCTAAACAGGATAAGTATGCTTCAGGGAAAGGAGGGCAGAAATTTCAGGAATCACAATCAATTCATTTAGTATCACTTCAGGATAATCAGACACATACTACTGAACAGTGTTTGCATGATGATAAAGGCATGAACATGGGCATTCAACATCCAGAAAGTATTAAATCTCAGGAAGGCAAGACAGAAGAATATACTGGGAAAATGCATACCCAGTTAAAAGAAAAGAATTATACTTCTGAAATAGGAAACCATTCAACAGATTCTAACATAGCGGGTGCTGAAAATACTTTGACCGCAAACAGCGAATATAAAGTCAATAATGAGAGTTTTAATACACAGGATCATACTTTAGACAGTGATGTCCCTGGAAAAATGCATTTTTCTGGACATGCTATGAGAGAACAGTATGTGAAAGTGGAAGAAGACAGGTGTGTCTGTCATGCTACTTGCGAATCTATTGCTAGTGATCAAATCATTCATGAAGAAAACGCTTACCAGAGTAAACTTCAAGACACTATGCTTTCAGAAAAATGCAATGTGGGTGAAGACCTAATAATGGCCCATAAATTAACATGTTCAACAAATGAAAGTACAAACAAAAATTGCATAGATAAAAGAGAAGATGCTACAAAAGAAGTAAAAGCCAGTTCTTCCATCAAAGACACAATAAATGACCAGATATATTTATCTCATGCTGTCTGCAGAACAGACAATATATTGACAGATTACTGCAATACAGAATGCCTGTGTTTCCTTGGAGAAAATGAGCCAGTGTCATTAGACAAACATTTCTGTGGGGATAGCAAAGAGTGTGGAGCTTCTGAAGCTGCATCTTTAGATGAGGAGACGAGTTGGATCTGTAATCAGGAAAAGAAGACTGATATAAATATTCATGATTTCAACCAAATGCACACATGCAGACTTGAAAAGGAATTTATCGATGTCCCAGGAGTCTGGATGAAAGTTTGTGATACTCCTCCTATTCTGGATTTTGAAAGATCAGCTGCTGGTTTAAACTTAACTTTTGAAGAAGGATGTGCATTAACAGAAGCCTGTTTGATGGAAACAGAAGATATTGCCAAGGAAAAGGGAATTATTCCAGATAACAAAATAGACTCAGAAGAGCTGTCTGCCACAGCAGAGTTTTGTAGACCTACAGCACTGCCAGAGACTCATGCATGGGAAGAGCAGAATGCTGTTATGCTAATCACCACCATATCCATACCTTCTGGAAATGTGGAACACAAAGAAAGAGGATGTTTCCAACCTGAGGAAACATATGCTTCTGAGAAAAACTCATCTTGCCTTGAAAATAGTGTGCGGGAAATATTTAAACAGACAATAGAGGAGAAATGTGAGGATATTTTTCTCCAGGACTTGGAATTTGAAAGTGAGATTGAAATTCAACCAGAACAGCCTGAGGAATCTCTCTCAGTACCACAAAATCCACATAGTCATGAAGATGAATCTGGTGAGGAGGCTGACTCCCTGTATCAGTACTTGACTGATCGTATAGACTGGGAAAGTTTGTTTGGCAACGCTAGCCGGAAGATATCAGAGAAGAATGAAGATCACTTTCCATTGGGGGAAAAATCTTGCACAAAGGAAGATAAAACAGAATCTTTAAGTACAACTGCGTGGCCTGATTTACAGATTACAGTAACCAATATATTTAAATCAGGATTCAGCTGCCCAATCATTGACACGGCGAGAGAGATGTGCTCATGTGCAATTGAACCTGCAGGACCAGAAATCAATATGGAATTGTCAGGAGAGCAAAGAAGTGAAGAAAATATGCAGAATTTGGATCTTACAAATAAAATGGAAACATGCCTAACTATCTGTGTTCATAACACAGATCCTCATATGCCTGAAAAAGAGAGCAGTACTTTAACTGCACCTATTACCATTTCCAATGTATTGAATAAAAGAAGTAGCTTTTACTGTGCACAACCAAAAGATACTAGTAAGGAAAGTAACAGTAGAAAAGGTGTGCGATCAAAAGTTAAGAGAAAACATCCACGTAATGCATCTCTAACAAATCAAATGAAGCCTCAGAAATCTTCAACATGTTCATCTATATATAGAAATTCAAAATGTTGTGGTAAAAAGAGAGAACACTGCTCATCTGCAATGTTTTCTTCATTATTTGAGGGACGGATTAAAACACTTGCACAGTCTGAAAAACACATTAAAAATGTTCTAAATACTCTTTGTAATGAAGCATCCTTATGCAAAAGTAAGCGTCTATCCAAAAAAATAGATGGTGCTCTGTTTCACTTACGGAAAGCTCAGAGGAGAGTTCTCAAATCTCTAAAAATCGTAACTAAAGTTGGAGAAAAAAGACAAAAGGGTCCTTTACCAAAATGTTATGAAATAATATGCAATGACTTATGGGAAAGCTGTGATCTTGAAGGTCATAATTTCTTGACATCTGGGAAGTATTCTTCTGCTCACTTTTCTCAGAAAAGAAAGTCTAACATACAGGAAAATAAACGGGCTGTGGAGTTTAAGGAAGCAAGTGACACAGTTACATATATGCCAATAAAGAAAAGGTTTAAAAATAAAGAAACGAGAAAAACGAGAAAAATAGTTTCAAAGAATGACCTGGCAGTGAAGTCTACTATGGGCTGTGCACCTGTTGTGTTGAACGATATTGTAAGTCAGATACATCATTGCAAATCTGACTTAACTGTGGCTTCTTCGGTAACTTGTAGTCAGTTTTCAGCTGCCACATGCAAGGCATATATGGATTTTCAGAGTGACAATGTGAGAGATTCAAGAAGAATAATGGAACTTCAAACAGTCTCTGAAAACTCTGTAGGTTTAGACACCATTGGACTAGAAGATATGGAACTAACTACTAAGAAACACAAGATTTTTGTAAATGTTTCATCTAAAATTCATATTCAAGGGACTGCTGGAAAATGTGGCAGTGTAGTACAAGATATAAGACAAGACCACATCTTTGAAGCAAATACATCTGCAAACAAAAATATCTCAGAAACTTTGAGCTTGCCTCTCAGAAGGGATGATTCTGTTGAATTTTGTATGGACAAAAGAAAGGATGGAGCTTGTAAGAGTAATGTAAAGATAGGCACTGTCATACATACGTCACACTTAAAAGCAGCTGCAGAAGGCTGTTTAAATGCAAATGCCGACAAGCAAGATGTTTCCACACACTCTGCCACTCACAAAAGGCTGGAAGGTATTCTCTCTTCTGAAAAAGAGAATATGTTTTCTGCTAGCAGTGGAGATATTTCCACAAATCAAAGTATTAATATTGGAAATTTTTCTTCAGGCTCAATGAAGCAGATGCCTGCAACAGGAGGAAAACATGAGACCAACATATCTCAAGTTCCATTAGACCACCAAATTATTAGTGCTAAAGCTGAATCTTTGAAAATGAGCTCAAACATTTTATCCGAGAGAATTTTAGAGATCCAGTCTTTTGAAACACCCACGCTACCTCTCCGTGGACAGCTTCAAGATAAAAGGAATGACAGAGAAGAAACTTCAAATTCAGAAATGGGTTGTCTGAGTAATTACGGAAAAGTAGCTGAAAAGGAGACACACGTTACCGAGACTATGAAATTGGAACCATTGGCAAAATGTTTATATCAGAGAGAAAATAACAGAGAGAAAGAGAACTATTTAAAGAATGTATCGTCTGTGCCCCTATTATGCAATGCTCTGGCCCCCTTTTCAAATCAATATATTCCACAAGAAGTTAGACAGAAAACATTTCTAAAACAAAAGGAAACAGGACCAGTGGAAAGTAAAGCAAAAACACCTGTAAATCTGTATCTGGCAAAAGATGTACCCAGGAGATCCTCTGCTATGGTAGTTTTGGAACAAAAGTGCATAACACAAAAAGAAGGTCACTTTAGGTGTAATAAGGAATACAGCTGCATTCAGAGTTCTTCAAACAACAGAAGTGCTCTCACTCCACCTATCTTAAGGAAACCAATTGATAAGAAATTTGCCCAAAGTAATAAAGATTGGAAAGAAAGCACTAACAAAGATTGCCGGATTAACTCAGAGCTGAAATCAGGAATTGTAGTCGAACAAGGTATTCAAAGAATTACGAAGGCTTGCGGTGCCTCACCAAGCAGAACACATCAGAACTTTACAGCCCATGTCACTAAACTGAATGTAAATCATCACGCAGGTGATCCTCCGAACAAATGTAAGGGCGTCAATGGTAAAAACAAGCATAGAGAAGTGGGGATGGAACTGAAATCTCTTGCTTTTATAACTGAAATATCAAAGATTTTACAAAAAGCAGATGAAACATCATCTCTGAAAATATTACAGGAACAGATTACAGTTTGTGATACCCTTCTTCCTTCATTTATAAAGGCTTTTGAGGAAAAGCAAGGGTGCTCATTTAAACACATCTTGGTTTCCCGAGAGTTACTGGTTGAAAGAAAGCAATGGACTAACTGTAAATCTAAGTTAAAGTCAGATGCTGTAGATTCGCTGGTGGAACTGCAAATAATAATGGAAACAATTCAATTCATTGAAAACAAAAAGTGCTTTCTGGAAAGGGAGCCAACTTTCCGAAGCTTGCTTTGGTATGATAGTTCACTGTATGGGGAACTGTTTGGGAGGCCATCAGGGTATCAACAACAATCCAATTTCTATCCAGCTTTCCAAAGAAGGCTGAAGTACAATGTTTTTCATGAGCTACAGAGCTACCGTAGACAGTTATTAGAGCTTTTTGAAAAAACAAGGTGGCAAAAAAAATCGTACTATGCATTCTTGAAATTCAGGCGAGAGCTTGATGAGTGTGAAGCTGTGATACAACGTAACTCTGATTGCTTAGATTTTTTTCTCTCTGTGCCTTTTACTTGTGGTGTTAACTTTGGAGACACTTTAGAAGATTTGGAAACTGTAAGGAAAAGTGCTGTGGAACTGATAAATACGTATAGGAACCTTCCAGATGTTCACTCCTATGCAGAAAAAGAGGACCATCTGTGGATTATAATGGAAATTATCGCTACAAAGATAAGCTTTATAAAGGCCTGTGAATCAATTAATATGAAAGCATCACTCTTTGGCCTTGAGCATATATTCTTTGATGCTGCTAGAAGTCTTGTTTGGAAAGACAGAAGTGTGGTGTTAAATACAGTCTCTCCCAATGAGAAAAAACAACTTCTGAACAAAATAAACCAAGATGCCCTCTCCAGGTTGTATGAGGTTTATGAATATGTGGCTGAAGAGTTTAGAACTGAAAAATCTAACAATATTCCTGAGAAGACAAATGATGCAGAAAAGTCAAAATATTGTGAAAATGAAGGCAAACATGGAGATGAAAACAATGACTGCCTCAACCTCAGTGTTTTGCTTTCACATCCTGATATTTGCTGTGTTGGAGAAATATTAGATGAAGCTCAGTTTGCCGACCTCATAAAGTTAGAGCAGCTAATGTTCAGATGTACTGAACATTTAGAAACCTTAAAAATGTATTTTCAGATTTTGCAGGAGGAGGACATTGATAAAATGTTAATCACACAGCAAAATGTGCTAGACACAATGAAAAATGATGGCATTAATGCTGTAATTTTAAAGCCTGAAGCTGTTGAGACTTACATTGAAGTTCTAATGATGTATGAAACAGTTCACTTTCTTAAAAATTCAATAGCAAAAAAAGTAGATGAACAAAGATTTCGAAGCTTATTGTGGTTTGATTTATCACTTCTTCCTGAGTTGGTACATTGCCAAGAGAAAATGTCTTCCTTTTCATTTCTGAAGGATAATTCAATGGACAACCTTTGTAAAACTATTGAGTCTGCCATTTCTGAGCTTAAGAGTGAGCTGGATGTTATTTACAACTATGCAGACACCATCAACTGCTCTTACGCACTTCACCTTTTGACCAGAGAACTTACAGAACTTTCGGAAACAAGAACATTCATACAAAATTCGAAGCCTTCTATCTTCACATATGTTGAGTGTGTACCTTATACAATATCTGTTAACTATGGGAGCACGGTGGCTGAATTAGACTACAACTACCATCAGTTTTCTTTGTTGCTTGAAAATTTAATGTTGGCTGCCAGGAAGGATTTAGGGAAAATGGCTCATATTATGAAAATAATGAAAACCATTGAGCATATGAAGTTTGCTTGTGCCAAAAAAGGTAAATCAGTCCTCTCTCTTCTGATATTTCAAATGCTAAATAACTGGAGAAAGACCTGCCAGATGAAAAGAAAGGGAAACATGAAAATGCATCTGACTAAAACTAAAAAAAGAGTCTGTGAAACTCAAGCTTTGGTGTCTGTCATCAAAGGTAGCGCTGAGCCTCAGAAAAAAAGACCTAGTTTTGTGTCCTCACATGAAGACACTCCTGAGCATACAGGAAGCTCTCCTTCCAGCTGCAAGAAACAAAAGGTAAGACAATTCTTTAATGCGTCTTCAAAATGCTTTTTCGTTAAAGGAGAATTGTAGTGCTAGTTATGTACATGAGCTAAAAGCAGATGTGTGAATCAGATTGTGCTTTGTGGAGATGAATGATTCCAAGCTTGAATTTAGAGCAAAAAAGAAAACTCTTTCATATATATTATTCCCGGGGCATAAACTGGTCTCAAAGAAGTGATAGTCCTGTCATTGACCAATGAGGAAATGTCATTAGTTTGTAACAGAGTATTAGGGCTAAAACATCTCAAATGCCATTTTTCTTTCACCCTTAAAATAAATTTTTTTATAGTAGATGAGAGAGTTCATTTTAAAAAACTGGAATTTGCCGCTTGTAGAATGCTCTATCAGCATCAGATAGCTGAGGACTTTTTCACAGCACAGCGTGCAATATGATGATCCCTTGCCTTGGCAAAGCCAAAAATTCAAAAACTAGAGCACAAACACCTGAGATTTATTTCCAGCCTCAGATGCAAACAAACCTCATTCCTAGTATACCTCAAAAGTCTGCATTCCTAGTACTGCTGGAAGTGGGGATGATCAGCTAAGCTCCTTGGTTGCCATTTATAGAATGTTCTCTTTTGTCTGGAAGGCGAAGTAAGTTGTGTTTTTGAGTGTGGCACCGTAAAGCATGTTTTCAAATCCTTCAGTCATTCTTACAACATTTTTAAATGTTATCCTCTTAATTTTAATGGTATTCAACTAATGTTTTTGTGTGTCATAAGTACTTTTTAATATTTTCAGTGTTCATATTTCTCTTGTATTAAGATTTGTGTAAAAGCTGAATGTGAACAATACATAACTGTATTTCTGTACTACCTTATTTCTGTAAACCTCTAGATTCCTATTAAAATACTTAAAATCAGATTTTTAAAAAGATGTTGTGATCTCATCTCTAAACCCCAAAGAGAGTTGAAAACAGGAAGTATGCAGCACCATTGTTATACTGTAGGGATCTGGCTCTGCCCTCAACCTCTTACACTTATCTCCACCTTTAATAGATAGTAGCTATATCTTCTATTTGCTGCTCAGCTACTACTTTATTCTTAATGAATGGGCTGTGTGTGTGTGTTGTGAAATTGGAAAACAATCAATTTTTGCTGGAAGCTGCAATTTTTAGCCCCCTTCTTTATTCTTAGCCCCAGAAATTCTGCCTCCAGTAGTGGTCAGAGATGGTGATTCATCTTCTAGCATGGCAGTTTGTATTTGTTGGTGGTGCAGAAGAGATCTCACTTTATCTTCCAGCTCCTTACCTTTTACTCTGCTGGAGAGTCACTGAGCATTGAGGCCTGTGGTACCTCTCCAGTTCTGAATCTCTCTAGTCATCTTCCTCTGCCTTCTGTCCCTCCCCACAACAGCAGGCAAAAGCACCAGGTCATGTCCAGGAGCTATTGTGTTTAGCTTTTTAGGAGCTTCATAAGGTGAGCAATGCCCTGGTGCTGCCAACCAGCTGATCCTTACGCTGCCAGGGCACAGGGCTTTTGAGTTAGACTGGCAAGTGTGGGCCTTGTTGCAGCTTCCTGCAGGGGAAGTCTGCTGTGGAACGATTCAAACAGCAGTAATATGATTTCTCCAGGAAGGAGAACCCCAAACAGCCTGCTATGCGGTAAGACTCCGGAGACTCAAGATCTTAATGGCGATTTCTGGGTGAAATGAAACTGTTATATAGATACAAGGAAATTTCACAGGTGATGAGAACTAGACAGTGAACCTAAAAAGCCAGTGCAATAGTAGTTCCAGAGGTGCAAGGCACTGTTGTCTTTTCAGAATGGGACTTCTTCTCTAAGTTCCTGCAGATCGTAAGAAAAAAGACACTGGATGCAGAAATTTGAAAACTCAAGTTTTGATCATTCAAAATTAGTAAGTGGCTTGTTTGTCTAGTGGTATGGTCCTTACTTTGAGTGTGAGAACTCTGGGATTCAGAATCTGAGAAATCCTTGTGGCAGTGTGTAAAATGCACTGCAGAAGTGGGCATCTATTCCCAGATCACATGCTGATGTCCCATCTGTGGGTAAGTACAAAGAACATTATGAAACCTAATTTAGACCTGTGCATACACACTCTGGAAGCAAACCTCATGTTGTAGGCAGGATGCCTGAAGATGAGATGAGATAATCCACATGTAGAAAAATGAAAGCATCAACGGTTTCAAGTTTAACTCTTGTGCTCTGGACTTGTCCAAAATATCAGCAGGATAGCACTGCCCAGCAGGATGTCTGGGCCTACTCATGGGAATTGCAATATTGGATCAGACCAGTGGTTCATCAAGGTCAGTATCTCTCTCTGACAGTGACTGGCACTGGCTGTTTCACAGGGAGGTGTCTTTCCACCATAGTTCTTGTGAATCCCTCATTATACAGTAAGGGCACGTCTACACAGCAGGGCTAAAGCCGAAATAAGCTATGCAACCTGAGCTGCCGCTATTGTGTAGCTGAAGTCTAAATAGCTTATTTCGCTTTTGGTGCTGTCTACACAGCAGGAAGTCTGAGTTAGAGCACTCTTTCTCCGACTTCCCTTACTCCTTGTAAAGTGAAGGTTACAGGAGTCAGAGTAAGAAGTTCCCCAGCTCGACATTATTTTCATGTATGTCAAAATAATGGCTTGCTGTGTAGATGCGGACTATGTTATTTCGGAATAATATCAGTTATTCTGAAATAACGCTGCACTATAGACATAGCCTAACTGTAACACCAAAAATGCCTGGATCTCAAGGGCAGTGCTTTACTGTGATTGTAATAAAAAGATAGGATGTTATTCAAACAAAGATATGTGTGTACATTTTGAAAATATCTAATAGGAATAATGTGCACAAAATAACCATTAAAAGTATAAGAATTTCACTTATTTTCTCTTAGGTTGGTGTTCTGATGGCAGCAGTCTCAAAAAATGGAGATGAAAATGAAACATGCAATCACATAAGGTATATTTAGGATTTAAAATAGTAAAAACACTTGTGCAGAACATCTCAAGATCTGTAGAATAGTGACAGGGAAAAGACTGACACCTTTCCCCTTTACTTTGACACAGTACTACTCAACTTGTAGCATTAGAGAGCCATTTAATTCTTGAGGCACTCTTGTAGAGTCCATGAGCAATTCTCACACTCAACCTATTCTCAGACATAATGGGTGGAGTTCCAATCACAGTAGCACTCTTTGCCCTTCCTAGCACATCTGAAACTGGAGAGGAAGCATTAAGTGATGTATCAGAGTTGATGGGAACATTTCAGCCACCAAGAGAACAGTAATAGAGAAGCTTACTGTGTCAAATGAATATATCATGTTACCATGATGTGACATTCTGGCATTGCTTAGTGATGTTTCTTTGGTCATTTTCCATTGCCGTAGATGACACAGCTTCATCGTGCAATGTTAGCTCTTCAAGATTGTTTCTATGTGAAGCTCTGAGGTGTTAGGGTTGTATGATAAAAGGAAGTTCCCAAAATAGCACTGTAGACTTCTTCCCTCATTTTGCTCTAGTGTTGTTTAAGGAGCCTTCACAATGCAATCTGCTAAATCATTTGATGCAGGATGATAAACAGTTTACTTAATGTGTGTTGGAAAATTTCTTTTGAGGAAAATCTGAAATTCTTCAGTAACTGAAGACCATTGTCTGAAGCAGTCTCTTCGGCTGAACCATGTGAGCATAGATAGTCCACAGTACCTCAACAATCTTGGCAGCAGAAGTGATGCCATATGTACTACTTTATTCCAGGTGACCAAAGCATTCGCTACAGCTAAGTTAATTTGGTATTCTTCTCTGCAGTATCAATGTCATCTTTGCCAAATAATCCATTGCCCGGAATGACAAGCAGTGTTTTATGGCATATTTAGGTGAACACTAAGTAAAGTTAGCACATGTATTAGTTTTTTGTTCACTGCCTTCATTTCTATAGAGGTTCTTATCCAACAAACTCATTACCATACTCGCTGATTGCTTTCCAGTCGTATAGTGAGCCATGTGACCAACATGTCATAGTTTGTGAGCATGTGTACTTCTGCAAGTTAATGATAGAAAGGCAATGGAGGTGTCTTTTGATTCATAAAAATTTACAGAATCATAATTTCAGGAGTATCACATCTCTGTGGAGTGACATGTGAGAGTCAGTCCCTCCAACCCTGCTCCCATCTCCAAGGACTTTCCATTTGATGGAACTTTTGTTAATATCATGTCAATGGAAATGGGTTGAGTTGGGTATCATTCAAAAGCCCTTCTCCCATGAACACAATGGTATCCAACAAGACAAACCTAGAATGATTATGTAGAGATGCATTCAAGAAAATGTTTAAAAATCAACTTTTACAAAAATTATACTTTGACGTGCCTGTGTTAAACATGCAGCCCTCCCAAAGTTTAAACTGTGGTCCTCAACTGATGATAACACCTTACCAGTTAATGCTTGAGATACAATATCCTGATTAATTTTGTTAATGTTACAGGTTGCTATGAATGGAAAGAGTATTCCAAGTTGATTCGCCAAAATTGGCAAAAGATAAGTGGTTTAGTAGTATTGTCAGGTCTGTTTATTATGCCAAAGAGGTTGTAATTAGGTGCTAGTTAAGAAATCAGTATTCAGACAGCAATTACTGGAATCTTCTGCAAATTGTATGCTCATAGTTACATAACCTACATTACATAACATGATTAATTACTATCCCCAAGTAGTTTATTATAAAATCCTTTCCTGGGGAGGAAACATCACAGCCTCTCTCTGTGGCAGCATTTAATTTTAGAAAAGGGACATACACAAAAATGAGGAAGTTAGCTAAACAGAAATTAAAAGGTACAATGCCAAAAGTGAAGTCCCTGCGAATTGCATGGAAACTTTTAAAAGACACTGTAATTGAGGCTCAAGTTAAATGTATACCCCAAATTAAAAAACATAGCAAGAGAACCAAAAAAATGCCATTGTAGCTAAATAATAAGCAATGAAGCAATGAGACACAAAAAGGTATCCTTTAAAAAGTGGAAGTTAAATCTTATTGAAAACAGAAAAGCGCATAAACTCTGGCAAGTGAAGTGTAAAAAATAATAATTAGGAAGGCCAAAAAAGAATTTGAAGAATAGCTAGCCAAAAACTCAAAAAGTAATAGCAAATGTTTTAAACACAGAACAAGCAGAAAGATTGCTAAAGAACCAGTGGGGCCACTGGACAATTGGGATGCTAAAGGAGCATTCAGGAATGATAAGGCCATTGTGAAGAAACAAAATTAATTCTTTGCATTGGTCTTCACAGCTAAGGATGTGGGGGAAATGCCTAAATCAGAGCTATTCTTTTTAGGTAACAAATCTGAGAAACTATTCCAGATTGCTGGATCAGTAGAGGAGGTTTTGGAATAAATTGATAAACTAAACAGTAATAAGTTACCAGGACCAGATGGTATTCATCCAAGAGTTCTGAAGGAACTCAGATGTGAAACTGCAGAACTGCCAACTGTGGTATGTAACCCATCATTTAAATCCGGTTCTGTACCAGATGACTGGAGGATAGCTAATGTAACACCAATTTTTAAAAAGAGCTCCATTAGGTAATCCTGACAATTATAGACCGGTAAGCCTAACTTCACTACTGGACAAATTGGTTGAAACCATAGTAAAGAACAGAATTATCAGACATAGCTGAACATGATTTTGGGGGAGGAGTCAACATGTTTTTTTGTAAAGGGAAAACATGCCTGACCAAACTACTAGAATTCTTTGAGAGGGTCAGCAAGCATGTGGACAGAGGGGGTCCAGTGAATACAGTGTACTTAGATTTTCAGAAAGCATTTGACAAGATCCCTCACCAAAGTAAGCGGTCATGGGATAAGAGGGCCAGTTCTCTCATGGCTTGGTAACTACTTAAAAGATACGCAAGAAAAGGTAGGAATAACTGGTCAGTTTTCAGAATGGAGAGAGGTACATAGTGATGTCCCCTAGGAGTCCATACTGGGACCAGTCCTATTCAACATATTCATAAATGATCTGAAAAAAGAGATAAACAGTCATCTGCAAATTTTGCCACCTAATACAAAATCATTCAAGAACAACGAGAAGTCCTGTGGCACCTATAGACTAACAGATTTATTGGAGCATAAGCTTTTGTGGGCAAAGACCCACTTCATTCAAGATAGTTAAATCCAAAGCAGACTGCAAAGAGTTACACAGGGATTTCACAAAACTGAGTGATTGGACAACAAAATACCTAGACTTTATTAAAGGATTTGATACAGTCTTGCATGACCTTCTCATTAATAAACTATGGAAATGCAATCTAGATAGAGCTACTATAAGGTGGGTGCATAACTGGTTGAATAACTGTCCTTGGAGGGTAGTTTTCAGTGATTCACAGTCATGCTGGAAGAGTGTAACAAGCGGGGTTCGGCAGGTATCAGTTTTGGGACCACTTCTGTTCAATATCCTCATCAATGATTTATGACAGAGAGCATGCTTATAAACTGGGAGGGGTTGCAAGTGCTTTGGAAGATAGGATTATAATTCAAAATGATCTGGACAAACTGGAGAAATGGTCTGAGTTAAATAGGATGAAAATCAACAAGGACAAATGCAAAGTACGCCACTTAGGCAGGAACAATGAGTTTCACACATTCAAAATGAGAAATGACTGTCTAGGAAGGAGTAATGCAGAAAAGGATTTAGGGGTTATAGTGGACCACAGGCTAAATATGAATCAAGAGTGTGTCCAGTTTTGGGCACCACATTTCATTAAAGACGTGGACAAATTGGAGAAGGTTCAGAGAAGAACAATCAAAAATATTAAAGGTCTGGAAAACATGACTTATGAGGGAAGACTGAAAGAATTGGGTTTGTTTAGTCTCGAAAAGAGAAGACTGAGAGGGGACATGATAGCAGCTTTCAAGTACCTAAAAGGCTGTTACAAGGAGGAGAGGGAAAAATTACTTTCCTTAACCTCTGCTGATAGGACAAGAAGCAATGGGCTTAAATTGCAGCAAGGGAGGTTTAGGATGGACATGAGGAAAACTTCTTTACTGTCAGGATGGTTAAACACTGGAATAAATTGCCTAGGGCGATTGTCGAATCTCCATCATTGGAGATTTTTAAGAGCAGGTTAGACAAACACCTGTCAGGTATGGTCTAGATGGTGCTTGGTCTTTGCCATCAGTGCAGGAGACTGGACTTTATGACCTCTCAAGATTCCTTCCAGTTTTATGATGCTATGAATATGACAGATTGAATTCATTGTTAACAAATGCAATGTAATGCACATTGAAAAACACAGTCCCAACTACACATTGGCCGTTACCACTCAAGAAAGAGATCTTGGTCTCATTGTGGATAGTTCTCTGAAAACATCCACTCAATGTGGAGAGGCAGTCAAAAAAGCTAACAGAATGGTGATACTCATTAAGAAAGGGATAGATAATAGGATAAAAAATATGCCATTGCCTCTATACAAATCTGTGGTATACTGCATGCAGATATGATTGTCCCATCTCAAAAAAAAGATATATTGGAATTGGAAAAGGTTTAGAAAAGGGCCATAAAAATAATTAGGGGTGTATGGAATGGCTTCCATATGAGAAATGATTAACAGGACGGGGAATCTTCAGCCTGGAAAAGAGATGATGAGAGGGGTTATGCTAGAGATGATGGAGGTAGAAAAGGTAAATAAGGAAGTGTTATTTACTCCTCATAGCATAAGATCTAGGAGTCACCAAATGAAATTGATAGGCAGCAGGTTTAAAACAAAAGGAAGTAGTTCTTCACACTGCATAGCCAACCTGTGGAACTCCTTGCCAGAGGATGTTGTAAATGCCAAGTCTATAACAGAGTCAAAAAAGAATTAGATTAATTCATGGAGGATAGTTCCATCAATGGCTATTAGCTGTGATGGGCAGTGTCCTTAGCCTCTGTTTGCTAGAAGTTGGGAATGAGTAACAGGGGATGGACCATTTGATGATTATTTGTTCTGTTCATTCCCTGTGGAGCACCTGTTATTAACCACTGTCAAAAGACAGGGTAGTGGGCTAGCTGGATCTTTGGTCTGACCCAATAGCGCTGTTCTTCTGATCATCAACAGTGAGATGAAAGGTATTAGCTAGTAGCTGAATCTTAGGAAAATACTCTGCGGAGGACTTGTTTAAACTCAGTGCTCTGTGGTACCTTACTTGCTATAAAAAGTGCACCCATTAACTGAATTTAGCAAGATGGGAAAAGAAGTACAATGAGGATCAGCAAAAAGTTAAAGATGTAGGAATAAGTGTCAGCAGTGGGCAAGACTCACCACCTACTAGGTCTCAAACCATTCAGTTCAAGAACCACCTCCTGAGGTCTCTTCCAACCCTAATCATCTCTGAACCTAAGCTTCTATATTTCTAAGAACACCTGCTTCTTCTGCAATAAACAGAAAGCCTGAAGACAATTAGTAAGCACAGTTTCAATACACAAAGCAGGAAAGAAAAAATGCAGCAGTAACTCTTAGCAAGAATGTTGCACAGAAAGAGTGTATATACCCAAAATACACCCACACATATGACACTGTGTATCACATCAAGTGCTGTACCATGTATAATGTGTTGTATTAAAAGGTAAAAGCAACAGAAACAAATACTGATTTTACGAGTGCAATGCATGCAATGCAGCTGGAGTTGATAAATTCCCTCGCGGAGGCTCTAATGGATGCTAGTGTGGTGGTGATAGCCAATGAGAGGCTAAGTACAGAGTAGTACAGGCTTTGAATAGGATTGAAGAGGAAAAATGCTTAGCAGAAAGACTCTCTACGGCTCTTATTGAAGATGAACTATGAGATATGGACCTAGTTTTTAGCAATACTATCTACAGAAATTAATCACAGCACCTGTGCTTAAACTGCAAAAGCCATAGTGCTATGAAAAGTGGAAGTAAATGCTGATCTCAACAGTAATATGAAGACTCTGTGTGTGCAACTGCTACATTTTGATGAAAAAAGCATTTTTTTCCCTATACTATGTGGGAGTTTCAGGGATCTATAGCTGATGTCCAGAGTGACCAGATGTGCCAATATTAGTGACTTCATCTTATCTACACAACTGTAACCCCCATCCTCTCCTACACCATCCTTCCTGCTCGGGGGGGGGGGGGGGGGGGGAATCCTGTCTTTTCATACTAGCTGTCTGGTCACTCTACTGATGCCAAGCCTGAAAAATAATACTGCATATCCTAAAAGGCAAGTTTCCAACACACATGCATGATAATGGTGTGGTCTTTGCATAATCTATGACTGACTACAGGTTGCAGTTGGTTTAACCATTCAGTCCAAAACCTGTGGCAATCCGCAGACAGCTTATAGGAAAGTATGAGTTTTCTGAGATACCACGGTCAGGGTCTAACTGCAATGAAACAATGCCTGTATGACAGATGAAAAGCAAATTAATGCACACCTTGCACGGTCTTCCCCACGTGAGCACCTACTAACATCGTGATTGGTACCTTATGCCAGCATACCCCACCCAGCTTAATGACTATAGATGATATGGCTATTGTGCAAGCTCTCATCAACTCAGACTGTTAACACCTGACATTTGCTCTCCAGAATCAGTCTTTCAGCTCATTACATTCTCTTGTGCAAAGACCAGATGCTCACTGCCCATAAATGTTTGGCCAGCAGCCTACCTTGTATGGAGATGTGTAAGTGCCGCCCAGAAACAGTGTGTGTAGCAGTGGTACTTAGGAGGAGATGAGACTAATGATGGCTTTTATGAATAAAAGTTGCCAGTCCTACCTATCAAGTCTAAGTTCTCTAGGATACCAAAGATCCGTGTCCTTTTTTAATGTAAGCAATGCACTTCTGTGTTAAGCATGACTAAAAATAATTGATTTTTATATATGTTCTTGTCGGTTTTTTTAGGTTTGTCACATTGTGGTACTACTGCAGTTGTGGGAGAAAAGTATTTCAAATAATACTTAACTCAGCCTGATGCCATTATATATAATTCATTTTTTCACCAATCGGAGAACTGGATCTGGGGTGGGATGTGTGCAGTGATTCCCCCCTGCCATGCAGCAGAGGATGGCACCATTAAATTATGATTTTGTAGATTTCCAATCAAAAGTCATGTCCCTTACCTTTCTATCACCAACTTACCCCACTGGATGAGATTTTAACTGCATTATGTTTCCAGGTTGCACCTGTGGTTCATTCTTTCTCTCGTCCTGTCCCATAGGAGGAGAATTGTGTATGCCAGGCAGTTTAGCATTTTGTTCTCATTTCAGGGATTTTTTGAAAATGGTCATGCTGCTGGATGTTTGTTAGGTGGGGCTGATCAGAGAAGAGTGTCTAGAACTTGATGTAGCAGATGGAGAGATTTGTGATGGTCCATAGTTTCTGTGTGAGTTCATTCCGCAGAATCAGATTGATATCTTAGAAAGCTCTCTCTCCTTTTGGTCTGTGGTCATGAAAAATACATTGTAGCCAAACTTTTCATGTTCCCTTTATCTTCTGCATGGCAGTATAATTAAACCAGTATGCTAGCATGTAAGTTTTTGATATTATGACTCTTATACTCCTTACCTAAGAATCATTCTTAACGAATGCATACATTTACCAAGAGCATAGTTTCTTACATGTTAGTTTGAACCTTTGGGAGGTAGCATAATTTAAATAGTTAAAATTTAATATTATCTACAGGTAGAGTATTGTCATACAATTATCACATAGTTGTTTCCTATTCAAATGTATAGATGTATTGTGGATACCACAGTGTGGTACTGGTCAGCAATGCTCACTCTTATTATTAGGAGTTTCGAGGAGTCACTTGATCACATGAAAATCTCAGCTTGCTTTTTTTTTTAAGTATGTTTCTTGCCCTTTTGATTCTTGAAAAAACTTGATGCCCTAAAGGCTTGAAAACCAGAATTTATTATTGATGTCAATGATGATTTTAAGCAGTCCTGTAACTTTCTGAGGCCTAACTCATGACTTTTTGAAAGTTTTTTGTAGGCAATATGAATTTTTTTTATAATGATAACTATTGTCTCTTTTGTGGCCTGAAACACAAGCCCATGATCTATTTGTAAAATACCCAAACTCCTCCTAACTGGTAAGAGCTAGGCACACCAGATTTGGCACGTAGCTTCCTTTTATTCTAACTTAAAGCAGGGTCTGGGTTTGGTTGTGCCAGGAAAATGGCATGGCCTGGAATCCGATTGTTTTCCATAACATGGCAAGAGAAGGGTCTGAGAGCAGGGGCAATTATGCTCTGCAATGACCACTGGGGGGAGCAAGCGTGGGGGACAGTTATACTGCAGAGTAACCATAGGGGGCGTTCTGAGCACTCCCAGACTTCCCAGCCCACTGCCCGAAGTCCCCCAAATCTTGAGGGCAGAGGGCTGGAGGTATGGAGCATCCCCCACATCTCCAGCCTCCTGCCCTCAAGAACCTGGGCAACACCAGGTAAGTCTTCTATTAAACCTATAAATCAGCTGCATGATCTTTTATGTGAACATCTGCACTTCAGCTCACTGGAAAGACACTGAACATTGCTCTGGCTGATGTGTTTCCAAACAACAGAAACACAGATCATGCCTACTTGCAGATGTCGTCTTCATCATTGTAGTGACTTCTGTCCTTCCTTTTGCCTGATGGTTGTGCTTCTCTTACTTTCTATGACACCTAAGCAGACATACTGTTCAAACAGAGATAACTAACAGAAAGAGAGCAAACACCAAAGCTCTATATACTGTTCCTTCCAGATTAAGATCCTTTTTATGAGCTCAAAGCCATTCTCTTAACTTTGGATTTCTGATTTGAATTACAGAACAGTCCTAGAAGGACTTCTAAGTGATTACTGAAATGACAGAAATTATGGACATCTTTCAGAATAGCCAGAAAATCAGATCTGTTTTCTTCTTTTTGCATCTTAAGTGAAATGTATCTCTTAGCTAGTAGATCTGTTTGGCGTACCTAATGTTTTTAAGTAATTCATGTCCTCTTAGTTCATGTCATCCAGCTCTTGAGGGAAACGTAAATTTGTAGATATCTCTTTCCAGAGTTGGGGCTTAGGATTGACTTCCGTGGCATTGGCACGAAAATACAAACACAGCCTTTCAACTTTGCTATCAAAATGAAGTGTTCATTTTCCATACACAGCCAGTTTTGCCCTCTTTTTACTTGACATCTCTTCATCTGTAGCATCACTTACTAACCTTAGTGTTTCAAGAATACCATCAAAGATTCCCCACCAATGATTTTCATGTTTTGACTCCTGATTTTCCAGTAAGCCACGTGGCATTTTAATTACCTATAATTCAGTTTGATCAGAATAACAAGAAAAATAAAATAACATTTGAGATGAATTAGACATTTTTTTTCTTACATGCTACATCTACTTCATTCTAGGAATTAGTCTTTAACTCTAGGTTCAGTTGCTACCAACTAACAAGTCTTTTAAACTTTATTGCACATCATCATAGACTCTACTGATCTTAAAGCTCCAGATACCAGTTTGATCTTCAGTTCAATCACTAACCAGCTGCTTAAATTCAAAGAAGAAAGAAAATTTGTTGCATCTGGGATGGGGGAAGGAGCTAGGTGGGAAGAAGAGAGTTATTGGTGTAGTGTTAGAAAAGGAATGAAGATTAACAGCAATTTTTTAGGCTGGAAGAGAGTTTACACTTTGAAGCTTAAATCCTGTAGTATATCAAATCAGTAAATTTAGAAATGGGGGACATATGCTATTGTTTTTCTGTGCTCCAATGATAGATCAATACTTATAGTGGAGTTATCAAATTCTTACCTTGCAAGTAAATATTTTCGGGACTACTAAAATATACTAATAGGGCTACCAGCTGCTTGATTTCAAACCAGAACATTTATATTCGATGTCCCTAATCTGGAATCCCAGATTCCTCTAAAAAAACAACAAATGGCCTGGTAGCACTTTATAGACTAACAAAACATGTAACCTCACTTTGCCTACATCTCATAGGAGATGGTGATGAAGTATGTCAGTTGGTGCCCCACTCTCTACTTGAGATCAGAGCACCAGTTAAAGGTACTGAACTTAACAGAGGAAAATAACAGGGGGAATTCTCCTCATTTTCTTTACCAGCCAGTAATTAGGGAACAGAGAAAAGCAAGGAGCAGAGTTCCTTCATGGTTTCCTGAGGCATAAGGTGTGTATTTTGGACCATGGTTCAGTTTTGCTCAGGTAGAATACTTCCACATTGAGCTGCACAGACTATACATTATTGAGGAAATTATAGACAAATGTCTAAGTGAATAACATTATAATGTTGAATAACATATGCCTGGGCTATAAAATACAATAAAGTTGTGTGGAATAATATTATGCAATATTACATCCTGTAATAAAAAATAGCATGGACTAATGAGTTATTAATCCATGTTTTATCTAAAGGATTAAAGCAAATGTTTTATGCATTTCTCTTGTCAACAATTATTTTAGTACTAGTATTCGATAATTATATATATGTATTCTTTATTATCAGTGGGATAAAAAAAAGTGTGTCTGTAAAAGTATATAATTATGTTTTGCTCTTTTTAGAGAGAATGCAAGAATTAATCCCCAAAATCAAAAAGATCCAGTGCCAAGTATCTTGCTGGATAAGCTAGGAAAAAAGAAGCCTTTCGAAAAAGCTGTGCAAGACCAATTACCGAACTCACCTTTGCATTCAAAGGATTTAGAAGCTGTTTATTGCTCTCCACATGTTAAATCTACCCCAGATGGTTTGAAAAGCTCATCTGTTAATTTAAAAGGTTTAGCCAGCCAGCAGAGCTCAGCAGACCTAAAGCACATGAGCAGAAGAAACAGTAATTTTAAGAAAATTACAAGAAAACATCATGAAGGTTTTGCATCCCATGACAAAAAACATGAAAATGCCCATTTGTCTTCAGAAAAAGAGCCACTACTTCAGAAGCCTCTTGAGAAGGCTTTATGTTCAACACAAAAATCTTTTAGGTCAACAAAACTAGGTGATAGTTCTGCTGCTGCACTATATCTACAGCATGTGCAAGAATCAGAAGCCACAGATAGTATATCAAGATCCAATTTACTGGCTGTATATAGTACAACTAACAATTTAGCCACAAAACCTGATAGAAAAGAAATGAAACATGAGAAGAACTCAGAGAGTCCCAGCAGTGTGCTAGCCACGACTTCAGATCCTTCTGTGACTACGGAAAATAAAAATGCAGAATCTCTTTTGGAACAACCTTCTAGTGAAAAAGCAAAAAGCCCCGCTGAACATTCTGCTCTCTTTCAAAACGAACCTGCACCACCAACACTTCCAGTGCAAGATTCTTTAGTGCAGGGTTATGAGACATTCTATCCCGACTATTCTTGTCATCAGAGTGATAACAGTGGCAGTTCCACAGCCCAGAGTTACCAGGGAAAAACTTACGAAGTGCAACATTCTGGGACATCTGCTGTTGCAAATAATGTGTATAATGCTTACTCTAACGTGTTTTACTCCCACGCATATAGTTACGCTGCTCTTGGTGAGCAACAAAGTTCTAACTATGGTCAAACGTATCCAGTGCAAGGATATTTTAGTTCTCAGATGCCCCTTCCTTACAACTCTCAGATGCCATCTTTACCACAGTATGCTGCAAGTCAGCCTTGGTCATTAGGTCCTTTTCTATATCCTTCCAATACAGAATCATCCTCAGAAGCTGTTTGGACCAGCAGTAAGTAAATAACTAGTAAATTCAGTATTTTTTCCATAGTTTTATAGCAGTGACCTCAGGTATTTAAATTTAGACATTGCTTTGCTGCCTAAACCTTGGGTAGAACAAATACCATTAAGCTCTTGGCCTTGATCCAATGGATTTTTCAAATGATACACTATGCCGCATACAGACGTGTAAACTAGACTCTCTATGAATCAGTGAGTCACCTCTGAATTTGGCTCAGTATCTTCAAAATGGGACAGTGCAAGAATGTATCTATAGTAGTTTTACCCCTGGTTTCAGTCTTCATAAATCCATCCTTATTTACTGCTTCACTGTATTATGACGGAGTGCTAACAGTTTCCTTTTGGGATTGTGAAGTCTCTTCCAGCCATATATAGAGTGATTATTGAATAATACAATAAGTACTTCTTTACATAAAGGCTAAGGAATGGGAACTCCACTATGTCCCCCTCCAACGAGTGCCTTACTATAAAAATAACACTAAGCATTTTTCAGCCATTAGATATCTAAACTAGTTGAACATTCCTAGCCTTATAATTTCCTAGCAGTCAGTGTCTAATGCCAATGATCTAGTTGAGCATTCCATTTGAGTTATTAGGCTGTTACATTTACACTGGAAGACAAGCACTCTATTTAGTATTTCTATGCTTAATGATAAATGGTGTTTGGGGTAGGGATGTAAGCAACTAATCGATTACCTAATAAGCCTAGGCTTATTGGGTAGTTGAGTCACTACTTGACTAGACACTCTCCCCCCCCCCTTACTGCCTCTATATTAGAGGCAGCAAGGGGGGCGGAGCAAGAGTCAGTGCTGAGGGGAGCCGGCTTAAAAGCCAGTTCCTCCTAGCACTGTCTCCATGGGGGGGGGGAGGGGGGGGGCAGAAAATCCATCAACTCAAATGGAAAATCCATTGACTACTCAAATTAGCTGATTAGTTGAAATTTAACATTCCTAGTTTGGGGGCTTTGGTGGTGGAAAGAGGAATCATTATTTCCTATGCCCTAATCTTTTCTCAAGTATATTTTTCTTTGTTTCCAGCTCCCTGGCAGCAGGCATCTTTTCATCCTGGATATTGAAACCAGTCTCCTATGACAACTTTTTGGTTCAGCATTGTTTACTGTAATTTTTCTTTGTTGAAGATGTTTAGTTTTAGATGCCTGTATAGATTGGCCGCTGATTATACCATACAGAACACTGCATAATGTTCTGAAGTGTAACCACTTACCCCAGAAGACAATGTAATTTACATTTGCCAGTCTATTACATCAAAATTTATCTTTTTTTTAGGACATAAAGTCAGCTGGAGTTTTCCTAGTGATTTCTATGGGTGCAGGATTAAGTCCTTAATGAACAGCAAGACTTACCTAATATGATTTAAAAACCCAAATACACAGATGAAGGGACAAATTACCCACTTCAGTGACCACTGAGGGCTCTCTTGACTGTGAAACCAGCATGGTTCTGCGGTACAAAAGGCAGGTTAAATGTCTGGTTAAAGTAATAACTGTGAAGTGGCTCTACGGCGTTGACCTGGAGCAGGATTTTTTTCCTCTCTGCCTACTAGAGGTATACAGCCCTTTAGCCTCACTGGGTGTCGTGTCTCTGGATTTGACACTAATATATTAAGTTTTTAGTTAACTCTTAGAAATGTGATATGATGGTGTTCATTTGACATCTAATAAAAAAATTAAAACAGAATTTTTTACGTGTGATTATGGAGTCTTTAGCTATTAAATAGAGTTTTTGAACAAAGGCTCTGCCTCAGGCTATCAAGATCTATAGTTAATTCTGAATAATTGGGTGAAATTCAACCCACAGTGACAGGCCAGTATAAAACACACTACTCACATCTGATTTTGCAGAAATGTGCCTTGACTTCCTGCTGGCCAGGGGCTGCCTTTTTTTTAAGAGATTGGAACAGAGAAATTTAATTTTTGAATGTTATGGTTAGTATTTTTTGAAATTGTAGTTAATATTCTATCTGATATGCAAATACCAAACATTTGCTTCAATCCAAACAGTTTTTACACTGACACTGTTTAACTCTATGTATATTATTTATGACAGTGGTTGAAATACTTTTAGTATTTTTCTTGAATTAAGAAGACCTATTTTTGTAATTTTTTTATACTTTTCTTAAATATTTCTAAGTATAAAGGTTTTATTGGAAAAATTTAATTTTAAATGTTAACAGCATTTGTACAGTACAAGTATATGTGTAAACTTGGTATTTTATTTGTATGCATTAAGCATGGTTTTTTTAAATATTGTAGCACATAGTACAGATATAACGAACACTGACAGTGTAGTTAGGTGTCTGTTATGTGATATTTTAGAACATAACAGAAGCTATAAAATTGGCATTAAAAGTACAGATTACTGAAAAATTAAAATACTTGTGTCAAACTCATAATATACAGAATAGTCCAGGTTTCATGATGGTCTCTTTGCTGAAGAATCACCAGTATTTTCTAAATATTATTTGTGTACTGTAGTGTTTTCATGAGAACAAGATATTATAATTAGAAGTGAATTACATCAATCAAAATCACAAAGAGAGAGCTCAGATCTGGGTAAAATTTTGGTCCCACTTAAATCATAGAACCTTGCTATTGGTCTCAGTTGGATCAGAATTTCATCCTCAACTGCAATCTGAGTCAGATGGGATAAGAATCCCTCTATCTTGTAAAAATCAGTTCCTGTAGTTTACACACAATCCGATAGGAGATGATCTCTACTAACCCTTTGGTGATAGAAATCCACATATTTAAGAGCACAGTTAAGTCCTAAATTGATCATTTTTTACATCTGATAAATGCACGTAATGTCTGAAATGCATCTTTTAACATGATTGGGATGTTAAATCTTCATCAGCCAGAAAACAGACTTACACAAGTGTTACACTTCTCATGATTTTGTGCAACATATACATCTGATTAGAATTAAAATTTGTCAGTTAATAGCAATAGTATGGAAATGTAAGCATGTTTATGTAGTACAGGCGTATTATGTAGTACAGAGTATTTTAGGACTGGTAGAACTGGCTGAAGTTAAACTTAGGTGAAAACTATAGTTCCTAGCAATTACTTCTTCCCCCTTTCCATTACTTCTTCACTTTTTTTTGTTTTTTTTGTTTGATGAACAATAATTTCACTTTTCTCATGCCTCCAAATTGCGGTAGAATCCTATGTCAGGCTTAAGTGTAGCAGGGGAATATTTTAAGACTTTTATATACCTCCAGTCACTTGGAGTTTTATCTTTATTTAGTTTTGAATAACAGCAATTGCATACACTACTAGGCATACTGGGCCAAATTAATCTCTGGTTTATCTCCATTGAAGCCCACAGAGTTACACCAAGGTTGGGTTTGACTTACGACTTTTTACAGTGGGTTACTATGAGTATCTGCTGATGTAATAATGCAGAATTTAGCCAGTTTGTCATTTTTTACTACTAATAATAAACACACTTTTTTCTTATATTGCTGTGTAGCATATTTTGTTCATTCTACTAATTTTCTTATGAATACAATATATCAAAAGCCATATAGTAGGATATGTGATTCCATTTGATGTATTGTAAGAGGCTGCAGACTAGTCTTTTAACATTCTTTCATAGCTTGCTCCATAGTGACACTTAAGGTGTCATGGGATAAGAGAGAAGGTCCTCTCATGGATCAATAACTGGTTAAAAGATAGGAAAGAAAGGGTAGAAATAAATGGTCAATTTTCACAGTGGAGAGATAAATAGCAGGATCCCTCATTGATCAGTACTGGACACAGTACTGTTGAACATATTAAGAAATGATCTGGAAAAGAGGCAAACAGTTGGCAAAGTTTGCAGATAATGAGGATGGAACAACTAACTATCATCCATAGCACAGGACTTGGTGGTGATGAGGGACTTCATCTACCCTGCCATCTGTTGGGATAACAACACAAATTATTCAACACATTCTTAAAATGTTTTTTTTAAATTTCAGAATGTGGAGTAAGTAAGCTACTAGCATAGATGCTGTTTTAGATGTGATTATGACAAATGAGGGACTGGTTGAGAATTTAAAACTGGAAGGTAGCTTATATAAAAGTGATCATGAAATAGAATTCATGATTCTAAAGAATGGTAGGAGGGAGAACATCAGAATAAAGATAATGAATTTCAAGAAACAGATGTTAGCAAATTCAACGAGTTGGTAAGATCCCACGGGAAATGAGTCTTAAGGGGAAAAAAAGTTCAAAAAAGTTGGCAGCTTTTGGGAGAGACATTATTACGGGCACAAAAACAAATGATCCCACTGCAAAGAAAGATCAGAAGAATGGCAAGAGACCTTTCTGGCTTAATCAAGAAATCTTCAGTTCTCTGAAACACCAACTAGAATCCTACAAAAATGGTAATTATATCAAATTGCAAAGGATGGATACAAAAAACCCACCACCACCACAAGCATATAAGGACAAAATCAGAAAGGCCAAAACATAAAACGAGATTAAATTAACTAGACACATAAAGAGTAACAAGAAAACATTCTAAAAATATATTAGATGCAAGAAGACTGTGATGGGGTTTATCAGTGTGAACTGGTACAACAGGGATTAACCCCTCTCTGTTATCAGAAGAGACCATGCCCCTTCTGCTCTGCTGAGCATGCTCCAGTTGGAACCAGAATATATAAAAGGCCTGAAAGGAGCTTAGGCTGGCCTGACTGCCAGAGGAGAAGGAGGTGCATTGCTAGCTTTAGCAAGTGGTCTGCTTGCGCTCCAAGGCTTCGACACCAGCCAAATAGAACCAGATCCAGACAGGATGTCACAGGGGTTGCAGAGACTGGCAGATCTTGGACACCAAAGACATCATGGACTCGGGAAAAGAGATCCAGGGAGATTTAGTGGGGAAATTGTTAGAATCGGCTAAAGACTCAGCATGTTGCAGAAAGATCCCTGCCAATCTGGTAACAGGTCAGCCGGACACCAGCATGGCCCAGGGTCAGAACCCAGTGGAGAGGGAGGGCCTCGGTTCCCTACCCTGGCTACCACCCATCTTGGGGTGGTGACCCAGCCAACTGAATATTGTGACTCTGGCTGTTGGGCTGCACTTCCCTGACCACAGAGGGGTTATTTGGTATATCTTGACTTTAGTAAGGTTTTTGATACTGTTTCCCCTATGACAGGCTAGAGAAATACAACCTAGATAGAGCTACAACAAGATGGGTGCATAACTGTTTGGAAAACCATTCCCAGAAAGTAGTTATCAGCAATTCACAGTTAAGCTGGAAGAGCATGTTCAGTAGGGACCTGCAAGAATCAGTTCTGGATCCATTTGTGTTCAACATCTTTATTAATGATTTAGATGAGGAGTGGGGAATCTATGACCTGCACATGGAGGGTGGGCCCAATAGGCTATGCCTCCCCAAACAACCAGGTGTGGACCTGCCTATGCTCCACCAAAAACTTGCTGACTGCTTGCACTCCCTGTGCCCGCACGAGGCCCTACTGCCCTACGCGTCCTCTGGTCCTGCCTGCCACTCCCAGCTGATTTAAAATGCCCTGGGGGAGGGCTCACCAATGCAACACAGTGGGGCTAAGGTGGCTTCTAGCCACTCACTCCCTGTGGAGACAGTGATTCCTCCACAACATATCCTAGAGTCAGTGATTCCTCCACATGTCCAGAATGATTTTCAGCAATGGATCTGAAACAGACCCCTTTGTAGTCAAAACAGAAATTAGGCAAGGCAGTGCCATTGCTCCAACCATCTTCTCCATCTTCCTTGCCATTTTTCCCCTCATTGCTGGCATATTTCCCTCCAGACTTGATATCCATCACAGAATGGATGGCAAGGTCTTCAGCCTCAATCGCCTCCAATCCAAGACATACTATTAGTAAATTAGCCCTTGAACTCCAATATGCAGATGGCTGTGTTCTGTGTACCCAATCAGATGATCTTCAAACAACAGTTTACCTCTTCTCTGAGGCCTACAACCAACTAGGCCTCACACTCCACACCAAGAAAACTACAGCGCAGCACCACAATCAAGATCAGTAGACACCCTGGAGAACATGGAACATTTCCACTATCTCAACAGCTATCTGTTGCAAACAGACAACATTGACCAGGTGATTCAACTTTGCCTCCAATGTGCCAGTGGGGCTTTCAGACACTTGAGAGAATGCATCTTTGAAGATGCTGATGTCAAAACCAAACCAAGCTTCTAGGCCATTATCCCTGCTCTCCTGTGCAACCCTGAAATCCGAGTTATGCACAGTAGACGCCTCAAGATTCTTGAACGATACTATCAATGGTGCCTCTGCAAGATCTTCTGAATCAGCTGGGATGAATGATGCACAAACACCAGCATTCTGTACAAGCCAAAACTTCCAGCACTGTGATCATCAGCCAGCAATTCTGTTGGACTGGTCACATTCTTTGAATGCCAGACTATTGACTCCTGAATCAAATCATGATGTTCTCAACTGAGCTCAGGCCAACAGACGAGAGGAAGGCAAAAACACTTCAAAGACACCCTGAAAGCCAACGAACTTAAGGGAAACCCAAGTCCTTGACTGATTAAAATGGGGAAGGACCTTATGGCAAGGATTCCAGCATTCTGAGACCCACTGAAAACAAGAAGAAGAAGAGAAATAGAAGGGGAAAAAAAAAGGCTGGAATGCATTCTCAGCAATTCAGATCTACCAATTATGATAACATATATGGATCCAAGTAGCCAACTGCAATTCCATCAGCAATAGCCAGCTATCATTTCATGATAGACTATCATCCTCAAATTCCAAGGGATCACTGACTTAAAACACATACTGACTGCTTGCCCTCAAGCTTACTAAGCAATCCAGATTGCTCTGAATCAGTTACCTGTCCTCTTCATTATTTTCCACTCTGCCAATTTTTGTATCATTTGCAAACTTCATCTATGATGATTTTATGTTTTTGTCCATGTCATTGATAAAGATGTTAACTAGCTGTAATGGGTGTAATGGGATGGCACGCACCTCCTGCGAGTGCCCCCTTTTGGCAAAGTGTGTGCCCGCACACTCTCTTCTGATTAAAAGCCTCTTCAGTAACAGCCCTCTGACCTACCCACACACCACTGTGTGTGAAATCAAACAAACACCTTCTGGGATATACATTTAACAGAGGCCCATCTAGGTGCCCTCTGTATAGTGTCTCTGATTCTGTTCCCTCAGTCTGTTCCCCACTCTGATAGTGTGTGTTGCCCCGGGGCTTCCCCTCCTGGAGACAGCTTCCTTGCTCTTATCTCAAGGCTTTATCTCAGAGTCCCATAGTGTCCTTCAATCTCCAATGTGCTCTCCACTTGGAGCTGTCTGCAGTTTTGCTGCTCTCTTAGCCAGCTAATCTCCAGTCTCCACACCTCGAGGTCTGCAGAGGCACTGAGCTGACTCTAGTCCTGTAGCTCCTTGCATTGGGTTTTTCTGGCCCCTGATTGGCTGCTTCCTCCATTGCCACTCTAGTCTGCTTGGAGGACTTCTCTATAGTCTCTCTGGGGTGGGTGTGCCTCCAGCAGGGGGCCTAGTCCACTCATAGCGTAGGGCAAAAACCCAATACTTGCTGTGAGAGTCAGAGCTGTCCCATCCATAGGAAAGTTCAGGGCGGCTGCTCCAGGCCCCATGATTTGGGGGGCCGGATGGTAGCTCTCTCAACCATCCTGTGGGTGGGCCTGGTGTGGGGATGCATCTCAGGTCGCCCTCCCCCCCGACATTCACCAGGACAATGAGAGTCAGAGCAAACCAGAGGCCTGCTCCCCTCCACCCTGCCACACTCTGCTTCTCCATAGCAGCCCAAGGGCACTCTGCTTGCCAGTGCCATGGAGAAGGGAGGTGCAGCAGACTGGGAGGGGCAGCATGGCAGAGCGGAGCAGGCTGCTGGGACACTCCACTTCCGCTGCCGTGATGAGCACTGTGGTGGCAACTTGTACTGCTACCCTATGCCTGGCCCCTGCCAATCCTCTGGCTTGGATGATGGGGTGTGGGACTTTGGGGAAAGGGTGGCACAGAGGCAGGGAAGTATCAGGGGTGGAGCAGACGTGGGGCCTGTGGCAGGGATGCACCAGGCCTGTGCCTGGGGCACTGGGAGGGGGGTTGCCACAGGCCCCACGCTCCCCTTGGGATGGCCCTGATAAGAGTAGCTCTATATGTTTTTTGGGGGAGGATGGGAATGGCTCTGCATGCTCTCTGGAAGTAGCTCTGGCAGGGGAAGGGGTTGGGAGTGACAGTATGTGGAGGGAGGAATGAGTGGCAGTGTGTATCTGGAGACGGGAGTGGATGTGTGTCTTGTGTAGGGGAAATGAAGGGCTGTGCTGGCTCTGTGTGCGAAGGCAGACCTAGGAGTATATATGTGTACCTGAAAGAATACAGACCCAAATTAGATGTGGGTGAACTAAGGTTTTAAACTGAGTAGGTATATTAGCATGAGCAACAGGCACAAAGCACGTGACCAAAAAGATTGAGATCATGAAAAACATAAATTGTTGTGTTACAATTGTAGTGATGCTTCAAAATACCAGCGTTTTATTTAGCATTTGGGCTGAAATAATAGAAATATAAGTTAAATAAATACATACAGTTAATTAGGTACTAGGTGCAATAAAATAATTGGCTATTTTAGGGATGTTATAGCCATTTCCATTGACTACTCGATTAGTCGATAAGGGAGGCACTCACTATCCCACTGCACCTTTCCCTTTGAAATGTACAAGAGCCACTGCAGCTGGGCTCAAAGGGAGAGGTGGGGTCCTGACTGCGGTGCCTCTCCCTTTGAAATGTACAAGAGGGACTCCCCGCCCCCCACGGAGACGGTGCTGGGGGGAACTGGCTTTTAAGCTGAGTCCCCCCAACACCACCTTCTGCTCCTCCCCCCCCCCTTGCTGCCTCTCTGTGATAGAGGCAGTGGGGGAGGGGGTAAAGCAACTAATCAAGTGACTACTCGACTATCCGATAAGCTTATGCTTATCGGATAGTCGACTAATCATTTATATCCCTAGGATATATAAACAATTTCTTCATCTGCCCTTAGCTAGAGTCCAATAATGGGCAATGATGTCACTTACAAAAAAAAAAAAAAAAAAAAAAAAAAAAGTATTTAAAAAAGTTAACTCTTAAAGGGTTAATTTCTAATACCTATTGACCAAGTTGGAACTGACCAATGTGGGTCTAAGCATCCCTGAGTTTGGTGTGTTTGTAAGTATCTTGATCAAATGCTTATAAATGTTTTGTTACTGTTTGGATGTAGTAAAATACTTATTTAGGATATTTAGAGCAACTCTGTGAACATTAATCCTTTGCATTTAGTGAAAAAAATTATGGTTAAATTAGTGTTGTGGTAATACCCTATTGTAACAAACTGTACCCTTATGTTCACCATTTTGTACAAAAGTAACAGTTTTGTAAAAGCATGCCTTGTGAGGTATCATTTAAAAACCCATAATTCACTGACGGTTATTGTCCTGGTAAAATGTGTGGCAACAGTGCACGTAAAAATATAAGATTTTATTGTATTACATTGCTGAGATATGCTTCAAGATTTTTTAAAAGCTGCCTAATCCATTTCATCAGAGACAAAAGGTTAGCCAGCATCTCAGTCAGGTTTTAACATAATCAAGAGGACTATTACCAAATTAAGTGACCATTTTTTGGTAAGAAGCGCGTAAGCAACACATTTATGTATTGTCAAATAAGCAGTGTGGGGTTCTCATGCAAAACTGATTTGCTGTTGCCTGGACCCCTGGTGGAGATTATTTTAAATGTTATTGAAAAGATAAAAAAATGAGGGATAGTGGCCCCAAATCATCTCACCTTCATTCCTCTCTGCTCACAGTAGCAGTAACACCTGAAGAAACACTGGACTGGGGGGAGCGGTTCTGGCTTGAAGGCTTTCATCCACTAAAGACTGCAAAAAACATGTGAGAAAAGCCTTTACTTTGGATTGATTTAGCTTCCTGTTAGGTATTAAGTTTGCATTTTGCCTTTTATTTTCTTTGTAACCAATTCTGACTTTTATGCCTCATTATTTGCAAGTACTTAAAATGTTTCTGTAGCTAATAAACTTGTTTTATGTAAATATTTGTTTGAATTCAAGTGTTTGGGAGCCCCATTTGGGATAACCACATTTGTGCATGATGACTTTCTATTGTTGAAATGATGTACTTTCTATGAACTTGCATTGCACAACAGGAAAGAGCGAAGATGCACATTTCTGGGGACCAGACTGGGAATTTGCTGGTGTTGCCCTATAGTGGAATTCATGAACGGATAGCTGAAACACTCATAACATTCAGCTGGGAAAGATTTTGCATGCTAGAGTCTGTGTGAGAACAGGAACAAAAATTTCCTTTTTTGATCCTCCACCCTCCAAGTAGATTTTTCGAAGAGCAAATGTCACAGCACCCCAGGCACAAAATCAGTGGCCAGCACCCCAGGAGGAGAGTTCTGGGCCCAGGAGTAGGGCCATGGAGCTTCAGGTGTACGGCCAGCAGCCAGGGCCCCATGTAAAACTTGGGGATGCTGCAGCACTCCCCACCCCTGGTTCCTGTGTATATGATAGGGGAATGGAGCTACAGCCAGGTGGGGATCTGGAAGTGACTCTGGGGCAGTGCTGGGGTGTGTGTGGAAATGGAATTACAGCCAGTCACAGGACTTGGAGTGATTCTGGGATGGGACTGGGGGTGTCTGGGAGTGGCTGTAGGGGGCGTGAGTAGGACTCAGTGTGACACTGAGGTTGGAGTGTCTGGAAATGACTGGGATGGTGCAGGAGGCTCTGTGTGGTGCCATGGGGTGCGTGTGTCTGGAAGCGATGTTGCTGGGCAGGAGGCATTACAAGTGGCACTGAGGTGGTGTGGGTAGGGTGACCCTATGTCACCTATTGGCAAATGCCCAGCTTTGACAAAAAAAAGTGGAGTGCAACTGCTAGCGGGGTGCACAGGGAGGGAAGGCAAATGGCAATGCCAGCCCTGAGCTGGAGGGAGGCTCAGGCTGCACCAGACCCACACATGGGGGGGGGGGGGGATAACTTGTGTAGAGCAGTTGTGGGGAGCCTCAAGCTGTCCTGTGTGGTATCCCATTTTCCCTGTAGGGAAATAGGGTGATCCTTGGTACTCTGGAAGGGGTGAATGGGGCTCTAAGTGGTTCTGAATAGGAGATCTGGGAGTTTCTCTAGGGCAGTGCAGGGGGGAGGGTGGGCATGGCTCTGAGAAGTGTGAGGGGGGCTCGAGGGTCTGAGCTAGGGATGTCAGCGGTTAAGCAGTAAGCATCACTGGATGATGCTTACCGGTTAACCAGTGGCCCTGCTGGACTGGAGCGCCACTCCCCCCATCTGTGGAATCCTGTTTAACTGGTTAACCAGTTAAACATAATATTTAACCGGTTAACTGATTAAATGGGATTTTACATCCTTAGTCTGAGCAATACTGGGGAGTCTGGGCTTGGCTCTGCGAGGTGTGAGGGGCCTGAGAGGAGCTGGGGGGCTGAGCGGGGCTGAAGGGTCTGAGCGGTGGGGTCAGGGAGTGGCGGTGTGAGGAGGGTCCGAGCCGTGCTGTGGGGGGTGTCCAGGCATGGCACAGTAGGGGATCTGGGTGTGGCTCTAGGTGTGAGGGAAGTTTGGAGTGGTTTGTGGGTCTGGGTGTGGCTGCAGGGGTGTGTGTGTGAGAGCAGTGCTCGGGGGCTCTGGGCGTGGCTGCGGGATGGTGGAAGGTGCTGGGGTCTAGCATGGCAGTGGGGGTGAGTGGGGCTGTGCGGTGGTGAGCAGTGCTAGAACTGGGTGTGGCTGTGGGGATGAGCAGGTCTGGGTGGGCAGGTTGTGGGTGAGTGGGGCAGGGGTCTGGGAGTGGGTGTGGGGTGAGCGGGGTGTGTGTGTGGCAGTGGGGGTGAGCAGGGCTGGGGTCTGGGTGGGCTGGTTGTGGGTGAGTGGGGAAGGGGGCCGGGAGTGGCTGTGGGGTGAGCGGGGTGGGTCTGTGTGTGGCAGTGGGGGTGAGCAGGTTGTGGGTGAGTGGGGAAGGGGGCCTGGGTGTGGGTCTGTGTGTGGCAGTGGGGTGAGCAGGTTTGGGCAGGCTGGTTGCGGGTGAGTGGGAGAAGGGGGCTGGGTGTGGGTCTGTGTGTGGCAGGGGGTGGTGAGCAGGGCTGGGCGGGCTGGTTGTGGGTGAGTGGGGAAGGGGTCTGTGTGTGGCAGTGGGGGTGAGCAGGGCTGGGTGGGCTGGTTGTGGGTGAGTGGGGCAGGGGGCGTCAGCAGGGCTGGGCGGGCTGGGTGGAGTGGGGGGGGGCTGGGTGTGTGTGTGGCGGGGGTGAGCGGGGCTGGGGAGTCTGGCCGTGGCTGAGGCGGGTGGCCGGGCCGGGGTCTGTGTGGCGGGGGTGAGCAGGGCCGGGGTCTGGCCGTGGCTGAGGCGGGTGGGTGGGCCGGGGTCTGTGTGGCGGGGTGAGCAGGGCGGGGTCTGGCCGTGGCTGAGGCGGGGCCGGGCCGGGGGTCTGGCCGTGGCGGGGTGAGCAGGGCGGGGGTCTGGCCGTGGCTGAGGCGGGGCCGGGCCGGGGGGTCTGGCCGTGGCGGGGGTGAGCAGGGCGGGGTCTGGCCGTGGCTGAGGCGGTGGCCGGGCCGGGGGTCTGTGTGTGTGGGGGGTGAGCAGGGCGGGGGTCTGGCCGTGGCTGAGGCGGGGGGCCGGGCCGGGGGTCTGGCCGTGGCGGGGGGTGAGCAGGGCCGGGGGTCTGGCCGTGGCTGAGGCGGGTGGCCGGGCCGGGGGTCTGTGTGTGGCGGGGTGAGCAGGGCGGGGGTCTGGCCGTGGCTGAGGCGGGTGGCCGGGCCGGGGGTGAGCAGGCCGGGGTGTGTGGCCGTGGCTGAGGCGGGTGGCCGGGCCGGGGTGAGCAGGGCGGGGTCTGGCCGTGGCGGGGTGAGCAGGGCGGGGGTCTGGCCGTGGCTGAGGCGGGTGGCCGGGCCGGGGGTCTGGCCGTGGCGCGGTGCGAGGAGGCCCAGGGCGGGTGTGAGGAGGGGGGGGGGGGGCAGCGCGCAACCCCACACGGAAGCGCTCCCGCGAGGCGGCGGCCGGGGCCGGAAGTGGCGGGGCGAGCGGGCGGGGCCGCGGGGCGCAGCGTCGGGGCCGCCATCGCCATTGCGCGGCGCGGGGCAGGGCCGGGCCGGGAGCGGAGCGGGCCTCGCGCACCCACCGTTGCCCCGTGGCCGTTGGCGGGCGCGGCGCCCCTCGCGCCATGGAGGAGAAGGGCTTCTCCAAGGAGCTGGACCAGTGGATCGAGCAGCTCAACGAGTGCAAGCAGCTGAGCGAGAGCCAGGTGCGGAGCCTCTGCGAGAAGGTGAGTCCGCGCCGGGCCCGCTCGCTGGCGGCCTAGCGGGGCGGGCCCTGTGTGAATGGGGGTCAGTCGGGGGGCGCCTGTCGGTCATTGAAGGGGGGGTCCTGAGGGTGCCCCCCCCGGAGCCCCATCCGCCCGCGCTGCCCTCGCCACTGCCTGCCCGCGCGGCTAGGGTTCCGGGGATGCGCGGCCCCACCGGGCCCGCGGGCCAAGCAGTGCGCGGTGGGCTGCTGCCGATGAGAGATTCGTGCTGTTTCTGAGCCTCGCTGCAGGGCAGGGCGAAGGCTGTGCCCGAACTTGTGTGCCCTGAGCGCTTGGGCGGCTGCCCCCGAGATTCAAGTGCCGCCCCAGCTGATGAGCAGCGCGCCCACAGCCAGCAGTGTGTTTCTCTTGGTGGTGCACATCCGCACATAACAAAAATGATTTCTCACGTGGTTTGGGGATTAAAAAAAAAAAAAAGAAGCAGGGGGGCTAGCCATCTCTCTGAATCCCAGCGTCCCTGTATTTGTGTTTCATTGCATAGGAGAGCCAAGGCAGCGGTGTTACACGAAACCGGTTAGGCACCGACACCTGGGCAAGCAGGCAGCCCATGGAAAAGGAAAGCTAGTTGGGCTCAATAATTTACCCCATTCTAATCAGATGTCCAGTCTCCTTCCTATTATTGAGTTGTGATAGCCAGTAGTAGTATTGCATGTCAACTAGCTAAAGAATGGGTTGTGGTTTGGTTGGTTGAGTTACCTCTTGCATCACTGTAGCCCTGTTTAAGATTTATCTGGCAAGTTGCCTGGATAAATAGCCTACATAATCATAGCAAATGGATAAAATTGTTAACAATTTAGCTTAATTAAATTCAACTGTTTCTAATATAGAACAGATTCATGCAGGATAGGGCCATCAGTGGCTGTTAGCCAGGCTGGGCAGAGATGGTGTCCCTAACTCATTTGACAGAAGATCAACATAGGCAACAGGATGGATCACTTGATAATTACTTATTCCATTCATTCCCTCTGTGGCATTAGCCACTGTTAGAAGACAGAATTCTGGGCTAGATGGAGCTTTAGTCTGACCCAGTATGGCTGTTTTTGTATTCTTTTAGCCTGTGAACACTTTACTTTTTTATACAGAACATTTGCAGTCTCTTACTGCATTATTTTGATTACTCAAGACTGACCAGTGGTAAATGTTCGTAAAGGGACTCAGTTTTACTTAATTTGAATTTAAACTTAGAAATTTTCTGAAAATTCATTCTGTGCACACAATGCTGTAAATTTGGAGATACTGCACTGTATTTTTCATACATAAAGACATCCCTGCAAAGAAAAATGTGATGTAAGGTTAAAGGAAGAGCTTGTTATAAGTACATAGTCTATAAAAAGATACTTAGCGTTTAGAAGCACTTCATGCTATTTCTGTATCTCCAGTTAATGGTGTTGATCTATTTCAGTCTTTTCCACCCAGTATGTAAGGTTTTGGCAGCTAAATTACAGTGAGCCTTGTCTTTAAATAATTTAAATTATGTTTCTTCTTAGTTTAGCCACAGTCAAATTTAAATTATATAGACTACTAAATTACTTGTAGCTGATTAAAGCACATGTCAGACCCTCAGCAGGAACTGGAAACCAACCATGGCTGGTAACAGCTAATTTATACCCTTTCATCTTATATATATATTATTGTGGTTGTTTTCCTATGTGCATTACTTTGCATTTATCAACACTGAATTTCATCTGCTATTTTATTGCCCAGTTACCCAGTTCTGTGAGATCCCCTTACCCAAGGCAGCAAGTGGAAACTCAGTGGTATCTGTTCTGCCCCTTGAGCTCCTTGATCTCACAAAGCAAATTGAAATTTTCCTCTAGTTCTTAACCCAGTTTCTTAGTAAGTTTAGATATGCTAAAATATTAACTTATCTGCCCAGCTGTGGCATTCTTTTTTTTCCTTTTTAGGTCATTACCAACCAATCAGTGCCAAGGTATCTTTCACTCAAGAGAAATCAAAAGCCTCAGGCTTCAAACCCTGCTAACGTGATGGTGTCGTGCCAGTGACAGACAAATCTGATGCGTGTTCTGTCTGGGGGGAAATCCACTTCCCCAGTTGTTGTTCAGTGTATTGGTTCTCTTCAGATTGGACAGCTTTGGCTGCAGTCTCTGAGATGTGTTAGAACCTTGAGCTGGTGTCTGTCGTTGATATTAGCATAGGAATCAGCATTGATGTTGGTAGCAGAAGAGCATATTCTAATCTAGTGACATCCAGGTTGGAGTCCCTTGATGCTGTAGCGTTGTGTCAGTATTAACCAGATAACCTGGCACTCTTTTTGATCCAATATACTTCTCTTCCTTCTCTTGCTTTCTCAGAGCCAAAGTTGTGTGTCGAACCCTGACCCTCTCAACCTTTTCTAGACAAATTCAGTATTGTGTCTATGGTGATGGGGGATTGGATCCACATTGGGGATCCCCCACTAAAATAAAATAAAATAACTCTAAAAATAAATGAGTAACTCAGAAACACACAATCTCCTTTCCGCCCCAACTCCTCTCCCTGGGTCCCCTCACCTCCTTAGCTGTATGCTTCTGAAATATATTGATTGTACTGGAGAATGTGGATTCTCCCTTCCCAGCCTTCCAGAGACAACTCCCCTCATAGGTTTGTTTTCCAGTCAAGTCAAAACTGGCTAGAGGTCTTGAAATGCAGAAGATGGAGGAAAATGTTGAGGATCCCCATGATGACTGCATTGATAACCCAGAACTGCAACTGGTCTACTTGCTCCTCTCCTCACCAGACGAACCAGATACTACAATCCAGTCCCCTGTGTGATTGCTTCAGAGCATTCTAAGACTTGCTAAGGAGAACAGCTAACATATTAAATATAGAACTGTCATTGGCACAGAAGGCACAAACTCTTCAACACAGCCAGGCAGGGTGGCAGTGCCCTTCTGTGATGAGGTCCTCAAACCAGCAAAGGAGCGGTGGCTCACTCTCACCTCTCTTTCCCTGATATGCAAGAGAAAAGACCAAATATACCCACATAAGGGCTTTGAATACTTATACACTCACCTATATGATTTGCTCTAGTTAGCCACGTAATACAGGACCTCCAAAGGTTGTGTGTGTTAGAGGAGGGTGGACAAACAGGCTGGCCCTGTTAGGCAGAAAAGCTTACTCTGCATCTCTCCAAATGTATATTGAATACTAAGCTCTGGTGGTGAAATGATTTCTTTACATAGAATGGAATAACACCTTTTCTCAAGAAGATCCCACAGAAGGGTAGAGTGGAGCTTAGAGACATGACATAAATGGACTACTAGTGGTAAAGACATCCCTTCAAGTAGACTTAGATGCCTGATTGGTGGCCACAGCTATCATAGTGCACAGAGAATCCTGGTTACAATATCAAAGGAGATCCAAATGGCCACTAAGGTTATTGTTTGTGGGATCTGAGCTCATCAACCTGAAAACAGACAAGACACTCCATACCTTAAGTAAGGGATATTCCACTGGTAACTGTGCTTCTTGGGTCTGTAAGAGCCTAGCTACCTAAATAATAGTGTTGCAAGATCATTTTAAACAATTAACTTCTCTACCAGCATCAGAAGTTTTTGGAGCCTTCCAAAAAGAAGCCATGCTTTTCCAGCAGATGAAACTCTTTTCTTCTACTGACTCAGTGCTTCAGCAATCCTGTCAATAGTGACCCTCAGCTTTTCCCCACATTTGCAATCACCTTTTCTTCTCACAGGAATAGGTTGGAATTGCATTAGACTGGTGGATCCTGCAGTGTGTCATAGGCTATTCCAGTAGCAGGGTTTAGGGTGAAGGCAACATCTTACACCTTCCCCCATGTAGTAACCTCATGACTCTCTGAAGAGTCCTGGCCCCCCAATTTGAGAACTGCGCTGTTCAATTCCAGTCCTTGCCTACCACCCATCCCTCTTCAGGGACCTTTCTCACGATACATTAGTGAATCTTTCTTTTTTTCAATTTTAATTTTGACTACATGGGATCATTCAGACAGACTGTGTAGTTTCTACTTGATGTGATTTATGACAGGGCCAATTGCACTGGCAGCTTGTTCCCCTAGGTAAAGGATACTGTCAATTTTCCTTGCAACTCAGACTCTTCAAAAGAGTTTTAAAATCTTTTTTCATAATCCAGCCACCCTCCAGCTGTGTTCCTTTCCATAGATATTTTGCAGTATTGTCACTGAGATACAGTGCAAGACAGAGAGATGAATCTTTGCTATCCTCTGCTTGAGCAGAACCTATCCAAGACATGTCACCTCCTAGTGACTTGCTTCTGACTTCAAGGCTTTAAGAACATGATGCTCAGTATAGATATATAACTTCTTAAATATTATCTGTGCCATATATTTTGCAATGAAACCATCCTTTGGTGAACTGTTGTGCATAATCTTGACTCAAGGAATCCCTATAAAACTCTGTGCTATCTGCCAGTTGACTGAAAGGGGTTCCTGAGTCTTGCTGTCAGATAATGTCCTAAAAGCTCAAATGGTAGCAGTCTGTGCTTCAGAGTTGAAGTTTTAGGACTCGGATCCTGTTGATGTATTATGGAGGTAGAGGAATGTTATACATCTATGTAAAAAGTTGTTACTTTTTTTCATTTTGAAAGATAGATGATTACACGTTACCATATAACCATTTCTTAAACAATACTTTAAAAAAGTTATTTAGTCTGCAAAATCAAGGACTGAAAAATTAGGACATGCCACTTTTACAGTTGTCTGCACAACTGTAATTTGGTCCCCTGTATATATTCATTGTGGTATTATAGTATTAAAGACTATTGTACTATAGTCTTCAGTCATAGTTTCTCCTGAAAAGTATCTTGCTCAGTCAGTACACAGGTTGGACAGCAAGGGGACAGGATTAAGATTGCATTGGCAACCATAAATGTGGTGTGTTATAATTTTGGAATGCATGACTGCAACCAACTGAAAGGTTTCTGAATGCTAGTGTGTTCTGGTTTAATTCTATTGAAAGAAGTAATGTTCCATCAAGATGCCTAGATAAAGGATTTTTTTATTAAAAAAAAAAAAAAAAAATTAGTCCTTTCAGAATCAATTTGACTTAAATAGGGAGATGATTAATGCCGTGGTTAGAATTTATGAAACATATTGGAATATTGTTTTCTGTTCTGATTAGGGATGTTAAATATTGGTTAATTGAATAGTCGATTAACCTCATGAATTCTTATTGGTTACTCGACTATTCTGTAGTCCCCAGTGGTCAGGCCGGCAGCCAGTGTGCTCTGGCCCCACTCCCGAGGAGCCCCCTGCCACTCCATGCTGCTGTCTCTGTATCAGAGGCAGCGGCGCAGGTGACAGGCAGCTGGTCCGTGAGGGGAGCTGGTTTTCAGAGGCAGTTAGCATGGAAGCTGGTCCACAAGGGGAGCCAGTTTAAAAACCAGCTTCCCTTGCGGACCAGGTGCCTGTCACCCTGCACTGATGCTTCTAATGCAGAGGCAGCAACACAGTGTGGCAGGGAGCTGCTTGGGAGTGGGGCCAGAGCACTCTGGCTGCCAGCCTCACCCCAGGGACTATAGAATAGTTGAGTAACCGATAAGAATGCATGAGGTTAATCAACTATTCAGTTAACCGATATTTAACATCCCTAATCAGAACAGAAAACAATATTCCATTACGTTTCATAAATGCTGACCACAGCAGTAATCATCTCAGTATTTCAGTATCAGAGGCAGCAGCGTAGAGTGGCAGCAGCCCCTGTCCAGGGACTGGGGGACTTAACTGAGCTCCCAGACCCAGCTCAAGCCAGGACTGAGCCAGGCTGCCTGCCCCATCCGTCTCCTAATATGCTTTAAATGCAGAGCCACAGCAGGGGTGGGTCCTGGACCTGGTGCAAGCCAGGACTGAGCCGGACTGCTGGCCAGTCTGCTAAAAAATTTACTGGCAAGGATCGGGGGGGAGGAAAATGCGTGGAGTCTATAGCATTAACCTAAAAGCTTTTGCTTATTGGCTAATCAACTACACTATTACTATTATTATCCCTAATTCTGATATCTGCTTTTGTAAAAAGAGTATTGAGAAAATAAAGAGGATTCAGAGCCACAAGAACCATTTGTGATTTGGAAAGCCTGCATTACAGTGATACTTTAAAAATGTACCTTTTTTTTTTAGCTTTTCAAAGAGACAGTTAAGAGGTGACTTGATCACAGACTACAACTAGTTTTTGTGTAGTAAAGCTATGTGATCGCAGAAGGCTGATTAGTCTAGCTATCGAAGATGTAACAAAATCCTATGGTTTTAAATTGAAGCTATAAAAACACACTGGAAGTGAGGTAACTGTAAGTAGTTAATTACTAGAAAATAACATGTATGTTGTTGGGGATATGGAGGATTCTGAATCACTTGAAATGTTTAAATCATGATTGGCTGTTTTTCTGGCCTGAATTATATTGGAAGTCAGGCTATATGGTGATTATCCTTGCTGAACTTAAATCTGAGTATTCTTTCAACACTTTTTGAATTGTGTTTGTTTCCTTTTGTAGAAAACAAATGTGCTTAAAACATTGACAGTGCAATAAAACTGTAGTGATGTGACCTCTAGCTTGTACCAGGTTGGTCAGCTCTCCCCATAGCAATTCACAGTGTGTGTTACAGCTCTGCTTATGGCACAACCTGGCTTTTCCTCATGTCAGGGAAATTGAGTTGTAACATGTAGGCACTTAAACAACTTACTGAATCTGTTTACAAAATATGGTTTACCTTATGTCTTATCCTAAATATTCTCTCTTATTAGGCTAAAGAAATACTTACAAAAGAATCAAATGTGCAGGAGGTGCGTTGCCCTGTTACAGTCTGCGGGGATGTCCATGGTCAATTCCACGATCTTATGGAACTCTTCAGAATTGGAGGAAATCGCCAGACACAAACTACCTGTTCATGGGAGACTATGTGGATAGAGGCTATTACTCAGTGGAAACGGTGACTCTTCTTGTAGCACTAAAGGTACAGAGTCTGACACTTTTTATTTAAAAAAAAATCAAAACACCTTCACACTATAAAAATTCTGAAACAACTTGGGGGCTGGAAGAAGGAACTGAAATGAACTTGCAAACTAGAAGATTTCACTTGGTAAAAATGTTTGACAAGATGCATCTCATTTTTATATGTTCAAAATGGCATGCAGTTAACACTAGTCAGAAATCTATTGTTTGATGCTATATAAATGATTGTTCTTTTTCCATTGCTAGGTGCGTTATCCAGAACGCATTACCATACTGAGAGGAAATCATGAGAGTAGACAAATTACACAAGTGTATGGCTTTTATGATGAATGTCTACGAAAGTATGGAAATGCCAATGTTTGGAAGTATTTCACAGATTTGTTTGATTATCTTCCACTTACAGCTCTAGTAGATGGCCAGGTAAGCTTTTGTGTATTTTACAGTGCATAATAGAGTGTTAAGATCAGATGGGAGTACTTTGGTAATCTAGTCTGATCTCCTGAGAATAGATGGGTTGAAACTCCTTTTCAGAGCTCTGCTTGTCATATTTAGAGTATGATACATATTTGTAACATTCAGTCTTGTATTCACAGAGGCCTGTCTGTATCATACTTACAAAACTCCTTTTAAGTGGTTTGTTTTAGTTTGTTCCTGGCCTCAATTTGTGGCATGTCATTTATAATAATGAATTTACTGCAAAAGATGTCACAAGTTTAGTTCTAGTTGTGGTGAACAGTACAGATACCTTGGAAGCTGTCCATTATGACTTAAAAAATTAATTGTGGCAACGAGCCTCAGACTTTTACCTAAAACCTGGCGATTTCTGGCTACAATCCACCTAGATTTGGATTGGAGTTATGACCAAAATAACCCTAGTTTAGTTCAGGTGTAGAGTAGGAAGTTGTGGGGACTTCTGCTGAATTGAATGGGACTCTGGTGTGAGTGCTTTCTTTTCCAAGCTGTCTGTACAGCACACCACTTAACTGAAGCACCACTTCAAGAGGTGTGAAAGCTGTCTTTGGAACTTTGAAGTTCAGCCTGTGTTGTTCCACCACTGAGTGATATGTGAGAGGAGGAGGAGATGATGGAGAAGCTGCAACCAAGTTAGTTAGCATGTGGTGTAGTCTGTAGAGGAAGGGCTGCTCTTTTCATCCCATTTTGGCTCCTGCTATTTTAATTATACAGGATTTTACTTTTCTTCTTTAACACACCACCTTAATAGGCTCGAGTCCCCTCCTGATTCATGGGCAGGTTGTACCCTATGTGTTAAGTTCTGTGGGAATCAAAGTATTTCTGAAACGAAAGTGAAGAAATATTATTTTACAGGTATAAGGGTACTCTTGTTTTGGTGATATTAAAGCACCATTTTCAGATTCCTCTGTGTGTCACTTTTAGCGGAATTAATTTTTCGGTGACCTGAGCTGTGATCTGTGACGTGACGTTTAGAACTATATACATTTGAACAGTGATAAGCATAAGCTAGTTAGTTTTACTTTTCTCAGTCAAAATATTTTTTTTTATTCCTGGACAGATATTTTGTCTGCATGGTGGTCTCTCTCCATCTATAGATACATTGGATCATATCAGAGCTCTGGATCGTCTACAGGAAGTTCCGCATGAGGTAACCTGAATAGAATGCACCGAGGTTTTATAAGGATGTTTGTGTATTCTAAGTTGCACATTTTTCCTCTTTGAAATCCATTTTACTCAAGTGAGGCACATTGCATCTTTGTTAGGATTGTAACAGACAAATACAGTTTTAAATGAATAAAATAAACCAAATCAGTATATGTTACTATAACAGAATTGGAAAAGAGAGAGGTAGTGGTATATTCCCTCACACTCTTACCTTCTTCCCTCATTTTGAGTATGACTTCATCAGTCCTAAAATTGATGAAACATTTGGATAGTAAAGTGTGTGTACTGGTTTGCAGCTCCTGTTAAACAAGATCGCAGTTAACATGTGAATAAATGCCACTTCTGATCCAGTTGTTCTGATAAATAGGTTATCTGTAGCAGAGTACAATTTACAAGAATTTGGTCACCTTTATTTTGAAGCAAGTACATAATTCTGTGGGGAGCAGGAAAGACAAACCAAACAGGAGAGGAGAAAATGCATGCAAACTAGACTGAGGAATAGCAGCAAATAAAATGCTATTCTTCATATTTCACTCAAGAAGTATAAAAATCTCTTCCAGCATCCATATTTGGGGGGGGGGGAGGCAGCGGCGGGGGAGAGTGAAGAATACATCTCCTTTCCCAGAAAGAATGGAAAGCTCTAAATGGAATACCCACTACTTAGTCAAAGGGCTCAGCTATCTTAAGATTTCATGGATGTTGGTTTTTTTGTTGGGGAACTCAGATCTTGACATAAGATTGTGCTCCTGTATCTAAGTCTTCACTGAAAAACAAACCTCTGTATCCTAGCTCTTATGATAGCAAATATATGTTTAAAATATACTCTGCATAAAACAATGCAGAAAGGTCTGCCTGGAAAGATAAACTGTGAACTACCCCACACACTTCAGATTTGTTGACTTGGAAAACAGGGGAAGTGGTTTAAATACAAAAAATTAACTATTGATTATTCTAACAGAAATATCTAACTAATATGCTGATGTTACAATTCCCAGTGTTTCAAAACCTCTTTTCTGGCAACTTCTACAATGTGTTTAGGTATTGTCAGTACAAAAATCTGTGGCATATTAGATTAGATGATCCTTGAAATCCCTTCTAACCTTATGACTCTATGGTTATTTATGCCTATATCAGTATAAATGTAATAATTTTTTTCTCAACCATGATGTGGTGAAGTATTCCATTTTCAAAATGACTATTAAGCCAGTGCTCATTAGGAAATCTGTAGTATTTGTCAGTGGTCACCATGCTGAAGGGACGAGGAGGGAAGAGAGAAGGAATCATGTCAGTTTAAGCTTCCAAAAGTGTTTGTAAATAATGTTGTCATCTTTTGTAATTTTTATCATGAGACTCATGCTATTAGATAGTTCACTTAAAGCTCCATCTCCTAACAAGATTACATGAGAATTGCAGCTTTCACTTAGAAAAGGTTTCTAGCCCTGGTTGTGGAAACAAGCTTGAAATCTTGATATGAGTGTCTGGTTTGAGCTATGGGGTAGAAGTCCTGACTCAAACCATGTGAAAACTAAAAAGAGCTCCAAATTGAACATTGTTAAAAATGGCATGAAATTTAAGAAAGCTTAATGATTTTTGGAGACTGATTCATGATCTGGGATTGTCTGTACTGTAGAAGCAGTGAGTACCTTTTTCATATTGTGAAATCCTGGACTATGAAGGTGTGTATTTAAAAATATAGACTATTCAGCATCGAGTCAGAATGCGGTCTTGGAAATGTTGTGTGTATTGTAAATAAAATGCCTTTCAAAATAGACTTTTTAATATTTGCTATTAACTAAAATTTCTGCTTTCCTTGTTAGGGCCCAATGTGTGATCTTTTATGGTCAGATCCAGATGATCGTGGAGGCTGGGGTATTTCGCCGCGTGGTGCTGGCTACACATTTGGACAGGACATTTCTGAAACATTTAACCATGCCAATGGTCTTACACTGGTTTCCCGGGCTCACCAACTTGTGATGGAGGTATGGTGAGCATATTCTGTTATGATAATCTATCATAGATGAAGTGATACAAACACTGAAGATCTAATTTCTTATAAGTGCAAGGTTGTCCACGTTTTACAGGTTTACATACAATGGTATTTACGTGCTAAACCCTGAGAGCCTCTTTATCATGTGCTATAGGCCTGAAAAATATATTTGTCAGTCAAGAGGAATAAAAGTGGTTCATACTAAGGACTAGTTACAAAAGTATAGCCTGCTTTCACACTGACAATCTTTTCCTCTACTAATGTGTTAAATAGGCTATCCTGTAATATGTAGCAGTCAGTTGCAACAGGGAGTAAACAAACCATCCAGCTGGTATAGATAGAGCATACAAGTATAGCCTTACTGGAAAAATGCCAGGTGGGTCAATAGAGCACTTCTACTTTTAATTCAGTTGAACTAAATTCTTTATAGCTCATACTGTACATTAAAAACATGTAGAGTATATAAACTGATGAGCTTGAACTTCAATACTCAGGTTTTAAAAAAGCTAAACATTTCTATTTAAAAACATCTAGGTACATCTAGAGTACAGTTCTCGGGCAAAAGAAAGGTGCTAAGAAACATGCAAGTCACCAATAGTTTAAACTACCAGAAATCATAGTCATTTATAACCTGTGCTATTACCTTAATATGTAAAGGTTTAAAAAGTTTTTGTCTACTCATTTTACTTCTCATTTTGAAATAGCTGCTAACAAGAAACAACAATTTCATGTTTGAGATCATTGCAAAATGGAAACATTTAAAAAGAATAAAGAAAGCTATCCTGTTAAAAGCTTAAATGAGTTATGAGCATTTAAGGGGCGCTTTTAGACATGTTGGTCTGTATTAAGGTTTTTAAATGAGAATTTAATTTTTTTTATATTACAGGGGTACAATTGGTGTCATGATCGAAATGTGGTTACTATATTCAGTGCACCTAATTACTGTTATCGTTGTGGGAACCAGGCTGCTATCATGGAACTAGATGACACTTTAAAATATTCCTTGTGAGTAATTTAGATTTTCATGCATTTATCTTTCCTTCCAAAAGGATAGAAATGCAGATCTTAGAACAAATGGGGATAGTCGTGCTCTAATAAATCAAGAGTGTGATGCAGAAATGGAAATAGTACCATGTGACAGAATCTTTCAAAACTTCTAAGTTGATGAAGGGATTTACAGGGATTGTTTTAGTTGGCATTGACTTTTGAGGAACACAGCAGTGAGATATGGGAGTCTCCCTAGGGATTGCTGCAGCTTGCTTTTAGTGACAGGATCCTTCAGAAAGGAGAAGCAATCCTTCTATCAGAGTTTGAGTACTTGGCCTTCATATCATCAATGTTGAGAATAAAATTAAGCTAGGTGCAAGGGATATGAAGAGAAGAAATTCTTCTGTTGACTATTCATCAGTGTTAAGAGCCCATGGAATTGCTCATTTGAACTCATTTTTTAACTTTTCTACATACATGCAGAAGGTAAAGTGGGTGTGTTGTTTTGCCAACATTAGGCTGTCTAATGAGAAATGAGTTGTCTAAGAAAATAGATGTAGAATTCTGCTCAGAGGGCCTTCAGTGAGACTAGGGATGGGCTTCTGAAGTGTTCAACAAACTAGCCAATTATCTTTATTTCATGTAATTGCTTATGCCAGTTAAGGGTTTGCCTCCCATAAAATGATATAATTTAGGGGAGTTTTTTCTAGACTTCTGTCGGGTGGGAAAGGTTCGTGTAGTTATAGTCTAGCAATGGGGAAAATGTTTTGTATTTATAGTTAGATTCATTAAACATTAAGGGTAGCAGCAAATAATTAATTTATTCCTTTGACTACAGCCTTCAGTTTGACCCTGCACCTCGGCGTGGAGAGCCTCATGTTACCCGTCGTACTCCAGACTACTTTCTATAAACATCTCCTCACAGCGGCCTTTGTAGAGGAAGTACACTTGGCATTTTAAAAAAGCAACAATAATTTACACATTTCTGTAACCGGTTGGGATCTGTCTCAGCCTAAAACCACCATCATGGACCAAAATGTGCCATACTGAAGATGAGCATTTAGCACAATTTGAGACTGAATTCAGTACAACACTATATATCTTATAACAATCAGTCCAACAGTCAGTTTGCCTGCTGTATTTGTAGTAATCGTTTCTTCTGGACTGTTCAAAGAGAAAAGAATTCTAACACAACTTCTTTATTGCTTATTTGTAAATTTTAGTTATAGTGTTTAACTGGCATTAATTAGAGTTTGGAGTTTATTTTTAAGGAAAATACACAACTAACTTCTGTCAGCCCACCACCCTTTATTTTATTGAAACGTATGATTATAACTTAACTGGAGAATGGAAATAGTTCCTGTTGGGAGTATGTTGTCATAACATTTAAAGAGCTTTCTCTTTTTTTAGTTAAATTACTGTTCTGTGTTGACCCTATCTTTTTTTTTTCTGTATATTTGTCATGAAAGTGCTTGCATCTTATCTGGTGTATTTGAACAAATAAACTTGCAATTGCAAAACAGGTAGGTATTCTAAAACTGTGTTGTCTGCATTTGTTAAATGCTTATCTGTAACTGTATCATTTCAGAATGTGACACTCCTCAGACTCATCACAAAATATATTTGGGTGTAAAAGTATTTATCTATTTCTAAGTTTGTTTATGTCTAAGAATATAGTCTGCCTGGTGAAGAGGCAAATTTTGTGTACTTTTTGGCCAAAATATACACTAGAACACTATTAATAGGATGAATGTCAACATAGTCCAAGCACTTTAATCAATGAAGGGCCACCTCCTTGAGGATGTTGATCATCTTTCTCTCGGGTCATGGGCAGTTAAGTGTGGTTGAGAACCCTGCATTAAGTGGTACTATAGATATTGGTGTATGACCATTTGAAAGAGGAATCATCCAAACATCATCTTGCATGTGGAAATCATAAAGTTAAGCTTTCCCAGTGTCATCTTCACTAGTAGAATCAAAGTGTTTGCACCATGAACTTTCAGAAGCATCTAGTGTACAATTCTCTTATTCATCCCTCCGTTATGGACTGTTCAGAGGATACAACGGGGAATGATCCCACCTGCCCATTGGTTTCTTCTAAGGTACCGTGGCATCAGATCATGCTTAATGAAAATATTACCCAAATGCAGTCCCACTTTGTGAAATCCCTTCCCTGCCCTCTGTGGAGCTAAATGGCAAATCTCCCTGTACTAAAGTGAGAATTTGTAATATTTTTAGGAATCCTATATATGCCTCAGTTCCCCTATTTTTATATTGCTACTCCGTTGGAGAAACAGGACTGTTCGCTGTCATGGCAAAGTAAGTGACAGGTGCGTGAATGTCCTCCAGTGCTCTGAACAGACTGCACGGCTCATTAACAAGGCCATTTGAGGCTGACCTATGAATGGTCAGCCTCAAATGTCAGCCCCAGCAGAGAGAGAGCCTGTGTCTCAGCTGGGAAGCTGAACAGGCCCCCCTGTGCCCAGCTCAAGGAGAAGTGGGTTTCTGTAAGAAGCTGGCCCTGCTTCAGAGCCTCAAACACGTTCAACAGAGGCCTGCGAGCCCTGCTCCTGCCCCTTCCCGCAAAGCCCCGCCCCCAGCGGAGCTTGCCCCGCCCTTTCCGTCGGAGCCCCGCCCCTTGTCAGCGCAGCCCTCCCGGAGCGCGCCCGCCCGCAGTCAGCATGACTCAGCAGCCCCGCCCCCTGGCTCGCGGCAGCGCCCGATGCCCGCACTCCGCTCCCTGACGCCGCGAGCCATGGCCGCTGCTTTCGACTACCTGGTGCTGGGCGGCGGCTCGGGCGGGCTGGCGAGCGCGAGGCGCGCGGCGGAGCTGGGGGCCCGCGTGGCCGTGGTGGAGCGTCAGCGCCTGGGAGGCACCTGCGTGAGTGCGCGTGGGAGGGGGTGTGTGTGGATGGGAGGGGGTGAGGTGTGGATGGGAGGTGGGGGCAGGGGTGTGTGATGGGAGGCGGGGTGTGTGGATGGGAGGTGAGGGGTGTGGATGGGAGGTGGGGGCAGGGGTGTGTGGGAGGGAGGGGTGTGTGGATGGGAGGGGGTGAGGGGTGTGATGGAGGGGTGGGGGCAGGGGTGTGTGTGAGGGAGGTGAGGGGTGGAGGTGTGGATGGGAGGGTGAGGGGCAGGGGTGTGTGGATGGGAGGCGGGTGTGTGTGTGGATGGGAGGGGCGGGGGTGTGGATGGGAGGGGGTGAGGGGCAGGGGTGTGTGGATGGGAGGCGGTGTGTGTGTGTGGATGGGAGGGGCGGGGTGTGGATGGGAGGGTGAGGGGCAGGTGTGTGTGTGTGGATGGGGGTGTGTGGATGGGAGGGTGAGGGGCGTGGAGGGGGGTGTGGATGGGAGGTGGGGGTGGAGGGGAGGGAGGGGAGGGGAGGGGTGTGGATGGGAGGGGGTGAGGAGTGTGTGGATGGGAGGGGTGAGGGGCAGGGTGGGTGTGATGGGAGGCGGGGTGTGTGTGGATGGGAGGGGTGAGGGGCGGGGAGTGTGGATGGGAGGGTGAGGAGTGTGTGGATGGGAGGGTGAGGGGCAGGGGTGTGTGTGGATGGGAGGGTGAGGGGCAGGGGTGTGTGGATGGGAGGGGTGTGTGTGTGTGGATGGGAGGGGTGGGGGTGTGTGGCTGGGAGGGGGTGAGGGGCAGGGGTGTGTGTGTGGGAGGGGTGAGGTGTGTGTGGCTGGGAGGGGTGAGGGGCAGGGGTGGGTGTGTGAGGGGGGTGAGGAGTGGTGTGGCTGGGAGGGGTGAGGGGCAGGGGTGGGTGTGTGGATGGGAGGGGGTGAGGAGTGTGGATGGCAGGGGTGAGGGGCAGGGGTGGGTGTGGATGGGAGGGGGTGAGGGGCAGGGGTGGGTGTGTGTGGATGGGAGGTGAGGGGCAGGGTGGGTGTGATGGGAGGCGGGGTGTGTGTGGATGGGAGGGGTAAGGGGCAGGGGTGTGTGTGATGGGAGGCGGGGGTGTGTGTGGATGGGAGGGGTGAGGGGCGGGGGAGTGTGGATGGGAGGGGTGAGGAGTGTGTGTGGATGGGAGGGGGTAAGGGGCAGGGGTGTGTGTGTGGATGGATGGGAGGAAGGAGTTAGGGTAGAGGAGGGGCATGGGTATGTGTGGTTGGATGTAGTTAGGGGTGGGGTGTGTGTGTGAATGGATGGATGTGACTGGAGGGTGTGGGGTATGTGGACAGATGCTTCTAGACTTGGGGAGGTGAGGGTGAGAACATGCTGCAGAGAGGGACTCTAATATGAGTAATCCTGGGGTAGATCTCTGGGCCAGCCGGCGTTCTCTGCTCTGCTGCCCCACTTAGGTAATGTAGGATTTTTAAGAAAAAAAAGCTCTGATTTTTTTCTCTCTCTCGGAGGGACCCATCTTAACATATCTTGTAAAATCAGCATATATTTGAGAGATTTGCTGATATTTCTAAGAACAGAATCTAGTTATTAATGTAGAGCTTTTACACAGAATGTGATCATGATACAGTTTGTGAAAGCCCGAGTAACTTCAGTGGCATGTTAACAAACTCAGGTGTCTCCAGAAATTGATTTTAAAACAATACTACTGTAGCTAATATCAGTTTATTTCTTATTTGCAGAGCCAGATTGTTCACTGTAGTAATTGGTGTAGCCAGGACATACCAGCTGAAAGAGTGCTTGACAGTAGATAAAATAGAGGATTTGTGTTTTTCAGATAAAATGGTAATCTACAAAACCTGTATTACTTATGTTTACAAAAGCAAAGAGTAATGATGAAGAGAATATAGCAGCGTACAGAGCTGTGTTTTGGTGCAACTGAAAGCATTTGTATTACACTTCTGTTTTCAGGTTCTCCTGAAAAAGTGTTTGAAGTACTTTTCCTTTAGACATACAAGGTGGTGGATCTGTGCATTGTTTGTGTTCTTGCTTGCCTATTGACAGAAAGAAGGCTGCAAAGTTTTGGTTAAGATCTTTAGGCAGAAAACTTTTCATGGAAAATATGAATGAATTTGTTTTATAGGGACACTAACTGGAAGGAAAAATTCTAATTTAATCTACTATGAGCTCCTAGATTTCCTATACCTCTGCCACTCCCCAAAATAAGATCAGGGTGAACTTTGTAACTTGCTAGCTAGTTAAAACAGGAAATACTACAACTTTGAGGAATGAGCAAAAGAATATTGCATAAATCTGCTTCATGGTGATTGATTGGTTTAAACAGGTCTATGTGGTAAGTATCTTGGTGTGGGGCAACTCTTCCTCCTTTTTGCCCTGTGAGTTCATCCCAGTGATGTTTGGCATTTTGTCATTGTCTCAAGGTGGAATCTTGTAGTTTCACACTGTCATGCTGTGACCTGGGTATATCGCTGTGTGTACCACTGCTTACCACCCTGGAGACGTGTTTGTGGGTTCACTGACATTGAAGCACGTGCATATTGAAGACAAGGGCACAGGGTTGTGAATCCATAGATGCTGACCCTGTCATTTGAAAGGCATTGGAGCAATATTAGCATAACAAATTTTTAAACAGTTGGAAAAACTGGGCTGTAAAGGGGGTTCATTGAGTATACACAAAGCTGATTTCTAGTTGTTTGCTCTCATCACATGGCCATTTCCTCAAAAGTTACACAGTAATGGGTAGAGAATTAGCTGAAGACACTGAGCTGTATCCTCACTCCTTTATAAAAAGTGCTATGCAATTTTTACTATCCACTTTGAGCAGACAGGAAATCCTGGTAAGAATCCATTGAAAAACAACAGCTTTAAATGGGCACTGTACAAGTTTTTAACCTACCTTAGGGTGAAGGGCTGAGTTAACCCTATTGGATTGGAATCTCTAAATTTGGTTATAGGAACTAAAGTGTCAGACATAAACGTGTCTCTGCCCAACTCAAAATGACTTTGACGTTTCTGCTTTGTTGGGGACGGGAGGAAGGTGCAGAATTGGCATCCATTTTGGGAAACTTCTGTTATTGGACTTGCCGTTTTCTAAGTATTGCTTTTATTATCGTAAGAACACATGTAAACTTACTATTCTTTTCTCTTAGGTGAATGTTGGATGTGTACCGAAAAAGGTAGATATTTTTCTTTTTATATTGTTGTTGTGTTGAAATGAATGTGTCTGTATCCGATTCTTGACAACACAGATGTTGCCGGGACCGTAGATAAACTTAACAGGGTGCAGCTGCAGTGAGGGGCACTTGCAAAAATACTTTACATTCCTTGCTTTGCTTTTTTGCCTCAGGCGGAATAGACTGGTTGGACTGTTTTTAAGCAAAATAAATATCTAAAAGAAAAATTGTACCCTTGGCCCCAGAGATGCAGACCTGTTAGTGACACCAGGGTATCTATGAGCAGAATTTATTGTGTTAGTGTTTTCCGTAGTCAGTTTCACAAAAGCATTTTGTGAATGATTGATTCAAACCAGGCTGTCATTTTAAAGAGATGACCAAAGCTATCATCAAAGTGAGCAGCTCTTCAAAAAGCATTTGAACAGATTGGGCTGGACTTCAAAAGCCCAATGCACTGCTTAGAGTTAAGTTTATACCTTTTGGGTTGAATTGATCATGTGAGTGCAAGGTAGAGAACCTAATGTTTTCCTATGTTACTATTTCAAGTGTGAAAAGAAATGTAGATACACATCAAAAAGGAAGGCCACTTTTCCATACACTATCATACACTGAAAATGCTACAGATGTGAGTAAGGTTTTATTTGAATTGTGAGATGATTGTCAAAAAATTGCAGCTGAGTTGCAGACAAGTCATGGAAAATTGTGGAAAAGTAATGGCACTACTTGCTGTATTATTTCAAAGGGTTGACAGTAGGGGCTTCTGCTGTTGGCTGCCCAGGCCTGAGGGAAGATGCTCCCACTGTCAAATTGAAGTGGAAGTCTAATACTGTATTGCAGGATTCGCAATATTGTGAATTAAGTAGAGCCTTAGATATGAGGTTTCTTTTCCCTAATCCCCTCCAAACCTTTGTGGATTAGATTGTCTATCTGAGCACAGAAAGGGTGGACTATAATTACGCTGACCATACAACCCGGAAAATCCGGGACAGTCCCAAATTTCAATCTTCTGTCCCAGTGCCCTGTAAAACATTGAAAATGTCCTGGAAATGGCAGCACAGCTAGAATTGGCTGCATGCTGCTGTTTCTGTTTCCCTTTCCCCTCCCCCTTCCGGGGGAACATGCCGGTCTTCTTAGATTTAAAAGGCAGAGCCTCACCAGAGGGTGTCTTAAAATTGAGTAAGAGCCACGCTAATTCTTAGACTTGAGACAGAGCCAGCGCTCTACACAATCCAGGATCAGCTGATTCCCAGCTCAGCTGGCGCCCTCCTATGCAGCTCTGCCTTTTAAATCTAAAGAACCAGTGTGGCTCTTGCTAAGTTTAAAGGGTAGATTGGCTGCCAGACCAGGAATCAGCTGATTACCAGCTCCAGCACCCGCTGTGCTGCCGCTTTGCGTTTTAAACCTAAAAAGAGCCACATGGGTCATCTTAGATTTAAAAAGCAGAGCTGCGTGGGACGGCATCAGCTGAGACTCCCAGGTACTGGCCGAGCTGCTCCTGCCCTCTCTCCCCTGGTCAGCACCCTGCCCCCTCTCCCCTGGCCAGACCTCCCACCAGCACCCTGCCCCCCTCTCTCCTGGCCAGACCTCCCACCAGCGCCCTGCCCTGCCTCATGGACAGACACCCACCAGCACCCTGGCCCCAGGCCAGACCTGACCCCCACCAGGACCCTGCTGCTGCTCCCTGGCCAGACCCCCACCAGCACCCTGGCCCCAGGCCAGACAACCATCAGCATCTTGCCTCCTGGCCAGATCCCCACCAGCACCCTGCTCCTGCCCCCTTCCTCCTGGCCAGACACTTGTCCCCAGCTTGCTCCTGTATCCTACTTTCCACCCAGATTCTGCACCCCCATCCCTATCCCACTCACTGGCAGCCCTGTCCGTACACTGGATCCTCATTTTTGGCCCCATCTCAGAGTGTAGAGGGGCTCACAAAATCCATTAACCCTGGAACCCAGAAGAGTTAAACTGGCCTGAGGCCTTGAACCTCAGTCCTACCTACCCTCCTCCCCCATGGGGGTGGGGTGCCAGGGGAGGGAGGTGTCTCAGTTGGGGCCACATCGGTTAGGCTTGGGGAGTTTTGGAGGGGTTGTTCTTTTGCATCTCACTTGTGTGGTCCCTGACTGATTTTTCTGTGGGTCAGTGACCCCTGACCCAAAACACATTCCCTGTCCCTCCCATACATAAAGACGATGCTGAAACGTTTTGTGTTGGACTTAATATTTTATTTAAAAATGAAGCCTGGCCAACAAACCGCAATTGTGGCCAAGCCGCCATCTGGCCACAGCATCATAACACTCCTGCACCTCCCACACACCCCAACCCTGAGCCCATCATACACCTGAACCCCCTGCCCTGAGCCCCTCATATCCCCACACTCTTGCACCATCCACACATTGCAAACCTTTGCCCTGAGCCCATCATACTCCCAACCCCCCTGCCCTAAGCCCCTCATACATCCCAGCCCAAACTCCTGCACCCCAACCTCCACAAGCCTGTGGCTTGCTCAGCATACCAACCTTCCACCTGACCCCTACACTCTACAGCCTGGAGCTCCCTTCCTGAGCCAGCAGCCCCTTCTCCACCTCCTTCTGCACCCAAATTCCCTTCCAGAGCTTGTACCTCTCACCCCTTCCCACACCCAAATCCCTCATTCCCACCCCAGAGCCTGCACCTCCTATCTCAACCCTGTGGGAGTGAGTAAGGGTTGGGGAGAGCAAGTGATGGAGAGGAGGGGAATAGAGAGGGGCGGGCCTCAAGGAAGGGATATGGCCTTGGGGAGGTGGTGGGGTAGATCTTGGCTTGCCCTGATATTTAAAAAGTGATTTTTGGGTGTAAAAAAGTTGGAGACCACTGCTCTAGATAGTCTTTTGCTGCACACCTAGCCTGCTCACTCACTACCCTGCTGAGACCCCGTACCTCTACCCCCCTCACGTACACCCTCCACTGAGACCCCACACTCCCAGTTCACTCCTGCACCCTCCCTTGCTCATGCACCTCCTTCCTGGGCAGACTGCACCCTCACCCCCTCCTACCCAGTTTCTGCACCCCCATCCCTATCCCACTTACTGGCAGCCCTGTCCCGCACATGGGACCCCTCATTCTTGGTGGCAACCCAGAGACTGGGGGGGGGGGGGCCCACAAAATCCACTAACCATCCCAAAAAAGTTAATCTGGGCTGAGGCCTTGAACCTCAGTCCTCCCTGCCCCTCCCCCCATGCTGGGGCTGGAGCACTAGGGGAGTGAGGTGTGTGTTTCAGTTGGGGACCACATAAGAGAAGGTTGGGGTTTTGGGGAGGACAGGAGGGGGGAATTGTCAAGCATAGTGGCAAGGAGGATGGGGGGGCTAGGGAGCTTAGCGAGCAGGGGGCACAGCCCACTAATGTAACTGTAAAATTTTATTTTAGTGTCAAAATGAATGCAAAGAGTAGGAAAAGAATGTACACTTTTACAGAGATTTTGCGAAAGGACTATCCTTTTTTTTTTTTTTTTTTTTTTTTAAAGAAATGTGACAATCCACACAACATTTTGCACCCAGTGTAGTAGTGAGATAAACATTGCTTATGGAGGGAAATCTGACATCACTGCACATATTCAATCACAGAAACATCAGCTAGCTGTCTGCTCTGTAGCTTCCAGTGCTTCAATAAAGAAATGTATTATAAAAGATGATTCTGTTAAAATGGATCTTGTGGCAAAAGAAGCAGTAGTTGCATATCATACTGTAAAATCACAATCACAGTTTCAGGTCCTTAGATTTCTCCTCTAAGCTAATTTCTACATTGTTTGAACCTAAATTTTCATCAACACGAACAAAAAGTGAAGCAATTGGGAAAAATGTTCTTGCTCCAGAAGCTCAAAAGATTTGCAACAGGAATTGGGTGAAACTTCGTGTCTCTCAGTTGTGGTAGATTCATCTGACCACAAAGATCAAAAAGTTGTTTCTATCTTAGTAAGATATTTTCATGAAAGTACTAGAGTTAATGTGAAAGTTCTTGAACTTGATATCCTGCCAGGTGAGACAAGTGACCAATTAAATGATTGTTTTCTCTGTTCTGAGCCATACCCTTTACTTCCAGTCATGTGCCCATCTCAACCTTGGAAGTACTACTCCAGGGGTGGGACTTCTGATGGCAGGTGGGCGTGGCTAAAGGGGGTTGGGGGCATGGCTAAAGGACTTTGGGACGTGGCTAATATGTCCCTATTTTTGGTTCAGAAAATATGGTCACCGTAACTGTAATGCAAGGTAGGGATGTAAAATCTTGTTTAATTGATTAACCAGTTAAACATGTTGTTTAACCAATTAATGGATTAAAGAGGTGGATGGGCAGGGGGCTGCTCCAGCCCCGTCTTCCCAGCCCCCCTCACTGGAGCAGCCACCTGCTTGTAGCAAGCTCCAGCACCCACCAGTTAGCCTCCTGGTAAGCTTCCCGTTAAGGCTGAGGCTTACCAGTTAACTGATTGAACATTCACATCCCTAGTGCAAGGAGCCTCTTTTCCCCCATGGGGTCCAGAAACAATCATCATCTGCAGTCAAGGTGAGCTGTTCAGATAGTGGTGCAAGTCTCCCCAAAGAAAAGGAATAGGTGTAGAAACTCTCCCACTTCTATATCAGTCAGTAGGGCTAGTCCTAAACAGGCAAGTGCATGCTGCAGATACAGCCATGCTCCTGCAGAGCAGACTGTGCCAGCCTCATACACGCAGCCTTTAGGAGCTTCCTGCTGCATGGCTTTAGGGCCTTCAAGATTCAACATCACCTCGTTTATAAAGCAATGCCTATTTAAAATAGTGATGTATGGAACTGGCTAGTTTCATCTAATCCATCTTGACTTACTAGACACCTTTGATGCTTGTTTTCATTCATGCTGTGCTGATTTACTATTCTCTTTACCTCTGTGGCAGGTGATGTGGAACACAGCTGTCCACTTTGAATTCATCCACGATCATGCTGATTATGGCTTTAAAACATCTGACGTGAAGTTTGATTGGCGGTAAGTCTAAGATTCAGTGTTCAAGGTAGCAAAATCTTGTTTACATTTATCCCTTTAAACCACACTAAATTTTATGTAAATATTGTGTTCTCTTTATCTGCAAGCAGTTCTCTCATTGCTTCCGGTGCCCATATCTACTCAGTGTGCTATGTGCCCGGGGAGAGAAACAAGGCTTGCTTGCAGCTTGGTTCCATGTCCCTCGTAGCTAGCACTGCCAGTGCCAAACAGAATGGGGAATCAGCTGCAAGCAAGCTCTGGGTTGAGAAAATCTCTTGTCACTAATGACATCACAAGCTCTATAATGGTTTGTTTCATGTGCTCCATGCCCCTGAATTCCCCCTGCCCTGTCACCTTCTCCACCCCTGCAGAGTTGTCATTGATTTTATCCAATACCATTATGTGTTTGCAGATCTAATGAGATGGGATTTTAAAGTTACCTCCCCCCCGGCCCCCCCCCCTTTTTTTTTTTTGCTATGTGTTCTTATTAGCTGTGAGGAGAGAGCTTGAATAGTGACAGTGACTCATGTTATTGCAGAGTGATTAAAGAAAAACGTGATGCTTACGTGAGCCGCCTGAACGAGATCTATCAAAATAACTTGAACAAGGTTGGTAAATTTTGGTTCACGTTATAAGTAACAAATTTAAAATTATAGCTCCTCTTCTATGCCCCTGTAAATTGTCATATTTTCCCAGAACCCACGGAAAGCTTTCTAAGCGTGTTTGGCTTGTTTGTTTGTTTTTTTAATCTTTAGTTAGTGCAGGTTCCTTTTCCAGTAGTTATAAAAACCCTTCTCTTGTGACAAAACACTTTTCTTTAGTTATAAGAATGATTCCCACTTCATGGAACAGTGAAAGACATTTTTTCCTCCTGTTCCCCCAGTCTTTATAACAGGATGATGCACACACTTCTGTTAGATGCAGCCTCTGCTTAGGTGTTTATGCTCACCCAATGCACTGAACCCAGATAATTTTGCCTAGCAGTATCTGTAGAGGGGTGGTGCTCATGCCTTGTGGCCGTAGTCTCCCCCGGCTACATGAGATGGTGCTGTCAAGGCACAGAAAATTTCTTTGGCTTGTCATTGCTAAGCATCGTTTTCAATACGTGTCCTTTCCTTTTGGTCTCTCTTCCATCCCCGGATCTTTACCAGATGTGTGGTTTTGGTGATGGCATACCTCCAGATGATTGCCTACTAAGGGGCAGGTCCAGAGAAAAAGTCCTTTGTCATGTCTTTGTCACACTGCACTCACTCAACTGTCTGGGTCACATCATAAAAACCAGAAAGTCAACATCAGTCTCTGATTGGAAAATTGAATTCACTGGGACCTTAGTAGAGTTCAAGTTCCAGAGCAATTTTGCAGACTGGCCTTTGCCAGACACTTTTTAGAGAGTGGTTCCTGACTACTTTTCCAAGTGGGCACCCAAAATCATCAATCACTTTTGATAATGTAGGCCGTTCATTCTTTTTCTAGCGTCTGGTTCTGTGATTTATAGACTGAAGGTACAATCTAAAATGTATGTTTTGTAGGCTCACATAGAAACCATTCATGGCCAGGCATCTTTTACAACTGATCCCGAGCCTACATTAGAGGTCAATGGTAAAAAATACACTGCTCCCCACATCCTGATCGCTACAGGTGGGCGACCATCAGTGCCCCAGGAGAGTGAAATCCCTGGTAAGTCTTTGAATAATGGAATCTACATCATGGTATGCAAGTACTCCTGTAGGAAGAGATTTCATTTGAGTTACAACAGGATTTGCTGTTTTTCCAATGTAAACAGTGTAGCTCCAGTGGACTTTAGACTCTCTGGTCCTCAGTGGTCCATATAGAATGTAATTTTAAAAAGCACGCTTGTTCTCGGCATTCTGCTGTTCCCTGTCTCTTGCATATTGGCCAATGCTCCATTTGTATGTTACTGAATGGAGGATCTTGCATACCTCATTCTTCTTAAGGCATTTTCAACAAAAGCAGAAGTGTCTAATCACAAAACAGGAAGGAACTGATGCAACATTGCAGGTCAGCACAGAAGCCGCATTTGGTAGCATGGATGTTGAACTTTGCTACCTGAGGCTTTTTTCACTTTGCATTTTGTATAGAAAGTGTTCTAGTTTGTTGTGGCTGTGTAAGTGAGAGACTGTGTTCTAGACTGAGCAGGCAACGCACATAGTGGCAGAGAGAGCACATGTGCCTGTTTATGATATAGAAAGGTCTGACAGCTAAAGGTTTTTTTTGTCCTGCTTGATAGAAAAATTGGATCCTGAGTAGGACACCCCTTCTGCAGAGCCTTCCACCCTACTCATTTGGTGGAGAGTCCATGGACTGGGCCTGAATTTATATCACATAGTCCTTTTAATCCACAATGGGTCTCCCCCTGAAATCAATGTGAGAGTTTCACAAAGATCAGAGGTAGTGACCATTATGCAGTAATGAAACTTTTAGTTATTACGTAAGGTCACATTCAGTGTCACTGGTTGGATAGTCTGCTCCCCTCTGAGAGGGCTTCTGCTGTTTTTGCTCTGGGTTTCCTCCTTTCCCAAGCCTCCTGTCTGTGTTTCTTTACCCTGGATTTGAGAGTGTCTCCTCTGTTCCTCCTTCCTTCCCTGCAGCAATTCCTAATTCACATCACCTCGAGAGAGCTTCTTTCCTAGTCTATTTCATGTTCCTGCTGTTAAAGTGACCTTCAACAAAAAACAGTTACTTCTGTCTATGAAGTGCCATCACTGGGCTTCAGAGTTTATGTTCAAATGAGATGAATGGTGGCAGAATTCACAGATCTCAGCCCTTTCTTCAGGCTCCTTGTAGTTTCAGAGAGAGCTCACTTCGTTGGCTGACATTTTAAACATATTTTGCACCATGAGGTGATGAAATGTACTTCTCATTGTTCTATAGTTAGTGACGAGCTAATGTCAAGAGTCCTGAGGTAGAAAACGGAGCAAAAGGATTTCTAGTCCTTGCTTGAAACTTGTTTCTTTTAACACTTATTTAACTTCACTGACTAACAGTTGAGAGAGGGGAATGTAATTATATTCCCAGCTCAGAGAGTAAACATACCCTTAGTTACTTTAGTAAAGATTAGAACTGCCTCTTATGCTGTGTTTGCAGTAAGAAAAAGGTGTGTCAAAGCCTGGTAGGTAACCATCACAATCCTAGTGTTCACTTCCATCAGCTAACACAAAGTCACCGTTAATGTTAAAACTACAACTTGCCTTGTTATAATTTTAGCATAGGCAGAGCTGGTCTTAGGCGCGGGCAAGCCGCGCGGTTAGCCTCGGCCGCTAACAGAGCCGGTCTTAGCGGTGGGCCACAACTGCATTTCGGCCCGACCTCCTGAATTCTCCCCCCAGGTTTCCCTGGTTATTGTCCGACCTTTTTTTTTTTTTTTTGCTTGACCGGGGCCCTGAGCATAGGAGTAGTTTTAATGTGTGAGCTCCTACTGAGGTAAATTACACTTTCTTTACTAGCGAAGACAAGGCTGTACTTGAGGGATTGCATTGATTGGAAATTTTGAGGGAGTAGAGGTTGCAGAATTGATTGGATTTGAGGTGGAGTGAGTGGAGTTGAGCTGACTTTTTGTGGAGTGGTTGAATTGGAGAGTGAAAATGTAAACGCAAATTAAATGTGCATAGCTTTAGGGATGTGGCTTTTTAGACATATTCTCTGTGGGCAAACTGGTGTCTGGGAAGTTCCTCTGCTTCCAATGCTTTCTTTCAATCCTAGACTCAGTTTTGCAAAGTAACAAGTGCCCTTTCGCTTCTACTTTTGAAGTGGGAAAATAAGCTTTAAAAACAAGTCAAATGTTTGTATGCTTGAGATTGGTTTGTGTATACAAGCTAATAATTGCCAACAAGAAGAAATATAAATCAAAACTAAGCAATGTTGTGTTGAAATGCACAAAAGCTGCCAAGAAAAAGCAGAGGATTTTTACTGCTTTGTATGAAATTGTGCTTTACCTTGCAGGTGCCAGCTTGGGAATCACCAGTGATGGGTTCTTTGAACTTGAAGAATTGCCCAGGTAAGCAAACCAACAATAGTAAAATCAGTCATCCTAGGCAGCTCTCAGCATGCTGCCGAAAGCAAAGCACAGAGTACTTAATTTTCTGTACCTTGCCCCTTGTACAGTAACTTTTTCCAGTGCAAAATGGGTATAAAATGCTGCCTGATCAGAAAGGTGGCTATTCACAACCCCTCTGTGTTTGGATAAATGACTATGCAAGGGGCGGGACAGTGGTGATTTTGATTCCTTAGCTTAAGTTTATTAAAATGCATGACCAGTGGGAGGTTTTGGGGTGGGTTGTTTTTGTTTTGGGTTTTTTTTTTTTTGTTAAGTAATTGCGTTACGACAGCCTATGACTATCTGATGCTTCTTGTTTTCCATATTTTTTATTCCTGGGGGAATGCTGCTTGTTTTGTTATTCAGTGAGATGAGTTGTTTAAACCCTAAGTACTCTTTTACACAGAGGAGTTTACAGAGTTACAGGTATTCCTTCTTGGGGAAATTTGTGTTTAAACAAAACAGTTTCCTAACAATAGTGCAATAATGGAAAAAAATGGCTGAAACATATGGTGTCTGCTCAGCTCTGACACCAGTTGAGGTGTTAGGTGCTAGAAAGCTGTTATCTATCTGTATAAAAAAGTATTTCCTGCTGGGCAACAGAATGATGTCATCGTGTTATGAGTGTCAGCAGTGTCAACAGGCTCTGTCAGCGAAGTGAAAGCGGCCAGAGAGAGGGGGTAGGCAAATGTAGCAAGCAGAGGGCACAGCTCCCTAGTCTATCTGTGTATTTTAGAAGTGTGCATCTGTCTTAGGGATGTGAATGTTTAATGGGTAAACCTCACCCTTAACGGATGAGGCTTACCAGTTAAGGTTAACCAGTGGGGGCTGCTGCCTGTGGCAGGCCCGGGTGCCCCACAGCCAGGGGCTGCTCTGACCAGGACACCTGGGCCTTCCAGAGCTTCTCTCCACACTGTGGGGTGGAGGCTGTTCCAGCCCAGCAGCGGACGGGGGCATTGCTCCAGTCGGGCTGAAGTGATTTCTCCCCCACTTCCACCTGCCCACCCCCTTTAATTGATTAACCAGTTAAACAATATGTTAATCAGTTAACCAATTAAACAGGATTTTACATCCCTAAGTCTGAGACTCTGTTCAAGAACTTCTCCTAAACGATAAGAGCGAGGGCCACCAAATTTGGTAGGCAGCTTCCTCTTCTCCTAACTTAAATCAAGGTCAGGGTTCGATTGTGCCAGGAAAATAGGAAATGGGGAATAAACATGGAAAGGAAGGGGTTGTTCAGAGGGATGCTAAGCTCACAGTTACCGCTAGGGGCAGGGAGTGCGGGGGAGAGCTATACTGTACTCACAACTGCTGGCAGCTACACCAAGAGACTGACCAGCTGGGGACGGGCCTCACCATCTTGCCTGCCACCTGACCGGGGGTAAATGGTGGGGCCCTCCTTCCAGGGAGACACTCTTGGCGGCCATGCTCTGTCCCCTGCCCTGAAAGACCTGGGCAATGCCAGCTAAGTCTTCTAGTTATGATATAAAGGTGTTACAAGGAGAGGGAGAAAAAGTTTTCTCCTTTGCTTTGGAGGACAGGACAAGAAGCAATGGGCTTAAATTGCAGCAAAGGGAGGTTTAAGTTGGACATTAGGAAAAACTTTCTAACAGTCAGGGGGTTAAACACTGGAATAAATTGCCCAGGGAGGTTGTGGAATCTCCATCACTGGAGATACTTAAGAGCAGGTTAGACAGACACCCATCAGAGATGATCTAGGTGGTGCTTGGTCCTGCCTTGAGTGCAGGGGACTGGACGTGATGACCTCTCAAAGTCCCTTCTAGTTGCAGGATTCTCTCAGTTAATCAGTTAGCCAATTAAGCAGGATCCCAATAGGGACCATTTTAGCCCAGCTGGAGAAGCCCCCCAGCCTGCGAGGCTGCCGGCACGCAGCCTGGTGTGGGGCTGCCAGCCTCCCCACACACATGAGGGTACCGGTTCCTAGCCCCATCACGTGAGGCTGGAGAAAGTCCTCCGCCTGCAGCAAGCTGTGACGGTGAGGAGTACCGCGGTCGACAGGGGTGCCCTCAGCATTCGATTTAGCAGGTCAAGTAGACTTGCTAAATTGAACTCTGGAAGATCACTTGCTGGAGCGTTGATCCTCCAGTACGGATAGACAAGCCCTGATTCATTCTCATGAGGGGAAAGATAGGAAACTAGAGACTCCAGCCAGGCCATGGCATTCTGTTCTGTGTAGTGATGTCTGAGCCTTTCCTTTAGCTTTTCTTAGGCTCACGACTTGGAGCAGAAAATAATGGATGGCAAGCCATCTGAGCCTCAGCCTCTAGGTTGATGTGCCCAGCCATCTTGTACAGTGTCACTGATGGCGTGTCCAAAGGTGCTTTGGTTGATCCTGTTGTTTCACCTGTTTTACTGCCTTTACCTCCAGTTCCTTGGTCTCCTGCCTGACCCAGTGTCCATGGATGAGAGTGTCATTCCTTGCTCAAGAGAGGATGTCAGCTTTTGCCTGGCATAACCATCCATGTACCTGTGTCTGCCCCTTATGTAGCATCTGGCTTTCCTTTCCCATCTTCCTTTGTGTGTGTTTGGGGGAGAAATTGACTTGACTTAAAATCATGGTTTCATAAGTGAGCCAAAAACAACTGGTATAGTAATTATCAATACCCCATTAAAACAGAAATATGAGACAGCTCATCATGTGAGTTGGGTTTCTTGTAGCATGTAGTTTAATAAACTAGATTTACAACATATGTAGCCTTTGATCACGGGAAAGAACATTCAGTATAGAACTGTGGCATGAAATTGTGCTTGGATTATAGGAGACAGCATCTCCTTTTGTTAGAATCATAGAATTATAGAGCTGGAAGAGACCTCAGGAGGTCATCAAGTCCAGCCCTCTGCCCAAGGCAGGACCGATCCCAACTAATACCTGTGCCAAAGGTCTGTTCCATTATCTCTGATTTTGAATGTGCGATCTTGCTGGTTTTCCTCAGGCACAGTGTTATTGTTGGTGCTGGATACATTGCTGTGGAGATAGCTGGAATCCTTTCCACGCTGGGTTCAAAGACATCCTTACTGATACGTCATGACAAGGTACACTAGATCATAATGCATAATATTGTTTCAGTCTCTAGTGATCTGTGTGCCAACTGAAAATATCATTGATGCTTTCTGTGCCTAATTGGTTGAAAGCATTTTGGGCCTCTGAGCCAAATGAAATTGCAAGACAGGACAATCTGCTGTTTGCTGGGGCTGATCACATTAATTTAGAGAAGTTTATTTGACTTAATAATATAAATAACATACAATAAATTGTAAAGCAACATTTAGGTTGCAGAGTTAAAAAATCTCAGTATCATGATCTACAAAAATGTAATTTGTCCCAGTAATAAATGGGCCATGTAGCATGTTCTGTATTTTCTGATCTAAAATGTAATACTGAGCTAGACAGAGAAGAACAGGAAAAAAACCCTAATATTGTGTCTGCACTTATTACTGTTGTAGGTATCTTAAAGGTCACTTGTAAAGGATTTCTAAGCATTGCATTTGTGCCCTAAATAAGAAAAAACATTGACAAAAACCTAGACTTTTTTACCTCCTTTACTTACTTTAACAACGTCGAATCTGCTTTTCCCTGTGTTTGCTGGAGAGTTTTTTGAAATGGTCAGGAGATGTGCATTGTCAGCATTTGAACCACAACAGAAGAGGGGGTATTGTATTTAATTCCCTAGCTTTTAAGAGATAGAGTGAATATTATAAAGGTACAGGACAAAGGTATTTGCTGTTGGCCAAGTTTCCTAATCTCTAACTGCCAAAGGCCAACCAATGCTGTTCTGCTGCCTTGCAGGGGCACAGGGCTGTGACATTCACAGGCATCAGCCTGTTGTCGGGTCTCTCTCTTCTAACACAGTTGAAACTTTGGGAGAAAAGTCAAGTGTGGATATACCCACAATGAACAAGGCTCTTTCCTGGAAAGACACCCGTAGACAGTGAATCTCATTAGCAGTGCATGTTTGGGATGACACCTTTGCTTCATCTCAGTAGAGGACTTGTTTAAAAAGTTTAATTAATCAGTTCTTACTGATGTAGAATTATGCACAACAGGGCCACTCAGTCATACCTCTTGTTCAGCCAGTTACTCGGACAAGTTTGTTTACCTTTGCAAGAGATAATAATGCCCTCTTCTTGTTTACAATGTTACCTGAAAGCGAGAAGAGGTGTCCACATGACACTGTTGTAGCCAACTTTGCAAGATATTTACATGCCAAATGTGCTAAAGATTCACATTCCTTCATGCTTTAACCACTATTCCAAAGGACATGCTTTCATGCTGATGACTGGCTCTGCTGGGTAACAACTCAAAGCAGTGCAGACTGATGCATGTTTGTTTTTATCGTATGAGTCAAGTACCACCAGCAGAAGGTTGATTTTCCTTTTTTGGTGCGATTAATCAACTGCCCTACTTATTATGGTTATCAGTATTTAGGGTTCTTTTGTCCCAACTGAGGGATTTGGTTGATTGCCAGTGCCAGTGTTTCTTTGCATTTCCTGCAATAAGACTATCCCAATGAGCAACCTGCACTCAAGTTGCTTGAAGTACCCAAGGGAAGCTCGTATTGGGGAGCATTGCCAAATTTGCGGAGATGTTAAACTTCGCATGAAGAAATATTGAGAAGCCATTCCCAAGTTTCTGCTTCCTTGAGAAGTCCATCTGCCCCAGGTCAGTCAGACTTGGCACTAAATGCCTCGGTGCCCGTAAGGAGTGTGCTCCCTGCTGTGCTGAGTCCTGACACCATTGGCTACCCCAGTGCCAAAGAAGACTAAGAAGCAGGCTACCAAGAGAGGAAGGTCCTTGGCATCAGTCTGCTAGGCATGGGCAGAGGAGCAGAATGCTGTCCAAGTCGAGGCTGGCTCTGTTGAGTCCCCAGCCAGAAGGTGCTCCTTCCACATCTGTGGCACCATACTGTACTGACATTTTTCTCAATGCCAGCCACACTGGATGCATTTTCGGCTGCCAGGAGCCTCCTGACTGTGTCATTGCCAGTACTGCCAATTGTACAGGAGTCAATGCTGTGCGCCAGCGGACCCAGGAGAACCAGCAAGATGGTCACAAGTCTCACTACCACACCAGCCTCCTGTACCTCTGACAGCTTGCCCTTTGGCACTGTCAAAGGGAAAAGATGTAATGTTTGAATCTCTGTGGGCCTCTCGACTCCTGCACCAATCACCAGCACTGTCTGGAATATTCTTGGTCGCATTCTTGCTCAGCTGAAGGAGAGTTGTCCTTGTCTGAATCTGTGCTCATATCCTCTCTTTCCTATACTTGGAGCCACTCTCGTTGCTATTCCTCCAGATGTTTATATCCTTCCATAGATTCTGTCCCAGGAGCACCACCGAGTGATTGGCCAGGAGGTCACTCTTCACAGTAGTTTTTCACTAAGGTAGTTTGCCCTTATTACCATGTAGTTACATAACCATGGACATGCTCTAACACAATCCATAATTTCGGTTTGATTGCAAAAGGATGAGAAAAGAATAGGTGCACATGAGAGATGTACTTAAAAGTAGCATTCAGATGGGAACATAGTAAATTACATGTACTATTGATGGATTGTATGTGTTTTCATGCAGGTGCTAAGGACTTTTGATTCAATGATCAGCTCAAACTGCACCCAGGAACTGGAGAATGCTGGCATAGATGTCTGGAAGCATTCACAGGTACTGTATTATCCCCACACTGCATTATTTAGCTCTGAGTCTCTCCTGTGAGCTCATTCTTTGATTTTTATTCAATCTTTGCTTAAATGTCCTAATGTCCTCAGCACTGTTATAACATCTGATTGTGGCCATGATGAGCGATTCATATATGCATACTGTATTGCTAATTTATCACTTCTGTATCAGTGCTCTGTAAATGCCCTTTGTGGAGCTATGTTTCGTTTTATGCTGTGTAATTTTACTGCAACACTTGTCTCTGGAATATTGTTAGGTAGGAGATGGGGCAAGAGGGATGTGCAATGATAAATCAGTGAATTGATATCCTCTGTGTGGATCTTATGACTGGTGCAGTTGTGCCTCATGCCTGCAGGTCTGGAACCTACCAGTGGCCATGCCTGTGCCCTGCATGACCTCTTGTCTCTGCACCCATGGGTATATAGGGCAGTGTGGCCCCAATCTTTCAGTTCCCTCTTATATCTGTGAGTGGGAACTTAGCAGGATCCATCTGTCCCTAAAGTGGCTCCTCCTGAGGGAAAAGTCCTGCTCTTTAGCTTTTGCTGTTCTCTGAATCACACTTTCATGATTCTGCTCCATTGGTCATGTGCTGTTCCAAAGCACCTCTTTCCTGCCTCAGGGCCAAACATTAGAACTCTAGATTCAAGCCCTAACTGTCCTGCAAAGGCTTCGTGTCCATCAGAGATGGCCATACCAAGTGCTTGTTTCTTAATGTTGGCTTTGCTGGTCTGAGACACAAGGAGGGGGGGGAATCTAATCTTGATTTAAAAAATTGCCACTGATTGAGAATCTGCCACAACCCTTGGTAAGTTCCAGTGGCTAAATACTCTCAATATGAAACATTTATGCTGTATTTCCAGTCTGATTTATTTTTTTCCAGCTTCAACTTCCAGTCGTTGAATCATGTTTATACTTTCGTCTGTTAGACTGAAGAACACATTAATAAAAACCTTTGTTCCTTTTGTAGGTATTTACAGACTGTAACCATGTCATCCCTAACTTTCTCTTCATTAAGCTAAACAGAGTGAGCAGGAGCTCAGTCTCTAAAAGGCATGATTTCTAACCCTCTAAACATTGTTTCTAAACCCTAACCCTGTCCAGTTTATCATTCTTAAATTATGGATGCCAGACCTGGACAATAGTGTTCCAGCAGCAGTTGCAGCAATGCTAATTAGAGGTAAAGCAACCCCTCTGCTGTTTTTTGAGAGTCTCCTATTTATGCATCCAAGGATCACATTAGAACTTTTTGCTTTACTGTCACACTTGCAGCTCATGTTTAGCTAATTTATCTATGACAACCCCCAAATCTTTTTTTTCAGAGTCACTGATTCCCCTTTGTGTAAGTGTAGCCTACAAACACCTCGTACTCTGCTCAAATACTGATGCCATGTGTGACTTGCCACGTTACCTGCAAGTCTCTCTCCATTTTGTTGCAAAAGCAGAAACAGATTCTTAATTATTGGCATGGCATTTGGTGTGTGTTCCAGTTAAAGAACTGGGTTTGATCTTTCATGTTTATTTTATGCTGGTTTTGATCATACTGACTCGCCACAAAAGTTCCACTTTTAACCTTTTTATCTTACTCTATATTTGATTTACCAATAGGTCAAATCGGTTACAAAATCTCCTCAGGGACTGTTGGAAGTAACAGTGATATCCTCTGTACGTGGTCACAAACCCAAAGTTAGCACAATCTCGGACGTTGACTGTCTGCTGTGGGCCATTGGGCGAGAACCAAACACTGAGGGGCTTAATCTAGACAAACTGGTGAGATCTAAAGACTTTATATCCCAGTAATTGTGAAAATGCACATTGCATTATTGCCTTGCATATGTGGCCCCAGTTCTCCTACCTCTGCAGGATCAGACTCCTGTGTGTGCATGGAATGTATGGCAGCACCACGGCCAAGATTATAATATCTCGTATAGTACACTACACTTGAAAAGTCCTGGGCTAAAGAGGGTAGTATGAAAACAAGCCTACAAATGTTTAAGTATGATGGAGTTCTAATTGCATCCTCCAGCAATGACTGGAAGTCTGATCGGTAATTTGGGGCGGGTGTAACTCAGTGCCTTTGATCACCAAATTATTCTGTGAATGGTGATGTTGCATTATAGAATGTAAAACTTTTGTCCAAACACTGTTGTCCTGGTGGAGCTGAAAATGATGCAACTGCTGCAAAGGATGGGAAACAAAAACATTTTTAGCAGCACAGTTACACTGGTTGGGCCTTTTTGGAACTAGGAGAAAAGTTAAGGTAAATATGTGAAACTTTTTCCCATGTTATTTTTAAACTTCATATTGCACGTTTAAGGTTCCTCTTTCACAGGAATGCAATTGTCATTCTGAACAGGCTATGAGACTGTGAAATGCGGTTTGAAACTGTCTTTTTTTTTTTTTTTTTTTCATAATGCCTACTGTGTATATTAACATGGCTGCTGTTTCCAATATCAGGGTCTTAAGTTAGATGGCAAAGGTCACATTGTAGTCGATGAGTTCCAGAACACCAGCAGGAAAGGGATCTACGCTGTCGGAGATGTATGTGGAAAAGCACTCCTGACTCCAGGTAACAGGCCTATATTGTATTTGGCTGTACAGTGACCTAGCGGATCCCATATCTGAGATAATGTACTCACCTACCTATATTTAGCTGCTAGGGGCAACATTTTCAAAAAGAGGAGCCAACAGTTAGTGAGATTTTCAAAAGTGCCTAAGCAACTTAGGAAGCACAAGCCCCCAGAGAGCCCAGTGGTGGCAGAGAGAAACAAGCAAATTAATTTCTGTGACACCTCCAAGCCTATTTTTTAAAAACCGAATTAATTTCCTTCCCCTGACTTAGTGTGCGGGTGGCTGAAGAAAAGTCCATTGTTCTTGCCCTTGCTGCTCAGGTCCTTCCAACATTTTTCAGAGGGTAGGTGCAATAATTCCTCTCCACTGTGGAATTTTTGGCAGCCACCTGACGTGCCACCAGGCAGTGGTGGTCAAGGAATGTCAGCTCATACATACAGGATATTGACTGTTTTAGGACCAGCTAAGACACCAAAGGCTATTGTCCTATATCATCTGTGTAATCTATTTTGGCACTGTGTGTGTTCCGTGGCCTTGCTTTGAATGTGGCATGGCTCAACGGGCTGCCTCTCCGTCGGGTGTGCTTATTATCTAGCCTTCACACTCATTCATGTCATGTTTGTGCATTAATATAACTCACAGACATTTGCCATATTTTTTTGGTTGACTGATTTTTCCTTTGCCCCTGCATGAGTTACTTCGGCAGAGTCCCTCATGCTGCCTCTCTCCACTCAGGACCATAGCTGGTGCAGGATTTGTCTCCTCTTCTCTCTGCCTGTCCAACTGTCAGTGGAGGAAGTGGATACTTCCTCTCCCAGGAGCTATCACTTGCCCATAGCTAGCTGCAGGTGTGTGCAAAGTGGTATGTGGGGCGGTGCCCAGTGTTGGTGAAAGAGACCTCTGGTCACCACTGCATGGAGTAGGATGTGGGAAGAGGAGTGCAGCATGTTTGGAAAGAAAACGGGTCAGATTTGTACAGAATGGGGCCACTCAAATACAGTTTTTCATGATTCAAGGTGGTGTCACTATCTGCACCAGAATAAGATCAGACTATTGGAAAACTCCATTTGTTGTCTCATAAAAAACCAAAAATGTAGGTGCTAGAAATAGATGGCTGCAGAACAAATGGGAAAGGAATTATTCTCTTATTGAAAGTCGTGATGAAGCCACACCCTGGCCTGCCTTGTTCAAAGCTATGTTTGTGCCAAGTGGGTATAATGCTAGCCTCTACTGCACCACACATCACAAGAGGAACATGATCCATACACTTATTCCCAACTGTGATTTTCTACGGCAAAGTTCCAAAGCAGAAAAACAACTCTTTTCACAGAGGCACACAGGTTCAAATTTCAAGCCTCCTACCCCTGGATGAGATTAATTCTGAATTTGCAGAGTCTAAAGGGGAAATTTTCAAAAGCACCTGACGCTTTGTTTACATTAGGAGTGTTTTCCTGGTATAGCTACAGTGGCAAAATCCTCCACTTGTGGGACCAGTTATTTCAGTATAGTTGTGTTCCCAGCCACAAACAGTTATGCTGGTAAAACTGCATCTACTCTGGGCCTCAGAGCAGCACTGTTATGTTGGTAACACATCATCCACAGCCCCCACCATGCCCATCCTGCGACTCTGCATAGCTCTGCTAGTGTAACTTAACAGTATACAAGGCCAAGTCACATTTTCAAAAGTGAGGTAGCTGCTTGGGGTTAATATCTCACTGAAAGTCGTAAGTCATTAAATGGCTTTCAGTGAGGCTTAGACCCCTAAGTGATTTGGGTGGTTTTGGAAATGTTGCCCATTAGTTACAACCTTCTGGAATTTTCATCCTCTACGATCCATAAACATGAGGTTGGATCCTGCACTGAAGCTGCCAGTATAGGCCACTAACTAGTACAGGATACCTGAGTAGCATTAGTCAGCGTTAGATGGTATAAGCATGAATTCCTGTTTCCAAACTTACAGTTGCAATAGCAGCTGGACGGAAGCTGGCACACAGACTCTTTGAAGGCAAGCAGGATTCCAAACTCGACTATAGCAACATTCCTACCGTGGTCTTCAGCCACCCACCCATCGGAACGGTGGGAGTCACGGAAGGTAAGTTCCAATTGAAAATACTGTTTTGGTGTCTCCTTAGCCCTTTGTGTTTAGTAATGAGAGCTATAACAACTGACTGAATTGGGTTGTAGGCTTAGGGGCCAGTAAAAAGATATGGTACCTTTCACCTGTAAGTGCCATGTTCATACCTCTGTGGAAGGCTCTGTGGCCCATCTGGAACAAATAGATGAGCGCTGTTCACCTAGTGGGCATGTGTCATTACTTAATTCCCCATTGCAGTCTGGTGCTAGCAGTTTCAGCAAAGAAGGTAACGATAGGATGAATGTGACACTATATATTCAGCCTTGCAGGCACATTGTGATGCAGAGGTGCTTGTGTGGACTTAGGTCTAACTATGGGCCTGGCCCAACATCCCTTGAGTCCTCCCATCGCCTTCACAGGACCAATTTGGTGCTGCTTTTTGCTAACAAGAAAATACAATAGATGTACACATTTAATTAAGGAATGTTAACTTTTTCCTAGACTGTTTACTTGCAATTTGTGTTAAGCTGTATTTGGATAGAAATTCAATTAAAATGTACAAAAATAATATTTTAATTTTATTATACAAAACTCTCTTAAATGTGCTGGATACAAATGAGAGTTTGTCTAAACATATTTTGCAAATATTCAGCTGATTTATTAAAGTATTTTCAGCTGATTTATTAAAGTATTTTCTGTAGTTAGTTAATTGAACTGATTGATTCTGGTCACCGTCTCTTTCATCATTTTTGAACAAGTATATTTCCTCCTCTCACATTTAGTTTTTATTCGTAAATTAGAAGAGGAAAACAAGCTTTTAATTTTTTCAACTTCCAGTTAGTTTCTTAACTTGGACTGAACTAGTCATTGACTGAACTACTTGAGTCAACTAAAATAAAAAAAACTCTTCTGCAGGTGCATGGGGAATTAGTTGCTTCTGTCAAAAGATGGTTTAGCATTTCAACACACTTTGGTGCCAGATGCTTAGCCAGTGTTTTCCATCAGTGCAGTAGTTTGACTTTCTTTAAAACATGACAGCAAACATGTACTGCTTAGTATTATTTTTGTACTCGTATCTGAATAGATTGTAATACATTTAGCACTTAATACATGGATATTATAATTTCAGTAGTTTTATTTAAATGTTTGTATTTTAATAAATTTTTTAAAAATTTGATTTAAATCCAACTGTTTACATTTTTTTAAAAACAAATTAAATCATTGATTTATATCCACCATGCTATTCAGTTAATATTTGTCAAGCACTTTGGACATGCTAAGCCCAGTGTAAGATATTCATTTTTATTATTACTTCCTTTGAGTTGAGCAGTTGTGGTTCATTTGTCCCTACCTAATATCAGTCAGGCTATCTTGTAAATTAAATTTCTAGACATAAACCTCATAGAATCATAGAGCTGGAAGAGACTTCAGGAAGTCAAGTCCAGCCCCCTGCCCAAGGCAGGACCAGTCCCAACTAAATCAATCCAGCTAGGGCTTTGTCAAGCCGAGACTTAAAAACCTCTAGGGGTGGAGATTCCACCCCCTTCCTAGGTAACCCATTCCAGTGCTTTACCACCCTCCTAGGGAAGTAGTTTTTCCTAATATCCAACCTAGACCTCCCCCACTGTAACTTAAGACCGTTGCTCCTTGTTCTGCCATCCATCACTACTATGAACAGCCTTTCTTCATCCTCCTTGGAACCTCCCTTCAGGAAGTTGAAGGCTGCTATCAGATCCCCCTCACTCTTCTCTTCTGCAGACTAAACAAACCCAGATCCCTCAGTCTCTCCTCATAGGTCACGCGCTCCAGCCCCCTAATCATTTTGGTCGCTCTCTGCTGGACCCTCTCCAATGCGTCTACATCCTTTCTATAGTGGGGGGCCCAGAACTGGACACAGTATTCCAGATGTGGCCTCACTAGAGCCGAATAAAGGGAAATAATCACTTCTCTGGATCTGCTGGCAATGCTCTTCCTAATGCACCCTAATATGCCATTAGCCTTCTTGGCTACAAGGGCACGCTGTTGACTCATATCCAGCTTCTCATCCACTGCAATCCCCAGGTCCTTTTCTGCAGAACTGCTACTTAGCCATTCAGTCCCCAGCCTGCAACAATGCTTAGGATTCTTCCGTCCCAAGTGCAAGACTCTACACTTGTCCTTGTTGAACCTCATCGGATTTCTTTTGGTCCAATCCTCTAATCTGTCCAGGTCACTCTGGACCCTATCCCTGCCCTCCAGCGTCTCTACCTCTTCCCCCTAGCTTAGTGTCATCTGCAAACTTGCTGAGGGTGCAATCCATCCCCTCATCCAGGTCATTAATAAAGATGTTGAACAAAAGCAGTCCAAGAATCAATCGTTGGGGCACTCCACTAGAAACCGACTGCCAACCTGACATCGAGCCGTTGATCACTACCCATTGGGCCCAAAAGTCTAGCTAGCTTTTATCCATCTTACAGTCCATTTATCCAATCCATACTCCCTTAACTTGCTGGCAAGAATATTGTGGGAGACCATATCAAAAGCTTTGCTGAAGTCAAAATATATCACATCCACTGATTTTTCCCATGTCCACAGAGCCAGATACCTCATCATAGAAGCTAATCAGATTGGTCAGGCACAACTTGCCCTTCGTGAATCCATGTTGACTATTCCTGATCACTTTCCCCTCTTCCAAGTGCTTCAAAATGGATTCCTTGAGGATCCCCTCCATTATTTTTCCAGGGACTGAGGTAAGGCTGACTGGTCTGTAGTTCCCTGGATCGTCCTTCTTCCCTTTTTTAAAGATGGGCACTACATTTGCCTTTTTCCAGTCATCCGGGATCTCTCCCAGTCTCCACGAGTTTTCAAAGATAATGGCCAAAGACTCCGCAATTACATTTGCCAACTCCCTCAGTACCCTCAGATGCATTAAATCCAGGCCCATGAATTTGTGTATGTTTAGCTTTTCTGAATAGTTCCTAACTTGTTCTTTCCCCACCAAGGGCTGTCCACCTCCTTCCTATACTGCGTTGCCTAGTGCATTTGTCTGGGAGCTGACCTTGTCCGTGAAGACAGAGGCAAAGAAAGCATTGAGTACTTCAGCTTTTCCCACATCATCTGTCACTAGGTTACCTCCCTCATCCAGTAAGGGCCTCACACCCTCTCTGATCACCCTCTTATTGTGAACATGCCTGTAGAAACCTTTCTTGTTACCCTTCACATGCCTTGCCAGCTGCAATTCCAATTGCGCTTTCGCCTTCCTGATAACTCCCCTGCATTCTCGAGCAATATATTTATACTCCTTCTTGGTTATCTGTCCAAGTTTCCACTTGGCACATAGGCACACTCAATCAGTAATGTAAGGTAAACTACAGTGTAACTGTCCCAAAATCAGGAACTTCATTGATAAGGTTAAACTAAAACAAAAAAACAAAAAAACAGGTTTAGGAATCAAAATATAATTATGGCACCCTTAACTCTGCCCAGTAGAAATGCCTGGGGGGGCGGGGATTACAAAAAAATTTATTTCAAAATCAGTAAAAAAACACTAAAGTGCCATAATCATAAGAGAACAGCATTTCCATAGTAGCACTACAGGCATAGTGAAGGTTTCTGCTGAAAGAGAAACATCTAAGGTATGGTGAGGAAAGGCCATAAGTCTTTAAAAATCTTTAGATCTAGCCTATGCACAAGATTTCAGTGAGTTTTTTTTAATCCCATGGGAAGCTGGATAAGTCTGACAGAGCCGGTTATAGTTGTTTTGGTGTCCTTAACATCATTTCTTACCTGAACATGCTTAATTTTCTTTATTTGTAACCTTAACTGTGACTTCTTGGGCTTTAGACTATTTGGTTTTTGGATAGTTATGGTTGTATTGTGGGTTGTAATCCAGACCTGTAAGGAGATGTTACATCCTGCGTTGTAACCATGGGTGCCTTAAGTGCTGTGCTGCTGTGGCTCACAGCCTGGATACAAACAGCAGTCCCTTGAGTTTCTGTGTGCTCTTCTAGCTTTGTCCTGACCCAGAAGCCTGCCACAAACACAACAGTCTCTCCCTTGTTTCCTCCAGCTGTAGTAATACCTGGCAAGGTGACCTCAGCACACTTCCTGTTCCAAATGTCTACAGAACCACCCGGCCTGAAGTGTTCAGCCTTCTCCTGAACCACTTAGATAAATAATAAGGTTTATTTACTCCTTTAAAGGCACAGTACCCAAGAGCTTGTGACATTAATTGGAGTTAACTATTACATCAGTTCAGACACTGCACTGGGTTGTTTTAGGTTAAAATAGAACACGTTAATTAACAGCAGGACCTGGGTTATGTGATGCCAAGTAAAAGAAATAAAGTTAGAGATGGTTGCTAGCAAATAAAAATATGTGCCTAAAAGTCTAGAACTTCTCTAACAAGGCACAGACTTTTTTGATGGTTTCCTTCGCCCATTACCCATGGCTGATGAGTTCTCTCAGCCAGGAACTTCCACGGAAGTACAAGATGATGGTTTCTCATGTGTTCCTAAGTGAAAGATTCAGTTGGAGTCTCTTTTTTCCTTATATCCCCAAAGAATTGTCTTAAATATCAAAGTTAGGAAGGCCACCTGTGTTTCTCTGGGGTACAAGGAGCAATGTTGGTTCTCAGTCTCTTGAGTTCAAGCCAGGGTTGCCAACAGTCAGTAAATTTATGGGCAGCCCGTAAAAAAGGAGCTAAAATTGGACCTGTCCGTAAAACATTTCCATGTCAATAAAAACCCACTGAGCTTCCTCCCACTTGGCTCTGGGGCAAGCTCTGCAGGGCAGCTCCAGAGACTCTACAGTTCCTGGGGCAGGGGGGGATTCTCCTGGTGGGGGCTGCTCTTCTCCACCTGTGGTGACCAGCTTTGAGCTCTTTGGTGTCACCAACCCTCATGCTCCTGCTGCAGCCCATCATTCAGCACTTTCAGCCGCAGCCCCCACCCCACCCCCCCCCGAGATGTGAAGTAGGTAAAACCTGAAGAAAAGTCTGTTTTCCTCACCCCCTTTTGAATTTTGCCTGTGCCCAAAAGGGTCCCTTGTTTTACACATGCCAGTCACCTGCCTTGCCCCAAAGCTTTCAGAACTTGGAGGATGTGAATGTGGGTAGTAAATAGGTTAAACTAGCATCATAACATTGCTGCTGTGATGTCTGAATAAAAACATTGAATAGTGTTCCCTTTTGTCATATCTTTATATAGTGTAAGAATGCGTCCGTAAAAAAGTTTCAGTAACTTTTTTTTCCTATGTTGTCCACAAAAATACTTTTAAGCAGTTGGCAATCCTGGTTCAGGTTCAACACAACCGCTGCTGGATTGCTTGATGATAGCTTTGTTCACAGCTAATGTGTAAACTGAGGTAACCTAAATTTCTTTGTCTAAGGCAGATCTGTTTATCACCTTTGCCTAGGCCAGGCTGTCATCTTGTTCTAGTGACATTGTACAGTAGGAATGTAGAGCTTCACATAAGAAGTTAACACATGCATTTTACACTGATATTAATGTGCCGTGTGCTACAGGTTGAACCTCTAAAATCCATGTGTCTCTGGTCTGGCAGGACCACAAATATTGCTAGACCAGATTACCCTGGTTGGCTAGGTTCAGGAGCGGTGGTGGGGAGTGCCAGCCACAGGCTAGGGCAGGCAGCAGCAAACTGTGCTTCAGGACCACTAAGGTCCTGAGAGTACCCAACTGGGGAGTTCCCACCTGTATTAGTTTTAGGTGCTGTCTTGTAAAGGCATATGTTAAAAATAACGTTTTGCAGTAGTGTGTAGGGTGTGAACACAGCAGTGCTTACAGTCAGTTACAGTGTCTTACTATATATTTTAGAAATGTGCTGCTCTCTGTCCATCCATCTGTGAGTCCGTTTGTTCAAGAACTCCTCCTAAACAGTAAGAACTAGGAACATCAGCTTCCTCTTACCTTCACTTAAAGCAAGGCCAGGGTTTGGTTGTGGTTGTGCCAAGACACTGGGATGTCTGGAATACAATTTTCTCATAAAATAGAAAGGGGAGGGGGGTCTGGTAGGATGGAGTTATACTGTAGAATGAGCACGGGGCGGAGGCAGCAAGGGGCCAGAGGTGGGGACTGGGACAGCTATAACCCCATTAGTCGAGCAGGGGGCAGGGAAGGAGAAAGGGACTGCTATTTACTATATATTTCAGAGCATTTTTGTGTGTGTGTGTCTGTCTGTCCCCCCAGCCAGGGGACATGCACCCTCCTTCAGCTATGCCTGCTGGAGCTGAAGTGGCCATGGACAGGCACTTCTCACCTGGCTGCTGCGGTGAGGGAGGGCTGATTGTCCTCTCTCCCCAGGGCAGCCTACATATGAATCCTCATCCCCAGCCCCACCGCAGAGCAATGATTTAATAAAGAAAAACAAAACTTATTTGAGTTAAGGATTCAAGCAGCATCAGGTAAATCTTATCATCCAGGGGTGGGCAATAATTTTTGATCTGGCCCATGGACGCAGCAGGGAGCCTCAAGCAGGCTCCCTGCCTGTCCCGTTCCCGCATGCCGCTCAGAAAAGCGGCTGTAAGGCCATTTGTCTTTGAACAGCTGCGAGCCCGGGAGGGGAGAAGAGACTTTACATGCTGCCTCCGCCCTCAGCACCATCCCATTGGCCAGAAACCAGCCAATGGGAGCTGCCTGTTAGAAGCCCAGGCAGTGTGTGAAGTACTCCTTAGGTTTGCGGCTATTTGTAGACACACGTGGCCCCTGCAGTCCAGTGTGGAGCAGGCAGGTAGGCTGCCTGAGAAACCTACTGGGCTGCAGACTGGGAGTTACCCAGGTAAGTCTCCCTGCCAGAGCCTGCCTCTGGCACCGCAGTCCCTTCCTCATCCCTACCCTCTGTTCCTCACTCCTGCACCCCTACCCCACATAACCCAAACCCTCTGTCTCCCTCCTGCACCCATCCCACCCCCCAGACTCTGCACCCTGATCCCCTGCCCCAGGTCAGAATCCCATCCTGCCCTAGGTCTCAACCCAATCTCCTGCATCCCCTCCTACACATCAGTCCCCTGTCCCAGGTCACAACCACTTCCTTCACCCAAACTCCCTCCCAGACCCCACACCTCCTCCATTAAAGTAATGGAAGAGTATGGCCCCTGATCACTTTCCAAAATTATTGCCCACCTCTGTTCTAATGTATAACCTAGCCACAAGATTTTAGAGAATTTTAACTGCAAAAAGTGTATTGCTGTTACTGCAGCTGTAGGTCAAAAAGTGAGTGCCTATGTTTCTTAAGGATCCCACATTTAATTTTATTTCCACAACTAATAAATAGATTTTTTTGTAAATTGCCAAGTTTCTTCTTTACTCAAAGGCTTGCAGATGCTGTGCTGTATTCTTCATACATAACAGTGTGGTGGAACCCCTGCTTAAGGGCAAAACTCAAATACACTTTGACTATGAAATGTCTGCGGACACCTCCATAATGCTGCCATTAATTTATTTTTTGAATGTCAGATTTGTTCTTTTTGGAAAACTTAATAAACTGTGTTTGTCCAAAATACTTTACTACTTCCAAATGCTTAGTCATTTACAACTCTTGGTCCCTGTGTTGTGCTAGCAATAGACTGTTTCAATTGCTTGCATAAGTACCTATGTCATTAAGAAGTGTACAGAACATTTTCCTCTGTTGCTGTGTAAAGTGGTCTTCATTTCATCCTGCTTGAGTCTGAGGGCTTGTTTATACTACTACTTAAGTTGGTGCAACTTACATCACTCTGGGGTATGAAAAAGCCATGTAAGTTACATCGACTTAGTGTGGGGCAGACACCACTTTTATATGGATGTGAGACTCTCTCCCGCCAACAGAGCTGCCGTTCCTTGTTGAGGTGGAGTAATTACGCTGAAGGGAAAGCGCTCTCCTGTCGGCGTGGTGTCCTTCACCAGACGTGCTGTAGTGCTGAGAGAGCCCAGTAGTGTAACTAGCCCATTGACTCCATGGCCTGCAGGGGACTAATGTCTCTCATGTGTTACAGAGGAAGCCATTTCGACATATGGAAAAGAGAATGTGAAGATCTACACCACCTCTTTTACCCCCATGTATCACGCTGTAACTCAGAGGAAAACTAAGTGTGTCATGAAGCTGGTTTGTGCTGGCAAAGAAGAGAAGGTGAGCCAAATGAAATAACTCATAGCTAAAATGTTAAGGAGAATGGAGCAGCTTGTATTCTGCTGTTAGCCAAATCAGTGTGGCTAGCAAAAGGTAAAATAACTGGCCCACTGCCAGCAGGATCCTGATTAAACCAGCTAACCGATTAAATGGGATTTTACATCCCTACCTCATCACTATTTGTGGCATATGAGGCTGAAGGGGTTCAGCTACGCCGCTCTAGTCTGACCTCATATATAACACAGGTCATAGAATTTCATCCAACTCCTCTTTTGGGCCTAATCAGTGTTTGACTAAAACATCTTGGAGACAGGCCTCCAGTCTTGAGTTGAACATTTCAAGAGATGAAAAATCCTCTGCTTCCCTGCTAGTTTAATCTGTTCCACGCCCATGCTGACCGATTCCCTCTGGTTTTGCCAGCTGCAGGGGCACAGAGTTAAGGTGGTGCTGCGGGGGTAATAGGGACCGTAACTTTGTATTTCCTAGTTTTCAGAGGTTTACGTTTTGCCACTTCCCATATTCTGAAGCAAGCTGCTTTCCACAGGCTGGAAACACCACTGGGTGACCTTAACTCTTCACTAGCAAAGTTTTTGGATGTCTAATCATGGGTAGATTTGTTTGAAAGGCTGTTGACTGGGTCAAAAGTAGCTTTTCTCTATGCTAATGAGTGATCAGGTTGATGGAGATTCTCTAGCTGGTTCAGTGATAACTGTCATTAAATGCTCATCTGTATTAAAGTAAGTTTCCTGTTGTTTGAAGGTGGTGGGACTACACATGCAGGGACTAGGGTGCGATGAAATGCTGCAAGGTTTCGCTGTAGCAGTCAAAATGGGAGCAACAAAGGCCAGCTTTGATGAGACGGTTGCCATTCATCCAACTTCAGCAGAGGAGCTGGTCACACTCCGTTGAAAGGTTGTGTATTTCTGAGGCTTGCAAACCGATCTGTAATATGGCAGCCAAAAACACTTGAAATAGGCTTGCGGAATCATTACTACTTTTCTTGGTGCCACTTAGACAAACTCTTTCTTTTCTGTGACACTCCAGATGATATTCAAATTCTTCTATTTTTGTAATCTAGACATTTATAATGTGGGAAAAAATCTGAGAGACGTCCAGTGGCGGCGGCATCTCTTCCTTTCATCCAAATAGCTTGGTTTCTTGAAGCTTCATTGGTTTAGACTGAAAAATAAATAAATAAAATGATTTAAACTCTTTGGTTCTTGTTTGATTATCTCAGACCTCATAAGCTTATCTAAGCCCATGTTTTGACTGGCTAAGCTATCTGGTGCAAAAGAGATGTCTCAGTTTTTGTTACTTTCACCATTGATTTTATCACGTGGGACATGTAGAATTGTCTTCCTCCTGTCTCGTTGAGCATGGCTCTGTGCACGCAGAAAAGCTCCTCCTGAGTTATGATCCGCAGAAGGAATTTCAGGGTACATCTACACTGCAGATGCCTGTGCCACTGACTCAGGGTTCAGAGGCTGTTGATTTACGGTGTCATCACTTGGGTTTATGCTCTAGGATCCTGTGAGGTGAGAGGGTCCCAGAGTGTGAGCTGCAGCACAAGCGCAAACATTAGCACTACAATTAAACAGTGCCTTAGCCTGAGCCCCAATGAGCTGGCATGGGTCAGGGGCAGGTTAAGTGCAGGGTGTACATACTCTCAGGGAGCAAATCTGGCCTTATGACTAAGGCACTTGACTGGGACTGAAATTCTAGGTTCTGTCTCAGTCTCCATGTAACCCTGGGCAAGTTACTTTCTCTCTGGCCATGTCTAGACTTACCCATGGATTGATGCTCTGGAGGGCCATCTTCTGGCGTTCTATTTAGTGGGTCTAGTAAGGACCTGCTAAATCAAATGCCGAGGGGCTGCCCCTGTTTACACTGGCACTCTTACTCCTTGCAAGGAGTAAGGAAAGACAATGTGAATGTTTCTCCCATCGACCTCCTGCCGTGGCAATGGTGCCAAAGTTTGACACAAGGTACTTAATGTAATTAACGTAGCTGGAGTTGCATATCTTAATTCGAACTTATCCCCTAGTGTAGACCTGACCTCTCTCTGTGCCCCAGCTCCCTAGCTGTGAAGTGTGGATAGTAATGTCTTTGTCCTCATAGGCATCTGATCTTGGTTCAGTCCTCTCTACATTCTTTTGGTGTAGAAGTGTGGTGTCACCATAAATATGGTTGGGTTATAAATTAAGGCATAAATTCTTTTTTTTCTTTAAAAGTAGGTAGCCAGTTGGTACAAAGTGTTTTATTTTAAGCCTGCCGGTGGTGGAGACAGTAATATAAAATCTGCTGGGAAATCCCACAAAGAACCTTTTATCTGAGACAGTGACCAGACCTGTAAATTGAAATCCCCACAAGAACTGTCCAGTTGCAGTTTGTGATTCCTGAGTTGGAAGTTGTAAGAACACCATGGAAACCTCATACTGGCTACTGCCTCTTGCATGAAGTATCACCTCCACACCACTGAGGCATGAGTTTTATGGGATGTGATTTGGAGTCCTGTCTTCCCACCTGTCGGGGGATTATGGTTGGGATGACTGGTGTGATGAAACACACCCCCGTGTTCGCACCCTACACGTGTTGTACAAAATATGCCTTGTGAAGTTTCATTTGAAAACTAACAACTCGCTGGTTGATAATGCCACAGAGAAATGTGTGTCGTGAACTCGCTGGCTGGTAATGCCACAGAGAAATGTGTGTCGCGAACTCGCTGGTTGGTAATGCCACAGAGAAATGTGTGTAGTGATCTTAGATACAAAGTTTAAACAAAAGCTGAAATCATGACAGAATTGTGTTTACCGGACAAGTCTGGGAGTGGATAAACTTGTTTCTCAAAGACAAAGGACAGACTCACAGCTTTGGCCCGGTGTCCTCTAAGCTGATGGGCCCTCACCAGTCAAGTGGCAATTCTTTGGCAAGGGAGAAGGGTGGGGCAGGAGCGAACAGATCTGCATCTTAGCAAACAGCCATGCACCTCTTTCACTAGCAGACTCCTGGATTCCAACCTCACAATGGGAATGAACGTTAGGGATAACCCTCAAGAAAATGGATTTCAAAGAGAGATTGAACTATAAAAAGCAAGTGGAAGAACACACCCTATCCATCTCTTGCTCTCTCACGTGAGAAGACAAAAGAAACCAGCCTATTTGGGAGAGATCCTGACCTTGGTCAGCTTTGTTGCTGGACCCCTCTGGTAAGAATTTTATTTTGGACCAAGTCTGTCCTAAATTTTAGTCCTAGGAAGTGTTTTATCCTTATTTCTCTTGTATCCATGTCTGACTCTGACTTTAAGTGAATACAAGTATAGGGCATTAATCTTGTTGTAGTTTAATACATTTGTTACATTCTTTAATTAAAATCAGCCCAATTTTAACTGTCCATTTATGGCAGGAAACTGTACGTTAATCCCCTTGCAAGAGTTGGGATTACAAAGGGTATGGCTCATCAGCCCAGAGTTAGGGGTGGGGTCAGAGGTTTCCTTGGCCTGGGATTTGGATTGGAGTCAGTAGGAGTCTCCAGGCTACACACGGTAAGGCTTCCTGCCCAAGGGTTGGGGTTGCAAAGGGTAGGGTACCCTGGCTAGGATTACAGTAACAAAGAGTAGGGCTTCCTGGCTGATGTTAGTGTTGCAAATGGTAGGGTTTCCCATTCTAAGGGTAGAGTTAGTATCAGTAGGGCTACTCCCAGGCCCCTATGGTTAAGTCATCAGGTCAGTAGGGCTCCCTGTCTTAGGTTTAGGATTACAAAGAACATGGGTTTCTCATTGTAGGATTAGGGATGGAGTCAGAAGGAGTTTGTGTGCTAAGGCTGGGATTACAAAGGGGAGGGTTCCTTTCCTTGGGGTTAGGGTTGAGGTCAATAGGGCTTGCCAGCCTAAGGTTAAATTGCAATGGTAGGGCTACCTGTCCCATGGTGAAGGGTCAGGTCAATGGGGGTCTGAGCTCTGGTTAAAGTTACGTAGACTCCCGAGTTGAGGGTTAAATTGGGGTCAGTAGAGCTGACTGGCTCTGCATTAGGATTACAGAGTATGGCTTCTTGGCCTAGGATTGGGGTGATCATGGTTCCCATGTGGATGGCTAGGAGAGGGGTCCCTAAAGCTACGAGGGCTAAGGTTACAAATGGAAAAGGGTCTACAGCCGAGGGTGACTGTTAGGGTCAGTAGAGCACCTCGTTCTAGGGTTAGGGTTGGTTTCTAGAAGAGTTAGAAAGTGTATGGCTCCCCAGCCTCAGATTAGCATTGCGGTCAGTAGGGTGTCCCAAACGATGGCTAGGATTACAAAAGGGAGAGGTCTCTGTCACAGGGCTGTGGGTACAAGGATAGGGCTTCTTGGCATCAGATTACGGTTGCATTCAGTAGGGATCCCTGGCCAAAATTGAGGGTTAGGGTTACATTTGCAACGGGTAGGGGTCCCTTGCCTAGGTTAGGGTTACAAAGTAGAGGGCTCCCACTGGTCAGGAGTTAGGGGCTCCTGAGCCTGGGGCTAGAGTTTGGATCAGTAGGGTTCCTTGGCCTAGAGTGAAGGTTGTGCGCTCAGCCCCAGGGTTACTGTTGGGTCTGTAGGATCCCCGGCCTAGAGTAAGATTGTCAGTAAAGGTGGGGTGCTCTGGCCTATAGTGGGGTTTACAAAGGATAGGGCTGCTAGTCCTAACATTAGGCTTGTTATTTGGGCTCCCTGCATTGGGGTAGGGAGCCCCTGTGCCTATGGATATGATTGTTGTGACAGGACTCCCCAGTCGAGGGTTTGAGTTCCAAAGGGTAGACCTTCCAATTGCAAGGTTCACAGAGCACCTCCGCCCGAGGGCTCCCCAGTCTAGGATTAGGGCTACAAAGCGTAAAGTTCCATGGCCTGGGATTAGGGTTGGGGTGAGTAGGCATCCTTGGTGTAGGTTTGGGTTGGGTCAATACAAATCCCTGTCTTATGGTGCAGGTTGGGTCATCAGATTTCCTAGCAGAAGGTTTGGTTAGAAATGGTAAGGCGACCCGTCCTTGGGTTTAGATTACAACGGATAGGGTTCCTTCTCCTAATTTCAGGATTGGGGTCAATAGGGCTACCCATGCTAGGGGTAGGGCTCCCTGGCCTAGGGCTAAGGTTGGGGTCAGCAGGACTCCCTGCCTAGGTTCAGAGTTGGGGTTAGCAGGGCTCCCTCACATCGGGTTAGGGTTACACAGCATAGTGCCCCCCAAGTAGGGTGAGGACTAAGGTCAGTGAGTCCCTAGGGGTATGTCAGGGTTGGAGTTACAAGACTTGCTTGCTTGGGGTTCGTTAGGGTTAGGGTTGTTCCCAGTCTCAGAGTTAGGGTTGGACTTGATGTAGCTCCCAGGTCTAGGGTTAGAGTTGGTGTGACTAACTCGCCTCCCCACTTAAGGTAAGGGTTGCAGCAGTTTAGGCCTCCCCAGCCTAAGATTAGGCCAGGGCATGGTACAGATACCAACCCTCGGGTTAGGTGTGGCCTCAGTGGGGGTTGTCAGGAGTGCTTCTCAGACTAGCATTGGGACTGGTGGAGATTCCCATTTAGGGTATGGTTACAAAGGGTGGGGCTCCGCAACCCAGGCTTACCATGGGGGTCGCTACGCTGTGCAGCCTGAGGTTCACTGTGTGATCAGTAGAGCTTCTGGGCCTAGGGCAGGGTCAGTAGGGCTCCCCACTCTGTGCTTCGTTACAAAGGGCAGGGCTTCCCAGCTTAGGGCAAGGCTACAGCGGGCAGAGTGAGAACTGTCAGTAGGGCTCCCCAGGGCAGGGGTAGGGCTCCCCAGCCTCGGGGCAGGGCTGGGGTCAGTAGGACTCCCCAGGCTATAGTTAGAGTTGGGAGCAGAAATGCGAGACACACTGGCTGCTCACTCAGCTGCCCGTCCGGGGGGCCCTACCAACAACCACCTGAGCATGCAGGTGGTCCGTCCCTAGGAAACAGCTGCGTGTGCTCACGGCTCGTATCCTTCCTTTCTCACCCTGGTGCCCCACCCCACAACCCAGGGGCAGGACCTCTTACCACCTGTGGAGGTGAGGAGCACCAGTCTGAATGGCACCCTGGTCCCCTGACCCACTGGCAGGGTAAGTTGGTGGCTCCTTCCCAGAGCAGTTGTGCGTGAGTGTATATTTGTGGGGGTGACCCATGCCTCTGCGACACTTGCCCCTTTATGTGGCACGAGGGAGACGCCAGCCCACATCTCCCGCCATGGTGCCAGGCTGCAGCCCCTTTTCCGACTCCTCCAGAGCCTTCTCTTCAGGTTCCAGCCGCACTTCCGCCTGATCCGCGCATCTCCCTCCGGAGCCCCATAAAGTCTCTCGGCCTCAGGAGCCTCCTCTTGGCACGGGTGGTCATCCACCCTCCAGGAGAAGGAAGCTGGACTGGCACTGCTCTGGCACTGTGGAGCCTATTTCCACTCCTCCCTGAAGTCGTCTCTGGGCAGAGCTCCCCTGGGCCATGTCCAGCGGTTGCTTTCATCTGGGGTCGTCTTCTGCGCAGTGTTTCCCCCTCTGCACCCATGGTCTGATCCCGGTGATCTTCACTCCCATCACTGTTACTTCATTGTGTCCCCCATGATTAGCTGATGCCTGGCTCCAGTGGCTTCTCCCCGTAAGCCCATGGGCAGGGGGTTAAGCAGTGGGTGGGCCTACACTTCTCTCATTCCCTGTGCTTCAGTGGCTGCCCTGAGGCTGCAGGGAGGCCTCTCTCAGGTATGCACCAACCTGGCTGTGGCAGGGATTTGCCCCCAGGCACACAGCAGCAGCCTATCCCGAGCAGAGCCTGCGTCAGCTGACCCCCCCAGCCCAGGTATTTCCCCAGCTCTGCCAAAGCTACAGCTCCATCTGTGAACAGCCCTACCCAGCCAGTAACCCTCCTGCGGCCATATGGAGTGTCGGATTCTCCACACTCCCAGCCTGTCCTGCATCAGCCTAGCTCAAGGACCCCTGTTCCAGTCTCGCTCTTGCTCTACCCTCACCTTGCTCCAGCCTGTTACTGGCTCGCTTCAGCCTTGCCTCCTCTCCCTGAGCCCTCTGACTCCAATTATCTGGTTTGATCTTTGGCTCCAGCTACAGTACTAACTTTGGACCACCTGGCTTCGACTCCTGGCTTGCACCTGGACTTTGTCTACAGGCTCTAGGCTCAGTTCTGTCCCCAGATTTCACCTGCAATGCCAGTCTGACCCTACATCTGGCTTCAACCTCTACTCCAACCGCTAGGTCTGGCTGCTGGGAGGCGGTGTCTGACAAGTAAGGCTCCCTGGTCTAGGGTTAGGATGGCTCCCTCTCCATGGGCTAGGCTTATAAATCAGTGGTGTCCAACACGCTAGCCGCTAGCCACATGTAGCTATTTGGATGGTTGAGTGTGGTAGCAGTAGCAACAGTAGTTGGACACCATGGTTATAAAGAGCAGGGCTTCCCAGGCCAGGGAGAGAATTAGAAAGAGAAGCAGCTGAGTTATAACAATTTCTTCTGCCGAGGGATCTTAACCCTCCTCACCTAGAGTCCACGCTGTAACGGGAGGAGTGTTCGCACACATCCCCTGCTCCTGGGTGTGGGGGAAAAAAACAAAGTCCCTTGTCAACTGCTGTTCCACAATGGTTTGTCTGGTGTCTATCGGCCACCTTTTGTTGACATCTAGGGTCTTTCACACTTGCAAGTGCTGCTTTCCTGACTGGGGGGTGGGGTGGAGTGGGTGGATTTCTGATTCATAGCAAACACTTGTGTAGTGACAGAGCAAACATTTAAGCGTTGCCTTTTGACACGTGAGGGAGAGATCTATAAGGGAGATGGTGCACACAGCAGCCCACCAGCATTTCATAATGTCCAAAGGCTAAACGCGCTCTGAACGTAGTACCGGTTTTGTGTCTATGAGCAGGTGAGCCTGGCTCATTTCCAGCAACGCATTTGTCAGCGTCCAGCGAGGCTTGAGGGCCTGGGCATGAGCGTGGCAGCTGGTCTGCAGGCTGCGAGTGTCAGAAGATCACTAGGCTCCCAGGCCTAAAGTCAGAAGGGATGCGGGGTGCATGGCTAGATTGGCGAAGGGTGGGGCCCTTCAGCCTATGATTAGGGTTACATCGTAGAGGGGTTCAGTCAGGATTCCTGAGTGCAGAGTTACAGTGTTGGGTTCCCGAGTGTAGGGTTACGAAGTGCTGGGCTCCCCATCTTAGCCCTCGAGTTAGGGTTGGACTCAGTGGGCCTCCCCGTCCTGGGTTTTGTGTTACGAGAGTATGGTTTCCTATAGCAGGGCTGTCTTAGGAGGCTTGTCCGTACTAGGGTTAGGGTCACAAAAGGAAGGGCTATGGCTATGGCTATTTCCTTAGGCTATGGTTTGCCAGTAGGGCTCCCTGGCCCAGAGCTAGGGTTGGAAACAGGATTCATTAGCCAAACCCTCTGGGCAGACTGCACAGACCACGCCTGTTCGCTTCTTAATGGTCTCCCACCCTCTTGAACTTTCTCTTCACAGTACTTGTCGGTGTTCCCTTCTGGTACTTGTTAGCTACTGGTCTTGTGCCCAGGCTTAGCTACACTCAGTACTCAACTAGTGCACCAGTGCGGCACTTCAGGGAGGACACAACTTACCCTCTTCCCTTGCTGTTACCGAGGGACTCCCAGTTAGTTTCTTTTCCTCCATTGACTAATGGGTGTAAATTCAGCAGGTCACCACGTCTGCTCTGAGGTTGTAGTTGGCTGGGGACACAAGGGTGGTGCACACAGTCCCTATGCAAGCACTCCGCCCCAGGGAAGACCCAATTAACCACATTTGGGGCAGAACGGCCCAGCAGAGAAGAGGAGAGGCACGTAAGGTGCCTCTTCTCATGACCCAGCCTTCTTGCCGGGCGGCAGTCAGGCCCAGTCCTTCCAATGTAACACAGTCCTGTGAAAACAAAGGTCTGGTCCCACCGCCTGTGCTGCTGCCCTTGACTCTGGGCCCTGCAGTCCATCTCTCCTTTTGAGGGCTTTCACAGCACCCTGCCAGTTGCTGGTAGGAGAACCCGGGTCCCTCCTCTGTTGAATCATAGAACTGGATGGGACCTTGAGAAGTCATCGAGGCCTATCCTTGGCACTCGTGGCAGGAGCACGCACCACCTCCCTGACAGGTGTCTGTCTAACCTGCTCTTAACTATCTCCAGTGATGGTGATTCCGCAGCCTCCCCAGGCAATTTATCCCAGTGTGTAACCACCCTGACAGGATGTTTCTCCTAATGTCCAACCTAAACCTCCCTTGCTGCAATTCAAGCTGATTGCTTCTTGTCCTGTCCTCAGAGGTGAAGGAGAATCATTTTTCTCCTTCCTCCTTGTAACAACCTTTTAGGAACTTGAAAACTTATGTCCCCTCTCCGTCTTTTCTTTTCCAGACTAAGCAAACCCAGTTATTTGAAAAATTGCCAACTGTCACCAATTGTTACTCCGCTGAGACTTGCTTCCCATGGGATCTTACTTACCAACTTTAGCTCCTCTGAGTCTTCCTTTTTGAAATCCATTGTCTTTCTTTTGCTGTTCTCCCTCCTATCATTCGGTAGAATCACAAATTCTGCCATTTCATGATCACACTCAGCCAAGCTGCCTCCCCCTTTCAAATTCTCCACCTCTCTATTTGTCGAAATCAAAACTAGAACCTCTCCCTCAGTCATTTTCTCCACCTTCTGAAATAAAAAAACCAGTTCTTCTGGGATGCAATCCAGGGTCCCTGCTGTAGACAGTCCTGGGTCACTCCACCAGTGGGATCTTTGCTGCTGCTGCCTCCTGGGCACTTCTCTGGGCTCTCTCCTCACTGCAGCAGTGTTCCCGGTAAGCTGAGTGCTTGGGTGGCCCCCAAGGATAAATTCAGATGCCACCCTGCTGACTAGCAGAGCGCCCACAGCCGACAGCATGTGCCTCTATTGGTGGTGCACATCTGCACATGCCTTGGTGCCTGTCACAAAATGTATTCCACACACAGATGGAAAAAATTAGAAGGAACATTGCCCTGCAGTCCTCTCCCCATCCCTCCTCATTCCCTATCTGGAGAGTGTCTGCAGCATTTCCCCCACCAACCTTCTTCAATAAACTTCCTCTGCTTGTAGTACACAAGCCACCTCCATTGGGTTGAATCATGAATTAGTCCTGACCCACCCTCCACGTGCCACCAGGTGTTTCACCACTAGTGGGGGTAGGCACCCCATCACAAGGCCAAAGGAAGGGCATGGATCTCCTGGGTCAGCAAGTCCAGTCCCTTGCCCCCGCAAGCAGCCCTGTCATAAATCCCCTTCGTAAATGAATCACGTTCCATCCTAAAGCTACCTGGATTGTTTGCACCTCACTCATCTGATGTTAGAAACGTTCTGCCCATTGTCCAGCCTGCGTTGATTCCTGGCCAGTCGGTCCCCGTTTGTCCTTGTGCCAACATTGTCCCTTACGGTCAATAGCTCTTTTCCCTTCCTGCGGTTTACCCCTCCCACTCCCTGCTACCCCTCAGCCTGTGTTTTGCTAGGCTCAGCAAGCCAAGCTGTTTTCTTCTCCTCGGACTCTCCGTTCCCGTTTCGGCACAGATCCACCCTACTCGGACCCAGGGGAGCAGAACTGGGCGCAGCCCTGCAGAGAAAATAAAAACATTGAAGGTGAGAGATGATTTCATTTCCACCTGCAGGGCTTCCGGGAGAGGTGAACCTGGTTGAAACACACACAGTGTTGTCCAGCTCCTCTGATGATGTCTGGTGCCTAATTGGCCAGCAACAAAGGCAAAGTGACTGGGAGTCCTGCGGCCTGGGGATATATTGCGGAGTCGGAGGCAAGCGGGCCCACCTTTGCATCCCCAGTAGCTCAAGAGGCAGCTGCGAAAGGTAAGGAATTAGTTTCCTTGTCATGTCTGGCAGGCGTTGTAAAAAGAAAGGGACCATTCAGCAAACACATCTGACTCCCAGTTGCCGCGCTTGTCTGGGACAAGAGGGGTCGAGTTGGTTTGTGCCCAGCACCCGCCTGGGTTACAAACTCCAGGTATCTTCCACCAGACGTCTTGGTGCACGCTTGCGGACTTTGCGGTCAGGAGGCAGGAAGCTGCCTGCCAGCTGCTCTGACAAGGCTCCGCTGCTGCCTTTCATTTGAACCACTGAGGCAGAGGGTAAGAAGCAAGTTCTGGAGGGGGGCTGCAGTGAGGCAGAGAACCCTCAACGCTTTCGAAGCTCAAATGTAGCATTCACCGTTCTCTGGAGAAAGACGGCGTCTAGCCTGTGCCCACTGACATCCAGCTACCTTGTTCGGATGTCCTCCCTACATTTCCCCACCCCCTTCAGCTTCTGTGCCTGGCACCAGCCTTGTCTGCTTCCACGGCCTGGGGGCACCATGTGGGGGAGATGAGGGGCAGGCCACCCTGTTGCTGAGAGCTGTGGCAGCCAGCCCCTTAGAATGATTAGAGCCCAGCCAGCTGGAAAAAAGTTTTGTAACTTGAGATTTTGTGGGCAGGGCAGGCTCCCAAAACCTCCCTGTCCCTCCCATTCTGCATTAGTGTGCCCGTCACTTCCCAGAGCAGTTCCTTTGTAAAAGGGGAGCAGGAGGGAGTTTTCTAGCTGTAGATTCATTGGGTCATTGCTCTCTCCACCAGGTAATGGCATGTTTGTCTAGTTCAAAGGAAGCCACGCCTCTGATTTTTGTGATACAGAGAACTTTTTTTCCCCTGACACTTTATCAGAAGAATTTCCAGGGGCAGAAACGGAATTGTCTCACTATAAAGCTTAGTAATTCATCCCTGGAGGATCAAGGACACGGTTTTTCTTTCAGCTCTACCTGAAAGGTTAGGTCTGCTGGGATTTTTGTGATTATTAACCAGAGGTTCCAAGCCGCTTATTTACTTTTTCAATCTGGGCAGGAAGTCTGAGCTAAAATAGGTGGAGAGATGGGAGCGTAATTGCCATGGTGTGTCTGCGTTCCTGCTGTGTGCTTTGGGGGTGGAGAGATTTTTTGGTGTCGGCGCAGCTGTGCCTGGCCGGGGAAGGAGCACCCAGACCTGTCTTCAGAGGCTGTGGCAGCCCGTGCTGATGAGCGAGACCTGTAGCCATGCTGCAGCAGATCTTGGCAGACATGTACATTGAGCCTGAGCTGCTGGCAGAGCTCAGCGAGGAGCAAAAGCAGATCCTCTTCTTCAAGATGAGGCAGGAGCAGGTCAGACGGTGGAAGGAGAGAGAAGCTGCCACAGACAAGCACTCCCTGAAGAAAGCCACCCCGAGGAAAGGTAACTCGCTCCCAGCACTGGGCATGCTGGCTGGCAAACACAGCTGTTCCCAGGGTGTCGGTGCAGCTGGAAGGATGGTTCTAGCTCAAGGGAGGTGCCAGGATCACAGCAGGAGAAAAGCCTTCTCTGAGCAGGGGGCTAGGGACTCCGAACAGCAGGGCCCAGGTCTTGGCACAGAGTTGCGCAGTAACTTTGGGCAAATCCCTTATTTCCTCTGCCTGTAAAATGGTGCCCAGAACCCTCCCCGTGCCCGCTGAGCCTGCGGGTGCCCTGGCGCAGAAGCAGGGGCCCTGCACAACAGAAATGGCTAAGTTGGTGCCAGGCTCTTTAGACGCTGCTGCTCTGGGCTGCTGCAGTCGCGGGCCGTATGCAGCCTGATGGACTCTCTTACTTTTCACCCACTCCTTTGGGAGCCAGCTGGCTGATGGATTTTTAAGCCGGCCAGGGTGGGGCGGGTGCTATCTGCCCTGTCTAGCGCAGTAGCAGGGTGGAGCCTGTCTGTCACAGGAGAGGACACCCAGTACTAAAGAGGCTCCGTGGCTGAGGGTGCCTTGGGATTTGCATTAGCAGCAGCCATCCTTTAGAAATGCCACTCCCGTCCCGGCCCCCGCAGGACTCGGGGTGTCACAGGGCAGGGAGCAGCTGCTCAGAGGAGCAAAAGCAGATCCTCCCTGGACTGGTCTTAGCTGCCGAGGAAGCAGCCCTGTTTCCCCTGACTCCCCGGCAGGTGCGCGCCTCTTACTAGCAGGTGGGGGAAATGGGCTTGGAGGAGCCCCAGCGAACTAACCTCAGAGCAGGCAGGCTGCTGAGCAGCCTTATGGCGACCCCCGGAGACGGGGACGTGAATGGGCTCAGGGAGAGTATGAGGAAGAGAATTTGGAAGGGAGACGCCCACAGCAGGGGGTGGGAGAATAAGCATAAACCCCAGCTCTGATCTGGCGCTTTCCAGCTAGAGATTTCAAAGAGCTTCACCAGGGAGGTCGGTGTTACTCTTTCCATGGACCAGATTGGGGGGGAACTGAGGCACAGTGACTCCTCCAAGGCCATCCAGCAAACCAGTGGCAGAGCTGGAAATACAGCTCAAGCCTCCGCGTTCCAGTCTCGAGCTCTGTCCACTAGGCTGCACCGTCTCCTCTGTGGTCTAGCCCTGCACCTGGGATCACGCCCTGCTGCGCAAATAACCCCATTGACTACAGTCTGTTTGCTTGTGCCCTGAGGCCCTGCCTGTGTGGGGGAAGGGCTCTGAATCTGACCCAGAATCTGCTGTTCAAACGGAGCGTGGCTTTTTGAATGTAGCTTGGCAAATCCCCTTCAATCGACAGCTCCCTGCCCAGGCCAAGCAGTTATCCCGCAGGGGTAGCATGTCCTGGGGTGCAATCCAGACCAATGAGGGCCTTTGTCAGGACCTGCCCCACACCCTGGGGTGCCCCAAATGCTTTGCTGCTGTGGCTTCCAACCTGGGCCCCTCACACACAGCCGGCAGTTCCCACCTTCAGTGTCACAGCCACAGTCTGTTAGCCACCGCCCAGCTTCCAGCAGCCTTGCTTACTGCTTGCAGGGGGGGCCCCACCCACACTCCCCATCCCCATTTCCTCCCAAAATGCACGTTCTGCTCTGCCTGACCCTCTCCTGGGCAGTCCAGGTCCTAGGAGCCGTTGCCCCTGCGAGGGATCAGTGGCAGCAGTTTGGTTCTTTCACTGGAGTCGCCCCAAAAGGTTCGGTTCACACATTTATGTGATGACAGGGCGATAGGTTTTTAAGTGAGTAGAAGGAATTACAGTCAGAAATGCTTCCTGGTGGAAATAAAGATAAAGCCCTTTCAAGTAGCCAGATAAGCTTGGTTCAAGAAGAAGCCCCATATCACATTTCCCAGCCAAAGGGCTGACTAAATTCCCTTCCCAGAGTCCAAAGGCTGGTTCCTTTGTTGTCTTCAGTGAAAGAGGAAGGGGGAGAGAGACAGAGAGAGAATACCTGGGGGATTGGCCCTCTCTTGGGTAGTCTGGTCATCCTTTCCTGCCCATCTCCGCTGGAGAAAACTCCTTCCTGCCGTGAGGGTGGAGACATGGGTCTCCTGAGGAAAGAGGTCCCATGTCATTTATTCAAGTGCAAATCAAGCTGTTCCTGGCCTCCCCCCCTTTGCTGCCACTTGAGTGGTGCGGTCAGTCAGCTTTGACACCTGGGTAGAGGTGTCAGCTTGTCCTTTGTCCTTCCAGAAACAGATTTACCGGGAGAATGCGCTTCAGTTGCAATTTCAGCCTGTGGTCAGCACTCTCCAGGTGACGTAGCTACCCACATTTCACCATCTTCTCCATCAGGGAGCTATTGTTACCCAGTGCGCCGTGGGAGGTGGGACCCGAACACGAACGTTATCCCAGGGGTGTGACTAGAGGGGGTATGTTCAGTCACAGAAGGGGCGTGAGTGCCGCGGGGACTTCTGCAGCCAGTGCCCTGACTGGTTGTCTTGCAGCGCATGGGAAGACGGTGAGGTGGAAGCTCGGCACGGACAGCGAAGTCTGGGTCTGGGTGATGGGCGAGCACACGTCGGACACGCCTTATGAGGTGCTCTGCGAGGAAATCCTGGCACAGCGGGCCCAGCAGCAGCAGGCAGCCAGGTAGGGCAACACTCGGCCCAGGAGCCGGTCAGACATGTTTGCAGTTACTCAGGCGATAGCTCCTCCGGTGGCTAAGGCGGAAGGTGCTTTTGAATCTATAATAATTGGCACGAGATTAAGGAGAGCTGGAATGGGGCAAAGTTCGGTGTGTTTCTCCCCTGCGGTCTGTGGGGATTTCTGCCTTCTCCTTCCATGCATGTTCCATCCAGAGAGAGGCACCGGGTCACAAGGGCATGTGCCTTTTAGGCACCTGGGTCTAGATCCTCGCGCATAATCAGGCCCTAATTCTCACTGGTGTCCAGGAGAGTTAGGCACCAGTGTGTCTAGGGAGATCTGGGCTTGGGCCCTTAAAAGAAAAGGGTGTTGGAGTTGCAGGGCATGTGACTGGGAGCAAGCACGTGACCTACAGGGAGTCAGACATAAGGCTTCTCGCCTCTGGGGCAGCTGCAAGGGGGCAGGGAGTGCTGTGTGGGTGAGACGCTGTGTGGGAAGGGGGCATCCCTCCCCTCCAAGCTTTGGTGGAAGCTGGGAAAGCCCTAGGTGGGTAGCAGACGTGGCCAGCCCTGGGGAACGTGCCTTGAACCGAAGTGTCGCAGGGAGCTTTAGTTGGCCTTCCTGGCTGGGGAGTTTGCCGGCCGGCTCATGAGCCCTGAGAGTCCCTTGAGAGTCCCTTTGGCAGGCTGCTGCCTTCTCAACCACATGCCAGTGGCTGTGCCTTTCCCCCGGCGGGCGGACGCCTGAGCTGCCCCTGGACAAACCCTTTGAGGGTCAGCTCCCAGGCAGAGTGTCTGGTGTCTCCCTGGGCAGCTGAGGCCTGCCCCATCCGAGAAGGGCTCTGAGGCTGCCAAAGCGATCTTGGGATGGGTCTGGCCCCTAGGGAAGGGGGGGAGATTGGTTGCTAACATTGTGAGCAAATCCCTGGAGTGGCTCTGCCTACGAACCAGCGATTTGCAGCGGACTCTGGCCATAAATGAAAGGGGGGATTTAGCTCTGGGGAAAGGGGCTGGTTGGTTTGTTTTACCTGCTCTGACTCAGCAGTTGGGGGAGGGGTTCCCTGGTCGGCTGGATTGTCCCAGGCCATTTGCAGATGGCAGAGGAGGCAGACGGTGGATACCGTGGAGTCTCCGCATGCCCCCTGCCTCCAGCACGAAGGAGCTGCCCTTCGCCCAATCAGACTTCCATCAGCAATGACATGACTTGTCGGGGCTCCTCGTGCCGAGGCCGGGCTCGCCTCTCTGTGAGCTGCTGCTGGGCTGCCAAATTGCATCATTCCCAGGTCGCGTCCTTTCAGTGGTTTGGAAGGCGAAAGGCTGAGGGCTCGAGTCCCTTCCAAAATTCCTGCTTGGTGTTTTCACAGAGGAACTGAAACATTCCTGGAAGCATCTGCTCCATGGTCCCTGGGCTCTCAGCAGGGCTCCCTGGGAGAGACAGATGCCAAAAAGGAGGAGGAAAAAACTGGAGCGAGGGAAGAGAAAGAAGCGGTAACAGCGACTCAAAAGGAGAGAAGCAGGGATCTTGCTCAGGTATGTGCTTTCTGGTCCCCCAACGCTGTCAGAAGTGCAAAATTTCACAAGCTGGGGGGTTGCAAGGACTCTGAGCTGAATGGGGCCAGGGTTGGATACACTGAAACATGAATGGAAACCAGCCTTTTGATTTGTATAGGCTCCTTTTGTGTATGTTTTTGGAAAAGCCGGACAATTCAGCAGAGCAGTCTCCTTGAGAGGGAGGATAGTCTTGTGGCTAAAGTACTAGGAACTGCCGGGGGGGGGGGGGTCCTGTTCTGAGCCATACCACCCTCTCTGTAGCAATGAGCAAGTCACTTTGTTTATCCATGCCTCAGTTTCCCCTCTGTAAAATGGGGAATGTAATCCCTCCCCCCTTATCCTTTGTCTGAACTGTGAGCTCTTCGGGGGCAGGGACTGACTCTCTCCGTTGGTGCCTGCACGAGTGGCACCGGTGACTCTGGGACGCCTCGTGCTATTGTAATACAAGCCATAAACACACAATAAATGAAGAACAGTAATAGAGCGGTAGCCATGTTAGTCTGATCTTGCTAAAACAAAAGGAAACACTATGTAGCACTTTAAAGACTAACAAGATGGTTTAATAGGTGATGAGCTTTCATGGACCAGACCCACTTCCTCAGATCATATTCTGGAAGAGAATTGGCATGACCATATACCAAAGGAATACAATGAAAAAAGTGAACACATTATTAAACTGACAAATCAGATTTAGTACAGAAGGTGGGGTGAGGGAGGGAGGGAATAGCTATTTATGAGTCAATGAACGGCTAATCGGGGTTGATAAGTGAGGAAGCTATCTTTGTAATGGGTAAGGTAATTAGCATCTTTACGAATGGGCCTTAACAAAGATGCTAATTACCTTACCCATTACAAAGATAGCTTCCCCACTTATCACCCCTGATTAGCCATTCATTGACTCATAAATAGCTATTCCCTCCCTCCCTCTCTCTCACCCCACCTTCTGTACTAAATCTGATTTGTCAGTTTAATGTGTTCACTTTTTTTCATTGTATTCCTTTAGTTTATATGGTCATGCCAATTCTCTTCCAGAATATGATCTGAGGAAGTGGGTCTGGCCCACGAAAGCTCATCACCTATTCTTGTTAGTCTTTAAAGTGCTACATAGTTTTTCATTTATTAAAACAAAAGGAAGAGGCAATCTTCTGCTGAGATCAGAATGAGCCCTGAATTTGCCTCATTGCTGCGCTATCAGGAGTCCTCTTTATCGTGTCTGAGATGTAGCTTTGAAGAATGAGGCGCTATGCCCCCTCAAAGCAACATGTCATGTAATACAACAATTTCAGTGGTTTCTATGGGGCATTACACCAAACTGGAGCAGACAAAAGTAAAAACTCTGACGACTCCATTGGTGTTTCTCTAGATCTTCACTAGTGGGAGTAACAGTTGAATTTGGGCCACTGATTTGCGTCTGTTAAATAAGTAAACGTACCGAGGAAGCTTTCTGTTGAGATAAAATGAACAGCGACGCTTCATCGTTTTGTGATGAGACTGGAACTAGCTGGAGAGGAACATATTCAAAGTTGGATTTTTTTTTTCTCAGCGCTCAAGTGCTCTCGCGTGTGTGAGGCCAGTGTCGGTATTGCCATTTTAAAGGGCCTGATTGTATTTCTTTCTGTAAAGTTAAAGCTATTTTATGTCTTCAAAAGCTGGATACGACCCTGCTTGTGGAGAGAGTTTCCTCTCTGGCAGTTTTACTGTGGGGTTACAAATTATTTTAAAGTGGTTGGAGAGAAATGGGTTAGCGATGCATTGAAGTATTAGCCACTTATTGTTATTCATGGGAGAAATGGCTGCTGAGCTAAAGATCTGTTACCCACACACGTCACTGGCATGGTTAAGGCCTGCACCAAAGGCCATTGAAGTTTAGCGGAAAGACTTCCATGGAGTCCAGCCGGGTTTGGGTTAGTTCTTACTGTTGTGTAGAATTGCGAGTATGTATTTAACATCGCCCATTGCTCTGTCATCAACGTACAACAGCAAGGTAACTCGAGGCTTGCTTTTGGCCCCACTGAGCCTGGGATGACAGTAAGACATCCATGGGGCGAGCTCAGTGTTCCAGCTCTCATAGTTTGTATTGCAAGTCTTCCAGCATGGGGTGGTTTTCTTAAAGTCTCAGCTCCTGGAGTCATGGGATTAGGGGAGTATCTCAATTCAGCCCTGCTTTGAAGAATGAGGCGCTGCAGTGCAGGGGTGAGCAGGTGACTCCACGGGAGCTGGTACACACGGGGACCCGGCTGAAAAAATGTCCAGTGGTTACACATTTACAAAAGAGCCCACTTTTTAACATCCCTAGTGGTCCATGTGGGAGGGTTCAGAGAGAGGCCCAGCTGTGTTTGGCTTCAAGTACAAGACACCCCCGTGCTGGGATCACAGTACGTGGCATTCTGACGGCTGGCAAACGCTCTCAGCCAGCAGAGACAGTGGCTTTGGAGAGTCAGCCTATAGTACTGACAGGGTCCCTGTCACTGCAGGGTTCCAACACCTTGGAGTCTTTCATAACTATCTGAGTAGCCTGTGAGCTAGGGCATGGCTGTTACTCCCCCACCCATGCAATGAGAATAAGGGACAGCAAGGCTAAGTGAATTGCCCAAGGTCACACAGGAAGTCTGTGGCAGAGCAGGCACTTGAGTCTGGGTTTCTTCAGTTCTAACCTGGAGGGTTGCATTCGGAGGGAAGGGCTCTAGAATGCAGAAAGTGGCTCATTCAGATACATACAGAGTCTTGCAGGCTACAGGGGTCCCTTCTTCCTTCTCACTACGTCAGAGGTCGGGGCGTCCAATGCTTGGAAGTTGAGTTCTCAGTCCCTCCATCCTCTTTCTGATGGCATGGGGTAGGGACTAGGGCTCAGTGAGATACGCTAGGAAAGAGAAGACCGAGAGGGGACATAACAGCTTTCAAGTACCTAAAAGGGGGTTGCGCAAAGGAGGGAGAAAAATATTATTATTAAAATGATTCTTCATTGCTGCTTGTCCTATCAGAGGTGGGCTTAAACTGCAGCAAGGGAGGTTTAGGTTGGACATTAGGAAAAATTTTCTGTTAGGGTGGTGAAACACTGGAATCAATTGCCTAGGGGGGGTTGTGGAATCTCCACCTCTGGAGATTTAAGACCCAGTTAGACAGACACCTGTCAGGGATGGTCTAGACGATGCTGGGTCCTGCCGTGAGAGCAGGGGACTGAACTCGACCTCGCGAGGTCCCTCCCAGTTCTGTGGTTCTGTAAAGGAAGGATGGACTTGGGGTTCAGGCACTGGAGTGAGGCTCGTAAGAGCTGAGTCTGGGCCCGTCTTTGCCAAAGGACTCTATCTGTGCTGGGGCAAGTCACCTAATCTTCCTTTCTGTTCCTCCTCTCTGGGGGGTGCTGGTTCTGCCTTTCAGCCACCCCTTGTCTTGTTTCTTCATGCTTTAAACTCACTGTACAGCACCCAGCACAACCAGGCCTCGCTCTGGAGCGTGGACCTCTCGGTACTACAGTACTAGACCCTGAGTCCTGAAGGAGAAAGAGACACCCACCCGTAGCACTGGGAAAGCTGATAAATGGGATTGTTTACATTCTGAGGATGACCTGCAGGGTCTGGAATTAACAACCTGTGTGTGTGATTCCCAAGGAGGGGGCATGGCGTCCAGGCTCCAGCCACAGGGAGAGCATTAACAGGGCCACCACGAGTGTGTTTTTAAACGAAACCTCCAGCACGATGTTTGAACCCAGGGGCCAGAGCTGGGCCAGTGTATATTAGGAGCGGCGGGGACTGGGAAGAGCTCCAGGGCTCATGCTGGGTTTGTTTGCCATTGCATGTCTAGGCTGCCCCCAGTAAAGGCAGAGACCTGCACCAGATGTTGACAGAAGCCAAGGCTCAGCCGAGGAAGTCTGGCTTTCAGCAGGTAAGCAGTGAGCTTGGGGTGCTCTTAACTCGCCCCTGCAGAGGCTGGACTCTGCTCCTCAGGCCCCCTCACTGGCTCAATAGCTCTCAGGGTAGTTACACCCCCCTAAAAGATGGGCAAGAAGAGCTTCTCTTCAGTCAGGCATGACTGAAACCCCGCTGGGCTTGGCACTGCACACGCTGTCTCAGGGGGAGACAGCCCCGGCCCAAAGACGATCTCCCTGTCTAGCTAGACAAGACTGCCAAAGCCTGTACTGTATCCCCTGGCTACCCCCCTGGAACTTGGGGAGAGATTTACGTGGGAAGTCTGCGCTGACCTGGCCTTTGTCCAAACACCACCCTTCTGTCTTAGCCTGCGTAGCTCCAAATAGAAGAACCAGCCCACTGAAAAATCCAGCCCCAGGATTTAACCGTGCACCAGCCTGCCACAGCAAAGTCCACTCCCTGCTTCTACCACTGCATTCAAGTGCCTTTTATCCTCACCTCACGCTGCGGCTAGCACACCATGTGTGGGGCTGGCCCTTTCTCAGCACCCCTGTCGTCTCAGCAGTCCCCTCGAATTCTTCTCCTCTCCACACTAAACAACCCCTGTTTGCACAGTATTGCCAGAGGATGCGGTGAAGACTGGGACTTTGACAGGGTTCAAAAAAGAGCTGGATAGATTCATGGAGGTTAGGTCCATCAATGGCTATTAGCCAGGATGTGTAGGAATGGTGTCCCTAGCCTCTGTTGGTCTGGAAGTGGGTGACGGGAGGGATCACGTGAGGATTACCTGTTGTGATCCCTCCTTCTGGGGCACCTAGCACTGGCCACTGTCGGCAGACAAGACACTGGGCTAGATGGACCATTGGTCTGACCCAGTCTGGCCGTTCTGATGTTCTTAGGTAGTGTTACAGTTTTGCCAGACTGTTGCTCTGTGTGCCGCTATCCCTGGGACAGAGACAGCCAAAGAGCTTTTCCGGGTGGACTCCGAACTCTCCTCTACAAGCAGCTCTGAGAGTGGTTCAGGAGACTGAAAGCAAAGCTGGCCATGGCAGAGGCGCTGGCTGTGTTGGGTGTGAGTGAAACAAGAATCACTAGGGTTCTGTAAGGTGCCGATGAGCCCCGGGCTGGGGCTTGGCAGCTGCTCTGCTCTGTGTGGAGGACTGGGCTGGTGCTGAGCCAGCCAAGGATAAAACAGTCCCCTGCAGTGCTCCTTGGCCACCCCTAATGATCTGACCTTTAGCGTTGTTTAATGTCACTTCATATCCCTCTAGCCCAACCTGCCCTGGGCTGACGATTTGCTTAGCCTGTGCCCATGAATGGACCCTAGAAGCCCCTGTGCAGCTGGGCTCCCAGGTAGGGGGGAGGGTCCATGTCTTGGGGAACCCCAGTTATTTCACAGGAGACGTGAAAGGACACAAATCCCTGGGGTCCGGAGCCTGCCAAAGGCCACCAGTAGAAGCCAGGTCTGGCACTAGGCATTACACGTTCGGTCTCCTAACAGGGGATGGATATTTCACGGAAGCGGCCGGGAGGCATAAGAGCATCCGCAGAGAGGACACAGCACATTAACCCCAACCAGAAGGAGGCCACGGAGTCGGTGCAGAAATCGGATAAGGACGATCCTGAGTGGCAGGAATCCTGTAAGAGGCTGGCGTCGCCCTTTTTCCTATTCTCCCCTCCCTGTAACTGGTCAGATTCTTCTGTGGAACAGGAGTTGGTCACTTGGCTGATGTATGGGGCCTTAATTAATGCAATGGCTCTAGACAGCTAAGCCTGCCTGGCTGTCACATGGCTCTGTAGCGAGAAGACTAGAGGAAGTTGGGAAATAGGGGTTCATCCCAGGAGAAATACAGATGCTTAGAAAATAGTTTCCCTTCAGAACTGAAGGTCAAATTATCCCCAAAAAAAAAAAAAAAAAAATTAATGGAACACAAAATTCTGCAAAGTCCCAGATTGGAAGGTGCCTGCATACATCCAGCCCAGTGCTGTGTCTCAGGGCTGGCTCTGTGGGGTAAAACTGCCCCACTGCCAGATTCCACAACTTGGCCTGTTGCCCAGGGGCAGGTGTCTCCTGCTGTGCCCAGGAGTTGCCCTAGTTATTGGCTGAGGGCCAGATGCATTCTTTGCAGTGGAGCTGCCTCCCTGCATGTGCAGGAGATGGTGATAGTGTATAACAAACGTCTCACTTCAAGTTTGGTCCCTAAAGGTAGGCCCTACCAAGGCCACTAAATAATTGCTCTGATGGTCAAAACACTGAGTATCCGGCAGCTCCCAACAGGGAACTACTGGTGTATAGTATTAATGAAAATTAGGTATTACTTTGGTCAGGTCTGCACTAGGACATGGAAGGTCAGGTTAAGATACGCAACTCCAGCAACATAAAATACGTAGCTGGAGTCGGCTTCCCTTAGGCCTTGAGACTGCCAGGAGTACCACCACTGGCTGGAGCTGCCCTCAGCATTTGATTTAGCGGTTCTTAACTAGACCCACTAAATCGAACGCCAGAAGATGGATCTCCGGTGCAGTAAGTATAGACGTGACCTTAGGCGACTAAATAGACACTACTCCTTCAGGCTGTGTCTGTGCTGGCCCTCGCTCAAGCCCTCTAGCTACCCATTTACATCCATCCTGTCCTGGGGCATTTTGTCAGCCTTTTGCTACCGTACCCCTGGCATGTTGATTTACACCCTGCGTTCTAGAACCTCTGCATTTGTCCCTACACAGCGCCATTCCCAAGGTCATGGTCACCTTGGAAACGAGTCGGTTTCAAAAGTAGGCTGAGGTCCTGCAACAGCCCCTAAATCTGCTGCTGATCGTTGTGGTTTCACAATCCCCTTTTCTTGCCTGTGAGTGGATTTTTGTCGCTCTATTTCTGTATGAAAGATCTACACACAGGGCTGTGGTGTGGGGGTTGTGTGACTATACCACAGTGGTGCCCAGACTTTTCCAGTCATGCCCCCTCTTCCCTTTACCAGTAATGAATTCTTTGTGTGTCCCTCCCCCATTATTGCATGGCCAAGGGTCCCTCAGCAGAGGAGTTTGGGGTGAAGGCCAAGCTGGGGCTGGGGAGCAGCTGGAGCACCATCTAGCCTGTACGACACAGGCATCTACTTAGCTGCAGCTAGCCTGGGGCTGTTTAAAGGGGCAACAAGTTTCAAAGCCTCCCTTCTGTTCCAGTGAGGAAGTCCAAAGCTGCTGATGAGAGGAGACGCTCCATTGCAAAGCAGGCCAGGGATGACTACAACCGGCTGTCGCTGCAAGGCATCCGCAAAGGGAAGGTAGCCGAAGTTTCCAAGACTTTTGGGAGCAAGGAGAACAACTTGCCCCCCCGTCCGCCCCTTCCACCGAAGCCTAAAACCCTAAACTCTGGGGTAGCAAATGGGAGGCCCAACAGGTAAGAACTGCCCCCTTCCCAGTGCTGAAAGTGTCTGGCATCATTTTGTTGTGGTGCTTCCAGGCCTTAGAGATTAGTAACCTTCATACACTACTGTGGCATCTTCCGTCAGACACGGTCTGTCTACGCTGCATGTTCTTCCGAGGCAGGGTGCTCTATGCACGACACATCTAGTCCTCGTTAACGAAGACTGTGATTATCCAAGACTTAGTATTTACTTAAGGATACCAAGCAGTGTCAGCTGGTGTTAACCCCATGGTTTCCCCAGCCTCTGTCTCTACCGAGTGTGTGCTTTGGGATCCCCTTGCACTGAAGTGGCTCCGCTGGATTCACTCAGGGTATGTCTTCACTTGCACCCTAGTTCGAACTAGGGATGCAAATGTAGGCAACCGAAATTGCTAATGAAGCAGGGATTTAAATACCCCGCGCTTCATTAGCATAATCTCGCCCACGCGCTATTCCGAGTGCCAGCTGATTTGAACCAGGAAGTGCGCTCCGAGCCACGTTAGTTTGAATCAAACCCCTTGGTTCGAACTAATGTTACTCCTCAAAAAATGGAGAGTGAAGGATGTACGGTGCCAGCCAACAGTTATTCATTAGCTTGTTTAATCTGTGGGAAATGGCGTTGTAACAAGGGGTTTGATTCGAACTAACGTGGCTCGGAGCGCACTTCCTGGTTCAAATCAGCTGGTGCTCGGAATAGCGCGTGGGCGAGATTATGCTAATGAAGCGCGGGATATTTAAATCCCTGCTTCATTAGCAATTTCGGTCGCCTACATTTGCATCCCTAGCTCAAAATAGGGAGCAAGTATAGACGTACCCTCAGATGCTGCAGGCAGCCCCAGATTTTGGAGCAATACAACACTGGGGCCAGAGCCTCAATTTGTGTGCTGTAGCCTCATTCCACACAATGCAGCCCAGTCAATTGAAAAGGCCTGTTTGACTTCAGTGGAGCTAGGCCAACAGGGACACGCTACAGCCAGGGTGCACTGTATGCTCTTGCGGGCTTCCGCAATTGGTACCAAACGCCACAAGATTCTGGGACCCGCAGCTACTGAGAACCATTTGTCTGGTTCTTTCCTTGTTCTGAGACCCCGGGCACCCTGCCCTGTTGCTTAGTTTTTAACCTTTAAAGCCATATATGGATGTGGGACCATCTCCTCTGAGAGAGCCTCTCGCAGCTGAGATCTGCTGGGCCCTGGGGGACCCTCCATCCATCAGCCCCTGGGTTTGGGAACTTGTCCTCCCCTTACTTAGAAACAGCCCCAGCCATGCTGCAAGGGCACATGTTCTCCAGGCTGTGAGTGTGCTGGCTCTGAGGGCGGACCTCCGGTTTTGCTGCTCTGGGCATGTTGATTACCATGGAGAGTGAAGGATGTACAGTGCCAGCCAACAAGTTATTCATTAGCTTTTTTAATCTGTGGGAAATGGCGTTGTAACAAAGTAGAAATCTTCACAATTTTTCTCTCCATTTTTGTCAATTTTTCAGTTTGATAAAAAAATGCAGTTCTCTGAGGTTTGGCAGAAATCTGGGGAATTTCAAAGAGAAATTCTGACAGACTTATATGTTCAGCATTGTTTCCCTAAGGAGAGAGAATAAATCTTCTCTAGCCAGCTCTAGTTGCAAGCCTGTGTCCCAGCTATCTATTTAAGCATTGCCAGTAAGCTCCTAAAAGTCAGGCAGAGGTGGGTACCACCAATAATACAATGATTAGAAATTACCCCCCATGTAAGATCTGTGAGAGGCCATCTTTAATCCATCTAACAGGAGAGCATCAAAACCCCAAGATCTAAGCTTTGATGAAGAGCAGCTGCTACTGCAGGTGCTCTGGTCTGGGCACTCAAAGGTATTTAAGGGCTGAGCTGCCGTTGATTTTGATGTTAGTTGCCTACACACCTTTGGGCACGTGGGCCTCAGGCACCACAGGGCTGAGCGCAGTAGAAGAATCTGTAGAGAACTTGGATGCTGAACTCCCTGTGCAAACCAAGCGTCTCTTGGACCCACAGCAACCCAGGCGTGCAGAGAACCATCTCCTCTTCCACCCAGGAGAGCATCAGCAGGTGGTTTAAAGAGGAGCAGTTTCCTCTTCGGGCTGGTTATGAGAAATCCACGAACAGGATAGCGCCCTGGTTCCATGGTGAGTACTGCAGCCCCTGGACGCTCTCCTGGCCTTAGGAGAGTGGTCAGTGGGAAGTCACCCCAGGTCCTTTCCCGGTTGGAGAAATGTCTGCAGACCCATGCATTTCCCTGAGCACAAACTGCAGCTCACACATTATATTGAATGTCCCTTTGCTGCCAGACTCTGCTGCCACATGCATGGATAGCACCTTCCCCTTCACCCATCATGACCAGTCTCCTGCTAGTGGAAAATCTTCAGCCAGATCCTTGGTTTGGCTTGAAGTCTGTGGAGCAGCTCCATGTGTAAAGGCGTGTGCTAAGTGCCTTGCCGGATCAGGGCTTACAAGATCCTTTCTCATATGGTGCAGGCACTTGGACTGCAAGCTCTTTGGGGTAGGGACTGCCTGCTCGGTCTGGGTTTGTGCAGCACCTGGCTCTGCAATGTGCTGGTCCATGATTGGGGCATTTGGGACCTACCACAAGACCAATAAAAGACACCAAGGAAAGACAGTATCAAGGCACAAGAGGTAGGCTGGGTAGAGCAACGACCCAGAACGGGGAGCAACAAATCTGGGCAACTTCTTCCACTCCCCTAAAGAAAGTGACAGCAAGGAGACCTAGCCAGGGAGGGAGCATGGACCAGTGCAGAGGTGTGGGACTGGCTCTCGGTTCTGTCACAGACCTGCTGGAGGGGGCTTGGCCAAGTCATTTCCCCTCTCTGGCCTTCTAATCATCAGCTGTGGCAGGCAACCCACGTGGGAGAAGGAAAATGATTTTAACCCAAGAGCATCGGGCCGAGCCAGTGGTGTTGTAAATGTGCCAACCACCACGTCTCCAGGGGTCTGGCTGTGCAGACCCCGGGAGCCGGGGTGGTGGGACGACACCGGCTAATGGGACGAAGCCACACTGTGCGACTTGGCCGATCTGAAAAAGAGGGGCGTTTCTCCCACCCACCAGGAGCATTCCCAGGCCGTTCGCTCTTCTGGAGGGGCACTTGTGCCCAAACAACAAATGTGCTTCAACAGCTCGATGCGTCTGGCTGCTCAATGGACCGGCCTGAAAGCCCTTCCACGTTGGCCAGGAGATGCTGCTTTCTAAGCGATGCTGCAGCCGGGTCCTTCGCTAGTGGCAGAGCTATCCAGGCTAAGGCGCTAGCGTGGGACTCGGCCGATGTCGGTTCTGGTCCTTTGCCACCGACCCGGGGCAGTGATGTCTCTGCCTCATTCCTCACCAGCACAGTGGGGTTGGCAACCCCAGCCATTCTCCAGCAGCTGCTTAGAGAGCTGCAGAGGCAAAGAGCCAAGTGTGCGTGTTAGGCCGCTCATGGAACAAGTAAGGCTGCAGCGCACATCTCGGCTTAAGGAGAGGGGTGGGGGCGGCTGTGCAGAAGCAGATCCAAAAATACCAAGTCAAGCAAAAGAAACAAAACACTGTCCTGGGGCCCTTGATTGAGCACTTCAGTAAGGGGTGTGTGTGTGTGTGTGTGTGTGTGTGTGTGTGTGTGTGTGTGTGTGTGTGTGTGTGTGTGTGTGTGTGTGTGTGTGTGTGTGTGTGTGTGTGTGTGTGCGCGTGCTATGCGTGCACATCTGCGACCAGGTAACACAACTATGCACTGCACCTACCGGTCTGTGTACGCGCCAGCCAGGCAGGCCCACCCACACTTGCTGTAATCTAGTCAGTAAATGGTAGTGAAGGAACCCTGGCGAGCTGCTCATTGCCTGCACTTGGTGACATCCCAGCTGCCTGGAGTCATGCTCGCTGGCTTACGGCTAGTGAGCCACACACACGATCGGGCCTAGAGCAAGTGGTGAGGTTGTGAAGTGCTTTGAGACGTCCAGCGTGATGGAAATGCCACAGATTAGTTTAGAAGGTTAAAACAGAACAAAATTAGCACTGTTACGTTCAGCCCGCCACAAAGTGCTGCTCTCCTGTAAGCTCTGTGGTTTGGTTTTGGCAGGAATCCTCCCCCTATGGCAAGCAGAGGAGCTTCTGAGCAAATCTGTGCCCGGCAGCTTTCTGGTCCGGGTCAGTGACAAAATCAAAGGCTACACACTCTCCTATGTGTCCCTGGAAGGCTGTAAGCACTTTCTAATAGACGCCTCCAGCAGCTCCTACAGCTTCCTGGGAGTGGACCAGCTGCAGCATTCTACACTCGCAGACCTTGTCGACTACCACAAGGTGAGCCCCTCTCCCTGCTTGTAGTTACAATTCATCTTTGTAATGGGCTAAAGCCTTCTGGGCAGAGGCTCTCTCTGTCTGTACAGCGCCGAGCACAGGCTGCTGTAATGCAAACGATAACCACCTGCGGATGGAGGTGAGTTTATCAACACACCAGCTTTCCTAGCAACCTTGTGACGTGATTCGGGATTGCCCCTAGATTTTTCCCTTCCACAAACTGTCTGCTGGGAACTGTAGGGCTACAGAGCAATACATCTGATAAAAGCTAGGCACCATCTGTAGCAAAAGTAACCCGGAGCCGAGCTAAGCGGGCTGGGCCTCTCTTTGCGATAATTTCCCATTGTTTCTGATTCAGGATTCGGCATCTCTCATGCGCCAAGTGACAGCTGAGAGTATGAGTGAGTGGAGGCAATGAAGGTCATTTGTTGGTTGGGGTGGGGATTGCCCTATTGCAGCACCCAGGTCACACATCACATCAGCCCTAGTGTGAAGGAGGTGGTGGCACGTATTGGGCACCTGGGCCTTTTGCTTCCCCTCTGCACAGGACTGAATTTCACCCCAAGAGCTTCTAAACTGGCCCCTCTAAGGCGGCCTATTTTGGGGCACTGCAGTCTGGTGTCTGGCTTGCAGCAGTCAGCCAAGCCAGCCAGCTAGTTATGCCATTCGTTCTGGTGTATAAGGCAAAAATGGAAGCAGATCTTGTTTACAGTGGTGTCCCATAGTGCCGGTGTTGCTTGGATAGAGTACAGCGCTGACTGACCAGCGGTACCAGCTCACTGAATGCACTTACACCCCTTTGCAAGCCTGTTTCACTGAGCAGTAACTTGTTGGGGTTCAGTCCTGGGCAGAGGACTGGCATAAAGCCAACCTGCTTGTTCCACGTACATTCTCAGAACAGGACACTTAAATGCTGCTTGGGCCTCATCGGGTCCCTCTCCCCAGCATGAATATCACCCCACATTCAAACACCCTTAAATGACATTACCGTTCTCAAAAAGACCATCCTACTAGCAGAGCCCATCCTGGGAGCCAAGCGAAATGTAGCTGCCTGGATTCCCCTTCCCCGCCAAGCATGGTGCTTGAATCCATTTGCTCCAGCTAGCTCACGAGAGCGGAGCAGGAGCCCAGCAGCAGCCAGCGGGAGGAATAAGACACCGCAGTCTGTGAGGAGAAGACGGAGCTGAAGGGTGGAGTGTGGGGGGTAGCAGGTTAATTGGCTCACTTTTTTTGTACCTTCCAGGTAAGCAAGGGGTGGTAGATCGTGGCTGGCCTGGTGCCTAGCAGTACACACGTCTCATGCAAAGGGATAAGACAAGCCCTTCTCTGAAGCAGTGACCATTGCTGGGGAGGCTGTGGCCAAGGGGGAGTTAGAGCCGAGTGTTAAAGCTCCTGTCAGCCTGAGGGGATTGGATTGTATCATTTAAACTGTGATATGAGGTCTGCACAAGGCCATACACCACCAAGGCAGTACAGAGCCACGGAAGTCTGTGGAGCTATTCCATGGGCTCTGGCAGGCTCTGAACTGCACCCTGATAATATAAATGAAAGATGGTCGGGCTAAGTCACGCCTGTGCTGGCTCAGAGTCAACAGCAAGCTGTCCGCTCACCCTGACAGGCTGTCAGCGCCTAAGTGCGTCTGCGCTAATTTCAGATGTGGGAGACTAACGCCTGTCCTTTGGCCAACAGGAGGAGCCCATCACTTCTGTGGGGAAGGAGCTACTGCTTTACCCATGTGGCCAGCAGGGCCTGGAACCTGACTACTGTGCGCTCTTTGAGTGAGAGCCTCCAATCTCCCCTTGTGACACATATCTGTGCCTTCCCCAAATGGACGGATGAACAGTTATCCGAGAGATTGCCCTCCCCTCCCCACAACGCACAGCCAGCGCCAACCAAGTGAAATCCTCCAAGCTAGTGCCTGGGTCTGAAAATGCTTAGCAGCAAAACGGTGAGAGGGCACTTATGGTTGGGTGCTGCTCTCTATTAGCGGCATTCGGCAGCCGAGCCGAGCTGGAGGAGCGCTAGCCAAGGAAAGGACTTACTGGGAAGGAAGGGGCTGCCATGTGTTACAGCAACAGTTTGTGTAAATGTCTCCGGGCTCTCACAGCTTAATCAGAATTTTGCCCTCCAATGTTGCAACCCCAATTGCCAGGTTGTGGGAAGTTTGCCAGATGTGCAGTGAAATTGGTATTTCAAACTCAAAGGGGTCGCCTCTGGTCAAGGAGCTGATCTGACCCCCCCAAGGGTAAGTTGCATAATTGCAGTTCAGTCCTCTGGCATTAGTGGGCATAGAGGACACTCAATGGGCTGCGGGATCAGGTCCATTGTAAAATCCACCCCATGCAGAAGGGCCGGCACAAGACCAGTGCAGCCCATGCAGCGACATACTCCCTACCTAGAAGACTTTGGTGGGGCTTATCTCTGTACGGGGGAGAAATAAGCCTTTTGGAGATGGGAGGGAAACAGCAGGTTTGTTAAAGAAAGCAAGCAAGCTGGAATCTGGTGGAGAAGTTTTAACTCTTGCACCCACAGAGCCTGGGCTATTTCATATCCAGTAAAACCTTTTACTGTTCATCAGTATTACCCAAGTCGAATGTGGACTCGAACAATGAGAGGTGCCTGCCAATAAAGTGCCCAGTCTCTTTTCCATAATGTAAAAACTGTTTGCTGAAGTTCTGTCCACATGTCTCACCCAAATCACACACTGGCATGTTTGAGAGAACTGCTCATGCTGAATGGAGCTGGGCCTTCTACTTTTTTGACAAACAGCTGAGCTTTGCTTGACCCAGAGAGCTGTGGTATAATATATCATAGCCCACGTTCCTGCTAATCTTTTCCATCCGTGTATGCAATAAATGTTATGTGCACCACCAGTAGAAACAAAAACCTGGCTGTGGTCACTCTGCTAATCAGCTGAGCAGCATTTGAATTGCTCCTGAGCAGCTGCACAAGTGCCCATCTTGCAAGGACCACTGGTCATGGAACAGCTTCGAAGCGCTTCTAAAATACGTCCTAATGTCAGTGCCGGGATTGGAGGTGCATAGTACGAAAAACAGACGTGTTATCGCTCTCCACTACACGAAATGACAACCACGTACAAGCTCTGTGATCTTCTGAATAGTGAATGAAAATCAGTCCAGTTTCAGGTTAAATTACCTGTCCATTTCTCCTCTTCCATGTGGCTTGGGGTTGTTCTGCACAACCTAAGAAAACCATCAACGCAAAGGCCTTCAGGTCACTTCTGAAAAGAGTATCCTACACTTTGCTTTTATTCTGTGCCCTGCGGATTTTGATTCTATTCTCCATCACAAAGTATTCAACTCATGGTAAGATGTTGTTCTAAAAGTAGGACGCCTTACCCCAGCAACAAGAGAAAGGATGGACTTGATGCAGGAAGGACTGGGTGAAGTTTTCATGCTCTGCTAAGCGGGAGGGCCAATCAGATGATCACAATGAGCACTTGGATGCTGCATAACCAGTTGCCTCAAGGTAGAGGGGGAGCCTGCCTGCCAAGGGTTTCATCACAATGAACACACTGAGGATTACGTTGGGTCATAGCAGATGTTCAAGTGTTTAAGCAACTGTTGCTCTTTGCCAAGCCACAGCTGTTACTGAAGCATGCTAGGCTCGAAAAGAGTTTGCCCCTCCCCCCCATCATGAACACGCTTACAACTTGATGACGAGCCCTCAATCCATGTCCATGTCAGAAACGATATGCCTGGTCTTGCGGCATGAAACTTGGCGACACCCATTAGCAAAACCAGCACTCTTGGAAAGCTTGAAAGAAAACCGTATCTGGCCAGACTCTTAATTCCTGCTTTCACCAACCTGCCGCTCTCTCTTCAGTGCAGGGCCACTGAGCCAAAGGAAGCAAAACACCTTGATGTTGGTGAGCCCATGGTGTTTAAAATAAACCACTGTTTGAAGACTGTATTCCAGTACAGAAGTGGTATCTGGCTCACTGCGGAGCTCTTCAAGAACTTTGAGGAACAAGGACATTTTCGAGTTCAGGAGAAGCATGATGGCCAGATTCCCAGCTTTGTCATAGCTCTGCAATGCCTAGCAAGAGCATGGGGGCCGAACCTGCCTCTTCATCTTGTAAAATGTGCAGAACCATCTGTCCCTGTGTAACACCTCAGCCCTTTTGCAAATTTTCATCTGTTACTAAAAAAAAAAAAAAATCAGTTATTTTTATTCTATAGCTTTTTCATTATGTGTGTTTGAACCACAATTGCACAGTGTGTGTCTCTACATTCAAACTAGTTTACGTTGACAGGTAAAACTCCTGCGGTCACTGTCACACTGTACTGTTGAATTGTTCCATTGCGTATTGCCATCACCATTCCCTGATTTTGTACACTTTTGTCCCCCCATAGCTGTTCCATGAACTGTGCGCCTACTTTTGCTGCGACACAATCACAGCCATAACCAGAGGTTTCCTGTGCAAGGTACACTCCTGGTCTAGCACAGGGGTTCTGCCTCCTTACTGCTCCAGCTTGTTGAGATGGTTTTTCCCCTCACGGCGCTCCCCCTGCAGCACATAAGGATAAGAGCAATGTGATGTAACAGCATCAATGCAGGGAGGCAAGCTGGATCCTTGTAGCACCTGCTCTATTGGTGGACCATTTATTTAGCCCACAGTTTGGTGTGTGTTCTCTCGTGAACCTAGGTGAAAGGCCCAGTGGTTCAGGCCCTGAAGATCAAGAGCAGGCATTCCCAGTAGGAGGGCTGTAATTAACAAGGGTGGCTTTCCCATTCTTGCTTTATCTAACTTCTCCAGTGGAGCAAGCTGTACTTTCCAGCTGCTCATAATTAATCGCAGCTTCAAGAGAACAGCACAGTCCCTTCCTTCCCTTATCATTAATTCAGGGCTCAGGGGGCAGTGAGCCACTGTGGAAAGAACAGAGTGATTGAAACGGTTTCTACGGCCAAGGATTACAGCACAGTCATTGAAAGCTCTGTTTGCCACGGTGTGAAAGGGGCTGGATGAAGATGCTACGCTAGGGCAGGGACGGATTAAAGCTTGTGCAGGGCACAAGCATGGTAGGAATGACAGGCCAATCACATGGAGGGAGGTGTGGGGAACAGGTGCTTGAGGCACTCAGACACTGCACCTAGTTTTGAGTCAGTTTCTGGGAGACCGCTGCTGTGTACAAGGGGTGTGATTTAAATAAGCCTGTTGATTCAGTGCATGGATTTATCAATCGTATCTTCATAGATTTGAAATCAGGAGTCTTGTATGTCTGGCCATGCAGCGTCAGCATGCTTACACACACACTTTTGATAAGGGAAGAATTTCAAAGAGAGTTTTGTAGGGCGTAAGAATTACAGCGCTCCCCTTTGTAAGATTAGCAATTTAGAATCCAGAGCCTTCCAGCCAATATTTCTCCACCCCACATTTAAAGGCAGGTGAGATTCTAGGGCTAAACATTTGAATAGTGCCCCTTTAGCTTGAGAGGCCGACAGCTGTGGGTGATGGTCTCATCTCCCAGAACCTAACAAGTTTTTAAAAGTTGAGCATAACTTCTAGAACTCAAAATATCAAGTAAAAGAAGGTACTTACAATAAGATGTTTTCAGTGTGTGTCCTCTGCAAAAGAATGTTTCACAAAGGTAGGGGGCAGTATGCCTACTGCCCGATGTCCGTATACACCCTATTTTATTCATTGTTACTGTACTGCCTGGCATTCTTCCTTCCCCTGGCTTTCCTTATGGTAATGCACAAATAGAGACAACCCCATTCGTATCCCAAATGGCTTGAAAGAATCTGAAGCTACTGAACAATGCAATGATAGGAAAGCAAACATTAGCCCATGCATCTGTTGTTGGCTAATACAAATTAAAATGCCAAAAGAAACAACCGCATTAAAAGAAAATATTTTATGGTTTCAATAAAATATCTGAACAGTGCTACAGGCAACTATCAAACAAAGCTCTTAAAAAGCAGATCAATTTCTGGGAAGCACTTAGGAACACTGAGTATCAGAGGCTCCAATTAATCCTTCATAGAAATATTTCTTATAGCACTTACAGACTCCACTATGCACTGGGTAAAATGCTAGATTTGGTTTATACTGAATACTTTGGTATAAACAAGTCACAAAGAGGCCCTTCATTTTGGTATCTACAACATTTGTTATTCAGAGTCATTCATTAAATCAGAATTGCAGATAATGTTCCTTTTTCTAGTGGAATAAAAAAAAGTTCCTCATTTCAGTACTCATGTTCTTCTTTTGATAAATGAATTCTCATCACACGACTTCCAATAAAGAAGGTATGCATTTCAGCCTGCTAGCCTATTTCAGGATAAACACCTCACTGGTGAGAGAAATGGCTCTATTTATGGATCTATGATCTAAACTGCAAACCATTTTCAAAACATACAGGAAAGTTGTGCTATTTCTAACTAAGGCCTGAAGTAGGAAATTTACATCTGCACAAAATAACTCACATGCAAAACAAGTTCACTGTAAAACAAACCAAGCCAGATATACTTAACATTCTCTAGAACCAAACATGTTGTAACAGACTAGTCTGCAGAAAACTCCAAGCTATGGCTTTTCATTTTTGGTTTAATGTACAGAGTAGGGTATAACACCAGCTCCAGCATTTTGGAATTTCATATCTTACGTAGATCTTTATCTTTCTAGATTCTAGAAAGCATTGTCTTAGATGCTTATATCTATGAAACTAAATGTGTCTGTCTACTCAAGACTGGCCCACATTTTCAAATGCAACTACTCATTTTGGGTGTGCTCCTTAAGCCACATTTAAAGAATATTTTTTTTTGAAGAGCAGGTGCTCTGTGCTTTTTGAAAACCAAGCCCCATTTAGGTGCGGCAAGGTGGACACCTAAAGTCACTCCTCACTTTTGAATACAAAGGTCACGCTAAGCCCAATCCTGCCAACACTTATGTGTGGGAGCAACCCCACTGGAGTACATTAAAGATGGACACAAGTCTTTGCAGGATCAAGGCAGCTGTTGTCACCACCTGGGGATATTTCAATGAAATGCAACAAACCCTTTCTTAGGGCGGCACAAGAATTGAACACAAGCTCCTGGTTTCTAAAATCTTTCTTCTCACCTTGCCTTTGTCGCCAACTCCCTGGCCCGAGCCAGCATGGGAAAGCAAGCTAAATGGCATATTCAAAAGCTGCTAAGGGAGGAAAGAAAAGGGGAGAGCATTTCCTTTTGTCTTCCTTTTCCTGCCAGCTACAGCTTTTCTGCTCCAGCTTGTGCACACTCCTATTCTTTGAGCAGCTACAGTCTTTTTGGAAATACAGCCAACCAGTTCTTGGGTTTGGCTTCATGGCTTTTTGCTGCTGGTCTTTTGTTTGCGTAGGTGAGCTTCAATCTCATGCCTGAAGACGAGCATCCCCAGCTGGCCATGAGAAGCCTCATTCATAGCTTTGGATTGCATGCACATCTTGTACTGCTCTGGGGTCAGCTCGTCTGGGCAGTGCTTTTCATGCCAGAGATGGAAGAGGCCCCGGACAGGCGTCCTGACCACGATAAGGTTGCTGTGAAGGTATTTGCGGTAGAGGTGTACATCTTCTCCACCCCAGCCTTTGATGTCCAGATCAAAGCCACCTTGTGCGAAAAAAAATGAGAAATAATTAACTCTAGAAATAGATGGGCTTTCCATGGAAAATGCAGCCAGGAAAATCATTTCTCCTGGAAGTCTAGAACTACATTAGCACCTCTCACACCACTGTTACAAATGGGCAGTTACATGAACCGTTTTCCTGGCCAGAAAAAAAAAAAAAAAAAAAAAATCACACAATGAAAGTGAGGTTAGAGAAGACCAAGTTGCCAACCCTTCCCAGTCTGACGTCTGCAGGGCATTTGGAATTAACTTGGCAGTCATATGAAGGACAAAATAAACCAATGCAGTGCACCCTACAGCAACTCATACTCTGCACCATTATTCAGAGCTGTCTCCGACCCCAGTTAGTTTGTACAGTTAGAGTTCTCCTGTCTCATTCCACCCCAGCTCTTCGCTCTGGCGCGCTCCCCTTTAGCATGCTTTACGTTTAGACCAATTTCTGCAACCATGCCCAAAGTTCTCAACTTTTTAGAAGTCTCTTCCCCTTGACTTGGCACCACAACTCACAGTGCTTTGTGGTCGCATCAAGCAGCACTTATATTCATGCTCAGTTTCCTTGATAAGCCTTGACTTCTGCAAAGCCGGGGCAGAAAGCAAGTCAGCCATGGAAGCCAAGAACAAAAGTTGCTGCCTGTGATTTGCATTTCTGATTTTCAGAAACTCCTGCTGAAATCAAAGGCAGAACGTTCTTGCTTGAGGGCTGGTGAACCAGCTTCTCCACCTGGGCTGCACTACCCCAAGGTGTTGACCTCAGGGTATTCTGTAAGGTGCTTCTGTTTGTGTGGGCTGCTATGGAGGTGGGGGACAGAGCCAGGGGCGGATGAGAGTTTTGCCGGGCCCAGGGCAGCACAATATCGCGGGGCCCCCCCCTTTGGAGAAAAAACTCCTCCAGTAGCCCCACACTGATCATGTGAGCTACCCCTCCTCACCCCCTCTCCTAACACCTCCCTCTACACACTTGCCCTGCCTCTCTCCTCTGGTGCTGGTCCCTCCCCTGCAGGTGTCTGCCCTTCTGCTTCACCTCCAGAATCCCCTGGCACCTGCACCCTCCTGGTGCTTCCCCCTTTGCCCTCTTTTTCCCTGATGCCCACCCCCTCACCACCCTCTACCCCCATGCTTTCACACATGCCTTGCTCCATCCCGCCTTCCTCATGCCCACCCCTTCTTTCAAGCCTTGTCCCAGCACCTCCCCTCCAGCCCCCAATGCCCTTACCCTCTCCTCTCCTCTCCCAGCATCACCCCCCCTCCCACTGACACCTCCCCTCCTGCCCTTTTCCTCATTGTCTGCACTTGGCCCCCTGCCATTTGTCTCTCCTCCCCTTTCTTCTCCTCCCCTCAGCACAAGCCCCTTCCTTTGCCATCCACCTTCTGCCTTCCAGTGTGCAGGGCGGCCGCGACCCCGGCCCAGGCCACGTGCCGAACCGAGCGGTGCAACGCTGGGCCGCGCGGTTTTGAAGTCCTGGGCCGTGACGTCACATCACGCCACGCCACGCCCGGGCGTCTCCCCTCTCAGCTGTTGCACGGCTTTTCAGCACGCCGCGCACGTGCTCCCTCGGCCCCACGTGGCCCGTACTGGCCGGCGCCGGGGAATTTCAAAAGTGCGGGGCTGCGGCGCCCCGCCACAATCCGCCCCCCTCCTCCAGCAGCCGCCAGCCGGCCCTTCGGTGGACGGCCCACCGGGAAATTCCCGGTATCCTGCTGGGCCAGTTCGCCCCTGGCGCTGGCGCGGGGCCTATTGAAGCATGGGGCCCGGGGCAGCCGCCCCGCTCGCCCTGCCCTATATCCGCCGCTGGACAGAGCTGTATACCAGGGGGAGGGTCCCAAATGGCAGCTAGGAATAGCCACAGTACATCAGCGTTAGACCACGCCCCCTTCCCAGGGGTGTGGCACAAAAGGACTGCATTAGGGAAGAGAATCTGAACCAGCATTTCTAAAGCAGGCTTATTTAAGTGCACATTCTTACCTATGTTGATAAAATCGGACCTGTACTGACATGTCATTCCAAAGCCAAAGTCTCTCCAGAATCCAGTTTCCTTTTTTATAACCTGGGGAAAAAGGAGCATGCGTATTACAGCCGTAGAACCTGTAACCTGAGCAAAAGAGAGTGGATAGGAATGGGAGCAGCCACCTCACTTTGTTCTATCCCACGTGCATCATACCCCACCAGTGGATAAGGGCCTGACCCAGCTTTAATTGCAACAGTGGCAGAGTCAGCCAATGTCGTCATCAGTTATTAGTGTTACCATTCCACTGAGCTGAATGCAGACAGCCCACGGCTCCCAGGCCTATTGTTTCAGGGTGTCTCTCTGCAGACTCAGGAAAAGCCTGCGTCATGAGAGTCACCTTTGGAAGATTACTCTCATAAGCAGGAAGGTTGTTATGCTAAATGACAGCTTAGTTTCCACAGGATCTGAATCGGTCTTGGGAATGTATTAATACAGCACCAAGTGAGCCAGTCTCAGATGTGTGGCTCCTTTTGATTAGTTTACAAGAGTGATGCGCTAGCAAACGACTTCAGGGCTCTTCTAAAAGACGCAGTTCTAATGTGGCACAGATGCAATTTGGCTGGCAGAACAAAATGACTTAAAACCTTCTACAAATGGACAGAAGACATTAGGGAAGCCAATGAGACTGAAATATTATTTGAAATCCAGCAGGGACCAGAGGTGCTAGCGAAGTTCAGGGTGCCATGGTGCCTGGCACTGTACCAACATGTAATGCCCAGCTCCTGCCCCCAAGGGTTAACAGTCAACACTGATAAGACAAACCCAGGTGCCCCGTCCTGATTTTACAGATGGCAAATGGAGGTGAAGACCAAGATCTTCAAAACAAGGATCTAAAGTTACGGTCCTAAGTCTGCATTGAGTAGCCTAAGTAAGTGGCTTGAAATTGTCAAGTGCTGAGCATCCAGCAGTGCCCACTGACTTCAAACGGAGCTGCCAAGTGCTTTTGGAAAATGAAGCCAACTACAGAAGGGGGTGGGGTTCTGGGATTACACATCTGTGTTTGAAAATCCTGCCCAAGGTTGCATATGATATCTGTGACCGAGCTGGGAATTCACCCCTGATTGCAAGCCTCACTGAGCACGGAGCACCCTTCTGGTTCTTCTCGTGTGTCCATTTTCAGTGCTAGCCCTTTCTTGTTTGAGTCCTGCTCCTTTTACTGTTCTGCCACTACTGCAGCCATCTCTGATTAGGGATGTAAAATCCCATTCCATTGGTTAACTGATTAAAGAGGGGGTGGGGGAGTCGCTCCAGCCCACCCCCGGCCTAGAGCAGCCCGTCTGTGGCAGGCCCTGTAGGGCTGGAGCAAGCCCTTGTCCCTGGCAGGTGGGGAGCTGCTCCAGCCCCCACTGGTTAAGTGGGACTGGTGCTGCTTACCGGTTAACCTTTCACATCCCTCTCTCTGACCTCGCTTTTTCCCTTTTCAAAGCCATGATCAGCAAGCCCATTGATAGGCACTAGGAAGCCACTGTTCCAAGGCTGCCCTGTGACAGGCAATCGCCCTAGCAGTGGCTTTACGGAAAGTTATTTGTCTGCATTAGCACGATAATTTCCCATTCAAACTCGCAGCTACAGCACAAATCAATCTCTTTCAAAGCTTTACGAAGGTGCTTTCTCAGCTGCGCAAGCACCATGGGAGGCAGCCAACAGAGTTCTTGTTTTAATGGTTCTGATCTGGCCATTTGCCCAGGAAGAAATCTGGGCTGAAAATATGATTCACTAAATAAAATTGTACTGGCAATTTCTCTTCTTTAAATCAAGACGCTTCTCCAGCGTGGGCATCACATTGCACAATTCTGAGGTTGGCTATAAATATTTGTGCAGTCGGGTTTAACTTCAGTCTTATAACAACATGTTTGTTTCCTTTCCGATACAAATGGTTCACAAGCTTGGGGTTCTCTGGCCAGGCTGCAGCAGAAAGATAAGTGCTAGTGTGAATTCAGCAGCCGTATCAGGCAAGATTTTATTAGGAACAAGCAGGTTAAAGGATTTTCCAAGTTCTCGTGTTGATAATACAGAGGATATTTACATGGAATAGTTTCACACATCTGTTGTCTGTTCACTGATCCCACTGTAAATGGGGAAAAAGCTTTTTTCTGTTCATCACACAAATTGTCTGCTTTGTAAACAAACCCTATTGTGTTCTTCCACCCTCTATCTGATAAGAGCGTCTCCTGATCCTGTTGACCACTTTTGAATATCTCTGACCAGTTAAATCTGGTAATAGCAGGAAAAGATTTAAAACACCTGCAGTCGGTGGACTTTGCAAAAGGCAAAGTCAGTGGGGCATGTGCTCCTTCATGGCTTAGCCCAGATTTGTAAAGGAGCTGCCGCGGTGCAATGAATGCCTAATGGATTTAAGAGCCTAAAGCTCATTTTTCATAAGGGATTTAGGGACTTGAACCAAAATCTCATTGACAGTTGATGGGATTTAGGTTTGTGAATGCCTAAATTACTTCTGAAAGTGAGATTTAGGTGCCTAAATCCATTAAGCATTGCAACACTGAGTGCACCCTGTATCTCTTGTTGGACCCTCACTGATACCTCAAACAATTCCTGTATGAGAGTAGGCACCGATACACTGAAGTCTGAGACAGCGGTGGGATGAGCTCTGGCAAGCAACAGAGGCCTCTCCACCAGCTACAGTTAGGAAGGACCCAAGCAAAGGAGAATCTAGCCGAAGCCACAAATCTTGTTAATCCCTGGATTCTACAGCTCTGACTTGATGAGCTGCATGAGTCACCTTAGGCCAGGGCGCGGGGTGTGTGGGCTGAAAGGTGGGGATCCAGCAGGATAAGATCTTTAGAGAAAAGCAGGAGCATGGTGACTGTGTATACACAATTCTCAAGCACCTCCTTTAACATCAGCACATGGCAGAGCAAGAGTGCACAAGACACGAACTGCTGCTGCCTACTTCCAGAACTGTGCTGCAACACAAAGCTTCTGTGCTGAGCAAAGGCGCTTCTCTGGAGAGAGGAGTCACTCCCATCCCTAAACTCTGCTCCTCCCCAAATTATCTTCCCAGAAACACCTGGCTGCAACTAACCCTGCATGCCGAAGATCAGTGTGACACCACACCCCTGTTCTTCAGAGAGAGATTATTAGATAGGATATGATTATGGCACAATGATGATGTATTTCGTGTAAGACAGCATTGAAAAGGTTATGATTTGCTGAATGACTGTCCTATTTGTACGCATGGATCTGAAGTGAGGACTATTGACTGTGGAACTGTATAGCAAATGTGTCTACACCTGGGAAATGCCCACGAGATAAATGCTTTTATTCTGAAAAGCTGGGTGGGGAAGGGTGATTAGAAAAAATAACAGGCCTTAGAAGTTTAACTCCCAGCTGGGGGCCTTCCTGAGGACACTGCAGGAAGCCTCAGAGTCATGACTGCTGGGACATGATCAGGCCACGTCACCTGCTGCTGGACTCCCATCTTGGTATCTCTCAGTATTGTTTCACTGACAGGTGTGGGAACCGAGCTTCGAAACAAGATTCCCTCCCTATGCAAGTGCTATATAAAGGCAGGGGAGGGACGACATCGTGGCTCTTCACTGACTCCCCACCCAAAGAGACCCCTGGACACACCCGAGGAACAAAGACTGAATTGAACTGGGGGAAGTGCTGTACACAGGCTTAAGGGGTTTTTAGCCTGTGCATGGTACACTGGGGGATCCCCAGCTGTAAGCCAGTGCGGCTGACCCTTAAGAATCTGCAGCCTGCTTTTATCACCTCATACAGTGAGGATCTACTGTTCATATACGAAAAGTAGATCCTTACCGTGTGCTCACATTTTTATTTGCTGGGTAATCTGTAATAAAGTTGTTTTTGCCTTGTCTAAAACCTGTGTGTGGGAGTCATAACTTACCTCAGAAACCTGTTCTGTAATACTCCCCACACTGAGGGAGGAAGTGAATTTCATGAGCATATGCTGTACAGTTTTTTTGTGCAGTGCAAGATGGTATACATTTGGGTTTCACCTGAGAGGGGTATATGTGCCTGAGAGGCTGGAAAGTTCCTTAGTTGGACTCTTCTCATGCTGGGCTGATCACCGCATCTGTATGTAATTAGAGCTGGGTGTGTCCCTACCTATGTGTGCGCCGGTGAAAGCAGTGCAGTGTAAAGCAGGGGTGAGCAATAATTTTTAATGGAGGGGGCACTCCAAGAATTTGGTAAGTGGTCAAGGCTGCACTCTTCCATGATACTAACAGAGGAGGTGTGGGGTCTAGAATGGAAGATGAATGCAGAAGGAAGCTTGGGGGAAGGGATTGGGGTGCAGGAGTGGGGTGTGGGATCGGGGAGAGAGTTTGGGTGAAGAAGGGGTTTGTGGCCTGGAGCAGGTGACTGGGGTGGAGGAGGGAGTGCAAGGTCTGGTAGGGGGTTGAGACCTGGAGGAGCAGTGCAGGAGGGGGTGCAGGGATATGGGTTGTGACCAGAGGTAGGGGATTGGGGTGCAAGGTCCAGGAGGGGTTATGGGTACAGGTGCAGAGGGTTTGGGTTACATGGGGAAGGGGTGCAGGAGGGGGCAGAGGGTTGGGGGGGGGGTGGAGTAGGGATGTTAGATAGCAATTAACTGAATAGTCATGTAACCACATCAAATATTATCAGTTACACAACTATTCCCCCCTTTTCCCTGGGCACGCAGCACAGACCCAGGGCAGGAGAGGCAGGGAGCCTGATGAAGCCTCCTGCAGGCCGAATTTGGTAGCTTGATGGGCATTCTACCTGCCCATGGTGTAAAGGGACCCCAGGACTCAGGGGTGCCCCAGTTCCAGGTGGGAACCTGTCACAAACAGCATTTTAAAATAACATCCTTTTGTCCTTATTCATTCTCGGGGCCGGATTGAAGTCAATGACGCTACAATGATTTACGCCTGCGGAAGTTCTGGCCCACACATTAAAACCAGAAGGAACCATTAAGATCAGATCGAGTCTGACCTCCTGCAGAGCCACAGCCTCATCCAGCAATCACTGCACTGAGTCCAATACCTTGCCGTCGAGGTACAGCCTCGCTTTTCAAGACAGGCAATTTCAATTTAAACCTCAAGTGATGGAGAATCCACACTCCAGCTCTTGGGAGTCTGTTCCAGTGATTAGTTACCTTCCTGCACCATCAGTCCAAGCAGCTCTAAACTCTTCATGGACATCACTTGGCCTCACAAAGCAGGAGGTAGGGGAACAGGCTTATTTCCTGAGACAGGTGAGGAAGCTAAAGGTACGTCTACACTGCACTCTAAAATTGAAATAAGATATGCAATTTGCGCTACACAAATTGTTTATCTTATTTCGATTTTATTTCAAAATAGGCTGTTTCGAAATGTGGCATGTTTACATGGCACCAAATTTTGAGCCATCCCTTATTCCTCCTGCAACAAGGTTTACAGGGATAGCGAAATAGAGTGTCCGTTATTTCAAAAAATATTTCAAAATAACGGGCACGTTCCTTGGACGCAAGGTAGCTATTTCGAAATAGCCTTGCAGTGTAGACGTATCCTATGGCCATGGCAGGTTTTGGTAGTCCCAGCGCCATATGCTCCTCGAAGGGGAAAGTGGCCAACATAAGGTAGCTTCTGGCAGACAAACAGACTGTGTTTAAATTCTTAATTTACAAATGTAAATACAAATATGCTTTAAGGCAGGGACCTTATGCCAGGGTGTGTGTGTCAGATTTGGCCCCTGGCTTGCCTGGATCCGTCCCCCCACACACACACACACTGCCGCTCCAGCCCCTCCACTGACCCACTGCAGGCCTGGAGCACACAAAACCTACTGGGCACCCCTAGGCTCTGGTGTGCAAAGGGAACGTGGGGAATGTCTCTCCCCTCAGTTGTGGGTCTGGGGGCCACGCCAGTGATGAGGTTTTTTTGGTTTGGTTCGGTTTTGCTTCTCACTTGTGTGCTATCCCGTCCGGTTTTTCTATGGGTCAGCAGCCCCCCAACCCAAATGAGGTTCCCCACCCCTGCTTTAAGGTAAAGCTGCTAGAGTGTGAAGCATGACCACAGAATGCCCTGGACTCAGTAATAACCCACCGTATCTCACTGGACACAGGATAGTGAAATTCGAGTTCTCAGCACAGACGTCTTCCTGGAGGGGGCGTTTCATGCACAGTTTAAAGCATGCATTTTTAGAGCCAGTTACTTACCAGCTGGTGCTCTAAGGATGGGATGGAACTGTGGTGCCCATAAATTATACTTGGGTTATACTGGCTGAAAAGAACTGGGTAAAATACTTTCTTCCCTAGAAATCACAATAGATTAAAAAAGAAAGTTATTACTGAGGAAGTTGTCTGATGCTCTAAAATTAGATTAAACTTGTACTTCTCTAACATTGGAGACAGACTTAGGGCTTGATTGAAATGCCATTCAAGTCCACAGAAAAACTTCCATTGCCTTCCCAGGGTTTTAGATAAGGTCTGCAATCTCAGAGTGTTGTGGTTTGGCTGGAAAATGGGCTCCAGAAAACAAGGTGAGAAAGGCAAGAAATTCAATCATTGTGGAAGCTGACATTTTTTTTCCTTTTCACTCTAAAATATGACTATCAGAAATGTAGGCCTTTCCTCTTCAGCAAGCCTTAACCGCGCTGAATGTCAGTGCTTTACAATAACCTGCTTACCCACGAACAAGGAAGAACAAATTGGTGAAAGTTATTACACAATACAAAGAAGTCCATTTAAAGGAGTAAATGCCCGGGGTAGCCATACCTGGCTGTGTGTTCAGTCTACAAGTGTTCAGGAATTCGGCTGTGAAGTATATATCGACATCGCAAAAAAAGAGAACCACGTTGCTTCCTTTCCAAACACGAGCACCTATGTCCAATCCTTTCCCTCTCGAAAATTCTTCATTCAGCTGGATAAAGGTGAAATTCTTGAAGTTAGCTGATCTAGGAGGAGCAGCAGTATGTGAGGTGAGTTTTAAGAGACCAAAGGGGGAGTCAACTCTTCATTACTGTCATTGTATTTACTGAATGACACCTACTTAAAACGGAGGGACAGAGGCTGAAGTTCTGATACGCTAGGGAATATGGGAATAGAATCTGTAACTCTGATCTTCTACTTAGAAGGGTCTTTTGTTGTATTTCCAGGGTAATATGAATAGGCTGTGAAGGGAACCAGCAAACAGTGGTAAAAGAGAAGGAGTTCTATCCCATTTTAATAAAACAATCATCTAGCTATTTTATGTCTAATTTGGAAATTTTAAAACAAATGTTTTTAAAGAGATGTTCACTCCTATTTGCAGAGATATCATTGTGCTTGTGTTAATGTTCTTTAAATACCTCTGCCTAAAAATCAAATAAAATGTACCTGAGCTCGATTTAAAAATATGAAACCAGGTCATGATCCACAGCTCATGGAAGCCAATCGGAGTCCTTCTACCACATGTATGGACCTGGCTCAGCCTCCAGATTAACACAGCCATTGTACATACTCCGTATTCCTTAAAACTGCTCTTGGCTCAGATCCAACCAGCTTGAGAAACCTAGCATGGATTTGCTGTTTGTGGTCTGATAACCCTCAGCTTAGCCCAGAAAAACTGATTATTTCAACAGCTCATGCGTGAGAGAGAGGGCAGGCATGCGATGGGCAAACTGAGCTCTTGGGAACAAGTGCTTAGCCAAAGATAACAGTAGCGAGAGACTCACAAGACCCTAGTCTCAGAGCTCATTGACTCAGGCTAGCTGGGCTTGGGCTGCTGGGCCAAAAGTAGAAGTGTAGACAGAGACCTGCCCCCTCACCAGGTTTGAGTCCAGATCCCAGCCTGAGCCCAAATACCTACACGGCTGTTTTAGCCCTGTAGCCTGAGCCTCGCGAGCCCAAGTCAGATGACCTGAGGTCTGAGATTCGGTGCTGCTGGGCTGTTGTTGCTGGACTCTCACAGTTTGCTCTTCATGGGAGCTGAGTGCCCCGAGCTCCCACTGGCTTCAGCCAGAGATGTGGGTGCTCAGCACTGCTGAAAACTGGGCCTTCATGCAATACCAAATCAGGAACATAAGGTATGGGGCAGATTTTCCCATGTGCTCAGCACTCAGCAGCTCCCACTGAGACCAACGAGCTTTTGAAAACCCGGTCTTTACAGGGCAAAGGCAAAGGGTTCGTGAAGTCACCGCAAAGCCATGCGGTGAGCTAGCAATGGCACCTTGAAGGCTGGTCGAGAAGTCTGAAAGTGCAACACAAAAGGTAAGAGGTTCACCCAAGTGTATGGACTGAGAGCCGGGGGAATGCCCAAGCGCTACAAGAGCAGCACGGTCTAGCTCAGAAACAGAACGAACTCAGGCAGACACCCCCTTCTAGCAGGGCTGCCCTTACCCATATGTAGAATATGCAGCTGAGTAGGGCACTCGAAAAGTTGGGGCACTACTGGTCTTAATGTCCACCCACCTGCCTCTTCCCATCCCTGCTCTGTGGCCAGGGCCGGCTGAGGGCTGGGCAAACTGGGCCCAGGCCCACGGCACTGTAGCTAGAGGGTGAGGGGCAAGTGGACATGGGTGTTGCTGGGCAAAGGGGTGGAGGGTGCTGGGCAGGGGGCCGTGTGGCGGGACAGGCTGCAAGTGCAGGGTTGGGGTAGGGGGCACAGGTGGGAGGAAAGGCAGGGGTGGGGATGAAGGGGCACTGTGCAGCAGTTAGGGGCAGAGTGGGCATAATGCAGGGGCTAGTGGTAGAGGGGGCACAGGATGGGGGGTACAGGGGTTGGGGAGCCAGGGGAAATGGGTGGGGCTGAGCCCACAGGGGTTGGGGGCACCAAAATATAAGTTTGCCCAGGGCGCCATTTCCCCTAAGGCCGGCCCGGCCTGTGGCTCTGCTTCCTCCAGTGAGGATCTGGTTAATTTACAAGTGACACCCCTGCCAGAGCTGTGAACAGAACATGGATCCTGGGAAAGAGCCATTCAAGGGGTAACGAAGCCCTCTGACAGGCATTTGCCCAACCCAGGTCTAGACGTTCAGTTTCTGAATTTATTGTGTTAGGCGACAGGACCTTAGTTTTAAGCAAATTTTAAACTATTCATTACTGTGTTGCTGAAGATTATAAAAATCACAGCTCTAAAAATTACCCCCCCGCCCCGGGACGTCACTGGCCATGGGGGCACTACTGTAATAGTACTGCGTAGGACCCATAAATCCTACGGACAGCCCAGCTTCTAATACTGTCCCGGCAAGGACAGTGGACAGGCTGCGTATGGTTATTTGCTGCAACTCCTGGTCCATAAGCCATTTCCCTATTTTTCCTGAAGCCTCTGCGCTGAAAGCTGGCATGATCCACAACAACAGAAGCACTATCAGTCTGCACTGAAGTTCTGGAAGGGTGCCAAAAGTGATCATCTTCCATTATTTTAGGGTCGTTAATCAGCACTTTGATGGTGCACATTGGTTAAATCCCCAGGCTCTAATTAGCGATCAGGACACACAAAGTGGGAAGTGACTGATTTCATTAGATGGAAAAACCCTCCAAGGTGATAAATCACATTTACAAGAGACTCATTTGTCTGCTTTGTCATCCCATCTGTGTTGGACACCAAAGCTGCTGCATCATCATTCTCCGGTTGTACATATAGCTGCTGACTCCAAATGGTGGGATTATTCCCTTTAATTGTTATCACTTAGCGTTTGTTAAGCATGGAGTAGCCGGAGCTGTACAAGAGCCAGAGAAGTATGCAGTGTGTGTCCCAAGGAGCTTACAAAATAGGCGAACACATAGGGATTTGTCAAAAATCCCCATGGAATACAATCTGGAAGAACACAGTGCTTTCATCTCCGTTGGACTGACCAGGCGGGTGTTTAAGGCAAGTGTTCTAGTACACTGACAAACTCATTAGAAATAGGGAATTAATTCTGGTAACAATGATCTACCTATGGTATTTATCAGGCCCTCTTCTCCATACAATCTGAGCACCTCACCATCTTTAAAGTACTGCTCCTCAACTCCTCTGAGAGATAGGAAGATGTTATTATCCCCATTGTACAGGTGGGAAACTGAGGCACACAATGACTGAAACCTAGATCCTCAAAGTTACATAGGCACCTGACACTCACTAAATCAATGGAAGGCGGGTGCCTAAATACCTCTGAAGATCCAGGCCTAAGTGACTGGCCTGATGCCACACAGGAGTCCCACCAGATTAGGGCTCTCACCACTGCTGATGGAGAAAAGCGAGTAACAATTCATAAAATGTCCCCGGAACCGGTAACAGCAAACATTGGTGGGGAACTCTCAATTTATCCAAACAAAAAGTCGTCCTCAAACAAATCAAGGATTATGTAAGAAAGTGAGATTTGAAATCAATTAGCCAAGACTGGTCTGTCAGAAACTATGCCTAATTGGTGGACAAAATAATGGGGATGGGCTATGCCATCCACCACACCTCTTTTGGGGTCCTTACAAGAACAGACATGGGAGGGGAATGCTCACGACCGTGACACTGGCTGATTGAAAGAAGGGGAAGAAACAAGCTTTACCATCATGGCTGCTGCCCCTGACCATTTCCTGGAACCCTGGACCTTCTTTGTCAATCTTAAGAGAAGTCCTGAGCTGGTGAAGCCAGAGAGAGGGAGCCAGATGACACCACCACCTCTAGCGGCGGCTCTAGATGAATTCTGCCCACCACCTGGGATCTGAGACTGTGCGTCTCCCCCTTTCCTCTGCCCGCCACTGCCATGCATCCTTTCCATCCCCTGCCTTATTTTTTCTTCTCTTTCCTATCCCCCCTCTTTTTCCTTTCTGTCTGTCTAATAAGAATTTGGCTTAGTCAGAAGCTTTTTTGTGATCCTGCTGAGATAGGCAGCTAAATGCAATGCCCTAACTAGCCCGATGGTACGAGTTTGCCTGGTCTCAGAGCGGCTGATCAGACCATGGGCGGTGCCTGTGTTTTTCCAGTAGCCAGGTTGCCAGCCAGAGTCAACACCTAGACAAAAGCTGCATTTTCTATCTTTGCTGTTCCCTTTGCCTGTGTCTGTCTTGTCTTTTAAGAAATAGAACGACACTTGGAAAACAATAGCATCAAAAACTGCTCCAGCCCACTCCAGTGAATTTCATCTCTTTTCTCCAAGGAAAACAGCTATTACTTTTCTCTCTTTCTAAACCGCTCTCTAGCTAAAGGGAAAGGAACACGGGACATGGCCACTATGAAAGCCTTGCATCATACTTTACATTTCAAATGCTCTAGCCATTTCTTTCTTTTCTTTTCAGCTTTCAGAAAAGGTTAAGAGCTGTTTATTGGTGTGTTTGCCATGGTACGAACGAGGCCGAGACCTCTGTAGATCCAATCCTAAACCTTGTTTAATGTGGTTTAATGGTGGACAGTGATAGGGTCATGTTACAGACCTCTGACATTTTGGGCCCCTTTATTCCATTTAAATTAATACAACAGACTCCCCTCCACTTTCCCTTCTCTACGGGAACATGCCCAGTTCTTTCAAGCTCTCCTCCTAGGGCTTGTTTACAAAAATGTCTCTCTTTTTCTTTTGTTACTCTCCTTTGATCTCTCTCCAATGTTTCCATCTTTCTTAAAGCAAAGTGCCCCAAAACAGTCACAGGCCTGGTCAGGTGAAGCCTCCCCAGTGCTGAATAGAATAGGACAGTGACCTCCCATGTTGGATATATGACGCTTCTGTTGCTCTATCCTAGAATGACATTTGGGTTTTTTCACAACAGCATCACATTGTTGACTCATTCGACGTGTGAGCCACAATAATCCTCTCTACTCCATTATTACAATCATTTGTGAAAATATTGACTAGTATCAGGGCTTAAACTCTCAAAGAGTAATTCCCAGCTCTCCCCATGGGAGGTACCAGGGCTCAGGGTGTCAGGGTTTCAAAATATTTACTAGAGCTCTGCTCTGGATAGCTCCGGCTGCATTTAAGCCCTAAATAACACTGAACCTAGGACAGACCGCTGTTAGGCCCCACTAAAGGCTTCCTCACAGTTTGACAGCAAACCACTGATAACTTTTGGAGTAAGTTTTTCAACCAGTTGTGCACCCACCTGATAGTAATTTCATCTGCTCCACATTTCCCAATTTGCTTATAAAAATGCCATCTCATAATAAAGGTAGAAAAAAGGAAAGAGGCTGTTCACTATGTGCAAGAAACATTTCAGGCCAGGATTTTCAAAAGTCCTAAAGGGGTTAGGTGCCCAAATGCCTTTGAACTTCAATAAGATGTAGGTGTCTAATGCCCTATGGCATGATTGAAAATCCCAGCCTACATGCATTTTCTCCAAGTTAAGCTTCATTGCCAACAAAGAGAAGCTGTTCATGCAAAGATTAAAGGAATTCAGGACTGATCATTGTTACAGATGTTAGAAGGGGAGTCCATGGATCTGAGGCTATGTCTTCACTAGGTGGAAGATCAACACTGCCACGATTGATCTTCCGGAGTTTGTTTTAGCAGGTCTAGTAAAGTCTCGCTAAATCAAACTCAGAGAGTGCCCCCATCGGCACCGGTACTCCTGCTCTTCCTGAGGAGTATGGGATGCTGATGGGAGTGTTTACTCCCAGAAGCCTCCCACTGTGGAGACTGTGGGGAAACTTGAATTAAGGTGCATCAACTTAATTAACGTAGCTGGAGTTTGCATCTCTTAACTCAACCTTCCCATGTAGTGAAGACATGGCCTAAATTCACAAAGGCAGATCAGGGAGGATCAGAGTGATGCCATTTCTGACTGACCCGAGGTGGGCAGGATGACCTCTCTCCCCGCTGACAGTGCTAGGAAAAGGCAACCTGGCTCGTGGGGCTCTGAGCAGTGAGAGGAGCGAACCTCACTAGACGCCAATCTAGGCCCATACTCACTTGGAGGTGTTTTCAAGGATTGCTTTTACTTCGTTCATTTGTTCTTTTCCAAAGTAAACTACAGTGAGGTGAATTCTTCCATCCTGCTCAATGCCCATTTCCCTAGAACAGACATCAAAATAAATTATTAATTGCCCATGGATGTTTGCTTTTTCAAACACCAGCCACTCCTAGTTGGGAATGTAGGACAATGCTAGACTTTGCAGGCCAAATAGTCTGCTGGAATCATTCCACTGAGATCCCCGTACAGCTCCAGTAAGATCTTTGCCCCCCTTCACTGAGATCCTTGAACCCATACAGAGCTACACTGGCTCCATTTGAATGAGCTTTAGGATATGGCCTAAGATATGTCATAGCTCTGCATTAGGAGGCTATAAACTTTCATCTAGTAATTACCTGACTTATAGTAGCAGAGCACTCATCCAGTCACCTGGATGACAGAGAGAAAGATACTGCAGGAAATCCAGCTGTTGAGTGGCAAATTGCTAAAGCCAGCACCTGCTGCCTTAGCTCCCAGGAGTCTGTTAGAAAAGTGGGAATTCAAAGAGGAAAATAAAATCCTGTACCCTCATTTCTATTTCTTGTATACCAACATGCCTACCTATGTCCCTGAAAACTGCGTAAGGGGTATCCATTCAAACTAAACTCTCGAGAGGCCTGAAGGAGAGCTCTGTATGGCTTGAAACTTGTCTCATCAACAGAGTTTAGTCTGATGAAAGATATTACCTCGCCCACCTCATCTCGCTAAGAGAGAACAAATCACTTGGCCTAAGAATCTCTGCATCTGCCAGGATGTGTGTCGCTCTTGGGCAAGGACAAAGCGAAGTTATGTGAGTGTCTCTCAGTTTTCTTATCAGAATGCAAGCCATATCACTGGCAGCTTATTCTTAGTTCTGACTGGGAGCTACACCTTGATTAAACCCATTCCTGCAATTGCTACAGCTGCGTTGGGGGTGGGGGGGAAGGCAGAAAGAAAGAGCCTTGATCAAAAGTAACAAGGCACTCTTGAGTCCAGGCACATTTTTATTGCCGCTCTATCACTTATTTATCCTTTCGTTGAGAGTCACAGCAAGTAGTCCATGGGAGATAAAACAGTGACTCTCTATTTTCTATAAACCTTCCTGTGCTATTTAGGGAGTGAAATGGACACATTCATTGAGGTTGTTCTGGCATCTGTTCTCTCAAAGATGTAAATAGCAAGTTTCCAATAGAATAAAATACTTGGTACATGCTTTGTCAACTTCAGAAACACCGATGACTGCAGCATAGCCCTTTCCCTTGTTCCCCACTACTAAAGCTAATTGCTGTTCATGTGAAATACCTGTTAATCCAAGCAAATGCAAATAGATTTTTTTTTTAAATGATTAATTGATGGTTTTCTGCACATTTTCTCTCTCACTGGGAAAAAAAAGTCACTGGTGTTTGCAGAAACTGCATCATAGTGTATAAAAATGTTAAGGTAGCTATAGATCCACAAAAAGAAACAAACCTGAAATTTTGCATAAATTGTCGAAACTTGCTGGCTCTCTTGGCTAATGGAACTACAATGTTAATAAGCGTGTTGGCCATGTTGAGGTTCTCATTCTTCACTTTCATGATGGGACCGAATGGTCGGAATAAAATGACTCTTCTGAATGCATGTGGTCTGTCTCCTTTGAAAGTCAGCTCATACAGCGTGCCTTTATCTTTTTCCGTTCGGTAGATACCTGTTAGGAGAATATGAAGGAAGGGAAGCATTAGCATGAAACTGGATCCGCCAGGAAGAAGTTGCAATATTAGGTTGCTTTTGTAATTTAGACTTGGCAGCAAATAAATAAGACATTTTCCTACAAAACAACTTAGCAAGTGCACTAGCTCTTCCATAGTTTGGAACCAGAACTCAAAATCTAATAAGAGACAGTCTCACATTTTAGGAAGGTGACTTTCCTATGTCTCATAAAAATCCACCTTGATGACAAGTCTCTGAGAATCACCATTTGCACATACAGTAGAATTTGTTAGATGCTTACTCCTTATTTTTCAGGATGTTCCAAATGCACAAAGCACTACCAGGTTTTCCCCCTCTGGAGAGTTTTTACTAGACACACATGAAAATCCCACACAGAAAGTGTCCAAGGTCCTGACAGACACCATCTTCTTCATTGTCAAACTGCAGAACCAGGGAGCGAGGAAGTGACTATGTTCAGCTCTTATTTTTGAGATGCTTTCTAGCACCATAGAAAGTTTATCCCTCCAGGGCGGCAATGTCCATTAAGTCTGTGAGGATGTTGCGGAAACCTGCCCTTTGCTTATGAGCAGCAGGAGATTGCTTGGGATGCCCACTGAACGAATTTCACTCTGGCAAGCAAGTATGTCATCATGAAGATCCCACAGGAAGAGCGATTGCCCCCTTTGTCTTCTGTGACCATCCATGGTGCATATGCCTGGCTGCATTGGAGGGCAGGGAACTAGCTGTGAATCTGAGACATCTCTGGTATGACTAAGCCCTGTATGACAGTAATGACCTTCAAAACAATGGAGGCCAATAAATCCGCCTGGGTGTGGCAGGTGACAGGGTTCGTCTCAGCGACTCTTTTTATGAGGCTAGATCAGAAACTATTTGAGCCACTTTAGGTCTAGGATAAATCTAAAATGCCCAGTTTTCCTTGGGATAGGACGAATTATCAAGACTGATTATGGCTGGGGTTTTCAAAGTCTAAGGGAGCTGGAGTAAGTCCCATTTAAATGCAACCTTAGGCTTCTTGGAAAATCCCAGCTTACTATTTTCTGTCTTTATGCCTTCCTGTGGTGAATTTTCTGTTGTTACACCATGCATTGGGGCATCCAGCATCAAACTCATGAAGCTGAAGTGTAATTTTTGCTGAACCACATGGTGGTGCTGCTGAACTTATTCCTCACATGATGTGTCTCAATAAGCAGATGTATATGGTGCCAAAGCACCAGTCTAACAGCATCCGTATATCATATCGCAATTTCCCAATGCTCAGGGGTGTCTTGTTAGGTTCCTGCAGAAAAGTGAATTGTTATATACTTAATGGGTGACATTCAGCCTGTGCCAAGGGGCCAGCAGAAAGCCAATGCACCACTCAAAGGCCTTTCCCTAGGACTTGTGGGCTTTAGGTGGCCCACAGGCCTTAAAATTCATCTATTAAGGAGGACACCTTCACCCCACACTGGGTGTTTGGACAAATCACTTCATCCTGTCCAGGTTCACTGGCATTTTAATTATTCTCTTGACTCAGACCCACTTCTTAAACTCAGTGTGAAAGCTGCATCACATATCCCACAATTATAACCCACAGAAGAGTATAACTGGATCTCTCTGCCTCTCTCACAGGGACTCCAGGGGCAAGCAGAATGCAGTTCAATGGAGGTCTACAAGAAATCAAGGAAAAGAGGTTTCCTTGTTTTTTGATCTTGGCATAAATAACCTTATCCAAATGACCATTTCTGAGCACTCTGTTTTCTGTCTCCTCGCCAATATCTGATCCATAACAAACAGTAGTTTTGCCTCTCACCCCCATGACTGTTTAGTTTCCTTGATATCCTGTTGTGAAAGACTTAAAAAAAAAAAAAAAACCTGTGACAAACCACCCCTAATAAATGATGGTAACTGCTTGTCCTTTAACTCTGATTTGATGGACACCTTCAGAGAATTCTAACAGATGTGTGAGGCATGATATTCTGTGGCAGGCTCTGTGCTAGGTTAGCCCCTTTAATTATAATTTAAACTAGTTTACTGGATAAAAAAGAATGACTTACTGTCCTATAATATCTTAGATCACCCCAGACCCTTATGAGAAATGAAGAGTTTCAGCATTTCTTCCCATCCAAGATAGTAGCTGATTTCAATGAGAAATAGCATGTTTTGTTAACGGCTCAGCCACTTCATGAAGTTAATCATTTCAAGGTGTGCTTTTGGTCTATAAAGTCTTGTTAAGCTTGAACGCTGGATATCTTAGAAAAAAACTGCCTCTCTTCTTTCTCAGTGCTTTGGCTGACCAGCTGAGAAAATGTGAATGGCTTGAGTTTATAGTTTTCGGATATATATGGCTGGGGGTGGGATTCAGGTGGAATCAATGGAAGTTCTGTGGCTCTGGAATTTCCTTTCTCCCTTATCCTGATGGAAAGTTTGTTGATGAATTCAGTATGCTGCAAGGTGCATCTATTTATTTAGTCTTTTTCTGAACGGGTGGCTTGAGAGAGAAAGCTTTCATTAGGAATCAGAGTGGAGGTGGTTCTGAGTGTCTGTTTCTGTTTAAATTAAAGGTTACATCAAAAAGTTTGGTTTTCAATTTTGTTTGTGCATCTGGCGAGATACCAAAAACGCAACGCATACACTTGAAAAATAAACAGATATTTCTAATATCAAAGACGACCTAAATTAGATCATTTAATACAATTTAGCCATCTAAAATTTTCCATTAGGTCTTTGGCTAGAATAGAAAAGTATGCAAACAGGAACTATCCGGCTATTTCCTTCCCCTGAGTAAGAAGTTCACTAATATGGAAAGAAGTGTACTTTATCAGGTAACTAGACGCTGATTTCCACATCTCATTGCCCTTGTTTATGACTTGTATTATAATGGAGCCTATAGGCCTCAATGGAGACCACAGCCCCCAGATGTTTAGGCATTTATAATCTAGCCCCTACCCCCAACAAAAATTATACACAAGAGTAGTTCTGTTGAGGTCAACGGCACCAATCACAGTGTGTTACATTAAGCCCATCATGCAGGATTAGGGCCTAAACAGAGTATTCTGGAGGGAATCCTGCACCAAAAAATTAAAAATTGTGCACATGATATTTTTAAAATTCTGCGAACGTTGTCAGTGACTAAGCGTGGCTCCAGCATGGCCGTAGGGAACAGAGGCCACTGGCTGCACTGAGGGAGGAAACCATTCTGACCCCCCCCCCACCTTTCCCAGTACAGGGACCCAGCAGCGAGGCTACACCTGACCCTGCCACAGTGCAAGGGCTGGGCCCTGCCCCTTTGTGCCAGGTGCACTGTAGGCAGGCTCAGCACAGCAGGATCCCAGTGTGAAGGGGCTTAGGGAAGGGGGAGCCAGGTGTGCGGTGAGAGGTTTCTGGGTGGGGCAGTTTGGGTGTGGGCGGATCAGTGGGAGATCTGGACGCACAGGGGCTCACTGGGGGGGTTCTGGATGAAGGGGCAAAGGGACTCTGCAGGGGCTCCAGGTGCAGCTGGTGGAAGCTCAGTGGGGTAGGAACTTTAGGGGCCAGTTGGAGGGGTCCAGGCGTAGCGGGTTAGAGCTTGTCAAGGTGAGGGTTCGATGGGCCTACTTAATGGGGGAGCCCCAGCTGCTGCTGAGGGGATGCCGTATGCCGGGCTTCCACCTCCCCACACATTTGCCCTATCCCCTTTCCTTCTCCATGCCCTTCCCATCCCTTCCCCTCACTCCCTTCCTTGATGTCTCCTGCACCCCTTACTGAACCCCACCATGGGCACACTGTGCCACAGAAAAAAGGAAGGCTTACAGCACACAGAAGGGGAGCACAACTGGCACTAGGGCCCAGGGTCAGTGGAGCCCGAGATGCAGCCTCCTTCAGCTAGGCAGCTCTGCGCGTCTAGGCAAGGGGGGACAGCAATACAAAACCCTATGAGCCCCCCGTGCCTCACCTTTGTTGGGGGGCAACCCTCCCAAAACTGCATACATGCTTATCTCCCCCACGCAGCTCCCCTGCCTTTCTGCCGGGAAGCACAGGAATTCTGCAATAGGGAAGCCTTTTTCAAGGGGGCAGTGCTGCAGAATCCCCCAGGAGTAAAAGACAAAGGAAATATTATTCCCACTTGGTAGCTGTGAAACTGAGTCACATAGAGATTAAGTAAATTGCCCAGGTTCACACAGTGGGAGGGTTGGGAGCTGAACCAACTTCTCCTGAGTCACAATCTAGTGAGGTAACCACAAGAACATCTTTTTGCTTCAGTACCAAGAATCCTTGAATTCTCGGAGGAATTCCCTCATTGCCATCGCCATGTCTAAAACCATCAAAAGCCCTTTTAGCAAGTTACGTGACTCAAAAGCGTACATCAGGTGGGTTTGAATTTGTTGTAAACAAACTGTGCCTGCACACAAGTCTTGCTACAAAAATTGCTTTAAGTTTCCCCAAGAAAGCAATAAGTTTTGTAAAACAGAGAGTAGCTATAGTATCAGAACAGGAGAAACCATTTTTTGCTGCTGTCAATAGGTTAACTAGTTTCAGAACGTCCACTGGTTTCCAAAGCAGCGTGTTTGAGATTTGCCAGGATGCTTGGAGTTATCTGCCAAAGCAAATTAGTCCCAGGTTTTTCAAGACAAAGGATGTGCCACTTGGTTAAACATCCAGGCTCAGGGTGGAATCCTAAAAGCCTCATTTGGATTGGACAAACAGTAGCTTGGGGGGGTAGGGGAGGCGCGGTGAAGGGAGAAAAACTGGAATCTAATGGGAAACAGATGGGAAGACTAAAACCAAGCAGGAACAGCGGGTTGTGAGAAGCTAGGACAGTGGAGAAAAATATCAGCATTTATGGGAACTAACTGTGCACACAGTGTGGAAGTAGAAAGGACCTGCTCACTGCACTGCAGCTCAGACAAACTTGGTTTTGTTCCAGTATTCAACGCAGTCAGTGCGCTGCCTTCCCGGGCTAACCCCAGTACAATCACGGAGCCCTAACAAAATAACTTCAGTGCAAGAAAATTATTCTCCCAGTTCAGCAAAGCACTTAAAAATGAGCTTGAGTCCTACGGATATCCATGAAAACCTGCCTGGCTTTACCTTTCTCTAGACCTAGGCTTACTCCTTTTGTGGTTGCATGCCCTTAGAGCCATACGAGGAAGTTACCCACCTGTGCAGTAATTGGTATTCTTCGCGAGATGTCCCCGTGGGTGCTCCACATTAGGTGACTGCAAAGCTCCATCTGTTTAAGGAGGTGGGGACTTTGGATCTGGCATGAATGCAGTGGATAGGACTGCCTTAGAGAATCTGAGGGTAGAGAAAGGTCCCTGGGAAGGCGCATAGTGCTTTGCAAATGTATGTTGTGATGACCAGGTAGCAGCTGTGCAAATGTCTGCTAAAGGGACCTTTTGGAGAAATGCCACTGAGGCAGACATGACTCTGGTTGTGTGCTCCTATGTTGTCAGGAGGGTTAGCACCTGATAAAGAGTAACAAAGTCTTATACAGTCCGAAATCCAGTGGGAAAGTCAATGGGCTGAGATGGCTTGGCCCTTATTGTGATTAGCGATGGAGACAAACAGTCTAGGAGATGACTTCCATGGCTTTGTACATTGTAAATAAAAGGAAGTGCCCTGCGTAAATCCAGCGAGCATGATTGCTTCAAATGCATTAGCGTGAGGTTTGGGGAAGAAGGTAGACAAATGTATGGTCTGATTCAGATGGAAGGAGGATTGAACCTTTGGCAAAAAAACATAGGACGAGTTTATAAGATGACCTTGTCTTTGAAAAAGGTAGTGTACGAGGGATCTGCCATTAGTGCTGCGATCTCTCCTTCCCGTGTTGTGAGAGAGATCTTGTGAGTCATTGTAGATAGTTCTCTGAAAACATCCACTCTGTGTGCAGCGGCAGTCAAAAAAGCAAACAGAATGTTTGGAATCATTAAAAAGGGGATAGAGAATATGACAGAGAATATCTTAATGCCTCAATATAAAACCATGGTACACCCACATCTTGAATACTGCGTACAGGTATTAGCACTGGAAAAGGTTCAGAATAGGGCAACAAAATCATTAGGTGTTTGGAACGGGTCCCATATGAAGAGAGATTAAAAAGACTTGGACTTTTCAGCTTAGAAAAGAGAAGACTAAGGGGGGATATGATAGGAGGTCTATACAATCATGACTGGTGTGGAAAAAAATGAATACGGAAAAGTTATTTACTTATTCCCACAATAGAAGAACTAGGGGTCACCAAATGCAATTAATAGGCAGCAGGTTTAAAACAAACAAAAGACGTTTTTCTTCACGCAGCGCACAGTCAACCTGTGGAACTCCTTGCTAAAGGATGTGGTGAAGGCTAGAACTTTAACGGGGTTCAAAAAAGAGCTAAATTGATTCATGGAGGTTAGGTCCATCAATGGCTATTAGCCAGGATGAGTAGGAAAGGTGTCCCTAGCCTCTGTTTCTCTGGAGGTGGGTGACAGGGGAAGGATCACGTGAGGATTACCTGTTGTGTTCCCTTCCTCTGGGGCATCTGGTATTGGGCACTGTCGGCAGACAGGATACTGGGCTGGATGGACCATTGGTCTGACCCAGTCTGGCTGTTCTTATGTAGGTAAGAGCTACAAGAAAAGCTGTTTTCATAGAAAGGTGCAAAAGGGAACTTGTTGCCCATTGGCTCAAATAGAGATTTGGTAAGAGTATTTAAAACCAGGTGGAGGTCCCATGGGTTTGCTGGTGGGGTCACATCAGGGTAAAGTGCTTGGAGGCCTTTACTGAACCTCTTAGTAAGAGGATATGGAAATACTGAGGTATTGTCTATTTTGAGCTGAAAGGTCGCTTTAGCAGCGAGGTGTACCTTGATGGAGCTCAGTGCGAGACCAGTCTGTTTAAGGTGCAACAAACAGTCCACAATTAGAGGTAATGAAGAAGTAGACAGGTTAGCGTGCCACTGTGAACACCATATAGACAACATATCGTCTCCATTTCTGGAGATATGTTTTATGGGCACTGTGAAGTAGAACACATAGAACGTGATGGGAGCACTCTAGTTCTTGTGTGGAAAACCACTGTGGAGCCGCACATTCAGAAGATTGGGGTGGCTGGTTTGATTCCTTGGCTGATAGAGGAGATCGTGATGGTGGGGCAGAGGGATTGATGGTACCGAGACATTTTGAGCAGAAAGAGGAACCAAGGTTGACATGGCCAAAAAGGTGCTACGAGAATTAAATGTGCTTTGTCGGAGTGCACCTTGACTACTACCCTGTTTATGAGGGGTATTGGGGGAAAGGCATATAGGATGTGACCAGCTGATGAGGAAGGCATGTCCGAGGGAACCATTCCAGCTCTGGAACAGAACAGTGACCACTTCTTGTTCTGTGTGGCAAAGAGGTCTTTAGTGGGGTGACCCCATTGATGGAAGAGCCACGAAAGGGTATGTGTGTTGATTTGCCACTCATGTTCGGAAGGTAGTACCTTGCTTAGTGCACTGGCCGTGGTATTGAGGTTGCCCAGAAGGTGTATGGCCATGACAGGTACACTGTACTTCAGGCACCAATTCCAAAGTGCAATTGCTTCTGTGCATAGGGCATGTGATCGGGCCCCGGCCTGACAATTTATATAAAACATTGCAGTGACATTGTCTATGTATGGTCTCACATGATTGTTGATTAAACAGAGGAAACACTCGCAAGCATATCTCACTGCCCACAGTTCTAGCACATTTATGTGGAGACCTCTGTCTTTGTTGGACCACAATCCCTGGGCCATGTGATGCTCCAAGTGTGTGCTCCAGCCTGTGAGGGATGCATTGTTCATCACTGAAATGGACAGTTCTACGGTAAGGAATGGAATGTCGGAACACAGATTTTCCTGTTTTACCCACCAAAGAAGAGTCTTCTTTATCAAGGGTGCGATGGTGAGGGACTTTGATACTGTGTAGATGTTGGGTTTGTAAACCATCCTGGGCCACCCCTGCAGACACCTCATGTGCAAACACGCATTTCTGACTACACAGTTGCAAGCTGCCATGTGACCCAGGAGTTGTAGACAGTTGTGAGACATTATTCTGGGAGAGGATTGTAGCAGCTTGATCAAGTCAATGATTTTCTGAAAATGGTCTGTAGGAAAAAAAATAAAAGCACATGGAGTCCAAGTAAGCACCTATAAACTGAATTCTCTGAGTGGGTATGAGATTTGACTTGCTCTCATTTATTTGTAGACCAAGACATTGAAAGATGTGTCTTGTGATCGAAAGAGAGCTTCAAGCCTCAATTTCGGAGTGCGCTTTGAGGAGACAATAATTGAGGTAAGGAAATAGGATAATAGCTTGTTTCTGGAGATATGCTGTAATGACTGAAAGCACCTTTGAAAAAACTCCTGGTGCTGTAGAAAGGCCAAATAGTAGGACCTTGTACTGATAATGTTGCATATCTAAAACAAACCAAAGAAATCACCTATCAGCAGGATGGATAGAAATATGAAAATAGGCATCTTGCAAGTTGAGGGATGAGAACCAGTCACCTCTTTCCAACGCCAGTATGATGGTGGTAAGTGAAACCATCTTAAACTTCTGTTTCTTAACAAATTTGTTCAATGCTCTTAGATCTAGAATTGGTCACCTGACTTTTTCTCAATGAGGAAGTAGCAAGAGTAAAACCTTTCCCCCTATAATAAGTGGGAACTAACTCAATTGCCCCCAGCTGAAAGAGATGGTCAACCTCCTATTATAGAAGTTCCTCATGAGAGTGGTCCCTGAAGAGGGTCTGGATAGGGTATGGGAAGGGAGTAATGATATCAAGGGAACTGAATATCCAATCTTGATTATTTGGAGAACCCATTTATCAGATGTTATCCTTCTCCAGTTGTTAAGAATCGGTAGCAGACAGTGCTGAAAGTTTGCATGGTATGATTGGCACTGGAATTGGTGAAAGGTTTTCACGACCCCCAACATATTCCTCAAATTTGCTTAGAAGATTGTTATGATTGCTGCAAGTTGTTAGACGGCTAGCATTGTCCTTGGCCCCTGCCTCGATTGTGGTTTTGTTGGTGTTAATCCTGTCTATTATATGGCTGCGTATATTGAGGGTATCTGGGCCTGGGATATGGTTGGTGCCCGTATTGCCTTCTTCTCGTTGTTGCAGGATTATGAATGCCCAGAGATCTGAGGATTGCTCAAGAGTCCTTCATGGAGCTCAGCACTTCATTAGTGTTTGCAGCAAAGAGCTTCTGGGCCATCAAATGGAAGATCCTCTACTGTGGACTGGATTTCCCTAGGGAAGGCAGCAGTGTTGAACCATGAGGCTCTTTGCAGCACTACAGCTGTTGCTGCAGAATGGGCTGCTGTGTCAGCTGCATTTAGCATGGCTTGTAGGTCCATCCTTGAGATTGTATAGCCCTCCGCTATCACAGCTTTAAATTGCTTCTTTTTCACCTCAGGAAAGTCTGAAATAAAATAGTTTAGTTTGGAATAATTGCAATGATCGTATTTGCTTAATAGTGCTGTATAATTTGCGAATCAGAATTGCAATGTGGAAGACATATATAATTTGCATCCAAAGAGGTCCAGCCTCTTGCTGTCATGATCAGAGGGGGTGGATCTAAAGTGCTGTTGCTTAGTCTTTTGATGTGCTATCTCCACCACCAAAGAATTAGGAGCAGAGTGCGTAAAAAGAAACTCTGATCCCTTACGGGGAGCGTAGTATTTCTTGTCTGCTCACTTGCATGTTGGGGTGGCAGTTGCTATGTTTGCCAGATCATTTTTCTGGTTCCATTATGGCTGGGTTAATTGGTAGGGCTATCTTGGAAGTTGCAGGGGTTAGTAAAATATCAGTCAACTCATGCTGGTTCTCTGACACCTCCTGTATGGGAATATTGAGTTCAGCCGAGACCTTGGAAGTGTGAAAAATCATCTGCTGTGGTGGGTGGGGGAGGCATCACTGATTCATCCGGAGAAGACAATTCACTAGTGTTAGGCAGTGTGTTTGGTGAGGCGTTGGTCTGGTCCCCCTGTACTGCATGCTGTCATTGAGGTGACGGAGACTGCGATGGAGGAGAGTGTTGAGGCACAGAAACACTTTTACATGAATGGTGTTTACGTTGAGGCTGCCAATGACTCAAATACTGCCACTGTGGGTAGGGCATAGGAGGTGGTACCCACAGGTTGCCGTACCAAGGTGCCTGATGTGTGAAGGATGAGTCCTGGCCGAGTACACAGAATAATCCGTGGGAGGGGAATTGTTAGCTGAAAACACCTCATCCAAGTCACCTAGAAAACCTTTAGGGCGATTCATCCAATCTTGGTGCCGAGGTACTGGGAGAAATGTCGGTGCTAAGAAAAGGTGAATTGAAAGTTGAGGAGACCAAGAGGTCTCTATGTTGTGTATATGTGTTGTGTATATGGGCTGTGCTGGTGTAGACGGTGCCCTGGTTGGCTGTACCGGTACAACTTGCAGTGCCAAGTGATGTCTCGGCACCGAGCGGCCAGGTGAAAGCGGCGGTGCTGGGTGATGTCCGTGGCGCCAGAGGTAGTTGCTGTGCCGTCAATGTAAAATTGGTGCCAGTCACTGCCGCGACATTACAGGCAGGTGACTTCAAGCCTGTGGCCTTGGAGTGGGACTTTGTATTCACCACTCTTATGGTGGTACCCGACATGCCTGGTGCATCTTAAGTACTGAGATGCAGTGCCAGAGTCACCCTTGGCACCGTATGTGTGGGTGACAATCGTTTGGGTGCTGAAGTGTCCTGAAGTAATGAGAAGGTGTGATTTTTTGCAGATTATTTGTCCTTTTGTGCCTGGGGCTTATCAGATTGTTGGCCCGGGTCTGAGGCTGGTTTTAGGGACTTTTCAAGTAAAATCAGCTTGATGTGTAGATATCTGTCACGTCGCGCTCTTGCCTGCAATTTTGTACAATGGGGGCATTTTTGTGAGACATGAACCTCGCCCAGGCAGCGGACACATTGAGCATGTCCCTCTGACGCTGGGATCGGATCTTTGCAGGAAGCACAGCCAGAGAGCCGGGCATGGCGCTTGCTATCACTATCTATCTATGGGGAGAAAAAACTTAGAAAAAACTTTTTTTCTTTTGAATACCACAAATGGGGGGATAACTGACTAACTACAGGTAAAACCGGGGAAGAACGGATTTACTTCTCTAAAATGCAGAACGAGGCTGGGCTCACCGCCGAGCTCCGTCTGTGACAGGAGGCGGCAGAGAAGGAACTGAAGGGGAAGAGGGGGCTTGTGCATGTGCAATGCCTGCACAGTAGGAGCATGCAGCAAGTGCATGCATGGCCCCAGGAATACTGCTCTGAAGACTCCGGAGAAGAGGCTCAGAGGTGGCGCACTGACCTAATGTGGAGCACCCACCGGGACCTCTCTCGAAGAAGAATGGGGTTTGTTGTAGCACACATGCCTGCTCATGTTTTCAGAACGTTTACTAACCTTACATACATTCTTCACATATCCCCTCAACTCAGTGTTAGTCAGATTCCTCTCCCTTGAGGGCAGAAACTCACTTGATTTCCGTTAGTAATAGAGAGGTAGCCGTGTTAGTTTTTCCTTTTGTTTTAGCAAGATCAGACTATGTAGCACTTTAAAGACTAACAAGATGGTTTAATAGGTGATGAGCTTTTGTAGGCCAGATCCACTTCCTCAGATCATATTCTGGGAAGAGAATTGGCATGACCATATATACCAAAGGAATACAATGAAAAAAGTGAACACATTATTAAACTGACAGATCAGATTTAGTACAGAAGGTGGGGTGAGGGAGGGAGGGAATAGCTATTTATGAGTCAATGAATGGCTAATCAGGGGTGATAAGTGGGGGAAGCTATCTTTGTAATGGGTAAGGTAATTAGCATCTTTGTTAAGGCCCATTTGTAAAGTGTCAAATTTAAGCATGAATGAAAGTTCTGAAGTTTCTCTCTGTAATCTGGTGTTAAAGTCTCTTTGAAGTAAGATGCATGTAGTAAGGTTGTTAAGACTATGACCAGGTAGGCTGAAATGAAAAGCAACTGGTTTTTCCTTGTGAAGATGTCTGATGTCTGATTTGTGGGCATTAATTCTTTGGCGAAGTGTCTGAGAAGTCTGTCCAATATACATAGCAGAAGGACACTGTTGGCAGATGATGGCATAAATTATATTTCTGGATGAACAGGAATAGGTGTTCTTGATCATATAACTGACATGGTTAGGTCCAGTGATGGTGTCACTAGAGTAAATATGTGGACAAAGTTGGCAATGGGTTTTGTTGCAAGGGAAAGTTCCAGGGTTGGTATTAATGTGGTATGTCCTGTGGTTGTTGGTAAGAATCTTCCTGAGGTTAGGTGGTTGTCTATATGAGAATATGGGTCTGTGCCCCAGAGCCTCTCAGAGGCTGTGTCTAGACTGGCAAGTTTTTCCGCAAAAGCAGTTTTCCGCAGCTGCTTTGCAGAAAAACTTGCCAGCTGTCTACACTGGCCGCTTGAATTTGCACAAGAGCACTGACTTTGTAATGTACAAAATCAGTGCTTCTTGCGCAAATACAATGATGCTCCTGTTCGGGCAAAAGCCCTCTTGCGCAAATGCTTTTGCGCAAGAGGGCCAGTGTAGACAACCCAGAATTGTTTTGCAAAAGCCCGATGGCTAAAATGGCGATCGGGGCTTTCTTTAAAGCGCGTCTAGATTAGGCACGGGCGCTTTTCCGCAAAGTGCTTTTCTGCGCAAAGTGTCGTGCCAATCTAGACACTCTTTCCGCATAAATGCTTTTAACGGAAAAACTTTTCCGTTAAAAGCATTTGCGGAAAATCATGCCAGTCTAGACGTAGCCGGAGTGTAGTATCCTGTTCCAGTATAGGTTGTAGGTTATTGATAATGCGTTGGAGGGGTGTAAGTTGGGGGCTATAGGTGATGACAAGTGGTGTTCTATCGTTGGTTTTCTTGGGCCTATCTTGAAGTAGATGGTTTCTGGGTATTCGTTTGGCTCTTTCAATTTGTTTTTTTATTTCCCCCGGTGGGTAATTGAGATTTACAAATGCTTGGTAGAGATCTTGAAGTTTCTGGTCTCTGTCAGTGGTATTAGAGCAGATGCGGTTGTACCTAAGGGATTGACTATAGATGATGGATCGTATGGTGCGTCCTGGATGGAAGCTAGAGGCATGTAGGTAAGTGTAGCAGTCAGTGGATTTTCTGTAGAGAGTGGTATTTAATTTTCCATTAGTGATTTGTACTGTGGTGTCCAGGAAATGGATCTCTCATGATGAATGATCCAGGTTGAGACTGATGGTGGGGTGTAGGTTGTTAAATTCTCTGTGGAATGCGTCCAGTGTTTCTTGGCCATGGGTCCAGATCATAAAGATGTCATCGATGTAGCATAAGTAAAGGAGGGGCAAAAGGGGACGGGATCTGAGGAAACGTTGTTCTAAGTCAGCCATAAATATGTTAGCGTACTGTGGGGCCATGCGGGTATTCATGGCTGTGCCGCTGATCTGGGAGGTATAAGTTGTCCCCAAATTGGAAATAATTGTGGGTGAGGACAAAGTTACATAGGTCTTCTACCAGATTGGCTGTGGTATCCTCTGGGATAGTGTTTCTAATCGCTTGTAATCCATCTTCATGTGGAATATTGGAGTAGAGAGCTTCTACATCCATGGTGGCAAGGATGGTGTTATCAGGGAGGTTATCGATGTTTTGTAGTTTTCTCAGGAAGTCAGTGGTATCTCGGAAATAGCTGGGAATGTTGGTTACATAGGGTTTGAGGAGAGAGTCTACATAGCTGGATAATCCGATAGTGAGTGTGCCAATACCTGAAATAATGGGACGTCCGGGGTGTCCAGGTTTATGAATTTTGGGAAGCAAATGGAATAATCCTGGTCAGGGTTCAGAAGGTGTTTCTGTGTGAATTTGGTCCCGAGTAGAGGCAGGGAGTTCCTTAAGGAGATAGTGTAGTTTCTTTTGGTATTCTGAAGTGGGATCAGAGGAGAGAGGTCCTTTTGATTTCCTTTAGGAAGAGTCACAGAATCTTTGCAATGCATTTTCGCTAGCTCACATTGCCTCCTCCCTTATTCTAGCTCAACTGTTAAATGTGACTTGCCAGGGACTTTCTTGTTTAAAATGCCAACTGCTAGACAATCACTTATGTCCTCTTTGATTGAGACCAAAGTGACAATGCTCTGCTCATTCGGTGTTCTGGACTTTTTGTGGGTCTCTGCCCTCTTTGATAAAAGCATATCCATTGAGTCAGTACTTCTTCTTTTGGACCAGACCACTCACATTATTTCAGGATGATGTCATGGCGATTCTTAGTGGCTTCCTCCAGGAAGACGAAGGATTTGTAAATATTTTCAGTTTCCCATTGTGCAAATTCACAAGCTGACCTGAATTTTGCCCTGCCGTACTGAGAGCAGGTTTCACATTAACTCATGTTGCCTGGACTCACTATATCCGTATAGAAAGATGTCTTTGCATGCTTATACTACACACATTAAAGGTTTAGGATCCATATGGTGTTGTCTCTTAGCACTGTCGCCTCTTAGCACTCCAAAACATTGCAGAAAATGAACACAAAAGGAAAAAAAAAGATAATTATAACAAGCAGACAGCACGTGTCCCTGCCTGAAAAGATGAATATAGCAGACAGCAACTACAAAGGCTAAATTACTAGCAGAAGAGAAGAGGTGTGGCTCTCTCATTTTTGAACGAGAAAAATGGAAAATCCCAAGCCCTGCCAAATATTGCTGCTGAAGGCCAACTGTCTGGACATTTGGAAAGTCCTTGGGCTAGAGCAAAGCTGCAGAGAAGGAGTTTAACTCAGAAACACCAGATTCTAAACACACGTGATTCTGTCTAGGAGCTGAAGAGCAGGCGATTCGGATTTATTTTAAAACAACCAAATGATGCCGCAGAAACATTTCCATCAAATGCTTTAATTTTAATGAGCTGCTTGGACAAACTCTCTCCTTCAGTAACAGCACATGAAATGTGAGAGAGAGAGGAGAGGGAATGAACAGAGACACATCCAGATGAAGTCATCACCTTGCAACTCTCACAAGGCCAGCCACTGCTGTAAATCATTGATTGGGTCCTGTGTGGCCAACCTAGGTGATGGAAACCAGCTGTAAAAAGAGCTCCCAAAAGTCAATGAATCAAAGTTTCTTCAGATCAGCTGATGTGTCATTAAGGCCCAGATTCAGCTAAATCAGTGAGATTTAAGCATGGGCTTTGCTGAATCGACCTACATAACCCCTAGAGAAAGTCAAGGGGTGAACTCCTGGCTCCGTTGAAACAAATAGCAAAACTCTCAGCAACTTCAACAGGGGCCAAGATTTCCCAATGGAATCCAGAGTCCAGAGCACAAAGGAACCCCTCAGATCTATCCTGGATCTACAGACACCAATTCACTCTGCTGCCTTGGGCGTAAGGAACTATCTGCTTCCATTTGCCTGCTGTCAGGCAGGGAAAAGAACCCCTCCTACCCTGCAACAGAGGGTGCTGAGATGGTTCATTCCTCTGAGTTTCTAAGGCAGCTTGCAGACTAAAAGTGTTACATGTTATTATCAATGCACTAACGGGCCAGATCACTGGCAGGCTCCAGCTGCTTTGAACTGCTCTAGAGACACAATGCAGCTCTAGAAACCTGGCTTAACTGCCCACTTAAACCTGCTTTGTGCAGGGAGAACATGCCAGTGAAGCTAGCCAATTACTGAAATTTCCTGTGGGCTGCAGCACCAGCAGGGTCTGCTGCCTCCAACCCAAGCTCTGCAGCAAGGCACGGTATAGATCGCACATTGACCGTGAGTTATGGCTTGCGTGACAAGATCGGAGCAGAGGGCCTGCCATGCCTGAGCCTCAGGGTATACACAACACCCTGCCCGCCCAAAGAGTGCCTTCCTCACACACTGCTATTTCTAGTGCTGCAGCATCTCATCCCCTCAGCTCAGGTGTGCAGACTCCCAGCTGCGGGAGCCTTTCCCCAGTTCAAGGAGACTCGCTGGCAGCAGGAAAAGGCTCTGGCTGGGGGGATTCAGCAGGGAAAGGCTGTGGTAGTGGTGAAAGGCACAGGCAGTGGGGAGAGGTTCTGGCAGCGAGAAGGCAGCAGGGAATGGATCTCCGCTGTCGGCGCCTTTCCCTGTGACACACAGCTAACTGCAGTGACGAGGGTGGCACTCCCTGCTCTCACTGCGGCGTGTAACGCCGTGCTTTACATGCCACCAAAAGTGCACAGACCGCTTCAGTGGCAAATTCTGGCTCAGAAGTTGGTGCAACCTCTCAATGACGTAGTGGGTGGGCTGTCTACTCTAGTGGCCCTGGGCCCACTCTGGCTGGGCACTCACTGGTTGCTGTGTGTGCTGTGGGTGACCCCTACTGGCCTCTGTCTGTAAGCACTGCCCAGCGGGGGGTCGCCCCTGAGCACCAGCGCACAGACAATGACCAGCCAAGGTTTCTCACCTAACCATGAGAAGGGGTTTAAACAAAGGAAGGGGTGTGGCTACCTGGGGGAGTGGGAATGTGTGTTCTGTGGTTGTTGAGAAGGGGCAGTCTTGGCTTGGAAAACACGAAGAGGACAGATTAAGCTGAATGCTGGGGGTTCAGGGGCGTATATACCCCGCCCCAAGGGGTCTAAGGCTGCCTGCCCTTACTCCGATGTCCACATCGAACCCGGGCTGTGCTGTGCCTCTCAGAAGCAATAAATCCTTTCTATTCTACTGGCTGGCGGAGTCACATCTTGCTGCAGACGGGGGTGCAGGGTTGGGGGGGTCCCTGACGCGCCATCACAGCCCCTTATAACGGGTTGGACCAAAACAGCACTAACGAGGCCTCAGCGAGCTCTTGCTATTGTCAGGTGCTTTGCCTCCCTTTCTACTCTTTATCCCACCACCATCGGTGAGCGAGGGAAGGAAAGTAAGAACTGACCGATGACTGCAGCAGAGACGCTTTGTCTTCATCGCCCCAGAGAAGGTGTTAGCCTGCCTTTGCTAACTGAGACCAGATGAATAAAGCACCCCTTAGTAGCCAAAAACCGTAGGGGTTCATAAGAGCCAGGGACCACACCAAAGTGCTCTTGAATCTGCATTCCCATCCTGCAGGCTGCAGTGGCCCCTCTGGAAAAGGCAGGCATGTAGCACTCTTGCCAAATGTCAGCTAAAAAGCTGCAGCCAAAACACCAGAAGAACAAGGAGATAAATTTCCTCCTTTATCTTAAATTCAGTTGGATTAATTAGCTGTGCAGCTTAAGTTTCCTTTCCAGCTACTGGCATCGAACAGAAAAGGGAGAATGCAGGCTCAGGAATAAAGCGAATCCAGGGCTATTGTATTACCAGCATCAATGCTGCTTTTTAGCACTGCCAACTCTCCCTTTTTCTACCATACTTCACTGCCACTATAGCACACAGTGACACTCAGCGGCCTGCCACCCAGCCCACAGCACCAGTACAGACCCTTGCCAGACTCCTGCTCTGAGATGTGCTGTGCTACTCTGGCAGGCCCCCAATTGGGTTTGTGCACGACAGCGGGGGCGCTGCTCTACACGCCTTTCTTGCACATTCAGGCACGCTCCAGACAAGTTCATCATTAGGGGACAAGAGTCTGCTGTCATTTATATCCGTGTAAAGCTGGAGTAACTCCACTGCTCACACAGGGGTGACTCCAAGCTTGTGGAGGCGTAGAAGAGAGATCAGGATTTGCCTGAAGGAAAGGAGGGCAGGAGTAAAAGCCTTGTTCTGTTTCAGTGCAGAAGGCAGCAACCTGCAGCATCTCTCTCAAACCTGGCAAGATGCCATCTGCACTGGAGAACAGAGTGGTGCTTTGGCTGAGTCAATGCTGCTACAAGCAGTTCCCCCCACATGGCTGTGTCTCTAGAGGAGCCTAAAATGCCTCCCTAAGATACAGATAGGGATATAATCAAAAAAGAAAACCCATGGCCTATCCAACCAGCCTTTCTCCAGATGATGGAACACGTTCAGCAGAACACAGATGGAAAGGAGGCTGACAGAGAACCCAAGTACCTGCAGGGACATCTGTGTGTTTGTGTGTGCTGTGTGCAGGTGCTACAACTGCAAAAACTGATTGGATCTCTCAATAAGAGCAAAGGACACTTACAAAGCCCAGTCAGTCCTAGTAATGAACAGACCTTGCCATGCTAGCTGGGTCCCACTGCGAAAGTAAGCAGCATCGATCCTAGAGATCTAAGCCACATCCTAGTTTTAAATGACCCCAGTGATGGAACAACCCTCTAATGGCTGGGGAATGGACCGGGCACATTAGCCACTGATCTTTTATTTAACTTTAGGACTTTTATAATATCATGAATGGTGTGGAACAAAAAACCAAAGCAGTGTTATTTACCCTTTCCTACCACACAGAAGCCAAGGCTTACCCAATGAAAGTGAAAGACAGTAGGTTTAACACAACGAGAGGAAGTACTTTCCCATACACTGAACTTGTTGCTGGGGAGGCTGTGAAGTCCACAAGTAGAACCGGGCTCAGAAACAGAACTAGGTACATTTGTGGAGGATTGGCCCATCAATGGCTATTAGCCAAGATGGTTGGAGACACAATCCCATGCTTGGGATGACCTAAACCTCTGCCTTCCCGAAGCCAGGAGGGGAAGATGGAAGTGGATCACCTCAAGTGCCCTGTTCTGTACACTTCCTCTGTAGCTCTGGAACTGTCCTGTTGGAGAGAGGATACTGGCCTCACCCAGCATGGCAGGCCTTACATTCACCGCTCTCCCCCTTACTGCTCATTTTGCTCTTCTCACTGATGGAGTTATAGGGTGACCTGAAAATGAACAAGGGACTCAACCACTGACTAGGCTGCTTCTTCATTCCTCCATGCACAATGCCCTGAATGCATGGTGTCCCCCCCCAGACTCGTCTATATGGCTGCTGCCCTCTCCTCTGCCCCTGCACCAAAGAGAGCTGGCGAGGCAGTTGGGGAAAGCAGAGGGTCTTCATTTGCATGGTATATAAAAGCTAGGCTTTTCAAAGGAGCCCAGGGACATTAGAGACCTAGCTCCAAGGGAGATCCATGTGCATTATAGGGATGTGAAAGGTTAACTGGTGGGGGCTAGAGCAGCTTCCCACCCGCTATGGGCAGGGGACTGCTCCAGTCCCACGGGGTTGGGCGTGCACAGGTGTGCTCCAGGCATCTGAAAAGAAGTCCCTGTCCACGGCAGCCCCAGGTGCTCTGGATGCCCCTGTCCATGGCAGACTGCAGACAGGGGTTGCTACAGGCATCAGAGCAGCCCGCCCCCCCCTTAAGTGGTAACTTCATGTTTAACCAGTTGACCAATTACACAGGATTTTACATCCCTAGTGCATTAGCTCTCAATAGTCGCCACCTCAAATAGATGAGTAAAACGCTATTTCTAACTGCCAGCCCTACAAACTCAACCTGGAACCTAAGGGCTAAGCTAAAGCACGGTGCACCTTGGTCTCTCCCGCACTCTGCCTGTGGCACACAACAGTTTAGTCTGCTGTGGGCTGTAATGCTTTGGTCTGATCTTCAGTTGTTGGGTTTGGTGTGTGCAGGTGCCGGGTGGGGTTTAGTGGCCTGTGAAGTACGAGGACCTGGTGGTTCTCCTGGCGTTACACTGTGAAATTGAGCCATCAATTCTATTGTTGATTATGTACAAGCCAGGAGCGAGCGCAGCTCACTTCCCTAACCGCCCTGGCTGCTAGCAGGAGTGACTGCAGCCTGTACACACAGACAGCAGCTCTGTGACAGGGGAAACGTGCAATGCTTATGAAGTAGAAAGGCCCTTTTACATTACCCCTGCTCTCAAGTGGTCGTCCCTTCAGGACAGGGGTGAGGTGCTTTGGCTGAGGATAGCCCTGGCCAACCGTGGCTGGGGTTGTCTGAATGGTTGTCTAGAGGCTAGAGGGACACCCAGATGGTAACCCCAAACTCCTCCTTAACAAGCAGCTCTGTTCCCACAAACACAAACCTTCGATGAAGTCCGAGGCTGCGTACATGGGATGGTTTGCGTTGCTGTCACTGTCCGGGCTGTTTAAAGTCTCCAGGGCCAGCTCAATCGCCTCCACCAGCTCGTCCCGCTTGTCCTTCCTCACAGGTTTCTCCTCAGGGTGGCGTGTCAGTCCCGTCTCCAACTGATACACCTTCTGCAGGGTGAAGCTCTCGAAGGGCACAGCTGCATACTCTGTGGGCAGCTTGGCGCCAGCGTGCACCTCAGCTCTGTCGATTTGGGAGCGCAAGAACTGCAGCAGGTCGGCGGGGGTTTTCTCTGGGTTGCTGTGCTCCAGCCCTGGGCCCAGCGAGTCCGTGTAGTGGTCCTGCAGGCTTTTCAACTGCTCGCTCCGCTCCTGCAGCTCATCTTCAGCTGCGCAATTTGCTTCTTGAGGCTGTTGATGTAATTGCGGTGCTGCTCCTCCCGCTCCTGCAGAATGGCCTGGTACCCCTCTTTGCCGGTGGGGCTGTTGGCCCAGGGGAACGCAAGCTGCTCATCGGTGCCCTTCGGCGTACAGGCCAGCATGTAGAGAACGGACACGGTGGAGCAAAGCACCAAAAGCAGAACGACCAGCCGAGGGAGCCAGGCGCTCAGCCCTCGCCGAACCATCATCTCTCAGGGAGCAGGTGTGGGCACATCAGTATCTACATTGCCAGGCATGTCCAAATAGCGCCACTAAACAGATGCATGTATGTGCACAAGTGGGGATGGCAGCTTCCTTCTAAAGCGCATGCTCTGCTCGGGTACCAGGTGCAGCCCCGCGTGTACTTGGCAGTGCGAAGAGACCCTCTGCAAAGGAGAAGCTGTGAGCCGAGTGACACCTGCCATTCCCCACAGTCATTTCCACTGTCATCCTACCAGCTTGTTGCGGTTGGCAAAGGGTGACCTGAAAGGCAAGCGACAAAGACCAGTTAGAGATCCCTATGCTACAGTCTGGGCAGTGATGGAGAAGGGACAAGGATTGTGAGTGTGCGCAGGAGCTGTGGCATTTCCTACTGTGCCTAGTAGAATGCCTAAGCAGTGCAGGATACGGCAATGTACTCTTCAGCTGTGGACAACGCTAACTCTGCGAGGGTGTTAAGGCACTGGCCCTGAAAATCACGATTTCCCCTTCTTCCTCTGCAGCATGGATTGTCTGAGCAGGTCTCACTTTTGGCATTAAACTCTATGAAACTTCAAACATACCGAGTAGTCCTAGTTAGAGCACATTAGGAAGCTCTTCGTGCATGCGAGCAGGGTCCACAAGGGCCGGTTAGCGTGCAACACCCTGGTGCTCTTTAGTAGTGCACCTCATCATGCCGTGGAGACAAGCCACTGACTCTGGACAAGGTTGATCCTAACAGTCTATTAAATCTTGCAAATGCTTCAGGAAGCCTGCAGCTGCCATCTCCTAGCCAGTTTTTCAAAAGAGCACACATTCACATTTTCAAGTCTCCGGCACCCACAAACGGCAGCAGATTTCCAAGCAAGCTTAGCTCCCACACAAGTTCCTAATTAAGATTTTCCAAAGGGGCTCGGCACCTAACAGACCCACAGGGACGTATGGCCAGATCTGATGTGCAGGATACACAGCATTTTCAGTGGCATGGCTTGCAGCCCTAGATTCACTTTTGACATTCTGTAGTGTCCAGAGAAAACTGTCCAGGCAGATAATGGAGGCATCGTTTGTTTATTTTGTTCTTTAAAATTAACCCCCGGAAATGCCACATAAAAGGTTTTTTAAGAGAAGATTATGGATGGGACTTTCAAACTCACTCCGTGTTGGCCTAACTCTGCTGCTACTGAGGTATTTTGCCATCCCTGGGAGCAAAGCGGGAGAGCTACTGAAAATGCCACTCTACATTTGCCTGGTTCAGCTCTCAGAAGTCATGAAATCAAAGTTATCCTTAATCCTGCCTCCTTGCATACCTGCCTTGCGGTACGGTCTTTGGATACTTTGCAGTTGCATCAGTCTAGCCACAAATATCTGCACAGCAACAGGTCCCTAGATAAACATATTTGACTCATGAGACTCATACGACTGCTGGGGCCATTTCCGGGTCTTGACCCAAAGCCAACTGCAAACAACGGGGGTTCTTTCTGTGGATTCCAACACGTTTTGGATCAGGCCACTACATACAATGGAGAAGGGGCTAAGGCAGCAGAAGGTGTCTTTAAGGGACAATGAGTAAAAAGTAATGAGTAAGACTAAAGGGACCATTAGATCACCTAGTCTAACCTGTATATCACAGTCTACAAGCCATTATCTTCCATCCTCCGAGCCCTACATTAAACCGAAGGACTTTAGTTAGACTAAAACATTTCAGTCCCTGGGAAGCTAAACTGTGTGCCACAGACAGAGAACAGGAGGGATCAAGGTGCCACCAAGGCCCAGGGTCCCTGCAACAGCAGGGAATGGCTTAGGTAAGAGATGCCCAGAAGATGCCAGCAGATGATCCATGCCCCGTGTTACAGAGGAAGGAGGGAAACCCGGCCCCAAATGTTCCCCCAAGTCAGACTGACAGCAAGCTACGCACCTTCTCTTAAATAATGGAGGAAAATGCTATGGGCTCAAGGTGACTTTCAGCAGGCTGCCTTTATGAATTGTTTGCTTGAGCCATCTCCCACCTTCTCATTCCTGACTAGAGGGCAGATGGGAAAGTCAGGGGTGGCCTGTCCATATAGGTGAACAAGGCGGTCGCCTAGGGCACCACGTTAAATGGGGCGCCAAATGGTGGTGCAATATCATTGAGGGGTTTGGAGGTGGGGGCGCCGATTGCATGGTTCGCCTAGGGCGCCAATTGCTGGCAGCTAGTCTAGGGCCGCCCCTGGGGAAAGTTGTGAAATTGTCTTGCAAGCACAGCCACAAAGCAAATACACAAAAGCTACCCGTAGTCTGAACCTTGGTTTTCCATCTCTCTGCTGTGCCTGATGCCTCCTACGAGACTGGCCCTTTAATTTTTATCAGTATTTAACAGCAGCAGGGTGTCACTTAGGGATGTGGGCTTGTTTGCGGGGAAGACTATAAAAACACAGCTCTATTTTTTTCAGTGACACTGAACTGCTGATAAAATATTTATAAGATTTCCCACAAAATGCCAGTGATTTCAGTGGAGAATTGTTGCACTAGACAAAAACATTCACAGCAGCAGGAAGAAAGTGCAGAGGGGAGCTTGGGGATCAAGCTGTCCTTGCGTTTTCTCAACGCTCTTTTCTCAAGAGCTCACCCAGCTCTAGCTAATCCTTACTTGGCCACAATCATCTCTTCTTTAATTGACTTCCAATCACCCACACTGATAATGCACATACTGTACAAGATGCTGTCAACATGGTAACACCTCTTCATTCCTTTCACATTTGTCAACTGCCTACCTCTTCAATCTGCCTTTTGTTCTGTGGAAGGTGGTAACACAGCTGCTTCTTACAGATGTGCTGTGAAAGCCAGTCTCCTGCAATGCAAGGGAGCTATTCAAGGCACAGAAATTAACTTGGGCATTTTTAACTCTCGAACGTATGTGGCCAAAGCACCGCAAGAAGGGATTGGGCAGTGAGGTGAGGGCAGGAAGTGGTAGGATGTCGTACATAAAACACTGCTGTGTATGTCTGCTTCACTTTGCACAATCAGCCCATTGACTGCATTGGCCTGCACTGAACTTCAGTGAAAGGATTAGTTGTGCTAACAGAGCATAAACCGAAATTACATTTCCATGGCTTAGATAAACACACTGTTTTAGTTCTCAAAGAGGCATCAGCCTAGGGCTTTGGTTAAAGAGTTCTTCTAGCGTTGACCCTCCAATATGTATCCACAGCAGGCTCCTTGTCTGGGGGGTTCCCCTCTGCCCCCATCCTCCTTTTTTGGACTTTTTAATCTTGTCAGACACCCATCTTTAAATGGTCTCCAAGGACACTATATGGTCTGGACTGCTTTATTTGCTGAACTGGCAATCCAATGGCAGGAGCCCTCAAGCTTAGAACAGGAGCTGTGGGGGGGATCTCTAGGAACACAAGCCTGATAGCAGATTACAGAATACGCAAAGTCTTTAGCCAGGGACACAATCAGATGACCTTGAGGGCAGGTACCAGGCCCCCCAGGAATCTATTGGGGAACTGTGACTCTCTCAGTAATGGGAGCAGCAATGTCTTCAGTGTATGCAGCGATAACACACACACACACACACACACACACACAAAAGCCAGTCAGTAGCCACTCCTCGCCACCCCTGCCAACATACCTCTGACTGCAGTGTAGACACCCCCTTAGACATGCAGGGCCAGATCCTCATGTATAAATAAGAGGCACTCCACTGATTTCACTGGTGCTATACAAATTTGCCTGTGTGTTTTGTGATGCTCAGTATCTAACTGCATTAAATACTTGTGATTCTGGCAGACCAGATACCAGCTCCTGCCAAAGCGCCAGGCCAATTTACTTGTGTATTAGTATAGATCAAAGTGATTATTAAATGTTTAAGAGTGTATTTGGTGTTTAAACTTCAAGAAAAGTAATGGGATGTTACTGGCGTTATTTTCATTGATCTGTATTCTGTTATAATGTAACAGAAACCATTTACCCTTTACCTATGTCACTGTAACTAAATAACCCACCAAAAGAGAAAGAAGCCTTGCGGAATGCAAATAGGGAATTTTAACAGAAAAGTGCTAATTTCAAAGCAAGAGAGGATTAAAGGTCAGACACTCTAAATACATTCCTCACTCTCCATCATCAAAGGAAGAGCCCACAGACCCTATCAGTTTGTTTTGTGTAAGAAGCAAATAAAAGTGTAGATTCAAAGTAAGATGTTCCCTCTCTGGATTGTCTGGATTCTAACGGAAGACGACGACAGAGATCCCCAGAAATATGCTGGGTTCACCTGAGAGACTTGTGGGGAAAATGGCAGGTTGCTACATCTCTGCTACCATTTGGAATTATGGATTGTGTACATATATTTTACCTGCTTTAACCTCTCAGTAATTCTCAATTTCTTATTATAGCCAGTATGTAGCCTTTAGTTAGATTACTATAGATTTGGCTACCAGCATTATTTTTGGTTTAAGATTTAGGGTACCGACTGATCTGGGGTAAGTGGTTGGTCTCTTGAGACTGGGAGCAATCAAGTACAGTGTGAGTTTTTGGTGTAAGTAGCCTTTTTTCTCACAGTGCAGTTCGTCTGGAGGGAAAGATAGCCCTGAGAATCTAAGGGGACAGTCTGAGATTCTGTGGTAAGACTGTGACAGTCATCCAGGTATTCACTTTTGTTACTGGCTCGATGATATCTAATTATAGAGTATACCATCAGTTTGAGGGGTCTGCCCTGAAGTAGGCACTCCCAGCGGTGAGCCCTTCTAGACAGCGTGACAGTAGTATTAGTCTATACAAAGCAAGAAGCTCTAATGAAACCCCACTGATCATGTTAGTCAATGAAAGTGTTGCTGCTCTAATTTAATTTAACCCAATTTGTGCAGGACCATGTTCCCTGTCACTCTGTGCAGTTAGCCTAGCTCTGGAAGAGGTTGCTTAAGCACAGTTTACTGGGTGTTTTCACACACTTTGCATGTCACACACAAAGCAGTGGACAGCATTGCTCTCAGCATAGGGCCAGATGTGGTCACCCTCTCCCATGTGAGTAGGGCCTTATAGTGTGAATAGTCTCACTATAATCAAGGGGTCTGTCAGTGACTCAGTGGTGGAATCTGAGCCACATTGTTTGCATGGAATTCTGGGTAAGAAAGAGCCCCACGCTGCTCTCTTCCAGCATTTGGCACTTCGGAAGCCGTTCAAATGATGTAGAGCCTCATGGCAAAAGCTCTGCTATAGGGCAGAGTGGGCAGCCCCAGGCTTGCTGTCCCCAGACAGTGGAGGGACCTTCTGCATGGCTGTATGGGCCCAGAGGGGTGTTCTAGAATGGAAATGGAAGGACAGCTTGACTTCCTTCCCTCCACAGAAAGCAGGATTCCCATTCTGAATGGGACTTACTGCTAGAGGGGACAGCTAGGTCTCAGGAGCACGGAACAGAGACAACAGCAGCTCCAAGGAGGGCCACAGGACCACACTGATGTGGAAACACGCTGGAGGCTGCGAGGTTCTGCATGGTTTTCTCAGCAGATATACTGAGACTGGCCACTGTCTCTCTTCCCCCCACTCTCCAATACAGCCCAAACTCCTTTCCCAGGAGAGTCACATATACCTTTAATACCACAAGTTCGGGGGACACGTGCCCTTCAGTGAACAGGATCCCCTCAGTTTAGACTGTGAGCTCTTTGGGGCAGAGACCTCCCTCTCATTATGGTGCACAGCCCCTGGTACCAAGGGGCCCTGATTGCACACTCTGGGCACTACTGCAATATAAATAAATAATACTAATGTATCACATGATCTAGTGTTATCACTGTTAAGCTGTCATGTCAGCCCAGAGGAAAATGCTGCCAGTGAAACTGTAGCTGTTCCACTGAAGATCCAATGACATACTGAATGCTGTCTGCAGGGCAGGGTAGGCTCCCAGCCCCTGGGGCACAGACAATGATAAATATTTTAGCAGGTTCAGCAGTGTAATCTTCCAGTGACTGCCTCACATGCCACAGCTCCTAGGCCCTGGCTGCTCCACCACTGCTCCAAATGACTGCTGCTAGTCTCTCGCTTATCCCCCCCCTAAAGCATCTCAAATCCTGGTAAAAGGGCTCAGGATGACAGAAGCTGTGATTAATCTGGGTGCGTGGACAGGCCACAGAGATATTTGAAAGACCTCGACTGATGATGAACAGCATATGGCAGTATCTGAATACAAAGATCAGAAAGGAAATGTTAATGCCCCCCAGTTCATGTCATTCAGCCATACCTGCACTGTACCTGGCCTGGAGCAATTGGCATTTTGCTTGAACTTGTAAAATATTCTAACAAAGTGTAACAGTTCAGTGCACAGTGCCCATATGAAAAATGGTGCCAGTGGGGTTACTTAGGGAGTGAGGTGCCACCCACTATGAGTAAGGGGTCCAGAATCTGACCCTCTGAGAGCTAAGAACATGAACATACTTCCACTGGGTGAGAAAACCTGAAAATCTTCACAGACTTCTCCTAACCGGCTGGATTTTCCCCCAGGTCTCTGCCAAGGGAGTCCTGTCTTTCTTGTCTGCCTGGTCTAAATTCTGTGTCCAGAGGTGAGGAGTAGGAATTTAAACGGAAGGCAGGGGAAAGAAGGCATCTCCCTTTGATAAATGTAGCGTACCTCTATGCTCTTCCTTCAGACCCCTCCTTACAAAAGGACTCCTGGTATATGAATCCCTTCATTTATAATATCTATGCAGCTTCTCCTTCTTGAACTGTTTCCCCATGAATCCTATTTGTTCGAGTTACAGTGCAAGCACTTTGGCACAGGGATAGCTCCTTAGCTAGTGTAAATCAGCATGGTTTCACTGACATCAGCACACTACGGCTTTAAATCAGCTGAGGATGCGGCCCGTTCTCCTAGTGCATGATCTATAAAAGCTCCATCTGCATTTATGAAACTATACAAATAATATTGTTAGTTTGTGTAACATGAACATGCAACACAGAACACTTGCTATCACAGTGTAAAATGAAAGTGCCTCCACACATTTTAAAAGGTTGTTCCAGCTTCTGTTTTTTTGGCTGACTGCAGGCAATTCTTAATTTTTAAAAAAAGTCTTTTTCTATCCCATATTTCATTTTCTGAGATGTTTGTCCCTGTAGCAATAATTGCTCTATTCACCACGCAGTAGGACATGTTAGATAAGAAGTACAAAGTTACTAAAATAAATCATACACAAGAATACTGATCTTTTAGTGACATGCAGCCCTGATCACCTGGACACTCCAAACTTTACCACAACTTGGTCTGGAATCAACAAAGCATTCAAATGCAGATAAAGGCTAGTCATGAAAATTAACTGTCCCAAATCGAAGTATAAAATAGCACATACCACGGAGAAAAAAAAAAAAGGAAAAAAACCCTTACTGTATAGTCGTCTTAATGTTTGGAGTCAGAATTCTTCACCAAAAGCAAACTACGCACTGCCCTTCGTACCCCCAAGGAGAAACAGAAGTCACTGCTTGTGTGTGTGTGTGTTAAAATACTCTGTAATTGACTCCTCCCACAGAGAGACAATTACTTTGTTTTCTGCCGATAAGTAACAGTTAAGGTCAGGTCTTTTCCTCCCAAATAAAGCTAAAATGTTGTTCTTAAAATTATCCAAAAATCCCCACGAAAGTGTGCCCTTGGCCATGAAGTATTATCATAGGGTTTTAGAAAATGGAAGTAAAGAGTGATTTTAAATTCAACATACTGCATTGGGTTTCTAATTCTGAGAGGCACAAAAAGTCACTATAGAACACGCTGCTTTTCCTTCCGTCAATACGCTTTATATCCTGGTGCTACTAATTTAATTGGTTTCCCATTAGTGAGATAGGACTGTAACTTTATCTCGACTGCATTGTCTGCTACAGAGTTGGAGATGAGGATAGTTCTGAGGCCATGGGCGTACCCTGCTCAGATTAGATTCAGCCTAAATGTTTCTTGAAGAAATTCTCTCACACAGACAGCAAAGGGGCAATTGGAAAATGTGTCACCATTTTGGATGCCCTTCAATAAACCAGCTGTTTTAATATCAAAAAACGTTTTTCACAAGAAAAGCAAAAAAATACAAAAAAAAATTCTGAAAAAAAGTATTGTTATTCTTTCTATTATAGTACCTCAGTGAAAGATCAGGCCCTCCTCATGCCAGGCACTATTCAGCTAAAGAGTTCCTGTGTCAATGATCTTACCACCTAGACAGATTTTTTTTGCGGCATTATTCTGCCTGGATAAAATAATAACGTTATTATAATGTTGTAAGGAAAGCAAGTCTGAAATTCAAGCCATTCAAAATTAAAGCTAAGAAAAACAAATGCTTAAGGGAAGCCGATTCAAACCCCAAGCAAACCCCTGCAAAAATGGAAGGTTTTTCCATTCACATACTATGTGTAGTTCTTACACTCCAAAAAATTCAACATGCCTGTTCTTTTTATCTGAATGACACCCTCTAAATTATGCCTTCCACACCAGAACACTGCCATTTGTAAAGGTTTTGGCTCTTTTTTACAGCTCAAACCACAGATAATTGGGCACATCCACACTTGTCATATTGAACTGTGATCAGAGCACCTGGATTTTCACCCTGTATCCCGCTCAGCGAAGCTCACCAAGCTTCAGTGTCCACTAGTTACGTTCCCTGCAAGTCTCAGCACTGCTCTTGGGCCTGTGGCATTTTGGAAGATTTTCTACAGGCATATTGGGATTCTTTTAAAAGAATTGTGAGAGAAAGGGGTCAAATTCCCACAACCCCCTAGGAAACTCCCATAATTCCCGACGGTGTTTCTTGAGAAAGGCCTGGCACTTGCACCATTTCCAAGCCGTGGTTGTATCACAGAGGAGGCTAGTAGAAATACTGCTCACAATGAGAAAGCTAAGCCTCAGCCAGCTTTCTCTCATCTAGTAAGCTACTGACACCTGAAAACCAGAAAAGCCCAACGCAGCCCACTCCATGTACTGCTCTGTTGCCTTCAGATGCAGGCCAAGCCACAGGCAGAGGTTGATAACCAATACTGTAACAGACTAACACATGCCTTAAGATCCAAAGGACTCAGGTTCAATACTCAAAGCCAACACGTGTCATGACCCAACTTGCCAATTTTTTGAAGTTTCAGCCACTTTCTTCATTCTGGCCCATAAGGCAGTGCGTGAGAGCATATCTTTCCCCAATGCCAACAAACACATGTATCCAACATCTATAAAGTGCATCTGGTTGCCTCAATGATGCCTCACACTGTAGCCTTTAACAAATATGGGAATGGAACAAGGATGGTGCCTCTCTATAAAATGCTTATTTCTGATTAACAACCTCTCATCAGAGACACTAAGAATTAGATTGTTCCCAAACTGTGGCGAACTATTATTTATCATCTTAACTTTTTGCAATTGAAGTTGGGCTAACCTGGAATTAAGCTCATTCATTTGGCTGGAGTTGTTCCCAGAGTAAATTAATAACTTTGGTGATTGCCAGAAGTTTAACAAACAATTTGGCTGATCTATTGAAGTTTGATATGGCTGATTAACATCAGTCTTGTTGGAAAGCTGCAGAGCCAACCCCTTCATTAGATTTCACCCAAGGGAGTCACTGGATGTGTGCCACCTCAACTCGTGTGCACCACGGAGAAGAGCTGTACCCCCAGACCAATGTAATTTGCACCACGTAAAAGGAAGAGTGCAGAGAAATATTCCTGTAACAACACCAGCCATATCAATGAGCTCCTTGAGAATTCTCAGGCTTACAGATGGGCCTTCATAATTCTTACTCTGTTAAATGAGAATACATTGTTATCTAACTCCTTTTGGGATACAAGTCAGGGGCCACCCATCTACAAAAGGGTTGAAGTCAAGCCAAATTTGGGTTTCTAACATAACTTGGATGATCATCGTGCATGGGGACTGCAACAGGTCACCTTAAAAACAAGACAAAATTCTTTCACCCCTACTGATTAAGGCACGGAATCATTTCGGGTCAGGGTTTTTTGTTTTGTTTTGTATGTTTTTAGTTTGGTCTTTGATGGAGTGTTGCCCTTTGCCTTGAGAGAGGCACAATCACCGCATGGTTTCCCCCCCACCCCTCGCCAAGCTATCAGTTACAAATGTCCTTTGGTTTTATTCTACTCTATTTATCTTTATAGTGTGATTTTGCACAGGCGAAGACTGGATGAACTCAATTTATGGCCCCTTTAAGAGCCAGGCATGATGCTAACCCAGCATGCAGGATAGAATGACTAATCTTACCAGAAATAACTCAGCCTGGTAGAGGTAGGATCTGTAGAAAATGAAGGACCTAAAGTCCATCTGGGGATGCAGGTTTGTTATTCATGGGTTATAGCCAATTTTTGTCTTCGTAACGTGTGGTTTTGTAACTACTAATACATTATAATTGTTTTAAACATTGCATACACTGAGTCAGTGCATTTTATGCCAGAGGTTTCTAGAGATTCTGCCAACTTTACATCACAAGGTACCAGAAGCTAAAATATACACATGTCTGTGCCAGAACATGGATGAAATATAGATCCGAATATACATTTCATGCCAGGGCTTAGGCCCTGATTCAGTAAGGGACTTGAGCACGCACGCAACTTTAAGCTTTGAGTATTCCCATTGAATTCAGTGGTCTTTGGGATGGAAGATAAACTATAGAAGAAAGAGGTTGTTATAGATCTAAGCCTTTCTGCATACTTGTATGAACAAAGCATGTACAGTGCATGGAAATGAACAGATTTTATGTGTCAGAAGCAATTGCCAGAGAAGCAGGAAAACCAAACTATCCCTAGATGGGGAGTGGAATGCTGTGTACACTTCCAGAGAGGGTGCAGAGACCTGACAGAGAGCACTCAATTATATGCCACCCCATTAACATGGAATGAAAGTTAATGACTTGGAAAAAAAAGCTTTTGCATTGTTATTCTACTCATTAAAAATCCTTTTCACAAACAATTACAGAACACTAAGAGGAGTTCCTTAAGTAACATTAGAGGCAGCATAGCTGTCTTTTGTGCCAGGCGCCTCCCCATGCCACTCCCGGCCACTACAAGCAGAATGCAGAGGGTGTTGGGGAGGGGCTGGGCAGAAGCCAAAGCTCAGAATTTTAGTAACTTCTTGTCATTACTTCAGCTCAACAGAGTCTTTTGCTTGAGTGCTCTAAAAAACCTTAGACATGTGGTTCATTTTTCTAGATTATTTTTAAAGCTCATAATAATCAGACCTTATCTGCTCACTTTCTTGTCAATGCTAAAACAGGAAAGCCATATTAACTCACTCATAACTGTTGGAGAAAGGAATAGATGAACCACAGAAGTGGCCAGAGAATGCCTGAAGTTTTCTACATTCAAAATTCTGTATTTGCATATCTGTCTATTGGGGGAAGGTTGTTCTAAAAGGATATAATCACTAACTTATATATAAGAAACTATTTCTTCTTTTTCTAACCTCCCTTCCTCCCCAGCACAGCCTTAGGTAGATGAAATCTATGATAGTTTACTTCCAATGCAGAGCACAAGTAGGGTAAAGTTTTCAAAAGCATGTAAGTGACTTAGAATGAAACTGGTCAAAACTTGGAACATCCATAATATGAGGAATTCCAACACTTCAAAATTTGTTTTTATTCTGAAACAGAAAACCAACAATTTCAAAATTGCCCATAAAACAAATTTTTAAGAAAAATATTATTTGAGTCAACTGAGATATTTTGTTCTAATTTCATTTAAAAAAAATTCATATGAAATAAATTTCTAAATGACAAAATATTTCAAAATGAAAAATTAAAATGGAACATGTGGACATCAGAATGGAGCATTTCTGAATCCACATGTCCCTATGGAAAATTCTCTATCATGACAAAATGGCATTTTCTGGTGGAAAAATATGTCAATGACATTTTCAACCAGCTAGCCTTAGGAGTCTAAGTCCCATTTACAAAACAGACTTAGTCACTAGGAGCTTATTTTTAAAAGGCATTTAGACACCTAACTCCTATTGATTTCAATGGAAGGTAGGCACCTATCTGGCCCTTAGCAGTCTAAGTATTGGAAGCCAATAGTATTTAGACTCCCCTAGGGGTCTAAGTCACTTGCATGCTTTTGAAAATGTTACCCAAGAGCAAACATGCATAACCTTCCGTACTAATTTACCGTCACATAAATAGTATTAAAGCTATCTCAGCACCAAAGAGTTGGTATTCCTTGAGTTCCTAGCTTTCATCAGTCTCCAGATTTAAAAAAAAAAAAAAAAAAAAATCTATAACTGTAGTTTATGCAAATGAATTTTTAACAGCTCTTGAAATTGTTAATAATTCAGTTTATAATCTGAGTTAAATATCAGGAATTCATTCAGGTGATATTTTGCTTTACTAATCAAGACTTCCTTGCCCAAAGGAAGAGTCAATTTCCTTTCTCCAGCAACAGCTGGTTCGTTTGTTTTTTTTAAAAACAGTGGAAAAATAGGACAAGTATGACCTGGAATCAAATCAACATTTCCTGAAAGGTTCCTAAGGATACAGCATCTCACAACAACTTTACATTACAAACAAAAATATATGCCGAGCATTACATTCAAAGTTGCAAAACACATACTTCAGTAACAAGCTAAAGTGCTACAGCATTTTTAAATCCACCATACAGTACCTGACTTGGTTCTATATACCAAGTCAGATTCAAAGTGGACACAAAGCCAACTTTTTCAGAGCAGTTATCCTTCTAAAACAGCTTCCTGTAATAAAATATACATAAGTTAGTATTTCCAAAATTCAGACATAGATGAAAAGCAGAAAAATAAGTGCTGCCTACCAGAATTGTTGAGAGAGAGAGATTTCTGTATAAGGTGGAGGGTTATGCTAGCAAGTTTTTTGTTTCTGTTCATATGGAAACCTGCCTGAGAATGACAGCATGTTTTTTATTTTAACAAGGATTGGCTAGAATGTGTGCTGGCACAGCTATGCATGCTAGAGGAGACGAAAAGAAGTGATCACCATAATAGATTCTCTCCCGCTCCCCCCCCCGCGCTTTAATACAGTCTTTCTGCAGAATGTAAAACCACCCCATTTCAAAAGCGAAGCCAGTTCAATTTAAATCAGAGAATGATACAGCTAATAAGTACTCTCATTTCAAATTAGTTCAAGGCTTTCGTCTGCTGGCAGATCTGCCTGTTTTCTAAACAAGCAGCAGTGTTGCTGGATTCTGTTAAAAATGCCCATTCTCATATTTGCATCATTGGTTCTTATGGGGCTGTTTATAAGTGCTATCAGCATTCTATTCGTTATAAACAGAAGCACTTAGAGACCTTGCTCACATTGGAAAACATTTAATCATGCAATTAGTCTTCTGGTTTCAATGGCACGGGCTGAATGAGTAAGTGCTCACCTAATGAGTAAGTGTGAATAAGGGCACCCCAATCTGGCCCCTAAGGGATGCAATCTTTAAATGGCACACAAGGATTTCTGAGTGGAACATTGTAAAGAAGGAGAGAGATACATGTATTATTTGATATGATTACTAGAAGACTTACCTGACGTTGCTCAGATCCTTCAGGGCAGGAGGTCTGTGTGGGGTGCAGAAGTAAGACAAGGGCTTGGGATGTGGGAAGCTCAGGGCAGGAGTGTAGAGGTGTAGGACTCAAGGTTGAGAGGTGAGGAGAGGCTCAGGACAGGAGGCTGGGGGTGCTGGAACGAGGGTTCAGGGGTGAGAATGGGTGTGTGAGAGGTGCAGGAGCTGGCAGGGGCCATGCTGTCCGAGCGGCGGCTCCCCAGGGCTGGCTGCAGCAGGAGCGGTCCTGCCTGGGTGGCAGGTGGGAAGCTTATCTCCATCCTTGGCCCAATGGGGTTATAGCTGTCCCGGTTCCCTATTTATTGCCCCTTGCTGCCTTATAACTCTCCTTGCTAGCAGCCCCCTCACTCTCCATGTTATGGAAAACAATCCCATTCCAGCACATCCCATTTCCTGACACAACCAAACCCTGACCTTTCTTTAAGTTATGAAAAGAGGAAGCTGCATATCAAATTTGGTAGTCCTAGCTCTTATCATTTAGGAGGTGTTCTTGAACAGACAGACAGACTCACTCACAGGCAAAACAAACTCTCTCAAATATATAGCAGCTATCTACCTCAATTTACCTACTTGATATTTTGTCTGGCCACATGGTGTGAAATCAAATAAAAAATGGCTGTTGGAAGAGGAAAAAGAAGTAAAACTACAATTAAAGATGAGATATCCTTGGGGAAAATACTTCTAGGGCCCTTAAGAGAAGAGCAGGTATGCTATGAATTGAAAGTGTTTTCCTGCCTGATTCCAGCCAGGTTCACAGATTTTTTTCTAGGATTGTGGGCCTAAGATTAAAAAGGACACTGAGGCTATGTCTACACGGCAGTGTTATTTCAGAATAACTGATGTTATTCCGAAATAACATAGTCCGGGTCTACACAGCAAGCAGTTATTTCAACATAATGTCAAAATAATGTTGAGCTGGAGGACTTCTTACTCCAACTCCTGTAATCCTTATTTTACGAGGACTAAGGGAAGTCAGAGAAAGAGTGCTCTAACTCGGACTTCCTGCTGCGTAGACAGCACCAAAAGACGAAATAAGCTATTTCGACTTACGCTACTCAATTGACGTAGCTCAAGTTGCATAGCTTATTTTGGCTTTAGCAATGCTGTATAGACATGCCCCTGACTTGCTAAAAATCCTTGCCAAGAGAGGAAGATGGGGGGAGGTATGCATGGGAAGCAGCTTCCCTAGAGGAGGTGTGGGAAACAGACAGACAGAAACTGCAGCAGGACAGTCTGACCCTCCCAACCCAGATGTAGGGGTCCTTGGGATAAAGTGGAATTTACATATATCTTTTCCATTCCTTGCAAGCCATGAAAGCCTTATTAGTGTATAATCCTTTTCACCACTTGCTATGTACCTTTGAGTGAATACAAATTCCTTGTTTTGAATGAGACTCTATATTGGAACAGAGAAATTTGCCAGACTGGATTGCACCAGTGATCCCTCTGGTAACGTATCTCATTTCTGATAGTAGCCAGTAATATCAGAGGAAGGTGGACGAACTCGTGGAGCACACAATTAGGAAGAAACGTTCCCTTGATATGACTTCAGACAGGTCATATTGGGGGAAAAGTTTTTTTCCTAACCTTGGTTAGTGGTTGGCTTAGTCCCTGAAGTAGGAGGGACTACATCTCTATTATTAAAAAAATAAAACAAACAAAACAAAAATTGTAATGAGGGATTGCGTATTTTTGTAACTTCTTAAGCTCCTTTACCACTCTTGGGGCAGATCTATGCTGCATTTGGGAGCGAGCCCCCCAGCCCATGTTCATGGGTTTGTACTCACACTCTGAAAAGAGCAGTGTAGATGTTGTCACCCAGAAGAGGGGTGCAAGAGCCTGAGCCGCAATGTCCAAGTACTGTCTACATGGCTACTCCAAAAGCACTTCAGTGAGCCCCGCTAGCACAAGTGTATGGACCCCAACTGGGAAACTAGTTCCCAGAGTCAGCATGGGTTGTTGGGACAAGTCGCAATTTACTGCTGGTACAGACCAGCACTAAGGGCTAGAGTCACAAATGGACACAGGCGCAAAACTGCCATTTTAGGCACCTAAATCCCAGAGTCAGGCACTACTGGTATTCACCAAACCCCACTGAGCTGCTGCTAAAGTCTGTAGGTGCCTAAACTCACCTGGTGCCTAAGTTTTGGCACTAAAAGCTCCCTAGGTGTTGATGCTTCTGCCTCTGAGCACATGCACAGCTGCTCCCTCTAAGCATCCGGACTCCTAAGTCCTGAGCAATGCGCAAACCAGTGGAAAATAGGCATACTTTCCCCTAACTTGCCTGCAAGGCCCAATCTGGTAGGTGGGCTCAGAGACCACCTACCAGACCAGACCCCAGAAACAAGCTGGCACAGAACAGCCAGGCCCCGGGGGAGAAGGAGGAGGATCTCTAGCACCTCCCTCATTTGCCATCTGACAGGCAAGCAGTCTAACCACTGAACTAGGGGACATTCTGCTGTGGGGCAGCCATAGGAGTAGGGGAACTGGATGATGGCTCTCCCACATGCTGGATGAATACTCTATCCATCAAGCCACAGAGTCATTATCATGCATATGCTCCCTCCTCTCTCCCTCTGGCTAATTATTTATCCACAATGTAAAAGCCTCAGCAGGGGAGACTGAGGCAGGCTGCTTCAGAACACCCCATATCCCCGTGGCTAAAGCACTCGCCTGAGCGGTGGGAGATGCCTCTTCAAATCCCTTCCCGTCTAAGGCAAGGAGGGCACTGGAACCCAGGGGTTCCCAACTCCCAGATGAGCACCCTAAACAGTGGGTTACACGTGATACAAGGGAGCACCGAACTCAAGCTTTGTCGATCCCAGTGGTTTGCGAGGCGCCTAAGAGTTGGATGCAGTGGTGCTGAGCACTGCAACACACAAGCTCGTTTGTGAATCTGGACCAAAATGAATAACCCTGGGTGGTGCTAATCCTGAGGTGACACAGCTCTCACACCATTGTTTGCTCCGGGCTGTGCCTGAAGTCCCCATCCAGCCCAAGACAAAGCAGCAGCAGTAAGCTACATGCATTATTTCAGCAACTGTAAGCAATCCTTTAGTTCAGAAGAGAGCTGGCTTCCTCTGAAACAGGAATAACCCATTACCAGTTTAAAAAAAAAAAAGACAAGAGAGAGAATAGAAGACAAGATTTAAAGAAATGGAAAAAGTTCTATCCCATTTGATGTTATAAGTGTCTCTCTGCTACACCCAAAATCTTATACATTAGATAATATTTATAATTGATTCCATATATAAAGTAATATTCCATTGATATTAGACAGTAATCTAAGCTAACAAGCAGGTTGTTAGTTGAAGAATCATACATTTATCCATTATTACAGGGCTAAAAATAGAACCACTCTCAGTAGTTGTTAGAACTGCAATACATGGTATATTCCAGTAAAAGCAACTGCAGATAAAAGAGCAAAAGATAAAAAGAGTCTAATATGAGCAGATGGCTAATTACACATGTCCCTGTACAAATATAGGGACAGATTCGGTCACACTTGCTCCTGATGGCACTGCTCTCTGCTTTCAGTGAACTTCAGCAAACGTCAGCATTGTCTGTGAATGGAAACAGAAGACTGGATTCTGTCTGCTGCCATGTGACCACGGACAAGTCATTTGTCCCGTGTCTTCCGTCCTGCGTTGTAGTAATGCAGCCTTTAAGCTCTTTCAGGCAGGGACTATCTACAGCCATGTGTTTGTAGAGTGTACAGCACAATGGCACCCCAATCTCAGTAATGTGGGACTGCAAATACACTGAAGTAAAACTTCTATTCAATGTGAGTTGTGGTATGGGAATCTAGTTTATGAGGTTTTCATTCCTCCAACATACATTTTTTTTTAGATTGCAGTAAAATTCCATTTAGAGACTCCAAGCAAGACTCCTTTTGCTCACCTACACTTCAAGTTAGGTTCTAGGCTGTTCCTGGTCAAACCACTCGCCTTCTACTATAAATGAAAAAACAGCCTCTCTTCTTACCAGTAAATGGAGATAGGAGGGCAAGAAGTAGACTGAAAGGTGTGGAATCTAGTGAGAGAGAGGAAATGTGAGAGTAGGAAAGATGACTAGCAAGAGAATGGCCAACTGAAAACATCCTTCACTTCAAATTTTCCCTTAAAAATCAGGGCTTGTCTCCACTACGTGGTGGATCTACGCCGTTGTGATCGATCCACCAGCCATCAATTTATCGCGTCTGCTTAGACTAGGGATGTCAAGAAGCTGGTATTTAACTAACCGAGTAGTCGATCAAGTAGTCAATAAAAATTCTATTGATAGGCAGCTGGTTGCCTGGTTCAGTCCCAGCTTCAACCCCGCTGTGGCTCTAAAATTTGGAAGGCAGTGGGAACCTGCCAGCCTGCCCCTCCCCCCCCCCAGCTCATGCTGTGTTTTAAATTGCAGAGCCACAGCTGGGTTTGGTCCCGGACATGGCATGAGCAGGGACTGATCTGGGCTACCTGCCCGCCTGGCTCCTACTACATTTTAAATGCAGAGCCCATCACCTCTCTCAGCAGGGACATGCAAACCCTCTCCCTCCAGATCAGGGGTTTAGGCTTGCAGCTCCCATGCAATTCAGTGTGTTTATCCGTGCAGTGACAGCAGAGTGCAGGGGCTGGACATTAGTCAGACCTGCCAGGATAATGTTCAAGGAACATGAGCAGCTACAAGTACCAACACAGCTCCCCCAAAGCCAAGGACACTTACTATGGTCCCAATGGCTAACAGTGAAAACAAACAACATACTAAGACCCACTCCAAACAAACCACACGTTACCCATCCTCCCCATGTGGGAATCCAACAGGTCCCTTTCCACAGGGTCGATTCCTCCCTCGGACAGAAGGGCTATGTCTAGACTGCAAGCCTCTTTCGAAAAAGAGCATCTAGACTACTACCAGTACTTTCGAAAAAGCAAGCCGCTTTTTCGAAAGAGAGCACCCAGGCAGACTGGATGCTCTCTTTCGAAAAAGCACAGTTTGCATTACATAGCACCTTTTTTCGGAAGAGCACTTTCGGAAAAAGGCGTTATTCCTATAAAATGAGGTTTTCCGCGGTTGAAAAAACTGCCGCATTCTTTCGATTTACTTTCGAAAGAACGCAGCTGCAGTCTAGACGCAGGTAAAGATTTTTTGAAAAAAAGGCCACTTTTTTTCGAAAAATCCCTGTAGTCTAGACACACCCAAGATGATGTGCATTTGTTCAGTCAAAAGTAAGGCTCCTGTATCTGTTCAGGCTGGCCCCGCATACATCATGTTCTTTGTTTCCTGTGCCTCTTGAAACCCAGAAGAGCCAATATATGCAAACCACTGTAGGGAGTGGTACATCTGAAGCAGTTTATAATCCCAAGGACTGCAGCAATTAGCCATCATCTCTGATTTTAGTTCCTGAAGGAGTTCTGGTACCCTCTCTGGGGAGTAGAATACAGGTTCTGGAACATGCATTAAGGTACGTTGTTCCAATAGCCGTCACAATGATCTCTTGAGATCCCTTTCAGCCCTGTGTGTTTATGGTTTAATGCCAGGGTGCTGGAACAATTTGTACAGTGGGAGTGCTGACAGCCTTAGACCAAAACTTTATATGATGGAAACCACTTCAAGCCAAGGGGTGCAGCACCTATGTTTCAACACAGTGACTCTTACCCTTTTCAGGAGTCTGATTTGCTGGGCGCACTCCCAAATTTCTCCTCACTTAAAATCTGCTTGCTTACAAAATCAGACCTAAAAAAACAAGTGTCACAGTACACTAGTACTGATCAACTGCTTCCTTAATTTTTACCCTTCAATTATACATTAATTGAAACATAAATATTGTACTTACATTTCAGTATATAAAGCACTTTAAACAAGTTCTTGTCTGTATGAAATTTTTGTTGGCACTGACTTTGCTAGTGCTTTTTATGTAGCCTGCTATAAAATAGCAACTATCTATTCAAGTTGACATACGCCCCCCCTGGAAGACCTCTGAGTATGCCCAAGGGTATGCATACCCCTGGTTGAAAACCACTGGTTTAACAGGTGTCATGGAGAGCAGAGGACTGCTCAAGAGAGCACAAGGACAACACACCTTGTGAAGAGAGCATGCAGGCAAAGTACAAAACTAAATGTCTCTAACAACCCCTGGTCAGCAAAAGTAAGGGAGCCTCTGAAAATTACAAACTTCCCACTGAAAACATAAAGGGTTAGTTACAATAATAGGCTTAAAGGCTTTATGCCTATTATACTTTATGCTTTGCACTTACATTTCAAACCCTTGGCAGGTACAACACAAAACACATACAGAATGTTGAAAGTGCATGGAAACCGAACACAGCTCTTGCTACTTTCTTTCTATAAACACATCCATCCTCAATACATTTATTCCCAGTGGACAGTCAGCCTGGAAAAGTCATAATTCTAATGAGCTGAACTTCATTTATTTATGTACATAACTATTAGGACCATTTATTCATTTTCATTCTTTAACAGGTTAGGAAAATAAAACAAGAATGCGGGGCTTTACTACGAAGCCTAGACCGCATCTCACATGAATGAAATAAATTTAAAAGGGCATTTTATTATTAAATGTCATTGATTTTGTGTGTCAGTTCCATTTAAAAAAAAATGAAATTGAAAAGGATTATTATCAATTTGAAGCAGCATAGCTGCTCTGAAAAGCTAATTGCACATTGCTTCTTGGCATTAGTTCATTAGCCAGGTGTCATGTCAACCCTACTTACCATTGCACTGGTAGCGACTAATTGGTCAGCAGTCAGTTTAACTGGATGCCAGAGACAACCGTCCATATTTCGGATGGTACATATTAGGGATGTGAAGGACTAGTCAACTATCCAATAAGCAAATGCTTATCGGATAGTCAATAGGCTAATCGACTAGTTGCTTTCCTCCCCTTGCTGCCTCTATCAGAAAGAGGAAGCAAGGGGGGGGAAGCAGAGGAGGTACTTCGGGGCTAGACCCTGGGCTCCACGTGGCGCTGCTGCTTTGAAATGCCACAGGAAGCCCAGCATCAGGCTGCACGCAGCGTTTCAAAGCAGCAGCACCGCATGGAGCCTGGGATGCTGAACCCTAGGGCTGTTGCTACATTTAAAAGGCAGAGGCACCCTATCGACTATTCGATTAGTCAACTAGTCAATATTTAACATCCCTAGTACATACCCAAGGGTTATCAGAAGTTATTGTAACCAGACCTTTTCCCCCCTGGATTAATTTATTTGATTTTTAAGTGTCACGTAGTCATCACTGGCATTGGATCAACACACGCACTGCAACAGCCATTCTGAATGCAGTATCCGAAGGATGCGAACTTGTTTTACATTCATATCCCATATAATAATCTGCTTTACCAGGAAGCACAACATTGTTAAACATATGTTGTTTACAGTGTTGCTGTAGCAATGATGGTTGCAGGATACGAGACAGACAGGGAGGGGGAGGTAATATCTTTTATCGGACCAGAAGCTGGGGGTGAAGGAGACAAGCTTTCAGCTTACACAGTACCCTTCTAAAGAAGTAGGTCTGATAAGAGATGTTACCTCATTTGTTTTGTCTCTTCTAAAGAAACAGTATTTAACTTTGACTGATCTACATGCAGATCTCACACCCTGTACAACAGGTCTGCCTACCTCCTAGCCAGATGACAAGTTTGTAGATCACTGACACAACCTAGCTGCCCAGACATGGCTCGAAGTTGCTGAGCTGTCCTCTTTCTTCCTTCAAAGACTTCCACTAAAAAGAAAATCTCAAAGCAGGGAGAACAATTGGATGCCAAATGGGTGCTGGAGGGAGGATGTGGGGCTCACAAAACACTGAAGCAGCAAATAGAACCTGCTGAGGGAGTGCAGAGAAGATTGAACACCAGCAAATGCCTCCTATTTTCAGCAGAGCTCAGCACCAACTGGAAGGAAGGTAGTAGAAAGGAATCCCACTGAATTAAAGGCTGGAACCAGGCAGAAGTTCTGCTGGCCAAGCACTGGGAAACTAAGCCCCAAATGTGAGAACCCTGTGGGATAGGATCTTTAGAAAGTGGCTGTATTTTAACATAATTAAGCAAATTGTTTGTGTTAAGCAAAAAATACCAAGTATCCAGGAGGAGACGGGATGAAAAAGGAATTGCAGGAAGGACAATGATTCTTTCATGAATATACGTGAGTGACCAAATTCTAGAAGAAGCAACATAAGGAGGAATTGATCCTGGAAAGAGAAAGAGCTTTTTATTTCTTGACCACAGTGCAGTAAAATTAAGAGCAATCAGAATGTGTAACTCAGACCTCTGCTGATGTGGAAGCAGCCCTGCTTCTCCTTGCCAAACTGCAGAGATGCAGTAGCAAGGGGGGAAATTCACACCAGTTTTGTAAGTGTGTTTTGCCATCTGCAGATTGCAAGGTGTGGTGCAAAAGAGAAAATATGCTTAATTAGCTGCAGTGGCATATAATTCCCCGCTGCTTGGACACACTTGATAAGCTGAAAAAAACTCCCAGTCAAGGAATCCTGTCTCTTGCCTGGGATGCTAAGTAAGCAGTCAGCTGGAATGCCTCTTATTTTGGTGTATGTATCACTCTTGTATGTAAAGTTAGCTACAATAAGCTATTTCCTCCTTCCTTATCTCTTCCTTGCCTCTCACCCCCACCTTCTGTTCTAATATCTGATTTGTCAGTACATCATTTGTTTACTTTCTTCATTGTATTCCTTTGTTATATATGGTCATGTCAATTCACTTTCAGAATACGATCTGAAGAAGTGAATCTGCCTCAGGAAAGCTCATCACCTAATAAACTATCTTATTAGTCTTTTAAGTGCTACATATATTTTTTCCTTTTGTTTTACCAAGATCAGAATAACACGGCTACCTCTCGATTACTAAAAGCTTAGCACAAACTTACCCTAAAACTGTTCTTAGTTTAGCTAAGCCTCCAAACCAGGGAAGCTCTTTTTTCCCTGGGGCCTCTGGTTCATTCTCTTGGGAGTAATATGCCGACCAAAGCCTGAAAACTCTGCATCATAAATAGCCTCCTTTTTGGGCAGGAATTCTGTTTTTCCATGGAAGGGTGGAATGTAAAATTACCTCCTCGGACCCTACCAGTTGGACCATCATGTGACTTCTGAAGACCAATCACTGCGTAGACTCAAAGGACAAAAGAAGCTGTTTACTGGTGATCACCCAGACAGAGGGAAACCTCCTTGATGGTCCTATTTAAAACCATAAGCCATTCCATACTCCATATCTCTAACTTTACATACAATTGTATGTAATAATTGATGTAATAATTGATCTGAGGAAGTGGGTCTGGCCCACGAAAGCTCATCACTTAATAAACCATCTTGTTAGTCTTTAAAGTGCTGCATAGTCCTGTCTTTTGTTTCAGCTAGACCAGACTAACACAGCTGCATCTCTATCACTATTTTACATACAAGAGTGGTACATACACCAAAATAAGATATATAGATCCAACAAACTGAGACATTAAAATTGATTAGTTAAATTAGGTATTTTTTCCAAAGTATCTTCAAGTTATGCATATTTGTCTCTAAGTCAATTTCTTAAAGCATGGGGGGGGGGGGGGGGAGGTGAAGCTGTCACAAGCCAAAAAACAAAACAAACAAACAAACAAAAAAAAAACTGACGAGCAACTAGCAAAAGACTCAAAACCCAACAGGCAAAAAAACTTTTCAGCACATCAGGAGGAAGCCTGCCAAACAATCAGTGGGTCATTGGATGATTGAGGTGCTAAAGGATCACTCAAGGAAAACAAAGCTATTGTAGAGAAGCTAAATAAATTATTTGCATCAGTCTTTACTGCAGACAATGTGACACATTCCATTCCTTTTCCGTTCTTTGCAGGTGACAAATCTGAGAAACTGTCCCAGACTGAGGTGTCATTAGAAAAGGTTTTGGAACAAGCTAATAAAATTCAACAGTAATAAATCAACAGGCCCAGATAGTATTCACCCAAGAGTTCTGAAGGAACTCCAATATGAAATTGCAGAGAAACTAACAGTGGTAAGTACCTATTGCTTAAATCAGCCTCAGTATCAGGTGAATGGAGGATAGCCAATGAAATGCCAATTCAATTTTTTTAATAAAGGCTTTAGAGCCGATCCTTTCAATTACAGGTCAGTAAGCCTAAATTTTGTACCAGGCAAATAGGCTGAAACAACAGTAAAGAACAGAATTAGACACACAGAGGAACAGGATTTGTTGGGAAAGAGTCAACACGACTTTTGTAATAGGAAATTTATTACAATTGTTTGAGGGGATCGACAAGAACATGGACAAGGGTGAGTAGGGTTGCCAGATGGTTTAACCAAAAATACCGAAACCCCCCCCTCGCCCTATCCTCTCCTCCCCCCTCCCCCCCCAAAAAAAACCCACCAGGGAAAAAATTCTGTTGAGGAAAAAAAAAGTTGAGGAAAAAATAAAAAAGGGACCCCGAGAGTTATTAAGCAATAAAATAAAATAAAATAAAATAAAATAAAATAAAAAAACTAGCATGGCCCCTTTAAGAAATGCCTTTGAGGCTTTTTTGGCCCTAACAAGCTGCTAGTGGCCGTCTGCTATCTTGTCTTCCTGCTCCGGGCCAGACAGCTCCCCTGCGGAACCAGGTAAGCACCTGGTATTTTCGCCTCCTGGCTGGGAAAAAAAGAAAAACAAGAAAATACTGGTTTTAGGTGTCCAGTATTTTCTGAATTGTTTTACTGGACAGGAGGCGAAAATACCAGACCGTCTGGGTCAATACCAGACACCTGGCAACCCTAAGGGTGAGCCAGTAAATCTAGTGTGCTTGGACATTCAAAAATCCTTTGACAAGGTCCTTCAACAAGAGCTAATAAAGGAAGCACTCATGGGATAAGAGGAAAGGTGTTCTCACAAATCAGTAGGTTTCAAAGGGGTAGTTGTGTTAGTCTGTTTCCGCTGTGGTGCGGTGGAGCAGGTTGCTGAGTCGCTAAAGCTCTCACTGCCACAATGTGTGTGGGAGGGAGGCCAACCCCTGCTGCCGTCCTGTGCCAGACCCCTCCAATAATCTTCTGGCTTGCACTGCTTAGGGGAGGGGGCTATTAGCCAAGACGGTCAGGGATGCAACCCCATGTTCTGGGTGTCCCCAAATCTCTGACTGCCAGAAACAGAGTGGACAACTGGGAATGGATCACTCAAAGATTGCCCTGTTCCGTTCATTCTCTCTGAAGTACTGGGCACCGGCCACGGTCAGGAGATCGGACACGGGACTAGCTGGACCTTTGGTCTCACCCAAGCAGTATGTAAGAGTGTTCATAAAGTGCCACCAGCATCGCTTCTCTTGTGTCTGATTAATTCTGGCCCAGCGGTTTAACTTGCTTGGGTGTCTGTAATGGGAGCCTCCATGTTGGATGAAAGCAAAATACATCTTCATGCTGGTTTTAGCTCAAGATACCCACTCACTGCAGGGAGGTGAGTGAGGCATGCGTGCATCCAAAAGCAGAACCAGCGCCTACTGCTGATTCAGGTGGCTTGGTACCCATACCTCGTCTGCCTTTTTCACCTGTATATTTAATCATTTCTTATTTAACTCTCTCCACATTCTAGCTGTTTTCCGATCCAGAAAATGGCCTTCTGTGCTGTTGAACTTCCACTCTCTCTCTACTCCACTAGTTTGTCGCATTGGTTTGACAGCTTGAAAGAGGGAACGGTAAATTTTAATCTCTCCCAGGGACAATGTAACAAGGTGTGATAAAATTAGGGTCAAAAAATAAAAAAAGGGAGTACCATAGCCATTCAGAGAAAAGGGAAGTAAAGGACTCAAATTAGCTAGAAAGCTTAACTCAATCCAAGCTGCTCTGTGTTGGGGGAAAAGTATCTTTATTAACTAAATTGGCACAGCTCCATTAATTTCAGTGGAGCTGTGCAATTTTACACCTTTTTAGGGGTGGGGGGAGATCTGGCCTAGCAACCAAGCAAAGGTAAATTTATTTGTAGAAAAATAGAAGGTGGTTTTGTTTTCCCACCCTTAATCCAACTCCCACTAAAGCATTGTCCATATTGCCAATATGCACCAACATATGGGAAGAAAACATTAACAGCATGCACTGTGATTTGTTCTAGTTCTCTGGGGATTGTTTCTAACAATATCAGCTACAACATTTTCAGATGGAAATGTGATTTTCAACATTGGCGTTCCTTTAATAGGTAGCTCTGAGAGACCCTGTGCCTCAAAGGGAGAAGATGGAAATAAAAGCCATTTTAACTAAGGATGGGAGAACTGGTTTGAATAACAGAAAATCTAGCCCATCAGTCAAAGCACAACACTCTTCTTGGAGCATCCATTTCTACCCAGAAAGCATGTGTATAGGAGCAAATACTGATTATAATTTTTTGTAGAAAACCTTCCCTGCCCCCAAACCCTGAACCCCACACCGCCAACGAAAGGGTTGAATTTTAAAACCAAAAGGTCCACTATGAAGAGGAAGGGAAGGACAGGGAGGGAGATGCAATGAATCTGGAGAGGTGGCAAAAAGTGGCCATTCACCACTGAAGAAAGCTATTAAAAGTGGTTCAGATGGTTTGAAACGGATTTCGGGGATGGGGAGGATCAAGTGCCCCACCCTACGGCACGTCACTTCAGAGACACAATGTCATACCAACCTCTGATGGTGTCCACAGATGCACATCAGAAACAGCCTCCAAGAGGGATGGATTTTTTTTTTTTTTTTAGTGGTTAGATGTTTACACAAGGTGGAGGGGGGGCCGGGGAGAGGGAGAGGAACAGGCGAGAACCAGTACACGTTAGAAGTGGCTTTCAAGCAGGTTTCCCACATGCATCAGCTTTTGTGGAGCCGCCTGCTCCCCCCGCCACCGCTTGCTACCTCCCACAGAGGCAGCAGAGCAGGGGATAGAGGGCAGGAGGGAGCCAGTGCTCAGAGGAGCTGGCTTAAAAGCTGGCTCCCCATGAGCACTGTCTCCTGCTTACCCCCTTGCTGCCTCTGATAAAGAGGCAGCTGCGTAAGGGGCAGGCGGCTCCGTGAGAGCCTATGTGCTTGGGGAGGTGGCTTAAAAGCTGCTTCCCATGTGTACTAGCTCCCGCCTGCCACCTAAACCCTCATGTCTGCCTATCAGTTAATTGCGTAAATGACTACACGCTAACATCCCTAATATAGATGAGTATAAAGTAGGGTTGTGAAAGGTTAACCAGTAAGCATCGCCCTTAACAGGTGACACTTACTGGTTCCGGTTAACTGGTGGGGGCTGGAGCAGCTCTCGGCTTGCCCCAAGCAGGGGGCTGCTCTAGCTTTGTGTGGCCCACCATGGACAGGGGTGCTCCAGCTCACCCCATTTAACTGGTTAACCAGTTAGACACAACGTTGAACTGGTTAACCAATTAAATGGAATTTTACATCTCTAATATAAAGAAATCATTGTCTGTATGACATTTCAGTTTGTTCCAACTTAACGAGTACCTTTCACGTATGCTGTTGTAAAACTATGCTACTATCTAGATGAGTTCATGTACCCTGTTGAAGACCCTTTTGTACCCCCCAAGGGTATGCATGCATACCCTGGTTGAGAACCATTGGCTTAGTGGATGGGGAAAGCTGTAGATGTGATATATCTTCATTGTTGTAAGGCTTTTGACATAGTTCCACAAGACAATCTTGTAAGCAAATTCAGGGAATATGAAATTACTACAAGATGGATGCACAACTGGTGGAAAGACCAGGCCCAAAGAGACGTTATCAGTGGCTCACTGTCAAACTGGTGGAGTTAGCTAGTGGTGGTATATGGCGAGATCTTTTCACTTCTCTCTCTTTTCTGTAGTCAGTCACTCTTTCAGCTTGAGAACATCTAAGGGCCTGTCAAAGGCAGATCCAGATACAACCCTAATTACATACCAGGACACCTCATTTCACATATTTAAAACTTTAGCATCTCCCAGAGAGGCACACCCCATGCTCTCCTACTAGCATGTGATGGTCCCATCCAGCAGAGCATTTAAATACATGTGCCAGTTTAAGCATGTAAATAATCCCACTGGCTTCAATTGTCCTTTTTTCTTGCTTAAAATTTTACACATGCTGAAATGCTTTGCTGAATCGGGACTAAAATACCTAAACTTTCAATACAGATCTGCTTCTACTGACCACACCAACCAGTTTAGCTGGAGACACTTGTCAGTAGGAAAGATCAAGAGTGCATTGGAGAGAGATTCTCTGCTTGGCAGGGAGGTGAAGAATGTCAGAGCATTTCTGAAATGCTAACAAGCATTAATTGTACCTGCTGTGTTAGCATATACAGATTTCAATCTTTCCTCCAGAGCAAAGAAGTCAGCAAACTAGTCTGGATGACCGCCTAAATCAATTGGTAGCTCCGAAGAAAAGCAGCAATGATTATGGCATGTGCCCTGAACCTCAGTAATAGAATATCATTTAGCCTGTGCAAGCCAATCCTCCCTGGCATCATGAACTGGTAGACGCAGAGCCTAAACTAAACAAATCTGCTGGACACTGCCTCTCCAAAATGTCCTCATCAAATATAAAAAAGAAAACCCACTTTTCCCACCAACTATTTCACGCACAGCATCGAGAACTCCTCCCTGCCACAGACACAATGAAAATCTGGAACCAACAACTAGATTTTGGGAGCAACGGCTGCAGCGAAGCAAACACAAGAGGATGTGTTAGCCAATATGATAACTAAAACCTTTAACCCATCACAGTAAGTCAGAAACAAATACCACAGCTGGCTTTGTTTAATGGCCAGATAATTATACCACCAATAACACTCACAGTTCTGCATTATAAGAAACAAGGAACTGTAGCCAGGCCTTGGCCTTCATCTCTCTGAATTCACAGCAGCATCATTTACAAAAATGAAAATAAACCCCTACCTCTTAGCAAGATTTCCCTGTTGATTGCCAGGGTTATGCCCATGGTATATATACTCAATAGGCCAGGCCAGCTCCTCAGCGGATGTGCATCAGGATCATTACACTGGCTTCAGCAGAGCCACAGCAGTATATATCAGCTGAGGATTTGGCCCCAGGGAGTCCACAAAAGAACCCAAGTGGTCATGCAAAGCTTGTGGTTTGGCTGACCAAATAATCCCGAACATAAGAGAATGAGAAGCATCTAAGAGGCTCAACAAACAGCAAATCTCTGAGCTGTTCCCCAGGCTCCCAGTCCTCCTTCAATGCATCTCTCTTTGGGCTGCATCTTGCCCTCAGAGGTCTATACCTTCCCTGAAGGTGACAAGCGAACAGTTCCCCTGGATCTGAGCTCCCCCAGAGCAGGAGGTGACCTCCCAGCTCCCCCTTGGTTTCCTGATGCACAGTGGCACTTACCTTTATTAGTGAAATTGAGATGAGCAGCTGTTAGGGTCCCTCTCTGGAGCTTCAAACAACCTGTACCACCAATCAAACCTCAGGCGGTAGCCTGCTGGGTTCAATAAGGAACTACTCAGGAGTGCTTGACTGGCTAGAAGCAATATGAAGCAGGGTGATGACTGACTTTCTCTGCAGCATTACAGACTGCCCACTGTGGCAGATGAGATACATACTTGCATGTACCAGAGGAGGGATTTACTAGGCCAGTTTTTATCTTCCTACATATAATGTCTCCAGTTCTCCTCCTCCACCTCCTTCCATTGCTCTGGTAGAGCAGATGAGGAGAGGGAAGTGCTAACAGCTTTCACTAACAGGACTTAATTGGCTTTGATTTTGCATGTAATGAAAGAGCTTTACACCTCGCGGCTCAGCAGCTCCACCTGGTTTTAGAAATATTCCCAGACAAGAAGAAGCTACACCACACTGGAGTTAAAGATGAGAGCAGATAGAAGTTCCGGGGGTGACATTTTCAAAAGCACCTAAGTCTTACCGATTTTGCATGAAACTTCAGCAAAGCAAAGATGTGTTTGGCGCACAGAAGGCCTATACACCGGGGAGAAGGGTGCGAAAGCATCTCCCCATGGTCTCCAAGTAAGCATGCTCTGGCTGGCCAGCAGAAGGAAGGAGCAGCATGCTGCCCGAGCCTCCCTTCCCCATGCTCTGACCATCCGGGGCAAGGATGGGGCTGATTTCCCCACTTACTTGGGGAATCATGGGGGAAGGGGGCCAATCACACCCTTGCAATCCACATTTACAAAAAAAACACCCTCCCCCAGAAATTCCTGCATATGGGCCTGCACAGTTAGCTCTGTTCATGTCTCATGTGAAGACATGGGCTTGTACTTGGGCTAGTCACCCAAATACAAGCCCACCAGGGATCCTGGGTACATACTCCGGTTATTAGCCCATGCTGAAGCCAGTCCCCCCAAGTCTTCTCTACTAAAGCTACAATTAAAGCTAGTGGAGGCATGTCTGCATGTGCCACTTGCAGTGTGGCTGTTTGCTACGTGTATAGCTCACTTTTGAACGTGGGGATTTGGCACTTTTGAAAATTTTGCCCCATTCAAAAACAAACAAACACCCTCCTCCCTTTACGTCAAAAATTGACAATTTGAAATGGCACACTTTGAAAGATGGTAACCGGCTCTAGTATATGCCAGTTATTTAAGGATAAAAAATAGTAATGCACGTTGCACCAAGCCAAGCATCACAACCCTAGAAAATTAAGAGTTACATGTAGAACAAATCCAAACACTACCTCATCCAGAATATAAAGGGACTCTCCCAAGTGATCAAAATTCAGTGGAGACCAAACAAAGCCTGGAGGCTGATAGATCATTTGACAAGCTGCTAATCTAGCCTCCTGGAAAGCTGGATCTGAATCCCACACTGGGTCAATGGGACTTTTAACACTGACTTCCATGGGAGCGGAACAGGCCACTGTTGCCCTCACACACCAATGAAAGAAGGGAATTACCAAAATTTAGCCTCCCGAGGCTGTTTCCATACCAGCTGAAAAGGAAACTCAATGCATTTTCCAGACCAACTGCAAGGGAGGAGTTCTGGAAATTACAGTTGTTTGTATTGCCAATAATGGCAATAGCATCTGGTAGTTATTGATAACTGGATTATGGAAACATTCTGATCAACAGCTGTCCATCGCATGGTGTCTTTAAATTGAGAGGGGGCGTTTCTTTCTAGCAGGCATGCTCGACTCAGGCAGGAATACTGGGCTGCTGCAGGGATCAGCTCGTGGGATTCTGGGGCCTGGGTTTTACAGGAGTTCAGACTGCATCCCAGGCTATATTCCTTACTCCTCGGTGGATGACTTTGCATCTGGGTGTATTAAACACACATGATGTTCAAATGACCCCTATCTTATCACTGTATCTAGCGAGGAGTGGCAGAAGGTCTTCAAAAGTGGGGGACCAAACTGTGGCCCTGCCCTCCCTACCCCATCACTGTCCCCCTGTGTAGTAGTCCTCTTGGTCCACTAATGTCGTTATAATCCTGAGAGATGCTATTTCCATAGACTCACTGAATTTAGAGACAGAAAATCCTCTTCTATTATAGAGTCCATCTTCCCACAAATGCAGAATAGTCTCCTGCAAGAGAAGGGACTGGATATCAAAGTGCAATTCTCTGAAAAGCAATTCTATAAAAATGGCTCTGCGAGTCCCCTGTTTCTCATTTCTTAGTGACTTCCTGATCAATTGTGCAAAATGAAGTTGTTTCTGGACCACCTCACCCTGTGGTCTGAGAGCAACGCTGGATTCTTCCATCATATACATCATGATGAGTCCTAGAAGCTAAGCTACACCAGTACATCTCCATGGTCTTCAAATTATGTTCTCTGTGAAACCAATGCAATCTTGGTGCAGCCTTCCATCTGTAAACCCACTACTGTTACTCAGCCTTCCTTCCCCCTCAATGCCTCCTCTACAACCCAAATTTTATGCCAACAAAGGTATTAAGGAAAAAAGCCCACAGCTGTGCTGTTGGGAAGTACCACAAGCAGAGTGAGTCAGAATGATGCTTTAGGACTCTGCCCCAAAGATGCATTGATAGACACTATTGCAAATGACACCGCACCTGCGGTTCAGCTCTCTGAAGAAAAAAAATATTGTAAGAACCCTCTGACCTGATTGCTACTTTAATGGAAAAGAAATCCAGCAAACTGACTGCTTCAGCTGACTCTGGGATTAGAGATAGTGCTTAATTTGTAATGAAAGTTGCTGGGGCTCAAGCAAATTTTTTTTACATTCATAACTGATGCAACAAGCCCAGAGACACCGGAGCTATGAACTGCCAAACCTAGAGGTGCCAGGGCTCAGCCTTGGCAGAAATTAAGCACCGATTAGAGACTACAAGGAGAGCTGAAACAGATTCAGGAATTGCTGGACTCTGGACTGCCATAATGGAGGAATATGTGGCACAATTAAAAAGTGAGACTTATCTGAGAGTAAGATTGCACTTCAGAGAAATTCAAAGAGCTTGAAATCAAGGATCAGTATAAAGGCATGCACATCTGAAGGAAAGACTGTAGTAGCATTCTTCAAAACCCTGCTCCTACCGATGCTCAGTCTAGAAACAACGAACAACATGAGCACTAATTCCTAAATCTAATGACAAAAGTCACCTAGACTTTAGCGTGGTAGAGGAAAGGAGAAAGGGTATTATCAGTTTTTCAGCCAGCCCAAGAGCTACAACCTCCAGAAAGGCACTGATCTTTCAAGTGGTTCCATGCCAGCAGGATTTCAACCCAGCATATAAGAAACCAACAGACTGTTCTATATCCCACGACGTCAAAAATATTCCCTGCCATGGACTTAAACTCTCTGACTCACCAGATGGAACAAATGGTGACCAGTAAAGAAAACCAGACCCCACATCCTCAGCCTAATCTGTACACACATCTACATGAAGCATCAAAATCCAAGTCCCTGAGTGGGGCTGCCTTGTACCACTCCACTAGTAGAGTGGCCCTAAAAATGTGTAAACAGACAGGGATGGACGATATGGGGTTCCTTCAGTGGCACAGAGCTACACAATCCCATCCCTGCAGCTGCTGTAAGGAGCATGCTCAGGGCTTCCATGGATCCCAGTAACTCCTGGGCTACGTCTACACTGCGCATTGTTGTGCAAAGAAGATATGCAAATGAGGCACGGCGATGAATATCACCGTGCCTCATTTGCATACCTAATGAGCCGCCATTTTGCGGAAGGGGCTTTTGCGCAAGAAGCAGCTGTCTACACTGCTCCTTTTTGCGCAAAAACCCCTCTGGCGCAGGAGCTGTTCTTCCTGAAAATAAGCAGCAGAACAGCTCCTGCGCAAGAGGGGTTTTTTGCACAAGAAGGAGCAGTGTAGACAGCTGTTTCTTGCACAAAAGCCCCATCCGCAAAAATGGTGGCTCATTAGGTATGCAAATTAGGCACTACGCCTCATTTGCATATCTTCTTGCTCAACAACGCGCAGTGTAGACGTACCCCTAATGTCTTGGCCTCTTGAAAGCTTTGGCAACCAAGGTAAGTAGTTGTGCATGAAGTGTAGAGCAGCCTCAGGGTCGAGGGGAGAACAAAGGTAGTTTAAAGCCATCTTTAGTGATGCGTGTGCTCTCCCCACCCACTACGAGTTATAAACTCTTTCTTGGCTACAGCTGAAGACCTATGGCCCAGACTTTATTTATACAATAGTTTGTTGGCTTGTGAAGTGCTCTACACCATTTAGTCAAAGTCCTTTCTTGCAGCTCGAAGGCTGTGGAGTTCAAAACACTGGTATCTTAGTAACATGAACTGTTGGGGGTTTTAGTGTGAAAGGTTGTTTCTCCTCTCTCCTAGAACTTTGAGACACTTTCCTCTCATTCCTTTTGCATTAAGTAAGTGCTTGCCATTTCCTGACACATGCTCTGCGAGAGCTGTGATATTCGTGGAGCAGTTCATTCCCAGGGACCTAGGCATATTTGATGTGGTTAGGTGTTAGGAAGCCACGGAGACTGATCATTAGGGGGAAAAAAATCACATTTCACAGTCATCCAAGTTGGAGGATGGATGACGTTTTCTTTAGGCTGTTTTGTGCCTCCATAGCAAAACCCAGCCCACCACACTTAGTGCTAAATCAGCCACTAGCATTGTGATTGTAAAATGGTTAATCTAAAATATGTGTTGATTTATTTCTAGTTTTCTAGCATTTGAAGCACCATGCAGGTGTGTAATATATTCCCTTATGAAGCTCTTTCGATAAAGGCGATTTAATGAAAAAAAATTATGCAGGTTATTTATGTCACATGAACAATACTGTAGCTCTTGTCAATATCTGTGTATGAACTTTGTCATATTCACTACTTAACTTAAAAATGCTTTCCTGCATCTCCAAAGGTTTTATTTTCATCTAATATATATTTGAGTCTGTCTATCCATCTGCCCAAGAACTCCTAACAGCCAGGACCACCAAATTCAGTATACAGCTTCCTCTTATCATAACTTAAAGCCAGGTAAAGGTTTGGTTGTGTCAGGAAAACAGGAGGTGCCTGGAATGGGATTGCTTCTCATAAATGCATACAGAAAAGAGACAAACACGAAGCAGATGAAAGGGGCTGGTGGAAGGACACCCCCTGTCTGGGACTGTCCCAGTCTTGGGCTTTCAACCCCCAAAACTACTCCCCCCACATACACACTTTAGGGAGGGTGGAGTGGAATCTGAAGCTCCTACCACCTCCAATTCAGACGGGAACACCACTGGCTGTTCCCCTTCGTCAGGGAACCATGGGAAGTGCACAGTTTACTGCATTTCTCACTCCACCTGGGGAGCACAAGGGGCAGACAAACCTGGACCTGTCCCAGCTGGGGGAAATGCACCCTAGCTGTGCCTGCTGGAGCTGCAGAGACCATGGAGAGGTGCTTCTTACCTAGCCCTAAGGTGTTGGAGTGAGAGAGGGCTGGGGTAGTCCTCTCTCCCTGGGGCAGCATGCAATCTGAACCCCTCATCCCCAACCCCACCCCAGAGCAAAGATTTCAATGAAGCATGTACGTTTTCATTTTATTTTCCAAAAGCTAAAAAATAATGGAATTAAGGGCCTGAGGTAAATTTTCTAATATTACAGATATACACATACATGCTCTTAAATCAGCAAAACCATCCAAACTGAAAAGAGGCAGGGATGGGCAGACATATGCTTATGATTACTCCTAAATAAAGTGCATAGGAACAGTGAGGGAGTCAACAGTGCAGCATAAAAGAAACTCCCAGGGCTCACCTGCATTACGGATTTTTATGCCAATCTAGCTATGGGAATGTTCACCTACAGTGTGGAGTAAGTGCATTAGTATAGCTACACCAGTGCAAAAATCCCTAATGCTGACAAATCTTTAGGGATATAGGTCCAGATTTTCTGGTCTGGCTAATATACACCCCAGCACAGCAATGATGGGGTAGAGGGATGGGACTAAAAACAAAGGGATTGATTAGAGCGTGGTCCAGTCCCCTGCATACTTTAGAGCAGCCTCAATCCGCACCACACATCTTCTGATGACCTTTTAATTCCTCTCTCCATTTCTGAGTGATTGACACAGAGATCAGGCACATACAATACTTATTCATCATGCTCTAATCTCAATGGCCGAGATTTTCTAAAGTTAGATTTTCAAAGTAACATTTTCAAAATTTGAGCAGCCTCATCACTCAGGTGCTCTGGGAAATTTTACTCCCAAATCTTTACTCAGAACTCTAACATGATCTGACTTTCATGTGCTGATAACTTAAGAACTCCCATCTAATCAGTGGGCACTTAACACTCTTGAAAATCAGGTTGTTTATTTAAGTCCCTAATTATGGCTTTAATATCTAACCAAAGGCTTCTGTTTCTGAAGATCTTGGTCCATAACGTCAGTTTGACCTGAGAATAAACTATGGAGTGACAGATTTAAGAAATAAGTTACAAAGAAATGAGCATTTTTCTCTGAGACAAATGTCAGGTTAGACCCTGGGGCAGACCCGGAACATCATACTAATCTTGAGGAGTTATTGCATTATACATTAAAAAGCAGTCTCTGAGCAGGGACTGGATTGAACTCCGACTGATGGGCAAACCTCTGAAAACCCTACATCAGCTCAGAGTGACAATCCAAAGCAACCACTGCTCTGATATAATCCACTGGAAAAATGAGCAAATTATTCCTCCTAAGGGAATACAGGAGTTGATTAATTCAGTCCCCTTGCCACAGGAACTTGTGAGACAGATATGGTCTCTGCTTTATCTCTGATTGATATGGTCTTTAATATCAATATTCTCTTCTTTGTCTGCTTCCCCTTCAGATTTCCTTGGAGGCCATCTGAAATTTGGCCTGCATTTTAATGATTAAGGAATGCAACTTGCCACATTTGGTAGCACAGAGAGATCTTAGATTAAGTCAAAAAGATATTTTCCATACAAAGGGGAAGAGCACGAAGACCTATCTTAGAAATCATCACCATAGCTTAAAACCCTCCAAATGCTTAGACATAACAGGCCAGATTCGCATTGCTGCTCTAACTTGCAAATGGCTGCAAAGTATTATTCCAACTCCTACCCAGCATCCTTAGGGCTCACTGTGCTCCAGCCATGCCTGCTCCTGCCAATAGCATGCTAAAGCTGGTGTATGCCTACTCAGGAGAGGCACATGCACTTACCAATTTCCTCATGTTGTTTTCTCAAAGATTTCTCTTAGCGGGGCAGGAGGGAGGGGGGGAAAATCACCTTTTCCCCCGAGGAATCTCATTTCAGAAGGATTCCAGGTTGCTTCCACTATAGCCAGGTTATTTTTGCCTTTCTGAATACTGGGCGGATGAATATGCACAGGTAGTTGGATTGTGTTTCGGTACTCTCAAGGCAACCTAAGACTAAGGATGAATCCATTAAAATAATGGAATGGATGGCCCATTCCATTAATGCACCATAAAATTTGATAAAGAAATTAATTGAGTCACCTGTGCTACTTACCTGACAATGATAGATCACTCCCTATAAAATATTTTCTAGTGTTTTGCCTAATTCAGTTTTAAATGTCTCTGGTGATGGGTCTTCCAGTAGTCAATTGGGAGTGAGCCTTCCATAGGTGTCACTGGCAGGAAGCTGTGTTCTGAAAAGAGGACTTGTGACAGGGTGGACCAGGCCCTCAGGCCAGACAAGGGCCATAGAGAAGTTCTCCAAAGGAGGCTAGAGTGGCTGCACAGAAACCAGCCAATCAGGGGTCAGGAAGGCCTATCATAAGAAGCTGCTGGACCAGAGTCAGCTCAGTGTCTCTAGTCTAGAGCCTTGAAGGAGTATAGATGGGGGTGGGGGAGAAAGGGGGTGACTGGCTGCCTGAGGGAGCAGCAGCACCATGGAGAGCACCATGGGGAGAGTTACTGTGGACTATGGGACTTGACATACAAGCCCTAAAGGTGGAGGAGCTGGCCCCCTGTTAAGTGTGTACCCCCGGGAGGGGTGTGAGTGATTCACACAGAGTGTGACTTGGCAGGAAGGCTGAGTAGCTGAAAAGGCTGAAGAACGGAGCGAGTGCAGGCAAATATACTTGACCAGATAGGGATGCTTGGGGGAGGTAAGTGCCACCCCATTACAAGACCCTATAAAAATGACTACTTTTCTCATTTCTTATCAATCTCCATGTCAAATGTGCTCCGATTACAAACAGAAAGGCAGCTTTGGTAAACTGTCAGTCTTGTACACACAGCCTGCTCATGATAGGTTCTTTCCAGCTCATCTGTCACCATCAATAAGAATAAAAAAAGAATAAAAAAAGCATCAGATGAACTGGGGCATTCCAGTTCCTCCTGCTATGCAACTCCATTCCCTAGCGCCTGATCCACTTCCCACATAAGTCAATGGAAAGAGTCGCTGCTTTCAGCAGGACTTGACACAGGCCCTTAATGGGGTTGTACAAGCGTAACTAGAATTTAGGATTCTTATTGACATTCAGTAGCTGTTTACTCTGTGCATAGTCCTACTGGCTCCAGGGGGACTTGACATGGCCTAAGCCTGGCTCATACTGAGAAATACCCATCTTTTGGGCCCTGGGTTCCAAGCAGCTAGTTCTGGTGGCTGGAACGTTTTCCAAGCCAGGCACAGAATTGGAACTGAGCTGAGGAGTCTGAGGACAGGCTCTGGATCACAGTCCAGACATAGGTCGAATCAGGATCAGAGTCCAGAAGCAGACTGAAATTGAAACTGGGCTGGAGTCAGTGCAAGGATCTGGGGATCAAGAGGCAGGTGCAGGCTTAGAGCAATTAGGAACAGAGCTGGAGCAGGGTCAGAACAGAGCACAGACAAGGCTGTAACAAGGCTGGGGCAGGATCACGGGCAGGATGGAAGTTCTGTAACATGACAAGGCATTGGGAGGGCTGGTGAGAGTGAAATACCTGTGCCCTGCAGTCATCTGACTAGGGCTCCGCCTCTGAACAGGTGAGAGTTGAGTCACCGCAGGCTCTCTTGAGGGATGCATTAGTGCAGCTGAGTTGCTGGAGCAAACCTAGGCAATGAGTCATGGAAGGTCTGCTGGAGAGGTGAGTCATTGTGCCTTTGATTTGCCAGGGATGGGTAGGCGCAAGTCCGCCCATATTTTAAAAACCCCCTCAGCCTAAGGAAGAAGCCACTGAACTTTGGCATCAAAATGAATTAGAAAAGAGGGATGGGAGTGAGGTTATAGCAGGGGTTGGGAACCTAAGGCCTGAGGGCCAGATGCGGCCCCCAGCTTGCCTGGATCCGGCCCCTGAGGCTTGGGGCTCCCCTCCAGCATTGGAGAGCCCACGCTGGCACTCCAGATCCCCCCCAGTGTCCTACCATGGAGCTGGAAACACACACACACACACAAAACTAGCCTGGGCCCCTAGACCTGGTGTGTGAGGGTAATGTTGGAAGTGTCTTTCTCCTCAGTTGGGGCGCGCGCACACACACACACACACACAAAACTAACCTGGGCCCCTAGACCTGGTGTGCGAGGGTAATGTTGGAAGTGTCTTTCTCCTCAGTTGGGGGCCACATCAGTGAAGTTTGGTTTTTCTTTTTTGCTTCTCACTTGTGTGTGGCCCTGGACTGATTTTTCTGTGAGTCTGTGGCCCTCGACTCAAAAAAGGTTCCCCACCCCTGGGTTGTCATGTCAAAAGCATGGAGACAGAGGGGAACACTGAACAGAGAACCCTGGACAGCATCCACTGCTTCTCGAAGGCATCTAAGGAGCCAGTGGATGCGGTGCAGAGGAACTCTGCCTGAACATGAGCCAGGGAGGAGGGAAAGAGGCCCTGCATTTACAGAGCACCTCCCCATCCGGCATCCTTCTCCTGGTATATTGGATGGTCCTCCGACCCAGCGCCAGGAGGTTGATGAGGAGGTCTTGTGACGTCATGGGGCCACAAATGGGGTGCACGCAGAGTAGGTGGTATGTGGAGAAGTGCAGCCAAAATCTGTGGAGAAGGTGGGAATAGGGGTTACAACCCGGTGCACTTGAGGACTGTGTGTGCAGGGTATCCTTCATGCCCCACAAGGGAGGAGGAGTCTTTGTAGCTGAGTGAGCAGCTCTGGTCCATCTGCGGCTTTGCCTCACATAACTCAAACTGGCCTGCAGTAAACAAATTCTATTGATGATGCACACAGTGGAACAGATCCAGCTCACTCAAATTGTAGCTATTCTGGGTCTGCAAAGCTCATAAAAACAAAGAGCAATACCTATTTTTTCTAGGGAAAGTACATGTTTTTGCTCTGACTACAGGCCTGGACTGGAAATTCACCTTTGCCCTGAGGTTAGCAGCCCCCACATTATGTCTTTCATAAAGCAAATTCAGGATCAGTTCCCCTTTAAATGGGTAAGGCACATTCAGTTGTACCATAAGGCTGAAGTACTTCATGACTCCAGAAAGAAAAAGTTATTACCAGCCAGTTGTGCCAATTTTACTGCTATTACCGTGAGGAAGTGCAAGATGCAAAAGAATGCATAAACCTCTGAAAGAATTCATTGAGCTGGAGATAGACATTTATCCAAGAGTGCAGATGCTGCAAGCAGGTAAAGGTTTTGTTTTATATAAGGACGATCAAAATGTTATAAACAGAGCTAGCTAGTTCCTATTGTTGCATTTTACAACTATTGTCAGTGCCATCAAGATAGGAACAATGTAGCTGGTATCATAAGCTCAACCATTTGGGACAAACCATTCCGTCCTGCAGCAAAACCCATGGAGGAGATGAGTTCTGCAGAATCTCTCCCGAAGTATTGGGTAGGAGAGGGAGGGTCTGGCCCCTGGGAAAATGAATTGCAAATCCACATCCAATTCCCCTCCAGTGATCCTGTAGTTCTACACTGGCTTTGGAACCCTGGTGTCATTTATCCTCTCCATCTCCCCCAAACCACCACGAGTTCCTCTTTAAAAGGGTGAGACACATTTCCCACCCCAGAGCAGGTGTAACATGAAAGGCAGTAGAGTCCCAGTGGCAGAATACACTGGAGATTCATAACCATTCTGTTGAAAATTCATTTAAGAAACGGGCACGTTATATACACTAGTTGACTACATTGACTACAAGTCAAGAGCGCACTGGAAATTGGTTAGTGCAATAACGACTATGCAGTTACTTGCCAGTGGGACTGGCTGCAAACCTTCATTGGGCATTTCTAATCTTTCAAGTTAGAGGATATATGGGTTTTTCCTCCCTCAGAAATATCTGATAGATAAGGTTGCAAATATTTGGTCTGGTATAGAAAAAAAGTCTAAAATCTATTACACCTTAACTATCTTTTTCTTAAGTTACTCATGTGGCAATATTGTAGATTATATCCTTTGATAGGTGCTTGGAAAAATTTAGCTTTGTAATTCCTCCAGTAACCTTCACTGCACCTCAACTCTCGTGGAACACTAAAAAGATCATTTCCTCAGACTAGACAAGTTTAGAAGTCATCAAGCAAACCATTTCAGAGCTGTGATGAGGCAAAAGAAAGGGCTAGAAGGAGTTGCAAAACTGAAAGTGTTCAGAAACCTCCCTCCAGCCCCATTTCCGCACAACAGAGTATTCACCTTGAACTACATTTCCTGGCTAAGATGTGCCACGTACAGTTCCCAACAAATTGATTTAACAATGATGAAATTGCAGACTGTGTGTCAAAATCTGATTCATAATAAACAGGAAGCTTGCTACAATCTTAACTCTGGAAGGACAGCCAGTCTTTCCACAGTGCTAACCAGAGCTCAACTCATTTGAAAAATAAAATTAACTAAATTAATAATTCTGTAATTCCCCAGATAATAATCACTCAGACTAAACTGTAGCTTTTACTACAATTTCATTTTCAGCAATTGTGTAGGGCCAATGCCACTGCACCATTTGTAACATGAACTGGGTTCTACCAATATTGATGTGATATTTTGGAAAGTTATGTATTTCTTCATAATCCCAGAGGATATTGAGGGGAATGAAAATCCGTAGCCTGATGGAAATTATTATTTTGTGGGTTGCCTGTTTAGCTTCAAGATGTCATTTGTTAAAAAAAACATGCCTGGTAGGAAATACATTCAATGTGTTCTGAAACAATCCAGTTCAATTTACACACTCTCAGAAAGTCACCACGGGAGAAGAATACGGAATACTAAAACTAAAGTCTTTTCCATTTTGCAAAGCTGGTGTGAGAATTGACCAGCCCAGCACAATATCCACACACGTTCACTCTTTATCATGGTGATACCTGGAGAGGTGGGTAAGGGAAGATTACCCAGGGTGAGCATGCATGCCTGTTTATTAGTGTAGTAGATAGCATCGAAATAAAAAAATATAGAAGTTAATGAAACAGTTTTACGATTCTGACTTTAATCAACCATTTGTTTTTAATCAAACTGAAGAAAATGAATAAATAGCAAATAAAAGCAGGATGCCCCTAAATAGAGTACAGAGAAAAAAAGAGTCCATTTTAAAGATTAATTTCAGAGAAAGAAAGAACGAGTGACTTACCTCAATTACAGGCTGGAAAGAGGCAATGATACACCTACATCCTTCCTTTCTGATGCAACTAATTTTAGGTCTTTTGATAGAAATCTGAAAGGAAATACAAAACACAATTGCATATAGCTGCCTTTCCTGCAGAGTGCCTACACAAAGTAGTAACAGGCTACCAGTAAAAAGAAATGAGTGAACAAATTACAACTCAAAAATATAATTCCTACAAAATAAGAGGAAAAAGAATATTGCTGTCCTGAAAATTCCTTGTATGTCTTACAAAATGTTAAGTGAATGAAGCCATGCAGGAATTAAATGATACAGAGCCAGACTGACCCTTAGAGTTACACCACTACTCTGAATAAAGTGACAACAGGCATCAATTTTGTCTCCATATCAAAGATGACACACTAATCTTGCAAACCACTGAAGAGTTAAACTATAAACATTTCCATTAAGAAGGCAGCTTTGCATTGGCTGAAATACTACAACTTTGCTAACTTTTGTCTCTCCCTAGCAAACTCTGCTCCTTGCTAAAGCAACACTTGACTGTTAAGTGCTTTGGTCGGGAGTTCAGCTACTGACCTGCAATGAAAGCCTTATGTTCAGCTTCAGCGTTTCCTGACAGCAAACAATCTACGGGGAGGGGGAACAGTTTCATGGAATGAACTGTTAAAAAAAGAAAATCCTCACATAAACTATCCCTGAGGGGAAAGAAAGAATCCACAAGCTTTAAACTGGCCGGGCAGATTTAAACGGAAGGGGAAAAAAGGCAGCTCTTTCTGTTGCGTCAAAGAGTCCAGTGTGCAATAGGAACAGTGAACTGAGTTGTTAAACTGGCGAGCCCTCATTGGAGACAGCTCTTCAGTATGCTCTCAGCATCTTTCCCAGAGCTGGCTGGATGCAGTCCCATTCCTCTTACAGAAAAGCCATGCTATTACCAGTCAGACAATCACTGAAAGACAGTTTCAGAACACATGCCATTTAGCTGGCTTTCCGACACAGCATGAGGACAGTTAGATACTCCTTGGCTATGTCTACACTCGCGGCTTCTTGCACGAGTAATATGCAAATGAGGCTAAGCGTGGAATATCGCCGAGCCTCATTTGCATACCTAATGAGCCACCATTTTTTTCAGAAGAGGCTCTTGCGCAGAAGGGCGTCTACACTGCCCCTTCTTGCGCAAGGAAAACCCTCTTGCGCAATGCCGTCCTTCCTGAAAAGTAATAGGTGTAACGGCATTGCGCAGAGGGTTTTCTTGCGCAAGAAGGCAGTATAGACGCTCCTTCTTGTGCAAGAGCCTCTTCTGAAAAAAATGGTGGCTCATTAGGTATGCAAATGAGGCTCAGCGATATTCCACGCTTAGCCTTATTTGCATATTACTCACGCAAGAAGCCGCGAGTGTAGACATAGCCCTTGTGTATTTATGTATAGGAAGTGGGGGAAACATCTCTGCATATTCCAATCAGCAATTTTGTCAATGAACTACCACAACTTGTAAAGAGAATCTTATTAACTGCATAATCTCCCCCTCTTCCTTATGTTAGTCAATGTACTTAGAAAATAGTTCTAGGAAGGGGCTGCACTTATACAATGCTTCTCTTACTTGGGGCGAGACATTCCATAGACCACTGGTGGTTCACAGACCCACTTGTTGGTTGGTTGCCCCCTTTGTTATATCTGGCCAACTCATTGTGTGCAGGGAGGTAGCCCAGGCATAATTAACTAATTGCTTTTATTTCAGAATAGCTATGTAGAGAATAGTCACAATTCAGTTATCAATTGTGTCACCAGTGTGTGCAGGAGGAACAGAAACCAGGTAAAATATCTGGCCGGGGAGAGTAGTACAATAGTTACAGGATGGGCAGTAGCCAAACCTACTATTAAGGCTGCCTAATGCTTTCTATTATAGAGCAGTTTTCAGGTGCCTATAACTTTTGAAATTTCAGCTTCAATGACTGAAATGCACCATACGTGGTGTCTGCATGAAGCTGTTTTTTATAAATTTGATCCAAAAAGGTTTTGCTATTTTTGAGCATGAGATCAACAAATAATCAGTACTTTGGGCTATACTTTTTTTTTTAAATTGAACTTTCGAACAGATCTAGCACTGCAGGTGTTTGGCGCAGAGACCTGGAATGAGAAGGGTAGCCCTGGAGTCAAAGAGATGCCTTTTTCTCCTCCAACAACCTCTCTCTCAGTTTGACCGAGTTATAAGCAATGGAAAATTGCTATTTGTGCATGCATCCCAGGCTGACACACTGATAGGAGAGTAACAGTAGGAGAGAGAGGTGAATACCTTCTGGAAGCAGAACTTCTCTGTCAGCTCCTCCCTAGCAGCCCCAAAGTCCATAGCTTCCTCTCTGTGGTAGCACTGGGCTTTCAGAAAGTCTCTGATGAAGCTCCACACCAAATGCTCTTAAGTAATGTAAGTAGTCATAGGATAAAAATGAAGGTCTCTCATGGATCAATAAGTGGTTCAAAGTCAGAACACAAAGGACAGGAATAAATGGTCACTTTGCACAAGGGAGAGAAGTAAACAGAGGGATGTAACAGGGTGCCCATCTCACAGAAGGCACATTGTTAGGACAATTAATCTGCTAGGCTGCACCTGCATGAGAGCCAGATGGGCAAAGGCAGGCTGAGCTTGTACAAAGGCAGCAAGCTGAGAACAGCAGTGTGCTGCAGGACAGTAGTAATTGACAACTTCCGTGAAATCAATACAGATTTCAAAAAACCGTTTTGAGAAATCAATGAGTAAAGGTACAGGAACCACAGTTAAGTGCAAAAAAAATCATTCAAGGTACTAGAAGAATAAAGAATATTAGGCATGTAAGGAAAGGAGAACTGGCATTAACACAATGGACAAGGAGATTAGGTAGCATACAATTTGCTCTCTGTCCATTATGCTGTTAGGTGGGTTACTTAAGAGCATGCTGAAGTTTAATTGAGAGTAGAATTAGGAAAAAACAAGGAGGAAACATAGCTAGAGAAAGAATAAAGAAGATACAACTGTCTGAGGAGAGATGATGAATCTATGTTTGTGAAACTCACATTAATAGTGTTGCTCTTTCTCCCTCTCTAGCAATCAGACCAAATAAAGAGGGTTATGAGTTTCATACTGCCTCTAAGGGTACATCTACCCATCAATTAAACACCCACAGCCAGCCCACAGCTGACTTGGACCAGGAGGGCTGTAAAACTGTTTTGTAGATGGCCTTAGATTGGAGTCTAAGATCTGGGACCCTGCAGGGCTGTAACCAGGGCAAGTGGGGCAGTTGCATCATAATCAGGGGCACATAGACTCAGTAAGTAAAAATAATAAGCTGCAGAAGTAAAGAGCGCCACATGTGCTAGCCTAAGGAGAGGGGGCACATAATTAATATTTTGACCTGGGCACAAAAATACCTAGTTACGGTGCCAGGCTCTAGGGAGTGTAGCATTCCCTGGTGTACAATCTGGACTGTTGAACAACTGTATCCCCTCAGTTCTCGGCTGTGCAAGCAGCCACTCCGGATCTGCTCTTACCATGGCAAAGGGGGAATGGGGTGGAAAGGGAGAGGTTCTATCACCATGGCGACGGGGGAATACTGTCACCCTGGTGACAGGGTAGGGAAAGGTGGGGCTATGACCATGGCGATGGGGGAATACTGTCACCCCGGTGATGGGGTGGGGAAAGAGAGGTTCTATCACCATGGTGATGGGGTGGGGAAGGAGAGGTGCTATCACCATGGCGACGGGGGAATGCTGTTGCCCCGGTGATGGGGTGGGGAAGGAGAGGTGCTATCACCATGGCGACTGGGGAACGCTGTTGCCCAGGTGATGGGGTGGGGAAGGCGAGGTGCTATCACCATGGCGACGGGGGAACGCTGTTTCCCCGGTGATGGGGTGGGGAAGGCGAGGTGCTATCACCATGGCGACGGGGGAATGCTGTTGCCCCGGTGATGGGGTGGGGAAGGAGAGGTGCTATCACCACGGCGACGGGGGAATGCTGTCACTCTAGTAACGAGGCGGAGGGCGCCACTGGCTGGGCCCCGGGGCCCGCAGGCGGCAAGCGGAGCAGGCAGTCTCCGTACGGCGCAGGCGGAGGCGGGCCACTCTCTGCGCAGCCCCCGAGACGCTGAGGAAGGGCGGGACAGCCGGCTCTGCACCCAGCGCTGCGGCGCCACGCCGGAAGTGCCCCTGCTGCCCGCAGCTAACATGGCGGATGCGGCTACCCGCAGAGCCGCGCGCGCAGCGGCGGTCGAGCCATCACTGGGCGGCTGCCTTGTGTTTTCCGGTGCGTTCGGCGGGCGGGACAGCACGTGGCGGTGACGTGAGGCCCCGTTACTGCGCGCATGCGCCTGAGCGGGAGCTAGAAGCCGGTGGCTGCGCAGGATGTCGGCGCAGGGCGACTGCGAGTTCCTGGTGAAGCGGGCCCGGGACCTGGTGCAGGGGGACCTGTGGGCGGCCAAGGCCTGGCTCATCACGGCGCGGAGCCTCTACCCGGCCGACTTCAACATCCAGGTCAGGGCGGCTGCCTGCCCCAGACCGGCGAGCGGCCCGCGCCCCCTGCCCACAGTGCCTTGCGGCCGCCTCAGACCTGCGTGCGGCCCGCGCCTCGCGCCCCCTGCCCACAGTGCCTTGCGGCCGCCTCAAACCTGCATGAGGCCCGCGCCTCGCGCCCCCTGCCCACAGTGCCTTGCGGCCGCCTCAGACCTGCGTGCGGCCCGCGCCTCGCGCCCCCTGCCCACAGTGCCTTGCGGCCGCCTCAAACCTGCATGCGGCCCGCGCCTCGCGCCCCCTGCCCACAGTGCCTTGCGGCCGCCTCAAACCTGCATGCGGCCCGCGCCCCCTGCCCATAGTGCCTTGCGGCCAGCTCAGCCTCGCGTGCAGCACGTGCCTCGCGCCCCCTGCCCACAGTGCCTTGGGGCCGGCTCAGCCTCGCGTGCGGCACGTGCCTCGCGCCCACAGTGCCTTGGGGCCGGCTCAGCCTCGCGTGCAGCACGTGCTTCGCGCCCACAGTGCCTTGGGGCTGGCTCAGCCTCGCGTGCGGCACGTGCCTCGCGCCCACAGTGCCTTGGGGCCGGCTCAGCCTCGCGTGCGGCACGTGCCTCGCGCCCACAGTGCCTTGGGGCCGGCTCAGCCTCGCGTGCAGCACGTGCCTCGTGCCCCTGCGCGGGACGATTCAGTGACCTGCCCCCTTACGCTGCCCCAGATCCCGTGGGGACTTGGGATCCCGGCTGCAGGGCTGTACCTGTGGCCTCAGACACCCCGCTTGTGGCTGAGCCAGGCTCACCCTGCACAGGGATGCTGGGTGAATTGTCCAAGGGCAAATGGGTTAAACCCCCGGGGGCTGCTCTCGCAGGGCATTGTAGCCACGTTCCCCACGAGGGTTTGATGTGGGTTAATTGACATGCATGGACTTTGCATCTTCAGTGGGTTTACTTTGAGCTTTCATTGGTGCCCTATCCTCTGGGAGATGGGACCCTTGCAGGGTTGGGGGCCTTAGTCATAGGAGACTACCCTGAAAAGTAGAAGCCTATACTTCAGAAGCGATAGTCCAGAGCACTTGGTTTATGGAGACAAAAAAAAGTTTCAGTCCTGGTCAGCTCAAATACTTTCCTTTCTCGTCACCTTTCAGTACAACAAAATTCCAGTCTGGTGAAATAAAAACACAAATGGACTAATGGAGCAATAAGCGATTAATGATGGCAGAGTGTGCTGGCCAGTACTTCATTTTGTTCCCATAATGTCAAAGAAGGTTCAGCTGTACAAACTCATACATGACAGAATTCCTTAACACTTTCAGACTGTAACAAAATATAAATATTACCAAGATCTACTTGAATTACAGAATGATTGTTAAAAATTGCCATTGAGTTGCTGACAAAACCATGGAAAATTGTGGGAATGTAATAATGGATCTTATTATTTACAGTAATAAAGTCCATTATTACTTTTCCACTGTTGGCTGCCTGGAGTGGAGGGTAGGGGGGCCTAAGGCTGATGGTGATGGAGGGAACATGGGGGCTTTCACTGTTGATTGACCGGGGCATAGGAACAGCACTGTAGCTATGCTGGTATATCTTCATTGTATAGATGCAGCCTGTGCTGACAGAAGGATTTTTTCCATCTGTGTCAGGGAACATCATCTCCCTGAGAAACTGGAAGCTAGGGTAATGGAAGCATTCTTCCATCAGTCTACTTGCCTCTATACTCGGGTTTAGGTCTGCTTAACCACATAGCTTGGGGTGTATACGGATTTTTCAAACTTGAGGGACATAACTATGTTAATTTAAATTTATAAGTGTAGATGTGGCCTCATTCGTTAGAATGGTCTCAGTTGGATATGCACTGTTTTTGCTTCTGCTATGCTTGTCTCCTAATTGCATTGTCAAGGCAAATAATCAAGGTTCTATTTCATTTTTTTAAACTTAACAAAACAAACTAGGGAATTCCATAGAAAATCTCCACTGAGAAGAGAGAGAGCCCTGATCCTGCAAACACTTAAGCATGTGTTTGACTTTAGTAGATGTGCTGGTGCTAAAACTGAAGCACGTTCATAAGTGTTTGCATATGGCAAAGGCTATAGAGTGAAGCATAGATAAATTAGGAAATGCCAAAGTTAATGTCACTTGAAGAATGCTGCCATTGTGTGCATGTGATGGTTTTCAAACTTTTTCATAACATGATTCAGAAAAGAGATTGTCATTGACCACCTTCCCAGCTATTCCCAGTTGCATGGCCCCACTAGCTCACTGGTTTATGAACAAATAACATTCCTGTGACAATTACAGCAACAGTTTCCAAGCAAAAGTAATATTTAAGAAGTAACTATTGTACTTTTTATGAAATCTAGCAATGAGGAAGGAATAGTCCACTGCAGGCCCCCAGCAAATGGTTCACAGATGTGTGTTTGGAATCTCTGCAATCTTTGCTTATATCATTGAACTCATTTTTCTCTAAGGCGTTTGCATCATTAATATTTAGATGGAGAGACTGCAGCAAATGAGTTGGTGTGGTACATAGTGAATGAGGTGATGGGACTGGTCATCCCTTCCTCCTTATAGTTCAGATTCTGTTGAATTACAATAGTGTAAATCTAGATTAAATCTTTTAACATACACCATATATGTACACCAAGTGTACCTAGCTGAGAGTTGAATTGTACATGAGGTACAGTGCAGAGGCAGATTTCACTCATTTGAGAGGATAAAACATTTATTCATAAAAATCCAAGTACATTGTGCACTGACAAAGTAAAATTTGTCACATTTAGTTGACTGTGCATCCCTCATCTTCATTTATAATACATTATTTACAAATATGGCACTGCTGCCTTGTTCTCTGTACATGTCTAGTTTGCACACTGAATGAGGCATTGGTTCTGTGGAAGAACCAGCATGTGATCATATAGTACAAATGGCGTGTTGTAATGCATACATTCAGTGGTAGAGAGTTAACTGTAACTTGAATATTTCTTGACTTCAGAGAATTTGTGCCAACTTCTTAGCTGGTGTAAATTAACATACCTCCCCTTTCAAGTCAAAGGAAGGCTGTTGATTTACACCAGTGAAATGTCTGGCCCTTTCACTTTGCACACTTGAATAATCTTTTTACCATGATTTGGTAATAAAATTTGCACAGCTTCATAAATGTATATGGTGGTTTAGAGAAGATTTAAAGACTAAGACTTACCTTCCCCATGAGCTCACAGTTTAACTCCGACAAATATGACATACAGGTCAAGGGTGAAGAAGCAAGGATGCCTGGACTCAGTGAGGAGTTCAACCTAGAAAATTTTCAGAGAAGTGAGATTCAAAGAGGGATTTGAAGGAGGAGAGAATGGGTACTTGGATATGCAAAAAACTGATCAGATTTCTTCAGCAGAAAATTACAAGTGTTACAAACTCCAAATAGGGTAGAGGTATCAGAATCCATCAGGTGAAGATGGGTGTTATGCTCAACTTGTACAGATATTGTCATGTTAAAGATCATGGTTTTGGTTTGCTTTTTAAAACCTTCCTACAATTAAAAATGAAAACTTTGTAAAAGTGTAATTTGGTTTGGCATTTCACTCAGCAAAGACCATAAAAATAGGTTAGTCAGTTTCACTACTTGTGTATATTTGTATGGTGTAAAGTCAACTTTTTGTGTCTCCTTCACTGACACAGTGCAGCACTGTTTTGGTTTAAAGCTTTGCAGCAGGATGTTTATTTGTATAAAAATAACCTTTTTCCAATGGCGTTTTCAATTATTTACATTGGCCTTAAGTGTTGTCAAAACTTAAACCAATTTGAGTAGTTTTTCTGGGAGTAAACTTACTTGGGTAATTGATGGAATTCATTGTATTGCCATTGCTTGTTTTTATTTTAGAGAAGATAAAATATATAGCAGTTAAATTAATATGTTTGTATGGTTACAAATATTTACCATCAGTTTTTAGTTTCTGAATTGAATATGGTTTGTAGTACTTTCAGTATTTACTATTCAAATATGGGCACATTAAGACAAGTTAGTGGCAGCTTTCAATATGGAAGAAGTAAATGGGTACTCGAGTATATACAGTGTGATTAATGTTCCATTCTCTGTTGTTTTAGTATGAAATGTACACCATTGAGAGGAATGCTGAGCGGACAGCATCCGCTGGCAGACTGTTATATGACATGTAAGTAACAGAAATGCTTTTGCGTAATTATCTTTTGGAATTGTACTGTAAATTTAGCTGAACACAGAACTCTAGAAACGTTCCACTCGTCTTTTTCCATGCTGTATAGCACAGTACTTAGATTTTCAGAGGGGATCTTCAGAGATGTAATACTATTGTTACGTTATTTCTATAGGCAAACTAGACAGATCTTACTAATCTTTTAAAAACAAAATCAGCCATGAAAGCAAAATGTTCACTTGCTTTTCTCCATACGGGTGCCTTCATAGCAAGCTTTCTGTTTTAAACTGAATTTGGGATTTTTTTACCTGACCCTTTATTCCAGGTTTGTGAATTTTCCATTCCAGGTTTGTGAATTTTCCAGACCAACCAATGGTGTGGCGGGAGATTAATGTTATTACATCCGCATTAAGGAATGACTCGCAGGATAAGCAGACTCAGTTCTTAAGAGGTAAGTACTCTGTCACCTGAGGGAGGTGGAAACTAGTGGGAATCTAAGAAGAAATCCTCAGGTTTCACAGCTGATTTGGAAGCTGCATCTTAGTCTGATGAACTATCTGTGGTCTGTTGGATACAGTGACTCTCAGCCACAGAGACTCACACTGTTAGGCTTAGGAGACACATGAAGAAGCAGGGCAGGGAGCTGGAATACTGTGAGAAGTGCAGCTACTGGCTCTGTTACCCTGTCAGGATCCCTTGCCAGGAAACAACTTCTTGTTGGCTGGCAGAGGTTTGGTGACCCACAGCTAGCTTGTGAAATTGGGACTTGAATCTGATGAACCAAATGTAGTTTGCTGGCTGGGTACATGCATCAGAGCAGTAAGTGAAGGCTGTGGAGCTCGGTCATATAGAACAGCTTGTATAGTGATTACGGAACCAAATGTTCATAAACACCTCATGAAAATGTATGAGTGTGAACATGTAGACCTCTTATTTCTAGCTAGACACTTTGGTTCTTTTTGACTCATTTTCTCATTTCCCACGATTCTTTGCCATGCCTTGTAATGACACAAGCAAGGCACCAATAAATAAATAGAATGGCTATAATTTGTTGATAATGATGAGACATTCCTGGAAATTGACCCTCTTAAGGGAGAAATAAAGGATGTAGAATCATAGAACCAGTGGGTTAGAAGGGACCGCAAGGGTCATCTAGCTCAGTGTTTCTCAACCTTTCTTTATAAAGTACAATTTTTTTTTTTAAAGGGTAAGTACCCCCAGTACCTACAGGTTTTTAGACACACACAATTTTTTTCTACTATTGCAACACATTTGCTTAAGCAACTTAATCGTAGCTGGGTGGGCGATTAAATTTTTGGGTGTAAAGTACAAAAATAAAGTGCTGTAAAACTTAAAACAAAAATTCAGTTTTTGGTTGTGTTGACATACCCCTCCAGACTTCTCTCAAGTACCTCTAAGGGTACTCGTACCACTGGTTGAGAAACACTGATCTATCCTGACTCTCTGCCAAGATGCATAATTTGTTGTGTCTAAGCCATGCAGGACAAATGGCTATCCAGCCTTTTTGAAAACCTCCACTGAAGGAGATTACCGAGGTAGCTTGTTCCATTGTCCTATTGTTCTCACAGATAGGAAGTTTGTCCTGAGACTTAATCTATATTTGTTCTGCTGTAACTTCAACCTGTTGCCTCTTGTCCTGCCCTCTGTGGCAAATGAGAGCAACTTTTCTCCATCTTTTTATGGTCTCCTTTCAGATACTTGAAGATTGCTCTCATGTCACTCCCTCAAATCTCTTCTTTTCCAAACTAAACATACCCAGTACCTTCAGTCTTTGCTCATATGGCTGCATTCCATCCCTTTGATCTTCCTTGTTGCTTTCCTATGGATCCTTTCCAGTTCCTTCACGTCCTTTGTATAGTTTGGTGACCAAAATTGGACATAGTGCCCCAACTGAGACCTAACCAGCGCCAAGTAGAGTGGTACTGTCCCTTCTTGTGACATGCATGTTATGTCTCTGTTAATGCAACCCAAAATTGCATTTGTATTTTTGCAAGAGCATTGTATTGCTGACTCATATGACAGGCCATTGTCTCATATAAATAAATTAATTATCTACATGCAACATTCATTATTAAAAATCTCAAAGGGAATTCTTCATGAGGCTGCCATCTGTCTTAAATTATTTTGCTGTCACTGTTCCCAGGCATTACTATAATGTTTTTAAGTTTTCTAAATTGTTTTTAAATGAACTTTTATTAACCAAGCACTTTACCCTGAAATATACTTAGAAAAACATGTATATTGTTCTCACGTAGATAAGGGTGCCTTTTCTATTGCAACAACTATGCTGTACTATGATAGCGCACGATGGCATGACTTTTGTCATTGTGAATTACAAGGCAGCATTGATATTTTGCTCCTTTCCCTGTCCCAGTTCAGACTGGTTTTTATTTCAATAGCTTTTTTTTTTTTTTTAAGGTTTATTTGAGACCCTTCCTGGTCGAGTTCAGTGTGAAATGTTACTAAAGGCCACAGAGCAGTGTTTTAATACACTAGAAAGGGCAGAAATGCTATTGCTGCTTCTACGACGCTTCCCAGAGACTGTGGTGCAGCATGGGGTAAGAGAAAACTTCGCTCCTTTTCCACTGTTAACAATCTTATCAGTCCATACCTTTGTGTCCACCTTATGTGCATTGTCAGATGAGTGTAAGTTTTTTAAACTCCAAAATTGCTGATGACATTTCAGGCAACTGTCATACCTTCAGGCACCAATTGAAAGGTATAAGGATTAAATTAACCCAAGAAAACAAAGCAGTCTCTCTTTTTTGTAAAGTCCATACGTAAAAAGTAAGCCAGAATAGTATAAAAAGAGATTGTACTCTCATGTTAAAATGAAATGTAGTTTACTAGAAAATGATACTGCATCACTGCTTTGTCAGTTACTTCTTATTTAGTAGAAGAGAGAGACAGTGAGCTTACTGAAATATATCCTGCAGTATATTTTTCCTTTCGGATTTGTCTTCTGATACTGACTTCACATATACTAAAACATTACTGTTTAATTGTAAAGTGTAAATGAAAATTGCCCGGTGTACTAATCTCAGGACATGATGGAACGCTAGTGATGTGAGTATGTTTGCTCAATTGCTTTGAATCTCATACTTCCAAAAACTTCTGAAAGTACTGAGTAGACACTCATTTTAATCCCTTACACAGGTGGGCCTTGGAGAAACTTTATTAGAGGCTGAAAATATTGAGGACCAAGAATCCCCGGTCAATTGCTTTAGGAAATTATTTGGTAAGAAAATACAAGTGTGTCTGTTTTATTATAAAATTGAATGGCAAAGCTTGGTATCATTTAAGAACTCTTCAGCCTCAGGTGGTGTTGAAAAAATCTTTTAAATTTAATGATGTGTGTGAAATGAGTTGGCAGTCCTTAAAGTGGATGTGTGGAGAATTCTTGGATTAGATCGTCAACCTTGCTGTCACACAAATTTGGCTACTGTTAGTATACCATCTGTTTACTGAAATGGTAGACTGAATTCTAAGGTACTGTATACTCATGGAAGCCAGCACTTAGGACTAATTTTATGTTGGGGAAATTTTCGAAACAGTTTTAAAACCATTTAGAGCCATAGTGGACACCCAGTTTAAAACAGCCTGACCCAGTTTTGCTGATGTGGTTTCAAGACAGTCTGGCCTTGGAACAGATTCAGAAAAAAATCAGGCCACCTTAAGCCAAGTCTACTCTACGGTTCAAGTTGATTTGAAAATCATTGGAGGCTCAACTACTTTAAAAACTGGGCAACAACTGGACAGCATCCGTGAGGCATTTAGTGGCTAACTGTTGTGGTGTTTGCTGTGGTGTACTGAAAACTGCATTAATATGGCACTTTCACTTTAAGGCTTGCAGGCTAGATAGCTGTATAAGACAGTCCATAATCTGGATAGTTAGTCTTCAGAAAGCAGCCTTTGTCTGTCTCTGTTTTGGGATTTTCCTGTGTTATTCTGAATTCTAAAAAATAAAGCAGTATTACATTGCAGCCTTCCAGCAAAAGTGTTTTATATTTTTATTAGATTGTTCTGTGTGTATGCCATGAAGATATTTGGCTGGACAGAAGATTCTGGAAACTTGCATTGTTTGAGTTTGAATTCTTTATGTAGCCAGAACAAGTAACAGAAAAAATAAACTGTTTGCTTTTTTCATCTCTTAGTCTGTGATGTTCTTCCTCTAATCATTAACAACCCTGATGTTCGGCTACCTTCCAGTTTGCTGTACAAGTACTTAAACAAAGCAGCAGAATTTTATATTAATTATGTAACTAGATCTACACAACCCGAAAACCAATATCAAGGTAAGAACATCTTTAACAAATTATGTTAAAATCCTCTTAGATTAGTGTACCTGAATAAGGTATTCATTTTATGGAATATCTGCCACTAAATTGGGGTAATAAAATCATTTTACAGTTGCACTGAATCTTTCCTTTGATTTCAGAATGCTAAATAATCCTCCGAACATGCCTGTAAGGAGGGTAAAAGATAAGGGATCATTATATCCACTAATGAAATGCAGCCACTTCAGTAAAATAATGCAGCAGATACTTAATGGCCCTTTCAGGGCCCCAAAGCAGTTCAGGGTATGAAAGAGATTCATGTCCATTTGAAACTGTGATGTGAATTTTTTTGTTTTTAGGCTAGCAAAATATCATTACCTGTGTTGAAACTTAGCTATGTGCATCATACCAGGTTAATTCCCTAACTCTTTACAAATCAATCTCCACTTTTGACATATTTTGAGTGGGGCTGTGAAGCAATTTTTACTTTCTTTGCTTTTCTGCACAACATAATACATTCCTGTCATTCATTATCCAAGCATTATGCACAAAGCGAGACTAGCAAATATGGGAGGGTTAGGTTAACAAGGTGATTGTAAGTCATGCATATTTCATTACTGCCTCATTTTCCATAAACGTGTGTGGGCAAGGGGAATCTAAAGTCTCCTTCCTTAGTCTCTGCTGTAGTAGTAGTAGTGCCCAGCTGCTTGTTACAATGAGCCATAGTAATTGGTATATTTGTTTATAACTAGATCTCTTCCTTACAAACAGACTTTTTTAAAGAAGCTGATATTTTCCTTTTCCTGTGTAGTGTCCCCTACCTAGAATTCTTTTGGCTGCTGACTCATGGGGCCAAAAATGTTAGTCAGTGCCCCTGTTTGAAGTTTAAGCCTTCAAGCTGGCATGCTCAGCAGTACAGTTCCCCTAATAGGAGGCGGACTTTTTGGCTTATTAGGAAGAAAAAAATATCATCTGCTAAATTCCAACACCTGCATGTTCTGTAGCATCTGTGGTTTCCTGGGAGGTTCCTAGTCCAAAGACTAACCAGACAGGCCACTGCTGTGCTTGTCCACGGGGTGGTATGCAGATGAAACAGTGATGGACCTTGTTGAAAAATAATTGTAATAGAACTCTTCTGCTGCTTAGAACTTAAGGCCAAATGTAAAATAAATGATCATGCAACTGCCTTTGGAGTATGTTTGATACAAGTTAAGAAAGATACAGAGATCTAAGACAGATGAGATGTCTTTCTTCTTTATTCTAGGTTCACAAGATACCTCTGATCTCATGTCCCCCAGCAAACGTAGCTCTCAGAAGTACGTAATAGAAGGTCTGACTGAGAAATCATCCCAAATTACAGACCCGTGGGAGAGGCTGTTTAAGATACTGTCTGTCGTGGGAATGAGATGTGAATGGCAGATGGATAAAGGAAGAAGGTGAGAAATGTGTAATTTTTTCTCCTAGGAGAGTTTGGCTTTTCATTTCTTCAATAAGCTGGACTATAGAACAAGTTGAATTTTAAGTTGTGCTGTATAATTTCAGCCCAGTATATTTCTCAAAAGCATACAACCCATAACATATCTGCCAGGACTCTGTAAACATTGCCCACATAAGGAATGACTCAGTTGCGTGGTCTACACTAACACCACCACTAGGTTGGTGCTGACAGACATGAGCAATGGATACAGCCAAACTTCTTCATTAACATTCCCAAGGCACGAATGCTGAATTGCAAATGGAGACCAGAACAAACTGCATTCATCGCTGTATGTAGACAGTGCATTTGCCCTTGTTTACACTGGCATTAAACTATGTTCTGTATCAGTTCACCTTCACCTGTCGCTTGTTGTTCCCAGTACATGATTTACTGGTGTAGCCAGCGCTTATGTTTTTTTCCCTTGTCTGCTAAGTACATTAGTATCCCTCTTAACTGGTGAGAGGAAAGACTTTCCAGTTTTTCCTAGGAAGTGCAAGTGCTAGAGTTATGTGGATCTTTGACTGTTGCTCAGTAATTTTGTCTGATTGTCTGCTGAATACATGATATTTGCTAGAGTAGCAAGAGATGGTAACATCCTTTTCGTCCCCTTCCCACTCCCCATCTTACTAATAAATTTGAAATGTTATTTACATTTGCTTTTCTTGAGTTTAGAAGTCTTTCATGTCTTTTTTTGTTTTGTTTTGTTTGTTTGTTTTTGTCTTTGACTATGTCTCTTATCTTGTAGAAGTTTTGGTGATATTTTACACAGAATGAAAGACCTCTGCAGATATATCAGTAATTTTGATAATGAAGCCCATGCTAAGTATAAGAATCAAGTAGTGTATTCCACCATGCTGGTCTTCTTTAAGAATGCATTCCAGTATGTTAACAGCATCCAGCCGTCTCTCTTCCAAGGTCAGTTTTTAAAACATGAGTGAATAAAGATCTTTCAGATGTAAACAATATAAAAATCTTTCTGGGACTGCTGTTGTAAGCTTTAGAAATTATTTCCGGTCATGGTAAATGTCTTAGCCTAAATCTCTACCTATGGGTTGTATCTGGCATATCTTCTAGTGCTGTACTTAAAGGTGAGATCCAACCTCTTTTCCCCTTTAACTATTGCTCATAATGTTCTCAAACTTACTCCATTCATCTGAAGAAGTGGGTTGTGCCCATAAAAGCTCATGATACCATCTACATGTTTTGTTAGTCTCTAAGGTGCTGCAGGACCAGCCGTTGTTTACGTTTTTTCAGTTACAGACTAACATGGCTATCCTGAGACAATTGAAAAATAGGACACTCATAAATCAGGAAATGTATAGTTAATGCTAGGGTGACGATATTTCCCTGTGCTGAATACAGGACACCTGGTAAAATTACTGGTATCCAAGCAAGTTCAACTGCAATCAGTCAGAACTATGCAGTCCAAACGTTCAAACTAGCATCAGGTTGACCGAGCTCCTGTTCAAAAGAAATACAGGTTGAAACTCTCTGATCCAGGACTTTCTGGTCCGGCAACATCCTCCTGGCAGGACCACAGATGTTGCTGGAGCAGAGAGCCCCCGGCGCTGGCCAGGGAGGCCAGCAGTGGGGTTGGCTGCCATGAGGGAAGGCTGGTGGCCCCCAAGGAAAGCCCAAAGGTCAGCAGCAGAGGGGCTGGAATTGACCATCCCTGGTCTGGTTAACTCCCTCAGTCTTTAAGGCTTTAGGGTTCACAGGGGGAGAAGTTACTCACCCTCACCGTCCCCTACCACTGGGCTCCCAGGATGGATCCACTGTCCTGGTGCCTGATATTGTGTCTTCCCAAGGCAAAGGGTCATGTGCCCGTCCTAGCTTTCTGCCAGGGTTCACACTGGAACATGGTCAGCAGCAGCCGTTGGCACGGTGTGGGAGGGAAGGAACTGGAGCTGCTTCCAGTGTCATCAGAAGTGGGAGAAGGGATGACCTGGCCCGTGTCCCTGTAGAGTTCGTCTCTTCCCCTTGCCTCTCCATGGCTGGGAGCAGCTTGTCCCTTCCCACTTACACTGTGTTAAAGGCAGCTAACGCTTCCAGGCTGCTACAGCTACAGACATTACCCAGCTGCCTCCTGTCCCCAGCTACTGTGCGGGTAGGCAGGGGCTAACCCCTAAAGCTGTAGGGACTTCAGTAAATGTGGCTCAAGAGGTGGCTCAGCAGGGGAGGGCCTTAAGGGATGAATTAGCCCTGTGCTCCCTTGGGGCAGAACACAAAGTGGGTGAAGAGGGTGCTAATCCCCTGCCCCGGAGGCTGCTGTGGAGCCTGCAGATTCAGGATGTGAACCGGCTCAAATTCGTGTGCTCTTCTTGTTTCCCCCACCTCTCCATAACTTGGCTGAGAGGTTTCCCCATGCTGATTTCTGCCGAGCCATCTAATACCGGTGCAGTGCAGTGCAGCACACTATGGCACATGGAGGTAATTCTTTCCTACCTCAGTTTTACAAACGACTAAACTTCAGCACTGAGACCTTAAATGACTTGCAGGGGACACGCAGAAAGTCTGTGGCACAGCTGGAAGTAGGATTCAGATTGCCTGACTCCCATTGCTATCCTTTACCCACAACTAAGCTTCTTTGGGAATCTGGTCACGAAAAGGGGTAGAGGAGATCGGCAGCCAGCTAAAAGCTTGATCCCACACATTTGAAGGCAGCAGGAGGAGGCCATAAGCAAGCACATTATTAAGGAAAGCTTGCAATGAAACAACTGCATTCCTCTTTTGAGGCTTCAGTGGCCATTAAGACTCTGCTCTGTTTTCCCGTGAAGAGTTCTTTGGGAATTTTTCTTTGGTTGCTGCTTTTAGGGCTGCTGGCCAACTGAAACAAATGACTGGTGTTATTTAATGATTGCTTTTAATTGAAAGTTAATGATGCTTGAAGATAAAATTCTTAAAACTCTGCCTTATCTTGTGACTGCTCCATTAGAAGGGGATTCCAAGATCTTCTGAGAGCTTTGAGCAAATCCCCATGACTTCTGGCAGAGGATACGATACATCTCCCTTCAAAGCAAGTTCTATCATTGTGTCAATGTGTAAAATAAGCTGGCAATTTGTTGAATTACTTTAAATTATTCTGCCCAACAAGCAAGAGTAATAAACCTCGAAGCAGGCAAATGGTCGTTTAGTTCAGTTTAGAGCAAATTTTAATTTCATTTTTAAATATAGGGCCAAATGCACCAAATCAAGTTCCGTTGGTTCTCCTTGAGGACGTGTCCAGTGTTTATGGTGATGCAGATATTGATCGCAACAAGCACATACATAAAAAGAGGAAACTTGCAGAAGGAAGGGAGAAGACAATGGTAACTCTTTTAGACTATTCCATTCTTAAGAGAAATGCTATCACTATTTGAATATGAAATATTAGGAATTTATGCTTATGACCAAAATATGCCAGGAAGGAGACTTTTGGTTAGAAGGAAGAACAAAATAATGTTACTGGCAATACTGCAGTGTGCTAGTATCACGTGAAAGCCGTTGAACTGAGATAATTTGCTACTTGTTTGTTTTCAGGCAGGAATTCCACAGGTAAAATGCCACTGCATAACAGCCTGACCTGGCTTGTAATAACTGCTGTGCATGTGCTCTGTCTCTTTCATAGGAGACGAATACTATTTCATGGAATTATATCGCTGGTAAAAGTGCACGTTTTTAGAACAGTTACATCTGATTTGCAGCAGGCCAGGATGGTTTTGGATTGACTGAGAAGGTTTAACTTTTATTTACTTCATTAATTATTCTACTGTAATCTGGGTCACATTACCACAGTTGGACCATGCGTGATGGAGTGAACTCTTTAGAGATGCTGTTTTAAGATGATGTGGCACTTGGGACCATGATAGCTTATTTTTAGAATACAATGCCAAATTCTTTCACTATTTTTCATTTTTTTTACTGACATAGTAATATTTAATATAAAACTAACGCTAAGTGTAGAAATAGTGAGAAGTCTAGTCTGAAGATATTTGTACTGGGGTTACCTGCTTGGAAGCCTATTCTCAGTGTTGCAGAAGTTCCACAAGGTTCTTTTGAAAAACATTTAATTAATGACCGCGAAATGTTTTGTCTATACTGATCCTCAAGCAGAGTTCGGATGATGAAGACCCTGCTGGGAAGGGGAGAAGTCGCCACATCACAATAAATAAGACAGACCTTGCAAACTCTATTGAAGTTCTAGAGAGCTTTAAACTGGCAAGAGAGAGCTGGGATCTTCTCTATTCTCTGGAATCACTCGATAAAGGTGAGGATGATTGCAGGTAGTTCTGTTTACAGTTCCTTGCTATAGATGTGAATTGTTTTACTGTTAAAATACAGTTCAGATATTTCTGTAATTTCCCACTGTTTTGGAAGCCTAAATGGTTTGAGTCTGTGAATTAAGACGGGAAGCTTTATTAATTGTCTTGGCATTTCGGTTTATTAGTTTTTTCAGCATCCTCCATACTTCTGTGCTTGAAAGCCGCTTTTGCCTAAGGTAGCACATAGGGAGTAGTGGAAGAGAGAGAGAGATGGGAGAACATAGTACCAAATGGATTCCAAAACCTTAAAGGTTTGTCCATCTGGTAAAGACACAAAAGTTGACGGGAGACCGCTAGTGTGGAGATATTACCTGAAGATTTCCATGTAACAGATAATTTCTTCAACAATTGTTTCTATGAAGATACTTACTGGGTCCTTTTTTCTCCTGACTATCATGGTTTGTTGTTTGGGAGAAGCTTATATTACAAATATTACTAGTCAGCTGTATTTAGACAGGCTGAATACTGTGGTCCTGACAAACAACATGATCAATAGAAAAATAGTAGATTAGAAAAGGTCCTACATTTGAAATTTTTTTGTCCTCTTATTTTTTCATTCTTATTATTAGAGGCTTTTTAAACCAAAGCTTTGCAATGCTTCCCTTCCTAAGACTATTTTTTTTGATTGTGTTCACAGAATTCACAAGAATTTGCTTGTCATGGAAAACAGATACCTGGCTTTGGTTACGAATCTTCCTAACGGATATGATAATTTACCAGGTAAATGAAAGAATGAGATTTAGATTTTGCATGGCCCAATGTATCTGCGTTAGGGATCAAAGATGCAGCTCTACGTTCCTTTCTCTAGTGCACCCTTTTAGGTTTCAGGCCCTGTATCTTCTCTCCTCTCAAGGTGGAATCCCTCAATTGTCCTACCCACAAACCAGATCCATGGCCTACAAGCCCCCTTGTTTACCAACAACCCCAGCCCTTTCTCACCACAGCAGTTTGGGGCCAGGTGAGAAGCGCCAGCTGCAGCCAGCACAGCCAGAGGAGGGGTGCATGTCCACCAACTGGGGGACGGGGACACAGACAGACAGACTGACTGACTGAAATGTAAGGTAGATAGCTGTCCTTTTCTCCACCCCTGCTCCTTGCTGGCCCAGTGGGGTGTTAACTGTTCCGGTCCCCATCTCTGGCCCTTTGCTGCCCCCCTCTGGTCGTTCTACAGTATAATTTCCTATCCGACTACTCCCTTTCCATTTTATGAACAACAATAACATTCCAGGCACATCTCATTGTCTTGGCAGATCCAAATCCTGACCTTGCTTTCAGTTAGGATAAGATGAAGCTGCCTACCAAATTTGGTGGTCCTAGCTCTTACTGTTTAGGTGGAGTCCTTGAACAAATAGACTCTCAGACATGCATTTCTAAAATATATAGTAAGATAAGTGCATCTAATCCTTGATTTATGATGGCACAGCTATATTGGTTTAGAAAAAAAATCACACTCCTAACCAAAGTAGCAGGCAACAGCATAGAGCGGCAGGCGGCTCTCCAGGAGCCAGTGCATTCTGGGAGCCAGCTTTTATGGAGCTTTTATCATGGAGGTTAGGTCCATAAAAGGCTATTAGCCAGGGGGTAGGAATGGTGTCCCTGGCCTCTGTTTGTCAGAGACTGGAGATGGATGGCACGAGACAAATCGCTTGATCATTGTCTTCGGTCCTCCCCCTCCGGGGCACCTGGCACTGGCCACTGTCGGCAGACCGGCTACTGGGCTAGATGGACCTTTGGTCTGACCCAGTATGGACATTCTTATGTGTGTACCTGGAGCCTGCATGTAATCATGAACGTTAACCGATGAGCCCAGGCTCATTGGTTAACCATTTACATGGTTACACTTTCAAATCCGTAGTCTGTGGCCCAGATTACCTGGATGATGCTTCTGTATGCTAGGAACTGTCCGTTTCCCCAGGTCTTGCAGAGGAGTTGCTGGTTCTGGAAATGGTAAACCCTGCTGAGGAAGCCTTGTTTCGTGAGGCATATGAGCTGACATCTTTCCTGACTGCTGACCATAGGTTAAAGTGCCAAATTGATACACCAGAGACACAGTCATGTGGTCATGCACTGAGGACACTTGGGTCCTTTGGGTTTTGGCTGGAATTCTTCAAGACTGGAGTCCACAAATACCTGACTAGAAATAGCCGTTTGCTCTTGTTGCAGAAATAATCCCGGCAGCTTTGACTTCTTGGGCTACCGGTCATCTCAATGTAGGTGTAAATTGGGACCAAGTAACTAAAATATTGGGGTACCTGCTGGATTTGAGAGTTTAAAAACAGCAATTTAGGTGTAAAAATGTTTGTCTAAAAATGAAGATTGAATAGTCCCTTTTGGATTTAACACAAGGAGTCTTGCCCACTCTTATGCTTGTTCAGTAAATCACTCTGTTCTTCAGGCAGTCTGCCATAAAAAAGTTTTTAAATTTTAAAATAATTTAAAATCTGTCCTCCCAGTACAGGCAAGTGTACGTCTAATGAGTAATTGAGAGAGACTTCCAATGAAGCAGGTACACAAATTGTGTACACAAGAACAGAGAGGGAATGAGACAAATATATATAAAGAGAGTAATTATTTTTCACAAATTAGACCTATATCTTTCCTTGTCACTAGCTCACAAATGTACCCTTCTCCTATTAGGCCATAACTTAATTATCATGTCATTTTGAAATCTACAGTACTCAGATTGTCTCCAAAACTGAGGTTATCTAAGGTAGGATTAGCTCCTTTATTTCCCTGTAAAGTGTGTGTGAGAAGTTTCTGTTTAATTTTTTTAAAGGGTCAGTATAAAAAAGCAGTGACCAGCCTACATCATTTAGCAGCTCTTCAGGGATCTCATTCTCAGCAGCAGATCACAGGCCAAGGATCATTCCTAGAGACTCAGAGAGCACTTATCCAGTTAGCCACTTGCCACTTTGCTCTTGGAGAATACAGAGTAAGTACAGTGTATGGCCCCCGCTTCCCACCTTCCTCTGGACTGCTAGCCCTGTGTAGGGGTTCTAAGCTTTCCTGCTTCCAGCAGGAGATCAGACCTGCCGCCTGAAGCCAGGAGGGCACTGCATCTCCGCCCATGCCCCTGAATGCATGGCAGAGCTGCCAAATGTGTCTCATGTGAAAGCGGTTCTGTTTGGCCGTGTGTCTGAGCTGGGAATGCCCATGCTGCCAAATGTTTGCGTTACTTCTTAGATTAACCTTAATTTTAAATCCCCTTCCTTTTTAAATGGTAGGTTTGATAATTGCAACCTTTGTCTAAGAATTCTGATGTTTATTGTTGCCATATATCCTTTCCTGTAGTTTTTAGTGCTGATCACATGGAAGTGATTAAGGGTATGCTGGGGTGGGGGTGGAGAGCTGGCTGGTGATAAAAGGGTTATTGGAAACCTAATCTTACTTTCTGGAATATGATAATAGAAATGAGTTGCCACCTGACATCTCAGCAGACCTGGAGAATGAGATTGTCTGGCATGACTTCTTAATACAGTTTAGCTTTGGAATATGTATTTTACACTGTATTATTATTACTATGGTAGTGCATAGAGAGTGCAGCCAACATGAGGCCCTGGGTGCTGTGCAGGATACAAATGCAGTATTATTCCCTGTCCCAAAAAACTTAGTCTAAACAGACAAGACAGACCTAAGGTAAAGTGACTTGGCCAAGGTCACATGGCAGGTCGGTGGTGAAGCTGAGTAAAAGCCAGATTACCTGAGTCCCATCCTACACTCTCTCCACTGGCCCCTATTTCTCCTCTACAGATAAGGATTTCTAATGAAAACAGGGTTCTTTAAAATGTTTTCATCTGATTTTATATCCCTCTTGTGTACTTTGATTTCTTAATAAATTCGGAGAAGGGTTTACAGCATTCCTGCAAGTGCTACCAAATTGCAGTTTTGACTTTTGGGGGATAACTTCTCTAAACAGGGACTGAAAAAAGCCTTAATTTAATTAAAAGCTTCCAGAAACAGTGAAAACATTTTGAACTCTAAAAGTAAATTTGTTTTAAAATACAAATGGAATATTTCTGTACTTTTGACATGAAAAGCACAGTGAAAGAACTAAGCATCTTCTCTTAAAGGGAGTAATTTCATCAATTCATGTTACAGTTTTTTCTCTTTGTCCAGACAAATTAGATTCGTTTGCCCACTATTCCATTATATATAAATTCTGTTAGGTAGAGAAGTTCTGTGTTGCCATTTCTGCAGCCTACTGCAAGCTTTCTAAATCATCATTCTGTTGCTGATAAATCTGGATTTAATTGTACATTAATAATCTTGAGTCTCTAAATCTTTTTTATTGTCTCTTATAGTTGACATGTGAAAAAGTACTTGACCTCATGTGCTACATGGTGCTTCCTATACAAGAAGGTGGTAAAACACAAGAGGAGCAGCCTAAAGTGAAGACTAAATTCAGGAAAGGTATGGGGATTTTGGGGGTTTCACTTCCAAACAGCTGTCTAGAGAGAGTTTGGGAGTGGGGCAGGAATTGTGAGATTCCCACTGACATAAATTATAGTAAAATCTTTACACTGTGCTCTGGACAGTGTTTCAATATGCATGTTGTATGTATGTTTGTCACTAATATATATGCATTAAGCTTTCGGCGTTTTCCTTATGTTGCATTGTAGTGTGAAAGTTCTGATGTCAATGGGAGAGCATTGGTTTCACCCTGTCCCAGTATTGCCAGGACAAATCTTATTACACTCAGCTCAGTTTTAGAACACCCTTGTCTGTATCCTAAAGAAAACAAGCTGTACATTAGTGTTGTGGAAAGAGATGGTGTTCCTTATCCTCCTTTGTCTTTGATAAATGCTTTGTCATGAACAGGACGTGACTGTAGCAGAATACACAGTCACAGCACAAGAAAGGAGAAAAGACAGGCTTTTAAAAATTACTGAACATTTTAATCAGTCTGATTGTGCCTCCTGCTTCCCATTCTGACTTGTTAATCAAAATGACAGGATTATATAACGCGCATAATCATGTAATAGAATTTCTCTATTACAGGTTCTGATCTAAAACTTTGGCCATGTACCAGTAAAGCTATTATGCCATATTGCCTCCATTTATTGCTGGCTTGTTTCAAGGTAAGTTAGAGTCAAAGCTCCATATTCTGTGCGCATATTAGACCTAAATTATCCTGCACTGTTCCCAAAATTATGGGGCACTACCCTCTTCTTGCCCACATCTAGTACAGTACATTGGTAACTGTTATCTTCGTGCTACTCACTTAATTTGGCAGTTGGTCTGGATAGAGGTTTTGGCAGTTGGGGGGGCCCTGAGGCTTTTTGTACCCAGGTAAACATGACAGGTGGTTCGTCTGCATCAGAGGGTAGTTTTTATTCTTTGTATTGGGAGGGAATGACTGTCCTCTTTCCCTCTCCTTTTGGAATGGGAAGAAGTGACTAACTTAGGAGAGGCTGAATTCCTCATGCTAGCAACTCTCAACAGCAACTAGCTGCCCTCTCACTCGACCGAGTATCTGGCTGTACTCAGTCTGTGCCACTCTTTGTTTTGGACACTGGGTGTAGTCTTTTGTTTTGATGTTACTAATCTGTACAGTGAATCTTTTTTTGTTTTTATTTTACAGCTGAGAGCTTTCACAGATAGCAGAGATGATATGGCTTTGGGTCATGTGGTTGTGTTGCTTCAGCATGAATGGCCAAGGGGGGAGAACTTGTTCCTGAAAGCCATCAACAAAATCTGTCAGCAGGGAAATTTCCAGTATGAGAATTTTTTCAACTATGTTACAAGTATCCTTGTATCAGTGCAACAAAAAAACTCAAACAAAACAAAAAACAAAACCCAAACGCCCCCAAAAACAGAATCCTCTTTATTTGCTTTTCCAAGATACCCAATTCCTCATTTATTTACATATTATACAAATCTCTTGTAGTCATTGGGAATGCATAATGTACAACTCAGAGTAGAATTGGCTATAAAACAGATGTGTGACTCCTGCTGGTACCTGGAGAATATATATCCCTACATTATTGTCATTCCTCAGTTTAATAAAATGGCTGTTTGTGCTATTTACAGATAAGTGTCCCAGCACTTCCATTACAATCAGGGGTTACACTGGATCATTATGCTGGAGTTTTTCAGCTAAAAAATGAAAATTGTGGTATGCAAGTTTCAGAGATCCAAAATCTTGTCACTTTCACTTTGCAGCTGTTTGCAGATTGTGTGGTCATATTTTCAGAATTGGTTGTATGCATGTTCATACAAAACATGTCAGATGCCTGCATAAATCAGGTATGCACATGCATATATGGTCAGCTAAGTGTATAACTAGACTGATATCTAATTGCAATAATTAAACAATGGGATCTAACTGCAATTATGGATCTCTAACTAAAATTCTGTTCTTGTGTGCAGCAACTATGGGAGATGTTAAGGGAACAAACTAGGGTAGTGGCTTTCAGATTTTGGTCTGTGGTCCCTTGGGGCAATAAATACAATATTTATATTCCAATTAATTTATAGTTATATGATACAATGAGGAAGTAAGCAGTTTTTTAGTAATAGTGTTCTATGGCACTTTTGTGTTATCAGTAAGTAGTTTTTAAGTTAGGTGTAATTTGGGTGTACATAAGACAAATCAGACTCCTGAAAGGTGTACAGTAGTCTGGAAAGATTCAGAACCATTGTGTTAAACTATCAACATGTTATTTGTATATCAAAGAACTGTGTGTTACAGATAACTTTATCTTATTTCTGGCTGACCTTTCATCAGGTATATTATTGCTTCAGTCTTTTTTGTGGGAGATTATGAAGGCCTGTGTGTTTTAACAATTTTTTCTATGAAGTCCTGAACCTTTTCTACAGATATTGATATGCTGGAGGAATTTGCATATTTAAGAACACAAGAAGGAGGAAAGATTCATCTGGAATTGTTGCCAAATCAAGGAATGTTGATCAAGTAAGGGAGAAAAAGATTGTCTATTTCAAATGATCTGAAATGCGTTCTGGTTGTCTGCTTGATGTGATGCTATGGCCAGCATGTTTGTGATACAGTATTTCTAACATCTAGGAGGTCAAACAAGAATATAGGTTTATAGCTGTTCTACCAAATTCAGGTCATCTTGGTGCATTTCAACTTAAAGCTTGTCTAGCTGCGTTATTTGAATTGTGTTGCACTGGAACAACTGGCATTTACCGGGTACTGTATTTTTCATCGTGAAACTTGCATGGTAAAGATATCCTTAACTAATTGGGCATCAGCTAGAACATATTAAGAACTATAATTACAATTATTAAGGGGAGAATCGGTTTTATACAGTTTTGAAAGCTCACATGGAGCTCCGTATAAATTACACTCAGAGTAAACTTAATTATCCACTGGCTCCAGACAGAGGTTTTTTCATCTCATCTGAGCTCACATGCTAAGCAGAATCCAGCTTGCTTATTACAGAGTGCTGCAGGAAATCATTTAGGTGATTCAGTAGGAAGCAAACTTCCCTTTGAGTCAGACTGGACCAGTACTCTTAGCAAGGTCTTGGAGGCAGAAGTGCCCTTGAAGGTCCAGAAAATTGGTCATAAAGAGCCATTGTCACTTCTACAAATGTTGAGGTGTTAAAACCTCATGTCCTGGGCAAGTTCCAATGTGTTCAGTGATGTTCTGGCTACTAAAGTTCCCACTACTGATGGGTTTTGAAAAACAGATGCTTAAAGTTAGATCACCAAGTCCATAGTGAGGTTCCTTGGTAAAGTCTGGCCTGATTTTCAAAAGTGCTGTGCATCCAGGAGCTCCTGCTGAAGTCAGCTGGACCTGTGAGTGCTTAAAACTTACACACATACTGAGAGGTTGGGCTGAGGTGGTGTATTGTGCCCAGTTATTTATGGTGCCCGAGTCAGCCAAGTGGAGACCTGGTGGTAGTCCATCATCAAAATAAATCCAGTGGGTTCTAGTCAAGGTTATGGGCTAGGAATGATGAGTCATCTGCCTCTTTCCTCTGTGATGTGCTCTCTGGTGGCTTTTGCATACATTCCTTTACCTCTGACACTAGATTATCTGCAGTGATGGGAGTTCAGCCACTGAGTGCTTCAAGCTCCACTGCAGGTAAATCCTCCTTCACAATTATACTGTTTGCTGCATCCACTGAGCGCAAAAGTGACCCCTTAGGAAAGGGGAAAATGGGACTGTCTGACAAGGAAAGAGTTACTAATTTTAGGTTCCTTTCTTTTTCAAAATCTGGTTTTGTCACTTTTGACTTGATTTGTTTTTTTCTTCTCTACTCCCAAACATATAGTTGTAAGTAAAATCTCATTCCTAGTGTAAACTGAAACAGATCTTAAAGTTATAACCTTATTATAATATTATATGGAGATATGCCTATCTCATAGAGCTGGAAGGGACCTTGAGAGGTCATCGAGTCCAGTCCCCTGCCCTCACAGCAGGACCACGTATCATCCCTGACAGATTTGCCCCAGATCCCTAAATGGCCTCCACAAGGATTGAACTCACAACCCTGGGTTTAGCAGGCCAATGCTCAAACCACTGAGCTATCCCTGCTCCCTAGTGAGATTTCTATACTTGACTCTAGAGTTTATCCAAACATTTCCATCTTGATCTTGTGGTTTTTATTTCTTACTTACCAAGTTTGAAAGATCCTCAGTTTTATTTTGTTGTATTAGCTCTTTACTAGTCAGCATCTTAATAATCTTGAACAGTCACTTCTCATTTAATATCAGATAGCAAGAATCAAGTTTCTAAATCTGGGATATGCCTGGAATGTCACGCAGTTTAACAGTTTTTGCTTTGCGTTGGTGTATCTCACTGCCATTTTCTATCCAATATTTAAAAAACAAAGATGCCTCTTGTTAAAGTATCACATTTTCTTGGTGGTACTTCACAATTTGTTAAAAATACAGGTATGCATTAAGGAACGTGTTTAGAAATCATTACTATTTGTGTTTAAACAATATTGTGTAGAGACACAACTGCAGTTGCAGCCTTCTAATAATGTACTTTTAGGCAGCCAGATTGCAAAATGTTGTATGCCTTTGTGCATGCGTTTAGCCCTGATATTAGCTCTTGTAAGCAGCAGCGAAGTAATGAGTGAAAAGAACCAGTTTCCAGTCCTGCTCTGCACAAAATACTGGACCAGATTTTTAGCCGTTCTCAGCACTTAGGAGCTCCCATTGTCCTGATGTAATTTCTTACTGTTCTCAGTGTCTTCTTGAAAATCTAGCCCCACTTGTAGGCTCTGAGCACTTTCGAAAACTTTGTCCTACTAAAAATCTTTGTGGACCAGTTATTTCAGGCTATGGTGGTCTAACTTTGTTGCTACTCAGCAGAAAAGTAACTCCCTCCTCTTCCTTTGAACTATGTATTTGACTTTTTTCATAGTTCTGCATTCCCTTGCATTAGTAAATGATAAATAATGGCTAGAACATTCACACTTGAAAGCCTGAAGAGGGGCACCAATGTTATGTCCAAATTTAGGCACCTAATATTGAGTGGCCTGGTTTTCACAGGTGCCAAGTAACTTCCTAGTAATGCTAATGCAGGTGGTGGATGCGCCCCATCTCTGCCTGCCTATGGATTTGGGTGCCATTTTCAGGTACTTAAGCTAGAAAATTTTCAAGTCTGGTCAGGTGGGACATTGAATGTACTTTTGGAAGCCATCTCGAGGTTTTAGAGTCTCTGCTATAAATTACACACATGCAACAGACATGTGACTTGTCTTCCAAGAGGGTATGAACCATCTTTCTTCAGCTAGAACAACCTTTACTTGACCCATTGTCCCCATGACCAAGACCTCACAAGAGACTGCCCCACGCTCCCCCAGGCCAGCACGTTTTCTCAGTGTGTGAGCCTGTAGCATAAGGGAGAAGATTGAAAAAGGTGTATAAGTGGGGGCAAAATGCCTGGTGACTGTTTGCCATTCCACATGTAATTCACGGGGCTGGCATTTGGTCACTGACGATGATCTGCTGTGCCAATCTCTAATACCTTAGTTTTCTATTTTAATTTGGTAGGACGAGTGAAAGGCGATCAATGCGCTAATTACAAGATCCTTATGTAACCCGTGATTCATGTTGTACTGTCCACAAGACAGCCACCTGGCTTGGGCTTAGCATGAGTTTCCTTAGCTCAGAGTTCTAAATCACGGGACCCAAAGGAGGTGTCTCTTGCCACTGCTGAGAAGGTACTTGGCTGCCTCCTGCAATGAATTCCTTTTTGACGGTAGTCAGGGAAAGCTCTTGGAGCCAGTGACTCTGCCCCTTGCCACGTCCTTTGTCCTGGTGTATATTTTGACTGCCACTGTGGCACAGAATATACACAATGGTGTCTAGGGCCACTTGCATGGTTGATGTTCCCGGGGCTCATGTCCCCTTTATTTGCTTCAAGCATCTTTTGAAGGCCCATCTGCTTTGTCTTCTTTCCCAAGGGGTGAAGGTCACTTTATGCAACACCTCTTTTCCACTGCCATTTCCCTGACTGCCAGTCTGCCCTCCGACCAGGTGCACTAAGGCCGTACCAGTAGGCTTGGCTGCATGCAGGGGCTAGTACCCCCCCCCTTCTGGAATTCTCCAGCATTTTCTGCCTGTGACCCCTCCCTGTGCAGGTAGCAAACTACAGATTCCACATCCCCCTCCTTACTGATGGACCTGCGTTTATCTGCCCACTGGCTGTTGACCTTTGTGCCATTTTGCTCCTTATCCACTGGAGCATCTCTCTGATATTAAGCTTCGATATTATAACTGTTGCTTGATACAGTGAGCTGGTTGCTATGCGCTATTCCGGGTATTTTCGCCACCTTCCCATGTCCTTCAGGTGGCAAAGCAAACCTATAACTTTTAGGATGGTTGTAAGTGTGGTCATACCAGGTGTGTCTCAGACACGTAAGTCTCCTGCCGGAGAAAGGCAATAAACTGACTGATCTGTAAGATATGGTCACAGATGTATCTAAGTCCTGGTTGGGCCAGATCTGGCCCGCCTAACACTTTGATCTGGCCCATAGACTGCATCGGGCCGCTTTCTGTTTATATCCTGCTGCCTGTGCCACCAAATTTCCAGGCAGCAGGATCCTATTTAAATGGCGCACAGCTCCCAGTTGCTGTGCTACCCTGGCAGGAGGTGGCGTCACGAGCCCTTTAAAGAGTTGTATCAACGCTGTGCACCTGTCAGGCAACTTGGTAGCAGCAGGGTCAGGACCGCGAACCCTTTGCTGCATTTTTCATTCAGAGCCTCTGGCCCCAGACAACTCTGGGGAGAGGCTAGTCCCCAGCCCCACCCCTTCTGCCCCAGGCCTCGTTCCTTCCAGAGATGGAGCTGGCCCATGACAACGTACCAAAATTAAGTGCCCTCCTCTTTTCTCTTCCCCCCCCCCATGAAAATTATTGCCCACCCCGCTATAAGTTTTCAGTTCCCGAGAAGGACTCTTCCGAACACTAGTCCAATAATTCTTCTAGCTTGTAGCTGACATCACAAAAAGTCTCCAAAGAGCCAATGTCAAGACGTCAGTGTCCCTCTGGAGGCTGCAAATCTGACAGGAGAAGTTGTGTGGCTCCCCTAGGGCACATCTACACAGCAGGGCTAAAGCTGAAATAAGCTACACAACTTAAGATACGCAACTAATGTAGCTCAAGTCAAAATAGCTTATTTTGGCTTTTGGCGCTATCTACACAGCAGGAAGTCCGAGGTAGAGCACTCTTCCTCCGACTTCCCTTACTCCTTGTAAAATGAGGGTTACAGGAGTCAGAGTAAGAAGTCTTCCTGCTCAACATTATTTTGACATGTTGAAATAACTGCTTGTAGTGTAGACGCGGACTGTTAGTCTGAAATAACACTTCTGTGTAGACATAGCCCTAGTGTGCAGATTAAACTGTGATGCCTTTCTGCACCCAGACTTTGGCTTCCTTGTTGCCTCAGTGCACCCCACAAGCATCTTCATTAAGCAGCATATTATGTTGAACTTAGCCTGTGCTGCTTTTAAAAAGGGGCTTTGTTCTTTGCAGCTATGCAGTTTGGTCTGGCTACGTCTGATTCTTTGATTGTCAAGTTAAGGTTGATTGAGAGGCTCCGAGTCATGTATCCAGTCAACTTCAGATGAAGTATTTTTCCTGTAATGCTGCCTCTGCTTTTAGCCATTTTTCAGCCAAATGCAGGAGTACAGGATCTTTCAAAACGGGCATTTCTGTCGAAAATGCCCTGTCTAAACTGCCGTTTTTTTGAAAAGCCCCGTTTTGGAAAAAAAAAGCGGCGGCTGCCATTATGCAAATGAAGCACGGGATATTTAAATCCCGGCATCATTTGCACTTTCGATGTGTCTAATTTATATCCCTCTGCCTGACAGAGGGGTGTAGTTTAGACACACCCTATGTGGGGGGTTAAACAGTGTCCACAAGACTTTCTTAGCGCCCTTGCTGAAAATACACTGCCAATGAGTTCAACTGGCTAGTAGGGAGCTCCTTTGCTGGAAGCTCTGAAAGCATAGCCCTGCAGAGAAAATGTATCAACCCAGAAAAATGGTAAGTTTCCGTAATTTGTGGTCCAAGAGGGACTCAGTGCATTGCCTCCCATTGAAGTCCAGTGTGTAATGGAATATTTGTGTTGGCATAACTGAGATGCTCCTGAGACACTTGACATTTGTAAGTTTGTTACATGTAGGTAGGGTATTTTCTCCAATCATGGTGGTTGTTAGCCCCTAGAGTGACTGAACTTTGAGACCACTGTGTCTGATGCACCTTTATTCATACTCAGTTCTTCAAAGAGCAGGTGATGCTAGCTCTCTGAATTCCTTCCAACGCTGGTGACAGTGTTCTCTTAGCCAATCCATCAGACTGCCATGGTTTCCCCACCTACTCCTGTCCACCTCCGTAAAACCCTCCTCCACAAACTCTGCCAAAAGCTCTTTAGACTTTTACCCAGAGAGTGCTTAACCCAGGGATGTTTAGTTCTCACAAGTTCAGTATGAACTGGGAAAGAATTCTCTCTCTGATTGCTACAGCCTGGCAGGGCTGTTTGTGTTCTGCGGCAGGCCACAAGCCATTCAGGAGACGTGCAAAGCAGATCCATGGTACCTTCTGCACATTTGCCAATCGACATTGCGATTCAGCCTCGGGCCAAAGGGGATTTTGCTCCTTCTCAGTGTTATAGAACTGCCTGACATCATGGGCCCTAAAACCTCTGTTCTGTGAATGCCTCTCTTCTTTACATGCCATTTGGGGCAGTATCTTCTCTCTCCACGTGAAAGGATAAGGGTTGTCATTCTTGCTTTGAATGATATGTTCAGCACCCAGCTTATTGCCATTTCAGTTGCACTGTTTTCTCTTCTGAGTGATCTCTGCAGCTTTTGTAGTCTCTAAGAATGGGGATTGACTTTGTTGGGTATCTCTGGTAAACCCAAAGCCATGTTAGTCTGCAACTTTACAAATGAGCAGTCCTGTTGCACCTTAGACTAACAGAAATATATAGAATCATGAGCTTTCATGGGTAAAACCCACTTCATCAGATGAATTGGAGTGGAAATAACAGAAACCAAGATAATATATATATACATAAAAGAAATACCACTTGTCAATTGTAGGGCCTCTGTTAATGAGTCTAAGTGAGCTGGATATGTTCTATTCATAGCTTTTGATGTGGAAATGTGGATCTTAGAGGCAGGAGAAATTGGCTTTGTAATGCGCCAGCCAGTTGATGTCTTGATTCAAGTCCAGGATAACAGTGTCAAATGTGAAGATGAATTCCAGTTCTGCAGACTCTCTCTGTAATTGGTTAGTGAAATTCCTTTGCAGAAGGATGGCTACTTTTAAATCCATGATTGCGTGACCAGGCAGGTTACAATCTTCCCTACAAGTTAAGTTTTCTGGGTAAACCCAGAAAATGGTTGGTCTCTACAGATATACACTGCTGCAGACGACTGCTCCCTTGCAGCTCAATGTGCTCTCGCTCGGCACGGCTGATGTATGCTTTCCAAGAAAACTCACGTCTCTTACGGAGTAATATTGCTGCTCCTGCCCAAAGGAATAGATTACTGGCTCAATGGACACCCCTCACTGGGTGGCAGGGGGCACCAAGCTGTTTCTTGTATGCCTTCCCACCCAGAACACTGATCTAAGGGCACTCCTTTTGTAGCCATGTGTATAGGCAAATGCTGCACAGAAGAGATATTACAGGTAAGTAATAATTGTGCTCTGATACTCCTCATTGTACTGGTTAAAAACAGAAGGGAACACTGGGTCTGTGTCCTATAGCATCCTCTCTGCCCATTTAACCTTCCAAACTGGTCTCCTGTTGCTCTTCGCTACGATTGTTGTGTTATGGGTGCGGAGGGAAACCTCCCCGACAGCACTGCTATACATACACTGGATTGTATTTCCACCCCTGGGTGGCGTGACAAGGCCTGGCATGGTGGAGTGTGGGTGTGTTAGCGTGATGGAGAAGTGGCTGTGACCTTTTCACTGCCCATTATTTTACCTGGACGGTTGGTCTTCCAGTTCTCTTCTGTCTGTCTCTTTGGAGAGCTGTTGTGCAGCGCTGGGGAGTCAGTGTGGTTGTTTGAATGCTGCTGTTTGCTGTTTTTTAAAGGACTTCTAGCCCTTCCCTGGGGTTACTGCAGCAGGAGTTCTTACCTGTACTCCAGCCCAGCATGCAGACTGCTGACAGGTACCAAGTGGAAACCCCTGCTCATAGTGTGCCGTGTTTTGTCAACATGTTTTTACTGCCCATGGTTTTCAGCTCTTTTTTATTCATGTTTTTTTTTTCATTTGTGCCTACATTCTTTGGCAAACCATGTTGTACACTTGTAACCTTTATTTTTTCCATAAGTTGCCAAATGTCTGTATGTTCAACTTAATCACCACTGTAGAGTTTAAACAAAAATACAGGGATTCTGATCAGATGATACAGAAGTCCAGTCAGCTTATTAAAATGCTTTTCAAGAGTTTATTACTGCCCCTTTGGCTCTACTAGCAGTAACTTTTCCTCAACCAAACTGGTTGCTGGTCAGAATTTTATCTTGCTGTTAGTGAAAAATAGTCACCTCTGCCAAATGCTGCAAATAATATTCAGTGCTGCTAGTTTGGTATCGACTATTTTGTGATCTTGATGGTTGCTCTGCACTGAAAACTTACCCTGGCATAGCTGTGTCTCTCAGGAGTGTGAAAAATACACATCCTAAGTGGTGTAGGGAAGCTGACCTGATGCCTGGTGCAGACAGCACTATGTCCACAGATGAGTTCTATCGACCTAGCTCCCGCCTGGGAGAGGCGGATGAACTACAACTCCAGCACCCCTCCCAACACAGCAGCGAGTGCCTGCACTGAACTGCTGAACAGTGGTGCAGCTGAGTGGCTGTAGTTTTAGCAGTAGACATAGCACAGAGCTACTACAGTGCAGCACACACTCCTCCTGTCGCCCTAGTTACTCCAGCTCCCTGAGAAGTGGCGGCTGTTTCCATGGAGCTCTCCCACTGACAGGGCCTTGGGTCAGTATCGCTGTTGCTCAGTGGAGTGGATTTTTCACACCCTTGAGCGAGGTGGTGACATTGATCTAGGTCTGCAGCGTGGACCAGAGTGTGTAGCTCGCAGCTGTTATAAAGGCTTGTGAGGGAATGAGAACGGAAAGCAGGATTGTCCCAAAAAACAATGCACAGAGCTGTATGTTCAGTACTGCTTGTTCACATTTTAGCACCTGGCTCCTATTGGCATTAGGGTTGTAACAAGATTTCCATCTTAAAGTCATTGTCCACTATATTAAGTTGATGTCTGGATATTGGTTCCCTCAAAGCAGTGTTCTAGCAGAGCCAAATGCTATTTATGTAATGTTTAAAATACTCTTTTTAACATAACTGTTGAGGAAGTTTTCTCTTTGCTTTGAGAGGAGTTATTTTGTTGATGCACATATTCAGTATAGGAGAAAATATTTAAATAGTTGGGTTTGGTTTAGAACAGTGTTTCATTGGGGGTTTAACTTCTGGATCATTCTTTTTAGCTGATCCCTCCCCTAATTTTCCTCACTTTAATGGATTTTGCTCCCAGTCCCTCCCTGTGCTCTGAACTCCAGCAGTTCACTGACTGAGCCAACTTACACTGAGGCATTTGCTAGACAGCAGCTCCTTCCAGGCAGACTATGTCCTAGCCGAAAAGCCCAGTGCCAGTAATGCTTGAAATCCCAGGTTCAAGGGTTAGAGCATGGGTGTCAGTTCAGGACAGTAGGGTTTTGAAATGGTATAAAGGGAAGTGGGTGGTTGAGGTGCCAGAGCAAAAAGAGACCTCAGAGTAGCAGGCTAACAGCTGATATCACATGAGCTAGAACCACATTTGTTGCAGCAGTACCAGAACTAGTGTGCTTTCCAAGTACTAGTCTTGGACTTGATCACTGCCTGGAAGTTGTCAGACAACTCCACAGAGAATTAGAAAACATGGCCACTCTTCCCCCAATGAATTCAGATATGGAAGGTAGATGTTATACGTTGGGCCTTAATATACACAGCACAATTTGAAATAGTCTACTGCTCAGATCAATTTTTTGCTTTTGTCGTCTTTTGTTTCCTTGATGATTTTAGGCATCACACAGTAACCCGGGGAATAACCAAAGGGGTGAAAGAGGATTTCCGCTTGGCTATGGAACGTCAGGTCTCGCGCTGCGGGGAGAATCTGATGGTGGTGTTACACAGATTCTGCATTAATGAGAAGATACTATTACTTCAGACGCTATCCTGAGGGGCATAGAAAGTGTAACAGGAGGTCTTGCTGAGAAAGCAAAGAGGGCTGTATTTATAGACTCTAAACGCAGCATTGCTGTAGCAATGGGACTGTTGTAAAATAATCATGTTGACGATGTTCTGGGACTCAGTCTTTGCTGCATGTCCTGGATTATATAAACTAATTTTCTCTTACGGTGGTAGGTCAGACAAACCTTTTATAAATAAATCATTTTGAAAATTCTTCTTTTGTGAAGTAAAATGTTTGTGTAACTTCCATCGATATGCTAGAGGTCTGGTACAATTGGAAAGAAGCATTACAAAGGAAGTAAGATATGGCAGGGCCAGGAATGGCCCTAAAAACTTGGTGGAACCATCACACTTTGCTTATGCCGTTGATGTTAGATCGAAATTATTTAATCTGGTTTGTCTTCCTGCTGGGTCTGAATCCTGCTCCCATATAATTAAGCCCCGTTGTTTTCAGTTTAAACTGATATTAACTGAAAAAAAATCTCAGGTTTTTATAAAGTATTCAGTTTTTTTCCAATTTTCACCATACTTTGGTATTCAAATATATAAAATCCCTTGTTTTATGAAAATACAACGCCTTGCATGAGATTTTTCACTACACTAATACATTATTAGCCTGTATGTATAGGCAAAGCTGCCTGTTGAAGTAAGGCAATGTAATAGTCTAGAAGATACACCTAATGAACAAACAGGCAAGTACACAAGCTCTGAATTGCAGGAGCATCTGAACACACACACGGTGAACCTCATACCTGCCACATACATATTTCAAGCTGTTAGCAAATAATGGTTTAAAAACTTGGCCCACTAAAATAGGAAGAAAATGAAAATTATCAGAACACAGGGATATATTCAAAAGTTGCTCAACTTCATGTTTTTGTTTGTGCTGCAACTGTAGTCCAATTATTAAATGTAAATAGTTATAGGCTGATCGTTCTAAGTCTACAATAGAAAAATTATTCAAATGAAAAGTTTTATGTGGGGACTTGAGAGAGACTCTCAAATCCAAGGTGGCACTGTGTTTTGAGTTCTGTAGTAAGCCACATTGATGAATAGAATTCAAAAGCATACTTTTTCCCGTCTTTCCGTCCACCCAAATAAACCTGATATTTTCCCAGAAAAATGAAGTTTTTTGCACAGACTTCACCTGTTTGTTGTAAACAAACACTGAAATTCCCAGACAAAATTAAATAAAATAAAAACTGCAAATGAAGGGCCCCTAACTCGAGTGGAGCCTCGCTACTGTTGCTTTGGAAGAAGGCTCAAGCCCATGAAGTAAATCTAGTTACTATGGATAAAACTATGCCATTGCTCTGGTGCCATCTACAAGATCAATAGCAAGTCAGTCTGTAATGGCTTGAAATGCTGGGTCCGACCTACAACCATAAGGCAGAGCACCTGTATCCGTTCCCTTTGAGGAAAGGCACTTCAGCTTGTTGGAACTGTCTTAAAATTGTCTAGGGTTGTAGGGCTATGCAGTCTGTCTGTCTATTGTAGGTAGATCAGCAGCGCTCTGTGCACCAAAATATAATATGCAGAGACAGGCAAACAACACAGCTCAGGCAAGTTACAGTGCTTTGGCTAAATAGTAAGATGCTGTCCCTTAAGCACCAGAAAGTCTCATCCCAGTTTCCCTTGAAATAATTAGTGCACACATGATCCCTTTTAGTAATGAAATCCCAGCAGAAATGGCGTGATCCCTGGGAAGTCCAACTTCAACACCTTATCTCCCAGAAGAGACCTTCAGGAACCCAATCAGATTTTCCAGAATATCCTTTTCCGATAGAGTAAATACGATATGATGACCCAGATGGATGTTGCAAGCAGGTTCTGAGCTAAGTGCTCCCCGTGGGATTGACTATCCTTCATCTTCCACTTAAAAGGAAAATAGTCCTCAAATACTTCATGCCCAACGTAGACCAGGATTGAGTTCATTCCTTAAAGTAAACATGGACAACGGCTTCAGAGAAAACAATTCTACGCTCATTGCGTTGCAAGACCAAACTGTAGCAGCAGAGGCCAGAATATTTATGGGAAAAAGAACCAGGAAACCCTAAGCAGTAATGCTTTTACTGACTTGTCATGTGGCCCTGAGTAAGTCATTGTAAGCCTCTGACTCCACAGCTAACGAGTGAGTAATAGGTCTCCCCAGGAACCCAATAGGAACAGAGGTTTTATTAGCTACATATTCATTGTGCTGTACAGACATGGGTTTTTAAAAAAATTAAAAGATCCATAAACTAATCAAAAATATTTGTGCAATGAAAAACTTTTGAAGAGAAACAACTGAGCAATAGGTTCAGCTGCTTGATGTGGCAACAGAGCCAGCTCCTTAATTGTACTGATGAGGACAAACTGACCCACCTATTACATCACAGATAACTAAATAAAGATGCTTGAGTTTACTCACCTGGGTAGAAAAATGGAGCACCCGACCACCATCTTCTGACATCCACAAGGTAGTATATCAGCAATAAAAGCATGAAGGCAAAGCAGCTCAGGGTTGTCACATAGGAGACTGACCTACATATTTTCAGTGGGAATTTAAAAGGCTATTAGAGAACATGCCATATAGACAGATGTTGATGTAGTTAAATCCGTTCTCTCCAGATATGGATATATACACATTGAACAGTAAAACGTCATGTCTCTACTTACCACAGATTCTTATTTACAGGAATAAACCCTTCATCTTTAGAGCATTTGGTCAAGATAGCAGAAATAATCCCCTGAAATAGTAAGAGTTTAGAGTTGCAATGATCTGTTCATTGCAACACGTCTTAGAAATAGAAAGGCTGTGCTGCATGAATACATGTGCTTGTTAATGCAGTTTAAATTACCCATAAATTCACTAAGGACAAATGTTACTTACCAGGACTACGCTCCATATAAAAAACCTGCTCATTATCTGCTTGTGCTGGTCTTTGTAAAACAACAATATTTTTCCTGCCTATAAAAACAAAGGCATAAAATCCAGTAAATTACCATCCCAAGCATTTTCCATTGTCAGCCATGTTTTCCATATTATGCCAGGCATTTCCCATCTGTCTCTGGCTGTAGAATTGAGAACTTAAAAGCTTTATTTGTGCTCAGCCGTAGGAAGACTGAGCTTGGGAACTCTTCTAGGAGAATGCATTCAGGTGGAAAACAAGTGAGATTTGTTTAGCAACAAAAATGTTCTGTTTTCTACCCCGATGCGTAACCACACAAACAGCTTTTTAAGGTTCCTATGAAGGTCACCACAAAATAAGGAAAATCAGAACAATCAAGTAAACATTAACATTTTCATCAACCTCAGTGGAGATCCCTTGCCACCTTTATATCATTTTATGCCAAAGCACTCCTAGACTCCTCATAGCACGCGCTCCCTTGCTGTTCCAACATCCAGCCATCTACAATCCATGTAGCCAGTTCCTCAAACTTCTACCCGGCTACACAACTAATGCCATTCTGTGCACAATAACTCATATTGACGTCTTCCCCATACAGGATATGCAGTGTGCCATTCGATCTGACAAATAATGGAGTGAAGATCACACCTGACTAAGTCCAGATACGCAGCTCTCGAGTCAGTCTCTATAAGAGCATCCCTGCACCTGGTATATGAAAGACCCTAGCTATTTCCTGTTTTAAGTTCAGTGGAAGAGGGACACGTACCTTAGGTGCCATGAGGGACGAGGAGCTCTGCTTGTGAGCCTGGGAGAAGGGTGATGGAAACACCACAGCTAAAGTGTTCTGAAGTAAGAGTTTAAACTCAACAGCCCAAGCCCATGTTTAGTGCCTATTAGTCTTATTTACAGAACCTCTGAGCAGCCAGCTGTCCCTGTGACTGCCAGACCTCACCACAAACGGCAGGTGTGATTGTTCCAGGCTTCCCCCGATAAGATAAACAAGGGTTTCAAGAACTAAGCAAGCCACCTGATTTTTTTAAACCTCAGAATCACACTAGGCAATGTACCTCGCATTCTGATGGAAAGGCTCTGCCAGCTGCCCCTCCTGCCCTGCCAATTTGGACTCAGGAGGTCTTCAGAGGATTTGGCTACTGTATAATGGAAGTGTGACTGCAACCTTAATTCTACAGACAAGGCTGCTGCTCCAGCTCTACGAGCTCTTTCCCCTACCCCCACCTTTTTTCAGTTGTTTCTGGGCAGATGAAGGCGTGGTGGCAATGTAGGACCAAAAAAGCAGACGATACCTGAAGTCCCAAAAACGCCATGCAGATTGAGTTTATTGTTCCCAAGATGCCCTCGGGATCATAGGCCACTGTTGTCTGGTAGAGCACCTTTCAGAGAGAGAGAGAGAGAGAGATTCAGTATTAGAGAGGTATGCACCCAGCCCCGAACTTCCCTCTCCCCTCTCTTGTCCCAGGTGCCAATTTCCATCCTTTTGTTGACATCTGATTATTGTCAATGCCAGAGTCAGACGTCCCATTAAAATCGCTCCAGCTAGCTGCCTTCACACTGGTTTATACTGTGGTACAGCCCCACCCCAGGACACAGCCCAAGGAAACCGGTTTTGGAGCAGAATCCCTTCCCCCGCAGGCCAGGTGCTGACATAAAGGAGCTACTGGTGAACTTGCCTAGCTGCAGATAGGCCAGGCCACCTCCACCCAACCACAGCAGTTCCCAGGTCTCCACCTCTCACGGTGGTGCCACCAGAATTGTCAACTTAGTTTCAGAGAGCTCTTCTAAGCAAGGAAGCACCTGTCCTAACTTTCACATCCCAGTTGATGTGGGCGTGTTGGCATTTAAAAGAGGAAGTATCTTTTACTTTGAAAACTTACGCTAATTTTATATTAAAGTTGTTGACATGTTAAACACAGAACCTAACTGCAGCAATTCAGTGGCTTATGTGGAAGAAAGAACCACTCACGCTGGATGACGGGTGTTGATAAATGTGCTTCTCTCCCAGGAGCAAGTGATCAATGTAACCGGCTGCTCCTCCAGTGCAATTAGGATATTTTCCAAAATCCCCAATGCCGCCGGGGGCCAAGGTAACCCCTAGAAGGGACACAAAAGGCCAGGGGTCTTTGGCTTGCAAACAAACAAGGCTATGCTTTGTTGATCTGTTGAAGCACAAAATCCCCGCACAGGGCAAACAGGTCACCCACCAAACTACATGCTGCCCAGAAACAAGTCACGCAGGGGAAGGGCAGCATAGAGGAGATGCTAGCCAATGCCTGGAAAGCAGAGCACTTGATGACTAGCACCAGTGCGCTCTGTAAGTGCCGATCCCCACACAGCCAAACTAGACCAGCGCCAGACTCCGGCTGATCAAGAAACTGTCAACAAGCCTTAGCGCCAGGGCAGCCAAAGAGCATTTCCAGAAACGCAGTGCCGCCCAAAGGAGAGCTCACCTTTCCGGCCACCAGCCCAGCCCCTCCTCCCTCCTGGCAAACCCAGCTTGTGGGCCCGTGGGAAAGTACAGCGCACAGTGGAACAGTGTTTTACTCTGCGAGCAGCGATAGACAACCAAGGGTAGTTAATGGGCAGCATGCGTGGCCCTCCTTCATCTCAGTGGGCTGCAGGATTGAAATCAGTCATGTGCACTAACTAGCACCCCAAGGAGTAGATTAAATGCATTAATACCTGGCATGCGGAATATCTCACAACAAGCAGAATTGCTTTAAGCACTCGTATATTAATAGAACTGTCATATCCTGCCCGGCCTCTTTCCTGCCTCCTCTGCCAAGCGCATCCCATCCCTGCTCCTTCCCTCCCCCCCAGCGCTTTGGGAGCGCCATGACTCGGCAGATCTGTGGTGTGCGCGCTCTGACAGGGAGAGGGAGGAGCGGCGATGGGGCACAAATCGGCCAATGGATGGCGCAGTGGAAGTGCTGGGAAGGAGGGGGAGGAGTAGGAAGTGTGGGGCTCCCAGTGCACGAGAGGCGGAAAGGGGGTGTGCAGGTCACACATGGAACCCTGAGAGGCCGTATGCGGCCCATGGGTCGTAGGTTGCCCATCACTGCTGCGAACCTGCCCTGGGCCTGACTCACAGGGATGAACACAAGTGCTCTCAATCTCCCCCTGCAGCAAGCACAAGCAGGGGAGCGCCAAGCGTGCAGTCCCTTGGAAAAAGTGCAGAAGCCTCCATCATGGGCAGCCTGGGTGCTGATAACAAGAAGGCCCCCGCAGCCCGAGAACCACCAGCTCGATGTGATGAAACCCTGCAGCCAATGTCAAAGAGAGGCTGTCCTTTGGGCGTGGCAGGAAGAGGTCACAGTCAGCGCCTGAGGCTGGCGGCCGGGGAAGCAAGCTCCACTGCTGACTGTCCATGAGCGCTCAGAAAGCAGCTCATGGAGAAGGGGCGCCGCAGCCAGCCTCCAGGTGCTCCGAGGAACACGGAGAGTTCGGGGTGTCTCGGCGAGAAGCACCAAGTGTCACAACTGGGAGCCAGATGTGTGTGATCTCCCTGCCTGAGCGCACAAGCACCTATGGAGCAGCACCTATGAAAAGGCTGGCTCTTTGAGATGCCCTTTTAGGAAGAGAGCTCCTCATTCCCCTCCCTTCCAGGGGTACAGGGAGGAGACATGCCCAAGGTGCTCAGACTACCGTGATGGGGTCCCTCGAAGACTCTCAGAGGGAGATTTTAAGTCTGTTCTTTACCTAGGTGAGAAATTTCAATATCCTCTACCCAGAGCCAAATATTTCACTGCAAAGTGGGGAAGGAGATGTGTCACGGAGAAACACTCCTGTCGGCTTCCCTTACTCCTCGCAGAAGTACCAGCCACTGGTGGGGGCACTCTCTGTGTTTGATTTAGTGGATCTTAACTAGACCCACTAAATCAAACTCCGGAAGATCAATCGCAGCAGCGCTGATCTTCCATTTAGAGAAGATACAGCCTGAAACATAGTCCCTACATAGCAGGATAACCCGACACCACACAGAGATCACCCAAAGGAAAAGGAGCCCAAGCATTCAACTTACTTAGGGCAGCCAGGTACAGTTAACAGGAAGGTCAAACCCAGCCAAGTCGCTTCCAGCGTCAGAATGAAAACCCACTGTGGCCAATAGAGCAGGATATCCTGCAGGGCAGAATAAGGGCTCTCCTGCTTGAGAGGTAGGGAGGAAAAGGATTAGTAACTGAGCACTTGGGGGAAGAGACACCTTTCACTTTTTAACAGACCCCTGGCACTACAGATGGCTGGCAGTGACAACAGCAGTTTGCAAGGCTTTCCATTTTAACATTTACTTACACACATACACACACACATCTGGGGGCTTTCAAAAGAGATTTTGTTTTGAAAGTCTGAGCAAAATCCTTCCAGAAAACAACGCACTTGTTCTTGTAGTAAAAATCCTTGCTAGGCCTAAAGTGGGTGAAATCTGAAGCTCTGGATTCAGCATGGACAAAAACCTGACTTGGCTCAGCTAGGGGACAGAAAGCTTAACTAAAAGCACTGTAAGTGATTGGAAAGGGTCACGTCCAATGTTCCCTCTAATCTTTTCCATCCATGTGCGGCATACATTTGTTATGTGCACCGAGGCATGTGTGAATGTGCACCACCAGTAGAAATAAAAACCTAACTGCAGGCGCTCTGCCAATCAGCTGGGCGGCATTTGAATCTCTCCCGGGTGGCCGCCCAAGTGCTCAGCTTACAGGGAGCCCTGGTCATGTCCCAGCATGCTTAGTGTGTTTCTGCTAAGATCTTACAGAGGATAACAAAGCCCTACACTCCTAGTGGTCTTGCTGCCCGGCTTATCTGCCTCATCTTTAGGCCCAGTGGGTGGTGCCCAGACTGACGTGAGGCGGTCCTAGAAGAGGTGGTGGCATTTGGAGGGTTGACATGGACAGCGGACTGAATTAAAGCTCCAAACCACGCCCTTTGGACTCCAAGAGGCACTCATTTCAGCATTCTTAAGGACCTTTACAATCCTCTAGGAGGCAACAAAGCTAGGCCTAGCCATGCAGAGCGGTTGAAATGCACCCCTCTCCACTCAGTTCCTGGGCCACCCCCTTGCACTGCTCTGCACAGTTAAGATCCCTATGTTTGTGCAGCCTGGCTCCTAAAACCACAGGGAGCTGGCGACAGAAGCGCCAGAGACAGGCAGGCACGGCAGGAGGCCACTGCCCAACAACAGGCTGCACGTCCAAGAGGCCAATGCAACCGTGCTGTGTAACCTACCAGTGTTTACAGCCTTCCCCTCCAGCATCAAAGACAGGCCTGGATCCAAGACTCACTCACCAACGTATCACTCTCAGCCAGAGCTTTAGCGAACAGGAGCTCTAAGACGGCAACCACAAGGTAGGTAAATCCCAATCTCTGAAGTACACCTGGAATGCGCAGATTCCCCCAGGACACTAGAGGAAACATACACACAGCGTAAGAGAGAGGCACGCCTGGGCTTCTTTTATTCAGTATAATACTCCTGGGGAATGTGGCATCACTGCACACGTGCAGAATTCATGTGCCCCACAGATTGGTTTCTCTGCAGAAAAATGACTCCGGATAGGGAAGCTAAGGGAAGTCACAAGAGCGGTCACACGCTTCTCCCCAGCCGCACATGCAGGTCAGTTTGGATGCCCGGAGAGGCCAGCAGAGATGTAAATCATCATGCATGTCAGAGAGAGAGACTGCAGATATTTGTGGACTAATAAACAGAAATAAAGAATCAAGCTTAGCTACATTACTATTAGACAGAGGGGGCTGGGGATTTCCTTCTGTGCTCTCATTTTCCATCAATTGTACTGTAGTTTAAATAAATTACCAAAATAACTGAAACCAGTGTGATTATATAGTGTTACTTTGACAAATAAAATATGCAAAATTTTAAATTACTGTGCAGAGAATTGTTAATATTTTGGTGCCGAATTCCCCCACTAGAAGCGTGACATTTCTTCGAAGGTGGCCACGCTACCTCTGCAAGTACAGGGTATGAGGGAGTAGTAATTCTCCTGAGGACTGCTACCGTATCCTATGAGGATCTCAGAGAGCTGCACAAACATTCATGGCCAACCCTTCCATGCTGTGAAGCCCCAGGGGCACTCAGGCCAGGCCGGGAAGCAGACTCCAGTGTGTCCAGGCTCTAGGACCTTGTGAGGTGAGAGGGTCCCAATGTTTTGGCTCCGGTCAGAGCCCAGAAATGGACACAGCAGCGAAACAGTCCCGCAGCCCGAGCATGGCAAGTCCGAGCCAACTGGCATGGGCCAGCCGTGGGTGTCTAGTTGCTGAGTAGAAGCAGGAAATTGTGCAAGAGCTTCACTTCCACTTAGAGAACAAATGCAGCTGCTCCCTGAGCCGGGGAGCCCAAATGCCTCAAGCTGGCTATGGAGAGGTTCCTCCGGAAGTGGAGGTGTGTAATGCTTGCCCCCCACGCCACAGTGCGCTGGGGACATTTCCTATCTACCCCATCTCACTGCGCACAGGGGCCGGTCCCATGCAATTCAAGCAACACACTTTTGCACTGCACCCCTTCTTCCCCACACAATTTTTTCTCCTACAGGCATTCCTTTCCTGCCCCCTTGCAGCTGCACAGGCCAAGTCCAGCTATTGTTGCCAGGGTAGGAGGGTCTAAAAGCAAGAACTGGGAGGCCCCCGTCTCCTCTGGAAAGGATGTCTTTCTGGAAGAGCCGCGTCCGTCAAACAGCGACTGGATGAACGGACGGCATTCTCCAGCTGCTGTTACACTGGAGGTCAGCTAAGATGAGCTACGGGTATCTGCTGGCTTTGTCATCTATGAATGTAAGGGAGGAGACAGCTGTACGCCAGACCGCTGTGGGAGTCATGCAGCTCAACTGAACGGCTCACCGTCCTTGGTCTATCACAGCACTTGCATAGAGTCGCCCTCTCCATGCAGTGGTCCCATGGGGAGGGACTGATATAGTCATTCTACAAGTGGCCAGGTAAAAATAGGCAAGCTACGAATTCCGAAAACTACAAGCAACCAACCAACGAATTCTCTGTACTTACACGGTCCCAGACAGTAATTGGGATTGATGACTATGATGCCTATTAGAAACAGCAAAAAACTCCTCCAGAGAACTTTCCACAACGCTTTCCACTTCGAACCGCCCCTTCTCAGCATGGAGCTCAGAGACAGCGAGATGGAGGTGCCCATGATAAACACAAACCTAGAAAACCAGGCAGCTGTGAAATGGGTCTAAACAGGGAAAAACAAGGCGCACCACACATACACCAGTGAGCAAGCATTCATGCTCTATAACACGACATACTAAGCCGGGCCAATGGAAATCGACACACACAAAGCAAAAAAGGACAATATTATCGCTAAGAATTCTTAGAAAACTCAACAAACACGTCTTTTTCCACACCCCACCCGTCAGAGGAGAGTTAAGGAAAGCAATGGGATTCCATGCTTACCAAAACAAGCCATATTGCCTAAAACAAAACTGGAATTCTGACCAGCAGTGAGTCTAAGCCACACAGTTTGGAACTGAATTTGGGCTCTGCTCCCATTTTCCCTTAAATCTGAAACATAGGAATCACCAGGCTGGATCCGACCTACTAGCCATCTAGCTCAATACCCTGTTGCAGCAGCTGCTTCCGAGCAAGGTGCAGGAAACCCAGCTGTGGAATAATCTGTCTCCACACAAAGGTCTCATCTTAATGCTTAATCGTTAAAAAATGAAAAGAGAATTTTGAATTAATTTAACTATTTTATTTCTTGATTTTTCTTGTTATCAGTAACAGCATGGAGATCTGATCATCTTTGGATCTTGCTAACCGCTTGGCTTCAGTGATATCCTGTGGCAATGAGTTCCAGTGAGCCTGATTACACAGAGAAGAAAATACTTTTTCACTCAAATTTAGAATCTGCAACAGTCTGAACGTCCCCGGAGGTTTGTGCTGGCAGACAAGGAGAACAGGAGCACCTGATAATTGGAGGTAGCATAGTACTAGCCCACAGGGCACAGATCACATCACCTAGACTAGCCCTGCCCTAGGCATAGTGGCAGGCCCTCCATGTTCCAAATGGATTTATGGTGCATTTAAGTGCAATGTACAGAATCCCACTGTGCTGACTTTCTAATCTACCACAGGGAGACGTGTGTTCTGTTCAGGGAGTATCCTCCTTCAAACTCCCTCTTGCTGTGAAGCCTAAAAACACCTTGACATTGGTATGGCTGCTGGTGTGCTCAGATCACAGCTCATCATTAGAGCAGATACAAATTTCTATCCGCGGCTGCAAATCGGTATCTGCGCAGCCACAGGCCTCTCCTGGGAACCGCAACAGCAAAAGGAGCAGAACATGGGGCAGCCATTCCCAGAGCCAGTGCCCACGTTCTGCTCTTTTCGCCGCTGCTCTGCGGATACCAGTTTACATCCATGGATGTAAGTTTGTACCCACGCAGGGCTCTACTCATCATGCTGTCCAACGCTGTCTTATTGTTCCCTTGCACTTCCCAGTCGGTCCATCGGTATCAGTCTGTTAACTCTTTTGGCGCAGAGACTGCCTTTTTGTTCTGTGTTTGCACAGCGCCCTAGCACAACAGAGCTCTGGTCCATGACTAGGGCTCCTCGGTGCTACAATACTACAAAAAATAATATTCACAAGGACTTACCATGGAAACACGAGATCTGCTAGCGTTAAGCCTATAAAGAAGCAAAGGACAAGTTTTAATTGCCTCAAAAGACTGAATTGATGATGATCCTCACTGCTAAATCTGCAGAGGAACTGCCCAATGCCTGTAATGATCCCGTAAACCAAATCCTTAAGCAGCATCCTAAAAGATACCGCTAAATAACTACAGTACTCCTGTGACTGTAGCTGCTTTACTTTCCTTTCTACCTGTTCGCCAAACCGCTGTCTGAATTAACGGTTGCGTCACCGGGAAGATTTCAGGCATGGGATCTGCACAGTTTACCATGATGTGAGCACAGCACAACGTGTCTGAACACAGGGTTGTCAAGCGTGATCACTGGAGAGGGGCAGTCATTTAATGTTATCCTAGCACAAGGGAGCCACGACCTGGCTGTCACCTCTAGCTCCTACCACCATGAATGTTACAGAATATCACAGCCATGCATTTTAGGTGCTGTGTTAAAGATGTATGCAAAACAGTTACATGACAATACAAAGCCTTCCCAAGATTGTCTGATGTCAGTCACACGAGCTTTGAGCTATTCTCTTGCTAGATACTAGGGGCAAGAGCCTTGCTAGTGTAAATGGTCATAGTTCCACCCACTTCAACAGAGCTATACCTATGTGCAGTTGCAGAGGATCTGGCCCTGTCTATTCATTTCTGTGACAAAGGTCTGCATTAAATGTATGAACCATACTTTACCATTCCAACTCTGATGTTTGAAGAACCAGTATTTTCCGCCTCCATAATTAACAAACACCATAATTATGAGAGAGAGCCTAAAAAGACACACAACATAAGGAAAAGCATGTACAATATTGTGTGTCAGAAACAGACACATACGCGTTCAATATTTTACCCCCTTAAAACAGTTTTCAATCTGGCTTTTTTAAAGCAAGACTATGCACAAACAGCCAAGCTTGCTGTTGGGCAATCAGTGCACAAACGTCATTCAGAGGAAACAGATGTTAACAGAAACAAGGTGAGAGCTTTTCAAAGTCATGTTACTAAGCATGCTCAGTGTGATTTTTTTCTCATATTCCCACACAATTCCAGACATTCCACGGATTCGACCTAATAATTCCATGTACTCCACCAACTTCATTTAGCAAGTATCAGAGGGGGTAACTGTGTTAGTCTGAATCTGCATAAACAACGAGAAGTCCTGTGGCACCTTATAGACTTAACAGATTTATTGGAGCGTAGCTATCGTGGGCAAAGACCCACTTCGTCAGTTGCATCTGACGAAGTGGGTCTTTGCCCACGAAGAAAGCTTATGCTCCAATAAATCTGTTAGTCTATAAGGTGCCATGGAACATCTCGTTGTTCATTTAGCAAGTCATCAGTGTCCCCAACCTCCTGAGAGGAGGAACAGCATCATTCCTCCCACTGTAGACAGTGAATAAATGTGAACACACAGTTAAGTGACTTGACCAAGGCTACATGGGGAATTTGGGAGCAGAGCAGGGAACAGTGAGGCTGTGTATTTACTTGTAAGCCTCATGGAGGAAGAGAAAGACTTAGTACAATAAAGAAAAATCTACCTAGAAGTTACACAGTGAACTTCAGAAAAAGGAAATATAGGTTGGACATCAGGAAAACCTTCCTATCATGGAAATCTGGCAGCCATGGGTCCATAGACGCCATGTAAGTTGTGAAAGACCCTTCAAACATGAGAGGACAGATACTAGTAAAGGCCCTACAGTGAACAATTTGAACAGGGAGGGAGAGGAAGAAGATATTATAATATGTTGGGCTGGTCAAAGGTCGTCCATCCAAATGGATTTTGGATGGAAAACAATTTTTGACGCAGTGTTTTTCAAGAAAAATCTCTGCTTTCCATAAAAAATGTAAATGCTTTGTTGAAAACCTGGATGCCTGAAAACAAAAAATCATTACGTTTTCAGACTAAAACTGAGATATTTTGATTCTGAAATGCTCCCAGTGTCACATGGGACTCGCAGTTCTGTTGACCCATGCTCCCCCACTTCTACTGACAAACTTCCCACCCAGACTACATTTCCCATGAAGCACCAGGGTCACGAGACCGCCATGATGCATGGCCTCCACTATCCAAGGGGGAAGACCATGGTGCATGGTGGAAGATTTAGTCTGACCAAGGACCCACCCTATAGAAGATGAAGCACCAGAACTACAACTCCCATGAGGCACGGGGTCAGCATTATCAATCCAAATATTTTGGTTAACAGACAAAATATTCTGGTTTTTGATTATTTGCTGAAAACTCAAAGTTTTCACAGTAAAAAAAATGCGCAGCTGTCTGTATTAACAGGTTGTTTCCTTCTCCATAAATCCGCATCAGATTCCATGACGTTCTACCATCCCTGGGGAGTGAGGATTTCACACTGTGGCCATAATTACATTTATTCAGACCTAGACAAGCTTTACAGCAAGTGGTACGGAAGGCCCTGGGACTGTGACTTACCCGCGGAGCGTGTCAAGGGAGCGCAGTCGCCGCTGGGAGACAGTCCACGCAGTAGCTGGGACATTGCTGCTGGTGGAATCTGTTTTGGTCGGGGATCCAAGCTCCTTGGAATAAGAACACACACAAGAGGAAAAGCTAGCAGCTGCCTCCACACCTACGACATCCTTACCATATGGGGAATGTGACTCAGCCAGCTGAGGCCTAGAGATACCGGGCATTTCATTGTACCGTCACTAATTCTGTTCTTCCCATTTCTCTTTCTATTCCCCACTGAGGGATTCCCTGTATTTCCCACTTCATACCTCTCACCAGCAGTGATCTTCCTAATGGGAAACGGGTCAGCTCCTTGCACAGCAAATCTACGCTGCTTCTTTAATCAGCATAGGGAGACCGGTCTGGCGGACAGGGCAGCGGAGAGTGACTCAGGAGAGTGGGGTATAACCCCAGTGCTGGTGACTCAGGAGAGCGGGGTATAATCCCAGTGCTGGTGACTCAGGAGACCGGGGTATAATCCCAGTGCTGGTGACCTTAGGTAAATCATTTAATCTACTTTGTGCCTTGGTTCCCCATGAACAGAGTGGAGATAACAGTTTTCTGCCTCACGGAGTGCTGCGTGGATAAACTTCACTCGTGGGTGTCAGGCGCTTAGCATGCCACCAGTGACATGGGCCATAACAACAGACTCCTGAAAGAACAACTGGGGAGCATCACAGGGAAGCATGCTCATCCTGTGTGGGCAAAATACCCTCGGCCAGACGCTGATGTCGTTCACACCAGTGTAAATCCTGAGGTGATTCCAACAGCTACATTCCACAACAGCCTGCGTGTAACTGCAGAATGTGGCCACGGCAGGCCCTGCAGCACTTCCAGGCCCTGCTCTGACCACAGAACTCTAGGCCTGAGTTCAGAGCTGGATATTACACCAGCATAAATGTATCCTGAGAATCACATATATCGACTGCAAATACGTTAAATATAGGTGGAGCGTCCCATCCAGCCAGAGGTGCTGGAACAATTTTTACAGAGGGGGTGCTGAGAACCACTGAACTAAACTGTAAAAACTGTATATAATGGAACTCACTTCAAGCCAGGGGATGCACTCCTAGTTCCAGCAACCTCACAAGCTGAGACAGGATTGCCCAGGAACCTATTCGCGAGTGGGATATGGCTGGCAGTTTACTGACTCTCCAAAAGGACTAGTTGGTGTGAATGTTTCAGTGTAAAAACATGGACTTGCAATTCAGCACCTTCTAGCAACTCACAGAATTAATGAGACGATCAGTGTCTTCAGGGTTCAATTTCTTGTAAAACCAATTCCTGATGGGATCAATGCTGTGAACCAATAACAGGAAAAACCATAATCATACTCCACTGCTTATTCAGAACACACACATGCTATCGAATCACGTCAGCGCGGCATACACCAGACACCGAGAACATCTATTTCTGTTTTTAAAAGAGATATTCATTGGGCAAAACAATATACCTCTCCTCCCACACAACCCCTACCCCCCACATTAGTACTTTATTAAGTTTGCAAAGTCAAATGCACAAAAGTTAGTGTGTCAGAATTAAGGTAGTTCGTGCAACCTTAATTCACCCCTATTGTGTGTTTATACTATGGTACAATCACTCCATGCTCAGATTGTCCCCCCTTTTTGTTTACACACGGGACCAAAAACAGATTTTTCCAAACTTTATCATTAAACACGGACTTAAACCCCATTGACTTGAATGGGTCTCAACCAGCTGCTGAACTGCAGTTCTGAACATGGGATGTTTCCTGATTCAGGCCCTACACGCCCTAGAGTGCTGGAAGCACATGGGAGCGTTCCCGGTGTTAAACTTTGCAAAACTGTGGTTCAGTTGGAGTACACCCACATCTGGAAAACAATAACTGTGTGATGATTAAATGAAGTTGGTCTGAACTGTTGTGTGGGCTGCCCAAAGCAGAATACATCCCCCTGGGATGACGATAAGGAATTAAGCACATGCTTCGGAGCGTTTCTGAACTCAGGCCTGCATTCTCATATTCCTTTCTCATCCCAGCTCCTGTGCTACAGTGTGACAGAACAGCTAAAAATACAGAACACAAGGAGGATTGCTTGACAGATATAAAGCTACATGTACAATGCAGGCATTGCAAACCCAGTAAGGGCACGGGAGTGATTTTAGTGTGGGTGAAATGCTACAGAATGACAGCCTAGCAGAAGGTATCCCTAAAAAAATAAAACAGCCCAGGTAGCAGCAATGCATGTCCCCTCAGCCGACTGCATTCAGAGGGCCCAACACTCAGCTGCAGCGACTTTTACAATTGAGGCGCTAGTTAATATGCCACAGCTGGCTCTTCATTCAGATTGAGAACATCAGTATCCATCAGCCACCAACTGTAATGCAAACACCTAGCACTGGACTGAAAGTACCAGCAACTGTGCGCAGTGTTGTAGCTGCCTTGGAGCCTGCACATTAGAGCTCGGAAGAAGAACTCTGTGTAAGCTCGAAAACTTATCGCTTTCGCCAACACAAGCTGGCCCCATAAAAGAGATTACCTCACCCACCTCGTCTCTCTAGCACCTACCGCTGTCCGACTGTTCAGACACTACCCCTCTGGGCCAGAAGTGGTGAAAGGTTCCATGTCCCAACTGCCAATTTTGTGAGCCATCCAGTCCCCCATTAACTCCATCATTTCACAGTAGCTCTCCTAAATTCAGCCAGCAGTTAATCTAGTGAATAAATTTCTTATCTTCAAATCCAGAGCGTGGCCTTTGGCAACTGAAAGTTCCAGACAGTCAGCTGGTGCAAATTAGCCCAGCTCCAATGAACAGGAGACTCCAGCTAATGAACTGTAAGACAGGCCAGCTGAGGGCTTGTCCTCACGAGACAGCAGGATCTTTTTGTTCTGAGTTTGTACAGCGCCTAGCACAATGGACCCCGGTTTATAACTGGGGTTGCTGAGCACTATGGCAATACAAATAATAAACAACGGTAGTGTGCATGCTTTCCCTTACAACAAAAACCCCAAGAGGTTCTCTAATAAGTACAGGAAAATTACATAATGTGCACTTACATCACAAAGACGTGTCCCAGTGTGAGGATACCAAGAAGCCCCATATAAACGAGGAATGCATACAGGATAGCTGCAGGAAAAGAGTCATCTTCATAGCAGATGTAATAAAAACAATGGGTATTCGGGGCCTGATACATCAATGGGCCGTAACAGTGTAAAACTAGAGAAACCCAGCAACAAGTTAGCTTGCAACAGGAACCACCCAAAAACTGACCAGTAATTAGGGCAAAAGCATGGGATTCGAGAGATCCGGATTCAATAGTCTGCTCTGCCATAGGCTTCCTGTGTGACACAGGGCAAGTCGCTTAGCTTCTCTGTGCCTCAACTTCCCACCTGTAAAATGGGTACGATGCTTCCCTCCCTCCCTGTTGTACACACTGAAAACTGTGAAGCACTTTTGAGTTCTAGTGATAAAAATGCGAGGTATTGTTATATGAGAACACAAGCCCCAGCAAAATACCAAAGAGGGCTGCATGTGTATCTTAAGGCAAAACACATGATAGTGGTAAGAAGGGCAACAGGGAAAGGATTAATTGGCATGTGCTGGAAAGGAAGAACTGACTGGATTTAAAAACAACCTGAATGCAAAGAATAGAAGAAGTAGAAGAGTCAAAGACGACACACTGAGTTTGCAAGCACGGGGAATGTCTCTGTTAGGGAAACAGTTTGTTGAAAGCTATTTCACCCCCCAAACCCCCCCCCCCCCCACACACACACCAAAACCATGCAGATTCAGAGGGACTGAAATATTTCACAAATTTGAGACAAATTTTCCAGACCGTCCAAAAAAAATTTTTTAAATTCCAAAACTACAAAACATTTCATTTTCACATTTTTTGAGAGGTTCAATTTTTTGACCTGAAATGATTTTTCATATCAAAACTTACTTCAATTTTATGAAAAATAAAAAAAATAAGGCTCAAAACCAAAACGTTTTCTTCAGTCTGAAATTAGTACCCTCATCCCCAATTTTTGGGATGTCCAAGGAAACTTAAAAAAAGCAACACTTCTTCACATAGGCGTAGTCTCTTTAAAGTTAAAGGAATAGGAAATATTAAAGAATTACTTACTACAAAGAGCAAGAATGGGGAAAGATGCTGATTAAAGACAGAAACATCCCTGGGAGGGACACACAGAGAAGAGAGACAACAGACATTAGCATTAAACAAAATGGGTGGCTAGACAAGCTTAAACAAACCAACACAAGGCTTTGTGGCAGAAGCAGGGCATAGCAAGTGCAGAGGACCAAGCTGGGCATGTGTGTTTTGGGAGGAGAGGAGGTAGGCTCTAAATCTTAAAATAGAATGCAGCCACACGCCTTGTGACTGTTTTTTGCTTGTGTGTGCCATTTAGACTGTAAGCTCTTCGGAGCAGGGACTGGCTTGTACTAAGTGTTTGTACAGTACCTCAGACAATGGGGCCCAATCCTGGTCAAGAGCTCCGAGTGCTGATGTAACATATATACTGTGTGACAGATCAAGGTCACAGGGCAAGAGAAAGGAGTATCAGACTCCAATGGCACTTTGAAGACTAACACATTTATTAAGGTATAAGCTTTCATGAGTTGCAGCTCACTTCATCAGATGTATGGAGCGAAAGTATCCGATGGCAGAGATATAAACATACATTCAGAGATGGGAGCATTACAACAGTGTTAACAAGGCTAATTCAATCAGGGTGGATGCAATTTAAAACAACCCAGCAACTATGCAGACACTTTTGACTGTCTTGCACAATCAACTGGAGCATTCTGATATGATGTGGCCTGCCCCCTGGCACAGAGGGGAGCAGAAACTGACAGGACAGTGAACAATGCAGGTAGAAGAGCAGTCAAACATGGAGTCAGGAAACTTCAGAGAGAGCTGGGACAACATGACAGACGTGAAGAATCAAAGAACACTAGAACTGGAAAGGACCTTGAGAGGTCATCGAGGCCAGTCCCCTGCCCTCATGGCAGGACAAAGCACCATCTAGATCATCCTTGACAGGTGTCTGTCTGGACTGCTCTTAACTATCCCCAATGATGGCGATTCCACAACCTCTCTTGGCAATTTATTCCAGTGTTTTACCACCCTGACAGGTGGGAAGTTTTTCCTAATGTCCAACCTAAACCTCCCTTGCTGCAATTTAAGCCCATTGCTTCTTGTCTATCCTCAGAGGCCAAGGAGAACAATTTTTCTCCCTCCTCCTTGTAACACCCTTTTAGGTACTTGAAAGCTGCTATCATGTCCCCTCTCAGTCTTCTCCTTTCCAAACTAAACAAGCCTAGTTCTTTCAGTCTTCCCTCACAGATCATGTTTTCTAGACCTTTCATCATTCTTGTTGCTCTTCTCAGGACCTTCTTCAATTTCTCCACATCTTTCCTGAAATATGGTGCCCAGAACTGGACACAAAAATTCAATTAAGGCCTATTCGGTGCAGAGTAGAGCGGAAGATTGACTTCTCATGTCTTGCTCACAACACTCCTGTTAATGCCTTCCAGAATCGTGTTTCCTTTTTTTGCAACAGCGTCACACTACTGACTCATATTTAGCTTGTGGTCCACTATGACCCCTAGATCCCTTTCTGTAGTACCCCTTCCTAGACAGTCACTTCCCATTCTGTTATGTGTGAAACGGATTATTCCTTCCTAAGTGGAGTACTTTGCATTTGTCCTTATTAAGGACAAGAAGGATCCTGTTGGCCTCAGACACGAATGAGTTCATTGGTGATCTTCATGAGAGCAGGTAACATGGAGAGGAGTCTGATGAGAGGCAGAGATCACATATAAGTCGGGGGGGAATAAGAAAAGCAGTTGTTAGGCAGGTAAAGAAGTGATCAGTGAGGGATAAGGGTCAAGGGTTTGGAGGAAGAAGGTAGGAGAGACCATCCAACATCTGAGAGGAGGGAGCAGGGTGTGGGAAGGTGGTGGCCTAGCAGGACTGGCAGAGGAAGGGGAAACTCACTTACAAGGTGGCAATATTTTCCTAGAAGAAAGTAGCAGAATCTGAGGCCAAGAGGGGTGGATCTGAAGGGAGCTGAAGCTGGAGAAGGAGCAATGAAAGGATGCAAGTGCGAGAGTCCACCAGGGAACAGAAATAAAGCTGCACATTAAGGAAAACGGCAGAGTTGAAAGAAGGACAAACTGGTCCTGGAGACAATTGCTCTGGTTACTGTATGTAATCCAGAGATGTGATACGTTGGAGGTAAGGATGTAAATATCGTTCAGAACAGTTAACCAGTTAAACGATGAGAAGTATATTGTTTAGCTGGCTAACTGTTGGTGGGCCAGCGCAGGGCAGGCAGGGCGGGGGTGTCTCAGTTCTGTGGGCAAGGGCTGTGGTTATGGCCACAGCTGAAGCTGCAACATGGCTGGAGCCAGGGTCCTGCCTACCCTCACCTGGAGTTCAGCGGGGCCAGGGCGCCATCTGCCCTCACTCGGGGACAGGGCTGCAGCAAGTGCGCCCCCACCTACTGCCCTGACTTATCTGGATTACTGCCAGCCAGCCTGTCCAGTTACCCGGTTATCTAGAAAGCATTTTGTTAAGCCTAATGCTTACTGGGTAACCTTTTACATCCCTATCTGGGGATTGGGAATCAGACCTCCTGGAAGCTGTTAGTTTTGATAGCTGCCTTCCATTCAGGCTAATCAAGTGAACAATAAAATGGCCCTTTGGTAATTACTAGTTAAAACGATGGAAAATCAGTTCCCAAAGACTGGACTGTATGCAAAACGGGGCCATGAAGTCCACAGGGTTTCCCAGAGGTCTCATGACAAAGTAGGGGACCGACTGCAGCTATGTGTCAGAAGCAGCGAAAAACCACAGAATGTCTTGGAGAAGGCAACAAGGAACCCTAGATGCAGGCAGAGATGCATTTGTAGTGTAACCCTGGGGGAAAAAAGCTAAAAAAGAGTGTGTTTGGGTAGAGTGCTGGGCAAGAGAGGACTGGAACTCTAAGTGAAGAAATAGTCTCATGCTGTTTGATTCCTACAGTGTTCAGAGAAATAGGACTTTGCACATTCTTTGTAAATAAACAGGAGAACATCAGAGAAATCCCTGACTCCATCATCAATTCATCTTCCTAACAAGAACAATCTGCAAGACCCCTGAATATTGGCTAACTATGGCATGAGAGCAGGAGCACAAGGAGTGGATCCAGGGATTTGCTAGGAAGGGGGCTAAAGAGAATTTTAAGAACCATATTTCCCGAAAGACAAAAAACATGAGTTACCCAAGGAAAGGGGGAAATAAAGAGCTACGTACGGAGATGGCTGTTGACGGGGCTTTCATTGATGATTATGTCACAGGAAATCTTCTTAGTGCTGCTACTGAAGTTCTTTACCACAAGAGAATAGTTTCCAAATTCTCCAAAATGATAATGGATCCTGCAAAAAATTAAGGTAGAAGAAAAGGGGATGTCAGCTGGGACTTGCTGGGCAATCGCTACTGCCTGCAGGTACTATGGAGGCACCCCTGGGCGACAGGCTGGCAGGTGGGTTGAAAGAACGGATCGGCTACAAAAAACAGTGCAAAAGGAGACAGGAGCTGTAAAGGGTCCCAGCCTGTGACCTGATTTTTCTTTTGTCCTGCTTGGTCATTGCTGGTTACCATAGGTTAGCTCCTGCTCCCTGATTTGGCACTTTCAATGCACTGTTCATTCAGCTGTTCCTTTGATTGGCCTCCCAGCATCTCCCAGAGCCACTCCTAGCTGTGCTGGTTTAGCTTCCCTTGCTGTACTGTCTGATCGCTCCAATCCAACCCCACCCTTGACTCACTCCACATAGCCAGAAATGGTGTAGCAGGAATCATGACTTCATAGACTGTTGGCCTAATTTCATTGTTGGGTTTAGCACGTGGGTTCCTGGTGGCCTGTGATATCCAGAAGCTCCGACTACAAGATCTGGTTATCCTTTCTGGCCCCAAGCTCTGACTCTATATGCATTTACACATCACACAGCACGTTGAGGCGCAACTTGTGATTGGGTGAGCCAGACACTACCATAACCAATTATATTTTGATATTGTTGGTATTATGAAGGTTAAACTGCAGGCGTAACTTCCCAAATTCCAAATGATAACTGCGGTGGGGAGGCCACAGACAGTGGCTGGCAAGTGACAGAAAACATACACATTAGTGGGTTATTTCAACCCACACGATCTTCAGATCGGTTACAAACCTGGAAAATTCTCTGCCTCCCCAAGTGCCATTGAGCTGGAGGGTGATTGGATGCTGAGAGTCCACCGCAACTGCTGCTATGCTGGGCTTTTCCGACGTGCTGCTCACTGGAACGGATACCAGACTCTGATACACACACTAGAAAATAAGGACAGGTGAAGGGTTACAAAAATTTTAAAATGACTTCATTTTAATAGGTACAGCAAAACTCTTTTTTTTTTTTTTTTTAAGTTTAAAGAGGAGTACGAAGGAAGCCTGGCTTGACCAACAGCAAGCAGATAACACTTCTGTGAGCTGCAGCTGGAGGAAGAATTATTGGCCAATATTTTCAAAAGCAGAAGCCTAAAAGTTAGGCACGCAGGGTGGAGTTTTCAAAAGGGCCATTTTAACAAAACTAAAACCCAATGCATTAAATACAAATTACAATACAAAAATAAATCAAAGCATTGGAAAATTAATCATGCCCCCCCTCAGTTTTCTCTAAACAAACTCCATTCTTTCAAACTTCTCTCTTGGGTCATGTTTTCTAGACCTTTAATAATTTTTGTTGCTCTTCTCTGGACTTTTTCCAATTCCAGGCCATAAAAGGGTGTTACAAAGAGGAGGGAGAAAAATTGTTCTTTTTACCTCTGAGGATAGGACAAGAAGCAATGAGCTTAAATTGCAGCAAGAGAGGTTTAGGGTGGACATTAGGAAAAACATCCTGTCAGGGTAATTAACTACTGGAATAAATTGCCTAGGGAGGTTGTGGAATCTCCATCATTGGAGATTTTTAAAAGCAGGTTACACCTGTCAGGGATTGTTGAGATAATACTTAGTCCTGCTATGAGGGCAGGGGACTGGACTAGATGACCTTGCAAGGTCCCAACCAGGTCCTATGATTCTATGACGTTTTTAACACTAGTAGTCCCACAATCCCTTAGCAGAACAAATCTTTGGGTATGTCCAGGGCTCGACGATTGCGGCGAAAACCACTCGCCAGCCCCGCACCGCGCATGCGCGAGACCCGCACTGCGCATGCGCGGCCCGCCGGTGAACGGGGCGACCGGCTGAAATCTACTCGCCACGGGCGAGTAGATAAGTGTATTTGTCGAGTCCTGGGTATGTCCATACTGCAGTCAGAGTGTGACTGCAGCTCACACAGACATAACCCAGTTAGTTTTAATCTAGCTAGCCCAGGCTCTGGATCGGTGAAGGCATGGCAGCGCACATGGCTGCATGGGGTAGTCCTGCCAGTAACTATCCAGGGTTCTGGGCAGGATTGTACAGCCCACAATGAAGCATACACTGCTAGGGCTTCACTGCTCTGCCACCTCAGCTAACTAGATGGTATCCGTGGGCTCGGGATGTCTACCTGAGCTGCAGTCAGATGGTGGGTCCAGTGCCACGTCCTTGCCTGTCCTAGACCCAACTCTTACATTAGTGTACAAAGGGAGAGTGTTGTTTACCTGGTAACAATAATCAGAAAGCCAGGAGACTGTCAAGTTCTCACTGATCAGCTCATTGTGGACCAGCAGCAAGGCCTGGTCAATTTTCAGATCTGAGGGTCTCCCTCTGGTGAAACCTATGATGCAGAAATAGAGAGAAAGAGGCAGGTGAATAGCTTGGAAGGGGAAGTTTGGCATAAGGCACTCAAGAACATAAGGCAACTTTGTTACCAGGACTCATGACAGTTCAGCAGACACTGTATCACGGTTGTGCCAATCCCCGCACATTTGGGGCAGCTCATACTGGAGAAACTGATGAGGTTCAACAAGCACAATTGCAGAGTCCTGCACTTGGGACGGAAAAACCCCAGCACTGATACAAGTTGGGGACGAACTGGCTAAGCAGCAGTTCTGCAGAAAAAGACCGGGGGGTTACAGTAGCTGAGAAGCTAGAAATGAGTCAACAGTGTGCCCTTGTAGCCACTAACAGCATATTAGGGTGCATTAGGAGGCGCATTGCTGGCAGATCTTCAGAAGTGATTATTCCCCTTTATTCAGCACGGGTGAGGCCACATCTGGAGCACTGCATCTAATTCTGCCCTGGAGGGAGTCCAGCGGAGGGCAACAAGAATGCTGAGGGGGCTGGAGCACGTGACTTATGAGGAAAGGCTGAGGGATTTGAATTTATTTAGTCTGCAGAAGAGAAGAGTGATTTGATTCTGTGTTCTATGGATCACAGAAGTTAAAAGGAAAAAACCTCTTCTCTCCAGTGCTGCTTCCACCTCAGCATGGCTCTGGAGTGCTATTATGCCACTAGGGGTTTAGCGGGGTGAGGGGAGGCCTGAGGGGGCGGAGGAAATGGGGGGGGAGGCCTGGCAGGGGAACAGGCAATGGGGGGCAAGCCTGGCAGGAGTGGGGCAAAGGGGGCAGGCCTGGCGGAGGGAGGAGCGAATGGGGGCGCAGGCCTGGCGGGGCAGGAAGAAAATGGGGGCAGGCATGGGCGGGAGGAAGAAATGGGGAGCAGGCCTAGCAAGGAGGAGGAAATGGGGCAGGCCTGTGTGAGTGGGGCACTAGGGGCAGGCTGGGCAGGGGAGGAGGGAATGGGGCCCTTACCGTGGGGCTGGGTGAGGCCGGGCAGGGAAGGAGGGAAGGGGCCCTTACCTTGGGGCTGGGGGGAAGGAGGGAAGGGGGCCTTACCGTGGGGCTGGGTGAGGCCGGGCGGGGAGGAGGGAAGGGGGCCCTTACCGTGGGGCTGGGTGAGGCCGGGCGGGGAGGAGGGAAGGGGGCCCTTACCGTGGGGCTGGGTGAGGCCGGGGGAGGAGGAAGGAGGGAGGAGGCCGGGCGGGGGGGGCTCTTACCGTGGGCCGGGGGGGGGCCGGGCGCCAGCAGCGCGGCGCTCAGGGCGGCGAGGGCCACGCACAGGGAGGCCGAGGGGCCCCAGGGCCCCGCCATCCGGCAGCCCCTAGCTGCGCCTGCAGGGTCGGGGCGGACGGGCCCGGCTCCACCCCCGCAGCGGGCGGGTCCCGGGCGCCGGGCCGAGCAGGCGGGTGAGTGGCGGGCCGGCGCTGCTGGCCGGCGGGGAGAGCCGGGCCGGGGGGCTCGGTGGGCGGCCGGGAAGGCAGCGGCCCGGGGGTGGCTCTGGGCGGGGGCTCCCCCGCCACTGTCCGGCAGCAGGACACACACGCGGCCTGGTCCCGCTTTGCAGCGTGCATTGGTTGCACTCGGATCCTTTGCTGGCAGCCCGAGCCGCCTTGCGCTTTTCGGGGTCACACTGGCCCGGGGTGCTTGGGATCTTAATGTAACTGCCTGTCCCCCCCCGGGTGGTCTGCACCATGCCCTCGTCTCTTTCACAGGCACACGCCTCTCAGCAGGTCTCCGCCGAGGTGACAGGCTGCGTGTGGATGTGGCGGAGTACCCCAGAATGCGCCAGCCCCGAGAGCGGTCTCAGCATTGAGGAATGCAGCCCACCAGGACAGCAGCACCCATGCTGCTTTCTCCCTGCCTTTGCAGCTCTGCTTTCCTCTGGGTCCATGCAGAGCTCCTCTGCTTCCTGGACAAAGCAGATTTGTGAATGGTAGGGCTGTTAAAATGCATGTAATTAAGTAACTGTGTCACCACTAAAAATGTCAGCGGTTACACAACAGGGGCATCAGGCGACTCCCCGGGATACTGGCTCCTACCTGACGACTCCCCCGCCACTGCTGCCTTTGTACTAGAGGCAGCAGTGTGGGGGGGACAGGCAGCTCCCCAGGCTGCATGTAACCGTGGATGTTAACCCATGAGCTCAGGCCCATCCGTTAACCATGTACACAATTACACTTTCACATCTCTAGTGGATGGGGGGCCATGTTTGTAAAAATCAACAACAACAACCGAAAAAAGACCGGGAGATGCGGCAGCTAGAGTAAAACTTGAAGTGACTTAACACTTTTTAAAAAATAAATCCACTGACTCCCATTTCACATTAATGGTGTGTCTCTTTAGATATCTTACATATAAGTCTATACCTTGGAGTATTCAGATGGCTAGAGGGAGGGGGGCTTGGCAAAAAGTCTCCCAAACATTCCCCCCATTTTTCCTTGTTGCAAAAGAGTGTTGTGTTTGTGTTTTCCAGAGAATGTAGAAGATAGCAACATGGACAAAAAACTCCATTGTGTTAAAAAAGAGCTGTTCCAAAGAGACATCCCTGCAGTCTTATTGGTTCTGCTGCTTCTCGCAGTGCTGCTCCTCAACTTCCTTCTGTACACATACCTCAACAATTTCTCCATTGCTACTGGGCAGCCTCAGGTGGACTCCAGTCTCTGCCCGTTTGGGTACTTCAGATTAGGACCAATGAAAAATTGCTCACCGTGGCTGTCTTGTGAAGCTATCAATACAGAAGTCAGGAAACTAAAACGTGTTGGTGAAGGGGCTGTTAAAAAGGTTGGTGTGATTTTGCATAGGTGGCTCTCCAAAAGGAAGCATTCACATGGTGTGTTGGGTGATTATCACTGCTTACACTGCTTCTGTGATAATTGTCTCCACAGTAGCTAATTATTAGAGAAACACGAAATTATGATTGTAGATGGTAAAAGCAGAATATGGACAAGATGATCTCATATTTGCCTCCCTTACATTGAGTGGTCACTTACTCTGCCAGAGCTTGCAGCGTTATGATTCTTCTCAAATCAACTCAGGGTGAAAGGGGAGAGAGTGGTTTTCTTTTGTAGACAGTTTGATTTTGTGTCCAATTTACATTTAATCCATGTCATCTGCCCAAGAGATCAGTAAATACTATACGCAGGAATCACAGTGTTAGTGCTGTGCAGCTAACGATAACTCCACTGTAACATGTAAGTTTATACAAAGACTCACCTGGTAACTAAAGTAGCAGGTGAAGTCTAGATTGTAGTTCTGTGACTTGTTCATTGAACAGCATCGTGTCTCGTGAATGGATAAGTTTGCAGTTTTGCGGCTACTCCATTACCGGCTGGTCTGTAGTAGCAGCTACTAATCAGTAGGAAAAGGTTCCAAATGTTTTGCTTGTCTCTTGCTTTGTTTTAGGTCTTTCTTTCAGAGTGGAAGGAAAACAAAGTGTCCCTTTCCCAGCTCACCAACTCAGAGCTGAAGGAAGATTTTCTTCATGGACTGAAGATGCTGAAGTCTCTCCAGAGCAAGTATGTCGTCAAACTGCTTGGTTATTGCGAGCAGCAGTTCACGGTCCTTACTGAGTATCACCCGTTAGGCTCCCTGAAGAACTTGAATGAAGTGCTGGACCTTCCCAAGTATAAGGGTGTGAACACTTGGCATCGCAGATTCAGGCTCGCCATAGATTATGTGAGCACCATCCATTATTTGCACAACAGTCCCTTGGGCACCTTAGTTATGTGTGATTCCAATGACTTGGACAAGGTGTTATCGCAGTATCTGCTGACCAGTGACTTTCATGTTGTGGTGAATGACTTGGATGCCTTGCCTCTCGTGAACAGGAGCGCTGGCAGGCTAGTGAAGTGCGGTCATCGGGAGCTCCAAGGTGAGTTTGTAGCTCCCGAACAACTTTGGCCCTATGGGGAGGAGGTGCCATTTGAAGATGACCTCATGCCTCCATATGATGAGAAGACGGACATATGGAAAATCCCAGATGTTTCCAATTTTTTCTTGGGGCATGTTGAAGGGAGTGATATTGTCAGGTTCCATTTGTTTGATATCCATGCAGCATGTAAGAAGAATCCAGCTGAAAGGCCTTCTGCTGAGATGGTGATGAATACATACAGGAATGTTTTAACATTGCTACTCAGAGAGGGCGCCATACCTGGCACCAGGGAAATGTTATAAGTCGCTGTGAGAAGAGATGCATGTACTCTGGTTAATGTTCTTTTATGTATTTAGCACCCACAGGGTGCAAGGTCATTTACAAATTGATGTTTTGTGAAAAAAAGTTTTGACCAAACCCCCAATTTTGAGGAGTTTTAGAGTATTTTTCTATCTCGCCTCTCTCTTTTTCCTGTTTTGCCCCTACAAGAGGAGGGTCCGGGAAGGAAGATAAAGCAGGGGCGGGATTTTTAGTTTTGAAAACCAAACTTTTTTAAAATCCCAACATTTGAAAAATTCTTTTCCAAAAATTCCACAAAACATTCTGGCTTTGTTTTTAAAGGCCAGTTTTTAACCCCCAAAAATGTTCTGAATGAAGAATTTACACCTCTAATTTACATCTGGTTGATTGGAGAAAGAGCAACAAATAAGCAAAGCGATTCAGATGAGAGGGGCACATTCTTGATTAGCTCTGTGCCATTCCAACTCTATACCACCAACTTGTCTAGACAGTGCTCATCTCATCTCCCCGCCTCCAGGCATTGGGGACTGTTCTAAGGGCCAGCCAGTACCCTGTGGTACTGAACAGATCTCCCTAGCAAAGGCAATTAGCTGATATGTCCAGCTATTAAGTCGGGCAGAGGCTTGTTATGCCTGCCTACACATCTGCCTCCTGAGCGGCTCCCACCTGGAGATGTGGTATGTCAGTCTCTTTAGGCCTAGCTGGAGGTGGGAGCAAGGCCGGTCTTTGAGCCCCCCCCTCCACTTGATCAGAGCAGCTACTTGCTGGCTCTGCCTCCTGCTGCTTGGGGAGCATGGGTGATTTCTGTATCTAGCTGAATAGGATGGGGGACAGGGGAAGCATTTATGGGCCCTCTTGCTATTGTTTCAGCTCAAACAAGCATGTGAAGCATTTCAGACTTACAAACGTTACAGGAGTCTGCCCAAAAGAGATTGCAGTCCAAAAAGTCAACTTACGGACAAAGGAGTGGGAAACACATTGCCTTGCAGCATGGCCCTGAGCCTCCCCACATCTCTCAACCCCCTGCCCTGAGCCTCTCCTCACCTGAACCCTGATTTCTGCAGCCCCCACACACTCAGCCCTCCACATCCCCAAGCCCTTGCCCTGACTCCTGCACCTACCCACCCCTACACCCAGCCCCCCGCCCTGAAGGACCCGAGCAAGTAAATCTTTTAGTATTCTCATAAAGGCTCTTTGGAGCAAGACCCTTGTTTTCCCACTGCTGTGTGAAGTGACAAGCACGCTGCACACACAATAATCATTGTCCTCACGTAACTTCATTCCAGAGATTTTGCTAGTTTGGCTTCTGCAGATTAGAAGCTCCCTCCCTTTTCCCTGCAACCCAGAAAAATGCCAGCACTTCATTTCTGTTCTGAAGGTGGTATCTCTTTGCATTCACTTTTCCATGACAGTGTCCTAATGATCCAACAGGAAGATTGTGTTCCATTAACACCATCTCCTCCTTCAACACTCAAGAATACAAATCTTTCTGTATATTGCATACAGAATTCTCTGAGAGCCTGATCCAAAAGCCACTGAAATCAATAGAAATACTTCTTTGGCTTAATAGGGCTTTGGATCAGCCTTTTAGTGCCTAGATTCCCTGGTTATAGGCTTGATATAAACATCTGTACAGAGCATTGTCAGGGAACAAAAATGTCTTACTACAGCAGTTTGTTTTCAGTAATTCAGTTATGTCCACCTTGCCTCAACAGGCATGTTGAACATGTGTAAAGTATTAATGTCACATGCACTTTATGTACCTCATGACTTAGTGTTCTGTGGGTTATATTTTCAAATATCTAGGAGAAGTCTGGAGTAACTGCCATGTTGTGTTGAGTTCAGCTGCAACCTATGGCAGAAGACACGCTGTGCTCCCTTTTGGAGAGCTTACTTTTGTTCCTTCTTGTTTTGCTCTTCCCCTTTAAAACAAGACTTAAAATATGTGGTTGATTTTTAGTATGGAAACGTGGGGCTCTCTGAATCAGATTGACAGCAAATCTGTTTGCTCACCAGCTGAAAATAAGCTTCCAAATATTTACATTTGGGAGCAGTGTTCTTGTACTGATGACACCAGTAGCCGTTCTTTTGGTTAATTATTTGTGATTGTGTGAGGACAGAATAGCACCACTATTTAGTAAGACACAATCTGCTTGTCATTGAGGTTTGTGAGTTATATTTTCTAGCCTAGCCAGTGAAGATGCAAGAGAAGTTATCTTCTGTGGAGGCCTACAAGTATTATATCGTTGTGCTGACACCAGCTGTAAAAATCTTGCCTATAAATAAGATAGCTTTTCTGCAAATGGCTATGTTACAGTTGCTCTCATCTTGTGTTAGTGTCTTTTAAGGAAGTCTCAGAGGAGTAGCCGTATTAGTCTGTAACTTTAAAAATGAGTAGTCCTGTGGCACCTTAGAGACTACCAAAATATATATAGTATTATGAACTTTCATGGAAACATCCATGGTGATTCACAAATGCCTGCAAACACCATGGAGAAGTATCCCTTCCTATTGATGTACTCTGTTGCAATGTAGTCTGGTACTAAAATTGGAGTGTGTGTGCTATCATTGGCCCCATATCAGTTAAGGAAGCCCATCTCTGCAAAGGTATTCACCATTTCATGCAAATTTCCCAGTCATAGTAATCCATAGCAGAATGTGATTTATTGCCCTGCACGCTTGCCATAGTACAGCCCCAAAAGTAGACTTCCCCACTCCAAACTGATTTACAACTGACTGGTAGCAATCTGGAATCACCAGCTTCCAGACAGGAATTGCCATATGCTTCTCTACCAGGAGGGCAGCTCTCCTCTGGTGTCCTTGCACTGCAGGCTAGAGGCCAGCTCAGCACACAACTCCAGGAAAGTTGCTTTATGCATCCTAAAGTTCTGTAGCTACTGCTCTTCATCCCACACCTACATGATGTGATCCCACCAATCAATGCTGCTTCTCCTAGCCCAAAAGTGACAGCTATCCTATGCAGCTGCTTTATGAATGCCAAAAGTGATGGTAAGTTGCTGCTGTCCATATCATAAAGAATGTTGTGTGCCTGCAACCCGCCTTCTGTCAATAACTTCACTATTAACTGTGCTGCCTTGCACAGTGTCCACATGATACTTAGGAGAGCACGGGGGAGGGAATCTATTTTTTTTCATGGCAAATGCTGGAGTGCACAAACAAAAATGGCACAAAAGGAAGCCAGAAACCATGGAGGGCTGGGACACAAAGCAGCGCCTGACAGGATGCTTTGCACAACCCTAAGATGTGCCAGCTTCTCTTCCGCCTTCCCGTAACAGCTAGTGACAGATGGGGTTACCAGGCACTGTGGGATACATATCCACCCTGTGTTGCTCCCACTGTCAATGATGGAGCTCCCAAAGTGAACATGATCTGTTGAAAGAGCAAATGTGAACATGCTTTGGCAACTTTGCTTTTATTGATAAAACTTTTTAAAGTAGACAAGCCCCAAGTTTACCGTACAGTTTAATAGGTTTGCAAGAAATATCAAAGTACAATGGCTACAAAATACACACATTATAAGACTGCAGTAAAAGGAGCAATCAGACAAAAAAAAAAAAAACCCCAAATTTGTCAGGGTTGTTACACTGAACTCTCAGTAATGACCAGAGTCTATCCTCTTTATTTATGGTGCACAGGATGTTATTCTGCAAACAACTATATTGATTTCCTGGGGTGAAGGACACAGATTCTGACCCTGAAATGCCATTTTGCCTTGGAGATTTCCAGATTCATTAGTGGATCAAAGTCTATTTTTTGGTTACAACTTGAATATGAGATATTTGTACACACTGATTCCACTAGCCAGAGACATCTTCTGGGCCTTCAAGTTTTCTGCCAGTGTTTCATATGAATTTGAACACCAGCAATGAATTAAATCTGGTTTGAAAGTGGTCTTGTGGATTTAAAATATAAAAATCCTGGTATTGAATGTTGACTTATTCTGTGTGAAAAAAGTAGGTGGCAGCGTGAAATACACTTTACTTCAGTTGTGTGCACTTGCACAGTGGCTCTAACTCGTAGAGCCCTGCACAGATACAAAATTGGTATCCACATCTGCAAAAATGACCTGTGGATATCCACAGCCACATTCTTTGTTCTACCAGCACTGAAGTGGGCTGGGGGGAGATTGAGACCTCTCCCTAAGCCACCCTGGGGACTAACGCTGAAGCCCCAGGATGGCAGCCCAGGGGAACAAGTGGGTTGGATGTCCCTGCTGACTGAATCCACCCATTCTCTCTAGAGCTGGCCCACCCTGCCAGCAACAGGACAAGCTTCCCCCGCCCCTCTTCCTCAGCCCAACCTGGCCAGTCACCAGCCCATCAGTCCTTGGCCTCCCAGGCTGCCATGGATGGGAATAACTCTGGATGGTGACTCAGGTGACAGGGACCTGGGTGTGGCCCAGAGGGGGCAGGCAGGCTGGCTGAAAAGGCCAGCAGAGAGCACGTAGGGGCCTCTCCTGCCCCTCCCAGCAGAGAGAGGTCAGAGTCTGAAGAACAGAAGTCCAGGATGAGGTACCACTTGTAATAAATTAGCCTTGCTAAAATGCTGGGTTGGATCTGCTCAGGGGATGTGTTGGCTCCCTCCTGCTCATGAAGGTAAATTCATCTTCCTTCCCAGTAGCACCTGCTCTGCCTCTCATTCTCTACCAGCCTCCTTGCTGCTAGGCCAGAGAATGGCAAGAGGATAGGAAAGTCCCTGCCCTGCCCCAATCTCCTGAGTCTACTCCAGCTGCTCACCATGTCACCCATCAGCTGCTGGGTTTTTCCCAGGAGGGAGTAGGCCAGGCACAGCCTGGCCTGGTTGATGTGCACCAGTGGGGCATGGATGGTCAGCACCACTGTCTGCAGGAAGAATCTTCTCTTCTCAGAGAACTCTGCAAAGACCTAAAACCAAGAGGACACTAGGCTGTAGCAGGCTTCCCCGAGCCTGGCTCCAAACCCTGGGGCTAGACCGGCATCATCCTCTAGCGGCCCAGGACAGGGGCAGAGAGCTGCTGCATCCAAGGCTGCTCATTCCCTTGGAGGCTTTCAGGGTGTCCTGGCTCAGGAAGCCCCTTTGTTCCAAGGTCACAGGCACTTACAGATCCAAAGTGGAGGGCAACTGATCACAGGGGCTGCAAAGGGCTGGAAATGGATCTCCATGCATGTGAGCAGGCACATTCTGGTGTGCAGCTGTCAGATACGCATGGGTCATTCTGCTTGCAGTGTCCGAGTCCTTCTAGTCCCACGGGTGGCTTCAGTTGGCAGTCTTCCTGGCATCCCCGGCCCAACAGAATGGCAGGGGGTGGAGCAGAACAGAGATTCGTCTCCCAGCTGGGGTCACTCAGAGAAATGGACTGGGGGTCCTATCACCTAGCTGTGGTCACACTCAGTCCATTGGCTCCCATTTCCCAGTTGGTTTCCTTACCCCTGGGGTACAGCAGCAGCTGGCAGAGCTGGTACACAAGTTCCCTGACTTGCCAGCTGATGTCCTTTGCTGGGTCACCAACAAACAGACCCAGCTATGCCATGTGATGATCCACCCAAGGGAACTCTGTGGAATTCTAATGGAAGGGACAGAAGTAAGGATGTTAAATTACGTGTAATCAGCTAATCGAGTAGTCAATGGAATTTCCATCAACTACTCAATTAGTCAATAAGGGGGGGAAACTGCAGAGCTGCAGCAAGGTTAGCTCCCGGCCCTGGGAGCTAGCCCCACTGCAGCTCTGCCTTTAAAAAGTAGTAAGAGCCGACTGGCTCTTACTGCATTTAAAAGGCCGAGGCACAGTGGGGGACCGGGCACAAGTCCCCTGCTGCGCCACTGCCTCCCCCACATGGGGACGATGCTGGGGGGAGAACTGGCTTTTAAGCTGGCTCCCGCCAGTACTGGCTCCTGCTCTCCGTGCTTGCTGCCTCTAATAGAGGCAGCAAGGGAGGGGTAAGAAGCTTATAGAGTAGTCGACTACTCAGCTAGTCGCTTATATCCCTAGAGAGAAGAGGGAACCCTATCAGCATTATCCTCTCAGCTCCCAGTCCCCTCAGGCCTGGAGTCTCCTTCCCCTCAACCCCTCAGTAGGACATGTTGGGGGAGAGAAGCTAGAGCCAGACCATTTTCTTGGCCACCAAAGGAGCCTAGAGATGCTTCAGGATGCCAAAGACCCAGGACCAGGCACCTGATTGGAGCAGGGGCTGGTGAATGGTCCCCTTAAAGGCCCAGGGTCAGCACTTCACCAAGAAACAGTGAACTTGACTCAAGCCTCATTCATTCCCTGCTCTGACTCTGCCACCCCAAGGGAACACTCCTAACCCACCACCCCTACAGCAGCAGGTCCTACAACCCACCTACATTGGAGTCAGGGAGCTGGGAACAGAGGTCACTTACGTCAAACTCAGGGAGAGTGATGGTGAATCTGAGCAGGGCTGTGCTGCTCCTAATGATCCTGTCTCACTGTGGGACACCTGGAACCCCATCCAGAAGTGGAGGTGCTGTGGGGGAAGGAGGCAGGTCAAGATCAATGGGCTGATGCATATGCTGTAAAAACAAGTCCTTCCCCTCTCCAAGGGGCTAGGACATTGTGTACAGGGCGGAATAGCTGAGTCACTGACCACAGAGCTTTAGAAGTGGATTGTTACCCCAGGAAGATAACAGTGTCCCACAGCTCACAACTCATCAGGGTCCCTCTAGGTTGGGACATTCAGTGTCAGGGCAGGTCCTATCCTCCCTGAACTCCTAATTTCTGAGCAGCTCCCCAGGAAGGAGACAGACCTCCCGCCCCTTCCCAGCTCTCAAGTCCTTGGTTGGAAGCAACTGCGAGCACAATCCCCCCAGGAATCTCGGGGCCTGCCTGAGAGAAGGGCTGATTCCCTGGAGTCCTTTGTTTTTCTTGGGAGGATCCTGGGCTTTATCTCTGAGGCTCAGCTCCTAGATCTCATGGGGGCTTCAGACTCTGACTCCTCAAGCCAGTCATGGTGGTTAGTGCTCAGCAGACTCAGGCAGAGCTTTGGTGGGAAGCCCCAGCTCCTTCCTCTGTTCTTCGAGGAGGCAGGGCCTGACACTGCATTGCACCAACTACCCTGACCAAGGTCGGCCCATGCAGGCACAGCTAGGAGGATAGATTGGGAGATGGATCTTTCAGTCTCTCCTTACCAGTCTTGCTAAGAGCTAGGGTAAAATTGCCCCCTGCCCCTCCTCATGGGATTCACCTCCAAGATGTCATGGAGTCTTGCCAGCAGGTTCCCCAGCATGGCATCCAGGATCTCTGGCAAGACCTTGTTCAGGGCCTGCAAAGCAAAGGAGAGCCAGGGTTCAGTTATGGAAACTGGAGCTACACCTGCCACAGAATGTGGGTCTCTGTGATGCATTACTGAGAACCCCCCCCCACCCCCAAACACATGGCCTGGTCTTGCTCCTTCACACCCCACTGCAGGCAATTAGCAAGGGTTCTGGGCGGGATGACAGCTGGCTCTTCAACTCATGACCTTAGCAGGTCCCTACAGAGGGCCTCATAAGCAGCACAATAGGGAAGAGCTAAGCTGCTATGGACACTGCCTGTGCAGGGAAGGAAGGAAGGAAACCCCCAGCAGGGTAATGGGATGCCCCTGGAGGGAAGTGTATGTCCAGGTCTGGCACTAGGGCAGGTTTCATGGTGCTGGCAAGGGAGAGGAGCTGATATTAGACTGTGCACCGCAGGGGTGAGACTGACACCAGCCTGGACATGAAAGCACGGGGGCAGACACAGGCACAGTTCCGAATGGGAACTGAGGCACCGAGTCAGGGAACGCTAGGCCTCCCAAACAGACAGTGGCAGGGCAGGAATAGAGCCTCTTCCCCTGGACTCTGCCTCTCTCCTGTCTCTGACCTCGGGAGGGAGCCTCTCCCCAAAGCCCCCAGAACATTGTTGGAAAAGAAGAGCCCACCAGGAGACAGGGAAACTTCCCGGCCCCTCTGCCAGAGAAGCCACCCCTGGGAGGGTACCTGGCAGGGGGAGGGGCAGTTACTCCCAGCCTGGGCAACAGTGGATGAGGGAGCCAGATGGGAGGGGCTCGGAACCTGAGGCTGCCCACAGCCATGGGGGATTTGGCCAGGACAGCGATGGGCGGATGGTCGTCAGGCAGCTCCTGTGAGACGCCAAGGAGACAAAGGAATATGTCAGATTGGGGTCCTGCTGACACTTCCCCGTGAGATCACACAGCCAGCACCACGCTGGGATGTGACAAACATCCTATCTTAGGGGTCCCTGATCATGGAGGAAAAAGGTCCATGTGAGAGGTGGCTCATGAGGCACATGCCACTCTGCAGGGGGTGGAAATGCTGGGTAGGGGCAGGACAATCTCAGTTCCTACCCAGCGAGAGAATATTTGTACCTTTTCTCTGCCTTGGAGAAGCTCTTGGATGTCCTATAGAGCAGTCTCCTCAGTGGCCACATCTACCCACTCCTTCTCCTCCTCTTCATCTTCTGAGTCCCAGGCGGCCCCTGCACCAGGGAGGGAAGGGACAGAGTGACTCCTGTTGCCACTCAGGGAAGGACGACAGGACAGTGGGAGAGCAGGGTCCTGCCTTGCCACCTCAGGGACCCAGGGCAGAGCATACCCCACATTTCCTCCCCAGGATGCCTTCAGTCTGAAGTAATCTAGGGAGTTGCTGCTCCTTCCCACAATGAAAATGGGAGATCAATCCCTTTCCCCTGCCTCCACACACACAGCTGGTGGTGGGAGAGAAGCAGGGAAAAAGCAAAAGAAGCAACAAAAGAAGGGAAGGATGGAGGAAAAGGGAAATCAAAAAGGAAAAAATTCCAACATCCCCAGTGATTCTAAGAGACCGAGTCCTAGGTGGGAAATAAAATTCTGCCCTTTCAATCTAGTGTTTTCCATGCCTAGAATTCAGCAGACACCAGATGGATGAGCCTGAATGGGTCCTAAACCTCTCGGAGACGCTTACCTTCTGAACGGGGACGTGTGTGTTCAGGGAAAATCAAGCAAGGGAAAGGAGAAAACTCCTCAGTTCTTCCTGGTACTCACGTCCATGCACCAGAACGCTCTCTGGGTCCTCAAGGAGAGACCTCAAGAAGGAGACCTGCTGAAGCAAAGCCACGTGGAGGGGTATCCGTGTCTCTGAACCTGTCCTGGCCCCGTGCCTCTGTCCTGCCTGGCTGACGTCAGAGTCTCTCTGTGAGGTCACTGCCTCCCCACCACCTTCGACCCGAGGTCCTGCCAGAGACCTTTGTGCTGTCACTGCCACCCCCGCTCCTCCCCTGCTGTCCTGCCCAGCCCCTCTGGATGCTGAAGCGGCTCCCTGTGGCTGTCCCCACGCGATGGCTGTGGATCCATTAGGCTACCCATAGGGCACCAGAGGCTGCTTCCCCTTCCACACAGCCCTTCATCAGCTAGGAGACTGGGGGCGGAAGGGCCCATTGGAGCCTCTGATCGCAGCAAAGCGCCGCTCTGGCCCAGGGGCTAGTGTCACCCAGCGCCGGCCAGAAAGACACCCGCCCTGAGGTTGGGGGATCCTGGGGAGCCCGCTCCTGTGGGGCGTCATCCCGGCGGCTCTTGCTGCCTCACAGGCCCCCGCCTCTTGCTGGGCCTGTCTGTGCTGCGGCCCGTCAGCGCCAGGCCGCCTCCCCCCGCGGAGGCGCCGCAGCCAAGCCGCCACCGCCGCATCTTCCACGGCTCTGTCAGGCAGGGAGCCAGCCCCGGCGAGGGGGGAGGGGGGGGTCTGTTCCCGCTCAGGCGCCCTCGGGCTTTGCTCCCTGCGGGGCCGGCGAGGGGCTCAGCGTGCGCGCGCCCACGAACGGGCAGGCGGCGCTCGCGCTGGAAATTGGCGGGAAGCGCAACCGCCCCCCCAACCGCCGCCTCCAAAAGGCGGGGCCGGCCGCAGCGCCCGGAAGGAGCTCGAAGCCCCGCCCCTCCGCGCTCGAGGGCGCCGCCCTCCGAAGTGAACCCGCGGCCTCCCTTCCCCGGCTCGTGCGGCGCCGGCGCCGCGGCCACGCCCCAGCCTCCGCACACGCGCATTGGCCCCCCCGGGGTCCCGCCCGTTTGCTTCCCGTGACCTCACGGCTCCGCGCGCTTCCGGCTCCGGGTCACGCGGCTCTTCCTGCGCCGAGCGGTAAGTGGCAACCGCCGGCCGCGCGCCATGGCCCCCTCCCGGCCAGTGCAGCCCGCGGGCGGGGCGTGAGGGAGCGCTCGGCGGCCCCCTCCCGTCCCACCGGGCTGGCGGCGGGAGGCTGGGGGGAGGGGCAGCACAAAGGCGCTCGGCACGGCCCCGTATCGGCGGGGCGAGCTAAGCTGCTATGGACACTGCCAGTGCAGGGGGGGGAGGGAGCCCCCAGCCGGGTAAGGGGGTGCCCCTGCGGGGGGGGGCGTGTCCAGGTCTGGCTGCAGGGCGGGTTCATGGTGCTGGCAAGGGAGAGGCGCTGATATTAGACTGTGCACTGCAGGGGTGAGACCGGCACCAGCCTGGACGGGAAAGCACGGGGGCAGACACAGGCACCGAGCCAGGGAACGCTAGGCCTCCCAGACAGACAGTGGCAGGTCAGGAACAGAGCCTCTTCCCTGGACTCTGCCTCTCTCCTGTCTCTGACCTCGGGAGGGAGCCTCTCCCCAAAGCCCCCAGAACATTGTTGGAAAAGAAGAGCCCAGCCAGGAGACAGGGAAACTTCCCGCCCCGTCTGCCAGAGAAGCCACCCCTGGGAGGGTGCCTGGCAGGGGGAGGGGCAGTTACTCCCAGCCTGGGCAACAGTGGATGAGGGAGCCAGATGGGAGGGGCTCGGAACCTGAGGCTGCCCACAGCCATGGGGGATTTGGCCAGGACAGCGACGGGTGGATGGTCGTCAGGCAGCTCCTGTGAGACGCCAAGGAGACAAAGGAGCGTGTCAGATTGGGGTCCTGCTGACACTTCCCCGTGAGATCACACAGCCAGCACCACACTGGGATGTGACAAACATCCTATCTTAGGGGTCCCTGATCATGGAGGAAAAAGGTCCATGTGAGAAGTGGCTCATGAGGCACATGCCCCTCTGCAGGGGGTGGAAATGCTGGGTAGGGGCAGGACAATCTCAGTTCCCACCCAGCGAGAGAATATTTGTACCTTTTCTCTGCCTTGGAGAAGCTCTTGGATGTCCTATAGAGCAGTCTCCTCAGTGGCCACATCTACCCATTCCTTCTCCTCCTCTTCATCTTCTGAGTCCCAGGCGGCCCCTGCACCAGGGAAGGAAGGGACAGAGTGACTCCTGTTGCCACTCAGGGGAAGGACGACAGGACAGTGGGAGGAGCAGGGTTAATGTCCTGCCTTGCCACCTCAGGGACCCAGGGCAGAGCATACCCCACATTTCCTTCCTCCCCCGGATGCCTTCAGTCTGAAGTAATCTAGGGAGTTGCTGCTCCTTCCCACAATGAAAATGGGAGATCAATCCCTTTCCCCTGCCTCCACACACACAGCTGGTGGTGGGAGAGAAGCAGGGAAAAAGCAAAAGAAGCAACAAAAGAAGGGAAGGATGGAGGAGAAGGGAAATCAAAAAGGAAAAAATTCCAACATCCCCAGTGATTCTAAGAGACCGAGTCCTAGGTGGGAAATAAAATTCTGCCCTTTCAATCTAGTGTTTTCCATGCCTAGAATTCAGCAGACACCAGATGGATGAGCCTGAATGGGTCCTAAACCTCTCGGAGACTCTTACCTTCTGAACGGGGACGTCTGTGTTCAGGGAAAATCAAGCAAGGGAAAGGAGAAAACTCCTCAGTTCTTCCTGGTACTCACGTACATGCACCAGAACGCTCTCTGGGTCCTCAAGGAGAGACCTCAAGAAGGAGACCTGCTGAAGCAAAGCCACGTGGAGGGGTATCCGTGTCTCTGAACTTGTCCTGGCCCCGTGCCTCTGTCCTGCCTGGCTGACGTCAGAGTCTCTCTGTGAGGTCACTGCCTCCCCACCACCTTCGACCCGAGGTCCTGCCAGAGACCTTTGTGATGTCAGTGCCACCCCCGGTCCTCCCCTGCTGTGCTACTGTCCTGGCCCTGGCCAGCCCCTCTGGATGTTGAAGCGGCTTTCTGTGGCTGTCCCCACGCGATGGCTGTGGATCCATTAGGCTACCCATAGGGCATCAGAGGCTGCTTCACCTTGCCACACAGTCCTTCATCAGTTAGGAGATTCGGGGCGGAAGGGCCCATTGGAGCCTCTGATCTGCCCTCAGCAAAGCACCGCTCTGGCACAGGAGCTAGTGTGTCACCCAGCACTGGCCAGAAAGACACCGAGTCATCATTAAAACCTGTCCAGAGGTGGGGGATCCAGCGGCTCCCAGGGGAGTCATCCCGGCTGGGTCTCTGCGTATCCCGGCCACCGCCTCTTGCTGGACCTGTCTCTTCTGCGGCCCTTCAGCACCAGGCCGCCTTTCGCAACTGAGGCACCACAGCGAAGCCACCGCCACATCTTCCACGGCTCTGTCAGGCAGGGAACCAGCCCCAGCGCAAGGCTGAGAGTTGGGGGGGCCAGAGAGGGGAACTGTTCCCGCTCAGGTGCCATCGGGCTTTGCTCTCTGCGGGGCCAGTGAGGGGCTCTCTCTGAGCGCCCAGAAACGGGCAGGTGGCACACGTGCTGGAAGTTGGTGGGGAGCGCAGCCGCACTAACCGCTGCGAGCACCACCTAAAAAAGGCGGGGCCGGCCGCAGTGCCCAGAAGGAGCTCCAAGCCCCACCCCACCCCCCCAAGCTTGAGCGGCTCTGCCCGTCAGAAGTGTCTTGCAGAACCTGTGACCTCACTTCCTGCCCGTGTGCAGGGCAGGGGCGAGGCGTTGCCCCCGCGTTCTATGGCGGAGGCGGGAGCCGGTGCTGGTGGCGGCGGTGGCGCCTTGAGCGACAGCGGCGCCATCGACTACACGGTGCACGAGGCCTGGAACGAGGCCACCAACGTCTACCTGCTGGTGGTGCTTGCCAGCCTGGCACTGCTGGTCTATGCGCGCCGGTGGGTGTGGCGAGCCGGGCCCGGGCTGCGCTTCTCACGGGCCTGCCGAGCCGGTCCCCTCCGCCCATGGGTCACGGGGGGCTGCGCACCAGAGACATTGTTTGGCCGCCTCGCGCCAGCGGCCGTGAGTGGGAGGGTGAATTTCAAAACAGCCGTCCGTGCGTGTGTGACGCAACCGTGCAGGGCGCTGCCCGCCCACCCCGCCTCCTCCCTTAAAAAAATCCAGGAAATGGTGGCGTGACACTTAGGTTCCTGAGTTGAGATATAAACGTGTTTGGTTCTTTTAAAACCCACTAGCTATGTAACCAATTGCAATTCAGTGTGTTTATACAGTTACATGCTCTGTGGGCTGCCAGCGGTGGGCCGGGATTTCAACCAGTTTAGGGTTGCCAGGTGTCCAGTTTTGAACCGGACAGTTCAGTATTTGAGCTTTCTATTCAGGAAACAAATTGAGAAAATATAAACGTCCAGTATTTTCTAAATAAGATGTAATGTAGATTGTGATGTGTGTCCGGTATTTTTATTGAAACCATCTGGCAACCCTAAGTGTGATTAACTGATAAGCTAATGCTTGTTGGTTAACCAGTTAAACTGTTACATCCCTGTTTCGGACTAGGCCTATTAGTACAGAAGTGTCGATAATAATAATTGATTTAGGCACAATACAGGAGTCTATTTCTTGCACCCCTCAGAAGGAGTGCGAAATCTTCAGAAAACAAGGGGTAATGGAAGAGCTCAGAGAGAAGAAAGGAGTCTAGGAGTGAATCTGGAGGGTTGTTGCACGTGGGAAAAGCATGGAACTTTTTTTTAAGGGGGAAAGGATTGTTGGGGTGCATTCCCCATGTAGATCCTGAATGACCTCCTAGCCCCTCTTATTCAGTCATGCACATCTGTCCCTTTCCCCATGTAGCCCTGCACCCTTCCCCATTCACCCTCAGTAGTTCGAGGAAGAAGAAGGCGCACAAACGGGATTAGAGTATGTGCTTGCATTCAGCTTAATGGTTCATCGGGAAGAAACAGGGAAGGGACACAGTGGTAAGGGTAAAGGGGCAAGAGCAGTACTGAAAAAGGATAGTGGGGAAGGAATAGAACATGGACTGAGAGGAAGAAGATGAGGGATTGCATCCAAAAACAGCACAATTGTCAAGGTAGGGACAAAATGTGTAGCAAAGGGAAAAGATGGGAGGTGTTATGGACCATTTCCCTAGAAATGGCTACTGACCAGCATTTAATAGCAGGTGCCATCCTTCTCAGTATACTCTTTAATGAGAAAAAGTGTGTTACTTCAATTAAACTAGACCTGGGAAGATATCTTTTTGAAATACATGTAAATATCATGTTGCAAGTTATTATTTTTCCTTTCTGTATTTTAGGAATAAAAGGAAGATCATGCGAATATTCACTCTGCCTCCTACAGCAGATGCACCATCAGAACCAGATTTTTATGACAGCATGAAAAAAATCCGCTTACGACAACAATTAGAGATGTATTCCATTGGTAAGATTGTGTTCTGCACTCTGAGATGTTCAGATTTCTGAACAGTCCTAGATTCATATTTTAAAACGGAATAAGCGTTTGGATACCATAGCTGTTTGTATCATGAACAGAACAAAACCCAGTATCTTACACAATTGCACTCTGTGCCAGTTGGGACAAGGTTCTACCTTGTCAGAAACTAATAGAAAATAGGAGGGCTCAGTTGTGTCCCCTCACATGTGCAACTCTCATCTAAGGCTCTGATCCTGAAATATGGAAACATCAATAGGAGGGTGTGAATTCACCATGTGCAGCATATTGCAGGATCTAGCCATAAGTGAATACAGAATCAGGCCTCTACTCTATGGGTATTTTAGGAGTTAAAAATGCATCTAATATGGCAACTAGAAATAGCTCTAGAGGCCAGAAGGGACAATTATGATCATCTAGTCTGACCTCTAGATACTGATGTTCAGGAGAACTCAAGGGAGAACTCAATTTCCCATGGAAATTTTACTGTGCATCAACAGGAGTTTCCAATTCTTTATTACAATACCAACTTCATCTATTCCGATGGCACAAGAGGGGTGGGATGTGGCTGTAAATGGTTATTGGAGAATTTCCCTGGTGTTGGGCAGTTCTTCATTGGTAGATAGCTGTCAGAGTTGCACCAGCTGCCCTCATATTGTCATAGGAGGCTAGAAGGGAATGTGGCAGAGGAGAGCTCCATGGGTTTGTGCTGTCACTTGGTCCATCTCAGGCATACCCTCCAAATCAGTGAGCCTCAAAGGATCCCTGATGGCATTTCCCCACCCCAATGAGCAATAACTTTACACAGTTGTGGAAGACCAAGAAAAATTTAGTGCTTTTGAGTCCTGGTGTCTAAAAGGTGGTTTTAATTCTCAAATCAGGCCACCATTTTATCTGTGAATGAGCAAGGAAAGAAAGGATCATATCTTCCATATCCTATTGCCCTTCTGGTGTGGGAATGTTTAGTGTCCCACAAACTAAGAACACAAGAACGACCATCCTGGGTGAGGCCAGTGTCTGAGCATGTAGTTACATTCCTGATCATCTTGGCTAATAGCCACTGATGGGCCCATCATAATCTTGAGTTACTCTCTTGGTAAGAACAGCACAGTTGCAAGCTAGCTGAACTGATCTTTTTATAGTGAACTCACTCACTGGTCTCTGGTTCCTAAATTAAAGAGAGACTGGGTCAGTATCTGTCATATCCTCTGGTGTGGTGGGGTCATTCAGATCTGGTTCCTCTGAGGACTTAATTTTTAGAAGTTCTTGTTTTATGGGAAAACAATTCTGTTTCTAGAAAACACTTCAGTGTTTTCTGGTGGTGATATACGCAGGGTTGATATTTGCCCCTGCTTCCCCACAGTTAGCTGGAGAATGATGGGATATTTCCATAGTAGATGTGAAGTATTTATGATGGTGGTTCCAGGAGTGGCTTATGTATATGCACTCCTATAAGATGGTGCTGGAAAACGGCAATTGTCGGTTTAACGTTTCTGTTCATTGATATTATGGATGCTATTTTTCTTTTTTCAGAGACTTCTTTGAACTTCATATCTCCAGAGGGGGATTACTTTACAACTGATGCTATAGGTGGGATGGGTGATTTTTTTTTCAAAAGATGCAAGTTGTAATAGATTATTGTCAACTTCCAGCTGCTTTCCCTGCAGTGTTGGAGATAAGTTTGTTTATGTTGATACTCCGAACTTCAATATATAGTGAATGTTCCAAACTTCTAGGGCTGTTAGAACTATCAGGGAGGCCACTACACTGGGAGCTAGCATCCTTTAAAACTCTGCAGGTATGTGAGTTCTCAGCTGGTTTTAGACAGGAAGCACAAAACCCAAGTGCGTGCATCTATTACAGTTAATACCTTCTGAAAAGAATTGTTAGAAGAAAGTACTTTCTTTAGATTCTTCACCCCAGGGTCACCATGGTCATATAGCCCTAACTGATATTTTCAAATACCATCTACAATAATAAAATATACCAAAAGTGTGCAAGAGTATCGCTTAAATTGCTGGTGGAACTATAACTTTACATTCTTTGTAACTTCCAGTTATTTATAAATTGGTAGCATAGATTTTGCCAGAACTGTCTCAGTGATGAGTGGGTCAATGGCAGTAAATGAGCAATGTCTCCACAGGAGACAGTCCCAGAAAGGCATATCCATTGGGATTGTCATTGGAGAGAAATTGACTAACTGTATTGAGCCATTGTGGTTCTGTACTGACCTACTGGTGTAGTTCTGAAGCCGCTTTCATCCTGCATTCTCCTATGTACAGCTGAGGCTGATGGTAACTTCTGCTTTCAAATCTGTATCCAGTAATGCCATTTCTGATCACTGGCAACTGGCTAGCTCAGCAGACTGGAATCAGTTTCTTAGCACCATTAGTTGTGGTAGTATTTTCATTGCTTTTGAAGTTACGTAGGTGATTGTTTAGAAAAACTTGGGGGGGGTGCACTCTCCTTTCTGTGCACATTTCTCTGACAGATTTCAGGATGTGTCCCAGATGTTTCTCTTCCCATCTAGGGTGACAACTCTCCATCTCTCCTGTCTTTCATTAGGATGTCTTAAGTCTACCCTCTTGATTTCGAGAACATGTGAACTGGATTGAGTATCTAACTGCCCCATCCTTTCTGAAGTTATGGGCTATCTTTATATATCATCTCAGGTTGAAATACTGTTTCATGGTTACATTTGGCATATTAAAAGCTGCTTACATCTTAAACCGGTAGTTTTCACCTGCTAATAAACTTGGCAAATCCTTTTTTTCTTACTAGTGTCTAGAACTAGTCACAGAGAGTGTGGCTAAATTCTCTCTAGCTAAATATTCTCACTAACTAAAATATGTTACAAGTTGTAATAGATTCATTCATGCCCACACAACCTTTCCAGCATTGTTGTGTATATATATTTGCATTCTTTGCTGCTGCCTTCAATTAAAAAATGGTGGCATAAAGGATTGTTACACCCAGTCAGTTTAAATAGACTGTAACCTCTGATTTTTTGTTTAGCAGTTTCTGCCTCTAAATGTAATGATTTGGAAATTTTGTGAAATCAGTAGTTTTCCTTCAATTAAACATTTATTTTAATTGCAGACCAACACTGGTCTCATGCAAGAGCTTCTCTTCCTATTAAACTAACTTTCCCAGTGATCACCATGCTCTAATAGAATATAAGGGATAACATAATTTATGTTTTAACTCTTTTCCAGCAAGGAAGTATGACCAGCAGCAGCCACAGAAACAGACTGACAGCGTGCAACTCTCAATGGAATGAAGACTCAAATTGTGGGAACTCATGCAATTGTTACAGTGCTCATGACAGGAGAGTTTTCAAAGGAGCTTTAATAGGTGTATTTTTTTTTTTTTAAACAAAACTCTCCTATAAATACATTTCTGAGAAACTTTGAGCCTGTTTAGGTGTTGACTGGACCATCTGCTGATTCATTAAAAACAAAAATACCTAATACATCTTAGTCTTGCTCGAAGAAACACTCAAAGGAATATGGCTGTAGTCCTTAATAAGATGTTCAAAATGTTCCAGTGGTTTCCACTATTGCCAATACTTTGGTGATCATTTCTTTTGTTGAACAGGTATTTTTGCAACATGGCAATAGAAAACATTAGGCTTATTTGTTAAGTTTCTACTGTTTGTCTCCCCTGATGATTGTTCCTTAGGGGAACACATGGAAAAGTCAGACAGGCCTATGTGCCTGAACATTGCCAAATATTGTCACATTTGAACATCATTGGCTTCTGCTGGCAGGGAACACAGAACAGAACATTTACAATAAAAGTAATTGTGCTGCTGTAAATTCGCAGTGGAAGTGAGTAGCTCTTGTGAGAGCCAGAAATGTACATAATTGACCTTACTGGAGGAAAAAAAAGTCCTCTGTATAGAGAGCATAATTATAGTACTGTACCTTCCATGTTGAAGCTTTAATGAGAGCTAAGATGAGGGTAGTGCTTAAGCCTTGTTTGCTAAACAACTGTATGTTGTATTGCTGTGGCAAATACTAAATTAGAGATAAAAGGTATTTGAAGTAATATCTTTTATTGAACCATCTTGTGTTGGGGAGAGAGACACGGTTTTGAGCTTATACAGAGCTCTCCGCTCTGGGAAATATACTCCCAGCTTCACAAAAACGCAAGCTGGGACGGATTGTTTGCCATATGTAGTTAGCATAGAGTCTAAGGGATCATTCAAGATACAGTGTTACTAAGACTAACATTGATGCGTATCTAGTAAAATAACATGTTAAATACTAAAATAATCTGTAAACTATACCAATAAATAGCATGGATTTACAGAATAGATGCTCTGATAGCTCTTTTGATTAAATTACAAAATTGATAAAGATGATAATTTGACTTTTGTACAGGCATTTGATAAATTATGAACAATCTTACTTGAAAATGTCAGTTTAGCATAGCTTTATGTCATGTTACATGACTTCATCTGGCTGAAGTATTCTGAACACAATTGGTACATGGCAATGTGCAGAGTTAAATGCAGGTGTCTTGATTTTGTTTTTAGTTATTAGCATTATGCCTAGTCTTAAATCATTAGTCTTGGAGCTGAAGCAAACATTTTATTTCACCAGAGCAACTTAGAATGAAATATTTTATTTCATGTTATAAAATTCAGTACAGTTTAACAAACTGAGTTTTCACCAGTAATCTCTCCCTACCTCCAAATTGTTCTCTCTGGTTTTGTTTATCTTAAATTACAAACTTTTCTGTACAAGAAATGTCTTGGGCTAAGTTTTCTTCTGGGTACAGGAGGAGCCCAGAGGAGCGAATGATAGTTCTCAGATTCTGAAGTCAGCTACGTGCTGGCCTAGAGTAGTTTTGAGCAGCGAGGGTCTGCTTTAAACTGTACTAACTGTAGCAACCCTAAGGGTTATCTACCAAGTGAAAATGCTCCAGTGGCATAGAAACTCACTCCACCAGTTAACTAGGTGAGGACTCTTCCTGGCTAGCTGCAGCACTTGATTGCCTGTTCTTTTCATTCCCTCAAATACCTGGAATTGGCCACTGTCAGGTGGACCATTGGTCTGGTCCAGTATGGCCAATCTTATGTTGACCTTGCAGTCTCAGGTATAGTTATCAAGTGCAAGCTGGGGAGCTTTTGGTCTCTTCAGATCATAGATTTAGGGACAGAAAATTTGGCTCATGTCCTTTAAAGTGCCATATTAGAGCTGTATAAATTATATGTAGATGGAGAAATAATATGGAGGGAGGAAATACTGATTTTTTGCCAGGAAAAATGCAGCCTAATCTGTAGAATATTATGGCATGGGAGGGGAAATTAAATTGTAAACATGCTTGATATTTGATACATTAGAGATTGAAGAAAAGTTATTTAAGAACCCTACCAGATTATTTATGTGTTCTGTTAGTGATGGATTGTATTTCTACTAAGGGCTTATTTGCAAATGTCAAGTAGTGAATCTTTCCTTGGAAGACTAGTCAGTATCTCAGGTGGGGAAGTGTCTCCTGATTTTCAGCCTGTATTTCCTCTTTTTAAAGTACTCCTGCCTATGTGAAATGCTGTGGGGGTTTTTTTTTGTATTGTCTGTTATTTGTTTAAAAGTAAAACCCATGGAACGGGAGATCTGTTCGGGTGACTGTTCTTGGCCGCAGTGGGCTGTTGGGGGACAAGTGTGGGAGTGCGCAGGCAGGCCGCTCCGGCGACGCACTGCAGTGGGTTACGCTGGCTTGCCCGCGGTAGCTCTCCCCCACCCTGCCAGCGCGGGATGAGCGAAGGGCTCCGCGCTTCCCCTGTGCAGGCGGGGGTGGCATCTCCCAGCAGGGTTAGACTTGGGGGGAAGGGGGTCAGGAGGGGAGAGCGCAGGCCCGGATGCTCCCGGCCTTCCCAGGCTCGTGCGGCGCCGCAGCCTCTCCGCAGACGCGCGCTCCCGGCCGCATGGCCCCTGGGTCCCGCCATGCCTGCGGTTTCCCCCCCCCCCCCGCCGTGACCTCACGTCTCCGCGCGCTTCCGGGTCCGGGTCACGCGGCAGGCGGCTGTTCCTGCGCCGAGCGCGAGGCTGGAAGGCGCCTGCTGGGCGGTAGGTGGCAACCGCCGGCCGCGCGCCATGGCCCCTCCCGGCCGTGTCCGGCCCGCGGCCAGTCAGCGCCGCCCGCGGGCGGGGCGTGAGGGAGCGCCCGGCTGCCCCGGCCCTCGCGAGCGCTCGGCGGCCCCCTCCCATCCCACCGGGCTGGCGCCAGGCCCCGCCGGTGCCGTGGCGGGAGGCGGGCACGGCCCCGTATCGGCGGGGGCTCCGGCAGCCCCGCGGCCCCGGTCAGTGCGGGCCAAGCCCGTGGGGCCGCGCCCAGACACGCCCCCGTTACCCGCCTCCGGCGCGGGCTGTGCCGACCCGCGCAGCGGCTCCCTCCCTCGGCTGGCTAGGCGGGAGCGCGGTGACGCCGGCACGAGGGCGCCCACTGCAGCCAGGGCAGCTCCGCCACGCGGCGCAGGGCTGTGGAAAGTCAGCCGGCGTGCGCCCCTGAGAGGCGGGAGTCCGGCTGCCTGGGTCTGCCCGTCCGGGAGAGAGGAACACGCTACAGCCGTGGAGGAGCCCCCCTCTGTCTATGCGGCAGTGGCACAGCCGCAGCGTGTCCAATGCAGCCTTATCCTCCAGGCCCTGAGACACCAAGAGAAAAGAACCAGTGAGGCAGGCAGGTAAAAAATAAATGGAAATGAGGAGGACTCCGAGAAGGACAAGCATCCAAGGAGATAGGGAAAGCAAGCGCTTCTTCTAGAAGCCAGAATCCTGTGAGAATTGTTATGGTCAATGAACTACCAGAGAGTAAAAGATGCACTTAAGAGGGAATGACATTGTGGGGGAAACTGGCTTTTAGCATCAGGCTTCATCACAGACCTATCGTTTTTAGGTATTAAAGTTGAGATACTGTCAGAGACTGACCTGTTGAAAGAGGAGGTACTGGAAACATAGCAGCAAGTTAATACCACAGCATGATCTACGCCCAGTAGTTCTGAAGGAACTTAAGAACAAAATGCTTAGCTATTAATAAAAATGTACAATCGCTCATTAAAACCAGTCCCTGTATCAGAGGAAATGTTGTCCCTATCCTAAAAAAATGCTAGGAATGATCACAGGAATTAAAATATCTTCAATGGACAGTTCATCCCATAATTTTCCAATTTTGGGATTCTTATATCTTCCTTTGAAGCATCTGATGCTATTAGGCAGGATATAAATCTCATCCATTATCTGTAGTTCTTGTGTTTGTAAAATGGGAGTCAAAGCTGTCTGCTCTAAATCTTTGGCTAACTGCATTAGTTTAGTCTGACTGCATTCATACTGAATCTGTGATAAGACCATGCTATGAACTATTTCAAGCATTCCCAAACAGATGATTTTGATGTGCTATCAGCTCACATCACAACATTTTTTAAAAAGATAGTATGTGAACCAATGAAGTTTTGGAAACAGCTGCTCTTTGATTCCATGGCTTTATAATATAGTTTATGGAAATATGGCAGTTTTTCAAATATATCTTATAAAAGTGGGCAGAGGAGAGTTAACCAACATTATTCTTGTTTTTTTGTGAAATTGGTTTCAATTTGTCCCTTTAAAGATGGCTCTTGCTAAGTCCCTAGTTCCAGTGTGAGTGTGGACAGGCTAATAGAGAAGTTTTTTTCTTTCCTAGTTGAGAAAAAGGGGATAAAGAGATGTATTGATCCATGTGTAGGTAAGGTTTGAGCAGTGTGAGTTCTCAAAATAATGTTAGTGGAAACAACCAAATTTACTACTTTATTCTTTAGTTTGTAGTAATGTTGCATGGGCAGGCAATATTTAAGTATCCAACATGCTGCATACAATATAAATGAATTCAAATATTCACTGGGTCCAAGGATGGTTCTTTTTAATACCTGTTCAGAAGATTACTCAACTTCAAAAAAGCAGAGAGTTCTGAATATTCCTTTTCTATGCAATACATATCTCTCAATAATGGAAATTGGAAAAGATTCTGATTGGTCATGAATGGATTTCAGAAGTTTCACACTATCACTACTGGAAAGAAGTGGCTTACAGACTGAAAAATAAGATGTTGAATCCTTGAGTGGATACTTTTTTTTAAATGTTATTAAAAAATACTGTTTGGAAAACTGGAGTCCTCTTCATGGTACTTTCTAGTCTGTAAAATGAAAGTATGGCTGTGTATCAACAATTTGTAATACTAAAACTTTTTAAATCTTTCCATGTTACTAATCAAAATTATCTTTCTATGTACTGTAGCTGAGAAACTTCCCGGTTTCTGCTAAACCCAGCTGGATGCAATTGTGAAATGTTCAGAATATCTGAAATAGTATGTGTTTGTTCTCATGGAATCAGGGTACAGATATTAAAACAGATTAGGTTTAGCTCTTACAACCTTTATTTTGAAGAGCCTAAATAGTTTGGTTATTTTGAGATGGAGCAAGAAGAAATCACTTGTAATGCTTGTGAAGAATGGTGCTTGAACCATGAATGAGAGAGAAGCTGAGAGTTTTTCCTTCTGTTGGGTGGCTACAGTATTAAATTTCAGCAAATCATTTGACTACATCCTATATTATATTTAATGTTGTGTGATTGAGGCAGATGTGAGGGAGAGTACTGTTCTGAACTTAACAATGAAGACAAAGCAGCCAGCATGCAACTTTGACGCATGTGCAATTTAGATTAGACATTTCTAAGATGTCCTTAACATTTATAAGTTAATTCTCAATACTGATTATGTAAAAAAGTAGTTGCTTTTGTGGTAGTAAAGACCTATATCAACAAAGAGACTTGCGTAAGATTGTAGCATCTGGTGTTGAAATGATAAATCATGTTTCCTGCATCAGTTCATAATAGCTTGACCAGTAACATACAGGAAGTCTCATTACTAATCTTCCAGTGACTTTTTTCTTACTAAACTATTGGATCTTGTTGGACAGGACATATTTGTGATCTTTTAAAAACTATGTGCCAGATTTCACGTAAGCCACATTTGTTTTGGAGAATGTTACATGGTGACGGATCATTACATTTCCTGTTAAATTGCTCAGTCCTTAAAAAGATGTTATGGAATCTATATACAAACAGTGCTGCGTAATCACAGAAATTATGTAAAGAGAGCTTTCATAGTCTGGTTTTGTTCAAGTCTAATATTGATGTTCCATGATTATGGCTGCAAATGTTTTTAACTTTGTTTTTGCACACAACTCTAGGGTTTTTTTAAAAAGCAATACTGGCAGTCTGAGAATATTGAATTAAATGCTAAAAGTAACAGAGTTAAGGTAAAAGATGCAGTACTTAACAAGTATGGTGTTTTCCATCCTCAAAGTATTTCATTAACATTTACTAGTTTCTGTGCCTAAAAGACCAGATTTTTAATATTGCTCAGTGTCTTGTAGCTCTCTGAGAGTCATAACAAAAATATAGGGAGGTTTGGCTTAGTATTGTGCATACCAAAATTCAGCTGGCAGAGCTTATAAATTTAATGAAGCTGAAAATGTTTTTAGGAGTCATTCATTTATATTGTTTGTGAGCATAATCATATTGCAAATCTTGTAGGAACTATCAGTTTTCTAAGTAACTCTGCCAGTTACAATAATTGAAATATGTGTTTGTGTGTGTTGAAGGGGGGCTTATTTCAGGCTTCACTAAAATTAATAGGATCACATCCTCAGCCTGGTGTAAACTGGACATTGAAGTCAATGGAGCCAGTTTAGACATGACAAGAAATGTAGGACTGGAAGGGACTTCAAGAGTCTAGCCCCCTGTATTGAGGCAGGACCAAGTAAATCTAGACCACCTGTGACACGTGTTTGTCCAGCCTATTCTTAAAAACCTCCTATGATGGGGATTCCACTACCTCCCCTGGAAGAGCTTAACTCCCTTTACAATTAAAACATTTTTACTAAATATCTAAACTAAATCTCCCTTGCTGTAGATCAGGCTTTGTACTACTTATTCTGCCGTCCGTGGATATGGAGAACAATTGATTATTCTTCTTTATAACATCCCTTAACATATGTGAAGTCTGTTGTAAGGTGACAGGTCCACCCTTGGTCATATCTTTTCTCGAGACTAAGTATGCCTAGTGTTTTTACTTTTCCTCAAAGATCAGATTATATTATCTAAACCTTGTTGCTTTCCTGTGGACTCTCCGCTTTGTCCACTTTTTTGCTAAAGTGTGGTGCCCGGAATTGAAGAGAGTACTACAGCTGATGCCTCACCAGTGTTGAGTAGAGTAGGGGCAGTTATCTCCCTTGTCTAAAGTACCACATTTTTGTTAATGCACCTAGAGCCATTTTCTCAATTATATCATGTGGTTGATTCATATTCTGTTTGTGATCCACTATAACCCCTAAATCCTTTTCAGCAGAGCAACCAGTTAGCTATTATTTCCCATTTCATAGTTGTGCATTTGATTTTTCATTCCTAAATGTAGGACTTTGCACGTGCTAAATTTCACTTGTTGATTTCAGACCAGTTTTCTAATTTGTCAGCATTGCTTTGAATTCTAATCCCATTCTCCAAAGCGCTTGCACTGTCACCCAGGTTGGTGTCATACACAGATTTTATAAGTGTAGCCTCCACTCCTTTGTGAAAGCCATTAATGAAAACATTGACTAATACCAGACCCAGGATTGTCCCCTGCCGGACCTGATTAGATATGCTCTCCCCGACTGACAGCGAACCATTGATAATTGTTCCTCGAGTAGTCTTTCAAGCCGATATGCCCGTACCGTATTGTAATGCCTCGACTACACTTCAGTTTGCTTATGAGAATGTCATGTGGAGCTGTATCAAAAGCCGTACAAAAGCACAATATTGTCCAGGAGCTCCAGTGGCATAGTACGTATTGGATGCTAAACTCTGTCAGCACTTTTAAGACTCCTTTAAGACATGATACATTGTGAGAACCACAGAAGAAACCTTTGAGTGACTTACACTGCTCAACAACATTAGAAATTCTGAAAGTGGGAAGACAATCCTAATAAGACCATAGTTCATCATGCTCAACAGTACTGTCTCATGGTTTACTTGTACTCCCTTGTCTGCAGCCATTTGTTGTCTCTTGTTTCTCACTTAGGTTATAAACTCTTTGAGACAGGGACTGTTTTTATTCTGTATTTCTAGAACACTTAGCACGGGTGGGGGCATGACTGGGGTTCCTAGGCACTAAGAAATACAAATAAATAATGATGCCTTCACCCCAGGATGCTGACATCAGGAGTGCCATAGCCATGGGGCAAGATGCAGCTGCATGCCTCCACAAAGGGATAGATAAGCTGCTGCTCAGCCTCTGTTAAGGAAAGGGTGCAAGAGCTCACAACTACTTACCTTCCTCATTTGAGGGACTGAACACTGTATCACTACATGCCTGCCACAGGGGGGAAGTAGGAACATTTGTTGGAGGAAAACAGAGCAATATTAGCTCTTTATTCTCTATGGCCCAAAGCACTGCGAGAACAATAATGTGAGAAGACCTGCTACAAGATTGACCACCTCAGGTCTCAGTTTGGTCATGCCCATGGCTTGCCCATGGCTTGTGGAAATGAGTAAATGACTATCCATATTGCACGATTGGACTGTGTTTTAACCCTGGTAAGGGTGCCCATATGTTTAACCTGGTTTGCTGACATGATAGTTCTTTGACTGAAGATGCAGCCTTTGATGTAGACATGAGACAAGGCTGCTGCTTAGGAATGGAAGGCTCAGTGCCTTAGATTCATCAGAGCAGAAGTAAGATCATCTGTAGAGCCCTGTGTGGATACAAAATTTGTATGTGCATTTGCATCCACAAAAATGAGTTGCAGATTTCTGCATTGAGATCTGCAGACACAGCTACCCACAGATATAAAGTGCATATTGCAGATACAAAATTTGTATCCATATCTGCAGAAATGAGCCATGGATGCGGATATCCATAGATATAAAGAGGATATCTGTAGTTTTGCAGAGCTCTAAACACCTGATTTCCAATCCCAGTCTACATGTAGTAAGAGGGCAGGCCTGAAGTTACCCGCAGATACTGAATGCTGCACTAACGCTCCTTCCTATCTTCCTGGGGGCTCCCTCTCATTTGGGAGAGATGGTGAAGGGGCAGGCAGTGAAAAAAAAGCTTAGTGGGTCTGCTGGCAGAGCTGCTGCAGCCTAGGGCAGGTGTTAGAGGATGTGAAAGGGGGGAATACATTACTGCTGGGCCACTGGGGTGTAAAGAAGGAAAAGATACTGATACGGAGAGTAGGAGAGAATGAAGGGCTTTGGCTGTTGTGGAACGGGAGAATCAAAAATGCTGCTTCCTCCAGTGGGAGGTGGGTGGGGTGCAGTTAGCCAAGCAGTAGGGATTGTTATCAATCTTTATGAAGGGTATTATGCAGAGCTAAGAGCTAGGTGTTTTTAAAACGATGAAAGCTTAGAGCTTTGCCTGACCTTTGTGTGGAATGTCCAAAATCCAGGGTGTTACTATAGTTTAATAAAAATAATTCCAAACTCCAAGACTAACAGACTTGACAAATAGTCAAAGGAACCAATTTTCAATAAAAATAAAATAAATCACAATGTAAAATTTCTGAACCAAGCCTTTTTTTATTAATTTAAGATATGCAGTGGCAAAATCCTGTTAACCTTTTCATAACTGAAAAACCTCACATTTTCCATTTTTTCATCCAGTATTCTTGTCAATTACACCCACACATCCTTTAAAAATAAAGCCCCTGGAAGAGATCTATGAATGACACCTTTTAGGTGGATTGGTTTATCAAAGGTGAAATCTGAAGGGGATTGATTTAAAGTAGGATGACTTGGTGAAATTGGAGTGGTAGAAGCAAAATCAGCTTTGTACATATAAATACAAACTGAGATTCTTCATAAATTTAGACTTAACTGTACACATAGGTAGCCCCTTAAAGTGCTAACTAGGGCCCCAGTCCTACACACACACGTGCCTAACTGTACACGTGGAACTACATTCACGTGTAAAATAAAGCATGTGCATAAATGTTGGCAGGGTCCGGATTCTAGTCAGCAACTTTATTGATTTCTTCTTTCCACAGACCATTAGTGATGGTTTTTAAAATAGAAGTACTCAATATTTATTATCCTAGAAACATTTTATAATAGTGCAAAATGAATCATCATTTTTAGAGAGAATTGAACACTAAGTGGATGCATTGCTTACTAAAATATCGTCTCTATCATCCAGAAAGAATAGCCTGTACTGTGTTTTTGACTGACACTGTGGGGTGTGAAGCTTGAATTCCTGGGTAGAAAGATGTACAGTGGTTGTGCAAGGGGGTTCCATGTGATCATTTTATTTATGGCATGTTTCTCAGATGTCTTTCCGTGAATAGAGCAGCTGTTGCGAACTTTAACCAGCATGGTGCTGTGAGTGAGTGAGTTTATCCTATTCCATTTTACTATATTCAGACATTGTTATATGTTCTGATGAGCAATATCAGAATGAGTTTAAGATGCTAGTTGTATAATCAAGCAGTAACTTAATAAATACATTTTACTGAGAGTAGATAGAAAACGTAAGCATTGAAAGGGTAGCTCAACTTCAATGGAAAATTTAGGTTAGGAACACAAATTGGAAGCTGTTTAGAATGAAGAAAGGACAGGGTTGGCAGAAGAGGAGGTGGAAAGAGATGGGGTAGGGGGTTAGAGGAGAAGATAAAGGTAAAGATAGTCAACAACCCCTATCTTCTTTACCCATAGCAGTAGAGCCATTAAATAAAACTTGCAAGGATTTTCCCTCTTTGGTGATGAGGAGTTGCTAGGAGTTGGAGCACAGCTGAGCCATTGCTAAATAATCAAATAAGATTTGAAAAAATGTGTGTCCAGAAGTATGATGGTTGGCACATTTACATGACATGTACGTGGGACATGAGAGAGTTTTTTCCCCTGGCTTTAGGTAAACATACAGTATAAGAAATACAACTTTTTGTCTCTTTCTAACAACTTACTGAAAGTTGTAGCAGGAAGGGCTACCTCTTCTGCATGTTGCAACAGATTTCCTTACCCTGGCTGCTTCTGCAAATCTCAAAACTTGAGCATTCTAAGTCCAGTAATGACCTCTCACTGAGTATCTCTGCCACTGCTGATGGCAGAAGAGCTCTCCATCACTACGCTCTTCTGTTTGGATGGCAACAGTGCCTTAAGGGGCCAACACTAAACTTCACTACTTGAATTCAGCTATTATTGGTGAGTTTATACTCTTGATACTGATAATCTGCCTATTTAACAAGTGTTTAAATTCCCATTTTGAAGAAAACTCACTGAGACATTCAGAGAAACTGGGATTCTTTTTTGATTTTTTCAGTTTCTTAGATTCTGCTGCTTGTTTTTGGTGTAGATAGGGAGTAGATTGCTCTTGCTGCATTAGTTAATGGTCTAACAGTGGGCAAAATAAAATGTTTGTGCTTTTTCCTTTTAACTTAATCAGCAGCTTCAAATATCTGGATTGTGATGGGCTTTATTTGCTTGTGGACCATTGTGGGAATGTACAGAGTTACTCTTAAGCATTCTTAAGCTTGAGAGAACCCAAGGGTAGTTGTGGGCACTTGTTCCTGAGAACGATCTAAGGATGGATAAGATGGCAGAGGTTTCTTTCCCATGGATCAGGGCAACAGAGCACTTTCCTAAATTGATGTTGCACAGGAAACATGACATTTTTCAGTGGGAGTGTCATGACATTTTTCAGACCTTGCACAAATACTGCCGTCTGCCAAATAAACCTCTTTTCTCAGGGCAAGAGAAAGGGAACCTATCCTCCCATGGGACACCAGCCAAACAATATTGTTCATCTTCTCAGGGACCCTCGGAGTGAGACTATCTGGTCTGCAATCCAAAGATTGTTGGTGGGGCCTGAGAGGGAAAATGCAGCTCAGATGGTTAAAGCAGAACTGTGCTGTTGGAGCTGGGAGGGAGTGAAGCAAGGGTATCCTTGTTTTCTGTGAAGCCTACTATGAACCACGCTTGGGGATACTGGATGTCCCTGCACAGTAGTAAACGGATATGGGAGCTGTGGCAAAGGAGAACTTATACCATAATTCCTTTGTTAGTGAGTACTGTCCATTTATACGGTATAGAACACCTGGAGTGCACCAGAAATTGTGTGAACATTGCAGAAGTTTTTTGCTTGAGTTTTCTTCAGTATTCCTAATGTCTTCCATTTGCCTTTGGCAGGTATTCTTATAAATGGTATACTTATTTCACTAAACATTTGTTGAATGAAGACGTGTTGCACTATTCTGGAATGGAGAGGGAGTTTATAAGGTTTTTTCATAGAGTTCAATGCCCAAGAAACCTTCAAGGAGCAAAAAAATTGTTGTGGGTCAAGTGATTGCACTGTATGAATAGTGATACTCCAAGAAGTAACCTCCCCAAGCATTTCATGAGCAAATCTATATATGAAAATGTTGAGTCTTCAATAATGAGCAAACAAATAAAATAATTCTGGTTGCAGATAATCTGCAAGCAGGAATATGGGCCGAATTATCTGAACAAATTATTTTCAGCTGTCAGGGCCAGTGGGTTGAGGACTCTTCTCTAAAATGTGTCCCTCCTTGAGGTCCTCCTCAAGATGACACAGGTGGAACTATCGAAGAGCTCAGAGGGCCACAGTGGCTACCTATTCAAACCTAGTGGGAAGGGTCTTGTGTGCTGCAGAGGTGGAGTTCCTTAGGAGCACCACAAGCCTGGCCAGGGAAACAACCCTGCTGCTGTTACTCAGTCCCTGAGTCTAGACTAGTGGTTCTCAAAGTGTGGTCCATGGACCAGTTGTGGTAGCTGCAGATGTGGAGCTCCCCCACCATGCAGCAAGGAGGCTGCACTGGTGCTCCAGCCCCGTGCCCCCCTGCGAGGTTGGAGTGCCAGCACTGGGGGAATGGCAGCACAGGAAACAGCTCGCCTAGAGGCTTTCCCCGCTGCTCCCATTGGCCAGAATCATGGCCAGTTGAAACAGCAGGGGGGTGTTACCTGGGAGTGATGAGAGACACGGAGCCAGGTAAGTGCCCCCAGCCCTTTCAAGGCCAGACCCCACACCCCCATCACCCTCACACACGCCTCCTCCTGCTGAGACCACGCAACCCCACTCCATTCCAGCACCCTACCTCTCGCCCAAGCTCCCCCTCCTGCACCCAACCTCCCACCCAGCCCTCCCACTCCTGTACCCAACATCTCACCCAGACTCCCCATCCTCAGTCCTCTCCTGCACCTTACCTCCTACCCAGACCCTCTGCCCTATGTCATCATGGATGGTTGGTTAGTAGTCCGCGGAAAGGACTCCGTTGAGCGGGGTGGGCCGAGGGCCAAAAAGTTTGAGACCCACTGGTTTAGACCCACTAGGGAATGCCAAAAAACACAGGACACAGCGGAAGAACTTGTTGATGAGTGTGGCAGCTCCTCTCTTCTTTATGGGGAGAAGGGAGCAGAAATGTGAACTTATGAGTGGATCCAAAGGGAGACACAATTGATTGAATAAATGCCAGCTTTCTACTAACCACTTAACTTTAGGCATCAGGTTATTCTGGATTGAGAGTGGGAGGAATTATATTTCACTTTGCCTCCCTTTTGTGTTACTAGTCCTTCATAGAGCTTCGTGATGTAGGATATACTGTTCCTTGGTCAAAGATGTTGGAAAAGAAGGGAAATGTGCCTCTATCTAGGTCCTTCTGTCAAAATTTGAGCAGGCTGGTTCATGTATAAAGCAATGTCTCATGCACACTTGGAATAGGGTGTTCAGGCATGGTCACCCCATCCAAAAACACATACAGCAGAAATATGGAACGTCAGTGGTGGATGATGGACAGTTGTTAGAGGGCACAATGAGACTTTGAATGAAGAATGGAACAGAGGAATTAAATAGCGTCACCCATTCTCCCACTACAAGAACAAGAGGATATTCAATTAAAGTGAAAACTGGTACATTAAAAACCTTGATACGCAGTGCATACTTGCGCCACATGATGTTATTGAAACCAAAAGCTTAGTGAGTTTCCAAGGAGGATTAGACATTTATATAGATAATGAGAGCACCCAGAGTTATATTAAATAGAATTAAAAATAAATTAGGGATATAAACCTTCATACTAACTGATGAGGTTGGGAAGGAATTTCTCTTGTGGGCAAATTACATCATTGTTCACTGCAGAATTTCTTGCCTCTTTCTCTGAAGCGTCTGGTACTGGTCACAGTCAGAGCCAGGATTATATACTAGACAGACTGCAGACTTGATCTTATATGGCAGTTCTTGTGATCTACTATGGTGTCCTATCTGGATAGGGTTCCCATGAGTAGGGTTGAGAAGGGTCCTTTGAAGTTTTCCAAAGCAAACTGCTGCACACTGTGGGCTGTTTCCTACATTTTTTTAAAATGAAAAAATGACAACTTTTGTTGAAGTGGTGTTAAAAGAAAGGGCCCGGAGGACTATCTGCTTTCTTGGTAATACTAACATCTTATGTAATTTTGGAGCCCAGGATGGCTCCAGGCACTACTGCAATACAAATATGTAATATGGCACGTGTACAAAGAACTAGGATGTTGTGCAAGCAGGCTGCTTTTTGCAGACTGGTTTTCTCAAGGCTATCGAGAAATACAAGAACACACCCTTGCTGCTTGAAGTAAAAACTGACTTTAAAAGAGCGTTCTGTCCACCATTAGGGATTTCAGCAAGAGAAAAGGGGTTTTGATGGTCAGAGTAAGGACTTGTCTCCACCACCCCAGGGATCAGTGCAGCAGCGATCAACCCACCAGCCATCGATTTATTGCATTTAAGCAGATGCGATACATTTGTCTCTGAGCGCTCTCCCGTCAATGCTGGTACTCCACCAGGGCAAGAAGAGTAGCTGGTATCAATGGGAGAGCAAAGGGTCTGCAATGGTCTGTATCCGTCCAAGCTTTAGTCCTGAGCCACCTCACCTACTGTAATCTTAAGGCTCAGAGCCCAGGCCCTCAGGTGATAGAGATTGAGAGCTCATCTATATGCCCATCCCTTCTTGCTAGAGACGTAAAAGGAACTGGCATGAGTGCTCCATCATTTGGAGCAGCATGTTAATCCTGCAGCCCATTGTGGGGCAGAGTCCCTGTGTGGCTAAAATGCTGTCCTTACATAGATTAAAGAGGGAAGGAGGGAGCTGTATTTAATCTAAGGAGGTTAGACTCTAGAAAGTTGGAATTTAAGGAATTTGGGATGGCAACTGTGTTGTTCTCTTGGGAAGGGATTTTGGTGCTGGTGTTTGTTTAAAGATGGCCTTGCCCCTAGTAGGGACAGATGGAATTGCTTTAATGTCTGTTCTGTTCTCTGTGAAAGTATTAGAGAACAGTTTGGGAGTAACTGCTCATCTGCCTAGAGGGGTTTGTGACTGAGGAGGTAGCAGAGTTCTGTTCTGTCACCCCCTCCAATTCAGTGTGTATGTGAGACAGAGACACAGCGAGGCACTTTGGGTTATCATGTCTCCAGTCTCTGGGTGACTCATGGATATGCTTTTCTCTCATTGGACTTGGAAAGTGCTACAGTTTGGATTTGAATATGGTTAGTCTCAGGACTTGAATGAGAGATAAAACTGAGGGTTATGTTCATAGATTGGGGGAATTACTTGCAAAAAGCCCAGAATCCTGTGACACTTATTTTGGGATGTGGACTTCACTGGAGTAATATAGTCGTTTTCAACTTTGTGGTTAGATTACTCTAAGGTCAATGGAGCGTATGCATAGTTGGCAATTATGTATCTGCATTGCACATCTGTTTTACAAGATACAAATAATAGAATGGCCGCGCCTTGGAACTCTTTCCACCCAGGAGATAGGCTTACAAAGAGAAAATACAGTGGGGCAACCCAGAGGAAAGACTGGCATTTTGAGGGTGTGTAATATGTTTTCCACCATGGTTGTCGTGTAGTTAGATCTCCTAGGGAGTCCTGCAGATGAATCTGAATAGCAAAAACTTAAACCTTGTTCAACAGTACAAGCAATTTCTTTTAGCCAAATTAGCTGCTGGAGATTAGATCCAGAGGTTTTGGCAGCAGATCCAATCCTCCAGGGCATATAAGAATAGCATAAACTCTCCTCCCATTCATGTTATCATGGACTGAGGCTCAAATGAAGAGATTATACTGATGACCCCATTGCTGGCACTATTAGAACTCCGGTCTTGAAATACAACTCTTTTTTCCCAAAAGAATCTCAAATCAAAGTTAGGGTTTTATTAAAGACACAGAGGAAAATTGTTGTGCGTCCTTCTTTTTTCACTCCTGTGATGTTTCCTGTTTTGCTTCTTGAGATACAGGTCTCATGATGAGGAGCTTCTTGGAAATGGAAGTCTGTTGGATGAGTCCGGATGAAGAAGAGTCACAAATTTAAGAAGTTGGCTCAAGTTTTCATTGCAGGCACTGGATGTTTCTGAGACCAAGCCCTGTGAGAAGAGTATGGGCAAAGAAGAGGGAAATGTATATCCAGTCTTTATAGGAGGAAGCAGGGACGGCTGGATCTGAGAGAGGACATTGCACAAACAGCACACAACTTTTTTGTTTGTTTGTTTAGTTCTTCCCCTTCATTCATGAAGTATAATACTCTTATTTCTCTGTTCTGGAAGTTTAAAAACTTGAACTAATATCTGTGTCTTTAATACAATCCTGATTTTCCTTTTAATTCACTCTCAGAAAAGTATGAGTTCACTGCACTTAGTTTTTTCTTGATGTTTACATAGCTGCTTCTTTGTATTTTTGAAACAGATTTTCTTTTTATAGGTATATATTGAATTCCTAGAGAACGTCTCAGTATGTACCAGTTACAGAATATGGCAGAGTTGGGTTTTGCTTATATTTAGTAAAGCAACTTGTTATACAAAATATTATAAATGTGCATTTAATTGAGAGAGAAAACTCCAGTCCCCGCTTATTCCATTTACCCCTTGGTGTATTTATTTTATAAAATGTTCCTGTTCTGTACTCTAGGTGCATGTCAATATCAAATAAAATAAACTTAAAAAATATATTGAACTGGTATCAATCCTCCCAAACCATTCAGTCCAAAAGGACTAGGAACTTTTACTTCCCAGCTTCCCTTCTCCTTAAATCCCTGCTCTTCTTCACAGTCCTGGGGAAACAGGATAAATTTGTTCATGTGCTGCGTAGGCCAACGGAATGGCTTTGCGTGACCAAAAGTTGAAGGCGTGTTCCAAAGCTGAGTGCTCGTCACTGAACAGAGCTTGTGACTTGCTTCTTTCCATCTAAATCAAGACGCTGTTTGCTGAGGCACTTAGCGCATTCCAATAGCCACAGTATGGGCAAGGAGAGAGGTGAGTAGCCAAGGCCTAAATCATAGAGGGATTTAGAAGTTGAAATAATCATTTTGAATTGCACCTCAAAACAAATTGTGAAGGCCTTGGAGATCATCGAGCTCAGATATGCTGTGAAGTATTTTGGCTTAGCTGTTCAAAAATCACCTGAAATGTTGGTTTTGAATAAAGTGATTTTCAAAAGTCAGAATGGCCAGCAATTCCCATTAATGTTAATGGGGAGCTGTAGGGTGCTCAGACGTCTGAAAATCAGGGTATTTATTCTAAAGTATAACTTTAGGTTTTTATTTTTTAACATGTTGGGCCCTGTATGAAGCATCTCCAAATAGGCAGCTAGCCATGTTTACACTATCTGAAGTTTGAGTGATTTTCAAGCTACACATGATATTGCCTAATGTGTTTATGATCATGTAATTGTATCTCGTTTATAATCAGTATGTGCAAAGGGGCTTTAAAGTTTGTCGAACAAGTACCTTTAAAACTTTAACTTTTAAATGTAGTTTTCTGTATTGAATAGATGAAGGTGAATAAAAAATCTGCTGCTCTTTCTAATCTGTAGAAACTGTAATGGTTTTCTACCCTTAATAAAATGTTAGTTATGTTTTGTATTGTGACTAAATGCTTGGCTTTTGGGGTTGGAAGATTAATTGTTGATAGGTGAGTTCCCAATTAATATAATTTCATAATTTATATAATTTTACTTTAAAATAAATAAATGTAATTAGATGAACTTAATGGAAATGGGTTTACTGTTTATAAAGGAACAGACAATTTAGACAATGTAATGGACAGTATATCCAGATTCACCTTCCTAGGCAATAATTGTATTCTAAGCCAGTATTATTTTGCTAGGTAAAGAAACAAAAATTCCCATGTAACTGAACTATTTAACTATAATTGCATTCAAAATGTGTGCTTTTAGGGTTTTTATCAGTGATACCCATTAAAAATCCACTATGTTACTGTATATGGTAATCTTAGGAGCTGACAGCTAATCTGAGACATTCCCATACTACAGTATTGGAGCCATATAAACACTTAGATAGACTGTCCATTCTGCAAAGTTATTCTTGTGTAATACTAAAACCTTTCAGGATTCTTCAGCTACTGACACACAAGCCAGTACATTAAAAAAATCAGCTACTATTCATTAGATTGGAACATGAAATCCTGCTCATTTATCGTTGTCTGTGTATGGCTCTACGTCTTGCTGGTGTTTCTCCCAGGTTGCTTGTTTCATGATATTTATCTTGTTCAGGTAGGCATTCCTTCAAGGCACTCTTATTACTGGTGTTCTTTTAAGATTTCTATTAAAGAGAGCTGTAAAAGTGAGGGACTTTGTGTGATTTTACTTCTCTTTTATCTTGAGCTGCAACTGTGAGTATAGGAGAGAAAATCTGTATAAAACCGTAAATATGAGTAGAATTGCAGGATTAGCAAATTAGGAGAGGGTGTAGTCAGTATCTTACTTCAATTTTTTATTGATCTGTGAAGAAGATTATGGTTTGAATTTGACATTATTCTCTTTGTTACAGCCCAATGTATTTCCTCTTATTAACACCAATTTCCCCAGTATTGAGCACAAATTGTAGCAGACTGGTTTTGCAATTCTGGGTTATTTTGGATGATGGAAATATATTTTTGTTGATTCTGACTAAATTACAAAGTAATTTAGAAACCACAGTGGAATCTTGTCTAGAACAAGGAGCTGTTAGAGGAACTTATGACAGACGGATCTGATGAAGCCTGCACCAGAATCTTATATCCCAATGAGCTAGATATTTGAGTTTTGATGGGTATTAGATTGTTTTTCCATTCTCAGATCTGTTCATCATAATTTTTTGGTTTTTATCCTTTCCTTTGCCTATTTCTTCAGTGGTATGCTGTATTTACATACTCTTATTTTAACTGTGATGGAAAACCTTTCTGGAATGATGAATTTTCCCGTGACTGAGGCCCATGATGTTGATGAAACAGAACAAAAACTTCAAAATGGTTTCCTTTTATTATGTTTACTTTTCTTTGATCTAATATTTGTTGTGTCTGCTCTTTCAAATTTAGGATGAAATAAGCTCTGTGACAATGCAACTTTCCCCAGGCTGGCTCTAAAACAACCCCAGACAACTGTGCCATTGGGTCTACATTACTTCATGGGATTGGAAATTCTGATTTCTTGGTTAGCAGAAAATACATGTATTAAACCACATATAAGAAATTCTTTTAAGCGACCTGAGTGCATTTATTCATTATTACTGAAAGACAAGTGGGAGTGTGGGGGAATTAGGGTTGGGGTTTCACTCTTGAAAATTCTCACTTCACAGCAGGAAGAGAAGAGGTAGATGAGACTTCAAGATGAATATGTACTGGAGTATGATCAAGAAGGAGCGTATTTTAAACCCACCTCTGTCATTACATGATAGAAGCTATTCCAAAAAATGGATATTTTGCATTTCTCCCCCCTGCCCGACACGCACATCTGGGCCCCAGTCCTACAAACGTTCAGTGATTCATTCAACCACAAGTAGTCTCTTCATTAGGGCTATGTGAGAGTACCTTTACTGAGATGTCTAAGAATCTGCAGGATTGAACCTTGGTCTTGTATTATAAAACAATGTCACTTAATAGGCATGGAGCGATTAACAGGAAAATGCCAGGTGTGTCAGGTTTTCTCACCCTTGGGACTTGAGCATAGTCATCAATTACTCTATAGCAGGGGTGGGCAATAATTTTTAAAAGGGGGCCACTTCAGAAATTTCTGAAGTGGCCTCGGGCCACTCCGGAAGGGGCGGAGCCTCGGGCGGAAGGGATAGGGACAGGAAACTTCTTGTGTCCCCTCCCACTCCCTCAATTGGCCTGGGGTGGGGGAGCGTGAGAAGCCTTCCCCCCTTCCTCCCTGCCCCCCCAGAGAGAAACACCAGCTGTTTAAAAACAGTTGGCGGTTCTCTCTAGGCATCTAGCTGAAGGAGACCTTGTGCGGTCTCCATGTCCCCAGGCCAATCAGGGGCTGGGGGAGCGCACAAAGTCTCCTCGCCCACAGCTAGAGAGACGTGCCGGCTGCTGTTGTATGTGTCTAACCGCTGCGCGCCCCTGGCAGGGCGGGGACAGCACACGGGAGACTTCGCGCACTCCCCACCCCCAGGTCCTGATTGGCCTGGGGGCGGGGAGAGCACAAAGCCCTTCCCCCACCAAAGGCGCACGGCAGCTAGAGATAAATGCCGGCTCTTTTAAAACAACAATGTGTGTCTCTAACTGCCCAGCATTCTTGCGTGGGAGAGGAGACTTCGCACGCTCCCCCGCCCCCAGGCCCTGATTGGCCTGGGGGGCGGGGCAGCGGCAGAACAGCCACAGGCCAGATCCACTGGCTTGGTGGGCCGGAGCCAGCCCGCAGAGGGCCCTTTGCCCGCCCCTGCTCTATAGTCAAAAAGGAAAGAGCACAACCAAACGCACAGATGTGACTTAACTAAATTATCAAGAATAATGCAAGCTTAATAGCATTTTGGATCCTGAACATAATTAAAGCAATGTTGTCTATGGACACTGTTGACTGCAGGAGCAAACTGAATTTGATCTGCCTTTGGCTTTAGGTGGCTACTCGTGGTTGTTTTGTAGCTGGAGTTTTGCCTTGCTGCTTTTTTGTGTGGAAGACAATGTAGCATTGCTAGAATGTATTAGACTCCTTGTAAAGAACTGTGTCACCTTTCAGATTCATTAAGTTACACCTGAAGGACTATGATAGCCAACTTAATCTAGGAGTAGACAATCAGTATAGAAATTTCTAATCACTCTTTACTAGGAAAGATACTTTATTCAAATACTAACACATTCACCTGGCGTTGCTCGGGTCCTTAATTAAGTTTGTGCACTCTCCCCTTTGCTCCCTAACAGTGATGAAGGGGAATAGCCAGCAATGTCCCCATATGAATCTGAAGGAAGGGGAAGAACTTTAGCCACCCCCACCTTGTCCTCACTAATGGGTGCCTAGGGGGCTAGGGCCAGCTTGGTGATTCTGTTTCTCTTCTGTATGTTTTACGAGATACAACTCCATTCCAGGCACATCTCATTGTCCCGGCACCACCAAACCCTGACCTGGCTTTAAGTATGGTAAGAGGAAGCTGCCTACCTCTCTTACCGCTTAGGAGTTCTTGAGCAAACAGAAATAGTGGTTTTCAAACTGCGGGCTGGGATCCAGCACTGGGTCAGGAATGCTGGGCACGGGGTCTTGTTGCTGCAGGGGAATCAGGTGATCAATAGGGGGTGGCACCACAGACTGTGCTGCCCCAGAAGCAGCCAGCAGCTGGCCCAGCTCCTATGTGGGGGAGGGGGGAGAGTGCACTGGACTCCACACACTGCGCCTGCCCTGAGCACTAGCTCCGCACTCCCATTAGCTGGGAACCTGCTGCTGGCTGCTTCTGGGGAGCAGCATGTTCTGCGGTGCGAAGAGAGGCAGGAAGCTGCCTTAGCCCCCGCTGCACCGCTGACTGGGAACCCTCAAGGTAAATACCTCCTGCCCTAGTCCTGATCCCTTCCAAAGCCAGAGCCCCCTCCTACACTCCATAGCTCTCATCTTCAACCCCACCCCGGAGCCCACAATCTAGTCAAATGATGCTTGCGACCCAACATAAATGATTTTCTTCAACTGGGTCATGAGAAAAAAAGTTTGAAAGCCACTAGCCTAAAATAGCCAATAGCCTAAAATGCTCCAACACTTCTGTTAGTCTATAAGGTGCCACAGGACTCATCGCCGCTTTTGCAGATTCAGACTAACACAGCTACCCCTCTGATACTAGCCTAAAATATATAGTAGAATTTATTAAGGATGAGATTTTTCAGAACCGGCTGCATAGTCAGGTTCCTAAATCAACAGCCTGAATTTCCGGAAGTGTTGAGCACCAAGCAAATCCTATTGCTTTCAGAGCTTTTCTAAATTAGGTCACTTTTTAGGAATGTAAATATAGACTAGGAGTAGGAGCCTAACTATGCTTCCAGTTCTATGTGTTTTGGGCAAAATGTTCAATTTAGAACATCATTCGTTCATAAACCTGAAAACTGTCAAAATTAAGTTTCTAACTGAAATCTGACCTTATAATTCCTGTAAAATTTCAAATAATCCTTTGCATAGAAATAAAGCAGTTTATTTCAACTGCTAACCTTAAAATAGCAATGCAAATATATTCTATAAAACTAACCCAGATACTTGGGGGGGGGGATTTAGTCTTTGCTAATGTATATTAATATAATTTTGTAGGAAAATGGATCGAGAAGTTTTGACTGGACATTTTAATGTGAAGCTTTATAATAAAATTTTGTGTGCTTCGGCCTATAAAAATTCATACATATGCTTAACTTTATGCACACTGAGTTGTTCCACAGAAGCTGATGGAACTAGGGATGTACATATAGTTGATTAACCGATAAGCAAAATCTTATCAGTTAATACTATTGATTATATGCATTTAAATGCAGAGCCCCAGCGGGGGAACCAGCGGCTCTGCATTTAAAAGGTAGTAGGAGCCAGGTGGGCAGGCAGCCTGGCTCAGTCCTAGCGGGGTTTGGTCCCGGACCTGGCATGAGCTGGGACTGATCTGGGCTGCCTTCCCTTATTGACTAATAGTGTAGCTGATAAAATTTCTATCAACTACACGATTAGCAAATTACCTGCTCCTTAACATCCCTAGATGGACCTGCTACTCACATGAGTAAAATTATATGCATACAAACATCTCTGTAGTACTGTTAATGGAGTTTTCATATTTGAAATATGAAACAGCCCTGCTGTTGAATACCAGATTTGTAACTTTTCAAAACTACTTGATCGTGCTAAAAATCCAAGCAGAGGCTTGTTATAAAAATGAGATTTTTCCCCTATTTCAGTGCTTTGAAAGGGACGGGGGTTGTTTCTTTTAAGATGAGCTTTAATGGATTGGTTTGTATGGTTAATATAATCATGACGCTGTGTTGTGTTTTATCAGTGCCCGCCCCCGGCAGAATAACTTGTTAAGAGGAGGCAGATTTTCACTTAGTGAATAAATCCCTGGACACACATAGATGCTTGGTGTTGTCTTGGCTTTTTTCCTGTGTTGGAGTTAATTTTATCCAGGAGCTGCTGTGTAAGTTGTAGAACTGTTTACCCAATATAAGTTTGTATGTTCAGTTGTGGCTATGCTGAATGTGATAAGATACTATTTTAAACTTCAGACTGTATATAGGATCAGGAGAGCAGTCACTCAAAGAATTAATTTAGCTCTTTCTCTTTGAAACAACCTGTAAACATTAAGTGGTTTTTCAAGATTTGTGTGTCTTACAAAATCTGTTTTTGCTATCCTTAAATGCTTATTGTTGGGTTTGGAGTCCAGGAACTAAAGTGTAGTGTAAAACAATAAAAAGGTTTGATTGATTAAAAAGTTTTTACTCGCTGAGGACAAAAATCTCTATTCTTCTAGCAACAGTCTTTCATTTAAATCTGAATGAGCAACAAGGACTTGTAACTGCATTTGTTTTCCCAGCCTGTTTCTTTGGGTTTTTAATACGGAGAACTGAATCTCTTTAAATAATTACTTAACCATAAGTGCTGTTTGTATTTTCAATGAATCTTTTCCGCAAAAGGCTCTGAATTTATTTAGTCAACAGAACAAAATGTCCATGCTTAATATTTTGTATGGACTGAACTGGAACAGTTGAGGGAAGCTTGTCTGTAAAAATATGTGTAGAAGATTTTTAAATCTGAAACGGGACAAGTATTTTTAACCTTTCACTGGAAGAGGGGGGGACAATAAGAACAAATAAACGAAAGCATCCTCTGGAAATCTGTTGTAGCTGAAGCTGATTAGACCCTCCCTCTCCCCATTTTAAACTTGATCAGAGTCCTTGAAAGAATATGAAGAGCAGTACTGTTGCCCTGTAAAGTAAGTGCTTAAAGCCTTTCTAAACTTCAATAGGAGGGCTGTAGCTGAAATAGGAATTGGCTGATATACCAAATGCTTCTGTGTGCTGTGATTTCTATGTGTACTGTGATTTTTTTTTTTTTAAACAAGTCAGGACATCTCTGGTGTCCTGGAGCATAAAACTTGTATCATAGTTGGCCCTGTGACAGATGCTATGCCTGTATTTTAGAGCCATATAGGGATGTACTTTGCCAAGAACCACTTGAATTACACCACCTTTCATGTCATGGAGGTAATATCTGCAGCTTAAAATAATGTGTGAGTGTTGTGGCCTGCGGAGGAGCAAGGGAAGACAAGAACTAATAATGTGAATTTGAATTTGCTCGCCTCTTCTTTTACAAGATGTATTTGATGGTAATAGAATGCAGTGCAAGATCTGTGGGATGCTGTAAAGTTGGTAAATCTATAGATTCTGAATGAGAATTTGACAAACTGTTTTTGAATGCAAAACATGATTACGTGAGAGTTTGAGGGGTGTGGAATAACCTATCAAGAGTGCCAGCGTAGGAAGTTTTTAGACAGACTTCTCAGCCAGCGCTAGCTAGAAGTGAACTTGCTTTCCATTACAGATCAAATGTGATTACTTAAAGAGAAATGTCTATTGTTTTGAAGACTTCAGGGGAAAAAATCGTGATGACTTGCCTGTTTTATCATTTTAAGGACACTATTTGTTACATTTGCACTTAAAAATGATAAATTTGCCCTTTAGGGTCTGCTGATATTCAAGCAGCAAAAAGTGCTTTTTAAGATGAATCTCACTGAAAAGAGGAATTGTAATTCACTTTTTCTCTTGCAGAATAATATGGTTAGACTTAATCAGCTGTTGGTGGGAGGAGAGGGAGAGGTAAGGCACTGCAAGGTTCATGTCAGTTTAATTTCTGCTACTGTCTGAATAAATTGTCCTCTAGTTTTCATCAGAGAGAAGATTAAAGGGACACTGTAGGTTCTCACTCTCTGGTTGTTTGTTTCCCTCATGCAGCATATTTGTTTTGTGTCACTGGTTGCGAATGTGTTCTAATTGACCTCTTGGACTTTGAACTTGGCTTTGAGAGTGTTGCTTTCACCCATCTCTACTGTTGTCTGCTGGTTCCTTGCTCTCAAATTTCTCTCTTTGGTAGCAATTACTTTGGCTACCAGAGGGAAAAACTGGCAACTTTATGTTCTAAATTTCTCACTAGTTTTTCACTAAGGGCTTTTCTGTTTATCATTGGAAATTTACCAGACTAGCTGTTATGGCATAGTTAATCTGGTATAAGCCCCTGTGTAGTCACTCTTACTCCCAAATGAGTATTTTGGTAAATTTCCATATGTAGACAAGCACTAAGATGAAGTGATAATGGTAGTGATCAGTTTCTAACTTTCTCCCATGGGGCATCTTGTCCTTCTTTGTTTATTGATACAATTCTCTACCTTCTTGGTTTCTGTTCTAAATTCTCCATGAGGAATGAAGTGGCCCTTCTGTGATGTTTACAGGGCTCTGAAATAGTGCTTAGCTAGAAATGTAAGTTGAAGATGGTGTGGGACTGTTGGCTTATCTACCTGGTAAGGATAGGTCCACACTAAAGATTTCATCAGATCAGAACATGCTTTCCCCCCCTATTTTAAAGGCTACAGGGTGAGGTGCCAGCCTCAAAGACCACTGTAACTGGGTGGATGAAGAATTGCACCCAAGAGTCATGTAGACAACTTGAGACTCCTGTAGACAACTCGAGTTAACTTTTCAGGGAAGGTGCAGCCTTAGTGATGCCCTCCATGCCAGGAAGGTCCTGGCAGGAAGCTGATATTTCTTGTCAGTAAGGTCCAGCAATCTGAGAACATTTTAGATTATGTTTTAAAACAATCTTTAGAAAATGAGACAGCAGCTAGAGCATCTCTAGTCCTTGCAGTTTAAAAGAAGCAGCTCTAACAAATTCTCTAGGTGTATCTCTCCTGGCTAAAAATCCCATTTCAAGGTTAGGAAGTCAAAATTCAGGTTTCCTACAGGGTTTTTTGAGAACATCTCTCTAGGTTCTTTACCCAAGTAAAATTTAATTCTGGTAGATTGTCATAGTAGAAGGGAAGATAACAAATTTCCTGTAAGTCAGGAATCAGGTTCCAAAAGACAGAAGTGTGTTTTTAATTTTTATACAAATGGCTTACTGTGTCTTTAACCCAAAATAGGAACCTCTTCCCTCAAAAGCTGTTCTTCCTGTCCTGTTGTTCTTAGAATTGGTCTGGTAACTACCCAAAATGGATACCGCAGGGATGGTCCCAAGGCTACATATATTCCTTAGGGGAACTGAATATCTGTTCTATGCTGTTCAGTCCCAGGGAAGTCAGAGGTCTCTTACCTATATCTTGATTGACAGAGTCTGAATCTCCTCTGACCTGCGCCTTGTGCAGCATTTTCCCAGGAGCAAAGTGGGTGTAAAATGCTGATGTAACTTTTGCATTCACCCTGTCCTGGTACAAATGACTTGACAATGTGCAAGGCAGTGGAGAATAAGGCCAAAGATTTTCAGACTTCATGGAAAGAGAACAAGTCCATGAGTTCAGCCTCCCTCTGTTTCGGGACCTTTTGGTCCATGTCACAAAAACAACATGGAGCTCCTTCTCCACTTGGATCAGCATGCAAGCAAAAGGGGAGTGCTAGTCACCTGAGCATGCCCATGTTGGTCTCTAGAAAGAACCATTTGCTGGGGTTGGGCCTGTGTCTAGCCACTGGCTTGGCATGAAAGAACGTTGACCAAAATGTCTTACATTTCTGGAAGGCCCCACGGCAGCACTGATGTTTCCTCTGTTGTTGGGTGGTTTTGTTTTTTGTTTTTTTAGTTTAGAGACAAAGGAGGCTTGGATTGTGTGTGTTTTTCCATCCCTGTGTCTTTTCTTACCTGAGAAATATCTGGATTGCCCAGCCTGACCTCTCGGGCTGTGGTGGATTGTCGTGTGTGTATTGTGAACTACCACACCTTGTTGGAAGTGGCAGGCGTTGCAAGTCTTTAACACAGACACCTTTTCTACAAAGGTTTCATACCCCGTCTGGGAAGCAGGCGAGTATAGGCCTTTGTGAAGAGCACCATGGCACACCTTAGAAGGCTCGTTGACCCTCATGAGAGGTGTTGGGGGCCATCTTCTTCCTTCAAGCTTTAGGTGTATTGGGGGCCCACTTTGCTGCCTATCTTTTGGAAGCTTATAAGGCCAACCTCAGAAGCATTAGTAGTCTGCTTTGGCTCGTTGGAAGCCTGGTTGAGTCTGTTTTGGGCTCAGGCTCCAGTTTCGGCTGACTTGAAGCAGAGCAGCCTTCTCATGCTCGCTGTGAGGAATCCCACAAACCCAGTACCTCCCTGGCTCCAGGCTTGGGAATTCATGTCCTCTGCTGGACAGAAGGGAAGGTGGGGCAGTTCAAAGGTTACATTGGGGTCAGCAACTAAGTGGGAAGGCAGGGGGATTGTTGCAATTATGGGGGAGGCCCTTCTCCCATTTCTTGCTCAGTCCTCTCTGTAGCAGCTCCATACCCATTCCAGTAGCAGTCTGCCTCATTCATACACTTGAAAAAACAGTGGAAATCCACTTACCCAACATTGGCATTCAGGTGGTTGCTGCTAGTAATACCTTCTGCTCTCTGTACCTTTCCAAAAGGTGAGACTTCACGACCCTCAACTCAAGTGTTGGAAAATCAGGGAGGGCTTCATTAAAGTCTCTGATCACAGCCAAAAAGAATGCTGAGATGACGATTTCTGCCCACCGCAACCTTAACTCCACCCCCTGTGGGATGCCATGAAGAATTTTCAGTCAGAACACCTGAGCTCTCTGTAACCATATTGCTCTTTTGTGTATCCAGCAATGCAGTGTGACCCCAGCTCCCAGAGCATCATTAAACACGCACCCACTCTCCATATGCTAATGTTCCAAAGGGATACTTAGAGACAGATGAAAGCAGTAGGCTTAAGGCTTGTTTTTATATTTCCCCTTCTTAAGAGCCCAACGGCCTTTTATGAAATAGGGTGTGGTACTTTCTGGTGTGCAAACTAAATCGGGTGCTGTAATCTCCACTTCAGCTTCCACAGTAGCAGTGTGGCCCGCGGGGGCTATAAAGAGGAGCTGGGAACTTTGGGGGATGGATGCAAAGGGATGAACGATCTACTTATATACACAGTATCAAACCTACGTGCATTGTACCTACCTCATCTCTGTAGTACCCGAGCCCAGGGGAGCTGAGGCACAGAGCGACTGGTGATTTGCCCACGGTTACACTATCTCCGGTAGTGCAGGGAACCGAACACAGGTCTCCAGAGTCTCAGTCCAGACTCCTATCTGCTAGATCATCCTTCCTATCTGAGAGCCACCAAGAAACTTCAAAATAAATGACCCAGAAAATGTTACAGTTGGGAATAGTCACCAGAGTAGAGATAAGACGTGTAACCATATGGAGTGTTTCCTTGATCCAAAACAGTTTTTGCAATGCAGGGTTACATTGTATCACCCTCCCCCCAAATTGTGTGTTTCACTAGAAATTTTAAAATTAGCATGTGTTCCTGCAGTAGCTGTAAATCATGCCCTGGTGCATGTGGCTAAGCTGTTTGGATATTTCTCAGGCAGCTGAAGATGTAAGGCCAAAGGCTTAATGCCTGAAGAACCACCTGATGGATGCCTTCTTGTAGGTTATAGCTTTCTTACAGCTTCCAGTTAATCTCATTTCTTTCCCATACTACTCTGATCGATGTATTTGGCGCTGCTATAGTTAAAGCTACATAAATGCCAGGCCCCTTTTGCAGTGTGGCACGTGAGACCAGAGTGGCGAAGTCCTACAGAATGATGAGGCGCCAGTCGGACTTAGCATGGCAAGGAACAGCACTATCACCACATTTCATGAGCCTCTTCCTTCGCAGCAAGACCTACCACTGCTCAGAACCCTTCCTCCTCTATTCCTGCAGGGCAGGCCCATCCCCAGTGTGGGTGTGTCAGGTCCCTTGGGTGCAGAGTCCAAACTGCTGGTACAGAGGGCCCTAAAACAGCCGGCTCCAGAGAGCTGAGCTTGACCCTGGCACCGACAAGAGAGAGAGGCAAACAGTCACTGGCTGTACCAATGGTACTGTACCACAGCAGGAAAAAGGACTTGGTGCTATTGACATTCACCACCCAGCGTAAATCAGCACCATCAGTTCCACCAAGACCTCAGTCTAGTTTTGTCAGTGCTCCTGAAATCCCCATTTAAGCAGTTAGCGTCCTGCTCCCTTTTTCATCTGTCTAGGAAGATAACCTTCCTGACATAGGCAGCGAGTTATATGGACCCATGGTGCCCATGCTCCACCAATATTTAGGAACATGGGTCTGGCCCCACCAATGTTTGGGCTGATATTTTCAGAGCCGTCTTGTACATAGGACGGGCGGGGGACTCCACGGTTTGGGGGTCCCATGCTTCAGGGGACGTGGGATCCTGGGTGGCCTGCGAGTCTTGTGTGGGGCGGGGGAGGCTGGTGCAGGCTCCACCCCATCCCTTCCTCCAAATTCCTGCCCCATCTCTTCCCACCACTGCACGTTCCCAATGGACTGCCCATAGGGAGCACACATCTTGGAGAACTCTGGGTATTGGAAAGTAGGCAGGTTTTTTTTGTTTTTTTTTTGCTTGGCTCCTTGGCTTCATCTCCTCTTCACAATGATAATTGGATAGGGGGAAAATCTGCTGGTGGCTTACATAAATGATGTTCAAAGCTTTTTAAAGAAATATTTGTAAAAATACAATGGCTCCTGTTGAGGTAATCATAGAATACTAGGACTGGAAGGGACCTCGAGAGGTCATCGAGTCCAGTCCCCTGCCCTCATGGCAGGACCCAGTACTGTCTAGCCCATCCCTGATAGACATTTATCTAACTTGCCCTTAAATATCTCCAGTGATGGAGATTCCACAACCTCCCTAGGCAATTTATTCCAGTGTTTAATCACCCTGACAGGAAATTTTTCCTAATGTCCAACCTAAACCTCCCTTGCTGCAGTTTGAGCCCATTGCTTCTTGTTCTACCCTCAGAGGCCAAGGAGAACAATTTTTCTCCCTTCTCTTCAAGGCTTGAGAGCACTGAGATGAGGTTTGCATGTGAGAGGAGAAATAAATCAGGCTTTTTCCTCTCTTGAAATCCATTCCTTTCTGGACAGTTTTTGTTTGGAAAAGCTGAAGAAGTAGCACAAGATAAAACTTTAGTCAAAGGATATTGAAGTCTGTGAAAGCTGCATAAGAACCATTGAAAAATGTATATTTGAATATAAGAAATCCAATAGTGCATCATAATGTTCAGTTAACTTTTCTTGGAGGAAAAGAACCTTACATTTATTGTTGTTTAGCGTTTTCTTTAAATGTCTGTCTTGTGACCTGGATACATATAGATAGGTACACTGAAATAAATATTGTGAAAAATTATTTGGAAGGGCTGCAATATTCCCACTACTCAAAAGCAGCAAAAGAAACTTCTTTTGAGATATCACATGAGAAGGCATACAGATATTTAATGAATAAAAGTTTTCAGAATTAAGGAAAAGGTGTAAATTCACATAGTTCCATGGAAGTCAATGGAGGAAAAAATCTCCCTTTTCGGAGAGGACCAGTCACACTATTTGCTCACAATTTAAATAAACAAACTTTACAAATATATCAGTTCAGAATGACCCAGTACATTTTTTCAATCCCTGATAATGCTAAAAACCTGTGTTGTTTTTGAGTTAACCTAGTTTTAATCTTGTGTGAATTGCTTTATGGTTAGCATTGTCACATGCCAAAATTAGATCCCTTTAGTGGATTTAAATAATTTCTTTACTTCTGAAAGGGCACACTGTTACCAGCTTTGCACAGTGCTTCACTTTTTCAATCTTTCTTCTGTTACAGGACAGGATACTGCACTTGTACCCATTTTGAAGCAAAATATGGAATGTGTTTCATTGCTGACTGAACACGGCCAAATGAACAGTATTGACAGTAGTTTGAAAATCAGCAGTTAGCAGTTTGTGCACTACCCAGCACTTTCCAGAGAGAACAAATTGTTTACAAGAAACCTGCTTTACAAATCCGTTACAATACCCTCCTGCTTTGTCTATTTAAATATTTGCAAAGGGGAAGCATTTCCCTACAAGCGGACTCTGGTAAAATGGCAATGGATGAGTACCTGTGGATGGTCATTGTGGGTTTTATCATCGCTTTTATTTTGGCATTTTCAGTCGGTGCAAATGACGTTGCCAATTCGTTTGGAACTGCTGTGGGCTCTGGTGTGGTCACTTTGCGCCAAGCCTGCATTTTGGCTTCAATTTTTGAAACCACTGGCTCAGTATTACTGGGAGCAAAAGTAGGAGAAACGATTCGGAAAGGTATCATTGATGTTAATCTGTACAACAGCACTGTGGAGCTGCTGATGGCAGGAGAAGTTAGTGCAATGGTTGGTAAGTAACTGTCTTTCATTTTTGAATAGCAATAGGCATCTAGCTATAATCCCAGTCATCATGTGTTTTTTTTTCTATGCCATTTAGACATTCTAACTTCCAGTACTTACTTGTCTGGTTCTTCTTTCTCTTTTAAAAGGAGACCTGGATTTTCTTTTTAAATCTTTTGCTCTTTTTATTACAGGTTGAACCTCTCCAATCTGGCACTCTCTGGTCTGGCAACATCCGTGGTCCGGTCCGGCATGATTTTAGTTAGCTGGTTGTCCACTTATTGTGGGTGTTTCCAAGTTTTCCGCAGTCCCATAAAGTTTGTTTACAGCCACCAGTCTCAGGGTTCTGGGCTGTTATTTAGCTCTAATTTACCCCTCAGTGTCTTCTAAGAGCCCAGCAAGCAGTGGAAGTGTTGGCAATGCTGCTAGACAATATTGACCGCCCATGGTTCAGCAAATTCTCTGGTTCTGCACCAGTCAGGTCCAGAGGGTGCCAGACTAAAGTGGTTCAACTTGTACTTCATTCTAATTGCTGGCTTTTCTTGAATGTTTATAACTTTTAATTTTTAAAAAAAATCTTATTTTGTAAAATGGATTGAATAAATGATCTAAAGTGACTTTTAATTTGGAAAACATATTAATAGGATAATACACCATTCATGGCCGTACAAAAGATCTTGAAGAAATGGCAGCTTACAGTGAATATCTATTCCGAGGATGTAGTCAAACTGTTAACCTTACTAGAAGATTAAAATAGTCACTTAGACTCTTCACTGACCACGTGACTGATTATTATTAAATGTTTACTTGTTCTAAGGCCATAACATTAAAAGTAATAATAGATTAGAGAGTGACCAGCTTCTTGTAATTTTAATCCTTCTGATTCATAGTCCCTCATAAAACTAAAACGTGTTTGTTTTTTCTGTCTACTGACATAGCTTTTGTTTGCTTTTAATTTAAGCCTGGGTTAGATCAGATACTGCTTTCAGAGGGAAATGGAATTAGCCCCAACCCATTTTCTTCATTTCTATGCGAGAAGTGCTGTGAGCATTGGAGATGTGTGGTAAGATGGGATGGCAGTAAGCACAGATGGAACTGCATTTGTAAAAGGTTAGGGAGCTCTGGAAGGGACAGCTTTCAGTGTAAAATACAATTAACAAGGCGTCAGTGTTGGTCACCCCAGTCTCTCTGCAATCACTCAACAGTGTTGCAATGTGATCCTTAAAGCCCCAGCCGCTGGAGTCATCTGATCACGTGGAAATATCTTCTTTTTAAATGAAAGTTTCCACCCCACCAAGCACACACCCAAGTTCCTCCCCTCACAACCTCCCCCAGCTCTAGCATCCTTCCCTTCTAGACCCACCCATGCATTTCTGTCTAATTCCTCCCTCTTTTTCGCTCCAGTTTGCATACAGTGCTTGTCAGCCAAGTATCTGCTGCACAAAAGCCTAATAACGCACACAACTGTGTCTCTGTCCTTTCCTCCGGAACACACTTTGTGTGGGGCGCCAATCTGAGCAGCGTGTGCTGGTTTCTCTAATACAGTTAGGAGGTTGTGTGCTCTAGAGTAGGGAGTTGGAGACCTGTTCAAAAGGGATGATGGCATTCAGTTATCAGGGCTCCCAAAAGATCTTTCCCTATCCAAGAGGGAGTGGAGTCAGTCACATGCGATGCCTCCCTCTCTCTCCCCACTTGCTGTTACTTTTTCCATGACTACTGCTTGTGGAAGTAATGCCAAATGCTGGGAAGAAGACTATAATAATATCTCTGGCCCAGTGCCTGACTTGTCCGGTAAATCAAATACTAGGTTGCTAGATCTAGAATAGTCACCTTTTTTACATTTGCTAGTACCGCTGTACTATATACTTCGACGTGCCTGCACTGGGGCTCTTAGCACAGACACAGCTGCGTACATTTGCACTGCCACTTGCTCTGGTGCAGCAGAACCTGCTTTGAAGTTTGTGACACTTCTTCTGACCTCATATGCTTAATAAACATGATCTCCTTCAGCGGGAAGGCTTCATTTTCCTCATTTGTCTCTGTTTGACACCCCAGTCCTGTAAACCCCTCATCCAGGCAGGGTGGCCAAATTTGTAAGCATTGCATACCGCCTGCAAAGGCAACTGGCCAGCAGCTCAAAGAACACAGCTCATTTGCATGGACATTTATATAAGCCAGCCTGAACTCTGTGACCTGTTGCATTCCCGTCCTCCAGCGATGGCTTTAAGAATAAATTCCACATTTTAAATCTCTGAGTTAATGAAATAAACTTCGCTAACTGCAAATGCTCTTTTTCTTTGGCTTAATTCCCTCTCCAAATTTCCTTTCTTTCTTAGCCATACCAATTGGGTTTTTTTCCCTTTGTGTTTTTCCTCTCCCCCTTCTAATCATGTTGTTTTTCTCCTTTTCCTTTCCTCCCTTTTCTTTAGGCAGGCTTGGGAAACTATTTTCTCCCCCTTTGCACGTGGAATGGACACTTTCCAACCGTGATCACACTGTTGTGCACAGGGCCTGCTTTAGTTGGTTGAGGAGGGGGCATGAAGTGATTTTTCAGAGCACACCCCAAATTAACTCCCTTTGTATAAAGAGCAGCAGCAGTGGAGCTCTGCTACTTTGCCTGGGGCTGTGCAGAGTTGGCAACATTTAAAATGATTCACTGAATTGGGTCCCAGTGAGCTGGAGGTTTGGGGACTAGGGATGTAATGTAGCGGTTAAACAAAATGTTTCACTGGTTAAATGTGATCCCACTGGAGGGTTTTGCCTGCCCCTGTCTGGGTCTGGGTCTGCCACGTGCCCAGGCTGGGTCTCCCAGTCCCTGCCTGGGGCTGGGGCTACTGTCGGGGCTGCTGCAGCCCCGGCTGGGTTAACCACTTACCTATCTGGTGAGCCTAAGGCTTACCAGGAAACCAATTAACCATATAATGGTTTACATTCCCCTATTGGGGGCCATCAGACTTGGGGGGAGGGGATTTTGGTGAATTTTACCACAAAACCAGTATAGCATCAACCAATATCCTCATGTCGTGGGTAACTGGTACCCCAGTGTTATTGATAGGAAACTCAGGCAGACAGTTTTGGTGACTTGAGTAAGGCTGCATGGGAGACAGTATCACAGCTGGGGGATTAGACAGCCTGGATTTCCTGCTGCCACTTACATAGCACCGGAGCCGGATCAACAAGCAGCAGGCACTTGGCTAGGAGGGGAACCTTGCAGCAGCCCTGCTCATAGCATTTACCCACAGTTGCAGATTGGTTTGCAGAATCCCCCCAAAATCAAAAGTCCTGGATGTCACAACTCTCAAAGGCCAGTCCTAGGTGGCCATAGCAGGAGCTGGGGAAAGCCTGAGTTCTTTAGGATATAGTGGCCAAGATGGAGAATGTCTGTAGTGGTGTTACAGCCAATGATCCCAGAATACAGAGCAGTGGTGGGCCAGCTACAGCCATTGGGGTCCTGTGTGTGGCCTGTGGAACATTTTGTTTACCTTTGCCTAGGCGCAGGGTTGCCAGATTCCCCTGATTTCTGTCTGCATCGTTTTTTCTACCAGTATTACTCAAGTGACACACACGTAAAGCCAGGGCATGCGCAGTGAGATGGGTGCTGTTTGCACACAGCACTGACTGAGAGCCGTGCACCCCCTTTGCTTCCAATCCCAGCGCTGCTACGGTTCAGTCAGCACCTCCCACAAATTCTAAGGATGCAAGTGCAGGTAGAAAACTACCCTGTCCCAGGAGACCATCCTGGTTACAGCAATCTTGTGGCCCAATGAGATGGAGGAGGGCCACTCAAGCAGCCCACTCACTGGCCTGAGTTGCCCATTGCTGATCTAGAGATACAGGCTGAGTGAGGGAATATTTTTTCTTGGCAAGAGAGAAGAGTTTTTGAGCTACACAGGTCTAGACAACCTGGGGCCTCCATGGCTTTGGGCTTTACAGGCTCCAGAATCTTAATTCTGCCCTCACCCAAACTGTATTTCCCAATCTCCTGCCTTAAAAGATCTCCAGGTCACCTGTCTTGCTTGGGTCTTACCTCACAGTACCCTTGCAGCTCCCAATTACTTCCTCTCTTGCTCTCCTGCCTTCTGCTAGCTGGGGAAGATAGAATAAGGGATAGTATCAGGTCTTGTATGGCCCCAAGCAATATTGCCAGAAGTCCAGCTCAGCTTTGGTTTGGTTAAATGTGTTTTTGTGATCTATCAGGGAGGGAACCGAGTATAAAAAAAGTTGCTACATAATGTACAATTTCATATCTGATCTTTTTTCAGACTGTACCTCAACTTCTCATTCACAGCACATCCCACGTGCTGGCCTCAAAAGTTTCTAAGTTCATCTATTCTTATTTTAGTTGTTGGACAACAGAAACCTATAAATTACAGAGCAGGTGCTCCTTGTTTCAGCTAGAGTTTCCACTGGGGGTAGAAGTGCCAGTTGTTTTGGGCCAGAGTCCCAGGAGAGATTAGTTTTACTCGTTAACTTGCATGTGGAGCTATATGCAGAGCCAAGATTGAAAGGCTCGATCTCCATAAGAGGGAAATTTGATCATGAAATAGCGGATTTGCAGGGATAAATCCTTGTTCAAACCTGTCTGAAGCATTTTCATAAGTATGCCTTGAGTTCCACCCTCACGTTCAATGATCCAAGTTCAATATGTCAGTTTGGACAGTCTCAGCCAGTTTCCTAGCCAAGGTAACGCTGGTGCTTTCTTGGGTGATAATTCTCCTAGCAATCGGCATTGGTATCTAAATGTCAGGCTCCATCCTCAGAAGGGCCTGCGTGGTTTAGGTCCCCCATTCAGAGTCATTCCCAGCGATCGCATTAGGAGTGTTGGGTTTTTTCTCCACACTCTTGTCTCTTCCGGACCGTCCCTCCCTGTGAGCAAGGCCCAGTCTGACTTCTCTCTCCTCTCCCACTCGGCCCACGCAGCCCCTCCGTCCACCTTCCTTGGGGACTCCTGTCTCTCCTCACAGTCCTTCCACCTGTCTCCCTTGCCTTCCACGCCTGTGTTGATGGCATTTGCCTGCCACTGGCTGCCCACCTACTTGCTCTTTCTGCCTTGTTTGATCTTGAGCCCTAGATCAACTCCTCTACCTGCCAAAACAGTCTCCACAAAGCCCTGCTCCCTCAGGTCTTCCAATTCTGGCCATCACCTTGTCTCCTGCATCCTCCTCCTGTCTGTTATCCATAGCTGCTCCATACCACCCTCCTGTAGCTTTAAATCCACCAGAGTCTTCTCTGCCCCTCCCGGTCATCCCTTGCTCTCCTCCATCGAGTCACTTGTCCTGGGGCTCCAGAACCGCTTTGCTCTGCTCTGATTTGGCACTCCGGGGGCCTTGTCTGGTGCCTAATATTTTCAGCACTTCATTCTGTGACCTCTGTAGGCCCAAGAGTCCTCTTGTGAGGCACCCGGGAGAGGCTCCTGTAAATCCTCAGAGCACAAATTCTGAATCAGCCAAGACTGGGACGCCTCTGTACACACCAAGCTCAGCAGGGCAGCTTCCCCTCCAGAGCATCTGGCACGGTCGCCCTGGATGCTGAGGACTCCTTCAAGCACTGGGTTCTCCTCACACTTGCAGCCCTGGTGCTTTGCATCAGTTGTGCTGAGCTCCCGCTCCTCTGCTCAAATGGCTCCTCCACACCAGAGCCTGAGGCAGCAAGAGGCTCAGCAGCTTCCTGTCTGCTTCTATCACCACCCCCAACTCCCAAGTGGCTCCATGTCCTGGCCTCCAGAGTCTCCCTGCTCCTAGAAGCAGAGGGCAGGCAGGTGGGGATTCTGGGTAACAACACGTGCTAAGAGACCTTGCCCAGTCGTTAAGGGTTCTCTGCAAGGCACTCACTATTGGCCGCAATGCAGTCAGGGGAAGGAGGGGCTCTCCGGACAGCAGGAGGCTTTGGCTGCTGCTCCCTGGCACAGGACGAGTTGGTCCAGATGCAGAGTTGAGGCCTCTAGTATGCTCCATGTCAGAGCCCCGCAAACTTCTGTCCATGCACCAGCCCTCACCCATCACTTGGACAGCACAAGCCACTTGAATCCTCTGCCTGGAGCAGACAGAGGAGCCGAGTGATGGCGGCTGCTGTTTGAACGCAGAGAGGCAGAAGGGCTTTTGTGGCAGCTGGCACCCCAGGCACGATCCTGAGTATCCTCTCTTACTGCACAATTTGCCCAAGAGAAATGAACTTGAGCTGCAACTAATCCAGGTGTCTGAAATGGCCACTGCTGAGAAATACTCAGGCCAGGAGCCCCAGTGTCTCAGGCTGCCGTGCCCCTGCCCCCAATTTTGGGCCCCTATTTTAGAGCACTATAGAGGGGCAGAGGGGAAGTGAGAGCACCAGTGAGGCTTAATGGCGTTACTGCTGATACTCTGTGGTCCTGGCTTGTGACAACTCTGAAAGGATTTCAGAGACAGCGCCCCTCTTTTCTTATCCTTACCAAACCAGCCTACACAACGGGCGTTCGCCTAGCCATGTGGCTTGAATTGTCTATGGACCACCTTCACCAAAGAGAGGGTTAGACACCACAGTCACCTAAGCCAGTCTGCACTCTGTCCTCACCTGGATTTGAAAGACTTTGCCTGTGGGCAGGAAGGCAAAGGGAAGGCAAATGATCTCTGCTTTCCATGGGTGACACAGACCATCCATCTGCCAGAAGAAGTCAAAGATTTCCTGTTTGTCCATGTGGCCTGCCTAAGGGGTTCCCAGCCCCACCAAGTGACAAGTAGCGAAGGGTACAGCCAGGCACCCTGTCTCTCTGCTATTGAACAGTAGGCTTGTTCTTATCAGAGACCTAAGATGAAGCCCTTAACCACATGGGCTAGGGTGATCTGCCCGATCCAAGCGACAGCCACCCACTTAGGGAAGATTTACTCCATTCTTTAGCCACCAGAGAAAACTCACATTCAGTTCTGGGTGTAAAATCTGACTCAAGATGTCCAGTGCCTGAAAAGCCAAAGTTAGCTGGGATTTGTGAGAGTGAGCCAAAGATTGCAGCCTTAAGAAGACTGTTGAGCCCAGCGTTTAGAGACGTGCCCAGGTTGTGACCTCAGTTGCCTGCATCAGGCCAGGCAACCCGACACTTCAGCTTAAATAATTATGGCTTCAAGAGAAGCAACCCACCTGACCCCATGAGTGAAACCTATGGGCCTATTTCACAGTCTCATGATTTATCGCCAGGAACAGCAGAACTTTATTCTCTGCACAGATTGGGGCTTGCTCTGATTTTGACTCCACAGAACCTCCTGGAGTGCGGCAGCCTTGGCCGCCACCACCTCGGGAAAGAGGCAGGATGCTGCGGTAAGACTGAAGGGATCTGCCAGTGGCATCCTCCATGCATAAGGAATTCAGTCAGGCTGGCGTTTGGGGGCAGACCCCTGCCCAGTATTCTTCCTGCTCTATTCCTGGGCTTGAACTCTCGGGTGTCTCCTATTGTCACAGTATTCCCTGTCGGTGTGTCCTCTTGACCCTGTCCTTGCTCCAGTTCTCATTCCTGCCCTCTGCCATCTCTCTAGGCACGCTCTGGTTTTCCAAAACATAAAAATCCTTTCCCTCAGCTTCCTTCCTTGTCTCTTGAGCTCTCATTCTGTTCCCAGCGCCTTCTTCCTGATTCTCTGCAGCAGTGATGTTCAACCTTTCCCAGACCTGAACTCCCCTACACCCTCTGCCCATTTAGCAGTGCGCAAAGGGCATGTAGTAGCCCTCTCTCCATACCTCTCTGACCCCCTGCTTGAGAAGCAGTGTCACCCTGTGCCCCCAGACAGAAGCATTCAGAGAAAACCACTGTGGGCCACTGAAGTATTCAGAGAGGGTAGAGCCATGTGCAGCAAGGAGAATCCTTATGTCTTCTCTGAGCAGTACCCCGTGATTCCAAACGTTGCCATGTGAAAGCCAAGGAACATCTGTGTAGAAGGGGGCAGCCAGTGTTGAATGCCCTTTTACTCACATGAAAAAGCACAGAGGGGTGTGTTGGTGGGCTTACCTTTGTGAAAGTTCACCACTTTCACAGCCACTGCTGCCTTTCCTCAGTTCCACTGGTGTCATCTTCGCACCAGAGCTTCCTGGCGAATCGCCCGATGTGCTCATTGCCTTTGACAGGAGCACGCCGAGTTCCCAGTCCAGACAGCAGTGGCACTGGATTATTGCCTGGACGTTACCACCTTGAGCTTGACATCTAGCTGGAGTGTTGCCTTGATGCACTGCTCCAGTCATTCCCCCCATGCTGTATCTGTCTTTTGATTGTGAATCCGTTCCTTCTCTGATTTGCCTTTTCCTTGCCTTACCGCTCCTTCCCAGGAAACGAATTGCTGTTCCTGCCTAGGCTGAGCTACTCAGCCCTTAGGGCACCTCTGGGTTGCTTCAGGCCCACTCGTAGTCAGTGTTATTGAAAGTGCATTGCACCCATTGCTGTCCTCCGGTACCAAATGATCCAAAACACACCACAATGTTCTGCTGCCAAGTGACCGGTTATTAGTGAAACCTTTCACGCCCTGAATGCAGGAGGCGGTATCAGCAGTCATTACTGAAAATGAACCTTGTCCCAGCAGCCATTCCTGTGCTTGTCAGCTCTCACTCTGTGCACAAACCGATCAGCTGGTTCATGAGGGTTAAACGCTACCCCAAAGCCGCGCAGCTGTAGGAAAGCACTTCTATGCCACCCCAATGTCCTGGTAGCCTGAATGAGACAGCAGGACCATTGTGAATTAAAGGGAAGCCTGGTCCGTACGCTGCACATGTTTGAGTGGTCAGGAAGAGTTGCTCGTGAGACAGGATCTCAAGGAGATGTGATGTTCAAAGCCACTAGCGAAGCTAAGCTAGTGGCTGGCGGAACATGATAAAGACTGTTTTATTCACGTCTCTGCTGTGGGTGCAGGGAGTAGGCAGCCCTGGGAGAGGAATGCGAGTGTGTGGTTGAGAGCCATGCAGTACACTGTGGTTATTGTTGGTGCCATTATCATTGCTTATATCAGATATTTTTTCCTCCTTCGCTGTCTAGGTTCTGCTGTTTGGCAGCTGATTGCCTCTTTCTTGAAACTCCCAGTATCTGGGACCCACTGCATAGTGGGGGCTACAATTGGATTCTCGCTTGTTGCGATTGGTACGCGGGGCGTTCAGTGGATGGAGCTTGTCAAGATTGGTAATTGACATTTCCTTTTATGCGTGAGGGTATGTGGAAAATTGTGCACCAATGGCACATGTTTTAAAGAAATACTCTTTCATGATTTTAATGTGCTGTCCTTAACTTCTCCCCCGCTCCAAGCCTGTTGTTCTGAAGGCCTGTGTGTCGTATTCACTAAGGGCTAGACAGTGGCTTGAGGCACAGCCTGGAGCAAGAGGTGGTGTGTAAACTGCATCTCCCAGGAGTACTGGGAGACATTTGACCCATGGGGCACTCCCAAGGCTGACAGGGGAGGCCCTGCTAATTCCCAAGGGATTGTACTTTTGGTGAGGGCTTGATACCAGCAACAAATTGTGACCCCTGCCTTCTCTTCTTCCCTCACATATGCACAGGCTCAGCTGCACTGGCCAGCAAATGAGGAATAGAGCCACGGTGCTCCTCATCCCCCCCCCCCTTCACTCCCCTGCTCCAAGGAGTAAGGATGTTAAGTATTGGGTAATTGACTAATCGAATAGTCGATGCATTTTTGCGTCGACTATTTGATTAGTCGATAGGGCGCCTCCGCCTTTGAAGTATAGCAACAGCCGTTGCTACACTTCAAAGGCGAAAGTGCTGAAGCACTTCTGACCCCGGGCTCCATGTGGTGCTGCCTCTTTGAAATGCCGTGAGGAGCACTAAGCTGGGCTCCCCCGTGGCACAGCCTGGGGTCAGCTGGGATTTGCTTATCAGATAGTTGACTTGGTAGTCACATCCCTACCAAGGAGGGACTAAGCATTTGTGCAGCACCCACCTATGTTTGAGCATGTGGTCCTGTGGTAGCCCCTTGAGGCGTTTAAGGGGGTTCTTACTATGCCACATGGGCATGTAGTCCAAGTCACACTCTGGCCCTATGTTTGTTTTTATGGAGACGGCACTAGCATACCACAGGGGCATTTGACTGATTGAAACTATAATTTTTTTTAAATTCTGTTCTTATGTTTTTGTTGAGGGTAAAATAGCTGAAAGGTGCGCTTGAAACGTTCATGGGGGTGACTGACTGGTCTGTTTTAAAGCCCCATGTTCCAAACTGTAAGCATTCTCGGGTAGGATTTTCAGAGGAGTTCACTCTGCAGCCAGTGAAGGCAGTGGGAGTTTTACTGACTGCAGTAAGAGAAGAGCATGCTCGGTTCTGAGAACTTTTGCCGATTATAAAAGGTTATTTGCCTTGTCAGAACCTAGACAGAATTCAACATGCAACAGTATATCCTGTAACTTGTTGCAATGCTTCATAAATCTGGTTCCTGATCCCTTGAGCTGCCTCCAAAAGGCAGATCCCTGTGTCTGCACTGAAATGCATTGAATTTAGTGGGGTTCCGACTGGGAACAGGGGTCTGCTTACCCCAGTTTTCAGGACTGAAGGCCATCAAGATTAACCAAAGATCAAATTTCTTATTCTGATAGCGTTCGGCTATGGGGGCATTCCTGTGTGAGGTGCAGTTGCTGTAATTTCAACATTATTCTGGAAACCCCTTGCATATGGGATTTTCAAAAGCGCTTAGCATGAGTAAAACACTCATCAACTTTGGTGGAAGTGGGTGTAAGCCAGTGCTGAGTGCTTTTGGAAATCCCATAATAGCACCCAAACTGTGTCGTCCATTGGTTCTTTTCCTATTTGATAAATGCAGAACTTCCTCAAATACCTGGGATGTTGCCACTGATTGTTTATTGTATCTCTTTTTCCACAGTTGCCTCTTGGTTTATTTCCCCACTGTTATCTGGTTTGATGTCTGGAGTGCTCTTTGTGCTGATTAGATTCTTAATTTTAAGCAAGGTAAGGGGCAGGGCAGTGGTCACCCACCAGTAGACCGGGATCTGCTGGTAGATCTTGGAGCCTTTAACAGGTGATCCTGACAGGTTTGGCCGGGAGGCTGTCAAGTGCTGGCACTTCATCTGCCCCTCAGCACTGCCGTGCTGCTCCCGCCCTCTGCCTTGGAGCTGCCTCCCATCCCTGGGAGCCTCTTGCTTGCTGTGCAAGGCACAGGAAGAAGAGGTGGGGGTGCTGATGTCAGGGTGCCCCTCCCCCTACTCTGTACCCCATTTGCACTTAAATTCAAAAAGTGATCTCGTGCTTAAAAAGGTTGGAGACCCCTGGGCTAGGGACTGTCCGCTCCAGTGCATAGCGGTCATCATTGCTGCACTGTAGTCTGTGTACCATTTGGCTGTTGGCATTTCCAAGGAGTAAAAGGGTGCTATGCAAACGTACCACATTTATTTTAATACATTCTACTTCCCTGGGACATGATGTGTTGGGAAGACTGCTTTATCAACACCTCTTCTTGGAAAAGGCTTTGCACAAGGCTAGCAAATGATACTGAACGCTGCTTAACCCGGACAGCGCTAGCATAACCTCTATTTAATAGGAGTGAATTAGCTAATGCAAAGAAACAAAACCGAGTTGAACAGGTGCTTAATAGATGCGAAATCCTCAGCTAGTGCACTAAGAGTCCAAGTCTGAGGTGTATATTATTCTGGGTACTCAGGAGGCTGCAATGAGTGGCTTCAACTGAAGTGAGGGCAGCAGCAGGAGAGCTGACAGAATTGCCAGGCCCCTAGGCCCGCTGGGTGGAGGGAGGCTGGCTCCACACTACTGGAAGAGGCGGGACTTCAGGTGGAAGGGGTGGGGCTGGAGCTAGCTCCTCCCCCATCCCATCAGTGCCACCCGGGGGTCTAGAGGGTGCTGTGCGGGCTCCAGTAGTGATTTAATGGGCCCGGAACTTTCAGCTGTAGATGGGAGCCTCAGGTCCCAGGGCAGTGGCTTCTACCCTCTCCTGACGTTGGCAGGCCTGGGAAGCAGGATTATTCAGTTATTCCATGGTATGGAATTTACCGGCTCTGTCTGCATTTGTTTGCAACCCCGCAGAGTTTGAAGTCAGATGCTCCTTTATTATCTTTCTCTGTCTCCCTCACGCCTTCGAATCTGCTGTGGCCCAGATGTGGGATGGAGTGTCATAGAGACCCCAAAAAGATGCAGGCAATTTAAATGGATGCAGTATTTGTTCCTTTGGCATACGTAACTCTTCAGTAACTTCAGTTTCTTCATGCTTTGTTTCTAATATAAATAAATGTCAATAGTGACAACATCTTGCAGAACTGTAACTGCAGGATAAGTAGCAATTCTTTGCAGAGAGCAGCATTGCTTGTGATGCACGTAAGGATTTATGTGAATTTCCACTGCTACACTCATGTGCGCTACATTTATACATGTGACTGTCAATATGCCCCACCGATTTAATACATTTACCCACATTTAGCATATGCAGAAACCTTTGTCAGCAGATGGAAAAATTCAGTATACATTTGTTTTTAAACAGAGAGGCTAGTAATGTTTTTATATGTCACTGAATTGGTCATTATAGTAATATCAGTAATACCGAGGGCCCTACCACAATCAGGGCCCCATTGAAGTAGGTACTGTACAAACACACAGTGAGAGAAAGAGTCCTTGCCCCCAAAGAGCTTACAGTCTTAATAGATGAGTGGGTGGGAGAGTAAATAAACACGCACGCATGCGAAGTGACTCGCCCGAGGCCATTCAGCTGGTCAGTGGCAGAGCCACAAGTCAGTGCCGCCTGCCATATTTTTAAATTACTTGCCATCAAACTGCTATCCTATCTGTCACTGAAGGCACCGTTGCTGTGAATTGAGGTTTTATTAATAGTATACAGGCCCAAATCTGGAGAGTTGGGAATGCAAGGACTGGAAGTAGGGGGAAGCCAGAAGATCCAGCCACCTGATGCTGAGGGTGGGAGTGGGTGATTTTTTTCCCCAATCTGTGCTAGCCCTGGTCCTTGTGTACACAACAACCCATGTGACTTTTCCTCTTTTCTCATTATTACACAGGAAGACCCTGTACCCAATGGGCTTCGTGCACTTCCAGCATTCTATGCTGCTACAATAGCAATTAATGTGTTTTCCATCATGTACACAGGGGCACCAGGTGAGTGCAAGCTCTGGCATGCAAAATCCAGAAGGAAAGCTTTGTTCTGCCTTGCATTCGTATGTATTCATTTTGTATTGGCTAATAGGTACTGGTGTGCACTGTTGAATAATAATAAAACATTAATGTCTTACGTACAAAGGATTGTTCGATCTTGCTCCATTGGTGCCCCAGGACCTTAGTGGTTGTCTTGGTTTTTAAAATACACATTTATGTCAGCCTGAAGATCAAGCAGTCTGTTCAGTGGAGGGATTTATCTTTTCACCCCTAGCTCCAGTGCTATTGCTTTTTCTGGCACTTGTGGCTTCGTAGGAGGCACAGGACCATCCCACTTGGATTCTTATCAGGATACCTGGCCATAGTGCTGCTGTCTTCCTAGTGTGGCATCAGTGCTGTGAGAGCGGCCAGGCTTTTGTAACCTGCAGCGAGCAGCCCAGATCCCAGTGGAGCTACCCGGCCTCGAGTATCTGAATTCATTTCTTGTGTTTTCCCCTCATTACAAGAAACTGTCCAAAGCTGGAGTAGCCTGAAGGCAGCTCCCCGGAGGGTATATGCATTGCAGAGACACTATGAGCCTAGCTATGTGTCTGTAGTTATGTAGCACAGAGGCATCTGACTCCGACAGCAGAAGTTTTTCCATTTGTGAGCCTCACCACCGATAGCTGAAGCTGAAGCCTGAGCAATGTAGCATCACGGGGCCCCTAGCAATATCTCTGCTTGCTACCCCTAGTACCAGCCCTGACTTTCTGTGCAACCTCCCACCTCCAGTTATCGTGGCACAGGTGAGCTGTGCAATTTTTATAGCATTTGGGGGGAGCCTCAGGAAAAGGTTGAGGACCCCGGTGTTAAAATCCTGATGTTCACAGTCCAGCCTGGGACTGGTCCAGTGCCAGTGATGCTGACTGGAATTTTGCCCTGACATCTACGGGAGCAGGATCCAGGCTTGTGTGCAGAAACTCTGAGGACCAGCTTCAAACCTGCACATGCCATCTTAGGATTTCATATGTCCCACAGTGCATTGGCATGGCTTAGGGCTCCTATGGACATGTGTGTGAACCTGACCAACCCTCTCTCATGGATTACCCCGAGGCTGTGAACCAAGGACATTCTGCATGCAGTGCAGATGTTACTTCCTTTGCCGACAGTAACAAAAAACTGCTGTTCTCTAGTGGACCAACCCCAGAGGGCGAGAAAACACCCACTTCGCCAGCGTCATTATCTTTACACTGACTTTCTTGTGCAGGGTATATACGTGCCTAAATAGTGCACAAGAAAATACTCCTGATAAGTATGGGCCCCAAATCTCTAAGCAGTGAGGCTGCCAACAGCTGAGACTTTGTAACATTCAAGCCTGTACATTTTAAGAGGCTTTTCTTTATATTTGTAGTCAATGTCAATGAGGGAGTTACTCTGAATATTCTCAGGTGAAATTCCTGTTCCAAAGAATTTGTTTTCAGTATAGTTCGTAAATGCACTTCCAATATGTTAACTTTCTAACTATAGAGAAATAGTTTGTTCTTGACCTGGCTGCATGGTATTTGGTAAAAAAGTGAAAATACAGATTTGTAATTGAGGTCTTAATTAGCCAAAGTGACCTTTTCAAAAGCTTCATCCCTTGTTTTGTACAGGCTTGCTGCATCAAAACAGAACTCCAGCCCTGCGGAAGGGGCTTATTGGTTCAGTTTTGTTCAGGTGCAGCAGAATTAGCTGATGTGTTATCTTTAGTACTGAAGTTGTACTATATTAAGGAACTGACATTTTTGCATATGAACCTTTACCTTTTCTTTTCTCTTCACAGTGCTAGGACTGGTACTTCCTATCTGGATAATAGTCCTAATATCATTTGGGAATAGCTATAGTATTTGCTGCGCTAGTGTGGATTTTTGTGTGTCCATGGATGAGGAGAAAAAATAGCAAGTAAGTGTTTTGTAGATGAAATGCTAGTGGTGTAAAATCCCTGGCGAACTGGAATATATTCTATTTTACGTTTTAAAATATAGGTGTTAAATAGGGACGTTAATGGGTAATCAGTTACCTGGTAGGCATCACCCTTCCTGGTAACTGGTTAACCGGTGGCCTGGTCGGGCTAGAGTGACAATCTCCCCCTCCTCCCCCCAGCAGGATCCCAGTTAACTGGTAATTGGTTAACTTTTTAACCAAGATTTTACATCCCTAGTGTTAAAGGAAAGAAAAAAGGATTTGCACAATGACTATATATTTAAACAGTTTCTTTTATTTTACTGTAAAGTTAAACTAATCAAGGCTTTTGGTTTTACATTAGGTTTTGAACTTAAAACAAAACTACTATCTTGCAATGTTCACTGAATGGGGTTGCAGTTTTAAAAAACAGAAAGTTTCACATTGCATTAAAAAAATGGAGGACTTCAGTAACCTCATCTGGTGAACTTGTAGATGGGCACAAGGTATTTTCATGGTTCTCAGAGAGGCTAATGAAGAGAAATATGCTAGTAATAAATTCCCATGAAAGAATATATGTCTAGATTAATTAAACAAAACAGAAATCAAACCACTCAAGTTGCTGTGTTCAAGTTTATTTTAATGACACTGGCATTGCATTAGGAATACCAGCAGTAGTTTAGATAAGTTTGAATAACCCTTAGAATTACAATGCTGGCATTTCCTTAGGCCGATTAAAGAAAGATGCCGCATTGTCAAGGATATCGGATGAAAGCCTTGACAAAATTCAAGATGAGGAAACACCTGTTTTTAAAGAGCTTCCTGGAGCCAAAGCAAGTGATGAGAGCACAATTCCCCTCACTGGCTCAATAACAGAAGCCGCTGGAGTGTCAGATAACAGCGTAGCAAATGGAAACCATCCTCGCGTGCCATATGGTAAGAAAACATGAACTGTCTTATCTCTCCATTGTGTCGATATTAAGTACAAGTTTGTTTGTAACTTAAAATTTCTCTCAAACCCTTCCTCTCACTGTGTACCTACTTGTATCTCTCCTACAGCAGATCATGTTAGCTATTTTTGGCTTGCTCGCAACTTAATGAAAATATTCTTTTTGATGTGCTTTCCAAAGATAATTTAAAAAACAAACAGAGGATATGTTGTTCAGCAGTATTTGAATTTTATGTGCAGCTGGAAGAAGGATATTCTTCTATTCCTGTTCCTGATAATTATTTCCTATTCTTTCTTACAATTACTTCTTGGAGGCAGAGAGTACAAAAGTAGCTGAACTATAACAGTTCAAATTGAGCATGGACTTTTTGGGCATACTGTACTAGCTAGTTCTGGAAACTGTCGGGCTTGAATTTATAAGTTTATGACCATTTGGAGTATATCAACTAGAAGAATCACACCTACAAGTGCACACATGCATTATGCATGTAATAAAGCTCTCATTTAAAGCCCTGATTCTGCAAGCTGGTTTGTGTGGATGAATCGCTGGGCTCACACAGAGCCCCATTGATTTTGATTGGCCCTTACTGGATACAAGGGCTTGCCAGTTGCACCATGCCATGTGATCATGGTAATTGCCTATGTGCAGTGTTCCCTCTAAGATGCGCGGCAGCACAGCTTCACAGGTGATTAATCAGCCCCGCCCACTCAGTCAGCTCCATGCAAGAAGCCTTGAGCTTCTGTCTGGGCGGGGCTGATTAATCACAGGTAAAGCTATGCTGCCACGCGTGAACACTGCCTGTGTGTAGCGCACATGTGAAAAACCGCATTTACTTACGGAAGAGGCACATTTGGCTGAGTGGTGCCTGTTAGCGAATCAGCTGCGAGCTTTCCTCATTGACACCGAAGCAGTCTCTATACTGCCCTATATAGTTGCTGTTCATAGCGGACCATTTGATCTTGTGAGAACAAACTAATTGGATACATTACATCCATAAATGTATACTACTCTGCAGAGCTTTTTAATGTAAAACAAAACAACAATATTTAATGCTGAATAGTTAAAATCCCCAAAGTGAGAACATGGAAAAGTTAAGGTGTCTTCAGTAATATTAACTTGGCTACTCTGTGAATCTTGAAGTCCACATTTAACATAAACATGTGTAGATAAGCGTATGATAGAGATACAAATAGCTATGTGTCACTATGTTTATGGTATTACTAGAAGTAAAATGTACAGGATATTCAATATGTCTTAACATTTCTGTAGGAACTTTTAACTGGACGCCATTAGCAACTTTATTTGTAAGATTTTTGGAGAGCCTGCAGTTGTAATAAGGTTTTATTCATAAGCTTTGGGGTTCAAGTTTATGGAGTCTGACAATCAGTTCTCCCCAACTCTAATGATTGATTACCAGTAAAGTTGCATGGCACTCTATTGTTCATTTAGGGAAAAACTTTCAAACTCACCTAAATCTCCATTATCAAAAGTGACATAAGCATTTTTAAAAATGGGAGTTAGGTTTCTAAGTCACCTCAGCACTTTTGAAAAATGTCCCCTTATTCTACAGAAGCCCATTGTCAAAGGATTGTTCCTGTTCTGGAATACTTACAATCTAAATAGACAAGCCAAACAAAGGCAAGTTGAATGGAAGTATTTACTCCCATTTTAGAAATGCGTAATTCAAGCATAGAGAGATTATGGGTCGGATTTTAAAAGTTGCCTGGAATTGAGCACTCAAATTCCAGCCTAAGGGACTTGCCCAAAGTCACACAGCAGGTCTGTGGGAGATCCTGGACTTGAGCGACAATGTTCTGAGGTACAAACTAATGCCTTAACCATAAAGCTATCCATACTCCCAACAGTAGGCGCTCCCTTAATGTCCACCATGTCTGTTTTCCAATTGAGCAATGCATTCTGGGATCTGAGATGAACGTCTGTATTATATGCTGCAGATGGCTGTCCTATCAGCTATTTACACCTTGTTTTGGTACTTTGCTAAGCATAGGACGTTCATATGACAGAAATAAAATCTGACCATCTACCTTTACAGGAAGGGCTTTTTCTATGACGCACACAACTATGAAATCTCCTGTTTCCAACGGCACATTTAATTTTGACGGCTCCATGAGGAGCGATGGCCAGGTGTATCACACTGTGCATAAAGACTCAGGATTGTACAAAGACTTGCTACACAAAATACATCTGGACAGAGCAAACAATGACCGACCCTCACAAGAAAACAATTACAAGATACTGCGTCGCAATAACAGCTACACTTGTTACACGGCAGCCATCTGTGGAATGCCAGTACATTCATCCTTCAAGGCAGCTGAACCGACAACCCCAGAGGACAGTGAAAAGTTGGTGGGAGACACCGTGTCCTATTCTAAAAAGAGAGTTCGCTATGACAGCTACTCCAGCTACTGCAATGCAGTAGCTGAGGCGGAAATTGAGGCAGAGGAAGGGGATGTGGAAATGAAGTTGGCATCAGACTTAGCAGAGCCTAACCAACTCCCAGAAGATCCTGTAGAAGAGGAAAAGGAGGAGAAGGACACTTCTCAGGTCCACCTACTTTTTCACTTTCTCCAGATCCTGACAGCTTGCTTTGGATCTTTTGCCCATGGTGGTAATGATGTCAGGTAAGCATGTGAGAACTCACAACTGCATGATTTTTAATTGGATAATTATTTGACAACCCCTCCTCCCCCAGAGGGGTGTGTATAAGCACTGCGATATCATTGCTTTACTATAGAATCTTACTACTGTGCACTGATACAGCCAGTGTTTCTAAAGACTTGGGTTGCTCCATTAATATTTTCTTTCCTCATCACAGTAGCCTCTTTTCTATTCTATGCTAGTTCGAGTTTTGGCAAACTATAGCACATGGGTGGCCCCTGTCAGGAGCCAGAGCATTGTCATGTGGTGGATTCTGCATAAACAAGCAAACCAAAATAGTCCTTGCCCTCGGCAGCTATTTTTATTCAGAGATCAGAGACCTTCAGCAAATGAGAAGTTTAGACTATTTTTGTCAATGTACTTAGACTGAAGTTAATCTTTCATCATGGTGCCCAATCACTCAGCGTGTCCAAGTCATGTAGAATTTCTCTGCTCTCATTTTACTACCAAAACAGCATCACCAGCAAGCATCACCCACTTGCTGTCTACTTCTTCCAAAGCTTTGGGAGGGAACGGGGAGACTTCACAAGGTCCAAATTAGGGATGTAAAATTTCCATTAAAAAGTTAACCGGTTAAATGTAATGTTTAACTGTGATCCTGTGGTGGGGGGCTGCTCCAGCCCACCTGGACTGGAGTGGCCTTGCGGCACGGTGGGCCAGGCCGGGCTGGGAGCGCTCCCCCTGCATGGTGCGGGTGGGGTATTCTCTAGCCTGTCCCGCCGTGCTGCGGGCTGCTCCGGTCCAGCCGGGCCCTCCACGATGCAGGCATGCTTGCTGGGTAACCGGTTAACCACCAGAGTTGATGTCTCTTGTCCCTTCGAAAATATCCCTCTTAGTAAGCAAGTTTAGTAATGCTGGACCCAGTGCTAAGCTGTGGTGCATCCTCCCCTGATTATCTCTCCACTCTGAAGATCAAACATTCTGTTAGAAACTGGCTGCGGTTTGTGTTGGGGGGCATGACTTAAGCCTACTTCTGGCACATTTACTCCTGGTGAAGAACATTTTCTTCCCATTCGTGTCAATGGGACCACTTGTAGCATGGTATCTTAGCTAGCATGAGCTCCAAAGTCTGCACTGCTGTGGGCGAAAAACATGGTTCAGACTCTCTACAGTCTGATTTGTTGCGCTTGATTTATAATTTTTCATTTTGACAAGAGTCATTCTTTGGTTCAGACTTTATTGCTCCACTTTGCCCAGTCCAGAATATTTTTGAAATGTGCTTCTGGGAATTAAACGAACATTTTAGTGGATTTAACCGGCTGCATGTACTGTAGTACATTCATTTGAGACTAACCTGCTCTTGAATATCTGGATTGGACTTGATTAGGTCCCTTGAGATCCCTTCCAGTTCTAGTACTCTATGATTCTAAGAGACTGACTTGCTGCTGTAGCCATAATCCAGGAGTGCATTTTTCCACATAGGGCTGGTCCTGTGTGTGGGCTCTTTACTCCCACGCAGCCTCTGCCGAAGTCAGTAACACCCGTTTGCTAAAAGACTTGCTAAATCGGACTCAGAGGCAGTGGCGGCCCGTCAATACAGGCGAACTAGGTGGTCACCTAGGGCGCCAAGATAAACGGCCGTTGAGGGCTTTGGAGGCGGGGGCGCCGATTGCGCGTTTCGCCTAGGGCGCCAGTTGCCGGCAGCTCATCTAGGGCTGCTATGGCTCAGAGGGTGCCACCACTGGTGGCTGGTACTCTTGCTTGTGCAAGGAATAAGGAAAGCTGATGGGAGCGTTTGGTCCTCCACCTCCCGCTGTGGAGACGGTGGAGAAACGTGAATTAACTAGGTAATTGACGTAGCTGGAATTGCGTATCTTCATTCAGCATTCCCTATGAGTTCCCTCAGGCTGTAGGCAGGTGCCAAGGGTCTTTCCATCCACACCAGGCTGCAGAGCAGGGTTACTGTGTGCAGATTTTTTCCATTCACTTTATTTCAAGGTCACTTTCTAAATTGTCCTGATAAAATTGCAAGTACCAAAGACCTCCCTTAATTTGTGAAAGGATTTATGCTCGTTAGCCTGTTTTTCTTCAATTCAGTATTGTGTATTATTGGTATTGTGGCAGTGCCTGGAGGCCTCAGCAAAGGCTTGGGCTTCCTTCATGCTAGGCACCTTGACTACAGCACAAAAAGATGGTTCGGGACCCCAAATCTAAGGGCCTGATCCTGCAGGTGCCTGCATGTGGGTGTACTCCTCCCAGGGCCCCATCAGAGTCACTGAAACTCAGTGCCAATGCAGGAGTGTGCCCACATGCAGTTAGCTGCTGGATTAGGGCATGAATATATCCCAAATGCTTGGGAGAAGCACTAGCAAACGTGTACACATCTCACCAGCTCTTCTGGTTTCTCCTTCCTCCATGTTGAACAAAAGGCCCTTCAATGTCAGTAATGAGGCTTTAGCGGGATGGGCTGAGAGAACTTTAAACCAGGATGAAAGGGTAGACTAAGGTGACGGATCAAAAAGGCAGCGTAGCAGGAGATGCTTTAGGAAGGGGAGAGGGAAGATGGCACCAAAGTGGAACCTGGGCAGTACATACAGAGCAGCACCAGATAATACCAGCATGGAAACCCTTTAAAGTATAAGGGGAGGGATGTGAAAAAGACAGTCACGTGGAGGCTGAGCAGTGACAGTGGCCAGGAAATTAGGTATCTGTGTGTAATGCAACATGGCCCTGCAAAGGATAATGAGCTTTTGGGATGCTGCCCTGAGCACACAGGCTACTGGCATGGTGCTTGTGAGCAGGTAGCCTTTTCTCTTCCCCCTCTCTCCCTCCCTCCCCCCTGTTGCAGGAAGTGGCCATGAGCAGGATGTGTGCTGTTGTGTGGTTCACCTTTTCTCTGGAGGAAACTTCCAAGGCTTAGCCAGCTCACTTAGCCTGTATATACCAACTTCCTTCAGCCTACTGCCACTTGTCTCTCTCACCGACAGACATCGGTCCAATAAAAGATATCACCTCCCCGGCCTTGTGTCTCTAGTGCCCTGGGACCGACAGAGATGCACCCCCACTGCCTACTTTCCTCCAAGGGAGAGCATGCTCATTTCTGCCACGTATTACCCAGTTCCTGGGGGGCGGAAGAGGGAGAGCTTGTGGGGCAATCTCAGGACCCTTGGTCTTGCTGCGGAGGCGTTTTCCAGTGAAGTGTTCATTGCCCCAGAGAGGACCTTTGACTCACAAGCTGGCTACTGTGGACTGAGTGTTTCTGGTGGATTCTGACTGGAGATTTCCATGCTACTGCTTCCTGGTTCCATGCTGTTTGGTAGAACGGCAGTTTTCCTGAGACGAGAACTCTCCCAGTTGTCACTTCGCCCTCCCCCTTCTCTTTGGTGTCTCTCTGAAGCAGCTGGCTTTCTATTTTTAGCAGACTCCACACAAGTCAAAACTTCCATCAAGGCGGCTGTTAAGTCTCCCTCCCTCCCCCAGTGCTACTTGCCAAGGTTTCAGCCCCCTCAGTTCCTGTGGACAAAGTGGACCTGTGTCTTTGGTGAACTTTTGAAGGATGTGATTCAGATTCCCAGATAGGAGGCAGCCCCCTGAGTATTGAGCTGTGGAACCACATCCTTTCAGGCTTGCAAGTTAGTCCCAGGGAGGTCAGGAATTTCCACTCCAGCAAGGTAGGGGAATTCTCATCTTTCAAGATGTCCTGTAAAGCAACCCGGAGGTTGGGAGAAAGTACTTCATTTAGGAGACTGGCATTCCTGGGACATCTGATTTGGTTTTGAGGTTGTAGCCAATACAACATTTCTAAAATCTGCCCATTCCCGTCACCAAAACCCTGGGCCCAGCTTGCTCTCATGTTCTGTCTTCTGCAGCCTCTTTTCTTCTGTCTTCTGCGTCCCAACTTGCTTTTTCCCCCCAGTTCTTTACAAATGTTGCTGCAAAGCCTCTCTTTCACTCTCCCCCTTCTTTGAATCGTTTTCGTTAACTTCCCTTTCCTTCTGCAGTAAGTTTTCTCTCTTCATTCACATCGTCAAGTCTCTGCACGGTTCATCTCCTCCTGCTCCCTCTCCAGGCGTCAATCCTGTCTTGTCCTCCTTCTCCAAGAAGCCCCCTGTGCTTGGAACACCTCCCCTTGTCCCTTCTGCCAGACCCTTTACTACAGACCCCTCAAGTGTTGGAGAGGATAAAGGGAGAGAAGAGGGGGAAAAGTAATAAATTATCAGCTGCATGAAATTGGATGTTTGCCCTAAATTGTATTTCATTTAAGTATACTATAGTGATGTACAGTCGGGTTGAAAGTTATATTTAGATTGAATAACTGATGTCTAATGTGGATTGTATTATAAACTCCCTGCAGATCAGTCTTCTCCCATGCTTTGTACATTATTCATTGGACTTTTGGGACACAATAAATAATAATATGGATTGTTCCATGTATTCCATCAAAGTAAAGAGACTAGGGGAAGACTTTTGATTCAGGCCTTGAAGAGGTTAAACTGGTTTATTGCCCCCCAAACCAAGTTAGAACGGACTCACTGGCCATGGTAGCTAAGCCAAGAAATCTGGCCTTAACGGTCCTTCATGGTGCCTATTTCCACATGCTCATATCACACCAACACCATAAATAGCTCTGATTTTTGCCTCAGGATTTGACATTTGCAGCACCATGGGCTCCTCTTTGGGCTGACATCAGCCGAGATAGTAGCAATAGCGGCTGCCCAATAAAAGAAGCAGAGAGCAATAGTAATACCTTATTTGGGTGGTTGTTTCATTCAGGCCACCTCTCTGCTGTAAGTTTAAAAGTGCCGTGGCAATGGAAGTGGATCTGTTCCAGGACCTGGGAGTAATTGTGAGCCAACCCAGGAGCCATGTGACAAGGTGGAGTGCATGTGCTGAATAAGAGCTAAAGAATTTTAAATCCCGGCTAAACGCGTTCAAACAGAATCCCTGAAAAAATGCTGCTGTTAAACTTAATTAATTGTGTGGTGTGTGCAGGTCTCACTGACTCAGCACTCAGGCACAAGGGGACCACACGGGACCACTCAGAGGTCAGCACAAGAATGAAAAGGGCAGTCTGGAAAAAAAATTGTTGCCCAAGAGTGGGGCTGCCTGCAGAGCTGTCCCTTATTTGCTCACTCCCACAGATTAGATAGGATGTTTTTCTATCATAGTTGCCCATTACTTCTTGTCGTACTATCAGTGGTCATGGCAGACCAGTGACCACAGCCCTCTACAATAGCCTTGACGTGCTCTAGTTCAGACAGGCATTGTGTCGGAGAAGTCCTGTAAACTGTGTGTTACATTCGAGGGCAGGCAAGGTGACCAGAATGGTCCTTTCAGACTAATATTTATGAGCTAGATATTCTTTCTTCTCACCTCATCCACAAGGCCCGGGAGTGTTGGAGGCGACATATTCCTTACTCCACAGTGGGTTTCCCGAGTAAGCTGTCGTGGCAGTTTTCCTGTACCTCAGTTGCCCATCTGTCCCATGGGGATAATAGTTTCCTCTCTTCATGACTCATTAGGACAACACCTTCTCTGTCTCTGCTGCTGCCAGAAGAAATTATGCTGTCCTATTTCCAGGGCCCTGGTGTATGACACAGAGGGGAATAGGAAACCATCCGTTCCTACAGAAACCAAGTTGCTCATCATCCTTTCCTCAAGATACCCTGTCAGATCCTGTGGACAGATGCTGGCACAACAGTCAGATTTCCCCTCTTCTCTGCCCCTACCTGGCAGCAGCATGTCCAGCCTGAGTTCTCAGTCAGCAGATTTTGCCTTGTCAGTTTGTTGTGTGATACTGGCAGGTAAGCCTTTCGTTGTGGACTGGGCTTGTTCAAATCAGAAATACCATTGCCAATGAAAATTGTATGACATTACAATTGTATTTTAATGTAAGAGCATCTTTGCTGATGCAGCTTCTGAAGACTTTTCTGTCTTCTGACCAGTTTCTAGCAGGATTCATAAGTGTCAGTGGTGAGTCTCTTCTGGGTCACTATGAGACAACAATTTACTTGTTCTACATTTATCTGCTGTTATTTTCAATGATGCTTTGTTTCCATATTATGTAACAATATAAAAAGGAGGGACTGATCAGTTTTCACTACATCCTTCAGGCCAGATTTTCTGCCTGGTCATATCCTCATAAGGCTGAAGGTACAGGAGTGTGCATTTAGATATCTGCTTACCTGTTTGGACCTGCAAATCTGTTACTTAGACAAACAAACAATGCAATTTTCCCCAACAGACTGTGGGCACAGCAATGAAGTCTTGGCTCAAAAATTGTAAGTGACTCAGTCAAGTGACTCTTCTTCCTTCTAGGCAGAATCGTTTTTGCAATCCTCCGTTACAGGGCTTCCAACCACTTACATTTTGCTTCTGTGGACCTTATTACAGTAAAACTCCATTAGTCCGGCATCCAATGCTCCGGGACTCCTGATGGTCCGGCACCATCAGGAACCCGGAAGTGCTGGGGCAGCCGGACAGGCTTCCCCATTCAGCCGCTGCTGAGCTGACCAGCAGCTGAATCGGGAAGCCGGGAGCAGAGCAGCTGGGGTGCTGCTGGGTTGGTCTCATAGCGCTGCCCCTCGAGGCTGCGGGACCAACCCGGCAGCACCCAGCTGCTGCTGACGCTTGGGGCAGAGCAGCTGGAGTGCTGCCGGGTTGGTCCCACAGCACCGAGGGACGGCGCCGCGGGACCAACCCGGCAGGACCCCAGCTGCTCTACCCCAGGGGTCCCCAATTCAGCCGCTGCTGAAACAGATCAGCGGCTGATTCCAGGAAGCCCGGGGCAGAGCAGCTCTGCCCGGGCTGCTCCAGCTGCTCTGCCCGGGCTTCCTGGAATCAGCCGCTGATCTGTTTCAGCAGCGGCTGAATTGGGGACCCCTGGGGCAGAGCAGCTGGGGTCCTGACGGGTTGGTCCCGCGCGCCCCTCGTGCTGCGGACAACACGGCAGCACTCCAGCTGCTCTGCCCAAGGGTCTCAAGAGCAGCTGGGGTGCTGCCGGGTTGGTCCCGCAGCCCCGAGGCAGCGCCCAACCGGGCAGTACCCCAGCTGCTCGTCCCCAGCGTCCCCAGAGCAGCTGGGGTGCTGCGGGTTGGTGCCGTGGCGCGCGCCCCTCGGCGCTGCGGGACCAACCCGGCAGCACCAGCTGCTCTATTACAGGCATCCCCGATTTAGCTGCGGCAATCAGGGGCGCCTGAGGCAGAGCGGACTATCGGAAGGGGGCTATGAGGGGCCTGGGGTGGCATCCCCTCCCACCCCACTCCAGACCCCTCATAGCCCCCCCTTCCGATAGTCCGGCATATCTGATAATCCGGCACCCCCTGGGTCCTAAAGGTGCCGGATTATCGGAAGTTTACTGTACTTGGTTTATTTCAAGGATTCACAATAACTCCTTAGAAGATCCTGCAGATTTTAAGCATGGCAGCATATGGGAATCTTAGAATATTTTTACTAATTGGAATTACCCTGTGTTTAGCTAAAAATAATTTAATCTGCAGTCAGTGTGGTGCTTTTATATCCATCAGATTTGTGTATCAGTTCTTCAGAGTTTTTACTGGTTTAAACCATTTATTGCTGCTAGGGCCTTTCTCCAAATCACCAAGACTCTTTTACCCAGTTTAAAGTCAAACAATAAAACCACTTTTAAAATAATACAATTTACCATGCAATTGGAATGTCTCCTTTTTTGTCTTGCATTCCTAAGTGAAACTTCCTTCCTAATCACTGTTCCAAGCCAATTCTTAGAGGTATATGCTTTGGATACAAGTATTTATACCGATCCATAAACAAAGTCCATTTAGGACAGTGTTTCTCACGAAATAATACAGTGAGAGTAAGGAACTCATTTTAGGTGAAAGATAAGATACAGGGAGTAAAAAATAATATACTGAATAGAGGTGTGAACAGGAAATCAGTTACCCGGTAAGCATCACCCTTACCAGGTGATGCTTACTGGTAACCAGTTAACCGGCCTCCAGGAGCGGCCCATGGGATCCTGCCTAAACTGTTAACCAGTTAAACTTGACGTTTAACTGGTTGCCTGATTAAGCAGGATTTTACATCCCTACCAGTGAAAAGGATGGCAGGCATGTGGAGGGAACACAGTGTGTGCATGAAGAAATTAGGGGAAAGGTGACTACGGAGAGTACACATTTGAGGTGAGCTGGCCACATGGTGAGAGTGGAAAAAGACCATCAAAGATCACGTGAGAAAGAAAGGATGTGGAAGACTGTGGATATGATGGCAAGACTGTCAAAAGAATGTTCAAAGAGAAAAGGCCTGGAACTCCGAGACCTATGAACCTATTGCCATGGGTCAGCTAGAATGGCAAAGAATTATGGGCACTTCTTTTTCCATGGGGAAAAAAAGAAGTGAAATGCAAGGGTCTCAGTTTTGCTTCACTGCTTCTTAGCATGTGCTGAGGACTTTTGACTCCTTTGGGCAGGATCAGGCATTAATGCTTTATTTCCGTGAAAGTTGGGAGTCCAGCTTTGAAACGATACAAATTAACTCCTCGCCATGGTGTTGCCTTGCCTTGTACAGTTTAAGACCTTAAAGCTATCCCTTGCTCCAGCTGTGTGTTTTGGTACCATGCCAGGAGTAAATTTATCCAGTCCTGGACCTAGGACAAGTGTAGCTGTCAATCCCTGGATTCTGTGTTCTCGGAATCCTACTCTCTGTTATCAGTTTGTAAAGAGAGAGTCTGTTGGTTAGATTTTAAATCTATTGAATTGTTTGCCTTTTTAAAATTCTTTCTTCTGTTTTGTAATGATTTAGATGTGAGTAGAATCTGATCATTACAATGTAGTCTCCCTTCTGTGCTTTCTTGGCTTGGGCTAACGGCAGTACCGATTAGTAGGTCATATTGCAACATGCCATATCAAGGAAAGTCCCTACAATCAGTAAAGTATATTTGCCTTAGGTAAGCAGGTCAGAGTTAGTGTGCTTTCTTTAGAGGACTTAACCTTGGCATTGTGACACAACATTGAGAACCTCAGCTTAGCTGTGCATCTGGGGCCAGGTTTCCAAATGCGTTCATTGTATCTTTAGTACGTGAATGAAGCACGTGATCTGATTTCTCAAAAGCATTGAGCTTCCCCTTCCCTCAGTTGGCAAAAACAGGGGTTCTGCTGGATGCTGAGCTCTTCTGAAAATCTGCCATAGTCTGCTAAAGTGGCCACTTGTATGAACAGTCCCTTAGAATCATAGAAAAGTAGGGCTGGAAGGGACTTGACACGTCAAATCAAGCCTGCTGCAATGAGGCAGGACAGGTGAAACCTTGACCATCCCTGGCAGGTGTTTGTCCAGCCTGTTCTTTAAAAGCCTCCAGTTATGGGGATTCCACAACCTCCCTTGGAAGCCTGTTCCAAAGCTTAACTATCCGCATAGTGAGACAGTTTTACCTAATATCTAACACAAATCTTCCTTGCCACAGATTAAACCTGTTACTTCTTGTCTTACTATCAGTGGACATGGCAGACGAGTGACCACAGCCGTCTATAATAGCCTTGAATGTCATTGAAGCCTGTCATCAGCGCCTTTCTCACTGTTCTTTTCTCAAGACCGAACATGCCCAGTTTTTAAATCTTTCCTCATAGGTCAGGTTTTCTGAACCTTTTCTCGTTTCTGTTGCTCTTCTCTGGACTCTCTCCAGTGTCCCCACATCTTTCCTAAAATGTGGCACCCAGAATTGGACACAAGTACTCCAGCCGAGGTCTCACCAGTGCCAATTAAAGTGGGACATTTACCTCCAACGCTCCTGTTAATACACCTCAGAAAGATATTAGCCTTTTTTACAACTGCATCACATTAACTCACGTTCAGTTTGTGAGCCATTATAATCCTCAGATGCTTTTCAGCAGTACTATCATCTAGCCAGTTATTCCCCATTTTGTAGTTCTGCATTTCATTTTTCCTTCCCAAGTGAAATATTTTGCACTTGATTGAAATTCGTCTTGTAGAATTCAGAACAATTCTTCTATTATGTCATCTTGAATTTTAATCCTAACTTCCTATTATAAACTCTTCCATCTTAGTCATTAATAAAAATATTGAATAGTACTGGATCCAGGACTAATCCCTTGATAACAATCTTTTGAGTATTGTCTATCAGCTGGTTATATATGCACCTTAAAGTAACTTCATCTAGACCACATTTCCAAAGTTTTCTTAGGAGACTGTCATGTAGGACTAAGTCGAAAGCCTTACTAAAATCAGGGTTAATCATGTCTACTGCTTCTCCCCTACTTACCAGGCCAGTAACTCTGTCTTCTTCTTTGCCCTTAGCTCCTTAATACTAGGTATATTAGGGTGAATTTCATCAGGCCCTGCTGACTTGAGTAAATCCAATTTATCTAAATAATCTTTAAACTATTCTTTCCATAGATTGGTTTGCGTTCCATTCCCCTTGTTGTTAATGTTAATTGCATGGAGTATCTAGTTACCATTTCACTTTTTAGTGAAGACCGAAGCAAAATAGGCATTAAACACTCCAGGTTTCTTGATGTCTTCCGTGATTGGCTTTCCTTCCCCACTGAGTAGAGGCTCTTACTTGTCCTCATCTTTCTCTTTTTCCTAATGTATTCATAGAACTAGGAATGTTAATGGGTAACCGGCTACCTGGTAACCTTTTTCCCTTAGATGTAACCGGTAACTGGTGGCGCGGCCGAGCTGGATCAGCCGCCCCCTCCCCCCCCCCCAATCCATGGGATCCCAGTTAACTGGAATTTTACATCCCTACATAGAACCTCTTCTTATTGCCTTTTATGTCATTTATTTTTCCCCTTTGATTGTCTTTCTACATGCTTCTGCTCTTCTTTGATACTCCTCTTTGGCAATGTGTCCATGTTTCCACTTTCTGAAGGATTCCATTTTGATTTTCTGGTGGCTAAAGAGCTTATATTGGCCTCTCCGTATCTTTCCTTCACATTGGGATAATTTGCTTGTTATGCCTTTAATATTGTCTCCTTGAGAAACTGTCAGCTGTCCTGCACTTCATTTTCCCTTTGATTTTCTAAGGGAAACAGGAGTTTCATTTTTCCTTAGAGAAAATATGAAACATCAGCAGAATAATACAGGTGTTAAATTGGAGCCAGCCAACATAGCAGATGTAATCTCTTAACAAGACTCTCTGATGTATTGCTAGAAACTGCAGGTTTTTCCCTGAATGCTGTCACCATATTCTATAATTCTGACTCTTAAGTCACTGTGAGGAATCCCTAAAGACCACAGAATAACAGCACTGAACTGAGAGTTTAGGTGCAGTATTTCATTTAGAGTGAGGCCTCTCCCTTTTTATGAGCTGCAGGGCAACATTTCTTATCAGCACTAAAGGCAGCATAAGGCATAAGAAGGAGATGTTTCAGGGATTGGTACTGCTGATCCTTTCAGAGTGCAAGTCAGGACTGTGTTCAAAGTTGGATTACAAACTCTCTGGTGCCCTGCTCTCACCCAACCTCTGTGCAGAGCTAGGTCCACGGTGTTATGTCAGAGCAGCCTGACAGCTGCTTTAACTTGTAATGGCTGTAAATGGCTACAAAAGGTTGATATTGCAGACAGAATTTAACACGGTGCAGAGGCACAGCAGCTGTGTCCCAGAATTGCCATTCCCGAGTATTAAAAAATGAGATTTTAAAACCAATAAATGTGAGGTGGTTTTCTGGTGGTGGTTGAGTCCTCGGGATTGTACTTGCTATCCATTTTCAAGCTTTTCTCTGTAACCATGAGGGCTAGAAACTTACTGCTTTTAAAAATGAAAGCTAAGATTCTGTCAGTCACATGACTACAGCTCTGGAGTCTTGAGGAAAACACACCAAATATTGTTAGACTCACAACTGCAGGGATGGGGAATAGCTAAGAGTCCCCTGCGTACACCAGTTCTATACCCTCTCTGAGCCAGTAAAACTGGCTCTGGGAGCAGATTCCAAATACCAGTGGTTGTGGGAGAAGGTTATTGGGCTGGTGAAACTCTGTGACCTGTGGTATGTAGGACTGCTTATGAATCTGTTTGTTCTCTTCCCACTTCTTTTATGAAATGGATTTAACAGAAAATTTGATTTTAACAAAATTGTGAAGACCCTAGTCCGTCCATCCACCCAGAGCACTTTTTCATACCTGTAGGGCAGCAGAAGGAGCAGTTGCCTCAGGAACAGATATCTATACAAGGTTATCAACAATCCAACATTTCTGGAAAATTATTTGCATAATAGAAGCTTCTGTCAATTTCCGCCATCGTGATCAACAATGACATGTAGGCAACAGTGGGATTTGACCCAGTTTGTGACACACTGCAGTTTTCCTTACCAATGACATTCTACAAAACTGTAATCTAGTCCGTGCAGTGGGATTAGAATAATATCACACCCATATTTGGAGAAAAACGAATACGTACAACCAAAGTGACTTGCTGAAAAGCATTAGCCTCCGTTTTTATAACCTGGCTGTAATTATTTTATTTTCTCAGCAATGCAATTGGTCCTCTGGTAGCTCTCTGGCTTATATACGAACAAGGAGGTGTAATGCAAGAAGCTGCTACTCCCGTCTGGCTGCTGTTTTATGGAGGTGTTGGGATCTGTGTGGGTCTCTGGGTCTGGGGTAGAAGAGTTATCCAGACTATGGGTAAAGACCTCACGCCAATCACACCTTCGAGGTATGTACAAGATTACTAATTTGTTTGCCTGAATTTCTAATAGGCTCTAATTTGAGAAATAGCTTCTGTAGTTTTGTTTTTAATTGTGTTGACTGACTGATTTGCTTTTGATTTGATTCTAATCACATCTATAAATGAATGTGGTACAAGTTTGAATTGTAGAGGTCTAGTTAACAAAAGTACTCTGCTGCTGTCCTAATTAGCATAGGAAACTATTTGAAATTTGGACATAACAAAATCAGCTTTCCCCATGTGCTTCAGAACACTAAAAAATATTAATTTGACTCTTATTTTTGCTCTAATGCATACTAGACCTCTGCTGCTGCTAACCTAATTACTAATTAAGCCTGATTCGCTTGGCTGTAGAGTAGTAAAACGGCCTGAAGCAGTGAGCTGTGCAACCAGTTTAATGCAGATAACGAGTGTGTATTGTTTCCATTATTCAGTAGTCCATTGTTCTCCTAATGTGATTCTATGACCAAATCATTCAGAGATAAACAATTGAAGAAGATACTGGTAAGACTTTAGCACACTGCATGGTGTCAGTCCAAACTGATACAAAGAGTGACTGTGAAGTGTTTTCTTATGCTTCCTGCAGTGGATTCACTATTGAGTTGGCTTCGGCGTTCACAGTTGTGATAGCTTCCAATGTTGGACTTCCTGTCAGTACTACACACTGCAAGGTATGCTTTTGCCATGTGACTGCACTCATGGCAGTCTGGACTGTACATCTTTACGTTTGCTGCTCAGGTCGCTGTATAATGGCATGATTCAATGCAGGAAAAACTGAAACGGTTCTCTGTAAGGCAAAAAAATCAAACTTAGGCCGAGGCCTGGCCAACTTCTGTTTTTTCAAAAAAATTTTTTACAAAAATGGCATAGAACTGGAAATGTTCACGATAAAAAATACATTTTTAATTTTCAGATTAAGAATCCATTGCAACTGGGGCACACGAGCTTATGGAGTGTGAACTCAAAAGGCTCTGCCCCAAGAAACCCTTCATAGATGTGTCATCCACAGCTCTCAAGATCACAAGAAAAATTAAACCGTTCCATAATATGCGGAGAGTAGAAGCAGCTGGTCTGCTTTCCTTTGATCATGCCATTTAAGCCTAGATCTGTAGCATTCCTCAGTGTTCAGAGGCTATGACACCTTCCATTGTTCATACTTCACTGTCTGGATGAGTGCATGGCATGGGATTTCCTTCCTATAATTCTTGTACTACAACGTTTCCACTATCTTTTTTTATTTCTTCACAGTGGATTTTGCATTGAAGTAATGTGTGCGCTAACGGTACTTGTAGCCTCAAATGTGGGTATTCCAATAAGCTCCACTCATTGCAAGGTATTGGAGTTTGCAGTGATATCAATCTATAACCGTCAAATTCTAAGAAATGCTAATTGTTGCATTTTGCCTTCATTATGTTTTGCACCAAATAGATTTTGATGACTCAAACAAAAGATTACGTTCAAAAGAACTGCAAAAGATTACATTCAAAAGAACTGATTACGTTCAAAAGGCAAAGTTAAGACTGAGCAATTGCACAAAAGGATGAAACGGTTAAGGTTCTTACCCTAATGTTAATTTGGCTGTTAGAAATCTGAACAATGTAGTAGGTTGTTAAATATGTTTAGCATCTTATGTTGAGCAGCCCCATTTCTGCACTTTAATTTCTTCACCTGAGCCTTGCACTAAATTAACTTTTCGCATTTGGTGGTCTGTTTAAAAAAAATTTGCAGAGTTTCACCGGTGGGTTGTGCAGAAGTCGTATGTGGTGCAAGGGAAATCTCGTACTGTGCACGTGCAACATGTAGTGTCCAGACAATTAGCTTAAATCGCTAACCATGGCTAGTAAGAATGCACAATTCCTATTCTGTGAGAAGCTCTGAAATTTAAGAGGAAGATAGTTTTGCAACAGCCAGATCTGTGTCCCTGTGGAGAGATCCAGGAGGGCACAAGAGCCCCTGTGATTCTAGTCACTAACCCCAAAGTGTTTGGAATCTTTTGATTGTCAAGGTACAATATTTGTGAGCCACACAGGTTCCATGTGCAAGGAGCCAGTTGTAGCAGCAGAACCATTGGTTCATGTGGGTGCCAGAAAGTTACTCTGGAACTAGGCTTTGAATAGAGTTACCTTGTATTTATTCCAATCCATGAAGCCTAGAATTTAACATACAGGGGCTTCTGAATAGCTTGTATTTCACGAGACAAGCAGATGTGATTAGCTTGTGAATGCACCAAAATAACAATGGAAAAGGGGTGTTATAAACATCCTCTGTACGGAAGTGTGTCTTTTAGAAAGCATCGCTGTTTCAGGCAGAACTACTTGCGCTATACATCTGTGGTTAAGCAGAGCATATGAAGGCAAACTGCACTGGTTTGAAACCAGTCTGAAGGTAGCTGTCATCAAATATCCACAAATCATTTTAGTTTTTTTCCTTTGAAGTTTTAACTGCTTTCCTAATCTTTAATTCATCAAAATTATTATTAATAAACTAAACTTTCATAGTATTTAGAGCTGGATTGACCAATGCCATTTTTGCTGATATCTTTTTAAATTCCAAGAAAAAACAACTACAAGTTACATCTTGCTTGCATACTAAACCAGGTTACTGTATCAAATTTCAGTCTTATATAATTGGAAATGCAAACTGACAAAAAAAATTGTGTGAAGTGTATAATATATGGAGGGCTTCTGAAAGTTTTAACTGATAAAACACCCCAATATCAAAACCAGATGGACAAAAGAAACTGTTCTTTTATTCAATAATCACCAAACATGTTTACTTGTATCTAAGGGACTAAGTAACATGTGATGTGATTTCTGAAGTGCACTAATATGTTGCACATTAATTGATTCGGGTAGGGCCTCCTGATGCATATGATGATTCACTGGAGTGCTTCAACATAGAGCTGTTTGAGAGAGTACTACATTAAATGTGCTAGGGAACATTACAAATTACTCATTACAATATTTACAAAGAGAGCCTTCAAAGAGCCTCATTTTTGGACACAGAAATGGAGGCCTGGAAGGGACTTCATTAGATCATCTAGGCCAGTCCTGTGCACCCAAAAGCAGGACTAAGTAATTACTAAACCATTCCAGCCGATGTTTGTCTAACCTGTACTTAAAAGCCTTCAATGACAGAGATTTACAACCTCCCTAGGCAATTCATTCCAGTGCTTAACCACCCTGACTGGAGATTAGGAAAAACTTCCTATCTAAACCTCCCGTGATGCAATTTAAGTCCATTGCTCCTTGTCCTATAATCAGAAGTTAAGGAGAATAATTTTCTCTCTCCCTGTAACACCCTTTTATGTGCTTAAATTATCATGTCCCCTCTCAGTCTTCTCTTCTCCAGATTAAACAAACCCAGTTTTTCCAGTCTTCTCTCACAGGTCATGTTTTCTAGACCTTTAATAATTTTTGGTGCTCTCATCTGGATTTCCTCCAATTTGACCACATCTTTACTGAAAGGCTTGTTATCCTGTCATGAAAATCACTAGCTTGGTTTGACATGATTTGTTCTTGACAAATCCACACTGTTACTTATCACCTTGTTACCTTCTAGTTGTTTGCAAATTGCTTCATTATTTGCTCCATTAGCTTTCCAGATACTGGTTTATAATTCCCCAGGTTATTCTTATGCCCCTTTTTATAGATGAGTATTATATCTGCCCTCTTCAGTGAGTTTTCAAAGATAATGGCTGAGATATTGCCTCAGTCGCTCCTTGAGTATTGCAGGATATATTTCATCTGGCCTGCTGACTTGAATGCATCTAACTTGTCTAAGGAATTTTCAATTTATTCTTTCTTCATTTTAGCCTCAGACCCTAATTTCTTATCATTGGTGTTCACAGTGTTAGATGTCCAATCCCCCTAACCTTTACGGTGAAAACTGAAACCAAAAAGTCATTTAGCATTTCTTGTCTTTTCCATTTTTGTCCCACCACCTACATTAAGTAACAGGCCTAACCTGTTGTTGATCTCCCACTTGCTTCTAATATATTTGTAGAATATTTTCTTGTTACCCTTTATGTCCCTAGCTAGTTTAATATCATTTTGTGACATTTTTGTCAGGATCTTTTTTGAGTTTCAATTGCTAAAAAGAAGCCCCCAAAACAGAAGCCTTAAATGTATCGTTAAGGAGCTAAGCATCACAATCCTTTCTAGACACACTTTCCTTTGGACAAAGGAGCTATTCAGGAATCTGCTGCTGCTTGTGTTTCTCTTTATTTAGGCTGGTTGTTGCTCTTCCTCTAGACAATTGCAAACTATCTGGGTTAGGGGTTGCTACAGTACTTGCTAGCCCCAGACTAGCATATCAGTGATTGATGGGTTTATTCAGACTAAATATTACATAGCTAATGAGTTTCTCTTCAAACAGATTTTTATACCCTATAAACGGAAATCTTCTTTTAACTTACTCCCACATAGAGAATGCCTGTCTTCATTCTCTCCTAAAACTCCTTAATACACCCGATGGCACTAAACTCTTCAATTACGGGGAAATTTTTATTAAAAAAAAAAAAAAATAGAATCCTAGAACTGGAAGGGACCTTGAGAGGTCATCAAGTCCAGTCCCTTGGCCTCACGGCAGGACCAAGCACCATTTAGATCATCTCTGACAGGTGTCTGTCTAACCTGCTCTAAAATATCTCCTGTGTTGGAGATTCCACAACCTCCCTAGGCAATTTATTCCAGTGTTTAACCACCCTGACAGGTAGGAATAGGGTTGCCAGGTGTCCGGTTTTGAACTGGACAGTCCAGTATTTGAGCTTTCTCTTTGGGAAACAAATTGAGAAAATATAAATGAGAAAATATACATGTCCAGTATTTTCTAAATAAGATATAATGTAGTTTGTGATGTAATGTCAACTGTGTCCGATATTTTTGTTGAAACCATCTGGCAACCCTAGGTAGGAAGCTTTTCCTAATGTCCTTCCTAAACCTCCCTTGCTGCAATGTAAGGCTACTGCTTCTTGTCCTATCATCAGAGGCCAAGGAGAACAATTTTTCTTCAATCAGGGAGAATTTTTGGTCCAGTCTGTTTTCTTTAGTTCAGGCAAAGATACCATGCAGAGACAAATTCAGCTGCATTTTGCAATCAATGGAAAGATTCCTATTGACTACAGTGGGACTTGGATTGGTACCTTCTTTTAGGAAGGAATCTCAGCCACAACAGGGTGCCATTCTCGGAAGGTCTCCCCTTGGCCTAGATCATATCCATTCTTTAGGCTTTCACCCACATGGCAAGACACTCAACCATATACCATGTTGCTGGGCACAGCATCCAAGCTTTAGAGAAGGAGGAACTGTTAGTTCTACTCTCTGACCCTGCTTATTTTTTCATATTGCAGTGTCAAGTTTTAAATGCCCTAACAAACGGACTTTCAAGGCTTCCCTCAGGGAATTATGCCCTCATTTGTCTGCAGTTCTTCCCCTGCTGGCCTCGTTTTCCCTTTAATTGTTGAAGAACACTGTTAAGTCTGTGGGATTTCTCTTTCTTCCCCCTCGGAAGGATTTCTTGCTATTTTAAGCATTGGCTTCCATGGAGCTACACTGATTTTATACCAGCTGGGGAGGTCCAGGCTGCTGTACCAGGAGTAGAAAGAAAATATAATTTAGAAAAATTTCCCAGAAATACATGTTTTCACAAACTGTTTCTAAATAGTCTCCCCAAAAGAAACTTTAATCTCAGTCAATTTATTTAATACTCCAAGAAGTGGACTTGTAGCTGGTGAGTTCCCCCCCTTAACTGAAAATTCAGTGAAGGAAGGCAGAGGGCTAGATGTTAACTGTTTCTCTTGCGGAGTCTTAATCTGATGCTGGAATATATCAGTGACTGTTAGATCCCAGAAAGTCTAGCAGAGAAGAGTTTTCTGTTTCCAGTTCCCAGCTAATAAATGCTGTGCTACTATTAATAATGTGTTATGTTCTCAAGTGGCCACATCATTAATTGTGTTACTACTTTGGCCTGAGAAACCTTACATCCCAGTTATTGGTCTGGAATCCTGCCGTCACCATCAGGGCAATATTTCCTGATATGAATAAAACCTTCCTCTAATCCATCAGTGCCCACATGCGATATTGTACTTGCTGGAATAAGTCTCCATTGCTCCAGTACTTTTAAACACTATCTCCCGAACAGTAGTACCTACCCAGGAGTTGATCTGCCAAACCTTTCTGCTAACTATTCCTCAGAGTATTTTTCTGTTAACACTTTCTCACCACAATGTCCACTCTGATTGAATACCTTACGTCCTCAGGCTGGTCTAGTTCTTTCTAGGAAGGGCTGTGAGCACTGGATTCAAGGAGAGTTGCTTTGGTGAGTGGTTAGCGCAGAAGCACAGGTTTTGTACTAGATAGAAAACACACTTGGCAGATTGTATAGCTTCTTATTCTTTAGATTTCACTAGCACCCAAAATGTACACGGTGTTTGGCCAAACACCAAGGACAACTGAGTCCTTGCACCAAAATGCTCGTAGGCCTCGGTCCTGCAACGAGCCGTGCACAGGAAGGGCATGTCTACACTGGGGAGTTATTTCAAAATCACTCCCCTTATTTTGAAATAACAAGGCGAGTGTCCACACGACCAACCCTGTTATTTTGAAATAAGAACTCCTGCTTGTGAAGAGCCATAAGCTTATTTTGAAACAACCTAGTAGAGCAGATCTAGCCTAAGACTCCTGAGCCCATGCAGGACCCATTAAAGTCAACGTGCTTGCTCTGACTAGCTGGAGCTCATTGCAGGATTGGGGGCCAAAATGGCAGAGGCACATACCACTAGCAGAGTTAATTGCCATTTGAAAGAGATACCTGAATCTAATTAACCTGGCTTAAAGTTGATACATATACTATGAAAGGCATTTGAGTCAGCTGCTGTTTTTTTCCCTTCATTTTATTTTATTTTTTACCCCAGCAACATGCAAGCACTAAATTCCAGTCGCCCTTTAACAAAGCTTTGGTCTTCACTGAAGTCCGCAGTATTTTAAGATCTTGGCTACTTATATTGCTGGGTATCAGCTGATTGGCATTGGGTTGGTCATAGAAGTCTCTCGGAGACTTTTCCGCATGAACCTTGTGTCTCCTAATCCTCTTCTCACACTCCTAAGGTTGGTTCAGTGGTGGCAGTCGGCTGGATACGTTCAAAGAAGGCTGTTGACTGGCGTCTGTTCCGCAACATCTTTCTGGCCTGGTTTGTGACCGTTCCTGTTGCTGGCTTGTTCAGTGCTGGAGTCATGGCGATCTTTATGTATGGGATTCTGCCCTATGTCTGAATTGCCACTTCCCCACATAACAGGAAGAATAGCCAGAACTATTCTCCCATGTGGGGCAGGGGGAGGGGAGGGGGGAAAGGGAAGAGCACCCCGCTAACCTGTCCATGGAAGTGCTAGTCGGCAAGGATTCATCTTCCATATCTAACTTCTTATCTACTGTATATAACAATGTGTCATATTGGTGACATGGTGGTATAATGTGGTGCCGTTCTTATATATTAAAGAAATATATGCATATAGTAGGGAATAGTACCTAAGTTATAATATAAGTGGGGTGAAAATAATTGCCTAGGATTTAATATTTAGTAAAGTTTGTACATAATGTAACATTTCAGTGGCGATTTTTTAATCTTTTGAAGAAGAGTATGGATTGGAAATGTTTCTTGTCTATTTGATACATGATAAAGCGAGGTACAGGATTGCATAATATGAATTTTTTTAAGGTTAAGAGATACTGGAACAAAACAAAATGTGCATTAAGTGCTTTTCGTAAGATAACTTTGTTCATATCAGATTGATCTTTGTGTACAATACTGTATGGCGACTGCTTTTGTACATACTTACAAACAGTAACTTTTTAATGGTGCATTTCCCTTATATATTTTGGATAAGAAAGTTTAGAAAGTACCAAAGAAGCAGGGAAATAGCTTGCCAGAGTTATGTTGTTGTCTACCCATGTGTGTACGTTTATGTTCCCACTGCTAATGAAAGGTTGTTTTCACTAAACTACCACCAGCAGAACTGGGATAGTACTGTTTGTTTGACTGTAACTAGGAAAAATATTTTACAGTTATGCCTGTTCTTGTTATTCTGTATGCTTAACACTACTGTCCGTGCGGTTAGTCAACTAACTTCAGTATGTTTTGAATCTGACATACACTAAATATTCATCTTCCATCTTCCCCCCACCCCTATCAAATCTAAGCTCAGTCCTGTCATCAGCCTGAACAGGAGCAAGATTAAGCCTTAAGTATCTTCTCCTTCCCCATTAATTCTCTGACACAGAATGTGAGAGCAATGGGTGGGACTCCGTGGGTTGGTGATTCCATGGACTGTACTCATGTAATCATGCACAGAACTTGAGGAAGGGAGGGAATACGTGTGCCTGACCCGTGGGGGTTGGAAAGTAATGGGCCCTACCCCATGAGTGAACTGCTTTCAGGAGTATTCGAAGTTGTTGTATCAGCCTGTGTCATGGATACCAAAACACGCTCTAGGGCCAGGTTTGCATGTTGCTAAGTACCCTCCTCCACAGGCAGGCCCCGGTTTTTCTGTGGCACAAGGTGCAAAAGCTGTGTCTACACCGTGGCCTGAGCTGTGATTGAAGTACAGGCAGACAGACCTGCGTGAGCCTGACTAAAACCAGAAGTGCAGCCGTGGTGGCCAAGGCCTCAGTGCAAGTTAGGTACAGACTTGCATCCTGAGCTCACGCTGCTGGCTTAGCCATGCTGGAACCATCCTGCCACCTGTGGTGTAGACATGACCTGTGTGGGGTGGGAAGGGGAGGAGAGGAGCAGAGAATCTGTGGGGACACGTGGTTGGGTTGAGATGGTCACTGCAGTGCAGGGGATTACATGAAACAAGCATGGGCTAAATCTCAGCCTAGAAGTCTTGCTGCCATTCAGCTGAGCTTCCTGCGCTGGGGGTGGAAGATGTGGGCTGATGGAGATGGGAACTTAGTACTGTTTAAATGCTGCTAAAACTTTGACAAACATTCTTGGTACTCTGTTGTGACTTTTCCATTGGTCATTCATACTAAATTTATAATAAAAAGATAAATAGCCCCTGTCGTTGCTTGTTTGCCTGGTGAATTTTTTGAACATTACTCATCTGCACCAGACATGAGTGGGAAGGGCACAAGTGCTAAGGGTTTCTTACCGTGGGCTGCTAGAACACACCCTTCGCTTTTGTTCAGATCCTGGTTCCTCTTTGTCCGCTTGAGTCCTTGAATAGATTTTTGAGACTTGAATTGCAGCAGCTCAGATAAACAGAGCTCTGTGTTGAGCAAACAGCCCCTTCCATGATTTCTGTTGGTCTGGCAATCCCAAGACCCATCCACCTCTCAGCCGGGTCTGGTGATGGTTCCTGTCGCAAGTGCCAGGGTGCATGCACGTTAAAGTGTCCCCTCGCTACGGCCATGCATTCAGCAACTCGGGTTCAGACAGACAGGGTGCTCTAGGGAAGCTACAAACATTTCCAACTTGGTGGTGTCACGCTTCAAGGGAGCTGCCCCTGTATTCCCCCTCTGTGGTCCAGCAAGGACACCCACACTTGGCCTTCCATCTCGAGCAGAGACTCACATCTCACTCCCTTCTCCCCTGGGTCCTTCCAGGCTGTCTATCCCCAGCCTACACTCTGATGTCCCAAGCAAGGCACTGTGCCCAAGCAAAGATCAAAAGTGCGACTGCCCCCCCTTCAGATGGTACCACACAGCATTTCCTAGGGAAGCCGCTCTTATTGATAAGGTAAAAGCACTACAGAGGAAACAGTAACTCTAAAAGGAACCCTACACATGTGCTAATCAGCTTGCCAGAGCTCGCAGATCTAGCAGGCAGGAATGGGCCTTAAAAACCCCATCCAAGGGGTTTCCTTGTGCTTTCAAGTTCACCACCGCTTCAGCTCAGAACTAGCAGGGTCTTTATTGGGCCTCAGTACTTCCAGCCCCACCATAAGGATTGGGCTTCTCCATGGACCAGGTGTCCTGTCTGTTTGCTGGATCAGGAAGAAGGCCTTGAACTATTTATCCCAAACTCTTTTTGTCTGGTGGCCCCTGGAGAATCCAGGGTGAATGAATCCATGCCCACCTCTCCTGTGGTGGCTTCAAAGGGCTGTCACTGGAGGAATGGCATTAGCCTTCTCCTAGAGGAGCTACGTACAATAACACATGCACAATGGCATGTTTAGTGCAATGGACCCCCAAGGGATTAAACCTCATTCAGGAAGCTTTACATTAACTCCACCAGTTTGTCCAGGAGAGCCTCAGTCTGTCACAGATGGAAGAGCGGCTTTCAGTGGTCAAACGCTCTGAATGTATATGGAAACGGTAGCGTTTCGGTCTCGAGAGATGGGAATGATGGTGGGTGACTGAGTGATGAAACCATCTAATAGTTCCAAGTTCAACAGAAGACTTAGGAAGGCTGCTGAAAGAATCCTCCATATTTTATGACTTATTTAAATAAACACAAGTCCAGCGGCCTAGAGCTGAAGGGGCGGCGAGTATACTTTGTGGAGAAGTGCCCGAGCAGCACCATTTCAGAAAGGGGCAGCCTGGAGGACGGGGGGGTAGGCAGAGACAGCAAAGACACCAGGGAATAGCCTCAGGGCAAGCTGGGAGATGAGTCCCCAGGGGCCAGACAGCCAGGGTACAGGAGAGGACATTGGCAAAAAGAAAGACCTAACCTTCCTTGAAGGCATTCTTGAATCACACAGAGCACCCTCCTCCTGCATGAGCCAGGCACAGGGCACAGAGATGGGCCTCAGCCCAACTGAGCAGGAGGGGGCCGTCGTCTTTGCTAGTGGCCAGTTCCTAGACACCGACTTTCAGAACAGACAGAGTGCTCTGTACGTGTAGTTCACGATGAGATTGATGACCAGGGCGGCACAGGGCTTCTCACCCTTTCCAGACTACTACACCTCTTTTGGGAGTCTGATTCATCTTGCATCCCTCCCAGTTTCCCCTCACTTGAAAACGACTTGCGTACAAAATCAGACATACAAACACAAGTGAGTCTCAGTGCACAATTACTGGAAAATTGCTTCCTTTCTCTTTTTTACCATACAATTATAAAATAAATCAATTGGAATGTAAATATTATGCTTACATTTCAGTGTATAGAGCAGTAGAAACAAGCCACTCTGGTACTGACTTTGCTAGTGCTTTTTACATCGTCTGTTGTAAAACTAGGCAAATCTCTAGATGAACTGCTGCACCCCCAGAAGATCGCTGTGTACCCCTACTAGAGATCCACTGAGCGAGAATGTGAACAGCGGCCCAGGGAGATTCCTGTAACCCCTAGACACTCCCGCTGTGCCCCCTGCCAGTTGGTACTAAAAGGCTCTCGAGCCACACCTGGTTTGGGTCAGGTTTTCTAAGCCGATTTCAGATCCTAATGGGATTTGGGGATTGTTCATTTCTAAACCCGGTGAAGAATCCTGGGCCAGACTATTGACTGGTGCCCATCAGCCATAGCTCTGGTGAAGCCAATGGGCCACCATGACACCCTATATAAACGCAGAGACTAGATTGTTGAGACACGTCACCTCTTTGTTCCTGGCCATTCCCAGGAGATCAAGCCCAGGGGGATTCCCAGATGGACTCAGCCCATGCAAGTGGGCCCAGACTTTCCGAACTGCTCAGTGCTCTGAGCGCCCTTTTAAAAATCCCTCCATGCAGGTACATAAATGGGGGGGGGGGGTCACGTCCTTTTGAAGCTCGAGCCTCGATTATGGATTATGAAAACCTCACCCTGTGTATCCAAAGCCCTCTGCTCCCATGTATCCCTAAGCCCTTTCCTCAATCTGCTGTGACTCCTGTCTGCATCACCATCAAAATACAATCAATGAACTCAGTCTGCCGGCCTCTGTATAAATAGACAAAGCTCCTCCCACAGCAGCTGAGGCCAGGGTCGCACTGAAATAAACAGGGTTGAGAGCCAAAGGGGAGTGGTCTGTTTGCTTGTTGTTTACTTGTCCCTCCAACACACCTAATCCTGCCACAGGCTTTGTTCCAATACACTAAGATTTTTTTCACAGGCTGCTGCAACACTCACCCAAACGACCCTGCAGTGATGGTGCTTTCTGAGGCTCTTCACACCTACCAGGCAATAGGACACATGTCTCATCGCAGCTTCTAATGGATGGACCAAAATGGCAAGCTCAGATTGTCCAGTCTCCAAACACGTCGGCATGGAGAATTTTTCTAAAGTTCCTCAGATTTAGGAGCATAAGCCCCATCCAAAGTCAAGGATTCATGCTCCTAAATCCCCCAGACTTCCTGGCAAACTCATCTGTCTGAGGCATGGCACCGCCTAGCGCCCTGTTCCAACTGCTGAGCTTTGAGCATGTCATTTCTAAGATCGAGACACAACTCCTTACATATCGCCCACCCACAGACTGCACAGTGATTATGACCACCAGTGGGCTACTGGCTCTCAGTAGAGACTTCGCATGCCCCCCTTCAGTGAATCATTACCTTCTGGCCCTAGCTCTGCTGGCTGACCTTGAGCGAAGCAAGTCTCATCACTGCTCTGTGCCTCGATTTCCCTGTCTGTAAGAAGGGCACCAGCCTCCTTTGAAAGATGCTGTGAGATGTACTGACGAGCAGTGTCGTGTTGTTTGTAAGGAAGAAGGGACTAACATAGGGAACATGGCAAAAGCATGTTGTTCTATATTTTACTTGAGCAGAGAAACATGAGAGTCCAGGTGTGTTTAAGGGGGAATATAATGCTGCAGTAAGGACCTGGATTCTTGCTCCCTGCTTTAGAAAATAATCTGCAAGGAGGGCTAGGGTCTAGAGTGCCCTGTTAGGGTTTCATTTTAGATGTCCCCATTTCTTTCCAGTGCTACTTGCTATCTCGTGGCTCTCTCATCAAACATGCGCTGAGTTCACTAGTCACAGCCTGGTGGCTGTTAAGCAGAGCGGGGATGGGAGGTGGTACTGGTAAGCTGGTGGCCCTGTTTCCTGGGAAGCAGCCCATCTGTGAATACTGCGAGTGTCCCGGAGACAGGGGGCTACCCGCTCCGGGGAGATGCTGAAGGATGGGGTGTGCCCAAGCCCGCCGATTGGGGTGGAGATAAAGGGGGCAACAGCCTTGCTGCCCGGCAGTTCAAAAGGGCCCTGCTCCGGATCTTCTCCCCTCGAAAAACTGACGCCCATGAGGAATCCCACTGATTTCCATCAGAATAGTCACACGGCTTCAGGTTAAGTGCCCTGGGGCCTGAAGCAATATTTCCTCTAATCTTCCCATCCACGTGCAGAATCAATTTTTATGTGCACCGAGGCAGGTGTGAATGTGCACCACCAACAAACACAAAACCTAGCTGTGGGCGCTCTGCCAAGCAGCTGGGCGGCATCTGAAGCTCTTGTGCGTGGCCACACGAGCACCTAGCTTACAGGGAACACTGGTCAGGAGCAGAATGGGGAGAGGACGCTGGTTACTGTGGGAAGTATGTGGAGGGAAACCATTTTAGATCAGAGGTAACATTTTCTAAAGAGCCCCACTCCTGTTGGCTTTGCCTGACAGGGTCTCCTAGTGCTTCAGTCACATCTAAAAACGGGCCTTGGCACATCTATTACTCCCAGTAGCCTTTCTACCACATCTGGCCCAATCCTGCATGGGCAGATGTTCAGCTTCAATGGGCCCTGTTGGCACATACAGAGAATACTTGTGGCATGAGGCCCACAAAGGTTTTTCAAGACTCCCTCGTGAAATAACCCTGGGCCTGTCGTCCACTGACAGTAGCATCCTGAGAGGAGATCGGGCCCCTGCAGGCTGTCGCTTGGGCAGCTTTGCTGCGGGTAGGGCTAACGAGAACCGTGTGAGCATGCAGGCAATCACAAACAAAATCCCAGCCGTTCACTCCTCTCAGATGTGCCTGCTAAAAACAACACACATTGTTTTATGAGCTAGAAGAATATTCCACAGCTCCCTGGCTGGGCCGAGCGGTCTCCTCTTTGGGGGTTCCAAATGTAGGTTCCCCAGAGCCTTCAGCAATGGTCCTGCCTTGAGGCCCAGCACTGGACACGATGCTCTTTTGAGGTCCCTTCCAGTTCTGGTATTCTGTGAGGCTAGGATATGAGCACTTGTCTGCCAGCTGCTGCTTGGAGTCTCTGAATTGCTCAGAGGACCCTTAATCTAAACTATTTACGCAGATTGGCCATGGGCCATTTTATCCCCAACTCAGTTAGGGACCATGTAGTTTTACCTTTCTAAAGTTTGTATATTCAGTTGTCAGTGAAATTACAGCAGGGAATTGGGCTCTGTGCATTTATAGACAGATTTTCAAGAGGGTGCAGTTTCCCCACGCCTCGAGGCACCTAACAGAATTGGCCAGATTTTCAGGAGGACTCAGGAGCCAGCAGCTCCCACTGAAGACAGTCGAGAACCCCCTTTTCCCCCCGGCGGAGAGCAGCGGGAGCTGCTGATGGAACGCAGACGGGTGGAACCAAACCTGGACCCCCGTGCACAAGCCTCTACTGCTTGATCCAAAAGCCAGCTGGCGCTCAGCTAAGGCTGTAGAGCAAACTCCTCTCTCACTGCAAGTGGGCTCTGTGCCGCTCCCTGGGACAGTCACCACACCCAGCCCGTGTGCGGGTTGCACTGAGTCATTTTGAAAATGGGGTTCAGGATTCCCTCTGAAGTGCGGTGCAGCCCTGGGCGAGTCACATTCCTTCTCTGTCCCCCCTTCCTCTGTGGGGCAGAGAGCGGGGGAAGGGGCCCGGTGCAGCTGCAATCCACATAATAATCCAAGCTCGTATAAAGGAAGCAACATCCCACGCGCTCCGCAGGTGCTAAGCTGACCGTACGTATTATGTTGGATTTCAACTAATCTCTCCGACAAATAATGGACAGATTAGTTCAGGAGAATTAAGCAAACAATAGTTCAGTGGAAACTTGCTTAACCAGACCCACTGTGCTGACAAAACACTCCTTGACCAGTTTCATGGCACGTAACAGACGGCCTGAAACAATGGCCTGGATTCCAGAACTTGGCTTGCTGGGAAAAGTCGAAGCAGGTACAAACCGGTACCATGCACCCGGGTCTGCCCTAGCCGAGCAGAGAGCTTAGCTCCTCTGCCTTGGCGGATGGACAGTGAGATGTACCGGCGTGGGCATGCTGCCCAGTGGGTGGCTTCCTGCAGTAACGCCTCATGTTCCAGTAGTGGGAACACCTGCCCCTCCTTGGAACCATAGCCCATCCAGCAAAATACAGAAGAACCGACCAGGCCTGAGGGGTGAGGAGCTGGGCGATGCACAGGGGACGGGGCAGACCAGGGACGGGAGAGGGACGTGTGCTGGCACTCCAGGGCTGTGCTGCGGTTTCGAGTGCACTAGCTTGACGGCGCTGGCGTGGCTCTGTTTGTTCAAGCGGGGCACGACCGCTCCAGCTAGAAGCCCAGACATACTCGGTGCCTTAAGGCATCCCATCCTCACTGCTGCCTCCTTGCAGCCCAGGGGCAGCGTTTGCTATGCCAGCCGGGGGCAGTTCCCGCCCCAGGAGCAGCTGGCTGCAGTGTGTTCTCGGAGGGGATTTTGAAGCAGCTCCTCCAGCTAGTTTCACCTGAGCTGGCCTAGCAGAGGGGCAGTGGCCACCCACGCTGCCATATGCAAAGCTGCCAGCAACGTTCCTTTTAACCCCCAAGAGCAAGCAAGTCCGGTCACCTCCCAGCTCCCGCCTGTTTGGCTCACTGCAGGGGTGGGGTGGGTCGTAGAGGATGGAGTTGTTAACCCCAAACAGAACAGCGCGCACACTAGGGCTGGGGTTCTGCAAGCTGTTTGCATTGCAGCCTGTCTCCAGAGCCCCCCTATTTCCCTGCCGCCAGGTTGGGGGGAGTCCCCGTAGCTGCAACAGCACTTCTCCCGCGAGTCAGGGTTTCTCGCTCACTGAAGTGTGCGCGGCCCGGGGCCCGCTGGCTGGCTGTCACGTGGGACGCACACTTGCTGAGGAGGTATTTTTGAAGCATTCCAAACTAGGTTTGCCTTTGGGAGTGCACCCCTCTGCTCTGGTTACACGGAGAAACTGCTGTTTATTCCTCCACTCTGCCGGGAGTAACTTTACATTCTTTCCAGGCGCCCTGGCCAGGATCGGATGCCCTCTGTAGCCCTGCTGCTGGTTGTAAAAATATCAGAGCACTCCCTGCTCCCCTGCAGCTCAGCTTTTAGAAAGGGCTGTGTCTCAGCGCCGACCCTGCCGTAACCAGGCCTCTGAGGTACTAGCAGCAAGCTAGGGACTAGCAGAGAGCCACCAACTTCCCAGGTGACTGCATGTAGACGTTAATGTCCCAGCATTCTGCGCATTGCAGTGTCTCATCTAACCGTGGAACAGAGTGTGTGTGTACGTGCTTGTGCACACACCATTGCCCTTCACCGGATGCAACAATAGCTGCTCAGTTGTGCCATCAAGTCTATCCTGGAAGACTGGCCCAAGAGGTAGGTATCTGCTAGGAAAGAGAGCCACATGGGTAAGGGCCTGGCTGGAGACTCAGGAAGTCTGAATCCAGCACATGGCTCTGCGACAGACTGTGCTGTGTGACTCTGGGCAATTCACTTAGGGGGTTAGATTCCCCAGAGTTTAAAGCCGGAAAGGACCATGCAATCCAGTGTGATTCTCTGCATGTCACAGGCCACTGCCTGTCACTAAATCACCCCTGTACAAGAACTTGTCTTTTGGCTACAGCAGCTCTTCCAGAAAGGTATCCAGCCTGGAGCTGAAGACATCAACAGAGAAAAAAACCCACCCCCGCCCTTGAGATTTGGTTCCAGTAGGTAATTGGCCTTAGTGTTAAAAAGTTGTGACATTTCCATCTTGAATTTGTCTGGTTTCTGCTTCCAGCTCTTCATACTTGTTCTGCCTTTTTCCCGCTAGATTAAAACAGCCCCTTAGTACCCAATATTTTCTCCCCAAAAGGTACTGATACCCTAGTCAAGTCACCTCTCCGTCTTCTTCTGGTGAAGATAGATAGATTGAGCTTTTCAAGTCTCTCGCCGTATTTTTATGGGAATTGCATGCCTGACTTCTGAATAGCTGTCTTGCGGTGCCCCAAGTCTGGGGACAACAATAACCCCTTTTTAATGGCAGGAGACTGCCACTGAAGGGAAATACAACACTCTGAAAATCAGGACACTGTTACAGCGAGATTCATGCACTGCTAGTCTGTGGTCAGAGGTGGGTTTTTTTTTAAATAAGTCAGCATATTGCTCGCTTCCAATTTCCCACCTGCCCAGCCATGCCCTTGAAGCGTCTTTCATGCATCAAAATGAATCAAATAAGGGAAATTACCCCATTTTCCCCCTTCACAGATCTACTGTATAGTTTCTTTTAAGGCACAACTTGTTTCTCCTGCTTATTGTTTTACTTCAAGCATTTAGGACTTGGAGAGCAGAGAGCTACAGCAAGCAAATGAAAGCTGGATGCTTGGGAGGAGACAAGATTTTTTAGCCTGATTGTTCTGCTTGGCTGTTAATATTGAACATGAGGAAATGTGTGACCCACACCTGAGAGGAAAGAGGTCTTTGCTGAAGCTTCAACATCCCCTTCTCTACCTTAAAGGGTGAGAAATGTTTCATGAGAATCCTTCTACCAGACTCTCTCACCTCAAAGGAGAATTCCAGCAAAACCAGGGCACACACATTTAACAAACTTAAGGTTAAAAAAAAAAAGAATAAAAAAAACAGAACACAACAAAAAACTCAACTGTTTAGAAGGATAATCATGTCGTCAAGACTCTGCCTCAGACTTCCTGCGACCTTTGGCAACTCTCCTTGAGCTCGTCTACAGTAGGAGAACTTCCTAAACATTTTCCGCTGTTGCCATCACTAACAATGGGAACTCTAGTGTAGACAAAGCAAGGCCTAGATGGATCTCTTGCAGCCACAGTAGCATTGAACACTGATTCAGCTTGCTCTAGAATTTTTTAGAAACCGACCCTAGTATTTGGACAAAGCCTTAGTCTCAATGCCCCATCCGTAAAAATGAGGCCATGATCCTTCTGCCTTCCACCCTTTTGTCTACTTAGCTCATAAACTCGTCAGGAGAGGGACTTGTGTTGTCCAAGTGTTTGTACAGCACCTAGCACAATGGGAGCCCGGGGGTGTCACAAAAACAAAACATTAACCTGTTAGAACCTCTCCAAACATCACAAAGTAACCAAAGTGTCCATTACAACCTTATATCGGTCACCTTCTCCAAACCTGCTTCCTTTGTGAATGTCCACTTACAGACAGCACGTGGATTTTCAAAGGCCCGGAGCACAATGAGGCAATTTGAGCTCTCTCTCTCTCTCTTTCTCAAAGCCCCAAGTCCCGTATTCCAAAGAGCTCAGCTCCCACTGGCCAGCTCACTGGAGTGGCCGGGTGCTCCAAGGGCCCTAGGAAGACACACAGCTGAAATCCTGACAGTATCCCCCAGGAGCCATGGTCAGAGGCTCCGGCCTGGAGAGGGAGGGCTGGCTAAGGCCAGGAAGGACAGCTCCACTCCCAGCAGTGAGAGTGCCCATGTTAGACGTTGCGAAGACAGGCAGCTCCCTTCCAGAGCCCAACCGCTCCGGAAGCACCAGACTCTCCAGTCTTGCCAGCCCTCTCCCAGTCAGCACAGGCCCTGCGACTTTGGCTCGTGTCTGAGGGGGTCAGGACAGTGCTATGAACAGTTGCAGAATTTCTGCCGGCTGCTGGCACCTGCCTCCTTTCTCCACCAGAGCTCGCTGCTGCCCCAGCTGAGCTGCACGTGCCTTCCCTCCAGGCCACGGGAAGGAGCCGCTCTAGGGCAGATACTTAGCCCGGGCCCTTTCCGCACGAGTCCAGAGGCTGCTGCGCTGATACTTGGCAGGAGGGGGACGCGTGTGCGGCTGGGGATGCAGCTGTCAGCGAGGCAGCGAGAGCCAGGGTCGGGCAGCCAGAGGGCTCACGAATCTCTTGTCATTCTGCCCTGTAGGGGAAGGGACGGAGGCAGGAGTCCCAGGGGCGAACAGTCAAACAGAAGAACCTGGGCCCCTCACCTCCTCCACTGTTGTCCCACAGCAAAGCTAATGGCTCCCGAGCCCCTGCCCAGGCCTTGCCATTAGGGTTAGCAGGTAGCTTCACAAAAAATACAGGATACACTTGATCTTTGTGGGAGAGACACTGCTGGCCGGGAGGATGTGTGTGTGTGTGAGACCGGCTGGCAGGAGGTCGGGGCAGCAGGGCTGGCTAAGGGAGATTGGGAGGGGCTGTTGGGGGTAGTGGGGCTGGCCGGGGGAAATGGGGGGGACAGGGACCGGCCGATGGGAAGCGGGGCTGGCCACGGGGGAGAGCGGGGGGAGAGAATCGGTCAGTGGGAGCGGGACTCACCTGGGTGCACACAGTTTCCAGGGCGCTACCTGTCCTGCACACGGGCCCGGCGAGGCACGAGCGAGTCCGGCCCTGGGGATTCCTTCCCGCCCCAGCCCCCCCCCACGTAGTTGTGTACTGCCTGGCTGGTAGATACACTCACGCAGTGTGAGCGTGTCTACCAGCCAGGCAGTTTGCAACTACGTACTGATACTCCTAATAATAATAAAACTTACCTAATTAGAAACTACTGGACATTTTATATGTCTGGTATTTTCTTAATTTTTTTCCTGGACAGTCCCTCAAATATCAGACTGTCCGGTTCAAAAGCAGACACCTGGCAACCCTACTTGCCATATGTGGTCTAGGCAGGGAGGGGAACGTTCCCAGACGCTGTTCACTCACGGCTAGCTAACAGAGGCCAGTGGCGGAGATAAGCCGGCCATTGGCAGGAAGAACCACAGACACACACATTCCAAGCCCGCCAGTCATATCCCGCTCGCAGGGTCGTGGGAGGCGGGCGAGGGCCTCCCTCTCCAGGCGCGGCGCTGGGCCTTTGCGCAGAGAAGTTCCCAGAGGCGGGGCGGGCGGGGGCGGACGGTGGGATCCCCAGCCCCCCAGGGTCTGTCCAGGTCAGGCGCGGTGCTCTGTGCAAAGGAGGGTCCCAGAGAGCGGGAGGCGGGGCCGCGACGATGCAACTCCGCGAGCTGCCTGTGGTAAATGGCGATTTGGGCAACACGCCCCCTCCTGTTGGGAGCCTGTCCCCCTTTCCCAGCCTGCGCTCTCGCGTCACGGCACCCAGCCTCAGCCTGCCGGCGCCTGCCACGGAGCACCCCTACGCCACGGCTCACAGACACACAGTGCTAGTGTTGCTGCTGGGTACCAGTCGCCCCATCCAGAGCGCCACGCAGCAGGCAGAGACACCTAGTGGCTACCTGATGTACTGCAAGTAAACTGGCCATTGCTTTCTCAGGGGCCTGCCCCCACGTTGGGGGGTCCTGTGTGGTCCTCAGCAGCAGCCTGACGCACAGGGAGGCTGGGCAGCAGCAGGGCTCCCTGCTCGGGGGGAGCAGGCTCGCTATGTTCAAGAGACACGGGGCGGTGGGGAGGGACGGGCCGCAGGCAGCGCTCACTGCCAGGCCCCGGTGGAGGGGCCTGGCGCAAGCCGCTGGAAACAAGCCTAAGGGCCACGAGCCGTGGAGGAGACGCTTCAGCCTCAAACACAACCCGTGACCTGCTGGGAGGAGCGGTCCAGCCCCCCCTCCAGGCGTACGGCTGGGAGCAGGGGTGGCAGGTTTGTATAATTTCTGGCAGTGCCCAAAACAGGTCCAAGTCCCACCCCTCTGGGAGGGAGTTTGGGTGCAGGAGGGGGGTTGGGGTATGGACTCCGGGCTGGGGCAAGGATGGGAGTTTGGGGTGCAGCAGGCAGGCTTCTCTGGGGCAGAGAGACGGCCGCTCCCCAGCCCTCTCCCCGACAGCAGCAGCGAGCTCTGGAGGAGGGGTTCCCTCTCTTCCCCCTCCCCCTGGCATGACACTCACCCAAGCTGCTGCTCAGGAGGTCCAGCCAGGGTAAGCCCCACCCACCCCACACACACTCAGAGTTGCCTGCCAGGGGGCTGCCATGCACCTCCTCCCTCCAAAGCAGCCACCTCAGCCTGCCCGGCCCCAGGCCCTTCTAGCCGGCACTGGCCAGCAAGGGAGCACAGTGCAGAGCTGCAGGGGGCAGCCGCTTGCTGTCCAGGGTGGGCAGGGATGCTCTGGGGAGGCACTTGGGGCCAGGGGATGCTCAGGGGAGGTGCACGGGGGTGCCGGGGCAGGGCTGGAGGAAAGACCCAGCCCCAAACAGTGAGGGAGCCAGGCCCTAGGCCAAATATTCCTGGAGACCATGGGCCCATATACCTCGCCACCCATGGCAGGGGACAAAGCCTATGGGGACTCACAAGGGACACACTCATTCTTTCAAAGGTTGTGTTTAACCACCAGAGAGATTTATGCCATTTCCCAGCTGCCTGTGTGTGTGGAGTGTACATTAGTCACTGATGGGTGTTGAGGCGTTTTCTTTCCAGCATAGTCATCTTCCTCAGCCCATAGCTATAGAGTCTAAGGACATGTCTACACTTATGTGTGGATCGATCTTCTGGCATTCAATTTAGCGGGTCTAGTGAAGACCTGCTAAATCAAATGCTGAGGGCACCCTCGCTGGCACTGGTACTCCTACTCCTCACAAGGAGTAAGGGAAGATGATGGGAGCGTTTCTCCCGTCAACCTCCCACTGCGGAGATGGTGCCAAAGTTCAAATTGAGGTGCATTGATTCCACCTATGCAATTAACGTAGCTGGAATTGCCTATCTCGATTCGAACTTATCCCGTAGTGTAGACCTGGCCATAGATTTTTTTTTTAAAGCCAGAAGCCACCATCTTTAATTCAATCCCTTCCCATTTCCCGCTGTTCCAGAATTGCGTGCAAGACAAAGGTTGCAAGGAAACGGCCTGGCCAAGACTTGAAAGCGATTCGTACGCAGCACAGTGCCAAGCTAGATGGAGGCGCTCGACAGGTGCTCCATGGGAGATGGGCGCCCAAGGACAAGAGGGAAGGTATCTGGCTACAGCTGGTTTCATTTAGCCCTTGGCCCTTTAAACAAAATCCAGGGTGGAACCAGGAAGTGAAAAGTCAATAAATAGTTTGTTAACCTTGTTGAGGCCTAAAAGGGGGGTAAAAAAGGGAGACTTGGATCTGAAGGAACTCAGAGCTACTGCAGGAGAAGGATCAACCCTAGGAAATAAGCAGCAGAGAGGTTTCCCTGAGATTAAACCTGTGGAAGGCCCCTGAAATCCAGGTATTATACTGCACAGACAGAGAGAGGGCGGGATAGGTTTGCATTTTCATTCACACCAGGGCTTATTTTTGCTTCTCTGAGAGGTGTCCTCAATCCCCTTTAGGACCTGGGGAGAAGAGAGTGTGCGTGTCTGATCCAGTCTGTGCGCACTGCGCAAGCCCTTAAAATGGTGATCTGCTCGACTGCACGCTGGCTCGGCTCTGACACAGACTAATTAACAGAGCAGTTCCCCGAAGCGCAACAGCGCTCCCGTCCAAGAATCACTCAGCCTGTTCCAACTGGGAAATGCACTTTGCTTTCCTGAAATCGAGAGCCCCCTCTTGGCCATTCCTGAATCCCACACTAGTTTTGATAGTACAACACACAGTGTGTGGCTTGGCCTTGCTTTTTGCACACGCAAATCTCATTGCTTAGGGAGAAAACACCTATTCAATCTGTTTGGGATAATAGCATTGCACTTAGTTTTATCCTGAGTCATGCCATATTTGACCTTTCTAGGAATTATGGTCGCTCAGTTTTCATTTAAAAAAAAAAAAAAAGTTTCTAACCTTCATGACTGCAAAGCTTGGGTCTGAGTGGACCCAAAATACTAAAAACAAACCCCAGAAGGCAAATAGAAAGATTCCAATTTTCTTAAATCATGATTGTAAACCAGTCTGATAACCTGATTTTTGAATGCCTGGGGTTGATAACACTGCACAAAGGCCCAAAATGACAATGCAAGGAAACCAGTCAAGCAGCAAGGGTTAATTCCTTCAGCATCAGAAAGGTTCACTCTCTATTAACCCAGGTTGCACAATTCAGCATTTCTTAGATTGCTAATTAGCAATAATAAAACTGCAGTGACTCGGGCTTTTATAGGAGAGAGGTGAAGCTGGTCTGAAAAGGAGAGATATCCTCTACAAAGAGAGCACGGTAAGATCTATTTCTAATGTATTGTAGACACTTGCTTTTCAGAGAGCTAAAAAACTCTGCAACTTGTTCTGTTTGGGGTCTGCAACACTTTGTTAATGTGCGTATTATCCCCTTAAAAATGAAGTGAAAGATGGACAGGGACAAAAAGCCAGCTAGCTCATTTGTAGTGTTGTATTGTTAGACCAGGTTCCTCCTGCAATGGAAAGAATCTCATCAAGCTAGTGGATTTTGGAGTGGGTCTTTAAAGTCTGCCAGTCTAAAATTCAATCTTAGATGTTAGATGGGGTAGAGAGATGGAACCATAAAACACCATAGAATTCATCATTCTGAGAAAGATCCCGGGTCTTCTCACACAATATTCCAGCAACAGTGTAGAGAGGAGAGCATGGGGAATTATCCCAACAGAAGGCATTTGTTGTTGTTTTCTGGTGAAAGCTTTGGGATTTACAGGAAGGTCCTCTGCTCCGCTTATGCCTGTAGGAATGGTGTGAAAAATGCAACATTCCAGCCTCTCTTTCTTCATCTGGAATCTCAAAACATCCAAGATACCCAGAATTAAATAAAGACTTTGTTGGGGAGTCTAAAAGTTTACATTTAATTTTTTAATCAAGCAAGTCTACCGAAAGGGACGCTCAAGAGGATCTTAGTAGAGTTTATGCTGCACGGTATCACTTTGCCTTTCTGTAATTAAAACCTCAGACAGGCTGGAAATAAATTTGATGATGTGTTTAGTCCATTCCAGATGGCTTTTTGCTTGCTAATGTTGTGGCCCACTTAAATTTGCTGATAATTTGCATCCATTGGTTTTTAAGTTCCATCTTATTTCTAACAAGCCAGTGCTTATATGCTCGTTTGAGTCTATTCACTCTCTTTTCCCTTGTGTGATTTTGAAAGCTGACTGATGTGACTGTTTGGTTTTGTAGTAATGAAGACTGGGTGGGAACAAAGAGTGGTAATGTTCATTTCACAAGTGTAACATTTTTTAACTGGGCTTTAGCTGCATGACACTCCTGAAAGTCTTACTGAGGGCACAAAGATGACATTGTGAGGATCCTCCGTTTCTAACAGCCTCTCTTCCATTCCAGTGATTCATTCGACATATTATAACCCAAGCACGTTGCATTAACCACTTAAAAATGCATCCTTTTTAAAACACAAGAAAAATGTACCCCCAATACTGTTAAATTAACACTTTGTAACAGCCAGAACACTCATTCAAATTCTAGGCATTATAAATATTCTTCCGATGCCCTCACACACCACGCTGTCAGAATTCTATCTATTTTTTCGTAATAGAATGTAGCTTGAGACCATAATCCTTACAAAACGTACGTGCATTTCCTAGCTAGGTGCTCCTATGGATCTCATTACCCTAGGGTTCTGAGCACCTCTCAATCTAACACCTCATGAGGTAGATCAGCACTATTATCCTCCTTTTACAGATAGAGAAGGCAGGCACCATAGAGGCTAAGTGAGTTGCCCGAGATCACACAAGAGGTGTGTGGCAGAGAATTAAACCCGATCTCCCGAGTCTCAGCCAGAACCCTAACCACTGGAACATCCTGCCTGTTAAGAAACAGTATGTAAAATCATGAGTATGTGGAAGAGCAGAGTTGCGTTATGGAAGCAACCCAGAAGGCAGTTAGTAATGTGTGGGTGTTGTAAATTGGGTAGCATGATAACGAATGAGGAAAGATTAAATGGGCACTGAAAAAACAGGCTGTTCCTCTCCCAGAACGTGAACACGCCTATTGTTTTAAAGCATCTGGGTTTTTGCAAAGCACAAGTCATGTAGGTCTGGGCGTAGCCAATGATTTAATTTATCATTCTTTTATTATGTGATATTATAACTAACATGCAATCTTGCATATGACCATTGTATGCTAAATAGAATTCAACTGTAGAATTATAGAAGCATAAGACTGAGCTGTAGGTAGAGGGAACATTCGTGTATTAGGCACATATGTAAGTTGGGTTGAAATGCAGGGCCTGTAGATGGAAACTGGCAAGATTTTAGCTTTGCTATACTAGGCCAGAGAGTTGAGGAATTCTGACATAAGTAAGTGGCCAAAGAATAATCCAATACCTAAGATTACAGGGAAAGATGTGCCAATGGATGAGTTTGTAAAACATTAACAGGAAAAGTACTTTTTTGTTTACAAGATACCAGGTAATCACTTTTTCCTAACACACGCCCTAACTGCAAAGTGCAATATTCTCAAAAAAGCTAATGAGGAACAGTCAGAATCACATTATAAACGAGGATCCCTAGATGAGGAAAACTGAGCTCCCTTTGGGAAACTCCAACAGGTACCATCGCTGTACTGATGATCAATCCAGGAGAGCCCTAGCACTGTGGTAGTTGTGAGTATAACTATTTGTAGGATTGCCAGGTGTCCGGTTTTGAACCGAACAGTCTAGTATTTGAGCTTTCTGTTTGGGAAACAAATTGAGAAAATAGAACTGTCCGGTATGTTCTAAATAAGATGTAATGTAGATTGTGATGTAATGTCAAGTGTGTCCGGTATTTTTGTTGAAACCATCTGGCAACCTTAACTATTTGTGATGTGTGCATAGGTCTGTATAGAATGCCCTTACGCATAGGTAAGCATAAAGCGCATAAGAGAGGTCACTTTCACTCTGGTAAGCTCGAAACTTTAGCCGTCAGAGCCAAACCCAGGCTGGTATAATACTCCCTTCCAAAACTCACTTGAAATAAAAGCAAAGGCTACACGGCTCTAGTGGAACATTTCCAATCTTAACTCTTCTCTAACAAAATTCTGTTGAGTATGGTTTTGTTTTTTGGTTTGGCAAAGTATATTGATTTATGTAAGAGACACTAATGAAAACGCAGGTCAGTTATCCAGTACCTGCGAAGCGTCATGCTTACTGGGTAAGTGGTTAATCAGCAGCCCGGCCAGGCTGGAGTGGCTCCCCACCCATGGCACAGTAGGGCCTGGCCTGAGAAGCCCCCGCCCATGCAGTGGCAGACTCGGCCTGGCTGGGCCCACCATGCCACACTGCAGGTGGGGAGCTGCTCCAGCCTGGCCAGGCCCACTGCATTGCATTTAACTGGTTAACTTTTTAAATGAGATTTTATATCCCTAACGACAACAGGATTTGACGTCTTCCGCCCCACTGCCTGGAAACCAGGGTTAGTTCCCTGAGGTAGGAATGTCTTCCATATAGTTATCAGGCAAATAATGAAAGCCATTTAACCCGTTTTTTCTTCACCTTAACTCAGCCGTTCCATAATGGAAAATTCACATAGGCAGGAATTAGGGAGTATCCATGGAATCCCCCTCTATGCCTATTTTGTGGAGAAGTGGGCGCAGGTGGAAACATTCCAGGCCAGGCCAGACGACCTTCTCATCTCCACCTACCCCAAATCAGGCAAGTCACGATAAGCACGTATATAAATATTGTGGGGAGGGAGGAAGACCCCAATTTTGTACACCCCCCCCCAGTAGCAGACAACATGCACTTATTTTTGAAATGTTGCCTTTCGATCTACTTTCCAGGCACAACCTGGATCAGTGAAATTGTGGACATGATTTACAATGACGGGGACGAGGAGAAATGCAAACGGGATGCAATTTTCAATCGAGTCCCTTTCATGGAAATGAGCTGCCCTGGATTACTAAGTGGTAAGAGTAATACGCAAGATCAGACAAATGCAAGAGTCCCCTCCCATAGGAGCCATGGTAGGAGGAGAAGTAGGGATGCTGGCTCTGGGCTGATTCTAATACCGTGTGGAACTCACACTCAAGAACAATGCAGCTGGTTTTATCGTGTCTTTGAACAAATAGGGTGGCCAGGTGCCCAGTTTTTGACCAGAAAGTCCAGTCGAAAAGGGGGCCCGACAGTGTATCTATAGACTGAACACCCAATGTCCAGTTACTGCAGGTGAGAAAGGCAAGGAGTGCCAGGTCATTACCAACACCAGCCCCTACTCAGCCAGGGCTGCCTCCTACCTGTATCAAGCAGCTGCAGCTCTCAGCCACGCCTTTGCAGGTGAGTTCCTCCTGACCTAGGCAGGGGAGGGGGAAAAGGAGAGGAGAGGATGGAGCCTCAGGAGGAGGTGGCAGGGCAGGCAAGATTCCAGCACTCCTGCTAGCGTGTCTGGTTTTTAAATATTTCCAGGTTGGCAGTCTTATACCTAAACCAGACACCAACCGGCTTTACAGGATTAAACGTTGACTTCCCTGACCCAGTCAGCATGACATTGTCCCATCTCTCCTCCGAAACCTGTCTTAAAAACTCATTTATTTCCTGCTTAGTCATCCTACCGAAGAACAAACGCAGCAGAAAAAAGTTGTGACCCTCGTGTGCACTGTGTGTCCTGCTTCTTTCAATCCGCATCTGGAAGCCAGAAACTCAGTGAAACGGGGCAGCATTAGGGGCAGATCTTAAAGAACGCAACTCTCTGGGAGTCTCATGACATGGAGTAAAGGACAGTCATGCTGCTTTTGTTCCTTACCCTAGCCCAGTGTTTCCCAATTTTATTTGGCCACGGAACCCCTAGAGTTGCCTTAAAAAAAAAAGGCCCCTGCTACGTTTCATTGAGCAAAAAAAAAAAAAAGCCCTCGTCATGGCTCTGTCTCTTTAACAGGGGGCCGGGGAGTGCCGGCTCTTCGTGGAACCCTTGCTTTTGCTTTGCGGATCCCCAGGGTTCCCCGGAGCACCAATTGGGAAACACTGCCCTAGCTCAAGTCCCTGCCCATGTTTCGACAGACAGTAAGCTCTTAAGCTGAGAGACTCTGTGATGTCTGGGAAGCACTGTCCCGCACTGGCTGTGCTATATAGAAGTAGCACATTTACCCAACATTGCTCGGGTCCTTAACTCAATTACATTTTTGTTAAATCAAAGGAAAATGTACACACTTTATTTAAATGATTGTATATTTCAAAACCAGGGAGCAAGAACAAAGTACATAGTTCATCTGCCCCCAAACCGTGTGAGGAATGCAGCAAACAGTGCACTTTCCCCTTGCTCGCTGACAAAGGGGAACAGCCAACAATGGCCCCTTACAAATCGGGACTGGGGGCGGGAAGCAATGCAGCCCTCCCAACTTCCGTAAAGGATGTCTGAGGGGGTGGAAAGCTTGGGGCTGGGGCAGTCCCAGACAGGGGATGGCTCCCAGCCAGCCCCTTTCATCTGCCTCATGATTTTGTCTCTTTTCGGTACGGTTTTCTGAGACTTAATACCATTCTGGGCACATCCCGTTGTCCTGGCACAACCAAACCCTGACCTTGCGTTAAGTTAGGGCCGCATACCAAATTTGGTGGTTCTAGCTCTTACCATTTAGGAGGAGATCTTGAACAAAGAGACAAAAGCAGACAGGCAGACAGACAAACGCTCTCAAGTAAATAGTAGATCAGGATCTCTCTTCCCTTTTACTACCACTAATCATAGAAATGTTGGGCTGGAAGGCACTTTGAGAGGCCATCTAGTCCAGCTCTCTCTGTGGAAGCAAGACCAAGTATGCCCAAATCATCCTTGGTAGGCCTTGGTTCTCAAAAACCTCCAGAAGTGGGGAACCCATGGCCTCCCTGCTAGCGCTTAACTAAAGAGTCATCAGCAAGGGTGAGATTGGATAGGACAGAGGCCTCTCGAAGGAAGTGGAGAGAGGCAGGAAAGTCATCCCAGACAGCAGCAGTTGCCGAGAGAGCAAGCTGCACCACCACGGTTGCAGGACTGTTTGGTGGAAACCAGAGCTAAATGAGCAGAGGCAGGGGGGAAAGTAATTTAAATTTCTTACAGGGACTGTCCTATTGCAACCCAGTTCCTGCCAGCTCTTCCCAGAGCTTCCTTCTGGCTTTTGCCACACCTCAGCCCGCTCTTGCTTTAGCTGCGCTCCGGTGTGCCCCCGCTTCCTTTCACCTCTGAGCAGAGGGGGCAGGCAAGGTCCAAGAAGCAAGTGCTGATGTGGGCCCCGGGATGGGTGTTAAAGAGAAGGTAAATTTAGACTGGCGCCTGCAAGGACCAAATCAGTAGAGTTGATCTAAGACTCCAGTGCACTGGAAAGCGGCCCACCACGCGCGAGCTAGGCTGGGGAGGGCGGTTACCTGCACCTCCCTCCCTCTGAACACCATGGAAGGAAGCGGCAGGAGGTGCTGACTCATTCCCCGGTGAGCACAGGCTGTTGATTCAAGGTGTGCCAGGTGCGCCAGACGATTCCTTTAACCCCTGGTGTATTTTCCAGGCACGGAGCAGCTGGCCATGCTGCCATCGGCTCGAATAGTGAAGACCCACCTCCCAGTTCAGCTCCTCCCCGTCTCCTTCTGGGAGCAGGACTGCAAGGTAACCAGCTCCAGCCTCCCAAGAGAGGCTTGGCAAGGAAGCACTCGGTCAGCCCACCTACTCCTGCAGCTGCCTTCCCGCAGCATCCAGCACCTGACACGTCAGAAAGGCAGCCTCCCCAAAATTCATCTGCTGTGTGCGCAGGGATGGTGTTTGTGCTGGAGCAGAGAGACTGTCTTCCAGATCTAGGCAGGGGGTCCCAGGTCAATGTCTCTTCAGCCCCTGCTAATTCAGACTGCCCTGCGGTCCCTTCTCTGTCCCGCAGATGATCTACGTGGCCCGAAATGCCAAGGATGTGGCTGTCTCTTATTATCATTTCTACCTGATGGCAAAGATGCATCCAGACCCTGGCACCTGGGACGAGTTCCTGCAGACGTTCATGGCTGGGAAAGGTAGGCGCAGCCACTGAGAAACCACAGCAACAGGTGTGGCAGAGGAACGTAAACAACAGGAAAGAGATTCACCCATCACATCCTGGGCACGAATGCAGGGATGTTATTCCGTTGGGCTATAAAGGGTCCCGTGTCAAGGATATCCCCTGGCACGAGCCTGACAGAACAGCAAGTTCCTATGGGCAGGAAGGCCACGTTAAGCCACATCAATGTGGTGCAGTGGTAAGGGCACTGGCATAGGACTAAGGCAGCCTGAGTTCTAGTCCCAGCTCTGCCACTGAGCTGCTGGGTGACCTTAGGCAAGACACTTCACCTCCCTGGGTGACCTTGGTTTAATCACCACTCAGTGACTTCATTTCCCTTTAGACTGTGAGCTCTTGGGGGCTGAGGCTCTGTCTCATTATGTGTGTCGCATGAGAGGATCCCACAAGGCCACTGTAATAGAAATCATTCTTATTAGACTATGTCCTCACAAGCCTCCCCTTCAGGAACAGAGCCCAAACATTTCAGTTTCAGGTCTGGAGCCAGGAATCCAAACCCACCAGAACGTTGACATGCTACTCAGAGGAGTTTGCAAAGCGTGGTTAAGGCCAAAATAGTAAGGGTTCTTTCACATTGGCATTGCCATGGGGCCCGACGGCGCCACGCAGACACTGTGTGCGCACATACAACCGCACGGCTCCTACACACATAGCCGCGCAGCTCCTCCCCAGACTACACAATCTAACTGGACAGAACACCCAACCGGACAATGCACAGCAAGCATGTTACCTAACTTGTGAGCGACCTTTGTATTAATCCTCCCTCCCAAAACCCTTCTCAGCCACTTTAGCTTTTTTGTTCTGGAGTCTCCAGGGATGGGAGGTTAATCTGTAAGGAAAGAGGACGTCATGTGACGAAATTTCCAGAAATCTGTCCAGCCAAAACTGGCAACCCAAGCAGGAGCTTGGACTGAGCCCTGGTCTTGGAGTCTGGGCTCCAAACTGAGTCTGAATGTCTACACTGCTATTTTTAGCCCTGCGTGGTGAGCCCCAGGTGCCCGAGGCAGCAGAGCCAGGCTCTGAGACTCAGTGCCCCAGGTTTTTAAATCACAGTGTAGATGTACCCTTAGATGCCTTTAAAAATCCCAGCTGGATGTTGAAGAAAAAGGATTGTTCATCCCTTCCACTCCGGCCCCAGTGCGTAATGAGTCCACAAACCACATGGCCCTCGGTTCCATCCTGCCTGGTTTTAGAATCCCAAGCCATTGGGTGCAGAACACTAACCGAACATCTCACGCCCCTGGGAGGCTCTTAGAACCAATACCTGCTATGACTGTCTCTCTCCCCCTCTTCTTGCTTGCTTGCTTCAATCTGGCTGCAGTGGCTTATGGATCCTGGTACGACCATGTCAAAGGCTGGTGGGAGAAGAAGAAGGACTATCGAATTCTGTTCCTGTTCTACGAGGACATGAAAGAGGTGAGGAGGGGAAAGGGATGAGCAGATTGTCAGGGGACCCCGCTCCAAATGCCTCCTTTCTCTATCTAGGTGTATGTGTAGGGCTCCACTCACTGTCCTATCTGAACCCATCCCACTCAGCACTAGGCGTGAACTCACAACGCCCCGTACACCTATTGAACTCAGCAACTGGCAGATGGATTTGCCTAGAGGGAATCTGTGCCAGACCCAGGAGTCGAACGTCTCCTCTGTCCCAGTCCAGAAACCCAGCCAGCCGCCTTCTCCTGCGTGGCCGTTTGCAGCGCTGGCTTCGCTAGGCGTGCAGGGGTGGCTCTGCAGTTGCCTGTAGTAGGGGAACACACTTTGCATTTGGCTTTGAGGCACACTGACATGCAACTGGACTAGTAACCCAGCAGTCCTGTAAGCAGCACATTCAGGGCGGAACTCAGGCCGCTAGTTCAGCCTCACGCTTCCCGCCTGCAGCTGCCACCCACCGAAATGCCAGTGGATTCAGCGGACCCCAGCAAGGGTCATTTGAACCTTGGTGTTTTACGATAAGGGAGTAAACGATCCCTACATGGCTCGGCGGTTCTAGTCCCGCACACGCATTGGCAGGAAGCGGAGCCCCACGGCTGGGGGAGCAGAGTGAGCGAGGGCTGCGTTGCTCCTTTCCCCGGCCCCGTCGCTGCTGGTGAGGGCGGGAAGGAGGGTCGCCCTGCTGCTGGCACCTGACCCGCCCCTCCTGGGCCACATCGCTCTGGGTGGGAGCTTGGAGGAAGAGGCGAGGCAGGGGTGGAGCCGAGGAGAGGACAGACGGGGCCTGGGGCAGAGTGGGGGTGCTCCCAGCTCTTCCCTGGCCCAGAGGCAGCGGTGGGAACCAGTCATGTGGCTGGTGCCCCTCCTGACCAGTTGCCCGTGTCTATTCACACGCCCTTTTGTGCCCCCGCCAACACCAAGCGGAGGTAGAACTAGGAGGCGATGGAGTCTCCACCTCTAGGTAACACACGTCCCCCTGCCACATGCACACTTCCTGGCCCTGATGGCAATCAATTAACAGGAGCTTTTCTTCCCCTGCCCTTTCTTTTTCACACCCAAAGCACAAACAAAGAGCAAAGAGGCACCAGGCTTCACCGGAGCCAGTGCGATATTGGGGGAAGGGGGCCTAACGGACCTTTAAAGCATGGCAGAGCCATCCTTAAGCATTGCCCTGTCTCGCAACTTTGCACTCGGCCACACAGCAACCGCGGACTGCACTCTCTGAAGCTCCTAGGGTGAACAAAGGGAAGTTTTGTGACTAAGCACAAGAAGGGCGTCAGGGGAGCTCACGTCTGTCCCGCTCTGCATCGGTCGCGTAAGGCAAGAGTTTCAGAAGCACTCAACTCAAAGAACAGGCTCTCCAGAAACCCCCCACTCCTATTCAGACACCAACATAGGCCACTAGATCCCTGGTTCTCAACCTTTCCAGACTCCTGTACCCCTTTCAGGATTTGTCTTGCCTACCCCAAGTTTCACCTCCCTGGGGAACTACTTGCTTACAAAAGCCTGCCATCGAACTGCAGAAGTGCCACCGCACGCGATTACCAAGATCGGCAAACTTTCCCATTTTGTCTGTACGAATGTTTACTTTGTATTGACTTCCCTGGTGCCTTTTATGTAGCCTGAATATCGAGATGAGTTGATGTACCCCCAGAAGACCTCTGTGTAGCCCCATGCGGAACCTCGTTGGGAACCAGAGATAGATGGCTGGCAATTGTAGAACCACACCCATAATGTGCGGTGTGCGTGGGGGAGGGTGCAGCTGAAATCTATTTGGGGGCTAAAGCTGCTGTGGACACAGCAAACCTCCACAGAGAGCTGAGAAATCTAGGGGGTAGATCTGCTAAAGGGTGTTAAAGGCCTTGAGGGAGCGATAACAGTCAAAAGCAGGAAGAAATCAAACCACTCAGCTGCAAACTGCAGAGCTGGCTTCATAATCTCTCAGAAGAAGCCACGTGGGGCAAGTCTGGGAGGGGAGTGTGTCTACAGAGTTTTACCTGCATAGCTGGGCTGGTTATTTTCTTTGTGTAGAGAATTCTTTGGCTATTCTTCCCTTAAGGCAAGGTTTTTGTTGAGCTCTCACAGGAACTAGAAGCAGCTACAGTAGCCATATGGCTACCCACCCAGACTCCACATGAAGGAGACGGGGTGTGTGTGTGTGTGTGTGTGTCTAAGGACTGTTATTTATACCTTTCCATGGCACCACCTGGTGCTCAGAGAGCAGCATGTCAGGGAAAAACACAGCTGTGGCTTCTAATTGAAGAGCAAGAAACCGATGAATATTACTTTGTAGGTTTGTTCTATCTTTGCTTGCTTTGGATTTGGGGTGGTGTGTTGGTAAGGGCAGTGCTTTTTTTGTAAGAGAAAAGGTGCCAGTACTCCAGGCTCAAAGTTGTTGAGCAAAAAAAAAAAAAAAGAAAGAAAGAAAGCCACGCCGCATGTCCCGAGCCAAGCCACCCCAGGAAATAGGTGCCAGTGCACCAGAGGGGAATCCCATTCAATTAAAGTAAGATGGAAACTAGGTGCCGGTACACCGTCCCGGGGTGTAATGTCACAAAAAAAGCACTGGGCAAGGGGCCCTTATTTCCTTGTGGCTGGGGGAAGCAAGATGGGCGGGTGTTTTAAGAGGAGTAAAAATACACCCAAAAGAATGAAAAAGTACGTAGAGGAAGCTGACTGTCTATAAGCAGAGTAAGGGACGGATCCGTGGGATTATATAGCAGGGCTTAGCAGATTATATAGCTTAGCTGAGGTGACAGTGTAGGGCTGGTGAGACTTTGGTTGAAAGGTTTCAGCTAGCTGCTGTCTCTGCCTTTAAAGGGGTGGCTATTTCATAGGACTGTCTGTGCTAAAACATGAGAAGCTTAGTTAGTGCCCTTCTAGTGAGATTTCAAATGAAAGCAATTTACTTTTCGTATTTACAATGAGGTTTTGACTTTTTTTTCCTGCCCCTCCTCTCTCACCTGCTGCTGTGAGTTTGTACCCTCTGCTTTCAGAACTATGTAGCAGCCCACGTGGTAAATGGAGTGTTCTGCTGGAAGCTAGTTATACAGGATAGCAAGCCTTTGGGGATCTTTGCTTTCAAAAATTTTTCTGGGCTCTTGAAATCACTGGTTATTGTGAGGTGTCACTCATTAAAAGAGCTGGTCTTTGCTCATCAGAGGCCTCCTCCACAACCTACTTTGGTCTCTGGATCAGGTCCCAAGTGAATACAAAAGAGATTGGTCATGTTCTACCAACACATCCGAGAGTGGCTAGGAAAACTTGTACTCAGTGATATGTTACCCCTCATCATGCCTCACCACCTGAAGGTCTTTCTCTCGGCAGGATCCAAAGCGTGAAACAGAGAAGGTGATCAAGTTTCTGGGAAAGGAGCTGAAGAAGGAAGTGGTGGATAAAATCCTCCACCACACATCCTTCCAGGAGATGAAGAAGAATCCTACTACCAACTATGAAATGATGCCAACCTGGGCTATGGACCACAGCGTGTCTCCATTCATGAGAAAAGGTAGGAGTTCCTTACTGCAGTCATAAGTGGTGTAAGATGAGGAGAAGTGGAGGGAACTGGGCATATTTAGTCTGCAGAAGAGAAGAGTGAGGGGGGATTTGATAGCAGCCTTCAATTCCCAAAAGGGAGGGTTCCAAAGAGGATGGAGAGAGGCTGTTCTCAGAGGTGACAGATGGCAGAACAAGGAGCAATGGTCTCAAGTTGCAGTGGGGAAGGTCTAGGCTGGATATTAGGAAAAACTATTTCACTATACGGTGGTGAAGCACTGGAAGTATTGCCTATGGAGGGGGTGGAATTAAGGACTAGCTGACTATCCGATAAGCAAATAGAGGCAGCAAGAAGGGGGGAAAAGGGGTTCTTCAAAGCGGCAGCGCCATGTGGAGCCTGGGGTCAGCTGGGGAGTCCCCAGATGATCCAGGGCTCCAAGCCACTTTGAAATGCTGTGCGGAGCCCAGGGTCAGCTGGGGAGTCCCCAGATGATCCCAGGCTCCCCCTGGCATTTCAAAGCAGCAGCACTGCTTGGAGCCCGGCATCAGCTGGGGACTCCCTAGCTGACTCTGGGCTCCACATGGCATGCCAGCTTTGAAATGTACAAGAGTTCCCAGTGGGGGCTCTTGTGCATTTCAAAGTGGAAGTGCCCGCATGGAGTCAGGAGTCAGTGGGACTTCCCGGTGGCCCTGGGCTTCATGTGGTGTTCCAACTTTGAAATGCACAAGAGCCCCCGCAGGCTCTTGTACATTTCAAAGGTGGAACATGGAAGTGCCTATCGACTACTCGACTAGTAAATTAATCGCTTGTTAACATCCTTAGGTTGAATCTCTATTCCTAGAGGTTTGTAAGTCCCTGTTTGACAAAGCCCTGGCTGGGATGATTGAGTTCGGGTTGGTCCTGCTTTGGGCAGGTGGTTGGACTCGATGACCTCCTGAGGTCTCTGCCAGCCCTAGGATTCTATCATTCTACGATAACAGCGGGAGCAGCTTTCTACATCTCTCACTAGCTCCTGATTCCACTTTTACAGGAAGGGAAATTCCTGGGGCCAGTGTTTTACCCTGTGAGCCAAGCCCAACTAATTGTCAAGCTGCCTATGGAAGGCCCATAGGCCCATGTGCATATGGAGGTCCGGCCACTTGCATCTCCCGTTGGTTGCGGATTGCCATTCCCAGCTAATGGGATCTGTGGGAGGTGGTGATCCATGGCCGTGGGAGCTGCAAGTGGCCATGCCTGCAGACGCGGAGGTAAATAAAGTGGTGGCGACCCACCAGCGGCTAATTCTAGTGAACTGCATCTGGCCTGTGGGCTCCTTACTGCCCACCCCCATCTAGGCACAGAGGACACCAGAAAGCTGACTTAGGATTCTGTCTGAACAGCACTGGGACCACAGTGCTACAGTGCCATGCTAGGGCCTTTGGGACTGTCCTTGGGAAAGACGATACCAGAAACAGAACCTCAGAAGTGGAGCAGAAGCCCAGCAGGAGAGCATAAGCTAGCCGTTTCATTTTTTTTTCTTCCCACCAGGGATGTCGGGAGACTGGAAGAATTATTTCACCGTGGCTCAGAATGAGATATTTGATGCACATTATGAAGAGCAGATGAAAGGCTCAACGTTCAGATGCCAAATGTAGACAAGAAGAAAGGGCTTCCCTATGTTTCATCAGAGACATGCCAGTTGTCTACATACTAAGTGACCTAGAGTGCCTGGCCTTAAATGAGGCTATTCATATAACAGGCATCATGGACACTTGGTGGACTGAGGATAATCAATGGGCTGTGGTAATAGCAGGGTACAAAACATGTAGGAATGGTGGGAGAGTGGCACTATATATGAAAGAAAGCACAGTCAAGTAAAGTAAAAATCTATAATGAATCAAATCACCACGGAATCTCTATGGATAGACATTTCATGCTCAAATAATGAGAGCCTAGCAGTAGGAATATGCTACCGACCACCTGACCAGGAAGGTGATAGTGTCTATGAAATGCTCAAGGAGATTAGAGAGGTTATGAAGACAGAATGCGCAATAATAGTAGGGGCTTTCAACTGTCCTCATACTGACTGGGTACACGTCACCTGAGAAGAGGAGGATGCAGAGGTAAAATTTCTCGACACGTTAAATGACTACTTCTTGGTGCAGCTTGTCCTGGAACCCTCAAGGGGAAAGGTAATTCTTGATTTAAATCCTAAGTGGAGCACAGGATATGGTCAAAAGGTGAGTACGGCAGAACTGTGAAGTAATAGCAATCATAATGTAATTAAATTTAACATTCTTGGAGGGCAGAAAATGCCAAAGAAACCAATCACAGTTGCATTTAAGTTCAAAAGAGGAAACGACACAAAACTTAGCAACAGTGACAAGAGTGAAATGCCTGCAAACTGCATGAAGACTATTTAAATGCACCATAATTGAGGCTCAAACTAAATGTACACCCAAATTAAAAAAAAAAAATACAGTGAAAGGACCAAAAAAAAAAAAAAAAAAAAAAAAAAATCTACCATGGTTAAACAGCAGAATAAAAGAGATGGTTAGAAGCTAAAGGGCAGCCTCTAAAAATTGGAAGTCAAGTCCTAGTGAGGAAAATAGAAAGGAGCATAAACTCAAACAAGACAAGTATCAAGGTATAATATGACAGACCAAGAAAGAATTTGAAGAGCAACTAGCTAAGGAAACAAAAATTAACAGGAATTTTTGTTAAAAACATCAGGAGCCGAAAGCCTGCCAAACGGTCAGTGGAACTGCTGGATGATTGTGTTTCCACAGAAGTAATCCGAGATGACAAGGCTGTCACAGAGAAGCTAAATTAATTTTTGAATTGCTCTTCACTGCAGAGGATGTGGGAGAGATTCCCTGTGCCATTCTTCTTAGGTGACAAATCAGAGGAGCTGTTGATTGAGATGTCAGTAGAGGAGGTTTTGGAACCAACTGGTAAATTAAACAGGAGTAAGGCACCAGTTTGTAAGCTGATTGTTGTACTGGTGAGAGACGCAAGCTTTTGAGCTGACACAGAAGTTAGCCCAATGAGAGATATCACCTTCCCCACATTGTCTCTCTTTGTGAACTATTGTGCATTGCACCCCCATTCTCGAGACTTCCCTTTTTATTCTGTGGTTCAACGATCAGCTTAAAAACTGCCCCTTTCATAGAGAACAAAGCTCTGTCTTTCATTGCCAGTCACTGATTTAATGTTCAGAATCTCCACTGCACTGGAAAGCTGAAGAACTGAGGACAGTTTAGATGGGGGCTTTTAATCAGTTGATGGGAGGCAGCGATCCCTTTCTGAGCAGTAGCTCTTATACCCAGGCAGCTTTGGCCTTCTGATTCCAAGCTGATCTCACATCCTGTTTAGTGCTGAGGACTCTCGTCTTTGAAAAAAATCTTTGATCTCCAGTCAAAAATCCACTTCTTGGAAATCCAGGCGAGCCAGCCTCTAGTTCTTGGAAGGCAAATGCTGCAACCTAGCGCTGGGGAAGAGAAAAGAGCACAGATGATCCTAGAAAACAGCTAGTGAAGGAGAAAAGCTGCTGGAGCCCACAAGTAGGATTGGGATCCTAGTCTCAGAGCAAGGAAAAAGCCTGCAGCAAAGCCGACTGAATACACAGTAAGTTCCCCAGCTTTGCAGCACAAAGGGGTTTTAAACTTTGGATCAGAGTAGTGTTTATAGCAACATGGGTTTCTTATCAGTGAAATGGGAAGTTCTGATGAGCTGAGAAGTTGGAATGAAAGCCAGTCAATAGCAGCCTTTGGAAGAAGGACTCTGTGCTGAGTTTTATGATGCAGTCAGTGAACCAAAAATGAGTATTTTGAATTAAGAAACTTGTGACCCAGAGATCTGTGTGTGTCAGCTGGCAGGGAGGACAGAGAAATGCATAGGGATTTTTTTTTTTTAAACAGGGATTCCCAGGTCGGGTGTGAGGAATAGTTCACCAAAGGGGGCATGTGAGCTCTTAGCCAATGGACTAGAGGCTCTTGGGAAACATCACAGCAAAATGTGTGCACAGCTCATATTTAAGAAGTTAAGTATCTATACAGAAAATATGTTAGTAAGGTCTTAAAATTAAGGCAGTTCACAGGGAGGTAACTCAACTCAGACATGTTCCTTTTAGGCAGGAGATAGTAGATGCCTATTTCCCTGTATGGTCATATGTGTGCTATGAATTGTACGCCTGACAATGTTGGATCTATTTTCATACTGAACCTCGGGCAGAAGAAACGATCATGAAAACCACCAAAGAGGAATTCACAGGCTACGAGGAACAGTAGGGGGTGTCTGGTTTGTGCCTAAAGACAGAGGATGTTTAGGGCATTACTGGGGGACCAAAGGACATGCAGAGAACTCCTCGTCAAGGAAGCAAGATAACAACGTGTTTGTCTTATGAAAGGAGGGTCACAGCCAGCCTGGCTGTGAAGCAGTTAAGTCTAGAATGTGCGTTATGATTTTGTTTTATTCATAACTTTTGGTTTCCAATATTTCTACTTGCTCTCACTTGCATCTCTGGGCTGCATTAAATAAACTTTTACTTTATTTGACTATAAACGTGTGTCAGTGCTGGGTGGGGAGCTGAGATGAAACTGATAAGCTGGGGGCATTGTTCCTTTGAAAGCAGCAGGTCTGTGAATATTGCTCTTGCCCTGGGGACCAGAGATGGGCACGCCAGAAAGACATTCAGAGGGTTCATGGGCTGGCGTGAACCGATTGGTAACTTGTAGAGAGACGGCAGGGCCTGCAAGGCCTACCGGGGAGGACTTGTGTTGCCCCAAGTTCATGGGTGGGGAACTTTTTTGGGTTGGGGGCCACTGGCTCAGAGAAGAATCAGTCGGGTGCCACACAGAAGTGAGAAGCAAAACAAAACAAAACAAAACAACCGCACCCCCAACCGCTTATGAAGTGGCCCTCAACTGTGAGAGAGAAAGACACTCCCCACATTCTCCTCCCATACCAGAGCTTAGGGGGGCCCAGCCAAATAGATTTTGTGTGCTTCAGACCTGCGATGGGGGACTGGAGCACCAGCATGAGTTCTCCAATGGTGGGGGGCCCCTGAGCCTCCGGGGGCAGGATCCAGGCAAGCTGGGGGCCACATCCAGCCCCAGGGCCTGAGTTTCCCCACCCCTGCCCTAGTTAGTAGAGTTGGGGAGCTGACCCCTAGCAGACAGCGGCAGTGTTTCCTCACCCCAAGGCAAGTGGCAGCGAGGGGCTTCACAACTCTGGCCATCCCTGCGATGCGTCACAGGAATGTTTCTTGCCCAGCTTCTGATCGAGTGCCCATTTCCTCCCCCTTCTGAATTTCTGGGCATTTTGGTGTTTAAGTAAATCTAGAGTCATTTGTGCTGCATCCCATCTAGCTCCTGAACAATCGTTAAAACTTGCGCCCGGATAACTCGGAAGGCGTAACCGGCGACTGACAGTCAATCCCCCCATTCAGATACCTCCTGCTGACCTACCACGTCAGTACAGTCGTTTCATGCCTTTTCCAGCAGGCGTTCTGCAGGGAGCACGTGGAGCATGGGCATAGCGTTAGGGGTCAAAAATTCCCTCCCCTTCACCAGGCCTTGTTTGTAGTTGTTGGAGCCCTCCTGTTCTCCTCTTTTCACAGGGGATTGCACTGGGCCATCATCATCATCTCTGTCAAAAACACCGTGGGGTGCGCCTTCCTCTGCGGATCAGCGCTCTCTTCTGGGGCTTTCCCGTCGCTGCACCTCGTTCTCTTGCTGCACGGCCTGCCTGCTGTTCCCATTCACTTTGGGGATAGAAAACTCCCTCCAAACGGCACTTGGCCGCGACCTGCCCCACTAGCCAAAGAACTCAGGTGCAAGGGCAAAACTTTGCTGGCAGATGCTGCTGTTAGGGCTGCTCCCTGTTTTCGGCGTAGGCACAGTCACACGGGGATAGCTGAGAATAGCAAACGTACGTACCCATGTTTGCAAAGGGCCTCTCGTCCAAGAGACGCTCACAGAAGCACTCACTTTTGAGAAGCAGGACGTTCTTGTGGATAAGGCAGTGGGCTGAAACTCAGGAGGTCTGGCTTCATGTCCCAGCTCTGCCACAGCCATCCTTGTGACCTTGGGCAAGTGCTAGCAACAATACCTAGTTCTTACTGAGTGCTTTCCAGCAGCAGATTTCAAAGCACTTTACAAAGGAACTCAGCATTTTTAATCCCTATTAGTCTGGTAAGGGAAACTGAGGCACAGAGCAGTGATGTGATTTGCGGAAGCTCAGCCCGTCACTCGGTGTCTCAGTTCCTCCTCCTTTCTCCAGCTCTTGTCTGGTTCGACGAGGGCAGAAGAGGGGGGGAGAGTCAGGCTCTAGTCATATGTTCATACAGTGCCTAAAACCATGGGGCTCCTAGGCAGAACTGCAATCCTAATAAATACAGCTGTAAAAAGCAAAGTCTTCTCATGACTCCCTTTCAAACAGAAAAAGCCAGCTCCGGCTGAATAAACAATTCACGACCAAGAACTCGCCCTGCTCTCTTTGCAAATTAACTAAACGAAATGACTAAGGTCCTTCTTGAATTGTAGGACGTTGATCAAAACATTGCAGTTGAGTTGCAGACCAGCCATGGAAAATTACGGAAAAGTAATGACCTTATGATTTGCAACAATGAAGTCCCTAATTACTGTCCTGTGATTTTTCTACTGTCCGCCACCCGGGGCTGAAAGCAGGAAGGTGGGGCTGAGTGACTAATCTTGCAGGGAATCGGCAATATCACAAGTTAAGTAGGACTTTGGCCCACACACATTATAAAAGAGCCAATTGCTAAAGGGGAGACAATGGTAACAGCCAGTCTGCAGCTGTCATCCTGATTTCCCAACCCAACCTAAGGCAGGGCTTGTGTGGTCTCCAAACAGCCATAAGCTCAGTTAACTCTTCCCCTGCACAATACGTACAAGTGAGACCAGTGTAAAAATCATCCCTGCTAAGAGCTGCATGTGGCGTTGTGTCCCTCCCTCCCTGAGAACATGGACACGGTCCCAGGCCATATGGATTTATCTTGACAGCCCTTGTCCCGGGAGAGAGCCTGGAGCTTCCGCAGTCACGGGGGGAAATCTCGTAGCACTGCCAGGGAGTTGGGGGGGGGGAGGGGGCCGACAAACACCAGAGGGAATTTGGGACCTCCCCCAGGGATCTATGTGACTCTTGTGAGATCCAAAGGTGTGGGAGAGGGTAACCCTGTGGGCAATTTGGTTATAATCTTCATGAGGAGTTTTCAACACTCGTTCTCCTGTTGTGGCTATTCACACCCGAGGGGATCATCTATGTTACTGCAACGCTAACTTTGCGATGTGAAAGCAAAAACAGAGAGAAAACTGTTCGGATTCTTGTGGCCCCATAAGCTCGCGTGCCAGTGAACGATAGCAGGGCTTTTCCTGACATGGTTTATTACAAATATGAGCATAGGATGGGCACATGACCATGGGTGATGCAAGAAGTTCCTGGCCAAACAGGGCACAAATAGGAGTTACTAAAATCTTGCAGCAGCAGAGATCTTTCCAGAGCTATTAACATCAGTCTCTGGAGTTTGCTAGCCTCCCGTGACCTCCTACCACAGAGTAAACAGCCATATACAACAGCGTTATATTGGAAACTTGAAACTCACCTGAATACTGAACCACGTCAAGCCACTGTTGTGCATTACGGGGCTGAACACCATACAAGACACACAGGTGCAGTACTTTTGAATGGTCTTTGTGGTCTGTGTTATGGTTTTCTCTGCACAGGGTGCTGCCACTAAGGATCTCTGGGTCTTTTGTACAGTGCTCAGAGAGGATTCCAAAATCAGTGATTGGACTGCATGGAGGAAGCTCTGGGAGAAATTCTCTAGCCTGTGTTATGCAGATAATCAGATTAGATGATAGAAAATAATGGTTCCCGCTGGCTTTAAAAACCTCTGAGGCAGGAAGTAGCTTTTTATTTTCAAAAGCAAAGCTGACTACATTTAAAAAAAAAATCTGTGTTTGCTTATTTCCAGTACTAGCTACATTGTGGAGAACCACTGTAAATGGAAGATTATAGTCTGATAATGTGTCCACTTTCCCCATCACTTTTAAAGTGTTTTTTTTCCTATTGGCATCACTGAAGTATGGGCATAAGAGAACAACCTATCCCCTCAATTCGTGCTTTGTTTTGGGTGGTTATTAATTAGCCAGAGTGAAGGGGATAAAATACAGGTTCCTCCAGGTCATACGTACTCATGGTACTGTACTTTGCTCTCATGTAACCTAATCAACTTACAACACCAGTACGAACTTTGAATGCACATGCAGCTAAATTGGTTTAAGTCATTTTTAAAGCCATTTAACTTCATCTAGTTATTTTACTGAATTCAGAGAATCAGTATAAATTTGGTTTAAAACAGTGTAAATGTGTCTACATTAGGGGCCTGCACTGATTTAAAACTGATTCATGTGTGTTGGTGAAAGTTGCTAGTATGGATACGCCCTCATATTTGGTGAAAGGTCGGCTTTAGAGCTACAGGAGCTAGAACATTCTCATGCTAGTGTGCTTAGAGATTGGAGCTCACTATTTTGGCTATGTCTAGACTGCAAGCTTCTTTCGGAAGAAGCTTTTCTGGAAGAGATCGTCCAGAAAACCTTTTTTCGAAAGAGTGCATCCACACAGCAAAAGTGCAACGAAAAAGCAATGTGCTTTTTCAAAAGATAGCATCCACATTGATTGGACACTATCTTGCATTTAAGCTGTGATTATTATGGACAGAGTGGGCACCAGGGCACCTGTGTTATTTTCTGGAGGCCTCTTCTTTCAAAAGAACTCCCTCTTTTCAGAAGAAGGCTTCTTCCTCATAGAAAGAGGTATATTGCTGTCAGAAAAACCCCTCCATTCTTTCAACTTTCTGTCAGAAGAAGGCAATAGCAGTGTGGACGTAAGTATAGTTTTTCCAGAAAAATGGCCACATTCCCGGAAAAACGGTGCAGTGTAGACATACCCTTTAGAGTGAGAACTAGTCTCATGCATGCAAAACACCTCCCAGATTTAATGACCTCTTGTAAAATGGTTTATCTCAGAATGAGGCGATTTGGATTGACCTGGCAACAACACTTTTAAAACTGACATGAAAAAAAGTGGTTTCCACAGAAATGTCTATGCATATTCATGGATCATCTTTCTATCTATGTCATGGCTGCCTCTTCCAATGCACCTGGAGTAAAACCATTGTCACATAGTGCAGCATGACCTGCAGCCAGCTTAATGGCACACTCTCAGCTGTTCTGTCTTTGAGACAAGAGTTTGATTTGTGCATTAGTTTCGACTAGGAAAAGGAGTACAAGTACAGCTGGTGTAACTCTGCAATTACATGAACTGCTACTAGCTGAAGCTCTGATCTTAAAAATAATCATTTCTAAGACGAATCATGAAGCTTTTGTGACAATTTTGAATATCCAATCTACCTGTCTGTTTATTTACCAGTCAGACTCGTATGCCCCACAACATTACCCATGGGATCTGCGTGCCTGACTGTCTTTAATGTATTTGTATGTTATATGGGGCTAGGTCTACACTGCAAAGAAAAGTCAGAAAAATAAATGCAAATTGTGAACCACAATTTGCATATCTTTTTCTGCTTTTCTTTCGAAAGAGGCTTTTCTGAAAATTTGGCACACCTACATCCCTTATTTCTAGTAAAACGAGGAATATAGGGATGGTGAAAGAACGTGTCTGCTTTTTCAGAAATTGTTCAGAAAAAGTGGACGCATTCCTTGGATGCAGCATGAGCTCTGCAGTCTAGACATCGCCTGGGAATAATTGGCCTGTATCATTGCTTTCAATTCATAAGACAACATTTGCCCTGACAATTAGAAACAATCAAGCCGTGTTTTAAAAAAGTGCAGCCATCCACTCTGGGCTCTATGTAGAAACTTAGGCAATTTTACAGGATCTGAACAGAAGCAATTCATTTTCAAGTAACAATTTAGGTACGTATTGCTAAGGGATCACAATCTGACCCTCTAACTCATGTGGAGTAGATGGCAGAATCTGGGCTTTCAGAAATGAAAATGCTAGGTAGCATTATTTGTTGTTTTCCTCTTGGAACACGCATGAATTCCCGTGAATGTTCTGGCTAGAATCAAAATGTTGGTTCACATTATAGTCATTTGCTGTAGTGCTGAGAGTGCTGGTCTTCCTGCCTCCTCGACAATGCTTGCAATCCGTTCAAAATTCTGCCCCTTGCTTCCTTTCTCCCCCTGCTCACATCTTGTCCCTTCTGCTGCTGAATTAGGCTAGAATGCTTCTGACATTCATGATTTGATGGGTCTGCTCTTCAGTAGTGTTTGGTAGAGCCCAGTTGACTAGATACCAATTTAAAACAGTTGGAGAGCTGATTCAGTCAATATGTAACTAGTGCTGCCCTGTTCCAGCTGATAGGCCAGATCAACTCAAGTCTAATTTATCATGTCACCCGCTAGTGGCTGCAATCAGCATTGCTAAGGAACCCTAAAACTGTGACCCAAGCAGAAATGTTGCTTGGGTTATCACCAGCAACTTATTATAAACAAGTCTCCCAAACTCCAGTGTGGAAAATAAATGCAAAGTGGAAGAGAGTGTCCCCAGTCACTCTGTCATGGATGCAAACTACTTTCTCTTCCTGTAGCTCAGCCTTTCCAGGATGGATCAAAACGAAAGTGTTTTAAGGAGGAAATTAGAAAAACTCCATGGTATTCCCCTGTACTGGGGCATTGTACAAGAATGGGCCCAGGTGGAATCATTCCAGGCCAGGCCAGATGACCTTCTCATTGTCAGCTACCCGAAATCAGGTGAGTGACGCCAGGGCCGGACCGAGCCATTCCGGTGCCCCAGGCAGACAGTTTAATTGAGCCCCGGGTTGGGGGAGGGTGCATGCGCGGCCCCGCCCTCGCGCCAACACGTGGGAGAGGGTGCGCGGAGCTGGCGGCGGCGGGACTCACGTGCCCAGCCTGGCCCAGCCCAGCTACGGTTGCTGGCATGCAGTCCAGGGCCGCCCGGGGCGGGCCGAGCCTGGCCGTGCAGGGCCCCGTGGCCGTGGGGGAAGGGCACTGCTGGCCGGCGCTGCGGGGGTTAACACGGCCACTGCCCCGGGCGGCCGCTGCAGGGTGGCTGCTGGGAGCTGCTGCAGCCCGCGAGCCGGGTGCCGGGCACGCGGCGCCTGATGGCCGGTATAAGGGACGCTGTGCGCCCCTTACAGCTGCCATCAGGTGCCCCCCATAGGTTGGCGCCCCAGGCAGCTGCCTGGCTAGCCCATGCCTTAATCTGGGCCCTGAGTGCCACTGGCCTGTTAAGAGATTCTTCTTTTGCCGCTAGAGCTGTGGTGTACATGGGTTTTTCTTAAAGGGAAGACACTGAGAAGCCTGCCAGGCCAAACTATAATGGGACTCCAGTGAGAGCTAGGCAAGTTTGTAGAGGAAACTCATCAATGGTGACCAGTCAAGAAGGTGGGGAATGCCCCTGTGTGTCTGTAGCCTCTGATTGCCAGAAGCCGGGAGTGGACAACAGAGAATGGATCACTCAGTGATCATTGCCTCTGAAACACCTGGACACTGTCAGCAGACAGGACACTGGGCTTGATGGATCTTTGGTCTGACCCCGTGCGTCTGTTCTTATGTTCTTAGCACTGTAGTAGTTTACCGGCAGAAAATGGCTCAGTAGCTCGTCCTTGTGACTAGAACTGGGCCCATCTCTCCTGCATCAGAGCACATGAGCCCAATCCAGCCAATTAAAGGGCGCTGGGCTGCTCCTGAGCCTATAAAAGGCTGCTGGAGAGCAGGAAGAAAGATATGAAGGAAGTGGATGGGTTAAACTATGGCTGGGGAAGGAAAGCCATGGTGGGTTAGAGCTAACTCTTGTGGTGAGTCCGTGGAGCAAGCGGCTAGGTGCTGAGGTGCTAACCCCAGCCCCACCTCTTTCACCTGAGGCCCCGCCCCTTCTAGGAGTGCGGGGGAAGTTACCTGGTGAAGTGCCAGGAGGAGCGGCCCTGAAGCCGGAGAGAAAAGAAATGAGTTAAAAGGCTATTTTCTGTGGCTTTCCCTGCCTGCGCTATGTGAGACAGGAGAGTGGCCATAGCAGGGAGTGTTTGGCACCTGGGAAGAAGGCCCGGCCCTATAGCAAAGCCGTGCCTAGAAACTGAATAAGACCACAAACCCCTTTGTCCTAGCAGGGATGTGATCAAAACATTTCAAAATACTCCTTCCATGTTACTCTCTTCCCAGCTGTTACCCAGACTCTCCCTGCTGAATGTGGGGACTGACGATGGAGTGAGCTCTCACTCAGTGCTCAGGAAGGCAAATTACCAGCTTGATTCTGAGCAGCAAGAGCAGGAAGTGAGGTCTCCTTTCACAGGACAGTTGCATGGTCAGTGTCTTCCCTGCATGGCTCAGAGCTGAAAGATGGTAGGGGTCTATCAATCCACACCTGGGACTTCAGGCAGTAGGAGAAACACTGTGATCTTACACCAGGTTTGGTGAGGTTGGACTGCCACAGTGATAGGCCCTTTGAGTCATTTTGCTACTGACATCACCTATTCAAGCGCAGACCCAGAAAGCTCAGGAGCACTGTTGCCATAGGCTAGAAGGAATAGTCATTGGGTTAAACCGGATTAACGCCATTGACTTCTATTCACACCTGCTGAGGACCTGACCTCATGCTCCTGACCTGTCTGCTGCCCACTAGAAGAGTATTTCACTAGTTTGCTTTATATTTCCAGGCACAACCTGGGCCAGTGAAATTGTGGACATGATCTATAACAACGGCGATGCGGAGAAGTGTAAGCGGGATGCGATTTACGTTCGGGTCCCTTTCATGGAGCTGATCGTCCCTGGAATCAAAAATGGTAAAACTTTGCACACTGTAGGCAGGCTCTAGGAGAGATTGGAGCTGCGGCTTTGACAACCCTCCCTTTAGGAATTGTGTCGCCCAAAACTGAATATGAGGATATTTACTCACCTCTCTGGTCTGTTGGGAGGGTTGGTGAACTGGCCCCAAATTCTGTTCTCGAATGAATAAAAGCAAATCTCACTGACTCTGTTGGGAGACACGTGTTTAGATCTGGGGATAGAATTTGGCCTTTACTGTTTCTAAATCACAGAGTTCTTTGGAATGAAAGACATAAGAGCCCAACCCATAGTGCATGTAAATTAATGGAAAGATTCCCACTGGATCTGGTCATTTATGAATGCAAACTGTCAATAGCATTAGGATCTTGCGCATGATGAACTTAAATATAAACTGAAATGTTTTAGGGATAACTTAAAACAAAAGTAGATTAAGGGTGGGATTCTCAAAGGCATTTCTTGGAATTAGATGCCGAATTCCCAGTAATGGTTAATGGGGATTGAATACCGAACGCTCATATTTTCTTTTGAGAAATCCCACCCTAAAACCCTAAAGATGAGATTTCCATTGTTCTCAAAGGGAGCTGTTAGGTGCTGAACTCTTTAAAAGCAGGCCCTAAAAGAGGCACATACCCTGACATTTAAGATGTGGTACAGGTTGAACCTCTCTAGTCCGGCACCCTGGGGACCTGATCGGTGCCAAACCAGAGAATTTGCTGAACCACAGGAGATCAATTTTGTCTCCCAACACTTCAACTGCTTACTGGGCTCTTAAGACATTCCGGGGTAAATTAGAGCTAAATAACAGCCCAGAACACTGAGAGCCAGGACTGGGGGCTGTAAACAAACTTTATGGGACCGTGGGAAACTTGGCCACACCTATGAGATGATCCACTCTGACTCTCTGAAAAAGACCCCTTTGGAAACTGCCTGATGTGCAGACAGCACTAGCGAGGGAGATTTCACCAACACCGTTTTCAGACCCAATGTACTGTTCTTCAGTTACTTAAATCTACTTTTATCCTTATCCACATTTATCTGGACTTCATCCAGCAGAGAGATACAGAATGGCAAGCAGCTCAGGGTTATTACAGGCTGTGGGTCCGATTCCCCTATTCATAACAGTGGCCCTTTGAGTGTAAATAGTTTACGATCAAAGCTGAAATAATCCTGTTTTTTCCTTTCATCCCCTTTGTATTTTTCAGGAGTTGCACAACTGGCTGACATGCCCTCTCCCCGGTTAGTAAAGACCCATCTTCCTGTTCAACTCCTTCCTGCCTCCTTCTGGAAAAACAACTGCAAGGTTATTATGATCATTTCTTTGTATCGCCGTAGTGGCAGCTCCAACCAACACAGACATCCCATCGTGCGCCACTCTGTGAATACACATAGCAAGAGAAAATTCCTGCCCCACAGAGTTTTCAATAGACAAAGGAAGCACTGCTACCCTCATTTTGCCAATGGGGGACTGAGGCATGGAGAGATTAAGTGACTTGCCCAAAATCACATCACGAATCTGTGAGAGAGTCATCCGCAGAACCAGATCTCAAGTCCTGAGCAGCCTTTGTGCTTAGATTTTCCACTGAAATTGAATACTGGAGTTTCCACAGGATTCTAGTGCCTCTGTGTGTTTAATTGTTGGGATCTAATTTTTTAAACTCACACAAAGATTCTCTGACTAAATCGGACTGCCACTGTAAATACCGATAGTCAAACAATGCATCTCTCAAGCAGCCGTGAAAGTAACTTAATGTCTTATGGGTACTGTCCTATTGCAACTTGGGTCTCTACCAGTTCTTTCAGTAGCTCCTTGCTGGCTTCTGCTGCAGCTCAGCCAGCTCTTGCCAGAGCTGTGCGCCAGGGCACACCCTCTTATTCTCATCTCTGGTCTCGTTTGCCTAGTTTCCCATGAGATATCATCCCTGAATTTCTACAAGCCAGACACCTTGCCATCATATTTTGATACCATCAGCAGAGCTGGAGAGAAAGATTCCAGGCCCAGATTATAGTAGGAACACTGGGCATGTCTACACTGCAACCAAAGGTCGGACTGGCTTTCATCTCACTAGCCTGGCTAAGAATAACAGCGAAGCCGTGGTGGTGCAGACTAACTACATACCAAAGATCCCTGGCATGCCTGTACAGGCCGTGTAGAAGCCCATGTCAAGTGTCTTCACTGTTATTTTTAGCTGTGTTAGCTAGTTAAAGCTAGAACGGGAATATCTTCAATGGGGTGTGATCACAACTCCAGCTGCAGTGTAGACATACCCTGAGGGTGGAATCCTGGTCCTATTGACTACAGTGGGGCTAGGATTCCCCCCCTAAGAGCAGGGGGCTCTTTTCTAGACAGCTGCGAAGGAAATTCTGATTGTTGGACTCAGTCTCTCTCTCCTCACAACACTTTTGATTAAAGAACAAGGGTAGCCATTAAGCCTACTGGGTACTATGTCCAATTCTGCCACTCCTGCTCAGTGTACCTCTCTGTACCTCAGTTTCCCCATCTGCAAAACTGGCCAAATACTACATTATGCAGGGCTGTAAAGTGCTGTGATCTCCCTGGTGAAAGTTTTGATAGAGCTGAAGAATAGCAGTGCTGCCTATTCTGCCACTAGCCTGCCAGTTGACTGTGACCTTGTGAATTTCTGCCATTCCCCTGTGGTTCTGAGTCATTCCTTTTCCCCAATTCTGAGAGATTTTCCTTTTAATGCCATGACTAAGTTCGGAAGGGATCCCTTTGTAGAGCGATCTCTCCAATGAGACTTAGAGTGACTCTGGAGAGAGTCCTACAAACACTCAGCATGCCCTGAATGCTTGCTTGTTCAGTAGAAGTGGTCAGAACTTTTTTTAAAGTTTAGTTGCAAAATAGAGTGTGTTCATAAATCTCCCTGCCTGCCTCTTTTTTGGCCAGTGATAGAACTCACTGAAATTTTTAGAATTCAAAATATGCCAGATTGAAATGAAAATGCAGTTGGGGGGCGGGGAATCTGAAAATATTTGTGCAAATTTGTTTTCTTCTTTTTTCAGTCAGTTTTGTTACTCTAATGGAGATTTGATGGCCCATGGTAAACATCCTGCTCTTCTTCACAGATGATCTACATGGCCCGAAATGCCAAGGATGTGGTTGTCTCTTATTACTATTTCTATCAAATGGCAAAGATTCATCCAGAACCTGGCACCTGGGATGAGTTCCTGGAGAAGTTTGTGGCAGGGGAAGGTAAAACTTAAAGCTACATTCTCCCTACAACGCTGAGTTCCCCAGACTGGGGCACTGTGAAACCAAGGACGATGGAGCAGATTATCAGCTTCTCCAAAGATATTTATTTATCTGGGGATCTTTTCTCATGAGTGTGTCCAAATTTTAGTTAGACAGAAGCCTTTATGGGACAAGATAAAAGAATATCAACACATCTTCCAACAACCTCCACTTCTCAGTTTCTGGTCCAGAGCCAAGAAACCAGATCCACCTAACATCTCGGAGATGCTCAGGCAGTCAGTTTGCCTAGCCAATGTCTAAAGTTATCTGTTCCTATGTTTGCGGGGCCAGGGGTACAATGAGTTGTGTCAAAAGGAGTGTCTCAAGACATCCAGACCTCTTCATTTCCCTATCAACCCATTATCCTGGCATGATTGTTGTTTGACATGTATCAGAAGGGTAGCCGTGTTCATTGTTTTTGCAGAAACAAACTAAGATGCATCTGACGAAATGGATCTTTGCCCATGAAAGCTTATGCCAAATAAACCTGTATGGGGTATCCACTGTTTCACCAGACCTCTTTGATGATTTGACATATGAAATGTGATTGTTTCTCTTCTATCTCCTGCTCCTGTATGTTTGATTTAGTTGTGTTTGGATCTTGGTACGATCACGTGAAAGGCTGGTGGGAGAAGAGAAAGGACAAGCCCATTCTGTACCTGTTTTATGAGGACATGAAAGAGGTGAGTGAGGGAAACAATATAAACTGATGTAATGCTTCAGCCCCAAATTTGTTGTTTGTTTGCATGACGTTGAAGAAGGTAGCATCTATTCCTAACAGCAGTACTTAATCCGAGAGCTAGAGAGTCAGGCAGAGGGGTCAGATGTCACGGGTAATATGCTCAACTTCTGAAAAGAAGTATGTCACAGCTGACAAAAGGCATTTCTCCAAGATCCAATTCTTATACATTCAAATAAACAAAACTAGGCAAGCAAAACCATTTGCAATAGCACTGTCTGGTGATTCCTAAGAATATTACACACACACACACACACACACACACACACAAAGAGAGACAGAGGCAGAGAAAAGATTTGGGTGATTACAGAACTCCCTTTAAAGGGGAAATGCCAAACCCTTCCATTTTTACTTTCCCCAGACCCCACCGCTGGCTGAAAAAGTGACATTGTACTGGTATCGTTTGTTATTTTCCACATCTTTCTGTATAGCATCTGTCTTTCTTTCTAGGATCCTAAACGTGAAATACAAAAGGTGTTACAGTTTCTGGGAAAGGACCTGGAGGAAGAAGTGGTGAATAAAATCCTCCATCACACTTCATTCCAGGAGATGCAGAAGAACCCCACTGCCAATTATAAGATGGTATCAAACGGTCATATGGACCAGAGTGTGTCTCCTTTTCATGAGAAAAGGTGGGAGCCCCTCCCAACAATTATAGCAGCGTTCACACAAAAGGAGGAAAGGCTGGTAACAGGGAGGTAGGGTCAATATCAGCTATAATCTGAGGAAAAGCCAGCCATTAATTCCACTTCCACAGGTGAAGAAAATCTCAGGATCCAAGTTTTATTCTTTAGCTGCCAAACTTGTCTAAAGACGGAGCTGCCTAGGAAAAGCATTGCTCAACGAGAGATGGAACTAATGGGGAATTAGGGTGAAAAATGCCCAACGTTTTACTTAGCCCTAGTGAGATCTCTGAAAGAAGTAGGAGACAGAAAAAGGCAGAAGGGAGAAAGTCAATTATAGTTTGAATTGTTCCTTTTTTTTCCACAGATTTATAGGCCAGAAGGGACCACTAGATAGTGATCATGTAGTCTGAACTCCCGCATAATCTAGGCCACGGAATTTTACCCAGTGCTCCTGGTTTTCTCTTTCAGGTATTGTAGGTGACTGGAAGAATCACTTCACCACGGCCCAGAATGAGGCATTTGACTCTGACTATGAAGAGAAGATGAAGGGATCGACACTGCGGTTCCGAATGGAGATCTGAGGTAGCTCCCTTCTCCCATCTGGCTTATCTGTTTAGTTAGGCTCGGACAAATCAAATCAAAATCAAATTAAAGGGAGGCACCAAAGCAAACAGCAACTGTTAGTTACTCTGAATATGATTTTTTGCACCTGCTTCTATTTGTGTGGGCTCTTCAGTTCCATAGCTCCCATTTGGATAATGCAGATGGGATTTCAAGCCCCTACCCCCTTGGACTGTCACTAGGACCAGAGATGGTTTAAGTTGTTGTTCTGTGCGATTCTCACCTGACTCCAGGGGCTGGGGCTTCAAGAAAACTCACCAAATATCACGTGTCATTTGGTAAAGTCATGACCGTTGGCAAGAAGAAACTCTGGCAGAGCGATTATGCAGCTGCTATCATTAAAACAGCAAGCTATCAGTGGGAATCCTGGCCTTGTTTATGAAGGTCTCATCAAGGCCCTACACAATAAACTATGTGGTACTGAGTTTGTCTACTATACCTGAGAGGGGAGAAGAGCTGAGCCTGCTGTGACTGAAACCGGCAGGTTCCCGGAAGCCTAGAACTGTGCCAAAACTGTTGTGCAGACCGCTAGGTGCTTTGAGATGAATAGCACCGTAAGAGCTAGGCATTAAAGTAATACCTGGGAAAAGAGCCTTTCATTCCCATTGCAGATGCATGTCAAATGTGCCTGCCTCTGAGCACTCACGGATTAAAGGCTGTAAATTTGAGTTTGCTTTCTACTACCTGCGTCATTGCTGGTGAACACCCGCGATGTCTGCAGGCAGGTAGCCTGGGAGACTTCCAGGTGGTTTTGTAACATGACCTGCAACACGGCCATAGATTTGGCCTAGAACAGGGTTGGCCCCAGACCAAATGGTGCTCTGGGAGAGGAGCATCTTCAGTTCCTCCCAGTCCATTTGTTAAACTTTTGAATACTTTATTTTGTATTGCATTTGTAACCCATTTCACAGCTTTGATGCATGATCTGCATGTATGATTTATGCCTGTCATGTAAGATGAGAAAATCGCATGGTAGGATCTGTAAATCGGTATTAATGCATGCCATAGAGAAGCAAATAAAAAGTTGTTTCCTCTAAGTTTTATAGGAACATTTTAAGAATTACTAAATGTACTAACAGCAAGTCACTGAACTGCGAACCAACATTGGGAGGAGCCGTCCTGCGCAGTGTTCCAGTAGGGGACAACCTTAGACTATTAATTAATTTTTCTCACCTTTGCCTCGTGCTGATAGACTTAGCCTAGGGGGATCATCACTACTGCCTAACGGTGGGCCTACGTTGTTCTGTCTCAGATATTTTCTCTTCACATTTGAACCTTGCTGCAATACTGAGCTCCTGAAGGCTTTTTTGGGGACATCTTTTATTTTCACGGTAGTATCTGGGAGAGGAAAAATCTATGTTCTGCAGTCTTAGAAAGTAATCAAACATGCGTATAATGCATGGCAACAGAGGTAACAGTATTCCTTTCATATTATTGCATAGATAGGCATTGGATAGATACCTCTGGTGTCTCATTAGCTATGTCCTTTATGAGTTGCTATTTACACTCTCCATGTCTTAAAACACAAGCACACTTTCACAGCATCACAGTTGGGCTCTCACTTGACTTTGTTCTCACAGACTCATGGGCAATGCCCCTTACACACCCATGGGTGTACAGTTGGTAACAGTCTAGGAGGTGGAAGCAAAATGTAGCTCTCAGAAAGTCTGGGAGGTTCCATGAGATTCTACAAAGCTCCAGAACATTCTAGGAGGTTAGTGAAAAGTGAATCCACATAGGGATTACCCAAAACGTGCCACTTCAAACATTCTGTTTTCCCCTTTGTCACTGACAACTAAAACAGCCCCCTAGACCCAGCAGCAACATCAACTGCCCCTGAATATGACGCTAGTCCAGAAGAAACACCAGCATTCCTCACCCCTCTTGGAACAGCCCAGGGAGACATGGGGACCCTGGCGTGGTCTCTCCTGCCTTCCCCAACGGGCCTCAAAGCTGAATGTATTCCTTCCTAGCCTTACGCAGAGCTTGTCTCTTACTATCAAGTCCCTTCCTCTCAGAGACACTGCTCGGAGAACTGGGACGTTTCTTTCCCCTTGGCTGCATTCCTGAGGGTTTTTTATGTTCTCGCCCACACAATGAGCCCGCCCCAATCCTTTCACAATCTCCTGGGGGAGATCATGCCAGTTCACACACAGCCGCTTTTCCTTCTCTTCACAACAGCAGCACCAGAAGAGGAGAAAGGTAAACTGAGTCTTCAACTCTGTGACCTGTAACTGTTAGCAGTTTGTTTGTTCTGCTGTCCCCGCACACAGCCAGGCAGAGCAGCCTGGCTAGTGCTGGTGGGGGACACATCCAGGAAGAAACCTTGGCATTTTAAATAGGATTTGATGTTGCAAACTTCCCAGGCCGGAATGTTCAATGCAAAGGAGCAGTGTGCACTCAGGATGGAAATGACTGCAAGTGTTGTTTTAAAATGGATTTACAATTCTTTTGTGGCTTTGACAGACGTCTCATTGTGCTTTAGGGCAGCAGAAATGGTCAGTGTTGCATACACCAAGCTGGGGTTTTGTAAAAGCAGAGGGAGCTGGATAATGAATTGTCTGCTGGTTTACATAGGAGTTTAAGATCCACAGTGGTAAATCACTTGCTAATGTACAGCATCCAGTGTTATTTGACTTGCTCTAAAATGTGTATGCGCAGCAGCTTCTGCAAGGAGATCACTGCTGCGCAGCAATTAAAATATTTTTCATTTGCTCTTTTCAGAAGAAAATCAAGTCTGAAGAGACAAAATTAAACTTTCCTCTCCTGCCTGGGGTGTTGGTGGGATTTCAGAGGGATCATGAGGGATAATGAGAGGTGACACTGTCAGTCATTTGGGAATGCTTGAAAGCCACCTGATTTCAGGCAGACTCTCTCTCTCTCTCTCTCTCTCTCCACACACACACACACACACTGAAGAACAGCACTGTTTGCCCCGTCACTATAGAAATTTCCTTACTCCTTGAAGTGTTGTTCATTCAGGGAATGAGAATGCTGTGTGTTCCTTCTGGTCATGGTGGTTACAGCCCTGTTGCCTTACATAGCTGAAAGTTTTATTATTAACTGGTTCTGGGTCATAGAACACTGCTGTCTGGCTTGCTGCAGATAAGTTAGATCAGTGGTCACCAAACAGTCGATCGGGATCTACAGGTAGATCTTGGTGCATCTGACAGGTGATCCCGAGTGGTTTGGCCAAGAGGCTACCAAGAGCCATCACTTCAGGTGCCCCTCCCCCCACTCTTGTGCATCTTCTGCCCTTTGCCTTGGAGCTGTCCCCTCAGGAGCCTCTGGCTTTCGGTGCAGTGCAGGAGAGTGTGAGGGGTCATGCCAAGGTGCCCCCTCTCCCACCCTGTATCCTATCTCCACAGAGCAGAGAGGGGGCACAACAGGAGTTGGGAGGGAGTTTGCTGGCTGCTTTAGGGAGCGGTGCAGGGCCAGGGCAGGGGTGAGCCTGCCTTAGCCCCACTGTACCACCAACCAGGAGCCACCTGAGGTAAGCAGTGCCCAGCTGGAGGCCACATCCCGAAACCCTACCCTAGTCATGAACCCCCTCCTGCATGCCAAGCCCTGCCCCAGCCCCGAGCACCCCTGCATCCAAACGCCCTCCCAGAGCCTGCACCTCGAACCCCCTCCAGCACCCCAACTGCCTGCCCCAGGCTCAGCTCGGATCCCCTCTCGCACTCCAGATCCCTTCATCAAAGACCAGAACCTGCACCCCAACCCGCTGCCCCTGCCTGGTGAAAGGGAGGGAGGATGGGGTGAGCAGCAGTGGGGCCTCAGAGAAGGGGCATGAAGGAGGTGGGGCAAAGGTGTTTGGGTGTGAAGGAGATCTTGGATTGCACTTACATTCAAAAAGTGATCTTGTGCCTAAAAAGGTTGGAGACCACTGAGTTAGATGCATTGACTAGAAGATTTACCCCACATTGCTCTAGACCTTAACTCAAATATTTTTTGTTTTTCTTCATTTAAATCATTGCTCTGGAGTGGGGCTGAGGATGAGGGGTTCAGTATGCAGCCTGCCCTCGGGGCAGTGCTCAGTGTTGGCCTCACTTGGGAGTTGTCGGAGTTCACCCTCCCTCCGAGGGGTATGTCTGCACTGCACTGCCCATGCTCTGGGAGTCCATGGTGGGGAGGGCTCCAGCCCAGCCCAAACATGTACACTGCGGTTTTATAGCTTGAGTCAGCTGATGCAGGCCAGCGATGAGCGATTAATAACTGTGCAGATGCATCCTTGCAGTCTGGAGCAATAACTTACTCCAGGCTCTGCGTTCCTAGGGCGTAACAGTCCATCTTTTGGGACTGAAGTTTCTGTGCTATCAGGTCTGTCCAGTAGTACATGCCCAGTGTATGTAAGGAATAAGTGTGGAGTAACGGATTCAGCACATTTGCTTGATGAAAGCACTACTAGGCAGCAGCCTGAACTAGCCAGGGGTCTCTCCTGGGAGAGGACTTATTACAAGAAACTATTAATATTATTTTTATTATGGTGACTGCTAGATAACAGACAGCTCATTGTGCTAAGTGCTATTCAAACACATATCAAGGCAGGTCCTGCCCCCAAAGAGTCTAAATAGACAAAGCACGTGAGAAAGGCACTATTATCTTCTCCACTTTGCAGATAGGGACTAGAGGCACACAGAGATTAATTGGCTCGTCCAAGAACAAGATACAACTGAAAACAGACTCTAGGTTTCCTGTGTCTGCACCCATCACATGTAGCAGGATCACAGTACGTGGGTCTGACCTGCTACAGAGATTTGTTCCTTTGCTTCTCTCCAATCTTTAAAAGCAATTTTTGTGATACTGAAGAACAAGCTGCTTTGTTCTTTCAGGTAATAAAAAAGGTGGCATGATTTTGGCAGGGGAGACCTGAGAGAGCCTGCAAGTCACACTTCTGCAAACCCCAACTCCATGTACACTTTTGTTGTGACAAATGAGTCCATAAATAGGAAAGCTGAGCAACAAACTTATTCAAGGCATGTGGCTGTCTGTTATCTAATTCTATGAAATGTGGTTCGGTGGGTGCTCATCAGAAATTCCATTGCTGCCTCATTTTTTTAATGGAAACAAAGCCAAGAGCACGCATGATTAAATACGTGGAGAAGGAGAGGAAGAAAAGAAAAGAAAAAAGAAAAAAGGAAAAGAAAAATTCCCTCTAGCTATGTCTACACTACCAGGTTATTTCAAAATACGGTAAGCTTATTCCTCTTCACAAGCAGGTGTTATTATTTCAAACAGGCTTGATAGTATGGGCGCTTGCCTTGTTATTTCAAAATAAGGGGAGTGATTTTGAAATAACTCACCAGTGTAGACACGCCTTCACATTCCACGGAGTGTTGGAAAGCACTGGGAACATAACAGTTTCCTGTCCAGCTGCTCTCCCATCTATGCTCTGTTGAACTCTCCCCCACAGCTTGGCTTCACCAGAAGATTGGCAATTGTAGAACCACACGCATAATTGCATGAGGGAGGGGTGCAGCTGAAATCTATTTGGGGGCTAAAACTGCTGTGGACACAGCATACCTCCATAGAGAGCTGAAAAATCTAGGGGGGTAGATCTGCTAAGGGGTGTTAAAGGCCTTGAGGGAGCGATAACATTCAAAAGCAGGAAGAAATCAAACCACTCAGCTGCAAACTGCAGAGCTGGCTTCATAATCTCTCAGAAGAAGCCACGTGGGGCAAGTCTGGGAGGGGAGTGTGTCTACAGACTTTTACCTGCATAGCTGGGCTGGTTATTTTCTTTGTGTAGAGAATTCTTTGGCTATTCTTCCCTTAAGGCAAGGTTTTGGTTGAGCTCTCACGGGAACTAGAAGCAGCTACAGTAGCCATATGGCTACCCACCCAGACTCCACATGAAGGAGACAGGGGTGTGTGTGTGTGTGTGTGTTTGGCTAAGGACTGTTATTTATACCTTTCCATGGCACCACCTGGTGCTCAGAGAAAACCACAGCTGTGGCTTCTAATTGAAGAGTAAGAAACTGATTAATATTACTTGGTTGGGTAGTTCTATCTTTGCTTGCTTTGGATTTGGGGTGGTTTGTTGTAAGGGGCCCTTGTTTCCTCATGGCTGGAGGAAGCAAGATGGGTGGGTGTTTTAAGAGGGGTAAAAATGGGTTACCTGGGGAGGGGGGGAATCTCCATCCCTAGAGGTTTTAAGTCCCAGCTTCACAAAGCCCTGGCTGGGATGATTGAGTTGGAGTTGGTCCTGCCTTGGGCAGGGGGTTGGACTCGATGACTCCTGAGATTTCTTCCAGCCCTGGGATTCTATGATTCTAGGGCCTTGTTTCTTAAACTGTGTTCTGCGGGACACTGGTGTTTTGTGGAGAACTCACAGGTGTGCTGCGGCTGTTTGAAGAAAAAAAAACGCCCGCGAGAGCTGCTGAGACGCAGCGGGTGGTGCGAAGAGGCGAGTGAGTGATGACGTGGCAGAAATGAGGCGGGGCTGCCCGCGTTCCTCAGGTGCTTCTGCGCCTGGCTTGCAACCGCCTGGGAAAACTCTGCGCCTCGGTTGCGCCCCTTGCCAGAGGGGAGGAGCGTTGCAGGGCTGGCTCTGATTAGCCGTCTCTGCTGTTGCTCTGGGGATCCTGCCTGCTAGGGGAGAGAACGGCCTTAAAGCTGCCACCCCAACCGGATCTTTGCATCGCTGTTTTTAGCCCTCGCTTGTTACCCAGGACAGCTGAGGGGGGCCACCATCTTCCACTCTCTTGCACAGACAAGCCCCTTCCCTTCAGTATTCTGTGTCAAAAACGAGACAGGGCCTAGAACTATTGAAGGACAAAACATTAAGCAGTAAGGGACCCACTGTGAATTGGGGGGCAGGGTAAGGCCCTCAGTGCCCGTAATGCTGGTGTGGCTGCTATGGCTGCTGTCAGTCAGCTGCTTGACATTAACCCATGCTTGATAAGGTACTGAATTTATAATTTCCACCAATATGAGTAAACAGAGTAAATTACATTTCCCTATCAAAAAGACAGAAGTCTAGAAAAATCCTTGGTGTTCCTCATAAAAAAAAATTTGCATGGTGTTCCTCAGTCTTAAAAAATTTAAGAAACACTGATCCGAAACACTGTTCAGGGTAACAGCGGGAGCAGCTTTCTACATCTCTCACTAGCTCCTGATTTCACTTGTACAGGAAGGGAAATTCCCGGGTCCAGTGTTTTGCCCTGTGAGCCAAGCCCAACTAATTGTCGAGTTGCCTACGGAAGGCCCGTAGGCCCATGTGCATATGGAGGTCCGGCCACTTGCATCTTCCGTTGGCTGCGGATTGCCATTCCCAGCTAAGGGGATCTGTGGGAGGTGGTGATCCATGGCCCGTGGGAGTTGCAAGTGGCCATGCCTCTAGATGCGGAGGTAAATAAAGTGGTGGCGACCCACCAGCGGCTAATTCTAGTGAACTGCATCTGGTCTGTGGGCTCCTTACTGCCCGCCCCTCATCTAGGCACAGAGGACACCAGAAAGCTGACTTAGGATTCTGTCTGAACAGCACTGGGACCACAGTGCTACAGTGCCATGCTAGGGCCTTTGGGACTGTCCTTGGGAAAGACGATACCAGAAACAGAACCTCAGAAGTGGAGCAGAAGCCCAGCAGGAGAGCATAAGCTAGCCGTTTCGGTTTTTTTCTTCCCACCAGGGATGTCGGGAGACTGGAAGAATTACTTCACCGTGGCTCAGAATGAGATATTTGATGCGCATTATGAAGAGCAGATGAAAGGCTCAACGTTCAGATGCCAAATGTAGACAAGAAGAAAGGGCTTCCCTATGTTTCATCAGAGACATGCCAGTTGTCTACATACTAAGTGACCTAGAGTGCCTGGCCTTAAATGAGGCTATTCATATAACAGGCATCATGGACACTTGGTGGGCTGAGGATAATCAATGGGCTGTGGTAATAGCAGGGTACAAAACATGTAGGAATGGTGGGAGAGTGGCACTATATATGAAAGACAGCACAGTCAAGTAAAGTAAAAATCTATAACGAATCAAATCACCATGGAATCTCTATGGAGAGACATTTCATGCTCAAATAATGAGAGCCTAGCAGTAGGAATATGCTACCGACCACCTGACCAGGAAGGTGATGGTGTCTATGAAATGCTCAAGGAGATTAGAGAGGTTATGAAGACAGAACGCGCAATAATAGTAGGGGCTTTCAACTGTCCTCATACTGACTGGGTACATGTCACCTGAGAAGAGGAGGATGCAGAGGTAAAATTTCTTGACACGTTAAATGACTGCTTCTTGGTGCAGCTCTCTTTTTCAATGCACTTTTACTGTGCAGATGCTCTCTTTTGGAAGTGTTTTTGGAAAAGCTTCTTCTGAAAGAATACTGAAGTCTGGACATAGTCCCAGGCAGCTTTGGCCTTCTGATTCCAAGCTGATCTCACATCCTGTTTAGTGCTGAGGACTCTCGTCTTTGAAAAAAATCTTTGATCTCCAGTCAAAAATCTACTTCTCGGAAATCCAGGCGAGCCAGCCTCTAGTTCTTGGAAGGCAAATGCTGCAACCTAGCGCTGGGGAAGAGAAAAGAGCACGGATGATCCTAGAAAACAGCTAGTGAAGGAGATAAGCTGCTCGAGCCCACAAGTAGGATTGGGATCCTAGTCTCAGAGCAAGGGAAAGGCCTGCGGCAAAGCCGACTGAATACACAGTAAGTTCCCCAGCTTTGCAGCACAAAGGGGTTTTAAACTTTGGATCAGAGTAGTGTTTATAGCAACATGGGTTTCTTATCAGTGAAATGGGAAGTTCCGATGAGCTGAGAAGTTGGAATGAAAGCCAGTCAATAGCAGCCTTTGGAAGAAGGACTCTGTGCTGAGTTTTATGATGCAGTCAGTGAAGCAGAAATGAGTATTTTGAATTAAGAAACTTGTGACCCAGAGATCTGTGTGTGTCAGCTGGCAGGGAGGACAGAGAAATGCATAGGGATTTTTTTTTTACAGGGATTCCTGGGTCAGGTGTGAGGAATAGTTCACCAAAGGGGGCATGTGAGCTTTTAGCGAATGGACTAGAGGCTCTTGGTAAACATCACAGCAAAATGTGTGCACAGCTCATATTTAAGAAGTTAAGTATCTATACAGAAAATATGTTAGTAAGGTCTTAAAATTAAGGCAGTTCACAGGGAGGTAACTCAACTCAGACATGTTCCTTTTAGGCAGGAGATAGTAGATGCCTATTTCCCTGTATGGTCATATGTGTGCTATGAATTGTACGCCTGACAATGTTGGATCTATTTTCATACTGAACCTCGGGCAGAAGAAACGATCATGAAAACCACCAAAGAGGAATTTCACAAGCTACGAGGAACAGTAGAATCATAGAATCATATAATACTAGGACTGGAAAGGACCTCGAGAGGTAATCGAGTCCAGACCTCTGCCCTCATGGCAGGATCAAATACTGTCTAGGCCATCCCTGATAGACATTTATCTAACCTACTCTTAAATATCTCCACAGATGGGGATTCCACAACCTCCCCTGGGCAATTTATTCCAGTGTCTGACTACCCTGACAGTTAGGAACTTTTTCCTAATGTCCAATCTAAACCTCCCTTGCTGCAGTTTAAGCCCATTGCTTCTTGTTCTATCCTCAGAGGCCAAGATGAACAAGTTTTCTCCCTCCTCCTTATGACACCCTTTTAGATACCTGAAAACTGATATCATGTCCCCCCCCTCAATCTTCTCTTTTCTAAACTAAACAAACCCAATTCTTTCAGCCTTCCTTCATAGGTCATGTTCTCTAGACCTTTAATCATTCTTGTTGCTCTTCTCTGGACCCTCTCCAATTTCTCCATATCTTTCTTGAAATGCGGTGCCCAGAACTGGACACAATACTCCAACTGAGGCCTGATCAGCGCAGAGTAGAGCGGAAGAATGACTTCTCGTGTCTTGCTCACAACACACCTGTTAATGCATCCCAGAATCATGTTTGCTTTCTTTGCAACAGCATCACACTGCTGACTCATATTCAGCTTGTGGTCCGCTATAACCCCTAGATCCCTTGCTGCCATACTCCTTTCTAGACAGTCGCTTCCCATTCTGTATGTGTGAAACTGATTGTTCCTTCCTAAGTGGAGCACTTTGCATTTGTCTTTATTAAACTTCATCCTGTTTACCTCAGACAATTTCTCCAATTTGTCCAGATCATTTTGAATTATGACCCTATCCTCCAGATTAGTTGCAACCCCTCCCAGCTTGGTATCATCTGCAAACTTAATAAGCGTACTTTCTATGCCAATATCTAAATTGTTGATGAAGATATTAAACAGAGCCGGTCCCAAAACAGACCCCTGCGGAACCCCACTTGTTATACCTTTCCAGCAGGATTGTGAACCATTAATAACTACTCTCTGAGTATGGTTATCCAGCCAGTTATGCACCCACCTTATAGTAGCCCCATCTAAGTTGTATTTGCCTAGTTTATTGATAAGAATACCATGAGACCGTATCAAACACATTACTAAAGTCTAGGTATACCACATCCACCGCTTCTCCCTTATCCACAAAACTCGTTATCCTATCAAAGAAAGCTATCAGATTGGTTTGACATGATTTGTTCTTTACAAATCCATGCTGGCTGTTCCCTATCACCTTGCCACCTGCCAAGTATTTACAGATGATTTCCTTAATTATTTGCTCCATTATCTTCCCTGGCACAGAAGTTAAACTAACTGGTCTGTAGTTTCTTGGGTTGTTCTTATTTCCCTTTTTATAAATGGGCACTATATTTGCCTTTTTCCAGTCTTCTGGAATCTCTCCTGTGTCCCATGATTTTCCAAAGATGATAGCTAGAGGCTCAGATACCTCCTCTATCAGCTCCTTGAGTATTCTAGGATGCATTTAATCAGGCCCTGGTGACTGGTTTGTGGGTGTCTGGTTTGTGCCAAAAGACAGAGGATGTTTAGGGCATTACTGGGGGACCAAAGGACATGCAGAGAACTCCTCGTCAAGGAAGCAAGATAACAACGTCTTTGTCTTGTGAAAGGAGGGTCACAGCCAGCCTGGCTGTGAAATGCTGTGAAGCGATTAAGTCTAGAATGTGCGTTATGATATTGTTTTATTCATAACTTTTGGTTTCCAATATTTCTACTTGCTCTCACTTGCAGCTCTGGGCTGCATTAAATAAACTTTTACTTTATTTGACTATAAACGTGTGTCAGTGCTGGGTGGGGAGCTGAGATGAAACTGATAAGCTGCGGGCATTGTTCCTTTGAAAGCAGCAGGTCTGTGAATATTGCTCCTGCCCCGTGGACCAGAGATGGACACGCCAGAACGACTTTCAGAGGGTTCATGGGCTGGCGAGAACCACTTGGTAACTTGTAGAGAGACGGCAGGGCCTGCAAGGCCTACCGGGGAGGACTTGTGTTGCCCCAAGTTCATGGGTGGGGAACTTTTTTGGGTTGGGGGCCACTGGCTCAGAGAAGAATCAGTCAGGGGCTGCACACAAGTGAGAAGCAAAACAAAGCAAAACAACCCCACCCTCAATTGCTTACTGAAGTGGCCCTCAACTGAGAGAGAGAAAGACACTCCCCACATTCCCCTCCCATACCAGAGCTTAGGGGGGCCCAGCCAAATAGATTTTGTGTGCTTCAGACCTGCGATGGGGGACTGGAGCACCAGCATGAGTTCTCCAATCCTGGGGGGGCTGGATCCAGGCAAGCTGGGGGCCACATCCAGCCCCAGGGCCTGAGTTTCCCCACCCCTGCCCTAGTTAGTAGAGTTGGGGAGCTGACCCCTAGCAGACAGTGGCAGTGTTTCCTCACCCCAAGGCAGGTGGCAGCGAGGGGCTTCACAACTCTGGCCATCCCTGCGATGCGTCACAGGAATGTTTCTTGCCCAGCTTCTGATCGAGTGCCCATTTCTTCCCCCTTCTGAATTGCTGGGCATTTTGGTTTTTAAGTAAATCTAGAGTCATTTGTGCTGCATCCCATCTAGCTCCTGAACAATCGTTAAAACTTGCGCCCGGATAACTCGGAAGGCGTAACCGGCGACTGACAGTCAATCCCCCCGTTCAGATACCTCCTGCTGAGCTACCACGTCAGTACAGTCGTTTCATGCCTTTTCAGCGGGTGTTCTGCAGGGAGCACATGGTGCATGGGCATAGCATTAGGGGTCAAAAATTCCCTCACCTTCGCCGGGCCTTGTTTGTGGCTGTTGGAGCCCTCCTATTCTCCTCTTTTCACAGGGGATTGCACTGCGCCATCATCATCTCTGTCAGAAACACCGTGGGGTGCGCCTTCCTCTGCGGATCAGCGCTCTCTTCTAGGGGCTTTCCCCTCGCTGCGCCTCGTTCTCTTGCTGCACGGCCTGCCTGCTGTTCCCATTCACTTTGGGGATAGAAAACTCCCTCCAAACAGCACTTGGCCACGATCTGCCCCACTAGCCAAAGAACTCAGGTGCAAGGGCAAAACTTTGCTGGCAGATGCTGCTTTTAGTGCTGCTCCCTGTTTTCGGTGTAGGCCCAATCACATGGGGATGGCTGAGAATAGCAAACACACGTACCCAAGTTTGCAAAGGGCCTCTTGTCCAAGAAACACTCACACAGCATGTTCCAGAAGCACTCACCTTTGAGAAACAGGACGTTCTTGTGGATAAGGCAGTGGGCTGAAACGCAAGAGGTCTGGCTTCATGTCCCAGCCCTGGCACAGCCATCCTTGTGACCTTGGGCAAGTGCTAGCAACAATACCTAGTTCTTACTGAGTGCTTTCCAGCAGCAGATTTTAAAGCACTTTACGAATGAGCTCAGCATTTTTCATCCCTATTAGACTGGTAAGGGAAACTGAGGCACAGAGCAGTGATGTGATTTGTGGAAGCTCAGCCCATCACTTGGTGTCTCAGTTCCTCCTCCTTTCTCCAGCTCTTGTCTGGTTCGACGGGGGAAGGAGGGGAAACATGAGGCCCAGGGGCCAGATGTGACCCCTGGCTTGCCTGGATCCGGCCCCTGAGGCTCCCAGCATTAGAGAGCCTGCACTGGTGCTCCCACAACCCCGCTGCCCCATCGCAGGGCTGGAGCACACACAATCTACTAGGCTGCCCCCCACCCCAGGATTTGGTGTGGGAGGGGCATGTGGGGAGTGTCTTTCTCCTTCTCCGTCGGGGGCCATGTCAGTGAGGGCTTGTTTTTTGCTTCTCTCCTGTGTGTGGCTCCTGAATGATTTTTCTGTGGGTCAGTGGCTCCCAACACAAAAAAGCTTCCCCATTCCTGGCTTAGATGTCAGCTCTCAGAGCAGAGGCTGGCTCTAGTCATATGTTCGTACAGTGCCTAAAACCATGGGGCTCCTAGGCAGAACTGCAATCCTAATAAATACATCTGTAAAAAGCAAAGTCTTCTCACGAATCCCTTCTGAACAGAAAAAGCCAGCTCCGGCTGAATAAACAATTCACGACCAAGAACTCGCCCTGCTCTCTTTGCAAATTAACTAAACGAAATTACTAAGGTCCTACTTGATTGTAGGCTGATGGTCAAATAATTGCAGCTGTGTTGCAGACCAGCCATGGAAAATTACGGAAAAGTAATGACCTTATGATTTGCAATAATGAAGTCCCTAGTTACTTTTCTGTGATTTTCTACTGTCTGCCACCCAGGGCTGAAAGCAGGAAGGTGGGGCTGAGTGCCTAATCTTGCAGGGAATCGGCAATATCACAAGTTAAGTAGGACTTTGGCCCACACACATTATAAAAGAGCCAATTGCTAAAGGGGAGACAATGGTAACAGCCAGTCTGCAGCTGTCATCCTGATTTCCCAACCCAACCTAAGGCAGGGCTTGTGTGGTCTCCAAACAGCCATAAGCTCAGTTAACTCTTCCCCTGCACAATACGTACAGTGATACCAGTGTAAAAATCAGCCCTGCTAAGAGCTGCATGTGGCGTTGTGTCCCTCCCTCCCTGAGAACATGGACACGGTTCCAGGCCATATGGATTTATCTTGACAGCCCTTGTCCCGGGAGAGAGCCTGGAGCTTCCGCAGTCACGGGGGGAAATCTCGTAGCACTGCCAGGGAGTTGGGGGGTGGGGGGAGGGCCGACAAACACCAGAGGGAATTTGGGACCTCCCCCAGGGATCTATGTGACTCTTGTGAGCTCCAAAGGTGTGGGAGAGGGTAACCCTGTGGGCAATTTGGTTATAATCTTCATGAGGAGTTTTCAACACTCGTTCTCCTGTTGTGGCTATTCACACCCGAGGGGATCATCTATGTTACTGCAACGCTAACTTTGCGACGTGAAAGCAAAAACAGAGAGAAAACTGTTCGGATTCTTGTGGCCCCATAAGCTCACGTGTAAGTGAACGATAGCAGGGCTTTGCCTGACATGGTTTATTACAAATATGAGCATAGGATGGGCACATGACCATGGGTGATGCAAGAAGTTTCTGGCCAAACAGGGCACAAATAGGAGTTATTAAAATCTTGCAGCAGCAGAGATCTTTCCAGAGCTATTAACATCAGTCTCTGGAGTTTGCTAGCCTCCCATGACCTCCTACCGGAAAGTAAACAGCGGTGTTGTAATGGAAACGTGAAACTCAGCTGACTACTGAAGCACGTCAAGCCGCTGTTGTGCGTTACGGGGCTGAACACCATACAAGACACACAGGTGCAGTACTTTTGAATGGTCTTTGTGGTCTGTGTTATGGTTTTCTCTGCACAGGGTGCTGCCACTAAGGATCTCTGGGTCTTTTGTACAGTGCTCAGAGAGGCTACCAAAATCAGTGATTGGACTGCATGGAGGAAGCTCTGGGAGAAATTCTCTAGCCTGTGTTATGCAGATCGTCAGATTAGATGATAGAAAATAATGTTTCCCGCTGGCTTTAAAAACCTCTGAGGCAGGAAGTAGCTTTTTATTTTCAAAAGCGAGGTTGCCAATGTTTTTATAAAAAACTCTGTTTGCTTATTTCCAGTACTAGCTGCATTGTGGCGAGCCTCTCTAAATGGAAGATTATAGTCTGATAATGTGTCCACTTTCCCCATCACTTTTAAACTGTTTTTTTCCTATTGGCATCACTGAAGTGTAGGCATAAGAGAACAACCTATCCCCTTAATATGTGCTTTGTTTTGGGTGGTTATTAATTAGCTAGAGTAAAAGTTCCTACACGGCATAGCTACTCTTGGTGTTTTGCTTTCATGTAACCTAATCAACTTACAACACTAATGAAAACTTTGAATGTACATGCAGCTAAATTGGTTTGAGTAATTTTTAAAGCCGTTAAACTTACTCTAGTTATTTTACTGAATTCAGAGAGCCAGTAAAAATGCGGTTTAAAACAGTTTAAATGTGTCTACATTAGGGGTCTGCACTGATTTAAAACTGATTCACGTATGCTGGTGAAAGTTACTAGTATGAATACACCTCATATTCGGTGAAAGGTCGGCTTTAGAGCTACAGAGGCTAGAACATTCTCATGCTAGTGTGCTTAGAGATTAGAGCTCACTACTTTGAGCGAGAACTAATCTCATGCTTGCAAAACACTGCCCAGATTTAATGACCCCTTGTAAAATGGTTTATCCCAGAATGAGGCAAGTTGAATTCCCCTGGCAACAACACTTTTAAAACTGACATGAAACTTCCTCTAAAAAAAGTGGTCTCCGCAGAAATGTCTATTCATATTCATAAATCATCTTTCTGTCTTTGTCATGGCTGTCTCGTCCAATGCAGCTTGAGTAAAACCATTGTCACACAGTGCCACACAACCCGCAGCCACTTAATGGCACACATCCAGCTGTTCTATCTCTGAAACAGGGGTTTGATTTGTGCATTAGTTTTCATCTAGGAAAAAGAGTGCAAGTACAGCTGTCATAACTTAGCATATACACAAGCTGCTACTAGCTGAAGCTCTAATCTTAAAAATAATCTTTTCTGTCATGAATCATGAAAATTTGTGAGGATTTTGAGTATCCAATCCACCTGTCTGTTTATTTACCAGTCAGACTCATACACCCCACAACATTACCCATGGGATCTGCGTGCCTAACAGTCTTTAATTTATTTGTATCTTATGTATGAATAATTGGCCTGCATCATTGCTTTCAATTCATAAAACAACATTTGCCCTGACAATTAGAAACAATCAAGCTGTGTTTGAAAAAAGTGCAGCCATCCATGTCTGGGCTCTATGTAGAAACTTAGGCAAGTTTACAGGATCTTAACAGAAGCAATTCATTTTCAACAATTTAGGTACGTATTGCTAAGGGATCACAATCTGACCCTCTCACTCATGTGGAGTAGATGGCAGAATCTGGGCTTTCAGAAATGAAAATGCTAGGTAGCATTATTTGTTGTTTTCTTCTTGGAACACGAGTGAATTCCCGTGAATGTTCTGGCTAGAATCAAAATGTTGGTTCACATTATAGTCATTTGCTGTAGTGCTGAGAGTGCTGGTCTTCCTGCCTCCTTGACAATGCTTGCAATCCGTTCAAAATTCTACCGCTTGCTTCCTTTTCCCCCCTGCTCACATCTTGTCCCTTCTGCTGCTGAATTAGGCTAGAATGCTTCTGACATTCATGATTTGATGGGTCTGCTCTTCAGTAGTGTATGGTAGAGCCCAGTTGACTTGATGCCAATTTAAAACAGTTGGAGATCTGGTTCAGTCAATATGTCAGATCGACTCAAGTCTAATTTATCATGTCACCCGCTAGTGGCTGCAATCAGCATTGCTAAGGAACCCTAAAACTGTGACCCAAGCAGAAATGTTGCTTGGGTTATCACCAGCAACTTATTATAAACAAGTCTCCCAAACTCCAGTGTGGAAAATAAATGCAAAGTGGACTGGAGGGTCCCCAGTCACTCTGTCATGGATGTAAACTACTTTCTCTTCCTGTAGCTCAGCCTTTCCAGGATGGATCAAAACGAAAGTGTTTTAAGGAGGAAATTAGAAACACTCCATGGTATTCCCCTGTTCTGGAGTATTGTAGAAGAATGGGCCCAGGTAGAATCATTCCAGGCCAGGCCAGATGACCTTCTCATTGCCACCTACCCGAAATCAGGTGAGTGCCGCTGGCCTAAGAGATTCTTCTTTTGCTGCTACAGCTGTGGTGTACATGGGTTTTTCTTAAAGGGAAGACACTGAGAAGCCTTTCAGGCCAAACTATAATGGGACTCCAGTGAGAGCTAGGCAAGTTTGTAGAGGAGAGCTCATCAATGATGACCAGTCAAGAAGGTGGGGGATGCACCCCCTGGGTGTCTGTAGCCTCTGATTGCCAGAAGCTGGGAGTAGACAACAGAGAATGGATCACACAATGATCATTGCCTCTGAAGCACCTGGACACTGTCAGCAGACAGGACACTGGGGTAGATGGACCTTTGGTCTGATCCCGTGTGGCCATTCTTGTGTTCTTAGCAATGTAATAGCTTTACAGGCAGAAAATGGCTCAGTAGCTCATCCTTGTGACTAGAACTGGGCCCACCTCTTCTGCATGAGAGCAATGAGCCCAATCCAGCCAATTAAAGGGAGCTGGGCTGCTCCTGGGCCTATAAAAGGCTGCTGGAGAGCAGGAAGTAAGATATGAAGGAAGTGGATGGGTTAAACTATGGCTGGGGAAGGAAAGCCATGGTGGGTTAGAGCTAACTCTTGTGGTGAGTCCGTGGAGCAAGCGGCTAGGTGCTGAGGTGCTAACCCCAGCCCCACCTCTTTCACCTGAGGCCCCGCCCCTTCTAGGAGTGCGGGGGAAGTTACCTGGTGAAGTGCCAGGAGGAGCGGCCCTGAAGCCGGAGAGAAAAGAAATGAGTTAAAAGGCTATTTTCTGTGGCTTTCCCTGCCTGCGCTATGTGAGACAGGAGAGTGGCCATGGCAGGGAGTGTTTGGCACCTGGGAAGAAGGCCCGGCCCTGTAGCAAAGCCGTGCCTAGAAACTGAATAAGACCACAAACCCCTTTGTCCTAGCAGGGATGTGATCAAAACATTTCGAAATACTCCTTCCATGTTACTCTCTTCCCAGCCGTTTCCCAGACTCTCCCTGCTGAATGTGGGGACTGACGATGGAGTGAGCTCTCACTCAGTGCTCAGGAAGGCAAATTACCAGCTTGATTCTGAGCAGCAAGAGCAGGAAGTGAGGTCTCCTTTCACAGGACGGTTGCATGGTCAGTGTCTTCCCTGCATGGCTCAGAGCTGAAAGATGGTAGCTGAAACACCTCCATTCTTATGTTGTTTATCTCACACAGGCCTAGAGCAGAATCTGCACTGGGACTTCAGGCAGTAGGAGAAACACTGTGATCTTACACCAGGTTTGGTTAGGTTGGACTGCCACAGTGATAGGCCCTTTGAGTCATTTTGCTACTGACATCACCTATTCAAGCGCAGACCCAGAAAGCTCAGGAGCACTGTTGCCATAGGCTAGAAGGAATAGTCATTGGGTTAAACCGGATTAACGCCATTGACTTCTATTCACACCTGCTGAGGACCTGACCTCATGCTCCTGACCTGTCTGCTGCCCACTAGAAGAGTATTTCACTAGTTTGCTTTATATTTCCAGGCACAACCTGGGTCAGTGAAATTGTGGACATGATCTATAACAATGGCGATGCGGAGAAGTGTAAGCGGGATGCGATTTACGTTAGGGTCCCTTTCATGGAGCTGATCATCCCCGGAATTACAAATGGTAAAACTTTGCACACTATAGGCAGGCTCTAGGAGAGATTGGAGCTGCGTCTTTGACAATCCTCCCTTTAGGAATTGTGTCGCCCAAAACTGAATATGAGGATATTTACTCACCTCTCTGGTCTGTTGGGAGGGTTGGTGAACTGGCCCCAAATTCTGTTCTCGAATGAATAAAAGCAAATCTCACTGACTCTGTTGGGAGACACATGTATATATCTGGGGATAGAATTTAGCCTTTACTGTTTCTAAACCACAGAGTTCTTTGGAATAAAGACATAAGAGCCCAACCCATAGTGCATGTAAATTAATGGAAAGATTCCCACTGGATCTGGTCATTTATAAATGCAAACTGTCAATAGCATTAGGATCTTGCGCATGATGAACTTAAATATAAACTGAAATGTTTTAGGGATAACTTAAAACAAAAGTGGATTAAGGGTGGGATTCTCAAAGGCATTTCTAGGAATTAGATGCCGAATTCCCAGTAATGGTTAATGGGGATTGAGTACCTAACTCCAATATTTTCTTTTGAAAAATCCCACCCTAAAACCCTAAAGATGAGATTTCCATTGTTCTCAAAGGGAGCTGTTAGGTGCTGAACTCTTTAAAATCAGGCCCTAAAAGAGGCACATACCCTGACATTTAAGATGTGATACAGGTTGAACCTCTCTAGTCCGGCACCTTGGGGACCTGATTGGTGACAAACCAGAGAATTTGCTGAACCACAGGAGATCAATATTGTCTCCCAACACTGCCACTGCTTACTGGGCTCTTAAGACATTTCAGGGTAAATTAGAGTTAAAGAACAGCCCAGAACACTGAGAGCCAGGACTGGGGGCTATAAACAAACTTTATGGGACCGTGGGAAACTTGGCCACACCCATGATAAGACGACATCTGGCTAACCAAAATCATGCGGGACTATGGATGTTGTTGGTCCAGAGAGGTTCAACCTGTATTATGTTTATAAAGCGCTATATTCACCTTTCATTAAAAGACACGGGTGAGGGGAGAGAAGATTTCTCACATGGCTTCACATAAGTACATTTCACTAGAATCAGAAACGGTAGTGAAGGACAAGGCTGATGAGATGATCTACTTGGACTCTCTGAAAATGACCCCTTCGGAAACTGCCTGATGTGCAGACAGCACTAGCGAGGGAGATTTCACCAACACCGTTTTCAGACCCAATGTACGGTTCTTCAGTTACTTAAATCTACTTTTATCCTTATCCACATTTATCTGGACTTCATCCAGCAGAGAGATACAGAATGGCAAGCAGCTCAGGGTTATTACAGGCTGTGGGCCCGATTCCCCTATTCATAACAGTGGCCCTTTGAGTGTAAATAGTTTACGATCAAAGCTGAAATAATCCTGTTTTTTCCTTTCATCCCCTTTGTATTTTTCAGGAGTTGCACAACTGGCTGACATGCCCTCTCCCCGGTTAGTAAAGACCCATCTTCCTGTTCAACTCCTTCCTGCCTCCTTCTGGGAAAACAACTGCAAGGTTATGATCATTTCTTTGTATCGCCGTAGTGGCAGCTCCAACCAACACAGACATCCCATCATGCTCCATTCTGTGAATACACATAGCAAGAGAAAATTCCTGCCCCACAGAGTTTTCAATAGACGAAGGAAGCACTGCTACCCTCATTTTGCCAATGGGGGACTGAGGCATGGAGAGATTAAGTGACTTGCCCAAAATCACATCACGAATCTGTGAGAGAGTCATCTGCAGAACCAGATCTCAAGTCGTGAGCAGTCTTCGCTCTGAGATTTTCCATTGAAATTTAATACTGGAGTTTCTACAGGATTCTAGTGCCTCTGTGTGTTTAATTGTTGGGGTTTAATATTTTAAACACAAAGATTCTCAGTGACTAAATTGGACTGCCACTGTAAATACCGATAGTCAAACAATGCATCTCTCAAGCAGCCGTGAAAGTAACTTAATGTCTTATGGGTACTGTCCTATTGCCACCTGGGTCTCTACCAGTTCTTTCAGTAGCTCCCTGCTGGCTTCTGCTGCCGCTCAGCCAGCTCTTGCCAGAGCTGTGCGCCAGGGCACACCCTCTTATTCTCATCTCTGGTCTCATTTGCCTAGTTTCCCATGAGATATCATCCCTGAATTTCTACAAGCCAGACACCTTGCCATCATATTTAATACAATCAGCAGAGCTGGAGAGGAAGATTCCAGGCCCAGATTATAGTAGGAACACTGGGCATGTCTACACTGCAACCAAAGGTCGGACTGGCTTTCATCTCGCTAGCCTGGCTAAGAATAACAGTGAAGCCGTGGTGGTGCAGACTAACTACATACCGAAGATCCCTGGCATGCCTGTACAGGCCGTGTAGAAGCCCATGTCAAGTATCTTCACTGTTATTTTTAGCTGTGTTAGCTAGTTAAAGCTAGAACGGGAATATCTTCAATGGGGTGTGATCACAACTCCAGCTGCAGTGTAGACATACCCTGAGGGTGGAATCCTGGTCCTATTGACTACAGTGGGGCTAGGATTCCCCCCCTAAGAGCAGGGGGCTCTTTTCAAGACAACTGCAAAGGAAATTCTGATTGTTGGACTCAGTCTCTCTCTCTCTCTTTCTCTCTCCTCACAACTCTTAAAGAACAAGGGTAGCCATTAAGCCTACTGGGTACTATGCCCAATTCTGCCACTCCTGCTCAGTGTACCGCTCTGTACCTCAGTTTCCCCATCTGCAAAACTGGCCAAATACTACATTATGCAGGGCTGTAAAGTGCTGTGATCTCCCTGATGAAAGTTTCGATAGAGCTGAAGAATAGCAGTGCTGCCTATTCTGCCACTAGCCTGCCAGTTGACTGTGACCTTGTGAATTTCTGCCATTCCCCTGTGGTTCTGAGTCATTCCTTTTCCCCAATTCTGAGAGATTTTCCTTTTAATGCCATGACTAAGTTCGGAAGGGATCCCTTTGTAGAGTGATCTCTCCAATGAGACTTAGAGTTACTGGAGAGAGTCCTACAAACACTCAGCATGCCCTGAATGCTTGCTTGTTCAGCAGAACTGGTCGGAACTTTTTTAAAGTTTAGTTGCAGAATTGATGGAAAAATAGAGTGTGTTCATAAATCTCCCTGCCTTTGCCTCTTTTTCGGCCCGTGATAGAACACACTGAAATTTTTAGAATTCAAAATATGTCAGATTCTAATGAAGAAGGAGGAAGGGCGAAATTTGAAAATATTTGTGCAAATTTATTTTCTTCTTTTTCAGCCAGTTTTGTTACTCTAACGGAGATTTCATGGCCCATGGTAAACATCCTGCTCTTCTTCACAGATGATCTACATGGCCCGAAATGCCAAGGATGTGGCTGTCTCTTATTACTATTTCTATCAAATGGCAAAGATGCATCCAGAACCTGGCACCTGGGATGAGTTCCTGGAGAAGTTTGTGGCAGGGGAAGGTAAAACTTAAAGCTATATTCTCCCTACAACGCTGAGTTCCCCAGACTGGGGCACTGTGAAACCAAGGACGATGGAGCAGATTATCAGCTTCTCCAAAGATATGTATTTATACCACCTGGGGATCTTTTCTCATGAGTGTGTCCAAATTTTAGTTAGACAGAAGCCTTTATGGGACAAGATAAAAGAATATCAACACATCTTCCAACAACCTCCACTTCTCAGTTTCTGGTCCAGAGCCAAGAAACCAGATCCACCTAACATCTCGGAGATGCTCAGGCAGTCAGTTTGCCTAGCCAATGTCTAAAGTTATCTGTTCCTATGTTTGCGGGATCAGGGGGACAATGATTTGTGTCAAAAGGAGTGTCTCAAGACATCCAGACCTCTTCATTTTCCCATCAACCCATTATCCTGGCATGATTGTGCCATTATGTTGTTTGACAAGCATCAGAAGGGTAGCCGTCTTAGTTTGTTTATGCAAAAACAATGAAGATGCATCTGATGAAGTGAATCTTTGCCCATGAAAGCTTATGCCAAATAAACCTGTATGGGGTATCCACTGTTTAACCAGACCTCTTTGATGATTTGACATATGAAATGTGATTGTTTCTCTTCTGTCTCCTGCTCCTGTATGTTTGATTTAGTTGCGTTTGGATCTTGGTACGATCACGTGAAAGGCTGGTGGGAGAAGAGAAAGGACAAGCCCATTCTGTACCTGTTCTATGAGGACATGAAAGAGGTGAGTGAGGGAAACAATATAAACTGATGTAATGCTTCAGCCCCAAATTCGTTATTTGTTTGCATGACGTTGAAGAAGGTAGCATCTATTCCTAACAGCAGTACTTAATCGGAGAGCTAGAAAGTCAGGCAGAGGGGTCAGATGTCACGGGTAATATGCTCAACTTCTGAAAAGAAGTATGTCACAGCTGACAAAAGGCATTTCTCCAAGATCCAACTCTTATACATTCAAATAAACAAAACTAGCCAAGCAAAGCCATTTGCAATGTACTATCTGGTGATTCCTTAGAATATTAGAGAGCGAGAGAGAGAGAAATATATATATATATTTGGGAGATTAGGGATCTCCCTTTAAAGGGGGAATGCCAAACCTCTCCATTTTTACTTTCCCCAGTCCCCACCACTGGCTGAAAAAGTGACATTGTACTGGTATCGTTTGTTATTTTCCACATCTTTCTGTATAGCATCTGTCTTTCTTTCTAGGATCCTAAACGTGAAATACAAAAGGTGTTACAGTTTCTGGGAAAGGACCTGGAGGAAGAAGTGGTGAATAAAATCCTCCATCACACTTCATTCCAGGAGATGCAGAAGAACCCCACTGCCAATTATAAGATGGTATCAAACGCTCATATGGACCACAGTGTGTCTCCCTTCATGAGAAAAGGTGGGAGCCCCTCCCAACAATTATAGCAGCGTTCACACAAAAGGAGGAAAGGCTGGTAACAGGAGGTAGGGTCAATATCAGCTATAATCTGAGGAAAAGCCAGCCATTAATTCCACTTCCACAGGTGAAGAAAATCTCAGGATCCGAGTTTTATTTTTACCTGCCAAACTTGTCTAAAGACGGAGCTGCCTAGGAAAAGCATTGCTCAAAGAGAGATGGAACTAATGGGGAATTGGGGTGAAAAATGCCCAACGTTTTACTTAGCCCTAGTGAGATCTCTGAAAGAAGTAGGAGACAGAAAAAGACAGAAGAGAGAAAGTTGATTATAGTTTGAATTGTTCCTTTGTTTTCATGGATTTATAGGCCAGAAGGGACCACTATGGTGATCATGTTGTGTGAACTCCCGCATAATGCAGGCTACAGAATTTCACCCACTCTACGTCTACACTGCAGGCTTTTTGCGCAAGAACAGCTGTTCTTGCGCAAAAACTGTGAGCATCTACACTGCACACGTGTTCTTGCACAAGTAAATTTACAGTAAAGCATCCAAAGAGAGGGCTTCTTGTGCAAGAGTTATTCCTCTCCCCACGAGAAATAAGCCTTCTTGCCCAAGAAGGCAGTGTGGATGGGCAATAGGGGTTTCTTGCGCAAGAAGCCCCTATGGCTAAAGCCATCAGAGCTTTCTTGCGCAAGAAAGCATCCACACTGCCATGGACGCTCTTGCGCAAAAGCACATCTCTTGCACAAAAGGACATGGCAGTGTGGTCGTGCTCTTGCGCAAGACCTTTTGCGCAAGAACTCTTGCACAAAACAGTTCTTGTGCAAGAAGCCTGAAGTGTAGACGTAGCCCCAGTGTTTACTGGTTTTCTCCTCCAGGTATTGCAGGTGACTGGAAGAATCACTTCACCATGGCCCAGAATGAGGCATTTGACTCTGACTATGAAGAGAAGATGAAGGGGTCGACAGTGCGTTTCCGAACAGAGATTTGAGGCAACTCCCTTCTCCCATCTGGCTTATTTGTTTAGTTAGGCTCGGACAAATCAAATCAAAATCAAATTAAAGGGAGGCACCAAAGCAAACAGCAACTGTTAGTTACTCTGAATATGATTTTTTGCACCTGCTTCTATTTGTGTGGGCTCTTCAGTTCCATAGCTCCCATTTGGATAATGCAGATGGGATTTCAAGCCCCTACCCCCTTGGACTGTCACTAGGACCAGAGATGGTTTGAGTTGTTGTTCTCTGCGATTCTCACCTGACTCCAGGGGCTGGGGCTTCAAGAAAACTCACCAAATATCACGTGTCATTTGGTAAAGTCATGAGTACTTGCAACTAATGTAAGACTCCAGCAGAGTGATTATGCAGCTGCTATCATTAACAAACAGCAAGCTATCAGTGGGAATCCTGGCCTTGTTTATGAAGGTCTCATCAAGGCCCTACACAATAAACTATGTGGTACTGAGTTTGTCTACTATACCTGAAAGGGGTGAAGAGCTGAGCCTGCTGTGACTGAAACCGGCAGGTTCCTGAAAGCCTAGAACTGTGCCAAAACTGTTGTGCAGACCGCTAGGTGCTTTGAGATGAATAGCACCGTAAGAGCTAGGCATTAAAGTAATACCTGGGAGAAGAGCCTTTCATTCCCATTGCAGATGCATGTCAAATGTGCCTGCCTCTGAGCACTCACTGACTAAAGGTCGTAAATTTGAGTTTGCTTTCTACTACCTGCGTCATTGCTGGTGAACACCCATGATGTCTGCGGGCAGGTAGCCTGGGAGACTTCCAGGTGGTTTTGTAACATGACCTGCAACATGGGCCATAGATTTGGCCTAGAACAGGACCGGCCCTAGACCAAATGGTGCCCCGGGTGAGGAGCATCTTCAGTGCCTCCCAGTCCATTTGTTAAACTTTTGAATACTTTATTTTGTATTGCATTTGTAATCCATTTCACAGCTTTGATGCATGATCTGCATGTATGATTTATGCCTGTCATGTAAGATGAGAAATTCGCATGCTAGGCTCTGTAAATCGGTGTTGATGCATGCCATAGAGAAGCAAATAAAAAGCTGTTTCCTCTAAGCTTTATAGGAACATTTTAAGAACAACTGAAATGTACTTAACAGCAAGTAATTGAACTGTGAATCAACATTGATTGGAGCAGTCCTAAGCCGTGTTCCAGCAGGGGACCGCCTTAGACTATTAACCCTCGCCCTGTAGTTCAAAATTAACTTTTCTCACCTTTGCCCTCGTGCTGATAGTCTTTGCCCAGGGGATGATCACTGCTGCCTAAAGCTTGGCCTACATTGTTCTGTCTCAGATATTTTCCCATCACATTTGAACCTTGCTGCAACACTGAGCCCAATACTGAGCTCCTGAAGGCTTTTTTGGGGACATCTTTTATTTTCTCTGTATTAGGAAAAGCAAAAGTCTGTGTTCTACAGTTTTAGAAAGTTATCAATCATTCGTATAATGCATGGCAAGAGAGGTAACAGTATTCCTTTTATATTATTCGTAGATAGGCGTTGGATAGATATCTCTGGTGTCTCATTAACTATGTCCTTTATGAGTTGCTATTTACACTCTCCATGTCTTACACACTTTCACTGCATCACAGCTGGGCTCTCTCTTTACTTTGTTCTCATGTTTGACAGACTCACTGGTGACGCCTCTTACACACCCATGGGTGTACTGTTGATAACTATCTAAGAGGCTGAAGCAAAATGTAGCTCTCAGAAAGTCTGGGAGGTTCCATGAGATTCTACAAAGCTCCAGAACATTCTAGGAGGTTAGTGAAAAGTGAATCCACATAGGGATTACCCAAAACGTGCCACTTCAAACATTCTTTTTCCCTTTTGTCATTGACAACTAAAACAGCCCTCTAAATCCAGCAGCTGCATCAACTGCCCCTGAATACGACATTAGTCCAGAAGTTACACCTGCATTCCTCACCCCTTTTGGAACGGCTCAGGGACTATGTCTAGACTGCAGGCTTCTTTCGGAAGACACACTGCCAAAGCACATCGAAAAAGCAATCTGCTTTTATGAAAGATAGCATCCACACTGAATGGACACTATCTCGCATTTAAGCTGTGATTATTATGGATGGATTGGCCACCAGGGCACCTGTGCTTTTTCCTCTTTCCTCTCCTTTTGAAAGAACTCCCTCTTCCGTGTTCACACATGCCTTTTCCAAGAGAGCTCTTTCAGAAAAAGGCTTCTTCCTTGTAGAAAAAGGTTTACCAATGTCGGAAAACCCCCTGTTCTTTAAATTTTTTTTCCGAAAGAACGCGATTGCAGTGTGGACGTTAGTTAAGTTTTGTCAGAAAAATGGCCATTTTTCTGAAAAAACTCTGTAGTGTATGTTATGTCGTGGGGAGTTTCACAGAATAGGAAGAAATCAGTGGAAATGCAGAGAGCTGCAATAGTTGCAAGTGTCCATTTTATTGTATAGCACAGAACTAACTAGAATAAGCCCAGACTAGCTGGGCTGACCCCAGAGACCTACTCAGTTACTATAACAACAAGATCTATATCTACAACCCAATATACAACATATTCCTCCCCCCTTAATAAAAATGTTCCTTTAAGAAAACAAAAACTAACTATGAAATGAGGGTAGACCGCCTCAAGTTCCCAGCTAACCCTGGGGATTATTTTGCCCCATCTGTGAGTTAATCTCAACTAAAGGTCCAGCCATTGAGGAGGCCTCCTTTCTCTAGGTGGATTACGGCGGACATCTGGCGTTCTCGCACCCGAAGATGTTATGGGTGCAGGCCTGACACGGGGCTGGGAACTTGAAGTGTGAACAGGTGAGGCTGTTGGATCAGCCTGCTCAGGGGAGGGAGTTATTGTTCGCCGCTGGTGGTGACGGAGGAGGAGAGTCAGGAGCAGGTGATTCTTGACACGGTAGCTCACCAGCAGTGGGAAGGACGGGCAACTCAACTGGAGATGTGCCTTGGGGGCAGGAATAACCTGTCAATAACTGATCTACATGCCGCCGCCGCCAGATGAGATCCTTCGCAGTCCGGACAGTATAGGAAACAGGTCCTGTTTGAGCAATAATAGTGGCAGGGACCCATTTAGCTCCAGGAGCATAGTTCCAAGCCAAAACTGGCTGTCCAGGACTAAAGGTTCGATCTTTTGCTCTGGATGCACGCCTGATGACTTGACCTTGCTGCTGATGTTGCACAATTTGTCACGGTTCTGAAGGTCTCAGCAAATCAAAGCACGTGAGCAGCTGATGTCCCATCATTCGAAAAGCTGGGAACACTTTGGTTGTAGCATGAGGAGTGTTTCTGTAGGATAGTAAGAAGGTGTCCAGACTCTTTTGTACGAGTGAATGTCCTCTAACCGATTTCAAAGCTTGTTTCATTGTCTGGACAAACCTTTCAGCCAATCCATTTGTGGCTGGGTGATAGGGTGCTGAAGTGATGTGATGGATCCTGTTTGCTTTCATAAAATTTCCAAACTCCTGAGAGACAAACTGTGGACTGTTGTCACTCACAAGTTGTTCAGGAATACCCAAATGACAGAAGATTCCCCGTAATTTTTGGATAGTACTCTTAGCAGTAGTGGAAGGCATTATACAGACTTCTGGCCATTTGAAATGAGCATCTACCACCACCAATAACATGCTACCTTCAAATGGGCCAGCAAAATCAACATGAATACATTGCCATGGTTTTTCAGGCCAGTCCCATGGGTGTAGAGGTGCCAGTTGAGGTGCATTCCTCACACCCTGGCAAGAAATACAAGCTCTTGCCTTCTCTTCAATGTCACTGTCCAAGCCAGGCCACCAAAAATAGCTTTGTGCAATTTCTTTCATGCGCACCATTCCACAGTGACCTGAATGCAGCTGCTCTAACATCTGTTCTCTCAGTATTTTTGGAATAATGACACGCATTCCCCACAACAAGCACCCCCGAATGGGTTGATAACTCCGTTCTCCTGGACATGTAAGGGGACAAGGTCAGATGAGACCTGAGAGTTCCGTAGAGATGTTCCACGCATCACTAGTTCCATTACTTGGGACAGTACTGGGTCAACACAAGTTGCTCTCTTAACTTGTGCAGCAGTGATGGGCATGTTCTCCACCTGTTCAAAGTAAAAGATTTCCTTCTGGCCACTATCTTGATGTTTGACTGGCAAAGGCAGCCTAGAGAGACCATCTGCATTGCCATGTAGAGTGGCTTTCCGATATCTGATCTCATATGTGTGTCCTGAAAGCCACAATGCCCATCGTTGCATACGACTAGCAGCCATTGGTGGAATACCTGAGTGTGGACCAAAAATTGCCGTCAGAGGTTGATGGTCAGTGAGAAGTGTAAACTTCCGTCCAAACAGGTACTGGTGAAATTTCCGAATTCCGAAAACGATTCCCAATGCTTCATGTTCAATTTGCGCATGGTTAGTTTCAGCCTTGCTTAAGGTGCACGAAGCAAAAGCAATTGGTTTCTCCTCTCCTGAAGGCATAACATGTGACAAGACCGCTCCCACTCCATATGGGGAGGCATCACAAGCCAACTGTAAAGGTAAGGATGGATCAAAATGCGTCAGGACCTCTGCGTTTAGCAATGCACATTTAGCCTTGTTAAATGCAACATCACAGGCATCAGTCCACTTCCAGACATTGTTCTGGCCAAGGAACTCGTGAAGTGGTTTTAATAGTGTGGCTAGCTGTGAAATAAACCTTCCATAATAGTTCAATAGTCCTAGAAATGAGCGAAGTTGACTAACATTTTGAGGGGGTGGAGCCTCCACAATAGCCTTAACTTTTGAAGGGGACTTATGAAGACCAGTAGCATCAATGATGTGTCCCAAATATTCAACAGAGGGCTGAAAGAATGCACACTTATCTTTACGGACTCGTAGGCCATACTCTTCCAGTCTTTGTAGGGTAGCCTCTAAGTTCTTAAGGTGATCCTCCTCGTTCCCGCCTGTGACCAGGATGTCGTCAAGATAGCACTGAACTCCTGGCAAGCCACACAAGATCTGGTCCATAGCTCTCTGGAACAAGGCTGGGGCAGAAGTTATTCCGAAGGGTAAAGCGACAGTAACGATAAAGCCCTGCCGCTGTTACCTTGTGACTCATTTTTTGCCGAAGCTCACTCACTAGGCTCTTGCCATTTTGATGCCGGACTATCAGGAGTGCCGGACTATTGGATGCCGGACTATTGGAGTTTTACTGTATATGTCTTCAAAATGATCTTTGTTGCCTTAAGTGGAAGATGCTTCAACTTTTCCTTATACACCGTGTCTGAGACCAATGAAACTGCTGCCCCAGTGTCCACTTCCATGCGTAGCGGTTTGCCATCCAACGGTGGGGTTACCCAGTATTCATGGGAGCCCCCTTCCAAAGACAAAACATAGCATGGCACTTCTTCTTCAGACAGGGTGTCACTTTGATCATCAGGCTTCTGCTTGATGGTATGCAGATTTTCCTTTTTGTTCTGCCAGACCACAGGCCTCTTTTTCTTTTGTTTGCAGGCACGCTCAATGTGTCCTTTTTTTCCACACTGTCGACACACTAGGTTCTTACACCAGCATTCTGATGCATGGTGACCTGTCTTACCACAGCGGTAACATTCCTGGCTCCCCACTGTTTTGTGAGTAGGTTCTTGGGACATTTTATGCACCCCAGGGGGTGCACTAAGGTATTGTGCCTCCTGTGTGGCCAGTTCCATGGAGACCGCAATATCAATGGCCTTCTGTAGGGTGAGCTGAGCTTCTGCCAACAGACGCCTCCGTATAGCTTCACTGTGCAGGCCCCACACTAACCTGTCACGTATGGCATCATTTAACATCTCCTTAAATTCACAGTGTTCAGCAAGCTTTTTCAAATTGGCTACAAATTGTACAATTGTTTCACTTTCTTTTTGGTCTCTGTTATGGAACCTATACCTTTCTGCAATTACCAATGGTTTTGGAGCATAATGTGACCCCAGGATTTCCACAATGTCACTGTAAGATTTAGTCTCTGGCTTAACAGGGGGCAGCAAACTGCATAGCAGAGAGTAGGTCTTAGCCCCTACAACACTTAAAAATATTGGCACCTTCTTTTCTTCTTTAATGTCATTTGCAATAACAAAAAGTTCAAAACGCTCAGTATATACCTGCCATTGCTCTATAGTCTCCTCAGAAGGTCCCAGTGGCCATGCAAGTGTAGCCATGGCTGTTGCACTCCCCCTTTTTTTTTTCTTTTTCAGTCTCTGGGCTCCTTGATCTTAGTTTCAGTTTGCACAGTGTAGCAGTCAGTTCTTACCTTCCAGCCAAAAAAAAAAGTTTGTTTTCTTACATTGACTTCTACTTCTTTTGTTGCTGGAGGCAGCACAGGTATCCCACCCTCATCGCCACTTGTTATGTCGTGGGGAGTTTCAAAGTATAGGAAGAAATCAGTGGAAATGCAGAGAGCGGGAGTAGTTGCAAGTGTCCATTTTATTGCATAGCACAGAACTAACTAGAATAAGCCCAGACTAGCTGGGCTGACTCCAGTGACCTACTCAGTTACTATAACAACAAGATCTATATCTACAACCCAATATACAACAGTGTAGACCACTGTTTCTCAACCTTTCTTTATAAAGTACCCCTTTAAAAAAATTGTAAGTACCCCCAGTGCCTACAGTTTTCAGACACATAACATTTTTTTCTACCATTGCAACACATTTGTTTAAACAACTTAATCATAGCCAGGTGGGTGATGACATTTTTGGGTGTAAAAAGTACAAAAATAAGAAAGTACTGTAAAACTTAAAACAAAAATTCAGTTTTCTCCAAATTTCAGTTCTGTTGACATACACTGCAGACTTCTCTCGAGTACCCCAAAGGAACTCGTACCACTGGTTGAGAAACACTGCTGTAGACATAGCCAGGGAGACATGGGGGCCCTGGTGTGGTCTCTCCTGTCTTCCCCAACGGGCCTCAAAGCTGAATGTATTCCTTCCTAGCCTTACGCAGAGCTTGTCTCTTACTATCAAGTCCCTCCCTCTCAGAGACACTGTTCAGAGAACTGGGACGTTTCTTCCCCCTTGGCTGCAGTCCTGAGGGTTTTTTATGTTCTCGCCAACACAATGAGCCCGCCCCAATCCTTTCACAATCTCCTGGGGCAGATCATGCCAGTTCACATACAGCCGCCTTTCCTTCTCTTCACAACACCAGCACCACCAGAGGAGAAAGGTAAAGTGAGTCTTCAACTCTATGACCTGTAACTGTTAGCAGTTTGTTTGTCTGTTCTGCTGTCCCCGCACACAGCCAGGCAGAGCAGCCTGGCTAGTGCTGGTGGCATTTTTAATTGGATTTGACGTTGCAAACTTCCCAGACCGGAATGTTCAATGCACAGTTTTTTCATTTTCCCCTTTAAGACCTGGGCGGAGGAGCAGGGTGCACTCAGGATGGAAATGACTGCAGGCGTTGTTTGAAAACGGATTTATAATTGTATTGTGGCTTCAACACGTCTCATTTTGCTTTAGGGCAGCAGAAATGGTCAGTGTTACATACACCAAGCTGGGGTTTTGTAAAAGCAGAGGGAGCTGGATAATGAATTGTCTGCTGGTTTACAGAGGAGTTTAAGATCCACAGTGGTAAATTACTTGCTAGCTTACAGCATCCAGTGTCATTTGACTTGCTCTAAAACATGTGTGTGCAGCAGCTTCTGAAAGGAGCACAGCAACTAAAATATTTTTCATTTGCTCTTTTCAGAGGAAAATCAGCTCTGAAGAGACAAAACTGAACTTTCCTCTCCTGCCTGGGGTGTTGGTGGGATTTCAGAGGGATCGTGAGGGATGATGAGAGGTGACACTGTCAGTCATTTGGGAATGCTTGAAAGCCACCTGATTTCAGGCAGACTATCTCACACACACACTGAAGAACAGCAGCGTTTGCCCCTGTCACTAACGAAATGTCCTTACTGCTTGAAGTTTGTTGTTCATTCAGGGAATGAGAATGCTGTGTCATGACCATTCCTTCTGGTCATGGTGGTTACAGCCCTGTTGCCTTGCATGGCTGAAAGTTTTATTATTAACTGGTTCTGGGTCATAGAACACGGTTATCTGGCTTGCTGCAGATAAGTTAGATGCATTGACTAGAAGATTTACCCCACATCCTTAACTCAAATATTTTTTTGTTTTTCTTCATTTAAATCTTTGCTCTGGTGTGGGGCTGGGGGTGAGGGGTTCAGTATGCAGGCTGCCCTGGGGAGAGAGGACTACTCTAGCTCTCTCATCACAGCAGGTTGGAGCCAGGTGAGAAATGCGTATCCACTGCTGCTTGCAGCAGCAGCAGGCACAGCCAGGAGAGGGGTGCATATCTCCCACTGAGGGGGACAGACAAACTCTCTCAAATATATAGTAGATAGTGGTACCTTTCTCCACCTCTGCTCCCTGCTGCTTGGTGGGGTTATAGCTGTCCTGGTCCCCATCTCTGGCCCCTTGTTGCCCCCCTGTGGTTATTCTACAACAGGGGTGACCAACCATTTTGAGACAAAGGCTACGTCTAGACTGCAAGCTTTTTTTCGGAAGAAGCTTTTCCAGAAGAGATCTTCCGGAATGACTTCTTTCAAAAGAGTGTCTACACAAGAAAAGTACAACGAAAAAGCAATCTGCTTTTTCAAAAGATAGCATCCACATTCATTGGACGCTATTTTGCATTGCTGTTGTGATTACTGTGGATGGGGTGACCACCAGGGCACCCCTCCTTTTTCCTGGAGGCCTCTTCTTTTGAAAAAACACTCTCTTCCACATCCATACATGCATTTTTCTGAAAAAGCTTTTTCAGAAAAAGGCTTCTTCCTCCTAGAAAGAGGTTTACCGCTGTCAGAAAAACCCCTCCGTTCTTTCAACTTTCTGTCGAAAGAACGCAACAGCAGTGTGTAGGTAAGTGTAGTTTTTCCGGAAAAATGGCCGTTGCTCCAGAAAAACTCTGCAGTGTAGACATACCCTCAGAGCCAAAATAGCTGTGGATAGAGTGCAAAGAGCCACATATTATATATGTATAATCATTATATATGTATAATCATTTTTAATATGTCTAGATAGCTAGATAGATAGATATAGTACACAAAATGTATTGATAAAAATAACATTACAGGACATTTGAGACAAAAAACAATAAAAAAGTCTCTAGTCACTTAAAAAATTCACAGCCAGTCCATAAATATTCAGAGAACTTGACAAGGAACAAACATCAGATAAAAAAAAACTCTTTGAGAATACATTCTCACACTAAAAATAAGCATCCTCATCATGTATTTTAAATTTATCACTACTGCCCTGTTATGTCCTGTGAGTTTTTAAAAATTAAACTGAACTGAGAAGTAAATCAGCACAATTTTAAGTCCCTGTTTCACTCCAGCTTGTTGAGCTCTGGTATGGGTTTCTCATTTTTTTTTACTTATGAAGATTATGGCTTTTTTATAGTTCTAAAACTTCAGGTCTGTCCCAGACTGCAAATATGACAGGTTCAAAAACTATACGGGAGAGACTCATATCTCAGAATAATTGCTTCAGCCTGGTAAACAATAGCCTTTGAATTTTTTTTAAAGAAACATAGTGTAAACCAGGTACACCCTGATTCTTTTTTTTGCCCTGGAATTTAAATATGACATCTGTGTTGGCTGCCTTATTCTGCATCCATGAAGAGTTTGAGTTTAAGGTGCTTCAGTCCCCTCGCTCTAACCCAATGCCCACCCCTCCCCCAGATCTAGGCACCCCCAGCACCCCATTCTAACCCAATCCTCCTCCCATCCCACAGACCCAGGCACCCCCAGTCCTCCCGCCTACTCTAACCCAATGCCTGGGTCTCACCGGAGCTGCCGCTGCCACCACAGCTGCAGCCACGTGCTTCTCCCTCCAGGTGCTGGGCCACGTGAGCAGAGCAGCCATGAGCAGTCCAGGCACATGGCTCCGAACTAGCAAGAGCCACATTTCTTTGAGCAAAGAGACACATGCAGCTCAAGAGCCACGGGTTGGTCACCCCTGTTCTACATTTGATGAGAAACAATCACATTCCGGGCACATCCCATTGTCCTGGCCCAACCAAACCCTCACCTTGCTTGAAGTTATGAGAAGAAGAAGCTGCCTACTAAATTTGGTGGTCCTAGCTCTTACCATTTAGGAGGAGATCTTGAACAAATGGACTCACGGATGAACGGACAGCTAGACAGACAAGCTCTCTTAAATATACAGTAGACTCTTTTTAGGGCATAATAGTTTTGAACCCCAGATTTCACAAAATGCAGTTTGTGAGATTTTCATAGGTGCTCAGTGTTGGCCTTGCTTGGGAGTTGTTGGAGTTCACCCTCCCTCCAAGGGGTATGTCTATACTGCACTGTGTCCATGATGGGGAGGGTTCCAGCCTAGCCCAAACATCTACACTGCAGTTTTATAGCTTGAGTCAGCTGATGCAGGCCAGCGATGAGCGATTAATAACTGTGCAAACGCATCCTTGCAGTCTGGAGCAATAACTTACTCCAGGCTCTGCGTTCCTAGGGCGTAACAGTCCATCCTTGGTGACTGAAGTTTCTGTGCCACTGGGTCTGTGCATTAGTACATGCCCAGTGTATGTAAGGAATAGGTGTGGAGTGATGGATTCTCCACATGTTTGCTTGATGAAAGCACTACTAGGAAGCAGCCTGAACTAACCAGGGGTCTCTCCTGGGAGAGGACTTATTACAAGAAACTATTAATATTATTTTTATTATGGTGACTGCTAGATAACAGACAGCTCATTGTGCTAAGTGCTATTCAAACACATATCAAGGCAGGTCCTGCCCCCAAAGAGTCTAAATAGACAAAGCACGTGAGAAAGGCACTATTATCTTCTCCACTTTGCAGATGGGGACTAGAGGCACACAGAGGTTAAGTGGCTTGTCCTAGAACAAGATACAACTGAAAACAGACTCTAGGTTTCCTGTGTCCGCACCCATCACATACAGCAGGATCACAGTACGTGGGTCTGACCTGCTACAGAGATTTGTTCCTTTGCTTCTCTCCAATCTTTAAAAGCAATTTTTGTGATACTGAAGAACAAGCTGCTTTGTTCTTTCAGATAATAAAAAAGGTGGCATGATTTTGGAGGGGGAGACCTGAGAGAGCCTGCAAGTCACACTTCTGCAGACCCCAACTCCATGTACACTTTTGTTGTGATAAAGGAGCCCATAGGTAGGAAAGCTGAGCAACAAACTTATTCAAGGCATGCGGCTGTCTGTTATCTTATGTTATGAAATGTGGTTCGGTGGGTGCTCATCAGACATTCCATTGCTGCCTTGTTTTGTAATGGAAACAAAGCCAAGGGCACGCACGATTAAACACTTGGAGAAGAACAGGCCAGCTGCAAAAAAACACAAACAAACAAACAAACAAACGAAAGAAAGAACGAACGAACGAACAAACGAAAGAAAGAAAGAAAGAAAGAAAGAAAGAAAGAAAGAAAGAAAGAAAAAGAAAATATTCCCTCTGGCTGTGTCTATACTACCAGCTTATTTCAAAATAACCTTATTCCTCTTCACAAGCAAGGCTATGTCTACACTACAAAGAAAAGTCAGAAAAAGGTACGCAAATGGTGAACCACAATTTGCGTATCTTTTTCCATTTTTTTCCCAAAGAGGCTTTTCTGACATTTGGCCCATCTACACGGGGCCAAATGTCGGAAAAAACTCTTTCAGATCATCCCTTCTTCCTCATGAAATGAGGTTTACAGGGATGCTGACAAAGTGAGTCCGCTTTTCCGACTTTTTCAGAAAAGTGGACATGTTGCTTGGATGCGGCAGAGCTTTTCCGGGATACCAGAGGTATCTGTAGTCTAGATGTACCATAGGAATTATTATTTTGAAATAACAGGCTTGGTAGTGTGGACACTCCCCTGGTTATTTTGAAATAAGGGGAGTGATTTTGAAATAACTCCCCCCAGTATAGACATGCCCTCACATTCCATGGAGTGTCAGAAAGCACTGGGAACATAACAGTTGTATGTCTAGCCGCTCTCCCATCTATGCTCTGTTGACCTCTTCCCCACAGCATGGCTTCACCAGATTATATTCGGCAGGACTGGAGGACAGTCCACGACATTCCAATGGTCTGCGCATTTTCATACAACTGGGAAAGGATTGACAACTTCCAGAGCAGGCCAGATGACATTGTGATAGTCACGTACCCCAAATCTGGTGAGTTTTTATGGCTTTCAGGGTTGGGAGCCAAAAATGAGCCAGGCCCTATGGTCCTGGAAATGTAGTGGGGTCCCCTGAAGCCCTATCATGTCCCCCTTCTGAAAACAAAGCAGCTCCAATGATTCACAATGGTTAACTAACAATATCAAGCAAAAATGCCAAGGAGTCTTCCCAGCATTTCACAGCTGCCAGCCTACATTTCACTCACTGGAAATGATCCCATCAAATGTAACCCCAAGACCTTCTGGACTGGGATGTATTCCTTTCTTAAATGAACTTTCTATGGCCTTGAGCAGCTGAAAGGGGAACATCTCAGGCACCGCACAGGGACAGGGAGATGGATGGGCATTTCCCCAAACTAAAGGGACAGACTGAACGTAATATTTCCCTGGGCTTTCCTAGTGTTTGGTGATGTGCCTTGCTAGGCTAGAGACTCTGAGTCCCAGGTTAACGCTCTCTGGGTTGTCAGGGGCTGGAGGTTTTGTGGTCCTGGGATAACTAAAGGGCGGCGTCTAGACTGGCATGATTTTGCGGAAATACTTTTAACGGAAAAGTTTTTCTGTTAAAAGTATTTCCGCAAAAGCGTGTCTAGATTGGCACGGATGCTTTTGCGCAAAAAGTGCTTTTGCGCAAAAGCATCCGTGGCCAATCTAGACGCGATTTTGCGCAAGAAAGCCCCGATCGCCATTTTAGCCATTGGGGCTTTTTTGCGCAAAACAGTTCTTCGCTGTCTACACTGGCCCTCTTGTGCAAGTATTCTTGCAAGAGGGCTTTCAGCGGAGCGTGAAAGTATTTGCACAAGAAGCACTGATTTTGTACATTACAAAGTCAGTGCTCTTGCGCAAATTCAAGCGGCCAGTGTAGACAGCTGGCAAGTTTTTGCGCAAAAGCGTCTGCTTTTGCGCAAAATCTTGCCAGTCTAGACGCAGCCGAGTTGTTTGGTTGCTGAAGCAGTGAGATTGATGGGTCTGAAGGACTGACATTCTTCTTCGACAAACTGACCTCCGTCGTGCAGTGCGTCAGAGCCCAGGTGCTAGAGAAAAAACAAATTGAGGAACCCTTGAATGTCTTGACAAGCAAAAGGTTTTTGGTGCCGAGGGGCAGGAGGTGAATTGTGAGCTATATGACGGATAATGTTTTTTTACCTGTTTTTGCAGCAGTTTCTGTCACCCTCACTCATGCTGATTAGCTCCCAGACTGAGGTAATATTAACTGTGAGCAAGGACAGCAGGATCGGGCCCTTCAATCGCAGTGCAAGCTTTATTGAGTGGTTCATACATTTTATTTTTAACCGTAACAAAGCAGCAGGCTCAGAACCAATGGAATTCAAGGTCTGGAATTTTCCCCTTCCAGTGTGGGTGGTTTAAATAACTGGGGGGCCACAAGCATTCAGAATTCCAAATGCTGGTTCATGTTTCCAAATGAGGTCAGCTGCCCTTCCTTGTGTGAGGCAGCAAAGGTCTAAGGATTGGTCCAGCAAGGAACCAGGCACAATAAACCATCCTTGTGGTGACTATATGGTGCTGGCTCATAGGGAGGCAGGCAGGGGTTAGCACGGTGTTTCCCAACCAGGGTTCCACAGAACGCTAGGGTTCCACGGACCATCGTCAGGGGTTCCACGAGAAATTGTGGAATAAATACATAATTTTTTTTCTTGCAATGTAAGCTGACATATATATATATAACAGCTCTTTACAAATAAATTTTGTTGGCAATAATTTAGCAGTAATTGAATTGCGCTCCCTGCTGTCAACTTTTTCTGGCCAAGCAAACGTTTTCATAGGTAGGGGTTTCTCGGGATATGAAAAATTATTTTAGGGGTTCCTCCATGGGAAGAAGATTGGGAATCACTGCATTAGCAGAAGGAAAATTAAGGAGTGTGGGGATGAAAGAAAGGGCGGCATCCTAGCTCTTGTCCCACATCAGCTGGGATAGGCCACTCTGGTGTATTACACAAATGGTAAAATCCCCATGGGGCTGGAACTTGGTCTTTTCCTGTATCTTGTAGGCAGCTGCTGAGAACACGGAAGATGCTCACTGAAGACCTAGCGGTGGAAAATCAACTAGCACTTGTGTTGGCCTAGAAGGCTTCACCTCATCCCTGAAAAGGGGTGTGGTGGGACAGGGTTGCAGATTTGCCACCAAAAGAGACCTCTGGAGTGGGCTGCTTGCCCACGGTAGCAGTGTTTGACTGAGCTGCCAACTGTAGTATTCTGCTACAGACCAATGATATTCCACTGCTACCCAGCCTCAGGCCGGTGGAAGAGATGTAGCTAGAACAGGGGTTCTCAGAGTTCAGTGCACTGCAACCCCCTTCTGGAAACAAAAATAGCAACACGACCCAGGAGGGAATAACGAAACCTGCCGCCTGAAGTGTGTGTGGGGGGAAGTCAAACCTGAATCCCTCTGCACTGGTTGATGGTGGTGGGGAAGCCAAAAAGAGAGTTTGTAACTTGAGCCCCACTGCCCAGGGGTTCAGCCCCAAAGGGTGGGCTTAGGGTTTGGATTTGGCCTCACGTCCCAGCACGTCTAAGTCAACCCTGGCGACTCCATAAAAATGGGGTCATGACCCACTTTGGGGGTTTCCAACCCACACTGGAGAACCGCTTGGCTAGTGTTTGGAGGATCCAAAGTGGATAGACTGAATAACTACATGTGCTGCTGTCTTGGCTCGAAAGACAGTGGATGAGGTTCCTGACTGAGCAGATAAACTTGATTCTTGACTGAGTTTTTCTCTCTCATCTTGTTTCCAGGCACTACATGGATGAGTGAGATCGTGGACATGATTCTGAATGACGGAGATCCTGAGAAATGCAAGCGGGATGCAATTTTCAACAAAGTGCCCATGTTGGAATTTGCTGTTCCTGGAAAGATGCCACCAGGTAAGCATAACGCTTGTGGCTAGTGACTATTGGAGAAGATGGTCAGAGATTCAATGTGGCTGGCTTGCAGTTTCGGAGAAGAACGAAGGAATTCCTGATAGATCATTGCCCTGAGACTCAGGAGATCTGGCTTCTGTTGCCAAGTTTCAGTGACTCTAATGCACTTTTAGAAATGTTACCTTTAATGCCTTCTCTATCAGCATCAATTATCCCTGGGAACTTTTGCTTACCAGGTACAGAGCAACTAGACAAGAAGCCATCTCCTCGCTTAGTGAAAACCCACCTGCCAGTCCACCTCCTTCCAACGTCCTTCTGGGAAAATGGCTGCAAGGTAATCTGTGACTGGGACCTTAGGTCTTCTAGACCAGCGGTGTGCAACCCTTGGGGGTCGAGGCTGTCTTCCTGGGGGGCGCAGCAGCCGGCTGGCATTTTCTTTTCCCGGCTCAGCGTACATGTGGAGGGGGAAGGGGTGGTGGCAGGGGAGTGTACTGGTGATTTAAATTAAAGGGGGCTCAACAAAATGTTCCTGGTGGGTTTTTTTTGCTCAACAAAAATTCTCCCGGCTCTGGGGGTTGTGAATGAAAAAAGGTTGAGCACCACTGATCTAGCCTATAGGCCGACAGTGGAAATATGTGCCTTGAAGACACAGAATATTTATACTGGTCCCACCCTCTGCCAGGTTCTTCTCCCTCATTTTTACCCACTGACTCTTCTCAGGTGGGAAGAGTTGTTGTTGTTGTTGTTGTTTTTTTGGTGAGTTGCTATGGTGATTTCTACCTAGGGCAGCATGCTGGCAGCTTTACCTGTACAGCATTGGGAAGCAGGTTTATATTCATAGTTTGGCTGTGATTTTCAAAGATCTCTAAGGGATGAGAACATCCAGTTCCCTTTAAATTGGCCTCATGGGATTCCAATGCCTTTAGAGAACTTTCACTCAGTTTTGAGTAAGATGTTTTTCTAGCCACCAGGTTTGCAGGCTGTCCCTGGTATCTGGCAATCAGACTGGGTTCTTTCTGGCTCATGCTTCATCATGAGGAGGAGGGAGAAAAATTGTTCTCCTTATCCTCTGATGATAGGACAAGAAGCAATGGGCTTAAATTGCAGCAAGGGAGATTTAGGTTGGACATTAGGAAAAACTTGTCAGGATCATTTTGTATCCACATCTGCATCTGTAGCTGCAAAAAGGATCCATGTCTATAAGTATCCACATTAGTTCATTTTAGTTTTATGATCAATAACAAAGATCCTGGAAAGAAAACTCTACCAACATCACCGTCTGTAGAAAACCCATGGTCTGAAAATCCTGCTTCCGAGGCAAGCATGCTTGGCTTGACTGGTGTTACCCAGACATAACTGGGGAAAATGTGGTCCTGCAATTGCAAGTCAACTAATAGTTCTGTTTGATGATTCAAGAGACAGAATACAATCCAGCTTGCCCCCCTGTAGCTATATTGGGCCTGCAGCTGTGATGTGTTTTGCCACTATATAAATGGCTATGACTGAATACACGTGGGAGCTGCTGCATCCAGGGGAGTAGGAGGATGTGCCCCAAGAACAGAGCAGATGGGTAATGCAATGTTTCTATCCTTCAGAAGTAGGCCAACTTGCAACTGAAGATCTGTAGGAGGCTTCCTAGGAGATGCACAGAATTAGCTAATCTCCCAGGCATCCTGGTAAAAATCCCTCCTTGGTATACACCACCCACTTTGGGGGTAATATTTGTCCCTTGGTGGAGTACTAGTGCTAGCAGAGTCTCCAATCCTGTGGAGGCCTCTGTACTTCCTGACACTAGCAGAAATGATAGGATAGGATTTTGCTGATAGGATAACAAGCCTTGTGGATAAGGGGGAAGTGGTAGATGTGGTATAGCTAGATTTTAGCTATAAAATTAGTCTCACACGATCTTCTTGTCAATAAACTAGGGAAATACAATATAGATGGGGCTACTATAAGGTGGGATCTGTTTTGGGAGGCGCTGATCAGGCCTTCGGACCACGTGACCAATCCAGCAAAGTGCCTGATCAGCGCTTCCCAAAACAGATTCTGTTTTCTGAGCTGAAGGAAGGACAGAGGAGCGTTGGGGGCCAGAGGAGGTGATTTAAGGACATGTTGAAGGCAAACATGAAAAAGTGCAGTATCAGTGTCGACACTTGGGAGAACCTTGCCCAGGACCGTTCCCAGTAGAGAGCGGTAATCCATGAGGGGGTGGTGCAATTTGGGAGGTCCCGCGGCAGTACAGATGAGGAGAGGCAGAGAAGGAGAAAATTGCTGCAAAAACTGCCCCGCGTCCCTCCAATAGCCACCAGCACCTGCCCCTTCTGCGATAAGACCTGCGGCTCCAGAATTGGGCTGGTCAGCCATCTACAGATCCACAAATAGGAGGAAGACGTCCTACTCATTATCAAGTGACCGCTGAGAGAAAGAGAGAGAGAGAGAGAGAGAGAGATTATAAAGTGGATGCATGACTGTTTGGATAACCATTTCCAGAGAATAGTTATCAATGATTCACAGTCAAACTGAAAGGGCATAATGAGTGGGGTACCACAGGAATCAGTTCTGGGACCTGTTCTGTTCAATATTTTCATCAATGATTTAGATGATGGCATAGAGAGTACACTTGTAAAGTTTGCGGATGATAAGCTGGGAGGGGTTGCAACTGCTTTGGAGGATAAGGTCATAATTCAAAATGATCTGGACAAACTAGAGAAAGAGTCTGAGGTGCAAGGATGAAATTCAATAAGGACAAATGCAAAACACTCCACTTAGGGTATGTCTAGACAGCAAGGCTATTTCGGGATACCTCTGGTATCCCGAAATAGCTACCCCGCATCCAAGGAATGTGTCCGCTATTTCAAAATAATTTTCAAAATAATGGACACACTATTTCAGCATCCCTGTAAACCTCATTCCATGAGGAATAAGGGATGTCTCGAAATAGTGCTTTATTTCAAAATGTGGTGCTGTGTAGATATACCAAATTTTGAAATAGCCTATTTCAAAATAAAATTGAAATAAGATACACAATCTGTGTAGCGCAAATTGCATATCTTATTTTGATTTTAGAGTGCAGTCTAGATGTACCCTTAGGGAGGAACAAACAATTTCACACATACAAAATGGAAATGACTGTCTAGAAAGGAGTACTGTAGAAAGGGATCTAGGGGTCATAGTGAACCAAAAGCTAAATATGAGTCAATAGTGTGACGCTGTTGCAAAAACAGCAAACATGATTCTGGGATGTATTAACAGGAGTATCAGAAGCAAGAGACAAGAAATAATTCTTCCACTCTACTCTGTTTTGATTAGGCCTCAAATAGAGTATTATGTCCAGTTCTGGGTGCTACATTTCAGGAAAGATGTGTACAAACTGGAAAAAATACAGAGAAGAGCAACAAAAATAATTAAAGGTCTAGAAAACATGACCTATAAGGGAAGACTGAAACTATTGGGTTTGGTTACTCTGGAAAAGAGAAGACTGAAAGGGGAAATGAGAACAGCTTTCAAATACCTATAAAAGTTGTTCCAAAGAAGAAGGAGAAAAATTATTCTCTTTAACCTCTGATAATAGGACAAGTAGAAATGAGCTTAAATTGCAGCAAGGGAAGTTTAGATTGGACATTAAAAAAAACTTCCTGCCTGTCAAGGTGGTTACACAATAAAATAGATTCCCAATAAAATAGATGGAGGTAGTAAAATCTCCATCATGGGAGATTTTTACGAGCAGGTTAGACAGACATCTGTCAGGGATGATCTAGATGGTGGTTGGACCTGCTGTGAGTACAGGGGACGGGACTAGATGACCTCTTGAGGTCCCTTCCAGTTCTAGTACCCTATGATTCTATGAAATGGGTGGTGTTGTTTCCCCATTTTTACAGATGGGGAAGATGAGGAACAGAGAGATGGACCCAAGACCCAGAAAGAGTCACTGAAAAGGTTAGGATCAGAGCCAGGGACAGAGCTTCTGTAGCTTCCAATCCCCTGCTCAGTCCCTGGTGCTCTACTAAGGAGCAGCCCTAGACTAGCTGCCAGCATCTGGCGTCCTAGGCGAACCATGCAATCGGCGCCCCCACCTCCAAACCCTGCAATGATATTGCACCACCATTTGGCGCCCCATTTAACTTGGCGCCCTAGGCGACCGCCTAGTTCGCCTATATGGACGGGCTGCCCCTGGCTCTACTCTCAGACTGCAGCACCCAGGTGCTTTAAATCCCTGCAGCTTTAATTTGCCCTTTCCTGAGCCAGCATTTGGATCGCCTGCACTATGGTTGGGAGTTTGAAAGTAGACAAAGGGAATTAGGCACCAGCTTCGGAACCTTTGGAAATCCAAGTCTTGAGCCACTCAGAACTCAAGGCCACGGAGGCAACTTGGATTGTTCTCTTCTTCCTTCTGCAGATGATCTATGTTGCCCGAAATGCCAAAGATGTAGCTGTCTCCTACTTCCATTTTGACCTGATGAACAAGCTGCATGAAGACCCTGGCACGTGGGAGCAATATATCGAGAAATACATGGCGGGCAGAAGTGAGACCAACATCTCTTAGCTATTTGTGTTCCCAGGGTTTTAAATTGATGCTGCTTGAAGGAAAAGAGACCTACAACTTCAGGGGAATTTTCGAGGCCAGGACCTGCCACTTGCTAGAAAAATAGGATGCTGTGCCTGTCAGTGTGCTCTCTATGTACTAAAGTCCAGTGGGAAATGAGGGAGGGAGTTTTCCTATTAGACCAGAAAGTTTGAGAAGCCTTCACTCCAGTCATGCTCCCTTCAGAGGGAGCAGTGATTGGGGAATCTGTATAGCACTGGACACTGGCCCAGACCATATTTATCTATCTATCTATCTAAGAGCTTGTGCCTCTGTCTGTCTGTCCGTGAGTCTACTGTCCGTCCATCCGTGAGTCCCTTTGTTCACCTCCTAAACAGTAAGAGCTAGGACCACCAAATTTGGTAGGCAGCTTCCTCTTTTTGTTAGTTAACACAAGATCAGGGGTTGATTGTGCCAGGACAATGGGTTGTGCCTGGAATGAGATTGTTCTCCAGAACATGGAAAGGGAGGGGGCTGATAAGAAGGTCAGCTATACTGCAGTGACTATGGAGGGCGGCCGCATAAGGATGAGAGGAGACAGCTGGGGCTGGGACTCACCATACTGCAGGCCAGCAGCCTAGGTAATTGGTCCCCTCTGCCCGAAACCCCTCCCACCAGCCCTCAGCCACAGCTTGCTGCCCCACCCTTCCCCAGCACAGCCAGGGCTGCCCAGTGCAGCCTTCCCCACTCCTGCATGAGCCCCCTTTCTGCCCAACAGGCTGGGCCCATAGAGAAGCCGGAGTGTGGGGTGTGCAGCCCCCCAAAGCGCTGGGGACTAGCTGGCAAGTGGGATGCATGGCCTCCACTATCCTGGAAGAAGCCAGAGGTGGGATCTGAGCCCCCTGGCTCTGCAGAGAAGCTGGTGGCCACTCTCCACCCCCTGCCCAGAGTCCCCTTCCTCCCAACCTTCCCCTGAGCCCTCCATCCCCTCTTCTAAGCCCCCCCAACTTCCTGCCCTGACTCCTGCACCCCCAGCCCTTGCCCTGAGCCCCTCCTTGCCCCAACCCTGCCTTCTGCATCCCCACACCTCCAGCCTCCTGTCCTGAGCCTCCCACATTCCCAAACCCCTGCCCTGACTCCTGCACCCCCCATAACCCTTGCCCTGAAGGACCTGAGCAGTGCCAGGGAAATCTTCTAGTATATTAGGGAGAGAAGTCCTCAGCAGCTGTGAATCAGCAGAGCTGCACTGACATCGGCGGAGCTGTGGCCAATGTACACTAACTAAGGAACTGGCCATGGACTGTAATAAAGTGAAGCTGATTTACACCAGCTGTGGATTGGGCCATTGACTGCATTGAAAGTGTGCCAGGAGATCTGTCCCTAAGCTGTATTTATGTACGAGCTAGCTAACACCTAGTGCCTGCTCCGGTCATTAAATAGCACATGAAGATCCTAACCTGACCGTGCAACCAATGAGGTCAAGTATCTGACCCAGTGTATGGAAACCACCCCAAGGGTGGTCTGTGCACAGTAACACGATTTGCATAGGGTGTCATAGTAACAGCACACACAACGCATTTCAGGGGCGTAGGCCAAAAGGGCACGTGGCCCCCAGTTACCTGACACGCTCACGTCTCTAATCCCATGCACCCCTCTTCCTCTAAGTTCAGTTGCGTATGGGTCCTGGTACGAGCATGTGAAAGGCTGGTGGGAGAAGAGAAAGGACCATCCCATCTTGTACCTGTTCTATGAGGACATGAAAGAGGTGAGAGGGCAACAGAGACACACTTGGGGGGTGTAGCAGTTTGGGACTGCCTGCCATGGCACCTCCTGCTGGCCACTCCAGGAATTAGTTCGGTCCAGTCTCAGAGTGGCCTCTCCGGGCGGTATCTCTCCTGCTGTTACCCACACTCTGGGGACCCCATTACCCTAAGCCACCACTTGCCTCAGTGACCCACTGCCATTCATCATCAGCCCCTTCCCTCAGGGGCAAACTGTGGTCTGAACTGGGTTGCACCTGCTTCCTATTCCTGCCCTGGCTGCTCCTCTGCAGCCCTAGGGCCTCCCTGGGCCCCTGTCACTGGGCCTCAGCCTGGGGTTTATTCAGGCCCAAGCTTCCCAGCCTTTCCCCAGCACTGCTCTGTCTATGGTACCACTGCCAGCAGGCAGCTAGGTTCCTCCCCCTCCAGAGCCGGAGTAAAAAGTGGGCTCCTGCTGGCCAGCCATCTCTTTATACAGCTCTGCTGGGCTCTGATTAGCTGCCTCAAACCTTCTGCCAATTGGCTCCCAGCTTCAGCCCTCCAGATCTGGCCCTAAGAATTATATGACTGGCTGGGGAAGATGTGGCTGGAATTAGGCTCCTACTGAAGCGGCCATCTCCATCACTTTCTAAATAAATGATATATTACACCACCACCAAAACTGAACATTACTTGGATTGCAAATTCAAGCGTTCAAAATTAAGGCCGTGCTAGAATTCAGGTTGCCTGTGCAATGTGCTAATACTAGGGAGAGAGATGAGGAAGGGTGTTGTCTTTTGACTGTTAGTCTCCTTTCTCTTTTGGGAAGGGTGTAAGAAATGGGTGCAAGGTTGATCAACTGTATCGCTGGATATTGGTTTTGATGTAAAGAAAGAACTAAAGTTTCTGGTGCCTCATAGAAGTGCTAGACTTTCACTGCATTACATGCTGATGGCTGCTTTCTCCTGACGAGGGGAGTAACTGGTTCGCACCACACACCTTCCGAAGTGCCACTTGTCTTTCTGTAGGATCCAAAGCGTGAAATCCGCAAGGTGATGATGTTCCTGGGGAAGGATCTGAAGGAGGACGTTCTTGACAGGATTGTCTCTCACACTTCATTTGAAATGATGAAAGAGAATCCCACCACAAATTATAAGATGGCCCCAAGTGATGTAATGGACCACAGCATCTCCCCTTTTATGCGCAAAGGTAAGGATTCACTCGGGTACTAGCAACCATTATTCTCCTCGTTTGTAACAGGATGGTACTTTTTATCCCGTTTTCCTTCGTAAGCTACCCAGGCAGTATTTATATCTGATGGCTTTTCAGTGGCTTGTGGAAAATAAATTGGTGGCACCATTGCTAGTGGATAGGTGTTTATATCTCACAGATGCCTTGGAGGAAGCACTGACTAGCAATCCCCGTCTCGTCAGAGAGACCAGGGGCTAAGTCCTTACCTGAAGAACAGAGCTGAGTGGGGTTGTGGAAGCCTGCACTCTGCTGCTGCTACCTGTTTGAACCTGATCTGTGAGTAAATGGAGGGGAGAGAGCCCGATTTCTAAGACTTCAGCTCCTGGTTAAACATCAACAGGAAGTGACTGAATTTTCCAGAAGCATCCAGAACAACAAGATCTGATGCATGTTGAACCCTTCTGAAAATCTGGCCACTTTGTTTACGTGGCTAAGTGGGAACGAAGTTCTTTCAGAATTTGGCCTTAACTCCCCACGTCTCCCTGTGGTGCCTTTGTCAAGCCTCCCATTCACTAGAAGAAGAAAAGCAAAGAAGCATGTTGGCAAGCAGAGACAAATGTGAACAATAATAATAGAACCTAAGGGTGGAGTAGAGAGAGAATGATACAGTCTGAGCCGTTTGGGACGAACTGTTTTCTGTTTACAGTGCAAAACTCAAAAGGCAGTTTTTGCTGGTCTCTAGTCACTACTGTAATAAACATGTTTACTAACAATAATACAGGTGAGAGGCAATAATTTTCATACCAAAATTATTTTTAAAACAATTAGTATGGAGTAGAGATTATGGTTAGCTGGTTTGCTTCCTTTTCTTGATGCCTTTTGTCCTCAGTATATGGAAAAGATATTCAAAGTGTTAGGCTGCTAGGCAGACCAGCTCTCCTTGCATATATCTCTGTTAGTGGAAATGGAGAGCGCTCAGCACAGAGTTTTTGGCTAATGAGAACTCAGTTTAATGAACGACATTTGTCTTTTGTGATGCATGGAAAATGTATTCACTTAACTGATCAGAGTCAAAGTCTGGCTTCAGCTACACTTTTGCAAATCTATAGGAGCTAGAGAAAAGAAAGCAACAGAGCAGAATTGAGACCACTAATGTTTTGTTGATACTCTTTTCTATTACCTTGCCCACCACTGGGAATGCCTTTGCTTTCATCCACTGTCTTCTTTGATTTAGGGATTGCTGGGGACTGGAAGAATCACTTTACTGTGGCCCAGAATGAGAGATTCAATGAAGATTATGAAAGGAAAATGTCTGGGACCACATTGCAGTTCCGAACAGAGATCTGAAGGAACCTGGCGTCTTCATGCTGTAGTTCTAGTACACTCGTCACTGTGGTTTCTTTTGCCAGTAGCTTTTGTTTATTCCTGCTTTAATCAACTAGAAGGAGCATATTGGGAAGTGTCTCTGGCCCACTGATAGCCAAGCACTTGAACCTGGAATCTTGGGTCATCTAGGTCAAGATGTGGATTATACTCCAGAACAGAGAGATTGTTTCAAGTGTTTGGGATTCTATATTGGGTCTGAGTAGCCGGGAAGCTCCCATCCAGACTCCCCAGTAAAATAAAGTTCTACCAGTCCCAAGGGATCGGAAACATTACCTGCCAGGTCAATAAATATTTCAGACCTTAACCCAAATACATGCTATAATACATTCTTAGTAATGAAACTAAAATATATTTAAAAAAAGAGAGAGAGTATGGATTAAAAAATCAATGTGCATACAGACATGAGTTCAGTTCTTGAGATTTCGATACATAATAGAGATGACAAGTCTCAGAGGGTAGCTGTGTTTGTATCCACACAAACAACAGGGAGTCCTGCAGCACTTTAGGCTACGTCTAGACTGCATGCCTTTTTCGATAGAGGCTTTATCGATAGATACTGTTGACAAAGCCTCTGTCGAAAAAGAGCGTCTAGACTACGATCAGTATTGTCGAAAAAGCAGTTTACATGCAATAGCGCCCTTTTTCGATAGATCTCTGTTGACAAAGGCATTCTTTCTCTTAAAACGAAGTTTACCGCCGTCGACAAAACTGCCGCGTTCTGTCAACTTACTGTTGACAGAATGCGGCTGTAGTGTAGATGCAGGTATAGTTGTGTCGACAAAAGGCCACTTTTGTCGACAAAACCCTGAAGTCTAGACACACCCTTAAAGACTAAGGGTGTGTCTACACAGCAAAGTTATTTCGGAATAACGGCCATTATTCCAAAATAACTATGCGAGCGTCTACACAGCAATTCCGTTATTTTGAAATAATTTCGAAATAACAGACGGCTTATTCCAACTTCTGTAAACCTCATTCTATGAAGAATAACACCTATTCTGAAATAGCTATTTCAAAATAAGGCATGGGTAGATGTTCCACTTCTGCTATTTCGAAATAGCCCCTCACCAACGCCATTCTAAGTTATTCCTCCTGGGGCTCTAAATCGAGATAGCATGTCTACATTAAGGAAGCCTGCCTCGGACTCATTTTGAGGCTTCCCTGCAGTGTAGCCATGCTATTTTGAAATAAGCTATTTTGGAATAACTATTCCGGAATAGCTTATTCCGAAATAACTGTGCAGTGTAGACATAGCCTAACAGATTTATCTGGGCAAAGACTACAATGGGCTCATAAAGGGGATGGTGCCAAGGAAGTGGGCCACTAGGGCTCTCTTAAGAAGTGATCCAATTTGGGACTCAGTATGAGAACTCCTGTATAAAATGACTGCTCCTTCATCTAGTTTATTCTGACAAAAATCATATTCTATAAATCTGACTTAAATTAAAAGTGATTAATTCTCCAGGTCTTAAAAGCAGCTGGCCAGTCATGGTTTTTTTTTACCTATTGATTACAGGAGGATCAATAAGGGTACTATTCCCATGGCACCTATTGTGGCTGACATGACTCAGCTCATTCGGAAGGTACAGGCTATCTCTAGATAGTTATTTGTCATTGATTTGGCTAATTGTTTCTCTGCTATTCCATTACACAGGATCGTTGTGCTTTTACCATACAAGAAACACCAATGGCCATTCACATACTTGCCCCAACGATTTCATCACGGTCCTGCTATTGCCCATACCCATGTTATTGATAGGTTGGATTGCCTGCAAGATCAACCCTGTGTAAATGATATTTTCATTTTTGGGGAAACAGAGGCACAGATACAAGAAACGGACTGAAAATTAGTACTCATTCAGAAATCACGTTTGAATGTGAGTTTAGAAAAAGCTCAGTTGGTCCTATCACAGGAAACATATTTGGGTATTGTTATCAGAAAAGAAGGGAGACAAATAGATCAAAGCAAAGTGAGAGCCTTGATCGAAATGCCAGTCCCTACAGATGAACGCTCTTTACAAGTTCTACCAAGGGGATTACTTTTTTTAAAACTCCACATTTATAAATATGCAGAAACCACCCTACCCCTATGGAAGCTCTTAAAGAAAAAGATCAGGGGGAATGGAGACTAATGTAGGATTAGCCCAGGAAACGCTAAACCAGAAAGCTTTAACTGCTCCAGCCCTCTGGTTTCCTGATGAGTCACAGCCTTTTGTAATTCGATTGTCTGCAAATGATGTGGCATTAGCTGCCACACTACTACGGAAAAATAAGAAAGGAAAATGTACAGGTTGCCTATGAGTCCAGAAAGCTTCAGGACATGGAGCTAACTGTCAATGGGGCAGGGGACTGGACTCGATGACCTCTCGAGGTCCCTTCCAGTCTTAGTATTCTATGATTCTATGAATTGTGAAAGAGAATGCCTGGCGGCCATTTTGACTGTACAGTCCTTTGAACCCCTCATGAGAACAGTCCCAATTACTGTTCAAAGAACTCATACTCCCTCGAATACATTCTGTCAGGTAAGGCGGGGGGGGGGGGGAGGGGGAGAAGGCTTCCATAACTCAATGGCACAATGGACACTTATCTTGGTCGATCGAGGCATTAACACTGAAATGGTGTCTACGCCGGACATGCTGACACATGCACTGATTGAAAAAAAAAGGAAATAGGTATGTATGTCTGGAAGTAACGCTAGAACAGAAAATCACATTAGTAGAAGCTCCTCCCTTAGAGGAAGTGGTTACAGTGACTCAGGAGAAACACCCTTGATTTACAGATGGGAGCTCAGTGATAATAAAAGGCAAGAGAAAAGTAAAATAAACTGCACTTAATTTGCAAGAAGAAGAACTGATACAGGGACATATGGATCACAGGTCCACACAACATGCGGAGCTCCATGCTATTTACCAGGTCCTAAAACAATATGAACACGCTCCTCAGTCAATATATTTTTAAGCAGATAGTGATTTTTGTGTGAAGAGGGAACACAATCTGGATGAATGATTGGGCAAGAAATTATTGGAAAGCTGCAGATGGGAAGGAAATTGCATATATAGAAGACTGGAGATGGATACATTGGTGCTTTAATAATAACCCAGGGCAATTAAAAATGAGGCACATAAAAGCATATAATAAAGGTACAAGTCTAGAGGTGATTTGAAACAACCAAGCTTACAGTATAGCATGCCATCACAAGGTGGCAGCAGTAACCAGCAGAAGCCAGAGTACAAATCTTAATCCAGTGTCTGGGTCAGAAACAAATATCTCAGGTAAGTATACCAGGTACAGTGGAAAGACAGGAGTTAATTAATGTGGTACATCAATTTCTGCATGAAGGGGCTGAAGGATCCTTAAGGAGGTTAAAGCACGCTAGTGGAGAATGTGGAAGACGATATTAAAACATGGGTGAGGAATTGTGTATGATAAACTTAAAAAACAACAAATGGTCTGGTAGCACTTTATAGACTAACAAAACATGTAGATAGTATCATGAGCTTTCGTGGACACAGCCCACAGAAAGCTGGCTAGATTGTTGGGTCCAATGGGTAGTGATCAACGGCTCGATGTCAGCTTGGCGGTTGGTTTCTAGCGGAGTGCCCCAAGGATGTGTTCTTGGACCGGTTTTGTTCAACATCTTTCTTAATGACCTGGATGAGGGGATGGATTGCACCCGCAGCAAGTTTGCAGATGACACTAAGCTAGGGGGAGAGGTAGATATGCTGGAGGGCAGGGATAGAGTCCAGAGTGACCTGGACAGATTAGAGGATTGGGCCAAAAGAAATCTGATGAGGTTCAACAAGGACAAGTGTAGAATCCTGCTCTTGGGACGGAAGAATCCTAAGCATTGTTACAGGCTGGGGACCGACTGGCTAAGTAGCAGTTCTGCAGAAAAGGACCTGGGGATTACAGTGGATGAGAAGCTGGATATGAGTCAACATTGTGCCCTTGTAGCCAAGAAGGCTAATGGCATAATGGGGTGCATTAGGAGGAGCATTGCCAGCAGATCCACAGAAGTGATTATTCCCCTTTATTCGGCTCTGATGAGGCCACATCTAGAATATTGTGTTCAGTTCTGGGCCCCCCCACTATAGAAAGGATGTGGACGCATTGGAGAGGGTCCAGCGGAGGGCAACCAAAATGATTAGGGGGCTGGAGTGCATGACCTATGAGGAGAGACTGAAGGATTTGGGTTTGTTTAGTCTGCAGAAGCGAAGAGTGAGGGGGGATTTGATAGCAGCCTTCAACTTCCTGAAGGGAGGTTCCAAAGAGGATGGAGAGAGGCTGTTCACAGTAGTGATGGATGGCAGAACAAGGAGCAATGGTCTCAAGTTACAGTGGGAGAGTTCTAGGTTGGATATTAGGAAAAACTATTTCCCTAGGAGGGTGGTAAAGCACTGGAATGGGTTACCTAGGCAGGTGGTGGAATCTCCATCCCTAGAGGTTTTTAAGTCTCGGCTTGACCAAGCCCTGGCTGGGTTGATTTAGTTGGGATTGGTCCTGCCTTGGGCAGGGGGCTGGACTTGATGACCTCCTGAGGTCTCTTCCAGCTCTATGATTCTAGCCCGCTCATGATACCATCTACATGTTTTGTTAGTCTATAAAGTGCTACTAGACCATTTGTTGCTTTTTCAGTTTATCCTGTACAGACTAACTCGGCTACCCCCTGAAGCTTCTGAATTGTGTATAGTGTACATAGGATAATGCATGCCCCCCACACTGGCCAAAAATGGCCTGGACAGTGGCAAAGAGTTCAGATAGATTTTGCTGACAAATTACTATGGAGCAAAAAAGGTTTTTGGTATTTATTGGTAATCACTGATTTTTTTTCAAGGTGGGTGGAAACTTTCCCCACAAGCAATAACAGCATTCATTCCTTAATGAGGTGGTTTGCCACTCCTGAACTTATAGATTTGAATAATAAAGGAGCTTTCATGGAAAAAAATATTTCCAACAATATTACAGGCTGTAGGGATTAAACAATTTTCATATTCCACACAAGCCTCAATCCTTCAGGCAGGTGAAACACATGAATCATATGATAAAAGACGTGCTCCAAAAGATAGCAAATCAAACAGGGAGAGATTGGCCTGACAGTAGCTAATATCAGGGGCAATTTATCTGCAGCAGTAATAGGTTAAGAACAAAAATCCAGCTCTGCCAGATCATGTTTGGGCAACCCATACAGCTAATAATTTACTCCAGCCAATTAATTAAAGACTCAGGAGATGCGCCTGTGATGACACAGCGTAACTGTTTCCAAGGCTTAAAAGGTTGTAGGAAGACAAAACCACCCTGCAATCAATGTTCCCTCTATTTTCTCCATCCATGTGCAGATTTTTTCCACCCATGTACAGAATAAAATGTCTAGAATCATAGAACACTAGAACTGGAAGGGACCTCGAGAGATCATCGAGACCAGTCCCCTGCCCTCATGGCAGGACCCAGTACTGTCTAGACCATCCCTGATAGGCATTTATCTAACCTACTGTCAAATATCTCCAGAGATGGGGATTCCACAACCTCCCTGGGCAATTTATTCCAGTGTTTAACCACCCTGACAGTTAGGAACTTTTTCCTAATGTCCAACCTAAACCTCCCTTGCTGCAGTTTAAGCCCATTGCTTCTTGTCCTATCCTCAGAGGCCAGGAAGAACAATTTTTCTCCATCCTCCTTGTGACACCCTTTTAGATACCTGAAAACCGCTATCATGTCCCTTCTCAGTCTTCTCTTTTCCAAACTAAACAAGCCCAGTTCTTTCAGTCTTCCTTCATAGGTCATGTTCTCTAGACCTTTAATCATTCTTGTTGCTCTTCTCTGGACCTTCTCCAATTTCTCCACATCCTTCTTGAAACGTGGTGCCCAGAACTGGATACAATACTCCAACTGAAGCCTAATCAGCGCAGAGTAGAGTGGAAGAATGACTTCTTGTGTCTAGGAGCGGCCCTAGATGAGTTGCTGGCAACTGGCACCCTAGGCAAAACGCGTGATCGGCGCCCCCACCTCGAAAGCCCTCAACGGCTGTTTATTGTGGTGCCCTAGGCAACCACCTAGTTCACCTGTATTGACGGGCAGCCACTGCTTGTGTCTTGCTCACAACACACCTGTTAATACATCCTAGAATCATGTTTGCTTTTTTTTTGCAACAGCGTCACACTGCTGACTCATATTTAGCTTGTGGTCCACTATGACCCCTAGATCCCTTTCTGCTGTACTCCTTCCTAGACAGTTACTTCCCATTCTGTATGTGTGAAACTGATTGTTCCTTCCTAAGTGGAGCACTTTGCATTTGTCCTTATTAAACTTCATCCTATTTACCTCAGACCATTTCTCCAATTTGTCCAGGTCATTTTGAATTATGACCCTATCCTCCAGATTAGTCGCAACCCCTCCAAATACCAGCCTTGGCACCTATTCCCTATGTATTTAAAAAGCAACCACACATACAGGTACATATTAATATAAATTGGAAGTTGAATAATATCTTAATTCGACCAAAATGTGCCTCATTTCGTAATCCCATTTTCGGGCGGGAGGGTGTGTGTGTTCAAACTTGTCTGAAAGAGGTAGTTATCGCATTCAGTTATCGCTCTTTTGTAGACTCATCCGCATTCTAGAAAAATTTGGGACATTGTGCTAATGTGCGGTTTTATGCTGTAACCCAGTCAAAGCTCTGTCAGTAAATCGCAGCTTTCTTTTTCTGCACTATGAGTTTGTACCAGTTCAGCTCCATCAGTGGTTGGCCATCAACTGTTGCAGTTGGGAGAAATTTCCTAGACTAGGTCTACACTAGGGGATTAGTTCAAATTAAGATACGCAACTCCATTACGTTAATTATGTAGCTGGAATCAAAGTATCTTAAATTGCGTTTTGGTGCCGTCCACACAGCAGGAGGTTTATGGGAACACACTCCCCCTTTGAACTCCCTTGCCACTTGTAGGAGCAGGACTACCAGCACCGATGGGAGTACCCTCTCAGTTCGAATTAGCGTGTATTCACTAGACCTGTTCATTCGATCTCCAGAAGATCGACTGCCGGCCGCTTCAATCTTCTCTGGAGTGTAGACAAGCTCTTATGGATACTACTTCTGCCATAATAAAAGCATAAGCATGTGGTTCACTGAACAGTTACACATGTTCAAAAGCTTCAGAGGGGTAGACTTCTAATACTTCAGTCATCTGAAGAAGTGGGTTGTGCCCACGGAAGCTCATGATACCAGCTACATGTTTTGTTAGTCTTTAAGGTGCTACTAGTCTATTTGTTGTTTTTTAAGTTTTTCCAGTTACACGTGTGCCACTGCAGATATTTCCGTCTGATGCTAAGTCTGTAGGATTGCACTGTAACTAGCATCTCCAATTAGGAATGGATTGGGATTTAAATTATCATTCAGAAGTTGCTTTTTCAGAGCTGCTTGGAGTTTTCCCAGCAAGAAGAAACATTGTTTTTCAGCCAAAGTTCAGAATGTTCTTGACTTTGGATGGCTCAGAAGTGATTTGGAAGTAAAATAGAAATGTCATATACATCTAGGTCATGATTCATCAAAGAACTTAAATTGTACTTCAATTTTAGCATGTGCTTAAGTTCTATAGTCACCGTGGGAACTGTAACTCTGAATTTTGTAACTTCTGCGTGACTCTATCTCAATTTTAAAGAATCGCCATGGCCACTAATGCAGGTTAATTACTATGGAAATTATGATGTGTAATTCTAGAACTGTGAAACAGGTCTGAAGCATAACACCTGCAGTTTTCAGATTATTTATCTCATTTTCTTGCCATACACACCTTAAAAAACTTCTTTGCCAGTTAATCCTCTCAAAAGGCTTTTCTTCTACTGTTTGCATTACTGATAATCCGATTATCATCTTTGAAAAGTGATGATTGAGAATACTGGAATACTGAAACCTTTTTGCATCCATTAGCATTAGCTTTAATTTTACCTGGAGCTGTTTATTAAGAAGGAAGTTTTCAAAAAGCACCTGAAAGATGTAAAAGTACTGCTTCTGTTGACTTTCACAGGACTTGTGCTTTTAAGGATTTGTTGACACCACAAATAAAGGTATAATTGCAAAATGGGCAGGCATATCTGCCACTAGCTCTAATCTACCTGCCTTCAGGTAACAAGAGCAGCGCAGATGTGTCAGCAAAGGACTCCGGCAGAGATCGGCAACTCAAGTACATACCCAGAGTCCCCTGAGGGCTTGTGCCAACACATTTTCACAGCTTTTGCTACTTGCACTAACTAGATTTAAGTGAACACAGATATGCTTACCTGTGTTACAATCACACCATAATGTGTGGTGTAATTGTACCCTTATTCTCTTGTCTACATAGGACAGTTTCAGCAGTTGTGTGTGTCAACAGAGTAACACAGATACATTCCCCTGTGTGGATGCTTACTAGGGTATAACAGTGTTCACAGTGGAGAGTTAATGAAGGCAAGGCAAGGCACTGCCTACCCAAACAGACATGGGTGGCTCTGCTGATGTTCCTCTGCTCCTGCCTGCCTGCAACAGGCTGTCCCTGGCCTGGCACTGCAGGGGGAAGGGTGGCCGTGGGTCAGGTCTGGTAGTGTGGCTCCTGCTTCCTGGTCTCCATGGCTGCCCAACTGCCTGATGCTCCGAGGCTGGGAATTCTGGGGCCAACCAGCCACCCATCATGATGTGGGGCTCAGGCCACACTGCCCGTCAACCTGGCTCTCCAGGGCAGGGGGCATGGTAGCCTTAGGCAGGGGCCAGCCAGTGAGAACAAGAGAGGTAGCTGGGGATGCTAGACAGAGGCCCGTGGCTACAATGTTGACTGAGTGGGCTCTGGTGGGCATGGAAAACGTGGGGCCTTGGGCAGAAAGGTTGGGGCTAGGAGGGCTTCCTTCCTCAAGCCAGACATTCACCCACCACCCATGGGAATGCCCTATTTTGATTTAACCTAAATCTCTTCTGCTGGAACATAAACCGAAAAAGAGAGATGCTGTTATAGCAGAATAAGTGTCTACATGGGGTTGTAGTGGTGTGACAATATTGGTTTAAATTGACACCATAGGTTATACTGTCCCATGTAGACAAGGCCTTAGGCAGTGTTGAAAATCTTGATGCACTTTCACCTTTTGGCCTGATTTTACAGGTAGAATATGCCTCACATTTTAAAGATTTGTTTAAAAGGATGAAAGTGCAATGTTATGCTTTAAGGCCAACATTTTCTAAATTTTCTAAGTCTGCGTGAAGTGTATAAATAGGTGCCCCGCTAATCATAAGTGCTGCAGACCCCAGAGCTTGCACTGCAGTCCATGGAGTCCACGGGCCCCGGGAGCCACTCGGCATTTCTGAAAATCATAAATATGAACTACTAGAAGATTTACCCAGCATTGCTCGGGTGCTTCAATCAAATAAGCTTTGGTTTTCTTCATTTAAATCGTTGCTCTGCGGTGGGGCTGGGGAGGAGGTTCAGTATGCAGCCTGCCCTGGGGAGAGAGGGCAGCCCCAGCTCCATCTCACGCAACAGCTTGAGGCCAGGTGAGAAGTACCTGTCCATGGCTGCAGCGGGCACAGCCGGGGACAGGGTGTATGTCCCTAGGTAAGGGACAGACAGACACACAAACAGACAAATTCTCTGAAATGTATGATTGAAAGCTGTCCCTTTTTCCACCTCTGCTCCATGCTGCCCCCTGTGGTCATTCTTCAGTATAACTCTATCTAACCAGACTCCGCCCTTTTCATTTTATGAGAAACAATCACACAGTATTAGGGAGAGCAAAAGTCTATGTTCTGCAGTCATAGAAAGTCATCACAGGTTACATATAATGCATGGCAAAAAAGGTAACAGTATTCCTTTAATATTGTTGCTTAGATAGGTGTTTGATAGATATCTCTGGTGTCTCATTAAATATGTCTTTTATTAAATGTTTTATTTGTGTTGTTTATACTCTTCAAGTCTTAAAACACAAGCACACTTTCACAGCATCACAGCTGGCCTCTCTCTTCACTTTGTTCTCATGTCTGACAGACTCACTGGTGACACCCCTTACACACCCATGGGTGTACAGTTAGTAACAGTCTAGGAGCTGGAAGCAAAATGTAGCTCTCAGAAAGTCTGGGAGGTTCCATGAGATTCTACAAAGCTCCAGAACATTCTAGGAGGTTAGTGAAAAGTGAATCCACATAGGGAATACCCAAAACGTGCCACTTCAAACATTCTGTTTTCCCTTTTGTCACCGACAACTAAAACAGTCCCCTAGAGCCAGCAGCAGCATCAACTGCCCCGAATATGAAATAAGTCCAGAAGAAACACCTGCATTCCTCACCCCTCTTGGAACAGCCCAGGAGACACGGTGACGCTGGCATATTCTCATGCCGTCCCCAATTGCATTCCTGAGGGTTTTTTATGTTCTCGCCAACACAATGAGCCCGCCCCAATCCTTTCACAATCTCCTGGGGCAGATCATGCCAGTTCACATACAGCCGCCTTTCCTTCTCTTCACAACACCAGCACCACCAGAGGAGAAAGGTAAAGTGGGTCTTCAACTCTATGACCTGTAACTGTTAGCAGTTTGTTTGTCTATTCTGCTGTCCCCGCACACAGCCAGGCAAAGCACCCTGGCTAGTATTGCTGGGACACACATCCAGGAAGAAACCTGGGCATTTTTAATAGGATTTGACGTTGCGAACTTCCCAGGCTGGAATGTTCAATGCTCAGTTTTTTTCATTTTCCCCTTTAAGACCTGGGCGGAGGAGCAGGGTGCACTCAGGATGGAAATGACTGCAGGTATTGTTTCAAAACAGATCTATAATTGTATTGTGGCTTCAACTCACGTCTCATTTTGCTTTAGGGCAGCAGAAATGGTCAATGTTGCATACACCAAGCTGGGGTTTTGTAAAAGCAGAGGGAGCTGGATAATGAATTGTCTGCTAGTTTACACATGAGTTTAAGATCCACAGTGGTAAATCACTTGCTAATGTACAGCATCCAGTGTCATTTGACTTCCTCTAAAACGTGTATGCATAGCAACTTCTAAAAGGAAGAAGCAGCAACTAAAATATTTTTCAGTTGTTCTTTTCAGAGGAAAATCAGGTCCTTTCTTGCCTGGAGTGTTTGTGGGATTTCAGAGGGATCGTGAGGGATAATGAGAGATGACACTGTCAATCATTTGGGAATGCTTCAAAGCCACCTGATTTCAGGCAGACTATCACACACACTGAAGAACAGCACTGTTTGCCCCTGTCACTAACGAAATTTCCTTACTGGTTGAAGTTTGTTGTTCAGTCAGCCAATGAGAATGCTGTGTGGTCCTTCTGGTCATGGTGGTTACAGCCCTGCTGCCTTGCATGGCTGAAAGTTTTATGATCAAATAGTTTTGGGTCATAGTACACGGTTATTTAACTTGTTGCAGATAAGTTCTAAGTATGGACTAGAAGATTTACTCTGCATTGGTTGGCTCCTTAACTCAAATGTTTTGTTTTTCTTCATTTAAATCATTGCTCTGGTGTGGGACTGGGGATGAGGGGTTCAGGATACAGGCTGCCCTGAGAAGAGAGGACAATCTGAGCCCTCTCTCACCCCAGCAGGTTGGAGCCAGGTGAGAAGCACAAGCAAACTCTCTGAAATATATGGTAGATAGCTGTTCCTTTCTCCACCCTTCCCCCTTGTTGTCCCAACAGGGTTTTAGTGGTTCCAATCCCCATCGCTGGCCTATTGCTGCCCCCCTGTGGCCATTATATAGTATAACTGTCGCTTTCTGTTTGATGAGAAACAATCACATTTCAGGCACATCCCATTGTCCTGACACAACCAAACCCTGATCTTGCTTGAAGTTAGAAGAAGAGGAAGCTGCCTACCAAATTAGGTGGTCAAGCTCTTACCATTTAGGTGGAGTTCTCGAACAAATGGATTTGCAGACAGACACAGACAGAAACCTCTTATATATAATCAAATCTCTTTTCAGGGTGTAATAGATTTGATCTCCAGATTTCACAAAATGCAATTTGTGACATTTCCATAAGTGCGCAGTGTTGCTCTATCTTGGGCTGTGACTGTGTGTGCAGCCAGATACCTGGAGTCCACCCTCTGTCCTTGGGTTATATTTACACCGCTGTTAAATACCTGCAGGTGGCCCATGTCAGCAGAGTTGGGCTCACAGGACTGGGGCTGCACATTGCAATGTAGGACTAGTCCAGTTCAGACTTGGCCTGGAGCCCATGCTCTGGGAGTCCTTGATGGGGAGGCCCAAACAGCTTGAGCCTGCAAGCTTGAGTCAGCTGACACAGGCCAGCCATGAGAGTTTAACTGTAGACGTGCCCGTGGAGTCTGGAGCAATAACTTACTCCAGGCTCTGCATTCCTAGGGCGTAACAGTCCATCCTTTGGGACTGATGTTTCTGTGCCACTAGGTCTGTGCCTTAGAACACACCCAGTGTATGTAAGGAATAAGTGCGGAGTGATGGATTCTCCACATGTTGGCTTGGTGAAAGCACTAGGAAGCAGCCTGAACTAACCCAATGGTCTCTCCTGGGAAAAGACTTGCTACAAGAAATGATTAGTATTATTTTTGTTACGGTGACAGCTAGAAACCTTGATTAAATTCAGGGCTCCGTTGTGTTAGGTGCTGTACAAACACATAGCAAGTCAGCTGCTGCCCCCAAAGAGACTAAATAGACCAAGCACATAAGAAAGGGACTACTATCTTCTCCACTTTGCAGATGGGGATCAGAGGCACACAGAGGTTAAGTGGCTTGCCAGGAACAAGGTGCAGCTGAGAACAGACTGCGGGTTTTCTGAGTCCCCACCCATCACATACAGCAGGATCACAATACTTGGGTCTGACCTGCCACAGAGATTTGTTCCTTTGCTTCTCTCCAGTTTTTAAAAGCAATTTCTTGATATAGTTGTAACAAAGGAGCCCATAGGTAAGAAAGCTGAGCAACAAACCTTTTCATGGCATGCAGCTGTCTGTTATCTAATGTTATGAAATGTGGTGCGGTGCATGCTCATCAGAAATTCCATTGCTGCCTCAGTTTTTAATGGAAACAAAGCCAAGGGCACACATGATTAAACAGGTGGAGAAGGACAGGCCAGCTGCTGCAGTGAAAGAAAGAAAGAAAGAAAGAAAGAAAGAAAGAAAGAAAGAAAGAAAGGAAGAAATCCATCACAATCCATGGAGTGTCAGAAAACACTGGGAACGTAACAGTTTCCTGTCCAGCTGCTCTCCCATCTATGCTCTGTTGAACTCTCCCCCACAGCATGGCTTCACCAGAAGATAACTTTCGGCAGGACTGGAGGACAGTCCACGGTATTCCAATGGTCTGCGCGTTTTCATACAACTGGGAAAGGATTGACAACTTCCAGAGCAGGCCAGATGACATTGTGATAGTCACGTACCCCAAATCTGGTGAGTTTTTTTGGCTTTCAGTGTTGGGAGCCAAAATGAGCCATGTCCTATGGTTCTGGAAGTGTAGTGGGGTCCCCTGAAGCCCTATCATGTTCCCCTTCTGAAAATGAAGCAGTGGTAATGATTCACAGCTATTGCTAACAATAACAAGCAAGAATACCAATGCACCTTCCCAGCATTTCACAGCTGCCAGCCTACATTTCACTCACTGGAAATGATCCCATCAAATGTAACCCCAAGACCTTCTGGACTGGGATGTATTCCTTTCTTAAATGATCTATAGCTTCAGAGGGGTAACCGAGTTAGTCTGTAACTGGAAAAACTTAAAAAACAACAAATCGTCGTGCAGCACCTTAAAGACTGACAAAACACGTAGCTGGTATCATGAGCTTTCATGGGCACAGCCCACTTCTTCAGATGAATGGAGTTATTAAAGGTCCAGTTTAAAAAACGCGGGGAATGGGGAATTTCTACATAAATAAGGGATGGGAGGGAGAAGGAAAAAGAAGGAGAAAAGGGCAAAGAAATTGTCAATTACAGTGTCCATGCTACATGAAGCTGATAGAGAAGTTGCAAAGTGTTCTTTCATACCCATTGTTTGGTTTTGTATGTCATTAGGATGTGGCATGTAGCCACCATCCGCTACATCCATGTGACCTACTACATTCCACATCCTAATGACATAAAAAACCAAACAATGGGTACAAAAGAACACTTTGCAACTTCTCTATCAGCTTCATGTAGCATGGACACTCTGACTGACTATTTCTTTGCCCTTTTCTCCTTCTTTTTCCTTCTCCCTCCCATCCCTTATTTATGTAGAAATTGAACCTTTAATAACTCCATTCATCTGAAGAAGCGGGTTGTGCCCATGAAAGCTCATGATACCAGCTACGTATTTTGTCAGTCTTTAAGGTGCTGTTAGACTATTTGTTGTTTTTTAAGTTTTTTATGATCTATGTCATCCACCACCTGAAACAGGAATATTCAGGCACCTTGCAGGCACAAGGACAAGGATGGGCCTTCCCCTCTTCCCCCAAAGTAAAGGGACAGACCGAATATGGTATTTTCTTAGCCTGTCTTAGGTATGTGTACACTGCAGAGTTTTTCCAGAGAAACGGCAGTTTTTCTGGAAAAACTATACTTACATCCACACTGCTATTATGTTCTTTGGACAGAAAGTTGAAAGAATGGAGGGCTTTTTCCAACAGCGATAAACCTCTTTCTACTAGGAAGAAGCCTTTTTCTGAAAAAGCTTTTTCAGAAAAATGCAAGTATGGACACGGAAGAGAGTGTTTTTTCAAAAGAAGAAGCCTCCAGGAAAAAGCAGAGGTGCCCTGGTAGCCACTCTGTCCACAGTATTCACAACTGAAATGCGAGACAGTGTCCAATCAATGTGAACGCTATCTTTCAAAAAAACACATTGCTTTTTCGTTGTGCTTTTGCTGTGTAGATGCTCTCTTTCGAAAAAAGGTTCTCCAGAGGATCTCTTCCAGAAAAGCTTCTTGTGAAAGAAGCTTGCAGTCTAGACGTAGCCTTAGTGTTTGGTGATGCACCTTGCTAGGCTGGAGACTGAAGGTCTGAGTCCCTGGATAACACTCTCTGGATTGTCAGGGGCTGGAGGTTTTGTGGTCCTGGGATACTTTGAGTTGTTTGGTTGATGAAGCAGTGAGATGGATGGGATCTGAAGGACTGACATTATCCTTTGACAAACTGTGATCACCATCATGCCGTGCGTCAGAGCCCAGGTGCTAGAGAAGATGCAATTTGAGGGGACTCTTGAATGGCTTGACAGGCAAAATGTTTTTGGTGCCCGAAGGGCAGGAGTTGAATTGTGAGCTATCAGATGGATAACAGTTATTTACCTGTTTTTGCAGCAATTTCTCATGCTGATTAGCACTTCGGTGCTGGGGATAGCTCCCAGAGTGAGGTAATATTAAATGTGAGCAAGGACAGCAGAATCTGGCCCTTGAATCGCAATGCAAGCTTTATTTTATCTTTAACCGTAACAAAACATCAGGCTCAGAAGAGATAGAATGAAAGGCCTGGATTTTTCTCATTCCAGGGTGGAGTTCAGAGTTCAAAATACTGGTTCATATTTCCAAATGAGGTCAGCTGCCTTTCCTTGTGTGAGACAGCAAAGGTCTAAGCATTGGCCCAGCAAGGAACCAGGCACAATAAGCCATCCTTGTGGTGACTATATGGTGCTGGCTCATAGGGAGGCAGGCAGGGGTTAGCAGAAGGAAAATTAAGGAGTATTGGGATAAAAGAAAGGGCGGCATCCTATCTCTTGTCCCACATCAGCTGGGATAGGCCAGTCCGGTGTATTACACAAATGGTAAAATCCCCGTGGGGCTGGAACCTCGTCTTTTCCTCTATTTTGTAGGCAGCTGTTGAGAACACCGAGGATGCTCTCTGAAGACCTAGCGGTGGAAAATCAGCTAGCACGTGTGTTGGCCTAGGAAGGCTTCACCTCATCCCTGAAAAGGGGTGTGGTGGGACAGGGTTGCAGATTTGCCACCTCTGGAGTGGGCTGCTTGCCCACGGTAGCAGTGTTTGACCGAGATGCCAACTGTAGTATTCCGCTACAGACCAATGATATTCCATTGCTAACCAGCCTCAGGCCGGTGGAAGAGATGTAGCTAGAACAGGGGTTCTCAGAGTTCAGTGCACTGCAACCCCCTTCAGGAAACAAAAATAGCAACATGACCTCAGGAGGGAGGAATGAAACCTTAACCCTGCTGCCTCAGGTGAGGGGGAACCAAAGCCCAAATCCCTCTGCACTGGGCAGTGGTTGTGGCGAAGCTCCAGACAGAGGGTTTGTAACTCCAGACTTGAACACCACTGTCCAGGGGTTCAGCCCCAGAGGGTGGGTTCAGGATTTGGATTTGTCCTCGGGTCCCAGCAAGTCTAAGCCAACCCTGGCAACTCCATTAAAATGGGGACAGGACCCACTTTGGGGGTTTCCAACCCACACTGGAGAACCGCTTGGCTAGTGTTTGGAGGATCCTAAGTGGATAGACGGAAGTGCTATCTACAAGTGCTGCTGTCTTGGCTCGAAGGACAGTGGATGAGGTTCCTGACTGAGCGGATAAACTTGATTCTTGACTGAGTTTTTCTCTCTCATCTTGTTTCCAGGCACTACATGGATGAGTGAGATTGTGGACATGATTCTGAATGACGGAGATCCTGAGAAATGCAAGCGGGATGCAATTTTCAACAAAGTGCCCATGTTGGAATTTGCTGTTCCTGGAAAGATGCCACCAGGTAAACGTAGCACTTGTGGTTGGTGATTACGGACAAGATGGTCAGAAATTCAGTGTGGCTGGCTTGCAGTTTCAGAGAGGAATGAAGGAATTGTTGATAGATTACTGCCCTGAGACTCAGGAGATCTGGCTTCTTTTGCCAAGTTTCAGTGACTCTAATGTACTTTTGGAAATGTTACCTTTAATGCCTTCTCTATCAGCATCAATTATCCCTGGGAACTTTTGCTTACCAGGTACAGAGCAACTAGACAAGCAGCCATCTCCTCGCTTAGTGAAAACCCACCTGCCAGTCCACCTCCTTCCAACGTCCTTCTGGGAAAATGGCTGTAAGGTAATCTGTGACTGGGTCCTTAGGCCTTCTAGACAATTGGCTGATTGGGGAAATATGTGCCTTGAGCACACAGAATATTCATACTGGTCCCCACGCTGCCAGGTTCCACTCCTTCATTTTTACCTGCTGACTCTTCTCAGGCAGAAAGAGGATTTTGGTTTTTTTGTGTGAGTTGCTGTGGTGATATCTATCTAGGGCAGCACTTTGGCAGCTTTACCCTTACAGCATTGGGATACAGGTTTATATTCATAGTTGGCTGAGATTTTCAAAGATCCTTTGGGATCAAGACATCCAGTTCCCATTAAGTTGGCCTCATGGGATTCCAATGCCTTTAGAGAACATCCACTCCGTTTTGAGGAAGATGTTTGTCTAGCCACCAGGAGTATCCCTGGCTCAGGGTCAGGGCCAACAAAGCTTGCCACCTGCCATCCCACCTCCATCCCAGGAGCCTGCATCCCAGATCCCCTCCTTTACCTTACCCACCCTGAGCCCTATATCTCACTCCTCTTGTACCCAAAATCCCTCCCAGAGCCTGCCCCCCTCTCCTGCCCCCAATCCTCTGCCCCAGCCCACAGCCTGTACCCAGCACCCAAACTCCCTTCCAGAGCCTGCACTTCGACCTCCACCCAAACTCCCTCTGAGCCTTAGGCAGGTGGCAGGAGAGGGAGTTTGGGTGGGGAAACAGTGCAGGCTCTGGGCATTCTGGGCACCACCAAAATTTCTGCAAACCTGCTACCCCTGGTTAAATTACCTAGGGGAGTGTCCATCACTGGAGATATTTAAGAGAAGGTTAGACAGACATCTCTCAGGGATGGTCTAGATAGTGCTTGGTCCTGCCATGAGGGCAGGGGACTGAACTCAATGAGCTTTCTAGGTCCCTTCCTGTTCTATGATCAATAACAAAGATCCTGGAAAGAAAACTACCAACATCACCACCATCTGTAGAAAACCCATGGTCTGTAAATCCTGCTTCCGAGGGAATCCTGCTTGGCTTGACTGCGGTTACCCAGACAAAACTGGGGAAAATGTGGTCCTCCTGCAATTGCAAGTCAACTAACAGTTCTGCTTGATGATGCAAGAGCCAGAATACAATCCAGCTCACCCCCAGTAGTTATGTTAGGCCCACAGGGCGTGGTGTGTTTTGCAATTATAAGAATGGTTATGTCTGAATACACATGGAGCCAGACCTACTGACTGCTGCATCAGGGGAGTAGGAGGATGCACCCCAAGAATAGGGCAGAGGGATAATACACTCTCCTTCAGAAGTAGGCTGGTTTAACCTGCGACTGAGGCTCTATATGACGCTGCCTAGGGGATGAAGTCAATAGCAAATCACATAGGCATCCTAGTCACAATCTCCTCCAGGCATACACCAGCCACCTTTGGAGGAAGTGCTGGCTGCCTGTTGGTCTCATGGTGAAGTACTAAAGCTACTGCAGGGGCTTGTGCATTGGCTGACACTGGATTTTGTTGATAGGATAACAAGCCTTGTGGATAAGGGGGAAGCGGTAGATGTCGTATACTGAGACTTTAAGAAAGCATTTGATACAGTCTCACATGACTTTCTTATCAATAAACTATTGAAATACAGCCTAGATGGGGCTACTGTAATTGGCTGGATAACTGTTCTCAGTCATGCTGGAAGAGCATAACAAGTGGGGTTCTGCAGGTATCAGCTTTGGGACCGGTTCTTTCAATATCTTCATCAGTGATTTAGATAATGGCATACAGAGTACACTTATAAAGTCTGTGGATGATACCAAGCTGGGAGGGGTTGCAAGTGTGTGGAGGACAGGGTCATAATTCAAAATGATCTGGACAAATCAGAGAAATGGTCTGAGGTAAATAAGATGAAATTCAATAAGAACAAATACAAAGTGCTCTACTTAGGAAGGAACAGTCCGTTTCACACACACAGAATGGGAAGTGACTGTCTAGGAAGGAGTCCTGCAGAAAGGGATCTAGGGGTCATAGTGGACCACAAGCTAAATACAAGTCAACTAGAAGACTTACCTGGCATTGCCCACATCTTTCAGGGCAGAGGCAGGTGATGTGGGGTGCAGGAGTCAGGCAGGGTCTTGCGGATGTGAGAGTGCAGGAGGCAGGGGTAGGGGGCGCAAAATGAGGGTGGGGGAGGGGTCCCATCTGGCACGGGCCTTTTCTCTCCCCCCTCCAGTGCTGTGGCCAAAGGCCAGAGTGGACAGGGTTTGGGGTCTGGGGGCTACTTACCCGGTGTAGTGGCAGGCAAGATGGCAGAACCTCAGCCCTGCTGGCCATTCTCTTGGTGGTGCCACTCCCCCAGTGGTCTCTCTGCAGTATAGCTCTCTCCTGTGGGCTTACTGCCCCCACTGGCCACTCTCAGTATTGCATCCCTCTTCTCTGTGCCCCTTCCTTTCCGGGTTATGGAAAACAGTCCGTTTCCCGGCACTTCTGATTTTTCTGGCACAATCAAACAAACCGTGACCTTGCTTTAAGTTAGGAGAAGAGGAAGTGTCCTACAAAATTTGGTGGACCTAGCTCTTCCCATTTAGGAGGAGCTCTTGTACAAACAGACTTGCAGACAGACACACAGACAGAAGCATGATTCTCTACACTAAATATATAGATTGTGTGACACTGTTGCAAAAAATGCAAACATCATTCTGGGGTGTATTAACAGGAGTGCCAGAAGCAAGACACGAGAAATAATTCTTTTGCTTTACTCTTCACTGATAAGACCTCAGTTGGAGTACTGTGTCCAGTTCTGGGCGCTCCATTTCAGAAAAGACATGGAAAAAATCCAAAGAGAAACAAATATGATTAAAGGTCTAGAAAATATGACCTATGAGAGAAGATTGAAAAATCTGGGTTTGTTAAGTCTGGAAAAGAGATGACTGAGAGGGGACATGATAGCAGCTTACAAGTACCTAAAAATGTTACAAAGAAGAGGGAGAAAAATGTTCTCCTTAACCTCTGAGGATAGAATAAACAATAAGCTTAAATTGCAGCAAAGGAGGTTTAGGTTGGACATTAGGAAAAAGTTCCTAACTAGAATAGATTGCCTTGGGAGGAGTGGAGATATTAAAGAGCAGGTTAAACAAACACCCATCAGGGATCATCTCTAGATGGTGCTTGGTCCTGCCATGAGTGCAGGGGACTGGACTTGATGACCTCTCAAGGTCCCGTCCAGTTCTAGTACCCTATGATTCTATGAAACGGGTGGTGTTGTTTCCCCATTTTTACAGATGGGGAAGATGAGGAGCAGAGAGATGACCACAGAAAGAGTCAGTGAAAAAATCAGGATCAGATCCAGGGACAGAGCTCCTGTAGCTTCCAATCCCCTGCCCAGTCCCTGGTGCTCTACTCTCAGACTGTAGCACCCAGGTGCTTTAAATACCTGCAGCTTTAATTTGTCCTTTCCTGAGCCAGCATTTGGATCCCCTGCAGTATGGTTGGGAGTTTGAAAGGAGACAAAGGGAATTAGGCACCAACTCCCTTCAGTACCTTTGAAAATCCAAGTCTTGAGCCACTCAGAACTCAAAGCCACTGAGGCAACTTGGATTGTTCTCTTCTTCCTTCCGCAGATGATCTACGTTGCCCGAAATGCCAAAGATGTAGCTGTCTCCTACTACCATTTTGGCCGAATGATCAAGCTGAATCCAGACCCTGGCACATGGGAGCAATTTATCGAGAAATACATGGCAGGCAGAGGTGAAGACCAACATCTCTTAGCTATTTGTGTTCCCAGGGTTTTAAATTGATGCTGCTTGAAGAAAAAGAGACCTGCAACTTCAGGGGAATTTTCGAGGCCAGGACCTGCCACTTGCTAGAAAAAATGGATGCTGTGCCTGTCAGTGTACTCTCTCCATACTAAAGTCCAATGGGAAATGAGGGAGGAAGTTTTCCTATTAGATTGGAAAGCTTGAGTAGCCTTCATTCCAGCCGTGCTCCCTTCAGAGGGAGCAGTGATTGGGGAATCTGTATAGCAATGGACACTGGCCCAGACCTTATATAACTAGAACTAGAACTTAGGGACAAATCCTTGGCAGCTGTGAATCAGCAGAGCTGCACTGACATCAGCGGAGCTGTGGCCAATGTACACTAACTAAGGAACTGGCCATGGACTGTAATAAAGTGAAGCTGATTTACACCAGCTGCGGATCGGGCCATTGACTGCATTGAAAGTGTGCCAGGAGATCTGGCCCTAAGCTGTATTTATGTATGAGCTAGCTAACACCTAGTGCCTGCTCCGGTCATTAAATAGCACATGAAGATCCTAACCTGACCGTGCAACCAATGAGGTCAAGTGTCTGACCCAGTGTATGGAAACCACCCCAAGGGTGGTCTGTGCACAGTAACACGATTTGCATAGGGTGTCATAGTAACAGCACACACAACGCATTTCAGGGGCGTAGGCCAAAAGGGCACGTGGCCCCCAGTTACCTGACACGCTCACGTCTCTAATCCCATGCACCCCTCTTCCTCTAAGTTCAGTTGCGTATGGGTCCTGGTACGAGCATGTGAAAGGCTGGTGGGAGAAGAGAAAGGACCATCCCATCTTGTACCTGTTCTATGAGGACATGAAAGAGGTGAGAGGGCAACAGAGACACACTTGGGGGGTGTAACAGGTTGGGACTGCCTGCCATGGCACCTCCTGCTGGCCACTCCAGGAATTAGTTCGGTCCAGTCTCAGAGTGGCCTCTCCGGGCGGTATCTCTCCTGCTGTTTCCTGTCTTGTTTTCCCCTTCTCCAACGCTCATCAGACTCCCATCCAACTCAGACCATAGCACCCTGCCCTTAGGGTACTGCCCCACAGCAGCACCCACACTCTGGGGGACCCTATTACTCTAAGCCACCACTTGCCTCAGTGGCCCACTGCCATTCATCATCAGCCCCTTCCCTCAGGGGCAAACTCTGGTCTGAACTGGCCACTTCATCATTGGCAAGGGGGGGTTGCACCTGCTGCCTATTCCTGCCCTGGCCGCTCCTCTGCAGCCCTAGTGCCTCCCTGGGCCCCTGAAACTGGGCCTCAGCCTGGGGTTTATTCAGGCCCAAGCTTCCCAGCCTTTCCCCAGCACTGCTCTGTCTATGGTACCACTGCCAGCAGGCAGCTAGGTTCCTCCCCCTCCAGGGCTGGAGTAAAAAGTGGGCTCCTCCTGGTCAGCCATCTCTTTATACAGTTCTGCTGGGCTCTGATTGGCTGCCTGAATCCTTCTCCCGATTGGCTCCCAGCTTCAGCCCTCTCCCAGGGCTTGTCTATCCTTTTCCATTCCGGTGTGGGGCAAGTGCCTCCTCACAACGGGCCACTCCACATGCACTGAGATGGAGCCAACAATTCCGACACCCGTAGTACACCCGGAGTAGTGCAGTCCACCGTGAGTAAAAAGTCTGTTTATGACTCTCTAAACACTTTGGCTGGTGCTAAAGGGCTTGTCTCCACTTACTAGGAGGCTGATGGTGCAAAGATTGATCTCCCAGAGTTTGATTTAGTGGGTCTAATAAGAACCCACTAAATCGACCATTGATCACAACTCCGTTGACTCCACCGGGTCATGAGGAGTAAGGGAAGTTGATGGGAGACTTTCTCCCATCGATCTCCTTCAATGGGGATGTCGTGGTAAGTCGAGCTAAGGTATGTCAACTCCAGCTACACTGTTCACATATATGGAGCTGCATGTGTTAGATCAACTTTCTCCAATACTGTAAACCTGGCCTAAACTAAAACCCATCCTGGGAGCCTCCTCCTTCCGCCTTACTCTCCTTTCTCTAGAACCACATCTGGGGAAGAAGGGACCACGGAAGGGACCAGCCTCCGTGTGTGTGTGTGGGAGGGGGGACGGGGGCCTGCATGCCAGCTCGAGAAAAAGCTTTCCATAAGAGGAGGAGGAAGTTAGGGAAGCACGTAATTAAAAATGGGGAGCCAGTCTAGAAGTGACTTAATCCTTCGCTCACATTCAAACCGAACCCCTCCTGGGGATTTCTCATTTGGGAAGGGGGTGCAAGGTTGATCAAATGTAATGGGTGCAAGGTTGATCAAAGAAATGGGGGTGCAAGGTTGATCAAATGTATTGCTGGATATTGATTTTGATGCAATGAAAGAACTGAGGTTTCTGGCTCCTCACAGAAGTGCTAGACTTTCACTGCATTACATGCTGGTGGCCACTTTCTCCTGACAAGGGGAGCAATTGGTTCCCACCACACACCTTCCAAAGTGCCACTTGTCTTTCTGTAGGATCCAAAGCGTGAAATCCGCAAGGTGATGATGTTCCTGGGGAAGGATCTGACGGAGGAGGTTCTCGACAGGATTGTCTCTCACACTTCATTTGAAATGATGAAAGAGAATCCCATCACAAATTATAAGATGATCCCAAGTGATGTAATGGACCACAGCATCTCCCCTTTTATGCGCAAGGGTAAGGATTCACTCGGGTACTAGCAACCATTATTCTCCTCGTTTGTAACAGGATGGTACTTTTCATCCTGCTTTTCCTTCGTAAGCTAAGCAGATGGTATTTATATCTGATGGCTTTTGTGTAAAATAAGTTGGTGGCACCATTGCTAGTGGATAGGTGTTTCTATCTCACAGATGCCTTGGCAGAAGGCACTAAATAGCAATCCCCGTCTTGTCAGAGAGGCCAAGGGCTAAGTGGACATGGAGACCAAAAATCACTCTCGCCCCTCGAAGCCGTCACCTGAAGAACAGAGCTGAGTGGAGTTGTGGAAGTCTGCACTCTGCTGCTGCTACCTGTTTAGAACCTGATCTATGACTTCAGCTCCCAGTTAAACATCAAAAGGCACTGACTGAATTTTCCAGAAGCATCCAGCCACTCCCACTGAGCCCTGGTGTACGTTGAGCCCTTCTGAAAATCTGGCCACTTTGTTAGGTGCCTGAAAGGTCCCTTGCCCATAACATGCATTAAACATGTTCACTAACAATAATACAGGAGAGGGGCAATAATTTTCATACCAAAAGTATGTTTAAAACACTTAGAACAGAATGGAGAATATGGTTAGCTGGTTTGCTTTCTCCAGCATCCACTCTGAGCTCCCACAAATCATTAGAAAACTGACCAATACAATATTTCAGTTCACCATTTTTCCAGTGACTTAATTCCAGTTAAAAGTCAACTGTTGCCCAAACATTGTGATAAAAATAGTAAGTACCCTTGTTAAAAATCAGCTATCCTAGACACCAGCCTTTTTCTTGATGCCTTTTGTCATCATTATATGGAAAAGATATTCAAAGTGGTCGGCTGTTAGGCAGACCAGCTCTCCTTGCATATATCTGTTAGAGGAAATGGGGGGCGCTCAGCACTGAGTTTTTGGCTAATGAGCACTCCGTTTAATGAACAACATTTGTCTTTTGTGGTGCATGGAAAATGTATTCACTTAACTGATCAGAGTCAAAGTCTGGCTTCAGTACACTTTTGCAAATCTATAGGAGCTAGAGAAAAGAAAGCAACAGAGCAGAATTGAGACCACTAACGTTTTGTTGATACTCTTTTCTATTACCAAGCCCGCCACTGGCAATGCCTTTGCTTTCATCCACTGTCTTCTTTGCTTCAGGGATTGCTGGGGACTGGAAGAATCACTTTAGTGTGGCCCAGAATGAGAGATTCAATGAAGATTATGAAAGGAAAATGTCTGGAACTACACTGCAGTTCCGAACAGAAATCTGAAGGATCCTGGCATCTACGTGCTGTAATTCTAATACACTCATCGCTGTGATTTCTTTTGCCAGCAGCTTTTTTTTAATTCCTCCTTGAACCTGGAGTTTTGGGCCATTTTACCAAGGTACGGGTTATACTGCAGAGCAGATGGATTGTTCCAAGTGCTTGGGGTTCCATATAGGATCTAAGTAGTTGGAAAGCTTCCATCTTTGCATCCCAGTCAAATAAAGTTCTACTGAACCCAAGGGATCAGAAACATTACCTTCCAGGTCAATAAATATTTCAGATCATATCCCAAATACACATTGTGACAAAGCTTCTCCTTAACCTTGGTGAATCTGCTGCTTTCAGGTGGACTATTTGCCTCAAAGGCTGACAACAGCCCTCGATTTATACACTGGCTTGCTGTTTATTGAGCTACTCTCATCATTGGCCAGCATGGGCAAAAGAAAGGAAACTGAACTTCATTGTCTCAGTGGCCCCATCAAATGGTACAGGGTAGGATAAACCCTTGTACCAAAGCCAATGTCTTTCTAGTATTGAAATGGGGTGTTAGTGGTGGTTGGGAACCCGGGCCTGCCCTCCACTCTGGTTTTCAGCCCAGGGATGTTGTGATAGAGCTTCCTGTAATATCTCTAGTATTATTTGTATGACAGCTATGAATCCCTGGGTGATGTACCCATGGCTTTCCCCAACACCTTCCCTGCAGGTTCTTCCTTCTGATACCTGCTTGTGCTTACTCCTCCCAGATTCTCCACAGCTCTATCCCTCCTCATGTCCTCATGCACTCTGAGCTAATAGAAGAGGAGCTCCTTTTTAAGCAGTCTCAATTGGTTCTTAATTGGTCCCAGGTATTCTGATTAGTCTGACTCACTTGCATCTGGAAATTTCCTCATTGGCTCCAGATGCTTCAATTGATCTGATTGCCCAGATTGATTCTACCAGGTTCCTGCTGGTTCTGGGTTATCTCATGCTGACTTACCCTGAGAACAGGGACCTATTTAATCTGGGGATAACATTTTTCTCCTCCACCACTCTTCTGTAGGTCTCTGGCCCGCCTCTATCACAACACTTATAGCTACTTCTTATTAACAAAGCTAAAATATATTTTAAAAAAGAGAGAGTATTGGTTAAAAGATCAATGTACATACAGATATTAGTTCAATTCCTGAGGTTCAGATACATAAAAGAGATGACAAGTATCAGAGGAGTAGCTGGGTTTGTTTGTATCTGTAAAAACAATGAGTCCTGTGTCACCTTAAAGACAAATTTATTTTGGCAGAAGCTTTGGTGAGCAAAGACCCATTTCATCAGAAGCATCTGATGAAGTGGGTTTTTGCCCATAAAAGCTTATGCTCAAATAAATCTGTTAGGGTACGTCTACACTAGCCCCCTAGATCGATCTAGGGAGGCTAATGAGGTGACGAAATTGCAAATCAAGCCCGGGATTTAAATATCCCGTGCTTGATTTGCATGTTCGATCGTCGCCATTTTGAAATTGACTAGCCGAGTAACTGCCCGCATCTACACGCGGCAGTGAAACAGGGTTCTGATTTAAAGCCCTAACTCAAATTAGCTGGTATTCCTTCTGCAATGAGGTTTACCAGCTAATTCGATTTAGGAGCTTTAAATCGGAATCCCGTTTCACTGCCGTGTGTAGATGCGGCAGTTACTTCGGCTAGTCAATTTCTAAAATGGCGACGGGTTGGGAACATGCAAATCAGCGCCGGATATTTAAATCCCGGGCTTGATTTTCAATTTCGGTCGCCCTCATTAGCCTCCCTAGATCGATCTAGGGGGCTAGTGTAGACGTACCCTCAGTCTTTAAGGCTGGTTTCACAGGACTTACTCCTTATTATAATAGAGATGGTGATCTTGTAGTTGCAAAAAATTCTTTCAGAATTTAGTCTGTGGTTATAGTTTAAAATCCACATCCAGGGTGACTCCAGCCAATGACTGGGATTTCAGTCCTTGTGGCTGAGGTTTCCCTTGCACAAAACCTTAGAGATTGATCTGAGACCCTAAGTCAATGTCCATTAAAGGGTCTCCAAGATATCCTGGGATCTCATTTCTTAGGGCTTGCCGCTTTCCCCAGGAGCGTCTAAGAAGATAGGAGACAAAAAGGATCCCGCCCAAATGGCCTTTAAAGCTTTGCAGCAGCATCTTGGCCTGAGAAAGCCCAATAGACTTTAGACTTAACCTTCTATCTCCCAAACATCATGGCAATTAGCACAAGACAATTTACCCATTAAACTGTCTCCATACAATTTCCAACAGCCTTCAAAGAGACTTATGAATAACAAATAGTACTACTTGAATCAACTTTCATCATAACTGGTAATATTCCCTTCTGAGCTTTGATCAAAACTACAGCCATAGACAAGAATTGTTTATTCACTTGACAAGAGCCGAGCAAACACCTACCTCTCCGCTGCTCTAACAATGCAAGTTCGCATTTCAACATTCTATTCTAGCCTAACGTAACTGTCCAGCAGTTACACATTTTTCCTAACAAGCCTTTAAAGGCTGACCCTGGGTCAGTCAACCTATGAGCTGGCCAACCCTGTCTGGCCATGTGCCATATTTCAATCAGATGTCTAATGTTTCAATCAGATAACATCACGCTCAGATCTTCAGAGCTACTTAGGCACCTAACTCTCAGTCTCTTGAAACTAAAGGGAATTAATCCCCTAGCGACCTTTGAAGTTCTAGACCTGAATGATTCAGACACACGGCGATAACAGCACTTGGGTATATGTGGCTAACCTTTCTACCACTACTGATTCAGTCAGAGATGCAATGCAATAAATTGCAAACTGTGGTCCATAGGCAGAGCACTGTGTAGCTTGGTCTACTCAAATTCTCGTACCTTTCCTGTCTCCCTGACATCTGTGCACCCTCCATTCAGCAATGCAACTAGAAGCTGCCATTTGTGACTCCAGCCCTCTTCCCCAAGGGGCAGCAGGGGTCCCTCCCACTCTGCCTCAGTGTGAGAAGCCACTTTGCCTCTCTGCATCACAGGGAATTGCCATAGTTAGGGAATTAGGCAGCAACACCCAGCCTGTGGCTCTGGCCACCCATTTGGGCAGAGAGGTGGTTAGCTGGGGTCTCTGGCCTGCAATCAGGGCTGAGGAGCAAACAGTTATGGGTACTGGCCCGCAGTCAGGGTGCGGGAGCAAAGAGTCTCTGGCTGAGAGCTGTACTCGAGGCTGAGCGACAAGTGAACAATTGCTAAGCCAAGCTCTTAGGATCTGACAGTAAAGAGCCAGTGCCTTGGGTGTATACTCAGGGCTGAACAGCAAACAAATAAGGACTCTGACTCAGTATTCAGGTTGCAGGAACAAGAAGATTGGGCATTTTGACTCTGGCAAATGGCTGATGAATGCAGAGCCTTGGTGTAAAGAAGGAGGGCTGCCATGCCATGGGTGAAGTAGCAAGGGTAGGGGGACACAGGCCCACCTGACTTCACTGCATGCCAGCCCAGGGCCTTACAGTGGCAGAGTATTCCGCCGATGACGACTCGTGTTGCAACTTGCTGATCAGGTCTCCGGCAGCAACACATCCAGACTACGGTCGGCTGGCCTGGGCCACTTCCTACCTTCCCAGTGGAGTGTACCTAGATCTGCAGGGTACACTCTGGTTCATTTGGATAGAGGCCATGCTAGTCCCAGCACCTCCTTGTAGTTTGGTCAGCAGGTGACTCCAAGGCTCTGGCCAGTCCGCAGAGGTCTGCGCAGTCTTCAAGCTAAGGAGTGGGCAGGAGGCTCCTGTATCCCTCGGCAAAAGCTGCACGACTGAGCCCCAGGACCTATCCCCTATACTTCCTGTTCTACCCTCTCACTGCCAGTGGGAGTGGCAAGCACAACCTGGCTCCACCCAGCTGGGTTCACAGAGTGGCCCCTTCCCCTCTCTCTCAGTGGGAAGCCACCTTGCCTTGCTACCATCTTCAACTATGCATTATTCACACTTAGCTGCCGGCCATGTCTGACTCGTGCTGCTCTGAAAACGTGGAGGCCCGCCAGTTGTTAGACATAGGTATATATTTTAGAAAGTTTGCGTATCTGTCTTTCTGTCCATGAGTCTGTCTGTCCATCTGTGAGTCTGTTCGGTCAAGAACTCCTCCTGAACGCTAAGAGCTAGGACCACCAAATTTGATATGTAGCTTCCTCTTATCCTAACTTAAAGCAAGGTCTGTGTTTGGTCGTGCCAGGACAATGGGATGTGCCTGGAATGGGATTGTTTTCCTTAAAACGGAAAGGGAGGATCTGACAGGGAGAACAGTTATGCTCCATAATGACCACAGGGGGGCTGTGAGTGCGAGGGAGAGTTATACTGCAGCATGACCACAGGAGGGCAGACTCACAAGTAAGAGAGTGGCCAGCTGGGGCCAGAGCTCTCCAGGTTGCCACTGGATGGGGTGTGGAGCACACCTCCCCCTTCACTTGGAGGAGCCACAGGCCATGCAGCACAGCCCCCACCGCCAGGAGGACCCGTCCAGGCAGTGCAGCCCCACCCCCTTCCCTGAGAAGCTGCTGGCTGGGACTAGAAAGCACAGCCTTGGCCTCCCTTCCCCCCCGGAGCTACTGCCAAGCAGAGGGAGGAGCTGCTGGCTGGGCATCATAGTCCTGGCAGCTGCAGGGAGCCCCCATTGTTGGAGCAGTGCTGCCCTCACTGTTGCCATGGCCCCAGTGAACCCCCCTCCAGACCTCTCAGCCCTCTGCCCTGAGTCCCCCACCCCTGTTCTGAATCCTGTACTCCATGCCCTGAGTCCCCACGACCCCAAACCCATGCCCTGACTCCTGCACCCCCCCTGCCATGAGCCCCCTCCACACCCAACATCCCGTCCTGAGACCCCATGCCCTACCCTGACTCTGGCACCCCCACCAGCCTTGAGCCCCCACGCCTCTCAGCTCCTGACCAGACTCCAGCACCCCTATTCCCTGCCCAAGCCTCCTCCACATGCAACCCCTGCCCTGACTCCTGCATCCCACCCCCTTTCCTGAGATCCCCACTCAACCCCTGCCCAATACACACACACACACACACACACACACACACACGTAGGAGCACTCCTAAGTATTATGAGCACTCCTAACTTTAAAGTTATATTTGTATTTAACACAAAAGGAAGTTTTGACTATAAAGTATAAATCTTAGTTTAACAAATAATTAGTGTCTGTTTATTCCCTTCTGAAGTGCCCCCTGGAAGAGAGAGGTCTTTGTCGGGTTAATCATTGAGAAAGGGTTAATTAAACACTCAGCAGCAATTAACAGGTATCACTACACTTTATAAGGAACCTCTGTAAAAGAATGCTTGAAGAATTCAAATGATATGTTGTTGGGACATGTTCATTACAAGAGTTGGTGTTTGTTATGTTTTATTAGCAGTTACTGTGCTTTGTGGTGTCTTGCTAACAATCAGATAAGACTAGTACATTTTAATATATACACATCCAGGCTTTGTCTACACTACAAGCTTTTGCAGCAGAGAGTATGCTAATGAGGGACTCATTAGCATGAGTCGTGATGTCATTAGCATATTTTCTGCTGATGCTTTTTGCGCAACAGGTTTTTGCGCACAAAGAAGCAGTGTAGCTGCTTCCATTTTGTGCAAACCCCCCCTTTTGTGCAAGATCCTTATGTGCAAGATCCTCTCTCTCCCGGAGAGGCATAAGGATCTTGGCAAAAGGGGGTTTTGTGCAAAAGGGAAGCGGCTACACTGCTTCTTTTTGAGCAAAACCCCCTTGTGCAAAAAGCATCGGCAGATAATATGCTAATGACATCGCGACTCATGCTAATGAGTCCCACATCTCTGCTAAAATACTCTCTGCCGCAAAAACTTGTAGTGTAGACATAGCCCTACTGAATTCATATTTCTTGCTGTGCTCTTCCTGCCTGTCTGCAAAGAGATGATCAGATGCAAATAACCAGTGGCAGTACTGCAGGCAGATTTCATTGGTGAATCCATATTGCACATAGTCCATGCTGATAAATCCACATAGTCCATGGATTATACTGCTGAATCCATGTATTTTTATACAGATAGTGATTTTTGTGTGAAGAGGGGGCAGTTCTGGATGAATGATTGGGCAAGAGATTACTGGAAAGCTGCAGACGGGAAGGAAATTGCATATATAGAAGACTAGAGGTGGACACATTGGTGGTTTAATAATAATCCTAAGCAATTAAAAATAAGGCATGTAAAATCACATAATAAAGGTGAAAGTCTCGAGGTGATTTGGAATAATCGAGCAGACAGTATAGCATGCCATCACAAGGCAGCAACAGTAACCAGCAGAGGCCAAAGTACAAATCTTAACCGAGTGCTTGGGTCAAAAACAAATATATCAGGCAAACTCAGGTCCATCCCAGGTACAGTGGAAAGACAGGAGTTAATGAATGTGGCACATCAGTTTATGTATGAAGGGGATGAAGGAATCTTAAGGAGGTTAAAGCAAGTTGATGAATGGGAGAATGGGCAAGACGGTATTAAAACATAGGTGAAGAATTGTGGATGGTGTACTCAGGATAATGCACGTCCATAATGCACCAAAGTTAGCCTGGACCTTGGTTCATTCAGATGAATTTTGTTGACAGTTTTACCAAGGAGCTAGGAAGGTTTTTGCTATTTATTGGTAGTAATTGGTTCTTTTTCAGGACGGGTGGAGGACTGGTCTAGGCATGAGGCCTAGTTAACAATGGACAATACATGGTTAAAGAAAGGTTCAGATAAGCAAGAAACAGACATGTTTGTTTAACCAGCCATAAACAAACTGAGACAACCCAACCCCAGGTGGGGAGCAGTAATTGGGGACTTATCATGAGTTACGGGCACATAACTCACAGAGAGGGGCCTTGGAGTCTGCTCTGTGGTTCAGGACAAGATAACAAGTACATACTCCCTGAATGCCAACCAGAGTTCAGGGTGAAGGCCAGCATGTCAGCATAAGTTATGGCATCCGTCCCTCACAGATGCCAACCCGAGCTCAGGAGAACGCATTGATAAACTATACACAATTGTCATTGCTGTGTCCTGTTTACTGTTCTTTTTGCATTAAGACCCTCTAGGAATGGACCTGTGGGCCAACCTGTCTGGGAAGTGCCACCGTCATTTCTATGGACCTGAAATCAGGATTTAACTTACACCTTGCAAGAGGAGAAGTTTGAGGGATAACACCTGTGTAATAGCAAACATGTTAACCTGAGCTATGGGCTGAGCAATTGATGTAACCTTTTAGATTATTGGCTTATTGTGTACTCATTATATCTTGCTGCTAGAACCTATCCAGGGGCTCGGGAACTCCCACCCTGTCGATTCTCTCTGACCATTGGCACCCTATATAACCTATTGTAATCAATTGCTTAGCAGTGTCTCACTGAGCCTAATAAGCAAAGTGACACTCCGCCAGCACTGTGAGTAATAAACCCTTGTGCTTGGATCTATCCGGTGTTGAACTTCTGTTCCTTCAGTTGGTGACAAGGATGGAATGATATCCCTGAATGGGAAGGAGATCCAGAGATTTGGGAAAGAATAGGAATAAAAGTAAAAGAGCTAGAATTTTGCAATTAATATAAGATGGCTTAAACAGCATTCCACTATGCTAGCTTCCCAAATAAATGAAAAAAGTATAGAAAAATAGAGGAAGCAACACAGGCTGTTGAGCTCTGGAAAGCCACTCTGCTGGCAGAGCAACAGGCTGTCCAGGCATATGATTTGCGTGAACAAGTAAAGCAGGAGAATAATAATAAAAATAGTTAAAAATCTGGAAAAGAATGAAGCACCGTCCCATGTTGTTAAACACCAGACTGCAAGCACTTTCGCAGTGCCTGAAGAGTGGGGACAGAAACAGAGTAGGTGGCCCTGGCAAATTTAAAAAATTAGATGGGGTCCACTGCATTGCAACCACAATCATATGAGGGTCAGACCTCTGGAATTTCACTGTGCCCCTTTTAAAGGCTGAGCCTCTGGGTTGCTGATCACTTTGGATCTGAAAGCCAGTCAGAAAGTGTGTGTGAATGCAGGCTGCTTGGTTGTTAGTTCTAATTCTCTGTAAGTAACTGTACAGGGATAGAAAGGGTCTGCTATTCAAAACTGTCAAGAGGGTATAACACGCTGTCCTCCGAAGTAAATTGTCCAAATAAAAGGCTAATAACAAATTTAGTGCTAATAAGTGACCCTGCTACATTGTATATAATTCTCTTTTGGGAAGAGAAAACATTTTGGGCTTGCAGAAATGGTAACTGGCAAATACCTAGTGCTAAGTAAAGGAAGATCACTATAAAAGTAAAGCTTCTCAGTTACTACCTGTGAATAAATTTGGAGTTTCACAACAGACAAACTATTAAAACCTGTTCTGCTGTATAAGAGGGAAACTGAGGCATACCACCTTATTAATGTAATAATTGAGCAGTGAATTAATTTACCTGGAACCCACAGAGGTTGGATGTTACTGAGGTTGGCTGGTTTACAAAACAAAAGCATAAGTAATTATTGGGTAAGAGCAGGCAGATAAAAAAGTCAGCAAGAATACTTGTAAAGGAAAGGAGTATTACAAAATATAATGTGCCACCCCCATGGGAGTAGGAAAATGTTCTTTTGTCTTTCAGAACATCAGAAAGAGCTGGTACCAGCAGAAGAGCAACTGAAAAAACCAAAACCAAAAACTAAACCATGGTTCTACTGCCATGACAAAAAAAAAAATGTTTTGTGTTTTGCGTTCATGTCTAAGTTTATCTTGTCTTGTGGTATATGTATTGCTAGCATTGTTGTTGTGTATTGTTTTTTAAAGGAGAGGATATTCTAAGTAAAGCAGAAGCGTGAGCTAGGGAAAAAAACCCTGTTCAGCAAGAGAAAAAAAGGGTTGGACCCAAATGAACGGCAACTCTAAGAAGACTTAGTGGGAGGGCTGAAAGAAAAAGTGCAGGCAGATATTTGTAACTGACAACAGTTTACTGTGGTAATTGTTTAAGCTAGTTGAATACTAACAATGTCTGTCTGCACATCCTAAACTCAACACTCCGGTCATCTGAAGAAGTGGGTTGTGCCCTCAAAAGCTCATGATACCATCTACATGTTGTGTTAGTCTATAAAGTGCTACCAGACCATTTGTTGCTTTTTAAGTTTATCCTGTACAGACTAACTGGCCACCCTTCTGAAGCTTCTGAAATGTCTCCACAGGTAAACAAGAAGAAGGACTGAAGGGTGACCATGAGGCGGTTCCTGCTACGGCTCCTGCTGGCCCTGTGGTGTATGGTGAAGGATGCAAGGAGTGTGCTGTGTGAAAGGGAGGACTGGGAATGGGTTACTAATTCCCTCTGCCAAGCTTGCTTCACTTTAACTGCCGTACTAAAGAAATGCTTTGCTTCTGCAGAACACACGCATTAACTATTAAAAGGCCTGGCCAGAGGTGAGGGTAGAACTACAGTCAGGACATGGGCAGGTGGAACATAAGAAGGTTCAAATAAAATCACACACTGATGTTCATGACAATAGGGAGACTAGTAACATCACCATTTCAATAACAGCTGACTGCCCAGTTACTCACTAGTGCCAAGTGGCAGAAACTATGGAATTTTATGGAACCATCTGGGGGGTACCATGGCATTGCATAGGCTCCCCACAGATAATTACACTGCTCTACAGCCAAAATGCTTCTGAAATAAATGTAGTCAAACTTTACTAATTCTGGGTCACTGAGAACGAAAATGAAGCTTAAAATTGTTGATTGGCTCTAGTTTTCAAGATATGCTATTGGGTCAGTATATACGACCCTTGACTTGGGAATGGCGGAGGATTAAGTGAGTTATAAAGGGAAGGGATCTCAATTTAAACCAGAAATGACCAAAATACATCTTTGACTGGATCTATGAATAAATCTATGACTGGGTTTGGACAGTACTTGCTTTTTAGGCAAAACAATGAATGATGCAATCTTAAGCTGGTATTGCATCATATATGATATGAATTGCATCATGTTATTCCTAGAAGTCATGGATGATGCAATCATAACGAAGCTTACATCACTCTGCTGAACAAATTGCCCTATATCAGCTCTAGAAATCATACAGTGTCGTGCTCTCTTATTTGTCAGTGTTTGATTTTGCAAAGGGACACATTTCTGTTTAGCCAAAGTGAGCAGAGATGCCTCGTATTTGTGTGAACAGTGCAGATAATTTCTGCTTTGTTTGTGGTGAAGTGACTTTTGCATCACAAAAGCGCAGTATAACCACTATGGTTAAGAAAGCCTATCACCTTTATTTTGGCTGCAAAATTGGAGATCAGGACAAGAGGTGGGCCCCACACATATGCTGCAACACTTGTGCAACAAATCTTCGCCAGTGGTTGAACAGGAAAAGGAAATCTATGCCTTTTGCAGTGCCAATGATTTGGAGAGAGCCAACAGATCATACCAGCAATTGTTACTTCTGCATGGTGCCTCCAGTTGGGAAAGGTGTGTCAAAGAAGAAAAAGTGGACTGTGCATTATCCAAAGATTCCATCAGCCTTCCAGTTAGTGGCAATACATTTTCTGAAACAACAAGGCAGACAACTACAGGTTGTTGGTGGAAAACCTCCTCAAGGCATACAAAAGCCTTGGTTGCAACATGTCACTAAAGATACATTTTTTGCACTCTCATCTAGATTTTTTTCCACCGAACTGCGGAGCAGTGAGCGACGAGCACGGTGAGTGATTTCACCAGAACATTGCAACAATGGAGAAACGCTATCAGGGCAAATGGAGCCCATCAATGCTTGCAGACTATTGCTGGACAGTGACAAGAGATGCTCCATTTAATGAATACAAGAGACAAGCCAAGAAGCGCCGAGTAGATGCTGAATAGGACTAAACTATGTACATAATAGTTTTTTGCCTTTTGTTTCATAATAAATTTTATTTATATAACCCTTTTGCTGATTTTTAAAGTGTTACATAAACAGGACAGGTGAAATATTATCATGTAAAGCAACCATAAACACATGAAAAGACCTAGGTTTACAATTTATGATTAAAACTCTACTATCTACACAATATACATAGACGTAAAATGTAAAAACTTAAATATCTTGGAAACAGTAGCCAATCAGTTGTTTTAATTGTCATATTTGAATTCAGCACATCAAAATACATAATAAATAGCACATTTTATCTCTGAAGCAGACGACTTCTAAAAAACTGTAGACCAGTGTAATGAGAGACACTATCAAACCATGTTGTGGCCCTCTCAGAGGGACAGTGTCTACAATTAAGGCAACCAGTGTCCTTTAAAGGGGGACAGCTGCATACTAATAGTAAAGGGGGATACAAGGTCCTGGGCTATCCTTCGTTTAAACATACCTACTTTGCATATTGGAACAATAGAGGCATCGAAAAAAACATGCAGGCCTCCGTGCTGCAACTTGTGTGCGACTTCGTAGGGAAAAAACCGAGTACTAATGCCAGGTCATGTGCCAATTATACCGGCACGGTGCCTGTGGAAGTTGGGTAGAAGCATTACAAGCTGACAAACCAATCGGTGAACGCCTACCTAGACAGAAATGGGGGTTAACAGATACCATTGCAGGGTGGTTCGATGCAGGTAATTCTGTTGGCAACTCCTATGCCATAGCACACCAAGCTGAAATAAGGAACCAAATTGAATCAGGCTGGCAGATGCTGCGATATCTAACAGGAGGATTGGATACTAATAAGGCCAGTCAGCTGATCCTAGATAGCTTAAAGGATCTGTCAAACTCTGTATCCACCTCACTGGACATAACAAAATACCTGGGTCAGAAATTAACTAGTTTGTTAATAAATGATACACAGGTAAAGGAATTGGAGGAGAATTGTGGGAGAGCTGGACAAACATTGGCCATCACCACACAGGGAATTGTAACAGACCGCCTGGATGGCCTGGTCCACCCGGCCCTCATGGAAGTAGTAGGGCCCCCTCCATGGGAGTGGGGACACAGAGAATCAATGAGGATCCAAAGACCAGTTTGGACAGGTCATAGCATAATCTTTAACCTCCTAGTGCCTCTGGGCATTCCTCACTCACAACGAGCTAGAATGGTGACCTCCCTGCCAGTATGGAGGAGGGGTCATGTCACTAAAATAGAAGGCATTGCATACTTCGAGGTTGCCGGGAAAGCGTTGTACACAAGCGAATGCTGCACCTACTCTGATAAATAAAATTTGTGTACATGCCCATATAATATTGTAATAAATCTATCTAGGTTCAAGGTGGCTGTTACCAAGAAACTGGTGCATATGGAGCTGGTCCAGATGAACGGTACCTAGTGGTGTGTGACTGCCCAGAACCACTCCATCGAGTTAAATGGAAAGCCCTGCCCCTTGACACACCCATCCATGTGCATGACGGTCCCTCGAAGGGCAACCCTGACCATTGACGGGACGTGGCTCTACCGTACTCTTCCAATGACGGGTAACCTAACATGGGATCTGGAATGGCCCTACGGTAGTAAGTACCTGGAGGAGAGTCTTCTGGCCCTGCAGGTGAAGATTGAGGCGGCCCAGAGACACATTGGGGTGGGCTGTCTGAGGTACACTCAGATAGGTGAGACTGTGGACCAGGCTGATGCCAAATACTCTAAGGCATTGAATCAGGTGGTGGAAGTCAGAACAATGATTATGGGCAATGACATCTCTGGTGATGAAATCCCTTGGGGATTGATCTGGGTGCTATTCTGCCAAATGATGGTGGGAGTGTCCATCCTGACATTCCTACTGGCGTTGATGCTTTACCGGCCCTTCCAAAGTAAGCTGAAAATATTATGATTGTTGTATTTGACCAGGCGGGTTAGGGAACCCTAGGGTCAAGAGGAGGGACTGAAGGGCCAAAATCCCAATAATATGTATGTAAGATCTTGACCACAGTCTCTGTTAAGAATCTTTCACATATGACCAAACTCCATGGGCCTGGTCTAGGCATGAGGCCTAGTTAACAATGGACAATACATGGTTAAAGAAAGGTTCAGATAAGCAAGAAACAGACATGTTTTTTAACCAGCCATAAACAAGTTAAGACAGCCCAACCCCAGGTGGGGAGCAGTAATTGGGGACTTATCATGAGTTACGGGCACATAACTCACAGAGAGGGGCCTTGGAGTCCGCTCCGTGGTTCAGGACAAGATAACAAGTACATACTCCCTGAATGCCAACCAGAGTTCAGGGTGAAGGCCAGCATATCAGCATAAGTTATGGCATCCGTCCCTCACAGATGCCAACCCAAGCTCAAGAGGACGCATTGATAAACTATACACAATTGTCATTGCTGTGTCCTGTGTTCTTTTTGCTTTAAGACCCTCTAGGAATGGACCTGTGGGCCAACCTGTCTGGGAAGTGCCACCGTCATTTCTATGAACCTGAAATCAGGATTTAACTTACACCTTGCAAGAGGAGAAGTTTGAGGGATAACACCTGTGTATTAGCAAACATGTTAACCTGAGCTATGGGCGGAGCAATGATGTAACCTTTTAGATTATTGGCTTATTGTGCTCATTATATCTTGCTCCTAGAACTTATCCAGGGGCTCGGGAACTCCCACCCCGTCGATTCTCTCTGACCACTGGCATCCTATATAACCTATTGTAATCAATTGCTTAGCAGTGTCTCACTGAGCCTAATAAGCAAAGTGACACTCCGCCAGCACTGTGCGTAATAAACCCTCATGCTTGGATCTATAGGGTGTCGAACTTCTGTTCCTTTAAGACTACAGGAGGACAAAAACACCTGTAATATAACAGGCTCTGGGGTACCATCTAGAGTGTCAAATCAGGACAAATTGATTAGAAACAAGGCTACTTACAGCCCAAGACTTGGGTCCTTCACTATAAAGCACACCAAACCAGCCACATAGAGCACTTCTGCTTGCCACACTGACCAGCAAGAAGTCACACAACCAACCCCCTTTAGCCCTGGTCTACAATATGGAGTTGTTTCAAAATAACTCCCCTTATTTTGAAGTAACAAGTGTTGCATCCTCATTTATGAAGCCTGTTACTTCGAAATAACAGGCTGGTTATTTTGAAATAATAACTCCTGCTTTCCACAAGGAATAATGCTCATTCTGAAAGGCTGTGTCAAACTGCACCCTTACCTCGAAATAAGCTACGCAATTTATGCTAGGCAAAATTGCATAGTTTATTTTGAGGAAATTTCAAAATAGCTTATTTCAAAATTTGGCACTGTCTACACAGTGGACAAAAGTCCACTTTTCTCGACAAAACCTTGTAGTCTAGACACACCCTCAGAGTCATACAAAGTAATTACTCCCCAGTGCTTCCTGGGACTCTACATCGAGGTAGTGTGTCCACATTAAGGGAGCCTGCCTTGGACTAATTTTGAGGCTTCCCTGTAGTGTGGACACGCTATTTTGAAATAGTTATTTTGGGAGTTATTCGTTCAAAATAAGTTATTTCAAAATAGTTTCCTAGTATAGACATGCCTTTAGACACTGCCACAACCGGTATCCACCTTACATGGATGAAAGGTTTATGAAAACCAGTATTACCAAATCCAAACAGGTTCCTCTGATCCCAAAGGACCAGCCACATTCCCAGGTCAATCTACAAATCTAAAGGTTTGTTAATAAAAAGAAAAAAGAAAAGGTTGAGAGTAAAATTGTTAAAGAAACCATATTACATACACGAATGCAAAGTTCCTGGTGCAGGTTTGTAACAGAGATGGAATAAACTGTTGTCTTAGAAGCCTCTGGCATACATCCTTTGTTAGGATGGGTTATAGGTCTTTCTGGGCTCAGTTCATAGTAAAGATGCTTCAGAAGTGATAAGCTGTAATGAAGATAGGGATGATGACAAATGGAGCAACCCCATGGCCCTTTTTATAACCTTGCCCATGTTGCAGAATTCCATTGTTCTCGCTGTGTGAAAGTACCTTCCAAAATGGAGTTCATCACATGAGCAAGTCACCTGTCCATGCAGGACTCATCCTTAGCAGGCAAGGAGACATGGCTTACATGGTGGTCTGAACGTTCACAGCAAAGTTCTTTAGATGTGTATTGGCACCACTTGAGGTGCATTGTCAGTCAAGTACTGTTATTCATTTGACTAGCACCCTTTCACAATAGGTGAGTGAAACCTTTTGATCATCTGTCAGAAGCAAACATGTGAAATACAAGTATATAGCTAATATTTATAACTTCAAATATAAAAATGATACGTGCATATGAGCAGTGTAAACAGAATTAGTGAATCATACACTTTCTATAGACATCTCACTTGACCCACTTGGCACAAGATTTGGTGCCAACATATAACAGTGGTTGCAACAATGTTTTATATGTTCACATCAGAATTCAATAACATCACACCACCCTGCAGTACACAATCAATGAAGCTATAGAGCACATGAACGATAAGCTACGCAGAGATAAAGGGATTGAAGCAGCCCTATGGGAACCAGGCAATCAAGTAATGTACCTAAAACTGGGGAAAAGAAATCATACCCTAGATTCCAAGTGGATAGGCCCATATTAAATAGTGGGCCGCGTAGTGCCCTGGCGTAGCATATTGAAAAAGATGGGATGCTCAAGTGGGTCCAGGCCTCCCCAATTAAACTGTTTTTTTAAATCATTGCTGGACTCTCTCTCCAAAGCACTCAGCAGACCTCTTCCACAGAATCAGCTGGCGCCGAGCCCTTCAGCAATGATAACAGTTGGAATACCACTCCAGAGCATAACAGGTTTGGGGCACATAGACCCACAGAAAAGTACCAAATGGGGGTCCAATGGTTTACCAGTTTAAATACTGCCTGAAAGATTTATGCAGAAAACAGTACCATGCTAGGAGTGTTTATATTAGTGGTGTCCCAGGTTTGGGTAAACAGTACCCCAGGGGATCACAATTGTGTATCTATAATCGCCTCTCCAAGGGGTGACAGAACAGGCCCCAATCCCTCTTGTAAACCTGGTCGCCGGCCCATGTTTACTTCTGCATTTCCGTTTACCCCAGAACCCTTGGAGAGCTGCACAATCTGAGTGTTCAGTGTTAGCCTTAAATGCTTGGATCTTCAAACATATGGGCTACGTCTAGACCGCCCCCTCTTGCACAAGATAATATGCAAATGAGGCAAAGCAGTGAATATCGCTGCACCTCATTTGCATACTTAATGAGCCGCCATTTTTGTGCAAGGGGCTTTTGCGCAAGAGCCACTCTGCCACTTTTTTTCAGGCAGAGTTTGCCTTTCTTTACTTCTGACTATTTGATAAACTAGTTTTAAGGTAATCCTCCACCAAAATCAGTACCTTACTAAGATGTAAAATCCTTTGTTATGCCTAAAATCATTGGAGACATATTTTTAACATAAACACATGGTGAAATTTCATAAACATGTCTCGTGTTGTGGAGTTCATACACAATAAATTAGTATTCCCTTTTTCTAAAAGCTATGAACTTTGTCATAAACACACTGAACGGCTTTGACTGATTAATTTAAAATGTCTTTGTTTCAGCATGTTAAATATGTAGCACTCTGGAATGGTAACTTTATAAAGGTTTAAGAGCACATTTAAAATATTAAATCAGCTTAGAAAAACTGATTAAGAAAATGTAAAACAGAGAAAGTCTGCCTCATGTATTCCATAACATCAAATGTTGTATTCAGCAGGATAGCTGACTTGTCCTTACTACAAAGGTTTTGCAGATAAATCTCTGACAAACTTCAAGCTATATCAAAAAACCTGTGACTGACATTTTTATTCCCAAATTTAGGGCATTTAATTAGGTATCTTCTTCATGTTCAGTCTTCACAATCTGGCATGCATTGGAAAACATGCTCCATTTTCTTTAGAAAGAAATTTTAGAAGAGTGTTTTTTAGAATATTTACTACACTTAGGGTCATGGATTTGGCTGGAAGTGGTGAGCAGAGAGTGGGAGGGGAAGGAAGGGAAGAGGGAGACAGTGGAGGGGCCTGGGCTGAGTGGGGGTGTGGCCTAGGCGAAGGAGGGGTGGAGTATGGGCGGGGCCACAGTCTGGAGAGCTTGCGTCTTCAAGCAGCAGCTTCACCCGCAGCCCATGAATGCGCCCCATTTAGTAATCCCATTTTCAAATCCTGAGATCAGGCTTCAAGGTGAGAATCTCCTTTCCTTTGAAGGAACAGCAGCCTGTTTGACACTAGGCTACGAAGTGTCGGAACTGGAACTGGGGTATTAAATACCATTGATCTGGAAGCATTAAAAAGCAAGGTTGGTGCCAGAGAAATCTTGCATAATATGGTAGCTATGAGACAGGAACATCAAATTGCGGAATTAGTCCAAACAGGCACATCGGGCAGCACATAAATCACACCCTCTGGGCAGAGTTTATCATGCGAGAAATGGCTGACCAATCTGCCCTGGCATTATGGTGCTCAGAGAAGCAAATACCATTGTTTCAAAGGCAAGAGAACTGGATTGGGTCAGAACTAGGGGTGCGGCCATTTTAGTCCCCCTGCTGAATACGTACCGTAAAGATATGTTCCTCCCATATACACTAGTCCGGTAAAATTAATGTTCAGACCTTAAGCAGGATTGTCATGGTTCAAGGTCCCAACAATTCCAGGAAGTGGCCTTTATCTTGAAATTTTCTGCCTTTCCAAGAATTCAAGGGTGAAATATTTGAGTTCCCCGTTTTGTGGAAGCCTAGCTAGATGCACAGGGAAGGACTGTGGATCACAGGGCTTGTGGATCACCATTTGTTATAGACTTTGCTAATGTAGGTGAGAGATTGATTAATTAATTATGGTTACCATTTGATATAGGTGTAGTAGTTCAGGACAGCGATACAGTAAATTCAGGATTCACTGGTGTGGCATCCTGACAGGTCTCCTGCTCTGTCAGTGATGCATGCATTTTCATATGCTCCCTCAGTATATTATGCCAGCTTTGCACTGGTAGCTAGCATAATAGACTTCACGAGAGCCCCCAAAGACCACAGACTCAGATAAGATACAAAGGCATCTGAGTCAGGTGTACTGTTGAACAAAGTACATTAATAGTCATTGGTAGCCAGATGGCCTCCGAGTCCCCATGCGTTTGTATCCATGATAATGGATGTGGCCATATTAATAGTATGGATTTCACTACTGCCCCCTAAGCCAGACAAAGAGATAAGTTGAGATACTCCAACATTTATAGACAGAAATGAACAATTTAGGATACACATCTTCCCTATAATCTTATGCATTAATGACACGTTAGGTCCCTTTATACTTTCCTCCAAAGCATTTACTACCTGTTGTTATGCTTTCACTTTTGTGGTTTCAAACTGTTGTATCATGTGCTCAACTGGGTGACCTTGTACTGTCTTGGTGGAATGTATTTACATATTTCATGTGCTTTAATCAGTGCTAGCAGTTTTAGTACCAAGAGACACTGACTTGCAGGCAAACATCTGCTTTTAACACGGCCTGCCTCTTACTCATAGCATAGCTGTTCCTTACTTTGGTTCAAGCACCAGGCCCATGCTTCAGGCTCTTTCTTTCTCCTACAATAGGGTTTGCTGATGTAAGGAATAGCTGCTGAGAAATCTTGGGAATGATCAGAAAAGCTGAAACCCATATAGAGCAACTCCCTGAAAGCACAAGATAAGCCCTTGATTGATTGCAACACTTCTCTGCAAAACCCATGGACTCAAATGGGAGCCAAGGACTATCAGAGTAGGCAACTTTGCAATGATTTGTTGCATTTGTCCTGCCAGCCTCAGGGCATTGGAAACACGACCAACAGAACCTGCACCCCCCTTCATGTCCAACCTAAGTGCCCACTAGATTGGTCCGAGCCTCTGATTGGTGACTATAACATCATTGGTGGGACAGTATGTGTGAGTGTGTGCATGTGTGCGTGCGCATATGCTTTTTACTTTGCATTCTCAATAGCCGCGGCGTAATGCCTTTTACCATGAAAAGATTCCATGAACTTCTTATAAGCCTAACACCAGCACCTCAGGCAGTCACCCGCATCACCTGCCCACGAATATGGCCGTGGCTTAGAAGAAACACCTCATTCCTTACCCGTCTTGGAACAGCCCACGTGGACATGATGAATCCAACTGATATGTTGTTGGGATACTGTACATTACAAGAGTTGGTGTCAGTTATGTTTTATTAGCAGTCACTGTACTTTGGGGTGTTTTGCTAACCATCAGATAAGACTAGTACATGTTAATATATACACATCCAATGAATTCATATTTCTTGCTGTGCTCTTCCTGCCTGTCTGCAAAGAGATGATCACAACCCACAACCACGGTCTCCTGCCTTTCCCAATGACCTCATTTTGAAGCCTTCCAGCAAGCTGAAAGTATTCCTCCCTGGCTTTATGCCAAGCTTGCCTCTTACTCCCAAGCCTCTGCCTCTCAGAGACACTTTATAGAACTGGGATCTTTTGTTTCCCGTGGCTGTGTTCCTGAAGGTTTCTTATGTTCTTCCAAAGCAATGAACCTGCCCCAGTCCCTTCACAAGCTCCTTGTGGAGATCATGCCAATGCATATACAGACTCTATCTTTCTCCCTACAAGAGCAGCACCACCAGAGAAGAGATGTAAACTAGAACGTTGACTCTTTGGATTGCTAGTCTGTCTGCTCTGCTGTCCGAGCAAACAGCCAGGCAGAGAAGCTTGTGTAGCATGGATGGGACACACGTACAGGAAAAACCCTGGGCACTGTTAGTAGGATTTGAGAAAAGTGAAATAGTGGAATTTTGGGAAAGGAAGGGTGTCTTGATTTTAATTTTGTTATTATTAATAGTAGACGTACAGGATCACCAAGTAATGCAATTTCTACTGAGAATGGGCTCCTAAAGGGGAAGTGGGCCAGTAGGACCATCTTAAAAAGTGATTCACTTTGGGACTCAGTATGAGAACTTCTGTATAAAATTACTGCTCCTTCATGTAGTTTATGCTGACACAAAGTCATAGCCTACAAATCTGAGTGAAACTGAAAAGTGCTTGCTCACCCATGTAGTTTAGTCTGTTCCAGTTCTCCTACTGTTCCTGTCTCCCGGACACCTGGGGACCTTCCATTCAGCCATTCAACTAGCAGCTGTCACTTGTGCCTCCTCCTTCAACCCTCTTCCCCAAGCGGAACATTTGCATGTGTGGACTTTTGAACGTGACACAAGCACACAATGGTTTCTCTTCTGCAAATAAGTGCTGCTTCGCATGAGGAAAGGCTGCAGACTCAGCCCCCTAGTTTTATGGATGAGCTGGGCAGTGAGCAAAAATACCAGAGTCTTCATATGAGTGTAAAACAAAATGTCTTTATGATGAAGTGTTACTTAAAATAACTGGCAATACCTAAACTGCTCGTTTTCATACTTAGCTACAGGTTATTCTTGACTTGTGCTGTTCTGAAAGCATGGAGGCCTATCCACTATGTATTATCTGTATATATTTCACTATCATGCGTATTGCCAGCTTTAAAATTGAATTTTGTATAAGGAAGCTTTGACTATACTCTCAGTTTAACAAATAATTAATGTGATTTTTCCCTGCTGGAGTCTTGCCTTGGCTGAGTTCTTCATAGGGTGAATCACTGAGAATCACTGTGAATCATGAGGAAACACCAGCAATTAACTGGTATCACTGTACTCTTTAAACAAAAAGAACCTCTGGGAAAATAATGCTTCGGGGATCCAAATGATATGTTGTTGGGATGCTGTACATTACAAGAGTTGGTGTTTGTTATGCTTTATTAGCAGTTACTGTGCTTTGTGGTGTCTGGCTAAAAATCAGATAAGACTAGAACATGTTCATATACACACAGCCAATGAAATCATATTTCTAGCTTTGCTCTTCCTGCCTGTCTGGAAAGAGATGGATGGTCAGATGCACACTGCCAGCGGCAGTGGTGCAGGTACACTGCACTGGTGAATCCCTATTGCGCGCAGACCAGGGATTACACCGCTGAATCCACACTGGACAGAGATTGCATTACCGGATCCGCATCCATCACATCACCCACGCTGCCCTGGAGGCGGAGATCCCACCCGCTTTAGCAGCCGCGGATGCAGCAGGACAATGCGCACCCAGGTTAGCCGCGCAATCCACGTTGCGCACCGATCGCGGACTCCGAAGCGCAGCAGGACGCGTGCGCCCCTGCCACACCCGCCCCGAGCGGCGCTTCTCCCCGGCGCGGGGCAGCCCGCCCAGCTAAAGGCGCCCGGCTGTGGGCGTTGTCGGGATTTGCCCGTCTGACGTCAGAAAAGCGCCTGGGGACGTCACGCGTGCCTTGAGTTTCCCACGGGGCAGGAGGGATGGAGGGGGTCAGTGCGCGGGGGGCAGCCGGCAGCCAGCGCCCCACATCGGCTGCCCGGCCCTCTGCGTGGGGCAGAGGCAGCTGATGCAATGGGGGAGACGAAAGGTGAGAAGGAGGGGGTTGTGCCCTGTGGGGCTTTCCTGCATAGAGAGCAGCTGCCCCACTTTGCCCCAGTGAGGGGGAGGCAGCAACCGTGGGCACAGTGCAAGCTCCCTGTGTCCCTGGCTGCATTCAGCTGCCTAAGATTAATTTTAAATGGCACCCATTGCTGTAGCGCCCTGGTCTCCAACCAGTTCTGAAGCAGTAGTCACTATAGTGGCTACTGTTATAGGGAACTAGCCACGCTATTCCGACAATGCTGGAGTCAACTAGCCATGTTATTCAAGCTAACTAGCCACACTCAAGTGGCCAAACAGCTGCATGTGGCTACTGGCTAGCATGTTGCGCATCATGGCCATAGCATCTAGGGAGCACGGGGGCAATTAAAGTCCAACTCTGTCTACAGGAGTCTCAGTCCAAGTCAGTTGTCTCAAAATACTAAACCTTGGGATGACAGGAGCACATTTACCAGTTGGATTACTGAAAGGCCTCCCAGAACTAACGTGTTTTGCAATAAAAACTTGCCACATCCCGGAAAGGGGGAAATTTGGATCCATTCCTGGACATGCTATCTGTCCCCAGACAAAGTGCTAGGACTTGTCAGCAAGCACAGCTTTGGTGATCTGAGAGAGACCTCTTGCATCTCAATCCAAGCAAGTCCATGTGGCAAAACCCCAGGAAAGCTTTAGTAAGCCCTGAAGCCTTAGGGTGTGTGTTTACACTCGTTTTACATCCTTCTCTGAAGGTTGTTGGAAACATATTTTGCTCTGGGTTTAAACAGGTTCAAGGAGTCTATGTATTTAGCTTGGTGTATGGTTACTGTGCTTGAAAAGGCTCTAGCATCTTTAGGGTTCCTGTGTGTGAGCCTATTGTGTTTCACTCCTCTGATGTCTCCTGAGCAGTTCAACAAATCCATTAATTTTGCATCATGCTCCAAAGTTATATCATGTCAGAACAGAGATACCTAAACCTTATTTCATTAAGGACCATTTCATTATTATTATTATATAATGCTACATCATTTATGGAAAATGTTGGTGATCCCTTTACAGTAGTGGTTCCAGATTACCTAATTGTCCCAAAGATTCTTGTGTGACTTTTTTTAGAACAACCATTGTACTATATAACTTTATTCTGCATAATATCTTTCTTTCAAACTGTATCTCAAATTGCTTTGCTAAGTTCAAGACTACAGCAACAGCAGAAAGAGAGGGAAAATAAACTAAGCAGAGAGAAAATGTGTGTTTCCACCAGTTGTTTGAAATGAGACCAATAAGGGAGAGGCAGAGAGATACAAGCAAATGAGACCAATAAGGGAGAGGCAGAGAGATACAAGCAGAAGGTAGCAGCAAAGGAGCCTCCTTCACTGCCAGCACCCAATTGCATGGAGGGAAGGAGAGAAGGCCAAATTAAAACAAGAGATGGGAAAAGTGAAAGGAGGGAGGACAGACAAAAGCTGCGAGATTGGCATTGCAGGGTTAGGAGACAAAATGATCATTTAGAACTGGATTTTGCAATGCACGTGGAGGTAGTAACATTGTTTGATGATAGAATTAATTTGGTCATGTCTCCCCACCCCGAAAAATACACTCTTAACAGAAACTAATGACTTTTAAGATTTCTCTTTATTGAATGGCCTTGTTTGCAAGAGTTTTCTCTGTTGCTAATAGTGCTGTGTTAGCCAAGTGAGAAAGTTCTAGTGTAGTCTGACTCTGCTAGTCCTTTTCAGTGCTATGTCAACCTGGCTCTCTTAAAGAAAGCTGAAATGGCGGTACCTCACATTGCAGTGGTGGATCTCTTTTGTAAACATTCTGTACTATAGCCATAGCTTATGTGTATAGTTAGCTCTGGTTGCTCAGTTTAGGCTTGCAGAACTCCGCCAGAGTCAGGGGCATACTCACTATGACGTACATTTTTAATGGTGCGTGTAATCAATCATTAAATCTCCATCACTGACAATTTTTAAATCAAGATTGGATTTTTTTCCCTAAAGTATATGCTCTAGGAATTATTTTGGGGACATTCTATAGCCTGTATTATACAGGAGGTCAAACTAAATGTCCCTTTGGACTTTGGGAATCTATAACTGAATTGCTTTCCAGCTTTAGCGTACATTGGAATCCTTGGGATGAATAAACTGGAAAGCAAAACCTACACTGTCCTTCTGTCTTTTCTGTTCTGCTTACAGGGAGCTGGAAACAATGCTTTTGCTGTGCTGGCCCTCCACAAACAAAATCTTCAATAAGGTAAGCCACATTTCTGTTTGCAAGACCTGTCTACACTTCAAAGTTTTGTTGGATTGTCTAGTGGTAGATAGTGTGGGGGGAAAAAAGCCCCCTATCTGATATAGCACCTGAGACAGCAGAAACCCTCATGTATATGCAATTATAATACCAAAACACCCTTTTGCTGGTATAGTTTATTTTGTTCAGGGAACTGGTATAAGCAGTAAGAACTCTTTTGCCAGTGTAAACTGTATCTCTACTAAGAGTGTTTTCCCAGTATAATTATGTAGGGAATCTTCTAGTGTAGGCAAGGTTGTAAGGCTGGCTTGAGATATGGGGATGGGAAGGGAGAGAAGGGACCCTTCAATAGAGAAATGTTGACATCTCCAGAGCAGTTCAGCTTTCCATGGCTTTGTTCTGCCCTTTGATGGAGGGTCGAGTGGTGTTGCACAGGACAACAATACGTTGGATACAAAGGTGCTGCAGGAGTTAACATTTTGGCTTTGTCTATACTGCAGGGTTTTTGTGCAAGAAGCCTTTTGTGGAAAAGTTCTTGCGCAAAAGCGCATTCAGACCTCAAAGTGCATCGCTTTTTGCGCAAGAGAGTGTCCACGCTGCATGGACATTCTTGCACAAGAAAGCTCTGATGGCCATTCACAGAATGGCCATCAGAGCACCTGTACTTTTTCCTATAAGGGTTTCTTGCACAAAAACCCCCTCCGGAGCGTCCACACCTGCCTTTTTGCGCAAGAGCTGTAGCTCAAAAAGGAGTTATTCCTCGTGGGGAGAGGAATAACTCTACTGGCAAAAGCCCTCTGTTCTGTCAATTTACTTGTGCAAGAACGCACTTGAAGTGTGGACACTCTGCTGGTTTTTGCGCAAAAATGGACGTGCAAAAATGGACGTTTTTGCACAAAAACCTTGTAATGTAGACATAGCCTTACAGTTTGAGATTGTCGGAAGGTAGTAAATGTCTGATTGTTTATGGGCACACTTATGCATACCAGCATGTAGGGATCACTTCATCCTTCACTGAAATGCAGCCACCTCTGTGGTAGAACATGGTAGCTGTTTAATTGCCCTCAGGAACACTAGGCTGTACTTTAAGAAAGGTAGTGCGGAAGATGCTGTGATTATGGCCCGCTGTTTTTTCCCTTTTCCTTATCGTGCTGCTGTAGTTGCTTACCTTTTTCATTTGTGACACTCTCTTGCAATCCTTAGACAAGAAAATCCACTTTTGGCAATTTATTTTTGTCTTAAAAAAAAGTTGGGAACTAAAATCCAATAATTCTGGGTGTTCGTCTTTATAAAATGCACTTGTCCTTTGCTCCCGAGTCATTTATAATGCCATGCAAAAGTTCAAACTGACTCTGCTCAACCATAATGATTCTTCCCAATCCATAAAATCCACAGTCTTTCCTCTCAGCCCTTCTCTCCCATCCACCCATCTTCTCGGAAGTAGCATGGGAAATGGTTGCTCCTTGCAACACACTGCGAACGTCAGCACATTCTGGCCTCACTGGTCCCAAACTCTTTAGCATATGACCCAGTTCAAAGCAGATAAAGCTTGGATCCCGCCTTCCTGAGACAGTGCTCACAGCCGCCAGTGGCTAATGCAGTACTAGGATACTAGGGTACGTATGAGCGACAAGGAGTCCTGTGGCACCTTATAGACTAACAGATGTGTTGGAGCATAAGCTTTCGTGGGCAAAGACCCACTTCGTCAGATGCATGGAGTGGAACGCATGGTTATCCCAGCCCTGGCGGTGGCATGTTTCATGGACACAGTGGAAGTTGTTTGAGTGAACAGAGCTTATTTAAGTGGGAACAGAGTGATCCGGACTGACGCTGACCTGCCGGTGTCCCCCGGGGAACAAGGGCTCCAAGGAAGGCCAGAATGGGGTTAGAAGGGCTCAAGGGGAGCCCCAGTCCTTGAGGCTGTCATCCCTTAAGTCCTGTTCCCCTCCCAGCCGTGCACCCTGCCCCTTGTGTCCTTACCTGCAGGGAAGGTCCGGCAGCATCCAGCTGTGCCCTCTCCCTGGCTCCAGCTTGCAGGTGCCCGCAGGGGAAAGAGGCCGTCTTGCTGCCCTGGGGGCTGGCTCTCGGGTTGTCCCTGCTGGCCCAGCGGGCTCAGCGCAGGGCAAGGCTGGGTGCGGGCTGAGCAGAGCGGAGTCCCGGGGGGCTCTCCTGGCGTCCGGCCGCCGGCCTGGCCTTGCGTGGCCAGCGCGCGTGAGAGCGGGGCCGGCCGCTGAGGTAAAACCATGAGGCACGAGCTCTGCGGGCGGCGGGTTTGCTCTCCCTGCCTGGCGCCCGCCGGGTCTCAGACGTCCCTGCACGGCAGCCCCCCTCCAACCACACTGTGACGCCGAGCCGGGGGGAGGGGAGGGGGCGGAGCCTGGGCCCTGCTGTCCCGGGTGGGGGAGGTGGGAGGGAGGACCAAGCTCTGCTGCCCCCGGTGTGAGGGGAAGGGGCCGCCCCTGAGCTCTGCTGCCCCCCGGTGTGAGGGGAAGGGGCCGGCCCCCGAGCTCTGCTGCCCCTGGTGTGAGGGGAGGGGGCCGGCCCCCGAGCTCTGCTGCCCCCGGTGTGAGGGGGGCCGGCCCCCGAGCTCTGCTGCCCCGGTGTGAGGAGGAGGCTGGCCCCGAGCCTGCTGCCCCCGGTGTGAGGGGAGGGAGCCGCCCCCGAGCTCTGCTGCCCCTGGTGTGAGGGGAAGGGGCCGGCCCCCGAGCTCTGCTGCACCCCGGTGTGAGGGGAGGGGCTGGCCCCCGAGCTCTGCTGCCCCCCCGGTGTGAGGGGAAGGAGCCGCCCGAGCTCTGCTGCCCCTGGTGTGAGGGGAGGGGGCCGGCCCCCGAGCTCTGCTGCACCCCGGTGTGAGGGGAGGGGCTGGCCCCGAGCTCTGCTGCCCCCGGTGTGAGGGGAAGGAGCCGCCCCCGAGCTCTGCTGCCCCTGGTGTGAGGGGGCCGCCCCTGAGCTCTGCTGCCCCCCGGTGTGAGGGGAAGGGGCCGGCCCCCGAGCTCTGCTGCCCCATGGTGTGAGGAGGGGCCGCCCCGAGCTCTGCTGCCCCGGTGAGGAGGGGCCGCCCCTGAGCTCTGCTGCCCCCGGTGTGAGGAGGGGCCGGCCCCGAGCCTGCTGCCCCTGGTGTGAGGAGGGGCCGGCCCCGAGCTCTGCTGCCCCGGTGTGAGGGGAGGGGGCCGGCCCCGAGCTCTGCTGCCCCCGGTGTGAGGGGAAGGGGCCGCCCCGAGCTCTGCTGCCCCCGGTGTGAGGGGAGGAGGCTGGCCCCCGAGCTCTGCTGCCCCCGGTGTGAGGGGAAGGAGCCGCCCCCGAGCTCTGCTGCCCCTGGTGTGAGGGGAAGGGGCCGGCCCCCGAGCTCTGCTGCACCCGGTGTGAGGGGAGGGGCTGGCCCCGAGCTCTGCTGCCCCCCCGGTGTGAGGGGAGGGGGCCGCCCCCGAGCTCTGCTGCCCCTGGTGTGAGGGGAGGGGGCCAGCCCCCAAGCTCTGCTGCCCCCTGGTGTGAGGAAAGGGGGTCAGCGCCCAAGCTCTGCTGCCCCTGTGTGAGGAGAAGGGGGCTGGAGGTCAAGCCCTGCCGCCCCAGTGTGAGGAAAGGGGGCCGGCCCCCGAGCTCTGCTGCCCCTGGTGTGAGGGGAGGGGGCCAGCCCCCAAGCTCTGGTGCCCCCCAGTGTGAGGAAAGGGGGCCAGCGCCCGAGCTCTGCTGCCCCTGGTGTGAGGGGAAGGGGCCGGCCCCCAAGCCCTGCCGCCCCAGTGTGAGGAGAGGGGGCCAGCGCCTGAGCTCTGCTGTCCCCAATGGGGATGAAAATCAGTCTTCAGCTCCAGCTCCAGGTCTCAGCAAGTCTAATTCTGGCCCTGGCAGCCCCAGTAAAACGGGGTTAGGACAAGGACCCATGTTCTGGTCCTCCTGATCCACAATGTGAGAACTGCTGCTAGCCCGGACTCTGTTTCCCATAGCCCTCACAGGTTCTGCCAAGCAGAGAGTAGCTGGAGCGCAGTATGTTCTGGCTCCAGCTCCTTTGCGCCCCCTGCCCTGACATGAACCCTGCATCAGAGGCTGGGGACTGGCTTAGTACTTCTCCACCAGTGGGGGAGATGGCCTGGCTAAACAATAGGCAGCCAAGTGTGAAGTAGAACAGCCTTGAGGTTGCTCTACTTTATTGTGGGCCCTTGTGGTTTTAGATTTAGCTGCAAAGAGGGCTTGAAACCAATTTTGCCCTCACCTGTGGCCCTCTGTTCAGCGTAGGTGAGCCAGATGAGAGATTCCAGCTCATAAAGCATGTTCAGCCCTTGGTTATTAAAGATGGAAATTTAGAAAGGAAAATTTGTGTTTGGTTGTTTATAGGATAGGGAAGTGTTGCAAAATCGCCAGTCTCTGGTCTAGTGAGTATACAACAATCTAGGGGTGAAATTTTGGACCTATTGAAGTCATTGGCAAAACTCCCATTAATGTCAGTGTGAGGGGAGAAGGCAGGATTTCACACATGAAAAGATGTGCTAGGTGGACAAAACCAACATGCCTTGCAGAAAAGGTTTGGGGTTGATGTTTGGAAGATGAAGTAACAATAAAAGGAAGGGAGGTTAGCAGGAAAGCTTAAGTCTCTGCTTGCTGGTTGCCGACAGGAGAGATTTACAGGTGTTATAGCAAAGGCTGGTTTTGAGGAGGGACTGAAAGATAATAAGGAAACCACTTCCTAAATTTGTATGGGAAGGTTTTCCTACACATAAGCGGTGGCAAGGGAGAAAGCACACCTCAACAAGTAGCATCCTTCCCTGTGCCAAACTTTGAGGGAAAGACATTTTGCTTTAAGTCACCCCAAAATTGTGAGAATCTGTTTGGGGTCATGTCCTCCTTCTTTTAAAGATTTTTCTCTGTTGTGTATTATGATTGCTGTGTACTATTTTATTGTATTAATTAAATGCACCATTGCCGAGAGATTAACAGGCTCTGAATCTCTCTGTCCCATCCTGTACTGCAGTATAAATATAAGCAATGCTGAGCCAGAGGACCTTCCTGAGGAGGCAGAAGAAATAAAACAGGTAAATATGTGCATGAGCAGACACACTTGTGGTGAGTGATAGCTTTAATTACACATGCCCTTTTAAGTAAATAATGGACCACACATATATATTTAATCCCATGGGTTGAGTGCACTTTGAGCAGCATGTTAATAAGTTATTAATAAATTGCGTATTAGTAAGTTGCCTAGGGAGGTTGTGGAATCTCCATCTCTGGAGATATTTAAGAGCAGGTTAGACAGACATCTATCAGGGATGCTCTAGATGGTACTGGGTCCTGCCATGAGGGCAGGGGACTGGTCTCGATGACCTCTCGAGGTCCCTTCTAGTTCTAGCGTTCTATGATTCTATGATTTCCTACAGCCCATCAGCTAAATTCAGTGTGATAAACATAGACATAATCTGAAGTTCCTTTGGGTTATAATATCATAGAAATCATATACTTGAGAAGGTCATAGCGACCAGCCCCTTTGCTGAGGCAGGACCTAGTAAACCTAGACCATCCCTGATAGGTGTTTGTCCAACTCGTTCTTAAAAACCTTCAATGAGGGGGATTCTACAACCTCATTTGGAAGACTATTCCAGATCTTTGCTACCCTTAACGTTATTTTTCCTAATAATGGGCTGGTTATTTCGAAATCTGTGCTCCTGCTTTCCTTAAGGAATAATGGTTATTTCAAAATAGTTATTTTGAAATAATGTTAGTGTGGACACTCCGCTGCTGCAATTTCAAAATAACGACTTCCCAGAGTAATTACAAGTAATTACTCCCCAGGGCTTCTTGGGGCTCTAAGTGGAGGTAGCGCATCCACAATAACGGAGCCTGCTTCAGACTAATTTCGAGGCTCCCCTATAGTGGGGACATGCTATTTCAATTTTGTTATTTTGAGAGTTGTTATTTCAAATTTAGTTATTTTGAAGTAATTTCCTAGTGTAGGCATCCAAGATGAGCTGTTTGGATGCTGATGTCTGTCTTTTGCCCAAATAATGACCATAGCCTCCACCTCATTCTTATTGCTCCAGCAATGGACTGGAGCCCTACCTTGTGCCATGTTGCTGCCCGCTTAAAGCAGCAGTAGTAAGCAAACTACCTGCCTGTAGGTCTCTTTGCCTTTTCTTTATTTTGTTGGCTTGTGTGGGTCACTATGCCAAGCCAACAGGGCTGGAGGACTTTTTACCTCTGGAGCTTCCCTTTTGCTTTGAAAAGGTAGATGGCCGTGTTTATGTGTGGTTTGGTTTTTGTCTTCTACAGCAAATTACAGACGATCCATTCTACGCTGAGGTCCAGGTGCAAACCTCCTATGTTGAAATACCACCTGGAGATAAGTGGCGTTGGTCACGATTACAAACAGAAGCTGAGGTGCAAACCTCAAATCTTGAACTAACAGAAGAGACTTTCCTCCCATTTGAAAGTGAGGTCCAGGTGCAAACCTCAGATCTTGAAACATCAGAGGAGGAGACTTCATTGCCATCGCTAACGGAGGCCCAGGTGCAAACTTCAAGTATTGAAGTTCTAGATACAGAGATTTTATTCCCCATAGAAAGTGAGCCCCTGGAGCAGCCCTCAGATCTTGACTTTCAAGACATTCAGGTGAAGAATTTATTCCCATTATTTGTTGAAGTTGAAGTGCAAACCTCATATGTAGACATACCAGCAGGGAATAAGTGGCGTTCTGCACGACTCCAAGCTGATGCTCAAGTGCAAACCTCAGATCATGAATTGTTGAAGACACTTTCTTCCCTCTCACAAAAAGAAGCCCACGTGCAAACTTCCGAACTTTCAGTAGCTGAAACAGAAGAAGTGCCATCACAAGCTGAGGCCCAGGTGCAAACTTCAGAACTTGAATTAACAGAAGTGGAGGAGGTGGTGCCCTCCCTGATAGAAGAACAGCCTGTCCCCACAACCCAAAGCGAAGCTGCTGTGCAAACCTCATATGTGGACATTCCAGCAGGGAATAATTGGCGTTCATCACGGTTACAAGCTGAGGCCCAGGTGCAGACCTCAAGTATTGAGTTACTGAAAAAGCTTTCTTCTACATTGCTAACCACGGCTCAGGTTCAAAAATCAGACCTTGCAGTAACAGAACAAGTGCCTCTTTCTACTTCAGTAGCCGAGGCCCAGGTGCAAACCTCCAAACTAGAAGTAACAGGAGCCGAGGGAGTACCTCTTTCCCCTTCACTAACTGATGCCCAAGTGCAAACCTCCAAACTTGTGTTAGTAGAAGCAGAGGAGGAGGCGGCCCCGTGCCCAATAGAAGAAACCCCTCTCACCATAACTGTAGCGGAAGCTGCAGTGCAAACCTCATATGTCGATCTACCAGCAGGGAATAAGTGGCGTTCATCACGGCTACAAGCTGAGGCCCAGGTGCAGACCTCAAGGATTGAGCTACTGAAGAAGCTTTCTTCCCTATCGCTAACCGAGGCCCAAGTGCAAATGTCCAAACTTGCATTAGCAGAAGCAGAGCAGGTGCCTCTTTCACCCTCACTAACTGAGGCCCAGGTGCAAACCTCCAAACTTGCATTAGTAGAAGCAGAGGAGGAGGCGGCCCCATGCCCAATAGAAGAAACCCCTCTCACCATAACTGTAGCGGAAGCTGCAGTGCAAACCTCATATGTCGATCTACCAGCAGGGAATAAGTGGCGTTCATCACGGCTACAAGCTGAGGCCCAGGTGCAGACCTCAAGGATTGAGCTACTGAAGAAGCTTTCTTCCCTATCGCTAACCGAGGCCCAAGTGCAAACGTCCAAACTTGCATTAGCAGAAGCAGAGCAGGTGCCTCTTTCACCCTCACTAACTGAGGCCCAAGTGCAAACGTCCAAACTTGCATTAGCAGAAGCAGAGCAGGTGCCTCTTTCACCCTCACTAACTGAGGCCCAGGTGCAAACCTCCAAACTTGCATTAGTAGAAGCAGAGGAGGAGGCGGCCCCATGCCCAATAGAAAAAACCGCTCTCACCATAACTGTAGCGGAAGCTGCAGTGCAAACCTCATATGTCGATATACCAGCAGGGAATAAGTGGCGTTCATCACGGCTACAAGCTGAGGCCCAGGTGCAGACCTCAAGGATTGAGCTACTGAAGAAGCTTTCTTCCCTATCGCTAACCGAGGCCCAAGTGCAAACGTCCAAACTTGCATTAGCAGAAGCAGAGCAGGTGCCTCTTTCACCCTCACTAACTGAGGCCCAGGTGCAAACCTCCAAACTTGCATTAGTAGAAGCAGAGGAGGAGGCGGCCCCATGCCCAATAGAAAAAACCCCTCTCACCATAACTGTAGCGGAAGCTGCAGTGCAAACCTCATATGTCGATATACCAGCAGGGAATAAGTGGCGTTCATCACGGCTACAAGCTGAGGCCCAGGTGCAGACCTCAAGGATTAAACTACTGAAGAAGCTTTCTTCCCCATCGGTAACCGAGGTCCAGGTGCAAACATCTAAACTAGAAGTAACAGGAGTGGAGGAGGTGCCTCGTCTCCCCTCACTAACTGAGGCCCAGGTGCAAACCTCCAAACTTGCAATAACAGAAGCAGAGGAGGAGGAGGAGGCCGCATTCCCAACAGAAGAAGATTCTCTCCCCGTAACTGTAGCGGAAGCTGCAGTGCAAACCTCATATGTCGATCTACCAGCAGGGAATAAGTGGCGTTCATCACGGCTACAAGCTGAGGCCCAGGTGCAGACCTCAAGGATTGAGCTACTGAAGAAGCTTTCTTCCCTATCGCTAACTGAGGTCCAGGTGCAAACATCCAAACTGGAAGTAACAGGAGCAGAGGAGGTGCCTCGTCTCCCCTCACTAACTGAGGCCAAAGTGCAAACGTCAAAACTAGAAGTAACAGGAGTGGAGGAGGTGCCTCGTCTCCCCTCACTAACTGAGGCCCAGGTGCAAACCTCCGAACTTGCCGTAACAGAAGTAGAGGAGGAGGAGGCCGCATTCCCAATAGAAGAAGTCTGTCTCACCAAAACTGTGGCAGAAGCTGCAGTGCAAACCTCATATGTCGATCTACCAGCAGGGAATAAGTGGCGTTCATCACGGCTACAAGCTGAGGCCCAGGTGCAGACCTCAGGGATTGAGCTACTGAAGAAGCTTTCTTCCCTATCGCTAACTGAGGTCCAGGTGCAAACGTCCAAACTAGAAGTAACAGGAGTGGAGGAGGTGCCTCGTCTCCCCTCACTAACCGAGGCCCAAGTGCAAACGTCCAAACTTGCATTAGCAGAAGCAGAGCAGGTGCCTCTTTCACCCTCACTAACTGAGGCCCAGGTGCAAACTTCCAAACTTGCAATAACAGAAGCAGAGGAGGAGGCGGCCCCATTCCCAATAGAAGAAACCCCTCTAACCATAACTGTAGCGGAAGCTGCAGTGCAAACCTCATATGTTGATCTACCAGCAGGGAATAAGTGGCGTTCATCACGGTTACAAGCTGAGGCCCAGGTGCAGACCTCAAGTATTGAGTTACTGAAGAAGCTTTCTTCTCCATCGGTAACCAATGTCCAGGTGCAGACATCCAAACTAGAAGTAACAGGAGCAGAGCAGGTGCCTCTTCCCCCGTCACTAACTGAGGCCCAGGTGCAAACTTCCAAACTTGCAGTAACAGAAGCAGAGACGGCATTTCCTGTCCCATCACAAACTGAAGTTCACATGCAGTCTTCATATTTTGAAGTACCAGAGGTGGAGGATGAGATGCCTGCTACTCCAATCAAAGAGAGGCCCCTCCCCCTAACTCTGATGGAGGCCCAGACGCAAACTTCGTATATGGACATACCAGCAGGGAATAAGTGGCGTTCGTCACGACTGAAAGTTGAGGCCCAAGTGCAAACCTCTAAGCTTGAATTGCCAGAGGCAAAAGAGAAATCTCCTTCCCCGTCCCCAAAACAGGCCGAGATACAAACTTCCAGGGTTGAAATAACAAAAGCAAAAGCAGCCCCACTGACTCCCCCAGATGTTAAAATAGTAGATGAGCGGACACTGAAGGAGGAAGTGGAGGCGAAGCATCTGCCCTCTAGATATGTCGAGGCCCAGGTGCAGACCTCGCATGTTGAAATACCTGTGGGGAAGAAGTGGCGTTCGTCCCGTTTATGTACCGAGACCCAGGTGCAAACTTCTTATCATGAACTCCCAGTTACAAAGAGCAAGACTTTGCCCCCCAAAGCCACTGGGGTGGCTAAGAAGGCCACTGAGCGTACAGCATCAAAGAAGTAAGTAGAGAAAGCTACTTCTGCCATACTTTCCTGATTGCAGGGCTGAGCATCATATCTTTTTTTCAAGACCAGCATTATAGAAAGCTAATACACTGTCAGGCTTTGCATAGATTTGAAAGGATTTGGTTGAAAGTTAGCTGTGAAGTCATTTACCCACCTATTTAGAAAACCTTGTAGCTTTTTGTACCAGTACATTCTTTATATCTATAGATTCAGAAGATTTGAGGCTAACAGGGGCCATTTGATCATTGAATCAGACCTTCTGTATAGCATAGGCCATTACAGGTCATCCAGTTACTCCTGTGCTTAGCACAATAACTTGTGTTTGGTTAAAGTACCTCTTCCAGAAAGACACCCAGGATACCGTCCACACTACAGCCCAGATTGACGCTTTGAGATCAGTCCACTGACTGTTGATTAAGGGTACATCTACACTGCAACACTATTTTGAAATAACTAGCGCTATTCCAAAATAACTTAGTCCGCATCTACTCAGAAGGCAGTTATTTCGAAATAGTGTCAAAATACCATCAAGCTGGAGGACTTCTTGCTCCGACTCCTGTAACCCTCATTGTACGAGGAATAAGGGAAGTCGGGGAAAGAGTGCTCTATTTCCAAATAAGTGCTGTGTAGACGAAATAAGATACGCAATTGACGTAGCTCAATTTGCATAGCTTATTTTGAGTTAAGCCCTGCAGTGTAGGCACACCCTTAGTGGGTCTAATTCTCCTAGCATCCCTGTTACTCTACCCTAGATGAGACGCGTAAGGGAAGTGACAGAAGAGTTTTTCCCATCAACCCCATCGGGAAAAATAACCCCATCGGGAAAAATAACCCCAACTATACGTACAGTATGATGGGGGCTAATTTGGCTACGACAAATCAGGAAAGAGATCTTGGAGTTATCGTGGACAGTTCTCTGAAAACTTCCACACAGTGTGCAGCGGCGGTCAAAAAGGCAAATAGGATGCTAGGTATTATTAAGAAAGGGATAGAAAATAAGACCCAGAATATCTTACTGCCCTGTATAAAACTATGGTACGCCCACATCTTGAATACTGTGTACAGATGTGGTCTCCTCACCTCAAAAAGATATTTTGGCCTTGGAAAGGGTTCAGAAAAGGGCAACTAAAATGATTAGGGGTTTGGAACGGGTCCCATATGAGGAGAGGTTAAAGCGCCTGGGACTTTTCAGTTTAGAAAGAGGAGACTGAGGGGATATGATAGAGGTGTATAAAATCATGAGTGGTGTGAGAGGGCCGATAAAGAAAAGTTATTTATTAGTTCCTAAATAGAAGAACTAGAGGACACCAAATGAAATTAATGGGTAGCAGCTTTAAAACTAATAAAAGAAAGTTCTTCTTCACACAGCGTGTAGTCAGCCTGTGGAACTCCTTGCCAGAGGAGGCTGTGAAGGCTAGGAATATAACAGAGTTTAAAGAGAAGCTAGATAATTTCATGGAGGTTAGGTCCATAAAAGGCTATTAGCCAGGGGATAAAATGGTGTCCTTGGCCTCTGTTTGTCAGAGGCTGGAGAGGGATGGCAGGAGACAAATCGCTTGATCATTGTCTTCGGTCCACCCCCTCTGGGGCTCCTGGTGCTGGCCACTGTTGGCAGACAGGATACTGGGCTAGATGGACCTTTGGTGTGACCCGGTACGGCCGTTCTTATGTTCTTATGTTCTAACCCCGCATGATATAGAGCCCATGGTAACTCGACTTAAAGTACGTTGACTCCAGCTATTATTCAAGTAGCTGGAGTTGCGTAGCTTACGTTGACTTTTTGTTGTAATGCTGATGGAGGCCCAATGTTGATCGGGAGACATTAAGAAATGGAGAATTCACCACTTCCCTTGATAGTTTGTTCTAATCAACTGCCTTGTTAAAAAATGTGTCTTTGGCTTCAGCTTCCTCCCTACCATTAGTTCTTATAATGTCTTTCTCTGCTGATTAAAGAAACCTTTAGTACCTGTTATTTTCTCCTTGTGGAGGTTCTTACGTACAGTAATCAAATCCTCTCTCTATCTTCCTTTTGATAACTAAGCATCTCTGTAAGTCTCTCCTTGCAAGGCATTTTCACCAGCCATCATATTATTTTGTGGCACTTTTCGGTACCTTCAATTTTTCAACATCTTTTTTAAAATATGGATGTGACCATAGATGCAGTATTCCTATATTGGTCTCACCAATGCTATAGACAGAGGCAAAATCCCCTCCTAAAGCATATTTATTACTCCCCTCTGTACGTGCTCAAAAATCTGGATATCTGGAGACTGGTAATGGGATGATTTTGGGGTATTTCCCAGCTGTCTGAAAGAGTTAGTTGTAGCATTCAGTGCATAGCCCTTTTGTATGTCAGATAGATTGAATTTTTAACCAAATAGTAGGTTGAGTTCACTTAAATACAGCCAACATGTTGATTAATTGTGTGTGTTTGTTATTATTTTGCTCATCCTCTTTAGGCACTTGGTGTATATTTATTTTTTATTATAAAATAAATACACTTATCTGATTGGTTATAATTAAGTGTTTTCAAGATGAAAAGCACTAAATATATCTACTAAAGAATTCTTATTGTGATTTATTTGCATGTGGAGTATACTTTCTTTTTCCTTTCTAATTATTCCAGTTGCTGCAAATAACCAGCATTTCCTGCTAGAGAGTGGTCTTACCAGTGTCTTATCTCTCCCTCATCCCTAAACAAATTAGTCAGTTTGAACCCTGATTGATAGTTTAAGGTATTTGTCAGCTAGTGATGGGTCAGAGGCAGAAGCATTTATCTAGTATACCCTGAAACTATGGGGATGTGGATGGGAAAGTCTCATATCCAAACCACCCCTATTCCTAGAGCAAAATCCCAAGGAACAAGGTTTTGAAGAAGCAAAAATAAACAAACATTAGAATTTGCCCAATGCTATCATCAGTATTTGTAGACATGTTAATTTATACAAAGTGAGGTTTTCAAAGCAACCTAAAGGATTTGAATGCTCCAGTCTCATTAATTTTGGCAAGTATTGGTTGTCCCGATTTGTTTAAGGATTCTCAGTTGCCAGATTTGATAGTAATCCCAGACAAAAAATAAGGTGACATGATTTAAGGATTGACAATGAGTCTATTGTCACAAGGCATGGATAGTTAAACCTTTTCCTTTATTGTTTCTCTTTTTGTTGCAGATTAGCAAAAACTCCAACGCGAGCAACACCGATATCTGTGCACTTACATGTAAAGATGACCCCACGACGCCGGAATGCGAATAAAAAGAACTAGTAAAATCTTGAATTTAAACAAATAAAACCTTGTAAAATAACAAAATTTACCCTGTGAGATTTTCACACAGTTTGAAGGCACAGGGCCATGCCCCCAATTAGTGTATATAGGTTGAATCGCTCTGGTCTGGCAATTTCCATGGTCCAGCATGATTTTAATTAGCCAGATGTCCACTTATCATGGGTGTGACCAAGTTTCTTGTGGTCCTGAAAAAGTTGTTTACAGCCACCAGTCCTGGCTCTCAGTGTTCTGTTGTTCTGTGCAGTTAATTAGCTCTAAATTACCCTTAAAAGTCTTCTAAGAGCCCAGCAAGCAGTGGAAGAGCTGGTAATGCTGCTAAGCCTAAGCGTATTTTTTATGCTTTATCTATTTATTTCCTTGTGCTGATACAGTAAAATTGTGTAACGACACTAACAGTTTGTTATGAAGAGAGCCAATGAACTTTGGCTTATATGAGGGGTATCAGTACAGTCGTACATTATTAAGGTAGCACTGCAAGTGCTGTTCCAATTATTCGTCTCGGTGAAATAAAAATAAAGAGACCCACTCTCTACAATATTTACCTCCCATGATTCAGCCAATTATCTGGTTCGGCACCAGTGAGGTTCAACCTGTATCAGCATAGGTTCACTGAAGTAATTGGACTTGAGCAGATATATGGCAGCTGCAGATCAGGCCTATAATTTCTTATTTCATAAGCTCTGTTATGGTTAGGAGTTGTTTGGCATGGTAAACTCCAGGTTTGGTTCTGTCCCCACCCTTGTTAATTTGCATTTTGCTAGAATGCACATTGCTATAATTCACACACAAAACTGTTACTTTACCACATTCTAGTAAAATTTGGGACCTCGTGCTAATATGAGGTTTCATGCTATAATCCAGTCAAAGCTCTGTCAGTACAAATTGCAGCTTTCTTTTTCTGTACTATGGGTTTGTACCAGTTCTGCTCTATCAGTGACTGGCCATCAGTTGCTGCAATTTGGACAAATTCCCAATGGATACTACTTTTGCCATAATAAAATCATAAGCATGTGGTTTCCTGAACACTTACACATGTGCCATTGTTAATATTTCAGTTTGATGTTAAATCTGTATGATTGCACTGTAAGTAGCATCTCTAGTTAGGAATGAATTGAGATTTAAATTATAGATCTTTGTTGTTAACAGTCTAATCACTTACCCAAACAAAATGAGCTTCTGGGCTTAGATTCCTAATGGTAGCCTTCAGTTCAGAAGTTGATTTTTCAGAATAATTAAAGCTGCAGGGTTGTTTGGAGTTATCTAAATATAAAGAAACATTGTTTTCCAGCCAAAGTTAAGAATGTTCTTGGCTTTGGATGGCTCAGAAATGATTTGGAAATAGAATAGAAATGTCATGTACACCTAGGTCAAGATTCATCAAAGCGCTTACATTTTAGCATGTGCTTAAGTCCTATAGGTAGCATGGGAACCGTAACTCTGAATTTTGTAACTTTTGCATGACATAGGCTATATTTATACTTGCAAGATTTGGTGATGAAAGTGTTGACTGGCAGGAGTTTCCAAAACTGAAAACCCTCCAAACTGTTTTTTCTGCTAACCACTGTGGACAACTTGTGGCCACATATGCCACCTCTCTCATTCACAGAAAAAACAAAGCATTGTGGGCATGCATCCCACAGTGCATTGTGTCACCTTCACTTGCTAAGCTCTGTGGGAATGCGCCACATAGCGCTCGGCATGATGGACACATGAAAAGTGTCCCAACAGCCATCTGTTTTCTTCCCAGACATCCCTGGAGGTTTCCGAATTTTTTGCAATTGCGGCAAAAAAACATGGATCCCTTATCGTGACCACTGTGCAGAAGACATCATGCATTCTTCCGCTCTACTCTGCGCTAGTTAGGCCTCAGTTGGAGTATTGTGTCCAGTTCTGGGCACCGCATTTCAAGAAGGATGTGGAGAAATTGGAGAGGGTCCAGAGAAGAGCAACAAGAATGATTAAAGGTCTAGAGAACATGACCTATGAAAGAAGGCTGAAAGAATTGGGTTTGTTTAGTTTGGAAAAGAGAAGATTGAGGGGGAACATGATAGCAGTTTTCAGGTATCTAAAAGGGTGTCATAAGGAGGAGGGAGAAAACTTGTTCATCTTGGCCTCTGAGGATAGAACAAGAAGCAATGGGCTTAAACTGCAGCAAGGGAGGTTTAGGTTGAACATTAGGAAAAAGTTCCTAACTGTCAGGGTGATTAAACACTGGAATAAATTGCCCAGGGACGTTGTGGAATCTCCATGTCTGGAGATATTTAAGAGTAGGTTAGATAAATGTCTATCAGGGATGGTCTAGACAGTATTTGGTCCTGCCATGAGGGCAGGGGACTGGACTCGATGACCTCTCGAGGTTCCTTCCAGTCCTAGTATTCTATGATTCTATGATTGTGGCATAGCTAATTACGGACCTATTAGTGGGCAACAATGATGATTCGTGAGATTCTGATTAGGAATTGGATTCTGATTCAGATTCATCAGAGTCTGATTCAGATTCTGTGTCCCAGTTATGGGTCACTTGCAGCTCTGATAGCACCGAATCTTCTCCCCATCCATTGATTAGATCCAAAAGCTCCGCATTGCTCCTAGCAGGGGAGAATTTGGGTCTAGAGAAGTTGCCATGAGGGCCACCATGCAGTGTGCCATGGACACAGGAAATGGGTTTAAATTCCTGGGGGTTGTAGGTGGGAGGGGAGCATCTCTTTACTTGTAAACATTACATGGCTGGAGGGCAGCCGAGTTCAATACTATGGCGTTTGAGATTTGTAATGCTAGAACTGTGAAACAGGTCTGAAGCATAACACCTGCAATTTTCAGATTACTTATCTCATGTGCTTGTGACACCAACCTTAAAAAAATTCTTTGCCGGTTAATCTAAAAGCTTTTCTTCTACTGTTTGCATTACTGACAATCTAATTATCATCTTTGGAAAGTGATGATTGAGAATACTGGAGTAAAAAACCGTTTGGCCTCCATTAGAATAGGCTTTAATTTCACCTGGAGCTATTTATTAAGAAGGAGGTTTTCAAAAAGCACCTGAAAGATTTAAAGGTACTGCTTCTGTTGACTTTCACGGGACTTGTGCGTCTAAGGATTTGTTGACACCACAAATAAAGGTATAATTGCAAATTGGGCAGGCATATCTGATGCTGAAACCCATTTTGGATCTTCTACTTTTCTGCTCGAGGTGAGAAAAGTTTTAATGGGGCAAAAGGGACATACAGGTGGGGCGCCCAGGGCCGGCCCACAACATTTTGACACCTGAGGTGGGGAGTTCAAATGATGCCCCCATGCCACCTTTTCTCTTGCCTGTCTGTTATGTCTCTTGTGCTCTCCTTCTTCCAGCACAGCACTCCACCATCTCTGTGCATCTAGAGCAGAGTGAATATTGATGCACCAGCAGAAGATACAATTTTCTACACTCTGGGTCCTAGTGGCACCCCACAGTCTGGCACCTGAGGAGGCCGCCTCAGTTTGCCTCATGGTAAGGCCAGCCCTGGGGGTGCCACAAGGAGACCCCCCCTCTCCACTTACCCCTTAAGATGCCTGCTGGAAATATCCAAGAATGAACAGGAGGAAGGATCAGAACCGAACAAGGAGGCTGCTTAGCTTGTGAAAGAGATTCTTTAGAACAACTCTTTAGGGTAAGAATTTGCATGTAACAAGTTTCTGGGAGGATTAGGATTAGCTGATGTTCTTTTGTTTATTTTAATTTAGTAACTTTGTTCTGTTTTCATTTGCAACCACTTTAAATCCTACTTTTTATACTTAATAAAAAACTTGTGTTTATTATCAAGCCCAGAGAAAATAATTGTTAAGTGGGAGCGGGGTGGGGGGGGGGGGGAGAGGAGCCACCAAGGTGTATATCTCTCTTTTTCATTGATAAAGGAGACAGATTTACAGGCTTTCTCTCTGTAAAACTTTTACTTTTTGGGGTCTGTGTTCCTGGATGCTGAGCCCTTAGCTGAACCAGAGTTGAGCTAGTTCAGTTTGCTCTGCAGGGGGAGGGGGTAACCCCAACTTTGTGCTTTGCCTGGAGGAGACTAGAGTTTCTGGCCCAGCTTTCGACCACAGGGCAGGAAGACAGTATCAGTGGCTTCATCAGCACATGAAAGGACAACCCCTAGAGGGATTTATGTAATCCAGCCCATCACTCACTGACAGTGCTTGAAAATCTGGCTCTCTATTGGCCAATTATGGTTTCTCAAACTGTGTAAGAGATCTGGAGTTAATCTTTATTATTTAGTAACTGGAGCATGACCAAGTGAAAGTAGATTACACAAAATAATTCTTGTAGAAGATCAGGGTAACTTCTCACTGCATTCTTCCCTTATTGTTTCAGAGTTCTCTTCAAGGTAAGTGTACTTAAACTCCTTTTATATGTGTCCAATGCACAAGTGCTGCCAGCACTTCTAAGGGAAAGATGAGGTCAGTAGCAATGGGACAGCATGTGCAGTTGTTTATACAACACGTTGTGATAGCAAACGACTTTCTAGTGAAGAAAAACCAGTAACTAGTTTAAATATCTATCAGGAAATTCCATTAGGTAAGAGAGTTTTGCATAATTTTTTTCTGCAGGGCAGTTCCATATTTTGTTTGTGTGGTGATATCATTTTATATCGACTTCTCACAGGATCATCTTGTTGAGATGTTGACAGGCAAACCAAAGCCCCCACCTTGCAACTGCATTTGTGCTGATAGCCTCCAAAGCAGGAACCTGCCTCACAGGAACCAGTTGCAGGATTGGGGTCCAAGAAACCTGCCTTCTGATACATATGCATACATCAATTCTTAGGGCTTGTTTCCATGGGGAAAAATGACCAGACTAGCTTCCAGTTTGGGCAGTGTATTCTGGACTAAAAATCATATTTCTCTGGAATTATTAGGGCATTTTGTGAGTGCACTGATTATTCTAGAAAATAGTGACATTTATTAGAGAACAGTGTGTCCACAGTGGGAGGTATTTCAGACTAGCCACTGCATAATGGTAAAATTAGTAAGTGGAAAATCAGACCATGGCAGAAGAGTTATTGTTACAAAGCAGGGTGGCAAATTGCATTGGACTATTTGTGAGCTGCTCTTGTCTACCTGATTAGTAACAATTGAAAAACTGCCTGCTGTTTAGAAGAACTAAGTGTGAATTCTTATTATGATGGTAAATTATTTTGTCTTGGGATATACTGGGATGTTCCAAGACACTGCCTTAATTTCTGTTACACTCGTGAATTTGGGAGACTGTCAGTTTAAAAAGTCTGAATGTGAAAAAGGCCCAAATTTTCAAAATTGCGGCCATCAAGTTAGGCTTCTACATTCACATTTAGGTATTTAAATAACTGGCCTGATTTTCAGAAGGGTTGGGAATTCACAACTTCTAGCAGACTCCGAGGAAGCTTTATAGGATAATTATTTAGGTACCTAGCTAGGAAATGTGGGATTGACTTTGCAGTGCCCGTATTTCCAATGTTGCCCTTTACGAGTTTTGAGCTATGCTGGATGGGTATTGAGTGACCAATATTCACAGGTTTCTATTGAGGCTCAGAAGGGCAAGACAGTCAGAAAATACTGTTAAATAGCCTCTGTATTAGATGACGGAAGGGGAGTTAATATGACACGTCTTTTTGAAAAACAAACACACACAGAATCAATGTTGGCAATTCCATGCCAGTAAGCCTAACTTCAGTACTGGGCAAACTGGTAGGGTAGTAAAAACCAGAATCATTACACATGCAGATGAACACGTGTCACCCCATCTTTAAGTAAATATTTATTCTCCCTCCCCCTTTTAGATCTAAAGTAAAATCTGTGCTAAATTAAAGCTTAAGTTGATATAATAAATAACATCAGCGCCACGATGGCAGGAAGGAGACAAAAGGGGCAGTAGCGTGGGGGACCAGTGATTTAAAAGGGCACAGGGCTTTTGGACACCACTGCTGCTACTATAGTGGTAATAGTGACCAGAACTCTGGGCCCATTAAATTGCCCCTGGAGCCCCGGGCAGCACTCTCAGTGAGGATATGAAGAGCTGGATGGGGAGTTTAGGCCCTAACTCTGCCTCTTCCACCTGAGACTCCTCCCCTTCCAGGGACACGGACCTGCCCCTGCATGCCCCCCTCCTTGTCCGGGGCTTTTGTAAGTCTCTCCTCAGCCATGAGGAAAAAACCCCAAAAGAAATGCATAAATAACATATAACCCTTTTCTGTAACTAACACACATTCTCAAGTCACTTTCAAGGCCTCTGAGTCAGATATTTCAAGGATTTCAGTCACTTAAAGATGGAGATAGACACCCAGTGGCCCTTACAAAAGTGCAAATAAGTACCAATTGTGTTCCAGTTGAAAAAGTTAACCTTCAAAGTCCAGACATGATGATATGCTCTCCAGTAACCCTATGTGGGGAAAATTAGCAGGAGGTGTATCATCATACTTAAAAGATCAACCCATTTGGGAGCATTGTGAGACATTGCATACTTATTCTCATTTCCATGAGGAATGTTACTGTCTGGCACTACCACAGATAAGGAAAATGGTTAAATTTGCCCCTGTGCAGAAGGATCCACAGAAAGCTCATGAAACCCTACCTTTGAAGACTTCACTAATGGTTCAGATTTCTTCTAGCCCTCTTTTTCCTTGACTGAAATGAATGATTAAAAAAACCACACAAGTGGAAAGAGAAGAGTTAAACAAGGAAGAAATGTTGGAACCTTTTCTGTCTTACTAATCCAGAGACCTAAACTGTTCTTGTGTTGCAGGTGTATCTGTCACAACAACAGGTTTGGAAAATCCACTCTTCTGGAGCAGGTGTGTTTGTTGTTAGGAGCACTGTGCAAGTGGCTATTCCACATCACTGAGAGAGACTGAGAGCCCCTGACTGACAGTGAGAAATAGATTCCTATCTAGGCACCCAGCTGACCATGGCTTCCACCACAACTAGAACCAGTGAGTCAAAGAAGCACATCCAATTTCTAGCCCTTCAGCTCACTCTGCTAGGAACAGTCTTCTGTGGGAATGTGCTGATTTGGCCTTCAGAAGGCAGCCACTGGCTAAATATTAAGATTATTATACAGGAGCTGATACGCCGAGAGCCCAATGTCACCGTCCTAGTGTCAAACGCTTTCCTCTTCATCACACCGCATGGTGAGACAGCAGAGAAGTTTGAGGTGTTCCCTGTGCCTTTTGGGAAAAAACACACTGACTCCTTGATCAAAGACATAGTGAACTTGTGGCTGTATAATTAGCCAACAGCGCTGACCTGGAAGTTCTACAAGGAACTGGGAAAATTGGCCAGCAAACTAAATGAGCGAAATAGACAGGCATATGATGGCGTGTTAGCCAACCAGGATTTGATGGCTTGGCTGCAGAGGGGCAAGTATGATGTGCTTCTGTCTGATCCAGTGGCTTTCTGTGGTGACCTAATTGCTCTCCAGCTCAGAATTCCATTTGTGTACTCTCTGCGGTTCGCACCAGCCTCGACAATGGAGCGGCATTGTGGGAAGATGCCCGCTCCACCTTCGTACGTGCCTGCAGCCTTGTCTGAACTCACAGACAAGTTGTCGTTCCGCGACAGAATAAAAAACATAGTGTCTTACTGCCTCCAGGACTACGTTTTTCAGAGGTACTGGGGAGAATGGGATGTGTACTACAGTGAAATTCTAGGTAAGCATTTAACTCTTTCATTCATATTATCACTGTTAAGTGAGAGTCTTAATGATGTTACATCCAAAAATCTATGTCAGAAGAATGCTAATATTGCAAAGGCAAACACTTGTTAGGAGGTGCCAGAATTAAAGTTAAATAAAAACATAAGAACGGCCATACTGGGGCAGACGAAAGGTCCATCTAACCCAGTATCCTGTCTTCTGAAAGTCACCAATGCCAGGTGCCCCAGAGGGAATGAAAAGAATAGGTAATCATGAAGTGATCCCTCCCCTGTCACCCGTTCCCAGCTTCTGACAAACAGAGGCTAAGGACTCCATTCCTACCCATCTTGGCTAATAGCCATTGATGGGCCTATCCTCCATGAATTTTTCTAGATCTTTTTTCTAGTTCTGAATATGAGTCAGCAGTGTGATGCTGTTGCAAATAAAGCAAACATGATTCTGGGATGCATTAACAGGTGTGTTGTGAGCAAGACACGAAAAGTCATTTTTCCGCTCTACTCTGCGCTGGTTAGGCCTCAGTTGGAGGATTGTGTCCAGTTCTGGGCACCGCATTTCAAGAAAGATATGGAGAAATTGGAGAGGGTCCAGAGAAGAGCAACAAGAATGATGAAAGGTCTAGAGAACATGACCTATGAAAGAAGGCTGAAAGAATTGGGTTTGTTTAGTTTAGAAAAGAGAAGATTGAGGGGGAACATGGTAGCCGTTTTCAGGTATCTAAAAGGGTGTCATAAGGAGGAGGGAGAAAACTTGTTCATCTTGGCCTCTGAGGATAGAACAAGAAGCAATGGGCTTAAACTGCATCAAGGGAGGTTTAGGTTGGACATTAGGAAAAAGTTCCTAACTGTCAGGGTAGTCAAACACTGGAATAAATTGCCCAGGGAGGTTGTGGAATCTCCATGTCTGGAGATATTTGACAGTAGGTTAGATAAATGTCTATCAGGGATGGTCTAGACAGTATTTGGTCCTGCCATGAGGGCAGCGGACTGGACTCAATGACCTCTCAAGGTCCCTTTCAGTCCTAGTATTCTATGATTTTTAGAACCCTGTTAAAGTCCTGCTCTTCACAACATCTTCTGGCAGGGAGTTCCACAGGTTGATTGTGCATTTTGTGAAGAAATACTCCCTTTTATTTGTTTTAAACCTGCTACCTAGTAATTTGACCCTATTTCTTGTGTTATGGGAACAAGTAAATAACTTTTCCTTATCTACTTTCTTCATACCAGTCATGATTTTCTAGACCTCGAGCATATCCCTTCTTAATCTCCTCTTTTCTAAAATGAAAAATCCCAGTTTTATTAATCTCTCCTCATATGGCAGCCATTCCAAACCCCAATCATTTTTGTTGTTCTTTTCTAAACTTTTTGGTTTGCCTAGATATCTGTTTTGAGATAAGGCACACAGTATTCCAGATGTGGGTGTACCACGGATTTATAGAGGCAATAAGATATTCTCTGTCTTATTCGCTATCCCTTTTTAAATGATTCCTAACATTCTGTTTGCTTTTTTTGACTGCCGCTGCACATTGAGTGGATGGTTTCAGAGAACTATCCCCAGTGACTCCAAGATCTCTCTTGAGTGGTAACAGCTAATTTATTTCCCATCATTTTGTATGTATAGTTGCTCCATACAGCAATTACCCTGCCCCACTTTGCATGAGCATGTTCATAATTGAGCCTTACCCCACAGCACCTGGCTGACTAGCATTCAGGTGTCTTTGGTTCTAGACCAATGCCTTAACATGAGAGAAGAGTCTTTATTATTATTATTAATTTTTATTTGTATTGTGTTAGTGCCTGGAAATTCTATGCATGGACCAGGATCATTGATCATTTGCTGGGCAACTTTAAGGAGCTTGCAATCTAACCTTGCCTCATACCATCCCTCCTGGGCACTGAATGAGGTAGAACAAATAGCATGTGATCATGTAATTAAAGATAGTCGTACTGTATACTCACCAGGGAGAGACCGGGGTTCTAGTCCCAGCAGAACCAGAAGTGAGCTTGTGTCTCCTGTGGACTTCAGCTATCCCATCTCCAAAAGAGGGTTAATGATACTTTGCTTCCTTCCAGCATAGGGGCACAAGGCCTAGCTCAGTATTAATTGGTGTGAGGTGCAGAGAATTACTAGTGCCAGCTGCTGGCAGAGGTGACACTGGAACTGCTAGTCCCTAGCCCAGTGCTGCTCCTAGACCAAAGGATGTTTTGGTGGGAGTATGTAAGTGGTTCAGTGATGTCCTCTGTCGTCTTCAAGTGGCTGGTCTCTGTAAGACTGGGGTAGGGAACTTTTTTGGGGTTGGGATCCACTGACCCACAGAAAAATCAGTTGGGGGCCACGCACAAGTGAGATTTTGTGTGCTCCAGCCCTGCAGTGGAGTGGCAGAAGTGGGGGGTGAGGAGGCGGGGGGGAGGCGCAGCTGAACCTTGGGGGCTGGATCCAGACAAGCCAGGGTTTGCATCTGGCCCACGGGCCTGAGGTTCCCCAACCCTACCCTAAGAGGACAAAATCTGCAAGTGGACAGGGACTGCTGCCGGAGTAGTCTCTGTCTGCGGCCAGCCCAGGCCACTGCAGTAAGAGGCTGCTTCAACCTCCCCCACCCTCTCTCCTTCCCACCAGTCTCTGTTCATGGGGAGCTTGACCACCCCCTTCGTGGACAGGGACTGCTGCCACCCCACACTGTTGCCTCTGTATCAGAGGCAGCAGTTCGGAGTGACAGGCAGCTGGTCTGTGAGAAGACCTGGTTTTTAAACTGGCTCCCCTCACGGACCAGCTCCTGCCTGGCACCCTGTGCTGCTGCCTCTAATACAGAGGCAGCAATGCAGGGTGGCAGGAGGCTCCCTGGGAGTGGGGCCGGAGCGTACAGTCCCTGGGGACTGTAGAATAGTTGACTAACCGCTAAGACTTCATGCGGTTAGTTGACTATTCAATTAACTGATAGCTAACATCCCTATGTGGCAGCAGCCCTGTGGAGGCCTGCAACACCAAACAGCTGCCAGTCAGTGTGGAATCAATTTAGAGTGGGGATGTTGCTATAAAAGTAGCCAAGGCAATCCATACCATTCTGCTGCTGAGGGCTGTGACAATGGAAAACATGGATACCATACCGGATGGCTTTGCCGCCATGGGGTTCCTAACAGCAGTGGGGGGATAGACAGAACACACATCCCCATCTTGGCCCCCGACTACCCTGCCAAGGAGTACATAAGCCACAAAGGATACTTCTCGATGGGGCTGCAGGCGCTGGTGCATCATGAGGGCCATTTCACCGACATCAGCGTGGGATGGTTGGGAAAGGTGCATGACACGTGTCTTTAGGAACTCCTGCCTCGTCAGAAAGATGCACCACGAACTTTCTTCCCAAACCGGAAAATCAGCATCAGAGAGGTGGAAATGCCAGTAGTGATCCTAGGGGGCCCAGCTTGCTCCCTTGGCTTATGGAGCTGTACGTGGGCAGTCTGGACCCCAGTAAGGAGTGGTTCAACTGCAGGCTGAGCAAGTGCAGAGTGGTGGTTGAATGTGCTTTTGGGTGTTTAACGGGAAGATTTAGGAGTCTGCTGCTTACGTTGGATCTCGGCAAATGCAGCATTTCATTTGTGGCAGCAGCCTGTTGTGCACTCTACAATCTCTGCAAGAGCAAGGGGGACAGCTATCTGGCAGGGTGGGAGGGCTGAGGCAGAGGGTCTAGTCAGAGATTTCGAGCAGCCAGACACCAGGGCGATAAGGAGAGAACAGCGTGGGGCAGTGCAAATCGGAGAGGCTTTGAAAGGAAGTTTTATGAATGGCCAGTTCTGGGAGTCATGCACGTGGCTCTCACGAGGGGCTCCTGCATTCACTGTGCTTGCCTGTAATCTCCCACCCCACCCCAGCAGTACGAGCAATAAAGAGACTGTTGTTCAGAGATTATGCATTTTTATTTAGAGAAAACGGTAGGGAAAGAAAAGAAGTCCATGGTGGGAACCCAAAGGTGGGGAGTACTCAGAATTATGAGAAGGACTTGAGTTCCCCCCTCCTTGTGTCCTGGAGTCCTGGGGATGGAGGCTGTGGAACTCGGAGAGGAGCGAAAGTGATTTTTGCATAGGGTGGAGAGGGTCCTGGGGGGAGTTCTTCTCCAGGTACGCTGTCAGGCCCTGCATCACTGCCAAGATTATCTCTTGTCTCACTTACAGTTCCATGATGGCTTTCCTGTCTTCTCTTCTGTCCCCCCTTTCTGCCATCCTCTCCCGACTCTCCTCCTGAATCTCCTTAAGGAGCGTGTTCCTCCACTCCATTTGCTCCTCATACATATTATCTCTTGTCCATTTTTGCATACAAATCTGTGCCAGGTGGACAGCTGGTGGAGCCAGGGGAGTATGCAGCGAGCTCTCTGCTGTTTATGCTGTCATGAAAAGTTGCAAGGGCACACATTACAGGAGATACATTGTGTTAAACCTAATCCTAATCTGTTAATATACAGCGATGGTCTCTGAAAGACAATGGAGATGTGTTTTGTGCAAGGCCAAAGTTTTGCTTTAAAGCGGCTCCTGTACAGCAGGTACACAGTGTTCTCGGGGGAGTATCTGGACTCATGCAGTTTGGAGGCAGGCAGGCATGGTAAGAGGCCTGTGAGGCCATGATCCTGTGATTGAGAGGGAGGAGTTGGGGTCTGATCATGCCAGTGGGGCAGGGTGGCTTCCCTGTTTCCGGTACATGCGTCTTCCTGGGAGAGTGCTACTTTCCTATTCTGCAGGAACCTGCAGGTGGGAAGGGCGGGTCCGGTCATGCTGGTGGGGCAGCCTGCAGCCGAGAGGGCAGGAGGCAGGAAGAGGGGGAGGTGCCAGAGGCTGAAGCCATGCTAGTAGACGAGGCAGCAGCTAAATAGCTTCCCCTCCTCCTCCATCCAGGTTGCCAAGTGAGATATTGGTCTTCTCCGAATCACAGAATGATAGGGATTGTATGCTGACTGAATGTGGCCAGAAGGCTGGACTTTATGCTGTAATGCTTTGTGGTTCTTCAAACTTACTGGTGGTTTGACGTGGGAAGGTGTCCTATGGTGGGGGATAGAATAAGGCAGCCCTTGGGAGAAGAATCAAAGAGTTCCTATGTGAGAGCTTCATGGAGATGTGCAGGGAAGATTCCTGCTCCATCTCCAGACACGTTAACAGGCTGTTCCAGACCCCCCTCTGTGTAGGGACAGAGCACATTGCACATCACACCCAATTGCCTTAACCCACTTGTAATAAGAAAAAAAATTGTGAACTTCTCAGAAGTGCCCTCCCTGGGATAGGGGCTTGACTAAGAGACTGCCTGGGAGGAGGGGATTGGTGCCAACATTATAAAAAGTTCTTAACTCTCGCCAATCGCCGTCTGGCCATTCTCCTCCTCCTCCTCCCCCACTACGCTGTCCTCCACGCTGTTGCCAAGAGAGTCCTGGCCAGACTCCATAGTCTGGCTTGGGAAGTTGGTTGGGCTCCCTCCTAGGATTGCATGCAGCTAGTTGTAGAAATGCATATTTGCAGTGATATACCAGAGCGTCCATTTGCTTCCTTTGTTTTGTGGTAGGACTGCTTCAGCTCCTTTATTTTAACTCGGCACTACTGGACATTCCTGGAGTATCCTTTCTCCTCCATTGCCTTAGCTCACATTCCTCCAAAGTTTTATGGCTTCTGATGGGTTTTCAGCTCTCCTCTTTTCCCACCTCAGCTTTCCTGGAGGCTCAGTTACCCAAACTTTGGAGGTTAGTGCTGTTAGAGTAACCTAGGGTGTCTCCTCCTTAAGTGGATGGGTCAGTTCCCTTGCAGCCCTTCACCTTTCCACTAGTGCGACAGTTTCGTCAGAAGTGGATGGGTCATTCTTGGGCTTATCCAGGCACGAAGGTCTGGTTGTAGTCCACTCATGTATCAATCAATAACCAGAATCTCTAATATCTCTTCTGGACTATTGGAGTCAGTTTGTATCCACTTTTGTGCAAGATGGATGAGGTCATGTAGTTGAGAACGTGGAGGTTTGTTTTCCTAATATCTCCACTCGTGATACTCTTGCCCATACTGCAGTGCTCGAGCCAAGATTTCTGCTTTTAATTAGGGTAGCCAGTTGTGACTTCGGTGGACCGGTCATGGTAGGCTTTCTGGGCATCTTCATGCAGAAAGGTGGCGAGGCTATTGACCAAGTCTTGAGGCGAGGCCTCCTGTGTTGCAACCCTTTCAAAGGTGAGCCGGTAGGCTTTTACATCCTCCTCCACAATCATCATGGGTAGGTAACTCATGGCCTCTCAGCCTCTCGTAATCCTGGTCCAGACGCTAGAGTGGACAGGGGTTTTCTCACAGGAGGGCTCAATCCTGAGCTCCATGACTCATCATTACTTGATTGGTCTCACGCTGCAGCCTCATTGACTACTGTTATGAATTCGTCTGGGCTCGGGTGGCTTCTTGCTGTGCTACCGTAGCTTGCACCAGTGCCTGCACGCCCTCATCTATTGTAGTGGAAAAAAAAGGGGGGGAACCCTCACCCTGAATCTTTGGTTTTGTTTAGTGTCTTTTTTGTTTTTGTTTGCTTGTTTTCTGTGTCCTGAGTGATCCTGGTCCTCAAGGGTGGTTGTTGAAGTTCCCATCCAGAACCAGGCACTCGTGAGGATCCAAGGTGCAGAGGAAAGAGGCCACTTGCAGATAGAAGCTCAGCCGGTCTGGGCCCACATTCGGAGCATAGACATTGACCAAGTTCAATGTCAACCTCTCTACGTGGGCCTGGATGTGCAGCAGGTGACTTGGGACAAACTCAGCGACCCCCCCGGCACCTCAGGCCTTAGGGTGACCACCTCAGCTGAAGAAGGGCTGAAATACACCTCATCCCCCAATTCAAGCTGCCAGCCAGCCTCAACAGCTCTAATCATGTGGGTCTCCTGCAGGAAGACCACCGAGTACCCCTCTTCCAGAAGGAAGGAGAGGACCTAGCTCCTGCTGGGAGACCCCCATACAGCTCCAGGCAGCTGCATAAGGGGCAGCTGTATAAGTCAGACTAACAGGGGAGTTGGCAGTGCAAGGGCCAGCATCCTCCTGGGCCTGCTTGATGCCTCCGCGGACCAGGCCAGGAGGCAGTCCCTCTGGACATGTTCTGTCGCCCAGTGAAGGGAGAACCAGATCTCCCCTGAGGAGTAGTGGAACCAGTAATGGGCCCCCTGTTAGGGCACCAGGAAGGACCCATTGAGCGCCCCCCCCATGCATTGCCAACAGTAGCTGGAGCTGCACCTGTCAGTGGAAGGACAGGACATGATAGAGGACAGGGCCCTTGCAGCCCAACCGGAGAGGGCTGATCATAGGTATGGGTTTCCCCAGAGCGGAGAGAGCAGGCAATAGGGTCACATTGGGTAGGAAGGGCGGGATGGAGATGAGGGCCACCTATACGCCCGTGTTCTCCAAAGGTTTGAGGGGCATATATCCGCTTCCCACTTCCAAGCCCTTCTCCACTGCTTTCTGGGCACCGGCTTCAGACGCGAGGAAGGACACCACCTGCCATACGTTTTGGAGGCCGCTGCCACAGCCGAGGACCCCACCACCCTCGCCAACACCTTCACATAAGTTTCAATGTGGGGCGAGGTGGGGACCAGGATATAGCAAACACCGTGCTTCCTGGTCAAGGAAGGGAAGGGGCCCCAGCTGCCAGAGGTGGAACTGGAGATGGAGGGCAGTGGCCACCTGGGTGAATGCTCTGGGGACTGTGCGTAGGACGCCTCCCAGAGCTGGTGGAGGGAATGGCAGAGGAAGGTGAGGCCATGGCAGGTATCGGGACCGTGGTGGGGAGGGCGGCCTCAGCTGTGGGAAGTTTGGCCTTCCAGGTGGGGCCTTTTACTGGTCAAGGAGGGTGCTCCCTCAGAGTCCGGGAGAGCATCAGCCATGGCAGTGGCAAAGGCCAGACCGGGGGTCGGGAGATCAGCCGCAAGGGCCGGTGGCAATGCTGGGACCGTGGGGTCATGAGGGGAAGGGGCAGGGACCTCCTCCATCACAGAAGGAGGCACTTGTTAGAGGGGAAGGGGAATGAGGGTTGGCCATTCCCCGCCAAGCAGCAGGCGGGGAGAGGGGCGTCAATAGAGAGAGGGGTGGGCGGAGAAGGGGGAATGGGCTGCCCACTCCTCCGCACTAGACTGGAGGCAGGGGAGGAGGGCACCGAGCCAGGGGCAACTGAGGGGAAGGGGGCAGCAACCACTCCTCCCTGCTAGGCTGGAGGCAAAGGAGGAGGGTGCCAATGAGACAGGAGAAGGGGCCAGTCCACAGGCACGGGGCGAGGGTGCTGGCTCCTCCAGCTGCACTGGGATGGGGAGGACTATGAAAGTATCAAGGGGGGGGTGCAGTGAATGGGGGATCACTAAAAAGGGAGGGGTCAAGGGCAGTAGGCAGGGGGTAATGGGAGTTGGGGGAACATACACAAGCAATGAGAGGGTCGATCAAGAGGAAGGCAACCGCTAGGAGAGGCGGGGCTGGCACCACAGCAAACTAACCAGGGCCAGGGGTGGGGCGGGCAAACCAACTGTGTGGAGGTCAGGCAGGGCAGGCAAATAACCTAGGGATGTTAAAATGGTTAACTGATTAACCATTTAAACTCAGGACCTGCTGCCCAGACTGCTCTTTGGCCCCGCCACAGTCATGCGATCCTGGCGCCTCGACCAACAGCCCTTCCATGGCTGTGGCTGCCCCGGATGGTCCTGGCTGGCAACGGCCAGAGTTCACCAGAAAGGGCAGGTTAACGGTTAACCAGTTGTAAGCAGGGGCTGAACTACTGCTTGCTATCAGCCAGCTAAAAGGAGAGAGCTGCCCTGGGGGTGGGTGTGCTCACTCAACTGGGTTAGCTCTGCAAGATAATTAACTGTAAACTGTTGATATGTAAATACAGCTCATGCCAGAATGGGGAAGGAATCCGAGGTATGGTTATGTAAGTCCAATTCTGCCAGGGCTGATGGAAGATCGGTTGTTAGAATGGAATGTGATATATTATAACTAATTTGGGCTGTTGTGGGGGTCACAAATCATGCTACCCCTAAATGTGGGAACTGTAAAATATGACACCAGTGCTTGCAGGAGAGACACCATCATTGTAAGAGGTCTCAGATGAACAAGCCTCCCCCTTCCAGAGTTGAGTGAATGAAGCTGGGGGAAAAGGGCTTGAGCCAGCTGGCTTCATGCCTGCCAGGTGTGAGCTGTAAGACTGGTTCAACCTGCCTTTTCCCCCTTTGGTCTAAGGATAGACCTAAAGCAGACACCGTCAGGAGTCTTTTTGCTAGTCCAGTGGAAGCTGGAATCTTTTGCCAGCCTAGATGGTGGCTAAAGAGTTGAAATCACTCAGAGCTGACATCACTGGTTTGGCCTGGAGCCAGACCTATTGCAGCCAGCGGAGCAGCTGGCAGGAATGACCGGCAGGTGGCCGGTAGGAGCAGTGGCAGGTGGCCAGCAGAGTGGCGGGCGGGAACAACTGGCGGGCGGCCAGTAGGAGCGGTGGCCGGCGGCCAGCAGAGTGACTGGTGGGAACGACTGGTGGGCGGCCGGTAGGAGCGGCGGCAGACGGCCAGCAGAGTGGCTGGCAGGAACGACTGGCGGCCGGCCGGTAGGAGCGGTGGCCGGTGGCCAGCGGAGCGGCTGGTAGGAGCGACTGGCGGGCGGCCGGGAGGAGCGGTGGCAGGCAGAGCAAGCAGACCACAGGAGCAGCTCAAAGGTGGTATGGCCTCAGGCTCAATGAGTGCAGTCATCAGAGTGATGTGTCGGCGTCCGCACTGACTGGACAAGAGCTGTAAGTGGGGTGTTTGAAGGGGGTACGGAGAAAGTTTGGGTAAGTGAACAGAACCCTTACATTGTTGGACTGGTGAGCCTGAGGGACAAAGGACATTGCTCAGTCCCTTGGAGCTGGGACGGTTACTCATGGTGGGCTATGAACTCTGTTCATGGTATTTTCCCAAGCTAATGCCATGTGACTTCTCTCTCTCTTTCATTAAAAGTTTATTTTCCACACTCAGACTCTGTGCTTGCGAGTGGGGAAGCATCGCCTCTCAGAGGCACCCAGGGGTGTGTGAATTTCCCAGGCTACTGGGTGGGGGCTCGAGCCGGTTCTGTGTGAGATGGACCCCTAGATATTGAACCCAGCCCTGGCTGCTGCCGACCCTACCCAGCAGAAGGGTTACACAGTAAATGTATGGGAAACATCCCTAACTAACTTTCAGAGGCTTGGGCAGAGGCGGGAAGTAAACAAACTTTCAGGGAGGGAAGGAGAAACAAACAACGGGCAGGGCAGGCCGCAGGGGGGCAAGCTGCTGTAGTGAGGGAGCAAAGGGGAAAAACATGGGGTGTCCTCCCCAATCCAAACGTAGCTGAGGGAGCGGAGCCAAGTCCAAGGGGATGGGAGTGCGCCCACAAGTGCTCATGGGGGTCAGCCTCTCACCCACTGCTGCAGGAAAAACAGTCCCAGCTGGAAGCGGGGAGGCCGAGCGGCTAGCCCCATTGAGGGGCAAAGAGCAGGTCCAGATGGTACGTTGCAGTTGGTGGCAGGGGTGGTGGCAGTAGTGGGGGGGGGGCTCCCCACCTCCTCCCTGGCCCCTCTCACAACAGGTCGGGCTACTACCACCCCAGGAGCACAGGTGGGGTTTGGCTCAGTTCTGTACACAAACCCCCTCCACAAGTCCAAGTCCTCTTCCCCCTTCTTGATGGGGGTCACAGCTCGGAGGCGACAGCAGCCGGGGGGCGGCAGCCAGCCAGAAAAGGACCCTGGGACAGTGGGTGCTGATGGAGTCCTCACCTCTCCGTCTAGGGTGGGGTGGGGGGAAGGGCAGGCCAGCAGGCCCCCCTGCTACACAGCAAAGGTGGTGGGTGCGCCGCAGCAGCACTACTCCTGGGAGAAAGCGGCCCAGCAGCAAGCAGGCAGTTGTGGGGGGACGGAGAGCTCCAGCTGGTGGAAATGGCAACAGCTGCAGGGCAGGGAGCTCCAGAGCAGAGGAGTAACTGCCAGATCCGCCCCGCCTCCCCCCCCCGCAGTGAGATGCTGAGTGAGCCTGCTTGGGTGGAACCTGGCCCCAACCAATCCCCTGACTGGAGGTTGGGGGGAGGGGGCGTGGCTAGCAGTATAAAAGGCCAAGCCAGGAGCTCCATCAGGCCCCAGCTGCCAGAGGAACCAAACGCCTGCCCTGTGCTCCTGAGCTGGGAGGTGGCTGAGGACTTGCAGGAGGCTGAGGACTGGCCTGGACCACCGGGACCCAAGATAGACTTTGACCTGGAGGAACCACAAACCCTGCTAGAGGTTTCGACCCCTCCACGTGCCAGAGGACTGGCTTTGCAGCCAGGTATGTGCAGAGGGGGGGAATGGAAGGAGCCCAGGGATAGCCAGACCCCATGCCAGTGTGTTGCGCGTGGGATCCCTGCTGATCTAGCAGCAGGCTGATCTGCTGCTAGGGCCCTGGGCTGGCATGCCGTGGAGTGGGTGGACTTGCGTCACCCCCTACCTGCCACCCAACCCCTGGTGGTAGTCTTCTCCCTCTGCTACTCTAGGCCAACAGCCTGCATTTGTCGGACCTCCGTTGGAACAAGGAGACTCGATTGTTTGTGTGTCCCAATTTGAACTCTTGTTTGTTTGTTTGCTGCCTGGTCCTGAGCCAGGGCTGGGCCCCGGATGCTACTGTTGTTGGTTGCCCTTCCCTGACACTGGGTTGGGGCATCAGTAAACACCACAAAGCCAAGGGGGATAACCCATCATTTTTAGTTCTTGAAAATCTGGCTCTCTTTTGGCTATCAGAGGATGCCAGTTATGGTTGTCCTCTTCATCCTAGAGCTCTGATGATAATCCTGATTATTTAGTAACTGGAGCATGACACAGTGAGAACAGATTGCACACAATAATGCTCACAGAAGACCAGGATAACTCTTTACCACAATCACCGTCCCTGTTAAAGAGCCCTATTCAGGGTAAGCTTAAAAAACAACAACAAATGGCCTTGCAGCACTTTAAAGACTAACAAGACATGTAGATAGTATCGTGAGCTTTCGTGGGCACAGCCCAATGTATTTAAGCTCCTTTTACTTTTGCCCAGTGCACAAGGGTTGCCTGAATTCCTCAGGGAAAGGTGAGGTAAGTAGCAATGGGACAGCATGTGCAGTTGGTTTATATAACGTGGTAGCAAACTGCACTTTCTGATGAATAAAAAAGAGTAATTTGTTTAAATATATATCAGAGAGTTTCCATTCGGTAAGAGATGTTTTTATATATATTTTTTTAAATTTTCTGTGGGATGGTTCCATATTTTGTCTGATTGGTAATGTAATTTTATATCGACTTCTCACAGGATCGATAGGCAAATCAAAGCTCCTACCTTGCAACTGCTTTTGTGCTGAGGGGCTCCAAAGCAGGAACCTGTCTAAAATGAACCAGTTTTAGAATTGGGGTCCAAGAAACCTGCCTCCTGGAACATGTGTACATGTCCTCTCTTATGGTATGTCTAAATTATATCCTTCTGTCGAAAGAGGGATGTAAATTAGGCAAATCGAAAGTGCAAATGAAGGGGGATTTAAATATCCCACACTTCATTTGCATAATCACGTCACAGCGCTTTTTCTAATAAGGGTATTTTCAAAAGTGAAAGCGCTTTCTAGATACGGTTCTTTCGGGGGAAAAAACCCTTTTTCGAAAGATCCCGTACTCATTTTTTGAGGAGTATGGGATCTTTCAAAAAAGGGTTTTTTTCCCCGAAAGAACCGCATCTAGACAGCGCTTTCACTTTCGAAAAACTCTTTTTCAAAAAAGCGCTTGGACGCCATTATGCAAATGAAGTACGAGATATTTAATTCCTCGCTTCATTTACACTATCGATTTGCCTAATTTACATCCCTCTTTCGAAAGAGGGATGTAGTCTAGACATAGCCTTAGGGCTTGTTTACATGAGAAAATTGACCAGAATAGCTCCCAGTCTGGGCAATGTATTCTGGACTAAAAATCACATTGCTCTGGAATTATTAGGGCACTCTATGAGTGCGCTGATTGTTCTAGAATATAGTGACATTTCTTCTGGAGTCGAGCATCCACAGTGGGAATAGCCACTGCATAATGACAAAATTAGTAAATGGAAAATCAGGCTGTGGCAGAGGAGTTAATGTTATGAAGCTGGTGGTGAATTACATTGGACTATGTAAGTGACCCTGCTTGTCTACTTAATTAGTAACAATTGAAAAACTACCTGTTTATGAGAAATAAGTCTGAGTTATTATGATGGCAAATTATTTTGATTTGGGAACCGTAATCAGTCTGAATATGAAAAAGGCCCAAATTTTCAATATTGGTGGTATAAAGTTAGGCTTCCACATTCACATTTAAATAACTGGCCTGATTTTTAGAAGGGTTGAGAACCTACAACTTCTATTAGAGTCAGAGGGTGCTTAATAGGACAGTTATTTAGGTATCTAGGTTGGAAATATGGGATTGACCTTGCAGTGCCTGGGTTTTCAATGTTGCCCTGTACAAATTATGATCTATGTTGGATGGGTATTGAGTGACCAATATTCACATGTGTGTATTGAGGCTCAGAAGGGCAATATCATCAGAAAACATTGTTAAATAGCCTCTGTACTAGATGACTGGAAGACAGTTAACATGACGCCTATTTTTAAAAAAGGCCGCAGAAGTAGTGCTGGCAATTCCAGGCCAGGAAGCCTAAACTTCAGTACTGGGCAAACTGGTAGGGTAGTAAAAAACCAGAATTATTACACATGCAGATGAACACAAGTGTCACCTAATCTTTGAATAAAGGGGGGGAAGGAGGAAGAGAAATATTTAGACTAAATGAAAATTGTGTGCTAAATTAACAGTAAAGCTGGTTTAGTAACATCAGGGCCATCAATGGGACACAATAGGAAAAACTATTTCCCTAGGAGGGTAGTGAAGCACCGGGATGGGTTCCTTAGGGAGGGGCTGGAATCTCCATCCCTAGAGGTTTTTAAGTCTCGGCTTGACAAAGCCTTGGCTGGGTTGATTTAGTTGGGATTGGTCCTGCTTTGGGCAGGGGGCTGGACTTGATGGCCTCCTGAGATCTCTTCCAGCCCTATGATTCTATGAAATGGAGCAGCCACCTGAAGGACTGGTGATTTAAAAGGGCCCATGCCTCCTGGCAGGAGCGTACTGGCAATCAAAATAGGCCCGGGAAATGGATTGAGAATGGCCCTCCCCATGACGTCACCCCTGCGTGCCCCTCAAGCCCCGCCCCCTGCATCATGTCCAGCACGTGGTGCAGGCGGCAGGTTGGGCTCTGCGTGCCGCATACAGCGCGGACGCGGAGCCGCTCAGAGTGAGGGGCAACGGCGTGCGGACACGACGGCCCACCGGACGATGGCCCGCCGGGAAATTCCCGGTATCCCACCGGGCCAGTCCGCCCCTGCCTCCTGGTCACTCTGCTGCAACCCTAATGGTGGTAGTGACCAGAGCTCCAGGCCCTTTAAATTACCACTGCAGCCTTGGCATGAATAACTGACATGGGGGGATAGCCCCTACCCCTGCCCCTTCCACCCGAGGCCCTGACCGTCCAGAGACATGCCTGCGCCCTCACCTTGTTCAAGGTTCAGTAAATCTCTCCTCAGCCTTGAGTAACATAAATCAATAATAGATAGCCCTTTTGATAGCCCCCACAGAGTCCTGAGTCATTTTCAAGGACTCTGAGCCAGCTATTTCAAGGATTGTAGTCACTTAAAGATTCAGACAGACACCCAGTGGCCTTTACAAAAGTGCAAATAAGTACCAATTGTGTTCCAGTTAAAAAAGTTAACCTTCAAAGTCCAGACATGATGATATGCTCTCCAGTAACCCTACGTGGGAAAATTAGCAGGAGGCGTATCACATTTGGGAGCATTGTGAGACATTCAGTACGTATTCTCATTTCCATAAGGAATGTTACTGTCTGGCACTACCACAGATACAGGAAAATGGTTAAATTTGCCCCATATGCAGAAGGATCCACACAAGGCTTATGTGCCACTTCAGTCCCATTTGAAACCCTACTTTTGAAGACTTCACTAATGCTTGAAGACTTCACTAATGCTTCACTAATGCTTCTGGATCTCTTTCTCCTCAGTGAAGACTAATGATAAAAACAAGTGGAAAGAGAAGACTTAAACAAGAAAGAAATGTTGTAACCTCTTTTGTCTTATTAATCCAGAGACCTAAACTGTTCTTGTGTTGCAGGTGTATCCATCACAACATAGGCTTGGAAAACCCACTCTTCTGGAGCAGGTGTGTTTGTTGTTAGGAGCACTGGACAAGTGGCTATTCTGCATCACTGAGAGAGACTGGGAGCCCCAGTGTAAGAGTGAGAAATAGATTCCTATCTAGACAGTCAACTGACCATGGCTTCCACCACAACCAGAATCAGCATGTCAAAGAAGCACATCCAATTTCTAGCCCTTCAGCTCACTCTGCTAGGAACAGTCTTCTGTGGGAATGTGCTGATTTGGCCTACAGAAGGCAGCCACTGGCTAAATATTAAGAATATTATACAGGAACTGATACGCCGAGAGCACAATGTCACTGTCCTAGTGTCAAACGCTTCTGTCTTCATCACTCCGCATCGTGAGACAGCAGAGGAGTTTGAGGTGTTCCCTGTGCCTTTTGCAAAAAAACAGCTTGACTCCTTGATCAACGAGGTAACAAACTTTTGGCTATATAATAAGCCAACAGCACTGACCTTTTGGCAGTTCTACAAGGAAATGGGAAAGGTGGTCAGGAAAATAAATGAGAAAAACAGACATATTTGTAATGGCGTGTTAGCCAACCAGGATTTAATGGCCCGGCTGCAGAGGGGCAAGTATGATGTGCTTCTGTCTGATCCGTTGTGTCTTTGTGGTGACCTAATTGCTCTCAAACTCAGAATTCCATTTCTGTACACTCTGCGGCTCACGGCAGCCTGGTCAGTAGAGCGGCATTGTGGGAAGATGCCCGCTCCACCTTCGTACGTGCCTGCAGCCATGTCTGAACTGACAGACAAGTTGTCGTTCCGCGACAGAATACGAAACATAGTGTCTTACTGCTTCCAGGACTACTATTTTCAGAGGTACTGGGGAGAATGGGATTTGTACTACAGTGAAATTCTAGGTAAGCATTTAACTCTTTCAGTCCTATTCTCACTGTTATCGGAGAGTCTTACATGAATTCACGTCCAAAAATCTATGTCAGAAGAATGTTAATGTTGCAAAGAGAAACTCTCGTTAGGAGGAGCCAGACTTAAACTTGCCCCATGCAACATCAGCCCAATCGCACTGGGCAATTGCGTGTTCCTAACTGAGCCTTGCTCCGCACCGCCTGGCTGAATAGAATTCAGCTCCTCGGTTCCAGACCAATGTCTTCATATGGGTGAAGTCTTAATTATTACTAATTTTAATTTATATTACAGTAGTGCCTAGAAACTCTACTCATGGACTGGGGTCACTGAGCTCGACGCTTTAAGCAGATTATAATGTAACCCTGCCTCATGCTACACCTTCTGGGCACTGAATGAGATAGAAGAAATAGCATGTGATTGTGTAATTAAAGATTGTCATACTGTATACTCACAAGGGTGTAGATGAGAGATCAGGGCTCTGTTTCCAGCAGAGCCAGAAGTGAACTTGTGTCTCCTGTGGACTACAGCCATCCCATCTCCAAATGAGGGCTGATGAGACTTGGCTCACTATTAATTGGTGTGAAGAGCAGACTTACTAGTGCCAGGTGTTGGCAATGGTGGCATTAGAATGCCTAGTCCCTAGCCCAGTGCTGCTCCTAGAGCAAAGGATATTTTGGTGGGAGTATGTCAGTGGTTCAGTGATGTGGTGTGTTCTCAGCAAGTGGCTGGGCTCCATGAGAGGATAAACTGTACAAGAGCAGCTTAGCTCATTGCGGTAGCTACTGTTTCAGCAAGAGAGGTAAAGGTGTGCACTCTGGTGTTGGAGGTTCTGGGTTCAAATCCACTGGAGAAACAAACAAGTATGTAATTTTGACAATTCCTTCTGTGCTTCTTGTTAGATTCAGAGAAGGGCTCAAGTGTCTGCCCCTAGTGCTAGTGAAGTGTACATTCATTGTTTTTTAAGGCCCTCAGGGCCATTAAATACCTTAGTCTGATAGTTTTTGATGCTCTTCTCTGGACCTTCTCTAATGCGTCTACAGTGTAGTGTGGAGAACTGGGCACAATACTACAGCTGAGACTTAAGCAGCCCAGAGTAGATGGGAAGAATTACTTCTTGTGTCTTGTTCGTTAACACTCTGGGCTAATTCAGCCTGTAATCATGTTTGCTGCTTTTTTTTTTTTTTTTTTTTTTTTTTTGCACCAGTGTAACATTGCCCACTCCTGTTTATCTTGTGTTCCACTATGACCCCTAGATCTCTTTCTGCAGTTCTCTTTCGTAGACAGTCACTTCCCCTTTTGTGTGTGTGAAACTGATTGTTCCTTCCTAAGTGGAGTACCTTGCAGTGGATCTTATTGAATGTCATCCTATTTATCTGAGACTATTTCTCTAGTTTGTCCAGATCATTTTGAATCATGACCATATCCTGCAAAACACTTGCAACCCCTCTCAGCTTGGTATCACCTGCAAACTTTGTAAGTGTATTCTGTATGCCATTTAAGTTGCTTGGTTCTGTTCAATATCTTCACCATCCCAATAACTGATCCCAGTGGAGGAGGGATCCTTAGGTGAGTGGTCTCTTTGTCAGTCACACAGAGGGCGGGAGAGGCAGGTGCACGGGGGAGGAGGGGAGTGTTGCTCGGGCTGGATATTGTGCTGAGGTCTACACACTTGCAACCTCGTGCAGCATTACTGTGTGGCACGTGGATGCAGCAAGCAGCCCCTGAGTGCACCTGGGAGCCTGGGATCCTGCTGGCCACAGACGGTGGACTTCTCCATGCTGAACTAGTTGGCTGCCAACCAGTAACTGTCTTGGGTGGTGAGCTTCCAGAGGGCAATGGCGACTGACTTCTCCAGGGGGATGGCGGGCCGCAGGTGGGTGTCGCGTCTCCGGAGGGCAGGGGCGAGCCAGGCACAGAGCTCCAGGAACGTGTCCTTCCTCATGCGGAAGATTTGGAGCCACTGCTGGTCGTCCCATCGCTCCATGACCAGCCGGTCCCACCAGTTGGAACTGGTGTCCAGCCTCCAGAACCGCCTCTCCACAGTGGGCTGCAGTTGCCACCGAGTAGCTGCTGCACCCAGGGAGAAGGACTCCAGATTGAGCCCGGGGTCAAGCTCCTGCAGGAGCAGAATGGCAGTGTGCATCAACTGCTGCACAAACTGCAGCATGGCCGTGTGGAGCCCTGGCATGCCCAGGGGCAGCTCCGGCTCCATGGCACCAATCCAAAAGTTGTGGTGTCCAAAAAAGCACAGGGCAACCACAGCAGGCACTGCTAGAGCTTTGCTGTGCCTCAAAGAGGTAGCAAGCCTGCAGTAGCAGCAGAGAAACGGCTGTCCAGAGGGGTCCCTTTAAATGCGTGTCCCCGCAAGGCTCTGGCACCAGCCCTCTGAAGCAACTGGTGACCTTAAGCCCTGCCTGAAGTGATTCCAGGTGGCCTTTTTAGCGAGAGAGCATCTATGCAGTGTGGGTGCTCTCTTGCGCAAAAGTGCATCGCTTTTTCAATGCGCTTTTGCAGTGTGGACGCGCTCTTGCGCAAGACGTTTTTGTGGAAGATCTCTTCCGCAAAAAGCTTCTTGTGCAAGAAGCCTGCAGTGTAGACGTAGCCTGAGTTTGGTTATCCAACCAGTTCTGCAGCCACCTTGTAGTAGACCCCTCTATTTTATTTCCCTAGTTTGTTGATAAAGAAGATCATGCTAGAATATATCAAATGTCTTACTAAAGTCTCTTGCATCTTCTATGACTTTCCCAAGATGATGGCTAGTGGCTCAGACACCTTCTCAATCAGGTCCTTGAGTATTCTAGAATGTGTTTCAACCAGGCCCTGCTGACTTGAAGACATCTAACTTTTCTAACTAATTTTAACTACTGAACCTACCTGATTTTCACTGGCATTCACTACATTAGGTGTTGAATCAGCACCAACCTTCCTGGTGAAAACCAACACAAAGGAGCTGTTAAGCACCTCTTCCATTTCCACATTTTCTGTTGTTTTCCCTCTCTTAATTGACCAACAGTCCTACCCTGTGATTGGTCTTCCTCTTGCATCTAAAATATTTGTGGAACATTTTCTTGGGATTTTTTTTACGGCTCGAGCTCGTTTTGTGCTGTTGCCTTTCTAATTTTGTCCCTACGTATTGTGCTCTTTTGTTTATATTCACCTTTGTACTTTGACTTAGTTTCCACTTTCTATAGGAGACCCTTTTGATTTTTAGATCATTCAAGATCTTGTGGTTAAGCCAGGGTAGTCTCTTGCCATATTTCTTTTCTTTTCTATGTGGTGGAATAATGTGCTCTTGCACCCTTAATAATGTCCCTTTGAAAAACTTTCATCTGTCTTTAGTTGTTTTCTTCTTGGTCTTGCTTCCTATGGAACCTTACCTACCAACTCCCTGAGTTTACTCCAGCTGGCCTTCTTGAAATTCATTGTCTTTAATTTCCTCTTCTCCCATCTACTGTTCCTTAGACTCATTAACTCGATCCTTTCATGATCACTTTCACCCAAGCTGCCTTCCACTTTCAGATTCTCAAATAGTTCCTCCCTATTCCTTAAAATCAAATCTAGAACAGCTTCCCCCACTACCTTTCTCCGTTTTCTAAAATAAAAAAAACCCTCCAATATATTCCAAAAACTTGTTGGATAATCCGTGCCCTGCTGTGTTATTTTCTCAACAGATATCTGGACAATTGAAGTCCCCCATCACCACCAAATCCTGCGGTTGGGTTGATTTTGTTAGTTATTTAAAAAAAGCCTCATCCATCTCTTCTTCCTTGTTAGTGGTGTGTAATAGACCCTTATCATGATATCACCCTTGTCTTTTCCCCCTTTTAACCTTATCCAGGGACTCTTAACAATTCTGTCTCAACCTCAGGCCAAGCATACACATTTTTAATTTGTAAGGCAACACCTTCTCCCTTTCCCCCTGCCCATTCTTCTGAAGCAAGCAGTACCCTTCTATGCTAATATTCCTATTATATGTATTATCCCACCAAGTCTCCATGATACTAGCAAAGAGTCTTTCTAGTATTTCTGTATTTAATGTGACGCATTTTTTGTGGCCCCCAACAAGAGATGTCAGCAAGGAAAGCATAAGGATAGACATTTCTTCATTCATGTGACTAGAAATGCGAAAAATTTTACTTTGAAAAGGGAGCGCACTAAAAAGGTGATCATCTTAGGAATTCCTACTCCAATTGACTTGAGATTGTCCCCATAAAGCCAGCTCAGACCCATGTCATAACCTGTTAACGTTCAGAATGGATGGTCTCTTCTTGGGCTATTCTTAGTTTTAACAGGCATTCACGTGTTTACTGCCAGATGTGCTAAAAATTCATGTGTCCCTTCATGCCACCATTTCCAAAGACTTGAGTCCATGCTGGTGAAGGGTGCTGTCAATAAAGATTCGAAGCTATGCAGACTCAGGCATGTTCACTTTTATCATCTGAGCCAGATGCCACCAGCAAAAAGCGAATTTGTTTTTTATTTTTAGGGCTTTTTTTTGTTGGCTCGGGATTGGTAATTTCCACATTGCTCTTTTACCACATCTCAAATTATGTTTTGTGCGTTGTCTCTCCCAGCTTTCGGAAGGCACTTCAGATTCTTAAATCTTAGGGTGAGTGCTGAGGCTATCTGTAGAAATCTCACGTTGGTATCGTCTTTTGGTTTGGTCAAATCTGCAGTGAAAGTGTTCTCAAAATAAACATGTGCTGACTCATCATTTCGGATGATTATAATAAGAAATATATAGCAGGGTAAAACAGAGCAGGAGGCATACAATTCTCTTCAAGAAGTTCAGTCACATCTAATTAATGCATTTTTTAAAATGACTCATCAATATAGAAGCATGTCCTCTCTAATGGTAGCGGAAGCATAAAGAAGTAAATATTGAGCTGACATGTAAATACCTTTGTAATGTGGGCTACAAAAGTGCCATTCAAATGCCTGTTCTCTCTTTTAGGTTACATTGCAAATAAGAAGTGGGCAGCCTTATTTCCTGTAAATATAAAAAAAACCAAAGCCCTTGTTTGTCTAAGTCTGTGGTTCTCAACTGGTGGTCCATGGTGACTTTTTCGGTGGTCCACAGGAACATTGTCCAAAGTCACCCGGCGTGGGCAGGCACCAAAAATCTGTTAGTAAGAAATACATTTCAAACCAAAATGTTCGTTGTCTGCTCTTTTTTATCACGTCTCAAAAAGGAGGTGGTCCACGAAAATTTTTTGATTGACCTGGTGGTCCATGGACTGAAACGAGTTGAGAACCACTGGTCTAAGGCATTGGCTAAACAAGAAATGAGACTGAGTGGACGTGCAGATGCACAATTTTTACATTGTTTTGGAAGGCAGTTATGTAAGAAAAAAATCATATTTGTAAGTTGCACTTTGGTGATAAAGAGATTTCACTTCAGTATTTGCATGTGGAGAATTGAAAAAAAATACTCTTTGTTCTATTTATTACAAATCAGCTGTGGGTGAAAGCCTGAAGACAAAATGCGCTCGGCCGTTCCTCCCCAGCATGGCAAGTTGGTCGGATCACTAAGAGAAATTCAGATGTTCTCAGCAGGTACTCTGAAATAAGGATGGCTTTGTAACCAAAACCCATACTTACATCACAGGTTAATTTAAAATCAAGCCTCTTGTCTCTCAAATGATGCTTAGCCACACTGCATCTGGAAATAAGCACGGGGGATCTGTGATTTCATTTCACGTTGGACTTTGGTCTGAATTGTCAGTGGAGCTATTCTGCCTGGTTTACTTAAATATTCATTGCATGTGACCAGTGAATGAGGGTTTAATAGGTTTGAAATGTAAACCGTGCCTTGAACTCCCTCTGACTCCAGCAACTCACCGAGGCTATCAGCACCTTGCAGGGTTGAGCCCTTAATGCTTCAGGAAATGGAACCTTTATTGCCATCTCATGCTCATGGCAGACTTGGTTTCCCGTAGCTATTCCATTACAATAACTGTCTGCTCTTGTATGGGAAGAATGGGCCGAGAGATTGAAAAAGGAAGGAATGAGGCAACCCATGCATATAAGCTGCAATGAAGTTTATTTTTAGTGTCTAAAACCAATGCGACTTTGCAAGCCGTGGGAAATATGGCCAGGCAGGAGCTTAGAAGTTATATTTTTCTCACAGTGAAAAGGAATTACGTGTTTTCTTAACTGAAGAGAAAATGGGTTAACCAGGAAAAAGCTGTGTTTTGTACCAAAGACTTCCAAATCCAGCCTGCAGTACGTTGTTGTCCCCTGATGGCACACGGAAGAGCTCACAGCTCTTACACCAACCCCCACCTTTCATCGTATCTATTGTAGTTCTCTTTCCTGTGTTATCAGATCTGAGCCTCTCCCCATCTGGAATGTAGTTAGCGCCTGGGAGGGGGAGAGAATGCCATTCGTCCCTTTGTACAGAGGCAGGGCTACCTCAGATCCTAGCATTGATCTCGGCAAGTTCCTGAATTAGCTCTTTTTCACTTACCCTAGGAAAAGAGATCCATTTAATCGGGGGCTCATATACTTGCCTTCTACCATTTTCCTTTAGCTCTGTGGCCTGACCCTGTCACACATCCCCCAGCCCTTCTGAACACCATGGGGTTGGGCATCTTGGGCCATCAGGCAGCATACCCATGGCAGATCAACTACATAGCCATGGGTGGTGGTTTCGGCCGGGTGTTGTATGGAGAACTGGAAAGGTTGTAGGGGCAGGGACCAGTCACAAGGGTAAATTGTCTGCCCAGTAGGCAGGAACACAGAGTTCCCATAACCCACCTAACTGCGAGGCATTCCCTCCCAGCCACTGACTATCTCTGTGCTCTTGGAAGAAATTTCCTACGAAGTTAGAGGATGGGGTGTTCTGATCTCTGACCATTTATGATAGGACAGCTCCCAGTTCTACCTCAGATGTGTCTGTCTGTTGAATGAACTATTAGCTGTAAGCATTAGACTGCTGCCGAGGGCTGTCTGTAGATCTGTGAATGCTTTTGCTGCTGCCTCGGTCGGCTTTACCATGTTAAGACCCTGGGCTTTGAGGGGGCTTGCTCTGGTGGTGAAGGGGAGATAAATCCTCTGTAATACCTTACTACACCCAGGAACGCTCGGTCACGTAGGTGGGCATCAGTGGATTGATCGGCACACCTGGAAAAACCCCCTAGGTGGTTTTCTGTAATCAAACCTGTCACGCTTAGTGCTTGAACATCTGGCCCTCTTCTGGCTATTGGAGGTTTGCCAATTATGGTTTCCTGCACCATAATGGAAATCTCTAGATAATCTGTATTCTTTAGTAACTGGAGAATGGCACAGTAAGATGAGATTGCATGAAATAATTCTCATGGAAGATTACGGTAACTGTTTACTGCATTTCTCTCTTCCTGTTCAACAGCTCTATTCAGGCTAAATGTATTTAAGCTCCTTTTACATGTGTCCGGTGCACAAGCGCTGCCAGAACTTCTAAGGGAAAGATGAGGTGAGTAGCAATGGGACAGCATGTGCAGTTGGTTTATATGACATGTTGTGGTAGCAAACTGCATTTTCTCGTGAAGAAAAACCAGTAATTAGAATATCCTGATAGATATCTAACCTATTAGGTAAGAGATTTTTGCAGGGGGGTTTTCTGCAGTTTTCTGTGGGGTGGTTCCATATTTTGTTTGTGTGGTGACATAAATTTATATCGACTTCTCACAGGAACATCTTGTTGAGATGTTGACAGGCAAACCAAAGCCCCCACCTTGCAACTGCATTTTTGCTGGTAGGCTCCAAAGCTGGAAGCTGCCTAAGAGGAACCAGTTGCCTTCCGGAATATGTGTTTCCATCATCTCTTAGGGCTTGTTTACATGGGGAAATTCACCAGAATAGCTCCAAGTCTGGGCAGTGTATTCTGGACTAAAAGTCACTTTATTCTGCAATGATTAGGGCACTTTGGGCTTATTTACGCTATGGAGAAGATTGATGATGCCGCAGTCAATTTTCCAGGGCTTGAATGAGCCAGTCTAGTGAAGATATGTTAATTTGAACTGAGAGAATGCTCCTGCTGGCGCCGGTAGTCCTGCTCCTCACAAGGCATAAGGGGAATCAATAGGAGCATTTGTTCCTGTGTGGACGGTACCGGGAATACGATTTAAGATACTTCGACTCCAGCTACATAATTAACATAGCTAGAGTTGTGTATCTTAACTCGACTTTCCCCTTTAGTGTAGACCAGGCGTTTCTGAGTGCACAGATTATTCTAAAATATAGTGACTCTTATTCGGGAACAGTGGGAGGTGTTCCAGAATAGCCACTGCATAATGGTAAAATTAGTAAATGGAAAATCAGGCCATGGCAGAAATTATTGTTAAAAATTGCATTGAACTATTTGTGAGCCGCACTTGTCTACCTGATTAATAACAATTGAAAAAACTACCTGCTGTTTATAATATACTAAATTTATAAGAACTAAATAAGAACTGTGAATTCTTATTTTGCTGATAAATTATTTTGACTTGAGATATACTGGAATATTCCAGGACACCGTCTTAATTTCTTTTACACTCATGGGGTTGGGAAAACTTGTCAGTTTAAAAGGACTGGAAATAAAAAAGGCCCAAATTTTCAAAACTGGGGATGTAAAGTTAGGCTTCTGTATTCATATTTAAGCATCTAAATAACTGGCCTGATTTTCAGAAGGGTTGGGAATCCACAACATCTACTGGAGTCAGAGGAAGCTTCATAGGATAATTGTTTACATACCTAGATGGCAAATATGGGATTGCAGTGCCTGTGTTTTAAATGTTGTCATATGTGAGTGACGAGCTATGCTGGGTGGGTATTGAGTGAGCAATATTCACAGGTGTTTATTGAGGCTGAGAAGGGCAACACTGTTAAATAGCCTCTCTACTAGATGACTGGAGGAGAGTTAATATAACACCTATTTTTAAAAAGACTGCAGAAGCAATGTTGGCAGTCTGATGTTGGGCAAACTGGTAGGGTAGCGAAACACGGAATTATTACACAGGTGTCACCATATCTTTAAATATAGGTGGGGGGGGGGAAAGAGAAATATTCAGACCAAAAGAAAAACTTGTGCTAAATTAAAGATACAGTTGCTAAAATAAGTAAGCTGGGGCCTGCCGATTATGGGCAGGGGTGGCAAAGAGGGCAGCTCAAGCCCTAGATGGCATGACACACGGGGGAATCATGAAGAGCTGGCCAGGGACACTAGCTCTCAGCTCCACTCCTTATACCAGAGCTCCTGCGCCCACCTTGCCCGGGGGCCCAGTAAGTCTCTCCTCCACCCGGAGTAGCATAAATAAACAAATAAATCCTCTCTGTAGCTCCCATTCCTGAATCCTTTTTTTGAAGGACTCAGAGCCAGCTAGAAAAAGGATTTTAGTCATTTAAAGATTCAGCTGGACACCTAATGGACTTCACGAAAGTGCAAATAGATAGTAGTTATGTTCCAGTTAAAAAAGCGAGGCTTCGAAGTCCAGGCATGACAATATGCTCTGCAGTCACCCTGCATGGGAAAATTAGGAGGAGCTGTCTCATCATACTTAAAAAATCGACCCATTAAAAGCATTCTGAGACATTGCGTGCTTATTCTCATTGCCATAATGACTATTATGAAGTGGAACTACTCTGGTACTACCACAGATAAAGCAAAAGGATTAAATTCGCCCATATGCACAGGGATCAACACAATGCTACTGTGCCACTTAAGTCCCATTTGAAGCCATATTTTTGAAGACTTGACTTAATGCTTAGGATTTCTTCTGGCCCCCTTTCTCCTCAACAGAAACTAGTGATAAAAACAAGTGGAAAGAGGGAAGTTCAACAAGAGAGAAAGGGTTACAACATTTCTGTCTTATTAATCCCAAGTCCCAAACTGTACTTGTGTTGCAGGTGTATCTGTCACAACATAGGTTTTGAAAATCCACTCTTCTGGAGCAGGTGTGTTTCCTGTTAAGTGTACTGGGCAAGTGGCTATTTCACATCACTGAGAATCCATGACTGAGAGTGAGAAATCTATTTCTATCTAGGCAGCCAACCAACCATGGCTTCCACCACAACCGGAACCTGTATGTCAAAGAAGCACATCCAATTTCTAGCCCTTCAGCTCACTCTGCTAGGAACAGTCTTCTGTGGGAATGTGCTGATTTGGCCTACAGAAGGCAGTCACTGGCTAAATATTAAGATCATTATACAGGAGCTGATACGCCGAGAGCACAATGTCACCATCCTAGTGTCAAACGCTTCCCTCTTCATCACACCGCATGGTGAGACAGCAGAGAAGTTTGAGGTGTACCTTGTGCCTTTCGGAAAAAGCCACCTTGACTCCTTGATCAAAGACATAGTGAACTTGTGGCTGTATAATAAGCCAACAGCACTGACCTTCTGGAAGTTCTACAAGGAACTGGAAAAGGTGGTCAACAAAATGAATGAGGTAAATAGACATTCATGTGATGGCGTGTTAGCCAACCAGGATTTGATGGCTCGGCTGCAGAGGGGCAAGTATGATGTGGTTCTGTCTGATCCGGTGTGTCTCTGTGGTGACCTAATTGCTCTCCAGCTCAGAATTCCATTTGTGTACTCTCTGCGGTTCACACCAGCCTCGACAATGGAGCGGCATTGTGGGAAGATTGCCCGCTCCACCTTCGTACGTGCCTGCAGCCTTGTCTGAACTCACAGACAAGTTGTCGTTCCGCGAAAGAATAAAAAACATAGTGTCTTACCGCCTCCAGGACTACGTTTTTCAGAGGTACTGGGGAGAATGGGATTTGTATTACAGTGAAATCCTAGGTAAGCATTTAACTCTTTCAATCCTAATCTCACTGTTATTGGAGAGTCTTAAATGAATTCACATCCAAAAATCTATGTCAGAAGAATGTTAATGTTGCAAAGAGAAACTCTCGTTAGGAGGAGCCAGACTTAAACTTGCCCCATGCAACATCAGCCCAATTGCACTATGCAACTGCGTGTTCCTAACTGAGCCTTGCTCCGCACCGCCTGGCTGAATAGAATTCATCTCTCTTATGTTCCAGGTCAGTGCCTTAACAGAGGAGTACAGTCTTTATTATTATTAATTCTTATTTGCATTACGGTAGTGCCTGGAAACTCTATGCATGGGCCAGGTTCACTGATCATTGTGCTGGGCACTTTGGGGAGTTAACAATGTAACACTGCCTCATTCTATCACTCCCGGGCACTGAATGAGGTGGGACAAATAGCACGTGATCATGTAATTGAAGATTGTCATCCTGTATACTCACAATGGGAAAAATGAGCAACCAGGTCCCCGTTCCCAACAGAGCCAGAAGTGAACTTGTGTCTCCTGTGGACTACAGCCATCCCATCTCCAAATGAGACTTGGCTCCCTTCCAGCCGAGGGGCACCAGGGCCTAGACCAGCATTAATTTGGTGTGAGGTGCAGACTTACTAGTGCTGGGTGTTGGCAAAGATGACACTGGAACTGCTAGTTCTTAGCTCAGCGTTGCTCCTAGACCAAAGGATGTTGTGATGGGAATGTGAAAGTGGTTCGGTGATGTTCTGTGTCCTCTACAAGTGGCTGGGCTCCATGAGGGGCTAACCTCTACAGTTACTGCTGGCTCGTTGAGGGAGTCACAGTTTTAGCTGAAGTGGAATTGGACGTTCTGGGTTCAAATCCAGTGGAGAAGCAAACAAGCCCATCGTTTTCTAATTCCTTCTGTGCTTCTCATTGGATCTGGAGGAGAGCTCAGGCGTCTACCCATTGTGCTAGTGAGCTGCACATTCATAGATTTTAAGTCAGACTCTGCCATCAGATCCCAAAGTGGGACCTCTCTCCACAGCTCGCTGGAAGTCCCTATACACAGCTGTCAAAAATAATAATAATATCTTAGAACACTAAAATGGGAAGGGACCTCAAGAGTCATCCAGTCCAGTTCCCTGCCCTCACGGCAGGACCAAGCACCATCTAGAACATCCCTAACAGGTGTCTGTCTTACCTGCTCGTAAATATCTCCAGTGTGGGAGATTCTGCAATCTCCTTGGTGATTTATTGTACTTCTTAACCACGCTGGCAGTTAGGAAGTTTTCCAGATGTCCAACCTAAACCTCCCTTGCTGGAATTTAAGCCCATTGCTTCTTGTCCTATCCTCAGAGGCCCAGGAGAACAATTATTCTCCTTCCTCCTTGTAACAGTTTTAGATACTTGAAAGCTGCTCTCATGTCACCTCTCAGTCTTCTCTTTTCTAAACTAAACAAGCCCAATTCCTTCAGTCTTTCCTCCTAGGTCACATTTTATAGTCCTTTAATATTTTTGGCTGCTCTTGACTGGACCTTCTCCAATTTCTCCACCTCTTTCTTGAGACGTGGTGCCTAGAACTGGACATAATACTACAGTTGAGACCTACTTAGCACAGAATAGAGGCGAAGAATGATACTCCTGTTAATGCATACCAGAATGTTTACGTTTTTACAACAGTGTCACATTGTTCATTCATATTTAGCTTGTGTTCCATTATGACCCTCTAGATCTCTTTCTGTAGTACTTCTTCTTACTCAGTCACTTCCCATTCTGTATGTGTGAAACTGATTGCTCCTCCCTAAGTGGAGTACTTTCCATTTATCCTTGTTGAATTTCATCCTATTTACCCCAGACCATTTCTCCAGTTTGACCAGATCATTTTCAGTTATGACCCTATCCTCCGAACCACTTGCATCCCCTCCCAACTTGGTATCATCTGCACACTTTATAATCGTACTCTCTTTGCCATCATAAATTGATGAAGATATTGAACAGAACAAGTCCCAAAACTGATCCCTGCAGAACCCCACTTGTTATGTCTTTCCAGCATGACTGTGAACCATTGATAAGTTCTCTCTGAGAACAGTTATCCAACCAGGTATGCACCCACCTTTTAGGAGCCTCATCTACATTGTATTTCCATAGTTTATCGATAAGAAGGTCATGCGACACTGTGTCAAATGCTTTACTAATGTCTTGTTAAATCACATCTACTGCTTCCCTTTTATTCACAAGGCTTGTTATTCTATTAAAGCTATAAGGTTGATTTGACATGATTTGTTCTTTACAAATCCATGCTCAGTGTTACTTATTACCTTATTATCTTCCAGACGTTTGCAGATGGATTCCTTAATTCTTTACTCCATTATCTTGCCTGGCACAGAAGTTAAGCTGACTGGTCTGTTGTTTCCTGGGTTGTCCTTACTTCCTTTTTATAGATGGGCACTAGATTTGCCCTTTTCTGGTCTTCTGGAATGTCTCCCGACTTCTATGACTTTTCCAAGATGATGGCTCAGACACCTTCTCAATCAGCTCCTTGTGTTTTCTAAGATGCATTTCATCAGACCCTTGTGACTTGAAGACATCTAACTTTTTAAAAAGTGATTTTAACTTGTTCTCTTCCTATTTTAACTCCCAAACCTACCAGATTTTCACTGGCATGAACTCTGTTAGGCGTCCAATCGCCACCAACCTTCTTGGTGAAAACCAAGATAAAGAAGTCTTTAGGGACCTTTGCCATTTCCACATTCGCTGTTACTGAAATGATGAACAGTCCTACCGTGCGATTGGTCTTCGTTTTGCATCTAATATATTTGTAGAATGTTGTCTTGTTACCTTTTATGTCTCTAGCTAGATGGAGCTCATTTTGTGCCTTCGCCTTTCTAATTTTGTCCCTACATACTTGTGTTCTTTGTTTATATTCACCTGCATCCTGATGGGGGGGGGCGGGGGGGTAGCACTCTGTGGCTGGCCCTGCTCTCCAGTGGCCTCTCTCTAGCCTGCAGGATGTCTGGGGAAGGGCCTCCTCAAACTACCTCCCTCCAGAAGCCCCTGTGGCCTGCAAGCTGCCTTGCGGGGTGGGTGACAGACCGGGGGTTGCCCCTGGCCTTGTGCCCCACTTCCCAGCCTGGGGAAGGGCAAAGTTCTGGGGGCTGCCCCCCTCCTCCCATTGGTCCCTCCCATGTCCTACAGGCTCTCGGTTTGGGGGAGGAGAGCTCTGTACCCAATCTGGTGGCAGGCCGGATGGCGGAACCCCAGCCCTGCTGGCCACTCGCTTTGTCCTGTAGCTGCTCCCAGTTGCCACTCTCAATATGGTGTCCCTCCCCTCTGTGCCCCTCCCTGTCGCAACGCTCCACTCTCTGCCCCCTCCCTTTCCATGTTGTCGAACACAGCCCCATTTCTGTGCGTCCCACTGTCTAGGCACAACCAAACCCTGACCTTGGTGTACAGTAGGGTCAGAGGAAGCTGCCTGCCAAATTTGGCGGTCCTAGGTCTTACCATTTAGGAGGAGTGCTTGAACAAACTGGCTCACAGACAGATGGACGTGTGTGTGTGTGAGACATTAAACAGTGTTTGTGGGACAAAACGGAATTTTTTGCAGGTTATGTGAACTACTATGAGGTAACACAAGCTCCTGGAAAGAGAGAATCCTAAACAGAGCTGTTTAAGTCTGGGGGGAGGTAAGGTCCCTGCTTAGCCTCTGAGAAGGGTGGGGTGCAGGAGACGCTGGCGGTTCTCCCAACATTGCCAGGAGTCCCCCACTACCAACTAAGATGCCTGCTGGAAACATCTAAGACTGAGCGGGGCAAGGATCGGGCCCAGCCATGAGGCTGCTTCGGTTGTGAGAGATATTTACATCAACTGCTTAGGGTAAGAATTTGCATGTAGCAAGTTTCTTAGTGGAGTAGGATTAGCTGGCGGTTTTTATTTTAATGTAGTCACTTCCTTTAATTTGTCTGTTTTGACTTGCAGCCTCTTTAAATCTGGCCCTCTTTTTGGTATTGGAAGATGCCATTTATGGTTTTCCAACTCCTATTACAGATCTGTAGATAAACTTTATTCTTTTGTAACTGGTGCATGACACAGTGAGAATTGATTGCACAGAATAATTCTCACGGAAGACGAGCATAATTCTTTACCGCCCTCGCTGTAGCTGTTAAAGAGCTCTACTCAAGGTAGGTGTATTTAAGCTCTTTGTATTTGTTTCCAGCACACAAGTGCTGCCAGACCTTCTACGGGAAAGATGAGGTGAGTAATAATGGGACAGCATGTGCAATTGGTTATATAACATGTTTGGAAGCAAACTGTACTTACATTTTTTTTCTTCACAAGAAACTAGTTTAAATATATATCTGGATGTTCTGTTAGATAAAATATTTTGGCATGTGTTTTTTCTGTGGGGCACTTCCACATTTTGACTCTGTGGTTATATAATTTTATATCGACTTCTCACTGGATCATCATCTTGAAATGTTGATAGGCAAACCAAAGCCCCCACCTTGCAACTGCTTTTGTGCTGGTGGGCTCCAAAGCAGGAATCTGCCTAAGTGGAACCAGTTGCAGGACTGGAGTCCGAGAAACCTGCCTTCTGGTGCATGTGTTTGTCATCTCCTATGCCTTGTTTACATGGGGAAATTGACCAGAATAGTGCCTGGTCTGGGCAGTGTATTCTAAACTAAAAATCACATTGCTCTGGAATTATCAGGGTGCTTTGTGAGTGCGCTGTTCTAGAATATAGTGACACTTATTCGAGAACAGCGTGTCCACAGAGGGAGGTATTCTAGATCAGCCACTGCAGAATGGTAAAATTAGTAAGTGGAAAATCAGGCACTGGCAGAAGAGTTAATCTTACAAAACAGATGAATTGCACTGGACTATTCAAGTGAGCCCCAAATGCCTACTTAGTTACAATTGAAAAACTACCTGTTGTTTATAAATACTAAGCATGAATAATTATTATGATAATGATGAATTATTTTGATTTGGAATATAGTGGGCAGTTCCAGGACACCGCCTTAATTTCTTTTACACTCATGGGGTTGGGAAAACTTGTCGGTTTAAAAAGTCCGAGTATGAAAGGCCCAAATTTTAAAAATTGGGGCCATAAAGTTGGGCTTTTACATTCACAGTTAGGCATCTAAATAACTGGCCTGATTTTTCAGAAGGGCTGGGAATCCACAATTTCTATTAGTCAGAGGATAATTATTGAGGTACTTAGGTAGAAAATATGGAGTTGACCTTGCAGTGCCTGTGTTTCCAATGTTGCCCTGTACGAATGACAAGCTATGCGGGATGGGTATTGAGTGACCAATATTCACAGGTGTTTATTAAAGCTGAGAAGGGCAAGACAGTCAGAAAATATTTTAAATAGCCTCCATACTAGATAACGGGAGGGGAGTTGAGGTAACACCTATTTGTTAAGAAGACCACAGAAGCTGTGTTGGCACTTCCCTGCCAGGAAGCCTAACTTCACTACGGGGCTAACTGGCAGGGTAGCAAAAACCAGAATTATGACACAGGCAGATGAACACAAGTGAGTGTCAGCACATCTTTTTTTTTAAAAAGGGAAAAAGGAGACATATTTAGACCAAAAGAAAAACCCGTGCTAAACGTAAGGCAAGGCTGCTATGGTAAGTAACATCAGGGCTGTTGATGTTGCAGGGTGAGGGGTCATGGCAGTAGGGGGGCAGGTGCTCCCTATGCAGAGGGATCAACACAAGTTTCATGTGCCACTTAAGCCTCATAAGAAGCCCTGTTTTTGAAGACTTCACTGAAGCTTAGGACTTCCTCTGGCCCTCTTTCTCCTCTGTTGAAACTAGTGATAAAACACAAGTGGAAAGAGAAGAGTTCAGCAAGAAATGTTGTAACACTTTCTGTCTTATTAATGCAGAGACATAAACTACATTTGTGTTCCACATACATCCGTCACAACATAGGTTTGGAAAAACAATGAGGAGTCCTGTGGCATCTTAAGGATGTAGCGATTTATTTGGGTGTGAGTCTTCCTGGGCAAAGACCCACTTCATCAGAAACATCTCTTCTGGAGCAGGTGTGTTTGTTGTTAGGAGCACTGTGCAAGTGGCTATTCCACATCACTGAGAGAGACTGAGAGCCCCTGACTGACAGTGAGAAATAGATTCCTATCTAGGCACCCAGCTGACCATGGCTTCCACCACAACTAGAACCAGTGTGTCAAAGAAGCACATCCAATTTCTAGCCCTTCAGCTCACTCTGCTAGGAACAGTCTTCTGTGGGAATGTGCTGATTTGGCCTTCAGAAGGCAGCCACTGGCTAAATATTAAGATTATTATACAGGAGCTGATACGCCGAGAGCACAATGTCACCGTCCTAGTGTCAAACGCTTCCCTCTTCATCACACCGCATGGTGAGACAGCAGAGAAGTTTGAGGTGTTCCCTGTGCCTTTCGGGAAGAAACACATTGACTCCTTGATCAAAGACATAGTGAACTTGTGGCTGTATAATAAGCCAACAGCACTGACCTTCTGGAAGTTCTACAAGGAACTGGGAATAGTGGTCAGCAAAATGAATGAGGTAAATAGACAGTATTGTGATGGCGTGTTAGCCAACCAGGATTTGATGGCTCGGCTGCAGAGGGGCAAGTATGATGTGCTTCTGGGTGATCCAGTGACTTTCTGTGCTGACCTAATTGCCCTCAAGCTCAGAATTCCGTTTCTGTACTCTCTGCGGTTCACGCCAGCCTTGACAATGGAGCGGCATTGTGGGAAGATGCCCGCTCCACCTTCGTACGTGCCTGCAGCCTTGTCTGAACTGACAGACAAGTTGTCGTTCCGCGACAGAATACGAAACATAGTGTCTTACTGCTTCCAGGACTACTATTTTCAGAGCTACTGGGGAGAATGGGATGTGTACTACAGTGAAATTCTAGGTAAGCATTTAACTCTTTCAGTCCTATTCTCACTGTTATTGGAGAGTCTTACATGAATTCACATCCAAAAATCTATGTCGGAAGAATGTTAATGTTGCAAAGAGAAACTCTCGTTAGGAGGAGCCAGACTTAAACTTGCCCCATGCAACATCAGCCCAATTGCACTATGCAACTGCGTGTTCCTAACTGAGCTTTGCTCCGCACCGCCTGGCTGAATAGAATTCATCTCTCTTATGTTCCAGGTCAGTGCCTTAACAGAGGAGTACAGTCTTTATTATTAATTCCTATTTGTATTACGGTAGTGCCTGGAAACTCTATGCATGGGTTAGAATCACTGATCATTGTGCTCAACACTTGAAGGAGTTAACAATGTAACAATGCTTCATGTACTTTCCCTCCTGGGCGCTGAATGAGGTGGGACAAATAGCACGTGATCATGTAATTGAAGATTGTCATACTGTATACTCACAATGGGATAGATGAGCGACCAGGGCTCTGTTCCCAACGGAGCCAGAAGTGAACTTGTGCCTCCTGTGGACTACAGCCATCCCATCTCCAAATGAGACTTGGCTCCCTTCCAGCCGAGAGGCACCAAGGCCTAGATCAGCATTAATTTGGTGTGAGGTGCAGAGAATTACTAGTGCCAAGAATTGGCAAAGGTGACACTGGAACTGCTAGTTCTTAGCTCAGTGTTGCTCCTAGACCAAAGGACGTTGTGCTGGGAATGTGTAAGTGGTTCAGTGATGTTCTGTGTTCTATGCAAGTGGCTGGTCTCCATGAAAGGCTAACCTCTACAGTTACTGCTGGCTCATTGAGGGAGTCACAGTTTTAGCTGAGGTGGAATTGGACGTTCTGGGTTCACATCTAGCAGAGAAGCAAACAAGTCCATCATTTTGCCAATTCCTTCTGTGTTTCTCATTAGATTTGGAGGAGAGCTCAAGAGTTTACCCATTGTGCTAGTGAGCTGTACATTCATAGATTTTAAGGCCAGACAGTACCATTAGATTCCTTTGTGGTAGCTCTACCTACGGCTCACTGGGGGGGTGTCTACATAGCAAAGTTATTTTGGAATAATGGCTGTTATTCCAAAATATCTATGCGAGCATCGACACAGCAATTCTGTTATTTCAAAATAACGGACGGCTTATTCCGACTTCTGTAAGCCTCATTCTGCGAAGAATAATGCCTATTTTGAAATAGCTATTCCGAAATAAGGCGTATGTAGACGCTCCACTTCTGCTATTTCAAAATAGCCCCTCACCAGGGCCATTCTAAGTTATTCATTCTGGGGCTCTAAATGGAGATAGCATGTCTAACATTAGGGAAGCCTGCTTCAGACTCATTTTGAGGCTTCCCTGCAGTGTAGATGTGCTATTTTGAAATAAGCTATTTCAGAATAACGATTCCGGAATAGCTTATTCCGAAATAACTGTACAGTGTAGATGTACTCTGGCAGTCCCTATGGCCTTTCCACAGCTGTCAAAAATAATAATAATAATAATATCATATAACACTAGAACTGGAAGGGCCCTTGAGAGGTCATCAAGTCCAGTCTCTTGCGCTCAGTGGGACCAAGCAGCATCTAGATCATCCCTGATAGATGTCTGTCTAACCTGTTCGTAAATATCTCCAATGATAGAGATTCCACAGTCTCCCTCGGCAAATTATTCTACTTCTTAACTACCCTGGCAGTTAGGAAGTTTTTCCTAATGTCCGACGTAAATGTCCCTTGCTGGAATTTAAGCCCATTGCTTCTTGTCCTATCATCAGAGGCCAATGAGAACAATTTTTCTCCCTCTTCCTCCTTGTAACACTTTTAGATTCTTGAAAGATGCTATCATGTCCCCTCTCAGTCGTCTCTTCTAAACTAAACAAGCCTAATTCTTTCATTCTTCCCTCATAGCTCATGTTTTCAAGACTTTTAATAATTTTAGTTGCTCTTTTCTGGACCTTCTGCAGTTTCTCCACCTCTTTCTTGAAACGTGGTGCCCAGAACTGGACACCATACTCCAATTGAGACCTAATGAGCGAAGAGGGGAAGAATTATTACTTGTGTCTAGCTCACAACACTTCTTTTAATGCATCCCGGAATGTTTACTTTTTTTGCTAGTGTCACACTGTTGATTCATATTAGCTTGTGGACCACCATGACCCCTAGATCCCTTTCTGCAGTACTCATTCCTAGACAATTATTTCCCATTCTGTAAGTGTGACACTGATTGCTTCTCCCTAATGGAGCACTTTGCATTTATCCTTGTTGAACTTCACCCTATATATGTCTGATCATTTCTCCAGTTTGTCCAGATCATTTTGAGTTATGATCCTATCCTCCAAAATAATGCAAGCTCTCCCAGGTTGGTATCATCCACAAACTTGATAAGTGTACTCTCTATGCCATCTAAATTGCTGATTAAGATATTGAACAGAACCGGTCCCAAAACTGATCCCTGCAGAACCCTATTTGTTATGCCCTTCCAACTTGTTACCATTTATGTCTCTAGCTAGATGGAGCTCATTTTGTGCCTTCGCCTTTCTAATTTTGCCCCTACATACTTGTGTTCTTTGTTTATATTCACCTTTGTACTTCGGCCTAGTTTCCACTTTTTGTAAGACTCCCTTTTGATTTTCAGATCTTTCAAGATCTCCTGGTGAAGCCATACTTCTTATCTTTTCTATTCAGCGAAATGGTGCGTTTCCCTACCCTTAATAATGTCCCTTTGAAAAACTGCCAACTGTCCTCAGCTGTTTTTCCTCTTAGTCTTGCTTCCCACGAAAGCAAGATGAGTTACCTACCACCTGTGTTTACTAAAGTCTACCTTCTTGAAATCCATTGTCTTTATTTTGCTGTTCTCCCTTCTACCATTCCTTAGAATCATGAACTCATCATTTCATGATCACTTTCACCCAAGCTGCCTTCCACTTTCAAATTCTCAAACAATTCTTCCCTATTTTTTAAAATCAAATCTAGAACAGCTTTACCCCAGTAGCTTTTCTCTCCCTTCTGAAATTAAAAAAATGCCTCCAATGCATTCCAAGAACTTGTTGGATAATCCATACTCTGTTGTGTTATTTTGAAGTCTCTCATCACCTCCAAATCCTGTGCTTTGGTGATTAGTCACAGGTTTAATCTCACTGTGAAACAGCATCCCAATTGCAATTTACAAATGTAGAATTATGTACATTGCTTTATTATTTCCTGTAAAACTTGGGAGCCTACAAGTCCACTCAGACCTCGTTCTTGTTCAGACAATCCCTTAATCAAATGTTTGGTTTAAATTTGCAGGAGCTAATGCCGCCCTCTTTGAGTTCATAATGTCACTTAAAAGTGAGAACCAGTATTCACGTGGCACTGTCATATACAGCTTCACAAGGTAGTTACTGCAAGATGTGCTAAAGATTCGTATGTCCCTTCATGCCACCATTCCAGAGGACATGTATCCATGCTGTTGCCAGCTGCAGTCATTAATGATTCAATGCTATGCAGACCTATGCATGTTCATTTTTAGCATTTGAGCCAGATGCCATCTGCAGAAAATTGGTTTGTTTATTTTTTGTTTTTAGTTCTTTTTGGGGAGGGGAGGTGGTTCAGGTTCGGTAGTTTCTGCATTGGACTCTTGCTTTTGTGACTTCTGAAAGCTCGCTCCACACCTTGTCACTCCCAGCTTTCGGAAGGCACTTCAGATTCTTAAATCTTGGGGTGAGTGCTGTAGCTACCTGTAAAAACCTCATGTTGGTACCGTCTTTGGGCTTTGTCAAATGTACAGTGAAAGAGTTCTTACAATGAACATGTGCTCACACATCTTCTGAGACTCATCATCTCAGAATGGAGAGGGGTAACTAGTGGTGTTCCCCAAGGGTCAGTCCTAGGACCAATCCTATTCAACATATTCATAAATGATCTGGAAAAAGGGGTAAACAGTGAGGTGGCAAAGCTTGCAGATCATACGAAACTGCTCAAGGTAGGTAAGACCAAAGCAGACTGTGAAGAACTTCAAAAAGATCTCACCAAACTAAGTGACTGGGCAACAAAATGGCAAATGAAATTTAATGTGGATAAATGTAAAATAATGCACATTGGGAAAAATAACCCCAACTATACATATAATGTGATGGGGGCTAATTTAGCTACAACAAATCAGGAAAGAGATCTTGGAGTCATCGTGGATAGTTCTCTGAAGATGCCCACGCAGTGTGCAGCGGCAGTCAAAAAAGCAAACAGGATGTTAGGAATAATTAAAAAAGGGATAGAAAATAAGACGGAGAATATCTTATTGCCCTTATATAAATCCATGGTACGCTCACATCTGGAATACCGCGTACAGATGTGGTCTCCTCATCTCAAAAAAGATATACTGGTATTAGAGAAGGGCAACTAAAATGATTAGGGGTTTGGAAAGGGTCCCATGTGAGAAGAGATTAAAGAGACTGGGACTTTTCAGCTTAGAAAAGAGGAGACTAAGGGGGGATATGATAGAGGTCTATAAAATCATGAGTGGTGTGGAGAAAGTGAATAAGGAAAAGTTATTTACTTGTTCCCATAATATAAGAACTAGGGGCCACCAAATGAAATTAATGGGCAGCAGGTTTAAAACAAAAGGAAGTTCTTCTTCACACAGCGCATAGTCAATCTGTGGAACTCCTTGCCTGAGGAGGTTGTGAAGGCTAGGACTATAACAGGGTTTAAAAGAGAACTAGATAAATTCATGGAGGTTAAGTCCATAAATGGCTATTACTTAGCCAGTATGGGTAAGGAATGGTGTCCCCAACCTCTGTTTGTCAGAGGGTGGAGATGGATGGCAGGAGAGAGATCGCTTGATCATTACCTGTTCAATTCACTCCCTCTGGGGCACCTGGCATTGGCCACTGTTGGCAGACAGGGTACTGGGCTGGATGGACCTTTAGTCTGACCCAGTATGGCCATTCTTATGTTCTTATGACTATTATAATATGAAATATGTCTTAATGAGGGTAAAACCAAGCAGGAGGCATACAATTCTCCCCAAGAAGGTCAATCATATATTTAATTAATGCATTTTTTTGTAATGAGCATCATCAGATTAGAAGCACATCTTCTCTATTGGCGGTGGAAGCATAACGGGGCATACAAATATTTAGCATACCTGACACGGAAATACCTTGTAATGCTGGCTACAAAAGTGCATCCCCATGCCTGTTCTCTCTTTTAGGTAACATTGTAAATAAGAAGTGGGCAGCCTTATGTCCCGTAAATGTAAAAACTTGTTTGTCTTACTCATTGGCTAAACAAGAAATAGGGCTGAATGGATTTGTAGGTGTGGAATGTTTTGATTTGGAAAGCAGTTATGTAAAAAAAAATTCTACATGTGTAAGTTGCACTTTCATGATAAAGACATTTCACTACAGGATTTGCAGGAGGTGAATTGAGAAAATTACTATTTTATTTATTAGAAACCAATCGTGAATGAAAGGGTGCAGAGCAAATGCTTTCTGCCGTTCCTCCCCAGCATGGCAGGTTGGCCGCGCCAGTGAGGAAAATTCAGAGCGTCTCAGCAGGTACACTGAAATCCAGCATGGCTTTGTGATCAAAGCCCATACTGACATCACAGGCTAATTAAAACCAAGCCTCTCGTCTCAAAACAAATGGTGCTTTCCTACAATGCATCTGGAAATAAGCCTAGGAGGCACTGTGATTTCGTTTCACGTTGGACCTTTGTTCCAAATTGTCAGTGGAGCTATTCTGCCTCCTAGCCACGATAGTTTCCTTAAATATTCATTGCACGTGACCAGTGAATGAGGGTTTAATAGGTTTGAAATGTAAACCGTGCCTTGATCTCCCTCTGACTCCAGCAACTTGCTGAGGCTCTCAGCATCTTGCAGGGTTGAGCCCTTAATGTTTCAGGAAAATGAACCTTTATTGCCATCTCGTGATCACGGCAGATGACTTGGCTTCCCGTAGCTATACCGTTACAATAGCTGTCTGCTCTTGTATGGGAAGAATGGACCGAGAGATTGAAAAAGGAAGGAATGAGGCAACCCATGCTTATAAGCTGCAATGATGTTTATTTTTAGCGTCTAAAAACAGTATCTCCTGTATCTGTACGGCCTGAGCCTATCATATATCCTTCCACTCTTCTCAACACTATGGGGCTGGGTGACTTGGGTGATCAGGCAAAGCACCCGTGCCAGACCAGCGACATAGCCTTGGGTGGTGGCTTCTGGCCGGGTGCGGCGCTATGAACTGGAAAGGTTGCAGGGACAGGGACCGTCTGCACCCATGCAGTCTTCTCTTTGTTCCCCTGTATCTCCTGGAGGGGTGCATAGTCAGCCACGAGGATATATTGTCAGCCCAGTAGGCAGGAACACGGTGTTCCCATAACCCGCCTAACCACGAGGCATTCCCTCCCAGCCACTGACTAGCTCTGCTCTCTTGGGAGACGTTTCCTACTAACGTAGAGGATGGAGTGTTCTGGTCTCTGACCATTTGTGATAGCACAGCTCTCTGTCCTATCTCGGATGTGTCTCTCTGCAGAACAAAACCCCGGCCTGCAGCCTGCAGGGGTGGGCAGCCCCTGGCCCGCAGCTGCTCCAGGGGGGCCTTGTTTGGGGCGGTGTCCACCCTGCCCTGCATCCTGATGGGGGGGCAGAGCTCTGTGGGCAGGCCCTGCCCTCCAGCAGCCCCACTGCAGCCTACAGTTACCTCTCTCCAGAGGCCCCCTGTAGCTTACAAGCTGTCTTGGGGTGGGGAGGCTCTGAGGACTGCTCCTGGCTTTCAGCACCCCCCCCCCCACAGCCTGCAGGATGTCTGGGGAGGGGCCAGGTCCCTTCTCCAACGGGTCCCTCCTGTGTCCAGCAGGCTCTGCCCAGGCGGGGGGAGAAGGGCTCTGTACCCGATCTGGTGGCAGGCCGGATGGCGAAACCCCAGCCCTGCTGGCCACTTGCTTTGTCCTGTAGCTGCCCCCAGTTGCCACTCTCAGTATGGTGTCCCTTCCCTCTGTGCCCCTCCCTGTCGCAACGCTCCACTCTCTGCCCCCTCCCTTTCCATGTTGTCGAACACAGCCCCATTTCCACACTTCCCACTTTCTAGGCACAACCAAACCCTGACCTTGGTGTACAGTAGGGTCAGAGGAAGCTGCCTGCCAAATTTGGCAGTCCTAGATATGTGTGTGTGTGTGTGTGTGTGTGTGTGTGAGAGAGGGAGGGGGCAGGAAGGGGGACGGAGGGAGGGAGGAGGAGAGAGAGAGAGAAAAGCGTCTGGAAAGAGAGAATCCTAAACAGAGATGTTTAAGTCTGGGGGGAGGTAAGGTCCCTGCTTAGCCCCTGAGAAGGGTGGGTGCAGGAGAGGCTGGCGGTTCTCCCAACTTTGCCAGGAGTCCCCCCCTACCATCTAAGATGCCTGCTGGAAACATCTAAGACTGAGCGGGGCAAGGATCGGGCCCAGCCATGAGGCTGCTTCGGTTGTGAGAGATATTTACATCAACTGCTTAGGGTAAGAATTTGCATGTAGCAAGTTTCTTAGTGGAGTAGGATTAGCTGGCGGTTTTTATTTTAATGTAGTCACTTCCTTTAATTTGTCTGTTTTGACTTGCAACCTCTTTAAATCTGGCCCTCTTTTTGGTATTGGAAGATGCCATTTATGGTTTTCCAACTCCTATTACAGATCTGTAGATAAACTTTATTCTTTTGTAACTGGTGCATGACACAGTGAGAATTGATTGCACAGAATAATTCTCACGGAAGACGAGCATAATTCTTTACCGCCCTCGCTGTATCTGTTAAAGAGCTCTACTCAAGGTAGGTATATTTAAGCTCTTTGTATTTGTTTCCAGCACACAAGTGCTGCCAGACCTTCTACGGGAAAGGTGAGGTGAGTAATAATGGGACAACATGTGCAATTGGTTATATAACATGTTTGGTAGCAAAGTGTTTTTTTTTCTTCATGAGAAGCTAGTTTAAGTATATATATGGGTGTTCCATTGGCTAAAAGATTTTTGCAGGGAGGTTTTCTGCAGTTTTCTTCAGGGCACTTCCATATTTTGTTTGTGTGGTGATACAATTTTATAGCAGTTTCTCACTAGATCATTATCTTGAGATGTTGACAGGGAAACCAAAGCCCCGACCTTACAACTGCATTTGTGCTGGTGGGCTCCAAAGCAGGAATCTGCCTAAGAGGAACCAGTTGCAGGATTGGGGGCCAAGAAGCCTGGCCTCTGGTACATATGTATACATCAACTCTTAGGGCTTGTTTACATAGGGATAATGACCAGACTAGCTCCCAGTTTGGGCAGTGTATTCTGGACTAAAAATCATATTTCTCTGGAATTATCAGGGCGTTTTGTGAGTGCACGGATTATTCTAGAATATAGTGACATTTATTCGGGAACAGTGTCCACAGTGGGAGGTATTCCAGACTAGCCACTGCATAATTTTAAAATTAGTAAGTGGAAAATCAGACCGTGGCAGAAGAGTTATTGTTACAAAGCAGGGTGGTAAATTGCATTGGACTATTTGTGAGTTGCTCTTGTCTACCTGATTAGTAACAATTGAAAAACTGCCTGCTGTTTAGAAGAACTAAGTGTGAATTCTTATTATGCTGGTAAATTATTTTGACTTGGGATATACTGGGATGTTCGAGGACACCTCCTTAATTTCTGTTACACTCGTGGGGTTGGGAAATCTTGTCAGTTAAAGTCTGAGTATGAAAGGCCCAAATTTTAAAAATTGGGGCCATAAAGTTGGGCTTCTATGTTCACAGTTAGGCGTCTAAATAACTGGCCTGATTTTTCAGAAGGGCTGGGAATCCACAATTTGTATTAGTCAGAGGATAATTATTGAGGTACTCAGGTAGAAAATATGGAGTTGACCTTGCAGTGCCTGTGTTTCCAATGTTGCCCTGTACGAATGACAAGCTATGCTGGGTGGGTATTGAGTGACCAATATTCACAGGTGTTTATTGAGGCTGAGAAGGGCAAGACCGTCAGAAAACTTTGTTAAATAGCCTCTCTACTAGATAACGGGAGGGGAGTTGAGGTAACACCTATTTGTTAAGAAGACCACAGAAGCTGTGTTGGCAATTCCCTGCCAGGAAGCCTAACTTCACTACGGGGCTAACTGGCAGGGTAGCAAAAACCAGAATTATGACACAGGCAGGTGAACACGAGTGTCAGCACATCTTTTTTTAAAAAAAGGGAAAAAGGGGAAATATTTAGACCGAAAGAAAAACCCGTGCTAAACGTAAGGCAAGGCTGCTATGGTAAATAACATCAGGGCTGTTGATGTTGCAGGGTGAGGGGTCACGGCAATTGGGGGGCAGTGCTCCTAGGCCTGGGGCAATGCTGCCACTACAGGAGCAGTGGCAGTATCTGGAGCCCCGGCCCTTTAAATTGCCACTGGAGCCCCAGGTGGCATGCTATGGGCAGCCATGAAGAGCTTGTTGGGGAGGCTGGCTCCCAGCTCCGCCCCTTTCACCCAAGGTCCCGCCCCGTCTGAGGCATGGAGCCACGGCCCTTCACCTTGCCACGAGCCTGGTCAGTCTCTCCTCAGCCCTGAGTGACATAAACACATAAATAACAAATAACCCAAATTCATCTCTGTGCAGAGGGAGCAACACAAGTTTCATGTTCCACTTAAGGTCCATATGAAGCCCTGTTTTTGAAGGCTTCACTGAAGCTTAGGATTTCCTCTGGCCCTCTTTCTCCTCCGTTGAAACTAGTGATAAAACACAAGTGGAAAGAGAAGAGTTCAGCAAGAAATGTTGTAACACTTTCTGTCTTATTAATGAAGAGACTTAAACTACACTTGTGTTCCACATGCATCCGTTACAACATAGGTTTGGAAAAACGACGAGGAGTCCTGTGGCACCTTCAAGACGTAGCGATTTATTTGGGTGTGAGTCTTCCTGGGCAAAGACCCACTTCATCAGAAACATCTCTTCTGGAGCAGGTGTGTTTGTTGTTAGGAGTATTGGGCAAGTGGCTATTCTGCATCACTAAGAGAGACTGAGAGTGAAAAATCGATTCCTATCTAGGCACCCAGCCGAAAATGGCTTCCACCACAAGCAGAACCAGCATGTCAAAGAAGCACATCCAATTTCTAGCCCTTCAGCTCACTCTGCTAGGAACAGTCTTCTGTGGGAATGTGCTGATTTGGCCTTCAGAAGGCAGCCACTGGCTAAATATTAAGATTATTATACAGGAGCTGATACGCCGAGAGCACAATGTCACCGTCCTAGTGTCAAACGCTTTCCTCTTCATCACACCGCATGGTGAGACAGCAGAGAAGTTTGAGGTGTTCCCTGTGCCTTTTGGGAAAAAACACACTGACTCCTTGATCAAAGACATAGTGAACTTGTGGCTGTATAATAAGCCAACAGCACTGACCTTCTGGAAGTTCTACAAGGAACTGGGAAAATTGGCCAGCAAACTAAATGAGCGAAATAGACAGGCATGTGATGGCGTGTTAGCCAACCAGGATTTGATGGCTCGGCTGCAGAGGGGCAAGTATGATGTGCTTCTGTCTGATCCAGTGGCTTTCTGTGGTGACCTAATTGCTCTCCAGCTCAGAATTCCATTTGTGTACTCTCTGCGGTTCACACCAGCCTCGACAATGGAGCGGCATTGTGGGAAGATGCCCGCTCCACCTTCGTACGTGCCTGCAGCCTTGTCTGAACTCACAGACAAGTTGTCGTTCCGTGACAGAATAAAAAACATAGTGTCTTACTGCCTCCAGGACTACGTTTTTCAGAGCTACTGGGGAGAATGGGATGTGTACTACAGTGAAATTCTAGGTAAGCATTTAACTCTTTCATATTCTCTAATTACAATTTTTTAAATTATTGGCTTCTGCCACATGTTCTAATCTGCAGTAGCTGCTCTTTCGTGAACAGGTTTCTTATTAGGTAGCTCCAACATGACTCAGTTTTCCCCTCGGGGCAGGTATGTTAACTTAGGACTGTTCTTCTGATGCAGGGGTAATTGGGTGAAAATCTTTGGCTTGCCTTACACAGAAGCTGCGGGGTGGGGTGGGTAGCTGAGTTAGTCTGTACAAGATAAACTTAAAAAACAAAAACTCTCTATTGACTTTGATCCTTATCTGCTTCATTTTAACTGGCCAATCTTCAGGTGCTTACTGATGATCCTTCTGCCTTTCTGTTTTTCCATTTGATTTTTTTCATAACTTCTGCTCCTTGTTTCCCACCCCGCCTCCTTTTTTTTCTTCCCCCTTCTCCCCTATTTATTTTGGGTCTGCATATCCTAAACTCAGCACTCCAGTCATCTAAAGAAGTGGGCTGTGCCCACGATACCATCTACATGTTTTGTTAGTTTATAAAGTGCTACCAGACCTGTTTTTGTTTTTTAAGTTTATCTTACACAGAAGATCTGACTAGAGGGTCTAAGTATCCCTTCTGGCTTTAAATTTATGAATATAGAGAAAATGGCTTTCAAGTTTTCTCTGTGGCCGTGGTACAAATCAATTGTGGAAGAAAGCCTGCAGGCGAAATGCTCTCAACCGTTCCTCCCCAGTACGGCAGGTTGGCCATGGCAGTGAGGAAAATTCAGAGGTTCTCTGCAGGTACACTGAAATCAAGCATGGCTTTGTGACCAAAGCCCATACTGACAACACCAGCTCATTAAAACCAAGCCTCTCGTCTCAAAACAAATGATCTGGAAATACGCACAGGGGGCACTGTGATTTCATTTCACATTGGACCTTTGTTCCAAATTGTCAGTGGAGCTATTCTGCCTCGTAGCCATGATAGTTTACGTAAATATCCATTGCGTGTGATCAGTGAATGAGGTTTTATGAGGTTTGAAATGTGAACTGTGCCTTGAACTCTCTCTTTGACTCCAGCAACTCACTGAGGCTCTCAGTACCTGAGCCCTTAACGCTTCAAGAAAATGAACCTTAATTGTCATAGCATGATCTTGGCAGGTGACTTGGATTCCCATAGCTATTCTGTTACAATTGCTGTCTGCTTTTGTGTGGGAAGAAAGGGCAGAGAGAATGAAAAAGGAAAGAATGTTCCAAACAGTACACATAAGCTGCAATGAAAGACACTAAGAATGAACAATAACAATGCGACTTGGCAAACCATGAGAAACTGGCCGGGCAGGAGCTTAGAAGCTATTTTTCTCTCACAGTGAAAAGGACTTAAACGTTTTCGTAAGTGCAGAGAAAATGGGTTGCCAGGAACAAGCTGCAGTTTCAAATCCAGCCTGCGGTACGCTACTGTCCCCTAGTGGTATTCAGAAGAGCATCCAGCTCTTATACCAAACACCTCCTTGCATGGGATCTAGTGTAGTTCTGTTTCAGGTCTGTATTTGTCCTCCGTTATGGGATCTGAGCATCTCCCCATCTGTACCATAGTTATCCCCTGGGAGGTGAGGAAGTACCATTATTCCCATTGTACAGAGTCTGATCCCAGGGGTTGGGGGGAGAGCTCTGCTCTCCCTCCTCCAAGGGGGCAGGGGCCTGCAGATCCTGGCTCACATGGGAAGCAGGGAAAGGTGCTCAGACCCAGTGTTGGAGGGGCAGGTTCCCCCCTGCTCCCACATCCAAGCCACAAGGGTTCAAGGAGAGGGCCCTTGTGAAAAGCTAGAGCCTTTTCTGAACTAGTTGTGCTACTCAAGGCACGTTAGCTAAACCGAGGGGACGCCATTTATCGGAGGCAGATAGTAGCAACAGGCCTGTGGCTCGTTCTCAAATGTCAGCCAAGGGCAGAGTTTGACGTTGGAGTGGAGCACAAGGTCAGTGGCCACCGCAGGCCCCCATCAGCCAACCCAGTCCTGTGAGAAGAAGCTGCCTGCGGAGCCTTTGGTTGCTGCGTGTGTGTGGTTCTCGTGAGCAGACAGATGTGGGCCAGCTAGTAACACTGAGGAGTCCAAAAGGATCCCAAGCTGCAGACACATGGGACCATCTGAAAGACGGCCTTGATAGCAGGGGATGCCGGAGGCAAGTTCTTCAAATCATTTTTCCATCTGTGTGCGCGTGTTGGGGGGGAGGGGTCAAGCAGTATTGCTTTTGAATGGTTTCATTCTAAGCCAGCTAAGTGCCTAACTCCCTGTAAAGCTAAGGGGAGTTAGGCACTTGTCTGTAGGGTTACCAGATGCTTTCAAAAAAATACCAGACACACTTGATCTCAGATTGGGGTGAAGGGGGGAGACCAGCCAGGAGGCGAGCAGGGCTGGCTGGGAGGAGGTCGGGGAGCGGGGCTGGCTGGGGAGATCGGGGAGGGAACCATCTGGCGGGAAGCAGGGCTGGCTGGGGAGGATTGGGGAGTAGGGCTGGTCGGGGGTAACCAGCCGGTGGGGAGCGGGGCTGGCCAGGAGGGGTTGGGGGAGCGGGGCTGGTGGAGGGAGGAGCGAGGGGGGAAACTGGCCGGTGGGGAGTGGGGCTGGCTCGGGCGCACACAGATCCCGGGGTGCTGTCCGTCCTGTGCATGGCCCCGGTGGGGCGCACGGGCGAGTGCTGCCCCGCCCCCTCTGCCCCTCTCCTCCCTACTGTGTAGTTGCGTACTGCCTGGCTGGTAGACATGCTCGCGCAGTGTGACTCACACAGTGTGAGCACGTCTACCAGCCAGGCAGTACGCAAATACATACTGATACTCGTGATAATAATAAAACTTAATTAGAAAATACCAGACATTTATATGTTTGGTATTTTCTCAATTTGTTTCCCGAACAGAAAGCTCAAATACCGGACTGTCCGGTTCAAAACCGGACACCTGGCAACCCTACTTGTCTGAAAACCACTAAGCAGCTGTTTGCCTCATTAGGCACTGAACATACTTTTATAAATCTGGCCTTGGATTACAAGTCAGTGGGTGCTGAACTCCCAGTTGTGCCCTGGAAAATCTTCCCTCTTGTTTTAGCATCACATAGAACAGCAAATTCACTGCCTCTACCCCCTGCCGGGGAGATCTGCAAAGTTTGAGCCATTCCTGGCTGTGTAGAATTCCCATCCAGGTTTTCCAGCTCTTTCATAAATCGGGGAGGTTTCCTACTGACAGCCTGATTTCTTTTGATGACTCTTCTACGGCAGACAGAGCGGTTGTTTGCTGAGCCGCAGCGGCTGCAGCAATGGTACGTGTGCAGGGCACCCGCCGGATATTTCTTTGCCTCTCCCTGCTGATGGGGAACGTGCTCTCTGGGAAGCTGCTAGTGTGGCCTGCAGATTACAGCCACTGGATGAATCTGAAAGTGGTGACGGAGGAACTGGCAAGCATGGGGCATAATGTTACGGTGCTGGTCCACTCCGCATCCCTTTCTGCCCGCCCGGGTTCGACGTCCGCTCTTCATTTCGAACCCATCGAGGTCGGATTTACCTCTGACAGGCTGCGGTCGCTGTGGGATAAATTCCTGCAGTTCTGGGTCTATGAGAGAGCTCGGGTTTCCTTCTGGGAAATGCACAACACGATGAGGAGCCTCTCGCGGAGTGTGTCTCGCATGCAGAGGGAGATCTGCAACGGGGCAGTAAAAAACAGGCAGCTGCTGGAAAAGCTGCGGTTGTCCCAGTACGACGTGCTCCTCTCAGACCCAGTGCTTCCCTGTGGGGAGCTGCTGGCGGAGCTGCTGCAGGTGCCGTTCATATTCACCCTGAGGTTTTCCCCGGGCTTTGCGTTTGAGAGACTGTGTGGTCAAATATTGGCTCCTCCCTCTTACGTGCCAGCGGCCACCTCGGAACTACAGGAGAAGATGTCCTTCTTGGAGAGGACTGAAAACCTATTGCTCTACCTTGTCCATGACATTCTGCAGCTCCTGGTGTGGAAGGAATGGGACTCCTATTATAGCAGTGTCTTGGGTGAGTTTTTGTAAGTATCCCCCCGATTTTTCAAAAGGGATGGGTCACATCAAGTGACGAAATGATCGTGAACAGGGCTAGATTGGAAGCTGGTGTAAACTGGGGTCAGTGGGGTGGGGAGGTGGCCTTGTCAACAGAGAGGTTTCACTGGAAATTGGGAAATGCAATCGGTGGTCTCTCTCTTTTCCTCTGAGTCAGAGCGAGATACTTGTTGAAGTCAGTGGGGCTGCCTCTCCTCTGAAGCTCTTGTAACTCTCAGGAGTGACTCCACTGAAGTCAGCGGACAAACATGGGCCTAACACAGGGACCAATGAATTCTAGATCACAGCAGCTACACCAAATCCAGGCCAGCCTCTCTCCTCCTTCCCTTCCCCTCATCCAGCGATGCTCCCCATGCTGATGATGGGAGTGTGTGTCTGGAATCTTCTCTGAAGCACATGTCGTGAAGACCTTGCAGGAAGGAAGACTCCTTTTGTAGTATATGTGCAGCTGGAGCACACGTGGCTGTTACCAGTATTTTTCATCAACCCGTAACCAGCCTGGATTGCCATTGAAAGAGAATAATAAGAGGGTCGAGGAATATTTCATGTCCAGTTTTCTTTGTTGTGTTGCAATGTTCCTTTAGAGAAGGAGGATGTTGTTATGGGATGGAAATTTCCCGCTTCAGTCTGACACTTCTTGTTTTGCGTGGCCAGTGCAGCCCCGCTTCAGTTATCCAAACGAGGGTCATGTCCATCTTTGATTAAACCAACTTGATAAAGCCCTTCCACCAGAAACTTGTTGGCTGTCTGGAACCTCACTGACCTTGGCTTATTCTTGCCCTCACTGCATTTGAGCTAATGGAAGTTGGGCATAATTTTGCAAGCTACATCTGAGAACAGTCTCTGACTATGAGGCCCATGAAGGAACTGAGGATGGCTGTTCTGTTGCTATTCTCCACAGCTTCTTTCCTGTTGCTTCATGAAACTGCATTTATTGAGGCCTGATCTACAGCCCATTAGAAGGACTCCCATTGACTTAACTGATCCATTCTAACACATAAAAGGAAAACCCTGGCATGAAAAAGGTTGAGGCTATATACCCCCTGCATAAGGAGAATTCCCAGGTGGCTAAGTCAAGTGGCATTTGGCCCTTTTCTGCCATGACAGTGGATATGTCTACATAGCAACATTATTTTGAAATAACATAATCCGCCTCTACACAGCAGGCAGTTATTTTGACATAATGTCAAAATACTGTCAAGCTGGAGGACTTCTTACTCCGACTCCTGTAACCCTCATTGCATGAGGAGTAAGGGAAGTCGGAGGAAGAGTGCTCTATTTCAAAATAAGTGCTGTGTAGATGCTCCCAATTTTGAAATTAAGCTATTCAATAGACGTAGCTCAATTTGCGTAGCTTATTTCGCGTTAAGCCCTGCAGTGTAGATGCACCCAGTGTGAATAGAACCCAGACTATTGAACCCACCCTAATAGCCACCGAAGAAGCAGCCAACATTGGAAGCAAGACGAAGCAGAAGGAAGAAAAAGGAAAAGCTGGTGAAAAGAGGCCAAACGCTCATAGGTGAACTATCCCAAATAGAATGGGTCTAATGCTTGTCCTCATTAGACTTTTGTAGCTGGAGATAATGGATGGACAATTAATTTGATTGCCAGTTAACTCGAGATAATTAACACGTTTCTAAAGACTTAGGCCTTGTCTATACTACCAAGCTTTGTCACCAAAAAATTGCCTTTTGGTGACCCAAACAGCAAGAGCGTACACCAGGGGTGGGCAAGTACTGGTCCATGGGCTGGATTCAGTATGCCGGGGTTAGTCTCTGGCGCCTCCCCCCTTCCTCCCCCCTGTATTTACCTGCGCCTCTGCAGGCATCAGGCGATCACAGCTCTAGGTGGCTGCAGATCACAGGATGCTGCTTTTTTACTGTCCACCCCTGGTGCACAAGCTGCAAGGCAACTTTGTTGCAGAAACTGGGTGATTCTCCCAACAATAGAACTTCCGCCCCTAAGAGGAACTTTTTTTCTTTCCCTCTCCCTTTATTGCGGACAAAGAGAACTGTGTAGATACTGCTGTTTGTTTTGTCAACAGAACTGGCTTCCGCCAGCATCCCACAATGCCTGCCCTGATGGCTCTGCTCAGTGTTTTGGGATCTCTGCTGCCCTGCCGGCCTGCGCCCCCTTCCCTTCCAAAGCTCTGGGAAGTGTCTGACAGCTGAGCGAGCTGCTCCCTTTGGGGGACAAACAAAGAGCCAGAACTGTTCCTGTTCTGCCCTGCTAGGAACACAGCGGCAGGCAGGCTGCTGCTGCAGGGGGAAGGGGACAGACTGCTGCACTGCTTTGACACCCCACAGCACGGAGAGCTCACAGAGGAGCTGAGGAAGCTGTGGGAGACCTTGGATGGAATCCCGATATGTACGTGGATCAGCTCTGCCTTTCCACAGTGCTGCCCTATGTGGGGCACATACATTTGATTACAGTCCCTGGCTCAATGTAGAGTCCATTTTAGAAGAGTCCACAGACAGAGGCCCCGAAGTGACTGTTCTGTTTCCTTCATTATTCCTGGGCCCTGATCCCTCAGGCCTTCCCCTTTCAGGTTTGAGGTGACCCGTATGCCATTCACAAAGCAGGACATGGAGTCTCTGAGGGAAAACGGTCTCTACCTGTGGCTGTATGAACTGCCCACTGTTTCACACCGGGAGGCCGCTTCCGGGATGGATAGCTTATCGGAGTGTCTAAAACCAAAGCAACCTGCCGTTTGGTGGGGTGGAATGAGGAGCTGATGAAGATGCTGAGAGAGCTGTGTGTGTGTGTACAGCTCCGAGCACAACAGGGCCTGACTCTATTTTGAGGAACCATTTTCAAAGTTGCTAGTTGTTTGCACTCTTGGCTCTAGTTTCTGTTTTGAATCTACAATAACAAAATCAGGCCTGAAACAAAAAACAGGACTATGTTGCACTTTAAAGACTAACAGGATGGTTTATTAGGTGATGAGCTTTCGTGGGCCAGACCCACTTCCTCAGATCAAATTGTGGAAGAAAATTGGCATGACCATATATACCAAAGGGATACAATAAAAAAAAGTGAACACATATAAAAAGGACCAATCAAATTTCAGAACAGAGGGGGGATGAGGGGAGGAGGTTAATGTCTGTGAGCTAATGATATTAGAGGTAGCTATCTTTGTAATGGGTAAGGTAATTAGCATCTTTTTTGAGACCCAGGCGTAAAGTGTCAAATTTAAGCATGAATGACAGTTCAGAGGTTTCTCTTTCAAGTCTGTGTTAAAATGTCTTTGAAGCAGGATGCAGGTAATCAAGTCATTGAGACAACGCCCTTTCTGGGTGAAATGGCAAGAAACTGTTTTTTCTTTGTGATCCTGTCTGATATCTGTTTTGTGTGCATTGATTCTTTGGCGAAGTGTCTGAGACATTTGTCCAATGTACATAGCAGACGGACACTGTTGGCACATGGTGAGCATACATTATATTTCTGGATGAGCAGGAATATGTGTTCTTGATCTTATAACTGAATTGGTTACGTCCAATAATGGTGTCAGCAGAGTAAATATGTGGACAAACCTGGCAACGGGGTTTGTTGCAAGGGAAAGTTCCAGGGTTGGTATTAGTGTGGTATGTCCTGTGGTGGTTGGTAAGAATCATCTTGAGGTTAGGTGGTTGTCTGTAGGAGAATATGGGTCTGTCTCCCAGAGCCTCTCGGAGTGTTTTTTATATGTGTTCACTTTTTTTGATTGTATCCCTTTGGTATATATGGTCATGCCAATTTTCTTCCACAATTTGATCTGAGGAAGTGGGTCTGGCCCACGAAAGCTCATCGCCTAATAAACCATCTTGTTAGTCTTTAAAGTGCTACATAGTCCTGTTTTTTGTTTCAGCTAGACCAGACTAACACGGCTACATCTCTATTAAAATCAGGCCTGATTTCAAAAGGGGCTAAATATAGGCAGTTCCATTTGACCTCAGCAAAGCTGCCAGAGCTTGGAAAGAAATTGTTGATGGCCTATGCTCCCATAGGAGCTCAGGGCAAAGAAGAAGAAAGCTGCCAGAGCTTTTGCTGGGGTTTGCTTTGTTGGCTTTATGGCAGAAGTAGTTAATCTTGCTGGAGTTTGATTTGTATCAGAGTTGTGTGACCTAAACTACAGGCAATATTCCGAGGAAGCCGGGCACTGACAAAATGCCTGCTCTGAGAAAGGACGCTTCCGTGAAGCCCTCGACTTAATTGGCTGATCAAGACAGGCATTCCTGGAACTGCAGAGGTGAACATTCAGCTCCAAGACCTGGCTCCGAACCAATTTGCCACTTAATGGTAAAAGCAGTCTGTAATGCTCAAGGCTGAGTATCGCAGCAGCTCTGTTATTTACCTGCACTTGCAGTACCGTGCTTTGCAGTTGTGCGAAAAACTGTGCCCGTATTGTCACTGGGGATGGGGCAGAGGGAGAGGTGATGCAGTGTCCCATGGAAAGATAACACAGTGATCCAGGCCCCATCCTCCAAGGAGGGACCTCTCCCTTCCTCCCCAGACTCTTTTGCTGCCCTCTCTGTCACCTCCTCCAGTGCTGGCAAAGGGCTGTCTGTGGGCCCAGGGATCTGCACACACACAGAGCTGGGGTAGGATACTTAGGACTGTCCCACCAACAACCCTGCAGTATCCCGACAGAGTGAATACGGGGCCAAACTCCAAGCACAACAGGGCCTGAGTCTACCCTTCTGCCTCTGCGTGAGACTCTTCTTGGATTGTGGAGAAAGCTGGGGCGGGGGGATTCCCTGTAACCAAGGCTCCATTTCCCCCCGGGGGGTGGGGAACAGCTCTGTAAAGGCATTTATAGCAGCATTGCTTTTCCCATTTGGAAAGAGAAATAAGTTCTATGGGTGTGAGGCACCTTGAAGTTAAAATAACTGAGTCCATGCTAGAGATTATCCAGGTACAGCTATTTTTTTTTAAACCACACTCCTCATAGAAACAATGTGCAGCGGCGGTCAAAAAGGCAAATAGGATGTTAGGCATTATTAAGAAAGAGATAGAAAATAAGACACAGAATATCTTACTGCCCCTGTATAAAACTATGGTACGCCCACATCTTGAGTACTGTGTACAGATGTGGTCTCCTCACCTCAAAAAAGATATTTTGGCCTTGGAAAGGGTTCAGAACAGAGCGACTAAAATGATTAGGGGTTTGGAACGGGTCCCATATGAAGAGAGGCTAAAGCGACTGGGACTTTTCAGTTTAGAAAAGAGGAGGATATGCTAGAGGTATATAAAATCATGAGTGGTGTGGAGAGGGTGAATAAAGAAAAGTTATTTATTAGTTTCCATAATAGAAGAACTAGAGGACACCAAATGAAATTAATGGGTAGCAGGTTTAAAACTAATAAAAGAAAGTTCTTCTTCACACAGTGCATAGTCAACCTGTGGAACTCCTTGCCAGAGGAGGCCATGAAGGCTAGGACTATGACAGAGTTTAAAGAGAAGCTAGATAAATTCATGGAGGCTAGGTCCATAAAAGGCTATTAGCCAGGGGATAGGAATGGTATCCCTGGCCTCTGTTTGTCAGAAGCTGGAGATGGATGGCACGAGACAAATCGCTTGATCGTTGTCTTTGGTCCACCCCCTCCGGGGCACCTGGTGCTGGCCACTGTTGGCAGATAGGCTACTGGGCTAGATGGACCTTTGGTCTGTCCCAGTACGGCCATTCTTATGTTCTTATGATTATACTGGATAAAACAAGCAAACACACGGAGAAAACCTGTTTACACAAGTCTCTCTGTGCCTCAAGTCCCCATCTGTACATGGGAATCCTACCCTGCACTGTCTTCCAGGGAGATTTTGAGGACAAATATATTAGTCATTGTGAGGTGCTGGTCAGAAACACTATCAGAGGTTATGTTAAACCTTGCTGGAATGGGTGGGTATAACAGCTGCTCCTCGTTCTGTTTAAAAAGCCAATTAAACCTTTTTATGGAACCAGCGGAAATATAAGGGGCTCTGTGCAAAACAAAGCCACATGCAAGGCTGGAGTAGGATTTGTCATGTGACCCAAAGGCCTCGTTTACACTACACCCCCTTGCGACCTAAGCAACACAACTTCAGCTACGTGACTAGAGCAGTTGTAATCGACGTACTTACCACAGTGCTTTCCATCCAATAAGATCTCCCATTGACTCCGGCTACTCTTCTCATCCTGGTGCATCCTGGAGAACACTCGGAGATTGCTTTATTTTGTCTAAAGTAGACACGATAAATCAACTGCCGATGGCTCGATTGCTGCAGCATCGATCCCCTGGGTAGTGAAGACACGCCCAAAGTGTTCCTTTGTGATATGATGATAGTCTCGTGCAGCAGGGGATTGACTGGATTGGATTGTGTCCATGTGCGTGAGAAAGAAGCAGGTTATTGTACCAGAGAAGCTTGGAGAAAAAGAACAGAAAGCCAAGGAGAGAGCTGAACAGTCCCATCTGGGAGACTGTCCCGGAGGGGGGAAAACACTTCTGTAGTGAGCTTTTGGAGCAGAGTGCTGTCGGAAAGATTTGGAACTGCGGGCAAAGACCTTGCCTCCTGCTGCCTGATTCCTGCTGTGGTCAGGGAAACAGGGCACTGTGCACTCGTAAGTAAACAGCATTGCTGCACAGAGATGCCTGTCTCTGGTCTCAGTTTCTCTTGCTTACCGGCACAACCCACAGGACCCTGAACTGTAACCGTTCACAGCCAAATACGGGATCCAGTTTTCAAAGAGAGATTTTGTACGTTGGCCTTTCTGTTGAGCCCAGCTGGAGCAAGCCATGCAAGTGCCCAGAGAAATGGAAGATGGACAAAAAGAAACAAAACAAGACCTGAAACAAGGGGAGACTTCGCAAAAGGAATTCAAGCAACCCCAGAAGGCTTCTTGGAGTGGCTTGAGGGCTGACATGAGAGTAGAGGGGAAGTCTCTCTTGGAGCAGCAACTACAAAGAGTCTGGACAGTTGGGAGTTGCAACTCTCCCAGTTTCCATGGTGAGCCAGAGCAGTGAGGTGACGAGCAACCTGACTGTCATGGGGCAGAAGATCTTCAATGACTTAGGGAGGGACTAAGAAAAGGCTGGCCCCTTTGGAACTTACCAACAGAGACGAACTGTGGCAAGGACTTCAGGAGCTGAGAAGTCACCGAGAAAAGACCATCAAAGGGTCATGGACCCCACTGGATTGGAAGGAGACCACCTAGATGAGGAACTGAGCCCACTAGAGGACTCAAGTAAGACAAGACATTTAATAATAATTGCCAAGGAAAGGTGTCTTAGAAAATTGATTATGTGGAAATTTCCTCTAATGATTGGCTGATGGAAAGCAAATATTACTGTGCCAATTGTTAGAGCTGAAATCGTTGGCATTAGGGGACCTGAAAGGCTCACCGGATCCCTGGTCTACGTGTGTGGGGGAAGGAGTGGCACTGTGGTCGCGGAAGAGGTGAGGCTGGCGCAGCCAGTGCCCATTGTTGCCTGGATGGCCCAGCACCCTCCCCGCCACCGGCCCTCAGAGCTGTCCCGAGCCTGTGGTGTGGCGCTCTGCAGGGCGCCGTGTGGCGCTCCAGTGTTGATTCTACAGGGCTCGGGGCTCTGACTGCCGGTGGTGCTTTGAGACCTTTAGAATCGCCGGAACCCGGGGTAATCGTCCTCCCCCCCTCCCGTTGGCGGGCCTGGCTGGCATCATGAGAGAGGTAGTTAAAATGGAGTCTTTTTGGGGGGCAGGGGAGGGTCTGTGAACAAACCATAGACACCACATTGGCCCTCAGACAAGATCCCGAAGAAGCCGGGTGTTTGCCATCCCCCTGCTCGGAGAACAGATGTGTCAGCAGAAGGAGGGTTCAACTTTTCTGCTCCCAGAGGCTAATGGCATCGCTTCGTGTTCTCTTCAGCCCCTCAGGAAGAGAGGCTGGGCTCCTAGCTGGCTTCCCTCTCCACCACACAACCAGGCACTCATGTTCAAGGCAGTTGGGGGCGTGATGGCTGCTCTGTGACCTGTAGGCACCAGCAGTCTCAGGCTGGGCACTGACGCCCAAACCCTGGCCCAGATTGCAGCCTGGTGTGCTGTGAAGAGGTCAGGCTGAGCAGTAAGCATGATGCTGTTTCCTGTGGGAAGATAATAGTGATCTGTGCTCTATCCTCCGAGGACCTATCGCGCTCCTCTCCTTGGAGATGGGCCTTGGCTGCCTCCTTCTCTGCCCCTTGCCTTACAGCAGTTCTCCTGCAGGGAGAACAGGGTCAGATTCCCCTGCCGGAGCCCTTGGTGATCCATAACAGAGTTTAGTACTGGCTGAGCTTGTCCCCACATATGGCAGTTTTGCACTGGAATGACCTTCTATCAAGATTGGAGCAGTCCGCCTTGTGGGCTGAGCTCGGAAGCGTTCCCACGCTGGACTTTGGCACCGAGCTCCGCTCCGGCGAGAGCTGCGGACGTGGCACCATGGTGTGGAAGAAGTGGTTTTTTCTGGGGCTGTGGGTTCACGGGTCCGGTTGGGGCTCAGGATCCTGCGGGAAGGTGCTGGTCTGGCCAACCGATGCCAGTCACTGGCTCAGCATCAAACTGGTGCTGGAGGAACTCATCCTGCGGGGCCACGATGTGACTGTTCTGGTGCCGTCGGCAAACTTCCTCATTGATTACAATGACCCCTTTTCCCCATTTGACTTTGAAGTCCTGCCGGTGCCCTTTACCAAGGAGACCCTGGAGGCCGTGTTGGAGGACTTCCTGCAGCTTTGCCTGTATGAGCTTCCCCGTCTGTCCTACTGGGAGGGCCTGGTGAAAATGAAAGAATCCATGGAAGTATTTACCCAGATATCCAGGCAGACCTGTGACAGTGTCGTGCTGGACCCCTGGCTGGTAGCCAAGCTACGGGACGTGGGGTTTGATGTTCTAATCTCAGACCCTCTTTCTCTGGGCGGTGAGCTGGTAGCAGAGTTGCTTGGAATCCCCTTTGTCTACACTTTCCGATTCTCTGAAGGGAACACGGTGGAGCGGCTGTGTGGGGGGCTTCCCGCCCCTCCTTCCTACGTGCCTACCAGCATGGGGGGACTGACGGACAGCATGTCCTTCACTGAGAGGATGACAAACTTCCTGCTTTATATTTACCACGACGTGTTTTTCTTGTATTTCTGGGCGGATGAGTGGAATCAGTATTACAGCAACGTCTTAGGTGAGACAAGTCTTTTGCGGACACAGACTCACACGGCTTCCCTTCTGAGACTTAGGCGAGACCCTGACTGCACAGATATCACTTTAAAAATTGGGAACCTCCACTAGGAACCGCATTTAGATGCCTACATGACCTGATTTTTTTTTCAAGAGCACTAAGCACTTTCACCGCTAATGCCAGATATAAATATTGAACGAAATGTTAGAGATCATTTCCTTTTCGCTGTTTGATCAGTTTTTACCTTTCTCCAAGCTGGGGCAATTAGTTTTATAAACCTTTCTAATACCATTCACTTCCTGGTTTTCTCAGGTGGGCACAGCTGAGGATCCCTTAAGGACAAGTTGTTTATATTTTAAATGAATTTTAATGTCATAGAAACATTTCTACAGCTCCTAAGTTGTTGGTTTTTTTAAACATGTGTTCACAAAGCCTGAATAGTCAGTCAAACCTGTGCTCAGTGTGGGCAAAGTCCTGCTCCCTTTTAAATAAATAGGAGCTAACCTTTACCACTGATCTCCAATTAACTGCCTCTGCGGTCTTTGATCCGTTTCTCTGGGAAGTGTCTAAGTGAGGCACAGGCTCAAAGTTTATTCCCGCTCAAGAAGGGGGCTTGTGTGTGTACTTGAAATCAATGGGATTTAAAATCATGCATAAGTGCTTTCCTGAGCTGGGCCAGATTGTGATGATATATTAATTACCCTGTATATCGTAAGACTGTTTGTTACGTGGCAGTGTGAGATGTGTGATCTGAAACTCTCGTTCCCTTGCTCGAAAGCGCCTGAGTTTTGTGATCGGCACGAGCGGTAGGAACACGATGGCACTGTGGCCAGTGCAGTCAAGGAGTAGCATTTTCAAGCACACTGAAGTCCCATTTTTTGAAAGTGACTAAGGACCAGCTGGGCAAAGGTAATTCAGCTGGACTTACAAACTTTGTGAATGTGTCTCTGCGTTTCAGCGGGAGTTAAGCACCCGACCTGCTTAAGCGCGTCTATAAACCCCACGCTGCCACCTAGCGGCATCTTTAGGCACTGAAATACCTTGGAAAATCTGTCCCGAAGAATATATCTGCGCCCTGCAGCTAACCCCCCCCCGTAGCTGTTCCGTGCCGCTGAGCTGGGCTTGCAGGGGCACTGGGGCTGTTTAATTGCGGCATAAGGGTTCAGGCCTGGGCTGGAGCGTGAGCGCGAGAATCCTGCGAGGTGGGAGCTTTGGAAATTGCTGCGCGTTCAGGCAACGGCCTTGCGTGTGCAGGCTTGGGGTCTATATTAGCAGGCCTGCATGGGCAGCACAGCCTGCCTTCCCCTCGCAACATCCGTAACAAGCGATAAGCGATCCTAGCAAATTAAGGATCAGGCCGAAGGCAGCCGATACCTTAACCCCTAGGCCAGAGGCTCTTCCAAGTCCCTGTCCTCGCCGGGCCTTCCTTAACCCATCTGGAAAAGATAAGGCTGCTAACCAGGTTGTACGTGTCCCTAGTGCTTTATCTGGACTTGAGAGATGTGGCTAAGCACTGCGAGCCCAACAGAAGGCTTAGCCCAGCGAAGTGCGGCCGTGCGTGCGATAGCCTGATGATTGAAAGGTCTTGATGCTGTTGTCAGCTGTGCACGGTTTTCCAAACTGTGCCTGGGCAGCAATGAGAGCGAAGGCCTCCCTGATTATCAGCTGCCCGGCAGGGGAGCAGTTTGCTGGGACAGCCGTCCAATGTATCGTCTCCCTTAGCAGAACAGTCAGTCACCTGGGACAGGGCTTGGTGCTTGTGGAGACTTCCCAGCCTGCCGTTCTCCAGTTCGATGTGGTGAGACCAGTCGCTCAGGGCTGGGATGCCGGTGGGCTGCCTCTGGGGAGGGTGTTACGAGCTCCTAGAGAGGCACTTAGCTCGGCAGAGCCACGTTTTTAAATGAAGACACTTCCACAGCGAGGGCCACGCAAGGCAGCTTGCATTGTGACCGAACCGTGTGGCCTAGGCCGGGTGTGTGTGGCTTTCCCAGACCTGGAGGAGCGCTCTGGGTAGCTCAAAAGCTTGTCTCTCTCCTCGAGAGAAGTTGGCCTGATAAAAGGTCTGACCTCCCCCACCTGGTCTCTCTAATATCCTGGGACCAACACGGCTAACACACCACTGCATACTCATTCACCCGCGTCGTGGTCGAAGTTTACTATGCCATGGTGTCACAGGGGTGAGAAAGTCCTGTTAGCAGGTCAGGCCCCGAACGGGACAGGAAATGGGGCTGCATCATTGACAGGTTTCATCCTTAGCTGGGATCGGTGTGGCCGAGACTCTAAACGACTTTTTACTTTTTTAGAGACTAGCAGCTTGTGTGCCCTGTGCTAAGCCGCTGGGCAAACCCCTAATCCCTGTGCTGAAGAGGTTGCTGTCTCAAGCCAGGTGTTAACCATTGTTGTAGTGATTCGGCTAACTGGGTCGCTTTAGACCAGTTTGTTTGTTGTGTGTGGATGTTGCTATTGATTCATGCTGCCTTGCTCCAGGCACCAGTTACCTGACGGATAAACAAGTTATAAAAAAGCCCAGAGACTTTTTTCACAGAAGGGTGGAGGGGAAAGAGAGTTGAGGTCACCCGCCCAAGATCATGCACTGGGTCGGCGACAGAGCTGGGCTAAAAGGCAGGCCTCCCTAGTCCCAGCTCCGTTCACTAGGCCGCACTGCCACTGTAGCATCCAGGAGCGGCAGGTCTCAGAGATAGGGCTGGTGTGAAACACAGCTCCTGCGGCTCATTTTAACTCCCTCGCTTCTGCTTTCAGGAAGGCCCACGACGCTGTGTGAAACGATGGGGAAAGCAGAGATGTGGCTGATCCGGACGTACTGGGACTTTGAATTCCCGCGCCCGTTCCTGCCGAACTTTGAGTTTGTCGGGGGACTTCACTGCCAGCCTGCAAAGCCTTTACCTGAGGTACCTTCCTACTCTCCCTTGGCTGGCCATGCCCAGCCCCTCAGTCGCGGCGTGTTTCTCTGCTCTCCGCAAGCAGGCTGTGCCGTGTGCCGGGACGCTTGCTGAGAGCCATGTCAGCTGGGAGCAAGAGAAATGGGTCATGCACCGCTGCAGTACTGGGCGGTGCTGATTTACACCAGCTCAGGATGAGGCCTGGAATCAATTTTCTGCCTGCCTACTGTGAGGGAGCAAGAGTCTGTGCCCCATTCTCCACCCCCGATCCCCTCCTGCCTGCTGGTCTGTTTGTGCCAGGGTCTGAGGCAGGCAGGCAGGGGTGGGGATGGGGGCTGCGCCATGCCGCCCGTCCTCCTGGCCCTGGAGATGGGGGTGCTCCGGCTGCCTTTCCGCCTAGTACGGGGCGTATATCTGGCTGCGAGTGTGCACCGGTCTCCGGCGGGGGAAGGGAGGACAGAAGGGGCGGGACCTGGGCGGAGGGGCCAGTAGCTAGCTGCCTCCCGGGATGCGTTCACCCGCCACCCATGCCTGTTAGCGAGATCGACAAACGTTCAAGCCGCATGCGGCTCCTCTTCAGGTCTGGGACACGGTGTCACAGCCAAAGGCAACAGTTGGTTTCTCATAAGTAACTAGCCCGTTTCAAGTGTCCATCTGAGGTGAGGTGGCCTGTGGACATCTCTCCAGTGCTCAGGAGGAAAAGGAGGCAAGGGAGCAGTTGTGGGCTGAGGGAGAACCTGATAGGGGATTGCAGATGGTTGTAATGAGCCATGAATTCACTATTGCTGCTCAGTTCGTGATTTTTAGTGTCTAAAGAGTAATGAATTTAAGGTCCCAGGCTCGACTTTTGAACGTGCTGGGGGGGAGGGGTTCCTTTGAGGACTGAGGGGTCAGATGTAGACAGGTCGTTCTGTGAAAACTGTTCACCTACGAGTGACCAGGCGTGTTTTTGGCTCTTCTCATTTTCTTGTATGAGAGCGTAGTGACTCACGAGGAGAGGCTGAGGGATTTGGGCTTATTTAGTCTACGGAAGAGAAGAGCGAGGGGGGATTTGACAGCAGCCTCTCTCTGTGACTTCAAGGCTTTTGTGCATATCTGACAAAGTTTCCTTAGCTGGCTTTCTTCCATCCGCTGGCCCCGAGTAGCTAGTGAAATGGCAGTTGTTGTTCTGAGTCTCAGACGGTGAATACCGGACACCTGGCAACCCTAGCCATTTCCAAGCTGTCCCTGAGGAGGAGACAGCTTTGCAGGAGGTCTGTGAAAAGCCAGAGAGCTCAGCCGTCTAGTCCACAGGACAGTTCGGGGTGGCTGCACTTTTGAGGGCCCACGGTGGCCAGCCCAAGCGTCGTATGGAGAGGACCCGTGGGGTTATCTGGGGGTGGGGACCCTCCGAACTCACTGCGGCGGTGGGAGCCGGAGCGACCCGACAGCCTGCTCTGCCCTGCCCTTTCCCATCCCATTGGGCTCGGCTTCTCAGTGGGGGCAGGAAGCAGAACATCCCAGCCCCAGGGCGACCCGCTTCCTGCCGCCACGGAGAAGCAGGGCACAGCGGGCTGGGAGGGTGGCAGGGTAGGGGGGGAGATGACCCCTGCTGCCACCACACGAAGCCCCCCATGATCTCCCGGGCCATGTTGCTCAGGGGTGGGGGGCGGAGCAGGGGCAGGGGTGACGGCTGCCCCATGCCTGGGTCTCTGAGGGGGGGTTGCCCCAGGCCGTGCCTCCCTTAGGACGGCCCTTTCAAAGAGACTTGTGAGTTGTGTGGCCGGCCCACTCTTGGCACGTGAGAGGCCCAGGAGCAAGTGCCTGCTCGGTCTGATTCTAGACCTGAACCTGTGTCTCCCAGACCCACCCTCTCTCCACCAGGCTGGGGTTGGCATGGGACCTGCTCCCCACTCACCGCAGCTCCCTGGGAAACTCAGGCAGCCCTCCTCTGGAACCTGCTCGGCCTGGGCTCGGAAGGGACCAGGGGGCTGGGGTTCATTCTCCCCACGGATTGGTCCCCCTAGCTGCAGCCACGCGGCATGTGAGGCCCCTGCCGACGTCCCCTGGGCGCACTGAGCCGGGCAGAAGGGGCGGGCCGGCTTAGGCAAGTGTAGCAGCCACGCCTGCCAGGGCGCGTCTGGGCCCGTGACCCCCGTGGCTCCCGACTCATCCACGGCTGCAGGGCTGGTTTAACAGCAGAGCGTCAGGCCGTCGGGGCCTTGCTCCCACACAGGAAGAGACTCCAGCAGCAGGGGAAGATGCTGGTGGGGGAGGCATCCAAGAGAGGCGCCAGCTACTCCCTGCTGCAGACTTCCCCACTGCAGGGAAAGACTCTGCCAAGTCCCCGCCGCAAGGCAAGACTTCTGCAGTGGGGGAAGGCCCTGGCAGGGGCGAGGCCGCAGAGACTGGGCCTTCCTTTGCTGCCTCCCCTCTGCCAAAGCTCTTTCCTTGACACCTGGAGCCACGGCGGGCAGTGGGGGATAGAGGCAAGGAAAGACATTGCCTTCCCAAGCCTGCAAACCCTCTGGCTGGCCAGGAAGGCTAGGGCTACGGCGCAGCTGCCCGTCCGACGGGCTGCACACCCGCTGGGAAGGGGGAGGCTAGAGGGTGTGGGGGTGCTGCGGGGCTAGGGGCAGTAGGATGGTGTGGTCTGGGCTCCACAGGGGAGCCGAGTTGTGGAAAGGGAAGGGCACAGGGCAGAAAGGGCGGGGCTGGGGCTTGCCTTCCATCCATGCCTGCAGATGCCCTGGCGTGCTTTTCCCTGAGTTGCGTAGCTGCATGTACAGGTTGAACCTCCCAAATCCAGGATGCTCTGGTCTGGCAACGTCCTTGGGTCCTTCTGGAAGGTCCTTGGATGTTGCTGGAGCAGAGACTCCCCTGGAGGTGAGGTGCCCAAGCCAGCTTGGAGTCCTGTGGGTGCTGGGGAGTCCCAGCTGGGCCCTCAGGAGCTGGTCCTGCAGTAGGTGGGGAGTCCAGCCCTGGGGAGCTCCTGCAGCCACCGGGAGGAATCCCCAGCCCTGCCTGAGAACCCCAGTGGCAGCGGGGCCAGCACCAACTGGGAGGAGACACCAGCCCCAGCCAGGAACCTGGTGGGAGCAGGGCAAGGGGAATCCGTGGCTGGGAACCCTGGTGGGAGCGGCCAGTGGCAGCTGGAGAGTCCCAGTCCAAGGAGACTGTCCATGGAAGCCCTGGCTTGGAGACCCCCACAGCCCAGAGGAGCCTTGACCTCCCCTGGTGCAGGAAACTCCCCGGTTCAGGACCTCTCAGGTCCCGAGGGTGCCGGATTAGGGAGGTCCAACCTGTACACTCCACACCAACGAAAGTGGAGTGTAGAGTGGACGTAGCCAATGGGAATGAACAGATTTAACGGCTCTGTTTAGTCCGGTGCCAGGCACGTGTCTGTGCTTGACAGCTTTGTTAAACCACACAGTCGTTGGCTAGAAAAGCTGGACATTGGCTTGTTGTACCTGTGTCCGCTAGAGGAAGGAACCCTCTGCTATAAGAACTCTTCTCCCCAGGTGGGTGCTCTGGGACCAGGATCACATACAATGTGAGTCTTTTTGTTGAGAAGCTCATTTGCATTTTCCTAAGCACGTGTCTCTTGTCATGGGTATTTCTGTTGTGCCCCTTTTGAGATGCAGGGCAGCGAAACCTGGCTTAGAAAATCCAAGTGAGAGTGTGGCATTTGAAGGGAATTTTTAGTCCAGCCTGCCGGCTCCAGGGTTGAAACCTGCAAATGAGCCAACTAACAGCAAAGGGCTATGCCTCTCTCCTGGGGCTGTGTCTTTGGTTGTTGTGTGTTAGATTTCTGACTGGAGTCTGACAGGAAATACAGTAATTACCCGTTTAACACGTGCCCGCTTAACACGTTTTTGCAATAGCACGATTTTTTTTTCAGGAACGTTTTTCGAATAACACGACCGTCCCCGAAATAACACAAAAATAATCAAGTGGCGGGCTACTTCGTGCGGCAGTATAAGTTGGTGAAAACAGTGGTAATATGCATGCGCGGATGAATACACGTGGTCCCAGCGCTCCTCCGCTCACTCACGTGTTTATCTTTGTGTTTTAACAAACCGTGGCGACTTCTGTTGCTAGATATCTAATATTGACGTTGGCGACCCAGCACCAACAAAAAATTGACTTTGCCGCCGCCACCACCTGAAACGCAACCCCCACCTTTTCCATTGTTTTTAATAGGACAGTTGACTCCGCGTAGCACGTTTTCGCGTCGCAAATGAACGTTTTCAGAATCGCATCGATAGTGTTAAATGAGGAATTACTGTAAAACAATGTTACGCGTGGGCTGTCCAGGAGGGTTTTGGGTTTGTCAGACGTGTGCCGTGAACACAACACAATGGCACCTGCTTCCCCCCATGAAAAAGGTTCTTGTCTCTCTTCAGGAAATGGAGGCGTTTGTCCAGAGTTCGGGGGAGCATGGCATCGTGGTGTTCTCACTGGGCTCGTTGATTTACAACTTAACCGAGGAGAGAAGTAACACGATTGCCTTGGCGCTCAGCCAGATTCCGCAAAAGGTCAGTTTCTGTCAGGGCCTGGCCTTCCTGCCGCCAGGGGCAGCGGCGCTGCTGCAAAATCCCGCTTCCCTCAGGCCACCGCTTCCAGACTTCGTTGCCTCAGGTGCTTCCCCTCCGGTGCTCTGATTTCTCCCCCCTTCGGCACCAACCGAAACCAGCGGGTTCGGGGCTTGCAGAAATGCAGGTCTGAGCCCTGGGTGGTCACAGAAAGTGAATGTAGAGTGCTTGTCTTATATTGGACTCACTTGAGCAAAACATGAGGTGAGTTTGCATGCCACAATGAGGCAGTGTGGGCTAGTGGACAGTGCGCAGAAACCTGTTCTATTCCTGGCTTGGCCACCAGCCTCCTGGGTGACTTGGGTGAGCCACTTCCCCACCCTGTGCCTCAGTTTCCCCATCTTCCAGCTGGGGGTAATGATACCGGTCTCCAAGCACTTTGAGAGCCATTGTTGAGAAGCCCTGTGGAAGAGTTCGGATAAATACCTTGGTACACAGGTGTGTGTAAATAAGCGAAGCAGCTCAAACCAAACCTTGCTAACCAAGGGCCTGACTGAAAGCCCATTGAAATCAATGGAAAGACTCCGGTAGATGTCAGTGGGCTTTGGATCTGGCCCCAGCTTGCCTTGCAGTGTGGCAATGCAGCTTGAACGACGGCGCGTGAATCTTCAAACTTTTTCGTTCAAGGTTCTTTGGAGGTACAAAGGGAAGACGCCGGAAACGTTAGGACCCAACACTAGAATTTATGACTGGATCCCCCAGAATGACCTGCTTGGTAAGACTCTGTGGACGTGTACCTAGCTGAGCTTTTCTCAGCCCTGAAAGCGTGATCCCTCCCTATTTTATTCGCTCGATTCATGACAAAAAGAGACTGGATTGGCCATTGTACACACAAGCTAGTCCTGCAGCCAAATGCAGTACCGTCAAGGCCGTGTTGGCTGTTCAGTGTATTTGTTATCTAGTAGGGAGAGGCACTCAGCCTTAATTACGCTCGCTGACGGTAGCCCAACAAGGATCGGATTCATTCAGTTCGTTGTTTAGTTTAGAAAAGAGCAGACTGAGAGGGGACATGAGAGCAGTTTTCAAGTCTCTAAAAGGGTGTTACAAGGAGGAGGGAGAAAAATTGTTCTCCTTGGCCTCTGAGGATAGAACAAGCAGCAATGGGCTAAAATTGCAGCAAGGGAGGTTTAGGTTGGATGGTAGAAAAAACTTCCTGTCAGGGTGGTGAAGCACTGGAATGGGTTACCTAGGGAGGTGGTGGAATCTCCATCCCTAGAGGTTTTTAAGTCCCGGTGTGACAAAGCCCTGGCTGGGATGATTGAGTTGGGATTGGTCCTGCCTTGGGCAGGGGGCCAGACTCGATGACTCCTGAGGTCTCTGCCAGCTCTAGGATTCTGTGATTCTATGGTTCTTAGTAGTTCAGTTTTTGCAGTGAAGGTTTGTTCTTTTAGCCCTCTCTCAGGTACATTGCTGGCCCCCATGGGATCAGTTACACAAGCACATCGGGGAGCTGTGGAGAGAGTAGAACTGTGGCAACAGCCTGCGACTCAGTCTACACAAGTGGCACGTCTTCCCCCGGGCCAGGGGGCTCTAAACTGCACAGCTGTTGTGCTTTTTCGACGCACACCAGCTTCAGCTGGGGTTATAATGATCAGCTCTATCATTGCTCGCGTCAATCCGGTGGCCAGCTAGACTGAATGTGAGCGGGGAGCTGGGCTTTGTCGGTCACGATCAGATTGCTACATTGTTTCAGGACGGACCCAAAGTCCCTCGGCCCTCGCCAGTCGCTGGTAGTGGTCCGTCTCCGTGCAAGTCTCTGCATCTTGCTGTGCCACGTTTGACTCGTGAACCGCCAACCGGTGGCTTTTTCACAAAGCTGTTTTTGCAGTCATCCTCCATCTCCGTATGGTGTAGCTTGTTCTCGGTTTAGGCACGTGCCTTTTGCACGTTAGGGTTGTCAACTTGCACTCTGCGTCTGGGCATCACTCCCTCTTTTGTAGCTTGTGTGCATTTCTTCTCTTACCTACACACATTCTGCACAGGCCTGTTTCACGCAATGATTTCAAAAGCCAGCTTGTAACAGGACAGAATAATTCCATCCAGGCAAAACAATCTCCAGTGTTACTACTTCAGCGCGGAACACCGAGGTATACACTGACAATAAAGCACTTTCATCAAGTACACTTGTCACAGAGGGCAAAGCAATCGCATCCCCAAATCAGTGTTGCCATAGGCAGGTTTGGAAAGAAGTGAGCCAAAAGTGGGGGTAACAGTAAAGCTCCGTCTCAGTTGTATGGCTCAAAAGAGCATTTCTGTAAAACTAAAGAGCCAAAACCATGGTTTTGTCCTACTGTACGTCTCCTTTCGAATCCATGTGTGTGCGTGTGTGGCTCCCGTGATAAAAATTAGAGGAAATACAAAGGACAGCAGAAGTTTATATCACTGGAGTTACATTGGGATAAACCAGAGTAATGGGAATGAATCAGGTCTGGCAACTGGGGTGTAGCATTTAAACGTAAGAATCTAGAAGGCAGCCACGGCCTTTCCCTTTCTATTTGTCTTTTATTAATTCTTATTTTTGTAAAAAAAAAAAAAGTGGCAAACAGGGAAGTAAAAAGAGCAAAGAAGTGAAAGAGGGGAAGAGATGAAGGGAGGAGGAGAAGGATGAGCAAGGAGAGTGACATCTCAGTTTCATCCACTAGGGCTAGTCAAAGGTTTCCAAAAGTTTACCGCTTTAGTTTAGAGAATATTTGGTCCAAGGTCCCTCTTCCTAAACCACACTGGCCCTTTAGCTGTTGCTGTCTGCAAAGCCTCTGAGCTGCCTGGCTACAAGCACAGTGCTAGAGAGAGATCCAAGCTGGCAGGGAGTCGGAGAGGTTCCCAGCTGCTTGGGTAGATCCAAAAGCACACTTCTGGGAAGTAGTTTGCAAGGGAGGGTCTGTAGGTTCATCATAACCCTCCGGCCTACTTCTAGCCAAATGGCTCATGACCCAGAGCAGCCCCAGAATGTATGAGCCAGCATGGATCTAGGAGATCTGCTTCTCCAGCTGCAGCATAACCATGCTGGGGCTGAGTCTGTTATGTTTTGCTAGGGTTCAAGCATAAAGCCGTCCCTCACAGAGTAATGAGGACTAACCCCTTGTCAAACAAACCATTACTTACCTACTTAGCACAAAACTGTTGCCTTCTTCTCTAGAACCTGAGCATTTACAGACCCGCTGCTCCTAAACACTGTTCTCCTCCTATTCCAGGCCATCCCAAGACCAAAGCCTTTATCACTCATGGTGGAACCAATGGAATCTATGAAGCTATCTACCACGGGATTCCCATGGTTGGGATTCCCATGTTTGCCGACCAGCCGGATAACATTGTTCACATGAAGGCGAAAGGGATGGCAGTTGAGCTGGATTTTAACACAATGCAAGCCCAAGATTTAATTGATGCACTGAATAGCGTCATTAACAACTCCAGGTGAGTTCAGTCGCTGCCTGACGGGACAAGGTTGTGGTAGCTGTTTAGGTCCCAGGTTATTAAGGAGACAAGATGCGGGAGGCAGTCAGTGTCTTTTACTACCTTGTCTCTCTAATGGGCCAGGGTCAGTTTATTGCAACCCAGAGGAGACACTGAGGGGAGACACCCAACTGGTTTCCTCTTTGGGAACGCTGTCACCCAGAATGCTGAATAGATTGAGCCTAAAACAAGTGGTAACCCCCCAAAAGTTCTTGCATGAAGCATGTCTCTGAGCATGCAGCAGCTCCGAGAAGGGGTGGATCGGAAATGAATTTTCTTTGCACTGTATTTTGCGATCTTTTTGGGAGAGACCTCTTTGACAAGGCCCAGGAGAATGTTTAGTTTTCTGCTTCCTTCTTGGAGCGAGTTTGAATGAAGTTACCCAGCTAATTTCTAAATTCTCACATGCTACGGATGAACTTCCTCCTTGGCTAGTTCGTGACACTGAGTTGTGGCTTCCCAACTTGCTACGACCAAAAGCCTTACCTTTGGGGGAGTTCTACCTGGCTCAAGCTCTGAACCATCAGATCAGGAGGGAAAACCTTGCGAATTATCTTCCCAGAAGTTTCTTTCGCAAGGCAAGATGACAATAAAACAAGCTGGATGCTAGAAACATCTTGCAGCAAACCTGCCAAAGAAGTATCATCATGTAATAGCAAAGTGGGGCTCGTTCATCTTTTCAGCTCACTTTAAATCTTGACTTGGCCATGCCTACACTACACTGCTAAGTCAACTTTAGCAGCAGATAGTCATTGCAGTTATTAAATCATGTGTGGTTTAGCGGAGTGCCCCAAGGATGTGTTCTTGGACCGGTTTTGTTCAACATCTTTCTTAATGACCTGGATGAGGGGATGGGTTGCACCCTCAGCAAGTTTGCAGATGACACTAAGCTAGGGGGAGAGGTAGATACGCTGGAGGGCAGGGATAGAGTCCAGAGTGACCTGGACAGATTAGAGGATTGGGCCAAAAGAAATCTGATGAGGTTCAACAAGGACAAGTGTAGAATCCTGCTCTTGGGACGGAAGAATCCTAAGCATTGTTACAGGCTGGGGACCGACTGGCTAAGTAGCAGTTGGGCAAAAAAGGACCTGGGATTCCAGTGGGTGAGAAGCTGGATATGAGTCAAGTGTGCCCTTGTAACCAAGAAGGCTAATGGCATATTGGGCTACATTAGTAGGACTTTGCCAGCAGATCCAGAGAAGTGATTATTCCCCTTTATTTGGCTCTGGTGAGGCCACATCTGGAGTATTGTGTCCAATTCTGGGCCCCCCACTATAGAAAGGATGTGGACTCATTGGAGAGGGTCCAGTGGAGGGCAACAAAAATGATTAGCACTTGACCTACGAGGAGAGGCTGAGAGACTTGGGCTTACTTAGTCTACAGAAGAGAAGGGGGAGGGGCTTGATAGCAGCCTTCAACTTCCTGAAGGGGGGTTCCAAAGAGGATGGAGAGAGGCTGTTCTCAGTAGTGACGGATGGCAGAACAAGGAGCAATGGTCTCAAGTTACAGTGGGGGAGGTCTTAGGAAAAACTATTTCCCTAGGCGGGTGGGGAAGCACTGGGATGGGTTCCCTAGGGAAGGGGTAGAAACTCCATCCCTAGAGGTTTTCAAGTCCCGGCTTGACAAAGCCCTGGCTGGGTTGATTGAGTTGGGGCTGGTCCTGCTTTGGGCAGGGAGCTGGACTCAGCAACCTCCCGAGGTCCCTTCCAGCCCTAGGATTCTAGTGCAAGCGTGGCTGCGCATCAGCAATGCTTGTCTGTTGCATTGCCAGCATGGGGCAGTGTGGGATGGCTCCTGAAAGCCGTTAAGTCACTGTAAGCAATGCAGTGTCTACACTTACACTGCATCAGCCTACTGCCATCGACTGTGATGCTACACCGCCCGGGGAGGCGGAGTTACTACAGTTGTCGTAGAGAGGCACGTACGTTGCAGGACTACACTTCCACAGCGAGGTCGGTGCAAGGCAGCTCACATTGACCTGACCCTGCGGGGTGGAGCAGGGAGCTTGGTCAGCAATCCCTTGACTTTGCAAGCTGCCTTAGACAGTAGGGCTACGTCTACACTGCAGGCTTCTTGCGCAAGAACTGTTTTACGCAAGAGTTCTTGTGCAAAAGTTCTTCCACAAGAGCACGTCCACACTGCCATGTGCTTTTGTGGAAGAGATGTGCTTTTACGCAAGAGCATCCATGGCAGTGTGGACGCTCTCTTGAGCAAGAAAGCTCTGATGGCCATTTTAGCCATAGGGGTTTCTTGCGCAAGAAAATCATGTTGCCTGTCTACACTGCCCTCTTGTGGAAGAGCTCTTGTGCAAGAGGGCTTATTCCTCGTGGGAAGAGGAATAACTCTTCTGGAAGAAGCCCTGTTTTCCGATGCTGTACTGTAAATTTACTTGCGCAAGAACGCGCGGGCAGTGTAGATACCCGGCAAGTTTTTGTGCAAGAACAGCTGTTCTTGCGCAAAAAGCCTGCAGTGTAGACATAGCCTGGCTGTGTTGGGGAAAGTGCCATTTCAGAATAACCACCGTGTCATTTTTGTTCCCCTCCCCTCATTCCTTCAGCTACAAAGAAAATGCGATGAGGTTATCCCAGATTCACCACGACCAGCCCATGAAACCTCTGGACCGAGCTGTCTTCTGGATCGAGTTTGTCATGCGCCACAAAGGGGCAAAGCACTTGAGACCAGCAGCTCATGAGCTCACCTGGTACCAGTACCACTGCCTGGACGTCCTGATGTTCTTGCTTGCCTGTGCAGCAGCTGCTGTTTTCATTGCTGTCAAGTGCTGCTTGTTTTGCTGTAAGAAATGTGGCCGGGTTGTAAAGAAAAAGAAAACGGAGTAGATTTGCTATTCCCATTGGCCACGTTTGTCTCTGCTGAGGCCGTGGTTCAGCCAAGTGCTGCAATACCATGTGTACTCAGTCCCATACTTTGGTGAGGTAGGAACAGGAAAGCCACACACTTAGCATAATGTGATGTTTACAATAACTTTCTTTGGGCTTGAATAAGAATGAATCATTAGCTGATCCACCAGTTGGACTCTTTCGGTGATTACACAGGGACTTGTATGCTAACTGCGGCGATGATTTTCAAGAATGTCACGTTCAGGCAGCTTTATTTTGAAAAGGACAAAGCCCAGCTGTTCTAGGTCCTTTGTTGTATCTTCCTGCTGCAGGGAGTGAAGTTGATTTGCCCACCCTGCGGATCTGTGAGAGGGTGTCCTTAGTCGATCATCCAGAGCCAAAATATCTGTCTCTGTTCTGTCTAGACTCTGACCAATGCAGAACTCAGACAAGCGGTCAGATGCCCCTAGGAGATACCACCACAAAGGCCAAGATTTCTGAAAATAGCCATCTGCCGGCAGGTTCCTATGTCCATATTTAAGTGTCTTAATCGAAAACCTGATTTCAAATGTTCCAGGCATACAGCAGCTCTGATGTTGTGGGAGATGCTGGCTACTCAGCGTGTTTGAAAATCAGGTTCTTTAGCAACCATGGTGAGGATGGAGGAATTGGATTTTCAAAGGAGCCAAAGGTGGGTAGGTGCTCCACTCCCGCTGAATTTCAGAAAACTCTGTTGGCCTAGCATGCTACCAGTAATTTGAGCTGCTGGAAAGGAGGCTGGCCTAACAATAATAGGCTTTGTGGCTTCATTGGTCTGTAAGATGTTGCCTGAAAATGCTGTATTGCACAGATGCTACAACATGCCATCGTTTGTGTTTTAAGAGTGCCTTCACACTTGCCTTTGTCAGTTGGGCTGCCTTTGTGAATACGATCCAGTGCCTAATAGAAAGCAAAAAACAGGCCTATGTAGCACTTTAAAGACTAACAAGATGGTTTATTAGGTGATGAGCTTTCGAGGGCCAGACCCACTTCCACAGATCAAATAGTGGAAGAAAATTGTCACAACCATATATACAATTAAAAAAATGAACACATGAAAAGGACAAATCAAATTTCAGAACAGAGGGGGGATGGGAAGTAAATGTCTATCACTAATAGAAAGCAACTTACACTTGCCTGCAGACAAAGCAGCGGGAGAAAATGAGGTTAGTCATTTATTGCACAGATTTACTGCCCCATACAAGCTTAAGTTATTAGCACTAATGTTTTGGTGCTGGCTGTGACAACTTAAGCCTTTGGTTGGGTCAAAGTGATGTAAATCTTAAATGTAGCAGATGGAAAATGGCTTTGTTCATATATGCTAAAGTTCCAGTCCCAAACTCAAAATGGGACACCTTTATGTTGGTGGCGATTTAGGCTAAACTAAAATGCAGGGCTGTCATAGCGGATGTGCCAAGACAGGACGTCCAGGGTCATGTCTCTGAGCATACAGTGGACAGAAAAAATACTTGAATTGGTAGCCTGCTAGAGATATCAGAGTCATGCAATTCATAATTGAGTCATGTTGTTACTGTAAATCAGTGAGAACTTGAATCCAAGTTGGGTGAGATCCTCTGCTGGTGTATTTGTATTCTAATCACTTCAGTGGAGCTAGGCCAGTCACATCAGAGGATTAGGCTACATCGTGATTATAAAAATGTCTACAGGTTGCATAGATCAGTGCTGAGACTCTGTACAAACCTTGCCTCCCTGCCCCAGTCCTGCAAATGAATGTGCCCATACAGGCAGTTGACATGACCACAGCCTTGATGCGTGATATAGAAAATGTTCTGAGATTGCCTACTCAGAAACACAAAGCCAAAGTTAGCCTAGACCTGCCTGAAAAGTGTGTCAGTGACTTTCCACAAGCTCGAGTCGCATTTTTTCCTTCAGAGGCATGACAACCAGTTTGGAATGGAATGGAATGGGTTGTGTCTTTCCCTATCCCTACAGGAAACTCTCTGCATGAGCAAGTCCATGCTCTTTACTTGAATATGAAATGTAAATCACCACTGCTGCTAACCAAAATATTTGCTGCCTAGTGTCCAATGCCTTGGATTGATTTGTTAATAAAAGCACTTCCTGTTATTGTCAAACTGCCTATTACATTTTTTTCTATACTAAGAAGGTATAAAGCTGGTTAATGCATGTGAGTGTCAAGTCAGGAAATTCAGATGTAGATAACCCCACACAGAACACCATGCCTACCCATCCTGGCTAATAGCCATTGATAGACCTAACTGCCATGAATCTATCCAGCTCTTTTTTGAACCCTGTTAAAGTTCTAGCCTTGACTGCATCCTCTGGCAAGGAGTTCCACAGGTTGACTGTGCGTTGAGCTGAAGAAAAACTGCCTTCTGTTTGTTTTAAACCTGCTGCCTCTTAATATCATTTGGTGATCCCTACTTTTTAATATTGTGGGAATAAGTAAATAATTTTCCTTATTCACTTTTCCCATAACAGTCATGATTTTATAGACCTCTATCATATTGTCACCTCTTTTCTAAGCTGAAAAGTCCAATCTCTCATCAGATGGGACATGTTCCCAACCCCTCAATTTTTGTTGCCCTTTTCCAATGCCAGTGTATATTTTTTTAGATGAAGTGACTACATCTGTATGCAGTATTCAAGATGTGGACATACCATGGCTTTATATAGAGGCAATAAGGTATTTTCTGTCTTGTTCTCTATCCCTTTTTAAAGACTCCTAACATCCTATTTGCTTTTTTGACTGCCGCTGCACACTGAGTGGATGTTTTCAGAGAACTATCCACAATGACTCCAAGATCTCTCTCAAGTGGTTGTAGCCAAATTAGTCCCTATCATATTTTATATATAGTTGGGATTACTTTTTCCAATGTGCATTACTTTACTTTGGTCTTAACTAAGTGACCGGGCAATAAAATGGCAATATGAAATGTAATGTTGATAAATGTAAACTGAAGAGCTTCAAAAAGATCTCACCAAACTATCTTGAGCAGTTTGGTGTCTGCAAATTTTGCCACCTCACTGTTTACCCCTTTCTCTAGATCATTTATAAATAAGTTGAATAGGATGGGTCCCAGGACAAACCCTTGGGGGATCCCACTAGTTACCTCTCTCCACTCAGAAAACATACCATTTATTCCTACCCTTTGTTTCCTGTCTTTTAACCAGTTATCAGTCCACGAAAGGACCTTCCCTCTTATCCCATGACAAATTATTTAAGAGCCTTTGGTGAGGGAACCTGCCTAAGGCTTTCTGGAAATCTAAGTATACTATATATCCACTGGATCCCTCTTGTCCACGTTTGTTAACCCCTTCGAAGAACTAATAGATTAATAAGACATGATTTCCCTTTACAGAAACCATGCTGACTTTCCCCCCAAAAATTATGTTCATCCATGTGTCTGACAATTTTATTCTGTACTGTAGTAAAGAATAAAAGAATTGCATTGCAATTTGTGTAGTTGGGACTGCTATCCATAGAAGTTACCAGGCCCAGTTGCAGCCCTATGTGATCAGGTTATTGAAAAGTTTGCCAAGCAGGAGAAAAATGTAGTCAGAGGAAGTAGGACAGAGCAAAGATGGATGGGAACAAGTAGGTGGAGACAGAAGGGCTGCCTTTTTCAGAAGAACTTAACTTGGCTTTTACACTCCAGGGCTTCATTGCTACTGTCATGTTCTTTGGACAGTATGTCCACACAACACTTAAATTGCCAGTTACTGAAGAAGTAGTTCTACAAGACATGGTTCAGGTGACAAGTTAAGGTGAAAGCAAGTTACAGGATAGCATATGAATGGCTCAGCACTGTACAGCAGCTACAAGAGTCTACACTTGCTAAGATCCACCAGCTTCCTGACTCCTAAGATGGCCTTGTCTATACTAGCATGGTAAGCTGCCATAAGTTACTCTACTCCAGTTATGAGAATAAGGCCTTGTCTACGCTAAAAGGAAGATCGCTGCTGCCATGATTGATCTTCTGGAGTTCAGTTTAGTGAGTCTAGTTAAGACTCGCTAAATTGAACTCAGAGGGTGACCCCACCCATATCCAATACCCCTCCTTTTGAGTAGTAAGAGAATCTGATGGGAGCACTTGCTCTACATAGCTGGAGTTGTGTATCTTTAAGCTGAGCTGCTGGGTCTAGCATAGACTTGGACAAACATAAGTGGAGTTGACATAGCTTAGGTTGGCTTTCAAATGTCTACACTATACTGACAAGGCTCTCTCCTGTCTACTTCCCTTACTTTTCTCAGGGAGATGGAGTTCCAGAGTGCTCTCCCATCAATTTAGCAGCTCTTCACAATACTTGCTGAATTGACAATTGCAGCAATGCCAATCTATTGGTAGAACAGACATGGTCTAAGAACAGCACCTTTCAACCCCCAAATTTACTCTGTGCTGTGAGAACAGGGAAATGCCTGGAACTGCAAGCAGAGAAGAGGGTTTTCCCAATGAACAAGTAGTAGCTCTCTGGTTTTTACTCTTGCAAGTTTAAATTCAAATCTGTCCTGTTCAAGAGCATTTACAATACAGCAGTCACTGGAATGTCCCATGGCATGTTTAGGCGAAAGAGATCCAAACCACCCCCACGTCGGAGGAGAGCATCTCCCAGTGACACAGCATGGTGCAGACAGCATTATAAATCAACCTAAGTTATGTAACTAAGTAGCCTAACATAGCTAGACCTACAGTGTTTCTACAGACCAGGCCTTTGCATTGACCATGTCTGTTAAGGACAGCTGTCTGGGTTGCACTGCACCCAAAGGAAACATCTAGAATGATGGGGAAATAGGAAACTGTTGAATACATAGGCCAGTCTTCCTAGAACAATTAGCAAACATGGAACCTGGAAGCCTTGAAAATAACCAAGCCAAAACTAAACTTAATTGTTTCAATTGTTACCAATTTATTTTTTTTTATAAAAATGGTGGCAATGTAGAATACAGCAACATTTTCTGCTCTCTCACACGCAAATTGTGACCATTCCAAGCAATGTGTACATTTTAGAGAGAGGCTAGACAATAGGATCGACCAGAGGGTTACTGAACACAGGGAGATTTTTAAAAAGATTAAAAATTAGATATCAATAGTGTCTTCTTAATATTGCTTTCATTATTGAAGACTGGAAAAAAAAAACCCACTCTACAGCAAAGGTTTAAAAACAGAAAAACAAGAGGCTGCTACAACACTGCCATACAGTCAAATCATCATACTTCAATAGTTGCATACTTGATAGCAGCATTTCCCCCCACTGAACCATGTGAAACTACACGTAAGGAAACAAAGCAAAAAAATTATGGCAGTAATCCATCAATATTAAAAAAACCCTAGGATGAAGTCACTCGAAGTAGATGAACACTTATTGAAAATGAACCAATATCTACATTCTTAACTGTTTCCCATTCGCCAATAAAAATGTCAACTCAAATGTCAACTTTGTGCATTCTTTTCTTTTGGCTGATTGAGTTTTTCCAGTTCGTAGTTTACTGCATGCTTGGAACAAAGAGGGTCATTGTAAAACCTTCTACACAACAAACTTTAAGTAGACAGCTGAAAATAAAGTGTACTACTTGTAAACACACAAAAAAAATACAAGCTTTGTTGTTTTGTTTCAAATGACCACTGGTTCCAGATGGATTATCTTCTATATCTGCCTCTTTCGCCCCTGTCTCTGTCTCGTTCGCAAATTCGCTCTCTCTCCCTTTCCCGATCCCGTCCCCGTTCTCGATCTCTCCTGTTATCTCTGGGACGATCGCGCTCCCTCTCCCGCTCTCTCTCCCGAGGTCTGCTTCTCCGGCCACTGACCACTGCTTGTGTGCGACGTAGAAAGTCATCTACCCTCATATCGTAGTCGTGCTGCGAAAGAGAAGGACAGTGCTATTTATTTCATTGCCCAATTTGAAAAGTCCCAGAACTTCACCAATCCACTACTAGGGCCTTTTGGAAAGACAAGACCAATGGGAGTGGATATTGACACACTTTACCATAATTTTTTTCATAGCAGCGGCACAAGTTTCCCCTCCCTATCTACACTTAACACTTTCCCACTACATCCACCACCTGCACCAGAGGAGGTCACAAGGGAGGGTGTAAACACAGGGCTGCCACAAAGCCATCCCTCCCACAAGGACTACTCTGTGAGATACTACTTGTTAAAACAGCACAGATAGGGTGACACTTATTCCTAGGGTAGCAAGGGGAGAATGATCAACAGCACATCAAATTAAGCAGCAGACTGAAAAAGTCTTACTGATTCAGACTGAATTTCAAACCAGGAAAGTGTACACATTGACAGCTGGAAGCCTTCTACAAATCTGGGCCAAGAAAGGAGCATGGGTCCAACCATAAGTACCCTGGGGGATTTTCAAAAGCACCCAAAGCCTTGATTTAGGCTTTCAGTGACCTGATCTCAAGAGTACATTTAGTTCAGCTGTAAGGTCAAGATTTTCAGAAGGAAGAAACTTCCTCTGTGTTTAGACTCCTAACTACCCCAAACCGCGCTCACCCTGATCTGTATGATCTCCCCCAGCCCCTTTGCTGTTACGTACGCTTACGACTCGTTTGTCTCGGTATCTTGCTTCGTGTGGTACGGGGTGGTGTCCTGAGTACGGAGGGTGCGCTTGAGGAGGAGGAGCATGGTGCTGATAATATGGGTGATGTGGAGGCTGTTCCATCGCTGGATAGGGTGGCTACAAGGAAATTAGAGGATGTCTGTTGAATGCTCCAAGATTCAGAGCAAGTCACCAAGTTCGGAATGCAAGTTACCTGCCACTTTTGAAGCAAAACAAACAACATTTAAAAATGCAGTTCAGCAGCAAGGGGACTGCGGTTTACAACATTATCTTGGATATGTAGCAAGACACTGCACAGATTCCAGCCAGATCCTCTCGCTGAATTCCCGCTACCAGCATGTATTTAAAACGATATCCCCAAAGCACTTACAGATACTCATTTCCATGAGTGACTTAGAAACACCACGAAGACTTCTGAGGTAATGAGCTAACGATAGCTGAAGATGCAGTTATGCAGACAAGCACACCCTGGGCTGAGTGAGATTTCAAGGCCAAAGCAGAACAACAGGTGCTGAGGTCTATTAGGAGAGTCACATTTTAAGTGAAAGGCCTATTCCGCAAGATAAAAATAAGCTTTCAAAAAGCCAGAAGCTAAACTGATCTTAACAGAACAACTGCAAATAGAGGAGACTGGCCAAAAGGTTCATGTCCCCCATCCTCAAACCAACGGCTTTCCCTCAACTTGTCCATCTTGCACTCCCTGCATCAGCCAGACCATTCTCCCAGAAATAAGTCACAACACGACTTTGGAAGTTCCAAATTCTGAGCTGGGTGGGAGACTGGATTTTAGTGTAAATGCACATTTAGCCAATCTGTAGAGAGGGATGGGGGTAGCAGGATGTGGGTCAATCTGATTTGTTTGGGTATTTTTCTGTACACCATCTTCTTATGGTTCAGCTATAGAGTGAGAAACCATGGGTGAGCTTTGCTGCCGGCAAACCATGTGATAATTCCTAAATACAAGAATCATAGCAGAAATGCTTGCAAATTTATAGCACGGTTATCGAGAAAACCACAGAGTGATCATCAAAATCCCCACAGTGCTAGAATGCAGGGACCTGGGTAACTGAGAATAATTAGTTATTCCTTAGTAACTGCACATCACTCCTGCCCTCAACTTAGCAAGGAACCCCATCCCAGTCTGACCAAGACAGCGGCTTGTAACTCATCATGTAGTTAGCAATGCAATAAGAGTCTGCTGGCATATAGATTCACAAAGCAATCAAAAAGCCGGTGCCATATAGCAGCATACCTAAACAGGACCATCCTAACTTCCTACATGCTTCACTCCCAATGCCAAACAACTCTTGCAAGCACTGAAGTGTAACATCTTTTACCATACAGGCTCCCAGTGCCAGAAACCTCTCAGTGGCTAGTTTCCCTCCTGTATACTCTGGGTTTCTTTCAGCCTTCAAATATTGATGCATTCTTGAACTGATCACAACCGTTCTAGTGCACTGTAAGGAGAGTTCTGTTGCTTGATGAGCACAGACGTTTCCTCACAACCCTTTCATGTCTACAAACTAAACTGGAATCCGCGTGTCCTAGACCAGTGTTTCTCAACCTTTTTTTGCTCATGGCCCCCTTCTGAGCCTCATTCATCATACGCCTGGCAGTTAAGTTTGGGTGGCCCCCTCAGAAACTTACTGTGGCCCCCTAATGTTCTGTTTTTTCCCATGTGGCCCCCTAGAAGGCGTGGCCCCCTGGGGAGCCATATGGCCCACGTTGAGAACCACTGTCCTAGAACATACATCTTGGACGCTGTCTTGACAGCCTCGTAATGTATTTGAGCACAGAGTGATAAGAGCTTAACACTAGCTAATGTAATTCACACCATTTGATTTTGTTCCCCCTGCAGCACTTCGCAATGTAGTGTACACAGAAGCACGTGTCACTTTCCGCAGAGTCCAAAGGCTGAAAGCAGCTCAGAACAGCAGGCTAACATGGGTTTGGGGTTTTTTTCCCCCAGTTAGAAAATGAAGCTGAACAAGACACAAACCATTCCTTGCCATGGTGGCGGTGGTCCCATGTTGTGGAATTCCCTCACGTAATCATTGTAGGACTACAAATGAAAGAGAACAACATGAACATCTGATAATTTTTGGCACATCTAAAGTTATGTTAAAAACAAAACTGTCAACCTACCCCATTTAAAAACACATCTCGGCGAACTCCTGAAAATCGTCTGTTGGGAATAAGATTTGTAAAACTCAATCCAGGGGACAGATAATCAACAAGGTACCAGGAGATAAAAAATGAATGAAGTGAACACATCTCACCTGTCTATTTCTTGATACCTGGGATCCTTTATATACCCTGTTCAAACATCAAGCAGTGTTATCAAATTCACCATTTCACCATAACGTTAATAATTTAGCATCCACCCTTCCATGGCAACAATCTCCCCTCACAGTTGTGTGTGCTGCTGTTCTTATCTCACTTCAGAAGTGCTTGCTAAACACATTCTAGAGACTTACTGCAGGTCTGTGATGGGTAAAGTAACGGCATACAGGGAAGAGCTTTAATGGTAAAAAATGGATAAAGGCACTCTTATGGGCTTGCATGCAGGACAAGAGAAATTGGGAAGGAGACATTCGTGCAGACAAGGATCAGGCTGAATTGCTTGGTAATGCTTATGCACTTGAACACTGGCATGTATCGATTAACTGGTCAAGACTTCTACCTATTAACTGCATGGAACAGATTGTTCATCTGGACAGCTCTATGCAACAACCGATGGAAGTTTACTAAGAGTAAAAATTAGGTCAAAATTTACAATGGATTATAATGACAATAGTGTAGTCTTTAAAAATTAGCATTTATATCTCTTGCCATAAGCGGTTCAGCAAAAAGCATTTTGGAAAAGGTGGGAGGAATCAAAATGACAAGGCATTTTTATGGTGCAATGTAAGTGATTTTTTTTTAACTCTAATTCTCAGCTGTAAATTACGCTCTTGGAAGTTTGACTCGTGAGGACAGCATTCTATTAAAGAAATTCTTCCTTGAAGAAAGTAGCCTCTGAAGTATACTCACACTTGGCACTGAAATAAAAGCAGGCTTTTGAAGCTTTAGCAATCTCCCATGGAAATAATGCATTATATGTGTAAGTGCACATTCCATTAAGACTTCCTAGAGTGAAGTCTGTCCTGTCCCAACACAGCCTTTTTCGGTACACTAGCAATATTGCCATCTGGTGTGGTTGCATTAACATTGCTGAAAAAGCTATTTTACTTCCGAAGACACTAACTTTTCCAGCTGAACCTCCACCAACAGGCTGGGGAGGACCATGCTTTAAAAAGGGTTGAGGAGTCTGACCTGCTCTATACCACGTTTTTAACAGTTTCTTTGAAAACAAAAGGGAACTTCTAGTATCATTCCACACATGACTTATGGGCCATAGGATCCCGGCTGTGAATCCCAGTTAAAGTCTACAAAAAAGGAGTACAAAAAGCTCCCAATTCATTGCAAATAAATACTTGTGAATCACCAATTTAAATTTGAAAAGGATATCAAGATTATGGGGAAAAAAGTTAACTTGGGAGTTTCATAGCCTAGATCTGAAGCAATAGTCATTCAGAGTGGTACTTTGAAAGGCAAGAAATGAAACCCCCTTCCTCATTGTTTAGGAAGCAATGGCATTTTAAGTGGCTATTTCAACTCCTGGGAGTTACCACCTAACCTAAGCTGGGTGGGGTAAGTAATTGAAGTCTACTGAAGAATTTACATTAAATTTAAAGGTGGGATTTTCAAAACAGCTCAGCACTGGCCTAACTCAGGCTCTTACTGAAGTAAGTGGGAGAGTCACCATCAACTTCGATGAGAGCAGAGATAAACCAGTGCAGAGTGCTTTTGAAAAATCCCACTTAAAATCACAGTCACACAGTAAAAGCTCATTAGGCCTGGACAAATTCAAAATTCCACAATACAAACCAAGTAGGTTTACACATTTGTGCGTGAGATATTAACCTGGTCTTTGGTGAAACTCAGGAGGATAGTCAATCCTTGGTTTCTTTCTGCTGTTATGAATATCATAATCCTCTGGTCGACGCCTATACAAATTAGACATTAGAGATTAAACAAGGTTGTTTGGCGCATTCTTCACAGCAGCATCCCTCTCAGAAAAAAAGCATTATGAGCTGGCCAGGTTCTCTGTTTAGAGCCCCTCAAAACTCAGTCAGCTTTACAGATGCTTCACAGTCAAGAATTTATAAATTTAAGCTTAAATTTAACTTCAAATCACCACAAGCCATACTCTATGCTAGATAAATACACGTGACTACCACTTTAGCAGTAAGAGAGGAACTGAATCCCAACCATACCTTAATATCAGAGAATATTTAACAAGCTGGTCTAAACCAATCCCTTAACTTACGCTTTAACATTATACTTTCCACTTTACATCTTAATTTAACCTAAAAGAATTAGACAAAAAAGATTCAGTACATCTGATCAGGCAAGTCCACAAATCGAAATATAGTTCTCTCATCTGCAAAGTATTTTATCCATTTTACATGGACATACATTTTGCGGAAATTTGCGAACCCCAGGGCAGATCAGACTTTTGTAACGTGAAAGTCTCATTCTGAGTATATTTAAAAATAAATCTGCACATATGCCTCTTTCACCATTAGCTGTCTAACTTGATTTGGCTAGAAGTAGTTTTGGATTGTCACTGACATTTAAAAAAACCCGTTTACTATTTTAATCTCAGTTCCTTCTAAGGAAAGATTTAATTCTAAAAATTCAGAAGCTCTGATTATTTCCATTAGGCTGCTTCCGTCTAAAGACAACTGCTCTGTTGCTGATGTGAAGCATTACAGAAATCTGCAAGAACTTCACTCATGCTGGGGGAGCCCATTTTACAAGCAGCTCCACTGTAGTTATTGTTTTGAGTTAGTTCTTCAATAGACTCATGCTGTTCATTAGTGCCCCTTCAAGAAAATATAGCATTACAATGCCAATCAATTCTTAGTATTAGATTTTAAAAACACATTATGCTAAAAATGAATTTCCCCGCAACACTATGAGAAAGGATTCAAATTAAAATTCCTTTAAATCAGTTAGCCATTTTGCAAATTGTATCAGTTGTTAATAACTCTACTCATTGACCTGTTTCCATGACACTCATTTCTCCTCCCCCTTCCCACTTTGTATTTTTTAAAAGCCCACTTAACCCAGTAACTCATTTGTTTCTTAAATGAAACCAGATTTTTCACCCTCTGAGCAAAAAACCCAAAAAACAAAGCAGTTGCATCTTACAGCAAAATCAGATTAAGAAAAATAAAAGCTGGTGTAAAGAATAAACATACCGCTTTCTTGTAGTTTTGAGAGTGCATTTACGACCGGTATAAAACATGATAGTAACAGTTCATATAGCAGTCCAACTACTGACTTTAAGCTGTAAGCCACATACATAAATGGAGGCCCTGGCAGGTTTGAGAAGGTGTGATGGTGTTATATGTTTAGTTTGCAGTCCATTGCAAAACCTTCACTTGTAAATACTTTATTGCACTGGAAACCTCTTAGCTTAACTTCAAAAGCCATCTTGGTGCTCAGTCCTTTAAAGCCAAAAATATGGGGGCGCTGCCAGGTTTCCTCCTACCTACTCGTTACAGTGTCCTTTTTAAGCTCAAGGAAATAGGGACTCTTGTTGTACCTACCACAGGATGTTTCCGCAAAGAGGAAACTTAACCAAAAGGTTTCAGCCCAAACCATACAGTCTTTAGCAGGAAAAAAAACCTTTAGATTTATCTGTAAGCAAAGTGGCTACACACAGGGAAAAGGTGTTTGGTAGAAGGGCTTATATCAGTTCTTTGCAAAGACTTCTCCAATTCTGTAACAAGTTATACCCCCTTTTCCTGGTAAATGCTGTAAGTTCATAAAGCAGTGATCAATAACCATGTCGATCCTCTAAAAACACTTTAAAGTCCACAGGTACTGCCAACATCTGGAAAGGTTGTATACACAGACACAGCAACAGCCATTCTTTTTGGTTTGTTGCCGGGTCTCCAAGGGCCACTCCATCCCCTTTGGAAAGAGCCTACTGTTTTCAGAAGCTCAGCAAGATGTGTGAATTCAGTGGTTACATGTTAGAGAATATTTGGCAATGGGGGTTAACACATCCCGGTGATACAATTTGAAACAGTCCCAATAATGCTCCTCTTGAATATCACAATTATTTAAATATTTTATCCTCAAAATGAGGCGGCATCTTCTGCAAAATTATAAGTGATCCTTATAATAGTCCCATATTTGATAAGGCTTATCCAGAGACACACCTGAAAGAAAAGGCTTTTACAAGATATTAACATATTTTGGCATATAAAGACTTCCGCTTCCTCCATCTAGCCTGCTCATAATAAATCCACGCTTACCTATAGCTGACATGACATGTTGTGTTATCTGTATAAGAGATCTAGTCTAAACTAGAGAGCTTTACTTAAGAACTATTTTTCTGCAAAAGCAAAGATCCCCATTTTCCTCTTGCAATATGACAGAACGGGGGACAATGTGAAATCCTCAATGAAGCCACAAATTCGTCCATGCAGCTTGATTTGAGGATTTTCTCTCTTCTTTATCGCAGGGAAAGCTTTTGATGAATCACATTCCTCCATCACGTTATTCTGATACATGTGCCTATTATCAGTCCAAAGAACGTTTCTAACCTTCCCACGTCCCGGACTGGTTCTCGACGGGATGGACGTCCTCTTGATCGGGGCTGTGAATGCATTCTTCGCTTGTGCCGCATTTTATGAATGACTTGATACAAGTCAATGCTTTCATCAGGAGGGAATAGGAGACAAAGCTGGGTTCCACATTCAAGCTCAATTTCCTAGAATTAGTTAGAAGTGAAACAGTGATTTACAGGCTGAAAAGAGGTAACATCTCCCATGCATTAGTTTCTGTACCTGGAGAAATTAAAAACACACTGACAAGACGACTTCAATCCCACAAAAAACTGAGCACAGTACAGTTATATTAGGTTCAATGCTTTGGGGGATATTTAGCATCTTCATAAAATCACCTTATGCTGGTGGGGAGACAGTATCTTATTGACATTCAAGTCAGCTTCATATCACTGCTATCTAAAGTTGAAGGAGTTTTTTGTAACCACAAAAATTAAGGAAAATAATCACTACGTACCTTCATCAGTTTACACTGTAGTCTGGAATATATGGATGATAATCCCACAAGCATGGTGAAGCAGATTTATTTTCAAGATTTAAATGTGATCCAACTCCACATGTAGTTTGTGAAACTGAGGTATATTTTGTGTAACTACTATATATTATGTTTCTAGCATACAAGGCAATCTGTTATAGCTAACTTAAAAGTATACATTTTAATTACACTTTACCTGAATGTACGGGAATATTCTCTCCAATGGTTCAGCAATGTCATATAATCATTTACAAAAGGGAGTGACTGCAATTCTATAGACAATTAGGTGGACAGAAACCATTTTTCTTTTAAACATTTCTGTAGCCATTTAAAGGGAAACTGTCAGATAAAATTCCTTTAAACAGTATTAATGCAAATTTTAAAAAAGCATACTCTGATTTGCACTGTCCATTTACTTTTTGTAAACTATTAATTTTGAACAGTAAAATAGACTAATTCTACTGCCTCTAGAGCCACTTTTACTCTGTTCCTCCGTACAAGATGAATGCTGTTCTGATCTACCATGCTACAGGGGAATATTTAACCCCTATTTTCCCTCAAAAAAAAAAAAAAAAAAAAAAAAAAAAAAAAGTTTGTTTTTAAACAACCACCATTCGTGTTGATGTTGTAAGAACGTTTTTAAATAAAACAGTTAAATGGCCACTGTCAACCCAAGTAAGTGTGTTCTCAAATATTTGGTAGAATGAAGAGGTATCAGCTTGTATTTTACAGGTGTGCATATTATAATGGTAGAATTTGCGTCAGAAGAATCTTAATCCAGAAGACAAATCCAGTGCAGAAGCCAGAACTGAAAGCACGAGAACTCATTCTAAAAAGCACAATACTCTACTACAAACTGCAAGTTATAGTACTACAAACTTAACCTAGTGCTACAAAAACTTACTTCTGCAATGTTGCTCCCTCTCTCCCATACTATGAGAAACCGACCTTACCCCACATATGCCCTAGTCAATAAAAGCTGTACTGCATGAGTTGAATAGTTACAAGAGCTTAAAAGTTGTCAGACTAAGTTTAACTAATCATGTCTTTTGTTTCACTTTATTACTGAAGGCATTGATTAAAAGAAATTGACAAACCTGTCCGTCACGTCCAATCTTTACTGGTTTATGTTCATTCCAAGGATTGGTCAGGTGAGCAGATTTAGTGAAGGGTAATTCACGCCTAAATATGCAAGTGGTATCATTTATAGTTATTTTGTCTAATCATTTAAAAAGTGCATACAACAGGACATTGCATACTGTATGACCTCATTAATTTGCCCCAATGACACGATCCTTTGCAAATTAACGATCGAAAAATTCATGCATTTAGACATCTGTGATTCAACATTATGTAGTTCAGAATGTTTTACAAAAACATTTTGTCTTATCACAGATCTCTCACTGCAGCATGCTGCTATTTAACCTCCGAGGTGAAAAGAGCATGTACTAATTTATAAGCACTGCTGGGGCAGATTCTATTGCATGGATAAGACTATAACCATTCAATGTGGTGCTAAATAGCAGAAGTTCCAACTTTGACATACTGCTACCTAGAATACCAACCCATATTAATCTGGTAACTTTCGAGTTCCGGTGGGTACAATTTGGTTTTGTGTGAGCCGAGTAGAAGTAGCTCTACATCTCTGAGGAGGAGTTGGAGTATTAGATAATCACTGAAGGTTATTTCCCAGAAGTGCTCCCTGAACTCGACAGTCTAACTTGCTAATATTTGTTATCTTTTTTAGCAAGTACATCCTATCACCGTACTTTATTCCATCCAAAGAGGATTATCTATTTCTCCTGCCTTCGCCTTCATTTCAGCAAGTTCTGAGGCAGGAACAGCTTATGTGATTAGCCAGGCCCCACTGTAGAAAAAACTTCCCCTTTGAGTTTTTATTCTGCTTTTGAGGACTGAGTCCAGAACTCTTCAAAAGAACACTGTTTCATAAAAGGAAGATTTTAAGATAAAAAGCAAACATATGCTTCTAGGTTCAGTTTATTAGGCTACTGAAGAAAAAAAAGTGCTCAGTTAAAAATCCCAGGATAAAATGTTTAACAAAAGGCATTTGCTGCAGCAATCTCACTTATAGGAAGGAGTCCCAAACCCAGCTCTAGTAATGATGGCACAGATCTTTCCCCATTTAAGTCAATTTCAGTCAAAAACGAGTGCAGCCAAACAACAGATATAATGAATGGAGACGTGCATAGGTTACTTACGAATGAAAGGTAGAAGCAGCATGAAGACAAATTCCTACTCATTAGACTTGACACAAAAGCATCTATATAAATTGAAATGAAGAGAATATTTACCTGCAAATCCAGTCAATTTTGAAGACCCCTCCCAACATTTTAGCATTCATTCCTGCAGGCAACACCCAGTGTATTGGGGATCCTCCATGATGCGATTCAGAGGAGAGCCTTGCAAATCCTAGAGGAGTTGATGTACGTTATAACAGAGGGGTATAGAACAGCTTCTTTTACAAAAGACACCAAAACCACCACACACATGAAATGTTACTTCCATTTACCTTGGAATTTTCCACTCTCTCTCACAGAAAATATTAAGATAACACTTCTTGCTGCTCTAAATGCAGCATTAAGCTTCTTCTCGTTCACTGGAAGAGTTGACCAAACACCCTACAAAAAGAAAAAGGGAAACACACACGTCATTCACTGCAAGAAACTGTTCATTAACTCACTATTTTTAAACAGATTTCAAGTGGGGGAAAAGCCAGGGTAGTGGGGTCTGGAATAAAATACTGTGGCATAGCTGCTTTGGAGACTAGTAGTTACCTACTGGTAACCCCACTGTTTTAAAAAAAAAAAAAAAAAATCTCATTACTTTTTTTGAAGTCACCTTTTCAAGTTTTCCTCTGCAACAATGACGGCCAATGACTTTAGTTTTCATTAAAAAAAATAAAAATCTCACCTAACATGACTCCAGGACATGGGGGTAAGTTTAATGCCCAAATATCATGAGACTTGTGATTAAAAAAAAGAACATAACAAAACTGGGCAGCACTTGGGATGGCAGAGCGGAAGAACACTGGAGAGGAGGCCATAGCTAGCGCTGGTGGAGATCACTGTCTGCAGAATGTTTCAGGCTCTTTGCTTCACTGAACACACTAGAGACTAGCCCATGCCTATGGCACAGAAGAGCATCGCTACTTTCACAGACAGTACGTAGAGTAAGAGCGCTCAAGAATTTTAGCTGTGACTGTGCTGAGGCCAGCTCAAGCATGCAGACAACATACTACTGTGGCTTTACCCCCTCAGCAGAAAAGCCAAGGTACCGAGCACCCCCAGTTAGGACTTTCCACAGTCCAAGCCCAACGTTAAAACCCTACTGAATGGATTTTCATTTTAAGCGTCATTTGATGGTTTTACTTTTGTTTGTTTTTACAAGGACATGCCTCCCAGCCCACTCAAACTGGGTAACAATGTACTTTTCCCTGCATTTCCTTTTCACATTGTTGCAAATGTGTAAGGTGCAAATACAAACTGCTCAACTGCCCTGTATTTCAGTGAAAAGAGAGCTGATCTGCCCCTATGGCCACGCAGGTGCTCCGTTTACAGGGAACACTGCCTACCACATAGGTATAGTTGAGTGGTAGACAACCTGCGGCCCATCGGGGTTCTGCGTGTGGCTCACAAGATATATTGTTTACGGTTGCCCACGAGCCTGCTGGTTTGTGTCTGCAGTGTCTTTTCCCTACTAGTACTACTCAAGTGACATGTACTTAAACCAAGGGCACGTGACATGAGGTACGTGCTGACTGCACACACCACTGACGGTGAGAGATGTGCACTCCCTTTGAATTAAAAATGCAGCTATGGCTCAGTCGGCACACCCAGTAAATTCTAGGTACACAAGTGTAATTAGCAAAACCACCCCATCCCAGAAGACCATCTTGGTTACAATAATCTTGCAGCCCACTGAGATAAAAGGGTCATTCATGCAGCCCGCTCACCAGCCTAGGTTGCCCAGCGCTTGTGTAGTTGAACTCCCACTTTAAAAAGGGAGACAGAAGTCTGAAGTTAGCTGACGACTTTAGAAGTAGTGTGAGTAAAAACCCTATTACCAAGAATTAGTGATCCAGCCCAGTGCCCTGTTCTACAATGGGGCAAACTCTGCCCCCAACCAAGTGGTGAAAACTCTGCATATGGAATGCTACACAAGTTTCTCTGCAACAGAAAGCAGAGACACAGCCCTGAGCATCCCACCGTATATTTGTTTAACTTCAGGCATCAAAGTTTTTAAACTCGATGAAGTGTCCACTGTGACAGACGCAGACCAGCTGGCTGCTGCACTCTAATGGAGGGCAGGTATGCTAGGCTCTGGGTGAACAGTTTCCCCTCCCCTGAGTAAACAGGACTGACTAAACCTAGTGCAGCATAATCAGGCAGGCAGCCGAGGCCACTGAAGAGCTTGTCGGAAGCAGCAGGCTAATCAGGGCACCTGCAGCACCCATTAAGGCCTGCTGGCGCTTGTTTATAAGGCCTCCCCCCTCCTGGCAAGGAGGGCATGGGAGCCCAAGATCTGAGAGTGAGAAGGTGCATGGTGTGAGAGCGCTAAGGATTGCTGTGGAGGGGCAGGAGGGACATGCTCAGGTACCAGAGAAAAGGTGCTGGGAGGGATCATTTGGGGAAGTGGCCCCAGGGAAGCCAGGCAGTCTGGGAGTAGAGGAAATGCCTTCTGTTGCCGCTGCCCTAGGGTCCCTGGAACTCCGTAGTGGGTGGGCCTGGGTTTCCCCCAACCCTCTCCACACCAGAGTCTGCCCCTGAGAGGGGAGACCAGGACTATAGCTCAGTAGGCTGTGACCACTACCTCTAGAAAAGAAGAGGCCACGTGGAGGGTCACAGCAAGCCTCCGAGGCAAACACTCTCTGCTAGAAGCGCAGGACTCTTGGGGAACGGCCAGAACTTTGCCATACCACATATTACATACGTATGCAGTTCTTAACAGCTACTGAAACTAGCGGCATTAAAATGCAACATCCTCCAAAATCAAACTTCATTTATGTACCACACAACCAGCAATGCAGGAACCATGCATCTCCTGAATACATTTAGTAACAAGAGACTTGTGCCAAAGTTTTCAGAAGTTTTGAAAGCCTTTCCAGAAGGGCTTTGTACTGCTTTTGTACGAGCACCTAGCACAATGCCTGGCCCATGACTGAGGCGCCTAGGAGTCACAACAACAGCAATATTAATATTACTCCATATTTTCTAAGCAGACAGACAAGCTTTTTAAAAGATTGCATTTGAAATATTTCTTGTAGCAAGTGAAATATTGTGCCAAGAGAAGAGGTTGAGGTTACTTACTGTAACTGGAGGTTCTTCAAGATGTGTGCTTCCTATTTATATTCCACTGAGGACATGCACGTGCTATGTGCCCAGAGAGTTGAAACTTTCGAAAGTAGTAGCATTTGCTAGTCTGCGCATTTGTTCTTGTTCCACCTCATGGTTTTGACTGAGGTGATCGGGGGCAGGGTGGACCAACCATGCCTTCTGTTCCTCCTCCAACAAGAAGTGGTCATAGCAGCAGCAGCAGCGGGGAAGGAGGGCAGGATTGGAATACAGACAAGAACCACACATCTCAGAAGAACCTCCAGTTACAGGTAAGTAATAGTCCCTATTTATGCCACTGAAGATGACTGGCAAGCAGTACTAGTCTAGATCCATTTCAATCTGGCTTCAGGCCTGGTTTTGGAACAGAAACCGCCTTGGTTACCCTGGTAGACTACCTATACTGGGAGACAGACAGGGGGAGTGCATCCCTGTTGAGTCTCTTGGATCTCTTGGCGGCTTTTGATGTCATCCATCATGGTACCCAGAGTCCGGTGGAGCTGGGTACTGGAGGCACTGTCTTGCAGTGGTTCCAGTCCTACCTGCAGGACACTTTCAGATGGTGGAGCTTGGGGGCTACTGCTTGACCCCTGTGGCGATTGAGCCTACAGAGTCCCGCAAGGTTCCATCTTGTCCCCTATGCCGTTTAATATATACATGAAACTGCTGGGACAGGTCGTAAGGAGACTTGGAGAATGGTGCCATCTATACGCAGATGATACCCAACTATTTCTCTGGGACATCGGATCCAGGTGTGGCAGTGATCAATCAATCGGATCCAGGTGTGGCAGTGTCTGAAGGCGGTGATGAACTGGATGAGGTCGAATAGGCTGAAGCTGAATCCAGATAAGACTGAGGTCCTGTGGATCAAGAAGCTATCTGTCCGGGAAAGTGGTGGGGTACCTGTTCTGGGCAGGGTCACACTCTCCCTGAAGCAAAAAAACTTCAGGACCAGACTTCAGAGAGAAACTGCTGAGCTGCAGTTCATCTGCAAATTTGACACCATCAGCTCAGGATTAAACAAAGACTGTGAATGGCTAGCCAATTACAAAAGCAGTTTCTCCTCTCTTGGTGTTCACACCTCCAGATCAGCTGCTAGAAGTGGGCCTCATCCTCCCTGACTGAATTTACCTCGTTATCTCTAGCCTGATTCTTGCCTGCATATTTATACCTGCCTCTGGAAATTTCCACTACATGCATCTGACGAAGTGGGTCGATGCCCACGAAAGCTTATGCTCCAATACATCTGTTAGTCTAGAAGATGCTACAGGACTCCTTGTCGCTTTTGCAGATCCAGACAAACACGGCTAACCCTCTGATACTTGACTCTCCCTGAAACAACAGGTATGCAGCTTGGGAGTCCTGGACCCTTTTTTAACACTTGAAAAATCAGATTTCCTCAGTGGCCAGGAGTGCTTTTGGGCAGTTTCAGCTGATCCGCCAGCTACAACCCTTCCTCAATAAGAACTTGGCTACAGTGATTTATGCTCATCACATCCCGATTGGATTATTGTAATGCGCTCTGTGTGGGGCTGCCTTTGAAGAGTCTTTGGAAGCTTCAACTGCTCCAGAATGTGGCTGCTCAAGTTCTAACTAACACTCGCTATACTGAACACATTATGCCCATGCTCCGGCACCTACACTGACTTCTGGTATGTTTCCAGGCACAATTCAAGGTCTTGGTTATGACTTACAAAGCCCTAAATGGGTTGGGACCGGGGTATTTGAAGGACCATCTCCTCCCATACAAACCTGCCTGGGGACTGAGGTTGGCTGGGGAGGCTCTGCTCAATGTTCCTCCACTTATGGAGATAAGGTTGACATCTATGTGGACACCTTCTCAGCCTCTCCCTCTAGGCTATGGAATTCCCTCCCCCGGGACATTCACCTGGTGCCACCGTTGGCACTGTTTCAGCGCCAGGCCAAGGCCACCCATTTTTACTTGTGCTTTTATTGTTTAGGGGTGTGTGTGTCTGTGTGCTCTCCTCTTGAGGTGTTTTTAGCAGGTTTTATGTGCCCACACTTTGGGGTGCTGTATTTTACTTTATATTTATTTATTGTGTTTAAAAAATTCTTGTAAGCCACCTCGAATATTTTAGAGAGAGGTGGGGTAGGGGTAAAAATATTTTAAATAAATAAAAATAAATAGTCAAGAGGAGGCTGTGAGGAAGATTATGGAACCACTGAATGGAGAACAGCTACGCCAAATGAAGCACCTGTTGCAAAGCTTTGCATCAGGGTGTAATGGGAAGAAAAGGTAATGGTATGTACCGAACTCCATGTAGCTGCCCTACATCTCTCTCCATGAGTCGCATACTCTCCATGAGTCGCATACTCTCAAATACAGCCATAGTTAATGCCTGTATTCTTGTGGAGTGGGCTCACCCCCCACCCCTCAAGAGTGGACACAGCTCTGGTAACTGATAGAACAATGCACTCTGAAACTCACATAGAAATCCTCTGAGTAGAGATGGCTTACCCATTAATCCTTGCTGCCAATGGTGGCAAAGAGTCTGGGGGGAGGACTTCCTGAATGGCTTAGTCCTCTGCAGGTAAAAGGCCAGTGAAGGTGTTGCCATGCCTGTGAAGGCACGTGGCTCTAGAAAGGTGACCATGTGTATATGGGTTGGTTGAGGTGAAATTGGGAAACTATGTCAGAAACATGGGATGCGAGCACAGGCATGTGGTGAAGGGGGGGGATTCGCAACCACAGCCCATTTGTCTACCTTGTTTGCAGAATTAATAGCTGCCAGGAAGGCAACCTTCGTGGAGAGAACAGAAAAGGAGCATGAGACAAGAAGTCCAAAGGGCGATTTCATCAGTGCTGGGAGGACAAGACTGATGTTCTGGGGAGCAAAGGGGTGAATGGGAAGATACGTTCCTAGGAGGTTGTTCCAGAACCTTTCAATTAATAGGTGAGTGAAAACTAAGTGCCCCTCCCTGGGAGGGAGGAGTGTGTATAAAGAGCACTAATGGCATCTACGTGTACTTTGATGGAGTAGAGTGCGAGTCCCGACACCTTCAGGGATGGGACATCGTCCAAGAGGAGAGGAATGCTTATGGCCTCAGAGACACGCCCCTTGCGAGGGCCCGCAAAGCAAAACGTTTCCACTTGGCTTGGCAGGATCGCCTCATGGATTGTTTCCTGCTACTCGAGAGGATCTCGTACTGCCAACGATCATTCCCATTCTTGTGAAAATATCCATCCAAAAACTGCGCTCTCAGAAGCATTCATTGATCAGGATGTCTGATCATGCTGTTGTGTAGTGAGAGTAGCTTCAGAAACTTTGGTAGTAGAAACAGTGTAGTTCAACATGTAGCATGGTGGGCCCTCCAGCCCAGCTGGAGCAGCCACCCACATGTGGGATCATGTTTAACCTGTTAACTAATGAAGATTTTACATTCCTGCAAGTAACTATGAATGGGACAATAGTGGCACCGAACTGGCAGAGCTGTGTTGGCTATTTGTGATGGTACAGGAGAGATGGAACCTTGTATTCCATCCGAGTCCTCCAATAAGGAAGTCAGATCCTTGTTTGGACAGTTGTGCCATCAGAACTAGAAGATTTTAGCCACAGGCAGGCGCTCAAAAACACAACCCTAAGGCAGCAAGTCCAATGCATGGAGCAGAATCTCTCGTCAGGTGAATGCAGCAGGAGACATGATGGATCTCACCTCATCCAAGGCAAACAGTTCAGGAGCTGTCTGGAGTCTCCCCAGTGTCACTGGCATGCACTGCACAGACGGAACTGGAGCTGGCATGGAGTACTGCATGGGAACCAATAATTTGTGTGATGCTAACAGTATTGATCCAGAAGGGATACAGGGCACAGCAATCGGGTCCAGCAGGTCCACTGTTCTACGCAACGTCACGTCATGCTTGTGAGTCTTGCAACACACTTTTCCGTGGCTCAAACCAGACTGGAGTTCTGTGGTAGAAGGCATGCTCCTCAACTGCTCGGGGATGCGCGCCACCCTGGATCCAACTGTGGTCTCATGACAAATTCACTGAAAAACTTCTGTAGGGAAAGAGTCCAGCCTTCCTGAGTATGGGCTGGGAGCAAAAGCAGCTATTGCACCTGACTGCATGCAATGTGCAGACCCTGAACCTGGTGTTTTTGGCGTAATCCAGTACCCAGGCCTGGGTGTTGGGGGAAGGTGGGCAGATGGTAAAATGGCACCCTGAAGTTGTTAAACTAGAATTAACACTAAAACTAAATACAAAGCCAACAAAATACTAACTATATACAAGAGTAAGACGTCTGCTTTCAGTATTTAGGAAAATGTGCCACAAATGCAGCGGTGAAAAGGAACTGCAGGCACTTTATTACCTTGGCTGAAATCATAAAAAGGAACAAGGATGTGTGTGCAGATCAACAGATACTACTACTTTCAAAAGCTCTGACTCAGTGCTCGGATATAACCTCCAGTGCAATACAGATAGGGACTATCATCTGAAGCAGAATTTCTATTTTCCTGACAGACTTCCTACATGACCACGCTCCAAACATAGGACTGGAAGGAACCTTGTATCTCAGCTTACATCTGGTCTGGTACCCTGCTCTCACTGCAGGACAAAATATTATCTAGATATCTGAATACACAAACATGAAGCTGATTTTTTAATACAATAGCCTAAAAGTTCTTTTGGCCAAATTAAATATTAAGATAAACTTGTTGCAAGAGTAACAGACGTCAATGCAGGTATTCTGTTATTTGTTTCATTTGGAATTTACAGAGATATCAAATTCTCACCATGTACTGAAAGAGGTACATTTAAGGTCTGGAATCTGGCTGCAGCTTTCCAGCTGAGATGCCACAGCAAGGGAAGAAAATAATTCAGGTGGCATAAAGTTGGTCGAGCCTGCTCCTATGCCTCCATCACCAACTGTCCTCTCAATAGAAGAGGCGCCTCAATGCTCAACTAGCATACAGTCCTTGGTAACTACAGCCAGCTGGCACATGTTAAAAGCATTCCAGGTGCTACTCCAATTGGTATTGGAGCCAGAGCAGCTACAATTTGAGAATTAGGAAGCTACAAACAAGGTTCACAATTTTGGCACAGGAGAGGATATGTACTTTGGTGCACTGAGCCCGTTTCTATACTAAGTTTCAAGAAAAGTTTGACCTACCTTAGCTTTGGCAAGTGAGACGTTTTCATGATTGTTACTCTTGATGAGAAAAAATCTTGCATCTTGGAGAATATACTTAAGTTTACTGGTTTGGTCTGAAAAACAAATGGTAAATAAGCTGAAGTTTAAATATTTTAAAATTATTTCCACTCACATGTTGGCACTTTATTTTTAGTTGTCCCAGCCTCTACCTAAATCAGGAGTCAAACCCTCCCATCCTCTCCTTTAGCCTTGAAGTCTATGCCAAAGAGCACGCAATGCCAAGCTTTCATTATTTAAAATGAATTAAAGAACTTCAGTAACTTCAGATTTAAATAAATAAATAAATCATAGCCTAGCGATGTTCCGATATACTTGTATCCTGGTTTAAAGTGCCAGAATAGGTGATGTGAAACATTAGTATTGGGCATTCCTGAACACAGTATTTGTTAAATGCATTCTCCCTTTCAAATAAAAGCATCTCATTGCTACTTTGCTAGTCCTGCAAGAAGCAAAAAATTGACATGGTTTTTGCATCTCTAATGACATGCAAAACCAAATCTGGATGGAGATGCATCGCTGTTTACACTCACAAATCAAGAATTCAGATTATTATATCGGAACATCACTACTTCAACATAACATAATGAGTGGACAGAGACAATGGCGTGTGATGGGGCATGCATTAAAAATTCAAATTTAAATGATACCTTTTTGTACAGCACGAACGGAAGATGATAATTTCTCATGCTTCTTTTCTGAACCTGTGTTTAGCCAAAGTACATTTGTTCAGATTGAGCCTTGATAGAGATAAGATACAATTTCTACAGCCTTGTCACATACAATTTTCATTCATGACAAATTAATCCTCCTGGCGCGCACCCACACACACAAAAATACTGCTCAATGTGCACGAGTGTTTTGTTTTTGTTTTTTGGGTTGTTTTGGTTGTTGTTTTTGGTTTATTTGAACAGTTTCCTACTCAGAAAACTAGTCACTGAATCATCATCTTCCAAGTTTTTTTTTTTTTTAAGTGAAAATTCCACTTAAGCAACAGAATAGCATTAAAGTAACAAGAAAGCCTACTTCTCCAAAATTATCCACACAGAACATGCCAAAAGTCAATACAAAATTAACAATTAAAAGATTAAGCTGTGTACTCCACACATTTCTACGGCCTTCCCATTTCAAGATTGGATACATGTCAGCATGACAGGCAATAAAATGAAAAAATACCTGCATATGATTCTGATGCAGAACTTCCACTTCTATCAAAAACAATTGGAGAGATACCTCTAGCTCTCTTCCTTTCCTTCTTTTTCTCATCTAAAAATCCCAAAACAAAGATAAGTGGCACTGTAAATGTCACACAATGAAGATAATGGAATTAAAATACTGGGAGAAGATGTGATTTGTGATAACTACGAGGCTATGAATCTAACAGGGTTTCTGTTGTAATGTGTCTCCCACTCTTCTAAAGTATCACGTATAAGTATCTACCCTACTTTCCAAACTTGTTGTTTATGGGGGGAATAAGTAAATAGCAAGAAGTCTGCAAGTTCCATACAAAGTTTAAGATTCAAAAATGATTCACTAGGCTCATTGCTGCTTTAGTTCTTCTCTCCAATGCTTCAAAAAATGTGCAGTGACACTAAATGGAAAACAGTGTTGTGACCAGAAACACTGTCTCCTGAATGTTACTCTCTGTATCCAAAAGCTCAGAGAAATTAATTGTAATTAAGAACAAAAAGCAAACAAGAACAAAAAACAAAAACAAACACACACGAGGGCACATTGTCACTAGTTCTCTTTTCCCCTGAAAGAGAAACTATACTTCAACTTTTCTTAGGAAAAAAAAGTTATTATAGCTTTTTAGTTTTTAGGCTGACTGTCCCTACCAAGGCTGGCTCACTTAACCTGCGTGTAAATTACTCAGGAGGGCCAGCTATGCAGCCCCCCAAAACAAGGAAGCTACGTGATGGGAACCTTATTATAACATAGTAAGCACGCATCTCCTCGAAACCAAATAAAGCAATGCCATGAAGTAATCTCTCCATTGAGTCTAGTTATAGTATATGATTTCCCCCCCTCTCCCCCCGACTTCCATACCAGGAAACATAGTATTTGTTCCAAAAAGAACAAAGCAATCAATTTGTTTAGCTACACCCCATATAAAGGCCTTTATCGAGTCTTAAAGTCTGAGAGAAATTTAATATTTGTGAAAATTAAGCATTAAAAGCAAGCACCAGGTATGATGCAAGGAGTTAGCATGCAATTTTCTTAAGTCCCTATTTCCCCTATTATTCTTGTCCTGGACTCCTCCTCATCCCAAATTGTGTGGCGTTCTCTCAAATGAATTTTTGAGAAGACCCAACCATGAGAGAGCGCTCTCACCTTTGGAAAAAATGCTAAGGCAACAGCCTCCCTATTCTACCGAGCATCCACACATCTAGATTTATAATGACATTAAGTTCTTGCCATCAACATTAAAGATAAATCATACGCAAATCTATATGAGAAGCGTCAAGTAGTATTGACTAAAGTAGCTTTAAGTGTTAAAACAGCAAAGCCAGCTCATCTCCAGCAATCTGATCCTATTCTAGTTGAAAGTCATTATTTCCAGGCAAGCCTTAGTAGGAACTTTCTATTAGGCTGTCTTACTGTAAAAATTAATTTAAAAAAGTATCACCTAATGACCGAAGTCAAAACTAATCCTCACTAGCACAAGCCAAAAATGAGTGACTCTTGAAACAGCAGCAGATTTAAAACAAGTAGGCAAAATCTGATAAAGTAGTATAAGAAGCCATCTACCTGAAGCATCCGAGCCGGAACCAGATCTGACTGACCCATCTGTGAAGGATGCGGATTCAGAATCAGAATCACTGGCTTCACTTCGTGTGTCATAGTCATTTCCTTCCTTTTGATCTCTTTCATCTTGTTCATATTCTTCCTCCTCCTCCTCTCCCTCTTCTTCTACCTCTTCATCTTCCTCCCCTTCATCATCTTCCTCTTCTTCCATTCCTTCCTCCTCATTTTCTGTGTTCCCTTGCTCAGAGGAACCGCTGCTGCCAGTCTCATGTTCTGAGCCATATTCTTCCGAGTTCACCTCTTCTTTAGAAGAATGGCTGGATCTGCTCAATCTTCTATCTACATCATGCCTAATTCTCTGATGTTCAAAGAGAAAAAGCAATCAGCAGTCATAGATCACATTGTCTGGATGCACAAACTATCTTAAGAGAATGCACCTTATTAAAAGCCTCAAACAATTGTTATTTCTAAGGCTCCAATAACTTTTACTACCTCAGAACCATCTGGTGTGGAAGACTTTGCCCTTCTGTCAACATCTCTTTTCCTCATGCAAGTGTTTTCAAGTTGTCCTCTATATGGTTCCCTTGAACTGCTGCTCGACATACGGGTCTTTCGATCATCTGGGCGCTTGTTTCTATCAGACCTCTGATATTCCTCATTCTTGTACTCCGACAATGGCTTTCCTTTTGTACTCACCATTCTTTTATTATTGCTAACTGAGGAGCTAGGTGGCTTTGGCATCATTTGCCTTGATGAATGCACAGATGGCTTCTGTCGTTTGCTTTCAGCAGTTTCCATCCTGTCACTTTTTCTTTTTGATCCTTAAATAAAAACCGACAGAGATCAAGTTCAAAGTTATTTTACACCTCTGACTAGAGGAATCTTGGTTTTACATTTGAGAACAGTCTCTCAAAATTATCTTTGTCTTGAAGCTTCTATTTCTTATCTATAAGCTTTCTGTTCCAAAGCCCTCTTAAAATTACCCTTTCAAGAGTATAGCATTTCACAAATATTAACCCTTAGCCTCTGAGTCACATTCATTTTTTCCATAGGAGAGAGAGAGAGGAAACCGATGCAGAAAGGCTAAGTGACTAGAGCAAGACTAGTAAGCTACTAACGAAAATAGGACTGGAGAAGAGCACTTCCTTGTTCTACTCCTTTATTCAGCTTACTAGAGCAAAAAATAAATTTGTAATTATCAGATATAGCTGCAGAAAACCCAAACTAACTGTGATCTTTAGGATAAAGAGAATCCCGACTATTATTTTTATCCATAAGGTTACATTATAATGCAGCTGCGCAAAAACTGTTTGGGATTCCATTATCTGGATTATGAACATTGTCACTGAAGACTTTAATCATCCCTGCACTGTAAAATTTGCAGTCTCCTTTTTAGTAAGACATGTGAGTAGTGAAGCCACATACCCTTTTTCTCATTTTTATCTTGTTCACTATCAGGATTATACAGCTCATCATCTTGGTCAGGAGCATCAGTTAAAATGTCATCCAGAACATTCAGTTCACCATCTGCAAATAACACATATATTAAATTGCAAATACTATTGACAATCTATTTGAAGAAATTCTCTGAAACAGTGTGTGTCAAGTGTCAGTTTTTATAGTTTCATTAAGTTTATAAATGCATTAATACAGTAATAAAACTTAACAGCTTTTCAATTTCCTCCTTGCAGAGGGGGAGATCAGGGAGAGACACTGACAAGGAGACTGGGGAAAAGCAGGAGCAGGAATACAGCCATCTGAAAGTTCTACAGGAACTGAGCAAGAATGGAGATTGAATAGAGCGAATCTTGCCCACATGCTCAGGCACCATATTAGAGGCCGGGAAGGAATTTTCCTCCAGGGTAGATTGGCAGAAGCCCTGGAGGTTTTTCGCCTTCCTCTGTAGCATGGGGCACGGATCACTTGCTGGAGGATTCTCTGCATCTTGGGGTCCTTAAACCATTTGAGGACTTCAATATCTGAGATATAGGTGAGAGGATTATTCTAGGAGAGAGTGGGTGAGATTCTGTGGCTTGCATTGTGCAGGGGGTCAGACTAGATGATAATGGTCCCTTCTGACCTTAAAGTCTATGAGTCTAAAAATTTCTATTTCCCTCCGGGTTATGTTGGTGTAAAGCCACCAGAGTTTCTACATTGCATGTAAGTGTGCATACTTGGCTCCTTGCACCAGTGCTACATCCTCTCACTAGGAGTGCTTTTGTCAGTGCACAGCATGATACAACATAGGCAGGTATGACAGGCTGCAACTTGCCATCACCCAGCCCCCTGTTGTGATGGAATGTACCAAGCTCAGAGGCCTCCTGCTGGGGGCTCTGCAGTCCTACCACACACTAGCACAGGAAAAGTACAATAGAGGAGAGTTCTCCATGCTATCTAGAGCAGCTGTGGGGAGCAGCCTCTCAGAGCCCAAAAGGCTGGTTCATAGAAAAGGAGCTGTCTGGCCTGAGCTGAATCAATTGCTGGGAAGAGCTAGAAGAGCAAGGACCTTTGCTAGCTAGCTCTGGGAGGGCTGCAGATCAGCCAATTGAATGTATTGGGATGGGCTCTGATGGACTGTTTACCTTAGAAGGGGGTCTGTTTATCTGTGTTCATGGAGACTGAGTGCGACTCAGCTAGAAGGCTGAGTCACCAAAGATCCATCTAAAGAGGGTGGGAGCAGACAGACACTGAACTGAGGGGATGTGGAGGCATGCACTTGGCCAGCAGGAACTGCTCATTACAGCCGAATAACTCCCATCACAAGTCTGTGATGAAATTTTGGCAATGGGTGGTGGTGCAGAAACTAAGTTACCAGAGGTCATTGATAGCTAGGGGTCAAGTTCCCAGCATACAACTTTCTCCACCCCATAACATCCATATCCCGTAAGTCACATTTGTTTATTTTAAAAAGCAATCCCACAAGCCCACGTGGCTCTATTTGCTGTTCTCCCTCTGACTGAAGGAAGAAGACTGCACAGCTCTGTATATGTATATTCTCATCAACATTGCAAATACAAGATGCATGATTCTTCAGTATTGTTAGATATACAAGAAGGACCACAACATAACATTTTTGAGGACAGACTGCTGAAGTACATAGTGAAAACAATTCCAGGCTGTTGGTGGCATTCACGAAGCAGCTGCAAATGGCAGAGCACCCCTTCTGGGCCCAAGAAATGCCGGTTTGGGAGGATGAGCAATGGATGCAGAACTTGCTGCTTCAGTGGATGGACAATGAATGAGCGCGCGTGCAATGCCAATTGCCACCAGTCAGTGGGAAATCATTTTGGAGTTGGGAAAATCCAGTTGGGTTGGTTGTAATGAGACTGCGTAGGGCCAATCAATCACATTCTGCTCTGTAGATTGGTGACTCAGCAACTAGGGATGTAAAATCCCATTTAATTGGTTACAGTTAAACACATTATTTAACTGATGGGGGGGGGGGGGAGAAGAGGTACAGGACCAAAGCATTCCAAGGAAAGATTAAACTACCAGCTCAGCAGGTGCAGAATGACTGTTTTGCTTCTGAAGGCACCCTGGCATTGTTTTATTCACAGCAATCCAATCATGTGAGAAATCCCCCTAGTAGTTACAGCTACCTGTTGTGTCTTGTATAACATTTGTGAAGCAAATTGGGTGCACTGCTTCTGCCAAGGTAGAGTGCAGAGACAGAGCAGATGTCTACTGCATTTGAACTACCAGCCACAATGGCTATTAGAAGAGTTTAGAGTGGAGCTATGAAATTAAGGACAGCCCTGAAAGAGCACTTTAACAGATCACCAGGAGGGATGTTAGTGTATAGTTATTTAAACAATTAACCGATAAGACTGGGCTTATCAGTTAATCCAAACCACTTCACCTACTCTCCCCACCTTGGTATCAGCTAGTATCCACAGAGAGCTGGCTTAAAAGCCAGCTCCCCATGAGCACCGGATCCCTCAGAGCTTCCATCACCTCCCCCATGCTGCTGCCTCTGATAGAGGCATCAGCACAGAGTGTGAGGGGAGCAGGTGAGAAGCCTGTAATCTCTCCCCCCGCCCACTGCCTTCCACAGAGGCAAGGCGGGGCAGGGGAGGGAGCTGGTGCTCTGGGGGAGCTGGCTTAAAAGCCAGCTTCCCATGAGCACTGGCTTTATGGCGCCACCCTCCCCACGCTGCTGCCTCTCTATCAGAGGCAGCAGGTCCCAAGCAGCCTCCGTCCATGGGGAGCTTAGCCCCCACCGGCAGATAGACTTCTGCCACTCCGCACTGCTGCCTCTGGTAGTTTTGGTGTGGTTACGCGATTATTAAGCTACATCTAATATCCCTAAATCATCATAGTAGCACAATAAGACTGCTCTACGTAGCCCTGAAGTTCTGGGGCCTGTTAAGAATGGTGTACACCAAGCAATACAATTACATAGCTGTCTTACAACGAACCAACAAATTGATTCTGTTCTCATCAACCTTTACACACTACTACATGTTCACCGGACTATGAGGCGTGTAGTGCTTCCTTCATTTACACATGATCAGGACGTGGAATCTCTGAGTCGGCTGTATGCTTACAAGTATGGAGTACTCCAAGTACAGGCAGTCCCCGGGTTACGTACAAGATAGGGACTATAGGTTTGTTCTTAAGTTGAATTTGTATGTAAGTCGGAACTGGTACATGTTGTACCCCAGGTGTCCCCGATTCAGCCGCTGCTGAAACTGACCAGCGGCTGACTACAGGAAGCCCGAGGCAGAGCTGCTTTGCCCCTGGCTTCCTGGAATCAGCCGCTGATCAGTTTCAGCAGCAGCTGACTTGGGGACACCTGGGGTAGAGCAGCTGGGGTGCTGCCAGGTTGGTCCCCGCAGCACCGAGGTGCGGCGCTACGGGGACCAACCCGGCAGCATCCCAGCTGCTCTGTCCCAGGCATCCAGATTCAGCCGCTGTTGAAACTGACCAGCAGCAGCTGAATCGGACACGCCTGGGGCAGAGCAGCTGGAGTGTGCTGGGTTGGTCTGGTAGCACTGACCCTTGGCGCAGCGGGACCAACCCGGCAGCACCCCAGCTGTTCTTGGGGACGCCTGGGGCAGAGCAGCTGGGGTTCTGCTGGGTTGGTCCTGCAGTGCCGCTCCTCGGCGCTACTGGACCAACCGGCAGCACCCAGCTGCTCAGGCGTCCCCAAATCAGCCGCTGCTGAAACTGACCAGCGGCTGATTCCAGGAAGCCGGGGCAGAGCAGCTCTGCCTCGGGCTTCCTGGAATCAGCCGCTGGTCAGTTTCAGCAGCAGCTGGGGACGCCTGGGGCAGAGCAGCTGGGGTGCTGCCGGGTTGGTCCAGTAGCGCGCGCACCGGTGCTGTGGGACCAACCCGGCAGCCCCCAGCTGCTCTACCCCAGGCGGCGTCGGCGAGAAAGCCTGGTCTGCTGGGGAGGGGCGCACTAGCTGCGCCCCAGCAGACCAGGCTTTCTCGCCATGAGGACGGGGCGGCGGGACCGCCGCGGTGCGTCTCGGCAGTCTGCTGGGGGAGGGGGGGCGCGCAGCTAGTGCGGTTCCCTCACCCCGTTCGTAAGTAGGGATCCGACATAAGTCGGATCCACGTAAACCGGGGACTGCCTGTACTGCAGAGCATGTGGGGAACAAATAGTTTATCTTCAAAAATAGAAATCTGACTGACAAAAGCAGTGAAAAAAGTGCTAAAAATATAATACAAACCTCCCGCACAAAAGTTTACCAAATGGAACTTTATATTTAGAACAGCAAACAGTTTTTTTTGTCCATTTCAGTGCAGAAATGGAGTCAATTTTCGCTACCCATACACCAATCAGTGCCTTGATTACAATAGTAAGTGATGGAGACATCCTTTTGAGGTCTTTGCCAGAAAGGCTGGATGTTCTGTACTCACTCATCTTCAAGAAGATACTGAGTGCATTCTTGAATGAAATTTGTATGGGGAAGGTTTTGGGGAAGACTGTACAGTTCTATCAAATAATGCTGAGGACTCCAAGAAAAATCAGAAGGGCCCTACTCTCTAAATCTAGCAAACGTGCCATTTTCAGAAGATTCTGAACTGTGCAGTAATCCGAGGTCTTGTTGCTTAGGGGTAAGGGGCTTGCAATCCTTCTATTTAAAGGGGAAAAAGCACACACTGAATCTGTCCTTGCTGGACATGTATGAATCTAAACCCATTAGTATCAAGACACTGTCCGCTAGGGCAGGAGGGGTGCAAAAAGGAAAATAAGGCCTAGCTTTAATATTTGAGACACTTTTGCCAAAGAAACTCCCTATGTCACACAGCAAGTCCCCACGCTCTAGCAACTGCATGAAATTGACAGAAGCAGACACTTATCTATAGGCACCAATACCAAAGGCTGATGTTCTTGCTGCTACCTACAAATGACATGAGAACAGCCTTCCTGATTATATAAATACTGCCACAATTCTTCGCACTTTTTGTATAAGCCCTCGGCTTGAGCTGCATTTTGTCCCGAAAGATCAGGAAGCTCGTAACAAAATCTCCAGCCACTGTTAACCAAAAAAGCCCAAATATTTTTCCAGGTATTTTTCTTAGTATCTTATTTTCTGTCTAAGGAAAGTCAAATGAAGAGTCTCAAATCTTAGTCCTGGCTGCTGTTTCCTGCCATCTAACTTGTAGCGAAGCAGCAGCATCTTCAAACAAGCTGTAATTTTGCTAAAGTCACTAAATATCCACAGTGGACTAAAGATACAAATACAGTGCAGTAATATGTTAAAACATTCATGAAAAACTAAAGAAGATTTGACAAAGCAAGGAAACTATATCTCTACTTGTTTCATTTAAATTACGATGGCTCAAAGTAGCATTTTTCTTCTACACAGTGACGTTTCAAAGCTGTATTAAGTCAATGTTCAGCTGTAAAGTTTTGAAAGAAGCAACCAGAATGTTTTGTTCAGTTACGACTATTTCAGAGTTATGAACTAATGAGGCTAATTGAGTGGGCTGGAAGTGTCCCATACTTAGCTTTTGATGGAAATGAGGTATTGGATATATAGAAAGCTGATTTTATAATGGGCCATCCAGTTAATGTCTTTGTTCAAGCCCAGGGAATCAGTGTCAAAATTGCATATGAAGGTCAATTCTGCACTCTCTCTCTTTAATTGGCTTGTGAAATTCTTTTGTAGAAGAATGGCTACTTTTAAATCTAAGATTGAGTGCCCAAGCGGATTAAAATATTCCCCTACAGGTTTATGTGTGTTACTATTTTGGATATCTGACTTGCGTCCATGTATCCTGTGTCAGAGACTGTCCAGTTTAGCCAATATACATGGCAAGGAGGCATTGCTGGCACTTGATGGCATATATCAGGATGTGCAGTTGTATGAGCCTCTGATGTGGCAAGGTCCCATGTTGGTATCACTTGTATACATGTGTGGTTGGAGTTGACAACAGGTTTTATCACAGGGGTAGGTTCCTGGGTGAGTGTGTCTGAGGTGTAATGTGAGACTTCCACCATTTCCTTGTTATTTCCTCCATTTCCTTCCCTTTCAGTAATTCCAGTCTAACTTGATGGTGCTGAACACCACCTTAAGAAGAGCTACAAAATTCTATAAATATAAAAGTCACCTTTAAGCTGTTACAAGGAAGAGCCTCACAGCATGTATAGCTATGCCAACCATATGCCCCAGATTTTCCAGGACAGTCCAGATTTTAAATACTTTGTCCTGTTGTCCCCATAAAGCATTGAAGTCTCCCAGAAATTCTAATATTTTGGCGGGGAGAGAAGAGGGTCCCCACCGGAACCAGCTAGCGGAAGCCTAAAAGCAGCACAAAAGCAAGTGCCGCGCCCCATGCTGAGACTCCTCACTCACCGCCCTGCCCACACCTTTGTTAAATCATGTGTCCCGATTTTCAGTGCAGAAAATATGGTCACCATACGTATGGCTCCTATGCTGGAATCACTACACACAGAAACCCCAATAGCATCAACAGGAGCCCTAGAAGAGGGCTCCCCCACACCTCCAAAGCATTACAGTGTGATGGCATAATTCAAAGTATATACAAGCCAAAGAAGCGGTACAAAGCTTAAAGTGGTGGCTATTCCCACCTCAGGGGCAGTAACATGTTACATGTGACTAACAGAGACAATTATTTATACAGCCGACCACAGGGTTTCACAGATGGATCTACATCCACAGCCTTCTTCCCTAGAATACGGTTGACACTTAACCAAAAAAAAAAAAAAATCACAGAAAATTTTTATAATCAATTTCACTTATTCTGGTAAAACCGAAATAAGAATTCCCCCAAATGGCAATGCCCCTCATTGGCCTCGCAACATCTCCCACCCTCCGCGCCTGCCCCCTCCGCCGCAGCTCTTCCCTCCCCTCCCCTCCGCCGCAGCTCTTCCCCTCCCCGGCCGCCCGCCCCCTCCGCCGCAGCTCTTCCCCTCCCCGGCCGGCTGCCCCCTCCGCCGCAGCTCTTCCTCCCCCCGCCGGCTCCGCCCTCCGCCGCAGCTCTTCCCCCCCCGGCCCGCCCCCTCCGCCGCAGCTCCCCCCTCCGCCGCAGCTCTTCCTCCCCGCCGCCGCCCTCCGCCGCAGCTCTTCCTCCCCGCCGGCCTCCCCCTCCGCCGCAGCTCTTCCTCCCCGCCGGCCCGCCCCTCCGCCGCAGCTCTTCCTCCCCGCCGGCCCGCCCCCTCCGCCGCAGCTCTTCCCCTCCCCCGCCGGCCTCCCCTCCGCCGCAGCTCTTCCTCCCCGCCGGCCTCCCCCTCCGCCGCAGCTCTTCCTCCGGCTCGCCCCCTCCGCCGCAGCTCTTCCTCCCCGCCGGCCTCCCCCTCCGCCGCAGCTCTTCCTCCCCCGCCGGCCTCCCCCTCCGCCGCAGCTCTTCCTCCCCGCCGGCCTGCCCCCTCCGCCGCAGCTCTTCCTCCCCTCGCCGGCCCCCTCCGCCGCAGCTCTTCCCCGCAGCCTTCCCCCCTCCGCCGCAGCTCTTCCTCCCGCCCCCCCTCCGCCGCAGCTCTTCCCCCCGCCGGCCGCCCTCCCCTCCGCCGCAGCTCTTCTCCTCCCCCCGCAGCACCTCCTCCCGGCCTCCCCCCCACGCAGGGCAGGGGCCCGCTACCTTTCTCCTCCCGGCTGTCCGCCGCCATCCCGCCGCCTCCCGTCTCGGGCCGGCGCTCTGCTCGCGGGGCGGGGCGGGGCGGGGCGGGGCGCGGGGGCTCGCGGGCCGGAGCCGGCTGCAGAACGCCTGGCAGGTCGGCCCCTAAGATGGAGGCTGCTTCCTGCGCGAGACAATCCCCCTCCCACAAGGCACCGCTTTGTTTACGCCACTGGCGTCACAATGCAGGCTGCGCGTGACCTCACCGCGTAGCGTCTGCCCGGAAGGGCTCCCGGCGGGTCGCGAGGGGGGAAATGGCCTGGCCACGTGACTGCGCAGGGCACCCTTGGCCGCCGCCATTATGCGCCTGGGCTGGGCTCGGCTCAAGCTGAGCGCTACGCCCCGCCCCTTTCCTGAGGCCACGCCCCCGCTCCCGGCCGCTCCACGCCTTCCAGCCCCGCCCCAGCCCCAAGCGCTCACTGTCACTGAGCTGGGGGGGGCGGGCTCGGCTGGGGCAGGGGATGTGGGGTGCGGGCTCTGGGGGGAGGTGTGGGCTCTGGGGGCAGGGGATGTGGGGTGCAGGCTCTGGGGAGGGTGTGGCTCTGGGGGCAGGGGATGTGGGGTGCGGGCTCTGGGGGCAGGCTCGGCTGGGGCAGGGGATGTGGGGTGTGGGCTCTGGGGGCAGGGGATGTGGGGCGGGGTCTGGGGGAGGTGGGGTGCGGGCTCTGGGGGCAGGGGATGTGGGGTGCGGGCTCTGGGGGAGGGTGTGGGCTCTGGGGGGCAGGGGATGTGGGGTGGGCTCTGGGGGAGGGTGTGGGCTCTGGGGGGCAGGGGATGTGGGGTGCGGGCTCTGGGGCGGGCTCGGCTGGGGCAGGGGATGTGGGGTGCGGGCTCTGGGGAGGTGTGGGCTCTGGGGGCAGGGATGTGGGGTGCGGGCTCTGGGGCGGGCTCGGCTGGGGCAGGGGATGTGGGTGCGGGCTCTGGGGTGCGGGCTCGGCTGGGGCAGGGGATGTGGGGTGCGGGCTCTGGGGGTGCGGGCTCGGCTGGGGCAGGGGATGTGGGGTGCGGGCTCTGGGGGCGGGGTGGGCTCTGGGGGCAGGGATGTGGGCGGGGCGGGCTCTGGGGCGGGGGGTGTGGGCTCTGGGGGCAGGGGATGTGGGGCGGGCTCTGGGGGAGGGGTGTGGGCTCTGGGGGCAGGGATGTGGGTGCGGGCTCTGGGGCGGGCTCGGCTGGGGCAGGGGATGTGGGGCGGGGTCTGGGGGGGGGGGGGGGGGGGGGGGGGGGGGGGGGCAGGGGATGTGGGTGCGGGCTCTGGGGAGGGTGTGGGCTCTGGGGGCAGGGGATGTGGGGTGCGGGCTCTGGGAGGGGTGTGGGCTCTGGGGGCAGGGGATGTGGGTGCGGGCTCTGGGGCGGGCTCGGCTGGGGCAGGGGATGTGGGGTGCGGGCTCTGGGGAGGGTGTGGGCTCTGGGGGCAGGGGATGTGGGGTGCGGGCTCTGGGGGCGGGCTCGGCTGGGGCAGGGGATGTGGGGTGCGGGCTCTGGGGGTGCGGGCTCGGCTGGGGCAGGGATGTGGGTGCGGGCTCTGGGGTGCGGGCTCGGCTGGGGCAGGGATGTGGGGCGGGCTCTGGGGCGGGGTGTGGGCTCTGGGGGCAGGGGATGTGGGGCGGGGTGCGGGCTCTGGGGCGGGGCGGGCTCTGGGGGCAGGGGATGTGGGGCGGGCTCTGGGAGGGGGTGGGGTGCGGGCTCTGGGGGCAGGGGATGTGGGGTGCGGGCTCTGGGTGCGGGTCGGCTGGGGCAGGGGATGTGGGGTGCGGGCTCTGGGAGGGGTGGGGTGCGGGCTCGGGGGCAGGGGATGTGGGGTGCGGGCTCTGGGGGGCAGGGATGTGGGCTCTGGGGGCAGGGGATGTGGGGGCGGGGCGGGCTCTGGGGGCAGGGATGTGGTGCTGGGGCGGGCGGGCTCTGGGGCAGGGGATGTGGGGTGCGGGCTCTGGGAGGGGGTGGGGTGCGGGCTCTGGGGGCAGGGGATGTGGGGTGCGGGCTCTGGGGGTGCGGGCTCGGCTGGGGCAGGGGATGTGGGGTGCGGGCTCTGGGAGGGGTGGGGTGCGGGCTCGGGGCAGGGGATGTGGGGTGCGGGCTCTGGGAGGTGGGAGTGCGGGGTCGGCTGGGGCAGGGGATGTGGGGTGCGGGCTCTGGGGCGGGGCGGGCTCTGGGGGCAGGGGATGTGGGGTGCGGGCTCTGGGAGGGGGTGGGGTGCGGGCTCTGGGGGCAGGGATGTGGGGTGTGGGCTCTGGGAGGGGTGGGAGCGGGGTTGGCTGGGGCAGGGGATGTGGGGTGCGGGCTCGGCTGGGGCAGGAATGTGGGGTGCGGGCTCGGGGGTGGGGTGCGGGCTCGGCTGGGGCAGGGAATGTGGGGTGCGGGCTCTGGGAGGGGGTGGGGTGCGGGCTCGGCTGGGGCAGGGAATGTGGGGTGCGGGCTCTGTCCGCAGCGGGCCTGGGTGCACCACAGGCAGAGGCTGCTTCAACCTGTGTCTGATCATTCTGTTTTTTACTATAGTTGTAACCCGTTAGCCTGGTACTGAACTTAAGCTTACAGCTCTTTAATTGCCAGGATTGCTTTTGGAGCCCTTTTAAAATTCCCATGGCAGTAGGTATCCTCAGTCACCTGTCAAAGAAACTGATTTAAATGAAAAGTTACATACCCCAGATAGTAGCTCTGCAATTTTGTATTTGTATTTTGCCTTCAAAATGGCATCTGGTCCTGCTGACTCGTATTGCTGTTTCACATATCAGTTTCTCCCAAAACTTTCTCTACACATACCTCAAGCTGGAATGGTTCCTCAGATTTGTCATCTTAAAAAGAATGGCTCAGGTGTGGGAATCTCCCTCACATCCTCGGCAGCGAAGACTGATGGAAAGAATTTATTTATCTTCTCCGTTATGGCCTTGTCTTCCTTGACTGTTCCTTTAGCACCTTGATCGTCTAGTGGCCCCACTGATCGCTTGACAGGCGCTCTGCTTCTGATGCACTTTAAAAATGTTTGCTACTAGTTTCTGAGTCTTTTGCTATGTTGTTATACAGTTGTCAGAATGTGAAACTTTGGAATACCCACTCCAGTACCGTGTCAGCTTGATCTTCATCTGGCCCCAGTTCTTAGCACTGTTCAGTTTTACAGGTGGACCAATGGTTATTACACGACAGATAAGATGTGAGGATGCTAAGTGCGAGTAAATGACTAATTGGATACTCAATACAATTTGCATCGAGTACACAGTTAATCGGGTCCCTGACTGCTGCTCCTCTGACTTAAATGTAGTAAGAGCCGGGTAGCATTTAAAAGGCAATGCTGCTGTGCCTCTCCCTTCCCTGCCCAGGACCAGCTTCTGCTTCTCCCCCTTCCCCACCTGGCTGTCTCTGATATAGAGGCAGCAAGGGGAGGGGATCTGAGTAGTCCCTAATAAGATGAGCCAGATTTTCAGCCTAGTATTGATTGGGCTTTTGTTTTTGTTCCCAGAATTTGCAGACACAACAATTTGCGGAGGCAAGTTATTTGCTGCTGTAATGAAGGTCTCGTGAACATAGAAATCTGATTTGCTGGTGTAGATGTTTATACATCTAGATCCAAATAGTGCCTGTAATTATTTCTGCTTGCAATTCACAGGTACAAAAGCAGAGGACAGTGTTTGACCAACCAGATCAATGTTTACAGATGACATCTAATAAGATTAAAAAACAAATAAACAGGGACCTAAAGTTAGGCTCTTAACTCCATATTTAAGCACATCAGTAAATAGCCTGTTTTTTAAAAGTTGTCAGCTCCCCAAGCTCTGTTTACTTCTTTGGGAGATGCAGGGGGCTCAACTAGGAATGTAAGTGACTAGTCGACTATCCAATAAGCATAAGCTTATCGAATAGTTGAGTAGTGATTTGACTAGTTGCTTCACCTGTGTTGCCTATATCAGAGAGAGGCAGCAAGCTGGGGGAGCTGTACCTGGTTCTGGGGGGCACTGGCTTAAAAGCCGGCTGTCCCCAGCACTATCTCCGTGGGGAGGAGGCAGGGTCCCCGCTCGCGCGGGTTCCCACTGTGGCTGCTTCAGCCTTTGAAATGTACAAGAGCCCTGTGGGTGGGGCGCAGAGTGGACTCATGTACATTTCAAAGGCTGAAGCGGCCTCAGTGGGAACATGGAGCCAGCGGGAACTGCTTGAGTCCCCACTGGCCTTGTGCTCCCTGTGGCGTGTCTCCCCCCTCCCCCCCTTTGCTGCCTCTGAGCCAGTTCCCCGCAGCACCATCTCTGGGGTGTCGCCTGCTCCTCTCTGCTGCCTCTATCCCCCCACAGACAGGGTCGTCTGCTACCAAGAAGCCCCTGTTCGCAGCAGCCAGGGCTGGCAGTGTGGGTAGCTCCCAGAGCCAGCATGAGCCAGGACTGCTCAGTTCCAGCTCAAGTTGGCTCCTGGAGCTACCCCCCGCTGAGGCTCTGCAGAGCGGTGCTATTGACTAATCGTTTAGTCGATATTGTTTCGACTATATGATTAGTCTGATAACTGGATTTTAACAGCCTTAAGCTCAACATTTTTGGAAATCGAGTTGCCTGTTCGGAAGTCTTCATATGGATTTTAAACTAAGCTTCCTATTTTTTGAAAATCTTGACCTGGAGTAGTAACATCTGGGGACGAATGAGTGTGCTAACGTCCATTACTACTTCTTCCAGGATAGTAATCTTACAAATGCTGTGTTGGTCTGAATCCATAAGGTTATTATAGTCAGAATCCACCTAATCTAATTGCATTGCTTGAATCAACAGCATTCAGCCAGTCCCTAACGACAGTCTTATCTTTAATTAATTAATTAAATTAATGTGTTATTTTCCTTTCCCTTCCTGAGAAGTAATAATATGTTAATACAGTCTAACGGCCAATTATTTTGCTTATAATTATTTTGTATGTGTGATGACAACATGTGCCAACACCTATCAATTTAAGGAAGAGGTTGCTGACAGATTTAGTTCCATTGATTTACACTATCAACTTAGATGGTAGGAAGCCTATTTACTCCAGCTAAGGATATAACCTTTCATGTTTTTACTCTCCTGTGTGACTGGAGCAGCTATCACACCATTGGGCCAGAAGGGGCCCAAGTGTGGAGAAAGGGACAGCTATCTACTATAGATTTCAGAGAGTTTGTCTGCCTGTCTCCCACTCGGGGGACATGCACCCCTGTCCCGGCTGTACTTTCTCATGGAGAGGCACGTCTCACCTGGCCAAAGCTGCTGCGGTGAGAGAGGGCTTGGGTCGTTCTCTGTTCCCGGGGCAGCTGCATCCTGAACCAATGATTAAAATGTAGAAAAACAAAAATTATTCAAGCTATTAAGGACTTGACCAATGCTGGGTAAATCTTCTAGTGATGTAATTTACTGAAAGCAGCATCCATTCTGACTTGTTCCCGAGGAAGATGCAGGAGATGAATGAGCTCAATTCAATGTAAGTTGCCTCTAAAGAGCTCGCCTCTGTATAAAACCTGGTTCCACTTTTCTCCTGGTTCCACTTTTCTCCATGTTCCTGTCAGGTATGGTTCAAGTGGCATAACCCCTGAACATTTGTATCAGGATAAAGATGTGATTTATTCCTACACAGGAAAGGGAGCTACTGTACCAGTATAATGCACCTTGATTCTGGTGTAACCAGCTCCATGGTAAGACTTTTAGTGGTATCATTATCTTGCTTAAGAAAAAACACACATCCCTCATAAAATATGCTGATAGCAGGCCTACATCTCTCTTCCAAGCAAATTTAAAGAGTGTTGGGATTTTGTATATTTTACTGATGGGGTGACTTAGATTTTGGAAGGTCAAGTAAATTGATAACACCAGGAAAGTTTAGAGAGATACAAACTCTAAAGACAATACCAAGTTGCAGAACAGTCTAAAGGATTTAAACTCTGTGTTTCCCATTACAATTCTTCCCTTATGTAGGCTGAATAAGTCAATCCTGAATAGGATCCTATCATTTGTATATACCCAAGATAATATAAAGCAGTTTGTTTCTGTTATGTCAATCCCATACCCACCAAAAGATGGCAGCATTTTACATTTGATGTACAGTTTTTTTCACAAATCAGTATACACAGATTTTCCTTGCTATAACATTTTTAAAAAACTCCACCGTGTTGAAATCTCTATATTTTCTTTCACACCCTTCTTCTGCTGCAGGATTGATTTTTCTGAAGTATGGGTCATGATTCAGCAGAACGCTTAGCACCTGCCTAATTTTAAGCATCTACTTAAATCTCACTGAAGTCACTAGGTCCTAATTGAGCCATAAGAACGACCATAAATGGGTCAGACCAAAGGTCTATCTAACTTAGTGTCCTGTCTGCCAACAGGAGCCAATGCCAGCCAGAGGAAATTAACAGAACAGTAAATCATCAAGTGATCCCTCCCCTACATTCCAGAAAGTAAATTTGGGATTAAGTGCTTGTCTGAATCAGGGCACGGTTATATCTGATTATTTTCTAGTGCTGTGTCTAGAGACAGATTTATGCAGCACTGGAATTGAGGGCGGAGATGGTCCCCCAAAATAAGGATGGTTTACAAGTGTGAGCTTTGTTTCTTCTGCTGGTGACAGTGAATTTCGGGTTACACCTATATTATTCCCTGGCCCCTCCCCACTGGATTGGTATGAATGTTGCTGATAAAAGGTGCCACACACATCTGTTTGAAGACATAGATTTCTTAGCTGTCACCTCTTTGTACACAATTGTCCGACAGTATACAAGCAGACTGTCTAGCACAAATATGGCAGGGGTTAAAAAATAGGACCGGGAAGACCAATTAGTTGCATGGTACCATGATGGATATTGTCATTAAACAGAAGACGACAAATATCACCTAACACTATTCACAAAGTGAACTCATTAGCAATAAAGACTTGTGTCCAGAACCAGAAACTGCTTTGCCCCTACATCTGATGGAAATATGTATACAGGAGCTGGCAATCACAGATGGATTTAGTGTCTCAAAGTTGGAAGCCCCATACAGAGCAAGACTGTCTCATGGAAATAATGAATGTAATTTTGGGAAATTAAATGTAGGTGACATATGGTGGAAATGTGAAATTTAAAATTTTTAGAGAGAGGGGTTTCTGAGGGGGAAAAAAACCCAAGGCAAATGGCTCAGTGCCAGCAGTCGCCAGTGAGAATAATGAAAGCTTCTGAGGGCTGAGTCCTCCTAAAAATCTGTGTGGAAGGTTTGTTGGATATGAGATCAGAAATCTGTCACTAGTACCAATCTGAACATTGTAATTTGGGCCAGTGTACATTTTTGACAGGAAAATTCCTCATCCGGGGAAATAAAGCAGCACTAATCTGGCAAATTTATTTGTAAAAAAAATTGGCAGCCACCCAGATGTTGACAGAGTTGGAAGCAGTCCCAGTTGAGATGGATTAGTGGGCTGACCTCAGGCTAATGGTCAAACTTGTAGGATAAACGCAATTCCTTATGTATTTCTGCAGTGCATGTACAGAGGGCGCATGTATATATGCATTTGTGTATATCCCCACAAGTCTTCATGCTGCAACAAACATTTGAATCACAGCAGCCTGACACAATATGCCATGCATCTCCTTATCAGGGTGACATGCATACATATCTAATAACTTGTGTGACACCCTGCTCTCTGTGTTCACCCATTTGTAAGATTATGATAAATTTTGGACAAAGTACGCCTTGTGAGATATCATTTGAAAAAGCCATAATCTGCTGAATATCATGATCCTGTTGAAATATGTAGAGCAACCCTACACGTGTAAGCAATAAGATTCTATTGTATAATTGTTAGTGAAATGTGTTATAATTCTGGGTAACAGCCAAACTGTTTTTTTCAGAGACAAAGACACAGTGGCACTCCAGCTAGGTATTACAGGCCCATTACCTGCGTAAGGGGCCATTTTCCAGCAGGTGGAAAGGAGTAAATAAGAAATTTACATCTCATCACAGGGATGGGTTGTGAAACCTCATGTCCACAAAAGACCACTTGTTGCCTGCACCTGAGCTGGGGGTAATCCTTAAAGGAGGGAGAGTTGTATAAGAATGGAAAACAAAGGCCTCCAACCCACCTCTGCTCCTCTCTTTCTGTTCATGACATCAATAAATACTAGGACATTGAAACAAGGGGGAAAGGTCCCAGCCTGAAAGGAAATCCAGCCTGTGAACTGCTAGGGTATGTTTACACTATGAAGCTATTTTGGAATACCGGAAGTATCCCGAAATAGCTATTCCACATCTATTGAAGCAGCCTGTTATTTCGAAATAGATTTTGAAATAACGGGCAGCTTATTCCAATGTCCCGGTAACCCTCATTCCATGAGGATTAAGAGGCATTTTGGAATAGCGAGTTATTTTAAAATTTGGTGCTGTGTAGACAGCACCAAATTACAAAATAAGCCATTTTGAAATAGCATCAAAATAAGCTATGCAATCTAGCCCAATATGTGGTCTTTTAGCAGCAGCCAATGCCCGGTGCTTCAGAGGGAATGAACAGACTGGGGCAGTCATTGAGTGTTCCATTCCCTTGTCATCCATCATTGATGGACCTATCCTCTATGAACTTATCTTATTCTTTTTTGAACCCTGTTATACTTTCAGCCTTCACAACATCCCCTGGCAATGAGTTCCACAGGTAGACTGTGTGTTGTTTGGAAAAAAATACTTTTGTTTGTTTTAAACCTGCTGGCTTTTAATTTCATTGAGGGATCCCTGGTTCTTGTGTTATGTGAAAAGGTAAAAATCACTTCCTTAATCACTTTCTCCACACTATTCAGGGTTGTATAGACTTCTTTCATACACCCGCCCCTCCTAGTTATCTCTTTTCCAAGCTGAAAAAACCCCAGACTTTTTAACCACTCCTCATATGGAAGCTGTTCCATGCTCTTAATTATTTGTGTTGCCTTTCTTTGAACCTTTTCCACTTCTAATAGATCTTTTTTTGAGATACATCCAGATAATCCCAGCAGCCTGCATCCGTACACTGTGGAGGAAGGGTGAAAATCCGTTATGGTCCTTATCAGTCTGCCCTGGGGAAAAATCTTCAAGTCCCATACATGGCGATCAGTTAGATATTGGGCGTGTGAGCAAGAACCAGTCAGCCCAGCACCCGAGTCAACATGCTTGGGGCCACCTTAAACATCTGGTCCTCCCTCCCAATATGCCATCTCCAGTCATGGCTATCCCTAATGCTTAAAAGCCAGGAGATTAAAATCCCTTCCAGAATACACTGGAAAGGGTGTGTGTGAATTCCTTCCTGACCCCTGATAGTGTCTGGGTGAAACTTTAAAGCATGAGCGTAGGAACATAAGACATCAATCCAGAAGTGAGCCTAGGTCTGTTGAGACAATGACAAACAACTCTGTCCTACAATCAGCCTTTTAAAATTTGTCCAGCTCTCCATTTAAAAAGCTAATAAAGTTGTTTGGCCCTGCAACTCCTATTGGGAGGCTGTTACAGAACCTCACCCCTCTGATAGTTAGAAAATTCTAATTGCAGCCTGAATTTGTTCTGGCTGCTTTATATCCTTTTGTTCTTGTGCTGCCATTGTCCTGTGGCTTAAATAACTCTATGAGGTCTGACCCATTGACTTCAGTGGACTCTGATTTACACAAATCTAGGATCTGGCTCCCTAATATTCAACAAAGGGGCAATGATTTACTCTGGTGATGGTGCGTATAAATATCAATCAATCAATCAATCAGCAGAAAGTCATTTCCATCTGTCTCAGGAAAGGAGCAGTGAAGATGGGTCCTCCAAGCCTGTCTAGAAAGGCTGCAGGGAAGGAACCAATCAGAACCCAGCAAGCCTCAGATAAAAGGAGCTGCAGGGCCTCCCCTCCTCAGTTACTGCTAGCTAGGGGGCAGAAAGGTGAGGAAGGGTGGGAAGCTAGTGGGAAATCCTCAGGAGATGAGCAGCTGGAAGAGACTCTGCTCAAGCTGGGGGAAAAAAACCGGAGACCCTTGAGTTAAAAGGGAAGGGGCTATGTGGGAAGTGGTGCCCACAGCTAGTACAGGAAGCAGCATGTGGCAGGAACTAGAAAAGTGTGGGTCAGAGTCATTCTCCCCCCCATTGGCAGGGTTCCCGAAGTCCTGAGTAGGAGCTAAAGCTTGTTTAAAGACCCAAGCAGACCTTAACAACCTCTCAAGGGAAGCCGTGGGAGCAATATACCTGGGAAGTGGGGGATTGAAAGCTAGCCCAGGAGGGGCACAAGGACAGGCCCTGTTAGATCTTCTACTTCAAAAGGGGTTTGTTCGTCCATGTGTTCGACTGTGTGACCCAGTTAGGGACTGAGCTCCCGGAGAGCTGCCGGGTGAGGGCATCAGTTAACGGGGCACCAGGATCAGAGAGCACAGCTGTGCACCCAGCCCAGAGGTGAGCGCCTCCTGCTGCAGGGCCTAAATGTGGGTTTAGGAGCCCAACGTCAGGTTGCTAGGTTTTTCTATGGACACGCTTAGCCTACCCTAGTTATCCCATCCCATGGGACAGCGCATGCTTTCGTTATGCCCAGAAATGTCCGTGGGATGTGTGTTCTGGGGGAGTCCCACCCCACTCTGCTGCTGGGAACATTCTCCAGCTCCACCTGGGATGTCACTTGCCGCAAGTGGGGATTAACCCCCCCTCCAACTGTTATGGGGGGAGGATGTGCCTGGTGGGAGAGGCCTGTGGGGAGTACCTGGCAAGGAGGAGGAGGCAGTGGGGCCATGTCCACGCTGTGGGTAGCAGGACAGGACTGAGGGAAGAGGGAACGGTGCTCTTGTGTGCACGTTTGGGGCAGGTAAGGTGAGGTGGAGGGGGTGGGTTGGTTGTTGGGGAAGGAAACGCAAGATGTAACAAATAGGAGAGGAGTGTAGCGGGTGAGAGGTTATGGAAGAGGTAAGAATGAGGTAGCTACTTCTCTTCAGTTTCTCAGGGCACATCTTCACTCGAGTTATTTCAAAATAAGGCGAGCGTCCACACAGAAAGTGTGTGATATCAAAATTATTTTGAAATAATCGGCTTATTCTTTCGAAATAACCCTTCGTTCTACCAGGAACAATGCTTATTTCGAAACTGCTATTTTGAAATAGGGTCAGTGTGAATGCTCAGCTGCTGTTCTTTTGAAATAACGACTCCCCAGAGTCATTTAAAGTAATTACTCCCCAGTGTTTCCTGGGGCTCTACGGCGAGGTAGCACATCCACATTAAGGGAGCCTGCCTCGGACTCTTTTCGAGGCTTCCTAGTAGTGTGGACGTGCTATTTTGAAATAGTTATTTTGGGAGTTATTTTGAAGCAAGTTATTTCAAAATAACCTGGTAGTGTGTAGACAGCTTCTGCGTTGTTTACTGGGAATACCTACTCACTACACTGGGACATTTTGCTCTGTGAGACCAATTAAAGAAACAACTGTAGCTCCCTTTTGGGTTTGGTGTTTTAGTCCCAGCTCACCAGCTACCCCATAGATCACCACACCACTGAACGCTCAGCACTTAGATACACTTTATTTCATGTAAATCTAGGTTTATAAAAGCATAGAGATTTGAGCATAGCAAGCAGAAGTAGTGGAACCAAATGGCTACACATGAAACCAATCCTAACACGTACTCTAGTAGCTAGACTTAATTAACAAGATCCTCCTCTGTCTTTTACAGTGTTGCTCACCCAAAATCCTTGGCTGTGTTTTACTGTCAGGCAGGCTGTGTTCACCCTTTTGGGAGACGACTACTGTCAGCTTGTTCCTGGGGAAGGTTTCCATGTGTCTTTTTTAACCCGTTAGATATACCAGTCCCACGTTGTGCCTTTCCTCATGCAGCAGGCAGTGTCCTCTTTGTACATCTTGGAGAGTTGTCCTTGGAGATTTTGAAATCTTTCACTTTGCAACTGGCTTAATGTGCAAATATGCCTGTGCTGTCAGGCTTACAATACATAGTATGCAAATGGCCAGACAGGTGACTATCACCTGCTGCCCGAAAGGAACATGTCTGAGTTACATCACTTCCTGGAAACCTGCCTCAACACCAAGATTTTACGAACATAATTCTCAGCATAGATGCCTAGCTCCTTAGATTATCCACACATGTCACAATGATGACAATGAGCAGTGGGCTCCTGGCTTTCCGTAGGGGCCCCGCATGCCCCTTTGGGAAGTCGTATACATACATCTGACCCAAGGGGTCCCTATAAAACCTGTAGTCAGGTCTCCAAGATGCTGGAAGAAGGCAGGTGGTGTTGGACTCGGCACGTCACTAGCTTCTGTCATCTGGCTGGGGCATGGCACGTTAGGTGGCAGTCTGAGCTTCTTGTAGCTGGTGAGTAGGGTGCCCAGCAGTGCCCAGTTTTCCTTCCCTTGCTAGGAGGGGTCTGGATCACATATGGGGCTCTGGAGTCTCTGTGCTTCTAGGACTGTTAAGCTGGAAAGGGATATTGATCGTGTGGGTCCCAGTGCTATCCAATAGGGCAGTTCGGACCTGTGTGAGTTTCTCTGGTGAGTCGGCGAAGAGCTGTTGGCAATGGATGGGGGCTGGGTGGGGGAATTCTGCATAAACAAACCACTGTTGTCTGGAGAAGAGCTAGGGGCAGCTTGGGAGTGGCTACAGCAGAAGCGAAAAGGCCGTTGGGTGGCTTCTGGGCTCTACAGGAGCAGGATCCTCTAACTCTGCAGCCACCGCTTTCTGCCATCAACCTTCCCTTTGCTTTGGTTGCCGCGGAAGGAGAGTGGCGCGGATCTCCGCGAGCGTCTCGGTGGTGGGAAGAGGGGGTGTTTCTCCCACTGGGAGGTTGTCCTAGGGTGAGCTGGCCCTCTCAGGCAGCGAGGGCCTAGCCTCGCATGTGCCGAGCAAATCCCGCCACCCCAGCTGGATGGAACGAATGCAGAGCTTGTTTTGGGGTGGCCAACTTTCTCATCACGCACATTTGCGCACTCTAGTCCCACCCCTTCCCTGAGGCCTGCCCTCTGCTCATGACATTGTCTCTCCTCGGGGGCTTGCTCTCCTCCACCCTCCCTTGCTTCCCCCAGGCAGGGGGGTGGAGTGTGTGTGTGTGTGTGGGGGGGGGGGCTCTAACTGGGGATACAGGCTGTAGGGTGGGGCCTGAAAGGAGGTGTTCATGATGCAGGAGGGGGCAGGGGAGGCTGCCACAGAGCAGCCTCTGTCGTGGTGGGCCCAAGGGACTATCGAAGAGTCGTGTCACCACTAAAATTTGATGTGGGGTTTGTTACCCGATATCGAACAGCCCTGATGTGGGAGGAGACGGTGAGTTGAGGCAGAGGGTTGGGGCTCAGGGTTGGGGCCTGGGCTTACTTCCGTCGCTCCCAGTCAGCGTGCAGTGAGGCAGCAGGCTTTGTGCTGCGCCCTGGCCTCAGCCAGCAGGTCTGGCACCTGGGCGGGGTGTGTGGGGTGGAGTAAGGAGGTGCCATGTGCTTCTCTCGCCCACAGGCACTGCCCCCCCCCCCCAGCTCCCATTGGCCACAATGCGGAGCCGGTGCTCAGGGCAGAGCGGAGGGCCTCGGAGCTGGCCCTGCTCTCTGCTTCTAGGGTGCAGCGGGGAGCCAGGACACATGGGGACTAGCCTCCATTGGCCTCGCTGCACCACTGACTGGACTTGTAATGGCCCCGTTGGCAGTGCTGACTGGAGTCGCCAGGACCCGGGCACCTGGTCACCCCAGGCTCATGTGATGGGAGCATGCGACAAGAAGCCAGGCTGCTGGGGAGTCCAGGGGCATGCAGAGGCTTTTCCGAGGGAGTGTCGGGAGTGCCCCTTGTAGCTTCCCAGCATTCCCAGCCAGGAGTGCTTATCGTGGGCAGGAGTCTGGGGGGGACAATCCTGCTGGAAAGGTATAACAAGTGGGGTTCCGCAGGGCTCTGTTCAATATCTTCATCAACAATTTAGATATTGGCATAGAAAGTACGCTTATTAAGTTTGCAGATGATACCAAGCTGGGAGGGGTTGCGACTAATCTGGAGGATAGGGTCATAATTCAAAATGATCTGGACAAATTGGAGAAATGGGCTGAGGTAAACAGGATGAAGTTTAATAAAGACAAATGCAAAGTGCTTCACTTAGGAAGGAACAATCTGTTTCACACATACAGAATGGGAAGCGACTGTCTAGGAAGGAGTATGGCAGAAAGGGATCTAGGGGTCATAGTGGGCCACAAGCTGAATATGAGTCAGCAGTGTGATGCTGTTGCAAAAAAAGCAAACATGATTCTGGGAGGCATTAACAGGTGTGTTGTGAGCAAGACACGAGAAGTCATTCTTCCGCTCTACTCTGCGCTGGTTAGGCCTCAGTTGGAGTATTGTGTCCAGTTCTGGGCACCGTATTTCAAGAAAGATGTGGAGAAATTGGAGAGGGTCCAGAGAAGAGCAACAAGAATGATTAAAGGTCTAGAGAACATGAGCTATGAAGGAAGGCTGAAAGAATTGGGTTTGTTTAGTTTGGAAAAGAGAAGACTGAGGGGGAACATGATAGCCGTTTTCAGGTATCTAAAAGGGTGTCATAAGGAGGAGGGAGAAAACTTGTTCATCTTGGCCTCTGAGGATAGAACAAGAAGCAATGGGCTCAAACTGCAGCAAAGGCGATTTAGATTGGACATTAGGAAAAAGTTCCTAACTGTCAGGGTGGTGAAACACTGGAATAAATTGCCCAGGGAGGTTGTGGAATCCCCATCTCTGGAGATATTTAAGAGTAGGTTAGATAAATGTCTATCAGGGATGGTCTAGACAGTATTTGGTCCTGCCATGGGGGCAGGGGACTGGACTCGATGACCTTTCGAGGTCCCTTCCAGTCCTAGTATTCTATGATTCTATGTGGGCAGGAGTCTGGGGGGGAGATGGTTTTTTGCCAGGACGGCTGCAGTGACGTGGAGGGAGGCCATGAGGGAAGGACAGCCCTGCTAAAAGACGGGGAAGAGTTTGAGCTAAGGGGGTTTTATGGATGCTGAAGCCTTAATACTCTAAAGGACTAATTAAGCCGGGGGAGGTGAGCTGGAAGGGGCTGAGTAGGGATTTTGTGGTAACAAGCTACTTATACAAAAGGAGCAGTATCGAGAAGATGTCTGCTGAGGAAGTCTCCTTCCCTAGGGCTATGTCTACACTGCCGTTCTTTTTCGGAAAAAGGTACGCAAATTGCCAACCTTTTTCCAATTCTTTTTTCGGAAGAGGCTTTTCCGACATTTCGTCCATCTACACGGGGCCAAATGTGGGAAAAACCTCCTCTTTCGGAAGAGTCCTTATTCCTCATAAAATGAGGAATACAGGGCTTCCAAAAGAACGCGCCTGCTTTTTCAGAAACTCATCTGAAAAAGCGGACGCATTCTCTGGATGTGTGGCAGAGTTTTTCTCCGATATGCCGGAGAAAAACTCTGCAGTGTAGACATAGCCTAGGAGAGACGGGGAAGCTGAGGCAACCGCAGCAAACCATGGAATCCCTGTGCCCGTCGGCAGTGGAAAAGCTGCGTCCCTCATGTTTGTCCTCCGCACCTTGGCTGGGCTCTGCCTGCTTGGAGAATGTTCTGGAAGCTGGTGGCATCATGAGTTTCAGGGTCAAGCCTCTATGATTTTCCTCCTGATGCTGGTCTGGAAGCTGCAACCTGCCTCAGCTTTGAACTAGGCGCTACAGTTTGTGCATGAGCCTCTTAGAGCTCGAACGCCAGGCTGTCTCATAGGTGTGAGTCACCTCCCACAGCCGTATCACTGCATTTCATGCCGTTCCAAAGAAACACTTAGTACTGGTATGAGAGTAAAATGAAACGGGCCAGGCGCATCCGCGAGTAATTTCATTTGAGGTACCACATGGATGGGTGTGGCTCTTCAGCCATTTGTTTTTCGTATGGCCTCCACAGCATACAGCGCTCTCGGGGAGCGACCCAAGCCAGGAAGTATTAGGTGTCGGAGCACAAATCCACAGCAACAGTCTTACCCCCGGCACTCCACCCTGTGGCCTGTCTCATGTGCTAGCCTACCTCGGAGTGCCCAAAGCCAGTCGCTTGACGAGTGTCTTCCTAAAAGTTAATATACTGCCCCATGGAACAAACGTCTTCATGGCTTCATTTCATGCCCTACAGGAGGTTTACTGAGAACATCTCCACGCTAATCACACTGCCAGGTCAAGTTATCCCTCGATGGCAGTGGACTGATGCCAGCTGGGAACTGGTCTGCTGTTCTTAGCCAATGATGCAAGTAGCTAACTTTCTTTCTGGTATGTTACAACGCTACTTTTTCACAGCAAGGTGCTAATTCTTAGCCATATAAAAAATCCACTTCAAACTGAAGTTAATTTCATCCAACGCCCTCGGCCTTTTTCAGGGCACACTTCATTTTCAATGGGCTGGCTGCCGTTACCTAGTTAAAGCTAGCAGGTAGGTGAGCAAATTCTCCTCAGCATTTTGCCAGTGAGGAGATGATAGAAATGTTTTCTATAGCCAGAGCTCTGTCGACAGCTCTATTTAAAGTAGCCTTAGCATTCAGAGTAGGACACTTGTTCCCTTCTGGCCTGGGATGTTTTTAGCTCTTGACTATACTCACAGCAGGGGAAACGGACAATGCTGATGTGGCTCACTGCCGCCAGCGCTTTGCCTACCCCCTGGCAGTTGGTGGTATGGTGGTGGCCCTAAGGGGATATTATATACATGCCACCCTGAAAGCACAGCCCTTTCTGGTGCTGAGGAGAGGTAACAGTCTTCTTATTGCAGAGGAATCATGTTCCCCTTGGTCTCCTCTATCAGGAGGGGAGATCCAGCCATATCTGATTGGAGAGGGTCACATTTTTTTCAATGGAAGATCATAGAGCTGGAAGAGACCTCAGGAGGTCATCAAGTCCAGCCCCCTGCCCAAGGCAGGACCAATCCCAACTAAATCAACCCAGCCAGGGCTTTGTCAAGCCGAGACTTAAACACCTCTAGGGATGGAGATTCCACCACCTCCCTAGGTAACCCATTCCAGTGCTTCCCCACCCTTCTAGTGAAATAGTTTTTCCTAATATCCAACCTAGACCTCCCCCACTGTAACTTGAGCCCATTGCTCCTTGTTCTGCCATCCGTCACTACTGTGAACAGCCTCTTTGGAACCTCCCTTCAGGAAGCTGCAGGCTGCTCTCAAATCCCCCCTCACTCTTCTCTTCTGCAGACTAAACAAACCCAAATCCCTCAGCCTCTCCTCATAGGTCATGTGCTCCAGCCCCCTCAGCATTTTGGTTGTGCTCTGCTGGACCCTCTGCAATGCGTCCACATCCTTTCTATAGTGGGGGGCCCAGAATTGGACACACTACTCCAGATGTGGCCTCACCAGAGCCGAAAAAAGGGGAATAATCACTTCTCTGGATCTGCTGGCAATGCTCCTCCTAATGCACCCTAATATGCCATTAGCCCTCTTGGCTACAAGGGCACACTGTTGACTCATGTCCAGCTTCTCATCCACTGGAATCCCCAGGGCCTTTTCTGCAGAACAGCTACTTAGCCAGTCGGTCCCCAGCCTGTGACAATGCTTGAGATTCTTCCGTCCCAAGTGCAGGACTCTACACTTGGCCTTGTTGATCCTCATCAAGATGCTGATTCATCAGAACCAAAACCTTCCACAGGAGTGTGCCTCGGACCAACTTGCCTGGCTTTGTTCCAGGACAGCCTAATGGGATTCCTGGTCGGAAGATGAGCTTTGGCCAGGTCCAGTTCTGACACTTTCATGTCCTTGTGCAGACAGCAGCAAGGAGTGGCGGCAGCAGAGGGTTTTGGCTGGAGGCTCTGGCTTCCCTGGCACACCTTGTCTTGGTAACCAGCCAGAGTTGTTGTAATCTAACTGCTTTCTCTCCGGGCTCCTCCTAGAGGCCTCTGCATTTCCTGGCAGGAAGCGGAGACGCCAGCTCTCTTCCCCGGCCCAGCTCTTCTGCAGAGTGTGTGCACACAAGTGATGTCTGGCTTTCGGCAGGAGGACGGGCCATTGGTTAGGATGCCAGCCTGTGACCTCAGGAACCCCGTGTGGCTGCCTAATTGTGCGATGTTGGGCAAATCGCAAGGGTGTGGTGAGGTAGTGGTGACATCATAATATAGATAAGCACCTACAATAGAGGGTTGGAACCAGCTGCAAAATGGGGAGATAGGAAGGAGAACTCGTGTGGAAAAGTTGCACACCGGTTTCTATTTTGAAACCACCTCCTATCACAATGACTTTTTTCCCCAAACCAAACTGATTTTTCTGCCACTGAATGCAACAAAGCGAGCAATGTCCCGAGCTTTGGGGTCCCTCCCACTTTGTTGCCCTGACTCTTCCAAAAGTGCCTAATGCTGGCAAAGTTAATTTCATTTTCCTTTGTCTTGTCCAGAGCTGAAGAGCTTTGTAACGATTACAGAAGCAAGGGAAGGGGGAAGTGAAGAAAAATTGATTCCTCGTAGAGGCAACCAACACTCAAACCACAAGTTTTATTTCAGTGGAAAAACTGGAATCTTTTTTTAATGTGATACATGTAACATGGCTCTTTCGCAAAAATCTTTCAAAATCTTGACCAGGTCTCCCACGGAGGGAGAGATTTGGGGGCAGAAATGGGGCACTGACTTGGGAGGAATTTGGAGGCGTTTCAGCTCTGAAAGAAGCGGCTGTGGGGACCAAAGCAGAAGCCTTTTGGGTGAAGATGAGTTGCCCTGCACCCCCACGTGGGGAACAGCCACGCTGTCTCTGAAGAGGTAAAAACCAAAAGCTGGGTTTCCAAGTCCTGGTGGTGTCTGCCAATTCATGCACGTTGAGGTAAATGTAGACAGATTTGATTGAGGCTATTTAAAAGCCTGGTCTAGGCAGGTCTGTGTATGCTTTTGCAGTAATAACTCAAACAAACATGTTCAGTCAGCACCCAGCTTGGCTTCCAAGTGTAGTGAGACCAGTAGAGCTGGTTGGGAAACTTGTGGCAATGTCTTTCATTGTCAAAATCTCTTGGAAGGAGGTTTGTTTTGGCAAACTTGAATAGGAAGATTTCTCAAGTCCAGGCCTGAGTGTTCAGAGGGGAAAGCGACAAATTGGCCCATCTAATCCAGACTAGCCAATAATGCAATGGTTGGGGCATTCGTGTGGGATATGGGAGACAGAAGCTTAAATCCCTAGAGATCAGCAGTACTTAAAGAGGAAACTTTCAAAAGCATCCAAGTGCTTAGGAGGACAGGGCCATAATTCAAACCGGAGAAATGGTCTGAGGTAAACAGGATGAAGTTCAATAAGGACAAATGCAAAGCGCTCCACTTAGGAAGGAACAATCCGTTTCACACATACAGAATGGGAAGCGACTGTCTAGGAAGGAGTACGGCAGAAAGGGATCTAGGGGTATAGTGGATGACAAATTAAACATGAGTCAACGGTGTGACACAGTTGCAAAAAAAGCAAACATGATTCTGGGAGGCATTCACAGGATTGTTGTGAGCAAGACATGGGAAGTCATTCTTCCGCTCCACTCTGCATTGATTAGGCCTCAACTGGAGTATTGTGCCCAGTTCTGGGCACTACATTTCAGGAAGGAAGAGGAGAAATTGTGGAGGGTCCAGAGAAGAGCAACAAAAATGATGAAAGGTCTAGAAAATGAGCTACGAGGAAAGACTGAAAGAACTGGGCTTGGTTAGTTTAGAAAAATGACGACTGAGGGGGCACATGATAGCGGTTTTCAAGTATCTAAAAGGGTGTTACAAGGAGGAGGGAGAAAAATAGTTTTCCTTGGCCTCTGAGGACAGGACAAGAAGCAATGGGCTTAAATTGCAGCAAGGGAGGATGAGGTTGGACATCAGGAAAAACTTGCGAACTGTCAGGGTGGTTACACGCTGGAATAAATTGCCTAGGGAGGTTGTGGAATCTCCATCACTGGAGATATTTAAGAGCAGGTTAGACAGACACCTGTCAGGGATGGTCTAGATGGTGCTTGGTCCTGTTGTGAGGGCAGGGGACTGGACTTGATGACCTCTCGAGGTCCTTTCCAGTTCTAGTGTTCTATGGTTCTAAAAGGATAGCTGACAAATGGACTCTACTTGTGGTTTGATGTTATCAATATTCAAGACAAAATAACCAAAAGCTCGAACAAACTTGTGGTCTAAAGACAAAGCAATATGGTACAGGAAAGAAAGTTAATAGTCACCAGTCATTCTCAGAAGCAAATTCTCAGACTGTTCTCCTTTATACAGGTGTGCTCAAGAGCATAAGAACGGCCAGACTGGGTCAGACCAAAGGTCCATCTAGCCCGGTATCCTGTCTTCTGACAGTGGCCAATGCCAGATGTTCCAGAGGGAATGAACAGAACAGGGAACCATCAAACAATGTCACCCCTATCACTCATTCCCATCCTCTGACAAACAGAGGCTAGGGGCACCATTCCCACCCGTCCTGGCTAACAGGCACTGATGGACCTAACCTTCATGAATCTATTTTGAAGAAAAAGTCCTGGTCTTCACCACATCCTCTGGCACATCTAACAATGTGACCTAAGTAATTTGTAGATCACAAATCCTGTTCTTGTCTTATAATCGTCGCTGTCATCTGACTAGGAGATGTCCGCGTTTCAGTGGGACTTGAGGACAATAATTTGATACATCTCTCTTCCAGACGTGTAATGCCACACAGGAGCCCCTTTGTTCTGGTCGTCTGAATGGCTGTTGCTAATGGCCTTTTCTGAGAGGACCGATTGAATAGACAGCACGAGCTGTCTTCAAAGCCCACATGGTTCAGTTGCCTGTCAGTGCCTAGCCTGCTTCAACTATAAACAAAGACTTGGTCCTGACCCCTGCGTTTCAGCTCTGCGTAATCGTTCACCGGGAAGGTCTAAGCCCTAGGTCGCCAAGTAATTACTTGATTTGCTCTGGGATTCTCATGGAACTAACAGACGCATGACACCTGTCTGTCCTATGAGGACTCAAACCCATCAAATTGACTCCAGTGAGACTTTTGCAAGCCATCAGTTACGACAGGGGTGGGGGACCTTTACTGGGTTGGGGGGCTCCTGACCCACAGGAAAATCAGTGAGGGGCCTCATGTGGACCCTGACTGAGAAGGAAAAAGAAATGCCCCTAGTAGGGCCCAGGCTAGTAGATTTTATGTACTCCAGCCCTGCAGGGAGGTGGCGGGGTGGTTGGAGCACCAGTGTAGGCTCCCCAGTGTTTGGGGAGGAGCCCTGAGCTTTGGAGGCCGGATCTAGGCAAGCCGGGAGTGGGATCAGGTTCCCTGCCCCTGAGATACAACACAAATGATCTATGAACACTGAAAGTTATTGTATGTAGTTGTTTCCTTAGCCATTTATAACTCTTCCCCTTTAATACATTTTTGGATTCAGTTAAGGATTGTCTGACAGTGTGATCTCTGGCTAAGAGCTGAGATCCATATTGACCTAACCGCAGGTGTCTGTCTTTGACATTGGTAGAACTTTAAGTAAACCGGCTTTTCAGTAACTTCTCACTATATTAATCTGCAGTGGGTTTGACCCATGAAAGCTCATGGTGCTGTTTTATTTTTGAGAGTCTCAAAGGTGCCACAGGGCCGCTCATTATTTTAATGTTAGACGTGTCTGACTAGACCTGAGCCACGGGGCTGAAATGCCTGAAGGGGACTGTTCGGCTTCTTGGTGACCAGAGTGGTACTCCCTTTGTGACTGGCTTGGTGAATCGAATTGTCGAATGAGCTGCTAGTTTGGGGGATTGTCTGCCCTCAGGGTGGCACCCTCGTGGTCCTTCCGGGCATCCCTCGCACAGCTGTTTGGTCATGTTACTTGAAACCTGCCCGCTTGTTCTGGCTGTCTCTGCAACTTCCCAGCTCTCATTTTGAATTGTGGAAGGACATGTGGAAGGACATGAAAATACTCCCTGATACAAAGCATTCCTGCATCTTGCATTATTCCCTGGTACCATACAAATACCTTTTCTCCCCCCCCCAAATAAGACTAATCCATCTAGTTTTGGACATTTTCTGTGTTTGACTAAGTCACATACTGAGCTATGTGTCATGGTGCATTGTGGGATATCTGACTTGGCATCAGTGAGCAAGAATGCAATGTAATACTACTTAGCATGATTACCCCCCTGTGTCCCCCCACACACTATAAATAGCTGCAGCACTCCCAGGTCTGAGTCTGTGTTGACCTAAACTGAGTGTAGACATGGCCTGAGTCTGGAAGTGAGTTCATTAGACATGGAGGAGACCATCTGCTTGCACACCAAGTGCTATTCTGGGCCAGGTCCTTGTTCTGCATTTCCCGAGAGTGTCAGGAGGTTGGAGACGGTCGGGTGGAATTGGAGAAACTTTTCTGCCAGTTTCTCATTGACTTTCCCGAGGAAAGGGCAAGGAGAGGAAGGGCCAGGCAGTTGTGGGTGAGGACGGCCACCTCATCCCATGACTGTGGCATTGGCAACCCATGACTGCCAGCATCAGCGTGGATGACACATAAGAACGGCCATAGCGGGTCAGACCAAAGGTCCATCCAGCCCAGTACCCTGTCTGCCGACAGTGGCCAGTGCCAGGTGCCCCAGAGGGAGTGAACTGAACAGGGAATGATCAAGCGATCTCTCTCCTGCCATCCACCTCACCCTCTGACAAACAGAGGCTAGGGACACCATTCCTCACACATCCTGGCTAATGGCCATTTATGGACTTAACCTCCATGAATTTATCTAGTTCTCTTTTAAACCCTGTTATAGTCCTAGCCTTCACAGCCTCCTCAGGCAAGGAGTTCCACAGTTCCACAGATTGACTATGTGCTGTGTGACACTACCACAAAGGAGGTGCTGCCACCATGTGTATCTTGGATCCAAGACAGACCTCTAAGCCAACGAGTGCCAAGCCCCCTTTCAAACGTAACAGAAGGAACAACTGAGCATTTTTTTTCAGTAGTAAAAGCGCTTGCAGGCAATGGGGGACTAGCCAAGGCTACGGACTCAGGGTATGCCTACACAGGAACTAGACACCCCACCCTACAAGGCCCAGAAGCCCAGTCTCCAGCCAGAGTCCAGATGTCTACAAACCTGGGACAGCCGCACAATCCACACCTCGTGAGCCTGAGTTGGCTGGCCTGAGCCAGCCGTGGGCGTCTCTTTGCAGTGTAGCTATGCCCTTCACAACCAGTCAGGACAGGACTTTGGCAAATTGTTTTGGCTAAAACGGGAGCATTTCAGAAATGTGAGGGCCCCCTGCCATCTTGAGACAACTTATTTGGCGGGGGTGTTGAGTTCACAAGGGGCCTTTAGGTACTAATCACACAAGTGGTGACAGTGTCACCTCACTTACAATATTTCGCTGAGTGGGTACGACCTTCACCGGGGAGCCCCACCTTAGAACCTCTGCTTTGGAGCCAGGACTGGTGTTCCCCGGCTTTTCCCCCCATTAGCGCCCTAACCACTAGGCTAGAGAATTGTATCATCATCAGGTGCTGAAAAATAGAGCAAAGTGGAACAGCTTCCAGAGAGAGAGCCCAGAGGGGAAAGGGGGAGTAGAGAAGTCGTCTGGGAGTTCCAGGCCCTGCTCCACAGTCGGGGGCTGAGTTAGGGGTCTCTCACATCTCAGGTGAAGTGCCCTGACCATGGAGCTAAGGGTGGCACCAGCTTGATCCTCTCCATTTGTGTGACTCCGGCTCGTCATTTCCTTTTCTTTCAGGGAATACCCCAAACAAACTTTTCTGACTCCTCTGCTTGGCAGGAAAAAATCCAGGTTTTGGTTCAACTTGAACCAAAATCTCTCCTCTTCCTCCTCGCCCGCTCCCCCGACCTACACCATCAGCACCGCGGGGGTATGATTCCAACTGCGGGGTCGGACCAAGCTCCTCGGACACAGAGCTTGTTCGACTGGAAGACTTGGAGTTTTGATCAAGGAAACTGTTTAGGGGGAAGTAGGATTCTAGGTCAGCTTTGTAAATAAGATTACGCCAACTATTTACCTGATTAGTCACTGGTGGTTCATAACAGAAACAACCCTGAAGACCTCCGATACTGGCTGACTGCTCAGGCCAACATGCCCCTTGCTTTTCTTTGCTGCTTTGGCCACTGACGTAGATGCCGATGGTTCCTTAAATGCTGACAGTGAGTTAGCACCCTCTGCGCTGAATGGGGAAGGGGCCACCTCTTGGAACTACAGCAGTGTCCCCCACAGTGGGAAATGTTGGGGGGGAGATGAGGCCACGTGCTCCTGTTAAGTCAGGTCACCGAGCCAGGCCGGTGAGCGAGTGCTCAATTCTGCAACATTCAGAGCAGCCTGGCCACGTCTCCCGGGCTTGACTTGCGTGGTCCCACGTGTGGGCTTAGCCAGCACCAAAACGCTCAGCAGGCTGTTAAGGACTGGGGCCGGACGGGGAGGCAGGCTGAGATGTTGCTTAGAAGCAGAGGCCGCTGCTTGGCGGCACAAGGAGAGTTCGGAGGACGGCAGCCAGGCAGAGCACGTGGATGAAAGGAAGAGGAACTGATACCGACACAATAATAGCGGATGCATGCTCCATATCCCAGGAAGAGTCCGTCCCCCCCCCGACTTCTCTGCTACACAGCAGAGGCCCTGATTCAGGGAAGCATGAGGCGTGTGCTTTAATGCCACTTGCAGCCAAGAAGACCAAGGCCCATGTTGAAATGCTTCTCCAAACGGGAAGCGGGATGCCGGGGAATGATTTCCTGGCATGTCCACTCAGGGCTGGCTTGTTCCTCAAAGAATGAGGAAATAAAGAGAGAGACAGTGTGAATTGCAGGATAAAAATGAGGCAGGTCGAAATTGCTTAAGAACCCAGCACTTCATGGGTATAAATGGTAAAGTCATGGCCTTGCCTGCCCCTCCCCTAGGCTGGAGGCAAAAGAGGTTCCCCGGATCATTGCCTGAGAGCCAGGAATGGGGCTGCCCCTAGTGAACGTGCGTGTTCCCCCAGCATTGTGGGAAAACAGGTCCACATGCAACATACATGCTCATCCCCTGGCTCTTAGCCGCTGCGCTGGGCCGTCCTAGGTCTGGTCTTGGCCCTGGCGTTGCCTGGCTTTCGTTTTCCCACATAGTCCAAGCACTGCCGTTCTCCCTAGGGCGGGTGTGGTGAGTCCACGATAAAAATGGCTCACGCCTGCCCGAGCAAGAGGGGGAATAACCGCCCCCGCTGTGATGCGCCTTGATAGCCGTATAGTTCTACTGCTCAAATACATACCTGACCCAAGCGGCTGCGTCACTACAACACCCGTGTAGACGTGGGTTTCTGCCCGCTGTTTCGTAGAGCAAATAAAGTGCGCGCTTTCCAAATGCTACTCTTTCTGCCCTTGGAAACTGCCTGCTGGAGGGAGGGGTGTTCGCACCCGTGGCCAGAATGGGACAGGTAGGTAAGCTTTGATTTTTGGATGGATGGGTGGTAACTGGAGCAGGGTAGGAGTGAGGGGGCTGCCTCTCTTGTGTCTCCCTCCTCCTCCTCCCCCCCCCAGCCTTGGATGAGAAGGAGGGATAGATGCTGTGCCCAGGAGGCATGGTACAAATGAGGGTTGCCCCATTAAATGTGTGCCCTTCCCCCCCCCCTACTCTGCTGGCCAGGCACTCCTTCCAGATGGTGGGGTGGGATGTGGGGCTTGGCTTGCCCTGGTCCGCCTGCCAGATGCTCCAGCCGGGGAGCGGGAGCAGGGCATGGAGGCTTACAAGCCCCAGACTCTGCTCCCTGGCAGGAGTGCTGGGTAGGCAGAGAAGGACAAGCCCCCGGGCCCAGCTGGAGCATGGGGTAAAGAGGGGGAGTCCCGGCAGGAGCAGAGGCAGGGCTGGGGGTGAACAGGCCTGTATGCGCAATGAGCCGGCCCCTGCCCACTCGTGGCTGCACCCCGGTCCACCCCGTTCCAATCACCGTTTATAAGGCCCCAGCTGGCGCAGTAACGAATCTCAGCCTGTGGACGGAGAGCTAGCAGGGAGGATGCCTGAGTGACGTTAGTGAGAGGGGCCCGTTGTGGACTGAGATCTAATGCCTCTTCATCCGGGACAGGCAGCCGTGTTACACGCTGGGCCGGGCACCCACCCTGAAGGCCTTAGGGTGGCTGGTATTTGCACAGGAGCCCAGGGAAGGAGGTGTATGTCCACACGGGAGCTGCGCACTGCTCCTGTGGGAGCCTTTGGAAAGACTAGTATCCCCAAACTCAAAGCTCCGTCATGAAATCAGCCCCCGTTAATCCTCGGGATTAGCTGCGCTCCTGATTTCAAAGAGACACGTTGGGTTCCTTTTCGTTCGCATTCTGTCTCCTTGAGCTTTCAGCGACCGCACTGCGGGGCTCTTCTCCGGAACGGGGGAGGCCCGAACCAATCTCCTCTTCCCTTTCGAACGAAGCCGAGGGTCTGACGGGCTCCCGCGAAGCGGGGCCGTCGGAAAAACACACGACGGGGCGAGCGTCGCAAAGTCCTCGTTCAGTCCTAGCCACCAGGAGTAGAAAAGCGACAGCCCCACCGAGCTTGAAGCATAAAACTCTGGCAGCACCGGGACGGTTTCCCCTCTTTCTTTTGGGGTTTCAAGCATGGCCACACTCAGACGTGTAATGGAAATGCGGTGCCGCTGTAGCCCGCTTGGCCCCGGGAGACTAAAGAAACAAGGGGAGTGAAGTAATCTCGCTTAAGGAGTGCTGGGTAAGCTTGTCTTTCACCACTCAAAGTTTGTTCAATAAAAAGCGATGCCTCACCCATCTTGTCTCTTTCTAAGGGGAATTATAGTTAAGAACATAAGAACGGCCATATGGGGTCAGACCAAAGGTCCATCCAGCCCAGTATCCTGTCTGCCAACAGTGGCCAATACCAGAAGCCCCAGAGGGAGGGAACACAACAGGTAATCCTTGTGTGATTCCTCCCTTGTTACCCACCTCAAGAAAGACAGAGGCTAGGGACACCATTCCTACCCATCCTGGCTAATAGCCATTGATGGACCTAACCTCCATGAATCTATCTAGCTCTTTTTTTGAATCCTGTTAAAGTTCTAGCCTTCACCACATCCTCTGGCAAGGAGTTCCACAGGTTGACTGTGCGTTGCGTGAAGAACTTCCTTTTCTTTGTTTTAAACCTGCTGCCTATTTCATTCGGTGACCCCTAGTTCTTATATTGTGGGAATAAGTAAATAACTTTTCCTTATTCCCTTTTCCCACACCAGTCATGATTTTATAGACTGGTTTTATAGAGCAGGGGGGCTGGACTTGATGACCTTCTGAGGTCTCTTCCAGCTCTATGGTTCTATGATTATAGACCTCTATCCTAACCCCCCTTAGTCTCCCTTTTTCTAAGTTGAAAAGTCCGAGTCTCTCTAATCCCCTTCATATGGGACCCGTTCCAAACCACTCATAATTTTGTTGCCCTTTTCTGAACCTTTTCCAATGCCAATATATCTTTTTTGAGATGAGATAGTTGCAGCCTTAAATTGGCTAGGCTACAGAGTTAGGACTGGATCCATGTTCATACCCGTAAGGTCTCTGTAATCAGCTATAGAGAGACCCTTATGTTGTTTCTTAACTAGAACTTGCTCCTGGAAAATGTCATGATCCCAAACGCAGTCCAGGCCTGTTTCTCCACTGCCTACTTGCACCTAAACGAAGTGGGTGTAAAACAGTACATGGCGGAGTAGGCATGTTGCACAGATGTAACTGACGAGATCAGGCATTGGAGAACCTGATCCCTTTCCCGCTGAAGTCAGGAATGAGGCTCAGAGCCTCAAAAGTTACTAGACTTTAAGTTAAATGCTTAACTCCCATTAATGTAATCCTTTCTGAGGGTATGTATATGGGCCCCCAAAGGCTGGCGAATGACACCCAGTTTTGCTTCATCACCGCCTTTGTCCTTCAAATGGGGCTGGCGTGAGAGACTTAAAGAGATGGCAAGATTGAAGCCGTAGTTAAAAATTACCCTGGATTTTTATCTCTGACTCTAGTTTATGAATGACTTTAGTTGGTAATGTGGAAACAGCGCAGTGAGTTTTCTTGAAACATTGCGTATGAAACTTCCTTTCAGAATACAGCTGCTAATTTTCAGTGCCAACCTTTCCGCCATGTTTCATACGGTCTCCGCTGCAGCTCCATAATGGAAGCTGGTTGTAACTCTAGCTACGGAGTTGCTGCTGCTTTCTTCAATATCCCATTGATAACAAGCAGCCCCACCTTGCTATTCTAGTCCCCTGCAACAAGAGAGTTTTCCACCAGCAAATGATGAGCTTTTGTCTGTTTTAGCCCATGAGTAATATCTTGGATGCGCCAACACCCAATGTACATAAGCAAAACAATCCCACAAAACACAAAGTGATGGAGTCACATTAAGGGTGTTCCCAGGAAGAATAAGATAAAATACAGTCAAAAGATACTATTCAGTTGCCTGGCTCCTGCAAGATCATAAATCGCTGAAGTGAAGCTGGAATGACTTATCAGCAATTCCCAGCCATGTGATTTCCTTGTATCACATTTCTTGTGACGCTTTTTCCTGTTTGTTTGTCACATTTCCCAATAGAAATGAATCAATTTGTTAATTTCATCCAGCGAACATTTCTACTCTCCTGCAGCTTAGGGTAATTTCAGCGAGCTTTAAGTAAGGACAGTGGGAGCTAAAAATTGCATTTCTCCTTGGAGACTTTTGCTCTGAGAGTGTAACCAACCACTCTTGAAATTACTGCGCTGATGTAGATTATAAGGAACAATACACGTCCGTCTCTGCCCTGTCTCATCATGTGGCTCCCCTCACTACCATGCAGTATTTCACGTCGACTGTGGACAGGGCTGCGGAGCTGGGGTTCAGGAAAAGGTGCATTTACCCTGGGACCCAGCAATTTAAAAGGACCCAAGACTGCCAGCTGTTACTGCAGCAACAGCGATGGAGCCCCTGTGGCATGCTCTGGGTGAGGCTGAGGGCTGGGTGGGAGAGGCTAGCCCCCGGTCCTGCCCCTTCTCCTTGAGGCCCCGCCCTTTTTGGGGGCAGGGCTGAGTCGCCCCTCCCTGCTTTGCTCAGGACCCGAAATTTCTGCTTCTGTGAGATCTGAGGTTCCTTGAATAGACAATTGACTTGGCTAGCTATGAATGGCAGCCTTACTCCCCACACGATCGCATAGACAATACAGAATCAGGCTGTGGGAAGCCCAGAAAAAGTTACTAGGTAACAGCCCTATTTATTGAAGCCATTTGTAATTCAGTGGCAGAGATTTTGAGTCACCAGGTCTTCGGGGGGTCACTAGCAGTGTTGATGTGGTTATGATGACACACCACGTCTGTCAGATTGTGAATGGATTGGCTTTCTTCAGCAGCTTGCAAGTCCGGGCAGGTCCTCAGTGCGTTAATCTCTCCTTCAGGGAGCATCAGAAGTTTCCAATCTGTATAATTATCTCTCAGCAGCGCTGCAGAATGGATCTTGTTGAGGATTATCCTGTGAGAGGCCCATTAGCAGGGTAAGCAATGCCCTTCACTCAGGGGCACGGGTAACAAGCCAAAGCAAGTATTTGTGAAGGAGAGGAGCCCAACACATAGACAGGTGGGGCTGGAACAATTTGTATAGTGAGGGTGCGGAGACCCTATTGAGCCAGACTGCGACCCCTGCATATGGTAGAAACTATTCCAAGCCCTGGAGTGTATCAGCATCCCTTGTTCTAGAACCTATCCCATGAGTCAACAGCCATCCACGCCTGTCTTCTGCTAACGGCACTCCTGCTCTAAGGCCTGGTCTACAAAGAGCTTCGCACTAACTCCGGGTGCGCGGGTTCTTTTTTTAAACCAATTTAGCTAAGCAGATCAAAGCCCTTTCATTCAGTGTCAACCTGGCTCGTATCAGCTGAGCTCCTCTCAGCACACTTCCTTGCACAATCCTAATTACGCCAACCAGTTGTAGAGTGATCAGCATGTTCACAAAGGGGATTGCACCACTTTGACAACAGAACATCCCATCCCTGATTCTCCCCGTTTTGTACTGTGCAGAATCACGTAGCCCTTTTACAGAGAGACTCCCTCCAGCTCTGTGGGCCAGATCCTCAGCTGGGGGAAAGTGACCAGGCTCCATGATCTTCATGTGTTTAAAAGTGTGCGTGCACACCTGCAGGATGGGAGCCTGCATGTGTGGGTGGGCACGGCGTTCATGTAAAATGGGCACCTGTTACAGCCACTAGACTAAAAACTCCCTGGGACAGACGCCCTTCCTTTATAGCTTTGTACAGTACCTGACACAACGAGGCCGTGCTTTCACTCCGCGGAAGATCGACGCTGCTGTGATCGATCTTCCGGAGTTTGATTGAGTGAGTCTAGTTAAGACTTGCTAAATTGAACTCGGAGTACCCGCCAGCGTCTGGTACTCCTGCTCTTGCAAGAAGTAAGGGAAGCCGATGGGAGTATTTGCTCCCGTTGGCCTCCCGCTGTGGGGACGCTGCCAAGCTCAGGATAAGGTAAGCAAATTCCAGCTACGTAGCTGGCGTTGCATACTTTAAGCAGAGTTGCTGGGTGTTGTGTAGACCTGGACTGAGGCTGGAATCCTGAATGGAATCCAATGGCTGCTTAGATAATGTAGATCATGACCTACCAGTGGATATATCTGCACAGCAAAGAACCCCATGCCAGGTGACTTCGGCTCATGGGACTCGGGCTGCGGGGCTGTTTTGTTGCTCTGTAGACTCCCAAGCTTTGGGACCCTCACACCCGGCAGAACCCTAGAGCGCAGGGTACATCAGTGACAGAGCTCCACACCCAGGGTGTAAGCTGCTCTCTAGACCTATCATCTTTGAGAGATGAATTTGTGAAGCAGGGGCCTGGAGTTGGTGTGTTGCTGAGATCCCCCCAGGACAGAGAAGGGAGCTGTTTGAGAGGCCTAGATGCCAGCTGGGGATGTACGCAGATCCGCTCCAAGCTGCTGGTGGAGTGGTGTCGGCGTCTGCCGCACCCAGAACGAGCTGGGCAAAGAAAAGGCTGCTATTTCTCTGAAACGGCACCTCACACCAGAGAGCTGTCTGTGTCTGCGTAGACGGGGTTCCCTGCTGTGAGCCACGGCCCATGATCGCCAGCTGTCACTGTGTCCATGCCTCGTGCGTTGGGTCATTACTGCTTTTGCTGCGTGCTCTGTCCCGCTGTGCGCCGTCCCCGCAGCAGTTTGATTGTCGTGTGTCACCACTCTGCGCCTGCTATATGCGCGCTCAATGCCCGTATCTTTCTATGGCAGACACTGGCATTGGCTTACAAGCTCCTGCTACGTCTGAGGTTGCTGCTGTACCCAAGTGTACTCTCGGCCGTGTAACTTTATGCTGCGTTGGAGGTGCGCTGCACCGCATCCTACAAAGTACCTTGCGACCTCACAAGGCCACAACTGTGCGGAACTGGTTTCATCCCTCGTTAAGGCTTTAATTCTCAACCAGTTGAGCGGGTGTTCAAGTACAATTGCTAGTTCGCGACTGGAGTCTTAAGACATTAATTATCTGATCTGACGTGCCTTCTTGACATGGGAAATGGCAGCAGTATAACTTAAGGTGCAAATTTAAGTGGCACAAACTCCGGTGTGGATACTCTCTCCTACGTGGTTTTCTTTGATTTGGTTTAGCCCAATCGCTCGGGAAGAATGTTTGGTTACATTGAAATAAGAAGGCTTACACTAGGTCACTTTAGAGATTGTGAGTTTCCCATGTAGGCCAGGCCTGAAAGTGCTGGGGGGGGGGCGGCAGAAGAAACTGGGAGGGGATGAGGCTCTGGCTCCGAGTTTTGTCGCCAGACTTTTCGGAACTCTTTGCTGGATCTTGGCTTCCATGAGCCAGCCTATATTTTCTCCACGGACATGGCCAGGGGCGGCCCTAGACTAGCTGCCAGCAACTGGCACCCTAGGTGAACCATGCAATCGGCGCCCCCACCTCCAAACCCCTCAATGATATTGCGCCACCATTTGGCGCCCCATTTAACTTGGCGCCCTAGGAAACTGCCTAGTTCGCCTATATGGACGGGCTGCCCCTGGATATGGCTGCAGTCAGGGCTGTCCTTAACCATAGGCAGAATATGCAGCTGCGTAGGGCACCTGAAAATCTGGGGCACCCCTGGGTCTTAAAGTCCACTCACCCACCCCTTCCTATCCCTGTTCTGTGGCTTCATTTCCTCCGGAGAGGATCTAGTTAAACTTCTGAGTGACACGGCCTGCCAGAGCTGTGAGTAGAACATGGCTCGTGGGAAAGAGCCATTCAAGGGGTAACACAGCCATTTGATAGGCATTTGGCTGAGCCAGGTATATATGTTGTACCCATGGAAGTTCATGATACATCTACATGTTTTGTGAGTCTTTAAGGGGCTGCTAAATATTCGTTGTTGTTTAAGTTTGTCCAGGTATACACTGTCAATTTGCGAATTTACTGTGTTAGGCGACAGGACCTTAGTTTAAAATTTGCTTTAAAGCTATTTCATGAGTGTGTTGCTGAAGATTATAAAATCACAGCTCTAAAAAAGTCCCCCCAGCTGCCAGCAGGAATAGGGGCCCCAGTTTGATAGTGCTGCGAAGGGCCCCGTAAATCCTAAGGGTGACTCTGGCTGCAGGAGTATAAAGATACCAGGGTTAGCGTTGGCTGTGAATTGTCTGACTTGCTCTTCTCTCCCATTTGCCAGGAGTCGTCTCGTTAGCGAACGTGGAAGGAATATTCCGAGGTTCTCTTTTTGAACACGCCTGCTTGTTCAGCCAGTGGAGGCAGAGCGCTTCACGTTGATTTCAACTTGGAAACCCCATGTGCAGAAGGCACCGGTCGCAGATTCCAGGCACTTTTGCCTTGAGTTAGGCAGACGATTAACTAAGCCACTGGCAAGCCCCCAGAGAACCTAGCCTCCAGAGGGCAGAGAGGCAATACCAGGCAAGTGCCGGAACACATTCCTTTCTACTAGTGATTAAACCAGGCCAGGAGAGAAGGTCAGTTTCCCAGAGACGCTATTAGTGGCTGCTCCATTCAAGTTGGAATGCTAACGGCCGGGAGAAAGTGACTATGCCTGGGGCATAATGTTGAGCATCCAGGGGCTTGCACGCAAGCTCTTGGTGCACAACGCTTTTTTGAAAGTCAAACGTCCTTACTTAGGTGCCTAACTAAGCACATAGGAGCAGATTTCCAAGGGTGTTTACATGAGCAGTGGGTGAAGGTAGGTCTGGGGGAGGTAAGCCCCCAGCCCCGCCCCTTCTGCTGAAGCCCTGCCCCCATGGGAGCCAAGCTGCCTCCCTGCCCCCTGGAGAGGTGGAGCAGCATGCTGTCCCCCCCCCCCCGAGTACGGGGAGGGCAGGTGGCGTGCAGCCCAGCCTCCCCACCCCCAGAGTGCAGGGAGGGCGGGCACTCAGGGGCAGCAACACTCTGCCCCCCTCCCAGTTCACCTATAGCAGGTGTTCTGGGGGCAGAGTGGGGGTGGGGCCAGGCTGGCAGTTTGGGAAGGCAGTGCCTTACCCTGCCTAGCGTACCCACCACCCATGGGCGGTTGGTGCAGCTAGGGCTGGGGGAGGCAGGACCCCAGCCTCACCTACAGCCCTGCCCCCTCTGCTGAGGCCCCACCCCCCCCAAGGGGCGGGGAGGAGGTGGGGCAATACACTGAGCGCACCCCAGCCTCCCTGGAGCATGAGAGAAAGGGAGGAGGTGGCATGGGCGCAGGGGGCAGCAAGACTTCACCCTCAGAACGCCTACAGCAGGCACCCTGGGGGCAGAGTGTGGGCAGGGCCAAGCTTTCGCCCGCCTAAGCCACCGGATGTCCATGCCGCCACCCATGTGCATTTAAACACCTACGGATGCAGAAAGGTGCCTAAAAGGATTCTGAAAAGCACTTAGGCACCCAGCTCCCATGGACTGAACCTGCTTAGGCAGCTATCTAAATCTTTGCGCATCCAAATGCCTCTACAGATCTCCCGCTGCATGCATGTTGGAAAATCGGCCTACTTTTTTTTAGGAACTTCCTTTTAGGAACTTTTTTTAAAATGTTACCTAGAGGCTTCATTTTAAGCTCTTTAAAAGAAAAAAAAATCCTGATTTGGAGGATTATGCAGATCTTCCCAGCTAGGACCCAAGGGCGTGTCAGAAGAAAGATGCACTCAAATAATTCTTAGGACATTGATGGAATTGGTGAGCTACTGTTTGTAGAGAAGGTTGAGTGGTCACAGGGCTGACAGAAGGTTCAGAGCGACATTTACCTTGTGGTGGGTTGTAGCTCTCAGATTTCGCTCCAGGTGACATTATACATTGTAATAAGCAAGGGAGAAGGGAATCTCCTTTTGTATGTGTAGAGATCAAGACAATCTTACCCTCAACCGTTAGGTGTCTAACTACCCAGACTAAGGGCTAGGAGAGTATTGAAATGGTGAGCAGATCAACACTGACACCATGGTGTCTTGTTTTATAGCATGTTTTAGGAACACTGGGATTGTCAAACAGACCTAATGGTTATCTAGTTCAGTATCCCCTCTCTGACATTGACTAGAACTAGGTGCTTTAGAAGAAGGTGTAAGAACCTCGCAGTAAGCAGATGTAGGTTAATCTGTCTCCCCTTCCCCCCATTACAAGCTTAAAGTTTTCATCGTGGTCTGAAATAGTCAGAGACAACTCAAGTTTGAAATGCCTCCCAAACGTTATTTTCTTTAATGATCACTTTGAACGTTCTTGATGTTCAGACAAACCAACTCTTCAGTTCTTGACCTTGATGACTTCCTGTGTCTGGGAGTTCCAGAGTCTAACCACAAGTTGTGCAGAAAAAGCATTTCCTTTGATTTTGAATATTCGGATGCTGCCTCATTGTGCTACGAAATGGAAAAGGCAGCGACCTTCTGGAGTAGTCCAATATACTCTTGCGTTCATTGTCCAATATGCCAGTGTTTCTCAACCAGTGGTACGAGTACTGTCAGGGGTACTGGAGAGAAGTCTGGGGCGTATGTCAACACAACTGAAATCTGGAGAAAACTGAATGTTTGTTTTAAGTTTTACAGCGTTTTTATTATTTTTTACGTTTTACACCCAAAAATTTCATTGCCCTCCTGGCTATGATGAAGTTGTTTAAACAAATGTGTTGCAATGGTAGAAAAAAATTGTGTGTCTGAAAACTGTAGGTACTAGGGGTACTTATAATTTTTTTTTTTAAAAAGGGGTACTTTGTAAAAAGGTTGAGAAACACTCCAATATACTTGCATTCATTGTCCAATATACTTGTACGTGCTTTCTGATAAGTGTCTTTAAGAGTAAACAATCTAATTTCTCTTTGTATGAGAGTTTTTCCAGGGACTGGATCATTCTCATGCCTCATCTCTGAGGGCTCATCTACATGACGATTTTCGGGAGAATAAATCTAAATTAAAGATTTTAATATAAAGAGGATTAAAAAGCACTCAGTCTCTGTCGGGACAATTTCATTCAGAAGTAAAGTGGCTTTAACTCAGTGTAGTATAATTCAGCTACACTGATTTAAGGCTACCTTCATTCTGAACGAGCATGTCCACACGGACGTTTAAAGCCATTTCCCTAATCCATTTTAAATCCACATTAGCTCAAGGTGTGAATGCACTTTCCTTACGGTGAGTCATGCACCGAGCCTCCTCTAGTTTCCTTAGGGATTGGATGATCATGACTGTATGTAGTATTCCCGAGGAGACCACCTCCCGGATAGATACACTATCCTTTTATGATTGGCCATCCCATTCTGTAGGCACCTGAACGGGTGTTTAGCTTTTTTGACCACAGCTGCGTGAAGAAGACTCATACTTTTCCCGGACCTGTCGACAGTGATGCCTAGGGCCCTTTCTAGTGTAGACAACTGGCACCCTGCCGTACGGTGCACGAGCACTATGCATCCATGGCTGTTGTTTTAGCCTGGTGCCAGGGGAGCGTTCCACGTCGGGGTTTCCAAGCCAATGTCCCGTCCATGTGACGCACAGCGCGCGTAACGGCTGTGGCACGCGTAATGTGGAGTTTGTTGGAGGAGAGAGCTGCACCGCTGCCAGAGTTAAGCTGCAAGACCTCACTCCAACAGGTTGCTGAGTCTGGCCGTACTCAGAACAGATGGAGGGAGTCCACGGAGAGTTGCACATGGGAGCCATTGCTGCTTAGGAAGCAGGCTGGCTGTTTGTTTGCTTGTCGGAGAGCCCTGACCGAGTGTTCTCTGCTTTACCTTACACGGGGATGTCACTGGTTTCCTTTCACTCTTTCCCAGCTTGGCTCCGTGTCTGCTGCTGACAGACTGCCTTACTCCCACGGCTCTGCTGGGGATTCCTTCCTCAGGAAGATCTGCCATGGAAGCCAAGGGAAACTTTGGGGGCAGGACTCCTGGGTTGGATGGTCCTGAGCCAGAAGCTTCCAGATCTCTGAGTCTTGGCACTTGGATTTATTGTCATGTTTCCTCATTGAGCCCAGCCCCGTTGTTGGATGTGGTGTGGAGCGGCACCCACCAGGGGAGCCCAGAGAAAAATGCTGCCTTGGGGAGTTCCTCTGGGAGCCCCTTGGCACATACAAAGCGAATGCCCATTGCTACACCCCTTGGAAGGAGGCAGTGCCCTCCGCAGTGCTGGCCCCGCTTCGGGCAGGAGAAAGCTGTGCACATCTGGGGGGAAGTAGGTTTACAGCTCAGCGTAGCTGAAAATCTGGTGCTGTGCCAGCGCATGTATCGTACCTCCCTTGCCAGCTGCTTCTTTGCCAACACGCCGATGAAGCATGTGGGAACTGGCACCAGCCCGGTTCTGAATGTAACAAGTGCCTGCTAGCTTTCCACCCACCCGTCTTCTGTGCCAACATCCACCCAGTCCGATAGGTGCCTAGCTCTCAGCACATGGCTGATACCGGCCTGGATAACACACCCGCTCCGTCAGCAAAAGAGGGATCCCTGCCTTATCCTTTGTGTCCTTTATCCTGTTTGAGGGAGGGATGGAAAGCTGCCAGATCAGAATGGTGGCGTCTACCCTCCTCCCCCCGTGGCGCTGAACTGCAGTCAGACCTCCCAAGGTGCAGGGCAGAAGAAAAGAAGGTTTCAAAGTTGGCGTAAAAATCAGGGGAAACTCCATGGGAGACATCGGGGACCTTGCTGTCTAAGTGAGGGGAGATTTGGGTGCAGCAGATCCAAGATCTCCTGTGGTTTGCGGGGTTTGGTCCTGCTTGCTCAGGATCATCCCAGAAAAGAGTTCTCTTCAAACTATATGCTGAAGCGTTTCATTAGCCGCTCACCCCGGACTGGATCCTTCTGTCTGGCTTCGTTGTCCTTTGATCCTGGCAGCGAGAACTTGGAACATGCACAGCGGCACCCTCAGGGCACCGAGTAACTTAACAACACAAGGAGACTTAATTGGGCTTTATCCCTGTGTAGATGAATCCTACGTGAAATCCACTGAGACACCAATGGTATAATTTAGCGTTACCTCAGTTCCACAGCCTACAACGCAATAAGTGCTACTGTCAACGCAATTAACCGCGAGTGTCAACAGAGCCATGCAGGTGGGTGCCTGGCCCAGAGGGATAATAGGAATTTAGTTATTATCCCAAACCTAGAGGCTCTCAGATACTTTTTACTCCGACGTTACTCAAGCAAACTCCCCTTGGCTGAATTTGAGGGGAATTGAGTCAGACCGAGTAAAGGCCTCATGATTTGTCGTGGTTCATAATCGATAGTTATGACAGTAGCACCCACCGAGGCCAGGAGTCTAGTGTCCTAGTAGTTGTACAAACTCCGAGGCCGTTCCAGCCCCCAAAGACCCAGATCACATGCTTCCTTGCAGGGTAGGGGGGCTCTGTAAGCAGGGCTAGGGAAACCCCATCGATTTTAGTGACAGTTGATAATTTTAACCGTTTGCAATGCCTCACACTCAGGACAAAGCTCTCTTTTCATAGTGCTCCTGCCAAATGGTGTTAGGGGCATGCCTAGTCTTCCAGAAAGGACAGGAGCCAGAGAGGAGTGGCAAAGAGGATCCAAGGCCTGGACTACAGCCGTACACGAGCAAAGGGGGAAGGCTCTGGGTTTTGGTGTGGAAAAGAGGTGATTGAGGAAGGACATGAGAGTGGTCTTCAAATACTTGCAAGGCTGCCATATCACAGATGGAGAAAAGTTGTTCTCTCTTGCCACAGAGGGCAGGGCAAGAGCCAATGGGGTTCACGTTTCAGAGCCGAGCAGATTTAGATAAAAATTCAGTGAAAATTTCCTAAGTAAGAACAGCCGGACTAAGGGACAGGCTGCCTCGGCAGGGTGTGGCAGCTCCTTCACTGGAGACTGTCTAAAGGAGGCTGGAGGGCCATCTGTCTTGAGTGGTTTAGACCCAACAAGTCCTACATCTGGGCAGGCGCTTAAACTAGATCAGCGGTTCTCCAACTTCACTGCTTGCCCCCTTCCTGGCAACAAAAGTTGCCACATGACCCCAGGAGAGGGACCGAAGCTTCAGCCCCTGGCAGGGGACCTGAAACCTGAGTCCCACCACCCAGGGCTGTTGCTGGGTGGTGGGACTTGGGTTTTGGCCAGGGGGGCCCCGGCAAGTCTCACGTTAGCCCTGGTCGCAACCCACTTTGGGATCCTGATCCACCGTTTAAAATGGGGTCGCAACCCACTTTGGGATCCTGATCCACCGTTTGAGAACTGCTGGACTAGATGACCTCTGGCAGCCCCTTCAAACGGCTGCTTCATTGATGCCAGGACTGGGTCACCAGCACCTGTAGGTTTGGCCATTCATAGCCCCGACACCTCTGGGCTTGCTGCATCAGAGATGAATGTAAAAAAAATTACTTGCGCTCCGGCAGCTGATTGCTTAAGTCCCGGCATCTTTCATTGCAAATGAAGCCCCATCTCTAACCCTGTTGGTCTAAAGGTCAGTTACACAGCTTCTTCCCTACTCTGGCCCACCGGCAAGAGGGGCAAAGAGGGCAGTTGGCCTGGGGCCTGGCGGTTCAAATGGGCCTGGGCCCTTTAAATTGCCGCAGGAGCACAGTGCCACATGCGCTGTGTGGCTCGGAGGGCTGGAGGGGAGGGGCTACCCCTGGCCCTGACCCTTATGCCAGAGGTCCCACCCCTACTGGAACCATAAAGCTGCTCCCTCCCGCCTGGCCCGGGGACCCATGCAGATTGTCCGAGCCCCAGTCCTCACTCTCTGGTCTGCAACCTTGAGACCCTTGGCCTTCTGGATTAACCGTCGGGCCTTACATAGGGCACATCCCGCCACACTCCTCCAGAAAAATCTCTCAGCTGTTCACAAACTAACGTACCCGCCGCAGGCCCAAGTCTCCTGCACATCAATGAGGAATAACCCCACGGATGACAAAGGAATAACCGCAAGGTACAAACAATGGAAGTAAGAGGAGAATCTGACTCTGGTTTCTAACAGGAATGGCTTTGCCCATCATTGACGCGCAGCCTCTGCTGGAGTGGAGTGTGACAGCTCTTCAGCCATCTGCCAACGTTTGCTGTAAAACGAAGAACCCTGGGTCCAGTTCAAATCACGGGCAGAATTTTAGACTGAACTCAGTTACCCTGAGTGTGCTTAATATTCCATACGTCAGCCAAAAGTGTCCTGTGGCTTTAATAACCCCAAGTGGTCAGGATTCAGAGTTTCTTTTTCATGTCTGGAGTTTAGTTCCACCCAAAACCATAGACATTCTGACCACAGTTCCCCCTAACAGCACAGATAGGTACTGACACGGTATTAACAAGAACTCACCCTATACTTGATTTATCTAGACGGGGGTTGCTGCACAAAGCGGTCGCAAGGCAATTGGAGTGGGGTGGGTCACGAGGCATTGAAAACATGATGCCAGTCTAAAGCAAAGAAAATCTTGCTCAAGTATTCTGTTAGCCTCTCGAAACACACACTGAATGATGTAAGCTGATCATTGTCCTAGATTTTCTTTTTTATCAAAGAATAAAAACATGTAAAGAGTTTGTGAAAAAGTTTGGTTTTGAGTAAGGAATCTCCAGCCTGCACTTGTTGAGAGACACTGGCTATGTCTAAGCTTTGTGCTTTTGTTTTAACTTGAGTTTATTGATGGGCAGTTCAGTCAATATACGTTAACATCACTGTGCATGCTAGTCTTGACACTTCGCGAATGTGTGTTACATCACACAAGTGATCGACTTATTGGAATAAATGTTTTCAGGACTCATATGTTTCTGGCATTTCTAATTTAGAGTTTATCATATTAGTTAATTGATTCCCCTTACTTCCACTTAACTGAAGATTAGAAAGGACCAGGGGTGTTTAGCTACGCAGTGTATAGTGGCATAGCTTTGCTGATGCGGCTGTGCTGCCGTAGGATCTCGTATGTAGCTAATCAATGCCGGTAGGAAAGAACTGTCCCATCGCTATAATTAAACCACCTCAACATGCTTTCCCAGGTGGACACAGAACATAAGAACTAGAGGTCACCAAATGAAATTAATAGGTAGCAGGTTTAAAACAAACAAAGGGAATGCCATGCATAGTCAACCTGTGGAACTCCTTGCCAGAGGATGTTGTGAAGACCAAGACTTTAACAGGGTTCAAAAAAGAACTAGATAAATTCATGGAGGATAGGTCCATCAAAACTAATTAACCAGAATGGGTAGGAATGGTGTCCCTAGCCCCTGTTTGTCAGAGGCTGGAAATGCATGACGGGATGGGTCGCTTCATGATTCCTTGTTCTGTTCATACCCTCTAGGGCACCTGACGCTGGCCACTGTCAGAAGACAGGACACTGGGCTAGATGGACCTTTGGTCTGATACAGTATGGCCGTTCTTATGACACAGCCCTGTGCGCATTACCACTTGTGCCAGTGAAATGTGTCACTCAGGATGTGTTTTCCCACCTCTAAGTGACATCATCGGTAGTATAGACATGACCTAATCCAGCCAGACCTTTAGAGGAAGGCTCTCAAGTTGTGTAAATCAACATTGCTCTCCTCCAGTCAATAGGCCAGATCCCCACCTGGTATGCACTGGCATAGCTCTCTATTAGTGTTGATGGAATGGTACCCATTGACCTCAGCTAAGGCTCTGGCTGTGTATATCTGCAGCACCCTGCGGGTTTTTTGTTTTCTGCCTAGATACTGTCCAGTATTGTCTTGTTTGTCTCTACTTAGCTGGCAGAGGGAGATGAATTTTTCTTCCTTGAAAAACTCTCAAGACTTTAATGATTGACGGGTGTTGTAAGGAGTAATTAATTATTGCTTGCAACAGGCGCTGGGATTCCTGGATGAAAGACACAGCGCAATAGGTGTACTGTTATTGTTGTGATTACTCCCTTGAAACCGCATTACTGGCTAAAGCCTCTGTCACCCAGACTCGTTGGACTTGTTTTTTTCCAACTTGCCTGTGACTCCCTGTTGAAAAATCTTAATCCGGCCCATAAAACCTCCAATTGGTGCGGTGGTGCTGCACATCGGCGTGTGGAGCTCAGAGTGGCAGGTAGCCTGAGCAGAAGAGAAGTGCTCCTCAGCCGGACCCCAGCTGGCACCTGGAGGTATGTGCAGCGTCCCCTATCCGCCTGTTGGTGGCTGGGAGCTCGGGACAGGTGCAGGTACATAGTGCAGCGATCTACAGCCATGCCAAGATCAACGGGGCAGTGCCGGCTCGGTCTTTCCTGAGAGTTAACTGGCTTCCAGGGCTGTGGTTCATGCCAGTTCTTCCTCTCTTGCACGTCCCTGCGAAGTGACCTGTGGAGGGGAGACCGGCCATTTCACTCGGTCGCTGTCTCCATAGCACCCAACTTTCCTGCCCTCACTGACCTGGCCTCAGCACCCTAGGGAAGTCCTCTACCACTTCCTCTTGAGGTGCTTGTATGGGTGAGAGGGCTCCATACTGCCCTGTTCTCCTCTGTCCTGGCTAGCAGGGGAGCTAGGCAAGAAAGGAAGGCCCCGGAGCAAGCTCAGAGCATTGGGCTCTTAAAGAAAAAAATTTTGAGGGAACTGGCTACTGGAGAGAGCTTCATCCTCATGGCTGCCACATCCCATTCTGGAACCCCGAGACTTTGTCGTCCTGGTCCTGAGAGAGGTCCAGAGAGCAGGAACCAGAAGACAGTTCCTTCTCTCCTGGCTGCAGCTGAATCCCAGATACGATTTGGGAACAAATGGGTTAGGACTTTAACAGCAACAGCAGTGCCAGCCCACCTCCGGTAACGTCTCTTCTCCCTGCAAGCCTCATTATTACCTTCTTGGACTGCATCTGGAGAGGGTTTTCCTTCTGAATCTCTCCAGCTGCAGGGCAAGGAAACAGATGTTGTTAAGAGGAAAACCCAACGTAGTACTTCACATTTCCAAGGCTGACACGCTTTTCCCTTCTTTTCTTTACTTTGAACAAAAGGTTAGAGAGGTTTACTGGTGTGTTTGCCGTAAGTCGCTGTATGCCAACCCTGGACCTTGTGTAACACTGTTTAGAGATGGACAGTGACAGGGCTGTGTTAACACCTTTGTTCCACCTAAATTGATATAACAGCACTTGGAGTGTTGGTAGAGCGGTGGAGGGGAGAATGATTGCGAAGGGAAGGCAATGTTTGTGGAACGTGAAGGGGCGGTAAGATGTAAATCTGGTGTGCTCTCGGAATGGAGAACAGGAGTGTCGGTGGGCAAGAGGCTGGCTTGTCGAGGGAGGACACCAGAGGAAAACAGGAAGTCGTTTGTGTTGGGGCTTAGTGCCTCATTGTGGTGTGTTGAGTATTTCCCAGTAGAGTGGACGGGTGCCTGTAGTGGTTGTGGGAGAGACGTTGTATCAGAATGGAGAACCGAAGAGCGTCCACACGCTGTTTGCTTTGTGTGGCACTGTAGCGAAGTAGTGTGGTTTCTTCCATTCTTTAAGAGCACCCCCGTGACACTTTGAACTCTAACTCAGTGGTTCTCAAACTTCTGTACTAGTGGCCCCTTTTGCCCAGTAAGTCTCTGAGGCTTCCTCTACACTGCAGGGTTTTTGTGCAAGAAGCCTTTTGCAGAAGAGATCTTCTGCAAAAACTTCTTGCGCAAAAGCGCGTCCACACCTCAAAAGTGCGCCAAAAAGCCATGTGCTTTTGCGCATGAGAGTGTCCACACTACATGGACGCTCTTGCGCAAGAAAGCTGATTGCCATTCACAGAATGGTCATCAGAGCACCTGTGCTTTTTCCTTTAAGGGTTTCTTGCACAAAAACCCCTCCGGGCGTCCACACCTGCCTTTTTGTGCGAGAGCTGTAGCGCAAAAAGGAGTTATGCCTCGTGGGGAGAGGAATAACTCTACCGGCAAAAGCCCTCTGTTCTGTCGACTGACTTGCGCAAAGATGCGCTTCAGGTGTGGACACTCTGCTGGTTTGTGCACAAAAACCTTGTAGTGTAGACGTAGCTTGAGTGTGACACCCCTTCCCCAAATTAAAATACTCTTTTATATTTAGCACTGTTATCCATGCTGGAGGTGAAGCAAGTTTTGGCATGGAGACTGACAGCTCTTGGACCCCCCCAGGCAATAACCTTGTGACCCCCCCGAGGGTTTATGGCCCCCAGTTTGAGAACCCCTGCTCTAAGCAAATGATTTCTATGGTTACTAAGCAACGGCTTCCCTGCACTTTTTATCGAAGGACGGGCCCATTGATGGATGGGAGGGCAAGGAGACGATTGCTCCCGGCCCAGCCATTCAAAAGGGCTGGCCGTTCCTAGCAGCAACCACCGCCGCTACCGTGGCAGCCACAGACGTGGGCCCTTGAAATGGCTGCCAAAGCGCCATGCATCGTGACCTGGGAAACGCTAAGGGTTGGATGTGGTGGGGTATCTCAGCCCCGCCCCTTCTGCCCAAGGCCCCGCCCCTTCCAGGAGCATGGAGCTGCCCCTCCCACCTTGCCCAGGAACTGTTGTGGGGGACCACCCCGGCTAAGGATTCCCCAGTCACTCTACAGGCACCAGTGAAGAAGGCATCACCACCCCCCTGAGGTGCAGAAGTGTGCGACTGTCAGTCAGCCGGGTGCGAGGGGAAGGCATTGTCAGGGTCACACAGGGAGGTGGTGGCAAAGGTAGGTGTAGACCCTCCCCTTCCCCATGCACCCTGCAGCCTCGCCCTTTGCTTTAACAGCAGGACCTGCTCTAGAATTTACCAGACGTGCTGCCCCTATTGGTGTCTCACCCATGTCTCCCGAGCTGGTGGCTTTCACACAGCCTGGGCAGCGCACCAGAGTCTGGGCTTTAAACGGGGTTGAGGCACAAGGTGGCAGTGAGGAAATGATCAAAGTCTGCTGGCCCTGCTGCACTAGCTCCTAAGCATACAGCCCCAGCGGACCCCTGACCTGCACTGGCAAACGGCACGGACTGGATGCTGGCAATTATACACTGCACCCTCCAAGTCAGCAGAGTCCTATCTGAGAGCTGAAGGGAAGATGTATGCCTCTTGTAGGTACACACTTGGTGTGTGTGTAAACACAGACTGCAACACAGCTCTGTAATCTGGTTTGCAGCCTGCCGGGAGACCTTTGTGAGCAAATAAAACCTCACTGGCTTCCATAAGGATGTCTGCAGGCAAAGCTCTGTCTGCCTGGTTTTTCTTGCCGGACTGAATAGTGTGTGTGTGTGTGTGTGTGTGTGTGTGTAAATCCATTGTGGGGTTACAGTGGCTGGTCGGGTACAGACCTGTGTGAAAGAAAGGGAGGTGCCAGAAGTGTATACTATACTTTTAAAATGTAAGACAACTCTTTGTATCTAGGGCAGGTAAAAAAGTTTCCTTCTGAACACTTTTCCACCGGAAAAGACAGATTTGTCAAAATGCACAAGAAATGTGTCAATTTCTGTGACATTTCATTTGAACAAATTTTGGGGGAGGATTGTCAAATTAATACCGTCAATCTCTCTGGAATGTTTCTAGCTTATATTTTTACATTATCGATCTAAAATAATAAACTCAAAGTGAAATGAAACCCCCCAAAGATGATGTTTGGAATGTCTATCAAAATGAAACAATTTGTGTCACCCCAAATTATTTTTTCCCCAAACCTTATTTTTGAAATTTGATGATTCCTTTTGAGGTTTGGAACAAAAACAAACTTGGAGGTGGTGGAATTTCCCAGGAAATGGGAAAATTCCAGTTCTGGCCAGCATTCGTGCTGAGGGCAGTGTCGTGAGTCTAATCACGATGATTGTTAGTGGCACATGTGGTCTAGCCATACGGTATCCCATAGGTTCTAGCACTGGTCAATTCATTTCTGCCAGCAGGGGAGCAAACGCCGGTGTGTTAATCACCATACTGTCTAACCCTAGTGGAGTTAGCTTGTTTGCACCAAGTACTGCCCCGACTGGGATAGATTTGCTTTGGTTGCAGCAACAATTGCAACTCTTGAATGCCACCTGACAGGAGAGAAGAAAAGCTGATGTAGATACAGGATGTGCTCTCCATCTGAGATTATATTCATTCTTCGCTTGTGTTCCTTAATTTCCTGTATCTAGACTGAGAGTGACTGTTTTGTGCATGGAAAATGCAAGAAAGCAACCTCACGGTGGTGGGATTTGAAAAACAAAGCAAAACCTTCATATCCAAGTGGCCCTTAGGAAGTGTCCTGGTTTAAAAGTTGCAAGAAGAAAAGATGAATTAGCCAAGTGAAATGTCCCAGTTCAGTAGAAAAGATGGGGAGTTGTAAATCGCTGCTAACAAACTGAGGACCTGAGCCCATAACCATGCTCGTGAATAACTTCATTCACACAAGTAGGCTTCGTGAACCCAAAGTTACTCAGCCCACAAGTGGTTGCAGAATAAAGCCCCATCATCAGTATTAGCATGAGGGCTGAGTGAAAACTTTTTTTTTTTTTTTTTTGCACAGGAAATGACATTTTTTCCCCCTGGGCAAAATGGAAACCTTCAATAAATTTTTGGGAGAGATTTGTCAAAAACCTGCAAAAAAATTTCTTGACAATTACTCAGCTACTTCTAATCACATCTCACCTACCTTGAGAAGAAACGCTGGGTGTTTTCTTTCCAGATCAGCCTTATTTAGCTTTATTCTTGGCGCATGTTGTTGATCAGCAAACCACTTCATCTCCTTCCCCCTTTCTTTTGAAAATAGAGTTCTACAGTGAATATAACCTCATAGAACACTAGAACTGGAAGGGACCTCGAGAGATCATGAAGTCCAGTCCCCTGCCCTTGTGGCAGGACCAAGCATGGTCTATATCATCCTTGATAGATGTCTATCACAAGTGTTAGTGGTTTATATTGCAGCTCCTCCTAATACAAGTCTCTTTATACATCTTATTCTTCCTAAACTCTCACCTCTCTAGTAATTTTTTGGAAGAATGGGGAGCCTGTTTCAGATTTTTCCTAGAGACCCCCAAAACCATTGGCTGGCTGTGACCTGGGGTTAGATTTATGCATAATTATACATCAAAAGGTAGCATGTGAGGTCTCTATCAAGTTCAGTAGCCAGTGGTCTTTGTCATTGTGAAATGTGTGTGTGGCTAATACTGAAGTAGTTTTTGGAATTAATAATTCAAGTTACTAAAATTAATATGGGAAACCACACAACGCCAATTTAACCATGAATTCCTATAGGAAATCCAAAGGCCAAATGATATTTGTAGAGTAGTTCTAAAAAGCCTAACTACTAAGTAATTTACATGATGTCCAAAATGTAACAAAACCCTTTCAAGCATTTGACCAAGATACTTACCAAAGGGCTAAACTTGGGTCGCTCAGACCCATCTTGGTCGGCTCCAGATTGGTCAGGCGGATATTAGCAATGAACCCTTTAAGAGTTTGTCGTGTACCCTATAACGAACAAAGGATGTCATTGCCAATACTGACTTCAGCTATAAAAACCAATTGGAGACTGTTTACTCTTCATCCAGATAAGAATTACAACCTTTTCCCCCTGGCACCTGGGTTCACATAGGAGATAACACTAGTTTGTGGGGTACAAAAGGCCACGTTGGTTCCTTTTAAGAGAGTCTTACTGAGGACCATCTGCAGTCACCCCGTCAGTCCTTTTTAGGAAAGTCCTCTTATTTCATTAGTTGTTCTTTGACCGAGATGCCTTCCCTACTTCATTCCTTTTGGCCTTTATAATGCATTATTTTCAAAGTCTTCTTTCCCCTTACTAGTCAGCCCCTTGCTTGACAATAAACCTCTATTTCCTTAATGAAATTGATGCTAACTTGAAGTCCTGAATTTTATACTTGTTTTACAATTGTGTCTATACTCAAAACTATGGTGTTACGGTCTTGGAGTGAGCCCTGTTCCTTGCAGGCAGGAGGTAACTGACCCCTGTCTCCTTGTCTGGTCATGTGTGTCTTGTGTGTTGCCGGCTGTAGGAGGTAGGCCTATTATCTGGGTGTGAAGCAGAGCAGGGACCCAAGATGGAACTGGTAAGCTGTGGGCACTGTTTCTTGGGGAGCAGACAATCTGTGACGGCTGTGACTGTCCAGCGGTCCAGGGTGTGTACATTCCAGGCAGCTGGTGGGAGGGCTCAGACGTTGGGGTATGCCTATTGCTAACCCTTTGAGACAGAACAGGGCTTGGACGGCCTAGAGGGGAAGTGCTGGTGTTGCCAGTAGCTGGTGGAGTCAGGGGAGCTAACCCTGGCAGGCATAGGCCAGGGGCCTCATGCCAAGGGCAGGTAGCAGTGAGAAGACTCCCAACCGTGAGTATTTTGGGAGCGACAGGCACATTGACTCTGCCTGGATGTTAAGGGAGGGGATTGCAGAAAGGAACTAACCCAGGGAGGTGCTGCAGAGGTAGCGTTGGGGTTCAAGTCAACCAAGGAACATGCCCTTCCGTTAGGGGAGGACCTTGCCGCATGCCAGAAGGAAGGTCCTCGTGTCCCAGCCTGCCTTGGCCACCTGGAGGAATCTGTTTTCCATTGGATGAAAACCTCTCATCAATTGGAGCCGCACTTCTTCAGAAAGCTGTAGCGATAGACCTGGGCAGCACATCCCCCCTCACACACAGCTGTGCGGAGAAAAATCATGATGTCTATAGCTCTGAATGGGGATTACCATGGAGGAGAAGCTGGATATGAGTCAGCAGTGTGCCCTTGTAGCCAAGAAGGCTAACGGCATATCAGGGTGCATTAGGAGGAGCGTTGCCAGCAGATCCAGAGAAGTGATAATTCCCCTTTATTCGGCTTTATGGAGTTTTGTGTCCAGTTATGGGCACAGAAAGGATGTGGACACATTGGAGAGGGTCCACGGGAGGGCAACAAAAATGAGTAGGGGGCTGGAGCACATGACCTACGAGGAGAGGCTGAGGGATTTGGGCTTATTTAGTCTGCAGAAGAGAAGAGTGAGGGGGGATTTGAGAGCAGCCTTCAACTTCCTGAAGGGGGGTTCCAAAGAGGATGGAGAGAGGATGTTCTCAGTGGTGGCAGATGACAGAAGGAGGAGCAACAGTCTGAAGTTGCAGTGGGGGAGGTCTAGGTTGGATATTAGGAAAAACTATTTCCCTAGGAGGGTGGGGAAGCACTAGGATGGGTTCCCTAGGGAGCTGGTGGAATCTCCATCCCTAGAGGTGTTTAAGTCCCAGCTTGACAAAGCCCTGGCTGGGTTGATTGAGTTGAGGTTGGTCCTGCCTTGGGCAGGGGGCTGGACTCGATGATTCCTGAGGTCTCTGCCAGCCCTAGGAATCTATGAATCACCAGGTTACCTATCTGACAGCAGTACAGGGACTCCTCTCAGTCCCCGTACTTGCCTGGCCAATGACAAGGCTCACCAGGACAGTGTGTGTGCAGAAAGCATGGTCATCCATGCTCTGCGCCAGGCTCATGTTGGCCAGAATTTATAGCTCACCCCTGGCTGCATCTGACCAGAAGAGACTTAGCATCTTATCCCAACTCCGACTGCGGAGTGAGAGAGAACCCAGAACGTTCTATCTCTGACAAGGGTTCTCAGGCGCATGGCAAGGTCATTCAAACTGTGAGTGATACCAGTTCATTAAAACCTATGAACGAATAACATGCCTTAGGAAACAGAGGCTTACAAGAACACGATGCAGTTCTAGGACTCCCTCTGGTAACATTTCAAGAGTTACTGAGCCTAGCCTACTTACTCTTTTCCCTGAAGACCTGATATGAAGAGATGGAGGACCAGCCTTGCCCCGGGCATGCCTGGTGAAGGTGAAGGTCCAAACAGGCAGAGTGTTGAGTAGCTAAGCTGGACTGTAAATCTGAGCAAATAATTTTATAGAAGGGAGAGAAGCTGAAGAGCAGACGGACTGTAGAATATTGGATCTCCGACAGACCAAGCATGGATATTTTATAGGGCCTTGGCACTGCTTAATTCTTGCCCAACCTCCCATGCCCAAATTTTATTTCCTTACCCTTAGAAATTTTCAGACACACTTACTTCATAGGTTAATATTTGATTATGCTTATTCCTTCATATTAATGAGGATTATCTCACTCCCAAAATCATTACCTTTGGTCTTCTTTGCAACTTCTCTGCTCAGTGGTATGCCCTGTAGTTACCAACCCATTCTGGGCACCAGATGAACCGGCTCAACTTTAGGTTCAGTTCCCTCATTTAGCTCCTCAAAGTGGAGGAGTGACCAAATTGACATTTTATCTAGGCCAAAGGTTGCACGTGCTTAGGCTAACTTACTTTACTCATTTGCTTTAGCTGTTTATACAAAATACAGGGCGGGCGGTTTCTTGCATGACAGGAGGCCCCCGAGATGCAATCGCCCGAGTTCTGATCCCCCGCACTTGCAACCATTTTTGTAAGTGCGGAAGGGGCCGGAAACCCCTGACTTACGTCCTCGGCCCACATTTACGATGGCGCACGGCACTTACCGTAAATGCGGGTTCACGTTACGATGCCCCCTACATGTGACGCTTCCTCTGGAACCAATCACGTTGCAAGTCGGGGGCCTCTTATACAGCTTAGTACTATGGATAATCTAGAATGAATACAGCAAGACCCCTGAAATACTGTTCAGTGACAACTGGATATAATAACTAATTAGTATAAATCAACTCAAGGAAAGCATGCTATCTGGTATAGCAGTCCAGCAACTTAACTTTCTGGGCTACACTAACAAAAACATCAAGACAGAAAATAAGCAGGAATGGACAAAGTGGTAGCAACCACTGGAGCCTGACTCCAAACGATCCTCTGGGGATATGCACAATGGAAGTCTTAGACTAAGCTCTTGAGTGCAGTGTCTTTTCGTTCTGCTTGTGCAGCACTAGCACCATGGAGCCCTGCTGTGCCTAGGTGCTACTGCACTATTAATAACGTCCAGGTATGAAATGCTTCCATTTGGTGTTGTCCGTGTATCCGCACCATTTCAGAGAGCAATGGTGTAAGTGGTCATGGGGGTGGAAGAGTTTCATTTGTGGGTTGAGTTCATATTAAACAAGAGGGAGGATGCTAGAGGTGCAGAATGGAACTCTACAAGTGAGTGCAGCCACCATGCTGAAATTATGGTTTTGGAGCTAAAGAAAGGAAAGTATGTCTCCTTCCTAAATCTCACACTGCTTATTTGGGAACTAGCATCCCTGCAGAAGGGGTGCAAAAAGACCCACCCCATTCATCTGTTCCCCCCACCCCCAATGCTTCAGCATTGAGGCCAGCCTTTGTCGATGTTAAATTAAATTTGCTATTTCAAAATTTGGTTCTGAACTGGAGCAAGGCCCAAAGACATAACTTCCTACAAAATAACTTTGGAAAAAAAAAGTTGATTTTGGTTCAATCTTGTTTCACGTTGACTTAATATTAAATTATAACTAATAATATCGATTTTCAAAACTTGACTCTTTATTTTAAAATGACTTTTGTGGTAATCGACACACTCTTGGAGATTGGGACAAATTGGTCTTGCCCAACAGAAAAACGTTCCATTCGGTCACTTTTCACCAAGCCTATGTATGATTACATAACATTGACTCAACTCTCACCATCATCTGACCATTCTTAGAAATGTATGTGGGGTGGGCCCAACAGAGCAAATGAAGCTTTTGAAGAAGCAAAGGCAAAATTATGAATAGCTCCAAGGCATTGGTATAGCTCAATCTCAGATTTCCACTCCCTTTGGCATGTTGCCCTCAGGTAGAGCTGGGAAATACCCTTGCTAGTTGGGAGAAGTTTCTCCAAGAGAGAGTATAAGGCATTGTTTTTAGAGTCCTTTTTCGTGATCCTCTTGCCTCTGGGTGACTTCAAATAGACTGCAGGTTGGAGCAAGGTGGTAAACTATTTCCTATCCTATGAATTTTCAAGACTTCAAAAGTGTGGGTTTTCCCCATTTTGGATCCGGACAAAGTAGAAACCTTGAAAATGTGTGTTGAACCAAAAATCAATGCAGTTCAAGTCAATCAAAAACATTTTTTTGTTTTGTCATTTTAAAATTTTTCTAATGATCTTAAACGAGCACATTTACCCGGCATTGCTTGGGTCCTTAAGGAGGGGATCAGGACAGAGGGCTAGGGATGTGGGGTCAGGGTTGGGGCGTTATGGTCTGGGCAAGGGATAGCATATGTGTGTAGGGGGCGGAAAGGGCAGGGGACTGAAGCCCCTCCTCCCACTGAGATTAGTACCAGGGCTGCTTGCTCTTCCCCTTCTTGTTTTTGTCAAGGAGCAAGAGCACAGTGCGTAGCTCATCTAGCCCTGTGCTCCCCAGCTAGAGTGAGGAATGCAGCAAAGAGTGTAGTATCCCCTTGTGCCCTGACAGCAATGTTCCCTTACAAATCGGGGGGAAGAGGAACTTCAGCCCCCCAGCCCATGCCTGGGGAAGCGAGGCTGGGGAATGAGGTGGTCCCAGATTGGGTTGGCACCTCCAGCCAACCCCTTTCACCTGCCTGGTGATTCGCTTCTCTGTATGATGTTAGGAGAAGCAATCCCATTCCAGACACATCCCATTTTCCTGGCACAACCAAACCCTTGTGTTGCTTTTAAGTTAGGATAAGAGGAAGCTATGTACTGAATTTGGTGGTGCCAGCTCTTACCATTTAGGAGGAGTTCTTGAACAGACAGACCGACAAACTCTCTCAAATATAGAGTGGACTTCTAAACAAGAAGTCATTTTTAAACAAGACGTTCTCATTCTAAAACAATAGAAAAGCTCTTTTAGAAAGTAGGAGATGAGAAATCTGGTAAAATTGATTCTTTCCTGTGAAAAGTTTTGTTTTGGCAAATCCAGTATTTTTTGATACCTCAAAAAAAAAAATGAATTGAACATTTCCTGACTCACTCTAGGTGCAGGCAGGTAAGTTTTGGGGTTCTCCCATCACATCCTTTATTGTAATGCAGCCGAGATTTCCATTGTGAAAGGGGAGTCGATGGGAGGAGTATTTCTTACCTCCACTCCTGAATCCCCTTAACTTAATTCATCTCCCTTTCCTCCCAACCATCTCTTTCCCTCGCAAATCTGTTAAACTTGCATTAGGAGAGGAAGAAGGCAAATGAGTGGGAAGGGGTGTGATAGCACATGCTTCTCTCACACTTCCTTTGGGCAGTGGCTGCCACTTCATGCATACTGATGAGTTTGTGCCTTATGCATAATGAGCAGGGATGAGAGGAGCTCAAACCCTTCCAAACAGAGCTCTATGTCCAACTGAGAGCTGCGTTCTCGTTTTCCAAGCTTGATTCCTCTGAGCAGGGGGCTAAGAGCTTAAGTTTTCCCAGTGCGATATGACGCTGCCTCTTAATGAAGTAGGAAGACTCGTTCGGGTAGAGAAAGAAATGTGCCATTTGGAAAGCAAGCCAGAGAGCCGGCTTGTCCTTACATATTTGCGGAGGTGGGGACAATTTCATTCTGTGAAAACTTAAGAACCGCAGCCACTGTTGACCCTACTGGTTTGGTGGTGGCCTTTTATTCTGAAACTGGTCCTTGGTTGAGCCTCTCGACCATTCAGGTGAGACTTCCAGAAAGAATTCTTCTCCTGAGCATAGCGCTCCTCTCTTGAAAACTCATGTGTGCATTTGCTCACACAAAAGTGCATATGCAGTTGTGCTCTTCACTTGTACACTCAATGACCACAATTGTGTGAGCAGATTGAGGAGTTGCACCTGCAAAAGGCTTACACAGGCTTTCCAGGAATTTAGTGCTATGGACCTGTGCCGCCTCATAGACATGGGATGGAAGAGAGGTCCACGCGCCCAGCAGGTTGGAGGGAGGAACTAGGCCATTGGTCCTTTCCTTCCAGTACCATGATTCTTCAGGGACCTCGAGGTCGTCAAGGCCAGTCCCCTGCCCTCGTGGCACGACCAAGGCTGCACCAAAAAGGGTATAAATGGGGTATGAGGTGAGGGCCTTGTGGCGTCCTCACATCATGCCCTCAGTGACCCCCGTCCAGCTCCATTGCTTTCATACGATGGGTTCAACATCACCCACACGATCCCAGTGGGACTAATGGGGTTGAGGCCAGGTTGTCGAGGAAATAACGTGAACCAAGGGGGTTGTGCAAGTGTCACCTGAGGAAATGAGCTGGTGGAATTTTTATTCCAGCTGATGATGCCAAAGAGGAACAGACCCAGGCTGATGCTTGTCTGATAAAGAGTTGGCGAGGCTTGTTAAAGCTGGACGTGCCTAGTGCTAGAACGGAACTGTTGTGGCTCGTACTGCCTCTCACCAGTATACATCTGTGTCATGGAGGCAGAAATCCTAGCCCCTCCAAGACAGTGCTCCCTAGTGCATAATGCATTGGTGTCCCACGTAGGCAACTCCAACATTTTGCCCCCCTATCAGTACAATGATTGTTTCCTTCACTGGGCGGTGATCTCAGTCTGGCGCTCTCTCCACCCGTCTTCCCTGCAGAGCACGATGGCCTTGCACCCGCCACGGACCACTGACTGTTCCACCAGAGTGGGCTGGGACCTGCAGTAGCTTCAGATAAGCCTTCTTATAGATGGCTTAAAATGTGACTCATCTCCAGCTCCTCCCTGGCTTGCCACACACACCCATACAGGAGGTGTCCGGATCTCACTGCTTCCGCCTCCATGGAGTTTCTCAGGCCCGGCCTTTCCCCGGGCGTGCTCGCTCTTTCTCACTCCTCCAGCTCCCATCCCTGCCCTCGCTCTGGGCTGTCAGCACCCCAGTTGCCCCTCTCGGGTCCATTCAAACACCACTGCTAGACTCCTCCTCCTTGCCTGCCCTCCCGTCCTAGCAACCCTCTACTGGATCTCCCTGTTTGAGATGCTCGACTTCACTGTCACTCCTCAGCCCCTCCCTCTGCTTTTGTATCGGGCCCGCCAGCTAGCCTCGGCCGCCTCTTGGCCAGCTTCTCTCACACACACGTCCCCCATCCCGTGGGCGTGGGACCACCGGCTGGAATGCATCCGCAAGGTCTGTGCCTTCCTCTGCCCCTCCTCACCGGCCCAGCTCAGGTGCGGGGCCTTGAACACCTCAGCCAGTCTGATGGCTGCCCTGAGGAACATGAGGGGAGACTGAACACCTACTTCGGTGTCTAATGAATGCAAGTGTGTGTGTGTGTGTGTGTGTGTGTGTGTGTGTGGACACAGATATAAACCTACCATGTAACTAATTGGCATCTCTAACTAATTGGCATCTCAATCGCTAGAGAACTGTCCACCCTGGTGATTGGAGGCTGTAAGGCTGGAGGCTGTATTCTAGCTGACGGGCATGGGGGGGACGTATGGACCACGCTGTATTCCAGAACTCCACCTGCGAGGACAGTGCCGCGTGTGATATTCCTTAGGGCCGGTCCCCTTGGCTGGCAGGAGCAGGGGGGCACAGCCAATATCCCGTGTCATCCCTTCCCGGTCTCTCCCTGACCCCTCGGAGGAGGCTGCAGCACAGACCCTGTGCTCCGAGGAGTGCCTGTCTTGTGGTGGGATATCACTAATGGAAGCTCCGTGTGGCGTCTCGTCCCACCCCCTCTTGGCTCCGGTTCCTGGCTCTCCTGCCACAAATCCCTCCATGACTTGGGCAGGCCACTCTGTCTGTGTCACTTCAGCTGTGAACCGGGGGTGGTGACATTTCTCCCACCCTAGCGTGGTCTCTTGCTTGTTTTGATGGTAAGCTTTTTGGGGCTGGCTGGAGCCGTCTCTTGCATGGGGGTTACAAAGGGCCTGACCCGTTGGGGCCCGGATCCTAGTTGGGGAGCCCTGTGAGGCTACGGGGATATAGCTGCTGCAGAAAAAAGTCAAGGAGATTTGGCTCCTGGGTTGGGAGTTTTTGCACAGAGCTGGAACAAAAGCATGCAGACATCGGATTTAATTAACCACGCTGTGTTACACAGGCATTCAAATGACTTTATGTAATCAAGCACACAGTACGCCGCTGACTGGTACATCTGGCTGCCTCAGAAAATCCAGGGGCGACAGCTGCCTTCCTCTGGAATGAAAGAATAAAAGCTAAGCAGAGAGGGTTCCTTCGTGCCTTTATACGTTGGCCCTAACCTTGGTAACGAGGCCCCCTTCTCTTTTAGATCAAGGAACTCCAACCGTATCCCCCTAAGCACAGAGCCTGTTCTACCACCAGTGAGCAAACTTTTTTCCTGGCTTGGATCCGAGTCAGGGGATTGCCAGCCAGGAGACTAATTGTGTATGCTTTTGGAATAATCTGATAATTGCCTCTCAGGGTAGTGTTTGAAACTTGCTGGATAAAGACATCCTGATTGTGCTTTATGTGGGAACAAAGTTTTGTTGTCAAATTAGAATAGTAATTGCTGGCGAGATTCCATCGCTTTTTTTTTGGCAAAAGCTCATGCCAAGACAGGCATTCTGTGCAGTGTCCTAAGGAACTGATAAGCGGTGGCTTTCCTCTTTGGCCGTCATGGACTTTGCAAAAGCAGCCAGGAGTCAAGCAGGATAAGATAGACTTCTGCAGGGACCAAAGGACTCACTGCTGCTGAGAAAAACTGTTGGCATCTCCTGCAAGTTTGTGCCTGAGGACAGAAAGTTTTCTGCTGAAGAGGAGAACGATGGTGGGGAATTGGCCAAGAAGTAGTTCCTGGGTCCCACCCCGGGATACAAAGCCCTCATTGGGGTGAATTGGCAGCCTGTGTCATTGGCAATGCAAGCAAAATGTTTACCCCAACAGACAGGCTGAGCTATCGGGAAGTGTGGAGTGTCAGAGCAACATGGAGAAGCTCAGGCTTGAGGTGAAAAAGACATGGACGACAACTTTCAAAAGCAGGGGCCTCACGTTATGTTTCTTGGCTCATCTCTAGACCTCTAAGCAAATGATCTTATTGCTCATCCAGCTCATGCATTTAAATACCTAAACCTGGTGGTCAGACTCCTATGGGGGTAGATTTTCAAAAGCACCTAAAGAATTTAGTAGCACAAGCCTTTTGGAAATCTCCCCCAGATGTGGCCAAACATCAGGCTGGTCCAGTGGTTTGGGGACTAGCCTGGAAATCAGGTTTGATTCTTAGCTCTGCCACACATTTTCTGTGTGACCTTAGTCACGTCACTTAGTCTCTTTGTGCCTCAGATCCCCACCTGTGCAATGGGGATAATAGCACTGTGCTGTCGTGAGAATAAATGCATTCAAGATTGTGAAGAACTTTGATACTATTGTGGTGGGGGCAGCAGAGTTTCGGTTTTTGGTCAGGTTTATCCTACTCCAATGTCCACATCCCACTGCCTGGTGTCCATGGCTGGTCTGGCTTCTGATTTGGTGGTAAATTTAAATTTATGCCCAGCATATTGTATAGGACATCTGACCTGCCCCAAGGTTTGCTATATTGATCGATTTGTATTGCAACAAAGGTTTCAGTGGTTTGGGCTGTGGTATTTCAAGGAATGTGATTCGTGTTATAGTAGGAAGTTTACCCAGTTCCTTACCTTGCCCTTGAACACAACTTCCTCCTCTTCAGCCTTGTTGTTTGATCTGGGAAAGGTTCATTACTTCAGATTATTAGAAGAGTACATGCTCCGGAAATTCAATGGGTGTCTTGGAATTAAACGGACTGCCACATAAGGTAAACGAAAGCACAACCGAGTTACAATGAACAGCTATCCCTCCGGAGACCCGTCGGAACACTCTTGGACATTCTGAATTGTGCCAGGACAGAGTCTTTACTTACTAGCTGTGAATTCCTCTAGCACAGGCGTGCTCGCAGCTGATGTCGGATAGCCTAGCTAGCTCTTGCATGTTGTGAGAAGAGGGTGGAGTGCGTCTGCACTATGACACTCCGTACCTGGCATATGGTCCCATAGAGACAAGGGCCAGCTGGTGTAAATTAGAACAGCCCCTGAGCTGCTAAAGGTTACATTGTTATAACTGGCAAGGGGTTACTTTTTTCATCCCTGTATGACACTCTTTGCAATACAGAATCTGGACCTGTATCTTAACAGACAAGGCAACTTTCATCGAGAGGCCGAATAGTATTAGTAAGGGCAGTGATATCAGAAGAATTAATCTTCTGTAATACTTATGCACCTAGAAATCTTGATCTCAGGTGTTATGTGAGCAAAGGAAGGGAGAGGACTCTGCTAAAAATAAGAAAACATGTCCTGGTGGGTGGGGATTTTAATTGTAGCCCAGAAATCTACGTACTTCAGGTACCCCCACCCAACAGGCTATGCTAGAGTCTGCTCAGAGGGGTGTCTTTCGCTGATTGGTTTGTGGAGGTTGTTACACCCTGAGAAATCCAACTTCACTCCATTTTCTTGGTTCAGTTTCCATGGTTCACTTTCCAAACTATATCCCATCAGCTACCAGCAGTAATACTCTAATCTCAGGCCAGATTGTTATTAACATAATGCTGGACCAAGCCCCTCTGTGGGGGATAAGAGAGAAGCCAATGCTGGGTCATTCTCTGATTCAGCATTCAAAGCATATGCGAAACATCCGATTAGATTCTCTGAGGAAATGAATCCCATAAAGGATAGTGACATGGTAGTTGTGTTAAAAGAAAACAGCGACAGAGCTGGCCAGTGAGAGTCCCAAACCAGTGAAAGGAATCAGATGAAAAGCATTTGGAAATAAGGGGGCAAACTGAGGAATTGCACGTTAAGTTCCTGAAAAATGGTAAAGTAGAGGAAAGGAGTGGGGAACAAGGAAAGCCCAGGAGTTAGGATGGTAGCTAGAACTTGGACAACAGGTTCAGTTATTTGCTTTGCCACAAATTTCCTATGTGACCTTGGGCAACTCTCTTAGACTATCTGTACCTCAGTTCCCCATCTGTACAACAGAGATAATAGTACTGCCCTACTTCCCGGGGTGTTGAGGATAAATATAGTAAAAATTGTGCGGGGCTCGGATGTTATGGTGATGGGACCAGATAAACTCCTTTGCTAGACAGACAGACAGACAGACAGTTTAATGTAAAAAGGTTTTTTTTCCTGCTCTTTCCCCCTGAAAGTAGGATGAATTATCCTGATGATCTTGTAGAGGGGATGAAATTTCACAGGCTATAGCGAATTCTCCAGAGCTTTAACCCTGAAACTGACAGCATGTGGGCAGACCATCTCCTGATGCACCATTGACGTCAAAGAGCTCTGTGTGCCCACAGTAATTCACCCACATGCTGTTAATTGTGGATAGAGGGATGGTTTTACTGTATATTTGCAATATTTTGACACCAGGACCTTCCTATTATTTTCCAATCTGGCCAATATCACCCTTATTTTAAAACCTCGTCAGACTCTCAAATATAGCATGTGTCCCGTAATCCCAGATTTTATTCCTTAATCCTGATGTCCAAATGCTTTGAGGTTGTAGCTTCATACGTGAAACTTTGTCTGACAACTGATCAGACTGGGTTTGGCATGGTAAGGTGCTAAATAATGGATGATTGCGCTGTGCCTTGGGGAAGCCTTTCAATTCAGAGAAAGCCTTTGATAGTGTGGAGTGGGAATCTTTCGTTCTAATTTTTCTTTCTGACTCTGTTGCTTTCTTTTATGGCATGATTTTAAATATGTGTCCTAGATCTCATCTCCATCCCCAAAACGTTCGTGCTCCCTGACACGGTATTCCCTATTTCACCCAGGGAGGAGACAAAAGTCAGGGTGCTGCTTTATCTGCAGATGTAGAACCTTTCGCTGAATGACCATCTAGCATGTCTGTAAAACTGGGGCACGCATGACGAAAGTTGCCTCTTACTTAGATTATAAATTCTTTGGAGGCAGGGATCATATTTGTTGGATCTCTTGTATACCAACTATGATCTGGTGCTTACTTTAGCATTATCTGCGACTGGCATCTCTGTATAGACAGAGAGACCGAGTGTTCAGCATTCTCTGTGCCTCCAGAGCCTGGATTCTCTCCAAGCCCCTGGGTAAAGAAGGCAATTATTTGCTCTCTGTGCCCTGCTGAGATCGGTAAGTTCCCACTACGGAATTGGTCTGCCTGCACTAGCTGTGTTCAGCTGAAAGTATTCTGCTGCATCCAGGATTTCCCGACACACGTTTCAGCTTGGATGTTGGTGTGTCCACAACATTGGACAGGACCTACACAGACAGTGACTGAAGAACAAGTGACAAATGCTGGGAAACCATCCAAAAGGGTATTTTTTTAAATGACTGAGACCAAGACGACTAAAGCAGAGAGAAATGATTGCTGCTTAGAGCAACTAGTCCTGGAAACCACCAGAGGAGAGGCAATTGTTGATTTAGTTCTTACTGGAGTACAGGGTTTGGTCCCAGGGGTGCATATAGCTAGACCGGTAAGAGTGATCATAATATAATTAAATTTAACACCACAGCAGCACAACATTGTAGCATTTAATTTCAGAAAGGGGGACTTCACTCACGGAACAGTGCCTCCTGCTGGTTATACTGGGAATTAGCTCTGTTCCTCAGCAGGGCACCCTCTTCTCGCCAGTGTCTTGCCTGATGTCTCTCCGCCCTGCTCTCTCCACCGTCTGGCCCCAAGTCACTCCCTAAACTGTGGCATCCTCTTTAGGACACTGCCCTCCAGCAGTGCCCCTCACTCCTTCTTCTGGGGGGCGTCAGCAGCCTTCAGTCTCACACCTGCCACTGTGGCCATCTGCAGCCAAGGTCTAGCCCCCCACTCAGGGGCAAGCCAGGGTCTATAAAGGCCATGCTCTGTGGTGGCTAGGTGTAATGCCAGGGCAAAGGGGGGACCCGGGTCCCCACACTATACTGGGTATTGACCCAGGGACCCTCAGGCAGCAGCCTTGTCCTGTCCCTTGGCCACCAGTGTTCCTTGGGTCACTTCCATGTGACCTTTGCACCTTCTTGGCCCTTGTAACAAGGACAGAACCTGGATGGTATCCGCTTGGAGCCTCTCTCCAGCTCCTCTGAGCCTGCCCAGCCCTGCTCTGTCCAACGTGCTCTCTCTCCACAGAGTCCTTCATCCTTGCTGGCCAGAGCAAGAAAGAGCTTCCCTCTGTCCTGCAGCCTTTTTATAGGACCCAGCCCAGCCCTGATTGGCTGTCTCTTGCTGTGTCCTGATTGGCTGAGTTTGTGTAGACTCCCTCCAGCCTGCTTTTAACACTTATCCTATTGAAGTGGGCTACAGCGCCACTACAGGACAACACAAACATAAGGATGTTAAAGATAAATGACAAGGGACAGTGCCAAAGGTGGCATCTCTGCAAGCTGACTGGAAACTTTTTAAAGATCTCATAATAGAGGCTCGACTGAAATGTAACCCCCAAATTTAAAAAAAAAACCCAACAACATAGTAAGTGAAACAAAAAAGTGCCACCGTGGTTAAACAACAAAGCGAAAGAAGCAGCGAGAGGTAAAGAGACGTCCTTTAAAAGGTGGAAGATACATCCTAGTGAGGAAAAAAGAAAGGAGCATAAACACTCCCAAAGTGTAAAAATACCATTAGGAAGGCCAAAAAGAATGTGAAGAACAGCTTTCCAAAAACTCAAAGCACAAGGCAAAAAATTGCAAGTCCATCAGAAGCAGGAAGTCTGATAACAACCGATAGGGCCACTGGACAATGGAGATGATAACGGACCACTCAAGGATGATAAGGCCATTGTGGAGAAACTAAATAAATTCTTTGCATCCGTCTTCACGGCTGAGGATGTGAGGGAGAGTCCCAAACCTGAGCCGTTCTTTTTAGATGACAAATCTGAGGAGCTGTCCCCGACTGAGGTGGCGTTAGAGGAGGCTTTGGAACAAACTGATAAACTTAACAGTAACAAGTCACGGGGACCAGATGGCATTTACCCAAGAGTTCTGAAGGAACTCAAATGTGAAAGCGCAGAACTATTAACTGTGGTTTATAGCCTATCATTTAAAGCCGCTACTGTACCAATTGACTGGAGGATAGCTAATATGATGCCAATTTTTTAAAAGGGCTCTAGAGGTGATTTTGTTAATTACAGGTTGGTTGAAACTGTAGCAATGAACAAAACTGTCAGACACATAGATGGACACGATTTGTGGGGGAGAGTTAACATTCTTTTTTGTAAAGGGGAATCATGCCTCACCAAGCCGCTAGAACTCTTTGAAGGGCTCAACAATCATGTGGACAAGGGGGATCCAGTGGATATAATATACTTAGATTTCCAGACCCCAAAATAATGCACATTGGAAAGCATAATCCCAACTGAACATATAAAATGATGGGGCCTAAATTAGCTGTTACCGCTCGAGAGAGAGATCTTGGAGTCATCATGGATCGTTCTCGGAAAACATCCACTCCGTGTGCAGCGGCAGTCAAAAAAGCAAGCAATGTTGTGAATCATTAAGAAAAGTTTGATAATAAGCAAACTATATTGCCTCTGTATAAATCCATGATATGCCTACATCTTGAATAATGCATACAGATGTGGTCGTTTGATCTCAAAAAAGATACATTAGAATTGGAAAAGGTCCACAAAAGGGCAACAGATTAAGGGTTTGGATCAGTGGCCATATGAAGAATGAATAATAAGACTGGAACTTTTCCGCTTGTAAATGAGATGAATGAGTGGGGATATGATAGAGGTCTATAAAATCAGACTGGTGTGGAGAAAATAAACAAGGCAGTGTTATTTACACTGGAATAAATTGCCCAGGGAGGTTGTGGAATCCCCATCTCTGGAGATATTTAAGAGTAGGTTAGATAAATGTCTATCAGGGATGGTCTAGACAGTATTTGGTCCTGCCATGAGGGCAGGGGACTGGACTCAATGACCTCTCGAGGTCCCTTCCAGCCCTAGTATTCTATGATTCTATGATTGATTTACTCCTCATAACTCAAAAACTAGGGGTCACCCAATGAAATTAACAGCCAGCAGGTTTAAAACAAACAAAGGGAATTACTTTGTCACACAACACACAGTGAACCTGTGGAATTTCTTGCCAAGACTGTAACAGGGTTCAAAAGAAGATCTAGATAAATTCATGGAGGATAGGTCCATTAGGGGCTATTAGCTAAGATGGTCTGGGATGGTGTTCCTAGCCGGTCAGGAGCTGGGAGTGGGCGACGGGAGACGGCTCACTTCATGATGCCTGTTTTGTTCCTGGATCTGGCCACTAGACCAAGGTCTAGACTAGCTGGACCTTTGGTGTGACCCAGTGTGGCCGTTCCTATGTTCTTATGACTCAATTTAGGAAATGAGCATTTTCCATCTGCCCAAAGCTCCTGAAAGTAGCGGTATGTGGACTCGGTGCCTCCTCTGAATATAGAAATGCCCAATGCACCCATGTAGCTATCCTTATGGCTAAGCATAGTGTCGTTGTTATTCCAGCAGGAGGTGGTTGTATGAAAGTAACTGGCCAGATCTCCAGCTCTGGGTAAAGCCGTATAACTCCACTCAAATCAATGGAGCGGAGCCAATTTACACGCACAGAAAATCTGGCTGGGGGATCATTATTATTGTTATTACAAGGTGTGATTTTTTTCCCCCGCTTCTCCTTAGGCTGACCCCACTGGACGCAAGAATGAAGCTTCTGGAGCCCTGGAAGTTAGCCCTTATTTCTCTGGCTGTCGTGGTCTTTTTGGCCCTCGTCATTGGTCTGCTTGCTTATTTTTTGCTCATGGGTAAGAGTGACAATTTTTCTGGAGAGGGTGCATTGTACGTGCTGGGAGTTCACTACTGCAATCGCTGTGTGATGCACAAAGAATGGAATTCATCCCAGGGCGTGAGTCCTCTTGGGACCTTTTTAGTCCCATGTTAAGGGTGTAATTAACAGTTCCCTAAAGACATACCTTTTCAAAACCAGCCCTTTGCCTAAAATAGGGACTTAAAGTCTCTGTCCGTTCCATTTCTGGCACCTGTGTTGGGGTCCAGGAAGAGTGGTGAATGGATGGTTATCCAAGCAAGTCAAAGGTCAGCAAGCTTCCCGCCTGAGATGATTCTGCTCCTGGTTTAATGCTTTATGTAATGATGCTGCTGGCTGGGTTGCCTTCAAGGACAGAATGTAGGATGTCTGGATCCAAAACCGCAAGGCCCTACTGCTTCCGATAAAGGAGCATCTCTTGGTTGGAACTTGGCGACAGTAGATGGATAAATTCCATCTGTGGTCCATCCTCTAGAGGGCAGAAGGGCTGGCTGGGTGAGCCTCAAGTCCTGCTGTAATGCTGGTCTCCTGTCTGTTCTGAAGAGCTGTAAATAAATGTTGGCTTGGGGACAACACCCCGGGTCTAAAACCTCCACTACACCCCTCTGTAAAGGGGTGTAGCTAGCTCTATGCTGCTTACACTGCTCCTTCATGGGGATAGGAACATGGCAGGGCAGGGAGCAGCGGGTGAGGATTGTGCTGGGGTGAAAGGGTGTGTGGCTGGTGTGCCCTGTACTCAGCCAATCCTTGGCTGGCAGAGAGGTCCCTAACAGTTCTGGTGCAGCTGGCCTGCCTTAGAGCATCTTAAAAAGCCCCTGCAAGTTAATGCTGAAGACCAAAGGGAGCCACCTTTGCCCACAGCCCGGCTAAGCTGCAGATTTAGCCCACGTAGCTCCATTGACACGGGAGAAGTGGGATCAGAACCAGAAACGCAGCGTCCCGTTCAGCCTGGGAGCCTGGACGTCTGCTGCCCGCCTCGAAATGGGAATGACCTTGCCTTCTGTGTCCCCGTACAGATCCAGAGATGTACTTTTACAACGGAAGCTTTAAAATCACAAATGTCCAGTACACCCCTGACTTTGAGAAGCAAACCTCAAAAGAGTTCCGGGGACTGAGCGCAAGCATCGAGACACTGGTAAATCAGAGCTTGGCTTTCTTCCCCAGAGCGTGTCCTGGAGAATCCAGGGTTAGGTGACTTGGAACCAGAATGAGATGCTGTTATCCTCCATGCTGTAGTGGTCAGGAGCCACCTAAGGCCGGGATAGTCTTGTGGGTAAAAAAGCATCTAGAAATTTGCATTTAGTTCCTGGCTCTGCCATTCACTCAGTGTGCGACCAGAGCCACCTCGCTCAATCCCTTCATACCTTAGTTTCCTGACCGAAGCAACGGGAAGGACAATTCCCTCCCTCTCAAGCCATAGCTGTCCTTACCGCAGATTGATGCTCTGAAAATCGATCTTCTGGTGTTTGATTTAGCGGGTCTAATAAAGTCCAGCTAAATCAAACACTGATGGCACCCTCGTCGGCACCTGTACTTCTACTCCTCGTGAGGAGTAAGGGAAGTCAATGGGAGCGTTTTTCCCATCAATCTCCTGCTGTGGGGATGGTGCCAAAGTTCAAATCAATGTACGTCGACTCCAGCTACACAGTTAACATAGCTGAAGTTGTGTGTCTTGATTCAAACTTATCCCCTAGTGTAGATCTGGCCTGAGGGTTAATTCATTCAGGCTTGTAAAGCAGGTTATGATAATCCAATAGAAATGACTGCATTCTATCTGTCTAAGGCCCTTCTCCGACCCTTATCCTGGTAATTAAGCACCTCATACTCTTTAGTGTGGGTATTCTCACAAGAGCAGTGATTATTTCGTTTCAAGCCTTTACAGCAAGTCTGGAACGTACTGCGCTGGCCCGTCGGGAGCTTAGGGCCTGATCCAAAGCCCATTGAAATCAATGCGACCCTTTCCACTGACCTCACTGAGTTTTGGCTCAAGCCTGACATGGACACTGCGTGAATACTTAGCGCAGTCCCAGTTGGGGTCTCACGGCAAAGTCTGAGTCAGAAAGCAGGGAGGGAAGCAATGCTGGCCAATGAGCCAAACGCAGCACGGGGAACAGCTCCCTTCAACTTCCCTTACTCCTCACAAGGAATAGGAGTACCGCTGTCGATGGGGGTGCCATCAGCATTTGATTTAGCAGGACCTTACTAGACCCACTAAATCAAATGCCAACAGATTGATTTCTAGAGCGTCGATCTGTGAGTAAGTAGAGAGAATATGGGAACAAAAGCATTAAGCGGCCACTCTCCTTCTAAGCAGAAAGCACCTAATTCTTAGCTCAGGGCAACCTGTCACTGTGTCACGATGGGAGCGGGGGCTAATTTATGGGAACAAGTGGTGCAACTGCTCTGTGATATATTAGTACAAGGACAAACTGAGTACAGGGCATAGTTGAGACCCATGAATGGGATGTGACTGCACCGGGCCATTTGAATGGTTCTGTGAAGGCAAGGTTTTGGGGTCAGATGAGACTCTGGTGCAGTTAGGAGTCTGAGCGCTGTAGTCTGGTATTCTGGGCTCTGTCTGTGGGCTGCCGTTACACCCCGCCATGTTGTTTCACAAACGTGTTCCATCCTTTTAAAGGTGACCAGGACGTTCCGAGCCTCATCTTTAAACAAGAAGTACATCAGGTCCCATGTCATCAAACTGAGGTACGTAAAATGAAAGGCTGCTTCCTTCCTTGGCAGCTCTGTCCCCGCCTGAGGTTAGCTTGGATGAACCTTCCCCCAGTCTGGGGTGCCCAGGCAGCGCGAAGAAGGAGGAACACACACTGGTACCATCAACTGGGAGTTTTCAGTAGCAAGATGCTGACCTGGCAGCTTAGGTTGAGGTTGGACATTAGGAAAAACTCTGTCAGGGTGGTGAAACGCTGGAATAAATAGCCTAGGGAGGTTGTGGAATCTCCATCCCTGGAGATATTCAAGAGCAGGCTGGATAGACCTCTATCAGGGATGATCTAGACCAGGGCTACTCAACACACAGCCTATGGGCTGGCATGAGGCCCGCAGCCTGTATGTTTGCAGCCCGAGGTGCAGTTTGGGTTTACACGGGGCTCAACATGCAGCCCATGGGTGGGATCCTTTGAACATGGCCCCCACTGGGAACACACTCCACAACGGCGAGGCATCTCCCAGGTGGGGTGAGTACTGAAAGATGCAAGCAAATGGACTGGCTAGAATGGGGTGTCGGTGTTTCTAGCCCCCAGGGAGGAGGTGCTGGGAGCACCAGGGCATTGTGGGAAGTGCTTTGTATTCATGCCGCCAGTGTGAAAAGCTATTTGCATATATATTTTCATGTAGATGCAACCACACTTAAGTTGCGGCCCTCGGTGTGTGCTGTGAGTATTATTGTGGCCCCCGGGGCTTCCAAAGTTGAGTAGCCCTGATCTAGATGGTGCTTGGTCCTGCTGTAAGGGCAGGGGACTGGACTTGACGCCCTCTCGAGGTCCCTTCCAGTCCTAGTAGTCTATGATTCTCTTCTACCTGGTGGACTTGCAGGTGCTGGGGGTCGGACTGCCTCTGCCTGTTCTACAGCTCCTCACGCTTGTGCAAAATGGGTGTGAAATGCTGCTGTGCCGAGCGGGTGTCAGTGATCACCCAGCGCGTGCAGGGCAGGGGGAGTCAGAGGTGGGCACGACAGTGTCTTTATGGTCATTGGCCTCCCAAGACGGAGCACTAAGGAATCTGCTTGACCCAAGAGGAGAAGAGAGCTGTAGTGGGACCTGTCCCAGTTCCTGGTCTCCAGATTGCTCTGCAGAGTGGCCCGGAATAACCAAATCTTTCTTTTCTCGGCGTCCCGCAAGTCTCCTCTCCTCAGTGGAGTGGTGCATGCAATGTGATAGAACGGGGCAAACATAAGCAAAGCCCGTGCGGGATGGGCAGGCTGCAGGCTCTGGCTGTTCTGTAGCACAGTCCACATGAGGTGGTAGTGGTGTGAGTGCCGGGGGACTAGCATCTCCAAGTGCAGGCGGTGTGTGTCACCAGAAAGACACTGACAATTGAGCGGGAGTTCAGTGGGGAGCGAGAGGACAGTGACGTTCCTGGAGGGGCTCGGCTTTCCGGGGAAGAAGGAAACGGGTGGGGATCATGATCACTAAAGCAGAGGAACCACTGACTTCCCAGACCACGCTGACAAGAGCTCAGTCAAAAGCCCTTCGCTCCTTCCCATCCCCCTGTATTCTAGAGTGCGTGCGTCTGTCCCCAGCTGAGGCCTGGAGGACCTGATGACAACTAAAGCCATGTAGGAAGAGAGGACGAGCAGCAAGCATGCTCGCTCACCGTTGTCTTCAATGTCCTGTTGATTTGCAGCCCAGATGCACGCGGCGTGGCGGTGGAGATTGTGCTGATGTTTCACTTTTCCTCAAACGATAACATGGCTGCCTACTTGGAAAGAGTCAGGAACATTTTGCTTCAGCGGCTGCAGACCAACACTGGGTACTTGAAAATCGACCCCTCCACTTTTGAACTCTCAGGCAAGTTTCTTGAGCTTTCTCTTTTTACCTTGATTTTGCTGGGCGATGGGATTAGTTTTCTAGCATGGATGTGAGTCTCTGCTGTTTCCTTCCCGCCCCACACCGGGCCCAAAACAGCCTTGCCCCCATCATCAGCTGACAGCCTAGGAGGGTACTGCCAAGCTATAACAAGAAGAGATACAAACACAGGCCAGCTCCTCAGCTGATTCAACTCAACCTAATGCCACTGAAGTCAGTGAGTCGGGTTTTAAGCCGATATAAATCAGTGTGATCTCACGGGAGTAACTAGGTCTACGCTGATTTCCACCAGCAAGCCATCTGGCTGTTTTCAGAGCACTTCGGTTCTGCTTCCCAATGTTCTAAACCGATGGATGGTGAAGGACATTCTGGAAGAGCTGTAGTATTGCCTCACTTTGTTTCCTGTTTTGCAGCTTCCCTTCTGGACTTGTTTCCCCACACCAGAATCCAACTCCATATTGAAGGGCTGATTTTGTGTCCTTCTGTCTTCTCCCTTCCCAGCCATAGAGAAAAATGAATTTTGGTGGGGACACAAATGAATAAAAGGTCATTTCTCCACTATATAGTCTGGTGCCCAAATATAAAGCCATCACACTATTAAAACCAGCAGCAAGCCACAAAAGGGCCCCTGTTTTTCTGTCCTCGTCATTATCATACACCAGAACTGGGCAAGAAACCGTTTTCTCAACTCACGAGTATTTTCAAGAGTTCAAAACATTTCCCCCTCTTGAACCAGGGTGAAGAGTCAATCTTGAATATTTGCAACCAAGCAAAATATGTTGATTTGGGTCCACTGAAATATCTTATTTCAGTTTCAAGCTCCTCCCTCTTTTTTTTTTTTTTTTAGTCCCATTAGTTTGTTTTGAAACGGTTTATTTTGAACCAGAAAACTCGAATGCTTCATTTTAGTGAATGTCGAAACACACCTTTTGATAAAATTTTGAAATTTTTTCCCAAATGCCTGTGCACACTGGGAACAAATCCTGCCTCGCGAAATTTTGGTTTTTCTATCCAAAAATATTTCACCAAAAAAAGCCCCCATCTGCTTTAAAAGTCCTTCACCAAATGAATTTTGTAGCCTCGTTCTTGATCTCGTTAGACTGAAATCTTCCCCAGTGTATGCCTGATTGATCACTTATCGGATGGCAGGAAATGATATCGCTGAACCATTCTATCCATCAGCAGGATGCAGTCATTTTGTAACGTTTATTTATTGTAGGGAAAAGCTGTAAAATAGGATTAATCTGAGAAGTGGGCTTGTTAATACTTTTCAGGGTACTTCTCAAGGCAGCTGCATATTGTGAAGCAAGTTTTTCCATTGGTTTTAGAAGTGACCGTGTTATAATTTTGACCGGACAAAGGACTCTTACTTTCGGGATCTCCGTTTCCCACCCTTCTAGCTGTATTGCTGCAGGCGAAAGGCACTTACGTGCAACACAGTAGGCTTGTGTCTTAGTGTGTGAATCAGGCTGAGTTTTATTTGTTCTCTCTTCCTTTGGGGGAGGAACCGCCCCCCTGTTCAGGGTGAATACCTGGGCAGAAAGAAGAGGTAAATACATATGCCATTGTGAAGTGCTGCTGTATTCCATGTACTCCCCACCCCACACATGGAACCACCCAGTCCCTCTGCAATAATATAATACACGTCTAAGCATGTCTCCTTGCAACAGGAATCAAGGGTTTTTAGAAGAACATTTCGATCCCTAATGGGCTGGAGACACCTACCCCACTTCATCACCCAAGTATTTCAGACTCAGAGTTGGGGTGTTGCTCTTCTGCTCGCCCATCCCATGTGGATGTCTGACAGCTGACAATGAGAATTATTGAATGGGGAGGGCTGACGAGGGTGTTTAAATAATTAACTGTGCTGACCTGTTGCATGCCAGCAGATAATTCTGTTAACGATCCAATGACAGGCAATGGTTCCTTTTTAAAATGGCAACGCTGTGACATAATCTGATTAGCTTTGCAGCTGCGAAGTACAGTGGCTAACTTGTAATTGTGTTTCTTGGCTACCATGATCTCCACATAAGCAACAATCTCAGGATAATAACGCTGGCCATATTGTGTAATTTGAAGGGACACAAGACTGGATCATGTCCGGCATCCATCTAGCCCATATCCTGTTTCCGACAGGGTGAGTCTAGGCTACATTCCTCTTTCGAAAGAGGAATGTAAATGAAGGAAATCGAAAATGCAAATGAAGTGCAGATTTTCAAATCTCGTGCTTCATTTGCATAATCGCGTCTGGTTGCTTTTTCAAAAAAGTTTAAAAAAAAAAAGTCTAGATGCAGTTCTTTCCAAAAAACCCCACTTTTTCGAAAGAACCCTGTAAACCTCATTTTTTCAGGAATAAGGGTTCTCTTAAAAGGGTTTTTTTTCGAAAGAACCACATGTAGATTGTTTTTTTCGAAAGAACCGTGTGTAGACTGTTGGGTTTTTTTTTTTCTGAAAAAAACTTTTTCAAAAAAGTGATCGGATGCGATTATGCAAATGAAGCGCAAGATTTGTAAATCTGTGCTTCATTTGCGTTTTCAATTTCCTTCATTTACATTCCTCTTTCGAAAGAGGAATGTAGTCTAGATGCACCCACATCACTTCTTGGCCTTTTGGGCTAAGATCAAGTTGTTTTCATTGTCCATATAAATGGTTCTCACCTTCTTTGGAATCCTGCCAAACTCTTGGACAGAGTGATATCATGTGGCAATGAGTTCCACAGTTCAATTGCGCAGTGTGTGTTTTAGGGGAATCCTTGTGTCTGTTTTAAATTTGCTACCTTTAATGTAATTGATTGTCCTGTTGTTCTAGGATTAGCAGTGGATTGCATTTACAGGGTTACTTTAAACCAGCCCTTGCAGACACTTCATCCCAGACTGGTCTTGAAGCCAAGTGGGGCTGTCCTATCTGAGGGCTTGTACTTGGGGCACCCTCCTGTAGCCTCATACACTGTTACTAACCGCAAAAGCTCCATGCTCATCTGTCTCCTATTACAATATGCCAGGCCCCACTCCAAAACAATCCTCACTTTTGTCCCACAGCGACTTTAGGGAAATCTGCCCTGACCAACTGAGAGAGGGTGAAATGTGAGCTGTCCTGACAGCCTGTGTGTTTCATTTCAGGGATGAAAAAGGAAAATGGAGAAACCCTTCTCAACAACTGTGAGTGCAAGCGCTTTATTAACAATCCTTAGGGGGCATGGCATTGGGGGGTCCCATGTGTTCTGGGGCTCAGTGATTGCTCCATGAAGCATCCTCAGCCTACAAGCAGAAAGGCCATTCTTCTGGCTGACCGGGCCATAAAATCGACATGTCCGCCTGGCGCCCAGGATGATACAGCCGACATTCAGCTAGCCGTTGTGTTGAGGATGCGTGGGGCAGAAGATAAACCAGCTCACTTTCTTGTAGTTGTGTTGACACCGCAGGGCTAATAGGACTAGGCGCTCGGACAGTGCAGGGAGGGGGGCCATAGGCGTACCTAGGCATTGTCTACTTGGGGACCTAACTCCATTTCGGCCACAGGGAGTGACCTGGGGTGTTTAGAAGAAGTAGGGAGAAGTTTCCCACCCCACCAGTGACTAGTTTGCATCTCCTGATGGCTGGGGGCTCCTTGGAGGTCTTCCAAAGGGGGGGGTGTGACTTGAGTGCCGATGAAAGACAGTAACTGTCCTGCTACTTGTCTCTTGGACACATGGGAGAGTCAAGAAGCCATTCAGTCTTGTCTGCTTCTCTCCTTTGCAGCCGCTGCTCTTTCTCCTGCCTGGTTGCAAGTGTTGGGGGTGGCCGTCCTGCCCAAGTCCGGGCTAGCTCCCTGCCTCTTCTCCTGATCCTGGGGAGGGTGCTGGAGAGGTGGCACTTTGCTCCTCCCAACCTCTGTCTGTAGGGCTTCTTCAGTGTCCATTCAACATCTAGAACAAACTGGCCTCTCTGGGAAGACTCCCACTGACTTTGCCTCGAGCCCATAGCCCTGGGGCTGGATTATCTCCATGCCGTGTTATTACTCAGCACTGTCGTTAAGCTATCGGTGCATCTATTTGTGAATGACACAGAAGTTAGGCGGGATCCTGCGATGTCAATAATTCCAGCTGAAAGAGCTCCCAGTTGGTCACGATTCACGGACTGGCCAGTCGTTTTTTCACAGTTTTATTCCCATTTTTATTCTCCAGCCTTCCATACAGTGAACACTTCATTGACCTCAACAGCTAAGTATGGGACTTCCAGGCCACTCAATTAGCCTCATTAGCATCGGCCCTACAACTGATATGTACTTTTTTCCCCCTCCCTTCTTTTTCGGTTATGAATTCTGGGTTGCTGTTTTTTCCACTCCAGCTCATCTGAAGAAGTGGGGTTTGCCCACCAAAGCTCATGAGACTAGATAGATTTGTGTTAGTCCTTAAGGTGCCACCAGACTTCCTGTTGTTCTCCATGGTGCATAGTTACTAGCTCAGGAATGGAATGGGAAACGGTGCCTGTCCCGCAGGTTCCCCATTCTGATGTGCCTGCCAGGAGGCAGGCCCCGGTCTGGAGCTCTTAAGCTAGCTAACCGATATGGTATGTGAGAGCTGTGACGGCTCGTAACTCCCTGCTCAGCCCACTGACAGATGGGAGCGTCCCTGGCTCTGCTGTTGTGCTTGCTTGATTCATCCTTCCTCCCTGCCGAATTCCTCTGTGCTGGACGCCTGCCACTCGACTTGTTTGTTCCTAAAGCTTTGTTGGAGGAAACGGCATTTTTGTTTTGCTCAGACAAATATGTGGCGGCGTAGGCCACCTGCTGGTGAGGTGCCCACATGAACATTGCGTTGCAGAACTGACAGACAGTCGGACCGGAGAGGCTTGGACCAACCTGCCTGGAGCAATCTGTTCCCTCCCCAGAGGGATCTAATTCTTCCAGGGATTGGCCCATGGAGAACATGCCTCTCTCCAGCTATCTAGCTGCCATACCGTGCTGCTGCTGTGTGCGTGACCAAGGTGAGAGCTTTCAAGGTGACTGTCCTACCACGGCTGGATCCTTTGCCGTCCCGGAAGTCGAATGAATGAGTCCCCTATTGCTCTAGCAGCAGGTTCCTCCCCGCTCTGGCTGGGAAGGAGCTCTACAGAGTAGCTGCAGCTGGCTGCCACAGATGTCGACCCTGCAACTCTGCCACGTTTAGTGGTTTGACAAGAGATGCCCACAGTGTCAGTCCACCAGGTGGCACTTCCCAGCCCTCGGGACTTGCACGTTCGTGCTGACTGAGGCTGCTGACCGCAGCACCATGGATGTATCGAATTTTCATCTCCTCTTGGCTGCATTTGTGGGGCTCTGGCTTCCCCCCCGCGCTGCTCCGACAGGTTTTATATTCTGTGCCACGTAGAGCGGAGTGAGAAATGGGGCTCCCAGGAGTATGTTGTGCGATTTCAGAACACGTCCCGTTCTGCGTCGCGATGAAACCAAGGCCTCTTGGACCTTTTCCGAAACAAAGGAGAGGGGCAAACGCCAGACTAGCCAGCAGCCTGGTGGGCCAGGCACTCACCTGAGATGTGGGTGCAAGACCCTGATCTAGATCAGGCAGAGCAGAGACGAGAACTGGGGTCTGCCCAGGCCAGCTGACAGCCCTACCTCCCATGCCCATGACTTTTCTGCAGCGGTGGTGGCGGTGTGGTGTATCCCACCCATTGAAATTCCATCCTGGACCTTAGACATCATTCGGATGAGCGTTTCGCCTTGGACAAACCAGGATTGTCCCAAGAATTTCACTTACAAAAAATAGAGACAGCTGCCTCCCAAAAGGACCAGACAGACCTGGGATTTGCTCACAGAGGATGTCACAGACGGAACGATAGCCTGGAGTCCTTGCTGGTCTGCCCCCTGGAGGAGGAGTCTTCCACAGTGCTAACCCCACGTGGAGGGTGGGTGCTGAGCACCTCTGCAGCGCCAGCCAGGCGTGTGGGTAGACCCTGATCGCTGGATCGACCTGGCTCGTACCGGTTCTACACGTGAGGTCCCAGAGCTGCGCCTTGACGCCTTAGACCTTGTGCATGGGTGAGGCTGGCGGGCCCAAGGCCTGCTTGCCTCAGTGCTTGGCACAGCTCCTTTCTGGCTGCTCCGTGACTGCCAGCAAAGCGCTGAGCAGCCCGCTTCTCACCTGCTATGTAGCCCGCCCCCGGATGGTGCAAGCCGGCGATTGCTCTGGCCCCATCCTGCTCACTGGGGCCGACATGCAGCCCCTAGTGACAGCAGGGACAGAGCTACTCCTGGGCATCTCCTGTCTCATGAGGGGCTCTGTGCTTGACAAGGAGGCGTCCTCATGCTCTTGGTTCCATGGGCCACTTAGTCAAGCCTTGGGCTGTGACTCTGAGGACCCAACCTCGTTAGATTAGCACAGAGAAAGCCATAATCTAAGCAAGTCAGCCTTCTTCCCAACCAAGCTGTCATGGAGTCCTTTTCTGGATCTACATAAGAACGGCCATATTGGGTCAGACGAAAGGTCTATCTAGCCCAGTGTCCTGTCTTCCAACAGTGGCCAATGCCAGATGCCCCAGAGGAAATGAACAGAATAGTAATCGTTGAGTGATCCTGTCAGCCAAACCCAGCTTCTGACACGCAAAGGCTAGGGACCCAATCCCAGCCCATCCTGGCAAATAGCCATTGATGGATCTGTCCCGCATGAGTTTATCTAATTCTTTTTTGAACCCTGTTATAATCTTGGCTTTCATCACATCCTCGTCAAGGAGTTCCACAGGTCGACTCTGCATTGTGTGAAGAAAAACTTCCTTTTGTTTGTTTTAAATCTTTTGCCTATTAATTACATTTGGTAACTCTCAGTTCTTGTGTTACAGGAAAGAGTAAACTCTTGTTTTATTCACTTTCTCCACGCTAGTCATGATTTTATAGTCCTCTGTCATATTCCCCCCCCCCCCCCATTTGTCTCTCTTCCAAGATGAAAAGTCCTACTCTTATTAATTTCTCTTCATATGGCAGCTGTTCCATACCCCTCATCATTTTTGTTGCCCTTTTCTGAACCATTTCCAATGCCAATATATCTTTTTTGAGATGAGGCAATCACTCTGCACATAGTATTCAAGATGTGGGCGTACCATGGATTTATAGAGAGGCAATAAGTGATTCTCTGTCTTATTCGCTATCCCTTTTTAAATGATTCCTCACATTGTTTGCTTTTTTGACTGCCACTGCACACTGAGTGGATGTTTTCAGAGAACTATCCACGATGACTCCGAGATCTCTCTCTTGAGTGGGAACAGCTAATTTAGACCCTTTCGTTTTATATGTAAAGTTGGGATTCCTTTCCAACGTGCATAACTTTGCCTTTATCAACATTGACTTTCATCTGCCATTTTGTTGCCTAGTCCACCTAGTTTTGTCAAATCCTTTTCAAGCTCTTCGCAGTCTGCTTAGGACTTAACTATCTTGAGCGTTTTTGTGTCATCTGCAAATTGTGCCACCTCACTGTTTACCCCTTTTCGCCGGATCGTTGAATAGGATTGGCCCCAGTATGGCCCTCTCTCCATTCTAAAAATTGGCCATTTACTCCTACCCTTTGTTTCCTATCTTTTAACCAGTTACCAGTCCATGGGAGTCCTCTTATCCCACGACAGCTTACTTTGCTTAAGAGCCTTTCAGGGAGGGACTTTGTTAAAGGCTTGCTGGAAATCCAAGTACACTATACCCACTGGCTCCCTCTTGTCCACATGCTTGTTGACTGTCTCAAAGAACTCTAATAAATTAGCGAGGCATGATTTCCCTTTACAGAAACCATGCTGACTTCCCCCCTCAAAAAATTGTTCATTTACGTGTCTGACAATTCTGTTCTTTTTATAGTTTCAACCAATCTGCCAGGGACTGAAGTCAGACTTACCAGCCTGTAATTACCAGGGTCACCTCTGGAGTCCCTTTGTAAAAATGGGCATCACATTAGCTATCCTCCAGTCATTTGGTATGGAAACTGATTTAAAGGATGGGTTACAAACCGCAGTTAGTAGTTCAGCAATTTTACATTTGAGTTCATTCAGAACGCTTGGGTGAATGCCATCCGGTCCTGTTGACTTGTTACTGTTCAGTTCATCAGTTTGTTCCAAAACCACTTGTAATGATACCTCAGTCTGGGACAGCCAGAGGTTCCTGTGGATAAGTGTCAATTGCACAGTTCTTGGGGTTTCTATTATACTTGAGGATCTGCCGTCGATACGGTCCGTTTCAGCCAGTCCTTTACCAACCCACTCATTCTGCCCCCAACTGTCATGTGACACAACACCTCACTTCTTGCTTTGCTCCAAGAGCAGCTTTTAACTGTTGCATACCCATCGGGTAGCCATGCCAAACTGAGGCATGCACTAGAATCATATCAAATACTACAGAATTATCCCACTTTTGTCATGCTCTTCCTCCCCCCAAAATCCAAAGCCAAAAGCCACCAAACAAATACCCACTGAACTGAAGCAAAAAGCTCCAAGAGAAAATAGATTTGAATTGACCAAACTATTTCAGATCTATTTCAAATCAAACACTTCTTTCGAGTTGATGCAACTTTTTGAAAAAATGTCAGTTTTGTTTCTCAAACTGGACATGGAATTAGATATTTTAAGCCAGTCCTCAAACCCAAATGCCAATTATTTGCTCATTTATAGACCTAATGCAATCTGTTGTAGAAAATACACTTTCATAGATCTCAACGAAAATCCATATTTCTGACTCCTCCAGACAAATGTTGATCTTACAGCTAATGGGTAATCAAATTTAGTTTATTTTGGTTAAAGCTTTGTGTATAGATAAGTCCTAGCTGCAGTTGCTTTTGACTTAGGAATTATGATTTAGATATGCATTTTGTGTTTAAATATTTCATTATTCTTTAAGAGATCTTCTTATTCAAAGTAATAATAATGGTGTTTTTCTTTATGCAGCGAGATGAGAGGAGTAATATGTTTAGATAAAAGATAGCAGAATTATAAATAGAATGTATCTTGGATCATTTTTATTTAAGAGAGTTTGGTTTTTGTTATCATTGTCTCTGTCTTCTGAGCCTCTAATATAGGTGCTGGATGTACGCATGTGTTTGTAAAGTCTCTCACTGTGTAACTGTGGGTGAATATCAGCGCAGCTGCAGTGTCATGTCTGTTTAAACGAATGCTGTTGGTTCGATTTTTTTTTTTGTCCACGTTCTAACGATGCAGGCAGCCCTTTGTGTTCAGCGCGCTGGGTGCACATGCCAAACAAAAGCCTGTCTCTCTCTCCTGGGGAGCAGTGCAGCTAAGTTGGTCCTTTCTTTGATAGGCTGTGGGATACGAATATTGAATTCGCCTTTCTACACGGACAGAATAACCGGAGGCAGGACTGCACAGGAAGGGGCGTGGCCGTGGCAGGCTAGTCTCCAGCTGAGCGGTATCCATCGCTGCGGCGCAACGCTGATCAGTGACTCGTGGCTTGTAACGGCAGCCCACTGCTTTAGAGGGTAAGATCCCGGCTCGGAGAGAGGATGCTATAAAAGACTCCGCTGCCACACAGCTTGGAATTCTGCACCTTTTAGAACCAAAATAGAACCCCCTCACTGTATCCGGTCCTGAGCCTCCTGATTGGCTGAGCTGCACTTAGGAAGAGACTGGAGAAGTGGTGGAAATGCAAGATGGCTGTACGCTACCTTTCAATTCTACCCAACCCTTGGGCGTCTGGGCATCCACTCACTCACCAATGCAAGTTAGAGCAACCTTCGGGCTGTTCTAACTTACTCCAGCGGGCAACATCCCTCCAGGGACTGCTGGAGTATAGCCGTGTTCTGGCCGTGCTCTCTGTGCTGCCTGCCTTTCCGGTGCCCAACTGGGAGCTGAGCGCTTAGCAAAATGGTCTGTGTGTCTGTGATTGAATCTGGTATCTGTTCCAGCCAAAGAAATCCCAGCCTGTGGACGGCTAGCTTTGGAACCGTGATAAGGCCTCCGAAGAGCAGACGCAACCTCCGCAGCATTATCGTTCACGAACAATACACGGATATCTTTCGCAACCACGAGTACGACATCGCGGTCGTCCAGCTGTCCTCCCCCGTGGAGTTCTCAGGCGACATACGCAAGGTCTGCCTCCCTGAAGAATTTAGCGTCTTCCCCCACAACACCAGCTGCTTCGTCACGGGATGGGGCGCGCTGCAGGACGACGGTGAGTGTCCTCGCGAAGAGCCCTGTCCTGAGCTTCCATAGTTAGGTCATTTTCCGTTCATGGGGCAACCGACGGTGTTTCTCGTTCTGATCAGTGTGGTGGCGGAAGTGGTATGTTCATTCTGTCTCAATGGTTTTCAGTTGGGAGTGGGCAGCTCTCTAAATGAGGCCCCTGTGCGACCAGCAGCTGTTGGACTGAATGGGGGTTACTTATGTAGCGGGGAAGAATAATTCTTTCCACGTTAGGAGTCACTGGGTGAAATTCTCTGGCCTGTGCCTCACAGGAGGTCAAACCAGATGATCCAAGCAGTTTCAAATCTATTACTTGTTTTAGCAGCCAGGCTGAGAGCACGGTCATGCTATACACAAGGAAGCTCGGCTCACTGTAGTAGCCTGAGACATGGGCTTTCACATGGTAGCCTGGGACATGACAGAGCTGCAAGTCTCTAGCATAGAGATGCGGAAAAAGTCCCTCCTTCCTGATTCTGCCATTACTTTGGCTAAGCAGACTTTGTTTACGCATTCAGTCACCAACTTCCTTTCAGCACCATGGCCTTTGTTTTTACATCTGGGCTCCACTTTGTGTAACCATCGCATCATAAAACTGGAAGGGACCTCGCGAGGTCTTCAAGTCATAGGAAGGACAGGGCCATAATTCAAAATGATCTGGACAAACTGGAGAAATGATCTGAGGCAAACAGGATGAAGTTTAATAAGGACAAATGCAAAGTGCTCCACTTAGGAAGGAACAATCCGTTTCACACATACAGAATGGGAAGCGACTGTCTAGGAAGGAGTCCTGCAGAATGGGATCTAGGGGTCATAGTGGACCACAAGCTATATGTGAGTCAACAATGTGACACTGTTGCAAAAAAAGCAAACATGATTCTGGGATGCATTAACAGGAGTGTGGGGAGCAAGACACGAGAAGTCATTCTACAGCTCTGCTCTGAGCTGATTAGGCCTCAATTGGAGTCTTGTGTCCAGTTCTGGGCTTTACATTTCAAGAAAGATGTGGAGAAACTGGAGAGGGTCCAGAGAAGAGCAACAAGAATGGTCTAGGAAACATGACCTATGAGGGAAGGATGAAAGAATTGTGCTCATTTAGTTTGGAAAGGAGAAGTCTAAGAGGGGACATGAGAGCAGTTTTAAAGTATCTAAAAGGGCGTTACAAGGAGGAGGGAGAAAAATTGTTCTCCTTGGCCACTGATAATAGGAGAAGCAGCAATGGGCTTAAACTGCAGCAAGGGAGGTTTAGATTGGACATTGGGAAAAACTTCCAAACTGTCAGGGTGGTTAAACACTGGAATAAATTGCCTAGGGAGGTTGTAGAATCTCCATCACTGTAGATATTTAAGAGCAGGTTGGACAGACATCTATCAGGGATGATCTAGATAGTGCTTGGTCATGACTTGAGGGCAGGGAACTGGACTTGATGACCTCTCAAGGTCCCTTCCAGTCCTACTGTTCTATGATTCTAAGTCCAGTCCCCTGCACACATGGCAAGACCAAGCCCCATCAAGACCATCCCTGACCGGTGTGTATCTATCCTGCTCTTAAAAACCTCCGGTGATGGAGCTTTCAGAACCTTTAGACTTGCCACAGAAGTTTTCTTCACTCAACCTGTCCTAATTCAGGTGTCAATTTAGGAAAGCCTGGGAGCATATGCTTAACTGTAACCTACATTGCCATCTGTGAGACAAATTGGAGCCCAGGCATATATTAGACTTTCTCTGTGGTCATGGATTGTCCAGAGCCACACTCTGATTGGGTCTTCCTGATCTCACAGGTCATGTCTACACTCCGGGGAAGATTGACGCTGCCACAATCAATCTTCTGGAGTTTGATTTAGTGGGTCTAGTTAAGACTTGCTAAATCAAACTCCAAGGGCATCCCCATCCACAGCTGGTAGTCATGCTCATGCAAGGAGTAAGGGAAGCTGACAGGAGTGTTTTCTCCTATCGGTCTCCTGCTGTGAGAGTGGCAGGGAAACTCAAATCAAAGTACGTCGACTCCAGCTACCTAATTAACGTAGCTGGAGTTGCGTATCTCAGTGCGACCTTCCCCTTTAGTGTAGACCTGGCCACAGACAAGTATTCATTCCACCGTGCCCAGCTGGACCTCAGCACCAGAACATGCCTAAAAAAATCCCTGTTCCCATTACATTAGAGGGCTGAGGTAGGCAAATGAATGGTATGGGGGATTTGGAATAAGACACCTTGGGGAGCAAGTGAGAGTCTTAAGGAGGATAAATGATTTTCTTCCCAAACTTCAACCTGGTCACTTCACGGAGGGGCTGAAATGAGAGCTGAGCTTTTGTGACGGTCTGGTTCCACCTGCTCCTCCCAAGCCTGGGATTTCTAGAATCCTTTTGAAAATTCAAAACCCTTTTCCCCCCTTTTAGGCCCAAGCGTTAATAACCTGCGGCAGGCAGAAGTCAAGATCATAGACACGGACATTTGCAACAGAGCAGAAGTGTACAAGGGGGTCATCTCGCCGGGGATGGTGTGTGCTGGATACTTGGAGGGGAAAATCGATGCCTGCCAGGTAGGTCTAAGCGCAGTGCCGAGAACTGCTGACAGATACTTCCCTGCACCTGGTGGTCCCCAAACCCAACATACACGTTTTAACAGGTGACGCCTCTGTCCACGAATTCTGATTTTACAGAAGTCAGAGCTCTAGTGGGAATGGGGTAGAGAAGGGGTAGTCAATTGCGCGCCATAATTTCAGAGCAGATTAGTCACGTCTTCCTCCAAAAGCCCCATGGCAGCAGACTGTAAAAATCCAGGGATGATGCTAAGAAAGAGAGAGACTCTAGACTGAAGGCTTCTTTCGGAAGAAGCTTTTCTGGAAGAGATCTTCCGGAAAAACTGCTTCTGAAAGAGCGCATCCACACTACCAAAGTGCATCAAAAAAGTGATCTGCTTTTTCGACAGATAGGGTGTGTCTAGACTACAGGGTTTTGTCGACAAAAGTGGACTTTTGTCGACAAAACTATACCTGCGTCTACACTACTGCCGAGTTCTGTCGACAGTAAGTTGACAGAACGCGGCAGTTTTGTTGATGGCGGTAAACCTCATTCTACGAGGAATAACGCCTTTTGTCAACAGAACTCTGTCGACAAAAGGCGCTATTGCATCCACACTGTGCTTTTTCAAAAGAGAGCGTTTAGACTCTGTTGAAAAAGCGGCTTGCTTTGTCGACAGAACTGGCTGTAGTCTAGACGCTCTTTGTCGACAGAGGCTTTGTTGACAGTATCTGTCGACAAAGCCTCTGTCAACAAAAGCCTGTAGTCTAGACGTACCCATAGCGTCCACAATGAATGGATGCTGTCTTGAATGTAAGCTGTGATTACTATGGGCGGAGTGGCCACGAGGGCACCTGTGCTTTTTCCTCTTTCCTCTTCTATCAAAAGAAATCCCTCTTCCCCATCCACACATGCCTTTTTGCGAAAGAGCTCTTTCAGAAAAGGCGTTCTTCCTGGTAGAAAGGGGTTTACCAATGTTGGAAAAACCCCTTTGTTCTTTTGATTCTTTTTTTCAAAAGAATGCAATTGCAGTGTGGACGTAAGTGAGGGTTTTTTTCGGAAAAATGGCCATTTTTCTGAAAAAACCCCTCGGTGGTGTAGGCATACCCCTGTGTGGGGAGAGGTTTGCAGTGCTGAACATGGGGATGTACCCTAAATAATGGTGATGATAAAACAGTAAAGGCCTGATCCTCTGAGGGTGTGACTTCATATAGCTCCGCTGACTTCAGTAGTCCAGGTGAGAATTTTACCCTGTGTGTGTATGTGAGTGTGGTATGGCATAAAGGTTTCACTGCCATGTGCTGGAGGAGAACACATAATGACCTTGACCATCTTCTCAGTAAACGCAGTGAGGTTTGAAGTCTCCTGAGGCTGTTTAAAGCTTTTCTCGCAATCCAGAGAGGTGTTCCCCTTCCTCACCCCGCCCCTGCTCCTGCGCCCAATCTCCCTCTTGGCCAGACTCCCTCACCCCCTCCTACATCCATTTTGTCCTCAAGGCTGGAGGTCTGTGGAAAGGTCTGCTTTGAGTGGGCCAGGCTGTGCGTCAAAAAGTTTGAGAACCTCTGGTCTCCACGGACAAAGGAGTCCATTTCAAAGCTGGGATTGTAATGGATTCCTCGTATGCAAAAGCTAGGAACAGGGGAGTGTCAATCCTTCAAAACAGTTCACGAGCCCTCTTGTGGTGCTCACAGTTGTATGATTTTGAAGTCACTAGAGCCTGGCCAGAGCGTGTATTCAATATACACAGTGACCTGGGCCCTAGTGTGCCTGTGTCGTTTCTTCGGTTAATGTTGTGCACAGCCAAAATAACGCTATTAGAGTAAGTCTCCTGCCGGAGAATGAAAGAATAGAGAGGGCTCCTCTGCTTTCCTTACTGGGACCGGAAGACACAACGTTTGAGTGAAATTAGTGGGAAATAATCCTTCGGGAATACCAGAGAGGACTTACTCACCAGGCAGTCGCCTGGGATCTTATTCTCACGCGTGATGATACTTATTTAGTAAAAGAACGTGGGCAGTTAGCTTTGATAGTTGCTTTACTGTTTAAATGAGGCCTCCTTGCAGTGCTTGCAGCTGAATTCCACCTCTTTCCCTTGTAGGGTGACTCTGGGGGCCCCCTTGTGACTGCCGACCCTAGAGGAATCTGGTACCTTGTTGGAATAGTGAGCTGGGGAGACGAATGTGCTAAAATAAATAAACCTGGTGTCTACACACGAGTGACTTACTATCGGGATTGGATCGCCGCCAAAACCGGCATCTGAAGCGTGGGTTAAGCAGTAGACAAGCCAGGAGCCCCAAAAAACTGTGCTCTGTAACTGTCCGAAGCAAGCGCCGGTTCTAGCTTGGGGTGATGTTCCGGCCGCTTGGCGACTTGTCTTCAAACTCTGAAACGCTCTGGCCTGTCCGGGGCGGGAACGGACTTGCCCCAAGAGCACCATCCACTGACTGATTTGTCTGGCTTGGAAAGTGTATCTACTGCTTCCGGGCAAGGCACGTTCTCCTGCATCCTCAGCCCAAGGTTGAGAACCCTCCGCCTTCCACCCTCTGCGCTGCTCCCCTCCTGCTGGGATCGGCCGTCTTGGCCACCGTCTTCCTCGCCGAGCACAACGTCCCCCTGGCTGGAGCCCATCCACGCAGCTCGCCAGTTGCCATGGCCTTTCCCTCCAGTCGCCGAGTGCCTGGCCGCCTGCGTTACCCCAGCACAGGCATGGACGTCAACGAAATTTCACTCCGTGGCAGCACAGGGCATTACCAGGAGGCCACTGCACGTGGCCTTCAACTGCAACTCCATGGCTGGCATCAGAACCATGTTAGTACCAAAGGCCAGTATTGCTGTCTTCTCCTGCATGGCCACATGGGGCTGTGTCATTGAGTACCTTCCACTGGGGATATCTTCTAGATGTGGTAGCTACTTGACACCCATGGCCAGGCAGGCCACGTGTGAACTGGGTTATGTCAGGTGCACAAACCTTTGGCTAATGTGTAATCCACGTGCTTCCTTCCAGCCATCTGAAACCCTAACGGAAAGGCACACCTCTGACTTGTCTGAACTTCAGAGGAGCTTTGAGCCAGGGGACATGTATAGAGCAGACGCATTACAGCAGTGCCTAAGAGCCAACCAAGAATAGCAGGCAGTGTCTGTCCCAAAGCGCTCCGCCTACATAACCCCTTCATCTCTCCTCCCTCCCTTCCATCAGGAAGCAAAGCGGAGCCTGTATCCCACTGCAGGCACCAATACAGGCCAGGCATTCCATTCCTCATCCCAAACAGCCATTTCCCCTGTGCCTTTCAACCCCCGGCCCCTGCAAATCCTCCACTTCTCACTGCTGCGGAGGAGAGCCTCTGAGTTGCAGAACCATGCCCAGGTGTGTGAAGCAACTTGCTTGGCACAGGTGAGGCCACAGCTGGAGCATTGTGGCCAGGTTTGGGCCCCCCGTGACAGAAAGGAAGTGGACAAATTGGAGAGAGGCCAGCGGAGGGCAACAAAAATGAGGAGGGGGCTGGAGCACATGACTTATGAGGAGAGCCTGAGGGAGCTGGGTCTGTTTAGTCTGCAGAAGAGAAGAGGGAAGGGGGATTTGAAAGCAGCCTTCAGTTACCTGAAGGGGGTTCCAAAGAGGATGGAGAGAGGCTGTTCTCAGTAGTGACAGATGGCAGAACAACAAGCAATGGGCTCAAGTTGCAGTGGGGGAGGTCTAGATTGGATATTAGGAAAACCCATTTCACTAGGAGGGCGGTGAAGCACTGGGATGGGTTCCCTAGGGAGGTGCAGGAATCTCCATCCTTAAAAACCTTCAAGTCCCAGCTTGACATCCAGGCTTGGGATGACTGAGTTGGGGTTGATCCTGCTTTGAGCAGCAGGTTGGACTAGAGGACCTCCTGAGGTCTCTTTCAACCCTAATGTTCTATGATTCCCCAGTGCCTCACCTTAACTCTGCCCCCTGCATAGCTCAGCAGTCCTGTCTTTCACTAGATAGCCAACAGATTGCTAGATCAATGACGTCCCAGCCCCAGCTATCACTGTACACATCCGAGAAGAGAGTAATCAGCAGAGGAAATGCCAGCCAGGTCACTGAAAACTGCATCCAGGCCAGTGCTACCAGCCGATAGCTACCTCCCAAAAAACAGGACCGTCTGCCTCACGCCAGTCCTTGGAAGAGCCGAGTGATGCATCGGGACCTATGGCTGTATTGTATTTTTACCTTTTAATTATACCATGAAGCCACTGGCACTTTAATGCATTTCTAGGTGGATGCGTGTCTCATGCAACGCAGTGTCCTCAAACCCCTGTACCAGGCTGTGCTGTATTTCAAGGCTCTGGTTTGTGTGGTGTATGAAAAACAGTGTATATGAAAGTGTCTTCCCATTGTGTTCAGCCCTGCAGTCAGACTAGCCACTGTGGTACTGTAGCAGAACTTAGCAGAACCCAAATCCCACTGAATTTCAGGGATATACCTCACTCCCTTAGGCTCTCTTTGGCCTAAATGCTGATTACACCCTGCAACCAGGTGACTGGACTAATTGAGCTCCACAATTTTGTGCCTGCAGTTGGTTGGTGGTGCAAAATCAGAGGCAGACGGGAGGCCCTTTAAAAAGCAGGCCCTTCTAGCTCATGTTTAATGAAAGGTTGAACTGGAAACCATTCTAGAAGGCCATTCAGAAGGCCGGCAGTGCAGCTGACAATTTCCATGGGCCCCTAGACAAGGGGTGGGTGGGTGTGTGTCGGGGGGGAAGGAGGGCTCTGTGCTCCTGGAAGGGGCTTCACTCCTATTGAAGACAACGGGACTAGTCAGAGAGCGTAATGCCGAGCGAGCGAGTCTTTGCAGGGTCAGGGCCCTGGTGTGCAATCTGGTGTGTGAAGGACAGGAACCGTTTTAGTTTTTGGAAAGTTTCCTCACGCAGAGTGGCCAACAGACTTGCCGGGACCCTGGGCAAGGTGGGGGAGGGGGAGGCTTGTTTCAGGCAGAAGGGGCAGGGCTGAGGTTAGCTTCTCCCTGCCAGACGGCAACATGCAGGGCTTTGGAAGGGATTTACAGGGCCCAGAGCTCCAGCTGCTGGTGCAGCTACAATAGTAGCAGCAGCTGGGAACTCTGGGCCCTTTAAAAACACTGGGCCCTAGGCCTGCTGCCCCCTTTGCCTTCCTCACCCCCATCAGCAGCCCTACCTGTGAGAAAGTGGAGGAGGCCGCGTGTCCATACAATTCAGGGACTTGCTGACTAACTGGGTTCACAGTTGGCCGGTTTGCCTCCTGTCTCTCTCTCTCGCCGATATGCCCCCTTGCCTGGTTTTGAAGCCGGGGCCTGTGTCCATCCCAGGAAGCATCGTCCAAAACCCGGAGTCCGTATAGGCACTGAAGCTGGAACGGCAAGTACCTTTGGCTGGGATTCAGGGTGGGAAACCGGAGCGGTGTCAAAAATCGATGTCTGTTTCATGTGTACAGTTATTAAAAATGGATTTTTCAAACCGGTCACCGTGGCTCGGCGTGATTGTCTGTTTCCTGGGGCATAACAGGAAACGGGATTCTGGAGTCTGTCGTGTGTGGCAGAACAGCTAATGCTACATGGGTATTGTTATTGCCCCAGTCTTGTGCAGCCTGCACCCCATGGGCCTGACCCTCTCTGATGCTAAAGGTACCGGTTTCAAAAGCACCTCAGTGATTTAGGAGCCTCCGTCCCATGGACATTGGCTCCTGACTGCCTAAGCCCCTTTCAAAAATGGAATTTAGGCTCCTAAAGCCCTTAGCTGCTTTAGAAAGGCCGTGTCCAGGTGCCTCACTGCTCTGGTAGTGGAAGGGGGCTTTAGAGTGGACGTAAATTACAGCCACTCCCTCTTCGAAGGCTCTTCAACGTTGCCGGAGTGGTGCCAAGCAACTGCCATGTAAACGACAATCAGGACTTTTGAATGTTTAATCTGGCTTCAGGGGACCAGGCTCACATGGGCAGCCCTCTCCACACTAGGCAGAACTAGCTCCTGGAGGCTCCTCTGATCATTCCAGCTCCCATTATTGCTATGCATAAACAAAGCATGTGAGATCTTCTATAGGGGAAAAGGCAGTATGCCGCATTTATTGAGAATACAACAGTAGCATATGCTTTTCAGTCACTCACACACACAAACACCAGACACACACAGTCCCACCAGACGATGTTATAGTTACCAGTCCAGAGTCTGGATCAATCTAGTGGCCAGCCAGATCGATCACAGAGGGGGACTCGGGCTTTGTCGGTCGCAATTCGATGTTCTCCTGGAATTGGTGGCAGGACGAACCCAAAGTTCCATGGCAAAGCACCCTGCTTTTATAATTTTTTCCTCTATGGATTTTGCTGTGTCCGGTGTTATCTGTTGATGTTACCATTCCAAACATCTCTGAGAAAGTCATCCTTCCTGGATTTAATCAGTTGTTTTCAGGGGTGCCCACCCTTCACCATTAGAGCCGTGAATTCTGCCAATCCCTGACCATGGGTACACACTGATGGTTTTTCTGACGCCGATGAGTCTGTTTTTACAGTCTGTCTTCATCTGGTTACCCCCCTCCTTTCCTGGCCATCTGACTCCGACACTGACCTTCATGCCATATCTTTATGATGATACATTTCTCACTCACACAGTCTTTCTCACAGAGACTCATAGACTTTAAGGTCAGAAGGGACCATTATGATCATCTAGTCTGACCCCCTGCACAATACAGGCCACAGAATCTCACCCACCCCCTGCTAGAATAATCCTCTCACCTATATCTCAGATATTGAAGCCCTCAAATAGTTTGAAGACACCAAGATGCAGAGAATCCTCCAGCTGTGATCTGTACCCCATGCTACAGAGGAAGGCGAAAAACCTCCAGAGACCTTCAAAGGTATACAAATAGCAGTGTTTATAAAAAGCAAAAGGCACTGTAAATTAAACCTTAATCAAAACAATTCACATCGAAGGCCCGGGCCTTCAATATTTCTAATATCCTTAACATAGACACAATACCAAAACCCTGTCTCTTTACTTACTAAAATTTAAAACAAAGAAATATATATTTAACTAAAGGGCTTAATTAATAAAATGTTAAATGTGTTTCCTTACATTATTAAACCTAAAATGCAAATATAGAAAGATATAAAACTCTTACTCCAACATTATTGAGCCAGCTGTTTGGGACAAGCTGTAGCACAGACAACAGCAGCTACCATGCTGGCCACTAGAGGGCGACGTCACTCCCTTACTTAGATGTACACATTTCTCATCCAGAGCTAGGCTCCTCAACTCAAGTCTAAGGCAGCTACATAGATGTACAAAGTAGGTCCAATGCCAAAATACGGCTGCAGGAGATTCACTATAGGCCCCCAGGTTTGGAGAGGTTGGCCGAGGGCTGCACATTCAATTTCAAACAGTTGGGAAAATGGTTTGGGGTCAAACCAAATACAGGTTGAACCTCTCTAATCCGGCACTCTGATCCAGCGCCATCTGTGCTCCAGCAACCTCCACGGTCCGGCGTGATTTGAGTTAGCTGGATGTCCATTTATCATGGGTGTGACCAAGTTTCCCACAGTCTCAAAGTTTGTTTACAGCTACCCGTCCTGGCTCTGTGTTCTGGGCTGTTACCTAGCTCTAATTGATCCCTAAATGTCTTCTAACAACCCAGTAGGCAGTGGGAATGTTGGTGATGCTGCCAGACAATATTGGCTGTCTGCTTCGGCAAATTCTCTGGTTTGGGCACCGGTCAGGCCTTGAGGGTGCTGGATTAGAGAGGTTCAACCTGTCGTTTGCTTCCATTCTGAACACTTTTTACATTTTAATAATATTAGAAAATAAAATTTAAGGACATTTGGAAGCAAAGTCCTTTCAGACTAAAAAAAATCCGAAATATTTCTTTTTGAAAAATGAAACATTTTGTTTTAAACATTTGGGGGGGGGGGGGTGTTGCAGGAGGGGAAATACACAATACAGTTAAACTAACTGAAAATCATGAAACATTTTGATGTATCCAAATCCGCATTTTTTGTGCTCATCCTTTCCCCACCGCCAAAAAAGGTTTGTTTGGAAAGATTTCATCCCACCCCATTGTTTACAGACCTCCACAACAGTTGGTCAGAAAAGACCTGATTTCACCTCTGTGGCACTCTGGGAGTTCCCCTGTGCTGATGCGGGTGGATCCCCTGCTGACGTGGTTCGGGTGAGCAATGCGTTGCCTGATCTATAGATTATGAATTAATTGCATTGACTACTTAAGAATTAACACTACTACTTAACACTCTGTGATTTGATAGGTCTTGTCCCAAGATCACACCCAATATTGTTGAAATTCCTGTTCAGATGGGAACCCCAAGGGGTACGGGAGCAACCCAGGTACACAGGAAAATCCAGCAGTTAGCAAAGTCACCATGGTAGACACGGACAATGCAGCATGTACCTTTGGACATCCATGTGCTCGTCCCATCTCTTGCAGAACAACCTAGAACGTTAGCCATGGTCTTCCTCACCGCCACTGTCCTTGGCCGTTGGGCACCCGCACCTCTGCCTTTCCCCTAAACCCATAGGCCAGACACAATTTTGATGTGTCATGCTGACACCAGGAGGTGTGAGGCCTGTTGAGTAGCAGTTTCACCCCTTTTCCTTACTGGTTGTACCTCACCCTACATGTGTTTGGGTGTGTTCCTCCCATGGCTTAGTCCTTTAATGAGCTCAGCTTATATATGGCAATTCGTTGCCAGGGCGCCCTTGTGGTCAGACAGCTGTGGATGTGCCTGTCCTAAAATAAGCAAAGCCTGGTAGCAGTTCAGCATTCTTGTGGTACCTGACGGACACGTCTCTCTCCCCTCCCCCCCATGCACCTTTCCCCGTGCCCCAAAACTGTCAGGCCTTATTTCAGTGCCAAAATTCACAGGCCTCAAAGCCTCCTACCGACTGCGGAAGCCAATGTCTCGGATACAGGCCTGCAGGTTCACAGTGATATTTCCTTCACGTCTGCCTTAGAGCACAAACTCCCTGGGTGTTGGAGCCAAGCAAGGTGATGCAAAGTCTCTCTCTCCCCCAGAGTCACAGGGCAGGCCAAGCACCTGTTGGCGTTGGGAGCCCACTTCTCCCACAACGTGGGGGTCCAAATGCCAGCAGCGGTGTGGGGAGCCTCTGGCTTGTCAAAGAGCAGCAGCAGAGCGCTAGCAAGAACGCCACAGCACGCTTGGTCCAGCCTTATTCTCACTAGAATTAAAGGGAGGGGGACGTAGGAAGACTCGGGTGGCTCCCATGCTAGCTAGCTTGGAAGCACAGGCGGAGGTGGAGTCTGAAGTGCCAGAGTCCACGTGAGAAGGCCCCAGAGGCTACGTCTACACTGCACAGTTATTCCAGAATAATTATTCCAAAATAGCTTGTTTTGAAATAGCACGTCTATGCTGCAGGGAAGCCTCAAAATGAATCTGAGGCTGGCTCCCCTAATGTAGGCTCTCGATTTAGAGCCCCTGGAGGAATAACTTAGCCCCCCCCAGGCCATTCTATTTCAAAATAGCGGAAGTGGAGCATCTACACACGCCTTATTTCGAAATCGCTATTTCAGAAGAGGCGCTATTCCTCGTGGAATGAGGTTTACAGAAGTCGGAATAAGCCTTCCGTGATTTTGAAATTGTTTTGAAATAACAGAATGGCCGTGGAGACACTCGCATAGTTATTTCGGAATAACGGCCGTTATTTCGGAATAGCTTTGCTGGGTAGACAAGTGTCTCCCAAATGGTGTTCCGAGGAACCCCGGGGTTCCCCGAAGCGAAGTAAAAATAAGGGTTCCATGAGAAAATTCCATTCCAATAACATTTTATGATTTAAAAAAAATAATTAATATGATGCTATTTTTTAAATATGTGCAATTAAACTAAATGTTGATCTCAGGACCTTGTTTAGCATTTGTTTATTATTAACCTTACTTATTTGTGGTCTACTTTTTCAGCTCCATATATTAGACTGTTGTTAGGGGTTCCGCAAAATTCTTTCGCGTTTAAAAGGGTTCCATGGCCAAATAAAATTGGGAAACACTGGTGTAGACACACCCAGAGTGTTAGCAGGGATTAGAGCCAGCAAAAATAAACAGCTCTCCCCCCTCCACCTCCTCCCTGACGATTCCTGCACTCGCGTCCCTTTCTGGCAATGCCTCCGGTGACGGGCTGGCAAGAGAAAGTGCACAGCGTGGTTTTTTCCCCCCAAGGTTCAGTACTGACACAAAAGCCAGGTGCGCCTAAGCGTCGGGGGGGACGGAACTTCCTCCGCCCAAAGGGCATTAAGCCCTGTTGCCCCAGTGCGGGGTACGCATGCCCTGTCACAGAGGGCATGATGGTTGTATCATTGGGCGGATTGAGGGGCGGTGGCTGTTTAGAGAGATGATTCCTCGTTGTGGAAAGATGAAGACTGGCTAAGTGTGAGCTAGCATCAGCACCCTGCCAACTTCCTGGCAGAGTGCTGATGGGAGGAGGCAGCAAAGAGATCTCAGGCTCCTTTTCCTCGCTGATGCAACGTGGGCATTTAAAGGATTAAAACAGTGCTGGGCAACCGAGGCTAGTGAGTTGGGCCGCAGGAGTGGCCCTCCATCGTCTCAGTGGGGCACACGTTTCTCGTAACCAAGACGGTCTCTCGGGGTAGGGCAGTTTTGCGCCCTGCGCTTGCGTCTGTAGAATGTGCGGGGGGAGGGCCGATGGAACCGTAGCAGCCCTGGGATTGGATCAGAGGGACCGCCCGGCTCTCACAGTGTCGTGTGCAATCAGCAACCACATCACTTCCCGTGCTTTGGCTTTATGCGCGTGTCCCTTGAGTAATACTGGTATGAAAGAAACCTACGCAGAATGAAGCCAGGGGCAGGAATGTGGCAACCCTGCATGTGGGAAACGGTGAATAAAATGTCTCGTGGGCCACACGTAGAAGCCTGATGGGCCGCAGGTTGGCCGTCACTGGACTAAACGGTATATAAAAGTCGAGCTTCTGGACACGGGATTGATGTGGGTGCATCTGGATTCTTCCGACTGCAGGCCACCATTAGGTGTGAATATTGGATACAATTTGCAAAAGTGCCTCAGTCGCTTAGCTGGCATTAACAGAGGTACAAGCCTGCAAGTCGTGGGAGGTGAAGCTACCTCTGCTCTCCGCTCTGGTGAGACCTGGGCTGGAGCAGCGTGTTGAGTTTTGGTCACCAGTGCGCAGAAAGGATGTGGAGAAACCGGGACGGATCCCGGGGCGAGCGCCAAAGATGCTCAAAGGGATGGGGTGCAGCTGTGCGAGCAGTGCTTGCAGGTGAGTTTGGAAAAGAGGACGTTAAGAGGGGATACGAGAGTTGTCTCCACCTACTTGAAAGGCCACCATCAACAGATGGAGAAAAGTTGTTCTCTCTTGCCACACGGGCCAGGCCAAGTGGCTGCAGGTTCAAACTACAGCAGAGCAGATTTTGATTAAATCTCAGGAAAAACTTCCTGGAGGTAAGAGCTGCAGGACAATGGAAGAAATTGCCAAGGGGAGTCATGGAAGCTCCTTCATTGGAGCCTGCCATCTTGGATAGTTTAGACCCAACAACTGTATCTTAGCAGGGGGTTAGATTAGTTAATGCTTGTGGTCCCTTCTGACTCCATGGTTCTATTTTTCTCCTTCCTGGGCTGTTTCCTGGTTCCCGGAGGGCTGCCAGGTGGCAACCGTAGACTCCTTCCAGCTCCCTGGTTTCACAATGCTGTCCCAGCCAGATTTGGTCCTCGTTAACCCTGAGCCATCTTCTCTCATGCGATGCCATGTGACCGAAGTGGTTTCTCAGGCCTTGTGACCCTTATCACACCTCTTTGCTGTAAGTGACTTGGCAAAGGTCATGGAGAAAATCAGTGTCAGGCTGTCTCGCCAACCTGTATTTGGGGTGAGGGTTTCAGAAAGATATATGGGAACGAGATGCCCAGATCCTACTGAAAGCCCCTCTGAGGATAGAAGCATTTTTTAAAATCTCACCCTTCGTCCATTGGAGTACGCTGCCCCTACGTGTGCGGAGGACGTGTCACACTAGATGTCAGCTCAGTGAGCGGGTTGGGATAGTGGGGAGCATAAAGCAGGCATCGTGCTATCAGTGACGCCCTCACCCGGCTGCGAACGGAGCTAAAACCAGAGGGGCCTGCCACTGTAATTTCCAAAGACCCCAAAAGTCCGGCTTGGGGGCGTGCAAACATGATCATCAGGAAAAATCAGGGACGAGCTTTCAACCCCAGCTGTCAGCTCCCGTCTGCCTCCCTCAGGCTCAAAGGTGCCTTCACAAGGCAGAGGGATGGACGCGCCCTTTTCCAGGGAAGAGAGAACTTTCTTGTACACCCTTTTGGTTGCCCCACATCACATGTGAGGGCTACCGCCCTGAGCTACGCAGCCCCAAAGGCAGGGATTATGCTAATCACAGGGTGCCTAACATATCATTACCAGGCCAAATGCATATGTGATTGGGATCCCTGATGCCAGCTGAGGAGAGCTGGACGGACGGAAGCCAATTATGGATTTGTTCATTTGCTCTCTCTTGTTGTCAGGTAGGAGGGGTGGCGGAGAAGAGCCAACGATGCAGGCTTAAGGGTGGAGACAGGACCTGGAGTTCACACCAGGGTGCGAGCATTTAGGAGCTGCCACCTTGCCCGAACAGGAGTAACACCAAAGGGCAAGCGAGAGAGCTTCCTGTGACGACTCCCGTGTGGCGGAGAACCTGTCTTCCCCTGCGCACCAGTCCATGTCGCGCGCAGCCGGGGGCTGATCGGCAGGTCGGCGTCTCCTCGTTGCCTCCATGCTCACATCTGCCTGGGGGTGAGTCGCGTGCCGGTTCCCGCCTTGTGCAATAAGCCCACACACTGCCGAGTGTGGCACTGCCAGCTGCTCGATGACGGAGCCTCGTGCCACATGCTGTCGTTTCTGCGATGCCCAGCAGTATGGGGATCACACGTACCAGCAGCCTTTGCAAGGCTTTCGAGACGTCCGGCGAGCTGCGGCTGGGACCCAAAGAGACTATGAGACCTTCTGGGGCCTGCCATGGGACCTGCAAAGGTGGGTGACGTATTTAACCCTTTGGAGGCTAACTCGAGCCAGGGATGTTGGTTGGGCGGGAGGTACGTTGTTTACGTTAATGTGTGTTGGAAGGACCTGGAATGAGGCCCCCCTGTCATCCCTTCTCTTCCCCAGCTCCAAAACCCAGTAGCTTCACCTCTCTCCCTCTCGTCCCGCAAGGACGCTTAGGCAGAATGCTGCTCAGTGCGAGAAATCGGGACAAGGGGATGGGGGCAAGGTGTGTGTGGGGGAGGCTCTGCACCCCCACAGGGGGCGTGGCCTTGGAAGGAAGGGGCGTGGCTATATGAGAAGAAGGGGTGGGGTCTCAGGCAGTCAGCCCTTAGCCCCACCCAGACTCCAGCACCCGCCTCCCATCCCTCAGAGCTGCACGGAGCGGCACTCCGGGGGCAATTCAACGGGGCTCCGACTGCTGTTGTAGTAGCAATGGGCTGCGGTGGCCAGGAGCTCTAGGCCCCTTTGAATCTCCGAGCCTTGGGGCAATTGCCCCCTATGCTGCTCCCTGTTGGCAGGCCTGGTTGGGGGGGAGGGGTAAACAGCACCTATCTCAGACAAAGGCCTGAATATCGGGAGAGCGCCTATGAAATCGAGATATCCGGTCACTCTACTCACGATAGACCATTCTGAAATGCACAACCCCCCAGAGGACAAGGGATTCACTGCTGGGGCAGCAGGAGGAGGGAATCTAACTGGAGGGTCACGGGTTGAAAGCGCACAAGATGGCGGGATGGTCTGGGTCAAAGGCTCTTAGTCAGGGGCACACACATCCCTGGGGATGCGCAGAGTACCTCACCAGGGAGTACCTCACCTCACCTAGCTAGCTGCCTCACTTCACAACAGATTACATAAAAAACACCACGGACGTCCTTACACGCTAAAAGTTCATACAGACGACGACTAATTTCTACTGCTCTGTATGTCCTATGTGCTGAAATGTAAGTACAATATTTATATTCCAGCTGAGTTATTTTAAAAATTAAGAAAGGAAGCCCCATTGGTCAGTGTTAGTGTGACACTTGTGTTTTTAGGTCTGATTTTTGCAAGCCAGTAAGTAGTTGGTAAGTGAGGTGAAACGTGGGGGTACACAAGGCAAATTGGGGTCCTGAAAGGGGTGCAGTAGTCTGGAAAGGTTGAGAGGCACTAGTCTGGATATGGGGAGGTTGTGGTTTGGGAGGAGGGGTGCAGACAGAATGAGAGGGGAACCTGGGGTTTATGGGGGAGTTGGATCATGGGCCGGAAAAGCAAATTCAAGTGGAAATTCGCAGCCAGACTGGCCTAAATCTTAAAAACATGAGAACGGCCAGACTGGGTCAGATCAAAGGCCCATCTAGCCCAGTGTCCTGTCTGCCAACAATGGCCAATGCAAGGTGTCCCCAGAGGGAATTAACAGAATTATCAAGCGTTCCCACCCCTGTCATCCATTCCCAGCCTCTGACAAACAGAAGCTAGGGACACCATCCATGCCCATCCTGTCTAAAAGCTGTTGATGGACCTATCCTCTATGAATTTATCTAGCTCTTTTTGGAGCCCTATTAAAGTCCTGGTATTCACAAAACCTCTGGCAAGGAGTTCCACAGGTTGACTGTGCATTGTGTGAAGAAGCTATAAAGGCACCTTAAAGCTTTGGCTTCCATGATGGCTGAGGCTGGTCCCTTATATTTCCCCTAACTTAGCTGGCCTCTCCTGCCCCAAACTGAACAAATTAAGGCGCCTTTTTTGTTCATTTAAGGGCAAAGCTTCTGTGGCCTGAATCCTGTTTTTTGCCTGTGTGATTCTCTAATTACTCAGGGACTGTGATACCCTGCGACACACCATACTCCACAAGGGATCCCGCTGAAATTGACAAAGAAAGTGCTATCTGCTAGGAGTAGTTTATGGAGCTAAGGAATAAAGGCTCAGATCTTGCATTGCAAGCTTGGGGCTCGAATTTAGTAAGACATTGTCCTCTTGTTGAATCTTTAAAAAAAAAAAAAGATTGTACCAAATACTGCATTGTCATTGCAGACCGATACAAAGGAAAAGAGCTAGTTCAACCCATGTCTCTCCTGGCCATAGCAGCGCCCTTCTCGACTTTTTATCCCAACTAGCCTATGTGTATATTCAGCTACGTTGCGGTGCCTTTCAGTGCGGAAACACGTCACCGGGGCGGCCTTGCACACGTGGCGAGCTGGGGTGTGTAAATGATGATGGGAATGCAAAGTGAGGGTGAGCCATGCCAGGGAGCTGTGTCTTGGAGCATGAAACCAGACAGGAAATATCCTGCTCGTTTTTCATTTGTTGTGATTTCTCTAAGCCAAGGGGCTGAGAACTCAAGGGGGTTTTATTGCATCTAGGTACGACATTGCATCCCAGGGGCATGTCTATACACAAGCTGCTGTAGCATTGTTTTACTAGTACCTTATCGTGTATTTAAAACTGTAAAACCCTCCTACTATAAATGCAGTTGTGCTGGTATAGCTTATTCTTTTAAGGGCAGGGGAGTATATAATATAATCTACTATATATTTGAGAGAATTTGTGAGCATGTCTGTCTGTCTGTCTGTTCAAGAACTCCTCCTCAACGCTAAGAGCTGGGACCACCAAATTTGGTAGGCAGCTTCCTCTTAGCATAACTTAAAGCAGGATCAGTGTTTGGTGGTGCCAGGAAAACGGGATGTGCCTGGAATGGGATTGCGTCTCATCAAACTATACAGAAAAGAGACAGAATCACCAGGCAGATGAAAGGGGCTGGCTAGGGGATGGGCCTCCCCCTCCAGGATTGTCTCAGCCCCAAGCCTCCCACCCCCCAGGCACCCTTTAGGGAGAGTGTGGGGGGGCTGAAGCTCCCCCCCAGTTCCCACGGGAACATGGCTGGCTGTTCCCCTTGGTCAGGGAGCAAGGGGAAAGTGCCCAGTTTGCTGCATTCCTCACTCTGGTGGGGGAGCACAGGGGGCAGACAAACCTGGACCTGCCCCAGCTGGAAGACATGCTCCCCTCTCCTGGCTGTGCCCGCTGGAGCTGCTGCGGCCATGGAGAGATGCTTCTAGCCTGGCCCCAAGCTGCTGCAGTGAGAAAGGGCTGGGGTTGTCCTCTCTCCCTGGGGCAGCCGCATCCTGAACCCACATCCCCAACCCCACTTTTTTTTTAAATTGAATTAAGGCCCCAATCAATGCTGGGTAAATCTTCTAGTACCGGGTATGGGACTCTTTATGTGGATAAAACTACGTCCATAGTAGAGGTTGTAACAATCTAACTATTTTGGTGTGAGAGAAAAAAATCACACCCCTAACCCAAATAGTTTTGCCAGTACAAAAACAGCATAAACCAGGCCTGAGTAAAGCACGTGGCCGCCTCCTGATTGGAAAGGAAGCTTGCCCCTTGCAGAACACGTAAGAGACTTGCCTGCAACTACGGGGGGAATCTCTGAATGAAATCGGCTTGGACCCAGGAAGCAATGCAGGACGCTAGCTTGACCTCTCAGAAGGCCTGTCTCAAGAAAGAAATGTCGGAGTGCCCTGAACAGAAGCCGACCCTGGCTGGCGGGTCACTGTACGCCACTGACTTCAGAGTGGTTGCATGGTTGTAACTGAGCACAACGTTTGACCCCACTGTACCTGCTTTTCAGCAACCCACTGCAGCCTCAGCTCTTGCCAGGATCCCTTCATTAGGTGTTAGTCTTGCAACTACAGGTTGAACCTCTCTAGTCCGGCACTCTCTGGTCTGGCAACATCTGCGGTCCGGTGTGATTTTAGTGAGCTGGATGCCCACTTATCATGGGTGTGGCCAAGTTTCCTGCAGTCCCATAAAGTTTGTTTCTGGCTCTCAGAGTTCTGGGCTGTTATTTAGCTCTGATTCACCCCTAAATGTCTTCTAAGAGCCCAGCAAGCAGTGGAAGTGTTGGGAATGCTGCTAGACAACACTGACTCCCCCGTGGTCACTCTGGTTTGGCACCCAATGGCGTCAGATTCAGGGGTGGTAGGTATGCTAAGTGGAGGAAGGCATTGTCTTCCCAAACTGCCAGCCTGGCCCTACCCACACTCTGCCCCCAGAACACCTACGAACTGGGGGGTGGAGTGTTGCTGCCCCCAAGCACCCACCTTCCCTGGTGTGCTGGGGCCACGTTGCCTCCGCCCTCCTCTTGCACTGGGTGGGGAGGCTGGAGCCATGCACTGCTCCACTTCCCTGTTCTGCTGAGGGAGTAGCTTAGCTCCTGTGGAGGGCGGGGCCTGGGCAGAAGGGGCGGGGCTGGGGGTGGGGCTGGGGGCTTGCCTCCCCCAGCTCTACCTTCACCCACCACCCATGGGCTGGGCTAGAGAGGTTCAACCTGTAAAACAGCCATGAGCTATTGGCGCTGCAGTCCCTGCCACATCCCCATCATGAAGTCATTGCTTTGTTCCTCCTGGAAATAAGTGGCGGCAAACGTGGGCAGGAAATAGAAATCAAAACCTCCAGGGCGTAGGTGGTTCTGAGAACTACAGACAGTGATTTTGTTTGCTGGAAAGCCGCACGGGGGCCGTGCATTTCAATGCTGGCTGAATCAGCATTGACTCTTGTTTCTACATGCACAGTTGGGCTTGTTTGCACGTTGTTTTTTTTTTTTTAAATAAAGCAGGATCTGAACCAGACACTGCCAGCTTCAGGGTTCCCTGTTCAAATTTAGCAGCTGCTGCCTTTTTCTATAATTGATCCAGGGTCCCCATCCAATCCATCTCCTTCTAAATGTTGGGGAAGTTCAGATCTAGGTCCCTGATCCAGCAAAGGGTACATACTTGATCTGAAGGCGTTGAGTCCCATAACAGGGCTGATTCCAATTTGGAGACGGCTCCCCTACAAGTAAGAGATTTTATTGCGTGTTGGCAAAGAATTGGCATAACCCACAGCGAGTTTAACAGAAATGTTGCAGCACATGCAAAAATTCAGTGAGATTTGTGTGGGTCAAGTTAAGTTCGTACTGAAATCCCGGACTGAGGCTCTGTGTGTGAATTGGAGCACAGCGTTTAAGCACAGCGATGGCTCTGTTCAGTGGTGCATCTTTTTTAGAACATTTTACAGCTGGTCGGGGAGCAAGCCTTGGAAAGACGGTGTAGGGAGCAAACCCGCAACAAACAAGGCCCCCGGTTGGTTTTGTTCATGTTTGATCCCTTTGCGGTCTGTAAACCAAATGCAACCTGGAGTAAACAGATGCTCCATAGCACCCATGGGAGAACCCAGTCCAAATGTCATGTGGTGTAAACAGTAGGGTTAGTTACACCCACTGGACTGAATAGGGAGTGTACATGGTGAAACACTCTCATTTGCATTCATCTGGCATTCAGTTAGGCTACGTCTACACCGCAACATTATTTGGAAATAACATAGTCCGCGTCTACACAGTTATTTCAACATAATATTGAAATAATGTCAAGCTGGAGGACTTCTTACTGCGACTCCTGTAACCCCTCACTGTAACCCTCGAGAGGAGTAAGGGAAGTTAGAGGAAGAGTGCTCTTTCTCGGACTGCCGGATGTGTAGACAGCCCCCCAAACTCAAAATACGCTATTTCGAAATAAGCTTTACAATTGGCGTAGCTCAGGTTGTGTAGCTCATTTCGAGTTAAGCCCTGTTGTGATGATGCGCCCTAAGTGGGCGTAAATTGCAGGCCGATGGGGGAGAAGGGGTATCGCAGGACAAGCAACTAACATGAGACTGTAGAATAAAATGCACCCCTACACACCCTACTTTAACGTACCCTTCTCCAAACACTCCTGATGCCAGCGCCACCCTGACGTCAGCGACAACAAGACTCGTTGACTCTAATCCGAGTTTAAACTAGTTATTAAAGGGGCTAAACTTAGTGCACCAGGCCAACGCAGGTTCCACTTCTTTTGCACATCTGGGACCAGCTCCTGACCCCACTGAAATTCAAATAAAATGCCCTGGGATTTCAATGGGACTGTGACTAGATTCTGGCAGAGTTAGTAAAAGTTATGTTCTTTCACTACTTTCACCCATTTTCTGACCAGCGAACACCTCAGACCGCCAGCTAGGCTGCCGCAGAGGGCGGGTCGGTATCTCCAGATCGTCAGAGGATGCAGCAACTTGACCTGTGCCTGGCTTTGGGGGAAACTGAAAGAATAGCCCTTCAGTGCGAGGTGACTTCATCCCCACCCTTCATGCAGATTGTTTAACAACTAGGAGTGTGGTTCACAGACACCCTCCGCCCCCAGCTATAGGATCATAGAGATGTCCGCAGAAAGGGACCTCGAGTGGTCATCAAGTCCAGACTTCCAGGGCAGGACCGAGTCAGCCTAGTCCATCCCTGATAGGTGTTTGTCCAACCTGCTCTGGATCTTCAATGATGCAGATTCCACAACCCCCCTTGAACGCCCATTCTAGGACTTACCTCCCCTTATAGCGCATGAGTTGTAAATAAGGGTTTTGTTAAACTAGATCTTGTATAGCTCAGTGGTTTGAGCATTGGCCCGCTAAACCGAGGATGGTGAGCTCAATCCTTGAGGAGGCTGTGTGGGGCAAAAATTTGTGAGGGATAGTACTTGGTCCTGCTGTGAAGGGAGGACTAGACTCAATGACCTTTCAAGGTCCCTTCCAGTTCTAGGAGATAGGCAATCTCCATTAATTTCTAAAATTTTCCTGAGAGTTTCTTGGTTGAATCTTACAGACCTTTCATACTTCCTGTAACTGCTGCTTCCTCAGCTTCTTTTGCCAAGTTGTCAAGATAATTTTTCTTAGCTGCTCTAATGCTCTGCTTAACCCCTTTGTTTGCATTTGTATAGTTCTCTTGGGCTATAGTTTTGGCAGCTCTGGTTTTACTATTATATAAGAATACTTTCTTCTCTCTCCTCTCTTTGATCCTCCTAAGTTTTTTCCACTGATATCCACTCTCTGTGCTGACGTTCTTTTTTGCCTGAGACGTCTTCACATGTACTGGTCCAGGCATCTTTTATTTGTTGCCACTGGCTGTGACAGGGCTGGCCCTGCCATGAGGCGACCTGAGGTGGCCGCCTCAGGTGCCAGACTGTGCGGGGGCGCCCCTAGGAACCAGAGTGTAGAAAATTGTGTCTGCTGCTGGTGCATATCTAGATAGCAGAGCAGTACCATGAGAGGAGTAGAACAGGAAAAAGGCAGAATTGAGACCTTTCAAAGTTTTAGCCCAAGCAAGGGGACATGGGGGCATCATTTGAAGCTCCCGCCTCAGGGGTCAAAATGTTGTGGGCCAGCCCTGGCTGTCAATGCTTAAATTTTTATCTAGATGGTCCAATGCTTGATATTTATTGCTAAGCGTGATACAGAACATTTCTTTCTTTACCTGGTCTTTTAAAAAAACTACATTATAACGTGGTCTTTAGTTTTGTATGGTCCTGTTTTTTCAACATAACCGACCCATATTTACAACATAACTGACCCATCAAGGATAAAATGGAGAGAAAGATTACAAATGTAGACAACCAGATGGAAAGGTGGGTAGAACATTTTAGCGAACTTCTAAACAGACCAGTTCCAGAAGATCCCTCAGAAATCCAACCAGCTGCAGAAGATCTCTTGGTCGACTGTAGCAAGCCAAGTGAAGAAGAGATAAAGGAAGCAATCGACTTCTAAGAAGTGGGAAATCTGCAGGTTCTGATGGAATACCGGCAGAAGCTATAAAGATTGGACATAGATAAATCAACAGAAATACTCCACAGCTTTATTGGTAACATTTGGGAAAAGGAAGAATTACCGAGAGACTGGAGGGAAGGATATTTAGTAAAATGGCCGAAGAAAGGTGACCTACAAGAATGCACGAATTATAGAGGAATCATGCTTTTGTCAGTGCCAGGCAACGTATTAAACAGGGTAATTCTAGGAAGACTCAAGAAAACGATAGATTCCAAGCTAAGAGTTGAACAAGCAGGCTTTCGTCAAAATAGATCTTGTATAGATCAGATAGCCACATTGCGCATAATTATTGAACAATGTTTAGAATGGAATGTTTCTTTGTATATCAACTTTGTGGACTATGAAAAAGCATTCGACAGCTTGGATAGGGAAACATTGTGGAAATTATTATGGCACTACGGGATCCTACAGAAGCTCCTAAATCTCATAAAAAAGGACCTATGAAGATATGAGCTGTAAGGTCTTGCATGAGGGTCAACTTACAGAACCCTTTAGAATAAAGTCTGGTGTTTGGCAAGGTTGTCTGCTGTACCCCTTCCTCTTTCTTTTGGCTGTTGATTGGATCATGAGAGAAACAACAGCTAATGAGAGGAATGGAATCCAGTGGACCCTGTTTAAACAGCTAGAAGACCTTGATTTTGCAGATGACCTAGCTCTTCTGTCACATAATCAACTTCAAATGCAAAATAAAACAGTGAAGCTGGACAAGATTTCACAGCAGATGGGACTGAAGATCCACGAGGGGCAGACCAAGATCTTGAAAGTGAATGCAGCAAACAACAGCAGCCCAATTGTCCTGAGAGGAACGAGACTGGAGGAAGTTGATACCTTCACTTATTTAGGTAGTATTGTAAATAAAGTGGGAAGTACTGACGAAGATATTAAGACCTGAAAACAGAAGGCAAGAGGTTCTTTTATTATTTTGAGGAACATATGGAATTCAAGAGAGATCAAGTTACAGACCAAAATAAGGATCTTCAGCTCAAATGTAAAATCAGTACTTCTATATGGCTCAGAATCATGGCGAACAACAAGGACAAACATCAAAAGATTGCAAACTTTTATTAATAAATGCTTGCATAAGATCATTGGCCTGAAGTGGTCTGACAAGGTTACAAATATTAGCTAATGGGAAAGAGCAGGACAATGCCCAGTAGAGCAAGAGATTTTGAGAAGAAGATGGCAATGGATTGCACATACGCTGAGGAAGCCACCAACTAGCATTACCAGACAATCTCTATCCTGGAACCCACAGGGAAAAAGGGGAAGAGGAAGAGGAAGGCCAAAGAATAGTTGGAGAAGAGACCTGGATGTGAATGTGAGGAAAATGGGCAAAAGCTGGAGAGAATTAGAAAAGGTGGCACAAGACAGAGAGGCTTGGAAAGAAATTGTTGATGGCCTATGCTCCCATAGGAGCTAAGGGCAAAGAAGAAGAATAGCGCACAAGTGTTTCCTAATCTCTAGCCTACCTCTTGCTTGCTGTAGATTAAACCAAACGCATTTTGGCCCAACTTCAGGGGACCCAGAGAACAATTAACACCGTCCTCTTTAGAACAGCCCTTCACGGATTGTTCTTGGGTCTCCCCGCACTCTGCTGTTCTCAAGACTAACCATGCCCAGTGTTTTTAACCTTTTCTCATGGGTGGTGAGTTTTGCCTGCCACCCACCCAGTGCTGGGATGCCCCAGGCTCCAGCGGGGGCAATAGGACAGAACAGATGGAGCCTCGGGCAGAGGGGGAGGGTCCGGGGGCTAGCCCCCTCCAAGGGCATGTTGACCTGCTGCCCAGGCCTTTTCTCATAGGGCAGGTTTTCTAAACCTTTGCTCATTTTGTTGCTCTTTTCTGGACTTTCTCGGGTTTATCCCTATCTCTCCAGAACAGGGACTCCAGATGAGGCCTCTCCAGTGCGACACAGACCAGGACAATTCCCTCCTAGGTCTTACCTACAGCACTTCTGTTAACAACAACCCAACATGAGTTTAGCCTTTTGGGCCACTCCAGCACCTTGGTGGCTCATTTTCCTTTTGATCCACTATCACCCCCAGATCCTTTTCAGGAGTGCTAGCAATTACAATCTCCACTCAATGACCTACGTCATTAATGCAAATATTAAATGGTACCAGACCCTTTTTTCTTGACAATTTCATGACGGCTATTCCCATAACCTTATCATCATCTAGGTGCTTACAAACCAATGGTTTAAAAACCTGTTCCAGTGTCTTTCCAATGTTGAATTTCAGTGGATAGGTCTGTAATTTCGTGGTCCTCTTTGTTGCCCTGTTTAAAGATAGGGATTACGTTTGCCCAATTTTAGAGCACATCTCCTGGTATTTGGTGTCTTTAGCAAGACGCCCGGCTCCTGGAGTAATGAGAACCCCTTGGCTTCCATTTAAAGGAGGCAGTTGGTTTCTAGCAGTCTTGACCATGAACTGTAGCTTGAAAATGTGACCCAGGCAAACCCTAAAGGCATATGCATGGGAAGTAGAGGTGTGGGGTTTTGCACTTGGTTTTCTTGCACCCAGGGGCTGGCCCCACTGCTGACCCACCACCAACTCTGGCCCGACTCAGGCTTTTGGACTGTTTAGGGTAGCAGCCCTGCTCTGGAGCATTTTGTTTGGGATGGGGGGAGGGGAATTGCAGATTGGGATGACCAGTACGTTTGCTAATAGGCAGGGGATGTTTTTCCCCCTTTGCTTTTCAGAGTTCACCAGTCGGCCACCAAAAAGAGATTTTTCACGCCCTGGAAGAGCGCTGGAATTGCTGTGGCCGGAGCACTGGGGTTGGCCATCGCTATTGGCCTCCTGGTGTATTTTTTGGCTTATGGTGAGTATGGTGTGTGTTTCACTGACTGGGCACGCGGTACGGTGCATCTCCCTCAGGGCCGTGTGCTTTGCCTGTCACCGGGAGCCAGTGTTTCCATCCGCAGAATTAAAAACTCATCTGGAGGAATTAGCATGAACTTCTACATCTCCTGCTTCCTTCCCCCTTCTGCATTCGGGCCGATTTCCACTCAGGGCTGCCTGGGGTAGCAAGACTTGCTGTGGCTGTTGTCTCTTTCTCGTAAGGCCGCTGTCTCGTAATCTCCTTCCTCTAAACCCACCTCTGAGGCCTGCATATTGCTGCCGCGTGCCGTTGCTTTGCCAAGTGACCAGCGGAGTTTTCTGAGCAAGTATCTGCTCTGCTGTTCCCTTACTCTCCACCCCATTCCTTGTGCTCTGTCTCGTTCGGAGGGGAGCGCTTCCGGGCTGTCCCTACTGGTGCTGATGCCCCAAGCCGCCCCACACAGGGGAGGGAGGGGTTTGGCGGGCCGGAGCTGTGGGGAAAGAGGTTGCCAACTGTCCCGGACCAGACGTCATTTACCACCATGGTGTCCGGTCCGGGAGAGATGGAGCAGGGCCAGGAGGGAGGTGCAGGCTGGAGGAGCAGCAGGCGGCCATGCAGTGGCGCTTTTAAGGGGAAAGTGCCGCTTCTCTCCGGCCACGTGCTGGGTGTCTGCCCCCTGAGTCCTCCGGCCCCACGAGCCAGTGAGTGGGGGCTGGGGGCTGGGCCCTAAGAGGGGGCTGGAGGCTGCCAGACGGATGCTGAGCTGAGGGGAGCGGCTGGGGGATGAGGACGGGTGTCGCTGGAGCCCGGGGGTGGGAGATTGGGGATGGGGGACTGCCGGAGCCCATAAGCAGCATGCAGCTGGGTAGAGCACCATGACATTTGGGGCAATGTGGTGCCCCAAATGTCATGGTTCCCCCCACGTCTGCGTGTTTTGCGTATGTGTAGGGATGGCCCGGGAGCTCTTCTTCACTATGGAGACCCCAGGGCGGCCTGGCCCTGGACAGGCTGTAGTGCGAGTATTCACCCTTTCCTTTTCTTTCCTTTCAGACCAGAGGCCGTTCTACTACAACGGCAACTTTAAAGTCACCGATGTCCAGTACAGCGACGACCTGGCCCGGAAATCCTCAGGCGCGTTTAGGGAGCAGAGCAGAAGGGTCGAGAGGCTGGTACGTGGGGATTTCTCTCTTCGCAAGCTGGTCACTGAGCTCGCGGGGCGATTATGAAGTCAGACCGATTTGCTGTTCTGTCACGCACGCCCCATGTTTCCCCGCGGCCGGTGTCCCGGGTTGCTTCTCCCTGGCAGGCTCCATCTTGGCCAGCGCATTGGAGCTACCCCGGGGGACCTCCAGAGCCGAAAACATGCCCGAGCTAGTTGTGGGGGGAGCTGGCACAGACTCGTACCCTCGACAGATTGGGCAGGTAGACCTGGCTTCGCCCACAGACCTGCTGGGCCACTTCCCCTCCCCCTCCTCCTCTCTCCGGTCTGTCCGGATGAGCTCTTTGGGGCTGGTTGCTATGACCGAGCCTCGTAGGAACCAGCATGAGAATGCACTTGAGACCCAGTCTCCTTCCCTCTCCCTTTAGCAATTCAACAAGTCCCCTGCTGGGGTCAGCAAGGTGGTGAATATGACGGCACAGGGCAGGCCTCACGGGGCTGGCCTTCCCTCATCCGGGCGGGGGGGGAGCTGACAGACTTGTTGTGCCCCTGGGCAAGGTGAGGGGGCATCTCCCAGAAGGGGCAGGGCCGCAGGTGGAAGGGCCCTCAGTGCTTGCCACCCCCTTCCCTCCGCCTGCCCTCAGCACCGCTTGGAATTTGCTGCCCTCCCTCCCCCTCCTCCATCAGCCCTCAGCGCCGCCTGGCACTTGCCACCTGGGGCTCCGGCGGTGATTTAAAGAGCCCAGGGCTCCGGCCTTTGTTGCAGTAGCAGTGGCTGGAAGCCCCGGGCCCATAGGCACAGGAACTGGGGGTTCCTAGTGCCTGGGGTCCCTGCTGCCCCCCCCCGCCCCGTGCTGGGGTTTTTGGCTGCCTCACCATGTGCTGGGGTCCTGGTGCCATGCACCACAGGGCTTGGCTCTCCGCCTCAGATGTGTGGGGGTGGAGAGGGGCAAGGGGGCCCAGCATCCCCACTTTTAAAAATGTTCCTGCACCACTGCCTGGGCCCTGTTGAATCCTTGGGCCCCGGGGCAGTTTCCCCCTTTGGCCCTCCCCCCATATCGGCAGGCCTGCACCCAGGAGCTATGGAAATAGTGCGCCTTGAAGAGAAAATCAGAAAGGAAACGGCACTTCCCTGCAGGTGATGACGACAGAGGCAATAAGCAAGCGGCGGCGTTTCTGCCTTTCACTCCTCACGCCACGATGCTGGTCTCTCTCGCTTCTGTTTCGTGACCTTGCCTTCGCGTTCCCTCACCAGGGCAGTCGGCACCTGCCGCTCGCCTCAGACCGCTCAGGCATTTACCCGAGGGCTGTGCACCTTCGTCACGATAACACGTAAACCCTGGAAAGCATCTTGCTGTAGGGGAGACAGCGCTGGCTTGGGATCTTGGTGTGACCTTGGCTGAGTCACTGCTCTCCTCCGTGCCTCTCTTTCCCCTTCCGTCCCGTCTGTCTTGCGACCTGAAATTACAAGTGTACGGGCTGTCTCTGATGCTGGACAGCACCTGGCCCAGTAGGGCCCTGCATTTAGTTGGGGCATCAGATGCTACAGAGAACACCTACAAATACAGGGCTTTCAAATGTGTGAGAATCAGAGAATCGGGTGGAGGGGGAAAGTCCTCCAAAAAGGGCAAGAATGTTTATTTCTTTAGCTGAATTGTATTTGCTGCGCGACGCATTCATTGTTAGATATATTGTTGGAGAAATAGTATTTGTGCTGCTCTAGTGACACTGGGCGTGTGCCGGTTTTCCATGAGCCACTCCTCCCGTCTGCTCTCCAGAACTGTCCTTGCCTCCTCTCTTAATTTCTCCACAGGTAGCTTGAGCTCCCCATCTCCTTTCGACCCGACTCGCTCCATGATGCACCCTTATCCATTCCCACAGAAACAGTACCTGCTGTAAAACATCCACCTCTCTGCTTTCCAGCTCCCACTCAAAAAAACAACCAGGCCCTCTTCCTTCCCCTGCTTCTTTTTAACCTCCGCTGTTCTACCCGAAAAGGAGGAATGGAATGGAATCAGACTACCTTCTTCAAATTGCCCTTGGCAATGTGGAAGACAACTCAGTGTACAGATGACTAATGAGAGACTCTTCCTGGATCTAATCCTGCCCCTGAATGAAACCAATGGCAAAACTCCAGTTGACAAAACTGAACATAAGAACGGCCATACTGGGTCAGACCAAAGGTCCATCTAGCCCACTTTCCTGTTTTTTGACAGTGGCCAATGCCAGATGCCCCAGAGGAAGTGAACAGAACAGATAATCATCAAGTGATCCCTCTCCTGTCCTGGCTCATGAGTATTGCTGGACCTAACCTCCATTAATTTATCTAGTTCTTCTTTTAACCCTGTTAAAATTCTGGTCTTCACAACATCCTGTGGCAAGGAGTTCCACAGGCTAACTGTGCATTGCGTGAAGCAAAACTTCCTTTTGTTTGTTTGTTTTAAACCCACTACCTATTAATTTCATTTGGTGACCCCTAGTTCTTATGTTATGGGAAAGATCAAAGCTGTTTGTGGCACTTGGAGAAGTTCCTATACTCTGCGGCAATTCTAGGAGAAAAATGTATTACATTTATTCTGGAGACAACACCTCATTCAGCCCAATCCTCTCTGGACCATGTACAGCATTCTTATTAATTGGCAGGTTTCTCAGCTCGCTGGCATTTTCATCCAAAGGGGTTTCACTATTTGTTAAACCTAACTTCCAGTCCCTTTGTTGTCATGGTTCCCACTTGCTAACCCATCTGGATTTATTTGAATCCTTTACAGTCTGCCCCCAGCCATAAGCTTCCCCATGGTTGTTAACCGCAGGGATGTTTAGTATGGGCAGCTGTTGTGAAACAATTAGTCATTGTAAGTAAATGCAGCCTCTTCATAGTGATAAACACGGTAAGCAAAGGTGAATCATCCCTCACAATCAGATATGTGCAACTTCTTGCAATCTCTCCCTGCTCTGATCCTTATCGGAATAGAATCATAGAAGTTTAGGGTTGGAAGAAGACCTCAGGAGGCCATCAAAGCAGGACTTCCTCATTGATCTCTGTCATCCATATTCAGACCGGCTCAGAAATGAGTTGTGTTCAGAGCATTAGGAGAATGGTTTTGACCCACAGAGGAGAGTTACTCCAATACCTTCCCTGGAATGAATAATTCTCCCTGCTTCCTTATCTCTTTGAAGGCCCGTGGGAAGGTCAGAAATTGTGCTAGCAAGCTGATGAGCATGGTGCTCCAATCAGTGTCCAACAACTGACAGGAAAAACTGGCAAATTTAGTCCCGGGGTGATGCTGGAAGGTGGAGGAAACAAGGAAGCAACTAGTGAATCATAGAATACAAGAACTGGAAGGGAGAGGCCAAGTCCAGTCCCCTGCCCTCACAGCAGGACCAAGTACCATCTAGATCCATATTGTCCTACCAGTTCTGACCCAGTAGCCTCCTGCTATAGTGGATTAGCCACATTATTCTGAAAACGTAAATAATTTTGTGGGCCAACAAGCCACACTCAACTGGCCAAATAGCCACGTGTGGCTAGCATGTTGGACGCCACGATCTAGACCATCCCTGACAGAAGTCGTCTAATCTGCTCTTAAATATCTCCAATAATGGAGATTCCACAGCTTGCCTTCGAGGAATAGCACTTTTGAAATATAATACCTGAGTATGTCGGAGGAAAACTAACGTAGATTTGCAGATAATACATTGTGTGAGCATCAGATCTTGTTATTTTTCTGCCAAATATTGTAAAGTCACAAACTGTTGTGAAAAACAATTATTGTGAAAATTTTGAAGTTTACAAGCAAAGTATTGTGGAGCATGCTATGGAAATAATTTGTATTGCCCATGGGAAAGTATTACAAAATAGATTAGAGGGGAAACAGTTGGTTTTGAAATGAATGGTCTTGGAACTAGAGCCATGAAAGGATTTCCACAATAGATTACCAGGATAATATGGGACAGATTCCATCCTCATTTACACCCATGCTGGTTGATTAGAGGCACATATTTAATGGTGACACAGGGGTGAGATGGTATCTTGTGTAGGGCCAACTTCTGTTGGTGAAAGAGATAAGTTTTCAAGCTACACAGAGCTCTTCTCCAGGTCTGGAAAAGGTACTTCAAGCACCACAGCTAAATACAAGGTGGAAGAGATTGTTTCGCATAAGTAGTTAATACATATTTCAGGGGCTCATTTGAGGTGGAATGGCCCATTAATACGTCCGCAGTCATTGGGGGAGTGAAAAGGGGTTAGTGGGTTACGGGTTATTGTAATAGCCCATAAATCTGGAGTCTCTGTTCAGTCCATGACTTTTAGTGAATGTTTGTGCCCGGGCTCATTTTTGGCAAGTGTGGTGCAGGTTTCCTTTGAGGTTGAGGACTGAGAGGTCAAATCTGAAGCGATCGCTGTGTGAAAAGTGTCCGTCCGCAGGTGACAGGATGTTTTTCTTGTCTATCGTTTTCCTGTGTGCATTCATTCCGGAGAGTGCCGCTTGTCTGGTTTCACCCACTGAGTTGCTATTGAGGCATTTAGTACACTGGGCGAATACACCACCTATAGGCATCCATGGGTCTTGAAAGGTGTGTTGGGGAGGCATTGATCAGTGTAGCAGAGTAGATATGGCTGCAGGTTTTTGCATCTGTTGTTCTGGCAGGTTCTGTTGCTGCTTTGAGTTGGAGAGTCCTTGTCTGTGGTGATGAGTTTGGAGAAGGTAGGGAGTAGTTTGAAGGCCAGTAGAGGGGGAGTTGAGGGAAGATTTATTTGAGGATGCAATCCCCATCGAATATGGGTGGAATCTGTATGATGATACCTCCCCCCATCTTAACAAACAACAAGGAGTCTTGGGGTACCTTTAAAGACTAACACATATATTAGGGCATAAGCCTACAAAAAGGCTGCAGCCCACTTCACCAGATGCATGAACTGAAAGATTCAGTTGGCAGGGGATTTATACGAACATACAGAGATGGGAGTGTGACATTAAAGAGGCTAATTCAATCAGGGTGGATGTGGCCCACTTCCAACAGAGATAAGAAGGTGAGACTATTCAAAGTAGAAAATTACTTATTGTAATGAGGGAGCCATTCCCACTCCCAATTCAGGCCCATTCTGAGGGTGTCAAATTTGCATACAAATGCCAGCTCATCAGTGGCCGGCTGCCATCTATTTTTGAAGGTTTTTTGTTCAAGGATGGCAACTTTCAAGTTTGTCACTGTGTGTCCAGGGAGGTTAAAGTGTTTTCCTGCTGGCTTTTATATCTTGCCATTCTTGATGTCTGATTTGTGTCCATTGATTCTTTTATGTAGCAACATTCTGATTTGTCCAAGGTACGCGGCAGAGGGGCATTGCTGGCACTTCATGGCATAGATCACATTAGTGGATGTGCAGGTGGACAAGCCCCTGATGGTATGGCTGATGTGAGTTGGTCCTCTGATGGTGTCACTAGGGTAGATATGTGGACAGACTTGGCAACAGGGTTTGTTGCAGGGATGGGTTCCTGGGTGAGTGTTTCCGTTGTGGTGTGTGAAGTTGGTGGTATTTGTTTCACATGGGGCGAACTTTCTGTGAGCAAGGACTGGCCTGTCTCCCAAGGTCTGTGAGAGTGAGGGATTGTCATCTAGGATAGGTTGTAGATCCTGGATGATGTGCTGGAGAGGTTTTAGCTGGGAACTGCAAGTAACAGTCAATGGCGTTCTGTTGCTTTCTTTGTTGGGTTTGTCCTGTAGTAGCTGACTTCTGAGTTCCTATCTGGCTCTGTCAATTTATTTCCTCACCTCCCCAGGTGGGTATTGTCGTTTTAAGAATTCTTGATAGAAATCCTATAGGTCTTAGTCTCTGTCTGAAGGACTGGAGCAAATGCACTTGTCTCTTAGGGCTTGGTTATAGACAAGAGATTGTGTGATATGTTCTGGATCAAAGCTCGAGGCATGTAGGTAAGAATAGCGGTCAGTAGGTTTCCAGTATAGGGAGGTGTTTCTGTGACCATCATTTGTTTGCACTGTAGTGTCCAGGAAGTGGATTTCTTATGTGGACTGGTCCAGGCTGAGATTGGCAGTGGGGTGGAAATGGTTGAAATCCCGGTGGAATTCTTCCAGGGTCTCCTGCCTGAGAGTGCAGATGCTGGAGATTTAATCAATGTCGAGCAAGCAGAGAAGGGGCACTTGGGGACGAGAACTGAAGAAGCGTTGTTCTAAGTTGGCCATACAAATATTGGCATAATGTGGGGCCAGGCAGGTACCCATAGCTGTGCCGCTGACTTGAACTTATACATTGTCATAGAATCAGAGAATCCTAGAGCTGGAAGAGACCACAGGAGTCATCGAGTCCAGCCCCCTGCCCAAAGCAGGACCAACCCCAACTCCTTTTTAACACCTCAGTCATCCAATGGTCCCACTGGTTGTTTGGCAGGCCTCCTGCTGCTGATGTTTTAGTTTTAGAATCTTTAGCCAATTGCTCTTCAGATTCTTTTTTAGCCTATCTAATTATACTTTTACGCTTGAGCTGAGTGCATGCGGTGACTAAACAGCTCGTCCTATTGATGAGAGACAGTTATAGACCACCCATCATGCTGGAATCTGGGGACACTCCACATAGTATGGATTAGGAACCATTAACAGTCCCAAATATAGGACCATATCTATGGCTGTGGTTAATTTTGCTACTCAATCCTTATTTTGGCAAAGTCTAATTCAACTGAATGGCAACAAAGACCAAGCAAAAACAAACAAACAAACAAAAAAGAAGTCCATTGCTTTATGGAACTCATGATTTTAGAACCATATGAATTAAAGTCACCACCTATATAGTCCCATGGTTTTAAAGGACAGAAGACAGGAAAAAAATCTTGACAGCCTGGAATTCCAGAGCCAAGAGTTAATCAAAAAGCTAGCGTGGATAGGTGTGTCTTGTAAGGTACTTTAAGGATCTGGATCCAGCAAAGCACTTAAGAATGTGAATTGTTCTGTTGACATCAGTGGAACCACTTGCAGGCAGAAACGGAAACATGCGTTTTGCTAGATATGGGCCTTATCATGCCCAGGGTTTGGTTTAGGTGTAGATCCCAGAGCAGGGAGCTGGTCATGGAGTTCTTCCTGGAGCACCAGATTTCATGAGCTTTCCCTTTGGGATAGGGTGATGGGCTACACCCAGTAACTGAAGTGGTGGGGGTGGTGATGAAGAGGAGAAGGAGGGGGGCTAAACTCAGAGGTGGGAATTACATATTGGGAACAGGGTAATTGTGGCTGTGTCAGTCCCAGGATATCGGAGGGAGGAGGCTGGAGAGGTCATGTCTTTTAGTAGACCAGGTTCAGTTGGTGAGAGAGACCAGCTTTCAAGCTGCACTCTTCCCCGGGTCTGGGAAAGGCAGTCAGAGCTGAAGAAAAGCTCTCTGTGGCTCTAAAGCTTGTCTCTCTCACCGACAGATGTTGCTCCAATAAAAATATTACCTCCCCTGCCCCGTCTCTCTTCTTTCGGGGGAGAGCCTACGAGAGTCCACAGGGGTCTGAAGTGAAATAACTTACAAAGGAAGGAAATCTAAATGTGGAGGAAGGAAGGAAGTGTGGAGTAAAGCAGAAGCCTACTTTACCATACGCGTGCTTGTACCCTCCTGCTACTGCTTGTCCTGCTACAGCTCTCGGATCCAGCCCTTAGCGCAGGGTTTCTTAAACTTTTTAAGACTGAGGAACACCAAACAATTTTTTTTATGAGGAACACCAAGAATTTTTTGTCGGGGAGAGGCGAGCGAAAGGGTCAGGAGGAAAGTTATTGAGAAAAAAAAAAGTTGCCTGCCCCTTTAAGGGCAGCCATTTTGAATTTGGTTGTTCTCCGCACCAGTGTGCCGCAGAACATAGTTTAAGAAACACTGCCTTAGCGGGTGAGTTATACCAGACTGAATTGGGCACATTATAAAACCTGCTACTGTGTGAGGGGGGAAGTAAGTGTACATGTCAACAAGCCTGTCTCAGTTTCATATTGAAAGGGCTGGGAACAGGTATAGGCAAAGTGCAGTAAAAATAAACAAAACGAAACAACCCTCTTCCTGTTCTCCAACGTGTCTGACCCATTTCTCTCAGAATTTGTGAAAACAGTCACTGGCCTGGAAAATTTCAGCCTCCGGGTGAAAGTTTTAGAGAGTTAGTTATCAAAAGCTGAAAGCAGGGAGTAGAAATGGAAACACTTAGGTGACCTTAACGATGTCCGACCCTAATACTACAGCTGTCACGAATGCAATGCGGCGTCTGTCAGACCAGTTGCAGTAGAGATAAACACCCTGGTGGTTTAAATCCTGAGGTAAAATTCCTTCTGCGCGGAGAGATCAGACTCTTCAGGAACCAACATCCGTGATTAGTTACTTGTTCTCAACAGCTGACACGTCAAGGAACCATGCCGCCAAGCTCTTTATGGCAGTGTGCAAGGCTGATTATGCCTGCCTGCCTCATTTCTTTGGGAAGCCCTTCTGTTTGGTTTCTGAAATGTTTGTGATCTGCTCTGTGCCCAGACTGGGTCAGAAATACTCCTTCTTGCCCTTTCAATTAGGAGACATGCAGGCCCCTGATGGACCATCCCGCCCTCGTTGTGTGTGCTTGGGTTCTGCTGAGGCTGTCTCTACCTTCCTGGATGACTAAAGCCCACAAATTGTTGTTGTCACCCTCCATTTTGTTTGCTTAAGGCACAGGGTGTTGCGGTGGAGTCATTACTGGCTAGCACTACCAGTGTCTCAATTAATAAAGGGAGTGTTCCTACTTCCAGGAAACATGCAGAGGTCCCCACACCCTCAAGGAGCCATCAATTAATGGTGAAATGCGTTCCCTTTGCCACCCAGCCTCCATCGTCTCAAAGAGAAGGTGATTGAGAAGCTCACCAACTCAATCCTGGGATAAGACGTTGCTTTGGAGTGGGGTCCTGGCTTGTCAGACTCCCCAGTGATCAATTCTGGGCTATATCTCTTGATACATCGCCCATGGCACGATGCCTTGGCAAATAAGAGACATGGCTGAGCTGTCTGGAGCTGCTCTCTGGTAGGGAAGCCGATCAGTAGGGTAGGCCAACCAGGTGTCATCAGTGAGGTGTTTAAAATGTGAGGTCCCTCAAGGACAGGTTTCTCTAGGCATGAGCCCTCTTGGGTCATGTCTAGACAGCAGCTAGGAAAAAATGTGCCCAGCTGCAATGTGGACACATCCTTGGTGAGATCATTTCTAAACTGAAGGTTGCTTGTCATCAGTTCACTGGTGATACACAGCTACACTGTAAGTCTCTGCTCCCGTCCATAGCCCGAGGTAAGGACACAACATCAACCCATATCCCTCTGACTGCGGAAGCCTCTATTCCCTCCTCTCCCGATCCCTTTCTCTCCCTCTTCTACATTGGATCCATTTGTTTTTGTGTGTTCGTAACATGCCACCCTCTGAAACTGGCTTTCATTTATTTGTATGGTTATATTCTCTTGTATAACAACATAAGAACGGACATACTGGGTCAGACCAAAGGTTCATCTAGCCCAGTATCCTGTCTGGTGACAGTGGCCAATGTCAGATGCCCCAAAGGGGGACAGAACAGGAAATCATCAAGTGATCCCTCTCCTGTCACCCATTTCCAGCTCCTGACAAACAGAGGCTAGGGACACCATCCCTGCCCATCCTGGCTAATAAGTATTGATGGACTTACCCTCCATTAATTTATCTAGTTCTTTTTTGAACCTTGTTAAAGTCCTGGTCTTCTCAACATCCTCTGGCAAGGAGTTCCTTAGGTTGACTGTGCGCTGTGTGAAGAAAATCTTCCTTATATAGCACACAGGAAGCTATTATGTCTAATAATACCAATTAGTAATTATTACCATGCTTTTAATATTTTCAATGTAAAAGCTATAAAGAAAGCGATTGAACCAAATGACTCGTTACATTTTATAGCAAGAGTAGGAGAAAAGTCTCAGATCAGATCTCTAGAGCCAAAGGAACCAATAGAGTATAAAAGAAGAGCACTTTCCAAACCCAGATGTGGATGCAATATATTGGACTGGCTGGAGATATAGGAGCCAATGTTTGGCAATCAACAGGACTTGTGCTCCTAATCATTTGAAAATCTCACCCATATAGTTCAGTGGGTTTTGGCAAACACCACAAAGGGAAGTTTTTAGCTTACAACCTTTGCCACAACCCTGGTGGATTCTGCTTCCTCAGGGATTTCCTTGAACACCGCTAGCATGTTCCATTAGGCATTAACAGAGTTATTAGAAGGCAGAGCTAGGACTGATGTCTTAGATGTAATTCTTAGAGGAGGAAAATTAGTGATAACATTCAAAGTGTGGGTAAAATGCTCTCTTACGGTCAAGTGCGGGATTACACAAGAGAGACAGAAACCCAGCACTGGCCTCCCTTGCTTACAGCGAGTGCTCAAGGTTGAAATATTCAGAATTTTCATACCCGGGAAAGGAACGAGAAGACTGTTGGCATGTCTGGTTGCATCGCCTGACTTCTTTTATTCGGAAAACAAAGTCTTTAGGGTTGACTCATTTTCAGGCTAGTTTGATTCTTCTGTATGATGCAAAACAAGGATTCATGCCCTCCCATGAACTTTGTCTATATTGGCAGGACCCGGATTTCCTGATCTGTGTTTCCGGAGAGCGCTGAGACGTGGGAAGGGGGTGTGCCTGGGACGTGGGAAGGGGGAAGCTGAGCATGTTATGAGTCCAAACTACTCAAAGTCAACGGAGATGGTCTGGCTGTTAGAAATAGATGCAAGAAAAAGAAGGATAATAAGGAGGCTCCATACCTGGCTGTATCACCCTGTAGAAGTGCTCTGAAAGGCTAATGAGACTTTCTCAGTATGATGAGCAATTATTCTGCCAGTTGGGAGTTGATGGCTTGTAAAGAGGCGCACAAAAGTGGGGAGAAAATATCTATAGTGCTGTAGCTCTCGACATGCTACCCTGAGGCAAGTGGGGATGTGTGTAAAGTCTTTGCACCCGGTCCTCAGCTGGCATGCACAGCTTCTTTGTCTTCAGCTAAGGCTCTGGATCTAACTTCTGCAGCCGGGTTCCCAGGTGTCTTTGCACCACATCGATGCTGACTTCTGCATCGACATCTGACTGATTCAGGATGGACGGGGTTATGGAATCTGACCCGAAAGCAAGGAACACAATCCTTGCCATTTTCCCTGTGCTATTTATTGTATCCCATTCGATATATTCTATGCTGACCAGGGCCATACTTAGTACTATTAAACTGGTGCCCTTATGCCCGATGGCCTCCCCCCCTTGGTTGCCATCTTCAGAGCTGTGATTTTATAATTTTCAGCAACACAGTACTGAAATGTTTTTAATCAAATTTTAAACTACTGTAGACTGACACGGTACATTCAGAAACTGGCAACGTATCCCTCGGGCTGGCAAATACCTGTTCAATGGCTTCATTATAATGGCTCTTTCACAGGTTCAGTGTTCTGCGAATAGATCTGGTGGTTTTTTCACTTCTAAGTTAAGGAGCGAGGAAGCAGAGCCACAGAACCGGGATAGCAAGAGGTGGGTGGACATTAAGACCTAGCGGTGCCCCAAATTTTTCAGGCGCTCTACGCAGATTCGTGTTCTGCACATGGGTAAGGAAGGCCCTGATGCTGACGCCGGGTTTTCAGTTTTTGCTAATGCCCGTGCAGAACTTTGTTGTTGAAGAGGTGTAGGTGGGAACCTGGAGGTTTGGATGGCTAAACAGGAGAGAGTTGTGGCATTGGAGGTACTCGGAAGCAGTGTTCCCTGTAAGCTGAGCACTTGTGCCACCACTCTGGAGAGAGTCCAGTGCCACGCCACTGATTAGCAGAACACCCACAGCTGGGTTTTGTTTCTACTTGGGTGCACTCCCACACATGCTGCGGTGCATGTAACAAAATTTATTCTGCACATGGGTGGGGAAAAAATCCACACAGGGCTGGAAAAGATTAGAGGGAACATTGTTCAGAAGGAGTGGGGGTAATTTAGGATTTGGACAGCCTGGAGGAGATTGAGGCAACAGGGAGGGGATGTTTTCTTCTCTCTTTTCCTCACTGGCAGGAGAAAAGGCGATTTGAAATTTTATGGCGGGATTAAATTCCTAGCTCCCTCCCCCAGCAACACTGAACAGGATCCAGCCACCCCAGTGCCGTTGTCACTGTATTACTGGTATTGCGTAGGCACCAGGAGAGTCCACCCAAGACTGATGCTCCACAGTGCAGGGCTCTGTACAAGCACTTAGTAAGAGCGGCCCTGCCCTACGGGGCTTATGAAACATAGGATCTGCCATGACACTGCACAGCTGACTCACCTGCACATTTCTGATAATACGCTTTTCCCAGCCATAAGGCAAGAAACATAATTAGGCCCAAGTGAAAGTTTAGTTTAGAGGGCACAATTTAGAAGGCTCTGTGGGGTAACCTGACTGTAGAATTGCAGGAAATGCAGCACCTTGTTCTCTACACAAATCCCTCCTCCACCAAAACTGTGGTGATAACCGGGGGATGAACTGCAGGGCTGTATGATAAAGTGCATTAGCACACACCGTTGATTGCTTCACCAGCCCACCGTGTACTCTTCAGTCTCCCACGGACCGGCTGCTCACATTCCCTACCCCTGAGCACTAAGAAAAACCTGCCCGAAAGTGTGTTTCACCTTTTCCCCCAAACATGCCGTTTTCACCTCAGAAGGATGCTGGCGGAGCACAGCAATGCTCAAGCTTGCCCCAGGCTTGATGTTTTGTGGGATTGCTTCCTGGCGTGTAAATAACCCCCAGATGCAAATAGTTTTTGGCAGTACAAATGAAGGGGCGGCAGGTTGGTGTGGAAGGCAGGGGCGCTGTGTGTGGGGAGGGTGTATGGCTGAAATCAGTGGGAGTTTGGCTACTGATTTCAGAGGGAGCTGGGGAGGCTATACTTTCGGGGCAGGCACTTGGGTGTGGGTGTGGTGGAAGGCGGAGTGGGGGTTACCTCAGACCAACCTGAATCCAATTAAGGGCTGCCGGTGACCTGGAAAACACCTGTCTTCAGGTGAGAGCGAAGGAGGGGAGGGGAGAGAGAAGCTGTAGCACCCAGAGGCCAGTGTTCCAGGACCCGTCCCCAGAGAAGAGGCAGGCAGAGGTGGTGTCCCTTGTTGCGATCCGAGTTTGTGTCTGTCTGTCTGAAGAGCACTGCTTGGGCCTCCCGCTGGGTAAACACTGGCAAGTAAAACCTGAGCGAGGAATAAAAACTCTCCAACTCTGATTTACGTCATGTGTTTTCCTTTCTTTCCACAGATAGACAAGATGGCATTAATGCGCCTGCCTTTCTGTACACACACACACACACACACACACACACACACACACACAATTATTATCTGAGGAGGCAGCGGCTCTGTGGTGGGACGCCGTTATAACAGACTGCTTGTAAATACACACACACACACTCCCTTTACTCTTATTTGTCATGTGTTTTTCCTTTCTTTCCACAGATAGACACACACACACACACACACTACACTCCCTTTACTCTTATTTGTCATGTGTTTTTCCTTTCTTTCCACAGATAGACAAGGTACACACACACACACACACACACACACCCTTTACTCTTATTTGTCATGTGTTTTCCTTTCTTTCCACCACACACACACACACACACACACACACACTCCCTTTACTCTTATTTGTCATGTGTTTTTCCTTTCTTTCCACAGATAGACAAGGTGTGCACACACACACACACACACACACACACACACACACACTCTCCCTTTACTCTTATTTGTCATGTGTTTTTCCTTTCTTTCCACAGATAGACAACACACACACACACACACACACACACACACTCTCCCTTTACTCTTATTTGTCATGTGTTTTTCCTTTCTTTCCACAGATAGACAAGGTGCGCACACACACACACACACACACACACACACTCTCCTTTACTCTTATTTGTCATGTTTTTCTTTCCACAGATAGACAAGGTGCACACACACACACACACACACACACACACTCTCCTTTACTCTTATTTGTCATGTTTTTCCTTTCTTTCCACAGATAGACACAGGTGCACACACACACACACACACACACACACACACACACACACTCTCTCCTTTACTCTTATTTGTCATGTGTTTTCCTTTCTTTCCACACACACACAAGCACACACACACACACACACACACACACCTCCCTTTACTCTTATTTGTCATGTTTTCCTTTCTTTCCACAGGACAACACACACACACACACACACACACTCCCTTTACTCTTATTTGTCATGTGTTTTTCCTTTCTTTCCACAGATAGACAAGGTGCGCGCATGCACACACACACACGCACACACTCCCTTTACTCTTATTTGTCATGTGTTTTCCTTTCTTTCCACAGATAGACAAGGTACACACACACACACACACACACACACACTCCCTTTACTCTTATTTGTCATGTGTTTTTCCTTTCTTTCCACAGATAGACAAGGTACACACACACGCACACACACTCCCTTTACTCTTATTTGTCATGTGTTTTTCCTTTCTTTCCACAGATAGATAAGCTGTGCGCGTGTGCACACACACACACACACACACACACACACACTCCCTTTACTCTTATTTGTCATGTGTTTTTCCTTTCTTTCCACAGATAGACAAGGTGCGCACACACACACACACACACACACACACTCTCCTTTACTCTTATTTGTCATGTGTTTTTCTTTCTTTCCACAGATAGACAAGGTACACACACACACACACACACACACACACACACTCCCTTTACTCTTATTTGTCATGTGTTTTTCCTTTCTTTCCACAGATAGACAAGGTGCGCACACACACACACACACACACACACACACACACAATCTCTCCTTTACTCTTATTTGTCATGTTTTTTCCTTTCTTTCCACAGATAGACAAGGTGCACACACACACACACACACACACACACACTCTCCCTTTACTCTTATTTGTCATGTGTTTTTCCTTTCTTTCCACAGATAGACAAGGTGCACACACACACACACACACACACACACACACATCTCTCCCTTTACTCTTATTTGTCATGTTTTTCCTTTCTTTCCACAGATAGACAAGGTGCACACACACACACACACACACACACACACACACACACACACACACTCTCCCTTTACTCTTATTTGTCATGTGTTTTTCCTTTCTTTCCACAGATAGACAAGGTGCACACACACACACACACACACACACACACACACACACACACACACTCTCCCTTTACTCTTATTTGTCATGTTTTTCCTTTCTTTCCACAGATAGACAAGGTGCACACACACACACACACACACACACACACACACACACACACACACACACACTTCCCTTTACTCTTATTTGTCATGTGTTTTTCCTTTCTTTCCACAGATAGACAAGGTACACACACACACACACACACACACACACACACACACACACACACACACACACATTCTCCCTTTACTCTTATTTGTCATGTGTTTTTCCTTTCTTTCCACAGATAGACAAGGTGTTTCAGAGTTCCGTGTTACGAAAAAAGTACATCGGGTCCCGTGTGATCAGGCTGAGGTATGTCAACGTACAGCCAGGAAAGCCAGGCCGAGAGAGAACGGGGCGTTCGCCCTGCCCCAGCGCCCTGTTCTAGCACGTTCTGTGGGGCAGAGCAGACGTTCGTCATGCCTCTCTGCGGCACGCGGTGACTCATGGCACGTGAGTGACGTGCCAAGACAGGTGGCACGTTGCTTGTCTCCCAGGTTCTGCCCTGAGCTGTTCGTGTACGTTTCCAGGGATGGGAGGTGGAGCTGGTTGTACTGATCCCAGTGATTGGAGTGGTGGGGTCCAGGCCTGCCGGCGGGGAGGAAGGGGAAGGACAAAGGGGGCAGTTTCCCTAGGCCCCAGCAATTCAAAGGGCACAGGGCTCCTGGCCGCTGTGGTGGCTACTGCGTCGGCTGGAGCCCTGGGCCCTCTAAATCGCCACTGGGGTGCGCCACAGTCTAGGCGGCACTGAGGAATGGCTGCCCCCAGCCCCGCCCCTTTCTCTTAAAGCCCCGCCCCTTCTGGGAACATGGAGCCAGGGCCCCCCACACACACCTTGCCTAGGGGCCCATGGAGGCTGTTGGCTTCCTGGGGTGTGCCTGCAAGAACTGTCCATAATTTCAGTATGGAAGGGGGGGTGAGGAAGGAAGAGGGAACTTTTTGGGGAAATGAATGTGACGCTTGTGGTAAGAGAATCGCCTGATAAAAATAACGACAAGCCTGAGGGTGATGCTAACCAAAGCACCCCACTTGAGGGGTCTAGATTGGGTTGGGGCCTTGCCTTTTCCATGGGCATGTCTACACTCGCCATGTAAAGCCGAAAAAGGCCCTTTGATGCGCAAAACACTGTAGGCGCATCTACATCTGCCAGTGACTTTTTGTGGGATACTCAGAAGTTTAATGGCAAAAATTAAACCACCTCCCTGAACGGGATACAGCTCTTACCCACCATGCTCTTGCAGTGATGTGCAAGTGTGTAATGGGGGTTGTCCCTGACCTCACGCGAGCGGCCCCCTTTGGCCAAGTGCCTGCACTCCCAGCTGTGGTAGCCCTCCTGCAAAACAACTCTCCTACCCCTGTCTGAGCCTCCAGCTCCATGGGGAACTGCCTCACTCTGGCCCAACACCTTCCTTTTAACTGGCTTGCTCAGCCCTGATTGGTGACCTCCTTTGTGCCACTCTATCTTTCCTGGAGGACTTCTCTGTGGTTTGCTGAGTGGGCTGTGGCAAGGCCAGAAGCCTCGGGCAGGGGGCTTTGGGCCTGGTCCACCCCATCACAAAGTGAAAACACGTTCTTGCTGTTTGAGAGCCTTTAGCTTCTACAGTGTATCCCACAGTGCCTCAGTGACCACTCTAGCCAACACCTCTGCTGCTCTGGCACTAGGAAAACAGACCTCCAGCCCTTCCCCCAGAATTTTGAAACTCCCTTGCCTATTTTCTTGCCAAGTGCTCACTTATCTGCCTGCTCCCCTCAGCTAGTGGAGCCAACCCGTGTTTAGAGATGGGACCGGGCGGAGAGGATGCCCCGTGATCACCAGCCCTTCCCACAAGGCCTATTGTCCAAATGGAGAGCGCTGCCCTGTAATGCTACAAATGTAAACACGCTCTGATGCTTGGGGAAGTGAGTGAGCACACAACCCAGCTTGTTCCCTGCCCCCGGCGAAAGTGACAGCGCAAAAACTCTGCCAGTGCAGACCTTGTAAAACGCCTGGTGCTTTTTGAGTGGTACTGCAGTATATAATAATAATGGGTCTCTCACCAGCAGACAACAGGCAAACCCAGTTTTGGTTTTGAGAAGTGTTCTACTTGCTGCGGGTTGTCATCCTGAGGCTGATTCAGTGAATTCTGTATAAGCCATTTGCATCAGGGTTTTTTAAATGTATTTTCCTTCTGTGTCAATTATTTATATTTATATCCTTGGAGCCCTAAACTTGGGCCAGCACCCCTTATGCTGGGCACTGTCTCGGTCAAGAGATGACGGAATTAAGAGAAGCTCTCTCTTTTCCGGTCAGGTTCTCCTTGCAGTCTGAGTCATCCAATGATCCTAGAGTACAAAGCGTGTGACATTCCAATTCTTGCACCGAATCCAATGTGCAGTAACGGATGTCCCCAGCCGTGGACTGTGTCATCACTTAATAAATTGGGCAGGCAGAAGAGGCTTCACACACGCCTCTCTTAAATGGTCAGCAATCATGGGAAAGTTTATACACAAAGAGAAAGTAGGAATATAAGGGTTGCCACACTGGATTAGACCTGTGAAGAATGCAGTTCAATACTCTGCCTCTAACAATAGCTAGCAACTGATTCTCCAGAGAAAGTAATAAAAAACTAATGATAATGGGCAAATTCAGTCCTTGTATAACTTTCTGACTTTCAGTGGAATCTATAGGTGGGATACTTTGGCATGAACGTAGGCCACATCTTCACTAAAAGGAAGATTGACACTGCCATGATTGATCTTCCGGAGTTTGATTTAGCGAGTCTTAACTAGACTCACTAAATCAAACTCAGAGGGCACCCTCACTGGCGGCTGGTATGCCTGCTTCTGCGAGGAGTAAGGGAAGCCAACGGGAGCGCATTTGCTCCCATCAGCCTCCCACCATGGGGATGGTGGGGAAACTTGAATCAAGGAACGTCAACTCCAGCTATGTTATTAACATAGCTGGAGTTGTATATATTGATTTGGCCTTCCCTTTTAGTGTAGTCCGGGCCTTAGCCTTCATCGTTGTTCATATGTGGAGGAGTTTCTTCCTAATTCTCTCAAGGGATGAGTTTAGAGTCTGGGGAATAAGTTTTGAGTCCCTCACTCAGTGAGGCAGTTTCCACACCTCTAAAGATCATGTACGTATTAGTTCAAAATGATCACATTCATTCTACACTCTAGACATAGCATTAGCCTGGCAGCACTCTGACATGATTAAAGTTACATTATGTGTATAAATGTTGCCTGGATTAAACCTATGGTTCTTTAGCATTAACTCATTCCCCCCCTTGCCTTTTCCCGGTCTTAAAAAAATATTGCAAGTTATGGAGGTGTCTGTATGTGGTTCCATTTATCCACCTATTTTTAATGATTCTGCTCTGTTCTTAAAAGCCCCTTTTCAGTTGCAGCTAGCGGACGCTTGATTGGTTGGAGGGTTTCCGTGATTACCATGTGGTTTCAGCAGTCCTGCGCCTCTCTGGGTTCCTATGCAGAGACACTGAATTAGCTTTATGACCATCCAAGTGTGGAGGGGCAGAATGGTTTTAGTCAGCTCCTCCCCTTCGCCATAGGTTTCTGCTTTGCTAAAGCCTGTAGATTCCTGTATTTGTTAATTACTGGGAGGCCCAAACTTTCACAGCTGGGTGCCTAAAATGAGGCCTTTGAATAGCATATCCAGGCACCTAACCTAATTGCAGAGCCTCCACCCTGCCTATTGACATCACGGGGAGCTGCAAGTGCCAGGTGATTTGGCTGTTCTGTGCAGAAGGAGTGACCCGGCCCTAAGCTCCCAGGGTGGCCTGGCTGCCCTGCACGGGACACATCACTTCTCCACCAGTGTCCTTTTCTTGCATGAATCTGCTGAGTCACAAGGTCCTGGCCCGTGCTCCGATTTTTCCAGCCCTTCCCTCTCTTTTTACTCACCCTGTGCTAGTGCACATTATGGCTTACATGAATCTGGAGTCATGGTAGGACCTCATGAAAAAGCAGGCTGCCTAGGAAGCAGAGAGAAGCAGACAAGTCACTTGCCTCGGTCTTGTTGGTTTGCAGCCCCGACACGGGTGGAGTGGTGGCCCAGGTCGTGCTCACGTTCCTGTCCTGCGCCACGGACAGCCCAGCAATCTTACAGAGAAAAGTCGACATCATCCTACTGCAGAAACTGAACAAATATTCTGGGCCTGTGCAAATAGATCTTGCATCTTCTACCCTCTCAGGCAAGTGTCTTATGTCTCTGTTTTGCTCTCGGAATGCTTTCTGCTTTGCCCCTCTTTGTATAATGTGCAATATTTTGCCTCGTAAATGTGAGTTGTTTCCTTGGTACATCTGGGGGTGAAAGCCATCCCTGGGCCTAGGGCTACCACTGCTGAGACTTTGAAAATCAATGGAAACCTTCTCTGGGTTGGATGGGAAACTCACTCCTCCCAAGAAAACCTACCCAGAAAGGAAACCAGGAAGCACGAGGCATACCCAGTGCCACAACTGAGCTGTGTTTTCAGACACAGGATTGTAAGGTTAAGGGAAGAAGCAAAGAGCTCTAGAGACCAAAGAGCCTGCTTATTTGTGCTACTGCCTTACTGACTGGGGCTGTCCATTCCCACCGCTACCGGCATTGCCCTGGGAGTGAAATTCATCCTTGTTGTGCAGGAAAAGCCAGCACAAAGCATATGGCCTACTGAAGGCCCTTTTAAGTGTGATTTAGAAGTCTTATGGGGCACACAGGTGTGTACTGTATTACCTCAGCAAGGACTGGGTGCCTAAGGCCATGTCATCACTCTGGGGAAGATCGACGCTGCCGTGATTGATCTTCTGGAGCTTGATTTAGTGGGTCTAGTAAAGACCCACTAAATGGAACTCAGAGGGTGCCCCTTTTGGTGGCCAGAACTCCTGCTCTGGTGAGGAGTGCCAAGGAACGCAAAAAGGAACATTTGCTCCCATATGCAAAGCAAAGGCCCCAAATCTGCAGCTTCACAGAAGGAGCAAGAAGAGGATCCTTAAAGTGACAGTTCTGTAAATCTGTCATATCAAAATTAGATATCTTGGAAGGGATCGGCTGCCTAGCAGGAATGGCATAAAACCCAAATGTGAGCTGGCTCATGCCAAGTGTTTCCTCAGGAAAGGGCCATTAGTCACCTGTGCTGTGGACAAGTGGAATATTCCACTGCTTAAAAGTCAGCTCACCCCCAGCCAATGTGCTTTGTAGCAAAAGTTCTGCTTTGTATTATTACTATTATTATTCATACTCCAGCAATACCTACAGATCCCATTCAACGATCAGGGCGCCACTGCGCTAAACCTAAACAAACAACAATTCGCCATCTGGGATTTTGACCATATGCAGCAGGCAGGCAATGTAACAGCTGGTGGTGCAAGGGATGAGGTAACAGAGCGAGATGTATATTTGCATCAATTAGGAGTCAGTAGTCGCGGGTGTCTGCCAGCCTATTTGACAGCAAATCCAGGTCAGATACTCATTTGTATGGCATACTAGGAGGTTCCAATAAGGAGAATGAGCAAACTGTCCTCCTGATATCTAATCAACTTGTTGTTCAACACCATGTCTCAACTTGTACTTGCTCCAAAATGATTGATGCTGGGGAGCAGCCGGAACAAGCTCCCGATGAGTCTGGTACATCATCTGCGATCTTGCAGCTGTGATCAAGGGCGGCCTCTCAAAGCTAGTGAAAATTCACCAGCCCGGGCACAGCATTTGTTTGCCCACCCCTACCACAGTGGTGGTGGCAGATATATTAGGAAGGCTGCTGATATTTTAGAAGCCCACTTAAAAGAAACATACCTTCAAATACCTTGTTTGAGGCAAGTTGGGAAATAGGAATTTTGCGGGGCCGAAAGAAGGGACAAGTGTCTCTATTTTGTCTCGTCGTTAGACACTGGGACGTTAATTTTGGTAAATCATATACTGAAGATACGGCAGTGATATTTAATTGTTTGTAGTTATTCTATTTAATATTTCTGCAGCGGAAAGATAATGGTTTCTTCATGCACCAAGTACGGTAGAAAATACACGTGCTTGGAATCTTTCACCTGCTCCTGTGAGCTCCTTGGAGACAACCCAAAGCTTCCTGTCTCTTCTCAGAACAATGCGTTCTTCTACCACTGCGGCTGGAAGCCAGCCGAACTCCCATTCTCTTGTGGGCTCCAGGTAGGCCGCAGTAGCTCACCAGACTAGTTCTCCTGGAAGAGAAAGCAACTAAAGTCCCATTGTCACCAGATAACACCTCAGGCGGCAGGAGCTGGGATGGGTGCCTTAGAACCACCTTAGATTCATTCTGGTACTTGGCATGGAGAGAGATGTGAGTCATGAGCCCCTTTCTTCCTCCCATGCAGCCCTGTCTCCTGAGAAGGCGTACACGGTCAAATTTCTTTCCCATCCTCCCACACTCTCTCAATCAGCAAAGTTAGAAGGGGAAGCAACTCACAGTCTGATTCGCCTCCCTGCTCCAGCCAGCAGACCAAAAAGGAAGCTAATTGCCAGCCCATTCTCCCTCTCAGCCCGTTCGCAGGCCTACCCAAGTGCAAAGCTGGCTACTGGTTTTTGTCTGGAAACAAAGAAACCGGCTGCAAGATAGTTGGCATCACACCAAAGTACACAGAACGTTTTCTCATCTGATCCAGAGCCAGAGGTTTTGGCCATAAACAACGAGAGTCATGCATGGGTTTCATATAAGAAGACCTCTGTTATTTTTATTTATTCGCCTGCCACCCAACGCCTGCTAGATGCTTTTACAAGCACAGAGTCCAGCATCTAGGAGGCTGATGTTCTCACTCATCCTGATCAGGTCCCCCTAGTGGCCATGCAGATAAAGATCTGACCTGGATTTTTGCTGAGTGTTCCTCAGATTGTGTCTCAAATGGAGTATCTGGCAGCCTGCTATTCCCACTTGGCTACAAGTGCAATAAGCTGGAGGAGGAAAGTGGAACATACACCCCCATTCTGAGAAATCAAATGGAGATATCGAGACCTGCTCATATGCCCTTGATTAGGCGGAGGAGCAGGAAGCGGAGGAGGGCTGGTGTTGGGTGATACCAAGGGAATGGTGGAGCAGGAAGCGGAGGAGGGTCGGTATTGTGTGATACCAAGGGGACAGTGGAGAAGGAAGAGGAGGAGGGTTGGCTTCGGGTGGTACCAAGGGGATGGTAGAGAAGGCGGAGGAGAAGGAAGCGGGGGAGGGTCGGCATCGGATGATACCAAGGGGACGGTAGAGAAGGTGGAGGAGAAGGAAGCGGGGGAGGGTTGGCATCGGGTGATACCAAGGGGATAGGAGAGAAGGCGAAGGAGAAGGAAGCGGGCGAGGGTCAGCGTCAGGTGGTACCAAGGGGATGGTAGAGAAGACAGAGGAGAAGGAAGCGGGGGAGGGTCGGCGTCGGGTGGTACCAAGGCAATGGTAGAGAAGGCGGAGGAGAAGGAAGTGGAGGAGGGTTGGCGTCGGGTGGTACCAAGGGGATGGGAGAGAAGGCGGAGGAGAAGGAAGCGGGGGAGGGTCTGCATCAGGTGATACCCAGGGGATGGCAGAGAAGGTGGAGGAGCAGGAAATGCAGAAGGGTAGCATGACAAAGCTCCTAATTTCCCACAGTGGGTCCAGTGCATCTCGGCAGCTGTAGGCTGAGTATTATCTCTCCTCCTCTAGGGAAAACGGCAACTCTGGGTTGAATTGCTCACCTCAGTGGCTCACTACAGCTCTTAGTCTAACCCTGTGCTGTAGTCTGAGTTAGCCACTCTCATCATTGGCATCCCTGGGAAGAAGGTACGGGGAAAATAGCCTAGTCTTTAGTGGCCTCTCCAGACGTGGAGGCAATGGACTAGATTACTTAACTCCGTCTCTCCTCTAGCAGGGCTTTACCTTCCTTGGACTTCTGTGGCCAGAAGGGGTCTTCCTTCCCCTGGGCAGGACTCTCCCTGCCCCTCACCTCTGTACATGCAGCATTCCCTCGTGGTACCTGACAGTATCTCTACGGTTCCTTTTTTCCAGCAGCGTGTCCTTCTCCCACCACTCCTAGTGCGCCATTAAACAGACTAAAGGGGAGGCTTTTAACATGTTCCATTCTGTCCCTGATTGGCTCCAAGTGTCCCAATTAAACCTAACTCTCTCAACTTGTTCTAGCACAGTCTAGATTGACTCCAGGAGTCTTAATTAACCTATCAGTCTCCACTGGGCAATGCAGGTTCTTGGTTGACTACAGATGTCTTAATTAAGCTGGAGTAGACCTTGTTTGTTTACATGAGGAACAGGGACTTGTTTAAGCTTGGGCAAATATACCTGAGTTCTGTAACTTTCTTGTAGCCATCTGGCCTGACACCATCACAGCAGTGATGGCGAGAAGGTGGAGGGGAGGGGAGTGGAGAAGGGGGAGATATCAGATGATACCTAGGTGTTGGTGGCTGTTCAAGAGACACTGGACAAGATTAAAAATGATATTGAACAGGTAAGGTTTTCCACTGGCCTGCGAGGGACCAGGAACGGGGCTCTGGTTAAAAAGGGGGTGTTGGGGCCAGGGGATTATACTGATGCATGTGGGCCCGATCCCTGTGCACACTAACTTCACGGATCACCTTTACACAGAGTTCCGTGGGTGCTGAATCACACAGGAGACATGCAGTCATGAACTGGGAGAATGGGGATTTCCACAGGCCCGTCAGTGCCTACCGTAGCACAGCAAAGCATTAGTATGCGTTTTGTTTATTTAGTTCACCTTCCAAAAGTGTGCCAGCCACCTCCCACTCCAGATAAGAAGCTGCAGGAGCTGATCCTTAGCGTGTCCTAACTTCTCTGAAATCAATGAGCCACCACTGACTAAGGCTGACTGTGGACGTGCACTGTGGTACCTGCCCAGAAGATCTCCCAGCTCAGGACCAGCCTGTCTGTCCTGTCTGCTGCAGAGCATGGGGGAGAGCAGACAGAGCCTCTAGCAGTGCCCAGGAAGAATGTCAGACTCAGTCCATACTCCCCGTGTGTGTACAAGGCCCCAGGCAGGGCTAGTGGCCAGCAGGCAATGTGGTTCTCCTGTCCTATGCAGTGAGGAGATAGCTGGCTGGTTAGAAAGCGACTAAGCCACCCCCCACCAGGTGGGATAGCCCAGCAGGCGATATTCCGCCTCTGGGGGATTTCTCTTTAGCACGTCACCTCTACCCCACACTTTACTCTGGGCTGGGCCTACTTGGAGCTAGGGTTGCCAGATGGTTGAAACAAAAATACCGAACCCCTCACCGCCCCGCCCCCCAAAAAAAAACACTGGGAAAAAATTCTGTTGAAGGGGAAAAAAAGGGGGGGGGGAAGACCAAGACTTATTAACCAAAAAAAAAAAAAAAATTAAAATAAAACGGCATGTCCCCTTTAAGAGTGAGTACAGGGATAGGAACAGGGGACAGGTTGAGCACTAAGACCCAGGGGAAGCCTTGGTCGGCAGCCATTTTGTGCCAGCAGCCTTGCAGAACCAGGTAAGTATGGGGGCTGGGGTCGGGGGCTGGGGTGTTGGGAGCCAGGAGGGGGGGAGGCTCTGGGAGGGGGGGAAACCAGGTGCTGAGTGTTTGTAGGGTTGCCAGGTGCCCGGCATTTTCACTTCCTGGCTAGGGAAAAAATCAGAAAATACTGGACATTTTAGGTGTCCGGTATTCTCTGAATTTTTTTTACCGGACAGGAGGCGAAAATACTGGACTGTCCGGGTGAATACCGGACACCTGGCAACCCTACTTGGAGCTCTTGTTTGAGTTGCATTTATATGTAAAAAGCCGGGGCTGCGTTGACCTCACTCTGTCTGTTTGTTCATTTCAGATATAAGGCCAGAGAAAGCCGAAACCCTCTTCAATGACTGTAAGTGAAAGCCCTGCATGCTTGGCAGTTCCCTGGCTGGGTTAATACATAGAGTCTCTGAGCGTTTTCCCACTTGAGTGAGTTTGGCCTTATACGTCACAGAGCTGCCACGAACCTAGAAATGTAGCGAACTTCCCCCTTGCGCAGTCATGGGGGGAAGATGCCTCCCAGTTTCTTCTGGTTTCACTTAAAGGGGCACAGTCAACTGGAAAGCAAGCCAGGTTAAAACAAGCAGTTCACAGTTGTTTTTAAGGAGTGGTAAGCCGGCCGGAGCAAAATACTCAAGTGATAACGTGGAGACAGTGGACTGGACTGAAGTGGGTAATAAGACTCCCTGGGGATGAACCTGCTTAGACTCCCAGGCCATGATCCTTGTATTTGGATTCCAGGGACAGAATTATTAGCAATGTAGGAAGCCGACCTGCATTGTGCCTGACCAGCAATGAACGCCAGGGCAGGCTGAGAACAGCTGGAAAGCGTGGTGCTCAGATGGATCCAGACGGAAGGGTTTCTTGGCGACGACTCTGGAGAGTCGCCACCTGCAGGGATGTGGTCTGGAGGTCGGGGGGAGGGGGAGGGCACTTGTCCTGATTAAATGAGGAAGCCACCAATAGATCCCACCAAGTCTGGAGTGCCCTTGTGTTGGGCGGGGATCTGATGTTCTCCTGCAAAGCCCTGATCCAGGAAGTTGCCTGAGACCTCAAAATCCACCAGTGCCTGCGGGTGGACCTGGGAGCGGGAGCTGGAGATGGTCTTTCCCGGCGTATCAGCAGACAGACCTGGATGCTGAGTAGTGATCAGAAGCAAGGAGCGCCACCCTCATGCAGACACCTTCCTTGGGGGCTAGAGTGTGGCCTTCCCTGACCAGAGTGGACCTCAGCAGGGCAGCCCAAAGCAAAGTGCCCTGCTCTTTCCTGGTACAGGCATAGCCCTGGGGGTGATGCTGTTTTTCTCCACTGACCTGCATGGGTCTGGGCTGTGGGAACGTTGGTGGGCTGGAGACGGGAGGACTGGCAGGAGCCAGGGAGCTGAATTCCTTCCTTGGTCACGTTCCCTCAGGCACTTGCCCATCTTTATGCTGTGGTCAGTCAAGGCCACGGAGGCAGGAAGTAGCGGTGTGGGGCTGCTGCGGCATCCCCAGATTTTGCACCAAGCACCCTGGCTACTGACTCTGGGATCCTGCTGCCTGAGCTCTTAGCTGCCACCTCGCTGCTGACTCGGGGCTCCACTGCCCGCCACGGAGCCCTGCCTGCTGGGTCCCGAACTGGGATCCGGCCTGGGGGCCTGCTTGCCAGCCCCACATGCAAGATCCCAGCTGCCGACCCCTGTCCAGGGCTCCACACCCACCCTAATTGTGGCCACAGCCTCTCCTGCCTTATCCCTGTCCATGTGCCCTGCCTCCCAGAGCCACGGCCCGGCTGCTGGGCCCAGCTCCAGGGCGTGGTGAGGGGTGTGGACAGGCGGACCTTAGCACCTCCCCTCCAGCCCCACTGATCAAGGCACACAGAGTGGGCAGGGGAGTCCCACACATGTGAGCGCATCTTTGATGGCCTCGTTGAAGCTGAGGCAGAAGTTCTAAAACGGTGCGGTCGTGTTCCGTCCAGTCTCTGGTGCCGCGCTGCCCGACGGGGGTCTCCGCTCTATGCTCACAGGGCATGGCCATGGCTCGCGCGAAGTCGTCAAGCTCGCCCGCGAGGGGGTTTGCTTCCCCCACCAGCCAGCTAAAAATGAGCCCCTCTCTGCATTGGCCAGTGGGGGATGCCTGCGGGCGCAGCACAGCCAGGAGCTGAAATGTGCCCCCCGGCGCTGTTAGACTTACCAGGCAGGAGAATCTTTGGCTCGTGTGGTCCAGATGGGATGGGGGGTGAAGTCAGGGCAGAGCTGCATTCTGGGCCTGTAGGGAAGTGAACTGGCCTTACAATGTCAGTCAGGTAACCCTCTATCACCAGCTGGGAAAGACTGGCCAGGAGGGATCTATACTAGCCTCCGGTCACTTGACAGCCTAGTGCCGGTTGTAGAATTTGGGCTGCTCACGCAGTCAGGAGACTAGGTCATAGGCGGACAGGCCTAGTAGTCAGAGCAGGACTCCGGCCTAGTGGTTGGAAGCTGAATTCCAGAGTCTGAAGTCAAGACAGGGTCGGAGTCAGGTGTCAGAGCTGTGGGTGGAACTGAAGTCAGAGTCCGAATGCCAGAGCCAAAGGTTGAGCAGAGTTGGAATGGGGAGTCAAAGTTTGGGGTCGGAACCAGATTACCAGGAGTCAGGGAAAGCCGGAGCAGGGCTGGTTCTAAGGCAGGAGCAGGGCTGGGCATGGCTGGATGCTGGGCAGGACCTGGGCTGGAGCTAGGCAGGGGCAGAGCTTGGGGAGATGCGCACAGGGATGCAACGTGTCTGTGGGCAGGTGTGTTGAGCAGCCTGCAAGCTACGGCCACCACTAGGTTTAAGAACTGGCCTTCTGGCTTTCTCAGCCAAGTAGGCAGGGTAGTCTGCCAGGCAGCTTGGCTGGTTCCTTAGGATACCAGGTGTAGCGAATACCACAGCTGAGGGCCTGATGCCTGACAGACTGTCGGATATTCCTGAATTATTTCCAGGAATTCACAGAAGCCAAGAACTTGCCTTCTTTTCCTCTTGGCGAAGAGCTTGTCATCTTTCCTGCCAGCCACACACCTGGCTGTGGTTATCTGTAGCCTTTGTCACTTCCGGCTTGGATTAACACCACGTGCTCTGCTTGGAGCTACACTCAAGGACCTTTTGGAAACTTCCGTTGGTGGAAATCCAGCGGCCAGCTTGGATGGATAGTGTTTCACCGAGAGAGCATTGTGTGCATACTCCATGTGTGGCATTGTCTTCCAAGTCATGTCTGGCTGAAATTCAAGGTGCTGCTTTTTTGGCAAAATACCACCTGGCCTATGTCCTGATTATCTTAGAGAGGCGTCTTATCCTAGCAACGGAGACCAGCTGCAACAGTCAAACTGACAATCCCGGGGGCGGCGGGTGAAGGGCTCTTGACTCTAGAATTTGCTTCCCTTAGGCCAAGTCTACACTAGACCCAGCAGCTCAGCTTAAGGTTCGCAATGCCAGCTACATAGAATACATAGCTGGAGTCAGCTTAATCTGAGCTCGGCGGTGTCCCCACAGTCAGAGGCCGACAGGAGCAAATGCTCCTATTGGCCTTCCTCACTAAAGCAGAAATACTGGCAGGAGCACCCTCTGAATTCGATTTAGCGAGTCTGAACTAGACCCCGCTAAATCAAACTCTGGGAGATTGATCGTGGCAACCACGATCTTCCGTGGAGTGAAGACAAGGCCTTAGTCGTGCAATTGAGCCTGAGTTCGTTGACTTTAGTGGCTCTCCATAAATGTCATCTGTTCTCTCAGGGTTTTATTTGAAGGGCTGAATTTCAGGGAGGGTATGTCTAGACTGCAGAGTTTTTCGAAAAGCTCTGCCACGTCCAAGGAACGCGTCTGCTTTTCCAAAAAATTTTATCGGCATCCCCGTAAACCTCGTTCTACGAGGAAGAAGGGATGTTCCAAAAGAGGCTTTTTTTCTGACATTTGGCCCAGTGTAGACGGGCCAAATGTTGGAAAAGCCTCTTTCAGGAGAAAAGCAGAAAAAGATATGCAAATTGTGGTTTGCAATTTGCATATCTTTTTCTGACTTTTCCTTGTAGTCTAGATATAGCTGGAGTGTTTTGAGTTTGACATAATTTCAGGGTCTAATTGCATATTATCTTACGGGACATTTTGTACACGCCTAGAGGCATCAATAGGTGGTTAATACACTGAGAAATGAATTATTTTCTCTCTCCTCTCCTTGACAGTCTGTGGGTTGCGACAGAATAGATCGAAATCTGCATCTACATCAAACAGAGTCGTCGGAGGGGTGTCTTCTGCACGGCCTGGGGACTGGCCATGGCAAGCGAGTTTACAGCAGAACAACGTCCACCGTTGCGGGGCCACGCTGATTAGCAACACGTGGCTGGTGTCTGCGGCTCATTGCTTTAGACAGTAAGTTCCCGGCTGGGAAAGCAGCTGCAGTAAGACGTGGTATGTACTGACCTGCACAAGAAATGGTGCTCCACTTAGAACCCATGCCAGGCCCCGGAAGGGCCGTGGTTTTAGGAAGAGAGCTGTGGCCAGTCTTTTGGAAGCCCGAAAACACAGTTCCTGAAGAAAAGGATGCTCCAAAGGGAGCTGCTCTGCCTAAGGTGATCTAGAGCAAGAGGAATGAATTAGAACTATCGCAGCTTGGCCCAAATATGCATGATTTCTGAGCCCTTAGGCCACCTTATTCCTTTCTTTTTATGGACAATAGTGTGACCTGCCCATTGGAGCGGAGATTAAAATGTAATGGTTCTACCACTGCTTTTTTGAATAGCCAAGGAGGTACTCAAGACTGCCAAATCCTTCAGCACCAATCAATGTAAAGGCTGGAATAGATTAAGAGTCAGCAAACGGCAAGGCAAATGCTTCCGGTTACCTGCTGTTGTGTGCTGTGTTCCCTTTGTGCATTGGGTAGGTCCCTGGCCACATTTATGGGTTGGCCGGTGGGTAAAACAGATGGGATGGTATAGGCCCAATTCTGTATTCCACCAAGATCTTCCAAGGATTTTGTGGAGAGGTTTGGGGGAGGTTTTGAGCTACATACTCTGGCCGGAGTCTACTGTCCTTGATCTCCAGAGCTTAAATACCTATGAAGTTCTGCAATATTTTCCAGATCTAGAAACCCACATGCATGGACTGTCACCTTTGGAACTCTTTTAAGGCCACCAAGAATGAAACGCTCTGTCACGGCTATTATCGTCCATGAAAAGCACCAATATCCAGCACGCGAGCACGACATAGCTGTCGTGAAACTCTCAAAGCAAGTTGACTTTACGAATAGCGTGCGTCGCATCTGTCTGCCAGACCCCACTCAGATTTTCCCATATAATTCTGACGCCGTCATCACAGGCTGGGGAGCACAGAAAGGCGAAGGTGAGTACCTCCACTTGTAAGCCCCCCTTCCCCTCCTGACCCCCGCCCCCCCCAATATTGAATGCTTTTCATTCATGATGAGTCCAACTAGTTGTTTAAGTGAGAGTAGCTGTGCAGACACATCTTGTTCAATCCTTGCAAATAAAAAATAATGTATGTAATAAGAACCACATTTCCTTGTGCGTCACTACTGGGAAAAGACAAACCTTTCAGCAGCTCTAGAGAGGAGTCTGACGGTCTGTTTCTGTCCGTACATTTTTTACTACAAGCTCTATGGTACAGTGCTGTCTAGCAATGTGTTTGTGGAGTGAATACGACAACCGAGTGCTGAGCTTGACTGGGTTTTCCCCCAACCTTCATGAGAGATGTATTGTAAAACCATGGAGCGAAGGTGTAAACTGAGCAGGAGATAGATCACTTGGGGTGCATCTACACTGCACGCTTATTTCGAAATAATCGTTATTCCGAAATAGCTTATTTTGAAATAGCACGTCTATACTGCAGGGAAGCCTCAAAATGAGTCCGAGGCCAGCTTCCCTAATGTGGATGTACTATCTCCATTCAGAGCCCCAGGAGGCATTGGGGACGAATAACTTAGAATGGGCTGGGTGAGGGGCTATTTCAAAATAGCAGCAGTGGAGCGTCTACACATTTTGAAATAGCTTTTTCTGAAGAGGCGTTATTCCTCGTAGCATGAGGTTTACAGATTTAGAATTTAGCCACCTGTTATTTCGTCATTATTTCGAAATAACGGAACGGCTGTGTAGACATTCACATTGTTATTTCGAAATAACGGTGCAGCGTAGACGCACCCTTGCTTCGGATCGCACACTCAGAACACAGCTAGCCGGAGAACCAAGCCACCTTGCCTCCATGTGCCTCCATTAGCCGATGTGCCATGTGCCGATGTGCCGATGGCATGGTACTGCATTCCAGCTCTGGGTCCCCCACTACAAAAAGGATGTGGACGCATTGGAGAGGGTCCAGTGGAGGGCGACTAAAATGATTAGGGGGCTGGAGCATATGACCTATGAGGAGAGGCTGAGGGAGTTGGGTTTGTTTACTCTGCAGAAGCGAAGAGTGAGGGGGGATTTGATAGCAGCTTTCAACTTCCTGAAGGGGAGGTTCCAAAGAGGATGGAGAGAAGCTGTTCTCAGTAGTGACAGATGGCAGAACAAGGAGCAATGGTCTCAAGTTGTGGTGGGAGAGGTTCAGGTTGGATATTAGGAAAAACTATTTCACTAGGAGAGTGATGAAGCACTGGAATGGGTTCCCTAGGGAAGTAGTGGCGTCTCCATCCCTAGAGGTGTTTAAGTCTGGCTTGACAAAGCCCTGGCTGGGTTGATTTGAGTTGGGATTGGTCCTGCCTTGGGCAGGGGGCTGGACTTGATGACCTTCTGAGGTCTCTTCCAGCTCTATGATTCTATGATTTAGGAATAAACAGGCTGGGGTAGGCCGCCTCTCCTGCCGCAGTGACACAACTTCTAACTCCTCGTGGGGGAGAGTGCCATCTTAATCAGTCCCCGCTCTTTATTATGGAACTCGTCAAGCTCTTCGTACAAAGCTGTGTTGGTTACAATGTGTGTACGACTCCTCCCAGATATTAGTGCAATCTGGGACATGTGGTACGGGCGGAAGCAGCTCTATTTCATCTTTCTTAACCCAGCCCGGCACTCTCCCCCGTGAACAGATGCCAAATGCTCCTTTCACATCTTTATACTTTTGGACACTGACGCCATTGTCCCCCTTCAGTTCAGAATCTGAATGTTCTCCAGGAAGCAACGGTGAAGCTCATAGACACAGACACATGCAACAGGAAAGAAGTGTACAACGGGCTCATCGACCCGGGGATGCTGTGCGCTGGATACCTGGGAGGAGGAATAGATGCTTGTCAGGTAGGTCTAAGCTCGATACTACACACTAGTCGGGAACATCACGTTCCGTGATTGAATACAGTGATCCCCCAAATCTGAACTAACATTCTCCTGCCTTGCGTGCTTTGGTGATATGGGTTCTGATTCAACCAAGACTCTGGCCAGGCCTGCCTATGGAGGGAGGGAGGGACCAAGGGGGCAGCTGCCTCGGGGACTGGCAATTTAAAAGGGCACCGCTACCGCTATGGCGGCAACTGCAGTGGCTGGAGCTCTGGGCCCTTTAAATTGCTGCCAGAGCCCCAGGGTGCTGAAAAAGGTCTAGCCTTGCCCCTTCTGTAGGAGGCCCCACCTCTTCTGGGGGCCTAGAGCCTTCTCACCTTGCCCGGGGCCCTGGGAAGTCTGTTGGCTGCCCTGAGTCTGGCTAAGAGGCATGTAAAAATAAGACATTTGTTACAAGCAGTTCGGGACACAAAGCTCGTTATCAGAACTAGCATGATACAGGTGGCAACTCTACAGACCGGCACTCTCTGCCACATCCGTGGTCTGCGAGGACCACAGATGTTCCCGGATCCGAGAATCCTGGCACTGCGGGGGTAGGGGACTGGGAGCCTGGCGCAATGCAAGGGGAAAGGTGACAAATAGCCCAGCTGGGCTGCGGGGGGCAGAGCGGGTGAGAGCTGGGAAGCCTGGTGTGCAGCTCAGCTGGGCTGCAGGGGGAAAAGGGGGTTGGGAGCCAACACCCCCCTAAGCTGAACTGCGGGAAAACTTGGGGGGTAGGGTGGGAGGGTGATAGCTGGGGGGTCAGAAATTACCTCCCTGGGTCTGGCAAAATCCCTCATTCGGGATCAGTCAGGTGCCGGACCAGGGAGGTCCAACCTGTCCTTGTAAATTTACACAGTCAGTCATTCAGCTATGTAAGATCTGACTGGAGCCCTGCAATTCAGAGTTGGCTTGTGGCCCACTCTTGATTGCCCATCACAGTTCGTCCACCTGCATCAGCCGCCAAAAGTATTGCCATCTCCTGGCTTCCTTGTGTTGCGGCGGCAGCCTTCCTCCATGCCCGCCTTGCAGTTACTGACTGCGTGTGGTCAAGTGATCTGCTAGCCAGTGGGACTGATTCTCATTTACCCACAATTTAATGTGCGAGTAAATTGGTATGCTGGAGCTGGTCATGACACCGTAGTTAAGGTTAATTATAGTTATACCTATTTAAGGCCCCTTTACATTGCTAGAATGGCATAAAATGGCCTTCGTATAAATGAGAATCTGCCCTATAAGGATTAAATTACTTTGTACTGTATCTTTGGTAGACTCCTAGAACACTAGAACTGGAAGAGACCTCAAGAGGTCATCAAGTCCAGTCCCCTGCCCCCACAGCAGTAGGGAGCACAGGGTCAGCGGGAGACTGCTTGAGTCCTGTACTTGCCCCCTGCTCCTGTGGCGCTTCTGCTTTTGAAACGTCACAAAGCGCCCCTGCTATATTTCAAAGGCAGAAGCGCCACTGGTTCCCCCCTGCGCCCCTGCCCCCCACCACAGCGACGGTGCTGATAGAGGCAGCGGGGAGCGACTAGTTGAGTCACTAGTCGACCATCCAATAATATCGGATAGTCGACTAGTCGTTTCCATCCCTACCTGATTGGTGTCTGTCTAACCTGCTCTTATAATCTCCAGTGATGGAGATTCCACAACCTCCCTAGGCAATTTATTCCAGTGTTTAACCACCCTGACAGTTAGGAAGTTTTTAGATTTGACTCTGAGTAACACCTGGCCTGCTTTTTTTCCCCCCCAAGTAATAAAAATGAGGCATCATTTCAGACTGAAGTGTGAAACATTAAAAAAAAAAAAATTCAACAGCGACAGGCATCCAGGACTGGAGAGTAACCATCCAAGAACTCTGAAGGAGTTTAGGAATGAAATGGCTGAGCAATCACTCATTACAATCAGCGTCCGGTATGGAGAGCAGCAAAAGTGCCCATCTTTAAAAAAAGGTGCTAGAGTTGATCTTTGGCATTACAGAGCAGCGAGACAGCTTCAGTACCAGGGAAACGGGTTGAAACAATAATTAAAGATCGTTCTAAAATAACAAGAGGCACACGGGATGCTGACATGTCTTTGCACATCCGACGGCCAGGAAATGTGAATGGCCAAACAACAATGGTCTCCATGGCAATATTTGTACAATGTCTATGAGTATCAATGTTCTGAAAAGTTTATCTAAACGTTGGGTGTAAATACTTAACAGCTCCTTCTTATGGCTCCAATCCTGCAAAGGGTTCTGCATGTGCTTAATTTTATGCAAATGAGTATTCCCATTCAATTCAAAGCACATGAAATTACTACATGCAAAAGCCTTTGCAGGATGTGGGCCTAAATGTCCAGATAACCTACTCCCCGTGTCCCATTCTGTCTCATAGAAAAAGACTAAAGGGTACAGTTGTCATTTATGTCTTTCACTACAGGCGTAGGGGGATATATTCACGGTTATACCAGAACTAGCCTGCCTCAAATCATATAAGCTTCCTAGACCAATCCGATTTATGTGTGATGCTATTTACAGTGTCTGAATTTTAAAATCTGAGAGAGGCTAATGTGTTTAATATTTAAAGAAATGTCATCAACTTAAAAACCACAGTTCTGACTGCAAATGTTTAACAAGTAGGACCTAAGAGTATTTAGTAGGAAACGGAGTGAAGGGAAAATATTATTCTTGTTCCATTTGCTGTGAGTGTTTGACAGCACTTGGTGTACAGCTGTGAAACTGTTTCCCTGGAAAGATTTGCTCTGACTTCAGGGGGCTTGAAAGTCAAGCCCATAGTCAGGTTCCCCTGTTGAGAGAGAAACTTAAAACATTATAACTGGGAAATAGGATTGTAAACCAATAGAAACTGGTAGGGGGAGTCAAGGGCTGGTGAGAAACCAGAAAAAGCTTATCATGTAGGGCCTGTCTGCAGTGCAAATGAAGGCGTGACTAGCACAAGCAAGCATGCCCAGAGTAGCTTTAATCTAGCTAGTGTGGACAACAGTAGTTGTGAAAACATGGCGGCATCAGTTTTGGTGCAGACTAGCTATTTCAGCATAAATCCACCAGGGGTTCTGGATACCTACTCTGATTGTTGGCCCATGTGGAAGCCGGTGCTGTCACGTCTTCACTACAGCTGTTACCCAAGCCAGGAAGCAATCACACCTTCGTTTGCAGAATTTCACGTTGATGGTGTTCATTCAAACACTGCTCTGTCCCCATCTTCCTCCAAAGGAAGCTGTCCCCTTCTCTACCCTGCTGTCTGTGGAAATAGCTGTATTTTCCCTTCTGGTACATTGGAATTTTTTTTTCTCCTTTCCTAGGGTGACTCTGGTGGCCCGCTGGTTAGTCCGGATTCTAGAGGAATGTGGTACCTCGTGGGAATAGTGAGCTGGGGAGAGGAATGTGGTAAACCAAATAAGCCGGGAGTCTACACGCGAGTGACTTACTATCGTGACTGGATCACTTCTAAAACTGGCCTGTGATGCAGCAGAAGTCACAACTGGACCAAGCGGCGCGGGCCATATGCAGGTCATACTCGTCTGTAACGCTGCACGGTGTCCTCTAATCCATACATCCCTGCGTCGTTTGGGTCAGTTCTTTGCAGGAGATGCCGTAACCCCCCGTGAACTTGCACTAAATGTGTGAGATCCCGCGGCGTCACTTGGGCCCCCCATCAAAGGAATGTAAAAAGCTGCTGATGTATTTATTGTACTAGTTTAAAAGTGTATGTATTTTTTCCCAGGAAAGGAGACTTACCTGTCCCAAGGTCTGAGGGTCTCCCCAGCCTTGATACCCTCCTCTCTGCAACTGGGGCGCAAAGACAGCTACTTCTGTTTTAGCCAAGCAAGTTCCTCCTTTCCAAGCCTACCAGCACAGTTCACTGAGCACTAGTTGCAGCTAAGACACGGGGCATCCCCCGCTAGCTGCTGAGAGCCTAGACTTCCCCTTTGTTCCCGAACTTGGGATGAGGAGGACTACAAGCCAACCAGAGTATACAGCCTGGCAATGCAGGGTCCTGGCACTTAATCTTAAACTGCAGCATCACGGCTGACCTCAGAACCACGTTGGGACCAAAGGCAGTAGCACGGCCTTCCCCTGCCACCATAAGCAGGGCTGCGCCAGTGCAGCTCTGCTCTCTTGAGGGAGCCAGGAGCAACCCTGAGGGCTGAAGAAACTCCAGAGGGAGTTTCGGAGCTTACAAGAGAACGTAGTGGGCTCCAGAGGCCGGTCAGAGGTCTGGAGGGAGTAGTCGGAGTCTGGGAAAGTCACAAGAATGAGAACTCGGGGCAGGGTCTAGTTAAGATGAAAGAGGATTTGTGCAGCTTGAAAAGTAGGTCCTTGTGGGGAAAGACTCTGTCCTGCTGCTCTGAAGTAAATCCATTTTATGGATTCAGAGATGCACAGATTTTTAATTTAAAAAAAATCTTTATCACAGTAGCCTGCTGCTGCTCCCTTTAATGTACCTCTAGGCTGACTTCCCTCTGTACAATGAACTTGAATTACCAGAACGCACATTGTATCCTATCTTGGTGCTTCATGTGCAGTAGCAATGCAGTTTGGTTTTTTTAAGAACAGTAAGGAAAATCAGATCGCAGAAAAGGACCCCCACCCATTTTGTTCAGGCTCTCAGCTGGATGTTTGCGAAAAGGGAACAAATGTTCACCCTACATTAGTATGTTATATAAAGGTATGGAGATTGCTGAGCCTCCAGCTCACTGAAAAGAAAGACCTGGGGGGGTTGATTCCTACTGGTAGATTTCTCTCTTCCGAGGATGACCATGATCTTAACGCACAAGGCTAGAACAAAAGGGTAATTTGCATGTCTCAGAGGGGTAGCCACGTTAGTCTGTAACTTAAAAAAACTAAAAAAAAAAAATTGAAAAAACCAACAACGAGAAAACAATGAAAAGTGCTGCAGGCCCACCCATTGTTTTTTTTAGTTTTGGGGGGTAATGTACATGTTAAGGACAGGCTAGGAGCTTTAGAAGCAAATGACTCCTGTGCTCTAGCATGAGAACTTTACTGCCCGCCTGTTCAAATGCTAATATGCCTTTTAAAAACCGCCACGGTGCATAACATTGATAGTAAGGAATCCCAAGGGCATAATGTTCCCCGTCCATATCTCTGTGGGACTCAGAAGGCTCTTCTTCCTCCCGTCTCTGATTGGCCAGGAGAAGCAGCTGGTGGGATAAAAAGACAGAGGACTGGCTTGGGGATGGAGAGAAGCTGCAAATCTTCCGCAGCTGAAGAGTTCTTCAGAGTTACCAGCTGCCTCTTCTGCCCACATCTGTTCCTGCTCCCCCAAGCATCACAGTGGCCCTTAGTGACTGAAGCTGATGGAGTGGGAGGTTGCTTAGCACTTTCTGAAAGGTCAAACCACTTCCTTGGGTGTCTAAATATGGATTTAGGAGCCTAACTCTAGGCCCCTGTTGGTTAAAAAAAAAAAAATCTTGGCTTATTTTCAGCTATTTTTTCATGGTTTATTCGTGGTGAAAAAGTTTTCCTGTATCTTGAACCATTTGGGCTGAACCAAACGGGCGCGCTGTCTCTTACTTTTTAAATGGTGGTATTTCTATTCTGCTTTGCCGTGTCATTTTACATTATTTTTCTTTCTCTCTCCCAGTAAACAAAAGGTATCTTGGGGTATTCAGGGCTGGGTCGGATCCCACAGGCCTGTGACTTTCATTTATTGACAAAGGTCGCTGATCATGCACTTTTGCGTTGCTGCTGCTTTTCAGCAAAGGAATCATTCTGGGCCAAATCCAATCTTCAGTGGAGAGGTCCAATAGGACTTGCATCAGGATCTGTAGGGACAGTGTTTTCAGTGCATGAGCACTGCCCACACTGTTGATATGCGACAAGAGAGAGAAACAATTTCTCATCTCAGAAGGAATACTTGGTTATTTAATGAATGAAGGTGGCTAAAAAAATCACAGGCCACATTTTCCAAAGGGCAGCATCCCTTGTCCCTATACAATATGCACCTACTTTTCTGGGCTTGTAATTGCATTGCAGGTGCAAATCAGGGGTAGTTGTCCCTGTAACTACTGGAGAGCTGGTGAGAAACAGGTAGCTAGAAAGCAGGGGCTCTGACTTGTACCAGGAAATAAAGTTTTTTGTTTGCCACGCGCTCATCTTAAATAACCTGTAACTCACTGGTTCCAAACTTATACTGAAAGTGGTGTGTGTGTGTATAATATATCATAAAACCTGCCTTTAGAAGTGGGAAAAGAAGCATCTACTTCAGATTTTCCCAGTGAGAAACCAAAGAACCCAAGGGGAGCACAACTCTCCACCTTACTCAGGGACAAGCCAGACAGAAGCATTGTTCTTCACATGCTGTTAGTGAACTGTCTGGCCTGGTTTTGTCCTCACCGCATGGCAGTGTTCTATTTATGAAAGCAGACTTTATCAGCTGCATTGGAACAGAGCAAAGAGAACCTTGTATGAGTGAAGGAAAGATGACAAGACCTCAGATAGTATTGTTACATTTAAGCTATGTCGGAAATCTAAACATGGTGAAATTATTATATGTCAAGTGTGATTAAATATTTTTTAAAATTCTCTTTTGGTTATTGTCCATTTTTGGTTTAGTAGTAACCGAGCTGAAGTTTTCCCATTTCCAATATTTCACGTTAATCTGGTTTAATCTAGTTTTCCAACTTTGGGGGCAAAACTAGAGCCTTTATTTTTCTCTCTCTGATCTCTGAACAGTTAGACTTGCATATTGGTTGTCCAGCAGAGATTTCTGCAAAGACATAGCCGCATAGTCCACAACTTAGCTCAAAGACTACGAGGTGGATCTGTGGGACAGATGGAAGAACTACATACACTGAGAACCAACCTGTCTGAATTTAGAGCATTTTTAAGGTTCGAACACGTTCAAGTTCGGCACGTCTTGCTTCAGGGCTTGGAAAAAGCTTCTCCTCATGGCATTTCTAGCTATTCTGCTCTAGGGAGTTCCATACGGTTCACAAGAGATTTCCAAGTGTTACCGTTCCAAGAGCTTTGGCTAAGCTTCCAGACTTCATGCATTGTCCTCTCAGAAATCAAGCACAGAGTCCTCATGAAAGTACCCAGTTTCTTTCCATAAAGGCCTTTCTCCCATGAAACCCACACACCTCTGCTCCAAGAAAGCGTGAGCTAAACACCAATCTGGTGGCAACCTTGTGGAATTTGCTGGCTCCTCTATGGATTTTACCATACCAGGATGTTGTGAGGATAAACACATTAAAGACTGAGAGGCTCTGATACTTGGAGTCAGCTGAAGGGGCATCCTAGCTAGACAAACAGCTTTCAGGAACAAAAATCAATCACCGAGGCTGAGATTTTCAATGCCATCTAAGGGATTTGCACATCCAATACCTATTAATCAAAATTCCACCTTCGGGCATGCACATTGGCCTCCAGCCAGCTTGCAAGGGTGCAGCTTAAACACAGAATTTCACCCATTGTGCATAAAGAATATTTGTGGAGCACGGGCAGAAAGGCAGTATGTTATAAACCAGCTTTCAGCTATCACAAAGCAGATCTTGCTCACCCCCTAATGTGCTGAAAACAAGACTGGACAGCACCTTAAAGCTCTGTTACGTTACCACAGCAGCAGCTTGATTGACTTCCCAGGAGATGATGTTTACTTTCATGAAGACAGGCACTCTGTCTTGCTGTGTTTTTAAAGTAAAGCTTGTGCCAACCTGTGAAACATTAGCCCTAATGTAAAAGGATTTTTACGTCTACATCAGCTGCATCACCACAAACATAACGGCTGTGTCTAGACTGGCATGATTTTCCGCAAATGCTTTTAACGGAAAAGTTTTTCTGTTAAAAGCATTTGCAGAAAAGAGCGTCTAGATTAGCACGGATGCTTTGCAAAGCGCTTTTGTGCAAAGCTAGATCTTGATTTAAACGCGGTTATAAAAGCCCGATCGCCATTTTGCCATCGGGGCTTTTATAAAACAATTCTTCGCTGTCTACACTGGCCCTCTTGTGCAAGTATTCTTGCGCAAGAGGGCTTTCAGCGGGAGCGTGAAAGTATTGCACAAGAAGCACTGATTTTGTACATTACAAAGTCAGTGCTCTTGAGCAAATTCAAGCGGCCAGCGTAGACAGCTGGCAAGTTTTTGCACAAAAGCAGTTGCTTTTGCGCAAAATCTTGCCAGTGTAGATGCACCCAACTTGTTTCCTTCCCCATCCTTTCTGACACACCATCCAGTACAGCGCAGCGGTACACCATGTAATGGGAGGAAAGTCAGATACACACGGAGTATGACTAGATCAGTATTGGAGAACTATAGGAAATACGTGAGCAAATGGGATGTACATATAAAATGATACAAAGGAAGTAGTAAAAGGTGTGATGTTTATTTTTCAGGCCACACTTCATTGTCATTTGTAAGAATGTACCAAGGGATAGTGTAATTTAATCTGGCAAGGATTAAACATAGACCCCTTTCTAAGTAGGGAAGAAATTAAAGACTGAGAGAATGCTGATACAGGTTGGACCTCCCTCGGTGCTTGACCGGTCCTGGATGAGGGATTTTGCTGGACCAGGGGAGGTCATATCTGGCCCCTCCCTGCCATCAGCCCCCCAGCCCTGGACTGGCCGCTGGACTCCTGGCCAACCCCCTGCCAGGCTGCCAGCCCCGCTGCCCTGTCAGCTCTGACCCCCACTTCCTTGCTAAATCAGGCAGCTCAGTTCCCTGTGCACTGGGTTCCTGGTTGCACTAAGCAGCCCCACTGCAGCGCACCGGGCTCCTGGCCACGCCAGGCAGCCCCGCTGAGTTGTACCTCACAGCCCAGCTGCGGGGAGCCCAGACACCAGCTTTCCACTGGGACTCTAGTCCTGGAACATCCATGGTCTGGTTGCCGGACCAGGGAGTCTCAGTTAACAGAGGTTCAATTTCTATTAATGATCTGCTATTTGGTAAATACTCCTGCCACTATCTCTACTTGGCGGCACAGTGTTGCCTTTGTATTATTCTCCCAACTTCTTTTATTCCTCTTCCACTTAGCCATCACCTCATGCCTAAAGCATTCCCTTTGCCCTCTCCTCCCACGCTTGCTCCACCATCTGCCTGGACCCTGCCTGAGCGGCAAGCATCCCGGACTCTCTTCTGCTAAAAACCTCCAAGCACCCGTCTGGGAACTCCACCTGCACAAGTGCTCCTAATATAACTTTAAAATGCTGCCTCTGCGGGTGAGGGTTTCCCCACGTGGTCGTCGGGTGCTTTATGTGCCTGAGTCATTGATGGTTGGCATGCATGCTGCAATTGGCATGTACACCCAAACCGCACTGGATTTTAAACCGGGGCACACTTTGTGGGCACACTTCCTTATATCAGTTTAGAACGGGTTATACCATTTTAGCTGTTACCTGTAAAATTGTAAATGCAAGCAAAATTACTACAGGCAGGACCATGGATATCGCTGGACCAGAGAGCCCCCGGGCCACAGAGGTCTGTTGACTGGGGGCCCAGCATCCAGGGCCAGCAGCCCTAGGGCAGGGAGTCTGGCGGCTGAGGCCAACAGCAGAGCCTGGACAGCGGCCAGTAGGGGAGCCCAGCTGGGTCTGCTGATTGATACTTGGAGAGCCGCGAGTCTGTTAGCAGAAAGATCTTCCCTGGTCTGGCAAACTCCCTAGTTCATGACCGATTAGGTCCCGGGGTGCTGGACCAGGGAGGTCCGACCTGTAGTGTAAAAAGCACATCTTCAGTTAAAATCTGGTACAACTTTGTGCATGAACAAGAACTTAGATTGCGTGTAATGTTCTCTCTCAGATATATAACTATTATGGATGTTAAAATGCATTTAATTAAGGAACCCTGCAACCGCTGAAAATTTCAGCGGTTGCACACCGAGCGGCAGTCAGCTCCCCAGGAGCTGGTGTGCGCAGGGAGCTGGCTTTGAAGCCGGCTCCCCATGCGTACTGGGAGCCTGCCGGTAATCATGAAGATTAACCAATAAGTCCAGGCTCATTGCTTAACCGTGTACACGGTTACACTTTCACACCCCTAATAAATATATCTGCAAGGAGGGTGAACACCTGGTTCCAGTCAAAGAATAAAATAGTATTTTATCCTTTTATTTTCCCATTTGTAATAGACACTATTTGAAGCAAGGCAGCAAATTGAATGCTTGCATGTACCTTTCATTCTGGAATCTGATCTTGAAGAGCCTTGCTCTCTCCAACCAGTCACACAATTTAGAATTTGGTGTCCTCTAGTGGTCACATGAAACTTCCTTTCACCTCCTCTGAGGCTGGCCCTGCAGATCTAGGCGTGTGCTCAGCTGCTCGCATTGTGAGTAGAGCAGGCACAGTCCTTGGTACCACTCGTGGTGCATGCAGTGAAGATCGTGTACGTCTTTGCCTGGCCCTGCGAGGCCTGCTTTCCCCAGTGGCCCTCTTTCAGGGGACGTGGAACAGAGGATGAGACCACCTTACAGGCAATCAGCTAGAGAAGAAGGCCGCAGTGGCCCTGGCAGGGAGAGCAGCAGGGAGTCCTGGGGCTGCAGCAAGAGAGCCGTACGAGGGGTCCCACTGACTGGGGAAGGCAGCCGGCTAGGCCCCTACTGGAAGTCAGGCTATTGCGTGTATTGGAGACCACAGCACGACCCTGCTCACTCTCGTGACCGTGTTTTGGCCTTGCTGAGTCTTGCAGCAATCTGGGTTTTCAGACCCCTGCCTGGGTGAGCTGATGGTGCAGCTCCACCTTGTTCGGCAGAGACATGAGCCAGACTCTCCCCACAGGAAGAGCTGGGCAATCATGCCTCTGCATGGAGCCCGTTGCAGGACTTAGACTCTACATTATTCTGTTTTTAAAAGTGCTCACTATACCTGCCGGCATGCCCTCTAAATTCCAGCCTTGCATTTCAGTCATCGGAATCTTTAAAGGCTTACAGCTAGGCCGTAACTTCACACTTTTATGCAACATATTCCTTAGATGGACATGTGCAATACTAGTTCATGGGAGTTCAGTGGCCCTATAGCAGGTGAACATACTTCTCAGATGTAGCCTCTTTATTACATTGGCCTTCTGGGCCTGATTCTCCAGTGCCTTGCACAACCATTTACACCTGGGCAAGCAGGGTCATTCAATGGCCTTTCTTAATTTACCAACTGATGCCAGGCTACACAAAGAGCCAAAGAATAAGAACAGGATCCCTGCATTTATAATACCCAACCGGAGCAGGGTGTATTTCTTGCACTGGAAATAGGTCACAAAGGGAAGAACTATTTCAATCATTAGACAACTTAATACTTTAACTCATCTGCAAATAAGTGGTCATGCTTCGGGGCATACGGCAGCTGCTAATTGATGGGGTTTAGGAAGAACTTCTTCTATAGCAATTATGTTTTAATTATTTGCTACACATCATTTTGCACTTTCCAGGAAAGCATCTGTTCAGTTAGAAACAAAACAACAGACTAGAGCGATCACATGTCTGATATGGCAAAGCAATTCCTATAACCAGTAACTAAAAAGGGAGCTCAAATTCCATAATATGAGGGGAAGTGAGAAATCTGCAAGTCCTGCAACCCACTAATACTTTTTTGTTCTCTACGCTGATGTCTGATAATACCACTTTAAGCACTGTTTTGATGAGCCTTACCCTGAGTAGGTCCCATCCAATCCAAAAGATGATTAACGCTCCACAGGCTTAGATACTCTGCTGAATCAGAGTGGAAAACAATAGCAATAGCTTGTCTACATTAGTGCTCCCAGTGTTGTTAACAGCACTGGAGGTAAACTGCCACCAGCAACAAAGAGACATTTTTGAAAACTAGAATCATAGAGCATGAGAACTGGAAGGGACCTTGAGAGGTCATCCTCACGGCAGGACCAACCACCATCTAGATCAGTGGTGCGCAATCTTTTTCCTGGCGCAACCTCCAGGAAAATTTTATTTGAGTTAAAAAAAAAAAAAAAAAAAAGTGTGGCCCCTTTAAATACCACTCCACTCACTTGCCACTCCCCCTGCCCCAACCGCGTGTATGCTGAGTTGGGAAAAAATGGCGGCCGGCCCCCATGGGGGTCGCAACCCATGGGTTGCGCTCCGCTGATCTAGATCATCCCTGATAGTAAGGATTTTAAATTTAGATTAATCAACTAATTGAATAGTTGATGCAATTTGTATTGACTGTTTGATTAGTCGATAAGGGCACCTGCCAGTTCTTGCTACATTTCAAAGGTGGAAGCGTGTGGGGAGCATGGGACCAGCGGAGGACTCAAGCAGTCCCATGTTGGCCCCGCGCGCCCTGCTTTTGAAATGTACAAGCACCCCCACTCTTGTCCATTTCAAAAGTAGGGAGCACAGGGTCAGCAGGAGACTGCTTGAGTCCTGTACTTGCCCCCTGCTCCTGCGGCGCTTCTGCTTTTGAAACGTCGCAAAGCGCCCCTGCTATATTTCAAAGGCAGAAGCGCCACCGTTTCCCCCCTGTGCCCCTGCCCCCCACCACAGCGACGGTGCTGATAGAGGCAGCAGGGGAGCGACTAGTTGAGTCACTAGTCGACCATCCAATAATATCGGATAGTCGACTAGTCGTTTCCATCCCTACCTGATCGGTGTCTGTCTAACCTGCTCTTAAATATCTCCAGTGATGGAGATTCCACAACCTCCCTAGGCAATTTATTCCAGTGTTTAACCACCCTGACAGAGTTTTTCCTAATGTCCAACCTAAACCTCTCTTGCTGCAATTTAAGCCCATTGCTGCTTGTCCTATCAACAGAGGCCAAGGAGAACAATTTTTCCCCCTCCTCCTTGTAACACTGTTTCAGAGACTTGAAAGCTGCTATCATGTCTCCTCTGTCTTCCCTTTTCCAAACTAAACAAGCCCAATTCTTTCAGTCTTCCCTCATAACTCATATTTTCTAGACCTTTCATCATTTTTGTTGCTAAATAGTCCTAATGTAGCAGGACTAACAAGATGGTTGTTAGTCTTTAAAGTGCTGCATAGTCCTGTCTTTTGTTTCAGCTAGACCAGACTAACATGGCTGCATCTCTATCACTATTCTGTCTGAAGAGAGGTTGTTAAGAGACTGGGGTCAATTGCGTCAGGTCAGAATAAGAGTGAATTTGTGGAGGATGTAGGGGGCTGGGCAGCCTGAGCACGGAGAGCGGTCTCTATGGGGACATTTTAGTGGAGAGATGTAGCATATTTGAACATAAGAACATAAGGAAGTTTTTCTTCGTTCAACGCACAGTCAACCAGTGGAACTCCTTGCAAGAGGATGTGGTGAAGACTAGGACTTTAACAGGGTTCAAAAAAGAGCTAGCTAGATTCATGGAGGTTTGGTCCATCAATGGCTATTAGCCAGGATGGGTAGGAATGGTGTCCCTGCCCTCTGTTTGTCTGGAAATGGGTGACGGGAGAGGGATCACGTGATGACTACCTAGTGTGTTTCCTCCCTCTGGGGCATCTGGTATTGGCCACTACCAGCAGACTGGATTCTGGGCTAGATGGACCATTGGTCTGACCTAGTCTGGCCGTTCTTATGGGCATGAAGCGGTCTCTGTGGGGACATTTTAGTGGAGAGATGTAGCATATTTGAATGTCTCTTTCAGGGTACAGGCTAGCTATCAGCAGAGGAGGGTGTCAAGGACTTTATTGTGTTGTCTATTTAAGAGAAAAGCATATCTCTATGGGGAAGGTGAAAGAGATAACGTATCCATGATGAGGGTCTTTTCAAGGGGCTGAAAGGCTAAGGTGCTGGTGAATGCGGGAGAAGAGAATGCTTCTAGAGAGGATGAAGAGGGATAAGGCCGGCTGTATATGATGAGATAGGGAGGTGAGGATGTCTGCCTAGGGGAGAAGCAGGGACAAATGTGGTTCTGTGAGGTGAAAGGGGCATGGCTGACCTCTGTGGAGGTCCTATGATGGAGCGTAGGGATGGAGGTGTCTCCACGAGGAGGGAGCCATAGACTACAGGTATGCAGAGGATTGGCATGGCTGAACAGTGAATGGGAGAGGCAAGGGTAGTTCTCCAGGGTAAGGCGGGTGGGAGATGAGGGTAGTTGGGTGTGGCTACAAAGGGCATCTGGGGGGGAGCATGGCTCTGTCTGGCCTGGATGGGGGCAAAGGGAGTCTGTGGAGTACAGCTGGCTGTGTAGGGTACAGGCTGTGGCTGGGGTTCGGTGGAGAGGGTGGGAGGTGGTGAGGTGCCTCTAAGGGGTTGGTGTAAGAGGCAGGGGTTTTCTGTGGCGGGGTCTGTGGGCGCCGGGGGAGGAGGGGGTTTTAGTGGCAGGTGCTGTGGGAGGCAAGAGGGTTTTGGTGGCGGAGTCTGTGGGTGCTGGGGGAGGAGGGGGTTTCAATGGCAGGGTCTGTGGGGGCCGGGGGAGGAGGGGGTTTCTGTGGCTGGGGTCTGTGGAGGCCGGGAGGAGGAGGTTTCTGTGGCTGGGGTCTGTGGGTGCCGGGAAGGAGGGGTTTCTGTGGCTGGGGTCTGTGGGTGCCGGGGAGGAGGGGTTTCTGTGGCTGGGGTCTGTGGAGGCCGGGAGGAGGGGTTTCAGTGGCAGGATCTGTGGCGCGGGGAGGAGAGGGTTTCTGTGGCAGGGTCTGTGGGCACCGAGGTATGCGGGGGTTTCTGTGGCTGGGGTCTGTGGGCGCCAGAAGTGGTTTGGGGGTCTGTGGGCGCCAGGGGACACGGGGTCTGTGGGAGCGGGGGTGTGTGGGGGTGTGGGCGTGGGGTCTATGGTTGGTGAGGATGGGGGTGTTTGTGGCCTGTGGGCGCTGGGAGGCCGGGGTCTATGGTTGGCGAGGATGGGAGTGTTTCTGTGGCCTGTCAGCACTGGGAGGCGGGGGTGTCTGTGGGCGGGGATGTGGGGGTCTGTGGGGCTGGGAGGCACGGGAGGTGGGGGGTCTGTGGGCGCTGGGGGTGTGGGGTCTGTGGGCGCTGGGAAGGCGCGGGGGTCTGTGGGGGCGGGGAGGAGGGGGTTTCAGTGGCAGGGTCTGTGGAGGCCGGGGAGGAGGGGGTTTCTGTGGCTGGGGTCTGTGGCGCCAGAAGTGGTTTCGGGGGTCTGTGGGTGCCAGGGGACACGGGGTCTGTGGAGCGGGGTGTGGGGGTGTGGGTGGGGGGTCTATGGTTGGCGAGGGATGGGGGTGTTTGTGGCCTGTGGGCGCTGGGAGGCGCAGGGTTCAGGGGTCAGTGGGCGCTGGGAGGCGTGGGGTCTATGGTTGGCGAGGATGGGGTGTTTCTGTGGCCTGTCAGCACTGGGAGGCGCGGGGGTCTGTGGGCGGGGTGCAGGGGTCTGTGGGGCTGGGAGGCGGGGGTCTGTGGGTGCAGGGGTGCAGGGGTCTGTGGGCGTGGGGTGTGGGGTCTGTGGGGGCGGGGAGGAGGGGGTTTCAGTGGCAGGGTCTGTGGGCGCCGAGATATGCAGGGGGTCTGTGGGGTCTGAGGGCCGGGGACGCTGTTGCCCGGACGGGGGGGGCGCTGCCGGGGGCAGGCCGAGGCTCGGGGCGGGGGCGGGGGCGCTGCAGGGCCGAGGCTCGGGGCGGGGCGGGGGGCCGCTGCGGGGCCGGGCGGGCCGAGGCTCGGGCGGGGGGCGCTGCCGGGCGGGGGCGGCCGAAGCGGGGCGGGGTTGGCGGCGCTGCGGGGCCGAGGCTCGGGGCGGGGCGGGGTTGGCGGCGCTGCGGGGCCGAAGCGGGGGCGGGTTGGCGGCGCTGCGGGGACGAGCCCGCCGGCGACGGCGCCTGGCCCGGGCCGCGGCCGGGCCGCGCGGAGGGGCTGCTGGGGTGGGGGGCGGGAGTGGTGCAGGGTGGTCGGGGGTGGGCTAGGGGTGTGCGGGGCGCGGGTGGGCGGGGTGTGTGTGGGAGGTTGGGTGGGCTAGGGGTGTGGCGGGGTGTGCGGGGTGTGTGGGGTCGGCGGGGTGGGCTAGGGGTGTGCAGGGGTGGGCTAGGGGTGGGTGTGTGTGCAGGAGGTTAGGGTGGGCTAGGGGTGCAGGGGTCAGAGGTGTGCGGGGTAGTGGGGGTGGCGGGGTGGGCTAGGGGTGTGCGGGGGTGTGCGGGTGGGCGGGGGGTGCGGGGTGGGCTAGGGGTGCGGGGGGCGGGGTGGGCTAGGGGTGTGCGGGGTGTGTGCAGGGGCGGCCCGTGGGGTGGGTTGAGGTGCTTGTTCTGAGAGCTGTGTTTGCGTTCCCGGACCTGACATGCTGGACACCGTCCCGCTGGGTGGGGGGTGGGATGGAGGTTCTGGAGCGCCTAAGAAGGGGTGTGTTGGGGGAGGGACTTGTGGTTAGATTGTGTGAGGGGCTTGGGGCGTGTGAATGTTGGGGTTGGTGTGTGGGGTGATTTCTGGTGGATTGAGAGGATGGTGGAGGGGGAGCTAAGGAAGGAGGATGAATGGGTGCTGGTGGATGGAAGGAGATGTGTGAATGGAGATGTAGGGAGGGCTATGATTCTATAAAGCACTGTTTAGTTCTCATATTGGACATGTGGGGTCATTTATTTTCCATATAAAATATCACAGCAACTGTGTCACTCTTTGTTTCCCAATATTCTCTCCCTCTATAACCCAACGCCAGTGCCCTTAAATCCCACACCATTGTTGGTAGCAGAAATCTTACCAAGTGTTTTACTGTTCTTACAGATGTGTTCATTTCCTTTGCAGTCATCAGTCATCTCTGAGGTGTTTCATATTCAAACAAACCACTGTTCCCTTCGTTCTTCCTCGCCTTCAATTTCTTGCTGCAGCGAAGCCCTTTTGAACTCTTACCAGCATCCAGAAGTGGCTGAAACATACGGCTGACCTCCCAGTATATCTGAACTAACCAAATACCAGAATATTTGTGTGCTCTCCCATTTGAGTAAGTGCCACAGCTTCATACCACTAATCTTACATATCATTTTTCCTACCATTTCCTCCTATTAGGAGTTCAGTCTAATTTGTAGTGCATATGTTCGCATTGCAAGGGACAGCATAATTGTCTCTGTCTTGATGTTAAAGTGGATTCTTGAGGGAATTTTTAAAACCGTGGTGGTGTGTGAGATTGGCACGGGTATGTAGGACAGCAAAAATTCTGTAACTGGAACTGACTGACACCCATTACATTAGTAGACACAGAGCCTGCCTTGCCATCCCATCCTGGATGTGAGCTAGAATGGGTTAAGGCAAATGGGCTGTGTCTTGACGGTAGTTTTTGTGCAAGGGTGCCATTGTTGGTGCATAGCAGTGAGGCTAGCAAAGGTGGGGGCACTGAGGTAGACGAGCTGCTGGTGTTTTTATCAGGCTGGCCGTACCTCTAGTAGGCCTAGTCTAGATCAGTGGTTTACAAACTTTTTTTCAGATGACCCAGTTGAAGAAAGTTGATGCCTGTGACCCAGCGGATTTGGGGATGAGAGGTTTAGGGTGGGGAGGGCACTCAGGATTGGGGCAGAGTATTGGGGTGAGGGCCATGAGGTGGGGCTGGAGCAGGGAGCTGGGATGGGGAGGCTGGGGCTGGAGTTGAGGGACTTGGGGTGCAATTTGGGCTGCAGGAGATTGGGAGTTTGAGGTGGAAACGTATCCAAGGCAGAGCATTAGTGAGAATTGCTGAGTGCAGGTATTGCTCTGTATAAATAATAGTAAGTGCTCTATGAATTGTGTCATTGACATCTTTCAGGATTGCAAAAGCCAGCAGCGCTTCTCTCAAAAAAGCATCAGTACTGCTTAATTATTAGCCACGAGGAAGGATAGGGTTTTGTCCCCAGATGGGTAGCGAGGAGCTCAGGGCCCAGTTTCTGCTCTGCTTCAGTTTCTGTGTCCCTGAGCAAGTCACTTAATTGATCTTGTGTCTTAATTTCCCATCTGTAAAACAGGGTCATAAAATACTATCCCACAAGAGAACTGTGAGGGGAAATTCCATTAATCGTTGTTGAGGTTCGTCAGCACTATTGCCATGAGTGCCCTGAATGTATTTAGATGGAGCAGGTTAAGCACAGGTATTTGGTAGTGGAAAGTCATCTCCTGTTTTTGATCTGAAGGGATTAGAAGATATTTCAGTTTCCATGTCCACTCAGTCCTTAGTTTCTCTGATAAGGCTGCTGACAAGGGAATTTGCTGCCACTAATTACAATGGTGGATTTTTTCTAGTGCTGGGAATCAGCAATTTAACTTGTTTCACCTAGCCCACTGAATAGTTAGTAGTGACTTGAAGTAACATTTACTAAATAATCTGAGTTTGGACTGGTAAATAACTGTTACAAAGAAAAAAACCTTTATATTATCGATTTATTACCAGTGCCCGTTTCTCTTCCTCCACATATGTCCTGAGAGTAAGAAGAGTCCCAACCCTTCTGAAAGGGGTTTAGCAGACAAACTCATTCCTTCCAATGTTGTTTTGCAGAAATAGTTGTTTGTTTGTTTTTAAAGTCCTGCTTAAACTTGTGGCTAGGGTATGGCATTAAAAACAAAAAGCTCACATTGTCACTGCGAACATTTAGCTTTATATTAAAAAACAACCAGCTTCACTAGCCAAACAACACAGCAAAATATGCACATCTTTGGGCTGCTTGCAGAAAGTAATTTTAGTCTGATTGTTCAGTAAGTTTATTTGTGCACGTAAATGAGGACAGGGTTTAGTTACAGGAAAATATTTCTGGGTTTGCTTGAAAGCCAGTTTAAGAAGAACAGCAAGGGTGTGTCTACATAGCACCCTAAACTCGAAATAAGATAAGCAATTTGTGCTACACAAATTGTGTATCTTATTTTGAATCTATTTCAAAATAGCTTATCCCTCATGCAATGAGGTTTACCAAGATGGCAAAATAGCATACACCTGTTATTTCGAAAAATATTTTGAAATAACGGACACTTGTGTAGACACAAGATAGATATTTTGGGTTACCTCTGGTATCCCGAAATAGCTGTGTAGTGTAGATGTACCCTAAGAGTTGTATCTGCTGCTGAATATCAAGAGCTTACTGGCAGCATTTTTTTTTTTTTGCATGGCTCTACAAAAAGACACTGGAGGGAAACCTGGAAATTACATATACACAGAAGAAACAATGTCCAAGCAGTTTGTGTGTGGTATATAGTAATTCCTCATTTAACACATGCCCGCTTAACACGTTTTTGCGATAGCACGTTTTTTTTTTTAGGGAATGTTTTTTGAATTACACGACCGTCCCCAGAATAACATGATTTCCCCAGCCGGCCCGTTGCCGGTGGCTGCGCGGGGCTTCCCCCGCTTCCCTGCAAAGCGGCGGAGGGTTCGTAGCTCACCACGCCGTTCCTTGTTGACTCCCCCTCGCGAGACGCCTTGCCCCCTCTCCTCCGCCCCTGCTTGCAGGCCGGTGGCTGGGTTTCCCCAGCTGGCCCATCACCGGCGGTGGTGTGGGGCTTCCCCCGCCTCCCTGCAAAGCGGCGGAGGGTTCGCTGCTCACCGTGCCGTTTCCCGGCGACCCCCCTCGCCGGACACAGTGCAGGTCCTGGCAGACCCGTCACAGGGGCATACTCCCAACTCAGTCTCCCTCCCCTCTCCTCCCCTTCCCTTCCCCAGAGCCAAACACCTCCCCTCCCTGCTGTAACCCAGTCCCCTTTCTCCCCCAACCTTATGTCCCAGTCCCAACAGACACCACCACTTGAAACACAACCCCCACCTTTTCCATTATTTTCAATGGGAAAATTTACCCTACATAACATGTTTTCACTTAACACGATCATTTTCGGAAACATATCGATAGTGTGAAATGAGGAATTACTGTACATAAGTTTGGCAGAATTCGATTTTTGTCTTTTGATAATTTCCATGGCCAATGTTTCTTTTTAAGCATTTTTTTCGATTATTAATTTAAACTTTCACGCTTGTTCAGAGTTATGGGGGTTTTACTGATTTAAATTTTCATAGGTGTAGAAAATCATGGGAGGGAGGGTCAGACTATAAATACTTGAGTAATTGATGTTGAGATGAAAAAATTAAAGCTTTGTCACTGGTAAACCGTCAGAATCATGTGTCAGATATACAAAGTAAATATCCTTAAATCAGACTCTAGTAAGTTCCCAAGCAAGCAGCATTTTCTTATTTTGCCTATCTATACATTTTGATTATTCTAGATGGAAATGGGTTGTTGTTTTTTTGTTATTATAGATGGAAATGTCTGGCCGATTTGTGTGTATGCATGCTTAAATAGATGTTCACCAACTCTTATAGGTAAAAATCTAATCTTTCCAAGCCTAGATATATGCGGAGAAGGTTCTCCTGTCTAATTCAACCATACTTCCTTATTATTCATGCAAAACGGGGAATTTACAGATAATAGTATGTTCTCAGCTGAATGGTGTCAGGAGGTGAGTCGGTCACCAGCAGCAGCATACCACTACAGTGTAAGCAGCTCGGCTTTCTATAAAGGAGGAGAATGTGGAAATATATGACATCTTGTCCTTAAAGGCGGATAGCTCTTTGCTCATGTGTAAAGTTACATGATATGGTCCCTGTATACATAAACTGTGGAAGCACAGTAATACTTTAATTGATAAAGTGTTGTAGCTCATTTTCCACTATAAATGTGTTTTCCATCTGAATCTACCCCTGCAATTTCTTAATTTTCTGTAAAAATTCATTATGCCTAAAATGTGAAGTGAGTTATAGTTGGCTGTAGGAGACATTTTTTTTTTTTTTTTTTTTTAAAGGAAATTGACCAGGATATTATTTTCTGGGATACTAGATTTTATTTTGCTTATGTCAGGGGAGAAAAGTCTTTTAGTTTGAAAAGGAATAATTTTTTTGAAAAACAAATCTCAGAAAAGGCTTGGCTAGAGAAACTCCTTATTTGCTTTATTTTTTGATAACTAATTTACGGAATCGGAAGTGAGGGAAACATCTTAAATGTAACTGACCACTAAACTGAAAGACTAGATAAAATTGCATTAAGTTATGTTAGAAAAATACATGAAACAAGAAATGTCTGGATATTGCTCACAATGTGGGGAAAATAAAAGTTCTGTTTCTCTTTAAAGCATAGTGTGAGGCTCATGTATTCTCAGCTGTTTTCTTGTGGGTTTGGAGTAGTTGGTTTTTTGAACAATCTTTTTCTTTTTTAACAAGAGATCTAAGAGTACTGGTTTTGTTTGATTTACTTTTGTTAGGTGTCATTTGTTTGAGTCGAACAAATAAATTTAATTTTAGAACCTAACAACCTTGACAGACGTTTCTTTAAAATGAAGCTTTTTCTGCAGCATTTGAATTCTCATTGTGATAACTGTTAAAACCTCTTGGCCTCTCCCTTAAATCTGTTGCTAGAAAAGGCTTGTATTCTTTCTGTTGGACTGCTTGTGATAGTAACATCGTGCACTCTTAATTGCAGCGCACTTTAATCACTTCCAGAGTTTAGGACATTTGAATTGAATGTGTCATCTGATGATGACGATAGAAATTGCCATTTTGGATCACACCAATCAGCGGCCCAGCTAATTAAGTATTCTGTCTCTGATAGGCACCCCTACCAGATCTGCGATGATTCCCTGCCCAGAGAGGAAGTTTCTTTTTAACTTTGTCACTTAGTGGTGCTCTGAATCCAATGTATTGGTCTATGTTTTTATTCATAAAAATGTCTGATTCTTTTTTAATCCTACCAAGTTTTTAGCCTTTATTTTGTGGTCAAATGTGGTGTTTTTTAAAAAAGCTCTGTCAATAAACTTGAGTTTATACAAAGGCATTCAATTTTCTGTAATTTCTATTCCTTTCATTACACATTCCAATATTTTGGGGTTTTTCCCCTATTTCTTCTATGCATTGCCTTTCATTAAGTGATGCCAGTATCTATTTCCCAGCAGCTTAAATGAGTGGGGTTCAGATGATTCCTTCCAGTTATTCTTTCTAATCCTTCAAATCCACAGAACCTTATTAATAAAAAAAAAGTAAATCTATTAATATCGAGTGACATTTTATGTGCACAAAGCCAGGAAATTCAAAGTTATGGGTCTCACATCTGGCATAACTTAGTGCAACGTGTCCAAGTTAACATGCAATTCTACATTACGAAGATGTCAGTTTCAGCTCCACAGTTTAGAGCTGAGTTTTGCACTTAAAGCAGGGGTTCTGTCCCTTTATTATAAGAGGGCAGACTTAAAACAGCATTGAGATCCTTAACTTTTGGTGTCTTGGTTCCTGTGTGTTTCAAGTTTTAGACGTGTAATGCTGCATCAGTTGTTAGATTAAAAAAAAAAAAGCTGGAAGGAACCATTATCTTGTTTGGCCTTCAAATCAGTTGTTTTTTGTATTTCATCTATACCTAATTGGTTTCTGATGTCACTAAGAAAATAATAGTAAATGTTTATAAACTTGCTTTCTTTGTAACTATGCTCTGTTAATTTTGTCATTTTTTTTTTTCCTAGCACAAACTAGTTATATGCATCATGGCAACTGATTCGATGGAGATTGACGATGGTTTATACAGGTAAGAATGCCATACCTGATATGCTACTGTAATGTATATCCTTGATAGTACTGCACATAGATGCATGTTGCTGTAGTATTAATAACAGGATTTGAAAAATATATTTGCTACCTATTAGCCAGAATGAAAATGTATTGCTGTATCCCTTGCTTTTTAAAGTACAGTATGCACAAATAGCACAGTGACTCCACTTTTTATTTAATACTGTTGTTCAAAACTTGTACAGGTTGAACCTCTGTGGTCCGGGTGTCTCTGGTCCGGCAACATTAATGGTTCGGAAGGACCACGGATGTTGTGGGTCTAGAGAGCCCCAGCAGCAGAAGTTGCCGACTGCTTGGAGCAGAGCCGGCTGGTGGGACCAGCAAGGCAGCAGAGCCCATGGGGCACCAGAGCCCGAAGCCAGTGGGGGGGCGGAGCTTGTGGGGCAACCCTGAGGTTGGCGGGGCCACCAGGAGCTCTGGAAGGGCTGCTGTGCGGTTGGTGGAGCGGCTGGGAGCTCCGGTGGTGCGGCAGGACTGCCACGAGGTTGGTGAGGCCACCAGGAGCTCTGGCAAAGCTGCTGCAGTTTGCAGGACTGGGAGGCTGGGAAGAGAAGCCCTGGTGGCTGGGGAGAGAAGCCCAGCGGGGAGCCTGCCCCCCCAAAGACATCCCTTGATTTGGAAAACTCCCTTGTCCGGGACCAGTCAGGTCCCAGGGGAGCTGGATCAGGAAGGTCCAACCTGTAATTTAATGTTGGGCTAGCTGAATGGCAGGCTATTTTACTGGTACTTACCATATAATATATTTGTCCAGCTGGAATTCATATGCAAACTTGACACCATCAGACTGGGTCTGAATAGGGACTGGGAATGGCTCACTCGCTACAAAAAAAAAAAAGAAAGGGAAAAAACTATGTAGCACTTTAAAGACTAACAAGATGGTTTAATAGGTGATGAAAGCTCATCACCTATTAAACCATCTTGTTAGTCTTTAAAGTGCTACATAGTCTGATCTTGCTAAAACAAAAGGAAAAACTAATATGGCTAATATGGCTACCTCTCTACTCACTACAAAAAGTAACAATTCCCCTTTTTTGGTGTTCTCACCTTCTTATCAACTGTAGGGAGTGGGCCACATCCACCCTGATTGAATTGGCCTTGTTAGCACTGAAACCCTGCATAGGAATGTAACATGCCAGTCTCTCTCTGTGTGTGTATTTATCTCTGTCAAACTGAAGCTTCCTCTTTGCCCTCCAGTGCTTATGCCCAAATCAAATTGTTAGTCTTTAAGGTGCCACAGTACTCCTCTTTGTTTTTACTCCCTTTATGTTTTGCCTATTTCCTCTTCCTTCCTGATATCAAATCACATTAATTGTTTCTCTCCTAAAATACATTATAGTTTATATTTTCTTCAGTTGTTTTCTATTTATTTCCTGTTCTCCTGTTTCCCTCCACCTCTCATCTTTCTTCTTGCCTTTCCCACATTGTACTCTGGGTCCTCCAAAACATAATTTCTGTCTCTATTTCTTTCCCTCTAAATCTGCCTGTGTTACACTTCTCTTTTCTAGCTTACCCACTCAGTCTCTGTGCTGAACCCTGCTCCGGGGCTGCTGACTAGTTCTGCATCTGCTAAACTTGAAACTCCCTGCCCATGCCCACGCAGGCTGCTTCAGCTCATGGAGTTGTTTCCTTCTTTCAGCAGAAATATGCTCCCTTGTAACAGGCTGGGAGTTAAATGCACCCGAAATCCTTTGAGAACCTATGATCCTCTCATCCAAAACTATCTGAGACTTCTTAGGAGGAGGATGTCCCATGGAGCTGATGGGCTCCTTGAATTTTACTATCCCCAGAAGCCTCAGCTAGGCCACTTTTTTTCTTTCTTGAAGATGAGATTTCTATAATTACCGAGAGAGAGACAAAGCAAGATATGTAAAGGTGGTGCAGCTCCATCACGTAGAGTGTAGAAATTAAAGTCCTTTGCTTCATGTTCGTAAATCATGACAAATGTATTTTAAGTAAACAATTGGTCAATTTTAATACCTTGTTTTTATACCTTTTATTATTTTATTTTTCAATATTTGATGGAAGTTCTGAGTCAGATTTTGTCCACAGGTGGCAGAATTGGACCCTAAGATTTCTATTTGCAATTTGTAACTTGTAAGTGACTTGTATGGTGTAACAATCCCATGACCTGACTGTACTGGAACATGATAGCCCAAAAGATGGTGAAGTAGGGAGAGAAGTTCCTTTTTTGGGAAGATATAGGTTCTTAGTTAATAATGCCCCGTGTGCCAGACTTGATACTTTAAACATACTGAATTCTGTAACATTATAGCAGCATGGTATTTTTGCACATTGTGTTCACTTACACATTTGCCTTTCTTGGGGTCCATCTCTTCTTCCCTCCTGCCCCAGGACTCTTCCCTCACTTCACCCCAACAGAACAAATCTTTGCGTAGACTAGTTTCTGTAGTACGGATATTTTTAGAAACATCAAACAAATCTAATTTCTATCTCTAGTCATAATCTACAAAATAATTCACTACACTTGATACAGTAGATGAAATTAAATACAGTAGACTTCCGATAATCCGGAACCTATGGGATTTAGGTGGTGCCGGATTATCAGATATGCCGGACTATCAGGAGGTACTATAAGCAGGTTATATATATACTGTATACATTATATACTGTATATAAAGTGTTCTTAACCCTTTTTATTGTACATACTGTATACAGTATACTGTAATGTTTTAGTTTTTTTAAGCCTTTTTTACCCTTTTTGCTCAGTTCAGCTGCTGCCACTGTTACCTTGTGACTCATTTTTTGCCGAAGCTCACTCACTAGGCTCTTGCCATTTTGATGCCGGACTATCAGGAGTGCCGGACTATTGGATGCCGGACTATTGTAGTTTTACTGTAATTGGATATACTGAAATGAAACTAGATGGCTGGAAACCTTAGAGAGTTGAAGATTTTAAAAGCGCCTCACTTGGAGCTGCTCATCACATAAGCTGCTTTGAGCTCTCATTTGATGAAGAAAATTCCCAGTTCTTGTGCCTGCAAGAGATGTAGTTCCAAGTTTACCCTGATGTATTCTGAAGAGAGTACTACATCACAATGAATAGACCCCACAGTGCCAATTTTTAGGGTAGAACAGCAGGGTTTTCTTTGTAGCTCTGATTTTCATATCAATTATGCTGAGTTTGCAGCTACAAGATGTTTTCTAGCTTGTACCCAACAAACTTTTCTTGGCCTCAGAAACTCAGGAGAGCTTTTTTTATAATTCCTGCTGCGTTACTAATAATTTGTCTTGTGGCGTTTTTGTGCCTTTAAACTACTGTGCAATCCCCCTGTTTGTAGACTGTCCTTTGTTATACCTGTGTACATCTTCAAGTGGCTAATGAGGTTGTATAGGTTTTATTGATGGCATATTTGGGTCTGCAGAACTGTTATCATTGGTGGCAGTATGAGAGATGGAAAGAAAGAAACGTGCTTGGCTATCAGAATCCAGGCTGACTTTGCAAGTGAAAATACCTGCAACATCTTGAAATAAAGTATCCTTATTGTCGAGGGAATTCTATTTCGAGGGTGTTGTTTTGTTACTTATTTTTTGTTTCTTGCTTGTAGTCGGCAGAGGTATGTTCTTGGAGACACAGCAATGCAGAAGATGGCCCAGTCCCATGTGTTCCTGAGTGGTATGGGTGGGCTTGGTGTGGAGATTGGTAAGTTCAGGCAACAGTTATTTTTTTAAAATGAATATGTATCTGGTGGGTAAAAATACATTATTAAAGATATATGTTAAAAAATACATTTTGTGTCCAATGTGTGCACGTAGAGAAGAACCACAGTATGGAATACAGAAATACAGATGTTTTTTGTAGATGATGTAAAGCATTCTGAAATGCATTTGTACTGCTATTTACGCTGTTCAATTGATGCAGAAATTACTGGATGAAATTCTTTGGCACGTCTTATGCCAGTGGTTTTCAAACTTCAGGTTGCAACCCAGTACCGGGCTGTGAAATGTAAGGCACTGCATCTCCTTGCTCAGCACCTAGGGACCCTGTTTGCTGGCTAAAGCTGAGTGGCGACCCACACTGTGAAAGGCACTTCTAGTCGCTACCTGTTCTGACACTACGCTGCGCCTCAGAAGCAGCCAGCAGCAGGTCCGGTTCCTAGGCGGGGGGGCCCCTGCTCTGAGCACCAGCTCTGCATTCCCATTGGCTGGGACCCGGCCAAAGGGAGCTGAGGGGACAGAGCCTGAGGGCAAGGGCCACACAGGGTTGCTTGCACACCTCCACCTAGGAGCCGAACCTGCTCCCAGGCGCTTCCAGGGTGCAAGCACAGTCTGCAGTGCCAGGACAGGAAGGAAGCTTGCCTCTGCACCACCGCTGACTGGGAGCTGCCAGAGGTAACCCCGTGCCTCTGTCCCAGCATGGAGCCCGCCCAAACCCAGAGCTCCCTCCTACAACCCAAATCCCTCATTCCTCAGTTCTGTTGGGTCATGGACATCAACAATTTTATTCAACTGGGACACCAGAAAAAAAGTTTGAAAACCACTGTTTTATGCAGTAAAACAGGATAGATTAAAATGGTCCCTTCTGGCTTTAATTTATGGATTTATTCAAGTAAATAATCTGAAACTAAAACCCCTATTCTCATGTGATGTGTGGTGCATAATGGTAAGAATTTGGCCCTAAGCAGCCAGCTGAGAATTCCCTTGATGTGGAGGATCTTTTAACTGGTACCTCTGCTTTGGGTGGGAAGGGGCTTGTCACAAGAATACTCCACTGACCTGTCAGCTTTCATAAGGCGAATGCTCTCTTGTATTGACTTTATTGGGAGCATTATGTGACTCCAGAATTGGGAGCATAGTTTTTTGAAATGATAATAGTCTTTCTGGGTCTAGAGTTCCTGCAGTAATGCTTGCTGGATGGAGGATTACCAGAAAACAAATGTGGTTCACAACTGAGGGATAAAAAGCTCCTTTAGCCTTCTCCAAGATGTCCACTAAGGAGCTGAATTGACTTTTTAAAGTTATTTAGATGTGACTAAATGTGTATGTAAATAGAAGGAATCCGTAAGGATTAAATGCAAGCTGTGAAATGTGTATGTAAATAGAAGGAATCCGTACAGGCAGGTAACTTTTCAGTCACGTTGAGCTTTACATTCACTCTTGTAAATGTTCTTTTTGTTTGTTTGTCTTTCAGCTAAGAACATAGTTCTGGCTGGAATAAAGGTATGTAAATGAGTTTTCTTGTAAAAGAAATGGATATAAATTTTCTTTTAGTTAAGTAAAATTTTCGTTTTTGCAGAGACTGGAAATATTCTTGTTCAGGGATCATGTTATTGAGGAATCTACACTTTTATCAAGAAGTGCTGATCAGACAGGCTAAACTTCTTTCAGAAATACATTCTGATTCTCTCCTAAGTCTGCTTCTCATAAAAGGCTCCTTTAAAAAAGAACTCTGAAATACACCATTTAATAAAGATTTAGTCACCTATTGGTTCAATATCTTGTCTTGGCCACACCAAGATCCTTTTGTAAAGTTACTAGTGTGTTGAGTTTTAAATAGTTTTTTCTGTTCTAGTCTAAACAGTGTCATTACGCTTCAGGCTCTGAATTGTTAACTGTTTCTAATGTGGATTAAAGCCCCTTATTCTTCATTCGTGCTGTCAGGTATAACAGTGAAGCAGATATATTTTAAAGGTTTTTCTCCAGAAGGTTCCCTTGCATTTGCAGTACCAGTAACTGTAGCTGCACTTGTAATTACAGTGCAACAAAAGTGATTCTTATGCAGCCAGGTTAATATATCCTCAGGCATTCTAGGTCTTGCAGCAATAACAATTTCATGTGAATGGGGGAGGGTATCTTTCATTTTTTGTGAAAAAATAAAGTTTCATACTTTAAGCTGGCATTATTATTGTCATGTTACACACTGAGCAAAATGTAGACATAGTTTCTGAATGAATTATTTAGTGAGTAGCAATGGGAAAAGGTGTGGGGGCTATTGTTTTTTATTAAAGCAGTACATCTAGCACTTCCTTTTAGCTCACTTAAGCCAGGTCTACACTTCAGGGGAAGATTGAATTAAGATACGCAGCTCCATCTATGTTAATTATGTAGCTGGAGTCAACGTACCTTAATTTGAGTTTCTGTGTGGTCTCCACCGTGGGAGATCAATGGGTGCAAACGCTTCCATCGACTTCAGTTACTCCTCATGAGGAGCAAGAGTACCATCGCTGACAGGGGTGCCCTCTGAGTTCAATTTAGCAAGTCTTTACTAGACCCGCTAAATCGAACTCTGGAAGACTGACTGCGGCAGTGTTGATTTTCCGTGTAGTGAAGACAAGCTCCGAGTTATATTGCAATGTTAAGTCCTTCAGAATCTCAGTATTGAGCATGCGACCTAGACTGGCATGTACCACAGCTAAGTGGATTTTTTTCAATTAGTATTCCATAATGTGTTAGTTTTAATACTTCCCTCCTGAACTCCTTTGAAGGCTCTTACGCTTCATGATACCAAGCAGTGCAAGACATGGGATTTGGGAACCAACTTCTTCATCTGTGAAGATGATGTTATAAATCTAAGGAACAGGTCAGTATAATTATTTAGATGTGTCTGAGCAATCTACTGTCTGTCACGTTGCATAACAATAATGTTAATTTTCTACTGGCTATGACATACATTCTGTGTAGTATATTTAATGTTCATTGCCTCTTGTTCTGTTGGAATCATGGTCTTTCTCACAGTGCCTAGATGTAAAGGAAGAGCATTTTAAAGTGGGATTGAGTTCTGTTTGCCTTGTGCATCTGACTTCCTACAGCTAGCAGCCCATAAGCTGTGATTGTTCTCTTGTAGATAATGAAAGAAGCAATCCATTTCTTTTCCATCTTTCCAATAACTGTCTTATTTGCAGTCTTCCACATTTCCAAAGCAAATATTAAAAAATGTAAGTGGTCAGACTAAATCTCGCTGTCTAGTTGATGGAGGCAGAGCTATTGGAGCACACATGGTAGTTTATTTTAAATGTGAGGAAGCATGAGAAGTCATTTTCAGCATGTTTTATCGTAAAAGAAAGCTATTAAGAAATAAGGGTTCTGGGAATTGAGTGGAGGGATGCCACTGAAGTTGTGGAATTAGCCACCTGAACTGTATAGTTTGTAAATGGATGAAAACCAAAAGCCGTTGTTTCAGAGCTGAAGCTACATTTCCTCACGTCGCAGAGCTCAACCCGTACGTCCATGTTTTATCATCGACTGCACCACTTGATGAAACAACAGACATCTCCTTTCTAAAACAGTATCAGGTACGTGGCATTTATTTAAAGCAGCTGTGCAGTGTTCTACCTGACCACAGGGAGTGGTTTTTCCTTTTTGTATGAAGTGAAACAAACCCCCTTACTACTTTTTTCACCATATTAAAATGAAGATGAACAGGTATCGTACCTGGACAGCTAAAAAATTTTAACAATAATTTTGCAAGATTGAAAGAACATGTTCCTGACCTTGAAATTACAGCTATCAGTAAATAGTTAAATGTCAGATTGTTCCACAAATAAAATTCAAGCACTGAGAAAGGGAAAGATGCTGGATAGTATCCTTAAATGATGAGAACACTTCCTACTGTAGAGCTGATCTCAAGGTCTTGTAAAACTTGTTTTATACTGTATGCGCTTTATAACAAGCTGTGACATTATTGAGTTACATATTTTAACATGAAATAAACAGGAATGGCAAATGCTACATATATGCAGTGTGGTGAAATTAACGGTGTATTGGCAACAAAGCCCTAATTTTTTAAAAGCATGTTGGTGTGTTGGTGTGTTTGAAGCTTGGGCATGCACCAACATCTGAAGTGTGTACAAGTCAGTTGCATTAGAACATATAAGATTAAAAAGAAAATGTGCACAAAAACATTAAGCCAATATTTGTTTGTATTTCCTAACTTTATAGCTTTAACCATAAATGCTTGTATTATCATTGTTTTCTTTAAAACAGATATTCCTTATGACTAATACAAGCATTTAAATCCGGGGTGGGGAACTTAAGGCCTGGGGGCTGGATGTGGCCCTCCATCTTCCCTGAATCCAGCCCCTGAGGCTTGGGGCTCCCCTCCAGCATTGGAGAGCCCACGCTGACACTCCAGGCCCCCCATGGTCCTCCAATGGGGCTGAAGCACACAAAATCTATTAGGCTGGTCTCCCCCCTTCCCCCCAGGCTCTGGTGTGTGAAGGGAATATGGGGAGAGTCTTTTTCCTTCTCAGTCAGGGACCATGTCAGTGAGGATTTGAGGGTTTGTTTGTTTGTTTGTTTGTTTATTTATTTATTTTTTGCTTCTCACCTGTGTGTGGCCCCCGACCAACTTTTTTTCTGTGGGTCCGTGGCCCCCAACCCAAAAAGGTTTTCCACCCCCAATTTAAATTATCCAATTTAGGCTTTGAACCTGACTGCTCGCAGCAGGGGTTATTACACTGTGCAGGAGGAATGAATTCTCCTTTGCAGTCACTATTTGACATGAGACACTTTGGTAAGACTGTTATTAGAGTAGAAGTACATCTGTTCAAATTGCGATGGCACAACAGAAACTTTCTTACACCCTTTAAGATGTGTATCTTTTTTCTTTTCTTTTTTACGGCCTTTCAACGATACCTAGACATGACATCTTGTACATTTTTCTCAACAGTGTGTCATACTGACTGAAACAAGGCTGTCGCTGCAGAAGAAGATTAATGATTTTTGTCATGCTCAACACCCCCCTATTAAGGTGAGCTAAACGGTGGTGGGTTTCTTGGTCCAGATCCTCTCTGTGTTGATCCATGTGTGGAGGATTCTTCCTTCATCCTTCTCTTCACACAGAAATGAGACAGGGAGAATGCAGCACGTTGCCTTCCACAGAACCCCTTTTGCTGGCCTATTTTGGGGAGACTATTTTGAGTGGCACAGTTCCCTGCGTAGATGTCCAAGTAGGGGGCTAGAAGAACTTGTAGCTACGTTATCTTTCTGGGGATACTCTGCAGCTTGATGAAAAGAGCTGTTGAAAAAGCGGAGTTTCAGCGCTTTAGAGTGAAGTGGTGAATCTAGGATTTCAGACTCATGAGCTCAGACCAAGTACAAGAGATGGTGAATGTCTTCTTGGTTAGTTTTGCTGTGTGCGGATGCCATCTCTGGTCCTAGCTGCATGTGCTTGGTTAGAAAGATTGATGTGGGCCCAAACGCTGTCTTTCCGCACACTGTCTGTTAGATTCAATACAATGCACAAGGTGGAATTTATACATCCATTAACAACATTTGATGGTATCTTTAAGTGATGAGAACACTTCTGTTGAGTGCACAGCTGAGAGTTATTACTAGTTTTCCCTTCTTTTATAGTTTATCAGTGCAGACGTGTACGGCATATGGTCACGTTTGTTTTGTGACTTTGGTGATGAATTTGAAGTGCTGGATACTACAGGAGAGGAGCCAAAGGAAATCTTCATTTCAAACATAACACAAGTAAGAGCAAGAAATCTTACTGCCATCATTTGACTTGGATTTTTGTTTATTATGATTTAGGTTTAACTTGATGTTGTCTGTGTGTAAAATGGCTCCTTTTGGAGGCTGCATCTGATCAGTTCCAGAATTTCAGGAATGGCCTAGGCATTAGTGGACAGAATTCTAATTTTGTGAAAACTGGAAGGGAGACATGAGGGAGCCCCTGGTATCTGGATAGCAGACTGAGCTGTATCAGCTACCTCTGTAATTGTGTGTAAATCACAGTTGTTGGCAGCCATGAACAGCTTCCAGTATAATGATACCCCCCCCCCATCTCAACTTTGCTCATACCAACTCAAGAAGTGTGGGAGTAAGGAGTGGGAGGGGAAATAGAAGATCCAGGTATGGGGTTTGGGAGGTGTATAAAGCCCTTGGGTGTGCCGGGGCTGCAGGTAGACCCTGAAGTAGAGGGACACGGGAGGGTGGCACGCAGGGACCTTGTTGGGGGGAATACAGGGATGGAAGGACCCCCTGGTGTGTGCAAAGAGCTCAGTCTACAGAATCTATGACCCCGCTGTTGTATGTTTGCTACCTGTATTGTGATAATACCTAAAACCCTGAGGGCCTCGTTTTGCTCTTAGGCTCTGTACAGACATACAATAGAAGACAGTCCCAGCCTACGAAAGTGTATGCTCTAAATAGACCAGGCAGACAAGGGGTAGGGAAAGGAATATCTACTACATATAAGTGTATAGACATAAGTTTGTCTGTCTCTGCGTGAGTCTGTCTGTCTGTCTGTTCAAGAACTCTTCCTAAACGGTAGGGAGCGTCCTCTCCTCTTATCATAACTTAAACCATGTAAGGCTTTGGTTGTGCCAGGAAAACGGGATGTGCCTGGAATGGGATTGCTTCTCAGAAAGCCATACAGAAAAGAGACAGAATCAACAGGCAGGTGAAAGGGGCTGGTTGGCAGCGCCCCATCTGGAACTGCCCCAGCCCTGAAATTCCCACTTTCCAGTTGCCCTTTAGGTTGAGTGAGGGGGCTGAAGCTCCTCCCTCCACCCCCCTGTTCATGCAGGAACATTGCTGCCTGTTCCCCTTTGTCAGGGAGCGAGGGTAAAGTGCATAGTTTGCTGCATTCCTCACTCTGGCTGGGGAGCGCAGGGGGCAGGTGAACCTGGACCTGCCCCCGCCAGGGGACATGCTCCCCCTGCCCCATCTGTGCTTGCTGGAGCTGCAGCAGCCATGGAGAGGTGCTTCTTACCTGGCCCCAGGCTGGTGTGGTGAGAGAGGGCTGCGGTTGTCCTCTCTCCCCAGCGCTGCCACATCCTGAACCTTCCTCGCCAGCCCCACCCCAGAGCAGTGCTTCAAATAAAGAAAAAAAATTAGAGTTAAGGATTCAGGCAACGCCAGGTAAATCTTCTAGTAAAGCGTAAGCTGGATGGTGGCTTGGCAGTGTCATGTTAATGCTACCATTTTTTCCTTTTGTTTGTTTAAAAAAATTGGAATGTATTTCTTTCTCACTTTGTTTTTACTGCTCAGACTCTGGTTACAGACTTGATCTGTCTGGATTGCTGTTTTCCAAGCTTTGTTTTTACAACATGCTTGAAGTACAGTGGACAATGATGTTATATAGTGCAACAGAGGTTCATACTAGCTCCTAGCTGACAGATGCTCCCCTGGGAGCAGCAAAGATTTCCTGGGGGTAGGTGCAGGAGGCAGAATACAGTGAGCTTGGCCAAGGAAAACTGGCCAAGAGGTCTCTGTCATCTATTGAGGGTGGAATGGATCCATAGTTCTCCTTACATTATCCATTAGATTAATGCCTTCCTGGATGGGAATTGGTACTTGCAGATTTAAAAATGGTATGGGTGATGTAAACCAGCTTCTTCAGGGAGTCTTTCTGGTGGGAATGCAGAACTGAAGAAATGAATTAGGAGTCTGCTGTGGAGCGGGGCAAAGCCCAGGGATTTGTTAAAATCATGTACTGTACTTCTATCCAGCGATCTCCAGAGTTTTTTCCATCATCTGTTAGGGGATTGTATTTTGATGAAGTCACATAAGTGGTAGCAAGACCAGTTTGGGGTATATAATTCTGGAGTAAACCCCTGTTTTTAGGGAAAGGAAGGGATTCATAGCAGGTGTCTTTCACAACCTGCTTTAAGACATGGCTCTCACTCTGTTGTCAGCCCTCTTTGCGGTTTGGCTTTAGTAACAAAGGTTTTAGCAGTAAGGTAACAAAGCCCTGCTCCTACCTCTTCTCCATGTTGAGTTGCTTCTGAGGTTACACTGTCAGGACCATTCTGCTGTTTTCTCCCTCGCTAACTTTCCGGTCGATTCTGTTTTCAGTCAAACCCTGGGATTGTCACTTGTCTTGAAAACCATCCTCACAAGCTTGAAACGGGACAGTTCTTAACCTTTCGGGAAGTGAATGGAATGTCTTGTTTAAATGGATCCACACAACAACTAACAGGTGGGCTTTCTATCTACTGTTTTACTTGTGCAAAAAGAACACTTTTCATTGGTAGATCTGTGAATTTTCCCTCGTTACAATGCCAGTAGGTTTGCAGCAGGATGCATGCCGATACACAGGTGCAGATCAGTACTGAATTACGGTGTCTCTTGTTTGTGGAGTGCTCCACAAATGTTCGGCTAGACTGGAACACACTGGGGTGATGTGAAAGGATGATTTTATAAAGTATGTATGAAGAGTTCAGAACCACTGGGTTTGGGACTATCTACAGTGTTTGGATACCTGATGTTTTTAGCTTTCAGTCACTGATAGTAGCCTAGAAACATGGAGCTCATATCACATCTAAATCTCAGTCTCATTGTAAACTTTTTAAAGTAAATTTTGAGGTAAAATTATAAATTCGGAAGGGGAAATTTACTATGCGCTTGTGTCAAATTATTTCAAGTCTGTTCTGCTCTTTGTCAGGGACCGCCAAATGATAGTACTTAATATTTTGTCGTAACAACTAGTTATATTAATATCATGTAGATTTTGTAGAGCAGATTGTCTGGAGTGACATCTTATCCTAATTGTATTGGAGACAGGAACTGTGACTCCAGAGCACAGAGGCTGGTTTGAAATGTCTGTCTTGTTTTGAGCTCTTCTGAACTGAACACTTCTGTTCTTTCCTTCTGTCTTCCTTGGTTCTCCTCAAGTCCCTCTTCCTGCCTTTGACTTCCAGCTTGCTAAAGTACCCCCATGCTTAGGGCTTCAATTTTGCTTGGACGTCATGGACATTGTGCATCTTGGAAATGAACGTAAAACTACATTTGATTAGGCCCCCAAACTGAGTGGCATTGCTACCTGATGTGTGGGGGTCACAGAACCACTCAGGTTGGGCCCCAGAGAGATGGAGAGGCAGAAAAGGCAAATCTAAGTGGCGCTGTGATGCATGTGCCTGGTCTCAGTGTCCCTAGCAGGGAGCCAAGCAGGTTGGGTGGGCTTGTTGTCCAAGTCTCCTCTTCCTCCCCCCCACATTTTACCTCTTCAGCACACCCACTCTGCTCTTGTGTGTGTTAATGTAGCAAAAACTACATTATTTAATTACCTTTCCATGGCTTTCTGATTTTTTTTTTCCTCTCAACTTTGCCGTGAAGTTTACTAAAAATTACTGTGCCAAAATCATAGCCTTACTGATACCTATTCCCTAACAATAGTCTTCCGTAGCTAAGGGTGCATCTACACAGCATCCTAAACTCGACATAAGGTACGCAATTTGCACGACACAAAAAAAATGCATATCTTACTTTGATTGTATTTTGAAATAGCGTATTTCGAAATTTGGCGCGTCTACACAGCACCAAATATCAAAATAACATGCTATTTCGAGACATCCCTTAACCCTTGTGGAACGCGCTGTGTAGACGTATCCTAAATGGAGTTCTGACTCATGAATTTTTGAAAAGGGCCTGGTTTTTGCTCTTAAGTGGGTCTGCTGCTTGCAAATATTGTTTTGTGATGGTACTGCCCTGTCATCATGTTGTTTTGCGATGGTGCTGAGCTTGGTTGATGGTGCAAAACTGAGTACTGATTGGGCTAAGTTGTGCTGCTCTATATGTCTAGTCCCAGGAGAAACTAATACATGGTTCTATTATGACCAAATTAATAGAGTTCCTTGCACTTTGATGTGTGTGTGTGTGTCTATATAACAGATTGTTTTAAACTAATGCTTTAGGTCCATGCCCGGGAAAAGGCATGAAATATTGAAAAATGGGTTACCTACACTGACCCCCATGGTTTTGTAGTAGCGTTGAACTGTAGCAATTGCAACCTGAAAAGAAGCAGCGAGAGAATAGAAGTATTAGCAGAAATTATGTACATTTCTGAGAAGTGGAATAACTGTATGTATCTAAGGTGCTTATTATAAGACTTTGTCACCAAAATAATGGCTAATCTTTCATCTTTCCAGTGGTGTCACCTTATTCCTTCAGCATTGGGGATACTTCAGATATGGAGCCTTACTTACACGGAGGCATAGCTGTCCCAGTAAAGACACCCAAAATATTTTGCTTTGTAAGTGTTCTTTTGCTGCTGTATATTTTTCTTCTTAATGAAAGCGTGTTTATAAAAAAAAGGAAAGAATTGAGTGTTTACATATAGGTAACTATAAATAGCATGGATGGCTAGGTAACTTTTTGGCTCAGAAAAATAGTAATTTCCTTATACAACTGCAGAGAAGCCTGAAAACTGCAATTTATATGGGTTATTCATCAGTCCAGGAGTGTTTGAAAAGCTTCCTTCTAACCCTAGCACAATGGAATGCTATAGGACTATCTCTTGGCTGGGATGCTGGAGGATATGTAATGCTCTCCGTGGCATACATTGCAGGATTGCATTTCACATGTGAAGATGTATAGCATTTCCATTGATAAATGAGTACATGCAGAATGGTGTTGTGACAAGCCCAAGTTACTAACTCATGTCTCTAAAAGTTAATGCCTTACCACTACCCCACTCTTAAACCATTTGTTTAAGCTGGGTTCTACACCAATTTTTGGCATATAATGTTAACTTCTCAACTGTTCTCTGCTTTTAGTGTTCCCCCTCCCATCATTAGGTGCAGAGCAGGTGCTAAATGCACTGGCTTATCACCTCCGGAGACCTGAATTCAAATGTTAGACTTGCCATAGTTGGGATTGGTCCTGCTTTTAGCAGGAGGTAATATTAGATGTCCTCCTGAGGTCTCTTTCAACCTAATCTTTGATTCTATGATTCATTACTTCAGCATGTTTGTTCCCAAACGATTTCAAGAGTTCCTAATGGACAACCAGAAACAGCAAAATGTGTGGGAGATCCATCTTGTAAGCTACTACTTGATGATACGCACGTGCATGTATCTAGTCTATCCTTGGGCACCCAAAACCACTACACAACTGGCTGCTGTTGTCAAATCACCAGTAATGACCGGCAGCAGTCTTGCTGGGATACGTATGACCAATAGGATATCAAAAGTGGAAAAAAGTCCGTTGTAGGAAATTTTTGAGCGAAAGTAGTAATACATCCACTTGTGTAGCATTAGTGAAATGAAGAGTAACAGAGATAACAACACTGAAAAGAAGGACTGTGCAGCTTTCAGTGCTTCATGTGTGGTGCTAGTGATCAATTGCTATTGGTTGCTTATTGTTTCATTGGTCCGTTTATTGCCCCATGGTAGAACAAGATTTGTATGATTTGTGTAAAACATTTTGTTCAGGAGATCTTGTTTTCTTCTAGGAACGGCTGGAGAAGCAGTTAACAAACCCAACTTACCTTCTTGCAGATTTTAGCAAACCTGAGGTAATTAGTATGTGGATTTTTTTTAAAGACCAAATTTCCCATAATTTTGCAATATGAAGTTGCTTATTAATCTAATTTTGTATTGGTTGAATGTGTATGTACTGGAAAGTATGGAATAGGAAGGCAAAGGGGGTCTCAGTGTGAATATAGTAACGTTACATGTATGTTCTGTCCTGTTGCTGTAAAAGTTCTTGACCCAAAATCCTGTTGAGGATTTTGTGGGAAAACATAAGAGCCAAATTCAGTAACCTGGTAAGAAGTCTCATTTTTCTAGTAAAACATAAAAACAAATTTAAAATATGAGAGTGCAGAGCTTACAGAGCACGGGTTTCTTGTTTTAGTGATGGTTATGGGGCTTCTAAAATTACACTACAATTGAAATGTGGAAAATAAAAATAAATCTAATATTGAGGTACACTATTTTGTGATTAGCTAGGACTGCTAATCAATGGTTTCTGCCACTGGAAATCTGAATGCTCATTGGTGAAAATCTTGAATTCTGTGAGTGTTTGCTCATGTCCAGTCCATACACTGGTGCCAGAAGTTTTCCCCTAAGCAACATCTGTAGGGGAGCAGCTCTGGCTACCCCTGGAATGGCGCTTTCATGCCATGGTGTAAGGGGTGCCACGGACTCTCCCCACCCTCAGTTCCTTGTTGCTACCAGTGAGAGTACATGGAACATTTGCTGCTCTCGCGTTGCTTAGGCTTTGTTCAGAGAGACTTTGTGAAGTTGTTGTAAATAGTTAGTTTTAGTGTTAGTTCCTTAGCAGTAGCTCCTAGGGCACATCTAGACTACGTTTTAATTTCGAAAGACGATATGCAAATTCTGCAGGAATTTGCATATCCTCTTTCGAAATTGAAACGTAGTTTAGACGTGCCCCTAGAGTGCCCGGAAGTGCTGTGCTCTGTTTTGGGTGGCCCTACTGATGCATTCTGAAAGGTTCCTCGTGCATGGTAACAAGGTATTTTTTCCAGCAGGGCAACACCAATGCGCACTAGTTGCCTTTCAGAGCACATCAGCAGGGGCTACCCAAGACAGGCAGAGCACAACGCTTCCGAGCACTTTACACTACTGCGCATTGTCACAGTGTGTTGACGAGCATTCAGCCGTTGATCAGTTCTGTGTAAATCAGACATCTCCTCTTTCTTAACAGGTACCTTTGCAAACTCACACTGCCATGCTTGCGCTGGACCAGTTCCAGGAAAACTTTGGTCGCATGCCGAATATTGGGTAATGTCATCTTACTACTGTGTGTGCTGTGTGTGTAGTTTATCTTCAGATGCTTCATTTGTTTAATGTCCAAATGTCAGGCTGTCGCAGGGGAATGTGATGGCTTGTGGTACTGGTCAGGGACCTGGAGTTTTTCGTCTTGAGATCGTAAGTTCAAATGAAGGCCAGTTGAGTGGTGATAGAAAGTAACAATCTAACGGTTGCTCAGTGGCACATCCATCATGAGTTTGGTCTTAGTCCGCGGCACTCTCAAAACCCACCCAATAACTGGGCGCTATCTGGCACCTCATCGTCTGTATCAGCCAGCGAGGCCACGTGTCCATCTCCTTTTTCTGGCAGTCTTTGTATATCATTGTGGTTTTCCTCCTGACAGAGCAGTGTGGGGGGGAAACTTGCATTGCCACTGTGCAATACTGTAGCTCTTGCTTGGCTAAAAAGAGGATTTTAGTCTTCACCTTTCACTAACGATAACTTCAGTTAGGTCTCTGCACACATACAAACATAAGTAGCCTTTAGGAGCTTGGCATCCGGTATTGTTGTAAGTTTATGTTGTCAAGTATTATTTGCTTTCAGGTAGTATTCTAAGCTTATGTTGTCAGAGCTAAAATGCCAATATTTAAACCTTTTTTGTCGATATATCCAGTAGACACACCTATTTTTGCACTAAATAGTATGCTCTTTAAACAGATTTTAAGATGTATTTTCAACACAATCACAGTTAAAAACCAGACAAATGTCTTGAGTTTTCTTCCTAGCTTTTTGCATAGGGAACTATTCTTTTGTCTCTATTCATGGAAAAAATTCCTTACTGTTAAGCTTTCACTACTGTTTTTTCCCTGGGCTTTAGATGCCTTCAGGATGCTGAGGAGATGTTGAAAATAGCAGTATCCATCAGTGAAACACTGGAAAGCAAAGTGAGTAGCTCGGAGCTAAGTAACAGTTACTCTACAGTGTTGGGTTGGTGGTTTTCGTATGTATGCGATTAAAGCTCTTATGAGCCTTACTATAGATCATTTTAATACGTGCCACCTGCCTGGCTTTAGTTTCTAGCACTTGAACTGACTTTTGTTGGTATTCTGGAGATGTGCGAGTTGGCACAGCAAAGGGAACATATGCAGGATTGTTCTGGAGCTGCACTTTTATCCGGCTCCCCTTGTGCACGCGACAGCAGTTTGATTGCTTATGTTTTTCACTTCGGCAGGTTGGTGGGGAGGAGTTATACAAAGAGGGATCATATTGCCTTCAGCTAGGGATGTAAATACCTATTTTAAAAGTTAGCGGGTTAAATGATATCATTTTAATTGTTTAACTGGTTAACAAAAGGCTGGTGCAGAGCAGCTGGGGTCCCGCGATGGGACTGTTCCAGGCAGGGGCCCTGCCGCCCAGCCTGCAGCAGGCAGGGGGCTCCTCCAGCGTGACTGGCGTGGCCCTCTGGTTACCGGGTAAGCATGCTGGTAGGGCTAATGCTTACTGGGTAATTGGTTAACCGGTTAACCTTTTACATCCCTACCATCCGCCTGAGCACAATGGGCCAGATCTTTAGCTGGTGTAAAATGATATAACTCCATTGAGGAATAGGCCTAAATCTTGAGTGTGCTTCTTAAATGGCACAGTTACCTGGATGGTGACTTCTGTTTATCATTTTGGTGCTCTCTTAGAAGTTATCCCTTCTATTTGAGAGTGATTTTTGTACTTGGTTGAAATTAACATGACTTTTTAAAAAGAATTTGGGGCCTGATGTTCTGCTACAGGGGAAAATATGCATCCTTTCCTCAGGGCAGGCGTGGCTTCCTGCAGGCTGGAAACTCCCTGAAGTCTAATAGGGAAACCAGGCTACATGGCCTGTACGTGCCTGCACATTTTGTGTGGTTCTGGGCGGTGTAAGATGTTCTCTAGAAACCTCTTCCCTCCCATCCTGTCAGCCATTTGCTTTGAACTGCACGTTTTGACCCATCTCCTGTTTGAGGATAGTGGTTTAAGACACACAGAGGGAGCTATTGCCGATTAAAACACGCTTACATCTAAGATGGCTTTCCTTTTGGAAGCTGGGGTGGCTATTAGATGAATTGGCCTCACTGTGGTTGCCCCCAAGTTTCTCTTGGCCCTAGAATCCCCACGTGGTATTCCTGCAGGCCCACAAGGGGAACTTAGCGCAGAACAGCTGTTCCCCACCTTACTTATATCTGGTTTTCCCCCGCATTCACGAGCAGGCTAGGGCTCAGAATCAGGGCCCTTTTGGAGGGGCTGTTGAGTCCGAAAAAATCTTAGTCCAAGGTGTAGTAGACTATTGATTACAGCTGCAACTGGAGCAGAAAATAAAAGGAAAGCAAAGGCACAGGAGCTCTTGAGCAAATAAATCCAGATGTGACAAGTCCCCTTTTCAAATTCTCTGCGCTTTATACTTTTCAGACCCATGGAAAAGTTACCTCATTGCTCTATCTGGAGGCTTCCACTAGACTTCTCAAAACCACTTTTAGCCCCACGCTGTGCAGATTTCTCAGCTTTTGAAGATATCAGCCGAAAAACAACATCAGGAAGGAATATAACATGCTAGATGCTGTCGTGACTAAGAGTGGCAGGCTTTCTCCCGGGATCGTAGGGCATTATTCCTTAGTTTGTGCGTGTCTTCCCAGGAGGAAATACACATCTCTTGGCCCCATTGTCAGAAGAGTTAGATGATGTTAAGCAGTGGTTGAGGAGACTTGAAGTACTGTCATATCTAGAAGTGGTGTCTTTGGGTCAGGACTTACTGGCTGCTCCTATTTTGTACATAAAAGTACAAGACCCTGACTTCCAAGCACAGAAAATTCTCAGTTTCTGGGAGAAATTTGTGAAATTGTTTTTATTGTGGATTATCTTTCAGCCTCAGGTGAATGAAGACATAGTGAAATGGCTTTCTAGGACGGCTCAGGGATTTCTAACTCCCCTTGCTGCAGCAGTTGGTGGGGTTGCTAGCCAAGAAGTCTTGAAAGCAGTAACGGGAAAATTTTCTCCTTTGCAACAGTGGGTAAGGGTTTTTTCTCTGTTTCCATGTTTAGCTTTATTACTATACAGCATTGGGTATGGAGGTTGTGTCCACGTGCTGAAATTGAAGACAGGCATAGACATTTATTGTTGTCGATATCTGTGTGAAGATATAATACATCATCTATGTGAACTTGAACTAGTATAGACAAAAGGGCTGCCCTGCCTGTTGGGACTGGCCTCAGGAATGCAGTTAGATTAAAAAACACTTGGACTCGGAAGGTGCAGGTTGGAGTGCAGGCTGTGGGGTGGGGCCATGTATGAGAGGTTTGGCGTGCAGGCTGCTTTCCGAAGGACAGGGTAAGTGATGGAACAGTCATAGATCAGAAGAGGTTTCTGAACGCTATGAGGTTACCAGCTTTTTCTCTGGTATAAATATTTAGTTCCAAGTTTGTTATAAACTTTTAGTAGCTAGGAAAAGTAAAGTCCAAGTGAATTATGCTGTTTAATCGTTTGACAGCAGAGATTTAGCTTTTATCTTTATAATTAATTCTCCTAATTTCCATGGCTGCATATTGGACTCAGAAAGCGTGCATGTCTAATTGTTTCCTTCTAAATCAAATTAATATGTAAATACCTAAGCAGTCTTTAAGTTGATTTCCATGTGATAAGATTTTTCTCCCCTTTAGCTGTATGTTGATGCATTAGACATCGCTGTATCTCTCGACAAGACCAGTTGCGAAGAATTCCTCCCAAGGTAAAGCTGAAATTTTCTACATATAATAGTGTTTTATGTTCTGAGTCACTTGAGGGCATGCAATCCCAATTTTTAAGATTTTTAACTAGTAAAACTTCAGTACATACTTCAAAAAAACCGCAGTTAATCTGTTAAGGGGAAATTATTCTTATATGGGCATATCTTATTTTTAACACTCAACAGTATGAGTCATGGGAACCTTTCACCTTATTATCTTAGATAATATTGAAGCACAATGCATGCCATTTATCATATGTAGGTTAGTATCATTGTTGCCAATTTACTGTTTGCCTTCTTCGTCTGAATATGTCTGCACAGGGGTGATAAATATGATGCCTTGAGGATTTGCATTGGAGAGTCTCTATGCCAAAAGCTGCATAAACTGAACGTTTTCTTGGTAAGTTTGGCTTATGACATGAAATTGTGTTACGTGCCATAAAGAATATCCCCCCCCACCTTGCTTTTGGCCATTTCACCTTGGGTTTATATGGTCAGAGCATTCCTTCTGAGTGAGATTGTCATGTCAGGTCTTATGGTGTCTCTGGTCACTAAAGCCCTAGATCGTTTAGGACTTTCATAGTGAAACATCTGAATTTTGCATTCCACATGGATGTTCACTGTAATGCAGAGACATTTCCATCTAATCTTATGTTATGATGAAGCCCCCTCCTATTTTTTTAAGTGACAGGAATGAATGGTGGTTTTGCTCACTTCCTGTGTATTTTCTTTAGGTTGGTTGTGGAGCAATAGGCTGTGAAATGTTAAAAAATTTTGCACTTCTTGGTGTTGGAACTGCTCAAGACAAAGGCATGGTAAGTTGTATGCATCCACTGGCTTCTCATTACATATGGAAATAATAACACAAGACAGGGCATTCAGCTTTACTGTAAATATTGGCATGCTTTGGATATAGTCAAGACTATGAGATGAAAGTGACGATGGAATATAGAGAAGTGAGCTTGTCTCTTTTTTCCCCTCTTTAAAAGAGGATTGTTTGTAATGAAAACCAGTTTAAACACCATCTTGCAGATGCATATTTTAAATAAAAGTTGCATCCCAATGTAGTGTGGTTAAGGAGTTAGTCTTGTTTTGGGTCGAGTTTCCAGGCAGGAGGAAGAGAGTTAGGTATACATTGGGATATTCCTGTATAATTTGGAAGTGTATCTGATGAGCAGCCCTCTGGGGTAACAGTTTGATTTAAAATCTAAGACCTGTTAAAATAGATTGTTGTAACAGTTTTAATGGCCATGGTACCATTTGGCAGGGTTATTTTGACATTGGAAACAGCAGATTTTTACAAAATGAGCAATGCTGAATAGCCCACGTAATTTATCATTTCAGCTGTTCTTTCTTCCCCTTCTTGCTGCAGGTCACAATTACAGATCCAGATTTGATAGAGAAATCCAACTTGAACAGGCAGTTTCTTTTTCGACCCCGTCATATACAGGTAGACTTTCTTTTTGCATCGGAGTGTCTCCTGCTCAGCGTATGTGCTGCTGCATTTACCCACTGTGAGAACTTAGCTTGAGCATGTTTATGTCTGTATTGCCCAGAAATGGAGTCTTTGAGAAGATGGGGGGGTGGGGCAAATGGACTTTAGCCATAATAAATCTGATATTTAGACTAATAATTCTATTAATAGCAGTTTAATGGATTCAAAGGGACTGATTCTCCACTCGGATACACCAGTGTCGCTCCACTGACTGCAGTGAAGTTATTCCTGCTTTACCTAGCTGTGAATGAAGAATCTGAACCAAGGCCTTTTCAGGCCATTGAAAGTGGTGCCAATTACTAATGTGCAAGCAGCAAACATCTTCCATTAGGCTGCTGTCTGTTGACAACTAAAATGTCAGAATTACTTACTGAAAAGTGTGGTAAAGCAGGATAAAGCTAAAAGTAATCCAATAGCAGAAATATTGTTGAGCAGAATTGCTGATCAACTGTTAGTCTGTTTGAAACACTTCATCCCGGACTTCCTGAAATATTGGTATGGAGACTCTGGAGCTATGCAACTAGATGTTTTAAGTTGCAATTCACAAGAGTCAAATCAACCTGCTTGCTTGTGTGCACCCTTGTATATAAACATATGCCCTCTGAACAATTCTGTTTTCAATCAATAATTAAATATTTTGAAAACGCACATAATCAATCATTGGGCTGCAACAAAGCAGTAGTTCCTTTTGAAAACTTATAAAAGGAGAAAAAGGGTCAACTTTGCATTGTAACCCGCAGTAATCTCAATCTTTGGAAGACAAACGGGGGGGGAGCCAATTTCATAGCTCAATGACATTTCTCTAAGGTCTGCCTTTAGATGTAGCTGTTGCTAGCAAATTGGGGAAGAAATGGATTCTTGCATGGCTAGAACCTAAACGTATATAGGGTTTTGCAGGCCAATGTCAGCATTGGATTGCACTTATTTCTCAGAGCAAGTCTTTGGAAAATTAGAATAATATGTTCCCCCAGCTATTGTCCAAGTAGTTGTATAAGGGCATTTGGTTGTGGCATTTGTGGTCAACCTCATGTAGATGACATTGCAATAATTCAGTTTGAAATCACAATGCTCTGGGTTATTGTGTGAGGTCGATCTTGGAGAAACACGGGTTACATTTTCCTGTCTGTATGCAATTGGAATACACTTTTAGCCACCGAAGCTCCCTTGGGGCATCAGGGGATTCAAAAGCACCACAAAGAAAGTCTGTTGGAGCTGAGACAGACACCACCTGTACCAAACCCTATAGAACGCTTTGTCTCCAGCTTCCCCAAAGCAACAGCGTTGCGTCTTGTCTGGAATGGGTGTTGGCCAGGCACCGAGAGCAGATCTCTCATAACCTGGTTTGGATGATTGACGGTGAAGTGCTCATCTCTTGAGTAAATAAGTTGGTTTCCCATTTAACTTTTTATTTCAGCGGTGTGGCTCCAGATTTGCCCATTTTGTATGCAGGATGGTTTTTTAATCCCTAATCCCGGAGGAACTTCAGATTTTATGATCTAAATCTCGCCACCTTGGTTTTAGAATGGCTATTGCAATCAAAACGTATTTTTCATTTGATTAGAAACCTAAAAGCTATACTGCAGCAGCAGCAACACTGAACATCAATCCGCAGTTAAAGATAGATCCGTATATCAACAAAGTCTGTCCAGCCACGGAGAACATTTATAACGACGAATTCTACACCAAGCAAGACCTAGTTGTGACAGCGCTAGACAATGTGGAGGCAAGGAGATATATTGACAGGTGAGTGTGGGGAGATAAGAGGAGCAGATGTGACTCCTGTTCTTTTCCGTCTGGTTTTCTTGCCCCCCTAATCTTTTTCTCCTCCAATTCTAAATGTGGCTTGATAGTAGTATCCTCAGTCTTATCTTGCATACCTTGCGAGAAATGCAGCCACAAACTAAATTGTCTTTTTAAAAAAATGCAGCAAAATCCATCTCTGCTGATAGAAACAGCAACGGCTGCCTGCAATAGGGGTGGTCTCCAAATGTTTTCTCTGGCATGAAATAGCAGTCAAGAATTAAGGGAAGAGATCCCAGGGAATACCTCAGAAGTGTGGCAAATGAGTGACATTTCTAAAGAGCGGTGAGATGTTCAATTGGAAGATGGCTGTGAGCTGTACAACATGTGCTTAATCCTTAACGCGTCAGGTCCCTGTCAGTGTTAGAAGGTATACCCCAAAGGGGACTGTCGCTGGGATCTGTTTGCACCGTGCCTAGCACAACAGGGTCTCGGTCCATGACTAGGCTTGCAGTGCGGCAGGAACACAAATAATAATAAGAGACTACGTCTGTCCACAGAGTAAGCCGCGGTTGTTTGCGGGTGTTCTCTGTTTTACTGTCACAGTGTTCTAAAGCAAGGCCTCTGGAAGCTCAAGCATGTCCCGGTTTGTTTCTCAGAGTGTCTGACACAGGCAGCCTTCTGTGCACGTATGAAATCTATGCCATGGCCAAGCCAGCTGGGACTGTTCCAGCCGCTCTGTTCTGTAATATCAGATAAGAGTCGTTTTGATTGGAATTCGCTCTACATTATTTTCCTGGTTAGTTAAAACTGCCCAGCCGCTGCACTGTCAAAGCTCCCTGGGCACAGAGTGACCATGTAACTTGAAAGGAACATGAGACTGTGTCCCCGCCGGCGATTTGCTCTGGTTACGGCCCTCTTTGGCCATCCGCGAATGCAGATGCACTAATGGAAACCCTGAGCGTAGACCGGGGTCGGCAGCCTGTGACTCGGAAGCCGTGTGTGGCTCTTTGGCTGGCCCCTGGCAGGCCGCTAAAAGTGCAGCAGGGCTCTGGCTGGCTGTCTGCCGTGGCCCCACGCTGCTCCCAGAAGTGGCTGGCTGCTGGCATGTCTCTGTGATCCCTGGTGGGGGGGAAGGTGGCTCTGTGCGTGGTCCCTACTCCCAGCGCTGTCCTCACAGAGCAGCGCACAGAGACCTGCCCTCCTCCGCCCTCCGGGGCATGGAGAGACGTGCAGGCAGCCAGCCCTTCTGGGTGTGGTGTGGGGCCACTGCAAGCAGGCAGCCTGTCTGAGCCCTGCTGCAGCTGTGGTAAACACCTCTCAGCCAAAGCCTGCATCTCGCACCCCTTCCTGTACCCCTGCACCGAAACGCCTTCCCAGAGCCCGCACTCCCCAGTCCTCTGCCCAGAGTCCCCTCCTGCTCCAAACTCCCACCCAGAGCCCTCACTCTCCTATACCCCAACACTGCATCCACTTGCAGCTCCCTCCTGCTCCCCAAACCCCTGCCACAGAGCCCCTTCCAGCACCAAACCAATTTTACACATGATTTGACTTGCGGATAGTACAAAATTCATGAAGTACGACAGGCACTGGGTCACTGTGTAATGTCTTGGTGACAACAAATGCAAATTGTATTCTTAACGAGTAACCAAGGGGGTGGGAAAAACTAAATAGACACAGATGATTCCATCATCTGTTGTCTTTCTTTAAGTCAGAATTTGTTTGTCATTAGCTGCATACCTGCTTTCTATGTGTGTGTAGGAGTAGCTTTGCGTGTGATGTGACTCTCAAAATATTTAATCAGAGATCAACAACAAAAGAGTCTGCTCCTCTTTGGCAGGTTGCTGACCCTGACAGGGTATGTCTACACTTGCACTCTAGTTCGAACTAGGGATGCAAATGCAGACATTCGAAATAGTCAATGATCTAATACCATTCATTAGCGTGATCTCGCCGGCGTGCTAGTTCGAATCACAGCTGATTCAAACCAGGAAGTGTGCGCTGGGATGTGTTGGTTCAAACCAACCCCCTTGGTTCGAACTAACATTACTCCTCAAAAAATGAGGAGTAACGTTAGTTCGAACCAACGCATCCCAGTGTGCACTTCCTGGTTCGAATCAGCTGTGATTCAAACTAGCGCGCCGGCGAGATCATGCTAATGAAGCGTGGGATATTTAAATCCCCGCTTCATTGACTATTTCGAATGCCTGCATTTGCATCCCTAGTTCGAACTAGGGTGCAAGTGTAGACATACCCACACAGAGCAGCAAGACTTTGATAAACGGTGATTCACTCGAGTGTGGCTTCCCTAATTTTAAGCGGGGAGAAGCTACACCAGTACGGATCCATCTATAATGGCATTGCCTTGATGTTGGCATAAGTGACTGAAATCCCCACTGAGACCAGGCCCAAGACGAGTTCAGGGGTCAATTGGGGTAGTCTTTTTTGAAGTCTTTCCTACATCTTTAAAATCCATTTGGGCTTCCTGGGTGCCAGGGAGATCGCTGAATAATGCATGATATGAAAACGGAGGGGAGGTCGGTCCATTCCTAGGTGCACTCTGACTGCCCGTTCCAGCCTGGCCTTCAGCACAGATGTTAGAAAGGGATGTAAATGTTCAAAGTTCTTTGTAGCTCACCTTTAAAAATGAGAGTGATTCTGTTCTGAAAAAGCGACTTTTTCAATCCTGCATCCTGAGCTTCCCCCTTTATTGTGGCTCAATGACTTCCCTATTGAGCTTGCTCTGTATTTTTACCAAGATTATGCACCTCACAGTTCAGCTGAGTATTTAATGCTGGGGAAATAAATGCAACAGAAGAACTTGTTTTAAAATACCAGTGTGCACACAGACGAGGGTTGCGACTTCAAAAGGAAATGTATTTGAAGGAGAATGGGCAAGAGCGGTCATTCTGAGAACAGCACGGTGGGGTAAAAACACGAGGGTGCTTTCCTAGGGTGTAGAGAGAGACAATGAGTTAGGACACAAATTCTGTTGTGAATGATCCGTGCAGAATCTCGCAGGAGAGGGCTTGAATGTGGTCTGGACAAACGCTATCAAGACTAAAACAGCATGTTTGACAGCAGATATTTCTGACTTACCATGATGCAGTCCTTCACTTACGCTTTCTTGCTTCTGAATGTTTTGTATCCCTTAGTATTTTTAAGTGCATTTGAATTGGTTTCAGACGCTCTAGGGTCTCGCTGACCTCTCTGAATGCTTTTCCCTCCCCCCCCCCCCAATATCTTTTAGTCGCTGTGTAGCAAACCTGCGTCCGCTCTTAGACTCGGGAACCATGGGAACTAAAGGACACACAGAAACTATTGTGCCTCATCTGACAGAGTCCTATAACAGTCACGTAAGTGTCCTTTTCATGAAATATTTACCATGTGTGGTTGAACACACCGCTCCTTTTGTGTTATACTTTTTTCTACTTCTTGTTTACTTCAAACGTGACCCATTTGAGTCACTGAAGGTGCACCTCCTGCTGTTGGAAAGTCAGACTTAAAAATATGGCAAAAAATATTGTTTTAAAGACGTTCACAGAGGAGAGCCAACACTAATATGTTTTTATGGGTTTTGTTTCCACTGTGTAACCAGCTGTTACATAGTGGGATTAAAAGTCACTCTGAAATAACTTGAACGCTTTGACATCTGCTCTCATTTGAAAGTGGGGAAGTGAAGGCTCTACAAAACTTCAGTTCTCTCCATTGTCAAATAGTGTTTCATGGTTCTGTTTTGCTTTTGGAGTGCCTATCCTCTTGCCCTTTAAGTTTTCCGGTTGCAGTGAAAACAGTTCCATTTATAATATCCCTCTTGCCTGTAAAGGGAAATCTAATGCCACTCTGGCGATTTAGCTTTATTTAGGCAATCGAATTGTAATGTTTTTATGAACAGCCCCGACACTCTTTGTTTAATGTCAGTTGAACTTCAACTGGCAGATAATATAGAAATCGACAGTGCATGGTAGTAATATACTTTCACATGTCTGTGTATACACTGCTCTCTTTTTACTTCATTTAGCGAGATCCACCCGAAGAGGAAATTCCTTTTTGCACTTTGAAATCTTTCCCAGCTGCTATTGAGCACACAATACAGTGGGCAAGAGATAAGGTAAGTGCATTGCCTGGCAGGGTATACGTATTCATTCTGTATTTAGAGGGGGGGGGGAGAAATCACCTTAGAGACTATCCACCCACACAACACCCGATTTCTGCTTTTGTTTTTTAGTTTGAAAGTGCATTTTCCCACAAGCCTTCGTTGTTTAACAAATTTTGGCAAACCTACCCATCCGCAGAAGAAGTCTTACAGGTAGGAATAAATGCTGTGATTTAAAACAAAAGGCTTACAGTAGGGCTCTTATTTTAAGATCAAGAATAAACATCTGACAAGCAGGAAACTTCAGAGCTATAGTGTTAGGCTACGTCTAAACTACAAAAGATTTTTCGAAAGAGAATTTCTTCTTCCGATCGCATTTTTGAAAGAGAATTTTTCAAAAATGAAAGTAGTCTGGACGTGTATTTTTTAGAAAAAAAACCCCTTTTTCGAAAAACCACGTAAACCTCCTTTTTTAGGAAGAGCGGTTTTTTCGGAAAAGGTTTTTTTCCCAAAAAAAACATGTCCAGATTACTTTAATTTTCGAAAGATCCTCTTTCAAAAATGCGATCGGAAGAAGATATGCAAATTCCACAGGAATCCTGTGGACTTTGCATATCCTCTTTCGAAAAATCCTTGTAGGTTAGACGTAGCCCGAGGCAGTATTATTTGGTGAAATTGCAAAGCTGAAGCTGCAAAAAGAAGGGCACGAAGTGAAATAGTGAAGGATAGAATAAAGATTATAGACTTCCATTTTCCCTTTTCTTAGTAAGGTAACTAAGGTTAATTTACTTCTCTATTTCATTAAATGGTTGTAAGAGAGCATGTCCATTCTAATACTGTTTTCCTGTTTCCCTTTTCTGTTCAGAGAATAAAATCAGGAGAGAGTTTAGAAGGCTGTTTTCAAGCTATTAAATCACTCAGCAGAAGACCCCGAAATTGGTCTCAGTGTGTGGAACTTGCAAGAATAAAATTTGAGAAGTATTTTAATCATAAGGTCTGTATATAAAACCTGTTGATGTCGAGAAATGGCTTTTGATTAATGGGGTTGTACAACAAACTTTTTATTTCTCTCCTGGATAAAATACCAAAATTATTTGCAAAAAGTATTTCAGATCTGTTTCCTGCAGAATTCCTGCAGAATTACAAGACAATCTTTGCCACAAATGTTACAATTAAAAAAATCTCCAAACCTAGCTCATCTATTCAGGAGGTCTCAGATTGGGTATAATCTTGCATACATTATTAGTTGCTTTTAGCATAGTTTTATTAATCATCGTCACATTAGCTTAGTGTCTTTAGACTGAAATTTCAGGGTGAGAATGACATTGCCAAAAAAAAAAGTATCTGCCGAATAGAAACCATACTCCCTCAGTTCCGCAAGATGCTCCTCCATTAAAATATGACTAATACTTTTAGTGAAGAGGTCTTTGAAAAACTTTGTGTAAGCTCAGAAGCTTGTCTTTCTCTTCAACGGAAGTGAATCTTGAATCTTTTGCTATGACTAATTATGCATGGCACATTCGCTTGCTTTGAAGAAAGCTTTCACTACTTCAACCCGGGACAATTGGGAAGGAGCTCCCTGCGTAAACATACTTTTCTCGTATTTTCATACCTGATTAGGAAACTTTCCTGCTGTGTCAGAGGGAAATGTGACAAAGCTGGATCAAGACTTCAGAGCAGCACAACGACATCTCTCATGTTTTATTCATATTGGGTAGCGCTGGATTGTGGACGAAGGAATGTTAATAGTACTCTGGCTTTTCTTTTCTAGGCTCTTCAGTTACTTCATTCTTTCCCCCTGGATACACGATTAAAAGATGGAAGTAAGTATAAATGGCTACTGGTAGCTCCCTGTGATGTGACTTTGTTGTATGTAGCTCATTGCTTCACTGTGTTATTCACTACTTAGAATTTCACTTTAAAATTTTCCAACTACCAGGTTTGTTTTGGCAATCACCAAAGAGGCCACCTTGTCCGATAACGTTTGAATTCAGCGATCCTTTGTAAGTATCATACCTCTATTGATATTTGTACATAGACGAAGGGAGGTTTTATAGTAGGCTTGTTTAGATATAGGATTCCTCCTATGCAGGTAGAATGCGTAAATGAATTATCACAACATTTGTCCTCTATGAAACTTAAGGTTTAGAACGGAGATAGACCACACCAACTAAAATGAGGTCTGCAATGGATATGCTTTCCCGCCCCCGTAAGAACAACCTCTCTGTAACCAATGCTAGACTTAACTGTTGCAAATGACTATACTCAAAGGTTTAATGCCAAAGAAACGTGCCAGAATCTTGAGATTTCTCAGATGAAATCCCTGCTTCTTCTGAGAAACGGCTTATACTGCTCCCCGCTCTTGGGAAAAACTCGCCTCGTTGGTGAACTCAGACTCTTAAAAACTGGGGTCAAATGGGAATACAGGGCAGAATGTTGGCGGTAGTTATAAGGCTGGACTGTTTTGAGCATGTGAAAGGTACGCATTCCCTGGAACCCGCATGTCAGTGCATTCGCTCTGTGCAGCACTGACAAGAATAAGGGGGAGACTAAGAGTAAATCTCACAGGCCTCTCGTGAAGTTGTGCAGTGTCAGTGGGGCTTTCAGAGTTTTGATTAGAGTTTTTTATTGTGCTCAGCTGCGATTAGCTGAAATTCTCCTTTTCTCCTGTGTTCCAGCTGCTTTTTTAATGATCCTGTCATATAGTAGTACTCAACCCATTTATGCATTATATAACCATGCGTTATATGGGCTGCAGGTTAAGAACCACAGCTCCCTCCCCCCCTGCAACTCCTATGCCCAGTGCTCCCCTCCCAGACAGCCCTCCAAAGAGCAGGACTGGGACCCTGGAGCAGGGGTGGGCAGGACACCTGATGTCGCGGTGTGGCCAGGACTTGGGACCTAGACCCTGGTGCAGGGCCGGGCTGGGCAGCAGGGACCCCAGCGCAGTGCCAGACAGCAGGAATCTCTGCTTGGGACCTGCTGTGGAGCCCCAGATAAAATTGTAGCACCCCTGCAGACCCCTAGTTCCTGCCCCTGTGCAGCCCAGTGCCCATCCCTCCCCGAGCCTCCCCCGAGACTCACTCTGCTACCCGCCCCCCCATGGCACTCATTGGCCTGTTGCTGGGAGGAGTGCTCCTGCAGGCTGCCTAGGTCCTCTCCCCCTCAGCCAGCCCCACCTCCTGCCAGGTTCTACCCCTCCCCCAGCCCGCCTCCTGCCAGGTTCTCTTCCCCCAGCCAGCCAGCCCCACCTCCTGCCAGGTTCTCTTTCTCCCCATCGCCCCTGGCTCGCCCCTCTCAGCCAGCCCCACCTCCTGCCAGGTTCTCCCCCCTTAGTCAGCCCTGCCTCCTGCCAGGTTTTCTCCTCCCCCTTCCCCCCCCCCCAGCCAGCCCCACCTCCTGCCAGGTCTGAGGGGCAAACTTTGAATTTTAAGCACAAGGCTGGGCCGCAGCTGTGTGCTCATTGGCCCATATGCAGCCTGTGGGCCACAAGCTGAGAACTTCGGTAAAGTCAGCAACATTCTTCTGGGGCAGTAGCTTCCTGATGTTTAGAAGCACCCCAGAATATGATGTTGTGAGTAGTGTGGTAACACGCCCTCCCTCATTCTTACGTTTTAAACACTTCAGGGCGGGACCCTTTCCTTGTTCTTTCTTTGTGCCTGACCCATGGACACCCCCATCCTGCCGAAACACACGTGCTATTTGGAATCGGTGCAAAACCAATTGTCTTCTCTCTCTGTCCAACAGACACCACAGTTTCATAGTGAGTGGTGCCACACTCTTTGCACGAGTATACTGTGTCCCGTTCACCGCAAAGGTAGGTCTGCCAGGCTGCAGGGGAGTGCTACCACCACTCAAGTGTTTTGGTCCTCAGCATGATGGCCCTGTGCCGCCATTGCTGCTCTTTCAGTGTTAATCTGTAAGGAGCTGCTCTGTTTTCTAGTTGTCCAAACATTTTCTTTAGCTCCTTCCTTAGCAAGAAGGAAACTAACCCAGCATCTCCGCTGCATTCAGTCAGTCGTCATTTCAGTTGCTCTTCTTTCTTACTAGTGGAACTGTTTTCTCCCTACTTTTACCGTCCCTTGACTATATTTGAAAAAGCCTGTCTTGGTCTCCTTAACATTTTTGGCCAGCATTAACTTATTTTTCCGTCTAGATCCTTTTTCCTATAAGCCGTGAGTGTGTGTGTTTGGCCTTGCCCCCATGATCTTCATTTGCAGTTCAGGTTTTTTACCTTCAGATCTTTGAACTGTCTTGCATGAAGCAAGGCACTTGGACCACTTTTGGTTCTTTGCGCTCTCTTTTAGCAGATGAACTAGAGTCGCGATGCAGCACAAGATGGTGGGAGAGTCTGATACACTCTTCCCAGTCGTGCTTAGATGAAGGAAGAACAGGAATTTTAAATACATGAAATGCTGGGTTATTTATTTTTCACTTTTGTGCATTTAACTTAATACACATGTCTAGCTGCAAGAATATATAGAACATAATAGAGAAATGGATGTAAACATAGTAGCATATTAACATATGACTATTGTAACTTGTATAAATACCTACTTGTGTATAATCCTGCACTTGTGTTTTATAAGGCAGGTAAATGCCAGTTTTACAAACTTAAATCTTATGGAACTGTTCGATATGAAATGCTGTTGTGTTCCCCAGCCTGTTAGTTTGTTTCTTCAGTTTTAAGTAAGTGTGGGGTAAAGCTATAATTCGGCTGTAAATTTTAAAAAGGGGAGTAGGTAACCCTAAGGTTTTGTCTGTTTTGTACAAGTAATCTGCAGTTACCTTTATTTTAAAAAACAGGATTTGTCTGAAGAAACTATTTTGAAGATAATTTCAGAAGTAAATATACAAGAGTTCAGGCCCTCAAACAAAGTAGGTTTAATATTTTAATAAGCTCTATGTTAAGCAAACACATTTCTTGTGATCAGGTTTTGTCTGTTGATAATTCTCCCCTTCCTGTTACATGGAGGGAGGCCTGTTGAGAATATGGTTTGTCTAGAATATATTCTTGCTTTGTTTTCCCTATGTTCTTTTTTCAAGATTTTGCATTTAAATATTCCAGCTAAATCAAGCCAAAATGACAGTGATCCACAACATTATTTTTTGGTTTTTAAATTGAACCGTATAAGTGCAGACCACGTCCTTATGCCTGCAGGCTTTTTTTATAGGTACACATTTCAGTTTTTTAGTTAATTTTTAATTACCGTTACAGTAAATGCTCCGGTTTACATTATTTGAATACTAGGCAAAAGACTGGGAATGTTTTTCTCCATGAAGGAAAGCTAATGGTTTAGAGCTGTATTAACCCAAACTTCTTTAATAGGTCAGATCAGACTTCACCCACTTAAAATACATGGCCGCAAATTGTAGTTATTTATGGATGCATCTGTGGAGAGAATGGAGTTTTTGAATGAGACTGCGAATCCTTTCCATGTGCAGTGCTGTTCTGCAGGAGGAGATCTTGATAGTTTGGCAGAAAGATCCCTTCAAATGTAAGGGCTTGTCTACGCTTGAAATGCAACAGCAGCACAGTCTCAGCTCTGCAGCTGAGCCCCTAGAGAGCTTATGTGTGGACCCAGTCTAAACAGATGGGAAGGGGTCTCCTGTCAGCACAGATAATCCATCTCCTTGAGAGGCAGTACAGGTTGAACCTCTCCAGTCGGCACTCTCTGCTCCGGCAACATCCGGGGTTCGGCGTGATTTTCGTTAGCTGGATGTCCACTTATCGTGGGTGTGGCCAAGTTTCCTGGTATCCCATCAAGTTTGTTTACAGCCACCAGTCCTGGCTCTCCGTGTTCTGGGCTGTTATTTAGCTTTAATTTACCTCAAAATGTCTCCTAAGAGCCCAGCAAGCAGTGGCAGTGTTGGCAATGCTGCTAGACAATATTGACCTCCCGTCGTCTGGCAAATTCTCTGGTTCAGCACCGGTCAGGTTCTGAGCGTGCCTGGCTAGAGAGGTTCTACCTGTAGCTAGATCAGCAGAAGAATTTTTCCATTGACCTAGCACTATGTACTCTGGGGTTAGGTTGGTTTACGTATGCTGCTCAGGGATGTGGATTTCTTCAGCTTTCCTAGCCATTGAGAAAACCTCTGCTTTGTGAAGTGATGATAATGCAAAGCAAACGCCACATTTAATCTGTTGGGCAAACCTGGGTCTTGGCCTGAAGGGAATACTATGCAACATATTCAATAGCTGCATATCTTCCCAGGTTGTGCAGACTGATGAAACTGCAAGGAAACCAGAACACATTCCAGTAAGCAGTGAGGATGAGAGGAATGCCATTTTCCAGCTGGAAAACACCATCTTAGCCAATGAAGCTATGAAAAGTGAGTAGCTTCCCTTTTAAAGGACTCCTTGTTGTGTTTTAGCTGCTCCCCAAGTGCCAGCTGTGTGCAGCTCAAGACTTCCTTTGGAAAAGTAATTCTATACCTCATAGGTAGGCTTTTATATCTTGCTTGTTGTGCGCCACCTAAAAAAAGTTCCCATTTCTAGTCAGCGATAATAGCTCTCCAGAATTGGTTGTTTGAAATATAAATAACACAGAATGGCTGCCAGGGCTTCCCTAAGGAATAAACAACTAAGTCCTTGAAGCTCTGCCATTGTGGCTGCGAATGTGCCCCTTACAGTAAGGGAGTTTCAAATGGTGGTCAGAGCATTGTGGCCATCCTGGCCTTTCTCTGTTGCTGTGTGCCTGGGGGTTCTAGCTAGACCCAGCCACACTGAAAGTGGAACTTGAATGAGGGGTCACCAAATGAAATGAAGCAAGTTTAAAACAAACAAAAGAAAGTTTTTCTTCACACAGCGCACAGACAACCTGTGGAACTCCTTGCCAGAGGATGTTGTGAAGACCAGGACTTTAACAGGGTTCAAAAAAGAGCTAGATAGATTCATGGAGGTTAGGTCCATCAATGGCTACTAGCCAGGATGGGGAGGAATGGTGTCGCTAGCCTCTGTTTGTCAGAGGCTGGAAATGGATGACAGGAGAGGGATCACTTGATGATTCCCTGTTGTATTCCCTCCCTCTGGAGCATCTGGCGCTGGCCACTGTGGGCAGACAGGACACTGGGCTAGATGGACGTTTGGTCTGACCCAGTATGGCCATTCTTATGTTCTTACATCCTGGTATGGGGAAAAAAGCAAATCGCAGCCTTAAAGAACTTCTTTAAGGGGCACTTGCTTTTGTAATTACTTGAATGGTAAAAGAGTGCATGGTCAGGTACTTCGACACTTGAACATTTTGGTGCTTACAGAAGTAATGATTAAATGTAACTCCTGTCTTAGCGACATGGTTACATGCTGTTCACACTTACACAAAGGGGAACCCTACAGTACAGGCTGGGGAGAAAAAACCCATTGCCTGTGTGGGGATCAGTGCCCTCAAAACAGCCCATCTCTGCTTCCTGACACTGCAAAGGGAATAAAATGCTTGGTGTCTCCGTCACTGTTAAAAGTAAGTAAATAATCCAAGTGCAGTGAGCTCAGTCATCAAATATGGCAGCTGCTTCTCTCGCTAGCACGGTTCACCTTGCACCGGGACCCAGTTCGCTGTAATCTTTGTAAAGTGCATAATTGTCAGTGAAATAGACCCAGAACCTCAGTCGCTTATTGTAGGACTCATACATAGTGTTGGTGAACCCTGGATTTTTTTTCATGAACAGATGACTTGCAGATGAAAGTGCTCTCCTTTGAAAAAGATGATGATGCTAATGGACACATAGACTTCATAACAGCCGCCTCCAATCTGCGAGCCAAGATGTACAATATTGAACCAGCGGATCGGCTCAAAACCAAGCGCATCGCTGGAAAGATCATCCCTGCCATCGCAACGGCTACTGCTGCCGTGTCTGGCTTGGTGAGTGCCTGGGCCCACGGGGAATCTTTCTTTCACAAGGCCATCTCTGATCTGCAAAAGGCAGGTGCCCTGTTCTCTGCCTGGTCTTCATCCTGTGAACGTTGGCTAATGCCAGTGCATCCCTGCTACAAGACTTTTGGAAAAATTGATCCTACTCTAGGCCATCCTGTGATCCTGCAGTCTAGGCTTTATGGCACTGTGGAAAGATTGGATGGGGGGATTAATTCCCATATAAAATACTTGTTTTTAACCAAGTAGAAAACTTGGAAAGGCAACAAGCAGTACTTTCGGTGGCATATAGCCTAGAATGTCTGCGCAAAACCTCACCATTCTGAAGAGCCTTCGGAGACTTCACCTGGTCCAGAATGTTCAGAACTCTTTGGAATCCCAATAACCCAGCCTCTCTGCTGCTTCCCACCCAGAAACAGTCAAAGCTCTTAGTCTTTGCCAAAACTGGCATAATAAAACACACATGGAGATGCTCCCCAGGGGCACACTTGCTTGTTGCCCCCCTGTGGCCAGTCTGGAGTATAACTGTCCTCTGGGTGTCCTGCCCCCCTGTGGTCGTTCTGCAGCATAATTGTCCCTGCTATCATAGCCCTCCCATTCTGTTTGATGAGAAACAGGCCCATTCCCGGCACATCCCCTTGTCTTGGCACCACCACACCCTGACCTTGCTTTAAGTTAGGAGAAGAGGAAGTTCCATATCAAATTTGGTTGTCCCAGCTCTTACCATTTAGGAGGAGTTCTTAGATAGACAAATGGATAGAACCATGCACAAAGTCTCTGGACTAGGTAGTAGATTTGATGTACCAGCTTTATCCTAAGAAGTCCAGTAATTTGTAATATGCTAAGTAACTGTGTCTACCCTAGGTTGCCCTGGAATTGATCAAAGTCGTGGGTTCACATCCATTTGAAGCATATAAGAACTGCTTTTTAAATCTAGCCATTCCGATAATGGTGTTCACAGAAGCCGCTGGAGTAAGAAGAACAGAAATAAGGTAAGGAGCATGATGGGGGGAAATAGGGTGCTGTCTAGGAACTTATGTTGAGGGCGATTGCATCAAGCGCTGGAGACGCAGAGTTAATATGTGTGGGAATTGGAGGGAGTCCATACTTGGGCATGTGTTGTCTTTTGGTCGTCATAGAACAACAGTATAAAGAAGCCACAGTTGGGTTTGAAATATCCATGTTCGTTTTGTACAGACATACAAGGCCTAACCGCCTACCACAGTTCTGGCTGGTGTCTGAGCCACAGAACTCTGTGAACCCTTAGGCTTCGTGTACACTGCTGGCAAGCCTATGTAAATGAAGCGTGGATTAGCATATTGCTGCTCTTCATTTGCATAATTTATTCAAGCTGTTTTTGCATGAAAACAAGCAGTGTGGACTTTTTTTTTTTGCACAAAACCCCCTTTTTGCGCAGGTTCCTTATGAATCTCCTAGAGTTTTGGCGCAAAAAAACCCCGTCCACACTGCTTGTTTTTGTGCAAAAACCCCTTGCGCAAAAACAGCTTGAATAAATTATGCCAATGAAGCGTGGTAATATGCAAATTATGTACAGATTAACATAGGCATTTCCAGCAAAGTCGGCAGTGTAGACGAAGCCTTAGAGGGTTAGTACCCACTCCCTCATCAAGTAAGCACTACATCAAGCATAACTGGTATTCTGAGATCAGCTGAGACTGTTCTCAGATGTACAAGGCAAGGAGTTTGGAAAACCAATGTAAACACTCTGACCGATGCAAACCGGAGTCCAGATTTTCCAAAGTGTTCAGTGTTGTCCTCAACTGAGCTACTGATTACTGAGCAACTTGGAACTTCTGCCGCCTTCTTACTGCCTTTTTAACTATTATTTCTAATTACTGTATTAGTCAAACATTGTTCCGTTTGCATAGTCTTTGGTGGCAAACTGTGCACTATAAAAATACAAGTTTGCTAGTATCTTTCACTTGATTTGTTTTACAGTGGTATCTAGAGCAAAGGGGCCTCTTGGGCCAGATCCGGCTCACCACACAGATTGATCCAGCCCGGAGAGGCCTGGCCACTTCCCCGCCCCAAGGCCAATTAGGGCCTGGGAGCAGGGGGAAGCACATGAAGTTTCCTCAGCCCTGCCGGGAGCGTGTGGCACTTAGAAGCACCGCGTACTCCTGGCAGGACGGAAGGAGACTTTGCACACTCCTCCCGCCTCCAGGCCCTGATTAGCCTGGGGGTAGAAGGGGGAGTGAGCAAAGTCACCTGGGGGAACCTCTGGGGAGGGCAAAGACTTCACGCGCTCCCCCACCCCCAGACCACTCATGGTCTGTGGGTGGGGAAGCAGGGTGGTATCTTGGCCCCACCCCTTCCTCTTGAGGCCCCGCCCCTTCTGGTGCCACCCAGGGCCACTTCAAACATTTCTGAAGTGACCCCTAGTAAAAAAAATTATTGTTCTCCCCTTATCTAGAGGTTTAATCTGCCTGAGGAGTTCATTGCACTAGGTAATGTGCACATGTGTACGGAGGGATGGTCTCTACCTCGGAGAATGTAGTCTAAATAGACAGTTCTGACAAAGGGAATGTGGAGAAGTAGGAACAAAGAGAGGAGGAAAGTTAAACAGCAAGTTAATAGCAAAGCTACTGAAATGACCATATCGATTTCTGAAACAGAGACTTGAATCCATGCTGCCAGTGTGCAAGATCAAGTGAAGGTTGAGAATGTTTAGCACTCTGTTCTTTTTCAAACAGAAATGGAATATCGTTTACAATCTGGGACCGGTGGACTATTTATGGGAAAGAAGATTTCACTCTGCTGGACTTCATAAACGCTGTCAGAGTAAGACTTCACTTACTGGAATGGCTTAGTAGAGCGTGTGGGGAAAATGGCTTTTCTTTTCCTGGCTCATGTCAAGCACTTACTAATGCCAAAATAATTCTTCGGAATAAGTGCATGTTTGCGTGGCCACTGATCAGTTAAGCAGAAAGGTTCTCTGACATTGTCCTGGCAGTCAACTAAATATATAACAAGATATAATCAAATCAAATTCAATAAACCATCGGTCAATTTTGTATTTAACACATGGACATTTTTCTGACTGGGATGATGTTGCTCTTTAGAAATGGTTCCATTCTTTGGAGCCAATTGTCTGCTTGGCTGGTGCAGTCTGTTAAAATTTGCATTCATGGATTGTAGGAGAAATACGGAATAGAGCCAACAATGGTGGTCCAAGGTGTCAAAATGCTGTATGTTCCTGTGATGCCCGGTCACATCAAAAGATTAAAGTTGACGTAAGTACTATTGGTGGTGTAGAAACAAATGGGGGGATTCAGGGATAGGACCTGGTCCATTCCCTGTACCTTTCTCCACTCTGATCACTGCTTGCTAGCCCACCCATGTGTAGAATTCCCATGGGGGCTGTCACTCACAGAAGAAATGGAGGTTACTTCCTGTAACTGGAAGTTCTTTGAAATGGAGGATCTGTATCTGTATTCCACTACCTGCCCTTCTTCCCCTCTGCTTTGGATCCTGAGAATTGCTCTAAGAGGAGGCATCGAACTGTATTACCGCTTGTACCCATGGTCGGTGACACAAGGGAAGCTACTGCACGTGGCTCTGGAAAATCTCTGGACTTGGGCACGTGGTGTGTTTACGCACCCACGTGTGGGACACAGGTGGGGTCACACCTCTTGAAGAATCCCCAGTTGCAGTAAATAACCGCTATAATTGTGCCCTCAGTACTCTGAAAATAGAGGTTATTTACTGTGACTGGGGATGTATTGTCTTTAACCATATGTCTCGTGTTGGACTTCATTTCTGGTAAAAAAAAAAAAAAACAAAAAAACAAAAAAACACCCACACCCCACTCCCCATAACATAGGGTAGCTCAGCTCAGCCGGCTCTGTGCTGTTTTTCCTGCTCTTAGAAAATTTGCCTTCCTTTCTTTGCAGGATGCAAAAGCTTATGAAACCATCAGCTGATAAAAAATATGTGGATCTCACAGTGTCGTTCGCTCCAGAAACAGATGGAGACGAAGACTTACCAGGCCCTCCAGTGAGATACTACTTCATCCATGAAGACAATTGATGGTAATGCTACTGAAGTCGCTCCAGGACCATTTGCTTTGAAGGGAGTGTGCTAATTTTGGCTTAAAACAAGTAATACGTATTTCTTTGGTGACGCCTTAATTAAACAGGCATGGTTGAAGTCAGTGAATGGAACTGAAGAGGCCTGTCAAACTGGATTTACTGTTCGCCTGTCCCTACTCTCCTCATACATCTGTCTGTTCAGAAAAAGGGTTGGAGGTTTGCTGAAATGGAATATCATGTATAATTTGTACCACAAAGAAGAGATTTTTATTAATTTATGGGGGAGGAGGGGAGAAAATGGCAAACCTCGCATCTTATTTCAATATGCAAGACAAATGTTAAATGGGGGGAGAGCAAGAATTGGTGAAATTATCATTTTATAACGTGGTCAATAATGTTTGATGCGCTATTTCTTCTTCATCTCTTCTAAAATTGGGGTGGCAACCACGTAATCTGAGCATTAGGCCAAATTCATCCACAGTGTAATTCCATTAAAAAAAGCAAATGAATTTGCCCCATTTACATTGTCAGTGTTCTCTTCTGAGCCATTGCTGTTACTGTAAGTCGGAGCAGTTACCTTATGTCAGCCTCGATGTGGAAACAGCGAGGGTGTAAATTCCCTTAGCGCCATGAAGTGAAGTGAGTTCTAACAGTTGACTTCGGCCCCAGGGTTGCAATGCGGGGACAGTGAAGTAGGGCGAAGGCTGAGCTCTGTTGGAGGAGAGCTGTGCCCTTGTTCTCCCAATATTGCTCTTCCACTTGACGAAGAGGCAGGTGAAGTTGTCGCTTATAATGTTCTGCCTCCAAATTAAGGGCACAGTGGCAAAGCGTTACTTTTTGAAGGGGAAGGCCCAGGAGGGTATTCTGCGTGCTTCCTACCAAACCTTTCATTCCCGTTCTTTCTTCTTTGTGCCGTGACTGTAGAACAGAGGTTCTCAAAGTGTGGTCTGCGACTGTTTTGCGGGTGGGCCGCAGACTCAGGGCTTGACACCCACCCTCACCCTGCAGAGGGGAGCCCGTGCTGGTGCTCCAGCCCCGCACGCGCCCCCTCGCGAGGTTGGAGTGCCAGCACTGGCTTCCCACTGGGGGGGAAGGATTTATGTGCGGGAGGAAGCAGCTCCGTGTGCTAGGGCTGGGGGAACAGTAGCGCAGGAAACTGCTCACCTGGAGGAATCATGGCCAATGGGAGCAGCAGGGGGTGGTACCTGTGAGCAGCAGGAGGCACGGAGCCAAGTCAGCACCCCCCATCTCTTTCATGCCCAGATCCTGCACCCCCCTCCCGCTGAGACCCTGCAGCCTTCTCCCGGCCAGACCCCCAGCCCACTCCTGCACCCTCCCTCCCTCCCTGACTCCTCCATCCCCAGCCTGCTCCTGCACCCAACCTCCCACCCAGACCCCACCCCCTCTTAGCCTGCTCTTGCACCCTACCTCCTGGTCAGATCCCCACCTCCTCCTGCACCCATTTTGTCATCATGGGGGGGTGGCTGGTGGTCTGCGGAAAGGTCTCCATTGAGTGGGGTGGGCTGTGGGCCAAGAAGTTTGAGAACCGCTGCTCTAGAAGGAAGCTTTATATAGCATGTCTTTCACCACCCCCACACATCTGAGTGAATTGGAAAATTGAGTTTATCTTGGCCACAATCTACAATTCAGGCAGCTAATATCTGATAGATCCATTTAATTCAGTGCAAATAAGGAAATCATTTTGGCTACGGCAAGAAGTAGAGAATGCACCAGTGGCAGAATTCTTCAGCATGGATGCAGTGTACAGGTGAGCTGGAGTGAATTGCTTTGCTGACTATGGAAAAACTCAAGCAAGCGAGTGGGGAACAAAAGTCTAATCTATACCCTCGCTCTGGACGTTAGTGTCATTATTCTTTTTGCTTTGGAAATACAGTGAATGCAAACTCTCTCCTGCATGTGACACCCAACTTGCTCTGCACTATAAAATCAGTGATGTCAATGTATGATTCAGTTGACTGCCCTTTAGGAATATCTTGGAGCCCAAAATATTGGATAATTGTGCTTGTTCTCATTCTCTCTTTCCTCCAGTGTGTTTATTCAAAAACAAAATATCAGGATGGTTGGGCATTTGGGCACCAAATATGGATTGAATTTACAAGCTGGAATCCACTAAAATTATTCCAATATTTGGGAATAAGTCTTAAATATAATACCTCTTTTTTAAGGTGTATATATTTTTTACTCTTAACATAGCTTATAGATATTTTATATCATAAAAGATTTGGTTTGAAACCCAGCTTGTTTATTTAATTTTTTTTTTTTTACAACTTATTCTTTAAAACAAAAACAAACATTCTGTAAAACAGATAAGAGGTGAATAATAATTGACATAGGGCAAAAAAGGAGACGGAGAAGACTGAGAATAAATATCTGCTTCTAAGAAATGACTGAAACGTGTGTTTTTCCCCCCAGAAATAACAGGGAGTGTAAATCCCAAATGAAATCTATGAGATGGGTTTTATTTAAACATTTGGGGCAAACATAAAATACTGTGAACTCTGAAAGTCGGGGGCTGGGAAACAATAAAATGTAATTTGAGTAACTAACTTCTTTGTTTATTTACTCAGCATGAAAGCGGAGTCGGGAATGTGAGCTGGATGTTAGCATCACATGGAACACTTTGAAAATAAGGAGTCTGTAAAAGTCTGCTAGACCGGACATTTTCCTGACTTAGATCTGCTGGGGTCTCTTCAGGGTTCAAAGTCGTATGCCGATGTAACATGCCAAGTGGCCTTTGTTAACAGCTTCCTGTTTCCTGACAGTGTGTAGTTGCATGTTGTGTTGGCACTTGAAAACAGGACTTGCTCCAGCATTAAGCACTCATACACTTCTTTGTGAACTCTAAATATACGGGGAGCAGGAATTGGGGGGCCAGTATTAGCAACACATGGATACATCCCCACATCTCTCAAACAGTGTGTGTCCTTTGGATGTCTGTTCTGTGGATGATTTCTGCCTACTAGGCTGATCTAGTTGGAACAGTGTGTATGCTAGATGGTTGCGCATTCTGGTGGGGTATGTTTCTCTCTCGACTCGTCTGAACACAGGCTGATGAGAGTAGATTTTTAATTATCAAATGTGAAGAGGACTTAGTATGTGACAAATACGTGCGGCCCCACTAACCAGTCAGAATGGCTCTTCATCTTTTCTCACATTAAAAATAACCTGGACTACCGACAAAGCGGATGAGCCTCTTTTTAAGTGGCGATGTTTGAGTGACATATTCATCTCAGTGACATGTTGACCCTGAGCCCTAATGACGACACGAGCTATGCTGGTCACGTCAGCAATTAGCACGTTGGACATAACAGACACGGATGTAGTGAAAGAGAACACAAATTCCGTTAGTTCAGTTCACAGCAAATTGCAGTGCTGGGCGTTGCAAACTGCTGCTAAGTGACGCTGCCCAGAGAGGCTGGTCAGCAGAAGGACCCTCTTCTGCGTGCACTGCAATAATGCATCGGAAATGCTCCTTTTGGAAAGTGAAGTTGCTCGCTGATACTTTGGAAAGCCACCGTCCAGCACAAAGGCTACAGCAACGTTCAGTGTGCGCTCCCTTATTTCTCCATCGGGGCCAGACTGAAGAGGTGGTGGGGAAAGCACCTACCAGAGCTGAAGATTAGTTCTGCCATAGTGAGGGCATTACAGCCACCTCTTTTTACTCCCACGTGCAGGCTGGGGCTCCTTCAGCTGCTGTTAGATGCTCACGGTGACTCTCTAAGCTACGTCTGGCTAGGTGGTTGTGACCATTCCTTGTCTGTTGCCTCAAGTTCTTGCTCTACAGCACACTGTCCCTTGAATCAAGTTGCAACCTGGGGTTGGTGCAAAGTGTACCAGCTGCAGCTTCAGTGGGGAAACGCCACTGGCGATCGGTTGATTTCGAGTGGCGCTGATGGTGTTCGGTTCTGAACTCTGAGCACTCTAAATGGCCTGGAATCTTCCTACGACTGCTTCTCTCCCCCCGCTACGGTGCTGCTGCCTTACTGTCTGCTGCCAAAGCTGTTCCTGCTCACAGAAGTGGGGCTGCAGTAATGGGGGGAGCAAAGCCTGTAGGCCAGGGGTGGCCAACCTGTGGCTTGCGAGCCACATGCAGCTCTTCAAAGAAAAAATTGTGGCTCCCGCACCTCTTAAAGGGGCAGCGTGTTTCTGTCTGAAAGAGCCAGAACCAGAGTTGTGTTGGCCTGTGTAGACTTCAAAATGGCCACCTTCAAAGGGCAATGCCTGCTCTGCTCTTAAAAGGGCAAAAAGTGGTGTGTGTTTTTTTTTTTTTTTTTTTTGCTCAACAACTTTTTCCTCAGCTCTTTGCGCTGCTGTATCCACCACTATTTTGGCTCTCCATCTGTAACAGGTGGGCCACCCCTGCTGTAGGCAGACCTCTGAGCTTCAAAATTCACTTTCTTCTTCCTTGGTCCACATTAGCCCAAACTAAACTGTCGGGGCTCTCTGAAGACCATTCCTTTTGTCAGGGGATGGGGAGGGAAGGTGCACTGGTTAAGAGCTAGGGCTGGAGCGGGTTTTCCCCTCTTCCTGCCTTTGAGAAGGTTGCTGAGACACATGTGCCTAGTGCCGCAGAGATGGACTTTGCTTTGTATGAACAGGAAGCCTTAGGAAATAGATATCCAATGTCATGTGCCATAATTCATTGCACCAGCCTCTGAGCGTTGTTGATAGAAAGGGAGACTGCACTATTAAAGTTAGGAGCCCCCAGGGATTTCGGGGGCTGGAATGTGACTTTTCCTGTGTCTGTGTCCCTCCCACGTTCTCCACTTCACAGGGGTTGGGGTGCATGTTGTCTTTCACCCCGGTGTCGTCTTCTTCACTTTTTCTTTCAGCTCTTTGCCAAGAGTTTCTGGAAGAATGGGGAAAAGACTCGTTAACACTCGAGCAAAAACTCGGCATGCCAGAGCCAGGCAGCTTCCCAGCTTGTCAGGGCAGCCTGGTTTCTCAGCTCTCCCACTCTGCTTATTGGCCTTATTTCTATTCTAGGGACAATCTATAGCCTTCGTTGGGCCAGATGCTGTATATGTACATACCCACCCTTTGTATTGTCCATATTCATTTGCCATAAACATTAGGGATGTGAAAGGTTAACTGGTTAGCCAGTTAGCATTGCCTTTACCAGGTGGTGCTTACCGGTTCTGGTTAACCGGTGGGGCCCGGAGCAGCTCCCTGCCTGCCTCTGTCCGTGGTGGGCCTGGGCATGCGTCACCAGCAGGGGCTGCTCCAGCCCAGTTGTAATGGGTGAGGGGGAGGGAGTTGCAGGCTGGAATGACTCCCTGCCCGCCCCCCTCTAATTGGTTAACCAGTTAAACATCACATTTAACCAGTTAAAATCCCATTTAATTGGTTAGATACTTCATAAACACTCCCCCAGCTCCTGTCTTCACCCAGGACAACAGGTGAAGCCGGAAGGAGATGACGGAGCTATTCCAGCTGTTATATTGTGCTGGTGGGGCAGGAGAAGTGCCTTCCAGCTCTCGGTGCAGCGTAGCAGAGCTGCGCTATGTCCACCCTGCACACCAGGATCTGAAGCTCATGAGCTACTGTCCCTAATGCTGTCATAGGTCAGCAAAAGCACTTTTGATTATGACAGCACGATTTTTAAACCTGTTGCTTTTCACTAGTTTTTGTTCTTGCACTTTCCCTTAGCGTGGTTAATGAACGTCCTCGAGCCATCTTGTCAGCACTGCACGGTCTGGTTCCTCCCGCAGCAGAGGAACCAAGCAGATTAGTTTTTTAATACATGAAATCCTTTCCCTTGGCTCTAGGCGTCGATGAAGGTGATCCTTACAAAATCTAAGTCTGGGGGAAAATGTGAAGTCAGTGTCTTTAAGCACCAGCACGGTAAATGTCCAACGGGTGTGGTTAGTAGTAAATATTTATATTGAGGTGCCAAGAGCCCCCGTTGTGATTGGGGCCGATTGTACCAGGTGCTGAACAGAGCGCTCCTGGCCATGAAGAACTTTAAAGACTAAGGAGGAGGAGGATACCACATACACGCAAATAGGGTGAAGAAGTGGCACCGCTTTGTCAATTAGAATGTAATTTTTTTAATGGGTTAGGGGAAGAGAATTGGAGAAGAGTCACAGCTGGTCTGCCAGGATCAGAATTCTGGCTTTTGAAAGCACCCTGGTAACGGTGAGGTTTAACAAGGACGCATGGTTAGGGGCTGTTCAGATTGTCAGAGTTTTGGCAACGTCTGAGCGGCAGTGTGGGGGAGAATGCAGGCAGACGTTTAAGCTGTGTCATGGGCTCTAACGACTGGTAGAGCGACAACGAAAAGTATTGCCTCCTCTCCCGTCTCCCTCAGAGCCACAGTGCAAACAACTGACCGTGCAACTCCCCCGACAGGGCTGTCAGAGGGGATGCCAAGGGCCCGGATGAGGTAGCGTCCCGGAGAGAGGCGGGGGGAGAAGGGAAAGGTCGAGTGAGGGGGAGCTCAACAGTTGGACGTGTTGCGTTTAAGATGAAGTGTTGGGAAGATACGGCCCAGACGCCTGACAGGATGATGGGAAATAGTTCAAGGAACCCCATCCAGACTTACACTGCACTTCCTCACTGCCCCAGAGGACGCATCGTCTCAGTACTCATTTATGTGTCTCCCCAGGAGCTCACCTGGTATTCTGCTCCCGGTGGCCAAGCTGGGCCTTTGGGGTGAGTGTCTTACAAACCAGGCCTTGTCTGGCATGTGCCCCATTAGTGTCACTGGTGGTGCTCAGGAGCAGCCCGAGGTCGGCTGTGGCAGCTGGCTTCCCCATGGCCGTCAATGACCGTGACGTCATCATCGGGCACCCGGGCCAGCGGTGCGCTCTAGGCAACTGCCTAGTTTGCCTAGGCTCACGGGCTGCCCCTGGTGGTGCTGCAAGGGTGTAACCCCCGGGAATTAAATAGACACAGGTCAGGCAAAGCCATGCTAAGTTGCCTACACAAGGGCTTTGCCCAGGCACCACGCAGGAAGAGCAGCTGCGATTGGCAGGGCCGAAGATAAGTTCCTTCACCCAGGTGGCCGCAGCACAGTTCCCATGTGCCACTCTGGGCTGATCGTGTCTAGGGTGTGCGGTACACGGCACATAGCCCAGGCAGTCCTTGGCCTCGCTGCTGAGACTGCCCACAAGTGTCAGTCAGGGACAGCTGTGGGCCCTTGTGTCTAAAGCCAGGATCCCGGGAGAACTTCACCACCACATTGGTCAAGGTGTGGAATATGTTTTAGTGGAGCAAATCGAACCTGCTGTGATGCATCTACGGCACATCCCTCCTGTGGGGGAAAGGCAGAGAGGCCTCTTCCCTGATCTGTCCCCCACAGCATGTGATTCTTCCCTTCCCAAAACACTCTCCTTCCTCTGTCTTCCAACCTAACTTTCAAAGGATCAGAAGGCCCCAAAAGCTGTCCCGTCCTCACCGTGCATGTATCTGGCTACAGGATACTCCAGAGGAGGTGCTGTTACTTGCTCAGGCATTGGGCTTCTGAGAGTCTTCGCGCTGGGCTGAGATGCCGGCGCCAGGTGCCTCTCTCTTGGGGTGGGCTCCAACGAAAGTCTAGCTGCAGAAACAGGACCGAAGACTGAATGTTCCCCTGTGTGTGGGAGCAGTCTCTTTCCTGAAGATCCTAGCCTCATTTAGTAAGAGTAAAGGAATGTGTACACCCATGGTTGGCTGGTGCCAGTTGGTTTGGGCTGCAGGCCTGTTTCATTGCTGTATAGACTTCTGGGCTCGGGGTGGAGGCCAAGCTGGGGGACCCACTCACTTCCCCTGAACTAAACATGGCTTATTGCAGTTATTTTGTAGTGAGAGATTGAATGACTGGATAGCATTAACCCCTCCTCTCTTTAAAAGTCTCAAAGGGGTAGCCGTGTCAGTCTGTAACTGCAAAAAATTAGTAGTCCTGTAGTACCTTAGGGTACGTCTCCACTGCACGGCTATTTCGGGATACCGGAGGTATCCCATGTCTGCACAAGCCGTCCATTGTTTCAAAATATTTTTCGAAATAACGGGCATGCTATTTTGCTATCCCGGCAAATCTCGTTGCATGAGGGATGGCTCAAAATAGCGTGTTATTTTGAAATATGGCGCTGTGTAGATGCTCCAGATTTCCGAATAAGCTATTTCGAAAGAGATTTGATTTCGAGTTTAGGGTGCAGTGTAGATACACCCTTAGTGACTAACAAATATATAAAAAATAGGTATGGTATCGTGAGCTTTCATGGGCAAAACCCACTTCCTCAGATAAGTAGAGTGGAAAGAAAAGGGGGGACCCTCATAATTTATAACAAAAAGGGGGGGCAGTACCTGTCACTTGTAGTGCTGGTGCTAATGAGGCTGTGAGTGAGCTGGAAATGTCCCTTAGTTAGCTTTTGATGTCAATTGGGTGTTGAATGTAAGGAAAGCTGGTGCTATAATGACCCATCCAGTTCAGGTCTTTGCCCAAGCCATGAGCATGCGTGGGGTCAGATTTGCTTATGAAGGCCAGTTGTGCACTCTCCCTTTGGAGTTGGTTTTCGGTTCGTCTCTAAGGTGCTACAGGACTCGTCCCCTGTTTGTAACATTGTTGTGGTTCGGTTGTTCAAAATATTCAATCCACGTTTTATGCACACACATTTCAGCCCGCTAGGGACTGCCTGCAACTCAGCTGCCGGTAGTACACCCGCTGTGCAGTAATGCCAGGTAGCAGCTGGAATTGAGAAGCTGTGTTTCCCTGGAGGAAACGCACCACATACCCAGTTTGTTGTCATACGTGTGTGAGACAAACGGCATCAAGCTCCCCCGGGTTTCCTTCAGAAAGTAATCAATGACGTCACGGAGGCTCAGGAGCGTCACCTCGGGAACAGAAAGGGGGGAGGGTGAGAAGTTACGGTGAGCTACGTTTTGGGTCAGAAACGTCAGCTGGTAAAAATTTGGCCTGGAGCTGGATCTGGCTTCACCACCAATGCAACGTGTTTCAAGGGCCACCTGTTGCAAGCGCAGGGGAAACTGGAGCTTCCCGGATCATGCAAATGCGCAGGCCACGTACTGGCTGAAAGTCAGCATTGCGAGTTAGGTACAGTGCAGAAGGGGGCGTATGCAGGGCACTGTGGGGGCTATGCCCCCTAGGCTTGGGCCTGGAACAAGGCTGCTCACAGCAGCCCCTCCCACTGCCTCTCAGTGCACAGCGTGGCTCCAGCCAGGCTGCAAACAAATGGGTGTGGAGCTGCTTTTGGCCCCAAAGAAAGCCAAGTGCTGGTAGAACACAGCGTGGGTCCCTCCCTTGTTCCCGATCATGGGTGGGGACATGACACGCTCCTAAGAAAGCACTGTCTCTGGAGTGCCTGCCCTCTTCAGACCAAAGCCAGTCTAGGCAGGCTCTCTGATCCTGCAGTGAGAATTTGCTGGGGGGAGGCCACCTGCATTTGGCCTTTGATTTTCATCTTTTTGTAGGAGAGGCGGAAAATGAGCTGAAAGTAAAATGGCTGCACAGGATGTTCCTCCCCTTCTGATCCAGCAGCCCCAAAGGCCGTTCTCTGACTAGCAGGAGGAGGTGCAAATAACAGAGAGATGCTTCCCGGACCACAGGTGAGTGGAGATCCACGCAAAGGACATATGCTCCCTCTAATGGCCAGTGAATAATTAATCATCGGAACAATTTACCAAGGGTGGGGTGGTTCTCAAGTCGCTGACAATTTTTACATCAAGCATGGATGTTTCTTCAGAGATCTGCTGGGGGGTTTATTGTGGGGAAATTCATTAGTCTGTGCTCTACAGCAGGTCAGATTAGACTATTACTATTGTCCCTTCTGGCGTTAGAGCCCACGGAGCAGACAAACCCCGCTTGTTGTTCTGCATTTCTATACGCTTTCCAGCTTTCTAAGACGGACCCAATACCGGCCTTTCTAGTTCCAACACACAAACACCCACTTACTGATCTTGCCAGTTCAATTTTGTAACCTTTGCCTGTGTTCACCACTCTGTAGTGCTTTATACATGGACCACTGCAACAAGAAGAAAGTACAGGATTACCACCCGGCTGTTAATAAAATACAGTATAAAGGAAAATGAATGGCGATGGCTGCAGGTTTCCTATCTTCTTTTAGATTAATGGAGATTGCCTATCTCCTAGAACTGAAAGGGACCTCGAGAGGTCATCGAGTCCAGTCCCCTGCCTTCACAGCAGGACCAAGTACCATCCCTGACAAATTTTTGCCCCGAATCCCTAAACGGCCTTGCTCAAACCACTGAGCTATCCCTCCACCGTGCATTTGATGGAAAGTTTCAGTGTTGTGTTATCAAACTGTTTTGAAACAGTTCATGTAAAAGTGACCAGCTAAGAGGGAAAATTTTGGTTTGTTTGCTGTTTGGTTGCTTTGATGTGTCAAGCAGCAGGCAGGGTATTTTTTTAGGTTTTTGTTTTACTTGGGAAATCCCAGGAATCACAAGTTTTGCCTTCCCAGGCTTTGCTCAAGGAGACATTTAGGGATAGGGCGTGTTTCATTTTGCATTCTGTGAGTTCTGGATTGAAAGGGCAGGGGTGCTCTGAGATGGCTAACAGTGCAGGACTGGAATCCCTGTTCTTCCACAGCAGCGGTGATAGCAGCACCCACTCTGGGCAACAATTTGGAAGGGATTTCTCAGTGAGATTCCCCCTTTTCTCAAGGGAGGGGACAGTCACAGCCTTCTTTTTTGCATAGCCCTTAGCAGGCACGGCTGTCTGTGATTTCAGTGCTCACTTCCTGAGGACCGAAGTCGAAATGAGTTAGGTCCCAGGCATTTCGTGCTCAGCAGCTCACGAGTGAGATGCAGCCGCCACAGGCCTTCCAGGGCTCAGGGAGAAGGTGCAGCAACAGTTGTTCTACACCTTGTTTAGGTTGGAGCAGTGTCCCCTCAGAACCACTTGCTCTCCTTTGCGGACTCACGCAGTGCATTGTATCCACACACAGCAGGGCCCCAGGGGTGCCAGTGCTGGTTAGGTGAAGCAAGCTTTCAGCCTGGCGAACTCCTGGTTCACTCAGGACTAGTTCAGTGCTAGCAGGGATGGCACTAAAACGGGTCAGACAGTGCTCTCCGGCCTGTGCCGGGCTGGTCTTTTGAAATCTCCCAGAATTCACTGCTCCCAGGAGTTGTCACTGGCTGTGGGATAGGTACCCAGGTGTCCCTGCACCAATTTAGAACAGTGCTAGTGTGGATAAGGGGCAAATGGTGAAACGATTCGGAACATGCCTCAGCAAGGCCAGTAGGGGGCTACTCAACCTTAAATCAGAGCAATCTCATTGGTCCATCTAGGGAAGGGTCGGTTCCTCAGTGCGGACGCTGCTGCTATAGCCGGAGACGGGGGGATGGGAGAGGAGGAAAGTTCGGTGGGGGTTGTAGCTGACCTAAGGGGTGTTCACAGCATGTAGAGCATGGGATCGGGATAACACTGGAAACAGCAGCAGGGCCTAGGGATGGGCGGGGGGGATCTCTTGGAAAATAGTTTCTGGTTCTAGGTGAAAATCTCATAGAAAGCATGCCAAGAACTCGAGTCACCTCAGATTTCAGACTTGGATATTGATATAAATGTCCCACGCCATATTCCAAACCAGCACAGGAATTCTCTAGACTGGGGCAGAGGGACCCTTCTAGGCACCCGGCTGCCAAAACTCTCTCTCTCAGATCATCCCGATCACCACCTACTGGCAGGGGCGGGACTGCTAAAGTGGGGAGCCAACCAACCAAACGGGTCACACTTGAGTGCAGGTCACACCCACGCGCCAGGTCACATCAGCCCTCCCTCGAATTTGGCCTCATCACCCCCTGTCCTGGCAGGGAGGAAGGGCTCTGCCACTCTGTCATCTCCAGACGGCCCAATGCTCAGGCCAAGGGGGCGGTTGGGCTCCTATCCTGCGTGTGCCAAGTTCTCAGACATGGGGCACATGGGCTCCGGTTTAAAAAAATGCTGAAAAACAGCCATGTGCCCCTTTTCTCCCCCAGTCTCCAGTGCCCATGTCACCCGCCCAACCTCCCTGTGACTTCCATCTGCTTAGGGTCGTGGTGTAGTCTGCTTGCCCCGGGGGGAGGCAGAACAGGGTAGTCGCTTAAGGGAGTGAAGCCCGAAGAGGAGTGCAGGAGAGGTGGTTTTGCTACCTACAGCCCCACCACTTTATTTTGGGTCTCAGCAGCCTCTGGCTTTAAAGCTGTCCACGTGCTGAAATAGAACCAGGTGTGCTCGGTTTGCTGCAGCATTCAGTGTCACGAGCCATAACTCTGATACTGTGTTGGGTTAGACATGGCTCCAGAGCGCTTGGGTATTTTCTGGAGAGGGCTTGAAAGTGTAAGATTCCATGGCATCGCATACGAGATTTTTAAGGACCAGACACGTGCCCTCTGCCCATCTTGTTTGCCAGTGTGTCAATTCCCTGCTGCTCCTCTTCCCTTGATCCCCTGTTCAATGCCTCATCTGCCTCCCCCAACTGTTCCTACGATAAGGGACTAACTTCACAAACGACCCCTGGGAATTCTAAACTAGGCATCACATTGCAGCACCCCTCAATCAGCAGTTAGACAAACTCTTGTGGAGTCAACCTACTCGATATCCTGTCGGATAGTGACCGAGAAGTTCTTACTGTCACTACCAGGCCTCAGTATCAGGTTCCCCCACGAGGGATTCTTCTCCAACATCTCGATGGCTTCTTGCCGCGACACTGCATAGAAGCACCTGCAGAGGAGGGAGGCAAGAAGCAGCGTGAACACGCCGAGTTCCACCGGCCCAAGCCAATCCTTCGACACGGGGCAAAGAGCATGAGGCTGCATGAGGACTAGACCTGCCCCATCAGCCTAGTCACAGCGTATCCTGTCCCTTAGGTATCCGGGGCTGCCATTTGCCTATATCGCGTCAAGATGTCTCACACGGGAAAGACATGTCTCCCTCCATTTTGTGGAGGGAAGTCACCATGTTAGCCAATCGGCAGACTTCCAGACAGCTATGATTCATCCCTCTCGGCATGTGACATGGGGCCCAACTCTGGTGGGAGGCTGCGTAAGCAGCAAGGCTTGGTACCCAAAGCAAAGCGAGCCATGTCAGCTGACCCGTTTTGCTCACTCTGCTTGGAATACTTTGACTGTCCATCCCAGCAAATCTATGATCTCTTATAATCTCCCTGGAAAGACTGACATGTGACACTCCAAGGTGTGGTTAAAAAAAGCTTCCAGGAAAGGAGCAGATGGCCCACTTGCGCTTTAAACAAAATCCATTGAAACAGCAGGGACAAAAATCTCTGGCGAGTGGGGAGAGCCGAGATGAGTGTGGTGTCCACTCTGAAATGCTGCTTCAGTAGATCTGGAGTGACGGGCTGAAATGGCAGAATTCTCTAGTGTTCACAGAGTAAGCTTAAGCGATGGCTGAATTATACAGATGAGCCTGAACCAAACCCCCATATCCAAGGAACCCAAACTGTGCACTGAAACCCAAAGCTGAATCCAGAGCTAAACTTTGCAAATTAGCACTACCTCTGTAACGGGCGAAAGCAAAACCTGCAATTTAAGCCCATTGCTTCCTGTCCTACCATCAGAGGCTAAGGAATGTGTTAGAGTCCATTTTTTTTTGACTTTATAAGGTGGAGAAAAGGGCTAGGGAGAGGCTGTTCTAGTTTGATTTTGACAAATATAGGAACTGGCTGAGAATTTGAAAGTGGAAGGCAGCTTGGGTGAAAGTGATAGTGAAGTGGTAGAGTTTGAGAATCTAAAGAACGGTAGGAGGGAGAACAGCAAAATAAAGACAATGGATTTCAAGAAGGCCGACTTGAGCAAACTCAGGGAGTTGGTAGATAAGATCCCATGGAAAACAAGACTCAGAGGAAAAACAATTGAGGATAGTTGGCAGTTTTTCAGAGAGACATGATTAAGGGCACAAGAGCAATACTATTCCACTGCATAGGAAAGATAGAAAGTCTGGCAAGAGACCACCCTGGTTGAACCAGGAGATCTTGAATGATCAAAAAGGAGTCCTACAAACAGCGGAAATGAAGTCAAGTTACAAAGGATGAATATAAGCAACGCAAATATCTAGGGGCAAAATTAGAAAGGCCAAAGCACAAAACCAGATCAAACTAGCTGGAGACATAAAGGGTGATGAGAAAAATTTCACAAATACATTAGAAGCAAGAGGAAAACCAAAGACCAAGTAGGGCCGTTACTCAATGAATAGGGAAAAACCAAAAGAAAATGTGATAATGGCATAGATGCTTCACAGCTTCTTCGTTTTAGTTTTCACCAGGAAAGTGGGTGGCGAACAGATGCCTAACATAGCGAATACCAGTGAAAATGGGGTAGGATCAGAGGCTGAAACAGGGAAAAACAAGTTAAAAATTACTGAGAGAAGTTCCCAGGGCCTGATGAAATGCACCCTAGAATACTGAAGGAGCTGATTGAGAAGCAGGGCTCCCTGTAAGCTGGGCGTTTGTGTGGCCACTCAGCAGAGATTCCAATGCTGCCCAGCTGAGGAACAGAGTACCCACAGCTAAGTCTTTGGCTTCTGCACATTTGCACGTGCCTCGATGAACATAAAAACGTATTCCGCACATGGATGGAAAAGATTGGAGGGAACATGACTGAGGAGATATTTGAGCCATTTGCTATTATTTTTGAAAAGTCATGGAAGTCAGGAGAGATTCCAAAATACTGGAAAATGGCAAATCTAGTGCCCATCTATTTAAAAAAAAAGGGGGGGAGAAATAAGGACAACCCAAGGAATTATAGACCTGTCAGCTTAACTTCTGTGCCAGGAAAGGTAATGGAGCAAATAATTAAGGAATCCATTTGCAAAGATTATAAGGTGATAAGTAACAATCAGTATGGATTTGTCAAGAACAAATCATGTCAAACCAACCTGATAGCTTTTTTTGACAGGGTAACGAGCCTTGTAGGTGAAGGGAAGTGGTAGATGTGGTATATCTAAACTTTAATAAGGCTTTTGATACAGTACTACATGACCAACTCATATACAAACTAGAAATATATAACCCTAGATGGAGCTACTATAAGGAGGGTGCATACCTGGTTAGATAACCATTCCCAGAGAGTAGTTATCAATGGCTCATGGTCATTCTGGATGGGCATCATGAGAAGGGTTCGTCAGAGATCAGTTCTGGGTCCGGTTCTATTCAATGTTTTCATCAATTATTTAGCTATTGGCATAGAGAGGACGCTTATTAAGTTTGCAGATGATACCAAGCTGGGAGGGGTTGCAAGTGCTTTGGAGGATAGCGTCATAATTCAAAATGATCTGGACAAACTGGAGAAATGGTCAGAGGCAAATAGGATCAAGTTTAGTAAGGACAAATGCAAAGTGCTCCACTTAGGAAGGAACAAGCTGAATATGAATCAACAGTGTGACACTGTTGCCAAAAAAAAAAAAAAAAGAGAAAAGAGCAAACATAATTCTGGGATATATTACCAGGAGTATTGTAAGTAAAAAAGAAGTCATTCTTCCACTCTACTGCATGCTGATTAGGCCTCAACTGGAATATTTTGTCCAGTGCTGGGTGCTACATTGCAGGAAAGAGGTGGACAAATTGGAAAAGAAATTAAAGGTTTAGAAAACATGACCTATGTGGGGAGTCTGAAAGAATTGGGCTTGTTTAGTTAGAAAAAAGAAGACTGAGAGGGGACATGATAGCAGTTTTCAAGTATCTAAAAGGGTGTTACATGGATGAGGGAGGAAAATTGTTCTCCTTGATCTCTGAGGACAGGACAAGAAGCAATGGGCTTAAACTGCAGCAAGGGAGGTTTAGGTTGGACATTAGGAAAAACTTCCTGCCTGTCAGGGTGGTGAAACACTGGAATAAGTTGTCTAGGGAGGTTGTGGAATCTCCATCTCTGGAGATATTTAAGAGCAGGTTGTACAGACACGTGTTAGGGATGGTCTACATGGTGCTAGGCCCTCCTATCAGTGCAGGGGCTGGACTTGAGGACCTCTTGAGATCTCTTCCAGTTCTATGTTTCTATGAAAATCTCAGATCCAAATACCTTCCCTGAATTTTGATAGGATCTGGATTCTGATCACAACTTGGTGGTGTTGGCCCACCACTGTGGAAGAACCTGCAGTCACACAACAGGAGCCATGATGATCAGGGATTTTTATGACATGTTAAGTCCCCAAACCAAAAATGTACCCATTCTTTGCACATACACATATGCAAATGCTACAAGGAAACAAGCTAACAACTGTGGCTCTCAGTCCTTTGGCATCCTCTACTTTTTATGCTATAGGATATTTTCAGGCACTCGTTCAATAAACCAAAAGGGACAAGTGCAGTATAATGTTCAATGAGGAACAAAATACACATAAAATTCCATAAACAACGAGAAGTCCCGTGGCACCTTATAGACTAACAGATTTATTGGAGCATAAGCTTTTGTGGGCAAAAACCCGCTTTTCGTCAGATGCATAATAAAATTCCATGCTACTCATGATAAGGTCAGAATTGGAGCCTTGGTTTTGTTTGTAAGATTCTATATAGGAAAATTTAAAATGCCCCAAAAGAAAAGGGAAACTTCTAATCAGGCTTGTCCTGCTGAACTTACTCCGGCATAGTGTTCAGTGTGTTCATGTAGTCTCCATTGTTTGATGCTTCTTGGCTCAAAGAGGCACTAGGTGTCTGTTTCATGGCAGTCCTCCTTTTCTTTTCTTTCTCTAGCACTTCGTTCAGCCTAATAAGCTGTCCAGGGAGCAGTGATATACACGCTGGAACTGCCAACTGATAAGCAACAAAAATTAAAGTTGCAAAAGAAATGGAAGAGGCAGGACAACTTTGGTGGGTATTAATCACTGTGGCAAACCCAAACACCTCCACCACTGAACTAATAAAAGGTGACTGCAAAGTGGAAATCTCTCTTAATTTCTGGAGGGAGTAGGTGAGCATTGGCGGGTAGATGGAACTGCCTCGTGTCTAGTTGTGTCTTTGAATAAAACCCCCAAGTGATACTTCGCAAATGTAGCTAGATCAGTGGTCCCCAACCTTTTGGGGCTGCCAGGCACCCGGGGGCAGGGCCGCGTATGTGCCGCGCGCACAGGGCGGGGGCCGTGCATGCGCTGCGCACCTGGGGCCCGGGGCGCAAGAATGGCTCGGGCCGGCCCTGGTCACTAGGCGCGCATAAATGCCCCAGCGCCATGGCGCCCGCGGGCACCGCGTTGGGGACCACTGAGCTAGATGCTCACCAGCAACGTCAGTGATGGTTATATTGCATGTAGGCCTGTTCGTTAGGCCTACAGATCATATTGATCATAAACCATCTTGTTAGTCTTTAAAGTGCTACATAGTTCTGTCTTTTGTTTCAGCTAGCCCAGACTGACACGGCTGCATCTCTATCACTGTTCGTTAGCCTGAGAGAGAATGTTGGGGTTTGTTTGCCTGTTTGACTTTGGATAGCTTTATGTCCTTACTAATATGTGTGTCGCATCTGCCACCATCAGATGGGTTTATAACACAATGAGGAAAGATAAGGAATACAGTCCAAGCGTTGCTGGGTATGTACTAGTGTACACTTGAAAGCTTCACAACTCTTCTCCCCAGCCAAGGTCAAGCAGCCAGGTGGGAGGCATAAGGGAGGAAGGAAGGTATAAGAAACGCTGAAAGCCAACGAAACAGGGACTAGCCAAAACACAACCTCACTCCCTTCCCCTACCCATGGAATACTGAAGCCCCCAGAGCCAAGAGCTTCCAAAACAGACTGTGACCATAAACGGTGAAGGGTGATACCAGGCGTGAGCGCTACCGGTATAATTAAGCCTGCTAAAAGGGAGGAGGCAGGAAAAAGGAGAGCTCTGTTAGTAGGATGCAGTTGCTTGGTAACCCCAATAAACATTGCGCTGCCTGCACTTTGGACTCTGGTCTTCTGCTTTCTGAATGCACGACCAGCACTCCGGGAGGGCAGGGAGATCTTTAAAAAGCAAATGACGCCGTGGCCTGACTTTCTGAGATGCTGGGCACCCCCGGGCCACTGATTTCAACGGGAACGGTGGCTACGTAGCACTTCTGAAAATCAGTCGTATAGCGTGGGGTCATGCTTCAATAGGAAGCCCCAGGGCTGAGCCTCAGAGCCCAGGTCATGATGGTGAGGCTAAGACCGGCCAGTCCCACAGACTTCAATGAAGTTGTGGCTGAAAAGCCAGCTTTGAATTTGTCCTGTTGAATCAATAAAAAGCCACGGGTGAGAGAACAGAGTTAGGCTGGATTTGGCCTCCTTCCCTCCCGCCAGAGATTCTACATGAAGATCTGTGAAATCTAATCTGGTGGTAATGACTAACCCTCCAGCCAGGTGATTACATGAGGGATGAATTGAGCCCATTCATATTTTCTTGTTCCAGCTTTGCAAAGTGCTGTCCCACCAGGGATGTCTGGCTCCTGCTTCGCACAATACAAATATGCACATTCTGCTTGGGAGGTCTCTCTCACCATTGATGGAATGTGCAAATCGTAGGCTGCCCCGGTAAATCCCTTTCCCCCCCTCAATATTAAACTATTTTACTAAAAGGGCAAACACTGTAACTGCCCAGCTCCTGGAGGCACGAGCAGGTCCTCCCTCTGGCTCCTATGCACAGGGGCAGCCAGGAGGCTGTGCCCGCTGCCTCCAGCCCAAGTTCCGGTTCTGAAGCTCCCATTGGCCAGGAACCATGACCAATGGGAGCAGAAAGGGCGGCAGACAGGGCAGTGCTCAGAGATCAGAGATGCCCCTGCTGTCAGAAAAAACAAGGAGGGAAGATGACCGGCTAAATCTAGCCTCCGCTGCGGCCTGTAGAACAGTGTTTCTTAAACTTTTTAAGACTGAGGAACACCCAACAATGTTTTTTTTTTTAATGAGGAACACCAAGGGTTTTTTGTTGAGCAAAAAAAGGGAATTTGAGCAAAAAAAAAGGCGGCCATTTTGAACTCTGTTCTCTGCGACACACCTCCAACTGCCTTACGGCACACCGGTGTTCCCCGGAACACAATTGAAGAAACACTGCTGTAGCATCTTTTCACCTGTGAAGAGGTAGGATGACGTTGGGACGTCTCTTGGGAAGCACACCTCGTGGGTAAGGCCAACTTAGCAATACGGCAAGAGACGGCGTCCGAATACCAATATTGTACTGATCTGTTTTCTCTTGTGCTGAACCTATTGACTTTTCTGCAGTAGTCCAGGCTGCTATTGGCTATTTGATCTCTTGGGCATGTGTCATACAAAGCACCACGTGGTCAAGCGGTTGTCTGTACAACGCCTCGTCCGCTGAGAACCAGCCCTGAAGAGCTTCCCTACCTGTGTGACCGTGAGGATAAAGCTTTTCCACTCCTCCCCATTGTCGTAGTCTTTGACCTGAGAGAATAAAAAGGAGACACCGAAGAGTGACGCCATCACCAAGCACTCCCTGGTCTGCCCTGTGTGTCCCTCTCACAATCCCCTGGGTGTCTGCATTTTTCAGGTGACTTGGGCACCACTCTTCCCATGGGGAAAGTAAAATTAATTTCTTCCCAGTATGGGAGGGGCACACCAGCTAAGCGAGACCACGTTAGGAATGTTCACTGTCGGGTGTTGGTGTAAATGTGCAACCACTGGAAATTTTAGTGGTTACACGTTTACACGGGGGAGGGCAGGTGGGAGGGGGATCGGTTAATCATGTAATCAACTACGCGTTGACATCCCTAGACCACGTGATCTCTCCACGTGATTCTGCCCCACTTTCCACCGGGGCTCCCCTGTTTTCCCCCTCCCCCACCCATCTTGCTTGGGGGCACTCCGGCAGCGGGAGGAGCTGCTGGCGTTCTGCTCCTTTCCCTGCCACCTCTCTGTTCGGGTGACCAGGAGCAGTGTGGGTCCCACATTGCAACAGCGCACAAGTCAGGGGGCCTTTCCAGCTCCACTCACCTTCAGCTCCACATCCTCATTCGGCAGCATCAGGAGGAACCGGGCACCCCCCCGCCTTTCATCTGGATACACGTTCGCTATTGATGTCAGATTCATCAGCTCTAGCCTCTCGGTGTACTGCGAGGGGAAAGAAAGTCGGGGCATGGCATTCAAGCATGTCTGACAAAGCCAGCTGGTCCCAGCAGAAGCTCATTACAACAATAAATTGGCCCTCGAAAGCTCATCACCTAATAAACCATCTTGTTAGTCTTTAAAGTGCTGCATAGTCCTGTCTTTTGTTTCAGCTAGGCCAGACTAACGCGGCTGCATCTCTATCACTATATTACAACAAGAAAACGCTGGTTTTGTTTTTTTAAATTTCAGACTGGTGCCATTAACCTATGTGGCTACACACTGTCCTGTGTGTTTTCTTTTAAAAACTATTTTCAGCTACACTGCGCGTTTTGGGCAAACGCCTCTCCACCCTTCAGTGTGGATATACAGCACGGATTAGCTGTTGCTTAGTCTGTGCTTGTTCTACCTTGTGTTACAGGAAAGCCCACGCACGGAAGGAGTGAAGCACCGATGATCCGACTGCAATCCGTAGCATCCCTGCCATCTAAAGATCCCAGAGTTAACCACATTCCCAGACTGATTAGTGATTATGTGCGAGATTCACCACTGGTGTGTCCAGGTATCCCACGTGAAGGCACGTAGTTATTTTACTGAGTCAAACTGGCAGCCAAATTGGGTGGGTCTCGTTAGCTGCAATAGAGGAGCACAAAAAGCTGAGTTTCTTTGAGGAAAGCGCTAACTAGATGGTGGGACTGAGGTAGCCCTGCCTGAGGAACAGCAAACTCAACAGAGAGGGCAGGTCCAAAATATATAGGCCATGTCCTGCCAATAACCACATAATAGGATAAACTTAAAAAACAACAGAGTTTGGTAGCACTTTAAAGACGAACAACACAGGTAGTATTTGTTGTTTTTTCAGTTTATCCTCTACAGACTAACTCAGCTACCCCCTGAAGCACATAATAGGACTCCTTAAAGAGAATGAGTCCCTCTCTGCTCACCTGTAAGCAACTGACTCCACAGGTGGCTGGATGGCAGCGAACTGGCTAATCGCATCCAGCACCTGGCTCTGAGAAAAGCCCGGTTAGAGGAGACGACTCCCGAGAAGAGGTATTCCCAAGGAAGGGGAATGAGGAAGAAGCCTCCTAGATAGCGTCTCACAGCCAGGGGCGGCCCGTCCATATAGGCGAACGAGGCGTCGCCTAGGGCGCCAAGTTAAACGAGGCGCCAAATGGTGGCGCAATATCATTTAGGGGTTTGGAGGTGGGGGGCGCCGATTGCATGGTTCGCCTAGGGCGCCAGTTGCTGGCAGCTAGTCTAGGGCCACCCCTGCTCACAGCTATGGACTATCGGGAGAAGAGTTGCAGGTGGCAGGGAAGAAACCAAGGCTGAGACTTGGCAGAGGGCGTGGACGGGGAGGAGGGCTGATAAACTCAGAGGTGGTGTCTCCTGGCTGAGAAGCCTGGGGGCTGTTCAGTCAGACGTTTCTGTGAACTTCCCCACAGTCAATCAGATCCTTGGTAAAAGGGACACTGTGTGACATGCTAAAACCCCTCAGGCAAATCAAAGAAGGAGTCCCCCCAGGGCTCAGCCTGGCAGAAGGAGGTGCCTGCGGATGGTGCATGCTGTTGACAGCCCCATAAACTTGAGCCTGAGCTCCCCTTGGCTGTTCCGCCCCTTCCTGGCCTGCCCCTGCTCCAGGGGAAGCCTGGTGTGGTCATTTGGCTGCTCTGAGGTGACTTCGTGCCTGTATAAAGCAGCCACGGTGAAGCGGTAAAACTCTTCCCTCTCCCCTAAGCGTCCCCACACACGCCACTGGCAAGACGTTAGAGCTATACTGAAAAACAAGTAACGAAAGGTTAGAAAGCTGGGAGATGCACCCACAACACCCACCCCGCACTTCCTAGCTTCCGGCAAGCCAGACAGGAATTGCACAGCTTCATTCAACGTTCCCTCTAGCAGTTATCATGCTATGGTGGACCTTTGGGTGCACAGGAGACATCTAGGACTATGCAGGGGCCTGCTGGACTAAAAAATATCTGTCTCCCATTGCAGGGCCATCTCAGCTTGTACCCCCTGTGCTGGGGAACACGGTGAGGATGCTGCTGGAGTGCGGTGGAAACCTACAGCAAGACACTGTCGATTCTTTAGGGTAAGTATCTGAGAACTGCTGGTGTGAGCATCTTGCCCAGCGGCCTGCTGATTTGAACCGACCAGTGCTCTACCGCTCCATCCATTGGACGGAACTGTTGTTGGTGCAGCTGGAGTAGTGTCACTGAGCTCTGTGGGTTGGCGTGTTTAGTTTAAACGTCATGTTCTGCACTATCCTGTGAAGACTGCTTTAAGCAAGAGGGCTGTTATGCTTTTCATTCGCACCTGGGGGATCCAAAAGAAAGCCAGCGAAGTCAATGGACACACAAGAGGGTATACTGTCTGTGAGAAGAATTGGGCCCCTTACCTATAAAAATGAGTCTTAGAACAAAATCCCGGCCCACACTGGTCTGGGAAACTGTATATAAACCACACAGGGTCATTGTAAGCAGTTTCCACAATATTTCAAAGACAGATTCAGGGCTGACCTTAGGATTGATGGGGCCCTGTGCAGTCCTATTAAACTGGTGCCCATATGCCCGGGGGCAGCCGGGAGGGATGACAGTTTCTTAGAGCTGGGATTTTATAATTTTCAGCAGCACACTAATGAAATATTGTAAAGCAAATTTTAAACTAAGGTCCTGTAGATGAACACAGTAAATTCAGAAACTGGTGGTGTATACCAGTGGGTGGCAAATGCCTGTTCAAGGCTTCATTACCCCTTGAATAGTTCTTTCTTTCACAGGTTCAGTGTTTTGCTAATAGCTCTGGCAGGCTTTGTCACTTTTAAGTCAACTCGGGCCAGGTCTACTCTAGGGGATAAGTCTGAATGAAGATATTGCGTTAAGTGCGTAGCTGGTGTCGACGTACCTTCGCTTGAATTTTGGCGCCATCCCCACAGCGGGAGGTCGATGGGAGAAGCGCTCCCATGGACTTCCCCTATGCCTCACAAGAAGTAGGAGTACCGGTGTCACCGGGGGTGCCCTCAGCATTCAATTTAGTGGGTCCTCGAATACCAGAAGATTGACCTTCGGAGCATCGATCCACAGGTAAGTATAGATGTGGCCTTCCTCTCCGGAGGAAGCAGAATCACAGAACAGGCATAGGAAGAGGTGGGTGAGGGGACATTAAGACCCAGGGGTGCCCCAAATTTTTGGGTGCCCTACGCAACTACATATTCCGCGTATGGGTAAGGATAGTCCTGGACAGATTATGTCCATCAGGACGATGAAAGAACTTTTGCTTCATAGTGGCCCTCATTTCTAAGGTGCAAATGTTTCACTAGAAAATCAGCAGCTCTGAATTGGAGTAGAGTTTGGTGGACAAAGTGGTTGAAGTACCCATATGCAAGATGCAGAAGGTGTGTATATTATAACTGTACTGCACCTTCCACCTGACTGATCTCAAAACAATTGTAGGATGGACTCTCACAGGGCAGCTGCTTCTGAGGTAAAACATGAGGGGAGGAAAAGTCTTAGTCGAGGATACCTACGCAACTCCCCTGCTTTCATAAGGACCCACGTGCAACATGTTCTTGAAAGTCCCTGTATAGTACGTGGTGTGGCTTCCATTAGTTCTCATCTCAAAAGTGAAAACACAGACTGGCCTGAATGACTAAGAATCCTCTTTTTGGTAGGGGGTAGATGTAGGTTATTGGTATCACTTCCTACAGCGTCACTCAGCCTCTGTTACGGTGCTTGATATACGTTCCATGGGCTTCAAAGAGAACAGAAGGATGGGCGAGGCATTTGCCGTAAATGAGTATATAGTCCCTTCATGAAAATGACTGGCTGAGTATTTTTAGCACACACACACACACAAGCATATAGTACTACTCACTGATGGGGTTTTCTTATCCATATAAAAGAAAAGCGTCGTGCCTCTCAGCTCTGTCCAGTACTGTTGAAAATCCTGTTCGAAAAGAGCAAGTGACAATTTACCTGGAAAATCTTTTTAGCCCCCAAAGAAAAGTGAATGAAGTGCTGGTAAGAGAATTATCGTAACCCACATGGGTTTATTTCAGTGTGTTGTAGTTTGGTAAAGGTCAAACTCCCAGCAAATGAAACAATTGGAAAAAAAATTCATTGTAGGGCAGGATTTCAGATATATAAACCTGCGGTCTGAGTCGTTACTGAGGGTATGTTTACACTAGCTCGTTAGTTTGAGCTAGGTAGGCAAATGAGGGCAACTGGGGTTGCAAATGAAGCCTGGGATTTAAATATCCTGGGCTTCATTTGCATGTTCCCGAGCGCCACCATTTTTAAATCCCCCTTAGTCCGAACTCCGTGCCCGCGGCTACACGCGGCACGGAGTAGGTAGTTTGAATTACAGATCCTAATTCGAACTACCATTACTCCTTGTTCCTAATTCGAACTACCGTTACTCCTCGAACTACCTACTCCTGTAGCCGCGGGCATGGAGTTCGGACTAAGGGGGATTTAAAAATGGCGGCACCTGGGAACATGCAAATGAAGCCCGGGATTTTTAAATCCCAGGCTTCATTTGCAACTCTGGTTGCCCTCATTTGCCTACCTAGCTCGAACTAACGAGCTAGTGTAGACATACCCTGTGTTAGTCCAGTGTATGGCAGGGTAATTCTGTTGGCTTCAGGGGAGCTATACAAGTTTAAACCTAGAGCAACATAGTAGTGATTGGTGTTCAATATCTTGGTTTTGGTAAGTGACCAAGTATTGGTATCTGTATGGATTATCGATAACACTAGCAATACGTTGTAACTTCAGGGGGTAGCTGAGTTAGTCTGTACAGGTAAACTGAAAAAACAACAAATAGTCCGGTAGCACTTTGTAGACTAACAAAACATGTAGATGGGATCATGAGCTTTCGTGGGCACAGCACACTTCTTCAGCTGTGCCCACGAAAGCTCATGAGACCATCTACATGTTTTGTTAGTCTATAAAGTAATACGTTGGTATTGAGGACTAAATAGTTTTTTCCCCCTCATTTTTGTCCTGCATTTAAAACGTGTGAGCTCTGGCCTGGGGAAAAAGATGGTTAATATATTTTATGTTGCTCTCTCCAAGTTGCATTAAAAACAAGACTCGACACCAAAAACAGATGGAAAGGAGAGCTAGAATTGTATTTGTTCCTATGATATCGACTGTGAAGTAGAGGGAGGAAACATCTAGGACAAACAGCAGGATTTGAGTCATCTAGGACAAACAGCAGGATTTGAGTCATCTAGGACAAACAGCAAACTAGACTAAATGCACTTTCCTCTCATCCCTGTCATCAAGTCAATCTCTTATTTATTTAAACTGGTTAGGCAGTGAGTATCTGTCTAGGTACCTTCTGAAGATATGAATCGACCAAGATTTTTTTGAGTGTCTCAGCTTAGGCAGTCTGCTGAGTCCACCTGTGGCACATAACTAAGTGGACCCAGAGGCAATCATGTGGAATCTCCATCATTCAAACTTTTTGAAAGCAGGTTGGATAAACATCCATCAGGGCTGATCTAGGTTTACTTGGTCCTACCACAGCACAAGGGGCTGGTCTGGTGACTTTTTGAGGTCCCTTCCTGTTCCAGCCCTATATTTCTAGGACTCTCTAGCATTGACGTTAGTGGGAGATTTGGCCCAGGTACAGGCTGCCAAACAGTCATCAGATAGTGTCTTTATTAACCTGGGACAAATGGAAACTAGTGGAAGGCAAACAAATTGAGAGATCTTAAAAAACAGCGAATAGTCCTGCAGCACCTTAGAGACTAACAAAAAATGTAGATGGTCTCATGAGCTTTCAGGGGCACAAGCCACTTCTTCAGATGAAATTGAGAGGTGAATGCTTGCACATCCTGCCAACGTTCCCCTAGACAATCTAATCCCACAAAGATTAATATTAACTGTACTTGTTTGTTTGTTCACCAGTATCTCCCTCTAATCTAAAGTTAGAGTGTTAAACCCACAGGGACACTTTATCTACTTCCCCTTTCGCTGACAGAAGGCTATAAATCAACAACCAGCCCTGGTAAGGAATACTGCTTATTGTTATAAATCTTCCCTGTAATGAACATGCTAGTTAGTGATGGGAAAGGTTGCAAGACAATTACAATTAAACACCCGCCTCTCTTGTCTGAGGCAGCAGGAGAGATGCATATATGGGCAAGACCTTTCATTTTGGGGTTTTATGTGGACAGGCGGACAGAAAAAAGCAACAAACAGAAAAATACAAATATTGATGGTAAAAACAGTTTCAAGCTGTGGTGTATTTCGTGAACTGTCCATTAACAGTATGTATGCAGCCCCGTGCACAGATGTGTATCTGCTGCTACGTTGCCTCACTTTAACAGACAACCTCGCATGTCAGCTTATACTACTTTATTCTTAACATAAACAGATCCACCTAGGCTATGTCTACACTCGCGGCTTCTTGCGCGAGTAATATGCAAATGAGGCTAAGCGTGAAATATCGCCGAGCCTCATTTGCATACCTAATGAGCCACCATTTTTTTCAGAAGAGGCTCTTGCGCAAGAAGGAGCATCTACACTGCCCTTCTTGCACAAGAAAAACCTCTTGCGCAATGCCGTTACACCTATTACTTTTCAGGAAGAACGGCATTGCGCAAGAGGGTTTTTCTTGCGCAAGAAGGGCAGTGTAGACGCTCCTTCTTCTTGCAAACTCTTCTGAAAAAAAGGTGGTCATTAGGTATGCAAATGAGGCTTGGCGATATTCCATGCTTAGCCTTATTTGCATATTACGCGCGCAAGAAGCCGCGAGTGTAGACATAGACCTATTGTATTGGATTTCTAAAAAAAAAAATCAAAAAAATCAGTATTTTCATGTATAGGAGTGATCCAAAATGTAGGTGAAAATCAGTAAAACCTTTTCTAACATCTGAGAATTATTTGATTAAAAGCTCAAAAGGGGGGGGGACAGATAGCTCAGTGGTTTGACCATTGGCCTGCTAAATCCAGGGTTGTAAGTTCAATCCTTGAGAGGGCTGCTTAGGGATCTGGGGCAAATCTATCAGGGGTGGTACTTGGTCTTGCCGTGAGGGCAGGGGACTGGACTCAATGGCCTCTCAACATCCCTTCCAGCTCTATGAGATGGTATATCTCCATGTTATCATGCAGGTCTTAAATATGAACTAGTAAATGAAGATGGTAAAAGAGAAGCACTTTTGAAAAAGTACTTCTTTTTTTTGGCAAAAAGTGAAAGTTGCTCTCACCAGGGTAGAAACGACATGCCTACTAGGCCTGACAAGTTCAGATGTGCAGAATGTTTTCCCCAGACTGCCCCCTGGTATGGTGACTTCTCCCCTGTGTTCTTCAGTCTCCTCATAAATCTTTTCCAGAGTTCTCCAGAACCACTGGCAGAGCAGTGTGGTTCTCCCCAAAATATCCTTGTCATCTCTGATCCGTCTAGAAATGGGTTGTGCTTTTAGGACTGACAGCCCTCTTCCAGCTTCAGCCCCGAAAGAACTCATGAACGCTGGTAGACCCTATCCTTGGCTAGTAATTTTGCCAAGAATGGAGAAGTGGAGGATGAGGGGAAAGTTTCACCGTTTTCTTTAAGAACAAGTGGTATGATCCTTTGTTTTATTGAAAACGCCCTGGGCGACTGGAGGAACTCCCGCTATCTCTTTACTGGGAAAAGCTGGGAAAGATGTTGTTCTGCATGGTTGGGTGGGGTGCAAGGCGCCCTTCTGTAGAGCAGAGAAGCTGCATCCCAGAGGTTGCCTTCGTCTCCTCCCCACCACCCCAAAGTGCTAGCGGATACACAGAGAGAGGTAAACTGCACCAGGCATGAAACTGTTGACACCTGCTCCTCTCCAGCCCCCTTGCGGAGCACAGATGACGTATCTGCTTCGCCAAGCAGGCCAATGAAATTGGTAGCATTTCGCGGGGTGAATATTTACTTTTGCAAATGAGAGACCTGCTCTCGTGCAGCTACAGTTATCAGGCTCCCCATCTTGGATAATGTTCAAAGAACAGGGCTCTGATTTGCCACGTGCCACCCTCCCGCCACTGACGTTAGGGGACTCCCGGGGTGGCCGTGTTAGTCTGTAACTTTAAAACAATGAGTAGCTACAGGACTGCTCTTTTTTTGAAGTTAGGGGAGTTACACTGAGAGACAAATTGGCCCAATATTTTTATTGGATGAGAGAGCAAGAGATGTCTGTTGGATCTCTGTTCAAAAACCACCACACGCTCTTCCCTGTGATAATAAACAGCGTAAGTAGCAATAGTATTAACACTTCAGGATCTCAAAGCCTTTCACAAACATTCAGCTACTTTCACAATATCCTTTTGAGGAGGCTGGTCGATAGCATGGCTCTGTTTAATAGAGAAACTGGCATAGGCAGATGGAGGGACTGACCCTGCATCGCATCCGCAGAGGCAGTTTCTGGACTCCGCGCTCCCGGTCTCAAACAGCAGCATTTTCCAAACGGCGCCCTTGTCGAATGTAACATCGTTACTGTGTACGTTGAGCGTGAGAGACTTTCTTTTCAGAAAGGTGGCCTATGGTTTATATTTTGAGGTTCATGATGAAACCGTCATATTTATCGTGGGTCAAATCGAATGTTATGAAGCAGTGCGTTATCGGGGGAGAAATTCCTCCCCACATGGAGAGCTGGCACGAGGACTATGCACAATAATAGTCCTGCCTGACCCCCTGTTTTGAAGACTTAAGTCGTGCCCCGTCTTTATTCACGCCCTGTGCACAGGCATGAATTTGACCCTAATAAGAATGAGCAAAACCCATCCCTCTGCAAGCTCTGAAAGTTCAGGAGTGTCTTTGGGTCACGGGTCAACAGCGCTTTCCACCCACTTATTACTATGTAAGCTAGTCAGTGGGAAGTGACACAATGAAGCGATGTTTAGAATAAGTCTGATTGCCGCCAGCCATGTGAATAGCAAGAGGAGTATTTGACTTGTGGTTGCAATTTTCCGTGCTATCTGTTACTTTGCACGTGAACCACTGTGCTATTTTGATCTTTCAACCACGTCCATCCTTAGTAGTATGCAAGTCCTGTGTGCTCTCGGTCCCATCTACACTGCAGTTTCCTCCATGGTAGGAGACTTTTTTTTTTTTTTTTTGAGAACCAATTTTTATTTCTATAATTCTGATGGCTGGAGTCTCAATTTTCAAATAGGTTTTTTAAAAAAATCATCTATACCAGTGTTTCTCAACAAGGGGTATGAGTACCCTTAGGGGTACTCGAGAAAAGGATGGGGGGTACGTCACCACAACTGAAATTTGGAGAAAACTGAATTTTTGTTGTAAGTTTTACAGCGCTTTATTATTTTTGTACTTTTTACACCCAAAAATTTCATCGTCCTCCTGGCTACGATTAAGTTGTTTAAACAAATGTGTTGCAACGGTAGAAAAAAATTTTGTGGGTCTAAAAACGGTAGGTATTGGGGGTACTTATAAATTGTTTTTTGAAAACGGAAGCACTTTAAAAAAAAAAAAAAAGGTTGAGAAACACTGATCTATGAGTTGTAGTTTTTGGAAAATGATGTGCTGCCCATGCCAGTTAGCCTACTGGTGCCAACAGAAGTCATTCAGTAGACATGGGTATAAAGTGCCATGCAAACTGGGATCCTCGTGTCTCTGATTTGCCTGGCTCTGCCAATGAGAAGAGCACCCCAATGTTTACTTGGAGCTGAAAGAAAGGCCAGAAGTATGAAGAGGAGCAGCGAGAGACAGGAAAGTTGACCTATTGGTTGTGCAGAGCGCTATAGAAGTCAATGGGGAATCCATATGGGCATATTCTCATGAGGTTCTCTTTCAATGTGATAAACCAGGGGCGCTCGAACTTCAGTGCACCGCAGTCAGGGTTCCTTGTGCAGCCTCTCAGGAGAGATTCAAGTGCTGCTCAGCTGGAGAGCAGAGCACCCACAGCTAGGGTTTTGTTTCTACTGGTGGTGCACATTCACACATGCCTTGCTGCACATGACAAAATGTATTCCACACATGGATGGAAAAAAATCCATATATATATCTATGGAAAAGATTAGGGGAAACATGGTCTGCAATCCACTTCTGGCCACAAAAATTATGTCACAATCCCAGGTTGGGGACCAAAACCTCAGTCCACCTGAGCCCCGGGTTGGGGGTGAAGGTAAAGCCTGAGCCTCACCACTCTGGGTAGCTGAGGGGCCAGCAACTTGAGCCTTGCCGTGCAGGGTGTCAAGCTTTGGCTTCCACCTGGGTCCCACCAAATCTAAGTCAGCCCTGGAGCACCCACTGGGAAAAATCACCAGCACCAACCTCCTCCTCCTTCCCCACACTTCTGGCGTGCCAGTGGCCCCACTGGCTGGCTTCCTCCTCCTCCCTCCTAGTCCTTCTGGAGTCCATGAACAGCGGATACGTGGGGTTCAAGCTCCAGGAGGGAAAAGGGGGAGTGGGGGCGTGGGGGGCGCTCAGGAGGAGACAGGGAAGAGATGGAGTGGGGGTGGGGCAGAGGTAGGACACAGGTGGGGATCTGGGGAATGGGGGCCTATCAAGAAGCCCCCGGCAAGAAGAGAAGTCTTCTTGACCCCATTCAAAGGAGGCTGTGACCCACTTTGGGGTCCCAACCCACAGTTTGAGAACCACCCTGGTAAACTAATTGCTTTTGCTACAAAACGACGTTCGTAACGAATGTGCAGTGTCTATTTCATTTGTTCATATTAACCAGGCTTGGCCCGAGAACCACAAATCAAAGCCACACCCTTATCTTTTGGGAAATTTGACTCTCGCGCCAACTGCAAACCTCACAGCTTGGTCTTTATGAACAGCAGACGCACGTTTGAGCTGATATGTCAAACCCAGAGCTCCTGTCGCTCTGTTTGATCCTAAAAGATTGCCCATTAAAGCTTGGAAGAGGAGTATCCCATCTCCTGGCCCAGCGGTTCCCCCACTTTGGCCTGTTACATTGCCTATTTGCGTGCTAGTGGATCATCTTCTGTCCCTACAGCTGGCTGTCTTTCAGCCTGACACGTCCTGGAGAGTATTTCAGGATGAAAGTTGTTTCGTTACAATAATATAGCATGGGTTTGTGTGCTTTGTATACAAACATAGCACAATGACGTTTTTATCTTTCTTATCGTTGGTGCAAGACAAGGGCTTCAGCTATGCATTGGTCCTGAAACACCGAGATTCTCAAAAATGATCGTCTAAAAGTTAGGCTCTTACACCCCATATTTAGGCCTTAGGAAGTGACTAGATGGCCAGAGAAGCCGAACTCTGCCGTCTCCCCCGGACCTCAAGAGCTGACACCACTTATATTATTTCTGGCCATGTTGGTTTCTGAGGCACTGTGCTTTGAATGTAATACTAACCCTTTAGTGTAGCAGTGTGCATGTTTGTGTGGCGATAGGCTGCATTGGTCTAGGACAGGGCAGGCAATAGTTTTTTGATGGAGGGTCACTTCAAGAATTTGGAAAGGGGTCACAGGCTGCATTTTTCTACGATATTAATGGAGGCGGTGCATGGTTTGGGACAGAGTTTGGGTACAGGAGGGAGCTCTGGAGTGCAGGAGGGTGTGGGTTCTGGGTGGGAGTCTGGATGCAGGGGGGGTTCTGACCTGGGGGAGGGCTACAGAGCGGGAGTTTGGGTGCAGGAGGGAGCTCTGGGGTGGGAACGGCGGTGCAGGAGGGGGTGTGGGTTCTGAGGAGAGTTGGGGTTGTGACCTGGGGCAGGGGTCTGGGAGGGTGTGCTTGGTGTAGGCACTGGACAGGAGGCGCTTAGCTTAGGTGGCTCCCAGCCAGCAGCCCAGCAGGCCCCTCAGGCAGGCCCCTGGCTGCTGGGGCCAGCGTATGTCCCTGTGCAGCTCGTGCCCCTTGTGGGCGCCGGCAGCGGGTCTCTGCATGCTGCATGCGTCTGCAAACGCTGCCCCTGCTGCTCCAATTGGCCAGTTTCCAGTCAATGGGAGGCTGCAAGGGTAGTGCTGGGGGTGGGGGGCAGAGACCCCTTTCCTCCAAGGGCTGTACCACACAGAGACACATGCTGGCCCCAGCAGCCAGCTGCTTTGAGTGGTGTGTGGGGCCGCTACCAACAGGGAGCCTGTCCGCTGGGCTAAGGCGGGCCTGATCCAAATCTGCCTGGGACCATCTGCAGGAACCTCAGGACATATTTTGTCAATGGTTTATTTTTATTTGATTCCTTTCACTACCACACACATTCCACAACCAGCAATCCCCACTCCTGCTGAAATAACACTAGGAAAACTGATCTTTTCTGGTCACAGGCGAAACAATGACTGAAGTCTCTGTGCTTCCTTCAGATCTTTGAGTATGCTAAGATAGTCAAATCATTCATTATATGGTACCATAACATGTGCACGGTGCTTTAAAATACAGACACAGACCGACTCCATGCCCTAGAGAACGCATGGTTGAAAGCCCTGCTCCCCAAAAGGAATCCATATGGGTCCTATGTGACTCTCTTGGCAGGGTGAGGCCTAAGTTAAGAGAAGAATAAAGAGGTAAGAGGGATACAGTTGGATTGGAAACCTCTGCAAAACCAAAAGTTTGGTAATATTTACTGTTACACCCCCACTGCTCCTGGACATGTCTGACCTAACCTTGAATGGTAACCCCTGAGGTGTTCCTATTATTAAAAGTTTGGAAGGAATTGTAGCTGTATATCAGACCCCTCCCATTTCTGAAATTCCTCATCTCACTACAAGCTTTCTTGGTGCCCAAGGTAATCCTACTGCAGTGCTGAAACATTCTGGGTGCGTCTAGACTGGCAAGATTTTGCGCAAAAGCGGCCGCTTTTGTGCAAAAACTTGCCAGCTGTCTACACTGGCCGCTGAATTTGCGCCAAGAGCACTGACTTTGTAATGTACAAAATCAGTGCTTCTTGCGCAAATACTGACGCTCCCACTCGGAAAAAGCCCTCTTGCGCAAGTGTTCTTGCGCAAGAGGGCCAGTGTAGACAGGAAGGAATTTTTGCTTAAGAAAGCCCCGATGGCGAAAATGGCCGCCGGAGCTTTCTTGCACAAAATCGCGTCTATACTGGCCACGGATGCTTTTGCGCAAGAGCACTTTTTGCGCAAAAGCATCTGTGCCAATCTAGACGCTCTTTTGCGGAAATACTTTTAACAGAAAAACTTTTCCGTTAAAAGTATTTCCGCAAAATCATGCCAGTCTAGACGCAAGCCTATCTGTTGCCTGTACAATCTCGGTGTCAGGCACTCAACTGCTGGTATGTGAGCTAGTGACTCTGGAAAGAGAGTAGGTTCTAAATGATTTCACATATGGGGAGAACCTGAAAAATAGCTGCTGTTTTATTTCTGGACTGAGATGCAGCATGATGAAACTTCAACCAATCTGCCATGCTGGGATATATCATTAATAGTGATGTTCAAAAATACTGCTGTTCTAAACTTCCTCTTGCTGTATCGTAGGGAGAAAAAAAATGGTGGTAGTTGCTTTTCTCATAGTGAGATAAGTGTATCTCCTTCCCCTCACCATACTAAAAAAAAAGAAAGAAGCAAAAGTCTAAAGGTAAACTTATTTATGAAAAAGTTCACATTTGAGCAGTGATCAAGCACAGAAAATGTTCCATCTCTTATAGCTATTACTGGGTGGGGAAAAGGAGGATTACAATGGAAATTGTTTTGCAATATTAAATGTAATTATCTCTATCAAGAACTGAAATAAAGAAATCGGTACTAAAAAGCAGTCAGCGCATGTTCAAGGACCTGATTTGTAAATACTTAATACAGGTTGAACCTCTCTAGTCTGGCACCTTCAGGACTTGACTGGTGCCAAACCAGATAATTTGCCTAACCACAGGAAGTCAATGTTGTCTAGCAGCATTCCCAACACTTCCACTGCTTGCTGGGCTCTTAGGAGATATTTAGGGGTAAATGGGATGCCGGGAAACTTGGCCACACCCATGATAAGTGGATATCCGGCTCACTAAAATCATGCCGGACCACGGATGTTGCTGGACCAGAATGTGCCAGACTAGCAAGGTTTAACCTGTAATCATGTTCATGCATGCATAAAAAATCAGGATCAGGGCCTAAATGATTATCCTACCTCATTACTGTACTGTGCTTCCAAAATAGTTCATAAATAAATGTTCAATCGGTTAGGCATTATATATTGTTAATTATAGTAAGTCACCATCACGCTCATTTAAAATGCTATGTAACTAAGAATTTCAGGATTAAGACTAGTATCGGATAGTTGAGAACAAGAGAAACAAATCAAATTTTGCTCTGGTGGCTTAAAATGTAATTTAAGTGTTGCAGCTCTGAAATCTGTCTCAATCAACTTTTCTGTAGATTATAAAAAAAAAATATGATAGAGTACTGAATAATTATTGTGGTGTGTAAGGCAGTTGTTTTGATTATGCACATGTATAGAATATGCTGGAATTGTTTAAGAGTCCAGTGGTAAACCTTAAATAAACTTCAGCTTCAGAAATCAACATCTTTCTCTCTCTTTCTGTTTGTTATACCATTGTCTACAGTAAAGGAAATGCATGTCTATATGGAGAATATTATGTTACATTTTATATTTATATTATTTTATTAAAATTATATTTAGTTTAATATATATATATATATATATAACTCAAATCTGAAAGCAAAAGAAGTAGTTTCAAGTACGGGAAATATTACTTTCTGATGCAACAGCCAGGTCTTGTTTACGTACAAACTTTCACTGAAATAATTAAAGGTATGAATTAAAACAGATTTTCTGATTTCATTTAAGTCTGTGTGTGGATACTTACTTCAGATTAAGATTATCCTATTTTGATTTTGCTTAAATTGGTAAATAATTGACCTTAATCAAATTCTCCTGGGACACTTTTATTCTGAAGTAAGTGTGCACAAGAGCCCATCACTGCCATAAGGAAAGGTGAGAATTCAAAGAAGTTGAATTATTTCAGTGCAAGTTGAGGTGCAGATCAGACCTAAGGAACAGACTTCTAATGAGTTATAACAGTTTCTCAAGGAAAGTTTAATTGAGCATAGCTTTTTATGCACCTTACCTGGTACCGTGTACATCTGATAGATAGAAACCCTTCAAAGTACAAGGGAAGAGCAGTAATCCTTTGTCTCTCCTGGAAGATCCGTCGAGGGGCTGGTTCAGGGATTTTCCCAGGCTCTGCCATCCTGCCTCCACTCTGTCCCCTAAATCTTGCCTGTGTGCTTTTCTGCTGTCTATTCTTGCCTGCTTATCTTCAGCCTCTGGCAAAGGAAAGCTAACACTGGTTTGAGAAAGCAAGGTGACAGTACAAAGAGGAAGTCTCAGTGGTTACTTTTAAATAAACACACACCACACAGACCCTTTTCTCACTGTACAATCCGAGGAGGAACAAGATTAAATGGATTAAAGGGAAGTTTCCTAGCATGGTAGATTGTTTCCATCGTGCAAATGACAATTATGGCATTTCTTATCAGGATTATCATTACTGGATTTAGTTGGCGATCCCTCCCACAGATTCTGAACTCTTTACAGGTGACCTGCAGAGAGAGAGAGAGAGAGAGAGAGAGAGAGAGAGTGCCCATTGGCTTCCGAAATGTTTGTTTTGGCATTCTAACATTCTGCTTGGCCTTTTACAATATGAATGTCTGATGATTGCTTTTGCGGGAGATCTGGTGGAACTGTGACATCACAAGAGTGTTTGAGAGAGGGTATTGTTAGTGAAAACTGCTGTTTTGGTTATGCATCCAACAAAAAGGAGAACAACTTTCTTTGTGGAAAATCCATCATCCCCCACGTTGTCTGAACTTTGGGGGAGAGTTCCGTTTCCCTGGGTGACATTTTGGCCCTATGGAAGTCAACGGCAAAACTCATGTTGACTTCAGCAGGGCCAGAATTTATCTTCAGGTTTGTGTCTATGCCTCAAGAAATAACAGACACACCAAGGCATTATGAGATTTCCATAAGTAACAAACAAGCAAAAAGTATTTGAAGGCCTGCTCTAGAAAAAGGGAAACAACATTTGAAGGCCTGCTCTAGAAAAAGGAACACATTTCCCCCCCTTATTTTTGTGGGTTACCTTCAAGGCTCCTTTTCTGTTTCTCTGCAACGTTCATGCAGATCCAACAGAGCTTTAATATATGTGACCTTCTTGCAAGGCAATTTTTAGACTCTGCAATTGTTAGGCAAGGATAACAGAAAATCTGGTCCTTCCCAGAAAAATATAAAAGTAAAAATCTCTATTTTTAGTCTGCAAGCAATGCTTTTGTAAGAATTTATTAGACGACAGAATTTTTCTAATTGTGCTACTTTCGGCATATTTTTGTGGTAAAATGGCAGAACTCAACTCTACTGGGGAAATTCAGCAATGGGGCAAAAGTTTTCTGACATTCAATAGCCGAAGAAGGCCTCTACTGTAGATTCAGCCTTAGAAAGCCAGCACAATCTAAAACCACCATGAGTTCAAAACAGAAATGAACATGTAATAAAAACGGATGCTTTTTAATTATATTTTGACAGATTACAGCATGATTTATTGAAGGTTTGGACCCCAAAAGATTTTATATTTCAACTCAGAGGTAGACCCTTGAGGTCTAAAGCATTACTCTCTAAATACTAATAGACTCGTCTCACCACTTTGCTACAGTGTGTGCGTGTGTGTGTGTGTGTGTGTACATCATGAATGCAAAAGACTAGTAAATCAGAATGGAACTCACATTGCAGGGATGTGAATCACTACATTAAAGTGGAGGATGTTGGAGAATCAGTTCCTCTCTTTATTAACTCTTATAAGAATGCTTCTTTTAAATAAAATCACCGGAAACAGCATGTCACATATACAGATTCTCACTCTTTAATATAGTAATGCTCTGTTACAGAGATGTGATGATTATTGCATATCACTGTATGATGTTTCTGTAAGCAGAAACTCTGTTGTTTCAATAGCTCACTTGTTTAAACATAAAGGATTTGTAAACCTCTTAACTATTTCTAAATAAATAATGTTTCTCTTTTCAATTACTTTTTGGGTTTTGTTTTGAAGTGACTGTTCTCAGTGAGTTGCCTTCTCAGTTCTATAACAGTGTGTGAAGTATCAGAGGGGTAGCCGTGTTAGTCTGGATCTGCAAAAGCGACAAGGAGTCCTGTGGCACCTTATAGACTAACAGATTATGCTCCAATACAGCTGTTAGTCTATAAGGTGCCACAGGACTCCTTGTCGCTTTAACAGTGTGAGAGACAGCTTTCCCTTTGAATTTTTCATGTGGCTTTTTTTTAATATTATTTTTTAAAACACACAAACTGTAGGATATTTTGAACCATTTAAGAGGTGACATTTAGACCTGTTCAAAGTTTCTCTTTCTTTCGAGATGTGTCATCTATGATGAAACGTCATCCACGATACCTTCCGTAGCGGAAATGGTAATTTTCACAGTGAAAGAACTACGACCTGTTGCCCAAACCTTGTGACTTTGTGTTTTTTAATAAACTAAGCAAAACAGCAACTGAACAAACCGCAAATAAACTGCAGGTACCTCTGCACTATTGTTTCACATTTTCATAAAACTTAAGATTTTTCACTTGAGACATCTGCCTCTAGAAGATACCCCTCCCCCCCCAAAACCTCTGTTAAGATGCTAATCTATACTGTCTTGCACTATGGTTCTTTTACGCCACGCCAGTGGAGCAAAGGTACCATGAAGACAACAGAAATGTTTACCAGGAAATATCACTAGCACAGAATTTTTTTGCATGCATACTCCTGTCCATTTCATTTTAGGTGCGTGTGCTGGCCACATGCGCCAGTACCAGAAGTTTTTCCCTCAGCAGTATCTGTAGGGGAGTGATTCTGGTGATCCTTAGAGTGGCGTCCTCATGGTGTGATATAAGGGGGGGGGGCATGTGCTTCCCCCACCCTCTGTCTTTTCTTGCCGCCCATGATGGTGCACAGATCGTTCACTGCTCTATAGTGTTGCTTGGGTTTTGTTCAGAGAGAACAAAGTTGCTGTACATAATAGTAGTGATAGCACCTTAGCAGTAGTTAGTGTGTAAGTCCTGATTGTGATGGGGCATGTCCGGGTCCTCAGGCTTTGAACCCTGAGACCGCTGTAACTGTCCTGTGTCCATGGCCGACCTGCATAAGAGTTCTCTTCGGTGTCTCGGTGAAGGGCACAAAAGCATCAAGTGTTGCATCTGTAAACCCTAAGTGGAGGACTAAAAAGGAGCGAGAAATCGGACTCTGGGCACTGCTGATGGAGTCGGCGCTCGCTCCAGCACCAGAGCAGCAGTCCCACACAGCACCCACCATGGTGACATTGCTGCTGGTGCCAGCGCCCAGCACTGAGCCCCACCTGTGGTTGCGGCCAAGACACCCAGTAAGGCAGGTAGGCACTGGTTTCCCGCTCCCGTAAGGCTCGTCTCCCTGTTCGGAAAGTCGGGCCCCAGCTCTGGCTGAGCGGTGCAGCCCATCCCATTCCCGGCCGGGACACAGAGGAGAGGCTCTGTCCGCCTCAGGAGTCGTCGGCGCCCAAAGCTCTCCAGGCTGCGCAGTAGATCCTGTCGCTCCCGGTGCTGCTCACACCAGCCCCGGCGGCGCCCAGACCTAAGGGCACATCTGCCTCAGGACCCTTCCGTCCTGCCTCACCTCCGCGGCATCACCCCCGTCGCAGGGAACATTCCAGCACCGGTCACCCGCTGGACGTCGACGCACCTCGGACTTGGATTCGGGGCGTCGGCAGAGGTCGTCAAGATGGTCTTCGCCCTTCACCCTAAGCCCCTCCCCAGCACTGGGGAACGCGCACTGGCGCTCCAGCCTCCCTGCCATCCCCCTGTGGGGCTGGAGCCCACAAAATCTACTAGCCTGCCCCCCCAGACTCCAGTGTGTGAGGGGAATGTGGGGAGTGTCTTTCTCCTTAGTCGGGGAGAGACTGAGTGACTCAGTGAGGTGCGCTTGGTTTTTTATTTTGCTTCGCTGTGTGTGTGGCCCCAACTGTTTGTTCTGTGGGTCAGCGGCGCTCCACCCAAAAACGGTTCCCCAACCGTTTTACATGAACAAGGTGCAACTCCGCCCGCATCGGCCTTGCTACCAAAGGAGGTTTCCAATCTCCGTATGAGTAAAGACATCTTTTTGCCCGTGTTTTACCCCAAACCGCACTCTAGTGCTAAAGAACAGCGTCTCCACTGCCTTGACGTGCGTAGAGCACGGTTTCCTTTGCACTGACAGGATGAGACCCTTCTGGAAATCACCTCAGTTATTTGTAGTGGGGCTGCCAGAATGAAGGGCCCCTCTGATGGAGTAGCCGGCAAGAAGGAACTGAGGTGGGGAAGGGTCAGCAGGGCCCAATATTAGAATCATAGAATCCTAGGGCTGGAAGAGACCTCAGGACGTCATCGAGTCCAGCCCCTACAAAGGCAGGACCAATCCCAACTAAATCAACCCAGCCAGGGCTTTGTCAAGCCGAGACTTAAACACTTCTAGGGATGGAGATTCCACCCCTCCCTAGGGAACCCATCCCAGTGCTTTACCACCCTCCTAGGGAAATAGTTTTTCCTAATATCCAACCTAGACCTCCCCCACTGTAACTTGAGCCCTTTGCTCCTTGTTCTGCCATCCATCACTACTGTGAACAGCCTCTTTGGAACCTCCCTTCAGGAAGTTGAAGGCTGCTCTCAAATCCCCCCTCACTCTTCTCTTCTGCAGACTAAACAAACCCAAATCCCTCAGCCTCTCCTCATAGGTCATGCGCTCCAGCCCCCTCAGCATTTTGGTCGCCCTCCGCTGGACCCTCTCCAATGCGTCCAGAGCCTTTCTATAGCGGGGGCCCCCAGAACTGGACACAATATTCCAGTTGTGGCCTCACCAGAGCCGAATAAAGGGGAATAATCATTTCTCTGGATCTGCTGGCAATGCGCCATATTGGTGCCATTCCTGGAGGCACCTAACCCTATGGCTAGCTGCTAGGGGAAAAATCTACTGGCAACTGTGCATGGGTGGGTGCACACACCTGATGGGAATAGATAAACAACTCACCTCTAAGAACTACAGTTGAAAGGTTTTTATGGAACAGGTCTTTTCTTGGATGGCACTGAACTCGCTATAATGGCTCTGCTGCACCCTTTAAACTCCAGTTTAGAAGGCAGGCCAGGGCTAGCACAACAGTGCCACTGAACTCCAGCTATTTTTGGCTGCTGGCAGGACTCCAAGGGGCTGCTCTGGCCTCAGACAAAAAGTTGAGCTTTTCCGAGCTAAGTTTTGAAATTAGACTTCAAAATGTCTTTATTCTGAAATATTTGCCATGTCTCTCTGGACATCTACTTATGCAAATCCCATTATAACATATGCTTTTAAGCAAAGGTAGATACAGGTTTCTGGGATAAGAAAAGTAAAATGTTTGAGGTCTCTCAGGGGTAGCTGTGTTAGCCTGTAACCTTAAAAACAAGTGGTCCTGTGGCACCTTAGAGACTGACAAAAATATATAGAGAATTATGAGCTTTCATTGGTAAAATCCACTTATCTGAGGAAGTGAGTTTTACTAATAAAAGCTCATGATTTTACACATATTTTTGTTAGTTTCTAAGGTGCCATAGGACCACTCGTTTATATTTACAATGTGTGAGAAATTGCCTTTATCTGAATACATGATGTGCTTGTGTGACAATTACACCAATGGATACAGATGGCAGAAACAGAGCTGGTGCCTGGTTGTTAGTTGCATACATTTAAAAATAAGCCAGCCCTGACCACAAGAGAGGTACTGGAGACCAGAAAAGAGGAAATACTCACCACTGCAGAGCAGGAACATATGACGTCTGCCACAAGTAGTCTACCTAGCTGGTTGCCAAAAAAAGACCAAAATGGTCAAATGACACACCCTGTTTGTCCCTCCAATTTCTATGGGCCAGATTTTTTAAAATGGCCTTTGCTGCTTCTATTTTTAAGTGCTCACCTCTGGCACCAGTAGCCCAGATTTTAGCAGAGCTGTGCAGCAGCAGCTTCTGTGAATCTGTTTGAGTGATGGGTGTTCAGCGCTGCTAAAAAACCCAGACCCTTATACCTAGAGATGGACACCACATATGTTACTCCACTTAGAAAAACACAGTTCCCAGCATAGCCCTGTAGGTGTGATATGAGTAATAATAAAAACATGGGCCTCAAAGCGAGAGTAGTACTTGTCCCATGTTAAGAAGCCAATATGCAGCAGCGAGACTGTTACACAGTGCCTATCGTAGAAGGTTCACTCACCTTTGTAAGCTGAAAACCGCAGTCTGTTAACCACATTTCTCCTGAGGGCTGACTCAGTCGCCCGGGGATGCGATAGCTGGTTTGTAAACCACTGACTGAGGAGGTCAGGTATTGGGTCTAAAAGCAAGGTTTCTAGCCTTGGATTTGGTGCACTACTTGCTGCGATTGTTTACCACTGTTCAGAGGGAAGGCGGGATGGGCTGAGAGTCCAAGATAGGCTAGCTTAGCATGGACGGTGCAACAAGAGGGTGTGTACAACTAGGAGCTTTGCAAAAGGATGGTATGTGAATGCCTGGTGCACGAGGGCATGGTGTGCACAAGGGGATAGGGTGAGTAAAAACAGGTGAGTGAGAACACCCAAGGAAGTGGTGTGTATTTAGAAGGATGTCAGGCTTTGAACCCTGAGACTGCTGTAACTGTCCTGTGTCCATGGCCGACCTGCATAAGAGTTCTCTTCGGTGTCTCGGTGAAGGGCACAAAAGCATCAAGTGTTGCATCTGTAAACCCTAAGTGGAGGACTAAAAAGGAGCGAGAAATCGGACTCCGGGCACTGCTGATGGAGTCGGTGCTCGCTCCAGCACCAGAGCAGCAGTCCCACTCAGCACCCACCATGGTGACATTGCTGCTGGTGCCAGCGCCCAGCACTGCGCCCCACCTGTGGTTGCGGCCAAGACACCCAGTAAGGCAGGTAGGCACTGGTCTCCCGCTCCCCTGTAAGGGGGAGGACGGGCTAAGACCCGTGTTGGGTGGCTCGTCTCCCAGTTCGGAAAGTCGGGGCCCAGGATGGGTGTATGTAGGAATGACGGCTGTGTAGCAGGAGGATGGTTGAGTGGGGGGAGCCGTGGGGGGGGAAGTAGAGGTGAAAGCATACGTGGGGCTGTGGGTGGGTAGGTGTGGGTGCCCATTTCACAGCTATGTTAGGTCACAGGTGTGTGGAATGGGTGTGCACTGAACTAAAGCCTGGTGAGCCAAGATGCTGGGTGTGAGGGAGACTGGCTGTGTAGGAAGACAGGGCTGGGCGGGAGGGATGTGAAAGTTGGGTAGATGAGTGTGCCTAGGTGGCGAGCTGGCTGTGAGGGGGCAGGGCAGTGAATGTGCCCGGCTGGCAGAGCTGGGTGTGCAAGGGGGTGAGGCAGGGAGCCTGGTAATGCAGGGAAGCCGAGGTGTGTAATGCAGGTTTGTGTGCCCAGGTGGCAGAGCTGGGTGTGCAAGGGGTGATGCGGGAAGCCTGGCTGTGCAGGGCAGGTGAATGTGGCCAGGCAGCAGAGCTGGGTGTGCAAGGGGGTGGGGCAGGGGCAGGTGAGTGTGGCTGGCTGGCAGAGCTGGGTGTGCAAAGGGGCGGGGCGGGGCAGGTGAGTGTGTCCGGGCGGCAGAGCGGGGTGTGCAAGGGGGCGGGTGAGTGTGGCCGGGGCGGCAGAGCTGGGTGTGCAAAGGGGCGGGCGGGTGAGTGTGGCCGGGCGGCAGAGCTGGGTCGGGGGTGAGTGTGGCCGGGCGGCAGAGCTGGGTGTGCAAAGGGGGCAGGGGAGTGTGCCCGGGGCAGAGCTGGGTGTGCAAAGGGGCGGGCGGGTGAGTGTGGCCGGGCGGCAGAGCTGGGTGTGCAAGGGTGGGGCGGGTGAGTGTGGCCGGGCGGCAGAGCTGGGTGTGCAAAGGGGGCAGGGGAGTGTCCGGGCAGCAGAGCTGGGTGTGCAAGGGGCGGGCGGGTGACTGTGTCCGGGCGGCAGAGCGGGTGTGCAAGGGGGTGGGGCAGGTGAGTGTGTCCGGGCGGCAGAGCTGGGTGTGCAAAGGGGCGGGGCGGGCGGGTGAGTGTGCCCGGGGTGGAGCTGGGTGTGCAAAGGGGCGGGGCAGGTGAGTGTGTCCGGGCAGCAGAGCTGGGTGTGCAAAGGGGCGGGGCGGGCGGGTGAGTGTGCCCGGGGTGGAGCTGGGTGTGCAAAGGGGCGGGGCAGGTGAGTGTGGCCGGGCAGCAGAGCTGGGTGTGCAAGGGGGCGGGGCAGGTGAGTGTGTCCGGGCGGCAGAGCTGGGTGTGCAAAGGGGGCGGGGCGGGTGAGTGTGTCCGGGCGGCAGAGCTGGGTGTGCAAAGGGGCGGGGCGGGCGGGTGAGTGTGCCCGGGGTGGAGCTGGGTGTGCAAAGGGGCGGGGCAGGTGAGTGTCCGGGCAGCAGCTGGGTGTGCAAGGGGGCGGGCGGGTGACTGTGTCTGGGCGGCAGAGCTGGGTGTGCAAGGGGTGGGGCAGGTGAGTGTGTCCGGGCAGAGCTGGGTGTGCAAGGGGCGGGGTGGGGCAGGTGAGTGTGTCCGGGCGGCAGAGCTGGGTGTGCAAAGGGGCGGGCGGGTGAGTGTGCCCGGGGTGGAGCTGGGTGTGCAAAGGGGCGGGGTGGGTGAGTGTGCCCGGGCGGCAGAGCGGGTGTGCAAAGGGGGCGGGGCAGGGAGTGTGCCCGGGGGCGGAGCTGGGTGTGCAAAGGGGCGGGGCAGGGGCTGAGGCGCGCGAGGCAGGCAGGGGGCCCAGGGGCGGGGCAGGAGCCGAGGAGCGCGAGGCAGGCAGGGGGCGGGGCCCGCGGGGCAGGGGCTGAGGCGCGCGAGGCAGGCAGGTGAGTGTACCCAAGGGGCGGGGCGGGTGAAGTGCGCAGGGCAGGCCGCTGAGGAGGCGGGTCACGTGACGCGCTCACGGTCTTTGCACTCTCCCGCCGAATGCGGCCGGGGGGAAACGCTAGTGCGCAAGCGCAGTAGTTCCGGCAGTCGTGTTGGCGGAAGCTGCGCTCTGTGACGTATGCTCCCTCTAACCAATGAGCGTTGCCCATACCCTGCCCCAGCCAGAGCGCGTGCGCAGCGGGCGTGCCCCCCGAGTTTTCAAATAGCCGGAGCGGTGCTCGCGCGCGCTCGCTGCCTCTGCGCCGGGAGCGGGCCGGGGAGCCGACATGGCGGAGCCGCTGGTGCGAGAGCGCGGGAAGCGTCCGGGGGTGCCGCGGCCCGAGCCCCCGCCCTGAGGGGGGGTCTCCCAGTTGTCACCGGCTGGGCTGTTTCCAGGGCGGGGGCGGGGCGCGGTCATGTGGGGGACCTACCGGGGCAGTTATTTCTTAGGTGTATTACGGTAGTGCGCGGGCACCCCAGTGGGGGTTATTAGATATATTATGGTAGTGCCCAGAAGGCCTGAGGGGGGTAGTTGGGTGTATTACAGTAGTGCCCAGGCACCCCATTGGGGGCTATTAGGTGTATTACGGTAGTGCCCAGGCACCCCATTGGGGGCTATTAGGTGTATTACGGTAGTGCCCAGGCACCCCATTGGGGGCTATTAGGTGTATTACGGTAGTGCCCAGGTACCCCATTGGGGGTTATTAGGTGTATTACGGTAGTGCCCAGGCACCCCATTGGGGGCTATTAGGTGTATTACGGTAGTGCCCAGGCACCCCATTGGGGGTTATTAGGTGTATTACGGTAGTGCCCAGGCACCCCATTGGGGGCTATTAGGTGTATTACGGTAGTGCCCAGGCACCCCATTGGGGGCTATTAGGTGTATTACGGTAGTGCCCAGGCACCCCATTGGGGGCTATTAGGTGTATTACGGTAGTTCCCAGGAGGCCCTGATGAGGTGGGGTGGGGTGGGGTGGGGGAAGTTGTTGGGTGTATTATGGCAGTGCACAGGCACCCTACGGGGGTAGTTATTAGGTGTATTACAGTAGTGCCCAGGAGCTCCCCACTGGGGGTTGGTTATCCTGTAGGGCAGGCTCAGTATTCCTTCTGAGAGGCAGAGAAATGCTTTCTTCTTGTGTTTTCAGATCAATTACCAACAGCTTGTTTTACCACCTGTATTCAATGTGTGTTTACACTTGATCTCTCCACACACCACCATTGTTAGGCGGTTTCCTCACTGTGATACATGTTGACCTATCAAACTGAGTTTTACAAGTGGCTGAATTTTGTGTCAACTTTGTGCTGTTGTGTTTAAAGTTTCCCAGGCTGTTTTCCTCAGGTGTTAAAGCATCTCAAATGTTAAATAATCCCGTTTCTCTTTTCTGGTAGCAGGTCCTAGACATGGTCATCTAAGGACCATGACATACAGCAATAAGGAAAATTTTCTGTCAATACCATTTTCATAGGATTCTAACTCTTCAGACTTTTTGCTTCTATGTGATGGGGGATCTGCTCTAGATCTTAAAGATGGCTTTGAATTACCACTATCTGTACACTCAGGCCTACTCTACGCTGCTGGGGGTTGTGGATTTAAGTTGCTGAAATAGTTCTAAGGATCTGAATAGTGTAGCTGAAATTGGTGTACTTAGATCTGCTTACCATGATGTCTTCACTGCTGAGAGTTTACAGCTGGCACTCTCTTGTTGACTCCATCTATGGTTCTCATTTTGGTGGAGTACCAGAGTTGACAGGAAAGTGCTTGGTGGTCCTGTATACAAGCTGCAATAAATCAACCCCCACTGCTTTGATCACTGCCTGTCTATCCAGCCCATATCAAAGACATGCCCTCAGATTCACGTTTTGATCCTTTGTATCTCAGCTTCCTCCAGAACTTTCCCAAGTGATATCTTTCTGACCAGGTTCAAGTAATGGAATTCCTTACTGGAGCTGCATCTCTGCTGCTGGTTCCTTCTCTCTGATTTTACCAGACTTGTTTCATGTATTGGGCAAATAACCTTGTGGTCACTCATTCTCATTTAAGAGAAAACTTGTTTTTGATCCATCTGTAAATTGGATTAACGTTTAGTGATCTGTTGTTCTGGACATCAACGACTTCACTGCTACTGCTTTTCTTGACTCTATAGTCCTGGGGTTTTGTTGTTGCATGGGGTCCTGGCCAAAACCTAGACTTGTGGTCAAGTCTCTGGTCCTACAATTATTTGCTTTGAATCAGCTCTTGTGTTGTCATTGGATTTTGATGCTTGAGGAAGAGTGCTTTATGTTAAGTGGTAGCTTTGTCTACGTGGGGTAGGAGCCACTCTAGCACAGTGGAGCCCCTCGCTGGTGGGGGGTGCTCCAGCCTGGCCAGAGCAGCCCCTGTCTGAAGCGGGCCCAGCATGGCATGCCCAGGTAAGGGCACTCCAGCCCAGCCAGAGCAGCCCCCGTAGCAGGGGGCAGCTCCAGCTCACCTGCCCCGTTTAAGTGGTTAACCAGTTAAACATGACTTTTAACTGATTAACAGGGATTTTACATCCCTAGTCTTGAAACAGTTTGTATCTTTGTTCAAGCTCAAATCTCTAAAATAGCATTTTGTGGTTTAGCATTGTTAGGCCAGGCATGGTAAAAGTCTTTGAAGATTTGCTCCTGTGACAATTTGGGGGATCAGTTTGGGTTATCCTATCTGATTGTGAGATCTTTTTATATGTATCTGTGTCAGATTTCAGAATCAATTTTTTTACCTTCTCTGTTCTGTTACCTCGATACTGGATGTGAATTCTAGAGGTTGGTGGCAAAGGCCTAACAATAGATGGTCCTTCCCATGACATTGAATCAGTCTGAACAATTGGCTGACTATTGTCCAGGAGAACTGACTTACCAGAGGGAAGATTGCCTGTCAACAGAGTGACCCGGTGATAGTCTGAGACTAGCTGAAGAGGCTAATCCAAGAGTTGCCTGACAAAGAGTCTTGTGTTAATTTAGATGGAATCAAGGTGTTAGCATGAATCTGTAGCTGTCTAACATTAATTACTGAGGGGCCAGTGCAGGTTTTAGGGACTGGACAGTGGGTAACATTGCAGCTGCTAGAAGGGGAGGCTAAATGGAGCATTTGTCAACAGTCTGGTGAGTGGCCAGGAAGAGGTGCTCTGCTGGAGCAGTGTTTCTCAAAGTGGTCTGTGAAACCACTTTGAGAAAACTGCAAACTAGCCTGCCCTGGTGTGTTCTTTTTGCTCCCATTGGCTCCGGTTCACTTTTTGCAACCAAGGGGAGCCATTGGAATTGACAGCCTGGCCCACGCCGCTTCCAGTGCCTCCCCTTGGCTACAAACGGTACTCAGTCTGGAGAGCATCAGCCCACTCTTAGTTCTCAGCCCAATGAGCATCACTCCCCTCTCTTCTCCATTCCATCCACTAAAATGATCACTGATTAAACCATTGGTCCCCAGACTTTTGAGAGTAGCACCCTCAATCCCCCAGGGATAGGAGCAGGGCTGCAGCTCCCATGGGGGAGGAAGGGGGAGAATGGGATAAGAATAAGGGGGCCCAGGCTGAGGGTGAGTCTGGGGCCAGAAACACAGCCATGGCCAGGGGCCAGGTGTGGAGCTGCAGCTGGGGGCCAAGGCTGGGAGCAAGACTTGGTACAGAGTCAGGAGGCGGGGCTGCAGTTGTGGATAGAGTTGGCACAGAACAGGCAATGGAGCAGCTTGGGGTGGCACTCCCTCTCCAGATCCCTCTGTGCCTCTGAGTGTTCCTCCATTCCTCCCGCCCCCCATGGGCTGGGACCCACACTTTTAGAACTTCTGGACTAAACAATTTAAAATGAAACGTCATTGTCTATATTAAGTTGATGCTCTAGTCAGATAAATAAAAGACATAGGAGTTCACCCCTCTGTCATTGTTTCAGGTAGTCAGACTCAGGGAGACATGGCTCCAGTTACATTATTGTTCATTTACAAAAAGTATTTCTGCAGTCATGGTGACTAGAAAGTTTTTTTAATGAAAACTTAGAAAACCTGAATGTCATGTGAGCCATGTAATTAAATCAGGCAGACTCCATGCTTTATATGCTTATTTTAGAGGTAAGCGAAGTTATTAGCTGCTGGTATACATGTGTGGGTGTATTTACCAGGACTGTAGAGGGGAAAAAAAATTCAGCTCAGGGAGTTCTTACCTGTTTCACATCCGTACAAAACCAAATTCTGGGAATCCTCTGAACTGATGTACTCAAGAAACAAAGAATTAGTTGAATAATTCCTTTTCTTTTTCAAGTGGTATCATGTTTGATGGTAAGAAATTGACTTTCGTTTTTTTTTTTACAGAATCATTTAAAAAATGACTACAGAGCAAGATTCTGCTATGGAGAAAGGTAATTAATTTTAATTTGTAGACACTTGTCACTTGTGACAGTTATGTTGTGCTATATTAGTAGATAAATATAGGAACTACAGTATATCAGCTATATTCCTTTAACTTGGTTATCAGATTAGTTCAGTGTTTTTATTTTAGTGAATATTTTATTTTATATGTGGAAGTTAAAATGTTAAATACTAAAGTAGTTTTACTGAAAGCATTTCATTTTTTTCCTCCTGATTGTTTTGGGCAATTGAGCGATCCTCAGTTAAATAGAATATTAGAAGGTGGACATTGACAAACAAATGTCTGATTGTTCACTCAGAAGTCAGGTAATGCCAGTGTTTTGATTGTGTACAGAACCTTAATTTTGCTTTTTGCTTCTGAGCTACTGCGTTACCCCACCAGCATCCCTTTGATTTACATCTGGGTAAAAGGGTGAGTGAAAAGACCCCAGTCTTTTCCAACTTCTCAGTATTTATACCATGCAACTATAGTGTTTCTAACATAGCTTTTTCAGTTCCACAACTAGAAATGTTTGGCTAGGCATTACAGAAATGACCTGTCTAATGCATTGCAGGAAATAAGAATCCCTCTCTTGCTGTCACATAGGTTGTTTACTGGATAAAGCACTTCACAGAATTTTCATGTATATTTCATTGGCCTTAGTGCACTTTAAGGCTTGATCTACCCTACTATGTGAGATTGATCTGAGTTATGCAACTTTAGCTATGTGAATAATTGAAGTCAATGTGCTTAGAGCTGCTTTTTGCTGCGTTAAGTCAACAGCTGATGTTCTCCCATTGATTCCGCCTGTGCTTTTCGATCTGGTGGAGTACCGGAGTCGATGGGAGAGTGCTTGAGGATCAATTTATCGCGTCTAGTATAGATGTGATAAATTGACTCCCCGCTGGATTGATCACTGCCCGTTGATCTATTGGGTAGTGTAGACAAGCCCTAATATTCTGCAGTTGTTCCTCCATCTATTCCTCCATTGCAATTTCCACTGGGGATCTTATTCAGTCCTTTCGCACCTTACAATTTTTGCAGAAACAATTTTCCTATTTACAGATGTTTCTGCCAATTTGCAGCAATACATTTGTTTTTTTTTACTATACAACTAAGTCAGGCATGCATATTGGGGAGTCTACTTTTAGGTGCACACTTAATAGTTTAGTGAAAAAATTACCTTACTTGCCTAAGATCTGATTTTTAAAAACTTGTAACATATATTCATACCAAAAACCAATTTCTTCGTATTCTCTTGGCTTTATTACCCAATGAGGGCTGCTCTCATGCCAGACTTCACCTTTCATCTTCAAACCATGTCACCTGTAAGGCAGTGTAAAAAAAAGTTGTCCATTTTGGTTTGCGGGAAGAAGACATTTTTTCATGCCCCTCATACTCAACATTGGTTGAACTATTGTCTCTTGAATTTTCAAAAAGCAAGGTGAACTTATCATCATGCAGAAAATTAAGCTTGGAAAACCAAAAATTTACAGAAGTTATGAACTAATAGCAATAGTGATGTGATGTCAATGTAAAAGCCATTATATCATATCAACCATAGTGCTTACTCTGCATATGCTGAGAGAAACAGGCTACATGCAAATTTTAGGTAGTAATTTTTTATAGCAAAAGATGCTTTAAATATATTTTTTCCTTCTTCCCTCTAGAAAAGAACAGATTAATGTACAGCCAGGCCAAAATGCACTGAAAATTATTCAAGATTGTTTTGAAAGTAAGCATCTAACTTTTATCTGTAAATTAGTATCTTTAATTTATGAGCATGTCGGAAAACTCTCCTCAATCATGCCTAGTGGAAAGCGAATGGTTGTATAAGCAGTTTGATTTTTCATGTAGCAAGTCCATATCATAATGCAAAATGTGTAAAGATTTTTCTAAAAATATATGAGAACTGCAACCTCTCCTACATAAACCATATCTTTTTCTGTTGACTGAATTTTTTTCTCATAAGTCTGAGTAAATCATATATTTTAAAATATGCAAACTATGTATTTGTTCCATTTATCTTGTTACATTGTTTTTTTTTTTCTTTTTAGGTTGTGTTAGTGATTCTACAATAAATTCTCCAAGTATAACATATTGCTCAACCCCTGTCATTTTAAAACAAAAGAAAGATTTATTACTGAGCAAAGAGGTGAGAGAGTTGTCTTAACAACAATGTAACTGTTTGGTGTGGGGAACTATTTCTCTTAAATATGTATTTGTCATCATTGGACAGAGTTTTATACATGCACCTCTTGAAGCACCTCTTGAAGTTTTATACATGCACCAATAGTGGGAGTGTGCTAATACAGTTTGCGGATGACACAAAGTTGGGAGGTATTGCCAATTCAGTAAAGGATCGGGATATCATACAGGAAGATCTGGATGATCTTGTAAATTGGAGTAATAGTAATAGGATGAAATTTAATAGTGAGAAGTGTAAGGTTGTGCACTTAGGGATTAATAACAAGAATTTTAGTTATAAGCTGGGGACACATCAGTTGAAAGTGACGGAAGAGGAGAAGGACCTCGGAGTCCTGGTTGATCACAGGATGACTATGAGCCGCCAATGTGACATGGCCGTGAAAAAGGCTAATACGGTCTTGGGATGCATTAGGTGAGGTATTTCCAGTAGAGATAAGGAGGTGTTAGTGCCATTATACAAGGCATTGGTGAGATCTCATTTGGAATACTGTGTGCAGTTCTGGTCTCCCGTGTTTAAGAAGGATGAATTCAAACTGGAACAGGTACAAAGAAGGGCCACTAGGATGATCCGAGGAATGGAAAACCTGTCTTCTGAAAGGAGACTCAAGGAGCTTGGCTTGTTTACCTTAACCAAAAGAAGGCTGAGGGGAGACATGATTGCTCTCTTTAAATATATTAGAGGGATAAATACCAGGGAGGGAGAGGAATTATTTAAGCTCAATACCAATGTGGACACAAGAACAAATGGATATAAACTGGCTATCAGGAAGTTTATTCTCAAAATTAGACGAAGGTTTCTAATCATTAGAGGAGTGAAGTTCTGGAACAGCCTTCCAAGGGAAGTAGTGGGGGCAAAAGACCTATCTGGCTTCAAGATTAAGCTTGATGCGTTTATGAAGGGGATGGTTTGATGGGATAACATGATCTTGGCAACTAATTGACCTTTCACTATCGGTGGTAAATAGGCCAATGGTGGGATGATAGGAGTTACTATAGAGAACTTTTTTCTGGGTGTCTGGCTGGTGAGTCTTGCCCACATGCTCAGGGTTCAGCTGATCGCCATATTTGGGGTCGGGAAGGAATTTTCCTCCAGGGTAGATTGGCTGAGGCCCTGGAGGTTTTTCGCCTTCCTCTGTAGCATGGGGCACGGATCACTTGCTGGATGATTCTCTGCATCTTGGGATCTTCAGACCGTCATTTGAGGACTTCAATATCTGAGATCTAGGTGAGAGGATTATTCCAGGAGTGGGTGGGTGAGATTCTGTGGCCTGCATTGTGCAGGGGGTCAGACTAGATGATCATAATGGTCCCTTCTGACGTTAAAGTCTGTGAGTCTGAGTCTATAAGTCTACAGTTTATACATTTTCTTTATTTGTGGCATAATTTATCCCTCTTCTGAAACAGGATAACATTGTTTTACCATGACAACAAAGGCAAATAATTTGGGCATAGTCTCTTACAAAGGTTGTACATCTCCCTGCTCCATACTTTTTCTCATAATAGTTTATCAGCTTTCATTCCTGATAACTTTTCCTGGTAGTCTCTCTGGTTCAGCCTTCTGTGTTTTTTGTCACTCTCCCAGCTTCCACTTTGGCCCCACTAAACCTTTTACAATTAAAAGTCCCTGCAAAAAGCAGTGAATGATGCTTTGCCTGTCCGTAGCTGGTTGGTAGGGCTAGGTTGAGTCCCAGTGCAAAAGAATTCAGTTACGTTTGTTAGATCTTTCTTTGTGTTGTACCTCCCAGTAATCAAATGTAAGTATATAATTGGGTCTTTGAAGGATGACACTTACACAAACAACTGATCAGCTACTTCTATATAAGAGGTAGGGTAGATCACATTCCAGCAGGCTTTGTCCTGTGATTGCATCTGTCCCAGGTAGTCTCTGCTGCCAAAAGGGTCAAGCTGCAGACTCTTGCGCTGTGTCTAGACGACATTCTCTGTCGACAGAGGGATATAAATGAGGCACTTTGAAAGTGCAAATGAAGCGACGATTTAAATATCCCGCACTTCATTTGCATAATCACATCATGGCGCTCTGTAGACAGAGGGATGTAGTCTAGACACAGCGTTGGGGTGTGTCTATACTTGTAGTAAAACACTCATAGCTGGCTGCATCAGGTTACTTGTGCTCATAGAGCTTGAACTATGGGCTAAACAATTGCAGTGTTCCCTGTAATCTGGGTGCTTGTGTGGCCACTCCCGAGAGATTCAAATTCCGCCCAGCTGATCAGCAGCATGCCCTCAGTTAGGTTTTTATTTCTAGTGATGGTGCACCTATGTCGGTGCAAATTGAAAAAAATGTTTCCGCACATGGATGGAGAAGAGGGAACATTGATCTAGATGTTCAGGGTCAAGCCTGGGCTCTGAAACCCTGTAAGGAAGGTGGGTCTCAGAGCCGGGGCTCTAATCTGATCCTGAATGTCTACGTTGTAACTTTGAGCTGTACAGTCTGAGCACTGCAAGCCTAAGTCAGTTGCCTTGCCTCTGAGACTCTGTTCTGGGTTGTGTGGTTTTTTTTCCCCCTTTTAGACAGACATACACATTGCTTGTTACTGACATTCTGTATATTTCAGTTTTTCAACTAAGACAGGCCATTCTTATGGGCCTATAATTAATCTGATCAAGTACATCTCTGTGTGTGGTCTACTTAGATGTTTATATGGGTCCTATTGATACGCTTTCCAGCTGTATTACAGATACTAATCAGTTTATCCTCAGAGCACCACTGAGTAAAGAGGTATTCCTTATTTTACTTCTGACGACCTGGGATGCATAGTAGGAGTGATAAAAATCTATTTTTTATTTCTTTTTACAGTCATGATATTCATTTTAATCGTCTTCACATTTTTTTTTCAAAATTTTAGGCATTTTATTTATGTTGGCAGTAGGAAATGTAAGAATTTAACCAGTTAACTGATAAGCATCAGCTTATTGATTTCCATTACAGTTAAACTCTTCTGGCATGCAGGCTGGGGTGCAATGGCTTCCAGCTGCCGGCCCCGCTCCTGGGTAGCTGGCTGCCATCCTGTGCTACGGGCTCTGCTGCAGTATAAGGCTTATACCACAGAGCCCAAAGCCCAGTCAGCTCCCTGGGAGCAAGGTGGCAGCCAGGAGCTGGTGTGTGCTGGGAGAGAGGGTTATAAGCTGCTCCTAGTGCTCCCATCTGCCAGCCGTGCTCCTGGGGAGCCAGCTGCCGCTCAGCATGGCAGACTCTGCAGTACAAGAGGCCAAAGCACGGAGCGGCAGCCAGCTCCCCAGGAGCGGGGCCGACAGCCAGGAGCAGGCTTATGCTATAAGGAGGCAGCAGGGCGGCAGCCAGCTTCCTGGGAACTGTGGGGGCACCCCTCACCATCCTTCCCTCCCTAGTCTTACCCGGCCATAGATCTCCCGAAATGGTTAACTGTGTAACAGCTAGGATTTTTAATGTTTACACAATTACTGTTTTTAAACGTTTTTTACATCCCTAATTAGCACTTTGCTTTTTACCGTCATACTAAATTACTAAAGTAAATCACTTTAGTTAGCTTCTTACTCATTAATGGAGTTTTAAATTTTATCTAGGCTTCCTTATACTAAGAAGTTTCACATTTAACATGATTATCAATGCCGAAAAAGACAAGTCCAGGGCTTTATGTAATATTTTCACTTCATGTAATATTTTGAGAATAATAAAAACTAGGACTGTTAAGCAATGAAAAAAAATCACACAGTTAAATAAACATGATTCATTGCATGATTAAAAATAGTCACAGTTAATCACGCTGTTACTAAAATAAATATTTTTGTTTTCTGCATTTTCAAATATATATTTTTAACTGCAAACATTTGTGGTAAAATATGGCGTGTAGTGTAGTGTACACGTTCTATTCTGTGTTGTAATTGAAATCAATATGTTTGAAAATTTCACTTGTTCTATTGTTTAAGAGAATAATTAAAACCATGATTAATCACAATTTTTTGAAGTTAGTTTTCTGAGTTAACTGATTAATCGATAGCCCTAAAATAAAAGTCCCAAGCAAAAAGTAATAAGGCAATAAATAGCCCATGCCATATTTGTAACCAATACCATCTTGTGGTACACTTAAACTTCAACTAGCCAATAAAATTGAAATGCTTTAACCAGGCGGTAACAGCCCATCATGATTTCTGTTTCAAAGTCAATGGGGCTTTTGTATTTCCTAACTGTTTTTGTAAATCCCACCCTTACGTGGTTGAATCTGAATTTTAGGAGATTAATTCAGATGCTATGTTAAAAAAAATTTGGACTGAGTATAAAAATGTTCACAATAATTTTAATGTATCAAAATTTATTTAATGTATTGTATTTTCATTTTAAAGTAGTTTTGTTTTAAACACAGATTTTTATGGCACTAAAATAAGATTTTAATATACAATTTTAATTTCTGATTTTGCAACCATTTATGCACATTGCCTAATTTTACACATCTGAATAGTCACATTTAAGACAGTGGAATGATTGAAGTAAGAAAAGTTACTACCTGCTTAAGAATTTGCAGGATCTGGACCTTAATTTTCAGGATTTTTTAGTTTTTTTTATTATAGCAGTTTTGTAAAAATCAAATGATACTCCTAAGCATTTGTAGTTTAGTTTATTATATGATAAAGTAAAGTTTCAGTAGCACAGGTTTTCAAACTAATTTTACAGAGTCTCAGTGTGATTGATGTGAGTGGTTTTTTTAATAGCCATTTAAATCAATTACTTCATCAACCTATGTTGATGCAAAGAAAAAAAATAACTTGCCCAGTGTCTTACAGGACTAAGAATTGAATCTTAGAAAGGTTTGCAGTGGCTTAATTACTCTAATTTATCATATTACTGACCATTTTAAATGACTGGAAATTTAAGTGTTAAATTATTTTGAGAATCTGCTTTTAAATGATTTTAGAAAAGACTATGATAAGAAAATAATGATGTAAAGATTTATATTTCATATTTTTACTGTTGCTATATCATATCAAACTTTTCTTTTCTACCTCTCCCACTCTTCACTGTCAAACATTTCAGCTGAATTCAGGTTTATTTAACTCTGTGAAGAAGACATTTAATTCTACATCCTCTGTAGTTGCATCACCAGTAAAATCAGTCAGCAGTTCAGGTGGGTGATATTAACATTGATTTATGAATTTTTTGTAGTAATTATTTCTTGTGATTTTTACACTTTTTTGAGATAAAGCTAATGCTATTTAATATCTATAGCAGGACGGTCAACTGAAGCCCATCAGACACCTATAATACTTGATGCCATAGTTAATTCTAACAAAAATGAGGGGTGTGTGTTAAAAGAAGATAAAAACTCAAGTGAAGATGACTTTGTTGATGCCGGTGATCTTGTTGGTACTAATGAAAAAACAAATAGTATATTAAAAGATGTTGAAAGGTCAAGCCCAGTCCCTGCTGGCATCTTTGATGCTGATGAGGATAATTACGAGATCATTGGATCACCCGTTCTTCTTGTTGAGGAAGCAGAAACATCTGTACACTTGTAAGTTGCTTCACTTGCTAAATCTACAGAAAAAATATTTTAAAATTCCAAGTATAGCAGTCTTCAGTGCCCACAGTTAAATTAAAGACAAGTGATAGCGATTAAAATGAAACAGTGTGTGTATTGGATAGGGATGTGAGTGTATAACTCTGCCATTTACATGCAGGATCTAGCCTTGCTCCTGGGGAGCCAGCTGCCACCCCGTGTTGCTGCCTCCGTATCAGTGGTGTGGCAGGCGGGAGCTGGTACATGCAGGGGAACCGTCTTAAAATCTGGCTCCCTGTGTGCACCAACTCCTGGGGAGCTGCCTGCCACCCTGCACTGCTGCCTCTGATACAGAGACAGCAGCTCAGGGTGGCAGGCAGGAGCCAGTACTTGTGGGGAGCTGACTCAGTGTGCACTGGCTTCTAGGGAGCTACCTGCTGCCCCGCACTGCTGTCTCTGACATAAAAGAACTTAATGTTTGACTCTACATCAGCGTGTCATGGAAATAGAAATGTAGCTTTGCTAAAAAAAAATCACCTGGAAACCTAAATTTTAAGTTGCTTGCTAGAATATTTGATCTGAACTTTATGACATTTTCTTTAAAAAGTTATTAAAATATGATCATGTAAACTGGAGAAACTTAAAGTCCATTTAGAGATTAATAGTATCAGATCTAAACACTGTTTTCTTATATGTAGATTAAGTCTTGATGAAAAAGCAACTTCAACAATTATGGAGAGACAGACGGAAGTTCAAAGGTCGGAAGGTCCCCAGGTAACAACACAAGAGAAGATAGTTCCAGAGAAAAGAACAAAATGTTCTTCTGTACCTTCTGAACAGAAAAAGAAATCGCTTTCCTCAGCATTCTTGGTGGCTGTGACAACAGGAACTGATGAAAAAAGGTGCAGTGAAGTAAAACTTATTTAGCAAGTAATTAGCACAGTCTGAACATAAGAACGGCCGTACTGGGTCAGACCAGAGATCCATCTAGCCCAGTATCCTGTCCACCAGCAGTGGCCAATACCAGATGCCCCAGAGACAGAGAACGCAACAGGTAATCCTCACGTGATCCCTCCCCTGTCACCCATTTGGAGACAAACAGAGGCTAGGGACACCATTCCTACCCAGCCTGGCTAATAGCCATTGATGGACCTAACCTCCATGAATCTATCTAGCTCTTTTTTGAACCCTGTTAAAGTCCTAGTCTTCACCACATCTTCTGGCAAGAAGTCCCACAGGTTGACAGTGTGCTGAGTGAAGAAAAACTTCCTTTGTTTTAAACCTGCTGCCTATTAATTTCATTTGGTGACCCCTTATATGGTGTGAATAAATAAATAACTTTTCCTTATTCATTTTTTCCACACCAGTCATGATTTATTGGCCACTGTGGGCAGACAGAATACTGGGCTGGATGACCATTGATCTGACCCAGTATGGGCCTCTTACGTTCTTATTTTATAGACTTCTGTCATATCCCCCCTTAGTCTCCTCTTTTCTAAGATGAAAAGTCCAAATCTTTTTAATCTCTCTTCATAGGGGACCCATTCCAAACCCCTAATCATTTTTGTTGCCCTTTTCTGAACCTTTTCCAATGCCAATATATCTTTTTTGAGATGAGGCGACCACATCTATATGCGGTGTTCAAGATGCAGGAGTACCATGGTTTTATATAAAGGCAATAAGATATTCTCTGTCTTATTCGCTATCCCTTTTTTAATGATTCCTAACATTATTTGCTTTTTTGATTGCTGCTGCACAGGGAGTGGATGTTTTCAGAGAACTATCCATAATGATTCCAAGATCTCTCTCTTGAGTAGTTGTAGCTAAATTAGTCCCCATCATATTGTATGTATAGCTGGGATTATTTTTTCCAATGTGCATTACTTTACATTTATCAACATTAAATTTCATTTGCTGTTTTGTTGCCCAATCACTTAGTTTGGTGAGATCTTTTTGAAGCTCTTCACAGTCTGCTTTGGTCTTAACTATCTTGAGCAGTTTGGTATCTGCAAATTTTGCCACCTCACTGTTTACCCCTTTCTCTAGATCATTTATAAATAAGTTGAAGAGGATTGGTCTGAGGACAGACCCTTGGGGGACTCCACTAGTTACCTCTCTCCATTCTGAAAACTGACCATTTATTCCTACCCTTTGCTTCCTATCTTTTAACCAGTAATCAATCCATGAAAGGACCTTCCTTCTTATCCCAAGACAACTTACTTTACTTAAGAGCCTTTGGTGAAGGACCTTATCAAAGGTTTTCTGGAAATCTAAGTATATTATATCCACTGGCTCCCCCTTGTCCACATGTTTGTTGACCCCCCTCAAAGAACTCTAGGAGATTAGTAACTCATGATTTCCCTTTACAGAAACCATGTTGACTTTCCCCCCAACAATTATGTTCATCTGTGTGTCTGACAATTTTATTCTTTACTATAGTTTCAACTAATTTGGCCAGTACTGATGTTAGACTTACCGGTCTGTAATTGCCAGAATCACCTCTAGAACCCTTTTTAAATATTGGTATCACCTTAGCTATCTTCCAGACATTAGGTAAGTAAGCTGATTTAAAGGATAGGTTATAAACCACAGTTAATAGTTCCGCAATTTCCCATTTGAGTTCTTTCAGAACTCTTGGGTGAATGCCATCTGGTCCCGGTGACTTGTTACTGTTAAGTTTATCAGTGTGTTCCAAAACCTCCTCTAATGATACCTCAATCTGTGACAATTCCTCAGATTTGTCACCTAAAAAGAATGGCTCAGGTTTGGGAATCTCCCCAGTATCCTTAGCCGTGAAGACTGAAGCAAAGAATTAATTTAGCTTCTCTGCAATGACTTTATAATCTTTGAGTGCTCCTTTAGCATCTCGATTGTCCAAGGGCCCCACTAGTTGTTTAGCAGGCTTCCAGCTTCTGATGTACTTAAAAAACATTTTGCTATTACTTTTTGAGTTGTTGGCTAGCTGTTCTTCAAATTCCTTTTTGAAGTACTGTAGCAACAAATTTAAACTGTATCTATTAATACTGTATTATGTATTAAAGCAATCCACCTCATTAGTAAAAATAATCAGAAAAATGTAAATGAATGATAATGGTAATTGGAAATAATAGCAGTTAAAGTGTTTTTAAGGTGCCCAAAACCCACAATTGATGAAAAAGGTCATCCTGGTTAAAACATGGATCAACTTTTGAAGGGAAATGAAGGCCGCTATAAAATGTGATATTAACTTCTCCTTACTTCCATTTGTTATATAGTTGTGAATATAAATCAGAATGTAGGAATGGTAGAATGTTGATAAAGGAAGCAAAGGATATAAAGAAGAAATATATGGCCATCAGAGTTAAGGACATGCTTGGAAAAAAGTCCTAGAAATGGTGTATTGATCAATTTATATAGAAATGGTAGAATTATCAGCAGTAATGCAAAAATGGCAGAAGTGTACAATACATATTTCTGTTCTGTATATGGGGAAAAAGCAGTTGTAGTCCATGAATGGTAACATTCTTTCCTTTCCATTCAATCTTACTGTGGCTTTTCCAACTTCCAACCATTCAACTGTAGTGTTTCTAACATAGCTTTTTTACCATTAGTATCTTAGGAGGATGTTAAACAGAGCTACTAAAGCTAGACAGTTTTAAATCAGTAGGTGCAGATAACTCTCACCCAAGAGTTTTAAAAGCTGGCTGAGCAGATTGCTGGACCATTAATGCTGATTTTCAATAATTCGTGGAACACTGGGGAAGTTCCAACAGACTGAAAGAAAACGATTGTTGTGCCAATACGTGAAAAGGACAAATTGTACAGGTGTACAATGCTCAAATTATTGGTGATTTTCCCCAGACATTATATAGTTGGTAAATAACCTAAAACATTCTAGGCATGTATCTTTATTTCAATATTTTGTTTCATTCATTTTCAAAACTATTTTCTTTATTTTCTGAACCAAATTACATGAGAAAACAACCCTTTTTTGTACTTTTATCCTTAGGCATTCAAGCTCAATACCACCAGCATCACCTTCTCCTGTAAAAGATTTAGATTTAGGAATGGAAGATGAGTGTGAGTTTCTAATTGATGAATCAGATGGTTTTTCTTTTACATCCTGGTTTTCAATTCCAAAAAAGAACAAAAAAGTAGAGAAACAGGCTTTAGCAAAGCCTGTGCCAAAACCTCAGCCTTCTGAAAGGAAAAAGGCAGTTGTACAAGAAAGCAAGAAACGCAAGGATAGAAGGGCACAGAATGAAGTAGCCGTTAAACAGACTCGAATGGAACAGTCGAAGATGGATCCATGTAATGTTGCTGAAGGGATACAAGATGAGTTACAAAATTCTTTGGATGTAAATCTAGTTTTGACTGAAAAAAAGGAAAATATTCTTAAATCTGTAAGGCAAAGCGGTCCTCACATAGGTAAGTCATTTAGAAAAAAACAATTGAGCTAAGGAATCATTGGATTTTTATACTTGCAAAGGCAAATGTTGATAATTGAATTATGATTAAAAAAACACCTTAGCAATAGAGCTTTTTCTGCCTTTGATTTGCCTGTTCTTAACTGAATTTTTTGTTTTGGTTTAAAACGATGCTACTATTAATGATCTCTTTGGGAATGTTTTGATTTATTCCAGGGGATGCTGTATTGGGCAACAGAGGAAATATTCTTAGGTCCCCTTCTTTCTGAGTATTTTTATGATTATTCAACAGTTGGAAGGCAAATTGGGAGACCTTTGAATGAGATGGAGGGATCAACTGAGAAATGTGTGGTGTGTGCATATGGCAGTAAGGGAGGCAACAGTGTGGTGCTGTCAGGGAAGGTAGCAGTGATTACTTGCTTCCATATTTTCAAGGCAGATAAGGAAGACGGTGACATCTGTGTTTCACTTCCAACTTTGTGGGAAGGAGTTAGAGATATTTCAGTAGGAGGGGGGTGAAGCACTGGAATGGGTTACTTAGGGAGATGGTGGAATCTCCATCCCTAGAGGTTTTATGTCTTGACTTGACAAAGCCCTGGCTGGGATGATTTAGTGGGATTGGTCCTGCTTTGGGCAGGGGGCTGGACTCAATGACCTCCTGAGGTCTCTTCCAGCCCTAAGGTTCTATGATGTGTGTTGTGTCTGCAGGGAATCAGCATTCAAGGGATAGTGAGACAGAGCTACAAGGAATAGCGGGATAGAGCTACTTAACAGGAAGAGTTTAAAGTTGACTGGGAAGCAGTTGAGTGAGGATAAAAGTTGCTGCAAATCTTTCTAGATTAGGGCTCAGTAGGTGAACTAAATGTGGTACACTGAATATTTACAACTGTATGCAGAGTACACATCAGAAGGTGCTGCTTCTGCTTTTGGAACCTTAAGTAAAAACCACCCACCAGGGAAAAATTTGTTGATGATATTTCAGTTAATAATATAATATAGTTTTGTGTATATAAATTATTCATGCAGTTTTAAAGGAAATGAATTAATGTGTGCATTTTTGTATGTTGGCAGAAGAGAGTAAAAAGCATACGCATGGACAGAGATCCACAAGAACCCCAAATGAGAAAAAGTCCCCAGTCCTGAAACAGATACAGCCCAAAAAATTCACGTTTTTAATTTCCGAATCAGACACAGAGACTTCCGATACAGAACAACATAAGCCAACAGAAATAGCTAATGAAGATTCCTTTGGATCTTGTAATACTACTGAGCAGCCTCAAGAAAAGATTGCGTTTCAGAAGAGGATCATAATTCTCCAGAACCTCCCCACTCTATTTTAAAAACTGCTCTATGTTCGTCCCACAAAAACCAAACTGCTAAGCAGAAACTTTCAAAAGTTGCATCATCTAAAAACCTGGTAGAAAACCAAAGAAACAAAGTTAGAAAATCTGCCCTTAAATCCACTAGTAGAAAAACAAGGGTGCAAATCTCAGAGGAGAGTTCTGACAGTGAGCCTATAGAGGAGGTCAATGAAAGGGAGCTTTTAAAGTCAAACAAAGTCAAAGCCCCTTCATTGCAACAGGAATCACAGACTCCCATATTACATAAATCCCATCAGTCCGTCAAACTTAAAAATTTCATACATTCACTAGAATCATCTGGTAATGTATATATCAAAACTCCTGCAAAATCTAAAGAACCGTTACAGAATCTCATAAACAATCCAGAAGACATTGGTGAAAGGAAAAAAGCGTCCGCTAAATCTCTACGGCAGACAGCTACTCAGATTAATCAAAGAACAGATATGATTGATTGTTCACATCCTGAAAATGCTGAACTTGGGAATACAACAGTTCACAAGGATTCTTCTTACCAGAACATGGCAGAACAAAAAGACAAGAAGTCGAATGCATCTGTGAAAACAAAATACAAAAAAAAGAGTAATGCCTGCCGATCACAGTGAGTTTTTTTTTTAAATGAATATACAATACAATGTAATTGTTCATTAAACATTTTCTGCCAATGGTACATCATTATTAAGTAATTACAATATGCAATACAGTTTATAACTCTATAAGTAAGTAATAAGCAGATAAATGAAGTATTATAATTAAAAAGCTGTTACGAAACATGGGCTGACATCCAGGATTTTGTTGCAATGGGAACCTAATGCTCTGTCTTATGATGTTGCAGTTCCAGATTCAGACAGTGAATTTTATATTATCGTGTAGTTTCTGTGAAATTAATTTTGAAGTGTATATATTTAGAATAAGGTATAAAAGGGTATTTTTTAATTACTTCTTGATTTTCTAAATTTTTTATTCTGTGTTGTGTACCTGTACTTTAAAAAAAAAAAAAGAGAAGTCCCGTGGTACCTTAAAGACTAACATTTATTTGGGCATAAACTTTTGTGGGCAAAAACCCATTGGGTTAGTCTTTAAGGTACCACAGGACGACTTATTGTTTTTACAGATACAGACTAAGGGTATGTCTACGCAGCAACATATTTTGAAATAACATAGTCCGCGTCTACACAGCTGGCAGTTATTTTGAAATAATGTCGAACTACTGTCAAGCTGGAGAACTCCTGTAACCCTCGTCGTATGAGGAGTAAGAGAAGTTGGAGAAAGAGCGCTCCATTTTGAAATAAGTGCTTTGTAGACGCTCCCAATTTCGAAATAAGCTACGCAATTGACTTAGCTCAATTTGTGTAGCTTATTTTGAGTTAAGCCCTGCTGTGTAGATGCACCCTAACATGGCTACCTCTCTGATATTGTCTGTTCTTATTACCATAAAAATGTCTAAAGATCTGAAATACCAAATTCTCCAAAACCCAAGTTTGATAGTTCTTTGGAAGCTGCTTATGCATACGGTTTTGTTTGACTAGTATAATTACATTCCTTTGCAGTGTTTGCAAGCCAGACATTGCAGCGTTCTATGAGTCTGACATTCAGACAGTGGAGGAGAGAAACTTTAGAAATACATAGGCATAAATTAAACTTAGTAGAAACTATGGATGTAAAATCCTGTTCAATTGGTTAAATTGTAAAATGTAGTGCTGGCACTATGTTTAACTCTTTAACTGATTAAGCAGGGATGTTGGAGAGGCCACTCCAGCCCTGCTGGGATTGGGCTAAATCGGCCCCTGCTGCAGCCCCTGCCTGCCCAATGCAAATTGGAAATGGCCAGCAGGGCTGGAGTAGCCCTTCTCCTGAGATTGGTTTGCTGGCGGGGGTGCTACTCCTGGGTACCAGTTAAGGGTGATGCTTACCTGGTAACCGTTTAACTGGTTACCTGTTAACATCCCTAGTAGAAACAGTTCATGAACAAATCACATTGAATTAAAGGTTTGACCTCCCTGGTCTGGCATCCTCAGGATCTCACTGGTCTTGGATGAGGGATTTTGCCGGACCAGGGGAGGTCATTTCTGGCCCTTCTGCCATCAGTCTCCCCCTGTCCAGAGTCAGCAGCGTGGAGTGCCAGGCAGGAGCTGGTTTACGGTCCAAGTTGGGAGCCAGTTTAAAAACCAGCACCCCTCGTGGACTGGCTGCCTGTCACCTTGCGCTGCTGCTTCTGATACAGAGGCAGCAGCACTGGATGGCAGCAGCCCCTGTCCTGGGAGGAGGGAGGGTGGTCTGAGTTCCCTGCAGACAGAGGCTACTGGGGGGCCGGGGAGGCTGCTGCGAAGCAGCCTCTGTCCATGGAGGCCTGGGCTGGCCGTGGACAGAGGCTGCTCTGGCAGAAGCTCCTGTCCGTGGTGGATCTGAGCTCCCCGCAGACAAAGGCTGCTCCAGAGCCCCTGCAGGGAAGGGAGCTTGGACCCCCTGCAGACAGGGGCTGCTGCCATGAAGCAGCCTGTCCGTGGGGAGCCGTGGGCAGAGCCTGCTTTGCAGCAGCCTCCCCTGCCCTTTCCCCTCACCCTGTGCTGATGGTTTTGGTAGAGGCAGCAGGAGACAGCTGTACCAGTGCTGGGGGAACCGGCTTTTAAGCTGGCTCCCCCCAGCACCGGCTCCTGCTTCCCCCTTCCTTGCTGATACAGAGGCAGCAGAGGGGCCGGGAAATTGGAGTAGTAGAGAAGATTCACTGATAAGCCTAGGCTTATCGGTTAATCATCTGCTCGACCACTCATTTACCTCCCTAGTCCAAAAAGGAATCTGTTACTTTGATCAATTATTTTTATCAAATGTAGTAGATGTCCTATTTACTTTTGCACGATATTCGCTTTCAGTGAAGTTAGTACTAGATTTATGATTTGTTGTTATAGCTGAAGAAGCCTCTGTCTGACTCAGACAAATAACTTCTGCCTCTAATTTCATATCAGTATTCTTCTAAAACTCCTTCCATATGCCCCTCCATGTTATGAAGAATTACTAACTTTCAGTAAGATTACTAACAATTGCATCTTTTCTAGGATCTCTCCTGCACCTGAGAGAAACAAGAATCATAGCAGGTAATTTCCTTTATTGTGTGTAGAATTGCCTTTTTAATATTTCTTAGCGCTAGGAACAATAGCAGGGTTGCAAAACCTTCTCACTAGATAAATGAGCCATCACTAAGATTTTGCTTTTTTTCCCCTCTAAGACTCATTGCCTTGGTCCCAAATCAAATAGGCATTTTTAAATCCTGCTTAAAAAATAGCTGCTGACAGTAGTGTCAATAATACTAATAGTATTATCAGTAGCATTACTATTGATGTAGGAATGTGCTATTAACAGTAATAAGGGTCTCAAGTAAGATGGGAATTGTGCTAGGAGTTGTATATTTGCATACATCCCCAGACAGGGAATTGACTATCAAAATAAATAATACAGGGTTTTATTTATTTTATACAATCTGCTGATTGTATTATTCCTTTCTTATCTTAATTAAGTAACTCTCAATTTAAATGAAGTTGCTGCAGAATTTCTGGTTTGCTATCCCAAGTCCACAGAGCTTAGGGGGTAGAGTTTCTGTGGAGTATGTGTGTTATAATTCAGCACAGGTTATTGGTACGAAGTGCCTGTTAGTGTAACCTAGGGATGTGAAAGGTTTCCCAGTTAACAGGTAGGCATCACCCTAAACAGGTAGTGCTTACCGGTTCTGGTTAACCAGTAATCAGAAGGGGCTGGAGCAGCTGCTTGCCTGCTGTGCACAGAGGGCTGCTTCAGCCCTGCAGGTGGCCTGCCATGGGTGTCCCACAGGCAGAGGCTGCTCCAGTCTCCCGCGGAGCTTGGCCTTCCTGCAGGCAGAGGCCGCTCTGGCATCCCGAGCAGCCTCTATTGGCGGGGGAGCCTGGACTCCCCGCACGCAGGGACTGCTCCAGCTGAGAGCTAGGAGTGGAGGCAGCCCTAGCCCATTTTTTCTGTTTCCTGTCCTCTCCCTGTTACTTTTAAAACATTTGTAAAGCCCTTATAGAGACATATGGAACATGATGGGAAGGGAGGGAATGATGAGGAGCAAAGAACGTTTGCATGGAGAAGAGGAGTGAGTGGGAAAGGGTTTTGGTGTCTGTCAGGAGGAGGAGAAGAGGGAGGTGGTGTAATGCCATGGAAAGGCTAACGTCAAGTAGTGAAGGAGTCAAAGAATGAAGTGCTGATTTGAAGAAATGCTGCTCTACCATCAGGAGAAGCTGACTGCTTTAAAGCTTTCGGAAGAGTTGGGGTGATGTTCAGATCCAACTCTGGAGTTCCAGCTCTGTGTAATGGTGGCCATATGGTGACTTGCATGGGTCTCGTGGCTTCTGGTATAAATGGGAGCAGTGAGAAGTCATGGAAGCTTGGCTGTCCCTCCTTTTTCCTTGCTGACCTTGAACACAGACCTTAATCTTTATAACTCGATTGCCTCGCAATAAAATGGGGGGGACAATACATGCGCAGATTTGTAATGTGCTTTGAGAGCTACCAACAGAAAGGGCCATATAAATACTAAGCTGTAGAAGAGATGTTTTCTGGAGTTAACTGGTTCTTCACAAAAATTTTCTACATAGATCCATGTGCTAGAATGGTGTGCTCCGTGGCACACAAGCTCATGCATTCTGCTGGTAGCTAGCATGTCTGTTGGGCAGTGTGCACACACTCCCTAGTTTCGTACCCATATTTGAGGGGGCATGGACCCAGCTGCCACTCACTTCTTTCCCCTAAAGCAAGAGTAGAGTAAGGCTCTAGAGCAATGGCTCAATGGTTCCAGTCACCTTTGCAGTTGATCAGCTAGAAATATTTGTGTGGCGACTTGCTTCTAGGTCAGGAGTCTCTTGAGGGCAAGTGCAAAACTTTCTCTTTATGGCTGTTCTGGGCTTCTAGTGTGTCCCAGCTGCTTATCAATCAGACATTTCTGTTGCTTGGATGAAACAGTCTACCAAGTCCATTGCATACTTACAATGTGCTGAGGGCTTCTATAGGTACCACGCCCATCCTCCAAGCCCCTCAAGTACAGACATTCTGCTTAGGAGTGTAAGTGACTAGTTGACTAGTCGACTCTGCGGTATGCATATGTTTATCAGAGAGTTGACTGATGATTCAACTAGTTGCTTCCCCCTTACCCACCTTTGCTGCCTCTGTCAGAGAGTGGCAGCAAGGAGGGAGAGCAGGAGCTGGTGCTGGGTAGAGCTGGCTTAAAAGCCGCTTCCCTCCAGCACTGTCTCCGTGGGGGGTGGGCAGAGGCGCAGCGGGGAACTGATGGGGCTTCTGCCTTGGAAATGTAACAAGAGTGGGGCTCTTGCTACATTTCAAAAGCAGAAGTGCCGTGGGGAGTAAGGGAGACTCAAGCAGTCCCCCACTGGCCCTGTGCTTCCCACACACTTTGCTTTAGAAATGTACAAGAAGGGCTCTTGTACATTTCAAAAGCAGAAGTGCCCTTATCGACTAATCAAGTAGTTGATGGAAATTCCATGAAGTAGTTGGAATCAAGTAGTTGATTACAACTACTACTAATCAAGTAGTTGATTACATGACCTATGAGGGAAGGCTGAAGGAATTGGGTTTGTTTAGTTTAGAAAAGAGAAGATTGAGGGGGGACATGATAGCAGTTTTTAGATATCTAAAAGGGTGTCATAAGGAGGAGGGAGAAAACTTGTTCATCTTGGCCTCTGAGGTTAGAACAAGAAGCAATGGGCTTAAACTGCAGCAAGGAGGTTTAGGTTGGACATTAGGAAAAAGTTCCTAACTCTCAGGGTAGTCAGACACTGGAATAAATTGCCCAGGGAGGTTGTGGAATCTCCATCTCTGGAGATATTTAAGAGTAGGTTAGATAAATGTCTATCAGGGATGGTCTAGACAGTATTTGGTCCTGCCATGAGGGCAGGGGACTGGACTCGATGACCTCTCGAGGTCCCTTCCAGTCCTAGTATTCTATGATTCTATGATCTACATGTAACATCCCTAGTTCTGCCACTCCAATTCTACAAATATTTTCATAAAAATTAAATTCAAATACTAGATGCGGTTTTGTTCCCGTTTCCCCATACTAGTTTGCAAATGTACAATGGAATGTCTGCTTCTATTTTCACTGCCTCTTTTCTTCTTCCCTCTTTTATGGTTGCTATTACATTGACAAATACTTAACATTTTGTCCTTCTAAATGTCAATGCATGATGAAAAACACTTTGAAATTTGATACAGTTGGTTTTGTAATGTTATTTTTCATAAATTGCATTTTCATGCAGATGCTATTTTTTTTTTAAAGTGGTCCTGTACTGAACCGTTATGTAAAATTTACTTCAAAGAACGCCGAACCTATTGCATGTGAATGGGAGGATTCATCTTCAGGTAAGGTTTAAAGATGGCAGTTCCTTTTTTATATACATGAGAATATTGCAGATTTCATTTAAAGTTCTTAAAATGCTACTCAAGTATCATGAAAAGTTTATTCAGTATCATGAAAAGTGTCAGAAAACCCAAGAGGCTGCAGGTTTGTTCTTTACTCCCCTGGGATCATCTATGAATGTGCTAACTTATGCATATTAGTGCTTTTTTTCTTCCAAAATTGGGTTTTACCTAAGTTTGGGGAATATCTTTGGTTTATAATGATTATGTAATTGTAATGAGGCTGAATGAGGTCAGAGTCCTGGCGGAGGGTGGTGGTGGGAAATAGCATGTGATCATGGTGGTCATGAAATTCTATATTTCTCCGTTGTGGTGATTTATACTGCATTTTTCAGATACATCTATGGTCTTGAAGGATCAGTCAAGTGAATTTTTGCCAAATTCACTAGGGCATAAACTAGGTAAGGTTATTTTTTTTAAATTCCTTTATGTACATGCATGAAACTAGGTTTTCAATTTTGCAGTAAACTATTATGTACAATAAAGACCCACAAAACTCTTAAGGGAAAATAAATGTTAATTTTATCTTTTATACTATGGTAATATGCTAATCCCAATTACATTCTGGTCCATTGTGCAAAACATAGAAAGGTGCAGTCCCCAAGAGCCTACAGTTAAGATGAAAACATGCTAATGGTGGGAGAATGGAATAGAACAAACAGAAATGGTGGTGATGGAGATAGGCAAGACTTGGTAGTTCAGTCTTCTAAAAACAGAATTAACTCTTGTCTAATTTTAAAAATGAATTTAAAGTTTGACCTTACATATAAAACTGTAAAATAAATTCTGAACGTTCTCCTCTTTTGGTTTTCTCTTTATCCTAATTTCTACTGATAGCTTCTGGATTCATTTTATCCAATATGAATTGTTTTTTCTTTAAATCTGTTCATTAGTAATGCCATCCCACACACCCAATGTTCGTCGGACAAAAAGAATAAGACTAAAGCCTTTGGACTATTGGCGAGGGGAGCGTGTGAACTATCTGTCGAGACCGTCAGGTATTGTTTCTAAATGCATACCTGGTTGCCTTCAATTTTAATTCTGTGCAATATCACAATATATCAGGTCTTCTTGTTTTGTAATAAGTCCTTTTGAGTCATAGTCATTAAACAATAATCAGTGACATATCTGTGGCCTCAGGCTATGGTTCTTGTTTTTTCCTCAGTTTCACTTTCATTTGGTCCACAAACCCATTAAGTATTCTTCTCCTTACAGTATTTATAACTAGAAATAATGTCATAAGAGATTGCTACACACCCTCAGAAAGCCAAACTGCCCATTCTCTGTTTCTCTGTGTTAATGCTATATTTCTAAAGAGAGGGAATAAAGTGATTTCTGCAAATCTGTATTCTCATACAATACAGATTCATGATAATAAGAAGGAAAAAACCCATGAGGCTGACTCTGTTCCTTCTTGCAATGCAAAATGATTATTCTGTATCTATTCTAATTCATCTAGTCTAATTTTAAATGTCATAAGGAATGGAATTCATCTCACTGGCAAAGATTTTTGCTCTGCACTTCAACCCAAATTTTCCCTTAATCACATTGTCTGTGATTGCATTACATTTTTCCAATAATTGACTCGTCTTGATTAAGTATCACATACCTAGCAGTAAGGTCAGATTTTCAAAAGAACTCAGCCTTATTTGTTCTCAGGGGGAGCAGCTCAATCTTGAGGGTTATTTATTTATTTTAAAAATTGGCTACTTGGTTTGGTGTCCTGTATGGTCCTATGCAATGTTGAAAAATCAGCCTCAGTTGTGCTGAGCTCTTTTATTAGGCCACGTATGTTAGCTTTTAGTCTTTCTGGATCGATCAGTCCTCCATGATTCTTGATTATTTTTCTTGCTTATAGAATCATAGAAATGTAGGACAGTAAAGGCATGTCTTCACTACCCGCTGGATTGATAGGTAGTGATTGACCCACTGGGGGCCATTTATCACGTCTACACTAGTATAGACGTGACAAATCAACTGCCAGGTGCTCTCCCATACTCCACGAAAGCGAAGAGTAGGCTGAGTTGATGGAAGAGCATGAGCATGTAGCCGCAACAATTTTTAGTGGTTACACGGTTACTAAAATGCTCCTCCCTGGGGCCAGAGTCAGCAGCCAGTGCACTCTCAGCTCCTGGCTCCATTCCCAGGGAGTCCCATGCCACCTTTGTATTAAGGATGTTAAATTGCCGTTAATTGACTAGTTGAGTAGTCGATGGAATTTCCTTCGACTAGTCGATAGGCACTTCCTCATTCCTCCTTTGAAATGTACAAGAGCCCCTGCTGGGGCTCTTGTACATTTCAGAGGAGGAATGCGGAACTCCGCGTGCATCCCGGGGCCAATGGGAAGTCCTGCTGACTCTGGGCTGCACGGGGACGTGCCTGCTTTGAAATGTACAAGAGTCCCTAGCGGTGGCTCTTGTGCGTTTCAAAGCCACAGTGCCCTCATGGAACCCAGGGTCCACGGGTACTCAGAGTCCCCTGCTGACTCTGGGCTCCATGCTGCGCTGCATGCCGCGCGGAGCCCGGGATCAGCTGGGGAGTCTCAGCTGATCCCAGGCTCCATGGCGCTGCCCCTCTGTAATGCCAAAGCGGCATTTCAAAGGGGCAGCTGCCTCATAGTTGATCCCTGGCTCAGCTGTGCGGCGCTGCCACTTTGAAATGCCTAGGCTGGTTGAGTGTCCTCCCCCTATTTCCTTCTTTCCTGCTCTGGCTCCTCTTCTCTGCTGCATGGGATTTGCACAGGATAGGGAGCAAAGCTGACAGCCGAGAGAAAGCTCTTAGCTGCCCAGATTTTGGGGTCTGTGTACTGCAGTGTGGATGGCAGAGCCCTAGATTCAAGCACAAGTTAGAAAATTCTCAAGCTAGGAATAAAATGCAAGTGGGTGGGCACTGTGGAAGTTCCAGGCAGGAGTGTGCCTCTTCGGGGATGTTAATTCTCTCTCTTGCAGCAAGTGCTGAATTCCACTGCCCTGCAGGTAGTTACCGGAGGTGGAACGAAACTGAACAGGTCTCTGAAAAGTGGGGCTAATACACAGCTGTAGTCCAGTCATCGATTCTGCCCACAGCTATAGACTCACATTAGGGAGTTGTGGATCTAGCCTTGAGAGAGAATTTTAGTTTTTCCCAAATGCCTCTGGTTGTTTCACAAAAGGCAGTTAGAAAAGAAAAAAAGTGTTCAAACAGTAAATTCTGAACCTCATTGTTTAAAAAAATTAATAAGCTTTTTCATAAAAAATGTTAAAATGCTGACTATGCAGTAATGTTTGTTTCTTTTCTTCTATTTCAGGAGGGTTTGTAGTAGGTGGAATAACATACCCTAAAAAGGAATCACGCAAGGAGGCTAGAAAAAAGAGAAAACATACGCCAAAAACAAGTACAAACTCCTTGAAACTTTGTTTTTTATTTCTATAGCAGTATGGAGCAGTGGTTCAGATTATGCACACCCCTCAGAACTTCTTTGGGGGGGAAAATATTGTAAGAAATGTAATTAATGTTAAAACACATTAATATGAATTAAAACTAACGTTAGTATAGGCAAGGAAATGAGCTTTAAAACATTGGTCTGGACTAACCTTAGATTAACAAGAACTTCATGTGGTGGGAAAGGAGGGGCTATTTGAGGGAATCGGAGGTTGGTGATAAACTCAGAGCAATGAGTAAAGAAGGTGAATGCAGTTCTGTCCTTAATCAGTCTGTTGGTTCGATGATATAAACTAATGTACACATGCATCCCTTTTATGTGAAGGTTGGCTACTGTAACTACCAAATGTTTTATGAACACAAGCAACACCAATGTCATCCCGAAAGGCAATGCACAAAGGTCTTACTTAGACAGGGGAAACACATTGTGATACACAACATGTTGACTAGCCTGTTTTAACTAACGTGATGTATAATGATTTTGCCGTCAGTAAAGATGAGGACAGTTGCTTTAAAAATGTTAGCAGGTTGTGCCGATAAGACCAGTACAGTTCTTGTCCATACTGAAGATGGTAGTGACTGACCTCATTTCCCATGACTGAGTTGGTCTACCAATGATCACTTAGAGCCAGAGCACCGTATTCTATCCGAGTCAAGAAGCTGTCTTCTTGTCAGTCAACTATCTGATAATGGGTATAATTCCAGAAGCCTGATATTTCTGAGCAGATGTATAGAGACTTTTTACTTTCTAGAATGGAGTCTATTAGGGAAAAAATATAATTTGAATTTGGAAAAAAATTGTCATGTAGGGCAGATAGGCCTCCACTAAAACTGTGTTAGTGCTTTAAAATGCCCCAGACAGAAACTCTAAAGACTTTCACTTGTAAATTTGGGTTGAAAACCCATTTACTAAATGTCCCTTGGGCAGTAATTTTGACCTATAATGAACTCACTGAAAGATGATGAGATTCTACAGTCTGGAGAGGATCATGTCACAATTTAGCTGAGGTGGAGTGGCTTTGTTTCCAGCCTTAGATTTGTCCTTGCGTAGGTGATTTGAAAAGCTGCCATGTGGTATTCTCCATATATTTATGAAGCATTACGGGTTGCACTTGACGTTAAGAAAGAAATCCAGGTTCTGTTGGCTTGTAGGTATTACTCCCCATTGATAGAATGCCTAAACTGTCCTGCCCCTTAGAGTTTTTGTGAGATTTGGGATATCTTTCTTTAGTTTGTTTACCTTCACTCGTCCTGAAGATTTTTCCTTAGAGGAGTCTTAATTTTCTGTATTTTGCAAACAGTTACACTGACTTCCTGACATTTGGCTGTTACCTTCTCTGATCAGACCTATTTTTTATTTTAGAAATTTCCCTTGAGATTTTGGTCTCCAAGTGAAGATCTTGTCATCTTCTAAAGAAAAGGAAAACCTTCACTTGTAATAGTTTTTTTTTTCTTTATAGGCTTCATCTTTCAGTATTCCCTCTGTCATCTCCATCAGAATTTAAGGGGAAGGCTTTTTTCAGATTTCATTAAATTTTTGAAATTTGAAGTGGCTTCAGGGACTCCAGTGTTTTTAAAGTAACAAATGAACTTAGAATGTAGATGGTCTTAGGTATGTATTTGTTATTGTTGTAACAGCAGCAGTTATCAGTGTTCTAGGGAATCTCTGTGTGTCTTGCATAACAGAGTAACTCCTCTGAAAAATGGTAGCTTCAGACGATTAGTATCACAGGTAATTCCCATTTATTAAGGGAGTAGTCTTTTGACATGATGGAATGTTTAAAATCTGGGAAACTATTTAAATCCATAACTACGCATTTGAATTCTAAAATATTTGAGAAATGAGAATGGCATAACATTACCTCTGGTTGGTTTAAAAACGTACAGTGATTAGTGTTTTTTACACTTTTCTTTTGCAGGGAGTCATGTTGAACATCTGAATGTCTCCTTAGCAGATGCTTCTAAGCCAACTGTTGTATGGGACCCAACAGTTAATGAAGAGGTTTTGCAAGGTAGGTTGCTGAAGTGATATGACTGAGTTCTGAGAGAGTCTGAGACAAGATTGCAGAATTTGCTGCTCCTTTGGGGTCATACAGGGAAGTACGCTGATCAGGGCTTCCTCCGCACATCTAAACTCTTGAGGGGCTAAGACATCCTTCTTCCTTCCTCATGCAGAAGTCGGGGGAGCCAGAGAAGGAGAAAAAGCAAGGAAACCTCACAGTTCTCTAGAATGTTTCAGTCTGCTGCTGAGCCTAGTACTTTGAATCTTACAACAGTATGATTAAGAAATTGGAGGCTGTATTGTTCTAATGACTAAAATGTTTTATACACCTGGATATTGTTGAGCGTCTGCCAATTTTATTTTTCTGTAGAGTGTGTTAACACTGGACGTAATCATTCTTGTTTCTTTAATGATGAATCAGTGGAAATCTATAAAAACCTGAATACATCTGGCTTTGCTGCTGGTAAATTGATCTTGAAACCACTTAAGGAAAAGGGGCACCAGTTTGTCCACACAGATAAAATAGTGAGTACATCTGTTGACTTGTATAGCAAAATATCATGTACCGAAAGGCTTTGCTACTTTAAAGACCTATGTAGTGTTGTTAGAAGTACTTCACTATTTAAAGGTAATGCTGTGTTTGTAACTTGTATTACGTGTTTTCTTAAAGAAATACATGCAGAAAACATGTTAATGAAACATTTAAATTGTAGAATCAAGCACTGAAAATAAGGGAATTCACAAAGTTAAATTTTGCTGTACGAAAGGAACTCAGCCACATGGCATGCACAATAGCCTTCCTGTGTTCTTCATTATATGGTTAATAAATACCATAAAATGTAGGCAGCAATGTAAAAGTCATAGTATAGGAGAAAACTTTACATTTCAAATACCTGTCTATTACATTCTGGCTTTCACAATCATAATTTACAGTGGGGTAGGGAGAGTGAGGAAAGGATTTTGGGACTTAATGTTTTTCTGTGAGGTTTTTTTGGGGGGGATGGTGTTAATTTGTATTTATACACAAAATTTTACTGGATACAAGGGGAGAAATGTTCAGCAATAAAGGATTTTTTTTAATTTGCTAGTCCTACAAATATTTTGCAATGAAAATACCTCACTAATGGTAGAATATTTGCTTTTTATTTAATTTCTGAAGGCTTTCCATGTTATCCGTGGCAAGATTATTGTTACCCTTCATAAGACATCCTACTATCTGACTACAGGAGATTTTTTCTATGTTCCGGAGGGTAGGTACATTTTAAAAACACCTTTTTGCAAAAGGACCAGCTAAAGGGAGAGCGTAAGTGGGGGTAACTAAGGTGAAGAGGGGCTAGAAGAAAGATAGGCAATAATTCATAGAATCATAGAATACTGGAACTGGAAGGGATCTCTAGAGGTCCTCCAGTCCAGTCCCCTGCACTGATAGTAGGACCTAGCACCATGTAGACCATCCCTAACATGTGTATGTCCAACCTGCTCTTAAATACCTCCAGAGATGGAGATTCCACAACCTCCCCAGGCAATTTATTCCAGTGTTTCACCACCCTGACGGGCAGGAAGTTTTTCCTAATGTCCTATCTAAACCTCCCTTACTGCAATATAAGCCCATTGCTTCTTGTCCTGTCCTCAGAGGCCTCCTCCTTGTAACACTTAGGTACTTGAAAACTGCTATCATGTCCCCTCTCAGTCTTCTCTCTTCTAAACTAAACAAACCCAATTCTTTCAGTCTTCCCTCATAGCTCATGTTCTCTAGACTGTTATTCATTCTTGTTGTTCTTCTCTGGACCTTCTCCAATTTCTCCACATCTTTCTTGAAATGTGCTGCCCAGAGCTGGACACAATACTCCAATTGAAGCCTAATCAGCGCAGAGTAGAGCGGAAGAATGACTTCTCGTGTTTGCTCACAACACTCCTGTTAATGCCTCCCAGAATCATGTTTGCTTTTTTTGTAACAACGTCACACTGTTGACTCATACTTAGCTTGTGGTCCACTATGACCCCTAGATCCCTTTCTGCAGTACTCCTTCCTAGACAGTCGCTTCCCATTCTGTATGTGTGAAACGGATTGTTCCTCTCTAAGTGGAGTACTTGTATTTGTCCTTATTAAACTTCATCCTATTTACCTCAGGGTATGTCTACACTACAGAGGTTTTTTGGGGGGGAAAACGGCCATTTTTCTGAAAAAACTTCAATTACGTCCGCACTGCAATTGCGGTCTTCCAAAAGAAAATCTAAAGAACAGAGGGGTTTTTCTGACATTGGTAATCCTCGTTCTACGAGGAAGAAGCCTTTTTCCAAAAGAGCTCTTTCAGAAAAAGGCATGTCTGGATGGGGAAGAGGGAGGTCTTTTGAAAGAAGAGGAAAGAGGAAAAAGCACAGGTGCCCTAGTGGCCACTCTGTCCATAGTAATCACAGCTGACATGCGAGATAACGTCCATTCAGTGTGGACGCTATATTTTGAAAAAGCAGATGGCTTTTTTGATGCGCTTTTGCAGTGTGGACACTCTCTTTCGGAAGAAGTTTTTTCAGAAGATCTCTTCCGGAAAAGCTTCTTCCGAAAGAAGCCTACAGTCTAGACATAGCCTCCGACCATTTCTTCAGTTTGTCCAGATCATTTTGAACGATGACCCTATTCTCCAAAGCAGTTGCAACCCCTCCCAGCTTGGTATCATCTGCAAACTTAATATGCCGTTATCTAAATCGTTGATGAAAATATTGAACAGAACCAGTCCCAAAACAGACCCCTGCAGAACCCCACTTGTTATGCCCTTCCAGCATGACTGTGAACGGTTAATAACTACTGAGAATGGTTATCCAGCCAGTTATGAACCCACCTTATAGTAGCCCTACTTACAGTAATAGGTTAATTTGGTAACCTCTGATGAATTTGGGGAGAAGAACCTCATTAAGAGCTGAATGAGTCCCAAAGGCAGAGAGAAGTTAATGGTCCATTGTGTGCAAGCAGTAACACAAAACAGTGTATGTTTATGTTGGTTATCTTCATGCTTCATGTGCACCATAAAGCCAAAAGCTGTGACCTTGTCTTCCATCACTCAAGAAGGACTAGTAATGTCATCTTCAATCTGTGAAAGTTACTAGACTGCCAGACACTGTTCAGTTCTTTGATCTCTTTTAGTCAGCTAAACCAGCTTGCTTATTTTAGGGGTGGTCTTTGGTTCAGTGGTACCAGTATAACGCAATGGTTGGTTAGGGATTATTATTATTTTACCCAAAGCTATGGCAGTGAAGCCCTATTGTGTGTGCAGTTGTACCCACATAAAGGTGATTTAAACCCATATAGTTATTTCAACTTCTTGTACGGGAATGGAATGGCTATAAGTGTATACAACACTTGTATGCTGACACAACTGCATCCCCACTAGGTAGCTTGTAAGGTATAATTAAAGTGGAACAGCTTTCCACTGTAGGCAAGGACTAAGTTTAGGCTTTCAGTGCAGTTAGTTTGCAGCTCCATCCTTTAGCAGGATTTCCTGTTTTTAGGTTAGTAGTCCCAAGCAAAGGGTCAAAGACTTTTCAGGGACTGCAGGCGACATGGTTAGGATTGGTCTTGTCCCCTCTATTGCTATGGACAATGCACCTTTAAAGGTCTGTACTGAACACCTGCAGGATTTAGTCTAAATTGTACCTGCCAGAACACCCTATGACTACAAACAGTATTCGAGGCCTTTTTAATAAATGCAAGCATCTAAAAGCCTCTGGTGAATTCACCATATAATTTTGAGCTAGAAAGAATGCCAGATGTCAGTACATAGTAACAGAGGCTATCTTTAGGTGGGGTCAGTCAGTTTTACGTGTCTCAAACCTGGTAGTACATAATTCTGCTTGCTCTACCTATAATTTTGGCTCTGGACTGACCTGGGACAGGGGATTGAGGTGCAGGTTTGGGGAGGGGGTATGGATGCAGGGGAGGATTCTGGCCTGTGGGCAGGGTGTAGGAAGGGCTGCATGGTCTGGGGTACAGAGGGTTTGGGTAGTAACCTGGGGCTGGAGTTGGGATGCCAGAGGGGGTGAGATGTCAGATACAGGCTCTGCCCAGGAGGCGCTTACGTAGGTGGATCCCATCCAACAGCCCAGTGGCACCTTCAGGCAGGCTCCGTACCTGCCCCAGCCACTGAAAGTAGCGAGCTGCTGTGTCCATGTGCTCTCTGTGCTGGGCAGGGGAGGAGGGAATGTTGTGTGCTGCCCCCAGCACAATTATCATGGCTTCCATTGGATGGAAACTGGCCAATGGGAGCTGCAATTATTGTTCTGGAGGCAGGGGCAGCACATAAAAACCTTCTCCCTTCCTTTCCCCCGTAAGGGGCGCCTGGCTAGAAAGCAGCCTGGGTCTGCAGCAGGCAGTGAGCCTGCCTGAGGGTCCCCTTTGGGTCCGAATCCAGCCCACAGGCTGTATTTTGCCTGCCCCTGCTCTAAGTGGATCAGAGAGTATTCAAGCTTATTCTGACTTTCATTAGTGATGATTCTGAAGGAGCCAGCCAGTTTGACTAGGCTAAAGGCAGGTTTTGTGGAACATATGTAATATAGTGATGGGATCCCTGGGGTACAACATGGAACTAGGATATTGCTATGTCCGCTTAACTCTCCAGCTTGGGACAGCTGTCTCAACCCCTCCAGATGCTGTTGTCACACAGTACAGCAGCATGTGATGCCCTGCACCCAGCTAAATTGCATGAATGTTCTCTGAGCTGCTCACAAATCACACAAAAAAGGCACCAGCATATCTCCCAAGCCCCCCGGCTTGCACCCCAGGAATATATCATCTTGCCCTAAGCAGAAGCCTGACTAGTTTAAGTTTAGCCCCTCCCTAGATATAGAGATCTAGTGTAAGCCCCTCCCTAGATGTAGAGAGGGCCCTTTGTAAACTACATTAAGAATTCCTAAGCACAACATTCAGGTAAAAGGTAAAACAGATTTATTGTCTAGAGGATAGATTTAAGTGATAAATGGTTGGCACAAAAGGTCAGAGAAAGCTACTGAACAAAAAGAAAAGCTAATTCTGCAGTCTAAATCTTAAACTTTATTAGACTGGGCAGTATTTAGATCAAGCAGTTTTTCTTAGCCCACTGGATGCTGCAGGTAGGTTACAGTTCTTAATACACAGGCTTCCCCTTTATGCATGAGACCAATCTCCTCAGTTTGAAGTTTTGTGTTCCCAAAATTCTTGTTGCTTTCAGTGTGGACTGGGTAGTGGAAAAGTAAAAGGACAATACAATGTCTATTAGAGACGTAAAAAGCTGCCACTGGAATGCTGTTCATCGCTCAACCTAGCATCCGATTCCAGCCGTTATTGTTCAGTTAGTGCAAAGCCCTCCTTCAGGAGGTTGTTACTTCTTAGTCTCCTTAGAATAAGAATTTACAGTGACAATTTCTGAAGGGGAAAATTAGCTACTTACCTGTGACTGCTAAGATCTCTGTGTAGGGCTGCTACAGATCCATACTGAACTTCCATCCTTTTTCACTTCCTAGGGTCCATTTCCTGGTATTCTGAGTATGTGGAAAAGCATAGGCCTCTAGATCTCTTTGTAACCTCATACCAAAAGCATTACTCTACAGGAAGTATGTGCTCCCTCACCACCTTTTAAATCAGGGGTTCTCAAGCTGGGGTTGCGACCCCCAAAGAGTTATGTGGGGGATAATAAGCTGTCAGCCTCCACACCAAATCCCACTTCTCTGCCAGCATTTATAATAGTGTTAATATTTTAAAATGTTTCAGTTTATAAGGGTGAGGAATTGCATTCAGAGGCTTGCTATGTGACAGGGATCACAGTACAAAACTTTGAGAAGCACTGTTTTAAATGGTTCTAAGCTTGTGGTGCTGTGAGAATATAAATTACTCTCGAGGGTCTGCAGATGTAACTCTTGAGAACTCTAGTTATACGTTTGAATCCCTTGATGGGATAGCCTTGATTTTTTTTTCCCCTCTTAGTGTGAAAATCACAGCTTTTATTAAAGTTTTCTCATAGCTGTTGAGGGCTGGTGGTCTGTCTTACACATTCCCTTCAAGACACTTCTCAATACACATTCTCTTAGTCTAACTACATCAAAGTAATTCTAGCTGCAAGGTTATTTCCTCTCTTAATAACATTTAAATTCACATTCAGACTTTGATGACTGGCCGTTATCTTTCTTCAGAATTATGGATTAAATACTGTTTATGTTGCTGACCTAACTTAACCTAACTGCCAGAGGGTTCAAAATGTCTATTGGAGAGTTTTTCAAAGTTAAGTGATGCCCCAGCAATTTGGCCATAAAGTCTATAAAATGTTCTGATGACTTTTTATTCTTTTACTCTTAGGAAATGGTTACAACATACGTAATCTCCTGAATGAGGAAAGTATTCTTCTTTTCACACAGCTGAAAGGAGAAAGGTGGGGAAAATTGTACATAGAGGTTTCAGTTAAAATGCATTTCAAGTTTATATACAGTGTGGTTTTTGGTTAACCAGTTACTCTTGAATATAAAAGGGTCTTTTATGTCTACCTGAACATTCTGTTTCTTAAAAATATACATTTTTGAACATTATACTTGTATGTATTTGAAGCCATTTTTCCACTATCAAAAACAGACACCTGAACTATGGAATTAAGAATAATTTTTTGTCAAAAAGAAGGTGATTATGATTGAGCAGCCCATAGCATTGCTAACTGGAAGTAAAAGTTTTAAAAACATTATGAAACCTGTAACTTCCGAGTTGGGTTAAATATCATCCCAAAACGGTTCTGTTAAAAATAATTACTCTAAATACACACCGATTTTTTTTATAAAAATAGATATTTTTCCTACCCACAAGAGCTTTAAAGAATATGTAGTTTTAAAAATAGGTACCTTAAGCTTGACTCTTCAGTAACTTGATTTTCAAAACTGCTGGGCACCCAACAGCTACTAGTGACTGCAGTTGTCATGCCCAAATTTAGAGCTTAGGAAAAAAATTGTGAGAGATAGTGTGTGGCTTCCATAGTCTATACCTGTATTTGCACTGAGACAGAGCTTTAAATCCTAATGCCAGAAAATTAAGACACTTAAAGGGTCCTTTGTACCAATTAACTCTGATCTCCTGTGTATACAATATAAAGATCTGTGATTGTGTAACAGAGAGGTAGAGGTATTAATTTTTTACAAAAATCGTATCTTAAATGAATTTTAAATGGTGGATATTAGTAGAGGTTTCAGACAATGTTGAGATTTTTCACATGCACTTTTCAAACGGGAAAACCCTCTGAGAAATTAGACCAATGGCAAGTTGGTATTTGGGTAAGTTTTGGACAGTATTTTTATGGTAGATTTTCTATTTTGCTTGTCATCACAGAAACCTCAGGTCTCTTTTTATCCTTCTGTCATTGGTAATAGCAATCACAATTCTCTGTCCAGCTTTGATGTCAGTGCACTGTAATGTATCCCAGGGGACAAGATGTTAGCAGAGATAAAAGTCAGCTCTGGCTATCTGAATGTCTTTTTGTAACAACTGTATTTTCTCTTAGCAGTTCAGTGCTTTCATCTTTCTTCCTTTTTTGAAAAAGGAAGATGAGATCTACGTAATCTCTCTTGACACATCCTATGTTGCCTGACAAATTAGCTCTTATTGAAATTGATGAACCTTCACCTCATTGGTAACCCATTTCCCCCATTCAATAACAATCTGACTGAATGCTGGACCATTTCCAGGTTGTCTTTTGTATACATTGGAATACAGATTTTCATTTTTATCATTTAGAAGTCTGATCACGCTGCATGCTGAGTCTTCATGTTTTTATCAGTTTATTTTTTAATGCCTAACATAGTTTTATTTGTCAAGTTTTAGCAGAACTGATGGTCATAAAAGAAAAGAAAATACAGCTTCTCCAATACATTTTTACAGATGAAAGCATGAATGCTTAAGTTGACCATCCAAATTGTTTATAATAGTGCTTGAGGGCCTGTTACAATCCCTTGTCTGCAATCCCACCAAACGTTGAAAGTTGAAGTGGTCACAGACAGAGTACTATTCTCTTCAGATTTCCATGTTCCAGTGACCCCATGAAGCTTCAGCAAACTTCTTGACTTTCAAGCCAAGAATTTTATTTATTTAAGAGGCTAAGATGGAACATTCTAGACCAGGAAAATGCAGAGATCTAAGATCTCAAATTTGTTTGTCAGCATTAGGGACGATTGATTTTTGTCAAAACAGTGATATGTGAAGGGAGGCATTGAATTACTAGGTACACTTCTGCATTGTATACTTACAAGCTTGCTATTTTTTAAATAAAATATTTTAATTGTCTAGGTGCATATTTAAAGCATTTCTGTATGAATTTGATCTATTTAGCAGTAGACCTTCACTATCAGTAAGCAGTCTGATTATCTTCATAAAATGTTTTTGTTCATTTTAACAATGAACTAAGACAATAGGAAGCCATTTTCATTGCAATTAAGCCAATTATCACAGTCAAAATGTATGTTTAACTCCAATATTCCAGGCAGAGATAGTGTTGATGTCGATAGGCGGTTGCAAGTGTGTATTGGATGTGGGTGTGCACATGCCCAGAGTGTCGTAGCTGGAGAACTTTGTGTAATAGTACTTGTCAAGGCAATGCATGAGTCTATCTGTAAGGGGGAGCACTGCCCTCACGCCCCCATTTCCTTCTCACTTTCCACGGTCTGAGTTGGAGATCCCTGTGCAGTTTATCTCATAGTTACCGCATCACAGATAGTTTTCTCTGTTGTTTTTGACAATTGCTAGGAGTAATTTAGTACCCACTATTTAGTTTCTATTTGCTTTAAGCAGTTGGTTTAGAAATATGGTGATATGCCCTCATCAAGTTTAAGCACTGTCCGTAGTGTGGGGCGATCGCCATGCACTAATCGCACAGTACTTGTTGCGTCTTAATGAGGGATACATAATAGAAACGCGCAGTATCTGCTGGTCATTCAAGACAATGCAGATTCCTGGAGACGTGCGTCACAGACAGCATTATGAAAAAGCCAGGAGGCCTGCTTAAACATCAGCCCCTCATGTTGCCTCCGAAGTGGCAGTGGCCTGGTATAGGCTTCTGGACTTGGACTCTTCCCTGTGGAGAATAGACTGGTTTCCTTCCTCTGGGCTTGTAAGTGAGAGAACTGACAAGACTGACTGAGGACATTCCAGCTCTGACCGTGTCTCCTCTTCTGAAAGGAATATGGACCATCACTGAGACTCTCTGAGCACCCCGGACAGATCAGGAGTCTTCACCTGCTCCATGATAATGAGGCCAAGCACACTAATACTGTGCCATCGACTCTGGTGCCATGTGTGGAACAGCTGTTGAGTCCAGTACCAATGAGCTCAGTTTTGGTGCTGGCGTTGTTGGTACCAGCGATGTCCCGGGCTTATGAGGCAGCAGCTGACTGACTGTGCTTTCTGTTCCAGAGTCCTTCCTGGTGCATGAGTCTCTGCTATGGAGAGGAGTGGGAGAGCAGCCAATAGGTCTGAGGGGAGTGTAGGAAGGGGCCCTGGGAACGAAAAATAGGTTCAGCTGAGGCAAAGGGTGGACGATGGGGCTAGAGCTGACCCCATAGGATGAGCAGTGTTGGAATGGTTAGGAAGACAGATGCTAAGGACAGAAGAGATGCATGCGCCTGGCGTTGGACTGGTGCAGAGACTCTCTTGGACAAAGCAGAAGGTGTGGTGGGGGAACAGCCTGCATTGAAAGTACAACTCTCTGTTCTTAAATTAGAATAGTTCAGCTGCCTTATTAAAGCCACACTTCAATTGCAAAAGTCAGTTTCTGTTGTTAAAGTAAAATAAAACTTTCCTCTCCTATACTGATGCCCATCCGAGTAGTTGGAGCTCCTCCCGAGACTCCGAATGACATCTCTTCCTTTCCTGTTGCTGGAAGGGCAGGCTTGGTGTTTTATCGTGGTATTGGGTATGGCAGAGTGGTGGTATGAGTAAAGATAATATTGCATGGAAGCTTGAACAAAAAGGCGGCTTTTGCTTGTGTTTCGACTGCTCTGAGGTTAATGGTCATTCTTATTTCATTTGGTAATGGGTTCTATCCGTTTGGAACGCCGTCTTGGGTCAGATGCTGGAGCGTATTCAATTGTTCCATGATTTTTAATCAACAATAATTCACTAAGTCTTTGACCACACTTCTTGCCATTCATACAGCTGGAATATTTTCTTTGAGCCATGAGTAGTGCACATCACTTCCCATACAATATTGAGCCTTGTGTCTGGATGTGCTATGTATTTGTTGAATATATGTTTTTCCTAATAGAACGAGTAGTCCTAATGCAGTCAGCTTCTGAAGGTTTTTGTTAGTTACCGTTTCACACTCTGGATATCTGATCGTTTCCATAGGCATGTTGCCCCGGTTGGCAAGGTCCGTATAAAATGTTAGCAATTTATTGAGGAGAGACTATGATGTTCTCAGCACCAGAACTTTCCCAACTATACCGGGGGATGTGTTTTAGTGACTAGAGAAGAGAACTGGGAGTCAGGGCTCATGGTTTTATTCCTGCCTCTACCATTTTCTTGCTGTGAAATGTTGGGCAAATCACCCCTCCCAGATATCTCAGCTTTCTCATTTGTAAAATGGGTATAATACTTAACTATATCACAGGGGCCATGATGAAGCTAAATGTCTAAAAGGTGTTTTGAGACTTTAATAATTTGTAGAATTTATTAACCTGATGCATGCAAGGTTCTCAAAATAATCTCTATTTAAATGTGTAGCCATGCTGCCTGTTCTTCAGAGAATGTGCTGTCATCTTAAATAAACCAAAGATAATTGAGCTGCTGGACTGGTTCTCCGTGTCCTCAGTGCATCCGGTGCATTTAGATATATATGAAGCCTGCAGAATGAATGTATGGTTAGTTCTGACTATGTGGGTATTTTAATTTACCTTGCACCTTTTATCATTGTAAGTATGGCAGCTGCCCACCACATTAGAATTCTTAACATTTACCTCTACTGTCTCCATGACATCCTGGAGAGTAATGAGCACCTCTGGGAAAATCATGAACTTACAGTGCACTCCTGAAGCAGAGAGCCTAGATCATCAGTGAGCAACCTAGGCTAGTGAGCGGGCCAGATGAGTGGCTCTCCTTCATCTTAGCAGGATGCAAGATTGTTGTAACCAAGACAGGCTCCCGGGACAGGGAAGTTTCGCTAAATGTGCTTGTGTACCAGGCTGTGCCGATTGAACCGTCGCAGCACTTCGGATGCATTGGGAGCGCGCGGCTCTCACAATCAATGTTGGGTGCAATCAGCATGCACCTCACTTCACGTGCCTTTACTTTAAGCGGATGTCACTCGTCATTCTGGGCGCAATTCCTGGCCCCACCTATGTTCTGGGGGTGGAGGCAGAAGCCAGGTTGGACCCTAGCTCCCGCCCCTCCCCCTGCCTGTCCTATAGGAGGAGCTGGGCTGTGGCTCTCAGACCCCCGACCTGTCCTACGGGGAAGGGTGGAGGGGCTCTATCTCCGGCTCCAGTGTGAGCTCCAGGGGCAGGGGGAGGGCCAATGCTCGGGGGAGGGGAGCAGGGAAGTAACTGTTTTTGCTTTTGCTGGTACATGTACTCTGGATTCTGTAATTTCCACTCCAATTTATCTGATAGTGGGTTTTACTTATCTATTTATCTAGTATATTTGTTAGTCTCTAAGGTGCCACAGGACTGCTCCTTTTTAAAGTTACAGGCTAACATGGCTACCCCTCTGAGACACTAACCTACAGAGGCATATAAACCTGTAAAGAAACCGAGCTAAGTTAGGTCTCAGCAGGTCTGATTTTTATTTCTGCATAAGTAGCAATGCCACTTACGTTCCCAGTGCTCACTATTACAGTCAAATGTAATACGCCCCAGTCAAAGATGCTTTGTCTAGAATGTAGAGTTTGGAGATGATGTGCAGGTATCTTCAAATAGGTGTCTTGCCTCTTCCATGGACGTCTCTGTACCGCCTTGTTATGCCCACCAATCTAGTTTAATCTTCTTTGGACAGGTTTCACTTTGAGATAAATGATGGAGTATGTTATGAAAGCAGCTAGCGATAGTGGAGCAGTGTGCTTCTCCTTGGTCGCATGATATGCCATGAAAAGAGAGTCTGATTTCCTGAAACAGGAAGTGCCATGTACAGAGCGGAATGGTTCTAAGGACATGTAGTTTATAGAAACCTTTCTCTTTATGGGAGAAGGAAAGGCAGAAGAAAACCCCCATACTGCTAGTTGTGAAAATGAAACACTTTTTAATAAACATAGTCTTACATTTATAAATATTGTCTATTACTAGAAATATTTCTCATATACTCCACTAGGTGGAACTCTTAGCACAGTTATTTTTTAGTCCCGCAACTGTATTCAGCTATTTTAGGGGGGTTGTATAATGCACATCATTTACATGATACAATAACTTCATCCAAGGAAATAGGACAATCTGCAATTTTATTTACGTGATAGACCATGATGACACCTATTGTAAAATGCTGTATACAAGTAAGATTGGGCAATTCTGTAGTTAGCTCGTAGAATACCGAGCTTTTTATCTAGTAAAATCTTTCCAATCTCAGCCAAATTAGTATTGAATAAGATCAGGGTTTTCTATTAGCTGTACTTTTTGAAGTATGAAATGAAATAGTGACATCAGCTTACCTTTTGCTGGGCCCATCCTCATAGTTGCCATACCTTTTGGTAGGCTTAGCGGAGAGAGCAAGTACCTGGAGACTGAAGTACTCTGTTACTGCTGGAGGTGGTACATCCAGATCACGGGCATGAGAGAGGCACAGTGGCAGTACAGTGCTGCCTCTAGAGATATTCCTAGTCTGTTGACAAGATTTAAGACTTCAGGGCTGTCAGTTCAGTACATTTTATGAAAACGGATCAAGAGTGCTAAAGCCAAAAACATGTCATGCCCTAGTATAGTTTCTAACATGATTGATCTGTTTGCTTTGTGCTGAGCCTGAGTAGAGCTTTGACTGTGGGGCTAAAAATAGCAGGGTAGACTTTCCCACTTGGACTGGAGCTCAGGCCCAGAGTCTGTGCGCAGCTGGAATGTTAACATTCGGGATGTTACAATGTGTGTAATTAAGTAACCGTGTAACCGCTGAGAATTTCAGTCGTTACATGCTAGGGATGTGGACATATGCCCATGTACATGATTACGGTTACACGCAGCCCCCCCATCCCTCCCGAGGCAGCAGTGTTGGGGGGCAGGAGGGAGGCAGGAGCTGGTGCGTGCGGGGAACAACTTTAAAGCTGGCTCCCTGTGCATGCCGGCTCCCATCCTCCCCACCCCTGCTGCTGCCTCCCACAGGTGACTCCCCGGGAGCAGGTGTGCGTGGAGAGCCCAGGCTCATCAGTTAACTGTACACGGTTACACTTTCACACCCCTAGATGACATAGCTATTTTTAGCCCTGCAGTTCAATTCCTGTGAACATGTGTTGCTTGACCTGGGCTCTGAGACTCTCAGTGTAGACATACCCTTATTCCCAGGTGGGATATAACTGATTCACGTGTAACATATAAGTCTCTGGAACAAAGTAGCTTGTTTATGTAAAGGCCTGGGTGCAGTCTATTGATTTTGTAGTATGTTTCCCTGAGGAACAATTTAGCAGTACCTCCCTGAAGCAAAGGACGGCCCAGTGTATGGACTAATGGGCAACAGAGATCGATCCTTGTTCGTTCCTGATCTGTTGAACCGAACACTTGCCTGTGGACAAAGACGCTTTCTGCTGGTTAGTTGTGAAAGAACTCTAGTGTGTATACATGTCATCTGATGTGGTGGTCATTCCTTAGGTTTGGGGGCATCCACCTGAAATACTCTCTGATCTGTTGGACCCTCATTTATATGCCCTAATACTCCACAACAATTTTTTTACTCTAAAGTTGAAGATTTTCGGCTGAGTAGATGTTTGCAAGGCGAGGTGAGATTTGCATATTTTAATGAACACATTGACGTCCTCTGTAAGACTCCAGTTCAACCTCATGACCTTGTGTAATGTGGGGTTTATACAGATTCTGCAAGTTGGAAAGAGGAAGGCGCATGAGACAGTGATTTAATTGGGGTTCTTAAATGTTTTAAAACACATAAAAGCATCTTAACATCTGACTCAACTCACTGACTTAATTCTTGGTCATTTTTCTTTAGATTTGCACAATATTTTCCGATAGTCTCAATGCAGCCCCATCCTAGAGCCATGCCCCCATTTCCTTTTTCATTTTGAACATGTTACTGTGAAGTATTTATGGTAGATGATGATCTGGTAAGACTGCAGAAACAGTTTCTTTAGATTCTTTAAAGTCAAATATGCCATCGAATGGAACTTTGTTGAAATGGAAGAGCAGAACACAGGGTTTGATTGTGCAAGTTAAATATTGCTATTGTCATCAGAATATGGTCTCATAGTAACTTAAATTTCCCTGTCATGGATTTCCAGTAGTTCTTACATTATTCATTTGGAGCAATGAGTTTTTTCCTCAACACCCCGACAGGCACTGGTGATTATTCCACAAAAGCAACTGAAAAAAACACCTGAACTTGATAAATTGTATCCTTCCTTTATGCTAACCTCACCTTCATTGTAGCACCAAATGGGCAATTTAAAGAAATTAAAATTATTTGAATATAGAGAAGTTTTTCAAACCAATAATTTGTGAAATGTTGTTGCTGACAGGGGAGACTCCCCTGGGGTGCAGTAGTCTATGCAGTGGATAAACGAATAAACCTCAATAGGTGCCAAGTCAGCTCTCAGGCTAATTAATCAAAACAGAATTACAATTAAGCTTATGAAGGAGGACTGTGTAGCCTGGCAGGGGAAAAAGTGCTGAAGGAAGGGCAAACCTTGAAAGGAAAATCTTGAGACTCCCAGTATTGGCCCATAAAGGATAATTAAATGTTAATTGCAGAGGTCATGCTGCACCCAGAAAATGTACCCTCATTATTATTGTAGCTGATTCTATTAATATTGGTAAATGCAAACACTTGCTTTTTCAGTAACTAGGATTTGTTGTACACTTTTATGAAAATTCATAGGTAAGGCACAGTGACAGTTGTGGGAGTAAGTTAATACCCATCTGGCATAGTTAAACAAATATTTAAACTTACAAATGAGGCTCAGTATATTTTAAGGGCTAAATAAGTTTTGATCATGTTGAACGTTGGCTCAGGATCTCTTAGATCTGATAAGTTTCAAAGCCAGGAAGGGGCTTAGTCTGATTCGTCCTGGTTAAAGTTTAAATAAATGAAATGAAATTTATAGGTACATCAGTCTCATCCAATCACAGTCTAGGCTAGGTGTCATTTTGCTCTCTAATTTGGTCTTCTGCTTCAATAAAATGACATGGTCATTGAATGGTCAGACGACCTACACTCTCTAGATACAAAATGGAGAACTCTTGCTTTCTGAACCTGACAGAAAATGAAAACTAAAACAATTAAATGGTACTATACCAATAATACAGCTTTCATCTCTGTTTTCCTAAAAACAATCGAATTCTGGCTTTCTAATGTATCTACTTGGGAGATCGGAATTATCACCTCCATGTCATTACCTTTCTCTGTTTTAAATGGGTGTACAACTGTGTGCCGTGCTTTATTTTAAATCTCTTGGGCTTGGTTAGCCTAATTTGTGATTTATTTTATTCTGATTTACAACAACAAACTAGGGCTCCTGATCCTGCAAACATTTAAAAATATGCGTAATATTACGTATGTAAATAGTTCTAATGATGGCATTGAACTCCTTCATCTGTGCAAAGTTAAGCTTGTGCAGAAAATTGTGGGGTTTGAGTGCAGGCCAGTTTCTAAATCCTATATGGTCATTTTGGAATGAGTCACCCCAAAGACTGTCATTCCAACGTATCTGGATACAATATATTTTAGAGTATATTCCTAAATAGAATTAAGTGAATATGCCATTTGTTATTATAAATATTGATATGTAGAATTTGAATGAATTATGCCTTTCCAGAACATGTTCCACAAGTTGGAAAATAAGGGAATGTGAAGATACGGTCTTTCTGCCTATGACTTACCAACCCTATTAACAGTACAAAACCAAAACACGAACCTTAGAAAAATCAAGCCATGCAGTGCGAAAGGTGACAGTTGTTACACAACCTTAACTCTGACCCCTTTTGGTCAATATTGTCAGACATATGGATGAACATAATTTGTTGGGGAAGGGTCACTGTGGTTTTTGTAAAAGGAATTCTTGCCGCACCAATGTACTAGAATTCTTTGAGGGAGTCAACAAGCATGTGGACAAAGGGGGGTCTAGTGGATAAAATATACATAGATGTTTCTGAAAGTCTTTGACAAGATCCCTCATCTAAGGCTCTTATGCAAAGTACTCTGCCATGGGATAAGAGGGAAGGTCATCTCATGGACTGGTAACTAGATAAAAGATAGGAAACAAAGGATAGGTATAATGGCCATTTTTCAGAATGGAGAGAGGTAAATAGTGGTGTCTCCATGGGGTCTGTTCTGGGAACAGTCCTATTCAGCATATTGATAAAGGATGAAAGGAGTAAACCGAGAGGTGGCAAAATTTGCAGATGATACAAAACTACTCAAGATAATTAAGTCCAAAGCAGATTGAAGACCTTCAAAAGGAACTCTCAAAATGAGATGACCAGGTAACAAAATGGCAGATGAAATGTAAGGTTGATCCATGAAAAGTAATGCACATCGGAAAATATAATCCTAACTATGCATATAGAATGGTGGGGTCTAAATTAGCTGTTCCCACTCAAGAGAAATCTTGGAGTCATTGTGGAGCGACCTGAAAACATCCACTTGATGTGCAGTTGCAGTCAAAAAAGCCAACAGAATATTTGTTATCCTTACGAAAGGATAGATATGTGGACAGAAAATGTCACATTGCCTCCATGTAAATCCATGGTACACCTTCATCTTGAATACTGTGCTCACCTCAAAAAAGACCCATTGAAATTGGAAAAGGTTCAGAAAAGAGCAGTAAAAAAAAATGACTGGGGTATGGAGTGGCTTGTGGACAAGGAGAGATTAATAAAACTGGGACTTTTCATCTTGGAAAAGGGTCAACTAAGGAGGGATATGGTGTCCCTAGCCTCTGTTAGCTAGAAGCTGGGAATGAGCGACAGGGCATGGATCACTTGATGGTTCCCTGTTCTTCTCATTTCCTCAAGAGCACTTGGCACTGGCGACTGTTGGAAGACAGGATAGAGGGCTGACCCAGCATAGCCTGCCTTAACGTTCTTTTTATGTTTTGTCCCGTGGTCTCCTTAGGAAGGACGCAGTATCTTATGTCTCCCCTGGCGTTTTTTGTCCAGTTTGGTCTCTGCTATTAAACAGCAAATGCTTCTCAGAGCATTGATGCACAGAGCACTTTGATGATACTTGGACTATGAATAATAGTTTTGGGTTGGGGTGGTGTGCAGAGACAGACAAGTACTGTGACTTTCCCAATTCCTCTTTGTATTCCTGTGTGTTGAGCTATGTGATTGTTGTGTGGGAAGTGTTACCTTAAGCCTGCATTTCCTCACAGCTTTTCTAGGTTGTTTCGGTGCTGGGATGCAACGTCTGATGTTCTGGAAGAGCCCAGGGCCTCGTGTAGTCCCTGCACTTGTGACTCCATGTCAACAAGGATTTTAGCAAGTGAATGTATCCTCTCCTATTGTAGGAAGAAGTGCTTCCCTAGTTCTCCTTGTGTGTCAGCACATCTTGTCCTGGTCCTCCATACCCACCCCATCGGGTTGAGTGGCCAGCTATGGACTCAGTTACAAGCTTCATACAGCGCTTGGAGGTAGAGGAGCTGTGTTGTGCCTGCTTCACTCCGGAATCATGCTGGGGGTGTTGAGTCCTCTGCACTCCCCTTTCCCTACTAGTGGCAGGAAGGAGGAGTCCTGGAATCCCTTCTCACTGGGATCTGTGCAGCTGCACCCCTCAGGGGTTTCCTGATGGAGGGAAAGGGCTGTACAGCCTCTCTTTTCCTATTCCTGGGGGACATGGAAGTCCTGAGTCTCCTCTCTTCACCTGTCACAATCAGAGTAGATCTGCACCTGCTAGCAACCGGGAACTTCGGAAGCTCATGTGAGGAGGCTGTGCCTGGAGGGAGGAATTTGTGGGTAGGGGGATTGGAAGTGAAATGAGTTACCAAAGAGAGGGGATTTTAGTGAGGCTGCAGAATCCGCTTGAAACGGAACGTCTGCTGAGGAGAGCTTGCAAGGACAATGGCTCTTTGACTGCCGCCATTTCATCAAAGGAAAGTGCCTAATAACCACTGGTAAACTAAAACTGTTACAGTACGCACAGCACTGGTCCCCAGGCCTGCAGCGTCCCTCCTGTGTCTCCCTGCTGCCCTCCTGACTTAGAGCAGCGGGGGATTCTGAAAGTAAGATGTCTGCACGGCTTTGGAAGGCTCCTTGTACCAAACCAGGCAAAATGAAGAGCTGGTTTGGAAACTGAGGCACGAGACTATTTTTCCTGCTTTTCTCAGGGTGTGGGGTGGTGTTCTCAGTATAGACCCCAGAGAACAATTTCTACCACCTCTAAAAATTCTGGCTCATGTGACTTCCTAACAATCAGAGAGAGTCTGGCGTAGACCACTGAACAGAGCTCCGTTGTTTCAGCCATGGGGACGTGAGCCTTATTTAATTTCTTGGAACATCCTGAATCCTTTAATACATAGGATCATGTCCCCTGACTATTGCTGTAAGGTAATTCACCTCTGGCACATTCAGCCATAGTCTTTTGAATTGAGTCTTAGCTCTTTCACATTAGACTCCTGGATTTTAATCCCAGCTGCTTTAGAAGTGACTACAACTTTCATTGGCAAGGTAAGAGAGATGTAAGTTGCCTCCTGCTACAATAGTGATATGGAACTGTGGTTGTTAGCAGCTCATATTTTCCCATAGCAACCCAGTGCATCACTCTGTAGACCTAAGAAGAAAGTCTCATACATTTTAGATTGTTATATTTTGGTGCCTCATCCTGGACTCTAGATCTCAGCAGGCAGAGTTCAATGAAATGTTTTGTCCTCTCCTGATCTCTATGCAAAAAAGCATTAGAAGAAAATGAAAACGTTAAATAAGTATTTTTATCTTAGGAATTCCTTGGTCAGATGCCTCCAGACTTGCTCCCCAAACTCTCCCCCAGGCCTAGAACTAGTTTGCCAGTTTTCATTCTGACTATATTTGTGGAGTTTAGAGCCGTTTGGAAATTCAGCCTCCTGTTGCAGCCCTCCTCACATAGCATGGTGAAACTGGAGTGAGCACTGTGTGCGTTAAAATGTTCTAACTCTTAATTTCTGCTCTTCTGATCATTTGTGTTGTAGCTACACAAAACACACAATCCCATAATTATCAGCAAAATAAAGCATCAAATAAATAGTCACAGCCAGGAGTGACGACGGTGGTGGAAAGCATCAGCTCTTGGAGCTGTCAGTTGACTAGGTTTAGCAGATTTCATTAAATGGGTGTAAGCTTTTATAGCGTGTGTGTGTGGGGGGGTGTTAATGTGTGTGGAAATCATTGTGGTATCTGGACAGTGTGTTTCTTGATTATGAATAAAATTTGCCTTGCTGTCCTCTGGCTTTTTAAAGTTACAGTATGGACAAGAGGGGGAGCAGTATATTCGTGCTATAAGGTTTATCTGCTAGTTTGAATGAACCAATTTGTGTGCTTTTTGTATTTCAGGCCGATTATAGAAGATTCAGTAAATGAGTCCTCTTCTTCATAACCTCTCTCGCAAATTGGAGATCATCTTACGCTGGATATTGGGGAATTGCAAATAATTCCATCCTTACTTTTCAACTGGAATTCCCTTCAGGTCTGGGAATATATTATTTCATGGGCATTGAAACATCTCTTTGTCAGATGTAAATTTCTGTACATTTCTGTAACTGTTTATGGTGTGTCAAGTCATTTCTGTTTTTGTATCAATAAAGAGTAAATAGTGTAAGTCAGTCTTAAATTCTTCACTTTTATAGCACACATAAGAATGCATTTTCTGGCACTTTCATGGGGTTTCTTCTGAAAGTCCAGTTGTTTGTATGCCAACGGGAAATATCTCAGTTGTAACATTCATTAATGTATGAGCTACGCTGGTGAAACTGTTCAAGGATTTCATCGAAAGGGCTCAACGCTGATGTAACTGCTCCCTTTGAAGCCAAAGGAAGTTGATTTCAATGACAGCAGAATTAGGCTGGCACTGATTGCTTTTGTACATCCTGCCAGTAAATTTTGTGATTTAAGTTTTGAGTCAAACTGCTATTGAAAACAGGGTGGTCTTATGTGTCTGACAAGCATCCCAAAGTCCCACACCAAAAGCTAAGCTTTATAGGATTCTTCCATTGCTGAGCTAGGTTACAAATTTAGGTAGAGCTTGCTGCATAATCCTGTGCATTGGCTGTTCCCATCTTGAAATATCTGACAGGTCACTTGCATCTCCTTCACCCTTTCTTTTCCAGATGTTCTCTGTTACCTGAAGACAGTGATTTCTGAGCATTACCCACTATGGCAGATCTCAGACAGTTAGCAGAGTGAAATAAAATGAAAGCACCTCCCATCCCCTTAGGAAAATATGGTCCATTAGTTTTTCATTTGCCAGAAGCATCAGTTTTTAATATTTTCCCTTTTATCTCCCAGGAATATCAATCTGAATAGATCTATTATTAATACCACAGCAAGAAGCTCAGCTTCTCAGAAATCTGTACTATAGGTCATAAAAGTAGGTCTCCCAGGGCCATTTAAATTCAGAATTGGATTCAGGTAAAGCTGTGAATACTGCTGTGATTTTTTTAAACAGAATGTCTTTGCAGTTCTTAGGGTACTTCTAGACTACAGGCTTTTGTCGACAGAGGCTTTGTCGACAGATACTGTCGACAAAGCCTCTTTCGAAAAAGAGCATCTAGACTACAGCCAGTTCTGTCGACAAAGCAAGCCGCTTTTCGACAGAGTCTAGACCATGGGTTCCCAAACTGGGGTGTGTGAAGAAATTCCGGGCGCAAGGCGACCCAGCCCCCCGTCAATTCCCAAGTTTCGCTGTTTTTGTTTTTCGGCCCCGGTCAGTTCCTTTTTTCTTCTTCTTTTTTTCCTCAACAAGTTTTGCTTCTATTGGGGGGGTGGAGGGGCGTGAGGGTTTCTCAAAAATCAAAAAGGGGGCGTGATGCTGAAAAGTTTGGGAACCACTGGTCTAGACGCTCTCTTTTGAAAAAGCACAGTGTGGATGCAGTAGCGCCTTTTTTCAACATAACTCTGTCGACAAAAGGCGTTATTCCTCGTCGAATGAGGTGTACCACTGTCGACAAAACTGCCGCGTTCTGTCAACTTACTGTCGACAGAACTTGGCGGTAGTGTAGACGCAGGTATAGTTTTGTTGACAAAAGTCCACTTTTGTCGACAAAACCCTGTAGTCTAGACACACCCTTAGTGTATAAGGAGATGGAGGTCTTGGTTGAGGCAATATGGTCTGGTGATTAGAGCTGAAAGTTTGTCCTGATAGCACTGACAAACACTGCAGTCAGGAACGGGATTGCAGCTTGTATGGATTTATCTGCCTTAGCTTTTGTCAGGTACTGGGGCAGCAGGGACTTCAGTGCCTAATAGCCACCCAAGTAATTACATCGGGTTCTGGGTGGGCTTGTAACAGTCGGTGTTACCTGCTGTCATAGCTTCAGTGCTATGGTACTCGTTCTAGTTGAATCAAAGTTAGCATCGGTACGTCCCTGTGAGCGGCATTCTTACCCCACGATTGCAGTGCAGCTGTACCATAGGGGCAGAGAGAAATGTTAGAGCTTTCGGAATGGCGGCGGGGGGAGATAGGAAAGTTTCCCTGAACATGGACCACTGTATAAAACTGATGCAGAGAAGAGGGCGGGAAACTGGCCGTTAGCAAAGTTTTCTAAAGAGCGTAGTGTCCAGATTGCGCTCATTCCTACTGCCCAGCAAAATCCACGGTGGCACCCTGCTGGCAAGAATCTTTTTTCAGTGTGTAATTCTGGCCAACGTGGGTCCAGTGCTGAGAGACCCGGATCTCACTCCCATTGAAGTAATTACCAAACTTCCCATTGTCTTCAGTGGTGAAGGATCCTGCCTACTTGAGGGCGGGCTTTATTTCTTAAAGCTTAGCCTTGTGGGACTGCTCTCTCGCATAGGTGGAGAGTCGGCTTCTTGCTTAAAATAACCATGCACTTTATAGGGATGTTAGCGGGTAACCAGTTACCTGGTAGATACACACCCTTACTGGGTGATGCTTACTGCGTACTGGCTAACCGGTACCTGGGGGCAGCCCACCACCCGCAGCCTGCTATGGGTGGAAGGCTACTCCAGCCCTACGGAGGTCAGGAGCAGAAGCCGTCCCCCTCCAGACCTGTGCATTGAGCCGCAGGTCCCCCCTGCCCTGCAGCAGCTGGGAGCCCTGTATGCTGGGGGCCGGGAGCAGAAGCCTGCTGCTGAGAGCCCTCCCTCCCCCAGTACATGGGGCTGCTAGCTCCTGCTGCGTTGGACGAGTAGCGTAGGAGAGAGTGGGATCCTGGTTAATCAGTTAACTAGTTAAACCTAAGATTTAATCAGTTAGCTGCTTAATCAGTATTTTACATCGCTAGCACGTTATAGAAAACTGGAAAGAGCTGGGGTGTCTTCCCTGTGTGAGACTATACAGCACCCAGGTGCTGAAGTGATTTTAACAGACCTTTTACAAGTGCTGGGTTCTGATGAATGCACTGCATTTTGGGTGGCTTATGCAAAGTACAGAATCAAGAGTCCTGATTTTTGATCAAAATGAAAATGAGGGAAAAATATAGATGATCGTGTTTTCACAGCTGACACAGTCAGATCCCAATAAATCAATCTTTTCATAAGGGCCACCGTTCCGCCCCTGGGGAAACATTTTCCAAGGGTTTAAATCCCAGCCCAAAAATGAGCCAGAGTCCCATTGTGTGCAATGTTGCTGCAGTCCTGTTAGTCCCAGGACATTAGAGGTAAGGTGGGTGAGGTAATATCTTTTATTGGATCAGCTTCTGTTGGTGAGAGAGACGAGTGTTCACGCTTACACAGAGATCTTTGTCGTGTCTGGGAAACCAATTAAAAATATTACCTCACCCAGCTTGTCTCCCTAAGATGCCCAAATCGCATCTTTAAGTGCCATGTCATGTGGGCATGTTTGAAAATGTCCATTGTCTAGTGTCTAATTAGCAAGGCTTGGTCAAAGCACGGGGGAATATACTCCGGGGAGCAGTCCTACACAGTAGGGGGATGGACTAGCACAGTGTTTCTCAACCATTTTTTTTAAAGTACCCCTTTTTCAAAAAAAATTATTAGTACCCCCAGTACCTACAGTTTTCAGACACACCATTTTTTTCTACCATTGCAACACAGTTGTTTAAACAGCTTAATTGTAGCCGGGCGGGCGATGAAATCGTGGGGTGTAAAAAGGACAAAAATAATAAAGCGCTGTAAATCTTAAAACAAAAATTCAGCTTTCTCCAAATTTCAGTTGTGTTGACGTACCCCCCAGACTTCTCTCAAGCACCCCTAAGGGTACTCATACCACTGGTTGAGAAACACTGGGCTACAGGATTTCATATGCGGGTCTCTGCTTTCTGCTATGATCTGAACAATCTGAACATGCGTTTCCTATGCCGATTAGATCCAGTCATACGCTCACAGTAGGACTGCAGTGCAGTAAATCTATCTTGTAATTCAGTTGTGCATATTGATCTCCCGTATTTCTCACATATTTTCAGACATCCATCTCTGTTGTGGATCAGCTCCTTTCGCAGAATATTATAGCTTTATAACCTTGATAGGACTCTTCCTCTTTCGGCAGTTGCTTTCATTTCCCCCTCCCTCCCTTTTAGATACTATTAAAAATTAACCTTTACAAGGATGTATATTCTCACAACTCGAGTGCTGTAATACAATACGTTTAATAATCATCCTGCATTGGTGCTTTGAGCGCTTAGTTACTGGCTGTTTTATGCTCTTCATGTATTCACAAGGTGCATGGCAGAGCCAGCAGCATTCCTTTGGTGGTCCGAGGTCCACATCTTTCCTTAACGGGATGACCGGCCAATAAAAGTTCGATCCAGGTTGCAGGTGTCGTCTGTGTGAGGCATAATCTGGTTCAAACTGAATGTATTTGGTCTGCTGATCGACACAGGAGTCGGTCCTGTCTCCGCTGCAGAAAACAGAATTTCCTGGAGTGGCCCTGGGTTCCATGACAGCTGCAGGTGAGGTTTCAGACTCTGCCAAGCAGCATTCTAGACTGAAAAGCTTATCCCCTCACCCCGGTAAGAAACTTTTGGAGGCTGGGGCAGCTGGCAGCATGCGTTTCTGTAGACCAGTATGCCAGATTGTGTTTTTTAGACTACTCCTGGGGTTCAAGCCATGCCAATCCTGCAATAAGCCCGTGCCAATCGGAGACACCCAGGATATTTGTTTAAAGTGCCTGGGGGAGGCTCATCAAGCTGCTAAGTCCAGGATTTGTAAAGGTTTCGATCCCAGGACAATAAGGAACGAGCCCTCAGGCTGAAGCAGCTCCTTACGGAGGTTGCACTTAAACTGCAGCCTGCCTCAGTGCGATAGGTCCCGGCACTGAACTCCCCCGTATGGAGCACGTTAGGAGGAATCGGCGTCGCAGAAGGTCCCTGAACGCAGACACTCGCGGCAGTGCTGAGATCCAGTGCCTAAGACTAGGAACTGCCCAGCACTGATCCCACATAGATCAGAGACATGCCAAGCAGGGTCGAGCTGCATCACTTGCGAGACCTACCTCGGCAGCCTTGGATAACACGGTGCATCCCAGAGAGAAACCCCGGCCCCAAGAGCCTGGGAGCCAGCACGCGAGACGTCAGCCCTGCAAAGGGACCAGTGAGTCCGGTGCCTTTGGACTCTCCAATCCAGGTGGTGAAAGAGGTGGAACTGCCATCTGCCCCGGACACCTTTGCAGCTTCACGGGACACGACAGCGCTGTTATCCCTGACTCTGCAACAAGCCCCCGGCACCACTGGGGGTGGTCTCGTCCTGCGCCTGCCAGTGTCTCTGGGACATTGATAACTGGGGCCAGAAAGGGGATGTAGTCCTGACTCCCGGAGCTTCTTGGAATCCAGGTGCTACTCCCACTCATGGCGCTGGTTGTATTTGTGGGACAGTGTCGAATTTGTGACACTGGCCCCCAGATCATCGGAAGTCACATTCCCGATGCCGATCACCATCACGCCATCGATCTCTGTACTGCTCAAGGTCTCAGCACTGCTCTGGCTCCTGGCCCCGATCCCCTTCTGCTTGGGCCCATTCCCCTGGCTATCCCACACTAGCACGGCTATGGACCTCCAGATCCCACTCCTTGTCCTCAGACTCCGACGTGGGCTCTAGCTACTCTCTCTGGAGTCAGCACCTCAATGCCAGGGCTGCCACATTGGCAAGGACCAATGCAATGTCCCTTTGGACCCCCGGGTCATATCGCTAGTCCCAGGTTACCTTGTCTAAGGGCTTCCATTCTGTGGCTTCTGAGCCCAGGGTGCCAAAGTCCTTGATCAGCTGTACCCAGCCCAAACGTGCAGAAGGGTTTCCACCTGCAGGATTTTCACCTGCACAGAGCCCTGCTCCTACAGTGGAACAGGACGTCCCAGTGGGACCAATAGGCCCAGGATGACTTGGTTCCCCTGGTTGGGTCCTTGTCCTCCTCCTCCCCAGATGAGGCCAGGTCGGGTAAGGAAATTGTATGGAGGGGTGGGTAAAGAACGCTGGGGGAAACAGCCAGAAGTGGCCTGATCCCCACCCCCAGTCAACCCACCGGCTTTCCAGGAACCCAACCCCTAACCTTCCACCCCCAGCAACCTCCAGAACCCCTGCACCATGTCTACCTGCCCCCACCAGGACCTGCTGCGCAGGGTAGCAGCAATCTGGGCTTGCAAGCTGAGGAGGTGATGGAACGAGGGACCCAATGGTAGACATACTGGCCCAAGAATATCCTTCCCAAGTGGCACTGCCAGTCATTAAGACTATTCAGAACAAGACAGTGTGACAGACCCTGGTCTCCGTGCCCCTGATGGCCGAGGGGTAGAATGTCAGTTCCTTGTTCCTGCCACGGGTTATGAGTATCTGTTCACCCACCCACAGTCCTGCTCCTGGGTGCTCTGTGGTTAATGAACGTGAAAGGCAAGTGGCAAAAGGGACCCACACGTAAGTCCACACTTTAAAAAAAGCAACCATTTTGGGAGATAGAACTCAGGCTTGCTAACCCGCAGGCAATTCTGATATAATTTCATGGAACTCCATGCGCAAATGTAAGGAGCTATTACCATCGGCAGTCCAGGGCAGAGTTTGGGGCAGTGGTGGAGGAGGACAAGGCGGTAGCATGGACCTCTTTGTAGGCCTCCCTGTATGCTGCAGGCTCGGTAGTGCGTACCTTATTCTCCAGCACAGCCATGAAGAATATCTCATGTCTTCAAGGTTTGGGTCTGTCTCCTATGGTCCAACAGACCCTTTGATAAGGCAGGATTATTTGTGGAGCAAACAGACTCCAGGCTACACAGCCTAAAGAATTTGAGGGCAATGCTGAAGTCACTAGAGGTGTATATCTCAGTTACTCAAAGGAAACATTTCAAACCGCAGCCCCTTCGGTGTCCCTACCAACCTCGTCCTCGACAAAACCTGTCCAGAGGGCTAGATAGAAACAGCAGGTGTAAAGTGACTGAACCCTAGTTCTCATAAGGCCGGGTGCGCACATCTTCTGCCTCCAAGCAGGCCTTTCGAAGGTGCTCCTGGGTCCGGCGTACCCGACAATATACTGGATCCTCAACCCTCTTTCTGGGATCATTTATCCTACTTCATGGTCCCAAGCAATGTCAGACCATTGGGTTCTTTGCATGGTAGGAGTGGGATACTCTCTCCAATTCTGCTCCTTCCCCCTTCCTTGTCTCATTTCAGGGACCCTTTTCACCAGCAACTCCTTATTCAGGAGGAGCAGTGGAGGAGGTTTCTCAAGAGCTACAAGGCAGGGGATTCTTTTCTCGTTTCCTAATCCCCAAAGTTGTGTGTGTGTCAGACCCATTCTGGACCTGCGAGGAGTCAACAAGTTCATGATAAAGTTGATGTTCCTCATGGTCTCCCTGAGCACAATTATCCCTTCCCCGGCTGTGGGAGACTGGTATGCTGCCCTCAACATGAAAGATGCAGACTTTCATACAGACGTTCGCCCCATGCACAGATTTTTTTCTGCAGTTCATGGTGAACCACAAACACTATGATGATCCTCCCATTTGGTCTATCAGCTGCCTTCAGAAGCAGCCTTCTTCTGCGAGTGATGGTATACCCCTCCTAGACGACTAGTTGCTCAGGGAGCAGGTGGAATTACAGATCCGGTCTGTCAGATCCACTTCTGAGAGACTAGGCCACCTCCTCAATGTGAACAAGTCGACTTTATCGCCGACGCAGGAAGTTGAGTTCATCAGAGCAATACTGGACTCAATGCTGGCCTGGGAATTCTTGCCAGAGTCCCAATTTCAAGCAGTGATGAGTATCATCTGAAGCCTCAAGTGATACCTGACCACTACTGCAAGGGGATGCCCGAGTCTCTTGGATCTGTCCGCCAATCTAGGGAAAATAACATTTGAATAGGAAAGTGAACTATTATGTTTATGCGATGCTCCCTTAGTGCAGACACGTCAGCCAAAAAACAGTGCTCGTAACCATTGTTCTTTGAGATGTGGTGTTCACGTGCATTGCAATCAGGTATGTTCACACTGTGCATAGTTGCTTGAAAATTTTCCCTTAGCAGTTCTCATTGGGTTGGCTGTGGAGCCACAGTAAGAGGTAAAGGTATGCACCAATGATCCAGCTAGCTACCCTCTTGAATCGGGAGCAGACACCTGACATCTGTAAGATTTTTTTAAAGGCCTGGACAGACTATTTCTACAGGTGCAGAATCCTATTCCCCCCGGAGCCTAAATCCAGTCCTCATGAAGCTGATGGGTCCCCCCTACCACATCTGAGCCTCTAGTAGCCTGCTCTCTGAGGCATCTTTCCATGGAGGTGACATTTTTGGTGGCCATTATGTTGACCAGGAAAGGGGGGAATTGAAGTCATTAATATCAGATCCTCCATACATGGACCAAGTTCACTGTCACTGTCACCCGAAGTTTCTTACCAGGGTAGTTTCTAGTTTTCATGTTGAACCAAACAATCTTCTTGGCAACCTTCTTCCCAAACCCCCATGGTCATAAAGGCGAGGAGAGACTGCATAGGCAAGAAGTTTGAAGAATTTTAGCTGTTATTTAGACCGGATTAATCCTTTCAGGGCTTTGGCTCCACTGTTCATTGCATTTGCAGACAGAACAAAGAGCTGTCCCGTATCCACTCAAAGGATTATCCAGTTGTATTCAGCTTGGTCACCAGCTGGCTAATGTGATGTCTCTGAATAGAGCGTTGGATGATTCGACTAGGTCCCAAGCAGCCTCTGCATCCTGTCTGGCTCATGACCCCGTATTAAAATGTTTTCAGAGTGGCTGCCTGGTCATCATGTCATAAGTTTATTTTTCACTATGCTTCTAACTGTGCTCAGTTTGTACTAATGGCCTACTAGTCACTGCTCAAATAGATTCCCAGATCCCCTCCAGCTGGCATTGTGGGGTCAGTCGCTTACAGTGGAACGGACTTGTGCAATCACTTGAGGAAGAAACTGTTACTCACCTTCCTGTAACTGTTGTTCTTTGAGATGGGTTGTGTATGGCCGTTCCACAACCCACCTTCCTTTCTCCGTCTATTGGAGTCCTGAAGGAAGGAAGGATGGATGAATCATGGAAGGGTTGTGAGTAGCTTTACCCTTTGTCTGTGTGGTGTTCAAGGCAGCACACCACCTAATGAATGCCCTGACAGCTGTGCATTGGAGTGCGCACGCACCTTCCAGGGAATGGACATGTCCAACACAACGAAGAACAGTAGTTACGGAAAGCCTAGTAACTGTTTCTTTCTTAAAGCTTTTGATTATCTAGTAGAGGGGTTTTCAGCCTTTGGCTGTCCCCCTCTGGAAATGTTCTTGTGGCACCTCCTACCCCTTAACAGGGGATGGACAGAGGGGTTTGCCTCCTTTGAAACTTGTTTAGTCAGAACCTTGGGGTGGAAAACACTTGATCTAATTTCACTTCCTGCATAATGTAGGCTGTGGATTTTCACTCAATGATCCCTGCGTTGAACTCGTAGCTTGTGGTTGAACTAGAGCGTATTTTTGATTGAAAGACTCCAAATGATGAAGAACCTATCCCATCCCTTGGTAATCTGCTCCAGTGTTTAATTACCCTCGCTGATAAATATGTTCCTCTTAATTCCAGTTTGTGGAGGAGTGAGTGTCCTATTCCCTTTGTTTTAGTCTGAAGCAATTAATCATGAAATACTTTAATGCTCTATATTATATATTTTTTGAAATGTCATATTTAATTACTTTTTTTCCCCTAGGTGGATTCTGGTCTCCTTCCACTTTTGTGGCATGCCCATCACAGGTCCATGGGTGCTAGGAGCTAGGGTTGGTTGGGTGGAATTTGCCCCCAGCACTGCAGGTTTTTGAACGGGCTTTGCTGTGCCTTGCAATGGGACATTGTGAGTCATGTTGCAGTGCGGAAAGCAATTATGTTTTTCTTCTTTTCAGCTGAAAAGGAACTACCAATTGAGCAGCGGTATAGAGATAGTTTAGTAGAGATCATAAGAGCGGCCTTACTGGCTCAGATCAAAGGTCCATCTAGCCCAGTCTTCCAACAGTGGCCAGTGCTGCCAGGTGCCCCAGAGGGAATGAACAGAACAGGGAGCCATCAAGTGATCCCTCCCCTGTTGCCCGTTCCCAGCCTCTGACAAGCAGAGGCTAGGGACACCATTTCTGCCCATCTTGGCTAATAGCCATTGATGGACCTAACCTCCATGAATTTATCCAGCTCTTCTTTGAACCCTGTTAAAGTCCTGCCCTTCACAACATCCTCTGGCAAGGAGTTCCACAGGTTGACTGTGTGTTGTATGAAGAAAAACTACTTTTTGTTTGGTTTAAACGTGCTGCCTATTAATTACATTTGGTGACCCCTAGTTCATGTTTATGGGAAGGAGTTAACTCTTCTTTACTGTATTTTTTGACACTAGTCATGATTTTATAGACCTCTACCATATCCTCTCGTAGTTGTCTCTTTTCCAAGCTGAAAAGTCCTAGTCTTATTAATCTCTCCTTATATGGCAATTCTGAAAATTGACCATTTATTTCTATTCTTTGTTTCCTGTCTTTTAACCAGTTACCAATTCCGTCGTATCCCATGAAAACCTCCTTTGCTTAAGGAGGTCAAAGGCTTTCTGGAAATCGAAGTATACTATATCCACTGGATCCCCCTTGTCCACATGCTTGTTAACCCCTCAAAGAACTCTAGTAGATTGATGAGGCATGATCTCCCTTTACAGAAACGATGTTGACTCTTCCCCAACAAATTGTTAGTCTTTGTTCGACAATTCTGTTCTTTACTATAGTTTCAACCAATTTGCAAGGTACTGAAGTTAGACTTTTTGGCCTATAATTGCCAGGATCGCCGCTAAAGCCCATTTTAAAAATGGGCATCACATTAGCGATCCTCCAGTCATTAGCTACAGAAGCTGATTTAAAGGATAAGTTACAAAATACAATTAATAGTTCTGCAATTTCCCAGTTGAGTTCTTTCAGAACTCTTGGGTGAATGCCGTCTGGTCCCGGGGATTTGTGACTGTTTATCTGTTTTCTCCAAAGCCCCCTCAATCTGAGAGAGTTCCTCAGGTTTGCCAGAGATTGCAGAACTCTTGCCAGAGGAATATACACTTAATTGCTGACAGCATGATGGGTTACACTGGTTGGATCTCCCTGGTCCAGCACCCTCAGGACCTGACTGGTACTGAACCAGGAAGTTTGCTAGACCAGGGGAGGTTGCTGGCCCCTCTGCTACCAACTTCCAACCTCTGAGGTCTGCTCCTGGCTACCAGGCTCTGATCCCCTAGCCCTCGTCCGGTCACTGAGTTCTGACCCCAGTCGTTGGCCCCTGGCTCTGGGGCTCGCCTCTCAGATTCCAGCTTGGTTCTCTGGTCTGATGACATCTGTGGTTCAGTTTTTTTCCCCAAGGGTGCACCAGTTTTTTTCCCCAAGGGTGCTCCAACCCCAGAGCACCCACAAGGTCCCTGCTGATGCCCGACCACGGATGTTGTCAGACCAGCGTGTCATGGACTAGAGAGCTTCAGTCTGTACGGACCGTTCTTCTCCGATGGCAGATCCAAGGGAGCCAAGCATGACGAATGCCGGCTTTCTGTTTACCCTCATGATGACTGTGCTAGCACTAAGTAAGAGCAAACACCAATATTTATACTTTTCTCTAAGCGCAATAGACGAGGGTTTTCTGCCTTTCCGTACATTTCAGAGGGAGATTTCCCCAAAGGTATAAGGCTCTTTCAGTTGTATTTGTGGGCCTTAATTCCCTTCAGCATCAGAAGTTAATAGGAATTGTGCTTCTAAATCCCTTAGATGCTTTTGAAAATACCTTCGTTGGACAGCAACTCTTAAAAGAGAAACCAGATTCTGTTTCTTGGGTCAAATCAATGCATCGCTGCTACCTTTAGGAGTCAGGGATCCTGTTTTTTCCTCCCGCATGTGGTTCAAGTGATTCCTATCCTGTCGCTTCATGTTTTTCTGGTCACACATCGAAACCACTAGGCAGGGCAGGGATTGAGAAGTGGCCAGGAGCCCAAAGGAATATTTTTCACAGGGCTCAAGGCGGGCCGAAACCTGAATTGGCTTCAAATTTAGCAGTGTTTACAAAGCAAAACAAAGAGCAGAGAGCTGAGACATTTGTGAGCAGTGAGATTAGGAACCTATTGACAAAGTAGCTTAGATTCTTTCTGGAAGAATGAGGGAAATTCTTCTCTTCTTTAGAAACGTTGCCTGTTGTATTGAGTCGTATTACCGAGAAAGCAAGAGGACAGGCCTGGTTCGCTCTCATTTACATAAGTATCTCGTACACTGCCAGAGTAGAGTGAAACGGTGTGAGTTTAAATCCGACTGTGACCAGTGCTTTACCCTGTTCAGCCGGTGCACACCAGAGACTTAATTATGATACAAGGCTTTAATGGCCATTGGCCGCCGTCCCTAGAGGAACCCTCTGAACATGTTCGTTGGGGGAGCTGCACTTCCCTGCAGCAGGCTGCGGTGTGACGGATGAACAGCCTCCCCCCCCCACCCTTAGCACGCGAGGCAACGCTTTGGGACTGCTTTGTGTTGTCCGAGAGAGAAGGAAGAGCTTTGTTACTAGAGATGCCACGCAGGCTTGGCCCCCCGACTGTGCGTTGTCGCAGTGCCGTTCTTGAATACGGTTTCAAATCCGATCCGCCCACTCCCCCTAGGGCGCTCTAGCGTGTGCATTGGCTCGACGGACATGGGCATGCTGCGGTCTGGTTGCTTTCCTTTGGGACTCGGCGCTTGAAAAACAAGACTCGGGCTTCGTGGGGAGCCAGCAGGGTTAACGAAATGGTCCTCGGGGACCGTAGGTTGCTTCGCTACCTGTTCCGAACTGGGTTTTGTACCCGTCTGCGTGGGAGCGGCCTAGCTAGAGTACAAAGGGCACCAGGGCCACAGGCTTGCTAATGTGAGGAATCAAGAAGAATGGGCGATTTTTTTAAAAATTCTGCATGGACGCAATGACAGTTTGATGGCTGCTCTGCTGCCTACCGGAGGGATACGCAAGGCAAAAACCTCAGCGTGGCTAGAGACAACGCACTCTAACACCGGTACGCCAGGATTTACAGGGGGGGCAATCCAACCAAACCTGGTGTTAGGACAGCTGGCAGACTGAAATGCAGGCAATTTTCAGAAACCTGCACTACCCAGGAACCGCCATTGATTCTTTATTAGGCCCCATGTAATTCCTGTGATAGCTTCTGACAGTGTGTCAGAGACTGAGTGCTGACGGGTAGGGCCTTGACTTGAACCAGCTCCATTTCCGAGAGAGTTTTTCTTCCTAAAAACCCATGCCTGGTCTGCTCCTTTGATTCCCTGACATCTCTCAACCCCCTGGTAGCTCTTGGGCTGACTTGCTCAGAGTTACGTTGTTGTTCTCTGTTGGGGGGTCACTTCCTTCGTTTCGGTTAAGATTTGTTCTCCCTTATTTCTGAGAGTTAGTTAATTGTGCCTGATGCTCTTCTCACCTCCGCAAGTACAAACGGGAGTAATTGCATTGAAGTCAGCATTGCTGTGCCTATGTAAAACTGGTTGGACGTGAGCCTCAGTCCCTAAATGTAGGGTTTTAAAATATACCGCTCTATCGGGTTTGTTTGCTAACTCTAGAGACGAGGTGAGCATCGATACCAGAGAGTCCTTAATGTCTTTATTTTGGTGTCCTCGCAGGGCAGGTCACACCACAGTTAGTGCGCACAGAGCCGGTGCACTAGGTTGCCGCACACTGACTCGCTGTGTCGACCCTGCCACCAGGGAAAGCGCTTGCCGTTGCCACAGGCTACCTCGCCGTGAGAGCAGCCAGCCTCCCAGACCCCAGGCAGTGAAGGCATTAGCATTTAGAGCACACGACAGCTGTGCCGGTGCTGTCAGCAGTACAAATATAATCAAACCGAGCCAGTCCCCTTGCCTTGTTAACGGCCCTCCACCGTCACCTCTGCGGAGAGCCGTGCACGAGAAAACGTCTATGGGAACCAAGGCCCCCATGGGCAGGGAAGAATATTTTACTGAACGGCGGCGTGGAGTGTTGGCTGCAAACGCCTCCCCAGGCCAGGTTGCAGTCTTGGGTTTTGGAAGAAAGTGTTGGCTTGTACTGTTCCCAGCCCTCTGGGTGAGTCTGAATGTCAGGGGTTCAGATGAAGGGCTGGTGCTGTTTCTTCTCTTGCCATGAAGTGCAAAAATCTCCTCTTAGCTTCGAGTGCCAAGTCCCCAGCCTACCTCCAAGAGTGGCTTGGTCATTGACACTAACGGATACGCTGCCCACGTATCTAATACAGAATATTTGGACCCGTATTCCTTGTGTGCGCTCACTAATGCACGTAGACCGGAAACCCTCGCCATGCGCACGGGATGTGTCCTGCGTCCTGCATCCGCCACGAATGGCGAAATTCGCAGATACTGGGAGCCACGACTGCTGCCCCCCGCGGTGAGCTCCTTGCTGCTCCCAGACTCACCATGGTGGACCAGGAGCTGTGGGGAACTCACCGCGGGGGCCAGGAATGCCCCCTTCCTCTGTCATCCCCAGGCCTGGACAGGAGACCCATGAATATGCAGAACCGCGAAGAGCGAGTGCACGAATCAGGAGGGTCTCCTGGACATAACAAGTCACTTTGCTAAATCACCACTAGAGGTCAGTAACATCCAAGGGAACTAATGAGGCGTTTCTGCAGAAAAGTCCTTGTTCCTCCGAGACCTGTTGCCTGCATGCTCCCTCGCCACCTTGGCAGCGGAAGCGTTGCCTTTTCCCCTTGGCAGTGCCTCCCCCCTGAGAGAAGTGGGGTTCAGCTCCCAGTTCTCCCATTCAGCTTTCACGAGGGCAAAACGTCCCGATGCCCTACAGCCTCTCCCCCAGGCGCTCCGAGGGCAGTGCTCGGTTTCCGCCCCAGATCCCATGCATGGGAACAGGCAGGGAAGACGACGTTCTCAGCACGATCTCGACGCATTCAGCAGCCTGGTAGAAGCGTCGTGCCAGCCATGCCGCCGTTTGCCGGGAACGTTTCCGGCGGCCCGTTCTCTGTTCACAGTCGTGCCTTGCACAAGGCCCGACGGCCCATCCTTGTGGACAAATGGGGAGGGGGGGTTGATTCCCGGGTGGGAGGACAATCCGCAGGCTCCCCCTTCCCTGCCCTTTGCCCGTCTGATTTTAGTTGCTTGCCGAAACGGCCTGGGAATTGAGGGCTTGCGAAAGAGACGCTGCAGTGCTGCCGTCAGCTCGGTGCTGGGCAACCTTCCCTCGGGGGGGGGGGGGGCTGGCCCTGCCTCGCTGCTGGCCCTGCCTCGCTGCTGCTGGGCGACGTGTGTGTGTACATCTAGATGGGGGTTCAAGGAGAGTGAGCGCTTGCTGGCTCTTTATGCACCCCAGAGGGCAGGCATTACCGTCCCCACTCACCAAGGCTGTCCAGAAAGGAAGGATAGCCTAAGGGTTAGGGTGGTCTTGTGGCACTTAGGAGATCGGCAGGGGCAAATGCTGAGGAGGGACATGGGGGGGGCACTAGCCACATGACCACCCCCCTCATTGACAACTCCCCTTCCTGCCTTTTCCCCCAAACCCCCTCACCCGAGCGACGCGACCTGGGGGACCAGCAGGGGTCTGGTGCCGGCAGCTGGAGTCGCTCCCCTCTTCCCTCACCTGTGTCGGCAGGGGAAGCAGAGCAACCTGCCCCAGCCGGCTGTGCTCCCTGGCTCCCGGCCGCGCCCCTCTGCTTTCCACTGCCAGGGAGTGTGGGGGAAGGTCCCGCCCCCTCCCCTGAGCGATGCAGCCGGGAGCCAGAGCTCAGGCCAGGTTGCTCGGCTTTCCCTGCCCATGAGTGTGGGGGACCTGAGCCTGGCTGCGGGCGCCAGGCCCCCAAGTTAGTCCCTTGGGCCACCCACCAGCTGCTGGCCCCTTGCCTGTCATGCCTTGCACGTGTCCCCCCCATCACTCCAGAGACCAGCGTCCACTCCTCTGCTCCGCCACCAGCTTTCTGTGCGAGCCTGGGCCAGTCGCTCGTCTCTCTGTGCCCCATCGGTACAAGGCAGGTGTCACATTATTGGATCTTAAAGTGAGCAGGCAGATCACTGCTGCGCCCACGGGGGGGGGAAGGGCTTGCCCCAAATTCGGTACAAAGGGGGCTATGTGAGGTGTCAAATGAAAGCGTATGCTCTACTGATTCTGTGTATGCTGCTCGTGTGCTTGTGTGATGTGTGTGTGTGGAGTTATGGATACGGGCCCTGTGCTTGTACGGTGAGCGTTCTCTGTCTGGAAGAGAGCAATGGGCCTGGACTGCCTGTTGTGAGGAAGGATTGGTCAGTGACTGGCTGCGTGAATTAGCACTGCTGAAGGACAGCGGCTCTCAGAGTGGTCATACACACCTGAGGAATGCGTCTGGAAACCTGCAGACTGGCCAGTGCGCAATGGCTGCTGGCATGTGAAACACAGACAGGTCACTGGGCCATGTGACCCGCTCCAGCTTGGGAGACACCAGGAATGGATATAAAATGCCATGAGGCCGTCTCCATCTTGTCTCCAATCTTGCTACTGATCCCAGAGGCAGCCTTGCGGGGGACAGCGAGCTGGGAAGGATTGCTGACCCGTCCTGACATGGGATGTACTCCCGAGACTTTTAAGCTGGCAGTTTGTAACATCCCCGCTAAGAGCCTGCATCAAACCTGGGTGATTGGTGCATGTAATGTATTCTCCTTCACAACCTCACTCTCCGCCTTTTCTTTCTCTTATTAATAAACCTTTAGATTTTATGTTCTAAAGGATTGGCCCAGCGTGATCTTGTGGGCAAGATCCTTAGTGTAAATTGACCAGGGACTGTGGCTGGTTCTTTGGGACTGATAGGACCTGTTTGGGGTAGGTGAGATCGGGTTCTATAACCCCTCACCCGTGTGCAGGCCCGGGGCTGATTGTGGCACAGGGAGAGCTGAGGTGTCTGAGGGGTTTTGCTCATGAGGTTTCCTGCTGGCTGGGTTGGCGGCTGGAGCGCTCGGTGTGACTGGTGTGTGGCCTGTTTGGGAAAGGTCTCCAGTAGCCCTGGCATTGAGCAATTCGCCTGAGCTGATGCCCTCAGCGGTGCCCAGACCCGGCCCGGTCTGTCACAGCGGTAGGAGCACTGGCCTCCCTTACTGGGTGGTTCTGAAGGGAAATGAAGTGCTCAGTTACCAGGGTGGTAGGGACCGTATACGTACCATCGCAAGAAGGGGAAACCGAGCGGAACGGTTCTAAGCGACCGGGATGTGAACCTCAGTTTCCTGTCACCAATCCAGCAGGGTTACAATATGGTTGATGGGAAGGTTTTGAAAGCGGAAAGGCGTTTTGTAGCTTGTCTGGCCCTTTCGTTGGCAGGAGGAACACAGAGCGTTACTTGAACGGTCAGTTCTTATGGTCAGTTCCTTTCGGGCAAGGCGACTAACCGGGCCTGCTTGTAAACTCTCCCGTTCTTTAACCGGGGCTGCTATTTTTACAACTCTGCCTGAGCTGCTTCTGAGTTCTGGCCATCTAAGTGGCCTAGCAGGAGGCTGGCTGGCTTGGGAAGTCTCCTATCACCACCCTCCTTCCCCTAGGAAGGTGGGGAAGTACCGGGATGGGTTACCTAGGCAGGTGGTGGAATCTCCATCCCTAGAGGTGTTTAAGTCTCGGCGTGACAAAGCCCTGGCTGGGTTGATTGAGTTGGGGTTGGTCCTGCCTTGGGCAGGGGGCTGGACTCAATGACCCCCAGAGGTCTCTTCCAGACCTAATCTTTGATTCTGTCTCCTAATCCATTGCAACTGTGAGGTTAGACGTGACACTCAGAACTGAGCCGGGCTGCCTATGGAAATCCCGCTCAGGCGTGCGCCGGGAATGCTGTCCCAACCTCCGCTACCCGCACGCTGTGCTGCTTGGACTCTTTAAGGCGGGATATGTACATTGCTAATGGACTGGACGTTCCCCGGCTCCTGAGGAGGGGGGCAAACGTCTCTCTGGGAACCCTCCTGTGGCTGTTTCTGCCTGCAGGGGAGGTGAACGTTTCCATGGTAAATAAAATAAAGCTCATGCCAACTTTACGCTGGGGTCACCGAGCAGGATCTGGCCCTGCCCGGGAAACCCCAGCTGCTCTTGGGCCCGGATCAAAGGCTGATGTGTGTGTGATAGACGAACGATACCTTCACCGAGACCGTTAAGGGCAGGCATTTAATGACTGAGCCTGAAGAAAATAGAGAGGAAGGAGGGGGGAGTCAGAATGGAGGGGTTTTTTTAAGGAAAGAATAAATCTGTAATTTTAATGGCGACAATTAAATAAAAGGAAAATAATGCAAAAAGTAACTAAAATATTATTTGTTTGATAAACTAGCTGAGTCCCCCCTTTGCATTGGTGGAGGACTGAATGTCTTCATTTTGTGGTTTCCATTCCTTTCAATGGAACAATATAGTAGGTTGCTCTATTTAATTCTGTCCCTCGCTGGTAAAGTGCTAGTTCAGAGCTTTCCTGTTGTAATTGTTGCTGTTTGTATTCCAGCTGCACATGGAGACCCCAGCTGAGAACAGGACGTCACTGTGCAAGGCGCTGCACAAACATGGTGAGAAATACTCCCCCGCAAAAGTGATTTCTCTCTAAATGGGCAGGGACTTGTCTTTTCGTTGTGTGTCTGTACAGTGCCTGGTATAATAAGGCACTGTTGCAAAATAACTGTATAACCCTCATTGTGCAGATGGGGAGGCGAGGGCACGCACAGGTTAAGTGACTTGACCAAGGCTTCACAGACAGCCTGAGGCAGAGTGACATGCCAGCTCTCTTGAGTCCTAGTTTAATACCTTAACCACAGACGTATCCTGTGATATTGATCGTCCTATTGGAAATATTAAACTGGGATGGCGAGTTAGAGAGAGGGGAAGGGATTGGCCCATCTTCTGTATTTGCGACTAGCTGAGTTACAGATGTTTTCACCAACACTGCTTTTAAACAGTATGCAGTGTACCTTCCAGTTGTTCCTAGTGACAACTAACTGTGGGTGCTTTCTCACTGACTTAAAACGCAAACCAGGTGTGGGTTCTAGTCCCAGTCCTGCCAGGGACCTGCTGTGTCATCTGGAGACCCTCCCTGACACTGTTGCGTTCTTGTTGGGGGATGGCTCGTCTGTGCTTCAGGACCAATTAGTCGGACCACCTTTAGATTCAGAAAACGTTCAGCTTGGAAGCATGTGGATCTCGCAGGGTTTACTTCAATTGTATGCAGGGCCGGCTCTCGGCACCAGCAAAGCAAGCAGGTGTTTGGGGCGGCACATTGCCAGGGGTGGCATTCCAGCCCGCCGGAGGTGCAGGCGGGGAGCCCCGTGGCGGCCGCCCCGAGCTGGGAGTCCCGTGCCCAGCTGCTCGGAGCCTGCTCCTGGCCCCGGGGTGCTGGGAGCTCTGTGCGGGCAGCCCCGAGGTGCGGCACCTGCTGGGGCGCTTCCTGGAGGGCAGCACGGGGCAACCGCGGCTGCTGCTGGTGACGCTGAGCCTGGTGGGGCAGCTGACGCTGGGCACCGAGCTCCCCCGCCACGCCCGCTCGCGGCCGGATGCTCTTCTTCCTGCGTGGCGTGCCGGGCACTGGGGCGCTGCTGTGCGGGGACCTGCCCACCGGTGCGCTGGAGCACTTCGCCGCCCTAATGGAGGAGGTAGGCGCTCGCCCCGGGCTGCCCCCTACTGGCCTGGCTCCCAGTCTAGCAGCCCAGGGACCCCAGGAGGGACTCCCCAATCAGAGGCTCGGAGACGGGGAGGTTAAGGGGCTGTAGCCTGGCTGAGCAGAGAGCGCAGCGGGGGTGGGGGGAGTCTTTTAACTCAGGGAGCAGAAATTTCAGGGTCTCCCCCGCTGTGGCCACTGAGCTCTGGACCTCTCCAGGGACACAGGTCAGAGCGGTGGAAATCCAGTTGCTAAGGCAAGTATAAAAACCAGAAAAATTCAGTTCATATCAATTCTTTTAATTTATGAGAAGCTGGGCACACCGGAAGACACTAACGTTTGTCATTACAGTGTATAGTTGAACCTAAACTGTTTGTAATTGTGATTATGTTAAAATTAAATGAGTACACTAGTAGGAAATTGTTTTATTTCACTAACTACAAATTTTCTGTGTTCATTTTTTTTAAAATTTTGAACAGTCAAAACAAAACAAAACAAAACAAAACCATTGCAAAGTGCAAACGTGTAAAAGCCAACAAAAAAATTGGGGGTGGCCAAAAATTGTTTTGCATGGGGTGGCAAAAAGCCTAGAGCCGGCCCTGATTGTATGCGTCAGGGATGGAGCAGAATAGCTAGGAGCCAGGACTCCTGTATGACTGGCTGGGTTGACCTTGGTAAAATGAAGATCTCATCTAATGATGAAACATAGTTAACGTAGATGAAATGCTTTGAGATCCTCAGAGGGCGTGCTGCAGACGGGCAAATAACATTTGAAATAGCTGTCCGTAAGTCTAAAAGCAACTGGAAAGCCGTCCGCTAGTGTGGAGCTGGTGACCATGAGTCCATTTCTGGTCCATGGTAGAGTAAAACATCCATCAGCTGCGGGGCTGTATGCTTGTCTGCCTGCAAAGGAACCCCTCCCATCACAGACCTCCAGCAGGGAACTACTGGCACCCCAGAGGTAACATCTAGTTAGTACAGCGCTAGCATTGCCCCAGATATGAACATCCTATTCCCCTTAATTTGCAAAACACGGAGGGGTGGGGATTCTAGACGGCGCTGCACACCACGTGTGAACACTCAGCCTTAGCTGGGAGACTGAGTGTTGCATCATTATGGCAAGTGTTATGAGCTCCCTAACTCCTGGTTTACTAATGAGATGAACAAGTGCATCAGTGTTCATTTCCAGCGGCTGCGACCGGGGGGAAATATTTGCGTCATCACATGGTGTGTTTTCTTCTGAGCATTGTATCCTGCCCCTAATATCACAAGTTAGCAGGACGTGGCCAGCTATTTGCAAGCTTGGATCGGATCCCTTGATTTTGTTAATGCTTTCTTTTTGTATGAATTGACAGTTTGGTGGTTCTGTAAGAAATTATTCCAGAATCTAAGACCACTCTAATATGAGACAGTATCAGATCTGCATGTTTCCACCTTGATTTAACTGTGCCTTTTTAATACACACCCTTCATAACTCTCCTTTGTAAAACCAGGACATTTCGGTTTCCACCTTCGGTGCTGTTGATAGCAAATATTCCTTGTTGTGATACCGCTTTCTCACGCTTAGCATACTGTTTGCTTTCATTGGCCGGGGATGAAGGAAGGTCATTGCAAACCTTGTTTGGAAGTTGTTTTCATACCTTTTTCATAGCCATGATGCAATTAGTCCTCGAGCTAGTGGAAAAAATGGGTTCATCAAAAATTAAAATTTCTCATTGGAAACATGTCATTTTTTAAAATTCAGATTGTAAAACAAAAGGAGAATTTTCAGGTTGATTTGCATTTTTCACTTTGGTTTGCACTTTGAAAACTGACGCAGAAAAAAACTTTCATTTAATTTGACTTAAACATTTTTGGGGTCAAGTTTTTGACTGGGAAACTGCCATTTTTTTTTGACCAGCTCTGCTTAACTCCAGCCTGGATTCTAGGATCAAAGTCCAGCCTGGATTCTAGGCTCAAAATGGCTTGCAGGTAAAGCATACTGTCAAAATGACTCAAGGTGAAATCCTAGCCCCGTTGATTTCAATAGAAACAGATTTCATCCTTCGTAGTTTAATTTGTCTAGGGCTTCCTGTTTGAGATGCTCTGAAGCTTGTAATATGCGAGAGTTTTGTGTGAGGTTCATTATATATTTGGGCCGTTCAAGGGTCCACTTTCGCCATGCTAAATAGAAGAGGGAGACATTTTCATTCCATTCACTGCTCCTGTCTTTCTCCTGAAAGAGTCATGTTAGACATTGGAAAGAGGGGGATGTACCCCACTACGAGGAATGGCTTAAATCCATGGTGGAGCTAGAGTTCTCTAGTTACACTAATTTCGGTCACATATTTCATTAGGATGTGTGTATTGTCTCTGCTAGCAACTCATAGGAACGCATACAATAAAAAAATGATATTGGATTTATTTGTATTATACAGGTTGAACCGCTCTAGTCTGGCACCCTGGGGACCTGACGGGTGCCCAACCAGAGAATGTACCTGGTTGGGGGGGAGGGTTAGCTCAGTGGCCTACTAAACTCAGGGTTGTGAGTTCAGTTCTCGAGGGGGCTATTTAGGGATCTGGGGCAAATCTGTCAGGGGTGGTACTTGGTCCTGCTGCGAGGGCAGGGGACTGGACTCGATGACCTCTCAAGGTCCCTTCCAGCTCTATGAGATAGGCATATCTCCATACCGAAGCACGGGAGCTCAATCCTGTCTAGCAGTATTCCCAACACTTCCACTGCTTACTGGGCTCTTAGAAGACATTTTGGGGTAAATTAGAGCTAAAGAACAGACCAGAACCCTGAGAGCCAGGCCTGGTGGCTGGAAACAAACTTAATGGGACTGCAGGAAACTTGGCTACATCCATGCTAAGTGGACATCTGGCTAACTAGCACCATGCTGGACCACGGGTGTTGCTGGACCAGAGAGTGCCGGATTAGAGAGGTTCAACCTGCAGTAAGGTGCGGAGGGCTTACCTGAGACCAGTTATGCTAGGCGCTCTACGTATGCATAGCAGGAGATGATTCCCATTCTCATTTGTGTACACTAGGGATTTTTCCCGTGAGGTAATTGCTTGCGAATGCATTGGGACGCGCTTGTCTGGACACTTCAGAAATTCTTGTTCCGGACCACGCTTCTGGGGTTTGCCATAGGACTCGTGCTGAGACCTAGGCAGGTTTCAGGATTTCCCCAGTGTTTTCTTGGGTGTCTGTGGTAGAACCAGGAGCAGACCCTAATTTTTCTTCCTGAGTCCTCAACACAAGACCATCATCGCGCTGAGCCCCCACGTGCCTGCCGCACTCTCTGTAAGAACATTAACTCTGCACTGCAGTTTGGGCAGTGATGCTGAGTCGAACCAGTCTGAAATGTTAAGTGCCACTTGCTTTTTTAGTGAAAAATGGGTATTCGATGAAAGGCAAACATTTGCATTTCGACTGCATGAGATTCTGACTACTGCCCCTCTAAAAATTCAGCGCAGAGCTTTTTTCATGTACCCTCCCCCCTCCAAACCTGACCAAAAAATAGTGATGAAAATGAAAACAATGTTTTCCCTAGAAGCTGCCCGAAGGGGAAAACATCACTCTCGGAACAGCTCTGAGTACCTAAAATGCTTCGTTTTCAAGAGGATATGCTGCCCTTCACGTCCTACCTGATCTCCCCCATTGCACCTGCATTCCCGCCTGAGAGGTGAGAATGTTTGAGCCGTGGGCTGGGTGAGTTTGCTAAATTCTTGGGATTTGAGGATGCAATTGACATGGCTATTTTGCCACTCATGGGGTATGTCTAGACTACGTTGGGGGTTTTTTTCCGAAAAAACTGCCCTTTTTTCGCAAAAACGTCACCTGTGTCCACACTGCAATCGTGTTCTTTCAAAATTAAACCGAAAGAACGAAGGGTTTTTTTTGACATTGGTAAACCTCAAATTACGAGGAAGAACGCGTTTTTCGAAAGAGCTCTTTGAAAACAGGCGTGTGTGAGGCAGAACAGGGACATTTTTCGAAACAAGAGGCAATCGAAAAAAGCACCGGTGCCCTGGTGGCCATTCTGTGAATAACAATCAGGGCTTTCTTCCCGGAGAGCATCCATGCAGTCTAGACGCACGCTTTCGAAAAAGCAGATCGCTTTTTCGATCCGGTTTTGAGGTTTGGCTGCTCTTTCAAAAGAAGCTTGCAGTCTAGACGTACCCATGGTGAGCTGGTCTTGCCTTCTACCTTCTCTGCTTTCCTCTGTATCAGAAACCAGGGCCTATTTCAAAACCTGGTCACGTTTCTCGGGATCACACCTGTGAATAATGTGGTTTGCAATTTTTCCAGGCTCATGGACCCAATGGAAGCCCACAGTTCTAACTGCAGTTGCCAAATGTGACAACCTGCCGTGTCTGCCCTGGTCTGATTTGAGTGGGCTTTGGTAGCTCTGTTTTCTCGTGCTATTTTTGGCTTTGGTGCCTGACTCTTTCTGTTCAGGAACTCTCTGCAGAAGCACACAGGCCGTTTTTGTGCCTTTGGTATATAAAGCTCTCATTTATACCTGTTGTGTAACCACTATGTAGCTTTTTCGTGCACATCAACCCCACTGCTAGGCCGCTGATATAGATAATTTGAAACAGGGTTAAAGATGTTGGCAGCTTTCTTGTTCTCTGCTGATATGTTGCCTGGTCTAATATGATGATGAAATCAAACAGGACTGCAACCTTGATTTAAAAAAAAAATCAAAATCATGGGTCTGTTCTTGGTCTGCCACTGACCTGCTCTGTACCCTCGAACAAGTAACTTCACCTCTCGCAGCCTCTACTTCCCCTCCCATCCTTGGTGCGTTTTGTCTAGTTTGTCAGATCTTCAGAGCAGATCTTATTATATACAGCCCCTAGCACAATGCGTAATTTAAACAACAGTTTTAGCACTGTTTGGTATTTTTCTGTATAAAAAAAAAAAGAGGAAACACGTCAACCACCAGCATCTTCTAATCACAATTTTTTTTTAGAAACTTCGGCAGGGCTCTTACATAGCCCCTCTGTCGGAAGATCTTAGAGCAGTTTATGTATGGGCAGAGGCAAGAATGGAATACATATCTCTAGAGCCATGAGGTCCAACCAGGTCTGCAGTAGCAAACTAGCCACATTACTCTGAAAATATAAATCCTTTTATGAGCCAACTAGCCACACCCAATGGGCCAAACAGCCACATGTGGCTCGTGACTAGCGTGTTGGACGCCACGGGTCTAGATTGCTGGTCCCCTGGGCTAATTACTGGACTGCAATCCCTCCCCAAACCTTCAAACCCAGGACATGTTTACTGGGAAAAAGCCAGAGTGAATTTCCTGACCGAACACGGGCTAAGTTAAATGGAAGATGGCCTCAAAATCTGAATGTTGTTGCTCTCCTGATACAGCTCTCTGTTGGGTAAGGGCCGGGCTTGGGTGACAGGCAAGCTGTTCTAATTCCTTGAGTCCGTGATGAATGTCAGCCGGCGAGTGCCATCCATGTGTGCTCTGTGTTGTTTTTGTCAGTGGTTTGCAACATTCACCCAGGTAACGCTGACCGTTCGTTAGCCAGGGCGAATTCTGTGTGGATCAAGGCGCGTGTTGCTTTGTGTTGCCCTCGGTGTTGCGTGCCCCTCGTTGACAACGCGCGCCTCCGTTTTTCTACTACAAAACTGCAGGCTCGGGAGGCAGGCAGCTGGGTTACGGAGCAGCAGATGATAATCCTTTGGAAAATAATCCCCGGGTTCCCACCCTAGTGAAAGGAGGGGCCTGCTCAGACGGGCAAACATACCTGACATCGTAATGAGGAGCGACACTCGCTTCCCTTTCACCACTGCTCTTGCGGTGTTTCCCTCTGGCATTTGGTCACGAGGGCAAGGGGATGTCCCTGGTCTGTTCTGAGGAATGTAGGCGCTCGGCTAGCGTGTCCTAGCGCCTGCATCACTTTTTGTACAGCCCACCCTCGCGATCAGCAAGCCCAGGGGAATCACGCCATTTGAGACGGGGCACAGAGCGCCTCTGGTCCTGGGACCACAGTGGGAGGCTGCCTGGAGGAGATTCTACCCCCCCCTCCATGGCCACGGGGCTAAAGGAGCTTTCTGCCCCGGGCCCAGCAGGTGGACCTGGGACCACGTTCTCTATGAGCACAAGGGTCATTAATGGCGACGGGCGTTAGAGTGAGGGTCCATTGTGTTGCAGTAGCACCTCATCGCGCCAACCACGAGGCAGGTGCTGTAGGTACTTCCAGGGAGAGGCACATCCAGTTTAGGCTCCTTAAAGAGGGGGATAAAACAGGGTTTGGCCCCAGGCAGAAAACGGAGATGGCAAGACCAGGTAGTGAGTCGGACAGAAATGTCCCTGTGGGACGCTTCCCTAGGCCGTGAGCGCCCTTCCCTAGGTCTCCCCACACAGTGGCCGGAGATGTGCCGAGCTGGCGTGCTGACCGTAGTGAAGCTGTTCTCTGTGGAAGATGGGTTGGGCGCCTCTCCACCTGCTGCCACCGCACCAACATCCCCCGTGCAGGCAGGCCCCTCGGCCGTTGGCCGCCTCCCTGAAAGACCTCCCTGTGCTCAGGCACAGAGTCCACGAGGCTTCCAGACTGTCCGTGTCTTTGGGAGGCTCTGCAGACGGGCGTCCAGAAAGGACCGGGAGGGTTTCTTCATGACAGGTCTTTTCTCCTTTGGGTCGGGTCTAGGCGAGGAGGACAAGGCCCTAGTGCTTTGGCACGAGGTGAATTGACGGCTACAGGCGGGTGAGGCGGGAGCCACTCAGACTTCTGTGGGTGCCCTCCTATGCGAAGGGTGCAGGGCGAAGACGAGGGCGGGCAGGGATGAAGAAGGACTGAGGAGGCCAGGCCACTGCAATGTGGCTCTTCACGCCAGCTCGAGTTTCCCAGGACGCCCTCCTCCTCAGTCTCTTCCTAGCATTTATAAGCGTGGCCCTTCCCACCAACACGTGGCAGGCCCAATCGTCAACACAGTCGTGTAGACGCCACCCGGTCGGAGAGACCATCTCCTGGGGAGACGCACACGTGCTCCGTGCTGGCCGCTTGTTTCTTTTCCTGGCCTAGCCTGGAGCCAGATGCTGCTCTGCCTTTGAGAAGAAGTTGGCTTTCCAGTGCCAGTAGTCCTCTGATTTTTCAAAAGTCCCCCAGCATGCACAACGGGGGCAAGATACACTGAGCTTCGCTTCCATTTAAGCACCTAAATACAGCGCTCAGCTCTTGGCTCGAAAATCCATCACTCTAGGGAAGCTGGATGCTGAGCAGTTTTGCTCTTGGCTGTTTGAGAGCGTGTTGGCAGGTGCCCCGTTGCGTGTCCCGAAAGCAAGGAGCTGTGTGATTTCGGAGTGGGAGTTTGAAACAAGTGTGAAGGGTGCTTAAAATCCTTGGGCCAACTCCAGCTTAAAGAGCCAAACAGAGAGCGTCCTGATTTCGACTGACTTTTAAGAGGTGTCTCTTCCAGATCCGTGCCGCAAGCGGCTGCCCGTCACGGCCAATCAGACAATAAAAAACCAGCAGTTCCCGTCTAAAGCCTTGAAATTCTGTGGTCGGCTCTTTGAGGGTGACGGTACCTTGCTGTTTTGGTTGAAAAACGGGTTCTTTTTCACACGAAATTCCCAAGTGGTGTTTTCATTCTAGGCAGCCGGCGAGTTCGGGAGGTGCCCCCCCACCAAGGCTGGGTTGGCAGCCCAGCTGGCCAGTGTCTCACTCGCTTGGTTTCCAGGAAATGTTTTGACTAAATCAACACGTTGCCTCAGAATGTGTCAATTTCATGGAATCAGCATTTTCGGACGGAAACTGGTTCCCTCAGAAAATCTTTGACAGGCTGTCCCGTCTTGTCCTGATTTGGGAACCCTCCCGCAACGGCCCCTCCCTCGCAATTGTTTGCTTTCTTGCCTGTCAGCTAGGGAAATGCTGGTCTGCTTCATCCTGGTCTACATGACGCGGCCTGCGCTCTCTTGCAAAATTATATGCGATCCTATGTCTGTGATCGTTAATACTGGAGTGGTGCGCTCCCTCCCCAAGAGGTCTTTGATGTAAGGCACCTGTGTGTTCGCCCAATGGCACTAGACACCCCCCTCCAGTCCCGTATCAGCACTCATAGCGTTTCCCGTGGTTCCGAACGCTGATGCAGCATGTTTACAACCCGTGCGTAAGCATGAAGTGGAAGGGAATCAAGCCAATTCTGAATGGTTTGCCACTGCAGACCCCGCTCAGAAGTAGGTATCTGTCTGCTCTGCGTGTGCTGTGTTCACGTGCGCGATAACGTCACGTGTCGGGGAAACCAGATGCGGAACACATCGCAAACGGTAGATATCTAGAACCCAGTCCTCAGCGGCGTCTGCCGTCCGTCACAGCTGCTGCAGAGATCGAAAGGGAGCTACGCTGATTGAGGCTCCGACCCATAGCGCTTAGGCAGGGGGCAATCCTCCTTGGGCAATGTACAGACAGCTCTGTTGTATTTTGTATCACAGCGGCCCCGCCAGGCCCCCGACCCAAGATCAGGTCCCCAGCGTGCGAGGCCAGGGGTTTTCAAACCGGTTTTCTCCTGACCCAGTTGAAGAAAATGGTTGATCCTGAGACCCAATGGCACTAGACCTCCCCACGGCCTTGTATCAGCACAGTGTGATCTGTAGTGCATGTCAAGCTGGTTTAGGGTAGTGTAGAACAGAACAGGAGTTAGCAGTATTGGTCCGCCTGGGATCTCCATGTTGCAGATGGATCCAGCCTTCAATGGAAACATTTCAAAACTGTAAAGAAGATTTGAAAAACAGGGCACAAAATTCATTCTCTCACACCCGCTGCCCTGCCAAACCTTGACATATTCAGCAGGGAGTCACTACTCTGTGCGTTACGGCAGCTCCTGTGGCTGGAGTCTCGGGTAACGTGGGAACCTCTGGTTTAGTGGTTCAGGAATCCTACGGACACGCACTCTTTCCATTTCCTGCACACTGATGTTAACTCTTTCTATTGAAGTAGCAGCCAAGAGACCCAACTCACAGACCTAGAACCCCTGGTGCTAGGTGCTGCACAAACACACAACAAAACGTCTCTCACCCGAAGAGATTCAGAGTGTAGATTAAGAGAACACAAAAGCAGCCAGGAGACAGTATCGGTCAGCATGGTAGGCAGCACCCTGAGATCACCAACAGCCTAAGCTTTGTCAAGTTTTGTGTAGGCCTGGTGGCAAAGGAGAGTTTTCAAGGAGGGATGTGAAAGGTTAACTGGTGAATGGGTGAAGCTTACCAGTTCTGGTAAACTGGTGGGGGCTGGAGCAGCTGACGGGTGCCAGCTGACAGGGGTGCTCCGGACGTCCAGGGCAGCCCCTCTGGGCAGCAGAGGGAGGCCTCTCCAGCCCTCCTGATGACCTCTCTTTTAATCCATTCACCGACTAAACACCACATTTAACCACGTAACCAATTAAACGGGATTTGACAACCCTCCTCACGACAGCTGGGCGGATTCCACGAGCGTGCACCGAACAATGTGGATTCCCTCACACATGTTCTCCCTTGTCCTTGCATTGTTTAAAACTAATAAGCAAAAGTTCTTCTTCACACAGCATAGTCAATCTGTGGAACTCCTTGCCGGAGGAGGCTGTGAAGGCTAGAACTATAACAGAGTTTAAAGAGAAGCTAGATAATTTCATGGAGGTTAGGTCCATAAAAGGCTATTAGCCAGGGGGTAGGAATGGTGTCCCTGGCCTCTGTTTGTCAGAGGCTGGAGAAGGATGGCAGGAGACAAATCGCTTTATCATTGTCTTCGGTCCACCCCCTCTGGGGCACCTGGTGCTGGCCACTGTCGGCAGACAGGCTACTGGGCTAGATGGACCTTTGATCTGACCCAGTACAGCCGCTCTTATGGTCTTATGTTCCACGTAAACAACAGACGAATTGTCAAAGGAGATGGTAACTGAGAGAGGCATTGGGGCTGAATTGCAGGAGGGCTGGCTGGGCTGGCTGAATAAGTCTCTATTCTCTTCCCCACACATTTTACTTTTTCCCATTTCAGACTTTACCGGGAATTGTGTCCTCGGTTCAGTACGGCAAAGGGGCTTTTCACACCATTGCTTGCACTGCGCGCTGTCTTTGAGTCCGTTGAAATAAAGCCGCTCTCATCTCTGTGACAGTCGCTCCCATTAATGCCCATCACCGACGCTGGAGAGGAGGCAGAACCCTTGATTTATCCTGCACTTCTGCTCCCATGCATCCACTTTGTGATACAGCGCAGTGACGGTATTACTGTGGGCTTAGCGCGCCCATATCTGTAGTGCGACCTCGGCTGCCGTAAGGTTTCAAAGCTTGATTCGTGCCTTGTTGGGGAAAGAGGGCAGAGGGAGTGCTAGCACTCTGAGTGCGCCCCACGATGCTGCGTTAAAACAAAGCTTCCGACTCACTGGTTCTTTCCTGGAGAACCAAGCGCTTTTAACTCAGGCCTATTTCAGGCTTTGAGCCGAGTGCTACTGGGTTTAGTACACAAGAGGCTCCAAGACCCAATCGGTGACCTGCGGGAGTCTGTAGGCCTAGGTTCTGTTCCCCGCTCTGATGTGAGACCGTCACCTTTCTGCACGTTTCCCCTCCCACCCTGGCTATTCAGAAGTATGGTCCCTTTGGGGTAGCAGATGGCGTATGTTATGTAGCTGTACAGTGCCTAGCAGTGGTTTTCAAAGAATGAGTCACGACCCAGCACGGGGGGGTGGAATGTGGGGCGCTGGGTCTCGGTGCTGCCGGGGATCAGGTGAGCAGTGGGGTTGCTAAGGCAGCTCCCTGCCTGTCCAGGCGCCGCAGACTGGGCTGCACCCCAGAAACAGCTGATGGGGGGAGCGCACAGGGCTCCGTGCACCGCCCCTGCTCTGAGCACTAGCTCCGCACTCCTATTGTCTGAGAAGCTGTTGCTGGTTGTTCCTGGGGCACAGCATGGTCTGCGGTACCAGGAGAGGCAGGAAGCTGCCTTAGCCCCCCCGCTGCACTGCTGACCGGGAGCCACTCAAGGTAAGCCCCTGCCCTGACCACCCCACAAAGTTGGAGCCCCCTCCTACTTTCATCCTCAGCCTCACCCCAGAGCCCACCTCCAGTGAAATGACTGAAAATGCTGAAAAATGGAAAACAAAACCAAACCAAATGTTAAGTCAAAAGCAAACGGAATTGGGTTTTGAAATGCCAATTAAAAATGTTTTGATCAGAAAATTGACCAATTTAATCAAAATCAGCATTTTCCCCCGGGAAATTCCCATGTAGATGAAACCACATTTTTGGATGGGACATTTTTTCAGCCAAAAACTTTCAACCTGCTATACACGCAGTAAACCGTACGGACTTCCATGAGCAATGCAGCGCTGTGATTGACAGTAGCTTCTCTCTTTAAATTTCTGGCAAGTAACTCCCTTGAATATATGGATCCTTTTAAGTGCGTGTTATTATTCAAAGCGTAGAGAGAGTCAAAAACTGACCTGCTGTAATCCATCTAGGTGTCTCTGGAAAGAGAGACTTCATATAAATGACCTGTAAGAGGAAGGACCGACGCACGCTGAATATATTTTCAATCTCCAGCTGTCCTGACAAATAGAATAAAGCCACAGGCCGACATTGCTATTAAAAAAGAGCTAACAGCAGCCATAAGTCGGTGCATAAGCAGCTGATGCTCTTGTATAAAACACATAAGCATCAAGTCAGATAACAGGATGTAATAAAAGCAAGAGGGGAGATATTTCATGCTGTTTTGCCTTCTTGTGGGGGGGAGAGAATTGTCACCACCTGTTCTCCAAGGATATTTGGAATGTTTGCTATGATCACACCATGGGTTTCCACTTAATTTATTCTTTTTCTTGAAAACAAGCTACTATAGGGGAAAACAGATTGCGGCTGCTTTCAAATACAACGCAAGCGTCGGGTGATCCGAGAACAGAACAGCTTTCGCCTGGGATGTGCTCTGCTGACAGAGCAAACTCTCTCTTCCCCCCACCCCCATTCTTTTTAGTTGGCTGCAGGTAGCGGAGCTGGAACCCACCTTGGGAGGCACCGTAGGGGAGCGATGGCCTCATAACATACAGCACCCGTGGAAACAGGCTCCTGGATAATTAGTTTCAGCCAATGTTTCTGTCATGTTCTCCCCTCCTCACCTGCCTCCTGTCCGCTTTCTCTGTTTAGTGCCAGGGCGCCAGCTCAGCTGTTGGGTGAAATTCTATGGCCAGTGTGTGGCAGGAAGCAGAATGGGCCCTTATTATCTCTGGAGCGTCTCATAGATGCCTAGGGTTGCAAGAGACCTCGGGAGGTCATCGAGTCCAGTCCCAACTCAATCATCCCAGCCAGGGCTTTGTCAAGCCAAGACTTAAAAACCTCTAGGGATGGAGATTCCACCCCCTCCCTAGGGAACCCATTCCAGTGCTTCCAGCCTCTTTGGAACCCCCTTCAGGGAGCTGAAGGCTGCTACCAAATCCCCCCTCACTCTTCTGCAGACTAAATAAGCCCAGATCCAGCCTCCCCTCATAACAGTGGCATAGCAGGGGGTTGGGGGCAGTTGCAATTTAGTCCCCCTCCGCTCCCCTTGTCATCCCTTGGCTCACCTGCTCCTCCTCCGCCCGCTGCTGCCGGCTGGAGCCTCCTCCCTGCCTCTCTGCTTCCCAGCCCAACCCTCTCCATCTCCGCCGGCGGGTTAGTGTGTGCGGGGGCCTGGCCCCAAACTGGAGGGGGCCGGGGAAGACGTGGTACAAGCTTCCCCCCTCTTCTCCCAGGGTTGGGCTCAGCCACGTGCCAGGTTTGGGGCCCCGCCGCAAATTATTCCTTTGCCCCCGGGCGCGTAACACCCTCGCTACGCCGCTGCCTCATAAGCCATGTGCTCCAGCCATTTCTCTCTGCTCCGAAAGCTGGGTGCAAACAGTGCAGCGTGGACTTGTGTTGATATGTATGTTTAAACCAACGGGATATGACAGGGCGGTTTTATTGTTGTAATTTGTCTGACAGTGGCACTGACGGCCTGAGCCAAGGTCTGCCGCTCCCTTGAGCCAGGTGCTGAGGGTGCACACAGGAATAAAAAGACTGTCCCTGCCTTGCAAAGCTTAAAACCTCACTAGGCCAAAGGGCAGGGAAAGGAAGAATTGTGACCCTGGGCGACGGGAGGGGAACTAAGATGTAAGCAAGATGGTCATGTCTGCAGAAGTGGGTTTTGCCCACAAAAGCTTGTGAAGTATATCTATTTGTGAGTCTCTAACGTGCCACAGGAGCTCTCGTTTTTAAAGTTACGGACTAACACGACTTCCCCTCTGAGACTTTTAAGAGGTAAGCAGTTAAGGGCTAGCGCCTCATACTGTGTAAATATGCAGAGCGCCACTGATTTAAGGGACTTGCCCGAGGTCACATAGGAAGTCAGTAGCAGAGTCAGGCTATGTCCAGACTGCAAGCCTCTATCGAAAGAGGCTTTTTCGAAAGATACTTTTGAAAAAGCCTCTTTCGAAAAAGAGCATCTAGACTACAACCAGTATTTTTGAAAAAGCAAACCTCTTTTTCGAAAGAGAGCAGCCAGGCAGTCTGGAGGCTCTCTTTCGAAAAAGCACAGTTAGCATTACATAGCGCCTTTTTTCGAAAGAGCACTTTCAAAAAAAAGACGTTCTTCCTCTTAAAACGAGGTTTTCTGCGGTCGAAAAAACTGCCGCGTTCTTTCGATTTACTTTCGAAAGAACGCGGCAGCAGTCTAGAAGCAGGGGAATTTTTTTTAAAAAACCCCCTGTAGTCTAGATACACCCTCAGGGACTAAACTCAAGTCTCCTGAATCTCTTGCCTGTACCTTTAATTCTGAGTCCATCCTTCCACTGTAAAAGGCTCCGGCCTACAGGGGGGTGCAATATTCTCACAAGTAAAGGCTTCCTGCAACTGGCACATTGGTATTGGTTGCAGGACAGTGGTCGGAATACCCTGCGAAGTGTAGCTAACTGAACATGCTAGGAAACTTACTGTCACTAGACCCAGGTCCTCTAAAGCCTCCTCCCAGAATCCTTTGCTAAAATATCGTTTGACCTTGGGGAATAATCAGGCCCATAATCTCCCCCGGAGTTTCATTGCTCTGCGATTAGCCCTTCCGAATGTCCCTGGGTCCATATGGCGCTGCCGCCGCTCCTGCCTGGCGTTATGGATGAAGCACAGCTGGGCATGTCAATGAAAAGGGAGCTGTGCGAGCATCGCGCCCACACGGGGTGCGCGCTGGCGAGGAAACCCGACGTGTCTGCCAGGGCTGTGGGAAGAGACGATTAGCCAGGGGGCTGCCTCCTGGGCGCTGGAGCTCAAAGCAATTTCACAGTCGTCGTTTCTAGGTGTCTTTCACACGGGCAGCCCTGGCGCTGGGGGACGATCTAAATACGTAGCAGGGAGGTGCCTCCGTAAGAGAGCTGTCGCGGGAACAAAGTGCACCCACGAAGGCTGGCTGCAGCCCACGTGGTCTTTATTTCTCTGAAACCACTGTGTGGGGTGCTCCTTCCTGGCCATGTGGGAGGCTATCACTGGGTGACCCTTGTCCGCACACCCTCCCCTTTGCAGAGCTGGGCCGGGACAGGGCCGTGTCTCTGCGGGGGGACCCAGACGGGGTAAACAGGCCACAGCTGGGGATGGATGTGGGGCTGGCAGCCAGGACTCAGGGCATAGGTCCGGCAGCAGAGCCCTGCGTGAAGCCTGGGGGTGCAACAGCCCACTATGGCCTAGGACCGCATGTCAGGGGATTGAGGAAGGAGTCCGCAAGGGTCTGAGAGAGGAGGTGGTCAGGGAACAGCATCGGCTGGGCAAGAGTCACGGGACATTTTTGGGAAGGTCGTCACCAAGGCACGGGCCGGGAGAAGGGCCTGAAAATCGATGAATTTGTCTGCTGTGTTCAGAGAGTTGAAATAACTCTGCTCCTTCAGAGGATGCATTTCATTTTTTGGCGAGCGGGCGAGTTCTGGTTCGACTGGGCTTACCTCCGGATGTGCCGGATTCACTGATAACTGGAGGTAGACCGCACCAGGGCGAGGGTTGTGTGCCTGCGGACACAAGCAAAAGGCACCGGCTAGGTCTCCTCATTGCCTGTCCCCCCCTTTTGCACGGAGCCCCCTTAGCTGTAGATTTGCATTCTCTGCAGAGGGACACAGATTGGAGCGGGAGCTAGAAAAGGATTCGGGGCTGAGAGAAATACATTGGCATCATTGTCTCAGTTTCACTGATTCCGAACAGCCAGGCATTCCTCCCTCTTGTGTTCATTATGTCTGCTGGCATAAGAAAGAAAAGACAGGACTATGCAGCACTTTAAAGACTAACAAGACGGTTTATTAGGTGATGAGCTTTCGTGGGCCAGAGAAGTGGGTCTGGCCCACGAAAGCTCATCATATATATAGTAGCCCAGTGTCTGAGTCTGTAACGCCGAAATGCTGGCTGTTCCCTGTGGGGGGCGCTGTTGCTGAAATGCTGGCTGTTCCCTTTGGGTGGCCCGTGCTCCATGGGGAGTGCGGGGCCCAAATTGTCGTTTGCGCCGCTTGCTCCCCCGCGGCGGCCCGGCTGAGCGGCACAGAAGTCAGCTGAGTGCCACGGTGGGAGGCAAAGGGGGGCGGGGCGGTGACGTGCGGCGTGACAGCGGCTCCAGGCCCCTCCCCCGGCCGTGAACGTCACTGCCCCGCCCCCCTTCGCCTCCCGCTGTGGCGCTCGGCTGACTTCTGCGCCGCTCAGCCAGGCCACCATCGGGGAGCAAGCGGCGCAAGCGACCATTTGGGCTCTGCGGTCCCCTGAGTGAGAGGCAGGAGGGGGAGGAGAAGTGAAAGAGAGACAGAGAGAGAGGCGGGAGGCGGAGGAGAGCTGAGAGAGAGAGGGGGGGAGGCAGGAGGAGGAGGAGGAGGAGAGAGAGAGAGACGGAGCGAGAGACCGGAGGCTCAGGAGAGAAGACTGACGTGGAGGAGAGACCTGAAAATCCCGTCTTATGACGGGCTAATTGGCTAGTCACTTAATAAACCATCTTGTTAGTCTTTAAAGTGCTGCATAGTCCTGTCTTTTGTTTCAGCTAGCCCAGACTAACACGGCTGCATCGCTATCACTGTTCGGCATAAGAAAGGACAACAGGGCTGGTCCTTTCAGCTGGCTGGAGAGCAGTTAAATCTCCTGAAAGTCTTTCAGCCTTTGCAGCATCTTTCTTCTGTCTCAGTTCTCTCCACGGGTTCCTTGCATTGTTGGAGCCAACAAAGGGAGCGGCTCTTTTAATCTCCAAATGCCGGTAGAGCCCCGGCGTAGAACGTTTTGAAGTCAACCTTGCTGAAAGCACACTGAGGGGGTCTTCCCGGTGAAGAAGAGACTTTTGTGCCGAAGCAATGAGCGTGGGCGTCCAAGAATAGCAGGGGGAAGATGTGAGGAGATGGCCCTGCTTGAAGAAAGCAAACTATCAGTCCACAGATGAGAGTGGCTAACGCTTAGGCAGCACAAGACTGGAAATGTCGATTTGTGAACACCGCAACATCCCACGGAAGATCGCCATGTCAAGAACATTTTGATGGAAATCGGGTGGGTTTTCACTTGGTTGCCTCCCAGCTCTTTCCAAGGCCTCCTGGCCCTGCAGATCCCAAGCTTCCAGGCTCCCAACAACTTGACAGACTGATAGGGAGCCAAGAGCCTCAAAGCCACGAGAGTTGGGGCTCCCATCTCCAAGAAAGCCTGCCTGGTCGGCTGCCTCAGAGCTAGGGCTTCTAGGCTCTCCATCTTGGGGAGCCTCAGAAACATTTTGAAAAGGTCCCAGAGAAATTTTAAAATTCTCCGTGTGGGGGAAATGCCAAAATGTCAGTTTTCTCTGTGTCAAATTGAAGGTTTTTTTAAAATTTCAGAATGTACCACAGAACGAGCTGTGCAAAATCAGGCCAGCTCTTCATTCTAATGGGTCCCCCAGTGCTTTGCAGACCAATAACTCCATTGGTCTACACAGGACTTGCTAGTCTCAATCAGACCCAAGATTCATCCACTACAGCCAGTGGCCAGTACCAGCTGCTTATAGGAAGGTGCAAAAAATTCTGCCATAGGGATATTAGAGATAACCTGTCCAAGGAATTTTCCTCCTGACTCCCATTAGTATGGAGTTGGCCCTGAACCATGAAGTTTTAGATCCATTCTGAAGCTGGTGTATAACTTTTTTAAAGAACATAAGAACATCCTCGCTGAGTCAGATCAAAGGTCCATCTAGCCCAGTATCCTGTCTTCCAGCAGTGGCCAATGCCAGATGCCCCAGAGGGAGTGAACACAACAGGGAATCATCAAGTGATCCCTCTCCTGTTAAGCATTTCCAGCCTCTGACAAATAGAGGCTAGGGACTGTCCATCCTGGCTAATAGCCATTGATGGACCTCACCTCCATGAATTTATCTAGTTCTTTTTTTGAACCCTGTTAAAGTTCACAACATCCTCTGGCAAGGAGTTCCACAGGTTGACTGTGCACTGTGTGAAGAAAAACTTCTTTTTGTTTATTTTAAACTTACCTATTCATTTCATTTGGTGAGCCCTAGTTCTTATGTTATAGAAACAAGTAAATAACTTTTTCTTATTCACTTTTTCCACACCAGTCATGATTTTATAGACCTCTGTCATATCCCCCCTTAGTCTCCTCTTTTCTAAGCTGAAAAGTCCCAGTCTTTTTAATCTCTCTTCATGTGGGACCCGTTCCAAACCCCTAATCATTTTAGTTGCCCTTTTGTGAACCTTTTCCAATGCCAATATATCTTTTTTGAGATGAGGCGACCACATCTGTACACAATATTCAAGATGTGGCTGTACTATGGACTTATATAGAGGCAATAAGATATTCTCTGTCTTATTCTCTTTCCCTTTTTTAATGATTCCTAACATTCTGTTTGCTTTTTTGACTGCTGTAAGCCCTATAAATGTCTAATCCCTGTTTAAAAATCTTGCTCTTCACTTGACCTCAATTATATCTTATAGCAATCTGTCTGACCAGCTAATTTTGCACTGTCGGTACATTTCCTTTTCTCTGTTTTGAACTTTCCACTTTTGAATTTCACTGCATGTCCTGCTTGTACTTGTGTTGAGTATCAAGTGCTGTAGCTATGCCAGTTGATCTAACTTAGACGGAGAGGCTTAGTTAGTGTTGCACTGGTGTGAGGGTTTTGGCTTATGTCTCCACACGGGCATTGTGCTGCGGTAGCTGTCGTGCATTGCTTTCTGGGGAGGCATCCTGACATTTCGGGGGTGTTGTAGCTTGTCTGTGGTGACCAGTGCACTGTGGGAGAACACACGTGGCATTACCACGGCAGCAGAATGCATCTGTACTGGCACTCCATTGCGAAACCTGACATTGGGGGATGTTGCTCTCTTAGACTGTAAGCTCTGTGGGGCAGGGACCGTCTGTTTGTTCTGTATGTACAGCACCAAACACAACCGAGTCCTGCGTTGTTGGTGCTGTGGCAACGCAAGTAAATAATAATCATTGATATTTATTCCAGTGTGGACACAAGGTGACGGCAAAACACTTGACAGTGGATAGGCATCTGGTGGGTGGAGATTGCTGCTTATTGTGCTCATCAGTGTTACCTCCTGCTCTCTCACCTCACTGTTGTATTGATCTATCCCCGCTTACCCAACCTTTAGCCTGCCAGCTCTTCAGCACAGGGACTGTCTTTTCATCATTAGCGGCTGCCACCATGGAGAGAAACAATCCCAACAACTTGCACCCCCACTGTCCACAACAAAAAGATGTCTCCCACAGCTCCAGCTGCCTAAACCATGTCTGGAAATGGGTGTCACGCCCCCAGGTCGCCGAGGCCTTGCAGCACCACACTGAGAAACGCGTGAAAACATTTGCAGCCTCCCATGATTCCTGCAGGGGTTGGTAAGGGAATTTTTCCCCCTCCCTGTATATTCTGGGGTGTGTCGTCTCCTTTCACGGCCAGAGATGGGACACTGGAAAAGGAGGGCCAGGCTGGCAGGTGGCATAAGCATCATCTCGCTCAGGTGTTGGGCTGGCTGGTTCTTGCCAATGTGGTCAGGGTCTAATGATCGCCATGGGTGGGGCTGTGAAGGGATTTCCCCCCATGTTCGATGTGGGGTTTGCCCCTTGTGGGGTTTGCCCCTTCGTCTGCTGCATGGGGCATGAGTAACTTGCTAGGATCACCTGGTGATCTGACACTTAATGAGTGCACCTTGGTGACTCCTAGTCTCTGCCTTGGAATACACAACAACGGATGGCGCAGACCTGCAGTCTACCCTTTGCCTTCTGAGGGCTGTCGGACGTGGGTTTAATTCTGGCGGCTGGCGTGGTGTGTGGGGGGGACGGTGCTGGCCTGTGAGGCACAGGTCAAACGAAATAATTTGGTGGCCGACCCGCCAGTGTGGGGGCAGCTGCCCTGGGAACCGGTGATAAAAAAGGGCCGGGAATCCCAGCCACCGCCAATGCTACTGCAGCAGTGATGGTAGCCCCGGGCCTTTAAATTGCAGCTGGAGAGCCGGGATGCTAGTCCGCAGCCCTGCCCCTTCTGTCTGAGGCCCCACCCATTCTGGGTGCGTAGAGAGGCCCCTTCCATTTTGCCCAGCGTTTCTGCCAGCTCCCGTTTCTGGTTGTCCTTTTGGCCTTAGACGCTATGGGCCCATGACTAACCGTCTGTGCCAAAGATCCCTCTCTTACTCCTGCCAAACACCATCCCTCCTTCAGTTCCTTTCCCTTGGCCGTCTAGGGCAGGAACTAGATCCTGAAGCAGCCACTTGCCAATTGCATTCCCGGAGTCCTCTTCCTCCCTGGTTCCTCCTGGTGTGAGCGAATGTCTCCACAGCACACAGGTGCTTTGCAGGCAGAACACGGCCGGGCGTAGGAGACCTTCGACCGTCTCCCCGGTCTCAGGGTTCCAGAGTGTAATTTGCAGCCAATTTGATCCTGTTGCGCACTGTGATGAGGACAATGTGCACTCCCTTGCAGACTAACCATTTAGCAGGGCTGTAATCATGTCTGACTGGTGGGCAGGCCAGCTGTCCGTCTCTGCCACTGGACGGCTGTGACCGGCTGTCAGGCTGACTGATAGAGACACGAGGACTGTAATGCCAACACACACGGCAAGCCAGACGGGTTACTTTCCTGTCGCCGGGGTAGAGTTCTAAGTGGGGGGCGCTTTGCCATGGAAGTCACGGACCGGGGTGGAAAACGGGCGATCCTTCTCCATGCGACTAGCTATGGCAATGCACAGCGGGGAGAACCAGGCAGCACCGGGCACAGAGCACCCATGCCACCAGTGTATCTGTTCTCCCATTGAAAGGGGTAGGACTTTGTGTGGAAACAAGGACTGCAGGTCCGGGCCATCCGTTGTGTATTCCAAGGGAAGAGCGAGGCAAAGTTATTTTTCTTGTGTCAAGGAAAAGGCGGCTGTTCCCTCCTCCCCCGTGGCTGCTTCTCCCTTGTATAAAATTGGATCACCTTGTAGGGAAGTACTTGAATGTTGATGCCTGGTTGGGGGCCCCAGGGGGTCCGTGATGGAGTGGGTCGGAGGGTTTTACAACAGCTGTTATTTTACATTTATATTGCAGTGGCCTCTGGAGGCCCTGCTGGGTGAGATGCTGTACAGAGAGCTCCTGCTCTGAGAAACTTACGGTCTCCAGAGGCACATGGTGGGAGGGGAAACCGAGGCAGAGAGAGGGGAAAGGGTTTGTGAAAGTCACCCAGGTCAGTGTCGTAGTCGAGGGACAGCGTTGAGCCTCTTTTCTCAATCGATTGGATTATTGAGCTGCATCTCTTGATGAATTGAAATGGAATTACTCCAGTGCTTAAAGTTAAGCACTTGCTTCCATGCTTTGCAGGATCAGGGCCAATAAATGCCCATATTCGCCATTGGCTGAAATCAGGCATTTTCTGAGGCCGGGGCCAGACTTTCGCGCCACCGAGCATGCTTCTGGGAGTGGTAAAATAACGGCTTTTACCAATGCCGTATGGTACGAGGCTGAGAGCCCCAGGTTTGTTTCTAGCAAAACTGCCTGCCAATATGGCTACGTTGAAATGTCACGAGGCTGCCACCAACCCTCTCAGACCCAAAGACAATTCCAGGCCCTGTTCAAGTGAATGGATGTCAGGCACGGGCTTTCCACAGAAGGCGCAATCAAGCCCCGTCGGGTAGTAAACACAGGAGGTGACTGCGTGGCGGTTCAGAGCTAAGCTGTGTGGGTGGAGGCGTTTCCCTGCTCGCAAATCCAGGGGCTAGGGTATCGCATGCAGCCGGCGTTGGTCGGACGCAGAAGCTGTCGGCAGTGACCTGGAGAGGAAGAGGAGGAACGGGGCTTCTTGGGCACAGAACTCACTGGAGTGGCAGACTCGGGGATTTCTGACCAAGGACGTTGGCTGCTGTCGCTTGTTTCGATTGACAACCGGGCAGGCCCTGAATATTAGCTAACCACAGGGGCTACAGGGCAGTGATGCTTGAGGAACAAGTGGCCTTACCAGAGAATGTCCTAACATCATGGATCAAGGCAGCTCTTTCCGCTGGGCTGCAGGAGGTGTATTGGCAGTTGCAAGGGGGCCGACAGCTTCCACAGGGCCCTGGGCATGGTGGGGGGCCGGGCTTGGCTCTGTGCTCTCAGAAGGGGCGGGGCCTCGCCCGGATGGTAGTGCTGGCCCCTCGCAGCCCTCAGAGCCACACGGAGCATGTTGTGCAGTGCTCCGGAGGCGATTTAAAGGGCCCAGAGCTCCGGATACCTTTGCGCCCCCAATCAGTGGGACTGGACAGCCAAACCAGAGATGGGGGAAGAGGGCCAGCTGAAGGCAGGGGAATCCGTGTTGAGGGGTTTACGTAACAGACCAGAGAAAGGAAAGTTCCCTGGAAACTTCTCAGATTGATTCTCCTTTGGTACGTGCTCCACGTGGGACCAGATGTTCCAGGAGACACAAGTGGGCAGAGAAAAGGAGAAACAAGAGCCTCGTGGGGACAAGTCCATTGACGAACATGCCCCCAGGGCGTCCCCCCTTCGTGTGACAGAGCACTCGCCTGAGGCAGGCAGAGCGCGAGAGACGCTTCTGCAGATGGAAGCCGGCACTTCTCGGCAGGCCGGTGGGATTGCAGAAGGGCCTCGTGACACCTCATTCGGAACAGCATGTAATTGAAAGGAAATACCTCTCTGCTCTGAAGTGGCGCTTGTTCTCCCACGGCAGGGGGACGGTATTGGATAACGCTTAAGAGGCGTGGGTGTCAGAGGCATCTGCAGCCACGGCGCTCTGACCCAGCAATTCAGTGACGGGCTGCTGCTCCCCCAGCATTCGGTGAGAAGTGCTGATTTCATTTCTGAACTGCCTCCTGGTGCGAAGTGGCCGGCACGGCAGTACCCAGAGTTAGGAGCTGCTTTCTCTGCAGAGGCTGCTATAGGACGACCTTTCATTACGGTGCGCGAGAGGCAGCCGGAACGCTCCCCGGCAGCAGAACAAAGGAAGGGGGGAGGGAACTTCTGTGACAAAGGCAGGAAAAGTTGCTTTCCTCCAACACTGAACCAGGCACTTAACTGGAACAGGGGAGAGGCAGTTATCCCTAGAGTGACTCTTAATTCAAGTAATTATGAGAAAAGTACAACAGAGACACAGCGAAGCAGGTAGGCTGTGAAGTTAGGCCTGGCTGTGAGCATGGGTGACATGTAAGTTGACGTCAAAGGGCTGGCACCTTTTCCTTCTCAGCTGCTTCCTTATTTCCAGGGGTGGTAACGGATTGCTGACCAGTGCTGGCTGGGCTACTCTGACCAAGGAGGCTATGTCTAGACTGCAGGCTTCTTTCAGAAGAAGTTTTTTTGGAAGAGATTTTCCGAAAAAACTTCTTCGGAAAGAGAGCGTCCACACTGCAAAAGTGCATCAAAAAAGCGATCTGCTTTTTCAAAAGATAGTGTCCGCACTGAATGGACGCGCTCTCGCATTTCAGCTGTGATTGCTATGGACGGAACGGCCACCAGGGCACCTCTGCGTTTTCCTCTCTTTCCTCTTCTGAAAGAACTCCCTCTTCTCCGTCCACACATGTCTTTTCGCGAAAGAGCTCTTTTGAAGAAGGCATTCTTCCTCGTAGAAAGAGGATTACCAATGCCGGAAAACCCCTCTGTTCTTTCAATTTTCTTGCTGAAGAACGCGATTGCAGGGTGTATGTTCCTCAAGTTTTGTCAGAAAACTGGCCGTTTTCCCGACAAAACTCTGTAGTATAGACATACCCAGAAGAACGTCTGCCTGGTAGGTGGGAGTGAAGAGCTGAAGCTCCGCCCACCTCTCCCCGTCCATCAACTCCAAGGAGGATATTAGTGGGCAAGCAGCAATGCTTGCTCCGAAGTACCGGGACTCAAGGTCCAGGTGTCCCCCCATGAAGAGTTGTAGGAAGGTTTCCCGTTCCCAGACATGGGCAAGGAGCGTAAGTCAGGCTTTGCCTCTGAAGGATGGAGAATCGGCTCATCTGAAATGGGGAATGTTCTTGCTTCTGCCAATTTGTAATATTCCTGCACTATTAATGATTTCTATTTTGGTCCTCCGTGTGTTGCTCTTGAAGGCACCTACGTCTTTAAACCAGAAAGTATCTGTGTTATCGTCCCTCTCTTGGGTACTGGTTTTTAATGTGTTCTGCGTGGGGAGGGGGCAAAAGAGCTCAGTCTGAGTGTCAGCAACTTTTCCAGATGCACATCCCTGTGCCAAAATGAGCCTTTCTGGTCCATTGGGGAAATACGTATTAAAGTCATTTTTAAATATGTCTGCAGCCAATGGGCTGGAAGTGATCAGTGCATTCATGCGTTACTTCTAAATGTGTATTATGATGATTATTTTGTGGGATAGATAGGGAGAGAACCAGGACTTCCTCTTCCCAGCTGAACAAAATGCCAGCATACGAAAATCACTTGGCTAGGCTACCAATGTCACCCTCCTGTAGGGAACAGAGCTACTCAAGGGTCTCTTGGGTCATTGTAGTTACTGGGAACTTCCAGCCAAACAGGGATCTGCTGAGGATGGATCCACCACCATGCAAAAGAGCTAAGAGCAACATGTGGCAACTCCTGCTCCCACTTTTGAGCTGGCTGGGTGAGGTCATCCTCCATGCACCACCTTCCTGCCTCATGGAGAGAATTCCAGTGCAAACCAATTCTGGTATGCCCAGAAATCAGACTCCAGTACCCCCAGCTTCTGTGGCTGACAAGCTAGTCACCACACACACACACACACATCTCCTGGAGCTGTTCCAAGAGCTGAATGTTTTGTGTAATGACTCCGGAAAATCTTTGATATACACTTGGATAAATATAAATGCCTGGCCTGTGATATCTGGGAAGACACCCTCCCAAGCCTTGTGGATAAGCGGGAAGCGGTAGATGTGATATACCTAGACATTAGTAAAGCATTTGATACAGTCTCGCATGACCTTCTTATCGATAAACTAGGGAAATACAATGTAGATGGGGCTACTATAAGGTGGGTGCATAACCGGCTGGATAACCATTCTCAGAGAGTAGTTATTAACAGTTCACAGTCATGCTGGAAGGGCATAACAAGTGGGGTTCCACAGGGATCACTTTTGGGACTGGTTCTGTTCAATATCTTCATCAACGATTTAGGTATTGGCATAGAGAGAATGCTTATTAAGTTTGCAGATGATACCAAGCTGGGAAGGTTGCAAGCGCTTTGGGGGATAGGGTCATAATTCAAAATGATCTAGACAAACCAGAGAAATGGACTGAGGAAAACAGGACGAAGTTCAATAAGGATAAATGCAAAGTGCTCCACTTAGGAAGGAACAATCAGTTTCACACATACAGAATGGGAAGCGACTGTCTAGGAAGGAGTACTGCAGAAAGGGATCTAGGGGTCAGAGTGGACGACAAGTTAAACACGAATCAACAGTGTGACGCTGTTGCGAAAAAAGCAAACATGATTCTGGGATGCATTAACAGGTGTGTTGTGAGCAAGACACGAGAAGTCATTCTACAGCTCTACTCTGCGCTGGTTAGGTCTCAACTGGAATATTGTGTCCAGTTCTGGGCACCACATTTCAGGAAGGATGTGGAGAAATCGGAGAAGGTCCAGAGAAGAGCAACAAGAATGATGAAAGGCCTAGAAAACATGAGCTAGGAGGGAAGACTGAAAGAATTGGGCTTGTTTAGTCTGGAAATGAGAAGACCGAGAGGGGACATGACGATAGCTTTGAAGTACCTAAAAGGGTGTTACAAAGAGGAGGGAGAAAATTCTTCTCCTTGGCCTCTGATGATGGGACAAGCAGCAATGGGCTTAAATTGCAGCAGGGGAGGTTGAGGTTGGACATTAGGAAAAACTTCCTAACGGTCAGGTTGGTGAAACACTGGAATAAATTGCCTAGGGAGATTGTGGAATCTCTATCACTGGGGATATTTAAGAGCAGGTTGGATAGAAATCTATCAGGGATGATCAGGCCGGTGCTTGGTCCTGCCGTGAGGGCAGGGGACTGTAACTGATGACCTCTGGAGGTCCCTTCCAGTTCTAGTGTTCTAGGATTTTATGATTCTATCTGCTGAACAAAAAGTGTTAAAAGTGTTTGTACAGAATCTGCAGCAGCAGAGTAGTAATTCACCCCTGTACGCTGGCTCACAGGGGAGAACCTAGTGACCTAACAGAGGCTGAGATATCGAAGAGCTCACAGCTCAGTTTAGTTTGTTTTTCAAGGCTGGTTTGAAAACTGATGGTGTTTAGTCACTGAGCCGCCTAGAACTTACAAGAAACAATGACGACAAGGTAAAAGCCCATGGAACTAACAATGGGTAATTGGCAAATTCGATAGCGAATAAATAATACTTGAATTGTTACCTGCCTGGAAGCTTTTCACTAGGACCCCTTGCTGTCCTCATGCTAGTGTCATGGCTAGCAGCATACATTTTTTCTTGGCTCCTTGGCTTGTCGTACATTTGTCTACACTGGGTCCAGACCCCTGACTGTGTGCAGAGATCTGCTGGGGTAGACTCGCATACGTCTCCGTCTGGAAACATGGGGCTATGCTTTCCACCCGGCTACATTCCCTCTTATGCCTCTGAATTTTTGACATGCAGTCCGCATACCGCCAACTGAAAATCTGGGCTTTTCATAGCCGTGTTGAGGAACTTGGACACCTATGGGATCTTTACGTTTCAGTACGTGCCGTTGCTTGGATTCCTTGGTTGATTCGTTTCTCTTGACCAGCTTTGGGGTCTTCTGGGAGAACGAGGAATCCAAACACGACATCGTCGTGGGCTTTCTTTAATTTCCTAGCGCTGGCCGTCAAGACTTCCAAGGCAATGTCTTTTGGCAGAAGCAGACAGGAAATCATTGGTGCCAACGAGTTAAATGCCCCCAGCTCTGCTGAGCGAACAGGTGGCGGATGTCAGTACGAGTCAATTAACAGCGCATAATGAAGGATGGCATGGTGGGTGGCATGATGAGATGCTACTGCTGAGGAAGGACTCCTCACGAACCAAGAGGAAACTTGTTTCCTGGGTCTGATGCCTCCGCTGAGATCAAAGTCCAACTATTCTGTGAGCTGCGCAAACCCAGCAAGAGGCAGACCCTGCCCCCAACTGCTTACCGGCTCAATAGGCAAAGGGTGGGAGAAATTGAAGTGTGATCCCGCAACAAGGGCCAAGCCACTGGAGCATGCCCTAACCACTGGAGCACACTGCCTCTTTGCAGAGCATCAGGAGATTGACAATAGTCCACGCTTCTGGGGACAGGTAGGGAGACTCTAACCGAGCACCCCTCCCTTCGTCATTTGTCTGTGAAAACAGCACCACTGGCTCCGGCACCAAAATGGCCCTCGTGCAAGCCTGGTGCCTCCTTTGGGTGTCCGGTATCCTGGGGGACATTTGTGCAGAGGAGGCCTGCTCCTGTGGATGTCAGTAGCAGCGCCGTGGTTGATTTCAGTGGCGGACGGGGCAAAGGTCATGCCCTGAATGTAGAACCACAGCACATCAAGGACAAAGCAGTGACTCACAAGTTCTATCCCCCCTGCCTATCGAGGAGCTTAGGTGGATCTCAAGGCCGGAGGATCTGAACCTGTCCTAGCCAGGAATGGGTAGTATCCCTGGGTAGGCATTGTCTGGGGTACACGAAGTCACTCGCCTAGAATCACGCAGGAGTTCTGTGGCTCCGATGGGGATTGAGTCTACGTAGCTTGGTCCTTTGTCTTAGCCACCCATCCTTGCAACGAGGCTGTTCTGCTACTGAGAGCAACTTGAAAGACCTGCGAGCATCTGCTCCATGTAGACAGTGACAAGGAATGAGGACTGTTCTGGGACAGTACAGACTCATAGATTTGAATCTCTGATGGGGGACCCATTGACTCATGTAGTCTGACACACGCTGGGGAACCTCGCCCAGCAATTTTTTCATCAAGCCCTGCATTTCTGTTTGAGCTCCAGCACGTTTTTTGGTTTTTCCCCAAAAGGCATCCTGTCTTGATGTCAAGACTGCAAGCGACGGAGAATCCAGGGATGTTTGGTTTCCCCATAACGGACTCGAAAGGAGTAGCTGAAACAGGATAAACGTCATTTTCGGTTCCGAGCAGAAACCCGTCTCTTTTCTCTTTGAGTCTCCTGTGTTTGGGTGTTTTCGAAAGAGTCCACGTCGGCTCCTCATTTTATGAATCGCAGCAGGTTTAGAACAATTTGTTCCATGGCGGAGGTCATATCGAGGCCACAGGTTGAAATACGTAAAGGGCCCAATCTCCAATACATTTTCAACCACTACAAATGGGCCCCGATTTTAAAAGTGAAAGCCCCCAGTTGGGTGCCTATGGCAGGGGCCGCATTTTGTTCTCGATAGAAGTTTTTAAACATCTGGTCCCTGAAATGTATTCTGCAAGTCTGAAAGGGCGTATGTGGGACATTACCTCGCCAGGCTGCCCCCAGATAGAGCACTTTATAAATATGGACAGCTGGTTCCGTGTTCCCAGTTCAGACTTCCAGGCAAACTGCTTTTTTATTTGTAAGTGAAATTTCAAAGCGCTAAGCACAGCAAATGTCAGGACGATTAAAAATAGAAACCAAGAGATGATTCGGTGGCAGCGGCAGAATCAAACCCAAGGTTATGAACACTCCGAGCTGAACTTGCGCATGTTTTAACAGCGCTAGGCATACGGTTCCCGAGAAGGTTGTTGGACAGATCTGGAACGGGCTGCGTGTGCTGCTCTCAGACGTGGAGGGGGTGGGGCTGGAGAGGAGCTGGTAGGTTGGCTATTAATAATTATTAGTGGTAGCTGCAATGCAGTAGCTTGCAGAGGCCCGAACTGAGCTCTCAGCCTCGTGGTGCCAACTCTGCACAATCCCTGCTCTGAAGAGCTTACTGTGTGAACAGATGAAGGGGAGGGCGAAAGAGAGATTCCTCCCCATTTTATACCTGGGAAAGTGTGTGTAGGGGAGGTTCCTTCCCCTATAGGATCTTCCTCTCTGTGTCTCACACAGAAAGAGTCAGAGTGTGTGTCAAGAAGAGAAACTTGAAAAACAGCGAATAGTCCAGCAGCAACTAGACAACAGGGGTTTTTCAAAAAAACTTCACTTGCGTCCAGACTGCCCCGTGTTCTTTCAAAATTAAATCGAAAGAACGCGGCGGGTTTTTCGACTGCGGTAGACCTCATTTTACGAGGAAGAACACCTTTTTTTCCAAAAGAGCTCGCTCTTGACCGCAAACAGGGCTTTTTCGAAAGAGAGCATCCAGCAGCTTCTAGGCGGGAAGGCCAAGGGGTCTTCACGCGCCACCACCCTCTTGGTCCCCACTGAGCACAGGAGCTGTGGTGTCGGTGCTGGGGGACAGAGGCTGCATGTGGGGACATTTCCCCGCTGCTGGGAGGAGTGAGGATGGGCTGGCGTCCACTCCGCTGTGCCGGCCTGTTTGTGCCCCCCAAGATCCCGGCCTGTAGCCTGCGAGAGACAGGGAGGGATTCCAGGTGACTCCCAATGGAAGCGAGAGGGAGGACAGCCCTGCCCACAGCCCCGGATCACACTGGTCAGCTGCCCAGGGTTGCAGGTCATCCGAGCCTAGGGGCTGCGTGGCGGGGAAGGACAAGGTGCTGTCCTGATATTTTGGTGTTAGCCCAGGCGTATGAGGGCAATCTCCTTTTGTGTTGGGCTCTGTGTGCTCTTTGTGCTCTGGCCTCCGGGCTGCTGCCCCAGTGCCTCTTCGCACCGCTGCTTTCTTCCGTGTCTCTCTGCTTGCCCGGGGATGCTGACGCGGCCTAGAAATCTGCAGATCTGTGGGTGTCCCTTGATTGTGGGGTTGGGACAAAAGCCAGTGGACTGGTTGTGCTCGGTCAGTCCTGTTCCTTCAATCCCTAGTGGTCGTCCGGCCCCCTTGGGAGAGGCATCCTCAGCGGGGAGATCGAGGCTGAGCCGGGACCCTGCAGAACTTAGCTGGCTCCCTCCCTGTTTTGTGGTTCCTTTCCCTCTCTTCCTGGGAGCTAGGAAAGAGCCCTGCGGTTTTAGCCGTGCTTGGAAGCAAAACGGTCACAAGCTTTGTTTGAAGAGAAAAGCAGCTACAACAGCCATGGCCAACCCATGGCTCGAGAGCTGCATGTGGCTCTTCCCCAGGGTGAGGCTCGTGAAGCCCCCCCACATGGCTCGTAAAGCCACCCCCGCTCCCCTGAAAACAGCCCTCTCCTGAAAACAGCCGTCCAGTGCGGCCATTAAAGATGGAGTATTAAAGATGGTGTCGCCGGCGGGAGCCTGATTGTGGCCAAAAAGCCTCTAAACGTGTTTTCTTAAAGGGGCAGTCCTTCTTTTTTTTTGGTTTTTGTTCTTTGTTCTACCACTTTGCCCCGGCTCTTCACGCTGGATCCACTGCTATCTTGGCTCTTTGCCCGGAATGGGTTGGCCACCCCCGAACTACCACACCAGCAAAAAGCAACCCCCAAGCCCTTCCTGAAATAGTCATTGGCTTCGTGGCGACGGCAGCCTCTCATTTTCTACTCAAGTGTTGCTTGTTTTTTCTCTCTCCTTTCTTCCCTCCCGTCTCCCCAGCCGCAGGGCTCCTGTCTGGTGCCTGTCTGCGTCGCTGACACAAAGCAAAGAGGATGTGCGTGAGCATATGGAGTGGGAGGAAGTTGTGTCTGGAGTCCTTGGAAACCACTTCAGAGCCGAGGGGGTTCATTGCTCCTGGGACGGGACTGTGAAAATTCTGGTCGCTGCGGAGAGCAGAAGGAGAAGCAGCAAGTGTTCCATCAGACGCCAGGCAGCCAGCTCGAAAGGGCCCCTTCGAAAGGTCAGAGGTTTTCCTGTGCCGGGGACCAGCTACATTCTCTGGCCTGCTGTAGCTGCAGGTGAGATCAGGTCTCCGTGGTGCCAGGTGCTCTACAAACACGCAGGGAGAGACAGGCCCTGCCCGAGAGAGCGTACAATGGAAACAGACAGAGGGAGGGAGAGGTGATGGGAAGGGGAAGAGGTCAAACAATAAGCTAATGGTAGAGCAAGGCGTAGACCCTGTCTTTTCGCTGGGCTGCAAGATCTCCCCGGACTCTTGTCTCTGCTTATCGACCTTTCAGACTTGCTCCATGGTTCTGGTCCTGCCAGGGCCTTCACAAGTCACATATGGGAATTAGAGCCAGCTCTGAGGACTACCCGGGGATTTCATCTCCTTAACCCCCAGCCACGATTGGCGCAGCACGTAGTCCTGCCCACGCCCGCTTCCGGCGTGGTCTTTCCGCTGCTCCGAGGATAGGGCAGAAAGAGACCAAAAGCCAAAGCTGGCGCTGGTCCTACAGATGCGACTCTCCCCTCCCCTTGCACCTTATGACATGGTAGCACGAGCACGCAGTCTGCACAACCCAAGGAGCAAAGCTGTGGAGAATGAGGCTTCCTGTCCACTCCAGAGCCTTTTCCGACTTGGTGTCGGCCGGCAGATGGTCTGCTGACACAGTGGCTACAGCATCTCCTCAGAGGACTCTAGCCATGCCGAAGAGAAGTATTTTTCCTTGGCAGAATTGCGTTTACATGGGGAGTTTTGCTGGCACAGCTACGCTGGCTAGGGGGTGATCTTTTCCCCCCCTCCCTCACACAGCTATGCCCATAAAAATGTGAAGCGCAGACCAGGCCTCAGGCTCTCCTGTGAGGGAGGGAGAAGGCCTGTATCAAGGCCCGAAAGAATCGCAAAGGATTGTGCAGTGTAAATCTAACCCCTTCCCTCAGGCGGGTCACCAGCGATCTGCACCGTCGTTGAAAGGTCGGCTGGAATCCTGCACCCCGGTTCTGCTGTCCACGCTTCACGAGGAACGTTTCCAGGTCAGCCACAAGCGCCCTCGATTAATCCAAATGAAGAGGCGACTGAGGCCACACCTGTCCTGCGGACTTTGGCCGGCGCAGCTGTGTTGATCAGGGACGCGATCCCGACGCCGACAGCGGCTGTCTTTAACGTCGCTGCAGCAGCAGGGGGCAAGCTGTGTTTTCCCAGGTCTGGCTTGTTCTGCTCCCAGGGGTGCTTTTATGACACCGGCACACAGCACAGCTTTGCTGGGGTAGCTGTGTCCAAGCCAGGAGCCCTTTCCTGGACTAGTGTTCTGGTAAAGCACTGCTAGAGCAGACCTGGCCAGAAAGGTGACTTGATCCTGGCCTATCACTCTCCCCAGGGGAGAATATTTCTATAGTAAAGGGCTCTTGGATCTGGTAGATAAAGGCCTAGCACTGGCCAAAGGCTGGAAGCTAAAGCTAGATAAATAAGGCAACAAATAAAATGCAGATTGGTGTGATGGATTCTCTGTGCCGCAAGTGTTTACAGTGAGATGGAGCGTCTGGCTGAGAACTCTGGTTCAGGTCAGTTTCAGGTAACTGGGTGTTAGGTAGGAGTCCCTGGTTTCTGCGTTATGCAGGAGGTCTCTAGGTCACAGTGGGCCCGTCTGGTCTCTTGAACCCCGACGCGGCATCCGAGTGGCTCTCCAGCATTGCTTGCACTGACGACTCGCCCCTGGGGAAAGCGCAAAGCGGCGGTTGTGTTGAAATACACACACACCCCCGCACACGCTGCCCCACGATGCTCTAAGCCTGATTATCCTGGTGCAATGCCTGGTGGTTTGTGCTAATGATCTTAACTGTGTTCAGCGGGTGGGAGTCCAGAACAGCTGCCCTCTTTTGTGTCAGGTTCCAGAAGCAAAGCTTGGCTGGATTGAGCAAATCCAATTACCTCCCTGGGTTTGCTCTCTCCTACTTATCTTAATCACCGGTGGATAACAGACACCCTGTTCAACAGCTCCTAGACAGCTACCGCATTCTGATTTGGTGCCCTTCTTTATTTTGGTAAAATCGGGGGTTTAATTTACGTAAGGCAGCTTATCGGCCGTGTTTTCCATTTCAATTGAAGTTGAGCTTTGATAATGATAATGCTGAGCAGCTAATTTTCAGAGTCTCTGAGATTGACTCATCCTGACGATCTTAATTGTTTCCGATCTCTTGGCGATATTGCGTGATTAATTTGAAGGAGGAGTTGGTCCGAAACAGCAGGAAGGGAATGCGCCACACACCCCAATTAAACAGGCGATTGGGTTATTTCACTTGAAGCGATTATTAAACACCAAACCCTGTGAAAAAGGAATAGGGCCTGTCTTCAGCAGGCTTAGCGCACAGCACCTGGCTGGCTCAAAACGGAACGGCACCGGGAGATTTCAGGTTGCAGTGACTGCGCATTCAGGAAGGACCGTCTCAAGGCACAAGGATGCCTGAGCGAGCAAGCTAGCTGGCGACTGAACTGGGAAAGCCTTGTAAGAGATGCTTCCTTCAGTTTGTACACAGGGTTGGTGACAGACTATGCTGGGGCTTGGGCAAAGTGTGGGGGGGTGGTGCCAAGGTGTGGGGCGGGGCCTCAGGAGGAAGTGGCGGGGCTAGCCTCCCCCAGCCAGCCCTCAGCATTGTCCGATGCTCTAGCAGCGATTTAAAGGGCCCAGGGTTCCGGCCACTGCTACCACCAAAGCACTGGTGGTGGTGGCCCCGGGCCCTTTTAAATCACTGGGCCCCACGGCAGCTGCTCCCTTTGCACCCCCAGTGTGTACAAATAGCTAGAATGACATTGACAGCCAAGCTGGTGGGGATGCAAAGCCTCGGCCCTCTGGGGCAAAGCTCTCCAAAGAGCAAGGTTCATCCACTTACCGCCGTAGACTGGACACCAGTGGGGGGCAGAGTCAGATGCTTTGGAAGTCCCGTCTCGGTGACCACAGTTGGACTCCTCCGGGCCTTGCATGTGCTTACGCGCCTTGCAAGATCAGAGCCTGGGGGGGAAATGCCCTGGGTTTTGATTCCGGCTAGCCCCGCAGAGCCAGTCAGCTCAACCTAGGCACGGCGTCTGTTTCGATGTGAGGGTCATCAGCTGAATGGATTCCTGAGCTCTACGTGGGGGCGGTGCAGCCCTGTCAGTCCCAGGACGGTAGCCAGGCCAGAGGGAGGAGGTGATGCCTTTTATTAGGCCAGATTCGGTGAGTGAGAGAGACAAGCTTTCGAGCTGCATGGAGACCCCCTTCAGGCCTGGGAGACGCACTCCAGGTCGCAGCAAAGCACAAGGTGGAGCGGATTGTTTCGCATAAGTAATGAATGCAGTTTCCAAGGGGCCAAACGAGATGCAGTGGCCCATGAGCACCCAGCCAGTCGTGGGGGTAGGGCATGGTCGCTGGGGGGCGGTTGTTAGTGGGTTGCAAGTGGTTGTAGTGGGCCATAAATCGAGAGTTTCTGTTCACTCTGTGCTTTTTAGTGTCCAGGAAAGTTATGAATGTAAGCTCCCGGGCTTGTCTTTTGAAGGTGTGTGCAGGCGTCCTTTGAGGATGAGACCTGAGAGGTCAGCTATGGAGTGAAATCACTTTATAAGACGTGTCCAGCTACAGGCAACGGGTGTTTGTCTTTTACCATTTTCCAGTGTGAGTTCACGCCGGAGAGCAGTGGTGGTCTGGTTTCGCCCTCATAGCGGCTGGAGCATTTAGCACATTGGATGAGGCTGGCATAGCAGGTGTAGGACCCATGGATCCGGAGAGGGGTGTTGACCATTGTAGCAGAGGAGAGACGTCTGCGGGATTTGCATCTCTTGTACCTCCAGGGTCTGGTGTCAGTTTAAGGTGGTAAGTCCTGGTCTGTGGGGAGCTTAGGTTGGGGGGTTGTTTGCTGGGCAGGAGACGGGGGGCTCAGGAAAGATTCCTTTCCGGATGCGGTTCCCACTGAATACGGGGCGTAGCATTTTTGATGACACCTACCACATACAGGTTCTAGTGTGAGCTGGAAGGCAGGGCCATCCCTAGAGGGGCGTGGGGCCCTGGTCAATCTCTCCCCTCTACCCCAGGTCCTGCCCCGGCTGTACCCCTATTCCACCCCCACTCAGTCTCTTCCCCAAAGCCCCGACCCAACCCGAGCAGCGCTGGGAGGTGGAGCAGAGCAGGGCCAGGGGGCACTACTGCCAGCCCCCATGCCTCTTAGGCCCCTGAAGCACGGGACTCGGGATGACTGCGTTGGCTGGGCCAGCTCTAGGTGACAACTATGGGTGTGCGGTCCGGGGGGGAGGGGCGTATTTCTGTATCGAAGCAGGTTCTCGCCGAGTATTGGGGTGGCCTGTTCCATGATGCGGTCTCCTTCTCTGGTGGCGTGCCCTGGTGCGCGGGTGCTGGCCGGGGGGGTGTTAAGGCGTGCACCCTGGACTTTCTCCTCAGAGCATGTTCTGTGGTATCGGCGCGCCTGGTTGTAGGTAACCGATTTCTCAGTCGGTTTGGCACGGGCCCCTGGATCTGTGAAACCCTTACAAAGTGAATGGCTTGGCCAGGGAACTCCATGGACAGGTCAAACACGGAGCCCGCAGGAGGTCGCTTCTCCAGGGTTACCTTGTGGGATGGAGCCATGGTGGCGCCCGTTCCTCTAGGGCTCTGACCCGCCTGGGCCTGGTCCCCCCGCTCCTGCTGTAAGCCATGCCCCCTCATTGAGCTTCTTTCTCCCACGAGTGGTTGGACAATGAATCCGTGCCCTCGGGGGTTTTGCAAACCCGGCTCACGGTGCTGGTCCGTGAGCACCGAGGGTGGCTCCAGCAGTCCTGGGTTCGAGCCGCTACACGGGACATCGTGGGCGGCTGCCTGCACGTTGAGGGGTCACTGGCTCCTGTGAGAAGCGGATGGGCAATGCGACTAGCTCAGAAGCGCATGAATGCCTTGAACTGGGGGACTGGGCCCCAGGCATGGAAGAGTTTGTGGCTGACGGTGCAGTTTGCCATGGGGTATCTCTTTCTGTTTAGTGGTGGCCTTTAAAGTCCGAGCGATAGCCTCCCGAAACCCTAGCAATCGGCAAATGGTTTAAGGCTCCCATTTGACAGAAAGGGAGATGAAAATGTGCTTGGCAAGCTCGAGGAAGCAGCCAGCTTTTGTGTGCAGGTCCGGCCAGCGCTTCTCCTCTCTCGGTGCATTGTGCCCGGCAATAAATCCACAGGCCCCAAACTCCCCTTCGATAGCGACAAATATTCTCTGTCATCTCAGCTATTCATTGCCTTTAGAGATCACTGAGCTCTGCACCACGGTGATGGATAGAGCAATTCCCTGTCTGCCCCGTCACCCCGTCCTCGCTGCCCTCACCCCGGTTAGGGGGAGTAAAGAGAGAAGGATTTAGCACTGTCTGTCCCCCTAAGACACTGCTCGTCCTGGGCCAGAGAGGTGAACCCGCTTTCTGGCCGGCTGAATGGAGGCAGTGATTTATGCCCGACCTGTGATCTAATGGCACGGGCTGGGAAATCGTGAGGTAAAAGTCCTCAGCTGGCGTAAATCAGCACGGGTCCATTGACCTGAGTGGCGTCTCTGACGGCAGTGGGTTTACACCTGCTAAGAACTGGGCCCCGGCGCTGCTACGCTGGACCCGCTCTGTCCGCGGGGCCTTGATATGAGGGAGCATGAACGGTGTCCCTGTCTCCCGTACCTGCCCCAGTTGTCGCCCCGTGGGCCGCTGGAGGAGCACAGAGAGGTCTCCTTGCCTGTGCCCCCCCACCACGTGACAACAGGGGATTATGGGGTGTGGAGCGTCTTGTGCTTCGCCCTTTCCCCAGCATGAATTTCACCCCATTCTACAGGGCTTCATCTTGTCATCACGGGCCTCTGTCAGGGATAGTCAGACAGTGCTGGGTCTTGTCGTGAGGGCAGGGGACTGGTCTCGATGACCTCTCAAGGTCCCTTCCGGTTCTGGTGTTCTAGGATTCTACGGTTCTGTGCCCAGGGCCCAATGTGTCAAGCTAAGAGGTTCCCCTCAGTGACTTAGCTCCTTACCTCACTGGTTGACACATGGGCTTATCCCTTCTTCTCTCTGTCCCACCCTGTTTCCCCGAATTTCCCTCCCTTTGGCGATGCAAAACCCAGTGTTTCCCAGCAGGGGGTGCCTAAGATGGCCTCCTCATCCATACTCTGGCCTGCTTTTCGGAGCATTGGATGTTCCTACTGAGGCCGCAAGCAGACAGCCAGGCGTAGTTGGTAACGTGTTTGTGCGCACCAGGCTAATGTCTGGAGTGCCCGAGCCACTGCCTCCTTTTGTGGATAAAGCCCATGAAAATGGGACCAGAACCTTCCTGGTGTAAATTGGAGCAGGGGCGTGCCGTGACCTTTGCACGCCATTCTATGCATGGAACTAGGGGGGCCAAAACGGCGTGCTCTGTGTGGCATGGCTCCCAGTTCCCGCGCATGTGAGGTCACGATGGGCAGAGGGTGCCGTTTGGGTCTACTGCGCATGTTCAGTGGCCAGATGGAATTCTCCCCTGGGGTTGCCACTTCGAGAGGGTATGTTGAATTCTGGAGTGAATTTCTTCACTCAGCTCACAGGCAACCTGTGGAACTCCTTGCCAGAGGATGTGGTGAAGACTAGGATTTTAACAGGGTTCAAAAAAGAGCTAGATAGATTCATGGAGGTTAGGTCCCTCAATGGCTATTAGCCAGGATGGGTAGGAATGGTGTCCCTAGCCTCTGTTTGTCAGAAAATGGGTGACAGGGGAGGGATCACGTGATGACTACCTGTTGTGTTCCCTCCCTCTGGGGCACCTGGTGTGGCCACTGTCGGCAGACAGGACACTGGGCTAGATGGACCTTTGGTCTGACCCAGTGTGGCCGTTCTTATGTTCATATGGAGTGTGTAATTCATGCCGTGTGTGTAGAGATGGCATGTCACTGAGACCTCTGTGCTGAAATCCCCCGCCTGGGGATCTGGCCCGTGGCTTGTCCCTGGGCTCCTTGTCACTGCTACGCAACCAGTGCTTAGAAATACAACTGTCATTGGAAGCTACGTGCAATCATCTGTTCCCTTTTCACTCCGCTGGCCTCTGTCCAGGCTCTCTTGTTTCCTGTATCTGCCATTCCTTGAGCAGACTTGCTAGAAACCAAGGGGATACGGGCAGAGAAATGCCATCTTAGAGCGTGGGTGGAGATTTTCAAAGGCACTGAAAATCAATGGGAGTTGGGTGCCTAACTCATCTGTGCCTCTGAAAGTTCTTCCCCAGGGGCAATAATCTCAGTTTCTTTTTTTCTTCGCATCAATGTGTCAACAGTCCTTTATGCAAGTACGAGGAGAACATTTTAGAGGGATTGAAATAAATTCAAACCGCAGCATCATTCGCTCACGTAGGGCATGTCTACACCAGGAAACTGTTTGAACAACTACATCATATATATAGTAGCCCAGTGTCTGAGTCTGTAACGCCGAAACGCTGGCTGTTCCCTCTGGGCCGCCCGTGCTGCATGGGGAGTGCGGGGTCCAAACGGCCGCTTGCTCCCCTGCAGCAGCCCGGCCGAGTGGCACAGAAGTCAGCCGAGCGCCACGGTGGGAGAGGAAGGGGGGCAGGGCGGTGACGTACATGCCCAGGGGGTGGGACCTGGCCATGTACATCACTGCCCCGGCCCCCTTCCTCTCCCGCCGTGGCGCTCGGCTGACTTCTGCGCCGCTCAGCCGGGCCGCCGCATGAAAGCAAGTGGTGCAAGCGACCGTTTGGGCTCCGCGCTCCCCATGCAGCACGGGGAGTGCGGAGCCCAAAAGGCCATTTGGGCTCTGCGGTCCCCTGAGTGAGAGGCAGGAGGGGGAGGAGAAGAGAAAGAGAGAGACAGAGAGAGAGGCAGGAGGCGGAGGAGTGAGAGAGAGACATGGAGCGAGAGACCGGAGGCTCAGGAGAGAAGACCGACATGGAGGAGAGACCTGAAAATCCCGTCTTATGACAGGCTAATTGGCTAGTTTGAAATAATAATGCCCAAAATAACCAAATCAAAATAGCGTGTCCCTACTATGGAGGAGCCTTGAAATTAGTCTGAGGCCGGCTCTGTTATTGTGGACACGTTACCTCGACTTAGAGCCCCAGGAAGCACTGGGAAGTAATTATGTGGAATTACTCTGGGGCATAGTTATTTTGAAATGGCACCGGAGCGTCCACACTACTGCTATTTTGAAATAACAATTTTGAAAGAAGCGTGATTCCCCAAAGAAAGCAGGAGCACAGATTTCAAAATAACCACCTCGTTATTTTGAAATAACGGGCTCGGTAGTGTGGACGCGCCTCTTATTATTTCGAAATAAGGGGGTTATTTTGAAATAACTCCTAGTGTTAGACCAGGGCTTAGATGCCTGTAGTACTGTTTAAAAAAAAAAAAAAAAAAAAAAAAAAAGGCTGTTGAAGTCTCTACTAATTGAAAAGTCAGAGTGAAGAGAAACTACCTTTAGGCACATTGACTACACTAGCAATTCTGGGCCCCAAGCAAAGATTTCAGAGCACCCCTCTGAAAATTGTCTAACCCTGTTTCTTTTATCCGCTAAGTGAGTGGCAGCTGGTGGCATAGATATTAAATAGAAACACGCTGGGCGACTGTCATTTTTCCCACCTGTGTTCTCGGGCCTGAAAGTGGGAAAGGCTGTTGGAAGCAGAGGATTTAGAAGGAACGAAAAACCACACTCAAGCCATGAGCGGTTTGTGGGGAAACAGGCCAGCTCATGCCATTGTGGTAAAGCAGAGTTTGTGCTGTGGTTAGAAGAATACTCACTTTGTCATCCTAGGGGAGGGGGGAGCCTTGGAGCACCGGGTGTGAAGCATCGAAACGTTATTTTCTTGGCCCAAATCCTGCCACTTGCTTGCGTGCCTGTGGGTCCCGCCGGGGGCATGTCTGCCTTGTAAAGAATTGTATGGCTGCCTTATGGATCTGTATGCTGGACTTCAGTTTCCCGCAGGAGTCTGTCTCTTTCTGAACAATCTCTCTCTATTCCCTGTGCGGCATAAGGGTAGGCAGCTGCACCCAGATTTTAAAGAATGAGGCCCAGACCCTCAAAGTGACATAGGCACTTTATTCCCTTTTATTTCAATGGGAGTTATGTGCCTATGGGGATCTGTGTCTAAGAGCCTCAACTTAGGCTATTTAAACCCATGTATCTGAAACATAGCGACCAGAGACATCCCCAAGCCAGCTTTGATGGATGTGTCTAGACTACAGGGTTTTGTCAACAAACGTGGATGTTTGTCGACAAAACTATACCTGCGTCTACACTGCCGCCGAGTTCTGTCAACAGTAAGTCAGCAGAACGCGGCAGTTTTGTCGACGGCGGTAAACCTTTGTCGACAGAGTTCTGTTGAAAAAAGGAATAACGCCTTTTGTCGACAGAGTTCTGTCGAAAAAAGGCGCTATTGCATCCACACTGTGCTTTTTCAAAAGAGAGCGTCTAGACTCTCTGTCGAAAAAGCAGCTTGCTTTGTCGACAGAACTGGCTGTAGTCTAGACGCTCTTTGTCGACAGAAGCTTTGTCAACAGTATCTGTCGACAAAGCCTCTGTCGACAAAAGCCTGTAGTCTAGACGTACCCGATGAGCCAGCTCAAATAGTAATTGTGGTGAAGCTGCGGTGGCAGAGGGTAGCCACTGGAGTAAGTAGCAGGGTCCCAAGTGGGATCCTACAACATCATGGCTAGTGTTGTTCAATCTAGATCCAAGCTACCTGGGTGTGTCTACACGTGCTCCAATTACACCTCTGACTGCAGTATAGACGTATACCCCTAAAATCACTTCTCTACATAGTTAGCCCTCTTTCCCCACAATGGGTTACCACCTCACCATCATTAATGGAGTTTCTCCTCACATTGCCCAGAACAAATTATGACGCCAATCTATAGAGCAGCTGTTTATAGAAAGAATCCCATGGATTTAGTTTGTAAGCTCTTCCAGGAAGCGTCTGTCTCTTTGATCTATATGTGTCTATATGACCCGTAGGGCCCCGTAGGTACTCGGGCAATGCAAATAATAAATCATCTTAATAAGTGGCAGATCTGAGATGGAAGAATTGCTTCTCTAAAGGGACTGTTTCTCTTTGCAAGCGGCAAAGAACACTTTTGCAATCAGTCGTGTTTTTCGTTATGGGCCAAATTTTCAATTCCGAGTTCCCAAAGAGTAGTCTGAGTACTTCCCCAAGATTTTCAAAAGTAGGAATCTAAAAATAGCTCCTGATTTTCTAAACACTCAGGAGCTCACTTGGAATTAATTCCACGAGAGACCCTGGGTGCACAGAACTTTTGAAAATTACTTAGGGCCAAGATACAGACTTAGAACTTCTCTCCGAGCATGGCTATATCAAGACATTGGCTTGGAGAAGAGGAACACCAAATGAAATGAATAGGTAGGGGTTTAAAACAAACAAAAGGATGTTTTTCTTCATGCAGCTCTCAGTCAACCTGTGGAACTCCTTGCCAGAGGAGGTTGTGAAGATCAGGACTTTAAGAGGGTTCAAAAAAGAGCTAGATTAATTCAGGGAGGTTAGGTCCATCAATGGCTATTAGCCAGAATGGGTAGGAATGGTGTCCCTAGCCTCTGTTTGTCTGGATATTGATGACAGTGGAGGGATCACTTGATGATTCCCTGTTCTGTTCATTCCCTCTGGGGCATCTGGCATTGGCCACTGTCAGCAGACAGGATACTGAGCTAGATGGACCTTTGATCTGACTCAGTCTGGCCGTTCTTATGTAACACCAACTGTCCACACCACCCATTGCTCAATAAATCAGCGTGAACTTCAGAGCATCCCAGTTCTCAGGAACAGGCTTGAAAGCATTCTTCATCTGCTCATAGAGCAGTAGACTAAGCCATCGGGATCACCGCCTGTCACATCAGTCACATCACCTTATCGGCCACCACCCAAAAACCTGTGTATTTGCCTCGGTGCTGTTGCTCTGTACCCACTGCAGAATGAGGACTTATGTTGGTTCTTTGACCTGCTCTGCCTGCTGGAACAAGGATCAGGGCCGACACGCTGCTAAGTCCAGCTGATGATCACGTAGGCAACAGCTGCCCTAACTTCCCTGAGGAGAGAAGCCCCGATACGTGACAAGGAAAGGCAGTGTGGTGCTGCTCGTTCAGCCAGCTGGATGTACTTTTTGCAGCCTTGTGTCTGTGGGCACGGAGGCGTCGGGGAAGACACACGATTGTCTTTATCTCTGGGTAACCAGCTGAATTCTCAGCGGTCCTAGAGCTGGTGTCTGCCGGCCACTGATTGTCTATTATCAGACGCCTCATTCGTGACTCGGTCATCTGTGATTAACACAAGGCGCGGGCCGGTGGGTTTGTTAATCCTGAGGTTTTAGAGAGGATTCTAACAGTGAGCCCCTGGCATAGGAGAAAATACCGGCCGCTGACACCATATCACAATGTCGCTGTGCCACAAACGTTTACACACACACAGCCATTTGCAGGACCCCCTCAAACAGTGGATTTGTGCACTTCTTTCAGCTGAGACCTTGTGGTTGGCATTCCAGTGGCCCTGCAAGGTGGTCCCCAATGAAATCAAGGCTGTGTTGCATTGGGCATGGCACAGATGGCTAGGGAGACACAATCCCTTCCCTGAAAGATTGCAGTCTAAATACACCAGCTTCACAATGGCCAGTATCATAGCAAACGGACAAAGCATGACAGCTGCAGGATGCTGAGTGTAATAGTCTCCCAAAGGAGATAGAAAGATCCATCAATGGGATATTTATAACCAGACAGGCTAAAAACCAATAGAAAATATAGGGGAGGAAACAACTTTGTGTGGGTAGTGGAAAGGATTGAGGAGCCAGATTTGAGATCCATTGGATTAAGGATTAAGGTAGCCTTCAACTACCTGAAGGTGGGTTCCAAAGAGGAAGGAGAGAGGCTGTTCTCAGTGGCGATGGATGGCAGAACAAGGAGCAATGGGCTCCAGTTACAATGGGGGAGGTCTAGGTTGGATATTAGGAAAAACTATTTCCCTAGGAGGGTGGTGAAGCACTGGAATGGGTTCCCTACGGAGGTGGTGGAATCTCCATCCCTAGAGGTGTTTGTCCTGGCTGGGATGATTGAGTTGGGGTTGGTCCTGCTTTGGGCAGGGGGGCTGGACTCGATGACTCCTGAGGTCTCCTCCAGCCCTAGGATTCTGTGATTCTAAGGAGCACGTCTCCCATTGATTTCCACAGGACTTGCGCCCCTAAATCCCTTATAGGCTTTTGAAAAACTCCCCCTGACTGAACAAATGGAGCCGTCTCAGCTCCAGTGTCTTTAGTTCTCTCTGCACTGGGTAGAGATTGGAGCAGAGCTGAAATCAAAGAGCTGAGATTAGAGCCTGTGTGTCACACGGATGCTTTTGCCCTTTTGTCATGGAGGGAAACCTTGGCAAGGAACGAAATCCATCGGTCCTACATGAGAAGGGAACTCGCCGACCCTTGGCTGCGCCCTGGCTCTCTGCTCTCTGCCTAATTCCAGGCAATCTCTGGCTATTGGAATGGTGGCGGTGGCACACCATTCAGCAATAGTGCTCAGCGTGGTCACAGTTGGGAGTTGGGTTTTGTTTAGCCCCAGGCGTTATTTATTTATATTTTAAGGACAGGTCATTTCTGCAGCGGGCTGTTAAAATGAGAGATGTCTCAGGACCCTGGAGAGCAATTCCCCGGACTAGTCGCTGATGGCTGCAACAGAAAATTGAATTAGGAAAAAAAAATCCAGGAGCATCCTTCTGTCTCTATTCTAGTTTGAAATATGATTCCTGTGGCTGGCTGGCTGTAAATGCGCATTGTGGCATATTGGGCATTGAATCGGCATCTACTGGGCTCTATTCACCCATATGGGCATTTAACACTGCAACGGCTAGTTTTGTAGATTTTCTCCCCACAGGGAACAGTGGGTAATCCATCTCCCTCCCTCTAGGGAACACAGTCACCTGCTGGGTGCTGAGCATGTTGGCAAATCTGTCCTCAGATGTACGCTTAGTTTGGCGTCACATCCTTATGGAACGTCAGGAATGTTGCTGTGACTGGAAGTAATTAAACAACGTAAAAGGGATGAAGATGTCCATCTTCATCTTCATCTTCTCTTCTTTCTCTTTCTTTTTTCCTTTTTCTTATTCTTTTTTCTTTTCTTTTTTTGGTCCTTTTTATTTTCAATATTCCTCTTAACTGGAAGTAGTTAATGTAAAAGGGATGGAGATATCTTCATCTTCTCCCCCCTTTTTTTTTTTTTTTTTTATTTTTCCATTCCCTTTTCCTTTTCCCTTTTCTTTTTCTTTTATTTTTTTCCTTTTTCTTTTTCTTTCTTTTTTTTTTCCTTCTTTTTATTTTCAATATTCCTCTTGACTGGAAGTACTTAAACAACGTAAAAGGGATGGAGATATTTCCATCTTCATCTTCTCCTCCTCTTTTTCTTTCTTTTTTTCTTTTCCTTTCCCTTTCCCCCTTTCCTTTTCCCTTTTTTTCCTTTTCTTTGTTTCTTTGTTTTTTTATTTTTCCTTTTCTTCTTTTTTCCCTTCTTTTTTCCCCTCCAATATTCCTCTTGCTACAACTTGCACTTAAGTCTTAATCCTTCCAGGTGCTGAGTGCCTTGGTTCTGATCCAGCAAAGCACTGGTGATCCTTGATGGTAGCTCTTAGTGCCCCAGTTAGTAACCAGGATGCCAGTGCGCTAAGCACTATACAAACACAGAACAAAAGCGTCCATCCCATCCCAAAGAGCTTTCAAAAAGCACACCTGTAACATCTTAAGCCTGTCATTAGACTCAGCGAGAACTGGAGGTGACTTGATGTTCCTAACCCGTGACAATTTTCAAGATATCTAAAAATGTTCCTATCCCAAATGAGACCACCCCCCGGCACTCCTCAGGGCCAGCCCAAGGTGGCATGGGCCAGCCTAGGGCAGCAGAGGCTGTGTGGCAGTCAGCAGCTGCACCTCGGGGCAGGCTGTGGTGGTGGTGGGCCTGCTGGCCAATGGCTATTCATGTGCTGCCCTCCTGTGGTCATTCAGGAGTATAATTGTCCCTGCTCTCACACCCCTCCCTTTGTGTTTGCTGTGAAACAATCACATTCCACACGCATCCTGGCCCAACCTAACCCTGACCTTGCTTTCAGTTAGGAGCAGGGAAGCTGCCTCTCGAATGTGGTGGTCCTAGCTCTTCCCGTTTTGGAGGAGTTCTTGAACACCCAGACTCACAGAAGAACGGACAGGCACGTTTCTAAAACCTATAGTAAGAGTAACAAAGCTTTCCACATGAGGTCGTTCGGAACGGAGAGGCGAAAAATTCCACCTTGACAATGTCAGAATGGGAAGTTCCAACAGTTTCAAACGTCGCAAAAAGATTTCCCCCCCCCCAATCAGGAGATGTGTTTGGTGTTTTGGTTGATGAGTCAGCATTTTTTGAAGTGGGGTTGGGGCAGGAGGGAAAGTGAATTATCAGAAAATTGCCAACTGGTTGGCGTCCTAGGAGTGTGTAAAGAACCTTGACAGTATTTACACCCACACATTCTTCTGGGCCATGATCCAGCGAAGCAATGAAGCACCGTTAATGGAGCTACACCAGGGGCTTAAACTTATGCACATGCTTAAGAGGTGCGACTATTTTATTCTGCATCTCTGGTAACTCCTCTCAGCCTCCAGCCCAGCTGTTTTCCTTGCCGGCGATCTGGTGAGATGGGTCCTTCAGATGACAGACTGTAAACGCTTAGGCAGTCGATCTCCGGGAGAAACACGATTCCCAGACGTGTTAGTTTCCCCTTGTTTGTAATGAATGTTGTCTATTGCCCCTTTTAGATGGTGACCCCGGCGCTGTGGTAATTGAACTGAGGTGCGAGGGTAATGACAACAAGGGTTTTGATAATGGATAGTGACTCTGCATGTGTGTAGGGGGGGAGGGGTACAACAGTGTGTCCTCCTTCGATTGACCCAAGGACACCTATCAATCAAAACAGTGACAGCAGCTAAGGAGATTTAATTGGAGATTCATTGAACCTTTAATGATGTGACAGAGAAAAATAAAGAGGCTAAAAAAGGCTCCTGGGCATCTCTTTCCCTTCGTCCTACCAATTCTCAGAAGGAGAAAGGGAAAGAGGACTGGCCAAGGGGCCCTGGTGGTGTTTTTCCTGGTCGAGGCCATCATGGCCGTTGGAAAACGAGCTCTGCTCTCAGAGATACTCCTGCGTCGCTGCTTGAGTCAGGAATGAAAGGTGTCAGAGGCATTTTTAACTCGTGAGGCTGGCCTACCTGGTGCCTGCGCACAGGGGTGATAACAAGAAATGCTAACGTGTCGCCGGGGCGATGCATGAAAACGGACACGTGCACTTCTCACCGTCTCGGCAGAGGCCTTGCTTTCCAGCAGCACTTTCACCTCAGAAAACTTCTCCTGCTGCTGCGGTTGTTTCATGAACACCTCAGAGGGTTGGTTCAATCCTGAGACAATTTAACTGGTTTTGTTCTTGGGGCTCATAGGGACGAGTTACGTTAAATGTTACCGCTGCACGGAGGGCGTTTTGGTGACGCCTTTTGAAATGGTCAGGGTGCGTCTGGATCGGCGCCCTTTTTAGCAATTGCACCAAACTAGATCAAAAATGTGGTGGTGGTGATGATTATAGAGGCCCCCACAATGTGGGAAGCACTCTCCACAAACAAGAGAGTCTATTCATCTAGCTGTAACTTTTGGTTGAAAACAACATGGTGCACTTTTTGTGCAGGGTCATTGTGTTTTCTGCTGTGTTTGGGAAGCCCCTAGTTAGCACGTTGTTGTTGTTAGTTTCACCGTGGGTCGGGCTAAGTAGGACAAAGAGTCACCCTCCCTTAGTTCTCTGTCATCTTAATAATCATTTCTGATGTCAGGAAAATCCTTGTCATGCGCACTTGTGAGCTGGGCTATCATAGAATCACCGAATCCCAGGGCGGGCAGGAGTCATCGAGTCCAGCCCCCTGCCCAAAGCAGGACCAATCCCAACTAAACCATCCCAGGGTTTGGTCAAGCCGGGACTTAAACACCTCTAGGGATGAAGATTGCACCCCCTCGCTAGGGAACCCATCCCGGTGCTTCCCCACCTGCCTAGGGAAAGAGTTTTTCCTAATATCCAACCTACATCTCCTCCCTGCAGCTTTGGCCATGTTTTGCCTCCGTTTTGCTTAGCAGGGTGTCGGTGGGTCTGTCTGGAGACTGGGTATCTCCGGAGGCAGGGATTTTAGGAGAATCTGTCAGACCAGCTTGGTTCTCGCCAGGCCTCCCCCAGCATTTCTCATGGAACAGCTGTTGGGTTTTTTTTCTTACTTGTTTGGAATGGAAATGGTTTGACCAGCTCTAATCTCACATCTGCACCCGGAGCGAATCGTGGAGCCGTGTCTTACATACGCCAGCCTGCAAGGGGGTGCAGCCAATATGCACGCACCTGTGCAAAGCCCCCTGAAGTTAACCGAGGTCTTTCCATCGGGGTTTGGCGCCATATTATTGGACTCAGCCTTCACTGTGCGTGGCAACAAACGAGATGAAGGTGCGGTGCATCCTGCCACTGGGGAGGTTAGGTGCTGAATGTGGCTGGCTCGTTAACCACAGGCCAGTTGGATGCAGGGCGCATGTGAGCACACTTGAATTCAGTGAGCAGGGCCTTATCGCTCTGGCTTTCAAGCTGATGCCGGGAGATAAAGATGCTGTGCAGTCTGACCTCCAAAGCATCCGCCTCTGTTAATCAGAATGCACCAGACAGGGCAGAGTTTTAGCATCAGGGCAGGGAGAAAAGGGGGATAAAATTAAAGGGAGAAACCAACCCCCCTAGGATCGCCTAGGTATTCGTTCATGCTCAGCTTAGAGTCAAAGAGCATGAAGAGCTAATTATCCCCCTCTTTTCATTGGCAGCAAGGTTCGTTTAATTGTGTCATGTGTAGAGGCTGTGAAAAGAAGGGAGGGTGGATTTAGGTCTAGCTGGTTTTGCATCTCTACCAGCCGAACATTGGATGTAGACCCTCGCAGCTAATTCACAGCCTGCCCCGACGTAGCACGACTCTCCACCAGTCAGGCCTGTGGAGGAAAATGCCTCCTTTCTCTCAGAACTCCTCGCAGCCCTGAGCTTAGGGGGCGGTTTTCAAAACACCGAACCCTACCATTAGACTCCTTGTGTAGAACAGGGTGAAATGTGTTGGTTGAATTATTTATTTCCCAACAAATGCAATTGGGGGGTGACCCAAACAAGTCCCAAATTCGTGTCAAATTCGGCTCCCGGAGCGTTGGCTGAATAAAAGTAAAATAAAGCCATGGCTTGGTGGTTGCAACCTTTTCAAAAGGAAACGGTCCAACTGTCATTTCAAGAGGAAAGTTTTGAACGTTTGCTAGCTCTGATTTTTTTTTAAAGGCAAACCCCAGACCAACATGCAATGGAACAAAATGAAAAAAATATTAAATTTCAGTGTGAAACAAAATGATTTTTGAAAATAAATTCTGTCCAATCTGCTGACTTGAGAGATCAGCGAGTTGGCTCAGCTCAACTCCTAATGCCGTATTTAGGCCCCTGAAATAACGGGCTTGGTCTTTTTAAAGTGCACCGCGCCCCCAGGGTGTGTGTGTCTCAGCCTGCATGGGCCCCTGGGCAAGGTGTGGGCGGGGCAGTTCCGTGCTTCCAGAAGGGGTGTGGCCTTGGTCAGAAGGGGCGGGGCTGAGGCAGCCAGCTCTCCGTATGCCCTTCCCCTGCCCTCAGTGCCCCACAGAGCATGGCATCTTTGGTCTCTGAGAGCAGGTTGAGGGGAGGTGCTTGTGATGAGTCATCACGGAGGGAGGGGTCACTGGGTTGCGTGTGCTATGGCCTAGTCGTCTCGTTTGTTGTCGGTGCTGTCTCTCCTGGAAGAAACCCGTCTGTGAGACCAGCTGCACGTCTAGGTGGATACTGCCCTACACCCACGTTCTCGTACTGATCTTTGAAAGGACGATGTCGCCAAGTATCCCAGACCGGTGCTAAATGTCCAGACGTAGCTAAGGACTGACCATGTGAGTGCGAGTCTCCGGGACTGTATTCAACCTCTCACAGTAGTTAAGACTCATGCATTGATCTGTGCCCCTCTGAGATTCCTTCCCTTTGATTGGCAGCCCCTGCCTAAGGGTGTGTCCACACCACAGCATAATCCGAAAGGTCAAACTCATGCTTGAGCATAACCCCCCTTCCATTAACGCACAAACCACGCTCCCCTGGGGCTCACACCTAGGACCCCCAGGGATGGACGGTCTGAGTCTGAGTCGAGCCAAGACCCAGGACTTGGCAACATAGCTGGCAGCCCAGTGGACTGGTGCAGGGGAAGCCTGCAAAAGTATCCCAGAAGCCCACGGGCTGACCGTGTTTTCCTCTGGCCAGCCAAGTGTCCCCACCCCGCACCAGGAATAAAACGGCTAGAGCAGCCACATTTGGGGAGGTGCTAGGTAGGCTGGGATATGGTTGCACTTGGGCTCACGTAATGCAGCGTAATTGCTGGAGGTCCAGGTTGGGACCCAGAGTTCAATAGTTCCTACGATGGGGTTATAAACGAGTGTAGCCACGCAAATCCCTAGGCCAGGGGTTTCCAACCTTTTCAAGCATGAGATCACTTTTTGAATGCAAGTGCAGTCCAAGATCTACCTCAAGTATAAATACCCTTGTCCCGCCTCCCTCCCGCCCCTTCTCCGAGGCCCCGCCCCTGTCACTCCATCCTCCCTCTTGCCCATCCTCACTGATTTTCATCAGGCTGGGGCAGCGGATTGAGGTGCAGGCTCTGGTCTTGGATTAAGGGATGTGGAGTGCAAGAGGGGCTCTGAGCTGAGCGTGGGGCAGGCAGTTGGGATGTAGGAGGTTCTAGGTGCAGGCTCTGGGATGGTGTTTGGATGCTGGGGCAGGGCTTGGGGTGCAAGAGGGAGGATGGAGTGACAGGGGCGGAGTAGGGGTAGGAGTTAGGGATGTGGGTTCCAGCTGGGCACTGCTTACCTCAGGAGGCTCCTGGGTGGGGGTGCAGTGAGGCTAAGGCAGGCTCACCCCTGCCCTGGCCCTGCACCACTCCCTAACGCAGCCAGCAAACTCCATCTCGAGTCCTGTTGTGCCCCCTCTCTGCTCTGTGGAGACAGGATGCAGAGTGGGAGAGGGGGCACCTTGCTGTCAGCGACCCTCTTCTCCTGCCCTGCACAGAAAGCAGGAGGCTCCCCAGGGGGAAGGGCAGCTCCAAGGCAAAGGACAGAAGGTGCACGGGGCTCCAGCGGCTTTAGGCCCAATGGGACTTACTTCCTGCCCCCAAGCTGCTGCCTGCTGCCAGACCGGCTGAGAGTGTGTCGTTTGGCACCATCTACCTCTAAGGCCATGTGCCTCAATGGGCCTGGGGTGTAATTTCTAGCCGACTGGTGCTGGCACGGCCTGCATGGAGGGGTGGCTGCACCCAAGTTCACCTACACACTCACAGGCTCAACAACACCGAGACACCTGCCAAAAGGGCGTAGTCTCCTTGCAGATCAGATAGCACCTGGATTGATCTCTAGTTAGGTCCGAGAGAGAGTCTGGGTGGTTCAGTCTCTCCATGCCAGAGCGAACTGATCGCATCAATGTAGCTTTTGGAAACCATTTGCGGTATACCAAATAGGGGGTTTCAAATAGTCTGCCTGCCATAAGAATGTAAGATCTGGGTCAGACCCAAGGCCCATCTAGCCCAGTGTCCTGTCTTCTGACAGTGGCCAATGCCAGATGCCCCAGAGGGAGTGAACAGAACAGGGAATCATCAAGTGACCCATCACCTGTCACCCATTTCCAGCCCCTGACAAACAGAGGCCAGGGACATCATTCCTACCCATCCTGGCTAATAAGTATAACCTAACCTCCATGAATCTATCTAGCTCTTTTTTGAACCCTGTTAAAGTCCTAGCCTTCACAACATCCTCTGGCAAGGAGTTCCACAGATTCACTGTGTGCTGCATGAAGAATAACTTCCTTTTGTTTGTTTTAAACGTGCTACCTATTAATTTCATTTGGTGACCCCTAGTTCTTATGTTATGGGAACAAGTAAATAACTTTTCCCTATTCATTTTTCTCCATACCTGTCATGATTTTACAGACCTTTATCATCCCCCCCTTAGTCTCCTGTTTCATAAAATGAAAAGACCCAGTCTTTTTACTCTCTCTTCATATGGCAAAAATCAACTGGCCCAGAAAGCTAGCTGTAAATTTGAGAGCTGGACTCGCGCCGAACTCCCGATCCTCAAAGCCCCAGCTGATCCCTGCAAATTTTAACTAAGATACGGTCCTGTTCCAAGCATTGCTGCTTAACCCCCCCCCATTGATTGTGCTATCTAGCTGGGAACACCAAAAAGAGAATATCTATTAAGCAATCAGATAGAGCTATTGTGATGTATTTTCAACCGCTTTGGGGGAATTCTACAAAATGAAGTATCAGAATTGTTTTTCTTATTGGCAGCTATTGATCTCTGGCGGTGCCAGTCTCTCTCATTAACACTTTTATTACCTTGTCAATCACCGCCCGGCCTGCGCTAACCAGGGGCTAAAAGGATTTACCGTTATTAACGAAACTGTCTGGTGCCTCGGAACAATAAAACCAGCTGCAGCCACCGGGAGGGAAGGGGATCTGCAGGGATTTCAGTAATATTGTAGGACAGAGGCCGTAGTTTAAAGGAAAAGCATGAGGCGGGGCCAAGTTGCCAGCTGGTGCAAACGGCTGTCGCAGCATTGACGTTGACAGAGAGATACTGATTGACACCGGTGAAAGATCTGTCCCAACAGTTCCCCGTTAAGATTATTTACTGAGGAAAGAGCCATTTTCTGCAGCAAGGGAGGTTTAGGTGGACATTAGGAAAAAGTTCCTAACTGTCAGGGTGGTCAAACACTGGAATAAATTGCCCAGGGAGGTTGTGGAATCCCCATCTCTGGAGATATTTAAGAGTAGGTTAGATAAATGTCTATCAGGGATGGTCTAGACAGTATTTGGTCCTGCCATGAGGGCAGGGGACTGGACTCGATGACCTCTCGAGGTCCCTTCCAGTCCTAGTATTCTATGATTCTATGATTTTTATGGGTAAATGTCTCCCATTTCCTCATTTGTGACTTGGGTCTTTTCCTTCCTTGGGGACATTCCCCACGGTCTTTTTCTTTGCAAACCTGTGAAACATTTGGGACCAGATCTTCTGCTGAGCTCTGCTCCCAGTTAGCTGCCTCCTCCCGCCAGCGCCTCGCCTTCTCCTTGTTGTTCTCAAAAGGAGCTGAGCCTTTTTTCAAACCCAGACCCAGCTGGATTTCTTCACCTCCTTTTAGGAAAAATGGGATCCGTTGTATTTCTCACCGACATCTCTGATTGTATCATTGCTAATACCAGCCACTCGGTGGGCACCCACCGAGTCTGTTTAACATCTCATTATGTTGTTAACACAAGCAGCCAGTCAATACATGTGGGCCAGCAGGTCCTCAGTTGGTGTTAATTTGACTCACCCTGGTCCGTGAAAATAGTGCGGGAGTGCAAGCCCAGGAGAGAGACTCTTGTTCTTGTAATGTCTATTGCAATTGTAGCTAGGAGCAGGACTCTGTTGTGCTAGGCGCTGTACAGCCACCGAGCAAAGAGACCGTCTTTGCCCCAAAGCGCTTACAATCAATGAGGCTAAATTGATTCCCACCTCTGAGGCGCTCCAGGCATGCGTTCCAACATATTTGCTTTGCTGAAACCTGTCTCCCATCTTTGTCTCTCCCTCCTGCCTACGCTCATAACATCTGCTTCCTTCTGTCCTGCTGGATGTTGCTGGAGAAAGTCCCGTCTCCATGCACGCTTCCTCGGCTGCAGTGTCTTCTCCCCTCTTTTTGGGATCAGCTGGGTTCTCAGCACCTTGGGAAGTCACTCATCTCCCCGAAAGCAGTATTTGGGTACCTAGGAGACCAATGTTATGCTTCCACCCGCCACATTTGCAGATCCTGGCCAGGAGCGAAATACTTTGCCCAAGTGTGAGTTACTGTGGCGACGGCGAACGGGAAGACAGTCGTGCAGAAGAGTTGTAACAAAGCAGGGTTCACCTTGTTACACAGGTCAGCAAGCAAGCGGCAGCGAGTTAGATTGTGAACAACCTGCTGCTCGTGCCCCTCCCCCTTCCCCTGCCAGGCTCAACTTTCCATTTCCTCTTGCAAGAGTCCACAGGGGGACGTTTTCAGAGGCTCGGTGCGTGCAGCGACGTGGGCGTAATCCTGTTATCTTCTAAATGGGATTCGTCTGTGTCGATCCTGTTGCAAGCGCTTTGCAAAACGTCCCCGTAACAGAACAAGGGGACACAGAGCTCCTGTGAAGTGTCTCTGTTCTCTCACCACAGACAAGCATGACGCGGGCACCGCATCGCTAATTCTGCTGACATGCTCTCATAACCGTCCGCTTCTGGCTGGAAAGCACATGTCGTGTTCTCCAGCCCGCACGCCACTCAGGCTGAATTTTGATAAAACCACCTGCAAATATCCTTCCTCGCTCTCCTCAGGCGCCTTTCATCAGTACGCCTCAAAGCATTGCGCAAAGGAAGGCAATACCATTCTACCCATTTTACAGGAGGTAAAACTGAGGCACAGAGAGGGAACGTGACTTGTCCAACATCCCCCAGCAGCAGGGTCAAAACTGGAACCCAGGTCTTCTGACACCTCACAGTGAGAGCCACTAGGCCACCTAATAGCTTACTGGTAGCTGCAGGCCTGGCCAAAGGGTTTGCGGGTCCCAAGGCAGGACACTGGGAGCGGGGCCCCATGCCTGGCCGGTGGATGGTGAATACTCAGCAGCATGTGACCCCAAAAGCGTGGGGCCCAAGGCATTTGCCTTGCTTGCCTTGCCCCAGGGCCGGGCCTGGATAGCTGATTGCGCTGCATGTCTTTTTCCTCAGGCTACGGCTACACTGCTGCTTTTTTGCGGAAGAGGATATGCAAATCGCGCTTGCATTTGCATATCTCCTTCCGATTCTTTTGTGGAAGAGGTTTTGACGATAAAAAGCCTCGTGTCGACAGGGCCATTTGTCGGAAAAAAACTCTCTTGCGCAAGATCCTGTAAACCTCGATTTTTGAGGAATAAGAGATCTTGCACAAGAGGGGTTTTTTCCGACAACTGGCCCCGTCTACATGGGGCTTTTTATCGGCAAAAACCTCTTCTGCAAAAAAGCGGCAGTGTAGCTGTAACCTCATACCACTTTATGGTGCACAGGGTTTGGGGCTGCAGTTTTCAAATGTAGCCAAATGTTAAATTTCCAGTGCCTAATTTTCTGAAGGGCTCAGCTCCTCCAATTGGGGCTAGATTTTCTCTGAAGAGTATAGCTTCCATCTGAGAGCTGTGCTCTTTGGAAAATTTGGCCCTTGCGTCCTTATTGAGGCTCCAAAAGAAATGGCCTGGTTTTCAGATGTGTTGAGTTCCCCACGATGTCAGTGGCAGTGACTGTGTATTCAGCGCTTTTGAAAAGCAGGGTGCTTTTCCGGGTGCCTTATTACCGATGTCGGGTGAAATTTCCAAAAGCACGTCTGTCCAAAACCCCAAGTCCCAGTGACCCCGAGCCATTTGGGAGCCTGACTGTTAAAGGTGTTTAAGTGCCTGCTTCTCATTGACTACTCACATTGTCACGTTTGAAAATGGCAGTTAGTCCCTTTAGGGGCCCTTTTTTTAAAATATTGAGCTCGGTCAACATTTTTGCCGTTTTTCATTAGCTTCAAAGTCACCGACAGCACTTTTGAAAGGCAAGGCAGCTAACCCAAGTAAAGAAGCAGTTGACGTGAGGTGCATGATGGGTAAAGACAGCGATTAAAATCATGACTGACTAAATATAACAACCCTTCCGTGCTAGTTTCCTGTAATTTGCATGTGGAATTAGCATCTCATTAATATCTTATTAGGGACACTGGAAACCTTAATGACAAAAACAAGCCCAGCATGAGTGGATGGGGTAGCGGGGGAGCAAACCATAAAGGAGAGAGTTCTTTCTTGTTTGATTAAATGAAAACTGAACAGTATTCCCTCTATCCACTTAAATGGTTCCCATCATGGTGGTATCTGAGAGCTGAGCAGTCACTTGCAGTGGTTCCCAAACTTTTTGGCATCACGCCCCCTTTTTGATTTTTGAGAAACCCTCACGCCCCCCTCCCCCCCAAAAATAGCAGCAAAACTTGAGAAAAAGATTGCCCTTTTAAGAGCAGAGCAGGCATTGCCCTTTTAAGGTGGCCATTTTGAAGTCTGCCCCAGCCAGCCCAACTGGACAGACGGATGGGGCTCGCTCTTGGAGGGGGGAGAATTGACGGGGGAAGGGGGAGGGCTGGGTCGCCTCACACCCCCCTGGAATTTCTTTGTGCCCCCCAGTTTGGGAACCCATGTGGAATTTAGCTTCACAGCACACCTGAGCGGGTGGGAAGTGTTTTTTCATATGAATGAAATCAAGTGAGTTGACTAAGGTCTCCAAGGAAGTGTGTAGCAGAGCAAGTGATGGACACTGCAGCTCTGACTCCCACTGGACAGAGCTAACAAGCACTCAGGAGGAGCTCTGGAACTGGACACCAGCTACGGTTGTACAGTGGTTGCACTTCAAACTTAGGTCCCTTTTGATCGTCCATGTTGCCCAGCAGATAAGAGTCCCACCTCCTCTCCCTCCCCCCCGGTTCAGGATTCTCAGCCTTTCCCAGAGGCAGGCACCTAACCCGTGTTAGCCACTGAGGTAGCCCGTGCCCTAGCAGCTGAAACCAGCTCCCTCTCTGTCCTGCTCCTGCTGGATAGCTCCTTTGAACTTGACCCTGGTGGTCTTTGGGCTGGTGCGTTCGCTGTCAATGGCTATTAGTCTGACCGGTAATGCATGGGAGGCATGCTCTGTGCATTCCTACGGGGTCTGGCCCCACTGATAAGAGTGGTGTTCCCCTGCCTCGCTGGAGAATCCCACTTCAGGGCCTCCGGGGCTGGAGCGAGGGCTTGGTGTGGCTTCTTAGCAGTGGAGTGGGCCACAGTGTTTGGCGGCTTTGAAAATGCCATCGACCCGCAACACAGGCATTTAGGAGGCTTAGTTGGGTGCTGCCTGAGCTAGAGGTTTGAAAACATCATGGTAGGCTTAGTTCTACCTGTGCGTTTAGGTGCCTAAGGCCTTGTCTATGCTTCCCTGGAAGGTCAAATTAAGATGCACAACTCCAGCTACGTTAATTGCATAGCTGGAGCCAACGTAGCTTAATTCGAACTTTGCACCGTCTCCACAGTGGGAGATCGATTGGAGCAAACTCTCCCACCGATTTCCCTTACTCCTCATGAATCAAGGAGTACCTGTATCTACGGGGTCACCCTCTGTGCTTGATTTAGCGGGTCTTTACTAGACCCACTAAATCAAACTCCGGAAGATCGACCACCACAGCATCGATCGTCTCAATTGTGAAGACATGGCCTAAATCCCATTAAAATTTTGCCTCTTTGATGCTACCTGAGTTCAAATAATAATTGATGGTAGCTGTTTCAACTCTGCTGTATTCCCCTTGCCTGTTGCATTTGTCACCCCTCTTTTAATATTTACGTAGGAAAATAATTTATACTGTCAACACTTCTGTTAAATACAATGATCATTACCCAAAGGTAGTAACTAACTACAGTTAGTCAATAGGCCGCAGTGAGCACAAATGGTAAATATCAGGGATGAGTTCTTGTTTGGTATAGTTCATGTGAGTAAATGCTTTGAATTTCAAGCTACAAATTGGAAACTTCAGAGCAATTTCCTGCCAATTCTGCAGCCACTGAAAGTCAGTGGAATTTTTATTGTGAATGCAGGATCAGGCCTTAAGAGCAGAAAAAATCATGAATAGGAACAACTCTGATGACCAGACCAATATTCCCTTTGTCTTAATTAAGAATGCTGCTGCCAAAAAGGCATTCTGACTGGGACTTGTATGTGGGTTGGGTTGCCACATGGGAAAGTGCTGTGGAAATCAAATGCAGATAAATCAGAGAAACACATGCCGATGACCCTTTGGAGACTCCAGTGAGCTGTTTCCTCATCAGATTTGGCCGTAATGTATTGGATTATATAAAAATCAGCGGTAATGCAAACCACACAGAGCATGGAAATGCTATTCAGTTCCTCTTTGTAAGCATGTTACTAGTAATAACTTAGGTCTGCGTGCTTCTAAGTGGTTCGGTTTTCAGGTGCTGGCACTGTCGAATGTTTAACTCACATGTGACTGAGGTTAAGGCGGATTCATAGCCCCACGTTTGAAGAAGCAAAGCAAGTGATGAACTTCCATAGATGGTAGCTCTGTGCTCTCGAGTGCGTGGCTTCTCCCCAGCAGCCTGTCTGCATATCAAGGCCCATCCTCTGGTGACGCACCCGGAGCCAGATGTGGTCATGGAACGGCAGAAAGGAACTAGAAAGGGAAACAGAAAAGACTCTAGTTTGTAGATCGGGAGAGGCTGGCCTCAAGATAAATTGCAGCAAGGGAAGTTTAGGTTGGACATTAGGAAAAGCTTCCTACCTGTCAGGGTGGTTAAACATGGGAATAAATTGCCTTGGGGGGTTGTGGAATCTCTATCACTGGAAATAGTTAAGAGCAGGTGTCATAAACAGGAGTGCTGACCAGCACCTGGTGACTAAGGGGTTAACTCTGTCCTTAGCCGGGTATCTGGTCAGCCAATAACAATGCAGGTAGGAATTTCAAACTGGGAGAAAGGAGTCTTTATCTTTCCCTCCTTTGCCTGAAAGCCAGAGCAGTTTCTTCCAGGTATTAAGGGAGATGAAAGACACTTCTCTCTCCAAGAACGGACTTCTTACAACATGTAAGTAGGGAAAAGTTTAGCTAGTCTGTCAGGTTTTATTGTTTTCCTGGTTTGGGAATTTGGGACTGATGTCTGAGCTGGTTAAGTGTTTGTTCTTTCTTTATAACTAAGTTTTAAGTCGGGGTCCTGCTCGCAGGAACAAAAGACTGGTTGCACTGTGAGGCTTAACCAAGGCTAAGATCAGGGATTTGAGGTAAACTAACAGGGAGTATTTTGTTTAACTCAACTAAGTTGTACAAAGGCCTCACACACCACAGAAAAGTGGCATAATTACCCGTGCGCTCTAACTGTGGCATCTCTGTGTCTTTCACCCTCGCAGAGGGGCGGGTCGGACACCTGTTTTAATCAATAGATACGATCATTTGTATTCTGTCCACATGCTCCTTAAAGAGCTAGTGCTTTGCCCCGGCTCTGCCGCAGCTCTGCTTGCTTGGGAGTGAAGGGCTGCCAAGGGTGCCATTGAGCAAACAACACCCCCCAAACTGATGCAAATACTCGCCAGCAGCCACACAACACACCCCAGGCACAGTCACCCAGGAACCTTCCTCTGCAGCAACCCTGTTGCCAACTCCGACCACACATCTCTACAAGCGGCACTATCACAGGACCTAACATCAGCCATGCCATCAGGGGTTCATCCACCTGCACATCCACCAGCGTGATCTATGCCGGCAATGCCCCCTGCCATGTGTACTGGCCAAACTGGACAGTCTCAGCACCAAAGGATAAACAGACACAAATCAGACGTCGGGAATGGTCACATACACTAACCTGTAGGGGAACATTTCAACCTCCCTGGACATTCAGTGATGGATTTGAAAGTAGCCAGACTTCTACCAAGGAATGTCACAACCCCGGTTATAAAGCGAGACAGCTGAACTGGAGCTCATTTGCAAATTCAACACTAGCCACTTAGGACTGAATAAGGATCTCAATGGGGTAATGCAGTACGAAGGCCATTTCCCCTGCCTGGATATTCACCTCTCCACACCAAATGCTGTGAATGAGCCACTTCCCCCCGACTTGATTAGCTTCATTAACACACGCAACTTCTTCCTTGTATAGACCCCTGCTTCTGTCACTTCCACTCCCATTCACCTGATGAAGTGTGTTTCCCCCCCAGAAGCTCATGCCCTAATAAATCTACACAGTAGCACGTTCCTCGAAATAAGCGACGCAATTTGAGCTACACAGCTTATTTTGAAATTTAGCTCTGTCTACATAGTGCTAATTTTGAAATAAACGCTATTCCGGTGTCTTCCTTAATCCTCATGCAACGAAGTTTTCAGGAAGCTGGAATAAGAAGCCTGACGTGACCTTGAAGAAAGCACTGAATTCCTCTGCACTTCGGTTCACCATTTTGAAATATGGACGCTAGTAAAAACGTGAGCTAGTTGGACAGTAAATATTTTGTGGCAGGACTCCCTTCTGTATACATGTAGGTACCACGCCTTGCAGGATGGGTTCCGGGTCTTTAAGGCATCTCTGTGCTACAGAAGATAGAGACGAGCCAGCGGCCCCAATGCAGCATGGGATTTTCAAAAGCTAGGTTCTGCCCCAAAAGGCCATGATGCTCCTAAATCTCTTAGGCATCGGAGAAAAGTCTCCCTGCAGTGCTTACGTGTGTAGGGGGCTGCAGTGTAACTCCCTGGCCCCTGGACGTGAGACAGGGTAGGTTTCACCTCTCGCGTTCACCTGCTTTGCAGTGACATGGCGTGAATTGGGTATCATCAGAGCCTCATCCCCTTTGTGTTGTGTGAAGGGTTTAATTTGCATGGGCGTGGGCTCAGCGCGGCATTTGTCATGGCCTCTCCTCCAAGGACAAGACAGAGCTAATTACACAACTCTAAACCTCTTACTAATTCCTCCTCGTCACGGACTCCCGCTTCAGGCTGGTAAGAAATTCCACGCACGGTCCGGTCTGCTTCCCAGCTCCGGTGTGGCGATGATGAGCCATGCTGAAATAACACAAAGTTCTACTTCATTACCCCATATTTGTCACCTTTTGCTGTTCAGGAGGGGAAATGCCTGCACTGCATAATTTTCAGCAGGCGGTCTGCGGAACTTCCTTACCTTCCTTCGTAAGAACAGCTGTGCACGGCGGAGTTAGGACAGAGGGTGCAATTGACACCCGCTCGCTGTGCTTGTTGGGATTTGACACGTTACAGCTGGGCCGCCTCCCCATCGTATGTCACAGTCGCCTCCAGCTCGGAGGGGTGCATCTGACCAAGAGGTTTTGACCCTTGAAAGCTGATGCCCGAATAAATCTGTTAGTCTGTAAGGTGCTGCAGACTCCTCGTTATCGCTGGACTAGACAGCCTTCCCACAGCTTAACAATCCTCTGCTGCGCTCTGGACTTTTTCACAGCTATGGGCCTGGCTGAGGTTCCCGGGCAGGTTGGACACGGGTGGCTGTATTCCCCCTTTCCCATATGGAGTAAAGATGCACAGAGTGGTCTGGCTGGGGAATGCCGCAGTTTTGTCCTCGGTCTCAAGCTGGACGAACCCCCAAAATGCGTCTAAAGGACTGATAGGTATAGGACCCTTGCCAATGTTCCCTCTATTTTTCCCCATTCATGTGCAGAATCAATTTTGTTCTGTGCACCATGGCAGGTGTGGATGTGCACCACCAATACAAACACATGCTGCCCACTGTGGGCACTCTGCTAATCAGCTGGGTGGCACCTGACTCTCTCCTGGGGGGCTGCTCAGCTTATAGGGAAAACTGAACCTCGCACCTGGAATGGACTGTCAGCTCCTTGGGGCATCTGTCCTGGTTTTGTACAGCACCAAGCACAGTGGGGTTCTGGGCAGTGCTGCAGTCCGCGTGCCCAACAATGATAATAACCCGTGTCCATTGTCAACAAAGCGATAGCGTCCAGGTAGCTTCCAACTGCATGGCCCGGTGCTTTCATGCTGCACCAAGTAGGTGGTGACCAGCATTCCCTGTAAGCGGAGTGCTTGGGCGGCCACCTAGCGGATTGGCAACGCGCCCACAGCTGGCAGCATGTCTTTCTATTGGTGGTGCACATCTGCACACGTGTAGGTGCACATAATAAAATTTATTCTGCACATGGATGGGAAAAAAATGAGAGGGAACTTTGGTGGTGAGAGAGGTGGGCTGGGGAGGTCTGGGAAAGGCCCATGGGATGTGAGGCGGGGCAAGGTTACCACAGAGACCGGGGCTGGTCTCGTGGTTATATGGGGCAGTGCTGGGACCCAGGAGACGAGGGTTCACTTCTACCACTGCCCACGTGAGGAAAGGGGGTTGTGTTTCTAGGGAGCGGTGGGGAGGCTGAGTGGCAGAAGCATGGATGGGGAGGGGCGAGGGATCGTAGTGTGGATGGGGCAGTTGGGGGAGGAATCCCCGCCCCACATGCTGAGAGCTGGCACGGGCAGTTGCAGAGCGGCTCTGGTTTGGCCTGTCCGTCCCTCGGTCACCATGGCAGAGGGGCAGCCAGGCCACACCTGAGTGGTTGGGGGGCTGTGAGCTGAGGCATGGGGGGTTGCGCCTCAGCTTTGATCTGGCTGCTTCTCTTTTGTCGTGAGGGAGCAACAAGGGCCAAACCTGAACAGCCCAGTGACCCCAGGTGGCAACGCCTGGTGCGGGGAGCCGGGCGCAGCCCTGTGGGAGAGGGGCTGCCACAGTGGGGTGAGCGTGGGGCAGGCAATCCCCCAAGGCCTCACTCGGAGGGCAGGACCAGACCTCCCCCAAGGTCTCCTGTCTCAGAGGCAGGCCTGGACCCTGGTAGGCCGAGGGAGGCAAGGAAGGTGGGGCTGGGGGAATATATTAAGAAGGGTAAGGGAACATTTCTGGAGACAAACGGGGATTTGGATCCGGGGGCTCAGTAGGGAATAAAACCTTTCAATGCCATGAAATTATGCTTAATAAAATGAGGGAGTTAGGCTTTGTACCCTGTTTTTATTTATATCTGGTCATTTAAAGTATTTTATTCATGTACAGGCAATAAAAAAAAAGCAACAAACCAACATTGCTGATGGAGAAAATGAAAAAAAGAAAATTCCTAAACATTAAAATGAAAATATAGATCAAAATGAAAAGAGCGTCCTGGGCCTCTAGGCACAGCGAATGGTCTGATGTCTCTGGCTTCACAAATGCTGAGGTGACTTCCAGACCTTCTTTCCTGGAAGCTTTGTGAGTGCTTTACGAGCAGATGGAAGATCTGAACCTGGGAGCGTTTTATCAAGCGCACACTGAGCCCTCTGAATGGGAGCCGAGCGCGGAGAACCGACTCCAGGTGCCAGAATCTCAAAGTTTGCAGGACTCCAATTTGGAACATGCCCCAGCTGTAATTAAATTGCTCGCAGAGAGAAAATGATTGCTCGGTTCCAAAGTAAATGTCAGTAAATCTTAGAAATGAAAAGGCGGATAATGATGGGAATACATTGGTCTTCAAGAAAGCTCTTGCACAACAGAAAAAGAAGCAAAATGAACTTTGCCGGCGCCCTTTCTGCAGGTCTGTGCATTGCCGACGTCTTCAGGACACAGCACGCGTGAGCAAAAATGACAGCGATTTCAGGAAGGGAGAAAAAACGGGCTCGAGCTGTTCTGGATTCATGATGTGATTTGGATTTTCAAAGGTGACTAAGGGAATTGGGCAGCCAATTTCATTGGGCACTTGTGCATTTATTACACACATTGAACGGCAAACACCTTGTCTAAAAGAGACACATTAATCTAAAAATCGCACTCCTCTCTGAAAATCCTAGACCTACTATCGTGACAAATAATACCCAAAATACTAGGACGGAAAGAGACTCGAGAAAAGACTATTCTCTATTTTCTGTTTACGTGATGCATTTGATGACAATTTTTGGCCAGGGTTTTCAAAAGTAGTTGCTTTGCTGTAGGACCCTAAATCCTTAACAAGGTACTGTCATAAAAGGCTTCATTGAAACTGGGCAGGGAATGGTTTTCCTGTCCCTTGAATATTGTCAGGAGTTCTAAGTTTTCCCTCCTCTTGAATTGAGAATAAAGTTAAAATCTTGAAAACATTTTCAAACCAATAAAAAAACTAGAATGAATTTCAGGTTTCTGTCAATCAGAACATTTAATTTAGATTTTGACCCTCTCCCTTTTAACTATTTTAGGTTAATCATCTTACTTTTCCAAAAAGAAAAGTCATTTGTAATTTGAAAACCTGGGAGTTTTCATATAGAAAATGTCACACTGTTTCATTTCCACAATTCTAACCTTTTCCCAACATTGTTGCGTTGAGACGATCATTCAATCTGTAACTGTTTGGCAAACACTTTTGTTTTCAATGCATCAGCATTTTTCAAAGACCCTCCCCCAATTAGCTGAAATATTCTTGACTTGCAACAGGCCTGATTTTGAGAAATATTGAGCTTCCATTGATGGCAGCAGTAGCTGCTAGGTGTTTGATACTTTGGGGGAAATATATCTCACATATGTGGCTGGCATAACTCTGTGATATATCGCAGGGCCATGTGATCGATTTATCATGTACCTTTGATCACTTTACATGCCATCTGCTCATTAATCCAGCTCGGTTGGGTCTGATTTTATTATTCCAAATTCCTGAGTGGCTTCAAACAGCTGTCATTAAAATAATAGAAATTAATATTCTACTATATATTTGAATGAGGTTGCCTGCCTGCCTATCTGTCTGCCTATGTCTGTATGTGTGTCTGTCTGTCTGTTCAAGAACTCCTCCTAAACAGTAAGAACTAGGCACACCAAATTTGGTAGGCAGCTAACTTCCTCTTAGCATAACTTTAAGCCAGGTCATGGTTTGGTTGTGCCAGAAAAATGAGATGTGCTTGGAATGGGCACAAACCCATATAGAAAAGAGACAGAATCACCAGGCAGGTGAAAGGGGCTGGCTGGGAGTGAGCCCCCTGTTCAGGACAGCCCTAGCTCTGAGCCTCTTATCCCCCAGGTGCCCTGTAGGAAGGGTAGGGTGGTGCTGAAGCTTCCCCTTCTGATTCGTTTGGGAACATTGCTGCCTGTTCCCCTTGGTCAGGGAGTGAGGGGAAAGTGCCCAGTTTGCTGCATTCCTCACTCTGCCCGGGGAGTGTAGGGGGCAGATGAATCTGGACCTGCCCCAGCCGGGAGCATGCACCAGCCGGGGCTGCAGTGGCTATGGAGAGGCGCTTCTCACCTGGCCCCAAGCTGCTGCGGTGAGAGAGGGCTGGGGTTGTCCTCTCTCTCCAGGGCAGCCACATCCCGAACCCCTCCTCCCCATCCCCATCCCAGAGCAATGATTCAAACAACAAAGTGTGTATGTTGTCATTTTATTTCCCAAAATTGCCCCCCCAAATTAATTGAATTAAGGACCCGAGCAACACTGGCTAAATCTCCTAGTAATTAACAAAAGACCAACCTGCCCATGACATGTGTCCTCCTTTTGCAGTCGACAGGAGAGCTTTCTATTACTGAGTCTCACGACGCACTTCTGGCCTTTGAAAGATCTGGCACTACCATTGGGAAGGTTTTTTCCTCCTAGAAAAGCAAAACTGTTTTTACAGGTGAGGTTTTTTTAAGAGTGTTTTTATGGCTCCTGCTGTGCCCTCTGCCATAGGACTCATGGTTAACTAAGACCCTGGCTTCATAGGTGAAAGGGTACAAACATAGCCCCGATACCCTTTTCAAAATGCCTGAAATGGGTTTACTGTGACATTTGCAGTATATAGAATGGCATGGTATTAGAGCTTTATGGACACTCATTTGGGATGAACTGCATAGCTCATCATGTCAGCACTTATCCACTTTGCTCTGCGTTCTCTCTTTCTCGCTCAATTTGTTACTGCCAGTTTTTCTTTAGAGCAGGGCTACTCAACACACGCGGGTGGGGACCAAAACAAAAAAGTAGTCAACATAATGGTCTTCTGTTGAGATGCGTTTTAGTAGTTAAATTCCTGGACTGTCATTGCTCATTAAAAGAGCTGTCACATGGGTGGAAATCGGGTAACTATTGCATTTTATTAATATCAGCAGAACTGACTTAAACGGGGCCTGTGTGTTGTGTAGTCTTGCCTTAATCTTTGTATTCATGCCCGTCGGTGTGAAAAGTGATTTGCATATATTTGCATATATATTTGCATGTATATGCAACCACACTTAAGTTGTGGCCCTCGGCATGTGCTGTGAGTATCATTGTGGCCCCCGGAGCTTCCAAAGTTGAGTAGCCTTGCTTTGGAGTATTTGAGAGGGGATTGAAAATTGGAGGTGCCAAACTAAAATGAACCATAGAAAACATTGAGGTTAGATTAGAGATTAGATCAGGGTTAGCCACTAACACCTTGTGACCAGTTATACTGAGGTTATATGTTCACTACACGGGAAAGACGAATTAACATAAGAACGGCCACACTGGGTCAGACCAAAGGTCCATCTAGCCCAGTATCCTGTCTGCCGACAGTGGCCAATACCAGATGCCCCAGAGGGAGGGAACACAACAGGGAATCATAGCATGATCTCTCCCCTGTCACCCATTTCCAGACAAACAGAGGCTAGGGACACCATTCCTACCCATCCTGGCTAATGACCATTGATGGACCTAACCTCCATGAATCTATCCAGCTCTTTTTTTAACCCTGTTCAAGTCCTAGCCTTCACCACATCCTCTGGCAAGGAGTTCCACAGGTTGACTGTGTGCTAAGTGGAGAAAAACTTTCTTTTGTTTGTTTTAAACCTGCTGCCTATTAATTTGATTTGGTGATCCCAGTTCTTATATTGTGGGAATAAGTAAATAACTTTTCCTTATTCACTTTTCCCACACCAGTCATGATTTTATAGACTTCTATCATATCCCCCCCTTAGTTTCCTCTTTTCTCCTCTTACATATCTGGAGCTGACATACCTTAATTCAAGTTTCCACACATTTCCACAGTGGGAGGTTGACAAGAGAAACCCTCCCGTTGGCTTCCCTTACTCCTCGTGAGGAGCAGGAGTACTGGTGCTGATGGGGGCATCCTCTGAGTTCAATTTAGCAGGTCTTTACTAGACCTGCTAAATCAAACTCCGGAAGATCGATCACAGCAGCGTCGATTTTCCACGTAGTGAAGACATGGCCTGAGGTAAAAGAAGTGCTACTTTGTGTCTAGACTAGAAACAAGATAACTATTATTTCAGGTTTATATTATCATTTGTGAGCTAAACCTGACCTAACCTTGACCCCTATTCCTTATCTAGACTGAGCCATTGACTTGTGTCTTAGATTTGCCTGAGGATGATAATGTTATTTAAACAGTTTCAGCTAGGTTTGGAAATTAACAGCCCATTGAGGTTAACTGAAGTGGACGGAATGCCGAGTGGTGGAATTAACACCTGAGATGAGTTGTCTTCAGACAGTTTTCTGCTAGGTCAATGGTGCTACATGCACAATTTTACATGGTGATGGCTGCTTTTTCACACTAGAAATGAAGTAGGAGCCTTTTAGTTAGTTTATTTGTTGTAATGGATCCTTACATTCCGAGAAGGCAGCAAAATGTAATTGAAGATTTTAAAATATCCTGGCATGATTTTCCCAGTGGTTTTAGCAATGTGATTCCCAGTCCCCTTAGCTCTGCTCTTGAACAATTCAAGAGTTGTGTCATCTCATCGGCAACATGCTTTGAAGTGGTAAAGGGGAGAACTCACTGGCGTTACAGTGTAAAAAACACTGACTTGAAAAGGAATGGAGAGTGACTTCCTGCCTACACGACACAGTGCCCGTTTTTCTAAAGGTCTCAGCACGCAGCCGCTCCTGCTGGTGTGGATTTTCAGAAATGCTTTTCTGAAGTGCTGAACGCGTTTGAAAATCGGTTCTGTAGCCTTCTGTCTACTTAGTCTCAGTAGACGGTCTCTCCAGCTTTAAGAGCAATGGCGTGATTTGGAGACGTATACTCTAAGGCTGTGCTGTTTTAATGTGACAGCACCGTTCAGGCTGCAGAAGGAGAGGGGCGGCGTGCCGTTCACAGCTTTCCCATCCGTGGAGTATGCTGGTGGAGTGATTGCAGTTGATCAGAAATCCCATTCGATTTGATCTTTCTCAATCAGATTTACAGGGCAAATAGACCTGACCCCTTGGTTGCTTTTCTGTCACCCACATGGCCTCAGTCAAACTCCAAAGTGCATGGCTGTACCAGCTGTTTGATTTCCCCCCTCGCGTCGACTTATCTTTCTATAGTGATTGATCCTTTCCTGAAGGGTTTACTGATCACATTCATTTATTCATGCCCGGCCCTGCTGCATGCTCCCAAGGAGCGTATCTGCCTTTCCAAATGCATTTTTCAAAGCCCTTTAACAACTTAAGGGCTGGCTTTGTCGGTCTGGAAGAGGGTCCCATTTGGAAGCACTGAAGAGGGCGGGCTTTGATAAGCCCCTTGCTGGGGGATACGTGGCGTTGTGGGTAGGCCAGAGTAAAATGGATGAACAGGAAATGCTATCTTTACTACTAGAACACGGAGGCATGTCACACGAGGTGACATTGTCACTGTCGGTCAGGCGCCAAATGACACTGACAGGCGATGTTAACGATCGGCTGGCAAAATGTCTCCCACGCCAAATAAGGTTAAAATATTCTGGTATGCAGTGGGATTTATTCATGACCAGTGAAATTCACTCCCCTGCAGATGCCCAACACAATGTCTGTATGCCTCTGACACCCCACCTCAGGCAAGCATATTTTCAATACTAAGAAGGTGGGACACGTTGGTAGCAATATTTTATAGGGTCGCGAAATACTCCTATGAAAGGAAAAGTCATTGATTGGGAACATAAGAACATAACAAAAGGAAGTTTTTCTTCACACAGCGCACAGTCAACCTGTGGAACTCCTTGCCAGAGGATGTTGTGAAGGCCAGGACTTTAACAGGGTTCCAAAAAGATCTAGATAAATTCACAGAGGTTAGGTCCACCAATGGCTATTAGCCATGATGGGTAGGAATGGTGTCCCTAGTCTCTGTTTGTCAGACGCTGGGAATGGGTGACAGGAGAGGGATCACTTGATTCTCTGTTCTGTTCACTGTCTCTGGGGCATCTGGCATTGGCCACTGTCGGCAGACAGGATACTGGGCTAGATGGACCTTTGGTCTGACCCAGTATGGCCGTTCTTATGTTCTTAATGCTTTTTTTTCAACGGACTGTTTTAAACATAGGGCAAATTCTATAGAGTAAAGCAGTGCACTCCAAATAAATATTATGAACTATAGAAAACACCAACATTTTGATTGATAAAACGAAAAACAAGAACGTCTCAGGCATCCTGAAAAATTCCTGCAGCGCCTTTATGAAACCCACTTTTGTCTTAGTAAAACTGGGACATATGAGAATTCTGACTTCTCTTGGCATCAGTGAGGCCAGAATTTCACCCATGGTCTTTTTAGTCCCAAGTTTTCCGCAACCCAGGCACCATTCACCACCTGCTGGAGGGAGTAAGTGGCTTTCAGCCTTTAGCCTTTGCAAGCAAGTCCTCTGCTAGCTGGTTAATCTAGCATCATGGCCACAAATTTCTGCTGAGGCTACTTCTACATCAAACATCTGATCAGTCTCAAACAGCCAACGTGTCCAAATAACAGAACCAGATAGAAACATTTTTCCTTGCTTCCTTCCACATTTGGAACTGTTCAGCCAACTCCAAAATTACAGCGGCCCAAGATTCCCAAAATTCAGTCCTGGACCAGCTGCAGGTTAAAATTCAGTACCTCAGGACACACCAGGGCTGTCAGGGGGAGTGCTATTCATTAGAAATACATGGATCTTCCTTCAGTGGGATTTTGCCTTTGTTTCGGTGGGGGTGTGAAAAAAATATGGTAACATTGTAAGCTAAAGATTATGACGGATAGCAAAATGAGATTTGTGATAGGGTTGGGTCATAGAGAACCCCTTCAGATTGTCTCTTGAGGTGCTGATCATACCACTGAGTTGATCATACCACTTGCCAGAGCATGATGTGTTGTTGTGAGGATGTGGTGAAAACCAGGACTTTAACAGGGTTCAAAAAAGAGCTGACAAATTCATGGAGGTTCGGTCCTTCAATGTCTATTAGCTGGTTTTGACTACCAGAGTAAGAACGTAAGAATGGCCATACTGGGTCAGACCAAAGGTCCATCCATCTCAGTGTCCTGTTTGCTGATAGTGGCCAATGCCAGATGCCCCAGAAGGAGTGAACAGAACAGGGAATCATCAAGTGATCCCTCTCCTCTCATCCATTCCCAGCCTCTGACAAACAGAGGCCAGGGACACCATCCCTAACCATCCTGGCTAATAAGTATTGATGGACCTAACCTCCATGAATTTATCTTGCTCTTTTAAACCCTGTTACAGTCCCAGTCTTCACAACATCCTCTGGCAAGGAGTTCCGCAAGTTGGCTGTGCGCTTCATGAAGAAGTAGGATTTTGAATGAGCAAATGAAGTTGAGTTTGGGGATAGACAAGCTCATGTGTTTTCCTTGATTGTTGAGCATTCATTGCTAATGAGGATTAGATATAGATCTGCTTTATTATTTATTTTTTGCAATATACAATTATTTTTGCAATATACATTATTTATTTTTGCAATATACATACAGCAGTAGGGTTTTTACCTTTTAGCAAGAAACCGAAGGGGGCTGATATGCATTTATACTAACACCCCTTTACAGCACTCTGGCAATAGAAATGGTCCTTACAGTGGATAAAATTACATTTACATGCCAGAAGGAAACAAAGGCACCCTGGTGTAAATGAGAATCAGGCTCCAAATGTTTATTAACCGCATCTATCTATATTGATGAAAGGGCGTCTACTTTGTTCTCCACGTCAGCCGCCCTTGGAAATTGACTAGCATTTAGTCTTTGCATCTGTCATTTCCTGTAGGATAAGATAATCATAAAAGAACCAGCACTGACAAGTGATGTTTTGATGTAAACAATGAGCAAATGGACAGATCGATTCGTGCTGAGCCAGGCACGCTTCGCCTCATATTGTATCGACTGGCTGCAGAAATAATGGAGCAACAAAATGAAAATGTGTTATGTGCTGGCTGAGTTATGGTCAGTGGTTACAGATACTATAACACAATATATTAACTGAGATGGGACTTGCTCTTGCAAAAAATAGGCACGCTCAGAACGTGCGATCTCCCGAAGCACACAGCGACCCGTTGAGATTTGTTACACAAAATAGGCAAGGACACAAAAGCGGCAATACATTTCTATTATGATAGCGATTGAAAGCAGGGGAGAAAGATGTCTAGTGCGAAGAGCATCATTTTGGTGTCCTGTTAGTCTGGCTGTCCAGTGCTCTGAAAGATTTACAGGGCCGGTGAGTAATGATCAAACGTATTTACAAAAGTTTACCATTTAATAGCTCTTATTTTTGGTCTTGTTTAGGCTGTGGAGGAGAAGTGAAAATCTGGCTTTGTGCAGACTGCCTGCTGATTAGAATGTGCCCAGCAGACCGGAGAGTCAAGCAAATATCGAAATACATGAACAGTCTTTTCGTTCCAAAAAGCAGATGATAATAAAGCGGAGGAAGTGGCCAGAAGGAGCTCTGATGTGGCTAAAGAAAATTGGGGTCACAGAGCCTAATTTTATTCCTTTTCTATGGAGATGTTAAAGCAAGAAGGGCCCTCCATGATCACGGCGTCTAACTTCCTGCATAGCACAGCGGATGCAGAATTTCATCCAGCAAGGTTAATGATTTAATACAACCTTCCTGCTGACGTTTTTCTTGCATACTGGGCACAGCAATTAAAACCGGCTGAACGTATGGCCAGGTGGTAAAAACAATCTGGCACCCAACAGCTTCCCTTTTGGGCACCTAAATGAAATGGCTGGATTTTCAAAAGAGGCGGTATGCGGCCGTTCCCGTTGGTCTCAGAACCTTTTCTGGAAATCTGGATGCAATTGGCTTAGCACTTCGGAAACTCTTGCTCTGATTGTAAATAGAGGCCTAGACACGCACCCGGGCACTGACATCCTTGCAAAGAATCACCGCACTGTGGCCGTGGGGGGGAGAGAAACCATGCAACGCATCCCAGATAGCTGCTGCGTTCAGTGGTACCAGGAGTTTCCCAAAAGCATTAGAAAGGCTTTTGAATCTTAAAATGACATTAGAATCCCAGCCCGCTGCTTTTCAAATGCCATGCAAAGAGAGAAGACAGACACGCCTGTGTGTAGGCGCATGCATGTGCACACATTTGTATGTGTGTCTATGTAAATACTGTACCTCTCTATGGGCATGTCTAAACTACACCCCTCTTTCGAAAGAGGGATGTAAATTATGCAGATCGAAATTGCAAATGAAGCCGGGATTTCCAGTACTTCATTTGCATAATGGTGGCCACACGATCTTTTGAAAAAGGGCATTTTGAAAGTAAAGCCGCCGTCGAGACAGGGTTCTTTTGAAAAAAAAATCCCTTTTTCGAAAGATCCCGAACTCCTCAAAAAATGAGGAGTACGGGATCTTTCGAAAAAGGGTTTTTTTCCCGAAAGAACCACATCTAGATAGTGGTTTCACTTTTGAAATACCCTTTTTTGAAAGAACGTGCGACTGCCATTATGCAAATGAAGCACGGGAAATTCAAATCCCGGCTTCATTTGCAATTTCGATCTGCCTAATTTGCATCCCTCTTTCGAAAGAGGGGTGCAGTTTATACATGCCCTATGCGTAGAGCCGACACACACTGAACAAACGTACACTAAAATCTCTTTGCTCACAGACTAACTCTGGGTACGTCTAGATTGCAAGCTTCTTTTGAAAGAAAGCAACCACACCTCAAAACCGGATCGAATAAGCGATCTGCTTTTTCGAAAGAGAGCGTCCAGACTGCATGGACGCTTCTCTCGAAAGAAAGTCCCTGATTGCTATTCACAGAATGGGTACCAGGGTACCGGTGCTTTTTTTGATTGCCTCTTCATTCGAAAAATGTCCCTGTTCTGCCTCCACAGACGCCTTTTTTCAAAAGAGCTCTTTCCAAAAAGGTGTTCTTCCTCGTGATTTGAGGTTTACAAATGTTGAAAAAACCCCTGCGTTTTTTCAATTTAATTTCGAAAGAAAGCGATTGCAGTGTGAATGCAGGTGAAGTTTTTTCGAAAAAGGGCAGTTTTTTTCAAAAAACCAGTGTAGTCTAGATGTACCCTCTATGGGCTGATGTCATGGGCAGTGGGTAATATAGGCAAGGGAAGGCATTGCCTTCCCAAAATTGTCTCCACTTCCCAACCTCCCAGCAACCCGGGGCAGCCCCGGCCCTCTGCTGGGATTGGGCGGGGCTTGGCTGCGGGGGCATGGTCTCAGGGGAAGGGGTGTGGCTTTTGGCAAAAGGGGCGGGGCTTCGGCTGCCTTCCCCAGCTGGGCTTTCCCCTGCCGCCTGTGGCTGATGTGCCTCATAATGAACTGGCCTTGCAACTAGCCAAGACAAAGCAGGTTAACACTCAGGGGCTCTTGTGCTGTGTCATACAAATACGGTTTGATTGGAAATACCCGGGTGATCCCTGCAGGCATGGACACAAGGTGCACACACAATCATCCTATTGAACCAAAGGCTGCTCTGTGGGGACCACCCAGGCCTCCTGACTCTCAGAGGCGCTGAAGGAGGAGCCATTGTGAGGGGAAAGCAGTGATGGCCGAGGCGCAGGGCAGGGGCAGGTTTGGGGAAACAGGAACGGAGTGTATTGCCTGAAAATGGGTTCCACGTGTCCCGAGAAGAGGCCGCCCTGCTCGCGCTATGAACACAGGGCTCTTCTTTCTTCGGGAAATAACAGGACTTAGGGTTGCCAGGTGTCCGGTTTTCACCCGGATAGTGTGTTATTTCTGGCTCCTGTCCAGTAAAAACCCCCCAGAAAATACCGGACACGTAAAATGTCCAGTATTTTCTGTTTCTCTCGGACGGAAGCTTGGCGGGGACATTATTCCCCTGTCATGTCTGGTGGGGGTGGAGGGCGAGGAGCGTGGGGATTCTTAAAGGCGCAGGGTGTGGGGTGTGGTTTTTTTGCTCAACCAAGTTTTTTTCCTGCCATGTTCGGGATTTTTGGTGAAGGCATCTGGCAAGCCTCGGCTTGTTACGGCCATTTGGTTACCCATGATCCCACCCGCCGTGGGCCGTCGTTTGCATTCCTAGTCACTGACGCACGCAGCGGTGCAGCCCGCAGGGGGTCACTCCCATGGGGAAGCTCATCGCCGGGCGAATCGGCTGCAGCCACAGGACTGCCGACAGGCCGGGCAGCGGTGCCAAAGTGTTTTCCCCAGCCTCAGCCCTTGTCCCGGTCGGGAGAGTGTGTACAAATCCAGGGGGAACTGCCAAAGCAGAGCATGGGCCAGTCTGGACAGGCCTCACTTTTGAAAGAGGGAGGTAGGCTCCGTAGGCGCTTACAAGAAATCACCCCATGGACTTGTCTTGTGGTGCTGGAGTCCGGGGGCAGACAGGAGCTCAGGGGGCTCTTCCCGGCTCTGCTGCAAACTCGCTGGTGATTGGGGGTGTCACTTTGAGGCCTGGGGCCTCTGATTCTGCGCCGACCCTGGCTCGTAAACTCTTCTGGTGCCAAGTACTGGTGCGCCCAGTGCCTGGCACCAGGGGTGCTGGTCTGAGCTACGGGTTCTAGGCAGGGGTGAAAGTAACATTAAACCTCGTACAGGTACTGTTGGAAACCACCCTACGGCGAGACAGGACCTGTAAGAAATGTTAAGTGTGGGGTGGAATGCAGGAGGCGTAGGGCAGAGGGTCGGGATGCGTGAGGAGGGGCTGAGGGTAGAAGATTCGGGTTCATGGGGGGGTGCAGGAATCCGGGTTGGCGCTGTGAGGAGGGGCTCAGGGCAGAGGGTTGGGGTGTGTGTGGAGGGGTGCAGGAGTCAGGGCTGCAGTGTGGGGTCTCAGGGCAGCGGACTGGGGTGGGGTTCAGAGGAGGGTAGGAATATGGGGGTGCAGGAGCCAGGGCTGGCGTGGGGGTCACAGGGCAGAGACTGGGGTGGGGGGTTCAGAGGAGGGTAGGAATATGGGGGTGCAGGAGCCAGGGCTGGAGTGCGGGGGCTCAGGGCAGAGACTGGGGTGGGAGGTTCAGAGGAGGGGCAGGGATATGGGGGTGCAGGAGCCAGGGCTGGAGTGTGGGGTCACAGGGCAGAGACTGGGGTGGGGGTTCAGAGGAGGGGCAGGGATATGGGGTGCAGGAGCCAGGGCTGGAGCACGGGGGCTCAGGGCAGGGGACTGGGGTGGGGGTTCAGAGGAGGGGTAGGAATATGGGGGTGCAGGAGCCAGGGCTGGCGTGGGGTGGTCACAGGGCAGAGACGGGTGGGGGTTCAGAGGAGGGGCAGGGATATGGGGGTGCAGGAGCCAGGGCTGGAGTGTGGGGTCACAGGGCAGAGACTGGGGTGGGGTTCAGAGGAGGGGATATGGGGGTGCAGGAGCCAGGGCTGGCGTGGGGTCTGGGGCAGAGACTGGGGTGGGGGGTTCAGAGGAGGGGCAGGGATATGGGGGTGCAGGAGCCAGGGCTGGCGTGGGGCGGTCACAGGGCAGAGACTGGGGTGGGGGTTCAGAGGAGGGGCAGGGATATGGGGGTGCAGGAGCCAGGGCTGGTGTGTGTGGGGCTCTGGGCAGAGACTGGGGTGGGGGTTCAGAGGCGGGCAGGGATATGGGGGTGCAGGAGCCAGGGCTGGCATGTGGGGGCTCAGGGCAGGGGCTGGGGTGTGGGGATTCAGAGGCGGGGCAGGGATATGGGGTGCAGGAGCCAGGGCTGGCATGTGGGGGCTCAGGGCAGGGGCTGGGGTGTGGGATTCAGAGGAGGGGCAGGGATATGGGGGTGCAGGAGCCAGGGCTGGCGTGTGGGGGGCTCTGGGCAGAGACTGGGGTGGGGGGATTCAGAGGAGGGGCAGGGATATTGGCTGGGGAATGTGAAAAGGATTGGAAAAAAGGACAACTTGTTGCCCTTTTTTCCCTTGGGGAAGGCCGTGCTTGTTTCCACACAACCGTGGGCACGCTGGGTGTGAGAGAAGAGGCTGTGCCCGAGATGTGCCCTGCTGCACTCGCTCTCACCCCCATGCAGAGGGGTGGGGCTGAGCGGGGGTAACTGCAGCTCAATCAGGCGGCTGGGGAGCAGCTGGAGGGGCTGTGTTGATTGGGGACGCTGGCAGCTGGGAAGGAGCAGGGCCGGGCAAGGGAAGCCGGCTGGGGAGGCCTCTCCTGGGCTGAAGAGGGAGCAAACTCTGGGCTCTGCAGTCCCCGAGGGGACACGGGAGTGGAGCCCAGCCCCGTGGCCGAGCCTCGCGCAGCGGCAGGGCAGAGCTCTGTGGAGAAGCCCTGGCGGGCGCTGACCCTTACCCCGAGCCCAGGAAGGGGCTGGGGAAAAGGCCCGGAGAAGGGCAGGAAGGCGTCCAAGGCGGCAGGGCGAGGGGTCTGAGGGAGCAGACGGTGGCTGCTCGTGTCTGCACCGCCCCCCCACCCCAGGCGCTGGGCAGAAGGTGTGGAGACCCCTGTCCCAAGGCCGACTGAAAAGCCCGAGGGAAGGCTGTAAGGACGGCGGGGCTGCTGGAAGAACACCGGCCGCTGGGCTGGACGGGAGAGCCACGTCATGAGCAGAGGTGACCTCGAGGGACAGGGTGCAGGACAGGGAAGAGCTGCCACGCCCAGCCACGCGGCTCACGCCAGCGGTAAGTCCCCCTTCCACGGGCATGCTATGCTCTACCTGCCTCCACTGCCCCCCCCAAGAATGGGCGCCCTGCAGCGGCACAGGGCTCGTTCGTTCCCTCTGGGGCATCTCAAACCTTTGGCCTCTCTCGAGGGACAGGAGAAACTCAGCGGGCCCAGACAGTGTACGAAGGGTGGGGGCTGGAGGTGGTTCCCCAGCTCTGGGCTGTTCTCTAGGGTCACCCAAATCCGGGCGTTTCCTAGCGTGGCTAGCGTGAGGCTCCTCTCGCCGGAGTTGGGCACCTCTGTAACTTACCTGAGTTTCCCCTCGGCGCCCCTAGGCCAGAGGGGGTGTCTGGGTGCTCAGAGTGTTTCAAATCAGGCTCCCCGGGGAGGCGCCTAAATGTGAATTCAGACGCCCGGCTTTCTGTGCCTGTTTGGGGTGGCAAAAAAGGAACCCCGTGGCCTCAGAAGGAGGTTAATAAATGCCAGCTCCTTGGCCAGCCTTTGGCTGAATCCCTCAGGCCTGCCCCACGTGGTGTCCCGTCCTCCAGACGGGGGGTGGGGGGTGTCGTCTGGGGGACCCTGGAAGGTGAGGAAATGGTAACTGTCCACACGCCCGCCCTTACTGCCATCCCGCCTCTTCACCGCCCCCGGGACTGCCCTGCCCCCGTTCTTGTGCCCACCGGGAGCACGTGTTGCTGCCCACAGCCGCCGAAGTGGCTTCATTTCACCTCGGTGCCCGGCTTTCGTGCTGCGACGCGTTTCGGGTCCCGTGGCGACGGGTGGGCAGAAGTGCCCTAGAGCACGGAGACCCAGGGCTGTTTGCCACGCGGGGTCGGCTGGCTTTGTGGAGCAAGTCAGTGCGCTCGAGGGCTGGTGGAGGGAACAGCCCCTTGCTCCGGGAGCGTAGGCACGGGGACTGTGCTGCCCCCTTAGTGCAGGGGTGGGCAATCATTTTTTACCAGGAGCCACTTCAGAAAATTTTGAAGTGCCCCCTCCGCACCCCGGCTGCCCCAGAAGGGGCGGGGCCTCAAGCAGAGGGGTGGGGCCAGGACACCTCTGTGCTTCCTCACCCACAGACGCTGATTGGCCTGGGGTTGGGAGAGTGCACAAAGTCTTTGCCCCCCCTCCCCAGAGAGAACCACCAGCTGTTCTGAACAGCTGGCGGTTCCCCCTAGGTAGCCATGCCCCTGGCGGTGGGAGGAGACTTTGCGTGCTCCCCCTGCTCCCCCCAGGTCAATCAGGGCCTGGGGAAGGGGAGCACGTGATGTGTCTCGCTCCCTGCCCTGTCCTGCCAGGAGCACACAGCATCATGCACTCCTTGTAGCGTGGGAGGAAACTGATTGGCCTGGGGACGGGGGGAGCGGCAGGGCCTCCACGGGCCGGATCAACCCACTTGGTGGGCCGGCTCCAGCCCTCGGAGGCCCTTTTGCCCACCCCTGCCTTAGTGCGTGTGGAACGTAGCTCCGGTGGCATGGGACCGGGATTCCTCCCCAAATCCGGTCCGCTGGTTGGATCGCGAGCGTCCCACGTCTTGGTACTGATGGGCGGTGGATCCAGGCCCCCCAGGCCAAGGCAGAAGAAGCGGGAGGTGATCGCACAGTGCCCTGCATTCTGGGTATCCCCAGCCAGCAGAGTGGTGCTAGCATCGTTTAGAGCAGTCCTTAATAGTCAGCCTGTGGCTGAAGGGTCTCTTGGCTGCCTCCTGGATCAGGCAATTGGGGGGGGAGACTCGAACCAGGTTCTTTGATCCCCCTCAGACTGGATGTTGAGCCCATCTTAGCTACCATAGAGAGCTAGCCTATTACATTGTAATCTGCCCTGCACCTCAGAAAGGTCACCGGGCACACCCGGGGTGCGCAGGTTCAGATTCTAGGTGGCTTTCCAATCTCTGCCAAGGTGTGACTGTATTCCCGTAGTGCCTGGTGCCCTAATCAGACCAGGACCTGTGTTCCCTCTCATCTTTTCCACCCATCGGCGGAATTTTTTCCATCTGTGTGCAGAATCAATTTTGTTATGTGCACCAAGGTGTGTGCACCACAAGGGAAAACACAGATCTCACTGTGGGCACTCTGCTAATCAGCGGGGTGGCATTAGAATCTCTCTTGAGCACGCTCTCTTGAAGGCTACTCCTCCTGCCCCTCTCTCTCTCTTTTTTTTTTTTTTTTTTTTTTTTTTTTTTTTGCTCAACAAAAAATCCTCGGTGTTCTTCGGTCTTAAAAAGTTTAAGAAACACTGGCTTCCAGGGAACACTGGCTGGGACCCCACTGTGCTAGGCGCTGTACAGACACAGCACAAAGACCGTTTCCTGCCCCAAAGAGATGACAATCTATGTAGCAGACAAGAGACACTCGAGGAAAGGAGACAGATGGCGAAATACAACTCAACGAGGCAGCGTCGGTCAGTAGGGCAGGCCGGGGTCTCCGCACTGGAGCAGCCTAACTTAGGGAAGTGTTTTGTCAGTACCGTGGCCCAGGAAGGTCTGGAGACGGGACTAGCAGGTGCACAAGGCTGCCGCTGTGTTGTGGGGAGCGCACCCCAAATGTGACAGGCCTCCTGGGAGAGAGCACGAAGATGCTTGTTTGGGAACATAACAAGGGGGCAATGGAGGCTGGCTTCACTGCCTGCTCAGAGCACGTGTTGGAGGTTCGATAGCAGACGAGAGACAGGGTGGGGATTCCCAGGAAGGGCGCAGAGGAGTGGCTCATATTTGATAGAAAAGGGGAGCCAGCCATGGGTGGTGGGTGAAAGGAGATCTGGAGGCAAGCCCCCAGCCCCGCCCCTTCTGCTCAGGCCCCGCCCCTCATGGGAGCCAAGGTGCCCTCCCACCCGCCCGGAGCGCCATCCGCAGAATGCTGCTGCTCTGTTACACTGCCGTGCGAGCAAGCGCGCTCTCATGCAATCACACACCCGGGAGCTGAGAGCAGCCCTGTCCTAGCCAGTCCTTACTAGCAGCAGGAGTTTTCTACAGAGGCTATTGATTTCCTCTCCCGACCTGCAACAGCCCCCTCACAACTCATCCCGCCATCGTTTCTTTCTGGAGTTAGGCGGCGAGATAAGAACCCCTCTACAGAAGACGGGCGCGGTAGCAATTGACTTGGTGCACAAAATTAGTAAGAGCCTAGCTTCTGCCGTGCGTCTGGCCCCGCTTTAGGTTTTTAGCTAGACGATGAAAAAGGGGGAGATTGGCAAATTCTTAGGGCAGCAGCTTCTGTGCTTGAGACGAAACCCTTCCTCCGAAGCGGGTAAGAATGCCGAGTTCTCGTCCAAGGGGGATAATCAAGAGACCTTTTCTGCAAGGATGCGGCCAGCTGTTTTTGAGTTGGGAGCAAGGCTGCGTGTCTTCAATTTCCACATGTGTCTGTGTGAGAACTAGTGTCGCATTGAGGGTGGGGGTATTGTACAAATGGGTGGTTTTGCCTGGCTCTGCACCCTACAGGGCACAGATGACTTGCTGGTTGGGACTGATGTAAATGAGGGTGTCTCTCTGCAACTTCAGTCCTTTAAACACAGATCTGAGGGCATCAGGAACTCAGCCAGAGGTTGTGGGCCTACTACAGGAGTAGGAAGTTCTTCTTCACACAGCGCATAGTCAATCTGTGGAACTCCTTGCCTGAGGAGGTTGTGAAGGCTAGGACTATAACAGGGTTTAAAAGAGAACTAGATAAATTCATGGAGGTTAAGTCCATAAATAGCTATTAGCCAGGATGGGTAGGAGTGGTGTCCCTAGCCTCTGCTTGTCAGAGGGGGGAGATGGATGGCAGGAAAGAGATTGCTTGATCATTACCTGTTCGATTCACTCCCTCTAGGGCACCTGGCATTGGCCACTGTCGGCAGACAGGGTACTGGGCTTGGATGGACCTTTGGTCTGACCCAGTATGGCCGTTCTTATGTTCTAGGAGAGGGATAGTCTGGGGCCTCTGTTAGACAGGAAGTCAGACAGATGATCACGATGCTCCCTTCTGGGCTTAACTTCCCAGCCCATCTATCCATATTGCGCTTGGCTGAGCCTTTATGGAAATGTGGCCCCTACATTTCAGTGCCTAACCAGGAGCTGAGCTCCTCTCGAAACCTGGCCCCTGTTGTGGGTGCTGAGGAGAGCTGGCTGGAGGTGGGGAGTCGACCTTTCACCACAAAGCAACATTTGGGCTCGACACATTGTCCAACGAAACAGTAAGGAACAGAACAATGAGCCCCCCGTACTTCCGTGAAAGTTGGCGTTCCATGGAGAACTAGGGATGTCAACTGTATGATTTACCGATAAGCTTGTCGGTTAATCTTGCTGACTACATGCATTCCCCCCCCCTTCCCCAGTTCCCACTTGCTCCCTCTGTATGAGAGGCAGCAAGGGGGTGGGGAGTGGGAGCTGATGTCCGTGAGGAGCTGGCTTTAAGCATGACCACTGGATCTGCCTGCCCTCCCCCCATGCTGCTGCCTCTGCTTTCAAGCCAGCTCCCTGCACGTGCCAGCTTCATGGACCCTTCTGCCCTCCACCCCTTGCTGCCTCCTACAGAGGTGGAGGGGCAAGCAGGAGCTGGTGCTGGGGGAGCCAGTATAAAAGCCAGATCCCCCCAGGACCAGCTCCAAGGTGCTGCCTGTCTCCCCCTGCGCTGCTGCCTCTATCAGACACGGCAGCACGGTGGGGGGAGGCTGCTGTGAAGCATCCCCTGTCCAAGGGGGGATCTGAGCTCCCCATGGACAGAGGCTGCGCTGCATCCCAGGAGGCACCTCTGCCCATGGGGAGCTTGGACCCTCCGTGGACAGGGGCTCCTGCCATCCCATGCTGCTGCCTCTGTATCAGAGGCAGCAGCGCCGGGCAGCGGGTTTGCATGGCGAGCTGGTTTAAACTGGCTTCCCTCGAGGTCCGGCTCTGCCTGCCCCCCCACACTAGTGCGTGGGGGGAGGCAGGGGGCTCCCTGGGAGCAGGGCCAGGAGCGCACTGGCTGCCGGCCCCGCCCCCGGGAACTATCGAACAGTCGTGTAACCGCTAACATTTCAGGCGGTCACATGACTACTCAGTCACACGCTATCTGGCATCCCTGTGGAGAACCCAAGTTTAGTTTTAAACCCGACTGGGGACCAGTGAAACTGCCGTAAATTTGTGCTTCTGCTTACACTGACTTGGAGAGTGTGTGTGTGTGTGTGTGTGTGTGTGTGTGTGTGTGTGTGTTTCAAACCAGCTCAGCGTTGGCCTACCTCGTCTGTCCTGGAAGCCGGTGGGTAGCTAACGCTCCTTGACCGCAGGAGGAGCAGAGTTAGGCCAGCACTGACTGATTTCGACCCTCCCACCTGTCGGGGATTATCAGGAAGCAGAGATCCCCAGCCCTTCGAAAGGACCCACAATGCACTCCTTCCGCCCGGTAGGCCCTGACAGAGAGGCCTTGAAATCCGCACCGTTATGACGTGTTGGAAAGCTTTGTGGGGTTGACCCTGGAGGGCTGAGGAAGCACAGCAAGTGGCGTATGTTATGTTACATAGTTGTACAAGGGTGTAAAATAGACGCGTTATAATCTTCCTCCTCCAAGACCTGTGCAGAGGGATTGGGTAGGGTTGTGCTGGCAGCTCTGGATTGAGGGACGTGAGAATAGTAACAACTAAAATCGTGAAACACCCTTTCCCAAGCAGTGTTTCTGGGAAGCACGCGGCATGCGCGCTGTTCCTCCAAAAGGCGCCGTTCCAGAGGTACTCCTGGCTAGGCTGGCAACACGCAGCGAAGGCTGGAGAGGCAGACAGCACGACGCCAACCTTTCGCACATCCTCTGCCGCTGTCAGAAGTGCCCATGGCTCGGAACGCCATGTTCTGTGCTGTAGCCAGCGCTTTAAATGCCCCCAGCGTTTTCCTCTCTGGGCGCATGTACGCCGGGGTGCTGGAGGGGTGGGTGTGGCCAGTTAGCAGTCAGGGAAGGGTGGCAGCAACCCCGTTCGTGATTAAAGGCATTATTTTGGGAAAATAGAAATCTGCAATTCCTCCCTCGTGGCAGGCTGGCTTAGTGAGCTCTCTATTGCTGTGTTAATGGGGAAAAAATTATACAATCATAGAATCCTAGCACAGGAAGGGACCTCGAGAGGTCATCAAGTCCAGTCCCCTGCCCTCACGGCAGGACCCAGCACCGTCTAGACCAGTGGTCTCCAACCTTTTTACACACAAGATCACTTTTTGAATTTAAGTGCATTCCAAGATCTACCTCAAACTCAAATATCCTTGCCCCGCCTCCTTTGTGCTCCTTTGCTCCGCCTCTCTCTGTGGCCCCGCCCCTGCTCACTCCATCTTCCTCCCTCCCAACACTCATTTTCACCAGGCTGGGGCAGCGGGTTGGGTGCAGGCTCTGGTCTTGGATTAAGGGATTTGGAGTGTGAGAGGGGCTCTGATCTGAGCTTGGGGCAGGCAGCTGGAGGGGTTCTAGGTGCAGGCTCTGGGAGGGTGTTTGGATGCATGGGGGCTCCGGGCTAGGGCAGGGGCTTGGGATGCAGTAGGGGGTTCATGACTGGGGTAGGGGTTCAGGATGTGGACTACAGCTGGGCACCACTTGGCTCCTGGGTGATGCTGCAGTGAGACTAAGCCCCTGCCCCGACCCTGCACCACTCCCAAAAGCAGCTAACAAATTTGCTCTATCCCTAGTCCTGTTGTGCCCCTCTGCTCTGTGGAGATAGGGTACAGGGTGGGTTAAGGGGGCACCTTGACATCAGCACTCATCCTCTCCCCTGCCCTGCCCTGCACAGCAAACAGGAGGCTCCTGGGGAAACAGCTCCAAGGCAAAGGGCAGGAGATGCGCAGCAGTGGGAGAAGGAGTAGCTGAAGTGCTGGCACTTGATAGCCATGTGGCCAAACCAGTCAGGATCACCTGTCAGAGGCTCCAAGATCTGCCAATAGATCCCGATCGACTGGTTGGTGACCACTGATCTAGACCATCCCCGATAGATGTCTGTCCAACCTGCTCTGAAATATCTCCAGTGATGGTGATTCTATAATTTATTCCAGCGTTTGACCACCCTGTCAGGCAGGAAGTTTTTCCTAATGTCTCACCTAAACCTCCCTGGCTGCAATTTAAGCCCACTGCTTCTTGTCTATCCTCAGAAGCCAAGGAGAACCATTTTTCTCCCTCCTCCTTGTAAACACCCTTTTAGGTACTTGAAAACCGCTATCCTGTCCCCTCTCAGTCTGCTCTTTTCCAAACTAAACAAACCCAGTTCTTTCAGTCTTCCCTCACAGCTCATGTTCTCTAGACCTTTCATCACAAATGACTCTGTTTAATAGAAACGCTTGGAATACCAATGAGGCTGTCTGGTCTCACGTTCAACGATGGCATACTTGTAGCAGTTTAGTATGTCTATTAACCCACCACATGCATAGGTTAGGATGTGGGGAACACGTGGGCCAAATCTGCCCCCACCTCCCCTCCAGCTTACTTTGATCCAACCCACGGCAAGGTTCAGCGCTTCCGTCCACAGCAGGGTGATCTCTTCTAAAAAGATGTCTCCTGTTGTGGGTGTCCCTGAGTCCCAACCCCCCTGTCTCCTCCCAGGGCTGGAGGGGAGGGCTGGCTTAGCCTCAATGCCCCGAGTTGAGTGTGAGTGAGGCGCGTGTCTTGTTTGCTTGTTTCTCAGTTGGGAGCTAGGTCCGGGAGAATTTTTTTTTGCACTTCTCACTTGTGTGTGGGCCCCCAGCTGATGGGACAGTGGTCCCTGACCCGAAAACAGGTTCCCTGCCCCGACTTACCTGGTTAGTCACTTGAATAATTGATGCCCCGCGTGACCTCTTTGGGTTCAGGGTGTGTTAGTTTCACTGAATTCTGCTACTCTGCCATCTTGTGCGTGTATGTCTATAGGCCTGGTTTGGGTATGATTGTAGTGAGTATAGACGCACAAAATGAAAAGCAAATATGTGGCATGGCTAGATTATTACGTCATTATTTAGGCCCCTCGATACATGACCTGTGGTTCAAAAATGCTGAGCACCCACCAGCTCCTGCAGGAGGCATATAACTTCAGGCACCTATTTTTGAAGGCTTTGGCTGTGTCTACACTTAAAATGTTACCACAGCACAACTGTAGTGCGCCGGCACCCCCTTCCCCGCCGGGAGGGGCTCTCCTGTTGGTAACCCGCCTCCCTGAGAAGCAGTAGCTCAGTCGATGGAAGAATTCTTCTGCCGACTGAGCGACGTCTCCATGGGGACTGAAGGTGGCTCACCTACCCCTCTCGGGGGGGGTGAATTTTTCACAGGCGGACTTAGCCCGTAAAACTGACCTAATTTTCTAGGGTAGACCAGGCCTTAGTCACTTTTGGGGGAGACCTTCAAAGGGACCAAGAACAGTCTGGCGTTCAGCTCCCACTGGAAGTCAACTGGGCGTAGATGTTTGTTCCTGTGGGGGGCACCCCGAGCTCTGGCTTGAAGGGGAGGAAATAGGGGACCCAAGCATGGCGGGAGGGGAGAATGTGGGAGCACACAGAGCCCCAGATGTGTGGGGGGGGAGGGAAATGGGGGACACACAGAGCCCCTGGTATTAAATTGTTTTCCATCCGTGTGCGGAATGAATTATGTTCTGTGTCCCAAGTGACCGAGGTGATGTGGGGATAGGCACCCCCTGAAGCAATTCATTCTTTTGTTTGTTTTAAACCTGCTACCTATTCATTTCATTTGGTGACCCCTAGTTCTTATGTTATGGAAACAAATCTTTTACATCTCTCTTCACATGGGACTCGTTCCAAACCCCTCATCATTTTTGTTGCCCTTTTCTGAACCTTTTCCAATGCCAAGAGAGTCTCTGCTTTCATTAAAAAATCGGTCCTAGCCCTCATGATCATGGAGGAAAAACTAGAAACATGTGATCCATGTGTAATTTAAAGACACACACCCCTCCCCAGCAATGGAGGGCAAAGTGAAAAGACCTACAATGTATTGTTTTTGACGGTCTTGTGACTGTTTTTTGTAAGCCAATCACGATGGTTTTGAATGCTTGGGTACCAGCTGTCTCTTGATCTGTTCTTATACATCCGTATGTTAACTCTTCTGCTTTTTTCATCTCACCCATCCTAGTCATTTCATATTCGGAGGGTCCAGACTTTTTTTTGGAGCGGGGATGATCCCTCTACTCTCCAAGTATTGAAGTCTTAGGAAACTGGGCTGCTCAGTTGTGATGTGTAACGGAAAAGGGCTACTTCCAAGATCAGTGTTTTTAAGAAGAATTCCATTTCTGTTCCCACGGGCCGTAATGCAAACTCTGTGTCAACTATTCATAGATCTTTACAGTGTACAGATCAGTTTTATTATACTTGGCTACGGCAGCAAGACAGTAAATTCCGGCTGTTGGCAGATGCCAGGGAAATATATTTATAACTGTATTCCTTTCCTTTAGTGGCATCAGGTTTTTTTTTTATTTAATATAAACTGCGCTGTGCTTTCTTCTATGCTATTTTGTTAGGCAGAACTTTTCCACATGGCCAGCTCCAGCAGAACATATTGTACTAATGAGGAAGCATTCGCAATTCTAATTAATTACAGGTCTCTCTCTCTTTGGTTTTGCTGAACTGGAGAAGTCCGTATTCTCTCTAGATGATCCTCCGGTGACTTTTTTGAAGGTGTTCAGATGCTGTGTGTGTAAATACCCATATTCTAAGGAAACCCAGCTTCTGAGAGAGGAATGCTTGCTTCAGATGACTTCTTATTCTCTTTTAAAATTAAAAGCAGAGTGGGTACCCGTTTTAAATGTGGATTAATATGGAGTTGATGATACTTGAATTGTAGTCACATCCTGAGGCTTTGTGCCCGGTGCTGTACAGACATGGTCGGAGACATTGTAAGCTCTTGGAGCAGGGACCATCAACGGACAAGACGGGTGAAGAGTGGGGAAGGGAAATCAAGGCACTGAAGGGAGATCATATTGCGACTCACCTACTCTACCGATCCTCCCTCTACCTGGATAATACAGCCCATGGAAGAAGAGGAGGAGGCTGCTGTGAATGCCTGTAGTAAGGGGGCCTTGGGCAGCCCGGCCCCCCACGCTGCCGGCCTGGGGTTCTTTGCAGTGCCCCATTCGAAGTAGGCCCCACAAATAATCACACTGGCTCTGAATGTGAGGTGAATTTAGTAGCTAACATGTTAATTGCTACTCCTGCAAAGTTACTTAGCTCCTAGTATAGACAAAGATAGTTAAATTGGTTTAAAACAATCGTTTTTTTTTTTTTTTTTGGTGGACAGTTTTATTTATTTTTAATATCTCTGTCTCTCTCTCTCAAAAAAAGTTGGATTTTCAGTGAAAAACCCAGGCTGGAAACTCTTTTTATTATAACACCAATGTTTGAAAATTGATAACTGGAAAGTTTAACCTAAAGCCAAATCATTTTATAGAAAACCCCAAATTCTTCACCTTTTTTTTTTCTTCTTGTTGGTTCTTCCCTGCAAAACTGGGAAAAGTTAATTGAAAATGGAAACTTTTGTTTTGCTCCAAGAGGCATTTTGTCCCAAACACCGACGAACATTTTGACAGGCTCCGAAAGACAGTTTAGTTGTTTAAAAACAGTTTAGGAACATAAGAACGGCCAGGCTGAGGTCTATCTAGACCAGTATTCTGCAGAGGACTACCAATAACCCTGCAGTAGGCAGATGTGGGCTCATCTGTCCCACACAGGTCACATGCTGGTCGCCCCTATTTAAAGATTAGCTTACGCCCCGACGGACACGGTGTGCGCTCTCTTCAAAAGAGCCTTCTCTGTTAGGATAGCTCTGTGTATTCTTGATTGCCCTACAAACAACGTTAAAGACAAATTCAACCATTAGCATGGGAAGTAGGGGTTCAGGAGGTGCTACAGCACCCCAGGTTTTGCAACTGGCTTCCCCACACTTGGGGGCTGGCCCCTCTGCCGGCTCCTCCAGCTTGGGTAGCCCTTGGAGTGTCCTGCTAGCCCCACATGCTTTGCCGGCCTCCTGGGGTCCTGCCAACTCTTGGGGTCCTGTCAGCCGGCTGCCTCACAGGTGCCACCAGCCCTTGGGGTCCCTCTGGCCCTGCCACAGCCTGCCAGCCCCAGGGTCCTGCCACCCTCCCAGGGCTCTGCAGCTGCCCCCAGTGGTGGTCTCAGCCTCAGGCGGCGATGGTGGCCAACTCTCCCGGACTGGATGGACCAGACGTCATTTGCAGCAATGGAGTCTGGTCCGGGAGAGATGGCAACTCAGTCCCAGCCAGTCTGAAGGGGGTGCAGCTCGGCACCCCCAGCCCAGAAATAGTTCCAGTGCCTCTGAATTCGACATCTATGGATAAACCCCCGAAGTACACTTCTGCTTTGGAAAGCGTCCGCACCAAGGGCCCCTCTTACTCAAAAGGCCCTCTTCCTGTTTGTCCTCCAGGGTCCTCTCCTCCTGAGTAATGCAGGGGTTCACAAGCACCTTTACACCCCCTTCTGATAACAAAATGTCCAATATAACCCCAAGAGTGGAGGGCTGATGCCTGAGCCCCACTGCCCCGAGTGTGTGTGGGGAAACTGAGCTTCAGCTTTGGTCCTGGGGCTCAGGGTTCATCCCCAGCTACCAGCAAGTCTATATTATCCCAGTGACCCCAACCCACACGTTGAGAAGCTGTGGTCTAACGTGAGGTTTTACTGCCTGTCACCCTCTGAGTCAAAGCCGGCCGGGAGACTGTTCCTATCAGGCTTTGCAGCCTCAGCTAGGTTCTGCCTAAAGGATCATCAGGGCTGCTCCTGATGAGTTAGAAAGGACCCTGTCTGATGTGCAGATTCCAGGCTGAGCATGCAGCAGCTAAGAAAAAGACCAATCTTTTGAAAAAGAAATGCAAAAGAAAAAGACAAATGCAAAGTGCTCCACTTAGGAAGGAACAATCGTTTCACACATACAGAATGGGAAGCGACTGTCTAGGAAGGAGTACGGTAGATCTAGGGGTTATAGTGGACCACAAGCTGAATATGAGTCAGCAGTGTGATGCTGTTGCAAAAAAAGCAAACATGATTCTGGGATGCATTAACAGGTGTGTTGTGAGCAAGACACGAGAAGTCATTCTTCCGCTCGACTCTGCGCTGGTTAGGCCTCAGTTGGAGTATTGTGTCCAGTTCTGGGCACCGCATTTCAAGAAAGATATGGAGAAATTAGAGAGGGTCCAGAGAAGAGCAACAAGAATGATGAAAGGTCTAGAGAACATGACCTATGACGGAAGACTGAAGGAATTGGGTTTGTTTAGTTTGGAAAAGAGAAGACTGAGGGGGGACATGATAGCCGTTTTCAGGTATCTAAATGGGTGTCATAAGGAGGAGGGAGAAAACTTGTTCATCTTGGCCTCTGAGGATAGAACAAGAAGCAATGGGCTTAAACTACAGCAAGGGAGGTTTAGGTTGGACGTTAGGAAAAACTTCCTAACTGTCAGGGTGATTAAACACTGGAATAAATTGCCCAGGGAGGTTGTGGAATCTCCATCTCTGGAGATATTTAAGAGTAGGTTAGATAAATGTCTATCAGGGAGGATCTAGACAGTATTTGGTCCTGTCATGAGGGCAGGGGACTGGACTCGATGACCTCTCGAGGTCCCTTCCAGCCCATGATGGTATGACTCTTTTGTACTTCCGGTGGGAAGCCGTAAATCCAGAGGCCGAACTAGGCGGCTCTGACAAAGTCACTTTTCAGAGTAGCCTCACGCCTTCGCTCCTAAGGCGACGCTAGGTGACTGCATTCTTGCACGTCAATATTATCCCCCAGGTGCTCTGCCTCTCCCTACGCTCCCCGTCCAGCCTTCACTAATGACATCTCTTTGCATTTCAAGGTGCCTGAGCCAGCGGGACATATGGTGCCTCGCCACAGAACGTTAAAAATCTCTCTCGGTGCGACATATGCCGTGTGTCCCTGAGCACGAGGGGGGCTAATTGCTAAAGGAACATTAATAACCGAAGCGGGCGGTGTGCGTGCTGCGGAGGGTTCTGCTGCCAGCACCAGGCGGGCGAGTGCCGGCATTCGCAAATGGGTTAATAATTAGATTGGAAATAAATCGAGTTGCGATGTGAGTAACTCCAAACTAGATAATTTCCGAATAGTTTGGCTGATTACTAATTAGATCCGCCGGCACGGGGGGATTTGAATTATTCATGATGGGCTGGAAACGGCGGGTAATTCATTTGTGCTCATCTCTGCAATGAATCTGAAAATTGTTTATTCCTTCCCCCCCCAGCCACCCCATCCACCCCAGATGATGTGCTAAAAAATTATCCCTAATTTTAGTTGTAATGCTTTGGGGATCACAAGATTTGAAAAAGAAAAACGTGGCAAACATGTCAAGACACATTCAAACAAGGATTTTGCTGCTTATTCCATAGGTTTGGGTAGGTCAGACGAGCACCGGAGTGTCTGAGGGCTTATCCAAACTATTATATTATTCGTTTATTTCTGTGTTGACAGCACCTTGAGCTGCCAGGAACAGATCAGGGCCTGGGGTTGTTAGGTGCTATATGTATTACAAAGAGCCTAGACTCAAAGTGAAACAAACACAAGAGAAGTGGTTGTCATCATAGAATCGTAAACGGTTATCAACTAGTCCAACCCCCTGCCCAAAGCAGGACCAACCCCAACTCAATCAACCCAGCCAGGGCTTTGTCAAGCTGGGACTTAAACACCTCTAGGGATGGAGATTCCCCCCCTCCCCAGGTAACCCATCCCAGTGCTTCCCCACCCTTCTAGGGAAAGAGTTTTTCCTAATATCCAACCTAGACCTCCCCCACTGCAGTGTGAGCCCATTGCTCCTCATTCTGCCATCTGCCACCACTGAGAACAGCCTCTCTCCATCCTCTTTGGAACCCCCTGCAGAGAGTTGAAGGCTGCTGTCAAATCTCCTCACTCTTCTCTTCTGCAGACTAAATAAGCCCTCAGCCCTTCCTCATAAGTCATGTTCCCTCGTGCCCTAACCATTTTCATTGTCCTCTGTTGGACTCGCTCCAATTTGTCTACCTCCTTTGTGTAGCGGGGGCCCAAACTGGACACTATACTCCAGATGTGGCCTCACTTGTGCTGAATAAAGAAGAATAATCACTTCTCTAGATCTGCTGGCTATGCTCCTCCTAATGCACCCTGATATGCCATTAGCTTTCTTGGCAATGTATCTCGCTTCTTGTCCATTCTAATCCCTAGGTCCTTTATTGCAGAACTGCTGCTTAGCCAGCCGGTCCCCAGCCTGTAACAATGCTTGGGATTCTTCTGCCCCAAGAGCAGGACTCTGCACTTGTCCTTGTGGAACCTCATCAGATTTCTTTTGGCACTTTCCTCCAATTTATCTAGGTCACTCTGGACCCGATCCCTGCCCTCCAGCATAGGTACCTCTCCCCCTAGCTTAGTGTCTTCTCAAACTTGCTGAGGATGCAATCTATCTCCTCATCCAGGTCATCAATGAAGATGCTGACCAAAACAAGACCCAGACCTGGGGCACGTCCCTTTATACCAGCTTCCAACTAGTGATCGAGCCATTGATCAGTATCCATTGAGCCCGATGAGCTAGCCAGCTTTCTGTCCATCTTGTAGATCATTCATCCCAGCCATGCTGCTTTAACTTGCTGGCAAGAATATTTTGGGTGACTGTATCAAAAACTTTCCTGAAGTCAAAGTATATCATGATCTGCTGGTGCCCCTAGATATTTGGGGCTGCCACCCTAACTCATGTTGAGCAGCATCTTACTTTGGGGAGTAACCTCATTGAAATCAAGGAAGTAAGGTACGAGTGTCGTGAACAGGCTGGCAAGATCGGTCCCGCAGAAAGTATTAAAAGCAAAGGATTTAAAATATAGAACATTCTGTGTGTGTGTGTGTGTGTGTGTGTGTGTGTGTGTGTGTGTGTGTGTTTGCTCCTCTCCCTCCCTGGCATGTTTAATTGCATATTTTACACTCAGTCCCTTTTCTCCTTGACCTTAGAACTCCAGAGAGAACGTCTTTTCTGCACTCCATAAATGACAGTCAAAATACCTGATATGGCGAGTGTGCGCTTTATGAAAAGTGATACGGCATCAGTCATAATTAACCCAGATGTCTCTGTCACGGGCTGGGGCTGACCCCATCGCATCTGGTTTCCTGTTGGAAAATGCATCCGTGGATGTCGGTTGAGACTGATCTCTAGGCAACAGAGCTGTTAAAAGACGAATGATCTGTCACTCAGGAAGATGTGCTGGCTATGGGAACAATCAGGCACAGCCATACTTTGTCTTATTACTTTCTCCTCCCCTTCCCGGCTTCCTTTATTTCTTGGATTGGCTTGCAGGTTGGCATCTGCTTTTAAAGCCTGTTGAAAACCGCCATGGGGAGTGGGAGGTGGGTGGGAGTGCCGTGGTGATTTTTTTGAGTTGACTCTCCATTCTGGGTCCTTCTTGTTGGTTTCTCAAAGAAAACGCTGTATCCTTAGCATTGGAGAGCTGCCCTTTGAAACAAATGGCCATGCTGTTTAGGGCCCATGTCAGAGGTGCTGGGTGTCTGCGTTACAGAACAGTCACGGAGCCGAGTGTAGATGAAGACGTCTTGTCCAGGGGCTGGTTATGTGGGAGGACAAGAGACTAGAGGAGGAAGACTCTGTTTACACAGAGAATCGAGCTATTTCTCTTCCAGGCGTGTCTAATAATACTGCGGTACCGGAGTGCTTCAGACATGGATGAATGTATCTTTAAGCTCTCCTGGGAGGTCAGAGAGGAGTAGTCCCTTTTGAGAGGCAGGAGAAATTGTCAAAGTGATGTGCCTGAGGCCAGAGCCCAAGCGATAGCGCAGGACTCCCCAGGGCGGCAACACCGAAACTCCTCTGAGAAATGTCAGCTGAAACGTGTAGGTTGAAGAAATGTTGGTTTTGCTGGGGAAGGTTTGGAACCAATTAAAAAAAACGTGTTTTGTTTGGACTTTAAATATCGTATTGTTTGGGCTGGTCTGTTTCAAGAACGTCTGGGGGGTGGTTGAGATGGGAAAAGTATTGCCCATTCTTGGGCGTATCCACTCATTCCTAGAGCCTCCAGCCAACCTCCTTCCATCTCCTGCTGCATGCACCCTCAGTCCATGTGGCATGTCCTCTCTCCTCCCCAAGCTCTCCTAGCTCCATGTCTTCCACCTCTCCTCTGTCCTGCCCTGCCCTGCCACGCCTTCTCAGCCCGATGTCTCTCTTCAACCCCAGCTCTTTCCTTGTCTTTGTTCCTCCATTGTTCCATCTGCTCTGCGGTGCCCTAGCAACTACAGCTCATTCCCTTGCCTTTCGTCTCAGGCTACACCCAGCAAGACCCCCGTAGCTATCGCATTGTGCCTCTGACCCTCACACTGCCCCCCTCCTCTCCAAGGCCTTGCTCTCTTCCCTGAAAGGAGGATGGGTCTCTCAGCCCCTGTGGAGCATGGGTAAGAATGCAGTTTAGTGGGGCAGGAAGGCTGAACCAGTCCCTGGGTGGGTTACAATAAGCAGTGAGGTACAGTTTAGAGCTCTGTTCAAGGCTGGAGCACTGTTACTACACGTTTCCATCACCCGTTCCAGAGTCCCCTGATCCAAACCACCCTCTGCCACCCATTCCCACGTCTCTCCCCGGCAAGAGAAATACTGAGAGAGACCCAGGTATGTTTTTCAAAGCATCCAAGTGACGTAGGAGCCACAATTTTAAAAATGGGACTGAGGCTTCTAAGCCACTTGGGGTAGTTTTGAGACTTTTACCCACTATCTAGCAAGAAGCAGGAGCCACAGAATTCCTTGGGACTTTTCCAGATTATGACTTACCCACCTGAGAAGGTTTCTAGCATGGCACGACGCAATTCTTTACTCTTGAGATCTTCGTCGTCGCTGGTGGGACAATTCCATCTTCTCCTTGCATCCAACTGCATCAAAGTGTTTTTAAAATTCTAAGCAATTTTTTAAAAAAAGGTAAAATCTACATACTTACAAAATCTATTTTCTCTCCCAAAACATTCTTGGAATCTGTAAAGAGCTAAAACGGCAGCTCTTGTGGATTTAACATTCCAACAAATCAAATCAGGTGTATCTAAACCCAGCTAAACATCTTTCTTGAGAATATTGGACATCGTGTGTTTTCCTAGCTGTAAAGTGAGTGATGGATTCAATACTGTTTTGCAGAACATTTTTGCTGGGCATAGTTTGCACGTGTTCCAAAACAGAATACAGGTTGTCTTGCATTTTGACACCTTCTGTTGAGTCCCCCGCCACATACTCCAGTAAGGATATGTGTAGATTTTTTTGGCCCTCTTGCCAAAGAGATGAAAACGTCCAGCCCAGCATTCGTCTGCAAGATGTAACATTGAAATGAACGTTCACGAAGCAGCTGTGTCTACTGGCAGAGGCCACCCGCGCGCTGCTAATTCTCCCCACCCCTCTTCCAGAGGCTTTCCTGTCTTTATGAAATATTTGTCAGTGTCAAACATCCCTCTCCACCTGCCCAAGCCCGCATGCAGGACACCCCATGCGACACCGGGAGAGACACGAGATTATTTGTGCACGGAATTTAAGATGCGGTGGGATTCACTCCTCTTTGGGTAGCTCTTTGCCCACACACGAAGGCCATTTGAGCAAGTGACTTTCAGGAACTATGGACCGTGAAGTCAATCGCAGTTTTGTCTGCCTAAGTGCACCATGATGAGACAGTTTGTTCCTCCTTTTGCCTTCATTCAGAAACATGATGGCTTGAGATCTTTTTGGATTTAGTCGGTGCTGACCTGGATCATATAGAAAACAGTGTGGTCAAATTGTACATGGTTTTTTGCCCCATGCAACTCCACTGACTTCAGCAGAGCCACGAGAAGTGTGAATTAGCACCAATCTGGCCAACCGTTTTTAAAGTGCACACTATTTTTCTTGTTTTGCTATTCATATCTGACTAGCATCTTTATTCCGGTTCCAAATCTTCTTTACCTGGTGGCTATTTTGTAAGCCTATTTCTGCTCACTGTTCTAGTTTTTCCACCCTTCGGTGAGTAGTTCTGCATTTAATTCCTGCAAAATCAGTTGCAGTTTCATTCAGAGGGCCTTCTTTATACTGAAGGCACGTTACCTTTTTGGTTAATTTTGGAAGTACCATAGCTTAATTGCAGATGAATAAATGCCTTATTATGCATGTGCACATCCCCCTCAACATTTTCCTTGTCAAGTTTTTTATCTCATCCTTTAAGCTACAAATGAATCTGTCATGTGGCTGACTTTCAATCTTCTTGGTTGTCATTTGCTTTTTCATTTTCTCCCCTATCTTGAGTTTTTTTTTCTTTCCAGAGCTTCCTCCTTATTACCATGTACGGCAAAAAAAACAAACCATAAGCTTATTTTGTTCTGTCTCTTGTATCAACTAACTCTAGATCGCTTCAAAAATGACCCAAACTGAGACCCATGTTAATCAACAATTTGCTTCCCCTCAAACTCCTGCATAGAATGTTGTTTACATCTCACCTTGAGTGGGAAGAAGACGGTAGGCAGGAGTCCAGTCCAGATTACTCGTGTTAAATCATACCTTATTGAAATCAGTGGGACCGTGCGTGGAGCAAACCAAAGTGAGGGTAACTAAGTCCGGCCATAAGGCACAATTGACCTCTCTGTGGGTCCGATCCTCCGTTTGCATAAAGCAATGTAGGTTCATTGACTTAAATGGGGTATGCTGATCTATCCCAGCTAAAGATCTGTCCCGGTAGCTTCCTCGAGTAGTCCTTATATTGCATTATTTCGCTCTCAAACTTTGGGTAAGAGTCCCATTGAGATCAATGTCATTGCAGTATGTTGCTTTCTGGGAGTGAGCGCTACAACTGCGAGCCAGCTACCACGCGGTCTCACACATTTCAGCCTCGTTGGGAACTGTTGTTCCACTGACAGCTATTGTGGGAAGTCATGAGGAGGGAAGCAGTTCTGGGATGATCTGGGCGACTCCTGTGGCGGGCACAGAATACTGGATTAGGTCTAGCCCACAGGGAGGAGGCAACAGAGGTCGTGGAGTACTGAGGTGAGGCGCTGTTAAGTAGCATGTCGTGTAGGGCTGCCTTCAGCTTTCTCAGGGTCTGTCCCTAGCAAATGGCGCTAATGAAGCAAGAGGTCAGGAATCTATCCTCAGTACGTCTGCTGTGCCTAGCTGGAGGAGGCCATGTTTAGTAGCAGTGGAGATGTATCTAGAAGCTGCAAACTATCTTGTTTATAGCACAGGAGATGGTCTTGCTGGGAGGTGATGTTATGGAGGTGGCAAGTTCTTTGTTGCTTTTTCAGCTGCCATCGCACACGCTGAATGGAGGAACAACCAGCGGTAGGCTGGGGCTTTCTCCTGAGTGGTTACCAGGGATGTAGGACCCAGCAGTGTGTATCGATAGTGAACGTTGTTCCTTTCAATGTCCATTACGTTGCGTTTGTGAGCCCTGCTGTCCATAAGCCATTGAGTAGCCTGCTTAGCCTTCGCTCATGCTCCTTGACGGCTTGAGGTGTTGTACGATATTAGTTTCTTACGTGACCCATTGCATGTGGAGCCGCTGCTTCCAAGCCATGCTGCTACTGAGGAGCCATCCGGGCAGTAGCACAACTGTGGGTCCACTCCACACAACACCCTCTCTCCTCATTACTGAGTGCTGCCAGCCTCTTGACTCGCTTCTGTATTCTCCACCCCCTTCAGAGCTGCCTCACTTGTCTTGGAGCTTGATCTAAAGCCAGCTGAAGTCAAGGGGAGCCCGAAAGAATAAAACACGTTTTGTTGGTAATAAAAATATTGCTACCCTTTCTTCTATTTTACTCTCCCCACAGCTGACCACAAACTTTTCAATACATTTACTGCTATTAATCCCACGGAAACAAAGGTGAAGTCTATAGTAGACCGGAAGGTCAACTTAAGGTACACAACTCCTGCCTAAATAACGTAGGTGGAGTCAGCGTACTTAAGCCAAGCTTGGTGCCGTCTTCATAGTGGGATGTCAATGGGAGCAAATGCTCTTGTCGGCTTCTCTTACGCCTCATGGACCGGACACCTATTGCAGAGCAGGGACTTGAACATGGTCTCACGAGCGCCTGTCGTACCTGACTGTGACATCACAGGAATCGTGGCCACAGCAGCAAAGCACTTCCTGTTCCCTGGAGTTGGACTGTCCAGCTAGATTTAAAGAGATACAGACCTGTCAACGTAGCAGAGCTTTGCATTTCTCTATGTTGTGTAGCGGAACGGCTGTTATTCAAGGAAGCAGGCCACGATTTACACTGGAAAGCTATTACAGCGGGTGCATTCCCAACTCCAAGCCTTCAAAAATCAGGAGAGGGGCTGAAAAATCATGAGATTTCAAGAGTAAATTGTGCGTGTGTTGGGGGTGCGGGGGGAGTGGTTCTTTCGTCTGCCCTTCTGGTGTCTAAGCTTTTCAGGTTCTCCGACGGGCAGATGCTTGAAAACGTGAATCCGTGAGAATGAAAAACTTGCCTGTTTGTGTGTGGTTTAAAAAAAGGCTGATCTGTTCCCATCATCTCCTGACTTCAGGAACGTGGACACCACACATTGAGAGACGTGTCATAGTCACCAGATTAGCAACAAAGCAGTATGTACAGAATGTGCGGCAATGAATCTACCGGAGTGAGTCTGCATTAGCTGTCATGCATCGGCACTGGGTGGGTGGGTTTTCAGCACCCACAAGCCACCAGTAGGCCGCAATCCAGAAGGCAGCAAGCACCCACACCAGCAAAACCAAGGCAGCACCTTGCATCTCCTCACCCTTAGCACTCGCAGCCTGTAGTCCTTGCTACTGTCTACATGCCTCTCTCCACAATCACCCGGCTTGACCCAACTGAAAGAGATTAGAACAATACCCTTGCTTGGCAGTTCCATCCTGCAGCTCTAGCAGATGACAGTGTCTGGTTTTGTCTCCTGCTAGCACTGGCAGGCTGTCATTTCGGCTGACATGTAGCAATTTTGTCGCCGAGTCCCCAGATGACAAAGTTATTTTTGAGAGGACTAAATTCTGTTCAAAACCGCCAACATGCAGCGTGTGAACATTTCGCTGGTGTGGGTGGTTTCCCCGATTCTTGCTGCGTGTCTCCTTCTCTGCTGCTTCTGAGTGATTTCTTACTGGAGCGTCCTGAAGCCGGGAGACTTGCATAGGGGGCCGGCACAGCTGACCTCAACTGTTCAAACACCAGGAGTCTGGCTCTAAAAATGGTTTGATTTAAAACAAGCGAGATTTTTCAAAATAATATTTTGGGTCCGTTTTTATTTGTCTTCTGGCTTTGGAGCCTTGAATTTTTTTCCCACCCACGAGTGCAGGGGTTAGCAACTTTCTTTGTTTCTTTTTTGAAGCTGCTAGCTGAAGTTTTGTGGTGTTTCACATGACTCCAGAAGTCGAGGCATTAAGGAAACACTAAATATTGCCAAGCTTGGCAACTTGTGATTTCATTATAATGCTGACTCAACTTTCCTGCTGAGAGCTTCAATCTGAGCTCTGTGGGACTTGCCTTCTTGCTTACCTTACTGGCTGTTTATATATAATCATAGATGATAGATCAGCCTTGCATTATTTATGTTGTAATTTTTATTCCATAACATTTGTTGGTTTGCTCGGAGACAAAGCCCAGTAACAGATCTGGAAAACTTTTCAAATCAATATTTCTGGCAATCCAAGTGATGCCAATTAAGCAAGCAAAATTAAATGCTCAAACTGCTAATCTAGTCCATCTTGACAATGTGCCCTTCTGTCTGTAAAGGTGAGATTGTTAACACACAGTAATTAAAAACAGCAGGGTGAATGATGCTCGCTGAAAATCATCCTTTCTATCCGCCGGGCAGTGGTGTAGCTAAGGGAGGTCTGGAACTCCAGATTGTATCTTTTTCTTAGATGGGAACTGGTTCACAATATCATTCCTTATCTTTTCAGATTGGCTTAGAGATGCATAATGTGTACAGATCCTGAAACTCCATGGGAGGGGGAAGCAGCTGCTCCCTTTCTGCACCAGGCAGAGAAGTGGGGGTAAGGAACTTGCCTAGCAAGTGAGTGTGAACAAGACTGTTAATTCTGGCATCCGTTCCCAGGAGTTGGCAGAGCTGCAGACACCCTGGGACTGGTGTCAGTCAGTACATCTGAAATGGCTCTTTCCTATGTCCTTGGGGAGTGATTGCATTGCATTAGATCACGCAGCAGTTGTGTCCACGTGTGCCTGTTGTGCACAATGGGTCGGCGGAAGCGGCTTTATTTTCTAGCATTTCAGTGTGTATACTCCTTAGGGTGTGCCTATTGTATGTTGCTACAGATCCATGCTGAGAAGGAAATCACTGTTTGCCCTTCGGCAGCCACGCTGTCGAAAAAGGCTGAATATTTGTCTAGCTGAACAGGTCAGGGAAGTCTGGGTGCTGGCAGCTTTAGTGGCAGTGTGGCCGGATGGGCAGGGCATTAGAATGGCAGTGTGGCCCAATGGGCAGAGCATTAGGATGGCAGTGTGGCCCAATGGGCAGGGCATTAGAATGGCTGTGTGGCCCTGGATGGGCAGGGCATTAGGATGGCAGTGTGGCCCGATGGGCAGGGCATTAGAATGGCTGTGTGGCCCAATGGGTAGAGCATTAGAATGGCAGTGTGGCCCGATGGGCAGGGCATTAGAATGGCAGTGTGGCCCGATGGGTAGAGCATTAGAATGGCAGTGTGGCCCGATGGGCAGGGCATTAGAATGGCAATGTGGCCCAAAGGCAATCTGGGGATATGGATTCTGTCCTCCGCGTGGCCCCAGACTTGCTGGGCAGGGCATTAGAATGGCAGTGTGGCCCGATCAGGGCAGAAATGGTCTCTTCCAGGTCTTTGTACAGCACCTAGCATAATGTGGCCCGATCTCGGTTGAGGCCTCCGGTGTGACTGTATTCGGAGGCGGAGAGGCTATGTAAGAGTACTGAGAATGCTGAGACGGGTTTTATAGACAGGGCGGAGGCAAGTTCCTATCACCGTGTTTTCCGTCTTCAGTCACGTTGTGTCCGCGTCGCTGCTGCCTGGTGTCCTGCACGTAAGAGGGGGAGGAGGGGGAGGGGTCTATTTGCTGAACGTGCTGGCCTGGCCTCGTGTACGAAGATTTGGTCACCCTACTGGTTTCCCCGTGTGACTGTTTGCTTGTGTGCAGAGTAACAGCCCTCCAACGCCGGTGCTTTTCGTGGGCAGGCTGTTTTTTTGACACAGACACAGACACACACCCACCGTCAGGGCCCGAACTTGGAGTCCATGGGAACGGAGCGAGGCCAATCCTGGGAACAGATGAAAATTCCGTCTTTAAAATGTTGAGGGATGTTTTCAACAGCACCTCTGGGGTTTAGGAGCACAGGCCCCGGGGACTTCCAGGGAGGCTTGTGCTCCTAAACCCCTTAGGTGCTTTTGAAAACGTCCCTCTTTACTAATAGGACATCTCTGCTTGATACTTTATGGTCCCACTCCTGCAATCTGCTATGCAGCCACAGCTCTGTGCTCACGGGCAGTCCCGCTGGAGTCAATAGGACTGTGTGAGTAACATTTTCCCGTGTGTGTGGGTGTGTGTGTGTGTTTGCAGGCTTGGGGCCTTTGAATCCAGTCCTATATGCACGGAGTGAAATGGGGCTGGGATCAGGGGGTCTAGCGGGGGAGTGGTACCTGTGCCCACGAAAGCTCATGGTCCCATCTACATGTTTTGTTAGTCTTCAAAGTGCTACCAGACCATTTGTTGTTTTTTAAGTTTAATTATTTACCAGTCACACTCCTTCTTTGCTCTTATCTTAGGGCCTTTAGACAGTAGATCCTAAAGTGCTTTACAAAGAAAGTCAGTATCGTTATCCCCACTGTGCAAATGGGGGAAACTGAGGCACAGCGCCCGGTGATTTGCCCAAGGTCACCCTGCAGGCCAGTGGCAAGAGACTGTGCTACCTTGGCAATCTTAAATTGTCCCCTTAAAATAGAATTACATTGCCCAGTGGCTAAGAAGATGCTGGTTTTGCTGAGGTTTCCTGATGCGAGCAAACTCCACATTTCTCAGCACGGTTGCCTGGCTGGCTTTGCAGTACTTCCCTCTTTCTCTCCTGGTGGGGAACAAACCAATATCATTAGTAGCTGTTCAGACTTGTCTCCTGCTGCTTTGCCTGCAGAAATACTAGCAGGGACTTGCCTGTTGGGCTCTTTGATTGTTTATAAACCGAGGTCAGGTCTGTCTGTCTATTCCTGGATGTCAGTATTTTTCCACGGAAGGAGACTCAATCAATTCCAGATTTATGACCATTGACAAACACCACCAAGCGTCCACGCTGCATCTGAGGCCCTAGCAGTGCAGATGTTTGATCGGGGAGGGGGTTGCTGAAAGAAATGTAAACTGCAGCTCTGAATGCCTGCAAATACTGCTGTAAGATAGGGGTGGCTTCCTTTGCAGCGAGGCAAGAGAGATTCCCCAAGAAATCCATACACAGTGAAACTGATTCATTGGAATGATTGCACTGACATTTGGGACTAATATTACAGTGCAGCAGGGTAAAGTTAGCAGCAATCTTTGCAAAAGGGATTTATTGTTAATACCAATTGATTATATTTAGGGTTGTCATCTTTCTAACGTCTGGTAACTGGTCCTCAATGCCCCTCCCCTACCCCATGTCTTCTCCCCAGTGGGGGGAAAAAAATAGAGCTCATGGTTCGTCAAACGGTACCTGGACGCACAAGCTAAAGCCCAGGCTGTTTAGAGGAAAACGGGATGGGGAACAACTCTATTTGTAAAGTGCCAAAAGTACGTACAGAGCTTCCCAGAGTCCAGCTATTGGATCTGCGGTGGGGACCCCTGAACCTAGGGGAAGTTCTTCTGACTTCTCTGGGACTCGGTGCTGGTCTAAAGATCCCCCTTCAGGACTGCAAACTGTTCCAGGAACAAATCTTCACGAGTCAACAAATCTTGGCAAGTCACTTAGCCTCCTTGTGCCTCAGTTCCCCCTCTGTGCAAAGAGGATGAATACATTAAAAAAAGAGAGGTGTTCAGATCCTCCCGTATAGGCATCTCTGTGAAATCTGGTCTAATTGTCCCGGGGAGATTTGTGGTGCCATTTTGCAAGACTGAACATGATGCCTGGCAGCGCAAGTGAAGATGTTAAAAGCCATTTTCGTGAATTGTTGGAAAAGCCAAAGGAAGAGGCAGCCCATCTTCTCCAGCCGAAGCACATGGCCTGCTTGGTTGCTGTGTGAGGTCTGGTCCACCCCTGCCACTCCGTGGCTTTAGGAGCGCTTTGCATTTACATACCATGTTACAAGCTTTACTGCATAATGCCCCGCCCCTATGAAATTCACACTCGGGGAAGTGAAGGCCAAATCACCCCATTTTCAGAGGGGCTGAGCCATTGCAGTTCTAGCTGACTTTGTGGCTACTCAGTCCCTCTGCAAATCAGACTGCTCTTACCTATGCTCCTAAATCATGGAGCAGCTCATAGAATGGAGTTTCCCTGTGGGAGTTTGTGGAAACTGAAGAAAACATATTTTTGTTTGCAGTTTTCATGGAAAATGTCAAATTTTGTGGCCCCCCCCCCCCCCCCAAAAAACTAAAAAAATTGAAATAGCTTGATATTGAAATGTTGCCTTACGGGAGTTGTTTTTTTGAGTGCCTCATGCTCCCAATCACATCTCTATAAGTTGGGCTTCCTGTTTGGATATATCTCCCATGATGCATTGCTTTCTGTGAGGTTTTTCAGTGGAAGAAAACCGAATTTTCCACAGACAGCAGAAACACTTTGGGAAAACGTCATTTAAATGTAAACCCAGTTTTCCGCCATAAAAATGATTCGTTGGACAATTTTCCTCCAGCCTTATTACAGAGCGCTCTGGAGACCTAATTCGAAGCGTTGGAAAGTCTTGGCCGGCCCTGAGGCACTCCGAATTGTTTTTGGTGAAATGTACAAAGAGCTTGAGGCTAACTTCAAGCACGTGACATACACTAAGCGACCACTTCAACCCAACGTTGGGCAGAATCTCATGTCGGTCTCTTCTTCTGCAGTCAGATCCACCGAGGAGAACCCTGGCACTGTGCAAAGATCTGTGGACATTGGTGGGGTTTCTGTGAAATCAATGTAAGGGGAAGGTGTCTTTATTTGCTTCCCCTCACCGGCTTGGAGTGCATTTGGTGGGTCTCAATGGAGCGGAGTTCTAGTTTTTCCTTTCCGTGTACAAGATTTCTGCTAGTCAAGTTCCTTTTAGCACAGAGTGCCAATCCTTTTGACCTTTGGAGAGCTCGCAGGGCAGAGCGCACCAACTTTAACGCCACCAGTGGTTTTGATAAATGCCGTGGAATGGAAAATGTAGAGCTACTGAGTATTTCTATGACTTTGTGCCATTTTTAAAAAATATGTCCTAACTAGATCTGTTGTAAAGCAGCCACCCCGGGCAGATTTACAGATGCATTTTGGTAGTAATAGGGCCCTATAATGATTATAAAACGATATAAAGCATTCTTAGCGTTCATTACCATGACTGTCCATTAATTCGCTATTCTCGCCTAATGCATTGGCAGTTGCAATAACGAGTCCCCGTGGCAAGAGAGAGATGAGCGCACTGAAATGTGATCTCGACTGGAGGGTGGATATTTTTGTTAGGAAAAGGACACTGCTCGTCTTCGGATGAAGGCAAATGCAGCCCCCCACCCCAGGTTCCGGGGTGCAGAGGACCCAGATAGAGCAGAACTGAGGTTGGTTTTACCGTGCGGGGAAAGTGGGACCAGCACACAGGGTGTGATGCTCCATGGTGACTTAGATCTCTCTGACCTGGGGCAGGTGTGGGACAAGGCAGGACTCGCTCAGGGGTTAGAAGATTTGCAGGTACATGGATCCAGCAGGCAGAGGCAGGGAGTGATATGGGGCCTGTGGTGCCCATTCTTCACCGAACTGGAGGAACGCAGGCCCGGGCCCAGCAGTGTTTGGGCTTAGAGCCATCCCATCCGTAGGGGGATTGGGGCAGCCACCCCAGGCTGTGTGTTTTGAAGGACCTTGTGATTCAGTGAGATGCAGGGTCCAAGGTGGCTTGAGGGGTTAGTTGGGGCCTGGCGGCAGCGAGAAACCCAGACCTGCCCGCCCTCTTTCTGCTCCAATGGTGGCGGGAGCTGGCAGGGCAGGCTGGGGCCAAGTCGCTTGCTGGTGCTGGTGCCAAGCTCCCCGTTAACTCCGCCCCCTGGCCACCGTAGACCCCGCCTCCCCCGATATCTTCTGGGTACCACAAAAAAAATTACGCAAACCTGACCCAGCAGCCTTCATCCCCATGCTGCGCACATGCCGGAGTCAGAAGTTATTCTGCAGGAACAGCTGCAATGGGGGGGAGGGAGGGAAGGGGAGTGTAGTCCAGTGGTTAGGGCACTGACTTAGGATGTGAGAGGGCTAGGTTGCAATCCCTGCTCTGCCACACACTTCCTGTGTGACATCAAGCAAAGTCACAGCTTCTCTGTCCCTCGGTTTTCTACCATCATCGCAAGGATTCGACTTTGCTCCCTCGCAGGGGTACTGGGAGGATAAATGCATTGAAGATTGTGACATGCTTTGAGGGGTACTGATAAAGGAGGTGTTACCAAGGCAACCACTTAGGTTGTGCTCCCTCGGCTAGGTGTGCGTCACAGTGTTGCCAGATCTTCAGAGGACCCTCCGTCCCTTGGGTGGTGGCTTGAACGTTTTTGAAAATCAGGCCATGAAACTCTTAATGGGAGCTGCTGGGTGGAGACCCAGCTTCACGGTGATGGCCAAGCTCCCGAAAATCTACCTGTTTAACAATGAGGTGCTTATGGTGAACCAATGCAAGTCTCACTCAGTCGGTGAGCATCTACACCTAGGCACGTGGTTCTATTCAGGTCAACGTTGACCACCAGCGTGGTGGGGTGAAGTTGGCCTAGCTGTTGCACACATCACACCTCGATAGTTCATAGGCTGTTCGCCCGCACTTTTATGGAGCAGGAATTCATCTGATATGTGTGCTTAGACCAAATGCAAATGCAGCTGTAGTTTGAATTCCTGTCGTTTGAAATCAGGAGTGCATTTTTTTTCCAAATTTTATCCAGGCATCCTGTGGCTACCAGCTAAGATTTCTCACGGACAGCTGATAATGTTTTATTGAACCGGTGCAGGGAGGAAACCCCCTCAGCCATGACAATTAAATAGGAAATAATGTGCATGCCATTTACAGGGATAATATTTAATCAGAAATAGACAAAAAACATGAGTCGTCAGCTCACAAGCAACCGCAGCCTGAAATAAAGTCAATTGAACTGATTCCAGCGATTCGGAAGAATGAAAATGTTGCTTTTTGCACCTTGTGGGATTACTGCTCACAAAATCTATGGGTCTCTAAAAGCTGTGGGGTTGCTTGTTTTGCATACCCTTCGTTGGAACTGATGTATCGGTAAATTAGCAGCCAGGTTATAGGTGTGACGGGGTGAGATCACAGACAACCTCTTGGGGGTGTTGCTCCCCAAATAGGATCAGAACCTCCAATGAATTATTCAGGTAAGCCCCCTTTAGCAATGAAAGGGGGAACGTGCACACTGGTTACTCCTCCAGGTAACAATTATGTACACTGGGCTTGATAGGAAATAAAAGTGATTTTATTAAGTACAAGCAGTAGGATTGAAGTGGTAATAAGTGAGAACAGGCAGAGCAAAGTAGATTACCAATTTAACAGAAAACGCGTAGTTAATTCTAACACTAAAACTTCAGTGCAAACTCATTATGAACTCACCCTAAAACGGTTCCTTTTCCAGCTAAGCCGCCAAACCAGGGACATTCCCTATCCCCGGGGTCTTTCGTTCATCCCCCTGGGTGTGCCATGCCAGCCAGCCACAGACCAAGACCTGCTAGTTTCCTATTGGTTTAAGGATTCCACTTTGGGCAGGAATTCTGTTTCTACATTCCACCTTTTCATTGCTGGGTCAGCTCCTAGCAGGTGGGGTGGACGTGTGACTTCCTCAAACCAACCACTGCTTAAACTCAGAGGACAAAGGAGATTGTTTACAGTTGGTCATCTAGACATTGAGGGTAACACCCTTGATGGCTTTCATTTGCACATGTAAAACCATAAACCATTCCATACTCTCTATCTCTAACTTTACACAGAAGAGTGATCCATACACCAAAATAAGATATACAGATCCAGCAGATTAAGACATTAAGATCAATAGGTTACATGAAGCAATTTGTGCAAACCATCTTTGGGTACATCTAGACTACAGGCTTTTGTCGACCGAGGCTTTGTCGACAGATACTGTCGACAAAGCTTCTGTCGACAAAGAGCGTCTAGTCGACAAGTTGCTTTGTCGACGTGAGAGTGTAGACGCAAAGGACAGTGTAGATGCAATAATGCCTTCTGTCGACAGAACTCTGTCGACAGAAGGCATTATTCCTCGTAGAATGAGGTTTACTGCCATCGACAAAACTGCCAAGTTCTGTCGACGTTATGTCGACAGAACTCGTGATAGTGTAGACGTATAGTTTTGTCGACAAAAGTCCACTTTTGTCGACAAAACCCTGTAGTCTAGACACACCCTTTGAGTTATGCATCGTTGTGTCCATAAGTCCCTTTCATAAGGCATGGGAGGTGGGGGGAGGGCATTCCATCACAATAGGTGCAAGTGAAGGGTTATGAACGTGGCATCAAACAATTAGAACTTGCTGGGGCTACTGTTTTGCAGAGCTAATTTCCCAGATGTACGTTGGAGCAGCTGGTGGCCTGTTGTAACTTACTGCAACAACCAAATAGGAATTATTTTGGGCAGTTTTGTGACCTGCGTTATACCGGAGGTCAAACTAGATGTCCAGAGTGGTTCATTCTGGCCTGAAAATCTATGACACTAATAATGAATTCTTGCATGAAGTACAGTGGTTGTGGCTGAATTGGAGCAGATCTTTTGGAAAAACATCCAATCTTGATGTAAAAATTGTGAGTGATTGGAAATCCATTACCACACTTCGTAAGCTGTTGCAGTGGTTAGTTACCCTCACTGTAAGGTATGTGCCTCTTATTTCTAACCTGAATGTGTCTAGCTTCAACTGCCAGCCATTGCATCTTGTGAAACCTTTGTCGGCTAGATTCAAGCCTCTTCTATTATCCAATTTCAGTTCCTCATGTAGGCACTTACAGACTGCGGTGAAGTCGTCTCTTAACCTTCTCTTTGATAAGATTGAGCTGCTTCATGTTTCACTGTAAATTGTGTTTTCCAATCTTTTAATAATTCTAGTGGCTCTTCTTTGACCCCTCTCCAATCCACCAACATCCTTCTCAAAGCCTGGATCCTAGAAGCTAGACACATTCATTCAGTCGTGATCACACCTGTGCCAAAGACAGACGTGATATAGCTTCCCTGCTCCTATTTGAGATCTCTCTGTTTATGCATCCAAGAACTGAATTGGCTCTTTGTCTACACCATTGCTCTAGGAACCCATGTTTAGCTGACTAGCCACTATGACACCCCAACTTCTTTCCAGAGTCACTGCTTCCTAGAGTCCCTCAAGTATGGCTTACATTCTTCGTTCCTAGATGTGTGATATCATAGAATCCTAGAACACTAGAACCGGAAGGGACCTCAAGAGGTCATCAAGTCCCGTCCCCTGCCCTCACGGCAGGACCAAGCACTATCTAGATCATCCCCGATAGATGTCTGTCTAACCTCATGATGTATGGTTGTCATTTTGAGATGTATTTTTGTTGCTTATGCCCGCTTTATTGAGTGATCCAAATAGTTTTGTGTCCGTGAGCTGTCCTCTTCATGATCATGGAGGATGGGGATTGGAAGAGACCCCGGAAGGTCATCTAGTCCAATACCCTGCTCAAAGCTAGACCAATCCCAACTTTTACTGGGCCCCCTGCTTTTATACCGCTTCAACCATTACCAGCAACGATTTTATTTTCTTCCAGATCTTTGATATAAAAAAGTGTTTGGACACGAACCAGTCCCCGTTGAGCCCCGCAAAAAGCACAAACACTCAGTGGCAATTCCCTATGACCAATACATTTGGAGACTTATCAGCCAGCCCATTTAATATGCTTCATGTTGATTTTGTATCCTCCTTATTTCCTAATCAAAATGTCATGGGATACAAAGGCATGCCCCTTCCATTAGGTTGCAGCCTAATTCTATTGCATCACCATTATCACCTTTATCAACCACATTTGTCATGTAATTATAATCCAGACATGATTGTTTGACAAGATCTATTTCCCATGTATCCATGTTGATTGGCATGCATGTTGTTCCCCTCCTTGAATTCTTTAGTCAGCTGAGTCCTGAATCAGCGTTCTATTATCTTGCCTGGGATTGACGCCAAGACCGAATGGCCTGTCTCTACCTGAGTCATTCTGTTTGCCCTTTTCAATATTGGCACAAAACAAGGTTTCTTCTGGTCCCCTGGAATGTTCTCCGATGCTCCAAGACTTACTGAAAGTCAACAGTAATGGTCCAGAGGGCACCTTCCCCAGATCTTGTAGAACTCTTTGTGGTTATCCAGAGCTTCTGATTTTAGAAGTAGTTAAATTAGTAATTGTCCAGTTTGAGAACAGGGAAACGCTAGTTCTGCTCTCCTGAAATGCAAAAGCAGGGGATAATTGTAGCACCTTGCTGTGACTCTCAGTTAACGAGACTAAAATAAACAACTCCCCTAAACCGAGGACAAGAAGATGAATTTTCGGTTTCAAAGAGATTCCATCTATTCATATATACGTCAATAAAGAAGCTTTAGACTGTAGACTGCATGAGAAAATGCTCAGTCATCATATTACTCAAGCAATAGCGCAAAAGGTGATTTATGAATAAATAACTCATATGTTTATAGCCAATAGAGAATTTCCAATCATGACAGTAGAGATAATATTCACAGAACACCAGTGCTGATGTGCTGTTTATAAGGTTCTATGGTATTCCATGGAGTAAGTGATACATTTTTTTAACGGCACAGTAGGTGACATCTGAGGCAGATTAATTTGGTGAATGTAATCTTGAATCACAGACAGTGGGAAGACTAAGCATTCCTCCAGGAGAGAAAACCCTTTCCATGTTGATGAATATCTCTGCTGATGGTTCCCATTCGATTCAGTAACTCGGAAAACCCCTCTCATTTGCTGGTGGCACCTAAAAGGGGCTGGCAGGAATGAACTAAAACCTCTTTTCTTTTGGATGCTGAGCACCATGAGGAGAAGTCAGGCCAATCAGTAACTAGCCAGCAGTACATAGAGAAGTTTCCTTTCGTTCTGAGTTCAGCTGGGTAGCTTCCAGGGAGCTGAGAATCTGGCCATGATTTGAGCTTTATTTTAGTCAGACATTTATACTTTCAAGAACGATTTCACAACGTTAAATCACAAGATTACAGGTTGACACTCCCTAGTCTGGTGCACTCTGGTCCAGCAACATCCGTGGTTCTGCGTGATTTTAGTTAGCCGGATGTCTGCTTTTCATGGGCGTGGCCAACTTTCCCACGGTCTCATAAAGTTTGTGTACAGTGCCCAGTCCTGGCTCTCCGTGTTCTGTACTGTTATTTAGCTTGAATTTACCCCAAAATGTCTCCTAACAGCCCAGCACGCAGTGGAAGTGCTGGTGATGGTTTTAGACAATATTGACCTCCCTTGTTTTGGAAAAATTTTCTGGTTTGGCACTGGTCAAATCCCAAGGGTTCTGGACTACAGAGGTCCAAGCTGTAGTCAACATTTCAAGAAAAAAAATAAAACCTGTGTGGAGGGAAGCAAATGTGTTTGTTTAGGTAATGAGGGAGGGAGGTGGAGAACGCCAACTAAATTTGCAAAACCAAAAGTAATGTTCAAAGCCTCAGAAATGTGATTTTTTTTTCTGTTGCTACTCTATAACTATGGCAATAAAGGCAGAAGGAAAAGTGTTACCAATCTTTGCTTTTACCCACAATGGTGACTAACCCAGAGATGTGAGCCTGGATTGCATGGATGAAGAAAACTTTCTTTCAAACAGATGTTTGTCTTCAGAATTACCTCCTGTTAGATTTGTATCATTGTCTGCCACAGTTTTGCATGGCACTAGATACTTTCCACTTTAATAACTGGTGGATAATGAGAGAGCTAGTTCTGAGAGAGAGTAGTTTTATGGTTAAGGCACGTAACTAAGACTGAGAAGTTATTTTATGTTCTGCCATAACATTCTTGGGCAAACTACTCATTCTTTCTGGGCCTCAATTTCCCATCTGTAGAATGGGATAATACTACTTCCTTTGGTGGTGGTGTCTATTTAAGGCTGTAAGAACGGAACTGCCATCCCAGGTGAGGCCTTGAGGTGCTGCTGTAATGTAATTAATAACTCGCTAGCAGTGAGAAAAGCAGGGCAAACCGTATTCTTTTCTCTCTCATCTGCATCATGCACCACGACCGAGAGCTCTTCTGAAAGCCGTTCATGCTGAATAATGCCGCTGGTGGTTCTGTCACGATGCGATCAGTAGTATATCGCTTCCTTGGGGCTGTTAATGGCTGCTTCATTGCTGTGACACGGTGGGGTCGATGAATAGGGAGTGTGATGGAATCTTCCTCGTACCAGATCTGGCTTTGTGTAGCTTCTCTCCGGTTTCTCCCAGAAGGTTTTGACCTACCATCCTTCTCAAGATGGATGCCACCAGTGACATTGTCCATCTCCTTGATCCTTCTCCTTTCACTCTGGTGAGGTCCCCTAATAGAGAGGCAGGGAACACTAGGAGTCATCGTGGATAGTTCTCTGAAGATCGTACACGCAGTGTGCAGCGGCAGTCAAAAAAGCAAACAGGATGTTAGGAATCATTAAAAAAGGGATAGAGAATAAGACGGAGAATATCTTATTGCCCTTTTATAAATCCTTGGTACGTCCACATCTTGAGGATACCACATCTGTACGCGGTATTCATCTCAAAAAAGATATCCTGGCATTAGAAAAGGTTCAGAAAAGTGCAACTAAAATGATTAGGGGTTTGGAACGGGTCCCATATGAAGAGAGATTAAAGAGACTGGGACTTTTCAGCTTGGAAAAGAGGAGACTAAGGGGGGATATGATAGAGGTCTATAAAAGCATGAGTGGGGTGGAGAAAGTGAATAAGGAAAAGTTATTTACTTGTTCCCATAATACAAGAACTAGGGGCCACCAAATGAAACGAATGGGCAGCAGGTTTAAAACAAATAAAAGGAAGTTCTTCTTCACACAGCGCATAGTCTATCTGTGGAACTCCTTGCCTGATGAGGTTGTGAAGGCTAGGACTATAACAGGGTTTAAAAGAGAACTAGATAAATTCATGGAGGTTAAGTCCATTAATGGCTATTAGCCAGGCTGGGTAAGGAATGGTGTCCCTAGCCTCTGTTTGTCAGAGGGTGGAGATGGATGTCAGGAGAGAGATCGCTTGATCGTTACCTGTTCAATTAACTCCCTCTGGGGCACCTGGCATTGGCCACTGTCGGCAGACAGGGTACTGGGCTAGATGGACCTTTGGTCCGACCCAGTATGGCCGTTCTTATGTTCTTATACTTTTGTAAGACTTTTCATATAAATACATTCACAAATCAGAAAAAAAATCCTTTGTCAGAACATGTTTCCCAATGTTAGGTTCAGAAAATATGGTCACCGTCCATAATAATAGAATGAGGATTCCACAACCCCAACTACTGATAAGGAGTTTCTTGTTAAATGAGATTCTATCAAGTTTTCTTTAGATCTGTTTCTTTTTCTGCTGATAGTGGATGCCATTTGGATGGAATCTCCTAAACAGCCTGGTTTGATACTATTGTAATGCAGTTTGGATGAAACAACAGCCTGGTTTGAGAGGAGGTCTCTCTGGGAGACTACATTCCCCTGAAACGTGTAGTTGCTGTTTCAAGACTTGGATGAGGTGAAATGCTGAGGAAACCAGTTTACGTGCCGTTCAGTGGGCTCTTAGCATTGGATTCACCACGGCATTGCTCTGTATTCATGAGGTCAGTGGGGTTACACTGGTGTAAAACTGGAGTCAGGCAGTGAAGAATCAGGCGCCCTCTATTGGACAAGTTAAACTGCACGATCTACTGCAGCCCAACGAAAATATTGTTGGAGGCATCTAGAATGTTCCGATGGCAAGCGGCGTGGAAGCGCTGGTTTTGAAATCACATTTCCCAGAGAGAGAACATGGCATATTATTTTCTCCTGTGATATTAGCAGTTTTTGAGTCTGAACGTATTCTTTCAAGAAAAAGGGTGTGTGTGTGTCGGGGGGAGAAAAACAGGTACGGAAGATTCAGGCACCAGATTCAGGGGTCACATTGTGTGGTTAAGATGCTAAGAGTGGGATTCAGGAACTCTTAGTCCAGTTTCCAGCTCTGCCAAAATCTTTTTATGTCATATTAGGCCTCAGTTACACATGTATAAAATAAAGTGAATAATTCCCTTGCCTACAGCGAGCCTCATTAAATGCCCGTTGAAGTCAGTGGGAACTTTTCCATTGATCTCAGTTAGCATTGGATCAGCCCTTTAGACAGAAAACTGGGAGAGAAACAATTTTGTATTCTTTCTTTGCCCAGCATCTAGCACAATGGGGCGCTGATCTCAGTCGGGGCTTCCATTGGACACGACCATAACGCACATAATTAGGACTAAAAAGAATAAAATGTCAGTATTCACACGGTTCTTTATTGCATTCTGCTTTGAACTCTAGAAGAGTAAGAGGGGGCATTGTGGTGTTCTTTGTCCCATTTTGTGTGTGTGTGTGAGTGAATTTGTGATGGGGAATAAGTAACAGGTTACCCACTCCCCTTTTCAGAGTGTCAGGAGCAACCATTGTTAGACAATCCATCCAAGCTGAGCATTAGGAAATACTGAAATGCTTTATGCCACTCTGTGCCAAATGGGCAGCCTGAGAAATGAAAACTTGTACTTGCTTGAAAAGTCCCTGTATGCTCCTAAAAACGAGCTGTTACGACGGCCGTTCACCCAGCAGATAAAAGCGTCACTCGCATTGCACAAGGAGACCCGATTGAAATCCAAGGGAGGGCATTTTTTGAGTCCCTCTGAAGAAGAGAAGGTGGAAAACACTCTGATTTTTTTTCACACAATTGAAATCATTCTTCTCCTGGTATTGCCTATTTTCTGCTATAACTACGCCCCCCCCTGCCCCGTTTGGAAAAGGGATAAATGACTCTTCACTTCTGTAAATGATCACTTTGAACACCAAGGATGCCATTTTTGTGAATCGCTCAGCTGGTCACATCACTTGAATAGGTTTCTGGTGGGAAGGAGTCACAGGAGTTGGCAACAGAGTTCTTGTGTGTCCTTGGGAAAGTCACGTCATTTGCCCTGGGTCTCAGAGGGAGATACCACGCCCCTATTTCATAGGGTTGCTGTGAGGATAAAACACGTTAATGATGGCCAGGCACTGAGGGTACGGCTAGACTGCGGGGGTTTTTCAGGATATCTCTGGTATCCCCAAAAACTGCCGCTTCAGGAACACGTTTGCTCTTCCCCTTTTGCTTGCAGAAGAGCAAACACGCTCTTTCAGAAACCCTGTATTCCTCCTTCCACGAGGAAGAAGGGGGCTTTCAAAAGAGGGTTTGTTTTCCAAAATTTGGCCCAGTCTAGATGGGCTAAATTTCGGAAAAGCCTCTTCTGACAAAAGTATCGGGAAAAGATACGCAAAATGCAGAGCACATTTTGTGTATCTTTTTCCAATAGATCCTCTCAGTCTAGCCATACCCTGAGAAGCAATGGCAACAAGGAATGCATAAGTAACTGATTCATTCCAGAAACTTCTCTTGCTTTCCGTCTGGACTGTTCAGACCTTGCATCCCTTTCTCCAGCTCCTGAGCTTGGGGTAAAGTCGGCTTTGACCTTCCAAGGTGGATCGCTTCCATTTCATGAGCCTGGCGCCCTCTAAGGAACGTCAGAGTTGGCTGCTGAGTCAGCTAATTTGTGTTTTACGCATTAATCTAAGCCCACAAAATAACCTGACCTTGGCTAGAAGAAGACCGTGTCAGCTACTAGCCTCTGCTTTCCCTTAGCCAATATGGTAGCATGGTATGGCAAAGAGGTTGACCACGGACCATGATGCAAACGTTCCAGTCCATCATGCCAGGAACCTGCAATTCCCTGGCACTTCATGGCCCCTTCCCTATTTCAGAGAATCGCAATAGGGGGGTTGGATTAGATGAACACCTATGGTCTCTTCCACCCCTAGAATTCTTTGAATAACATTTTGTTCTCCACCCCGCGGTGACGCAGCACCGGTTTTCCCCCTCTCACATTTCCTCTTAGATCACCGTGCTGCTAAGTCTGAACAATCACTTCCAAAGAGCAGTTTGTCCTGGAAATGAGAGGAATGCGTTTACACAAAGGACAGGGCTGCCTCGACGCTGGCGAAGTTCAAACTGGGGAAATGGGCTGAAATGTGTGTTGTACAAGGCAGCCAAATAACCCGAAGGGCATTTTCAACTTGAGAGCGTACTTTGGGGGAAAGATGACAGACAGGAATTAATTTACCAATTAGCTGAAGTATCGATTCACAGGATCTTAAAAACTTTGTTGCCATTTAACTAGCCAATCACTTATCGTGACCGCAGTAATGTTTGGTTTAACATTTCCATTAGGCATGCAATCTCCTCTCGCTGTCTATCAATCACTGGCCGCTGGCCCCAGACAGACTACCCCTTTGTACGATCCCTCGGCCTTCATACAATTATTGTTCCAGGGGAGAGTTGGGAAGCTAATCGTTCTGATGGCTGTATTACGGTGGCAGTCAGCAAGGACAGCAGTGGAGAATGCTAGCCTTTTCACCCAAGTGCTCAGAGGGGACGCAAAATGCATTCCCTAAGGTGGAAGGGCGGGCTATTGATTCACAAAGCTATTTGGACTTGGAGCCCCTTAGATAAACCGAACCACTGCAAATATTTCACTGTATATCTGTAATTGACTTGGACCACTGGAAGCATTTGATCACAGACTCCAGCACAGTGAGGCTGTGGCCCATAACTCAGGATCTATAAGGAACAAAAATATGTGCCCACATTTGGGAGCAGCCTCGCTTCAATCCCAGGACATGCGAGTCAGATACTGGGTCCAGACATAGAATCACAGAACACTAGAACCGGAAGGGACCTCGCGAGGTCATCGAGTCCAGTCCCCTGCCCATGGCAGGACCCAGCACCGTCTAGATCATCCCTGACTTCTCTATGTCCTGGAATGCACGGCAGAGCGATGGACTGGCATGGTTTCCTTGGCTTTTTCAACACCGACTGACAGCAGGGCAATTATGGCTCATGAAAACTTCTGGGCCATTCTTTTCACAGGAATTTATGAACATAATAAGCTACTTTACTGCTAAGCTCCGTGCTGGAGCATTATCCAAAGTACAGAGAGAGTTCTAAATAGAGCGTTGTGGATTTGCTAGTATAAAAACCAGCACAAATTCCTTGAAAAATAATCATTTTGTAATATGTTTGGTGCCGTTCTTCTGTTTCTATTTTGTATTTGATTTACTTTGTGTTTTGTATTCTATTTATAAGCCCCCTATTTATGAATAGGGGTTTGGAACGAGTCCCATATGAAGAGAGATTAAAAAGACTGGGACTTCTCAGCTTAGGAAAGAGGAGACAAAGGGGGGATAGGATAGAGGTCTATAAAACCAGGTGTGGAAAATGTGAATAAGGAAAAGTTATTTACTTGTTCCCATAACACAAGAACTAGGGGTCACCAAATGAAATTAATAGGTAGCAGGTTTAAAACATACAAAAAGGATATTTTCTTTATGCAGTGCACAGTCAACCTGTGGAACTCCTTGCCAGAGGAGTTTGTGAGGACCAGGACTTTAACGGTTCAAAAAGAACTAGATACAATAATGGAGATTAGGTCCATCAATGCCTACTAGCCAGGATGGGTAGGAATGATGTCCCTAGCCTCTGTTTGTCAGAGGCTGGAAATGGATGACAGGAAAGGGATCACTTGTTGATTCCCTGTTCTGTTCACTCTCTCTGGGGCACCTGGCATTGGACACTCTGCAGACAGGATACTGGGCTGGATGGACTTTTGGTCTGACCCAGTCTGGCCGTTCTTGTGGTCTTATGACCAAATAGCTCTGTGCTTCGTGACAGTCAGGTCTCTTTTACTATGTGTATTCCAACAGCTGGCGCTCTGCTCTGGTGCAGTCAGTTACACAGAGCACATGCTGTTGTGACACACATCCTTTCATTTAGCTCCACCCATAAAGGAAAGGAGGAGGGTTAAATGGGCAGGCCGCTGGATGTGGGTTGGGATTAAGTGACCGCCAGGTCCTGTCCTGAGTAGGGATGTTAAATATTGGATAATTGAATAGTCAATTAACCTCATGAATTCTTATCTGTTCTCAACTATTCTAGAGTCCCCGGCGGTGGGGCCGGCAGCCAGTGCGCTCCAGCCCCACTCCCCAGGAGCCCCCTGCCACTCCGCCCTGCTGCCTCTGTATCAGAGTCAGCAACATGTGATGCCAGGCAGGAGCTGATCTACGAGGGGAACCAGTTTAAAAACCAGCTCCCCTCATGGATTGGCTGCCTGTTTCCCCACACTGCTGCCTCCGAGAGCTGCAGCAGGGGTAGGGCCTGGACCTGGTGCAAGCTGGGACTGAGCTGGGCTGCCTGCCCGGCTCCTAATACACTTGAAATGCAGAGCCGAAGCGGGAGTAGGTCCTGGACCCGGTGCAAGCTAGCATTGAGCTGTGCTGCTGGCCAGCCTGCTAAAAATTTACGGGCGGGTTGGGGTGGAGGAAATGCATGTCGTCTATAGCAGTAACCGATAAGCTTTTGCTAATCGGTTAATCGACTACACTACTACATCCCTAGTCCTGAGTATGGATCAGCCAGAGACTGCCTATGTTACCCTGGACATGCCAGTTAATACACCAGGTGTCTCAGTTTTCCTTTCTGTGAAATGGGAATAACAGCACTGTCCCACCTCCCAAGGGTCCTATGAAGAGTTCAGACACTCCTCTCCCGGGAGACCATACAAGTACAGCATTTGATGTAGCCATCTACTCTATTGTTCTTTGTCAGATGGATTTTTCTCACATTTGTCCTCTAAAACTGTCAGTGCTCAGAAGGCGCCTGCCCTGGCCTGTCTTTAGGCACATATGTTCATCTGGAGATGGCACCTGTAATAAGAACTAAATGGGGCTTGATTCTACAATTCTTACTCAGGCAAATTCCCTGTGAAGTCAAGGCAAGTTTTGACCACTGTTGAGTGCCAGCACAACCTCAATTCTGGCATTTCCTTATTTTTTCAGTCCCTGACTTCGCAACCTTAACATTCTTTTACTGTAGCATTCTGCATGTAAGCTGACACAACCACAATTCCAACACGGGGAACCACATTGTTGCCACATTGGACATCAAAAAGATTCAAAACTTTAGATGCTTACTTGAGCTCACAGAGTAATTGATAGCACAAGTAGGTTGTTATCCTCTCTCTGTGGGCTAGTTGCTAGAGGGCGATAAGGCACCTGTTTTGCTAATGGTTTCACACCTTTTTGCTGAGAGCAGAGGCATGCTGAGACTCAGAGGTCCTGGGTTCTATATATTTTAGAGAGTGTCTGTCTGTGTGTCTGTCGGCGAGTCCATTTGTGCAAGAATGCCTCCTAAACGGTAAGAGCTAAGGCCACCAAATTCGATATGCAGCTTCCTTTTCTCCCAACTTAAAGCAAGGCCAGGCTTTGGTTGTGCCAGGACAATTGGAAGTCCCAGGAAAGGGACTGGTTTCCATAACATGCGAAGGGAAGGGCTGCTGTTCAGAGGGACACAATATGAAAGTGGCCACTGGGGGCAGTGAGCATGCAGGGGAGAGCCAACCTGCAGTGTCCAGTGGGGGCAGCCACACCACTAAGGGAATGACCAGCAGGGCTGTGGCTCCACCATCTTGCCTGCCAGCACACCAAGTAAGTAGCCCCCCCGCTGCAAACCCTTTCCTCCCCCAGGGTGGGAGGGGGGAGGGGAAAGGCCCCTGGTCACCATGGATGGGGCTGAGGGGAAAGAAAAGGCCGGTGCTGGACGGGACTCCCCACCCTGGGCCCCTCCTCGCCCCCCAACCCTCACTCTCACATCCTTCCCCCCAACCTTCTGCACTCCGCCCCTTGCATCCCCCGGCCCCACTGCCAGTCCCCTACCCTGAAGGCCCTGTATCTGCTAGTTATAAAATAAATCAGTATACATATTGCGCTTACATTTCAATGTGTTAAACCGAGCCGTAGAAACAAGTCCTTGTCCACATGGAAGCTTAGTTTGTACTGAGTTCGCCAATGTTTTTATGCAGCTTTGTCGTAAACCTGGGCAAATAGCCAGAAGAGTTGAGGTCCCCCCGGGATGACCTTTGTGTATACCTAGGGGTACATGTACCCCTGTTTGAGACCCATTGCTAGCTCCTCTCGCTGTCCTTTTCTCCATCTCTCCCTCTCCTCCCCTGCGTCGATCGTCTCCTCCATTTCCCAGCCCGATCCCTCCTGCCCTCTTCCTGCTTACCCTCCCAGACAAGGCCAGGCATTGGGTGTATCTGCATGGAAAGGTAAATATTGTCCAACATTTTTGAGGAACAAAAGCGAGGAGGCAGCAGCGATACTACCCACGTACAGCGAAACAGCGTGTATGTCTCCAATGCCCGGGATCTGGCCGGGCTTCATTATTTGAGGCCAGATTCTGATCTTCCTTTACCCCAGCATGTGCAACCATTGACCCCACCAGGAACAGCTATGGGGTAGAGTGGTGTTCAAGGGGGGTCATGGGATCTGACCCAGGCCACCTTTTCTGGGCAGCTAAGCAGGCTTCCTTTTCTTTTCCGTGGCGCTCTTTCCTTTCAAAGCAGTGTCATTCAACACGCCCGTTAAAGATCTGGATATTTCCACGTCGAGCATTCTTCCTAGTTTCAGGCTCCCCCTTTGCGGCTGAGCCGTTTTTCTCGGAGGACAGATTTTGAGAGGGAGGAGAGATTGAGCTGTCTGAAAACGGACAGGTTCCTAGCATACATGAAATTAAAATGTTCCCTTTATCTGGCCGCGTTGTCAGTTGGAGACTGACGGCCCAGCAAGGCCCAGAAATGGAGGTTTCATTAGTATGTGGGAGCAAAGTATTAAACAAAGGCTCTGCTGTAGGCATATCATTGGCTATCTGCTACCTGTAGATTTGTCTTTCGGTCGATCGGTCCATCTGTGTATGCAAATATACGCTCTGCAGTTGCTGGTAAATGACTTTGTTGCTAAGGTTAGAACATAAGAAATAAGAACATTAGAACAGCCATACTGGGTCAGACCAAAGGTCCATCTAGCCCAGTGTCCTGTCTGCCGACCATGGTCAATCCCAGGTTCCCCAGAGGGAGTGAACAGAACAAGGAATCATCACATGATCCCTCCCCTGTCATCCATTTCCAGCCTCTGACAGAGGCTGGGGACATCATTCCTCCCCATCCTGGCTAATAGGCAATGTTGGACCTAACCTCCATGAATTTATCTAGCTCTTTTTTTGAAGTCCTGTCCTTCACAATCTCCTCTGGCAAGGAGTTCCACAGGTTGGCTGCGCTATGTGAAGAAAAACTTCCTTGTGTTTGTTTTAAACCTGCTACCTATTAATTTCATTTGGTGACCCCTAGTTCTTGGGTGTAGGCTTCAGTGTGATTCCCACTCAAAAGATCACATCCCCTCTGTTTTGTACTTTATCAGTGGAATTTGGCCCCACATTTGTGTCAGAATCTCTCCATGAGAAAAGTAAAACTCCTACACAGTATTGACAGTAAAAGCACTCTTTGCTGTTTGTAGAGAAAACCTTTTTGTTGTGCCCTTCTAACATATTGGACCTGTTTCTTTTCCTGACATTTCCTTTAACTGGCTCAGCTGTAGAACGTCTTCGATGCAGGCTAGGATTGGGGTGAGGTGAAGGCCATTGGAATAGAGAATCTGTCAGCAAGAGAGGAACAAAGGAAGCCAGAAGAAAAACAAGATTTCAGGGAGGAGGTAGCAGAGAGAGCTACAAGCACGAATGGAAAGCAGTTGAAGCACTCAAGGTCGGTGTGGGACCAAGCGTAGGCTTCTGTTTTCAGCAGAACGGATGGAAATCAGATGGCGATTCCTTAAATGGCAAGATCAGAGAGCTACCACTGAAGGGGTGAGAGGTTTGAGTACTGGGCTAGAGGACCGTAGAGGCCCCAGAGATATCTACAGTCGAGTTTTTTCAGCTCGAGGAGCCCTACCTGCACTTGGTCTGATTGCGCCGATGCCATGAGAAGAGAAATGTGTCCGTGGCTGCAGAAATGCAGGTGGGGCTAGCTGTCCTAAACATCTGCCACCCAACTGCAATCGATGGGGTGCAGCAGCCCTGCCGCTGCTTGTAAACCCCAACTGCTGGGTAGAAATGTTCTAAGACCTGGGGTGAAATTCACTCCCATACACAGGGTCCAGACAGAGACCTGTGTGCCACTTAAGCTGCATGTTAAGGCCCTAGAGAGAGAGTCTTGTACAGCACATGGAAGTGAATTGTATCCTATGTGCTGACTTGGGGTCTGTCAAGCCATATTCTCCATGATTGTTGCTCCGGGATGGTTCCTTTGTGCCCAGAAATGTCTTCCTAGTGGAGAAACAAAAGATACCCATTCATGAGCTTCTTGCTAAGACGTCTCAGGGGCTCAGAGACATTTTTGGCTCCAATCAAAAGCAAAGCTGGTCTTCTCACACTTGTGTGACTGATTTTACCTAAATCTGTATTTAGGAATGCTCATGTTTGGCATGACTTTCAGACTTGCTGAGCAGCTAGTTTCAATGGACTTTCAAGCAATTACAGCAGGGATGAATTTGGCCCATAATGCTACGTGTTTGCGATACCTTCATTAGTTGCTGTGAAGATGGTCCAGTCATCAGCACAGAATTCAAAGCGACCTTGACACATTAGAAAACCGGGTCTGACACCAAAGAAAATGGAATTCAGTAATGACAAGGCCAAATACTTCACACAGGGAGGAAACTCCCCCCACCCCCAAATCACAAGTATGCGAGGGAGAATAACTGAAGAGGCTCGGGTTTATGGTGGACCGTAAATCACCTAGGACTCCACCTGGGAAAGCAGTTGTGAAAAAGACTAATATCGAATGGCATCAAATCAACGTAATAGCATTCTTTGGCAGGGTAACAAGATTTGTGGATGGGAGAAAGTGGTAGATGTGGTATATCTTGACTTTAGTAAAGCTTTTGATCCTGTCTTGCATGATTGTCTCATGAACAATTAGGAAAATACGACCAACGTGGAGCTGTTATAAAGTGAGTGCATAACTAGTTGGAAGACCATCCCTGGAGACTCGTTATCAGTGGTTCACAGCCAAGCGGGAAGGTGATATCAAATGGGGTCCTGCAGGGATCAGTTCTGGGTCCGGTTCTGTTCAATATCTGCACCAGTGATTGGATCAGATAACAGCCTAAGGAGGGCTTGTGGAGGGTACCCAGCTGGGAGAGGCTGCAAGTGCTTTGGAGGACAGGATTAACTTTGAAAATGATCCGGACAAATTGGTGAAATTTTCAGACGTTAATAGGATGAGATTCAATAAGGACAAATGCGAAGCACTCCACTTAGGAATGAATAATCAGTTTCACACATACAGAATGGGAAGTGATGGCCTAGGAAGGAGTACTACAGAAAGAGATGTGGGTGTCACAGTGAATCACAAGCAAAATAAGGAGTCAACAGTGTAACACGGTTGCATAAAAAGCAAACCTCGTTCTGGGATGTATTAGCCAGGAGTTTTGTAAGCAGGAAACGAGACAAAATTCGTCCACTCTCCTCCATGCTGATTAGGCCTCAACTGGAGGATTGGACAAACTGGAGAAAGTCCAGAGGAGAGCAACCAAAATGAGTGAAGGTCTAGAACACAGGACCTATGAGGACAAACTGGAAAAAATGGGTTTGTTTAATCTGGAGAAGCGAAGACTGAGGAGAGACGTAACAGTTTCCAAGTACATAAAAAGTTGTTACAAGGGGGAGGTAGAAAAATATTCTTGTTCTCTGAGGCTAGGACAAGAAGCAATGCACTTAAATAGCAGCACGGGAGGTTTACATGGGACGTTAGGAAAAACTTCTTCACTTCCATGATGATGAAATACTGGAATACATTACTTAGGGAGGTTGTGTAATCTCTATCGTTGGAGATTTCTAAGAGCAGGTTAGTCAAACACCTGTCAGGGCCGATTTGGAGAATACTTAGTCCTGCTAGGAGTGCAGGGGGTTTAGCCTAGATGACCTCTCGAGGTCCCATCCAGCCCTGCGATTCTGGGGTGTCCGCAAGACATGGGAGGTAGCTGTCCTCCTCTACTTAACACTAATGAAGCTTGAGGCGGAGTTTTGTGTCCAGTTTTGGGTGCCACACTTTAGGAAATGTGTGTGTATAGACTGGAGAGCGTGCAGAGGACACCGACAAAAACGATTAAGTTTTCAAAAACCTGATCTACAAGGAAAGGTAAAGAAACTGAGCGGGTTTAATCTTGAGAACAGAAGACTGAGCGGGAACCTGATAAGTCTTCAAATTTGTTAAAGACTGTTTATACAGCAGGCTGTGATTGACTGAGGGTAGGACAGGAAGTAATGGGATTAGTCTGCAGCAAGGAAGTTTTAAAGTTTAAAAAACCAACCAACTTTTTAACTACAAAGATACAGTGAAACCTGTTATCCAGCACTCTGTTACCCAGAAAACTTTAACTGGCATTTCCCCCAGCCACAATACTGTCACATCTGCAAGCGCACAGGCCTGGCTTGGTTTACCATGACTGGCTTAACAATTTCTTATTTAAGAAGTACTAATCATCTTTAACTCAAAATAGAAGTGAGACACCAACTGCCTCACACTGCAAAACTACCAATATTAAAAACTTGAGTTTTACTATTACTGTCCATTGGTTTTTCCTCTGTTGATGGGACCCTCAGATAACCGGAATTTTTAGATAACCGGAACGCCCTAATCCCTGAGTGCGCCGGATAACATAGGTTTTACTGTAGTTTGACTGTGGAATAGGCTTCCGAAGGAGATTGTGGAATCTCCACCATGGGGCGTAGGGGGAGCAAGGGTATTAAGAACAGGCTGGACAAACAGTTGTCAGGGTTAGTCAAGGTTTCCTTGGCCCTACCTCATTATAGGGAGCTGAACAGGATGACTTCTTGAGGTCCCTTTCAAGCCCTACACTTCTCTGAGTCCCTCTCACAAAGAGAGACAGACATTTTTCCAAACTGGTGCCCATTTTATTTGGATTTGGTTCATAACTCACTCAGGGTCTTTTGAAAATGCCTACGTTCTTTGCCAGGCACCTGAATTAATGCTGAGTGCCCAGCAGCTCCTACTGAAACCACTTGGAACGGCAGGGTGCTGAGCACTGTTTAAACTCATTGCCTGAGTGATTTTATGATGTCAAGTGCGCTTTACGTAAACCCCAAGCCTTTTCCATTGGAAGATTCGGAATGGTGGTTCTCCAGCTGCTCACCTGGAAAGCTCTTGTCAATTTTGCTTCCTTTCTGCAGTGAAATTAACTAAAACTTTCCAGAAGGGTTGCTGAGGCTTAGCCCTGGCTCTCTGCCTCTATCTAGGGACAAAGAGGATTCCTGTGAATTTTAGTCAAGTGAAATTGACCACGGTAGGCCGCCAGGTTGCTGGAAAAATCAGCATTTCTTTTGGTGCTCAAAATACAGTTTTAGGGGACTGGATTGTCAAAGGAGCTTAGCCCCTCCTAGTTTCCATTGTGAGGGTTTTGAAAATCCAGGCCATGATCTTAATTCTAGACATCCATTTTTTGTGATCTTGATGGTAGAATGGAATGGGTAAGAGAATTCCAGATCTTAGGTGATCAGTGGTGTGAGGAGGAAAATGCACAGACTCTTGCCACCAAATGGGAATGTTTTGATGATGTGCTAGGAACTTTTCTTCACAGCCCCATCGTTTTCCCTCGGACTACTTTGCAAGCTAGCTCTAAGAGAGTCTTCTCCATTACCGTGAGCTGTAAACCAGCAGCAATCAGAAAAGAGATGATGTGATTCAATCCTAGTTTTGGTCCTAAATTCGTGGGAGAGTTGCCTGCGGAGAATGAGTTTTCAAGTGTCTGTGCATCGGAACGTGAAATGCGCGTTGTCACATTCAAGTGCGGTTTCAAGGCCAGATTCAAAGTCAGGCGGGTGAGGCGGTGATATCTAATCAATATTGTCCGACGGCACATGATAAATAAACGGTGCTGCACAGAGAATGGGATTACAGAGAACGCTTACAGCAGGGCATTTGTGTTTCCGTCAAGTGTTAATTATCTGGGCTCATGCACAGAGGATTGCAAATCAGTAAATTGCAAACATGCTAGAGACCCATTTACACCTTAGACAGAGCAAATTGACTGGACTTTTTTTTTTTTTTTGCTTTATGGTGGGGAAAGCCAAAATGCCACACTTCCATTTATCATGTGTGTGCAATGAACTAATTATTACCTGCTGCGTGCATGACCTCATCAGAGTGTTTTTCTTGTGCAAAAGAGACTCTCAATCAAATGCCCATTTTCTTTTCCTTTGGTCTGAAAAGTGAATATATGAAGGGGGGAAAAATCACATCTGGCTTCTGAGAATCCAGTTATTCCAAATATTCCTTGATCATTTCAAGAGAGCCGCTCCATACTATATATTATTGTGATTAGTTCTATATGGTACACGCGACGGAATACCTAAAGTGTTCAGAATGCTGTGTACATAATAATGCAAAGGCAGTTTTTACCCCAGGAACCAAACCATGTAAGATTCAGATAATTTACGGGAAGTGAATAAATAGGTAAGAGGAAGGGATGGTGGGTTCGATAAGGACACGGGTGAGGGAAGGACTAGTAGAGGCTTGTGCAGTTGCATAAATTATTAGTCCTCACAGCGGTTATAAGTGGTCACCAGCAGTGTTCTGCTAATCTTTTTCATCCATGTGTGGAATAAATTTTATGTGCACCAAGGCATGTGCAGATGTGCACCACCAGGAGAAACAAAACCTAACTGTAGGCACTTTGCTAACCAGCTGGGCGGCATTGGAATTTCTCCTGAAGAGCCGCATGAGCGCCCAGCTTACAAGGAGCTCTGGTTACCAGCCCAGCCAGTGCCAGATGAGCTACCACAAGGAAATGAGTATGGTACTATAGTAAGAGTTGATGGAAGCGAAAACCCTATCCTTTCAGTAGGGATAATTTGTCCTTATGTCCCTGTTGGCTCTGGTGTGGAGGGATGCAAGATGGTCCCCTGCCAACAAGACCTAGACGGCTATCGTCAATTTCATCTGCAGGCATGTTGTGTGGCAAAATACATTTCAATATGCGTGCAAACAATGGTTGTCACAGAAGCTATTCCGAGCCTTCCACTTCTGTTTTTACCAGCTGGTGCTTTTATTACTTTTGTTACAATAGCACCTCGAGATCTCCACCAAGATCAAAGCCCCGTTGTGCTACATATGATAAGAGACCCTCCTCGCTCTGCAGAGCTTACAGAGGAAATGGAGGAGGGAGAAAAGGGAGACAAACACACAGAGGTGAAATGACTCGTACAAGGTCACCCAGTAGGTCAGTGGCAGAAATGAAACTGGAACCCGGAAGCCTTGTTTCCTCCACCCTCTCTGAGTCTAGCCCCGTTAGAGCACTCTGATAATTTGGCTATTGACACACTGTTTAAAAACGAATTACATTTAGGGACCATTAATTTAACAAAAGTCGGATTTGATTTTAACAGCAAAGGGGAGCTGATGAGCAGGGAGAATATGAGGCGGTGTGTGTAAGGTACTGTTTGGAAAAAAAATTAGGTGGAATGATCTTAGATTGCCAATATCTGTAAACTGAAAATCAAACTGGCAACACATTGCAAGAGTGAATCCCATGTATGTGTGTACACACACACTGCCCATCTGTCTGTCTGTGCTCGCTGATCTGTTTTCTGTGGGCAAGACAAAAGAAAAGGAAAAGATGAGACACCCAGGGAATGGAGCTATAACGAATGTACACAGGATTGGAAAATCCATAGGACTTTTTTTGCATTTGGAAGTCAGCGAAGGTCACTGAGTTCCTTCAAGATGAATCCCCTTTTTAATATTCCACTTCTCCCAGATGCCATCTAATTGTTTCTCCAAATGACCACAGATATCGACTCTGAGCCAAGGGGGCTATTACACATCTGTCAAAACAGCCATTCGCCGCCGTGTTATGGGTTTACAAAGCATGGCCACATCTCTTTTGGCTTGCGCTTGCCGTTAGTTCTGTGCACTTGGTCCTTCCTCTCATGCTGTTGGCGCCTTCGCTGCTTTCATTTGCAGCAGAGGTTGCCCCCAAAATGAACAGCCTGGCCAGCTGCGGCCAACCTTTGCTTTACTCCCAGAGGTCAACGCCGCTCTTCCAAAAGGCGTGCGGAGCTCGCAGCCAAGGCAGAGCCAGCAAAAGAGGAGAGACGAAGCCTGCATGGGGGCCAAGGTGGGCGTTAGCCTGGCCAGCTCTGGGCGGACGACGTGACCGTGAGCTCACGGGGGTGCAGGTGCTGCCTTGCCCGGGCATTCCGCCCCCTTTCGGCTCCTTCACACCTTTCCCCATCTCCATCCTTGGAATGCCTCCTGCTCTAGCGCAGTGCCAGGGCCAGGACTTGTAGGGCTGCTGCACAGCGACTGGGACCGTACCGGTGTTGGGTGGGGTACAGAGACACGGTTCGGGGACGTGTGTGTGGATGATCAGTGGAACACGAGCTCCCGGCGCGAGGCCGTGGCCACAAAGTGCACGTGTGATCCTGGGCTGTGTCGAGGGGAAGCTCGAGTAGAAATCCTCGGTATTTGTCCTGGGAGCAACTGCTGCTAGATACCGCGCTACACCAATTGCGTATCTTATTTCGATTGTATTTTGAAATAGCGTATTTCAAAATTTGGCGCATCTGCACAGTGCCAGATTTTGAAATAACTCAGTATTTTGAGGCATCCCTTAACCTTCATGGAACAAGGGCTACAGGGATGCCAAAATAGCACGCCCGTTATTTCAAAACATTTTTCAAAATAACGAGTGCGTTTAAAAGACCCCGCTATCTAGACTTACCCTTAGATGGTATTAATAATTTTCCTTTTGGGGAAGACGGAAGTAGTGAGTAAAGATGGGCGGGAGCTGCTGCTGTTAAAATCGAATCCCAGTTCCTGGGAGACAAAACAAGACAAACGCACAGAACGGCGAGAGAAAAGAACAGCAGAAATAGAAAATGCAGATTTTGTCTTTGATGCTGACCCTCACTTGCAACCTCACTGTTGGAAAAACACAGGTGCAGCACTGAACGGGTCCCCCCCATGCTTTATGAAAATAGACGTATGAATATAAATATGCATATCTTAAAGGTGCTTTAGACAAAATACCACATGTAACCTATCCATTTTAATGTTACTGCCTGCTAGATCGGTGTAGCCCAGTTTGGTGTCCGTATCATTCTTGTATGTGAAGTTAGAAATATGAAGTTTGAAGCTGTTTATAGTTTTAAATGTACTCAGGAGAGCCATTACTGGTGCCCCGGAAACCTAACAACCTGGTGATCAATCCAACAACTTGTAAACAGCCTTGTTTGTCCTGTAAATGCAGAAGGCGGTTGGTCTAGAAAGACACGTGACCATGCCACCTGTACTGAATTCCATTTTGACCCTGGTATTTTTCCATGGAAGGGAGGATGTAAAACAAAGGATTCCCACGAGGGGAAAAGTCTCATTAAGCAATGGGAAGTGATCAGCCCTTTGTCTTTGGCTGGCCTGGAAACAGCAGGGTACTCCCTAAAAGAAGGCTGGAGACCCAAGTCAGAGTAAAGGAGTTTATCTCTGCCTTGAAGAGCATACCTGAAATAAGAACAGTTCTTTAGGGTAAGAATCTATAGTCAGTAAGTTTCTTAGGCCTGGTCTACACTAGAGGATAAATTTGAATTAAGATACATATGGTTGGACATTAGGAAAAACTTCCTGACTGTCAGGGTGGTGAAACACTGGAATAAGTTGCCTAGGGAGGTTGTGGAATCTCCATCACTGGAGATATTTAAGAGCAGGTTAGATAGACCTCTATCAGGGATGCTCAGATGGTACTGGGTCCTGCGATGAGGGCAGGGGACTGGACTCTATGACCTCTCTAGGTCCCTTCCAGTTCTAATGTTCTATGATTCTCTGATACGCAACTGCAGCTACATTAATTACGTAGATGGAATCGAAGTATCTTAAATTGAATTATCAAATTTTGGCGCTGTCCACACTGCGGGAAGTCGAAGGGAGAACACTCTCCCTTTGACTTCCCTTACCCCTCCTAAGAGAAGGACTACCAGAGCCCTCTCATTTCGAATTAGCATGTCTTCACTAGACCCGCTAATTCAAACCCCGGAAGTTCGATTGCTTCAGTCTTCACTGTGGTGAAGTCACAGCCTTAGCGAATTAGAACTAGTGATGTGTTTTCATTTTAATTTACTAACTTACTTGGATCTGTCTGTTTTCATTTGCAACCACTGAAATCCTACTGTTTGTACTTAATTAAAACACTTTTGTTTACTATCAGGCCTAGTGTAAAATAATTGTTACCTGGGGACAGCAACCATTGTGCATATCTCTCTCTCACTGATAAAGGGGGCTTACTGGATGAGTTTTCATCGTGTAAAACTTTTACACAGAGAAAATGGATTTATCTGGAGTGGGGGGTTTGGTCCCATTTAAGGGGTTGGTTTCCTGGGCACTCTGCCCTAGAACTGCATCATCGCAGAGCTGAAGTGGTTCAGTGTCTGCATTGCTCTGCAGGGGAGGCTGTTACCCCAAATCTGTGCCTTGTCTGGTGGGGAGACCAGAAGATCTGGCCCAGCAGGACAGGGTGTTGGGAGCCACAGAGTGCAAGAAGGCAGGTGTCAGTGGCATGATCAGCACGCCGGGGAACAATCCCAAGGGGACTTCTGTGACCGCACCCCGTCACACAGCACATGGTCTGATCTTCCACTCTGATACCTAGCAAACTCGTACCAGTATCGGGCTGGTTAGGCATTGCTGGTATCTCTCTCTGGTCACAGGCGTGCAGCAGGCTTGCAAAATCTACAGCTTGGCTAGTGAAGCCAGACTTTCATGAGCCGGAAAGGAAAAGAAGAGAAATAGAAAAGAGGATAAAGAAGGTGGGGAAAGGAAAAAGACACCTGGACAGCGAGGCAGGAGGAAGGGAAATGGAAGAGGGACATCCCAGGGGGTGTCTGGGATTTAGACAGAGCTGATGGAGTTGGCAGTATCATCTTGTGGTCTGGTCTGGTCAGGAATAGGACGAAGAAGGCGCAAGGGTGTCACACGGGTTCCCAGAAAAGGAGGGCCTGTCAGCCATGTTGGTGAGACCCATTCCTTCCCTTTCTCTTGGCTTCTAGTAAGCCAGCATCACAGTAGCCAGCTTGCCCCCAGAGTCTGTCCTTTTTTTTCATAAAGACCCCAAAAGAGAGGGAGGGAGGGATGGAATAGCCCACCCTCTGATCATTTTGTCCACAAAGTAGGCCTGATTTCTGACACTACATGTGGTCTATTGATTTCTGGTTCCACACGTTTCTGGTGTGCCAGACATGATCTTAAGCCAGTTCTTCAGTTAGAGCAGGAGTCCATTTTGTTTCGACTAATTCAGCCTTTGTCTCCCTTTCCCCATCAACATTTATCATGATAGGTTAGTGTGACATTTTATGAACTTTCACTCTTCACAGTTAGGGTCCGTGTGAAGGTCCAATTAAGACAACATAATAAAGGGTGAGAATTTCAAAAGAGCTTAGCATTATATTATTGCCAATCTCAGGTATTCAAAACTCACTAGTGAGACCCACCCAAAATCATTAGATTGTTTTAAAAATGAGATTTAAGAAAAAGAGTAAGTTTTAGATTTTTTTTTTTAAGCTTTCCAGTTTTTGAGCCTTGTCACAGTGCACTTGGGTCACATTTTCAAGTTCTTCTCCACAACCGGGAAATTGAAGATTCTCAAATAATCACATGCCTCCAAGACCTGGGGCTTTAAGAAAGAAAAGAAATATTATGATAAAACCATGAACGTTGGTAGCGCTGCATTGGCTTAAATGTCTTCCCCGTGAAGTCGATGTAAGCTCTCACTAGTTTCAGTGGGGGCAGAATTAGACCAATATTGAGTGCTTAAAAAAAAAAAACTACTGGGAAAGTGAAGTGTGTTTGTGAATATGGGTGAAAGCTAGATACTGAGCATTGTGTGTCTGGCTTGGTCTAGTATTGTTGTGGTAGTTGGTGGGGTGAGTAAATCCTGGTCCAGCCCAGAAAATGTTAAACTCACGCATTTCATCAGATTGTCATGGAGCGTCAGTGCAGGGGCAGAAAGAACAGAACCACTAAACGTTATTGGATGCTTGGACAGCTGATGTTTGTGGTTTAGTTTATTGGCAGGTCTTCTTATTGATTGGTAGAGTTTGAGGTCAGAAGGGACCATTAGATCTTCTAGTCTGACCTCGTATGTAATACAATTCAATTTCATCCAGTTATTCCTGTACTGAGCCAAATAGCTCATGTTTAGCTACAGCATCTCTTCCAGAAAGGCACCGAGTGGTCACCTGAAGACCTCCAGCAATGGAGAATCTACCACTTCACTTGATGGCTTGTTCCAATGGTTAATCAACTTCCCCTGGTTGAGCCTTGAAACACCTTACATAAGCCTGATGCTTCAGAGGTTGGGGTTCTTAGCACTGTCTGAAAATTAAGGCCCTTTATAGTATTTCAGGTTAAACCCCCAAAACTTGGGGCACTCAAGGTCACTAGTTAATTTTTTTCCCCAAAACCAGGCGAGTTTATGTCCTCCAGAGCATTCAGCAAAGTCAGCAGAAAGACTCCACCACAATCATGGTTTCTATGTTGGGGAGTTTCTAACTTTCCTTTGTCCTGAGCTAACATTTCTAGTAACCCCCGTGTATTTTAGTCACCCCAGGATATTAACCATGTTCTCCTGCTCTCCCTGGCTTTTGGGTAGTACATCAATGATGTCACCTGTATATTTGACATGATTTGTTGGCAAATACTGAGACCGTGTTTGGGAATAAAACCAATTTTTTAAGATGGACAGGTGGAATGTGTTTCCTGCGATTGCTGCATCAGGGGATAATGGGTGTGTTGTCATTTATAACTTTTATTTTCTCCAACCTCCTGTTCTGCCTTATACCATCATTTGTCTTGTATTGGTAAATTCCCATCTGTACCCAAAATGAGTTTTCATTGCCATGTCGACTGAAAGATATAGTCAGTCTCGGCCCATTTAATCTTCATCTCTGTCAGCTGCCGTGTTCTTTTTGTCACAAATTAAAGAAGATGGTTTGTTTGCGGAAAGGCCTTTGTCGTCATTTTTATGAATATCAATTTCTCACCATTTCCTGCTTCTAGAGTGATGTTTTATTGGCTCCAAACCACCTTGTTTATAATAATTACTAAGGATGGGGCTTGCAGGTACATTCTGGGTCCTCACAGATTCTGGAGATCAGAATATATCATGTTGGTTTAGTCAGCCTGTTTTAAATATTTTAACAGAGGGAAAACTTAAACTCAGAAAGTACAAGTGGCTGTAAAGCCAATCATGTATTTCCATGAAAGTCAAAAGCCAATATTTACAAGCTAGGCTATGGCTACACTGTACATCAATGTTGAAATAAGCTATTCTGGAATAGTTATTCCGAAATAGCTTGTTTCGAAATAGCACGTCTACACTGCGGGAAGCCTTCAAAATAAGTCCGAGGCAGGCTTCCCTAATGTAGATGTGCTATCTTGATTCAGAGCCCGAGGCGGCACTGGGGAGGAATAACTTAGAATGATTAACAGATTTATTTGAGTATAAGTTTTCATGGGCAAACCCCCACACTTTGTCAGGAGCATCTCATGAAGTAGGTTTTTGAACATGAAAGTTTATGCCCAAATAAATGAGTTAGTCTTTAAGCTGCCAAAGGACTCTTGTTTTTGTGGATACAGACTAACACGGCTACCCCTCTGAGATTCTAGGTCAGTGTTTCTTAAACTGTGTTTCATGGCCCACCGGTGTGCCGCGGAGAACAACAGAGTTCAAAATGGCCACCCTTAAAGGGACAGGTGACTTCCCCCTCCCTCAATAACTGTCCCCCGATCCTATTTTTTCTCTCAATAATTTTCCTCCCAACCCTATTTTGTGGAGCAAAAAAAAGTGTCCTTAGTGTTCCTCCATCTTAAAAAGTTTAAGAAACACTGTTCTAGGTAGTCTTTCATGTTTGTAGATATTTCTTAAACTAATACAAACCTGAGCAACTATTTCTAGCTTGTACCCTCCACTTCTCTAGTTCTTGTTATAGTACGAAACTGGGTCTTGACAGTACCATAATTAATGAATCACACAGGACAGTATGCAGAATGCTATGTGGGTAAAAGAACGAATGTTGGGTTCTTCTGGGTGAATAGTGAGGCATGAATGCAAGGTATTATTAATTATTATGAGTGGGCTAAATTCAGAGGCACTGGCTCCATTTTCATTTGGGCAAACTCCTCAGTGAAGACCCCATAATTAGGAGCTGCATGAAAATGACAGATTGTGATTCTTACGTCCGTTTCCACACTGGAGAGGGTTGCAGAGAGAGGCCAGCAGGAACCTCCAAAAACCAATTCCTTCTGCATCTTTCAAAGGGTGCAGCACCCCCTGCTGCGTGTGGAGGGACAGAACTGGATGTGCCCTTCGCACCGACAAGAAGATCAAGTAAGAAGAGTCTGCAGGTGCAATTTTTCTGCAGTTACACAAAGCCAGCTCCTCGCAAGCACCGGCTCCCGCCTGCCCCCACCCGCTGTTGCCTCCGTAGGAACCAGCAAGCGTGGGGGAGATGACTTAAAAGGTGGCTCCCCGAGCACACTGGCTCCTGCCTGCCCGCCCCCCACGCTGCTGCCTCTGTTACAGAGGCAGCAGCACGGAGTGGGGAGACCATTGGCTGCGCAGGAGCCAGTGCTCGCGGGGAGTCACCTTTTAAGCCGACTCCCCGTGAACACCGGTTCTGGCCTCCAGGCCTCCCCCCCCATGCTTCTGCCTCTGTGTGCAGCAGTGTGTAGGCGGGACAAGCGGCTCCACGGAAACTGACTTAAAAGCCGGCTCCCCACATGCACTGGCTCCTAGTCCTGCCTCCATCCCTCCTCCCCCTGCAGCCTTCTGACAAGAAGCCATGGGCTTAAACTGTAGCAAGGGAGGTTGAGGTTGGACATGAGGAAAAACTCCCTAACTGTTGGTGGTTAAACACTGGAATAAATTGCCTAGGGGAGTTGTGGAGTCTCCATCACAGGAGATATTTAAGAGCAGGTTAGACAGACACCTGTCAGGGATGATCTACATGGTGCTTGGTCCTGTCGTGAGGGCAGGAGACTGGACTCGATGACCTCTCGAGGTCCCTTCCTGTTCTAGTGTTCTATGGTTTTGCAAAATGCTGCAGAACCTAAATGCAGAAAAGTCAAGTACATTTGGTTACAGGCAATCTGGTTGAGGAGTTTTTCATAGATGTACTGTGATCTAGCAAGCCTGATGGGAAGGACTGGATACTGCCTGTGACAACACATGGAGCAATTATTCCACTGAAACTGGACACAGGAGCTCAGGTTGTTAATCAGTCTTGCTCACACAAGGAGAGACTGAAAATGAAACCAAAACTGGGGCCAACAAAAATAAAAGTAACTGATTATTCTGAGACAGTTATACCAGTGATAGGGGAGGTGGCTTGCTAGCATCAGCCTTAAAAACACTATGTATAGGCTCCGTTTTAGTGCCAAAGAAAGTGATATCACAGGCTTGGCTAGATGCGAGAAACTCAAGCTCATAAAATGGGTGTTTTCATTGAAAGATCACACTGGATGCAAGGACCTCTTTTGGGGCTACTCCATCCATGCAGAAAGCTGCTGTTTTCACTCCGTGATAAACTCAAGACAGAGTTTGCAAGGATAAAAGCAATTCAAGTAACACAACAAAAGAGACCCAGTAGACTGGGTGAGCTCTCTAGACACTGTGGAGAAAAGCGATGCCCAGCTACGCATATGCTTATATCCCACAGACCTCAGCAAGGCTATAAAAGAACACTTCAAACTGCAAACCAGAGAAGAAATTATGGCTCAGTTTGCAAATACTCAATGTGTCAGTACATTGGGATGTCTCCTCAGGATTTTGGCAGCTAAAATTAACTGAAGATTCCTCAAAGCTACTCAGATTTAATACCCCGCTAGGAAGAAACAGACTCTTATGCTTCCCATTGGCGTAGTAGCTTCAGCACCAGCAATGTACCAAAGAACCATGCATATGATCTATGAACATATTAATGGCATTGACAACTCAACTGGTGCCATCATCCTCTGGGGCTTCACCAAAGAGGAGCATGATCATAGATTTCGGGAAGTCCTGGGTTCAACTGCAAGTGCAAATCTCAAACGAGGCAGGGAGGAACGTGTTTTATAGGCTACAGCACTGACTTTTGCTGGGGATGATATTTCCAGTGAAGGTGTCAAACCTGACAGAGGAAGACTTCAGCCACTTACCAGTCATACCATTAAAGATCAGCGGCACCAAGGTCTTGTATAGCTCAGACAGACTAGGGGGCACATTTTGATGTAACTGAAGGGATTTACAAGTGATCGCCAGGAAGTTCCAACGCAGTTGATGTTCGATGTAGACTTTGGCATTCACCATCTGGCTGATCCTTGATGGTTTCTTCTTTGATGATGAAAAAGGAAAAAGACAACAACTCAGACTCCGATGAAAGGCTGATACTGAGATGATCCAAGCAGGAGATGAAAGGTCCTGAAAGACTCATAGGGACTTGCTAACCTGCTGCAGAAGGGGCTTTTGAGGTAGTTATAAAGACTCACCTGAGAGTGATGTGCTGGTAACCTCTCCTCTCTAGGCAGCACACTCATTGGGTACGTCCACACAGTAGGGCTAAAACTGAATTAAGCTATGCAACTTCAGCTACGTCAATTGCATAGCTTAAGTTGAAATAGCATATTTCCCTAAACCCAATGGGTACGTCTACACAGCAGCATTATTTCAGAATAACTGATGTTATTGTGAAATAAAGTGCGTGTCCTCACTACAAGCCTTTATTTCAAAATAATGTCGAGCTGGAGGACTTCTTACTCAGCCTCCTGAACCCCTCATTTCACAAGGAGTAAGGGAAGTCAGAGGAAGAGTGCTATTTCTCCGACTTCCTCCTGTTTAGACAGCGCCAAAAGCCAAATTAAGCAATGTGGATTGGTAATTATTAGATAGTTTATTAGTTTATACAAGAGTAGTTTATAGTAGTCATTAGTTAATACAAGAGTTCATTTGCTGTTCTTTAAGAGGACAGATGCAGAGTTCTGTTTGCAGATTATAACTTAGCGATGCTCTCTCAGCCGGTATTTGGAGATGTGCCCTGACGGCAGGGCTTGGTAACAAGGCATGGCCGTGTGCATCCACTCCCCGGAGAGGCTCTCCAATTTGTTTTATTAACATTATATCCCTTTCTCATAGACTGGTTTGTTGTTAAATGAACCCAAGATTACCACCAGCAGCTCTCCTCCTTGTCCGACACAGCGCAGGCAAATAAGATTTCCATGTATAGGGCCAGCTATTTCCTTTACTCCATCTTGTTATCTTTGGATCCTTCAACTTTTGGAAGCCATGTTCTCTCAACCTAGTGATAGAGATGCAGCTGTGTTAGTCTGGTCTAGCTGAAACAAAAGACAGAACTATGTAGCACTTTAAAGACTAACAAGATGGTTTATTAGATGATGAGCTTTTGTGGGCCAGACCCACTTCCTCAGATCAATTTGTGGAAGAAAATTGGCATGACCATATATACCAAAGTGATACAATCAAAAAAAAGTGAACACATATAAAATTGACAAATCAAATTTTAGAACAGAGTGGGGGTGAGGGGGGAAGGTTAGTGTCTGTGAGATAATGACATTAGGGGTGATAATTGGGGAAGCTATCTTTGTAATGGGTGAGATAATTAGCATCTTTGTTGAGACCCCATACATAGTGTCAAATTTAAGCATGAATGAAGAGAAGCTTCATCTTTAAAGTGCTATATAGTTCTGTCTTTTCTTTCAACCTAGAAAGACACAGGTTTACTTGTTACTGATACGCAATCGGAAGGCTGAATACCCTCCCCAGATTCAAAGCAACATGCTTTTTAAAAAGAAACGTATCTATCTCCTTGGAATATTTTTATTCTTTGCCTATTTCCCTGGGGCCATGGAGGCTGTAAAAATAGAAAGGAAAGGTAACTGGAACTTAACCTGAACAAGCAGCAGCTAATCAAAACACAGAGTATGCAACGGCTTATAGTGCAGCTACAGAATCATCCATCGACTTTTACAAGAGTATGGTTTCGAAGGGGCATCAAGAAGTCATCAAATCCAGCCCTTGGTAGTGAGGCAGAACCAATTCAACCTAGACCATCCCTGACAGGTGTTTGCCCGACCCATCCTTAAAAACCTCCAGTGGTGGAGATTCTGCAACCTCCTAGGGAAGCCTGTTCCAGGGACTGACTAGCCTTGTAGTCAGAAAGTTCTTCCAAACGTCCAACCCAAATGTGCCTTGCTTCAGATTCAGCCCCTGAATTCTTTCCTGCCCTCAGTGGACATGGAGAGCAATTGATCATCGTCCTCTTTGTAACAGCCCCTAACATACATTCATGCCCCAGGCCTGCTGGGTTCACTGTGGCCTAGTCACTTTCTCCTCTCTGGGCCTCAGTTTGCCCAGCTGTAAAATGGGGATAATGATACTACCTTTCTTTTGTAAAGTGCTTTGAGATTTACTGATGGAAATTGCTAGATAAGAGCTAGTTGATATTATTATTATTATTTATTATACAAATATGATTTATTTCCCTTGATTTTTTTTCTTTCAGAGCCATGCTGTGTCCTTTGCTTCTCTGTAGGAACAATCCCTCTGGGTTTTCTGTGTGCATCTCCTAGCTTGGTCCCACAGTCCATTCCTATCTGAGGCCACTTTCAGTGTTTATCCTAATTAATTCTCCAAAAAAAGTTTCAAGTGCTCTGGTTTTGTTGTGGGTGATTTTACAACCTAGCCCCAACCTGGCTCCAAACATTGATTTCCTCCTTTCATACTTGGCTGTTCTGATTCTTCCATAATTCCTACATCCTGGTCCTTAGTAACCCGAAACATTTTCTTTTTCCAGCATCCGTCTACTAACCTTCTGGCAATGACTGAGTGGGGAGCTATTAGGTTCCTATTCCCTTGGAATGTTTAATTATTGACTGAAAGGCCCCAAAGAGCCGCTAATGGATTCTCTGGCAGGCTACGCTATGCCCAACTCTTAACGCCGCGTGTGTCTGAATCTCGTTCCAGTAATCTCGAAAGGCAGAGCTATTCCAGCAAATATGGAGGAAGTTGTTCCTATCTCATTCCCACCTGCACCTTTCTGCGCCCAGGGCCAAGGACTTTTATCGTCCCATTGAGACAGTGGCTTCGCAGTGTTCTCCTTTGTGGCCTGCATCAAAGCCCATGAAAGTCAATGGGAGTGTAGGCCCTTGCCTGGGCTAGCCTACGCCGTATGCATCAGACCCACCTTCCTCTGGGGGTGTATCTGCAGCTGGAGATGAAACTTCCATCTTGAGTAGAGGATCAGGTTCTCATTTGGATCAAGCTATACGTAGCCACAGGGCTGCAGCAGCACGGGTGGTGGGACAGGCTACCTGCCCAAGTACGCATCTTGTGCAGTGGGTTTCCAATGATGGGTCACGCCCCAGCGCAGAGGGGTGAAATGTCGGGCGCTGGGTCTCGTTGCTGCAGGGGATCGGGTGAGCAGCAGGGGGGCCCTAAGGCAGCTCCGTGCCCAGCCTGGCACTACAGTCTGCGCTGCTCCTCAGAAGCGGCTGGCAGCAGGCCCTGTTCCTAGATGGGGGGTGGGAGAGCACACCGGGCCCCACGCACTGCCCCTGCCCTGAGCACTAGCTCCGCACTCCCATTGGCTGGGAACCTGCTGCCGGCTGCTTCTGGGGGCAGCCTGGTCTGCAGTGCCAGGAGAGGCAGGAAGCTGCCTTAGTCCCCCCGCTGCACCACTGACCGGGAGCTCTCAAGGTAAGCCCCTCCTGCCCCAGCCCTGCCTGCCCCAAAGCCGGAGCCCCTTCCTACAGCCCAAAGCTCCCTTCCTCAGTCCCGCCCCAGAGTCCACACTCTAGTCAAATTATGTTGGATTGCAGCATGTCTACACTAGGGAGAAGATCGACCTTCTGGAGGTCGATCCAGCATTCGATTTAGCGGAGCTAGTGTAAACCCCCCCAGTCGAACACTGAGGGCAGCCCCCGCCGATGTCCTGTACTCATCATTCTGCGAGGGGTAAAGGAAGTCAACCCACGTGTGCGCCCATCCGCCTCCCGCGGTATAGACACTGCGGCGGCTCGTCTTAAGGTAAGCCAAATCCAGCTACGCATTTTGCACAGTTGGATGGCGGACCTTAAGCTGACCGGCCGGGTCTAGTATAGACCGGCCGGGTCTAGTGTAGACCAGGCCCCAGTGTCCAACATTTAGGGAAGAACTTTGCTCTGACCACGTCTTACACCCAATTTGTGCTTGTGGCAGTGCCTCCACCAGGAACAAGACCAAAGGCAAACACACCCGGTCTCACTAGGGAATAAATCTGTGTTGCTGAAAGGCGGACACCCATGTGCTGAAAACGGGGCGTCTTTCCGAACGTCGCACGGCAGTGCAGCACGCCCGGCGCTGAAGGGGCGTGGATGCAGTTGGAACCACGTGGGAATCGAAGGGGGTGGACTGTATCTCCCTTCCATAGGGAGACACCACGTTTCACAGCACAGGGAGTGTCACCGGTTTAATAGGGAGAGTGAAACAGTTGTACACGTAATAGCTTTTATGCTTCGTTGCCTTGTCAGATGCGTTATTGGGAAGAGTCAGTTCTCCCCCATCGCCACCTCCTCTGGCTCGATCCAGAAATGCCGTTAAAGGTCAGGTGATTAAAATGGCAGCCGGTTGGTGTGGTAGAGTTAGGGTTCAGGAAAACCAAGTGTTTTGCTGATTGACTTTCAAAACGTAGGCCAATTGTCTTTATATCCTTTGATTTGTTTCACGTCCTGTCTCTAGTCTAACTACTCTGACTTGAAACACACTCACCTGATTCCTGGCTACACACCGCAGCTGGTGAAACACGGGAGCGGTGACGGCTAGCGGAAGGAACGGGGGTTCAAAACAATGTCTCTCTCAACACACTGGCTGCCAGTTATGTTTTAAGATCCTACCGGTGCTGTGCATAAGGCATGGAATTACCGTTTGTCAGAGCAATCGCCTTCCCAAATTGGCCATTACCACAGTTAATGACCTGTTTATTAGAACATCAACCTTGGCTGTGCCTCATGCTGTTAATTAACAAATCTGTCATTAACTCCTGGTAGCCATGAATATATCTTTGGGCGGGATTGGGAGTGGGGTAATACGTCAGTAGTTACGGCACAGTTAAAGTGATATCTCTGCAGATCAGCAAGACCACAAAACTGGTGCTGGGCTCTCGCTCTCTGGCCGATTTACAAAGGTACTTAGGCGCCTAAAGATGCGAATAGACATGTAGTGAAATTTTCGTGTCTAGGGCTGAGCTCCTCAAAGATATGTAGGCACCTCATACCCATCGGAAATCTTAACGAAGCTAGGGCCTCAGTGCATAAATCCCATGGCTTCTAGACACTGGGAACTATTCTGCACCTTCGCATGCCTAACTATGTTTAAATATCTGGCCCTTAAATACGTTTGAGGGTTTGAGTCTAAGTGTCTCGTTCCCTGGCCCAGGGTGGCTGGCCCTTGTGAAGGGACACAGCAGTGTCCCAGGTGGGCTGGAACCTAATTTGATTCCTCGTGTGGAGAGAATAAAGCAAGTCCTGCGACAAACCCAAGGTTCTGGTGGAAGACAGAGGCCTGTCGTCAGTTGGGGGCAGGGGACTGCAGAGTGATGTTCGGGGGGGAGCGTTTCCTGCGGTGGCACCTGCACAAGAGAGTTGGAGCCTGGTACGAAGACCTTGCCGAAAATTTTGCTTTCCTTTTGGGAAGGATTCAAAGAAGGCCTGGCCTTTTCTTGAGGTGCTCGGCCAGCAGGAAGGGACATTCCCTCAGGGATGAGGAGCTGGGCCCAATTTCTGGCTGGTTTTGATGTTTGATGTGATGACAAACTGGAACTGTGTGATGACAAAGTCAGACCTCACGATGGGTTGTGATTGGACAAGGTAGGCCGCACGGACTTGTTATGGGGCCCTGAGGAGGGAAATGGAGGCAGAAGCTTCAGCATGGCCTCTGGTCACGAGAGGATGCTCAGAAGGCATCTGCTGTGTTATGTTCCTCTCGGAGAAAGAGGTGTTAGGTGCCTCATTACTTCTCAAGATTAAGGGCTTAGTGATTGTTGAGGCTCAAAGTTTCTGTGATTCCAAACAATTTGCATTGATCCAATTGTGTTGTTCTTCCCATTGCTAATGAGAATAGTAGCAAGGGAGGTTGAGGTTGGACATTAGGAAAAACTTCCTACCTGTTTGCGTGGTTAAACACTGGAATAAATTACCTGGGAGGTTGTGGAATCTCCATCTCTGGAGATATTTAAGAGCAGGTTGGATAAACATCTCTCAGGGATGGTCTAGACACGGAGCTTGGTCCTGTCATGAGGGCAGGGGACTGGACTTGATGACCTCTTGAGGTCCCTTCCAGTTCTATGAGTCTATGATTCTAAGTAAATCTCTATGTGACGTCAATGAAATCTGATTTAGGCCAGTGCTGAGTGCTTTTGAGTGCTCTGCCATTTGGGTGACAGGGATGGGTCACGTGGTGATTCCCTGTTCTGTTCATTCCCTCCAAGGCATCTGGCATTGGCCACTGTCGGAAGACAGGATACTGGGCTAGATGGACCTTTGGTCTGACCTAATATGGCCATTCTTATGTTCAGAGAGTGAGCTTTCGGTGTTAGAAATCTCCCGCCCTGCAAAGGAACCTCTTTTCTGAAAGTGCGTTTTCAGGATTTAATTTGCTCTCGTGCTCATTTGTAAGTTATACCCCGCAAGGATGAACTTAATGACAAACACATATGTTATGATAAAAAATAGAATGACAAGTTCCCTACCACCTCGGCATTTTTGGTTTTGCAAAAGCTGCTGATAATAAATTAGATATTTATTTTTAAAAGAGTTGCAAACCTGTAATAGTGGAGCGTCCTTCCCTTTTAAATGAGGGGTTGGAAATATTTCGTGTGAGTCTTCCCCAACGTGGAAATAAATGGACTGTGCTACTCCTCACAGTTGTGTATCTTGTTCTCATTATGGTGCCATAGAATGAGATGGATTAATAGGGCTTCAAAACATACAGACCACTCCGGGGCCTTTTTCTGGATTCATAAGGCCCCTGTTACAAGGTGATGTTCGGGCTGCTGAAAATTGAATAAAAATGTTAATCACAGTTAACACACGTTAACTCAAATTAATCGCGATTAAAAAAAAATCATGATTAATCACAGTTTTAATCATACTGTTAAGGGATAGTAGAAGACCGAGGTGTATTAAATATTTTGGATGTGTTTCTACATTTTCCAATATATTGATTTCAATTACAACTCAGAAAACAAAGTGTACTGTGCTCATTTTATATCATTTTTTATTACAAATATTTGCACTGTAAAAATGACAAAGAAATAGTGTTTTTCAATTCACCTCAGACAAGTGCTATAATGCAGTCTTATTATCGTGGAAGTGCAGCTTCCAAACATAGATTTTATTTTTTGTTATTTAACCGGACTCAGAAGCAAAATGATGCAAAACTTTTAAAGCCTGCAGTTCCATTCAGTCCTCGTTCTTGTTCAGCCAGGCGCTAAGACAAACACGTTTGTTTACATTTCTCAAAGAGAATGCTGCCTGCTTCTTATTCACAATGTCACCCGAAAGCAAGAACAGGTGTTCACCTGGGACGTTTGTATCTGGCATTGCAAGGTGTTTACGTGCCAGATGTGCTAAACCTTCGTATGTCCCTTCATGCTTCGGCCAGCATGCCAGAGGACATGCTTCTGTGCTGATGATGTGTGCTAGAAAAATCGTGCATGAATTAAATTTGTGATTGAACTCCTTGGGGGAGAATGGTGTGTCTTGTGTCCAGTTTTACTCTCATTCTGACACATATTTCATATTCTAGCAGCCTCAGATGATGACCCAGCACGTGTTGCTTGTTTTAAGAACACTTTCACTGCAGATTTGACAAAAGGCAAAGAAGTCCCAAGGCGAGATTTCTGAAGACAACGACAGCACTTTTCCCAAGGTTTAAGAATCTGACGGGCTTTCAAAAAATCTGAAAGGGACGAGGGGTGAAGCATGCTCTCGGAAGTCTTAACGGAGCAACACTTCAGTGCGGAAACAACAGATCCAGAACCACCAAAAAAGAAAATCCACTTTCTGCTTATGGCATCTGACCTAGGTGATGAAAATAAACATGCTTTGGTCTGCTCTGCTTTGGATTGTTATTGAGCAGAACCCATTATCAGCATGGACACGTGTCTTCTGGAATGGTAGCGCTTCTAGCATTTCAGTACCTAGTGACTCCGGCTATAATAGTGTCATGCGAAAGCCTGTTCTCTCTTTCAGGTCAGGTGCTGTTGTAAACAAGAATGAGGGGGCAGCCTTATCTCCTGCAAATGTAAGCAAACTTGTTTAAGTGATTGGCTGAACAAGAAGTAGGACTGAGTGGACTCGTTGACTCTAAAGTTTTCCATTGTTTTATATTTGAATGAAGTTATTTTTTGAACATAATCCCACACTTGTAAGTTTAACTTTCATGATAAAGAGATCGCATTACAGGACTTGTAGTAGGGGGGTAGAAAAATACATCATCTGTTGTTTTTGACAGTGCAAATATTTGTCATAGTGAGCACTGTGCACTTTGTATTCTCTGCTGAAATAGAAATCACTATATCTGAAACTGTAGAAAGCATTCAAAGATATTGAAATAAATGGTATTCTGTTGTTGTTTAAATCATGATTAATCACATGATTAAGTGCAATTATTTTTTTTATTATGCGATTAATTGTGATTTGTTTCATAATCGCTTGACAGTCCTAATAAAAATCCATCTCAGACTTTCCATCGTAGGGTATGAAGTGTCGCTGTAGCTATGTGGCTCCTGGGATGTTAGAGAGGCAAGGTGGAGGAGGAGAAGTAAAAGACATCAACTCACCCACTTTTTGTCATCTTGGAGTGTCTACACTGCAAAGCAGGGACATAGAACACTAGAATTGGAAGGGACCTCGAGATGTCATCAAGTCCAGTCCCCTGCCCTCACGGCAGGACCAAGCACCATCTAGCTCATCCCTGACAGGTGTCTGTCCAACCTGCTCTTAAATATCTCTAGTGATGGAGATTCCACAACCTCCCCAGACCATTTATCCCAGTGTTTAAACAGGTGGGAAGTTTTTCCTAATGTCCAACCATGTGCGTGTGCCAACATTCCCAGACTGCCCCTAACCCAGCTAGCTTTTGCGCCAATAGCCGTGAAGTCACGCCAGCACGTGCTTTGGCATGACCTGCACAAGCCCATCTGGCACTCTGGGTAATTACTCGGCCAGCTATTCCACACTGAAGTCAGTGATTCTGTGATGTCACTACTGCTGGCGCACAAACTAGCTAGAGGAAACTAGTTTGGGTACGTTTACGCCTGCAGTAATTCCACCCCTGGAGATGTCCCTAGTCTGGGCTGTTTTCGTGACAATGAGGAGGCTTTTATTCCACCCTACGGGGTAGTTTTTCTACACTAAAGATGTTACCCTAACTCTGTACCCATTGAAGCCATGGATAAAACTTGTTCATTGAGAGGAAGTGCGCTTGAAAACTCTTGACCATAGTTTCTAATGCTTTGCCCAGTCCTGTTTTGAGTATCAAGGATCTTCCACCATTTCAAAATGAGAAACCAATGAATGTGGGGTTTGAAGTGTTGATTGCAATTCATTCGCTGACTGAACTACCCCGAATTTGATGGGCTATGCTCGGAGGCGGCTTATAAGATTTTTTTGTAATTTATTGCTCAAAAAACCTCTTTCCTTACTAGCCAGGGACACAACAGCTCCGAGTGCATCTTCTTTTGTTAACAAATACTGTACCTTTTCACATGATTGATGGTGGACTTTAAAGAAGCAGTTATTTTCTTGATAAATGAGTTATCCGATGCATTGATCTATTGCAGAATTGCAGTGGATAATTAATCACTGTCGGAAGCTCATTACTGCAGTTCAGCGTATGTGTGAATATTCTCCAGGTTAACGGAATAAAAACACCAGGTGGAAGGCTAATGGCGTATTTAAGAGCAGGGTGTCACCGGATGGTTAATCATCCCAACAGTGTTTGAAGCTGGCATGCATTGTGGAACATTCTTTGTGAGCGCTCTTGTTCAGGTGGGCCCAATCCCCAGCAGGTGCAGTTTGGAATACAGCCGCTCCCCGAGTTACGAACGAGTTACGGACCAACACTTGGTCCGTAACGCCGAAGTGTTCGTAACTCGGATCCCATAGAGTTACATGGCAACCGCGCTGTTCGTAAGCGCGGATCGCCATTCGTAACTCGGATCCGCATTTACGACCACTTTGGTCGTAAGTGCGGATGGTCGTAAGTGGAGGTGGTCATAACTCGGGGAGCGGCTGTATCCCCATTAAGATCACGGGGCCCAATCCTAAGTGGGTGTAAATCAATGTATCTTCACTGCAGTCAATGGGTCTGTTCCTGCGCTGTTATAAATCGGAATAGCCCCCATTGACGTGCTAGGAAGTTCTAGGACTTTTCCTTTTAGCATCTTCAGGGGGTAGCCGAGTTAGTCTGTACAGGAGAAACTTAAAAAACAACAAAAGGTCTTGTAGCACTTTATAGACTAACAAAACATGTAGATAAAAACAGCAAGCAAATGGTCTGGTAGCACTTTATAGACTTACAAAACATGTAGACGGGATCATGAGCTTTCGTGGGCACAAGTGAAGAAGTGGGCAGTGCCCACGAAAGCTCATGATACCATCTACGTGTTTTCTTAGTCTATAAAGTGCTACCAGACCATTTGCTTGCTGTTTTTTTCTGTACAGACTAACTCGGCTACCCCCTGAAGCTCCAAAACATGTAGATGGTATCGCATATCACGAGCTTTCGTGGGCACGAAAACTCGGGATACCATCTACACCTTTTAGCATGTTAGCTTGGTGAGTTATGCTTGAAAGAGATTTGAAGGCTGAAAAATTGTGGTCTACATGAACAGTGAGTGGGAGGCTAACCAAAATATAACTCCGGTCATCTGAAGAAGTGGGCTGTGCCCACAAAAGCTCATGATCCCATCTACATGTTTTGTGAGTCTATAAAGTGCTACCAGACCATTTGTTGTTGTTTTTTCTGTAACAGACTAACTCGGCTACCCCCTGAAGCTCCAAAATATACACAGAGACTCATGAGTTTTCGTGGGCAAAGCCCACTTCCTCAGATGAATTGGAGACCTGCTGGCCAAGAGTCTGAACTCTGGGGCCCTGTGTGGGTGGAGACTCTCGGGACTGTTATCAGAATGGTGATGTCTCCTCAGTGCTGTAGGTCCTTCTGGGTTTCCTGGGGAGCCGGTTCACAGCCTTGGAGGATGGTAGAACAACCAGATTGCAGGCAAATATAAAAAGCCAAGGATATGTCCAACACCCTGAGGAGTTGGTCCTGTGTGAAAGCTGTTTGGGGAGTGGTGGTAGTGGACCTACTTAAAACCAAAATCTTCCGTTGCCTGTGGAAGCCAAAACAACCGAGCCTTGTAATAAAACGACTTGAAACAAATAAGAACAGCATGTGCTGATGGTAAAATTAAAAGGCAGGCCTTCGTACAAATCAATGAGCAAGCTGCGTGAGGCAAGAAGTATATGCACTGTAAGCCTTCGGCAGTCTATTAGTTCCCAAATGACTCAGCCCCGGACAGAGATGCTTGAAAAGCCTCCTGCCACGTAGCCGCACCTCGCCGCGAGGCACTGGGACCTGGTTTGCTGTATTGCGGGGTGAGTGGACAGGAAGCCAGGAGGTGGGGCCAGGGATATAAAAGGCCTGCCAGAGAGGTTAGTGCGCGGCCAGCGACTGAAGGATCCAGAAGTCTCCCCTGCGCACCTGAACGAGGAGCTGGATCTGGGGGGAAGCCGAGGACTGGCCTGGGCCGCCGGGCCCACCACTGGATGAAGGCCCGGAAGGACTGCTCACCTGGGCAGAAGTTCCAGAGCGACGGAGCCCCGCAGACCTGCACAGGACACAGGTACCACCAGGCGGGGAGAGTGGAAAAGGCCCAGGGGTAGCCCAGTGGGCTGAGGCAGAGCCAGGTCAGCGTGTTGCGGACCGGATCCCCGCTGACCCGGCAGCAGACTGCTCTGCTGCCACCAGGGCCCTGGGTTGGGACACAGTGGAGTGGGTGGGCCTGTGTCCCCCCTGCCACCCCGCTCTTGGGTGGCAGTCTGCCCCCTCGGCTGTTACTGAACAGCAGCCTGAACCTGCCGGATCCCCGCCTGAGCAAGGGCTTGGGCCACTGATCTTCTTCTTCACCCATCGCCCCGCCCTCAATTGAGGCTGGGCTCTGAAGTATTTATTTGCCTGCCACCTCACCCTGAGCAAGGACTGGGCCTCAGGACTGGGGACTGGCCAGCTGACCGCTAGCTGAGACTGTGGCCTGCCCCAGCGCCTAAAGCCACCGTTAATTCCCCGAAAAGCCCACTCTGAACCCTACAGGGTTACACGGGGTCTCGGTCACCCCGACCGTGTGTTTTTACACTTCTGTTGTCTTAATAGTTCTTGCAACAGCAACGGGAATGAATTCGGATTCATTTAATTAAAGGCCGATAGCAGGGTTTTAACAAAACGAATGCCGGTTTCCTCCAGCAGCAGGCAGGGGCTAAGCTCTGGTCATTAAGGGTTTGAATGAGGGGTTGGCGGTGCATTCTCCCCTAATTGAAATTCCACTGCGAAGAGAACCGCTGTTGTGAGCCAGTAACCAGCCATACGGTCTCCTCATTTCCGTGGCGATCTGAGTGAGGTATGTCACAGGGCTGGCCTGCCTGAAACCAAACTGTGGGGTGAGCCTTAAGAGAAATAATCATTGGTTCATGCATTCAGCGGCATAGCACGGCTCGTGAAGGTGATGGGGATGCTCCCAGGGTTGTAGGTCTGAAAAGTAAACATCAGGCCGGGGGCATGTGATGACTTAAGCTTCATCGTCTCAAACGTGGAGCAAAGCCTGGGAGATACTGAGCAAGCTCGCATCGCGTTGGCAATGGGCCCGCGGCCACAGGCCACCTGTAATGTAGCGCCACTGGTTGATGTACCCAGAGGGCACAGGAGTCAGCCCGTCGCTGAAATGGAGGCGGTTCTGTGTAAACGACTGGTCAGTGCGTGTTGTCACCTTTTCAGGCCTATCCACAGAGGAGAACCCAGCTTGGGAGCTCACGATTAACGTGTTAGCTCCGGAGGACTAGTTCTATCTCCCAGTTCTCTGCCAAGACGCTGGCTGTCTCAACCAGTTCCTCATAGGTTTTGGGCCCTTCCCAGAAGCTTAAATCTTCTGGCCAAGATTGTCAAAAATAAGGCTGGGCTTTTCACAGCTACCCAAGGGACTTGGATGCCCAGTCCCTGTGGGAAGTGGGGTATTCGGTTCTCCTGTGTGAGTTTCAACAATCTCTCCCTACGAGCCTTAAAGCAGATCCTAAGTCCATATTTTGTAACCTGCGTAAGTAACGTGTTTTCAAGAGTGCTAACTTTAGTGGGAGTTACTTGATGCTAAGCCCTTTTGAAAGTCAGGTCCCTTATTTGGGAGCCTAAATAAGATTTAGGTCCTAGATCCACAAAGGTAGTTAGGCACCTGATTTCCTCTGAAATCAATGGGAGTTAGGCACTTCTGTACCTTTTGAGGAGCTGGATTTAGGGGACTAGCTTTGGGCTCCTATCTTTGTTTATGTTGGCTTCAGCAGGGAGACCTTGATTACTTTCTTGCATTTTTTCTGGTCTGTCTAGAAGTAGGGAGTTCTGAAAACCTCAAAAAAATTGTTCTTTTGCACTTATGAGCCACATTTTGTAAGATCTCAAGGCTGGGATAAGCTGTGGAGAAGCAACCATATTTTGGGTACCTACCTGAACTCAGTGGAGCCACCTGGTTGTTGGAGCACTCATGACGTTGGCTGGAATTCCCTGTAAGATTCAGGGCCCTTTGCTCCCATTGTTGGAAGAAAATGCTTCTGCTGAGATGGGCTGTTGCACTCCTCAGGTGCTGCTTTGTGACAGGTTTAATGAGCTGTTAGATATTTAATCCCCTGAACCACGTTGTGCCGGTTTATTAGCACCCTGGTGAGTTCAGTTTACGGAAACAATAGTTTGTTGGAGAGGGCTTTGAGTGAACAAATAATCATGCACAAAAGGGACATTTTCTGCCATTCATACCAAGGTGTTTAACTACCTGAGAATTGTTCAAATGGTTGGCGGGTCTGGCATTCACCAGTGGTCTGCTGTGAAAAACATCAGCTACAATTGACCACCAAGGATTGTTGGCCGAGCTACGTAATGTAGAAGTGGTCAATTGAGTTGCAATCCCTCTACCATAAGGTTAAGTTGCTAGCCTGCTATGCCAAATAACCTGCTTTTCTCAGGCTGATTTAGCCTAATTTGTGATTATATCCTGCTGTCACTGAATTGGATTTTTCAAGAGCTTTGTTTCATTCGTCATAGGTATTCATGGTTATCCACAGTATTTGGCTGTAGTGCAACAAATCTACAGCTTGTATCCCATATGAATAGCAAAAGCAAGTGAATAAGTAAGTGAGAATAGGCACTTGTAACCTTTGGCCTAGATTAAAATGGCCTACTTGTCGCTCCTTGACTTCCAGAAATTGACTGGGGGGAATTGAACATAAAACTGAATCTGGTGTCTAGAATATGCTGCATATCCCTACCTATTAGTAAGGATTATTTTACCTCTGAAACCATTGACTTTAGCCTTACTTGTATCTTCCCTGCTCTGTCTTATACAACTAAGGTCAAAGTTAATGGCTTTGGAAGTAAAATAATCCTTATTAATATGTCGGAATATGCATCATAGTATGGTAAGCTATAAAGTAAGTGTGCCCAAAGATTTGTTAGGGTGAAAAAATAAGATTTGGGTGTGGGAGGTTGGTCTTGAATGGGCCAGAGCCCTATAAAATTCCCATGCTAGGGTCTGCCCATCGTTTGCTCTTCAGCTTTTCTACCTTCTATTGAAGTATTAGCTGAGTTTTGCCATGTAGCTTAGCCACTCAACACTCTACCTGTTTGGACTGAAGTTATGGGTGGGTTGCCAGGTATCCAGTTTTTTACAAGAACATCCGGTCAATAAAGAACCGTGGGGGCTCCAGTCAGCACCGCTGTTAAAAGTCCGGTTGGCAGGGCCGGCAGACTCCCTATCCAGTCCTGAGCCCCCCATCCAAACTCCTTCCTAGGGCCTGCACCCCATAGCTCCACCCCAGTCCTGAGCCCCCCATCCAAACTCCTTCCTAGGGCCTGTACCCCATAGCCCCACCCCAGGCCTGAGCCCCCCATCCAAACTCCTTCCTAGGGCCTGTACCCCATAGCCCCACCCCAGGCCTGAGCCCCCTCCAAGAACCAAATTCCCTCCCAGAGCCTGCACTCCACACACCCCTGACATCCTGCACCCTAAACCCGTCACCCCAGTCCCCCTCCCCAGTGCCACCCCAGAGCCCACATCCCTTCCTGCACTCCTACCCCCTGCCCTACCCAGTGAAAATGAACAAGTGAGGGTGGGGAAGAGTGAGCGACAGAAGGAAGGAGGATGGGGAAGGGAGGAGGGGCAGGGCACGGCAAGAGTGTTCGTTTTTTGCCATTAGAAAGTCGGCAAGCTAAGTTCTAAACAACTGTACAGAATATGTACAACACAAGAGGCCTAGCTGCACAGACACTGCCCCTGTGGTTGGCTTTGGGTGGATTCTGAATCACAGGACACGCATGAAGAATTCACCATGAGTCGACTCTGGGTACATTGCTCCGATGGTTAACCACTGAGACTCATTACAAATGTACACCTTATTGCCAGTCTGAATTTGTCTAGCTTCAACTTCCAGCCATTGGCTCACGCTGTCCTTTTCTCCGTGAGGTTATTGATTAACTCATTGGTTCCCCATGTACATGCTTCTCAGCTGGGATGAAGTTCCTCCTTAACCTTCTCTTTGGTAAGCTAAATAGACTGAGCTCCTGGTGTCTGTCGCTCCACGGCAGGTTTTCTAACCCCTTCATCATTCTCATGGTTCTTCTCTGAACCTTCTTCAATTTATCAGCAGCCTTCTTGAATTATGGGAGTCCTAAACACTGCGGTTGTGCTAACACCAAATGCACAATTAAAGGAACTCCTGCCCCCGACTCCCTGGGTTTTGCATCTCAGGGTCGTGTTAGCCCGTTGGTCACGGTGCTGCTCTGAGAGCTCATGTTCAGTTGATGATCCACCTCTCCCTCCCAGTCTTTTCCAGAGTCCTCCTTCTGTCTCATGATTGGCTTCACCCTCGGCTCTGAGGGAACTTTGCTCTGCCCAACTGAGCTGCAACGCTTTGGCCATTATGTGCTCCCTATGGAGTTGCCCACAGCTGCTGGGGTGAGATTTCTGGGGTGGCCAAGCAGCTTGCGCTGGGCCTCCATGCCAGGATGTGGGGTGGCTTGGGGCGCTGTCGTTAGCCAACTCGTTGCTTGGGCTCGGCTGTCCTCTTTTGGCAACTCGTTCCCCTCTGGAGCCCCCGCCCTGGGACAACTCCCTGTTCCCTGTTGGGACCACCTCGCTGCTGGGGTTCTTTCTGACTCCACTGACCTCCAGCCCTGGTGCTGCATCTCAGTCCAGCTCCAGGGCATGCATGGAGAACAGTGACACTGCGGCCCGGAGAGGGGCCCTGTGTCTGTCTGCCCTACACAGCGGGAAGGGAAGAGAAGGCCGGTCACTGCCTTGGGCTGGGGCTCTCTGGCTCCTGGGCTCTCTAGCAGCTTCTTCTCTTGGGCAGACTTCTCCCCTGTGTCCACCATTTTAAGCTCCAGGTAGCGCATGTTCTGCAGATGTGCCCGACTGGCACTGCCAGAGGGCGGGATGCTTGTGTGGCTTGCTGTTCACCAATGGGAGCATGTCCTGTCTCAGATGCATGCTGGGAAAGAAGATGAGCCTCCTTAGTCACGGCAGACCACAGCCCAAGCTCAAGGGGGCTTCTAAGCCAGCAGCAGCTCCAGAGGAGAATTTTGGAGGCCTGCAGCCCTCGCTATAAACCACAATGCCTGTGTCAGCTCAAAAAGCCAGAGAAGTAGGTGATGTTTACACACTAAACCATACGGGCTCCTTATCCGGCCAAACGATCTGTGAGGTAAAAATAAAACCCACTCCTTAATGTCAGAGAAATCTGGCAGCACTAAAATGTGTGAACAGCCACGTCAGAAATGGGCTTACAAAGTGTATTTGCTAGGATTGTGATGGTGTAAACGTATAAACAGAGGCAGCAGTGCAGGGTGGGGAGGGAGGCGGGAGCCAGTGCTCACAGAGAGCCAGTTTTTAAGCCAGCTCCCTGCGCGAGCCGGCTCCCACGGAGCTGCCTCCCCGCTGTGTGTAAATGTGTTACTACTAAACGTGTAACATGTAATTTTAGTGGTTACAGGTTTACCAAAATAAATGCATTTTAGCATCCCACGCGAGAGGAGGGCAGCTTCCGGAGGAAGGTTGATTTGACAGCCAACTATAAACCGGGTTTTCTATAGGTGCCGTGCAAGATCACTAATTTATCCTACACGCACACCTGAAATCTACTATGTTTACAAACTGAACGCTAGGGGCCAAAGGGTCACCATGGATGAATGCGCATGGCTCCCAGTGGGCAAGACTGAAACATGAGGCTGATCCTGAATAGTGCCCCCCCCCCGTCCTCCCAGGGGGATATCTGGCCTTGGGGCTGAGGAGGTTGGAGATAGCAGTTGCTATGCCACCATGTTCCTCTGATTCAGAGCCAGTAGGTGGGGGTGGTCAGGAATGGGGGACAATGGGCGGAGCTTAGCCGCAAGAGGGAGCCGGCATTTTCATATTGAATTGGCTGCTCTCTGTCAGGTTGTCACAACCTTAACATTATTTAAATGCAATTTTGTAGCTGAAGAGCTTGAATTATACATGGATTCGATTCATTACCGGCACATGCCTCGTGGCCAGTTTCTAAATTACGTTGCTGCTGACTTGAATTATTATAAATAAGACCGTGCCAAATGTCAATTGATTACTCAGACGTAATCCATGGGGGATACAGAGAGAAACACAATTTTGGCAGACAAACGGCGAATAATTTTTTGTTCCGCTGTCATGGAACATCGAGCAAGGCAGAAAAATGGGCTATCCCCAACCTCTCCCTCCCACACAGGTATATGTACAAAATGCAGCCTTCTCCTCATTTGGCACAGGAAGACAGTGGTGGGTCTGCTCCCAGTTATACACCATTGGAGGAGCTCAAACTGCCTTGCCCACAAATATTCTGATTTGTAAATATCCATATTATCTATCACTGCTTTTTTTAAGGGCTAGATTGGCACCAATTTTAACTCTCCCATCCTCAGGTGACAAGGAGAGAAAAGCCCTTCTGCTTCTAAAGATGGCTAAACGAGATAGCTTTTGTGGGGTTTTGGGCCACACCTCCCAGTTGTTAGCACGGGAGGAAGCACAAAGGTGGTTGGAAATGTAACCAGTGGGCGATAGAGGCTGACCTCATAGGCTCATGGGAGGTGAGTGCCAACAGCTGCATAGCAAGTGAAGAGTGAAAGCTATTTGCCTTCACTCCCACTTGGGATGCAAGTAGGTGATGAAAGAGGGGAGAGGCGGAGCCACTGTGATTGGTCAGTAAGCATGTGGGTGTGGCCACAGAGGTCAGAGTTCACATTCCATCTCAGCGGGTGGGACTCTGGCGTACCGGTCGGGTTAGTTGTTCCATGTTTGAATAAAAGGAATGTAAGTGAGGAATACAACCTGGGAATTACTAAGAAGAACACGGCCTACCCATTTTGCCCAGTGACAAATTCCACTGGGAAACCCCTAGCACAATTAAGCCCATAAGAATATTATTTCCTATTTCCAACCCTGAGTTTCCAAACATAGAATCCTAGAACACTAGAACTGGAAGGGACCTTGAAAGGTCATCAAGTCCAGTCCCCTCACGGCAAGACCAAGCACCGTCTATCACCCCGCTGGACGTTTGTCTTGTCAGGTTCCCCAAAATCATGAAATCTGTTTTAAAAAATATGAGACTTACTTAAAAATAATGTTGGGTTCTTTTTATATGCCTTCTGGGTTTAGAACCTCCAGGGTTTCAAGCTTTCTTTGCAAATGTTATAGCTAGAAGTTTCTCTTTTAAAATGGAAGCTGAGGTGGTTGTGTCATCTCTGGATTCCAGCAGCTGGGCTTGAAGAAAAAACACATTAGTTGGGATTCAATGGGGCGGTTCAGCCACACGGTAATGAATACAGCCAGTATAAAACAAGTCTCAGTTTCTAACTGTTATCGATGCACTCCCTTTATGTGGAACTGAATGACTAAAATAAACCCCATGCGTAATAAGGTCATATCTGTCGTTTAGTTGTGGATTTTGCGGGCGGAGTTTGAAGCTGCTTGTGATATTTGGTGCGATTATGATTCTTATCACACACAATTCCAAGCGTCCTGTCTCCCTAGTAGTCCAGACACCAAAGTGAGAACATAATTGGGTTTGACACACGTCAATAAATAATAATGAAGGGCCTGACCTTCAGCCTGGTTTTAGCTTTCCATCCTTTCTCGTCCATTATCTGGCTTGACCATTTAGATTCTAGGTATCAAAGTGTGCTAGCGAGGGGGATATTTGCACATCTAAATGGCTTGCATTGCAGCCTCAAGTTTGCAGGAGCAATTTATTATTGCCACCACTTGCAAGCATAACATGGAGTCAACTTGCGGGCACAATGTTAATGGAGAATAATGTGGATTTACATTCCGTTCTCTTGCTGGTGCTGACTGCTGACTGCATCCTACTGTCTTACACCTTCCTCATGAGGAGACGCTACCTCACCCTGTTCTTTCGAAGGAAATTCTCTTTCCGAAAGAGGAGAGCCAGACGTGCCCTCCCTCTGTGGTGTCATAGGGAAAAGCTAAATCTTTGGGCCTGTCTTTGCTACAGGCTGGATCGACGGGCAGCGATTGATTCAGCGGGGTCGATAGAGGTGATAAATCGACTGCCCAGTGGCACTGGAACAGTTCTTGGAGTGGGAGTGCAGAGCTGCACCCCCCGGCCCCATCTGTGCCCCTTACCACGCCTTAGAGCTGTAGAGCCCCTAAGGTCAGAGGCCAAATGGGACCCCAGGCCAGCAGCAGAAGCCCTGGGTACAGGGCTGGTGGTCAAGAGGAAAGCCAAGGAGGCAGTGGAGCCTCCGTGGCTGGGAGCCGGCAGGCAGGCAGGACCCTGGAGCCTGAAGCAGAGCCCTCTGGGCTGGCAGCAGAGCAGCCGGGACACCAGGCACAAAATCTGGGGGGTGCTGCATCCCACGCCTATGTCAACTGCCAAGCACTCTCCCTTCAACTCCAGTACTCCACCAAAATGAGAAGCATAAACGGAGTCGATGGGAGAGCATCCGCTGTCCACTTACCGCAGATAATCGACGTCAGCGCCGTTAGTCACACAACTAAGTTGTGTAACTTAGGTCGACAGCCCGCAGTAGTATAGACCAGGCCTTATGATGCGCTCTCTCTCTCTCTCTCTCTCTCTCTTCCCCTGCTTCCTTTCTCCGTCTTGCACAGTTCCAGCTTCACTGTTGTTACGACATCACAGGAAATTATGATGGGCCGTGAGGGGGTTGGGAGGAGAGACTGTTATCAAATGGAAAGAAAACCAAACCAAACCAGAGAAGAACATCAGTGCAATTCAAAGTAAAGTTCTGCTTCCAGTACTCTACAGAAGTCATTTATGTCAAGATCACCCAGTTGAAGCTTGTCCTGTCATCACCCGTCACAAAGTGAAACTCTGAACTTAGAGTTGGGAAAAAATGTGTTTGTGAAATTGGGAGGAAGACTCTGTGGTGTACTGCCATTAGCAGACAAAATTGCTTCTGATCTAGCACTCCTTGCCGGAGATGCTTTCTGTAGGGTCCACTTAACCTGGCGATTTCTGTACAGGTGGAAAGGAGCAGGTGGAGAAAGAGACCGCGGCCTCAAAAGAGGAACACACTGGACAGAATGTGGACATGTGGAATGGAGGTAAATCTGGAAGCAGTGTCGACAACAGAGAGAAAATGCAACAGACTCTATCGGTGCCCATCAGTGTAGTTCCATCGATTCACACCAGCAGATGGCTCTGGCTGTAGGTATATTGTGTTGTAACATCCGCCACGATTCCTGGATCCTCTGATTGGACAGTGGTGGGAGTAATGGTTTCTTTCGAACACTGACAGAGAGAACCTCCGTATAATGCTGCTTAGCATTTTGAATTGTACATGCCACAGTGCGGCTTGGTGTTGTGTCACCGAGTGTATGTCCACGGGCTTTTTGCCCACACTCGTAGGATCCCATGTGGGTCTTGTTCTGTTCAATATCTGTAGTGGTGATTTAGACAATTGTATACTCAGGACACTTATAATGTTTGCGGACGATAGCAAGCTGGGAGGGGTTGCAAGTGCTTTGGAGGACAGGGTCATAATTCAAAATGATCTGGACACACTGGAGAAATGGCCTGAAGTAAATAGGATGAAATTCAATAAGGGCATACGCAAAGTACTCCATTTAGGAAGGCGCAATCAGTCGCACACATACAGAATGGGGAATGACAGCCTAGGAAGGAGTACAGCAGAAAGGAGCCTGGGGATTGTAGTGGATCATGAGTCATCCGTGTAAAATTGTTGCCAAAAAAGCAAACATCATTCTGGGATGTATTAGCAGGCGTGTTGTGAGCAAGACCCGAGAAGTCATTCTGTTCTACTCTGCACTGATTAGGCCTCAACTGGTGTTCTGTGTCCAGTTTTGTGCATCACATTTCAGGAAAGATGTGGACAAATTGGAGAAAACCTAGGGAACAACAAAAGTGAGTAAAGAAAACATGACCTGTGAGTAAAGACTGAAAAAATCGGGTGTGTTTAATTGGGAGACGAGAAGACCCAGGAGGAACACAATAGTTTTCAAGTACATAAAAAGTTATAAAGGGGAAGGAGAAAAATATTCTTGTTGACCTCTGAGACTAGGACAAGAAGCAATGGGCTTAAACTGCAGAATGAGTGGTTTAGATTGCATTAGAAAAATTTTCTCTGAGGGTGGTTAAGCACTGGAATAAATTACCGATGTAAGATGTCCCTCCACCACTGGAGAGTTCCAAGAGCAGGTTAGACAAACACCTGATAAGGCTAGTACTTCATCTAGAACTTCATCTAGACAGTACTTCGTCCTGCCATGAGGGCAGGGGACTGGACTACATGACCTCTCCAAGGTCCCTTCAAGTCCTATGGTTCTAAGATTTTATTGTGACTCTTGTGATATTTGGTGGTTTTTCTTAAAGCCCCAGCTTTTGGATCAGTGGTGGGCAACCTATAGCCTGCGGGCCACATGCAGCACATTGGGGTTCTGAGTGTGGCCCACGAGACATTTTGCTCACAGTTCTCCATGAGCAAGGTTGTCAAATTCCGCTGGTTTCCGTCTGTCGTTTTTTCCTTCCGTTATTAAAGTGACACCCACATAGAGCAAAGGCGTGTGACGTGAGGCGCATGCTGATTGCACACAACATTGTCAGAGCTGTGTGCTCCCTCTGCATCCAATCACAGCGCTGCTCCGGTACAATCGGCACCCCCCACAAATTCTAGGTACGCAAGCGCAAGTAGCAAAGCTCCCTTATCTTGGGAGACCGTCTTGGTTAGGGCAATCTCACAACTCATTGAGATGGAGGAGAACCAGTCCTGCCCACTCACTAGCCGAGGTTGCCCATGGCTGATCTGGAGTGTTGTGAGACTCTCGCTTTTGTGGTTGCCAAGAAGCTTGGAAACTTCAACCCAAAAGAGACACTCCAAATGTATTCGTTTGTTTAAAATCACGTTGTTTGTAAGCCAATGCCACGATTTTCTTATTTTAGGGCCTGACTCATGTTTTGAACTCTTGGTGTGGGCAGTCCCATGATTCATCGACGCAGCAGGCATATGTGGGGTCTGAATCAGAACTGCCGACGGACGGTGTTCAATTGAGAGTCCAACACCCCACCGTCAGGAGACAACGTTTCAAAGAATAAAGTTAGGGCTCTTTTTACTTGCCCTCTGTTCTTTGAGCCCCGAGGTGCACTGGCTTCCCATTCCCCAGCTTGTTTCTGCAGCCGCGAGGCCTAGAAACTTATTTTTTGCAAAATGTGAAACCTGAGATTCTCCCATATTCACATGATTCCGGGAGCTGGGGGTTTCACAAGGAACATCGACTATCCCAAAACTAGCATGGCATGCAGCATGAGGCTAGAACAGCAGCCGAGGGGGCGGGGAGCAGGTGAACCCTTGGTAATTCAGCTGTGGTGCTGGTGACGGACGCGTAGGGTAGGCGCATTACCTTTTTGCCTCGACTCCCAACGTCTCCGCTCTCTCTTCCCATCATCCTGCAGCCCCCATCGCTGTAGCTACAAATCACCTCTATGCATGTTGCTGTGGACGGCGGGCAGGTGCCCACTGATTACACTTTGCTGGCGTCCAAACCAGAGACACAACCGAAACAACCGTGTTTCCAGCTAGCGTCGTTGGAGTGTGATTCGAGGGAGGCGCATGCTGGTTTAAAGGTGTTTATAATTCAGCGGTAGCAACGTTGCATGTACGTAAGAACATAAGAATGGCTGTACTGGGTCAGACCAAAGGTCCATCTAGCCCAGTAGCCTGTCTGCCGACAGTGGCCAGCACCAGGTGCCCCGGAGAGGGTGGACCGAAGACAATGATCAAGCAATTTGTCTCCTGCCATCCTTCTCCGGCCTCTGACAAACAGAGGCCAGGGACACCATTTTATCCCCTGGCAATAGCCTTTATGGACCTAACCTCCATGAAATTATCTAGCTTCTCTTTAAACTCTGTTATAGTCCTAGCCTTCACAGCCTCCTCTGGCAAGGAGTTCCACAGGTTGACTACACGCTGTGTGAAGAAGAACTTTCTTTTATTAGTTTTAAACCTGCTACCCATTAATTTCATTTGGTGTCCTCTAGTTCTTCTATTATGGGAACTAATAAATAACTTTTCTTTATTCGCCCTCTCCACACCACTCATGATTTTATACACCTCTATCATATCCCCCCGCAGTCTCCTCTTTTCTAAACTGAAAAGTCCCAGTCTCTTTAACCTCTCTTCATATGGGACCCGTTCCAAACCCCTAATCATTTTAGTTGCCCTTTTCTGAACCTTTTCTAAGGCCAATATATCTTTTTTGAGGTGATTGCACACAACATTGTCAGTCCTGTGTGCTTCCTCTGCATCCCATCACAGCTCTGCTCCGGTACAATCGGATACATATGTATCCAGCACCCGAACGTGTGTGTATCAGACGGATCATCTGCTGGCTTCATTTCATTTCGTCTGGGAGCCCAGAAATAGAAACACTGCAAAGGCCTGAAAGCATAGCCTGGAGAGCATGACAGAAAGAGGGAATCGCAGGGGGGAGACTGTGTGTGGCATCAAATAAAAGCTCACACCCACTGGCTGAATTGTACCGTTCTCAGTGTAAATAATAATAGGCCAGAAGTAATGCTGCAGAAAATACTTCAGGGCTTTTCACTACCGTGTGAAACGCCCAGTGTGCAATTAAGTTTCCCCTCCCCCCCGGGTGGCAGCTTGTAATAGAAAACACAAGAAAGCCGATAGGCTCAGGGCCTGGTAGAAGGTATTTTTCTTTCTCTCTCAGGGCGCTCTCTCTTTGTGAGTTGTTTTTATCTTCAGTTCTTTCTGTCGGCGCAGGGCTCACTGTGAGGCCAATGAACTCAACGGGAGGTTTTCCATTGACATCCCTGGGCTATAGACCGGGCAGTGAGAGAAGTCATTGAAAAACAAAGCAACATTGACTCCTGCCAGTGACTGGGGCTGGTAGAGAAATTTCCATCGAAAGCATTTCTTCACAGATGAGTGGGTTTTAGATTAAACAAATTGTTTTACAGAAAGTGCTGCCTGAAAGCCAAAGCAATTCAGCTGAAATTTGAAAAGGCTGTTGGGGTGTCTTACGGGAGCTGTATTTTCATTGCGTCGTGTTCCCAGTCTCTTCTGTTGGCTCCTCTGCCAAGCAAAGTTTCCCATGCACCATGGCTGGGAACTCCCACAGTACAACAGCTGCCCTCTTCAAGAGGGAAATCCTGCCTTAGAGAAGAGGTAGACAGCCCTGGGAGACTAGCTAATTGAGGAGAGGGGGCATTGAGGCACCTGAACTACAACTCCCATGAGGCACTGCAACAGTGTTTCCATAGCAACATATGTTAGTGTTTGGGCCAAAACATTTTGGGTTTTCACGGAAAATTTTCATTTTTTGAATTTCTGCTGAAAAAACTGAAATTTTATGTGGAAAACATAGATGAATTTTTGTTGCAGCTTTCGAAATCTTAAAATTAGGAAGCCAGTCATCTGTGCAGTCAAGGATAAACTAAGGTATTGCTGTAACGACGAACCCTAGAGCTGTACGCTTTTGAGTTTTTGCAGGAGGCAATACAATTTATGAAACCCCGGCATTCATTCCAATAAGTCACTCTATTGCTGGCTAAATGTAGGAACCTTCTTTCCCGCCATCCTCTTCCTTCCTCCTCTTCATGTCTTTTTACAAAAATAAATCTGGGCATGATATTACAGACACAAAATAGGTATCTGCTTTTGTGCTGCCGAGTTTCTGACACAGCTTTGTATAAAATATTCCTTGCCAATGTAACTGCCTACTGAAGTTGGAGTCTACCTTTTTGTTTTTATTTTATTTTATTTTATTTTATTTTACCAAGGGGCTGTGCCCCTGTTCGCTACGCTCGCCAATCCCCCTGTCTCTGGGGGTAGGCAGGCCCAGCTCTCCCATGGCCGCTGGGAAGGGGATGACCAGGGCCGCACCCGCCCTGGCCTTTGGCCCTCCCCCCCAGGCTTCAGCCAGCCCAAGCCTTTCCCCCCACTCGCCATCCACAGCTAGCCCAGGCCTCACACTCCCTCTTCCCCCACTGCAGACTGCAGTCTCTGGGCCCCCTCTGGCTGCCAGAGGAGAGCCAGGGTCAAGCCAGCTGCGGCATCTGGGTTTCTCCCCCAGCCACTGGGGAGAGAAGGGGAGGACTGGCCAGGCTGGGACTGGGTGGGGCTTGTTCCTGTGGACACACAGTGACGTGAGGACATCACTCTGTCGGCCTGCGGAGAACGTTTTTTTTTTTAATAGAGAGATTTTATTTTATTTTATTTTATTGGCACAGTTGGGAAGTCTGGGATAAGGTTACTTTTAAGTGGCCAGTCCTTGGGCATTGCATGATATTTGTTCCAGGTCACCGAGAGCCTCGGTCTTCCCCATGTGATGAGGACGACCAATGAAAACCATCCGTATGCATTTTTTGGGGGGGGAGGGGGGAGGTTGCTTGTTCTGACTTTTCAAAGGTGGAAGCCCAGATCTGCACCCCTGTTGGTGTGTAGGCAAGCTCCAGAGTGTGCACGCCAGAGTGTAGGCAAGCCCAGTTGGTGTGTAGGCAAGCTCCAGAGTGTGCACGCCAGTCTCAGTGTGCGCACACAGATGCCTCCAACACGTGCGCATCAGGGGTTGCTTGCGTGCCTGGTAGTTGTGTGCAGTCCGAGCTGCAGCTCTGTGGAACAGCTCTGAAATGCAGGCCTTGCCGTGTGCCGTTTCCTGACGGGCCTGAGTTCGGGCGTTTCCGCAGAAAGCAATGCCTGCACCCAGCAGCAGCAAGCGCTGGCCAAAATGCCTCTGTTTTTGCACCGCTCAAACGTGGTGGATTGCCCAGTAAATTGGGGGCAGGGGGTATGACTGGCACTTGTGTGGGGAGGACGAGGGAAAGGGAGAGACAGGAAGAATGGAAGGAATATCCCTTATCTTCCTGCTTAGGTGTCCTTGTGCATTATGTAAGGGGACGTTATAGGAGCACAGGGACTTCTGTTTCCATGTATCCCTCTGGGCAGGCTAATCAGGACCAACCAGTTCCCCTTCCTTGACCATCGCAAGGTGGGAGGGGCAAACCCTACAGCACAATGCCTCCCCAAGGGATGGCCCAGAGGGACAATGTTGATGAATTGCTCTCTAAGGCAGGGGTAGGGAAACCAAGGCCCAGAGGGTGGCGGTGGCCCGCGGCTTGCCTGGATCTGGCCCCCGAGGCTCAGGGCTTCCCCCAGGATTGGGGAGCCCACACTGGTGCTCCAGCCCTGAGCACCCCCCCATCCTGTCCAGACCCTTCCACTGTCACTTTGCTCCTGCACCCTACTCCTGAGCTGATCCCTCACGCCCAGCCCCCTCCTGCACCCATCTCCCCACCCAGATCCCACACCCGCACTCCTCTCCTGCACCCTCCTTCCCCTCAAGCCAGCTTCCTGGCAGCCCCCTCCCACACACTCATTTTTGGCCCCACCCCAAAGCATAGGGGGCCCACAAAATCTACTAGCCAGGGCCCCCCGTAGGCACTGGTGTGTGAGGGGAATGTGGGGAGTCTCTTTCTGCTTCCCAGTTGAGGGCTACGTCAGTGAGGTGTGGTCCCCAACTCATTTTTCTGGGAGTCAGCGGTCCCCGGCCCACAAAAGGTTCCCCAACCCTGATCTAAAGCCTGACCAGCCGTGACGGCGTCCTTAGTCAAACGCAGAGCATCAAACATGAATGCCTGAAAACTGTCATCTGCAATCCAAACTCATTTAAGTGTCTCAATATGGATTTGAGGGGCCTCACTCGACAATGTTGGCCTAAGCTTTTCTAAAACATGAGAGTTTTCCAAGTAGTGGTAGAAATCAAAAACATCAGTCTAACCTTCTGAGAGAGCAGTAACTCTGTTTTCAAGCTAACCAATTTCAGATGCCGACTTTAATCTGAGTGGCACCAGTCTATCACCTCTCATTGATCATAGGCGGTTGTAACCCAAAAGGAAAATGTTCCTCAGATGTATTTCAGCTTAGACCATGCATATCTGGGAAAGAATTAACTCGTTATTTCTTGGATTACCACCCTGGGTAATGCTCATGTCTAGCAGGACCATCAGGGCTAACTAACGGAGAGCGTTTTGTACTGAATGACAACGTTGACGTAGGACTTTCACATCAGACAGCTAAATGCTTCCAAAGAGACAGGAGGTTTCGGACACATCAGTGTCTAAGGCGGACTGGAATATATTAAACTTCACTTGGCTACTACAGGTGCTGATGCCAGAACAATCTGGTATATGAAATATGCTGGAATATAAACATTTTAAAACATATATCAGAGAGAGTAATTTCTAAGACCCTGTATGGAGCACTGGAAATCTCTTATACATAACATAGGGGGGGGTGTTTTTAAAGTGAATTAATTGCCTGGCCTGACATGTATTGGAATAACTCAAGAGAAGCAGGCTTTTAAACCTAACATAAATCAATGAAAGTCCTAACTCAGGATTATCTGCAGGCAAGAAACAATCAATGAGCTTAGAAGGGCTGTTTTCTGAAAGCTCGTCACTTTAAATTCTTATAGCTGCCACTGCGAAAAACTAGAGTTTTAAATGAAGCCTTTTTCACCAAGGGCCCATGGAGTGCCTGTTTCCGGGGTGTTTAGCTAGCTGATTTTTCCATCCTGGGTTTGGGGACGGTGCATAAAGAGATGCTAACTCAAGCGATGTTCGCTTTCCGAATGCACTTGAATCTTCTCCTCCTTGTTGTGGTGCTGGGCACCCTGCAATGGGGAGCTAAACCTGTTTCAGATCAGGTAGCTATTGGGGGAATGTATATGTGCCCCACGCTTCCGGCATTCCACAAAAGCCCCCATCCCTCCACTGAGGACCTCGCTAGCTCTGGCTAAGACCAGGTCTACACCAAAAGGGAAGGTCAAATCAAGATATTCAACTCCAGCTATATTAGTTACGTAGCTGGAGTCAACGTCCCTTGTTTTAAGTTTCCCCGCTGTCCCCACAGCGGGAGGCCGATGGGAACAAATGCTCCCATCAGTTTCCCTTACTCCTCACAAGAGCAGGTGTACTGGTCACTGGTGGGGGCGCCCTCTGAGTTCGATTTAGCATGGCTCAACTAGACCCACTAAATCAAACTCCGGAAGATTGATCGTGGCGGTCTCAATATTCCGTTTAGTGAAGACATGGCCTAAGTCTCCATAATAGAGGAGAGGCGAGAAGGTGAGTGTAGATCTAAGTGACACAGGCAGAGAACAAATTTGCTGCCTTCTTTTTCTCCTTCAAGACAGTGCAGGTGTAAAAGTCGACCCGTGCCAATCGTCCTGCAGCAGCAAGGCTGAAGTGAGAATTACATTGTTCACGCAAGGCTTCTAAACTGCCCTGGGGTGGGGGTCGGGGGCGGAAATTCAGCTTCCAAAGGCTCAGATGAAGTCAATCGTAACGGGCCCAATTCTCCTGTTTTAAAAGAGGAGCATCCTCATGGAAGTCAGTGGACTTCAAGGGAAAGACTCTGTCAGGAAAGCAACGTGAGGAGAGAGTTATGCCTCTGGGTTCATTCCTAGGAGTTGATGGAGCCTCCTGCTTTATCTTAGCTGCCCCGCAAGACTATAGGATGGGAGGCAGTCTCTCTCAACCCATTCAGACCTTACGTCACACCCAGCAGACCTGGGCTGGAAGCCCATGAGTCTCGTTTTGTTCTGCATCATCCAGTTTCCAGAGGCAGCTGGTGATAACCGGGTTCTCACTGAGCAGCACTTAGCTCCACATGGGATCTCCCGCCCTTCAGTGGGAGAACTAGTGGCGCAAAGTACCAATCAGTGTGAGTCCGGGGAGCAGTGTCTGGCCTCTCTCCTGCGGTGAAAATCGATCCACACACGGCTTGGTGACTGGCTGTCTCTATATAGCCAAGCATGTATTAGCCACAAAAGCCACAGGGAGTAATTGCTGGGGTCGCATCCGCCCGGTGACCAGGTGCAAGCCTTGAATGCTTGTGCCTGCGTTAGACATGCTTCTAGAAACACAGTGTCATTGCTGTAAGGTGGGGACACCTCCAAAGAGTCCTTCCTCGTATGGAAGCGCTATTAGCCCATTTCACAGATGGGAGCCGAGGCACAGAGGCCCACTGAATACCCGTGTGGGTTGCCGAAGGTGACATAGGAAGAGGACTAGTGAGCGAGATCAGAATGTGGCAACTCCTAAGTGAAAGCCGCAAGGCGGAGACATGCAAGCGGGCACAGTTTTGCTTTAGTGCTTTCTAGGTCACATGCTTGATTTTCTTGGAGCCAAGCAGCAACACTTGGCAACAGAACATCATGAGGTGCATTTTTCCAGATGATCTCTCCCATGCTTGGCCTGGAAGAAGGACATCTGAGTCGATGGGTCATCATTGCGCTTATTAGGAAACCTGTCTGCTCGGTATCACCGATATCTGCAGATGGCTTCATTTAGCTGCAACCAGTGCACTAATTGATGGAGGCTTTAATTAGCGGCCGGGGGAGGCAAGTGGAAACCAATAAGGGGCAAAACTGCCTTTCTGGCTTCCTGAGGAAGTTAGTGGGTCTGGCTGTTGGCTGCTGGGCAGAAGGGAACAGGGAGGAGGAAAAAAGTAAATACATTCACTAAGATGGATGGGAAATCAGGATCTTCTGAAAGATGGGTTATCCAGGTGTGTGCTGTTGCTTTCTGAGCAGAGACAAGGAGTCAGCGTATCTGCTGTCACAAAATCACGGGGTCCAATAACTCTCTCCGAGTGCTGACATTTTATGATTATCCTGGTCCTGAGAATGGGTCCCAACCAATGTTCTCTGTAATGTTTTCCATCCATATGCAGCTTTTCCCCCATCTGTGTGAGGAATGAATTTTGTTACGTGCACCGAGGCATGTGCAAAATGTGCACCACCACTAGAAATAAAATGTAGTTATGGGTCCTCTGCTCAGCAACTGGGTGGAGTTGGGCTCTCTCCTCAACTTACAGGGAACGCTGGTTCCAACCATCAGTTTCCAATCGCGCCTCAAACGCTAGAACCAGCTGCTCCACATGTTTGCAAGATTGGGAGGGGGCCCATGAGAGGTGGGGAGACCCGACTGAGACGATCAGAGAGCGGTTCTTAGCTCTGGCTTGCTGACTTCAAAAGGGGGAGAGACCATTTCTGGCTTCTAGATCCTCTACTGAGAGGGGGGAATTTTTGTTAAAGACAGCAGAGATGTGACCAGCTCCCATTGACTGTCAGGGGGAGCTAGGCCAGGGGTCTCCAACCTTTTGAAGCACAAGATCCCTTTTTGACTGTAAGTGCAATCCAGGATCTACCTCCGGTCCAAATATCCTTGTCCTGCCTCCTTTGTGCCCCTTCTCTGAGGCCCCGCCTCTGCTCACTCCATCCTGCCTCCCTCCCCTTCATCAGACCGGGGCAGAGGGTTGGGGCACAGGCTCTGGTTTTGGGCTAAGGGATTTGGAGTGTGAGGGGGCTCTGAGCTGAGCCTGGGGCAGGGAATTGGGGTGCAGGGTACAGGCTCTGTAAAGGAGTTTGGGTTCAAGGGGCTCAGGACTTCATGTAGGGGCTTCATGACTGGGTCAGGGGTTTGGGAGTCTGGCTCCAGCTGGGCGCTGCTTACCTCAGGTGGCTCCTGCGTGGGGGTGCAGTGGGGCTGAGCCAGGCTCACCCCTGCCCTGGCCCTGCACCACTCTCAAAAGCAGCCAGCAAACTCCCTCCATCCCACGCCCTATGTCCCCCATCCGTTCTGTGAAGATAGGATACAGGGTGGGAGGGGGGCACCCTGACATCAGCACCCCCTCCTCTCCTTGCCCTGCTCGGCACAGCAAGCGGGAGACTCCGGGGGGCAGTGTGGGGGAGAAGGGGGCAGCTCCAAGGCAAAGGGCAGGAGATACGCAGCGGTGGGAGAAGAGGCAGCTGAAGTGCCGGCACTTGGTAGCCTCTTGGCCACACCAGTCAGGATCCCCTGTCAGAGGCTCCAAGATCTACCAGTAGATCCCGATCGACTGCTTGGTGACCTCTGAGTTCTGAGTTTCATTGCCACTCGGGTCTTTGAAAAATCTTGCCCTTAGCTAATCTATGATACCTTGTGTTCCAGTGGCTGCTAGGTGTGTTTGCCACGCCTTGGTCTCCGTGGTCCTCCTGCTTGTCAGGTCTTGTCTCTGTTTAGAATGTAAACCATTAGGGTCCCAGACTGTCTTTTATTTATATGGGGCCCTGACCCTGATTTGTCTCGAGGCACTGCTGTAATGTAAACAAGACCACAACTTCCTCCTCTCGGTGAGCACGAGGCCAATTCCAGCAGAAAGTAATTGCTCACATCGAGGTCATATTTTGGGTGCCATTTCCAATGGTCTGACAAGTTCTGTTTAACTGAACATATGGTCAGTTAAGATCTGAGGAAAGGTACTGTGGTGTTAGGTGCGGTGCAGCTCCTATTTGAACCTGAGCAGCTGACTAGTGAAGTCTGTTCCCAGTCTGAGCAGCTACAGCTAATAAAAAGGCAAAGGGGCTGAGTGCAGGAGTAGGGTAGTACTCTCAATTGGTGCTTAGTGTTCTGTATTTCCAAAATCCCCTTAACTCTGCCCACACAGCAGTGAATGTACATGTGTCTTGTAAACACTGTTATATGGACCTCACCATGCCTGGTAGTTCCTTCATCTCCTTGTATCTTGTGGTCAGAGCAGACACACCCCTGGGGCATCATGACGCCCGACAGCGGGCCAGGCTCGTATTTGCTGTGCCCTGCATAGACGCTATCGCCAGTGCAACGTGAATGCAAATCACTACCAAAAGGGTCGTGTTTCACACCCAATTTGCACTGGTGTGAACGACGATGGCAGGTACAGGGCAATAGTAAATAAACAGCTGCAGTCGTGTCCTTCTTGGTCCCCCCTTCTCTGCTGCTACCCAGAATTCGGTTCCCCCGAACTTTGCTTTTACAACAGTAACAGAAGGGACAACCTTGCTTCTGCCCTTAAATTCTTATTCTTCTTAACACAGCAATGTGCAGCTTTGTTTTTGTCCAGTGACCTAGTAGTTCCATTTCTCTGTCCCCTCCCTCCTCAACACTTCACTGAGAAAGCACCTATCTGATGCAACTCAAGCGTCTGAAACCTGCAAACGAAAGGACAGCTCCTGAGATGCATTAGAAAAAAAACAACAACGCTGGCTGGCCACAGATCAGCCTGTGGTACCCTGCCGTGAAAGCTGATATATTCTAGTCCAGTAGTGACCACCAAAGGGCCCAGAGCTGGAGGACGCAGTAAACACAACAAAGCAATCAATACTAATTTGTTTCTTCACACAAAATGAAGTTAAAAAAATGCTGGCAGGATAGAGGAGGAAACAGTTGCAAAGGTCATTTAATACAGAGCTTTTTTACATGAAGGCCATCCACCACAAACCTATCAATCATAGATGATTGCTAGCCAATCTCCCCAGCCTGTAATTTCTCCATCTAAAGAGAGGGCAGCAAGCCCAACGCTTTGATGAAACTTTTATGAAGGGAAATTTACACTGCCTGTACCTGATGGCAGGTTGGGAGCCGATTAAATGAGGTTTTTTTTTTTTACATGGGGTCAGAAAGTCTTGGCAGATTTAAAAAGAAATCAAGGGGGTACTGCTTCCTCGTGTTCATTTTTCCTTCAGGTCACAGCTAGTAGAAACTGCTACTGTGGTTCAAGGTGAATTTGGTAACGTTGCCTCAGTGAAAGGCGATTTTCCTACAGACTGCAATGGACCAAAAGGGCTGATTTTTGGGGGATGGAGGGGCAGGGGGCTGCTTACATGTGAAGACAAGGTAGACTAGACAGTGGGTGTGGGCAGAGCTGGCCCAAGCTACGGGCTGACCGGGCTACCGCCCGGGGCACCCCATTGTAGGGGGCGCTGCGCTGCGCGGGGCTGCAGGGCTGGGCGGGGCTGCAGGGCTGGGCGGGGCAGGCACCGCACATGCTCCGTGCGCCCGGGGTGGTGCTGCGCATGCTCTGGGCGCCCAGGGGCGGGGCTGCGCATGCGTCGTGCGCCTGGGGGTGGCGCCGCATGCCGGGGGCGGCGCCGGGGCCCGGGGCGCATGAATGGCTCGGGCCAGCCCTGCGTGTGGGCTAGTTTGGGACACTGGAAAAACAGGTTTTGTTACCGACTTTGCCATAAACTTCTGTCATGACTTTAGGCTAATCATGCGATCCGTTCTATGCTTTGTCCATACAATGGGAATAACGGCCCTTTCCTATCTTGTGGGCTGTGGGGAGGAGAAATAGATTAAGGGTTATGGCACGCTCAGATGTCAGACAGCAATTAAGTGAGTTTGAAGTTTTGGGGTACCACATAGGCCACCCAAAACAAACAGCATGCTCCCTAGCATCGTGAAATTGGCTGGAAAATTGGGAGATTTAAATAAATAGCTTCCAGGCTCTTTTATTTCTCTTTTGGTTTTGGGGGTTCTCGGGTGTCACATGTTCGAGCTGTTCTCTGCAATCACCAAGAATAGAAATTCCCTTTTTCTTAAAACCAAAGATGAGATACTTCCATAATCACTGAATCTAACTGCTTGGGTTTTTAATCTTTAAATAGACTTGAAAGGCCTTCAAGTTAAAATAAAGTCAAAAGGGCCTGTGGAAAAAATTGAATTAAACAATGTTTTCATGTCTTTTTGACATTCTTCATGGAAAATATTTGCCGCTTCTCAACCAGCACTAATCATTTAGAGCTGATAGAAAGTTGAAATTTCTGCCCGGTGGGAAATTCCAATATTTCAATATTGGTTTTCATGCCAAATTGGGACAGAAGTCAAAATAATGACCTTTTTTTGCAGAAGAAACAAAAAGTTCAGAAAGGATTATTTTGGAAACATTGTATTTGGGCATTTTGAATGGAAATGAAACATTTCCTGAATTAAAGTGTTTTGAGTCAGCTGAACACTAACTATGTTTGCTTGTGGTGCATCAGTGGCTCATAAATTAATCCCAACACACTCCATTTTGAGTTTTTTTCCACTGGAAATTAAAAACAAAAAAGCAAAATCGAAATGTGATTGTGCAGAAATTGCATTTTCCATTGAAAAATCATTTCACCACAAGCTCTGAGAATAAGAGAAGGTCCTTTTGAACGTTGATACATGTAAAACATTATTAGGATCTCAGTTTCATGAAACTGATTAAAAAAAAAACAGCTAAAAATGATGCTTAAATGCAACTTGGCGTTGGTTGGTATTCGTTGGTGTATTTGTTTTTTTCAAAGAGGCAAGTTAACAGCACAACTGTAGCTATTACAAAAGATGTAGCAGCCTCCAAATCATCTCATTGATGAGTAGCAATAATAATGACAACCTAAAATAAAAACGACTCACGTTCCTCTCTTCAGACGGTTTCCCTTTCTGGAAAACAGACAGGAGATTGCTGTTTTAAAGGTGGCACTGATGTGTCTGGTTTGTATCGAAGAGAGAGAGAGACTCCACAGCAGAAGCATAAGAGGGTTAGTATTCCCTTTGGGTGGCTATAAACAAAATCGATATGTACTAATGTTTGCAGCAATAAATTTAATCGTACTTCGCATGGTAACATTGTGCACTTACCCCATCCTTGGTTTGACAGAGAGTAATAGAGTTTACCCTTTTAAAGTTGTAAATTACTATGAAAATGCTGAGCCGCACGGTAAAATACAGTCAGGGATGTTTTTAAGCTGAGGACATATTGGTAATACTTTCACTAAGCAAACTATTAAAATAAATAAATTGTATTTATTGCCTGATTCCCCAGCTGCGGCTGGGTGAAGAAACAGCACAAGCCTATTTATCACACAGCTCGTGGTTTTCTTTTGGCCAAAACGTCTCCTTCAAGAAGGCAGCACTAGAAACTTATTCTCTAGTCAGGCTGGTTGAAAATGGTGTTTGTCGTCTGGGAATGCCGACTTGACACAATGTGCAGGACCGGCTTCCTTACACCTCTCCACCTGCGAGCAGGCTCAGGCCAAAAGCGCAATCATCTGTAGTGGAAATCAAAAAGAAAGAGAACACCAGCCAAGGGACGTGGTACTCCCGTGGATTGGAGCTGAAAATAAATCACCCGTCACCCTGTTGGCAAAGTTCTGTACAGACTTGTCATCCGTATTGTACGGAAGCTTTGTCATGTTGTTGCGGGGTGTAAATCAGCATGACAGCACCGTGACCTCATACGTCGGAGGAGCTCCATTTATAGTGAAATAGAAGAGGAGTCCCATATGGTTTTCCCTGCCTTACAACTCCCCTTCATAGCGAAAGATCTAATGCCACTGAAGATGAGCCGTGAAAATGGGAAGCCATCACTAGCAAGTTGCGCGGTACCCTTCTGTGCTAAACAGTTGGGGAATAGAGAGAGGCCCACTGGCCGGATATTGTTTTGGTTCAGCAAAGGAAAACCAGTCTTTTTCTATTCAATCAGCTGCTTAACTACCCACCGAAGATTCCTTTCATCCTTCTGGCCCTCTGGATTTCTAAGTGAGATTTTTCACACAAGCATAAAAAACATCTACTGGATTGTACGGCGTGAGCCACGTGATGGGGGAGGGGCACGAGGGGGTCATGCCACGACTCTGAGGACCACTGCGGATCTTGAATCGTTCATGGATTCAAGTTAATAATGGATGAGTTATTCTGCTGGGCAAAAGCCCAGCCCTCGGAAAGAGGACCAGGGATTCAGAATGGTCGCATCCTGCCTCATGCTCCTCTAGTCCAGGGGTGGCCAACCCATTCCAGGAAAAGAGCCAAGATATCAGTGGATCCAGTGCAAAGAGTCAGGGCAAAATTGTTGAGCAAGAGCAAAAAAAAAAAAAAAGGACTGCCCCTTTAAGAAAACGTGTTTAGAGGCTTTTTGGCCACATCGGGCTCCCGCCGGCCGGGAAGAGAGGGCACAGAGAGCTGGGAGGAGAGGGTCGTTTTCAGGGGCACGGGGGTGGCTTTATGAGCCATGGGGGGGTGCTTCACGAGCCGCACCCTGAGGAGGGAAGAGCCGCATGCGGCTCACGAGCCACGGGTTGGCCACGGCTGCTGTAGTCGGTCGCCTCCTATGGCATTGCGTGTATTACTGTCGCGCCTGTTACCAAGCTGGTGTTTCGGAGCTGGGCTGGTCCTGACGGCGGTGGAGCAGTCATGAGACAATGGTTAAGAATCAATGAGACGCAGCATGGTCGAGTGGACTGGCACGTGGGGAACCAGAAATAAAACAGCCCCCATGCCTAGGCAACTGGCTCCAATTAACTACTCTCAGAGGCTGCTGAGAGGGAGGGGGGCTAGTTCTAGGCCTACATAGGCCAGGTCATTTCAGCATAAGGGGGCAAGAGCAGAGGCAACACCAAAGAAGACTTGAAGGTTGAAGCGGCGCCAAGGGAAAAACAGCTCCAGAAAAGGGCAAGAGGAGGGCGAAAAGTAACCGAGTTTGGGGGGAGTATGCCAGCAACGAGGGCCTCTTTCCCTAGGAATCTTACCAGAGAGGTAAGAGACTTCTGTGGAAATGGGACTAAAAGAGGGGAGAGGCCGATAAACTAAATACGGCTGCACCCCTGTGTGAGTCCTCCGATGTTTTCTCTGGCGACCTTTCCGCCCCCGGCCTTGCTGTGGAGCACAGGAGATTCCATCCCACCAGGGAACGGCTGGGAGACATTTGGAACTCGTGGGATTGGGGGCTTAGCCGGGAGGCCAAGTCACTTCAGAGACTGTCTGCTGGGCTCCCCGGGGCTGGGGGGCTCCCCCCAGTTGACACACAGGCTTGAGTCTGAAGGGTGTCCACAGGCAGAGCAAACACTCAAAGGAAAACCTCTGGTCATACTTTTAATTGCAGTTGACGTGTATCCAGGAGTCGTCCAATTGCCATAGAGCTGGAGGCCAGGAGAGGCCACCAGATCACCTAATCTGAACTCCTGTATTCCACAGGGCACTGAACACCACCCAGACACCTCCGCACCACCCCCAGCAGCCAGAATGAGACCTCGGTATTATGCCCCTCGGGAGACACAATGATTATGGGCCACAGGCTGAGGAGAGGAGGGGCCAAGCCACCCCAATGCCTAAGGTCCTTGCAATGGGAAGGAATTGCTTAGATGACATTTAGCCAGATGGTCCTAGCAAGCAGCTCATGCCTCATGATGAAGAGGAAGGAAAAAAAAAATCCAGGGTCACTGCCAATCTGACTTGAGGGGAAGTTCAAGCCCGACGCGCACCTCTGGTGACTGGTTAGACTCTGAGTACATGGAGGCCTCTACGGAGAGAAAACCAGAAACACATGCCCCATTTTAAGCCCTTTGGGGAACGCAACCTTAACTATAGAGTTGTGATCACTACTTAAAAGACAGGGTAGAGATGGGATGGGGTGGAGCTTTGAAACCGTCTTCCCCTGGGAGCTACGACTGTATCTAAGTCCACATATGGCTCCCTCTCCTTAGTATGTGAAATCCTCACAGTCATTAATGGATTGCATCCTCCCACCACCTGTGTAAAACGGGAGCCATTGCCCCATTTTACAGATGGAGAACTGAGGCACAGAGAGACTTAAAGTAAAATTTTCAAAAGCACTTGGGTGACTTAGGAGCCTCAGTCCCAATGAAAGGCCATGAGTCTTAAGCTCTGAAGCAACTTTTGAAAATGGACTGAGGCTCTTTTGAGACTTTTGCCATGCATGACTCGCCTAAAGAAGCCTGTATCCAAGCCAGGACCTGAACTCAACGTTTTAAAGTCCTGCATGAGATTGTCTAGAGCTTCTTTCAGCTCTGCCTGTCCATAAATGGTTCATAGCACTCTGACACTCTGCTCAAAAAGCTGCCTGCTGCCTATGCTACCCCTCAGAAACATTAGCGCGCGATTGAGCCGTGGCGCGCTAATGTTTGAGTGGCTATCCTCTGATTTAAGTGCCGTGTGGATGAAGTCAGAGAGAGTTCTGTTTTTCGTAGACCACGGAGTTCCGTTTTCGAAGGCTCCTCTGATGTAATTTACACAGGCATTTGAATAATGCATTAGTGAATAGCCTTGCATGTGATATCATTGGTGATCCATTTAATTTATTGGACAGTGAATATCAAATATATGCAGATGGAGAATCCCAGCCTTTCAATATTCCTGGGTGGGGGGGCAAAGATGCCAATATGCTTTAGCTGTCCATGTGCATTAGCTGCACGCAGCATGAACTCATTTGCCCTTGAATGAAGCTATTCCTCAAAGGAGTTCATACGAAGAGGCCACTTCACGCTGGTCCCTGCACTACAAACACGCATTATACTGCACAATTTCAATATTGTCTGTAGGAAATCACTGCCCTGGGTAGAAAACTCAGACTCTGTCTTGTGTTGAAAGAGTTGTTTCATGCACCAGAAGGACCAGGTCCCTAAAAGGGTGTTACAAGGAGGAGGGAGAAAAATAGTTCTCCTTGGCCTCTGAGGATAGAACAAGAAGCAATGGGCTTAAACTGCAGCAAGGGAGGTTTAGGTTGGACATTAGGAAAAACTTCCCAACTGTCAGGGTGGTTAAACACTGGAATAAATTGCCTAGGGAGGTTGTGGAAGCCCCATCTCTGGAAATATTCAAGAACAGGTTAGACAGACGCCTGTCAGGGATGGTCTAGATGGTGCTTGGTCCTGCCGTGAGGGCAGGGGACTGGACTTGGTGGCCTCGAGGTCCCTTCCAGTTCTCGGATTCTATGATTCTAAGCTATTTTTTTCCTCCAGAAGATAAAGTGAGAAGAAGGGAGCGAAAAATATTGAAACCCAACATCATGTTTGGTTTTCCAACTTCTTTCTGGGTTGGTTTGTGAACATTTTCAGTTCATTCTAAATGTTCCTCAGAAAAATCACAGATTTTCCAGCCTTATACACCATACACGATCCCCATCACTGTAAGAGCCGCACACCTCACACCCAGTTATGTATTTATCCAGACAGCAACCCCAGAATGTAGGGCAGGGCCCCATTTTACTTATGGGGAGTAGAGAGGCTAAAAGACTTGCCCAAGTCACACAGGAACTCTGTAGCAGGGTAAGGACTTCTACCAAGGTCTTTGAAGTCCTAGGCTCAGGACCTAACCATTAGACAAGCCTTCCTCTTGCATTGTATGTTAATTATATCCTTCTGTACCATCCCTGCAGCTCCAGTACCCTCCAGCAATATCACACCCATTGTCGGAGCGCTGACCATTTTTTTGTACTGGGGGTGATGTAAGACACTGCATGTTGTACATCCTGGATATGCTGGAAGCCAGGCGAATGTTATTACCCCCCCCACGGCTCTGGTTCCACTGTCGCTAGCTGGATGCTTCATGTCCTGCTACTCAGTGGAAGCTAATGGGCCTGCCCAGGAAGGCCCTCTCTGACTCACCAAGGGCGAGCAAAATGGACTCCTCTCCTAGCAAAACAAGTTCTAGTCTCTCAGAATCGGCACGGCTGGTAGCCAGTGCCTGCTGTGGGAACGTGGCTACAGCGTCTCTTGTCCGTGTGAGGCCAAAGGAAGGCAGTGCTTGTTTGGAATGTCCTCCCTTCGTGGCCATATTTGTATTCTCCCTCTGTCTCTTCTCCTTCTCTCTGCTTTGTCTACGTCTCCTCCTTGGGCAAAAGAAGCAGGGCCCAAGTTGTTGTTTGGCGTTTCCAGTTATTTTAATCTGCTGGCCCTCAGACCCATCAGTTTCCTAAGGTTTTCTCTGGACTTTTCTGTGGACCACCATTTGTAGGCCAGTGGCTACAACTCCAGCTCTTCTGCTCATCCATCTCCTGCCTCCTATCTCACGCTCAACTGCGCTTCAAGAGCACAATTTAAGCACATCTTATAGAAGCGCCTCCTCTTTCCTCCCAAGCCCCGCCCCCTCTCTCTTTGCACCCCTGATGTGATGTGGCCCTATCTGAGGCCTGATCCAAAGTTCATGAACTCAGTGGGAGCCTTCCCATGAGCTTTAGTGGCCTTTGGATGAGGCCCTTAGTTGGCAATCTCCTTGGAGAGGGATTGGCTTTCTGTGTGTGTTTTCCTGTCCCCGCCTCGAGCCTAGTATAATGAGGCTGTGATCTTGACTGGATCCTCTACACACTACTGGGCTGTAAAATCATGCTGCTTCTGTAATCATTAATAGGATTATTTATAGTTACTAACACTAATTATTAATACTGGATCATGATTGATTTAATAACCAAATATTAGTAAAGACGTAATTGATTAATAGTCATTGTTATTATTTAGCATTGATTATTCATAATCACACGTATTTAGCATTTTAATTCTGCAAGCTACAGTACAAACGTTAAGTAACCATATATCTGAGTGTGGAAAACTAAGGACTGCGAGACATGCAAGTATCACAGTATCCGTTTCTCACAAATTGGGAGACTGAAAAACAGGGGGCTTACTGGGATTTTAATTCCTCCTGTGGAAAACACCCATGGGATGAGCAGATGTACCTGGATAACTCCATAGATTAGCAGAGTTCCTAGCATATCATCCTCCTGAGGTGAAGGGATCTGGGTTTTTATGGTGATGGAAGGGGTGAGGCCTGGTCTTCTGAATGTGCCGTGTCTCAGCCCAAATCCCCTAAACAACTGGTCTTTCTCCTGTATCCTTCGTTGGTGTGGAGACCAGCGAAGAAGGGTGGTCCAGTGGTTAGGAGAGTAGTTTAGGACTTGGGAACCTGAGTTTCAGTACCTGGTCTGCTGTAGATTTCTGTGTGGCCATGGGCCACTCACTGAGCAACTTGAAATCAATGTGAATTAGGCATCTCAATATCTTTAAAAAACAATTTAATTGCTCTGTGCCTCTTTTCCCCCCTCAGTAGAATGGGGGGTGGGCCAAGCCCCGAATCCCCCTGCTGGAGGCTTGTGGCCTTTCCACACTGCATCCCAGCAAACCATAGAGAAGTCCTCCAATGAGGCTAGAGTGATTGCAGAGAACCCAGTCAATCGGGGGCCAGGAAGGCCTATAAGAAGAACCTGTAGGACCAGAGTCCACTCAGGGTCTCTGGAGCCCTGAAGAAGTGAAGACCAGGGGCGGGCTGACTGGCTGGCTAAGGGAGCAGCAGCACCATGGAGAGCTCCAAGTGGAGAGCTGAATAGGGACTATGATGAACTGTGATAGAGCCCTGAGCTAAGAGTGAGAACACTGCCTCCAGGAGGGGAAGCCCTGGAGGCATCACTCTCTATCTGAGTGGGGAAACAAACTGAGAGACAGGAGGGATGCTAACAGAGGGCGCCGAGATGGGCCCCTGTTAAGTGTGACCCCCGAAAGGGGGTTGTGATTCACCTAGAGAGTGACTTGGCCAGAGGCGTGAGTAGCCGAAAAAGCTGAAGAACAGAGTGCAGGCAAATGGCATCGACCAGACAGGGGGCTCATGGGAAGTGAGTGCCACCCCTTTCCAGGGGATAATAGCACCGCCCTCCCCCCCCAGGGTGTTAGTGATTCTGTGACTATCTAAGATAGTTGGACGTATGATCTGTCCCCTCGTTAACCAGCCGCCCGTCCTCCACAGGGGTAGGGAAGAATCAATGCCACTAAACGATGGACCAATTCCTCCCTCCTTGCTCCGCAGTTTCCAAGCTTATCAAACGTCCGTGATGCAAACGCAAATTGGGATCATTTGCATTTCTCCATTAAAAACAAATTTTCCTCTTCTCCTCAGCTATTTGGTTTAAACCCTTCATTGCTGATCATCTTTCAGGAACCGCAGTGCTCTGGGTTGAAGGACTTGATTGAGAAAGGCCTGGCTGAGAACAGTAGATTAAATTTCTAGTTTGTCAAGCAACTCAAGTCTGTCTGGGAGAATTAGTGCAATATCATAACTTGTGCGCAGAACTACATTTCACAAAACAATAAATGACATTCATATTATGTATTGAAGCTGCCAGCAATGCCTATGTTAATTTTCCATGGCTTATTAACAAAATCATAACAATGCATGCTAGCTATGCAGGATGCATTCAGAGATTTATCTCCTCCGTAACGTATTAAATTAGCACAGTGACATTAGAGACGTAGATGAATGCATTAGCATTTCTCCTTTAGTTGAGAGTCAGGATTATATCACAAAAGAAATTAGTTTCATGGTCTCATCATAGACCCACTTTAGGTTCTGTCCTTCACCAACTCACTGTCAATCATGATCACACAGAGAGATTCATTATTTGTGCTATGTTCTCTTCCTATTGCCCTCTTGGCTATAAAAAATGATACATAGGGAATGTTAATGCACCACAGAGTCTATAAAAGACAAAATGACACTCTACCACTTTAACCTTTTAAGGGTGCCATGTTTGGGTTGGTTGGCGACTGCACCAGCATGGAAAGCAAATTGAAACGTCCAGCCAATCAAATGATAGAACAGTGCGAAGGGGAAAACCTTAGGTGTTACACCCGTCTTTCACAGAATATATATGAGGAAATACATCTCATTCTTCTGACAAAGATTATGGCAATCACCCTGGTATATTTCAAAGCACAGAATATATGTCTTAAAGAGAGTGGCTGAACTGAACTTTGAATGAGCAGTGTAAACCTACCAGTGTGTAGTATATCGGATCAACAAAGTTGGGGGGAATTTGCCTGGGGCATTCTTTTTAAACTAGTGGTACAGGTTGAACCTCTCTAGTTCAGCACTCTCTGGTCCAGAAACATCCGTGGTCCAGAATGGTTTTAGTTAGCCAGATGTCCACTTAGCATGTGTGTGGACAAGTTTTCCATGGTCCCATTAAGTTTGTTTACAGCCACCAGACCTGGCTCTGTGTTCTGTGCTGTTCTTTAGCTTTAATTTATTCCTAAATGTCTTCTAAAACCCCAGTAAGCAGTGGAAGTGTTGGTCATGCTGCTAGGCAATATTGGCCTGCTGTGATTTGGAAAATTCTCTGGTTCGGAACTGGTCAGGTCCCAAGGGTGCTGGACAAGAGAGGCTCAACCTGGAGCTTAACATTGCATGCAGGGTGCTGTGTGGAAGGTCCCACTTCTGGTTTTGACATTGGCCTCTCATTGCATGCTTTGGTGAGCATTGGGTTGTACAGCCCTCGTTCAGATGCAGATTTATAATTCGATGAGTGCAGTTACTGATAGCAGTGCGGGAACTGGATTCAGCAAAGCCTTGAGCGGAGATTTCACTTTTAACAGAACCCACCAGGACTAAGAATGAACTTGAAGACGGGATCAGCTGACCAAAGGACATTGGGATGGCGATCACATCTGTTTAGACTCTTCCGTCTTTGTTGAGGCTGAATGGTGGATTCTCTGAGACGGGCCCCTGTCCTCTAAGAATGCGAATGTGACTAGAAATCTCTCTACAGCCGTCCACAGACCAGGTTGGTAACCGCTTTTGTTTATGGTCAGCATGGGGCAGATCTTGAACTGGGTGGCGATCTAGTGGGTGGGTCTCAAAGTGGAGAACTGGCTAGTCCCATGGGGCTCATGTCCCCCTTTTTTCTACCTGCTAAATCTCAGGAATGAGAGCTGAGGCTGTGCAGTCTAGTGGGCAGACTTCGGGAAGGTCACTTTGCTCTCGGCCTGTTTCCCCGCTCCCAGCCTTCATCTGCTCTCTATTTAGCTTGGCATCCCTTTGCCGCAGGGCGTGTTCCTTGCCGTGTGCTTGCATGATGCTGAGCAGAAGGGAATCCGGATCCCAGTCCCGCGGTAGTGTAAATGGTAACGTAGTGTACGTCTGGTCTCACTTTTCCATGTAAGCGGATGTAGCTGTGTCAGTACAGCCCCAGCCAAGAGGAGGTGCGGGAAGCGGTGTAGGCTGGGCCACCGCTTCCCCGCCGCTCCCATTGGCTGGGAGCAGCAAACCGCAGCCAATGAGAACTGCGAGGGGCCATGCCCGCAGATGCTCAGATAGACAAACCATCGGGTGGCCCACCGGTGGCTAACCCAGATGAACCACTTGCACCCACAGGCCGGAGGTTACCCATCCCTGCGATAGGAGTGAGAGCCGACCGGTTTGTCCAGGAAGAGGGGTTTCTGGGTGGAAAGCAGGAGAGCAGCCAGGGGTTTGCCGGCTGGTGCCCCTGTGCCAGTGCTGTAGAGGACGGAAGGCAGGAGGTGCAGCTAGAGGAGATGGCCACTGGATGTATACTGGAGCCAAGAGCCAGAGGGCTGCAGGGAGGGGAGCAGCCAAGAGGGTCACCTGCCAGCATCTCCTTGTTGAGGAGAGGTCCCAGAGCAGCCAGGAGAGTCTCTCATCGGAGAGGCTGAGAGGTCCCACCGGGAAGAGTGGGGTTATGTCTCAGAGGGAAGGGCTGGGGCTACTGATAAAGAGCCCAGGTCTGGCAGAAGATGCCAGGATGGTCAGAAAGGAACTGGATTTTTAAAGATGATGAAGCCCAGGACTGATGGGAAGTACCTTGTGGGACTGGCTTAGGACTTCTGCACTCTTGGTTAATACACTTGAGGACATGGCTTGTACTGTGAATTTGAGGGAAACTGAGGCAAAGGGTCCCACTCAGGGCTTCCTTAAGGCCACAGTGGGGCACTTGGGAGGAGACTGTTTGTTTCCATGGCACTTTAATGTGCCACTTTCAGACCCCTTCTCTGGCGACGAAAGTCTCCAAACTCCCCCATCACCCAGTCTCCCACGCTGGCACGTAATTACTAGTCCAGTAGTGCTGTTCCCTGCTGCCAGCGTGTGTCTCCATGGAAATTTCTATAGCCACGTAAACAATAGAGAGCCAGCTGATAAACGATGGTTGTTCGTAAAATATCCTTGTGAATTTCGGGCCAGATCAATAGATGCCTAGGAAATCCAGAGAGTAGGAGTTTTATGTTTTTAAGGCAAGATAATTAGTTTAAAAGTTCCCCTTCGGTGGAGAGCTTTCCAGTCTGAATATCCACGTGCAGACCGTTCCTGCTTCTCCCCAACTTTAGCATCTGTCATTTCAATAGGAGCATGGGAACAAAACAAACAAACCACAGTTTCCTGGCCGAGAGCTGCCAGCTTCATTTCCATAGGAATGCGATTTAGATGTTCCAAGACGACCGAAGATAAGACGGAGTTGTGTTTTCACTAGAGCTGGCTCGGCTGCTGTGTCTAGCTGCAGCATATGGTGCAGGGACTGGCTTCCTCTCCCATAACTAATAGTCACCCATCTTTGAGGGAGCTGCTGTCAAATATGTTCTAACGCTCCGGAGCGGTCAGCCATATGAGACATGTATGCTGCTTATCCAGTGCTGACCTGGATTCCTAGCAAGGAAAAAGAACAGGAGGACTCATAAACGTTCGGAATGCTTCTAAAACTGTGGGCCTTCTGCTCCTGGAACTCTCATTAAAGACCAGGGGCCTGATTCTTGACTCAGGGGTGAGGAAAATATGGCACATGGGAAGCTTTCTTTGGGAAGAGGGATGTGGAAATAACTTCTGCGGTGGTTTTATGACAGACAGAGCTGAGAGCAATGCCTGTGGTCAGGGCAGCCCAAATGAGGAGGGGTTTGGAATGGGTGCCATATGAAGAGAGATTAAAAAAAATGGGGAGTTTTCAAGGGGGTCGAACTAACGGGGGATCTAATGAAGGTCTATACAATCATGACTGGTATGGAGAAAGTGAACAAGGAAATGTTATTTGTTTGTTCCCATAACATAAGAACTAGGGGTCACCAAATGAAATTAATAGGTAGCAGTTTTAAAACCAATGAAAGGAAGTTTTTCTTCACTCTGCACACAGTCAATCTGTGGAACTCCTTGCCAGAGGAGGTTGTGAGACCAGGACTTTAACAGGGTTCAAAAAAGAACTAGATAAATTCATGGAGGTTAGGTCCATCAATACTTATTACCAGGTTGGGTAGGAATGGTGTCCCTCGCCTTTGTTTGTCAGAGGCTGCAAATGGATGACAGGAGAGGGATCGCTTGATGATTCCCTGTTCTGTTCATTCCCTCTGGGGTATCTGGCATTGGCCACTGTGGGCAGAAAGGATACTGGGTTAAATGGACCTCTGGTCTGACCCAGTACGGCCGTTCTTATGAGTTGCTGAAGGTGAGTCAGGAGGTGTGATTCCCAGCTTGCTGCTGCTTGTGCGGCCGTGGCCACACTGCTGTGTTTAGGTGCTCGCTTGAGCAAAACTAGCACAAGTACATTTACATGAGCTGGAAACTGCAGCTCCCAGCTGTGATGTCGCCAGACCTAAGCGTGTCAGTGATCTATCACTGTTTTGACTTGCTTAGGACTTTTCCGCCTGGCTGACTTTTTCCAGCCTTTTTGTCTGCCGGGCTGAATTTGTTTTCCCCCCATGTTTCAACAAAAGTGCTGCAGCCATTTCTGAGAATGAGGTTATGGAAAATAGGTCGCATTTTTCATTGGCGTCGGTTTAAAAAAACATCGCCGCCACCTCCAAAAAACCTTTAAGAAATTCCATCAACGAAAGAACCTGCCAAGATTTTCTCATATGCTCAATGGTATGGAGTGTGCACCCAATGTTCTTTTGCAGTGCAGTCACTTTGCACCACTTTGGCAGTGTAAATGGCCCCCTTCCGTCAGTGTAAATATGACTTATGCCGGCTTGAAGGCTTTGTTATGCTGACAAAGCAGAGCAAAGTAGCCTCCGTGTAAATGTAAACTGGGCCCTGTGTCTGCAGTGTGAGTACTTGCAGTATGTGAAGTTATGCCCCGGAGTAGGTCTCGGCAGGCTTGGGGGCTCAGGTTGTAAACTGAGGCACTGGAGAAGAGGAAATGCCAGGGCGATCCAATTCAGTCCCAGTATAACTAAGAGCAGCTCCCATTGACTTAGGCCTGGGCTGAATTTGACATCCAAGCATAGCAAATTAGTGTAAGATGTACCTGTTGCCCACTCCACCCACTTGGGGATAGTATCTGCCCAAGTCACAACTGGTAGGTAACACACAGACTTTACCCCAGCGATGTTGCCCAAACTATTCTGTCTCCTTCAGTCTAGGATTCATCCCTGAGCATTCAGTGATAGTTCTAGGTCTGCTCTCACAATCAATTGGACAAGACACCATCTTCTTTTTCTTCTATTTCTTTTTATTATTTTTTACAAGACACGGAAGTAGCCGGAAGCGATCACTGAAAATCAGAAGAAATTTCAGGTAGGGACTCAGCAATTGCAATGAATGCAGCATATAATCGCAGTAGAACAAAGTTCCCTGCTATGCACTAAGGCACATGGCTGGTCATCCAGCAGATTAGAGCATGTGGAGAAAGCAGCGGCTGGTGAAGACTGATATTTAATTCCAGCTGCCACGGACCTTTCCATCATCCCTTTAAACTCTGGATACTAAACAACACCACACAAATTTACTTATTCCCACAATATAAGAACTTGGGGTAACCAAATGAAATTAATCGGAAGCAGGTTTAAAACAAACAAAAGGACATTTTTCTTCACGCCTCGCACAGTCAACCTGTGGAACTCCTTGCCAGAGGATGTTGTGAATACTAGGACTTTAACAGGGTTCAAAAAAAGAGCTAGGTAGATTCATGGAGGTTAGGTCCATCAATAGCTATTAGCCAGGGTGGGTAGGAATGGTGTCTCTAGCTTCTGTTTGTCTGGAAATGGATGACAGGAGAGGGATCATGTGATGATTACTTGTTGCGTTCCCTCCCTCTGGGGCATCTGGTATTGGCCACTGTCGGCAGACAGCACACTGGGTTAGATGGACTTTTGGCCTGACCTAGTATGGACACTCTTATGTTCTAAATTACCTGATCTAAGAACAACAGAAAAAATCAGGTTTTGCCTGTGTAGGATGCCTCGCAGGTCAGGATCTGAAGGTGCTTACTGAACATTCATCCACTAACCTTCATGGCATGGTCAGGAAGACCGAAAGTATAACACAACAAATGTGGTAAGATCACGGAGTGTAGATCCCTCATTGGCTGTTAGCTAAGACAGCAAGGGGTGCAACTCCAGAAGCAGAATGGGATGATGAGATGGATCACGTGTTAATTGCCATGTTCTGGTCATTCCCTTCAAAGCACCTGTCACTGGCCACTGTTGGAAGACAGGACACTGGGTTACATGGACCATTGGCCTGACCCACTATGGGCAATAGAACAAAAGAATGTGAAGAACGTTAAATATCAAAGGCTTGGTTACAATGCAGGCAACCCCAGTCATTCAGAAATGAAGATCAAGGCCCGCCGAAGTCATGAGCTTTTAAGAAGTGATAATTTAGTGGTCTTCTCCTTCGTCTTCTAGTGGGGTGGGCTTTCGGGGTCCCATTTTCAAGCTTCCCTCCCCATCCATGAGGCTTAGAAACGTGCTTTGCTGAGAGTCTTCCATAATCCCATGACTCCATGTGCTTCGGCTTCAAAAAAGCACCCGCTGTGAAGAGATTAATGGTATAATCGTGAGCCGTGGGAGCCCGGGGGTTCTGAGGAAATCTCCGTTGTTTTGCCAGCCCCAGCTTACTGGAGACCAGAAGTAACTGTGAGCGAGTGCATCTCAAAGACCTTGCCTCATCAGGCCCATTGCTTTTGACATGCGGCCTACCGGCTCAACGGGCCTCCGAGCCTTGACTCAGCCCAGTGACTGTGCTCACCAAAGTTAGAGTTGCATTAGTGCCAATATGTGGCACAGGTCATAGCTGTGAGTTGGGTCCATGTCTTGCCACACGTTGGAGCAAAGACGGGACAATGGGCCAAGCTGGAAGAGGGTTATGTTAACGAGTTGCCACCTCTTCCATGTGTGTGAGAAGGATAAACGTCTGAGGGATTTAGTCACCCAGAAGTCCTCCATTCCAGCTTCCGGTGGCACTAAGAATGATGGGATGTGACCCCAATAGTCTTAGCACCTCAACTTGGTGAGCATGATGGTTCTGGACCCGTGACACTGCGCCCCATGGTCTTATGCTATGACTCAAGCATGACTAAGAAGCATGGTACGCAAGGTACCATTTTGTGAGATCTCATTGGCAAGGTGATGTTTCCCTGACTATGATTATCCTATGCATAAGTGTGCATCGTTTTTGTCTCGAAAGTTAGGAATATTGTACCTCTGTGCTACAAAAATAGTTGCACCTGGGGACCGCCCACCAGAGCAAATGCAATCAGTCTGGTGGCTCCCTTCTCAGTGCGCTGGCTTTCGCTTTCCTCGTGCATTGTGTAAGGAGGCTGCCCCTCCCGTGGGGCTGTGGATGCTACGAGGCAGTAGCACTCTGAAAGGTCGGTGTTACAACCGTGAGTTTAGATGCCTTGTGTGGATTTCGTTCCTGGAGCGGCTTTGCATAAAAAGACATTTTGGGTTGATGGGTCAGGCCTCTTTGGAGAGGTAAACCAGGACTAAGTTATCGATACATTTTAAAACCGAACGATGAGTAACATTTTGAAACACCATCCATTCAGAACCCCACTGCCACCCTCCCAGAAAACTCCTACCTTAGAATCAAACGTGGCAGGTGAAATCTCGGTAATTGATTTCTTCGTGGGGTTGTTTGTGGGGTTGGAAATCAGGCTCCTAATGGGACGTGATTCTCCACCTGAACTCTGGAGCAGCTATTCATGTTCCACCATGTGTTATTTAAGGCCTGTTTTATAATAGAATATGGTATTACAGTATGTATAATTTATAGTATATTAAAGACCATTTCATAATCTATTTCAATCTCCATGACAAATAGCCAGGGCAGGTTTGCAGCTTCCATAATATCACTATGGCAACGTCCCTTAGAAAAAAGTAGGCCGATTCTGGGATAACATTGATTGGCCAGGAGCAGAATAATGCAACTTGTCAATTTATGGCCTTAACTAGTCGTTTATTTCTCTCTTTGTGAGGTGCTCCCATTTCAGTTTCATGCCTGCTCCACTTGTAATGCCATTGAAACGCTGCCTCTTGTTTGATCTTCTGGGGCGAGATTGTGCAGCGAGCCCCTGTTTGGGCACCTAAATGAATCGGCCACATTTCGTGAGTGCTTTTCCCTCAGCAGCTGTGGCGGAGTTCTGAGAATTTGGCCTCAAATAGGCTCCAAAATAAATCAGTGAGAGCGGCGGGGTGTCTACTTATTTAGGAGACCACTTTTGAAAATCAGCAACCTATGGGTCCTATTAGCTGTTTACTGCTCTTAAAAATTTGGCTGCTTATGTAGGGGCCAACATTTGGGGGGAAATGCTGAGAAATGATTTCATTCTCCCCTACAATGGGCAACAAAACAGACCCACTGTTCAATATGAAAGGAGACAGAATGTTTTAAAAATAACCCATTCATCCGTTGCCTCACTACATAGACAAGACCCACAGTTGGTGGGGAGGGTGACAAAAATGCTGAGGGGGCTGGAGCACACGACTTATGAGGAGAGACTGAGGGATTTGGGTCTGTTTAGTCTGCAGAAGAGAAGAGTGAGGGGGGATTCGATAGCAGCCTTCAACTTCCTGAAGGGAGGTTCCAAAGAAGATGAGGAGAGGCTGTTCTCAGGGGTGGCAGGTGGCAGAACGAGGAGCAACGGTCTCAAGTTGCAGTGGGGGAGGTCTAGGAGGGATATTAGGAAAAACTCTTTCCCTAGGTGGGTGGGAAGCACTGGGTTGGGTTCCCTAGGGAGGTGGTGGAATCTCCATCCCTAGAGGTTTTTAAGTCCCAGCTTGACCAAGCCCTGGCTGGGATAATTGAGTTGGGTTTGGTCCTGCTTTGGGCAGGGGGTTGGACTCGATGGCCTCATGAGGTCTCTTCCAAAACTAGGATTCTAGGATTAAAATAAGCCAAATAAACTATTAGTACATTTCACTTCACCATCTCTAATCAAGGCAGTTGGAATGAGAAAATGCCTCATTTTCAGTCCCAGAAAGCTGGAGGTCCCTTGATTCTGCGGTTCATTCTCCCCGGTTTGTCCAGAAACAGAGCACAACTGCTGACCTTCACAGTCCAAAGCCCAGCTGTTCATTGAGGTTTTCGCTTGAGGCGGTGGCAGCTGAATTTATGCCTCCACGTTGAATTCTGGGGTGCATCTCTTAATAGGTCATTGACATTTGCCAGCTAATTTCTGTACTTTGGAAAGAATTTTATTCTTGTGCCTCGGGAAATATGTGATGGGGGACATTCTTAGAAATGGAAAAGAATACATTTCTGGAACGAAATCCTCATTTAACAAGTCTTATTGAAGTAGTTACATGTGCAATACTGCAGATTTTAAGGGGGTAAAATGCCTCCAAGAAATGAGAGCAGAAATCAGCCTCTTTTTTCCCCCCTCTCTTTGCACAGCACCTAACACAAAGGTGTCCTGTTCCATGACTAACACCCCAATGCACAGTTGTAACAATAATAGTGGGAGGATTTCATTTTCAGGGTACGTGCTCAGAGAGATACTGGCCAGGATTTAAAATACTGGCACACCTGAGTCCTACTTGTGGACTTAGGAGCCTAGCCTGGGGTTTTCCTCCAGAGAGAACATTTGGAGAGCAGTGGGGAAAAGTTGGGGGAAATACCCAGCAATCCCTGAATTCAAGAGCTGAGAATATTCCATACATAGCTCTGGTGGGACGTGGAGACTCACCCCGACAGCCGCACAAGGAACAAACTTTTACAAATGTGTATGAAAACGGACACCTCAGATAAGAAAACGTGACCTGTGAGGGAAGACTGAACGAATTGGGCTTGTGTGGATTGGAAATAGAGAAGACTGAGAGAGGACATGATAGCAGTTTCCAAGTACCTCAAAGGGTGTTAGAAAGAGGAGGGAGAAAAATTGTTCTCCTTGGCCTCTGAGGATAGGGCAAGAAGCAATGGACTTAAATTGCAGCCAGGGAGGTTTAGGTTGGACATTAGGAAAAACTTCCTAGCTGTCAGGGTGGTTAAGCACTGGAATAAATTGCCCAGGGAGGTTGTGGAAGCCCCATCTCTGGAGCTATTTAAGAGCAGGTTAGACAGACACCTGTCAGGGATGATCTAGATGGTGGTTGGTCCGGCCGTGAGGGCAGGGGACTGGAACTGATGACCTCTCGAGGTCCCTTCCACTTCTAGGGTTCTATGATTCTATAATCACCTGTCGAAGAGAAGCACCTGTCAGGGATGATCTAGATGGTTGCTTGCGTGAGGGCAGAGGACTGGACTCGATGACCTCTCGAGGTCCCTTCCAGTTCTAGCATGCTATGATCCTATAAGTCTCTTAGAAAACTCACTGGTGCTTAAATGCTGCGGAGCATCAGTGCTGATGGGTGTGTTTAAAGGGCTTCAGTCTCTTCCCACACGCTTGTGCTTTTCAGAGTGAATCCTTGCTGAGAACAGCCCTTTCCTTCCACCGCAACCACGATATTCTTGTTCCCTCTGGAAGATGAATGCTTTCTTTTCCCAGGACCACTGGACCTGTTCCTAACCACAACCTTTAAAGTCTATGAACTGTGAAATTATATAGTTAACAGCCAGTGGAATAATTAAGAAGAATGGCACAAAGGCCATTCCCACTTCTCATATTTCCTTTTCGACAGCCACATTTCCTTCAGTATCTGTACAGAAAATTAGCTTTGCAAAGTGCTGACGGGCACTAAACCCTGCTCTGATTGCTTGGGAGCCGAGGTATTGTATTCTAAAAGACTTTGTTGGGCTTACTCACAGCTGTTCATCTTCCAGGCCAGAGCAAGACCACGGGTACAATTTTGAAAATCAGCTCCCAGGGGAGAATTAGGCACCTAAATACCTTTGAAGATTGGGGCCTTGCAGTCATTTTTGAAACTGGGACTTACGTTTCCAAATCAGTAAGGGTGTGTCTAGACTACAGGGTTTTTTTCGAAAAAAATGGCCTTTTTTTGAAAAAACTTCCCCTGTGTCTAGACTGCTGCCGCGTTCTTTTGAAAGTAAATCGAAAGAACGTGGCAGTTTTTTCGACCGCGGAAAACCTCGTTTTACGAGGAAGAACACTTTTTTTCGAAAGTGCTCTTTTGAAAAAAGGTGCTGTGTAATGCAAACTGTGCTTTTTCGAAAGAAAGCATCCAGACTGCCTGGGTGCTCTCTTTCGAAAAAGCGGCTTGCTTTTTTGAAAGTACTGGTTGTAGTCTAGACGCTCTTTTTCAAAAGAGACTTTTTTGAAAGTATCTTTCGAAAAAGCCTTTTCGAAAGGGGCTTGCAGTCTAGATGTAGTCTAAGGTGCCTGACATGTTTTATCCCATCTCTCTTCCAAAACCCACTTCCGACAAGCAATTCTGTTGGCCTGCAACATATTTGCAACCTTGCTTAGCAGCTGCCTACCCAATGATGTTGACAGCGCTCACCAAGGAGGAGGGAGAAAAATTGTTCTCCGTGAGCTCTGAGGGTAGGACAACTAGCAGTGGGCTTAAATTGTACCAAGGGAGGTTTAGGTTGGGCATGAGGAAAAACTTCCTAACTGTCAGGGGGGTTAAACACAGGAATAAATTGCCTAGGGAGGTTGTGGAATCTCCATCACTGGAGATATTTAAGAACAGGTTGGATAGGCACCTGCCAGGGCTGATCTAGATGGTGCTTGGTTTTACCATGAGGGCAGGGGATGGGACTTGATGACCTCTCGAGGTCCCTTCCAGTGCTAGTGTTCTATGAGTCTGTGAAATGGTATTCAGCTGATTCCTGATGAAAAGCAAGTCCGTACATAGAAAAACAATACACTTTCCATAGAGTTTCTTCCTTGTAATGACGCGCATGCCACATGTGCATATATAAGATTTTCAGACTGAAGCATTTCAAGCCAGGCTCCTGAGGCACAAAAGTAATTAACCTGATTTTCACACGCGCTGAGCATTCATTAACTCAGTGAGAGCCAGAGGTGGATTTTAGCTTTATTGGGGCGTGGCATTAAAGAACATTTGCCCCTCCACCCATGTTCCCTCTAATTTTTCCCATACGTGTGTGGAATACATTTTGCTACGTGCACCAAGGCATGTACAGATGTGCACCAACAATAGAAACACACGCTGCCGGCTGTGAGAGCTCGGCTAATCAGCTGGGCAGCCCCCGAATCTCTCCTGGGTGGCTGCCCAAGCGCACAGCTTACAGGGAACACTGCCTTCCTTCCCTTTCGCCAGGCCAGCAACTGGAGGCAGCCCCTGGAAAGAGTTCTCTGTGGAGCCCTGGACTTCAGAGGGTAGGGGCATGGGCGAGGGGCCACTCTTGGGCATCCTGGTCCCCCCGCCCAGGGCAGGTGGAGAACCCAGGTCTCCCTACAGCGGCCTGGACTCCCTGGGTGGCTTTCACTACAGTGTGACCACACACCCTGTTGTGGCCGGGACAATCCCCTTTTTCAGCCCTGTCCCATATGTTCCGGCTCTTTTGGCAAAATGGGGACATTTGTCCTGTTTTGCCAAAAAGGAGTTTTTTGGCGGGGGAAGGGAGGGAGTAGTGGGGCTTGGGCCAGCCCTGTGTGTGGGAGAAGAGGGGTTCATGCCAGCTTCGCCTATGGGGGTGGGAGAGGGACTCACGCTAGCACTGCTCAAGGGACAGGGGGTATAACATGATCACCCTACCACAGCCCAGCTCCAGCGTCCAGCCTGGCCAAGGGGTAGAGCTTCGGGGGGAAGGAACAAAGCAGGGGGTGTGATCACAGCTGCAGCACTGGTGCCCCCCACATCCATACGGGTTCCATCACTCCTGCTAGGGTCGTATTTTCAAAAGTGATCAGCACTCCCCTGTGCTGTCGGAGAACACCTGGTTAAGCCGTTCTGACAAAATCACCGCTTTCCATGAGGCCAGAATGGGAGCTACCCAGTAGAACTTTGTCTGGTCCTAGAGGATTCCCTTTAAGCAGGCCTTTTTGAAAATCCGTGGGAACGAAGGCCTTTGTGTGCCAACTGGGATTGGGCTAACAGCTGTCTACAAAATTCTGTGAAGTGCCCTAATGGAGGTTTTTCTGTAGCATCTCGTGTATAAACACAAGATTGAAGAGTGTGGCACAAAGGGTTTTTTGGGCATGCGTTTGAGATTTGGGGACAGGACATACTCATTCACAGCTCTACTTCTCATAAGCCAAGAAATTATTTTGATCGTGTGGGCCTACTGTACACTAGGACCGTCATCTGAAATAACGCCCCCACCCGCAAGGTTGAATTTGTAAGCGATGCATCCACACTACCAAGCCTGGTACTTCAAAATAAAGGGGCACAGAATTCGAACTCTGTAGTCCCGCTTTTCATGAGGAATAACGCTATTCCTGAGCTTTTAAATCCGAAATAATATTAGTGTGGATGCGTCAGTGCTGCTAATTTGAACTAATTGGCTCCCCAGAGTGCTCCTGAATCTGAGCTAGTGCATCCACAGTAACAGAACCTTCCTCGGACGACATTCGATTCTTCCCCGTAGTGAGGACACAGAAGTTAGAATTCGTAAAATTGGGAGCCCGGAAGTTGAACTTAGCAAATTCGACAATCTCCTAGTGTAGACATGGACGTGGCTATTAGTCATTTAATCTATGATAGGACACCACCACACATTTTGTATCTGTCTGTCACTATCTCTAACCTTCGTGAAACTATAAATAGACACATACAGGATCTCTAGACCTGAAGAAGAGAACTGTGTAGCATAAAAATTGTCTCTTTCACCAGCAAAAGTTGGTCCAGTAAAAGAAATGTCCTCATCCATCTCGTCTCTCTAAGGGTACGTCTACACAGCAGCGTTATTTCGGAATAACGGATGTTATTCCTAAATAACGTATTGTGGATCTACATAGCATGCCCATGATTTTGAAATAAATTTGAAAGAACAGGCTTCTTACTCGACTTCTGTAAACCTCACTGTACGAGGAGTAAGGGAAGTCGGAGGAAGAGTGCTCTATGGCAGAACAAGGAGCAATAGTCTCAATTTGCAGTGCGGGTGGTCTAAGTTGGATATTAGGAAAAACTATTTCCCTAGGAGGGTGGGGAAGCACTGGAATGGGTTACCTAGGGAGGTGGTGGAATCTCCTCCTAGAGGTGTTTAAGTCTCGGCTTGACGCAGCCCTGGCTGGGTTGATTTAGCTGGGATTGGTCCTGTCTAGGGCAGGGGGCTGGACTTGATGACTTGAGGTCTCTTCCAGCTCTAGGATTCTATGATTGTATTTCGGAGTAAGCTATTTTGACTTAAGCTAGGCAGTTAGTGTCGCTCAAGTTGCATAGTTTGTTTTGAGTTTAGCCCTGCCCTGTCGACGTGCCCTAAGATACCATACCTGGAGATAAGTAGTTTAAATTATTCTGGCTATGTACCTGGGAAAATAAGACTGTCGTAGGCTGCTTTGCATTCAAAAGCCTCTGTTTAATTCACAGACTGAAGGAGTGTGGCATGAACAAGCTGTGTACTGTATATTCACTCTGGAGTCATCTGTTACCATTTCGAATTTGTACTTGAATTCAGATCATAGGGGGCCCCACTTCTGAGCTTTTGATCTATGTTGCCTCTGTCTGAACTTGCAATATTTAAGTCTTAGTTTAAACCAAAGACACGTGGCTATGTCAAGAAATCTGCTCTCCGAAGCTTACCCAATAGGCATGTCAGAATTTGGGTCAATATATGTTGTATTTCATTCCTGGTTTTCTTTAAAAAAAAATCAGGGCTGTGCTCAAAGGCACTCTCATTTATCCCATGCTGTATATTACGCAGATGTTCTTTTTAATTAACCAAGATATAGATATGTCTGAGTCTAATTTCTAATCTAGGGGTTGCAATTAATAATGAGTGACTCCGACAATGTACGGCAGTTCTGTTGGGATAAAGATGAAGAGCGTGTCTGTGAATCAGATCCTGGCGCACACCACGAATCAGAGAGACACGAAAAAGGGAAAAAAAAAAAAGTTATCCAGACATTCTAAACTCAGAACAGATGGTGTGGGCTTAGTCAAAAGTTTCAGTGAAAGTGTATGTCATTAGTCTCTGCCCTGTTTTTTATTATGGCTGGGTCAGATCTCACCAGCTAAGCGGGGCTGGGTTAGGTGAGTACAAGGATGGGAAAGGGAAATGTAAAGAGAAATCCTCAGACCCACCTCCTTTGCGGCCTGGTTTCTCAGACCCATCCCAGACCTGCGGCCTTTCACAGCCCCACAACCTAAGCCCGTGAGCCAGCTGCTGGTAGACACGCCCCATGGTGATTTAAGAATACCGGAGCACCAATCCGTGGCTTGCAAGTTCGGCGCTGTGTCATAGAAGAGGCACCACGGGGAGCCTCTCACCAGACGAACCAAAGGAGATGTGGTTGCCTAGGTCTGATTTGCAAGAATCCCTCTCCTTCAAAAAAGATCTGCCCAGCTTGATTCTGCCGAGGAGCTGAGACGATGTATTTTCGACAATTTGGGAACTAAGGGCGTCAGTTCTGATCAGCTGGGTTGCTCCTGTGACACTGGAAGGTATCAGAAAATCCCCCTCCCGCACTTGAAAGAGAATATTCGAATTCTCAGGGTGCAGGCTTGAGGGTTACGTTTTAATCCTGGGCTCTAATATGCCAGTTTAGCGTGTTAATGCAGATGAGCGGAACATTTCCTTGGCATTTACGGAGTTTCCAGTGTTCCGAAGCATTGTAATCTCTCTGCTTTGGATACTGTTTCTTGCACACAGAGGTAATAGGTTTAGTGCGTTTTATGACCTCTGCCGCGCATTCGTCTTGTGATTGCATTAAGAACCACTCTTGCTTAGCTTCCTCTCCAGGCATTAATCAGCGTGGCGTGATTAATGGTGACGTGCGTTCCAGAATCTTGAGGGCTCCTAGGTTGGGGAGTTCACAAAATAGACAGTTTGGTTTATTAAGCTCCTTCTATGGACTCCTGACCAAGACAGGCGCCGTTTTCATAGAATGCTAGGGTCAGAAGTCCATCAAGTCCAACCCCCTGCCCAAAGCAGGACCAAACCTCTACTCCTGGCTCTCACGCAGCTTGCCAGAGCCCACTTTGTTTAGATTGCTGTCACTGCTGGCCATTGGTATCCTTGTTGGCTACAGAGAGGCATTCCAAACATGTCCTTCCCCTCTTATGTGGCTGCAGCAGGAAAGCCACCATCTAGCCATGTTACCCCTGGGTTAGGAAGCCGGGAATTTTATTCAGCAGTTAGAGAGGGGAAAGGGCATTTAGATCAGGTAGGTCTGTGCCTGAATGTTACCTCCCATCTATAAGTCAATATGCAGCTAAACTAACGAGCAGTCCTGTGGCACCTTAGAGACTAACAAATATATTCCATCATGAGCGTTCCTGAGTAAAACCCATTTCATCAGAGGAGTTGGACTGGAAATGAGAGTCCAGCGTATATAGAACAGCAAAAGCAGTGACCTGTCAGTCGTAGGGCTAGTGTAAATGATGCTAATTGAGAAAGAAACCCCCTTGCCAAATTTGTCTGCCTATTTATACAAGCATATCTATACACTATCACAGGACCCAACCACATAAGCCACGACATCAGGGCTCATACACCTGCACATCCTCTAATATGATCTATGCCATCAAGTGCCAGCAATGCCCCTCTGCCATGTGTATTGGCCAAACTGGACCGTCTCTGCACCAGAGAATAAATGGACACAAATCAGGCATCAGGAATGGTAACACACACAAATGTGTAGGGGAACATTTTAACCTTCCTGGACATTCAGTAGTGGATTTGAAAGTAGCCAGCCTTCTACAGAGGAATTTTATCACTCAATTACAGGGAGAGACCTCTGAACTGGAGTTCATTTACAAGTTCAACACCATCAGCTTGTACTAGAATAAAGACATTGACAGGTTTACGCACTACAAAGGCACTTCCCCCTGCCTTTGATATTCACATTTACGCATCAAATGCTATTAATAGGACACATCCAGCCTGATTCAATTAGTGCCTTTAACACTGGCCCTACAATTGACAGGTAACTGCTTTTGCAGTTCTATATACTCTGGATTCCATAATTTCCACTCCAACTCATCTGATGAAGTGGGTTTTACCCACAAAAGAACATAATAGCATGTATTTGTTAGTCTGTAAGGTGCCACGGCACCGCTCATTGTTTTACTAAGGGTTATTAGTTCAGTTGCTAAGAATTAGTCCCTGCTGCTTTTAGTTTTAAATTCCTTTGTGTCCTGGGAGTAGGGTTGCCAAGTGTCCAGTTTTGAACCGGACATTCTGGTATTTGGGGGTTCTGTCCGGGAAACAAATTGAGAAAATACCAGACACATAAAATGTCTGGTATTTTCTAATTAGGTAAGGTTTATTATTATTATTATGAGTATCAGTACGTAATTGTGAACTGCCTGGCTAGTAGACACGCTCATGCTGGTAGGCAGCGCCCCGGGATCTGCGTGCACCCGAGTCAGTCCCGCTTACTGCCAGCTGATTCTCTCCACCCCGCTCCCCCCTGCCCCCGGCCAACCCCGCTCCCCTGACCAGCTCTGCTTCCCGCCGGCCGGGCCCTCTCCCCTGGCCAGCCCCACTCCCCCGACCAGCCCTGCTTCCCACCGGCCGGGCCCCCCACGATGTCCCCCAGCCAGTCCCGCTGCCCCGACCACTCCAATCTCCCGGCCAGCCCTGCTGCCCCGGTCCCCCTCCCCGCCAGCCCTGCTCCTCCCGGCCGGTTCCCGCCCCCTATCTGAGATCAAGTGCGTCCGGTATTTTTTTTGAAGCCACCTGGTAACCCTACCTGGGAGGATTGCTTTTGGTACCGGATGGTGATGGATGCCGGAGCTGTTGTCTACAGCTCCAGGCACCTTAGGCCTCACAGCAACAGAGCACGTCACCATCTGTGATGGCTCGGAAAATGGCAACAATTGCATCATTTTCCCAGCCTTCACTGACTCATACAGTGACATCAACAGAAGTTTGCATCATTTTTTGTGTGCAGGGATTTCTCTCTCTCTCTCTCTCTCTCCCCCGTTTTGCTCTCATTTTGGAAACGATGAGTGAGCATGGCTTCCAAGTGCCTTTTATCAGTGGAGAGAGCTCTGCAGAAGCGCTCCTTAGACTAATGAAACGGCTTCAGAATGGTTCATTTTTGGTAGGGCGACAGCTTCTCATCGCCTTGTGGTGAGAACGCATTCCCATGTACGGCGCCCAGAGATCTAATCCTGGGACGGTAACTATTTCACCAGGCCCTTTGAAACATCTGACAGGAAAATAGCACGGTGGTACCACCCCCCTGGGATGGATTATCTGCTTCATCGGGCATGGGTGGATTTCCGATGAACGGGGGGGCAGGAATTGGTTGGGTGCACAGGTGTCGCGGAGGAGTTTGCGAGGCACGTTGTCATTGGGGTGAATCGAAATGTGGGGCTGGGGCACGGCGTTAGAAACCCTTCGGTTGGGCAAACATGATGGCGGGGAAAGGAATTGAGCCTCCCCCGAGCTGAGCTGTCAGAGAAATAAGTTTTCTGGCTAATCCGTTTCCTCTGCTGACCGGTCACGTCGGTGGAACTGCTTAATAAGTGCTTTGTCGGACTCCTTGTTCCTCAGCGTCTGAATGCAAAGGGCCGTGCTAGGGACAGGAGAGGTTCATTTCAGCAGTTTGAAATGTATTTATAAGGGCTTTCTGAGCAGAACGAGAGCGAGGGCTTGGTAGGCACCCACTTTCCGGGAAGGAGTTCAGTGCTCAACTCCCATTCCCAGCCCAAAACAAATGGGGTGAGGTATTCCTGGGCCAGATTCTGATTTTACAGGAGCTAGAAGAGCTACCACCGTGCCAGTACCAGCTTCTCCTTCTTACTGGCACGTCGTAGCGGCTCATTTTCTGGTGCTGAATTCCCATTGGCATCAAAGATTGCTCTGCAGTGGCCATGTTTGGGGGGCAAATGTTGAGCACCAGGCAGGAGACGGTTGGGCAAAATGAGGCACATGGGGTGAGATTTTCCGAAGTGGGTTTGGCACTGAACTTAGGGTTACGGTTGCAGGAAGTGTTGACTTTGGATGGGAGTTAGGCACCTAACACAAACGGGTTTTTGAAAATCTCACCGGTTATTCCAGCTTGGCCTGATTTGCACTTCCAGGGAGAGGCCTTCGTGTACGTATAAAAGGGCCTTGAAGTGAGAGTGAATTGATGTTCCACGTTGGTGCACGTCCCCTTCACACTGCCCTACAGTAAGTGAGAATCAGGCCCAGAATCTCCAAGGAGACTCAGAAGGAGGCCAGGATGGGGATGGAGTAACCATGCACACACCCCAAAGCTGTGTCTGCAGAAATCCCCACCCTCCCGCCAGCTTCCGAGGAACCGGCTCTGTCCTTCAGGCCGGGCAGCCAAGGGCTGCAGGAAGTGTTGACAATCTGGTCTGTAATTAAAAGAAAAGTACTTACAATAACTATTCATATCCTTGATGCTCTCCCCCGGGGTCATTTAACTGACTAATTTGGACAGCCTAGACAACAAATAACGACTTTGGTCTCCTCTTTCTACAACTCTGTAAACATAATCCCCGATTGATTGGCCTCTAATATATCAGCCCTCGATGAAAAATTAATTAGATTGGCTGCAACCCTGAAGTGAGCACTTTACCACTTTGTTGTTTGGTCCATTTGATCCCTTCTCCTTTGATTTATGGGCAAAGGAGAGAGTGGGGGAAGGGGAAGGGAGGAAGAAAGGAGGAGGTTAGGACTAGATATCACATGAATTTAGACAGGTTTAATGAAAGCAGAGCCAGGTCTCTGGGAGGCACAGGCATAAAAATAGCAGTAACCGCTTCCCAGGGCTACTTTGGATAGTCACTGCACCGTGAAGGTGGCCTTTTGTCCTCTAAGCCTAAGCATTAAATAAGTTTGTTTAGGTGCCGCTAAAATCCTCGGATGCCAACTAAATTCCCTAGGCCCCTAGGGTTATACCGGCAAAGTTCCCATGTTTCCGTTGGTGGGCATCACACACCTACGTCCTTATGCCACTGAGTTATTGGCACCCTGACAGGATTCTCAGACTAGGCACGCCCCCTACCTACCTGTGACGTCCCTTTGTAAAAATAGCCCTTCAATTCTTAGTGCGTCTGTTCAGTCATTTGAGAGATTACCGACTGGACAGAGAACATGGGTTGTCTCTTACTCCGTGTATTATGGAATACTGCTGTAATGCCAGTGATCGTAGGAAAAAACATCTAACTCTCTTACGGTTTTAATCTGGGACGCACAGAGCCAGTTTCTGCAAACAGTGGCCTGTTATCGTGGGTACGCAATTTGCTCCGCATGCCTGCCAGTAGGAATACATGCAGGTTGATCATTTGTTTGAGCAAATGTGGTACGAGGCTGTTCAGTGAGGCCATGTCCACACTAGGAGATTATGTCGAATTTACTAAGTTCGACGTCTGGGCGCCCGATTTTACAAATTTGAAGTTCCGTGTCCTCGCTGCGGGGAAGAATTGAATGTCGTCTGAGGCAGGCTCCATTAATGTGGACGCGCTAACTCGGACTCAGAGTGCCAGGAAGCATTTGGCGGAGCTGAGGGAGGCCTCCCGGAAGCCAATTAGTTTGAATTAGCGGCACCAGAGCGTCCAACCTAGCGTTATTTCAGATTTACAAGTTTGGGAATAGTGTTTTTCCTCATGAAAAGTGGGAGTACAGCGTTGGAATTCCACGGCCCCTTACTCCGGAATAACGGGTTGGGTGGTGTGGCCGCATTGCTTACAAAATTGACCATTTGGACTAATTTTGGACTAATGTCCTAGTGTAGACTGGGCCTTCATGCATTTGCTCACAGAAACAAGGCAGGTCCATGCCGTTTCTTACACAAGGAAAACCAGTGCATGGGATACTAGAGGATGCCTGCCACTGGCTGGGTATTTGTTCAGCACAGTCATAAGAGAGGCCAGACGCTGGGGATGAGGATTTCGAGGTGCTCAGTAAATCCAGGAGTCTTAGTGTAATTGAGGAATTCCATGCTGGATCCATGCTTGACGTGCTCACGTGCGTACTCCAATTTATTTTGGAGTGAGGCCACCCCGCCATGTTTTGAAACTCAGACCTGGCGTAATGCCCTGTCGCCTTGGCATAGCTTAAAGATGATGTGGTTTGTCTTGAGGCCGGGCAATGTGGGGAAAGATTGCTGGTTTGTGACCGGGACATGCCCCGCGTGAGGGCTGTTACTAGAACGGCAGGAACGGATGGTCGAAATCTGACTACGGCTCTGCCACCTGGGCCTTGCTCCTGGGTGATGGTGGGCAATTTGCTTTCCTGCTGTGTGCCTCTGGAGCATATGACCTATGCGGAGAGGCTGAAGGAGTTGGGTCTGTTTAATCTGCAGAAGCGAAGAGTGAGGGGGGATTTGACAGCAGCCTTCAACTTCCTGAAGGGAGGTTCCAAAGAGGATGGAGAGAGGCTGTTCTCAGTAGTGACAGACGGCAGAACAAGGAGCAATGGTCTCAAGTTGTGGTGGGAGAGGTCCAGGTTGGATATTAGGAAAAACTATTTCACTAGGAGGGTGGTGCAGCACTGGAATGGGTTACCTAGGGAAGTAGTGGAGTCTCCATCCCTAGAGGTGTTTAAGTCTCGGCTGGGTTGATTTAGTTGGGATTGGTCCTGCCTAGAGCAGGGGGCTGGACTTGATAACCTTCTGAGCTTCTGACCTTCTGAGGACTTGATGACCTATGGTTCTATGGTTCTATGATTCTATGCCTCAGTTTACCGACCTGTAAAATAGGGATAATGATATTGACCTCTTCTGAAGTTCTGTTAGCTCTGCTGATGGAAACATCTATATAAGATCATTGTGGCTTGGGGATTTGTCCTTGGCAGTGGAAAGAGATGATGAAGAAATTTGGTTTCCACCGGCCTTCCAGAGTACGCTGTGCTGGGCAACTCACCTTTGTGAGATCATTGTCTTCAGCTGCCGGCAGGGTAGCAACTGCGGCCCGTGCTGCGTATTAGTATAGGACTGAATGGCTCTGAAAAGAGAAGACCTCAAAACCCAGCAGTATCATGACAGCTAGTAGTTCTGACTGCAGGCATCCTGGTATAATTATGCCCGGGCAATCAGCCAGCCTGACACGAACTGCACGCCACGCCTCGTGGTCAGCCAGTGCTGGTGAGTCATGGTATTACGGTTAAGGCTCCCTGCCTCCTCAGGTTAAATCATTTAGTGCTGTGGTGCTTAGCTGTGAGAATGGAGCTGGGTGCTGAAATGGCACTAACGTGAATAGGGAAGCTAACTTTAATGATGGTGGTACGCATCCACACATACCATAGTGCGCATAACAACATTTATTCCACACATGTATGAGGAAAAAACAGAGGGATCATTGGTGATGGGTGCAGTAGGTTTGTAAGTGTGTTATTTTAATACAGGAGAGGTGACGTGGTCAGAGCACTAAACAGCAGCTCAGAAGACTTCCTGGGCCCTGCTCCTGGCTGATGGTGGGCAATTTGCTTTCCTGCTTTGTGCCTCAGTTTATCTACCTGTAAAATAGGGATAACGATATTGACCTCTTCTGAAGTTCTGTTAGCTCTGCTGATGGAAACATTTATATAAGTTCTAGGGGTGAAATTAGAGAGCGACTGGGTGCTTTTGAAACGTTGACCAATACGATATTGAATTGTTTCCAAAAAATCCTGTCCTATGTTGCTTGTTGAATACTCTAGCAGAGAAGGTTGCTTGAGTACCAGTCAGATATATTGCATTCACCACATTTAATAGCCTCTCAATGTGAAGAGCATCTCAAGGCAAAAAAAAAAAATCAATGGTGTATCTCCTGGTGTTGCTGGACATTCTATCATTCGAATCTTGGCGACATTCGACTACCAGCTTAATAATCCTCACTTAGGATTGGAGACAAAGAATCTGAACTTTAAAAAGCCAGGAGCCAGGGATAAATGAACAGCACATTATTAATTACAACTGGATATTGTTAAAGCCCCAGGCCCAGAAAAAGCGTTGATAAAAGGAGCAGAATATTAAAAAACAAAACAAGGTTATGACCAAGGGGGAATAATGTACTGCTAAACCATTCAAACGAGACATTTTTTATTATCTAAAGAGTTAGAAAAAAGTGAGGCCAAAGCTCAACATGATTCCCAAAGAGCAGTTCTGCATGGCTGTCTAGATTGTGTGCATTTTTAAAAAAGTAAAACTTTGGAAACAGGTTTTAAAAATGGCTTTGTTTGTAAATAGATCACGCGATCAAAAAGAGCGGTATTCACATTTGAGCAAAGCAAAGATTGCTATGAACAGCTAGGCCCTGATTCAGGAAAGCACGTGCATATATGCTCAAAGTAAGGATGTGTTTGTACGCTTTCCTTAATCGGGATCCAAGTTTTTGGTGCTTTCCAGAAGCAGAATCCACATGGACAATGCATCTGGAACTGGACTCTGTAATCCTGACTCCGGCAAAGCTATCCCTGAAAACGTGTTTCTCCCCAGTCTTGCTAGAGTGTTTCATATTCTGCATTGAATCCCATATGTGCCAATGAGAATCCTCTGTATGGCAAGGGTGTAGAATTGACATTGGATATCTGTGCAGAGGATGAGTTAAATTTTACCTTCAGGCCCTGATGTTCTGGCCCGTTTTAGGGGAATTGCATGTGGCATATTTGCAATATATTCTACACAGATTGTCAAACTGCCTCGCCTCCCCCCTCAAAAAGCTCATCGATGGTTCGATCCTGCAAGGTGCTGCACAAAGCGGATCAAAACTTTCTGAACTGTCATTGAAACAATGTTTTCCAAGTCCAGGATGGAACTCTAGATCAAAACCTCAGAGACCCACCTCAGAAAAACGAATTGTCTGGTACCGATAGTCAATTATCTGCCTTCAATGGGAGAGACTTGGGTTCAAGTCCCTTTTTCAAATTATATGGATTACGGACTTGAAGCTGGCTCTCCCTCCTCCAAGATGACTAGTGTTCCATGTAAACTGAGCACTTGCGGGCTGCCCATGAGAGATTCAAATGCTGTCCAGCTGATTAGCAGAGCGCCCAATGCCTCCCAAAGCAGGCAGCATATGTTTCTCTTGGTGGTGCACATCTGCACATGCCTTGGTGCAAATAATACAATTTATTCCTCACACGGATGGACAAAAACTACAAGGAACATTGGTGAGCTCCCTAATCACCTGGTTGTTGGCTATTCTGGAGGCTTTTGCTTGAGTTACTTTTCCCCTGAAATTGAAAGACCCTGTTTTCAGTCTGTCGGAACAGAAACAAATTTTGAAACCTTGGCATTTTTCACACAAAGTAATTGTTGTTTTCCAGACGGCTGAGCCCTCTGACCTGATCCAGCAAAGCACTTACACACCTGCCTAACTGGAAGCAATGTGACTACTCGTGGGGTAACATGCTACAACAGCAGGGACAAGATATCAGCATTAGGTACTTTCTAATAGGCTGGCTCTGTGCTTGGGTATGCTTGAGAAATCAACAACACATTCAAACACAACTGGTTGGGTGCGTATATGGAAGGGAGAAGGTGAGGTGGGGGGTTTCTTCTGGGCGTTGAGGGAAGGGAAGTTTAGCAGATATAATTCCCGCGTTGACTTCAGCAGGCGCAGAGTTAGACCGTCACTGAGCACTTCTGAAAATCCCACTGTGTCGGGCAATGCGGGGGTGGGGTGGGTGCACGGTGGGGGAGATACATGCGATCCCTTCACTCACAGCAAGAGTCACTTCCCACGTTGCTTCAGCACATGCACTTCCAGTGCTGCGAGGACGCACGGCACCGTCCAGCCCGCTGTTCGTTTTACAGTCCCATGATGAGGCCCGGGACGTTGGATCTCAAGGTGCCAAAATGATATTTCTCCACCTGCGGCATGATTTGCGGTGAGGAGCACAATGTATTGTTCTAACGCGATCTGTGAAACTTGCAATACAACGCACGGGGAAGGGGGTTAACGGGGGATGACTCTTGCGTGTGTGTGTGAGAGACACCGAGATTGTAATAAGGACAGAAAATGTTACAATTGAATCCATTCTGGGTATCGACAGAGACTGTAATGAGAGTCGATACGAGCGTAATCTACTGCATTCTCATTACACCCTTCCTGGTCTCATCTTCCGGCCCTTCTCGGGGGCGGCCGCTTCCCCGAGCAGCGCCTCTGGATGCCTGCTCTGAAATAAAGTCCCTCTTTTTCCAAATGGGGGGAAGACCGAGACATTCTTGGGGAAGACGCGACTGCCGACAGGAAGGCGGGTGTATTTTAGCAACCCTGGGCTGCTCTTCGGGCCGGTCTACACGACGAGGCTGAAGCGCACTCCTGCGCCAGGCACTGGTTCATCCTTGTAGGCCCTGCCGGTGTCACGGGTCGAGCACTCACCGCCGCAGCGCTGGTCACTCGGGGGAATCGGCTCTCCTGCCTCGGAGGGCCCGCTGCTGGTGTCCCAGTTTTCTGCTGGTTCAGCGCCATGTTCCTTCCTGCCCGCCATAACCTTTCCTCCTAGTGCTGCCCTTTCTCAGTGCCCCTGCACTCTGGGGTCCTCCCCTCCCAGGGAACCCCCTGTCCCCACCTTGCCTCAGTGACTCACTGCCAGTAGTCCTCTCGCCCCTGCCTCAGAGGCAAACTGCAGCTGCAATGGCCACTCCTCATTGGCCACAGGGGGGCGGGGTAGACCTGCTGCCATGTCCTGGCTAGTTCCCTGCAGCCTGTGTCCCCTCAGGCCTTGCCTCAGGCCCTGCAGCCTGGGAGTGAGTCAGACCAGCACTCCCCAGCTCGGCCTGCCTGTCCCCAGCCCTGCTCTGTCTCAGGAAGCCTCCAGCTTCCCTGGCACCCAGGTCCCTGCTGCTCCCCAGCTGGAGCAAGATTGAGTGAGTGGCTCTTCTCCTTCCCTCCAGGAGCCCTTATTTATACAGCCCTCAGCTGGGCCCTGATTGGTTCCTACCTGTTGCAGTTGCTTGCTCCACAGCTCCAGGCCTCACCCAGGGCTGGATTTAACCCTTGGTAGGCCAGTGCTGGGCAGACAGGTCACTGCAGCAATTCCTGCTCAGCACATTAGTGCACTTTAGAAAACTAGTCCCTGTAGAGCATGTTACGCCAGAGGGGATGTCGCGAAGCCCTCAGATTTAGCAGGCCAAAGTCGCTGGGCATCATCCCCATGACGCGTCCCGTGCACAGAGTCAATGCTTCCTGCATTCCCTGTTAATACTTGTTGTGACGGGGCATTCCACATAGGCCTTAGGAAAACCGGCCTATGATTATAGCACGCCTAGAATATTTCACATAAAGCACACCTCATGGAAGGTATTAGTGGAAACGTTAGAATGTACTGAATATGGTTTTTCCATTTGTCTGCATGTGTCATTTTTGTAGGCCAAGTAAGATAGGAATCTGTAGTATAACCCTGTTATTAATGAAGTCATGCTAAATGGGAGCTGTTAATGGTGCTTCAGGGCTATTATGGCCCATTAGCAAAGAGATGATGAAGCGGACATGCCGGTCAGCCCATGAAGTAGAGAGACAGGGGCCTTGTAGAGAGACGTGACAGTGTCACCTGATACTGGAATCCGTCTTAAATTATGTGCTTTTCCATAAGTAGCTGGGCGGGGCTCAAAAGAAAACAGAGGACTCCCGCTTTATGCAAATCCTACCTGAGAATGGGGAGTGAGGTAATCTAGGTTGTCAGGTCTCCCTGGCTACCCCACCCAAGATGGCTGCTGGAAACATCCAAGACCGAACTGGAGGAAGGATTGAGCCCGGGCTGGAAGGTTTTACAGCCCATGGAAGAAGCTTCTTAGAACAACTTTGAGGGTGAGATTACATGTCACCAGTTTCTTAGTGTGTTAAGCTTAGCGTGCATGTTTGGTTTTATTTTATGTAGTCTCTTATTTTGTTCTGTGAGCGCTCTCTTATGACCACTGGGGGTACGTCTACACAGCAGCGTTATTTTGGAATAACTGACATTATCCCGAAATAACATAATGCGTGTCTACACTATAAGCCTTTATTTTGAAATAATGTCGAGCTGGAGGACTTCTTACTCCAACTCCTGTAACCCCTCATTTTATGAGGAGTAAGGGAAATTGAAGGAAGAGTGTTCTTCCTCCGACTTCCCGCTGAGTAAACAGTGCCTAAAGCCGAGTTAAGCTATTTTGACGTAGCTGAAGTTGTGTAGCTTAATTTGACTTGAGCCCTGCTGTGTAGACGGGCCCTTAAATCCCATCTTTATACTTAATAAAACCCCTTTTTTAAAATGAATAAACCCAATGTAAGTAAGTGTTAATGGGGGAGGATTAGGCGTCTGTGCATCTCTCTCTTGCTTTACCTTGGCAGTATTTCGAGCCCGAAGTCCCATTTTCATGAATATCATCACTCTGTTCAATTATTTCCTAGATGCAGGATAGTGTCTTCCTTGCCTCCTACATATACACCACCCAAATGTCATTGTCTGTGCACATGGCCAGGCTAACTCCGAGGGCTGGTTTTTTGTTTTCTTTCCCCCCCCCCCCCGTGTACTCCTTCGCTGTTGACTTCAACTGTAAACGGGGTCTCCTTTGTGTTGCCTTACAATGCTTCGTTTCCCTTTCAACAGAGATACACCTCTTGCCTCCTGTCTGGAAGAAACCGGTTTTCTTTTTTGATTGGTGACAGACTTTATACAACATATTTTCATGGCATATACACAATTCTTTAAATATCATCTGTACATAATCTCACAACAGTTATGAAGATCGGTAGGACATGAACACTTTTTAGAGACTTCACCCAACCTTCTGCAGGGAACTAGAATGTACATGCCAAGCTCAGGAGATACCTGTAACTTCTATGTCCCCGCCTTTTGCCAGCTGGCAATAAGAGACTCTTGTGTCACATGGTTCTCTCCATGCCCACAATGGAGAGAGGTGGCAACCGTCTCTGTGCCTGAGCTCTTTTACATAAGCCATTATCCACTCCATCTTTGCCTGCCCATGGTGCGAGTTGAGCCGTCTCTCTGAAGGTCCCCAGCAATGGAATCACTGACCCAGCTAATTCATACTCAGTGTTCTTCTTAATGATCTACATCGGGAGGGGGAGAGGCGGTGATGGTCGCCACAGAAAGAGAAAATAGCCTTGCTCAAGCCCATTTTGTTCGTTATGAACTGACCAATAGGATGAGTAAGGAGAACGCTGCTAGGCTGGCCTCCATTTGCAAACCTCCTGTTAGTGCAGGAGCACCGTCATATTGGTGCATAAGAGGAGTGAGAGAAAAGGCCAGATCGATGTGCTCCTACTGAGTTCAGATTGACGGCTCAATACTTTGTAATGAAGACCAAGATTTTCCAACTTAGGTACCTCAATGTAGGTTCTTCAATCCACAATTTGATTTTCAGAGGAACTGAGCATCGCACAGCACCTTCAGTTAGGCCTGGTCATGAGGAGCAGGAGTACCGGCACTGATGGGGGCACCCTCGGAGTTCAACTTAGTGGGTCTTTACTAGACCAGCTAAATCAAACCCCGAAAGATTGACTGCGGCAGGATCAATCTTCCACGTAATGTAGACAAGGCCTTACAGCTGTGGATGTTACTCAGTATATTTGAGAAGCTAAGCCCTGATTCAGGGAGCCACTTGGTTATGTGCGTATGTCTTGCTGAGGTTTAAAAAAAAGTCAGTGGGATTTAAGCATATACTTACACACGTTCCTGAATCAAAGCCCTAGTGCTTCAGTCTGCCAAAGCGTGATTGGGCTCTATTGCACATTCATTAGTATTTTCAGCTTTCCTTTGAATGCTCCACATGCTGGGGTTCTTGCCGCTTCCCTTGGGAGACGATTGCACAGCCTCAAGTCTTGCTGGCAAGAATTTTTAACTGCTATTCATCCTGAGTCTGTCCTTCTTTAATTTCATCCCATTATTCCTAGCTATAATCTCTTAGGGCCTAGCTACACTGGGGAATTATTTCGAAATAACAAGACGCGCGTCCACACTACCGAGCCTGTGATTTCGAAATACGAACTCCTGCTTGTGAAGAGCAATAAGCTGATTTCAAAATAGTTATTTTGGGAGATATTATTTCAAAAGAACTTATTTTGAAAGAACCTGGCAGTGTAGACATAGCTTTACAGTTCTAAGTAATTCCTTTCTAGAACCGTGCAAGAATTTGTCATCCGTTTTTTTTTCCAGTAAAAAGTTGCTGTTTGACAGCATGGAACATTGATGATTTTTTTCAACACGTTTTGGGGATTATTTGTTGAATCTTAAAACTTAAAAAAAATCAAAATCCAAAAATGCCCACCAGAAATTTCAACAATGCTTTTTCAATTCCTGCAAAAATTGTTCCAGGAAAACAAAATGTTTTTTGTCTGGCTCCTTTCGTCTCTTTCATGGATCTTCACCCCACAAGTCCATGAGCGACAACTAGGGACAAGAACAAGTTAAAATAATAATAATAAAAAGAAGCTCCTTAAAAGAGAAAAAAAGAAATCTGTCAGTGAAGGGGGAAGTTTGTCCTGAAGAAATTTTTATCTAGCATGGTTCAGATAAACAACCATGTTCTGCTGGGATATGAATTTTTATTGGAACTTGCAACATTGGATTATTTTTCAACACAATTTAATTTTGTGCGGGAGTGGGAAGGAATTGTGACCATGGTGAAGCATCTCTTTTTGACATTGGTGGAGCAAAACATTTCACTTTTTTATTTTGATATGATTTTGTTTGGAATGATTCATTCTGTATTCTGTAAACTAGAATGCAAAATAAATCCCACCCAAATTGAAATGTCTGAGAACAAAGAGTAAAATCCTTTTCTGAAATCAATGGCAAAATGACCCGAACTTCGTTGGAGCCAGAATTTCTTTCTCGGCCTCTGGGGGAATGTGAAATGTCAGATTTGTTGTTAAAATATGTTAAAGCTTGTTCTGGAAGCCTTGAATGTGATTCAACGGTGCACACAGAAAGAGGCAGAAATTCCCACCGAAAAATTCCAGCAAATATTTACATATATGGAATTACAGAAGTGTAATACTGGAAAGGGACCTCGGTAATCAAGTCCTGTGCCCTGCACTCAAGGCAGGCCTGGGAAATAACTACATCATCTCTGACAGGTGTTTGTCTAACCTGCTCTTAAAAATCTATAATGATGGAGAGTCCACAACCTCCCTAGGCAATTTATTCTAGCGTTTAGCCACCCTGTTAGGAAGTTTTCTTAAACCTCCCTTGCTGCCGCCGTTTAAGCCCATTGCTTCTTGTCCTATCCTCAGAGATCAAGGAGAACAATTTCTCACCCTCCTCCTTGTAACACCCTTTTAGGTACTTGAAAGCTGTCATCATGACACTAAACAAACCTATTTTTTTTGATCTTCCCTCACAAATCAGGTTTTCTAGACCTTTGATCATTTTTATTGCTCTTCTCTGCACCTTCTCCGATTTCTCCACATCTTTCCTGGAACGTGATGCCCAGAACTAGACACGACACTCCAGCTGTGCCTGTGTTCGCATGGAGTGGAGGGGAAAAATCCCCTCTCGTGTCTTGCTCACAACACTGCTGCTGATACATCTCAGAAGGCTGTATATGCTTTCGCTTTATGCCGATGGGTAGTGATTGTGAAGTCAGGGGAGCCTAATCCCGTGCTTAAAGTTGAGCCCATGTGTGGCGGGGGTTGTGACTGGAGGCGTTCGTCAATCAGCCCCAGTTTACTGCATCTCAGAGGTTCATTAGGTCTGGGGCAGGCCCTCAAAAGGGAGGGACCAGTATAAATTCAGGGTGGCACTTGGAAGTACGCAAAGCTAGGGCTGCTGGACTGGGGGACCTGTGGCCCTAACTGGTGCACAGCTTGGGAAGGCTGCCCACCCAAGCCTTCTGAGGAAGAAGAGAAGCTGGTACAGTTTTGTTTGTTTGAAACCCCCTGGGCCCAACCAGTTGATAAGGCAGAAGAGTGAGAGGTGGGGCTTGATCAACTGCTTCTCTCTCCTGTGCTTAAGGAAGACGGCTCAATCTCTCGAGGGCCATGGAAGCATGCTCCTTTGGTTGGGACTGCTTCCTGGCTCCTGGAAGTGGCAGACCTATTACAGCTGCACCCAGGCCAGAGAACTAGACCATACCTTGGCTGGTGCCCAGAGGGTGATGGATGAAGTAAGTGTGGTCTCAGACAAGGGACTCACCTTGAGACACAACCTTCAACCACCTGCTTCAATGTTGGCAGGTTTGGGGCCTCAGGAACCAATTATACGAACCCGTTATTTTCAGCGGCATTGCAGCTTGGAGTAATGCCTGCTTGCCTGATACCAGGAATAGGTCCTTCACTACGTTCCGATAAATGTCTGAGGGGTTTCTTTCGTTCTTTCTACATAAAGGGCCAACTCCTTAGCTGGTATTTACCCTACCTTAGCTCCATTCGTTGTGAGGGAGCTAAGCCCGTCTACACCAGATGTGGCGCTGGCCCCAGATCTTTAAAGACCATATTGTCATGTGTTTTTACCTGTATAAGAGCAATCAGCCCATTAATCAACCTAATGTTTGATACTCCAGTGGTGGAACCAATGGAACACAACTGCTGTGGTGTGGCAAGAGGCAGGCAAAGCCGACCATCGATTTGGGTCATGGGCAAAATCAAAGTCGTTCCGACGTTAATAGCAACACTAAATATATGCTAGTCTGTCCTATTCACTGCCATGATGGCTGGCTGGCCGCACCTGCAGCAGAATAGGGCAACGGAGGCAGAGGGAAATAGTGGGTTTTGTGGGGCACAGTGGTCATGCGGTGTAACATCACACCCGTGTTGGGTCACGCTTATGGACGCGCTCAGCACAGAACACATCCTGCCAAGAACAATGGGAGCTGCTGGGTGCCCGGTCTTTGTGACAATCTGCAGACTTTAATTGACAGGCCTAAGTGGGCACACACACACCCCTGGTCATAACACACACAAACACTCGGTCCTAACTAACACACACACATACCCCTGGTCCAAATTGTGAGTGCTGAGCTCTTCTGGAGAGCTGTCCCTTTATCGATAAAACGTTTTCAGGTTATAATTAAATGGCAGGAGATTATTGATCTGATTAGCAAAACCCTGTAAATACCTTTTACAGGGCAGCATGGTCACACGGCTGATTCTAGTGTTTCATCTGGCATCTTTTTTTTTCCTGCGTGTTATTACCGAGACCAATAAAGCCCAGAGGGGATTTTATATGAGTGTGGCCAATGCTTTCCTCGGAAAATGGTTCTCCTGCCTTTGATGGAAACGTGGCTCTTCTACAAGGGGAAATATTCTAATGCGGGTACTGACACTAGAAATATTTTACTGTCCGAAAATAGTTTCGTGTCTGATCCTGCACCACACCCCACACGCGGAGTTGTAATTCTGGGACTAATTCCATTTCAGTCACGGGGCTGGCATCATGAGTGAAGTTACTGCCATGCACGAGTGTTTGCAGGATAGGCCCTGACTGAGAAAAGCACTAGGGCCAGGGAGTTTCAAACTTTTTTTTCTCATGACCCAGTTGAAGAAAGTCATTGGTGCCATGACCCAACATTGGAGGGTGGGCTCCAGGGCGAGGGTGAAAGTAGGAGGGGGCTCTGGCTTTGGGGAGGGGTCAGGGCTGGGGTAGGCGGGGCTTACCTTGAGCAGCTCCCAGTCAGTGGTGCAGTGGGGGGGCTAAGGCAGCTTCCTGCCTCTCCCGGCACCACCGACTATGTTGCCCCCAGAAGCAGCCAGTAGCAGGTTCCCCACCAATGGGAGTGCGGAGCTAGTGCTCAGGGCAGGGGCAGTGTGCAAAGCCCTGTGCGCTTCACCCCTTCCCTCCACCACGTAGGAGCCAGGCCTGCTGCCAGCCGCTTCTGGGTCACAGCATTGTCCGAGGTGCAAGGACAGGCAGGGAGCTGCCTTAGCCCCCCCGCTGCTCACCTGCTCGCCCTGCAGCAACGAGACCCAGCGCCCCACATTGCACCCCCCAGCGCTGGGGCGCGGCCCGTAGCTTGAAACCGCTCCACTAAAGTGAAAGGAGTTGCTCTTGGCTGGGTCTGTTCTCTTCTTGTGGTGCGTTGTCAGAGGCTGGGGCAGAGGCGTATCTCCAGGGTCCATCGATGTGCCTGGATCCAGAGAAATGTGTCTCTCCTCTCCGGCTCAGTATGTGCACGGGTCTATGTGCGAGGTTCATGGAGAAGCTACGGCCCCTTCAGAATTCCAGTGCCATCCAGCTCCAGAGTTTTGAGTCTCGTCTGAGTCTTCCAGTGCTGACGTCTGGTTGAGAGAGGAGCTGGAGTGATGACTAGCTGGCAGAAGTCCTGCGTCGCTAAAAGCGATGCTGGGAAGTTGAGGGACTCGCCTGGAAGAAACGTCCGATGAGCCAGAAGTCCGTGGGAGCGGAGTGCTTAATTTCCTGACCCCCCCCCCTTTGAAAATCCAAGCTGGAACATGTTGAGCTCGTTGAAATATTTACCTGAAATGTAATAAATTAGCCTTTTTCTAAATGCATTTTAATGAAAACGGATCAACTTAAATTTTTGTCATGGTTTTTAACGCATCAAAATGGTTCTAGAAACTTTTCATTTACAAAACCCCCCCCCAGATTTTTGGGGATAAACAAAAATGTTCACTAGCCATTTCAAAAAGCTTTGATTAAACATTCTGAGACGCAAGAACGGGTCCATTATGAACCTGGCAAAATGAAGAAAAACTGATATTTTGAGGGATGGAATTGGGTTCCTTCCCCATTTTTCAGTTAGCTCTAACAAACATGGAATTCATTCCTGAATAAGCATTTACAGATACAACAAATCAAAATACATCAACAGCAAGAAATGTCTTTATTACTGGCGGTGTTGACTACGGGTACGTCTACGCTGCATGACTATTTCGGGATACCAGAGGTATCCCGAAATAGCTACCCCGCGTCTACAGAAGCCACCTGTTCTTTTGAAATAATGGGCACTCTATTTCGGCATCCCGGTAAACCTCGTTGCATGAAGGTTAAAAGTTGGCTTGAAATAGCGCATTATTTTGAAATTTGGTGCTGTGTAGATGTGCCACATTTCAAAATAAGCTATTTCGAAATAGATGCGCAATAAGATACGCAATTTGCATAGCACATATTGCGTATCGTATTTCGAGTTTAGGGTGCTGTGTAGACGCACCCTATATGATAAGCAAGAAGGGAATGTAATAGGAGCAAGTATGCTCCGCTCTTTGCACACTTTAGCTTGAGAGTTTTTTCCCGTAGTAATTAACATTGAGCTCATCCCAAGATTTACAAACATGAAAGCCATTACACACTCCATGCCAAGCACATCTTAGAAGCTGGCACAACTTTGGGTGCATGTATCAGTGACACTCCGAACAATCCTGTCACTTCAACGGCACTCAATCCACTTAAAATTACAGCGCTGATGGAAGGAACGGCAAGTGCCATCAGAAGTGATTACACTGTGATTATCGCAGGCTCTGTGCTAACTACCATTCTTGCTGTCACACAACTGCCAGTTTGCAAAAAGGACGGGGGCATGGGGCTTGTTAGCGCATCTCTACCCTGGGAACCCACCAGCTACACATTCAGTGCTAGTATGCTGTTTGCTTGACCTGAGAGAGAGAATTCTCTGGGGGCCAGGTGGGTTCCTCTTTCCCTGACACATGTGGGGAAGGAAGAAGTTGAACAGTTGCCAGATACTTTATGAGCACAGGGGAGTGCAAAACCCAAGTCCTTCCTTCCGCTGTGTGGCCTCCAGGAGTGTTGATACATACAAGCAGCTCTGATTCCATACAGGAGAGAGACAGGTGATCCTCATACACCCAGCCAATGTGTTGAGATCCAGAATCTCTGACAGATCCAACTAACATAGCAGCATTTCATTGGCTGGGTGGGGCAGACAGCATGCTGGGAAGGGCAGTGTTGTCTGCCTGACAGTAAACATGGTATCACTTGCATGGCAATGAGTATATGTCGCGATCCCTTGTAATTTTGCCATTAGTGTCCCTAGTGAGCACGAGCGGGAAGCTCTTTGGAAAATGTCACCTTGTTGTTGTCCAGCGTTGGTGACCACAACTACAGCCACTCCAGCTAGGTTTGCCGCTCCTTTGTATTCACTGTCTGCAGTCATTCTAGCAATAAAGGTTTACTCCCAGGAATTCTAATGGAAGCAGCACACTTTTCAGAGAATATTTTCAGAAAGCTGTCTTTTGGATTGTACATCGGAATCTTGAAAACAGACGTTTTGTTTGAAGAGCTACATTCATCCAATCCGAGATGAGAAATTATACCCTGAACATATACATTCAATGAAAACTAACTAACCCACTTCAAGTACTTTCATTTTTTTGATACTTAAACTACGTACAAGCCATTTATAGACCAAAAAGCATCCAGCACATCATTCTAAATAATATATTTGTAAAGTGACAGGCTATATTACTTGAATAAATTATTGACGGGGGGGGACATTTGATCTTCTCTCTGAAACTTTTAAAAACTTTTTAAAAAGTTATAAAGATGGAGGAGAATGAAGCATGTTGAAATATCAACTGTGGCCCAAACATGTTCTGCTCCTTGACATTAATGCATTTCATTTCCTATCTGATTGGAGAGAAGGAAAAATGTCAGTGGAAGTGCTATATTTTCCCAATCCCAGCTTTAATCACTGTAGATGTATGGACTCAGCCAGGGAGTAAATCTTTTTTAGTATTGATCCAGCTTTGAATAGTGGAAGACTTAGGACAATTTCAATATTGTAAAGCTGAGCATTCCGAAAGGACACATCACAATGGCCTAGACTACACCACAGATGGAAGCAGATTTATTCCAGTCATCACTAGGCATATTTAGTGCTACCGGGCACCTCTGTGCTACTTGTAGCAATATAATACTTATAAAAACCTTCGAGACATCATTCTAGGTCAGAGTGCTTGTGTCAGGCCAGAGCAGATATACTCTGTCCTGGCTAATAAATCCACCGATTCACTACATATGTTTTATCTCTATAATATATTGATCAAAACATACATTCATGTTCAATGTGTGTCTAGAGAGAGATTTTTAAAAAGCACCCAAAGTAAGATGCCCAAATTCCGTTCACTTTCTTTGTGAGTTGGGTGTCTAACACCCGTAGGCACTTTGAAACCCCCCCTCTATGTCTACATTAGAGCAGAATGAAGAAGTGGGTTTTTTTCCGATAACATGCTGAGCAAAAATTTCCATGGACAAATTTTCATTCTAAATGGTTCAAATTTGTATGGGAAACTTTTGAAATAAAACAATGAAAGCTTTTCATTTGGAATTGATTTTTTGGTTCATTTTGGGTTTCCAAAACAAAAAACAATTAATGAAATAGTTTAAAACCCAAATTTTGAGATTTTGTTTCACCCTTCCCCCTCCTTTTTATTTCCGGATTGCCCCTGTCTCCAGCACCATGAATGATGTAGACTTTTGTTTTATTTTTACTTTTATTTTTCCTGTTTCCTTTTGGAAAAAAGTTACAAAACGCAAACTTCTATTTTGGAAAATTTAGGGTAGCAAAAGAAAAAATGAAAGTCTTTCAGTCAAACTTAGTCACATTGCTAATTTTCAACTTTTGAGGTATTAGAGGATTTACTTTTTGCTTTTGCCATCTTGTAATTTTTTGCAGAGTTAAAGAAGTCCAGCAAACTCCTCAAGATGGGGAGGAAAAAAACAAACAGTGAAGATCCTAGCCCTTCACTCTCATCCCCCCCAGACATTTTTTTATTCTAGTCCATCCTATGACAAAAAAGTAATGAGAGAAAGGAAAAAGATATCAGTAACTGTGAAACAATTTAATTAAAAATGAATCTTTCTTTTGAAGGTTCCTATAGTAAATTCAAATAATGCTGCCAAAAATGATATTTTCCCCTGGAAAATTATTGTTTTTTTGGATAAAACCCTTTTGGTATTTTTCTTTAGAAAGATTTTGTTGTTCAAATACGTGTGACCAGTTCTAACCAAGATGTGACATATAAGGAAGACTTCCTCAGAATGCCTTTGGGCAAACCTCACCTTTCGTGAGGAATGAAGTAATAAGTTATGCAGTTCATCACAAACAAGTGCTGGAAACACTTTTATGCCACATCATGTCATGTGTACGTGCCGCTCAGGTTAATAGAGAATTGTTGGGATAAAGCTCAAAGCAATCCAAACCTTTCCCAAAACATGGACTAGACCTGAATCCTTTTGGAGAGTCAAAATTTTGGATTCAGTGTTGTTAACACTTTATGTACCTCTCCCAATGCTGCTGCGGTGCTTTATTTTCAGCATGTTAGCTGTAGGAGGCGGGTGGGACGGAATGTCTCCCTGACCTGGGAATAAAACCTTCCAGCCTGAAGTGTAGACACACTCAGAGAGGAGGTATTGTACTCCAGTAAAAAAAAAACCCCAAAGACTACACTACAGAGTTTTTCCGGGATACCTCTGGTATCCCGGAAAAACTCTGCCGCATCCAGGGAATGTGTCTGCTCTTCCGAAATTTTTTTCAGAAGAGCAGATGCGCTTTTTGGCGTCCCTGTAAACCTCGTTTTACGAGGAAGAAGGGATGTTCCAAAAAAAGAGTTTTTTCTCCCGACATTTGGCCCAGTCAAATGTCAGAAAAAAACTGCAATTTGTGTAGCTACACAAATTGCGGTTTGCAATTTGCTTAGCTTTTTCTGGAAGAACAGTGTAGTGTAGACATAGATTAGACACACCCCAAACTTTGGCACACTGACATCAGGAAGTACTGGAATTGTTCTGATCAGAAAACTCTGAACCTAATTTCTCCACCAAATAATCTGGATTATTTTGGATAAACACTCGTTGTTTGTACACTTGTTCAAACAACGCCAACCTTTTCCTCTCTGCCCATCTTTCTAGAGTCTTGGCTTTAGCGAATATGAATTCTTTCCATTGGTGTTCTGCCTTCAGAATTGATCCTAGGAGCACTCTTTGGGCATTGTTACACTTTCCAAGTGAGAAGTTCACCCCAGATTATTTCATGGGCCTTCCATTCTGATCCTGACACCATTAGCTTTCACCTTTGCTCTTCAAATGTCACCAACATTTAAAATGCCCTTTCAGCTCCTGACTTCAATTTCGTCCGTTTCTTAACTGAAAATGCCATTGATGGTCTAATCAGCATTATCTCCAGAAGAGCCTTATTTGTATAGTCTTTCATCTTACCTGACTCCATTTTCTTGTAAAAATGCAGTCCTTTTCTGATTTCCGATTCAGATGCAGTGAAATAGAATTATTCCTTTGTTGTATTTTATTCCATGCCTAATTGGGTTCTGGTGGTATTTCTCTGATCTTTATTCCTCTTCTCTTGAAGGGTATGTCTACATAGCAGCATTATTTTGGAATAACTGATGTTATTCCGAAACAACATAGTCCGTGTCTACACTACAAGCAGTTATTTCAACATAATCTTAAACTAATATCGAACGGGGGGGGGGGGCACGACTTCTTACTCTGACTCCTGTGACCCTCATAGTACGAGGAGTAAGAGAAGTCGGAGGAAGAGTGCCGTAACTCGGACTTCCTGCTGTGTAGACAGCACCAAAAGCCGAAATAAGCTATTTCGACTTCAGCTACCCAATTGACATAGCTCAAGTTGCATAGCTTATTTTGGCTTTAGCCCTGCTGTGTAGACGTGCCCTAAAACTTACTCCATCCTGGGTGCTGGAGAGCAAATCTATATGGGAGGGTACAATGATGGGAGACAAACTAAGGTAAGACTTCATATTCCACTTTTCATATTTGCATGCGCAGCCCAAGTTGTGTCCAAAGATCTTTTATGGTCCCCATCTCATTACCTTCATCTTTAATGCATTTACCTTCAACTCTCCTGTGCAGCAGGGCAGTGTTATCCCCATTGTACAGATGCAGAACTGAAGCCCAGAGAAGCTAAGTGACTTGACAAAGTCACAGAGAATGTCTGGGGCGAAGCATGGACTTGGCCCCAGCTCTCCCTGTTTCTAAACTAGAACATTTCCCCCCTTTCTTATGCTCCAAATGATATAACTCATCATATTTTCATCCAAGGGTGACTTTTTTCTCTCCACTTCCCATAATTGAAAAGAGGCATGTTGGCTCCTCCCCCGACCCCAGTGAAATGCTATATGGATATTGCTATCCCCATGTTAATATTTGTAAATACTGGATGCTTTATTGCCTGTCTATACTTCAGGGAGGCAAAAGCAAACTAGTTACTTCAAGGAGCTTCAGGGGATAGCTGAGTTAGTCTGTTACAGAAAAAAATAACAAATGGTCTGGTAGCACTTTATAGATTAACAAAACATGTAGATGGGATCATGAGTTTTTGTGGGCACAGCTCACTTCTTCAGATGACAGAAGTTACCTCCAGTCATCTGAAGAAGTGCTGCGCCCACAAAAGCTCATGATCCCATCTACATGTTTTGTTAGTCTGTAAAGTGCTACCAGACCATTTGTTGTTAGTTACTTCAAAACATCTTGGCCCTCTGGGGTGGGAAATTAAGTACCTAAAAGGGTGTTACAAGGAGGAGGGGGGGAATTGTTCTTGACCTTTGATATTAGGACAAGAAGCAATGGGCTTCAATTGCAGCAAGGGAGGTAGGTTTAGGTTGGACATTAGGAAAAACTCCTGCCAGGATGGTTAAACACTGGAATAAATTGCCTATGGAGATTGTGGAATCTCCATCACTGGAGATATTGAAGAGCAGGTTGGACAGACATCTGTCAGGAATGATCTAGATGGTGCTTGGTCCTGCCACGAGGGCAGGGGACTGGACTCGATGACCTTTCAAAGTCTCTTCCAGTTCTAGTGTAAGTTCAGTATCTGGTTGGGAACTCCCATGTGCACAATGACGATTCGCTCTAAGGGCAAAACGACACTCTTCAAACAATTTTTTTAGCACAATCAGTAGACACACAAACGCTTCCATCCACAGAAGAGAGAACAAAAATACAGAATCAAAGCAATATCTTGTGCCAGTCCTCTGGGATATAATCACACCTTCTTTGGGGATCCGGTGCCATTCCTCTGGGATATAATCACACCTTCTTTGGGGATCCGGTGCCAATCCTCTGGGATATAATCACACCTTCTTTGGGGATCCGGTGCCAATCCTCTGGGATATAATCACACCTTCTTTGGGGATCCGGTGCCATTCCTCTGGGATATAATCACACCTTCTTTGGGGATCCGGTGCCAAGCGGTGATCCACATGACTGAACCTTCTTACATGGTAATCTGGCCTATTATAGGTTCATCATGCATATTCATGCAAATGCTCAGCCTCCTTGTCCATATCTTATTTCCTTGCCCTAATAATGCTGGGTACTTTTAACCTATGGATTAGCAGACTAGTAATCTTAGTACTGTATATATCAATTTGTTTTCAAGGCAGGTTCATATTTTATCTTAAAATAACCAGGTCTAGTGTCAATGCCTTGTTTTTGTGGTTTCCTGGTATATATTTCCCCTTTAAGTATGTGTTTCCCAAAACTCAGGGTGACCATAAGGCATTTACCCAAGCTAAAGTTCACAAACCTCACAGCCTTATGCCAATTGCTTCAGCAAATGCCTTGCAAGATACACACCTGTCAGTTTCTTTGTCTTACTGCTGAGTCAATTAAAATGCTAACGCTTGCTCTAAGGGCTACCAAGTCTATTTCTGACCCAGCTGCAGATGAGACAATTGGAGGAGTTCTCCTTCTGATTCTGCAGTTGATTGATGAGCAATGTAGGAGGGAGAACAACTTACACAGCACAGAACAGAACTGTTTGAACAAGGAAAGGAAATTAAAAGGGTTCCGAAAACCAAGGACAATACCAGGCTGCTATTGAAGAAGGGTCTGTATCACTCCCATGGTGTTTTCACCATATCAATTCTCTAATATTTGGGATTGCTGGCTAGTTACCCAGTTTTAGCTGGGAAAATGCTTATAGACACTTTGATAGTAGGAAAAGAAAGTGAAATGTTTCCTGGACATGATTTGCTACGCACATCACACGGCTCTAGAAAACACAATCAGACCAGTTTCACTTGTGACCGACCTGGTTGGACATTAAACCCACTTCACCCACAGGTAAATGGCATTGATTGATGCATTGTACGAGCATGAGTAGCCTCCCCAGGAATTGAAATTAGGGGGGGTGTTCGAATTTACATGGGGGGGTGTCAGGGCTGATGAGGGGTGAGACCGTGAGGGTGAAGGTGGGCTGTATGGCACCATAGTTCACAAAACTGGGGGGGGAAATTCAGGGGGGGTATACACCCCCATGGGGTGTAGGGAAATCCCTGCAAGCATCCCACAGTCTCTTTCGCAAGCTGGACTGAACAATTTGATTTTCATTTTTAAGTGGTTTTCTGTTCCTCTCCCTTCCCACCAGTTCCTTCTGGATCTCATTTGGGGCAATTTGTTTGGACTGTTTTTTTCTTTTTGGGCTGAGTTCAAACAGTAATAAAATAAACTCACTGAGGGCAGGTAAAAGCCGCAGAACATTAGCTGTGCTGATTTACACCTCTCTTCCTCCTTGCGATTTCCCGTTCCAGCCCTGATCACTCATGCCCCTGCCTTGGCTTTAATGTTCTGTTTTCCACCTGGGCTGGCATAGCACAGGGAGTGGGAGATGCAGAGATGGCACTTTAATGAGACAGGAAAACAAGTATTAAAACAGCAGAACGTTTCCCTTTTTCATCAGCAGGCTTAATAATGCATTCCCAGAGTTACAGAGGGAGGGGGGATAATTAGACTGGAAGTATGCAGATTTTCAAATTGCCTGACCTTGAAAAGCACATGGTGCTGATGATTATCCTTTTAAGGCCAATCATGGGCTCTTTTCCTTGGGTTGTTGACGTCCAAGGGAGGAGATGAGCAAAACTGTTTTAATAATAATGTATTATTCTTTATATTCCAGCAGTTCTGACTGAAATCAGGGCCTTGTTGATCTAATCTCAGTATAGGCAGTACTTGCCATGAAGCGTTTACACACAGAGGCCATGTCTACTCTAGGAAAATATTTCAAAATTACTAAATTCGAATTAATAACTCTCGATTTAACAAATTTGAACTAGCGTGTCTACAGGGAAGCCTCCAAATTAGTCCAAGGCAGGCTCTGTTATCCCTGGTCAACACTAGGACTTTAATTCAAAATATCTCCCCCGCGAGGTTGAATTTATAAGTGGAGCGTCCACACTACTAAGCCTATTATTTCGAAATAACAGGCCGCAGAATTCAAGATTTGTACCCCTGCTGTTCATCAGCAGTGACGCTAATTCCAAAGATAGTTATTTCAAGGTAACAGTGGTGTGGATGCTCCAGGACTGCTATTTCAAAATAACTACTCCCCAGAGAAATTCAAAGTAATTACTCCCCAGTGCTTCCTGGGACTCTAAGTCGAAATAGCGCATGCCACATTAGCAGAGCTTGCCTTAGGCTGATTTTGAAGCTTCCCCATCATGTGGACATGCGAGTTCGAATTTGTTACATCGGGCGTTAAGTCAAATTTAGTAATTTCAAACTAGTTTCCTAGTGTAGACATGGCCTCAGTGTGGACGTGCTACCTCAGTTTGCCCCTCTGTGCAATGGGGATAATAGCATGGCTCTGTCTCTCAGTGGCGCCGTGAGAATGAAAATGCTGGGTGTGAGGGGGGTTGGATTTGATGATAATGGGGGCTGGGTGTGTATCTAAAATAGATTCAGATTGCATTCTGAGCCTCCTCTCTGTGATTTGTCTGTCCTTTTTGACCCCGATATGGACAGGGTTTGGACAATGCGTATAGCGGGAGCACGGAAAGGCACCAAACTCAACTGTAGACCCTGTATGTGATGGAAACCACTTCAGTCCAGTACCCCCAGTTCCAATATCTCTGGCCCTCTTCCTGCTGGGTCAGAACTCCTAACTTAGCCTGAAGAACCCAACCCATAAACCCCTGAAGGCCCTAACAGAGCCACTTCTTATGTCCACCAACTTTTCACTAGGTAGCCACCTGCCCCGGCCCTGCATCTGGGTGAGACAAGGGCTTTTCTGTGGGACAGAAATCCCCCATGACAAAACTGCGCGTAATGATTCACTTGCTCACCGCAGCTTTGGTTACCCCGTTGTCAATTAGTGTACTTGGTTTCGCTTCAACACCCAAACCTCCCTGCTTTCCTAGCCGTGCACTGCACACAAACAGTCACGCTGGGTTTCCATGAGTGCAGATGGCAGGCGGGCTTTGAAAACGAAGCGAAGCCGTAATAAACTGTGCCATTACTGAAGATCAGTGGGGAAAGGTTACATTTAGTGGCCTTAAAGGATCTTTGTGTGGAGAGGAGGAGAAGAAAAGGTCTTACAAGTCCATTTTGTTCATGCTGCTCTTCTTTGTGTATCACAGACCCGTCCATCATCCAAATGAGACCAGGAGGGATCTTGAAAAAGTTGGACTTAAAAAAAGGAGTTACACCTAAATGAAAAGCCAACTTCTGCCTTTGGAGTTGCCTTAGCTAAAGACCAAGGTGAAATCCCTATAGGGATACGATAGAGTTTGTAGGGTTCTTTTCCCCCCTAGAAGATAAACAAGGATTTAAAAAAAAAACAACTTTCACTCTGCTTAATGAGCAAACAAGCCTCAAAGAGATGCAAAAAAATCTCCAGACGCTTTGCCCTTAACTTATGTATCCGCACCCAGTAACGAGGCCTCAGCTCTGACTTCACCCTGAGTTTGGACTTCATGCCTCATTCATTTCTGACATGCCTCCTCCTCTCCCCGGGTAACGTGGCCACATGGGACAATGTGCTCATTGGCCTATTCATAGGTTTGAATTGTAAATCTGAGGCGAGGGAGAGGCAGCTTGACTGAACCTCAATTAGGTTACAATAGCCGGTAATGAATGTCCTGGTTTCGGACGAGAATAGGACCCCTGCCTGTTGGTATTCATTCCACCTCTGTCTCTCTCTTCTGTTTGCTTTGTTGGCCTTGACCCATAGCCAACAATTGCACATCCCCAGCTGCTCTTTAAGATGCCTCATTAGTGGCGCACCATTGGGCAGCTCCCGTGACAGCCATCCATCCAATGGGATGAAAGTGACATGGAGCCAAAGACAGAAACCGACTGGCAAGCATGACGTTGAAATGGGAGGCAGGGCTGGTAGACACAGCATAGGGCAAGTGAAAGCAATGAAGATGGCTAAGGTATTTAGGCACATCCCAACTCAATAAAAGTCACCTCCCCACATGAGTAAAACAGGTTTCACTCTTTGTGCATAAGGGTGCAATTTTTAAATAACCACGCTGCATTAGACCGAGCTTTGCTGCATGCAATTCTTCATTTTCCTAATTTATATCATTTTGCAAAATAACAACAATAATAATTATGTATTATTAATTATTCAAAAACAGGTGACCCTTTGTTTTAAGCTCTGATCTCACATGGGGCGTAATCAGGTGCTTATCTTTAAGCGGGTGAATAGTCCCCTGGAAAAATGGTACAATACTTGTCTTGTCTCTGATTGCTTAGGAGAGCATCACAGTTCTGATAAATTTCATCTCCATCTTGATTGGTTCCAACAGGAGAAAGACAGGGTGCAGAAACGGGAAGAGAAATAAGCAATATTCCTTTGAAACGACCATGTGGAGGAGGAGCTGGTGAGAGGGAATGGCAACTCAGCCAGTGAGTATGTTGTGGGGCTGAAATATAATTATATTTGGTTTGCAATGATATCAATTGTGGTCCGTTGCCTGTCGCAAATTGTTTGGGAATACTGAAGTGAGCAAAAGTGCACTTGAGTTTCTTGATAAAACTATGAAACATTGTCTCTTTCAATTACATAAATTCTATATATCTGGAAAGTCTCAGAGGGGGAGCCGTGCTAGTCTGTAACTTTAAAAACAACAAGTAGACCTGTGGTACTTTAGGGACTGCAGCTACAATGCACCATTTTTCCAGAATAATGGCCGTTATTCCGGAAAAACAATACTGGCGTCCAGACAGCAATTGTGTTATTTTGAAAGAAAATCGAAATAATGGCGGATTTTTCTGACATTGGCAAACCTCATTCCACGAGGAATAACACGTCTTCTGAAAAAGCTCTTTCTGAAGAGGGTGTGTGTGGACGCTCCACTGTTGCTATGTTGAAATAGCTCCTCCCCAGGGCCATTCTGTTGTTCCTCCCCAGTGCCTCTGGGGCTCTAAATCGAGATAGCGTGGCCACATTGGGGATCCTGCCTCGGACTAATTTTGAGGCTTCCCTGCAGTGTGGATGCTCTATTTTGGAATAAGCTATTCCGGAAGATATTTTCCAGAATAGCTTTTTCCAAAATAAGCTTGCACTGTAGACGTACCCTTAGAAACTAACAAAACCATATATCTAATATCATAAGCTTTGGTGGGCAACACTCACCAAAGGGAAAGGAAACAAAAGTATCTGTCAATTGTAGTGCCGGTGCTAATGGGGCTAATTGAGTGGGCTGGTAGTGTCCCATACTTAGCCTTTGATGTAAATAAACTGTTGAATATATGGAAGACTGGTTTTATAATGGGCCATCCAGTTATGCTGTGCCTAGACTATATCCCTTTTCTCAAAAAAGGGATGTAAATTAGACACTTCGAAATTGCAAATGAAGCCGGGATTTAAATTTCCCATGCTTCATTTGCATAATGATGGCCGTGTTTTTTTTTCAAAACGGGGCTTTCCGATAGAAAAACAGCAGTTTAGACGGGGATCTTTCGAAAATAAACCCCTTTTTCGAAAGACCCTGTACTCTTCAAAAAACGAGGATCTTTCGAAAAAGGGGTTTATTTTCAAAAGATCCCCGTCTAAACTGCTGTTTCTCTATCGAAAAGCCCCGTTTCGAGAAAAAAGGCGGCCGCCATTATGCAAATGAAGCACGGGAATTTAAATTCTGGCTTCATTTGCAATTTCGAAGTGTCTAATTTACATCCCTTTTTTGAGAAAAGGGATGTAGTCTAGACACAGCCTTAATGTCTTTGTTCAAGCCCAGGGAAACAGTGTCAAATTTTCATATGAAGGTCAATTCTGCAGACTCTCTCTGTAATTGGCTTGTGAAATTCCTTTGTAGAAGAATGGCTACATTTAAATCCAAGATTGAGTGCCCGGGCAGGTTAAAATGTTCTCCTACCTACAGATTTATTGTTACTGTTTTGAATATCGGATGTGTGTCCATGTACCCTCTGGTGTAGAGACGGTCCAGTTTGGCCAATAAACACGGCAGGGGGGCATTGCTGGCACTTGATGGCATAGATCGCTTTGGAGGAGTTGTATGAGCCCCAGATGTGGTGGCTTATATGGTTAGGTCCTGTGATGGTGTCGCTTGCGTAGATGAGTTGGCACTGGGTTTATTGCAGGGGTAGGTTCCTGGGGGAGTGTGTTTGAGGTGTGATGTGTGGCTGCTGGAAAGAATTTGCTTCAGGTTAGGGCAGTGTTTCTTAAACTTTTTAAGACTGAGGAACACCAAACAATAATTTTTTTATGAGGAACACCAAGGATTTTTTGTTGACCAAAAAAAAAAAGTTATTGAGCAAAAAAAAAAAAGTCACCTGCCCTTTAAGGGCGGCCATTTTGAACTCTGCTGTTCTCCACTGCACACCTCTGACTGCCTCACGGCACACCGGTGACACACACAGTTTAAGGAACACTGGGTTAGGGAGTTGTCAGAGAGTTGTCAGTGTTTTTGACATCACATGGCTATCTTGGCTAAGCTCTTTAGCATGTGGACATAGGAGTACTCCTGAGAAGCCAATGGTATGACGTGTGCGTCACACCAGGCACGTACTGAAGTGCCTTGATGGGTCAGACACTGTATTTGATTGTTTAAGAAGGCGGGTGCGTGTTCAATTCCTGCATTGGCTTGGCAGAAAGGGAAACAATCCTGAGGCTGCAAGAGAGCAGGGTTGGGGGTCTCTGTTCAGAGGGTCTCCCAAATTAGCTGTTTCCTGGCAAAGTGATTTCTGAGTAGTACATCCTAGACTCTGAAGTGTTTTGGGGGCTAAACCATCACCATGAGAAATAGATGGCTCCCTCAAACCAATCCATTTGGATGCCAGTTTGTAAGACAGTTGGCAAATATATAAATTAAACACCAATTTCATCATCTTAAACCATATGTACAAGTCCCCTGTATTTTGCATTAAGGGAGGCCAAAAAATCTTGACCGGTTACAAAGTATTGCCATGCGGTCTATGCTCACTAAGCAATGTACAGTAATTATTTCACTGAAGGGGCAGTGTTTCTGTGTGCATATGCAGCAATGCTGAGCTATTAGAAACTACTGTATTATTGCCGTTCTTTTCAATTACCTGACCATCCCCTGGGTCTTCAAAGATGAATAAGATTTCAAAGATTGCTGACTTGCTTTATCCTACTAGACAATATTGGTTTCCTGCCCCCCTTACCCAGTTCTAACTCGAGTACATGAAATTTAATCATTCTTGATGTTTTTAGTTGCTCTTGTGAGTTTGGACTTTTTTTATGTAAAGTCAACAGTTTTCTTTTGAATGTCTCTCCCATAGCAAAATAGCTATTTTTTCTTTTCTTTAGCCGTATGCAATAATAAAATAAGAATGATAACATGCTAGTCTCTCTGCATTTTCTGAATACACAGAAATTCTCACCACGCTCCCCATACATACTTAGATGGGACTAGAATTGTTTCAAAACCCCAGCCCTAATTTTCACACTTACCACAAACCTGGCTCAAAGGCCTTGTTTGAGATGCAGGTTTTTGGAAAAAGATTACGGTGTCATATTTACTGATGTGCGGATATTCACAGGCCTGTGTTTTGTTCCCCAGTATTTATTTGAAGCTCACTCACATTGATTTGAAGGTCTTCCCTCTCCCAGGCTGGCCACAGCCAACCTTCTCCTACCATTCTTCATTTCCTATCAGTCACAGCTTGCTCGCTCTGACATCTGAGGCCTGGTCTATACTATGTGGGAAGGTTGAAGTAAGATACGCAACTCCAGCCACGTAAATTAAGTAGCTGGAGTTGATGTATCTTACATTGCCAGAGGATGTGGTGAAGGCCAGGACTTTAACAGGGTTCAAAAAAGATCTAGACAGATTCATGGAGGTTAGGTCCATCAATGGCTATTAGCCAGGATGGGTAGGAGTGGTGTCCCTAGGCACTGCTTGTCTGGACATGGGTGAGGATTCCCTGTTCTGTTCCCTCCCTCTGGGGCACCTGGCATTGGCCACTATTGGCAGACAGGATACTGGGCTAGATGGACCTTTGGTCTGACCCAGTCTGGCCGTTCTTATGGCGTTTCCACGCGGTCTCCACTGTGGGAGGCCGATGGAAGCAAACAGTCCCATCAGCTTTCCTTACTCTTTGTGAGGAATAGGAGAACCAGTGCTGGTGGAAGTGCCCTTTGAGTTTGAGTTACTAGACCCGCTAAATTGAACCCTGGAAGTTCAGCCGCAGTAGCATCAGTCTTTGGGGTAGCGTAGACGTACCCTGAATTCCCTCCTACTGACTCCTAACAGGCTGCCTTATTCAATGCTGGTTCATTTCTTCTTCCCGAGAGACTCCTGATCACTCGTATAGCTCTGCCCAGTATGCCAGGCGCTGTACAGCTTCTGTCTCAGGAATAGCACAGTCTAAGTGAACAAGGCAGACACAGGTTGGAAGGAGAATTGGAGGTGAAGCGACACATCTCATGGCACACAACAGGTCAATGGCATGCCAGGAGTGGAACCCAGGCGTCCCGACGCTTTGACCAGTGGCCAGAGAGCTCCAGATTCTAGACCATTGGACCACACAGTCTCTCTGCCTAATTCTAAAATCCTTAAGCTCCTTCTCCTTGCAGCCTGCACCGTGCTGCCTTCTGCAGGGCTGCCACCGTCTGGCCTAGAAACAGTCGCACTTCAGTGGCGCTGTAATATTTGTACCTATCCCCTCTCAAAAGGTGGCCTGGTATTAAGTGAGTGAAACCCACCAATTCAATGCAGCCCCCTCTGGGGATCGGTGGCTTTAACAAGTAATTTCTTCACACACAAGGCCCTGCTTCTTTGACCATGAAGACAATAAAGAGAGAAGCAAATCATAGACTCACAGAACACTGGAACTGGAAGGGACCTCGAGAGGTCGTCAAGTCCAGTCCCCTGCCCTCATGGCAGGACCAACCACCATCTAGACCATCCCTGATCGATGTCAATCTAACTGACTCGTAAATATCTGCAGTGAAGGGGATTCTACAACCTCCCTAAGCTATTTATCCCAGTACTAATCCACCCAGACAGTTAGGAAGTCTTTCTTAATGTCCAACCTAAACCTGCTGCAATTTAAGCCCATTGCTTCTTGTCCTGTCACCAGAGGCCAAGGAGAACAAATTTTCTCCCTCCTCCTTGTAACACCCTTTTAGGTACTTGAAAACTTCTATTATGTTCCCTCTCTGTCTTTTCTTTTCTAAACTAAAGAAGCCCAGTTCTTTGAGACATCCTTCATAGGTCATGCTTTTTTGACCTTTAATAATTTTTGTTGCTCTTCTCGGGACCTACTCCAATTTCTCCATATCTTTCTTGAAACGTGGTGCCCAGAACTGGACACAATCCTCCAACTGAGGTGTATTCAGCGCAGAGTAGAGCGGAAGAATGACTTCTCGTGCCTTGCTCACAACACTCCTGTTAACGCCTCCCAGAATCATGTCTGCTTTTTTTTGCAACAGTGTCATGATGTTGACTCATATTAGCTTGTGGTTCACTATGACCCCTAGATGCCTTTCTGCAGGACTCCTTCCTAGATGATCACTTCCCATTCTGTATGTGTGACACGGATTGTTCCTTCCTAAGTGGAGCGCTTCGCATTTGTCCTTATTGAACTTCATCCTGTTTACCTCAGACCATTTCTCCAGTTTGTCCAGATCATTTTGAATTATGACCCTATCCTCCAAAGCCCTTGCAACCCCTCCCAGCTTGTTATCATCTGCAAACTTTGTAAGCAAACTCTCTATGCTATCATCTACATTGTTGATGAAGATATTGAACAGAACCAGACCCAAAAGAGACCCCTGCGGAAACCCACTTGTTATGCCCTTCCAGCGTGAAATGAAAGCCTCAGTGTTGGAAGACTGAGTGCACGCTCACAACAGCTAGGAGGTGTGATTCCCAGCTCAGGCAGACACCCTTCGCACTAGCTCCATTCCAGCTGGCACACTAAAAAGAGCAATGTGGCCAAGTTGGTGCAGGCCGTGGCCTGGGCTAGACACTCAAGTACAGTTCTCTCCCGCCCCCGCCCCCCCGGAAGGCAGCAATGGTTTTTGTTGGAGGGTTCTATTCCGATCAGGTAGTGTCCATATTCTAGGCCAGTGGTCAACTCGTCTCAGTCCACGGACCACCAGGCCAATCAAAAAATTTTCGTGGACCACCTCCTTTTTGAGACATGATAAAAAAGGAGCAGACAACGAACATTTTGGTTTGAAATGTATTTCTTACTAACAGATTTTTGGTGCCTGCCCACGTCGGGTGACTTTGGACAATGTTCCTGTGGACCACGGAAAACGTCACCATGGACCACCAGTTGAGAACCACAGGTCTAGACGAAGAGGTGCCCAATCCTGGGACAGGGCATCAGAATCAAATATATTCACTATTGTAAAAGGACCAAAATAATCTGAATGCCTCTTTTGCTGCGCACTCTACAGCCCCCTCCCCGGGACGCTGTGGTACCCCTCCATGTTCACTTGGTGGGAATTAGGGGACCAAGAAGCAGAGGGTCTTGTCCCTGTGCTCCCCTTGTGACTCCAGGGATAGCCACAGGGAAGCTAACTGGGATGAGAGCAGCATTGAATCCAGCTCTGCGCTTGCTCTCTGCAATAGAGGAGGGTGGGTCTCGGGTGCGGTGGGCACTGCTACCCTGGCAGATCCTTGCTGGTTTCGTTGAGGGTGCTGTAGGCTTCTGGGGGGCCACTTGGCTGTTGTTAATATTCCCCACTGTTCCTGGAGTCCTTGTGTTTGCAGAACTTGTCTCCTCCATGTTCTCCAGGGCATCCAGATAGCCAGCACTGTCTTCATTTCATAGCATCCTAGAACACTAGAACTGGAAGGGACCTTGAGAGGTCATCAAGTCCAGTCCCCTGCCCTCACGACAGGACCAAACACCATCTAGATCATCCCTGATAGATGTCTGTCCAACCTGTTCTTAAACATCTCCAGTGATGGAGATTCCACAACCTCCCTAGGCAATTTATTCCAGTGCTTACTTATTGGTAAGTCCCGGTACATTGCACTATATTATGTAGAGATACACCCCAGGAGAATTCCAAGTGAATGTAAATCCAAGGGCTTGACCTGCCATGCTCCCTGAACTCCAAGCAAGAAGATTTGCTTTCCTCTGAAGGATCCCATGTTACAGCTGATTACAGCTCTGTTTGCAGCAGTTTTGGTTAAGGTGGAAGGACACGGAGGAGTTTTACCTCTGTCTGACAATGGTCGGGAATGGCAAGAGATTTCTCTTGCCTCGCTTGGGCTGTGCTACAGGAGTTGTTTATGCCGCCTTGCACAGGGATGGCAGGGAAGGCGTCTGACAAAATTTGTTATGATGCCTTAATGAAACAGAGGTGTTTCATAAACATGGGTACCGCTGCTCTCACAAAACACATTCCTGCCAGCTGCTTCTCTTCGACAGGTGATTATAGAATCATAGAACCCTAGAGGTGGAAGGGACCTCGAGAGGTCATCAGTTCCAGTCCCCTGCCCTCACAGCCGGACCAACCACCATCTAGATCATCCCTGACAGGTGTCTGTCTAACCTGCTCTGAAATATCTCCAGTGATGGAGATTCCACAACCTCCCTAGGCAATTTATTCCAGTGCTGAACCACCCTGACAGGTAGGAAGCTTTTCCTAATGTCCAACCTCAACCTCCCTTGCTGCAATTTAAGCCCATTGCTTCTTGTCCTATTATCAGAGGCCAAGGAGAACAATTTTTCTCCCTCCTCCTTGTAACACCCTTTTAGATACTTAAAAACTGCTATCATGTCCCCTCTCAGGCTTCTTTTTCTAACTAAACAAGCCCAGTTCTTTCAGCCTTTCCTCATACGTCATGTTTTCTAGACCTTTCATCATTTTTGTTGCTCTTCTCTGGCCCATCTCCAATTTCTCCACATCTTTCCTGAAACGTGGTGCCCAGAACTGGACACAATACTCCAATTGAGGCCTAATCAGCGCAGAGTAGAGCGGAAGAAGGACTTCTTGTGTCTTGCTCACAACACCCCTGTTAATGCCTCCCAGAATCATGTTTGCTTTTTTTTTTTGCAAGAGTGTCATACTGTTGACTCATATTTAGCTTGTGGTCCACCATGACCCCTAGATTCCTTTCTGCCTTACTCCTTCCTAGACAGTCACTTCCCATTCTGTATGTGTGAGTCTGATTGTTCCTTCTTAAGTGGAGTACTTTGCATTTGTCCTTATTAAACTTCATCCTGTTTGCCTCAGACGATTTCTCCGGTTTGTCCAGATCATTTTGAATTATGACCCTGTCCTCCAAAGCCCTTGCAACCCCTCCCAGCTTGGTATCATCTGCAAACTTAATAAGTGTATTCTCTATGCCATGCCAATACCTAAATCGTTGATGAAGATATTGAACAGAGCCGGCCCAAAAACAGACCCCTGCGGAACCCCCCTTATTATGCCCTTCCAGCATGACTGTGATTGCGTGTCTTTGCAATCCAAAGGCTCAGTCTGTTCAGGGAAGATGAAGGAGGTTATTTTAGGAGACCCACCACAGAGCCCTAAGGGGCCTGGTAGGGGCTTAGATTACCTGTTTGCCTAGAGGAATTTACAGGGCTAGGAGCTCCCTTTAGTATCCAGGAACATGTAGGGAATGCTCCTTCCTTATGGTAGGTGTGTGGGGAGGGCTATGGACTGGGGGGAGAATGTGCTTTGGGTTCCCAGCCCTATCTGGAACCCAGAGGAGCTGATCCAGTGTGTGTGGGAGCAGATGAAGGAAGAAAGGACTGCAGGTCACTGGCCCCTGGGAACATGTCTCCAAGGGGCTCTGCTGCATCATGGCACCTCCTGAGGTGTCTTCCAGAGAGGGGCAGCTTGTTCACTAGCCCCTGCTGAAGGCTACACATAAGATGCCAGCTGTGCTAATGGGACAGACCCAGACCCAGTCACCTTTACTCCTGTTGAGAAACACCTTATTGCAAATCCCAGGCAGGGGACTTCCTAAAATGAGTTTTCAGTTTGGCTCTGTGACGTGTGCATTATCATTCATCACATAGCATTCTTTTAATATTTATACTGTTTGCCTGGTTTTAGATGCGGCTTACCAAATTACTTATTTACAGGCTTTTATTTAATCAAGGCCGATCTGTTCCCATAGGCAGCTATTTGCTTCTTCTCCGGCAATATATTCTTTTTTTTCCTTCCTATCTAGGGAAAGTTGCTCTCTAAAATATCCATGGCCCAAACCGTATGGTTGGAAGAACCGATATCTTGGATGGCGTCTGAAGAAGAAAGGAAATTGACTCAGAGCAGTTGATAGAGCATAGGTCGAATCTGTTCAAACCTAATCCAGTACGGGTCTGTCTCTTTTCATGCTGGCTAGAGACCTCGATTTACCTTCTCTTTATTCATTATTTTGTCTATTTCCTTCATTTCACTCTTATTTGTCTGTTCCGTAAGCTACATGATTCTTTGGGGTTTCTTTGAAAGATCTTTTTTAGCCTCCTATCTGATTTTTCCCCACCACCACTTGGTTGTGTGGGCCAGGTGTCACGCTGCAAATTATCTTCTGTCATTCATCAATGACAAACATTTTCTCCAACTGCTTGGCCATGTGCTACTTAGACAAATGCCACAACACTGGAAGCCTGCCACATTTTCCTCGTGTTAATTGAAGCTGGATAGCGAGGCGCCGAGATCAACAAATGGATGTGTGTGTCGTGTTGTTAAAACTCAATCTGTCCAAAAACTGGAAATGTTTTTCAGCTCCTTAGAATTAAAGGGAAACTGTCAACGTAAAAATTGCACTTCTAACCGACCTGTTTTGAACAATAGCTCCAGGTAACAGCTGAGATGCTGGAACAGAAAGAGATTAGAGGGGGGAAACAACGTGTTTCTGCCTTTTCAGGCTATTGACAATGTTGCGCATTTGACAGTGTGTGTGGTTTTGAAAGTCCCAGCCATCTGCTGCAGTGCATCGTCAGACCTAGATTAAAATCCCCACTCTCATTTTGACCAGGGACTGCTGCCGCCCCACAGCGGGCCCTAGTTTCAAGGCTGTGGGATGTGTCTCAGTCTCTTCTGATTAAAGCTGTCCCATTTTATATTAAATATTCGTTGGCCAGAGAAAATGAGTGAGCCCTATGGTGAGGACAGTTGCTTAAGGAGAAGCAGGTTAGAGTCCCTGGTGCACTGGGCCCAGGGAAGAGTATCCTAGATTGTGGCTGATTTATCTCACCTCTCACTGTCTTAGGTCAGGGAGACGTGGGAAAGACTTGAGATTCCTGGGGGTATCTTTGAGGTCTCCCGGTGCAGACTTACACAGTGCAGCTCATCCATGGATCTGTGCTCAAGAGTTCTGCTGAGAGGCACTTCCCACGTTCTCTTTGTTGTTACTCCCCAATGAAGGTTTGCTTTCCTGACTAGAACCTGTGAAGGGAAGTCCTTTCATTGGACTCCTTGCTGAGCTGCTCCTCAGGCTTTTCTGATCTTGACGCTTGGCCACTTGGCAGCTTTCCCCTTAGGCCACATCTCCCTCCACTTGCTGCACCGGAAATCAATCTTCTGGCATTTGATTGAGTGGGTCTAGTTAAGAACCACTAAATCAAACACCGAGGGCAGCTCTGGTTGGCGCCGGTACTCTTCTCAATCCCTCCATGAAGATGTAGCTGGAGTTGCGAACCTTAACATGCCCTTCCAGGTCTGGTGTAGACTTGGCCCTGGGCAGCCAGAGAAGTCCATGGACTGGGTCAAGCCACGTACCCAGATTCCTGGCGATGCTAGAAAGGTGAATTTGCTTTTGGTAATTGGCCAGGTTAATGCAGAGTGCGATAGACTGCGTGGGCTGGTGGTGAAGATAATGACCTCCTTCAGGATCAGGAACTTATTCTGTAGAGTCTCTTCAACCATGGTATGATCCCGTCCCCCAAACAATATACAGGTACCATACAAAATCACCTTTCTGCATCCGCCCATGCAATGTCCCTTGTTTGTTGCATGGTTGCTGCAGGAATGAAGGAACAGTCTCCAGCTTGGCCGGCTGTTGCTTGCTGAGACAAATGGCCCATAGCTCTCTTCTTTGCCATCCTTATGCCTCTGTGCACAGGCTGTCGATACGAATGCTAGGGGCTTGTTTCTCCTCTATTGATGCTACAGAAGCTTCCAATTTGGAAAGGCTTCTTTGAGGTCATTTAAAAATGAATGAGTTGGCAAAGATCTATGATGAATCGCCCAAGGGGACATAACCTAGCTGTTCCCCAGCGGCTGCTAGGGAGCTATGAAAATTGCGCAATTACCTGAGGACATACTTTGCAAAATCATGACCTTTGCCCTCCACAGTCTCCATGGATACCAGTTGTAAAGGATGGAGATAAGTAGATGGAGAACTTTCGGTACGGATGAATGTGCATATGCACAAATAGGGCTGCTGTAACTTTTTACAAAGCAGGTTTATGTGGGTTTGGTGGGGGTTTTTTTGGCTTGGGGATTCTCTTGAATTGTGATAATTAAAAAATGCATCCTTTGACCGTGTTGTGTTGCTCTAACATTATGGAAGGCTTTCCATTCATATCCATACACCCCCTCCCCCCCATATGCAGTTTTACCTCCAGGCATAAAGTCTCTTAGTTTGGTCATCAGTGGAGGACTAGACCCCCGCAGAGAAACAGACTTGGGGTCAGTCAGTTGAGCTCTGCCGGCTTCGTTAGAGCTATGCCAATTTACACCAGTCAAGGCACTCCATTCAGCTTAATGGGATTTGTGTGTCTTATGTACCCTGACGAAAATTGGTCCCAGGAAGGTTAACAGTGTGATCTTTGCATCCGCTCTTTATTACAATGGATCTGTTTATCAATATACTGCAGACGTGGTCAATATCGGTGCAGGCTATCCAGCATTACTGTAAGTTGCCATTCTATTTTATTCCCTTACTGTGTTTTCACGGTGCATTTTAGGATGGATAAAAACAGCTTGAGACACAGATGACCAATTTTCTTTCTAATTTTTTTTAATGGACCCCCCCCCTCCCTGCATATTACCCTGGTACAGAATAATGGCCATTCTGTTCATCTCGGTGGTTATGTTGAATCGTTAGCAGTAATGATTTACAAGTGTGGCTTTTAACAACAAAATTATTTCTGGGTTTGGAAGAGGCACCCTATCCATTTGTTTTGGGGCTGATGTACACAGTCTAATACAAGCACACCGAAATGTGCCTCTTTCACTAGGTAGCTAGGTAGTTGGTAGGTCCATATTGCTGTCATTGTGATGAGTGGGCGCTAAATTCTACTGTGGACACCACAGAAAGCAATGGTCCTGGATCATAGAATGATAGAATCCTAGGGCTGGAAGAGACCTCAGGAATCATCGAGTCCAACCCCCTGCCCAAAGCGGGACCAACCCCAACTCAATCATCCCAGCCAGGGCTTTGTCAAGCTGGGACTCAAAAACCTCTAGGGATGGAGATTCCACCCCCTTCCTAGGGAACCCATCCCGGTGCTTCCCCACCCGCCTAGGGAAATAGTTTTTCCTAATATCCAACCTAGATCTCCCTCACTGCAACTTGAGCCCATTGCTCCTTGTTCTGCCATCCGTCACCACTGAGAACAGCCTCTCTCCATCCTCTGGACCCTCCCTTCAGGAAGTTGAAGGCTGCTATCAAATCCCCCCTCACTCTTCTCTCCTGCAGGCTGAACAAGCCCAAATCCCTCAGCCTCTCCTCGTAAGTCATGTGCTCCAGTCCGCTCATCATTTTCAGCCTTGCTCTGCGATTTGCAACGTAACCATCTTCTGCAGATTTATCATTTGATCCCTCCCTTAGAAAAACTCTTTCGTCCAGATATATGTGTCCACACTCTCTAAGTTAGCTGTTCAGCTCTGCTATTTATCTACGCTGATCAGCACTCACTGCACCAAGAAGGCTCTCATGTGTGTGTACAAAACTGGTATTTGCACGTGCAATTTGTATGTCCAATTTGCGTGCAAACCAGACCAGATACAATACCCATGAAACCCAATGGGAGCTTTTTCATTGACCTCTGAGCAGTGGAGCACAGCTGCTGAATGGGAGTTCTTTAGACATCTTCTTTTGAAACCCTGATCCTTTTGTTAATTTGATTATGTTCAAAGTTCAGTCATTTCCCAAGGGGTCCCCCAGTCACTAGTGCAAATGTGAGAGGTCCTTTTGTGAGACAGTGGGGTTGTTGGGACCAGGACTTCAGAGAACCATGGTTATTTATCTAGGTGCCTAAATATGGATTTATCTGTTTGGTGGCACCTCATTTCAAAATCCCTGCTCATAGTAAAAAGACAGTCCTTGCCCAATGATCTAACACACTCGCAGATATTGTATGAATTGGAGTAAATGTCCATTTTATTGATGATTTTGTAGTATAACGCCTTAGGAAATGGACTCTTGTGAATGGAAAGTGACACAGAATCACATGGTGAAAGCAGAGTGGAGTCAGAATTTCACACATTCAGTGCAATCGGTTGTGATCTCTACAGCCTGACAAGATTTTGAAAATCTAAATCAATCTTCTCCATTTATCTGCTAATTTGTTTGCTTTGGGCATTTTTCTCAGCGTGGACAATGATGATAAACTAGAAAATTGCCCTTCCTGGTTCTCATGCTCCTGTGTAGGCCTGCTGCTGCTAAAGCCATGTCTTTACTCTGGGGAAGATTGACGCTGCCGCGATTGATCTTCCAGAGTTCGATTCAGTGGGTCTAGTTAAGACCTGCTAAATCAAACTCAGAGGGCGCTTCTGTCAGTGGCCGGTACTCCTGCTCCTGTGAGGAGTAAAGGAAGCCAGCCTCCCATTAGCCTCCCACTGTGGGGACGGTGGGGAAACTCGAATCAAGGTAATTAACATAGCTGGAGTTGCATATCTTGATTTAACCTTCCCCTTATTGAAGACCTAGCCTAAGTGGCTGAATATTCAAAAGTGCTCAGTGCCTGCCCATGGGCTTTTGCAAGTCAGGCCTTTGAGTCCACAATGGGAGCTTGTCTCTCTTTTGAAAATCTTCTTATAAACGTCATGATAGATAGATTTCATCTCTGGCGGTTTGTAACCTACGATGGGATCTTTTTTCTTCTAAAATATACGTTCTGAGATAGGGATGTGAATGGTTAACTGGTAAGTGCCATCCTTACCGGGTGATGCGTCCCGGTTATGGTTAACCGGTGGGCCTGGCCCGGAAGGAGTTGCCCTCACTTATGGTTGGCCCAGCCTAGCTGGAGCAGCCCACTGCACTGCGGGCAGGGGGGCGCTTCAGCCCAACTGGGTTGTAGCAGCCTCCCACTCACCCCCGTTTAAGCGGTTAACTGGTTGAACATAATGTTTAACCAGTTAACAGATTAAAAGGGATTTTACATCCCTACTCTGGAGGAACGTTCTCTGGCCTGTGTTGTGTGGGAGGCCAGACTCCTTGACCACAGTGCAAACGGCCTTGGACTCTATACATCTACTGTGTTAGAGCAGAACACGATGATTTACTATGACGTTAGAGCAGGACTTGGTTGAAATAGTTTTAAAGCATGCAAGGGGTCGTTATTATTATACATTTGGTTGCCATGGCAGTAGGCGCTCTAGCCGAGGCCCTGGTCCTTAGCGGGCTAGTTGCTGCACAAACTCAGAACACAAAGTTGGTTCCTACCCATAAATATGAGGTAAGAGAGAAATGGTAGATTCTCTCATTCACATACTATGTACTGCCACGGTATGGAGTACACATGAGTTCCCTTTACGAGCAGTAAAGCACGGTATTAAATGGAAGTGACTTCCTTCCCCATCCAGGCTCGGCATTTAATCCCCCTTCAATAAACATCACGGCAAAGCATTTCTGAAAGCAACACTGAGTGCGGATGTCAGGCCACTAATGTTCAAGTTGCCAGCAGATGTTATATTGTTGTTGTGAAGATCAGGACTTTAATAGGATTCAAAAAAGAGCTAGATAAATTCATGGAGGTTAGGTCCATCAATGGCTATTAGCCAGGATGGGTAGGAATGGTGTCCCTAGCCACGGTTTGTCTGGAAATGGGGGGGAGGGATCATGTGAGGATTACCTGTTGTGTTCCCTCCCACTGGGGCATCTGGTATTGGTCACTGTCGGCAGACAGGATACTGGGCTAGATGGATCTTTGGTCTGACCCAGTCTGGCCGTTCTTATGTTCTTACATAGCACATGGGTGCCACCTTTGCAGATAAGTCACCAGGGAGTGCTTGGAGAAGATTGATCAAAGGCCTTTTGTCTGCTGATGGGTGAAACCCATCTGTGATTGTGTGCACTGTTTTCAGGCCGTGGGGTGCTCATTTGGAATGAGGGTCCATGCTCAGGTTTTATCTTTTCTTTGGATCGGAGGAGTTTTGTTTTATGGGGAGAATTCCAGACCTTTAAACCGTGCCTGGGCTTTGATTGGCTTCACCTACAAACTGAGGCAGACGTAAGTACTTCCAGGCCTCCCGGCAACTCGTCCGTCCCTTGAAAAGGAAATCTCCCACTTGCAAGCTAGTGTCTATTTAAAACTATTTAATTTGCAGTTAACAAGACACCTCTTGCTTCTGTGAGTTAATTAAAGAGCCAGTGACTATTAAAAGGATGGGAATGCAATAAATAAGATAACCTAGTTGGGGTGTAATTACGGACATTTACATAAGTAATAAACATGGTATTGCCTTCAAAAAAGAATACATGGAACGTGAGCTTATTTTTTTAATCTGATATTAAAACAAGTGTTCAGGCATTTAATTAGCCTAGAACAAGATAGCGGTGGCACATTAATTATATGTAATTGCCTTGAAGTAACTGCTGAAAGTGTATCAGGCAGCTTGGCTTTTGTGTGCACCTCTGCGCCTTCCGTTAACCCTTTCAGTGCTACATCCCTGCCCCAACGAGTGTACAGCCTAAGGTGATGTTTGGCGGAGGTTTGATCTTGAATGTCATGAGCCAGTGGCCGTGGCACGTGGGATTATAATAAGTGGCACCTGCAGCCCACTAGTGTGCTGCACAGTAACTATCCATGCAGCTCCTGCTACCTCATGCTACAGGTTCCCAGGGTGCTTTGCTCTGCTCTGCTTCAAAATGGGAGTAGGTCAACCCGCCCTGCGCAGCTATTAGCGCAAGCATTAGGGCTCACGCAGCAAGCGAGCACGCTTGTTCCCCACCTTACTGCACACTGCTGGTCATCTAGACCCAGGTGACCTGCGGTCTTTTCTTGGCTTTGCTTTTGGCCAGCTGGGTAACTCGAGGAAAGTCACTTCATGTCTCAAACCCCGCGTTTTCTCCATCAGCTAAGAGGGACTGCGATGGAGTGGACTAGGCCACAACGGCCCCTGCTTGGGCTGGAGGCCTTGCCACACCCTGCCGCAAGCAGAAGAGAGGTCCTCCAAGCAGGATAGAGTGACTGCCTCTGCTGCTGCCAATCAGGGCCCAGCAGGCCGGTATAAAAGAAGCTGCTGGGCCCAGCTCACTGGAGCTCGACTTAGCCGGATCCAGGCTGTGACTAGGAGGACATCAGCACCTTGGACAGCTCCGAATGCGAGCTGAACTTTAGACCTGGTTCAGACCCAGATCCAGAGGCCCAAGACTAGCCACAGAGCTTTACAGAACCCGGGACAGGGTGCACTGAGAGCCGGGCCTCCAAGCCCTGAGAGAGAGGGCTGGACGGAGCAGTGTCTTGGGGAGGTGGCCCAGGGAGTGAGGTAGCAGTGGACAGCAGTGATACTTAGCAGGCAACTGCTACTTACAGGGTCCCTGGGTCAGGACCCAAAGGAGTGGGCGGGCCTGGTCCCCCAATCCCCAGCAGCTGCAGCAAGGAGGTAAGGATGCTTGGTCCCAGGCAATGGACCTGAAATCCTTTGGGGACATTTCCATTCCCGGAGAACAGCCGGGCCGAAAATTGTGGACGCGCCCTCAGCCACAAATGGGCACTCACAGGAGAGCGACCCCTTTACAAGGACCCATGCTGTTCCCCTCCTTGATAAAGGGCCTTGGGGCTTCTGGAGGAAAGCACTATTTCAGAGTTAGCTACTGTTACTGCTGTCGATTTTGTCTTAACGCATAGGCCAATTTTCCTTGGCTACAGAATCGAACATCTCCCAGCTGTAAAGTGGGGGAGCCCTTTGGTTTCAATGGAACGTTGCCGGTTTCCGGCAGCTGAGGATCTGGGCCTAAATGTATAGAATTCCCTTATTTAAACGAGTAAAAAATCCATTCTTTCCGTCTGAGTTTGTATTACGCCCGTCTCCCCCGAATTACAGGAATCTTGTGCTCCCAGGAGAGCCAGGCTTCCAGCACTTAACACTCGTGTTAATATTTAATAAAGCTTCCCCCCCCAACATCGATACAGTGCCAGCCATGAAGTGCACAGCACAGCATGCTAAGATACCAGTGATGCGGAGTCTCCCTGGCCAGGACCCCCCTCCAACAGCACTGTCGTTTTGCAAGTGCTAGCTGGTAAACAGCAACATGCACGGGCCAAGCGAGGGGCCTGTGGCATTCCCAGGTGGCAGAATGTTGGCCTTCACCTCCGTGACTTCGGTCAAGGGCGCTGGCGGCTGAGCTGGACAGGAGATTTGGAAAGCTCAGGAAAAGAGATTCCGAATAACCCGTTTCCGGCAGCAATCGGAAGTCAAGCCCCGTTGTGCGGTATTGGAGATGGCAGCAGTCACTGTGGGCCGGGTTGGACTGAGGCCGCAGATCCAGGCATGCTGGACGAAGCAGGTCTTCTGTGCCCATGTGTTAGCCTTCTGAGATAGGTGGGCGGGGAGTTCACAGCCGAAGGGACGTTTGGAAAGTACCTATCCTTCGTCGGTCTCTGGGCATCGAACAGAGGTGCGATTCCCTGCTCCCACAGGCACACTTTCGCTAGCTCTCCATCAGCCAGTGCCATGTCATGGCCTACCCACGCCATGTACAAACCTACCCGGACCTCGGTGGCTAGCCTGTGTCACCGTGACCATGGCTACATGGCTGGCTTTAGTGCGCTAGCTCGAGAAGAGTCAATGTGCACTGGGAATCACAGTCCCTTCCAAGTGCAGATTTACATCGAGTGTGAGGCCTCCAGGGCAAGGAAAATCTTGTACAGTGCCTGATAAAAAGAGCCCTTTGGGCTCTCCCATAATGTCAATATTTACCACCATCTATGGTACCTACTTGTCCCTGTCAAGGACTCACCCTCTCGTGGGCTCCCCTTTGTGGCCGAGGGCCTGCCCACTCCTCTGGCTCCTGGCCCAGGGACCCTGTAAGTTACCTGCTAAGTATCACTGTGGTCCACTGCTACCTCGCTCTCTGGGCTGCCTCCCCCAGAAGCTGCTCCATCCAGCCCCCTCTCTCAGGGTGTGTCTACACTTGCACCCTAGTTCGAACTAGGGATGCAAATGCAGGCATTCGAAATAGTCAATGAAGCGGGGATTTAAATATCCCACGCTTCATTAGCATGACCTGCCGGTGCTCTAGTTCGAATCACAGCTGATTCGAACCAGGAAGTGCACGCCAGGACGCGGTAGTTGGAACCAAACCCCTTGGTTCGAACGAACGTTACTTCTTATTTTTTAAATCCCCGCTTCATTGACTATTTCGAATGCCTGCATTTGCATCCCTAGTTTGAACTAGGATGTAAGTGTAGACATACCCTCAGGGCTTTGAGGTCAAGTTCTCACCGCACCCTGTCCAGAGTTTTGCAGTTCGTTGTGGTCTATCATGGCCGGTCTCCCGCCACTGGAGCTGGGTTTCAGCCAGGTCTGAAGTCCAGCTCACTCTTGAAGCTGTCTGAGGTGCCACTGTCTTCCCAGTCAATCCCTGGATCTGACTGGGTTGAGCTCCAGCAAGGAACTGGCAGGCCCTGGCCAAGCAGCTTCTTTTATACCAGTTTGCTGGGCCCTGATTGGTTACAGCAGAACCAGTCACTCTAGCTTGCTTGGAGGACCTTTTTTCAGCTCTTTCCCCTGGGGTGGGGTGTGGCAAGGCCACCAGTCTCCAGCAGAGACCTTTGGGCCTAGTCCACCTCATCACAGGCCCCCATTCCTGTTGTATCTGAACATCTTCCAGTCTTCAGTGTATTTATTCTCCCAATACCTCTGTGCAGAAGGGCAGTGCGATTTTTCCCATTGTGCAGATGGGTGACTGAGGTGTTGGGAGACTAAGGCCATGTCTTCGCTACTGGGAAGACTGACACTGCGACGATCAATCTTCCAGAGTTTGATTTAGCAGGCCTAGTAAAGACCCACTAAATCGAACACTGAGGGTGCGCCCTTTGATGCCGGTACCCCTCAATTCACAAAGGTCAAATTAAGGTACGTTGACTTCAGCTATGCACTTAATGTAGCTGGAGTTGCGTATCTTAATTCGCCCTTCCAGGTAAGTACAGACAAGGGCTAAGTGACTTGCCCAAGGTCATTTGAGAATTTTTTGGCTGACCTGGCAATTGAACATGGGTCTTCCAAGGTCCAGGCCATACTACTGGAAAACTGGGTCCTGACTGAGATTGGCAGGCAAGAATGAGGGGATGGGGGCTGCTAAGAAGAAACTCCCTGCAAAGCTGGCCTTGGAAACAACCGCAGCAGTAGAACCTGGGACAGCCTCAGTGCTAGAGACTTGAAGCCGACAGAAGTGGCTCTCGCACCTTTCACCATGTGAGACATAAATTCACTCCATGAGGGCTTTCCCAGCAGCTGAGGGAATCGGACTCGGGTTACCAGAATCTGGCCTTTCATAATTATCTGACAATCTCCTTTATAGAGAGAAGGATAAGATGGCAATGTGGTGCTTTCATACTGTGTGAAATGACCCTTTCGGGAAGGAAGGAGGCCATTGAGGGCCAGATTTCGATCCTCCAAAGTAGGTCATTGAAATCTAGAGGATTATGGATGCCGATTGATGCCAACTGAAGATCTGGCCTTTGTGCTCCCTTCTGGTTGCATTAGGCAGGTAGCCCTTAGCCAATGAAAGCTGTTGGCTCTTAGCGCCTTGTAGCAGGTGCTCAGCACCAGTTAGCATTGGGCCCCTGTGAGAGAATTGTGTTTTGTTGGTGTTCTCTCTTCCAGCCAACGAAGGGGCCCTTGGCACCACTCAGTGCAGAGAGAGAGAGTGGATCAGCTTTCTTATGGGATTTTGCAACAGAGTTTGTACCATTTAGGGTCAGCTGCGCAAAGCGTGGCCGTGTAGCTGATCAAATCTTATGAACATCCATGGAAATCCAATGACTGACTGCCCCATCTCCACTATAAAAATCTCTTGATTTATGCAGTGATGGTGGCTGTTCTCTGCCACTGTTCCCCTTTGTTCCCCATTCCCACCAGAAGCCATGGAATTTTGAGGTGGAACCACATGTTCCCAGGTTGCCTTCATTATACAGCACATGGTAGTATTGTTTCAAAGCCAGGGACAGCGGACAATGCGGGACTTTCAAAAAAAAAAATCTCCTCCAAGAAGTGAAGCGATTCTTTGCATGTCAGAAGACCGTAGTGCCTTTTTGCCTGCCACCAATGTCATCCGGGGCGTGTTGCTCCTGAGCAAGTGTCCATCGGCCAAAAGGGAAATTTGCACATTCATGAGCTATGCGGAAGCTTCCCGTCGGGGCTGAGTGACTCCACAACCTGCGACTCGCTTGTCACGAAAGGATCTGAAATTGGAAATGAAAATGAGTTCCTTCCCGTGAAACTATTACCATAGATTTGTTAATAGACATTTCAGGGAGCAGAAAGGCCCACCGGGTAGAAAGTAGTTATTTCCTTTCGGAGTATATGTAACAATAAAGCATGCTCAGGACCTAGTTTAATTCCTCAGTCCCTGTGAGCTGTAACCAAAAGCTTACCGAACGAGTGCTTTATTGCTGTATTCACACTAATGTCATTGCTTTTACAATGCAATCAAGGGCCAAAGTGCCTCTAAAATGACACAGGCACTTAAGAGACTGAAATCACTAAATTTGCTAGGTGTGTACGATGCAACAGCAGTCAGTTTCTCGGGACTGTGGCTCTTCTTAGAGGTGGAAGCTATTTAGATGCTTTGCAGAGATATAATGGAAGATGACAGATTAATTAAAGATTGGAGATGGGCCAGTTATGGGACACGGTGCCCCGGCAGGTGCCCTGGTCCCCAAATGCTACAGTCTGTTTGTTCAGATGGCTGCAAATTAATTAGGCTCAACCAGCGTTGTTTGGTGTTATGAATGACTGGGATAATTTGCTCTGAATTATTGAGGCAAATGTTTGGGCGGGGCTGGACGGAAGGAAACAAATCTTTTGTTGCTCACAGAAATACGGCCATTGTTGTACAGGTCCATATAATTTGGTATCCTGCCTCTGACAGTGGCTAGTACCAGATATCTTCGAGGAAGGTGTTAGCAAGCAGAGCTGGGATAATCTATCCCCCATATTCGATTGGTTTATGCATCAGGTTTATGCCTGAGGGTTGTACCCCTTCCAAAATTGCTGTTGCCATTAATGATGCTCATGAGGGGTCAGGATGTCCTTGGGACTGTCACCTGATGTGTTAAGACACCACGGAGCCTGCTACCCCTGACAGCCAGGCCATCCTGTAACCTTGTCCTGTTGAACTTAGCTCTCCAGCCTGCTTCAGGACCACACCCCGTTGGCTGCAGACACAGGCTGAAGGCAGTACAGTGTGGAACCTTTTCCCAGCACTCAAGTGCACGGCCCTTCTGGGGGCTGAACCCTTGACGAATCCGTCTCGTGCTGTATAGAGATTTATACAGTGTAAGCGCATGAAATTCCCCCTCTTTCTCAATGTAAACAGAGATGTGCACCGGTTCCTCGCTCTCCCAGGGAGTAATTACTTACACTGGGTTTGTGATGGAACAAAAGTGATTTTATTAAGTGTAAAAATAGCATTTAAGTGGCCATAAGAGGTAGCAGACAGAACAAAGTAAGTAACGGAGCAAAATAAACTCACAAGTTAAGCTTCATGCACTGAAGAAACTAGTTACGTGTAAGATCTCACCCTAATCTTCACAGGCCAGACACCCTTCCAGCTTGGGCCCAGTTCAGTCTTGCTTGTTTGAATCAGTCATCTTGGGTGGGGTAGCCAGGGAGAAGTAACAACCAAAATTCCTCCTCCCCCCCCTTAAATAGGAGTGGCATAAGGCAGGAATCCTTTGTTGTGAATTTGGCCCCCTCCCAGCTTCTCATGGAAAATTACAGAATTCAAGAGGGGTTTCCAATATGGGGTGACACGGACACATGTCTCCATAGCCCTTCTTTAGGAGCTAACCTGCCAGTTCCCAGGAAGGATTAGTTGTCTCTGGCTGATGGGTCACTAGCAGTGGGTTCTCTTTTATCGTCAGCAGTGGGTGCCACCCAATGTAGCAAATAAGAAATTACAGATACACGGGTCACTATTCCTAACTTACGCTACACCAATGATACATGCCTTCAAATGGGATAATCCCATTCTGTAAATTGAAACCTTTCCACCGATATGTTACATCTTCCATCGAGCATATCTGAGCGATGACATAGTCATATCATAAACAAGGAATGTTACATCACAGTGATAACTCTGGATATTCGGATTGTCCACAAAAACTTCCCGTGCAGCTGAATCTTGCTGACTTCTTGACCTGCGTGACATCCTGAGGCCATGAGTTCCAAAGGCTAATCCCACACGGAGGGAAGAAGTATTTCCTTTTAGCACTTTTGCAATGGCCGGCTCGCCGTTTAATGATACGTCCCCTGGTGCTTGTTTGTTATGAGGCGGTGCAGTAGAAGCGAATCAAGCCATTGCCACTGTGCACAACAGCTCTGTCTCTGTTTCTCCCACCGTCTCACTTAGAGCCGTGTTGTGACCTACTTTACTCCCCTGCACAGTCTATCAATATTGCAGAGCACAGCTGATGGAGGGTGAGGAGCAGTCTTCAAGGGGCTGCTGCTTCCTGTCATGCACAGAGGACATGGAGCGGAGGGGCAGAGGTGTGGCTATGCCCATACCAGTGCAGCTGAGCCGGCGTGAAGTAGTCTGAGCCTAGCATAGATCAGTTCCCAGCTGGAGCAGAGAGAGAACCAAACACCAGACTCTGCCTCTCTCCAATCACTCCTTGCAAAGCCACCTGCCTGAGAGTACCTCTGTAGTTACACCACGCAACACGACTGCGTTTGGCTTAGTGGGGATGTCCAGTGGGTTCCCGGCTCGGTTTCTGCATAGCTGTGTGACTTTGGCCAAGTCTCTGTGCCTCTGCCTTTGTCTATCGAAACTGCAAGGTCTTTGGGGCAGGGACTGTCTCTCACTATGTGTCCTAGCCCAGCTGGGGCCCTGATTTTGGTTGGGGTTTTGGGATGCTGCAGGACTTTCCATAGTCACATACATCTGGGTAAGTGCATCTAGCTCAGTATCCTGTCTTCTGACAGCAGCCAATGCCAGGTGCCCCAGAGGGAGTGAACAGAAACAGGGAATCATTAAGCGATTCCCTCTCCCATCATCCATTTCCAGCCTCTGACAAACAAAGTCTAGGGACACCATTCCTACCCATCCTGCCTAATAAGTATTGATGGACCTAACCTCCATGAATTTATCTACCTCTTTTTTGAACCCTGTTAAAGCCCTAGCCTTCACCACATGCTCTAGCAAGGAGTTCCACAGGTTGTGCACTCAGTGAAGAAAAACTTCCTTTTGTTTGTTTTAAACCTGCTACCTATTAATTTCATTTGGTGACCCCTTAGGTCTTATGGTATGGGAACAAGTAAATAACATTTCCTTATTCACTTTCTCCAAACCTGGCATAATTGTATAGACCCCCAGCATATCCCCCCTTAGTCTCCTCTTTTCTAAGCTCAAATTTGAAAATGCAGCAAAGACCAAGAGGGACTCTCAAAAGGGAAATATACTTGGAGCCCTTATGATGTGATTAGCTCCCACAAGCTCTGCAGATTCTATAGGGAAACACATTGCACTTCTCCTGCAGACAACTTCCCAGATCAGGCACGGGCAAGACCAAGATCCGGCCCGCCAAGCCTTTAAATCTGGCCTGCAGCCTGCCCCCTGCGGAACAGAGCAGCTGCATGCTGCTCAAAGCGGCTAGCTGCTCCCTTTGGCTCTCTGTACCTTGTGTGTGTGCATGGGCGGAGGGGGAGGAGGCTTCAGGCACTGCCCCTGCCCCCAGCACAATCTCTCAGCTCCTATTGGCCAGAAGTTGTCCAATGGGAGCTGAGAGATTATGCTGGGGGCGGGGGCAGTGTACGAAGCCTCCTCCACACTCCCCCCGCAGCTCAGAGAGCCACATGGAACAGCCAGTCGCTTTGAGAGGCCTGGGGCTGCTGGCAGGCAGGGAAACCTGCTGGAAGGTCCTGCTGGGCTGCTGACTGGGAGCTGCTTAGGTAAGCGCCTCCTGGCCACAGCCTGCCTCTGGCACCCCACCCCATCCTGCACCTCAACTCCCTCCCAGACCCTGCACCGCCTCCTACACCTCTCCCACAGGCCAGAAGCCTCTCCTGTACCCTAATCCTCTGTCCCAGGTCACAGCCCCTCCTTCACCCAAACTCCCTCAGATCCTGCACCCCAGTCCCCTACTCTGGCTCCCTTCTGCACCCAACCTCCATCCCAGACCCCACGCCCCCTTCATAGAAAAGTGCGGCCCTTGACCACTTCCCAAAATCTTGGCATGGCTCCCCCATCAAAAATTATTGCCCACCCCTGTCTCGGATAGTTCTGGAAAGCTATCCAGCACCCAGTACCAACAGCAAATGGCAACCAACAAAACCAGACTTTATTTCTTAACAGCTAGAGACTAGTTCCCATTTATCCTCCACGAAACACGCTTTCTGGAGTGTAGTGCAAGAGCAGCGTTGGAGGTAACCAGAAGGAAATGCTTTACACCAGGTGCGACATGGCATCAGCTCTGGAATAAGCAGACACAGCGTCTACTGAAGTCAATGGGAATCCTGCGTGCGTCTCCCAAGGGAGATTCTAGCTGGGTTCTCGACCGAGTGGTGTGGTAACACCTGTGCTTAGCTAATTCCACCCAAAACTGCCTCTTACACACCTGAGCACAATTAGAGAGGCGTATGGCCTCATGGTTATGGAACCAGCCTGCGTCTTGTGATTCCACGTCTTTTCTGGTGGACTTCAGACAAGTCTCCTGAGCTGGGGTTATTAGCAGGAACCTAAAAGGAGTGCAGTACCCAAAGGGACTCAGTGGAAAACCCCAGCCTTAACCTCTCTGGGCCTCAGTTCCCCACCTTTGAAAGGGGGACGATGATGAGTTATTCATCTGTTTGGATGAAAAGCTCTCCGGGGACCGGACTGCCTTGTCTTCCCTCCGTATACAGCGCCTTGCACAACGGGGCTTGCTCATGATTTGTTCTTCTAGGTGCTACTGGAGTTAACACTGATATCAATACTACAGTGCTGACTTAGATTAGAGGGAGGAGGAAGCCAGAGGATGAAGTCTCTCCGTGCAACGCTACAGCTGCAATGAAAGAGGACAAGCCAACTCAAGCACAAATGTGCCACATAGGTACGCGTGAGGCTGCTTAGGAACCCCACTTCAGTCTCCCGAATATGAACTGGATGCTAATGACTTCAATTCTGTTGTGTTTTCAGCACCACGGAACATGAAAGCCTTTGATGTTAGCTTCAAGGCTCTCCCTTTATCTCCACTTCTGTTCCCTGCCCTCTCCTCTCAAATTACATGGTGGTGCCAAATGTTAAGGAAACCAACCTTCCCGATCCCAGTCGCGGTCTGGACGCCAGTTTTAGGGTATCGTTTTGGTAACTTACAACAGTAACAGCAGCACGTGAGGCCAGATTTCCAAACACGCTCAGCTCCCAATCAGTTAGTGAAGGTGGGGTGACCAGAGAGCAAGCGTGATAAGGGACACCGTTTGCGGGTGCAAGGGGGGTAGATAGTTGATGTTGTGAAGACCAGGGCTCTCACAGGGTTCAAAAAAGAGCTAGATAGATTCATGGAGGTTAGGTCCATCAATGGCTACTAGCCAGGATGGGCAGGGATGGTGTCCCTAGCCTCTGTTTATCAGATGCTGGGAATGGGTGACGGAGGAGGGATCCATGATTCTTTGTTCTGTTCACTCCCTCTGGCCATTGTTGGCAGACAGGACACTGGGCTAGATGGACCTTTGGTCTGACCCAATATGGCCACTCTTATAAAAGACAACGTCCCTCATATTGGGATGGTCCCGATAATATGGGGATATTGGGTGTCCTAACTGAAGGTGTTTGCCAAACTTCTGATATTTGTTAACGCCCCTCTCATAGGCTAGGGTACATCTACACTAGCTCGTTAGTTTAAGCTAGGTAGGGTAATTAGGGCAAGCGGAGTTGCAAATGAAGCCCGGGATTTTGCATGTTCCCGGGCACCGCCATTTTAAATCCCCCTTAGTCCGAACTCCATGCCCAGCTACATTAAGATCCTAATTCGAACTACCATTACTCCTCATTCCCGGGATATTTAAATCCCGGGCTTCATTTGCAACTCCGCTTGCCCTAATTACCCTACCTAGCTCGAACTAATGAGCCAGTGTAGACGTACCCCTACTGTGCTATTTATTTACTCTTTCCTTTCTCCGTGTGCTGTCTCCCATGTGAGTGGTTTGGGTAGCAGAGACAAGTCCAGCATACTCTGCCATTCCAACTTCTTTGTCCATAAGATGTGCCCCGTCCCGAGTGAGTTACCCACACCCAAATGGATGACCTGAACTTGGGGAAGAGGTCGCCTGGGAAGAGAGAGGCAACTTTGGGAAGCGAAGAAAAGAGAACCACGTTTCTGCAGGCGGCTACGTTTATTCAGTGGTTGCATATCAATTCTGTGTTTGAACAGGTTTTGTTCCCGAAAGTGCAAAGCCCCTGAGCATGTCTTAAAATATGCTAATCCTTCCTGAGGCAGGCAGTGGAAAAGGCTCGTTTACAGTTTAATTTCTAATCCGTGTGGGTTGACAAGCTCTGAGCAGGGACACAAATAGAAAATCTGAAGTGACAAGGAACACTCACAATACGCAGGGGCTGCACACACCCCCTCCCCACTCTCCAGGATCGTATGCCAACGTGCTCTCTGGTTTCAGTGTGTCACCTTGAAATGTAGGGTAAGAACTACGGTGAAACTGCTCCTCTTTTTACGGATGGCAGTTGCACAAGAGTGTATCGCTCAGCGAAAAGGTTAATGGCGGAATATGCAAAGCGATAAACGGTTATCAGCCTCTTTCCTGCTGTGCTATGCACCCTTGAGTTTGTCTATCTAGAGAGCTGTCTGTTTAAATGTGGTCCTGTGATAGGGTCGGCCAAGCCCTAAAGCCATGGAGAAGTCATCCTGGCAGGCTAGAGTGACTGTGGAGGAACCAGCCAATCAGGAGCCAGGAGGGACTACAAAAGGAGCTGCAGGACTGGCGGTAGCTCAGTTGCAGGTCAGACCTGGAAGGGGGAAGGTCGGGGTGGCTGGCAGAACCCAGGACAGCTGAGAGCGGGGAGCTGGTAGAACATTGTCTCCAGGAGGAGAAGCTGGGGAGGCACCAAGTGGGGAACGGACTGAGAACGGACTGGATTTAGAGAGACACTCTGCAGAGGATGGGCCTCTGTTTGAGGCCTAGTCCGGAAGGGGGTTGTGATCACACAAAGAGTGTGACTCGGCCGGGGGGCTGAGTAGCCGCAAGGCTTTTAAGATGGAGAGCGTGTAGGAGCCTGCACTCGGCCCAGGGGGGGCGCTCGTGAGGTGAGTGCCGACCCCGTTAGAGAAGCATAGAAATTGGAATTGGCCCATGGAGTCCCTTGTGTACCTTGTTTGGCCTCAGTAAATTAAGTTCAAGCTTTTAAAATAAGTTTAACGTTTGGCTCCTAAGTCCCAATTTAGGAATTAACGGGGACATTTTTGGAAATGCCTATGGGATTTAGGTGCACACGTCCTGCAAAAATCCATGGGACGTGTGCTTCTTTTGGGACTTAGGTTCTTTTAAAAATTTTCCCTAAAAGTAACTGAGCTGATCGTCAAAAGAGCTGCCATTGCATGTAACTGGGAACTCAGCTACTTTGAAAAATCAGATGACTTCTTTATAGGCTCAGAAGGATTCGATTTTTATTGGTAAATGTCGGTGAACGTCAATTTCAGCACACCCCAATTAAAATATTCCCACTGACGATCACCAACATTCAGAGAGGCACAGTACGAAAAACGCTGCGTGAGGCCTTATGAGAGTTCAACCTAAAGGTGTTTTACTTTGTGAATTTGGACATGTGAGGTTGAGAATTTGTGTCTTCGCACTTCTAAGGCTGTGGCTGTTTTGAAGCTTAATGTCTACTAGATAATGTCACTAAATAATTCTGCCCCCGCCTCCGACCACCAACATTGTTGGACTCGCCCATCATTTCCTGCAGCTGTGGAAATTTAAATTAATAAAAATAAGGGAAAATGGTTAAACCTCATCGTTTTTCACAATTGTAAACATACAAATTGATAAAATACAAAAATGCTTAACATGAAACATCCCTATCTCCTGCTGAATTTTTAGTAAAAAAAAATCTAATTCTGCCCACGCTTCCTTATTCAGGCATCTCAACAAGAGCTTAGGAGCTTAACATCCCTCTCTACTTTTGAAAACACTGGCCCCAGACTTGCTTCTTTTCTGAGATTAGGATGGTGGTAACTCACAACTAGCAGAATCCTTGCTTCCTGCCCCAAACTTACGGCTTGAGCCCTTGCTGCTAGGATCAGTGGTGGTTCTTTCCATCAACTGGAATAGGTACTCATGGCTCATAGAATCATAGAGCTGGAAGAGACCTCAGGAGGTCATCAAGTCCAGTCCCCTGCCCAAGGCAGGACCAATCCCAACTAAACCAACCCAGCCAGGGCTTTGTCAAGCCGAGACTTAAAAACCTCTAGGGATGGAGATTCCACCACCTCCCTAGGAACCCATCCCAGTGCTTCACCACCCTCCGAGGAGAAGAGTTTTTCCTAACATCCAACCTAGACCTCCCCCACTGAAACTTGAGCCCATTGCTCCTTGTTCTGCCATCTGTCACCACTGAGAACAGCCTCTCTCCATCCTCTTTGCAACCTCCCTTCAGGAAGTTGAAGGCTGTTATCAAATCCCCCCTCACTCTTCTCTTCTGCAGACTAAACAAACCCAAATCCCTCAGCCTCTCCTCATAGGTCATGTGCTCCAGCCCCCTCAACATTTTGATTGCCCTCCGCTGGATCTTCTCCCATGCGTCCACATCCTTTCTGTAGTGGGGGACCCAGAACTGGATGCAATACTCCAGATGTGGCCCCGACAGAGCCGAATAAAAGGGAATAATCACTTCTCTAGATCTGCTGGCAATGCTGCTCCTAATGCACCCTAATACGCTATTAGCCTCCTTGCTTACAAGGGCACACTGTTGACTCATATCCAGCTTCTCATCCCCTCTTCCCCAAATACTACTGTCAGTTTGAACGTTAATGGGACGTGAACATGGAATCAGATCAAGTGACAGATTCCCTGTTCTGTTCACTCCCTCTGGGGCACCCGGCATTGACCACTGTTGGCAATGGGCTAGATGGACCTTTGGTCTGACCCAGTCTGGCCATTCTTATGTTCTTATGAAAGATGATCGACGTGGGCTTTTCCCTCGCAAGCGCATGACCCGATACATGTGTTGGTCTCGAAGGTGCCCCAGGACTGTGGGTTGTTTTTGATGTTTGATTTCCTGTAAAGGGAAATCCTGTCTTACTAATCTATTAGAGTTCTTTGAAGGGGTTAACAAACATGCGGACAAGGGGGATCCAGTAGATATAGTATACTTAGATTTCCAGAAAGCCTTTGACAAGGTCCCTCACCAAAGGCTCTTGTGTAAATTACATGGCCATGGGATAAGAGGAAGGTCCTTTCTTGGATTGAGAACTGGTTAAAGACAGGAAACAAAGGGTAGGAATAAATGGTAAATTTTCAGAATGGAGAGGGTAACTAGTGGTGTCCCCAAGGGTCAGTCCTAGGACCAATCCTGTTCAACTTATTCATAAATGATCTGGAGAAAGGGGTAAGCAGTGAGGTGGTAAAGTTTGCGGATGATACCAAACTGTTTAGGATAGTCAAGACAGAAGCAGACTGTAAGGGACTCCAAGAAGATCTCACCAAACTGAGTGATTGGGCAACAAAATGGCAAATGAAATTTAATGTGGATAAGTGTAAAGTAATGCACATCGGGAAAAATAACCCCAACTATACAGTATGATGGGGGCTAATTTGGCTACGACAAATCAGGAAAGAGATCTTGGAGTTATCGTGGACAGTTCTCTGAAAACTTCCACACAGTGTGCAGCGACGGTCAAAAAGGCAAATAGGATGCTAGGTATTATTAAGAAAGGGATAGAAAATAAGACCCAGAATATCTTACTGCCCCTGTATAAAACTATGGTACGCCCACATCTTGAATACTGTGTACAGATGTGGTCTCTCACCTCAAAAAGATATTTTGGCCTTGGAAAGGGTTCAGAAAAGGGCAACTAAAATGATTAGGGGTTTGGAACGGGTCCCATATGAGGAGAGGTTAAAGCGACTGGGACTTTTCAGTTTAGAAAAGAGGAGACTGAGGGGATATGATAGAGGTGTATAAAATCATGAGTGGTGTGGAGGGCCGATAAAGAAAAGTTATTTATTAGTTCCTAAATAGAAGAACTAGAGGACACCAAATGAAATTAATGGGTAGCAGGTTTAAAACTAATAAAAGAAAGTTCTTCTTCACACAGCGTGTAGTCAGCATGTGGAACTCCTTGCCAGAGGAGGCTGTGAAGGCTAGGACTATAACAGAGTTTAAAGAGAAACTAGATAATTTCATGGAGGTTAGGTCCATAAAAGGCTATTAGCCAGGGGATAAAATGGTGTCCTTGGCCTCTGTTTGTCAGAGGCTGGAGAGGGATGGCAGGAGACAAATCACTTGATCATTGTCTTCGGTCCACCCCCTCTGGGGCACCTGGTGCTGGCCACTGTCGGCAGACAGGCTACTGGGCTAGATGGACCTTTGGTCTGACCTGGTACGGCCGTTCTTATGTTCTTATGTATGTTCAACAAAGTACGCATCACGAAGCTTTTGTCAGCACCCTGGGGCTGGTGCTGCTGTGGCTTGCCCAAAGCCCGCATTTGGGCTTGCCTGCTCAGCGAGCTGCCCGGCACCGTGACTTCGCCCGGGTGCAGGTGACAGTGGCAGGTGCACGGCAGCGGGGAAGCGTGACCTCTCTTTCCAAAATTAGAACAGTTCAACGGTGCAAGTCATTGGGGTTGGGTTGGGGGGGGACGGACTCGCATGGGTGCACTGCGTTCTGTTCCTAGCACAACCACGGCCCCTCCCGCTGGTCACCACCTTCACCTGGGGGCAGTGGGGCAGGTGGGTGTCTTACCATGGGGTAAAATCCTAATGAGGACAAAGCGCCTCATTGCGTTCCCATGGGAAAGGCTGGGGGACCCTGGTTTTAATGCGGCCTGCCAGCTCATGCGCCAACTACGAGCTGCCTAGGAATTTACATCGGTTAGTAACCTCAAGCTAAAGGCCAGGTGTGAAGAAGCCACCTCTTTTCCTAGTGAAAAGACAGCCTGTGTCATGCAGGTAGAGTCACTGCCCGTCTCTTAGGCGGGTGTGCGTTGGGGATAAAGATGGCGTCGGAACAGAGAAGAAATAAGCTCTCTGGGGTAGGGTTTGTGTGGCGGGCCCGGCTTTCTCGGTGCCAGGGCGGTATAAATAGCGGAGGAGAGGCGAGCATGCGGCGCTGTAACACACGCCACCTGCAGTGACGCTGGCTGGTTATGCGGGGCGGGGGGATTTGCGGCAGTCTGGCTGCGGGATGGATGCGACAGAAAACACGGAGGTAACTAATTCCCCCCAAGTTCTGGTGGTGCTTGTGCTAAGCTGCCGCAGGAAAGAGAAGATGTGGAGGGGGAGAGCGAGGGACGGCATGAAGCTTAAAGGAGCACAGCAATCCAAAGAGCAGGGGGAAGTCTGGGCTACGGATGATTTTTCCCTCCATCGCCCTAATGCATTTCCTCCTTCCCTAACGTCAAGCAACCGGCCTGCGGCACATGCGGCTAATGGATCAGCTGAGACACCCTCCAGCTGTGTCCCTCTGCCACACACAGGTGTTTACAGGAGGCAGGCCCATTATCGCAAAGCTCACCCAGGGCTGTTATAAAGAGAGACGCAGGCAGGCGCCTGTGCCCGACTGGCTCTGATGTTCCGCCTCCCCTCACTGGATCCATAGTTATAGTCACAGGTATGATTTTTCATGTCCCTCTGCCCGGCTCGATTAGGAGCCACTGTCGTATTTCCCTCACCTTCTCCAAGTGTGTGGCAGATTGTCTGAGCCGCAGTTAGATGGGTCCCGGCGGCGCAATCCTCCACCGCTCCCCGGCTGCATACCAGCTTTCGCTTTGTTGCTTTGAAGGAAGGAGAAGGGGCAGGTGAAATAGGGCCTGGATTTTAATGCGGTGCCACAATGAGATTTCCGAGATGGCCGCTGTGCCGTCTTTTTCATGCTCTCTCACCCCGCGTGCTTTTTGTCCGTGGCTATCAAAGTATGGTACACGCGGTGGTATGATTGTCTTTTAAAGTGGGGAAACTGAGGCACAGGGAGGGGCCACGGCTTGCTTTTGGCACCAAACCAGTTGCCAGCTCAGCACACGTTCAGTGATATTTGGTGCTTTGGCCAAAGCCTCAGGCCGGGAGTCATGCGAGCGTGTGACTCCCCACTTTCATTAAAAAAAATTCTAGCCCCCTCTGGCTCAGAGAAGCTTGAAAGTGTGACCCTCCCAACCCCCCAAGGCCCAGAAACCAGAAGACACGTTAAAAACCCACAGGGTTTATTGCATGTTAGCTCTTATGGATTTTAGGCTAGCCTCATGATGCATGGAAAGACCAAAAGCTTTGCCACTGAAGTCACGGGTGAAGGCAAGTCCCAGCCCCGCCTCTTCCACCTTAGGCTCCGCCCCTGGAGCAAAGCCCCACCCACCCCAGCCTAATCCTTCCTGGCCACCTGGAGGGTCGGGGTTGCTATGCTGCAGCCCCAGCCCTCCCCGCTGGCAGGGCACGTGGGCAGTTTTGGGAAGGCTGTGCCTTCCCTTGCCTGCATTACCGGCTGCCCACAAATGCAGTGAGAAAATGATTACAAATATGTAACTGCTGTGGCAACTGCACTGTTTTGTTCCTAGCTCTGGTTGAATCTCCCCCTTTTGACTGATCCAGCTTCATTTGAATCCCGTTCCTCTTTCCAAAACCAGACGGTCACGCTAGGAAGGCAGGTGAGGGGCTCCCAAGACGAAAGCGGGAAGCCGGTACTGCAGGGACGGCTGTTGGAGAAGTTGTGTAACCCACCTCCCATATCAGAACCCTTGGGACCAAGGCTGGGGGCCTACATTTGGCTACAGTAGTTGACCTGGTTTTCAAAAGAGCTGTGCACTCAGCATCTTCAGCAGGCACTGCTAGCCGGGGGCCTTTGGATGTGAGGCTGTTACAGTCCCCACCGCCACCCTAAACCTGGGTCTTTAACTCGAGTGCTGGAGATTCCAGCTGAATTCTAGTTAATTCATAGACTCCTAGAACACTAGAACTGGAAGGGACCTCGAGAGGTCATCAAGTCCAGTCTCCTGCCCTCACGGCAGGAACCTCCTGTGTTGGCTGTTACAGTTGCATTCTCCTATAATTCTCTTGCTTTTCTCCAGCTCTTTTTCCAGAGCCTTTTCTTGCACTCCCTAGTCTCCCCTTTCCTTCTTGATCTTTGCCCCTCATGTTTTCCCCGAACCCTCATTCTTGGGCTTGTGTGATAATGGTGGACTGTGACTGAGTCATGTAAAGAGTTGGACGTTCTTGCATTTTTGTGGCATCGCTGCCTCAAGCCGAACCACGAATCCTGAGCGGGTGTAAATGGAAGGCACTCCCTCAAGGTCAGTCGAGAGTTGAGGGGGATCTGGTCCCAAGGGAATCCTAGAATTCTACAACTGGAAGGGACCTCGAGAGGTCATCAAGTCCAGTCCCCTGCCCTCAGGCAGGACCAAGCACCATCTAGACCATCCCTGACAGGTGTCTATCCAACCTGCTCTTAAATATCTCCAGTGATGGAGATTCCACAAGGCAATTTATTCATGCGTACGTTTGTGAGCCAGGATTCTACAAGATGGGGATAACGGGGGAGATTTTCAAAGGCACAACAGGCAGTTCGGTGGCCAATTTCCACTGACTTTCCAAGGGAGCTATTCACTTAACTGCCATGTGTCCTTCATAACTGGATGCCATGGAATGGCCTGTGTTGTGTGGGATGACTAGCTGATATAATGGTCCCTCCTGGTCTTAAATGCTATGAAAATCTCCTGTTAAGAGCACTACAATGCAACCTGCCCCCCAAATGCTCCTAGGGCCAGTTCTTGTGGTCTGGATTTTTAAGTAGCCAGTTCATCTCTTGAAGATGGGAAGATCGCTTTGGTCTTTGATCTTATGAAGAGCATAATGAAACTAGGTGAAAAAAAACTCCTGTTGTATCATCCCAGAGACCAACCCACGGCGGGCCCCCATCCGGCTACTGCGTTGGCAAATGGAAGTACTTCAGGAAGTGACATCACAATCCAGGATCTCAACATCTGTGAACCTGGTATTAATCCAGATATGGATCCTTCTCCATCATGGCCTCCAATGGTGCTGTCGCAGTTCTGCGACACCACATTGGGAGTAAGCATCAGTCTCCGTAGATACACGCAAAGGTCATGATTTTAAAAAGACAGTAGCCAAAGCTAGATTCTTCGATCCTTCCTGAAGCATTGAAATCAATGGCCTGAGTTTCAAACCTTCGAAGAACTCAGCAGCTGCCACAGAAGTACATGGGAGCTGCCAGGTGCCAATCCTGGTGCAAGTTGGGTAACTTATGTAAGATTTTGAATGCAGACTTACAAGTAAAACTCGTCCAAAACTTCCTATCAAAGATATTTTTCAACAAAATACATTTGTAGTGAATTAGGACTTTTGCAGGGAAAATGCTTGGCTTATATGGGGAAAATGGATTTCCATCCAAAATACATTTTTTTTCATTTTTTATGAAAAAAAAATTGTTGCCCAAAACATGAAAACATTTCAGAGAAAAAATTGATTAAAATATTTTAAAAGTTTTATTATTGGGAGGGAATAAGTTCCTGGATCTATTCTCTATTCATAAGCCTGAGTTTAGATCCTTATTTTTTAATATCTTGGCCCACGTCCTTGGAGCTATGTTGATGTCACTTATCAATAATTAAACAAAAGAGAATGAAAACACAGAAAAATATCTAATAGAGAAACTGAATTTTCTCAGGCTGAACCGAAGGCTTTTCAGAGCTTTTGCGGCAGCACCGGCCGTTCTTTAAACCTTTGATTTAAGCGATAGAGATTTCTAGACATTTCCCCTCTGTAAACTAGAATTTAAAAGAGAATAAAATACTAACTCCATGCCCCAAACCCACTCTTTTTAAAGGAATTTTAGTTGTGGTTCTTACTTGTCAGCAAAGAGTGAATGATTTGGCCAATAGTGTGTATATTTAGATGAATAAATAGCTACACAACCATTCCATCTAGTCCTTTTGGTCCTCATTGTGGTACTGATCTGATAATGCTGTAAGCCTGCACTCTTCCTTATCCTCAGACCCAAGGGGGCTGTAAGCCTGCACTCTTTCTTATCCTCAGACCCTACATAATATAGCAGTGAGCCTGCCAGACCCACTGCCCAAAGGCAAATGTGGTAGTTAATAATTACAGCCAAGCCCCTGCAACTTGGAAGATGAAGGGGAAAAAATCTGCATTTTCTATCCCCAGCTCTGACCCATAATTAGCAAACTGGGACAAGTAAGAGGTTTCTCCTGGGTGACTGTAAAGCAACAACCTCCTGTCCCCCTAGTGCGCATGAATTCACACCCCAACCCGCGATGTAAAGCTGTAATTCCGTCCCTACTCATCAGGAATCGGAAAGAACGCCGAAAAGATGCCCCCTTCCCACTAAGCCACATTAGAAATGTCCCTTTTTAGCTCACCCCCAGCTGAACCATTTGCGGCACGAATACTGTGGGGTAGTGTCGTTCAAGGGCTTAACACGCTAGGATTGTGACACAGACATACAGAAATGAGCAGCTATCAGAATTTTGCATGTATTTTTACACACACATCCCTGCAGAGAGCTTGCAATTTAGGAGATGTATCAAAATTGAAAAGGACCGATGCCTTGGACCGTGGGTGAAGGTAGCACAGGGAGATGCAAGCCCTTAGCCCCGCCCTTTCTACCTAGGCTCGCCCCCATGGAAGACAAGTCCTCCTCCTCCTGCCCACCTGGCGCACAGCCCCAGACTCTCCAGCTCTGAAACATGGGTAGAGTGGATGCTCGGGGGTAGCAACACTCCGCCCCCAGGATGCCTACAGTAGGTGTTCTGGGGGGGGCGGAGTCTGGGCGGGGCCAGGCTGGCAGTTTAGGAAGGCAATGCCTTCCCCTGCCTGTTATACCCGCCGTCCCGACCGATGCTAATTTTTGCTGAGGGATTTATCTAGAAGAAGCGCAAGAAAACGGAACTCGCGCCTGCCGCGTTTTAAAGCTTTCCTTTAACAAATAGCTGGGGGGGGGTGGTACCTCCGAGAGATGGAGGAAGCAGTGAGTGGAAGATGGCTTTATGCCACCCTTGCATCACAGCACCCCACCAACACGAGACCAGCCAGGTGCTTCTAACGTATGGCAGCCCACAGGGCCATCTTGGGTTGCTTTTGGGCTGCGGCAGGCAGGCCTGGTCAAAGAACTGACTCATTACTTCCCTCCCACCCCATGGGCTGTCCCCGGCATGCCCCCAGTCTATGTAGAGCAGTTTACTGGTGTGGGGGGGGGACGTCTCCAGCCTGTCTGCATGCTGTTGTCAGCCTCTTTGCACCCCCACCAAGCTCTGCAACAGCAAAAAGACTCTCACCCATGTTTATGTAGATTTGGCTAATGGATTCTGACATTTAATCAGTTCTTCCTACACAACCTTGGCCTCGTGCCCCCCCCACTTTGGTTTGGGGTGAGGCAGGTCTCCCCCTTGCATTGATTTATTACAAGCTCTGGGGATTTTTCTTTGCCTTCCGTGCGCCACCTTTCTAGAAAGTTCCCTGGCTTGTTTGCCTTCCCTGGCGCAGCATCCACTTCCATACCTCAGTTCACCGGCTGCACTGCGCCGGCGCTCCACAAACCCTTGAGCCGTGCTTAATGTGCCTTCCCCCCCCCGGAAACCTGGCCCCACGTCCACTAGGGACTGCATTTCAAGGCATATCTCTATTAGCTTATTTTGATGTTTTTATCTTTCCGTGATTGGGAACCATTCTCTGCAGCCAAAACAGACACATCTCTGAAGGCGCGGGGTGAATTTTTAGCTGGCCTCTGAGGAGGAAGCTTCAATAAAACATGAGGCCACGACCAAAGCTGACTGGCTCGAGTGATGTAACATCTCATGCGGCTCATGAATTTCTCTGTACGTTTATACTCGTGTGAACATGCGCTCGGCTGGCCCGGCTTCCTTTAAGTGAAGGCTTGCACGCAAACATGGCCTCCCCGAAAGTTACCTCAGGCTAAAGCACTTCCATCATCGACCAAATGGAGCATTACCCTCGGTCTCTAGTGGGCAACTCGGCCTGTGATTTGGCTGGGGCTCATGTTTTATTAATCGGGTGCGATTGTCCTTTCGTTGCCAGCCTCTCTCAGCAGGTGAGCTTGTCATATTCACTAAGAGTGCACTGGAGGAGACTGCGTGGATTGTTTCCATAGCTCTTAATTTCTGTTGAGTGGCACGCAATATAAACAAAGTTTTGCTCAACGGCTGGAACATTTGTCAACGATTTGAGACACGCAAACCTCCAGCTTGCTGCTAGGAAAACACTGCAGAGCTCTCCCCTGCCACCTTTAACCCTGTGAGTGCCGACTGTAATTTGCTCCAGCGACAAAATAGATGGAAGCGCTCTGTGCAACGTAACTGGCTGACAGCAGATTGGCAGAGCGAATTCCTTTCTGCTTGGAGCAAGAAGGGGAGGGATGTGGGATGGGCTGGAAGGCTAGCTGTCCCCCTGCCTCCGTTTCCCCATTCCCTTCCTAACACTGGAATAACTAAAAGCTCAGTAGTCAATACTGGAGTGGAAAGAAATTAATCAAATTAAGTCAGTTTATTTGTTATGTTCCTATTGATGTCTACTGGGATTCTTCTACTCTTCCATCTCAGTGCCCTTTAGTATGGACACTGTAACACTTTGAGGACAGTGTTACTCAAACTTTAAAGCACCCCTTTAAAAAAAAATTATCAGTAGCTAGTTTTCAGACACACACAATTTTTTTCTACCATTGCAACACATTTGTTTAAACAACTTAATCGTAGCCAGGTGGGCGATGACATTTTTGGGTGTAAAAAGTACAAAAATAATAAAACGCTATAAAACTTAAAACAAAAATTCAGTTTTCTCCAAATGTCAGTTGTGTTGATGTACCCCCCAGACTTCTCTCCAGTACCCCTAAGTGTACTGGTACCACTGGTTGAGAAACACTGGATTAGGAAATCCCTTGTTGAAAGAAAGAAGGATTGAAAGCTAAAAATCTCTGAGACAGTTCTCTCCCTACCATGCTCTATGAAATTATGGATACAAATATGCATATCTCAAAGCTGCTTTGGACAAAATACCTATGTAACCTATCTATTTTAATGTCACAGTCTGCTGGATCTGTCTATCTTATTTTGATGTACGTACCATTCTTGTGTGTAAAGTTAGACATACGGAGTAGGGAATGGTTTATGGTTTAAAATATGCAAATGAAAGCCATCAAAGGTGTTTTCAGTCCTCAGACACCTAGATGTCTGGGTGATCACCTGTAAACAGTCCCCTTTGTCCTTTGAGTCTAAGCAGGGATTGGTTTTAGGAAGACTTGTCACCATCGCACCTGGTAGGGTCTGACCAGGTGATTTTCCATGGAAGGGGGCAATGTAGAAAGGAAGTCTGTTTAAGATGTAAAGTTTTCAGGCTCTTTGGCTTTGGCCGGCACCTACACACCAATGAGTTACACTCTTATGTTTCAGAACGTTATAGAAGCTTCTCTAATAAGCTTCATCTACAGGTTGTTTAGTGCTAACCCTGCTAAACAGCAGGGGATCTCTTGCTTATACTTGGAAAATCCTGCCCTCCAGAGTCCAAGTAGCACAGAGGTACAGTTCCTTCTGGTTCGGAGGTTAGATACCTTTCTCCCCTAGCGCTTTGAGCTGCAAAGTTCGCATGATGGGAGAAATTCCATTGCGTGACTCAGCTTCATAGGGCTGGGCAAGTGGTAGGGAGGGGAGACCAATCAACAAAGTTTTTGTCCACTTTTGTGTTACACAACATTTTGTCTGGTGTTGATGGGACCTTTCTGGTTAGCTAGGATGTAACTTCTTCTGTTGGAGATCAGCACCGTACACTAGTGAATCTCTCTCTCCTGACTGCTGATTTATCCAGGCCCAGAGGCTTAGAAGACAAATGCGGAAATGTTACCTTTGAATACAGGATGCAGACGTTGTAAGTCAGGTGAATGCAGCCAGCAATATACGCACATTCCATAAAGTCTAGCACTTTTGATATCATTCTCGTACTTCTTTTAATAATACAGTACTAACATAGCACTGAGCCAGACTGATTCAAGCTCTGTATTTGTCAAGTGTTTCACTGAGGTGTAGACACTTGGCACGGGCTAGCATCCGGTCAGCCTGCCTCACAGGCAGGTTGTGGTATTTTAGGAAATAGCTCATTGAAAGGGCTATAAGAGAAAAGGACCATTCATTATTTATTGTTTTAGGTCACAATTTAGGAAAATTGGCCTTGATTTACTTCTGCTCTTAGGGACTTCATCAAAGGCATGAAAGAGCAGTTTGTCAGCACTTTCCCGAGTGCTGTTAAGTAAAAATAGCAAAGCCTCCCAGAACTAGCAAGTACCTCTTGCTGCTTGCAAAAGTAGGCACCGAAAAGTATTAATTGGATTTCTAATTATATTGATCTACCCAGAGCATTTCTAGGAGCTAGCGGCCCGTTAGTTAATATGTGCTCTTTACTGCCAGCCAAAGAGGGCTGCCCAGCCAATGGGAATGGAAGACAGTCAAAGGCTAGTGGGGTGAAAAAGATGCTGCCATCAGAGAACTGGAAAACGTAAGTGTTTCGTTTTCACGCCTTCTTTTGAAAAAGCACTCACAATAGCAAAGTGTGCAGAACGCACCCAAGAATCGATCTCTGACAGCCAATGGCATTAACATTGCTTTTGCATATTCCTGTTTAGTGGCAGTCTCTTTCAGACTGGTCTTGTCCTTAAAATTACGCTTAGGCACCTTTCAGAATCAGGGTCATTATTGGGTAACAATTACACTGCAGAAGAAACGGAAGGACTTGAGGTCAACACCCCCAGTTATATATGTTTCCCAGCAACTTGTAAATCATTTTTAGAATTTTTCCCACCCCTGGCAGCCCTTTGGGAGAATTATTTCCCCCCTTGCCAACTTCAAATATGATACAGACTTGTGATGCGATTGGTTCCCGGGGAAGTGTCGCAAGTCGGGGGTATCATAACTCAAACCCTCATTTACGATAGGTGCTGTGCACCGTCGTAAATGCAGGCTGAGGATGCAAGTCGGGGGGTTTTGGCCCCTTCCACACTTACGAAAATGGTTGTAAGTGTGGGGGGTCATAACTCGAGCGGCCACAAGTCGGGGGTTTCCTGTATTGTTCTCTGGGAGCAATTTTACAATTAACAAAAGTGTTAATTCTAATCCCATTCACAGATATAAATTAACACTGAGTAAGAACTCCATGATTCAAGAGACACGGACAAAGGCTGCTCAAATAGTTATGAAAAATGAGTGTTCCAGTCTATTGAAATCTACAAGAGTCTTTCAGCTGCTTTGGAAATGGCCCTTCGTACGGTACAGGCCAATAGTAAAATATTTCTTTATCCTGCTTCTTTTCTCTTTGCAGTTTCTCTTACTTTCTCTCTGTGAAGGATCATCACTTGATTATTCATTTAACACAAGCAAATCTTTTTAGAGTTTCAAGAGAACAATTCTAATAAATACAGCAGGCAATGCTATAGAACAGCACTAGTTATTTTCATAGAAATTCATAACCACAATTTTCTTTAAAATGAAACCCCCTTATATGTGTCTTTGGTCAAGAAATATGGTAAAATACTGCATTTTTTGTGTGTGAGAGAAGAGGGTAGACATAATCCCCCATGCCTTTTCATGTGAACTTTGTTGTAATGCAGCTTTCTATTGAAGTCCTAGACAGATGTCTTACACAAATTAGGAAAAAAAATAAGGCATATTTCCATGATACATATAAACTTAATTTACCACAAATATTCTATTTTCAGACATGAAAGATTAAGCATTCATTTTTGCCATTTGTTTTCTGAAAAACAAAAATGCTATCGAATGCTCTAGTTTGAGTATGAAAAGGTTAAAAAGTACCCCATTGAAGGTATAATTACCAAATTACGCTGTCTAATTTGTAGATTTCACTTGCTAATTATGTGTGATACATGGGTGGCTTAGGGGGAATATCCAGCCAAAGCATCCGTCCTTTTGTCTTTGTAAATTTGTTTTGATTTGTAAGAGGAACAGAGAAGGAATGGGTTTCACCACATCAAACTGCATCTTCCTTTTTCAAGTGCCATAATAAATAAAAAGGAAATCTGCAGTGCTGATTTAGTTTTGATTCAGTAAAGCCAAGAAAGAAGGGAAAGGATGCAATTGAATGATGCCCTGTACACTTCTGTAGTTTCAAATTTGCATAAGCCGTATCCTCACTGTCCTGAGTTGTCTTGGTTTAAAAAACAGCATTTGAAAGACTGTTTTTAAAATTGGTGCAAAAGCCTTTGGGTTTACAAGCACTGTGATCAGTATCGGTGTTCTGTGCTAGTTGTAAGATGAGATCATACACACATGCCAACAGTATCTTTGAAGACAATCACTTAATATTCTTCTCTGCTTTGCAAATTACTTCAAGTGTTATCTCGTCAGTATTAAGCATGATTATTTACCCTGTCAAAATGGATGCTTTTTAATTAATTTTGAAGCTGTGAATATAGATTCTGCTTCCCATTTGATAGGTGGTGTTAACATTCTGTCAGCATTTGTAGGTCTGGGGATGGCAGGAAAATGTAAATGTACATGCAGCAGAAGGCTGTAGAAAAAACAGAGCTTCTGAACTAGATTGTAAGAGAAAGAAAGAGGGTCAAAATGACCTACATTTTGCCCTTGCAAGCAGAAAACCTGATCATCAAATGAAAGACAAGTAAATAATTAGTTTATGCCTGCTTACTTGAAGAGCCAATATGTTTGTTAAGAGTGAAACTAAACTAGTCCTTCATGAACTTTCTTGAAAGCCTTCTGAGTTACAAGGTTGGAAGAGTAGATCTTTTTCATAACCAATTGGTTCATCCGTGGAACAGATACATCTAAAACTATATTTCCAAACAATAATTAGCCTGATAGTGGATTAATTTATCGCTGATTTTTAGGCAGCATACATTTTACTGACTTTGCAAAATTATGTGTGTTGCTTTTTAGACCAGTACATTCTGCCTTCTTGAATTAAGTGCTGATTTTATTTAAAAATTCTGACACATTTGCATTCAAATGTAAATCCTTCAAATAAAGTCTCAGCACTTCTATGGGAGTTACAATATACAGATATAAAATCTCAAATACAAGTGGAAATGGCATGAACCCTGCACGCTAGTGAAGTCCTGTTGAAATTTTTAAAACCCCACAAAACTTTAGATGGGTGCAAGGAGTGAAATTAATGAATCTTAAAGCAAGATCCTGCTCTAAAATAATTACCTAGTTCACTTGTGAATTCAATTTCAATTTGAAGCTGGATCCACTTTTAAAATAAAAATTTTTACTTACTAATGTTCATTTAGATAATAAAATAAAAGCAACCTACACCAATATGTGTAAGGAGATGTGCACCCATTAAAATGAGATGGAATAATTCATATAGAAGACTGGGAACTGAATACATTTTGAGTCTCCTACTCTGAGTAGGTAGATGGATTGAAACTATAATTAAAAACATTTTTGCTTTAAGTCATTCAAAACAGCCCTTCCTTGACAAAGTTGTGTATCTCCTGCAAAATGTAATAAAGAGGTATAATTTTAAGGAATATGTTACCAAATTTCAGTCTGAGGGGGGGGAAGGAGGAGACCAAATTAAAATAGCTTAGCTTAACTATATAGAGACATTTAGGGTTACAATCCTAATGTCATAGTGGCATATATAATATATCTTGTGTGGGGTTTTTTTGTTTTTTTGTTTTTTGGACTGATTCTTATGTCAGTTAGGTGTAACACTGCACAAAGTGTGTGACTATGCCACGAAGGGCTACCTTTTACAGGGGAAGTCACGCAATAAAGAGAGAGAAAAAGCTCAGAGAAGCAGGCATTACATCCAGCTAATAGCTGCATTCTAAAAGAAGCAGCGACGTTGCAATTTTATGGTTTTGTTTTTAATTTTCATTTGAGGAAAGCAGATTCCAGGCTTGTGAACACCCCTCATTCAACTCTCCCGCTCTTTCCCCTACCGCCTGCGACATCAGCACCCAGTGGACGGTACGTGTCCCCATCTTCTTTATTCCAATCCTCAGTGCTTTAGGATGCTTTTTTTCCTTCTTGCAAGAACTTTTGGAGTTGTTTGAGAACAAAAGCATTGTGAGGGCCCGAGCACGTAAACCGGCTCTTGCCTAGCAGCAATGAAGACACGTAGTTCTGTTTACATCAGTGGCGCTTTTCACGAGATGAAAGGCCTGACTTTCCATGGAAGTTTATTGGGTTTTGCCTTTGACTCCAATGAGAACAAGACCTGGCTTTAAATCTGCCAGCAAGTGCTTGTGGGATCAGGTCCCGGGTTCTCACAAAGAACTGGACACCAATGGGGGGGAAGGGGACGAGAAGGAATCTCTTCAAGCTCAAATCCGTGGCATTTCCTGTCCGCTGCTGCCTGGGGCTGCTTTGTTTGTTGTGTCCCACATAAAGGATGAGCTGAACCTTGCTCCTGAGGGGACGACTTGTGGATGCCTCACCCAGACTTGCAGTCCAATTGTGCCCAACCGGGTGGTTTCCTCACGAGTCTGGCGCTCTCAGTTTGGCCCTAGGAATGTGAAAAATGCACCACGGCCCCAACAGGTGCGCCGGTGAGTCATTCCTCATGCCGGCTGTCGGGCTTCGGCAAAAGGGATCAGGCGTGAGGCGGAGGCATGGCCAGGCCCCCAGGGAACATCTCTCAGCCCCTCCTTTGGTTTCCTTCCTTCTCTCTTTGGAACCCAGATGGATCTGTTCCCCCCTGCCCCTTGAAAGTGTTCATTCAGCCCTTCTCCAGGGAGATCCATTCCCCCCCTCCAGCCAGGGTGGAATGAGAAGTAAGCAGTCCCAAGGGAGATCTGAGGAACCTAAGGAATTTGCTTCTCCTTGTTTAGGCTGGGTGAGGGCAGCAGGGCTGGGCCTCAAAACCTTATTTCCTTTGGTCCCTTTGGCATCCCCATTGTGAGAGACCTTGACCCGTCACTCCGCCAGCCTATAACTCTGTGCCAAGACGTCAGCCCAGCAAATGCAAATAGCTCCCAGGCACTCGTGGTGTTTGGTGAAGGGTAAAAATACCGTCTCATGCACACGCCATGATTTACGCTAATGTCCCCAACTCTGTTTTGGATGCATCCGCGTCACGGCCGGTCTGATCCGATGCATTTCTTTCTTTCTTGGAATCTCACCTGCAGGCGCCTTGCGGAATTAAACGCCGGTCCGCTTCAAAATGGTGTTGCGTCAATGGTCGCGGCACGCATCGCGGACCCGGCGAAGGATTTACATGACCAGGTGGGGCAGCACGGGGGAGGTTTGCGACCGCGTTAATTGCTGATCGTGCCGCTCGTCCACCCTTCCGAGTGACAGTCACGTGCTGTTGGGAAGGAACTGGCGTCGAACGCACGGCGGGTGCAGGTCTCCCCGCGCTCAGAGGTGACGGGCCGCGCTCGCGCTGCACACCGGTCAGTGACGCCCAGGGTCTGCCTGACCTGTAGTTTTAGGGTCGGCTTTTCCAAAGTGCACAGCGCCCCATGTTGGGTGAAAAGAGGCGTGGGGGGAAAGTATGTTCTGGTGGCTACTGAGCACGTGCAGACGTCTGTGACCATACCTGGTGAAGGGGTATTCTGTATTAGCCAGGATGGCCTTTGCCCTTACCCGGCTTTTTGCCGTCCGTTTTCGAGGCTGTCTGGTTTCCTGTACAACAAAGCCCACTCTGAAGAGGGCACGTTTAACACACGGCTGGACTGCAAATCAGAGATGTGTTTGCAGGACGTGTAGGCACACCTGAGATTACAGCTTGCTTGGGTCATGGCAGTAGGGCTTCAGCATTGGCTAGCCTCCGGAGCACAGCCTCCCCAGGACCTGGGCACCTTCTGGAGTGGCTGCACCATGCCACCACGTGTGCGCTGCTGCAGCTAAGCTGCTATTGTTATTTGGGCTGGATTGGAGCTAGCTCAGGTGTGCCTGCCCAGCTAAACTAGGGGACAGGCACATTTAGGTGGAGGGCCCATTCTCGAACAAAACCACAGCTGGGGCCAGCTTTTCCAGGCATCGGGCCCCAGCGGTATTCATTGTCAGCACAGCTTTGTCATGCATTTGTCCAGGGCCTAGCACAAGGCGGGCTTGATCCCCGAGTCACCTTGCTGTGGCCACAACACAAATTAACAACAGGTGCCAGGGCCTTTGGGAAATCCAGGAGAGAGGGGACTAGACCAGAGAGAGCTGATTGCCGACAGTCTACGACTGCCTGGCAAATCAGCAGGGAGAGCCCCAGGTCAGTTTCCCCACGTGGCCCTGCTTCCAGAGCCCTCCGCTGTGACCTGGACGGGCTGCTTTCCCGAGAGGCAGGAGATAATTCAGGCCAGGTCTACACGACACCAGAAATGCAACTTAAGCGACAAGAATAGTGTAGCTGGAGTTGACGTACCTTAAACCGAATTTCTGGGGAGGTGGGAGGTCAATAGCAAAAACTCTTCCGTCAACTTCCCTTACTCCTCGCGAGCCTGTGGAGTACCGGGGTTGACTGGGTACTGATGAATTCACTGTTTTGATTGATCAGCAGTCGATTTAGCGGGTCTTTACTAGACTCGTTGAATCAAACCCTGGAAGGTCGATTGCCTGAACATCGATCTCAGGGTGGGTATAGACAAGGCTTCAGAAATCACTCCAGGTCAGCCATGCTCCTCCCTACAGCAGAAAGGGCCAGCTGGGCTGAATGCAACATAGGCTCTGTGCTGAATGTGTCATTACTAGAGGGTTAACACCGTCTCCTCAAGACGGAGCTGAAACCAGCAAACTTTTACCCCTGTTTGGGCACGAACAAGGGAGGCAGGCACCGGGCTGAGCTCCACACAGTCTCTGCTAGCTTGAATCATCCAGGAAACAGTGTCTGCTGGAAGGGGAAATAAGGTCAGCATTTTAAAACATCTGGTGGCAAATGTTTCAAAAGGATGAGCAAGACACGAGAAGTCATTCTTCCGCTTTATTCTGCGCTAGTTAGGCCTCAGCTGGAGTATTGTGTCCAGTTCTGGGCACCGCATTTCAAGAAGGATGTGGAGAAATTGGAGAGGGTCCAGAGAAGAGCAACGAGAATGATTAAAGGTCTAGAGAACATGACCTATGAGGGAAGGCTGAAAGAATTGGGTTTGTTTAGTTTGGAAAGGAGAAGACTGAGTGGGGACATGATAGCCGTTTTCAGGTATCTAAAAGGGTGTCATAAGGAGGAGAGAGAAAACTTGTTCATCTTGGCCTCTGAGGATAGAACAAGAAGCAATGGGCTTAAACTGCAGCAAGGGAGGTTTAGGTTGGACATTAGGAAAAAGTTCCTAACTGTCAGGGTAGTCAGACACTGGAATAAATTGCCCAGGGAGGTTGTGGAATCCCCATCTCTGGAGATATTTAAGAGTAGGTTAGATAAATGTCTATCAGGGATGGTCTAGACAGTACTGGGTCCTGCCATGAGGGCAGGGGACTGGACTCGATGACCTCTCGAGGTCCCTTCCAGTCCTAGTATTCTATGATTCTATGAGGGAGGCTGAGTGCCTCCAACTGCGGGGTAGCCAATTGGATATGCCACGAAGGGGGAGAAAGTGTTGCCTTATAGGCGGCGCACCAGAATGGGGTACAGGTGACTGTGGGAGCCCTGGATCCAGCCACTTTACTATGTTGTGCCTCGGTTTCCCCATAAGTAAAAGGGAGATATTCAGTCTGACTTCCTCTGTAAGCACTTCAGATGGTAACAGCTAGGCATTCAGAAGGATCTTTGGGGGGCTCAGCCCTCTGAAAATCAGGTCTCAAAAGTGAGCAGCCCAACTCTGACATCTTCGCCGCTCTCGTGTGGATTCCCGCCAGCTGCCAACGCTATTTTACAGTTTTAGACAGTGTCAGTCCAATTCCGTTGCCCGCGCGTGGCGGGAAAGCACTGGCAGATTTCTCTGCCGCCGGAGTCAATGAAGGGGTAAAGAATAGCCGGGAAAACGTATTTGGGCGCTGCTAGGTTTAACTCTGTCTGCTGGATTGCCGTCCCGCGTCTGTTTCTGGCTGTTTCGGCCAGGATGGCAGTCTTGTAATAGGATTCTCCCATATTAATATTTTAAATGAATAAATAAATATCTGATGAGAGATACTGTGCATCTTGACAACCTTTTCATAAAATCTGGGAAGGAAAAAAACCCTGAGAAAATTAAAGGAAAGATTGAAACTGTCCGGATGATTTATTTTTCTCTGTGCTAAATTCTCTCGCTGTGTCTCTCCCTCGATAGGCTCAATATAACAATCTATGTTGTAAAGGCACATATATTCCATCAGATCATTCATTTCATAAAGACCATACGCTCAAGCCAGCACACCGGGTTCTGATTTCATCAGGGCCGATAGCTGTAATATAAATAATAATTGAATACTGTAGTCAAGAAGCCCTCCAGCTGTATGCGATCACTTTATTTGTCCCTAAATCTTTTTCAGGAAATACACCAGGTGTTTTCTGAGGGTTTGGCTTCCTCTCCCCACCCCAAGGCCGCATGTTACAAAGCAAACCTCTGACAGCCAGGCGCCAAGAAGACCACGTAGCCTTATTGTCAGTGAGAAAGTCGTGCTGAAATCGCAAGGTTCTGGAAAGAAAAGGGCTTCCCACGTAGATCAATATAATCGGTTGCTGTAAGACATTGAAAAGGCATTCGAAAGGCACAGCTCGCGGCTGAGATGTAATATTATTCACATCATTAGATCTATGAAATTCCACTCTGAGCAGGGATTAGTGCTCGACGGATGGTCCAGTCCGTTAGGCCCCTCACTGAGGCTTTGAACTGAATTCCTTGGCAAGCCGCTTAGCCTCTCTGTGCCTCAGTGTCCCAGGTGTAAACAGGAGAGAATATCCTATATCACGGGATTGTTGAGGCTGTATCTAGATTACTTCCCTCTTTCGACAGAGGGATGTAAATTAGGCACTTCGAAATTGCAAATGAAGCCGGGACTTGAATTTCCCGTGCTTCATTTGCATAATCACATCATGGCGCTCTTTCGAAAACGCGCTATTTTGAAAGTAACGCCGCGGTCTAGACGCGGTTCTTTCGAAAAGGGAAGGCTTTTTTGAAAGATTCTGTAAACCTCATTTTTTGAGAGACTAACAAGAGATTGGGTAGGGTTGTGAGAGCTACGGATGCAAAGTGGTAAATATGAGCTAGATATACCGTATATATTCGGACATAAGCCAGTTCATTCATAATCTAACCCCCCCCTACCAATTTACAGAAAAAAAGTGTTAAGTCAATGACCCGACTCCATATTGCTGGGTGTGCAAACTTCCAGTCCTAGCTCGTCAGTATCAGCATGGGCTGAGGGATGTGCAGGCTGCAGGCACGGAGCCTCTTAGCTCCCATTGGCTGGGAGCAGCCAATGGGAGCTGAACGGCTCCGTTCCTGTGGCCAGCATGTCCCTCAGCCGGTGCTGCTTCCTCAGCTCCCACTGGCTGCTGTTGACCATTCCCAGCCAATGGGAGTTGAGGACGCAGCGCGGGCGAAGGGGCGTGGTGGCCATCACTTCCCGCTGCTCCCGTTGACCCAGAATGGCAAACGGCAACGATTGGGAGCTGACAGGCTCCATGCCTGCAGGTACATAAAACATCCTGGTGCGCCAATGGTTTGCGGGAATTGAAGTTTGCCAACCTGTCCCCCAGTGGAAAAAAATGTGACGCACAATGACCCGATCATAAGTCGATTTCCTGCTCTTCACAGCATGTTTTTTTTCACACCCCCCCCCACATTGGCTTCTGATCGAGTGTATACGGTAATTCTGAACTGATTGGCGCACAGAACGCGGCTGTCAGAGTTGACTTACGTCTGTTCTCCCTGAGTCAGTGATTAAAACTCCCCAGTGAACTGGCCATACTGAGTGCTTTTTGGCATCCCACCCATGCTGCCTGGCTTTGTGGCTCCACTCACATCCTTGCACCTTTCATGGCGTTAGTCCCAATTTACACTCGTGTAAGCAAGAGAAGAACTAAACCCAGCCAAATGGTTTTTTAATTACTTTTAGCGTTAGGCTGGGATTTTCAACGAGATCTCAGGGAATGGGGGGGGGGAGACAGGGGACTTCCGCTGACATTCTGTGGATTTGGGGTCAAAAACGGGAAACTTTTTCATGACAAACCTTTATCATCCTTTTCATCAAAAAAGTCTAGGTCTGAAATATCTTGACTCGCTCCCGGAGTTGGACACTTAACTCTTTTGGGTGCTTTTGGGATTCCTAGCACTTGCTAATCTTTTGATGAAGGCATCAGTTTAGGGTGTGCATTGGTTTCTATTTCTGGTATTCTTTTCAAGAGTTATGAAAGCAAACGACTCATTCTCTAGCACTTGTGTGCTTGAATGCCTGGAGAAGAACTCTTATTAGATTCGTTTCTATGCCACCCTCCCACCCCGACACATTTTATGCCCCTCTAGAAAAATGATGGGCATTATCATTCACCATGAATGGAAACATTTAAAAACAAAAGCAGCCAGTTTATTTGCGAATTTAAGGTTGTCTGTTTTGCCTGATCAAATACGGCAGGAAACATTATATCAATCTTCTTATGTTCAGTATGTTATAGCTTGCGAGTGGGTAAATAGTACTGTGTGTGGGAAAAGGTGAACCACTTCAACCAGTTCCCATAACTGTCTGATTCCCAAGATAGTGTATATATGGCTGATTCTGTTATATTATTTGTACATAGAACACTATCTACATTATCCTCTGAACTGCTCTGTAATCAGACGTGTTTTTGCTCTTTGAGCTCGAATTAATTTTTCCCAAATATTTATAGCCTGCAAACATTTTTATCCACCCACATAATTCTGAGATTGACAGACAAGCTGCTGTTTGGCAGGTCTGACTTATTTTCATTGGCACCAGAGAGAGAGAAATTGTGTGTGTGTCTGTATTAAAAAAAAAAGTGACATTTCCTAACAACTCTTCTGCATGCTCGCCTTTGCAACCACAATAATGTTTTTAACACATTTTCTGAATGTATTTTCTAGGTATGTTTAACACAAAAATACAGTTTTTTCATATGAAGCTGGAACAGGGAGTTATATGGGCCATGTCTACATTAGGAAATAATTTTGAATTTACTAAATTCGACTTATGGACTTCTGGGTTATCAAATTCAAACGTGTGTGTCCTCACTGTGGGAAGCATCAAAATTAATCTGAGGCAGGCTCCGTTAATGTGGTCACACTACCTCGGACTCAGAGTCCCAGGAAGCACTCTGGAGATCTGCAGGATACATCCCGGAGGCCAATAAGTTCAAATTAGCGGCACTGGAGCATCCACATTAACGTTATTTTGGACTTACAAGTTTGGAATTAGTGTTTTTCCTCATGAAAAGCAGGAGTACAGAGTTCAAATTCCACAGCCCCTTATTCCAGAATAACGGGCTTGATAGTGTGGATGCATCAGTTACAAATTCGAACTTCCGGGGGTTATTTCGGACTAAGGTCCTAATGTAGACCAGGCCATAGAGAGGATTAGCAGAACTTAAAGTAACCCCGCAGGATTCCTGCATTTGTGCTGGTTTGGCAGCATTTTGCCTCACATCTTCATGTTCTTCAAAACAAAACTCGTGAAGGGTATTGTCACACAACGTGTGCCCCCATCCCCTCAGAGATGCCTTGGTGGCAACTGTTACCAATTGTTGGAGGTTCTTGTTTGAAGGGGACAGCTGAGGAAATGTTCCTATGTTGTGCCCACTGCGTGAATGTGTCTATTACCTTGCAGGGCCTTGTAAGATGTCTGTTGAGCGAGTGCCTGTGTGGAATACAGATGGAGAGGAGCCAGGCCTGTAGGCATTGCATGTAGAGCCTGGCATGTTTAATGACTAATGTCGTCACCCCAAGGGTTGTAGGCATGTTCAGTGGATGCTTGTGGGCCGTCTCTCACTGTTGTGAAGGTAAGAAAGCATTGTTGGGGAAGTTGTGCTGTTGCCGTGATACAGTTGAGTGTGCCCCGATGAAGCCCAACTGTTGGGTGGGTGTCTGAGTGGATTTCTGAAGGCTGGTTTGTAACTCTAGGTCCTCAAATATAGTTATGCTGGTGTGAGAGGCATCAATTGCTACCTGGTGCGTTGGTCCTTTTAGAAGGCCATCGACTAAGTAGGGAAAGAAACAGCAGGCCTTTGCAGGCAGGGGGTGATTGGTGACAACCAGAGCTTTGGAAAACACCTTCGAGGGTGATCAACTGGCTGAAGGGAAGCGGTTCCCTAGAGCGAATCTCAGGAACTGCCCATGTGTCATGGTAACATGAAAGCAAGCATCCTGTAGGTTGAGGGCCAAGAGCCCTTTTCCTGATTATTGATGCTAGAGCCACCATCTTGAACTGTAGTGTTCTCATAAAGTTGGTGTTTTTTAAATCAATACCAGGCCTCTGAGGCTTTGTCTAGACTACATAGAATTTTCGAAAAGAGGATACACCGATTGGCATATCTTCTTCCGATCTCACTTTCGAAAGATGATCTTTCGAAAGTGAAAGTAGTCTGGTTGCGTTTTTTTCAGGAAAAAACCCTTTTTTGAAAAAAAAACGCTGTTCCTTAAAAAAGGAGGTTTACACGTTTTTTCAAAAAAGGGTCCCCCCCCCCAAAAAACCACGTCCAGACTACTTTCACTTTCAAAAGATCCTCTTTCGAAAGTGAGATCGGAAGAAGATATGCAAATTCCGCAGGAATTTGCATATCCCCTTAGAAAAAAAAACCCACGTAGTTTAGACGTGCCCTGAGTAAGAAAGTACTGCGACTAAAACCCTCCACCCCTGTGCTGGGCTGGTAGGGGTTCCATGACACCTAACTGTGGGAGACGGTTTGTTTCCTGCTCTAGCAGGGGATTGCAAGAGGGGTCACTGAAAAAGGTTCAGGGAAGGCGGGGTGTGTCGGTGGAACAGAGATAAAAGGGAGTGAGTAGCCCTTCTGGATAAGTTCCAGAATTCATTAGTCTGTGGTGATGGTTTTCCAGACTGGGTAGAATGGTGACAAAAGGGCTGGAGACTGGATTGGAGACTGTCGGGTTATTGTGTCCATGATCAACACTTCAGAAAGTTTGCCTCCAAGCGGATAGTTAAGATCTAGATGACTGACCTTGTGTTTGTTGGCATCTCATCCACCTCTGTTTACAGCATTGATCATAGTGTCTTTGAAGCTTGGGTGCATGGGGCCAGTCTGGAATCATTGATTATAGAATTTGCCGCTTCTTTTTGTTTGCCGAGACATAGATGCTCTGTGTCTTTATTGTTGCCCAGGAGTCCTTCAAGGTATGCAAGGACATGCCCACGCTCTCTGGAAACAATCTGTGGCCTTTAGAAGATAGGTCCTCTACAGTTGCTTGAATTTCCTTGGGAAACCCAAAAAACAGGAGCCAGGAAGCCCTAGCCATGGCTATGGACGTAGTGATGGATTATGCCACCATATCAGCAGAATCGAGAGAAACCTGCAGGGCCATTCTGGCAAGAGAGGGAGCCTTCTGCAATGCTGCCCTTGTTTTGCTCTTTTTTGTCTTCTAGAAGAGGTGCAATGAAGGTTGACATGTGAGAAAACATGTCGTCTGTGTACTTGGCTAGGATGGCCAAGTCGTTGGAGATGCGAAATTGGACGGTGGACGATGAGTAGGCTTTCCTTCCGGAAAGGTCTAGCCTTTTCTGGCCCGTATTGTAAGGGTTGGTTCTCAACTGATGGTGCTTCCTCCTTTGATTAACCACTTCTACCACCAATGAGTTTGGGATAGGGTGGGCGAACAAAAACTCAGCCCCCCTAGCCAGTACGGAATATTTCTTGTCGGATCTCTTACAAGAAGGTGCAGCCATGACTGGCGTCTGGCAGACAATGTTTGCAGGGTCTGTAATGGATAGCACAACCTGCTGATGGAGAAGCGTGGAGATCACTGTCAGTGTAGGCTGTCTCTCTGGTAGCTATGCCACTGATTTGTCAAGGGAATCAGCTACCCATTTGAACAGATGCAGAAAGGATCTGAAGTCATCTCCAGATGTGTGTGACAGGGAGGAGGAGGTGGGTGGCAGCATTATTGTTTTGTCTGATGACAAAGAGGAAATATGGATCGGTGGGAGGGTATCGCCTTCAGGCACATCCTCAAGTTCTTCCTCCTCCAGCATTGCTGAGGAATCTGGAGCAGGTTGCAAAGGTGATCATGTTCTGCACCCGGGTGGGTAGTGGGGCCTGATTTCTGGGCCCCTTATAATGCCCTTGGTACTTAGGCCCAGTTTGGTGGCGTGGCCACGGGAGGTGGCATCCATAGTGGAGTCTGCCAGCCTCTTCCAGCCAGAGATGTTTGGTGCCACTGGGGTTCAGATTTGGCAAGGAATGGCCAGGGGATGTACATCCCTTCCTCACCTCTGGAAAGCAGCTCGCTGCACTGTCTTGGAGCAGTGGGTGGTGCCGTTGTGCTGCTCAGTGCCTGGATTTTCTTCGGCTCCACCGGCGCAAAGCTAGGAGGTTTGGCTTTGGTCCATGCACCTCCATGAGAGTTAGACCACACCAGGCCTTTAGCTGCTCACGATGTGTCGGTACCGGATGTTCCCAGTGTCTTGTGGTTCGGTGCTCTCAGGGCCTTTGGCATCTGGGCAGACTTTGCGGTTGGAGATCACTTTTTTGGGGCAGGGGGGACAACTCTTGCTGTGGTGAAGAGTGAGATCACTTGTCAGGAGCAGAGTCCTTTCTGAGGAGGATCCTGTGTCTGAGGCAGCTGTGGATGACCATCAGCCAGGAGGACACCGAGTTGGAGGCTGGTTTGAGGGATTTCTCTGAGATCCCTAGCTGCCCGTTTCTTGCAGCGGGGATACTTTTGAGATAAGTAACTCCCCAGGTAACAGACACCTTGTGTGTGGTCATTGCAGACCGGTACAGACAATCTGCGAGGCATCTCTCAGAGGTTGGCTATGTTGAACGCAAGAACGGGGAATAAGCCTGTACTCCTGTCATTGGGAATTACCCAGCTGAGGTGGGGGAATAGGGAGGACTAGGAAATGAAAGTTTGTTTTTAATGGTAAAATAATTAAAGGAGAAATTAAGGAAGAGGGTATGAGCTAGGGAAGAATGGAAATAACAGAACTATCTAAAGCTGCGAGGTGGGTCTGTTGTTCTGAACCAAGTCAAAGGCGGTAGAGAAGGATCTGGAGGACGGTTGTTTGTACTTGGGGTAAATGCTTGGAGCGGCGCAAGATGGCTGCCACGTGTACACGGCCAATCAAGGCTATGATACTACTAATCTCCAATTAGAAGCACAGGGTGCCAAGACATGTAAAGTGGAGCACACTCAAGGGACATGCCTCGAAGAAGAAGAAACATAATTAGTAATCTAAGCATGTGACTCTCGACTTCCCCTCCACAGCATTGGCACATATCTTGTAAAAAAGGGCCAGACGCCATCCTGTACATCTTTGCCTTTTATGGACGGACTGCTCGCTTAATACTCGCATTTGTCTATGCTAAGCGCTTTGGAACCATGCAATAAATACCGAAATACAATCGCCGCACTTTGATGAAGACGAGCAACAGGCGCAATTTACGAAAAAGTCTATGTATCGATGACTTGCGGAACCAGCTGGGGTGATTTTTGGCTGAAACAGGGAGCATTTGGTTGCCTCGTGAGGGCTGCGCACACTAAGGTGGCCGAAAACACGGGCTGCTTAGCGATGCATTTCGCTCCAGAGTCTCTCAAGTGTTCTGCTTTGAAGCAGATGCGCCTCTGGATGGTGTCGGTGCCAAGTTTTGCATAATGTCTTGTGTTCTTTATCAGTACAACAATATGAAATATGTACGAGGACGTTATCGCAGTGGCTAATATGAAAGATTAAACAGGCCTGTCTGCCTGTGTTCCCAAGAAGGGAACAGGGTCTACAGATGGAATCAGAAGACACGGCATCAAATATACAACTGTGGACTTTGATCAGAACATTGGTATCTCTGCCTTCTTGGTCAGCAGCCTTTTTTTTTTTTTTAATTTCCTCACACCAAGATGGGGGCAACAAAGCTAGGTTAGTGACCGTGCTTCTGTAACGAAACCCATCACCAACGTGACATTATGAAGCTCCTCTGAGGTGTCTCCTTTACGGCAGTTGGTGACCGCCTCACGTTTGCGAGTGTAGTTCTCCTCACAGCGCTCCAGGGTGGGCAAGCAGGTCTGTCGGCCCTACTGTACACGCGGAGGACCTGAGACACCTGCCCAGAGGGACCTCCAGAATTGCCAGGCCCCTGGGCAAGGCGGGGATGGGGCCTGGCTCTGAGTTTTCTGGAAGGGGCAGGATTTTGGGTGGAAAGGGCAGGTCTGGGGAGCTCACCTGCCCCTGCAACCCCGTCAGCACCACCTGGACCACCTGGCCAGGGCTCTGCACAGCGTTTTGAAGGGCTTGGGTCCCCAGCCACCGCTGTTGCCACAGTAAAGGCTGGGAGCCCCAGATCCTTTGGAATCACTGGGCCCGGGGACAGCTATGTTCTTTCTCCCCGCTTTGGCAGGCCTGCACGTAGCCAGCATCGAACAGGAAGTCTGCGGCAAAGCAGTGACTTGAACTCATTTACCCAACTTTCAGAGGAGTGGCCTCACGTCACACCTCGGACACACTCCCCCAGAAACCTACCCCTGCAATAAACCCGGTGCCAACGCCGTCCACACATCTACACAAGCAGCACCATCACAGAACCTAACCACAGCAGCCCTCACACCAGGGGCTCATACAACTGCACATCCTCTAAGGCGATCTATGCCATCAAGTGCCAGCAATGCCCCTCAGCCTTGGATATTGGCCAAACTGGACAGTCTCTGCAATAAAGGATACATGGACACAAATCAGATATTCAAAATAGTAACACACATAAATCTGTAAGGGAACATTTTAAACTGCCCAGGCACAAGCTCCCGCCTGCCTGCTTTAACCCCTCCCGGCCAGTGGGGGCAGTTGCTCCACCACAGTGGTGCACATCCACACATGCCTTGGTGCACGTAACAAAATGTACTCCACACCAAGATGGGGAAAAAAATTAGAGGGAACATTGGAGCCCGTTCCTTTCGGCAATATGAATAGTTCCTGGGTGCTACTTTGGAGTGCCCTTCCACAGAAGTGCTCCTGCTAAGCCACTCTAGGTTAAACACACGTGATATGTGGCTCCCAATAGAAGAGGAGCAAAACCAAGATTGAAAGGCTGCAGCATTTGGGCCAAGAGCAACGTCCGGTGAGTCCCTCATGATGACAGGAAAGGAACCTGCAAATAGGTCTAAGGGTCTGGGCACTGGTACCAAAAGGCACAGCGCCCACACCAACACACAGGTGCTTCTCGATACTCTGGGAACAACCTGGACTCCTGGGTAGCACCGTAGCCCTGGGAAGAGAAGGAACACTGCTAAGAAACCCGCCCTCTATCAATACTGTAGGGCTGCAAGCTTGTGGGTTAATTCTCGTACTGAAATGAACCTTCTTGACTGGCAAAAGGGACCGACAGAGGGATTCACTCATCCCCGCAAGGTGAGAAAGTGCACGCGTCCTCCTTCCGCAGTGCGGCTCCGTAGTCGAGCGAGACTCCAAAGAGAGGACGTGACATCTCAGGCTGTGCGTGCGTCCGTCTGTCCACGTAGCCCCGTCATGGCACGAGGACACATTGATCACCCAGCTAACTCTGTTTCATTACTTTCTGGCAGCTTGAACGGTTCTCCCTGTGTGTTCGGGGGTAAAAGCCGACCTGACGGAGCAGGGGTCTATGTTCGGAAGCCTGCCAGTTAGCTTTGATTGAAAATTGTGCACTGCAAGCCCCTAACCTGAATGCACCTAACGGGTCTCAGATTGGCAGAGACGCCCCCCATTTCCCATTGCGGGGCAAGGTGCCGAACGTGCTCGGCACACTTGGAAATCCCAACAGGTGCCTCTGCGCGCCTTGAAGCCCCTCAACACCTTTGAAAAACTGGCCCATGGCCCATTCTGAAAATCAGATCGAGAGTCTTCAATCAAAGCACAGAATCACAGAAGATTAGGGCTGGAAGGGACCTCAGGAGTCATTGAGTCCAACCCCCTGCTCCAAGCAGGACCAATCCCAACTCAATCAACCCAGCCAGGGCTTTGTCAAACCGGGGCTGAAACACCTCTAGGGATGGAGATTCCACCCCCTCCCTAGGGAACCCATCCAGTGCTTCCCCACCCGCCTAGGGAAATAGTTTTTCCTAATATCCAACCTAGACCTCCCCCACTGGGACCATGGCTCCTTGTTCTGTCATCCGTCACCACTGAGAACAGCCTCTCTCCATCTCTTTGGAACCCCCCTGTTCAGTACAGGTTGGACCTACCTGGTCTGGCACCGTCAGGACCTGACCCATCCCAAATGAGGGAATTTGCCAGACCAGGGGAGGCCCCATGCCACTAGCGTCCCAGGACACTGTCCCTCTCCCTGGCTGGCTCCGCTCCAGCTCCACTGCCACTGGGCTCCCGCCCTGCAGCTACATGGCTTGGGCTCCAGCATGCTCCCCAGCTGCCGCGGCCCCGCTTCTGCCCCTCCCAGCTGGTGTTCCTGGGGGCAGGGCTCCCCGGAGACAGGGCTCGCCGGTCCCGATGGTGGGGCTTCCTGCTGCCGGACTCCCGATTGTCTCGCACGCTGACACTGCACTTGTCCTGGTTGAGTCTCATCCGATTTCTTTTGGCCCAAACCTCTCATTCGTCTAAGTCACTCTGGGCCCTGTCCCGACCCTGCCGCATATCGACCTCTCCTTCCAGCTGAGCATCACCCATGCACACGCTGAGGGTGCCAGCCCTCCGTAGAGATGCCTTTGAAAAGGGTCACCCTACTTCTATTCATGACTCCATGAAATGGGAGCTAGGGAACCGTGCCTGCATTAAGCACTGGTGAAATTAAATTAACATTGCAATAACGGTGCAAAGATCCAGCAATGACCGACGGGTAGCCCTCCTGTGCCTTCAATACGAGCGTCCCAGAAAGAGCTCATGCTGTCTGTTATGACAGCTACAGCTCCCCTGTTCTGAAGGCTGGAGGGGAAGGCAAATCTCACTGATTCGGAGAGAGTTTTGGAGGGGTTGCCACATCCTGAACCACTTGTAATGCACTTCGAACATGCACAGCGAGATTATCACATTGGGCCTGGCTATTGTGAATAATAATAAGAATAATTAATAATGTGGAAGGAAAGGTCCCACTTTCATAGAGGGTTTATAGAAATAAGTCACAGGCCTCTGTAGGTGCCCACTCAAAGAACTTAAGCTAATGCTTAAACTTAAGCACATGAATAGTTCCATTGATGGCAGTGGAAGCTAGTTCCAGCCTAACCACGTGAGTTCTTGGGGGCTGCAGAGTTTTCCTGCCGAGTTCATTTCTTTCCCTTTGTATTAAACTGGGAGTGAATAGTCGCTCCTGATCGTCAGCAGTTCCAGTTTTGCATGTTCTATAACGATGACCCATCAGGACCAAGCATGTGGCTTGGACGACCAAAGGGAGCTGCAAGAACAAGCTTTGTTCCAATGAACACTGGTAAATCCACAACCAGTCTGGAAAAGGGGAGGGGGTAATGGGAGCGGTGTCTGCGTGACACTATGTAACATGCCTGTGACCGGAATCTCTGGTCTCACCTGCCCAAAGCAGCCAGACAGGACAGAATGAAATGGGTTGGTAGTAGTTTAAGCTGATTTTGTAACTTTTACCTATATGCTGGTAACGGGCCACAGAGTCTCACAGGAAGTCAGATGCACTTAGGAAATGAATTTGCTGGAGCAGTGCTACACATTGTTATTCTATAATAAAGAATATTAGCATAGTTCCTAGAAGCCCCAACTGAAATCAGGGCCACCGTGTCTGGGAACTCTAGATACAGTGCTTTCAATCTCAGGCCCTGATCCTGCAGAAATTAACACAAGAGCGTCCCTGTACCCTCTGTCCCTGTGCAAGCTCTCCGGAGAGGATGGAAGATAACTAGGAACAAGGAAACATTCTCATTTCTGCTTTAGGGAGGGAGCAACAGAGGAAAAGAGCGATTGAAAGTCATGTCCAAGGTCACCCAAGACATCCGTACCTGAGCTAGGAATTCATAGCTCCACAGAACACTAGAATCGGCAGGGACCTCGGGAGGTCATCGAGTCCAGGCAGGACCAAGCACTATCTAGATCAGGGTGGGGGAACCTTTTTTGGGTTGGGGGGGCTGCTGCCCCACAGAAAAATCAGTCGGGGGCTGCACACAAATGAGAAGCAAAACAACAACCACAAAAAAACCCCTCACTGAGGTGGTCACTGACTGAGAAGGAGACAGACTCCCCACACCAGAGCCAAAGGGGGCCCAGGCTAGTAGATTGTGTGTGCCGGAGCAATCGCGGTGGGATGGCGGGGGGGCTGGAGTGTCAGCGCAGGCTCCCCAATGCTGGGGGGAAGCCCTGAGCCTTGGGGGCCAGATCCAGGCAAGCTGGGGGCTGCATCCGCCCAGGCCTTAGGTTCCCCACCCCTGATCTAGATCATCCCTGACAGATGTTTGTCCAACTTGCTCTGAAATATCTTCAATGATGGAGATTCCACAACCTACCTAGGCATTAAACTGAATAAGCATCTCCCAAATCCACCCCTTCTGAGACCCTTGGGCACAGCTCCTCAAGACTGTGGGGCTTAGCTGCCTAGTTCCTTTAGGGTCTGGACCTCTGTCCTGCCTCCTGGGGATAGAAATGAGTCACCCAATCAGGGGATGAAGACCATGCCCTGACATTCAGCCAGTGGTTACTGGCGCAGTGAAGCCCACGAGCAGAGAAGATGCTAAATCTGGTGAGTAAATTATCCAGAGTAATGTATTAGGACTGATCCAAACCTGGAGCCAGAAATTTAAAAACCAAATGTGGCCTGAGCTGGAATGAAAATGCAAGCTGCCACCGACTGGGAATACGGACATTGTATTTTAAAAACACACATTCCGCTCTGGCTTTTCAAAGGAGAATGGATGAGGTGTCCCCGAGCGCCCCAGGGGCCTGCCACCTCGCTGGCCAGAGAACTCTGGCTTCAGCTGGGACCCCAGGACTGCCTGGTTCCCAGCTGTGGCAGCCTGCCATGTGGGCTATGAGGGAAACGGGCCATTTGGCGGGGACCCAGGAAGGTTCCTCCAGTAGGAATGGTCCCATGGAAGACGTCAATTTCGTCAAAGCCTCATGTTTCCAGCAGGGGGAAGAAAAAAAACCTTCCATCAGAAAATTTCCACCCAGCTCTATAAATGAGTTGCTCAGCTGTACTGACTGGGTCTTACCCGAGTGCCTACTTCCTTCATGCCTGAGGGAAAGATAAGGTATTGAATTATACAGTTCACTTCCCAGCACTATGAATTCTTAATCTTCTCCAGTTATTGGGTCAGATCCTCCGCTGGCAAAAATCAGCATAGAGCCATTGATTTTTGTCCGTGTCCTGCCCCGAGCTTCAGTTTCGCTGGATTTCACTAGATTTAACTTATTTTACCAGCCGGCGTGCTCACCACTGAGAGTTGATTTGTTTTTGTTCTTCTAATTAATACGCTCTTGGTTCCACTGGCATAAAAGTCCTAGCCTAGACTTGATTTCTGTAGGCAACTTAGAAATAGAGTCTCTGCTTCTATTTATTTTTTAAATCATGTGAAGCTGAACTGTCCTTTTGCAAAGTTTCGTATGGCTCCGGGAAAAGAAAGGTGATGCGAGGCGAGAGATCCTTTTCTTTTCTGATCTAATTTAATAATGCAAATTTCAAATGGCAACAACACATTTTATTAGATAGGAGCTCTTGCTATCTGCCCATCAAAATGTTATGAAGTCCTTTAATCATTAATAAGGGTGTGTAATAGCCACGAAGAGAAGACAATGACAAGACCTGACTTCTGTGGGTGGTTATTTGACTCTCCAGCCCTCATGCTACTGCGATCTACCTGCCCATCTGCTGACCAGGTGATAATACCAAAATACATAATAATAGTCCACCAACAGCAATAAATCCCAACGCAGCAACTGGGAAAGTTAATGTCATTTCATCAAGATCTCAGCCTCTCCTTAGTACCCCTGCCCTCCTTGGCACACTGAGATTTGGACAGGTTGGACCTCCCTGGTCTGGCACCCTTGGGACTGACCCGTCCTGAATCAGGGGAGGTCCCCTGCCACTGGCCACCCAGGACACTTCCCCTCCTTTCAGCTGGCTTCACTCTGGTCCTGTTACTTGGGCTTGGCGCCAGCCCGCTGCTGCTGTGCCCAGCTGGGGCTCCCCGGGGACGGGGCTCACCTGTCCTGCTGCTGCCCACTGGCACGGGGCTCCTCGGGGATGGGGTTCCTGATGGTGGGAGTCCCCACCACTGGACTTCCGACCGGCTTGCACACCCAGGAACCCAGGGTTCTCTGGTCCAGCAACATCCATGATCCTGCTGGATGTTGCCAGACCAGAAAGACCCAGATTTAGGAGGTTCAACCTGCATTATACACTTCCCCTTATACAGAGGACAGGCAGACCCAAATTACGGCTCTTCCCCACATGTGGGGGAATGACTTCCATGTTGCCACTGATGAATAAGTGATTGATCATTTCAAAAGCAATACATGAGGACCTGGAAGTCTGGTTGACTGGTGATAGGATACACAGTGTTTCCAGTCTTGGGTCAAATCCCTTTCAGATCAATGGCGACTCAATGTCACCACCCCCGAAGGTTCATTTGGTTACCCGTATGAAATGAGACTGGGGATATCAGTCCTGGAGTCTCCATCACAAGGGCCACCACGGCAGCAGGCAGGAAAGCCAAGGTGTGAAATGCTCTCACGCCTCTAGACATAGAGGACTGTGCAATTACTGTCTCCTGGGGTTAAGAGAGATGAATTGGAACAGGTGCAGAGAAGGGCCATCAGGTGATCCGAGGAATGAAAAAAACCAACCTTATAAGAGGAGATACAGAGAGCTGGACATAGGAACAAATGGGTATAAACTGACCACCCACAAGTTTAGGCTTGAAATTGGACAAACGTTTCCCACCATCAGAGGCGTGGCATTCTGCTACAGCTTCCCAAAGGTTGCAGTGCAGGCAGGAAATCCAAAGGGCTGCAAGACTGAGCTCGGTAACTTTGTGACAAGACGGCCTACAATGGCATGTTGCCGATCTATGAGATGCTCAGGTCTAAGTGATGCCTTACTTGGGGTCAGAAAGCTATTTCCCCCCAGGGCCAGACTGGATGAGACCCTAGGTTTTTTTGCCTTCTTCTGCAGAATGGATCACTTCCAGATTTAAACGACAGGTTGAACCTCTCTAGTCCGGCATCCTCAGGATCTGACCGGTGCTGGACCACAGGAGGTCAGTATTGTCTAGCAGCATGACCAACACTTCCACTACTTGCTGGGCTCTTAGAAGACATTTTGGGGTAAATTAGAGCTAAATATCAACCCAGAACTCTGAGAGCCAGGACTGGTGGCTGCAAACAAACTTTATGGGACTGCAGGAAACTTGGCCATGCCCATGATAAGTGGACATCCAGCTAACTAAATTCACTCCGGACCATGGATGTTGCAGGACCAGAGAGTGCCAGACTGGAGAGGTTCAACCTGTAGTGTAAATGGTGGATTCTCTATAACTTGAAGTTTTTAAATCAGGGCTACTCAACTTTGGAAGCCCTGGGGGCCACAATGATACAGCACATGCCGAGGGCCGCAACTTAGGTGTGGTTGCATATACATAGACTCATAGACTTTAAGGTCAGAAGGGACCATTATGATCATCTAGTCTGACCCACTGCACAATGCAGGCCACAGAATCTCACCCACTCTCTCCTAGAATAATCCTCTCACCTATATCTCAGATATTGAAGTCCTCAAATGGTTTAAAGACCCCAAGATGCAGAGAATCCTCCAGCAAGTGACCCGTGCCCCATGCTACAGAGGAAGGCAAAAAACCTCCAGGGCCTCAGCCAATCTACCCTGGAGGAAAATTCCTTCCCGACCCCAAATATGGCGATCAGCTGAACCCTGAGCATGTGGGCAAGACTCACCAGCCAGACCCCCAGGAAAAAGTTCTCTATAGTAACTCCTATCATCCCACCATTGGCCTATTTTCCACTGATAGTGAAAGGTCAATTAATTGCCAAGATCATGTTACCTCATCAAACCATCCCCTTCATAAACCCATCTAGCTTTATCTTGAAGCCAGATAGGTCTTGCAAATATATATATGCAAATAGCTTCTTTCACTCTGACGGGCATGCATATAAAGATTAAGGCAAGACTTCACAACACACAGGCCCCATTTAAGTCAGTTCTGCTGATATTAATAAAATGCAATATTTATCCGATTTCCACTTTTAAAGAGCAATGGCAGTCCAGGAATTTAACCACTAAAATGCATATCAACAGAAGACCATTATATTGACTACTTTTTTGTTTTGGCTTCCACCTGTGGGCCATATGTTCAGCCCCACGTAAACCCAAACCGCACTGCAGGCTGCAAACAAACGAGCCACGGGCCGCATGCGGCCCACGGGCCATGTGTTGAGTAGCCCTGTTTTAAATCATATTTTGAGGACTGCAATAGCTTAGCTGGAGGCTAGGGAGTCTATTACAGGAATGAGTGGGTGAGGTTCTGTGACCTGTAACATGCAGGAGGCCAGACTAGATGATCATGATGGTCCATTCTGGCCTTAAAGTCTATGAGTCCATGGTCCTTCAAGATCAGCACTGAAGAATACTTTCAAGGTAGCATGAGGAAGCTTCTGTCCCCTCGATCTCTGTTTTGTGGCTAAGGAGAGGTCTTCATTCTCTACAAGAACCACGTCCTGCAAGCTGCTCAGCAGGGTTTTTTACGGTCCTGTTTGGAAGTCCATTACTGTGTGGCATGCCACCGCAAAGCACCAAGGTTGTTCTGTTGCATCTTAAATTAACGTATTCTGGAGAGAGTCACTCTCAGGACACATATGTCTCTGTCTGTAATGCAGAACCCATTACAGAGCTGTGCTTACTGGGTCCAACTGGCTTCAGAATGATTAATTATTATTATTAATGGTATTATAGTAGGGTTTGGTGTGCTGTGTTGTGCTAAGCACTGCTTCTAAAAGCAACTGGCATGTGATCTGGCTCTGAGCGGATGCAATTAATGGCACTCAGAGGTAGTTCTTTCAGATTATTCCTGCTTTCTGACTAGTTTCTACTGTACTGAGGATTTTCAATTTTCAGTGTTTATATTATGCAAATTATCATTTATTTTTAGCAGGTAAAAAATGCATTTACATTTTTCCTGCCTTAAATAAACCAAAAATCAGTTTTGATTTATAGTAAGTTTTATACCACAAATTGAAAACAAGGGGAACATGATACGGCAGCAGGATTTCAAATTAACCTCAAATGATGAGAGGCATTTGAAAAAGAGCAACTTCCCTTACCAGACTGAAAAAAGCACACACACCAGAACTCTGTGAGCCAAATACACCATTTAAAAAAATGTCGTTACTGTCAGTCAAACAAGGAGCTCAGAGGTATTTACCAGTTGCAAATTTTGGCATGCTTAAATGTCTTCTTTGCTGATTGTTTATTCCAGCTGACCAGTTTTACTTGAAAAGGGGAAACTCTCTTCATGTTTTCCATCCACAGAGAGTTTGGAGAGTTCATAAGTTTAGGCCAAAGGAAGGGCAGGGGGCATTCAATCACCTAACAGGCCACAAAATATCATCTGTTTATCCCTATATTGAGCCCAATATCTTCTGTAGGACTATAGCATCTCTTCCAGAAGACGATCCAGTCTTGATGAGAAGACACCAGGGACATCTCTACACTATGGGGAAGATCGACACTGTTGTGATGGATCTTCAGGGGTTCGACGTAGCAGGTCTAGTGAAGACACGCTAAATCAAACTCAGAGGGCGCCCCTGTTGGCACCGGTACTCCTGCTCCAAGAGATGTACAATCTACTGCTTCCCTTGGTAGCTTGTTCTACCCTGAGTGGTTAAAAAAAAGTGTCCTTAATTTCTAATTTCATCATGTTTTGCTTTAACTTCCAGGAACTGGTTGATGTTATGCCTTTCTCTGCTAAACTCAAGGTTGTTTAGTACCCAGTATTTTCTCCTCATGAAGGTATTTTTAAAATGCAGATATAAAACATTTTGTATTTTCTTTGGCGTCATGGAGGTGTGTGGTCACCATTCGACCTGAAAGGGGTTCTTGAGCATTTTTTATGTGATGCATGGTCATTGGGCATTTCTTCCCAAGCAAATCAGAGCACAACGTTGAAAAGTCGTATACAAGATGATTTTTTTCAGTCAATTTGCAAGGCCAAGTCGTGTTTACCATCATGCCAGTTGGTCACTGGAACCAAGGATTAACCACTGCTCCTCAAAGCCATGTTCTACCACAGCCTACTGTTGATAGTCAATGGAAATCCATTGACAGGTTGTTTGAGGGAGGCTGTGTGATGTGAAGGGCCCAGGAGGACAACGCAAGTGCAGGCAAGGAGGATGGCAAGATGGGGTGTGCTGTGGAGGTGCTTTGGGGAGAAAGGGACAAGGCAGAAGATAAAGGAAGAGGAAGTGGCAGAGCGCAACACCCGAACAGGAGATGGAAAGAGATAAGGACAGAGTCAGAGCAGTGAAGACCTTGGAAAGCACAAATGAGAATTTAGAACTTGGTGCAAGTTATAATAAGCCTAAGAAAGGATTCAGTGCTGGGGCCGCTGGACAATAATTCTTAGTCCTCCTGTTTTCTTTTTCGGAAAGATGTTCTGACCCCGCAGGCACAAGGAAGGAACCAAGTGACAATAGCCACCACAGCAGCTCCGGACACCTCAGCCCTACCGAATGCACACGAAACCATTCAACATTCCTAAAGCAAGAGTCCTTTGAACATCCTATTCCACAAGACCCTTTGATATTTTGACATTTCATCCTGATCTGGGACAACCACCAATTCATCAATATCAAAATTTCCCGGGGGGTCAAAAATTCCAGACAGCTCTTTTTACAGGCCGGCTTCTTGACCGGGTAGTTCAGTTGGATGTGGTATGCACATAGTGGTTTGGTGTCATCCTATATCCACGTAGATTGCTTATTTAATGTGGTGGTTTGGCTATATACTTCACGGGCTCAGAGACAGATAGGCACACGTTGTACATAATACATTAACCACATTATCTGCAAAAGCTGTTGACGTGTTTTGACTGCTGCCTTCACTAGTTTGCAGTGCAGGTGTTGCATTTAAGTGATCCTTCGTGGGCAGCTGCATTTTTCCAGTGTGCTGTCTGGTTCACATGGTGCTTGCCTTGGGCAGACGGTGTGTCAAATACAAAATAAGGCACGGTGATTTTGAGGCTAAATACTGCAGCCTCCAGGTCCACAGGTGAAATGTGCTTGTGGCCAGAAATGTTGGACTGGATCGTGGCTGGGAATACACCCAGGCAGGAGAAAAAACTCTCCTTATATGAGTTAACTGGCTATTGAACCCAGTCAGGGTTACTCAGAACACATGGGCAGGAAACAGGCTCAGATTTCTCTCCATTCCCATTTTATGGGACCTAGACAGCTGAGTCCTCTCGGGGGTGTTAGAATTTGCTGCTGCTAGAAGCCACCCACAATTCACTACTCTCTTCACAAGACAATGGGAAGTGAGAAAGGACGTATGCCTGAGGAGGTCTCTCTTCATCACAGCACCTCCTAGTGCTTCCAGACAATGCACCATCCATCCCTGAAGGGACTAGCCCTTAGACTGGCAAGAAATGAGCATTTGTGAAACATGCACCCCACTAAAACAATTGAACTCCAAACCTCCAGCTCAGAACCATCTCGACACTCTTCGGAGCATTTGTTTTTTAAATGGTGAGTGTCAGTAAAATTTGATTTCACATCACGCCCTCACCTCTACCGAAAAATCTTTCCATCGATAACCAGAATTGACGAGGCAAAAACGCTGCTTGAGAACATAACTCAAGTTTGATGGAAGGCTATTTCCTGTGTCTGTTTTGACATGTGAATTGACAATTTGCTTATAAACAGTTATAAAACTTCAACTTCTTGGATCTCCAAAAATAATGATCATGACTCTACCAGTCTGACCTGCGCATAATTTCCACAACTGTGAACATTTAAATTGAGAAGAAAGGGAAAAAAAAGCTTAAAAAGAAACATCAATATTATCTGTCAAAAATATAAATAAAACAATCCCATTCTGCCAAGCCTACATATGGAACGCAGGAAGATCAAAATCCAAATCCTTCTCAAAGACAAGCTTTAGCCAGATGTATCCAGGGCTATATTTCCAAAAGAGACACCCACACGTAATTGGGACCAGATTTTCAGAGCCATTCGGCTCCCATTTAGACACTTAAGTTGGGAGTCTACTGGAGTTAGAAACCCAACTCCTATTGAATTCTAATGGGATTCAGTTGCTGAATTCTCTTAAACTGTCCTAGATGCCTAAGTCAGAGCTGAGCCTTTTTTTTGACAATCTTTAGGTGCCTTGGAAGGAGCTGTTATGTGCTGGGTGCATTGAAAATTGAAGGGTATGTCCACACAACAATTAAACACTGTGGCCGGCCCACGTCATCTGATCTGGGCTTGCGGAGTCTGGCCGTGGGGCTGTAAAATTGTGGTGTAGACATTTGGCCTTGGGCTGGAGTCCAAGCTCTGGGCCCCAGTGCCAGCTGACATGGACCGGCCATGGGTGTTTAACTCTTGGGTGGACATACCCCTAAAAATCTGCTGTTGCCTTCCTCCCGTTCCCCACGTTCCCTGAGGTCTACGTGGGGTCTGGTCCGGTGAGGCCATACCCACGCTCTCTGTCTTTTGCTGTCATGAGTAAAGCTTTGCCGGCGTAGGACGCCGCACCACTATTTGCAGCCCCGGGGTGCGCTGTGTGATTTCTGAAACGACAGACCCCTCGAGTCAGCACTATGGAGGAAACGAATGCATGTTCTCTGCCGAAGCGTGGCACGATTTTACCTCAGAGCGGCCATTTTGGACGTGCCCCGTGTCCTGCTCACGCTTTGTCAGGCTTTCACCTTCGTCAGCCTAGCTTCAGTGTAGCTGGAAAACGAGGCAACCTGGTAACATTGTTCTGTTGCTGTGACTTCATGGAAAGAACAGTCGGCCCTGCTCCCTCTGTTGACCTTTCCGGAGGATCCCACTACAACGGCAGGAAGGAGCCAACTTACACGAGCACGCTTCCGGTTTAAAAAGGGATGCGGATTTTTTCGCCACGCATTCCGCATGGACTTTCATGAGCTGCATCTGGACATAAGGCCCTTTGCCCCTCTCTGCCATGTGAGCCTATAGAGTCTGTCTCCTAGGAAGGCTTGGGCAAACTAGTTAATAGCTGTGCTGTATTTAGAGCACGGATAAAGTACCACCTTTGGCATGTGATCTGTCCAGAAATCACAAGGGTAGCCATGGCAACCGAGAGATTGGGAAGCACACTGACCATTTCAGTCCTCCCCAGTTTGCAAGGCACACGACCCAGCCTTTAATTCGTGGGCCAATAGTGCAGAAAGGCTGAGCAGTCCGTAGCATGGATCTTATGCTCAGCTGCCTGCAGATGGAATAAACGGTCCCCGTGGAGTACAGTGAAGGTACACTGGTGAGGTCAGACCTGCTGTGTGGTTTAAAGGGTGGCACTCTATCTCCAGGGAACCCTTCGTGGTTATTACAGCCACAAACGGGGACACCGCTGGGCCTCACTCCATGGCAAAACTCCCCTTCTGCCAAGGCCCTACCCCCACTGCCCCTCTCCCATCACCACAGGAAGGTGGGGTGACATGTGGCCCCAGCCCTGCTCCCAGTAGTATGGTGATGGAGAAGGATGCACGACCCCAGTCTCCCCAGCCCCGGAGCATGGGGAGGGCGGGCACTCAAGGGTAGCAACACTCTGCCCCCAGAACACCTACAGTAGGCGTTCGGGGGGTGGAGAATGGGCGGGGCCAGGCTGGCGGTTTGGGAAGGCAACGCCTCCCCCTGCCTATGATACCCGCCGCCCCTGCCTCCAAATATCCTCAACGTTTCGTGTTTCCTACAGCATATGATATTGTTGCTCCCCATTACTCATAGACTCATAGACTTTGAGGTCAGAAGGGACCATTATGATCATCTAGTCTGACCCCCTGCACAATGCAGGCCACAGAATCTCACCCACTCCTGGAATAATCCTCTCACCTAGATCTCAGCTATTGAAGTCCTCAGATGATGGTTTAAAGACCCCAAGATTCAGAGAATCCTCCAGCAGTGATCCGTGCCCCATGCTACAGAGGAAGGTGAAAAACCTCCAAGGCCTCAGCCAATCTACTCTGGAGGAAAATTCCTTCCCGACCCCAAATATGGCGATCAGCTGAACCCTGAGCATGTGGGCAAGACTCACCAGCCAGACCCCAGGAAAAAGTTCTCTATAGTAACTCCTATCATCCCACCATTGGCCTATTTTCCACTGATAGTGAAAGGTCAATTAGTTACCAAGATCGTGTTATCTCATCAAACAAGGCAAAAGTCTGCACCCAGATGCTTGTGAGTAGTCAAAACCACAGAAGGGCTTCATCCAGGAGGCATTTCTCGGGGTCATTATCTGAAGAACGGGTCGGTTTTTTGTTTCAGTCCACATGAATAAGAAGTCCCCGGATCTGGTTGGCCAGTGGTATTGATTCAGTGGTGAAGCAGACTTCAGTGATCCGCTGGAAATCAGAGGGCTTTCAAGCAGAGTTTTTGTGGGTCTCCCGCCGCGCCCTCAAAACAGCACGCCGCTAAAAGCAAGGAAAATGCGTGAGCCCAGCAACAAAGCTAGATTGCACTGAACGCCAGATTTAGGCACACGTCTATTTCTTCCGACAATTTGTGCTGGTTTGTTCTCCTCAGCCACAAGCCGTCTCGCTGAAAAGCAATGCTGGAGATTCCAGCTACGAAAGAAAGACTCCCGTTGGATCAGTACTTGGATCAGGATTGGTCCTGCCTAGAGCAGGGGGCTGGACTTGATGACCTTCTGAGGTCTCTTCCAGCTCTATGATTCTACTTTCCTGGAGGTCTGTGCTCTGGTGCAACCCGCAAGGCCCACTAGCTCGAAGTTAATTCTGAGGCCAGAGCTGAAGCTACTCTCCAGCACTTTCCCCACAGAAGTGCCTTGTGCTATTTTGCTAGAGGGTCGCTGGCTCTCAAGGGTTCAGAACCCAGCCTTCCTCCGACAGTACTTAGAATCAGAGAATCATAGATCACTAGAAGTGGAAGGGACCTCAAGAGGTCAGCAAGTCCAGTCCCCTGCCCTCACGGCAGGACCAAGCACCATCTAGAATGATCATCCCTGACAGGTGTCTGTCCAACCTGCTCTTAAATATCTCCAATGGGGGAGATTCCACAACCTCCCTAGGCAATTTATTCCAGTGTTTAACCACCCTGACAGGTAGGAAGTTTTTCCTAATGTCCAACCTAAACCTCCCTTGCTGCAATTTAAGCCCATTGCTTCTTGTCCTATCCTCAGAGGCCAAGGAGACCCAGAGTAAACAAGCCCAATTCTTTCAGTCTTCCCTCATAGGTTATGTTTTCCAGATCTTTCATCATTCCTGTTGCTCTTCTCTGAACACTCTCCAATTTCGCTACATCTTTCTTGAAATGTGGTACCTAGAACTGGACACAAAACTCCAGCTGAGGCCTAATCAGTGCAGAGTAGAGTGGAAGAATGGCTTCTCGTGTCTTCTCATTAATTTAATGAGTAACAGAGGGGCCATTAATTAGGCAGGGACTTGGCATGACAAAATTGTAAGGACCCGAGTTAGAGGGGGAGCTCATGAGGAGAAAGGAAGCTGCCACAAGATAGTGGGACTGCAGAGAGAGAGAGAGAGAGAGAGAGGAGAACCCTCCAGCAGCGCGGAAAGAAGCTAGCACTCCGAAAAGGGAGAAATGGGGGAAGCCAAAGAAGAGGAGAGGCAGGAAGTAGTTCAGGGAACAACAAGGGGCCAAGGAGGACTGGTTCCCACTGCCCCGAACAAGGGCCTGGAGCTGAGGCCGTGTGGAGAGGGCTGGCTTGGATTCCCCTCGGTACTGCAGCCGAGGGTTCTGGAGAAGCAGTACTACACCTGGGAGACCTAAGGCTGTCTAGCCCCATTAGAGCCAAGAGGCCTCCATCTCTCTATCACCCCGGAGACTACTGAGAACCTGGTCAGAGGGGGGAGCCGCAACAAGGCCGTGCTGAACACCGACTTGAGTGTGGTGACCAGAAGGGCTGATGGAAGTGGTCCCCAGGACGGGTAGGAAGGGGTTTTTCAAAACTACCGAGATGGAGGAACCTGATTCCCATTCCCATTAGGCAATGGGACGGCAGCTTTCTAAAGCCCACCCCAGCCTTTTCATTGTTGGAAGGAAGGAAAAGAGCGAGAATAAAATATACCGTATTTTAGCAAATATAACCCACGGGTTATATTCGTTTTTACAAACCCTGCCCCCCCCGCGGGGTATACTTGGGTGCGGGGTATACAACAATTTGTTTACCCACCTGGTGGTGAGCGCTCCCCCGCCCCTTCCCCCGCTGCACAGCCGCCTGCCTCCGGGCCGGGGGAGCGCTCATCTCCCGGTTCCTGCGCAGGAGTGCTCCCCCCGCCCCTTCCTGCGGCTGCGCAGGAACCGGGGGATGAGCGCCCCCACCCAGAAGCTGGCGGCTGTGCAGCCGCAGGAAGGGGCAGGGGAGCACTCTCATTCCCCCGCCTGGAGGTTGTGCGGCCGTGCGGGACCCAGGGGGGTGAGTGCTCCCCCGCCCGGAGGTTGTGCGGCTCGGGAACCAGGTGGGATGAGTGCTCCCCCATCCAGAGGGTGGCTAATTCCCCCCCCCCGACGCCCCCCCCCCCCAGTTTGAAAAGAAGTCTTGTATACCCTGCGGGTTATACTCGTGTGCGGAGTATACAAGATTTTTTTACTCAAACTGCAAAAACCGTGGGGTATATTCGGGTGCGGGGTATACTCGGGTGCAGGGTATATTTGCTAAAAGACGGTAATCCAGTTACAAGGACGTTTTAAAAACACAGCTGGCAACCTTAGCACTGTGATTTCTACTTCAGTTACTATTACGGCTCAAGCAACATGGTTCAGTGGATGGGGGCATACATTTATGCTCCAGACCTCGGGCTGCTATTCTTAGCTCTGCCACTGACTTGCTGTGTGACCTTGGGCATGTTCTTTTACCTCACCATGCCTCAGCTTTCTCTCCTATTCTTTGTCTGCCTGATCAATTCAGACTAGACACACTTGGGGGTGGGAATAGACTCTTACGGTGTCTAACTCAGAGAAGCACTGATATCCCTCAGCCCCTCTGGGCAGTATTGTATTGCTAATAATAATAAATAGCAAGCACATTAATGCTATTGAAACTTTGCCTACATTATATCTGAACAAGCCAATCAGGGGATCACATTGGCTGGCTTTTCCAAATTACTTGCTGATACAGTTAACTGAGCACGTCGCCAATTAAATTCAACTACTTTATAAAACAATGTTGAGGGTTTTTTTTTTTTTTTCCCAAGCTCCTGGACTAAATTAGTCCTTAATTAGGTCATTTCTTTCTAATTGATTAAAAAATAGGGTTTCAAATTAAAACCGAGCGAATGACTAACATCACACTAACGATATGATTCAAATTTGAAAGGGGGGAGGGGAAATCCATCCAAAAGACCATTATACTGACTCGCAGATCTGTCAGTGAGATGACATTTGGGATTGTTCCCCTCGGAAAATCTATTATTTTGCTGCTTGAAAACGAGGACAAGGATGCAATCAAATGAAGAGGATTAAAGCCCAGAAGAAACAGAATCATCGCTCTGCAGCTGACGACATATCAAATTGTTATCATTTGTATTAGGAGGGCCCACCCTCCTAAGCACTGTGCAAACACAGAAGGAGACAGCCCTGCTCCATAGAATTTGCAGACTCAATAGCCGGTCTGTGGATAGACGGAGGGGCAGAAAGGGGGAGGCTGCCCAGAGGCCTGGTGTTTCAAAAGGGCCCCGTGGCAACGTCTCAGTAGATAAGATGAAGAATAAAGGGGAAAGAACCTAACACCCATCCGAGTGGTCAGAGGCGGACACAGGAATCGAGCCCACATCCCTTGCCCCGTTTATTATGCCACACTGTCTTTGTAGCACCACAAGCTTGTCTCCGTGTCTGCCACAGAGAAGAGCAGCCATTGTACGCAGAACAACTGTAAACCTATCAACGGGAGAAAATAAATGACTCTGCTCTTAAATTATGCTACTCCCTGCCAAGGGATTGAAAGACACTGCTCGAGACTGAAAGCAAGCTAAAAACCCCCAAACCCCTATTCCTGGTCAATGGTAGGGGGAAGAGTTGAGTGAACAGCTAAACCTACGTGGCCAGGCCCTCAGAAGGTATAAGCTGGTGTCTCTATATTGACGTCATTGGCACTATGGTGGTTTACACTGGATGAGAATCTGACCCTTGACTTCAGAGTGACATTCATTTACACCATTTTGACACGCCCGAAAAAGGAAAAGAATACAAGCGGGGGAGGGGGACGACCCCAAACCCTTGTCAAAAGCTTTGAAAACATTTGTGGGGAAGTTTTGATTCATTTTAACCATTTTCAGTGCCGAGGTGAAAGAAAAGATTTCCCTGTGATTTGACTCTAAGCAAAATGAAAGCCACAGTATTCATTTAGAGAGCCCCCCATCTGTCTCTCATTTCTTAACTTTTCCCCTTCTTTTTCAGGGGTGAAAAGGAAAAAAACAAACAAACAAACCCCGAGTAATGGAATTTGGTTTTGCTTCACTTCCAAGCTTAATACACTTTTTTCATTGTCTTTTGACAAATCCATACAATTAAAACAAACGAAACCACGTTGGTTTGCTATTTTGTGTGAGAAATGGTCGCTCTTTTCCAGCAGGCTTAGTTAAAAATAAATATGTGGTTTTTTTATAGCCTTGCTCTCCCATAAAAGAACCCGCATGTGTCTGAAAGACTGAAATAAAACCAGGGATGCCTCTCTGAGCATGGAGGGGTGAGGCCTTGCAGGGCCGTCCCTACCAATAGGCAAAGTACTCAGCCATGTAGGGCACCAAAAAATTTGGGGCCCCAAATTGCCCCAGATTCCATGGTGGTGGCCCAGGCAGCTGCCTGCTACATGTGGAGTGACGCTGGTTCTGGTGGCCAGTCCTATCCCCCACTCTGCCCCCATTTCATCCCTTCCCTTGAGCGACATGGCACGTGAGCCCAAACTCTGCTGCCGCCCTACACTGCTCTTGCCCCGGGGCCCTGAGCGCAGCCACCCCCACTCCCTTGTGGGCACCAAAATGCCTAGGGATGGCTCTGAGGCCTTGCTCAGGAACAAGGTTTGCAAAGAACATAGGAGTGGAAGAGTTGAGAGTAGAACCTCTGGGCTCCTGGTGCATCTTCTGAGAGGTGAAAGGCTCTCTTGAGGGGAAAATAGAACCAAGGAAGTCCTGTTTTGTGCGTGTCCTGCCCAGCGGTTTGGCTCTCCATGTCTGCTTCAGTCTGAGGCGGGACAGTCAACGGACCCTGGAAGCATGCCCCGTGCAGAAGGAAAGTCTCGAAATTCAGGCACAAACCTCTAGCAAGCAATTTTCAGGGGGACAATCATGGTCATGTCTCAAACCCCACTGTTGGGACCAACTGAGTACTCAGCACTTCTGCAAATCTGCCCCAATATTAATAATGCTCCTGACCTTGTATGTTGCAATATACGTGCATGAAAGATGCTCTACAGCAACAACGTGTATTATTATTTGCTCACCTGATTTTAGGAGTAGGCCATCTGCAAGTCACTAATATACAGCATGAACAAATTCTGCCTGACTAACGATGGCCGACTTTTTTTTTGTTGCCTTCTTTATTGACACCTTTTCTTTCCTACCCTCAATCACCTTATACATCTATGTCAACAGGCCTCTCCACAGCTTGCTTTCTTTTCTTAGTAGATCAAACAGTACCGACCGTTTCTCTCATCTCTCTCACTTTTCTCTACTAACCCGGCAACATGCTCAAAGAATGCAGTCACACTTATTGGACTGGATCTTCCTCACATATTTTTTTTTCTTCCGGAAAAACTAATGCCAAAGAAATTGTGAACAATGAGCATTCATTTCATTTAGAAAACTCGCCAAACAAAACTGTCTTGGAGACTCTCATGAATTCATTTTTCAAGCAGTTCCAAAAAGCACTTCACACCTTTAAAATGCCTTTCATTCAAATGATTTAATTCACCTCAGAAATGCATTCAAAAGATCGAATTCACCTCAGAAATGATCAAATTCACCTCAGAAATGCAGCCACCTGAAATGCTACCACTGTGTAATAGTGATACTACAAAAGAGTTTAAGATAGGAAGGGAAGAATGGCCATATAGGACCACTTTCACTGAAAAATATTGCTTTTATGAATGAAAAAATATGGAACTCTAAGTTTTTTGTGTGAAATTGGGTGATTTACATGAAATTGAAATGAAATACAAAACCCTCATATTCTCAGTTTGGATGCTACTTTTCAAATGGTGTGACACAGCATCCACTCACCCTCATACTTTTGAATTTTATAAAATATGTGATTTTTACATAGCTAATTTTTTTTTGTATCCACTCAGAATATGGCATGATGATTGTCCAGGTTGTTGGATGGTCAGATTATTGATAAAAGTGGGAATTTTTTCAACACAAATTTGGGGAGGTTTTTGGTTTAGAAAAATGCTAGTTCATCAAAACTGTTTCTCCCCCCCCCCAGGAAAGTTTCTACACGTCTTCTCTCAAAAACATTTTGGACAAAACTGTTTCAAGATTGCCAAAAACAATTTTGTGTTGAAGTTTTCTAAATAAAAAAATTGGTTTTCCAGTTTTGGAATGATTTTTCACTTTTTAATTTAAGCTAAATACAGTACAAAGCATTTTTAAATTATGTAAACAATTTTTTTTTATTTTCGGTTCATGAACATTGTCAAGATTTTGTTGGCTCTTGGTCAACTGCAAATTTGGGAGATTACATTCTACTTCGTAAAATCCCCCTGACAATTTTAGATTGATGCAGCATCCTTAGCTTCCTGTCACTAACTTTGGTGTGATTGCTCTTACGCACCTTTGAATATAGGCAGAATGTCTGTGGTAGGCGCTATTTTCCCATCTGAACATCAGTGTTACAAACTTGCTTGGGAGAAAAGTAAACGGGAAGCTTATTGTGGTTTCTTTTTATTCTAAAAAAGATCATAAAATGTTGCTGCTTCTAGCACAAAATATTACTTTTGTGCTAAATTCTGCCCTTATCTATATCTATGGTCATATCAAATTCACGGCCACAAAAACCATGTCCCGAACTGTGAAGTCGGGTGTTTATGTGCTTTTACCCTATAACTATACAGATCTCCATGGGCGAGACCATGGAGTGTTTCCCCAATTGGGGTGCCTGACCCAAAAAGGAATTGCAGCGGGGGGGGGGTCCCAAGATTATTTTAGGAGGTTGTGGTATTGCCACCCTTACTTCTGTGCTGCTGCCTTCAGAGCTGGGCTGCTGGAGAGCGGTAGCTGCTGGCTGGGAGCCCAGCTCTGAAAGCAGAACCTCCACCAGCAGCAGTGCAGAAGTAAGGGTGGCAGTTCCCTACCCTCTTCTCTCCCCCCCCCCGCCATAACCACCTTACTAACCCCTCCCCCACAACTCCTTTTTGGGTCAGGACCCCTCCAATTACAACACAGTGACATTTCAGAGTCGAATACCTGAAATCATGGCATTTATTATTTTTTAAATCCTATGGCTGTGAAATTGACCAAAATGGACCATGAATTTCATAGAGCCCAATGCATACTCGCGGGTTACTCTATATAACTCTATGTTCAACTCGAGTTCAACTAAGAACAGACTCTGGCCCATTGGTTCTCTCATATATGCTTATATTTCACTCCAGTCATCTCTCCTAGTCTTTTGTAATCTGCTTTATAATTGGATTCAAATGTATCTTTAATTACACTGGCTAATTTCAGTTCCTAAGTAAACAGGCTGCATTTTTGGGTACCCGCTTAGCATTCCAGGAGACACACAGGGCTGAAGGGCAAAATCTAGAAAGCCACATCACTACACGCTTAGAGTTGTTAATTTTGTGCAGTGATGACTTTGTATTCAGAAAGCAACAGTCATTATCGGTGGGAGGGGAAGCATCATCCTTAATTAACAGTAAGACAGCAGCAGCAGCATACAGTCATGGTTTAATGTTCTGCAGAGTCAATGTGAGACGACCCTTGGAGGCTGTTGGCGTTTCTAGGTTAGATGACGTGAAGATAATATTCTGGTTGTCTGGATTCACTGCCACGGCCGTTCCCAGCCAGCTGCCACTACCTGAGAATGACCAAATTTTCAAAAGATGATTCCTGGCATCTCTTATTTTAGACACCTGCGCAGTGGCTGGATTTCGAGGCAAGTTCAGGGTCTGTGAGGTGGATGAATGGAAGCTGAGCTCTTTCTAAAACCCACAGCATGGTTGAGAACCTGGCTAGGTTTCAGGACGCAGTATGGCAATCGGAATTACTCAAGAGAGCCCTGTGACAACCATGCTCGTAACCCTCTCTCCAGCATTTCCTCAGTGTTGCTACCCCTACGTACCCCCCTCCTAAACAGCCATTCGGTACCACTGTCCAGTCACTACTTTCCAGAACATGGGTAGGGCTTTCAAAAGTCCTCCCCATTGGCCTAACTCGACTCTGAGCAAAGTCAAGAGCTTTGGCCTTGCTCTGCTCCCAGGGAAGACAATGGAAAAGCTTGCCTTGGCTTTAATGGGAGTAGAGTTGAGGCCAGTTCTGAGGTGTTTCTGGAATGCCCACCCTGCTAACACAACACAGAGAGCGGTTGTTTCAGTGGCCATTTCTGCTTGGACACCCCCCCCCCACGGCCATTCCATTCCCAGTCCTACCACCCTACCAGTGGAGCCCCGCAAAGGCTACCCATGTGCTGGTGCGTGATGTGTGCCCCAAGCTGCCCCCCGACTGCATCAGACAGGCCGGGGGGATTACACCCAGCAGGCAGCCCAGATGCACCAGGCCTGGTTGACAGTCTGCCATGGAAGTAGCGTTGGGGGGCACAGAGGGGTCTCTACTGAGGCTATTGGGGTCAGAGCAATGGCTCTAATGGCCCTTCAGGAGTGGTTCTGAGTCCCTCACTGCCCCCCGTGAAACCATACCATGCACAGAGAGTAGATGGAGAGATTTCATTTTTTCTGTCCCGAGTGGCTCTGCACCATGCTCCCTCAGATAGCGGGAGAGATTCCCTACCGCTTCTCTAATTCCCCTGTAAGAAGGGCTCAGAATTTGCCCTAAGTAATAGAAAACTCTTAGGAGCATCAGAATGGCCAATAATGGGTCAGACCAATAGTCCACCTAGCCCAGTTATCCTGTCCAATGCCAAGTGCCTCAATGCAATGAACAGAACTGGGCTATTATTAACTGATCCATCTCCTGTCATCCTGTCCCCACTTCTGGAAACCAGACGCAAGGGACACTGGAGAACATGGGGTTGAAACTCTGACCTTCTTGCCTAATAGCCATTGATTGGTGCAAACTCCATGAACTTGCTTCGTTCTTTTTTAACCCCCATGATAGTTTTTGCCTTCACAACATCCCCTGGCAAGGAGTTCCACAGGTTGACTGTACATTGTGAAGAAGTGTTTGTTTTTAGCCTGCTGCCTATTCATCTCACCGGCTGACCCCTCGTTCTTGGGTTTGTGAAGCGGTAAACACAGAGGAGCCGACAGACTGGGCCCCTGGGCAAGGTGTGGGAGGTTGCTCCACACTCTCAGAAGGGGGTGGAGCCTCCAATGGAAGGGGTGGGGCTGAGGGAAGCCAGCCTTCAGTGCCACCCACAGCGTGCTGTGCGAGGCTCCCCCTCAGGCAGCCCAGAACATGCCGTGGGGTGCTCCGGTGGTCGCTGTGGAGAGTAAGGGGGAGGGGACCTCACAGTGCTCGGGGTGGGGAAAATCGTTACATTTTGCCCCTTTGCTATCAGCAGGTAGTGGCCGTATTGGGTGTATGTACAACCAGGCCTGGCATGTTGTGTATAGTCAGTATAAATACATTACTACATCCTTACTCCACCCGGTGTCATTCCCTCATATTGTAGGTGTTGGATAAAGAGCAAAAGAAACCACCATCACCACCACCACTCATCCTGGAACTAGCCTTCTTGCGGGGCCCGTGGGCTAGCATTCACAAACGGGCTAGCCCCCTCAAGTTCACTAGCAATCAATTAACACACGGGAAAAGGGAAGCAAAACCTTTTCAGGATTGGTTCACATAGCAGAGCCGGGTTAAGGACAGGTTGGACCTCCCTGGTCCGGCGCCTCAGGACCTGGCTGGTTCCAGATGAGGGATTTTGCTGGACCAGGGGAGGTCTCCCTGTGCCCCACTGCCACCGGCCTCTCCCAGGCCTGGTGTTGCTACCAGCCGGAGGCTGGCTCCCCCCTGCCGCTGCCGCACGCCAGGCTTCCTGGTCCTGCAGGATTCCTGGCCACCAGCCCTTCACTGGGACTCTCTTCTCCTGCAACATCCATGCCGGACCACGGATGTTGCCAGACCAGAGAGCCCCAGTTAATAGAGGTTCAACCTGGAGCTGGATTTTCAAAAGCGCTGTGGCAGCATGAGCAAAAGCCGGATTTTCCAGCAAATCGTACCCAGGACAGTGATTGGTGCTAGATGCTGAGGTCATTGGAAGGTTTTTTTAGCCTTCCACGTGTGACCAGCCAGTAGGGGTTGGACTCCCTCTGCCATATGTCCCTGGAGGTCTGTGACACAACACAGTCGCATTTACAGTCATTCGCCACCTCCACAGGCCAACCAGTAATGGATTTTTGCTTCAGTGATGTGATCCGAATCAATGGTTTATGCCAACGAAAGCCAGACCCATGCTAATTTACCCCTCCGCTAATTTGTATGTAGAGGGCCTGAGCTAACGCCCACTTAAGTGCATGAGAATCTTTCCCTCGGCTTTTGCTCTGGCTCACTTCTTTTGGCACTGAATAGGCTTTGCAGTTGGGCTATTGGTGACTTTGTTGAATTGTACACGCCTCCTGGGATCTGCAAATCTGTGCACGTCAGAACTGCCCTGGGGGGCAGTTTTGTAGCTTACAAATTATTGCACGCAATCACTTGATTTTAGTTTCAAAAGAAAATGTTCATTGATTACCTATTTGTGCAACAGTGTTGTACACCTCCATTTGCACGAAAGGTGCATTTCTACGTGTACATATTCTGCACGGGCAGTTGTTTTTCTTAATGGTAACACTTTGCTTGCGGACAGAACAGACATATTACTTGTGTATCTGTACCAGAGCGTGGGTTGCTAACTCTCATGAGGGAACACTAGCTCATTCCAGTAGGCCTGCAGGCTTCCAGTCAACTACATGAAAAAATGGGTCACCAACATGAATTAAGGCCGTACAATCTGGCATTAAATGAGTCACCAAAATTTGTGTGTATAAATGTGTTCTTGGGGGCACTATTTTCAATATTTTGATCAAGATATTAAAAAACAGGAGCATACTGGTAAATAAATAGCGATAATCAGGGCTCGCCAAGCCGCAGTGAGCCCTGCTCGCCAGCCACACTGTCCGGCGTTCTGCGCATGCGCAGATTGCCTGAACCCGGCTCTTCCGGGATGTAATCTACTCGCCACGGGCGAGTAGATTACATAGATTGTCGAGCCCTGGCGATAATAAAATCATACGTTTCAGAGGGGTAGCCGAGTTAGTCTGTAACACGAAAAACTTAAAAAACAACAAATGGTCTGGTATCACTTTATAGACTAACAAAACATGTAGATGGGATCATGAGCTTTCATGGGCACAGCCCACTTCTTCAGATCATAGAACAGGAAGGGACCTCAAGAGGTCATCAGTCCAGTCCCCTGCCCTCACAGCAGGACCAAGCACCATCCACATCATTTCTGATAGATGTTTGTCCAACCTTCTCTGAAATATCCCCAGTGATGGAGATTCCACAACCTCCCTAGGCAATTTATTCCAGTGTTTAACCACCCTGACAATTAGGAAGTTTTTCCTAATGTCCAACTTAAACCTCCCTTGCTGCAGTTTAAGCCCATTGCTTCTTGTTCTATCCTCAGAGGCCAAGGAGAACAATTTTTTCTCCCTCCTCCTTGTAACACCCTTTTAGATACTTGAAAACTGCTCTCATGTCCCCTCTCAGTCTGCTCTTTTCTAAACTAAACAAACCCAATTCTTTCAGTCTTTCAGCCCCTCTTCTGGTCCCACCAAGACCCCTCCTCACATTTCAGTGTCATGTTAAACCCATGGTAGTTGGGGAGGGGGGTTAGAGCGTGGGGGCTGCTTTCATTCAGGCTAGAACCCACCCACTTTGCAAAGAGATTGCTGGCTGAGTCCTCCAATGCCTTCCCACAATTCCCTCCCCCCATTCACGGACAGGCCCGTTCTCCCCTCCCCCCATTCACTGGGAAAGAATCATAGAGTGGCTCAAGTTGCTCCCAGAAGCCCTTGCAGCCCACACGGAGGCGGAGGCACCAGTGTGGACACAGAACTGTGGGTAGGATTTCTCGGCATGGCTGCTTGCTGCCGGCCCAGGGCACTCCGGCTGAGGTGCCGAACAACCGGGCTAGCTCTGCAGTGAAGTCATATCCACCCAGGGTGATAACAATGTCTATGACTGTCTAGCCCTTGTCATTCACAAGCACAAACTTTTCACACTCCCAGGGCCTGCCGGCATTAGCCAATGAACACGTCAGTTCATGTTCTTGTGGTTAACACACATTGCAATGAAAAGCTGATCCCAGCTGATGAGGTTAATAGCATTCCATGGATTAGGGTTATACTTCCAGGGAGCAGAATTAGTACTTACTTTTCATTCCTGACGCGCCTCAAATCCCATTTCTGCCACTGATGTCCTGGAAGGCCTAAGGCAACTCTCTTACTCCAGGATTTCCCAAAAGTCTAGTCAGTTTTGGATGAGGTCCAGAAGATACCCTAAAGGAGCTTGATTTTCAGAAGGTGTTGAGTGATCGGCCTCGGAAAATCATAGAACACTAGAGCTGGAAGGGACCTCGAGAGGTCATCAGGTCCAGTCTCCTGCCCTCACGGCAGGACCAAGCACCATCTAGATCATCCCTGACAGGTGTCTGTCCAACCTGCTGTTAAATATCTCCTGTGATGGAGATTCCACAACTTTTCTAGGCAAGAGATCTTTAACGAGATCTCAGATTGGACACCTGCTAATGGAGAAAGCTAAAAATCACTAGTTAGTCCTGAAAATCCTGTCCTTCCGCTTTGTGCCTCAGTTTCCTTATTTGCAACACAGGACTAATGATGCGCGTTACAAAGGTAGGACCAAGGAAGAGCTCATTTAGTCCACCCCATGCACTGAATCGGACCAAGTATATCGCCCTTTGTAACACACGGAGCTCTACAGATGGAAAGCGCCTTCATTTATCCTTATCATGGCTGCAACCATTGCTTTCTAGTGTTTGGGCAGGGTTGTTTGATTAAGTGTGGGACAGGGAAGCAGAGGGGAGCGTGCCATTAATTCCGGTGCATTGCTTGAAAGGCTGTTCATTGTAAAGCTTTTTGTCAGGCACAAACTCCCGTAACTACAAACTTTCTGAGGCAAGAAGCGGCCTTAAGGACCAGCTGTCAGCCAGCACTGGGGTAAATTACACTGAGGGTGGGGTTGTAACTATCCCTCATTTGAAACCAAGTTCAGCTGAAAGCCCCAGCAAGTTCCGAGCGGGGAGAAAGAGATGTTAATGTGTTTAGATTACATTAAAATTTTAAGATTAACTAAAAGAAAGGGGGGGGGATGTCTGCTAATGGCAGGAGAACAGAAGAGAGACATTATTATATTACCGCTAATGCACATAAAGCAGTTCCTATTGAAAAGGGCTGGCAGTTTTACATCCTATTAAATATATCAAAGCCGCTCTTCAATTACAAACCCTTTTATATGCACATTTTAACAAATATGTCTTTGATAATGGAGTGCTGCGGTAGCTTTTTAAATGTTAAACCAGAGCCCTGCTATATCCCACAAAGGCGGGGGCACTGGCAGAAGGGAGCTCTGCTTGCGGGGGACTGTTTCAATATTTGCATCACTTTTGTTGCCCAAAGACTGGCGTTTCCCGAGCCTTTCGATCTGCGCAGGAGGCGGGAGGAGAATAGCAAGCTCCGGGAATATAGCCCCGGGGTGGATTCCTCTGTGAGATGCTGTCCTGGTGCTAGGTCATTATCTTTGACAAGAAGTCCTGTCACAGCACATGTATTAATCATACTACTACTAATAAAAACCCATGGCCTTGATCTGGTTTATGGGGGGGGGGAACCCTCCAGTTTCCTACGTGTCTGAATCCAATCCGTGAAATCATTTTCTCTGGGGACCAGTAGAATTCCCAGCTGGACCAAGTAACAGTGCAACGTGCTGGATTTTCAGTCCCACCGATTCACAAATGAAAACTAGCTGAGTTCCTTGCACCGCCCTGAGTAAAGTGCCTCTCAGTGTGAGAAAGGGTGACAAAAATCTGACCCAGAGGCTGAGCCCTTTGCACATAGAAATGTCTGCCCCCGGGTGTGGATATCATAGAACGCTAGAACTGGAAGGGACATCTAGAAGTCCCCTGCCCTCATGGCAGGACCAAGCACTGTCTAGACCATCCCTGATAGATGTCTGTCTAACCTGCTCTGAAGTATCTCCAGTGATGGAGACTCCACAACCTCCCCAGACAATTTATCCCAGTGTTTAACCACCCTGACAGGTAGAAAGCTTTTCCTAATGTCCAACTTATACTTCCCTTGCTGCAATTCAAGCCCATTGCTTCTTGTCTTATGTTCAGAGGCCAAGGAGAACAATTTTTCTCCCTCCTCCTTGAAACACCCTTTCAGATACTCGAATAGGGTTGCCAGATGGTTTAACAAAAAATCATAAACATTAAGATAAAATTGTTAATAAAATCATTACGGATTAATAAATTCTGTTCAGCCTTTGCTTCCTGAGTCACTTGGTACTGCAATTAAATCCACGCCTAGTGCACCTTGGCAGTCAAGAAATCACAAGCTTGTTTGGCCAGAGAGGGACACTTTTCTCTTTTCATCTAAAAAAAACCAGTGCAGCTTGAAGGACACAACATCCATTCCCCAACTGGCCAGACCCTTGGCTTGTATAAACTGACTTCACTGGAGCCATGCCAACGGGCCAGATCCTGAACTGGGCTAAACAGGGACACGCACCAATGATGCGTAGGGATGTTCGCTGCTTTGCGTCAAGTAAGGAGGAGGCTAAAATGTCTCAGGCTGCGGCACTGCTTTGCCATATTCCACCCCAACAGCATCGAGTTTGTTCTTTCCATCGCGGCCGAGGAACTTTGCCTGAACCGTTGCCGGGGCTGGAGACAACAGTAACGCCTCCCACCGCTCTTCGTGGTGTACAGTGTCAGGTCTTATGGAGAGGCTTAGTTGTGCCGACTGATTTCCCCGCTTCCTTTCCAACTGCCTTCACTCGCACAGTGGGACTAAACACAAACACAAGTCACGGGGCCGGTCAGCTGCAAATATTGCTTTTTGCGATGGGCTCTGTGTCCCAAGCAAAAAAAGCACCATTTTTTGGTGGGCAGCTCACAGCATGCATCTGTACCTCCCAGCTGTCCTCTGACAGGCTGCCGCTTGCAGATGTCGCAGACGGAAGGAGACGAGGTGGAAGAACCGCAGCAGGACGTGGAAGTCCCGCTCACCTTAGCGGTGGTGCGTATTACCTTTCTCCAGGATTAGCATAGGGCTGTTTACCAATTAAGGTGCTATTTGGTGTGACTGAGTATGGCAGACACAGGCCAATAATTCAAGACAGCGGTCCGCTGATTCACATTAACCATTTAGCCACCCCATAAAATGGCTCTTAGCCTATCCCCTCTCCCCGAGCCTGTTTCTCCAAATGTCTGAAGCAAGACAAAAAATGGAAAAGTAACCAATCCAGGGAAGGGCGAATCCCAGAGGTGAGAAGCCCTTATAGGATCAGAACACTAGAACTGGAAGGGATCTTGAGAGGACATCGAGTCCAGTCTCCTGCCCTCATGGCAGGACTAAGCACCATCTAGATCAGCCCTGAGAGATGTCTGTCTAACCTGCTCTTAAATATCTCCAGCGATGGAGATTCCACAACCTCCCCAGGCAACTTATTCCAGTGTTTCACCACCCTGACAGTTCGGAAGTTTTTCCTAATGTCCAACCTTAACCTCCCTTGCTGCAGTTTAAGCCCATTGCTTCTTGTCCTGTCCTCAGAGGCCAAGGAGAACGATTTTTCTCCCTCCTCTTTGTAACACCCTTTTAGGTACTTAAAAACTGCTCTCATGTCCCCTCTCAGTCTTCTCTTTTTGAGACTAAACAAACCCAGTTCTTTCAGTCTTCCCTCATAGCTCATGTTTTCTAGACCTTTTATCATTCTTGTTGCTCTTCTCTGGACCTACTCCAATTTCGCCACATCTTTCCTGCAATGCAGTGCCCAGAATTGGACACAAGACTCCAGTTGAGGCCTACTCAGCATGGAGCAGAGCGGAAGAACATGCGATGCCACCCTCCAAACTGAGGGCCCATTTACTCCGAGGGCATTGCTCACTGCAGCTGGGATGGCCTCCAAGGAGAGAGAACAGTACCATCACTGACGCCACCCCCTCATTATGATTGGGGTACACATGGGCGAGATCCTGGCTCCATAGAAGACAATGGCAGATCTCCTATCCTCTTCAAGCGGGAGAGAATTTTGGCCTCTATGCTGAGGAGGTGTTAGCAGGCGAGTGCCAACGAGGCACTAATCTATAGGTTTCCTCGTGACACTGGGTTTGCGAGGAAAATTTGGACAGACTGGCATAGGCTCCGTTATAGCAAAACACTTCAGACCATGCTTAATTGAAGTCAATGGGCTTAAGCCCATGTTTATGTGCCTTGCTGAATTGGGACCATAGTTATTTCAGACTGAGATAGCGAAGACTGGAGAAAGACACAATGTTGCAGCATTATCGGAACATATTACAATTTTTAAGCCACCTGATGCCACTGGAACTGGACTGCGAAATGATCAAGCAAATTAAAAAGGAAGGAGGTTCTTTAAAAGGCCAAAGAGGTAGCACTAGGAGATTTTTAATTAAGTCATCCAAGATTGGAGTATTTAAAAAAAAATAAAGGAAATTAGGCTGAAGTTGTGTGTTTATTTGGTTTTAAACTCGGCTTTTGAAGAGCCAGAAGGCAGGTGGCGACCCGGAATGAAAGAATACCAGAGAGCTGTAAAAATGAAGCCATGAAAAGCAGCTAGGATGACAATGTGGCAGGAACTAGAACTCCCTGGAAATGTATCCAAAGACTTTTGATGAAGAATACGATTCATCGAACCAAAGTGTTTCGCAAGCAAGAGTTCGGTTTCACTTGAAAATACAGAATAGTTTCAAAATTGCCCCAAACAGAAAAAGTTTAACAGTATTCAAAGGAAATGCCAGTTTTCCAGTTTGAAACAACTTTGTAAACTAGCGTAATTTCCCCCCCCCCCCCCCCCCCAAAAATGACTGAATTTCAAAACGTTTGGATTTGAATTAGCAGAATTTTTCAAACTCACCAGAATTGATTCCCCACCCCCATGAGTTTTGGTTTAACAAAATTTGAGTTTTCCTCCCAGTTTGAAATGGCAACATTTTTCTGTAGCTTGACATTTTTCAGGGCTAGGGCCAAAAAAAGCTGCATGGTTCAATGGCTAGGACACTGACTTAGGAGTCACGCTTACTTGCTCTATTCCTGACTCTGCTGCTGATCCACTGGGTTATTTTGGGCAAGTTCATGTCACCTCTGTGCCTCAGTTTCCCCCATCATTCTTGCCGATTTAGAATGCAAGCCCTTTGTGCAGATTCAGCACCTGATGTGTTTTTGCAGCTTCAAGCCCAACAAATCTTAGCTGCCAGGTGTTACAGTAATGCACAGAAAAAAAATAGGATACATCTAACTCAAGTACAACGCAAAGAGAAATGCTCCAGGAAAATGTGCCAGATGTTTAAGGGCAAACATATTATACTCACGAGTTAGGAATTAATAGAAAGAAATTTAACCCTTTGTTTAAAGACAAATTTCATTAAGGGAAATAAAAAGTAGTTTGAGAAATATCTAAATCACCTGGGAAAGGGACAACGGGGTTTAGTTTGTGGTTACCATTTACCTCTGGAATGTGGTGAAGTACAGTTTGAACTTCTCTAGTCCAGATCAGAACTCTCTGATCTGGAAACATCCATCATCCGGCATGATTAGCCGGATGTCCACTTTTTATGGGTGTATCCAAGTTTCCCGCAGTCTCGGCTCTCATGTTCTGGGCTGTAATTTAGTCCTGGAGGTTTTTCGCCTTCCTCTGTAGCATGGGGCATGGATCACTTGCTGGAGGATTCTCTGCATCTTGGGGTCTTCAAACCATCATTTGAGGACTTCAGTATCTGAGATATAGGTGAGAGGGTTATTCCAGGAGTGGGTGGGTGAGATTCTGTGGCCTGCGTTGTGCAGGGGGTCAGAGTAGATGATCATAATGGTCCCTTCTGACCTTAAAGTCTATGAGTCTAATTTACCCCTACGTGTCTCTAAGAGCCCAGTAAGCAGTGGAAGTGTTGATAATGCTGCTAGACAATGTTGACCTCCCATGGTCCGACAAATTCTCTGGTTTGGCACCGGTCAGGTCGTGAGGGTGCCAGACTTGAGAGGTTCAACCTGTATTTGTAAAGGGCCCTGAAGAGAGAAATGCATGTAATGCCTGGGTATTAGATGGGGAAAAAACCACCAACTATTGGCATCCGTGCTTTCACTACTAGGCTATGTCTACACTGGCGGGTTCTTGTGCAAGAACGTCTGTTCTCGCGCAAGAATCCGCAAAGCGTCCACACTGCCCACCCGCTCTTGTGCAAGAAGATTTATAGTACGCCATGGTAAGAGAGGGCTTCTTGCGCAAGAGCTATGCTCTTTTTAAACAGGTGTAAGCTCTCTTGCGCAGGAGCTCTTGCGCAAGAGGGCAGCGTGGACAATCGGCAGGGGTTTCTTGCGCAAGAAAGCCCTACGGCTAAAACAGCCATCAGCGCTTTCTTGTGCAAGAGAGCATCCACACTGCCATAGATGCCCTTGTGCAAAAGCACATCTCGCACACGGCAGTGTGGACGTGTTCTTGCGCAAGACTTCTTGCACAAGAACCCTTGTGCAAGATATTCTTGCGCAAGAAGCCGCCAGTGTAGACATAGCCCCAGAGAGCTAGCAATGTGTGGATAAAATAAGAATGTTTTTCCTCATCTGTACAGGTTACTAACTGCACCTCCTGCTTCTCCCTCCAAACAGGAAGAAAAGGAAAGAAAAAGCAGCAATGAATCGCTAAGGGACCAGGAAATGAACAAATGGAATGAACTGCTCGAAGGGGGGAAGGGAAGCGGAGACATATCTGTCTTGATCTCGCTGTCTGGCAGAAGATTTACAAAGGATTTTTTTAAAGAGAGGGTTATTTTAATATTCAGTGGTTCAGTTCGTGAGCGAGGCAGGGCATTAACATCTTTCTTTTTTTTCCGTTTTATGACACTTCTCAAAGTTGAATCGTTCACAGCAGATGGCTCCATGAATAGTGGATATTTCCATAAATAATGACAGATTTCACTCCACTCTACAGACCCGGGTCTTTTGTGTGCTCGTCAGTGATATACATTCAAATTCCGGCCAGCCAATCAGCACATCTAGCACCATTGTCACTTCCACAGGCTGGCTCGCATTGTTAAAAACAACACGCTTGCCCTCTCGTTGGATTCCAAAGTATTGGTCCAAACAAGCCTGGGATAGAAAGGCAGAATCAAGGAGGCATTTAATGGAAGCGAATACCTGGATTGTGAGCCACATGACAACCGATAGAAAATAATACACATGATGAGGCAAGGTTATGCAACCGTGGGACTCAACTGAGACACCACTGGAGTTTAGTGGGGAAGGTCAGTCTGCCGAAATGCTGGCGCTAAACTCCACTGGTGGGGATGACAGCACAGTTGTGGCATGGGAGGTTGAAGAATCAGGTTGCTGCAGGAAGACCTCCATAAGACTTCACTCGGTGCACAGTCAACCTGTGGAACTCCTCACCAGAGGATGTTGTGAAGACCAGGACTTTAACAGGGTTCAAAAAAGAGCTAGATACATTCATGGAGGTTAGGTCCCTCAATGGCTATTAGCCAGGCTGGGTAGGAATGGTGTCCCTAGCCTCTGTTAGTCTGGAAATGGGTGACAGGAGAGGGATCACGTGATGATTACCTGTTGTGTTCCCTTCCTCTGGGGCATCTGGTATTGGCCACTGTTGGCAGACAGGACACTGGGCTAGATGGACCTTTGGTCTGACCCAGTATGGACATTCTTATGCTCTTATGGGAGGAAAGGGGAAGTAGCAGAGATCAGAAGCTACACAATGGAGCAGAAGGAGCAAGATGGGCCTAGAAACCAGGCGTGGCTAATTCTGAACCATCCTCTGCCACATCTGATTTCACCTTAGGGCTATGTCTACACTGCCAGCTTTTGCTGGCAGAGAGTATGCTAATGAAACGCTCATTAGCATTTGTCGCGCTGTCATTAGCATATTCTCTGCCCAAGGCTTTTTGCGCAAGAGGTTTTTGTGCAAAAACAAGCAATGTAGATGGTTTCATTTTGCGCAAAAACTCCCTTTTGAGCAAGATCCTTATACCTCAAAAAAGGTGGCTATGCATATTCGGGCAGAGAATATGCTACTGACAGCACAACTAATGCTAATGAGCGCTTCATTAGCATACTCTCTGCTGGCAAATGCCGGCGGTGTAGATATAGCCTAGGAGAAAGGGCGGTTGTGTGGTTACGTCACTGCACTTGGGAACCAACAACCCAGAGCTGAACTCTTTGCTCTGCCACACGTCTCCTTGGGCAAGTTGCTTGGTATCTGGGCAGAAGAGGATAACTGCCCTTCCTGGCCTACTCAAATGCTGTGGTGATCAAGGCTGTGTAAGTGCCTAGATCAGGGGTGGCCAACACATTAAATGAAGAGAGCCGAAACAGAGGTGGGAAAAACGTGAAGAGCCGCACCAGAATTGTTGAGCCAAAAAAAAAAAAAAAAAGGACGCTGCCCCTTTAAAAAAAAAATTAGGCTTTTTGGGCACATCAGGCTCCCGCCAGCCGACACCATCTTGCTGATGCCATTTTGCCCCGCCAGACGGCTCCCCTGCACCCAGTGAGCTCAGGGAGCTGGGAGCCGTTTGTAGGAGTGCATGGGGTGGCTTCACAAGCCGTACTTTCAGGGGTGAAGAGCCGCATGCAGCTTGTGAGCTGCGGGTTGGCCACCCCTGGCCTAGACGAATGAAACATGGGAAGGCAAGCAGGAATCTGGGCAGTGCGCGGGGCTGGTAGTATAACACACACACTTGGAATACTGAGGTGCTAATTCAACTTTAGGGTCTAGTGAGTCCACAAACACTCTTGCACAGTTTATGCACTTAGAATCCATCACAGAATTGTAACTCATCCAGCTTCCAGATTTCCCTCAGCTCGTGTCCATCAACAGAGTAAAGCCCATGGGCCACACTCCCAGCTGGTGTAAATCCACACGACTCAGTGGACTTCGGTGAATCTGTGGCAACTGACAGCAGGTGTGGATCTGGTCCCTCTCAGGCACGGAAACAGAGTTGAGCTGGAATTGTGAAGGAACAAAAAGACTTCAGCAGAGGGGAAAATTGCTCTGCCAGGTGCTGAACTTCTCTCCAGTGGGGTGTGGTATTTCTATTTGATCAGAGAGACACAATATTCATTTCTTATGGAGATAAAAGCCCGACGGTGGCTCTTCTCTCAGGACATGAAGAGCGAAATATTAAAAGATCCTTACCAGAGCAATAATTTATGGCTACCTTATTGCGTCACGTGAGAGTAATCTGCCATCCACATACATTTCTATCCAACGACCACGTAAATAATTCATAGACCTAATTTTGTCAGGGAGGCGAGGGCAGGTTTCATTGTAGAAGGTTAATGCCATTATTTAATTCTTTATTTATGGGATTCGCTGCCCTAATCAAGCCTGTTTTAATGAGGTTGTTGGTTTGGGAATGCCACAAGTGACTTGCCTCCCAACATCCTGAGGGCTTTCCAACAAAACTGAATCTATCATCTTGAATGTTGACCCTACCGTGGGCCAGGAACCCAATGGGATTCTACCAGACTGGAGAGCAATGAAGTCCTTGGTCAGGTGCATCAACCCGGCCCAGCTAGTCTGACCCTCATTAGATGGTAGACAATAGCCTATGCCACAAAAGGGAAACATAGGACTTGCTAGCCTGGATCAAACACATGGTCTGCCTAGTTCATAGTCCTCTGACCAGGTGTTTCAGAGGAAGACGCCAGAAACCCTACAATGAGACTCTTTCCCCCATCTACGGCTTATTCTGACCACGGGTTTAAAGCAAGAATGGCAGGTTTGTTGTGTCTTTCTAGTTTGGCGGGAGGGAGGAGACTAGTTGGCCAAAAGTGCCAGATTTTCCTTCTGAAACAAGGCTCTCTGTCTGCCCACAGAAGAGAGACAATCCCAGGTTGAAAGCAGAGACGGGGTTAGCTTCGCCACTTGGCGGAACGCCGCACCTCAACCAGCCAAGGCCACCTCTAGGGCAGCTCTCTTTACTTGAGGACCACATTTTGATGTCTCCTAGCATCATGCAGCATTGTGAGGGACACTCTCTCACGGAGTTCTAGCCTTCAGGGTCTTCAGGGGGCATGCTCATCACAAGGGAGAGGACCACAATCTGACCTTTTTCTCCACCCATGCTGTCAATTGTGTTGGTCAGGTGAGGTTCGCACAGCGAGGGCCATGTTTCCAAAGGAAATCAGCTCCCATGTACACAGCAGAATGAAAGGGCTGGATTTCCCAAAGTGCCCTACATGTCCCGACCTTCTCAACAAGTCCAGGCATGGAAGGACGGGCACAGCAGCCCACTGTGACACGAACACCAACCTTATTTTAAAAAGGGCCCCAACGTGGCCTTTAGAGTCTCTTTGGGCCTTTATTGGAACGAACGGCCGATGGACAAAAGCAGTTTGTGTCGACATACCCCGGTGAGCCAGATTTTCCAACAAACTCCACACACACAAGCTCTGATTGAGGAACGGGGCCTTACGCACTCAAATGGATTTTGCAAAAATGTTTTAGGTGCCTCATCATCTTTGAGGCTCTGTGTGGAAGCTTATATCAAGTGAGGACAGTAGGACAAAAACCTGTAGACTGTAATTATTTTTGATCCTATGGAAAGAGGTGCTCTTTGCCACAGACCTATAGGACTGGAAATATTTTCTCATCTCTCCCCCATGCGCTTTCTCTTTTGATTACTATGGCTATTGAATCTTGTTTCCTCAGCACACTGCCGTCGGAGGCTGTTCCATTCATTATCCTCAGCCCAGAAAGAGATGAAAAAGAATGAATCTCGGAAGGGAAACAAAAGCTTGAAATAAACTCTATCCTCAATTCCCCGGGAGCACGCCGGCAAGGAACGAGAAAGTTGCCACATTGAGATATACAATGGTGAACTGGATTTCCCATGGGCGGGCTTGTGACAGCAAACCTTTCATTACCTTCACGACTGGCGCACACGGCCGCCTATTCGCTCTTGGACATTCTTCCGCTCGGTGGCAAGCAAACCGCGCCAGTGTAGGAATTCATCTGACCACGAGTCAGCTCAGGTAAGCTAATGAGGAGTAGACAAATGGCCAGTCACATTTCCGTCACCCAGACGCTGGGGCGTGAATGAAAAGGATCAAGTTCCCCGCGTGGCCAGCTCCACCCCACTAAGGAAATGTCCAGAGCAGGGCATTAAATGGTCATGAAGCAAGACCACTCCTCTGCAACCAAGGCCATCCTGAGAGGGGTACATCATCTGGGGCCACACCTCCTGCCACAGGCCCCCCCCTTTACCCCGCCCCTTCCCCAAGCCCCACCATGCTCTGCCACCTTCCTGGGGAATTATGGGGGACTGGCGCAGCTGCCATGGAGAAGCTGCCCTAGACTGGCACCCTAGACGAACCATGCAATCGGCGCCCCCGCCTCCAAACCCCTCAATGATATTGCGCCACCATTTGGCGCCCCATTTAACTTGGCGCCCTAGGCGACCGCCTAGTTCGCCTATATGGACGGGCCGCCCCTTGGGGCAGCCACTGCAGGGGCCCCCAAATCACGGGGCCTGGGCAGTCTCCCCGATTCATCCTATAGCACTGACAGCAGCTTCCTGGTGCAAGCCAAGGGCTGCGTACGACTGGCAGGAAGACTTCCCATTCTGCCAAACATGTGTCCACTTGTTCCCATCTGTGCGTCGTGAGTCCTGTGAAATCAATGGAAACAAAATACCCCTCACGCTGCATGGACTCAAGCACATACTGATTTAAAGATTTTAGGCCCCCCAATGGCCAGCCTCCTCCCCCAGCCTGAAGCTACAGGGACAGCAGAAGACGTTGGGGGAGGGGGAGAGGCACCTGATCTTAACGTGATGGGAGGAGAAAATAACTCACCGAGTGCATTACCGGAGAGCCTTTTACTCCCCGCCCCTCCAGGCTCAAGTATCTGTCAGGCACGAATAAGGGAATGTGACCCTTGACCCCTGTGGATGCTACAAGCATTATTTGCTCATCCCCTTTGGGAATGAACCTTTTAATCTCTTTCGTGTCACTTCCTGTGTTTGCTGTAGAGAGGCCAGACTCCGGTCTCAGCTCCTGTTCCCCCAGCCCGTACATGGCCTGCCTTTATGGTCAGCGGCATTGTACTTCCTTCCCGGCATGTCGCCATGACGCAGCTCTGTCCGGGCTGTTGGGGCAGAGCAGGTGGCTTTCCTCCAACTCCGGGGCCGATCTCTTCACCTCACACATTTCGAAGAGAGGCTGCGGGAACAAGCCTGCAGCCACCCTGGAATCTTGGAGGAGACGCCCCTAAACCTCTCTGCAAAGCTTGCTTGGGCAGGGAGAGAGGAATGTGGCAGATAGAAAAACGCCCCGAAGGCATCAGGAAAAGAGGACAGGCCAAAGTGATGGAGAAGAAATGCCCAGAGTCGGGCTCCTAAATCCACATTACTCACGCCCCACTACGCACTCCTAAATCCACATTACTCACGCCCCACTACGCACTGGGCCAGCTAGGAAGTGGGCAACATATTACACCTTGTCATTCCTACCTCATGCTGCCCTCCTGCTACCAAACCCAACGGGCCTGCTTCGAACAGAAGGTTTCCAGCGTCCTATCCCTTCCCAAAACTCTAAACAGCCCCCAGCATGGGAAGCTTATGGCTACGGTGTTGTTCTGGGGGAAAAAAAGAGTCTGTGGAAACTGTGTCAGATATACAGGCTAAATAGCAGACGGGGGTTTTCTGAATCCAGTTGTATTTACCTATCCAATAGTGGTAAGTAAAGGTTTGATATGTCAGGAGATGTAGCCGTTCAAACAACCCATGCACTGCATAAATAATAGATTGCGCTATTACTTAGTGCTTAATATTTAAGTACCTATAGAAGTAAAAGGAAATTAAAACAAAATAAAGTATCATTAAAGGGCTGACTGATTTAAATATTACAGGAGATGAAGGCGTTTTCTACCCTATTCTGTTTCCATTTGGTTCAGAACAACCACGAGAAAACCCTTTTTGTTGTCCTAGTGCCTTTATTACTCTCACTTCTGGTCTGCACTAGAATTTGCAAATGCAGTGATGAGCCAAGTTTTTTAGGGTGGTCTAATTTTTTTCCAAAATATCAAACAGTGCTGACATGATTCCTTCACTAAAAAGATTCTGGCCAGCTCTTATTTTCTACCAATTACTACACAAAAGAGCGGGTTAAAAATGCCAAATTTTCACAGGAAATTGATAAAAAGTGAATTTTTAAATACATTTTGACTTCTCTTCCCAATGGGAAAAACCTAATCAAGTTTTCCAAAAATCACTGTTAGTAAAATGAGTTGGTTTCCAAAACCACTTTTAAACTGAAAATTTTTATGGAAACATTTTCCATTTCTGGCCTGGCTTTTTGTTTTCCCTCCTTTTTCTAAGCTGGAATGGTATCAACATGAAAAGTCACCATGAAAAGGGTCATTTTGGTGAAAAAGCTACTTTCCATTAAAAAAAGGCGATCAGGCAAACTGTCAGGCGGTGCTCATCTGAAAAAATCTTGCCATATCATTTAGCTCTCTCTCTTCCCGTTCTTTTTATAGGCACAGGCTTACCGTGAGTAAGGGAACTTAAAAGCATACTGCTCCTTCAGAACACAAGATGGGCCAGCGTGAATCAGTCACCGTTTCATTCCCAGTTCCGGGGGTGTGGGGGGGAATAATTCTTATTATTCCTGGGACTGGTGTTAATTAGCTCCCCCTCCTTGCTGGCACATTGCAGGAACAGGGGCGGAGTTAAGACCTGACCCTGCCCACACCCTTTGATGCTTGCTTGCCTGGCCGTATTTGCGCAGAGGTGAAAATACGCGTGGGCGCCCTAGCGCTCAGCTCTGGCAAGAGCTGGCTGAGCTGCATCAAAATCATAATGAGAAAAAAGCCAGCAGGGAGCTGTTTAAAGAGCTGGCAGGGACCTGAGTTGCAATGGGACAGCCCCTGTAAGACACTGTCAGTTAGTTTCACCGCGGCCCATGTGTGCTGGGAAGCAAAAGGACACATCCCAACCCACTCACTCCCCTGGGTGAGCCCAGAACTTAGGTTACAGCGAAGCCCAGAGAAATTGAGAACAGGAGCTGCTGGGGGCCCATCGGAAAGGTGGCCTCTTCATTTACACACCTGATTGGAAGCTGATCTCTTCTGGCCCTAGCTCAACACGTGCTCATTTCTCCGGTCTTAAATCCGACCCGTAGCAATTACTTCAATTGTTGGGTTTTTTTTCCCTGCATCACTACGGGCCCAACACAATTCCCAAAGATGCCAACTGACTCCAATGGACGTTGGATCTTTCCTTCTCTCCCTACAGTAAGGGTCTGCAGAATTCCCATTTTAAAACTGATGGGCACGGAGCCCACATGCTACTCCTGAGCATGCATCTTTATTCCTGCCAAAGACGAGCAAGCCCCCGCCCCCGTGCCCTGCTAATAAGTCCGCCTCAGCCAGCCAAACCGAAAGGAACAGAGCAAAATGACATTTTGGCGGCGCAGCCTTAATTTCAGCACCACAACGAGGAGAGTGTTTTAATATCACAACTGATAAATAGACAGCACGGCAGACACTTCATTCCCTTTTAATCAAAACTCCGCGTCTGCTAAATTAATCGCCCCCTCGGGGTTCAGGAGCAGGTTTCCAATTTAGTCATACAGCATCATTCATAATGAGAAGTTCTCGAAGCACATTCCTTTATGCGTGTTCCCTTTTGTACTACCAGACAGGTTTAAAGAGGCAGGACAGAAGGTGGCAGGCAAATAATCCAAATTAATACATTTCTTTTCTCTGTGATGCTCGGCCCCAAAATTTATAACTCCTAATCCTACTGATCTGACCAGATTTTTTTTTGAACCTGAACTTTAATAACAAGAGAAAGCTCAGACGAACTAGAATGATTAAAATAGGATGAACTTTGCATAAACACCCTGTAAAGGAACTTTTAAAAGCCAACTTTACAATTGATTAATTTAGGAATAAAGAAGATTCTGAGACAGCAGCCTTTAAACAGAATGTCCTGATTTCCCTAGAAATCCTTCAAAAACAATTTTCTGCTTCCTTGTTCATATTTAAAAGGATGTTGAGCAAGGGAGAAGTTGCGGTGCTGATATGCTTAAAAAATATGCTTCATTTTATGCTCATGCAGCCGCTCCACTGAAGTTAATCTTGCGTGTCTTTGCAGTAATTGAGTGTAACTAAGTATAGTAAAACTTCACAGTTACAAACACCAGAGTTATGAATTGGTCAACCACACCCGTCCTTTGGAACCAGAAGAAGGCAATCAGGGTATGTCTACACAGCAGTGTTATTTCAGAATAACTAGCGTTATTCCGAAATAACATAGTGCGTGTCTATACGACAAGCCTTTATTTCGAAATAATGTCAAGCTGGAGGTCTGCTTACTCGGACTCCTGTAACCCTCATTTCATGAGGAGTAAGGGAAGTCGAAGGAAGAGTGTTCTTTGACTTCCTGATGTGTAGACAGCGCCAAAAGCCGAGTTAAGCTATTTCGACTTCGGCTACACAAATGACGTAACTGAAGTTGCATAGCTTAATTCGACTTTAGCCTCCTGTGTAGATGTACTCTCGGGCAGCAGCAGAGACAAAATTCCCCTAAAAACAAGACAGTACAGTATCATTTTAAACACAAACTACTGAAAAAAATAAAGGGAAAAGTTTAAAAAAGATTTGGCAAGAGGAGGGAACTGTTTGCGCTTGTTGCACTTAAATTCAGCTGCTTAAAAGCAGTTGCAAAGCTACATTAAGCCAATGTTCAGCTGTAAATGTCTGAAAGAACAGCCGTAATGTTTGCTCACAGTCACAAGCATCCTCCATTCCTGAGGGCCTCGCAACGGAGGTACCACGGTATAATGGAAGAAAGCAGGAAACTCGATGCAAAAGCTTTCTGAGATCTGCCCCTCAGGAGACTTGCAGTGGAAATTAGAAAGAAAAGAATACCTGGCCTTGAGAAATATTTGCTTTTCTGAATGGCGGATGGAGCGTTGGTGTGTGATGCACAGCTCTGTGCTTCATTAACACTGGTGGTTGGAGGAGAGAACCACCCTAGAGGAAGGTTAAATAAGTAGAATCAAGAAAGGCCCCATAACATCTCTTGTGTGTGCTTGCTCAAACACCCACACAATGTTCCGGCCTTGGAAAAGTTCTCGTGTCTGTAACAGAGACAAAAGTAGGCGCAAACAGCCCATCCTTTCCTGTCCAGCGGAGTTTGTCTCCTCTTTGCACTGGACAGGCAGGATTTTTATGTCACACATCCTTACAGCTTTTTCCAATGACGGGGCGCCAGTGTCATCTCATGGCCCCACACGCCGGCTCAGCACATATCCCCATGCGAATTTTGGCTTGACAACCCGCCACGATGAACCCTTATCATTTCAACCATTCGCGCAAATGTTGTGTGCTCGACCTCCCCACCTTGCAAAACAGCACTGGGCGACTGGCTTGTGACAATATTCAGTCTACAACCAGCCAGCCCTCGGAAGGGGAAGAACAGAACAAATGGAGTCATTCACACGGGCGCCATGCTGAGAACTTCCATAGGTCATCCATTACACCCAAGCCGCGGCTGACTTGAAAAACAGATGGCCAGTGTCCCTTGTAAACTGAGTACGTGGGTGGCCGCCCAGGAGAGAGTCAGCTGCTGCCTAGCTGATTAGCAGAGTGCCCAGCGCCACCCACAGCTGGCTGCACGTGTTTGTACTGGTGGTGCACATCTGCACATGCCTCGGTGCACACAACAAATCTTATTCCACACACAGGAGGAAAAAAATTAGAGAGAACACTGGAGATGGTCTAAATCATGGGTTCCCAAACTGGGGGGCATGAAGAAATTCCGGGGGGGGGGGGTGCGAAGCAACCCAGCCTCCCTCCCCCATCAAGTCTTTCCTGCCCCGGCCAGTTCCTTTTCCCTTTTTTTTTGCTCAAGAAGTTTTGCTGTTGGGGGGAAGGGGCGTGAGGGTTTTTAAAAAATCAAAAAGGGGGTGTGATGCTGAAAAGTTTGGGAACCACTGGTCTAAATCCAGGGCCCTGTGGATCTCCATCCATATTACAAAAACATGGCTCTAGCATTCTATTTTTAGTGTACTAGCGGCTTCAGAGCTAGTGTGGGTATGAAGCCTACCCTTGGGAAGTACACCCCCAGCTCAAAGTTGGGGTGTACCCCAGGATGTGGTGTTGCTAGCTCCTGCAATTTTATTGAGTCTCTTGTTTTTTCTTACAGCCTTAGCAACTGGAGTCCCGTGAAAGCTGAGACCTCTCACATTCACTAAACAAGCAAAGTCAGTCTTTAGTCCTGATGGCTGCAAGGAAAAGCTTGAAAACATGACCTATTAAAGGCTCCACAAGCAGAAGGCAAGTAAAATTCCCCCCCCCCTTTTTGTAGATGTCATGATTTTTAAGGCAACCGTGTCATCTCTGGGGCCTGAGTCGTGACTTTTAAACACTCAGGGTTGGCTTGGCAAATGGGGTTTTTGTCCCATGAAAAAAATGTTTATACAAAAAATGCAGTGGAAAATGTTGACTTCATTAAAAAGGGGGGACCCTCCCCCCCAAAATATCGAAGGTCCTGGTACAGCTCTAGGAGCTGCAGGTGCTCCGGCAATAAGTCACATGGAAAGCCGTCGCTGTGTATGAAAAATGTAATTTGGTTGAAATCCCATTAACGTTTTTTCTAATGGACATTCTCTCGTGCAGCTCGGGCGGGCGCTGCTGTAGCCCGGGTTGTGTCTGGTTCGAAACCTCTCTTCTGCTCCCTGGGAGTTTCACTAACCACACCACACCATCGAAAACCCCTCTGCTAGCAAATTGTCCTCCTGCCGCACGGCTCCGGACACGGCCGGCAGCCCCCAACCAGTCCCTCTCTCCTCCCCGGGCGGCTGGGAAAACCACGGCTAACATCACGTGCTGCTGCTGAGCTCGCAAGCAGGAAGAATTTGCAGCGAGGGGTGACACCTGACCTCACTTAAATCCAGCCCACACCATTTATCAATCACGGCTCCCGGGGAAAGGCAGAAGCCGCAGCGAGAGCAACTGAGGTGGGGAGAGGGGCCGGCGAGGCAAAAGGAGCAGGGAGAAAAGCCAGTTGGTACAGATCCAGCACGCAGCGCCTGGAGTTGTAACGATCGGTTCCCCCGCAGACAGGGGCTTGGGGCTGACGGCTCAAACCGGAGCCTGGTTGTTATAGGGTCTGGCTAGCTAACAAGGGCAGCCGCTTCATGAATGTTGGTAGGTGGTCACGGGCCAGCGCCACGCCCGGAAGGGGCGGGGCCTGGAATGGAAGGGGCGGGGCTGGGGACTAGTCTCCCCCCAGAGTTGTCTGGGGCCAGAGGCTTTGAATTAAAAGCACAGCCAAGGGCTCCCGGCCCTGCTGCTACCACGCTGAGTGGCTGCAGCTATTTAAAAGGCTCACGGCTCCGGCCCCTGCTGTGCCCGGGAGCCATTTACATAGGATCCTGCTGCCTGAGCCACCGCCTGGACTGAGGGGGAGGGCCAGGAGGGAGTTGCCACGGGGCCTGGCGATTCAAAGGGGCCTGGGGCTCCCAGTCACCTCGGTGGCTACCGTGGCAGTGGTGGCAGCTGGAGCTGCAGGCCCTTTAAATCGCCGCCGGAGCACCATGCCGCACACTCCAGGCAGCTGTGCAGTGAAGGCGGGGAGGAGGGGACACACGCCGTGCTCTGGGCAGTGCGGAGGCTGACCGCCCCGGCCCTGCTCCTTCTGGCACCGCTGAGCCAGCCCCCAGCCCTCTTGCCCAGGGACCCGTGGAGGCTGTCGGCCCCCCTGGTCCACAGTTAGCCATTCACATAAGTGCCCTGATTTTCAAAAGCGCCGAGTACCCCACAGCTCCCAGGGTCGGCACCTCAGAGCCAAGTCAGAACATAAGAACGGCCAGACTGGGTCAGACCAACGGTCCATCTAGCCCCGTGTCCTGTCGGCCGACAGTGGCCAATACCAGGTGCCCCAGAGGGAGGAATCACAACAGGTAATCCTCATGTGATCCCTCCCCTGTCCTCCACTTCCAGAGAAACAGAGGCTAGGGACACCATTCCTACCCAGCCTGGCTAATAACCATTGATGGACCTAACCTCCATGAATCTATCTAGCTCTTTTTTGAACCCCATTAAAGTTCTAGCCTTCACCACATCCTCTGGCAAGGAGTTCCACAGGTTGACTGTGCGCTGCATGATGAAAAACTTCCTTTTGTTTGTTTTAAACCTGCTGCCTATTAATTTCATTTGGTGACCCCCTAGTTCTTTTATTGTGGGACTAAGTAAATACCTTTTCCTTATTCATTTTTTCCACACCAGTCATGATTTTATAGATCTCTGTCCTATCCCCCCTCAGTATCCTCTTTTCTAAGCTGAAAAGTCCCAGTCTTTTTAATTTCTTTTCATATGGGACCCGTTCCAAACCCCTCATCATTTTTGTTGCCCTTTTCTGAAACTTTTCCAATGCCAAGATATCTTTTATGAGATGAGGCACCACAGCTGCACGCAGTATTCCAGATGTGGGCGCACCATGGCTTTATATAGAGGCAATTCGATATTTTCTCTCTTATTCTCTATCCCTTTTTAAATGACTCCTAACATGCCATTTGCATTTTTCACTGCTGCTGCACAGTAAGTGTCTAGGCCAGTGGTCCTCAACTCGTTTCAGTCCACGGACCACCAGGCCAATCAAAAATTTTCGTGGACCACCTCCTTTTTGAGACATGATAAAAAAGAGCAGACAACGAACATTTTGGTTTGAAATGTATTTCTTACTAACAGATTTTTGGTGCCTGCCCACGCCGGCTGACTTTGGACAATGTTCCTGTGGACCACCGAAAAAGTCACCATGGACCACCAGTTGAGAACCACAGGTCTAGGCGAAGGACTCCAGCCCAGTGCTGTGTGGGTTTTGAAAGAGACACCCCGTTGTGACCCTGCTGTACTGAGCCTGCCCCTTTGTGTCGCTCTGTGAACATAGCCGACGCAGTATTACAAAATCTGGAGGCCTCAAAGACCAGGGTGCCGGTGTGCGAAGTGCAGTACAGACACAGACTCCGAGATGCCCCCAGGCTAAGAGGCCGCGACCGGGGCTGGAAAATTCCCTTAGTCCTAATGATGCCCCACTAGTCCACCGGTGGGTCACGCCCTGGCAGACCTCTCCCTGCTCAGCGTAAGCAAGGAAACCAGGGCACAGCTTCTCCGGGGTGGGGCTTTCGCCCTGTTCCGTAGGCAGCCGGCCCATGTTCTGCGCTGGACCCTGCCCAAGCGACTGCTGAATGGGATGGGCGAGTGTCCTCCAGCGGGAAGGGCACAGCGGCTCTGCCGTGGAATCTGGTGCAGAACACGTACAGGTGCCTCCAAGAGTTCCAACGGCTCCTCACGGCCAGCATTGGCCTGCTGCTCAGCCACCTCGATTCGCTTCACAGCCTGGCACCCCACAAGCCACCTCCATTTACCCTGCTCTTGTCCCCTGCTTCCTCGTCCCTGGGAAGCAGCTGCTTGGACTGGCGATGGCCGTCGGCAGCGGGGGAAAGTTCCTGGCTGCCGGACATGCTTGGAGACCACAGGAGGTGTCCCTGGTTCCCGTCTATCTCAACCTCTTCCTCTACAATTTCACCCTCTAGGTTAGTTCCCCCGTGGGCTGCCTCTGTGCCCCCCAAAGTATCTTGGCGGTAGAGGGAGGGTCACCATCTCCATCCAGCAGGTCTCCAGTGAAGCGCTGGGGTGTCAGTTCAGCTCACGCAGCTGGGACTAGACAGACTCCACTCCCCAAACACTGATCAGATCCAACCGCTCCTGCCAGGAGTTTGGTGCAAGGGACAGGCATGGGCACCATGGGAAGAGTATCAGACCACTGCACGCTGAGCCAGCCTGTGGAGGGAGGGGGCTGCTCATGGAACAGGAAAAGGGATTTGAATTTTGTGGGGCTTGCAAGGGGGCTGGGTGGGTAATTGGTCACCTGTTTGCCGGGCAGCGGAGTTTGAATTGCTGACCAGAGTGGCCGATTGGGAATTCTGGACCACTTCCTGGAGGCCAGAATCAGCGAAAAAACGCCTCGCGGTGTCCACACTGCATATCTGTCGCCAGCCCAAGGAGAGGGAAAGACAAAAGTCTCTTGTGGAGCTGGATGTTTTTTGTCGATGAAAACGGGCCTTTTTCACGACAAAAGCTGCGCTTCGGTGTGCTCAGGCTCGCCTGTGTGTCGACAAAAGGCACTTTTCCATCACAAAACTCACCCGAGAGACAAGTCCTAACGCTGGTCAAGTCACTTAAGGTCCTTTGTGATTCTGCTCCCTGACAGGCTGTGTGGACAGAGCCCTGCGGCTAAAAGCCAGGCAGTGTGAACACCCTTTGTCAGCTCGTGTGTGGACAAAACCCTTCCACCCCCTACAAGCAGCATTTGCTTGGTCAGCAGGAGAACACTCCTGCAAAGCGCTGCCCTCCCACAGAGGGGGCGTTTAAGCACCTGTGAACAACACAAGCGTTGTCACTCAGTTGCCAGTGTAGAAAAAGCCTTAGATGGAAGTAAGAGCTTCCTATCTCACAGGGTGTTGGGAGGATAAAGTCCCTTAAATGACGGTAGATTATACAGATATACCATAGAGAAAGTCACCTGAACACAAGAGTACACGTAGGGAGCAGACCACGGTTCAGAAAACGTGCGACTACCCCAGGGCCTGGCCATATTCCAGAAATGCGGCACGGCCTTCGTCTTTGCTAAAGCTTTTCCACAGTGACCACATGATATGTGCACCACTTCCCCCTGCCCACACACACACTGCTTACCACACACACACCACTTCCCCCACCCCACACACTGCTTCCCCACACACCACTTCCCCCACCCCACCCACACTGCTTCACACAACACTTCTCCCCACCACACACACATCGCTTCCTCCACCACACACACTCTGCTTTTCCCCACCATACACACACAGCTTCCCCCACCCCTCACACACCCCACTTCCCCACCCCACACACACACTGCTTTCCCACCACCACACACAAACAGCTTCCTCTCTCACACACACCACTTCCCCACCACACACCCACCGCTTTCCCCACCACACCCACACACCGCTTCCCATACACATACTCTGCTTTTCTCCCACCACACACACACACTGCTCCCCCCACCGCACCACACACCACTTTCTCCCCACCACACACACAATCCCTGGTGCCCCGATGTCTGTGGACATAATCCCACCCATTTTCCCTGGCACCTCTGGGCTCCCCAACCCTTGCACCCCCATCCTGTGCCCCCTTTACCACTAGCTCCTACATTGTGCCCCCTCTGCCCCTAACTGCTGCACAGTGCCCCTTCATCCCCATCCCTGCCCTTTCCTCCCACCTGTGTCCCCAACCCCAGCCCTGCACTTCCAGCCTGTCCCGCCACGGCCCCCTGCCCAGCACCCTCCACCCCTTTGCCCAGCAACACCCATGCCCAGTTGCCCCTCACCCTCTAGGTACGGCGCCCTGGGCCTGGGCCCAGTTTGCCCAGCCCTCAGGCCAGCCCTGGGAGTGGGATCCTGCTTTTCCCACGTAACTAATCAGGGTGTGCACTCCAACCAAACCCTATGCTAGACAGAGGACAATTCCTGAACTGAGGCTCAGGGCCACCCCGGTTGCTCCCACAGGGGCCCTGATTAACGATGGGCAGACCTGCTGTGGACAAAGTTGACAAACACCGCGCTAGATTCCTACGGCATGTAGCTCAGCCCACACTTCATCTACGAGGCTCACAGCCATCTACGGTTACACAGGAACTTGCCGTGCTCGCCCAGAGACGGAAGAGCCCGCGGGTGGACACCTCCTATTTTGCAAAACAATCGCTCCCTTCCTTTTTGCAAATTAATTTTCATAACTGTGGCTAGTTCGCGGTGAGTTGAAGAGTTTTGCATGAACACACACAATTAAATTAATATGCAAATGCTCCGGCTCCTCAGAGAATTCTTTGTGACACAGGAGAGGAGAGGGAGAGAAGAAGAAGAAAAGAAACCAACAACCCCAGAAAAGAATCTTATTCAACTGGATGGATTCCCCCCGCTTTTTTTTAGACTAAGACTATCTGAAAGGGAATTCAAGCCTGACTGGAACAATGCCCATTGATGAAGCAGAACTAAAGAAGGAAGAGAAGTCACTGGAGATAAAGCCAAGAGGAAGAAACTGGTCGGGGAGCATCCCATGTTGTTAAGAACTGACCCCAACGCGTCTAAATCATGACAGAAGCGGCATTTACTGTGTCAGCGCTCACAAAGCCTCCCATTCTTCGCCTGGTTGGGGGGGACCAGCTCTTTCTGCAGCCATGTTTGAGTAAAGGCCCGAGACTGTTCCTGCAGACGGTGGCCCCCTCACCCTCAAGCTGTCAATCAGTTCCCCACGCAGATGGGCTACGGAATAAGAAAAGATGGTTTCTAAGTGGCTTGTTCCCCCGGCCCAACCTTTCACATCCACGCAGGGGGGAGCCACCAGGAATGCTGACCCTGCTACGCAGCGGCCAGGCTCCCTGAAAGCCGACATTTGGGTTGCCCGGAGCTTTCTTAAGCTCCATCAGGAGCCTCTTTGTGCTGAGGGACCACAGAAGGGCAGGCCGGGCTGTGCTTCCCAGAAGCCTCCATTCTACAAGGGGCTCTCGGCCGGGATGCCAGGGTGGAACGATGCAGGAGGCACGAGGCCTGCTTGAAAAAAAAAGCCAAACGTATTCGTTCCGATACTGCCCAGCTGGCTCTGTAGATGGAGAATGGGCGACAGACTGGCAGGCGGGTGTATTGACAAACACTAGAAGGAAACCAGGAGACGATATGACAGAAAGACAAGGTGAAGGAAAAAGACAAATGGAAAGGAAAGTACCTCCCAGGTTGGCATGAGTCTTTGTGAGTCAGGGATCCCATAGAAAGTGGTGGGTAGCAGGTGTGTCACCCCAAAACAGCCTACCCCAGAATGCTGGTTCGTGGATCCCAAGAGGTACTTACTTACACGTTGCTCATTTCTAAACCCAGTCTGGAGAGTGGAGTAAGGAGGCAGTAAAGTGCCACTGGGTGGACCGCCAAAGCAGGGAGCATACGGAGAGAGGCAAGAAGGCTCAGTCACCTTCTCCCTCCATGCAGGGCAGCACCACCGAACCAGCATGGCACGGGGAGGGGAGGGAGCGTGTGTGTGACTGTGGTACCTGTGCCACCAGTTCAGGGCAAGATGTAACGTCCCAGTATTGCCCTTGCTTATTATTTGTACGCACTGCCCGTGAGTTACCTCAGGGGACTGCGGCCATCTGGCGCACGCTGACTCTTCATATCACAGCACTCCAGTCCGCCCAGCCGGGGCAGCGGGGCCAAGAAGAGGAATGAAATGGAGCCAGGGGAACCTCTGAGACCGGGAGGTGCACGGGTTCCAACTCAAGGCCGCATTGAACAAAAGGCTCCATTTGCAGGGAGCGGCAAGAGGACGTTAGTGGCTGTACTTGTTCCTCACCCTGTGTCCCAAGGGTGCTGGACTAGAGAGGTTCAATCTGTACGCCACACACACACACACACACAATCCTGAGCAGGGCCACCATGACCAGAGAAGGGGGAGAAGAAGACCCCATGAAATCCACTAGCCTTTGCCCATCGAACTCATCAGGAAGTTCTGTAGTGATGTGGGTGCTATCACAAAACCCCGGGCTAGACAGACGACCATTTCTGGGACATGGAGCCAGCCTGGCCCTTGAAATAAAGAGGGGCCCTGACTCAGCAGTGGGCAGGTCTGATCTGGAAAAGGGTGACAGCCAGGGAGATAGATCCCTGGGACCGGTGTTTCTTATGATGCTACTGTAAAAGCTTCAGTGTGGCTGGCCCAAGCAACCTGACTTCCCACCTCAATTCTCCTGTCGTGAAGTAGAATGAATATGGCCATTTCTCATCAAGATCCAAGGTGGTTACCATTCATTAGTGATTGTGAGGTAGTTGTCTAATATGGTGATCAGTGCCACACTGATACACGCCACCATAAATAAATAGCCTTATTTTCAATGCTACAGAGTAGTCACTAGCGCCTACGGCATGCAATCGGGGCTTAGCACTTTGGAAATTTAGATTTAGACTTGCTAGCTTGGGACAGCCAGGCCAAGATTTTCAACAGCAGGTTAGAGCTGCATTTCAAAACCAATCTGCTTTTTTAGACGGAGGAACGAGGCAAATTTTAGACCCTCGTCTTCAAAAATCCATCCAAGGGGAGGAACCTAAGCTGTAGGGAACCTACAGCTGCCCCTGCTACACCTGTAGTTAATCCATGAAGGATGTTAAGCTCCAAGGCTGTCAAAGTAGCACCTTTCATCAGCATTAATATTTGATTAAAAAAAAAGAACCAGCAGAGAGACAACAACAAACCGCTTTGTGTAGACATGAAATGTTTCCTTTGGCACTCAGGGTGAAAATACTGCAATCGGAGACATCGTACTTTAAAAAAACACAAGAAGTCTGCGTGGAAGACAAGAGGAAATATCAATATAAGCCCTTGGGCTGATGGAATTTACAAGCAAATACACTGGCTCCCTCTTGCATTAGCCACTTTAGAGTTTGTATGAACAGTTATTTGTAAATTTCTAAAGGTGGGAAAAAACTAAGCCATATAAGGCCTAATAGACACGGGGCTGAGACAATCACAAACGCTGGGAGGAAATGCATTACCCAAATAGTGAAGCAGCTAAACTGAATCCTAGTTGTTAAATTGGACTGAGTGGAAAATCCGGACTTTTTTCTGTCTTTGGGGGGCGGTCTTCTCTGATTTTCACGTCAGTATTGATGATACCCTGTCGTTTCTGGAAATCTGTCAAATATTTAAACAGGCCATTAAATCCAAGATGTCCTGATTCAGCTAATCACTCAACGTCATGTGGATGCCTACATACCATCCTGGTTGTTAAGGACATGCTTAAATCCCTCCCTAAAGTGAAGCACATGGTTAAGGGTTCACTGAATCCAGACCAGACTCTCTGCTGTTTTCAAAATGTTATGAGCCCATTTCAGACTGTTTGCTTCCTTTCATGCCCTTTGTCCACCTTCTGACCTCAGACTGTTTGTCTTTATATTATCGATCATCTGTTGAAGAGGAATTAATCCATTTTGAAATCTGATATCGCTACAGCGCGGTCTTCTGTTAAATGTCGCTCACTTGGCCACCCTGAAAACGTTCATAACCCGAAAATTAGAAGTGGTGACCTTATTCAGATGGATTAGCAGGGAGATAAAAAGCTGCAATACCAGATGGGTGTAAATATTCTCACAACGTTTCTTCAATGGCAAACTGCTCGTCTGGGCACTGGTAACTCTTTCCAGCAGATAGAAGCGTATCGTTCTTATGCAGAAATGAAAAATGATGATTGCTAATGATAAAGATGTTGGGTTGACCACTTGTTCGTGTTTAGAAATTAGCAGCACACAGTTAGGTAACCAATAGGATGAAAGAGGACGGACCAAGACCGAGGACACTGGTGATCATGTTGTCATCATAATACATTTCCAAGATACAGAAAGTGTAGGCTGGGATTTTCAGAACTGGCATGAAGTTAAGGTAGAGATGGAGCAGCTAGAGGTGTTCCAAAGCCTGAGTATAAAGTGGTTTGATTTTGTGTGAAATGCCATGGTCTTGCAGAAATCTGGCCTTCCTTCAAGTGCTTATTCCATTCAACAGACATGTTACATACTCAGGATGAACTAAAACCCCCCAGCACGTGGTGTTCTCAGATGCTCCACTGATGCATGAAGGTAGGCGTGCCTTGACCTTGCCTGGCATGTCCATGGGGTTGCCCAAGGGATTCGTGGACTCTCAGGACTGAACTTCACTAAATGACATCTGGTCTGATACCGTCACCTGTGGCCACTCTGTCTGGTGGAACCATCCTCAGGAGACAAAGTGTGTCTGAGGATGATGAAGGCAATGTGAGTTAGGTACTCAACTTCCATTGAATTTCCAATGGGATTTCGGCATCTAACTCCCAGCCTTAAGCAATGCGCAACAGCGTCAACAGACGTGGCCTGGTCAGGAATCTATCAGGGCCTTGGGAAATTCAATAAGCGTTTATGATAGTAGGGCTACCAAACTTGGTCTTAGGAGCAGGGATTATCATAGCACCACTCTGAGACTCATCAAGCATCACTTCTAATACAGATCTTGCACCCGGATCCGGTGTTGCAACAGTTCTCTTCCCCAGACATGCCCCAGCGCACTCTTTGATCTAGGAGGCTACCGAGGCACTGCAGGAAGGAAAGAACCAGCGGAGATGAAGTCACATTCAAACAAAGTTCTGGGGGAGGGCCCAAAAAGAAGATTCTGATCAGCATGAACTCAGGACAAGATGCAGGGTGGGCAAATACCCTTCCTATCTCAGGGTGCTTTTTATTCCAGCCTCTTATTTGGCAATTGAGCTTTCTATTTGGTAATGCAACATTTCCACTCTCACGATAGCTCCCTTGCCCTCTACTTTTTGCCCTCTCTTTTCCTTTCCTGCACTGTGCAACTTAGTTATTCCTCCCAACCCCAAAGTCTATTAATTAATATTTATTAATTATTGGTAATAATGGAAATCTCAGCTGAGATGAAGGCCTGTGGCAGGGTGATCCAGCCACACCCCACCCCAGAGAGACCATAGAGTAGTCCTCCAAGCAGGCAAGAGTGGCAGTGGAAGAACTAGCCAATCAGGGGCCAGGAAGGGCTACAAAGGGAGCTTCAAAGCAGAGCAGCAGTCAGTGCAGGGCCGAGCTCAAGGAGAGCAGACTGTGAGGCTGGCTGGCAAAGTTGTCTCCAGGAGGGAAAGCCCTGGCGGCACCACTCTCTCTGAGCTGGGAAAGAGACTGAGGGGAAACCAGCTCCAAGCAGAGAGCTGGATAAAGTCTGATGAACTGCCTCGCAGAGAAAGGGTTAACGTGGCCCCGTGGCCGGACGTTGGAACTAGACAGATTTGGACTGGAAATAAGGCGTACATTTTTGATAGGAAGGATAATTAGGAACAATTGACCAAGGGTTGTGGTGGATTCTCCTTCACCGGCAATTTTCAAATCAAGATGGGAAGTTTCTTAGCAAGATTTGCCCTAGGGAGTGTTTGGGGGCATTTCATTGCCCTGTTTTCTACAGGCGGTCAGACCACATGACCCCGGAGGTCAAGTCTGGCCTGGAACTCTACAAAATACAACTCAGCAACATTTCAAACATCTGTATTAAGATTACACAAAAGATTCAGATTGAGAGGTGGGAATTTGGTAAAAAAAAAAAAAAAAAGAAAAGCGTGAGGTGCAGACGCACAGGGGAGCCGACAGCCGCCATGGGCCCCTGGGCAAGGTGGGGGGAGGGGTTGTCACTGCACTCCCAGAGGGGGCAGGGCCTTGGGCAGACGGGTTGGGGGCATGAGGCAGCCAGCTCCCTATGCCTCACAAAACGTGGCTTCTCACCCCAGCCCTCAGAGTTGGGGGCGGGGCACGTGGTGTCCGGTGGCGATTTAAAGCCCCTTTCACTCACTCGGCCCTGAGGTATCAGCCCCATTTCCCCCTTCCCCTGCGTTGGCGGGGCTGCCCATGTCTAGTTTCACAACCATTTGGGGCAGATTTTCCAAAGGCTTCAGCACACAGTAACTTCTATTTGGACATCTACATGTGCTGTGGGCGCAGAGCAGTTTGAAAAGTCTGCTTTTTAATTTACTCGGTGTGCCATACAATGCAATTATCGGTGGGTAGAATTCATTGACAGGAGCGGACACATATATTTACGCATTAAACCCTCATGCCTAATATAGCTTTACCACAGTTGCTAAGCAGCAAATGGAAATCAGAGACAACTCTAGACAATGTAACCCAAATACTACATGTTGTGAAGCATGGGGCCTTCCGAAATCGGAGAAGACGACAATTGAAACAGATCAGGACCGGCCCACAAATAGATGGTGGAATGACAGCCAAAGAGAATTTCATTTCATTCCTCCCTGATTGGCTGCTCTAAAAGTAATCACTGCAATCCATCTTGCAGTGAAACGCCTTTGTCATTCAAGCATCGCAGTGACATGTCTGGGACATGCCAGCCATCATAGATGCTTCATTAACTGGCTAATCGGCAATTGCTTCGGGGCAATTCAACATTTTCCTGCGAGTTCAAATCACTCCGCAGGGTAAAACTTGTATTCCCCATGATACTTTTCTGACTAGTTGTGATTAGAGTTACCCGCGCTCTTCCAAAGAAGAATAATAGATCTGAGATGTCATGAAAGCCAGAGAATAGCTGGCACATCGAAATCTTAACAACAACAGAGGTATAGGATTTATAGCCGGCACCAGTGGACTTTGAGCCAGGTTCCTGAGCTGTGCATTGGAGATAATTTTCTCTACTGAGAGCATCACAGTGAGTGTGCCCTGTGTAGTAGTAGTTTAGTGGCAGGATGTAAAAGCAAACATTGATTTACCAAGCTGAGGAAAAGTAGCCAGGCAGGAGTATTTTCAGTTTCAATCAAATGCTCGCCTAGGGGAGAAATCCTTTATTAATGACAAGCAGAAAGTTCTACCAGCTGATTTCAGCCAGCAATGCCCCTCTGCCATGTATATTGGCCAACTCAGACAGTCTCTGCAACAAAGGATAAATGGACACAAATCAGACATCAGAAATGGTAACACACACAAACCTGTGGGGGAACGTTTTAACCTGCCTGGGCACTCAGTCATGGATTTAAAAGTAGCCGTTCTTCTACAAAGGAATTTCATCACCCGATTACAGAGAGAGTCTACAGAAATGGAATTTATCTACAGATTTGGCACTGTTACCCTGGGCTTGAATAAAGACATTACCTGGTTAACACTACATAGCCAATTTCCCCTGCCTTTGACATTCGTGTTTTCACATCAAAAGCTACAAATGGCACACATCCAACCCACTAATTAGCTTCATTACCAGGGGTCCTACAATTGACAGGTAACTGCTTTTGCTGTTATATATCTCTTGGATTCTATTATTTCCTCTCCAGCTCATCTGAAGAAGTGGGTGTTACCCACAAAAGCTCATGAGTCTATGGCTGTGTCTAGACTGGCAAGTTTTTCCGCAAAAGCAGCCGCTTTTGCGGAAAAACTTGCCAGCTATCTACACTGGTCGCTTGAATTTGCGCAAGAGCACTGACTTTGTAATGTACAAAATCAGTGCTTCTTATAAATACAATGACGCCTTTCGGGCAAAAGCCCTCTTGCGCAAATGCTTTTGCGCAAGAGGGCCAGTGTAGACAACCCAGAATTGTTTTGCGCAAAAGCCACGATGGCAAAAATGGCGATCGGGCTTTTTAAAGCGCTGTTCTAGATTAGCACGACGCTTTTCCGCAAAAAGTGCTTTGCGCAAAGCGTCCGTGCCAATCTAGACGCTCTTTTCTGCAAATGCTTTTCACGGAAAAACTTTTCCGTGAAAAGCATTTGAGGAAAATCATGCCAGTCTAGACACAGCCTATATGTTTGTTAGCCTCTAAAGTGCCACAAGACTACTTGTCTGGTTCAGCAAGAACAACAAGGAGTCCGGTGGCACCTTTATCTAGTTCTTTCACTTCATGCATGTGCTGAAGTAAGTTACAAGTCATGAAAGTTTATGCCATAATAAAATCGTTAATCTTTAAGGTGCCAGCAGACTCCTTGTTATTTCTACCAATTGGAGAATCTTAGGAAAGGTACTACCGCTGGTGGTGTTCCTCAGAGGACATTTGTTACGGTCTCCCAACAACCATACGACATACAATGGTCTCATCTGTGATAACAATTTGACCAGCTGCCTCTCACCCCAGCAGAACTGACTAAGCTATTAGTCACAAGGGGAATGATTATCAAGTAGTTTGCAAATAGAACCGATATTCTTTAAATATGTTCCATCATTATGAGCTAGGTGGGAGGTAGTTTTTCATCCTATGAGACTTTCCGAGGCTGAGAAAAAATTCCCATCCTGACTAGGGACCAAAAGTCAAAATCTCAAAAATCGCTACACACTGAAAATGTGAATTTTGTTTTTTTGGAACAGGATGAAATCAAAACCCTTTTGTTTTGATCCAGCTGGTTTCTCTCTCCTTAAAAACCCCTAAAATTAAGTTTCAAAATGAAGAGTCATTTTGAACCGTACCAATCATAAGAATGATTTCAAAATTGTGACACCATTGACAATTTCATTTCCCCCCCCCCAAAAGAGAATTTTTTTAGTTTTCTAATCTGTTTTAAGAAATCGGTGGTGCTCCCCCAGTCCCCCCAAAAAACATTTTTAGCTGAATAATTCCTTGCTCTAATTGTAAGTATCCACTAAAAAGTTTTGAAAAATAATACTCAGACCATGGACAAAAGTTGACATGGATATTTGCTATTCATTGATTGAATCAGTGACTGAGAAGTGGGCAGTCTTGCCTGCTAGTTAGAGCAGGAGACAGGCCTTGGAGCCACGGGTCAGAAGCCACATTGCAGAGAGCAGGGTCAGAGCCTAAGGCAGAAATTCGAGTGGAGGATCAGAACTGATGGGCCAACGCTTTGAGCAGCCATCAAACTGCTGCTGGGTTTAAGACCCCGTCTGCAGACTCTTCCCACCAATCAGATGGGGCGGCCAACCAGGCAGCCTACTAAGGGCCAGCCATGTTCCTTCGTAGCCTGGACGTTGGGTCAGATCCATGGCAGGTTGTGGCTGACATCCACATTGATGTCCTGTCCACTGCAACCCACAGGAAGTAGCAGGTTCCTGCTCCTTATCAGAGCTTAATCAGGGTAGGTGCCCAACTCCCATTGGCTAACCTGCTCTGTTGAAAATCCCACCAGGTGCCTCTCAGCATCTTTAGGTGCCTAAACCTCTTTGTAAACCTGGACCTAAGGAACCTCAGTCTTACTGACCATCAAGGAAACTTAAGCTCTGGAGTGCCTAAGTCACTTTCTAAAATGGGATGTAGGCGTCTAAGTCAGTAGGCGGGGTTGCTGTAGCCGTATTGGTCCCAGGATGTTGGCGAGAGAAGGCGGGTGGGCTAAGATCTAAAAGCTATCCCTCACCTTGTCTGTGTCGCTTAGCAGCCTCTGAAAATAAGACTGAGGGAAGGAGGTACCATTTTAGTCCCTGATTCATCCCTTGCTTTGGGAGCGGGGGAGGAACCCAACCCAGTCTTGACCTGGGCATGCATTTACAGTCCGCAGTGCACTAGCTCAGCGCAGCACCAGGGACTGGCGTCAAAACTGGGTGCCAGCTCATTAATTTCCTGCTTTAACACCAGCAACGTAACTGTCGGTCCGAGGGACCATTTGCTGGGCGGTTGGGGTGGCTGGACCCTTTCTGGAATTGACAGAAGATTATCAGGATGTGCCTAGTCCAAGCAATAGCTGGAGGCTTGACCTATTAGACTTGAATACCAGGCGTGTTCCTCAACAGCCTATAGCCTGATAGCTAGGGATGTCAGTGGTTAACCGGTCAGCATTACCCTTCCTACGTGATACTTACTGGTTAACCAGGGGGATGCTCCAGTCTGGCTGGGCTCTCCACTCATGGGATCCCGTGTAAGCGGCTAACGGGTTAAACGCAACGTGTAACTGATTAAATGGGATTTTACATGCCTACCAGTAGCTCCATGTGGCCAGGCGTGGGCGGGAGCGGAGGGCATTTTGGAGATTCTAAAGTGATTCTTACGCAGTTTGGACCCCAGTCCATCTGTCCCTGGAGCTCCATGCCCCGGCCCTGAAAACACGTTGGTACTAAGCTTCAAACACGTGAATAATCTCATTGACCCAACTCCCCGTCTGGTGTGCAAAAGAAGTGCCCTGTCGATTTCAACAGAGCTTCTGCGGTTTGCGTCCGCTCAGAGTTTGGATCTTTGACATCAGCGGGACTACACCCACGCTTATAGTTAAACATGTGCTTAAGTGTTGGCAGGATCAATTCCTTCCTCCACCCCTGCCTGCCTTCAGTGATGTGAGCCAACATAAATCTTCTGCCTCAAATCAGAACCCGTCGTCCCAGGAAAATGCCACTCCTCCTCAGTTATCAGGCATGATTCACACATCTCATTCGCCTAAGTGATCCCTCAGCATATCCACAAGCCCCGTTTCCTGATATAACCAGGCTGTTTCCTGCTTTTTAATGCGCTGCTTTCAGAAGGCATATACTTTTCCTCTTCAGGACGTTTGACAGGCCTGCGTCTTGAATACTGAATGCATCATTTACATTCAATTTCAAACCTGAAACTTTCTCTTCTGTAGATGTCCTAGCTTCCTAGGGCGGCTGCCTGCCTTCTGTGTGCGTGCAAACTTGACAAAAGGTCTTTGAGACAATATTTTCTCCTAGCCTCACAAAGCTGCTCTTGACAATTATAAGCATTGTATTTTCCCTCCTCCCGGGGGGATAATTTCCCTTTTCCAAGATCTATCCCCTGTTTCCTGGCACAGGACTCATTTCCTTCACAATACGCTCACATACACCAATACCAAATTTTATTCAGATCTGGCTGCGGCAACACGGTCTTCATGGGATTGGATAAAATGGGGATCCAAGTCCATCTATTTAAAGGAGCATAAAAAAATTCCTTGTGGGAAAACCCCATACATATCCTGCCCTTCTGGGAAACCCCCATGCACACCCTGCCCTGTCATCTCGCTGCAGAAAATCCCTTCGGACCTTTGCTTTACATTAGGAGGCAGAGGCCCTGATTCATTTTTCCAGTGGGTGCTCCGTCCCAAGGTCCTGCCCCTCCTCCACCCCTTCCCATGAGCCTCCGTCCTGCCCACCACTCACTCCTCTCTGCCCTTCCCCTAGCATCTCCCGGCAGCTGCACAACTGCTGATCAGCAGCCGACCCCCGGCCGCACTTAACAGCTGTGGCTGATGCATGCTAAGCCCCCTCTATTTTTTTTTCCTGGAGCCCCGAGCACTCATGGTGTTGGTGCCTATCTTGGGTGGGACTACTTTGTGAGGAAGCATATCACTATCACCCCCAGTCCTGGGTGAAAAGTCCCGTTGAAGTCAATGAGCCCAAATTCTCACTTACTCTTCGGTGGCGATGTACACCTGGAATATTCCTGACAGCTGGAATAAAAGACATTTGTATCATTGAGAGGGCACCTTGGCACTGCCAAAGCTGGGTAAAATGGCCTTCTCAAAATGAGAATCTGATCTGTTGACCTCAATGGGAGTATCCCTCCGCCCCCGTGCTAGCATCTCAGAGCCTCCCTCTCACCATGGAGTGCTTTGTCCCACAAGGAATCCCACCAAATCGGAGAAAGGAGATCACAGTCTACGTGAGGAAGGGTGGCAAAATCAAGACCAAACGTGAGGGTGTGAAGAGCTTTGTTCTAGTGCCAGCCGCTGGCTTTGCACCTCAATGGAACATCCTAGCTCAATTTAGTAGCCTCATCTACACACGGGTTTTATACTGGAATGGATCAGTGACCGAGTTAACTTGGAAGTCATTTTAAACACCCTTTCCCCATTTAAAAAAAACTCCTGTGTATTAAAACATGTGAAAAACACATCTATTCATCTATTTTTACTGCGTTTGTGTGTGTTTCAAATGCCCCTTCTCTGGCTTTTTTATATTTCTGCTCCATTCCTGCGAGGCTGACATCCGTGGCAGAATCTCTGTTCACCTCATGGGAAGGAGAGCAGGCCCTTGTGTGTCATAAATTTGCTTCCCAGGAGAATCAACGCAGCGTTTCCCCTTTAATGCTGCGGCGCAATGAAGTGGTACTTCCTTAGCTGCTTACTTGAATTTCATTGTTGCATTTCAGTGGGAGTGGAAAGTCGGACCAAACTACAGAGGCTAACATTTTTTTAATATAAATATATTGGCTAAGGGACACTGAGAATTAGCAAAAAAAAAAAAAAAAAAGAAAAACATTTCCAAACAGATGGTTGCATCGAGGGAGTTGTGCAATTTCATACTCCTCGCTGAGGTGAGGAGGAGAGAACTCAGGCGGGAAAGTAAGGGAATAACCCTGCTAAAGATAACCCTTGCAATGTAATTTGGGGGGTTTAGTTGCTGGAAGTGATATGAGAGCGCTGACAGAAAAAAAAGTCATTAAATAAAGGGAAAAACATAAGAAAATCTATAAGATGTTTCATCAACCCAATTAGTTTTATTGGGTCTGAGTCTCGTTACAATAATGCATCTTTAACGTCCTTTGGGAGCGTAGGAGGGACAGACTATGAGCATAATTTACTCCCCGGAAGGAAGCTTTGCCTTGCTGGGGTGGTGTCAAATGGCCTAAACGTGAGGACGAAGCAGGCCCGTGATGTGCACTGGATTTACCAGGCCCTTGCTAGATTAGGAGACTGGACACAGCGAACCCCTGAGGAATACATGACAATGTTTTTTACTCGTAGAAACACTCCAGCGGCTTCGTACCTGCAGGTTTAGGCCCTCAGCGTGTGTTGGGAAGAAGAGAAAGAAACCAAACTTACATAAGGTCGGAGCGCTAAAAGCAAACACATTCACTCACTTACAATCAGGCCCATCAATGGGAGGTGAGGGGTGGGGATGGGGAGTGCAAAGGGGGCAGTTGCCATGGGACCTGATGATTCAAAATGGTGGCCGCTGGAGCCCTGGGCCATTTAAATCTCCGCTGGAGAGCCATGCGGTGTCTTCCTGGCTGCTAAGAGGGCAGGTGGGGGGGGGGGGAGAAGATGGGGGCGCTAGGTGATGTTGAGGCAGGTTGCCCCCCAGCCCTGCTCTTTCTGCCCAAAGTACCTCTTCCGGGAGCTCAGAGATACCCCCCAATCTTGCTTATGAGCCCGGAAATTCTGCCAACCCCCCCAGTTATGACGACTGCATTCTACTCAAAATCTCTTCCAACTCCCTGAAGAACATGCTCGGTACAGCTGGTTGCAAATGTTCTTACGAAAGAGTTTTTTTATGGGAAAATACAGAGTGAATAAAATCGAAATGTTTCCCAGCAATGGCTTGATGTCATCAAATTTTCAGCAGAGTATGATCAAACTGTGTTGTTGCAATGTTATCATTTGCCGCTATGATATTGTATGACGCAAGTCCAAAAGATACATTTAAACATTAAATGTTTTGACAAGATTGCCACCGTTTCTTAAATGAAGAATTTTGGAATTTTTGTTTAACCATGAATTTTAATTTTGACTTGGGATGAAAGGAAATTTCAAAATGTCAGAATTTCCCATAGAAAGGAAATTCCCTTCTACAATTGTCTCTAATACTCACATAGGCCACGTCTACTCTATGGAGAAGATTGACGCTGCTGCGGTTGATCTTTCAGGGTTTGATTTAGTGGGTCTAATGAAGACCTGCTAAATCAAACTCAGAGGGCGCCCCTGTTGGCCCCGCTACTCCTGCTCCTCACAAGGAGTAAGGGAAGCCGATGGAAGCGTTTGCTCCTGTTGACCTCCCACAATTAACATAGCTGGAGTTGCGTGTCTTAGGTCGACCTTCCACTCCAGTGTAGACCAGGCTGAGAGGCACATGATTTCTTATTCCCTGATTGAGCAAGGGACTTGAGCGTATGCCCAAATTTATGCATGTGAGTAGTTCCCCTGAAGTCATGAAAACTTCAGGTCAGGCACAAAATTAAAAACCTGGCCTTGATGCAGGAGTTGTGCCTTCAAATGTGTTTGTGGCAGGGGCTGAGCCAGGCTAGGAATCGGCTTGATCCTATTCACGCTGAAGTCAATGGCAAAACTCCCACTGACTTAACTGACACAGAATGAGGATTACTCAGTGCTACTACAGCATCGATACCCTGGATACAACTGGTCAAAAATTGTCAGTTGAAACTTTTTTTAAGTCAAAAAGTTCTTGTCAATCAAATATCCTTTCTGTGAACAATTTTAGTTAGGATGGAAATTTGTCTCTAAGAAAGATTTTTTTAAAAAATTTTGAAAAAAAGGTCTAAAAAAGGTTTGCTTTGGGGAGAAAGAAAAAAAAAACACCACTCTCTCTGTTTTATTTTCCTCCCCTCCGACCATCTTTTTTCCTAAATAGAGAAAAGTGAAAGAAAGTTTTCAGTTTTTTCCTTACTTAAATTAAACGATTTGCGAAGTAGGTATTTGTCTCTTAGCAGCTTTGAAAATGCAAGCAATAATGCTCAGGCAATAGAAACGGAACCTGGGAACTATTACATAGAAGAACTTGAAAATGGTGCGAAAGTTTTCAAAAGAACGGAGGTGAGGGGTACTGCTGGTGCCCATTGAGGAGACGTTTGCAGAGAACTATCCAGGATGACTCTAAGAGCATTTCTGAGTGGTCACAGCTAACAGAGAACCCATCATTGCATATGTTTAGTTCAGATGATTTTCCCCCCGGAGCGCATTCCCTCACGCTTGTCAACATTGATTTTCATCTGCCATTTTGTTGCCCAGTCACCCAGCTTTGTGAAATTCCCCTGCAGCTCTTTACAGTCTGCTTTGGACTGAACAATCTTGCATAATTTTGTGTCATCCGCAAATGTTGCCCACTTCTCTGTTCACTCCTTTTCCCAGGTCATTAATGAATCTGTTGAACAGCACAGCACAGATTCTTGGGTGACCCGACTGTTTGCCTCTCTCCTTGGGAAAACAGACCCTTTTCTTTATTCCTACTCTTTGTTTTCCGTTAACCCACTACTGATCCGATACTGCACTCCCCCCATCGCATGGCTATTTAGGCTTTGTCTCCACTACAGAGATAGGTCAAAAAAAGTCAGCTTATGTCACCCTACCTATGTCTGGCCTGGTCTACACTAGATCAGGCAGGTCGTGTTAAGGTATGCCATCCAGTTACACAAAATGCATAGCTGGATTTGGCCACTGCAGCTTCTACATTGTGGGAGGCCAACGGGAGCGCACACTCCCGTTGGCTTTCCTTACCCCTCACAGAATGAGGAGTACTGGACGCCAGTGGGAGCTGCCCTCAGGGTTTGATTGGGAGGGTCTACACTAGACCTGCTTAATCAAACACTAGAAGATCAATCTCCAGAGGGTTGATCTTCTCTGTAGTGTAGACACTCCCTTAGTGTCTACACCACAGGCTTGCTCCCACTTATGTAAGTGCCCTGCTACACCAGCATAACTCTCCAGAGGCGTAGCGCTGATGTGGGTGTCGTTTGGGCAATGAAAGTCTGTGTAGACATGGTAGTTGACTGGACTCCAGATGGGGATCTTCCTGCCAGAGGTGGGAAGCCCAGGCTCTCAGCTTCCCCCCGCCCCACTGTCCCTCTTCAGTGCTCCTGGTGGTGAGGTGCACCACCAACAGAAGGAGGGTCGTGTGGACATCCACCATTGCAGGAATTGCTGAAGCAGCTGCAGGCCAGCCTAACACAGGCCGATTTAAGACTGTCGTGTAGACACGTCCTCAATTTCCTTAAGAGCTTATGTCCCATTCTTGGAAGAGGGCCAGATGTCCAAAGACGCAGACAAGTGCCTGGTGAGTCACAAAAGCATTGCTGGTGCTGGGCACCTGATCAAGCCAGGTGCTTCTGAAGAAATCGCCAGGGTCCAGATCCTCAAAGGCATGCAGGCACCCAACTCCCCGGTATGGAAGAGGCCTAGGTACCCTTGAGGACCGAGGCCTAGGTACCCTTGAGGACCTGGGCCTAGACGTCTGTCTTTCTCTCCTTGCAGAATCTGAAAAATCGGCACTTAAGTTGCTTTTGAAATGGCTGCTTAAATCATTCAGTCCGTTTCCCTTGGCTTTGAGGAAAGAGGCCTTCTTGCAAGATTTACCACAGCAATTGACTTTCAATGAGAGCTAGACAGCCCGCCCCTGAAGTGCCATTTGCACAACCGACAATCACCCCTTCATCTCTGATGATCGTGTCCGTCTCTCTGGGGGGTCGCAGCACTTTGATCCGGGCTGGGCGGCATTTTGTTTTCCCGGCTCGGTGCCCGATGTACACATGGCGGGAGCGGGGCGAGTGGACTGGCACTTTAAATTAAAGGGGCCGCAACAAAATGTTCCCGGTGGGTTTTTTTGTTTGTTTTTTTATTTGCTCAACAAAAAAATTTCCCTTTTTCTTCCCCCCTCAACAAAAATTTTCCTGGCTCCGGGGGTCGCGAATGAAAAAAGCTTGAGCACCACTGCTCTAACATATCTTTCTGGTGTGTGTGTGGCGGGGGGGAGGGGGGGAGCTTAAAAATGCTTAAGGGACTTAGGCACCCAGCTCCCGCTGAAATTGCATTGAGTGCCTAATTCCCTTAAGTACCCCATCATATTACATGCAGCATCTCTTCCCTCCTGGATATGTTGGATTTTAACTTTTGTTTTGTTATGATAACAGGGAACGCTGACATCAAAATCCACGTTAAGGGCTGCATCTCTTACTTGTTTCAGAAAATCAGATGCTCTACTTCCAACCCAGAAGCAAACTTTTATGGCAGCGTTTGAAGCCCCGCGAAAACAATCATTTGCAATGATGCAAGCTGGCGAGAGAGCCGCATCTGATTTCATATGCCTTAAAAAAAAATAAGGGAGAATAATGGATCTTCTACAATAGAGTTGTAAAAAATTAGAGGTTTTACCAAAAGACTTATTTAGATGAGAAAATTATAGCTGCATGTTAGCACATCTGCACCTTGACAATCAAATACATGAGTACATTACAATTTTCATGAATTATGCAAAATGCTAATTAAAAAGTCTAATTTACTAATCACATCTCTCAGGGTCATAACGGGAGCTGAATTTTATTAAGGACAAACAATTCTGTGAAGTGGTTTAGCAACAAGCATATTTTTTTAGCAGGAAGAAAGAAGGAACAATTGCCTAAATCATAGGGTATGCACTCAAAAGACCTGTATTATTTTGGCAGCTCAGATACAGGTATTCAAGTCAGTTCATGCCAGCCTGCCTCAGTTTCCCCATGTGTAAAGTCAGCATAACAACACTTACCAACCCTACACGCCAGGGATGTTATAAGACTTAATATACAGATTCCATAGTATTAAATTGAATGCAACACTGCACAATGCAAATAATCTTCCCAAGCAGTCTACCTTAAAAATACTGGAATAGCAGCAGCACTTGTCTGAACGGGGGAGAAAAACCAGTGAGAAAGAAAAGTTTGTTGCTGATGTGCAGCTGGTTTGTCTTTCGTCCATTCTGGCCTTTGAGAAGATGAGGAGAATATCTTCTCCGGGCATAGAAGCCAAGAGTCAGCACCACACTGCTGGTATAGACAGAAAGACAAATGCTGCAGCTGACCAAATAAGAACATAAGAACGGCCAGACTGGATCAGACCAAAAGTCCATCTAGCCCAGTATCCTATCCGTTAGCTAATGCCAGGAGCCCCAGAGGGAATGAACAGAACAGGGAATCATCAAATGATCCCCCTGTCATCCATTTCCAGCCTCTGACAAACAGACACCAGGGACACCATCCCCAACCATCCTGGCTCATATGTATTGATGGACCTAACCTCCATGAATATATCTAGCTCTTTTTTGAACCCTGGTCTTCACAACATCCTCTGGCAAGGAGTTCCACAGATTGACTGTGCGCTGTGTGAAGTAAAACTTCCTTGTGTTTGTTTTAAACCCGTTACCTATTCATTTCATTTGGTGACCCTTCGTTCTTGTGGTACGCGAACAAGTAAATAACTTTTCCTTATTCACTTCCTCCACACCAGTCATGATTTTATAGACCTCTACCCTATGCCCCCATAGTCTCCTCTTTTTCTAAGCTGAAAAGTCCCAGTCTTTTTAACCTCTCTTCCTATGGCACCCGTTCCAAACCCCTGATCATTTTTGTTCCCTTTTTTGAACTTTTTCCAATGCCAATCTATTTCCTAGGTGCACAAGGGTCAAGTTTAATAGTAATAGAGAGGTAGCCGTGTTAGTCTGATCTTGCAAAAACAAAAGGAAAAACTATGTAGCACTTTAAAGACTAACAAGATGGTTTCACCTATTAAACCATCTTGTTAGTCTTTAAAGTGCTACATCGTTTTTCCTTTTGTTTTTGCAAGGGTCAAGTTTGTTTGACTTGGTATAATCTCAATTTCGTAAACCCAGGCGAGAGGAAGCTTGGGTGGTGGAGGCAGGGAGGGAGAGAGCAGAGAGAAGTCGCACAACGTAGAAATGCAAAGGCTGTGCTATTTAGAGACAATTTGCCATAGCTGGTCAGATCCTGAGACGTGTGAGGAACTGGCAGCTGGTGAGCGGGTCTAGGGGCCCCACGCAAAGTATCAACGTCCAATGAGATTTTTTTCAAACAACTCTGGGGTTTGGATGCCTAGTTCGCATGAAAGTTCCTGGAAAATGAGCAGTCAGATCTCTTAGCTGGCTTTGGCAAGCTCAGCCACAAATAATAGCAGTGGTAACAGAAAATGTGAGACATCGACTGGGCCGGAGCTTGGGTATCGCTGTCCCAGTGTCTTAGCTCGTAAACAGCCTAGGAGATAGATGGGGAGAGGAAGAGGGAGCAAACTCAGCCAGTTCTGGATTGTAAGAACAGTGAGGGCTATGCAGGTTCAGCTGTCTAGAGCGATGTTTCTGATACAGGGCGATGCTTCACCTCTGATGCGATTCACCCAGGCAGAAATTCACAGGGCGGCCAAAGTTTTGCTGGCAGAGGTGCACCAATGTGCGTCTGATTGAACAGGAGACCAGGGAAGCGTGTGATTTATCGGTAAGTGAGTCATCAAGAGACGCAGCCAACACAAGCGTGACAAGACGAGGTGAGGTCCATCTGCCACCAGACCCATGGCCAAAGCAGAGCTGGAACGCCTCGCAGCCAAACTGAATTACGCCAAGATTGGAAAAGGACAACTGGTGGGGATTTCCAAGAGACTTGGAGTGCCTCTCTGTGTCGCCTCCTTTTAAAGTCTGGTTTCACCTTCAGCCAGGGATTCAACTGTTTAGCAAAGCTGACTACGGCCGCACATACAAATTCAAGCAGAGGAAACATCTCATGGGCGGCCTGCCACAGTGCTATATAAGCCATTAATCTGACACATCAGTCTACCTATCTATGGGTAACAGGGTCCACCCACTTGTGAGCACCCTCTGTGGCCAAGGGGTGCCGTGTAAGCTCTTTGCCTGGCCATCTGGTACTTTCTTTGTTCCCTGGATCACTTCCCTCGGAAGCTGCCCTGTCTGGTGGTCTTCAAGGTTCTGAGGCTAGGATCTCACTAGCCCTGTCCACGGTGCTATCCGTTCTCGTATTCAGCTTGTGGCCAGTCTTCCGTCACTGGACTTGGGCCTCCCCCAGGTCTAAAGTTCAGCTCGCACTCGGAGCTGTCTGTAGTGCTGCTGTTCTTCCAGTCAGCATATAGAACTGTCTGGGTAAAGTTCCTGTGAGGAACTGCCAAGCCCTAGCCCAGCAGCTTCTTTTATACTGGTCTGCTGGGTCCTGATTGGCTGCCGCAGAAACAGCCACTCTATCCTGCCTGGAGGACCTGTCTTCTGCTCCTGTCACTGGGATGGGGTGTGGCAAGGCCTCTGGCCTCCTGTAGGAGGCGTCGGGGCTTAGTCCACCCCATCACACTATGGTGGTATCCTGCCACATCACCCTAGAATCTGAGCACCATCCATGTGGAACCAATAGCTACGCCCCATGGCTTGGTGGCATCTCTTGCACATCTCCCTTCTGCGATTCAAAACTCGGCAGCAGGTTTTAGAGGAGTCTTGTTCTGGGCCAGATTTGGAGTGGAGAAGGTCGGTACGACCTTGGCATGGTTCTAGGATAGTAGTTCCCGACAAGACGTTCCAGGGAGAGTCCAATGCAACTGGACGCATGTGACAGCTGGCCGTGAAAACAAAGGGATCCCCCGATATGTGGGGGCTGCTTCTTGCCCTGTTCAGTGTCTTGTCCCCTTGACCCCCCAGAAGAAAGCAGGTGGAACAGCCAGAGATCCCAGCAGACAGAGGCTGAAAGGAGCAATGTCTCTTATGCAGCAAGAATATTCGCCAAGGTCAATAACAAAAAGCAGAGTTTCATCTTTCCAGGCAAGCGCTCAAGTTGCCGGGATGTGAGGTCCGGTTTCTGCTAGCCGCCGCACACCGATTGAGAGATGTGGTGTGTCAGGAATACGGGAACGCCCTCCCTCACGTCACGCCGGTGCTGAAATGAACCTCTCCTCTTCAAACGCCGAGAAGGTGATGTCATTGCCCTGAGTGAGGAGCAACTCTCTGCCTTCCAGCTAAAGGGATGAATTTAAAATCACACGCGGGAGCGTAACCTGCCCGCTCATTCTAAACGGGGAGCAAGATGGAGTTAGGCGGTGCACGACACACTTCCGGCACCTTCCTCGTTTTTAAACATTAAGAGGAAAACACCGAGTGCAAGAAGGGGAAGAACTCATGCTCTGACCATTGGGCCAGATGGTGTCTGGTACTGCAGCAGCTCCAGGGAAGGTCAAAGGATGTAAGTAGCCTTTTCCTCCTTGCCTTCCACCCCAAGGGGCCAAGTTCAATGAATGTCCTTATACTCTGGAGCAAAGCTACTGTAGATGTAAGGCCCTAAGGGAGTGGTGGAAAACCTGTGGCCTATCAGGGTAAGCTAATTTCAGGTCAAGAGACATTTTGCTGGCACGGTCCATCCACAGGCCCCATCCCCTGCAGCTCCAAGAGGAGGTGGTTCACCATTCACAGCAAATGGGAGAGGTAGGGGCGGTGCCTGTGGGTGAAAGGGCTCCCATTGGCCAGGAAGGGCAAACCGCAGCCACTGGGAACCACAGGGGGTGGAGCCTGTGGACGGTCAACGTTAGCAAAACGTCATGCAGCCTGCAATCAGATTACCTGGGTGGGCAGCAGCTGCAGGTTGCCCACCACTGCTCTGAGGAAAGGGGAAGGAAAGAAAAAAAGGGCTTCAGGCTGCTCGAAGGAAGGGAGGAGGCGTGATTTGGGCTCCAATTCTTGCCTATGGTGAATATCAAGTGGATCCGCCTTCTGTCTCCCAGGAATTCCTCCTTTCTCCAGCCAGTCCGACGCGAGCCGATTGCCCACCTCCGAGTGCGGAGCAGCAATGAGGAGGTAGAGTGCCCCATCCCCCGAGGAAGAGGGAGATTCAGGTATTCAGTGCCCTGGGGGGTAAGGCAAGGGGTTGGACGGGCCTGGTTACCTCAGGTGATGTCACATTAAAAGTGTGTACCTCTGTGGCATCCAGACTGGGGCTGAAGGCCGGACACAATCCCTTTGTTTTTTTAGCAGGAATAATGACAGAGCAGCCAATGGCGAGGTGTCCGTATTCATTCAACGTGCGAGCCCCGTGTATTTTACGAGCGCTCCAAGTGAAACCATGAGGCGAAGAGCTGATACATCAGAGCGCGGAGAGTAAACACCCTGGGTGAGCTACAATTAGAGGCCTCGGCACGATCAATAATTTAGGAGGTTTCATCCACATGATGCATGACGGCCTGTGGGAAGTTGGCCTCCCGAGGGCGGTTGCTTGGACTGAGAACAGACGCAGGGGCTTTTGAAGAACACCAGGCTTCCAAATTTCAAGCGACTGGCAATGAGCCTGGGTGAAAGTCAGGAACAAGGCAGTTGATGGCGGCTGTGGGAGGCTGGGCGGCCATTAGCAAGTAAATAGCAAGTAGAGTAGTCCCTAGACAGGGTTGTTCACAGTCAGATTGGCTCTGTAGAAATCGCCTGTTTCCTTTGAGGGAGTGGTGTCATTTAGCACCTGCCCCTGGTGGTACTGAAAAGCTCTATTGTGCCATAGGGTATGTCTGCACTGCAGTTAGACACCCGGGGCTGGCTGGTGCCTGCTGACTCGGGCCCACGGAGCTCAGAGTAAGGGTCATAGACTCATAGAACCCTAGGGCTGGAAGAGACCTCAGGAGGCCATCGAGTCCAACCCTTGCCCAAAGCAGGACCAATCCTGTCAAACCAGGATTTAAAAACCTCTAGTGTTGGAGATTCCACCCCCTCCCTAGGCAACCCATTCCAGTGCTTCATCACCCTCCTAGGGAAAGAGTTTTTCCCAATATCCAACCTAGACCTCCCCCGCTGTAACTTGAGCCCATTGCTCCTTGTTCTGCATCCATCACTACTGTGAACAGCCTCTCTCCATCCTCTTTGGAACCTCCCTTCAGGTAGTTGAAGGCTGCTCTCAAATCCCCCCTCACTCTTTGCTTCTGCAGACTAAACAAGCCCAAATCTCTCAGCCTCTCCTCATAGGTCATATGCTCCAGCCCCCAATCATTCTTGTTGCCCTCCACTGGATCCTCTCCAATGCATCTGCATCCTTTCTATAACGGGACCCCCAGAATTGGACACAATACTCCAGATGTGGCCTCACCAGAGCCGAATAAAGGGGAGCAATCACTTCTCTGGATCTGCTGGCAATGCTCCTCCTAATGCACCCTAATATGCCATTAGCCTTCTTGGCTACAAGGGCGTCCTGTTGACTCATATCCAGCTTCTCATCCTCTTTAATCCTAGGGTCCTTTTCTGCCAAACTGCTGCTTAGCCAGTCGGTCCCCAGCCTGTCGCAGTCTGCGGTGTAGTCATTTGGGATCTGGCTCCAGGCCCCTGCAAACCCAGAAGTCTAAACAACAATTCAACTGCACTCAGCCAGAGCCCCTTGAGCCCCAAGTGAGGTGTCGAATTGCAGTGTAGACATACTTTAGAATCACAACTCGGTGTGGGGCTGTCCCCTCAAGTCCCCAGGAGCTCTGATCGCTGAATACCGCCGAGGCTTTTGGGGGACAGACGGTGCCACGGTACTTTAAATAGGTGCAGTGCACAATGCCCACTGTGCCAGACCAGCTTCGGCAATAGAGGAGGGGCCATTCTCACCCTGCCCCTGCCCACTCCTTTGGGGAAGGTACTAGCATAGAGCAGAGCACCCTCTGCCCAGCCTTGTTTTGCCTGGCTGGCTCCTGTGCAGGGATGAAATGGGAGAAGATTCTTCACCCCTCTTCTCACACACTCTGGCGTAAAGTTCTTCAGTTCCTGGTGAGAAGTAGGTTATGTTGTAGAAGAGTCTTAATAACATGAGGGATTTTCAGGAAGGAGGCAATTTCTCCAGTTCTCTGCGTAAGCACGTGGGGAGAAATCTTGGCCTTGTTCGTGTCTATGGCAAAGCTCCAGTTGGCTTCACTGGGGCCAGGAGCTCACTGCTGGAGACGGTTGTCTTTCTGCTCACACACTATGGTGGGTGCGGTGGGATTTGAACCCATCTGCAGATTAGAGCTTCAGTTCTTCACAATATTATCTGAGATATTATCGTTTAAATCAAGGAAATGACTCCTCTCTGCTTTCAAGTGCTTGGATTCGGATTTTGTCCATGTTCTCTATTGAGTCATGTTTATATCCCCTTATTCCTGTTAGCCAAATGTAGAAAAGCAGAGAGTGATCCTGCAGTGAATAAGGACTGCGGGCCTAATTCTGCAGGAATTGACTCCCATAATTTAGGGCAGGGGACTGAACAGGGGCTTTAGGGTTTTGCTTTGGGCCCTATCCAGGTGAATAGCCCCTGGAAGTCTTCCTAATTTCCATCATGCAATCTACCCAATGTAGTTTATGCTCCTCTCAGTTTGGCTTCACTTGGGCTGGATGTCCATGTTTTGAAGGGTGCCTGTTGGGCTCAAATAACCTCATCACTGGGGTCTCATACCCAGTGCTGGTTTATTTCTTGCCTGCCTGCTCAGGGGAGTGACAGCAGACTCTAATCACTCCAGGCCAAGTCCACTCATTGGCTGAAGAGCCATTGATCAGCGATGAAGATCGTCTTAGCTACTGTCCTCAGCAATCTGCATGGTACTGATTTTAGTTGCAGGCATAGCGCCATTAAAGGGGGTCGAAGCAAGTAAACAGTCTCGCCTTCGTTGTTTGCTTTGAAGTAATCAATGCACTGTACAGTTCTCTGAGTCTGGGACTTAATCAAATTAACTGTATTTGGTTTTCACTTATTGCTATGGATTTAGCCTTAATTAAACTTCTGATCCAGGGACTTGTTTTCTTTCTAGGCTGCCATGGGAAAGGTTGGGCGTTTTTGGTGGTGTCCATCCAAAAGCTGTTCTCTTTAAGAAGATTTAGATGCATCTATCAAGTGCTAAGAAAGCCTCAATGCCCATCTAACTTGTTAAAAATTTAGGAAACAAGGTAATTGGCAAGGATTAAAAATACATCCAGGAGGCTGGTTTAAATCAGCGTAACTCCATTGGCTTCAACAGAGCTACGACAATTTACACCAACTGAGAGGCTGGTGTGCTACCTTGAAATCGTGCCACAAAGAGCAGTCACATGGGATCCGGGCTGTTCCCCACTCTGGCACTCCGAGTGCAGAAGATGGGGGCCCTCAAAGAGCTCAAAAGAAAAAAAAACTTTGCCTCTGTAGGCACTGGTTACAAAAAACATCCCCCCCAGAATCACAATACACAGATTTTGGGGGATCACTGCCACCATCAAGTGATTTTTATCCCTAAAAAAACAGGGGTGAACACTTGAATCCACCCACAGGGGTACCCCACACTCTTTTCCCCTAAAAGAGCTTGAAAAAAGAAAAGAGGAAAACAAGCTGCAATCTCTAGTAGCTGACCCCTCAGTTGGAGGCCTGCAGATACACACAGACAGACCTTCCAGGACACAAGAATCAAAACATCACCTTAAAAAAGGTGATTTTTATTACAAAACAAAAGATAAACTTGAGAAAGCCTACTTGGTTGCTAGATGTAACAGAGCAACTAAGGGAAACTAATTAAAACACAGAGCAAAGTCTCTGGGCACAGTGCGAGATGGTAAATGGGGAGGGGAGGCAGAGATTCCAAACCAAACCACAAAATAAAGAAAAAAATACCCTGACTGTGACTAGATTCACTTAACCCTTTCACTTACTTCCAATCTTCTCTTTATTCGGTCTACTTCCATGCCCCCATTCCTTGGAGGCATGGTAGTCCTGCCTGGGTATAAATCATTCAGTGTCTCTCAGCTCCTGGTTTCTCTCTCCCACCCAAAGAAAGCAGTCAAGGAACCTATATCCAATTCAAATTTCAACCCTCTCTCTCGATTGGTTCTCCCGGCCTCCTGGCCAGCACCTTTGCTAGCTACCTAAGTTTAACCCCTGAGTCACTGGGTGCTGGTTAGGGGTTACATTATACCCAGTCAAACTTCTAATGATCTAAACTGAACCTTTCAATTATTTGTAAAAGACAAAGACATGAAAAGCAACACATGAAATGATCAAACAATAATTTCTCACCTCAATTTATTTTATCCTAGTAACTAGTACAGTGGATGCAAATCAGAGGTGGTTGAAATTTTTGGCTGGAAGAATTTTTGACACAATATTGCCTAGTGAAATGTTGTTTCTTCTGAAAATTCCAGCTTTTTCCAAGCAAAAGGAAACCTGAGAACGGTTTTGGCCTTTAAAAACTGAAAACAACGGAACATGTTGTGGTGTTCAGTTTTTCCATAAAAAAATAAATAAAACCAGAAACATTTTGTGAACAGTCTTGGGAAAATAATGCATCTTTTATTCCTTTCTTTTGAATTTTGCCTTGGCAAACACTTTTCCTTTCCTGGTGAATGTGCATTTTTTACATCAAAATGGCACAAATAACTGAACTTTTATAGGGAAAGACTTGCACGGTGAGAAAATTGTATGCAATGTTTAGAATCTCTGCATTTTTAATGTGGCCAGTTTCATGAAACTTTTCATTTCTACTGTCAAAGGAGGGAAAAATGCTTCTGATAGAAACCCCCTGAATCCATACTATTGGAAGATCCCCATTGACTTCAATGGACTTTGGATCAGCACTGTCATAACTAGACTTCTGGAAAGGTTCAGCCCTGCTGGAAACTAAATCCCTTGACTGAAACACTACACGCTCCCAATTCTTACTGAAATGAACGGGAGGTGAGTATTTTCTATCACAGAGAAGCAGTCCATATATCTCTGGGCTTCATTCACACAGCAACCCTATTTGAGACAGCATTAAATCATGCTTAACTTTATGCCTGTGTCAGAGGGGTAGCCGTGTTAGTCTGGATCTGCAAAAGTGAGAAGGAGTCCTGTAGCACCTTATAGACTAACAGATGTATTGGAGCATAAGCTTTCGTGGCCAAAGACCCACTTTTTGTCAGATGCATGTAGTGGAAATTTCCAGAGGCAGGTATAAATATGCAGGCAAGAATCAGGCTAGAGATAACGAGGTAAATTCAGTCAGGGAGGATGAGGCCCACTTCTAGCAGCTGATCTGGAGGTGTGAACACCAAGAGAGGAGAAACTGCTTTTGTAATTGGCTAGCCATTCACAATCTTTGTTTAATCCTGAGCTGATGGTGTTAAATTTGCAGATGAACTGCAGCTCAGCAGTTTCTCTCTGAAGTCTGGTCCTGAAGTTTTTTGGCTGCAGGATGGCTACCTTTAAATCTGCTATTTTGTGTCCAGAGAGATTGAAGTGTTCTCCTACAGGTTTTTGTATATTGCCATTCCTAATATCTGATTTGTGTCCGTTTATTCTTTTGCGTAGGGACTGTCCAGTTTGGCCGATGTCTATAGCAGAGGGGCATCGCTGGCACATGATGGCGTATATTACATTGGTAGATGTGCGGGTGAATGAGCCAGTGATGGTGTGGCTGATCTGGTTAGGTCCTGTGCTCTTCAGTAGGACGTAAACACACTTAAGTGCTGCACTTAAGTGCTGTCCTGGATAGCAATGGACTTAAGTATATGACCGAGTGCTTTCCTGAATTGTGACCAATCATGACAACGCAGTGGACTCACTCCCCTTACTGCTCCCACATGAGGTAACACGCGGTCACTGTGCTCGTTATTTGTCACTGCTGCGCGGTGTCATTTCCTGAGGAAAGCAGTCCCCCAGCATGTCACAACGCCCCACCATTCCACACATGCCTTGCATGAAAGCAAATGTCAATATTCATGTTCATTTCTCAGGGTTGTGCAGCAAAGTGTAACTCTCATTAACTGTGTCTTGGCATGCAGCCTAGGGAGAGTATATTAACATGCTTTAAATAAAATCATGTAAAATTAAGAGGAATGCCAACTGGGGAAAGTTTTTAATCAGGGAGTTTTTCCCCCCTCCAGTGCTGTATTTTTTATAAATATAATATATATATACATTTAGAAGGACAAATATCATTTCAGGGAAGTATTCCCAGATGCTATCATTGGGAAAACTTAGATCTGTGGTTTTGAATACACACAGTCAGTCCCATTTAAAAAATACAATATTTCTAAATAATTTAGAATGCCCCTTTGGTATTACAGCTTGGACCTCCCTGGTCCGGCACCCTCTGAACCAGGGAGTTTGCTGGATCAGGCAAAGTCAATGCTGGCCCCTCTGCTGCCAGCCTCGGGGCTCTTCTTGGGTCGTTGGGCTCCCCTGCTGGCTTCCGGCCCCCACTCCCAAGCTCCTCTTCCAACTGCTGGCCCCCCTATCGCTGGCCCGGCTGGGATCCTGGCCCCAGAAGGGCTCCTAGCCATTGCCCTCCTGCCATCAGAGCTTTCTGGTCCAGGAACATCCGTGGTCCTGCTGGACTACAGATGTTGCAGCCTTGGAGATTCCCAATTTAGAGAGGTGCAACCTGTGTTTATTTTTGGCAATGAATAACCCATGTTGCAAAAAAGAGATCTGTAGGCATCGGTGGCCTCCAAATAGTTAACGGTTAATTAACAATAGTTAACTATTACTATAGTTAATAGTGATGCATTTTCACAATCATGTGGAAGCTACTTCACGAATAGTTTCTGATGCACAGAACCAACGGAAAAATGGACCTTGATGTCCGCACACTTAAAAGTTGTGCACGCAGAAACTTGTGTCGCTGCATGCACTATGGAGCTGGTCAGTGAAACTGAGGCACGTGCTTGCAGTTTTAAACACATGCTTAAGCCTTGCTTATGGGGGTTAAATGGCAGCTTCCCACCCCAGAGGTAGCTGCATTTCAGGGAACAGTCAGTGATCTCTCCACAGATGATAGATTTGCCATTGACTTCACCCCAGGCTGCGTGAGGCCCTACCCCTTCCGGTAGCAGGAGCCTGGCCCTGCCACACCTTGCCCTGGGCCTTCCGGTGGCTGTCACATTCTAGTCTTTCTTCAGCTTATAAAAGACATCTATCAGTGCCTCTTGGCACATGCGCACCACAAGCAAAATCACATTTTGCTGAGCACGTCATTGTGCCAGATTAAAAAACCTCCCCATATCACTGCAGCAATGCTGCCCAACCCATCCCACCTTCCTGATTCTGATGGGAATAAATACAAGGCATAGGACATGCCTTATGCGGCTAAGGCAACCTAACGCCATCTCTTTGGAGCCAGAAAGGGAAACAGCTTCCGGAAGGGAGGGCCCTCCGCTTAGGATGTTGAGACTCGACTGTTATTTATTTTCAGTGGCGCGTAGAGACCCTGCCCGGTTGTGCTAGGTGCTGTACAAACATATCACAAAGATCCAGTCCCTCTTCCAAACAATTTACCAATATGGCACCGCCAATACCGCTGACCTACGTCATTATCCCCAATTCTCTGTCTGCAGAGATGTAACACTTCAAAACCGCTTTGGTTTTAAGTCCATCCCTGACCCACTGCTGTATAGCTAGGCAATTCCTCCAGGAATAAGAGACGAGGGAAGGCATTTTGTGACCAGGTGAGGTGAAAACTGGAAGTAGAACTTTCTGGGACTTCCAAGTGGTAATGGATAGTTTGATCATGGGGAAGGGGAGATGCCAAATTAAAGCCAGGTGAAATTGTTTTGGTCAAAACTTGTTTTTGCACATAAACATGCATATTTGGCTTGCCCGAAACATTTGGAAAGTTTGCACTGAATCTGAAATTCTCTCAGTCAAAAGGAAGAAGCAAGTTCAAAAAAAGGTCAAAACGTGTCACGGGGCATTTTCAGAATGAAGTGTTTCCATTTTTTAATTTGAATCGACTTTTTAGTTTGAATTGTATTTTACTACTAGAAGGTTTACCCAGCATTGCTTGTGACCTTAGCTCAATACCTTTTTGTTTTTCTTCGTTTGAAGCATTGCTCTGGGGAGGAGGGTTCACGACACGGGCTGCCCCGTGGAGAGAGGACAACCCCAGCCCTCTCTCTGTGAAGCAACTTGGGCCCAGGCGAGAAGTGTCTCTCCATGGACGCTACAGCTCCAATGGGCACACCCAGAGGAGGGGGTAGGGGCAGGTTCGTCTGCTCCCTGCGCTCCCCAGCCAGAGTGAGGAATGCAGCAAACTGGGCACTTTCCCCTCACTCCCTGGCAAAGGGGAACAGCCAGCAATGTTCCCGTAGGAACAGAGTGAGTGGGTGCTTCAGCCCCCCCCTAAAAAGTGCTGGGGGGGGGTCAAGGCTCAGGATTGGGTGAGTCTTGGATAGGGAGTGGCCCCAGCCTGCCCCTTTCGCTGCCTTGTGCTTTTGTCTCTTTTCGGTATGGTTTTCTGAGAACCAATCCCATTCCAGGCACATCCCATTGTCCTGGCACAACCAAACCCTGACCTTGCTTTAAGTTAGGAGAAGAGGAGGCTGTATCCTGAACTGGGTGGCCCTAGCTTTTACCATTTAAGAGGAGTTCTTGAGCAAACAGACAGACAGACACACACATAGACAAACTCTCTCTAATATATAGTAGATTTAGGGAAGAAAACCTTGGATAACCAAGCAAAACATTTTGTTTCAACTCAACCAAAAGGTTTCATTTGATCCAAAAGGACACATTTTTGACCACATTGGTTTGTTGGAAATTTTGAAAAAGAAATGGAGTCCATCGAGCAGAAAGCTCTTTTCCCTTCTCAGTTTCATCCCCAAGCTGAAAAACGGGTTATTCTCACAGTCGACCCTAAACACGCCTGTGGTAACTCATTTCTGAAGGCCACTGAATAAGGCTGACCTAGTCCAAAGTGGGTGATGGTTGTCCTAAAGGCCACCGGCTTTGGACAGGCATGGTGGCATAGGACAAAGGTAGCTGTGCCGATCTTCGGTACATGAGGCTGTGGCCCACAATGCGAAGCTGTATCCCACATGCAGAAAGGAGTGGGGGGCAGGAACAGGAAGGACTGTTTGGAGCATAAATTAACATCTATCGCTCCTCAGCATCTGCACATGTGTAGTCACAAAGGACCAGTCTGATTCCATGCGTGGTGTGTTTTTATCTTGCACATCTGGCAGCTAAATCGGAGACCCAAATGCAAAACATAGCACGGAGGAAAATGATGTGTGTTTGTGACATTCCCTGGAGGGCTTCGGGTCCATAAAGCAAAGAATGGATTATAATGAGGCATAAATATAGTACTTTCATCTGTGACAAATAGAATCTTACACTGCTATTCATGTAATATATGCCCATTTTCTCCAGATCAATAATCTGGTCTGGAATTTGAAAGGTTGGGGGGAAGGGGGAGATGGGCAGGCATCCTTAAGCATGAACAAGCTGAGAATATACGAGACAATCAATTTGGAACCGTCTTTGAAAAATGTCGATTCCTCCGATGAGAAAAATGGATGCAGTCGGGTTCTTTTGGAATTCCTCTCAAATCCCGTAAGCAAACTCGATCCACCAGCCAGGAAACAACTGGTTCACAAGAATGAGCCTTATTCATTGTAACGTGCGGCATTTGTTTGCTTTCCGATCACCACGCACAGAGCATTTTCAGACACGGTGTACAACAGCTCATCTCGCTGCTTAGCCAGGTTCGTCCCAGCTCGGCTGGACGCTGCTTCTCCTACGTCTCCGATGCAGCTCCGTTATTTCAGTGATTATCCTGGGACTGCCCTCACCCCACCTCCTCATCTTCCAAAGTCCTGCTGTCTGCCTACCCGATTCAGCTGATGCCATCCGCTGCCGTTACTTCTGTGTTACGCTTCGCAGAGATCTTTCCCATCCAACTAGGTCCCCGGGCCGTCGGCTGTCTCGTGAAGCTGTCAGTAAAGCTGTTCTTGAAGCATGTGGATAAACCAGATGGCATGTCCCCACTGCAGGGAGAACGCACGGCAACTTTTGCCTGGGAGCAGTGGAACTTTTGTTTTACTCCTATGGAGGATGGGACCCCAAAGCTGGCTGCACATTGGCACCCTTTTCCTTCCCTGGGCAGAGCGAAATCCTGACCTCTTTAGGCCCTGAGCCACCCTAGCCTGAAGCACTTGCCTCCTGCTGGTCTTCCTCATCCATGGCAGGGCATTTTCACTGGTGCTGCACTAGCATAGCCCTACTGCAGCAGGGTCCCACCAGAAGAGGGAACTCCGCTCCAGGAATGTGCCCACAGGCCCCTAGAGAGAGGGAAAGGGTCCTCAAGAATATTCTGCCAGCCCCTTCTGTCCCTCAGCCCTCTGTGGGCATGCCTTCTCCCACCAGCGAGCTACCCCAACCTGACGAGCCCCACTGAGTCTGCTCCAGAAGACACACAAGGGGAAACATTGTTTGAAACTTGCATGATGTAAAACCCACTTCATCAGAGGAATTGGAGTGGAACCTCCCTAGACATTCAGTGAAGGATTTGAACGCAGGCATCCCGATTACAAAGGGAGACAGCTGAACTGGAGCTCATTTGCAAATTCAACACTAGCCACTTAGGACTGAATGAGGATCTCATCTGGGTAATGCAGTACGAAGACCATTTCCCCTCCCTGGATATTCACCTCTCCACACCGAATGCTGTGAATGAGCCACTTCCCCCCTGACTTCATTAGCTTCATTAACACACACAACTTCTTCCTTGTATTGACCCCTGCTTCTGTCACTTCCACTCCCATTCATCTGATGAAGTGGGTTTTATCCCCGAAAGCTTATGCCCTAATAAATCTGCTAGTCTCTTAGAACCCATCTACACAGCAGGGCAGAAGTCGAATTAAGCTACACAACTTAAGCTGCGTCAATTGCATAGCTGAAGTTGAAATAACTTAATTGGGCTTCTGGCGCTGTCTACGCAGCAGGAGTCAAAGGAAGAGCACTCTTCCTTCAACTTCCCTTACTTCTCATAAAATGAGGGTTCCATGTAGATGTACCCTTAGGACTCCTCATTGCTAATGCTTAAAATTAAGCACTTGCTTAATTAAATATAATAAAATATAATACAATAATAATAAATAATAATAATATAGTAATAATAAAAATAGCTAGCTCTTAGGCCAGGCCTATACTACAGAGGAAGGTCGAATTAAGATATGCAACTCTAGCTATGTTAATTATGTAGCTGGGGTCAATGTACCTTAATTCAAGTTTCCATGCTGTTTCCACAGCGGGAGACAGATGGGAGCAAACGCTCCCATTGACTTCCCTTACTCCTTGTGAGGAGCAGGAGTTTCAGCGTTGACAGGGGCACCCTCTGAGTTCGATTTAGCAGGTCTTCACTAGACCTGCTAAATCGAACTCTGGAAGATCCACCACGGCAGCGGCGATTTTCCACGTAGTGAGGACATGGCCTTATACGGTGCTTTTATTCCACAGCTCACGCAGAACTTTACAAGGGAGGTCATTATTGCCATTTTACAGATGGGCAAAGTGACTGGCCCAAGGTCACCAGAAGGTCAGTGGCAATGCTGAAGGGGGTCCAAGGAACAAGAATTAGTTGCCTATTTTTATAGTGATGAGTGAGTGGGGATTTTATTCATAAGAACTTTTATGACAGTTCATCGATTTCCCTTTGCTGTATCTGGATTCTAGCCCATTGAGTAATCTTCATTCAGTCCCCGTGGCCTTACGTGAAAGACAACTAAGGAGATGAAAAGACATATATTTATACAGCAAAGGAGAGATTTACATAGCCGGTTCCTTAGGAACTTTTTACCATGTCCTGGATCAAAAATCGATTTGAGAGAAATTGCCTAGATACGCCCACACTTGCCTGATAGAGCGCAGCAGCTCACTCTGAGCCCCGATGGTGCCTTGAGACAACGAAACGCAGCTCTGAACACATGCGACACCTGCCTGCTTACTCACTGCGCCAGGTGGGTGGACCACAGGGGGAGTTCTGACAGCAGAAGGCTTTGCCTGTTACACGAAACTGACGGAAGGCAGGCAATGAAGCTATGTACGGCCCGGCACTTCTGCCTGTCGGCCGGATCGGGTACGGAGTGTGTCAGCCCGCTGCACTTCTGGGCCATGAAAGGGGAGCAGGCCGAGCTGCAGATGTCTCATCTTGGCACAGCATTTATTTTCCATTTCCTTTCACGGGCACTGGAGGGATATTACTAAATGTTACAGCTTTGGCAGAGTCAATCCACAGAGCTTTCTGCCTCTTTAATTATTCCGTGGTTGGGATTATTTGGGTTGATTATCTTTAAAGGAATTGCTTTATTTTCTTCTCTAAAGCAGGGGCCGGGAACCTTTTTTGGGTTGGGGGCCCCTGACCCACAGAAAAATCAGAAACCCAAAGACAACAAACACTCACTGATGTAGCTCCTGAAATACCTCAAAAAATGAAAAACCTCAAAAAATGAGGTTAACAGGATCTTTCGAAAAAGCGCCCCTTTTTCGAAAGAACCGCGTCTAGACTGCGGTTTCAATTTCGAAAGAGCGCTTTTTCAAAAGAGCGCCATTACGTGATTATGCAAATGAAGCGCAGGATATTTATATCCCGGCTTCATTTGCACTTTTGAAGTGCTTCATTTACATCCCTCTGCTGACAGAGGGATGTAGTCTAAACACACCCCCTGGGAGTTGTTTTTGAATAAAGCTCCCAACAAAATTCTCCTCGCTTTTCTGCTTCTAGGCCCTGGTTCTCCTTTGCCTTCCACCCAGTGGGTGAGACACTTTGTTACTTTGCATTTTGTGTGATTGCTTAAACCAGGGCAATGCCAGTGTAAAGTAGGTGTACAATGCTATCAACTCAGAATGGCAACAATTTGCAATCACCTTGCACTGTTATGAATGACTACACAAGGGATAGGGCACCAACGAATCTGGCCTCTGTAATTTCTTACACCTGTGCATGTGGGTGTAAAACATCGAATTAGCATTCACTATTCTATTATATTGGTAGCAGCATTTTACATCCTCTTTTACTGGCTTTAAGAACTACACAATGTGCAGGGTAATACACAATCTGGCCATAGTCTTTCTGACACAGGAGGCATTTATTAAGAAAACATCGAAACTAGTGATGCAAATAAACAGATTTAAACACAGCTCAAGTTCCAGCTTTGTCTCCTTTGTTTACCAGTGACCACACCCTGGATGGGATTCTTTATAGCATACAGGTACAGCTAGGGTCTGCATAATATACTACTAGCAAATATATTATCACAAAAATCACTATACAAAGTTCAAGGAAATAGAGGTTCAGACCACTAGTGGAAAATCTACAAACCCATACCTTTGAAGCCAATTCAACCCTCCTGAATAGGGTTGCCAGATGGTTTCAACACAAATACCGGACACACTTGACATTAAAATCTATATTACATCTTATTTAGAAAATACTGGACATTTATATTTTCACATTTATATTTTCTCAATTTGTTTCCCGAACAGAAAGGTCAAATACTGGACTGTCGGGTTCAAAACCGGACACCTGCTGAAACCTACTTTATACTACAGCTCAAAACAAATAGCTAATTAAAACTTGGTGGTAATTCCCCCCATGTTTAACGAGGCCTCGGAATCAAGCTGACATCTGGCATCAAGGCAAGACACTAAACTATATATTTATTCTGAAATCCAAGGTCTTTTATCAAAGAAGAAATAAGAACCAGGGGGTTGTCTTTGGTCACTCTGTACATTGCAGCTCCATTTACAGACAGTTTATAAAGAGTTAATACATGATTAATAAACTGTAAAATTTTATCACCACGAGTATTTTCTTGTACTGGCAAAAAAATTGATCCGAAGGACAATAAAACCGTAAATCACCCTCATAAGATCTTGTTGTCATGCTCTACTCTGCATTTTTCTCCCGGCTATGAATACACTTGTTCATAATGGACTAATGTTCTTTACAGAGAATGTTCCCATTTCCTTACCATTCCAGCCCCTGAAAGGCAGCGCAGCTAAAATGGATAAAAGGAAGCACTTTTCCACACAGTGCACCAGCCACCTGGGGAACTTGGGGGGATTCATAAAAGAACTGGACATTGATCTCAAACAGGAGTGATTTAAAGCAAACGATGCTTAGAGGAGACATACGAGCCCTCGTGCTTCAGGGTGTAATGAGTGACGGAGATCACATGATCCAGAGACTCGTGGTAACCGGGGATTTGGCAGGTGAGGGTTCTAATTCCGACGTGCTGCGGAACTTCTCTTTAGTGCGGGAGATCTTTGGAGCACGGACGGTGGGTAAATAGAACCTTGTACGTGGGGGCCCGAGGCTGGGGATGATAAACCCTGAACAGAGCACAGACAGGCCCACAAGGCAGAAGAGAGTTTTCCCTGCTTACAGCCAGTCAGGCTGAACACAGCAGCCAGTCGCAGAGACCAGGAGGCCAAAAGACCTCGGACAGGAGAGGGGCAAGAGACGCACCTCAGAAGACGACCAAGGTCTGGTCTATACCACAGAAAAATCCAAATGCCGAGCAATGTAGTTATACCAGCCTACCCCCTGTGGGGACAGCACTATGTCAATGGGAGGAGACCTTTTCCCACCAACCTAGCTACTGCTTCTTGGGGAGGTGGAATAACTACACCGAAAGGAGAGCTCTCTCCCAAGGAGTTTTAAGCATAGACTTGCCCAAAGGAAGCCCACGAGCTCTGAAGTTTCAGGACTGATAGACTCATTTTAGGTCAAGTGGATGGCCTGGGCTCATTGGAAATGAATAAAGGAAGCCAGTTAGGAACAGCTAAGGCCTCCGAAGAGACTGCCCCCACAGCAGATGACCAGCCCTAGATCTCAGTAGATGCCTCTTAGTGCTACTGTAATCCAAATAATAATGGACTGGGTATTAGGAGAGGAGTCTCCTCAGGGCTAATGTTTCATAATAGCTGTTGGACAGATTCTTCCTCTGAAGTAGTTGGCATTGGTTGCTGTTGGAAACAGGGTTCTGCATTAGATGGAAACATTGATCTGTTCCAAAATGCCATTTCTCCTATCTACCTATCCCCATACATCCCCTCTACCTATCTATCCCCATACATCCCCTCTATCTATCTATCTACCTATCCCCATGCACCCCCTCTATCTATCCATCCCCATGCACCCCCCTCTATCTATCCATCCCCATACACCCCTCTATCTATCCACATACACCCCTCTATCTATATATCTATCTATCCATCCCCATACACCCCTGTGTATCCCCATGCACCCTCTATCTAATCTATCTATCTATCTATCTATCCATCCATCCCCCACACCCTCTATCTATCTATCCCCATACACCCCCTCTATCCCCATGCACCCTCTATCTAATCTATCTATCTATCTATCCATCCATCCCCATACACCCCCTCTATGTATCCCCATGCACCTCCTCTATCTATCTATCCCCATACACCCCCCCATCTATCCCCATGCACCCCCTCTATCTAATCTATCTATCTATCCATCCATCCATCCCCCCATACACCCCATCTATCTATCTAGCTGTCCTAATCTCATTATTCCTTAAGATCGACACCCTTTGGTCCATGGTTTTGGGCACAATCCTAACCCTAGTTCTGAAGGAATTCCCCATTGGAACCCTAACCCGAGCTCCAAGAGCCCACTCCATGGAAATCCTCATCTTAGCTCCACGGGCCATCCCCAATAGGAACCCTAACCCTAACTCCGAGGGTACCCATGTGCACTCTCTGGTTTCCTTTGAATCCATGTGGTGAAGAGACTGTGCAGGGGAAGGGGGGGGCAGAGGTGTAGAAGGTAAGACAGAGAGAGAGGAAATATCCTTACTCCCCCATGATCTGTTTTTTTGTTGTTGTTTTTTTTACTCCTTAGCAAAATAAATCAATGACTCTTGTTCAGTTGAGCTGGCTGTGTTTTGCATCAGGGAAAATAAGACTGAAAAGGGATGAGCAGTGTTGAATTTTCTTCATGTTTTTCAGTATTTCTTCACGTATTTTCTTCAGTATTTCAGTATTAACCTGCCCACCTCAGGAAGAAATGCGGTGCCACTGGTCCTGTGGGTTCCCCAAGGAGTCATTCTATGAAGGGAAATGCATTTCTTGGCATCCTTTCATTGATTATGAAATGGAGGGACAAAACCAAATTTGCGTATCAGCTGATCTAGGCATTTGCTGGGATGCCACCGGTCTGTTCCTTCCTAAGTGGAGCACTAAGATGGGGGCCCTGTTTGAATGCAGAGGCCATCTGTGTTCTCCTTTCACAGAGAGATCTCAGGGTGATGGACTGTCAGAACAAGGTGGGTGGTGGACAATGTTTTCTCTAATTTTTTTTCAACCATGTGTGGATTAAAATTTGTTGTGTGCACTGAAGCATGGGCAGATGTGCACCACCACTGCAAACACATGCGGCTGGCTGTGGGCACTCTGCTAGTCAGCTGGGTGGCATTTGAATCTCTCCTGAGTAGCCGCCCGAGTGCCCAGCTTACAGGGCACCCTGGTGCTAAACTTACACAGAAATTAATGGAAATTTGGGGCTTTGTGCCGTCGGGCTTTAGTCATCAGGAAGCTCCAGTGCTGTCCACTTAAATCTTCATAAGTTAAGTTGCTCGGGGTGTGTGTGTGTGGCTAATTCACACCCCCGAGAGACATAACGTATGTCGATGTAAGCTGCAGTGTAGCCGCAGCATGAGGACTTTCGCCACTCTCAGAGTGCTGGGAAGACCCATGAGAGATCGTGAGGCATGAGATGGAGGCAAATTCTTGCCTCAGAGACCTCCTCGGTCTTAGGAGCCGGATATCAGCTTCAACAGTATAACACATCTTGTTCTCGGTCACTGTATCATTCCCCGGTGCAGAAGTTATCCAAGGGTTAGTCGCCTGGCTTCTTTCACTTAATGAAAAATAAAATAAACTGGGGTCAGAAGCAGCAGACTGGAAAAGTCTAACCAAACCAGGTACAAGCCATATGAAGTGGTCATAGTTAATGAAAAGAAACATTAAAAGACGGGCTCCGTAGCTGCACCATAGTACGCCTCATGTTGACATTATCTCTGGTCCGGGAGTTCAATGCAATCAGAAACTAGTCATTTGACTTTTTAAGGAGGCAATCGCTAGACACTGGAACAACAAAAGAAATACATTTTTAATGAACTCTTCCCCACAGAGCGAAATCCGGCAGAGAGCGGAACCCAAAATAACTGACAGTGCTAGCCGGAATAAATGATTCAATTTAATCAAAAGGCCGCTGTGTTTGGAGGTAATGGGAAAATTGCTGGGGTCTGTTTTCTTTTCCTATTAGTTATACAAATATAAGGGTAAACAAAGTCATGCTTCAAAGCAGGCCATGCAAAGAATCAAGAAGAAAATACACCCCCCCCCCCATATAGTGTTGGAAGCTTGGCAAGGCACATTAAGAAGGAACAACATGTTCCCCTGCATTTCCTGGTGCTGTTACGGTACCTGATCCTGCTTCATGGAGGGTTACCATGCATTTCCGAGGGTGCAGGACCACACCCACTAAAATCATTCCTGTAGTCACAGTACTGACATTATAGTAGCACACAGAAATCTCGTTGAAGACGTTCTTGCCGAGCTGTACCTATACATAATACCTGACTTATCAGTAGATGTCAAAGCACTTTACAAAGGAGGTAGTTGCACAAACTCTGTTTTAAAGAGCAGAAGACACACCCTACCTCAAAGAGATTACAACCTAAATAGATAAGAGGAAGAAAGGCAAACAGAGGGGAAGTGACGTGTGCAGTCCCATAGCAGGTCATCAGCAACGCTGGCAAGAGAACCCAGGCCACAGTCCGGCACGTTAGTCATTGGACCATCCTGCCTCCCCAGACAACGGCCGTGAGTGCAATGGACAAACGGTCTGCTCTAATGTGGCAAATTCCATATTCCTATTTGTTTGGCAAAGCGGATCCATTTGCCTCTCCTCACCCTCAACTCCCATCTCTTGCCATGAAGATCCCCCTTAAACAATAGCGCGAGGTAAATCATGCAAAAAAAAAGTGCCAACATTCATTGGAACTTTTAGAACATAAGAACGGCCATAGTAGGTCAAACCAAAGGTCCATCTAGCCCAGTTTTGCATCTCTGAGCATCTTGGCTAATAACCATTGATGGACCTATGCTCCATGAAATTAACTAGTTCTTTTTTGAACCCAGGTATAGTCTTGGCTTTCACAACATCCTCTGGCAAGGAGTTCCACAAGTTAACTCTGAATTGTGTGAAGAAATAACTTTTGCTAGTTTTGTCTTAGTTGTCTCTTCTCCATGCCAAAAACTCCCAGTCTTATTAATCTCTCCTCATATGGCAGCCATTCCATACCCCTAATCATTTTTGTTGCCATTTTCTGCACCTTTGCCAATTCCAATGTATCTTTTTGAGATGGGGCAACCACATCTGCACACAGTATTCTGGGTGTAGGTGCACCGTGGATTTATATAGAGGCAATATGATATTGTCTGTCTTATTATCTATTCCCTTCCCCTAACACTGCCAGCTTTTTTGACTGCTGCTGCAAAGCGAGCGAATGAAATTTTGTTTTATCCACATTCATGCCTTGTTCATGTGTGCTTTCTGAAAACATTTGACTGAGAAAGTTTTACTGGCAAAGACAGTTACCGAAACCAAATGTTAAATTCGCAGAAACCAAAACTCACACCAGATATATTTGCACACACATCCAATCAGCAAGGAGAAACAAACCTACGTGACTTTTCTGACCAGTCACAACAAAACTCCATCACTTGGACTTAGTGAGGATTCCATGGAATAACATACGACAAATGTGAACATTCATCACGGACATTTGAACAACAAAAATCCGACTGCGGAGATCTTTGCAAGCAGAGAGAAACTATATTCCTGGAATAAATTATTTATTGAAAATTAGCCACTTTGGTCTAATAAACAGGTGTCTCTTGCTGGCCAAAAATATTCTCTAAAAGTTCCTCAAAAGCCAAAAGGAAATTTAGGAATATGATTTGCACTGAGGAACAGAAGGAATTATACAGAGGATGTTCAGAGGCGGTTGGACGCAAAGACCTCGACTCTCTAGGATTCTGTGAACAAACAATCCATGAAGCTGACAATGGATGCACTGTGCTTTTGAACAGCCAGATTCTCAAAAGGCCTTGGTTCCCCAGTAGCTCCCACTGAGGACAGCAGAAGCTCCTAGGTCTGGGGCGGTTTTGAAAATTAAGTATCTTCACTGAGGTGCCTCGTTCTTTGATGTACTAGAGATTGGAGACTTCACCCGAGGCATCTGTTTCCCCTCCCTCGTGGCTCTCTTTGCTTGGGGTGTCATTAACTTTGGGAGCGAGGGAAGGCAACGTGGAGAATTGTCAGATGTAGCGCTCTGTGGTAGGACGGTCAACTTTCCCAACACCTAGCCCCGCCCCTTTTCTGAGGCCCCGCCCCCTCACTCCATTCCCCCCCCCCCATCGCTTGTTCTTCCCCTCTCTTGCTTTTGCTTATTCACGCATTTTCACTGGGCTGGAGCCAAGGGGCTGGGGCGTCGAAGGGGGTGAAGGTTCCAGCTGGGGGTGTGAACTCTGGGGTGGGGCTGGGGGCGGGTCGGGTTGTGGGCTCTAGGAGGAAGGGGGGCTGGAGGGGTTCTGTCTCCAAGCGGTGCTTACCTTTGGGGGCTCCCAGAAGCAGCTGGCATGTCCGCCTGCCTCCTAGGTGTAGGCACCGCCAATTGGCTCTGCATGCCGCCCCCATTCATAGGTACCGCCCCCGCTCCCACTGCCAACCAATGGGAGCCATGGAGCTGGATCAGAGCCCCTGGCCCACCCCTGGGATATGCTGGTCCTTCTGGGATTCATGCAGCCAGGACAGCCAGGGAACCTGCCTTAGTCCCACTGCGCCGCAAGTCGAAAACCTGGCAGCCCTATTTATGGACTGTGAAAGAAAAACCCTCCTGCATCCTTTCTGCCTCCCCTCCATCTTTTCCAGGTTCCCCGACTGAAGCCAAGTGGTCCTTGCCAGACAGCTCTGAGGGCCTGGTCAGACCAAAATTGCAAGGCCCAGCCGTCGTCTCTGTGCTTTAATAAAGCTGTCAGGGTTGACAGGCCGGTATCCGCACTGCTTCTCCCTTTCTCTCCATCTCAAGCAGGATGGAGGGATTATGCAGATGAGCTCTCCATTGTGTCTGGCTCGGAAACATTGTCCGGTATGCTTGGCATCGTCTGAATTCGTCTCTGTACCCCTGAATGCCCACAGCTCTGAACCGTCTTGAAGGGATAAACGCCTTAACAAAGCTGTTTAGCGGATCCACTAAATGGTTCTGGCAGGCACAGGCGTTTCACTGGATGGGAAAATGTGCTCTGGCTTTTTGTCCCCCCTTCCAACCTTTGAAGTTTTATTCAGGCGGGGCGCAAAAATAAGTCGCTTGATTAGAGCTCACGGACGCTTAAAGCTACACTGCTCCTTTCATGCAAGCAACTGATTTCAGGCCTTGTAAAGCCAAATCTCCCATTTGGCAATGATGGATCAAAGCACTTTACGCCTCTTGTTTACCTCAGCACAAGCACTTAGGAAAAAAAGGAAAAAATGGATGTGCTTTGTGATCGGGTTCAATGTGGCATCTCTGTTCTGCGGTAAACCTTTCAATTTAGCTTTCTCTCTTAGGCCAGGTGTCCAGTAGACTTGGAAGGTCGGCTTAAGGTACGAAACTCCAGCTATGTAGAAAATGTAGCTGGAATGGGCTTCTTTTACTCCTCGTGACTGTGAAGATTACAGGGGCTGGCTGGAGCTGCCCTCAGTGTTTGATTTATGGGCCTATACTAGACCTACTAAATCGAATGCCAGAACCTTGATCTCCAGCACAGACGTGCCCTTGGTGCATTACAGGTGACCCCCAACTTACAACCACCTGACTTACAACCCCCCGCATTTACAACCATTTTTCATGTAAGATAGCTCCTAAAACCCCCCAATTTACGTCTGCAGCTCGCATTTATGACAGCACGATGCAGACTCCACCCATCATCCCGAAACAGGAAACGGACAAGGTCAGTCACACTCGTCAGTCTGCAGCTGCTGCATGAACTGCGTGCGGCTCCGCCACATCGGTCTTCACTTTTTAGTTATTTTTGTGCATTATTTGAATGATTTTGTTTAGTTTTCCTCCATTTCCGTAGTCAATTTTGGTATTTTTAGGGTGTGTAATGAGTTTCCAGGAATGGAATCACCATTTATAACATTGTGCCTATGGGAAATAAGGGTTCAACTTCCGACGGCTCAACTTACGACGGTTCTCCAGGATCCAATTAGGTCGTAAGTGCGGGGGTCACCTGTATATCCAGGCAAATCAGTCAAGTTGGACCAGCTGACACCAGTATGACCCAACCCAGTGAGGGGGAAACCTCAACCACCAGACCCAGCAGCTCAGTTTCTCGTGTGAGACACTCTAAACGTCTGTCCATCGGTAGGAACCTGCAACTTGGGACCTTTCTCTCAATCAAGTTAAGGGCCTAGGGACAAAAAGGCTGAGGCCAGGCACATAAACAGTGGAGCGTGACATCAAAGAGTGTCTGGTATTTCCCGTCAGAATGGGCCCTTACAATAGTAATAGTCCTCAGCCTCTATCTAGTGCTTGTCATCTCTTGATCTCAAAGCACATCAAGCAAAGCCATCTTCCCATACACAGAATACACAGCTGTGTAGGGCACCTGAAAATTTGGTGACCGCTGAGTCTTAGGCCATGTCTACACTAGGAAATTAGTTTGAAATGACTAAATTCGACTTAACTCCCGATCTTAAAAATTCGAACGAGCGTGTCCACACTACAGGAAAGCCTTGAAATTAGTCTGAGCCGGGCTCCGTTAATGTGGACGCACTACCTCGACTTACAGCCCCAGGAAGCACTGGGCGGTAATTAGTTCAAATTACTCTGGGGAGTCATTATTTCAAAAAAGCGGCACCAGAGCATCCGCGCTGATGCTATTTCGAAATAGCTATTTCAGAATTAGCGATACTCCTGATGAAAAGCAGGAGTGCAGATTTCGAATTCCGTGGCCCGTTATTTCAAAATAATGGGCTTGGTAGCGTGGACGCTTTGCTTGTAAATTCGACCTGGAGGTGTTATTTCGAAATAACGTCCTAGTGTAGACCAGGGCTTAATGTCCACCCCCTGCTTCTCGCTGTCCCCGTTCTGTGCCTCTGCTTCTTCCAGCCAGGATCTAGTTAACTGAAAAGCCTGACAGAGCTGAGAGCAGAAGATGGAACCTGGGAAAGAGCCATTCAAGTGGCCCCAGGTATATACTGTCAGCTTCTGAACTGACTGCGTTAGTCAACTGGAAACTTAGTTTAAAATTTGCTTTACAACTATTTCCTTAGTGTGTTGCTGAAGATTATGAAATCACAGCTCTAAAAAAGAATTAGGTACATTCCTGGAGGACAGATCCATCAATGGCTCTTAGCCAAAATAGTCAGAGATGCAACCCCATGCTCTGGAAGCTCCCAAGCATCTGACTGTCAGAAGCTAGGAGTAGACCCGTGGTTCTCAACGAGGGGTATGCGTACCTCTGGGGATAAGCAGAGGTCTTGCGGGGGCGCATCAACTCACCTGGATAGTTGCCTAGTTTTACAACAGGCTACATAAAAAGTGAAGTCAATACAAACTCAATGACTTCTGTCTACTGCTCAATATGCGATACTCTGCAAGGGAAGTACAATATTTGTGTTTCAGTGGGTGTATGTTATATTTATATGGTAAAAAGGGGAAAGCAAGCGATTTTTCAATAAAGATACGTTTGTATTTTTTAGGTCTGATTTTGTAAGCAAGTAATTGTTACATGAGGTGAAACTTAGTGGTATGCAAGACAAATCAGACTCCTGAAAAGGGTACAGGAGTCTGGAAAGGTTGAAAGCCACTGGAGTAGATGACAGAAGATGGGTTACCTCAGAGGAAAGGACAAGAAGCAATGGTCTTAAATTGCAGCAAGGGAGGTTTAGGTTAAACTTCCTACCTGTTAGGGTGGCTAAACACTGGAATAAGTTGCCTAAGGAGGTTGTGGAATCTCCATCTCTGGAGATATTTAAGAGCAGGTTGGATAGACACCTGCCAGGGATGGTCTAGATGGCGCTTGGCCCTGCCGTGAGGGCAGGGGACTGGACTTGATGACCTCTGGAGGTCCCTTCCAGTTCTAGTGTTCTGTGATTCTACAATTCAATAGCTGCCTCTTCTGTTCACTCCCGTGAAGCATCTGGCATTGGCCACTGTCAGAAGACAAGATACTGGTCTAGATGGACCATTGGTCTGACCCAGTCTGGCTCTTCCCATGACCTTCCCCCATAATTTCCCACAACCGAGAAAATGTAAATCTATGGAAATCAGGGGAGGGGGGGAATGCTTAAAATCCATAATTTCACACAACTGTGAAAACTGAAAGTAGTAACATTTTAAATGCTTAAAAAGAAACATCTGCCAAAATCCAGTTCTGCTGATCCTACACATAAGGTTTAAATACATAGGATAACTATTATATTGGCTTAGTGTTGTTTCCTTTTTCCTGTATACTTTTAAGATTTAAAAAAGTATATGTTATTCCCTGGGCTCCAAATTAAGCCCTTGTTTTGTAATTTGATTTCTAACCTCTTGCATGGAACACTTATAAAAGAACAGCACTATGATTTACCTACTGTAATTGTTACTGTGAAAGTGTACAAACAATACTCTACTATCCACCTTCGTTATAAGTCAGGTCTTGTCACTGCTGATGGCAAACTCTGCTTCCAGGGTATATATTTTTTTCTTATCCAGATGCAGGCTTTGTCTATATCATATTCTAGGACAATGTGGGTTTTATGAAGCGGAGGTTTGGTGCATTGTAATTTCACTGCAGCTAGTAAGAGTTTGACAAAGGAACACATCTTCTAGTGATCTTTGTAGAGCAAGCAGGGGCCTATTGTAGCTGAACTGTTGAGTAAGTAGCCACGATATCAGAAATGGTAGGGCAAGATCATGCTGGATTAGACTAGAATTAGACATGCCAGATTGAATTTGTATCAATGGATCTTGATTTCTCGTCTGCCTCAGGAATATTCATGTTGATTACAATGAATCTAGACTGTGTGGACCACTTTAAAAAAAAAGTCTTTGCCGTTTTGATTGCAGGTCTGGCATCTGGCTTTGGAACGAACGTGCAGGGAGAAGAATATGAAATAAACAGAGGCGGCTTTAAATATCGCCTAAATGCACTGCCTTGTTTTCTGCCTCTTGTGCGTGTTTGGGGGATGAATAGCGAGCTATGACAAGACACACATCAAAAGAATTTGAAACAATATCCGAGCCATCGCGTCTAATCAAGGCAGATTATGCCACCAGCGCGGGCAAGGAGAAAAAGCTGTGCCCGGGCAGGTGGTCTGAATGCAAAACTCTACAGAAAGGGACGGAGCGCCAGGTCTTACGGCTGTTTTTAGAGACAGCGTTCCCTTGTATGGATCAGCCAGGCCTGCTGATGAGGGGGAATAAAGGGGGCAATTTTAAAGGGCACAGGGCTCCCAGTTACTGCTGCCGCTACTGCCACAGCATGGCACATGGAGCCCCAGGCCCCTTTAAATCTCTGGGGAGCCCTAAGGGTTGGGGAGGGAGCCGTAGAGTGGTGCACGATGGGTAATGCTGAGGGCTGGCTGCCTCTGGCACCGCCCCTTCCGCATGCCATGCCCCTTCCGCCCCATGTCACGCCCCTTCCTGGAGTGTGGAGCTGCCCCTCGTGTTTCCAAGGGGCTTAGTGTGGCTGTCGACTCCCCTGGGATCAGCCTATCAAATTACAGAGAAGTTCCTTCTCCCAGCCTTAGCTTTCCTTTCAGGATGGCCCCTGGCATGCTGAGCGTCTACAGCCCAGTGTTTAAACAGGCCCAGCGCTGTGACCGAGGGTGCAGCTTCATCTATGACTCCATAGCTTATGGACAGTCCCCCGTGACACAAACCAAATTGCAAGGGTGGGGAGGTGCGGTTTTCCGAGTCAGGAGCCTGTTTCTCCCCATTTTCCCCAGTGGTCTCTTTTCAGCCTCTGCTTTCTCGTCTTCCCTTCTCCGTAAGTCAGGATCTACATTATTCTTTCTCCTGCCAAAATTCTTACAATCCCTCCTTCTTGTAGCCCTCTCCCCCAGAAATCTCCCTGCAGCTCTGCATCATCCCCAGCCCCCTTGTGCAGCAACATCTCCGCTTCTCTCCCTCTCGGCATCTCCATCTGGGTCACCTCCTGTCCCAGGATCCTCCTCTTGGGCCACACCCTCATTTGCCAACATCGGTAAAATTATCGAGAACCGAGGCAAGCTGGGTGGCATGCAGAAAGTGCCATTTCTGTGGGTGTGTCGGTGATAGAACAAGTGCAGGGAGCCACCAGACCGGCCTCCTGCATGGATCCGTCTCAACGTCAATGTGATTCAACGTACATTTGAAGGACCCACCGTTAACCGAGTCTCGCAAGCGTGTTCGTGCAGGCAACATGCACCTCGGCGCTCAGTCGCACTCCTTGGACCTTTTGAGACTGTTCTGAATGCAGCTATGGCGGCGATGGCCAAGTATTGTTGTTGGTGTTGCCAGATACCAAGCGGAGACAAGAATACGACGAGTGCCTCACAGTTGCATCATGAACAAGCAGGCAGAGAGCTGCGCATAATTCTCAATGGCAATAGAGCCAACAGCCTCTACGGGATTCTGGGCAACACGGAGGAGTGCTCTGTACTGACAGTAGGGGTGGGTCCGAGGAAGGAAGGGGCAGGGCTGAGGGAGGAAGGGGCGGGGCCGAGGGAGAAAGGGGAGTGGCCAAAGGCAGAAGGGGTGGGGCCGAGGGAGAAAGGGGAGTGGCCAAAGGCAGAAGGGGCGGGGCTGAGGGAGGAAGGGGCAAGACCGAGAACAGCCAGCCCTCAGTGCTGTCCAGAGCACGGTGCCCAGCCCAGCCCTTAGTGCGACTTGGCGTATGCTGCCTGACGCTCTGGTGTGGTGCTCCAGCGGTGATTTAACAGGCCCATGGCTCCAACTACTCTGCTGCTGCTGCTGCTGCAGTGGTGGTGGGTGGAGCCCCGGGTCCCTTTGAATCTCTAGGCCCAAGGGCGATTGCCCCCTTCACCCCCCATTGGCGGGCGTGCTCAATGGTCAGCGAATAAAGTGTGATTCCAACTCGGCCTATCGCGGCATCACGTTGGCTTGAACTCTCACCCCTTGTGACCATCTCACAGAGAGTAACCACGGTCAAAACGTGCCACAGCCAGCTCGGAAAACTGGCCAGAACGCCATGGGACGCCAAACGCCCTCTCGTGACACACGTTGCCTTGGCACGCTGTTATTGCACTCCAATACAGGCTCCCTCCTCTCACACACAGATGGGCAGAGAGGTGGGCAGGGTTCTCAGCCGGCAGCCCAGGTCACACGTTCTGGGGCACAAATGCAGCCCACAGTGCTAAACAGGTTGAGAACCCCTGATGTAGACCATCCATGACAAGGATCCTCTCTGGATGTCCAGGATCCATGAAGGGAAAGGCCAACCCCAAACATGCAAACAACGTGCCCTTTAAGTAGGCCTCAGACCAGCACCCCACCAGCGCAGGGCCTAGTTTCCCTAATGTTTGAGGAGGCAAGCAGACTTTCTCCCTAAAGCACCAGGACAGGGGACATAACATAACATAAGGTCCATATGTTAAAGCCCTGAATCAGAACAACCCTTCTTCCAGTCAGAAAATCCAACACTAAGGCCCAGATTAGGCTAGCAAGCTAGGCCTCACCATGTATACCAGCCAACATGGCTTCTCAGCCTCTGTGTTCAGTCAGTTTCCTTTCCCCATGTGTGCAACAGCCGGATGCTCCCTTAAAAGGCCATTTCAGGCTAGGATGGAATCAGGCTTCATCTGGACTGGTGCATAGTCCATGCTCTGCGGTCCTTGGTTGTCTTTTGGGGCTCCTTTTTTAGTGTTCCCACAGGTTCACGATATGCCAAGGGACGAGGGTTTAATGGGACAGTCATTCTAAAACATGACCTATGCTAAAGATTACACCCGACTGAGCACAATGCAGGGCTTGTGATCTGCCTAGCACTTGAGCATGTAATTTAGCTCCAAGTGCAGAGAAAATTATTCCTTCCAGCGGATTAGTCCTTAAACAAGCATTTATTTCAGCAGGATTCGCCACCTTCTTCTGAACCTGAAGCTATGACAATTTGACTGAGGGATGTATTCACTACAGTCCCACGAGGGGGGCTGTCTATCAATGGGCTTCACTATCTGTGGGCCTGAAAAGCAGCTTTTATACTGTAGCAGTCTGACAATATTGGGCAAGACCCATCATTTGCCATTGCATGAATGTTGCTTGAAAGCGAGACGCCCTCTCCCAGATCTTTCTCAGGGATGGATTTACCCAGCTTCAAATAGTGGATTGAAGCCGGGGGCATATTTATATTTTTCACACCATCTTCCAGGTATCTCTGCCGGTGGAGCAAGTGGCGAGTTGAATCCAGAAACAGAGATACCTGTACAAAGGAGCCGTCAGTGGAATCTGTGAATGCACGCTGCTTTCGGTACGCTACTGTGTCCCTCCTCTTGATTTCAATGAAATCCCTACGAGCATTTCTTTGTGGGAGAGCTTCTTCAACCGACACTCGGGATTCTGATTATCCAAGGAAGAGCCCAAATAGCACAAGTATTAGCCATACAGTATTTTGGATGGTCTGCATTCCTTTTTCCAGGAAAGGGCAGGTCTGTGCCAATCTGTGTCACATTGTTAATGCACTGGAAGTGTTTTAAAATGTAGTGGGCAGAGGTGGGAACAGCAACAGACAAAAATGAAAAGAGCTAGACACTGGCGTGTCTTTTAAGCACAGGAGAATTTTCATCTTATTTCTTCGGTGCTCGCAGGGATGATAAAGCACATATTTATATTGATTACAAGCATCTACTCCATTTCTACCCTGTGAGCTCCCATATTCACCCTGCAGAGACATCTGTTGTATAAAATAATGACTAAAGTATGCTGCATTAGTGCCCCCCCGAGCATTAATTTCATTTATGCTGGGATAAATCTGGAGTTACCAGCAGACTTTTTTTAACTTTATAGTGATGTACATAAGATCAGAATCTGGCCCAATACCTGACTTAGCACGACTACAACTTTCTGGATTATTGCTCTACCCAGGACTTGGCAGTGTGTGTTTTTCAAGCAGGGCTGAGGATGATAAATAGGTTTTTAGGTGCATAGCTCCCATTGAAATCAATAGGAATTAGGTGCCTGCTTTCAGACCGGATGTGTTCCATATTTGCAAGTTTGACACTATCAACTTGGCCTTGAATAAAGCTATTAACTGGTTTACGCACTACAAAGGCAATTTTCCCTGCCTTTCATATTCACATTTACACATCAAAAGCTATGAATGAGACACATCCAGCCTGACTCAATTAGCATCATTAAGACGGGTCCTACAATTGACAGGCAACTGCTTTTGCAGTTATAGATACTCTGGATTCTGCCATTTCCACTCCGACTCATCTGATGAAGGGGGTTTTACCCATGAAAGCTTATGACCTAATATATTTGTTAGTCTCTTGGGGCATGTCTAGAAAATTATTTTGAAAAAACTAAAATCGACTTAATAACTCCTGAAATACCAAAATCGAAATAGCATGTCCTCACTACAGGGAAGCCTCAAAATGAGTCCGAGGCAAGCTCCATTAATGTGGACATGCTACCTCGACTTAGAGCCCCTGGAAGCACTGGGGAGAAATTAGTTCGAATGACTCCGGGGAGTCGTTAGTTCAAAATAGCAGCACCAGAGCATCCATGCTAATGCTATTTCAAAATAACTACAGCTGCTCCCCGACTTACGGCCACCTCCACTTACGACCATCCTCACTTACGACCAAAGCGGTCGTAAATGCGGATCCGAGTTACGAACGGCGATCCGCGCTAACGAACAGCGCGGTCGCCATGTAACTCTATGGGATCCGAGTTACGAACAGTTCGAGTTACGGACCAAGTGTTGGTCCGTAACTCGTTCGTAACTCGGAGAGCGGCTGTATTTCGAAATTAGCACTATTACTTGAGGACAGCAGGAGTACAGATTTCAAACTAGCGGGCTTGGTAGTGTGGACGCTTCGCTTATTAATTCGACCTAAGGGGGGTTATTTTGAAATAAAGCCGTAGTATAGACCAGGGCTTAGGTGCAACAGGGTTAGGGTTTGTCTCTAAACATGGGTAACAACTGCAGTTAAAACACTGCAGTGTGGGTGAATGAGGGCTTGTACTACCCACACTGAATCCAGTTAAACCAGTTAGATTCAAGCTTGTGTAGGAATACTACCCTATGCCGTATAGACATCCCCTATACTACTGGCTCTGGTTTGCATTTTTCTGGGTAACAAGGGTGACAAATGCTTGCTAACATTTGCCAGTGTTTGCTCATACAGCTGTTTTGTTTTGTTTTTTTGTAATTTCCCCCTTCCCCTTAGTATCCATTTTAGATCATGGCTGCCAGATTTCTCTGATCCCATCGGGCCGATGACCAAAATTAACAATCTGCCCATCCGCCCTGCGTGTCATACAAAACGTGCATGGAGCACAAAAGCTGAGGCTGTGGGGATTAAATGTAGTATCTGAGATTTGCCACCGGCAAAATTTCCAGCCCCGAACGCCTACCTGTAATTTCTACAGTCTCCCCACTGTGAGATGATGCATAAATTCTAATGCACCTCCAAGTTGAACAGGGCAGCTATTTTGGTTGGCTTCCATGGTGTTTGCCTCACCGTTTTAGAAGCGAGTAAATAACACGTCTCCTTGCCAGTATTTCTTTTCCCATTTGGCAAACATCGAAGATTCCCACCCCCACTGTATTTTCAGCTGAGCCAAAATGAAGATGGCATTGCAACTGTTTGTTTTCGATTACTGGCTTGTTTCGGTATTAGCAGAGTCCCTAGCCGCAAGGCCCTGGGAACAAGACTACACTTGAATAGCCATCGGACGGCTCCTCGGTGTGACGGCAGTGTAAAAATCATGTCGCACGGGGCAATTTTTGAAATAATTTTTTGATGAGCGAAAGATGTCACTGAGGTTGGGCCAATCTTTCTGGTGAAAGCCCAAGAGAGAGGCATTTTAGTTCATGGAACCGAACCCAGAAATCTGTCATATTCCAGCCATAATATTCCCACAGACTGTTACATTTGGGATGTCACCTTGCACCCCATGCAGCGACCCCACCCAAAATCACAGGCTTAGCAAGTGTTTCTACTTTCCATTTCTTTTCACAGGCTAAACTCATCACATCAAAATGTTGCCGCATAAATCTGGGCCCCTTTGGATCAAAAACCGTGAGTCTTGCACACAGAGAAATTCTGAAAAGGTTCCTAGAACTCTTTACGTGAGTTATCCACGACAGAGGAACACACTCTGAGGCAGGGTGTCCTGCCATTGAGATGCAACGTGGAAACATCACAACGACATTCCTAGGACTTGAGAATGCAGTGTTGCAAATGAATTATGATGTACAAGCTCTCAATATTTTTGGGATGTTTCCTCTGAGACTCAAGCAGGATGTGGCACATCTTGGTCACAATTTTTTTTAAAAGGTTAATAAATGATAATAGATATGCTAATAAATGGTTAGTTACCTGTTATAGACCGTTCAAGAGTCCAATAGGCCAAAAGGTTGCTTAAACCATAATTGGGGAGGAGGTAAACATTATTTTTCCTGTAGAAAACTGCAGGCAGGGAAAACACCCTTCGAAAACCTTCAGCTGAGATATTTTCATCCAATTTTTCTTATTTCTATGGATATTTTCCTCTAGAAACTAAATGCAAATTTTCATTTCATCTTCAAATGTTAAATAACATTTTATTACTTTGATTTGAAAGGTGATTGCAGTTTTCTGTTTATAATTTTTGGAATTTCAGGGTTCTTTTTAGCTTTTTGCTCCTCCTCCCGCACAATTTGAAGAAAAGGAAGGAAGCAAAGAAAAAAAGGGTGTAACAGTGGAGAAACATCTCACTCTAAGCTCTTTCCTTACTGTTTTCCAGCCTTTTCAATTAGGAAAAGAAAGAGGGAAATAAAATGGAAAGAAAGTGGAATGCCCTCTTTAAAAAAAAATCACAAAACTCAAAAATAGAAACTTTTTCCATTTCCCCAAAACTCAATTATTGTAAACCAAAATTTTAAAAATAGCTAGATGCTCGAGATTTCTCATTTCAACGCTTCTGGCTGGGAAATGGAAACATTTCATCGACATCAACATTTTCCAAAGGAGCATTTTGATATGGTGCAAGTATATTTTATGGCAGGACAAACTTTTGGTTGGAAAATGTAAACTCCTCCTCGTTAATCTTTACCAGACATATGATGCAGGGGCATACTATGTAATAACACCTATCAGTGACTGATTTCCCCCTTATTAAGTGTTTATAAACAAATGTACCTTTAATATAAGCTGTGACATTGGAGTTAATACAGAAACGTTTTTGGGTTTGACCTCCCCTTCATTTTACTATCCCGTCCCTTGCATCAATATTTAGAATCACAACTAAGTCCTTCTGTATTTGTTAGATCTACTCTATTATCTTATCCAGAGGTTGATTGTGGCTTTCACTCCACGTACCACGTCCATGTCCTTTGCCCTCTTAACCCTTACACGAGGCTCAGAGGCAGCTTCATCCTTTGGGAAAGTCCAGGGGCTGCTGCCTCCATGCATACCCAGGGGAGCGGTCACCTCAGGCCTATCCTACATTCTCTGCACTGCCTGGCCGAATCTCTCTTTGGAAGTAGCACACTGCCTTGGCAACTCCTAAGGGGCCTTCCTGCCTCTGTCTTGCCTTGATGGAGACCTGGATGCATGAAAGGAGTTAGGCACCTAAACCCCCAGTTTCAGGAGCACAAAACTACCCTGCAGGTGCCTAAATCAGTTGACCCCTATTTTGTGCCGTAAAGGTTTCCTCCGTGCAGATGTTTCTGCCTCAGGGCATGCGTCCTGCTGCTCCCCCCGCCCCTCCTCCATGTGCATCCAGACACCTCTCTCCTGACGCAGCCCCAGGGCAATTCGCAAGCCAAGGGAGACAGGCCTTTGGCTGTTCAAGTCTCAAGCAGGGCCTGATCCAGCAGGTGCCCTACGCCGGCCTCCTGGGTTGGGCCCCTCCGGCAAGTTTGCACAAAGCAGCCGGGATGGGAGAGGGTTAGGGAAAGGCTGGCCTCCCCCATGGTGGGCGGGGTACTCCCCTGGGAGGAGAGACTCTGAGTTCACGTTCCCCTCGGCCTGAGGGGAAGGCTGACAGTTAGGAGGGAGAGCCTCCTTCCCCAGCTTCTTATTCACACAGCCGAGGTGCCCACCCCGCAAAAGGGTTCACAGACGAGAATCGTTAGCGGCGCTGGCTGCCTCCCCCAGCCTGGACCTACACCCCTACCTCTGTCAGTGGCGTGGGGCTGAGCACACTCATCTCTGGTCAGCATCTCCCATTGGCTAGCGGAGGCGGGAGAGCTGTACCGGTGTTTGTCAATCGGAGTCTCAGGTGCCTGGTTCTTCCCGTTTGTTGGCCAAGAAGCTCAACCATCGAATCCTGGCTTTGTGGATCACAATGATTTGAGCGCTACCTGCCAGTTGGAAGCGGTGATGCCTGTATTACCCCGCCTGACCCCTTCTGGGCCTCCCAGGCCGGAGTGCCCCCTTTTAGACACTCTGTCAGGCCCATCCTATGCCCCTTCTGCCCCCCTGGACACCACCTGCTTGGCTTTGTCCGGCTGTTTGCACGACGCTTGTCAACGGAATTGGATTCAGAACTGTTAGTCACTACCCCAGCTAGGTCACTGAGGTGGGGATGAAGGCAGGATAGTGTGCACCAGGTAGTTATTATTGATACCGATTGTTGGCGGCTTTTAATTCAAATTAGTCACCGAGCAGCCAGCATGGAAGAGGAGGGATTGCAATTTCCTTGCAGGTTTCAAGTGATTCTCCTCAAAGATCCTCAAGCAACGGACACCTGGGATTTATTTATTCAGAAATTGCTTATCCAAGTGCTTAGCTCTAAGGAAGGTGTGTTCACGTGAGATCCGGGATTCTCTTATCTGAGTTTCCACAAGGAAGGGAAAGCAATGAAAAATCCTGGAAAAGAGTCACTACATCACCCGAGACAGCAATAAACCTGCGCTGTAATCTATCTCTTTATCTCTCGGCTTTACGCACAGGGAAGGAATAGGATAACCAGACATCCCAGAATTGACAGGGACAATAATGGACTTCTAAAGTCTGGAAGGAAACATAAAAAACCCATTATTCCTATAACCTGGCCCAGCGCCCACCCGGTTATTTAGCGCTTCCTAAGTGTGTGCTTACCTCAGCATCCTTTGGGTTGGAGAATCACCATGTTCTTGTCCTTGGCCAAATTCCCAACCTCACTACCTCAATGCTAGGTCCACCACCTTTAGGATTAAAGGTTCTTTTCTCTCAAGAGTGCCTTGAAAATCAGCCAGTTCAGTACTTCTTCCAACACCTTCACTCTTTCTCCTGTGCTGCCCCATGCACATAGGAGAAACTCTTCCCCAACGTGTGTAAAGCCATCACCTTCTCTTCTTTCATGTCCCTCCTGAGACTCACCGCTGGTGTGAGGCTTACCAGATCCAGCCAACTGACCAGAATTAGGTAGGCGTTGATCTGTGCCTACTTACTACGTAAAACTTGCTCAGTTCAGCAGTGTGTCATGCCTCTTGCTATTACAGTCCGCACCTCGGTTTCATCCTCTCGCCATGGCTAGTCATGAACCAAGACAGTAAGTGCTGGGGAGCAGAGGAGGGCAAGGACAGGTGTTTAGCTGTGGGCCAGTTTGTCAGCACCCATAACGGGCAACCAGTTTGGAAAAGAGATGAGTTCTTGCTTAGACACTTGCAATGATGTGGTTTGATTTTCAAAGTCCCTAGGAGCTTGTGTTTTCAGTGGGCCCTGCTAAGTGCCGGATATACCCATCCCCCATTATCTGTACCTCACTGGTGTAAATTGCCAGAGCGGGCATAAAGTAAATGGAGCCAGCAACTCCATGTTACCTCAGCTGAGGGTGTGGCCTGGACATTGGAACTGCAGAAAGAGATTCCCTTTCATTTTTTCCCCAAACACGCAAATCACCAAAGGGAATAAAGACACATGTTCCTTCTTCAGCCATTGAAATAGTATCAAGGGGGCAACCAGCCGATCCTTCTAGCCAAATGCTTGTTGTTCCTCCACCACAAAAGCCTGCCCATATCACTGATTGTAAGGCAGCTGTCTCAAGAAACCTAGCTAGCAAGCCAGCAACATATCAGAGACTCCAAGCATTGAAAGAGACCTCAGGAGTCGAGTCCAGCCCCCTGCCCAAAGCAGGACCAACCCCAACTCAATCAACCCAGCCAGGGCTTTGCCAAGCCAGGACTTAAACCTCTTGGGATGGAGATTCCCCCCCTTCCCCTCCCCAGGGAACCCATCCCAGTGCTTCCCCATCCTCCGAGGGGAGGAGTTTTTCCTAATATCCAACCTAGACCTCCCCCACTGCAACTTGAGACTATTGGTCCTCATTCTGCCATTTGCCATCACTGAGAACAGCCTCTCTCCAGCTTCTTTGGAACCTCCCTTCAGGAAGTTGAAGGCTGTTACCAAATCCCCCCTCACTCTTCTCTTCTGCAGACTGAACAAGCCCAAATCCCTCAGCCTCTTCTCGTAGGTCATATGCTCCAACTTGCCCATATACTCACATGGCTCCCATCCCTGGGGAAACGGAGCACCCCATTGACCCCTAAACTAATGTGGTAGGTGATGAAGTTACGTTGCCTTTGGAAGCTACCAGTCCACAGCACATCTTCCATCTGCCCCAGGTTATTATAAGGTATAAAGGTTAAAGGTCAGGTTTGCAGAGGAATTTGGTATCCAGCAGCTCCTCACTGTTCCCAGTTGGACTTATCCTCTCCCAACAGGGGAATGAGCTGCCCCACAGTAATGCCAGGGCTGGTCAAAACCCATCCACCAGCCTTTGTGTGTGACAGGCAATTGGGGTTGCCACTCAACAGAACGGTTCCCAGAATAATGTCTGATTTCCTTTGGAGTGGAGGGAACAGGACATCTTTGTCCAACTCCCCTCAGCACCTGCACCTATCCAGCTCCCTGGGTTTTACTTGGCCAGCAGGTACTTTTTCGTCTCAGCCCTCTTGCGACTCATCTTCAGGCACACTCTGCCATTAGCAGCATTAGTGCAATAATATGTCACCAAAACACATCACGCGAGGAGCACAGTAATCATAAAGATATTATATTTCGCATTGCCTTCCAAGTGCTATTAAATCTTCACAAGATACATAGCTCTGACTCAGGATAACCACAAAATACACTATTTAAATTGCAAATTACAGCCTTTTACCACATCTGAAAGCCTGAACCTTGCATACACGACATTGTTTCCGTCTAATTGCCAACGAGATTAAAGTATTTAAAAATAAATTTTCTCAAGAACCTTTCCCATTAGGATTGGCTGGAAATGAACGATCACCAAATGAATAGATCTTCTCTATCATTAGCATGTGAAATCAATACAATGAAGATGAATATCTTACCAGTGCTGAATTGTCTTTTTCATGTCTCCCCATTAGCAGCTATTGCAAAGAGACAATATGGATGTTTCCTTCTCTCTCTGCGGAGGTCTCCATAATCAGAAATCTTGCTAAATGCATTAGGTGGAATCAGAAGGCGATTGTGTGTTTCCCCCACCTATGAAAGAAATAAAGGGAGATGATGCATGAGAAAGGCTTGACATGCAGGCAGAGGCAGTTGTAGGATAGAAAAGGGGGACATTTCAATTTTTCCCCCTTGTTTTTTGGCAGTTTTTTTCAGCCTTCCAAAATTCGAAGACATTTTTGACCAGTTTCCTAATGTGCTAAAAAATAGATTAAAAAGATCACGCCAGTTCTATCATAACAAATTCACGGCCCTCACCCCCTTCCCTGCCCCGATTTTGACATTTCTAACCATGTCAAGATTCAAAAAATTCCAAACACTTCTCTCAGGAGCTCTACACGGTTGCATATTCTGCGTATGGGTAAGGACGGCCCTGCACATAGCCTTAGATTATTTCTTTTGGGGAGCAGTCTGAGCCAATGTGACTCAAACCATCTTGGACCAAAGCCCCGTCAAGTTACTATAGGTCATCTTATTCCATTAACTGCTCTGGCCACAAGTCATATTTGGCATACATGGTATTGTTCCTTGAGTCATGTCACTGATCTATGCCAAATCTGTCAGAGACCAGACTGAAAAATTCCTTGCTTTCCCCATGAACAAAACCACAGAATAAAATGTTTTCCTTTTTCATTTTGTTCACAGCAACATTTCAAAGCAAAAGGAAATGTTTCATCATGATTTGTTTTGAAGCGTGTGTGTCAATTTTTCAAAAACACAACATCTGGGGATGTTCAAAACCAAGACAAATGAAAACTCTCGTTGGAAACCGAACAAAATGTACTTTGCTTCAGAAATTGCCGGTTGAAATTAAAAAAAAATTAATCGAAAATGCCCCGGTGCCTTGGACAAAAATTTCATTTTTGCCAAAACATTTTTCAGTGGAAAAATATTTCACTTGAAAACTTTTGGCCAGTTCCAATGTCACATCAATTCCCAGCCCAGAAGGGGTCATGCGGTCTGGTTAACACAAGCCAGGGAACGCCCTTGAATTGATTCCTGTTTATGGGCTTGCAAAAGTTTCTCCTCAAGTCTCCTGCGTTCCCACAATTGGTATTTGGAACGGCTAGAGCTCTGTAACACTCCTCCACTATTGCCATGTATTGATAGTTGGAGAGGAAGAAAGCCGGAGAGTGTTTATTTAATCATGCTGAGTAGTTGATGTTAAACTGACACATTACTATGATATAAATATATTAAATTAAAGTACCATTACTTAATAGCAATGCAGATGCCTTAGCACATTCAATTATCCTTTCCCTCTTCTTCCATATTGCTGCTTAGAGGATTAGGGGAGCTATGTATCAAACAGCCATTCATATTTTTGTGCCGGGCTCCAATAACATGTTATGCTTATGGAACGCGAGGGGTAATAATAGTTGTATTCAGGCAGGTCTGAATACTCTGTTAATAGCTGTGCAATAGGCTTAGCTCGGCTGACAAAGTGGCCCCTATTCATGTCTGTTCAATTAGAGATAATCGCTGCAGGCATGAATCCCACACATTTTCAACACAAACTTTCCTCGGCGAAAGACGTCCTGCCAATGATGCGGTCCGGTGCTCATCCGCCCGCTGGCGTTGCTATGGCTCGCGGGGGCCGGAGCTGAGCGACGGCGTACAGCCGGGACCGAGACAATGAGTGGATTTTCATTCGGCATGGGCTGGGGTTTCGGGTTGGCACAGCAAACTCAGTGCCGCTGACCCTTGTCTGACCTTGTTTTCCCCTCACTGCTGCAACCTGAGGGCACCCTACAGGGGAACTTGGAAGCACGCCGGACGGTAACGATAAGAACACGACGGGGCTTTTCTCAACTGCCCTATTCATTAAAAAGTAGGTTAGCCGGTTATAACGGATGGCAAATCTTCCCTTAGCGTCAATGCATCCCTATGTCTGGGGACTATTTTTCATGCTATTGAATCCATTGGAACCTGGAGTTTATTTAACCCAGACAGCAAAGTTGGGGTGATTAGTTCTTCTAAACACATGGGTGACCAAACGCCAAGGACAGCTCCGCCTTCAAGCTCCGAAAGGGAGGACAAGACGTAGACGGGCATTTTCACAGGAGCCTAAGGGAGTTAGACACTCAATTCCATTGAATGCCAAGGGGAGTTGGTTGTCTATTTCCCTTTGACTTCTTTGAGAATCCCACCCGAGCAGTTAGATGAGGGGACTGCGGGTCCGGGTAGGAGTCAGTGTTTTGTGTTTGATGCTAACCTTGGGCACTACATGCAAGCCAGAGTTTTTAGAAAACAAGTCTCCTCTTTGTGACTGCTTCTCCTTCCGGGTGCCCGGCTTTCAGATCTCCTTTAAAAGCACCGAGCAAACTCAGTGCGGGGGTCTCATGCTAGGCATCCAAAACCAGTGAGACCTGATGTTAATGGACAGATTGAAAATGCAAACCATAGCTTGTCTCGACAGGGGAGTTCATTAGAGCAGTGTTTCTCAACCAGTGGTACGAGTACCCTTAGGGGTACGCGAGAGACGTGGGGGGGGGGGGTACGTCAACACAACTGACATTTGGAGAGAACTGAATTTTGTTGTAAGTTTTACAGTGCTTTATTATTTTTGTACTTTTTCCACCCCAAAATTTCATCGCCTGCCCAGCTACGATTAAGTTGTTTAAACAAATGTGTTGCAACGGTAGAAAAAAAATGGTGTGTGTCTGAAAACTGTAGGTACTGGGGTACTTATATTTTTTTAAAGGAGTGCTTTAGAAAAAAAGGTTGAGAAACACTGCATATGAGTGTACTTTGTCATGCTGAATAAGGGCCCAATCCAAACCCGCTTCACGCAATCCAATTGACTTCAACCGGCTTTGGATCAGGCCCTAATTGTGAGGCATATTTAGCAGAGGACTGTCATCACGCTGAGAGCCGGAATTGCCACATCGTTACTCTGGCTCAGCGATTCTCAGTGTGCTCTGCAGACTCAGGGCTCCCCTCCCGCCCCCGCCTCCAGCAGAGAGCCCACGCTGACGCTCCAGCCCTGCGCCCCTTCCCCTGCAAAGTTGGAGTGCCAGCGCCGGTTTCCCGCTGTGGAAAGGAGCCCCGAGCCTCACGGGCCTGCTGGGGGAAGGGCAGCACGGGAAACCGATCCCATGGAGGTTTTCTCTGCTGCTCCCATTGGCCGGAATCACAGCCAATCGGAGCAGCAGGGGGTGGTGTCTGGGAGCGGCGGGAGACACAGAGCCAGGTAAGTGCCTCCCTCGTCTTCCTCGTGCCCAGACCCCGCACCCCCTCCCTCCCATGTATCCCCTTTGCCCGGACCCCACACACCCAGCCCACTCCTGCACCCTCCCTCCCAGACCCCCAACCTCCTCCTGCACCCTCCCTCTCAGACTCCCCACCCTCAGCCTGCTCCTGGACCCAACTTCCCAGCCAGACCCCTGCCTCTACCCCCTCCTACATCCCTTTGGTTGGCTGCTGGTCCACTGAAAGGTCTACATTGAGCTAGGTGGGCTGCACGCCAAAATGCTTGAGACCTTGCTTGCCCTCCAGCACCTGTTGCCTCAGGAAGATGCTACGCCAGGTACCAGGTGAGGTGGGTCAGTCAGGCATGTGTGTTTGACCTCTCGCTGTGGGTGTATGCGGGGTTAAGGGGGTGTGTGTCATCCTGCCCCATGTGAACCCTAAAGTCTTACAGATAAGAAGGTAAATAAAAAACTCCAGCTGCGCAGTATTGACAGCTGTTGTGCCCATTTGAATATCAGTAACTTTACCTGGTGTCCTGTCTTCAGCACAAGGAAATGTGGTGACTCCACAGATTCACTATTTGACTAGCTTTGTGGACAGCTCCAAGGCCCCAGTTTAAAACAATTTTATATCCTGAGGACTGTAACTGTCTCGGAGATTCGGACACATCTGTTCCATTAAACTAACAGGTTTTGTCTACACCGCAGGGTTTTTGCGCAAGAAGCTTTTTGCGGAAGAGATCTTCGGCAAAAATGTCTTGTGCAAGAGCACGTCCACACACAAAAGTGCATCACAAAAGCCATGTGCTTTTGCACAAGAGAGCATCCACACTGCATGGACACTCTTGCACAAGAAAGTTCTGATGGCCATTCACAGGATGGCCATCAGAGCACCTGTGCTTTTTGTGATGGGCTCTTTTTGTGCACGAAACCCTCTGTCGAGCATCCACACACACCTTTTTGTGCAAGAACTCTTGCGGAAAAAGGAGTTATTCCTCATAGAAAGAGGTATACCTACACCGCAAAAAGCCCTCTGTTCTGCCATTCTACTATAAATTTTCTTGTGCAAAAATGCGCTTGAGGTGTGGACACTCCACGGGTTTTTGCGCAAAACCAACTGTTTTTGTGCAAAAACCCTGTAATGTAGACATAGCCACAGACTTTATATGATCCTGATGGTCCCTTTTGGGCTTAGTCTGACCTTCTGCACAGTGCAGACCACGGAGTCTCTTAGAATAGACCCCTGACCTCTGGCGGAGTTGAGGAGGTCCTCAAATCATGGTCTACAGACTTCAAGTTACAGAGAACCCACCATTTACTCCAGTTCAAGCCAGCAAGTGGCCTCTTTCACCATGCGAACTCGGTCCAAGAAAACATATTACCATAGCTATCTGTTCTCTCTACACCGAAACACTGACCTTTTTCAGATTTTTTTTTTCTTTCAACATGAAAGCTTGGGCGAAAATACCACACACTCGTGAAACATTTTGGGATCACTGGATCTGCATTTTGTGTTGACTTTTTTTTACCCAGCCCTGCTGTGAAGTGGTTCATAACAGCCCCGGTTGGAGAAGGGATATTGGATTAGATGGAGCACAACTTGGAGCCATTATGATATTTCCTCTGCTTCTTCAACAGAGGGGGCTTATAGGGTCCTTTAAGAGCTTTGGGATTTGTAAAAGCAGATCGAATTTTGACTCAAGTATTCCTGACAATGAAGATAATTTGTTAGGGAGATTAATCCTCTCTCAGCTTTCTCACAACTTCATATCAGATGGCTGGATGGGTTTTCAGTTGTCTGTTTGCTTCTTCCTAAAAGGGTTATCCTTTATCAAAACTTCAGTCAGGGCTGTTGAGCTTTTGTGCAGCAAAGAAAAATCAGATATTTTTTCTTCTGTGTTTTAATAGGCTCTTCTACAAAAGCCTTCTGAGTACTAAATGTCTCTCTCACTTCCAGTGATTCAAAACACAACACTAAGTCTATAGTGAAAGGCTGTTAGCGGGACTTCGTTATGACATAACCAAGACAATTTATGTACCGACTCTCCTACGTTCATTGCTGGTGTTGTGGCCAAAGGAAAATTCAAGCTGCTAGTAAAACTGAATAGAGATGAGGAAAATAAATGAGAATTTTTATCCAGTAGGTCAAATGACATATTTCATTTCAATCTGGAGCATTTTTTAAAATGTGTTGCCTTTTTAAAAATTAAAATTGAAGAACATGTTCCAACAAAATGTCGTTTTGAACTGAAAATTGAAATGCTTCATTTTCAGACGGTCAAATCCAAGAACTTTGGGTCTTTCGCCAAGGGTACATCTACACTGCACATCCTGAAATAGCTACCCCGTCTCTACACAAGCTGCCTGTTATTTTGAAATATTTTTTGAAATAACGGGCACGCTATTTCACCATCCCATTAAACCTCATTGCACGAGGGATGAGGAATGGCTTGAAATAGCACGTAGTTTCAAAATGTGGCGCTATGTAGATGTGCCAAATTTCAAAATAAGCTATTTCGAAATCGTTTCAAAATCGGATGCACAATTTGCACTTATTTCGAGTTCAGGGTGCTGTGTAGATGCACCCCAAATTGTTTGTGTTGGGGGAGGCGGCATCTGGAAGTCAAATTCTCAGAATGTTTTGGGCTTGCTGACTCTGGCTTTTTGGCTCAAAAAGATGTGGATCAACAATTTCCACACATCTCTCCCTTGCAGCTGAGCATATGGCAGAAGTCTTCTACCATCCCCCCCACTGAGTAGAACAATGATTCCTACTCAGGACTTTTGAGAAAAATCTAGCCTTCGATGGTTATAAATAGTTATTCATAAGTTTAAAACATAGAGGATAAAAATGGAATATGCAATGCAAAAAAGGAGCTGGCCAAAATTTTCCAGGGGTGACTAGTAAATTCTGCTGCCCCTGAAAGGGGTCTGATTTTCTGAAAATCAAGCCCCTTTAAACAGTCTCACGTTAGACACTCAGGTATTAAGATTTCTAAATTCACGTCACTCTCGAAAATCTTGGCAAACAGTTGCGGAAAGAAATTCAGCGGGGCAGCTGAAAAAGCAACCCCTAACCTTGATGTTATTGTCATGAGTTGTGAGCACACTTGTAATTGGAACACATACTAACTGCTTTCGGAACAACTTGGAAGCTAGTTCCTGCCCTTCCGCCCCTCCCCACTCCTCCGCAGGGAACTTTCCGTTATCGTTATGTAGACGCAGACATTTCCCTCTGCAGTACATTAGCAGACAATCCACTTGTTTAATTAAGCTTTGTGCTGTGAGCCCTCTGTTCATACACTTTAATAGACAGATATACAAATACAGTGTCGGCTGGCATTACATTACATGTCAGCAGGTTGTTGTCATCTTAACCAATTTACTAGCTGCACTGGGCTTGGCAAAGGGGCGAGATGGGTCAAGTTAAAGATGGCAAAGCCAGGTTGTCTTTAGATCATGTAACGGCAGCCTCATGTTTTAATGAGCTGGGGAATTAAGCCACAGTACTTTCCCCTCAAAGGGATGCCCTCATGCACAGGGCTAGAGACCACCTCAAATTGCATCTGCAGAAAGAGTATCTTAACTCTCCTCTCCAGAAACCCTTCACAGCAACAAGCTATCTTACTTGTCCCAGCATTAATACCTCCGGCAGACAATTGCAAGAGTTAGGCAAAGGACAACAGGAGAATGCTCTTCCCAAAAAATATGAAATGTCAATACTGTAATGTGCACCATCATTAGGTTTCAGAGTTAACAATTTCATTTGGAGCTTTTCTTTTCAAATGGTCTACAGGCTCAGTTATTAATTATATTATTGTAGCACCTACTGTACTAGGAGTTAGACAAGCACAGCAAGGAATCGTTCCTACCACAAGGAGTTTACAATCTACTATACATGACAAAAGCAGGAAGTGACTTGCCCAAAGTCACACACAGCAGATCAATAGCAGAGTTACAAATAGAAGCCAGTGTCACATTCACTGGATCTCCCTGTCTCTCAGGAAGACACTATATCTCTTCATCCCTAAGTCACCTTTCAAAGATTCTTTATGCAACCACCAGAACACTGACCAAAAAACTTCTTTCCATTGTGACTTGGCAGAATTCAATTTCTATTTTTTATAGTTTTGATAGATAATATAGATGTTTCTTTTTTATTTATTTTATTGTTGCTTTCCTTGCATTTTACCAGCTGTGGGAAACGACGAGGAAGGTCAGACCATAGCGGTTCAGGCAATTACTAAATGACACAATGTTTAGATTGAAAACTTTAAAGCTTTTTAACCGGTAAAACACACCTTGCCAACGTTGCATGTCAAAATATGCAAAGGAAAGATCCTGAAATTGAATTCTAGTACGTTCCCAAGCAGCATTTTCCCGATCTATAATTTTTGATTATTTTGGATGGAAATTCTTTGCATCGGGGAAGGCGGGTAAATGGTGACATCAACATTTACCAATAAAATCAAACCCTTTCGTCTCTAATTAGAACCACATTCCATTATTTTAATTTTATTAAGTATTAATTTTAAATGAAGTTCTCTCGTCCATTTTTAACTAACATATGAAAAGAAGATTTGTTTTCCTTTCTTTTTAACTCTACGAACAGTGTGAAAAAAGTTGCCTACTTGTGGTCCCACTATTGATGTCTTTCACTCAGGCTATAATCAAGCGCTCACTCACACGGTAAGGTCTATGGGGCAGAAGCCATCTTTGTTCTGCATTTGTACCACCATGGGTTTCTGGCCCAGGACTGGAGCTCCTAGATGATGTAACAATACAAATAATAAATAAAAACAACAACTATGGGCTTCTAATACAAGGAAACATTCACAGGGTCAAAGGCAAGTCAATTAAGGCCAGGTGTACACTCACAGGGAACGTCAAATCAAGATACACAACTCTGGCTATGTTAATTACATAGCTGGAGTTGACGTTCTTTGTTTCACGTTTTCCCATCATCCCCACAGCAAGAGGTCAACAGGAGTAAATGCTTCTGGCGGCTTCCCTTACTCCTCACAGAAGCAGGAGTACCAGCAGGGGGAGGGTGCTCTCTAGTTTGATTTAGCAAGTCTTAACTAGACCTACTAAATTGAACTCCGAAACGTCCATAGCAGCAGCGTCGATCTTCCAAGACATGGCCAAAGTAAATCCTGAAGAGTACCTTTGAATCAGGCTAACTCATTCTGTTGTCAATCATTTAAGAATGTCCCACTTAGTTCACCATCAGTCTCTTTCTCTCCCAGGCTTCCCAGTTGGGAGAAAGATATAAACTAGTGGTCACACCAGAGGGTGCCATGGGGACCATTGGGAATCAATGTGTGACCCGCAAGACATTTTGTTTACCGTTGCCCATGTGCAGGTTGCCAGATTCTGCTGGTTTTCATCCATGTCATTTTTTCCCTGTTGGTATGACAAAAATGACACGCACGTCACGCCAGGGCACGTGGAGTGAGGTGAGTGCTGATTGCACACAGCATTGACTGTGAGAGCCGTGCGCCCCCTCGGCAGCCAATCACAGCGCTGCTACGGTTCCGTCAGCACCCCCCGCACATTTTAGGTCCACCAGCGCAGGGAGCAAAACTGCCCTATTCTGGGAGACCATCTTGGTTGCAACAATCTTGTGGCCCACTGAGATGGAGGGCCACTCGTGCAGACCGCTCACTGGCCTCGGTTGCCCGGCATTGATATAGAAAAAGAATTTGAATTACCCCTAGTGGGTGCCAGTTTCAGAGACAAATGGGCAAGTTTTTCTGTTTGTTTGTTTGAAGTCTAGGACTCTTATCTCACTGGCCTTGATCTGATCTCAGGGCCCGGACAGCACCCAGCACATTTGCTATTCAATACCAGAAAATTGCCACTCTCTCATTCATGTAATGGTGACAATTAGCAGTCACACAGTAGCCTTACAGAAAAGAAAAAGGAACATAATTGCTCCATAATGCCGCCGAGAGATAGACAAAGAGGGTAATTAGCATTACAACACGGCTTCTGAGTGTCTGAGAGAACCTGATTGGTCGCGAAGCTTCCCAAGCTATGCCATTGTCAGATGGTAATCCACACGATAGTCCTTTGTGTCTGAAATGTCAAAGAGCTGTATTATTATTTGTAGCACACCGAGACCTCGACCGGGGAATGGCATTCCCTGTGCTAGACCCATGCAGAACAAGAACGAACCTCTGCCCCCAAGAAACACAGAAAGCATTCATTATCCCTCCTGTTGCTCAGATGGGAAACTGAGGCATGGGATAAGTGAGTGGCAGGGATTCGGACTGACTGAACACAGACCTCTGGAGCCCAGGCCTGGTTCTCTCTCTGTGGGCAGAATTCAGGTGAGGCAAAGTGGAGGAGATGGTCTCTTTTATTGGAGCAATTCCTGTTGGTGACAGAGGCAGCTTATCCACACAGAGCTCTCCTTGAGCAAGATGGAACAGATGGTTTGGCATAAGCCATTAGCATACATTGTAAGGGATCATTCAAGGCCCAGGGGCAAGTTAACACCTCTGTAGTCACAGGACAAAAGGAGGGAGTTAAATGGGTTCCAGGTTGCTGAAATAAGCCCCAAAGCCCTTGTTTCTAGTCCAGTGTTTCTTAAACTTTTTAAGACTGAGGAACACCAAACAATTTTTTTTTAATGAGGAACACCAAGGATTTTTGTTGAGAAAAAAAAAGGTCGGGGAAAAAAAGGGATGGGGGGGAAGTTATTGAGAAAAAAAGGGTCGGGGGGAAAGTTATTGAGAAAAAAAAAGGTTGCCTGCCCCTTTAAGGGTGGCCATTTTGAATTCTGTTGTTCTCCGCGGCACACTGGTTAAACACAGTTTAAGAAACACTGTTCTAGTCCCTCCAGGGCTGCTGATGTCTCCCAGGGTTATTACCTCCCCCACCTAGCCTCATATCCTGGGACCGTGTCTAAACGACTGGATGAAGTCGAGGCTCCTAAGCCGCTGTCATTACACTGCTTGTCAACGTTCGCACAATACTCCTGGTGCTGACTGAGCGTGCCCACAGCTGGTGCTCTTGCACGGACACAAAACAGTGCGCCAGACACAGCCATCCCATGGTGCACCTCCGCCCACTAGGAGTTTTGGGACTGGACGTGGGTGGCAGGTTTGTATGGTTTTTGGTGGGGCCCAGAATGGATCTAAGCAGAGCCGCCCGGGACGTCGGATGGACCAAGGCAACAGTTGCAGGCCTTGCAGTTTGGGGGGGGGTACATTTCGGGGGGCCTAGGGTGGGCTTATCACTGGCAGCAGCAAAGTGACCCAGCCCCAGCTGACCCTGTTGTGCCGGATCCCGGTGTTGCTTGGGGGAAGGAGCCGAAGCTGGAAGGAGGTGGGGTGGAGCCGTGGGAGAAGGGGTGAAATGGCGGGAGAGGGGTCAGAGCAGAGGTGGGGCGGGCTGGGTCTGGGCCATTCAATACTACCGGCTCCAGGGTCTCCTCTGATCCCCCCAGACTGCCCTGAACCCTCGTCCTCCTGAAGCATGGGACCCCTCAAGCACAGGCTCCCCAAAAGTGCAGGGCTCTGGCACGCTACCCTGGTCCAGCCTATGGATGAGTGGACCATGGGCCCAGGCACCTCATCCGCCATGGGAACAGATCACGGTGCATCATGCCCTGTTGCATTGACCATGCATCCTTCACCCGCTGGCGGTGTAATTCTAGCCAGGAAAAAGCACAGCCGTGTATTTCTGGCAAGATCAAGTGACCTATCCAGCCTATTGCTCGTGGTTCCATTATGCAGCAGCGGTGGTGGGTTTTCATCCGTGTTATTTACTGTTACTATTTCTTCCGTCATTTTTAATAGGGGAAAGCTGGAAAGCATGACCTGCCTGTAAGCTAACGGCTCAAAACAGACATAAGAACACAAGAACGGCCACACTGGGTCAGACCAAAGGTCCATCTAGCACAGTGTCCTGTCTGCTGACAGTGGCCAATACCAGATGCCCCAGAGGGAGGGAACACAACAGGTAATTCTCATGTGATCTCTCTCCCTCATCCACTGCCAGACAAACAGAGGCTAGGGACACCATTCCTACTTATCCTGGCTAATAGCCATCGATGGACCTAACCGCCATGAATCTATCTAGCTCTTTTTTGAACCCTGTTAAAATTCTAGCCTTCACCGCACCCTCTAGCAAGGAGTTCCACAGGTTGACTGTGCACTGAGTGAAGAAAAACTTCCTTTTGTTTGTTTTAAACCTGCTGTCTATTCATATCATTTGGTGATCCCTAGTTCTTTTATTGTGGGAATAAGTAAATAACTTTTCCTTATTCACTCTTTCCATACCAGTCATGATTTTATAGACCTCTATCCAATCCCCCCTTAGTCTCCTCTTTTCTAAGCTGAAAAGTCCCAGTCTTTTTAATGTTTCTTCATATGGGACCCGTTCCAAACCCCTCATCATTTTTGTTGCCCTTTTCAGAACCTTTTCCAATGCTAATATATCTTTTTTGAGATGAGGCAACCACATCTGTATGAAGTATTCAAGATGTGGGTGCACCATGGATTTATACAGAGGCAATAAGATATTTTCTGTCTTATTCTCTATCCCTTTTTTAATTACTCCTAACATTCGATTTGCTTTTTTGATGGCTGCTGCACATGGAGTGGTTGTTTTCAGAGAACTATCCACAACGACTCCAAGATCTTTCTCTTGAGTAGTTGTAGCTAAATTAGTTCCCATCATACAGTGAATGTTTTCCCCCAAAACTGCATAAACTATAAGCCACTCCCAATTTAGAGGGTCCTGACTCATGATTTTTTTCAAACAAGCAGTTTCCCCTGTAACAGTCTTCCAGTTGTAACTACTGTTCTCGGGGTTCACACGACTTTGGAAAACATTCCTGTTTTCTGAGTTTTTCCATGCTTTGGTTTTCTTCCAAGGGGATGTGGTTTGGGACCAGTTGAGCCAGATCCCTTAGACTGCAAACTCTCTGCAGGAGGGACTGTCCTTTTGCTTCTGTGTTTGTACCACGGTACAAACTCTAACGCCTTCATTAAAACTACTCCTTGTGTAACTATTATGAAACCACCACCACCAAAGCAACCTCCCAGGGATGGTTGTACTGCATCCGTCCGTCTAGCCCGGATTCTGCCTCTGACAGCTTTATAGGATGGTGAAAAATATTTAATGAGCAATAAAGGTGACTTGGAGCAGGAATGCTGGAACAATTTGTATAGTGGGGCTGCTGAGCCAAACAGAATTCCCTGGAAATAATGAAAATCGCTTCCAGCTAAGTAGTGCAGGAGCACCCCATGTACCCCTAGTTCCAGCACCTATGGTCTGGGGAAACTAAATATTAATTAGTATGATATTGATCATGGACTGTACCCTGGAATTTATACAAAGGGCAATACCAGATAACTAACTGAGCTCCCAGTGTAATGCTGTACCGTCGTCTTAAAACTACAAGCAGGGAATCAAGTAAGAAATAAAAGGGAGGTGGGCATATATCAACAATAAGATTGTTTCTGAAAGACCGTGTTCAGTTCCGGTGTCAAGACCTCAAAAAGGGTGTTCAAAAATGTAAAAAGACCCAGAAGAAATGGAGGGGCTCTGGAAAATAGGATGCATAGCAAAAGATCAAAGAAGCTCAGTCTTTGTAGTTGATTCAAGACAAGGTTGAAAAGGTGATCATCTCTTTCCTATGTAGTTACTTGTACATTGTGAGTTCTGATAATAAATTGCTGTCTAATCTAGGAAAAAAAAAAAAAAAAGACATAATGAGATCCAGTGGTTGGAAACTGAAGCTAGGCAAATTCAGACTAGAAATAAAGTGCAAATGTTGAACTGTGAGAGTAATTATCCATTGGAACAACTGACCCCCAAAGTGTATTTTCCATCAAGATTCGATATGTTTCTAAAAAAACCCTGTTATTGCTCAAAGAGGAACTATTGGTCCATGCAGAAATGACTTGGTGAGATTCTTGGGCCTGACAACATGATGGTCAAATTAGCTGATCATTAGGGTCTCTTCTGGCCTCAAATTCTGTGAATCTATGAAATCCTGACATAGGAAGTTACAGGATAACCTGTCCACAAAAAAAGTTTCTGTCTTGTTCCGAGTAGTTAGAAGTTGGCTCGTGGCATAAAGATCTATGCCTCTTCCAAGAGTCTTGTATTTTTAAACACTTATTCTTCTAACTTTAGCTACTCTTACAATCCATAGAAATGTGATGTCCTTTTTCATATGCTATCAAATTCTTGCCCTCAATTTTAGGACATAAGGGGGGTTCTGCAGGGCTCAGTTTTGGGACTGTTACTGTTCAATATCTTAATCAGTGATTTAGATAATGGCATAGAGAGGACGCTTATTAAGTCTGCAGATGATACGAAGCTGGGAGGGGTTGCAAGTGCTTTGGAGGATAGGGTCATAATTCAAAATGATCTGGACAAACCGGAGAAATGATCTGAGGGAAATAGGATGAAATTCAACAAAGACAAATGCAAAGTATCCACTTAGGAAGAAACAATCCATTTCACACAGAATGGGAAGTCACTGTCTAGGGAGGAGTACTGCAGAAAGGGATTTAGGGATCACAGTGGACCACAAGCGAAATATGAGCCAACAGTGTTTGTAAAAAAAAGCCAACATGATTCTGGGAGGCATTAACAGGAGTGTTGTGAGCCAGACAGGAGAAGTCATTCTTCCGCTCTACTCTGCACTGATTAGGCCTCAATTGGAGTATTGTGTCCAGTTCTGGGCACCACATTTCAGGAAAGATGTGGAGAAACCACAGAAGGTTCAGAGAAGAGCAACAAAAATGATTAAAGGTCTAGAAAGCATGAGCTGTGAGGAAAGACTGAAAGAATTGGATTTGGTTACTCTAGAAAAGAGAAGTCTGAGAGGGGACATGATCACAGTTTTCAGGTATCCAAAAGGGTGTTACAAAGAGGAGGCAGAAAAAAATTATTCTCCTTAATGTCTGATGATCGAACAAGAAGCAATGGGCTTAAATTGTAGTAAGGGAGGTGTAAGTTGAACATTAGGAAAAACTTCCTGTCGAGGTGGTTAAACACTGGAATAAATTGCCTAGGGAGGTTGTGGAATCTCCATCACTGGAGATGTTTAAGAGCAGGTTAGACAGACACCTGTCAAGGATGGTCTAGACGGTGCTTGGTCCTGCCGTGAGTGCAGGAGACGGGACTCGATGACCTCTCGCGGTCCCTTCCAGTTCTAGTGTTCTGTGATTCTATCACATGACAATGACCATCACAGGCTAATGTTACATTATATCAAAAATTGTTTTCAAGTTCACTCATCTCTCCTTTTTCCAAAACCTTTTCTCCATTATCTTTTCTCCACTCCAATGACCCCTCCCAAGGGGTCCCCAGGGTTACAAAACTGATCACCAGGTTATTGGAAGTTTGTTTTGCATGTGAGTAATTGGATCTGTCATTACAGGCCTTGCGTGTTTGCATTTCATGACCTGAATACTTTATGTGTAAAAATATTAAGTAGGAATATCAATGCTGTTATAAGAAAATCAATTACTACAGGCTTATTCTTAGAGCAAATTGCTGAGCATGATACTCCATAATTGGGTAGGCCTGTCATACCTTTGTGTGTTGGCAAGACCTGGTCCTAAATCACTGTAGCTCCTGTGAATTCAGACAGCCTGATCTCAGGTGACGGAAATCACTGTATCTCCATCAAAAGTCAATGAATAGTGTCATTTACATCAAAGGAGCTATACTAATTTATACCGGCGTGGGGCTAGGCTTAGGGATCTAATCCTCCTCACCGTTACTCATCCAGAGTCTTATCAAAAGTCCCTTGAAGGCAACGGACAGTCCCGTGAGATGCGGAAATACAACCGTTTCTAAACAAAAGAGCTTTGTTAACAAAAATTTCAGAGAAAACATACAAGTTTCTGTAGAAACGAGGAGCGGTCCTATGGCAATTCACAGACAACTATAGAGAGTATAATGAGCTTTCGTGGGTAAAATGCACGCTGTCTATGATTTGCTAAAACAGGACAGTAACAGGGACAGTACTTGTTGTCCTACCACAGTAAAATGCAAACGAATACTAGGACAAAGCAACGTGGTTTTGTTTTTCTTTTTTAAAGGCAAGCAACACAGAAAATACGTGGCCAGATCCTCATCAAGTTACAGCCACATAGCTCAGGAGACATCGCTGTATATCCGCTCAAAGCTGGCCCAGCTTATGACAACACCGTGTGTGGGTGTGTGTGTGTGATATTTTCTATAACTTTTTTCCGGCATGTTGTGCAACTTCGTCTTCTCTTTGTGGCATATCACACAGAAGGGGCAACATGGCCCAATATATGTGGAGGGGAACCTTGATTTCTGCAATCGCAGACATTATTTTAATGATTATTCTAATTAAAGTGCAGCCAACTCTAGCTGGGACCACCACGCATTCAAGTGAAATGCTTGTGGGCTTGGAAGGGAACACAGTGGGTCTAGCATTCACAGTAACATGGCTGTGAAGACATGCCCTTACAGGGAGATCGCTAATGCAATCCAACCCCACAAAATGGAACATCAGCCTGTAGAACAGATGAACGTGGCTCTCATTCAATGAAAGGTCCCATTCACTCCAGAGAGTTTCAGCAGCGTTTGGTTCCCATTCTATTGGCATTGCTGCCTTTCCACCAGCTTGACTTTCCTTCCATTCTCCTCCCTCCGCTGACCCAAGCAAACCAGTTTGGCCAGCTCTTGTAATCAGAATAGACTGTTATCAGTTTCCCAGCTTTGCTTGCTCGGAACATAAATTTTTAATCCCGTAAGTGGAATTTGGCATAATGCATGAACATATGCCTGCCTTTTCTGCGGGGGGAAAGTGATCAGAATAATTTCTTCTCCCCGCAGGACTGTCTTGAGTTAAAAAAAAAAATAGCTCTGATCTTGTAAGGCTGAGAGCCATCCTCGCCAGCCACATAGGGTAAAATGTTGCACTGAACTCTGCAGGCAAAAGGACATGCAGGAAGTTACTGAAGTTACTGCAGATAAGTGTTTCCTTAAGGTACCAGTTTGATTGGCCGATTGATTGATTGATTCATTTAATCTGCAGAAAGGCATAGGATCCTAGAATCATAGAACACTAGAAGTGGAAGGAACCTCGAGGGGTCACCAAGTCCAGTCCCCTGCCCTCACGGCAGCACCAAGCACCATCTAGATCATCCCTGATAGAGGTCTAGCCAACCTGCTCTTAAATATAGAAATGTATCGGATGTATCAACGCCGTGCTTTCTGTAGCGGTTTTTGATGGACTCCACCTCACGTCTCTACGAGAGACTTTAAGTGGTCTTGAAAGGAAGACTCAGCTGCCAATTCTAGCTTCCTTCCCCTCACTATCCATGCTGAGGTCAGGGGCTTGATTTTGAAGTTTTGCCTTGCGTGGATTCTTTGCTACTTTAAACAACAAACCCTTTCTCTACCCTCGGAGCAATTAGAACGGCGTCTGCTGCTCCGGCATTGTTGCATATGGTAGCAAGAAGCCAATTAGCTGCCTCCGTACAACAGATTTATACACATATGTCATTGTGTGTCCTTTGATACCCATCTCAAATTGGGTGCCAGTCCATTTTTTAAACGCTGCCGTCCTTTTGTCTGGGCTAAGAAACGCCACACTGATGAATTTGCTTCTGCGCAGCCCTTTATTCATTCTTGCATGGCTGGAAAAGTTTTCCCCATTTCGCACCTTCCCGGTCATTCATTATGGCTCGAAATGACACATTCCCAGTGTTCTTTTACATAGGAGAAGCAGTTTTAGTCTGACAAGGTCTTTTTTATCAAGCGCCGATGTTTTTCTTCTTCTTCTTTTTTTTTTTTTTAAGCATTCTCATTTAAACCATTAGCATGGCTTGTGGTTAGAGGACATTTTGTTGCTAATGGATCCACAGTGGAATATGACACGAGGTTGTGTCGTCCACGGGGACTAAGAGACATATAATACATGTGTTTATTTCAACTCTAAAAGGCTATACTAATGGCTTCTGCACTTTTGTGTTAAGTAATTGACTTCCCCCCTCCTCTTAGGTAGGGACTAGGTGTGTAATGCAATCCACACCTTCCTGGGATAATGGATTCTCTTTTCCTCCATCAGCGCAAGGATGAAATTCCAGATTAGATTCCTGTGTTTGGAACAGAGGTTAGATTTGCCTTTAGGGTTGTGTTTCCTTTATTTTTCCAGGAACTTATAAAAAGTTGTTCCCATTTTTTCCCCGCCCAATGCCATCCCCTTTGTGGGATCAAACATTCCCATTGTGACTACTGCAGAGATTGCATCTCCTCTTTATCAAAGCTACTCTCGTGCATGAAAGCCCGTGGCATTGATGCGATCGGTATTTCAGATAGTAATGCTACCCAGGGTTCATGCTACAATCGCTCAGTGGAAAATGCTTCCAATGAATAACTAGGTTACATGCTGCTTCTTGCCATGTGCTATGGTTAATCCAGCACAGTAGAAAAACACACAACAATAATTTTAGCTGTGGTCCTGGTATTCCAATATACAAATGCACATCTACGGAGGAGGCAGAAAATGGTCCAGCAGAAAGGTCAGCACTCTATCTATGCCCTGACCTATACTAGGGCTTTATTTCAAAATAACGCCCCCATAGGTCAAATTAATAAGCGGAGCATCCACACTACCAAGCCCATTTTGAAATAACAAGATGCTTAATTCGAAATCTGTTGTCCTGCTTTCCTCAGGGGATAATGCTAATTTCGAAATAGTTATTTTGAAATAGCGGTAGTGCGGACACGCTGGTGCTGCTATTTCAAAATAACTCTTCCCCAGAGTCATTCAAATAATTACTACCCAGAGTTTCCTGGGGCTGTAAGTTGAGGTAGCACCTCAGGCTAATTTCGAGGCTTCCCAGTAGTAAGGACGAGTTATTTCGATTTTGTTATTTCAGGAGTTATTAAATCAATTGTAATTATTTTGAAATAGTTTCCTAGTGTAGACTCACCCAATGAGACCACATTTCTTAGGACTCAAGAACAGAGCTGGGCAGGAAATAATTTCCTGTCCTGAGAAACTTTTCAAAGTTTTTCCCTTTCTGCATGGAGGCGACACAGATTTCTTAGAAGTTTTTCGACAAAACGCCAGAGAGAAACACCTCCTGCCTCATTTCCCAGAATGCCAATAACCTGGTAGGGAGGCCCTTCACCCAGGATGCGGAAAATTCACGTTCACGTCCTTCCTCTATCTGATTCAGATTAGGAACCGAAACTGGAGCCTTCCACATCCAGTTGAAGGCCCCAGACAATCAGATTAATGGCCCATAGAGAACACTCTGGTTTTGTGAGAAGCCATCAGGACAACTCTTTGATTCCCCGAAGTTGATATGATCCCGAGAAAAATTTTCTTTCGATACATTGACTTCTGTCAATAATAAATACATAAATAATGAAAGTGCCATTGAAACTTTCCCAACCAGCTGTACCCAGGAATTCTGGGTTCTAACCCCAGATCTGCCAATGACCCGCTGTGTGCCCATAGACAAGTCTCTCTCCATTGTTGGGTCTCCATGGTGGGGCTCACTCACCCTTGGAACGCCCCCTTGCATCAGCCCAGGATGTTGTGGCCATCTTTGGCTTCAAAGATCTTTGACTTCTTCTGTTGCTCAGCTGGCTAAGCCACAAAGCTCAACCTTCTGAGATATCCTGGAGAAGCGCAAGTGAATTTTTCTGTCCTCGTGGGCTGCTGAAGTCCTCTCCTTGTACTTCCACAAAGCCTGTCTGGGTTCCCCTTGCAGAGCCTACACTGCCCCGTGATCTCTCTGTTACTCATAAGAACATAAGAATGGCTGTACTGGGTCAGACCAAAGGTCCATCTAGCCCAGTAGCCTGTCTGCCGACAGTGGCCAGCGCCAAGTGCCCCGGAGGGGGTGGACCGAAGACAATGATCAAGCAATTTGTCTCGTACCATCCTTCTCCAGCCTCTGACAAACAGAGGCCAGGGACACCATTCCTACTCCCTGGCTAATAGCCTTTTATGGACCTAACCTCCATGAAATTATCTAGCTTCTCTTTAAACTCTGTTATAGTCCTAGCCTTCACAGCCTCCTCTGGCAAGGAGTTCCACAGGTTGACTACACACTGTGTGAAGAAGAACTTTCTTTTATTAGTTTTAAACCTGCTACCCATTAATTTCATTTAGTGTCCTCTAGTTCTTCTATTATGGGAACTAATAAATAACTTTTCTTTATCGGCCCTCTCCACACCACTCATGATTTTATACACCTCTATCCTATCCCCCCTCAGTCTCCTCTTTTCTAAACTGAAAAGTCCCAGTCGCTTTAACCTCTCCTCATATGGGACCCGTTCCAAACCCCTAATCATTTTAGTTGCCCTTTTCTGAACCCTTTCCAAGGCCAAAATATCTTTTTTGAGGTGAGGAGACCACATCTGTACACAGTATTCAAGATGTGGGCGTACCATAGTTTTATACAGGGGCAGTAAGATATTCTGCTCGAAATCTACTCTTCTCTCAGCCACCGACACCTGTGTCCTTTGCGATCTCCCCCACACCTGAGCTACTTCCGTCTACACGGTACATCTTAGCTCCACCCCCTCTGGCCTGGAGCCAGCTAGCTCCTCCCCTCCCTTGCAGCTGCACACAGTAGCTTTGCAGGCGATGGGGGTTGAATCTCATCACACCCTCTTACCCGTTGTCTTTTCTATGTACATGCTAAGCACTCCCAAGCAGAGGACAGACTTTGTGGGGCATACAGCACCTGGAGAAGTCCTGCTATCTCAGCTGCGGGCTGTGTCATATTAACGAACAATCCCCAACAAAGCGGGGAGTGGACGATGCTTATTCATCGTTCTGGGGTGGAGAGGGTGAAAATACCGAGACTAGATGCATTTTCTCTCAGGAGAAGAGGGGATCTAAAAATCAAATGTGGGCGCCTACTCAACATCCCATCGGGCTCTGCTGATTGAAATGCAGAGCTGGCCAGAAGACATTTGCAAGGAAATCCAGCTCCCCAGGGAACGCGACCCAATGAAAGCCAAAGCTTCCCCCTTCCAACAAATAGTCTCCTTGGAGACTTTTATGGAGGTGAGGTCCATAAAAGGCTATTAGGCAGGGGATAGAAATGGTGTCCTTGGCCTCTGTTTGTCAGAGGCTGGAGAGGGATGGCAGGAGACAAATCGCTTGATCATTGTCTTCGGTCCACCCCCTCTGGGGCACCTGGTGCTGGCCACTGTCGGCAGACAGGATACTGGGCTAGATGGACCTTTGGTCTGACCCAGTACGGCCGTTCTTACATTCTTATGTTCCTTCCAGGGTAGAGGGAGAATTCATTCCACACCAAGAGGAACAGCAAAGAACTCCGGGAGGGCTGAGTGGGAGGGAAGATTTCCCTGGTGGGAGAGACAAATCAGATTTTTCTGGCTTGCTCCTAACTGCCTGACTCCCCTTGCTATGCTGCCTCATTCCCCATAGAGCTGGAGTGTCTGGAAGTCTGAGGGGGGCTTGGCTCGAGATGTAGGGAGCTGGTTCCTGGAACACCTGCCTTCTTGTGCTGCCCAAATCCTTAGTGATCTGGCTGCCCAAGGAGCTGGGTGTGCCCCGGCTGATGGGCACATGGAGCGGGGAAATGTATGGGCGTCACTCTGCATGCGGGACCCATGCTGGTAGAGGTGTGGTTGGGGTGTTTCTGCTGGGGCTGGACCAGGGTTGCAGACTGCGAACATCCCAGGCAGGGAGTCACCGTAGAAAAGCATTCGAGATTATGGGACAGCGGGTGCCAGCCTTGTATTGGTTGGTCCTGCAGCATAGAATTGCACCCCATGCGGCCTGCCAAAGGCCTCTGCGGAGCGCCAATGCTGGTCTCCTCCACCAAGAGAAGCTGCTCCAATCAAAGCCACCTCGCCCACCTCGCCTTTCACATCTCCCAGGACCAACAGGTCACCACAGCAAACGGCAGCAGCAACGTTGGCTGGAGGCCGTTGGACAGTCTGGCGCGCGGACGTCATTCGGAGCTTGGCGACTGACCTCCAGCCAGCCTGGATTTCTGTTCAGTGGGGAACGTAGGTGTGAGGCCCCCTTGTTGGCCAGCACTCTGGGGTAGCACTGAGAACCTCCACCGCTACAGGCGTGAGCTGCTACAATGGGAGATAGAGAACCAAGCCTCCCCAATGGGAGCTGAGAGGGAAAGTGAGTGTGTGCGTGTGCGTGTGCGTGTTCCTAACATCCAGCCTTAACCTCCCTTGCTGCGATGTAAGCCCATATACTAAGACAACGAAGGAGCACTTGCGGGTGAACAGAGCATGAAAGAAGTTTCAAGGAATACACCCTCCCTATGTGTCCCACACAGAACAGTCGGTAACCACGTAGTGAATTCGCCGTCGACCTCACTGCGCCGTGGGGGCGCGTGGAAGACACCGAGCGACTGTTACATAGCACAGGAGGAGTGGGGGTGTAGTATTACACTACCAATCATTCGATTTCAACCTGCTCACTCTTACCAGGGATTTGTAAGCTTTGTCAGCTTGTCGTAGCGTAGACGTAGCCACACTGAGTTTTCCTGGCCCAAATATTCTAATAAGAGGCTCATTTGCATGCGTCACAATCTCATTTGCATATTTTCTGCCGATCCGTTTTTGCGCTAGGGGTTTTTGCGCAAAACCCCCTTTTTCCGCAAGATCGGTATACCTCCTTTTTTGGGGCATAAGGATCTTGCAGAAAAAGGGGGTTTTGCGCAAAAAGAAAACATCCACACGGCTTGTTTTTGCAAAACCCCCCAGCACAAAAATGGATCGGCAGAAAATATGCAAATGAGATCACCACTCATGCAAATGAGTCCCTCATTAGCATATTTTTTGCCGAGAAAACTCATAGTGTAGACATACCCTGTGTGTCTACTCAGTTTTCTCTAGCTCAGCTGTAGGGAGAGGGTTCTTCTAACTTCACGTGGCTTTTTTATTTGTAATGGGGATGATGCGTCCAGCTTACGCATCTCACATTTCATGTGTCCGATTTAGTACCATGATGCTGCCACCTGGGTTGGAAGCTTCCAGCCGGCCAATCGTTATGAAGAATGTCAGTATTAAATCTTATCCCGGCTGCTATTGGCGGGCGGGGGGAGAGTGAGGAGTGCCCAATCCACCAGAGTCCTGAGGACCCACAATACGCTTTGGAGAGCGTGGGCCACATTAACCCACACAGCTCTGCTGGCTCCAATTTCTACCAGCCGAGGATCTGTCCCACCAGAGCACACTGGTAGGATCCGACCCTGCCTTGACCATAAAACCTAACCATCCACAGCCTCAGCACAAATGCACATCAGCCATCTGCAATCCACACCAGCCATCTGCAATCCACACCAGCAGTGAAAAGCAGCATGTGAACGGTTTGGGGTTTTTAACCGAATTTAGCAAAAAGCAGGGCTATTTATTAGCTACAGATGTAGCGAAGCCTTTTCAAGCTTTGAAGGGCCTGAAATGGCGATCTAAAATAAAATACCACCAGTCGGGATTAAATACGGTGTTGGCAAAAGGAAAGCGACAACCTGGCTAAATAAAGGAGCTGAGAGTTCCCTGCATGATACTTTGTTGCTTACATGAAAAATATTATATCGCCTTTGAAAACATGTCAGTTATACTACAAAGCTATTAGCTATTCATAAATACTGCCTACTCGAAATGTGGTCTTACAAGTCATACATACTCAATTCCCAGGTGGAAATTCCATTCACTAGCTACAAAAAAAAATATCCCGTCAAAGCTATGAGGTGCCTTCTGTGAACCATTTTCTCATCCCTCCCACCCCCGCTTTTTTGTGTGTGAAGGCAATGAGTGTTAGAAATAGGGCTTCACTTTGATGAAAACTGATAAGAGAGGAAAGCCCAGTGCCAAGAAGCATGGAACGATTGTGCTAGCAGTTGGAATGGCATATGGAAAAACGCAGCCTCCGTTCCGAACCAGGATGGAGAGAAATCTGTCAGGAGTTATTTTCGTTGCATATTCATGCGCTAATAAATTGCCTTCATTGTGTAAAAGAGTGAGGAGTCCACCCAGAAGGGATATATCGTGTGCCGTATGGGGCATGGTAGGAATAGCAAATCGGGTTTCTAAACCACTTCCGGGTAGAAATCCATTTTTGCCTCCCCTCCTGTTCCCGGCGGGCATGACAGAAGAACAAGAGTAAGATGGGGCCGACGTTGAAGTGTGAGCGGCTATTTAAATGCCTGGGTGAATATTTTCCACTCCATGAATGTTTGCATCAGAAGTCCACGTCTTTCCTCGCTACTGCCTGCTGCTTTCTGTGTGCCCCAAGCTGCGCGTTAGCAATGGAAACAGGCAGGAAGTGGAGTTTGAAAACAGGAATGTCAGGTAGATTCCACATGGTCTGTCCACCTGACACAGCTTTCATCAAATATTCCTGCCAATTGGTCAAGAGGGTGAACATACAGAGGGCCATCCCTAGGGGGGTACAGGGCCTGGGACAACCCCCACCTTTGCCTCAGGCCTCCCCTACCTCTTCATGCCTCTGCTCCTGCCCCACTCCACCAAATCGCTGCCGCGAGCAATGCCAGGAGCCAGCGAGGTGGAGCGGAGCAGAGCTGTGCCATTTGCCACAGACATGCGGGCCCTCCTCAGAGCATGACGTCCCAGGCAACGGCCCCAAACTGTCCTCTGCTCACAGATCTCATCCCTCTGTCCCATAGCTTCAGCTGCACTGTGGGAGACAATTCACCGGCACAGTTTATGTCCATAAAGTTCATGCTTCAGGGCGTCAGCCAGTCACCAATCCAGATCAGGAAGGGATTCTCCCCTTCCTCAGAGTGTTCTCACCTCTGAAGCATCAGGGATGGCCAGAGGGCATCAAAAAGAGAGGCCCAGAGTGCTCTGAGGTGACTCCAAGCAGTCTCCTGTCTCAGGTGTTCGGATGGCCAGTTCATGCTCACCTGCTCGGGTTCTAACTGATCACCACATGGTGTCAAAGTTTCCCCCCAGGTCCGACTGGGAGGTTTTCTCCCACCATGGCAGCATGAACATCGGTGATTTGGCAGGATTATCTGGCTCTCTCTCAGATAATTCCCTGCCTTTGCAAGGGGCCCCTGGGGCAACTCAGAACCATTTCGTCTCCCTAGGACTGCAACCTTCTGGTCTGTTTTCAGTTGCTGGGTTAGTGTGCGGGTGCTGGGTGGGGCTGGTGGCTACCTGAGCAGGTGGTTCTTTCTAGCCCTCAGCTCTGACTACAAATGGTAACAAACTGTGGAGGGCTTTGAGCACCCACATCAGCTTTCCGGAGCGGTTCACAAGGGTAGGATGTTGTGAAGACCAGGAGTTTAACAGGGTTCGAAAGAGAGCTAGCTAGATTCATGGAGGTTAGGTCCATCAATGGCTATTAGCCAGGATGGGCAGAAATGGTGTCCCTAGCCTGTTTGTAAGAAGCTGGGAATGGGCGACAAGGGGTAGGTCACGTGATGATTCCCTGTTCTGTTCGTTCCCTCTGGGGCATCTGGCATTGGCCACTGTGAGCAGACAGGACCCTGGGCTGGATGGACCTTTGGTCTGACCCAGTCTGGCCGTTCTGATGTTTTTATGTAGAATCCCAGGCAGATCCCCACTGCTGATTGTATGGTCTATCGCTGGATTTCACCAACCCAGGAACAAGCCTGAACTCCTGATCAGACTGATCAACGTACCATGGAAACACACACAGACCCCTTTGGGCCCTTCGGTCTACCCTGCCACCCAGCCAAGCTGGACTATGTGATAGATGCTCACTTTATACCCCAAATCACAATAATATCCAGTTTCAAAAGGCCAGTCACTTGCCCCAGAAAAATTGCACTCGTGTCTCGAACCAAAAGACAATGCCTGTAGGCAAGCCTTTCATAAACTAAGGGTTTATTAACTAAGAAATGCAATGAGAGCTGTTTGCAAGGTTAAAAGGGAAAACACCCCCCACCCCATGAGTTATAGACTTAGATTTAAATAGATAACGTGAGTGTCTAAAATAAGCTGACCTATGCCGAACAGCATGAGAGCTCTTGCTTACACAGGTTGAACCTCTCTAGTCTGATGCCCTCGGGACCTGACCGGTGCCAAAACAGATAATTCCGGACCACGGGAGGTCAATATTGTCTAGCAGCTTTACCAGTACTGCCACTGCTTGCCGGGCTCTGAGAAGACATTTAGGGGTAAATTAGAGCTAACGAACAGCACAGAACCCTGAGAGCCAGGACGGGTGGCTGTCAACAAACTTTATGAGATCACGGAAAACTTGGCCACACCCCTGATAAGTGGGCACCTGGCTCACTAGCATCATGCCGGACCATGGAGGTTGCTGGACCAGAGTGTGCCGGATTAAAGAGGTTTAACCTGTATTTAGGAATCTTTGCCCCTCAGAGCACAGACATAAGTGACCTAATTTCTCCCGCCCCATTTTTTTTAATCCCTGTGACCCCACAAATCAAGCTCCTGGCATGAGTTCTCATGGGGTTTCTCCCTACTTGGAGGGAGTTAGGAATGTGGGGAATGGGAGGGATAGCTCAGTGGTTTGAGGAGTGGCCTACTAAACTCACAGTTGTGAGCTCAATCCTTGAGGGAGCCGTTATGGGGCAAATCTGTCAGGGGTGGTACCTGGTCCTGCTGTGAAGGCAGGGGACTGGACTCGATGACCTTTCAAGGTCTCTTCCAGCTCTATGAGACAGGCATATCTCCATATATAAACAAGGTCTCTGCCCTTTGATGCTACACAATGGCTCGTTTGCCTGTAAGTGGCCATCCTGTGAGCAGGACAAGCACTTTGCCTTAATTAATGCCTCTTTTCTGGTTTGGTGTGTTACACATTTACAAGGGCTTCCAGTGCAAATGCTCAGTGTAACGTTATACCAAGGAGTGCAGCTATTACCAAGTAGGATTAATGCAGCTTCCTCTAAACGCACGTTGACAACACTAATAGCCATTGAACCAATACGGACCCTCAGGTAAACCAGACCCGTTTCCCACTGTGCATTTGTCAGCGTTCGATGAGGCCTGGGATGCTGTCATGAGCTGGCACCAGGCCTGCCAGGGACAAGGCCCATTTGGACTTTTTTTATGGTGAAGGAAGAGACGCCAGCTGGCAAAAGTCAAACCAGAATGCCTTGCATAGAAAGAACAAAACTCAAGAGCTACCTATGTTGAAAATGGAGATCCTGCATGCCTCTGTCTTTAGGTATCTGATGTGCCTTGGAGACCTGTTTTCAGCGCGTCCTGAGCAATCACTCAGGATGGATACCACGCCCTTCCCTCAATCACTAGTTAGTTTTAACAACTAAGGTTCCCATGTGTCGCTGTTTGCCCATCTGTGAGGCTGGACTAGGCCCCGACGCCCCCTAGAGGAGGCTGGCGGCCTTGCTGCACCCCATCCCAGTGAGAGGTGCAGAGAAGAGGTCCTCCAGGCATGATAGAAAGGCTGTTTCTCCCGCAGCCAATCAGGGCCCAGCAGATAGGTATAAAAGAAGCTGGGGGGCTAGGGTCTGGCAATTTCTTTCAGGAGCTCGACCCAGCCAGGTCTATATTCTGACTGGGAGATCAGCAGCACTACAGACAGCTCCCAGTGCGAGCTGAACTTAGACTTGAGCAAGGCCCTGGTCCGGTGGCCGAAGACTGGCCACACGCCTAATACAAAGGTCCAATTTCACCGCAGACAGGGCTAGTCAGACCCTAGTCTCAGGGCCTTGAAGACGACCAGGCAAAGACCTTGCGCAACACCCCTTGGCCACAGAAGGGCGCTCACAAGTGGGTGAACTCCGTTACACCATCTCTAATGTATATCTTCCTCTCAGGATCCTTATTTAAACTACCTGCCTGCCGGTTTGATTAACGCTCAAGAAAGCCCAATTAGCATGAACTTTGTTTGCTTGCATGGACCAAAGTTCCCCTTTCAGCTGGTGACTTTTCAAGCTGCTCTTTTGGTCTCCTCCTTTTCTGGGAGTTCTGTGCTCGGAGAGAGAGCAGAATTACCCAGACCTGAAGCGGGGAGAAAAGTACTGCCCTTCTTCTGGTCCTCTTAGAGCCATTCTTGGGAATTGTCCTCCCTGACTATTCTTGGAGAGAGAGGCCCTCCCAGGAACACACTGTGTGTGTCTTTCAGCACTTGTTGATGAGTAAGGACCAGGTCAGGCTGCGACTGTGGCCATTTAGTAATTTGCCAACACTGAATTAACACCCTGACTCCCAGTTACAGTTTTCACCCAAACTTTCCCCTCTCATTCTCATGCTCATTTAAAAAAAACAGTGACCTCCCCTGACAAATGAAAAACGGTTTGTTGATGCCCTTTTGAAGATCAATTTAAATTAAATTCACATATAATTCAAAATAATACCCCATCAAAACATACGTATGTAATTTACTTAGCCCTCAACAGAGATTCAGGGAGCTTGCGCTGGGCTGTGATAACAAGAGGACACAAAGTAGATTATGGATTAAATGGGGCTTTTATGCCCCATAATGACACAGAGCTGCTCAGTAATCAGCTATTTGCTCTTCACAATTAGGTCTCCAGCTGACAGCCACAGCTGGGGGCTGTAAACAAACTTTATGGGACCGCAGGAAACTTGGCCACAATCTTAAGTGGACAACTGACTAACTACAATCACGCCGGACCACAGAGGTTGCCGGATCAGAGAGTGCTGGACTAGAGAGGTTCAACCTGTATTTAGGAATCTTTGTCCCTCAGAGTCCAGACATATGTGACCTAGTTTCTCTCTCCCAGAGATTTTTTTTATTCCTGTCCCTCTTAGAAACTGGGGGGTCAGAGATCCAACAGGGGCCAGAAGTCACTAGCGCAGGATGGTGTGTCTGTTGCAAACGCCAGTCACTGGTCCATGAATGACTAACACCAGATGTACTTCATCAGGTGAGTTGGCTAAGACTAGACTCCCAATTCTTGTTACTGTTACTGCTCTTCATGGTAGATCTGGTCCAGTCTCTGACTTTCCTTTATATCAGCACCCAGGCTGCTTAATGATCTGGAAAAGGGGGTGAGCCAGGAAATGGCAAACTTTGCAGAAGCTGTAACGTTATCAGGGTGGTCAAGAGCAGAGAACACTACGGGAGGCTTCAGCGGTGGGTAAACGAGACATGAAATGACAAAGAGAAACTAACGCACAATGGGGGACAATTTGAAATAATTCTATGACTTACTAGTTTCGAATTTAGTGTAATAATTCAGAGAAAAGGCCGGAGCATTACTGTGGACAGGCCGCTAACCCAGTATCTCACAAGTCCTCTCTCAAGAACAATACCGATGTTCAGTCCTGGCGACACTGGACCGGAAAGATGTGGCAGAAATAAAAGAGGTTCAAAGACGGACAATGAAAGTGATTAGGGCATGGAAAAACTCAAGCTGAGAGATTAAAAAAACCCACTGCTGTTTGCCTTAGAGAGGAGACAAATTAAGAGTCCTGCACTTGGGATGGAAGAATCCCAAGCACAGCTACAGGCTGGGGACCGACTGGCTAAGCAGCTGTCTGGCAGAAAGGACCTGGGGATTAGAGTGGATGAGAAGCTGGATATGAGTCAACAGGGTGCCCTTGTAGCCAAGCAGGCTAAGAGAATATTAGGGTGCATTAGGAGGAGCATTGCCAGCAGATCTAGGGAAGTGATTGTTTCCCTTTATCCGGCACTGGTGAGGCCACATCTGCAGTATTGCGTCCAGTTCTGCCCCTCCCACTCCCATTACAGAACACATTGGAGAGAGTCCAGCGGAGGGCAACCAAAATGATGAGGGGGCTGGAGCACATGACCTTATGAGGAGAGGCTGAGGGATTTGAGTTTATTTAGTCTGCAGAAGAGAAGAGTGAGGAGGGATTTGAGAGCAGCCTTCAACGCCCTGAAGGGGGGTTCCAAAGAGGATGGAGAGAGGCTGTTCCCAGTGGTGGCAGATGGCAGAATGAGGAGCAATCGGGGAGATGTAGGTTGGATATTAGGAAAAACTACTTCACTAGGCAGGGGGTGAAGTACTGGGATGGGTTACCTAGGAGGGGTGGAATCTCCATCCCTAGAGGTGTTTAAGTCCCGGCTTGACAAAGCCCTGGCTGGGTTGATTTAGTTGGGATTGGTCCTGCTTTGGGCAGGGGGCAGGACTTGATGACCTCCTGAGGTCTCTTCCAGCCCTAGGATTCTAGGATTCTCTGATTAAAGGGCACTTGGTCAAAATGGATAAAGAAAAAGTAAAACAGGAATTTCTATTTGCCCACTTTCCCACGACAAGGAGGAGATGGCAAATTCATAAAAGCTGACAAAGTAACGCACTTCCATATACCAGCCTGTGGGACTCGTGGACACAAGCTGAGTGAGTTCAAGATTTTATGAAGGTTCTAAAAAGGATTAAATCATTTATGAAGTTCACGGCACTATCCAGTGGTCCATAGATAGTAGCAAAGGTCTATATTTTGGGAAGGGTTGCCCAGCTGCATAAGCCAATATGTAACACAGATCAGGAAGGAACTTTCTGTGGCAGTAGGTTCTCCCAGATGTCTAGATCAGTTTGTCTTACACCTTCCTGTGATACTTGACAACAGGAACTCCAAAGCATCATTAAGACACCACTGATTTCCACTCTCTGCAGAACTACAATTAGAACAACCCCTTTGGGAAGAGGGCTCAGAAGCAATTGAGTGAAAGTCCTGCTGACTTTCCACTGGGTGTAGGGACAGTTTTTCAAAGGTATTTAGACATCAAAAGATGCAAATAAACTGCTAAAAAGGGTAGGTGCTTATCTCTTACTGCCTACTGTGGGAATTTGGTGCTCTCTTAAGATGTGTCTACACAGCACAGTTATTTTGCAATAACAATACGAGCATCTACACAACAATTTCGTTATTTTGAAATACATTTGAAATAACAGACGTCTCATTCCGACTTCTGTAAACCTCATTCCACGAGGAATAACGCCTCTTCCAAAATAGCTATTTCAAAATAGCAGTAGTGTGGATGCTCCACTGCTGGTATATCGAAATAGCTCCTCCGCAGGGCCATTCAAACTACTCGCCAGTGCCTCCTGGGGCTGTAAATTGAGGTAGCATGTCCACATTAGGGAAGCCTGACTCGGACTAATAAGGAGGCGTCCCTGTAGCGTAGACGTGCTATTTTGAAATAGGCTATTTTGGAGTATTTTTTCTAGAATAGCTTATTTCAAAATAAGTGTGCAGTGTAGATGTACCCTTACTGACAACAGTGGGAGTTTGGTGCTCGAGTGATCTTGCACTCCAGGTGTTTATTTGCATCATTGGGGCCTACAGACCTTTAAACATCTGCCCTTAAGTGGCTTAGGAGCCCAAAATCCCATCACAAGTAAAAAATGTCACCCCTAACTCCCTTAGGTCCCTTTGAAATTTCCAGTTGCTGATAGCCTCTCAGATACTAATACGTAGATAAATGTTGACTTTTCTTAACTTCTATGTTCACCCTTCTTAACGGGAACTGATACATGCAATACAACTGGCTATTGGTCACTTTCATTTGTTATCGGAATATTTACCCTATCAAAATCTAAATGGCAGATGAATTTGGGAAGGTGAGCCTACCCCCTGCTCAGCTCACACCAAGCGGTTAGCAACTACAAGCAATCTGCTTTGCTAATGGCTTCTTATATGACCTGGAGCAAGTCACTTATGGCCAGATTTCAAAAGAAACCAAGAGTCATTGTGGCATTTAAAGAGAGTACCTAGATCTTCTGAATTGTTCTGCACCCAGCTGCTCCCTTGGTTCTCAAAGGAGCTGCCAAGCGCTTCAGAAAATCCAACCCTAACTGTGGGTACTAAGCACTTTGTGGGGTGGTTTCTTGATGTTTGCGGTGTCTGGCTGCCTCAGTTTCCCCCTCTACAAAATGGCACTGTCTACCGCACCAGCAAGCTAGACTGAGTTGGTTTTGTGCTTTGAAATCTTTACATAAAATTTCCACCAGAGTGCATACTTCATAAAACAGGTCCATAAAATGGACACAATTTATCCTGAATGTAAACCCACTAGCATCACTGGAGATACATTAGGGATGAATTGGACCCAGTGGGTTTGTGCTGTGTTTAAGAAACCACCCAGTGACTGTCTATCTAAATACTACACAAGCAGCAGAGAAAATCATTTCTGATGCTTGACTGTTCAGAAGCATGGGATGATGTAGCCTGCTGAAATTTCGATATTCGATTACAATATTAAAACAAAAATGTGAGCCTCACTGCCTGGAGTCCTAATATTTGATGCTGAAACCATTTCAGCAGTTTGCAGTACAATTTAAATTCATTGCTTTGGAACACAATGTTGGGGGGGCGGAAATGTCCACATGGTTAATAAAATTTGTGTCATTATTACTCCACTAGGAGGTTTTCTGAAGTTAGAGTCAAATAAAATGAATGAAAACAGGGAGTCTTTGAATTTGCGGTGAGTATATAAAATGACCTCGAAAGGAACGGAATGGCAGCAACACAGCTCTGATGTAGCACTTTGCATTGGAAGACCTCAAAGGGGAATAGTTGTCCCATTTTATTAATGAGGAAACTGAGGAACAGATAGGTGAAGGGACTTGCCCAAGGTCACTCAGTGGTCGGTGGCAGTTTCAATCAGAACCCAGATGATCCACGTCCCAGATCAGTGCTTTAGCAATGCAGCTACACTCCCTTTCATGCTACCATCAGCATAGCTGTCTTACCACAACGCAGGAGAAGCGGACATACTTTTCCTGGCGCCTACTGTGCCTTCTGGTACAGCCAGAAGCAACCACAAGAACGAACACCACTGTTCAGTAGCCTAATGCTAGGTTTCCTGCTTGCAAATCCCACATAAATATTCCCATTAGTGTGAAGACAGAGATCGTTCCCTAGCTTGTTTTCTAGCCATCCGCCTGCCAAATGAAAGTCTGGTAGAAGTATGGTCAGTTTCAGCCCACACGGTAACAGGAAGGTGTCATCCGAGGGGAGGAGAAACCATGATCCATCTACACTGATTCATTGAGCTACGAACTTTAAAAATGATTTCTTAACAATACAGGGAGAATTTCAATTGCAGGCCAGCGAATTGAATTTCTAGGGCATCGTATTACAGTGCGTAAGTACCTAGACCAGAGCGGTCCCTGGGATTCTCTCCTTGAACCTTGCCACCCAGCAGAAATGGCAAAACCCCTTTTGGGGTGTGGTCTTCAGAGATGGATTTTTAAGAACGCTCAGCTCCCATGTAGGCACCTCCGCAAAGCAGCTGCATTTTCCCAAGTGCTCAGGGCCACCAGCTTCCACTGAGAATAAAGGGACCGGCTGGACACCGAGAACTTTTGATTGGGGGGGGAAAAAAATGAGATTACTTACTTTGAACATCTCGACTGAAGCACCTGATAGGTTCAGTCAGTAGAGCACGGGGGAGCCAACAGCCTGTGTGTTTCCCTGGGTAAGGTGCGGAGGGGACTGGCTCTGTGCTTCCAGAAGGGGCGTGGCCTCAGGTGGAAGGGACGTGGCCTCAGAGCCACACAGCACTCTGGCGGCTATTTAAAGGGCCCAGCGCTCTGGTTGCCAGTTCAGTAGCAGTGGCAGTGGCCAGGAATTACTGGTTGCTGGAGAAACTTCCCCTTTTTCTCCCCTCCCCATTAGTAGGCATGGTAGAGCATCAGGCTTTTAATCGGAAGGAGCAAGAGTTAAGTTCCTATCTGGACAGCAGTGGCTTTTGGGAGTTAGCAGCAAACTTTCCCTGGAGTCCAATTAGCTCACAACTCTCCACAACCTGGGTGCCTGCGTGGTGTGACCACGTTAGGCCAGGTGGAGAGGGCAGGATGACGGGCCCTGTCTGTGATTACGCTTTGTCCTTAACTCTACAAGAGGTCCAGGTTTTCACCCAAGCTGTCACTGTGCCCAAAACGTGACAAGCCATCTGCCTGGGGCGCGCCCTGAAAACCAACCCTTGAGAATGTGCTAGATTCCCACTAGGGAGAGTGGCAGCTGCCAATATCGCAAGGTTGTATTTTGAAGTGGGATTGGATTCTATTTCTGAGTGAGCCCAGTAGAGAACGACGCGCGTGAGCCGAGGAAATTAAAATAAATATAGGCTCTTCTCCCTGGGAAACGTCTCCAAGGACTTTAATTACACTCTCCAAAGGTTTACAAGCTTGGAGAGTTTGCCCGGAGAGGCATCTTGTACCAGACTCTCCCTGCTACAGATTAAAATAAAACAAAGAGGAACCCAAGAAACACCGAGATTTTGGCTCCATGCGATACGGAAGAGGGAATCCGCACACGCAGCGCTATCCAGCTATCACCGAGACAAAGGCAATATTTTCCATGTGATTACACCGTTGCCATAGCTAGCTCTTGGCTCTACGCACAGTGAAAGCCACTGAATTTCAGTACCAACCTGAGGTAAAAGCCAGCGTTTGCCCACACTTAAGTGTGGACATGGGTATTCACACACATGGGAGAGCTCATTTTTATTTGATTCAAAACCATTTCTCCTACAGTAGAACCCCAGCCAAGTCCCTTGTGGTAGATGCTCCAAAGAGTTGACCATCTAAATAGGCCAGGCAGACCGACCCATCATGGGGGAAAGGAAATATCCGAGCTCCAGGTGAACAGCTCTCCTTGGTAGGAAGTGGGCAGGGCATGTGTGACATTACCCATGGCACTCCGGGCTGGGAGTCACCCTTTCGCAATCTGCCTCCAGCTTGAGGGAGTCTGGGACAGCTTGGTGTTGGCTTCTTCACACAACCCCTCCTGGCTACACACAACCTGCTGGCCGACCACAGAAGCACCCTCGTCTCATAGTCCCTTCCAAGTGTCCCCCTGTGGTAACCAGCCCCGGCAACTCAACACCCATAGAAACCCCAGACCCTCCATTCCCCAGGGAACAGTGTACAGCCCGTGAGTCCAAGTACAGGAAAACCAACACAACTCTATAGTAGGAAACAAAGATTCAAACAGAAACAAGTCGAGTGCAAGAAACAAATGGCTACACCCAAAACAAAGCCACGAAACATAACCTAGGCCCTACTCTCAGGAACAGTCGGGTTGGGATGCCAACTGAGGTGTTGAGATACTACTGAGTCAGCCTATCGTGCCAGCCTGCTTCTCCCCACTGTAGGCCCCGCCCCCTCCCACCTTGGCTCCACCTCTCTCCAAAGCCCCACCTCCTTATCAGCTCCCTCAAGCAATGAGGTCTAGGATATGATGGGGCCTGGTGGGGCAGGAGCAGGGGTCAACTCTCCCCCCACTCACCACATGGGTGGCAGAAGATGGAGCAACCCAGCAGCCTGTTCTGCTCTGTCACCTTGTACCACCCTCCCGGCCTGCTGCACCTTGCTTCTCCACAGGCGGAGGGAACTGGAGGGCCTTGGGGCAGGGCATTCTGCTTCCAGACGCTGCTGAGAAGCCACACACAGCGGGCCAGGAGAGGGTGGCGTGGCAGAGCAGAGAAGGCTGCTGGACCACTCTGGCTCCCGCTGCCTGTGTGGGGTGTGTGTGTGGAAGGCGACCCTACTGCCACCGCCATGCCAGGCCCCCAACCTCCCAGTCCCTCATGTCCATAGGATGGTTTGGTTGGCTCTGGTAGGACAAGCAGTAACAGGCTTTGTCTACAGCAAGGGACATTTAGGTGAGACATTAGGCGGACACTTCTCACAGCAAGGGTAGTTCTGCTCTGGAACAGGCTTCCAAGAAAGGCTGTGGGAAACCCCATCACTGGAAGGTTTTTAAAACAGACTGGGAAGACACCAGTCAGGGATGGTCTAGGTTCATCTGGTCCTACCTCAGCACAGGGAGCTGGACTAGATGACTTCTTCTGGTCCCTTCCAGCCCGACATTTCCATGATCCTATGTGAGATCCCTCACACCTCACAAAGGGGGAAAACACACCTCAGCCTTTACTGTAGCTTTGTGCCAAGTGTCTCTATTGATTGAGGCAACATCTAGAGGTCTTGGCAGTCAAATCACTGTGTAGACATGTAGCAACGATGCAAGGAATGCAGCTGAATTCTCTCTGGATTCCCCCGTCACTCTTGCATGTGTTGAACTTTGTGAAGGTGCAATTTGCATAAGCCGCAACCCTAATTATTTACAAAAAAATATATTCCCACTCTGGGAATAGTCCCGTTGTGGGGTGAGCCCAAAGATTTAATAGCCAAATGCTCTAGTGCGGTCTCTGGGTATTTATGCTCTTTCTTACTTAACTAAGATAAATGACGTTACATTTACTAGTAGTGAGCCATGAAGTATTGTCATAAATAATGTAAACAACAATTGTCAAAACAAATGGGTAAAGTACATTTTGTGATGTACTGCCCTTGTTTGTGTGCGCGTGCTGGTTTGCTTGCTTGCTAATTTGCAGTAGCTCGTCACCGGCAGAAGGTTTCCTGGCTATTAAAGTGAATTAGTGAGGGCCTACAGCATGGCATACTGTTGCGATTTGCCATATCCCTGACAAATAGAATAAAACTGGATTTTTTTATTTCACTCCTCTATGCAAATCCTGGGCAGATGTCCAAGCTAGTAAGGAATGGCTAACAGAGTCATTTCAGGCCATACAAACTAAATTAAAAAACTGTTTTGGTCAGCAGCCACCACCATCACTGGGCAAATCAATTTACTGCAGCTGTGAACTGCTAGTGAAGGCTGGAGCCATTAGCAGATTAACCAAGGAAGCGTGTTAGAGGTTACGAAGGTCAGCGTCACTTTAAGTTCATGAACGTTGTTTTTCTATTGCAAATCCATAAGGTTACATTCTGCAGCTCAAAAACGGTTATGTAAGCCTCTTCATTAAGGCCAGATATGGCCATAGTATGGTGTTTAAACTGGTAGGAAGGTTCTAGCTCACTCTGCATTACCGTACACCTCTCTTGTGCGCCACTAAAGAACTTGTAAAAGATGAAATGGCACAAAGGACAACTGAGGCTACATCTACATTACCACAGAAAGTCCACCTCAGATGTGCAACTCCAGCTATGTAAGTAATATAGCTGGAGTCATCATACCTTAAGTCGAGTTACTATGGAGTCTACACCTCGGGGGGGAGTGTGTGTCAATGAGAGAAACTCTCCCATCGACTTCCCTTATTCTTTTCATGTGGGGTAGAGTAATAGGATAGACTGGAGAGTGATCTGTGTTTGATTTGACAGGTCTTCACTAGACCCACTAAATCGACTTCCGATGGATTGATTTCAGATAGTTGATGCCCATGGTCGTGTAGATGTAGCCTTAAGAATTCCATCTCAGGGGCTTCAGCTGAGGTAGCAACTTAAAGAAAGCTAAGGCCCAACCAATCTGTAGGTGTAAATTGGTTTGTTGTAATAAATAATAAAAAAGACGGTCTTCATTCCTGAAGTGCAATAGAGCTCATGTCTATAGGCCAATCCTGGCTGAATATTCATTGGGCCTAACACTGGCTTTAGGGTAAGTAACCAACTGTAGATCCAGAGCTCACTGAAATCAAGCTCCCACTGATTTGGCACTGATAGCATAGCAGCATATTAAGATGAAGTGGGAGGGAGGTGAAGATATTCTAGGAAGTATCACAGGGGGAAAAACTCAGTGACATTACTCTGGCTCATTTTGCCCAGGGTTTTGCCACGGACCATAAAAAATGCTCTTCTAGATATTTTAGTGAGCTCCACGGCCATCATTGTTCACATATTGGAAAATACACAGAGGTAGGTCGACCCCTTCAAGGACAGGGAAAATCATCCTAAACTCCCCGTGGATATTGTAGCTTGCTAAAAGGTATTTTTCCTATCCTATTCTTTTCTTGATATATTTGTAATAGTATGCTAGTCATGCAAGATGCCTACAGGATCAAACTTACTTATCTTGTATGACCCAGCTTTAGCAAAAGTAGTGTGATAAGGATAGGGTTAAAATGCATTTCTTTTTATTTTCCAAGATATGTATTGTGTAAAGATTATGAAAGGCCTTTGCAGTTAGTCTGATGGTTACTTTGAGAGCATTACTCAATTTGGCCAGAACAAACAAAAGTAGAATCTGCAAACCCAACCAGCGGAAGTGCCCAGATGTCCTGCACCTAAACACAATGCATCCCGTTCTTTTTCTCTGCTCCGGAATCAGTCCAAGAAGACGTCTTCTCCTATACATATTCATAGACCCCTCAATATCTCTTCCAATCAGTTATAGGCACCCACAGAAATCTTAGAGTACCAGGCCTAACTTTGGTTAAGGGGTTGGACATCCTGGGCATTTTGGCGCCAAAAATGGAATATAGGCCTAGGGATTAAGGAAGTCAGGCTGCTGCGGCCGTCGCTGCAAAAGCCCGCTCCGGAGTGTACATTGTCTTTTCTCAAGGTCAGAAACCAAGATCTATTCTCTTTCTATCTTTATATTTCTGTCTTGCTTCATTTATTCGGTCTAAGTCTTGCTTCTAAGTATCTCATACTCCACCAAGGTCCCTCAGGTGAAGAGAGGCTGGTCCTTCCATGCCCAGCCTTTGGGGGGAAGAAGATCTTGTGAGTATGAAATTCTGTTAGGTAACTAAGATCTGGACTTATCTAAAAATACAGTTTGATTTTGTTAATGCCATCCACAGAAGAGATTCAATTAATCTGTGTACTCAGTGCTATATTCTTTGTGGTATTTGTTATAGTTATTCCCGTGGCAATAACACTTATTTTAGTTGCATTTCCTGATTCGAAGTGTAACTGTCACTCGGCACCTGCAGACCCTCCGGAGGAGGAATCTTATCGTTCCACCAGCTTGTGACCTGGATTAGGAAGGATGAACTTAGAATCTCTGATCAGACTGGCAAGTCTTACCCACCTAAATTCCACTTACAATTCCTACTAGGGCTACGATAGCTGGCAGACTTTTAATGCAATGCCTTACAGAACTGAAAACCGATGATCCCCCGGCAATCCCATCATGGAAACCACTTGGGTTTGGTTTTAGGTCAGTGAGAAATCTTGCAAGAAGAGGTGCTTCTCCCAAGACTGCCACATCTTCCTTCTTTCCTTCCCCAAGTGTGAGATTCTGTCTAAGGAGACCAGAGATGAAAGGTCGGTTTTGGATCCGGTTTTGTTTAACTTCTTTAATAATGACCTGGATGAGGGGATGGATTGCTCCCTCAGCAAGTTTGCAGAGGACACCAAGCTAGGGGGTGAGGTAGATACGTTGGAGGGCAGGGATAAGGTCCAGAGTGACCTAGACAAATCGGAAGATCGGGCCAAAAGAAATCTGATGAGGTTCAATAAGGCCAAGTACAGAGTCCTGCTCTTGGGATGGAAGAATCCCAAGCACTGGTACAGGCTGGGGATCGACTGGCTAAGTAGCAGTTCAGCAGAAAAAGACCTGAGGGTTACAGTGGATGAGAAACTGGATATGAATCAACAGGGCGCCCTTGTAGCCAAGAAGGTTAATGGCATATTGGGCTGCATTAGGAGAAGCATTTCCAGCACATCTACAGAAATGATTATTTCCTCAAATTCAGCACAGGTGAGGCTGCATCTGGAGTATTGTGTCCAAATCTGCCCCTCCCCTCTTACAGAAAGGATGTGACTGCATTGGAAGAAGCCCAGAGGAGGGCAACGAAAACGATGAGGGGGCTGGAGCACAGGACTTACAAGGAGAAGTTGAAGGATTTGGGCGTATTTAGTCTGCAGAGAGGGGGGATTTGGTAGCAGCCTTCAGCTCCCTGAAGGGGGTTTCAAAGGGGATGGGGAGAGGCTGTTCTCAGTGGTGGCAGATGGCAGAATGAGGAGCAATGGTCCCAAGAAGGTGGGGAAGCACTGGGATGGGTTCCCTAGAGGGGGTGGACTCTCCATCCCTAGAGGTGTTTAAGTCCTGGTTTGACAAAGCCCTGGCTGGATTGATTGAGTTGGGGTTGGTTCTGCTTTTAGCAGGGGGTTGGACTCGATGACTCCTGAGGTCTCTTCCAACCCTAGGATTCTCTGAACTTTGGACCAAAAGGTCTCTTCACCATTTGAGGTCCCTGTTGCCCACAGGCCATGTTTTCTATTTCTCCATATACTTTAATCAAATCAATGTAGGGAGAGGGAAAATGGCCCTGTGATGAATTTGGGGAGAGAAACCCACAATTCCACTGTCCTAGGGTATCCAGATTTTTTAAGAGGTATTTAGGTGCCTACTGAGATATTTTAAAATGTTACCCTTGGTCTCTGTTTGCCTCAATTCTCTCTAACATAACACGTCCTTTCTCCTACTTTGGGCCAGGTCTATACTAAAGGAGAAGGTCGAATTAAGATACGCAGCTCCAACTACTTTAATTACTAGCTGGAGTTAACTAGCTTGATTCTAGTTTCCCTGCTGTCCTCACAGTAGGAGGCTGATGGGAGCAAACATTTCCATCGGCTTCCCTTACTCCTTGCAGGAGCAGGAGTACCGGCTGCTGATGGAGGTGCCCTCTGAGTTCCATTTAGTGGGTCTTTACTAGACCCACTAAATTGAACTCCGGAGCATCAAACTTCCCCAGATAGAAGACATAGCCTTGATCTATTTAAATTCCTCAGTTCAGAGGCTATTTCTCACTGTGCTTGTAATGCACCTAGTATAATATGGTCCCGATTTTGGTTGGAATCAGTGTGCTACCCTGTTCTAGAGTATTAATAATAAATTTCTAGGGGGGAATGAGGTTCTCTGCATTCTGGACAGCATAGGTCAGATTCAAATAAGCAGCCATATATTTTTTGATTGTCAATACACATAAGAGCAAAAGGTACCTACCCCTGAAATACGCTCACCTATAGAAAAGAGAGCAAATTTGACAGGTCATTTCTAATCAAGAAGATAAACTGGGTACAACATTGCTTCTCAGGCTGGCAGGCAGCATTTTCTTTCATTCATATCCCAGCGAATTGTCAGCACTTATTTTACCTTCGGTGTAGTGCAGCTTTCAGCACTATCGATCATGAAATTTTAATATAATGCTTGGAAACATATGCTGGTATTTCAAGAATAGTGGCAGATTGATTTAGATTTTAGCTGCCCCTCAGGGACCAGTCCTTATTGTCTAGCGCGTCCCTCCTCCCACTTCAGCCCAGCAGGGTACTGCCCAGGGAAATGTTCCAAGCCGGAGTTTGCTCACAATCTATAGGCCATGCTGCCCTTTATGCTATTATCCATTACAGAACGCCAGCATCTCTTCGCAGCTCTATAGATTTATTTTGCTTTTCCCTCTTCTGATGCTGCCCACCCGGGGAGATTTGCTCCTCCAGCTCCACCTGCCACCGAAAACTAGATGGAATCAAGTCTCCCACAACGACAGGCACGCAGATTTGCAACCGTGATGCTCAGCCACCTTACAAGGCCCCTAATTAACAGCCATTTGCATTTGCTTTTTGCCGGCCGCTTTTAGATCAAATCACAGGTTCCAGATTAATGCAACCTACTCCTGGCCTTTGGAACGAGATCGCATGCCCATCATCCCACCTCGCCCCTCCTGGCCCCATCTTCCTCACAGGAGCGCAGCTTGTCGTTGCTTGTGTTTGTCTCGTAATAAGATTGAAATCCTGGTTTGGACATTGATTTCTCCCCCTCTGCCCCTCCCCAAACAACTTGATTACTGCAATTCCCTCCTAGCCGGCCGCTCTTCGGCTACTGTATCAAATTACACTCGGTGCACAGCTAGGGCTGCTAGACGTCTGACCTACATCAAGGCGCGGGGACGTACCAGCCTCTCTCTGGTTTCACTCCGTTGGCTCCGTGCCAGACTTTGCATTTAGTTTGAGATTACGACTGTGTGCTGTTCGAGCCTGCTCCAAAAGCTGCTGAAAGTAGTGGCACGATTTTGGATCAGGCCTTCAAAGCTGCCCTTTGTTTTGAGCCTTAACATATGAGACATTTATTCACTCCTTAACCCCTCACGCCCAGTCTTATTAAAAACAGATTACGTCCCACAGAGAACCAACTGAGCTGTGGCAAACAAGCCCAGTTTCCAATCAGACTGAATTAGCCGGTGGAAATAGGTACCAAAGTTCCCTGGAGTGATCTCAAGACAGAGAGGATGTTCTTCAAGAAATTGCTATTGCCCTCATCGTGGGACCAAGCGGAGTCTTTGAAACCGCAACATTCAAACAGAGATCACTGTGTTATTGGGGGATTTCGGGCTACGTTTATAGAGGAGGATGTGTTGTCAAAAGTATGGAAGTGTTTAAGAATCACAGAACACTAGAACTGGAAGGGACTTTGAGAGGTCATCAGGTCCAGTGTCCTGCCCTCACGGCAGGACCAAGCACCATCTAGATCATCCCTGAGAGATGTCTGTCTAACCTGCTCTTAAATATCTCCAGGGATGGAGATTCCACAACCTCCCTAGGCAATTTAACCACCCTGACCGGTAGGAAGTTTTTCCTAATGTCCAACCTAAACCTTCCTTGCTGCAAATTTAAGCCCATTGCTGCTTGTCCTATCCTCTGAGGCCAAGGAGAACAATTTTTCTCCCTCCTCCTTGTAACACCCTTTTAGGTACTTGAAAACCTCTAACATGTCCCCTCTCGGTCTTCTCTTTTCCTAATGAAACAAACCCAATTTGTTCCGTCTTTCCCTATAGCTCATGTTCTCTAGACCTTTAATTAGTGGTTCTTTTGCTCTTAGATGCTTTTGACCAACTCCTCCAAGGGAACTGTAACTCATTTGTGCAAGTGCTGTTTTGTAAGTAGGTGCATGTTTTGAAAATTAAAACAATTAAAAAAAAAAAATCAAGTCCCCACCAGGTGCAAATGACTTGCAAAGAATCCGACGGCAGAGCAAACCTGTAGCTCCGAGGGAATTCTCTGGCAACGAGGAAGGCGCTTTTAATGGACATGAAAAGAAAGCAGAGTAATAAATCAAAACGAGAAAAAAAACAAAGGTCCTCAAACACGGTAGAGGAATAAACGGCGGTCTACAGCAGCGGGGGAGCGCTGAGTGCAGCCATGGGAAGCCTCTGACAGCTCAGAATAAACACGTGCCCCGTGGCATCACTCGATGTCACAACAGAGGCATTTTGCTTTGGGGCAAATTTAACCCCCCCTCCACCACCTGAGTGATTCAGGTCCGGAGCACTCTGCAGAGTCTCACCAGTGAAACCGTGTTCAGCAGGGGAGTGACTTTCTGTCCCCAGAGTTGTATCCACAGAAGGCCGAGCAGAGGCAGCTGTAGGAACATAGAAGGGCTTAACCTGGTGATGCTGACTCAGTCCCAGAGGGGTTGTGCCCCTTACCCCAGCAGAACAAAGCAGCCGCACTTTTAAGTGTAGGAAAGCCGGCCTGGGCACTAGGCAGGCGAAATTTCATTACAATCCGGTGGAACGCCCAGGGGAGCCAACAGCCAGGCCGAGCCCCTCAGCAAAGGGGGATGGGGGGAGCTGCATGCTCCCAGAAGGGGCGGGGCCTCAGGTGGAAGGGGCGGGGCCTCAGGTGGAAGGGGCGGGGCCAATGGCAGCCCTGCTCAAACCTCCCTTCCCCAGCGCCGCCTGGAGCGTGCCGTGTGGTGCCTCCGACTCTCCCGACAGCCCTAAGAGCCGGCGTGGGGGCACTCTGGCGGCAATTTAAAGGGCTCAGGGCTCTCTCTCAGCACCGCCGCTGCCACAGTAGCAGCAGCTGGAGCCCCTTTGAATGACCAGGCCTGGGGCAATTCCCGCCGCCGCTGGCAGGCCTGGGGTCGCCAGTGCTCCTACGTCCTGGAGGACCAGATGTGGAAAGGCACGTAGGTGCCTCAAGATGCAGACAGTGGTGGTTTCAAACGGACTGAGACACCTCACTCCCATTGAAGCCGGGAGCCTGCCTGGGGGTGGCACATCCGTGCTTTGGATGCAGCGGGCGCGCCCGGCTCTCACGCGCGCTGTTGTGTGCGACCAGCCCGCACCTCACTTCACCCGCCCTGGCTTTACATGCGGGTCGCTTGAGTAATATCGGTCCCACATCAAGTCCAGTCCCCTGCCCTCATGGCAGGACCAAGCATCATTTAGATCATCCCTGACAGGTGTCTGTCCAACCCGCTCTTCAATATCTCCAGTGATGGAGATTCCACAACCCCCTAGGCAATTTATTCCAGCATGTAACCACCCTGACAGGTAGGAAGTTTTTCCTAATATCCAACCTCAACCTCCCTTGCTGCAGTTTCAGCCCGTTGCTTCTCGTCCTACGAGACTCTCCATAGCTCCTTCGCCAGAGTGAGGGAATTTTAAACCCCTCTGCACTGGGTCCATGGCATAGGCCTGGCCCCCTTCCCCAGCTGGGTCTGATCACTCGTCATGGCTAACGAGATGCAGCAAGGTAGGCTCACTGAGCACTCGGGCTCCTCTTAACCCTTTGTTCACCAGCACAGGGCCTTACACACCATCGCAACGTTATTGCCCAGGTCAGAGCATTACAGCTGGTGAACAAAATTCCCACAGAGTTCCGCGGGTCTTTGGCCAGTTCATTGGAACCCAAACAGTTCACGGAGACGCCTCCATTTCAGCAGCGCTCCCCTGGAAGCCAGGCCGCATTGCAGCCGGCAATCTGTCCTATTCCCTGACCCAGCTCCTGCAGCCATGACGGCCTCAGAGTTAGTGCTCCAAGGCCTCCAGGCTTGGCAGTGCTGGAGCATCCTGGAGCGAGAGCTCTGCTGCAGAAAATGTCGCCAGGTTTAGTTTTCATTTCAAACCGGGATGCACCCCCGCTTGGAAATGCTTTGCAGAACAGACCCAGCTGCTCTTCTCGGGACGTCACAGCTACCAAAAGGCATTAAGAACATAAGAACAGTCTTACTGGGTCAGGTCAAAGGTCCACCGAGCCCAGTATCCTGTCTTCTGATAGCAGCCAGTACCAGATGCCCCAGAGAGTGAACAGAACAAGAAATAATCACGTGATTCCTCTCCTGTCACCCATTTCCAGCTACTGACAGAGGCTAGGGACACCATCCCTGCCCATCCTGGCTAAGAGCTATCAACAGACCTAACCTCCATGAATTTACCTAGTTGTTTTTTGGACCTGTTAAAATCCTGGTCTTCACCACATCCTCTGGCAAGGAGTTCCACAGGTTGACTGTGCACTGAGTGAAGAAAAACTTCCTTGTGTTTGTTTTAAACCTGCTGCCTATTCATTGCATTTCATGACCCCTAGTTCTTGTGTTATGGGAACAAGTAAATAACATTTCCTTATGCCCTTTCTGCGTAACAGACATGATTTTGTAGTTTAAGGCCAAAGGCACCATTCTCAATACTTAGTCTGATTGCCCGTCAGAAAATTTCACTCAGCAATTCCTGCCTCACACCCAAGAATATCTTGCCTTTGAGCTAGAGCTTCAATCAACAACAGGTGTCTTATTTCAAAAAGATCCAGCTAGGTCAAAGATCCGCAAAGGGTTTAGGTGCCTAAGTCCCTTTGTGGCTCTGGGCAAAGATACTTAACTGAATCTTTAGGTGCATAAATACTTTAAAAAAAATCTGTCCCTAACATCTGTTATCTCTGTTAAAAAAAACAACGCTGCAATTAATAGGACTAACCTCAGGCATTATTTGAAGAAAATGGTATAAGACTGTGTTTGGAGTCCAAAACTGACCTTTCATTGGAGGATGGAGAAGAATTGTTTTCTTTGACCTCTTATGATAGGACAAGAAGCAACGGGCTTAAACTGTAGCAAGGGAGGTTTAGGTTGGACATTAGGAAAAACTTCCTGTCAGGGTGGTTAAACACTGGGATAAATTGCCTAGGGAGATTGTGGAATCTCCATCACTGGAGTTATTTAGGAGCAGGTTGGAAAGACACCTGTCAGAGATGAGTTAGATGGTGTTTGGTCCTGCCGTGAGGGCAGGGGACTGGACTTGATGACCTCTTGAGGTCCCTTCCAGTTCTAGTGTTCTATGATTCTGTTTTCTGGAAAGGAGCCCTACCCAAAATGTCTTTCCACTTACAGAAGAGCACATAACCATTAAAGCAAAAATGTGGAATTAAAGTATCATCTCAAAGATTCTCAGGTGAATAAACCAGCAGGGCTAATGACTTTTTAATATTCTTTTACGCCTTTAAGAAGTCTGTTAGCAGATAAGGAACACTGCTAGGTTTTCAAGTTCTATTAATACATTTGTTTTTCTCTTTATTTTACGCAGTCCCTCCAGAACAACTACCCAGTTGGTCTTATGTTGTATTTGCTGAAACATATTCAAGTAAATCACAGATCTGTCTACTGGCTTAGTAAGAGGGTTGAAAACCAGCGAGCATAATACATTCCTATTCTTGCACAGCAGTTTTAGCCTGTCTAACCTGCTCTTTTTATGACTCAGAAGAAATTGTGTGATCATGGAGTTAATTTTCCTCAAATAAAACCCTTCAAAATGAAATTAAGCTACCGGGAATTGTGTGCAATAAAAATAAAAGCAGAATAATATGCTCATTTTAAGTAACTATTTCTGCCTGTAACTGAGCAGCGTAAATTACTTCATTCTTTTCGATCTTGTGGTTGAATATTTGAGGGATATTACAGCACTAGCTGGAAGAGTTCAGTGTTGCTTAAAATAAAATTGGAACATGCCCATGGTTTGACACACAGTTACTGCCAAACACCTGAGGTAATGTTTTTATCTGCAGAGTCACCTTTATTATAGTCTAATAATGAACAATTGTTCAAGACACCAGACAAATCTTGTGCCTTCGTAAAGGACGAGTTAAAGGATGGAATTAAATGAAGATTATCCATGAGATTCAAAAACCACAAACCCTAACTAGCCATTCCAGCTGGAGTTTGGTCAGTATTCACATCTTTGAAAATAGCTGTATTTAATGCTAGAACATGGGCCCGGCCTTGCTTGGCCCTCCAGGGCAGAGGGCAGAGGTGCATGGGAGGTGGGGGTGCAGGAGTCAGGGCAGGGGCTTGGGGGCATGGGGGCAGCTCACGGCAAGGAGCCATGGCAAGGAGCTGGAGGTGTGGGGGTGAGGAAGAGTTCAGGGCAGGGAGCTGTGGGTGTGCAGGAGTCAGGGTTTGAGGATGTGGGGGCTCAGAGCAGGGGTTGTTGTGGGGGTGCTAGTGTAAGGGGAGCTCCTGGAAGGGGGCTGTGTGTGTGGGGCGGTGCTGGAGTCATGGGTGGGGAATGAGGAGGGTCTCAGGGCAGGGGTCTGGGTGTATGTGGGGGCAGTGTAGGACTCACGGTTCTGGGGTTGAGGATGGGCTAAGGGCAGGAGGCTGAGGGTGTGGGGGTTGCAGGAGCAGGCGGGTGCCATACTAGCGGGGTGGTGACTCTCCAGGGTTGGCTGCGGTGGGGGCCGCACTGGCTGGGGGGGGAGGTGGGAAGCTAACCTCCTCCCCTGCTGCCTCAATGGGGTTATAGCTGTCCTGGTGCCCACCTCTGGCCCTTTGCTGCCCCCCGTGGTCATTAAACAGTATAACTATCCCTGCTAGCAGCCTCCTCCCTTTCCACGGTATGGAAAACAATCCCATTCTAGGCACACCCCATTGTCCTGGCACAACCAAACCCTGACCTTGCCGTAAGTTAGGATAGGAGGAAGTGATGTACCGAATGTGGTGGCCCTTGCTCTTACCGTCAAGGAGTTCTTGACCAGACTGGTGGATGGACAGACACACAGAAACACTCAAATATCCAGTAGATGACAATCCCTGGTCATTGGACAGGTCTCTGCTCCTTCCCCAGAGACTTTGCCCTGGCCTGGACCCAGCTGCTGCTGCAGCTCCTGCGAAGAGCACCCCACCCTTCTGCCATGCCCAGGGGAGCTGACAGAGCCCCATGGCAATCTGGGGTGGGTCCCGGCTCTGCACTCCCCAGAAGGGGTGCTACCTGGACAGCCCGGTGCTCCCCGTCCTGGAGTAGCGGTGGCAGCTGGGCGTGGAATACCAGGCAATTGCTCCCTGTTGGCGGGCCTGGACATACCCTATTCTCCTTGATAGGCCATGTCCTGCTTCAGGCTCTCCAACCTACCAGGACAGACCCTTGTAAAGGCTCCCCCTCTCCCGTCATCAAACTGACCATGAGAGGCACCTCATTCTTCCCACGCTTGCTGCCCTATCTCCCCCCCGGGACGCGAGCAGAAGAACAGAGACTCCGCTACACAATACCTTCATCCCGCCTGCCGCCCATGGAGAAGCACGCTGCCCTGCGTCAGACCTCGCTGGCTTCTTTCCCTGCACCAGCGCCACTCACACACCGGGACTGGCTGCTGCTCTGCTAGGCAGAGGCCGCTTTTGGCTTTGTGTCTGAATCCAAGCGGGCAGAGTACGCTGTTGCCCTCCTTTTCTGTAAGCTAGCGCCGTACCGCAGGGGGGACACGTTTATGTCAGGGCTTAAAACATAGGATGAGCCAACTTCTCTACGGCTCTGTACCTTGCTTAGCCATTTATGCTGTTCACCGTGGGTGCACAATGCTGTTAACTTAGGCGATGGTTGTTTCGCATTCTCTTGGCATTCATCCTTCCCAGCTGTAAATCCTTACCCAAGGCGCAAAGCAAGAAAAAACTAGACTCATCATATTCCAGTAGTCCTAGAAAATTGTCCCTTTCTTATTTTGGGGGGGGAGGCAAGAAATTGACTCATTATGGAAAACTGTGTCAAAAGTAAAATCCACTATTACATTATTTTGCATTTAAATGCTTTACCTCAAGTGCACTAAAGATTTTCTGGTTAGCGTTTGGTTCGATGAATTTTCTAAGTAAGTGCCTGGGCTACCATGCCTGTCCCTTGGAGTCTAGACCTTATTTTTATGATGTGGTCAGCTGCTCGGCATACTTACGTGCCAACGAGCTCTAGAAGAGCGATCAATTCCAATTACATTACCCTGTATTAGGATGTCAAAGTCTCCAAACTCGTAATTTTGTGATTCAGTGCAGTGATGAACACTGATGGGGTGACATTAAAGAAAAATGACTTTGAGTTATCCTACTCGATAGCGCAATGATCGCATCACCACTAATGAGATTAATGTTCACTTTTAGCTCTCCAGCTGCATGCACACAGGTTCTTAAATTGTCCCAGCTACCCACAAAGAACCCTCCAAGCCTAGGAAAAAGGAGGCACGCATCCTAGAAGAGTCCTTTTTAGCTCTCCTATGTCTTTTAGTGGTTCTTTTTAAAAACGCTTTCACCTCCTCCCCCCCTACAGAGTTCGCCAAAATAGCTGCGTAAATAGCATGTGACTCTAAAATTGGCTTCCGCCCCTGTGATTTATTCATCGATAATGTAAGCCTGACACCGTCACAACATAATCGCCTCAGAGGTAATAAATGGTAGCACCAGTGAAAAGTTTAGGCCAGGGCTGTACGAAAGGGCTAATTATAGGAAAGGTGGAAGGACAGTCCAGTGGTTAGGCCACTAAACTAGGACTTGGGAGATCCAGCTTTGGAACAGATTATAGTAGGAACAGATTTTTAAAGCTACATAGGTGCATCAAGAAGCAGTCCTGTTAGACCTCCATGTGCAGCAGCAGCCAAAAAGCAAACCGAGTGTTAGGGATCATTACAAAAGGGATAGAGAACAAGACAGCGAATATCTTATTGCCTCTGTATAAATCCATGGTACGCCCACATCTTACATACTGTGTACAGATGAGGTTGCCTCATCTCAAAAAAGATATCTTGGCATTGGAAAAGGGTCAGAAAAGGGGCAACAAAAATGATGAGGGGTTTGGAATGGGTGCCATACCAAAAGAGATAAAAAAGACTGGGATGTTTCAGCTTTGAAAAGAGGAGACTAAGGGAGGATATGATGAGCTCTATAAAATCATGACTGGTGTGGAAAAAGTGAATAAGGAAAAGTTACTTACTTATTCCCATAACATAAGAACTAGGGCTCAACAAATTAAATAAATAGGTAGCAGGTTTAAACCAAACAAAAGGAAGTTTTTCTTCATGCAGCACAGTCAACCTGTGGAACTCCTTGCCAGAGGACGTTTTGAAGATCAGGACTTTAATAGGGTTCAAAAAAGAGCTAGATACATTCCCAGAGGTTAGGTTGATCAATACTTACTAGCCAGGATGGGTAGGAATGGTATCCCTAGCCTCTGTTTGTCAGAGGCTGGAAATGGGTGACAGGGAGGGATCATTTGAGGATTCCCTGTTCTGTTCACTCCCTCTGAGGCACCTGGCCACTGTTGGAAGACAGCCCACTTTTGGTCTGCCCCAGTATGGATGCTCTGATGCTCTTACGTTTTTATGGTCAGTTATAAGCTTGGTGTCCAGTTTTGGACTGGAAAGTCCAGTCAACAGGGGACTTGTGCCACATCCAGTCAACACTGCAGGACTGGACAGCCAAGTCTGGTTGCCACAGGAACCGCGATCAGCCTGTCCCGCCGGGTGGGTGGGCAGAGCAGGTATGGTCGGAGGTGGCGGGATTCCGGTATCACGTGAGGAGCGAGGCCGGTAGCTGGACTTGCTGCCTGAGAGGGCCCAACTTTCCTAGCCTCCCAGGGACCAAGCTCCTGGGACAACCCCCCACTCCTGGCCCCACTATACTTCAGTTAGGTTTGCAGGCACCACATCAGTTCCACCCTCTGCAGATGAGTCGGGGGTCGGGGCAGGGTGGTAAGTGATTGGGCCTGTAATTTTCGGTAAAAAAAAAAAAAAAAAAAAAAAAAAAGGAAAGATGGCCACTCAATTATAAGCAAAGGGGCTTGAGAGAGAGCAATTAGGACAGATACTGAGAAGTTCTCCCAGCAAGGAAGCCGGGAGGCGCCCTGCACAAGCAGGGAACAGAGGACCTAAGCAAGTGACGGGGCAGTGTGGGAAGCCGGTATGAAAGAAAGCAGCCATGGTTACTATTTGGAGTAGCAGGTGCCCCAGGGTCCCGCAGTGGCCACAGAGAAGAGGCTAAGCCCCAAGAAAGGGATAAGGCCCAGTACGAAAAGCTTAGGGCTGAAACAGGCCCCGAGACGGGTCTGACGCCCTAGGCAAGAGCCGACCCTTTGTTGGACTTTGCCATCCCGGAAAATTCCTCCATTGTACATTTCGCGTGACTCAGCTGGAGCCACTGAAAACCCGCCTGACGAGGGGAACCGTCCGGGGGGCTACCTCCGAGAGAGAGAGCGCGCACGATTGCATCCACCCAGCGGTGGTGCCCACGAGAGGCGAGTGTGTACCGTCACATGGCGCGCTCAGCTGTCCCAATACCTTTACAATCTGCCTCAGTCTCTTGGCCTCAGTCTCCCACCTGTCCAATGGGGATAATCGCATGGCCCAGCCTCAGAGAAACGTTGGGAGGATTAAAATGTTCACGCCTGCGAGATGTGCAGATCCTACAGCCGCGGGGGCCGTGCAAGTGGCTTAGACTGTTCACGGTCCTCCAGGGCCCATTTGAGAGAAAAGCAAGCTGGTGAAAATCTGGGGTGCTCTCCACAGACAGGTGTTAGAGTCGCCCGAGGCCTTGTTCGGCTCAACCAAGCTTTTTCTTTACCCTTGGCTTTTCCGAGGAGGGACCAGGCCAGTCGCTTCAGGGAGGCATGCGAGGATGCCACCAGCTTCCTGCCTCCCTCAGGTGGTTTTCGGCCCTCTGGGAGCTCCACTCCATGACAAAAATGGCGGCCAAGTGACAAACATTCTTCTGGGTTTCTGCCAACAAAGACGGACGTGGCCTTGGCAAAGCAGGGCAATGCCAGGCTGCGTGCATGGCCATTTCACCTGCGTCTGTAGACCTTCGCTTTATTCCCAGCTCTCCCCCGACCTGCACAGTGACCCCAGGAAAGCCCCTTCCCCTCTCTGTGCCTCTCCCCAGAAGCTGTTGGGCTACAGAGCTGAGGTTCTATGGCTTGTGCTCGAGAGGAAACTAGGCCAGATGAGCAAAATGGGAAGGGGCGTACAAGCCTGTGGCTGGAAAAGAAGGGGTTCAAGGGCTCGTTCGGGCCTTCCTGTAAAGCAGGGAGAGCTGGAGGAGGTGGGTAAGAACAGAACAGCTCAGCCAGAGGTGGAGGGAAATAGATCTTATCCCCCTAGCTCCGTAGAAGGGGACCCCTGGCGACTGGGACTCTACTCGACCTGCTGAAGGAAAAACGGGGGCTTGACACTCTGAAAGTCTGAGCTTAACCTTGTCCTCATTATTTTGTTTAATGTCTTCGCTTTGCCCTTTGGGAGCAGGGGGTGGGCAGGAAGCGAGCGAGGGAAGCAGCACCTTCGGGGAGCAGCCCTTTCATGCCTCCGCCCATCACCCTTGTTCGGACCCCAGGGGAGAGGACAAACTGGGGCTGCCTTACCCACAATGAGGGCTGCGAGCCTACCTGGCACAAGGGAATCTGAATGGGGGCCGGGAAGGGCCTCAAAACCGAGGAAGGAGGAACCTTGAGAAACTCAGAGGAGGCTTGGAGGGGCTGGTCCTATGGCTGCAGCAATCTGTGTTTCCCTGAGGGAGGCAAGGTGCTACCGGACTCACTTGCCAAGCCTTTGAGCCTCGCTCCTGCACGTCAGGTTTGAGCAGCTTGGGGCAGATTCATCGCAACGCCGAGGCCAGACTTCAGGGAGGGCGGCGCGCTGGTTGCGACTGGCCTACTCCATGCCCTTAACATCCGCGATTCAATAGTCCCGGCGCACACACCCAGCTCAACAGCCCAGGAGCTTTCTCGGTGGGATTCTCCTCTTCGGGTTCCAGGCATGAGGCGATAAGTAAAATGTCACGGCCTTCTTCCTTCCAGGTTGCAACCGAGAGAGACTTTACTCCTGCTTCCCATATCGCACTGATTCTGTGGCTCATTTGGGGACTCCATTCTTCCAGGCTCCCCATGCAGCATCGACAAACTTGGCATTCAGATGCTCACCCGGTAGAGGTATGTTGCTAACTATTTAATTCTGAATCATTTAAAATATATACTGGCTCCTGTGTCTGTTCAGTCCATGGCAGGTGTCTCTTCATCGCTTTATCTAAGCGTTTTCCCCCCCCCAAATGTTCTAGCACAGCTTGCTTGGGTTGTCTGCCCTAATGTTTACGTTTTTCAGGCCATGACAGACACCCAGTAAGATATCACTGCAGCTAAAAGTTTATGTTTTTGCCACGTCAGTTTTCTAGTAGCAGTACTTCAGTAACTTTTGGACACTGCAATTTATTTCTCCAGGTGTGTGTCAGACATCTTGTTCAGCCGATTGTTGCGTATCAATATGGACTGTATCAGAGGGGTAGCCGTGTTAGTCTGAATCTGCAAAAGCGGCGAGGAGTCCTGTGGCACCTTATAGACTAACCGAAGTGTTGGAGCATAAGCTTTCGTGGGCAAAAACCCACTTCGTCAGATGCATGCGGACTGTGCATTTCAATAGCTGGGAGGCATCCACATTTTCAATTCTGATTGGTCTGAATATTGTGCCTACAGTTTAGAGTCATTTTCGCTGACATAAATCGGGTGTTAGTACTTCCACACATGTATTCAGCTATCGATTTTCCATGTACGCCTTTGTATTGCAGCAAATAGACGTTACTTTGCCGGTCTCAGAATTACTTTTTTGCCTTAGTAGCAGAGCACACTCTGTGGTAGAGTTTACTCTATGAGAGTATGCATTGGACCAGATTTAAGAGCCTGATATGAGCATGCTTATTTGTTCCTAGAGAAGGAAGAGACGTGGATTGAATCTTTCATTGAGCTTTTTTTGCGTCTATTCAGCCGTGAGTGTCCACCCAATGGGTAGCTTTACTGTGGGTAGACTGGCTTATGTTTTCAATCATTTTGAAATGCAAAGACAGTTCTGGAAGAAGCAGAGAAGTGGGCCAGAGCGATGGGCCAACATGATAAGGGACAAACAGATCTGCAGGGAGAGGCAAGGCTGTGAAGGGCCTTGAAGGTGAGGTTCACTACATCAAGTTCAAGTTTCTGGACAAGGGTGAAGCCAATGGAGAGGGTCAATGGAATGAGGAGCAAGAAAGTCTCCATTAATTAGTTGGAACCTCTGTCCAGGTCCAGGTCACACAGCTGGCAAAATGGATTCCAAGACTAGGCTGGAGAGAAATGCGCCTAACTCCTCTAGGAGCTTTTAAAAATCGCCCCCCCCCAACCCCTCCCCCCCCCGAAACGCACAAAGGGCTCAGGCTGTCATGGAGACTGATCAAGACAGACAGTCAGCTGTCGCCATTGTTCGGTACACGAGCGTAGCTCCAACGCAACATGCACTGCAGTGGAGGGAAAGAGTCCCTTTGCCTGGAACGGGCCTGGATCAGGCCCTAAAAGCATCATAAAAGGCTGAAGATGGGTGGGGTTGTGTGACCGGCGGGGGGTAGAATTTCCAATACAGCTAATAAAAATCTCAGCAACAGGCTTGGCCGGGCACCAGCAGGAGGCCTCTCTCATGTCTGTGTCTTTAATTTCCCTCTGAGGATGCTCTGTTCAGAAGATCAGCCATTAGCCTGACCTCTCATGTACTGCATCCTCTCTTCCAGCACGGGAATAAACAGGACTCCCCAGAAACTGATTTCGTTTCTTTCTCTTCTGAACACAATTTAGGCGGAACCAAGTCAGTTTTTTTCTCCCTCGACTCTCGCTCTTTTGAAAACATTTTGGGCTTTCTATGGAAAGCACGTTTCATCCTTCTGCTAAACCATTCGAAGCACGAATATTCCACAGAGAACCCAGATAACTACTACTTCCAACAATGCCTTGCTTTGGCTCGTAAGTGTATGACAAAAACTCTCAAAGGCCAGGACCAAGATCTGGGCCCTATTTTCGCTGCTCGCTATCTTTATACACAGTAAGTGAAAAATCCCTTGCTTATAATTCAAATAGACAATGAGTATGAAAAAAAGGGAAACATTGTCGTCTTCATTTTTTAAATGGGAAACTGAGGCCCAGAGAAACTAAGGCCTCAGTGGGTGTTAGGTGCCTATTGGGTGTTAGGTGCCTATTGGGATTCTGGGCATAAGTGACTTGGTACAGGTCATACAGGAAGTCTGAGGCAGAGACAGGAAATGAATCATGTCTCAGTATTTGTCCCATGCCTTGATCCATCCTTTCTTGCTTCATAGTTCTGAGTCTGTTGGTCAAAAAAGAAGAGATCCTGCGCCAAAGAATTTAGGATGAGGTTTTAAAAGAGATTTTTGCAATGGGGCTCCACCAATACCATTGGCAGAGAGCTGTATCTCATGCTGACCTGGAGCATGTATAACATAGAATACGGCTTCCCAGTTTTGCTGTTCCCATTTTTAGAAGAACGTTGAAGAACTGGAGGGTGCAGAAAAGAGTCACAGCTGGAGAAAATGCCTTGAACATCTCAATCTGTGTAGCATAGCAAAAAGACCAAGAAATGACTTGGTAGAACCACCATCATGGGGAGGAAGTAGCCAAGGACTAATGGTCTCTAAGCTAATGAGGCAAGGCAGAACCAGCACCAGCGGCTGGATGCTGAAGCCAGACAGCGAAATAAGGCACCATTTTTAACAGCAAAGGTGGTTGACTGCTCGTACAAACTCACAAGAAATGGGGGAGACTCTTCAACTCTCGAGGTCTTCAAACCCAGCTGGCTGTGCCGGCGCTAACATGCTAGACAGGCCCATGAGGTAAATCTTTCATTGGGCCAACGTTAGTTGGTGACAGGGGTGAGCTTGTGAGCCACACTGAGGTCTTCTTCAGCCCTGGGAAGGGAAGTCAGCAGGCCTCAAGGTGGGACGGATGGTTTGGCTTAAGGCATGAATATGCACTGTAAGAGGCCAGGCACGAGGAGGCGGTCTGTGATAGGAAAGAGGTCAAAGTAGATCAGAGGGGTGCAAACTGGGCCACATTTGACCCGTTGGACCCTTCAGTCCTGCCCCGAGTTCCCTCCGGGGAGCGGAGATACCACAGCCTCGCCGGGAAGAGCTAACCCAACTCCTGGGCAGTGCGGCGAGCACGGGCGGATAATCCCTCAGTTCCTTCCCTAATCCCTCAGCTGCCCCCACAGCCTCAGCTCCTCACGGCCACTGCCCTGCCAGCCCCAGCACACGGCAACAACATCTGTTCTATGAAGAGTTCTGAGGGTAGGCGACCCCCGGGAATGAAAGGGCCAAAGGGAGTTTCCAGAGGTGGCTGCGCTCCTACCGAAACTGGTGGCTGCTGGGATTATCCCACATTCATAGGTTAGGGGCACCTCGCACAGTGGAGAGGTCTTGATCTCATTCTAAACCCCCATGCAGAAGTCAACTTGGCTGCCCAAATTTCCGTGCCTCGCCCAACTCAGACCCTTTTGCGAATCCCAGATTCCGTTGAATCCCATGGAAGTGCTTGCCCTGGCTAGTTCAGGGTACAACTAGGATTGTGACTCTGGATGGCCGCTCGTTCCATGCCGGCTGAATCCTGGCCGTCTCGACACTTCCGCGTGCTTCGGGAATGCTCATTTTCCCCCTCCCCTTTAAACGGATTTGAATAGAAAGAGATTAGCCACCCTGAGGCACAATTCCTCTTGGCAGCTAGACATCTTGTTTGTCTTTCTTTTTTTTTTAAACTTCAGTTTATACAAGGCTTTACAATGTGACAAGTGACTTCAAAACAATTGCGCACATTCACGGGCTTGTCTGCCTCTCTGCGGTATCATACCACAGAATGAGGCCATCGTAACACACCCCTACAACATGGTGGTATGTAAGCGCCTGATGTGTTACCATATATTTCTCTCCTCCACCACTCAACCGGATAGGGTGTCCGTTAAAGAAAACAGCATTTGCAGGGGGTTTTCATCTCTAGCGTTTATACGGCGACGCGCGGACAAATGGCACAATTCCACTAATGTTGGTCTTCAAAGGGTTCTAGAAGAAAACAGGGAGTGAAAGCCTTGGAAACCCTTTCACTTCATTGCTTTCACTTTCTGGAGTGGCAGCAGGTTATGTGCCTGTGTTTACGGTTAAGCATATCTTTAAGTGCTTTGTTGGAGGAAGACACGGAGCCGAATCAAGGCTGCCGTGAAGCTCTCTCTTTCAGGTGGCTACGTTCCAGGTGTTCCAGGATTCCATAAGGCACTAGACCTCTGTCCCCTCTGTCTCTCTCCAGAGCAGAATCTGGGAACATCCAGTGCCATCCGGCACACCTTCAGAGGTACGTAGGTGCCTAGAGATTCAGATAAGTGTCTAGGCCCAGATCCCAAAAAGAAGGTAGGAACTTAAATAAATGTGAGGATCCTAGAACACTAGAACTGGAAGGGACCTTGAGAGGTCATCAAGTCCAGTCCCCTGTCCTCACATGGGCAATAATTTTTGATGGTGGGGAGGCACGCCAAGATTTCAGTAAGTGGTCGAGGGCCGCACTTTTCTATGGAGAGGGTGGGAGGTCTGGGACGGAGATTGGGCACAGAAGGAGCTCGTGGCAGGGCACTGGGGTGCAGGAGAGGGTGTGGGGTCAGAGGGAGTTTGAGTGAAGTTGGGGGTAGTGACTTGGGGCAGGGGATTGGGGTGCAGGGTCCGGGAGGGAGTAGGGGTGCAGGAGTGAATTCTGACCTGGGGGAGGGCGGTAAGAGGGGGTGCAGAGTCCAGGAGGGAGTTGTAACTTGGGGCAGGATGCATGTGCAGAGGATTTGGGTGGTGACCCGGGGCTGGGAGCTAGGAAGCGGGAGGGGCTAGGGAACGTGTGAACTCTCTCACCCCCGCCAGAATCACACAGCGCCGCCCTAGAGGGAACCACCAGCCATTCTGAACAGCCTCAGCGTCTTGGCAGGGCAGGCCATGGGCCGGGCCATCTCTCGCCCACCCCGATCTAGATCATCTCAAGGATCTGGGCTCTCATGGAAAGTTAACCTGATTAGAAGCGTAACTCCCATTGAGACTCATGGGAACCACATGCCTAAATCCCACCCGGCACCAATCTGTGTCTAAATGCTTACGTCCTTTGGAAGATCTGGCCCAAGATCTCGGTCTTACTGGGTATCCATGCAGCTTTCAAATAGCAAAGAGCCAGGGACAAATCTCTGCACATACCACTCCCATTAATGACGCTGATCTAGAGGAAATGCCAGGCGGTGACATCAGCACAATAGCTGAGGTGGTACAAACAGGCATTCCCTGCCATTTTAATGAAGCCAAACTTTCCCTTTGATGCCTCCCAGAGAAACAACGGCAACAGTGTGGTGTCCTCCCACCCCCAAAAGGGCCTAACTACAAATAAGAGAATCCCCCAGCACTAAGCACAATCGCGTGGGATGAAACAATTCACTAAGGGCGTGTCTACACAGCAGGGCAAAAGTCGAATTGAGCTACGTCAATTGCATGGCTGAAGTGGAAATAGCTTAACTCGGCTTTGGGCGCTGTCTACCCAGCAGGAAGTGGAAGGAAGAGCACTCGTCCTCCGACTTCACTTCCTCTGCGTGAAATGAGGCTTGCGGTGTCGACACGCACTTTGGTATTTCGAAATAACGTCAGTCACTCCAAAATAACGCTGCTGGGCGGACTGACACTGCCATCAAGTGGCAACGTGGCCTATTGGTTTGAGCACAGCTGTACTAGGCAACGTACCTCAGTTCAGATTAGGACTCAGCCATGTAGAAAAGGTGCAGAAGCTGGAACCCAAGCCCTGGGCATGGATCTGCTCTTATTCTGCTGTTCCACCTTCGCCTCTCATCCTTTGTCTTGCCAATGCATTGGGACAGTACGCCTTTGGGGGCAGGGACTAAGCGGATGTATAGCACCATGGCAGGGGGCTTATAGGTACCTCTGCAGTAGCCTGGAATATAAGTGATCCCCTCTGGACTTCAATGGGTGTCTTTCCATTTCCTACCATGACTACACAGGAGGCCTTTAAGCCTTATGAAATAGAAGGGGGCATTCCGCGATCACCAAGCACTAGGCTGAAGCAAGGCAGGTCATAATTACAGCTGGGCAAAGAATTCACAACTGAGAATGTATTTGATCAATTTATCTCCCTCCCCCATTTGTGAATTGTCCATTCAACTTGGCTCACGGAAATAACCTCTGCCAATGATTCTCGAGCTGGCATTTGGTTCTGATCCAAATTTGCTGCCGGTGCTGGGCTTCACATTAAAAATGCAAGCAGGGTGATTGCCCAAAAGTCCCATGGCTCATCTCTGTTCCTGGCCTGGATTAGTGACCCTCTTGCAGTCAGATTGATAACAGGAACGCTCAGCGTAAGCAAATTTAACATGACATTTCCCTGTCTAGTCTTCAGGATGCACTTTAAACCCACTGGTTCTGTGACCCTTCCTCGGTTACTTTATCCTCCAAGCACATGCCACTCCCATTAATGACGCTCACATTGTGGAATGTGAATACAGTGAAACCTTTGTTATCCGGCACACTGTTAACCAGAAAACTTTGTTGCCCCCAGCCACAATACCGTCACATCTTCAGGCGCACGGGCCTGGCTTGGTTTACCATGATTGGCTTAATTTTTTATTTAAGAAGTACTAATCATCTTGAACTCAAAATAGAAATGTGAGACCAACTGCCTCACACTACGAAACTACCAATATTAAAAACCTGAATTTTACTATTATTGTCCATTGGTTTTTCCTAGGTTGATGGGACCTTCAGATAACTGGAATTGTTAGATACCGGAACGCCCTAATCCCTGAGCGTGCTGGATAACACAGGTTTTACTGTACAAGGGGAGTGTGACAATCCAAGGCCCTGTGTTCACAAACTGGAAATCACTGAAAGACATTTTGGGTTGTACATATTACAGATGTCACAGTTGAGATATGGGTCCTGTACTATTAACCCCCCGGTACTGCACGTAGTAAGAGACATGGATGGGGTCATGGCTTACAATCGAAAAGGATGACCAGTGGAGAAAATAAGGATGATTAATCCCATTTCTCAGAACATGAAACGGAGGCACTCCAATTAAGTGATTTGCCCACCAAACTGAATCCAGATTTTCTGAGTCTTATCTTGAATTATTAAATTAACTAGTAGCCGAAAGACCATGCTGTGGCAGAGGGATCAAGTGATCCACCAGCTGGGCAGTCTTTCAGACAACCAATTAAATTGGTGCCTATAAATCAGCTGTAGAGCAAGGCTAGTGATTGGTTGAGTTCACTGACATCACAATGGTCAAGGACTCTAGACATGCAAGAGATACATTGCCTTACATAGTTGCGCACTACACAGGTGAAATTCGTGACGTCAAAATGGCAGAAAACTTAAAAAATGGTTGGGAAAGGCCGATAGAACTGCCCAATGATTTAACCTGGGGATATTCTAAACAAGGAAAGCCCTCAACCATTCTTATAGCAGCTTTCAGGGCTTCACATGGACTCAAGACATTTTGGGTGACAGTGTGACAATCCTGCAGTTCTTCTGTTCACTTTTGTTGGCAGTATTTGCCACGATCTACCAGTAAAATAATGAAAGGTGTCCACAAAGCCCATTTACTCTGCCTCTAGAACTTCTTAGCACCTAATGGGTCATGCCGCACTGCCAGTAGCTTGCTCTCAGCAGCAATTGAATTATTTAATCATGGTGGTGATTGTCTTTGCTCCTCATTTCTTTCTGCTTCAAAACAGAGTGTGGAAAGGCATTGTTTGCTGGTTCTAAATCAGTGCCCAGAAACCACTGCAAAATGTGTCTTTCCATTTGGTGAGCCATCTCGTGGGACTAATCAGAGATCCATGTTTTACGGAGAAGCCAGCGAGGGACAAGGATAAGCCAGCTGCGGCATGAAGAGGGGACCTTCCTGTTTACAAACATCTCCCGTTCTTTCCGTTTCCAACTGTCCTGTTTGAAGTCATGAGCCGTCGAGGCCAGTGTAAAAGGTGTGACTCCAGATCAAGCCATGCAGTGGGCCGATTCCAGCTATAAGAACTTTTCATATTCTCATGGAAGAGATATTTGTCAGCTGAGAGAGAGAGATTGTGCTGGTTTAATGGTCAGCTTGGCTCTTTCTGGTGAGAACATAAACCATTCATAGCAGAAAGGAAGAAATGAAGGTCCAGAGCATAAGGATTCCTTCTTGCCTTAACATCTATTTAAAAAAAACCCAAAACATATGATTCCATTTATTTAAAGTTTTGCAAAAATATAGAGGCTGGTGAGTTTTTGTTGTGGGCATGAGCCAGGTCTCCTTTTCAGTTGGAAAATGATAGGATGTTTTGGTGTAATTGGCTAATGGAAAAATGGGTACACAATTTGTTCACTTATTCCGTCAATAACAGAAGCACTGAGAAGTGGACAACAGAATCCTGCTAAAAGAACAATAATCAAGACACCTTTTCCAGTTCCACCTGGGCTTTTGACTTAAAAAAAAAAACCCTCCAGTAAATCAGTTGCCAGTAAGGCCAAGAAAATCATGAGAGGCAGTTGTCGTGTTCTGTTAACATCATGTTGCTGCTCACCAGCTGGCAGCTTTCAGTACCTTGGCTGTCAGGAGCGTCATTGACAGTACATTTCAGCAAATGCCATCCATGTGAGGATGGGGGCAGTAAGGGATATAATTAAACAGGGTCATCTCGACTTTCAACTTTTCCTCTTGATAGCTAGATCTAGGCAGTAGGGCCCAGTGGTTAGACAATAGCCTAGAATTTAAAGCCAGTGTCAAGTCCCTGATTTGACAGTCTCCTTATCTTAGTGCAGGTGTCACTTAGCCACAGATCCCTGCCCCAGCCCAAAACTCGCACCCCACACCCAGCCCACCCCAGAACCTGCCCCCCACACCCCCTCCCACACCCAGCCCCCATTCCAGCCTAGAACCCACACCCTACACCCAGCCCCTGCCCCAAGCCCAGAACCTACACCCTCCCACACGCAGCCCCCTTTCCAGCCCCGAACCCACATCCAGTCCCCTGCCCCCACCCCAGCCCAGAACCCACACCCCACCCCACACCCAGCCCCCATTCCAGCCCAGAACCCACACCCAGCTCCCTACCCCAGCCTAGAACCCACACCCCACCCCACACCCAGCCCCCATTCCAGCCCAGAACCCACACCCCACACCCAGCCCCTGCCCCAAGCCCAGAACCCACACCCTGCCCCTCCATTCTAGCCCAGAACCCACACCCAGCCCCCTACCCCTGCCCCAGCCCAGAACCCACACCCAGCCCCCATTCTAGCCCAGAACCCACACCCAGCCCCTACCCCTGCCCCAGCCCAGAACCCACACCCAGCCCCCCCATTCCAGCCCAGAACCCACACCCTCTCCCACACCTAAACCCTTTGCCCTAGTCTGGACAATCGCTTCGCCCACTCAAATCAACAAGAGCTTTACCGTTGATTTCACTGAGAGCTGAGTTAGGCCAATGCGGGATGTTTTTAAAATTCCCGCCCCATTAAGGAGATCGTTACTAGCAGTCGCGCCAAAGTTGCAGCTAAATGATTTTTTTTTAAAAGCACACAACAAAGGATAGCCAGCCCTATTTCTTCAACACAACATCAACCCCAACGATTCACTCCGGCCTGGAGTTTCACAGCAGATCTATTAAAGAGGAATGGCCGGGTGAGCCATTGCGGGAGCTCATGAAATGTGTGACGTGATCCCTGGCCTCCACCGAACAGCAGGCCAACAGCAATGAAAACGGGGGAGATAGCACGCAGAATAGCTGCTTTGAGGCCCTTGGACGAGATCTCTGATTGGCCCTTCTATTAGGCTTATTATGAAAGTAGCTTCCTTTGTGCGAATGCCACCAATATCCTAGCCCTCTAATATTAGATAGGACGTGATCTCCATTCGTCCTGTATAACTAGAGCACTTTACATTGAAAAAAACGTTTGCCCAAGCAACGGAAGCAGCATGGTCGGAGGTATGACAATCGCTTGCCTAGTCAAAAGACCGGATGCAGTCAGGTTAACAGAAGCTGATCTTCCTTGATATTAAAATAATTGATGCTAATTTGTGCCAGCCGGTGGCTTGGTTTCCTTCTGCTACTCGTGACCACTGCGTTTGGGAAATTATAAATGTCCCATTGTCCGTGGATTTCATTTTTCATGTTCCGTTTCTAGAGCACTAGCCATTGAAAAGTCAAGCCTTCCAGCAGAAAGCAGCATTTTTAGCCCTAGTGCATGATCCCAGAGGGATTTCCACTACCTCTGTGGGTGGACTGCACTTTACTGTTTAGAAGTTGTGCGTGGGATTAAGCTATCACACACCAAGAACGCTAATTAGTTCCAAAGAAACAAAAGGAGAGGCTGAGCTAGGAGGATGGTAGAGTTCTATTTTATAGGCTTTGGCGCGGGGAAGGCTGGCTAGCAAACAAGAAATGGTCATGAAATAGAACGAAGGTTTCAGAACTGGTTTGTGTTCCGATGCAGAATGAAACTGACTTACTATAAAAACAATTGAGACTAGATAGCCTGACCACCCCAGAATAGCCCCAGCCTTGGAAACCCATGTTCAATCCCTTCTCTAAATCAGACCGTGGGTCTCCGGTCGCCTAGGCCAGCTCCTTAACCTCCAGCCTACCGACTGGGTCCTTAATGATTTAGACAAAGTGGAACAGTACCTGCAGCCGAAAGTGACCGTACAGTATGGCCACTATGTCACTGGCTTGTCACATGGGAGGCACATGATGACATCCTTCATCTGGAGCAAAGACAGGAACCTGGATTGTCAATGTCTTAACTCAGGGCTGGGCAATAATTTTTGCAGAGGGGGCCCTTTAATGAATTTAGGTAGCTGGTCGTGGGCTGGCTCCACCCCTGGAAAGGGCGGGGCCTGCGCTACAAGAGGCGGGGCTAGGGACTAGCCTCCCCTCAAAGTTGTCTAGGGCCAGAGGGTTTGAAGTAAAACACAGCAAAGGGCTCGCAGCTCCTAGCCCCCCCACGCCCCACTGCTGCGTTGCTACAGCTATTTAAAAGGCTTACGGCTTCGGCCCCTGCCTAGGTAATGCTGTGACCAGGAGCCACGAGCCATTTAAATAGGGTCCTGATGCCTGAGCCACCGTCTGGAAATTCGGTGGCATGGGCAGCAGGATATAAATAGAAAACGGCCAGAGGCAGCCTGCGGGCAGATCAAAGCGTTCGATGGGCCGCATCTTGCCCAGCCCTGTCCTAACCATGATCTTATAGGCCAGGGGTGGCCAACCCGTTACAGACGAAGAGCCAGAATAGTGGTGATGGATACAGCTGGTCCCCATGTTACGAACAAGTTACAGACCAAGTGTTTGGCCCGTAACTTGAAATGCTCGTAAGTCAGACCCCATTGAGTTACATTGCGACCGCACTGTTCGTAAGCACGGGTCGCGTTCGTAACTTGGGGACCGCCTTTTACGACCGCTTAATGGGAGGTTTGGTCGTAAATGTGAACGGTCATAAATCGACCATTCGCAATTCGGGGACCAGCTGTGCAGCACAAAGAGCCAAGGGCAAAAAGTTGAGGGGGGAGGGGAGGAAAAAAAAAAAAAAAAGCGCAGCCCCGGCCGTTGCCCTTTTAAGAGCAGAGCAGGCATTGCCCTTTGAAGGCAGCCATTTTGAAGTCTGCATGGGACGCTGCGACTCCAGCTCTGTCTCTTTCAGACAAACACACTGCCCCTTTCAGAGCTGCAGGTGTGGGAGCTGCAATTTTTTCTTTGGGTTGGCCAACCCTGTTATAGGCTCTTCTAGGTAGTGTGTCTGAAATTAAAACTTTGTCCCAACGGGTACGCTCCCGTGTAATGGCGCTGGCCAATGGCAGGAAGTTGTGTCGACAAGTCTGGGACCCGCTTCAGGTCCGTGGGATAGATTGTGGCCGTGAGAGGCAGCTCTGCCTAGTGGGAGCTGTGCCATGGAAGGAGCACTAGATGCCGAGCTGGATGACATTTTCATCTCTTGTTTTTTTAAGGCTTGCTGCTTTTGGCCCCGTTTCCAGCACCTGGATGCCCGAGTCCTACACACCAAACTAGCACAGAAAGCTGGGGTTTCAGAGGAGCACAAGGAATCCCTGGGCCAGCCCCTCTCCTTCCCCACCCAAGGGTGATCTTCCGGTCGTCACGCCTCCCCTAACGGACACAGTAAAGACCCACCCTGGAAATGCTGAATCTGATTTAAAGAAGCAGAGCCAAGCTTGCGGTCTGTCTCGCTGATTTGTATTTTGCAGGCAGCGGAGGGTTCTCCCCCCCACCCCTTTCTAAAATAGCGTGTTATCAGACAAGATATTTTATTGCAGCTGGTGAATCGGCGTTCTCCATACCAGGCTGAATTACAAGCACAAACATTGCCCCTGCAGGAATAGCTGGCGTGGGGGTAGTGCTTCATGATCCACCTTCTTCACGCCTCTTGGGCCTGTTGTATCGCCAGCCCGCATCTGTCTCTCACTTCAGTCCCCCTCTCCTCTACATGTCTCCTGGGAGGAAGAAAAAAATCTTCACCCACCAGCACAAGGCGAGCAGGGCCCGTAGGCACCGACGGAGTGGCTGAGATTCTCACTTCCTTTGAAATCCTCAAGTGTCACTTGTCCTGGGATCCACAGGGACTTCCTTGCTGGGGGTAGGTGGAACAACTCTAGTGGGAAATAGCTCGCTGGCTCTCAGAAGAGTTCGGTGCCAGCTCACCTGCCTTAGAGAATGCACCAGTCTCCAAACTCTACCGGAGACGCGAAAGGCAGACCTTGCTGTGGGCAGGCCACGAGACCCCGAAGAGACCTTTCCAATACCGGCATCCCCAACCAGCCATCTGTCTGGTGTACGGGGCACATTTTCTCTTCTGATCATCCTGCCCATACCGTGCGGGAACCTGTTAACACTACAAACGGCGGCTTTACTTTGTATGGGCTTTCCTGGTCCATCTTGCAGGCAGGGGGCGCTGTAGGGAAGCAGGCTATGAATGCTGCAGGCAGCCAATCGACAGGAGGAGGAGCTAGGTCGGTGTGGTGGAGGGCGGAGCCTGACTTGTGTCTACGTTTTGGGTTCTTGCGCATTATTAGCTCTAAGCAATGAAGTTTATGTTGCAGTCGCCAAGAAATAGCATCTTGGGCGTTATCAAGTTGTGGGTGTCATGGGCATAGCTCTGGCAGGGTATGGGAGAGGGTTACCAGGGCTCCAAGTAACTGCTGGCCTTCCTTGTGCTCCCAGTGGTGTTGGAGTTGAGTTGTCTGAACTCCAGGGCCTTATTTTGACAGAATGCTATGCAACCTCAGAGGGAGAGCGTGCTTCTTCGCCCACGGTGCCCTTAGAACCGTCCTTCAGTCACACTCCCAGTCCCACAGTGCCCCCAAGGGTGTTAGTTGCCCCTGGAGCAGGGCAGAGCAAGGCCATGGCTGCACATCTTGTGGGCCTACAGTGGCTTTGCTGTGACTTGAAAGCCTGAAATCGTGACTGAGAAATTCAGTAAGGCAGAGGGAGGTCACAGGAGCGGGTGGGGTTCTGGAGCTGGCGGGGTGCAGGTTGCACTAGATCTCCCCATTAGGCCCTTCTGGACTTCTAGCCTGAGGCTGTCTAATCTCATGGACACTGCAGCTGGCATCTACCACGCCTTCCCTGCCCACGGACTCCCAGCAAAGGGATTTTGAGGCCTTCGCCTGGACCAGAAGATGGAAGCGATAAGGCCCAGATTCAAAAGGGTAGGTAGGCACCTACGGTCCCGTGATTCCAGTGGAAGTCAGGGGTCTGAATACCTTTGTGGATCTGGGCCCAACTGACTCCAGGGGGAGCAGCTGCATGCAGAGCTGTGAAAATAAATTCAGACACTACATTTAGGTGTCTAACTTCAGGCTGCTGCTTGAAAATTTCGGCCTACGTGGGGTGCGACCACCTCTCCCCCCTCAATGCGGGGCAGGACAGCCTGAAAACGCCAAGCAAATGGTCCTAATCAATCAGCCACTTGGATAAGAATTCCGTCTGGAAAGTTAGAGCCTAAAGTTTCTTGACTTGCTGCTCAACATCAAACGAGAGGCCAGATCCTTAGCAGGTGTAAATCAGTAGAGCTTGGTGACCTTCAGAGGAGTGACCCAGTATGGAGCAGCTGAAGATCTGGTCCCATATCACCAAATTATGCCCCCTACTATGAATATTAATCCCACCTGTTGCTCCCACTCCAGCCAAGTCCTGGCATCCCTGTTTTGTTGTTTCCCGCTTAACTGTGTCAGCCCTCAGTAAGGGGTAGTGCGCACCTAAATTGCCTCAGGAGCAAAGTACCAACAAAAAATGTGGCTCCCATTAAGAACGATCACACTGGGTCAGAACAGAGGTCCATCTAGCCCAGTATCCGATTTTCTGACAGTGGCCAATGCCAGATGCCCCAGAGGGAGTGAACTGAACAGGGAATCATCATGTGATTGCTCCTATCATCCATTTCCAGACAAACAGAGGCAAGGGACACTATTCCTATCCCATCCTGGCCAATAGCCATTGATGGATCTAACCTCTATGAATCTATCTAGCTTTTTTTTGAACCCTGTTAAAGTCCTGGTCTTCACAACATCCTCTGGCAAGGAGTTCCACAGGTTGACATTCCTGTAGAGTCTGAGTACCTCACACCAAGTATGTGGCCCTCACATCCCTCATGAGATAGGGGGATGCTGTTATCCCCATTTTAAAGATGGGGAGCTGAGGCACGGAGACTTACTTGCCCATAGTCACACAAGGAGTCTGGTGAAGCAGGAATTTGAATGGAGGTCTGAGCCCTAGACCAGGGCCCTAACCAGTGAGAAATCCTTCAATTTGTGAGGAAATATTTTAGTTAGCCTGTCTGAGGAGGAGCATAGTCTTAGCTCCCTGTGGGGATTGGAGGGACATGCATCAAACAGGCGTCTAGACCCCCTTTCGAGCGTTACACACAAGCCTTCTGAAAAGGCCATGTTTCATCCCTGTTTGGCAGCCAATTAGAAGGTCGACAGAAGACTGACAGATCGTGCCGGAGGCTCGTGTGGCAGCAGTGATCTGCATGCAGATCGCAGGCGTGGGCTGCAGATGTGGGGCGCGCACCGTTGCTAACAGATGTATAATCTGATTAAATATGCAAGGCAACGATATTGTCAAAACCCATTAATCACTCTTTCAGGATACATTAGTGTCGGCTTTCCTGACAGCTGTGCTGATTGTCTTGGCCATGCAGGTAGTGCTGCTCTTCAACGTTACCCGAGTCTCAAAGAGAAAGCGCGACCGGCTGCCAAATGTACTTGGAATGCGGCAGGAAGAGCGTGGTCCAAGTTTGTCTGGGATACACGGCAGCAGTCTCTGGGCTATCCGGGGGATTCTATTTTAACCCTCTACCTCAGAGGCGGGGACCCTACAGCCCGCAGGCTGAATCCAGCCTGCTGCATCCAGCAGCACGTCACCGTGCCGTGAGCTGGAAGCCCTGAGGTGCAGGAGTCAGAGAAACTCCGTGCCCTCGATTCCAAGTCTGCAGCTCCCGTTGGTTGGGAACGGTGGCCAATGAGAGCTGGGGCAGAGGGCGACACCTGCAGGAGCAGGCAGAATGCCCTGGGCAGAGCCACCTGGTCACTCTGCCTAGCGGTCGGACATGCCGGCCACCTCAGGGAGTGGGGCAGAGCCTGCCCTAGCTTCACTGTGCTGCTGACAGGGTCAGGCTAAGGTAAGTACCATCCAGGCAGAGCCCCCAACCCTCATGCCCTCTTGAACCCCAGACTCCTGTCCCAGCCGTGGCCCTGCCCTTGTACCCGAACTCCTTCACAGACCACACCCCAATTCTCGCCCCAGCCTTGAGCCCCACTACATCCCTAGCCCTACCCAGGTCCTGTATCACCCCAATTCCTTGCTGCAGCGCAGAGCCCCCTCCTGCACCCTGGGCCCCACATTTCTGGCCCCACCCCGGAACCCAGGGGAGGCCAAACCTCTGTGCGCTCCTGTGGAGCTCCAGCACCAAGCACCGGCTCACCCCTCTGTGGGGGAATCTCCAAGCCCCCGCACCCTCCACAGAGATGTGTGGGACCATGACTTTTCGGTGGGCCAATGGCCTCTGATGGAATAAAGGTTCCCCACCCTGCTCCGCTTCCTAGACCTGTATGCAGACCTGTGGGGGCCCTGTCAAGGCACGCACACACATTTGGAGGAGAGCCAAAAGCATGGCCACACAAGGCAGTAGAAGACAACCCTAGTGGCCCCCAACAGAGCTGTGGCACAGCCCTTCCTTCACCGAGTAAAAACTTGTCTGGATCAGAGAGTCAGAGCGCCTCCCTCCTACGAATGCAAAAGGAAGCGAGGGCCCTCCGCACCCGAGGACGTTAGATCTCGACAGCAGAACCGACAGCCTGCGTGAGCCCCTGGGCAAGGCGTGAGGAGATCCAGCCCCGCACTCGTGGGAGGGGCAGGGCCAAAGGCAGCTGGCCCAGAGCGCACCTTCCCCCCAGCCCTTAGCGTTGCCTGGAGCGTGCGGTGTGGGGCTCTGGCGGCGATTTAAAGGCTCAGGGCTCTGGTCACTGCCGTAGCAACAATGGCAGCAGATGGAGCCCTGGGCCCCTTTGAATCACCAGCGCCCAGGGCAAGTTCCCTTTCCACGCCCTCATCCCCATCAGCCGGCCAGGGTCTTAAAAACACATGGGCCAAGAATAAAGTTGGTACCTAAAACATGGCTGTAGGCGCCCAAGTAAGTGCTGAGACTTTTTTTTTTTTTTTTTTTAAACGGTTGAGAATTCATTGCCATCCCTAGCAGCTGTGGTGTGGTCAGGACCTCATGGTGTAAGGCGGGGCTACTCAACTTTGGAAGCCATACTGATGCTCACAGCACATGCCGAGGGCCACGACTTAAGTGTGGTTGCATATGCATGCAAATACATACGCAAATAGCTTATTGCACTCCGACGGGCATGAATACAAAGATTAAGGCAAGACTACACAAGACACAGGCCCCATTTAAGTGCTGATATTGCTAAAATGCAGCATTTACCCGATTTCTACCCATATGACAGCACTTTTAATGAGCAATGACAGTCCAGAAAGTTAACTACTAAAACTCATCTCAACAGAAGGCCATCATATTGAGTACTTTTTTGTTTTGGCTCCACCTGCAGGTCGCATGTTGAGCCCTGCATAAACCCAAACCGCACCGCGGGCCGCAAACAAACAGGCCGCAGGCGGCCCATGGGACACGTGTTGAGTAGCCCTGGTGTAAGGGGAAGAGTCCTCCCACTTACATATGACTGCCAGAAGCCAGGTAGGGAAGATGGTAACTTTGGAGAGGTCATCTCCGTGTTCTGGTCACTCCCTCAGGAGCTCCAGTCCTGTCGCTGCTGAAGGCAGGATATTGGGCTATATGGATTGTTGGTCTGACGCAGATGGCAGTTCTTAGCAAGCAGCCTAAATACGGACTCAGGAAGAACCTACTTATACATACCAGTTTTGAAACTCCTGGCCACAGCATCATGGGGGCAGGGATTTTCAAGATGTGTTTGTGACTTAGGAGCAGAGGTCCCACTGAAAGTCAGTGATCTAGAAACTAACATGTCCCTCAGCCCAGAGGTGGCACTCCAAAGATCTACAGGACACCACAGGACACACAACCACTAGCAGCAGGTGTTGATGTAGGAACAGCTGTAGAGGCATTGACAACAGCTGCACATTAGCTCTTCTAGACAATGTTCTTACGGTTTCTTATAAGCAACACCTATGAGACGAATAGGGAATCTTCCATTGTCCCACTTTTATCCATTTATTGACACTTGGGGTATGTCTAGACTACACGGCTCCGTTGACGGAGCCATGTAGATTAGTTTACTAGACATAGGGAAAATGAAGCGGCGATTTAAATAATTGCCGCTTCATTTACATCAAAATGGCTGCCGCGCTGTGCCGATCAGCTGTTTGGCGGCACAGCACAGTAGTCTGGACGCTCCGCCGTTGACAAGGGAAGCCCTTGTCGACCGCCCTGGTAAACCTCATTCCTCATCGGCACAGCGTGGCGGCCATTTTGATGTAAATGGAGCGGCGATTATTTAAATCGCCGCTTCATTTTCCTATGTCTAGAAACCTCATCTACGTGGCTCCGTCGATGGAGCCATGTAGTCTAGACGTAGGACTGTTGTTACATCCTATTGCTCCTCAGTGACCATTTCTTGGTGGTAAGTCAGTTTCTTCTCAGAAGAAGAAACATCTAAATGAGAGGAGAGCTACCTTTTCCCAGCAAAGCATGCTGCTTGTACGATACCAGAATGTTTGATACATTCAAATGCTTTGCTCAGCTGTTGATTGTGAAAACTAAGAACAAGACTGAAGATGCTAATATTGTTTTGACAGGTTCTTCGGTGAAACATTGGAATTGGTTTGAAGTGCCTTTTTGTTTTGAAATTTCCTTCCATTTATAAAATACCGGAAGTGTTCCACACTCAGTTTAAAAATTCAGTACATTTCCAATGGAATCAAACACTTTTGGACCGAAAGTATTTTTTGTTTTGAGTCACTGAAAATGTTAAATAAATTGTTTAAAAAACCCCAAAATATTCTGAAAATGTGGGAATCACCAATGATCAAAAAAGTATTTTGCACACCTCTATTCTAATTGTTTGAGGATCAGAAAATGTTGGTCCCTAAGAGCATGTCTACACATACACTGCGACAGCAACACCGCTTCAGTACATCTGGGGGAAGTTTGAGCCAACACATTCTCCTCCCTTCCCCAGTAACCTCAGCCCAACCATGGGAAAAGGCAACATCTTGGATCAGACAATATACAAGGACCAAGGTGCATTCCCAGCTTCCTAGAGAAGACTTCCCCAATGCCCCAACCAGAGGGAGGATGGGATGGAGTCCAGTAGAACTCCGCAGCAGAGCATCATGGGAGAAGTGGAGTAATTTCTCCAACACTCTTGTCTGGGAACTCAGATGGCAATAAAGCCACTTGACAGCAGCCCCCACAAGGTCCAAGCATCACAGCATTTAAGGCAGCCAATAGTTTAACAATACTAGTACAGATGGTCCGATCTTCATTGGTCTTAGAGGAGATCAGCCAGTTAACAACAGTACACAGGATGACAAAGGGACTCCAAGTTCTCTCGATACGGTCCTGTTACATAAATCATTAACACCACAAGTACCGGTCTGCAAGGAGGCCACATGAGAGTTTGCATTCCCCGTGCCCAGGAAGCACGGCCACCAAGCACTCAGTCCCCTGGAAGCAGGGACAGGTGGTGTGTGGAAAGAAAGCCACACCCGGGCCTGAGACACTCACGTTTATTAATTCAACGCACTATTGGAAACCAAAAGCCTTGCATTATCTGGAAACTAAGGGTATGTCTACACAGCAACACTATTTTGAAATAACTAGCGCTATTCCGAAATTACTTAGTCTGAGTCTACACAGCCGGCCGTTATTTCGAAATAGTGTCAAAATACTGTCCAGCTGGAGGACTTCTTACTCCAACCCCGGTAACCCTCATTGTACGAGGAGTAAGGGAAGTCGGAGGAAGAGTGCTCTGTTTCGAAATAAGTACTGTGTAGACGCTCCCAATTTTGAAATAAGCTACGCAATTGACGTAGCTCAATTTGCATAGCTTATTTTGAGTTAAGCCCTGCAGTGTAGACACAACCTAAATAGCAATAAAGCCACTTGGCGGCAGCACTGCCCAGCCTCCACAAGCTATTATAATTACAAATATTAAAGGAAAAATGTACAGAGAAAGTGGCCAGTTCCATTTATACCCCAGAAAAAGGTATGATGGATTTCTCCTATGAGGCTCTATCCCCTCACAATAAGACACACACACATCCATGTTTTAGTTTCTTCCAGTCACCACTGCATTTCCTCAATATCTTGTGCAACTCCTCCAAAACGCATAAATAGGTGTCAGTTAACAGATCTTGGACCGCAAAAGTTATTTTCGTGTTGTTTCTCGTTTCTAACTGGTGTATTACAAATAATCACACAGCGATCATGCATTCATCCAGGTCACTTTTACCCCATATTAGAGAGGGAAAAAAAGAAAGCTCCTAGTTGCTCTATGACTGCGTATTGTGCATCTGTGGTCCTCCAGTTTTAGCTCATCATGTGGTCATTACCTACCTAGTGTCCAATACAGCCAACAGCACGCATGATTACTGAATGCAGCACCACACATGGTTGGCTTCAGCTTTGACAAGTCAGCTTCATCTTGATCTCTCCAAATGTTTGTTCAGAATGACCCGTGCTGACAGTCCCCAATAGCGGGGATGCTATAGAAATGTTGGACTGAAAAGGTTGCCAAGAAGTCAAGTCCTGCAGTGAGGTAGGACATGGTCAACCTACATTATCCCTGACAAAATGGTTTGACCACCGTATTCTTAACCTGCCAATGACTGGGATCCCACAACCTCCCTTGGCAGCCAAGTTCAGAGCTTACCTACCCTTGCAGGGAGGTTGTAGCTATATCTTCTCACCTAGTTCTCTCTTGCTGCAGATGACTGAAGGTAGGACAAGAAGCAGAAATGGAACACAATAGATCAGTCAACATGTGTGAAGACTTTTCAAGACTCTCCCCTACCCCTAGGTTTCTTCCCTCAGGACTTAAGATGTCTGGTTTTTCCCTAAACTTTTCCTCGTGGGTCAAATTTTCTGAAAATTTCTCTTGCTCTCCTCTGGAGACTCAAATTTTGTCCACAACTTTCCCAAAGCATGTCACCCAGAACTGGACACAGTACTCCAGCTGAGACCTCACCAATGCCGAGAAGGCCAGGCAAGTTACCTTATATATGATCCTCTGTTACTACAGCCTGGAACGATATTTGCAACTATCACACCGATGACTCACTTTGTGATCCATCCACGGTAAGATCCTTTTCAGTAGTTTGTTACTTAGCCAGTTACTCCTCATTTTGTAGTTGAGTTGATTTTTCCTTCTTAAGGGAAGTACTTTGCCCTTATCCTTCTTGAAAGACATCTTGATTAATTCAGACTAGTTCTAATTGGTTAAGGAAGTTCTGACTTCTAACCCTGGCTTCCAATGTGCTTGCAATCCCTCCTGGTTTAGCATGGTCACGTACAAAGTTTTATAAGCATGCTTTCCACTCCATGACCCCAACTATTGGCTAGTACTGGACTCAGGACTGAGTCCTGTTGGGGCCCTACTAGATATACTGTCACTCTGGGAGGGAGCTATTGGTCACTATTGTGAGTAGTGTCTTGCAACCGGTTGTGTGCCCATTTTTCACAATGTCATCTAGACTTCATTTCCCTAGCTTGAGACAATCATGGGGGACTCAAAACCCTTATATAATAATACACAAAGATGTCTAAGTTGACCCTTTCTACTAGGGCAGTAACCCCATTGAACAAAGAAATTTGGATGTTTCACATAATTCGGCCTTGACAAATCAATGCTGGCTATGTCTTATAAGCACACAGGAGCTTATAAATGGATTGTTTGATACCTGGAAAGAGAACAGAACAAGGTATTCAAGTTAGACCGATTGGTCTATATTTCCCTGGGTCCTCTTGCTACTTTTTAAAAAGGGAAGAAACGTTTGCCCTTCTCCGATTCTCTGGGACCTCGCCAGTCCTCCGTGACTGCTTCAGTGAAGTGCCCTGGGATGAATTTACTCCGGCCCTGCAGACTTGGGTACATCCAGCCTATTTCAATATACTTTAACCTGGTTGTCCTATTTTGGAATGTGTTCTTTCCCTCTGACCACAGGGAGTTTCTGATCACCGTTAACCGTTCCAGTGAAGACTGAAGCAAAATAAGCATGACATCCTCTGCCTTCTTGAGGTCATCATGTGGCAGCAAAGGCAAGCTAATAAATGACCTACACTTCCTCTTGCTCCCAAGATGGATGGATCTGGGAAATACAATGGATCTTCCACAACAGAAGAAATGGCGGAAGTTCTCCCTCAGTCAGGTGGTGTCACATCTCCCTCAGACCTCCAGGGGGCAGTAGCAGAACAGATGTATTGCTCGCCCTTCCCTCCATCCAGTCCCATCTGACGGGAGCTGCACTGCCTCTCCCGTGCCGAGTTGCAAGACAGTAAAGCAACTATTCTATTGCTGCCATGTACTGCCCAACCCGACGTTCTCATTTTAGGGGATTGTGAGAATCACGATGAGGCTTTCAAGAGGAAAGTATTCCTCCCTTATCCCCTCCCTGCCAACGTGAATGATAAACCTCACTTGGGTCTATAATTCACGTTTCCCCAGAATCGTGGCTCGGAAGCACAGAGTCCACTGTCCATATTAGTGTCTCTTGTGAGCTAGTTTAAAAAGGGACCTCAAAGCAACGTAAGCAGTAGCACCAAATGCGCTGGCCCGGGCGGGCTGCTGTTCCCGGACTAGCACCGCAGAAGCGGAATCGCTCCCAAAACGGATAACGTGGCTTGACATGTCGCTAAGCCACGAGCCACTGAACTGCACAACTTGGAGGCAAGCAATCAGGCCGTCGGTGTGAGGCTGTGTACGGCAGCCGCGCCGCACCTCCATACAAGGAGGGTCATCTATAATTAGAAGCCCGACTCTCAAGCATGCCGACACAGAAACTTAGCACGTCTGCAGCACTTAGTCAACGATCGGAAGACAAATCAGACGACCCAGAGCGCATGCACCGTGCTAATGTCAAGAGGCTAATTGCATGCCTCAGGCATGTGTCTTAGAACGGGGACACCTTAACCTGCACTTGCAGACGCCGTCAGCAAAGGCACTTCAACTGTTTTGTGTTGCTTTATTTGCCACACATCCACCCGATTTCCCAGTTTCATGCCACTGCCCCCATCTCATCGCCACGTAAATTAGCGAGAGGACCTCTTCATTTGCTTGCCATGAGAACTGTCATTTGAAGGAGAAAATAGCTGCTCTGAATATCAGTAAGGAGCAGAGCAGCTGATATAGCTTAGATATTTTCCATCAGTTTAAGATTCATGTTTCTGAAGTTCGCTTTATCTTATATTAATCATGGTCAACAGAAGAGTCTTGTTATGGAAACAATTGGGCATTAATATCCCTAGGGTTTTTTTTTTTTTTAATGTTTGCATTTAATGGTTTATGAACACACACACTATTGATCTTATTCAGGAAAGATGTATTGCTGACAGTTAAAAAAAAAATCCAACATTTGCTACCGAATCCAGGCCCCTAGATCAGTGTGATGGGGGCATGTTTATACCTAAATTACATTTTTAGCTACAGAGGCTACATTACTGTTTCTTTGCATCTGTGAGCAATTATTCAGAGAATGTATTCTTAAGTAGCACGTACAGCAAAGGTTGGGAGTGGTACATCCAATACAAATTTTGAACAAGGGAACTATTGAAAGAAGGGATATTATTGAAATGAGGACATGGTAGGTGAAAGAACTAGCTGTTTAATAGACCGGTAGACAGGTCACAAGCACAGAAGAGCAGTTCTCCCATTCATAGCATACGTGAGCCCCCCAAAAAGGTTCCTTTGGGAAAGCTTCCAAACACTACTAGAATGTGTTACTGTGAGGGAAAGCAATATACTGTTCACAAATATAGCCTTTAATCTGAAACAAAGTGTTATGGATAGCTGAGTTTTCTGGCTTTTCAACAAAAATTGAGAGGTTTTTTTGGGGGGTGGGGGTGGGGGAGAGGTTGAGGGAAAAGGGACTGGAAACATTTCAAGTTTTGGAAATCAAAGTACAGTTTCTCTTGAAATTTTTCAAATAAAATGCTAATTGTCCAATCACCTCGAATGGTCACTACATGCATCCATTGCAAGGCCTGATGACCTCTCGCGGTCCCTTCCAGTTCTAGTATTCTATGATTCTAAGATATAGCTCTTCTGTGGGTAACTTGGATGTTCATTATATGGGGGCTCTGTCAATTCTGAATGAAGTTCATGGCTTAATGGAAAGGCTGTCCTGTGGGTGCTTCCTATCCCTTTTATAAATTGCCCTGGTCACTTCCCACAGGAGAGTTGTGTGACTAAATGACAAGGGAACTACTTTTCCCTTGATACACTTGCATGAGACAGGGGGGTAACAGGGCTGTGATGGGGCTGGCTTTTCCTTGCTTCAATGAATGACCGGTATGTCCATCAAACCAACTGTTACTTCTTTTTGCATAATCCCGCCCTAATCTGAAAAGGAGGCTGATGTGCTAAGGAAATTAAAACCATTTCAGCCAACAGAACCCCCAAGAGGAAACAAACAAGAGGACTCAGAGAGAATTCTGGGTGTTGTGTTTCTAGTAGGGATGTAACTGGTTAACCGGCGCCTGGTCCGAGCAGCGACCCACCCTCAGGATCAGTTTAACGTTATGTTTAACTGGCTAACTGGCTAGTTTCTATAGCACTAATCCCATTTTGCTAGATGCATCTAGTCTTACCCTAACGCCAGTCCTATTAAACACCACCACACTGAGTGTTGTTTAAATACCATTTAAAAAGCTGCTACCCATAGGATGATATAAGCACAAAGACTCAAGATGAGCTTCCAAGGAAGATATGCTCATTATTTAAGTCTCTGCTTGAGGAAAACGCTTCAGCATGCGTTTCGGATTATTCCTGTTCAGAAAAACCTTTAAAAACCCCACTAAGGCCCCGATCTTCAAAAAGGCATTTAGTCTTCTCACTTGCATGGAGTTCAATGCAAATTAGGAGCCTAATACCTTTGAGGATCTGGATTTAAGCATGTGCTTAAAGGTAAGCATATGTTTAAGCTCTTCCCCCAAATAGGAATGCCTACTTGGACTGCAGCAACAAAAAAGTCCACACCACAGACAAACTAGGGAAAGACTCACTCTGCAACTACCTACCTACCTACCTGGCTCCTATCTCCATCAATATCTTTCTGGTGGGGATCAGGAGCCAGTAGGGCTTGTGCTCCTAAATCACTTGAGCACTAACGACCCTCCCCCTGAAAGCAATACAGTTGTTTCCTTAGTCCCAACGGAGGTGTGAAATCTCTCCTAGAGGAACCTAGAAGGAGCCCTGGGTCAGGATAAGGTGACCCCAGCCGTCCTGTGACAACAAGCAGACAGATACCAGAACAGTTTCCATTTTGCTGGAGCAACCAGGTCAACTCAGTCCTGAGGTACTAGCCTCGTGGTGGCCAACTAGTTCTGAAGCAGTAGCCACTACAGTGGCTACTACTATAGAGAACAAGCTGCATTATTCTGAAAATGTAAAGAATATAGTGTTGCTGCTATAGCCAGCTAGCCACACTCAACCAGCCAAATAGCCACATGTGGCTAATGGCTAGCGTGCTGGACACCACAGTTACTAAATTAAGCTCAACTAGCCAACAGAAGGGTTGACAATCTCCCGCCCTCTCCACCCCCACCACCACCACGATCTTGCAGGGGATTTTACCTAGAGTTCAAGCCACTGGCAACCAGCTCCCTGCAGGACTGTACAAGGAGAAGTGTTTGAGCTGAGGCCAAGTTTCTAATCTCTCTGGTGATATTCCAAACCCAGCATACAGAAGATATTACTAGGATTTTTTCATGGCCGTTATCCCATTTGGGTGATATTGCTTGATAGCCTGCAGCCCCCTCTGCATTTGCCCTATTTATTAGCTCCCCATGAGTATTCATGTAAGAAGCGTAGAAGTTACGCTGCCCAGGTTTCCAAATGAATAGGAATACCCAACTGACAAAATATCCTGTCGCTCTTTTAGCTCAATAATCCCACGTGGGCAGATTCTGCATCTAACACCCCTTCAGAAACTGATTGCTCATCATGCAGATGGTTACCCGTGTTTCTCTTTAGGGGGCCAAGACTGAAGCTAATAAAAGTGACCCTGTAACTTGGAAGAACAGCTACCAGCATGCAACTGGACGAGAGCTAGAATATTAAAAACCCTGCATCTGGTTTCTCAACTACAAGTACCAGCAACTCCAATAATTAGAAAACTAGGAAATCCATAGTAAAAATTGTCAAAATGTTCTATATAGCATCCAGCCAATTTCTCTCTAATCTCATGCCATCCCCAACAGGTCCTTAACTCTGCCCCTTAGCTACGCCAGTTTATGATCTTCAATTACTTGTTCCTTTCTTAGTTAGCGCTTTGCTATAAAAAGACATTGTTTGCAGAGTAAAGGAACCGCGTTATTCTTCCTCTGCTTTTAAAAATTAAGAAAAGTTGCTAGATCCACACACACACACAAACCACCTTCAAAAAATCCTGAGGTACATAAAGCTAAGGCTCTTGCTGTACTCCTAGAGAGAGCATAGGGCATCACCCTACCTCCATCTTCCCTCAGAGCTATACCAATTCCACTGGGGCCATCGCTAGCTCAAAAGCCACTATATTGTAGAGCAAGGGCAGGGAACATTTTTGGGTCGAGGGCCGCAGACCCACAGAAAAAAAAAAAAAAAAAAAAAAAATCAATCAGTCAGGGACCACACACAAGTGGGAAGCAAAAAATGAAAAACCAAACTTCACTGATGTGGCCCCCGACTGACTCTTCCCACACATGCCAGACCCTAAGGGGGCCCAGGCTAGTAGATTGTGTGTGGGGGGCAGTGGGGGGAGCTGGAGCACCAGCGTGTGCTCCCCAATGCTGGGGGGGAAACCCTGAACCTCAGGGGCCGGATCCAGGCAAGCGGAGAGGCTGCATCTGGCCCCCGGGCCTTAGTTTCCTCACCTCTCTTAGAAGGACTGATGGAGCACTGTGACATTCCAGCTATATTGTGAACCTGGCCCCGGTGTGAAGAGCCAGGAAAAGGAGCCCAGAATGAGACATACTGTGCCAGGTGGCAAGATGTAATCTAGGTTAGAAGAGTGAACGGTCCAAAGATAAATGCATTTCCCCCACTCAATGTTAGAAGCTAATACTAGCTATTCCCTTTCGTGCTGTGTAAGCCGTTATATAAAGTAACTCGTGCAATTCGCACTGGAAATAGTTTCTCATCAGAATTCCTCATTTAGTCCTGGCATTTAAACACTCCCCAGCGCCAATGACAATGCATTGTTCAATACGGAAATAAATGTAAAGCATGATACCGACTCCAAGACAGTAGGCTTATCCTACTGAGCAGAGCAAATATGTGAAGGGCATATGGATTTAAAAAAAAAAATAGAGAGTGGCTTAAAATATCTTCTCTCTCTCAATAAAATGGAGCTACAGAATCACGACGCCTTCCCACTGACTTTACACATACAAAAATAAGCAAGTTCCACTTTTGGGCATGAAAATCAAGCTCTTTCCTGCTCCAGTGGTTAGCACGTCATTTTACCCAGGGGCATGTGCTAACTGAAGTGTCGTCAGCTAAAAAAGGTTTATCCTGCTCATGCCAACCAACTGGGACTACCAAAGAGAAAGCCATTGGGCGTGAGTCATTACAAATGGAATTAACGAGGCATTCTGTGGCAGGTTGGTGTGTTTAAACAAAAGATTTATAGGAAGCGTGGCGCTCCAAATCCAGTAAGAGTGAAGCCAGAACGGCAACCCTTCTAGAAGCACATGCCATCAAACCAAACAAACAGCAGACCTCTGCGTGGTCGGCTTAATGAACCTTCTTCACGCATGTACACTTCCTATTGAAACTTGAAGGCACCACATCATGCCACCATAGAGAAGTAGCGTCACTGTTCATACCCATCAACTTTTTAAAGTGACCCCTTTGAAATATTCATATGTGTTGGCTTACTGACGAATTGAGACAAGATGCTTTGAGGGCACAAATCCAACCACCACAATGTAAAGGGGTAAAACAAAATTAAGCAATGCGTACAAGTTTCATCAAAAGGTGGCAGCACTAGAGACATGTCGAGTCAACGCTACCCTCTTGTTCATCGTTATCATCTGAGAGCGGGTGGGTCCCTAATCTTGAAGGCCTGGGCAAGTACGCAGTTCTCCTGATCGTTAATTGGGCAGCTATCCCTAGTGGTACAGGCACAAACAAAGGTCACATAGCAGCACAGGAAGTAGTTCAGCCATATTCTCAATCTAGGCCGCGATGGTGATCCAATATCAGGTTTGCCTTGGTTTGTAAAGACTCTCTTCTGATGTGCTTTTCTAAAGGGTCTTCTTGTGTGGAAGTTTTGGCAGGGACCAGTCCTTTCTGATGGCTAGGTGGAGGTGCAAGCACTTCAGGGTCTCTCTCTCTCGTGTGTGCGTGTTGGTCATACTGCCCTGCTACCAGCTTCCGTGCTGCAGACATCACAATTTGACCATCTCTGAAGCCACAAGAGTTTTGTTTTGCCAGATTCCTCCCCGCCCCATACCAAACAAGCTTGGTGCAGTCAACTCTCATTAACTCATGCACATCAGGAAGTGTGGTGCAGATCAGTTGCATGCCCATGTGTGATGCGGCCCTTGCTAGTAAGGTGCCCGTTTCAGTCCACGTTTCTATTTTTTGACATTACAGAATAGCAAAGACCAGAACATCAGTAGCAGGTGACATAATTACACTGGTCCCTTTGATACAAACATCTCCATACCAGCTTCCTCTTCCGTACTGGAGAAGTCTACTCTTCAGATCTTTCACCGATAAAAGACCGTGCTACCTCACCGTTGAAATGCAGGCCAGTCAGAAGCAGAGTATGTGGAGTTACTCCTGCCCTCAGGTGGAGTTTGAATCCCATATTCACTGGGGAACCTTATGAGTGATCATGGGTTGCAAGCCACATTTAGAACAGTTTTCCACGGAGGTACAGGACATCCACTCTGATATTTCTTGCGTCCCACTTGAGCACCAATCCAGAGCTGTATTTCTTCAGGCTTTCACCATTACGGTCAGAGACTGATCACAGGATGAGTCTGGCCAAATCCTTTTAGGACCTGCCTGAAGTGCTCAGCAACTGAACTGAATAGGTCAAATTGATCATCTCAGTGTTGGCTGAAGGCTGTCATGGCATCTCAGATGGACACTGTCATTTTTGGTGGGTGCTCTCAGCTGACGGATTCATTCAGCTTGAACCTCCAGCTGACTCCCAAATTCAGCCTAGTCTATCCTTCTCATTCCATCAGCATGGAAGTGGGACATAGGCACAGGCCCCGTTCGGTGAGTGAGAACAATTGCCACTAAGGGCATGGCTTGACTGTGGGGATTTTTTGGGATACCAGAGGTATCCTGAAAAAACTCCGCCACGTCCAGGGAACGTATTTGCTCGTCTGCTTCCCCCCCCCCAAGCAGAGCAAACGCGCTCTTTCCCTTTATTCCTCGTTCTATGAGGAAGAAGGGGGCTTCTGAAAGAGGGTTTTTTCTGACATTTGGCCCAGTCTAGACGGGCCAAATATTGGTAAAGCCTCTTCCAACAAAAGAATTGGAAAAAGGTACGCAAAATGGAGAGTGCATTTTGCGTACCTTTTTCCGACAAAAACTTGTAGTCTAGCCGTACCTTAAAACATCACTCCGTAAGGACTGGGCTCTGCAGAACGCAATTTCTGGACTGAGGGCTTTTGCGTTTGTCCCTACCTTGCCAGTCTTAAGTTTGATCTTCCTGGCCAACTTAGCAAGAGTTTTCATGTCAGATGTCATGACTGGGCCAAAGAACCTGCTTGTTCCCCCAGCAAAATCAAGTGCATCACTCAAAACGCTCCATTTGCTCGTCACCAATACTATGTTCAGTCAAGACTCTTGGACAGCTGGGGTTACCTGCAGTCTAATCAATTGTAAGCACCAAAAAAAACCATGTTTCAGGATTGAGTGGTTGAGGCACGCGGCGGAGGACACGGTTGGTAAAAGCTGTAACATGCTCTTCATCCATTCACAGTGCAGAGGCAAGGACCAGTTTGGGGAATGCATCTTCTCTACTTCCTGAGAACCACCTCTCTCCCATAGCTTTTGCTAATCCATTAGTATGAAGCGATGTACTGTCGTCTAACGCTAATGCCAACCTAGGCATCAGTGACACTGAATCAGAAAGCTACTCGTAAAGTCTTTCAAGGGCCAGTACTGTGTATGCATAGAGAATTACAATTAAATTCGACTGGTAGGCTGGACGGGAGGCTATAAGCTTTTATAGGTCTCCACAGAGAAGTGCTTCCTGTACATCTCTTATCTACTGCCTATGCATTTTCAAGTTAGTACAAGGTGCAAACGTACTTCATTGACAGACGGTTCTGATCAACAAATTTCTGCTAACTGAAATGGCAAACTAGCACTTAATTGCCCAGGTGGAAAGATTTCATGTTAGGTCCGATTCCGACATTTCACGATAGACTTTTTGCCACATGCTAAACAGCGTCATGTTTATAAAAAGATTTACCCTTGCCAAAAAAAGGAAAAGGAAATCGGAATCTTAATGAATTGTGTGATCACTTTGACCAATGAAGCTTCACTGAGGTGTTGAAATGACCAGTTTTACTGTCAAGTGATTCACAGGGGTTCTGGAATATGTAAAACACACACGCACACGCACACACACACACAATTTTGGTCTCCATGGAGTCTCCCCCTCCTGCAGTTTTATGGCACCACTTGACAGATCCACACAGAATCATAGAACCATAGAGCTGGAAGAGACCTCAGAAGGTCATCAAGTCCAGCCCCCTGCTCTAGGCAGGACCAATCCCAACTAAAACAACATAATCCTTCATCTAAACATACATAAAATAAGGTTTCAAATGCTTCCCGTTACAGGTGTGTGTAGTGTGGCTCCATGAAACCCCAAAGGCATGGCCCTTTTTTGGATCATCGCTACACAGTTGTAGGCGTTCGAGTGGCAACAAACAAGCATATTAAACATGAGCCTATTACGGAAAGGCCAGGACTTGCATTATGCCTTTAAGGTTCTCCATGGCATTGGGACGTTCACTGGATCACTGATGTGTATCGAGTCTCCGTTGTGGAGCAAACAAAAGCAACTTTGGAATCACTGTTAACCCCCCTCCCCCCCCTTACTAGCAGTGGGGCTGTGCGCTGGCTCCCACTCAATCTGCGGGATCGCTTTGCAGGGTGGGGAAGTGCTAGCCAGCAGATCTGGGGAGGATCCGGAAACACGTTCCATGGGATGGGATGCTCGAGGCAGTAACACTAAGACCTTGGGCTGCTGGGGGCCATACGTTTGCAGGGTGGTCCGATTGCTTGAAGAAGGCTGTAGATGTCGCCCAAAACTCAACTAAGAAGGACAAAAACCAGGACAAGGAAGTAACCACCCCTCTCTGCGGGGTGCTGGTATGCGCACAGCTGCAACGCTGAGAGGTAAGTGCGTAACCCACAGGTGTGCACGCTACTGGTCCCTCAAGCCAGCTCACAGAGGAGACAAGTCTGCGACAGCCGCAGCTGGAGAACTTTAGCAGATCACATTCATTCTGCCGAGAATCCCAGCTCCACGCCGGCCAGGACAGAGGCTGTTCCCTGTTAGCATGCAGCACCCGCTATGCGATGTCACCCACCTTGTGACAATGTTATGTTGAGCTGAAGCAGGGGTGGGCAAGATATGGCCCAGATGGATCTGGCCCGCTAAGACACCTGATCCGGCCTATGGGCTGCCCCGGTGGGACCCTCAGGCACAGAGCAGCCAGCTGCTTCAGAGCAGCCCCAGCGGTCAGCCATTTTGAGCAGCCTGCCTCAGGGTCCTGCAGGGCTGCTGGCTGGGAGCCACCTTGCCAGTGCCTCCTGGCCAGAGTTTGCCTCAGGCACCCCAGCCCCCCTCCCACCCCCAACTCCATCCCAGGCCACCCCCTCCTGCCCCAGGTCATGACCCAAACCCTCTGCACCTCCCCCAGATTCCTCCCCCAGGCCAGACTCCTCACCCGCACCCATACCCCTTCCCGGACCCTGCACCCCAAGCCCCTGCCCCAGGTCACAATTACCTCCATCTTTAAATGAGTAACGCCACATTGAAGCGCTTTAAAAATGGCCCAGCCCATGATCGGATGCTTTGTTTTATATGCCGTGTATTGCGCTTTGGTATCTCAGTATTGGTGCTGCCAACGTTAATTAAATTAAAGGGGAAAAAGAGAGACCAAAAAAAAAAAAAAAAAAAAAAAGATTGCTCACAATCAAAAGAGCAACAAGAGTGCAGAAAACATGGCTAGATTATAAGATGTTGAGTGCTGATAACTCCATAGAGGGTCTTTGAGCTAAGCAGGGGAAATTTGGCAACTTTACATCTATAGCTTCCCGCAGGAGCACCCAAAAAAGCCAAAATCCAGCATCATACATCTTTTGATGCCTTTGGGGCAAGTGACATCAGAAGTGATGAAATATGAGATGTAGGCCAGGTGTGTGTGGGGGGGATTTCTAGAGCAGTTTAGGACTGGTATAACTAAAGGCCTTTTGGCAGTCAGAGGCTTCTAAATCCATTGGGCACTAGTGGACATCTCCCCTTTGTGAAAATTACAGTCCAATGGAGCTATTTCAATTCACACCAACTAGAGGCTTAGTTCATTGGATCCCGAGTTTGAAATATGCGGTCCCTAAATGTCTCACCTAGTGAGTTCATCCAACATTCTCCCTCAATCATTCTGATATTTATGGCTAATGTACATTTCTATTCCTCAGGAAAGAGACATGCAAGCGAATATTCTTTACACAGAAGAAAAGAAATGCACCACTCAGAGGTTATCGAAGTTGCTATCAGTCTGGGGGCTGCCAATCTACCAGCATAACAACAATTTCTCGGGTTGCAACATTTTTCTACTTCTTGCACGTGTTCGATATTTACCACACTAACTGGAAACCAAAGGCGAGCCCTTGAAATTTGGCTCTTTCTTTTCAACCCTGAGAGCTGTGGGAACGTCACGGACGATGCAGCGAGCCGGGATTCAGTTAATTTTACTGGGCCGACAGTAATTATTCCCAGCGAGATGCAAAATCCACTGCTAACGGAAAGACTGCACGCAAAGATATACACTATGCCTGCCACTTAATTGCAGTGCTTTTATGTGGTCCCAACCTTGCCCCACGATGGGTGGGGACGATGGGAGCCGTCTACACTGCCCCTTCTTGCGCAACAAAAACCCTGTTGCGCAATGCCGTTCTTCCTGAAAAGTAATCGGCATAACAGCATTGCGCAAGACGGGGCAGTGTAAACGGCTCCTTCTGGCGCAAGAGCCTCTTCTGCAAAAATGGCAGCTCATTAGGTATGCAAATGAGGCTCGGCGATATGCCACGCTTAGCCTCATTTGCATATTTCTTGCACAAGAAGCCACGAGCGTAGACATAGCCTGGGTGTGCTAAGCCTCTCATGCAGGCTTTTAAACGCCGGAAATAAGAGCCAAGTGGTGACGGAAGCCCAAGTCTGCCTTACCCAAATGGGCAAGGAAGGGTAGTTTGGTGTTTAGGGGAGTAGACTGAAATGGGAGGCCAGGTCTCAACTCTGTGCCACGCTTCCTGCGTGACCTTCATCGAGGCCACCTCGGTGACATTTCCCAGTCAGCACAAGTCACAGAACAGCGCTGCCCTACTTCCCAGGGCCAGCGTGAAGGAACAGTGCCTTGATCTGTGAGGTGCTGGTGTAACCCACCCCTTGGCAGATTTGAACCTGGGACCTCTGAAGCAGAGTATAGGAGCCTCTACCCTGTGAGCTAAAAGCCAGCTGGCTCCCAGCCCATGCTGTAGAGGTCTCTTGGTCTTAACTGTTGCTGTGGTCTAGGTACCACTTCCATTGCTCAGTAACCACACTAGGTGTGTGGGTTACACCGGCATATTATGGGGATGTGGCCCCCCCACAACAGAACAGTGGTTGGAGATATTGCAACCCAGCAGTGGTGGGGAGGGAGCACTTCCAAAGAGGCCGCCCCAAGGTGTAAATCCTACTACGACCGCCCCCCTCCCTTCAGGGAGAGGTAGCAACAGCAGCAGAGCCTCTGCGAAAGCCGGAAAGAGGAGCCGCTAGCACAGGGCAGCTAGGCCCCAATCCATGGCGGCTAGGATGCAGCGTGGAATCCTGGCTGTCAATTAAAAAACCAGGATGCTAGAAGGCACCGGTCGGTCGCTCCTCCGGAGGACGGCTGCATTCGTGCATGGCTCCCTGTTGGATGCTAGAATACGGCAGTGCCCCCAAAGAACTCACTTAGCTAACAAGCACTAGAACCCCCCAACTGAGCTATTTTTATAGCCTCCCCCATGCAGAGCCAATAAGGAGTAGCCACAGCCTTCAACGCTATGTCTACATGCGCGGCTTCTGGCGCGAGAAATATGCTAATGAGGCTAAGCGTGGAATATCGCCGAGCCTCATTTGCATACCTAATGAGCCGCCATTTTTGCAGAAGAGGCTCTTGCGCCAGAAGGAGCTGTCTACACTGCCCCTTCTTGCACAAGAAAAACCCTCTTGCGCAATGCCGTTATTCCTGAAAATAATCGGCGTAATGGCATTGCGCAAGAGGGTTTTTCTTGTGCAAGAAGGGGCAGTGTAGACAGCTCCTTCTGGCACAAGAGCCTCTTTTGCAAAAATGGCGGCTCATTAGGTATGCAAATGAGGTGTGGTGATATTCCACGCTTAGCCTCATTTGCATATCTTGCACGCAAGAAGCCGCGAGTGAAGACATAGCCCAAGACACCATGGGTAAAATCAGGAGTGGGCAATTATTTTTGCCGGGAGGACCAAGATTTTGGTCTGTGGTCAAGGACTGCAGTTTTCTATGGAGGGGGTGCAGGGTCGGGACGGAGGTTGGGTGCAGACGGGAGCTCGGGGTAGGGGCCTGGGGTGCAGGAGAAGGGGTCGGGTCTGAGGGAGATTTGTGGCAAGGTGTATTTCTATAGCTAGTACGATCCGCGGTGCGTTTGTTAGCAACCGACTGTCCAGCGGCACAAGCCTTGAGGGCGATAAACAATGGTTTGAGTAAGAAATTGGGTGCTTAGCTGGTTCACTGGGAGAGGGGGTTAAGATTCCCAGTCAGCATCTCCTGATTACCTCATTGCGAACACGGAACCAGCCACAAGGGCAGCGTGGGTCCAGAGAGCTTCCCCCTCATCCGCAGATCACTGCGAGCCCAGAACTTGAGCCCCAGGCAAGTCCATGCCACCCCCATTGTGAGGGAACGATGTATGGGCCACACACTGCCAGCTTCTGACACCTGGGCTACACCAGCACCCACTAAAAATAAGGTGGTGTAGTGTCGTTGCTACGATTTTAGCCCTGAAGGGTTGCCACGAAGATCTAGTTATTTACACTGAAAAACTGTCATCCCGGTTGGTATTTCCAGGAGAAAAATGAAGGTGGTAGGCCTCAACTCCCTCCAACTCAATGGGAATGGGATCCTTCCTTCTCAGAAATGCCTTTAAACATGTCCAAGGGCATCTAGACACCTAATGGCACAGATAGGTGCTTACGTTCCTAAATCCCTTAGGCAGAGAGGTGAAGTTTCCAAACCCTTGGGCTCACTCAGTACGTAGCAGCTTAAAAAAAGCTCCCCTCATGATTTTGAGAGTCAACAGCGCACAGAAGGGCTGGGGCTGTCCAAATATTATGACACTTTAGGTGATTTGAGACAAAAATCCTTTTAACACCGACACTGTTAAGAACCCACCTACTTTGCATCCATCACAATTTCTGGGCAGCCTATCACGTGTGTCCTTACCGCCAGGGCCTTGGAGAGATTTGCCGTACCGGTAACTCCAGCTAGACACTACTGCCCCAGAGCAAAGGATGCAGTTCAGTGACTGGTGTATCGGGTCAAACCCCAGCCAGATGGAAGTTCTGCTACCGACTTTAACTGACTCCATCAGGACAATATTTTACCCCATTAAATCATGCGAACCTGAGAGGCACTAGAGAGGACTGGCAGGAAAAACATTTGTAGCCTTCTCCTCCCTCTGGAAGGGCCAACTAGAATGGATTTGAGTCTTCACCAGCAGCTCTGGTCACTTTTGATATTACAAGCTCCATAGGAATGGAGCCTTAAAGGGTTAGTAAGTCAATAGATGTTAATCGCGAATCAATTGTTCTTGAGGTCAACAGGTTGCTTTTAACTATGGTTTATAGCCATCTATACCGCCTTCTACAGCTCAGAAGAGCTGCTATTCATGTCCAACAGGCATCTAACATCTATTGATCATTTATTAACACCTTATAAACGGTAAAATAAAAGTTTCATTTATAAAAGCATGATTGGGTTCCTTCAGGGGAAGGCTATTGAACGCTTTAGAAGGACCCTTTGCACATTGTTAGAAATATTGAAGTTAAAAATAGATAGTATAGTTCCTACATTTCATGTAGTCCATGGGAAAATAGAAGAACTGAGAATAATGTTCAGTAGCTAAAATACTCTTAGGCTATGTCTACACTCGCGGTTTCTTGCGCAAGTACAGCCATTCTTGCGCAAGAACCCACAGAGCGTCCACAGTGCCTGCCCGCTCTTGCGCAAGGAAAGTTACAGTATGGCGTGGTAAGAGAGGGCTTCCTGCGCAAGCACTATGCTCTTTTTTAATCAGGTGTAAGCCCTCTTGCGCAGGAGCTCTTGCACAAGAGGGCAGTGTGGACGCTCGGCAGGGATTTCTTGCGCAAGAAAGCCCTATGGCTAAAATGGCCATCAGAGCTTTGCGCAAGAGAGCGTCCACACTGCCATGGGCGCTCTTGCGCAAAAGCACAGTTCACACATGGCAATGTGGATGTTTTCTTGTGCAAGACTTCTTGCGCAAGAACCCTTAAGGTGTTCTTGCGCAAGAAGCCGCCAGTGTAGACATAGCCCTGCTGTGTCCTTCTGAATTTGGGAGTCAGTTTTCCGTCACAGAAGGAAGTCTCTATGAAGCCAAATAAAACTAGATTTCAAGGAACTATAGAAGGGAACTCACTCTGGTCGGGTGCCCATATTTTGGTCTCAGCGGAGATAAAAGCTGGATGTAAAATGCAGCTTAAGACACGTGTATTATTCAGCCTTATGGAAGCACCCAGAAGATCCAGTCAAGGTTGCAGTCCCACCAGGATAGGCATGGTGCAGACTAGAGTAAGAGATGGTCTCTGACCCCAGGTTTTCAGTCTAAAACAAAGGGTGGGAAAAGTGGCTTGCTCCAGAACACACAGCAAGTCTACGGCAGAGATCTTCAGACAGCTTGGTGCAAAAGCTGACTCCAGTGAAGACATGTGTATTTACACCAGCTGAGGACCAGGACTCAAGGTCTAAGTTAGTGCTCTATGCATTGAACGCGCTTCCTCTCCAGTTAGGTCTCCACTAAGGTCTCCAACTTGGGAAGACCTACCAACTCTAGCTTCGGTTGGGTTGCGCGCCCCCAGCCGAAGGAATGGGTGGCAGTTGAGGGTACATAGGAGGGCAGCTTTTCTCTCCCATATTGCTATGGCTATAGAGCCATTTTTAGCATGCTACTTTGACTAGCGTTAGCATGGGAATGTCTCCTTGAGCTAGGAGTTCCTATCTATGCCAAGTGTCCACACAACCAGAGCTGGTTAGCAGGTTCCTGCTCAGTCACGACTGGTAGGCCTGTAGTTAGGGTAGACCAGTAGAGTAGAAAAATAGCTTGATCAGCCGGCAAGAGATGTGGGTTAACTATCACAGCTCCCCCCTCCTTCTCGGCAATTCTGCTGATTTTAGGTCGTCGGCCTTACCTTTCTGGCACTGAGTGAAGTCCGTTTCCTGAAGGAGCAACGAAGGCTTTGAGGCCATAAAATGGCTTTTTGCTCACACCTGGATTCCTCTGCCAAGGTTCTCTGCAATGAAATAGCAATGTGTGTCATTGTTTGGCCTTCCATTTCAGAATCACCACCCTTACCTTGAGTTGAAGGGAAGGATTCCTACCTCCCAGGCAGCTATTGTTTGAGGCTGTTTGCCGATCAGAGATACCACATTGGTTTACAACTAGCAAATCCACAGTTATCAGGATTAAGTGTTTGGGATGAAATCCCGGTTCCGTTAAAGTCAATAGGAATGGCCCTTTGTTTTCGAGCTATTGAGGCAACACAGCAAGGAGTGAATTCCGCAGCCAGTTTTCTAGAGAGGGAATCCATGTTATTTCAAGCATCTGACACAAACCTGTGTGAAAGACTCACGTGTCCTGGCTGTCAGTCCTTGGCAGTTTGAGATTGTTACCTATGCTTCTAAGGGGCGTTTTTTAAAGAACATGAGAATGGCCATACTGGGTCAGACCAAAGGTCCATCCTGCCCAGTACCCTGCCTGCCGACAGTGGCCAATACCAGGTGCCCCAGAGGGAGTGAACCGAACAGGTAATGATCAAGCGATCTCTCTCCTGTCATCCATCTCCACCCTCTGACAAACAGAGGTTAGGGACACCATTCCTTACCCATCCTGGCTAATAGCCATTAATGGACTTAGAACTAGATAAATTCATCGAGGTTCTTTTAAACCCTGTTATTGTCCTAGCCTTCATAACCTCCTCAGGCAAGGAGTTCCACAGGTTGACTGTGCGCTGTGTGAAGAAGAACTTCCTTTTATTTGTTTTTAACGTGCTGCCCATTAATTTCATTTAGTGTCCCCTAATTCTTATATTATGGGAACAATAACTTTTCCTTATTCACTTTCTCCACACCACTCATGATTTTATAGACCTCTATCATATCCCCCCTTAGCTTGGAAAAAAGGAGACTGAGAAAGCTAAAAGACTTTTCTTCAATTTTTACTCATTAAGTACAGTATATAGCACATCCTGTATTTCTAATGACAGCAAACTTTTAAAGGTTTTTTTTTTTTTAAACTTCCTTTAAAAAGGTTATTCCTTCTGTGTTTGGAACTGGATGGAGTAGAATGTTGATAAAACACTTCAAGTATCTAGTCAATAGATTTGCATGTAAATGAGGTAGCAATTCTATTGTTTGAAAAGATGAATTATGTAGCAAAAAAACCCCAAAACAAAACACACACCCCCCCCCCGGCCACACACACACCTCATTTAAAACAAAGGATCTGGACAAATCAGTGGGCCCAAAATGGAGTTAAGCATTCTATCTTAATTTTTCTTTTAAATACCCAATATTTAATGCAGGGGTGGAGAACCTCAGGCCAGGGAAAACAATTTATGAGGAACACCAAGAATTTTTTGTTGAGCAAAAAAGAAAAAAGGTCGGCTGCTGCTTTAATGGCAGCCATTTTTAATTCTGTTGTTCTCCGCCGCACACCTCTGAATGCCTCACGGCACACCAGTGTGCCGCAGAACACAGTTTGAGGAACACTGGTCTACACTATAGCCTCTTGCGTGAAAACATATGCAAGTGAGGCAAAGAATGGAATATCGCCACGCCTCATTTGCATAATTAACGAGGCTCCATTTTTGCGCAAGAGGCTTTTGCACAAGAGCTGGGGTTTTGTTGTTGTTGGTTTTTTTTCAGGAAAAAGGCAGAAGAACGGCTCTTGCACAAGAGGGGGTTTTTGCACAAAAGCCTCTAGCGCAAAAACAGAGCCTCATTAATTATGCAAATGAGGCACAGCAATAGTCCCCGCTTCGCCTCATTTGCATATTTTGGCCCAAAATGGGGGCAGCGTAGGCATAGCTGAGAGCTGCCTTGGACTTGTTTAGGGATGTAAAAGTTTAACCAGCTACCCGGTAACCATTCGCCTTACCTGCATGCTTCCCTGGTATCGGGAGGGCTGGGCCCAGCGTGCTCAGGCTGACCTGGCTGGTAGGACCCCACCTATGGTGGCCCGGCCAGTCAGAGCAGGCCTCCCCACCCGTGACACGGTGGGCCCAGCCAACCGGAGCAGCTCCCCTCCACTTCCAGACTGGCCACAGAGGGCCAGTCTGGAAGAACCTTGTGCTCATGGTGGGCTGGCTGGCCAGATGCCAGACCTCCATGGGTAAACAATTAAACTGATGTAATTTAACGGTTAACATTTTTAATGAGCATTTATGTCCCTAATCATCACACAAACAGCAGTAGTCGATTGGCAAATGCGAGAACGCTGCCAATACCCAAGTTGCCTTATGAAAAAAACACCCCTATCCCCAGGACCAAGTGACGGTGACAAGATGTTCCCTGGCAGGATGTGCCAGCCTGTCAGCGAGAATCCTCTAAAGGACGTGACCCTTCAGTCATTTTGCACACCGTGCGCCAAGCTCTCAAGACGCTAAATGAAGTGGCCAAGTTTTTGAAGTGTCTGAGCATCGGCCGACTCCCGCGGCAAATTCTAGCAGCTCACAGCAAGACAGTTCTGTCTCCCCATCTGTGCAGCTCTGCGAGGTACCCTCATTTCTGCTCCCAAGTGCTGGTTAATTGGAGACTATCCGCAGACTTCACCAGGGTCTGATTGCGGGCGGTAATCGTGACTATGTTTCCTCAGGCCAGAAGGGGGCAGAACTGCACTTCCTTCCTCCTCAGTCAGCGGTGAAGTTCTTCCTCTAGCAGAAGAACTAGGGGGGGGGGGGGGGGGGGGGGAGGAAGGGATTAAAATAATTTCCGTCTCCATTGGCCTAACTCGATTTCCTTCCTTTCTGAAGCCCACTTGCTACCAGAGAGCGGTGCCCAAAACTCGAGGCTGCATTTCTGGAAGCTAATTGGAGACGTTAGAGATTCTGTCATGGCTTTGAAGGAGAGATGATCACAGACAAGTCCATTATGCCTCCAGTACAAACAGCAGAGGCAAGCTGGAACCAGCCAAATGGGATTCAATTTTAATAAACGTTTGGCTCCTGCCTAGAAGGTCATAGGGCGTTTGGAGCCCTTAGGTCCTTGAAGGAAAAAAAAAAAAAAAAAAAAAAGTAGGGTAATAAGCGAGAGGAGGAAGTTTCTCGGGTTCTTTAGTCAGTGTAGCATCGTGTCTTGTTTAGAAGTTAGATGGCAGATTTGGAACTACTCGTGTGACTAGTTACTTGGCTGTTATCTAGAATACCACCGATCAGAACCTCTGTCCCATAGATGCACTGAAAATCAGGACTTCAATGGGAATAATAATCTGCTTAATTATTTTGCGGATTGGGACCGGAGCAGATGGGAGACAATGCTCCCTCATTTAGGAGTTTAGTAAGGAACAGTAATAAAGGGCACTGTATGTAGTCGAGGAAGGCAAAGTACTGAAGGAATCTGCAAGGGCTAATCCTATTTAACATCCTACTCCATCATGGGGCTGGAGGAATAAACACACTAATGAAATTAACAGAGGAAGCCGAGTTAGGAGGAGCTGTGAATACCACTCAGGACAGAGAAATAAGAGAGAACTAGAGAGAAGAGGACATGGCGGCAGAGAAAAAGTGTAGTTCAGCTGGGAACAAAAATCTAATATATAAAGGAGAATGTTTGTGCTCCAATAACTTGTACAATATAAGACCTACCCCAACCAAACTTTCCATGGGATAACCTTTCCTCCAGGAGAAGGTTTTAAGGTACTTTTGGACCTGATCGGGCCTGATCTCAACCTGTAAAAATCAAAAATAACCCACCGCACTGTGCTGCAGGGGCAGCCCTGCCCACTCTAGGTCACGTGCCCGCCGCCTGTGGCTCCAAAGTGCCATCCGGGACTTGCCCCACCCCCACAATGCCTCGGGCATCTGCCCTGCCCTCCGTGGCTACGGTTACTAGGTAGTCTAAAAACCCCCCCAAAAATGGCCACACCGGGGGGGGGGGGGAGGAAGGAACTGGCTGGCAGGGGAGCAGGGCTGGCCGGGAGGGGGGAGTCGGGAGTAGTGGGGCTAGCCAGGGGAGATGGGGGGCCACAGCAGGGCTGGTCGGGAGCAGTGGGGCTGGCCAGGGGAGATTGGGGCGGGGAGGCCGCCAGTGGGAAGCAGAGCTGGGGTGTCAGGGGGCAGCAGGGCTGGCTGGGGGAGAGGGCGGCCAGCAGGAAGGGGCTGGCTGGCGGGAGATCGGGAGGAGGAGAACCAGCCGGCAGGAAGCTGGGCTGGCGGGGGGAGGGAGCGAATAGGCCGGCCGGGAGCGGGACCGAGCAACGCCGGGTAACTCCAGCTAGTTAATAAATAAATAAAATCCACTCCTACTAACCCGGCTAAGGTAGAGACACTAAAACATCAGTTCAGTGACAGATACCAGGGAAGCAGCAATACTGAAAGAGCCATGGGCTGGTAGACAGCAGGAGAGATCGGAGTGGGCAATAGCACATGGCAAGGGGGTGGGGGGGCGGGGGGAAGCGCCTAGCCATTATCAGGCCTCCTACACAAAGGTATGGTGACAGAGCAGGGATAGGTCTGATGCAACTGTAGATGGACATTCCCACTCCATTATGGTTAATCATTACCAGAAAGACATTGGCAAACTGGAGGGAGCTTGGGGAAAAGCAATAAACCCAACAGAGGGTCTGGAGCGTTGATTGGGTGGGGGGGAAGGAAAGCTAAATATACTTAACTCCATAAAGCTGTGAATGAAAGGAGAGGAATGTGTGACATGCAGGACAAGGAGAGGGGTAATGGGATGAAATTAAGCAAGTAAACCACAGGTGGAAAACCAGGAGACGCACCATGACCATGAGATGCATTCAAGGTCTGTAGTGTCAAGAGGCATTTTATAGCTTGTCTGGAGATTGTTACAACACACACTTCCTGGTTTGGCAGGAAGATCCAGAGTCCCCCGCCCTGCTCCCCGTCAAACTTCTCTACCGTCTCTGCTTCTCGGCAGCGCTGTATGTCCACTCCTCACGTCGGACTTCAGGCAAGGGCTGCACTAAATTACAGTAAGCACCTATTGTTGCTGTCTCTCTGAAGTAGCATCTAGAGGACAACCAGGCCCAGTGACCCATTGTGCTCAACAGGGCACAAACACACAGCAAGACAGTTCCTGCCCCCAAAGAGCTTACCTTCTAAGGGCTGATCGCTATAGAGCGGCCGATCTAGCTACCTTGCTGTGGGGAACGAAAGGCCGTGCCCCTGAGAAACATAGTTGAGCAGTCTTCAGTGCCCGAGGTCAATGGAAGACTTACTCTGTCGGCCTAGTTGCTGCCTCTCAGGGAACTAGATTACCTATGGCAGTAGGAGAACTTCCTGCCCCAGAAGCATCCTTAGTGTCTACATTTGATGTGCTATAGCCCTGTGAGTGGAGACAAGCCCTTCGTTCCCGAGGCAGACAGTGGGCGGGGATGCAGCTAGCTTTACTGAGCGGCAAGCCTTCCAGTCAAACCAGAGACGTTTCCAGACTCCACGTCTAGCACCGTTAGGCCCCCCAGTCTCTCATCCCGACGCCCTTGTGAGAGAAGGGCGTGACCCCTCAAACTCGGCACGAGTTGGTTTCTTCCAAACAGCGTCAAGGGTGTTTACGCTGCAGAGAAACCTGCCCCGCCCCCAACTGGCGCATGCCGCAGGCTCTGGCGCATGCCGCAGGCTCAGGCTCACCCGGCCGTAGATATTTGGGCTGGTGTGGGAGCAGCTTGGGAGATGAGAAGAGCCCAAACTTCTCCACCGCAATTAAACAGCTGTGGCCGGCCGGCGCCAGCTGCCTCACTGCAGCGCGCCCAGAGCACGGCGAGAGGCGTTCTTGCGTGGCTCGGCCCGTGGACCACTCGGAAAGGAGTGAACGGGGTATTGAGACTGCATAGCTAGACAGAACCACGCTGAGCATATTTCAGGCAGCTCCCTTGCTCAACACCTCTCACCGCCTGCGTCTGCTGACATCTCCGTTTTAAAAAACAGGATCTTCTGAAATACTGGAAGATTCACGCAGCTCTGGTCGGGCCTTGCACTCAATTTTTGTTTTCTTGCATTTCAGTCATTGCTGGAGGGTGGGGCTGGGCATGAGGGTTCCTCGGGGAGAGAGGACAACCCCAGCCCTCTCTTACCCCAGCAGCTTGGGGCCAGGCGAGATGCATCTCTCCATGGCCACTGCACCTCCAGGAGGCACAACCAGGGGAGGGGTGCATGTCCCCCAGCTGGGGCAGGTCCAGGTTTGCCTGCCTCTGGCACCGCACAGCCAGAGCAAGGAATGCAGCAAACTGGGCGCTTTCCCCCTTGCTCCCTGAGTAAGCAATGTTCTCTTATGAATTAGGGGGCTACAACCCCCAACTTCCCCCTACAGGACAGCTATGGGGTGGGAGGCTCGGGGCTGCATTCTCAGCCAGCCCCTTTCACCCACCTGGGAATTTGGTCTCTTTTCTGTATGGTTTTATGCATCCTTGTGCTAAACAGGGGGGGGGGGGGAGCAGAAGGGAAGGGGCAGAACTTCAGCCCCTACCCCCACCACACCCTTACCTTACTTTTAAGTTAAAAGGAAGCTGTATTCAGAATGTGGTGTGCCCAGATCTTGCTGTCCAAGAGACATTCCTGAACAAAGAGACAGACGCGCTCGCCCGATCTAGGGCAGACAGCAGCTAGTACCTAGATGACAAGCAGGCCCAGTGGGACAGTACCTGCTGGAGTTTCAGATATACCCAGCGACAGAATGAGGGTCTTTACTCCTGCTCTTAGTTCCTAAAATACACAGAAACACAAAACACCACACCTGCTCCTTCTAGCAAGGTACTGCGTCCCCTCATTTAGCACCTGTGGCACCTCCGGTTTGCAGACAGCCACCGAGTGGTAGGTGAAGACAGAAGACTGTTTGGACCCTCAGTGTCTCGGAAAGAGAGTCACCAGTCAGTCACACCAGTGCCTGTCTCTCAGTAGGTGGGGGCCTCGGGTTGTTTTTCCACAGACGCTTTCTTCTGCCTTAGGGTGGACTGGTAGCAAGCTGCCACTTGACCAGCTTTTCTCTCTGCTCCTCACACCTGGCTGCAGTTTTCTCACACAGGACTCGCCAGAGCGAGAGCAGCCGTGGAAGCCAATTACCCTAAAGGGCTGCTAACCGAACCTCTCAGCTTAGAAAGGAGCAAGGCCATTACCCAAAGCTGGTTAAGCCCTTCAGCCTCAAACCCAGCTTACCTGCTCAGAGCAGAACCCCAGAGCCAGAGGTCGGTCTTGTTGCAAAGCAGGCCACAAAACTCCCTTCTTCTTCCAAACTGGGCTTGCCCCAGCTGCCTCACTCAGCTCCTCTGGCCAAAACACCTGTTCTAAACAAGGCTCTGTCTCCAAACAGGGCCGAGCCCTGGGCCTTAAAGGCACAGAGCAGTGCTCTGTTACAACCCCTCCTTGGACTGTCCTCGGTCTAAACCTGTGTGATCCAGAGACCTTGTAATGGAAATGCCTGTGGCTTAGGGAGAAACGAGTGATAAAACTCCTATTCCTTTCACCAGGGCTAGGATGTTACTGATTCATCGATTTGGGACAGAGACAAGCCAATGCCAAGAGCCCGTGAAAATTCCACCCACCGTACGCACAGGGTGTACACGACTCAGGCAAAGCCATGTTAATCAAAGAGCCGTGTCTGGCTTTTGTTTCGCTTCAGCCCCAGTGCACCTGCCAAGCGTACGGGCTTATTTTGTTACTGTATTTATTGCTCTTTTGTGGATCTCCTCGTCGGGAGAGGGAGTCAAACCTTCAGTCTCTTTGTGGGCTTTTTGCCATAACAAAGAACCGGCATCGGGGAGGAAATCTGGGGGCTCAATTGCTGACCTCAGTTGCGTAGGGGCTCCGGGCCAGGGGGTGTGTCCTGCAGAGAAGTACAAGGCGGGAATTAACGATTTGACTGCAACCCACACTGGGAGCGGAATTCAAAGCTGTGCTCCCGGCTCCACTCTCCTGGGCCGCTCCAAAAATACGCTCTGGGCCGTGCGTCTTCAGAGTCGTTGTCAAATTAGTGGCCACTCCTCTTTTTCTCCCTGCTAATCATTCACATTGAAGGCAAACGCATAGGCGGGGGAGTTCAGGTGCAGGGGGGATGCTGCGCCCCCAAGTTTTGCACCCGGCTTCCCTGCGCCTAGGGGCTGGCTCCATCGCCAGCTCCGAAAGTTCAGTGTCCCAGCCCCTGAATGGCCGCTCTGGCTCCAGCACCCCTCCAGCAACCCCAAGGGATCCAGGCTGCTGACCCTAGGATCCTTCCTCTGGCAGCTAATTGGGGCCCATTTGGGAGGAAGGGCCCTTACTGGCCAGGCCCCCTGTAAGGGGCACTTTCTCTGGCCCGGGGCTAGGTTGCCAGCTTTCCCGGGTGGGATGGACGCCCTCTGTCGCCATGGCATCTGGCCCATCCAGGCCAGGAGAGTCGGCAGCCCTAGGTGCACACAGGTGAGGGGCACACACAGGTCTGGGGAGGGTGCAGCTCAGCCCCCCCCATCCCTAAACACAGTCCCAGTGCCCTCAGCCAAAGTACCTCTACTGCAGGCAGCCAGATGGGTCGATGACAGTGGTCCCTCCTGGGATGATAGCCCACCCCCCTCCATTACACGGTGTCTGACACGTACGCTCACGCCAGGGATGAGTTTGAGTCGGAGCGAGGGGTCACTCAGGGCCCCTTGACAATCAAAGCCAGAGCCTCGGTGGGAGTCGTTTTGTATTTCGGGCTGTCAGGGGGCGCCCTGCCCTGCAAGGGCCCTTCCTCCGATATGGGCCCCAGTTAGCCGCATCTTAGTCAGAGGGAGGTGGGGACAACTTAGGGAACCCCCTGGGCTGGGTGAGAAGCTAGTGTAAGGGGGGGGGAGCTTGGTAGGGCCAGGGGAGATTGTAGGAGACTATCCTATGGCTGTAAAGCGATTGAAAAGCAGGCACGAAGGGGGAGGAGGGAGCCCCTCAGCTTTTGGTCCTAGCCCTGACTGAGCTGTAGGAAGCGGGGTCTCTTGGCAATTGTGTGTCACGCCATTCTTCCCAGCTCGGTTTGTGTAACCTCCCCGGAGCGACTGCCCCACCTGCTTACATGCTCGAGGACGCTAGGGACGTAGCCAATGCCTTCTCAGTGGTCTTTAATGCAATTTCCTGGCTAATGATGGAAGTTCAAACCACTCCGGCTTTTCCTGCAAGGCTCGTGATAGCGGGGCTGGCAGCAAAACACAGAATGAGCGACTGGCGGCCACTCGTAGCTATTTCTTAAGGTTGTTTTAATAGCGGCAGATTTCTTGTTGTGGAGAAAAGCCGGAAACTGGGACCTGGCCCTCCCCTAAAGGCGGAAAGGAAAAGAACCCCAAATGCAGTGCTTAGAAAGCATCGCTTTACGCCAGTCCCTTGATTCTGGGGTGAGCAGGCGCTATGTGTGTGACTCTTGACCATGGGGGGGGGGGCGGGTCAATAAAACTGCCCCTAGCTTGCTACAGCCCTCCATCGAGTGCATAGGCTGGGTTTTGAGAGTCACCGATGTATCCGGCTCCAACGATACCCGTGGATTTTAAACGCCTCATGGTTGCAGCCACCTCAGGTTCCAGCCCTCAGCAATGGCAGTGAGAGCTGGGGGGGCTGCTTCATGACGGTGGAGGTGGGGGGAAGGAAGGAGAATCCATGTCAGAGAAGAATGTGAGTCAGAGGGGGAGCGGCTAGGGGAAGAACGATGGGCCAGAGAGCCATGATGATGGTTCTTTGTTACCGGACGGTCTGAGCACGGGACAAGAGCGTGCTGTAAGCGGTTGGTGTGGTGCCAAAAGGGCCTGGCCCAGTTGGCCGAACGCATCCCCTGAGTCAGGCTCTCCAGACTCCAGCCGAGAGCCGAACATAGGAGCCCTCCATTTTGCAAACCCATGCAAGGCTGTGGCAAACCGTCCCCCGTGAGCGACGACCCCGAATCTCCTGGGGCGCCAGGCGCTCTGCTAGCGGAGCGACACGCAGCTCTTTGCAGGGGATCTGCTGGTTGTGTTGTGAGGACGTTCATGTGTTGTACCGTCGTGCCTCGCGACTCCAGCCCCCAGGTGGGTCCCTGCCTCAAAGAGCTGAGTCCACACAGACTGGGCGGAGAGGATGCGTGGGGAAAAAATGGCTGCTTACCCCCATTTGGCAGAGGGGGAAACTGAGGCCCGGAGCATTTCGGTTGCTAGATCTTTGCCCTCCCAGAGGAAGCCTGTGGAAAAGGCGGGGATTGCCTGAGGCCTACCCTAGGGCCTTAGTGGCCTTCCCTCCAAGCCTGACATGGGACCTGCTGCTTCCCATGTCATTCACCCTGTGTAGGGACTGGGTGGGGAGGGTGCTGTGAATCTTCACTGAGGCGAGCCCCCTTTCCTTGAGGGCAGTGCCATGACTAGCCTGAAGGGGGGTGGGCGGAAGAAATCACTTGCCTAAAGGGGCATAGGCACAGCCCGGCTGCTCCCCCGGGGTGTCAGGGGCACCATGCCCCCCCGCCCATCTTATAGATGTAACATCTAGAGCTCAGCGAGGCTGCTGTGGAGGGGGTGACTCCCGGCTTCCCCGAACGCCCAGCCCCCACGCAAGCAGGGAAAGTAAATACCCAATAGACCCAGGCGAGCACAAGCCCCCCACGGCTCAGAAATCCGGGCCCAGGGAGCAGCGAGGCGGGGGGATTTCGCAGGCAGCTGGAAAGTCCAGAAGCTCCTTCCTTCCCTCCCCCCCGGGGGAAGGGGCAGGGGCGGGCCGGGGAAGGAAGCTGCCAGGCACTGCCTCCTGCGGGCGGCGCGCGTAAGGGAGTCGCGGGGAGGCTGGGCTGTGGGCAGCGGGCACCTTTCCAGCGCCAATGCAGCCGGGCACCGAGCGGAGGCAGGCGCGGGGTGGCGTCTTGGCTGGCCCCTGGTTCCCCTGCCTGCGTCTCCCTGGCGCTCCGGGAGGGGCCGAGCGAGCCTCAGTCGGCGGCTGGCGCTGCTAGGGGCTGGCAGCTCCCAGCCCCGCTCACAGGCAGCGCGGCGCGGGTCGGGCGAGGGCGCGGGCGGATCCCCACGCAGCAGCTGGAGACGCGCGGGCCGGCGAGGGCGCACGGCTCCGGCTCCCTCCTCCGCCGCCGCCGGTGCCTGCCCCGCTCCCAGCCACCGGCTGCGGCTGCCGCCCAGGCTCCGGCGGGCAGAGCGCGGCCGCCCGGCCCCGGAGCGCAGCGGCCAGCCCCAGCCGCCAGCGCGCACCCATGCGCTAAGGAGCGCAGCGCCCAGCAGCCGCGGCGGGGAGGCAGAAGGCGCCGGCGCCGGAGGATGCGGGGCTCGGGCGCAGGGGCAGCGGGGCTCGGCGGCGGCGGCTCCCCGGCTCGCCTCTGGACGTGCCTCCTGCTGTGCGGGGCGCTGCGGAGCCTGCGGGCCAGCCCGGGCAATGAAGGTGAGAGGCGCGGGGCGGACCGAGCCGGGGAGTGACTGGACGGGCTCGCCCGGGCTCTGGGGGGAGGGAGCAGCGGCTCCCCGGGAACGCGGGTGCATTGGGGTCCCTGCGCCTGGGGGGGCACCTGTTCCTGCCGGGGGCAGCTGCGCCCCCTTCGCGCCCTGCCCCCGCGCCCCCAGCTCCCTATGCGGCCCCGTACGCTGCCAGTCTCCAGGTGTCCCTGCCCCTCTGCCGCCTGCGCTTCCTACCTCCCTGCCCCTTGCCCCCGACCGGCCGTGCCCACAGCCCGCACCGCCTCTGCCCCCGCGCGTCTCGGCCCTTCCCCCGGCCGCCACCCGCTCTGCCCGGGAGCAGGTGCCAAGGGCCGGCAGCTGCGGGGAGTCGCTGCCGGGCGCCCCGGGGACTCGGGCCGGCGGGGTGGGTCACGGTTGCCAGTCCGGGGTTGTGTCCTGCTGAGGGTGGTTGGTTGGGGTGATGTTGTGTGGGCTTGTGTTGAGGGGGTGCGTGTTTGGTGTGAGGCTATGTGGGTATAGGGCTGTGTGGGTATTTTCTGTGCTGGGCTTGTGTGTGTGTTTTGAGTAGGACTGTGTGGGTATTTTTGTGTATTGTGTGTGTGTTTAGGGTGATGCTGTGTGTGGTTGGATTGTGGGGTGCGTGTTTGGTGTGAGGCTGTGTGGGTATTTTGTGTATTGGGCTGTGTGGGTATTTTATGTGCTGGGCTTGTGTGTGTGTTTTGTGTAGGACTGCGTGGGTATTTTGTGTATTTGTGTGTGTGTTTAGGGTGATGCTGTGTGTGGCTGGATTGTGGGGTGTGTGTTTGGTGTGAGGCTATGTGGGTATTTTATGTATTGGGCTGTGTGGGTATTTTATGTGCTGGGCTTGTGTGTGTGGTATTGTGTATTGTGTGTGTGTTTAGGTTATGCTGTGTGTGGCTGGATTTTATGTGCTGGGTTGTGTTGGGTGTGAGGCTATGTGGGTATTTTGTGTGTGTGTGTGTGTGTGTGTGTTTAGGGTGATGCTGTGTGGCTGGATTGTGGGGGTGTTTGGTGTGAGGCTATGTGGTATTTTGTGTATTGTGTGTGTGGTATCCCACTGTTTCTAGGATAAGTTATGCTCTGTGTGTTCCTTCTGCCGTGTGTGTCTCTGCCGTTGGGTTTGTGTGGTTGGGCTGCGTGCCTGTTTTGTGCTGTGTTGTGCTGCGTGGTTGGACTGAGCTGTATGTCACACACTTAAAATATCTCTTAAGCATCTCATCTCAATTGTCCCAGCTCCAGAGCTTGGCAATTAGCCTCCGAGCAGCTCCGAGAGCCCAGCGCCCCAACACAGCCCCCAGCATCAGCAAATGCAAATCCGAACCACCTCCAGACACCCACCCAGGAGGTCAGAGGATGGGAATAGGATTGACCTTCCCTCCCTCCCCTCACAAACTATTTATTTATGGTGCATTTCATGTGCTGTCCAAAGTTTATTTACTTTTTTTAAAAAGATGCTTTGTGCAAGAAGAAAAAAATCAGGAGACATGAAGCACATAACAGTTATTACTTACACTACTGTGACAAGCCCAATGGATGCTTACATTGATTATTGCAGACAATTTAAAAGTTTCACCTGTTTAAAGTCACTTACGACAAGGTTTTCCATGTGGCTGGAATGCTGCTCAGTTTTTCTGAAGCCTTTTTTTTTTTTAGTAGCAACAGCAATAATATTGAGGCTTTTGGTTGTTGTTTTTGCATCCGCGTGCTAGATGTAATACACACTTTCAGGCCAGGAAGCTTGCTTCTATGTGAATTCATATCAGCAAGAACAGCTTTATTACACAGTGATTTATTAGAGAAATTCCTGTCAGGGGCAAGGAGAGGGACAGGACCATCAGGGTTTCAAAGCAGTGGCTTTGAGGTAGCTTGTCATGCTATGCTTTAGAAAAGGAGACTAATGCAAAGCACAGAAAAATATAGGGACAGCTTCCCATGGCTGTGAAGTTACTGAGTGTGCAGGGCTAGAGAATGGATAGATTAGGAGAGGATGGACATGTCTTTAGATTTCTCCTCTCCAAATACATCACCGGCACACATCTGCACCCACGTCCATCCTTGTGAATAACTTCACTGGGACAATGCTCGCCAGGGAATTCATTTGCATGGCTCTCAACAGGCAGCTACTCACATGGTGTTGATTTGAGTCAAGTCCTAGCTGGGAGTAAGCTCGTTCTGTTTTACCATGATTTGCATTGATCTATTAATAAGGAGAGAGACAGACTGAGGGGCTTTGCCTCTGCAATCTCTTACTTGCACCCTGTCTTTACGCATGTGAGTAAGGCCCACTGAAGTCAGAGGGACTGTGGCAAGCGAGTAAGGGCTACTTGTGAACAAACATTTTGCAAGATCAGGTCTCTGTTGTAGGATAAAAGAGTGGAATTGTAGTTAAACAGTCCAGTGGGCTCTTAAGAGCAAGAAGATACATGGGAATATCCCCATAATTATTGACAGCACATGGGTTGGCTTTATACTCTCTCACTCTTGCTTTGATTCCCAGTCTCCAACTTTTATCCTTTTAATAAGCCCCAGGCAGAAAGCAAAGTTGAGCGGTGGACCTGAAGGTATTCAGTAACAGCCACTCTTTACCATGTGTAGATTTATTTGTAAACAAGCATTATGTGACAAGTGCTTTTCACAGCATGGCTTCTTGGCCAATTACTGCTGAACAGTTCTGCTTTGAAAATGATTCACCCTGCAGTGAATCAAGGCTAATTCATTAGAGCCTCACTTGCTAAAGTCCTTGTGCCATATGCCGTTGACACTTGTCAACTGGTTTGGGTTGAGAAGTTCAGTTTTGCTTCTCTCAGCATTCAAGGTGCCTTGGAGGGGAGAGCACATTGGCTGGTGTAAATTGCTGTCTATATCTCAGTGGAGGTCAATAGAGACTTGAGAACTAGCTGAGGGATCGTAGGTTTATATGTAGCCAACATGGGGAAGTCAGGGTGGGTGGCTTCCTTGAAGAGTGGAGAATAAAAAAGTTTGTACAGTTTTGTGTATGTTTTTTTTTTGTTTCCATCGTAATTTGGTTTTGCTGTGCTGAAAACAAAACAAACTTTGCCAGCAAAGAACTTGTACCATGTGGCTGCCTGAGCTTAATAGCTTTTATTTTCCTGGAACAATGGAGAGAATTTTATTTTCACTTATATTATAAATCAAATGTTAGTACTGAGTGACTCTGAAATGAAACTCTTGTTTTAGCTGCAGCGGTATTGGGTAGGAGATGTTGAAATCCATATCATGCCCTGTGGATTCGATTTCTTTTTAAAAGTTCTAGACTAAAGTTAGGTTCCTAAATGCATAATTGGGCATCTTGTTCTATGCTAGGTTGTCAAAGGAGTTGAGCTTTTGACCACTTCCATTGTTCTCAACCAGAGATGTTTGGGTGAAAAATCTGGCCACATTCTAAAATGCCTAAGTATGGATTTGGGGTAAAAGTAGACTCCGGTTTAAAAATGTTGTCCACAGTTTCGTTAGCAGTTAATCTATATGTGGTAAAGGAAGAGAAGTCAGTCCAATAAATAGCATCTTTGAGTCATTGTTTAATGGTGATTATTGAACTCCTTTTCAAATGTTACAAGTTAGAATCCTATTCTTTGTATTTCAGCCTTCCGCCCCCTGATAATACACAATCAGAAATTCAGCTCTATTGAGAATATTCAAAATCCAATATTTCGAAAGTAGTCCTTTACATTAAATGCATTACCCAGGACTTCTCCTCAGAGAAATGACTTCCCCCGAGTTAGTCATGCATGTTTTATTTTATTGACACACACTGGACTGTGGGGTGGTGGTTGTTTTTTTTTTGCATAGCAAAGAATATTGATAGCAATTAATCAGATATATGTTGCTTGCGGCTGTAAGACAGCAATGTTAACACAGTAATTGCCTGAGTTATGTTTTTTCTGGAAACCGCTTGATGCCAAAGTCACTACATGATTGAGATACCATTGAGAGGCACAGTACATGGACGGAATAGATTACGTTCCTGTGTGAGCTGTATTTCCCGCCCCCCCCTGCAGTACTGAACCATTACTTGACATCAGGGATTGCATTATATTACACTTTGTTTCTTGCACATCTTTAATGGTAAAAAATGCACTTGTTTTAAATTGTCCTAAATGTGGAAGTTTTTGGGAGTGCCTTTTAAAAATTCTATTTATGTGACCCTTATAATGAAAGAAGGCTTTCTTTTTTTAAAGGAATGATTTGTTCACATTTTTTTGTAAATTGGGGTTGGTTTGCAGCTCTCGTTTGGAAATAAACCGGGTGGCATTCAGGTATCCTGTGACCAGATTCTCAAAAGACTTGTGTCTGTTTTCTGATTGTTTTTAAGAAGATATCACAGCTACCTTATTTGCATAATTACTACTAAAATAAAAAAACCCCGAATTAGAACTACTCAGCGGAAAATAAGTGCTGATCAGACAATACTGTAATAATTGCTAACTAGATTGTCATTCTTTCAAAGAAGTGAGTTCCCCCCCCCTTCTCGTTTGCTTAACGATGTGGCTTACACAGAAACAGGTAGATGATGCAAGATTGAGAGAGATGCTTGATCCTTAACTCCTGTCTGTCTTTTATTTCAGTAGTTTAAGAATTCAGTAGTTTAAAATACAAAGTTTAGAATTTCCAGAACTTTGTCCATTTTAACTACCTATAGTTTGGAGGGTTTGTCTGGCTGGATTTATTTAATTGATTCATTTATAGTTTAATTTTATTTAAGGGGCAGAAGGAACCGGCAGAGTTAGAGAACATTTTAAAAAGCAGATGGTTTATTCCAGAGGCTGGAATGGTTCTAGATGTTCTAATGCCTTAATGAAGTATGCATTTATCTTGATGGTGGCAAAATTCCCACAGATCTGGTCTATTGGGTAAACACATATTTAGGTACGTTATTGAAACACATTATATTTAACTCATTAGAACTGTTTTCTAATGAACTCACAACAAACCGCTATATCTGTAGTCTGTTTCCCTTTCAAGCTATTCCAATCTATTGGGTACAAACAAGTATCTAACCAGGTTTCTTAAAAAGGTATTACACGGGCAAGACAGCCTCAGCCTCATAAATCACATATTCAGACAGCTCTTACATTATTTTAACAAAGCTATAGATTGGGAAACTATGCAAGCTGGCCACATTTTAATGTGTGCTGGGTAAAAATAGATATCTAACTTTGGAGCTGTTCCAGTCTATTAATAAAGTCCCTATTACAAGCTTTTAAAAAGTTTGGTGCTCTTCAGTGGATGGCATTGGAACAGTTCTTTTTAAAAAAAAAAAAACTCCTTTCCATAATAACAATTTTAGACGCGTTGGAAGAATAATCTTTGCTCACGCACATAATCCTGTTGACTTTACATCGAGTTCGGTGGGGCTGCTGATGTGAATAAGGAGTGGGGTTTTCAGAATCCGGATCCCCAACATGTCTCTGAGTTGTTGCTTTTTTCCTTTCAAAATATTCAAAGCAATGACATTGCTTACAAAACAATCAAATACTGTTTCAGTTTTAAATCAATTTTTTTTTTTTTTGCTTTAGATATACAAAAAAGCATTTGGAGCATAGCTTTGAAATATGACTTCAGAATGAGTCAGCTTAGGATGAAGTGTTATGTATTTTAAAAATACACAACAATTAACCCCCAAGACTGCATCTAACCCATGTTAACGCACATGATCACAATGATTATAAATACATCTAACTAGGCAGAGCATCTTGCTGTAGAAACACTGATAGACCTTCCTCCTATTGTATCATAAAAGTTGACACCATAATTTGATGTATAAAGCAGCTATTTGCAAATCAAGTTACAGTTGAATAAACTGGCAGGTATTCCCAGTGGGAAACTGCATCGTTAGTGTGGTTCACTGTTGGAGCTCACTTGCCCCCTATTATGCAACATTTAAAAAAGTACTGTATCATTCCTTCAATTTCCTTTTGGTGGTGCAAATAATCAAACAAAATTTTAGGCCTGCCAAGGAAGGGTTTCTGAAATTATATTTTGCAGTGGTTGCAAAAAGCTTTTAATCCTCTGAAAAAAAAACCATTTGCAACACGTGTTCAAGACGATGCCAAACCAGATCACTTGATTTTATGCCCCGGCATGTTAATTTTTTTAAGTGCAGCCGGATAAAGCTGGGTAAGTAAAATCTCTGCTGTGTGATAGGATTTGTGCATATGGTGTGTTTCTTGTGTTATTAGTTAATAAATTAAACCTTAGGGTTAGGGTTGCCAGGTGTCCGGTTTTCACCCGGACTGCCCGTTATCGGGTCCCCCATTCGGTAAAAAAACCCAGAAAATACCGGACATGTGAAATGTCCGGTATTTCCTGTTTCTCTTGGATGGAAGCCCGGCGGGGCCAATTTTCCTCTGCCGCATCTGGCAGGGACAGGGAAGTGAGGGGTGCGGGGCCATTTAAAGGCGCAGCACACTTTTTTTTTTTTTTTGGCTCAACAACTTTGGTCTCTCCCTTTTTTTTTCCTCAACAGAATTTTTCTTTTTTTTTTTTTTTTTTTGGGGGCGGAGGTGGGGCTGTTTGGTATATTTTGTTAAACCATCTGGCAACCCTACTAAGGGTCTCAGATGCCTCATGCAGCAGTTTTCCTCCAGTGTAACTTGAAGAATCAAGCCCATTTAAACCAATCTAAGTGGCTTTGAATTGAAGCTTGAAGAGGTTTACTTCATTTCTCGAAGCTCAAGACATTTGAGGTCTGATTCCCTTCTTTACCCCAGTGTAAATGCACTAACCACTGTGAGGGTTTATTCCTGAATTAGACCTTGTCTAGGTACAGACTTGCACCAATTTAATTAAATTAGGTTAGTTAAATTGATGTGAACCTCTGTGTGGACACTTTTTCTTGGATTTAAGAGAGGCTTAGTTTGGTTCATCTTAAACTTGCTCCTGCCCGAGTAATTTAAGCTAAACCAAACTAAGCCACTCTTAAACCTAATTAAGGCTTTGTCTACACTGCCAGTTGAGTGACACAACTTCTGTCCTTCGCAGGGGCTTAAATTTGTCCCCCCCCACACACACACCGGTTACATTTTGTGGCAGCAAGTGACAATGTAACTGACTTTTTGGCTGGAACACTCTCTTGTTGATGGTGCAAACAAGTATTGCCAACAAACAACATTTACACTGCTTGTGCCATTAAAAGTGTGTAGTGTAGACAAAGCTGAAGAGCGTTGAATTAGAACCTCACACTGCCAGCAGAAGAAAATCAGTCGTCCTTGCAATCAGGTGTGTTTTTATCCCCCATTTACAAAACCTACAATCAGATTTTCCCTACATAAGGCAGAGGGAAAACCGAGTGTGCAGATCCAGGGTAAACATTTCCTTACATTGCTGAGTCCTGAACATTTTCCTAACCATGCTACCGTGCTGCGTCTCAGGATAAGCATGCTGTTTACCGTTCCTCTCCAATCGATGCTTCACCTTTGTGACCCTTATCACTAGGCTTGGAAGGATTAGATTTGGATTGGCAAGCATCTATAAAAGTCAATTTCACCCCCACACAGGCAATCTGATGGAAAAGTATTTCCATCCATGCCTGAAATGTAGAGACAGGCAAAGTAAGAAAAGATGCTTTTTGAGAATTTAGAGCGGGATGTATGGATATTTGCTTTATGTTGATATGTTATGTTGACAAATTGTTTTAATGATTATCAAGTGCTAACATTTTGAATCTCAACATCTACTGCACATTAAATGATTCTTATCTCCAATATAATTTCCTGTAAGGGCATATCTACACAGCAGGGCTAAAGCCGAAATAAGCTATGCAACTTGAGATACATCAATTGCTGAAGTTGAAATAGCTTATTTCGGCTTTTGGTGTTGTCTGCGCTGCAGGAAGTCTGATTTAGAGCATTCTTCCTCCAACTTCTCTTCCTTCTCATAAAATGAGTCCGAGTAAGAAGTCCTCCAGCTTGACATTATTTTGACATGATGTCGAAATAACTGCTTGTAGCGTAGACGTGGACTATGTTATTTCAGAATAACATCAGTTATTCCGAAATAACGTTGCTGTGTAGATGTACCCTAAGTGTACGTCTAGACTACACGCTTCTTTCGAAAGAGATCGTCTAGACAGCCACAACTTTTTTGAAAAAGCAATCCGCTTTTTCGAAAGAGAGCACCCAGGCAATCTGGATGCTCTCTTTCGAAAAAGCCCTGTTTGTGGTCAGAACACCTTTTTTTTGAAAGAGCTCTTTCGAAAAAAGGCACTCTTCCTCGTAAAATGAAGTTTACCGCTGTTGAAAAAACCGCCGTATTCTTTCGATTTAATTTTGACAGTCTAGCAGCGGGTGAAGTTTTTTCGAAACACGGCGGCAGTCTAGATGCGGGTGAAATTTTTTCGAAAAAAGGCCACTTTTTTTGACCCCCCCTTCCCCGCCCATAGTCTAGACATAACCTAAGTATAAACATGAACATGGATACAAATAGAGAAAAATTCTGAAAAGTAAATTATAAAGTTAAGTATTGTGTTATCCATTATATATAAAAATACATTCTGCCAAGGCTACTTATTGAGTCACAAGGAGTTCACAAACCTGACAATCTCCTGGACCTTGCCTCAAATTCATGTTTTAAAGTAACGTGTTAAATTGAGCATGGCTGTCTCATTGGTAAGGGGTATTTGAACCTGGGTTTAGCAGGAGCAGGAGTTGACTCAGACCCAAGAGAACTTGACCTGCAAGCCATTGACTGGACTCACATTGCCAATTTTTTTCCTCCTCAAAAATGAAGCGTTCTGTTGTGATTAGCCACTTGCTGCTTTCCTTGAGTGAGTTGCATCTGTTTTTTGTAAAACCAGATAACCAGTTTGACTGTCTGGAGGGAGGAGCCACCAAAGTACCAGTCTAATTGTATTCGGCTAGGAAGCGGGGAGAGGTATTCTTCACTTGCTTGAATCACTCTTGTCCTCATCCCACACTCCTCTCTCTGTGCCCAGCTGAATAATTAGGCAGCTGGCTTTGCAGAAGAAAAAGCATTTGGCTTTTCAGCAGTTTTGACCGATTTGAGGGTCGGCCTTCAGTCACTGAGGGGTTTAGTTCTCCTGGTTCCTAGCTTGCTTTGACTGCATTTTTATTTTCTGTGCATGCAGGGCCAGTGTTCAGCCAAACTGATGTGGGCTAGAAATCAGCAGCTTGATTTGTTAAACCAGGGGTTGGGAACCTATGGCACGAGGGCCAGATCCGGCCCCTGGATCACCTGGATCTGGCCCCTGAGGCTTGGGGCTCCCCCTCCAACTTCCGGGAGCTTGTGCTTCAGCCCTGCAGCCCCCCTTTCCACCCAGACCCTGCACCCTCCCTCCTGCCCAGACCCCACACCCCAAGCCTGCTTCCCAGTAGCCCCCTTCTGCACAGTGCACTCCTCATTTTTGGCCCCACCCCAGAGTGCATGGGGACCACAATCTACTTGCCCCAGGCTCTGGTGTACTCACAAAATGTGTGTGTGTGTGTGTGGGGTTACTACTCACTATTGTGTGGCCCCCGACTGAGTTTTCTGTGAGTCAGTGGCCCCTGACCCAAAAAATGTTCCCCACCCCTGTGTTCAGCCAATCGCAGTGGAGAGTAGGCCTGAATCTGAAGTAATTCTGTGACCCCGCTGGTGCAGAATGTGAGCACCTCACGCTCTGTCAGACTGTTTGCCCTCCCAACACTCCTGAGGTAGCGCAGTGCGGTTGTCACCATTGTACAGAGAGAGAACTGAGGCACGGGGTGAATAAGTGACTTGCCCAGGGTCACGCATGGTAGCTGTGGCACAGCGGGGAACTGAACCTAGTTCTCTGGCAGCGCAGGTTAGTTCCCTAACCACTCGACTTTCCTGCCATTCTGTAAGTCCAACCATTTAATTCTCAAGGGCCTGGAATGATGCACAAGCCTCCCACCCTCCTGGCTTGTCTGGTGCCCTCGCTGGGCTTGATGTTCTGTGCTAATCTTTCATGAGTTCTGCAGGGAGTCGAGACACAGGCAGGCTCTGACTGCGTTGTGCCTGTTGCTGGCGCAAAAGGGCAGTATGTTTGGTGGACCAGGCCAGTGGGGAAGGTCCTTCTGTGTAGGCAGTGTTTCTTAAACTATGTTTTAAGGCAGTGAGAGGTGTGCCGTGGAGAACAACAGAATTCAAAATGGCCGCCCTTAAAGGGCAGGCAGCCTTTTTTTTTGGCTTAACAAAAAATCTTTGGTGTTCCTCATTAAAAAAAAGTGATTGTTTGGTGTTCCTCAGTCTTAAAAAATTTAAGAAACACTGGTGTAGGGCATGCTCTAGTTAAGTGGTTTTCAAAGCACGGGTCCCAGAAGGTCAGGCACTGGTCTGCTTTGCTGGAGGGTGATGGTGCTGTGCCCTGGAAGTGGCCAGCAACAGGTCTAGCTCCTAGATGGGGGGGGCCCCCGGATCCAAGTGTAACCACCACCAGGCGGACTTGAACCTGGGACCTCTGAAGTGGAGTATAGGAGCCTCTACCCTCTGAGCTAAAAGCCAGCTGACTCCCAGCCCATGCTGTAGAGGTCTCTTGATCTTAACTGTTGCTGTGGTCACTTGCATTGCTCAGTAACCACACTAGGTGTGTGGGTTACACAAGCACTGCTCCTGCCCTGAGCACCAGTTCCCTGCCCCCATTGGCCGGTTCTGGGCCAATGAGAGCTGGGGGGCGGCGTCTGCTGGTGAGAACAGCGCACAGAACGGCTTGTGCACCTCTGGCGAGGAGCTGGACCTGCTGCTGGCCACTTCTGGGGAGCTACTGGAAGTAAGTCTGCACCCCCAGTCCTCTGAGTTAGCCCCCCCACACACACCATTTCTGGCACCACCCCATAGCCTGCGTCCTCATCAAAAGATAGTTATGTTGGGTCGCAGGCATCTGCCATTTTCCTCAACCAGGTTGTGAGGGAAAAAGTTTGAAAACCGCCACCCTAGCCGTCAGTAGTGCTCCTCCTCTTGGCCGCTGGCATGTGGGGAGGGTGGCCAGGTAAGAAAGGGTGTGGCTGAGCCACTGCGTACCTGTGTGAGGCAGGGCTGCCTGCGCATCTCCTTGGTGCCCTCAGGCTGCTCTAAGGCCTACCAGGCTGGTGCGTGTGCAGGGGGATGGAGACGGGACGTAAAACGATCTTGGAGCCACTTTTCCCGCCTTCTCATTGAGCCCGGTAAGTTTGTCCGACTGGTATAACGTTGCCGGGAGGACCCGCCCCACCGCCCTGCCTTCCGCAGCTCCCTTCTCCTGCCTGCCTTTATCTGACACCACATTTTCTTCTACGTCGCACTTGCAAAATGGGTACAATTCTTTGCAGCTACCTTCCGCGGCGCTTTTCTTCACGCCCCGTCGGTTTTACCCGTGAGCAATCAACCAGCGTTTGCTTGCATTATCGTTAGTGGCTTTTCTCACGGTGTTTTTTATCCATTTCCCTACTACTAGTTTATTTTCAGAAGACAAGGGGAGAAAAATAATTTTGTTTTTCCACCAACCCTCCCTTCCCCACACACCGAAAAAGGCCTCCCCTGTCAGGCATCAGAAAAGCCAATAAATCTTTCTAACCGTTCCTTGCTCCCAAGAGCCATCCGCATATAATGTCAGTTACTTTTTTTCTACTTGAATGAATTCAAAGGCAGCAAAACGGTCATTATTGTGGATTGGAAGGCTCTGGTGGCGGTGGATAGCGTGGACAGCTGAAATCTTGTGAGGCGGCTGAAAATGAGAGCTGTCAGGGTAATTTGACATCTATAGTTATGTCTGTGCTGTGTCTATTTCTGTCCGGTTTCATAGTATGTGTAACATAATTTGATGGGCACCTTCTGGAAGAAAAATGCCTGGAAAAACAATTTGATGGGTGGACTTTTCTGGGGGAGTCTTTTTTTTCCTCCTTCTATCTCTGGGATTGTAGATTGTTTAAAAGTAGAAGTGGGATTTCTTGTTCAGTTACTAAGACCCTGGCTCATAAAAGCCCCCAACTAGGTCCTGAACTTGAATCTTGTGGTTAAATGCCATTGACTTTACTAGGACATACGTGCATACAGATTATCCAGTCTTGGAACTGTGTTGCTCAGCCTAAAGTGGAGGGGGGTGGGGAGGGTGGAGAACCTAAGGCCCAGAGTCTGGATATGGCCCCCGGCTTCCCTGGGTCCGGCCCCCAAGGCTCAGGAACCCCACATTGGGGACCCCCACACTGGTGCTCCAGCCCCCCTGCCGTCCTCCTATGGGGCTGGAGCACACAAAATCTACTAGCCTGGACCCGTTTTTCCAGGCATTTTTCTTCCAGAAGGTGCCCATCAAATTATGTTACACATACTATGAATTTTTTTTTGCTGTGGGTCAGAGGCCCCTGACCCAAAAAGGTTTCCCCACTCGTGGCCTAAGGTTTATATACTGGTCCCAGTCTTCTGTGGAGCTGTCCAGCCTGGAAGTGGATTGAGAGCCATCTGCGGCGTTGTCCACAGCAGAGTCTTGGAAGACATCTACCACCACTGATAGCAAGAGCGCTAATGTGTTCCGGGCAAAGTGCAGGTGCTGGCATTTTCACCTCTGTGTCCTCAAAGCCACTGTGGAGCAGGGGTGGCTCAGTGGTCAAACTGCTGGTGCCCAGCGATGGCCCTGCGCCTGTGACAGACGACTTCCCCAAAAGCTTAGTGCCAAGTGCAACTTCTGGGGCCTACTGCTGTGTCAGGACCGCACGGCAGTCCCCTTGTATGCCTTTTCCACACTCTTCTGGTTCCATGTTGTCAATAAGAACCCAGAGACCCTCAAAGAAAACTGGAAGTGAAAATTCTAGTTTTTGACTAAATGTTTCCATAGGCAAAAGAATAAAAAGTTCCCGACTCGCTTTCCTTGCAGGAATGGCACAAATATATCCTGGGAAGATCTGACTACTCAGGCCAGGTCTATGCTAGACTTGGAAGGTCGGCTTAAGGTACGCAATTCCAGCTACATAGAATACGTAGCTGGAGTTGGCTTGCCTTAAGCTGAGTTTAAGAGCGTTCCTACAGCGGGAGGCTGAAGGAGCAAACACTCCCGTTGGCTTCCCTTACACCTCACGACTGTGAGAAGTACAGGCGCCGACTGGAGATACCCTCAGCATTCGATTTAGTGGGTCTATACTAGACCTTCTAAATCAAATGCCAGAACGTTGATTTCCAGCGTGGCAAGTGAAGACGTGCCGTGCCCACAGTCTCAGCCTGGCCTTGAAATGGGATCCAAGTGAGCCCAGCCATTGGTTTCCTCATTTCCACAGGGGGGCTTGAGCCCCACTTTGCCCCAGGCTCCACCTCCACCTGCCCTGCCTATTTCCTCCCATTCCACCCCCTGCCCTGAGTTTGTTCCACCCTCCCTGCTCCCAGCATCTCCTGCATGCTCCTGTGGGCAGGCAGTGCTAGAGGGGAGCTGTTCTGTGGGGGGCTGTCAATGGGTGTTGAGCACTCACTGGCTTATTTTTCTGGGGATGCGTCAGCCCTGGAGCACCCACAGATTTGGCACGTATGCACGGGGGCAGATGCAGCGCCCTATTTGTATCAGTGGGGCCACTACACAGGGAGACATGGATCCCACCACAGAACCGCGGCCCTCTCATCTGACTCAACGACCAGTGTTTACATAAATAAACAAACCCAGGCACCACCTAGAGGAACATCACCAGATTGGGCAGCATCACACCCGCCCTACACGGTACGCTTAAGCAGAAGCAATGGGCTTCATGCAGAGACTGTTGGGTGGAATTCTCTGCGCTGTATTCTGGTCAAAATCGGAGAAGTGTAGAGCTAGAGAGGGCCTCAAGAAGTCATCAAGCCCAACCTCCTGTGCTGAGACAGGACCAAGGAAGCCAAGACCATCCCAAACTGTTCTTAAAAACATTCAGTAATGGGGATTCTGCCAGCCTCTCTTGGAAGCTGGTTCCAGAGCTTAACTCTCCTTCCAGTTAGAAAGTTTTCCTAACGTCTAGCCTAAATCTCCCTCACTGCAGATTAAACCCATTGCTCTTGTGGTACCTTCAGTGGACGTGGAGAACGATTGCTCACCGGCCTCTTTTATAACAACCTTAGCATGTTTGCAGATTATTTTCTGGAACCCTCCCTCTCCAATCTTTTATCAAAACTAATCTTTCCTTGCCGGTTCATTTTTCTGAACCTTTTGTCGCTTTTGTTGTTCTGTTCCTGACACTCTCCAATGTCTCCACATCTTTCCTAAAATGTGGTGCCCAGAACTGGACACAAGACTCCAGCTGAGGCCTCACCAGTGCCGAATAGATCAGGATGGTTACCCCCCAGTCCTTTACATGGGCCATTCATGTCAATGCACCCCAGAATATTAGTTGTTTTTTAGCAACTCTGTCGCATGGTTTACCTCTATTCGGCAATAGGTCTCAGATCTTTCTCAGCAGTATTACTACCTAACCAGTTAGTTCCCATTTATGTAGTTATATATCTGCTTTTTTCTTCCTAAGTGAAGTAATTTGCATTTGTTTGTACAGGTTGAACCTCTCTAGTCTGGCGCACTCTGGTCTGGCAACATCCATGGTCGGGTATGGTTTTAGATAGCCGGATGTCCACTTATCATGGGTGTGGCCAAGTTTCCTGCGGTCCCATAAAGTTTGTTTACAGTCTCCAGTCCTAACTCTCTGTGTTGTTCTTTAGCTCTAATTTACTCCTAAGTTTTTTCTAAGAGCCCAGCAAGCAGTGGGAGTTTTGGCAGTGCTGCTAGATAATATTGACCTCCGGGATCTGGCAAATTCTCTGGTTTGGCACCGGTCCGGTACTGGACTAGAGAGGTTCAACCTGTATTGAATTTCATTTTGTTGAATTCAGACCAACTTTCCGATTTCCTAAGATTATTTTGCATTAATCCGGTCTTCCAACGCATTTACAGTACCTCCCCCTTTGGTGCCATCTGCAAATTTGAGAAGCATCCTGTCCATTCCATTATCCGAGTCATCAATAAAAACATTGACTAGGAACCTGTCTCTGATTGACCTCTGCAGCATCCAGCTAGATACTTGTTCCCAGTATGACAGTGAGCCATTGGTAACTACGCTTTGGGTATGGTCTTTCAGCCAGTTGTATGTATACCCACCTGATAGTCATTTCATCTAGACCATGTTTCCCTAATTTGCCTATGAAGGCCTGTAGGACTGCGTCAAAACTTTTACTAATATCAAGTTATAGCTCCTCTGCAGCTTCTCCCATCCACTAGGCCTTGTCAAAGATGGATATTAGGGTTGATCTGGTATGATTTCCTCTTGACAAATACAAGCGGCCATTCCTTAGCACTATTATTTTCTAGGGCAGAGATGGGCAACTACCATCCTAAAGGCTAGATCTGGTCCACCAGGATCAGTGGGCCCCCACTGCTATATTTCCCTATGCCTCCACAAGTACAAGTGATTGCAGCTCCCGTTGGCTGCAGATCACCATTCCTGACCAATGGGAGCAGAGGGAGATGGCGACCTGGCCAATGGGAACAGCGATCGGCAGCCAATGAGAGCTGTGATTGCCCATACCTGTGGAGGCGCAGGTAAATATTGTGGCAGCAGTCTGCCGGGGCTGACCCTGGCATACCACCGCTGTTTGATTGCCTGCCGCTCTTCTAGGGGTTCCCAAATTGTTTCATAATTTGTCCCAGTAGCTTTCCAGGTATCAAAGTTAGGCTGACTGGTTTATAATTTCCTGGGTCCTCTTTGCTCCGCTTTTTAATGCTGGGTACTGTGTTTGCCCTTCTGCAGTCCTCTGGGACCTCGCCCGTCCTCCACGAGTTCTCACACGTAATAGTTAGCGGTTCCAAGAGTGCTTCAGCCAGTCCCTTAAGTATCCAAGGATGAATTTCATCAGACCCTGCTGACTTGAACACATCAATGTGTCTCAATAGTCTTTATGGTCCCTTCTGGCCTTAAAATCTAGAATGCAGACTCCAGCCTCTTGGAGCTTGCTATAAAGGAGGTCATAGAAAACCTACAGCAGAAGTGAGTCATCATAATAAAATATCAATCTGTCGCTAATATCGTTTTTGTAGGTTCATTAAATTGTGTGTATTTTCTTTCTCTGTTGGCTTATAAATAATAGGTGCATAACTTACGTTTCTCTGGAGTTGGTCTCCACTAGCATATAAATTGATATTTCCTTTTTTTTTTTTTTTGGTCTTAACTCAAGGCAAATAATAAAAAACATCTGCTTCATCATGACTTTGATTTCTTTTGAGGGGTTTATTCTTTCATTTATTTCTGATTTCCTGGATTAGTTTTGATTGTCACTTACTTGTAGGAGCTCTTCTGGATTTACAGCTTTGTACAACTATTGAGCACAACAGGGAAAACAGTAGGACGAGTGAGAAAGCACGGTGGTGCAATGCAATGGACAGAGATGGGTGAGGAAGAAACAATTGGACTGTGGCACAGGAGGGGTCTTGCTGCTCTGACTGCCTGACGCTGGGACAGGATGACAGGGTGACTTGATTCATTGCCATGTTCTGCTCATTCCCTTTGGGGTACCTGGCACTGTTGGACAAGAGGACTCTTGGCTGGATGGACCATTGGCATGATCCCATACAGCCGTTCTTATGCTACTGGCCTCCTTTGCAGAGAGCTTTGAGCTGCATTGATGAAAAGGTCTGTGTAAGAGCCAGTTGTAAGTGCTCACTTCTGGTCTAATTCTGTTCCCCTGAAGCCAAGGGTGAAGCTTTCACTGCTGGTGACGGAGTGTTGAAAAATTCCATCTGGTATCCTCCTTCTCCTGTGCTTGCTTCCAACAATGGTCCGTACGTTGTCCTGTTGAAGGGAGCGTGGGAGGCCAATCTCTATGATGTTTGAAGACACTGGAGTAGAGTGTGATGGGTCTAGTCACAGAACACCCCTTGGGGGGGGGCTTCCTGGAGTGCTGACAAAGCCACTGCCACTTGTCTCCTTGCTCTCTGGGGCTTTTCACCACCCTGTCCTGCTGGGCCAGATCTCCTGGTCTCCCCCAGCCAAGGCACAGAGCTGAGATCACCGCTCCGCGCGGAGCAGGACAGACACTGAAACTCTTCAGTAAGGTTGCCAGGTGTCCAGTTTTGAACCGGACAGTCCAGTATTTGAGCTTTCTGTTCGGGAAACAAATTGAGAAATTATAAATGAGAAAATAGAAATGTCTGGTATTTTCTAAGTAAGATGTAATGTAGATTGTGATGTAATGACAAGTGTGTCCAGTATTTTTGTTGAAACCATCTGGCAACCCTACTCTTCAGGTCCGAGGGAAATGCAGTTTTGGGCCCAGCTTCCAAGGAAACCCCTCCCCAAATGGGTTCAGAACCCCAAATGAAGTATTTAGGTAAGCCCCTTTTAGCATGATGTACACACCGATTGCTCCCCCAGGTAACAATTATTTACACTGGGCTTGAAAGTAAATAGAAGTGATTTTGTTAAGTACAAACAGTAGGGTGTAAGTCAGGGTGGGCAATAATTTTTGCAGGGGGGCCAGTTCATGAACTTTGGTTGGTGGTTGAGGGTCAGTTCCAGCCCCACCTGGAAGAGGTGGGGCTTTGGGTGGAAGGGGCGGTTCCCTCTAGGTGCCGCCCACTGCTGGCGGGAGGGAAGGAGCCGCCACTCACTTTGAACAACGAATGACATCACGCACTTCCCCACCCCCTGGTCTTGATTGGCCTGGGGCGGGGGAGTGGCAGGGCAGCCCAGAGGCTGGATCAAATGGGTTGGTGGGCTGGATTTGATCTTGCTCACCCTGTTGTAAGTGGTGGCAAGTGAAAAATAGGCAGAGCAAAGTGAATTGAAATTTAAAATAACAGAAAACACCTAGCTAATTCTAACATACACTCAAGCTTATTACAAACTGTCCTTATTCCAGCTAAGCCTCCAACCAGGGAAGTCCCCTTTTCCTTGGGACCTTAAATTAGCCTCTTGGGTGTGCCATGCCAGCCAAAGACAAAGACCAAAAATCTTTGCATCTTAAATAGCCTCCCTTTCAGGTGGGAATTCTCTGTTTTAAATTCTCCCTTTTAATGGAAAATGACCTCATCAGCCCCTACCAGTTTGGGAGGTCACATGACTTCCTAAAACTGCTTAGTCTCAAAGGACAAAAGAGGCTATTTACAGGTGATTACCCAGACATTGAGGGAAAGTCTCTTGATGGCCCTATTTAAAACCATACACCATTCCACACTCCATATCTCTAGCTTTACATGCAAGAGTGACCCACACACCAAAATAAAATTGATCCAGCAGACTGACATATCAAAATTGCTAGGTTACACGAGGTATTTTGTCCAACGTACCTGTGAGTTATGCATATTGGTGTCCGTAAGTCATTTTTAGAAAGCATGGGAGATAACCATTACATAGAGCACCTGGTATGTCCCATCTCTCCCCCTGTGGGATATGCACGAAAAGGGCTATTAATTACCCAGTCTGTGTTCCGTGCAAAGATTTGCATCACTTCTCCGTTGATCCAACTGGACCACTCTTTGCGAGTAACTGGAGAATGTGCAGTTGGAGCGTACATAAACCCCTCTCTGGGTCAAAACAACAAATGGTCTGGTAGCACTTTACAGACTAACAAAACATGTAGATGGGATCATGAGCTTTCGTGGACACAGCCCCCTTCTTCAGATGACTTGAAGAAGTAGGCTGTGCCCACGAAAGCTCATGATCCCATCGACATGTTTCGTTAGTCTATAAAGTGCGACCAGACCATTTGTTGTTTTTTCCTGCACAGACTAACTCGGCTACCCCCTGAAGCCCACTCTGGGTGTTGTCCTAAAAAAAAACAGGCTTTGGTGGGAATTTAGACGTAATCATCATTTATCCTACCCCAAAGGCACGAAAGTTAATGATTCTATAGATCCTGTGCAGTCTGGTATGTCTGTTGCAGTTGAGAATGAGAGCTAATGAGGGCTGGCGGGAGCGGACGCGCGTATGGTGAAGTTGAGAAGCATTGCGTCGTTTGGCTCTTTCATGTGCTCCCAGTTTAAGTTTTGTTGGCAAAAACTGTCTGAGAGGAAGTGTTTGCCTGCGGGCTGTGTGGCCTCATGCTGCTGCTTCCAGACACTCAGCACATTCCGCTAGCTGATGCGGAGCAGGGGTAGCATGAATAAATCACTCCTATTTAAATGCTGTTAAGCTTAGGGAGGCATCAGGCATTAGTGACGGTCGCTAGGGCTTACGGGTGTTGTAGCAGGTGGAAGAACTCCCTGCTCACCTCAGAACTACAGGGCAAAACCAGAGGTATTTCTGAGCACTGCATTAGAGCATAGGACTATGATTCAGGAAATCTTAGAATCATAGAACAGTAGAACAGGAAGCAATCTCGGGAAGTCATCAAGTCCAGTCCCCTGCCTTGGACCAAGCACCATCTACATCAGTGTTTCTTAAACTTTAAGACCGAGGAACACCAAACAATGTATATATTTTTTTTTATGAGAAACACCAAGGATTTTTGGTTGAGCAAAAAAAAAAAAAAAAAAAAAAGTCACCTGCTCCTTTAAGGGTGGCCATTTTTAATTCTGTTGTTCTGCCAGTGTGCCGTGGAACACAGTTTAAGAAACACTGATCTAGATCATCCCTGATAGATGTTTATGCAACCGGCTCTTAAATATCTCCAATGATGGAGATTCCACAACCTCCCCTAGACAATTTATTTGAGTATTTCGCCACACCCTGACAGTAAGGAAGTTTTTCCTAATGTCCAAATGTCGTCACTGCTAAGGATAACCCTTCTGCACGTGCTTAACTTTAGGCAGATCATTAAATGGGGACTGAAGCCCTGTTGATGTCCGTGGGAAAGTGAAGCCCATGAAGGAGTGTTGTCCCGAATGGAGATGAATTCAAGCACATTTGAGGAACCTTCATAAATGGGATCCGAATTTGGGTTTGTTCCTCCCATGCAAACCCCTAAGTTGGGTCTGTTGAAGGCCCAGCTCAGTGAGGCCTGCTGGTTCTCATGAACGGCCCGCAGGATGACACCCAATGGAGGCTGGGGGGAGGTGTGTAAATGTGTGGGTTAAAAGCTGTGTGGAACTGATCATTGTGGGATGGAATGGCATGTCTGCTTCAGGGTGCGTCATGAGGACACGCCCCGGGTGGGCTGCATCTAAAGGAGAGCGCTTTCATGAAAGCAGCTGGTTTTTTGGAGCAAAAGGACATGTTCTCTGTCCTGGCTTCTGCCTATGAAACAGGGTAGTAAGAAGGTTAGATGCTTATACGGGCAGAAGGGAGCATGCAAAACCATGGCAAATGGGCACAAGGCAAAAATAAGTGCATTTATCTCACATCTGCATGGTGTAGTTATACACAGTGTTGGCACAGACCGTGTTGGTGGCAGAGTATTTGTGCCTTCACAGGCAACGTGGAGTGGTGATTAGTTAAAAATACTTGTGAAGTCGATCAGCGTAGCACGGCGTTTTGGAAGCCACACAGTAACAGTGACGCCACCCACATCATTATGGCAGGTTTTGTCTGCCACGTGACTTGTCTGTTCATCCAAAACTTGGGCGGAGATCCTTAGCCCCAGGCCAGCCCTTTTATACTGGGTAAAAGAGCCAGAGCAGCAGAAAGGAGCTCTGGGTGTGCCTCTAGGTGACCCCACAGTCCTGGCATGGCAGAGGACTGCCGTAAGGGTGTAAGGATCCCATTGGTGTAGATTGGGGAGGGGAACCTCCGGCCTGTGGGCCGCCTATGGTTGGGTCGCCTGATGGTTTCTTGACCTGAGCGGCCGCAAACACGGACCCCGCAGCTCCTAATGCCCACGGTTCACCATTCCAGCCAATGGGAGCTGCGGGAAGTAGTCACACGGTCTGCGCTGGCTCCTATTGGCCAGGAATGACGACTGGCAGCCAGTGGGAGCTGTGAGCAACCATGCCTGTGGAAACTCAGGTAAACCAAACATGTGTTGGCCTGCCAGTGGCTAACCCTGAGGAGCAGCGTATGGCTGGCACGCCAGAGGTTTCCTAGCCTTGATGTTGATAATGTGCTGGGAGTAGGGGTAGGAAAAGTGCTGGCTGGCCCAGCTGCAGAGATTTGGGGCAGTTGTCTGTTGCGCTGCTGTAGGGTTGCCAACGTTCCCAACTGGACGCCGCTGCTGCAAATGGCATCAGGTCCATACAGTCAGGAAAGTTGACTACCCTACCGCCTGGAGAGTCTAGGGTTTTATGCATGAAAGCTCATGGCCTAATGTGTTAGTCTCTAAGGTGCCACAGGCCTGCTCATTGGGGTAATTTAGGTAAGACTCCCAGACCTGTCTAAATTAGGCTGGGCACCTGTCTGTCACCTGAAGCCGCCCTGAATTAGGACACACAGTAGCACTCAGCCCCCATGCATTCTGCACTGTGCCATAATTCCAGTGGAATCATGGACCGAATTCTGGAGATTTTCTTTTTTTTTTTTTTATTTCAGTGGGGAGTTGGTCCGGAGGAAGAATTGAGTAGGGCCTTCAGATTTAATTCTGTTCATTTGCCTCTCCAGCAGAAAGAGTCACATTGACTTCAGTGGGAGTTGGCCGAGGGCTTGTTGTCATTCTGTATGGAAAATTATTTTTTTATTGCCGTTGATAATGACCTAGAAAGTTATTCCTGCAGTTCGGTGTATCACATTCTTCTGAGAAACTGACATTGGCTTAAAACCACCTTTTTCACACAATTTTTCTGATATTGAATTAATGCTTTGCAAAGCGACTGTGGGGTATCAAACATTCCCTCTAATTAGACTCATTAGTGGCTTCTCCAGGACAAGTAAGTTTCAATTAAGTTGCACAATGTAAATCAATAGTCATCCTCCCTCCACTGCAATTTACAAGACTATACCGTTCTGAACAATTTAATTATAGCAATTGTGGTAGCGGGAATTATTGGTGACTCTGCCATTTTGTTTCAGCAGTCCTGTTAGACAGTTTGCAATCATAAAATGGGCAGAGTGACTTAAAATGTTGGGATTTGCATGTGTTCTTTGTGTATGAAGAACGCAGAAGCTGCGCCATTGTATAACAGTACTCGGGTACTGAACTTTCTGTTCCGAGTATATCTTGCTTCCACTGAGGTCAATGGGAGGAACAATCAGTTTCACACATACAGAATGGGAAGCGACTGTCTAGGGAGGAGTACTGCAGACAGGGATCTAGAAGTCATAGGGGACCGCAAGCTAAATATGAGTCAACAGTGTGACGCTGATGGAAAAAAAGCAAACATGATTCTGGGATGCATTAACAGGAGTGTTTGTGAGCAAGACACGAGAAGTCATTCTGCCACTCTGCTCTGCGCTGATTAGGCCTCAGTTGGAGTTTTGTGTCCAGTTCTGGGCCCCACATTTCAAGAAAGATGTGGCGGAATTGGAGAGGGTCCAAAGAAGAGCAACAAAAATGATTAAAGGTCTAGAAAAATGTGACCTCTGAGGGAAGACCGAAAGAATTGTGTTTGTTTAGTTTGAAAAGGAGAAGACTGAGAGGGGACATGATAGCAGTTTTCAAGTACCTAAAAGGGTGTTACAAGGAGGAGGGAGAAAAATTGTTTTCCTTAACGTCTGAGGATAGGGCAAGAAGCAATGGGCTTAAACTGCAGCAAGGGAGGTTTAGGTTGGACATTAGGAAAAACTTTGTACCTGTCAGGGTGGTTAAACACTGAAATAAATTGCCTGGGGAGGTTGTGAAATCTCCATCACTGGAGATATTTAAGAGCAGGTTAGACAGACATCAATCAGGGATGATCTAGATCAGTGTGTGTTAAACTTTTTAAGATCGAGGAACACCGAACAATAATTTTTTTTTATGAGGAACACCAAGGTTTTTTTGTTGAGCAAAAAAAAAAAAAAAAAAAAAAAAATGTTACCTGCCCCTTTAAGGGTGGCCATATTGAATTCTGTTGTTCTCCGTGGCACACCTCCAACTGCCTTGCAGCACACAAGTGTGCCACGAAACACAGTTTAAGAAACACTGATCTAGATGGTGCTTGGTCCTGCCATCAGGGCAGGGGACTGGACTTGATGCCCTGTTGAGGTCCCTTCCAGTCCTAGTGTTCTATGATTTTATTATTTTTTCCCATTGAATTCAGTAGAGCAAATCCTGACTCTTCTACAATCACATCCCTAGCAGTGAAGCAGTTGGTTAAATAGGCAGCCGAAGGGGCTCGATCTGACAGATGCGTTTCTTACGACCATATTTTCCAGACTCCTCCAGGAAGCTGTTTTCCTGCTCTTCTGGCCCTGCAGGGCAGCCGCTTGGCCAAGTTCCCAGTTTGCCTTTTGTTTAACAGGAAGTGGAGCTGATGAAAGGGGCTAGCGAATTCTTGGAAATACAGCTGCTCAGACCCAATCTCTGGGCCCACACTTGTGCTGAAGCACCCGGGTGCCATGGTGATGAGCACTGGCAGAATGTCTAGAAAAGCAGGTTGTTCCTACGTACTGACTGTAGCTTTGGCGGGAAGTCTGTGGTAATTTTTTTACTTAGAGTTAAGGTTGTTAAAAATGGTTAATTAGGTAACCGTGACACAACTTAGTGGTCACATGCTGCCATCTCTGTAATGTTGAGCTGATACTGAAGATCCTGCAGCACAGCTGGCTTCCAGGAGTGGGGCTGGCAGTCAATGTGCGCCAGGAGCCGGCTCCCAGCTGCCGGCCCCGTTCCTGGGGAGCCGGCAGCGCCGTGGGCTCTGCAGTATAAGCTTTATATTGCGGAGCTTACAGCCTGAGGCAGCAGTTGGTTTCCCAGAAGCTGGTGTGCGCCAGAAGCTGGCTGTTAAGCCAGCTCCCAAAGTGCACTGGCTCCCACCCTGCTCCCAAGGAGCCGGCATTTAAAACCGCTCCCAGCCCTGCTCCCAGGAAGTCGACGGCTATCCTGCACGATGTGCTCTGATATAGAGTCAGCAGCATAGGGCGGTATCCCTGGTAACCAATAAACTCATGCTTATCGGTTAACCGTTGAAACGGTTATATCGCTACTTCAGGTAGTGGAATTTAACTTTCTTTTTAAGAAAACCACCACGGACCTTCCTCTACCTTTTGCTGCACATAATCTGTAAGCAAAGATTGGATTTTCTGAAGCTTTATTTCAGTGAAATCTCTATCTTCGTCTGAGGTAAATTTAATTTAAAAAAGGCTCCTCTGAGAGTATTTGAAAATTTGCTTTTTATTTTCATCTCGCTTTTTTTTCCGCGCCCTTCTCGTTCACAAATGGCTTGTTACAAACCCGTCAAGCTTCTCGTCGCTGTCAGTCTCATTGACTGGCCTGTGAGAAATAGGCATATTTGAAAAACAAGAGAAAATTAATAATGACAGGATGTGAACAATTGTAATTACTGACAAGCCAAGTACAACTCATCAGGTTATTTGCAAGCAGATATGTTATGATGTCAAAGGTACTCAATCAGGCATCCGTATTCCCCCCTCGTTAATTTGCATATCCAATTGAATGAATGGGGAAGGCGTGGCTGTATACATCAGAGTTTTCATTGGTCTGTTACTTCATGATCTGTGTCCAGAGAGTCAGCATCATGGATTGATGGGAGAGCTATGGAGATAATCTCACATATATGACATTCTTAGTGTTACACACACCTCTTGTTAGTTCTCCTTCACGGTGAATGTTTAGACTCCCGTCAAGTGTCTTAATTTACCTGGTGACAATCAACCGTAGGATCTTAAGTTTAGCTACGCAGTTGTGAAAATTGCGGTTGGAGTTTATTTTTTTACAATCAGTGTGATGGTCAGAAAGGGAAGGCTGGCTGAAAGAACTGGTTTTGAGGAGGGATTTCAGTGAGGTTGTGTGGCATCAATGCAGAATATATTGCAAGAAGAACATCTGTTGGTGGAAATGATTCTCTCTTTCATTAAGAGCCGGGGTGGGCAAAAGGGCCTCCGTGGGCTGCATCTGGCCCACCAAGCAGGTGGATCCGGCCCGCAGAGGCCCTGCTGCTCCCCTGCTGGAGTGGGGGGGTGAGAGCGCAGGAAGCCGCCTCCCGCCCTGCCAGGAGCACGTGGCACTTTGAAGTGCCGCACGCTGCTCGCAGGGTGGGGGGGGAGAGTGGAGGGGGCTTCGCGCACTCCCCTGCCCCCAGGCCAATCAGGGCCTGGGGTCGGGGGAGCTGCATGAAGCTTCCTTTGCCCTGCCCCGGCCCTGCGAGGAGCCCACGGCACTTCAAAGTGCCACGTGCTCCTTGTAGGGTGGGGGAAGGCTTCCCATGCTCCCCGGGCCCTGATCGGCTGGGGGGTGGAGGAGCGTGCCAAGCCTCTTCCAGGGCATGGGTGCCTAGTGGGAAGGGGGGACAAAGGGGCTCCCCCACCCCCAGATCAATCATGGTCTGGAGGTGAGTAGCCCCGTCCCTTCCTGTTTAGGCCCCACCCCTTCCTGTTTAGGCCCTGCCCCTTACGGGGTGGCCCAGGGCTACTTAAAATTTTTTTGAAGTGGCCCCCCGGGCAAAAACTATTGCCCACCCTTGATTAAGAGAGAAGTTTCCTCTTTATTTGCAGCTTCATAAGACAAAAGTTTTGGGCCAGCGACCATTTGGAATTCGGAGTTTTACAGCTCTGCAAAGAGAGCTAATAATGTCAAGTGCATAATGCAAAGACTCTCAACTACAGACAGCACTAAGAGCTGCTGTCATTTTTCTTAGCTTGGCTAAGTGTGTGTAGATTTATTTTTTAATTACACTCGCTATTTGGGCAACCGATTTTGCGGTAATTTGTGGAAAAAACGTTACAAGCTTGGGAATAGTTTATTGCTGTTGAATGTAAATTGTTTTGTTAATTGCTTGTGTGGCTTGCCAGGGCAAAAATGAGTGAATTGAGCCAGTCAAGCAGCTTGCGACGTACTCCAGAGATGTACGGTCTTTAGTGAAGAAAGAGGATGGAACTTTTCCCAACACGGTTGTGCGAGGGCTGCTTCCTGCCCACCCCCGATGTTTTTACAAAATAGTGAAAGGGGCCTGCCCAGGAGGACTTTCTGCAGATGGGGAATTATCAAATGATTTGAATTGCATTTTTAAAGCAAAGGAGAGAAGCTTTCTATAAACAGAATAACTTGCGCTTTTTGTTCCATTTATAAATTACTAGTTTATTCTTTATATTGGAGTGATGCAGAGGCCACATGCAGGCATCAAGGGCCCTCCCCCCACGATAGGGATGGTACACACAAGATTGACTTGTTTCTCAAAAAACATAGTCCAAAACCCCAATATTGTGAATAGTTAGTTACATGTGCAGGTCTGGATTTGTACAGTGCCTGGCATAGCAAAGTCCTGGCCCACAGGTACTTAACATTGCAATAACATATCTTGATGGTATCTTCAGTAATTTATCTTGATTGCAAAGGGGGAGATCTAGGTTGGATATTAGGAAAAACTCTTTCCCTAGGCGGGTGGGAAGCACTGGGATGGGTTCCCTAGGAGTGGGGTGGAATCTCCATCCCTAGAGGTTTTTAAGTCCTGGCTAGACAATGCCCTGGCTGGGTTGATTGAGTTGGGATTGGTCCTGCTTTGGGCAGGGGGCTGGACTCAATGGTCTCTCGAGGTCTCTTCGAACCCTAGGATTCTGTGATTGTTAACAACAATTGGATTCCCTTTCTGTTACTGACCAAGAGCCCTTTCCAGGGCCGCCAAAAGCCTCGCGTATTCACTGACGCTTGTCTCCTCATCGAGGCTTTCTTCTTCTTGTTTCTTTCTAGTGAATTTGCTGGACTCGCGCACAGTCATGGGGGATCTGGGATGGATCGCCTACCCAAAAAACCGGGTAAGTCGCAGAGGTTTGCTTCCTCCGGCTCCGAGCAGCGAGAGTTTCCGTTTGGAACGCTGAGTTCTGTGCTGAATGTTCCCCAGAGGGAATTGTTAGCAATAGCAGGGGGAAAAAACCCAAAACACAACACCACAAGCTGTGACTGGAAAGAATGAAGCGGTGTGGCCAGGGACTGATTTGTTTCTGCAGCTGGGCCAGCCCGAAGTGTTCAAAAATCATGAGTCACAACCATCCACCCCCACCGCCCCAAATCAGGACATTTTAAAAAAGCGATAAGCTTGGAGTTCTTTTTCCTTCTCTTTTTGGAGCCAAGAGGGTGCAGTGGGGTCACATTCCCATGCTTGTCTCTGCCGTCCTGGGGCTAGAAACTTGCTCTTTGTTTTAAATGAAAGCTGAAGGTCTCACATGAATCCAGAAGCTGGCACTCAAAAAAAAAAAAAAAATCCAAATGGTCTTGTGTTAAAATGCCAAGCATTGTCTTTCTTTATGCTTTCCTTATTCAGTAGCTTGTGAGTAGCCCCAGTGAAAGCACTGTGGTCAGCCATGTACGTGAGGAATGCAGGGGTGAGGTTTTTTGCGATTCCAACGGGTCTGTCGGCCCCGGACGCGTTCTTTGCAGTGGTGCTGGCTGGGTTTGGGTGGGCTTGGGCCTGTGCCTTTTTTTTCCAGAGAGAATTTGGATGAAGCAGCGTGGGGTTTAGTCCTGCATGGTGCTGATCACTGCTGGGAGGGGCTGAGAACCTCTCCCTCCCCCCCCCTTCGCAGGGCCGTTGCTGAGCAGGGCTGATGGGAGGTCAGCATGCTACAGAACCCGGTCTTGAATCAGGAGAGGGGGCCGAAACCCCAGCCCTGGTGTGGTGGACGGCAGCTGTGAATGACCGCAGTGTCGTCCTGGGATCGAATGTTCAGTGGCTACTGATTGTCGGGCAAATGACAATAATTTATAACACTCGCACCACACACCCACGAGCCTGATTTGGGTTGGCTGCCTGCCAAAATCTAGGGTTGCCAGATGGTGTCGGAAAAAATACCGAACAACAACAACAAAAACACGCCAGGAAAAAGTTTGTTGAGAAAAAACAAATAAAACAAAAAACACACCGTGGCCCCTTTAAAAACCGCGTGGTGAAGCTTTTTGGCCCTAACAGGCGGCCAGCGGCCGTCCGACATCTTACCTCCCTTCGCCAGGCCAGACAGCTCACCGGTAAGCACTAGGGTTGCCAGGCAGCCTCCATATAGAGCTGGACAGCCTGGGATTTTGGCCTCCTGGCCGGGAAAAATCAGAAAGTACTGGACATTTTAGGTGTCCGGTATTTTCTCAATTTTTTGTACCAGAGAGGAGGTGAAATTAACGGACTTTCTGGGCCAATACTGGACACCTGGCAACCCTACCAAAATCTGACTCTTCAGTGCTGTCTCTAGTGGGGCCTGCAGTCTGGGGCAACTCCTCACACCCCAGTGCCTTGGGCGTAGGGCCCAGGGCAACCCGCCCCCCACCACAGGCCCCATCCTGCTTCACCCCTGTCTCTGAGGCTGGGACTGGGGCACTCTGCTTCCCGCTGCTGGAGGCCTGGAAGAGGGCAGCAGGCCAGAGCAGAGCAGGCTGTCGGGACGCTGTGGCACCCGTCGCTGCGGTGAGTGTGTGTGTGGGGTGCCCACGGTTGCCACCCTGCGCCAGGCCCCCATATATTCCCCCGGGCTGCTTTGGGCCCATCTGTAGGATGGTAGCGCTGGGCCTGCGACGACCACCCCAAACCGTCTCGAACTGTGCTCGTCTTTTGACTTCAGACACATGAGAGCTTGTGGAGAACGGAGAGTTTTTTCTGTACTGAACTAGGAGCCTGATCCAATTTTTCCCACTGATGTTGGGATCAGACCCTAAAGGCAGGGTTGCCCTTTGAGATGTGCCTGGAGGATTTTGGCTGTTGTCCCTGTGCTCTCCCAACATGATCCTGATGTGTCCTGGGCTAATGGTCCCGATCTCCTTTGCAGATTATTTTGAGGTATGGAAGAAAAGGGCTTTCTAAGAGCCAAGTAACGTTGTTGTTACGACATGTGTGGGCAGCTTAATGATCACACGCCAGCAGAACAACATATGCAGTGAAGATCAGCTGTAAAAAGCTGGGTGGAGAATGTCCCTTTAGCTGGAATATGCTCTGTGATGTGAACCTTTTCTAGCATATTTCTTCCAGCATCATAAAGCGGTGCAGGTTGAGCCTCTCCAGTCAGGACCTGACCGGTGCTGAACTTGAGACTTTACCAAACCTCAGGAGGTCAGTATTGTCTAGCAGCATTCCCAACACTTCCACTGCTTGCTGGGCTCTTAGAAGACATAGGTAAATTAGAGTTAAATAACATAGAACACTGAGAGCCAGGACTGGTGGCTACCACGGGAAACGTGGCCACACCCATGATAAATGGATATCCGGCTAAGTAAAATCATGCCGGACCACGGATGGTGCCAGACCAGAGAGGGCTGGAATAAAGAAGTTCAAACTGAATTTCATTTTCAGAAATACTAGAACACTGTTACGCACATGAGTGTACAGATCATAATAGCCCAAATGTCCTATATATTTGTATGTGCATGTGCTAAGGGGAGCAGGGAAAATACCAGCTGTTCTAATCACCGCTTTCTTGTTCCATTACCAAGAGAAGCTTCATATATTTACACATTTACTTTCCAGCTAACACCCTTGGTTTAAAATCAAAAGCTAGACCCATGAATACCAAATCAACTTGTAATTGAGTCCATAGAAAAGGATTTGTATCTTAAATGAACTTGCCCAAATCAATAAGAAGTGAATCAGGCAGTCAGAATTGGTTTTTGAATTGCCAGAGGTCTCTAAATTTCCTTCATTTTCGTGGGGCTTCATAAAAATTCATAAGATGCCATTAGCCCAATTGTCTGTTGGGTCTAATAGATTGGCAGTATTTTTCAAGTGGCGAGAAGTATCTCTCGGATCTACCTCTCCAACTTATTTATCTCCTGGACAATCAGCAAAGCTCCGGTTCTCTTCCGTTATGTAATATTTCTTTTTTAAAGATCAGACCGGTGTCAATATTTAAAATAACTCACCTCGAGATACAGATATAAAAGTGGGAGGAGTTTTAATTAAAAAAAAAGAGAGAAAGGTAGGTTACTCTTTGGGAAGCCAGGTTTCCTCAGACAAATTTGTTGCTCTAGAATCTCTTTTGAGGGGATGGGTCAGGGGCTGAACACATAAACATTCCTGCAGGAAGTAAAGGAGAAACATTTCTGCATTCAACACTTTCTGTCAGTGGCACTGATTCTGGATGTAGTATGTCCTGGAATCAGCCCTTTGCATTTAATAGCATCCTTCAGTTTCTAATCACGTCAAGTATTTTATAGCGATATTTATTATACTGCTGTTGCAGGGATGTTACTACCGAGGATATATCATCGAATTAAACTCTTGCTTTCAGGAACTCATGCAGTGTTGCTGGTGGTCATGATTTTATCATGAGTCTCATGAATTTTTGCGTTTGGTTAACATTATAGCTGTTAGAATCCAGTGACTGCATGAGAATCCCATCTCTCCTAAACAAGTATTCGTCTAGTCCTCGTGGTTGCTTAGGGAAGCTTGGAAAAGCCAGCTCAGCTACCAGAAGGCAACTAAAAATAAGACTCTAATTTATTAGGTTTTCCTTAAAATAAACTCCTGGGTTTTAAGCTGATCTCATGATTTTTGGCCTGGACATGTAATTTTTTTTTTTTTTTTTTTGCCTCTTATGATTTTCTGATTCAAATTGAAATGTTGACATTTATTTTCAGTACAAAGGTGAATATTTTTAGTCAAATATTGTGTAACTGTTGTGTTACCCCAAGAGTGACAAAGGGTAATATCAATGTTTGAACGCAGTTGGATTCCTAGGGGTGTCAGTATGGGTAATATTACTGTAGAGGGTGAGAACTGATTATTTCTATTGTCATAGCAGTCTCTGTTTTACTAGGTTGTTTCCAAATATTCCCGCATGGTCTTAATTTAGTTTGCCCTAAATTATCCTACCAGACCCATATCACTGGGCCCCTCGCAGTCAGGGATGGATTTTATTCTCTGAATAGCCTGGGAGGTAGGAGACTTTTGCCTCCATTTTACAGATGGAGAAAGAGGTTCAGAGTGGATTAAGTGACAAAACCAAGGTTATGTAGGCAGTCTGTGGCAGAGCTGGGGATTGGGCCCAGCATCTCTAAATCAGCTCCATTAAAATAGTCACACTCCAATTTGGGGGTCCTGACCCACCGTTTGAGAGCTGCTGTCCTAGACCATCCTTTCTGCCTCTTGCGGTGCTATCTTCTCCTCCTGGTAGCATGGCTCTCCCGCTGTCCCTGGCAGAGTAATGGGCCCATGCCTGATGTTTCCTATGCCTGTATGAAAGGTGAGGAAGGGGTAAAGCGCAGGAAGTACCCACCCACGACCTGCCATCTGGACCGGGATCTCGGGGGGCCATCTGCAGAGCGTGGGTTAAAGGGTGATGCTGCTGCAGATCCACCCTTATGCAACACCTGGGCAAGATTTTTTTCCTTATCGTTACCACCGGCAAAGGAGACGGGGTTCAGAGAGACCTGCTGAGCCTCTGGGCAACATGGGGGGGAGGACAGCTCCGCGTGCCAGGAAGGGGGTGTGGCCTCAGGTAGAAGGGGCGGGGCAGAAGGGACCGCCCCTCCCACCAGCCCTCAGCTGCTTGGCGCTCCAGCTGCGATTTAAAGGGCCCAGAGTTCCGGTCTCTGTGGCAGCAGCAGAATTCCTTTGAATTCCTGGGCCCCGGGGCAGTTGGGCTCTTTGCCCCCCCGCCCCTTGTCAGCGAGCCGGAGAGGGGACAATCTTTCCTTCAGCTCCTAGGTGCTGTCAATCTGGTTTCACCGGACTGAAACCAATGAAGTTCACCTGAGTATTATGCAGCAAATAGACCGACAAACCCGCCAATATAGGTGGCTGGGCTTTCTTGGTCAAAAATGGGGCCTGGTGGCCTTTTGTACCCCTCCGGTGGGTTTCGCTAGGCTGCGTTGCAGATGGGAATAAAGCCAGCCACATTAGAAATGGAGGGCGATGTGGCCGGGAGGACAATTGAGCCCGGCACGCAGCCGCTGCGCTCGCTTGTATGGAACGTTCCCTTTTGTCCCGCCCGCCTCTGCGAAATCGAAACCAGGGGAACGGTGTGGGAGAAACATTGACACCAGAGCCAGGCAGCTTTCCACGCCAAGTAGCCTTAACTTCCTCTGGTCTTTTTATTTCCTGGAGAGGAGTAGAACCCACGCTGGAAAGCCGGTGGGTCTGGGTGCGGCCCACCCAGAACTCCCTGCCGACAGGTGCTTTACACCTGGGGTTTTCACACCACGGGTCACGCCCCAGCGCTGGGGGGTGGAATTTGGGGAGCTGGGTCTCGTTGCTGCAGGGTGAGCACCGGGGGTGCTAAGGCAGCTCCCTGCCTCTCCTGGCACTACAGTCTGCGCTGTGCCCCAAAAGCAGCCAGCAGCAGGCCCGGCTTCTAGATGGGGGGTTGGAGAGCACACAGAGCCCCACGCACTGCCCCTGCTCTGAGCACTAGCTCCACACTCCCATGGGCTGGGAACCTGCTGCTGGCTGCTTCTGGGGGCAGCAAGGTCTGCGGTGCCAGGAGAGGCAGGAAGCTGCCTTAGCGCCCCCCCCCGCTGCACCGCTGCCTGTGAGCCGCTCGAGGTGAGCCCATCCTTCCCCGGGCCTGAACCCCCCTAAAGCTGGAGCCCCCTCCTGCATCCCAAAGTTCTCCTTTTCAGCCCCACCCCGGAGCCTGCACTTGAGTCTGATTATCTTGGGACGGGGCATCAACGATTTTCTTCACCTTGGTCATGAGAAAAAAAACCTTTGCAGACCCATGGTTTGCATCCTCTTTGCTTTGGCCCTCCAGAAATGTCTGGGCCTGTAATTGCATCCGGCTAATTGCAACGATTGTCTTTTAAAATAAACATGCCCCTTTTGTCGGCTCTATTTGTTCCGTAATTAAGTCTGATATTTTTGTTTTGGTAGCAACGACGAGTTGGGATCAGGTTTTTGGGTGGGGTTTTTTTTAGACCTTTCTCCCTTGGGTGGATTTTTAAAAATTTCCTTGCCAACCCCTCTCAGGACTTTTTCTTTTTCCAAATTAGAGCCCGACACACCTGCTGTACTTTTGTATAACCAGTCGTCTTTGTTCCCCGCTGATTTGCCTGAACTTCCTGTAGCATACAGCAGGAAACTCTCTCGGGTCCTTCGAGATTTGGCTCTGAGCTGGGGCTCACTGTGTAGCTACATGTTCTGGGGTTTTTTTTTAAGCTCAGACAGGAAAACAAACATGTACGAAGGAACCTTGTTTTGTGGAGATGCTGGTTTGGCTCATTATTTTTTATTCATTGCAGCAGATACTAAAGAGTTGGCTAATTAATTACACTTGTACTGAAAGAGAGAAAACAGTTGCCCCTGCCGAGGAAAGCAAGCCAGGACAAAAAGCATCCATCAGGAGGGAAAAACAGCAGAATTGACCATTGAGATGTCTGCTGTTTGGGGGGGGTGTATGTGTGTGTGGTTTGGATGAGCAGTGTTTCTGGTTTGTTCTTCTGAGAGCTCCCCTTGTGTGTGAGTGTCTTTTTGAAGTTAAAAATAACTAAGGTTTAGATTAGTCAGCATGGTTCATGAATATATTAGAATTGCTCTCTCTTATGCGGAATGTAGCTGGAGATTTTTTGGGCTGAAATCTCTGCACCGTTGACTGCTTTGGGATTTTAGGGAGCATTCCCCTCGGGTAGAAATAAGCCGAAGAAAAAAGGAGAGATGGAGGAACAAGGAGGATCTGGGCAGCTTTGATCGTAAATGGCGTTTTTAGGGCACTCCAGTTGGAGACCAGTGTGGTTTGCAATGAATGCAGCTGTTCACTTGTGAACAGTGTGGAAGGGAGACCAGAGAGACACTAAACGGATGAGGCTAGAATTCATGCTAGCAGTGGGGAAGCTAATAAAGATGGAAAATAATACTGAAATAGGGTAAAAATATACATGAGCAATTCTCAGCCCTGAATTGAGCCAGTCAGGCAAAAAGAATTCTATGCTACTAAGGAACAAATAGGCAAAGTTGTACACCTCTTTGGAGGGAAACTGAGGCGCTCTGAAGCCACATTTTAATAATTACAAATATCCTCACTACAAATAATTGAAAAGGAATATTTTAAGGGAGGATGTCAGGTTTCATAGGGACAAAAATACGACCCATTGTTTTCAAAAGACGACACGTTGTATCCCTTGGGAACTACAGTCCTGATCCTTTGCACACTTACTCACTGGCTTTCCTTTACACACGATTGCTTTCGTTCTCATCAGTCAGGCTACATACAAGCAGTAAGTCAGACTCATCTGTGTTTCCAGGGTTGGAACATGGTGGCTTACTCAGAGATGGAAGAGACCATAAATCTATTCTCCTGCCTACACACCACCGTCCCATGGTAGCATGGTAAAACATCACCTTTTCTGAGGAGACCAAAGTGTTTGGTCAACACTGGTTCAGTAGAGGCTGAACCTCCCTCGTCCAGCACCCTTTGAACCTGACCAGTTCTGAACCAGAGAATTTGCTGGACCATGGGAGGTCAATATTGTCTAGCAGCATTATCAAAATTGCCACTGCTTACTGGGCTCTTAGAAGACATTTAGGGGTAAATTAGAATTAACTGACAGCACAGAACACAGAGCCAGGACTGGCGGCTGTAAACAAACTTTATGGGACCGCAGGAAACTTGGCCACACCCATGGTAAGTGGACATCCATCTCACTAAAATCACCCAGACTACGAATGGTGCCGGACCAGAGAGTTCTGGACTAGAGAGTTTCAAGCTGTAAAGTCTGTCCTTAGTCTGGTGGTATGTGCCCTAGATATTAATTTCTTGAGATAACACAGAAGGACTTAATGCAGCTCAGTAAGGATAGTTGTCAGAATTAGGTTCCTCCATAGAGACACACTGAATAAACAATCTCTCATATCATGCTCAAACACGTTCTTCCCCCCCCCCCCGCCAGCGTTCAGGAATTAAAATTCAGGAATCAAAGAGCTTCGAATGACTTTCTCTTCGAAGAGCGTCGTGTTCTCTTTGTCTCATGTGCTAACTTCAGGCATTTTAGAATCTGTTTTTTTTTTTTTTTTTAGTAACAACAGCATACAAATATATCTAGTTAGTGTGATCCTGAATAATATTAAATCTTGCTGCATAAAGAACCCCAGTTACAGCACTGATGTGAGAAAATCCAGCTGTTTGAAACCTGAATTAGAGTTAATTGTTTGTGTTGTCCAGTGTAAAGCATGGACCCAACACATACTGGGCATTTTGCATTCACTTAATCACATTGTCCATTTATATGGCTAATAAACACATAGTCCCAGTCTTCTTCCAGTAGTTTCCTTTTACTGTGTGCTTTTACTGTGCTTTTACTGTGTGCTTTAGTGTGCTTTTACTGTGGATAACTGCATTTTCATAGAACCATGGAGTTGCAAGAGACCTCAGGAGTCATCGAGTCCAGCCCCCTGCCCAAAGCAGGACCAACCCCAACTCAATCAGCCCAACCAGGGATTTGTCAAGCCGGGACTTGAAAACCTTTAAGGATGGAGATTCCACCGCCTCCCTAGATGCCCCATTCCAGTGCTTCCCACCCTCCTAGTGAAATACTTTTTCTTACTATCCAACCTAGACCTAGTTGCTTTGGCTAATAACTAATTCAAGATTGCAGAAACATTTTGGGTTTTGTAAAGGAGTTTTTTTTCAAAGAGTTCAAATTTATAACCTTGACACCTTCAAACAAGGACAAGCCCCTATAAGGTTCAGTCTGGAAGGTGAGAGTTCTGGGCTATTGTAAACTTCTGAAAAAGGCTGTGAGGAAAAAAACCATTTGTGCACCTTAATTCTAGCTGCAGAGCATGCCACAATAATGTCTTTCATAAATGAAGAGTTTGAACATGAGAAGTGGGGTTTTCTGAAGCCCTCATCATTAGCCTATCTCTGGTGTGGAGAAAGTGAATAAAGAAAAGTTATTTACTTGTCTGCATAACACAAGAACGAGGGGTCACCAAATGAAATTAATAGGTAGCAGGTTTAAAACAAACAAAAGGAAGTATTTCTTCACACAACGCATAGTCAACCTGTGGAACTCCTTGCCAGAGGATGTTGTGAAGACCAGGATGTTAACAGGGTTCAAAAAGGAGCTAAACAGATTCATGAAGGATAGGTCCATCAATGGCTTTTTGCCAGGATGTGTAGGAATGGTGTCCCTGGTCTCTGTCTGTCAGAAGCTGGGAATTTTGTAATTTTAAATAGTTATTGGAATTTTGAATAATAAAATAAAACCAACCCAATTCAAATAAAAATCCATTTTAATTAAAATAAATGATCCACCATAGTTACACAGGGATCTCTTCTCTCCCCCCCCCCGTGGAAAAACTAATGGGTTCTCCCCTCCCCCCAAAACTGGAGGCTTATTGTTTCAAATGCTGAAATCCAAAAATCTGTTTGGTTTGGGGGTTTTTCAATGAAATCTCAAATATTTTAGTTGAAAACATTTTTTTTTCTCCCCAAAAATTTCTGCATGCAACAAAACCTCTTTTTTTTTTTTTTGGTTGATAAAACTGTTGGCTGGCTCTATCATCTAACGTATGGTCTTCAGTTTCCACTGGGACAAAAAGGCATAATGATATGGCATTATTGTTGCTTGCTCTGATTCATGATACAAAAACAGGACTGACCATAGGTGCAGGTAACAAAAGGGACAACTACCATCAACTGTTAGTGGTCTTGCATGTTTGTTTGTTTCAACAAGCCAGGGCTATAGGCTCCTCTCACTTGCAATGCCACAAAGAAAATTGTTAGTGATACTAATTAGCATTTAGGCCATGTCTACACTCTGGGGAAAAAATTGATGCTGCTGTGATCCATCTTCTGGAATTTGATTTAGTGGATCTAGTTAAGACTCACTAAATCAAACTCAGAGGACACCCCCATCAGCAGCCACTACTCGTGCTCCTGTGTTTGCTCTTGTCAACCTGTCGATCAACTCTGCTTCTACTGCTGTGACATCACATGCTGAGATGCCCCTGTGGTTTATTGTAAGCCTCCCATGAGGTGCTCGGTGGGTATCCAAGAATTAAAGAGCACTGTGAGATTCAAATTGCTGCTCTAGCATCTTTGCTCTGTCAGGTAACAGTGTTCTTTATAAAAAAAAAAAACCTGCAGCAGACCTGGCAGAGTTATTAGCATTTGCTCTACGAGAAACTACAGACTCTCCTATGTATAATTAGGCTTGAAATTGCTCTTCTATTTTTATTTAAAGTACAAATACAGTTAAGTGAGTGCATCGCTTGTGGTTGGGCTTGAGGTTAGATTCAGGCGTGAAGGAGCACAGGCGATAGGAGCGAACAGTCTTTTTCAATCTGGATCAAGTACGTAGCTGCCTTTTTGCTGGTGTCCCCCCAGTTACGTAGGAGGTCAGGGGACAATGGGCTGTAGGACAAAGCTGAGTGTTGTGGGTACACGTACTGGAGAAACAGAGTGAGCAAGTTGTATCCTCTTTGTGTATTTCCTGTGGTACCACTTTCAGCCATGGGACTGCTACAAATACAGTAAAACCTGTGTTATCCGGCACGCTCGGGGTTTAGGGCATTCCGGTTATCTAAAAATTGCGGTTATCTGAGGGTCCCATCAACCTAGGAAAAACCAATGGACAATAAAACTCAGGTTTTTAATATTGGTAGTTTTGTAGTGTGAGGCAGTTGGTCTCACATTTCTATTTTGCGTTCAAGATGATTAGCACTTCTTAAATAAGAAATTGTTAAGCCAATCATGGTACACCAAGCCAGGCCTGTGCGCCTGAAGATGTGACAGTATGGTGGCTGGGGGCAATGCCGGTTAACAAAGTTTTCTGGTTAATAGAATGCCGGATAACAAAGGTTTCACTGTAATTGCTGGATGGGGCCTTAGCAAGAGAAGTACTTTGGGATTTTTGTTTAAAGCTCGTGTTAGGGCCTCGTGGGAGAACTCCCATGTGACTGGAATGAGAGCAAGGGGAGAGCTGCTGGCTTGGAGCCAGGGTCCTGAGCCCCTCAGAGCTGAGGGGCTGTCTTCTGTTGCTGTTGATGGGTCGTGGAGGAGCCCCACGTGGCACTGCCATGTGGGAGACCCATCCCTCCCGCCAGGATCTCTGTTGGCATGATTGGTCCCCTGTGGCATGCTGGGATATAATGACACCCAGCTTCGTTGTAGCAGCCATGCAGGGAGGCCGCCTGCTGCCTCAGGACTCAGCCCTGTTCTGCCACAACCCGGGGGGGAGCAAGCCTGGAAAGTGAGGCACGATGGCAGCCCGGGAGGCGAGCCTGAGGCAGGGGTGGGGAACATGGCCGTCACGCTGCTTGACTTGCCGTAGAACCTGAGCACTGCTTGGGGGGTTCAGTGCTTCAATTGGTCAAGCGTGCGGGCAGCATTACTCCGGTGAGCGGCCCCACTGAGCAAAACGGGCGCCGTTACTCATGTGTGCGTGAGTGAAATCCCCCCGCTTTGCCCTTGTTACATAAGAACGGCCTGTACTGGGTCAGACCAAAGGTCCATCTAGCCCAGTAGCCTGTCTGCTGACAGTGGCCAGCACCAGGTGCCCCAGAGGAAGTGGACCGAAGACAGTGATCAAGCGATTTGTATCCTGCCATCCTTCTCCAGCTTCTAACAAACAGAGGCCAGGGACACCATTCCTACCCCCTGGCTAATAGCCTTTTATGGACCTAACCTCCATGAAATTATCTAGCTTCTCTTTAAACTCTGTTATAGTCCTAGCCTTCACAGCCTCCTCTGGCAAGGAGTTCCACAGGTTGACTACATGCTGTGTGAAGAAGAACTTTCTTTTATTAGTTTTAAACCTGCTACACATTAATTACATTTGGTGTCCTCTAGTTCTTCTATTATGGGAACTAATAAATAATTTTTCTTTATCCGCCCTCTCCACACCACTCATGATTTTATAGACCTCTATCATATCCCCCCTCAGTCTCCTCTTTTCTAAACTGAAAAGTCCCAGTCGCTTTAACCTCTCTTCATATGGGACCCGTTCCAAACCCCTGATCATTTTAGTTGCCCTTTTCTGAACCCTTTCCAAGGCCAAAATATCTTTTTTGAGGTGAGGAGACCACATCTGTACACATCTGTTGTCTGCCGGGTGGAGCAATAGAGGGGTCGGGAGAAGGGATGTAACAGGTTACCCGGTTACCTGGTAAGCGTTAGCCTTACCGGTTAATCAGAGGGCCCGGCTGGCAGGAGCAGGATCCTGGTTGGAGCCACCCTCGCCGCCCGTGGCCGGTGGTTCACCCCTTAAACAAATCATGTAACTGGTTTTACATCCTTATTCCAGGGGGTTTCACATCCTTAGTCTGGAGCTTTCGTTCTCCTGTGAATGGAACTGAGGTTCTTAGTTTGTCTTTTCCTCATGCTGTGAGCCAGCTCCTCGTTCTGGGATGGCGGTTTCTTTCCAGCATGGGCCTGGTTCGCTCTCCTCCTCTGAAGCCCCCTGTGGTATGTGCCTGCAGAGAGCCGTTTGGGGTGTTTGTGACGCGGCACTAATGTCCGCGCTACGGCGGCAGGCGGAGCTCTGATCACGCGAGCGTGCTAAAAATAGCAGAGCAGCAGTTGCGTGGTGGGACCTGAGGTACATCGTTGGGTTAGTTAGCTGCTGGCGGTCTGCTGCGAGGCTGCCATGTTTGCCACGTTCCCTTAATCGGAGCTAGCAGGGGTATGTTTCCTTGGACAAGAAATTGTATCTCCAGCTCAGGTGGAGACGTGCCTTGGCTTTGTAATGTCCGTGAGTCTCCTGGCTCCTCTTAGCTTGACATGTCAACCTCTCAAGGCCATTCCTGTTGCTGGGCTCTCAGTTTAGTCCCGAATGGCCCTCGGAGACACAACGTCTGGTCCGTGTGCTCCCCTGTGCGATTATTATGATGTTTGTGTGTAGCTTAACCCTCGCTCAACCACAGCAGAAATGGAGTCCTGGCTGTTTTGTTCAATAGTCGCTTGGTTCCGTTTTCTTTCGTTTGCGTTATTTTCTCGAGGCGCTGAAACGATGCCCGCTTCAGGTGTTCAACCGCCAAGCTGTTTACGGCTGGCCGGCTGTCAAAGCTCACTTGCGAGATGTATAATGGTGCGTGGTGTTACGCACTCTCGGGCGTGTGCTGCCTAGTCTAGCTGATTATAACAAGCAAATGTGCAATAAACCAGTAAATCATAACCAGGGTGATGATGACAAATCATTACAATAAAGCAAGATTAGTCGGTTTGTGTCACACATCCTTCCAGACTGTACAATGAAAGGCGTAGCCGCAAGCCTAATCCCGTGAGAGAAAGTCACTCCGTTACAACACCTTCTCCTGGTGCACTCTTGCTTTTATTCCGATGCCAGATGGAACAAGTGAACGTGCTTGGGTAATTAATCTTAATGGTGGCATAGCAGCGTTTTGTCTTTCCACTCATTCTGGAGTTTATTTTACATCTTTAAAAATATGGATTATCGGGAAAGATGATAATCAGGCCGAGCCCAGATGGGTTCAATCCCGGCAGCAGGAAAATCGATGTAAATGATTTTTAAGGAAAGGGTAAGGGAGTGTAATTAATCACGGGTGCTCATCAAAATAAATGTATTGTGAGGAGTTTTTTTTAAAAAAAACAACAACACATGCCGTTCTCCGTGATACTAATGTGGAAGGAGACACGACTCTGGACAGATGGATGCTTTCGTGGGGGTGGGGGAGAGAGCACATGGGAGGGGAGGATGAATAATTGACATTAAGCAAACCTCTGCAGACAAATGAGTAGCAGCCCTCTTCGTTCCAGGCTCCACCCAGTAAATCAGTTAACTGGTTAAACCTTAGATTGAACCGATGAAGCGGGATCCCGCTGCCTCCCTGCCCTCGAGCTGGGCTGCCGCTGCTACCCTCCCTCCCCGCCCATGCCAGCTCCCTCCTGTTCCCTTCCCCCTGCCACAAGGGGCCAGATCCTGACCTCTGTGGGGCTGGAACAGCCCTCTGCATGTGGTGGCTGCGGGCAGGGAAGGGGCGCCCCTGGGTACCGGTTAACTGGCTAGGGTGATGCTTACTGGTTAACCAGTTACCTGGTCACACCCCTATCTCACACGAAACCTTTTCCTTACGGTTGCATCGTTCCAGACTTCCTAGTTCCCTGTGAGAACAGAAGCCGGAGAGCCAACGCAGTATGAGAAGTTCTTCCCCTGTAAGGTTAAGGTTCAGCCCGGTTTGGTGATGCTCGGGGTCTGAGTGCTTCTCCTAATCATCCCGAATGGGTTAGTCAAAGTGGCCTAGGGGATTTGGGCAGGACGAGGCGGGTGCGGGACTCCCTTTCATTGGACCGATTTCTGTTGGCGAAAGAGACAAGCTGTCTTACGCAGAGCTCTTCTGGAGGTCTGGGAAACACACTCAGAGAATCCCAGCTCGACATACATCCTCGGGTCTAGACAGCTTCAACACCACTTGCAGTAGGGGATTTGGATGTCTAATTCCTGTTAACTTGAATGGGATTTGGACAACCAAATTAGCTAGGACTGAAAGCTCACCACTACTATCTTACAAGGTCACGTGACCTCAGACAATCACAGCTCTTGGTGGATCAGCTACTTTGGGACAAAATATATATATCAAAGTTTTCACCTGCTAGACATCTCTATTCACTTATGAATGTTTTGTTTACTCTGGGCGTGTCTAGACTTCAGGTTTTTTCAAAAAAGTAGCCTTTTTTCAAAAAAAAACTTCACCTGCGTCTAGACTGCAGCTGTGTTCTTTTGAAAGTAAATCGAAAGAACGTGGCAGTTTTTTCGATTGCGGTAAACCTAATTTTACAAGGAATAACGCCTTTTTTCAAAAGTACTTGTTCAAAAAAAGGCACTATTGAATGCAAACTGCATTTTCGAAAGAGCGTCTAGACTCTTTCGAAAAAGCGGCTCGCTTTTTCAAAAAATCTGCTTGTAGTCTAGACGCTCTCTTTCGGAAAGAGGCTTGTTGTCTAGACGTACCTTCTGAAAGCAGAAAATAATTTCTTATAGTCCTGGGAATTTTATTTGTATTTACTTATGGTGCTAGGGCATTTTCAGCTCGCTTTAGAGAATGCTAGGACTGCAGCTAAGCATACGTGTTTTAGCACGGAGGTGGTGTGCAGTAGGGTTGTGAAAGTCTTAAACGGTGAACCCATGAGCCTAGGTGTAACATTCATGGTTATACGCAGGCTCCCAGTACACACAGGGAGCTGGCTTAAAAGCCAACTCCCAGTGTGCACTGGCTCCCGAGGAGTCTACTGCTGCCCTGAGTGTAATTGTGTAATCGCTGAAATTTTCAGCAGTTACATGGCTACTTCATTACACGCATTTTAACATCCCTCGTGTGCAGCTCTTATTTGTTTGTTGCTGGTTTTAAGTCTGTAAAAGGCTAGCACTGTCCAGAGTACTGACAAGAGACCGGGTTCTCTAGAAATGGACCTCACAGAGTTTCAATTGACAGAGCAAAATCCTTTTTGCACAACCTCCTCATTCGCTCTGTTTTACAGTCTGCAAGACCAGTTCTAACAGCTGGCCAGAACTCCCTACCCCAGCCGAGAACCATCACTGGGTTCCAGAAAATCTGGAATATAAATATTACAGAAAAACTGACTTTTCTTAAAAAGGAGAAACCCGCAGTGTTACCATGATAATTGGCAACACTTTAAAAAAAAAAAAAGGAAAATCAAATTGGCTGGCCTTGGGTTTGTCAATGCAGAGCTCTCTTTCTGTATCATATAGCATATTTTGTTTCTGGATAAAGCAGTGACAACGATAGCCTTACCGTCTTTCTGTCTTAAAGAGTAGACCATGAATATAAGACACTGCCTGTTTGTATGTTGTTATAAAACTGCACTGCTACCCCATTTTTATGCTTACCTGCTGTTGGTGGAGAGCAGTTGTTTTTTTGCTGTTTTTATTTACAGTGGTACCTCAGTGTTCCAAAAACAGTACAAACAGAGGAGCAGACAGCCCCTGCCTCAATGAGCTAACAATGTAAATAGACAGGACACATAAAGGAAGCGAGTGTGATTTACAGCAGTTTTATAGATGGGGAACTAAGATACGGCAAGGGGATATGGCTTGCAGAGATACCACAAGGATCCGTCGCTCTGAGACCCGGTTCAGTCCCATTAACACAAGGTTTTCCTCCCTACAGTCTTCTCTATAAGCTGGCCTATTTTTAGTCTATTGAGATTTTTCTTGTTCTTTGCTTTATCTGGTCTTGAAAACCCCAAATCAACATTCCCACTATTTGCGAGAGGCATCTGAGTCACTCACTGCTGACAAATTGCCTTTCACTTGGAGTCCTTCCCTGCCATGCCGACATCTCTACATTTCTAAGCACTTAACTGTTTTCTCTCTCTAATTGTGTTTTTCTCTCATTGCGAACTAAATCAAGAAAAGTGTAATCAAAGTAATAATAAAAGAAACTCGGCAACTCCCCACTGTTCAAAATTGATAATTAAAAATCATTGACATTCTTGACATGCTGTTCCTTTCTGAATTATAATGCTATATCACTACTTGGGTAAATCAGTAAAATATAATAAAAACAATCGTCTGGTAACCAACCGCATGTGTTTGATTTTTATTTCCAATGCAAAAGAAAGGCTGACTTGAAGGTTGTGGCTTTTATATAGGGATTTAAGGCTGGAAGTCATTGTTATAATTGTTTGGCTTGTCCTGCAGTGTAACACGCTCAGTTGTTCTAGGCTAAAACCAGTCACTTCAATTTGAGTTATAGCTAATCATTTAGAAATACTACAGCTACTCCTTGGGTAGTGCTTTTCATTAATAGCTCCCAAAGCACTTTATAAAGCAGGTTAGGGCTTGTCTCTACTATATCAGCGATCAATCCACTGGCTGTCGATTTGTTGTGTCTGTTTAGACACGATAAATCGATCTCAGAGCTCTCTCCCATCGATGCGTGTACTCCACAGAATGAGAAGAGTAGCTGGTGTGGATGGGAGAAAAGCCTTCACTGATCTTACCACACTAGGGATGTTAAATATCAGTTAATTGAGTGGTCGATTAACCTCATGAATTCTTATCGGTTACTCGACTGTTCTATAGTCCCCCAGGGTGGGGCCGACAGCCAGTGCGCTCTGGCCCCACTCCCTAGGAGCTCCTTGCCATTCCACGCTGCAGCCTCTGTATCAGAGTCAGCACCATGGGGTACCAGGCAGGAGCTGGTCCTCAAGAGGAACCCATTTAAAAAACAGCTCCCCTCGCAGACCGTCTGCCCGTCGCCCTGCGCTGCTGCCTCTGTATCAGCACAGGGTGGCAGAAGCCCCATCTGGGGTTGTGGGGCTGAGCTCCTGGACTTAGCGTGAGCCAGGACTGAGCCAGGCTGCTGGCCAGCCTGCTAAAAAGTTTACTGATAGTGGTGGTGGTGCGGGAACGCGTGTTGTCTATAGCATTAGCCTATAAGCTTTTGCTAATCGGTTAATCAACTACACTATTACATCCATATACCACACACAAGACATCACGGTAAGTACGACAACTTCAGCTACGCTATTTGCCTAGCTGACATCACGAACAGTAGATCGATGGCAGGTTCTAGTATAGACAAGGCCTTAGTAGCATTGCCATTGGAAAGATACCCAACTTTGGTTTAAAGATCTCAGAAAATGGAGACTCCTTCATATCCCTAGGGATTCTGGTGTTTCCCGACTCGCCACTGGGGGAAGTTTGCGCCTTACTTATAATCTCAGCATGTCTAGCTTCAGCTTCCAGCCACGGGTGGTTCTTATGCCTTTTTCCTGCTACATTCAAGTATCCTCCGAGGACAGCATTCTCCTCCCCACATGAGTGCTTATAGACCGCGATGAAGCTACCATTCTACCGTCTCTCTTGTTACGATAGAGGGAGCTTCTTTAGTCTGATGGCAGGTCAGGTTGTCCAAGCCTTGAATCGTTGCAGGCTTTTTTTCTGAACCCTTTTCAGATTTCGATATCCATTTTGAAATATGGACACCTTGGCTGGATGCGGCAATCTTTGCAAAGATCTTAGCTGTCACATCACTCAGCACACCCGTGTTGATTGGGTTCTTTAAAAAATGTTAGAGAACCCAAAGGGGAGCTGAGGACAAGAAAATGGGAGCAGAAATTTCCCAGTGCAGTGGAAACCGGTTAGGTTTTAGGTACTTCATTACCTTGTTGCCTCACGATGAAGGGATTGGCAAATCAGGGCATGTTTTGTAAGAAACGTGGGGGTGGGGCTATCTTTGCTTGGGCATGTACAGAAAGAGAGAGAACGTCCCAGGTCTACTGGTGAATGAGGAAGAGAGAGGTGAACTGAGGTGTGTCTACATTGTGAAATTCAACAATGTGGCAATGAGTCTAAAAGGCTGGTCAACTAGGGGAGCTGACCGCCACGCCGGACCCTGGGGCAAGATGGAGAGGAGTCTCTGTGTTCCCAGAAGGGGCGGGGTCCTGGGTGGAAGGGGTGGAGCTTGAGTGGAAGGGGTGGAGCTAGCCCTCAGTGCCGCCCAGAATGTGCCATGCCTCCCCCAGCCCTGAGAGTCGCCCGGAGTGTGCTGTGCTGTGCTCCAGTGGTGGCTTAAAGGGCCCTGGGGCAGCTGCCCCCCTTTTTCCCCACCCGCCATTGGCAGGCCTGCAGTCAGCTGACTTGAGCTTGTGGGACTCCTGCTCTGGAGCTAACAATAGCAGCGTACATGTTGCTGCTCAGGCCTGCGCCTGGGCTCTGCAATGCAGCCAGCGGTTGGGTCTCCCAATCTGGGCTCCTGCCTGACGAGGAAAGACTCACACCGCTACATAGAGAGCCCGTCGCGGGAGCCTGAGTCAACAAACCTGGGCTGTGGGCATTTGCCGCCATATTTTTGCGGTGTGGACGCACCCTCCCATCATTCATGAGGAGAAGGGGGAAGGAGAAGAGCAGAGGGGAGGGGAGAGATGGTTGGGAAATGCTGACTTGCCCTGCGTACAGGATGGTGAGACCCAAAGGCAACGACGTTCCTGGTGGTGTCACGAGGCCTAGAATCCTTCTGCCCTGCAGGGAATGCCTCACCTGCTCTCTTGGCCCAGAGCAGTGCTGTACCCTCCAGAGACCCACGTGGCCCTCCTCAATGGTGGGATTGGAGCATCCGGATGAGCTGTGGGACAAGTCATGGGGGGAAATGGAGAGGTCTCCTGGAGGACTGTTCCTTGAAGCTCCCTTCTGCCTAAAACCCAGCAACAGCCATATTCAATCTGGGACCGGCAATGGCTTTAATAATGATCCAAGCATCATGTCTGTCCAAGCGTGACAGATCCAGAGCTTTGGTATCTCATGACGCTTCAGAGTTAGAAATGGGGTCGACATACCTCCAAGAAGGGGAGACTCCAAGGGGTTCCCACAGGGACCTGGCCGCTCCCTTCCAGCCTTGGAGGGTCCGTAAATGTATCCCTTATGGATAGCAGAAAATCACGGTGCCTACAGAGTAGAAATAACGCCAGCGAGTGTAGCATAGCTGTTATGTGATTACAATATAGACGAGGATGCGCTTAATGAATATAATTAATATGATGATGTCACCCACGCAAAGAGCCCAATTGTCCGGCCCCGTATCCAAACCGTAATCATTGTCCAGGTGTGTAGTACCCTTTTAAGGGTCTGATCCTGCAGAGACTTTGTGTGGGCAAAGAGGTATGCCCTGGTAGTGTCTCATCTCTGTCTGTGAAGCTCCAGGAAGGCCTCCGTGTCCATCCGTGCAGGTCCCTTTCCTAACCCAAAACTCATTGAAGCCAGTGGGAGTCTTTTCACTAACTTAAATGGGCTTTGGGTCAGGTCCTCCATGAGAGGAAGGATGTGATTGTTTGGACTGACAGGGCTTGTGGGTAGCTGAACTTGAGTGGGCAAAGCATGGAGTGCTGAATCAAGTAGAGAAGGTAGATGCATCTCTGTTCAATGCACAGTCTATATCAGCATTTCTTAAAGTGTGTTCCACAAGGCAGTCGGAGGTGTGCTGCAGAGAGAACAGAGTTCAAAATGGCCACCCTTAAAGGGACAAGCCTCCTTTTCTTTTTTTTTTTTTTTTTTTTCATTCAACAACTTTTCCCTTGGGGCTTTTTTTCTCAATAAAAAATTCCTTGGTATTCCCAATAAAAAAATTGTTTGGTGTTCTTCACTCTTAAAAAGTTTAAGAAACACTACTCTGTATGGTACCATCCATGGAGCTGTGGGCTTGAAGATAGACAGCTCGGGAACAGAGCTGGGCACATAACTAACGTAGAAATGAATTAATGATGGCATAGTGACTGTTGGGATAAACTAATGGACTAATTACGGTCTACTTCCAATTGTGCAAAAGGAGCCTACAGAGGTACACCCGCTCACACACACAAATGTTGCACACCGTCAAGCGAGAGCTTGAAAGTGTATGATATGATAAACAGGCAATTTGGGAGGAAAAACCTAGACAGATGCAACTGTGGGGTTTTCTATTGTGTGGCTTTCTCTTGAGCAGTTCATTGTTTTATTTAGTACGAAATTTCTTCCACAGCTTAGCACTTTAAGTTCCCTTTGTGTTCAATAATTTATGGATGAGCGCACACATTATGAGAGAGCTTTATGTATTATACACTACGGAGGCAAGTTTTCAACATCTGAATACCATTTATTTAGTCCTCTAATCCACATTTTCACCGGATATGTATTTTAGTTAGACGGATGATGTCAATTAAGCAACAGAATAGTGGCGGTGGTGTGGCCGGTATTAATTAGTTCTTCCTACCAGAATGGTGCTTTTAATATTGAAATTCCCTCCTCCCCTGTGTGTGTAGACACCCTCCTTTGATAGCAAAGTAAACATTTCAGCGTTTTATTGTGATCCCTTTGGTGAGAAGATCTGAAGTTGTGAGCAGACATCAGAGATTGATTTCCTAGGGGTAAATATGCTGCTTAATAATAATAAAACCCAACTTGTGACTTCGTGTGTCTTCAGCAAATTGCCAAACCATCTGTTCGTTTCCGTAGGGAAGCAGAAAAGCAGACTGTCGGGTGAAGTGTAAGCTTCGTTTTAATGGCATCGGGCCTTGCCTACAACGGGCTCCTGGAGATACAAACTCAAGTCTTACCCATCCATGAGACGCTGGTGCATTGACGTCGAGGTCAGGCAGTTCTTTGACCGTGTAGGGCTACACGAGTAGGCTTCGATTCTGCCCTGGGGCCCTTTCTCCAAATAGAATTGGGGTTCTGCGTGGGTAGGACGGAGCATGTTTGTGGATCCCAGCACAAGAGCAACTCCAGGACGGGAGAGGAACAAATGGAAGCAGATGGAGTGATTAGTGGAGCTGGAGGTCTGGCAGAGGTGAATAGGGTTGCGAGGTGTCCGGTATTGACCCAGACAGTCTGGTATTTTTGCCTCCTGTCTGGTAAAAAAAATTCAGAAAATACCGGACCCTAAAATGCCCGGTATTTTCTGGTTTTTTTCCCCCTGCCAGGAGGCGAAAATACTGAACACCTGGCAACCCTACGGACACACTCAGCAATCGGGCCCTGCCCTGCCCCCCCGGTTCCCCTACCGGCTCCCCTGGATGCCTCCCCCCTCCACTTACCTGGTTCCACAGGGGTGTGTGGCTGGAACAGAAAAAAAAAAAAAAAAAAGCCTCCTCTTAAAGGGGCCATGCTGATTTTTAAAATTTTTTTAATTTTTGCTTAGTAACTGCTATCGGGGTCCTTTTTTTTTTTTTCCTCAACAACTTTGGTCTCCCCCTTTTCTTTTCCTCAACAGAATTTTTTTCCTGGTTTTTTTGGGGAGGGGGGCGGGGGGGATGTTCGGTATTTTTGGTTAAAGCATCTGGCAACCCTAGAGGTGAACACCTTTTAGGAATTTGTGGCCAGTGTGAGGATATTTTTCATTGGTTGGGAGCAAAGCCGTATGTCTTCTCTGAAAGACGGCACACCCTGCAGCGTGCTGGGGGCTTGGTTAAATATTGGTTCAGGAGGACAAGTTCTGTCTCGTGACTCCCTAGCACCCTTTGCCTGAGGACCAGAGGCAAAGTGGACCGAGCTCGTGACAGCTGCCTACCTGATGGGTTTTTGAGGCCAGCTTTTCCAGAGTGATGCCCCACCGGTCGCTGTTGTTCTCAGCTGCAGCTGTAGGGTTGCCAGGTGTATTCACCCGGACAGTCCGGTATTTTTGCCTCCTGTCCGGTAAAAAAAAATTCAGAGAATACCGGACACCTGAGATGTTCGGTATTCTCTGATTTTTTTTTTTCCCCGACCAGGAGGCGAAAATGCCAGGCACCTGGCAACCCTACAAACACTCAGTGGCCGACCTCACCCCGCCCGAGTCCCCAACTCCCAGCCCCGACCCCAGCCCCCATGCTTACCCAGTTCCCCAAGGCTGCTGGCCAAAAGACCTAGGGGAAGCAATGCTTTCCCCTGGGTCTTAGTGCTCCCCTGTTCCTATCCCTGCACTCACTTTTAAAGGGGACATGTTTAATTTTAATTTTTTTTTTTGGCTTAAGTCCTTGGAGTCTTTTTTGCTCAACAACTCCTCCCCCCCCTCCTTTTTTTTTCCCTTCAACAGAATTTTTTCCCGGTGTTTTTTTTTTTTTGGAGGGCGGGTGTTCAGTATTTTTGTTTCAACCATCTGGCAACCCTAGCTGCTAGGGGGGAGCCCTCTGGAAAATGTGCCTTCCTCACTGAGCTGCCTGAAAACGGGAGCTGAGCTCTTCAGAACCACTCTAGCCCTCGCTTTTCTGCCGGCAGTGCCCAGTGACAAGGATGTGGCACTCAAGGAAGAGATTTCTGTGTCTGTACAGCCCCTAACACGTGATCCATGAGCCGGGCCCCGAGGTGCACTGTGGCAATATGAAGAGTAACGTTGGCCCAGGTTGCTATAGGGCAATGTCCCTGTACCATGGCAAGGGCCAGTCGCTGCTGTCTGAGTAATTTCACACATGTCCCCCTGAAGGAGGACAGAGGACCATGCCAGAGCCCCCTGCCCCCTTCCAATACACTGAGCCCCCTGGCAAAGCAGGCAGACATTTCAGTACCCCCTGGAGGAGGGCATGGTTCTGTCCTGCTCCCAGCACAGGTCTGTGTCTGTGGATATGCCTGTGCTGCCATCACGGGGGAGGAGGGAGGTTTGCAGTTTGAGCAGACATCCCTGAGCTGGCCCTAAGGGCGCTAGTGTGGTGAGCTGCCCTGGTTGTGGGGCCGGCCTGCACTGCCAGGGCCTTCCTGTTCTAGGCCCCACACGCGCTGCAGTCACACCTCATGCCTGCACTGTAGAGACACCCTCTACTACACAAGTGTGCAAACCCTTGGCTCAGTGCACTACACTTGTGTAAAACGTGGCTTGCACAAGTGTCAGTCGCTGCCAGTAAATTACTGGATTAAACTATAGGGCCCATTTTTAAAAACAGAACGCAAGAGCGGCCAGACTGGGTCAGACCAAAGGTCCATCCAGCCCAGTATCCTGTCTGCCGGCAGTGGCCAATGCCAGGTGCCCCAGAGGGAGTGAACAGAACAGGGAATCATCACGTGATCCCATCCCTGTCATCTGTTTCCAGAATCTGACAAAGAGGCTAGGGGCGACACCATCCCTACGCATCCTGGCTAATAGACATTGATGGACCTAAGTTCCATGAATGTATCTAGCTCTTTTTTGCACCCTGTTAGAATCCTGGTCTTCACAACATCCCCTGGCAAGGAGTTCCACAGGTTGCCTCTGGACTTGTCTACTGTAGGCAGGGCATATTATGTACTGACACCGTTGCAAGTTTCCCGTGTTTATGCAGGCCCATCCTGGAACAATATAGCTCTGAATGCTTGCTGCCATGTGGTGTGTTTGCAACACACTGGCAAAACACACACCTACATCCCCTTCTTGCTGCCTGGGTATACCATAAAAGTTACACAGTGTCTTGCTGGGTGGATGCCTGGTTTTGACTGCCCCCGATCCTGACTTTCCAACACCTCTGCTTCTGGGGAACATCGGGTATGCAGCTCTCGGCAAACAGACTGAGAGGGCTTCGCTGTTTATTAGGGGAATATAATCATTTAAGCCCGAATAAGCTTTGAGGCCTAATGTGGCTGTGTGGCCAACAGAAGTGAGATGTAAATGTGTGCTGAATAGCCACTGATTACAAGACGATTGATGCAAGATTTGAAATTGATTCATGGGTGCAGTTGTCAAGGCTTATGCCCTGAATGCAGTGGGGGTGTGTGTGAAAAGCTTTGAGCGGATTAGAGAGCAGGGGTGACATAGTATATTCTTTGCCGTGTCTGCTGCATTGTCGAGGCTTTCTGTAATCTAGCCCAGCAGATTGTATGTTGTGACATTTGGTTTTGCCGGAGCAGCATATGTAGAATTGTATCTGCCTTGAGTGCAACAGAAGGAGAGCTAAAAGGTTAATCTGTTCTATTTTCATTCAATTCATTCTTTGGACAAATCATTTTTCTCATTAGAAATCCCTAAGCTGCTTTTTTATTTCATTCCCAGGAAATACGAGGCAGCTGATGACGATAATGATTTAGAATTTGAGTTGAGCTGATTCGTGATTTCACCCTTTGCAAGAGCGAAAGTTTGGAGAAGTAACGTTTATTCTGCAGGGACAGAAGGACGTAGCTATTAGAACATAAGAACAGCCAGATGGGGTCAGATCAACGGTCCATCTATCCTAGTATCCTGTCTTCCAACAGTGGCCAATGATAGATGCCCCAGAGGGAGTGAACAGAACAGGGAATCAAGTGATCCCTTCCCTGTTATTCATTTCCAGCCCCTGACAAACAGGCTAGGGACACCATTCCTACCCATCCTGCTAATAGCCATTAATGGATCTAACCTCCATGAATTTACCTAGCTCTTTTTTGAATCCTGTTAAAGTCCTGGTCTTTACAACATCCTCTGGCAAGGAGTTCCACAGGTTGAACTCTGTGCTGTGTAAAGGAAATCTTCTTTTTGTTTGTTTTAAACCTGCTCCCTATTTAATGAATGATATCCTTTCTCAACATAAGCTTCAAAAAAGCCCCAAAGAGTTAATTTGAAAACACCTCCAATAGATTTATTTACTCAAATGTCAGAAAATATATTAAGAAAAAAAAAAGCTTGCTAAATTTCATTTCAAAGCATTATGGGCCAGATTTTCAAAAGCCCTCAATGCCCACCAATCGGGGGCAGATTTTTAAGACCACAGCTCTCATTTAGGTGAAATGAGAGAGATGGCTAATTTTCCAAATGCCTAGTAATGTTCAGCAGCTTCTGTTATTTCTGGTATGACCTGCTGGGTGCTTAATCCTTCTGAAAATCCGTCCGGTTTAGATTTTCAAAGCCTAAGGGAGTTACATGCTTAAATCCCATTGAATTTTGATGAGCTTTTCAAAGATGCAACTGGGGGTCAGGTACCTACCCTGTTGAAATACTTTTCAGAATCCCAGTACACACCTATTTGCATTCTGTATGTTTGAAAATCTGGCCCGTGGGCCTTTTGAAAATCCAGGCACTTGTTTATTATCAGCATCTAAACATTGCTTGTGTGGCTGAGCAAAATCTGGTCTCTAGGAGCCCCTGGGTACTAATCTGTCCGGTGTGTGCAATGCATTGACTATGTCATGTATTTAATTATTCTGCAGTGTCCTTTTTAATAAGCAATGAAGTATGCTGGGATTGTGCAGACTTCCCGGCTGCATCTCATGCTGATCACCGCTGTATCTGAGCCCCAGTGCTGCATTGCTGTTAGGCTTCCATCCCAATAAAGCGCACATCGGTTTTCCCACTTTTCTTCTTGGTAAAGCGTGAGTTGAAAATAAGGTAGTCCGTGTGCCTTGTTCCCAAGCTAGCTCAGAACTTGTCTGATCAGCGATCTGCTGTGCTCTTCTTGTCTTGATCATGGTAACTTCCAGCCTGGCTCACCACCTGTTTGGATGATGGTTCTGACGACTTTGATTGCACCTCTAAATAATCAAGGGGTGAGCAAAGCTTCCGTCTCGGGCTGCAGGCCGAAAGCTGCAGAAGAAACCTTGCAGGAATAAATGCTTCATTAATCCTGTTACAGAGACTCTCTTTCCCAAATGCTTTGTAAAGAGTGCTTCATAAAACCTTTCCAGTTGTGCAGCTATCCTTCAGTAGTGCGATTTTTTTTTTTTTTTTCCCCTCTCCCAATTTTGTTACATGTATGGACATCCAGAATCTCTGCATCTCTGTATGGCTTAGCTATTCAGTGACACACATTGGATACAGTAGAATCGTAGAATACTGCAACTGGAAGGGACCTCAAGAGGTCATCGAGTCCAGTCCCCTGCCCTCACAGCAGGACCAAGCACCGTCTAGATCAGGGGTGGGGAAACTTTTTTGGGTCGGGGGCCACTGACCCACAGAAAAATCAGTCGAGGGCCACACCCAAGTGAGAAGCAAAACAAACAAAACAAAAAACCCTTCATTGATGTGGTCCCTGACTAAGAAGGAGAAAGTCATCAGTGAAGGGTTTTTTGTTTTGTTTGTTTTGCTTCTCACTTGTGTGGCCCTCGACTGATTTTTCTGTGGGTCAGTGACCCCCGACCCCAAAAAGTTTCCCCACCCTGATCTAGATCATCCCTGAGAGGTGTCTGTCCAACCTGCCCTGAAGTCTCTCCAGTGATGGCGATTCCACAACCTCCCTAGGCAATTTATTCCAGTGTTTAACCACCCTGGCAGTTAGGAAGTTTTTCCTAGTGTCCAACCTAAACCTCCCTTGCTGCAATTTAAGCCCATTGCTTCTTGTCCTATCCTCAGAGGCCAATAGGGTTGCCAGGTGTCCGGTTTAGAACCAGATAGTCCAGTATTTGAGCTTTCTGTTCGGGAACCAAATTGAGAAAATATAAAGGAGAAAACATAAATGTCCGGTATTTTCTAAATATGGTGTAATGTAGATTGTGATGTAATGTCAAGTGTGTCCGGTATTTTTGTTGAAACTATCTGGCAACCCTAGAGGCCAAGGAGAACAATTTTTCTCCCTCCTCCTTGACACCCTTTTAGGTACTTGAAAGCTGCTGTCATGTCCCCTCTTAGGTTTCTCTTTTCCAGACTAAACAAGCCCAGTTCTTTCAGTCTTCCCTCACACGTCATGTTTTTCTAGACCTTTCATCATTCTTGTTGCTCTTCTCTGGACCTTCTCCAAGTTTTCCACATCTTTCTTGAAATGTGGTGACCAGACATGGACACAAGACTCCAATTGAGGCCTGATAATAATAAAAGTCTTGTGAAAAAAGATAGCAAGTGATTGTGTAATTAAAGACTTTATAACCCCATACCCACAGGGGGGAATAGTTTCGCTGCCACCTATCCCACATACAACATGGATCCATTTTGTAGTGGGAATGGGACATGAACCATCCCCCCTTCCCCAGTCTGTGTAAAGCTTTAGTGTATACAAGGGACATAAAAGGTCGTCTCTGGTTAAAGCCTTCCATAGGGTTCCCAGGTGTCCGGACAGTTCGGTATTTTCACCTCCTGTCCGGTAACAAAATGTAGAAAATACCGGACACCTAAAATGTCCGGTATTTTCTGATTTTTTTTTTTTCCCTGCCAGGAGGCAAAAATACCAGACCTCTGGCAACCCTACACATACTCAGCAGCCGGGCCCAGCCCTGCTCCTCCTTCTTCTCCCCCACTTACCTGGTTCCACAGGGGAGCTGTCTTCTGGCTTGGAGAAGGAAAACAAGATGGACTGTTAAAGCCAAAAAAGCCTCAAAGGCATTTCTTAAAGGGGCCATGCTTTTTTTTTTTCCCCTTAATATCTCTCGGGGGTCCTTTTTTTTCCCTCAACAACTTTGGTCTCCCCCTTTTTTTCTCAGCATTGGGAGGGGTGTTCGGTATTTTTGGTTAAACCATCTGGCAACCCTCGTCTTCCGTAATATATCTGAGAGTGGAGTCAGGTGACCTGTAACATGGATTAAATCTTTTTTTCTCACTCAGCTCCTTTGCCGCTCTTCTATTGCAGAGGTTCTTTCACTTACCTACATTTAGCTCCCCTGAAAGCAGCCTTTGTGAAAATGTACTCGGGAACTCAAAAAACCCCCAACAACCCAACCCAACATTCCCCTCTTTATTTATTTAAGTCTTCTCTCCGCCAGGCAGGCCTGCTCCCTTTGAAACTGAGTGCACAAAAGATGGCAGGGAATATGTGAGTGCTCGTTAGCTAATATAGACATCAGCTCAGAGGCTGACAAACTGAATCTGAGGGAATGGCAAAACCCAAGGTGCTGTCATCGAGCAGTTGCATTGGCTGCCTTTGTAGCTGCAACTTTGCCTTTCCTATGGGGAGCTGCCTGCGGGTTCCCGTGCCCAGCCTTTAAATCATGCTGTGTGCATCTCCGCGGCAGAACCTGCAAAAGCAGGAGTTGGGTTGTGTTCGCCGCAACCTTTTTATCCCCACTGGTACTGAAGGAGAAGAGAGAGGGAGCAAGGGAGAAGCTGACAGCCAAGTGGCTACTGAAATGTGAGGAATGGCTGACAGCGTCCGTCTTGCAGGGGCGCTGGTAATTGCTGAAATGATTACACAAACATAGGAGTGTGCTCTGAAAGAGTAGCGCTGTGAGAAAAGAGGGTGGGGACTGGGGAAGGGTAAAGAGAATCTTGTGCTGCAGGCTGTTTTCAGCATCCTTCTGACTCCTGACTGAAATGCTAAACTCCTTCCCCAGCTGATTTTCAGTATGCCGCTGGCGTGCCATGAAATTAGAAATGGAACACAAGTTCTAGCAAGCTCTGGACCCGATTTGTTTTTTAAACCTTTGGTAGGGGAAGGTGAATCCAAATTTGGGGAAAAAACCAACAATATCCGGCCTGATATTTTGCAGCTTCTTGATTTTTAATTATAGATCCCAACTGTTGAATATTTTCTAAAGTTTGTGACTCTTAGGGAATATGAAAATACTATGCTACCAAAATTGAGTGCGTTTTGAGCGAGGCGTTTTGGGTACCCAATTCATGATTCCCCCTCAATTTAAAGATTTTGTGTTCAATTTCTTTAGGAAAAACAATTCTTTGAGGGCCTGATCCAAAATAGGGTTGCCAGGTGTCCAGTATTGAACCGGACAGTCTGGTATTTTCACCTCCTGTCCCGTAAAAAAATTCAGAAAATACCAGACATCTAAAATGTCCGATATTTTCTGATTTTTTTTTCCCGCCCAGGAGGTGAAAATCCCGGGTGCTTACTGTGTTCCACAGGGGAGCTGTCCAGCCTGGCACAGGGAGGTAGGATGGCGGGTGTTTTTTCCCGGTGTTTTTTTTTTCGGGAGGGGTGTTCAGTATTTTTTGTTAAACCATCTGGCAACCCTAGATCCAAACTACCATCAAGTTAATGGAAGGCTTCCCATTGATGTCAGTGGGCTATGGATTAGATTTTTACATGCGGTTTTGGCGGTTGGTGTTTTAAGAGACGTCACCACCTCTCCGCTTTTCGGGCCTTGTGTGCTGCAGTGGTGGAAGGGACACATGAAGCGTTTGGAGGTGAGGTGCTACCTTGCACCTGCCGTCTGCCCCCTCTCCACGGCTCCCAGCAATTTGCGGGTCAAGTCTCCTGGTGGGGGCTTTCTGCACCCCCTTTCAGCGGGACGGGGAAGAACACTGCTTCCCGTTGGGAACCCTCCTGCAGTCACACGCGAGGGGAGCGACCTCATTGTGTCACTGGAATACGGCCAACCCCGACGTTCGGAAACGATGAGTCAGGGCCCTGAAATCAGGAGGTGCAGACATCGGCTAAGCAGCCGGTTCTTTTTATTTGCCGCCTGGTTTTTGAGCCTATTTTGAAGTTTCTCTCCACAGTGGGATAGAATCTTTTTAAGCTGAGATTGTCAAATAATCATAGGAGCTGAGGCTTTAAGAATAGCATTCACTCGCCTTCCCCTCCTGGCAAAATGACAGAACATGGCTGCATGGTGGCCATCTGACTAACACCGTGGCAAATAAACTCACCGCGTCTATGCCCTGTGCATTGCTATCGACAATGGGAGCATGCAGAAATGGGGCATTGCCGCTTTCATGGGCTTCTGCAGGGCGAGGGGCTAAAGATTTCCCCTCATCTCACCCCAGTGAGGTTGTCCAGGGTGTATCCTGGAGGAGAATCTGCACGGGCAGGTTTCCTGTGCCTTTGAACTTTCCAATACGGTAGCCCCAGGCAAGTTTGCAGATGGCTGAAAAAGGAAGTTTCCGCTTTTGATTCTGGAAGATGTGGTCCGTGAAAGTGACATTGGAGCGAGGTAGCTGGGAGCAGTGGTTACCTGGGAGGTGACCAAGGTCTAAGCCATTTTCAGGTGAGTCTTGAGAGAGAGAGAGAGATATCAGACTAAGTTGCCATCCGGTGATAGAACCCCAGAACACTAGAACTGGAAGGGACCTCGAGAGGTCATCAAGTCCCGTCCCTTGCCCTCATGGCAGGACCAAGCACCGTCTAGGGAACTAATGACGGAATGAGTCAGAGGTTACCCCTAGCACAGAACTTTTCTTGGGCAAGCTGGGGAGAAGTGCTTGTGTGTTGCCATTGCTGATGGGGGGGCGACTGGCCGGTAGCCAGCTCCTAAGGAAATGACAGAGGTTGCCTGCATGGGGAGGGGATGTTTTTTTTATTAGTTTTGAGGGCAGGAATTGCCGTGCGCCTGCATTCTGCTCTTGTTCGCATCCGTGCAAGCTCTCTGAGGCCACTGTGGCAGGACAGCTGTCACCGGGGCAGAATTTGCCTTGCCCAAGGGCAGGTATGGAGAGGTGGGTTATCTCTGGGGCTTTCAAATGTTCAACACAAGTGGTAGGAACCGGGACTGGCCCCTCCTTGGCCATGGAGAGAACTTCAAGGATGGTGGCGGATGTAAGAGTTCCCGGGAGCTCTCTTTCCCAGCAGCGGTTCCATTGTGGGCAGCAGGAGACCGGGTGGAGCAGGAGGGGAAAGAGCCCCAATCTGGCATGTGCCGAGGCCTACATGTGCAGAACTGGTCTCTTACTATCACCCCCTAGGCTCCTTATTCTTCAAGGCCCCTTGATGAGCTAGATGGGGGCAGCACAGCATCAGCCACAGAGTGTGGAACCACTCCCAGCTAATCCGTGAGTCTGATAGCCTCAGGGTGGGCAAAGGACACCAAGGAGAGGAGTGGTTTTGTGCACTCCTCCAACCCAACCTGCACCCTAAATCCCATGGGGCCCGAGCCCCACAGATCTCTCTTACCATGACCATGGATGGGCAAGATCTGCTGTCGGGTTGCCGCTGGCTCAGCTGACTGAGTATACAGTGCAGCATGAGCTGAGAGCGAGCCAAGGAACATAGCAATTGCTTTACCAAATCGGTGGTCCCCGTTGGCCAGGCTCTGCGACTGACGGAAGTGATCCGGCTGGAGCAGCTGGGTTCTAAATGAACTGGGCACGCTCTGTCCGGCAGCCTTCCAAGCAGGTTGGAAGACGTAGAGGGAACTGGAGGTTAGTTGTAGGTAGGAGTGTGATGGGTTGCGTGGAATGCCTTTGGTTTCTATGGGACAGTGGTTGATCTAGAAAATAGACACCTGGATGGCGGAGCATGTTGTCCTGCTAAACGTGAGGTTCTCTGAGTGTGTGTTACGGTTTTGGAGGCGCCAGGTAGCTCTGGGTATGTGCTAAATGAGCCCATTCCTATTGAGGGCAAGCTGCACTCCAGCCCTAGGATGCCCAAGGTGGGAGGGGACCATGCCTCAGGGAAGGACGTGGGGAAGACAGAGACCAAGTGGCACAGTGAAGTGTGCAAAGGAGCAGGAGGTGGGAGAGATGGACAGAATAGATAGGAGAGGGAGAGAAAACGAAGAGCAAATAGACAACCGTGCTGAATTATTTGTCCAGACTAACCCCGTGTCCTGTAAGACTCAGTTTGAAATGTCAGGAAAGCACTGGTGCGTGACGTTTCCACGTATACAAGTAACTGGGTGTGGCCACAGGACTGTGGTAATGACCATTGGGAACTCCATGAAACAGCTACCGGGAGGGGAGGTAATCAATGAGACGGCCAATTCAAGTAGGGAATATTTGTACCACTGGCAGGGGAGGTGGTCCACAAAGTAGCCCATGGAAGGATAAGTGTCTACTGGGAGGTGCTCCACATGCTGAAAAAGTTGGAGATCCCCTGCTCCATCTTTTTGTCCTTGATGTGGCGTGTCAGCCCTCCCTCACAAGTGATGACGTGTTTTCAGGTTCTTATTTTAGCTTCTCATTTATCACCTGCCTGCAATATCGGAGTCATGCCGTACGCCCGGTGGTAGTTTTGAATGAAGAACTAAGGGAGCAGTATCTTACATTTCTCATGATGCTTTCCTTGATGCAGCTGAAATTTGGAACCCTTTCTTCACTCTGTAAATTAAAAAATCCCAAAAAGTAACAACCCATAGCAGCACATCATGAAGCAGTGACTTCTGAAATGACACTGCTGAAAGAGATATGGACTAGCAGATGGCTTGCTCCTCATTGCACCTCTGAGAAATGTACTTGAAGTTTAGGACTTGAACATGTCCTCTTGGGTGTGTATTTTTTTACTTGGAGTCCTGGTATCTTTGGCCTTTTCCTCGACTGTCTGTGTGAGCGGAATGCCGTCAAATTTCCGGAAGAAAATGCAACTCCAACTTCTTCCTGAACATTTTTCCTTCTGAAATGGGGCTCCTCTAAATGATTTACCATGAGTCCATTGAAACGAGTTTGTGTTTTTCTTCGTAAGGCTATTAAAGACTTAGAAGAAACATCTAGCACCAAAGGAATGTTGCGTTTTTGTTGTAATCCCGCCGAGAGCACTGATCTCTCTCTTAAACATGTGCGCTGCAGAGAGGCATTAAAATGTGGCATGCAATTTTTCACTTCTGCTGTACTTAATTTTTTCATGCAGATGCGTTCAGCTAGAAGTTGCCACAGTCACGTGCTAAGTTTTTTTTTTTTTTCTTTTTCATGAACCATTAAGGCCGGTATTTCACCAGCTAGGGCTTCTAGTTTGTTTTCATTCCTTTGCTGTTGGAAGTGCTTCCTGTAATGTCTCAAATATTGCTTGCGCTTGCGAGCGCCCAGATTGGGCTGAAAAGATGAGGATTAGCTCCTGATGTCTTTCCAGGGATGCTTGTAAGAGTCAGAATAGTAACAACATGATTACAGTCTTGGGAGTTACAACCCCCCCCCCCCAAAAAGGCTCACTTAAAGAGGCGAAATAAAGCATGCTCTCCTGCATGAAAATCAGAACAAAGAAGATCAGATTAAGTGGTAGAATGGAGCGTATTGTGAAAGGTGGAAGGGCCTTGATAGCATCTCTATGCTTTTCCCTTCTGGAGGTACAGAGATAAGCAGCCTTAATTCATTAGCACTCCTTTTCCTTGCCCTCTCTGATGACAGCTCTATTTTTTTGATGGCCGGTGGGATGGATGGGAAGAGATTCTGATCTCATCTACCAGACTATAAATTGGCATGTCCCGACTGCCATTAAAGGTGTTGCACGCCAGGTATTTTGCTGCCCCTGAAGTCGGAAACCGGCTCAATGAACCTACTTGTGCGCGTATCTGCTCTCCTGGATGTTTTTTGCCCTTGGAGGAAATGGGGGAACATCACTGGATTTCATGCTTGTACCTAAGCAAATGAGCCGTCTAGTTCTGTGTGTTCCCCTAGCCGCCAACCCTAAATTTGGTTTATAAAAATCAGCTTAATTTTGACCACTGGGGAGGTTCTAACCACCTGTCTTGTGCTGGCAGACTAGCAGCAACATCGTGCTGTAAAGTTTGAACACTCCTTTAAGGAAAGGAATTGGTAGACATTGTCACAGGGCGCAATGATCAACTCCCGCGAAGTTAATTACTTGGACATGGAGCAAATGATAGGAGGGTCAGCTGTTCTCCAGAGATCAAGTTTGGGCCTCTACCACATGTCCACTGAAGTGAAAGGCCATGCTCTTAGTTACCCCTTTTCACAGGGAGGCCTCAAAGTTGGTGAGAACTATTGAACCTCTAGGATACTGGCATCAAGGCTTAGCCATGGTCACTAGAAGAGCTGTGAATAGAAGTGGGTCATCTTAAGTCACAGTGCACTAGCCCTACACCTGTGGTTCTCAAACTTCTTAGCTTGCCGCCCACCCTGCTCAATGCAGACCTTTCCACGGACCACCAGCCAACCACCCTTCATGGCAAAATGGGTCCAGGAGAGGGGTGCGGGGTGCGGGGTCTGGCTGGGAGGTAGGGTTTAGGTGTGAGGTGGGGGTTGGTGGTCTGGGTGGGAGGTTGCAGGAGTGGAGTGGGGGGTCTCAGCAGGAAGGAGTGTGTGGGGGGCATGGAGGTGTGGGGTCTGGGGATGGGAGGCACTTACCTGGCCCCGTGTCTCCTGCCACTCCCAAGCACGACCCTCCGGCACTGCTCCCTGCTGCTCCCATTGGCTGTGATTCTGGCCAATGGGAGTAGAGGGGAAAGCCTTCGGGGTGGGGGGAGGGGAGTGGCAGTGAGCCAGATCCGGCATGTGAGGCTTCCTCCCCTGCAGCGAGAAGCTGGCAGGGGGTGCAAGCTCCAAGCCTGCGGCTCACTTGGAAGATGGTCGCCATGGACCACAGTTGGAGAACCCCTGCCCTAGGCCACGCGGCCTCCCCCGATTTTAGTGAGCAGTGTCTTCACAAAGCACAAAGCCATCCCTTTGCAGCTCCTGCAGCCCTAAAACCTGGCTTGGCTCATGCGTGACAGGCGTTGCCAGGGATGGGCGGGCTGCTCAGGGCGAGAGGGAAGGGGCTGGCGCTAGCCCTGTATGCCTGAGTCTGGGTGTGGCATGACAGCTACGCCCTTCCTGGGGAAGGAGCCCCGGTTTGCAGCGCCATGTGCCAGCGAGGGGGAAGCAGGCCCTTCATTCATGGTCAGTGTCCCAGCCTGTCCTCTCCGGGGGGTTGTGACACACTGTGCAACCTGAAACAATCGCCTAGGTGCTGGGGAAGAAAGTCGGCCTGTAGGGAGGGAAGTGGGGCCCGGAGGCGAGGGGAGGGATAGAGAGAGCAGAACAAGAGAAGAGAGACCTTTTCTTGCCCCTGCTCCACCCCCACTCCTGCCCTCAAAGCCCACCCACACCTCTTCCTGCCCCTGCTCCTCCATCTCTCTTCCAAGGCCCCTCCCCCGAGCGACGCCAGGATCCGAGTGGGCTGGGCTTCCCGCCGCCGCCACTGAGTGCAGAGACGTGCCCGACCCCTGCCGCTGGCGCCATGCACCCTGCCCATCCCCCGGGCCATCCTTGGCCTTGCGCTTCTGCATCCCCTGAAGTGTGGGGTCCCTGAAAACACGGGGCCCCCGGTGGGCCGGGCCGAGAAGTGCAGCCACTCAGGCTGCTTTGGCTTCGCTGCCATCACCCACCCGGACTTCCATCTCCCTGGAGGCGCGCTAGCTGCCTGGGTCCGGCCACACCTGCTGTCCTCGCACCGCGTGACCGCCCTGTAGCCCTGCCCAGTCAGGCAGTGGTGGGAGGAGGGGACAAAGGACTCGGCTAGCTGCAGCTCTTCCCCTCACAGCAGCCCATAGTGTGTTCCTGCCAGTTATTTCCTTCTCTTTCCTTTCAAATGTATGTAAAAAATGTCATGGGAAAGTCAGGCGGGTGCTATTAACTTGAGGGTCTTTTCTGTCACCTCTGCGACACTCATGTCCTGAGGTGATACCCTGAGGCTGAAGGCTTCAGACGATATTGCTATGAACAGGCCTTTGTATTCAGCCCGGGCTGTGGCTCTTACTTCGTACCCAGGGTCTGCCTTGTGTTCACCTTGTGCTCTGTGCACCTTGATGTCTCACAGTGCAGCTTGGGCCAGTGTAATTAGGAGCAAACATCCGACCTGGCCAAGCCTGGGAGCAGCTGAAAGAGATCTTGGGAATTAGATCCTTCCTGGGGAGCAGACCCAAAGCCGGAGAAATGAACAGCGCTGAAAACCTCATTAGTTCTCTCAAGGCCCCCATCTGCCACATTGTGTCACTTGGTGGGTTGAGCGCGTCTGTAAATGTGACACTTGAGTTGTGAAAAGCAGAGTGCGCGCGGCTGCTGGCGGGAAGGCTTCCGCACTGTGGAGTGCAATCCTAGGTGAGATCTCGGGGCTGCTTGCAGCTGTGCAGTTGACGAACGTGTCTTCAAAGTGGTGCGGTTAAAAATAATTTGAAATCGGCAGTGTTGCTAGACCGTCCTCATTACTGGATTGGCGGTGACTACATCCACAGGTTGAACCTCTCTGGTTCAGCACCCTCGGGACATCATCGGTGCTGAGCCAGAGAATTTGCCGGACCCCGGGAGGTCAATATTGTCTAGCAGCATTGCCAACATTTCCACTGCTTCCTGGGCTCTTAGAAGGGGTAAATTAGAGTTAACTAACGGCACAGAACACTGAGCGCCAGGGCTGGTGGCTGTAAACTTTATGGGACTGTGGGAAACTTGCCACACCTAGAAGTGGACATCTGACTAACTAAAATCATGCCGGATCACGGAGGTTGCTGGACTACAGAGTGCCGGACTAGGGAGGTTCAGCCGGTAGTATCTTGCATGAGAAGCAATGTGTAGAGCACAATCCCTGGAATTGTCCAGGGGGGTCACAAATTATCCTGTTTTGCTCTAAGGGAAGTCATCTGTTATGGGTTTATATTGACAGCAGTTGGCTTCCTTTTTTGCTCTGACTTCAGGGGGTGGAGCCAAATTCCACCTATTCCAAGTCTATCTCTGCCCACCTGCAAGGAGGGGAAGAATGGCTCTGAGAAATCTGCTTTCCTCCTGTGTGCTGCTTAGTGTTGCTGTGATTTCTAAATACTGCATCTCTTTTCATTCTGGTGCTCAAGAAACCAATAATTAACAAACTTAACCATAACAAAAGAGTTCTTCCCCGGTTCTCACTTTTTTCTGATGAAAAGGCCTTACTCAGAAGTGGAAATCTTTCCTCTGACTTTGTGGGGCATTAGGTCAGGCCTAGAGTATGGAAACCGCGTTCGTTTTAACACTCTCATTTCTTCCAGGAGCACAATTTGCTTGTGAGAAGGTTGAGATTTGAGGGATTTGTGGCTTGTTTGCTCTGGTTGTGTGGTGAAGTAATCCTCTCTCTTTTTGCCCAGTGGGAAGAAATTGGTGAGGTGGATGAAAATTACGCTCCGATACACACCTATCAAGTGTGCAAAGTCATGGAACAGAATCAGAACAACTGGCTCCTGACAAGCTGGATTTCCAACGAAGGAGCCTCGCGGATCTTCATCGAACTCAAGTTCACCCTGAGGGACTGTAACAGTCTCCCGGGAGGACTCGGGACTTGCAAAGAGACTTTCAACGTGTATTACTTTGAATCGGACGATGAAGACGGGAGGAACATCAAAGAAAACCAGTACGTCAAGATCGATACCATTGCGGGCCGACGAGAGCTTCACTGAGTTAGATCTTGGAGACCGAGTCATGAAGCTGAACACGGAGGTCAGAGATGTGGGGCCTCTGACCAAAAAGGGATTTTACTTGGCTTTCCAGGACGTAGGTGCCTGCATCGCCCTGGTTTCTGTGCGCGTGTATTACAAAAAGTGCCCTTCCGTTATCCGTAACCTGGCGCTCTTTCCGGACACCATCACGGGGGCAGATTCCTCCCAACTGCTGGAAGTGTCGGGCGTGTGTGTGAACCACTCGGTGACCGATGAGCCTCCAAAGATGCACTGTAGTGCCGAGGGGGGGGAATGGCTGGTGCCCATTGGGAAATGCCTGTGTAAAGCTGGGTACGAGGAGAAGAACAACACCTGTCAAGGTAAGAATTTGCAAGGGAAACTTGGCTCTGTGGTTTCGCAGAACACGCATCTTGGGCTGTATTCGGGTTTGCTCACTCATGCTACAAATAGTCTCACCGAAACCAAGGGACCTGGTTCTCACTGACATGAAAGTCTCATTCCACAGCTCTGCTAGTGTAAAGAAGGCTTTAAATCAGTGTTTCTTAAACTTTTTTAAGACCGAGGAACACCAAACAATAATTTTTTTTAATGAGGAACACCAAGGATTTTTTTGTTGAGGGGGAAAAAAAAGGAGGGGGGGGGGGCGGGGAAAAGTTATTGACCAAAAAAAAAAAAAGGTCACCTGCCCTTTTAAGGACGGCCATTTTGAATTCTGTTGTTCTCCACGGCACATCTCTGACTGCCTCGCGGGCACGCTGGTGTGCCTCGGAACACAATTTAAGAAACACTGCTTTAAATTCACTCCCACTTCAAGGACTCTTTCCTCTAGCAGAATGCAGCGAGTTTTGAGAATCTGGTCTAGTGTTCCTTGTCCCATGGTGTAACATGCTGTCATGTGAACTAGAGATCAGAATATGGTAAATTATAATGTATTAGAATGGTATGTATGTGTGTGTGTGTGTGTGTGTGTGTGTGTGTGTATATATATAATTTGAACTTGGGCATTTTCAGATATTTAAATGTTTAAAGGTTTGCTTTCTCTCTTCAGGACTATTGCGTAAAAGTGTTAGTTTGTTTTCAAAATGAAGATATAATTTTTTATAGGTAAATTAATACTAATGCCGCTCTTTCTATTTAGTTCTCTGTAAAAAGCAAGAAAAAAGAGGTTTCCTAAAATGGGAATTGTCTGCCTTGACTTGAAGTTGCTTTGCTACTGCGGGGCGCAACTTCCTAACGTTAAAGTAATAGCTTAGTCTCCGCTCTTGAAAAAAGTTCCCCACGTGTATAACTTTGCACTCGTGAACAGCCCACTGTTTTCACTGGGAGCATAAGCACATTTCAGGGTCGTGGGACTTAGACAAGAGTCACGAATGTTTAATGGAGGCTAAGAATCAAAAAGAGGCCTTCTAAAGAAACCTGATGTAACAAGAATTTAGAATTTGCTGGAACATTGCTGTATAATATGCTTGGTTTTTTTAAAATTTCACTTCAATTTTAAGTGTATATTAGGTGGTTTATTAGAAAACTATTTAGTGATAGCACAGAGAAAAGGCCATTTCAGTGCAATTTGTGCTAACTACGGGTTGAACCTCTTTAGTCCGGCACTCTTGGGACCTGACTGGTTCCGAATCAGAGAATTTTCCGGAGCATGGGAGGTCGATATTGTCTAGCAGCATTACCAATCCTTCCACTGCTTGCTGGGCTCTTAGAGGACATTTAGGAGTAAATTAGAGCTAAATAACAACACAGAACACTGAGCGCCAGGACTGGTGCTTGTAAACAAACTTTATGGGACTGCGGGAAACTTGGCCACACCCATGGAAAGTGGACATCCAGCTCACTAGCATCACGCCAGACCATGGATGTTTCTGGGCCAGAGCGCTCTGGACATGGAGGTTCAACCTGTAGTCAGTTTTTTTGCATTATTATTTGTAGATTGTAATGTGAATGCTTAAACTCCCTCGTCATTTGAAGACACTTGTTCTGGCTTTTGAGTTGCTGGCTGCACGTGCTTAAGGGTCTGTTGATGGGTCGTGTGGTTTTCCTTGGAGTGGACAGCCTAGGTTGAGTTTGCTTTCCTCCTGCCTGAGATGGGTGTGAGTTTGTCATGCGTTAAGAGACTAAGTGAGTTCTCAGTGGGTACGTGTCAAAGCAGAGTCCTGAGCATGCAGCTGCTCCGTTTCAGTCTTTGGGTGGAAACTCAGAGGTAACGGAGTCCCCTTTGGTGAGTCTCCTAGGAGGCAGCGAAGTTGATTTTTGGGGGAGCGGTGCTTCATTCTAAAGAAACTCTGCTTTCCCAAGGAGGTTCCTGTCCTTGAACATACCACAGATCCTGACAGACCGAGGCTGTTTGTTCCTCCCTTGCCCTGACAATGAATTCTCCATGTAGGGGCGAGATGTGCCCGACTTGGCACAAGAGCAACCAAACAGCCCCAGCCAAAATGGAGGAAATCTTAATTGCTGCAGGCCAGGGAATGTAGCCAGACGCCCGGGCAGAGACCTGCCTGTCTGCGAAAAATAAGGTGTCCGCCAAATAGCGAGCGTGGAGTGGCTATCACCTCTTCAGTCGCCCCAAGCTGCTGTCAGCAGCTGCCATGAAGATTAGCCAGATGAACCGCTACCGACTTGAAATAAACCAAATCCATGGGCCTGGCCTTGGCAAAGCTGGCCAAGGCCAGACGGAAGCTAGAGTCCAGTGTCACCTCTGGTGTGGGCACAGGGGTAGCATCAGGAAAAGAGTTGTGCCAGTGTGAACACTTTTATGCCAATGCAACTGTGTGTCACTATGGAGCTGTGATACTGCTTTCACTAAAACAGGGATGGGCACGATACAGCCCGTGGGCCAGATCTGGCCTACCAAGCTGTTTGATCTGGCCCACGGCTGCCCTGTCCTGCCCCCGGCCCTGGGTCAATGACTTCACGCATTCCCCTGCCCCCAGGTCTCGATTGGCCTGGAGGCAGGAAGGCGCAGGAAGTCTCTTCTCCCTATCAGGGGAGTGCAGCAACTAGAGGGAACCGCCCCTTCCTCCTGAGGCCCCGCCCCTTCCTCCTGAGGTCCCGCCCTTTCCCAGAGGTGGAGCAGGCCCACGACCACTACCCACAATTCAGGAAGTGCCTCCCCCCTGCAAAAATTATTGCCCACCTCTGCATTAAAGCCGCACAACACTTGGGTGTCGTACTAAACTCTAATTTCCCTTGCACGTCACTGGCATTTAGGGTCCCAAATAGCTTTGAGGATATTGGCCCAATTCTTGTTGAATTCAAGCGTTCTTAAATATCTCTGAGAATCTGGGCCTTAGGCACTTAAAATCCCCCTCCCTTCCTGCAAGCTTTAATTTAGGCTTGAGCTAGGCAGCGTATTTTGCAGCTGTACTGTGTAGGTTTGGGAGATCCCGGTGTGTTTCCAGCCTAGAAGACGCTGAATTTGTTTCTTGGAGTTTTCCCTCCAAAGAGCACATTCGCTGGGCCACAACATCTTGTCTGGACAATAGCAGGCTACCTTCTTTTATCAGCGGTGATGCCAATGTCGCTCCCCTGCCCAGGCAGATGGGAACAATCGAAATCCCTGCGGTGTACAAATCATTAATTGGCAATGATATCTTCCATTCATCATCTTGTCAGCAGGGTGCTTTCTGACGAAGGCACAGACCGCAACAGCCAAGCCGTGTGTATCCCTGGGGACATTCGGGTGACAGCTTTGACATGGCCTAATCTGGTTGTAGAATTCACTTATTATTTCAAATAACATGAGCCGTCAAATGGTGTTCATCTAACACGCGAAACTTGGATTTTACACCTCGTGCTACACGGGGGCCGGTTTATCGTCTGCTGTCGTGCGAGAAGCAGTGATCAAGTGCGACCACGTGGGAAAATGCTAGTGCAAAGCCCTGTGTGCAAGGTTCATTATTCATTTGAATAAATAACTGCACATGTTAATAATAAAATTTAAAGGCAACATTCCTTGTATACCGATAGTTCTTTTTGCAATATTGTTTGGACACCGTTTCTGACTGCAGGCTATTATTTTTGGCTCGTTCATAGTAGCCCTGTTCAATGGGGGGCTTAAAAACATCTCTGACAATAGTCACTTGCCTGTAATGCCAAGTTTCAATTGTGGGGGGTGGTATTTAGCCATGCCCCACACATCAGGGATTGCATTATATTTGGCAAAAGATCGGCTCCAAAGTTGGGATAAGTTGATGGTAGCGCCATTGAAATCAATGGAGCTTTGCAGATTTACACCCTATTATGATGTGGTCCAAATGACGCTTTCTAATCTTGTTTTTTCTTATTTTCCTCCTGCATCTGAATCTCTGTTTTTCCTGGGACTGCAAGTTTGGATATATGCACTGCATGCTCCCTATTGGGGGGACTTGCATGAGAAGGCCTTAAGAAGTGATTATATAAAAATCACACCTTTTGGTTCAGCAGATCTGTTCCCGGCGTGTGTTCAGCTCTGGCTTCCCATTTTAGTAACAAACAATATGGCTTTGCTTCTTTTTACTCTGCAGAGCCAACGCAGCTAAAAGGGAGGGAATTACTTTTCTGTCCTCCTTGGGTGCTGTCAGGAGAATTGCCCATTAAGTCGGGATGTAAAATCCGTTCAAGTGGCTAACTGGTTAAACATAATGTTTAACCGGTTACGTTTGAGTGGGGAACCTCAGGTCTGGGGGCCGAATGAGGCCCCTGGCTTGACTGGATCCAGCTGCCAAGGCTCAGGGCCCTCCCCTCCTCCTCCTCCTGGAATGAGGTGTAACAGGTAATTCGAACTAAGGACTTAGTTAGAATTACCGTTTAACTGCCGCGTGTAGCCGTGGGCAGTTAGTCCGGACTAGTGGCATTTAAAAATAGCGGCTGGACGGGAACATGCAAATAAAGCCCGGGATATTTAAATCCCGGGCTTCATTTGCAAGTTCGAATGCCTACATTAGCCTCCCTAGTTTGACCTAGGGGGCTAGTGTAGACATACCCTGAGTATCTGAAGATGGGGTAGTTAAAATGAAGCAGATAAGAATCAAAGTCAATTGACAGTATCCTTCCTGACATAGGAGTCTACACAAAGAGCTGGAAAAGTTGTTGGACCAGGGCCGAAATGCAGCCGCGGCCCCTTTAATTCCCGGGCTGCTCCCCCCTCCCTCCGCCCCAGCGTGTCCCAAGAGGCCTTCCATCGGGCGCCCGAGCCGGGCCTCAGGAAAAACAGAAAATACTATCTAAAATGTCTGGTATTTTCTGATTTTTTTTTTGACGGGATGGAAGGCCCAAATACCAGGCTGTCCGGTTCAATACCAGACACATAGCAACCCTATCTACCACTGGGAGGCAAGCACCGAAATATAGGGTTACCAGGTAGACCCCCCCAAAAAACTGGACACGCTTGATCGTGGGTGGGGACTGGCCGGGAGGGGGCGGGGCTGGCCGGGAGGAAGGGGGCAGGAAGCAGAGCTGGCCGGGGTGGGGGGTGCAGCAGCGCTGGCCAGGAGATCAGGAAGAGGAACGGGCCGGCGGGAAGCAGAGCTGGGAGGCGGTACAGGGGGGCTGGCCAGGGAAGATCAGGAGGAGACGTGGGGGAGAACCGGCTGGCCGGGAAGGCGGGGGGGGCTTCCGTCCGGTGCACAACCAGGAAAAATCAGAAAATACCGGACACTGCACATGTCCGGTATTGTCTGATTTTTTTTACCGGACAGAGAGCGCAAATACCGGACTGTCCGGTACAATACCGGACTGTCCGGTACAATACCGGACACCTGGCAACCCTACCTAAATACCTTTGAAAAGCTCGGCTTTCATCTGTGTTACGGGATCTTCTTTTCTGGTAAACATGGCAGGGAAAAAACCCAGCTTGACTTTCAGATCCCAGGGTCAATTTGCAAGGCTGCTGAGTAGAAAAGACTTTTTTTTTTTTTTACCAGTAAACTCTTAAGTAACCAGAATGGCAACAGTTCGCCTGCAGTGAACATAAGCCCCAGCCACAGGTTTCGTTGTAGAGTCACAAATATTGGAGAATGCAAGAAATGAAATGAATTGGAGCCCGAACGACCACAAGAATGAATAAAGAATTCAGAGGGCCACAAAGGGCCAGTTTCCAGTGTGTACTCCACAAGCCCAGCCTTGGCGCAAGGTTGAGCAAGGCAGTTGATGTAGGGCCCGCACTGCCTGGCGCTCGCCCAACTGTTCACTCACTGCCTTGGCTGGGAACCGCCCGCCATCTTGGGCCTTGCAAACTCTTCGGCCAGGCCTGGTACCGGATCGCTAAATGGCAGGAGACAGAGGCAAAAGTTGGAAGCCAAGTTTAGCCAGTTTGAAAAAAGGAACGCACTGCAATTATACCCTTGCAAAGGAAAGGAAGAAAATCGAAGGCAAATCTTCCTTCAGTGCCGTCTGTTACGAGAGAAGAACAGCTTTGGAAACGAATGGGGGACAAAGTGTGTGTTTTCGAAAGGAATAGCCAACCGAAGAAATGTTTTGTAGTTTAATTTTTGTACCACTGGGAATACTTAAGCAGCTTTATTTTCTTGAAATACAAGCTAACCCAATTATTATTTCATTGTTGCTAAGTCAACGCGCTCAAGCAATATTTTTCATCCAAACTTTTTTTTTTTTTTTTTTTTTTTTTTGCTTACTGTTCATTATTTCTGTTGAAATTCTTGCTAGTAGTTGCCAAGGAAGAAGTGGATTTTTAGTCAGAAACAAAGTCCTCAGCAAAAAAACAAACCTCGTGTTGACAAAGTTCTGCGCTGGATTTAATTAAAAGTCATTGACCAAGAGATCCAAATGCCCAGCGTTCAAAAGCTGACCCTCTGAATCCACTCCCATGTGAGTTTTTGTTGCTGGTTTTACTCGCAGGCCAAGCCAAGTTACTCCTCTCCAGCAGCCAGCGGTGCCGTTGGGGAACTGCGAAGGAGACTCAGCCAGAGATGGTGGCCTTTGCAGCTGCGTCGGAAGGAAGTGGGTGCAACGCAGCCGTGGTGTCGGAAGGCACAGTGCTTGTGGAGGGCTGAGGTAGATAGCTCGTGTGCAGTGTGCACGCGTTCCACGGGGGCAGAAGTTGGTCTGCTAATGAGCCTGCCCCTCTACAGCGGGGTGGGCAATAATTTTTGATGGGGGGGCACTCCAAGATTTTGGGAAGTGGTCAAGGGCCGCACTTTTCTATGCAGGGAGTGCAGGGTTTGGGACTGAGGTTGGGTGCAGAAGGGAGGTAGGGTAGGGAATTGGGGTGCAGGAGAGGGCGTGGGGTCTGAGGGAGTTTGGGTGCAGAAGGGAGGTAGGGTAGGGAATTGGGGTGCAGGGAGGGCGTGGGGTCTGAGGGAGTTTGGGTGCAGAAGGGAGGTAGGGTAGGGAATTGGGGTGCAGGGAGGGCGTGGGGTCTGAGGAATTTGGGTGCAGAAGGGAGGTAGGGTAGGGAATTGGGGTGCAGGGAGGGCGTGGGGTCTGAGGGAGTTTGGGTGCAGAAGGGAGGTAGGGTAGGGAATTGGGGTGCAGGAGAGGGCGTGGGGTCTGAGAGAGTTTGGCTGAGGGAGCGGTTGTGACCTGGGGCAGGGGATTAGGTTGCAGGGGGCAGGGAAGGATTCTAGCCTGGGGGAAGAGTGTAGGAGGGGCGCAGGGTCTGGGAGGGAGTTGTGACCTGGGGGCGGGTGTTGCAGAGGGTGTGCACGATGCCCTGGGTCCAGGCGGAGGTTGTGGCCTGGGGCAGGGAGTTGGGGGAGGGAAGGGCGAATGGCTGGGGTACCAGAGGCAGGCTCCGGCCATATAGGCAGGCACTGCTTCATTCTGGATTTAAAGTGCAGCTCACTCTTAAAGCTAAAGACGCTGAAGAATCCGGGAGTATTCCCATTTGGGACCACTCACGTGAGAGAGCCAAGCGAGAGTTTCCCCTCGAGGTCTAATGGAGAGCAAGCCAAGTCCAGCGGATTGAAAAAAAAAAAGTATTAATTGTTCTACTGGGAGGTGATTGCATAGCAAGGAAAAACAGGGGTGGAAATACCCAGTACATGGAAAATACTGAATTCAGAAATAGTGCCGAGCCTACAGGGAGCCCTGCGTTTCTCATTCATCCTTCTGGTGCGGTATGTTAGGGGCTCATATCGTTAGGCGCTGAAGTGCCTAGTTAATTTTGATTAGGCACACTCCCAACCCACATCCCAGTAGCTGTGCAGTTGGCTGTGTGGTGTGTATTATCCCCCTCCTCCCCCAAACAGGAAGAAAATGCCTTGCCTGCCGTTTTCCAGCCAAGGGGGCGTTATCGCCGAAGTGGGAATGGTTTGTTCTGTAGAGTCGTGTGCGCTCTGGGGTCGAGGCATTCCATAAAAGCAGGTGAGGGTTTTCCCGAAATCACGCTCTTATCACAGCGGGAGTGATAATATTGCTGTATTCTCTGTTTGTTCTGCACGTGAATAAGGGCCGGAGTTTAGCCAATGTGATTGGGATACGCACCATAAAGGAATGGCTCCAAGTGACTTTGAAGATCTTTCTCTTGTGATGGTGGCACACCCTAGTAGGAGAGATTTGGAGCCCTTCCTTTGCCTCATTTAGCCTTGTTTCATGCCATCTGATTCCTCTCCATCCACCTCCCAGGAGGACAATTAACCTCCCACCCCTACCTTGTTGTTATCCGTTGGATTAGAGACTGAACAAGATTACAATAGGTGAGGGAACCCAATTTGCTCACCAAGTTTGATTTGCAAATGTCATGTTTACTTCCTAATCAAAGGACTGTTTACAGTCTCCAAATTGGAGCCTTGTCCAGGCTTTGTGTGCATGTGTGTTCCCAGATAAACGGCTTATTACGGCTCTGAGGAGGACTTGAATGAAGGACTCCTGCTAGCAGCAGCTAGGGATACTTTAGAGAGTACTGTGGCACAGGGAGAGGCGAGGTGGAGGAAAACTCCATGTCAGTCATGGGGCCGCCCAGCTCCTACGACTCTGCCCTTCCTTAGTATTGCAGCGGCTTTGTTTAAAGTCACCGTTTTCGAGGAAAAAAAAAAATCTGACTCCACAAAATGTGTGCCCGGTATTAAAACCAGCGGGACGATTGCGTGCGTGGTGCGTCGCAAGGCAGTTTTCAGGTTTGTGCTGCTTATCCTTGTCGCAGCCGTTAATGCTTCAAATATAAAACTTCCTCTTTGCAGTAAGGGTGTACGGGGGGGCAGGTTACCCAGTAAGCTTCCCAGTAGTAGGTTAATTGGCTTCCGGACTGGCTGGAGCAGCCCCCACCTGTGCAGGGGCGGCCCGTCCATATAGGCGAACGAGGCGGTTGCCTAGGGCGCCAAGTTAAATGGGGCGCCAAATGGTGGCGCAATATCATTGAGGGGTTTGGCGGTGGGGGCGCCGATTGCATGGTTCGCCTAGGGCGCCTGTTGCTGGCAGCTAGTCTAGGGCCGCCCCTTCAACTGTGCCACGGGTCGGGGGCTGCTGCAGGCCAGCCGGGCCCACTGTACCATGCCATCAGACTCCTTTATGGCCTCTCTTTTTTTTTTTCTTGAGACCCCACACACACACACACACACTGCTGTCTCTGTATCTGAGGCAGCAGCACAGGGCAGCTGTTGGCTCTCCAGGGTTGAGGCTGGAGCCTGCATGTGAACATTAACCGGTAAGCCGAGGGAAATCGGTTAACCGTTTACATGGTTATACGCTCACATCCCTAATAAGTACCTCAGGATATGCTGGTCACTTCAGATTTTAATATTAAACCCAAGAAATGGTATTCCCCCTTTTTTTAAATATTGATGCGTTATTTGTACTGAAGAAATGCCTGTGAGCCTCCGTTCTGGCCCAGGATCAACTGGCCAGCTCCATAAACTACTGCTCTTTTCCAGTCCTGCCTCTATAGACAATTTATTCAGGGAAAAAAAGAAGCTTGAGGGGTTAGGACGTAAGGAGACCACATCTAGCAGGAACAAAGTACAGGGGAGATTACGGCAGAAAAAGACTCTGGAGGGGCAAGGGGGGGGGCAAAGTCATATCTTTTTATTGGACTAAATAATTGTATCAGTAGAGAAGCAGGCAGGATAGAATTACAGGTCCTATCTCAGAGCTGTTAGCAGGCAGATTTCTAGAGCAGGGTGAGATGGAAGAAAATTAAGGTCTGGTGAAGTCAGATTAATTCAGTGTGCCCTCGTGTACATCCCAGGTTTCACAGATGTACGTGAAAGTCTGGTAAATGTGGGGTTAACAGGCAGCACGAGGAGATCTGAGGACAATACAAGTATCCTGCAATTCCATGAAAATGGTTAGAATTTCCCCGACCTTTCGATGTGATTTTAATCCGAGCTTGCTGGAGTGGTTCTTGCGGAGGGGCCGGGAGCACACAAGGAGAACTGCCTGGGGAGGACGTCACAGCTCGGCCCACAAGGACGTGTGTGTTTTTATTGTCGACACAGTCATCTTGCCTCTCCCGTTCGGCTTATTCAGTTTCCTCGCTGCACCTTAGATGGAAGCTTTCTTGTTTTTGGGTTTTTTTTTTTAGGGGAGGGGTCTTTTCCTGCCCCTGCACAAAGCCTGGCCTCGATGATTTATTTATTTTTGTAAGCCTTTTCCCGAAGAGCTTTTACGTTATTTTCTGCCCTCGCCGTTCAAGCATGATTTAATCTGTCAAAACTAGTTTGCTTACCCGGGCCTGAGTGTCTTACACACTTGCACCAGAGCAGGGCGGGCGGTTTTCCTAGGCATACTCTGCCGCCCAGACAAATGAAGTGTCATGGTGGAGGGGGCTCGCTCTGGTGCCGTGACAACAGTAGCTGCCCCTGACAGAGCTGGCAGTAGGGAGTGGAGACAGCGGTAATCAACCAACAGACAGATCTGAGGTTGGTGTCTCTCTCCTCCCTCCACCCCCACCCTCCGTCCACCACCACCACCACCAGGAGCACAGGCGAGCTTATGCTTGAGAGACTTAATCGGTCATTCATGTGAGAGAGGAATTGAGGCCGGGAAGGAGAATTTCATTAGAATCAGCAAAAAAAGAGACTGGCCCACATAGAACCCCCTCAGAAACAACACCGGGCGTTCATACTTGACATTTATCCACCGGCTATTGTCATGTTTGCTTGAATGGAGGATACTATAGCAGTCTATAAAATCACGAATATTGTGGCGAAAGAAAATAAGGAAGTGTTATTTAATCCTTCACATAACACAAGAACCAAGAGTGTCGTGAAAGGAAATTAATAGGGAACAAACATGAGGAAGCACTTCACACAATGCATGGTCAACCTGTGGAACTCCTTGCCAGGTGATGTTTGGAAGGCCAAAATTATAACTGGGTTCAAAAAGAGTTAGATAAATGCATGCAGGCTAAGTCCATCAGTGGTTATTGGCCAGCATGGTCAGGTATGCAACTCCATGCTTAGCATTTCCTTAAATCTGTGACTGCCAGGTCTAGATGACGAATGGCTGGGTAATTTTCCTGTTCCGCTCATTCCCTCTGGAGTCTCTGGCAGTGGCGACTGCTGAAAAATAGGATGCTGGGCTAAGTAGACTACTGGTTTGTTGTAGCATATACATTCTCATCGTTTTAGGATAGCTGGTGTTTGGGAGTGCAAGTCAGGCAGGCGGCTGTCTTGGAATTTGGTAGCCAATCCACTTGTATTGGATTTATGCTTTTAAAATTTTTATCAATGTCTGTTTTTAGTTTGGCACCGGTGGGGCTGTTATGAGTTTCTCCATGCACAACTGATCGATTAGTAATGAGGCAACTGCTGTGCAAAGCCCAGAAAGAAGTGAGAAAGCAATGGCTGAAAGGCGGACATAAGACCTTGATAGATTTTGTTCTGGGGTTTCACGTGGTGGTTTTGATCCGGCGGTTGCAGACAGTCAGCTCACTGTACAAGGGGAACCGTGTCCACGGAAGCAGGGGAAACGCTCCCTGTTAGCCCCTTTGTCATCCCTGGAAGAGTTTAGGTGTTTTTTTGTTTTTTTTTTCATTCTGCCCCTAGACATCTGGGTGTAACTCCTGGTCCTGTAGGACTTCAGGAATTTGAGTGGAGATGCCAACACTGAGCACAGACTGTGGGCTCTGCAGCAGGCCCCCTCACTCAGCAAACGGTTGTATTGCCTGCATGTAAGGAGGTTCATGAGAGCAGCTTTTAATATGGCAATATACCTATCTCATAGAGCTGGAAGGGACCTTGCGAGGTCATTGAGTCCAGTCCTCTGCCCTCATGGCAGGACCAAGCACCAGCCCTGACAGATTTGCCCGAGATCCCTAAATAGCCCCCTTAAAGGCTGAACTCTCAACCCTGGGTTTAGCAGGCCAGTGCTCAAACCATTGAGCTCGCCCTCCCCCCGCACTTGGCCCTTCTCCAGGGGCCACCTCAGTCTCTCCCAAACCATTTCTCATGACTTCACTCTGACGGCCTCAGGGCCCGCGCTGTAGGGTGTCGAGCCCCATCCTGGCCGTGGCTCGTAGCCCCAGTGACTGAGAGAGGTGCTCTAGGGAAGGGGGCTTCACTCCAGGAGGACAGAGTCAGTGGGGACCCCTTCTGGTTACACACAGGATGGTCAGAGCTCCCCTTATCTGAGGGAAGTCAAAAGTGGGTCCATGCGATTTCTCCCATCCCACCTGTGGCTCGCTTTTGCGGCTGTGAGTGCACAAAGCCTCTTGGCGTGTGGTCCCCAGACCGTTCCATCCACAGGCTCTTCGTAGGCTCCAGGAGAGTGGACTGGATGTAGCGTAGCATTGATGGACCGGATCACAGCAGAGGCCCGTCTAATCCAATATCCTCTTAGACCAGATGCTTCAGAAGAAGACCATAAGAACGGCCGTACTGGGTCAGACCAAAGGTCCATCCAGCCCAGTATCCTGTCTGCCGACAGTGACCAGTGCCAGGTGCCCAGAGAGGATTGACCGAAGACAACGATCAAGCGATTTGTCTCCTGCCCCCTTCTCCAGCCTTTGGCAAACAGAGGCCAGGGGCACCATTCCCTACCCTCTGGCTAATTGCCTTTTATGGACCTAACCTTCATGAATTTATTTAGCTTTTTTTTAAACTCTGTTAAAGTCCTAGCCTTCACAGCCTCCTCTGGCAAGGAGTTCCACAGGTTGACTACGCGCTGTGTGAAGAAGAACTTTCTTTTATTAGTTTTAAACCTGCTACGTATTAATTTCATTTGGTGTCCTCTAGTTCTTCTATTATGGGAACAAGTAAATAACTTTTATTTATTCACCCTCTCCACAGCACTCATGATTTTATAGACCTCTATCTTATCCCCCCTCAGTCCCTTCTTTTCTAAACTGAAAAATCCCAGTCATTTTAGCCTCTCCTCATATGGGACCCGTTCCAAACCCCTAATCATTTTAGTTGCTCTTTTCTGAACCTTTTCTAATGCCAAAATATCTTTTTTGAGGTGAGGAGACCACATCTGTACGCAGTATTCAAGATGTGGGTGTACTATGGTTTTATACAGGGGCAGTAAGATATTCTTTGTCTTATTTTCTATCCCTTTTTTAACAATTCCTACCATCCTATTGGCGCTTTTTTCCTTCCAGAGGCCCCCCCCTTTGACAAGATACAATCTGACCTCCTGAGCAATGCTTCTCGCTTGCGTCGCTCTAAACTTGATCGACTCCAGACACCGCCCCCGGACTCTGTGGAAATGTGGTGGGGTTGAGTCAAACGGCACATGTGAGGAGCACACAAAAACAGGAGCTCCCGAGCAGCCTCTCCTTGTGTGACAGGCTCCAGTTCCCCATCTTCCGCCGTGTGATTGCCAGATGCCACTGGGAAGAGCATCGGGACGCTTTCAAATTGGCCTTATTGTTCCATAATTTCTTGCTGGCGTACAAGGTTAATTAGTACCATGGGCAAAATGCATTATTCATTGCGGTAATCAAGCTTTTATTCGGCCGGGGCCTTTATCCGCAGCGAACGGTTTTGCGTCCAGTAACAAAGCCTTGTCATAGTTAAGCCAGTTGAGTCGCGTTTGCAGTAGACAACATGCATTGCCTGCTTCACGTAGCCTGAAAATAGCCCTTCAGACGTCAAAGAGGGGATGTGGCTGTAGGGTTGAATTAGAGATGGAAAATCCCGTTTAAAATTTAACCGGGCAACTGCGTCATGGGGGGGACAGGCCATTGAAACAGCCAGGGGGTGCTCCAGTTGGGCTGGGCAGGGCCCACCCCACCACACCACGGACAGAGGGCTTTTGCTGGCCAGGACGGGACGGACCTGCCATACCACTCTGAGGATGGGGGCTGCTTCAGCTGGGCCGAGCACCAGTTACTGGTAAGCGCCACTCAGTAAAGGAGATGTTTACGGGGTAACTGGTTAATTGGTGACCTGTTTACATCCCTAATTTGAATGCTGAATTTCTTAGGGGGTGGAGCAAAGGTCTCCTAGAGAGCGTGAAATACAAGAATCACTTATTTAATGGCACCATTCTCTTCATTTGGGGCCGGATGCTCACCCGCTGTAAATCAGTAGCACTCGGCTGAGGTGAACGGGGCAAAGTTGATGTACACCAGTGGTGGATCTAGTGATGTGTTTGCAGGAGCATCTTACTGTGGTTGAAAGCTACAAAGTTCATGTTGTTACTGGTGCATGTTGGCTGCAGATGGCTTTAAAGCCTGGTTTTCTCTCTCTCTCTCTCTCTGTGTAGGGGGAATCACATTTTCTCTCTCTTTGTAGGCAACATAATCACTTGTTTAGTTCAGAGGTCAGGCAATCAGCGTTCCCTGACACCAGTATGGTATGGTGAGTCATCCACCGGCCGGAATGTTACTACGTTGTGATTCATCTGATCCTTCCTTCCTCCAGAGGCAAAGCACTTTAACTCTGTAGGATTCTGCGACCTTCCCTGAACCTGTCGCCAAGCCTCCGAGTCCTTTCCTGCGCCCGGAGAGCGGGGCGCTGCAGGGTTTGGAGTGCCTGGAGTCAGCGGCATCCGCGCCTGCTCCGTGCCCAGCCGAATCAAGCCCCGTGCTTGATCTGGTCGTGTCCCATTTCTGACATGCGGTTGCCTTCCTGGGGGCAACACGAACTGTGCTTTTCTGACTGAGCGCTGCTCCGGCCAAACAGAACACAGTGTTCCCTGGCATTGGCATGTGCAAGCCAGTAGCCGGTAATTACTTCTGATGAGAGTGAGTGGTGGTGTGGGTTGTATGGTGGGCGCACTTAGAGGCTGCAGCTGAGGTCAGGGCCCCATTGTGCGTAGGGTTGCCAGGTGTCTGATATTTTCGCCTCCTGTCCAGTAAAAAAAATTCAGCAATACCAGACACCTAAAACATCCGGTACTTTCTGATTTTTTCCCGGCCAGGAGGCGAAAATCCTGGGCTGTGCGGCTCAATATGGAGGCAGCCTGGCAACCCTAGTGCTTACCGGGTTCCACAGGGGAACTATCCGGCCCCACGCAGGGAGGCAAAATGGCGGGCCAAAAAGCTTCACCACGCATTTCTTAAAGGGACCACGCTGTTTTTTTTCTTAACTCTTGGGGGGCCTTTTTCTTTTTTTTTTTTTTTGCTTCGGTATTTTTTCTGAAACCATCTGGCAATCCTAATTGTGCGAGGTGTTTACGGGCCCCGTTGTGCATCGTGAGTGACTGTCACTGTCCTTGCTCCAAAGAACGAGCAGTCAGAGCCATCCCTATGCATACATGGACGTGTAGGGACACCCAAAAATGTGGGGCACCTCTGGGACAGCAAATGGGGCTGCAAAGTTGGAGCCCCTAATGATGGTGATGTGACCATGCAAATCCTGGTTTGGGGGTTAGTTTCCTGGCGGCTGCTGTCGCCGGTTCCTGCTTGGCCAGAGGCTGCCTGAGCAGGGCTTCCTGCTAGCTGGAGCAGTTCTGACTCCCAGCAAGCCCCCTGCTGGAGTCTCCCGAGTAAGGTGCTGTGGGGAGAGCCTAGGGTGGCCTGGGGTTTGGGGAGAGAAAAGTCCGGTGGAAGGAGTATGTGAGGGGAGTGTGGACCCATATTTTAGGGGCAGCCCTGCTTACATTCCAAATGGGTACAGGTTGTAGGGGTAACTGAGGCGCAGAGAGGGGCTGTGGGGTGCCCCACATCACACAACAGGTCAGTGGAGGAGCTAGGAATAGACACTCCCCCCCATGCCTCTGATGGTCTCACTGAGCAGATTAACCCAGGTGCAAGTGCTCCACTAGACTTCGTGCCTGCGTTTAACAAGCCTTTGGTCTTGTTCTCTCTTCGTATCGTGGTGAACACAAAGCAGCGATGTGCAGCGGGCACCACTGCCCTCAGGGACGGGGGAAGACGTTGGCACTGATGTCGCTGGAAGTTTGGAATGAGTAAGTGTAACCACCAGTGGGTGGATTCGAACCGGGGATCTCCGGAGCTTTGTATAGGAGCCTCTACCCTGTGAGCTAAAAGCCAGCTGCCTCCCAGCCCCTGCTGTAGAGGTCTCTTGATCTTAGCTGTTGCGGTGGTGTAGGTGCCACTACGTTGGTCACACAGGGGCTATCTACACTTCAAAGCTTGCGCTGAGTAATATGCAAATGGGGCTAAGTGTGGAATATCGCCGAGCCTCATTTGCATACCTAATGAGCCACTATTTTTTCAGAAGAGCTCTTGCGAAGAAGGAGCGTCTACACTGCCTTCTTGCGCAAGAAAACCTCTTGCGCAATGCCGTTACACCTATTACTTTTCAGGAAGAACGGCATTGCGCAAGAGGGTTTTTCTTGCGCAAGAAGGGGCAGTGTAGACGCTCCTTCTTGCGCAAGAGCCTCTTCTGCAAAAAATGGTGGCTCATTAGGTATGCAAATGAGGCTCGGCGATATTCCACGCTTAGCCTCATTTGCATATTACTCGCACAAGAAGCCGCGAGTGTAGACATAGCCCCAGTGTCTGGGTTACATAAGGAGCCCAGAATTTGACCGTTTCATGTGGCCTCTATTAACGGGCCCTCTTCTGCGGGCGTCTTTCTGCGTTGGTGGTGGTGGAATTTGCAAGAATGCTGCATATTCAATGCTGCAGGTAAATAATCTCCAGAAATCCTGACTCATTTCCTGACTGCTTGGCTCGTTTTGCATGTGTATTGTTTCCATTTGCTGAGTTTCCTTCTGATGGAAACAAAGGTCTCCAGTGAAATGAGCTGACCGGGGCTAGGAGACAGCAGTTTTGGTGTGTGTGTATTCCGGGAGGATGGAATGTCGAACATGCAACTAAATGGCTAGATGGGGAAAACGGGATCTGTGCAGGATGAAGAATAGAATATCTTTCTTTTCTTCCATTTTTCAGTCTTACAGGAGCTACTAATTCTCAAACAGGGTTTACGGGGCTCTAACAAAAGCCATTGTCATGCCAAAGAATAGCTGCGGGGTTTTTTTTTGCAATCCTGGAATTTGTATCTGTTCTTAAACATTGGGGCTGTTTTCATGAGTAAATCTTCCTTTTCTGGACAGGAGATGGGGGAGAGAAAGGTTTGAAACACTGCAAGGAAGAGGCTCGTGGTGCCAAACTGACAATCTAGTCCAAAAGGAGGAGTGAGGGCTGTCTTTTTCTCTTCCCCACAAATGAACGCACATTGATTTACAGCTAACAAGCATGAAACCATCACGGTTTGGCAAGTCTGACTTGAAGCAGGTGTCCTATCAGCTTTGTACGCAGCGATGGTGTCATTCAAACTGAGGAACCTGTGGAGCAAATGGAGATGTCAGATGTTTGCATCCTGAAATACCAGGTCTACCTTGGTGTTGGCAGTGGTGTACATGTGACCAAGGGGCTGTGCCGTTGTTTATTCTCTGAAATGGATTCACTTTTAGCAATAAAACTGAGGGTGCTCTGGTAGGCTGATCGATCCAAGGGGGAAAAGCCTCCCCTCCCAGCCTCCAGAGCAATCGGAACGAAGACTCGTTTCTAATATTCTAGGACTCCGAAGCGGGCTTTGTGCTTCATAAACACCTAAGCCAGCAGATCCTTGTCTCAAAGAGCACCATGTGTGAATCAACGCGGCGCATCAGACCCGCCTCCCAGCGAAATGATCGACGTGTTCTTTGGCAGGCATCTTGCGGACGGCACCATTTTCGTCGTTTCTTTCCTTCCTTCCTCTTGTTGCCTCGACTGAATCCGTGATGATTAATGGCGGGATTTCCAAAGCCACCAGGTGTGCAACTCCCATGGACTTGTGCAACCCACGCACCGAGTGTGGGTCACTGTCCCATGCAGTGGCACCTAGACCACTTACAGCAGGAGAGATAAGAACAAGGGAGCTCTACAGCCTGAACTGAGAGCCCTCTGGCTTTTAGCTCAAGTGGTAAAGGCACCTACACTAAGCTCCAAAGGTCCCAGGTTCAAATCCGCCCGATGAGTGGTTACACTTGCACTGAGCCACTTTTGAACGTCTCCATCCTTACACGTATTGCAATGAATTTTCATGGCTGGGTGGATAAAAATAAATGCCTCCAATCCATAGTTTGGCCCTGAAATACAAGCTTCTATGAGTTTATCGTTCTTGCTTTTGACACCTTGCTTGGAAAACGATGGTCTGTAATCATCTCAGGGCAGCACCACATTGTCTTTAAGGGAGGGGTGAATTAACCATTCCAAAGACACAGTCCTGCTCTTCCTGAAGTCCATGGGAATTCTACTATTGACATCGAGGGGAGTTGGATCAAGCCCTTAATCGTTATATTGTTCCACAGTTGTTACTTTTTATTGCTTTGGAGACTCTTGGATGGATCAGCTTGCTAGAAAGCCATCAATGTTATTGGTACTAGCAAGTCCCCATCTGAGAAGAACAAGCAATAGTATATCACCCAGCTCCTTTTTCGGATGGACTAATTAGACTTGTTCGTATATGATAAAATAGCCCTTTTCATCAGTAGACCTCAATTACTGTACAAAGGAGGTCAGTATCATAGAACCACAGAGATGTCGGCTGCGAAGGACCTTGAGAAGCCCTCAAGACCAGCCCTCTGCCCTGAGGCAGGACCAAGCACCGTCTAGATCAGGGCTACTCAACTTTGGAAGCCCCGGGGGCCACAGTGATTCTCACAGCACATGCCGAGGGCCGCAACTAAAGTGTGGCTGCATGTACATGCAAATAGCTTCTTTCATTCTGATGGGCATGAATACAAGGATTAAGGCAAGACTACACAACACGCAGGCAAATCGGTTGTGCTGATATTAATAAAAGGCAATATTTACCCCATTTCCACCCATATGGCAGCACTTTTAATGAGCAATGACAGTCCAGGAATTTAACTATTAAAACGCATCTCAACAGAAGGCCGTTATATTGACTACCATTTTTGTTCTGGCTCCCACCCGCGGGCCGCAAACAAATGGGCCGCGGGCCGCATGCGGCCCATGGGCTGCGTGTTGAGTAGCCTTGATCTAGATGATACCTTTGTGGCGAGGTGTTAGTTATATACCTTCTGAGGACTAACACAGCTATTTGTTGTGTTGGACACCTGGTCGACAAGCTGCTTAAGCACTCGAGTCGTCCTGTCAAAATGGCTCAGTTTACACACGTGCTTAAATTGCTGAATCAGGGCCTTCGTGGAGCTGGGAGAAGTCTGAAGCTGCAGGTTGTCAGGGAAAGCAGAAGAAATGATTGGGACTAGGGATGCTAAATATTGGTTAACTGAATAGTCGATTAACGTCATGAATTCGTATCGGTTACTTGACTATTCTGTAGTCCCTGGGGCTGGCAGCCAGTGCACTCTGGCCCCGTTCCCAGGGTGCCAGGTGGGAGCCGGTCTGTGAGGGGAATCAGTTTAAAACCCAGCTCCCCTCGCGGACCGGCTGCCTTTCTCCCTGCGCTGTTGCCTCACATACAGAGGCAGTAGCTTGAGGTGGCAGCAGCCCCGGTCCGGGGAGTGCGGTTGAGCTCCCGGACCCGGTGCGAGCCGGAACTGAGCTGGGCTACTTGCCCACCTGGCTCCTAATACACTTTAAGTGCAGAGCCGCAGCGGGGATAGGTCCCGGACCAGGCATGAGCCAGGACTGAGCTGGCCTGCTGGCCAGCCTGCTAAAAATTTGCCAGCAAAGGGGGTGGGGAAATGCGTGTAGTCTATACTATAGCATTAACCTTTATACTTTTGCTTATCCGTTAATCGACTACACTATTACATCCCTAATTGAGACAGAGAAAAAGAAATGAATGTGTCTGTAGCGTGAAATGGGGTTTGTAGGATGAAATGCTGTCCCCCCCGAAGTCAATGGGAATTCTGCTGTTGGCTTAAAAGTAGCCAGAAATGTATGGGTACTTTGTGTGCCATGAGACTGCAGATCCAGGGACACTTTTTACTGGGTAAGTAATGCAAGAGGCTGTAGAATAACATAGATTTATTGCATCAGTAGCTCTTTTATAATATCCCGCAATGTTTGAGATTTAGAATATACTCAATGTCCTATGTAAATTCCACTGCGAAGGGAGTACGACACTGTTACCAAGCCTTAAGGAAGGATTGTTGGGTTTTCTCTTTTGTGCTGAGTTCTTACAAACTGGAAAGGATGATTTGAAATCTATTTTATACGCTATCTACTTATTTCCCATCTCCTTCAAGAAAAAGAATGAAAGTGGATCAGTCCTTTACAAGCAATCGGCCACAATTTGTATATGCTGTAAGAATATGGCTAGATCGTCCCTTTGAATCTGAGGAGAGAAAAGCACTTGATACCTTCATGCAAAATTGACAATCCACTGTTTAAACAAAACCTCTCAGACTTGTCGTTCGCGCAGGAAAAAGACTAGCAAGTGAAGATGCAGCATGGGTATAGCGTAGGTAAAAGCAGTGCACGTCCTTAGCTGCCAGGGCAAGAGTTTTACCTGCATTATGGATATTACCCTGGAATGTCATTTTGTGAGACAAGGTAATAATCAGACCATATATGCAAAAATTGACATCTGCTGGTGGGTTTCTTGAATTTACCAGGCTTTGTGGTGCTGAAACGCTCAACAAAGTGATTTGAATTATGCTCTGACACAGTTGTGCTTTTCTTAAAAAAGCTACAGACTGAATTTGTTAGCCATACATGTTGTTAATTTGTTGAAATATATAGATTGTCACCATCAATGTTTTTTAATACCTTGCAATAGATTTAGTGCTGAGACAGGTGAGGCAAATTTACTGTTCTGTAACTATAATTCTCAAGTGTTCTTCGTTTCAAGGGCCACTGCTTACTTTCATCCCTCCAAAAAGCAAGCAAGTGGTCAGGTAGCACTTTATAGACTAACAAAACATGTAGATGGTATCATGAGCTTTCGTGGGCACAGCCTACTTCTTCAGATGACTGGAGTTATGATTAGAGGATAAGGAAATTCGAAATAAATAGTTTTTATTTATTTATTATAAATTATAAATATAGTTGCTTTACATCTATTAGACATCTCTCAGGGATGGTCTAGATGGTGCTTGGTCCTGCCATGAGGGCAGGGGACTGGACTTGATGACCTCTCGAGGTTCCTTTCCAGTTCTAATGTTCTAGGATTCTGTGAATCTACACCACTCTGGCGTTCCTTCACAGTTCAAAATGATATACATCTGAAATAAAGAGCCAGGAACCCGAGCTGACCTTTACATTACTCTTGGTTGCTATGTGTACTGCGGTAGCTTCAGGGCGTGCTGGTCACGCCTCCGGACTCTGTGGTGTTAGGTGGTATACAAACTCCGAACAAAGAGAGAGATTCTGACCCAAAGAACTTAGGGTTGAACCATGAGTCCTGCATGAATAATTCCTTTATGCCCTTCATTTCAGGTCTTTGTCACATGCGGGGTTCTATCTTTGACCCTTGGCCGATGGCAGGGCCTATCTCTGTATCATTCCACGCTATGGTTGTTTCCTCATGCTTCTGTATTTGTTCTCTTGGGCCTTTCACACACTGATTTCTAACAGCATTAAACTAAGCTGTTGTGCGATGGTTTTCAAGTGTGTGGTTTGCTCCTAAGCATCCTTCCACTTGTAGAATCCCAGGGCTGGCAGAGACCTCAGGAGGTCATCGAGTCCAGCCCCCTGCCCAAAGCAGGACCAACCCCAACTCAATCAGCCCAGCCAGGGCTTTGTCAAGCTGGGACTTAAAAACCTCTAGGGATGGAGATTCCACCAGCTCCCTAGGGAACCCATCCCAGTGCTTCCCCACCCGCCTAGGGAAATAGTTTTTCCTAATATCCAACCTAGACCTCCCCCACTGTAACTTAAGACCATTGCTCCTTGTTCTGCCATCTGCCACCACTGAGAACAGCCTCTCTCCATCCTCTTTGGAACCCCCTTCAGGAAGTTGAAGGCTGCTCTCAAATCCCCCCTCACTCGTCTCTTCTGCAGACTAAATAAACCCAAATCCCTCAGCCTCTCCTCATAAGTCATGTGCTCCAGCCCCCGAATCATTTTTGTTGCCCTTCACTGGACTCTCTCCAATGGGTCCACATCCTTTCTGTAGTGGGGGGCCCAGAACTGGATGCAATACTCCAGATGTGGCCTCACCAGAGCCGAATAAAGGGGAATAATGACATCTCTGGATTTGCTGGCAATGCTCCTCCTAATGCACCCCAATATGCCGTTAGCCTTCTTGGCTACAAGGGCACACTGTTGACTCATATGCAGCTTCTCATCCACTGAAACCCCCAGGTCCTTTTCTGCAGAACTGCTGTCTAGCCAGTCGGTCCCCAGCCTGTGACAATGCTTGGGATTCTTCTGTCCCAAGTGCAAGACTCTTGTCCCAAGTGCATTTGTCCTCGTTGAATCTAATCAGATTTCTTTTGGCCTAATCCTCCAATTTCTCCAGGTCACTCTGGACCCTAACCCTACTCTCCAGCATATCTATTTCTCCCCTTAGCTTAGTGTCAGCTGCGAACTTGCTGAGAGTGCAATCCATCCCCTCATCCAGATCATTAATAAAGATGTTGAATAAAACCGGCCCCAGGACTGACCTTTGAGGCACCTCGCTTGAAACCGACGGCCAGCCAGACATCGAGCCGTTGATCGCTACCCATTGAGTCTGACAATCTAGCCGGCTTTCTATCCAACTTACAGTCCATTTATCCAATCGATACTTCCTTAACTTGCTGGCAAGAATACTGTGGGAGACCACATGTAAAGCTTTGCTAAAGTTGTGGTATGTCATCTCTTTCTTCTTTATAGACAGCCTAAGTTAGAGAATGGTCCAACAATTTACAACAGTTAAATCTATCTATTTAGAGATGCAAGCACTGGATTATGATGAGTGAATCAGGACAATGCATGTGTTGGGGCTGATGGGTGTTATGGTATGGAGTGCCCTCTGCCAGATGGCCTGGAGGGGTTTTCTGGGTCTCGGGAACCCATTGTCTTTGAATGACACCTTTAGCTGCTGTTTCATATACTAAGACATTCTGCAGGTGATATTTCAAATCCATCTATAATTATCAAATGCACATCTGCTTTCTTGTCCCCTCCTACTCGGCCTCTGCGTCCTAGGCATCCAGTGATCCAACCTCCCTACTAAACCACTTCATTTGTTGCCCTGGATCCTTTTCTCCTTCTGTCCCTCTTTCACACTAGCCGCCCTAGTTTTGGACTGGTCTCCTTCTGCATCAAATAACCACCTCCATTCCATTCAAATTCCTCCTTGAAGTGCCCTCTTTCTGTGGAAGCTCTCTGTGCTATTGCTCCCAGGGGAATTCTACATTTCATGTCCCCCGCAGATTTCATGTCCCCCGCAGAGTTTTTTGCTTCCCTGCAGAAAAAATGACTTTCTGACAAGGAAGCAAAGGGAAGTCACAAGAGTGGTCATGTGCCTCAGCACAGGTGTACCCTTTAGGGTACCCGGGGGTCTGGGAAGTGGCTGTGGATACTGCCAGGTCAGACCCACCCCCCCTTCTGCCCAAACCCCATGCAGCTGGACCCCTTCCCGTGCCATGTCTCACCCATCTACCATCAGAACCCTCCACTGACAAAAGACTAGCTCACCAAACCAGATTTTGAAAAATGATGGTTCATATACTTTGTGTCTGGCACCTTTATAAAAACAAAACAAAATACAGACAATCAAAACAACCATCCACTGTGTATTTAAATCAGTTCTTTGTCTCACCGGCTGAAGAGAGTCACGCTAGAACAGATATTCAAAGCTCCTTTTCTAGCCGAATTGTAATGAAATATGTAGAAGAACAATGGACTAGAAACTTTTTTTTTTAATCTGTTGAAAGCAAGAGAGAGAGAGAGAGAATTTGGTTTTAACAAGGCTAAAAAAACTCACTTGGGAGTGGGGACATAAAAGGTTAATTGGTTAACCGGTTATCTGGTAAGCTTTAGGCTTACCGGAATGCTAACTTGGTAACTGGTTAACTGGACAGACAGCAGCATGGAGCTGGCTGGCAGGAACGTCATGAGGTTAGGGCCGCATGCAAGGCTGCATAGAGAGCAGGCGGGACCCGGTTGCACCGTAACAGCCCTAGACCCAGATCCCAGACCTGTCTCCCACAGTCCTGCTCCCAGTGGACCCAGATCCCACAGGAATAGTAAGTTCCCCCCGCCTTGGCTTCCCTGCCCCCACCAATGGTTAACCACTTAAACGATATAATTTTAATAGTTTAAACGGTAAACTGTTTGGATCAATATTTACACCCCTACTTGGAAGTTTTTTCTGTTCACTCTGGCTGCATTTCTGCTTAGAAATGAAAGTCTAGCAGAAAGACCCAAATGTGCATGGTACACTGAAAACAAGTCATGCTACTGTTTGGAATAATCCAGCATGGGGAGGTTTTGTTGGCGGTGAAATCCAAAATAGCATGGAGAAATCAAGATTGAATATGAATGTTGAAAACGAGCAGGGAGGACGGGCGAGATGCATAATCATATCAGGATATTTTTAGTTCCTCTTATCAGAAGGCTTTCCTTGATCAGAAACTCTCCCCATGAATTTCTGAAAGCAATGCTTGTCTTGGTCTTTGTTTTCATGGGAAGTAATGAACTGAACACAAACTGATTTGTTTCGAGAAAGCTTCTGTGCTACTAGCTAGGGACATAAAGAATTTATGCTGAAAATGTGTGTCGCGAACCAGAATTATGTACTACTCATGGTTTTCCTATCAACCCATCCACCAACCTCTGCTTTTCTCTGGGGCAAAACTTGGGGGAGGGGGAAGATGGACATTAACATCTCTAAAAGGTATATTAAGTGTCTTAGGAGGAAAATAATAGTCTCTTTGATCAGCTGTTTATTCAAAAGAATGCTGGTAGGTGTTCAGTCGGTAAGACAATAGTTCATCACCCCTCTGGATATAGGGGAAATAAGAGTGGAAAAATGCAGAGAGGATCTAGGGTGTGGGCTGAGTAGAGCTAAGGAGGAAGAACAGCTAAGTCTGAGGGGGAATGTTTGGGCTAAATATTGGGCTACCATATTGTTAATTTGTTCGTTAATACAGACAAACCCCAGGAAGGGGATGAGCTTTTGATGTTGATCATTGACTGGTCTTTGTTTTACAGTAGATTTAGGAAAGGTACCTGACCTCAGTAATGTAAGCCCTTCTCCCCTATTCTTTGTGTATGGCTTGTCTCCTAGAAAATGAAGTCCGAGACTAAGCAGTTTAGGTGATGGGCAATGTGAAACTGAGGATTTTTCCACTTAGGATTGGTGGGTCCAATTTACCTCAAGTCAGCAGTGACCAGAAGGTGCTACTATTTGGTAAACTATATGGGATTATTTTGGGGTGTGAATGGGGTTGGCGGTTTCTTAGGTTTTTTCCTAGTTGACGGACACCATATCCCAATATTGTCAACCCCAAATGTGCCCATGTAATGAGTCAGGCACCCCAAAATCATGAGACTGGCTTAAAATCTCAATGTCTTAAAAATTAGTAAACGTGGGATTATTTTTATTTGCCTTCTGGTTTGGGGGAATTTAGGCATTGGATATTCAAGCTCTTCTCTGAAAGTAGCAGGGCTAGAATCTTTCTTTGTTTTAAAATGAAATCGGAGAGTCTCTACAATCACATAGTTCCAAGGGCTTGGAAAAACGTTAGGAAAAACACCAACTAAGGCAAGACCTGAGAGAATGGGCAATTGTGATAACATTTACTATCACATTTGGACACTAATTTTATCACCCCTAGTTATGGGGACTGATGGGAGAATTGTTGGTATAAATTCTATGGCCTGTATGATGCAGAAAGTCCGACTAGATGCCCGTAATGATCCCTCACGGCTTGAAAACTGATAAATAATTGGCATCCTTAAGGTCATTCAGAAGACAGGCTAAGGAACTAAATGAGCCTGAAGACTGAACTGACTTCCCTCTTCTAGAAGTGGTCCCCAGCAGTGTGTTTAGATAGAGGGCCATAGATTGGAATCTACACTGCTGTTACCTATGCGCATATATATAATATTCTCCAAGGACAAGGGACTTCATTCTCTAGGGATCTCAACCTGCCGTTTTTTTGGCCAGCACTAAATAATTTAAAAAATAAGTTCTTATCCAGGCTCTGGTAAATTATTTAAGATCAATACACTGTGCGTATTCTTGTTTCCTTAGAGATGCTTACGATGAAACGTCGTACAACGTTACACTCCGAGTGCTCATTATGCGAAGTTTTCACAGATGGCAGCATACCGACTAACACATTAGTGGGGGGCTGTGAGAAAACAAATCCCTAAAGTTCACAAGAGCCATTGATTATTTTGTCAGTGCACGGTGACTTATGAAAATAGCAGCCCTTCTCTTGCAAATCAGTCAGCGCATCCTGAAGGAGGAACCAAAGTAAAAGGGATGCTGTTGCACGGACGTGAGTTGTCCCGCAAATGCAGAATGATGAAGGACTGAGGAATTGGGTTATCGTTGGCTCGTGTGAGGGATCTTGGTAGCGTAACTCACTTAGAGCAGGGTGGGAAAAATATGTCCCACAGGCTGGATTCGGCCCACCAAATGTTTTCCTCCAGCCTGCCATGACTATGCAGACCAGGGCTGGAGGAAAATGTCCGTGGCCCAGCAGGGAGCTCAAGCAGTCTGCTTGCTTGCTGCAGCCTCTGCCATGCTGCTCCCTGAAGCGCCACGGCCGGAGCTTGCTGGCAAGCATGTCTCCGCGTGCCCCTTGGGGGAAGGGGGACAGCATATCTCAATGTGATGCCCCCAACCCGACACCATCTTCACAGCTCCCATTGGCCAGAAACCACCAGATTTGGGCCCCTCCTGTACCCCAATCCCTCCCCGGAGCTGCCTCCTGCACCCAAACTCCGTCCCACACATGCCCGTCCGTTAATAAAAAGTGCAGCCCATGAACACTTACCAGAACACTTGGGGGTGTGAAAATTATTTTCCACCCCTGATTTAGATCTGGGGTCCATGCTGGGCTGGATCGACTGAAGAAACGTTCCCAGCAACTCCCCTTACTCACCTCGGTCTGGTGGAGTACTGGAGTTGAGGAGAGAGTGATCGGTGGTTGATTTAGTGGGTCTTCCTCACTAGACCCACTAAGTCGACCCCTGATGGATTGATCACCACAGCATGGTTCCACCTCATAGTGAACATAAGCCCCTTAGTTCATTAGGATCAACTTTCCTGAGTGTCTCCATGTAGGCAAACCTTAAAATCCTACCACAAACAATGAAGCATGGGAACTATTTTAAAAAGCACCTTAACATGTCGAATGAGCCACTTTAGTTCCTGGGTTTGTCTTTGGGAGTGGGCCCTGCTTCCAGTTGCGATGGAGTTGGTTCAAGATAAGCGGTAGCAAACAATGGTTCTGCAACTGACAAGACTGGGCGTTACTAACTGGCAGATGTTCCTAGCCATTTTGGTGGTATGGGACTCGCTCCGCTCCGCTCCCTTGCTGTGAATTAAATTGGAGTTGCGCTGCGTGATCTGTCTAGAGTTCTGTCAAAAAGAGAGGGACTGATAATTGTGTTAAATTCATTCTGCAAACATTTAGAAATGCCCGAACGCCATTTTCCACATACTGGACTTCACATTTTTCCTGGGGCTGATGTTTCTATAACACAGCCTTCTGGACAGCCGGGATTCCTGCTAGAAGATTTACTGGCATCCTAAGCAATGCTGCCGGACACATGGTAGCTGGCGATGCCTCATGTTTTGTGAAACCGTATGATGCGCCTAAGTAAATCTGCCTGAGCGTCTGATGCGGTTTAACAATCTACTGCACACCGCAATGTAATGCCTTTGGACTGACTTGTCCATTCTTTGTCAGCGTGGCATGAATGGAATGGCCCAACAGATGTTTTTGGACATTATGCCGTGACAAGAAAGAGTTGCAGGGTTTGACTGGCCCCATTTGGATCTTTTAACGTGTATTGCAGATGTCACACAGGTCCTTGGATAATGGCAGAATACCCCATGGAACATTTTTTCCCCCCCAAAATAAAGCTAGCTAAGTTTTTTAAAGAAGCCCAAAATGAATACAGTAAAAGGTACAGTACAGTCAGTGGCTAGATTCAAAGTTCAGTTACATTGCTGGAAAACAGCAGTAACCTCATTATATCCAGTGGAGTGACTCGAAGTTTACGTGGGTGCAAGTGAATGTGAAAGCTAGTCTCAAGTAATTTTTGACTTAGCTTGGAAGAAGGAGAGAGTCAGACAGGAAGGAAACCTTCAGACTGAAATTGTACAATGCTAGAAAAAGTTTCCCAAAATAAAACCACCAGCAACATTATGTCTCCCTTTATAAAAAGGATCATGTGAAATCAACGTGTTCCTCACTTTAAATCTCATCTCGGGCAGCTCTAGTATAACACGGCCAAACTGTTCTTGTAAATAATAATTAGTATTCTGCCCCAAAGATGCTGCCAGAAAATGTGTAGTATAAATAGATCATCCCCCGGCCCCACCGGCCGTCTTCCCACAGACCCTCTCCCCAGGCTCTCTTGTGAGTTTCATTTTGCCACTGGTGTTTGGGCCTGTTTAATCTGGAAAGATTTGTCTTCACCGAGGACAACCCAACATATTACATATAACACATGTAATAAGTACTCGCAACATATAACACGCGAGCACTCTGTGTCCGTGTTATAAAGAGTGTTTGACAATAAACATTTATCTGGAGACATAAGTTCACATAAGGGCCGTGTCTAGACTACGTTCTATTTTCGAAAGAGGATATGCGAATTCTATGGGATTCCTTGAAAAATGAGGTTTATACAGTTTTTTTTCAGAAAAGGGGCTTTTCCCCCCGAAAAAACCCACATCCAGACTACTTTCACTTTTGAAAGATCCTCTTTCGAAAGTCAGATCGGAAGAAGAGATGCAAATTCCCGCAGAATTTGCATATCCTCTTTCGAAAATAGAACGTAGTTTGGACGTACCCAAGGAGTGTTACGAAGATTGTTTAAAAAAAAAAAAAAAAAAAAAGTCCCCAGCCAAAAAGGTCTCCAATGCTAATCGCGAGCACAGCAGCCTAGCAAGGAAGGGGAGGAGGGAGGGAATGAAATGTAAAGGTAAGGCGAGTCATTGGGAATGCGTGTGTGTGTGTGTGTGTGCATTCTGGCATGTTGAGATCTGATTCACTGGGTGAGGCTCTGTGAGCTGGGGGGAGCAGAAGATCCGTGCTAGATGGGTGTAGTCAACAACTCTGGCCCCAAATCCATGCTTGTGCCTTTAGAAATGCCGAACTGAAGTGAATGCGAGCGCACCTCCTCATCCTAGGTATAAAGGGGCATTGAAAGTGGCATGTGTCTTGTCAAGATGCAGCAGATGCAGTCAGGTTAGCAGGGGGAGTGAAAAGAAAATGCTTTTCCATTCCGGTCATTAAATATGCAGTGTTTCCACACGCTGAGACTGAAATGGTATTTAAAGAACTAAAAGCTAATTATAGTGGGTGCAAATATTCTCCTCTCTCCCCACGGCTCTTCTGAGCTGAGGGTGAAATTGCCAGAATAGTCAGACTAGCCCCTGAGGTGAAGATCAAAGGACGTGAGTTGCCGGAGCCCCAAATCCATAGGCAGGGCCCTCAATAAAAGCACTGAGCATCCTGTGCGATTTTTGAAAAGTGCTGGAGGAATTAAGTCTCCAGCTCCCACTGAAAAATCTAGCCCCAGTGTTCAACGTTGTAGCCCAAATTCTCTTATTGAAAATGAGGGGGAGTGTTAAGAAGACCGAAAATATTTCATAACAGAAGCTGTGATGTAGAAAATGTTCAGTATCTTTCAACAGCTGGCCTTTCTCTCAATGTAGGTAAAAGCTCAAAGGAAGTTTGGAATGCATTTTTTTAGGTCTGGAAGTCTATTTTGGGTGTGGAACAAGATCTTATTTGACCCGGGAAGGAAGAAATAAAACACAAAGGCATGCAGGTAAACCTTCACACAGTCAACCTGTGGAACTCCTTGCCAGAGGATGTTGTGAAGACCAGGACTTTAACAGAGTTCAAAAAAGAACTAGATACATTCATGGAGGTTTGGTTCGTCAGAGCTTATTAGCCAGGATGGGCAGGAATGGTGTCCCTAGCCTCTGTTTGTCAGGGGCTGGAAATGGGTGACAGGAGAGGGATTACTTGATGATTCCCTGTTCTGTTCACTGCCTCTGGGGCACCTGGCATTGGCCACTGTCAGCAGACAGGATACTGGGCTAGATGGACCTTGGGTCTGACCCAGTCTGGCCGTTCTTTTGTTCTTATAGTATACTTCAATATGGAGGTCATATGGTATCTCTCTGGGCTGGGATCCAGGAGATTAGCTCTGCTACTAATATTCTAAAGTATGCTGGTCAAGTCACTTAATCTGTGCTCCCTCTCCCCCTCCCCCCCCAATTCTTTGTCCATCATGTCTGCTGAACCACGGATGTTGCTGGACCAGAGAGTCCCAGATTTTAGAGGTTCAACCTGTATTTTAAGTGTTTTTTAATAGCTGTTTCCTCCTTGGGTTAATCCCTTCCAATGGGACCTGCTGTCTGAGTCTTCTGCCCCCAGAGGGTAGGTGTATTTCAGAACCTGGGTCCTGTCCCGAGCCCAGACGCCCACGCTACTGCTTGAGCCTTGCTGTGCACAGTTGTTGAGCAGATCTCCGAGCCTGCTCGCCCACGTTTTTTCTGTTCATGGGCATTTTTTTTCGTTAAGGCACGCTTGCCTCGTGTGGTCTCTGTCGCGGGCGCCTCTCCTCCCTCACAACATTTGCACTTCTCGGGAGCAGATTGTTGATTTCCACAGGAATTGGGCGCCTTAATACCTCTGAGGAGCTGAGCTCTGAGTTCCTAAGTCACTTTTCCAATGGGATCCCGAGTCACCTAGGGATGAATGCAAATGATATTCTAAACAATTAAGTTGCCACTATAGTCTGACTGCTTTGTACTGCTCCCGTGTAGCACAAGAGACCGGTTATTGATGAATCTGGCTCCAAAAGTTTCTTACCCATTATTACTGGGTTTTATTCTGCACCATAACTCCAGCTTAATATTCTATCTTATCTGGGAATTTTTCCATGGCTAATATAGGAGATACTGGTCTGAGAATAAATGAAAAAAAAATTGAATTGTGATATTTAGTTGCACCTATATGGAGCTGTAATATAAGTTTTAAACTCAGGTCAGGTACTTTTAAGGGTGCATCTACTCTGCAGGGCTTAACTTGAAATAAGCTACGCAAATTGAGTGATGTCAATTGCGTAGCTTATTTTGAAATAGGGAGCGTCTACACAGCTCTTATTTCTAAATAGAGCACTCTTCCTCCGACTTCCCTTACTCCTCGTACAATGAGGGTTATAGGAGTTGGAGTAAGAAGTCCTCCAGCTTGACAGTATTTTGACGCTATTTTGAAATAACTGCTTGCTGTGTAGACATGGACTAAGTTCTTTCGGAATAGCGCTAGTTATTTCGAAATAGTGTTGCAGTTACCTTAGACATACACCAATTCCATATTTTCATTCTGGTGATTTTGACCCATCAGGGGACTTTTTCTGAAACCAGCTGCCTCGTCTTTTCCACTAGCTTGTAACTCACTGACACGAAGCCTGTTGTCTTTATTTTTCTTATTGCTGGATTGCCGTGGTTTCACAAAAATTAAAAACCTGGTATGGTAACATGTATCCTGTGCTCTTTGCAGCTCAGTGTCTCTCACAGGCACTAGACCAATGAAATTATAAAATGGGAAGGACAGAGGATTCAACTCTTTTATTTTATGAAACCCGTCGACCTCTTTGGGGTCAATAGTGCTTTGCAGTCTAATATTACTTACGCCAGTGTGGCCTGTCCCTTCTGAGGTACAATCAAGAAGAGACGGGGAAAGATCCTGTATCTATAACAAATGGTGGCGACATATAGGGTGTGTCTAGACTACAGGGTTTTGTTGACAAAAGTGGTCTTTTGTCAACAAAACTATACCTGCGTCTACGTTACCGCCGAGTTCTGTCGACATAACGTCGACAGAACTCGGCAGTTTTGTCGACGGTGGTAAACCTCATTCTATGAGGAATAACGCCTTTTGTTGACAGAGTACTGTTGACAGAAGGCGTTATTACATCTACACTGTCCTTTGCGTCTACACTGTCATGTCAACAAAGCGGCTTGCTCTGTTGACAGAACTGGCTGTAGTCTAGACGCTCTTTGTTGACAGAAGCTTTGTCGCCAGTATCTGTCGACAAAGCCTCTGTCGACAAAGCCTGTAGTCTAGACGTACCCATATTTAGCCACCGTGGTCATCGGGGGGATATAACCCAGACCCTGTCGGCCCAGGACTCTGCCTCTTGGACCGAGTAGCTTTGAGGAGGTCAGGCTCTTTAACAATCACCAAGGCCAGCCTTCTGCAAGCTTGTGCGCTAAGCAAGAGTACATCAAGCACAGCGTATCTGAGCAGAGCCCTTAGCTAACATCTACCGACAACAGCAACCCCCCCATCACAACCCACCACTATCGACACCACCACCGTGCAAGAGCCTGCCCCAGTGCTCTGGTGATGGATTGGCCATGTTGTTCTCTAGGAGGAGATCTTTCTTAAGTCTCTCCAGGATGAAGGGGCACAGGTGCTGTTGAGATTCCCCAGACCCTTTCAAAAAGCTCCCCCCTTAACTTGATATGTTCCCCTGAACTAGGGGTGTGAACAGTTAACCAGTAAGAATCACCCTTATCAGGTAGGGGGCAATGCAGTCTGGCCAGCGCTGCCCCCGCCTGGCTGTGGTGGGCAGGGGGCTGGGCTGGAGTGCCCCCTCCCCTCCACCCGGCCCCATTGAAGCGGTTAACTGGTTAAACGTAGCATCTAATTGTTTGGCTGATGAAACGGGATTTTGCTAAGGATGTAAAAAAAAGTTTGCGAATGTATAACTGCCATTCTTTTTGCGGTTACACGTTTACGGGCAGGAGGGAGCCGGTGCTTGTGGGGAGCCAGCTTTGAAGAGATTTTCCAAAGCATGCACAGGGAAAGCCGGCTTCCCGCGTGTACCGACTCCCGCCCATCCCCCCCCACCGTTGCCTCTCTATCAAAGACAGCAGCTCGGTGAGGGGAGGGGGCAGGTGGCTCTGTGGGAGCTGGTCCTCGGGGGCCTTTAAACCGGCTCCCCCAATCATCAACTCCCCCACTCACTGTTGCCTATGTGGGAGGTGGGGGGGGGGGACGACAGGCAGCTCTGTGGGACCCCGCACACATGGGGAGCTGGTTTAAAAGTCAACTCTCTCTGGGCACCGGCTCCCGCCTCCCTCCTCACCTCCTGCTGCCTCTGAATCAGAGGCAGCAAGGGGCAGGGGCGTGTAACTGTTAGGATTAACTGGTGAGTCCAGGCCTAGGGGTTAATTGTGTAAATGGGTACACGCTAACATCCCTGGATTTTACATCCCTACCCAGGGCAGAGATGGCTTTGCTTCTCCCTTCTGGGTTGTGTCCAGTTGGGATCACACTTGGCACCTAATAATTACTCTCCTCAATTGAGAGAGACCTCAAACCCCAGCTTCCCTGGCTTTGGGTGGCGGGCGGCCGGGCGTGAGCAGAATGAATAGAAGCGTTACTGTAAATCCACCTCTTATGCATTCGTCTACCGACTCCTATAGCCTCCCTCACTGCAGCCTCTGAGTGCCTTACTCACAAGACTTTCTGCCTGCCCCTTGTCTCCATCCAGTCCTGTGTACCCTGTCAAGTGATTAAAAAGATTCTCTGCTCTAAAGTTTGAAGGCTTGGGTATTAATATCCTGTTGGAGGAAAATGCGGCCCTATGGCTCTTTCTCATTTCCTTCCAGCCGTGGTGCCTACGAGCTGCTTTGTGCAATTTCATTTCATTTTATTTTATTACCTTACTCTTTTTTTTTTTTAATGATTTTTGTGCATAATGAAAACACAGGCAGATCCTGATCAAATACGGGTCTTACGATAGAGGAGTTTTTAACATAAAGACAATTTCCAGCTGTAAATATTACATTAGGTGGTGGGGAGGGGAAAGATTGTCTTACAATCATTCTTAATAAAAATGTAGGAAATGGACAAGGCCAGGGAAACTTTCTGATTGGCTGGTGCAGGTTCCCGCGCCTACAATTCTGCGACAACATCTGCACAGCGAGGAATTACTTAGCGTTGCCGACGTTTATTGCTGCTGGGAAAGACAATGACCCTGTTTTGTAAGTGGAATCCAGCTTGGCAGGGCTTGCGATTGTTGAGTAAAGTGCTTGAGAAATTTGGCCTTTGGCCTCCTATCTCACCACAAATCCAGGGAACGAGATTATCTCTCAACAGCTGCGCAAAGTGGTGTTTCTCATCCCTTACTCATCAATAACCTCCTAACTGAGCTATGGGCGCTACAGAGTTGTCTACACTGCCTCAATGGTTGATTGGCCTTCAAAGGTGGTCAGGCATCATGTGATCTTCCAGTGACAAGCCCTGTGGTGTCCCGGTTTGAGAGCCACACTGGCTTATTTTTTTTTCTCATTGGAGCACAACTTACCCCTTTCCTGAGGAGCAAAGTTTACAATTTTATTTTTCCAATGCTGCTGTTGCTTTCTCATGGCTAGCTAGCATCCAGTTTTGAGTGGGCATGTAGAGGGTCACCAGAAATCTTTCTTCTCTCCAACTTCAAGGCAGAATCTAGGCACGTCCCCATGGGGAAGTGTAGGCACTATGTCCTATGAATGATGCATCTCGCATTAGCCAACCAAAAGGGGAGGGAGAAGAGGTTGTGGCTTTTGTCCCATAAAGTATCGGGCAAAAGAGCTGGTTAAGCATAGAGAAAAAACATGCTGCATCTGTTCCAAAGATAGCAGAGCTACCGTGGTGCAGATCCACCACCGTCCGGTCCAATGCTCCTCTGGCTGCAAGAACCAGAACCTATCCCTTAGCTAGCATCAGTCACAATCACAACAAAAGAGAGAGCAGAGGGCTGTCTTTTAGTTGTTTGTTTACACAGTGTGTAGTGAAGTGGGATCCTGGACCTGGCGTAGGGCCCTGGATGCACCAGTCATGCTCGTAAAAAAGCAGTGAAATGTCCGAGAGATCTTTACACACACCCCCTTCGCAATCAACCCTCTGCCATGAAGACATGAATTCCCAGAGGGTTGCTGGTACATTTGTATTTTGTGTTAACAATGAGCCAACTCTCTGTGCCACGAGTCTGAGATTTGGGGACCATTCAGTGTCTCCATCAAACTTGTCTTAATTGAGAGAGAATTCTGCAAAATAAAGAAAGGTATTATTTGGGATTTTTGTCCTGGAAATCGGGAGTGGTTTTATAGGGACGGAGGGGAGGAGTGACCGCCTAAGGCTTAGAATGGGGGTACGCTGGCTTTCCCTACTTTGCATCTTCCTGTAGAAAGCATGGACAAGCTATGGGCACAGTTCACCTTCAAATTATTCAGCACGGGAAGGAAATAGATAATCGTTCTGCCACTCTCTAGAGCGCAGAGACTGCTGGGCAAAAGAGCAAGGAATTCTGGTTTTCCAAACGCCTGTACGGCACTTGATCGAAACCCCAGCGAATGGCACTTAATCATCTTTAGAGTGGCACGCAGCTGTGCCATCTGTCAACCTCACTCTGGCAATCGGTGGCTTTGCAGTTATCCTTTGTCTCGGTTTGCTTCATGTACTTTTCATTGGGGTGGCCAGTGTTGCATGACCGCGGGGCTGGGAATGAATTCCTTGGCTCGCATCACGTGGCAGCAAGGAACAGAGGTGGGGCAGGGGTTTTCCGGAAGGAAAAGGTGTTTGTTAGCGATCCCAGCGGGCAGTGATACAGAGGCGTCGGCCCTAATTTGTTCACTTCTGTCCAGCCATGCTGCCCAAACCTGGGGGCTGGGAAGAGACCTGCAGAGATGGCAGGAGGCAGCGGGAGGGTGGAAGGTGGTGTTGGTTCCAGATAAAATAGGTTGTCCCTGGAAGATGACGACTTGACCAGCTGACTGTGGTGCACGCCCTTCAAGAGTTCTTCAGATGTGATCGAAAGCCTCTTGCAGCTTTTCCATTGGTGTTGTGCGGCTGCCGGATCAGACCCGTAAAGCTCTTGATTTTGCATTCATGGGCTCAGAGTGAAATACTGTGCGTGCTTATTTTGCTGAATCCTTATTTTCACGTGACCAGGTGTATGATTAAACTCCTGCAGGATTTCAGCTCTTAAATTTATTCCATTTCGGAGGCTCAGCGTTCAAAGAAATGTTTTGTTTTGTTTTTGTTTTGTGTTTTTTGACTGCTGACACCTTCAAATTGGACAAATTACATTGAGGCGTTGCTGCAGAAGGGGGAGAAATTGTTTCTGGGCCAACAGCTTGTAAGTCAAGTCTTGAGTGAAAACAGTGCTGGAAAATAGGGCTAATTATGGGAATGTCTGCTGACCCTGAACTTTTTGGAGGTTGCTAATGGGCATAGATCCAACTAGGGAATTTCTTTGCTAGGCAGGCAGCTCTCTAAAATCCCTGCCATGGGTTGTCTTCTGCGCTGCAATGTGGCTTTTTCCTCTCCTGGACTTGGTTGGTTTTGTTTAAACAGCCCCCTTCCCGAATGGGCACACTTGACAGAAGCTCTTGACGTCATTCCATTGAGCGATCTCGGCAGAGTGGAGTGCCGGTGGAGAATCTGGCTGACGTGCCGTGGGGTGTTTTCCACAGGCTCCTGTCTCTGCACACTTTGCCACGCTGTAATCCACTGTGATACTTTGCTCGTTCATTTCATGAGTGCGGCACTCCTAGCTGAGATCTCAAAGTGCATGCTGAATTATCGATTACCATCAATTGTCAGTGCACTTGAAATTACACCATCTCTGAAATGTCTGGAGATAATTGCCAGTCACTGAGAAGTCAGTAGGATTCCTTGGGCAATCAGATACTTGATGATTATTTGTTCTGTTCATTCCCTCTGGGGCACTGGACCTTAACCACTGTTGGAAGACAGGATACTGAGCTAGATGGACCTTTGGTTTGAGCCAATATGGCCGTTCTTCTGTTACGCTTCACTTCTTGAATCTTTTTTCCCAGTTTTCTGGGGTCAGAGATGCTTGTAATTCTTTGCCATTCCATGAATACATAGGTCTTCCTCGGAGTTCGTGTTTTTCTCCTCAAACTTCTTCTGGCTGTGTCTTCCCATCATAACCTCTGTCTTCCCCACTCTTTCTTGCTGTCCTCTTCCTCCCATGCTTTCTTGGCTGGGCATTATCCCTCTTATGACATGTCCAGCCCACCTCAAACATGCCTTCTTCTGACCGTGTGACACCAGGAGTGCCAAGTTCCCTTTCCCTTTCATAACGTCTTCATTTCTACTTCCCACTTGCCCACCGTTCGCAGGACGTTAGTTTCTATGACATCTATCTTCTTTCCTTCCTTTTCCAAAAGCCCCACCGTTTCAAACCACAGAGTAGGTAGGGGCAAACACCTTCAGGAGAGGACATCCAGCGAGCCAAAGTGAAGGACTGTGGCTCCAACCATGTGGGAGGTGGTGGCGGTGGACAGTTTTGGTGGGCTATTGAGGGGGTGAGTTCCAGAAGGGTTTTGGCATGAAGATGACAGAAGAATGCCCATTGCACACCCTTCCATCCTCAGCCAAGCACTCCCTCATGCCTCTTGCCTTCCACCATCTGTCCCCGCTTCCGGACTAAAAACAGGGACACGCCTTTCTCTCTGAGTTCATCGGGGTAAATTCAGTTTGTAGACAGCTGCCAAAGCAACCTCTCGGGCATTTGTTTGGAGAGCTGATCCGGTGCGCAATTGTACAATTGATGGCATAACGTTTTCTTCAAAGATATGTAAATTTGGGAAGGACTCTGTATCCTCAATATTGCCAGCAGCAGCTCCTGTTCTGCCCACCCTTCCCTTGCTACCCATGTGCGTGATGCGTTTTCAACTCTGGCTCATACTCATCCTTTTCTAGCTAAGTCTTTCATGCTCATCTTGCACAATGAACAGTTGTTCACAATAAGTCTTGCCTGAGGCTCAATGAATGTCAAATATGGGTCAAAAGCACTTTGTCAGAGGCCTGGAGTGGTTTTGACCCATGAAAGCTTATGCCCCAAATAAATCTGTTAGTCTTTAAAAGGTGCCACCGGACTCCTCGTTGCTTTTACAGATACAGACGAACATGGCTCCAGAGGTCAATCTTCTAGTGTTCAATTTAAAGGGCCTACTCTAGGCCCGTGAATTGAATGCTGAGGGCAGCCCCAGCCTGTGTCTGTTACTCCTTGTTCTGAGAGGAGTAAGGGAAGCTGCCGACAGCGTTTGCTCCCATTGGCCTCTGTTACGCAGCGGATTCCCCCTCAGGCGTACAGCCCTATCATTATTGGGGTTACCTGCAAACGTTCGCTCCCTCTTCGCTCGAAACCCAGTGCTCTCCCTCCTCAGATCCCTTCTGCTAACAGTCTACTGGTAGTCCCCGTGAGTCCTCCCCGGCTCAGCAGGAATCGCTTGGCCCAGAGTTTAGCGGAGAAGGAGGGGGAACCGGGCCCACCACCACTCCGGGTCCCGGCCCAGGACCCTAAAGGCAGTGAACTGTTTTCACTGTCTGGTTGGTGGGGAATTTCCCCGTAACGCACCAACCCTCGGGGAGGGGTTTCTCCTTCTCCCAACCCCGTCTTGGGTCATTTCATCTTCTCCTTGCCGTAGCCAGTTTGGTGCGGGTCAGTGCGGAGGCCTCACCGGTTCCGCCTCCGGGACTCCTCCCGAGCCGGCTTTTCCTTTCCCCTGGCTGCCTTTCGCTCTGTCCCCTCCTCAGCGGGGCTTGGGCGCCATTTAAATTGCCGCTGAATGTGGCCCCGGTCGGACCCCCCGTGACCCCGGCCCCAGCTCTCCTTGATGACATCAGCTGATGCCTTTCCCCTTCCTGCTCCTGCCGGCTCCGTGACAGCCCCAGAGCATGCAGGGCAAGACCGCCGGCGGGTAGCACGGGGGGCCGGGCGTCCGGTCGCCTCAGGGTCCAGTGCCTCCACTGCGGTGCTCCCCGCGGTGCGCTCGCTGACAAGCGCTTCCCCCAGTGGCAGCGAAGTGCGGGACACTGGGGGCGCCGCCTGATCGGATCCCGGTGCCCCGTCACAGCCTCCTGCTGTGTGGATGCCACCACTGATTGGCTTAAGCTGTTGCGTACCTTAAGTTGACCTTTCTGGTCTAGTATAGACCAGGCCTGAGAGATATATGAACAGTTCCCTCAAGAGGTACCAATAAAACCGGGGCACTTGGGCTACAGAAAGTGTACATATCTTCATCTTGACTGGAGATCTCGTATCAAGAGTTTTGGCTTTCAGCGCATCAAGGGGAGGAGATTTTGAGCTCTGTGGCTTATGTTTGGCCTCTTTTGGCTTCCCAACTTACAGCATTTTCCAATGGTTGAGATGGTCTCCTTTTGTTTTGGTGCAGTTGGCATCAGAAATAACCATCCCCACATGCATTATTTCACCAATCTTAGTGCTGGGCACTGCTTGATGGCTGCTATTTTGATGTCTATGTAATTTCTGAGTAAACACTTCCAGCATAATCATCTGCATAGATCTCATCTGCATAGATCTCATTAAATCGTTGGTCCGGGTTTGGTGGTAGCATGAATCGGTGTGGTTCAGCCAATGGCCATAATCTTAGCAGAGGTAACTCAGTGGAGAGGAATCAATTGTTGCTTGATGCCAGAGAAGAATCTGGCCTATTATCGTGATGACTGATATTCTACAGACTGGACAATCACCAGTGAGAGATGGTCGAGGTTTACTTGGCTGTATCTCAGTTGCAGGGGGCTGGATTAGATGATCTCTCAAAGCCCCTCCTATGATTTGATAATAATTAATAACTTTATGTAGTAGTCATTGGAAACAAAACTCTTTTGAGGTTTGTCCATTGTGTATTATAAATAATACAAGTTTGGAACAGTTTCGGTTTTTTAACAAGCGACTTCAACAGTGCATACTTCACTGATGTTCTTAGAGCATAATGAACTCCATGAAGCTTACTTCAAGTTAAATGCTTTAAACAAGCATAAAAATAATTGCCTCTGAAAGTATTGCTTTGAGGTCTCTCTTTTGGCCTTTGTTAAAAATGCAAAACGCCATTACGGCACCTTTATCTTCTGCTGGGTGCAATAGAAAATAGCCAACATATGCAAAGAGAAAAGCTCTTCTATTTTCACATTGTTTTAAACTAACGTCCTGAGCTGACATGGAGCGGCAGTAACCATGTGCGTGTTATTTTGCCTCCCTGTGCAAATTACTTACTAATTTCCCTTTATGTGATGTGCTGAAATTTGTTCTTTCACTTCGACATCTAGCCTCCCACTTATGAGGGAGGTCAGGGCTCCGGCCTCCTCTTGAATCCCAAATGAGGCTTGTCAGTCAAGCGTAGCAAAATCTAATCTCATCCAGAGAAAAAGAGGAAAACAGACCAGAAAATGATCTGATTTTCCGATTTCATGGCCAAGGTTACCCTGGGAAGTGCCGAAAGTGGCATTTAGAGCCCGTAACGAAGGTGGCGTGCCAAACTAAGCACTAATCACAGTGCAACCGTGCGGAAAGATATCGCTTTAACAATTTTACAGTTGCTAAGTGTGAAAATTGTAGGCTGGGCAAGCCGCTGAAATTGGTGGCAATTGGTTCAAAGAGCTGGAACTGATGCTCAACGAGAAAGCATTCTCGGTGACTCTTAACCACTGATAAAGCCGATGTTTGTTTTAGCTTTTCAAACAGAAGGCCGGACAGCTTCATTAAAGACCTAGCTTTTCTGTGGGAATGAAAACCAAACCAGCACTGCATTGCAAGAGGACCGCCCTGATAGACCAATATTATGGAGGTGATTCTGGCTTGTTGTACCATTCAAAGGGAAGGGGAGTAGTCAATGCCTATGGATACAGTTTGAGGAAAAACTAGAATCATAGAACACTAGAACTGGAAGGGACCTCAAGAGGTCGTCAAGTCCAGTCCCTGCCCTCACGGCAGGACCAAGCCCCGTCTAGAATTCCGTGGTGTCCATCACGCTAGTCACTATCCATATGTAGCCATTTGTCCGGTTGAGTGTGGCTAGTTGGCTTCAGAACTGGTTGGACACCATGAATCTAGACCATCCAGGAGAGATGTCTGTCTAACGTGCTCTTAGGAAAATACTTGAGAGTGCTGTAACAGATAAAGAGCTACTGTGGTGAAGAAAAGTGCTTCTACAGATCAGTGTAAAGGCCCACAAGTTCCCAAGCAGTCCCCATGCCTTGGCCAGCTCACTTAGAACTCCTAGAAGGGAAGGAGTAACAGAACCCTCCCTAAGGTACGTTCCACGAGGATCCAGACAGGAAGGACTGTGACCTGCCCATGTGATGGGCCACACCAAAGTGTTTAAGCTGGCAGGAAACATAAGAAGCTGTCTGATTGTGTTGCTGGTTGTGTATGGCACCCATGCAGTTGTGATGGGGATCTGTGGAAATGCCCTGACCTCTTCCCCCTGCCATGTTTCCGTTAGGGTCTTCTACGCAGGACCAAAGCAGAGACCCGTGTTAGGAGTATTTACAGAACATACCCTACGCACCACCAGAATAAATAGGCAATGTAGACACAGCCCAGCTACAGTGCAAATTAAAATACGATGGTAGGAGAGGGAAGTGTATCCATGCTAGTTTTGGTCTAGCTAGCAATGGTAACGGAAGCAGTGAAGACGTATTCATGGTGCCAGCTTCCTCTGAAGCCCAGGATGCCCTGTCTTCACTGCGATTGCCGCACATTCTTCCCAAACAGGTCTGTGGACATCTGGCAGGAGCCCAATCAAAGCCAAAGTATTACCTTGTGTTGCCCTGGAGGAGAAACGTTAGCTACTTCTGAAGACCTCTAGAAAGGGTTCTTTGATGGTCCCCGTTGGCCTTAAAGTCTATATCTGTGACAACATCAGGATTTCAGAATAAATCCTGTCTCGAAAGGCCTATGGGCTGCTTGTGGATTTTGTCTTCCATCGCAAGGGGTTGGGAATACTTTGTTCTCTGGAAGGGATGGTCTTGCTGGTGCTTGATGTAAAGGCAGGGAACTGGACTTGATGCCTCTTGAAGTTCTAGTATCTAAGTTTCTCTGTCTCCATTCGCCATGAGCTGTATTTCCAATGCAGGCCTTGCGTCTTGCCCAACCAGAAGTTTCTGGGACCTAGTCCAAAGTGTTCTCTTGTCAACTGGAAGATCATTCTTCACTCAGAGTGCTGAGAATTGGAGTCATAAAGGGTGTTTCTAGCCATGTCCATGGGCTGCATCCGCAAACATTTTTCCTCATGTCTAGATAGCTGTGGTATACATAAACTGTCCAGCTCTGGTTTTCTGTCCAGCCTCCTCAAGCTACCAGCTTTCTTTAATTGATGTTGTCTTTCAGGGACAGTGCCATGAGAACAAAAGGGATGGATTTCGACATCCTCACCAACAGACTCTGTCATTCCTACAAGAGGAGCAGGCCCATGTCAAACGAGGAGACGTTTCCATGCCTTTGCCTAGCTTGTGTTGGGCCCTTAACTCCTCCCCACCCCTTGGGAAGGTGAAAGGGAGGTTTCTGTGGGTTTCCAGAAAGAAAAGGAGACACCGATTCCACAAACCACCAGCACCTGGTTGGAACAGAGGCTCCTGCCTGGCAGATCCCAGAGCAGCGGTGTAGCAAGCCCGATGCTTTGGGTGTGCTTCAGCCCCCTTCCTCTTGCTGGGTCCTTCACGAGTTGTCGAACCACGGAGCACCACCACCCTCCATAGGGAGAGGATCAGGCGGGACAGAAGTCAGTGCTCTTTGGGTGAGCATTCTTTGCCACCGAGCATTTCGGTGGAGGTATCGTTACCTTGAGACAGGAGCAAGCCTTGCTGAGCCGCTGTTCTCCAAATCTGCCAAATCGATGGCGACTCGTGGCACGGATCTGAGGCCCCACCATGGAAGCAGCTCTGTAATTCTCTACATGGCGCCCCAGCTGGGGTGGGGTGGGGGTCTCCCGCCACTGCTTCTCCCAGGGCGCAAGGTGCTGTACATACTGTGGAGTGTCTGGCGCTGAGCTGTTGGCCCGTGTTTTAGTGATCAAAGCATCCTGCTTTGAAATGCCCGGATGCCTTGACGCCGCACGGCCCAGCCCTTGCCAGGTGAACGGAGCCCTTCCTCCTCCTGACACACGCTGACTGGGATCTGTGCCGTCCATCCTCCGCGGGGAGCCTTCCGGCGACAGCTTTTACAAAACAAGCGCCTTGCTGTTTGTTCTGGGCAGACAATAAGGAGAAGGGTTTTCAAAAGCTCCCAGCAGCACTGGCCTGGCGCGGCCCCCTTGGAAGTCAATTGGCCACTTTTGTCATGGCAAAGAATCACCTCTAAGCTTCAGTGGAGCTGTTTAGCACAGCGCTGCCTTGCTTTGTGCCCTAGGGGAGAAATCCCCCGGCCTCTGGCAGTGTGCGAGTCCGGCTTTGGCCGCTCCTTGCCTTCTGCCCTTGGAAGGGCTGCACGGCCGTGCTGTGTGCTCTGTAAAATACTCTGTCGGTCTTGGGAATGGCAAGTAAAATGTTACTGGGGCCAAATCCTCAGCTGAGGCAAAGCTGTACGGCTCCAATGAAGTCAGTGGAGCTCTGCTGAATTACACCGAAGCACATATCCTTAGTTCTTATTTGAAAATGCAATGGGTGGAATTGAAAGTCTGAGGGGTAGCCGTGTTGGTCTGTAAGCTTAAAAACAATAAGTAGTCCTGTGACTAGCCTATGTAGACATAGACATAGACCTTACCTTGAGCTTTTGTGGGCAATGCCTACTTCAGATGAGGTGATCTTGTGTGGAATTAACAGTCTCAGAGGAGTAGCTGTGTTAGTCTGTAAGTTTAAAAACAGTAAGTAGTCCTGTGACTACTTAGAGACTAATCTCTCGCTCTCTCTCTCTGGGTACGTCTAGACTACAAGCCCCTTTCGAAAGAGAGCGTCTAGACTGCAACCCCTTCTTTCGAAAAAGCGAGCCACTTTTTCGAAAGAGAGCACCCAGGCAGTCTGGATGCTCTCTTTCGAAAAAAAGCCCTGTTTGCATTCAAGAACGCCTTTTTTCAAAAGAGCACTTTCGAAAAAAGGCGTTTCTTCCTCAGAAATGAGGTTTTCCATGGCGAAAAAACTGCCGCGTTCTTTCGATTTACTTTCGAAAGAACGCGGCAGCAGTCTAGTCGCAGGGGAAGTTTTTTTTTTTAAAAAGGCCACTTTTTTCGACAAAAACCCGGTAGTCCAGACACACCCTCTCTGTCCTTGCATTGTGCGCTTTCGTGGGCAAAACCTACTTCTTCAGATGAGATGATCATCAATAAACCTTTCTGGCAATGTTTCCACATAATAGACGGAGGGATCTTCCACCTCTCATGTCAAGCCCAGCTCCTCAAATACTGTTTTTTAAAACCCCTTGGAGTTCGATGGTACTCTGAGGCACGCAGGCTGGGGAAAGAGATGCAAATGGAAGTGTTTTCTTTGGCTGCCTTGCTGTCCTTTCGCAGGGTAGGGAATTAACAGGGTAGGCGGAGGCAAGGAGAATGTTGAAAACCATCACGTTAGTCCTTGTTTGGCATGTTTTCACTCCAATGTGCAAAATTGGTGGTATTGGGGAAACCAGGGCGTCAGCTGTGGTTTGCCACATTTACACGGTATGTGGAGTTAGATTAGCCGAAGGATGTTCTTTCCCGCCAACACTCACCAAGCGCATCCTCTAAAAATAACACTCTCGGGCTTTAGATTGTGAACACTTTTCCTGAGTAGCCTCTTCCCCCCTGCCTCCCTCCCAGAAAACTGCAAAAACAAGGTGAGATGAAATTGTATGAATCACTGAGGGTACTTTCCTTGGCCATATGTGTACAGTGTGGGGAAAGCGGGCTTCTCTGTGTTGTTAGTCTGCAATATTATAATTAATATTGATTCATTTGCGTTGCCTTAAAGGCTTATGAGTCCTGTTGTGGACCAGCGACCCATTTTGCTAGTGGCTGTGCCAACACAGAATAAAGAAAGAGAGAGTGCCTTGTTTGGTTTAAAAAAAAATACTATCGGACGCGTTCCCCTGCTGAGATGATCAAAATAAACCATCTCTAAATGCTAACAAGGCATTACATTTTCAAACGTTCCTAAGTGACTTAGGAGCATAAATGCAACCGATTTAGGGATCTACGTTCCTATCTGAGTTACGTGCTTTTGAAAGTTTTGCCCTCGGCTGGCACAGGATTGGAGAAATTCTCTACAGGGTCAAAAAAAGGCAGAATTCAGTGGTTTGCTTTCACTAGTAGTAGGGGTGAATTTAGTCCATTCATTTTAGAGGCGATTGTAGAAGAATAACTCTTGGTTCAATTCACTTTTGGTGAACTCTTGGTTCAATGCACCCTTCTGCAGCCTGGAGTACGAAGAGTTCAAACGCACCCCCCATGGTCCTTCATTGCCCACCATGGGGCCAATTCTGGCTGGCCTCAGGAGGGCAGGGATGGTGCCTTGCCCCAGCCTCCCTCCCCCATGCTCCGGCTGGCTAAGGGAAAGCTGTGGCTGATTCCTCCTTCCTCCCCCAGGAGCAATGCCTAGGGCGGGCCTGGGCTGTGGGGGCCGGGCATCCTCCAGCCCCTCCCACAGCTCACCCCCTCCCCAACAGAAATTCCTGTGTATGGGCCTATTTTGTATAACTTCATAGTTGCTTGTAAAAGAAAGGTTACCAATAACTTTTCAATCCTGGCACTCTCTGAATTTAGTATATCATCACTGAGTGTATCGTTGCTGTGTGGTTGTGATTTGAGGTTGTTCTGTGTCTTGGGCACAGACACATCCCTTTCAGATAATCTGATCAAGAGCCAAAGAAGAAGCTGCCCTCAATTAATCTGAACTAGTTTTTGCACTACGGTCACTGAATGGCAGGTTAATATTGTGAGGATATGGAAAAAAAAGTGTATGCATCATCAGTAACACTCACAGCTATGTACGTAGTCACTCCAGGTTGGACCTCCCGGGTCCGGCACCCTTGGGACCTGATGGGTTCCTAATGCGGGAGTTTGCCACATCCAGGGAGGTCAATTCTGGCCTCTCTGCTGGTGTAATCTGGGACTCTCCTGAGGTCCATCAGAAGACCTAGTTGGGTACCCCTCCGGGTGCCGCACCAAACCCTGCTCCGATGCTGGCCCAGCAACTGGTCTGGCCCATCCTGTTGGACCACGGGTGTTGCTGAACCAGAGAGTCTCGGACCAGAGCAATTCAGCCTACGTTGCAGGTCAGAGAAAGGCAAGGGTTTCCCATTAACTTCTTTGAAAGAAACACTGACTTGTTACATTTTTTGGTGAAAATTTACCAAAACCTTCTGCATTTTGATAATTTTTTTTGGTGTTTTGACAAACTGGACATTTTCAAACAAAATTAACTTTTTGGGCAGAAATGTTCATTTAGGGGGAAAAAAAAGATTTAATGGAACGTTTTCAGCCAACTCTAGTTATTGTTGCATCTCAGCACTTTAATATAAGGAGATCCAACAGTTCCACCCTCAGCTGCTGGTAGGTTCCTCCTCCTGGTTCCTCATCTGACATGTAGCATTTCCAATAATCTTGCAGACTTTGGGGGGCACTTGCCTATTGCAGTGTGTTTCTCTCTCTGCTGCGTGGATCCTTATTTCCACACGACTTTTTATTACAAGTCATTTTCCTGAGTTGCCTCTCCTAAATCAGCAGGGAGAAGATGGCAAGAGGAAAGTTGTAGACTCCTATTGCAATCAATGATAGTGCAGCCAGCTTCATCTGGACAAGAAAGGAATTACAGGGCCTGGTATTTTGGTGGTATGGGGGCCAAAGCCAAAGGAGAAATTCATGTGGGAGGTGTTTTGGGTAATGGTCTTAGTTTTTTCCCCTCTGATGACCATGAACTAAGATGCAGAGGTAACACTTTCTGATGATGATGTAACTGTCACGAGGCTTAGATGTGAGAATAATATTACCCCTTGTCCAGAGATGGTTCATTTTCTAGGGCGACAGGTGAAATCTCACCTGATTTCTTACCCAGTACACCAACCCGGAGGAAAGCAGAGAGAAAATGATGTCTCATGCAAATAGGTAGGTTCCTCCTGTAATCACAAAGACAGATTGCGGGAGACGCTCAGGAGTTTCCAGCCCTGGTTGCAACAGAATTGCTGCTTCGTTCCTTTTCTGTAAGCGCCGATTCACGGTTTCCGACCACGTCCAGCCATTGCATCATTTATCCAGAGACGGTCTGATGGGAATTCATCAATCAATCGATTCCCCTCCTGGGCGCGGCTTGACCCTTAAATTCCCTCATGTCACTATGGTAAATAGCTATTGGGAAGTCCTGGACTAGAATATGGATGAGAAACAGGCAGATTCTGGTTTGCTTTTAGATGGAGGCATGTCTGCTTGTTCTTGAGGGCAATATGTTTGTGTTTCAGTCTGCATCGCAGATTAAACTAATTTCCTCTCCCACTCCACTCATGTTTTACTGGAATGAAGGTAGTCACTCCCATTTCCATCCCCCAGAGGAGTCAAAGGAACTAGTCTTTCAAGGTGAAGAGGAGACTCTTTCATGGCTACATGCAAGAGTTATAACACTCTACAGCAGGGGTCGGAACACGTCCTACCAAGGTCATCCGCTGGTAGGCCACACAACGTTTTGTTTGTTGACCATCTGCAGGCACGGCCCCCCGCGGCTCCCATTGGTTGGGACTTGTGAACCTTGGCCAATGGGGGCAAAAGGGGGCTGTGTCCGTGGACGGTCAATGTAAACAAAATGTCTTATGGCCCGCCTGTGGATTATCTTGATGGGCCATGTGCCAAAGGTTCCCGACCCTTGTTCTAAAGACAAAAGACTTTCCAAAATGGAGTCTGATTGGCCTTTTGTTTCGGCCAGTAGCCCGTGGGAGTGCCTGGCATCTCTAGACCTCCAGGAGAGGTCTCTTCTGGGATCACGCACAGACCACAAAATGAATTCTGGTCGCTGCTGTCATCTTTGCCTCTTTCTTAATCTGTTCCCAGATGTGGCCCTCTCCGTTGGTCCCCACTCAACGCCTGCGCAATGAATGCAGTTAAGAGTTCCTCATTTCCTTTGCAACAGCAGGTTCAGCTCTGGTACGTTTTATGGTCGTGGGCTTGCACGCTGGATCTTAGTAGGATTATTTGCTTCAAGAGAGTCAGGCAAATGTAACCATTGGAGCAGTTTTAATAATCTGTAAGCAAACTACTGAATAAGGAGACCTTTCTCTGCAAGGGGGGCTCCTTCATGGCCTCCCCAGCTGCCTGGGTTCAAAGTTGTTATAGGAGGTCAGCGACCTGTTTGACATTTGCCACCCAGGCACACAAGACTTCCACAGAGGGAAGGATTCAGTGCGTTTCCCCCACCCCTCTTTGGAAGGCCTTGTTAGAGACCATGATTGTCTTGCCACCCAGTAACAGGCCCATAACGAGAGGCTTTTGATGTCTGTCACTCTGCGAGAGGAGTGAATGAAGTTAGACGACAGTGATAAATTGCTTGCCAAGTTGGCTCGGGAAGGGGTTAGGCAGGGCAATTGTCTGCCTCGAGCAATGCGGAGCAGGTGCACACACACCTTCCCGCAGTAATAGGAAGTGTATTCTGTTGCTCTTAATCCGTGCGTCTGGGGCTGAGCGCCCGCGAGAGCTGCCAAATATTGCTGGCTCAGTAGGGTGTAAGGGAAAGCTTTAGAAGGTGCTGTGTTTGCAACCCGCAGCGGTATGTTAATTTCTCCAGGAAACGGTACAGCGAGGGGCTCCCAGATGGTGGAAGTCAGTGAAACTCCACTGAAAGAAATAGAATTGTGTTGTGGAATCTCCATCACTGGAGATATTTAAGAGCAGGTTGGACAGACACCTGTCAGAGATGGTGGAGATGATGTTTGGTCCTGCCGTGAGGGCAGGGGACTGGACTCGATAACCTCACAAGGTCCCTTCCAGTTCTAGAATTCTACGATTCTATGATTTGCTCAGTTGAGTGCCTGGCTCTATATTTCTTTTCCTCTCTCCTGCAGTGTCTCCCCTTCTTCCTTTCCTCCCCCTTCCCTTGGTTTTTGCACCCCACCCCCGCATCCTCATCCCCTCCAATTCCTGCTTTAACTTTTCCTCATAGTTCTCCTGCACTGTCTATTCCCTACACACACTCTATTCTTGTCTTTTTTGTATTTATAAATCATTTGTTTCAACTACAACAAATAAAGCCTTAACCCAAGATTCATCAGAATCCAGAAATTAAGTATAGACAGTTAGACTAAAGGAAGGGGCAGGGAGTGACATCGATCGTTAAGGTCTGTATTAGTCGCAGACCGCTAAAAACTCAGCCCTAATTGCTTTCAGTTTTTTGACTGCTCCCTTTCTGAGAGCTGCTAGTCATTCTGAGCTGTGAGGTCAGCCATATCACTGGTCAGGCATCAATATTTGGTAAGGATGGCCTTTTCCATTTTTTGCAGGATGTATTTGTTCGCGACCAACGCTGCATGTTGGAGGCAGGCTGCTTTGGTAACCTCCAAAGTAACTTCCAGGTGTCAGGAATATGGCCAAGAACAAAACTTGAGAGAAAGGGCTTCAATTTAGCATCCAATATCAGACCGGTCCTTTGACCCACCTCATAGTAGAAATTACAGTAAAACTCCAGTGGTCCGGCATCCAATGGTCTGGCACTCCAGATGGTCCGGCACCATCTGGAACCCGGAAGTGCTCCGGGCAGCTGGACAATTGGAGCTGCTCTGCCCCCGGCTTCCCCAATTTAGCCGCTGCTGAAACTGACCAGCGGCTGACTCGGGGAAGCTGGGGGCAGAGCAGCTGGGGTGCTGCCACGTTGGTCTCCTAGCGCGCCCCTCGCGCTGCGGGACAACCGGCAGCACCCAGCTGCTCTGCCCAGGCATCCCCAAGTCAGCCGCTGCTGAAACTGACCAGCGGCTGACTCCAGGAAGCCCGGGGCAGAGCAGCTGGGGTGCTGCCGGGTTGGTCCCGCAGTGCCGAGGGGCGCATCCCCCCCACTCCACCCCAGACCCCTCATAGCATCCCCTTCCGATAGTATGGAATATCTGATAATCCGGCACCCCCGGGTCCTAAAGGTGCCGGATTATCGGAAGTTTACTGTATTGACAGAGGGGCAGTCCTGAAATAGCGAGGGCAGCAACAAGGGGGCGATGTTTCCAACAGTGCTCAGCACTTATGAGACTGCTTATCATTAGCCTAGGTAGGGATCAGTATCTTTGGGGAAAAAAAATCTTTTGATGAATAAGTCATCGTGTCAGGTCTATAGTTGCTTTTTTTAAAATGTTACATTGAATGGTAATTTTGTTGTCGGAAAAAGTTGTGTATCCAAATTTGCGTTCCAAGCAACTCGCAAAGCATCAAGCTTTGGGGCCAGAAACGCAGAAAATGATACTGCTGGCTGAATAAATCCAGGACGTTTCCACCAAACGCGAGAAAATTTCTGGTGTTCCCAATGCCTCGGGTCCAAATCCATTTGTGAGCGAATGCTTTAATTGGAGATATTTCCATGCACCAGAGCAGAACGAGCCAGACTGTTGCCAAAGATCAATGATTAGAAGTTTATCTTTGTCCATTAGCTGCAAAACAGCCATAATTATCCTCTCCAGATTGGGGTGCCAGATCTGGGAGGGGGGGTGGGTGTAAGAGGGGGACCGAGGGTTTGGGTATGTTGAGTGGGGGGGCAGAGAGTTGGGACAGGAAAGGGCTGGGGTGGCAGAAGCAGGCTGTGGCCCAGAGACTGACTTGCCAGCTGCCAAACTAGCCTGTCTGCCTGCAGAGCTTAAAATGTTTCCCAGCCAGCCAGCCTGCCTGGCCATGTGCTTCTTGAATAACTGAGCCCTGGAGCGGGGGGCGTGGTTCTTCTTAGCTGCCTGTTATTCTAACAAGCAGCTCCCATTGGCTGGTTTCTGCCAGAAACCGGCCAATGGGAATGTGCTGGGGGCAGGGCAGCTCCTAAAACTTCCCCCCTCCCCTCCAATTTCAAAGCAGAAATGGAGCCCTACAGCTGCTTTTCTGCCCAGCGTGTGGGGCTGCAGGGCAAGCAGGGGAGCCTGCCTCTGCGCTGGATCCGGGGGCTTGGCGGGCCAGACGTGGCCCCGCGGGCCGTATTTTGCCCAGGCTTGATCTAGATGGTGCTTGGTCCTGCCATGAGGGCAGGGGACTGGACTTGATGACCTCTCGAGGTCCCTTCTAGGTCTATGAGTCTGACATCTGCCCTCATTTCCAAACCGTCTACTCCATAAAGGAAAGTTTTAGGTATTACTACAGCAATATTTCTCTCTTGAGAATCAAAAAACCTAGAAGCTGGAAGTCCTACCCAATCTCTATACTGGTGACAAGCTGCCAGTTCTTTCAGACGTGTCTCCTCCAACATGGAGATGTCGGCATTGGCTTTTAAGCATTGGGTATATTTTGTGATCACTTCAATAAAACCCTTTACCTTCCAGGAAACACGCTGAATTATCTAAGCCATCGTTAAAAAAGTAATAGGCTAAAATATAAAGTTGCTGAGTCAATCCATGAGAAATGGCAAATTTTCCTGAGCAGTGTACAGTCCTTGCATAGTTAAGCAGCACAAGCTGTACTATCCAGAGGTAGGGTGTTGGTTGTTGGTAGATATTCTACCCAATGGGAAGGAAATTCCCAGCATAAGTGGAATGGGAGGAGGGCAGAAAGTGGAGAAACCCCAAGATAATGACGAGAGCAACACCTATTACTGGTTGAACCTCTCTCATCTGGAACCCTCGGGACCTGACCGGTTCTGAACAAGAGAATATTCTGGACCACGGGAGGTCAGTATTGTGTAGCAGCATTGCCAACACTTCCACTGCTTACTATGCCGTTGGAAGACAGTAAGGGGTAAATTAGAGCTAAATTACAGCACAGAACCCTGAGAGCCAGGACTGGCAGCTGTAAACAAACTTAATGGGACAGTGGGAAACTTGGCCGTACCCATGCTAAGTGGACATCCGGCCAACTGCAATCATGCTGGACTCTGGATGTTGCCGGTCCAGAGAGTGCTGGACTAGAGAGGCTCAACCTGTAGTACCATACAATCAGAAAGAAAAATCTATTTAAATAGTCAGTCCCCATCCCATTTGACATGAGGAGGAGTGGGGGGGTGGAAATCATGTGAAACTTGGAGGCCCATATAGCTCCTGGGGGCCCACACATTTCAGCTATAGATAATCATCTAATACCAATAGACCCTGATGCGTTAGTCCAGCCAGACGCCCCATCTAATGAGGTTAGGATTGAAAACATAATTACTAATGAAATGATTGATTTTTTTTCATTGATGGTCCTTTTCCATGAATGAAGGCAATAGGAAGTAATTGATCATTCTTTAACCCTTCTATGCCAATGGAGGCGGTGGGGCAGGATTAAAAGTTGCTCTCATTGCAACTACAGTACTGGCGTGAGCTTGAACGAGCAGAGGTTTCATTGCCGGCGGTTCCTATCACAGCTCTTTTTATTTCCTCTGGATTTCTGGCCCGGTTGCTGAGTGTGTCGTAGGGTTGCCAGGGGTCCAGTATTTTCGCCTCCTGGCAGGGAGAAAAAGTCAGAAAATACAGGACATTTTAGGTGTCCGGTATTTTCTGAATTTTTTTTACTAGACAAGAGGCAAAAATACCGGACTGCCCGAGTCAATACCGGACACCTGGCAACCCTACTGGTAATCCCTGAACTGTGTCTTTGGGAGATGGGCTGTCATGGAGGGAGAGGGCGGGGCAGTGACAGGAAGGGGTGGGGCTTGGGGCACAGGCATGGACAACCGCCAACCCCAACTTCTTCAGCCAGGGATGGACCACATGCCGGGAGTCTGAGGAACCCCAGTGTAAGGCCTGAATGTTTCCTTTGTATTTTACTATATTTTTGTGACCAAATCTGAAAAATATGCCACTGCTCTGCTAGCGTTTTTAACAGTCCAGACATTTTCATAAGTGTTTCACTGTCTGAGTTATTGCTTCATGTTGAAATTAGCATGTCTTAAAGCAACAGTTATCAAGAACAATACACAGGACGTAGGCATGGCAATGTAAAAATCTCTCAGCCCACATAGACCCATAGCACTTTCTGTGCAGGAACATGCAAAATGAAACAATCATTTTCATCAACAGGCCCTTTCTGTTGTCTAGCTTGTTACCTCACACGGTGGGCAGACTAATCAATATAATTTTCCTCCACAGTCTCATTGACGATCTCTTTGAGTTCAAACTTTGTATGCGTAAGTAAAGAAATGTTTTCATCCTTTGTGTCGCAACACGCAATCTAGAAGGAATAAAATGACCAGGGAGGACAATACGAATGCATGACTCGCTGTTGAAAAAAGAAACCCCACACAAATGCAACCAACGAGGGTAGAAGTCACCGGAGAAGGCCACAACTAGATATATGTATGGTGTTGATTGCTGATTTGATGAAATAAGAACATTGTTTAGGCTTGCTTGAAAGAACGTAATTTCATCCAATCAACCTTTTCTAAATTGGCCTTAATGGACTGCTATAAATACATAATTTCCAAATGCCAGGTTGCGTGGGAAATGTCACTTTAATGCTTTCTGTGCTGGTGGCAAAAAGGGGCCTTTTCAGTTGATCAGGCTTGCAAAGTGTTTATGTTCTTTAAAGAAATTAAGATCCTTCATCCCACTCAGGATGAAGGTGGAATTTATTATTCGCAATCCACAACATAGTTGCTTGGTGTTCTTGCTGGCATATTGCAGTATTGCCCCCCAGGAAATCAGTCTAGAGTTGTCCCATTGAATCAATAAAGTCCTTATGTCTTTTTCAAGGGCTAACCTAATCAACTGGTTCATTTTCACATCCCTACTGTGGTCCTTTATTCCCCTTTCTTGAACACTGAGAATCACAGATTCCTGTGCTAGAGTCTTGTTGGTCGGTACAAAGAGAACTCTAGAACATTACAGGGTTCTTCAGAACCCTTCATATCTTGCAAAGACAAGACCTGAAGCGGTACCTAAAAGGGAGTTACAATGAGAAGGGAGAAAAATGGTTCTCCTTGGCCTCTGAGGATAGGACAAGCAGCAATGGGCTTAAATTGCAGCAAGGGAGGTTTAGGTTGGACATGAGGAAAAACTTCCTACCTGTGAGCAGTGCTTTTTTTGTGACGGTACTGCCCAGAATGGCGTAGCGTCACCTATTTTCCCAGCCCACAGAAAGGGAATGGGATTTCCCCTGCGTGTACCGGCACCTGTTTTCCTGGGGTGGCTCGGCTCCTGATGGAAGCTTGCTCGGGACGTGCGGCCCCCAGTGCGTTTTTTTGTTTTGTTTCGGCTCAACAAGTTCCCCCCCCCCTTTTTTTTTGTTCAACAAGTTTGCCCCAGAGTACCAGTACCTTTTTTCTTACAAAAAGAGCACTGCTTGTGAGGGTGGTCAAAGACTGGAATGAACTGCCTAGGGAGATTGTCATATGTCCATTGCCGGAGATATTGAAGAGCAGGTTAGACAGACACCTGTCAGGGATGATCTAAACAGTGCTGGGTCCTGCCATGAGGGCAGGAGACTGTACTTGATGACCTCTTGAGGTCCCTTCCAGTTGATATGAATGGAGACTGCCTATCTCCTTGAACTGGAAAGGACCTTGAAAGGTCAAGAAGCCCAGTCCCCTGCCTTCACAGCAGGACCAAGTACCATCCCTGACAGATTTTTGCCCCAAATGGCCTCCACAAGGATTGAACTCACAACCCTGGGTTTAGGAGGCCAATGCTCACACCACTGAGCTATCCCTACCCCCAATTCTACTCTTCTAGGATTCTGTGATGGAGGGAGCTGCAGGTTTCAGGGCCCTCCTCTTAGAAAGACCTCATTTTCAATCAAAAAGTAGAAGGACCTATGAGAAGGAGAGAAGGGGTGTTTGGGATGGGGGAGGTAGGTTGATGTGATTTGGGAAGGGGGGGTCATACCAAAAGTTAGGATAGCTTGGATCAGGTTCATATAGGGCCAGTTCATTGTGCCCCGGGGAGAAAGGTGTTTGCAAGTTTCCATTTTGTGCTTCAAAATCTAAGATATAGGAGTGTTTTTCCCTTATAGATGCAACGACAACCTCCAACACATGAACAAAGGGTAACCCCAGGTGCTGATTTCTGACCAAGCCTGTGCTACGTTATCGATGAGTGGTGCAAACTGCCGAGCTTGTTAATAACTCTGATCATTTTAATGCTGGCCTGCTTACCTATTTTACTGCTGATCCAAGGGCCGGTGAAAGACAAGAGGCACTGTGTCAAGGGGAAGATGTCAGTGGAGACTGATGTTATCCAGCTGGTTGAGGCCAAACCTTAACACAAGCTCTTTTGAGCCTTGCCAGTGACTAGAATAAGACCAGGAAAACCCTCCAAAGAGTCTGTACCATGGATTATGCATGAGTATAGGATTTTTTTCCCTCACTGAACGTATTTGTAAGTGGACCATGAAAAATCAAAGTAACATCACAGGGTAGTGATGCAACATGCAGTGGTTTCATTTGAAGAAGGAAAAAAAACCCACAAGGCAAAAACAAACAAAAAATCCAACTTGTCAGTTTCGCCTTTGATAACCATTTAGTGGTACCTCAGAAGTGGCAGACTCCTCTGTACTCAATATAGGAAATTTCTATGGTGCCCTTCAAACATCAAAGCAATGCTACTTAGTTTTCTCAGGCAGCTGACAAGTTTTTAAGCATGACGACCGCGTGGGAATCTAAATTCCAGACGAGATTAAATCCAGATACTGCCTAACAGCAGGGGCTGATACATGGATGTATTGCAAAGCAGCAAAACAAATGAACAGCAAAATTAATTTGGTTTCTGTTGGGTTAAAAAAGAGATACTCATGTAGTTTACAGAGATCAATTTTTCATACTCGTTTCAGTTAATCAAACGCACTGTTGACACAAACTCAGTGTGGTACATAATTTTGAATCTCTGTAAACATTTTAAAATCTTTGTTTGCAAGGTTGGGTTCTTTTAGCTGATTCCCACATGCATTTTTTTCTGGAATCATATTTCTTTGTAAAATGTTCCATTGCTGAGTGTTTTAGGACACCTTTGTTGATTTACAACCCTACAAATAGGGTCAAACAGAAGACATGCTAGTTAACCTACATTTAGACTGAAGACTTCTTTCGGAAGATGCTTCAGGAAAAACTTCTTTCAAAGGAGAGGGTCCACACAGCAAAAGCAATCTGCTTTTTCGAAAGATAGCGTCCAATCAATGTGGACGCTATCTCACATTTAAGCTGTGATTACTATGGATGGAGTGGCCACCAGGGCACCTGTGCTTTTTCCTGGAAGCCTCTTCTTTTGAAAAAAAAAAACAAAAAAAACCCTCTTCCCTGTTCACACATGCCTTTTTCCGAAAGAACTCTTTCGGAAAAAGGCTTCTTCCTCGTAAAGGTTTACCGCTGTTGGAAAAAACCCTGCATTCTTTGGACTTTCTGTCGAAAGAACGCAATTGCAGTATGGATGTAAGTGTAGTTTTTCCAGAAAAATCAGTCGTTTTTCTGGAAAACCTCTACAGTGTAGACATATCCTTAGAGTACTATCACTGGGTTGAAATTATCTCATTAAAATATAGTTTCTTAAAAAAAAAATATATATATAGTTTTTAATGAGATTATCTCATTAAAATATAGTTGGATTCGAAAAGTTCCTTTTTAAAGAACACATTACTGACACTTTCCACTAATGATTTTAATAACATTTGTAATTTTAACTGAAAATTTTAAACAGCGTATTTCAGACCTTGTGAAAAGGAAATAATCAATCCACAACTCCCTCCGAGATCTATACAGGAACTAAGAGTTTTTCCATACTCGCAAAGGCTAGAAATGTTATTTTTAAGGGAAAAAAACACAAGTTGAGTATTTCATGTAATCATATGACGCCAGGAGTTGGGACTTTAAGAAAAACACTGAATCACCACCAAATTGATAAGATTGCCAGAGCCAGCAACAGCGACTTCATTCATATTGTATGAAAAGGGAAACCATTAAAGCTCAAAGAGAGCTTAAAAGAAGGCAAAATTATAGTTTTCTTCCATGGTGAAGGTTTGAAAGTTCTCTATGGCTTCCAGCTATGCCCTTGTGATGATAGGAATCGAGGGATGTGGGTAAAATGATTTCTGTTTCATAGAAATTAATTTATTCTGTGAGCATATGTCCTGTGAGGAAAAGCAGGCACATGTGGGGCTAGAGATCAAATCAGTCGCACTTCATTCACACAGCTGACAATGTTTTGCATACCAACGTGTATTTTTAAGAGACATAGGCGTGGAATTAGGTTCACAGCTCACCCTCCGACAGGGTGCTGATCTTCTCAGTCAGATCAATTCTTCCCTGTGGAATCTGATCTTTCTATTCCTCCTTCTCGCCAAACTCCCGGCATGCACAAAGAAAAGTGCACTGCGGGCAAAGATAAAAATTCAGGTAAAAAGAACCAGACAGTCGCAACCTATTTGTATGCACCATTTCCATTCCACTCGGGCAATTTTAAGTGAGTGAAGCGCAAAACTAAGCAATACTTAATCTGGGGTAATGTTATAAATTACAGCAGGTAAGTCTGTAACTATGTCGTTAGCTGTTAAAATGCCTGTGGGGTTGAGGATTAGACGCAGGAGAGAGATTTATGAGGATCAGGAAGGAAGAGTTCGTGGGGGCACCGTGACATGTAGGGAGTAGTCATTATAACATTTCGGGGTTTGGAGACGAGCCAGTTGGAGATAATCTGACGACACACAGACCGTACTAGATCCCTGTAAGAAGATTTGAGAAGTTAAAGGCTAAAACAACATAATTCATAACCTTTTAAGCAACAGCCTCATTGAACAGAACTGACAGATTGTAATCTAGTCATCGATTTACTTGACATGCGTAAGAATTGAGAAGTAGCTTTGGCTGTCCTTAGAATGACACACAGACGCAAGAGTGAGACACATATGGATTTCATAAACCGTGGTGCCATATTTTGGTTTCTAAGAGCTGTCAGTTGAACCCCGTCCTAGAGACGAATTTGCTTAGTCTGGAAATGATAAACCTACAGGAATGTGAGAGCCGTTCCTTTTTTTCCCCTCTGTAGTTGAAATGGAAAGAGTTGAGGAAATGTCATGATTAGAATTCACGAGCAACATGCCCATAATCAATCATCTGGAATAATTTGCTTGCATGTAGGCTTTGCATTTGTTTGATTTAATTTTATTTTTTTAAAGCCTGGTGCAACAGGTGTTGGTAATATACGTAAGTACTCATGCGTGATAATACAAAATATTCTGAATATGGGTTACTTGTTTGGGGGAATAGATCCTAATTGTAATTGTATTTAGAGTGATTTAGCTGGTAAAATAAATCAGCACACTCTGCAAACACGTACCATAGAGATTTCCTACCAGTCCTAAGGATTATGTACCCGATCCTGAGCAAACAAACATCAGTGTTGATCTATTGATGGCAACAGGTTGCATCCCCGTTGGTGTAAATCAGCATAGCTGGAGCTATGCTAGCTGAAGATGTGGCCCCTGGTGTCTGTGGACTCTGTCCTGTGTGATATTTTGGGCTAAGGAGGCGAAGACATTCTCCATTATACAGCCACTCCCCAGCTTACGAACACACTGACTTAAGACCAACCTCCCGTTAACCCCATTATAATATTTTCGAGTTGAGAACCATGTACGTCAAGTTTTTCAAACAGTGCGGGCAGCGCGTTTAAGGGCATTTCCGACTTACGACCAAATCGAGTTACACCCAGATGTTCAGAACGTAACCCTTTCATAAGTCGGGGACTGTCTGTAAAGGTCATATGCAAATTTGTCACGGTTTCCCCTGGGCCTGAACAAAGACATGAACTGGATGGGCCATTATAAAACCAGACTTCCTTACATTGAACACCCCATTGACATCAAGAGCGAAGTACGGGCCACTTCCAGCTCACTCACTTAGCTCCGTTAGCACCGGCACTACAATCAACAGAGACTCCCTCCGCCCCCCCCCCCTTCTTTTTCTGTTATAAATTCTGAGAGTCCCTCTTTTTTTTACTACATTCAAGCTCCTCTGAAGAAGTGGGGTTTGCCCACCAAAGCTCATGGCACTAAATACACATTTCTGATAGGGTATGTCTACACTGCATTCCTCTTTCGAGAGAGGAATGCCAATGCAGACAAACGAAATTGCAAATGAAGCGTGGATTTGAATTTCCCACGCTTCATTTGCGTAATCGCGACCGGCTGCTATTTCGAAATACCGTATTTTGGGATAAAAAACGCTGTGTAGACGCGGTAATTTTGAAAGAAACCCTTTCTTAAAAAATGAGGTTTAACGGTTATTTCGAAAGAAGGGGTTTCTTTCAAAATTACCGCATTTACATGGCGTTTTTTATCCCGAAATATGGTATTTCGAAATAGCGGCCGGACGTGATTACGCAAATGAAGCGCGGGAAATTCAGATCCGTGCTTTATTTGCAATTTCATTTGTCTGCATTGGCATTCCTCTCTCGAAAAGAGGAATGCAGTGTAGACATACCCTTAGGCTCTAAGGTGCCACAGGACTGTTCGTTGTTTTCCATGACAAAGGCGCGTTAAGCCGTTCACAGCACCGATCTGCTCTTTGCAGGATCAGGTGCAAACAGCTGGGAGGACATGCCCATCCGACCTTTGGAGACCTTTCTGTGGGCCATGGGGGCCTAGGAAGGGCCTGGCGTGCTAGCAATTGGGGATTGGAATTTGCACGGTCACATATTCAGCTCTTCAAATACCCAGTGGAATTTTCTGATCACAGTGCAGTTCCCTTCACTCTCGCAACTCACCCACTGGCTTCTCCGGGGCATTTTGAACAGCTCCTTCGTGGAGCGTAGGGGCAAGAACTATCTGTTGGGCGAGGGAGTCCTGTCTGGTAAGGCTTCAGTCTGTTGTTTCTTGACATTCTGGTCTTGTCAGAGGAAGCCAGTCCAGGCTACGTCTAGACTGCAAGCCTCTTTCGAAAAAAGCAAGCCGCTTTTTCGAAAGAGAGCACCCAGGCAGTCTGAATGCTCTCTTTCAAAAAAGCACAGTTTGCATTACATAGCGCCTTTTTTCGAAAGCGCGCTTTCGGAAAAAGGTGTTCTTCCTCGTAAAACGAGGTTTTCCGCGGTTGAAAGAACTGCCACGTTCTTTCGATTTACTTTTGGAAGAACGTGGTGGCAGTGTAGACGCAGGAGGAGTTTTTTTGGAAAAACCCTGTAGTCCAGACACCCCCCCAGAGAGGTGGCATTGCTCCAAGGGACACCGCCAGCGGCTGATTGAATCGCTGGGACTAGAAGATGCCTTTAGGCACTGCCCCGAAGAAAGGGTGGTTGCCCCAGGGTGGGCAGTGACTTGGAGACCCTCCTTTGGCCCCCTGTCCCCCTGCTGCTTCCTCCTTCCCTGGTGTGACAGCTGCCACCGTGGCTCGGCTGTGCTGATCAGTGAGCAAGTAGCTGGAACCAAGGCTCCACCTTCTCTGCTTGCCTGTCCCTTGCCCACCTGCTCTGGGGGAGGGAAGAGCTGAGGAATAGCCCTGCTTAGTCCTTTGGGATCCAGACCCAAGCTCTGTGCATGTGTGTGTGTTTGTGTGTGCGCGTGGGTTTGTGTGTGCGCATGCAGGGGGTTGTATGTGCAGGGGTGTGTGTGTGCATGTGGTGTGTGTGTTTTCTGTGTGTGCGCGCAAAGGGGTTAAGTGTGGAGGGATGTACATGCAGGGGTGTGTGTGTGTGGTGTGTGTGTGGTCGGAAGGGTGTACGTGTGGGGGTGTATGTGCAGGGGTGTGTGTGTGGTGTGTGTGCAGAGGGGTGTGTGTGTGTGTGTGGTTTTTGTGTGTGCGCGCAGAGGGGTGTACATGTGGGTGGTATGTGCAGGGGTGTGTGTGTGTGTTTTGTGTGTGTGTGTGTGCAGAGGGGTGTACGTGTGCGGGGGTGTACGTGCAGGAGTGTGTGTGGTGATGGGGGTTCTTACTCCTTTTTATCACTCAAGCAAGCCCTTGGAGACCAGTGAGTTGGGTATATTATTATTATTCTTTTGTATTACTGTGGCACCTAGTGTGCTGCAGTAACACAAAAGGATAATAATAATGGACACCTAATGTCAAGGCCCCGTTGTGTCGGGGCAGCACAGACACAGAACAAAGAGTTGGTTGGTCGCTGCCTTTGTGGAAACCACAATTCGTGGAAACTACCCCGATACTGTGATTTCCGCCCCCCCCTGCCGTGTGGAGGCAGGAGCAAGAACAGGGTGAGTTCTGCTGCTAAACTGCAGCATCGGGCTAATTTGACTGCTCACAGTGGGGCGGGGGGGCGGCCTGCTCTGCCCGCGAAGCAGGGATTGGGGCCTGGCTCATTGCTTTAGGCGTGGGTGCTGGGGAGCCGGGGTGGCACTGGCAAAGGGCAGTGATTCGGAGCAGAGCCCCGGCCCCCGCAGGGAGACGAGGGGAGGAATAGATTTTGGGCACACCCTGATGCCCCGGTCAGGACAGGGCCCCCGTAGAGGCCTGCTTGTGCTCCGGGCGGTGGATCCCGCTCTCCGCCCCTCACCAGACAGCGCTCCACGAGTCTCTCGGCTCAGGCTGGGATGGGACCGGATTTCAAACGGCCCCACGCCCCTGCTTCCCCTTTCCCGCCAGCGCCCGGGTGGGAGTTAGGCCAGACAGTTCAGAGAACGTGGTAGCATGCACCCACCTCCCCAGACCTGCCTCCCCGGCTTGGCTGCCAGGCCCGATTCTGCCTCCCTCCTATTGCAAACATGGCGGCAGCTCCGGAGCGGGGACTTGGCAGCCATGCAGCTGCGGTGAAATTGAAACCCTTAGCTGGGACTCTGCCAGAATTGTTTTAGGGGAACCCCCCCCCCACACACACAAATTATACAGGCCTTTAAGCATAAGCCAAGACTACAATTAGCTACTGAGAGAGGAGCACCAAGAAAACAAGAAGATATTAGGATTGCCAGATGGTTTAACAAAAAATACCGACACTCCCTTCCCCCCCCCCTCAAAAAACCCCCACAAAAAACAAAAAAAACATACCGGGAAAAAATTCTGTTGAACAACAAAAAAAAGTTTACAGTAGCTGACCAAAAAAACCAACTCCTCTCCTCCAGTTTGCCCTTTTAAGGCAGCCATTTTGACGTCTGTTCTTCGAGGTCCCCGTACGCTGCATTCCTTTACATTAAGCCCTGCCCGGGATGCTCCATCCTCCCCCCAGCCTGAGCTGCGCATGTTCCGGCAGACACCTGAGCCAAGAAAAACAGAAAATACTGAACATTTCACATGTCCAGTATTTTCTGAATTTTTTTACTGGACGGAAGGCCCAAATACCAGACTGTCTAGTTCAATACCGGACACGTGGCAACCCTAGAAGTTATTGATCACGATCTCATTGTACCTACTAACGAAACCCCTGTACAAGTTGGTGTAATATGAATGTTTAGCCTGTGCTTTATCATGGATAAATCCATCAGAGAAGATCCGTACTGGCTTGCTGAGATTTATGGCTATTTGGAACATGCGAACGTTTGTGACTACAGCCGGGAGCGGTGTGAGACTTTCGCAAGGCACCTCACAGATGATTCCAAAAGCTGCGCATGCATTGTGCCGCCAGGAAACTGACAGTGTGGAGCTGCATCCGACTGCATATTAGCAGGGATTATTAATTCCTTTGGGAGTCAAAACTCACTTGAGTGTCCCTTGGCTTTTTCCGAACTGGAAAGTGCTTTTTAAATATGTCAGAATCAGAAATTGATTTCCTGATCCCCGGCGGCTTCGCTGAGCCGATCGTTCAAACAATCGTTTATCATTATGCACAGTGAGTAGGGGGTTAATTGTAATTGCATGGTCACCTGGACTATTGTGTGATTGAGGCAGAGTCTCTCTGCTGTGTCAGATCCAACAGTATATTATTTCTAAGTGGGAGTGCCAGAATGCTCTTTAAATCTGCCATGGAACTGAGGAAGAAGTAATTTAAGCGTTTGATTTAGCACTCCCTTCTTGCTGTCGGCTTCAGGCCACTTTACTAGCTGTAGCAGAATGTGAACTGAATTAAAATACAGATGCTTTGGGGAAGAAGTCGAAATCATAAGCCACAAATGGGAACTTAGAAGCCTTCCGCTTTGGAACTCAATACGGTGTGTCTTTGTTGTTTAGGTCTATCGGTAAATCATTAATTATTCTAAACTGTTCATTTCCCCTCAAGGAACTCCAGAATGCAACATTAAAGGCTGGCTATAATGAATGAAAGCCTCCGTCAGATTCCCGACAGGTTTTATTACGCCTTAGAGAATACTTAACAGTCTTCTGCAGCATGAATAGGAGGGATAGAGGGGGTCCGTGATTTACCCCGAGCCCTGGATTTTATCTAGGTTTGAGGGGTAATAGTAAGCCCTTTAGGACTTCTGAGACAATTATTTCCTACCTCTGGAAGAACTAGTACAAAAGAGAAGGACTGATAGGTTTGACAGTTTTCCCAAACAGACTCCATTCAGGCCCTAGGCTTGCTACTGATTTACCACCAAGGCCTCTTTTCATGACTCCAGCAATGTAAAGGTAAGCAATATATCCCAGAGCAGTAGGAACAAGTCGTAGTGTAAATGTGAATCAGGCCCAACGGCGCTCTCCCTTTCTCTCTGTCCTCTTTTTCTGAGGCAGTGGCTTGTTTTGGAAGTTGTGTGGCTTTTGGCAGTAGCGTTTCGATGTTCAACCATGGGTCAGTTCCCGTCTTGGCTTGCTAGAGAAGGTCACACATGGAGATTTGAAACCCAGTCCTCTCTCTGCAGGCCGTTAAGCAATTTCATCCCGCTCTTTGTCACTTGGGTCCCTGGTGTCAGCTGAACTGGGATCACGCTTGTTGACGGCACCAAAATTGGAGGAGTAACAACCACACAGGACGATGAAATCTGCCTGATTTATAATGGAAGGTTCTGGAACTCAGCTTCCATGGGAGGTCCACGTCTGTGTTGGGATTCTGTTGATCCTGCCATAGAAACCCTGTTTTACAAATGTAGTTGGAAAGGAAGGCGTTCGTAAGATTGGAAACTTTGTAAAACTGAACATCTCAAAATGACAGTAGATGGGATGGATCGGTTGCAGTAAGGTACGACCCTTTGGCTTTCTCCTCATCCTTCAAACCATGGGGAAGCCGTTTTCAAGGAACAGAGGGCTGTCAACTTGTTCTTCACCAAAATCACTTTCGTGATGTGATTTTCCCTGCCTCCATCCTGTCCAATCAGGAAAAATAATTTGTGCAGCTGGTCGTTCGTAAGACCAAGCTTCTCCTGTGTGTGATTCTTGCCCACGCAGATTAGTATATGTGTTACCGCACACGGCTACATCTTTCTGTGAAGGGTCAGACTCTCAAACCTTGGCTCGTGTTGAAAATTGCCTTTTTATTCCATGGGCTGGTGCCATTCACTTCAATGTGGAGTAAGGTGCTATCCCACGTGAGAAAGGAGAGTGGACTCTAGCTCAAGGATTTTCCTTTCTGTGTCGGCTGCTGCTCATCCCCGCCAAGACCATTTTCCATCTGACATGGCTTCAGTTTAAATTTAATCAATAGACTATGTTTGCAGGCAAAAGATCTCAACCCCCCAGCTTTGGGACAGACTGTCCCCTTTCAGGGCCAACCAAGTCTGGGAGTCTCCATTGTGACTCCTTGGTGAAGGCTGTGGCTAGATTAAAATACCTCTGTTTAAGACCTTCGCAAGAAAATGCAATCTCTAGATTTAACATGAAGTAGGAGTTTTGATGCTGGTGCCAGTTCAGGACCTTTTCCTTCTGAGAGTATTGCTGAAATTACAGGAGAAGAGAATTCTTCAGACTGTCTAAATCATAGAAATGTAGGGCTGGAAGGGATTTCAAGAGGTCATCAAGTCTAACCCCTTATGCCGAGGTAGGACCAAGTCAACCTAGACCATCCCTGACCGGTGTTCGTCCGACCTACTCTTAAAAAAAATGAGGGGGTTACGCAACCTCCCTTAAAAGCCTGCTCCCTCGTAAAAGGTAAAAATCATTAACCTCTGATTCTCCTCAGTTCCATAAACACAAGATTTATTTTCTAGTTCATCCTTGGTCTTTGCATTTTACTCCATCTTCCTGAAAGGGAAGCGCTGCATGGTTTTAAGCCATGGTTTCTATGGAGAAACTCCATCCATCCATCATCCCTGACTGGGCTGGTCAGTCTCTCGGCCATCGTTTTCATAGATCCTGGCAGCCCATCTAGCTGGCTGTGAATTAAATCCAGGTTCTTGGGCCTGGTCTACACTACAGCAGAAAGTTGACTTAAGATACGCAGCTCCCCCTATGTTAATTACATAGCTGGAGTCAACGTATCTTAAGTCACATTTCTGCGCCATCCACACAGCAGGAGGTCGACAGGAGCAAATGCTCCCATTGGCTTCCCTTACTCCTCGTGAGGAGCAGAAGTACCAGCTCCGATGGGGGTGCTCTCTGAGTTCGATTTAGTGGGTCTTCACTAGACCCGCTAAATCGAGCCCATGAAGATCGATCACAGCAGTGTCGATCTTCCCCCAGTGTAGACATGGCCTTAAAGAGGGAGGTTTTAGAAGGGCTTAATAGCCACGTTACTCACTTGCATCGGTGCTGGGAGAAGAGAGACTACCATCCTTCCCTTCACTTATCTGAGACTGTACAAAGTGCACTTTTGAAGATGGATTCTTACCTAAGTTCATGGATCCCTGGATCTCCTCCTTGAGGAGTGAGAGAGAGCGTAATTCCCCCATCCAAAGTTTAAAAATTCATGCAGGTGAATTTAAAGCTCACATTTCTCCCCCTGCTCCACCCGCTCCATATCATTCTTGGTCACTTTCCGCAAGGAAAATATTGATTGAAATTTGCAATTCAGACCGCATTTCACTCTGCTCTCTTTACAAGTCATTCAGTATGTGAAGAGCGTCCATTTTCACACTGCACTGCAGCTTTCCCCGCTACCTGTTCGTTTGCCCCCGTTAAATGGACATTTTGTCAAATAGTGTTTGCACAGACTGATGGCAATAGAAGTCTTGGCAAGAAAGCCAGATCCCTGACCATGCACTCCAACACACAGAATCAAAATGTGAGGCCCAAGTGAAATATACCGGTGCGCTCACCTGTCAGATTTTGCTAATATCACCCAGATAAAATGACAGAGAAACACCTGCCAGTTGTTAACCTATTTTTCTCTGAGATTCTTTCGCATATTTATAGTTGGAAGCTATGGTCTATCAGAGAGAAAAACTTTCCATTATTATTTTTCATGCAGGAATGAGATGCCCACACTTCAGCATACACTAGAAAGTCCAAGTCATTTCCAAAAAGCAGAGCAATTAATAAAGAAAGTAAAAAAATAATAATTTCACAGTGCATTGTTAAATTAGCAATTCTTCAGAGTGTCTATAATTCCTGGCAGAATTAATATGCACTTTGAAGTCGTGGGCAGGAGTACGTGTGTATATTTCATTTACTCTTATACCCGCAAGCCTGAAACGTGGGGGAAGCAAAAATCTTGAAATAGCAAAGGAAACACCCCAACTTTTAGATACCTGTCATTCCACTGCTACCTAGCTGACAAATTATCAACAAAACCAGGAACATTGCCTTTAGATTACAGCTGTGATTCTTTAAACCTGAAGTAGCCGAGACAGTTGTTGGAAAATGACAAACATTAAGTAATGCAGGGGAAAAAAATAGGCCAGCTAGCAACGCCACCATAAATTTATGAACGGGGGAGAATATGTATGATAAAAGTGCAGTATATTTTCACCACGCGGAAGGGAAATATATTACAGAACCATTTTGTAAATGGAATGCATCTACATAATGCAGCAACACATTTAATTGCCGCTATTTTAGTTTTTCAAAGTTGTCTGGATGGCAGGAGAATTTGTATTCAAAATAATAAACCCTGTGTGGGTTTTTTTTACTACTTATCCATATGCTTAAAAAAAAAAAAAGTTATGCAAAGCTGAGTTAAGTTGCATGGCCCAAGACATTCCTGTTCAACATTAGACACGTCTTTCTCCCTCTTTCTTTCTCGCTATTTCAAAACAAAAGCACATGCAGATTTTAGTCATTTTTAGATGTAAAAGATGCAAATGGATGTGGTCTGTGATTAAAGCTCAGGAATCCAAGTGAGCTGGTGCTACTAATATAAGACGAGATGAGGGAGGAAAACTAGGAGAACGCTGGGGGTGTAGAGTCTTCACCTAATTGTGACGGGATAGGCTAATCCACTTCCTTACATTCTGATATGACACTAGTTTAACTGAAGCCCCAGGAGAACCGGCAGGAGGGGAAGAGTAGATTCTCCTCCCCCGTACATTCTTTAATTTGCTTGGCCACACTGAACTCAGCGCCATGGCATGAGGTTTCCATCAGGGCAGAATCTGGCCGGAGGAGTGTTACGTCAGTGGAAGTGTGGGCTGAATTGGACCCAGGTCATGGTGATGCCTGGCGGAAGTCACAGGATGTTTAGGAGGATTTTCAAAGGGGAGAGCCACACCGAGTATGTGAGTGTCGTGTTAATGTGACAGCCAGTGTCCAGCCACAGCCAACCTGTGGAACTCCTTGCCAGAGGATATTGTGAAGACCAGGACTTTAACAGGGTTAAAAAAAGAACTAGCTAGATTTATGGAGGTTAGGTCCATCAATGCTTATTAGCCAAGATGGGCGGGGATTGGTGTCCCAAGCCTCTGTTTGCCAGAGGATGGAAATGGGTGACAGAGGTGGGATCATGTGATGATTCCCTGTTCTGTTCATTCCCTCTGGGGGCACCTGGCATTGGCCACTATGACACAAAACGGCTTTGTTCTTATATTCTTATAAGAAGTTCTGCAAAGCTGGGCTGCCCACTAGATGAAGTACAAGATCATCCAGACTGCTGCATCTGAAGAATATTTAGTTGCTGCTTCTTAAAGGCAAAACATGTACAGTGTATTAGTTTAGGCTAAAGCCCTGAAATGCGGGTAGAGCAAACATCCATGATATAAATCATCAACTTAAGTCCTCTCTCATGTCATATTTCTTAACCACAATTGGCTGCAATTTTCTAAACCATAGCCTAATTAGAGAAATCTTTCTGTCTTTGCTGGCCAGCATCCAAGTCTGTCTGTTGGGCTGAACCGGACAGCTAGATCTTTTCTGTAGCATTGTGCCAGCAAACATCTGGCTTTGATTTTCCAGTGGATTTTACTGATTATTTTTACATGAATAGAGGCACAGATGTCTGTGCTAACCTATAGGAAGCTTCAAGCATGACTGCTTGATCCTACTCCCATTAAATTCACTGAGAGTAGACACTGATACTAATAGGAGTAGGATTGGACCTTTTGGACTGAATCCTGCTATTCCTACTTAGGCAAAAGTCCTTCTGAACTCAAGCCTCCAAGGGGGAGCCGTGTTAGTCTGTATCTGCAAGGGCAACGAGGAGCCCTGTCGTACCTTAGAGACCAACAGATTTATTAAGGCATGAGTTTCCAGGGGGAAAACCCTCTTCATCAGGTGAATGGGAGTGGAAGTGACAGAAGCAGGGGTCTATACAAGGAAGAAGTTGCATGTGTTAATGAAGCTAATCAAGTCCGTGTGGAAGTGGTTCATTCACGGCATTTGGTGTGGAGAGGTGAATATCCAGGGAGAGGAAATTTCCTTCGTACTGTGTTACCCAGTTGAGATCCTCAGTCAGTCCTAAGTGGCTAGTGTTGAATTTGCAAATGAGCTCCAGTTCAGCTGTCTCGCTTTATAACCGGGGTTGTGACATTCTTTGGTAGAAGTCAGGCTACTTTCAAATCCATCACTGAATGTCCAGGGAGCTTGAAATGTTCCCCTACAGGTTTCTGTGTGTGACCATTCCCGATGTCTGATTTGTGTCCATTTATCCTTTGGTGCAGACTGTCCGGTTTGGCCAATACACATGGCAAAGGGGCATTGCCGGCACTTGATGGCATAGATCACGTTGGTGGATGTTCAGGTGGATGAGCCCCTGACGGTGTGGCTGATGTTAGGTCCTGTGATGCTGTCACTAGGGTAGATGTGTGGACAGAATTGGCAACGGGGCTTGTTGCAAGGGTAGGTTCCTGGGTGAGTGTGTGTGAGGTGTGGTGTGTGGCTGCCGGTGAGAATTTCCTTCAGGTTGGGGGGCTTCCCTTTAGGACTGGCCTGTTTCCCAACGTCTGTGATTGTTTTCCACTAGGCCATACTGCCTTCCTAGATCTTTTTATTAATTGCGGACGCAGCTGACGCGGGGACCTGGTGGCACGTTCAGAACAAGGACCGTCACAAGTTTTTGACGGTGTTTTATTCTGTTTAGAGACGTTCATTAGTTCATTCATAATTGTTAATTCTCCGTTTCCCAGATTGTGCCTGCATGCCATAAAGCGTGGTACGACCGTGACCCCACGAAGGGAAGGAGCGACATTTCAGAGGGGAGGGTAGAAGTATTAACGTATTTACACTCTAGTTTTCAAGGTTGCTTGTTCAGAAGCTGGGAACTATTTCAATGCAGAATGCAGACATGACCCTTAAACCTGCACTGGAGTGGGGTTGGTATGAGCATAAAAATACATGATAGTCCCTAAAACCGTTCCTTCCTTCTCTGCCGTAAAAGAACCCTCCCCGTTTTTGGATGCGCTAACCTTCAAGGCAAGCTCGTTTGCTTTTTTCCTTTAAGGTGCAAATCAGTCCGAGGATGCTTTTCTTCAACAGCTGCATGCAACTCCTTAAAAACTGCGTTCCATAGCTCTTGAACTGCCAAGGATTCTGGGAAGACTTGGGGCATCAGATACCGTGTTATATTAGTGGCGACTTGTTTAATTCTTTTCCCATCCCCAGAGTATGCCGAGAGCGGGAGAGAGCAACACACATACACTAACACAGATAGCCCAACCGAAAAGGAAACCTTCTCGGGGAATTCTACATGCTTTCTGTGGCTATATATTCTTGGAAGCAATTTCAGAGCCAGCCTGCCATTCAAGGACAGTTTTTAGGAAGTACGGGATTAGTTCTTAACAGCCTGCTGGAAAACTCCTACAAGAACAGACCTGTTTGTCCTGTGTAGTGGTTTGCACTGTTATAAAAGGCTTAGAGATCATCTGTTTTATATTTTTGGTTATAAGACAACCGTGACAATTGCTTCATTTTGGGGGGTTTTAAGTAAAAATGTATGCCATTATCACAGATCAAGGCTCGGGGCTGGTTTGGTTGCTTCAATTGATTCCATACTGTAAAAGTTCAAAAACAAAGAGTCAGGCAGGGTTTCTGGAGATAGCGATATAATGGATACCCTTTGGCGCAGAAATTCTGGGGACCCAGAGTAGGTTCTGGTGTTATTTGTGATTCTTTTTTTACCAAATGTCAAAGCATCCTCCCTCTGCGAGAGCAATGTGCTAATGAAGGCAGAGTTGATTAGCAGCAGGATGTGATTTTCTTACTGCTGAATATAGGCAGCTGAATATAGACAACCGACATTTTAGCTGTGCTTCAACCCACACTTTGAGTCTAGCTCCTGTGTCTCCGCCAGGCTGAAGGTCATGTCCTGTAAGTAGAGGATGCGTCGAGTCACAAGACTGGCCAGACTGGGTCAGACCTAAGGTGCATCTAGCTAAGTATCCTGTCTGCTGACATTGGCCAATGCCAGATGCCCCAGAGGGAGTAAACAGAACAGGGAATCATCATGTGATCCCTCCCCTGTCATCCATTTCCAGCTTCTGGCAAACAGAGGCCAGGGACACCATCCCTACCCATCCTGGCTAATCCAGACAAGATGCAGTTCTTTTGATGAGGAGATAGAGAAGCAGGCCTAGAAGGGACCTCAAAAGGCAAGTCCCCTGCTCTGAGGAAGGGTCAAGTCAACAGACCATCCCTGACAAGTGTCTGTCCAACCTGTTCTTAGAAACCTCCAGTGATGGGGATTTCGCCCCGCTCCCTCGCTCACCTCTCCCAGTGCTTCCCTTCCCTGTAAATTAGACAGCGGTTCCTAATAGCCCCCCTACATTTCCCGGGCTGCATGCTTTGACTCCACGCTGAGATTTCCTGAGGAGCCACGCCACCGTGGGACATCCGGGGACGGCCCGAGCTGGTTGCCTTTGCCCTGGGAGCGCGGAGGCAGGGAGCCACCTCAGCTGAGGAGAGCATGGGAAGACGTTACGCTCAGCGAAACGCACCTCGGAGAGCTAGAGCCTGCCTTCCGCATCAGCCTCTAGGGGGCGCTCGCTGGCTTTACTCTCGGGTGCCACCCCGGTCTGCTTGGCGGTGAGGCAGGGAGTGTCTCGCGGCCTCTTTCTGCCTTTTGTACAACCGAGGGTGAGCCGGGAGCGCTCACGCTGGCCTGGAGGATATTGTACCCAGGGGCACAAGAGACGAGGGTCCGTGCGCCTTCCAGGTGCCCCTGTGCCTTTATTTTCCCCACTAGGCACTTCCACTCCATTCTGTAGGCATCGTGGCAGGCCACACGGCGGCGGGGGGAGGGAGGGACAGATCCTCCCTCACGCTCAAGAAGGATTCAAGGGTTCCTCTGGGCACAATCGGCCTCCACTCAGCACTTAGGAGAGACTTGCCAAGCTTGAAGAAGGGCAGGTCCTTACAAGGGGGCCCCCTGATTAAACATAGACTAGATGAAGAGGATAAAGATTTCAAACCCCTGCGCGGGGAGAATTGCCCGGTTGCCAGATCAGCCAGCATCGGGGGCCTTTTGAGCCAGCGGAGTAGTGGAAAGGGGCTGTAGGAACTGGGTCTGGGAGCTTCCGGAATCTAGTCCTAATGTGTGAAGAAAATCCAAAGTTCCTTGCCCCTCATTTCAGTAGTTATATGTAGTTCTCACCTCGGACACAGAAAGTTCAGCTGTATCACTACAAAGGGTCAGCGTGAAATACTCCCAGTGCCCCTCTCTTCCTGCTAGGATCTCCGGGACAATTTCCAGCAACTCTCCCTTTTAGACTCTTGTCTGCCTTTTGCAAAGCTTCACTTCCGAATCCTGCTGCCGGTCGGAAGAATCAGTCCACTCTTGTCCAGCTCTTACAGGCTTTTCCTGCCCTTCCTCTGCCCAGTGACTTCCGTAGCTAATCCATCACTGCATCACAGACGGGAGAAGCGATAGAGCCGTTATCAGTCCATGGAGGAGACTTTCTGGTTTGAGTTACAGCTGGAAAAGGCCAAACTTTGACTTGCTAAAAGTGTACCTTCCGCTGACGGAAATAAATCCTTGTTTTTGTCTGACTCCCCACTGTTGCCCTTGGACTTTGGCATGTTCACGGTGTCTAAAAATACCTGTGTCTTCAGCAATCCTTTGTATTTAAAGGATATTTTCACACGTTGGGGGCTGGTTAAGCAGCGAAGTGGGCGGCCGCTCTAAGGTTAGATACGAAGAGGGAGGTGTCATTGACAGCTTCAAACTTTATTTGAATTCTCTTAGCCGTCTTGTAGCAAGCGAGAGGGAGATCTGGGGCGTCTCTTGTCTGGTTTGCGCCTCTCTTGAAATGCTAGGGGTGGCCAGGAAAGTGAATCTGTATGCCGCACAGGAGATAAGTACCTTTCAAAAGCTGCTGAATAAGAAATAGCAACATAAAGTAAAGAGGAATAAAGTAAAATTCTATTGGAAATTAAACCCCAGAGACTTGGATAATTTTAAGTAAAGTCATTTATGCAGCCTAGAGTGACAGCAGAGAACCTGTGGAAGAAGAAACCAGATTCTGGGGATGTTTAAATATCCCACAGGGGAGATTGCAGTAGAAATGCCCCCTGCGCCCGATCCCCTGAGAATGAATTCTTACAGCTGCCTGCAGCTACGGAGGTTTGGCTGTTCAGCTCTGGCAACTCGTGGATTGGCCGGGATGGTGGCCATCATGCTTAGTACACTGTAATTTCTGAGTGTTGTTGCATTTATTAATTATGGCTGGGATATTGGCAGGAGACTGTGAGTTAGGCACTGACTTCCATCGAAATTGAGTGGGGAGGTAAGTGCCTAACTCCTTTAGGCATCTGTAAAAACCCCCAGCCTGTCCCTGGATTAGAGAAAACCACCTATAGTTAGTTATGGGGGCGAGCTGTTGAGGTTCTAGTCGGCACAGTCTTTGTTTTGCTCACTTTAGGAAGGGAGAAACTCACCGGGGGGGAAGGGCTCAATTCTGTGAGCCAGATGCTCCTGGACACCCACAAGAAGTGCACGACGCAGAGACAAAAAGCGAACGCTTTTTCTCAAAGTTGCGGCAGAACGTTCCACTGTCTGTTGGGGGGGGAGGGAGGGTGTCTTTGTGCCGCTGGCTGGGGAAGTGCATCCCAGGAGCGGGTCTGAGATCTCACACACGGCCTGCCCCATAGCCGCTGGGGCCAGCAGCCTCGCGGTCCCACAGCATTTTTGGCTCTACAGCGTATTTTTAAGGATCCTTCCGAAAACAATCCTTCCTATCCCATCCTGGCCAGTGACTCCCAGCCCCTCTGGGTCCTTCCTTACTGCTCGCCTTTGTGACACATTCCCTCTTTGCACTCCGGCACATTACGCCTCCACTAGGTGGCTCCTGCCCCAGACGTGATGCCCACAATTCCTGCCGTGCTGTGACGTCGTTTCCTCTCCTACAGCCCGGACCCCTGCAAAGTCCACGGGCCTCCTATTTGACGGGCTTTAGCTGCTCCGTCCGAATTCGGTCCCGTTTCTGAGCTGCCCATTGGCTCTGAAATGACGTCATCAGAATCGAGGCGGGTGCAGAGGGCAGATGTGTGGGCATTCGCTTACTGTACGAATACAGTCCTGTGGAGTCTTCTTGAGTGGGTCCCCCATTCAGAAAGGTGCTTAAGCAAGTGCCTGACTTTAACCCTGTGAATAGTCCCGTTGGCGTCCCCGGGGTATTTGTAAGCTAGTAGGACCCTGGACCAGAAGTGGATGGAAACTGGTTTATGGTCCTTATTGTCACCAGGGTGCGGGGGAGTCACCGGGCCCTGCATTCCCACCCTCAGCCAGAGGTAGCAGGTTGAGCAGAAGGGTTCTTGGTTCCTAGAGACACAGCGTAGAACAGACTTGTCAGCCCAGGGACCAGGAGCCGTCAGTACAACCCATCTTGGGGAGAGGGAGGCCCAGGGCCCTGGGCCCCCTCCCTGCATCCTAAGCTAGCTGATACTCCCACACACACTCAGCCACCCGTCCCAGCCTGCAGGCAGCCCCGCCTCCTTCTTAGTTCAACTTCCCGGGCAAAAAATGTCACGAGGTTGCACCCTCTCCCAGGCTCAAGTTATAAGAGAGCCTTGGCCATTGTGTACGTGCAGGGCTGGGGCGGTGTGGGGCAAACTCCCTTCAGTGAGAGCCACACCCAAAATTCCCATCCACGCACCGGTGCAGCACCCAGGGAAACTGAGGTGCGCACACACAGTAACTACAAAGCAGTACAGGACACTCGAAATCGCATGCAACATAACAAAGCAAATACAATCCCCACTTTGTCACACTCACTGCCGATGGCAGCCGCTGTCACAAACGCCAATGCTTGTTAACGAGATGGCCATGAGTAGCAGGTGATTGAGGACGGGCAGTCAGCAATGGTAATCGGGATGAGTATGTGTGGGGGGGTAGAGTCTTAGAAGGGCCCAGCCAGCTCCCATGTGCTGTTCAATGCGTGAGGGAAACTATGATGAGGTACAACGAGAAGACCTCCCCAATGCCCAGCCTTCGTTACGGTGTCAGATCCCTGTTCTGTCCCACACGTGGTGTAATCCATCACTGCCCTGATGCTTCTATGCAGTGATAGGTGGGAACCGTCTGGAACAGTGTTTCTTAAACTGTGCTCCGTTGCACACCTGTGGGCCGTGGAGAGCAACAGAATTCGAAATGGCCACCCTTAAAGGGGCAGGTGACATTTTTTTTCTCAATAACTTTCCAAACTTTCTCCGAATCCTTTTTTTCCCTCAATAACTTTCCCCCCAACCCATTCCCCTCCCTCCCCCCCCCTTTTTTTTTTTTGCTCAGCAAAAAATCCTTGGTGTTTCTCATAAAAAAAAAAATTGTTTGGTGTTCCTCACTCTTAAAAAGTTTAAGAAACACTGATCTGGAATAAAAACACTCAGACCACAAAACATCCCTGAATGCAAAAAGAGTATCCCCCGTTCATGTTTCCAGGTGCGGCACTAACTTGTGACCCGGCATATTTCTCCCCAGAAGGCTGTCTCAGCCTGTGTGGGAATTCAAGTTGCCGTGCAAATGGATACAGCTTTTATTTTCATTTGAGGCCCGCTATTAAAAATGATGTGACTCTCCTGGGATGCAAGGAGGAGCGCCTATTTGTTAGCGTCGTGTTTAGCCATGGAAACAAAGCATTCCCTTCAAGCAGAGCACTCTGTCGCACTGTCATTGGCAAATTGCGCCTTGTTGAAAAGCCATCAAAGGAAGCTGACTTATCTTCCATGTGCTGCTTTACAGAAAATGGAACCACCATAAACTCTTGTGCCGTAATGATTTTCTGTCTTTCTTGATGAGACATAATGAGATAAATTCAAGACCTTTTTGAAGGCTAATTACATATTGCACACTCTAGACATCAGTTCTCCTTGTTAGATGTTGTGCCTTCCCCCCCCACCCCAAGTTTCTGTGTGTGCATGTGGATTTAGCTTTGCTTTGAAATACAAATTGGGATTAGAGAGGAATTGTTTGTATTTTTTCTCCCCCCAGATCTTTGTAGATATGCTACGGTCACACAATGCATCATTAGAGATAAGACAATACTTGGAGATGGATGGGAAATAAATAAAAGGCTGGAATTTCACACATGGAGCTAGGGAAAGTGTCATAAACAATGCCAGTTCTAGAGTAGTTTACAAACAACCCTCCAGGATAAATCCAAACCTGAATCTGCTCTGGGCTGGGCATTTCTGTGATTTAGAGCTTTGCGTATGGCCTGATTTTCAAACGTTCTCAATCGCCACAACTGGGAGCAGATTTTAAATCCATACAGCGTTTCTCGGTGCCTACGTGCAAATAGCTTAGAGCTGAGCTCTTTGGGGTATTTGGTCCTTAAATTGTCATTTTAAATGTCAAGGTTCCCCTTTAACCTTTGTGAAAATTTCACATTCTTTGTGCACCAAGGATAAAGGCTGCCCGTAAACGCCTTCCCTCTGTCCTAAATATCGAACGTTACCCAAGCGTACGTGCCAGTCCCTTTTCCAAGTCGGAAGGAAGGAGAAGACTGACGGCTCTTGCGGAGGTGAGCACGGCTGAGAGCTGTGGGTTGGCTGGTTCCTCTCTCTTCTTGAAGCAAGAACGGCCAGTCACCCCTAGTGTGTAGACCATGGAAGTATGGAGGATTGCTGTGTTCTTACCACACTGCCATCATGGGTGGTGGGCATCAGAGGGGGCAAACAGCCAGGCATGGCCCCACCCACACTCCACCCCTAGACCCTCTCTGCTTCTGTGTGGCTCCCTCCGGTCTCCTGGGGCTCATGCTCTGGGGCTGGAGAGGCCATGCCTACCTGCTGCTGACCCTGTGCCCTGGGGAGGCTGGGGCTGCACACCGCCTGCATGGGGGGGTGGCGTCCACGGGTGTCCTGAGGCAAAAGGGGCGGGCCCTATGAAGGAAGGGGCGGGCCCTATGGAGAAAGGGGTGGGGCTGCCCAAGTCCTAGGTTCATCCGCCATCCATACCTGCCATGGTGGTTGTTTGTTTCTGCATTGCAGCCCCATTTGCAGCTATTGTTTTAATAGGCTGATTGGTTGATTTCAACAGCACTCCCCTCCCTACCCCCGCCCACCATCAGGGGAGCTGACATCAGAGTAGCTTTTGCATCAGCCCTTTGTCATGCTATTGCATCCAATCTGAAGATGCCAATGTACAGGAATTGTGAGGCGAGAAGCGTTGTGTGAGATCTTCCATTTGCGCAGAGTCTAGGAATCACCGAGCTGCAGAATTTACCCCGCCCCACCAAAAAAAAAAAAAAAAGAGAGAGGAAAAACAAAACTCCACACTTTCATCTAACAGGATGGCACCATTTTGCTGTCAGATCCTGGCGGCAGATCTTAAAAACCGGCCCTCAGTTGTACATCAGGTTGTCGGGGTAGTGAGGGTTTTCATAGCTGCCAGTACGCCAGAGATCAGCTAGTTTTCCTTGTACGATATTTGCTACGCAACAACTCTGAATGACAGATTGAAAGTCTTTTTAATTTCCCTGTACTTTCTGTAAGTAGCTCTGAGTGCCTATGCCTCATTAGTAACAAGATGGCCATAACGATTTTACAGTGATTCTTAAGGAATCAGAAAAATGGAAGCATTTTGGGAGCTGGCTGGCGAAATAGGGTATGTGATTATTTTAGATTTCAGAAATAGCAGGAAATCCACTTCCCAAAAGGACTTGAAGTTTCCTTGTGCTGGTGATGGTTGATCTAGCAATTAACGAGCTAGTTTGCTTTCTTTTATAGGCCACAGACGTGCAAAACTGTACATGCATTTATCATGGCTGTGCAAAGGGACGGCAGAAAAATGACCAGGTTTTTCTAAAGGGCTCTGTGAGCAGTAGCTCCCAGTCCAACTTCAGTGGACTGGCCATACCTAGCCATTCCCACTCAGCACTACTGTACATTGAACACTTGAGAATATCTAGCCCTTCATCCTCAAGGGTGTGATCCTCTTCAAGGTGCAAGGTCCTTCCTTCGGTGAAATGGAAGGCGCTCAGCAACTTGCAGGAAGAGCAACCAATGAACTTTGAGTCTGTGCTGACATAAGAACAGCCAGACTGGGTCAGACCAAAGGTCCATCTAGCCCAGTGTCCTGTCTGCCGACAGTGGCCAATGCCAGATGCGAACAGAACAGAGAATCATCAAGTGATCCCTCTTCTGTCATCCATTCCCAGCCTCTGACAAACAGAGGCTAGGGACACCATTCCTACCCATTGATGGACCTAACCTCCATGAATTAATCTAGTTCTTTTTTGAAGCCTTATTAAAGTCATGGTCTTCACAACATCCTCTGGCAAGGAGTTCCACAGGTTGACTGCGTGCTGAGTGAAGAAAAACTTCCTTTTGTTTGTGTTAAATTTACTGCCTATTAATTTCATTTGGTGACCCCTAGTTCTTATGACAGTTCTTTGAAATCAGACACAATTAATGGAAGCACTTCAAATCATCAAGGCTGGGAGAGGGGGGCAAGATTCCCAGCCTTGTCTGATATAGGGGAAAAAGGAGAACAAAAAATATAGCTCTCTGTCTGGAAAGCCCGACATACATATACATTATGGCTAGAGGGATTGTATTGTACAGTGAGCATGTCTGGTTCAGGGTGTACCCAGAGAGAGCTGTGAAGCAGTTCAAAATTCTTCACAGGTTTTCTGGAAGACACCCTAGGGAAATGGCCTTTTTTTGTTAAGAAAGTCTTAAGGCTGTCTGTGCAGAAATTCCCTCCTCGCCAGGCCGGCGTGATTATTTTATTTGCTGAGACGTCGATTTCTGGGATTGGGGCATCTTAAACGAAACCCATAGAACATATTTTATCATTCTCCGAATCTGGGGTCTGAGACTGCGTGAGAAAGCAAAGCTTTGATGTTTTCTAATGCAGAGAGAGACAGCAAAGATCTAATAGGTCTAATATACTCAGCAAGGAAAATAAATATCCGACAAAGGCAGCTGCTAGAGAAATCAATGTCCCGAATGGTTTCATTCTCTTCCGCGCACATATTTTAACTGTGTATCCCGTATCATCACCCTGCCCCCTGTTGTATTTTGTAAATCGTTCACCAGCAAAGAGTGCATGATTGTTTGTTGTTGTCCCTTTCACTAAGGCTGTGTCTACTCGGCAGCAGCTCGGAGAGCCATGCATGGACTAGCTCTGCTCAAGACGACAAGCTAAAAATAGCAGTTTGGCCAGGGTGGCACGGGCCAGTTGCCAAAGTACAGTCCCATCTGAGGGCTTGTCTATTCTTACCTGGAAATCGATCAATCTGGCACTCGATTTAGCAGGTCTGGTAAAGACCCGCTAAATCAAATGCTGCTGGCACCTCCATTGACCCCGGTACTCCACGGGGTGGTGAGCAGTAAGGGAAGTGGATGGGCGAGTTTCTCCTGTCGACCTCCCACGGTGGGGCTGCCGGAGAAATTCGATGTAAGGTACGTCGACTCTGGCCATGCTCTTCTCGTAGCTGGAGTTGCGTATCTTAAATCAAATTCCTTGCACAGTGTAGACCTAGGCTGAGCTGCTGGCCCATGCAGCCACGGTCACACTGCTGTGTTTAGCATGCTGGCTTGAGCAAAGCTAGAGCATGAATGTCTTTCCGAGCCGGGAATGCTACCTCCCCGATGCCATGAGGAGACACTCCGCAGACCCATGTTGAAAGGACACGGGCAGGCGTGAATCTTGGCGGGAAGAACTTAGTCTTCGGTTCCTCTCTTACAGTCTGCCGACCTGGATTCTTCAAGGCTTCTCCCCAGAGCCCCGCCTGCAGTAAGTGCCCCCCTCACAGCTACACGCACGAGGAAGCCTCCACCTCCTGTCTGTGTGAAGAACACTACTTCAGAAGGGAGTCGGACCCGCCCACCATGGCCTGCACAAGTAAGCACGCGCTGGGGGTCTTCTCATCCGCTGGCGCTGGGACGCGCAAGGAACGGGCCGCAGGGCAATGAGGAAAGTGCTTTCGCACGCTTGGGGCCTGGCCCTGACCTGGCTCGTGTGAGCTGTGCGTGGCGGTAATCCACTGGCGTCGTCTAAACTACTCCTGGTTTGCACGCCTGTGCTTGAGAGCAGGCTCCGGGCCTTTACCGCTAAAGTAGGCCTGGGATCCCGGGGGTGTTTGTGGAGTTCAGCAGCATCTTGAATGCTACTCTGGGTGGGTGGGTGTGTAGCTGCCCTGGGGCCCGGTTATTTAAAAGGGCCCGTGGCTGTTGGGTACCACTGCTGATATAGCAACAACGGCAGCAGCCAGAGCTCTGGGCCCTTTCGGTCATCACCAAAGCACCAGGCATCGTGTGCCCAGTGCTGCTGAGGGACTGGCTAAGGGAGGCTAGGCTCCAGCCCCACCCCGCCCCTTCCACCTGAGGCCCTGCCCCTTCCAGGGGCCCAGAGCTGGTCCCCCCCACACCTTGCCCGTGGCCTGGGGAAGTCCATCAGCCACCCTGTATGTGTGTGCGCTATACAATTACTTAGCTATAGACCTAGAGAGAGACAATATATGGGGCGCTACTTACTGCCACGTGTTTCATTTCCCAGTAATGAGGCATCTAGCACCCCTAGCTACTGTGGGAGAATGACATTGACTGGGGCCACTGACTGTCCACTGCTACCACAAGGAAGAAACCATAGGTCCATGATGTTCAGTGGAGGGGGAGGCAAATCTTGCAGGGTTAGAAATAACGAGGGGGCTGGTTTGTTGGCAATTGGGGACAGAGAGAGGACAATGGCAAATGGCAAATGGGTTTAAATTGTTCTTTTCCGACAAAGTGGCAAGCTACTTTCCCATCTGCAGCTTATAGACCTCTACAAGTCGAATCTCTCTACTCCGGCAATACCCATGGTCCGGCATGATTGTAGCTGGATGTCCACTCATCAGGGGTGTGGCCAAGTTTCCCGCAGTCCCATAAAATTTACTCACAGCCACCAGTCCTGGCTCTCAGGGTGCTGTGCTCTTCTTTAGCTCTAATTTACCCCTCAGTGTCTTCTAAGAGCCCAGCAAGCAGTGGAAGGGTTGGCAATGCTGCTAGACAGTCTTGACCTCCCGTAGTTCTGCAAATTCTCTGGTTCAGCACCGGTCAGGTCCCGAGGGTGCCGGACAAGAGGGGTTCAACCTGTAGCTGCATCATGTCCGCTTCCTCTTCTAAATAGTTAGGCCCTGGTCTTGCCAAGACTTATGCACTCGCATAACCTCATGCTCTCAGAAGTTCCAGGGCAGTTCGCTTACCACAGTGCTGAAGGGCAGGAATGTGTGTACATCTTTGCAGGATTGGGGCCTTGACCGGGCACGGCGCAATATTCCAGATAGGCTTTTATAGCAGAAAGGGAGCTGAAAGTCACCGGGAAAGTAATGGCGCTTCTAGGGACGGGAAAGGGCAGAAATGAACCTCGGAGAAAATACAGAACCAGTATAGTCAGAGCAGCGGGGATGAGGTAAAGGAGTGTCCTATCTCCATCTTTCTCGTCTCCTTCTACGAAGGGGCTGTTTTCAGTAGCAGACGGCTAGACATCTGCATGCCCGTCAAATGGCTGTGAACCAATCAGCCTCTGACTGACACATGCCATGTCCTAGTGGTTATTTGTCAAGCACCCTTCCTGCAGAAAACAAGAGGCAAGCAGCCCCCCATGCCGTTTCTAAGCTAACCCGGACAAATCAAAAGAAGCCTGGGGAGAGAGGCGCTAGGGCAGCTGTGGCCAACCCACAGCTTGCCAGCCGCATGCTGCTCTTGCCTCCCAAAAGTGCAGCTCACGAAGCCGCTTCTGCACCCCCCCCCAATGGCCCTCGCTGGCTGCCCCTGGCTTCCCTGTGCTTACCGGGTCGGAGCCGCAGGGTTTTAAAAATGGCACCGCCTTAAAGGGGCAGTCTCCTTTTTAAAATTTTTTTTGATTTTTTTTTTTTTTTTGCTTGACAATTCTGGTGCGGCTCTTCGCATTTTTTCCACCACTGTTTTGGCTCTCTTTGTTAAATGGGCTGGCCACCCCTGCACTAGGGACTGCGGGGAGAAATGGGAATAAATAAGGACCCAGGCTGAGGGCACAAAAAGTGACAGCTTCCCACCCACTTCTTCCAAGGAATCCAGCTGCCCTTTCTGGCTACTTCCATGTTGCCCTCTCTTTTGGTCCTGGTTTTGTTAGTTGCTGCATCCCTTTGCGTCCAGGGCGCTCCGGGCATTGGAAGGGATGGCTTGCACCACATGGAGGATCCGGGCCTAAACTGGGAGCGCTAAAATCCATTTGGTTTTCCAGGAGAAGGTCACCTAGAGCAGGCTGCCCTCTGGAAAGGGCCGCGAGACTCCAGGGAGGGGAAGGCGAACCTCGCCTCACACTGCGCTAGGCCCTGCTGCGTAAGCAGCCTAGACAGATGGAAGAAGAGTCCAGCTAGTGAAGTCCTGGTGTTGCGGGGAGGGGAGAAGAACTCCCTTGTAAAATCAAGACATTCCCAACATGGCTAGATACACATGTAGGGCAGAGTTCACCACGGGGCTTCCAGCAAGTTAGCTCCCCAGCCTGCACTGCAATTTAGTGGCTAATTTCCCGGTTTCAGAGGGGTCGCCGTGTTAGCCGGTTTCAGCAAAAACAAGGAGTCCGGTGGCACTTTGAAGATTTAACACGTTTATTAGGGCGTTCGGGCATCAGCTTTGCGAGATAGGAGTGTCTCTGTGATGGTCCCAGCCATCTAGTTCTGTCTTAAGTGGGTCATAGTCTGCTAGCAGAAAGCATGGGCGGCGGGTAATATAAGCAAGGGAAGGCATTGCCTTCCCTAAACTGCGTACACTTTCCAGCTGCCGGGGAGGGCTGGGACTGTGGTGTGCCAGAGTTGGCCTTCCAGGTGGCCAAGAAGGATTGGGCTGGGGTCGGGTGGGGCTTGGCTCCATCAGGGGGTGTGGGGTAGTGAAGGTTTCTGAAGGGGTGGGGCCTTAGGCAGAAGGGGCGGAGCTGGGGCTTGCCTTCCCCAGCTGGGCCTTCACCCCCCTGCCCATGATGCCAGGATGGGCATTAGTGGAGTATTGGGGTATTTCTTGGGCAGATGGAAGTGACAACACCCGCAATATGCAACCACCCCCCTACCAATGCACTCCAGTTTGTGGCTCATGGGTGTACGTTACTGTAGGGTGAGGACGCAGGCACAAAGACCCATGTCTTAAGCAGCAGCTAGGGAGCTGTCCTCCAGAAATTGTTCCGCCTTTTTATCAAACTCCCCTGCCGCAACCCGTCCTGGTCCTCTCGAGTGAAATGATGAAAGTCAGTGGCCACTGCACAGTTACATGCAGGAATTAAAATCCCGCATCAGGATTCACTGAGAGGAGTCACAAGTGAGAGACATTACATTTCTGTAGTTTCCTCCTTTTAGAATGTAATAGAATCATGAAAATAGCGAGCTGGGAGAAGTCGGCTAGTCCAGACCTGTGCACAGAGCTAATATTGAAGAGATTTCATCTACTTGAAATCTAGTAAAAGGACACCTTAAAATTAGTTTTAAGTATTACAGTGTCAAATCCCCCTCCTGATATTTATGGTTTTATAATGATGTTTTCCTGACTTTGTTTCAAAGTGCTTGTCAGTTTCGTGTTGCTATGTGAAAGACCAACAGAGGAAATTGATTAACATACCATAGAAGAAACTAACCATATATGAAGGGGCTGTCCAATGCTCATAAACAAAAAACCACCACCACAAAAAAAAAAAAAAGAGAGAGAGAAAGATGATTTTGTTCTTTAATTTTTTTTAAGTTTTAGTTTTGTAACAATAAGCAACCATTTTATTTTTAAATGAGTTTTAAATTGACGATGCCCTGTTAAAGTTTGGAATAATGTGCTCAGTTAGACACTGTCTTTCTCAGAGAATTTTGTGAACATTATTACTCACTGCCCTAGCTTTTAGAAATGAAGTGATAGCTTTCTTTCCTCTTTAGGACCTCAATTTATAAGGATATTCATACTTTTGAAATGTATGGCCACAGTGGAGAAGTTTTCAGATGGTATAAAATGCAACATACAACGAAGGTTTCTGATGAGAACATTTCAGGTAACATTTTGCCCTCAGAAAAAGAAATCCACAATTCGTCTTAATGTGAATTGTGCATAAGTATTAGCGGGCAGAATTTGTCCCTGAGAATATATTTATAAACCACACATGTTGGTTTAATAGTTCAGATTCATTGTCCATCAAGGACAATATGGACTTTGTCTTCAACTAGTATTTACCTTTTTAGTCAGCAACTCATCATCTGGGGTGAGTAAGTGAGTATCTGCTTAACATACACATTAGTTATCTTTTTTATTGTGATTTTTTCAGTCACTTCTTTGTCCTTGAGGAAGGAAGGTTATAAATAAAAACGTACCTTTTAAGCAGATATCAGGTGCCCCCACCCTCAGAAACTAAAACAGCTTTTTATTCTCACCCCTCTGATTGTTTTCAAAGTTTTAGTGGTTCACAGTTCCAAGACTCCTCATATAGGACTTGTTAGATTTCTCCAGACGACTAAGGACCATTTGTGGAGCCCCTTTGATAATGCTAATTTTGTGGATTAGGATGTGCCATTAACTTCAAAGCATTGCTATTGAAACGGATGTTTTTAAGCCTTCAAGAAGAGCAGCTGACTCTGCTGAACAGAGCAAATAAAAACCGCTGGCTACTTCTAGCAAAGTAATAATTTATCTGCTGTTAAAGACACATTGTCCAATAAGTGTTTCTTGTGTTTGCATCTTCCCCTCCCACCTAGTTTAGTAGTAGTTGTAAAGAGTGCATTCACATAATGGAAAGAAAAAATTGGGAACTGAACTCATCAAAAGTAGGTGTGTGCAATGCACATAAGCAAGTGCCACTGAATTTCTTTAGCTTTGCTTGTCTCCGTATGAGCATGACAGGACAGAAAGTTGTTCTACGTAGCCATTAGCTAAATGGTGCTGGTTTGTGAGAGTTCATGTGGAATCCATAAAAAATTCTCTCATACCTTTTGGGGAACGCTTCCTGCCAATTCCCAGAGCTTGTGTGAGTTTCCTTCTTTGCACCGGTTTAACTTCTGTTTTCCACTCTGTGTAGTTTGAAATACTTATCAATAGAATGACTGTAGTTCCTATGCATGAAAAATTCTCATTGACTACAGTAGAATTTGCACACATACTGTAATCCATTCCTTGTGTTTCTGTCTTGCCAAACTTGACCATATGTTTTATTTTAAACATGCCATTGACTTAAATGGGACTACTCACCTACTTAAAGCTATGTGCGTGCATAAATATTTGCAGGATTCAGGTTTTACTGGCCTCTTAAACTCCACCTTTTTGGACTCTGAGAGAAGACACACGCAGACAAATTTTCATCCATGGCTCCCTCAATTGCACACTTAAATAGGTGCTTAAATGCTCATCCACCTGATTGTGTGAGCAATTAAAGCAGTCAATTTTTAAAATGTGATCCACAGAATTGGATATAGCTCCAAAACCACTGAGCCGCATTTCCTGAGCCAGTCCCTAGTTCATTGCTTTTGTTTTAATTTTACACGAGGGGTTATTTTCTTTTTATTTAGGTGACAGCAAGTTTCTCTTAGAATGGGCTAAAACATCATCTCCTAGGAGAATTAGAACACCATGAGTTGAAATAAATCACGTGCTGCAAATGGCTACGGGGTTTCCCAATGAGTTTTATCAATGTTACAGACCTCAAAAAGAAAATAGGGAAAAAAGTAGGCGGGGAAAAAGTTTATTATTTAAAAAAGAATTTCAGCTTCACAAATTTACCTGTTTTAAATATTTCAATATGCTTAATTATAGCACTATGGCTAGCATCACACAGAACCAGGAAATGCAGTTATATAAATATGTATGAACTTCCTGGGAGAGGAGGAAGGACTTTGGAGCTGGCCTCCAAGGAGATATACACGGATTTTGGCATCTCAGGGAGTTTATCACTTCGTTTCCATTCAGACCGAGTGGGAGTTGAGTGTCTAACTCCTTTAGGCTTTTGAAAATTCCAGTGGCACTATGATTAAAAATCAGTGAAATTTTTGAATGTATGTCCCTTTTCATCCTCCTGCTTCACAATGCAGTTGGTGTGCAATAGGCAGATCTGTTGTTAAGATCACCAACATGTTATGTGCTACCACCATCCTTCTGTACACAATTGGCCTTTCACATCAAAGGAAAAATGTATCCCCCATTTCCAAGTGTATACAAAAATACATGTTGAACCTCTCTAGTCCAGAACTCTCTGGTCCAGAAATATTTGTGGCCTGGCATGATTTTAGTTAGCCAGATGGCCACTTTTCATGGGTGTGGGAAGTTTCCCACGGTCCCATGAAATTTATTTACAGCCATCAGTCCTGGCTCTCAGGGTTCTGGGGTGTTATTTAGCTCTAATTTACCCCTACGTGTCTTCTAAGAGCCCAGTAAATAGTGGAAACGTTGGTAATGCTGCTAGAAAATACTGACCTCCTGTGATCCAGAAAGTTCTCTGGTTCGAAATCGATCAGGTCCTGAGGGTGCCGAAGTAGAGAGGGTCAAACTGCATTTCCTAGTTTGGCTGGGTTTTTTTTTCCTTTTTCTCCAAAATCATTAACTGTTTTCAATTCAGAAAGATTAACAGGATTCAGGGAAGAAAATTTGATCCTTGAGATGATTATAACCTGCCCCGAAAAGGATTCTCTCTCCTGAGACGCCCATCTTGCTCTTTGCCCACGGTTGAAATCCCATTGACTTCACTGGGAGTTCCACCAGAAATTTTAGCCAAGATTTTCAGAAGTAAGTAGGGATTTGAGGTGCCTAGACGGTCAGCTGTCCAACTTGAGCCTCCTGAAAGGGGTCTGATTTTCAGAGGGCACATGCCCAGCAAATTCAAATGCCTGAAATAGAGGCATCCAGAATCAATAATCACTTCTGAAAATGTTGGCTTGCATGTATAACATGGCCCTTTGCAAAGAAGGGTCACTCTTCGCAGAAAAAGCTGCGTCAGCCCCTTTTAACTCTTGAATCCCCTTCCCGGGGTTAGCTAGGAGCTGCTAACTTAGGAACTGGAGAGTAGCCCTCCCCACATGTTAGCATGCAGTGCTGTGGCAAAATGGAGGATAAGGCTGCAGCTGTGGGCATTGACGCAGTCATAGACCTTACAACGGGGGGGTTCAAACTTTTTTTCTCGTGACCCTGTTGAAGAAAATTGTTGATGCTGTGACCCAACATAATTTGACTAAAGTGCGGGCGCTGGAATGGGGCCGAGGAGGAGCTTTGGGGTGTAGGAGTGGCCTCTGGATTTTGGGGAGGGTCAGGGCTGGGGTAGGCGGGGCTTACCTTAAGCGGCTCCCAGTCAGCAGTGCATAGGATTACCAGATACTTTCGCAAAAAATACCGAACATGGAGGGGAAAAAATTGGTTGAGCCAAAAAAAAAAAAAAGGACCAAACTTGTTGAACAACAGCAACAACAAAAAACGCACAAGAAAAAGAGTCACTGCGCCTTTAAATCCCAGCGCGCCACACTCCTTGCGCACTTTACATGTCCAGTATTTTCTGTTTTTTTTAACGGACAGAGGCCGCAGATACCAGACACCTGGCAACCCTAGCGATGCAGTGGGGGTGGGGGTGGGGACTAAGGTGGCTTCCTGCCTCTCCTGGTACCACAGACCATGTTGCCCCCAGAAGCAGCCAGCAGCAGGTTCCCAGCTAATGGGAGTACGTGGAGACCTGTGCGCTCTCCCACCCCCACCCAGGAGCTGGGCCTGCTGTCGGCCACTTCTGGGGCGCAGCGCAGTTTGTGGTGCCAGGTCAGGCAGGGAGCTGCCTTAGCCCCTCTCCTCCCCCCGCCCCCCCGCTGCTCACCTGTTCCCCCATCAGCAATGAGACCCAGTGCCCAGCATGCCACCCCCCAGTGCTGGGCTGCGACCGGCAGTTTTCAAACCACCGGCCTTACAATCCGCGTAGAGCCACCTCCTGCAGCTGGCGGCGTCCTTCCCAGCTCGGGTGGCCACCCGTGGGCTAGCTTAGCCGTTGCTACGCGCCCTGGAATCAGCAGTGTGGGCACGGAGACGCGGGCAGCGGAACGGGCCAGGAGCCCGAGTCCCCGCCCGTCTGAGGTTTGCGTTCAGGCCGCTCGTCCGAGCCGCTCCCTCACGTCACGGCCATAATCGAGCAGAGCGAGCGTGTCTCAGTCTGCCTGAGCCAGGAATCCCAGCTGCCGTGTAGGCATCGCTTTCAGGGGAAATCTTGACTCCACTGAACTCAATGGCAAAACCCCCATGGGACCAGGATGCTCGGAGCCCCCGTGAGGGAGCGGGCTTGGTCCGCTACCCCTCCCTGGCTTCCCCCCTCAGCTAGGTGGGTGGGTCCCAACACGCCGGAGGGGCAGCTAAGAGCGACTCCCCAGGACGGATGGTAACGCTGTTTTCACCCTGTGTTTCTCTCACTTTACTTTACACCCCAGGACCCCCCTCAGCTCCTCGGAATGCCATCTCAAATGTTAACGAGACTAGTGTCTTCCTGGAATGGATTCCCCCGGCTGACACTGGTGGAAGGAAAGATGTGTCTTATTATATTGCATGCAAGAAGTGCCGCTCCCCCCGGGGGCCGTGTGAGGCGTGTGGCAGTCATGTCAGGTACCTCCCCCAGCAAAGCGGCCTGAGAAACACCTCTGTCATGATGGTGGACCTGCTTGCTCACACAAACTATACCTTTGAGATTGAGGCCGTGAACGGCGTGTCCGACCAGCGCCCCGGCGCCCGGCAGTATGTCTCTGTCAATGTAACCACCAATCAGGCAGGTAAGTGGAACTTCAACAGGGGCTAAGTTTCTGGGGCGGGGGGCCCTGTCCTTTCTGGGGGTGGGACTCCCGTTGAAATAAGCGGAAGTCACCAGTCTGGGCCGTAAATCCTAGGCAGGCAGGTCTTCCCTTCTTGTTTCACAGTAGAACGATTCCAGACTTGGACGCGCGGGAATGTTCCCTCTCAGCAGGATGCAGTTGGGTGGGAGATTCCCGTGTTTAATTAAAACCAAAAGCCTTGGTGGTTTAAGGCTCCCGTGTCGCCACCCGCTAACGCAGAGGAGCAGAACCGTCTCCCCTTATTGGCAGAGGGGCATCCTGTGCATTGGCGCCGTGGCCCTGGCTTAGCGGGCGGCTCGTGGGCAGTGAAAACCCAGCGGCTGACCATGTGCTGCTGCCAGTGGAAGAAGCAAACCGACTGGGGGCGAGGCGGTGCCAGCGGCTCGCCCTGGCTCAGCTCCGGGATGTCTTTGCTTATGGTCTCCTTTCAGTTTTGCGTTGCGCCAATGGAGATGCGGGGGAACTTTTCCCCCTTCCCTTGGGCAGAAGCAAAGTGGGGAGGGAATGAGGAACATGGGGCAGGATTACTCAGCTCGCACCCAGGGGAGCACAGACACCCCGAGGGGCTCGAGGAAGGGGGAGCCAGGGTTATGCCCCCCACATAGGACACAGCCCTATGGGCCCTCTCCCTGCGTTTCTCTCACCGTGGGTGTCACTGTGTGTAGAGTCCTGGGAGACCCTACCACAGGGGTGGGAACCTTTTTTGGGTCGGGGGCCACTGATCAACAGGAAAAACCAGTCGGGGGCTGCACACAGGTGAGAATAAATAAGCCCCCCGTCCCCAAACTCCTTCACTGACATGGCCCCCAACTGAGAAGGAGAAAGATTCTCCCCACATTTCCTTCCCACACCAGAGCATAGAGGGCTCCAGGCTAGTAGATTTTGTGAGCTCCAGCCGTGCAGTGGGGTGGGAGTTGGAGCGCCAGCACGGGCTTCATGCTGGGAGGGAGCCCGGAGCTTCGGGGGCTGGATTCAGGCAAGCCGGGGGCCGCATCCGGCCCCTGGGCCTTAGATTCCCCACTCCTGACCTATCAGGTTCTGCCTTGCTTCACTTTCCCTCCTTCCAAAGCGCTCTCTTGCAAATGGCCTTCCTTATGGGAGGGCTGAGCGGGGAACCGCTCCGACCCGCTTCCTGCTCTGCCCGACAGCACGAGGCGGGCCTTCTGGCGGGGGGGGTCCCTACCCCTTGCACAAGCACAGCCGGCCGGCGCATTTGAGAGCACGGGCCTAGCCTTAGGATCCAAACTCTAGCAACGACAGGGCATGGTTCTGCTGCCTAGCCAGCCTCCCCTGCTCCTCCTGAAGGAAATGCTGGAGAAACCTGGCACGCGCTAAGGAGGGGCAAATCGATTTCCGAGTCACGGCCGCAAGGCAGAAGGACGCGAGGCCGAGCAGGATTGAACGTCATGGGGACGGCGCAGGGACGCGATGTGTTGTAGCTAATCGAATCTGGGCCCCGGCAATGAGTTTGGCTTGCTGATGTGTCAGGCGAACCGTGCCAAGGTCTCTCGAGGAGAGGAAATCAAGGCACGATGGCTGTACTGCTGATTGACAACGCAGGGAGCCTTCAAGAGTAGGGCTGGCATGTGTCAGTGTGACACCTGCAACAGACACCTCTCCCAGATGTCTCCCAGCTGTTCTCTACTTAGACAAAATATGCATGCCTGGTTATTGGGCTGATGGTGGCATTACATAAACAGCAGTGGGCGTTTCCCTGATGCGCGGCGCTAACGACAGCTCTGTCAATGTAGAAGACCAGAGATGACCGATCACCGTTTTCTATAAGGCGGCACTTCCACCTTGTGAGCGAGGCCCAAATCTCCTGGGAATTGTGGGGGCAGTTAGACCTGTGGTGCCCAACACGCTAGCCACACGTGGCTGTTTGGCTGGTTGAGTGCGGCTAGTTGGCTCGCAACATTATTTACATTTTCAGCGTAGGGCGGCCAGTTGCTCTAGCAGCAGCCGCTGTCGTGGCGGGTTGCACACGGTGGAGTGAGACGCGGAGCTGGCTGTCGGCGCGCTGAGGTCGGAATGCACCCACTGCACCGCTGTGACCACGTCCTCTGTGGGGAAATCGGTGCCTGCGGCTTGGGGGTGATACACACAGCACGTGTCAAAGTAATAACGGGCGCCCCAGCCCGGATGCACGCGAGCGGCCGTCGGGTTTTATGCCAGCAATCAGTGGAATTGCATGGGGGAGCCCCACGCCTCCCCAGAGCCATTTAGAGAGGGCAGGTGGAGCTGAGTGCGCCCGTTCCTGTGGATGTTGCGTGCGTCTTGCTGTTCCCCTGTGGCCACAGCCAGGGAGCGGGAGGAAAGCTCCCAGTGTCCTGCAGTCTGCTCCTTCCTGGCTGGAGAGGTGGGGGCAGAGGGGCGAGTAACCCAGGCTGGGAGCTTCCCTCCTGCTCACAGACAGCAACTGAAGGGGAACAGCCAGCAACAAGCAGTGGTGGGAGTCAGGGGGGAGGCTTGCCCTCACTAAAAGGTGCCCTTGCCCCCCCCGTACTCTGCTCCACACTCCAACCCCCTGCCCTGAGGTCCCTAGGCCTCCAGCCCCCTGTCCTAATTCCTGCACTCCGCACCCCGACCCTCTGCCCTGAGCCGCTCCTCGCACCCCCAACCCTGACTCCTGCACCCCTCTGCCCTGAGCCGCCTCACACCCCCAACCCTGACTCCTGCACCTCTGCCGAGCCGCCTCGCACCCCAACCCTGACTCCTGCACCCTCTGCCCTGACCCTCTGCCCTGAGCCGCTCCTCACACCCCCAACCCTGACTCCTGCACCCCACACCCCGACCCTCTGCCCTGAGCCGCTCCTCGCACCCCCAACCCTGACTCCTGCACCCCTCTGCCCTGAGCCGCTCCTCACACCCCCAACCCTGACTCCTGCACCCCTCTGCCCTGACCTCTGCCCTGAGCCGCTCCTCACACCCCCAACCCTGACTCCTGCACCCTCTGCCCTGACCCTCTGCCCTGAGCCGCTCCTCACACCCCCAACCCTGACTCCTGCACCCCAGCCCGACCCTCTGCCCTGAGCCTCTCCTCACACCCCCAACCCTGACTCCTGCACCCCCCAGACCCTGACCCTCTGCCCTGAGCCGCTCCTCACACCCCTAACCCTGACTCCTGCACCCCTCACATACCCACTTCCTGCCTTGAGCCCCCCTCATTCCACCCCACACTTGAATTTCTTACAGGTATTGTCATATCCCCCCCCCCCCCCCCAGCTGCCTGCCCTGAGCGCTCTCCCTGGCAGGCAATAGAACAGCACCTGTAAGAAATACAAGTTCCTTTCACCCTGAAGTACACCATGGTGAATTGGATCCTGTGTGCTTATTTCCCGACTCAGTCTTGAAGTGATATCTTTATGCTTCCTCTGTTTGATTCAGTAGGTGGTGGTGGCACAATCCAGTACGCATCCGGGTAGACCTCATAGAGTCCTGTCCAAATGAAATCATAGAGCCAGGAGAACGCACTGTTTATGGTTCTACCTTCAGTCCTTAGCCAGAAGATGGGCAAGGTCTGTTTGCATTGGAAGAGCTTAGAAGTTTAGGTTGCTCCCTGCCACTTGATAGACCATTAAATAACAAAAGTTAGAGTATCCTTTGCGCTGGGAGATAGAGCTAGACTTTCTCCCTTTGGCTTTCCATGGGAATTGGACATCTGACTGCCCTTTCTGCCTTTGAGAAACGCCTTCATGACTAACAGACGAGATGTGCAAAGGAGTCTATGGCCGCCACAACCACCACCACCACAACTGCTGTATATCAGCCACTTACCCAAGGTTGACTTGTGTGACCCACAGAGAGCCAGTAGGTTTTATACACCTCCAGCTCTTACTGACCTGAGTGAGAGTTCTCCATGTCTTAAGATGTCCAGTTGGGCCCTTCCATCACTATGGACCCAATGAGAGCTCAAGAGCCCAATTCTTCATTCCATTATACTAGTTTCATGCCAATACAGAACCATGATGGCATAAAGCTGGTGGGGAGCAGGGTTTGAGAATCAGGCCATGTCTTTGCTTCTGGAAGTTTGACGTGGTTGATCTTTCAGAGTTCGATTTAGCGGGTCTAGGAAAGACCCGCTAAATCGAACGCCGAGGACGCCTCCATTGATGCTGGTGGTACTTGAATTGTGAGAAACAAGGGAAGCGTTCCCATTGACTTCCCACTGTGGAGACAGTGCCAGAGTTTGAGCAATTAACGTAGCTGGAGTTGCGTGTCTTGATTCGAACTTCCACCTAAGTATAGACATGGACTCAGACTGCTGCTGGGTAAGTTGAAGGACTGACTTGGGCGGGGCGGGGTGAGGGAAGCCCTGCTATAAGAAATACTGGCCCGTAGAAATTAAAAATGGCATGTTATGATAAAGGCCTGGCAGACACACTCATGTCGACAGATACTTACTAAGCAGCACCGCAGATGGAATGCCTGGTTGTGTTCTTTCGTTTTTGTTTTGTCAGTCCCACGACCTTGCTAATTTCAGAACTTTTTAAAAAATGCACAAGCAGTAGGATATTGGCCATTCCAGATGCGTTTTTATATATGAAACCTTTGGCAACCAACTCTGTGTATCTGGTTTTGGGTTCCTGAAGGGATTGTTTCCTGGAAAAAAAAAAAATGTTTTCCTTAAGTAATTTGTCTCTCTTTCTCTCGCTTTTTCTTAAAAAAAAAAAAAACAAAAAAACCAAAACTGGCACCAGTAGTCAGTCTAGCATTTTCAGACTGATGTAATTTTCCTTTCTGACTGCAAGACATGTGTGAACCGTCTCGATTCAAAATTAGATTTGAGAGTACAAAAAGAAAAATAGCTGGCTCTTTGTGCAAGATGGGGAAAAAAATTACAGTAAGCCAGGAGATGAAATTGATTAGCTAACCCTGACTGATCAGTATATGGAATCCAATAATGATTTTCTGCTGAAGAAGTTGACTGATGAGCTAATTAATGAATGACTGCCTATCAGTATGAAAAACATTGTCACAACACAGTAGCATTGCAGCCTCTAAGAGGACGATAATAAAAGATCTTATGTACAGGAAAGAGTTTATAAGAATGGCTCCACCAGATCAGACCGCTGGGCTACCAGGCCAAGTGTTCTGTCTCTGACACGGACCAGTACCAGTGTTAGGGAACTGTACAGAGCAGGGCAAATGGTGTGATCAGTTGCTTAGAGTCAACCAGTACTATCTCTGGACATCTCAACTAGTAGTCATTAAGGGCCCTACTCTGTACACACATATCCGATAACTCTATTATATTTTTGGACATCACAACATCTCATGGTAAAATAAGTTCCTCGGGTTAATTGTGTGTAGGGTGAAGAACTTCCACTTGTTTGTATGACACCTGTTGTCTATTCAGGAGGGAGAGAGAGACCATCTCTGGGCACCCCTTCTGGTATCCCCACAAACTGCCCTGCAAAGGGACACCACCCCAGCTAGTACCTCGGGGAGGAGAGATGCTCTTCCCCCCAACTCCTGGTGGCATCGGCTACAGGCTGCACCATCCCCAGCCAGCTCAGAGGACAAGTTGGGGAAGGGGGTGGGGTCAGCGTCTGCTTTTCCTTTCCCCACGGGCATGTCCGACTCCCCACAAAGCAGAACGGCACCCGTGCTCCCTGGGCCGTGCGGGCTTCTTGCCATGCCGGCTCTATCTTACCAGAAGGGTCCTGGTGCTCCCTGCACATCTGGGTAAGGGCCAGCCACGAAGCAGCGCTGTGGCTTGCATTGTATCCTGCACATGCTCAGCAGTGTGCGTCTTGGGCAGGATGGGCCAGCTGAGGTGGAATTCCTCTGGACAGCTCTGGGGTACCGCCTGCCCTTCCAACCTTGCCACTTCCCCCTCATGCTCCCGTCCCATCTTCTCTCCATTTCTGCCTTCCCCTCTTTCAGGCTGGGAGCAGCGACTCTGCTAGCAGTGAGGCTCACAGAGCTGAAGGCTTGGTTTTGTGACCTCCCCCCACCTATACACCAGTTTGTCCTACCAATGGGATAGCCGTGAAAACTCTACCCAGCCCCATCTCCCTACCCACAGGCCCTGTGCAGCTGGCTACTCCTCCGCCAGGCAGTGCACGCATGCACTCATTTTGCACTAATTACGCCAGTGCCTAATTCAGAGAGCAGATCATTATTGGAGGAAGTTGGCCTCTTTCTTACTCACCAATAGTTGGTGGGAGCATATGATTGTCTCAGGTTGATTCATGTGGTGAAACTCTTCGCTGGATTGCCCCCACGATGCCTTCCTGCCCTGGAGATTGGCTGCGAGCCGTTAGTTGTCCGTCTTATGTGTATAAATTCAGCTGTGCCTACCCCTCTAGGCTATTACTCAACCAAGCAGCCCCACTGAAACCAGTGAAATTAAGGGTTGGAGTCAGGACTATGACAAATAAGGTCTGGGAATATTAGGTCAGTGTTGAGTAATGGCTGGCCAGATAGGTCTTTGTTCCCTCATGGAACAAATGAAGCTCGTGGCATCAGGGTGTCGGTGTGAATACTCAGGTTTGCCGGTTCAAATTCTCTTGCCAAAAATAGCCTGGTGATGGCTATTTCGGTGCACTTTCCTGCCGGTCGACTGGCTTGCTAGCGGAGTCACAGGAGGGCTGTCATTAGCTCAGTTTGCTCGTCACGCAACCGAAATTATCGTGAGTTTTCCACCCAGCCCTATGATTAAATAGTGCAGTCAGAAATCATCCTGATATCTGAGTCCCCTGAGATCTTTTGCCTCTTCTGAGCTTTGCACATACACAGAGCTATTAACCCCAATCTCTTATAGAGGCCTATCGCTTGTGAGCTGTAAGATCGGGATGTCAGGCAGCTCACTGGTTCTGGCAAAGGAGGAGACAGGCACGCCCACTGGTTGTATGTGCAGCCACACACACATTGGCCGGGACCAACAAATTGCTTAAAAGCACACTTGGATTTATCAGGGGTGGATTGTTGCAAGCTCCGAAGCTTCTCCTGTTTCCGTGAAAAGTCCTTGCTTTGGGGAGTTTTGACCCATTGTGCTGGTCGTGTTAATTCAGTGGTAACGGCGACTGTGCAAAGATCTTGCCGACCCCAAGGGAAAAGGAGAAAGTCTTTGCCTGAGCTGGTGACAGCGGAGAGAGAACTATGACAGCTGATCGGAACGGATGCTCCGATTGTCCACTGTGTGAAAACACGACCTTCCGATTTCAGACTGATCAGTTTGCTAACGTCAAGTCTAAGGCAGAGGGGATGGAAGTCTTTTTGGTCAGGACCTAATGAGAGTCCCAGTGGTCATGGATGAAGGAAGACCCTATGCACCCCTTGTTCCAGCCTTATTTGTTGTCGATTTTCCCTCACCTGTCATCATGAAATCAAAAGCTTATTTACTCATCCTGCCTGGAAACCCGGAGGGCTTAACACCTATTGAAAACGGTGTCTTTTAGTTACCTATTCAAACAGTGTATTGTGTGGAGACGGTGGGTGTGACTCCCATGTCAATGAAAGGTTCCATCTATTAGCATCCCATTGTGTTTATCACTTCCCAACTAAAGTAAATGAATGGCTCCCACCTTTTTTTTTTAAAGAGTTATCCCGAGTTAAACTATAAGGATCTTTGAAGAGGAAAAAAATCTTGTTATGTAAATTAATCCTACAGTTCTGCCCCTCTCCCGTCTGTGACACAGTCATATGGACTGTATTTTTCCATGGTTTTTAACCTTTTGGAGACTGCATAGCAAACATGTCCTGTATCGATACCATGGGAGGGTTCAGGACATGACAAAGAAGAAATGTCTGTATAAATGTTCTCTTATTATCGAACACAGTACAGGTTGGACCTCCCTGGTCTGGCACCCTTGGGACCTGACTGGTCCCAGATAAGGGATTTTGCCAGACCAGGGGAGGTCATTTCTGGGCCCCCTGCTGCCAGCCCCACCCTCTCCCTGTGTACATTCGCGTCGTCACTCAAATTGGCCAAGAATTTTATACACAGAGTCTTGCTTAACCTCTACATCCAACCACTCTTGCTCATTTCCTCCACCACAAGAAAGTGGTGGTTTGTTTCCCGGGTACTCGAGCTGGTAGAAAAATGATCTGTCCCCACTAAAAGGGTTGATATTTACTTTCATTTTCTCCTCATTTTTTGTTTTCATTCGTCACCACTTTTCTTTTGGTTTAATACAGAGGCACGGTGCATGGCACAAACATCTCTAATTCACCAGTGTTGCACAGTGTTTAAAAAAAGGTGTAGCGAGGAGCACTTTGCTTTCCAGTGCAAGTGATGTGGATATTGTTGGAGAAACGTGTGGTAGTTCCCACTGGCTTGGTTGCTGGGTGTCTATCAAGACAAAGACCTGGTATCACTTGCACACCTACTGGGTGTGGTGGGTTAGGAAGGGACTGATTCTTATTGACTCAAGAGTTCCTTCACCAGTCCAGAGTGGGGTACAGAAGCTTTGGTGGAAATGAGAAACAGACCCAGCTCCTACATTTAGCAGCAGAGAGCCTGGTCGTTCGGGCTGTTCACTGGATGCAAATTGGCTGGATTGCAGGTGTAAGTGGCACTTACGTGCTTTGTAAATCTTCGTTGTGCTATCTTATTGCCACCCCTACATGTGACACTGGAAAATTTCTGTACTTTCTCATTTTTTTTAGGTATATGAATAGATCATTGTTTAAAGTAGACTAATGGACATAGATAAAATAATTTACATAACAATCCCCCAGGCCAGATCTACACTAGACCTGGAAGGTCGGGTTAAGGTACACAACTCCAGCTATGTAAAATACGTAGCTGGAGTCGGCTTACCTTAAACTGAGCTTGGCACCGTCCTCACTGCGGGAAGCCGATGGGAGAAAACGCTCCCATCGGCTTCCCTTACTCCTTGTGACTGCCAGGAGTACTGGTGCCTACCAGAGCTGTCCTCAGCATTTGATTTAGCTGGTCTTTACTAGACCCACTAAATTGAACGCCAGAAGATCGATCTCCAGCATGGCAAGTGAAGATGTGACCTCATGAATGCAGCTCATTTATTGTGACTTTTCCAGGAATATCTGTGTTTTTTCTTTTCCAATGAGACCAACGTGGTAGTTTACTCGTCGGATAGAATTTTTGGAAGTGCTCAGCATTGGCTTACCTCTTCCCATGGAGGTCAGTAGGCATTTTCCCCCGTAACTTTAGTGAGAACAGTTATGGCGGCACTGGGTGCTTTTGAAAGTAACCGTCTGTCATCTTTGTGCTTTGCTTGTGGCTAGATTCAAGCCTCGTTGAATATAATGGAAAGATTCTCATTGATAGTAATAGAGATGTAGCCGTGTTAGTCTGGTCTAGCTGAAACAAAAGACAGGACTATGTAGCACTTTAAAGACTAACAAGATGGTTTATTAGGTGTTGAGCTTTCGTGGGCCAGACCCACTTCCTCAGATCAAATTGTGGAAGAAAATTGGCATGACCATATATACCAAAGGGATACAATCAAAAAAAGTGAACACATATAAAAAGGACAAATCAAATTTCAGAACAGAGGGGGGATGAGGGGAATTATCACCTCTAATATCATTAGCTCACAGACATTAAACTCCCCATCCCCCCTCTGTTCTGAAATTTGATTTGTCCTTTTTATGTGTGTTCATTTTTTTTTAATTGTATCCCTTTGGTATATATGGTCATACCAATTTTCTTCCAAAATTTGATCTGAGGAAGTGGGTCTGGCCCATGAAAGCTCATCACCTAATAAACCATCTTGTTAGTCTTTAAAGTGCTACATAGTCCTGTCTTTCATTCTCATTGATGTCAGTTTTCATAGGCTCAAGTCCTTAGTCCTTGGCTGCATCTAGACTGGCATGATTTTGCGCAAATGCTTTTAACGGAAAAGTTTTTCCGTTAAAGTATTTGTGCAAGAGAGCGTCTACACTGGCACGGATGCTTTTGCGTGAAAGCACATATTTTGCGCAAAGCATCCGTGCAGTATAGACGCTTGCAAGAAGAAAGCTCCGATGGCCATTTTAGCCATCGGGCTTTCTTGCGCAAGAAATTAATGTTGCTGTCTACACTGGCCTCTTGGCGCAAGAATACTTGCGCAAGAGGGCTTATCCTGAGCGGGAGCATCAGAGTATTTGTGCAAGAAGCACTGATTTTGTACAGTACAAGGTCAGTGTTCTTGTGCAAATACTCGCGGCCAGTGTAGACAGGCGGCAAGATTTTGCCAGTCTAGACGCAGCCCTTGTGTTTTAAGGGGGAGGAGAGATTTTCATTTATTAATTGAATTATGCATGCCTGTCAGTGTTAAATCGCAATGGACACTGTATAAAGTAAACATAAACATAGTCCAATTTATTTGATTAAGTGGGTCTTATCCGTGAAAGCGTATGCCCTCATAAACCTCTAAGGTGCCACAGGACTCCTCATTGTTTTCATACACACGGGAAGTCACATATTATGCACAACACACACAGACAAATACATAAATGAGGTAAAATCTTGATGCCATTAAAGTCCATGACAAAATTCCCACTGACTTTAATGGGGGCCAGGATCTCACTTGTGAGTTTTATGAGGGCTTATCACGGAGAATCAGAGGACTAGGGAAATAAAGGCGCTGATTGTGAAAAACAAAGTCTATAGTCTAGCAACACACAAACACATTGCTGCGTGGACTCACAAAGTCAGTGTCCTTTCTGAGCGTAAAATCTTCATAACCAACCATCTTCTTCCTAAATCGCATGTTTATCCCAGCCCAGATGGCTGGATGTCTGCTTCCAAATGAATTATGGATCAGTTGAATATTTTATAGTTTTATTTATAACCCCCTTGTGGGTAATTGTTGCTTTCTCTTGGTTTGTTAGCAGGCTTTCTATAATGCTCAGAATGTTAGAAACATGTAATGCATTTTAACAGTAAATGAATTCCTCGGAATGGTGAAACTTTCTCTCTGATCACAGTATTGTCATCAGTGTAGATCATTTTTATTCTTACAGTAGGTGATTCTATGAACTCATTGATATATGAACACATTAAAGGATAGAATAAAAAAAAGTTGCATCTCTCTGCAGAAAGACTATTTAATTATGACATGAAATTAAAATGTCTTATTTATAGCTATCGACACAGCGTGTCACAAAAAAAGACATCTACGTTCCCGTCCTTATAGTTCGATGCTAGTGATACATTCAATTTACGACTTCAATCCTGCATTGTGTGATAGCGTATGAATTTTATTCTTCCTTTCCAGTCCTGCTAGTTGCTAGGTTTATCCCATGTTTCAGGAAGGAACGTGCCTGACCTAAAGTCAAGTGAAATCAATGACTTCATTGACGTCAGTGACTCTTGGGACATACCCTAAATCAGGGTTTCCCAACCTATGGGTTGGGACCCAAATATGGGTCGCCATTACATTTCAAAAGGTTCACCAGGTGTCTCCCCAGGTGACTCTTAAGGAGCCATTTCACACATTTTTTGAATTGCCTTGGGTCACCAAGTCTTCCTGAATTGTCAAAATGGGTCCCCATCTGGAAAAGGTTGGAAACCGCTGCCCTAAATGAAGGGACCCTCATCCTTCCATCTTTGCACATGGGTGGACTCTGTCAACCCTTAACAAGTTGTAGGACCAGGGCCTTAAAACTTGGTTTGTAACTCCCTTTAGTATTCACACCTTGTTTTCCACTGATTGAGCTGACCTTGTTAGTGCAGATCCTCCAAATAATCATGCAGCACTCCCATCGTTGCATGTGCATATATACCTGCCAATCTGAAGTTTCCACTTCATGCATCTGATCACGTCGGTTCCATGACACGCAAGCTTATGCACCAATAAATGTGTTAGTCTTTAACCTGCCGCAGGACTCCTCTTTGTTTTTGTGGAAGCAGACTAACACGGGCTACCCCTCTGAAATCTGTAACTCTTCTTTTCACCAGCTTATCAATCTCTGTTGCTGTGCCTTGACTTTTCCTGGTATCCGTTAGGACACCACCAAAATTGGTAGAGCGATGGCAGGTACAAAAGCCAACTGCAGTTGACTTAGGACAAATAGAAACGGGCCAAGTAGCTTTGGGTACCACATTTCGTGCCTGTTACATCCGAAGCCTGATGCATTGGGCAGTCATTGCTTGTGGCTTCTGTGATTGGTTGTGGAATAGGCGGCTAACCGGGGCACCACGGTCCATGTGCAGCCAATGGGAACTTTGTCTCCCTCTGCTGGTAACACTGCTCATAACTTATCAGACAGAGCATGGTCCTGATGCTGTAAGGTGCCTAAGCACACGAGTAGCATTGACTTCAGTAGGGCTCCGGACAAAGTTTAAAATGGTGCATGTGCTTTAGTATCTTGTTGAATCAGGGACTTACTTTTCTGGTCATGATCTACCATTTACTTTTTCCTGCTGAGCTGCACTTAAGTATTAGGAGTATTTTAGAGAGAGAGAAAAATGATAGTGGATGAGCTTTTATTTTCCTTGATGGTCTCTCTCTTTGGTGAGTCACATCTCAGCTTGACTGTAAAGGCTGAAAGAAGCCCATTCCTTGAAACATCACTGATCCTCCAACATACTAAAAACCCCTTTGAACTAGTGTTTGTTCCATTGTTACAAATGAGTTTCCAGCAATGGATCGGTTCAGTAAAGAAGCAGGTGCCAGTTAGTATTTTATTTGAACATGCCGCCCCCCTCATCCATTCAACCGGAAGGCCTGAAACAAATTGTCAGAGCTGGGGAAAATGGCAAAACAGCTGGGAAGCAAACGAGTATGTTTCTTTCACGGCTGCATTCCCGCAGAGCCGGATGGAGTGCTCTGTCTATGCCAGCTATGTCTAGATCTCTATGCCGGTGCTGATGGATGGCATCACACTTCGATGTCTGAAGCTGTGGGAATTACGGAAGGACTCAGCATTAGCCTCCGCCTAGATTCTGTGGTTCAGGTTCTGTTGACTTCAATTGCAAGGCAGAGTGCTTTTGAAAATCCCATGCCCACCACCGTATTTTCAAAGGGGCTTGCCCACAACTGGGGCCAGATTTCCAGATGAGCCCCACACCCAAACAGTGTCCCAGGGAGAGCTGCTGCGTGCCGAGACGTTTGGAAAATCTGGCCCCAGTTTTGCTGCCGAACTCTTGAGGATTTGGCCCTGAAAGGTGCGGTCGGGGCACAGAGTCGATGCAGGACAGACGTACACCACAGAAGTATGGACAAATGAGCATGGTTTGGGTTTGCTTTCCTCTGTGCCGTGCAGCACAGAGACCTGTGTCTTCCCTGGCAGAGACAGCCGAAGCTGCCCCGTGACGTTGTTTGGAGCACCCAGAACTGTGAGTCACTTTGTTGTCACCTCCCTCCAGCGTGACAGAGTTTTGCACTTGCCAGCTGGGTGTTCGCTCTCTGCCTCTCACCACCAGCCTGTCAGCTGCTCAGGCGTTCTCCTCTAGGCTCTTCTGGCCCTGACTCGTGACTATAGTTGTGCCTCAGCCCCCAGGTCCTCTTGAAGTGTTCCCTCAGACCTCCACAGAATCCCACAGCCGCCGTTCCCTAGGGCGCAATGTCCCTTGTTTAACCGTAGCCCCCCGCTCCTGGGTCACACCCAGCACTTGAGCTCAAGCATAAGAAAACCAAAGGGAATCCATCTGAGGAGAGAATAGTGGTTCAGGAAGCTACGAGCGAGTGGTGGAAACTCCAGGGTACATCTGAAACCGAATCATAAACCACAGTGTAGGCCTGGGGTGGCCAGGGGAGCCAACAGCCTCCGTGGACCCTGGGCAAGGTGTGGAGAGGGACCCCGCTCCACGTTCCTGGAAGGGGCAGGGCCTCGGGAGGAAGGAGCAGGGTCTCCAGAACCAGCCCTCCCCGATGCCCGGAGTGTGCGCACCCCCTTCCCCAGAGCTTTGCCTTTCCTGGCCAATGGCAGCTGTGGGAAGCAGCGCAGACCAAGCCACCACTTCCCACAGCTCCCATTGGCCAGGAACTGCGAACTGCGGCCACTGGGAGCTGCCAATGGCCATACCTGCAGATGCTCAGGTAAATAAGTGTCTGGTGGCCCGCCAGTGGCTAAGCCTGGTGAACTGCGGCCGGCCTGTAGGATGCTCGATGCCCACCCCAAGCTAGGCCCTAGCCTTTCCGAGCTAAGGAAGCAGATTGATCTCCCACAGCTCTATCTCTTGAAGTATTTTCCATCCCCAAGGATCCAGGATCCGGTCCTCCCTGCACACTAAGGTGTCTCCTCAGCAGATGTCTCTTCTCATCCTCTGTGGTACTAAATCAGCTTTTTGTCTTGACTCACTGGTGGCTGCCCCCTTTGCTGTCCTGTCATTCCCGGTCACTTCCAAGTGACTTTCATGCTCTTAGGTTTCTCGGTAGTTTTCCGTTGACTTCTGCGAGCTGGGGCAAAGGTGGACACTGTGCGCTAGCCTGGGCGGGGTGACAAGTCGTCCACGGCTGGATGGGCTGTCACTGAGTGGTACGATTGGCTAGTGACTCATTTTTGGTCCACAGGCACCAGGCCATCTTTTTCAATATAGTGACGTTATTCCTTCCTCATAACCTGCACTCGCGGCTCAGTGTTTGCGAGCAGTGGGAAGGACCACGCCTTCACCAGAGACCACGTGGTGAATAAATGACGTGAAAGCCGTGTCGTGAGTTTGTTAGGTCTGTGCAAGCCGTTGCTGGCACAGAACAGCGAATCCTTTGCCAGTTGGCACCAGTGGGGCTCTGTTTCACCACCTCAAAAGGAAAATCAGAGGATTTGGGGAATCTGCAATGCAGGGCACCGGAGATGAATTCCTGCTCTTCTATACACACTTGCGCCCGTTTACGGGGCTTCGGGCCAGGCTGGCATTGCTAAGATAATCAACTTCGCTGTCAGAGCCTTCAAGGGAATTTGCATAGCAATTACTCCTCTTGCCAGCTAAATATTTGGAAGAATGTTCTTGCAAACACTGTTGGCATTACATCTCCACTCAGTCAACCTCATGACTCATTCCAGTAGATGATGGCGACTGCTCTGCGTGGTATTTCAGCAAGGGATGAAAGGAGAGACTGCTTTGAAATTACTTCCCCTCCCCACTTGGCGCTCTGTGAGCCTTGTTAATAGTTCGTATCTTTCCAACGAGTTGCCTGTCTGTTTTAAAGCAAGGAGAGAAATGTGTGCTTGGCTGAGTGGATTATTAATTGCACGGACACCCCAGTCATTTTTCATATCATTAGTTTGAATTATTACAGCGGACACGTCTGCGCCACCAGCCTTTCTCTCTCGCGTGCCAAGGACTATCTTGTTGTGTTTTCCCCCAAAAGAAATATACTCCTGCCTTGTGTATTCCAGAAAAGCTGCTATGTCCTTGGTTCACTTTGAGTGTGTTTGTGGATGCTTGTAAAGACTCTGTGTGTATTGCTGCTCCAACATCGCAGTGCTTGATAAATTAGTGAGGTGTTGCAACACCAAGCACAGCAATGCCGAAGTACCATCTGAAATCTGGGCCTATGAGCTCCCCTGAACCAGCGAGCAAAACCAGGTGTGCAGGCAGGGAGTGTCAGCCTTGTATTCAGCAGCCCAGGGCTTAGCCAGCATTGAGACCCTCTCTGAAACTCTGGTGACATATTTGCACATTTAATGTGTTCTTGGAAATTACATAGGGACCCCATTGAGCGGCACAAAGATGTTCGGAGACGGTCAATGTGGGTTGAGAATGAAGTTATGGTTCTATTTCCTCCCCTCCAAAATGCACAAACCAGCAAACCAAACTGGGTGTGCACCATATTCTGCATCCTTTTTCAGAGAAATGAGTGGTCCCGTGGTACCTTAGAGAGTAACAAAAATATATAGAGAATCAGGAGCTTTCTTGGGTAAAACCCACTTCATGAGATGAATTGGAGTGGAAATATCTATCTGTCTGTCTGTATAGTTATTTCCACTCCAATTCATCTGATGAAGTGGGTTTTACCCAAGAAAGCTCCCGATTCTCTCTCTGTATTTTTATATATAATCAGAAGAAGTACCTGTTGATTGTAGGACCTGCGCTAATGAGGCTAATTAAATGGGCTAGATGTTTCTCATTCATAGCTTTTGATGTGGAAATGCGCATATTATAGGCAGGAGAAACTGGCTTTGTAATGCACCGAACAGTTAATGTCTTTATTCAAGCCCAGGGTAACAGTGTCCAATTTGTAGATGAATTCCAGTAATTGGTTCAGAGTGTTGCATCAGGTATGCTGGGGTGGAGTACATGAACTTACATAAGAACGGTCATCCTGGGTCAGACCAAAGGTTCATCTAGCCCAGTGTCCTGTCTTCCAACAGTGGCCAATGCCAGATGCCCTAGAGGGAGTAAACAGAACAGGGAACCATCAAGCGATCCCTCTCCTGTCATCCATTTCCAGTCTCTAACAACAGAGATTAGGGACACCATCCCTACCCATCCTGGCCAATACGTATTGATTTCTAGGAGGAATTCCTCTGGAATCAACCCTAGGAATCTCAGCAGCTATGCAGCATCTTCCGTAGCATCTCCACAAAGAAAAAAAAACAACCCACACCAAGTAGCCTCTGAAGATGTAAATAATAATACTAAATCAAGCCACTGAGAATGAAGAGAACCAGGCCGAAAACACAGTAGAGTCGTTGGTTCCAGCTGAACCGCGGGCACACGCTCTGTATTCCAGCTGTGTTGCATTCGCCAGCGGGAGCACTCAGGGGAGAGCCCCTGCACAGCTGGCCTGATCCAGTTACTCTACATGGGCAGGTTGAGAACAGGTGCGTAGGGCCCTGCATGCCATGCCAATGGGCTTTGCAGCACTCCCAGGCCCTGGGAGAAAGCAGGTGAGTGGTCACGGCCATGGATTCAGGGCGTGGCTTTCTGGGGGACATTTCTAATCCGTGTTCAAATAGTTCAGCTGAGCTGATATCTGAGTGGGTAACAGCCACAGCTCAGGCCTGGTTGAATGCAGCCTGAGCTGGTTTTATTGCACTGGTTTTAAGGTTACTTGAAGGCTACAGATACAAATGGCATGCTGCTAAAAACACAGCGTGTCTTCTAGTGGGTCAGGTTCTGGGCTCCTGTCCTTTCTCTGCCGTGTGATCTCAGGCCTTGATTTCTCTCTCTGCCTTGTCTGTTCCCGCTGTAAGCTCCCTGGCTAGGCTTTCTCTGACGAGCGATCCGTGCAGTCCCATGCACAAAGGATCCTCTTGCCGCAGCTGTCATACAGTTCATAATAAGAATTTCGTTGACAGTATTTGTTGGACTGAAATCACGTTAATAGGACATGGGCAGCAGATATGCTAGGCCAGGGAAGGCATTGCCTTCCCAAACTGCTATCCTGGCCCACACTCTACTATAGGTGAACTGGGGGGAGGGGGACACGGGATGTTGCTGCCTCCGAGTGCCCGCCCTCTCCCGGTGCTGCCTCCGGCTGTGCAACACCCTCCCTCCGCATAGTGCCGGGGGGAGGGGGGATGCAGGTTGGTTCCTGTGGCGGTGGGGCCTGGCCAGAAGGGGCAGAGCTGGGGGTGGGGCTGGGGGCTTGCCTCCCCCAGCCCTGCTACCTTCACCCACTGCCCACAGCTGCAGAGAAACATTGTACAGGGAATGTTTATCCGGTCGTTCTCTCTGCAATCTCTTTTTTGAGTAGGTTCGGCTTCTTGCCAGCTCTCCTGGCCCTCCCTTTTAAGGTTTTGGAATGACAAGAGTGTGTTTATTACAAGGAGAGACTCTGTCCTCTGTAGCTAGAGTGGAATGTACTGAACTCCGCACGTTTGGTGGGTGAACTGTCTCGTCTGCCAAAAAGATCTATTACCGGTTTTGAAATGTGTCCGTTCCAAGGGCTTGCAAACTCCAACTCCTCGATCAAGTGTAGCTCCCCTCCGGAGCCCACGATCGCCTCTCCAAAGAGCGAGCGGTTTGCTACTGTGTCAGGAAATACATTCATTTTATTCAGCCTTTGGCAGTCATCGCGTTTAAAGCGTGCTGGCAACGGTTCGTTGACGAGGGGCCAAAACCCTCGCTTAACAAACCCAAAGGTTGTGGTAATGAAGTGCCGAGGCCTCTGATGCTATATGCTCTAGAGACCTTTCCAAAGATTTCGCCGGCGTCTGGTAGTTTTAATGTTTGAGCCCAGACACTGATCTCAGAAATATGTAACAGGAGAAAGGAGAGGAAGATGGTCCAGAGATTGGAGTCCTCACCTGACATGGGGAAATCCACAGAATGGTTGTGAGCAGGGCTCGCTGAACCGCGACGAGTCCCGCTCGCCAGCCGCACTGTCCGGCGATATGCGCATGCGCAGATCGCCCGAACCCGGCTCTTCCAGGTTACAATCTACTCGCCACGGGTGAGTAGATTGTATAATTTGTCGAGCCCTAGTTGTGAGGGACTCAGGTACCGTGATAACAAGGCCATTGGAAGCCTTCTCCACAGTGCCACATTTCACCTCAGCACTGTGCTTCCGGCACCTCTCCTGAAGGAATGCCATGACTCAGAGGTCTTCACATCCATGGCTCTTTATATCCCCGGGTGTCCGCATTCGCGGATGTGGACGCGGATGTCCACAGCTTGCTTTTGCAGAGCAAATTTGGTATCCCCCACAGGGCTCTGCTGATAGCACTGTCCTCACGGCCAGAAGTCACCCCAGAGCATGGGAGCGAAGGGCGTTGTGCCAGTGTCGTTTCTCAGCGTGGCCTTAGAACGGCAGCGTCCACTTGACGGCCTGCACCATTTCTGTGAGACTGGACTGTGATGCGGGCCACACACCTGTGCAGGGCCGGACGGGAGAGGACGAACGCTCCTCCTACCCTTGGAGGGGCTGGCGCTAGGGGCTGATGACTGAGAAGATGCTGTGTCCTCACCCCCCTCCCAGCATGCATCGCCCGGGCCCACGCCACAGCTTGTAGCTGGTCTGTACCGGCCACAGATGACATTCCCAAGGAGCAAGGACAGGGGAACAACATCTCCCACCAAGTCATGGTGTCCCCTGAGCTATTCCTCGGATGCCGCAGCTTGCACAGGGCTGCGCCCAAGGGCGTGAGGCAGCCGTTTATATGGAGGAGTTTTATCACTTGTCTATGAGAGAGGGCGTTACACACCCTCAGAATCATTCCACACCCTGGGGCTGCTACAGGATTGTGACTCCGAGATGTGCCTCAGTCAATGTTTTTCTATGGCTGCCGTTGGCCTACTCAGGAGCACTCTTCTCACAATGAGCAGCAGCTAATTTTTCACCCCGGAGGCCGGCTGTTCTGTACGCTGGGCATTGTTTCAGACCCTGGGCACCCGTCTGAATTCTTTGGAGCCCACCAAAGTCTTTGAAGTGCCATGAGAGAGTCAATGGGGCTGAGTTTCATTGTTCAGGGCTCAGTCATTTACACTGCATGGGAAAGAAGTTTTTCTCACGTGCATGAATAAGCTCTCTGTGTGGCACCCAATAAGCCTTCTTCAAGGCTGGTAAAGGTGCTCTTGTTTCAATACAAGGCGGAAGAAGTGAAAAGGAAACCAGGCAGCTACATTGCGAGTGTGCGGAGGAGGGGAGAAAGGGGGACTCAAATTTTGTGGAAGACCGAAAGACAGATGAATTTCTCAATCCGGAGCCGTGCGCGAATGGGTATTTTAGTTCACAAGCCATCAAGGTTTGATGACATCTGCTCGAAGGTTTTAGTAGTCCGTGCGGGGGGAAAGGTGCACTTGCTGGCAGTATTTATGAGCTCTTTAATTACATTTCGCAGGCCGCGTTCCAATTATATATAAAAAAAGATAGACTGCATGTGTTAAAAGCACAGTGATAAATCTGGGGCTGAGGTGTATGGTAAACAAGCTTGCTTTCCATAATGGCATCGTTTGCACACTTCAGTTTGTAGGTGTTTCTTTTATCTTTTTTACTCTCCACAGGAGCGAGTTGCTCATAAAGAGATCAGAGGCAAGCTTTCTTTATTCATTTTAAAAGGGGCAGGGGGAGATCATTTGCAGCTGGTGCACTACAGTGCTGACGCGCTCTGTGTGGTAAAATAGTTGTCCAGGCAAGGTAGACGTAGACACATCACATCTGTCTATCCATTTGCATGACTGATGTCAAAATATGGTCATGATTAACATCTTTGTTACTCATTAGAACAGTTTGAATCCTATGATTTCCCTATCCTGGACATTGGTTACCTTGTCATAATCTCATGCAGTAGGTTTCTTACCCAGAGGATTTGGTAGCTTATTATTTGAATGGAAGGAAATAAATTTGGGAAGGAAGTTTACAAAAGCATTCAGAGTTGGTGTAACTTTAGAATCATAGAACGCTAGAACTGGAAGAGACCTCGAGAGGACATCAAGTCCAGTCCCCTGCCCTCACGGCAGGACCAAGCACCGTCTAGATCATCCCTCGCAGATCTCTATCTAACCTGCTCTTAAATATCTCCAGTGATGGAGATACCACAACCTCCCTAGGCAATTTATTCCAGTGTTTTACCACCCTGACAGGAAGTTTTTCCTAGTGTCCAACCTAAACCTCCCTTGCTGCAATGTAAGCCCATTGCTGCTTGTCCTATCATCAGAGGTCGAGGAGAAAAAAAATTCTCCCTTCCCCTTGTAACACTCTTTTAGGTACTTGAAAACTGCTCTCATGTCCCCTCTCAGTCTTCCCTTTTCTAAACTAAACAAGCCCAATTCTTTCAGTCTTCCCTCATAGCTCATGTTTTCTAAGCCTTTCATCATTTTTGTTGCTCTTCTCTGCACCTTCTCCAGTTTCTCCACATCTTGAAATGTGGCGCCCAGAACCGGACACAATATTCCAGTTGAGGCCTAATCAGCACAGAGTAGAGCTAGAGTTGCCAGGTGTCCAGTTTTAAACTGGACAGTCCAGTATTTGAGTTTTATGTTCAGGAAACAAATTGAGAAGATATAAATGAGCAAATAGAAATGTCCAGTATTTTCTAAATCAGATGTAATGTAGATTGTGATGTAATGTCAAGTGTGTCCGGTATTTTTGTTGAAACCATCTGGCAACCCTAAGTAGAGCGGAAGAATGACTTCTCGTGTCTTGCTCACAACACTCCTGTGAATGCCTCCTAGAACCATGTTTGCTTTTTTTGCGACAGCGTCACACTGCTGACTCATATTTAGCTTGTGGTCCACTCTGACCCCTAGATCCCTTTCTGCCGTACTCCTTCCTAGACAGTCGCTTCCCATTCTGTATGTGTGAAACGGATTGTTCCTTCCTAAGTGAAGCACTTTGCATTTGTCCATCCTAGTTGCCTCAGACCATTTGTTCTCATTGGAATCCAGGTGAGTTTTATTGTTGACATCAGTGAGAGCGGAGTTAGGGTAACATCAGTTTCTGCCCCCCCCCCTTTTTTTTAAATCTGCCCTTTGCATACTTTCCTGTAGATCTCAGTGACTGACAGAAGGTTGGTTTTTTGCACTTACAACTTGTACATTGACAGCAGCTGCCATGGAAATCTCCATAACTGAGGCATGTAAGTGATTCGCTCTGCCTTGTTGCTTTGGTATTTTGTATGTTAGTAACGTCTGTGGGTCATGAGTCCCACTTTGCCATTCTGTAGCCCTCACGGTGCTTTCCTGTCTTTACACTCGTTCTACAGAGGGGGAAACTGAGGCACGTGACCGGGCTCTCACTGGCCCCTCATTGCTCAGCAGACCGGTGGCAGAGTCCACCCCAGTGCTAGAAAATACCCCAAATGCTGCAATATCCTTAACTAAAGTAAAGGGAAAACTAGAAACCATTGAGTGAAATGCTAGCTGTGGGGGTACAGGAGTTAGCTCCAGAGAGATAGCAATGTAATTCCTTTCAGCAGTTGGTGATTTAAAAGATGCAGCATGCTCTAGCATTAATTAAGAGAAGGGCATAATTTAATGACCTTGGCATGAAATCTGCCCCCACTTGAAATCGGTGGGATTTTTTCTATTAACATCCATGCAGCCAGGAACTCGCTTCTGAAACTGAGGTGAATCTCAGCAGTAACTGTCTTTGCTAGAGTCCAGCCCATCCTCTATATCTGTGGAGAAGAACATCTGCGGTGAGGTAAGATGGAGGGTCCCTGTCAGGTTCTCCTCTGGCAACAACTATCATGTAGCTTCAGGGGGTAGCCGAGTTAGTCTGTATAGGAAAAAACAACAAATGGTCTGGTAGCACTTTATAGACTAACAAAACATGTCAATGGTATCATGAGCTTTCGTGGGCACTGCCCATGAAAGCTCATGATACCATCGACATGTTTTGTTAGTCTATAAAGTGCTACCAGACCATTTGATGTCATCCAGTGTTTCTCAACCTTATAAAGTACCCCCCTTTTAAAAAAAAATATATATATATATATATATAAGTACTCCTAGTACCTACAGTTTTCAGACACACAATATTTTTTTCTACCATTGCAACACATTTGTTTAAACAACTTAATTGTAGCCAAGCGGGCGATGAAATTTGTGGGTGTAAAAAGGACAAAAATAATAAAGCGCTGTAAAACTGAACACAAAAATTCAGTTTTCTCCGAATGTCAGTTGTGTTGACGGACCCCCCCCCCCAGACTTCTCTTGAGTACCCCAAAGGATACTCGTACCACTGGTTGCGAAACACTGAAGTAATCTGTCTCTGTGCCATTAGAGGCCTATCTGTGTCTCGGAAGCGTATATTGATCAAGGAACCCGGCACGGCAGGCTGTCTGGTTTTATTGCATGTTGCACACTCCTTAGCCTGTTGTAGCAGGCGTATCAGCCTGTCGGAATGGTGTTCCTTTCATCCGGGCAGCTGTCTGACCAAGTGACAGGGGAGGGCTCCCACAAGCCATAAACTTCTCCTGTAGCACCGATGAGATTGAAGGCTGCTGGCTCACAAGCTGCGGTGTTTGTGCGCTGCAGTGGTTTCCCCTCTTTTATTACAGTATTTACGACGCTATGTTTTATACACAGCAAAATTCAGTCAGGGTTTGCTTGTAGGGTTGCCAGATGGTTTAACCAAAAATACCGAACGCCTCCCTCCCCCAAAGAAAAACATTGGGGAAAAAATTCTGTTGAGGGGGGAAAAAAAGGGGGGAGACCAAAGTTGTTGAGCAAAAAAAAAAAGGACTTTGAGAGTTATTAAGCAAAAAAAAAAAAAATTATTTTTTTTAAATAAAGCAGCATTAAAACAGCATGGGCCCTTTCAATGCGTGCAGAGTCAGAATAGGGATAGGAACAGAGGAGCGGTTGAGCACTAAGACCCAGGGAAGGCATTGCTTCCCCTTAGTCTTTAGGCTTTTTGCCGACGGCCATTTTGTTTTCTTGATCAAGCCAGAACGCAGCTTCCCTGCAGAACCAGGTAAGCAGAGGGGCTGGGGCCGGGGGGTGTTGGGAGGCCGGGGGCTGGGCCCGGGTGCCGAGTGTGTCGTAGGGTTGCCAGGTATCTGGTATTTTCGCCTCCTGGCAGGGAACAAAAACAGAAAATACCAGACATTTTAGGTGTCTGGTATATTCTTAATTTTTTTACCGGACAGGAGGTGGAAATACCGGACTGTCCGGGTCAATAACGGACACCTGGCAACCCTATTTCCTTGGCGGGGTGGCAAGTTCATGTGCATTGGAGCTCAGTTGTGCATGATATTCCCTCACGCTATAATCATTGGTTAGAAATGTCGAGCGCTAGGCATGATGTGTGTGTAAGAAACACATCTATCCCATCCTTCAGCTCACATGAGAGAGGCAGAAAACACCAAGGTACACCTGAAAGGAGAGAAGTGAAACTAGGGATTTCCTACATTTGATTTGTCAGTGCATCAAACTGGGAGTGAAAGAAGCTGATTGGAGAAATAGACAATTCTGGAAACTGGTGGGGGGCTCGGTGTAATGTAGTGGTGAGGAATTTTCAATACATCAGAAATTCATCAGCAGTGAGTCTTTTTTTTTTTTTTTTAAAATTTGTGCACCTAATACCTCTGAGAGTTCTGGGTTTGGCCAGAGAAGAGAAGGTGCCCAGGCATATCTGGTTCTTAGGGAGCACTTTACATCCACAGGCCTTGGGGTGCTTTGCCAGGGAAGCAAGGGCTATCTTCCATGGTTACAGCTGGAGAAACCGAGGCACGGAGCGGTGCTGTGAATTGCCTACGTTCATCCAGCAAAGCAGCGGCAGACATGGGAAGAGAACCTAGGTCTACTGACCAGGGTGCAAGTATCTTCAATTGTGTACAGGTGCTGTTATCGCACCCTTCTTGGGGAGGGGCAGGGCAGGTGGTGTGTGTGGGGGTGCAATAGGACAGTCCCTGTAAGAAATCTAAGTGTGGGCTGGGGGGGGGGCAATGAGGATGTGGGGCTGGGAGGTGCAGGAGTCAAGGGGTGGGGAATGGGGGGCTGAGCTCAGGGGTGTGGGGGTTCAGTTGTCCAAGCAACAAGTTGTGTGGTAGGAGGGGTCAGAGCAGGGGACTGGGGGAAACTCAGGGCTAAGGGTGTGACCACTGCATTTGCCTGGCCACTGGATCCCCAGGGCGGTGGGCACCACACTTGCTTGGCGGCTCAGGGGCTGGCCGGGGCTCCGGAGACCGCGCTGCCCGGCTGCTTGAGCACCCACTCGGCGCAGGCAGGTTGCTGGGGTGCTGACACGCACATCACCGCGCGACCAGTCAGGGACCTGGAGCGACACATAGGCCTGAAGCAGCCTCCCGCCCTGCCCACGGGGAAGTACTGGGACACGCCTGGTTCTGGCAGCCCCCCTCGGGGCTCAGTCTGTAACGGGAAACGAGAGCTCCGCGCACACTGAGGCCACGGCCATGGCTTGGGAGACCCTTCCGGTGGACAAGTTGCCCCTTGTGGAGCGGGTTTACTACCCAGCAGTGTTGTCTTCAAGTCGTCATTGTCAAGTCCCAGTCGAGTCTCAAGTCACTATAGTTCAAGTCTCAAGTCGAGTCTCGAGTCCCTAAAGTCACTTTCGAGTCAAGTCCCAAGTCGAGTCTCAAGTCTTAATTTTAAAAATGTCAAGTCACTTTTGTACAAGCCATCAATATCGGCATTTTCGAACAATTTTTTCACCAAGTCAATTTAACAAAATTAACAAGTCTCAAGTCGAGTCTCAAGTCACAAACAATGAACCCGAGTCGAGTCTCGAGTTGAGTCGCCTAGGCGACTTAAGTCGGACTCAAGTTCAGGTCGTGGGACTCGAGTCAACAACTCTGCTACCCAGAGGCGCACGTTGCATTGCCCGTGTGACGGATGGTGTGAACTCTTCTCTCAGTTGCATGGGGGGGCTGCTCCTGCCGACATCCGTCAGACTGGCCGCCCGTGCAAGAGGCAGGAGGTTACAGCCTGAAATCGTTCCCGACCATTTCTCCACGCCCGCACAGCCGTTTCCTCCCACTCCTGCTTGGGGAGAGGGGTCCCGCAATTTGTTTTTCTTCCATGTTGTTCTTTGTTGCTTTTTGTGCTCTTTCAGAAGCCATGCTAACCAGGTTTGCCAAAGGACGTTGTTTGTGATTTTCACTGCTTTTTTATCACAATTCCTATTAGCCAGGATGGGTAGGAATGGTGTCCCTAGCCACTGTTTGTCAGAGGCTGGGAATGGGCGACAGGGAAAGGTTCACTTGTTGATTCCCTGTTCGGTTCACTCCTTCTGGGGCATTTGGCATTGGCCACTGTCGGCAGACAGCTGGGCTACATGGACCTTAGGTCTGACCCAGTGTGGCCGTTCTTATGTTCTTATGTACCAGCAGGACATCCCTGCCTCCCCCCCAAAATGACTTGGGTCTGAGAATTTACCTCTAGGCCAGTGTTCTCAGACTGTATTTTTTTGCTATGATTTCACGAGAATCCATTTGCAGCTGGCTTGTTATTTGGACATGGAGAGTGTATTGGCACCTCATCTTGTAGCGAGGGAGAGCAGTGAAGTTAGGATACTCGGTCACTGAAGTACCATTAGTCTCGGCGGCTTAACACAGTAACTGCCCTTGGTCTAGTTAGTGAACAGACCGGTGCAAAGAATTAAAACACGGAGACAACTATATCCCAAGACAGCCATGTTGGACATTAGGAAAAACTTCCAACCTGTCAGGGTGACTAAACCCTGGAATAAATTGCCTGGGGAGGTTGTGGAATCTCCATCACTGGAGATATTCAAGAGCAGGTTAGACAGACACCTATCAGGGATGGTCTAGACGGTACTGGGTCCTGCTGTGAGGGCAGGGGACTGGACTTGATGACCTATCGAGGTCCTTTCCAGTTCTAGTGTTCTGTGATTCTATGTACCAGTGGGAGAGTCACGCACGTTGCCAAGAGGAAAAATATAAAGTGCAACTCTAATTTTAAATGCTTCTCCCTGGCATGAAATGCTCCATCCTCAGGTCACGTGAAAGACACCACTGCCTTTGGAGAAGTTCCAGCAGGTTTAAGTGAAAGCAGTGTCCGAATGAGACCCCTTGGAAACTCTGCTTTGCGGTTCAGATTGATAGAGGAGCAGTTATTGGGGAAAAATGTTGCGACTGTAATAGCACTTTCCTTGGGAGATAATGCAAGATGCGCCAGCTCTTTAGGGGGTGGAGATGTTTTGACAGGATAAATCGGCAGGCAACATGAAGTTCATGACAGATCAATAAACAAGACGCTTGATAAGCACTAATGGCTTGAGTAATTTTAAATTCTTGCTTGGACTACAGTAAGTACGGGGCTCTAAATGAAATAATATACAGCTTGGAAAACAATTGTTTGGTAGCTTGTAGGGTTGAGTGGAATTTATTTTGTGCTTGGCTGGATAAGACGCTGAGCTGGACTGTGAGAGAGGAAGAAAATAATGGGCTGTGAGAGAGAAAAATACGTATTCAGTGGATCTTGCTTTTCCTGTACATGTTAATCGCTAATGGAAAAGATCCTTGAGAAAAGAATCCTCAGAACTAAATTCTAACCATTGTGGGTTTTAAAAAAATGATAGAGCACTAAATGCACGGCAGATTACACAGCCTGATATGATGGCTTGACCCTTGTATATCATTACAGTCTTCTAAACTAGGAACGTGATCATTGTATTTATTAGACTGATAATTGTTGCAAAATTCTGTGGCATTTATCTGATAGTTTGAGGGCCACTGATCTTAAAAATCATACTTTGAACATACCTTCATACCTGTGTTCCAATACAATCTTTGATTATGAACATGGAAAATAAATTTCCATTTTGTTTTTCACCTTTAGGTTCTCAATAAAGTCATATGTGGGCTTCAGATATTGTGATAATATGATCATTTGCATAATAATGTTTTTTTTTAATTTTAGAGACATAAAAGCATTTTTATTGGTCTTTGGTTTTACCAATACCTGTTTACACAAGAGCTAAGTTTTAGAACTTACCCAGAAAGATGGGCAAAAGCTGATTTTTGCCCTAAATTGCACAGAAGAGATGGACAAAAACTAATTTTTCAGTTTGGGTGTTCTGCGGGGGAAATGCATACAAGTTGAGTTCAATGCAAACTGAAAATAAAAGTCAAGGAAAGCAATAGATATTGTTTTGGGTCAAACAACTATTTCCTTCAACCCCAAATGAACTATTTCACGGCCCTTGAAATAAAGGGCTCTATTCGCAAAATGGCAGCCGAGGGAGGTTGAATATGACTTCCTGACCCCTACAGAAATCGTTGGCCCTGAAGCATGAAAATTACTGTTCTCTTTTTAACTAGGAAGGCTCTGTTCTTTGATTTACACTTCTCTGAATCACGGAAACCCCTAGCCGGGACTTGTTCCACGCGGAAAGGGGATATTAAGGCATCTATAAAGAGTAAATGGGAAAATGCACTCTTCATATTGTGCTGGACCAATGAGATGTGTTGTGGCATCATTGTGAAACAGCTTGCAAAAGGGATGCATTTCTGGAAATGGCCGCAGTCTTCTATGAGGTCAAAGACAGATTTTCAGTTACCATCAGGATTATGTGTTATGAAGTCAGTGCTACGGGGGTCGACTCTAGTCGTCCACTGGGATGACAAGAGTAGCTGGAGTCGATGGTAGAGCAGCCCCTGCAGACCTCACCACATGGAAGACGTCATAGTAAGTATGACAGCTTCAGCTATTCTATGCACATAGCTGAAGCTGCATAGGTTAGATCGACGAGGGTGCGTGTAGTGTAGGGTAGGCCGTAGTAGGTGTCTTTACAATGGACACAAGGTCTCGATAAAGCTGATGTACACAAGATCTGGTTTCAATTCCAGCTTTTCTGGGTGACCTACACCACTTACAGCTGGATCTTCTGGAGCACTCTGAGCCCAGCAGCTGCGGTTGAGAACATTTGGAGCTGCTGAAACCTGTGCTTTTTTGGGAACATCTAGCTCTAAGCTCTCTCTTGCTCCTAGTTTCCCATCTGAAAAGGAGGCTAATAATACCTCTTTTCTCTGCCCGGTCCTTTTAGAGCCTGATCTTGCAAAGATGTACGTGTCTGCTTAACTTCGATCGAAGTTGGTTTCACTTGCATCCAGCCACATACAACCGTGCCTAAAGTTGAGCCCATGAGTAAGTCTTTGCTAGACGGGGCCACAGTGTATGTCTACACCCGGCGTGAAAATGGGACTACAGTTTGGCTAAGCATGACCATGCTGGCCTTACCGTAGCTGGGCAGGCAGTCATGAGGATATGGTGGGATAGCTGCTCCCCTACAAACCCGCCCCATGCCATGGTCCATGCCTCAGCATCTTCACTTCCGTTGTTATTGGTTCACTTCCATTGTTATTGGTGCTGGCTAGCTTAAAGTTGGCATACGCCTCTAGCCTTAGACGGGAATTTCTTTTCCTATGTGTCTGTACAGAACCTAGCACGCTGTGGTCCCAATGTCGACCAGCCCTGAAAGCACCCCGCCGTATAACAAAAGGACAACGACATTCGTAACCTGTTCTCATTGGAACACCGTCCGGTCTGTCTAATGTAATCCGTGTAGCTTTTACCCAGCCATCTTTGCATCGCCGAGGGATGGGACGTGGGTGGGGCCTGACCTCATGAAAGACAACCGGCATCTCCAATAGAAGAGAGGAGAACCAAATCCCATTTCTGTCTCCCCGTGCAATGGTGCAAAAGGCCCACACGGGTCCGAGGGGCAAATTTCCAGTGGCCTCGGAGCCTGGTGCTCTGAGCTGGGGTCCAATGATAGCCCCATGCAAACCAGGGCCTGGCCAGGTGCCCCCAGAGTAGGTAGGCAGGTTCCTACTAGACATAGCCACTCCAGGCTGCTCAGGGATACTATCTTATGGAGACGAGGCCCAGGTTGCCTGGTGGTTCTGTTAGACACCTCCAACCCCTGTCTGTTCCTGCTCCAACCTCAGCTGTCCATCGTCCACGGGTGGCTAATAGCCTGACACGGGGTTGGTTCTAATCGCTAAGGCTCAAAGGACTTAGTGTAACAGCTACCTGAGAGAAAGCCCTTCTCCTCAGGTGGGGCTAAGATAGGGTTACCGGGTGGTTTAAAAAAAAATACCGGACATACTTGATCTCAGATGGGGACCGGCCGGGAGGGGAGCGGGGCTGGCCGGGAGGAGGTGGGAGGAACCAGCTGGCAGGAAGCAGGGCTGGCGGGGATCAGGGACAGCGGGGCTGGCCGGGCAAGATCGGGGGCAGCAGGAATCAGGGCTGGTGGTCAGGGCAGCGGGGCTGGCCAGGAGAGATGGGGGAGTTGGGGACAGTGGGGCTGGCTGTGGGAGATCGGGAGCGGGGCTGGCCGGGAAGATGGCTGGGGACCAGCTAGCAGGAAGCAGGGCTGGCCGGGAGGGGGTTGGGGGAGCGGAGCTGGCCCAGGAGATCGGGAGGAGGAGGGGGGGAGAACTGGCTGGCGGGAAGCAGGGCTGGCGGGGAGGGGGGAGCGAAGCTGGCCAGGAGTGGGGAGGAAGCGGGGGGAAAGAATTGGCCGGCGGGGAGTGGGACTGACCCGGGCGCACGCAGATCCCGGGGCGCTGCCCGTCCCGCGCACGGTCCCGGCGAAGCACGAGCGAGTCCGACCCCGGGGATTCCCTCCCCTCCCTTTCCCCTCCTTGCGTAGCTGCATACTGCCTGGCTGGTAGACGTGCTCACGCAGTGTGACTCACGCAGCATAAGCGTGTCTACCAACCAGGCAGTTCACAACTACGTACTGATACTCCTAATAATAAAATGTACCTAATTAGAAAATACTGGACATTTTATACGTCCGGTATTTTCTCAATGTGTTTCCTGGACAGAACCCTCAAATACCGGACCATCTGGTTCAAAACCGGACACCTGGCAACCCTAGGCTAAGATGAACCGAGCTACTCTAGTCATGCCCGGGACTACTGAGATGGGGGGGACCAATCTTCATCTAGAGTCTAGAGCGGACGGACCCCCTGTGTTTGAGAGAACCGGAGCTTCTGAAACATCAGGGCCTTGTGCAAGGGCTGTCTCCGTTTTCAGATTGGGGATGTGGGAGGGAGGCTGGAAGTCCGTCTGAGGCCTGGCATTTACCTGTGCGCTGTGGAAGGCAGATGTTTTAAGGAAGTGCCGTTATTTGGGAGAGGATGTGTTCGGCTTTTAATGTCAAAAACCTTAGTCATTCAAGGGGCCCCACTAATTTCTATAGGGCAACTCGTGCATTCAAGGAGTGGGAGCCTATTTTGCAAACGGGCAGAATTGAATCCCATGTAGTAATATTCACCTCCCTACAGTGGGCCAGCACAAGGGTATGTAGCATTTTAAGTTCCACTTAAGATCTCACGAGAGAGTTGCCGTGGTGCCGAAGTTGACCACACACATATCACCTCCTGGACTGCATTCTCCAAAGTGCTCTCAGATAGCAACTGATTGAGATGCTGGCGGCAGTTGAGCTCTTTTAAAAGCACGACTCCCAGGGCCTGAGGTGAAAGAATAGGTGTGTTACTTCGCTATCTACGGAGATAAGACAATATGGGACTTGAACCGACGACCAATATTTCCACACCATCTTTTTTTACTTCGTATTTCTGTTTTTCTAAACCGTTCGTATTAAAACCAAAGTTTACTGTAATTTCCTATTACCTGGAAATGTTGTTTCATTCAAATTGAGCAATATGTGTGTTGCCTCAAAGTTCTGCAATAACTGAAGGCTGTACCGGGGCGGGGGGGAGAGAAAGGGGGGAATCCAAGAATGTCATTAATTCGAAACAGAATGAAAAAATTTGCAATAAATTAGGCTTTTGAAGTGTGGCCAGAGTTACTTGTCTCCTCACTAACATTAATTTACCTGTCAACCCTGCAACATTCCTTTTCTCCGGTTACAGCCAGACTCCCTCTGCTACTGTGTCTTAACGACACCACGTTTCTTTGATTCTATCCTGACAGTGGATGGATTTGATTTAATCTTAGGTATGAATCTGACTTTTGTGCCTGTTGGCGTGATTTCAGACCGCTGGGCCACTTTGGCACGGGAGCTAGGAAAGAACGCCAAGGTGTTTAGAAGTTTGAAATTTTAGACCCCAGCATGTTAACCCATAAAGAAATGTAATCGGATTCAGGAAATTCCCGGCAGTTACGAAACACGACTAAAATAAGCTAAGGTGCATAGCCTAGCTGCGTATACACTATGGACTACCATGGCTTTCAATACTAAGACAGTAAGAGCAGAATCTTTTTTTTTTTCTTGCTGATACTTTAATCTTCTTTTAAAAGGAAATTGAAGCCCAAGTAGTGGAAAGCTGAGAACAAGGAGAAATGAGGCCAACTCAATTGGTGTAAATTGGCACGCTGCTATTGACTTGAATGTGCTGCTTTATTCCGACTGACAGTTTGGCCCCACAGAGATCTGGGGTGAATTGAGGGTCTTGGAAAATAGCTTGCTTAGGGCAGTGAGAACGAGCTGGACTTTTGTTTTCCTTCCAGCCTTCCCTCCTGGTTAATCTAAAGCTGCACCAGATGTAGGGCTGGCGGTGAGATGAAGAAACATTAGCTGCTGTTTATCCCAGAGTGAAATATACAAAAGCAAAATTAATTGGGAGCAGGGGTAACATTATGTTGAATATGAGTTATGGAGCCTGGATAAATTATTTTATCTTGATGCTGTGGTCGTTTACCTGATAACATTAGTTCGTCATAAAACACAATTAAAATTTTATTCTCATAAACTTTGTTGTTCATTAGGTATTCCTAGGGCTCAGTGTAGTACTTCTTGGATACTGTGTTTGGGGGCTCACTGGTTAATTCGGTACTAATGTGATTATAAAAGGTTACCAATGAAAACTGTCCTAAAAGGCCTTTTTTTCCTTGTGAAATCCTGCCTTGTCGTTATCCAGACGTGAATAATGATGGGTAATTGAGAGTGACTTTTTATTCATTTAGTCTGGCCACTTAGAGCGATTAAGGAAATGTTAACAAACAGCATAAAAAAGTGCGCTCCATTTTCTGAGATGTTGTTGGGTTTATGATTCATTTTAGACTCGGGAAAGCAAAATGCACATTAGCAATTTCGCAGCTGGTTCCATTTTCCGTCTGCCTTCATCCCATGTGTGATTGTTTGGGTGCTCAGTGCCCATAAATGCAAATGATGGAATATCTCACTTTCCTTTTGAGACTTGTGTTTGCAGTTCGCACGCATGTGCCGATTTGCTTGTAAGCAGCCTCAGAAGGATGTATTATTTACATCCCCTCCTTTGACCTCAAGGCGATTGTCGTTTCTACACATCCCGAATTGTGTACGCTGAATGAAACTTTTCTGTGGGGTTGGGCTCCCTTTTATTAATAGGAGATTGTCCTGGCTGAACCAGTGACCTTTAAAAAGCAACTTTCAGTGTAAGCCTTTCATTTTCCTGGGATCATGTAGCACAGTATCCAGTGGTGGGCATTTAAGATGGAATGATTGCAGACTCGGTCTGACGGCTCCCATTGAATCACGTTTGGTTTGATAAGGAGCACTCTGAAATACTTAGCCTTTCCTTCCTCCGCTCGCCGCATTGCAACTGCAGCCGGTTGGAGGGTGCCGAGCAGCTGCTGTATCATTTCAGCAGCACTGGGATTGATTAAATATACTTAATTGGTCTTTATCACATGACAGTTTCACACGTCTTTGGAAGAAGATCCAAAGTGGATACAGTGGCTGCCTCTCTAATTTACTTGGGGAGTTCACTTGCACCGTTTCTTTCCTCGTTTCTCTTTCCCGGTAGAGGCCAGCGTTCTGCCTGGCCGCCACCGAACATTGCGGTTACTGACGCAGCCAGAAATTAAAGTCTGCACGCGGTAGAGAGGAAAGGCACACGGCAAAGTCAGAGCTAGGTCTCCAGGCCAGGATGGCTTTAGAAATGAGATCTGCCCTACGCCGGGGGGCGTTCAGCACGCCAAACTAGTTAGGTATGTCAGTTTCCAAAGCCAATGGAAGTGATGTGGCTAGCAGAACACGGCACTACCCTTGGCTTCTCGAACTCCACGGGCGCGGATCAGGGGGCCTTTCAAGTGTGAACGCGCACAAGACGCAAACCGACAACATCTGGGATTGGAGTTGAGCATGTTATCCCCTTGGCCATGGTGCTTCATTCATTTTGAGATGCTCCTGGGATACTGGTGCAGCCCCTGTCCACAATAGACCCCCCCGGCAGGGGGGAGCTATTCCAGCCCCACCAGTTAATCGGTTAACGGGTTAAACCTTCACATCTCTAGTTCGCACAGTAATTGGAACAAGCCTATTACTTTATCCAAAGTGCACTCGTGTCAGAGGCAGGGTTTTGATCTTTTGCATTCTTTAAATCAAGATGGGATGCCATTCTAAATACATGGGCTAGCTCAACTATCAGATTTGGGCTGAAGGAAATGGTGAAATACTATGGCTTGGTTACACAGGCGGTCAGATTGAATGACAATAGTGGCCCTTTCTGGTCTTAGAAACTATTGAACTGTTTACACGTTCAGGGCCTTCCACCTCTTTCTGGCTTATACCTCCTCAGCAGTTCAATTCTGGGCAATGGGAGCATATAGATAGAAAGCTGCTGTGACTATGAAGCTGAGACCTGTCTTCAGAAAAGACCATGTGGGAATGAGAACTCCACAGTGTCCTCAGAAAGCCGGGCGGGGGGGAGAGATTAGGAAATATCAGATGAATATGTTTACCTGGAAGAAGTTTAGATTTAGGGTCCTGCTTTTGAAACGCAAGCTTGCCAATCGTGTCCAATCCGGGAATAAACATTTGCAAGATTAATAGGCAGCAGGTTTAAAACAAACAAAATGAAGTTTTTCTTCACTCAGTGCACAGTCAACCTGTGGAACTCCCTGCCAGGGGATGCGGTGAAGGCTAGAACTTTAACAGGGTTCAAAAAAGAGCTAGATAGATTCATGGAGGTGTTAGGTCCATCAATGGCTATTAGCCAGGATAGGTAGGAATGGTATCCCTAGCCTTTGTTTCTCTGGAGGTGGGGGACAGGGGAAGGATCACGTGAGGATTACCTGTTGTGTTCCCTCCTTCTGGGCATCTGGTATTGGCCACTGTTGGCAGACAGGACACTGGGCTAGATGGACCTTTGGTCTGAGCCAGTATGGCCGTTCTGATGTTAAGATTTCCCATACTCCGTCTGGCTGAAGATTGGAGTTGGCAAAATGAGATTGTTTGTTGTCTTCGTTATTGATTTGGGATTTTTGGTAGCATGTTATTTAGTTCTGCTTGCATACAAAAAGTAATATTGCTGTGGTCTGATGAAATTCTGGAAGTTAAAACATGGTTTGATTTGAGGATTACCATTTGTATACGAAACACCAAAGGCTACTCACCCATTTAGCTCTGCATCTCACCATACCACCCATCAAATAAATAGAGTGCCAGATTCAGGTGAAGCAGGGAGGCTAGGTTCAACTCCTTCCTCTGCCACAGGCTTTCGGTGTGACCTTGGTCAAGTCTCTTAGCCTTTACATGAGCTATGTCCTGATGGGTGAAATGGGATAAGCATCATCCTTCTACTTCACCAGGGTGTTATGAGGTCCATGCATAGTCCGTGAGATGCTCAAATGCTGTGGAAATGGAGTGCATATAGACAGATGCCTGTTGCCCTGATGTTTTCCTAGCTCCGCCTTCTCATTTTTAGATCTGTGGGATTTACTGTCAAAAGCACTGGCATTATTTAGCTTGTGCATCATCATTCTCATTTTGTCTCCCTTCTGAATTTTTATCAGCGTTCCTTGGAGCCCACGATAGCCCCTCTTCCACAAAGAGCTCTGTACAGTCTCACCAGGGACTGGAGAGCAACAAAAACACCATGTTTTTTATTTTCCCTGGGGCATTCTGAGGGGGAGTTGTAAAAAGCGTCATGTTAAAAGTTGTTCAGGTCTCTTGAGTTGAAAACACGCCATCCTAGTCTCCTTGCAGTGCATGCGTGAGCTGTAAAGAGAGCCAAGAGCTGGGGCAGGCTGAATAGTAAAATGATGTCGCACCTTTAATTCGGCAAAGGCCAGCCCCAAGCGCCGTAGACACGCCGGAGCCACCGTTAAAATCGTTACCGTTTCCGTTCATGTCACGGTGGCCTCCAGGGTCCCACGGCAGCGATGCTCGTGAGCACAGCGAGGACATGGGAAAGGTGGTCACGGCAGCTTTTCGATCCAGCACGGAGGTTGAGTTGCAGCGACAGGTGGAATGATTTTAACCAGCGAGCAGCGTGCTCTGGCTTTTCCTGCGAGGGCCTCGCACCACGTCTCCGAGGCCAGGCCAATGGACGCAGGCTCAGGGGGCGTGGGCTGCGGGGAGAAATGGCAGCATAGACGTTGGGCTAACTGGAGCCCATGCTCAGAGAGTGGGGCAGAATCCCAGAGCCCCAGCTGCAGCCTCACCCCAACAGCTAACGCTGCAATGGCTGGCCCGCAGCCCGTGTCCTGAGCCCAAGTCAGGCGAGGTGGGCTCTGGGATCTGTTGCTGCGGGGTTTGCTGTTGCAGCGCATGCAGGCACGCCCTAAAGCAAGGGCAGGAAAGTTATGGCCCGCAGGCCGGATGTGACCCGCTTAGCCTTTTGATCTGGCCCTCCCGTCCCCTGCGGCATGGAGCAGCACCGCTCAAAACAGCTCCCTGTGGGGATCTGTGGCTGTGGGGGAAGGGAGAGGGAGGAAGGGGCGGGGCTTTGTGCACTGCCTTGCCCCTCACAAAATCTTTCAGCTCCTATTGGTTGGAAACTGGGCAATAGGAGCTGAGAGATTTTGTGGAGGGCGAGGCCAGTGCAGCACAATTTCTGAGTTCCCATTGGCTGGTTTCCGGCCAATAGGTGCTGAGAGATTTTGCAGGGAGTGGGGGCGGTGTGTGATGCTTCTCCCTCTCCCCTCCAGGTCAGAGAGCCGCAGGGAACATCCAGCCGGGAGCTGCTGGCAGGCAGGGAAGCCTGCTTGAGAGAGCTGCTGGCCGGAAGCTGCCTCTGGTACCCCGCCCCTTCCTGCACCCAACTCCCTCCCACACCCTGCACCCCTCCCCCAGGCTAGAATCCTCTCCTACACCCTAATCCCTGCCACAGGTCACAACCCCCTCCTTCACCCAAACTCCTTCTCAGACCCCACACCCTCTCCTGCCCCCCAGTTCCCTACTCCAAGCTCCCTTCTGCACCCAACCTCCATCCCGGACCCTGCACCCTCTCCATAGAAAGGTGTGGCCCTTGACCACTTCCCAAAATCTTGGAGTGCCCCCCCCCATCAAACATTATTGCCCACTCCTGCCCTAAAGTCAGCTCTGATTAAGGAGCCAAGGAACTTCTGCACCCCAAGGTGATAGCTGGTAGGACAGTCCAAAGGGGCTGGAGTAGATCCAGGATTCAGGTTCAACGTCCTTACCTCATCCCCCCAGCCCAGCACGCTGGCCCGCTGGTGTCTCTGGGTTTCTCTTCACTGCAGTGTAAACTCGCCTGACTCCCATTCTCACACACCCATCACGTCCTGAGGGTGCCAGACTAGACAGTTTCAACCTCTAGTAGTATACTGCAGTGTTGAATCTAGATGCGGAACTAAGATGCGGTCCGACTAACTCTCCTCTTGTTTTGTTTCTCTCCTGTCTTGCAGCCCCGTCTCCAATCAGCATTGTGAAAAAAGGCAAGATAGCTAAAAATAGCATCTCCCTTTCCTGGCAGGAGCCGGACCGACCCAACGGCATCATCCTGGAGTATGAAATCAAATATTTTGAAAAGGTGCGCCTGGCTGATTGCAAAGCATCCTAAGTACCTGCTCTTGGCTGTCCTTTGCTTTTAATTGTAATTAGCCGACGCGCGGCAGGGAATGAAGCGATTTGATGCGTAAATCAATGTCAGATGGATTCTGTGGGAAATGATTAGGAAGGCTTGAAATGTGTGTGGTGTTTTCCATTAGTCTGCCACTTCTGTTGAACAAATACATTAAACCTGCACGTCAGTTTCAGCGCCCGTCTTATCGCATTAAATGAAAGCATACTAATTTGTTATGAATCAGAGGAGCTTGGGAACTAGCATCCGTCTTCCCACTCAGAGCATCGGGCAAGCCCGACTTTTAATTTTACACTTTGGCTTTGGCTTTCAGGATCAGCTGGCGTTGATTTCGGCGCCCATCGGAACACCTGCCAGGGCACGTCAGTGCTCTGCTTGAATCTCTGCCATAGGTGGTTGTTGCTACTGTTTGTTTGCTTTATGGCAGCTGCTCCCGTGCCAGGATCCCATTGCAGTAGGCACGGTACGAAGCCCTATGGCCAGGTCTACACTTGACCCGGCAGCTTGACTTAATATATGCAGCTCCAGCTATGGAGAATACGTAGCTAGAGTCAGCTTCCCTTAAACTGAGCTTGGCAGCATCCCACAGCGGGAAGCTGATGGGAGCAAATGTTCCCATCGGCTTCCCTTACTCCTTCAAGAGTTTGATTTAGCGACTCTGAGTTTGATTTAGTGAGTCTTAACTAGACCCTCTAAATCGATCTCCGGAAGATTGATCATGGCGATCTTCTGCAGAGTGTTGATGTGGCCTCAGGCACTGCCCATGTTGGAGCCACACCCTGAAGCCCTATGCAGGCTTCCCTCGGGCAGAGTCCCTACTGAAGTCCATAGGAGGGTTGTCAGAGTAAGGACAGAGGGTTGACCTTGGACAAGTCCCTTCTCCTCTGTTGTCTTCTGCATCCCCTTCCTCACATCATCGGTCTTGTTTATTCAGAGCATGAGTTCTTTGGCACAGGGACTGTCTCTTGCTGCATGAGTGTGCAGGGCCTAGCACAATGGGGCCTTGATCTGCTTGGGGCACCTAGGCAAATGGGGAATGCCATGGTGCCATGTGGGCATGTTCCCTCCTGGGGGCAGAGTGTAGCTGCCATGCTCTGAGGGGAGCCCCAGGGAGAATCCGAGCAGAGAATGCAGGATATCTGCTGAGGGAGGCAGCCCCCGCCCAGCCCTCTCTTGCATGGGGTGCAAACTGTTACCCTCAGCAAGCAGGCGGGGACAGAAAGAGTGACCCAGTGCATGGGGCATTCAAATCTGCTTTCCATTGGCCTGGGCAGCACAGGATGGGGAAGGTTCGTTTGTGCTCTGCTCCCACATAACAGCCAGCCAGAACCTTGTCCTGCGGAGGGCCATCAGTCCCTGGCCCAAGACGTTGAGGGACCAGTTGTGTCCCTGGAAGTACATGCAGCTCCCTTATATGTGGGGGTGGAAATTTAGCTTTGGACCTTCAAAATGAGCCATGGTTCAAATGTGCCAAGAACCAGGGCAACTTTCCATATCATTCGGGACAAGTACATTTACAGGTTGAACCTCTCTAATCCGGCACTCTTGGGTGTGGCAACACCCGTGGTCCGGCGTGATCGTAGTTTGTCAGATGTCCGCTTTTCATGGGTGTGGCCAAGTTCCCCAAAGTCCCATAAAGTTTGTTTACAGCCACCCACCAGTCCTGGCTCTCAGGGTTCTGCCCTGTTCTTTAGCTCTAATTTATCCCTAACGGTCTTCTAAGAGCCCATGAAGCAATGGGAGTGTTGGTCATGCTGCTACATAATCGTGACCTCCCATGGTCCGGCAAATTCTCTGGTTCAGCACCAGTTGGGTGCCAGACTAGAGAGGTTCAGCCTGTAGTTTTGGATCAAGTCAGCAGCCCTGTGAATGTTTGCCCAAATCTCCCACTGGAACCTTCTTGTGCTTTCTGAAAGGCTTGGGATGTTTTTCTTTTGCATCATTCTCTTGTTCCAGTGCCTCTGGGCTTCCCTAAGCCCCTTGAACAAGGCTTTTTGGTGCTTCTTCTTACCCAACCGGAACAAGATGTACCTCACAGGGCAGCTGGGTTAATGGAACTCCTAACCTGGGTTTCTAAACACGCAGAATTTGGATAAACTTCATATGAGCATCTGAACTTAAGTGTTGACTCAGATCGCACATCTGATTTGTTTGGTATTAGCTTTTCACTGCTCACAATACACACACATGCCAGTAGAGCCAGCCCCGCACCCAAAAGTATCACTTATCCGGAACAGATTGCTTTAAGGATGAAAATATTGTAGGCTCACCCGGACTCAGTCCTCAGCTGTACTGAGTTTACGCTCAGCAGAGCTCAGGGATTTGGGAAGGGAAGGATGGTAGCTCTAAGTTTCACCTATGGGGGCGCTATTCTGGGTCTTCACAGTCACTAACATAGGAGTGAGTGGTTCAGAGGAAAAGGCTTTTTAATCTGGGAAGAGATGAGGGGTAGGAAGGGTGAGGTAGCCGAGGAGGGAGGGAAGCCGCTAGTAATGCTGACAATCAGATCATAAGGATGAGTTTTGAGGAGGGAAGGAGAGATCCAAGAGAGCCGAACCAAGTCCAATTGTCTGAGACACGGTCATGGAGAACTGTCCTTCCATCAGCCGGCCGGTTTCGGCTCCCAGAAACATTGACCAGAGGGAAGGGTAATAGTGTGGCCTAGTGGATCATTCACTTGTCTGGGACTCGGGAGGTCTGCGTTTTGTTTCTGGCTCTGCCACTGACTGCCCGAGTGACCTTGGGCAAATCACTTTCTTTGTTTGTTCCTCAATTCCCCCACTTGTACAAAGGGGGTGGTAATACCACCCATTTTTTGTAAAACACTTTGGGATCTCCTGGCGGAAAGTGCTATATAACGGGTATTGCCATCTATTTCCTCACCCTACTCACCTGGCTTGACCAATCCAATTGTGTTTGGCCATCAGATGAATAAAATGTGTAACAGGTTTCTAGTAAGTGTATGTATTTGATTAGTCCATTAGAGTCAAACTTAAAAAGTCTCACTTTTTTAAAAAGTGAAGTCACTAGGGGATTTGATTAGTCCATTAGAGTCAAACTTAAAAAGTCTCACTTTTTAAAAAAGTGAAGTCACTACAGTACACAGGATAACAAATTCACTTGTGCAAATGGGGTGTGACAGTCATGCACCTATGCCACGATTTTCAAAACTGGCTAGTGAGATGAGGTGTTTTGGATGCACAACCCTGGAGCACCTGAAAAGGGCCTGGTTTTCAAAAAAATGCAGTGCAGCCAAGCTCTGAAAATGAAGAGCATTTAAGGCATCTTGAGTTAAGAATCCAAAAACAGAAGCGCCCCAAATCCCTAGTTATTTTTGTAAATCTTGACCGGGATTTTCAAAGAGGCATGAGGATTACAATTCCTAGGAACAATAGCAGGAGTTAATCATATAATATATCCTCTTAAGCATTTCTGAATGTCCTCGGTTCCCCATGGTGTCAAAAAATTCTGAGGTACATGGTTACAGAACTGGTTAGAAAATGAGGGGTGTTTTTCCCCAGGGAAAATTTCAGCTATTTGGGGAAATCATCTGAGACAGAAATATGTTGATTCTGAAATGGCGCTGTAGTATTTAATGGGACTGGTAGTTCAAATTCCTCACTCTCTCCTCCTTTTCTGTAGGCCACGCTCCTTGATCAGGTTCTGTCTCCTCTGATGTACCATCACCATGATGAATCATGGGAGACACAGTCTGTCTGGGAAGCTTGGCCCATAAAGAAGAATAGAGGACAAGTGGAAACCAAACTACAACTCCCACGAGGCACCGTGGTAAATAGCCAAATAAAAATATTTCCGTTTTCAGTGGGGAAAAAATGGTGCGTTTGTGACACGGTTTTTTTTTCATCAAAACTTGTTGCAGAAAATGAAACAAGTTGCCCCTCTTTTTCTTGTCCCTAAAAAGTAACTTGAGTTGAAAACCCAGTTTTCTGTTGAACAATGAAACAATTCTAACAGAAAAAAAAATTGACCAGCTCTACTCAGCTGTGTGCAGGATTCTATTTCTCTGATTGTGGAAATTGCCTTGGATGAATGCAAAACGCTGCGCTTGGAGAACAGTACAAAGAAGAAGGTTGGCCTTTCACCCGTTCAGCGATTGTTCTCCAGCATGCCAGCTGTGCTGCCTTTGTCCACAGAGTCAATGCAATGTTAGGACAGAGCTGGTACAGGCACCTGCACGACTGTTTCTCCCTTGCTTCCCCCACCACAGAGATCCCTACAACATTCAGCAACTATCAGTCAAGTCGCACTGAAATATGGCAGTGCTTCTTAAATAGGTTGGCATAACGGCATGTAGCAACAACATCGTTAGGGAGCTTAGAACATAGTCGTCACCCTGAAAAGCCTTTGCTGATACTGCCTCCTACTGCATCTTTGAAATTCCTTGACTAGGGTTCAAGGGAATGGAATTTTGCTCCCATAAAAAGGTTTGATCCCATAAACAGCGGGGAACCATCTTTTATGCTGAATGACATCCGGGTGCGAATACGTTGCATTGAAAGTAAACCGGTTTGTCCGCCAACGACAATGTAGTTCATGTGCCAAAAAGCACAAACTCCACAGTCATGGTTTCAGTATAAAATAACCCCATTGTTTTATCATTCCCTGCGCTCCTCTCCGAGAAACCCCTCAGGGACAGATTTTCTAAAGCACTCAACATACCCAAATGGGGTCAGAGTTGCGTTCAGTACTCAGTTGTTCTCTGAGGGGGAGGTGCTGGGTTCTGAAACCTTTTGAAAAATCTGACCCTCAGGTTAATTTGTCCATGTGATGGCCCAGGTGTGTCCCTTTGTCCTGGACTAGCAGGTCTATAGTAGACCCAGAAGGTCAGCTTAAGGTACACAACTCCAGCTACGAAAATAATGTAGCTGGAGTCAACTTACCTTAGCCGAGCTTGGCGCGGTCGCCACAGCGGGAGGTCGACAGGAGCAAACACTCCCATCGACTTCTCTTACTCCTCATGAATCAAGGAGTTCTGACGCTGACCAGGAGTGCCCTCAGCATTCCATTTAGCAGGTCCTTACTAGACCCGCTAAATTGAATGCCAGAAGATTGATCTCCAGAGTGGCAAGTGGAGAGACATGGCCTAAGGCATTCAATGGGCAGTCGTAACATCAGGCTGAGCTATACTGTAGGGTATAGATAGCCCTACTCTGGGGCAGAGTGGGGTAAGCACATGCTATGGGGAAATCTGTGGAGGGATTGTATCTTAGCTTCCCAGGACTTCCAGGGAGTGTGCAGTACTGCCCTAGTTCCTCCCACCTCTTTCGGATGATGTGTCCTCCTAGGGGCATATGGGTAGGGCAGTTGCTTGGCTTCCTTGGGCATGGCTGTGCCCAATCCTCAGAGGATATGAGGCTGTTATAGCCCCCGCTCGCAAGCCTTGGTTCATTGTCTCAAAGCATATCCCACTTTTCATCCTGGAGGTTCTTGGTTCAATCTTGTGTTAGCCAAGATGGTGGCTGTCCCAAAAGCAGAGGAGTTGTGCAAGGTACACAGTAGAGATGGGAAGAAGCCCACTAAGGTCTCAAGCCTGTATCTAACTCCATAGGAGCATAGGGTTTGCCCACAGAGGGCTCATTTCAGGATGGGACCCAATGTCACCACTACAGGGAGTCCCCAAAACACGGATATTGCAGAGAGAAAAGTCTTTTGGTTGATCAATTTCTTTGCATTTCCGCATAGTTCTAGGAAAGCTGTCTTGCTCTCAAGAATTGCTCCCCTTCCTTGCCTCTGCATTCCCTCGATGACATGCTTTAAGATTTGTATGCAGCATTTGAAGTGCCCTCGATTGTTTTTGAAGTGTTGATTGAAATTGAACTGTCCTCGGCACTGAAAACCAAGCTCTTTCAAAAATGGTGATGTTGTGAGAAAGAGATGAAGTGGGGAGCTAGAATTTTTCTTTGCTTGAAACAAACAGTCATTAATTCTTTGGTAACATTGCTTACAAATGTCCTGCCACACTGCATATTTGCCTTTGCCTTTGAGTAGATTATCTTGGATGTTTTAGTCGACGCTCGTTACTATTCATGACGAACAATGAAAAATGTTGGATTGTTTTTTTTTCTTTTCCTGTGTTTGCAAATTGTCTTTAAACGGATCACAACATTTTTATTCGGATTATTCTCAAATGCCTTCCTCAGATAATTTCCGTTCTGCAAATTGTTCATGAGGACCGGTTGCAGCTATTCATAATTTACACAGTCGTGGTCTCACCCAAAAGTCATGTGACATTGTTTCTGTTATCCTATTGGGGCACTGAATCCAAACATAGGCCTAACTTTCCTCATGTGTGTAGTTTAATTGGCTTCAAAGGGAGTCTGGAGAGGTCTAAGTGCCTTGAATGAACTGGAAATGAGCTTTCTCATGTAACTAAACAATATAACGTAAATGTAAACTATACAATTAAGTACATACTTTGAAATTTGCTTTTGGCAAATGTTGAAGCTTGGTATTTTCAATAATAAAGCTCATGCACTCAAAAGTTTGCAGATAGCAAACATAAATGAGGTTGTAACCTAATTGGATTGAAACGCGGGTCAGAATTTGAACTAATATTCATATCCCGTTTCCCCCCCCCCTCTATTCATTCAGCTAATTGCTATGTCATTCTTAGCACTTCTCATTTGTCATTACCTTAATTTGCATTCTCCTGCCAGACAGCCCTGTCCAACAATAAAGCACGTTCCCGTATGTGAGGAAAATTAAGGCTTGAATCACATGCTTTAAGAGTAATCGCTTTCTGAAAGTAAACAGAACGGCTCTTTCCATTTTTGTCCAGCCCAGGCAAATTCTTCATCTTTTAATTAGAAAATGGCGGAGGACCATACCTTTCTCCCTCAGCCCAGGAAGGATTAATGTCACGTCCAAAGTCTTCCTACTCCTTCCTTCGGGGCACTGTTGTTGTCTTTGAACGTAGGACTTGCAGGATAACAACCAACCAAAGTTATTCCCTGACCAAACCAGGCTGCAGGGCTTTGAAGCTGATACTTACATGTGCCATAGTTCTTTCTCTTCACCCCAAACATGGGAGCAAACCAATCCTTCTCTTAGTTTGAACCACTTGCTAGAGTTCAGATTAGGGTTGCCAGCTACTTTCACAAAAAAAATACCGAACATGGCAGAGAAAAAATTGGTTGAGCGGAAAAAAAAAGGGGGGGGGAGGACCAAACTTGTCGAGGAAAAAAAAAGGGAGGAGGGGAGACCAAAAAAAAAGAAGCTCCCTCCACTTCCCATTCCCTCTGGCCCCACCAGGGGGAAGAATGTCCCAAGCGGCCTTCCGTCCGGGAAAACCAGCAATGCCAATACCGCATACCTGGCAACCCTAGTTCAAACTCACTTGATCAGTCACAGGTAAGGTTCAGATGAACCCTCTGGAAAGCCAACCTGCCTGAGACAGATGCTCCTTGTCTTCAAAAAGCATGGAGTCAGACCCTAAAAGATCTGTCGTGTGTTTTCCTTAAAATGCCATCGTGGAGATCAGACGAGAGAAAGTGATTAAAAAAACCAAAACGGTTTTCAGCCCTGTTGCCCTACATTTACATGATCAGATGCTGACTATTTAGTACAGTAAATATTTCTAGCGGTAATTACCAAACATTTGAGTCTGATGTTAAGTCAAAGACGACCACAAAGTGCTCATTAACACTAAAAACGTATTTGTATGCAGAATTATTTCGGCATGTTTGTTTAAAAGGTCCGTGTTGCACACAAAAAAAGGGTGTTGGAACCTTTATATAATGTGTGTGTTTGGTTTTGTGTGTTGGATGTTTAGTATTTTTCTTTAGTATTTCTAACCAAGAATAAAACCAAGATGATAGCGCAGATTTTCGTTTCCACTGAGGTGCACTGTGTCATATACAGAGGCTCACTTTAAGTCTTCTTTATGTTGCCAGACAGATGTAAAGCAGTGTTTCTCAACCAGTGGTATGAGTGCCTTTAGGGGTGCTAGAGAGAAATCTGGGGGGGGGTATGTCAACACAACTGAAATTTGGAGAAAACTGATGGTTTTTTTGTTTTACAGCGCTTTATTATTTTGTACTTTTTACGCCCAAAAATTTCATTGCCTGCTCAGCTAAAATTAAGTTATTTAAACAAATGTGTTGCAAAGGTAGAAAAAAAATTGTGTGTGAAAACTGTAGGTACTGGGGATACTTATAATTTTTTTAAGAGGGTACTTTTTTGTTTTTGTTTTTGAAAAAGGGGTACTATATAAAAAACAGTTGAGAAAGACTGATGTAAAGTGGCCGTAGTGTGAATCAGGGACTGGTTTTCCATCTCCCTACACTTGGGCCCTGATCCTGATTTACACGTCTCTGGCAGTGCAGATATAAATTGTACTCGCCTTGCGGTCTCTTTGCACTGCCAGAGGCGCGGAAAGAGACGTTCATGGAAGTGAGGATCGGGCCCTTTGCATTGATCCTTGTGTAAAGTAGATGAAAATTGCTACGCGCGAAGTCAGGGGTGTTGTGGCCCGAAAGCAAGACTCAGTTACAAATGGCCAAGTTTTGATTTTTTTTGCCTAAATTCTGCATTAGAAAGAAAATGTGACCTTGTGAATTTGCATATGGGGTGATTAATTAATGAGAGAGAGTCATTAATGAGAGAGACTCATTTTTTGAGGAGTAACATTAGTTCGAACCAAGGGGTTTGGTTCGAACTAACGTGGCCCAGCGTGCGCTTCCTGGTTCGAATCAGCTGTTGAGCGGAGTAATGCGCCAGCGAGATTATATTTAAATCCCCGCTTCATTAGCAATTTTGGTTGCCTACATTTGCATCCCTAGCTCAAACTAGGGAGCAAGTGTAGACGTACCCTAAGAGATCTAGGTGACATCCCTGCTGTGTATCACCACCAGGCTAGAGAAAGTGTCAATCTCTGTCCTGCTGGAAGTTTTCCACTTTGGAGGGCAGAAAATTAAATATGCCTTCAACCTGTGAAACTCTTGGCCAGAGGATGTTACAAAGGCCAAAATTATAACAGGCTTCAAGAAAAAAGAGTCTAGATAAATTCACGGAGGATAGGCCCCTCAGTGACTATTAGCCAGTAGGGTCAGGGATGGAACCCCATGCTCTGAGTGCCGGAAGCTGGGAATGGATGACAGAGGATGGATCACTTGATGATTGGCCTGTTCTATTCATTGCCATTGAAACACCTGGTCTGGGTCACTGTTGGAAGATAGGACAATGCACCATTGGTCTGGTCCAGTGTGCCCGTTCTTATGTTCTTAATGGGCCAGAGTGGGTGCCCCTGTCACTAGGCTATTGGCTATTCGGGGGGAGAGAGATGGACATCTCGTCTTTTCTCTGCTCAGAATCAGAAATTCCATCCTGGACCAGAGAAAGTTTTGGTTTCCACAAATCAGCATTTTCTGATTTAAAAACAAACAAACAAAACATTTTGTTGAAAAATGTCTGACCAGTTATATTTTACGTCCACTTCACCGCGAAGTAAATGACAGTATGACAGTGTTTCTTAAACTTTTAAGACCGAGGAATGCCAAACAATGATTTTTTTTTATGAGGAACACCAAGGGATTTTTTGTTAAGCAAAAAAAAAAAAAAGGTCTGGGGGAAAAAGGGTTGGGGAGAAAGTTATTGAGGAAAAAAAGGGTTGGGGAGGGAAAGTTATTATTGAGGGGGAAAAAAAAGGTTGCCTGTCCCTTTAAGGTAGCCATTTTGAATTCTGTTCTCTGCGGCACACCTCCGACTGCCTCGCAACACACTGGTGTGTCACGGAACACAGTTTAAGGAACACTGCTGTATGAGGTATAGGGCAACAGAGAATTGGACCCCATGTCTTTGCGGTATGTAATCTTCACATGGATTTGTGTGGGGGGGAGAGGATCTCACTAATGCATGTTCGATTATTTTTTTCTTACTCATTGGTGCGGCCATTCGTATTCTTATTGGTGCTGTGTGAATTAGCCATTTGTATTTTGCAAATTTTATTGTTTTACGTGCTTGAACTTTGCATTTTTTGGGGGGGGGGAAAGGATCAAGAGACCAGCTACACCATCATCAAATCGAAAGAGACGACCGTCACGGCGGATGGCTTGAAACCAGCATCGGCATATATCTTCCAGATCCGAGCAGCGCGCACGGCAGCAGGCTATGGTGGCTTCAGTCGAAGATTTGAGTTTGAAACCAGCCCAGTGTGTAAGTCATTTTAATTACTGTCAGCTCATATCTCTGACGTGGTGCCCAGAAAAGAGTGAGCGGATCAATATCTTTGCAAGGGATTCTGTCATCCTCTTTCTCTCTTTGACCTGATCCGTTTAGGGAAGAAGCATCAGTCATGGCATGATGTTGGGTTGGACAGGTTGGTCTCCATTTTCCTCATTTCATTTAGTCGAGAAGGCGATGAGAAATCAGGGTGTCTTTTAGGAAAGTAGGACGTTCATGAAACTGGTTGGTTTGAGAATTTCTTTTGTTGCTGTCTCTGCCATTTGCACAGTCCTGGGTGGCTGGCTTTTCACTCCAGTAGTCATCCCATCATCAGGAATTCCCCTTGGAAGCCTTGAAAGTTTGTGCCAGGGATGAAGAGCGACTCTCATATATTTCACCAGGCTCTTGTACGGTTGTAAACCTCTTATCATGGCCTGTGGAGGATTCCGAGGCATCTCTGAAATATCTTTTGCGTGTGTCGCTGGAAAAAGGTTCTAATAGAAATACCTCCCAATATCACTTGTGCTGTATTGATCAGAGAAAGAGCTTTGACATCGAAGAGATTATTGGAACATTACAGTCTCCCTGCAGCAAGCCCTGTAGTTAAGGTGGCAAATACAGTTTCCTTCTTCGTCCCAGTGCTCTTAATTTTTCCAAAATGTCACCTTTTCATCTGAATTTTAGGGGGGAGGGTTATGAGAGGAGAAATCCTTTAAAGGTATGGGGGGGGGGGTTAATTTTGTGAAGGTGAAAAGATGTAATTTATCTCTACCAATACGAACCACAAAATCAAGCAATGCTCTTTTTTGGCAGGGCTGCGTCAAGAGGTCTGAAGCGCAAACGAGCATTGGGTTGGGGAAGAGAAAAGTTCTCCTTGAAGGCTAATTATGTTGTTTGGTTTATAAAAAAGTGTCTGGTTACCTAAAGATAGCGTATTTGAAGAGTATGTCCTGAGCATGAATGACAGATGGGCAGTTTTTTGCTCTCTTGCACAGCCCTATTGACTTTATGGGTTGAACCTCTCTAGTCCGGCATTTTCTGGTGCGGCAACCTCCGTCATCCAGTATGATTTTAGTTAGCTGGATGTCCACTTTTCACGGGTGTGGCCAAGTTTCCCGTGGTCCCATGAAGTTTGTTTGCAACCACCAGGCCTGGCTCTCAGAGTTCTGTGCTGTTCTTTAGCTCTGATTTACCCTAAATGTCTTCTAAGAGCCCAGTAAGCAGTAGAAGTGTTGGTAATGCTGCTAGACAATCTGACCTCCTGTGGTCTGGTAAATTCTATGGTTCAGCACCATCAGGCCCCAATGGTGCTGGACAAGAGAGGTTCAACCTGTACTGGTATTTTTTTTCTGTGTTTGCACAGCCCAATGAGTCTTGATCCATGATGCAGGTTCCTTGACAGTACCAAAATTCTCAAAATAATAATAGTACAGATAGGGCAAGAAGCAATGGGCTTAAATTGCAGCAATGGGAGGTTTAGGTTGGACATTAGGAATAACTTCCTAACTGGTTAAGCACTGGAATAAATTGCCTAGGGAGGTTGTAGAATCTCGATCACTGGAGATATTTAAGAGCAGGTTAGACAGACACCTGTCAGGGATGGTCTAGATGGTGCTTGGTTCTGCCGTGAGGGCAGGGGACTGGACTTGGTAACCTCTTGAGTTCCCTTCCTGTTACATCCCTACCCTTAAGTGCGTGACAAGTCCCAGTGTAAACCTGCATCACGCTAGCATAATGTTCTATGATTCTATAATAGAGGGCAAAGTTTGCTCTATTCAGGATTCACTCCAGTATACACTTTACACACATACACTTTTAGCTTAACTTCAATGGAGCAAGGCATGTGCTTACGGTTACGCGCTTGTGTGTTTGCAGAATTGGGAGGTAAATCTGAGAGTGCACTTTCAGAGACGCGTCAATTCATAGCCAGTTACATAGACCGACAGCTCTGGAAAATGCCTGTCGCCATGAAATATCCTTTCTCCCCAGCCATCGCTCACCGTTGAAAGTAGCCCAGGCTACGTGGCATGATGTAATGGTGTAGGAAGCAGGGCCATGTCACCCATTAGCTCCCTCTTGTAGCTGGTGAGCAACAGGCAGACACAGCCAGATCTGAGGAGGATGGGGAAATAGAAAACAAAGCGCTGGGGTTCTGACTGCAGCAAAATGGCAGATTCTGGGAGGAAACTAAGACTGCTTGCATGCTCAGGTAGATGCTGCTACCTCACTTTGCACCTGGTATGTCTCCAGCAACCATGAAAGCTGAACACTTTTTGTTAATAGCAGCTGAGATTCCAGAGCAGAATTCCGCAGTGGGCTGAATTCCATGGAATTGTAGAATATGTGGGCCCTGAGTCTATTTTAAGGGTCAGTTTTCAGCTGTTTGCCACGTAGACCAAATCCTAAGCAGTCCAATTTTAGTGCCCAACAAGGCAGGGCATGAATCTACTCTGCCACACATTGCTTGGCTGGGCAGATCCTGCTAGCGTGATGCAAATTTACACTGGGGCTTGTCATGCACTAAAGGGTAGGGATGTATGCAACCAGTTGACTGGTTGACTATCCGATAAGCAAATACTTATTGGATAGTCAAGTAGGAACTCGACTAGTCACTCCCCGCCTTGCTGCCTCTAGCAATGGAAAGGGTGGGGGGAGCTGGCTTTAAAGCTGGTTCCCACCAGCACCATCTCCGCGGGGAGCAGGGGTGGCAGGGGGCAGCGGGAAAATGGTGCGAGTGGGGATTGAAAGTCCCACTCGCACCGTTCCCGACTGCTGCTCCTCTCCCTTTGGCGGTTCTTGTATATTTCAAAGGAAGAGGCACAGTGGGATGGTGAGCGTCCCCCTTATCGACTAATTGAGTAGTCGATGGAAATTCCATCGACTAATCGAGTCGTTGATGGAAATTCCATTGAGTACTCGATTAGCTGATCAATCGAAATTTAACATCCCTCCTGTGCAGAAATGCCTTCGGTAGCATGAGGTCTCTTGCTTAGCTATTCTTCGCAGTGGTGTCACTGATCATTTTCACTGCCAGCAAATATGTACTCTGTGTACCTATTTCAATTTGTGCAACTGACATGGATTAATCTTTGACGCTATTTGCATGCAACAGGGGTTTTGTGATTGTAAACACTCTCTTCGCTCCTTTGGTGAAGAGCGAGTCGTGCTGCATGTTTTCCTTATAAATTTACGTTCATCAGCGGTGTAATTACGGCTTCCTGGGTTCATTGAAAAGTCATCATCAGTTCTTTAAAAAAGATACAATCTTGGCACGTCAGTCAGAGTTACCTTTTACAGAAGAACGGAGGAGACGGTGGCTGAGGGAACACAGGGCAAATAGCGGAGTGGTGCCAACATTAATGCAATAAGAATTTTCTATGTAATGTATTTCTGATTGCATTAACCACTATAATCATATGCTAGGAGTAGAAACCAAACCATATTAGGCTGGAAAATAATGCTGTGTGATGGTGGGCAAGAGCTAGATGCAGTAGAAAAGTTTCTAATTTAGGGTAGTTCAGTAACCCTGTTTCAGAATATTGATCAGTAATGTAGCGGCACTTTGTTGCCCATTTGGTCGAGTGCCATCATGACCTAATATCTCAAAGCCAAAATAATAATGGTTTGGAATGACCGATCTTGGAAATACTCTCAAAGCAATAGCAATAAGTTGTTAACATGGCCTTACAGGACACAGTTTCAAAATAATTTACCATCAGTCGTTAATTATTTTACAAGCCCCTCTGTGTGACTATGCCTATTTTGCAGATGGAGAAACTGAGGCACAAAGCTTTAGGGCCTGATGCAGAACTCACTGAAGTCAGCAGAATGGCTCTCATTCAGCAAAGCACTTCAGCATTGGCTTGACACAGGACTTCAGCACATGCTTAAAAGCTTTGCAGAACAGAGATGGGTTTTAATCATGCGCTTAAATGTTTTGCTCTACTGGGGCCCACTGACTTCAGTGGGCTTTGGAAAAAGACCTATGGCCCAGGTCCTCAAAAATATTTAGGTGCCTAACTCCCATTGAAATCAGAGGAAGGTTGAATTAAGGTACACAACGTATGTTAATTACCTAGCTGGAGTCGCCATACCTTAATTCAAGTTTCCCCACCATCTCCAAGGTGGGAGGTTGATAGGAGCACACGAGGAGCAGGAGTACCGAGACTTACAGGGCCACCTCTGAGTTTTATTTAGTGGGTCTTAACTAGAAAGGGAAACTGCAGAGCTTAATTTCATTTACACGTTTGATACCTGCAATAGAGACTTAAACAAAGACCTTAACTGCTTTACCCGCTACATTCCACATCCTAATGACATAAAAAGCCAAACACCGGGTACTTAAGAGTACTTAAGTGAAATGAAACTAATGGGCAGCAGATTGAAAACAAATAAAAGGAAGTTCTTCTTCACACAGCGCATAGTCAATCTGTGGAACTCCTTGCCTGAGGAGGTTGTGAAGGCTAGGACTATAACAGGGTTTAAAAGAGAACTAGATAAATTCATGGAGGTTAAGTCCATAAATGGCTATTAGCCAGGCTGGGTAAGGAATGGTGTCCCTAGCCTCTGCTTGTCAGAGGGTGGAGATGGATGGCAGGAGAGAGATCGCTTGATCATTGCCTGTTCGATTCACTCCCTCTAGGGCACCTGGCATTGACCACTGTCGGCAGACAGGGTACTGGGTTGGATGGACCTTTGGTCTGACCCGGTATGGCCGTTCTTATGTTCTAATTTAGAACCCACTCTATCAGCTTCATTTAGCATGGACACTCTAATTGGCTGGTCTTTTCCCATTTCTTTCTCCTCGCCTTTCCCTCCCCATCCCCTCTCCTTCTCTGCCATTTATATGGAATTTGGACCCCATAAACTCCATTCATCTGAAGAAGTGGGCTATGCCCACGAAAGCTCATGATGCCATCTGCATTTTTTTTGTTAGTCTCTAAGGTGCTGCAGAACTATTTGTTGTTGGGTATTTTTTTAAGTTTTTTTCTAGTACAGACTAACATGGCTACCCCTCTGAAACATTTCAAGAAAGATGTGACGAAATTGGAGCAGGTCCAAAAAAGAGCAACAAAAATGATGAAAGGCCTAGAAAACATGACCTATGAGGGAAGACTGAAAGAATTGGGCTTGTTTAGTTTGGGAAAGAGACGACTGAGAGGGGGACATGAGAGAGCTTTCAAGTATCTAAAGGGGTGTTACAAGGAGAAGGAAGAAAAATGGTTCTTCTTGGCCTCTGGGGATAGGACAAGCAGCAATGGCTTAAACTGCAGCAAGGGAGGTTTAGGTTGGACATTAGGAAAAACTTCCTAACTGTCAGGGTAGTTAAACACTGGAATAAGTTGCCCAGGGAGGTTGTGGAATCGCCATCACTGGAGATATTTAAGAGAAGATTAATAGAATCATAGAACCTTAGGGCTGGAAGAGACCTCAGGAGTTATCTAGTCCAGCCCCCTGCCCAAAGCAGGACCAACCCCAACTCAATCATCCCAGCCAGGGCTGTGTCAAGCCGAGACTTAAACACCTCTAGGGATGGAGATTCCACCCCCAACTCCCTAGGGAACCCATCCCAGCGCTTCACCACCCTCCTAGGGAAATAGCTTTTCCTAATATCCAACCTAGACCTCCCGCACTGCAACTTGAGCCCATTGCTCCTTGTTCTGCCATCCGTCACCACTGAGAACAGCCTCTCTCTCCAGCCTCTCTGGAACCCCCCTTCAGGAAATTGAAGGCTGCTACCAAATCCCCCCTCACTCTTCGCTTCTGCAGACTAAACAACCCCAAATCCCTCAGCCTCTCCTCGTAGGTCATGTGCTCCTGCCCTAATCATTTTGATTGCCCTCCGCTGGACCCTCTCCAATGCGTCCTCATCCTTTCTATAGTGGGGGGGTCCAGAACTGGTCGCAAGGTTGGACAGACATCTCTCAGGGATGATCTAGATGGTGCTTGGTCCTGCCGTGAGGGCAGGGGATGGAACTTGATGACTTCTCGAGGTCCCTTCCAGCTCTAATATTTTGTGATTCTATGGTTCTCCGCCTGTCAGCTCCCACTGCTTCAGCTCCTCCCTTCTCCAAAGCACAGCTGAAAGCCCTTTTTAGATCCAGACTGCAGTACCGCCAACCCCAAGAGTTTCCAAAAATATTGTGACGGTCTTAAAATTAGACTTGGAAGATTATATTTTTATCAGTACATGTCAGTAAACATTAGTCTTACCGAACAAGCGCAGACGGAAAAAACGTGTTTCCATCTAGGACAACTGAAGTTTACTGATGGGCAGAGGTGGGAAGTGCTGCTTGAGAACATAGTGGAATTTGGTGTAAGGATATTTATTTGGGATATTTTGACATAGGCACTGGAACTAAGGATGTGGGGGGGGCCGGTGCTGGAGCACCCTCAAACTCCCGGCTTAGTGCCCAGGGTCCCAGCTGCATCCCTTAGGGTTGCCAGATGGTATAACCAAAAATACCGAACCCCCTTCCCCAAAATAAATAAATAAAAGCCACCGGGGAAAAAATTCCGTTGAGAAAAAAAAAGGGGGGAGACCAAAGTTGTTGAGCAAAAAAAAATAAATAAATAAAAAACAAACAGTGTGCCTCTTTAAGAAATGCTTTTGAGGCTGCCAGCCATCTTGCCTCCTTGGACCTGGCCAGACAGTTTCCTGTGGAACCCGGTAAACACCTGAGATTTTCGACTCCTGGCTGGGAAAAAATCAGAAAGTACCGGACATTTTAGGTGTCCTGTATTTTCTGAATTTTTTTTTACCGGAGAAGGTGAAAATACTGGACTGTCCAGTTCAATACCGGACACCTGGTAACCCTAGCATCCCTGCACTCTGGGGGCTTTGCTTCCAACTCCACATCTGGGCTTCCAGCTGTTGCCCTGCACGCCCAGGGCTCTGCTGCCAGCCCTGCATGCCAGGGGTTCTGCTTCGGTCCCGAACACTGGGGGCTCTGCTGGCAGCCCCAACCTCCAGGTCCTGGCTGTTGGCCTGGCGTGCCAGGACTTTACTTCTGGCCTTAGCTGGGGAAGGGGAAAGGACGGAGTCAGGAGGGGTATCAGCACCCCAACTCTTAAAACCATTCCCACCCCACTGTGGTTTGACGTGATAATTATCGTTAGAATGCAATGGTCATCAAGCTTTAACTTTTTCAATCTCGATGTCTTCTCTCACTAAACAATTGCCTGACACCCCCTGCCCTTCATTGCATGGCCACCCCCATCATTTCCCACAGGTGGATAAAAATGTAAAAAAAAATGTGCATATTGATATTCTTCATCAACATTATGTATAGATGTTAAATTCTGCCCAGCCTAGTTAAATTTCATGCTGTTTATGTAAATAGAGCCGTAGAGTTCACATTTTCCAGCTTTTCTCTGCAACCATGAGCGCTAGAAAACCAACTTTTTCCACCTGTCACCACAGAGATTCCACAGATATCTTCTAGTCCAAGTAGACAGACTGTTGTAATCTCAAAAAATAATACATGTTAAATGCTGTCAATTTTTTTTTTTTAATAGTGACCAGTCTGTAATATATTCTCAGATAATCTACTGTGGGGCAGCAATTCTGATTGTCTGTTGGAACCAAGGCATTTGAGCTAAAATATAAATATGGTCCAGATAACATTTATCCTCAGTCAGGAAGTTGACTAATGTTTTCTAGGAAAGCCATTCACTAGGAAGTTCACATGGTTGAAGGCCAAAATGAGACAGCGTCAATTAATTTGAAAACGCTTACATTTAACCTCAAGTATGAGACTAGCTACTGGCTGAACACTAATAATATGTTTCTGAAGAGTAGACTTTTTTTGTTATTGATTATAGAAGTGCTAAGAGGCTCTGGCCAAACCCGAGGCCTGATGGTGCTAGTTTCTGTACAAACGCGTTGTGAGACAGTTCCTGCACCAAAGAGTTGACCATCAAAGGGCATGCCTTCAGTACCTGTTTGATCAATGGGCAGCAATCAATCCAGCAGCGGTCGATTTATCGTGTCTAGTACAGACATGATAAATTGACTACCGAGTGCTCGCCTGTCAACTCTGGTACTCCACCAAAATGAGAAGAATAGGTGGAGTCACTTGGAAAGCATCAGCTCTTGACTAACTGCCATGAAGATGCTACGGTAAGCAGACCTAAGAATGTCAACTTCAGCTATGTTATTCACATTATTCAGCTGAAGTTGCATAAATTAGGTCAACGGTCTGGCGGTAGTGTGGACAAGGCCTAACTGGAATAGGCAGAGATTAAGTGCTATTATGATCCATTTTACAGACACGGGGCCGAGGCACAGGGATATTAAGTGTGTTACTCAGGGTCTAACACGAAGCCGCTGGGTATATCCAAGCATAGAACTGAGGTCTCCTAAATCAAGCGTCTTAATCACGTAACAATCCTTCCTCCCTAGCAATCCGCGGAGAGGGATTTTTGAAAGGACAACCTGGAGGCAGTTCTGCTTTCCTTACAGTAAACAGAGACCAGCCAAAAATATTAGTCTCCAGGAGGACTTTATTCCAAAGGGCACCAGCTGGCCTTATGCTCAAGGTGTGACCAAGAGCGAATACATGAGCCTTTGGAGACTCCTCAGGCTCACTTTTCTCATGGGCATTCCATCCTGCCTTTAACGGAGAGACTTTTATGTCATGTCACCTCTTCCAGCCGAGAGGAATTCAGGCTGTGAGCTTTGTCTTCGTATATTCCGAAGAAATAGAAAGTTTCTTTGGTGCCCCTCTCCTCTCTGACCGATTTCTGGTGCAGAACCAAGAACATATATTCCATTTTGCCCCAGGGAAAGGTACATTCTGTGAGAGTGTGATTAGGCTGTCAAACTGAAAGTTTCCAAAAATGGAGTCTTTTTTACCCCTGCATTTTTATTTAAAAACATAGAACCGGGGTTGGGAAGCTTTTTGGGGGGCCAGGGGCCACTGACCCACAGAAAAATCAATTGAAGGCCACACACAAGTGTAAAGCAAAAAAAGCCCACCCAAATCCTCACTGATCTGGCCCCCGAGTGAAAAGGAAGAAAGACCCTCCCCACTGTCCCCTTGTACACCAGAGCCTGGGCGGGAGGGGTAGTGGATTTTGTGTGCTCTTGCTCCATGACCCCCCCCCCAAATGCTGGGAGGAGCCTTGAGCCTCGGGGACCAGAATCAGGCAATCCAGGGTCAGGATGCAGCCCCCGAGCCTGAGTTTCTCCACCCCTGCAATAGATCATGAGGAAAAACCAACCAACCAACCACCGAAAGACTTATTCCATTAGCAAACTGCCTTGTGTCCGACCCCCTCGAAATAAAGATTCTTGTGAGTGTGGGCTATAATTTTAACTTGCACCTTCATTTTCTGTTTCTCACCTCAGCAGTAGCTGCATCCAGTGATCAGAGCCAGATCCCTATCATTGCCGTGTCGGTAACCGTGGGAATTATCCTGCTGGCAGTCGTGATTGGGTTCCTTCTCAGCGGAAGGTAAGAGAAGAAGCCGTGACTTGATACTTTTTCCACGTATAAACTTTGCCCTGACTGGCTGAGAAGCACGTTTTGGGAGAGGCAAGAACATCTTTGGACATCCTGAGTAATGAATATGCTGAAATCAGACACACACATTCTCGGTTAATATGGATAGTTCATTTCCCACTGATGTTCATCTCTGAATAGATCAGTGTTCCTGAAAATGTGGGGTGCAAGGAAATGTTTGGGGTGCGGGGGGCATGCAGCAGGATGTGAACCAGCCCCGTCGGGTGTGTGGTAGGAGCCTCAGCCCCTCTCTGTCCCAGCTGTAGCTCCATTCTGCCCCCATCCCTGCCTCACCTTTACTCTGCCCTCTGTTCCACACTCAGCTCAGCTCTGCCCTCTTTGCTTCTAGCCCCTACTTCTCCCCCACCCCCACTTCGGCCCCCAGCTCCGCCTTCCGCCCAGTCTCCTCTTCTGACTGTGCAGTTATGGAAAGGTGGCGTGGGCCAATTCCATTGCTGGTATGGGGGGTGCAACAGGAAGTGGGGCTACCCTGTTTCCTTATGGGGCTTCCTTTGCACAAGTCTGTTTTCTCATTGGTTGTAAAAATAGCCGGATTTGTTTTGCGCAGAAAAAGCCACGTGATGCGCTGTGGAATTTCAGTACCTTCGTCCAAAGTCATTCTCGTTAGACTTGCTAACCACAGGCCTAAGCCACACGTTCTTATTTGGTTTACACTCATATTTTGCAAATGGTCTGTTCTCAGGAAACCGTCCCGGGTGGTAAAAACACAACCACCCTGAGTAAACACAAGAGGTGAGATCCTGGCCCAATGGCAAAATTGTCATGGACTTCAATGGAGTCTGGATTTCACCCAAGTTGTTTGGGATTTGGGCCATAAAAAATTAAGTATACGCCAAGTATGAGTAAATGAAGTAATTAGCTACCCTCTGATGGAGGCCAGTCCTTAAGGCTTGATTCACCAAGGCTTTTCAGCATGGACCTAGCTTGAACCAAGAGAGTGGCTCCATTGATTTCAGCAGACTACTACTCTGCTACTCATGGCATTACTTTTGTCATTAAAATAAGGCAGATGGTCAAGTACTTGTCTGGACTGGAGCTGTCCAGTTCTCCAGCTGAAGTCAAAAGTAGTTTCCGTTGCAAAATGAATGGCGGGATTGGCAAATCTAATTTCTGTCTGTGTCCTTAATTTTTCCTAGATGCCAATAAACCAGATATGAACGTTTGTTCATAGAGTACATCATCCCAATAGGGAAGGAAATGTCTTTTAAAATGAACTCTTAGCAAAGCACAGTGCTTTTACGGCAGCCGTCAAACCATTACAGCGACTGTCATCCAAACTAACAGAAAACATTGTGCCAACAACTGTAGATGTCACTGTCTCCCTCCATCCTTCACCCCCAACACAAAGGGCAGTAGATTTTCCTCCTTGATAGCTACATATTACAGCAATCCTGTATGCATGGTATATAGCAAATATATCACACTGCTGGATTGTAGGAAGAATAGCTGTAAGATCCCAACAGCGTAATGGAAAAGTTACTACGGCCAGGTCTAGACCTGCTAACTCGAGTGCCAGAAGATCGATTTCTGGTGTGGTAAATTTAGATGCAGCCTAAGTACGTCAGGGTATTATTTAACCCAAGAGACAGGCCTCTGAGAGGGAAAAGCAGCATGTGTCAAGTCCAGCCCGTCTGAGCAGGCCTCGCTGCAGGCCTGTGACAGCTCTAGAGTGGTGCTGTTTGTTCCCGGTCCCCAGAGGTAAGCGTAGGAGGCATGGGTACATCTCTAGGGTTGCCAGGTGCCTGGGATTGACCTGGACAGTTCGGTATTTCGCCTCCTGTCCGGTAAAAAAAAATTCAGAAAATACCGGACACCTAAAATGTCTGGTATTTTCTGTTTTTTTCCCCTGCCAGGAGGCGAAAATACCGGACACCTGGCAACCCTACAACACACTCGGCAACCGGGCCCAGCCCCTGGCCTCCCGACACCCTCTGCCCCCAGACTCCCTGCTTACCTGGTTCTGCAGGGAAGCTGCGTTCTGGCTTGATCAAGAAAACAAAATGGCTGCCGGCAAAAAGCCTAAAGACCATGGGGAAGCAATGCCTTCCCTGGGACTTAGTGCTCAACCTCTCCCCTGTTCCTATCCCTATTCTGACTCTGCACGCACTGAAAGGGGCCGTGCTGTTTTCATGCTGTTTTATTTTTACATTTTTTTTTGCTCAACAACTTTGGTCTCCCCCTTTTTTTCCCCCTCAACAGAATTTTTTCCCCTTTTTTGGGGGGTGGGGGTGGGGTGGTGTTCGGTATTTTTGGTTAAACCATCTGGCAACCCTATACATCTCCCCAAGCCTGGGATTTTGGATACTCTCCTCTGTCAGCAGTTTCCATTTAGTTCAGTTCAGGGAACTTGCCGAACTGATTCCTGGCAATGGATTCTGGGTGAGCTGCAAAGAAAACCAATCCCTCCCTGGGCCGGCCCCTGCCTCCATTGACTCCCACAGCCACATCTCGGCCTGCTCACTTCACCCCACGTTGACTTCGGTGGGAGTGTTGGCTTAGCAATAGGATTGCAGGGTGTCCGGTTTTGAACTGGACAGTCCAGTATTTGAGCTTTCTGTTCGGGAACCAAATTGAGAAAATAGAAATGTCCGGTATTTTCTAAATCGGATGTAATGTAGATTGTGATGTCATGTCAAGTGTGTCCGGTATTTTTGTTGAAACCATCTGGCAACCGTACTTAGCAACGAGCTTAGCCCTTAGGCAGCAGGACCGACAGCCTCACCAGGCCCCTGGGCAAAGCAGAGGGGAGCATGCTCTGTGCCCCTGGAAAGGGCGGGGCCTTGAGAAGAAGGGGCGGGGCTGGGGGCAGCCAGCCCTCAGCCCTGCCTGGACCGCGGTGCACCTTCCACCCAGCCCTTAGCACTGCCTGGAGCATGCAGTGCAGTGTCCAGCAGCAATTTAAAGGGCCCATGGCTCCAGCTGCCCAGGCCCTTGAGAATCACTGGGCCCCAGGGCAACAGCTCCCGTTGCCCCGCCCTGTTGGCTGGCCTGCCCTTAGAGATCCCCAGCCTGCCACGGAGAGCGCCTCTTCCCCGTCTCTCTGTTTTCCCAGTGCTGGTGTTCCCGCCACGGGCAGATCCCCGACTGTGTGGGGGTGGGGCAGGGCCGACGGTAGCTCCTACAGGCTCCTAGAGAGGGCGAACCAGAGGCTGTGGAGCCTGCTTTTGCTGCTTGAATCCCCGTTCAGGTGGGCGTTGTGCGCCTTCCCCCCACGGCATGGCGCCGAGGGGCCAAGAGCGCTCCGAGCCGCAGAGTTTGCGATCCTCGTTCATTTCATCTCCCTCTCCTGTGTTAAAGGGCTTTGCTTAACATCTCCTCTTGGGTACCATCCCTCGAGATTTGTGACCCGGAACTCCTCTGGCTAGTGCTAAGGCTTTCTGCTCTTTTGCCACCTTCATTCCCACTCGTGCTGGGAGCTCCCTCCCTTCCCACTGATCCAGGCTTAGGAGACCCAGAAAGGCATCTGCCACCCCCCCGGAAGGCCCAGGGGTCGGGCTGTGTGGGTAAGGGGTGCAGCAATTAGCTAGGCTTCTCTGGATTCTCCCCAGCCTCTGCTGTGCTCCAAGCGGGGACCAGCCAAGCGCACACACACACAGAGATCAAGTTTTTCAAAGGTGAGGGCAGCCCCCTTAGGACACCTGCTGGGGGCCTGGTTTTCAGCGGGCAGGCTCTCCACCCTAATGAAAATTAAGCCTCTTTCAGGCCCCTGGAGTCAGGCACCCCAAAATTGAGGCACTAAGCACTAGTCCCTTTGGAAAGTCTTGGCCGCGGGCTGGGTAAGGAAGGAGGTAAAACCTCGGGCTTCTTCTGTAGGGTGGTGAAACCTGCTCTCTCATCTCAGCAGAGCAGGAATGAAAACCCGGGGGCGGGGGGGAGAAATGCTCAGCTGGTGTAAATTCTAAATAGCATAACTCAGGGGAGTTATGACAGTTTACACCTGCTCAGAAACTTCCTTTTCCACACACTGAGAGTTACAATGCTAGGCAGAACACACACACACACACGCGAACACACACACACACACTTCCCAGAAACCCAGAATCAATCTGGTTTTCGAAAGGTGGTCGGCTCATCGGCTAACGAGAACAGTCTGGGACAACATTTGGTTTGCTAGGTGCTAGATGCAAATTCGGCTCCAGGGGCAGACCAATCAGTCCCTCCACTGTGTAATTAGCAAAACAGCTTCCGAACGGCAAAGCTTGTTTCTTCTCCTTGCCGCCTCCCAAGTCCGACTGGTGTTTTGAGCGTCTCTTGAAAACAGAAAAATAAATCGAAGCTCAGGGAACCTGAGAGCTGGCAGCCAGTTTTGAACCTACCCAAAGTCAATACAAAAAAAAAAAGCAGAAATGCCGCTAATTTTTTTCTTTGGTCGTGCCACGTCTCAGACGATTTGAAGGCAATTCCTGGTGGGGCTGTCATGCTGTAACATTCCCAGGATGATAAACGTACGCCACGTCACGGTGGAATCCCTTTTAGAACCTGGCAGGCAGTTTCCGGGTCTGCCCGATGCTCTGTCTGTGGCTGATTTACCCTTTCCGGTGCCTGGCCCCAAAGGGCATCCACTTCCTTTTAAAATTCTTTCCCGTTCGTCATTTCGAGGAAGGCAGACCGTTGGAACGCTGGGATCCGATTCAGCTGGACCTACCCACTGCACAATGACGTGGTTACTTTATTGCTGCTTGAGGCTAACGCAGGAAAGAGCAACCCAGCGCAGAACCACCAGTGGAATATTCCTCTAGATCAGCGGCTAAACGCCATAGAGCAGCCAGAGGTTAGGACAGCTTCTTCTGAGCCTCTCCGCCCCCTCCAGATTCACGGCACCATCCCTGCTCTCCCTGTCTGTGGCTGTGGATAGGAATTGCAGCTGACCCAGCTCCGCACGCAGCTGCCAGAGGGAGAGTGTTTGGGCCAGGTTAAATCATGAATGCAGAAGTATTTTTCCATTGGGTTTTTGGGGGAGGGAAAGGGGCGTGGAGGACAACCCATCTCAATTGCTAGGCTGGGAAATCAGATCTGGCTTCAGCATTTTGAGAGAGGGAGCTCACATCTCGAATCCTGCAACTGCTACTCATTGGGAAAGGATACAGGGCCCCTCGGAAATAGCATCCGCAGCTGTAGCAGCATCTAGGAGCATCCAACGCATGCAGAATCATTAAAAAAAGGGATAGAGAATCAGACAGCGAATATCTTATTGCCTCTGTATAAATCCATGGTACGCCCACATCTTGAATACTGCGTACAGATGTGGTCGCCTCATCTCAAAAAAGGTATTGGAAACGGTTCAGAAAAGGGCAACAAAAATGATGAGGGATTTGGAATGGGTGCTATATGAAGAGAGATTAAAAAGACTGGGACTTTTCAGCTTAGAAAAGAGGAGACTCGGGAGGATTATGATAGAGGCCTATAAAATCATGACTGGTGTGGGAAAAGTTATTTACTTGTTCCCATAAGAAGGAGGGGTCACCAAATGAAATAAATTAATAGGGAGCAGGTTTTAAAACAAACACAAGGAAGTTTTTCTTCACACAGCGCACAGTCAACCTGTGGAACTCCTTGCCAGAGGATGTTGTGAAGACCAGGACTTTAACAGGGTTCAAAAAAAGAATTAGATAAATTCATGCAGATTAGGTCCATCAATGACAATTAGGCAGGATGGGCAGGGATGCTGTCCCTAGCCTCTGTTTATCACAGGCTGGAAATGGGTGACAGGGGAGGGATCATTTGATGATTCCCTGTTGTGTTCGCTCCCTCTGGGGCATCTGGTATTGGCCACTGCTGGCAGACCGGACACTGGACTAGATGGACCTTTGGTCTGACCCAGTCTGGCTGTTCTGATGTTGTTCTGAGTTTGAAGGGCTGCAAAGCCTATTTTCTGCTGAGTCCCTTAAGAGAGTTGTTTCCACACCTCCTTTTATTTGCCTTCCAGTCTCTCAGCTGTTCCTCGTGTTTTTCCAGTGAATGTAAATAACAGCTTGACTCTTCCCATTGGCAGCCAGCCCTGAACCAAAGGTCAGCTGAACGATTAGTCACTGTGGCATTTCCGCACTCCAGTATCCGTCTGTGGAAACCCAGCTTGTTCCTGAAGCTGGAGGTGCCTGGGAATTTGAAAAATGGAGCGTGCCTTACCCAAAACAATTGAGCGGCTTTGCAGACCTGTCCTACTGCTCAAGGAAACGCTCTGCAAATCATCTGTCCTCCGAACAAGGTTATGGAGCTGCCGAGCGAAATGTCTGGGCATCATTTTAATGAACTGCTCTTCTATTTTGAGAAAGTGACATGGAATAATCTATTAGCAATTGCATAACAATCAGACCTGAAAATGAGACAGGAAGCTCGTTAGATTGCACCTTTCTTTCTTGATGAGTTAGAAAGAGGGGTGGCTTAGAAAAGCCTCGGAGAAGCCAGGCATGAGCATCGTGTTACAAAACACCTAATTGATAGCCTCATGAGTTTCTCAGGTTCACCTGCTTTCCTCAGAAATGGGGAGCCATGGTACAATTAGCAGACGTGCTAACTGCTGCCGGCCTCGCTGTGTTTAAATAGCTATGGCGTGCTTCCTCGTTACTGAGTGAAATGTGCGAATGACAAAAGGCCCTCCCGCCCCCAAACTACCCCCCATCCCTAATTTCCATTTCTCAGAATCTTTCCACGACCCACGCGGAGCTGCTCCTCGTGTGCCCAGGAGCGGCCTGAGGCCGGCTGCGGCAGCTGGCGCCCCAGGCGGAAGGCGCGATCGGCGCCCCCGCCTGCACGGCCGTCAATGGCGTGATGTCATCATCGATGCCCCATGCGCCCCCGTGACATCATCATCGGGCGCCCTAGGCGACCGCTGAGTCTGCCTATACTCACGGGCCGTCCCTGCGTGTGCCACTTTGCACCCGGGTGAAGAAGTCACTGAAAATATCGTCTCCCCTCTCCGTGGTTTTCCTGAAGCGCTGTGGTCTGAGCCCTTGATGTTAAATAATCCTGGGGAGCGTGACATGGGCGTGACATTACCCACACAGAATATGCAGCTGCGTAGGGCACCTGAAAATGTGGGGCACCCCTGGGTCCTAATGTCCACCCATCTCTTCCTATCCCTGCTCTGTGGCCCTGCTTCCCAGGAGAGGGTCTAGTTAACTTAAAGTGACACTGCCTGCCAGAGCCGTGAGCAGAAAATGGAATCTGGGAAAAAGCTATTCAAGGGGTAACGAAGCCATTTGAGAGAGGCATTTGCCAGCCCTGGGTATACACTGTCCAGTTCTGAATTGACTGTGCTAGGCTACAGGACCTTAGTTTAACATTTGCTTTACAAATATGTTATTAGTGTGTTACTGAAGTTTATAAAATCTAGTGTGTGGCTGAAGATTATAGAATCACAGCTCCAAAAAAAATTGTGCCCCCCCAGCTGCTGTCAGGCATAGGGGCCCCAGTTTAATAGCGTAGGGCCACATAAGTCCTAAGGATGGCCCTGCTGAGGCCTAGCTCTGGAAATGCTCCATGGACCCTATTATCTGGGGGAGGGTCCAATATCTGCCAACAGACTTCCACCCAGGGGCCTCCCAGGACCCTCCGCTAGTTCCAAGTGGGAGCAAGGAGGGCTGGAGGAAGAATCTTTGGGACCCCTCTGTGCTTTTTTGGCCCCCTTGCCCTCTCTGCTCCCCCCACAGCTCACCGCCTCCCCTCACGGCTCCTCGTGGGGCTCACACCCCACCAGGGAAGGGATGAAAGCAGGAAGGGGCAGCTTGGTGGCTTGCTATCCCTCTGCTCCAGACACCCTTCTGGCCTGGAGGATGATCCCTAAGGGTACGTCTAGACTACAAGCCTCTTTCGAAAGAGAGCGTCTAGACTACAGCCAGTACTTTCGAAAAAGCAAGCCGCTTTGTCGAAAGAGAGCACCCAGGCAGTCTGGATGCTCTCTTTCGAAAAAGCACAGTTTGCATTACATAGTGCCTTTTTTCGAAAGAGTAGGCGTTCTTCCTTGTAAAACGAGGTTTTCTGCAGTCGAAAAAACGCCGCGTTCTTTCAATTTACTTTCGAAAGAACGCGGCTGCAGTCTAGACGCAGGGGAAGTTTTTTCGAAAAATCCCTGTAGTCTAGACACACCCTTAGAGACTCACAGGAGCCTTGCTGGGTGTAGGAGATTCTGGACGTGCGGCAGGAATGCGTTCGGAGATAGTCAAATGCACAAGCATCGTGTGAGCTGAGCGATACTTTGGCAGCTCTGTGGTTCTTCCCCAAGCCAGATACACAGGCTACGTCTAACCTGCAAGCCTCTTTCGAAAGAAAGTGTCTAGACTACAACCAGTACTTTCGAAAAAGCAGACCGCTTTTTCGAAAGAGAGCACCCAGGCAGACTGGATGCTCTCTTTCGGAAAAGTACAGTTTGCATTACACAGCGCCTTTTTTTGAAAGAGCACTTTTGAAAAAAGACGTTCTTCCTCGTAAAACGAGGTTTTCCGCGGTTGAAAAAACTGCCGCGTTCTTTCGATTTATTTTCAAAAGAACGTGGCAGCAGCCTAGATGCAGGGGAAGTTTTTTTTGAGAAAAGGCCACTTTTTTCGAAAAAGCCCTGTAGTCTAGACACACCCACAGAGCCTATGTTCTGTGTAACATCACTCTGAGCCTGTTATGTTTCACTGGCTCTTAAGGAAATACAGCGCTGCCAGAACGGGCCTCTCTCTTGTCATGCGTGTGTGGACATAAATCAGCGTGTGTAATAATTCACAGCACATGATGCTCCGAGGCAGGGTTCTTATTTACAGTCCGACCCCCTTGCGTTGCTTTATGGTGGGTGCAAAGAGGGATTTTTAAAAAATGTTTTGAAGCATTATCGCCTGAAAGCAAGGTGGGGTTTTATTGAGTTCAGTGGTAGCAGAGTTAGGTTCCACTCAAAATAGCTCAGGTACAGGCTGTGGATGTGTCATGCATATGCCACCGATCTTTTCATCCAAAGAGAGGTGCCAAAGAATCCAAGAAAATCTGTTACAGGCCTTTGGAAAGATTCGTTCACAACAATAAAACCTGCTCCTTGCCTTCAAGTGTCCGTATGTAGAAATTCTCCTTTGGAAAGGGATCAGCCGTTGCGAGGCAAAGCAAAAACAATTGCCCATTCGGACACTGGCAATTGTTAGCTTGTGGAGCTTAGCCAACCTTGACCTCCATTGATGCGGCCTTTTGAATATAGCCCCTGCCGCTGCAGAGGGGTAGTTTCTGGATACAAATGTGCATCTCTTTAAAAGATGACTTTCGCCGCAGGGCGTGGTGCAGGACGAGTAAATTGCAGACAGGAAGTGCCGAGCCAAGATTTGTGGCCTTCCGTGACACGGACGGTCACAAGAGAGGAGTTTCCCCATTAAGAAACTGACGTTTACAGTACGTGTTGGAGATTTGCTTGGCATTTCCGTCGGAAACCTGGGAGACAGTCTGTAGATAATGCTTTTCATAAATAGGGACACATTTTCATGGCGTGAGTCATGACTTGTTCTGCTTGTTTATCTATTTCTGCCCGCTTTCCTGCTGGGCTCCCCTCCAAAGATTTATGGCCGTTTCCTAGTCCTGTGCATCACCTGCCACCCCCAAGAGATACCTGATATGAGGAAGGATTTTGTGTGAACAGGCCCCCACTTTTGTCAAGAGTCACAGCCAACAATATGATGGGCAATCCTCTGTGGGTTTGTCAGTGGCGCTAGTCCACAGAGCTACAGCTCCCTGCCCTACACTAAAAACCTAGGTCGTCACCTTAACGGCCACTCAGCTCTTAGGCAGTGCCCTCTCGTGCGGGGTGAATTCAGCTGGTAGCTTGGTGACAGGACTCATCATGCAAACAGGGTAAGTCTTAGCAGACAGTGCTAGGAAGATCCTATACCTAGAGGAGGAAAGTTTGAAGGGTAGCTATAAAACCGAGTCTTGAAACTAGAGAAGCTGGACTTATTTACCCCCACAACTTGCGGTATCTAACGTTCCTCCGGTGGTTGAGAGAAGAGTCTGGTCTCGCTATACAGAAATAGCCACCCCTTCATCTTAGGGCTGGGCACAATATTAAAAGACAGTCCAGTGGAGGACAACCAAAATGATTCAGGGGCTGGAGCATATGACTTACAAGGAGAGGCTGAGGGGTTTGGATTTATTTAGTCTGCAGAAGAGAAGAGTGAGGGGGGATTTGAGAGCAGCTTTCAACTCCCTGAAGGGAGGTTCCAGAGAGGATGGAGAGAGGCTGTTCTCAGAGGTGACAGATGGCAGAACAAGGAGTAATGGTCTCAAGTTGCAGCGGGGGAGGTCTAGGTTGGATATTAGGAAAAACTATTTCATGAGGAGGGTGGTAAAGCTCTGGAATGGGTCATCTAAGGGGGTATGTCTAGACTACATGGCTCCGTCGACGGAGCCGTGAAATGAGGTTTATCGGAGCGGTTGACAAAGGCTTCCCTTGTCGACCGCGGCGCGTTGAGACTGCCCCGCTGTGCCGCCAAACAGCTGATCGGCACATCGTGGTGGCCATTTTTATGTAAATGAAGTGGCGATTATTTAAATCGCCGCTTCATTTTCCTATATCTAGTAAACTCATCTACATGGCTCCGTCAACGGAGCCATGTAGTCTAGACCCAGGAGGTGGTGGAATCTCCATCCCTAGAGGTTTTTAAGTCTCGGCTTGACAAAGCCCTGGCTGGGGTGATTGAGTTGGGGTTGGTCCTGCTTTGGTCAGGGGGATGGACTCGATGACCTTCTGAGGTCTCTTCTGACCCTAGGATTCTATGAAAAAGTCTTCCATTAATGTCTTCTCCAGATGTAGGCTTTTAAAGCCTACCCCATGGAAATAGCTTGTTAACCCTAAGAACGATGCTTATGCTGCTTATAACGTATAACTCCTCGGGACCAGAATTGTGCACATTGGACACTTACAGCTGCATCTCTGGTCACCGCAAGTAGACAAGGTGCAAGCCAAATTGGCCTTGTGTTATCTGTCAGCTTGCAGCGCTCTCGCTGCATTGATTAATAGCGGCAGCGCGTGGGTTGGTATCTGCAATATGTGTGCTCATTAACAGAGTCGGCAGACTCAGTGGGTTGTAACAAATCAGAGCGCATCTGATACCAAGGTATTCCTAGAGCGCTTTGCTTCATTTGGAGCCCAGACACTGCAATTGGATTATAATATGTTGATATGCAATATGTTGGTAGCAGAGCATGATCTAGTCTGTCTTCACTTATGCCTGAACAACTCCACTGAAATGTGGGGCCAACTTTTCCAAAGAATTCAGGGTGACCTTTACAAGTACTCAGTGTCGGCAGTTGGGGCCAGATTTTCAGGAGAGCACAGCTCCCATTTAGGAACCTGTATAATGGCCCAGCTTTCATAAAATTCACCTTCTAGCATGCTTGGTACTTTTGCAAATCTAGGTGCTTTTTAAATGTGTCTACAGTGCAATTAGACACCCATGGATGGTGTATAGACATTCAGGCTTGGGGTACAGCTGAAGTTCTGGGACCCCCTCACATATACACACACTTTGCAAAGTCCCACACCCCAGACTTCAGCACAACCCAAATGTCTACACTGCAACTGAACAGCCCCTTAGCCCAGCCCCATGAACCTGAATCAGGTTTTTTATGGCAGTGTGAACCAGACGCTAAGGGGGAACTGAACGGATACAAAAATCTGACCCCAAAAATGTGAGTCAGGACTTAAAAATCAATAAAACATGCTGTTCTTTGTCTCAGCTTCTGATTTTTGATCCCCTTGTGTTTGCATTTTCAAGGTTTTTGACCAAATATCATCAGTGTGGTAACAAAATTGCAGGCATTGGCAACACTGCTTAACAAGTAAACTTTTAGGGTGTGTCACTAAGGTTTGCAAGGATAGGTAGGTCACTGCTTTTGCTGTTATATATACCTTGGATCTGTAATTTCCACTCCAACTCATCTGATGAAGTGGGTTTTCCCCACAAAAAGCTCATGATCTATTATATTTGTTAGTCTCTAAGGTACCACAGGTCTGCTGGTTGTTTTGAAAGGTACAGACTAACCCAGCCACCCCTCTGAGAATAGTTAGTGCACTGCATGCTGCGGTGCACGAATACTCCTTGTGGCACACTTCCTAATGCTATGTCTATGCTTACCTGCGAATCGACGCTCTGGAGAGTGATCTTCTGGCGTTTGATTTAGTGGGTCTGGTAAGGACCTGCTAAATCAAATGCTGAGGGTGCCCCCATTAGCGTTGGTACTCCTACTTCTCATGAGGAGTAAGGGATCTACACGGGAGCATATCTCCCATCAACCTCCCTCTGTGGGGACGATGCCCAGTTCGAATCAAGGTACATCCACTCCAGCTACACAATTATCATAACTGGAGTTGCGTATCCTCATTTGAACTTTGCCCCTAGTGTAGATCAGGCTCTTGTGTTTGCAAAATACGGGCCCAGGTTCATACCCTTTTGAACACTATACTCACAGGTAACACAGCATGATCGTACTGAACACATTCTGTGTGATAAAATCACTTAAGAACCGGCATCTCAGACACTTACTTAACTTAAGTACACAGGCAGCCCCATTTACTCCAGGGGGAACATTTACATGAGTAAAATAAAGCCTAGGCTTAACTGCGTTGAAGGATCGGGGACCATACGATATCTCCAGGAAACGTTCTCCATTCTACAGCACCTGCAGTGTAAATCGCGAAGCCCGCATTGCCAGGGGCCAAATGCAACCAGGCCATATGAAAGGGTCCACAAAGCTATTTTGCACCTTCCCAGGGCAGTGGGATTGATGCCTTATTCTGGGCCTTTTTGTTTGCTTTTCAGTTGCTGCGTTCATGGGTGGGCTTCTTCCCTGCGCGCTGTTGTGTATCCGAGCCTAATATGGTCAGTAGATCCACCTGTTCTCTTGGATGTCCTACTTCCCTGTGTAATGTGCATAGCCTGGCTTTCTCTTCCTTGCTTGCACTGGGCTGGATTGGCTGTCTCATCTGCCCGAACACCCCGCTTGTTTGTCTCAACCACTGGGAATAGCCTCGCCTGAGGCACAATACTATTTTCCCGTAAGAACCGGGTCACCATGGAGAATCTGACGTGTCATGTGTCATCGTGAAATCAAAGTTCATATATGCATGTGTGGACACTTTCTGCTTCTCGCCTGTAAGGGTAAAGTTGTGGCATTTCATGGCCAAAAGACAAGAGTAAAGTTGTGGCATTTCATGGCATGTGGCATGCATGGCTGCGAGGTGCGTGTTGTTTCTTCCGGTGCCATGCTACGGCCAGCAATGTTCCTTTGTACTGAAAGCTGGTAGCCTGGCCCACAAGCTACAGGTTGAACCTCTCTAGTCTGGCACCCTTGGGACCTGACTGGTACCAAACCAGAGAATTTGCCAAACCATGGGAGGTCAATATTGTCTAGCAGTATTACCAACACTGCCACTACTTGCTGGGCTCTTAGAAGACATTTCGGGGTAAATTAGAGCTAAATAACAGCCCAGAACCCTGAGAGCCAGCCAGGTGGCTGTAAACAAACTTTATGGGACCGTGGGAAACTTGGCCATGCCCATGCTAAGTGGGCTTCCAGCTAACTGAAATCACGTCGGACCATGGATGTTGCCAGACCAGTGTGTGCCGGACTAGAGAGGTTCAACGTGTTCCTGATTCCTTTCCATGTTGCATAACTAGTTTCCAATCTGATGTGGTGTCTCAGTCTGCTGACTAATAAAATGAGGGATGCTTTTATTTTATTTGGATGAGAATTTGATCATTCCAGAAGTGAGAACTATGCTGTATTTTTTCTGAATCAGTGAAGGGGAGGTCCAGGCAGTCAGTGCCCAACTGGCTAAGCCCGGACAACGGCTCGTAGAATCACACCCAAGAAGCATCTGTCCAAGTCCGTAGTGTATAGATAACTGAAACTGAGAGCTACCCATTTTGGTCATGCCTTACTCTGAAGACACAATAGAAATGCATGAAGCTGTCCCCCAAAGAGGATCAAGATTCTGCAGAGCTAGATCTTAGTTGTTGTGTAGTTTCCTGGGTGGGGCATAAGAACTGTCAGAGTGGATCGGACCCACAGTCCATCTAGCCCGGTATCCTGTCTCTGCCAGCGGCCACATCAGATGCTTCCCGGGAAGCTGTAAGAACCGTACAGTAGCTAACATACCTCTAGGAAAGTTTCCATCTGACTTGCATTGGCTAGAGATTGATTCGTGCCCGGTGGCAGGAAGGATTAGAACCCTTCCAAAACTCCTAGAGTTTGGTGGGTAGTTTTAATATTTTGCGCTCCTTAAACACAATTGATTCCAGCTGGTGGCAATACAAATATTCATATCTAAGAAATGCATCAGGTCTATTGAGCTTACACGGGCACAAGGCACAGAAAACATCTGTGAAGTTTTTATTGGAGTCAGGTGATTATGTATGGCACTCTGTTTCCCTAGCCCTCTTGATTGCCGTGCAAAGGCTAAAAACACGAATCCGACAAGCTCAAAACCAAGAAGGGAAATAAAAAGTCCCCCCCATTGTGATATTTTAAGCACATCATGATTTTTGAAGCAGACTCGTGAGTCTTGAAATCCTGACGTTGAAATACAGAAATCAGTATCTCAGTCCGACGCGTTTGGCTGCCAAATGTTCCATGGTTATATTTAGTTACTGCTTGAACTAGTTGGTTTTGCAATGCTGACATAAAAAGAAAGATTCCAGTAGGTTGATTGCCCATCTGCACGTGATCCTGTGGAAATGCAGGTATTATTGCTTCATGCCCTGATTTCCTCAACGAGGTATAAACATAAAGAGTGGCCAATGACCGGAAGCTCTGAACCTACCCATTGAGAAGGGAAGAAGATGCCCAAAAGCCCAGGAAATGAAAATGTCCCTACTCATTTTGTTTATCAAAGTATATGAATCAGAGGAGGGAAAAAGTAAGCGGTCCAAGAGATACAGCTTCATGGGGAAGAGACAGGTTGAAATGGAAAGTTTTACCTCTAAATCAGCCCTAAATTTACTCCTGTCACTGTAGGGAGAATCTCATTGTAGCAAGCCGTGGTTCTGGAAAGAGGCCAAGGGGAGAAGTTGCTTCCGGGCATGGAGGCTATCAGCTGTTCTGTAGGACAACAGGGCAGCCTCTTTAAAGGGATTTACAAAAAAGCACTTCAGAGTCAGCTTCCTGCAAAGGGAGGAAAACGGTTTCTTGTTGACATTCGATTTAGTTGTTCCTGCAGAAGGCAAAGAGCCTTCCAATGCAACGAGTGAGGAAGAACAAAGGCTAAAAATACTTCTGTTGTGCTTTCAAAACTTCCTTTTGTAAGCCTGCCCAGTCAATCTGAGGTCAAATACAGGACGGCAGGGAGAGAGTAGGCCACAGAGGGTGGAGAAATCGCCGAGAGAGTCTGTGAAGCGGCCCTTGTGAGGAGCAGAACACAGCACCGGCACAATTTCAGCTGCTGTCATTGACATTTACAAACTGTGCCAGGCGGGTGTTGCAAAACGCTGGAGAACCTTGCCCTTCGCTTAGCACAGGCGCCGCTCACAGAGTAAGCCGCGTATTTGCTTCGTGAATGAGCAGAGCCACAGTTCAACCCGCACCCTTTCTTAGCCTCGCTACCCATAAGAGCAGAGGCAGAACTCGCGTCCTCCTCTGACGCCGCTAACCAAGCCGGGGCCCTTCGAGAGGACCAAGCTCCATCTAGACCATCCCAGGTAGATGTCTATCCAACCTGCTCTTAAATATCTCTCCGTCACTGGCGATATTTAAGAGCAGTTTGGATAGACATCTATCAGGGATGGTCTAGATGGTGCTTGGTCCTGCCGTGAGCGCAGGGGACTGGACTCGATGACCTCTCGAGGTCCCTTCCAGTCCTAGCGCTCTATGATTCGGTGAAAGCGGCATACAGGGGAGTTTTCAGAGGAATGCAATGGGCCAGATTCCCAGCTGGTGTGAGCTCCATCACCACACCAGCTGGGAATCTGGAACAAAAATGACATCTTGTGTGTACTGCTCCTAAGGGACGGGGGAAGGGGAGGGAAGAGGGAGAGCACTTTTCACTGGAAGGAGCCTAGTCTCTGAGGGTGCGTCTAGACTACATTCGTCTTTCCAAAGAGGAATGCAAATGAGGGAAATTGAAAATGCAAATGAAGTGCAGATTTACAAATCTCACATTTAATTTGCATAATCTCTTCCGATCGCTTTTTCGGAAGAGATTTTTTCGGGGGGGAAAGCAGTCTAGACGGGGTTCTTTTGGGGAAAAAAAAAACCTTTTGGAAAGAACCCTTATTCCTGAAAAAATGAGGTTTACAAGCTTCTTTCGAGAAAGGGTTTTTTTTCCGAAAGAACCCCGTTTAGACAGCGCTTTTTTTTTTTTCCGAAAAAATCTCTTCCAAAAACCGATCGGAAGAGATTATGCAAATGAACTGCAAGATTTGTAAATCAGTCCTTCATTTGCATTTTCGATTTCCCTCATTTGCATTCCTCTTTCAAAAGAGGAATGTCATCTAGACGCACCCTGAGCGTGTCTAGCCCAGGATATAGTTAGTATCACATTAGCAGGGGGGAGTCCTCCCTCCCGGCTCCGATCATCATGTACATCCAGGGCCCCCAAGCTGAAGACAAAGGAATCAAACCGGGCAGACAAAGCCCTGATTGGTGTGTCACTGGGTGTGGGATGCATTGATGCTGTGGAGCATGTACTGCTTGGATTGGTGCTTAACGCCATAAATACACAGTTTATATCGAGCACTTCCTGGTGTGCACGATAATTCGGTGGTCCTTAATACTAGAGGGTTGTGCCCCCTGCATGCTACGCTCGCCAACCCCCTTCTCGTGGGGGGTAGGCAACCAGCTCTCCCCTACAACCACTGGGCACAGCCGGGCTATTGCCTCACCAGCCCGGGCTCCTTCTCCCTTCCCCACACTCGTGCCACACCAGCCTGGACCCTTTCTCTCCCTCCCGCCCTCAGCCCTGGCCCTTTCTTTCCCCTTTCCATCCCTCCCCCCACCTCAGCCTAATCTTAACCCCCCTCTCGGCCAAGGCCACGGCAGACCCAGCTCTCTCCCCCCGCCTCCCGGGGGGTTGAGCCAGCCCATCCCAACCCCCCACTGAGCACAGAGAAGGGGACAGGCCACATGGCTCATGGCTCCCCGGAGCACAGCAGCAGGGGGAGGCCACATGCTGAGGGTGGAGGGAGGGGCTGCAGGACACAGAGTGATGAATGACGGGTTTTTTTAATGTATCGAGAGAAAACACCCAGAAAATGAAAACGCCACATTGCTTAGGCCTGGATCCTACAAAGCCTTAACCCCCGGTGGCCAACCAGTTCTGAAGCAGTAGCCGCTATAGTGGCTACCGTGGTAGCGAACTAGCCACGCTCAACGGGCCAAATAGCCACATGTGGCTAGTGGCTACCATGTTGGACACCACAGCCTTCCGCACTGACATCACTGGGACTGCTGACAGAGCGAAATTCTGTCCTTGTGGGGGCTTTGCCATTGAGTCCCAGTCAGTGCCGAAAGTTAAGTTTGCCCACAAGTCTCGGCCAGATCAAGGTCATAGATTGTATGCTCGTTGGGACAGGAACTGTTGTTTTATAGTGCCTAGTGCCTCACGGTAGTGTCCTGATCTTCAGCTGCCCTAAGAGAAGAACGCTTGGAAGACGGCACACCCGGAAATAACCTTGGCTTTTACGCACAAGCGACGCCCTGAATTTTCAAATGGGAGCTAATGCTGCAGTGACCAGCATTCAGCGTCACCCTGAGTTCCACACCCACGTCCGCTGCTCGCTGGGGACAGGTGCTTTGGGGGCTACCTTAGCGGCCACGCACCCACCCTGGTGGACTCAGAGGCCTTCTCAGCCTGCTGGGTGCTCCTTTTCCCCTTTCCATGGTGGGGTGGGGGAGCAGCATGGTGTCTCTGACTCCCCTGACACAGTCGTACAAATCCCTGGAGACGGAGAAACGTGGACACAGGACACGGCTCAGGAAAGCACGTCACCTGAAGCATGGGAGTGTCGCATGCCGCTTCTGCAAAGCCCAAAGGAGCCCGGGCATTACAGGTTGGATTCCGGCCAGTGTGGAAGGGTCAAGGTGACAACTCAAGCATTCCTTCTCCCACACCCAAGCTTTGTTCACCAGTGCTCCTCTGGCGGGCAGAAGGCCTGTGGGGTATCACATAACCCACCGCACACAGCCAGGTGAAGAGGAGCATGAACCTGACGGGCAAGGCCAGTGATTGGATGTCCCCTTCCATCCAGGAAGTCCAGGGTTTCTTCACCTCATTTCCTGACATCGGATAATCTCTCTTTCCTCTTGGGGAGCGAATTCTGTTACACTAGGCAACATTCAGTGGTTCAGCCCTACCGTTAGCCAATCGTACTCTTCGTCTTTCTTCCCTTCCACTTTCTATGTTCTAAACCTGTCAAAGGGCCATTTTACAACCTCCCTTTTATGATCTGACCCATAAATATTTGATAAGCTGCTTGCCAGGGTGGAAGGAGGTTTTACATCAGACACGATGCCATGAGAATATTTAAAATCAAAATGTCTTTCCGCCCCTTCTACTTTTTATTTTAAAACACCGCGAGTTATGATTGCGGTCTTCCTCTTCGGACTTGCGGACAAAATGTTGCTTGGGGACATTGCTTTTATGCTACTGATTCTGGTCCAGATACTTAGCAGACATAAATCAGCAGAGATCTAGGCATTTACTGACTTACTGAGTGTGTTATCCAATTTCTTCAGATCAGTGGAGAGAAAGCAGGTATCAAGATCTTTATATCTTCACAATATGTGGTATAGAAAAGACATACAAAATCTACATTATCTCCCGCCTCCATCGAATTACAGGGATGAAGGCATCTCTGTTTTGCATCTTTTATGATCAGTATTAAAAATAAATGCATGTGTGAAAATCGGGATTATGCAACAATGCGGTACTATTTACATCAGCCCCACCCCCAATGTCTTTTATAAACACGGTATTTGGATTTTTTTCTGCCAATAACAACCCATATCTGGGAGAAGATTAATATTAAAAAGCATGTCATATAACTGATTATCCTGAAGTTATTTCTTTTTGGATGGAAAGGATGAAATATAATTTAAATGGAGTGGAAGGAAGGAAGGAATTACCGTAAATTAGCTAATATAACCCGCGTCCATGTATAACATGCACTCGTGTATTACCCGCGGTTTTTCTATCATGTAAAAAAATATATTAGATTACCTGCGGATGTATATAACCCACAGAGACTTCTGCCGCCTTCTAATGGGGGGGCAGGCAGAGCTACTTAGAGGAACTGATGCTCCCGGGGGGACTCCAAGGAGTAAAAATCAACTTGTATGAGACGCGGACATGGGGCGGGCGTGGTTGGTAAAAACATGTATAACCCGCGGGTTATATTTGCTAATTTATGGTAAATATAATTTAAATGGAGTGAATGGGAGGGTGGAAGGAAGGAACAAACAAACGAACCAAGAAACCTTTCTCACAAAAAGATATCCAAAACAAAAACATAGTTAAAATTCCAGAAGAGAAGTGGTAGGATTTAAGCCAAAAATGGGGGGTTTAGTGTGTATTTGTCTGGTTAAGACTGTGTACTGGTGACAGATAAAGCCGATAATATGTAATAGACAGGTTTCCTACAATGGTTTGTTTGCAATGCGGAACCGTTGCTTGAAAGCCAATTCTGCACCAGCTGCAGTTTGGCTTGGTGTATTATGTTGAGGCTTGTTTTAATGGTGCTTTTGGGGGTTCCAGACCCTGATTTTATATGCTAATGTGACATGCTGCTGTATATATTACAGAATTCCAAAGATGGCCACAACCAAAAATAACACATTTGTCCTGGCTCTCTGAATACCACGCTAGGCAGTAAACCATCAACCACTGTGCATCAGTGTATTCTTGGTTCATTCTGTGTGAAAAATTAAAGGTTTAATTTCCAGTTTTGTTGTAGGCATCTCCATACAATACAATTTTCAGGAGACCCATTTAATGAGAGAGGTAATATTAAGACAGAGTATTCACAGGTGAGGGATTCAGATGAGATATTTGAATCTGACAGACAGACAAGCTTGTTTGCTTTCAGAGGTAAACAGAAGAAGGTCTTACTCATGCTCTTCAGAGAAATTGGCTTCGCTGAAAATGCTCTTTTTTTTTAATGGACAATTGGTGTTTTGATACACTAAAAAAATCATGGAAAGTGCCTGATTTCTGGGACAGAATTTAAAGGTTTTGTGTTATCCAAAACCTGAAGCACACAAACTGAAAATATTTTAGTAGAAAATGACAAAGTATTTCATTTACGGCACATTTTTTACATTTTTGACAGTTTGGAGCTACAAATATTTTATTTGGGGGAATTTTCATCTGAAAACCTTTTGGTTTGCCGAAAAGCATCCAAATGTCAGTTTTGGTTGTTTCAAGTTTGGACAAGGAGTTTAAATTTTATTGCGGGGGAGGGGAGGACATGTTCCAACTGGCTCTGTTCTACTGTGGACCTGGTGAACCCAGATGGTTGTATCCGTGGGTTGGATCCTTACATCCATCTAGTTTGTGGGACACCCCATGGATGGGTGAGTCTCACAGCCGCTGCTTTGCTCTGTTTCTAAGTGCTGATTTCTTTGCCCGTCAATCTCACACCAGACTTTGCAGTGGGTCTCGCTAGACTGACCGCTCTCAGCCGGTTTCTGATGCCACATGCTGGCTGAGAGCAGGAGAGGACTCCATGTTTCCAAAGCTAAACAGTCTGTTTAATAACCGTTCATGGAGGAGGTTAGGGCACAGAACATAGACAGTCTGACCTAGTGGTGAGAAAAACAACAAATGGTCTGGTAGCACTTTATAGACTAACAAAACATGTAGATGGGATCATGAGCTTTTGTGGGCACAACCCACTTCTTCAGATGACTGGAGTTTTGAGTTTAGGATGTGTAGACCCAAAATAAATAGGAGAAAAGGGGGGGAAGGGAAGGAAAAAAAGGAGGGGGTGGGAGACAGGGAGCAGAGGATATAGAAAATCAGGCAGGTAGAGGGAATCAGTAAGTATCTGAAGATTGGGTAGTTAGAACGAAGCAGATAAGAATCAAAGTCAATTGTTAGTATCCTTCCTGACATAGGAATCTACACAAAGAGCTGTTTGCACCTTCATTGACTCTTAGGTTGATAATGTCCCAACCATCCTTCATCAGGATTGAGTCCGTTAGCATGAGAATTGAATTTGCAGATGAACTGTAATTCCAATGCTTCTCTGTGTATCTGGCTAGTAGAATTGGTTTGTGACAAGACAGCCACTTGAAGATCTTTTAAACAGTGATTAGGAAGATTAAAATGTTCCCCTACAGGCATCTAGTGGTGAGAGTCTGGAGTCAGGGCCATGGTCAGCATGCATGTCATAGGTTACACCTGGAAGCAGAGTCAGAAGGCATGCCTGAGGGTTACACTGGAGCCAGAAGTCACGCCAAGAACCAAAGCCAGAACCAGTAAATGGAGAACAAAGAAGCGAAAAACAAGTGAGAAGGCAGGAACCTGGTCCCAGAAGTCTGGCAATTAGGTGCTCAGACAAGGGACGGGAAAGGAACAGGAAGCTTTCTACCTGTTGGTGTCCAATCAGCAGTCTGCCGCTAGTCACCTGACCCTGCTGAGTCATGGGTGGAGTCTCCAGCGGTGGGAGGTTAGCTGCTATTCCCTTGTCACCTTGCACTACCATGGAAGGTTAGGCTCTTGCTTGGTTCCCACATGGGTTGGAGACCCTGGGCAAATCATTTCAGCACTCTGGGCCTCAGTTTCCCATTTGTGAAATGGCAGTAGTGAGACTGGCCTCCTTTGCAAAGTGCTTTAAGATCTACCGCTGAGACCATCCGAGAAGTGGCCCACTGGCAAATTCAAAAATCTCCTGAAACAATAAAGAAAAGACAAAAGTGAATGCTTTGATGCCATAAAACCGACATACAATTCCCGCAGCAGGACAGAGGTATGTCGGCTGCCTGCGAATCTGTTCTGGGTTCTTGTGCTTCACACGACTGACTAAATGAAATGGTTTCTGGTGCCTGATTGAATGGAGCTTATTCTGTTCCAGGCGGTGTGGGTACAGCAAAGCCAAACAAGATCCAGAAGAAGAAAAGATGCACTTTCATAATGGCCACAGTGAGTAGAGACTTCAAATACAATATATGCACTCGTTGCACAGTTTCTGTTACTGGCTTTGCGTGGTCCAAAAATCATGACCAACAATAGCGGTTTCTTCAACAAATGGTCAGTTGGTATCTATTAGTTAAATCTATTATGCAATAAGGCCCCGATCCAGCAAAGACTTAAGCACGTGCTTAACTTGATGCATAGGAATAGTCCCATTGACTTCAGCAGGAGCACTCGTGTGTGTAATTAAGCATTTGCATAAGTCTTTGCAGAGATGAGGTTCGAATGACTGATTTAATTAAAGCTTAGTTTTTAGTCAACATTACCTCAGTAATTAAACTTATCCCACCTTAGCTCTCTGCATCAGTTTCCTCTGCTATGTTATACAACTTCTCTTTCCACACCAGGGTGTAGCTAGAATTAATTAGTTAACAATTGTAGGTGGAGTTGAACATGTGAAGTACTATAAAAATACCAAGGGTTCTTATTAGGGCTGTCAGGAGATTTAAAAATTAATCACAACCATAATGTTAAACAATAATAAAAAATTATGTAAATATGTGTGGGTGTTTTCTACATTTTCCCATATTTTGATATGAATTACAACACGGAATGTGAAAGTTACAGTTCTCATTTTTATATATTTATTTTTATATTACAAATATTTGCATTGTAAACAAATAATTTTCAATTCACCTAATAATGATACTGAAATGCAATCTCTTTATCATGGAAGCTGAATTTATGAATGTAGACATATGTACAAAAATAATTCATTCAAATATAAAACAATGTAAAACTTGAGAGCTTAGAAAGTCCACACAGTCCTACTGCTTGTTCAGCCAACTGTTCAGACAAACAAGTTTGTTTACATTTGAAGGCAATAATAAGACTTCTCACTCTCATCTGAAAATGAGAACAGGCATTCTCCTGGCACTGTTATAGCCGGTGTCACAAGATATTTACATGCCAGATACTCTAAAGAGTCGTATGTCCCTTCATGCTTCAACCTATCATTCAAGAGGACACGTGCCCATGGTGAAGTCAGGTTCTGCTCGATAAAGCTCCAAAGTAGTGCAGACTGACACGTGTTCATTTCATCATCAGAGTTGGATACTACCAGCAGAGTGTTGTTGCACTTGTAAGACATCTAAAAACATGTTCAACACCTTGTTCCTCTCAGATTTTGGAAGTCACTTCAGATTCTTAAATCATGAGTTGAGTGCTGTAGCTATCATTAAAAATTTCACATGAGTACCTTCTTTGCATTTTGTCAAATCTGCAGTGAAAATGTTCTTAAAACAAACAACATATGCTGGGTCATCTTAGCATGAAATATATGGCAGAAAATGGGTAAAACAGTAGGACACATACAATTTTCCCCCAAGGAATTCAGGCATACATTTAAATAAGGCATAATTTTTTTTAACAAGCATCATCAGCATGGAAGAAAGTCCGTTGAAATGGTGGCAGAAGCATCAAGGGGCAGATGAATGTTTAGGGGCATGTAATTACCTTTCAATGCTGGCTACAAAAGTGCCATGCGAACATCTGTTCTCACTTTCAAGAGACACTGTAAATAAAAAGCAGGCAGCATTATCTCCTGTAAATGTAAACCAACTTATTTCTCTTAGCAAATGGCTGAACAAGAAGTAAGACTGACTGGACTTATAGACACTCAAGTTTTACATTGTTTTATTTCTGACTGCAGTTATATAACAAAAAAAATCTACCTTTGCAAGTTGCACTTTTCTGATAGAGATTGCACTACAGTACTTGTATGAGTTGAACTGAAAACATATTTTTGTTTATCATTTTACAGTGCAAATATTTGTAATCCAAATGATAAAATGAAGAGAACACTGTATACTTTGTATTCTGTGTTGTAATTGAAATACATATTTTTGAAAATGTAGAACTTCCAAAATGCTTATTAAATGTCAGTTGTAATTCTATTTATTAAAATTGCATTTAATCCTGATTAGTTTAGTAAATTGCAATTAATTTTTTTAGTTAATCACATGAGTTACCTGATATTAATTAACAACCCTAATTTGTTAGTCATTCTTCTGTAAATCTAGGGTCAGATTTTACAAAACTTTTGTAAAGTGCTGGGGGAAGGACAGATGAAAAGTGCTGCTATGTAAGAACTGGGTGTTTGTCTAAAGAATTTTTACCTTTTCCATGCTAGAGTAAATTCAAATCTCACTCAGTGCTGTTTAATGCAGCCAGCAGGACGCCAATCAATTCAAGGACTGCATTGTGAACCTCTTACTCAACCTGATGAGTAGTTTCTCTGCAGTAGCTTTAATGCTTCTCAAAGCAAACTTACAATAATAGTAACAATAATTTTTGTGAAAGTGCCTTTCTCCTCCAGAGTCCCATGGAAAAAGCTTATTAATGATATTTTATTATTATTATTATTATTATTATTATTCGGTTGGAGTGCAACCCTGAAGATGTGTTATGTCACAAACATGTGATCTGGGCAGGTTTTAATTCACGATCATGCTATTTGAGGAAAGTTATGTACCATATTTTTCATACATAATACAAACCATGTAACATTTTCCAGCAGTACTTACCTGCGTTGTATTTCAGGATACAAAGTATTCACAAAGTGTTCAGCTATTCATTTTTGCCTGAAGATAGGTTCCCTTCAACATATTCTCCAGTGTGAGTGAAGTTAGCAAAAGAAACAAGCTTCGTATTATGCTCACCCCTCACTACATGTGTCATTGACATTTTCATTTATGTTTACAGTTAAATTGCCAGGAGTGAAGACTTACATTGACCCGCATACCTATGAAGACCCCAATCAAGCCGTCCATGAATTTGCCAAGGAAATTGAAGCGTCTTGCATAACTATTGAAAGAGTTATCGGCGCCGGTATGGAGATATGTTTAGTCTTCTGACTGGTTATCATGGGGAGCTTATTGCTTTGCTGTTCAAAATCACAGAACAGGCCAGCCTAATATTTGTATTGTGTATGACAGCAATAGGCGACCTAGGCAAGTGAGTGGGTCACATGAGTGTCCCTCCTTCATCTCAGTGAGCTGAGATGGTCTCCTGGAATAGAGTAGTTTTGATAATTGCCTTTCTATACCTACAATGTGGGGGTATGCCGACTGAACCCTGGCAGTGCTTTGAATGCAGAGGGAGCGCATGGCTCTCACGGTTGGAGTGCCCTCACATGCCCCCCACTAGTGTATGCCTAGGTTGAGTGGTTACCTCAGCAAACAGTGCTTGTGAGACCACCACTGGAATACCAGGTCTAATTCTGGGATCCACTCTTTACAAAGGTAGTTGAAAAGCTGGAAAGAGTTCAGAGAAGAACTTGAAGAACGAATTGTAGTGTGGAAAACGTACTTTCCAATGTTGTTTGCCACGTGGCTTTAGGTATATTGGTCCCAGAGACTAGATACCTGAGGTATTTTTTTTGTTTTTCATGATTGTTTACAAGCTTCAGAGGGGTAGTCGAGTTAGTCTATAACTAGAAAAACTTTAAAAAAAAACAGCAAATAGTCTTGCAGCACCTTAAAGACTAAGGGTATGTCTACCCTTTTACCCTCTTTCGAGAGAGGGTGCAAATGCAGCTGAGTGAAATTGCAAATGAAGTGCAGATTTGAATTTCCCACACTTCATTTGCATATTCGCGTTATGGCGCTATTTTGAAAAAAGAAACACTGTCTAGACGTGGTTATTTCGAAAGAAAACCCTTCTTCTGAAATAACTGGTAAACTTCGTTGTAGGAGGAATAAGGGTTATTTCAGAAGAAGGGTTTTCTTTCGAAATAACTACATCTAGACAGCGTTTCTTTTTTCGAAATAGTGCTATTTTGAAATAGCGCCATAACGCAAATATGCAAATGAAGCATAGGAAATTCAAATCTGTGCTTCATTTGCAATTTCGCTCAGTTGCATTTGCATCCCTCTCTCGAAAGAGGGTGCAAGTGTAGACATATCCTAACAAAACGTGTAGAAGGTATCACGAGCTTTCATGGCCACAACCATCTGAAGAAGTGGGTTGTGCCCACGAAACTCGTGACACCAGCTACATGTTTTGTTAGTCTCTATGGTGCTGCAGGACTATTGGTTGTTTTTTAAGTTTATCATTTTTTATGTGAGTCCATGTGAGAGCATAGTGACTGAAGAGACAAAGACATTCTGTCACCCATGAGCAAACACTTTTCACGGAGCTCCATATCTGCTATTCGAATACACATCTTCAAAGGAAACCCACACAACACCTCCGTAAGACAAGCCTGGGGACGTCATTTCGTAACTCTGCTAGACACCAACAACCATGGGTTTAACAAGGACACTGGCTGTATGGCTCATGACAACAAATTGTAACACACCACAGGGCTGCTACCCATAACTGTCCACTTCCAACCTGCTGTGTATAACATTTCAGCCCTCAGTGGACCACTTCATTTCAGGTGACCACCTCCGGCATGTTTCCCCTTATGCATAACTGTCTGTCCCAAGCTGTGTTTAGCTCAGACATTCTGATTTCCTTCCTCAAACCTGAAGCTCTCCCTGTTATCACTCAGCTTGGGTTTTCCAACAACAGAGGTCCATTAAAAGATGTCACCTGACCTCAACTGTCTCCTCTCACACCTTACAATGGGGACTAAAGAAGCTCTCATTTTAACTTACCAAAGAGAGAGAGGTTTCAGAAGTGACTTGATCGTGGTGTATAATTACCACCACAAGAAGATGAAAGCTGATGCTAGCGGCTTTTCACTTAACAGACAAAGGCATAACTCGATCCGACGGCTGGATGTTGAAGTGAGGAAAACTCAACTTGGAAATAAGACCGCTTTTTAAATTGCTTCAGGGGGTAGCCGAGTTAGTCTGTACAGGATAAACTTAAAAAACTAATGGTCTGGTAGCACTTTAAAGACTAACAAAACATGTAGATGGTATCATAAGCTTTCGTGGGCACAGCCCACTTCTTCAGATGACCAGAGTGTTGGATGTCCAGGACCAAAATAAATAGGGGAAGGGAAGGGGGAGGTGGAAGAAGGAAAAAATGGGAAGGGGGGAACATGAAGAGGAAGTGGGTAAAAAATATTAAGCGGAAAGCTGAACTGGAATGTAATAGGAAAAACAAATAGTTTCTAAGTGTGAGGGTCGTTCACCATTGGAAGAACTTACCTAGGAATGTGGCAGGTTCTCCATCACTTGGAATCTGTAAAAGGAGGCTGGGTGTCTTTTTGAAAGCTATACTCATGTTCAGCCTTAAAATTCTGGCTTTGATATCAATCTTCAGTGCATGAAATTCTACAGCTTTTCTCACACAGGAGGTCAGATTAGCTAATTGGAGTTGTCCCTTCTTCTGTTACTATCGTGTATGTATGTCGTGCTGGTTTGTCGGCAATCCTCATTAATTGTTATTACCAGGGCTCGACAATTTAGGTCTGCGCATGCGCAGTGTGCTGAACCGCGCAGCTGGCGAGCGAGCCCTGGTTATTACTATACCAAAAAGTCCATATGGGTGCAAGGGGCTTTTCAGACGTACAATAATTATTTCCATTTTTGGTGTTTTCTTCTCTTCAGGAGAATTTGGGGAAGTTTGCAGCGGGCGTCTGAAACTGCCTGGAAAACGTGAGCTTCCGGTGGCCATAAAAACCCTCAAAGTGGGCTACACGGACAAGCAACGGCGTGATTTCCTGGGGGAAGCAAGCATCATGGGACAATTTGACCATCCCAACATCATTCACTTGGAAGGAGTTGTCACAAAAAGTACGTACCAGCCTCTGTAGACTTCTGGTCCTTGATGAAGCCAATACATCAGTGTTAGTTATCATCCCCAAGCATTAGAGGAACTTGTTCAACTTGAGAAGGTGGCTAAACTTGTAATCTCTCACAAAACCAGTCATGAAGGGCAGGGAGGGCGGGACACCCAGCTCCAGTCCTGGCCCGGCTCCTGACCCTGCTTCCGGAGTTCTGTTTCCGGCTGTGATTGCTATCCCCATCCCCAGATACGGCTCCAGCCCTCTTACCCCTGTCTGCATCCCCACCTCCCAGAGCTGAGGGCCTTCTCCTGGCCCAAGCTCTGTGGGGCAGAGGTAAGCTGTGGGGCGCAAGGTAAAAAGTTTGGGATCCACTGTATTAAGGCCTTCACTAGGGTCCTTTCTGGGGATGCCTTTTCCTTGACACTATTCCCGCAACTACTCAGAAGAGCATGGCACATTTCCCAGGCATAGCTTTTCAAACTGTGCCCTGTCTCACCTGTAATCAGACTTCAGACAAAAAGAAGCAGCGTTCTCCTGCCTTACATGAAAAGTCTGTTTCTCCAAGAAGAGGGAGGATCCTGGAAGAAGCAGCTCTGAGCAGTCCAATGAAATTCCAGCTGGAGATGGATGACAGGAGAGGGATCACTTGATGATTCCCTATTCTGTTCACTCCTGGGGCACCTGGCATTACCCACAAGACACTGGTGTAGATGGACCTTCGGTCTGACCCAGTAGGGCCATTCTTATGTTCAACTGAAATGAACAAAGGGTCTTACACACCCAGAGTTAATGTGAAGTTACCAAGGGAAAGGGGACTTGGAAGGTGGAAAGCAACAGCACCTGACAAACAGAGGCTAAGGACACCATCCCTACCCATTCTGGCTAATAAGTATTGGTAACCTCCATGAATTTATCTAGTTCTTTCTTGAACCCTGTTGAAGTCCTGGTCTTCACAACCTCCTCTGGCAAGGAGTTCCACATTGACAGTTGAAATATTTCCCTTGGGTCCGCAATTTTCTGAGTGTGTGTATAGAAAAAATTACCCCCTCCAAATAGATAAAGTCTGTTCAGGTACCAAACCACAACAATTTCAAGGACTAGCAGGGAAATTTAATTTATTTAAATTTAAAATACAAAATAAACTTTCATTGATGTAAAAGTGTGTTTACCTTCTCCTCCAATAGTCCACCCGAAATTGTAGCCACTGACCCCTTTCTTGAGTTAGATCTTGATCAGGCTCAAATTCCATTTGAAAAGATAACCAAACCTTTACATGTAAGCACCAAAACCCAACAAAATCCTGGATTGTTTACATAATCAACATCCAATCACCTTGAAAATATTATGAATTCTGGATAATAAATATGGGGAGGTTTTCCCCCAAAGTGCCTAAGGGATTTAGGAACTAAAGACGTATGGGAAGTCAATGAGGGGTTTATGACCCTGAATCCCGTAGGTGTGTAGCTAAGTCAATGGGAGTGACATTTTATCTAGCAAGGGAGGCAAAAGGGATGGTTACGGTGTTATCTGGGGACTTGGAGGACTACGTTCCATTTTGTGTTCTACCTAAGGCTTTCTGTGTGGCCTTGCGTAAGTCCCTTTGGGTATGTCTAGACCACATGCCTCTGCTGCTAGACAATATCGACCTCCCGTGGTTCGGCAAATTCTCGGATTTGCCACCAGTCAGGTCCCAAGAGTGCCAGATTACAGAGAGGTTCAATCTGTACCACTGTAAGGTGGTTGATGGCTGAAGTACTAAAGAGCTGGATTCTGTTCCTAGTTTTGCCACTGATTTGTCAGTGACCCCACCTCTGTTTCCTGTCCCGGGCGTATCTATTTACATTGTGAGATCTTTGTGGGAGAGACAATTTCTTACACCATGTTTCTATAGGCCTCTGCTCTCACCTAGTGCCCCAAGCTGCCACGATACTATGAATAATAAGACTGCTGCAAGTCTTTAACTTTTACCACTGTAACTGAAATGCTCATTAAGAAATAAAAGAAATGCAAAGCACAGAGCTCCAGGGCTGTATCTGCACGACGCGCTGTGGTTTGATTGATGAACACACAATTATGTTTATTTACGTAGCTTATTAAACAGTCAATTAGTCAAACAATTAACATAACCAGAATGCACAAAGTTTAAGATCAACTTAAACAGCAAAATAGGAAATTATTTTAAGAGCACTTACCTTTATAGTCATGTTATGATACGCAACAGTTTTAGCTGATCGTTTCTATGCAAGACATTATAATACAGTTTGAACAGAATGGATGGTTTCCCTTTTGTCTGTGCCGCGTGCTAGTTAATGAGAATTGATTTAAATAAAAAAATAATTTACATGTTCTTTATAAGATTTCATTGAATTTACACGGCCTGGAGCAAGCCACACTAATCATTACTATGTCATTGTGGCAAGCTAGCGAGAAATTAGATATAAAATCTCAGCAAAAACTATATATAATTACCATTAAAATGACTCGGGCATGAAAATTAATCAAATGGAGTTGGAAAAACATTCTTAGTCCTACCAAGAGTTGGAGGCCACAGTCTTTTTTGAACTTTTTTTGGATTATCTTTTTTCTTACTCCCTGAATGTGGCCATATTTTCAGAACACATACATGGAAAAATCCTTCATTGTTTTGTTACCGTATTTGGTAGAGAGTGTACTCACTTGTCCACAGTGAAATGATGGCTCCAATTGCAATGCCAGCCAGATTCCTGGGCATAATGGGTACATCTCTTTGTAAACATGGATCCTGATGTACCGAGTCAGCTTGTCCATCCTATGGTCTAACACGTCACGGTCCATCTACTTCAGTATTTTGTCTTTAACAGTGGGCAGAACTTGGTACTTCAGAGGAAGGTGCAAAAAACCAAAAATCAAATAAAAGACCTGTAGTAGGTAATCATGGAATGATCTGACACCTCTAGTTAGAGATCGGCTTGCATCGTAAAGCGTTTTTATTCAAATGTAGTTGCTGTTTTAATTCTGGATATCATTGTTATCCATATAAGTGTCGAATCCTTCTTTGAATCCTGCTAAGTTCCTGGAATCAAAAACATCCTGTGGTAATGAGTTCCACAGGTTAACAAACCCCTATCTGAGGGGAATGGGCATGGCACATGCTCACCAATCCTGGTTTTGCCCCACTCATTTTTGCTTTCATCTGGAGCAGTGCTCCACCTGGGCAAAAGAGCTGGAGAAGAATTGGGATGTGAAAGGGTGACCGGTGCCTGTTCTGGCTAGGCCTTCGCAGAGGTTCTGACACCTCATGCAGTTCAACATTTTCAAGAGGGGCCATCCTGCATCCTTCTCCTGCTCCGTCTCCTTAGCTGCTCACGCTGGCTGAGGAGCTTCATCCACTGCAAGGGAACCTGGGTTCCTAGCGGCATGGCGTGTGTCCCAGGCTTCAGTTTGCTCAAGGAGAAAAGAAGAATCTGTGTTGGTGGTGAAGGCCCTAGACTGGACTCACGATTTGGTTCAATTTCAAGCCCTTTTCCAGAATCCCTGTGTGACCTTATCACCTAACCTCTCTGGGACATAGTTACCCATCTGTAATATGAGGATAATAATATTACCTCCCCTACCTCCCCCCATTTCCCATCTTATCTATTAGACTGTAAGCTCTTTGGGGCAGAGACAGACTCTTACTGTATATCGGCACACATTTGCAATTGTCCGATGGGTTCGGCATGGCTTGTTGTGCACATTAAGACTAAGAGGGGACAGACTCGGGGGGGCAGTGTCTTTTAGATGAATGTCAGCTAATAAATGTATGATCTTCCTTTTCTCAGGTAAGCCAGTAATGATTGTGACGGAGTACATGGAGAATGGCTCTCTTGACACATTTCTAAAGGTAAGACTCGAAAGGCTCAGATGGTTTTTCTTGGAAGATGGTGGTGTTTTCTGTAAAGGTCATTCCCCCCCCGCTCCTCCACACCCCTGGGAAATGCTGCAAAGTGCTGGCCCCATGTTAGTGTTCGAGGCGGGAGTGGTCTTAGCTCTCCGCGAGGGCTCTGTGTTTCGACGGTGCCCAGGGCCGTGGTTCACTGCTTGGGCTCCTGGGTACTCCCACACTCCAAGTAAATACAATAATAACACAAAATAGAACATGTTCTTCTCCTTGCCGGGAGGAGTTCTGCTCGAAACAGCACCGGCTCTCAAGCCTCTCTCTATAGAGTTGCATTTTGGCGCCAAATGGCCCCGTGGAGTAAAGATGTAAGGGTATTTCTGATGGCGCTTTGTCAGCAGTGAGGATTAGGTCTCGTGGGCGAGGCTGCGTGTGATCTGTGTTGTTTACAACCTTCGTGCGGAGGGACAGTCGTAAGGGGGCTGCATACGGACATCAGTGTGTGCGCTGTAAGTGGTACGTTTGGTGTTGAGGTACCACTGTAAGTACTACGTTGGGCGATTCCCTCATCTGTTGTCTCAGCCAGGGCCGCCAATGGAGGTAACGGGGGCAGGGGAAAGGCTGCAGTTGCCCTGAGGCCTGGTGGTTTAAAAGGGCCTGTGGCTTTGGGTTGCCTCTGCTGTTACCATGGTAGCAGCTGTGGCCAGAGCTCTGGGCCCTTTAAATTGTTTTCAGAGCCCCGCCCTTTCCACCCATGGCCCCGCCCCTTCTGAAGGACCCAAGGCTGAGTCCCTCCTCCATTGCCCGGCAAAGTCTTGTCACCAGTCCTGGTCTCAGCTTAGTCTCTAAAGTCTCCAGACTATGATCCCTTTAGGACCTGCCTCTGGGCCAGAGCATCATGGTCTCATTCATTGTGAATTCCCCTATTTGCCTTCACATGGGACTTGCTTCTGAGTCTGTCATTTGTGCACATGTGTAATTCCGGCGTGAGGAACATAGCAAGCTGCATTTGATCCCCTCCTCCCCCTTGTCTTTGCAGAAGAACGATGGGCAATTCACAGTCATTCAGCTGGTTGGGATGTTGAGAGGCATTGCGTCGGGGATGAAGTACCTGTCCGACATGGGCTACGTGCATAGAGACCTCGCTGCCAGAAATATCCTCATCAACAGCAACTTAGTGTGCAAGGTGTCTGACTTCGGCCTGTCCCGAGTCCTCGAGGACGACCCTGAAGCAGCATACACCACAAGGGTAGGTTCTGGGGACACTGGACCATTGAACAAAAGGACATTCTGGAGGCGGCCAAGTGGGATTTTCAGAAGAGCTCATGCTCAGGGTTGGGCCGAAGCAGGAGCGGTTGGGTGTTGAGCATTTTGAAAACGGGGCTGTACATTGTGACAAACAATAACAACAACACAAAACAAAGCTGCACGCAGAAGTGGGAAGGTGTGGGGAGAGTCTGTAGGGGGGCTCGGTGCTGGACAGATTTCAGATGCCTTGTGTTTTGTAACACAAACTGCACCCAGTTCCCAGGATAGATGTAACTTGGTGAGAAACGAGGTGATGCAGCTGAGATTTTTACAACACTAGGCCAATCATCTGGTCTCCCCCTTTCTTATGTAGGCTTCTGTCCTACAATCAACTTTGCATTCACGGGGAGCCCTGTTGATTTCAGTGGCCAACCTACCTGGATGCAACTGCAGGACCGAGAGCAAAGATCTGTAAAATAAAATCCAGCCTCCTGCCCTATAATGTGCATGAGGTTCACATTTGCCCAGAGTCGCCCAGAGACTTTTAGGTGTTTGCTCCTTCCCCATTTGCTCTCACGACTCATGAAAGTTCGTTGCATCGGTTGTTTGGCTTTTTTTCCCTACTCACTGGTACAATCTAGTGAAGATGTGACTCCTAAATGTGTTCCAGCATGCCAATGAAATTTAAACAGCCCTACGGGTCAGCCAATTAATAGCCAGCTACAAACGCTTATGAACTGAGAGTATTTCGAGAGGGCCCTCATGCTGTGAGACTTGCCTTAAAATTCTCTGTCTCTTCCCACCATCCTACAGCAACAGAAAAAAAAAATCTCCCTTGAGGGTCTAAGAAATGTTGCTTTTCTCTCCCCTCGCCCCTTTGATTCTTTTTTTTCACACAAGGGAGGGAAGATCCCCATCAGATGGACAGCCCCAGAAGCCATCGCCTTCCGCAAATTCACCTCAGCCAGTGATGTCTGGAGCTATGGGATAGTGATGTGGGAAGTAGTGTCCTATGGAGAGAGACCCTACTGGGAGATGACCAATCAAGATGTAAGTTTTTGCCAACGCTACTGCATGACAGATCTCTTGCTCTCAGTGCGTGTTGGGCCTCTGGTCTGAAAGGGACAGCTGCTTTGAAAAGCCCCGCGAAACGATTTTGCTTTCCCCCTGAAATTTCTGTTCTTGAATCTCGTTTTATGCCGTCGACATGGAATAAAAACTGGCTGTAGTGAAAACTTGGCAGGATACTGTAGTGCCATTGGTGCTGTTATCACCACAGTCCATCAGGGTTATGTTTAAAGATGAAGGTCTGCCAAAGGATGCATGTCGATAAATGGCAGAATTTCAGCTACATTTACAAACTCCAGTCAGCTATACCTTAAGCGTTTTGTTTTCCATTTTTGTTTTGTTTAAAATTTCCTGGGAATATATCTGAGTTTATTACAAAAATGAGTAAAAATCAGTATAAAAAAGTCAACATTTGCAGTTTTCTGGGTAACTATTGAGGGTAGCATTGTGGGACAGAAATAGAGGGGGAAAGTAACACACAGATAAACGTATGAGCATTTAAAATAAAAACCATTTTTTGATGTACACAAAAACTGTACACAAACAGTACGTACAAATATGCATCTTCCACTACATCACCTTACTTTAACAGCCAGCCCCACATTTACACTTAGACTAATTTATTAGTAACATTAAGACATCTCCCTAATATAATCTATTGGAGTTTCTTAACATAATCAGTATTTCCATGTCCTTGAATGGTTCAAAATTCAGGGGGGAAATCTGTAGAATCTTGCTATTTTTTTTAAACAAGGGGAATTTTCAATAAAAATCAGTAAAAAAGGAAAACAAAGGTCCCTAGGTATAGCTTAATCTTAGAGATCTGTCCTTATTAGTAAGGCCTCGTGTACTGTGGGCCATCAAACTAAGATATGCAACTTCAGCTGTACGAATAGTGTAGCTGAAGCTGACGTACTTAGATCTATACTTACCGTGGTGTCTTCGCTGTGGTGAGTCAATGGCAGATGCTCTCCCGTCGATTTTGCCTGTGCTTCTGGTTCTGGTGGAGTAATGGAGTTGATAGGAGAGTGCTCGGTGGTTGATTTATTGTGTCTATACTAGACCTGATCAATCAACCCCCGCTGGATCGAACTGTTCGATCCGGCAGGCAGTGTACACATGCCTTAAGGGCTTGCTTCCTTGAGTGAATGGATGGAGCTCTTCACCTAGATTCTCTTCCTGGCTCTGCTGATCTTGAGCATCATCCTCATCTCTCTTTCCCCTCCGATGCTTTGTCTTGCCTGCTTTTAAGAGCTTGCAGTCTAAAGAAGGATGGTCTCTCGTCATACATAGGTACAGTGGTTAGCACCACAGGGCCTTACACACTTAGCTAGGGCTATATGTACTAGTGACATGGTAATCTCTGTGGAGTTGGCACTGCCTTTGTGCTCTGTGTCCCCAGCACCCAGCACAATGGGGTGCTCTTCCGTGGTTAGAGTTCCTAGGAACTCTGCACAGGAGTGAACACCGTATGCAGCCCAGACAGTGGGTGAGGTCCTCAGGTAATGCCTTATTGGCTTTGCTGATGCTGTGCTGATTTAATCCAGTATATAGTCAACAGAGGGGGTGGGGTAGTATTCAGTGAAGATAAAAACAATTAAATGAAATGGGATATGGTGCAATTAATCCATTTGATGAATAGACAGACTATGCGTCTAATTTGCATTGGGAAAATAAATGATTTTATATTAAGAAGCGGTAGCAGCAGTTTTGCTGTGTGCTGTTTTCCTCTTTGGCCTCAGTAAGTTATTTTAAAATAAGCAGTGTGCCCTGCCTCAATCTCTCCACCCCCTCCCGCCTGCAGGTTGGACCACGCAGGGGTTCTGCATCCGTAATAGCTTGCAGTCCCGTTATTAATGGCTGGAGGGTAATGCACAGACACAGCGGGGGCCTTTCCCGACATTTGCAAGCGGCACTTAACCTCATCTTTAAAAAGTGCTCTGGACCCCCAAGGAGAGGCAGATTTTCAGACGGACTCAGCTTCCGTTTAGGTATTTAGCTAAAGGAAACGGGTTGTCAAGACTGGCCTGCCCCCAACATGATCCTCAAAAGGAGCTGCTGGTGGCTGAGTTCTTTTAAAAATTTGGCCGGGTCACTTAAGTGCCTGAGAGCTGAGCTTTGTGTGAAATCTGGCCTTACAAGATTCCCACCATGGTCTTGTTTGGGTAGGGGCTGGCCACTTCAATGCTAGACTATTCCTCATGACTCTGCTTTCTTAGAATCTGGGAATGTTTCATGAGTTAGATGTTTGGCCTCTTTCAGGCATATGATTTTCAGTCAATAGCAAATTTCCATTTCCTAGCACAGCGAGTGGACGGAATAGGATTCAAAGCTGGCTGTGCCATATTTGTTTGAATGGGACGGTGTTGCTTTTAGGGCCAGTGTTGTAGGCCATGCTGGGTCCTGTCCTCCCTCCAAGCCAGGATAATCACTTCAGGGAAATCTGGGAAACATCATTCATAGAGTCCCCTTTGAATTATGCCCTGGTCTGAGTCCCATAGCCCAGGTGAAAGAACTGGACGCCATTCATCCACAGATCCTCCCCGATACAAGGGGCCCCACTGGAGGCATCCCATTCAAATTCCCCATGCCCACTCTTTTCCTACACGTCCCTGGACAGCACCAAAAGCAGAAGCTAGTCTTCAAAGGGAGCTCTAAAGGGGCCTCATAACAGCTCCTCTGGCGCTAGGAACCTTGTGAGACAGGTTGGGAAAACTCTAGCTGAGACCAGTGGGTTTGTTATCACGGCCCCTTTCCACCCACTCCATCTTTGCAGAGACTTCACGTGGGCAAAACTCATGAGAACAGAACATACGACCATCAGATGGTCCATCAAGCCAAGTATTCTGTCTTCTGATAATGGCCCATACCAGGCACCCCAGAGAGAACAGAACAGGAAATCCTGTGATCCATTTCCATTCCCAGCTTCTGACAAACGGAGGCTAGGACACCATTCCTGCCCATCCTGGTTAATAGCCATTGATGGATCTACCCTCCATGAATGTATCTAGCGCTTTTTTGAATCCTGTTATAGTCTTGGCCTCCTCTGGCAAGGAGTTCCACAGGTTGACTGTACTTTCTTGCATTTGTGTTGAACCTGCTACCTGCTAATATCATTTGGTGATCCCTAGTAACTCCCTTCTTCCGTGGCCGTAACCACATCCCAACACACAGAGGGGAATGTTGTCCACTTGGCATTAGCAGTTACCTGAACCATGAAAAGTTCTTTTGGAGATTCCTGCTTCTTCCTTATTTTATCTAGCACCACTTTCACCATCATAAGCAACAGTGTGATCACTTGCTACATGGTGCATTCAATCATGTCTGTCCTCCAGCATCCCAGCAAAGAAGGGCCTCTACAGCTCTGACCAAAAGGGCAGAGAAAAGCATTCCACTGGTTGCACACCTGTGCTGTTTTCTTGAGTCAGAGCAGCCATCCCACAGCTACCTTACTCAAAGGCAATTTACCAGGGAGATGCTTCCTATCCCAATCTAGTACAGAAACGTTCTGCCAGGCCCAGTGCAGCAATGTGGGTCCCTACTTTGTCTCCTCTTCCATTGCAGTAAGCTAAGAACTAAGATTCAAGGTGGAGTCAGCCAGATAACGCTCCACTGCCAGCGGAATCCCTCTTGTGCATTTTCTAGACCCTTTATTTAAAAAAAAGAAAATTAATTTAGCAGCATCCTTTTGGACAGTGCATGGATTTCACAAATGCATCCTCAAAAGGATGCACGTGAGTCTGGTTCCTCCCAATAGAGAATTAATAAGAGTTTTAGCTCTTGCAATTAGCATTGGTTCCTGTCCAAGGTTTGCTTGGATTACCTCTGTGCCTGTATTACATCTGCTTGGCAACTTCATCTAAACAAGCAAATTTAATTCCAGGGTCTTCCCCGCTATGACATGGGACTGTTTCCAAAGTGTTTTCTGACTCCCCTTTTCCATACACTCAACTCCTGCCTCAGTTGGCCAAGAGTCAGATATTTCTGCTATCGATGGTGGCTGTAATATGGTCAACCATGACGTTTCGATTGCATGGATTTCAATTCTTGAAAGAGCTCCTGTCCTCCTCCTTCGGTCTGTGATTTATAATTGCAGCCAGTTAAAACACATTGTTTGCAAATCCAGTCAGTGGTTTGCTAAAAATTTCTCCTAAGTTGTAATCCCGGTTGTTTTGTCCATGGTAACAGCAGTACAGGCAGACTCAATATGGGCAATCGTCATTTCGAAGGCTTCAAATCAAGTGTTTAAATCAAACTTGGGTGTCTTTCTAAAAAAAACATGCTTTGATTTGAAAGAAGAGGTCTCTTGCACAATCACTGTGCATTGCTGTCATGTCTGTCCACACCGAAGGAGACAAGAAAGCACGCATTTTTCACCGCTGTTTTAGATACAGAGCCATATTACGAAAACATCATACTTTTCCACATTTGCATTTAAAATCAATGGGTTTTAATCCCCCTCTGCTTTTCAATGGCCGTGTACCATCTTGCCAGCATTTTCATTTCCTGGCAGAAATTTGTACACAATAACAAATGACTAGACCCCGCCATTCTTGAATGATACATGAGGTGGCCATGCTGCCTAAGCCTGGAATCTATTCATCATTTAGCATTCAAAGTCTGGTTTGAAATAAAAGTGGACTTTTATTGTTGCAAAACAAATGTGCGATCCAGCATAGGCCTTTTCATTAAAAAAATATATTTTCTATTCTGAGAAATTGCTAGACAGAGCATATGCTGCAGTTCTCAGAATTCAAGAACAGATAAAAGATGGTTAAAAGGAGGAGGGGGGAAAATTGTTCTCCTTGGCCTCTGAGGATAGGACAAGAAGCAATGGGCTCACATTTCAGCAAGGGAGATTGGACATTAGGAAAAAACTTCCTACCTGTCAGGGTGGTGAAACACTGGAATAAATTGCCTAGGGAGGTTGTGGAATCTCCATCACTGGAGCTAGTTAGGAGCAGGTTGGATAGACCATCCCTGACAGATGTGTAGACGGTGCTTGGTCCTGCCGTGAGGGCAAGGGACTGGACTTGATGACCTCTCGAGGTCCCTTCCAGTTTTATGATTCTGTAAATGTGAAGGAATACAGACTCTCATCTGGTGTAAACTGGGATAAATCCATTCACTCTGATCATGCCATTGCTTGGCTCCCCACTGGAGTTCTGGCAACGTATACTAGCTGGAACTCAGGTCTGTTGCCTCTGGAAATTTACGACAGCTGGGGATCTGGCCCATTAACCTCAGGGATTCAATGGTAATTTACACCCGCTGAGGATCTTTGTCAAATTTGTGAGCATGAATGGAAACGATTTTCACCCCTTCTTTTCCTGATTATTAACAGTAACTGGGGCAGTGACCTGTTTGGCAGAGATTTGTGTTGCATTGTGGGGAGAGACAGCAGGCGATTTGATGGCCATGCAGCATTTTAGTGAAAACAATTTGTATTTGCCCAAGTTAAAAAAGCCCACCCTCTGGTTTTGTCTCCCCTAGGTGATAAAAGCGGTGGAGGAGGGCTATCGCTTGCCAAGTCCCATGGACTGCCCGGCGGCTCTTTACCAGCTAATGCTCGACTGCTGGCAGAAGGACCGGAACAGCAGGCCTAAGTTTGATGAAATCGTCAGCATGTTGGACAAGCTCATCCGTAACCCCAGCAGCCTGAAGACCTTGGTTAATGCGTCGAGCAGGTATCCATGAGGGCCAACGCTTTTTCTCCATGCATGATTCATGGCTTTGCGCCTTGGCACTGAAATAGCACTCGCTGTATGGTCTGGGCAGCCCCTGGCGGAGGTACCACAAGCTTCATCGTGTCCAGAAGAGTTTTCCCAAGTCGGCTCTTTCTGTTTAGATTGGCAGCTCCATGAGCAATTCGGTCACATTACAAAGGCATCCACACTGAAATTATTGTCTTGGGGAAGCTTGACTAGCAGCTCTCTGTAGTGCGATACAATGGATTTACACCCAGGACAGGGAGAGCAGGCTGTAGCCCATAACGTATATCAGTAACATCACTCAAATTGTCTGTTGACTTGATACTGGTAATAGAGGAAAGAAATCCTCAATGGCAAATTGTGAGGACTACAGGTTGAACCTCCCTAGTCCGGCACTCTCTGGTCTGGCAACATCCGTGGTCCAGGATGATTTTAATTAACCGGATGTCCACTTAGCATGGGTGGGGCTAAGTTTCTCGTGGCCCCATAAAGTTTGTTTTCAGCCACCAGACAGGGCAGGGCCTTGGGAATGTAGAGGTGGGTACAGGAGGAAAGGGGTGGTGCAAGAGTGAGGAGTGGGTGGTGAAGAGGGGTTCAGGGTGGAGGGGGAGTCCCATCTGGCACAGGTCTTTTTTCTCCTCAAAGCTTCCCCTCCCCCAAGCCAACAGGTGCATTTTCTCTCCCCTCAGACCTCACCTGGCCACCAGGGGTGTTTTCTCTCTCCCCCAAGTCTCCTCCTGTCACCAGGGGCCTTTCTTGTCCCCCACCTCCTGGCACTGCAGCCAAGGGTCAGGAGGGGCGAAAGGGTTCGGGGCTGCTTACTTGGTGTGCTGGCTGGCAAGATGGCGGAGCCCAGCCTTGCTGGCCTGTCCCTTGGTGGTGTGGCTGGAGCCAGTGGACACTCTGCCAGGTTAGCTCTCCCCGAGGGCTCATTGCCCTAGTGGCCACTCTCATATTGTGTCCCTCCAAACATCAGCCCCTCCCTTTGCATGTTACGGAAACCAGTCCCTTTCCTGGCACTTCCAGTTTTCCTGTCACAACCAAATCCTGATCTTGCTTTGAGTTAAGAGAAGAGGAAGCAGCCTACCAAATGGGGTGGCCTTAGCTCTTACCGCTTAGGAGGAGTTCTTGAACAAACAGACTTGCAGACAGACACACAGACAAAATCTAATCTATAGCAAAAGAGATTAAAAATTCCCCACATAGGAGGGGAACCAGTAACATTACAATGTGTGCACAGCAGTAGATGCCTCATGGCACAAGTACTGAAAATCCACTTCTTTGCCTGATTAGTAAGGAAGTTTGAATCCCCTCTGAAATATGCAAAATATTATGTGAAAACATTATGCTGTTGTTACTGGCAATATTAACATTTTATTGGCCCCTTCAGTATAGCCATTAAGTAAATAAATAGTACTAACATGTTCATAAAATATATGAAGACTCCTGAAGTGCTAACTAATATAATATCCTGGATTGCCTTCCAGTCAGGTATATTAGAACCAAGTTTACATATTTAAGGCTCAATCTTGCAAATATCTGTGGATTGCATTCCCCACAGATGTATTATTATTAGGTGATGTGGCTTAGTGAATAGATCACTAAACTGGTCTTGGGTCCCAACCGGAGCTCCCCTGGGTGACTTCAGGAAAATCCCTTCACCACTCTGAGCCTCATTTTTCCCCATCTGTAATATGGGAATAATGAGACTGGCCTCCTTTGTAGAACACTGTGAGCTCTACTATTGAAAAGAGCTGTGTAAGAGCTAGTATTGTACTGTATTTCGTCACCGTATTACCTAGTGACCCATGCAGAATGGAGCCCGACTGTGACAGATAGTCCTGTTGACATCCATGGAACAATTCCCATGACCTAAGCTACTTGAATCATAGGCCAAGTTTCCGATTTTTTTTTAATGGGTGCCTACAGACAATCTCCTAAATCATATCCTGATGGAATCAACTGCTGAAATCAACAGGAGCGGAGCAGTTTGGAGACTCTAGTCCAACGTCGCAGGATCAAATATTTACATTCTGATCACAGACTGGTGTATATATCCAGCACTAGGGAATATGATTTGTATTTATCTCCCTACTCCAGACATGCGTAGCAATAGATTTTGGCTTCTAGGCTCTGGACACTTTGATTCAGGAGAAGGAAAATAGAATGGTGGAAGCAAAACTTAGGTCCTGAAGGTATGCAGTCTCCTGCCATTTACTGCTAGGGGCTCCAAGCACAGAGAGAGACAGTCTCCGTTCAAATGAGCAGGATCACCGAAGCAGAAGAAAGGTGCAAAGATGAATGCTGCAACGAATAAAGCAAACCGATAAAGACGCTGGTTGCAATCTGCAAATTCTTGCATCTGATTTATGATACTTTCCTCTTTTCTTTTTGCTGGTAAAATAGTTTTAAAATGTAGGTGTTTCAAAAGCTTTCAGCACTGGGCTAGCTGTTCACACCAAAGTCAGAGGCACGACTCCCATTGAGGGGAGCAGTTAGACCCTTTAACGCTCGATGTAATTAAGGGCACAGATATACAAGTCGAACCTCTCTAGTCCGGCACTCTGGTCTAGCAACCTCCGTGGTCTGGCATGATCTTAGTTATCGAGATGTCCGCTTATAGGTGTGGCCAAGTTTCCTGAGGTCCCAGAAAGTTTGTTTGCAGCCACCAGTCCTGGATCTCAATGCTCAGTCCTGTTATTTAGCTCTAATGTATCCCTAAATGTCCTCTAAGAGCCCAGCAAGCAGTGGAAGCGTTGGTAATGCCTAAATGCCATCGTGGCCCCTTTTAGAGCTGCGTGTTCCAAGCGGGCTTCCGTCTGGAGCCCAGCCGCCCCGGGAGAAGAGGTGCCGGTACGCCCGAGGGGATTGCAATTCATGTAAGTTATACAGGGAAAATAGGTGCCGGTACGCTGTCAGAGGGCGTACCATCACAAAAAAAGCACTGCTGCTAGACAATGTTGACCTCCCATCGTCCGGAAAATTCTCTTGTTCGGAACCAGTCAGGTCCCGAGGGTGCTGGACTAGAGAGGTTCAAGCTGTGTAACAAAAGGCTCATCTTTAGAATCATAGACTCATAGAACACTAGAACTGGAAGGGACCTCGAGAGGTCATCCAGTCCAGTCCCCTGCTGTGAGTGAATGCTAGCTGCTGGGTACATCTTCCAACTGCTCTCTTTTGTTTGTTTTAGAGTGTCCAATTTATTAGTGGAACACAGCCCCCTGGGAAGTGGTGCCTACAGATCAGTAGGGGACTGGCTGGAAGCCATCAAAATGGGACGGTACACAGAGATCTTCATGGAAAATGGATACAGTTCGATGGATTCCGTGGCTCAGGTGACCTTGGAGTGAGTAGTTTTCTCGTCATTTTCACCTGCTTGGCCGGAGGTGGGGAGAAGACAGATCGGTTTACATGCAGTACAGAGATGGCAGGGTGGTGGGGGGGAGGGAAGAAGGGAAGCAATTAACTGTTGTGCACAGTCAGCAGCTCCCGAGGAAGGCTCATCTGTTATAGCCTGTGTCGATGATAACAAATGCATGAGAGGGTTGAACTTACGGTCACGGTGCTTGCTGCCAATACCTTGGCTCCTTCCCTCAAATAAATTCACACTTGAGTTTGAGTAACTGACAAACCATTCGCTGGCAGAAGAGCAATGGGATTATTATGGGCTACTTTTAAAAAAAAACCACCCAAGTTCTGTTGCTGGCAGAGTTGTATACAAGTAAATATAGGGGGTCATTCACCGTGCTTTCACGCTGGTGTGACTGGCCTCAGTGGAGTTATTCCTCCCTAGCATCAGCAGAAGGGGAAAGTCGGGCACAGGAAGTGATGTCATATTAGAGGATTTTACCTAGAAATACAGTGAGGCACAATTGATGGGGCTGATTCAGCACCGGCGACAAACTAGAAAACATCAGTCAAATCTGGGTCTGGGTAAATAAATACCCACGGCTGGATTGTCTGGTCTGTATCCTGGTGGTGTAAAGAGGTCTTAACTTGGCCATAAACTATGTTTACCCTCTCAAAGGTCGGAGTGTAAATGAGAACCAGGCCCAGGGCATGCGCGGAAAACAGCCAGTCCAAAACAAATCAGTTAGTCGGAGAATTATGATCTCTTGTACAATTACTGGTTCAATCTGCATCATGTAGAATGTGGTGAGATCAGCTCCAGAGCCTATGCTAGAGCCCGACGTACGAGTCCCTCCGGTGTCTGAGTTCTGCAGCTCAAAAGAAGCTGTCTCCACCCTGCAGAAATAGGCCCCGGGTGAACAATGTAGAGGCCCTTTTATGTGTGCATGGGCCTACTTCTGAGATCAACCAGAACTGCTCAGAATGAATCCACGGCACTATAGTCCTGCGGTCAATGCCTAGGGCTATTCGTGACCTGGGTGCTGCTTTTTTAAAAACGGCCTGTGCCGTGTGTAGCGAGGGCTATGCCTTACTGAAAAACAAGCACAGCGAGTGTGTTTCCATCTGGATTACCCTCAAGGCAGGCGATCACAGCTGCTGAATTAGAATGCAAAGGGACCAGACGGATAGACAGACCCACACCGAGCTAATATGCCCATTGCAGCAATTTCAAGTAATAAGAAAAACACCCTGCTGTCTCCGATCCCTCATGAGTTTCCTGCCCCGAACCTGGAACAGGAACTCAGTGTTGCTCAATAGAATTCACCCCGCAGGGCACTAAATGCCCCCACAAGGGAGGTGGAAATGGAAGCCTCCCTGAGATTTAAAAGAGCACGAATGGGCAGAAGTCAAAAAGTAACGGCCTCTCTGCCGGTTACAGTCCACAGTCCCCATTTGCTATCCCTGCAGTCTCAAACCCCGCTCCTGTTTAATTCCCTGCCCTGTGAGGCTGCATCCGCCGCCTTTGTATTGGATTGTTTTATTTCTGTAGCCCCCTGGGAGCCCCAGTCAAGGGTCAGGTTCTGGGGGCGGGACTAGACCACCTCCCGATGTCCCTGCCATCCCGACGTTTCTGCAATGCTGGGTTGATTCCGTTGTGCCGTACAGATGCAGATCAAAGACGACTGTTCCTGCCCCAGAGAGCTCACAATCTGTGTGGCAGGACATGCCAACAGCATCAAACAGCAAGGGGGCAGGGAGCAGAGAACGATAAGGCAGCAAAATGCAGAGAGTGGGGCAAAAAATGGAATCAGTTATAATTGCCTAGGTCTAAAGCTAAGCTCCCACCTAAAGCTTTCAGGTGTGGAGATTTCCCCACTTGCTAAACCCACAATCCCAAGATACCACCCTCTCACTGCCCCTGCATTCCCCCCACTCACCATGTTATTCCATATTTCCTCAACATTGTTTCATATGAAATGGATGTAAAACCCCATCCCGCGTTGGTTGGTATGTGCACCTAATCAGGGTTTAGTTCATCAGAAATGTTTGATCACCTCTAAATGATTACATGGTCACTGCCCACTCCAACGTTTATTAAATGAGCTAGGTAGTTCTGTGCCCAGCAGTAATTATCTGTGAATAGAAAATCAACACAATCATTGAAGTCTGTCTAGTTTTAATTTGCTGAACCATGTTTGTGTCTCCGTCCTCCCCAAATTCTCTGTGCTCTTTCCCCATGTGTCTTTCTCTTCTCCCTGCTGTGTGTATGTTGCTCGCTTGTAAGGCCTGCTTTTGTGACCTTGAGGCCAACAGGAGTTTTGCCAAAGACTTCACTGAGTGCACCATCCAGACCATAGGGCTGATCGGAAGATGTGTTTCATTTTATATGAAAAATGTCAATGATTTTCTTTAAATCATGTTGTGGAATTTTTCAACAAATCTGCAACGTTTTACTCGGGTGGAGATTTCCTCCCAAAAATTCCCATTGTTTTGGAGAAAAGTTTCGGCCGAACATTTTCTCCTGGTTCCACCTTTGGCCATCACAGGGTCTCTCAAACCCCTGCACGTTTTCCTCACATCTCCTTGCTGCATGAAACGTTTTCCTGCTCAGATCCCCCCTTGCTCTGTGTGATTGCTATCTCTCCTTTGATCTGATCCCTTTCCTCTCTTGTGTTTCCTTTTACCTCTTCTCCTTTGCCCTTTATTTCCCTTCCCCTTTCACTGCTTTCCCTCTGAATCTGTTCCCTTTCTTTACTTCTTGTTCTCTGCTTACCCCGTCTTCTACTTTTCCTTTCCCCTCTTCCCTGCTTCTGCTTCCTCCTTGCTCCTCTCTTCCATTCCCTTGCTGTCCCTCCCATCTTTCCCCATCCTGGTTCAGCTCCTCCGTTCTGTGCCTCTGCCCTTCTCCACTTCACCGCTGCTGCAAGCAGAGATGCCAGAAATTAACAAGATCGATGGAGCACCGTTGCTTCAATAGATCTCACAGACACCTTGTTAAATTCATTAGCTGTTCTGCTGGGGCATAGCAGCACAGGGCACAGAAGCTGAGGTTAGAAGAATGTGCCAGGGCATCTGACAGATGCAAACCAGCCCTATCCAACAACCCCTGAGTAGAGAGGATCTGATGCTTCATGGATCACTCTGGGAAATGTTCCTTTGTGCGTGGCAGCCTTTATCTCCTCTATTCCTGCGTTTCTCTCTTCTCGTTCCTGAAAATGGTGACGTGAAAACAGACCAGCGGGTGAAATGCTGTCCTGCACCAACATTTCCTCAGCACGTGGAAGCTCGGGAAACCAATTGTGGCTGTCTTAATTCCTCAGTGAGGCCAGATCTACCCTGTGGTGCAAAGTCGAACTAAAATGAACAACTCCAGCTATGAGAATAGCATAGCTGGAGTCGACCTGGCTTAGTTCAACTTACTGCGGCATCTCTTCTGCAGATGGTCACTGGGAGAAATTCTCCCATCGACTTTCCCTACTCCTCATTACCCAGTGGAGTACTGGAGTCAACAGGAGCATGATCAGCAATTGATTTAGCACGTCTTTACTAGACCCGCTAAATCAATCCCTCGGTATCGATCTTTGAAGCTGTCGATTTAGCAGCACCGATTTTCCAGTAAGTATAGACGAGGCCTGAGTTTATAGCCATCTGGGAGATTCTCTAAACTCTGATAGCTGATACCTGTACTAACACTGTGTTGGGATGAGGCAGCGGCAGGGTATGTTGTCCATTTACTGGCACTGCCACAATGAGTTTCTTCTCAGCTGGCCAAATCCAGCTGTTTTGAAAACCCTTCACAACCCCGGAGCAGCACAAAGGGACTGGAACCCCTGAGGGTATCTAGCAATTTTTCGATTCAATTTCCTCTGTTTAAAACTTTTTTAACTGGAAAGAAAGATCCATGTTCTATTCCAAAGTCATGGTTTTGTGAATATCAACTCCTGAGCATTCTTCCGAGATGTAATGATATATTTCAAACGATATCCATACTGCTCCTCCATATGTTCGTTAAAGTCCCAATGGTTCAGCCCTTAAACAAAATAGTGAGCCCTTTCTCATGCATATAACTCCAGTGAAGTCAGTGAGAGTATGAGCCTGTTGGCTTGAGAACCAACATGAATAAGGCTTACCCAGCTGAGTCCTAAGAACTATCCGTGGTGTGCTATTAATTTATAAACAGAACTCGCCATTAAAATCAATGGGGAATTTTCTTTAAAATTTTTAATTTTCTTTAAAATTGAATGCATACTATTACAATGCTACAGTACAGCGTATGCTATATAGTTCTATGAGCAAGATCCTCACCTGGTATAAATTGGCAAAGGTCCCATGATGTCAGTGTAACTACACTAGTTTATGCCAGTGGAGGATCTGGCCCCATCTATGTATTTTTGTGAGCCAATAAGAGGCAGGGAATCTACAGTGCCCTCAAATGTAGGTTCTTCCACATGGGAAGGTGGGTTCTGAGACGGCTTCTGTCATTGAACAGTCTCACTTTCCAGTGAGAATACACGCTACCTTGGTTTGGTCAGATAATCTGCACTCGAGTTAATAGTGTTCCCGAGACAATTATAACAGGCTAATGGGGGGGCGGGGGAAGGAGGGAATCAACTAGAAACAAAGCAAAACCCTAAAAGCACAAAGGGCTCCTCCTTAGCTGATGTAAATTAGTAAACCTCCGTTGCCTCCAAAATGAAAATTGTCAAAGACTGAGATGAGATCCTAAGCTGGCATCAATCAACCTTTACTCCTTTGAAGTGAACAAAGCTAGGCTGAATGACACCAGCTGAGCCTTGAATAAGGAAAGAAATGCTTTTCTGGCTATTAATGTGGATCCATCCCGTCATTTGATAGGTCTTTTAACTGTTCCTGGAGGGAAAATGAACTTGGAAACACAGTGTTCTCTGTTGGTTAAAAATGTTTTTTTTCCCCATCCAAGGGGACAACAGAATATTTTGTACAGTGCAAATAAAAATTCGGATTAAATGTTTTATGTCATTGTCAATGTAGGCAACTGTTCAATATATCACAGAGCTGGGACTTGGGGGGATCCGGTGACAAGAAGAACATTTGAAAGTAGTTTTCATTCTCCAAATGACACCAGTAAAACATCCTCTAAAATGTATGAGGTCTGAGTAAGACTGTAGATTGAAAATGTAACCCATATGGGATACAACAGTGGAGGTTAAATGGAAAGAGGAGGACTGGACTAGCCTTGCCCAATAATGCAGAATGATATTATTGAGATTAAAAAAGCGAACTGTTCTACGTTCCAATACAAATATATATACAGCTCCCTCAAACTCTGTGGCCAACATTTTCAAAAGTGACTAGTGAGTTTGGATGCCCAACTAGAGTCCTCCTGAAAGGGCCTAATCTTCAGAGAACAGCTACTCAGCGCTTTCTGAAGACCAGGCCTTTCTAAAGACATCTCAAGTTGGACATCCAAAAAAGGAAGCCCCTGAAATCTCTGATGATGTTTGAAACGCCTGTTCTATCGTCTCACCAAATAAAAATCCCAACTGCCCCCCATGCCAGGTTGACATGAATCCCTGTGTCCCACAAATGACTCCCGGGTAGCTACAAATGATGGAAAACGAAAGGGCTAAAGGGAATATCACCCCAAGTCCCGAGCTCTGCTTGCGTAAGCAAAGACCTGATAATGCATGTGTTCAAAGAGTGATGTCTACATGTAGTTCTGATTCTTGCAAAGGGATGAATCACCTTGTGAAAGGTGGACCCTCACCCACCACTCCCTGTTTCCAACGGGATCTCAGACTTGAAGGAAAGCGTGCCGCTTGGAGAAGGCCTACTCTTTAGACTTGTGCGCCAGCTAGTGACTTTGAGTGTGTCTGCTGCTTTCATTGAACAGCAAGAATAACCTTACCAGGACACCACTCAAGACTAGATAGACCATGACTTGACTCTCAATCTGGTACTTAACCGGACCGATTACTATCAACATGTGGACTACTATCCCATGCCTTTTGGAAAACGTGTACTTGCTGAAACTCAGGACAGCCGGTGGTGTGTTATTAATGGAACATCTATGAATCTTTGTAATGTTATGTGTTGTGCTGCTTTGCATTGTACATTTTCGTATAAAATAAAATAAATTATTATTTTCTAAATCGAATGGCAAATATTCAAGGATTCACCTGCTCCTGCGGCTTATTCTTACCCTAAAATCTCAATCCTCACTTGTGACATCATGATTATTTGCAGAGGAACTAGCCCTGAGCTTGTGATGGTGCAGGAGAGGAATAATGGACAAGAGCAGATGAACTCTTAGAAAGCAAAGACGCTCATTTCAGGCACAAGTTTCTAGCAAGTGGGTGTCTAAATCCCTTAGCATCCTCTGAAAAACCCAGCCTAAGGGCCCAATCCATCCACTCTCACTCAAGCTGAGTCGAACCTTGAGCCGTCCTGTTGATTTCCATAGGACTAAGACAGTGCAGGGCCTGGGTAAGAGTGTCAGAATCTGGCGCTAAAATGGGACGTGGAATACAGCTTATCTATGGGGCCAAGTTGTGAGATGCTAGGTGCTCAGCATTTCTGGAAATCTGCCGACTCGCCTTAGGTGCACGAGTAGAAACTGAGCTCTTTTGCAGAAAGGTGCCCTGGGTCTGAAAATCTGGTCCATGGTGTATAAACCGAGCTGTCTCTCAATAAAGAGCTTTAAATATTTTTCTTGCCCAGTCTTTAACCATAAGAATTCAACTAACGAATGCCTAAGGGGATAGCCCAGTTAAAGAGACCACCGCATTGTCATTTGGCGTGGCTGTCCTCCGTTCAACTGTGTCATCCTCTTCTTTGCGCCTGTCTCTGAATTAGGTACTGCGTGTCAATCAGTGGAACACAATAAGGACCATCTCTCCAAGAAGAAGAGAAGGTGACTGACTTGTAAGTGGAGGTTCTTCGAGCTGTGCGGTTCCGATTGGTTTTCCACTTCCTGCCCTCCTTCCCCTTTATGGTGGGGAAGAACTGGAGATGTGGTTGGTCCACTTCTTGCCATCCTTTGTGGCCTTGGACAAAGCTCTGCAATGAAGGGCATGTGCATGGATCAATGGAGACAAAGAAATTCAAATTCTCTGGCTCTAGACGTGGTGCACATGTGTAAACCCTCTGTAGAACACAAATAGGGACCACACATCTCAAAGAACCTCCAGTTACGGGTAAGTAACTTTCTCTTCCCTCAATGCTGCCCTTCTGTAAAGCTTTTCAGATAGCTAGCACCCACGGGGGCACGAGGAAGGCAAACATCAATGGAGCTATGGTGCTTTATAAAAATGATTGTGGGTTAATTGAGTCCACACTTTGTGCAGATGGAGAGGCACCATGACATCTCTCCCCTGTGCACGAGCAATCCTTGATTGTATCCAATGGCTTCATCTATAGCAGGATCAGGACCCTTCACCTCATTATTTGATTAATACAGTAAATCCCCTGCACTAGTTTATGTACTGAAATACGAAAGGTCTGTCTTTTTTCCCAGTCTTGCTCTCTCTTTAATCCACGATGCATTCACAAGAGCTATATTGGGTGATGGAGACTGTCATGGCAAAGGAAAACAGCATCAAATATTCTGCACTGGCTTTGGGAAGAGGAAACCAACTGCTCCTCCCGTTTCAGAAGGAGTTTTAATATTAATAGAACTCCATACGAAATGCAAACACCCCCTGATATTTCAGGCTGGCTGGTCTGCGTAGCATACCTAAGGCAGAATAACACCATCAGAGAATTTCATTTACAAGTCTGATACCTATAATAGAGGTTTAAACAAAGACCCTAACTGGATTACCTGCTATACAGTATTACACATCCTAATGACATAAATAGCCAAGCATCAGGTACTTAAGAGTACTTAGAACCCACTCTATCAGCTTCATTTAGCATGGACACTCTAATTGACAATTTTTTCCCTTCTCTTTACCTCCCCATCCCCTCTCTTTCCCTACTATTTATTTTGCAGCCTAGACCCCTTAACTCCATTCATCTGAAGAAGTGGGTTGTGCCCACAAAAGCTCATGATACCATCTACATTTTTTGTTAGTCTCTAAGGTGCTGCAGGATTATTCGTTATTTTTTTTAAGTTTTACCATCAGAGAAGGTACAAATGTCTGAAATATTTGGGGCCAGGTTTTCAGAAGAGCTCAGTTCCTATTTTAGGCACTTTTAAGTGAAGTGTCTGGACTTTCAAGTGCGCTCGGCACCCAACAGTTGACACTGAAAAAAAATGGGAAGGGTCTGGAGCCTTTTAAAAAATCCAGTCCTGCCCTCCTGTTGTTGGTGTTAATTACCAGCAGTGTGTCTAACATAAATCACCTGTTGCAAGGTCATTTCCACCCCTGGATCATTATTCAGATTGCTGTGTCACACACTGAACCATTTGCACAATACAGGGGAGGCGGAAAGGAAAGGTCCGGCCCAGAAAAAGTAACACACTTTGGCAGCCATTAAAAATCCTTCCTTCCAAATAACGAGCGCACAGTCCTGGTTCACGGACCCCTCTCCCTGAGCAGGTTCTGACTTCCTTTATGCAGCTTGTGCAACTGCTGGAAAGGGACAGTGGGACTAAACAAATGTTTCCTAAAAAATCCCCCAAAAAGCAAGCTTTTTCCAAGGCCAAGGGCTGAATATTTGTCAGTCTGTGGAGGACAGATCGCGCTTCCTCTTGGGCACGCTTACTTGTTAAAATGCCCAGTTCAGCCCTGGATTCAAAACAGTCCTTGAGAAACAGTCTGACTTTTGAACATAGAATCTCTAGGGTAAGGATCTGATTTTCAAAATAGCTCCCATTTAAGAACCTGAAGGAAGCAACCAGATGTTGGGGCCTGTTGGGTGCTGAGTTTTTTGAAGAAACTGGTGCACACAGTGGTTGGTAGTCTTCTTGGGACAGGTGGGGCTCTTCAAAAGCTACTGAGCACAGGTCCAAATTATTTTCTGTGCTCCCAAATTATTTGGGCACTTTTGAAAATCCTAGCCAATGTGCTCATGAAACTCCCCTTGACATCAACTGGAGCTATGTGTACATAGGAAAGAGATTAGGACCCTTCTATGATAAACAGTGTTACATTAATTCCTCCAGACCTGCTTTAGAAGGCACTGCCCAGGTGAAATTCTAGATTCCTTTGCAGAGGAAGGCTTCTGGATAGGGGCTGTCATTCCTTCATAATCACGATAGGCATTCGAACAATCACATTATCTTATGTCGGAAATATAAATACACATGTCTTGATCCTTTCCCTCCCAAAAACATTACCCTAAATAATACCCTCAAGGCCATACTATGGCATTTTTTATAGCAGAATCCCCTGTTCAGATTATTCTCCTTTAAACAATATGAATCCCAATAAGGCCTTTCATATTTAATTCCACTTGTAGGTAAAAGAGCACTTTCTTCTGCTTAACGCTGGCACCTACTGGGGAAGAGAAGCAACACAATTTTTATGCGACAGCACTTCCAAAGAACCAAGCACAAATTGCTTATTCAACAACGTCCAACCCAATACGCTGCCAGCAGCTGATCTTGAGTCGTGTCGTTTGTGTCCGTATAACCCATTACAATAATTGCAATGGGCCCCAAAAGTCTGCCCCCTAGACTGAGAGGTGTTTCTCAAGGACTGCGAGCTTGAAGGTCTCTACTGTGCTGTATTACTCCTGTGGTATAAATGACTTCACTTACGGTTTGGCTGATACTCGTCGCAAGCCAAACAACTTGGTTAAGGGGCTAATTTTCGTAGCAGTGTTGCTCCCAGTGCTCCCACCACAACTAGACATTTCTGTAGGGGTTTGGTGAAAAGGAATAAAACTTTGGCTCGCCAATCTGATGTGAAAATTAACGCCACCTTTTTGTTGCATTCGCTGTCATCTGCTCGGAACACCGGCCGTTGGAAATGGTTTTGCCTGGTGCGACGTTCAAGTCAGCTGTTTCATATTTACACAGTGAGGTCCGACATTTTCAAAGTGAGGAGACCAAAGTTTGGCTCCTAGCTCCTTATTTAAGTTCTGGCCTGCTGTAGGTCCTTGACAAATCCCTTCACTTCTCAGGCCTGACATTTCCCCCTGTGTTTTGGGTTGTTGTTTTTTTTTAATAGAAGGATAATGATACCTCCTTTGCAAAGCACTCGGAGGTTCACGTACGGTAAGCCTGTGATGTCGCTATCCATTTACATCACCTAGAAGCTATAAAATATTGAGCTCTGCCCAGAGTCATCTAGAGAACCAACGTGTGCTTTCTTCACACAGGGATCTGAGGCGGCTTGGCGTGACACTTGTTGGTCACCAGAAGAAGATAATGAACAGCCTTCAAGAGATGAAGGTCCAGTTGGTGAATGGGATGGTGCCATTGTAGCTTGGTTTTAGAGGCCCTTCCTCAAGCGATCAGCCCTGCACTTTGTAAACCAGACCTGCCATTTCTTATAATCAAGAGGGGAAAAAGGGAAAGTCGGTTCTTTCTGTGACTGGTCGACATTGGCCTCTGCCACATAATTTATAATCAGTGTTTGACTAAAAATTTCCTTTCCTTCCTATGTGTGTCTTCATATTCATGAAGTAAATGTAATGTGCACGGAAATGGATCTACTGTACGTGAGGGTTAACCATTTTCTTACCCTTCGGCAAGAATGAGAAAAAGCCGTCTCCCACTCCACCTTGTCTGTACGTGGAATCTATAGAGAGCACCTTTATATACTGAATTCTGGCGGCACAGGTTCATACTTCCAAGGACTTACTTGAATGGAAAAGTTTTGTAGCAATTCACGGGCTAACAAAAGCTGCAGTTTACTGAAGTTTACTTCAAGTCTTAATTGTCTACAGAAGTGTATTGAAGAGCAATATGATTAGATTATTTCTGGATAGATATTTTGTTTTGTAAATTTAAAAAAAATGCTGTTACACAGCGTTACGTTATGGAGATTGTGTAGAAATATGTTGTTTGTTCAGTGGCAAATACAATACAGGGTGTATATTCCCCCTCCTCTGTGTTATAAAATTCCTGTTAATTTGCTGATCTGTGAGACGAAAACATGGTTAATATGTATATACTGTACAGTTTGCTACACACCCAGGTATAAGATTTTTTGGTTAGCTTTGGTTTGGGTCGTTTTTATGCTTCCACTTTGCTTGTATTTTTGCTGCTGTTCGGTTCGAACAATGTACAAAACAAGAAAGCTTTCAGGAGTTTGAATTACATGTGTGAGGTAACAAGAGTGCATTTAAAAAAAACCCGCTCCTCCCTCTCTTTCTACATTAGTTTTGGATATTAAGGGGAAGATTTCAAAAGCATAAATAGGAGTTAGCCATCCACTGGCTTTCAGTAGCTCTTGGGTGCCTAATTTCTTCGGTAGCTTTGAAAGTTTCCCCTAAAATAGCCATCCCATTCAGAGTAAAGGTGTCCTCCTTTGTAGTTTAAATCATTTAGTAATATTTGTAGTCATTGATGTTGCTCTCCTTTCCCAAATTGACTTAGGTGAAGCCCAAAAGTTCTCTTCTCGAGTGAAATTGACACCGACGGGGGCATTTTCAGAGGAATCGCAGCGCTTTACTTTTTTTAAAAAAAGATCATTAAACCCCTATACGTAGCTCTGAGATTTTAACTTTAAGCACTAACCCTTGACAGTAATTTCTGTAGTAGCATTTCCACACATACTTTGGCATAGAGGCGGCATGTTTGCGATGACCTAGGCAATGTAGTTGGTGCCAGAGTTTCCGTCCTGCGCTGATAATCGTTCTGTCGTGTTGACTGATAATGAAGGCCCGTATTCAGCCAGGAACCTATGCACATCTGCAGTTCCACTGAGCTACTCACATGCTTAAAACTAGATATTGGCATAGGTACCACGTGGAATAAGAGTCTAATATCGTAACCACGGTCCCCATTGGATGTAGCGATTTAGTACCTTGCATTTGTAGGGCGTGTGAAAATATTGCATTTTTGAAGTTCTTACTCTTACGTGGTTGGCAGATGCAATAAACCCCGTGCCTCTCATCTAGTCAAGGTTGAGAAGGAAAAATACATTAAAGCATGGATCAGCATCCTTGTGGACCGTCACCAATCCGCTGCAAATGGACTTAATCCCAGGGACCTATGTGCTTCCAAGCCAACTGGGTCTGGGCAAGTCCATGTTCCTAGCTTGGGATCTATAGGGCACATACCCAGGCCTCTCATCTTGAGTCCTTCCTTGGCTCATCTGCCCACCACGGTAGACAGTAAAAACCGTGCCTCTGGCCTCCTGAGCCTCAGTTGCTAGCATATGCCCACCCAGAGCTCTACTGAGGCTCTGTGAGGTTAACTCCTTGAAGGACAACATGGCAGGAAAGCAGGGAGCTCAGGCGTAGGCAAGGAATCGCTTCCTCACAGGCACTTTACTCGTCAGAACACTGCAGGGACACGGCCAAAAAATAACCCAAGTCCTGAGTGCTCCATTAGTCTGGTCTCATCGCTTTTGTGAGCCTGTGGTCTGGCCATGGTTCAGGCAGGGCAGAGTCCTGCCCTCTTGTTCCACCAAGCGTTCACATTCTCTAGCAATGGTCGGCCCCCAACTCAAAGCAGCATCCCTTCTTAAGTGCAATCTCTGTCTCCTTTGCCTATGTGGGCCTCTGAAAAACTTTTCTCTTCCCCCCTTCAGGCCCTGGTGGAGAAAGAGCATCCTTCTGTTGAGCGGGCAGTTGGGAGACAATCCAAGTGGATGGGCCTACACTGAGATAGCATCATAGAGCTGGAAGAGACCTCATCAAGTCCAGCCCCCTGCCCAAGGCAGGACCAATCCCAACTAAATCAACCCAATATTGTTGCTTTCTCCTCATGGCCCTTCAGTGAGCTGTCAAGCAGTTTTCTTAGTGAGGTTGTCTATCTGCAGCGCAATTCCGTAAGCTTCCCTTGAGAATGGTTAGACTTCTGTTCGACACATCATGCAAAATGGAGTTCCTAATACAAGATGGCGGTTACAATTTGATTCCTTGCAGTGTTGTAAACATGCTGGTCCCAGGATATGAGAGAGATAAGGGGGGATGAGGTAATATGTTTTAACAGGACCAACAGTTTAACAGGACTAGAAGTTGGTGGAAGAGGCAAGTTTTCGAGCTACCTAAAGTCAAACCTGAAAAAGAGCTCTGTGTAACTCAATAGCTTGACTCTTTCACCTACGGAAGTTGGTCCATTAAAAGATACTATGTCGCCCACCTGATTACGGTTTGCTACGGACGTGTCCCTCTCTGTCCCAAAGCCTACACAACATACAGGAGCTGAAGGCAAAACGTGCTGAATTTGAGATATATAGGGGAATCCTACAGTAATGGAGTCATGTGTTTGAACAACAATGCTCTAGCCAAAAGTTGACTGTCATCAGATTTCAATTTGCACCCTCTAAAACGTGGAGATTTTCAAAGGAGCCTATGGGAATTAGACACCCTACTCCCATCGAAATCCCCTCCTGAAAGAATGAGGGACTTTCATGGTCTTTCTCTATAGGTGGAATTATCTCACTCTTCGTAATAGGCCCCATAGCTTTTTGTTTAAGAAAAGAGGCTCTGCTAGAGATAGGATTGAAAGATTTATTCAAATGATGGCAATTACATGTCATTATTCTAGGGAATATTAGTTGCTTATGTGGGTTGGATAGCATCTTGTGACATACTTTCTTGAAGACAGTATCTACATATTTTGTTTTGTTTTCTATTCCCTTCTTCACCTCTGGAATAAAAGAGCATCTAATCTGTTGATTAAATTATTCATTCCTCTCACACAGGAGCAAATATCTGAATGCCACTTTTGTTCTTGAACATCTCTTCTTTTTATACTCCCTCAAAGCCTTTCATACAAATAACAGCTTTGAATAAAATAACCTCTCTCACAAAGAAGGATTGTCAGTGGGGGCTTATGCTCCTAAATCCCCTTGGTGTAGCTGAGAGTTTCCTGCCAATTTGTTTAGTAAAAGCCTATACCTAAAACCCCCCCTTTCTTCTAGAACTGTTACCTATTTCTCAGTGAGATATGGTACCTTTCCAATTGGTGACAGGTCCAGCGGTGAACAGATGTAGAAAGAAGTCAGATATACCTGGGAAAGGGAGTAAAGAAAAGCCTTCTTCCTACATCTGTTCACCCCCGGATCTGTCACCAATGAGAGAGGCACCAAATTCATCTGCAAATGTGAGAAATGGAAAAAAGAGACAGCTTGGACGGGAAGCTTTCATGAGATGCAGCGAGGCAGCACACCAGAAGGGGGAGGTTTGACAAATCTTGATTGTGTGATTTCCTAGTGTTTTATTTTTGTCAGCCACTGGGCCACAAAGGGGGGAAAATAATCAAGACATCACAATGGCTGCACAGAAAGGAGATTGTCAAATAATAAATAACATTATTAGAGCTGTCAGAGGTCCTGTTGTGGGATTCTCTCTGTTTTCATGTCTGCAGTCCTTTGTAAAATAATCTTTAGGAAGACAGACACAACTTGTTTCTTCTGGAGGAATTCTTCAGTCTCCACTTGCATTAATAAGCTGTACTTGGAGAGATTTTTATTACAACTTCCAGCTCTGATCTGCTCTCCTTTTCTGCCTGCTTTCTTCAGTCACTTGTTAACTCACCGAGTGAATTAGCACGCTGTGAAAAATGCAAGGAGGAATTTGTGATTTTTTGGAGTGGACTTTTAAAACAAATTCCCTCGGCCATTTGTGTTTGTTCAGATGCGTGTACAGTGTTTTGGGGATTTGCAACAAGAAGGTGAGAATTGCCTTCTCTGAACAGTATAATCAATTGTCAGTTGCTGGACCAGCCCTCTGAATATCTTTATGCTCAACTAATAGAGAAAAAATGCCCGGAAGTAGATTGCATTTGTAAATAGACTGGGCAGTTTTTCTTAATTATTGAAATACATTTAAACCCCTTTTTATATTTAATTCAAGCACTTACATTGCTACGAATCTGTTTTCTAATAGATTCTGTAGGTGAGTGAAAAAAACATGATTTTTGAAAATGGGGCCTTAAGTGAGCTTCCTATATCTGGATTTAGCTACCTAAATAAGAGGTCTGATTTTCCAAAGTGCAGCCCAGATTCCAGGGAGATGCTGGGTCTTCTGCACATTGGAAAATCAAGCCATTCATTTAGTCACCTAACTATGGTTTGTGGGTCCAATCCTTAGGCATCCACTTTTTAAGATGGAATTTTCAACTGTGGGACTTTGCTCCAGATCCCATTTAGGCTCCTAACTCCCACTTGATTTCAATATCTTTGAGGATCTGGCCCTAAGCACCTAATTCCTTTAGGTCTCTTTGAAAAATTCTGCCTAAAATCTTGTCCAATGTTTCTTTATTTTACCTTACAGAGTTGGGATATTCATACAAAGCACAAGCAGAGAACTTTGCCTTTGGAAGGTATTTTTCATTGTTATTATACCAGAAAGGGTAGCAAGTAAAAATATCTAGGTTAAAATCAGGTATGAGAAGTGGAATATTATATAAAGATTGTCATACAGCAGAATCAGACCACAATAATATTTTTGCTCTGGTTTTGCTTTGTCTAAGCATCAAAAAAAGCGAAGTACTATGTTCCGCTATCCTTCCTTGTGGTGCACCAGAAAATAAAGCCTAAAAAAAAAAAAAAATGCAAATGTTACCTATGAAATTTACATATTAAGTTCAATAATCAGAATTACATTGTTAGCTGTATTTAGAATATATACTTAGGGTAAGTCAAAGGGGTTTGCTTTTCAAACTCAGTAGCCCAGATGGTTGCATAGATCAGTGTTTCTCAACCTTTTTTTATAAAGTTCCCCTTTAAATAAATATATAAATATATATATAAATAAATATATATATATATATATATATAGTACCCCCAGTACCTACAATTTTCAGACACACAAATTTTTTTTCTACCATTGCAACACATTTGTTTAAACAACTTAATCGTAGTCAGGCAGGCATTGAAATTTTTGGGTGTAAAAAGTACAAAAATAATAAAATGTTGTAAAACTTAAAACAAAAATTCAGTTTTCTACACATTTCATTTGTGTTGACGTACCCCCCAGACTTCTCTCGAGTACCCCTAAGAGTACTCATACTATTGGTTGAGAAATACTGACATAGATTATTTTTTTTCAGTCCATGTTGCTGCTAATCGTAAGGGAATATTTCAAAGGGAATGGTATCTTTTCATAACATTCTTCCTCCGAAGGAGGAAGTTTTTCTAAGTGCAGTTCTTGTTTAGCGTGACCTCCATTTATCCTTTGGAGAAATTATATAATTATAAAAAAAAAGAAGGCTGATGAAAAAAGTCGGCTGTAAACTTTATTTATTCCTTCTATATGTTAACAAAAATATGTGGAAGGTGAAAAAGTTGTGTCTATTTGGTGTTGAAGTTAAACATGTAGAAGACTCAGTGATCAAGACATTCTGACTGCTCTAGTTTTGAAATTAGCCATTAAGGAGTGTGTGAAATACATTGATAGCAGTCTGAGAGTAACATTGAGTTTCGAGTCCTTTATTCATATATCCATCTAAACCCTTTAGTGCAGATGGGTAGGGACTCAGTGCTCCTCTATTAAACACTGCCCCAGTTTGCATTAAGTTCAATTCCCTGCATCGGAGTTTAACACATAGAAGGCTTAGCATTGCTGTATTTATTTCCTTTGAGTTTTATTTTTCCTTTGATGCTCTATGTGCATTTTGTTTGTGTACATGTTTTTGTAGTGTAAGATATAAAATTTTATATTTTTTCATAAAAATAAAAATCTTTGAATAACAGTGACATCCAGATGTGGATCACACTTGTGTTGTTGGCTCTTTCTACATAATTACAAACGTTCAAAACAATGGGATCTAAATTAGCGGCTGCTACTCAAGAAACACATTTTACAGTCATTCTGGATAGTAATCTGAAAACAGCTGCCCACCGTGCAGTGACAATCAAAAAAGCAAGCAGAATGTTAAGAATCATCAGGAAACGGATACATAAGAAGACAGTAAACATTATAATGCCACTACATAAATTGGTGGTATGCACCTTGAATACTGCATGCACTTTGGGTCGCCCTATCTCAATAAAGCTATATTAGAATTAGAAAAGGTATAGAGAAGGGCAACAAAACTGATTAGGGGTATGGACCAGCTTCCAAATGAAGAGGGATTAATAAGATTGGGAATTTCAGCTTGGATAAGTGATAACTAAGGGTGCGTCTACACTGTACCCGGAGCTCAAAATAAGCTACACAATTTGAGCTATGCAAATTGCGTAGCTTATTTGAAGTATGTTTCAAAATAGCTTATTTTGAAATTTGGCACTGTCTAAACAGCATCAAATTTCAAAATAAACCGCTTTTCTGAAACATCCCTTAATCCTTGTGGAATGAGGTTTACAGGGAGATCAAAATTGTGAGCCTGTTATTTCTAAAGCTATTTTGAAATAACGGGCTTGTTTAAAAGATGCTGTATAACTGTTTCTGTTCATTCCCTCTGAAGCACCTGGCATTGGTGACTGTCAGGATATGGAGCTAGGTGGACCATTGGTCTCACCCAGGCTACGTCTAGACTGCAAGCCTCTTTCGAAAGAGGCTTTTTCCAAACATACTTTCGAGCGTCTAGACTACAACCAGTATTTCCGAAAAAGCAAGTCGCTTTTTTGAAAGAGAGTACCCAGGCAGTCTGGATGCTCTCTTTCGAAAAAGCACAGTTTGCATTACATAGCGCCTTTTTTCGAAAGAGCACTTTCGGAAAAAAGCATTCGTCCTCGTAAAATGAGGTTTTCTGCGGTCGAAAAAACTGCCGCGTTCTTTCGATTTACTTTCAAAAGAACGTGGCAGCAGTCTAGTCTCAGGGGAAGTTTTTTTTGGAAAAAGGCCACTTTTTTTCGAAAAACCCTCTAGTCTAGACAGACTCCCAGTGTGGCTGTTCCTGTAGTCTTCTGTTTCTATTCATAATTTCCAATGAGTCCGACCAAAGACTTTCCTCTCTCTGAGCGCTTAGAACATCACAGGGCTGCTGACAGAAATCCCAGGCCCCAGTGCAAGATATAGCCGGAGCTGGCTCCAGCCCGGTGGAAGGAGGAGGACTGGGGGTTTGGGACTTCGGCAGTGATTCAAAAGGCCCTGGGTTCCGGCTGTTGCCATGATCACATAGCAGTCCCGAGCCCTTTCAAATCACCGGGCCTCAGGACAGCTGTCCCTGTTGCCGTCGGCAACCTTGCAGTGTTGTGAATTCATTATTTTTACCCCAAGTCTCCCAGGAGTTGTTTTTCTCAAAGCTCCAGCCCCTGGAGTCCAGTGATTATCTGGGAATCTCCGCCGCCATGTAAAAGAAACCTTTCTGGTTGCTGAGAAAAATCTGCCCACTCGAACACCAAAGGCTCAAAAACCAGAAAGCAAATGAACTGCACAATTATTGTTTCCTTTAAAAAAAATCTCATGTTTTCCAGACAATCTCCTTAATTTGAGGGGGACCAGCCTGTTAATTTTTTTTAAATGTTCACCTTTCGTATCACAGTGCTGTGTATCCATCTAGCTTTTTAATAACACTCCCTGCCATAGCATCTTAGCGCTAAGTAACACTGTTTGGGTGTTGAACCCACTTCTCTTTTATTCAGGACACCGGATAGCCGAAGAGGACCTGAGCGAAAACCTACCGAAGTCTGTGAGAGTCTTGAATGCAATCTGAATCAGGCCTGTAGCGGGTTTTGGGGACACAGCTCTATGAAGCTGGTCCAGGAAAAGTGAGGATTCCTGCCATCCTTCAGACAGGAGGAGAACACCTCCCACCTCAGTCATGCAAGTCTTTATGACGTTCACCACAACCAGGCCCTACCAAGGTGGCAAGGCTACCAGAGGAGGGCAGCCAACTACTTCAGAATCAGGGAGAGACACATGCTCTGGGAATAGACAGCATTTTGTTCACGGCCCCATCACTCAAACAGAGTAGAATCCGAGCAATTCTTCGCTTGGTGCTGAAAGGGGTGGAGATGGGTTGGGTGCCACCCTTAGCCAGAGACCCAGGCTCTGCTACACCCAGGCTCTGTGCGCCTCTGGCCAAGTGAGGTCAAAGGAAGGAGCTGAAATGCTTTTGTGGGTCTCGGCCTTTGTGTCTCAGCTCCCTGACGGTAACATGGGAGCCAGAGCACTTCCTCACACAGATGTACTCAGGGATGGGGGGCAGGGGAGCACCACGGGTCTCTAGAGGGAGGGAGATGGGCTTCCTGGTGCAGCGGGGCCACTTGGTAATGTACGGAAAAGCAGCGTGGCCACCAGCGAAGCAAGGGTGCGGTCACCAGGTAGGCGAACGGCACGATGCGGCTTTACAAACCGGTGTCCAGAGAGTGATCGATCGCCCAGGCAGCTACAGCGTGGGTGGTTGTCGGTGAATGAGAACAACCGACAATCACCACCATTCACAGTGCGTGGGGCCAACGTGAACAGAGATTCCACCCACCCCCGCTCTGGTGCCCAGCGTGCTTCTTTCCTGTTCCTTCCCCTTTGCTTTCCAAGTAGTTTGGTTACCAGAGCAGTTTGATGCCTGGCGTCAGAACCAGTAAAATCATTAAAACTGATTTTTTTTAAAAAAAAGAAAGAGAAAAGCCCTGTCAAATCTCACTTCTGTTGGTTTGAAGATGATTGGTTTAGTGGTATTTCTGTGGTTTCAGTTTTTGATCGGTAGTCTACTGAAAACATGAGGGCTGTGTCTAGACTGGCAAGTTTTTCCGCAAAAGCAGCCGCTTTTGCGGAAAAACTTGCCAGCTATCACTGGCGGCTTGAATTTCTTGCAAGAGCACTGACTTTGTAATGTACAAAATCAGTGCTTCTTCGCAAATACAATGACGCTCCGTTCGGGCAAAAGCCCTCTTGCGCAAATGCTTTTGCGCAAGAGGCCAGTGTAGACAACCCAGAATTGTTTTGCGCAAAAAGCCCCGATGGCTAAAATGGCGATCGGGGCTTTCTTCATAAAGCGCGTCTAGATTAGCGCACGGGCGGCTTTTGCGCAAAAAGTGCTTTGCGCCAAAGCGTCGTGCCATCTAAACGCTCTTTCATAAATGCTTTTCACGGAAAAACTTTTCCGTGAAAAGCATTTGAGGAAAATCATGCCAGTCTAGACGTAGCCAGTGTGACAGAGCAGGTGGGCTAGAGCAGGTTAAAGATCTTGGTGGCAGGGGAGAGAGGCAGCTCTTGCAGAGAGAGGCAGCAATCCTGGCTAATAAGGGGCAGCTGAGACAGGGCGGCTGCAAATCAATTAAGGTCCAGGTGACGCTGATTGGGGCTGCCAGGAGGCCTCTTTTAAAAACCCTTCCTGCGGGTGGAGGGGGAAGAGTGTTGAGGAGGAGTTTGGAGAGTTGGGAGTGTGGAGAAAGACCACGGATAAGGAGACTGGAGGAGCCTAGTAGAGCAGCAGCCGCCCTGAGAGAGGCTGCAGGGAGACGCCAAACACCAAAACAAGGCGAGTGAATCTTATACGGCAACTTCTAATTTGTGGGACAGTGGCCTGACCAGGGGGTAGGGGCCCAGGAGCGGAATTGACTCCGCCACAGTACTTTTGCCTCTCCCTAGCCTCTCCTTTTTGCTTTTTTTGCTGTCCTGTAACCTTTGACGGACTAGCTTAGTTACATGGTGAGAGACGTAAAAAACAACAGCCCCAAATCACTATACATCTCCCGTTGTGTTTAAAGTCAGCCGTGTCCGTCTGTTCAGTCAAGCGAGCAGCAGAGCGACAGTGAGAGTCACTGTCAGAGAACGTTCATACCACGAAATCACACAGAGATGAACGGCATGAGGCCAGAGAAATACGGGCGTTGCCAGCCCAGATCAGGCCGATGGTCCATCTAGCCCAGTGTCCTGCCTCAGACAGTGTTCGGCGCCAGATGCTTCACAGGAAGATGGAACAACTCACAGGTGGGCTAGTCTGTATCCCTCCCCCACATACACACGACTGGCACCATAGCAGCAGGGCTGTATTATTTTTGTCTGTCTGTCTCACTGACTCATACACACACTCACACACACACACACACACGTGTCAAAGGCCATATCCTCAAGAGCCAGGCGGTTTCCACGAAATCAAAAGTGAACTGATGTCCTTGAAACTTCCTAAAGCTGCTGCATCTTGCTTAGGAGTCCTGTCTGTTGTCGGGCACGCTGTGTGTGTGTGTGTGTCTCTCAGGCCACACCCTCCATTTTGCTCGGAAGGCCGGTTTTCCTCTTCCTACTCTCCTTGTGCCTCCCACGTGGACTCAAAGTCCTCAGTGGAGTGACCCTGGGCTAACCACAGAGGTTCCTTATGTTTGGAGGAGCCCCCGAGGACAAAGACGCAGCTACCACCTAGCCCAAAACAATTGTTCAAGTCTGAGCTCCTAGGAGTGGTAACTAAGCCACAGACAACCTGAGGAGGGTTGGTGGTTATAAAAGAGGCTCAGAAAGACCACGTTCTGGAGAAGTCGTCACGGCAGCAGGAGATGAAGGCTCCTGTGTTCCTTTAAAGGACTTTGCCCAAAGAATGGAGGAGAAACAGAGGCAGAGAAACACAGGTAGGTGTATGATTGTGTGGCTCTGATCTGTACCGTGAGGGTGCTGAGTGAAGAGTAGCTGGTTGAGGAATTTTGGCACAGTCAGTCTGTGTGTCCATTTCTTGCACCTCCCCCCTCGAGTTACATTGTAAGCCCAGGGTACCCCGAAGGTGTGTGGTGAAGTTTTGGGGAGAGAGGTTAATACTAGTGCTGGGGGCACAGGGCCCCTGGGTGGTCTGCGCCCTTGTCTGTGAGGGGCTAACCAAACGGAGGCCTCCGCCCAGGAAATGGGGCAGTAATAACAACACTTCCCTGCCTCACCGCTATGTGGTGAGCCTCTTTCGGGCAGTGGTTCATGGCTGCTCCGGGCCCTTGCCTACCAGTGCTCTCTGAGGCCCGGATCCTTCCTGTGTAAAGTCCGTGAGGGGAGGGGGGCGCCCATGGATTTGAATCCGAGCGGTCAGGCTGTAAACGCAGCGTGTCTGACAGGCTCTGCTCCTGGCTTCTCCCCAAACAGCAGCGCCCGGGAGGAAGGGGGGTGGGCTGACGTCTTTTCTGTCTGGCGGAACGGAGGTAAGTGGGTGAGCTTGTTACCCCAGAGTCTCAGTAACAAGTAATTTTAAATTAATTTGGAATTTAGAATAAAAGATCTGACTGATGATGTTAAACGCTCTGGTTACCAGAAGCGAGGCCCCTGACACCGTATCTGATCACTGGTGATTTCTCCCCAAAAGAAACACGCATGGAGTCCAGATTAAAGTTCACTAATATATTGTAAGAATTTTAAATTGGCAAATGCACGAAACATTATCATGAACAACAACCCATAAATCCAACTCTCCCACCCCAAACAGAAGAGAAGAAAGACAAAAAGATCCCCAATACAGGTAAGGTGTATATGTTACAAAAAGTCTCTGTGTCGCCGATGGTGGTAGCGATGCTTGCGACCGTCTACCTTTGGGCTCAGGTTAGCCCTCAGGAAGGAAGCGCGAGTGATCCCTCGCAGATGGATCAATTGCCCTCGGTGGAATCCTAGGCTGTTGCCAAAGGACCAAGGCTGATGATGAATGCTGGTACAGTTCTGGTACGATTCTCGTAGGTCCTTCATCACAACAGAGTGTTTCGGGGACGGTGACGATGTTATGGTCCGAGGTGGGTAGAGCTCAAACACCTCTGCTTGGTGTATCCCAGGGTATGTCTAGACTACATGCCTCTGTTGCCAGAGGCATGTAAATGAGACATACCGACATAATCAATGAAGCGGGGATTTAAATATCCCCCACTTCATTAGAATGAAAATGGCCGCCGCGTTGTGCAACGAGGTTTACAGGATCGGTCGGCAAAGGCTTCCCTTGCCAACCGATCCCTGTCTTGACTGCCGGTTCGTGCCGACAAACAGCCGAGCCGGCACAACGTGACGGCCATTTTTATTCTAATGAAGCGGGGGATATTTAAATCCCTGCTTCATTGACTATGTCGGTATGTCTAATTTACATGCCTCTGTCACCAGAGGCATGTAGTCTAGACGTACCCCCAGATCACCAGTGCTAAGCCTTCACCACAGCGTGGTGTGGGAACCTACCACAGTTGTGAAGGATCCCCAGATCACCAGTGCTAAGCGTTCACCACAGCGTGGTGTGGGAACCTACCACAGTTGTGAAGGATCCCTATGCTTTTTCCCTCTGTGGCACTGTCAGGCTGGAACACTACTCTTGAAGGGTAACCATCATTGGATCCTGATCCTTCGATACAGGGAATTGGGCCTTCAATGGCGTAGACACTCCTTCTCTGACCCACACTGTCCTCACGGACACAGACGGAACACTGACCACCCCCTCCCTTGCGGTGCAGTACTTTTGTAGAACCTTTGGCGGGAAAACTTGTGTAGGGTGATATGCACAATTTCGGGCTGGGTGCAAAGGATCTGCGTGCCTGGTGCAAGCCTCTTCGTGCCTTGTGCACAGCTTTTGCGTGCCATGTGCGTAAGTTGGTAATGAGCGCAAAGACTTCTGGCGGGAAACAAGTCCAGATCTTTCCACAGAGTTCTGATGGTAAACCCCATTTTGGATTTATGAGCACCTTACCCACAAATCATGTAAACAATATAACTACTGACAAGCATCATAAACAATATAAACATAAGCTCCTAACAAGCTGCCTCTTTCCCCCATTTTCCTGCATGAGGGAAAATAACTTGGCAGGTTTTGACAGGATTTTTTTTCACCCTGCTCTGCATAAGCCCTCTGCCCTTCCCGGCTGCATCATATTTTTTTACTTCAATGGAAGCCGTGTGAGAAGAGCGCTCCCTTACTTGGCATGCAGGCCCACTGTTTTCATTGGGCGTGCTCACCAATTAAGGTCATGTCGAACAGGGGGGAGGATGGCAGCATCTGGCCCGTCGTGTATGCAGACAGATTTTCAAAGTGCTCAACTCCCTGTTAAGCCACTACACTTCATGGGAGCTGCCAGCCATCCAGCCCCGCTGCCAATCTGGCCCCGGGCACAGAATGTTATAAATAACACACACAACGTGGAGGCGCATTGATGTCGATCCATGGGGCCTGGCAAATAAGGAAACTTAACGAGATACGTTTGCTAGAGAAATAATGTTACAAGTGAAATGACCAGAAACAGATGAGGTTTGTCTCCCCCATTCTCTCCCAGAGCACTCCTGCACTCAGGAGCTGGAAAAACCGTCTGCTGCAGACTAGAGGCTAGATCAGTGTTTCTTAAACTTTTTAAGACCGAGAAACACCAAACAATAATCTTTTTGTATGGGGAACACCAAGGATTTTTTGTTGAAGGAAAAAAAAAAAGGTTTGGGGGAAAAAGGGTCGGTGGAGGGGGGAGTTATTGAGGAAAAAAAAAAGGTTGCCTGCCCCTTTAAGGGTGGACATTTTGAATTCTGTTGTTCTCCGAGGCACACCTCCAATTGCCTCACGGCACACCGGTGTGCTGCGGAACACAGTTTAAGAAACACTGGGCTAGATGTTCAAAAGTGCTCCACCCTGTGTAGATCCCACTGTCCCGGCGGGTGCTGCGGCTTTTTAACAATTGGGTCACATCCTTTGGGGCTTCATTAGGGCCATATTTTCAAGTAGTCAGCCCCCCACAACCTGGGGCCAATTTTCACAAGGAACCACGCTCCCACGTGGGCTCTGAACTGAAGGACTGATGTTTCTAGAGAGCGCAGGGCCCGTTCGGTTGATCTCTTTGAAAGACAGCTGCGTGGGCATGTAGATGCGTTGTACAGCACACACAGTGGGCCCTAGCTTCAGTTCGTGGCATCTCCAGGTTTGAAAAAGCAGCATAGTCTAGTGGGCAGGGCACTGGATTGGGAGTCTGGAGATTTGAGGTCTACTCTTGCTTCTATTGGACTAACCCCACATGGGACCTTAGGTAAAGTCAATTCCCTTTTCTGGAGCTCAGTTGCTCTTCCCTCTTATGTCTCTTGGATGTGCACTCGCTCAAGAGTTTATTCAGGGAGGTCGTCGGGCCTGTGTTATATAGGTCAGACTAATCCTCACAATGGCCCTTCCTGGCCTTATGATTTAGGAAAACTCGGCTGGTTTGTTTGGTGCCAAGACCTATTTGGGCAATCTGCAGCCCGCAAGATCACGTGCGGCCCATCAGGGTTCTGTGTGTGGCCCAGGAGACCCTTTATTTACCATTGTCCATGCTCAGAGTTGCTGGATTCCACTGGTTTCCATCCACGTCCGTTTGTTTTTTCCCCTTATCGGTGTGACACACACACAAAGCCAGGGCACGTGGAGCGAGGTGTGCTGATTTCACACAACATGGACTGAGAGAGCCAGGCGTTCCCTCTGCAGCCAATCACAGCGCTGCTACGGTTCCATCGACCCAGCCCACAAATTCTAGGTACGCAAGCACAGGCAGCAAAACTGCCCTCTCTCAGGAGACCGTCTTAGTTTCGAGAATCATGTGACCCACTCACTAGCCTAGGTTGCCCATTGCTGGCCTAGACCTTCTCATTGCTTATCCAGAATTGACACATCTAGATGATGTCTACAGAATGCAACCTTTGAAAAAAATCAGCACCATGTATTGAAGATTAAGCAAGGGAGAGGAACCTTGGACAGGATGAGATATGAAGGAAAAACGAAGGAGAACACAGCGAAGACTGAAGGAGGTTGGGAGGTGTTTTCCCGTGACACACTAGTACTACTTCTTTTCATTGCTGCCACGCAAGTGAATGCCAGTCCTGTCTATGAAATGTACCTCTGGCCATTTCAGTGGGCTTTGTATGCCTAGCTACATTCTATTTACTCATCGGGGGAGCCTGTCGAATGCCTTTGGTTCTATTGATTGCCTCTTTGCTCTGTGAGGAGCGTCCCTTCTCTGAGTGCCTTTGAAATAATGTTGTCATTCTGCCTAGTGTACTAGGCAACAGCTTGGCTGAATGCTGTGGGGTTGCTGGGTGACATTTTTTTGGATGCTCTGAATTGATGTGCCGGGGCAGAGAGGCAGCACTCTCATGATGCAGTCCCCTGCCCTACAATGTGGACAACTGGGTAAACTGAGTCCGATCCCCAAGTGATGGAAATTGCTTTAGTCAATAGCAGTACTCCTGATTTATACTAGCTGAGAATCTGTCCCATGGGGCACCGTAGGAGATAGAGGTAAATAATAGAATAGTCCAGGGATGTAATGTATCCTTTCTGTCTTGCCCCCCAATGCTGAGATGATAGGACTATGCTAAAATATGCTATTTGGACTCCGTAACAGGGTGTCGTTCACTTCCTGCGAGTGGCTGTCTCTGGCCGAGTGACAGCGCCCACATTCCCTGCGATGGCAGCCCTCCTGTGACCCAGCTCTTCGGCCGTGTCTGAGCCTCTTGAGCCCCAAAGGGGAACTGCCTCACTCTGGCCCAGCAGCGTTCTTTTAACCAGCTTGCTGGGCCCTGATTGGCCACTTCCTTTGTGCTACTCTAGCTTGCCAGGAGGGCTTCTCTATGGTTTGCTGAGGTATGGCAAGGCCGCAAGCCTCCAGCAGGTGGCTTCAGGGCCTGGTCCACCCTGTCACAGGCTCCCAGGTACACCTGTGGCCTTCAAGCATAACATTATATTGACTCCTCCAACATTTATATCCACAAAAGCGGGGGCCGGAGAGGCCGGGGGGGAAGGGGGCGCTGCGCCAACACATTACACAAGTACATTTACAAATTTGTCATGGTAGCTGATTGGGAGTCCCTTCTACTTTCTTTGCTAGAGCGGGCCAACATTCAAAACAGGCCCATTACAAGTAAGGAAATAACATTTGACAGCACAGGATTTTGAGGGGGAAAAACCAGGCCTTGGTGACTTTACCCCAGAAACTTGTGGCAAAGTGAGGAATCCAGTCTAGTGCCTGGACACAATCAACCCTCCCCTACGTCTTTCAGTTTATTTTTAGAATGTCTGATTTATGTTGACACTTTGCCAGAAATTTCCAGTGTAAAGTCACTGAGGTCTGTCTTTCCTAAAGTATTTCGGGCCAGATTTGAAAGGGTTCAGCCCCCACAATTGATCTGCCTGGATGCAATCGTGGTCTCCACCTCTGTTGGAGTTGTGCCCTTGACTTTAATGGAGCCAGAATTTCACCCTTTGGGTCTGTTGTCCATCTTTAAATGGGAATAATGATGTTTTCTTTCTCCCATCATTCTCTCTCTTGCCTGTGCAGACTGTAAACTCTCAAGAAACGGGCTTTCTTTTGAACCAGGCCACCTAAGACAGTGGGCTCTCATCTCAATCAGGACCTCTACCTTCTATAGAAATACGGATTGCCTGAAATGGCAGCTCTTGGAGTCGAGGCCGAATGAGGAGAATCTATCTTGAAATTTTTTAGATGAACAAATCCCTTAGCTGGGTGGAACAGGTCTGGTACTGCTGTTGTAAGCGATGATACAACACAGCAGCCAGGAAGAAATTCTCTTGAATTGCCACCATTCAGACCCCAGCCACTGGAAACCTTGCTGGAATCTAGGGCTATGTCTTGCTCTGAGATCGATGCTGCCATGGTTGATCATGAAGAGTTTGATTTAGCAGGTCTAGTAAAGACCTGCTAAATCAAGCTCAGAGGGCGCACCCTTCGGCAGCCTGTACTTCTGCTCCTGCAAGGAGTAAGGGAAGCCAATGGGAGTAATTAATGTAGCTGGAGTTGTGTATCTTAATTTGACCTTCCCTTTTAGTGTATACCTGGCCTACGTCTGGATCCAAATTGACTGAAGTGTGGCCATTCCCCCTCTACTACCTTTGTTCAGCTCACACTGAACAGAATCTGGGAGACATGCATACTAACCATCACCCTCTTCTGGCAAATGGCACTAAGCAAGGAGATCCAGGTGGCTTAGTCTCACTGAGAAACGTGCTTCGTTCCCAACTGCCAGCAAGCCGTTACATCCTTTCTGGTGTTAATGAACACCGCCATGAATCTTTTTACCTTCCAAGAAAGGGAGCGCGACAGACTATTACCATAGCATCGGCTCTGGCACTTTGACAGCTTCTTCCTTTAGTTTGTGCAGATGCCACTCACTCATGGAAGTGACCTAAACATCTTTGAGCTCCTCACAACTTTGCTCCAAGCACAGAATTGGTGGAAGTTGTTTCTATCCCATTACACATGCTTCCTGCTGGTGTTATCGCCTGGATTTCAGTGAACTTGGCTGTGTCTATAATTTTCTTTTAATAAACACCTTGGGTGAAATCTTAGCCCCACAAAATTTAGTATCAACGCCCTGCTGACTTCAGGAAGCCAGGATCTTGCCCTGCTTGTTTAAGATGGAGTATTCCATACCTTGCACATTGACATCTGGCCAGTGGTGCATACAAACCTATTTTCAAAGCCCTTAGCTTCCAGTTTAAGCAACTGAATTTTATGGGAGCTACCGAGCATTGAACTCTGCTGCCAATCCGGCCCCGGGCACAGAATTTTATAAATACCATGTAGAACATTGAGGAGCACTTGATGTAGATTGATTGTGCTTGGCAAACAAGGAAACTAAATGAGATGCTTTCGCTAGGGAAATAATATCACAAGTGGCGAATGGGCCTGATTGGCGTTTGCAGGAAAATGCTTGGGAAAATGAATGGTTCATGTTCTAAACTCAGTTTGGGGCTTTGTGTGCTCTTCGTGGGGTGTGAGTGGAACCGCAGGAAGCAGGAACATACGAGTGGAGCCAGAAAAGCTGTTTTTCTTCTCTGGAGTGGCCTGCCATAAGGACACTCCACCAAACTCTTACAGTCCTTTTCTGATAGGGACAAAAAAGGCAACTCCATCAGTGTGACCAGCCTCTGGAGGCTACTTCTACATATAATGCTCTGACTCTCTGTTAGGGTTCATTTTATTATTATTCCTAGCTATTACGAAAGCCGCTCAGATCCACTTGCTGGCATGCAGTAAGAGAATAAGCCTGAAAACTGAATTTTAATGGCTTTTTAAAATGCCCCTCATTTTTCTTTTTCATTATTTTTAATATCCCATTAAGGGGGGAAATTTAAGCTTCCGAGAGGAAACCAAAGAGGCTGATTCTTCTCTGCAGATGCTTGCAGCTAGATACAATTCCTCACTATGCATAGGGCAAAGGACGTCTTCCAGGGCTGGATTCTGACACTTAGATTTACATTTGCCAGCTTCTTCTATGGAACCAATGTGAGTAACTGGCCCTCTGTCTCTTGCATCCTGCAGGTGTCTCTCTTTGGCCTCTCTCTGCTTTGCTTGATCATTTATGTAGTCGTGTCCTGGAGGAGAGCCATGAGCATAAATAAGCCACAGGGAGATGATACAGTGGCAAGGCTGTGTGGCCTGATGGCTACAGCATTAGTCTGGGAGTCAGGAGAGCTGAGTTCCACTTCTGGTCTTATACGTGACCTTGGAGTAGCTCACGTCACCATTCCCATGTCTGGGTGGAATGAGGCATGGACTAGCATGTGTTTTCTCTCTCTCTCTTTCTCTCTCTCTCGCTCTCTTTCTCTGCATGTATATACAGCCCCTAGCATAATGTGGCTGATATCTCGGTTTGGGCCTTTAGTTGCTGCCGCAATGTGTGAGGAAGTTTCTCTGCACAGCCTATATTGGGCCTCTCCTGTGGATTCTCCCAGAAGGTCAGTCCACATGGATGGCAGATGAAGGCTGAACTGGGGATGGTATGCCCAAGCCCCGCCCCTTCTGCCCAAAGACACGCCCCATTCCCCTGAGACCACGCCCCTTCAATGACCTTCCTCCCAGCCAAGCCAGACCCAACCACAGCCCTCAAGCCTGATCATTCCTGGCCACCTGGAGCCCCAGCCCCCCCGGGAGCTGGGCTGCCATGCCGTGGCCCCAGCCTTCCTGCGTGGTCGGGCAATGGAGGCAGTTTTGGGAAGGCAATGCCTTCCTCTGCCTACATTCCCCACCGCCCACGTCGGCCCAGCATCTTTCCTGAGCTGTCGATTGTGAAGAGCACCGTGTCTCCATCCCCTTGCCCCGCCCATCGCTCTGAGGAGATGCTGCCTTTCCGGCTGACTGGCCACTTTCCTTTCTGCCTGGTTTCAATATGACCCCTGGTGCATGTTTCCATGACTACCGCCCTGCGCTGCGTGACCCCAGTTCAAACCCGGCTTTGCTGAGGTGGCAGGGAGGCGCTCTGGCCGTTCCGTGTGGCGCGCCCCGTCCCGTGGGCCACAGGTCTGCGCAGCGTGTTTCATTGCCCCGTGAGGTGAAGGCCATCGTAAGCTTAAGACCTAGGAGTACATGCAGGAGGGAGTGAGAATCCTGCACCTTCATGTTGTCTGTGGGCTTCTGGGATTGGGCTTAGCCAGGCAGGATACTGCACCGTGCGTGGACAGTAGGTGGGGAGTGGTAGAGAAAGGGCAGCACCTTGGTTTCACTCCCCACTGCTCCTTCATCAGGTTGCCCAACCTGGAGAAGGCTCCATCTGCCTATGTGGCACTGCTCAGAGAAGCTGCTTCACCTCACAATCCTGGATATTGCGGTTGTGTCACTCAGAGCAGGGTGAGTTGTGTGGGTTTTTTTGGTATTAGTTTCCTCTGTTGAGCTCTGCTCCTGTTCATATTGACTGAAAACCAATTTGCCTCCACATTGCTGGAATGCGAATCAATACAGCTGTTGGCTTAGGTGAGTGCTACAGGATCTAATATCAAACGCGCACAATACCACATGGCATTTCCCAGACCTGTCACCCAAGTCATTAGCAGGCTGTGAAAGAATCTATGGAAATTCCTATTACCGCCTTTATTTATTCCCCAAGATTTCCAGGGGGCTTCATTTCCAGTGCCTTCAAAGCTGGCAGCTAGTGCAAACACAGAGGAGAAATCCCTCCGCAGTGTCTTTTGTGTCTTGCCTGAAAAATTGTGGGTTTGGATAGGGGAGGGAACCTTGGCATTTTTTGTGCTTGCAAATGCAAGGAAACAAATTTCAGGTGGTGAGGTTTCTAAATGTTAAGTTGTTTACTTTATCTGGGAAAGCAGTATTAATTGAAACAGGCAGGCAAGTCCCATAAGACAAGGTTATCTTTATTCCAGGAGTCGTCATTCTGAATTAAAGAAAAGCCTCTTTCTCATTTGCTCTTGCTAGTAATGTGAAGTTTTCCAATGAGCATTAACCCTATCAAGCAGCTAAGTCTTTTGTATCGACTCACACAGCCGAATAAAAGGGTGGATGGCTTAACAGCAAACAGGGACCTATCTGTTTTCCATCAGGATTATGAAAACTCTAAGACACTTACACACAAAGCATTCGCCCATCTTGGCTGCATTTTAATCAGCCACTTATGCTAAACAAACCTTTGCCATTGTCTGGCTGTTTCAGAGGGTAATCAGGAAGTGCCCGTCCATGAAACTGATAAGCAATCACTGTAAACCTAGAGCAATTTCCATGTTTTCAGGTGGGATGTTTTGCAGATGAGCCCTGAGATATTCCGACTGATGTGCCGGACAAGACAAAAGGGAGAAAGGGGTGAGGGGAGATTTGGAAAGAAAGCTCGGAGACTCCACTAAAGTTGGGAGATGGAGTAAGGATGGAACTAGGAGCTTCAAGACAAGAGGAATCTAACAATATCTTAAGCGAGACAGGAGTTGGAGAGTGATTTTTAAAAGGATAGTGTATGTAGTGATATGGGGAAAGCATTTGGCTTGCTTCCCTGGGAGACAGTGTTTGGAGTGTTCAGATGGAAGGCAACAGGACATCAAGGGTACATCTACACAGCAATATTATTTTAAAATAACTAGCGTTATTTTGAAATAACGTAGTCCGCGTCTACACAGCAGGCAGTTATTTTGAAATAATGTCAAAATACTGTCAAACTGGAGGACTTCTTACTCCAACTCCTGTAACCCTCACTGTACGAGGAGTAAGGGAAGTCGGAGGAAGCGTGCTCTATTTCGAAATGAGTGCTGTGTAGATGCTCCCAATTTCAAAATAAGCTACGCAACCGATGTAGCTCAATTTGCGTAGCTTATTTCGAGTTAAGCCCTGCAGTGTAGATGCACCCTTAGAAGTACAAGTGATAGACAAGCTGTATCAAGAGTCAAGAGCGAAGCTGGAACAATCCTGGGGGTTCTGGAGTGGTGTGACAGGATGGTGGTATTGTGACAAGGCAGCGTGCTGACTCCACTTCTCCTCACCCTAGCTATGGAGTGAATTGGTTGGTGAATCAAGCCTGTGGAGACCTGGAGGAAGTGAATGTGTGCTACTGATCTGGCCCTTTTGACTGATAGCAAAGCAGAATTAGTAAATGTGGGATCAGAGTGGGGGCATCCATGTTTGAGGACCATGATTGGAAGGCAAACAAAGAAAAAAAAAAATGAACAGTCTAGCTGCACCTTAAAGACTAACAAAACATGTAGCTGGTATCATGAGCTTTCGTGTGCACAGCCCACTTCTTCAGATGACCGGAGTTATTAAAGGTCCAGTTCCTAAATAAATAGGGGGGAGGGGAGAAGGAAAAAGAAGGGGAAAAGGGAAAAAAGTCAATTAGAGTGTTCATGCTACATGAAGCTGATAGAGAAGGTGCAAATTGTTCTTAAGTACCCATTGTTTTGGGGTTTTTTTTTAAGTCATTAGGATGTGGAAGGTAGTGTGCTAGCCAGGTAATGTCTTTATTTATATCTTTTTGGTGGTATGAAAACAAAGTTATGCAAGTGGGGAAAGTGGAAGAAGAGCTGTTGATTGAAATGTTGGAAGGGAAGCTTAATGAGAAGGAGGAAAAAACATGTACTGGGGAAGTATGCTTAAGGCTATCAGGGAGAGATCCAGAGAAGTGCATGGGTGGCAATGAAAAAAGGCAGTATGGGAACACTGTCAGGTAAGTAACAAAGTGAAAGGAAAAGTGTATGCTGTTGGTATGTGTTTCTCCCTGCCTGCTCTGTGATTTGGGGATAGAGGCTCTATGGAGATGGGTGAAAAGAGATGGATAGTAGAAAACCATATACCGGGGAGAATGGCAGGCAAACAGAAAGTAGGTAGAGCACACATGGAAGAAATCTTGGAAGATTAATTTGGGGCTCTCCGTGTCTGGCTGGAGAGTGCACTTTTGAAGCAGCCTGGATGTACAATTAAGTAAGCCTTTGCCAATGTCCAGTTGTTACAGAGCTTAATCAGGAAGCACTCGTTTACTAATCTGATAAACAGGTGAATCCACTATGAACCTAGAACAATTTCCATATTTTCGTGTGGGGTGTTTTGCAGATCAATAAACAGATGAGAAGAATGATCAGCAGCAAGAAAGCGTGGAAGGAAGAGGAGAGTAAGGGCTTGTCTCTGCTCACCAGGAGGTCAACGCTGCGGAGATCAATCCCCCGGGGTTCGATTTAGTGGGTCTAGTAAAGACCCACTAAATTGACCACTGATGGCATCCCTGTTAACACCAGTACTCCACCAAGTCACGAGGAGTAAGAGAAGTCAAGAGGAGATTTTCTCCCTTCAACATCCCACAGTGGAGACACTGTGGAAATTTGACGTAAAGTATCTGGAGTCATGTATCTTAGGTGAACTTTCTCCCCTAGTATAGATGTGGCCTCCGAAAGGACACGGAAGACTGAGGGTATGATTGAAAGCATCTGCGAAAATAAGTTTTAAGAGAAACTAACTGGAATTCCAAGACCTACAAATGGAAGTCGTGGACGGGAAAGAGTGGCAAAGGATTGTGTGTGTAACACTGGCAGACCAGGTGCTGGCTCCTACCCACGTCACTATGTCTCTATTGAACATTGAAATGGGTGATAGGGGAGGGATCATGTGAGGATTACCAGTTGTGTTCCCTCCCTCTGGGGCATCTGGCATTGGCCACTGTTGGCAGACAGGATACTGGGCTGGATGGACCGTTGGTCTGACCCGGTATGGCCGTTCTTATGTTCTTATTTTATGTTCATGACTGCAGCATTTACATTATTCTGGGTGAAATTCACCCAATACATTTGCTCTGAACCCTTAAGACAATTGAACTACTCCACACATGAATGCGATAATGTAGTGATGAGCTAATCAGTCCTTCCATGCGTCAATGAAACCAGACCCTCGAACCTTCTCCAAGGAGCACTTCAGAGTCCCTTTCAATGTATTCAACTCCAACTCCCTGTTTTAAATCTGGAAGAGAAAGTTCCACCAAGTTGTTTTGCTGGCGCAGTGAGAAAGAGATTCCACCTCCGTGTTGCTCTGCAGCACTTCACCCTCTCCCCTCCCCACCCCGCGCCAACCCTTGAAGTTTCTCTAATTAGGATACATGCGCTTCCAAGTGTGCATTTTTAATAACGCATCTAGTGCCAGAGGTCAGGCCTTATTTGCATGAAAATAAGATGTGAGCAGGAAAGGCGCAATCTGATGTAAATATCAAAGGGGAAATGTTAATAAGAGCGGCCCTCCCAACAAAAGACTGTACCCGGGCCCATTGAAAGCAGTTGATTATTCATTTTGTTCACTTGTCAGCAAATCCAAGTCGCGGCGGAAAGTAAAATGCTCTCAGAAGCCTGAAACAGAAGGCAGCAAACCGCCCTCGGAGTTTAATGAAAGCCTTGACACGGTTTACATGCGTAGCGACTGACTTCCTGAAATCAAGGATGCCGCTGGGGTTTCGATCCTGAGTTCAAGAACTCTTGAGAGCTCTTGAATTTCATATCGACAACAATCCTGCTTCAGAGAGGGAAAAGTCCCAGTGCACGTCGAGTGGCATCGTTCACCACATAGCAGATGAGAGCACGGAAGGTAGAGAGTTGGAGTTTTGTTGTTTCTTCTTCTGAGCCCTCCGGCCAAGTCACGGAGCCTTGTGTGAAATCCCAACCCCCTTCCGGGGCGCATGCCAAATGGGCCGATCCCCGTGCCCCCTACTAGTATCCATTTTCTCTCAGTTCCTTCTCCCCACGTTGATCAAGAGTGGTACCTCCAGGGCTCCTCCTCCAGGAGACAGTTTCTTGCCCCTAGCTCAGAGCTTTACCTCAGTTCATCATTCTCAACAGCTCACCGCTGGACACTCTCTGGTTCTGCCACCCCTGACCTTCTCCCTTCTGGGTCTGGGCTGCCACTGAGCTCTGTCTAACCTTGAAGCTCCTCTTATATATTCCCTCCTGGCCCCTGATTGGCTGGTTTCCTCCTAGACACTCTAGCCACCTGGAGGCCTTCTCTATAGCCCTTTCTGGCCTTAGGACCTAGCCCCATTACAGCAAGTTTAAAAATATTTAACCAATATTTCCAGGGGATGCTACGGGGTCCTCCAAATACCTCCCCTAATAAACTTGCTTGATGGCATAGGCACAGATCTCCAAAGGTGTCTAACTCCCATGGATTTCGATACCTCAATATTTTAGGGGATCCGGGCCTTTAGGGCCTAATCTAATGCCCATCCAGAGCCAAAGAGGAGCAACAAAGTGAGAACCATTTCCACCAGCAGAGGATCTGCCTTTAGAAAGGTCACTTGATCAGCTGCAAGGACTGCCGTAAATACTGTCCTCCCCTTGTGGGAATGAGCCACAGGGGTAGGCACGATGCTGACGAGCTCCCTAGAAAACAAGGCCCCGCCTTCCTCCCAGGCGGCTAGTGACTTTTTGTGCATCCCGCAACAAAGAAGAGTCTTTGAAATGGTCCCTCGATGAAGCTCTTAGTTTGGAACCGCTCACCTAAGTGTGGTGATATTGACGCGGCTGGATAGAGATTCGAGCCAAGTTCCTAATCTGAAAGGTTGGAGGGGGAAGATGAAATGAGCAACAAAATGTGACCGTTAGGCCGATAAATGCCTTTTTTCTCTTTGGAACCATTCCTCACAATAAGAAATGCATTCCTTCCTTCCTAGCACTCGATTCTCGCATAAGCCGTGAAGCCCTTCCTGCGGCAAAGCAAATATTTAAGCATGTCCTTAACTTGTAGCAGTTGCCTAAGTCCCTGTGACAGGGTGTACCAACCCCACACAGGACTGGCAAGGGTTAACCATGGTTACCTGGCTGAGAGAGCCCCGCCCTTACAGCCCTGCTGGGCATGCTCCAGCGGGAGGCTGGCTATAAAGGCCAGTGGAGCAGCTCAGTCTGGGCTGGTGGCCACTGGGGGAGGAGGCACTGCAGAGCTCTGGAGGAAGAGCTGTGAATGGACCGAGCCATTGGGGCCAGTCAGCAGGGCGTGGCCGGAGAAGCCCCCAGTCCAGAGGAAAATGGCGAAGAAGGCAGGTTCGGTGAGTCGGGTAGAAAGTAGCCCAGGATAGGGAGTTGGATCCCCGAGGGATCAAATGTTTAGTGGATTCCCTGCTGGGCTAGGGGTAGCCACCCCACTGCTGACAGGACTCTGGGCTGGGACCCAGCAGAGAGTGTGGGCCTGCGTCCTCCTACCCCACTCCATGGACCCCCAAAGGGGGTGCTACACAGTTGTTGTTGACTCTAGCTACTAGGCCATTCTGCTCTGTTCAAAGGGGTGTTGATATTAATTCTGGGACTGTGGCTGCTAGGCCTCACTGCCCTGACAGAAGGGAGTAGTGTTATTATTGACTCTGGCCACTAGGCCTCACTGCCCTGAGGGAAGGGAGTGAGTACTGACTCTGGCTGCTGAGCCTTACTACCCTTCAAGAAGGGGATGTTTTATTGACTGTGGCCGCTAGGCCAGACTGCCTCATTGGGGAATGGCGTGTAGTTATCAGCCCTGAACCATAGGGACTGAGATGCACACGGGGCTTTAGAGGCCTAAGCCTCTGCCTCTGAGGGGAACAGGCGTACCCACCCCGTGACAGCCCCACTCTGACTTCACTGGCATGTGTAAGCATTTCCTGACTCAGGATAACATTTAACCAATGCGTGAGTGAGTAAAATGCCATTCGACGAGCCACCCAGAGGTGTGATTCTAGCCTAGCGGTTGATGCAGAGTAATCACTAGAGAAAGGCGGGTAAGTTGTTTATTCAGCGTGTTCCCATTTAGGATTGCATGGCTATGCCTTGGCTAACCTGGTACTCAGTTCCTAATTCCGTGGCCAAGGTCAAGCTGTGCATTTTGCCAACCAACCATAACACACACTCCCCCATGCACAGAAAAAAAAAAAAAAAAACGGTTCTCAGATGTAATGATCATTTCCTGATACAGCAGAATCATTGGCCATTAGCTACATAGTGTAACAAAAGGCCTTGAGAAATCCCTAGCGTATGAGCTTCTCTGGATAAAACTAAGAGCAAGGAGATGGCTTGATAATAAATATAGCTCATGTCAATCAAAGGCAAGCTGTCAGCTGCAGAGCTTGACTCTATCTTTGTGAGTTTTGGGAAGTACGTGAAGACCATGCAAGATTGAATCAGGCCTATAATTCACAGTGAAAGTCAGGTCATTTAAGGAAGATATACTGAACACCTCTGTCTCTCATCATTATGGGTTTACCAAGCCCAGATGGCGTATCGTAGCTCAATCAGTGCTGGCTGTGAGTGCATCACCTGAATCCTTCTGAGATCTTAGAGCGTTCCTGTTGCTTTCCGAATAAATGCTGGCAACATATTTTAATTCAAGTGACCTCCAGCTGTGAAAAAGTTCCCATGGGCAGAAAAGACAAATTAACGCCAGTTTGTGTCTGGGATCGCTAAGTCGCTGATCTAGGCTGTTGATGCAGGAGAGAAGAGTAAATTGCCGCAGTTCCTCATTCACGTCTCTCTTAGTTCTGTTTTGGTGAGGGGACTCGGATGTTCCTCTTCAGCTCTGTTAGGCGCATCGGCATTGCCCTCAAAATGAAACTGAAAATCTTGCGCCAAGGGGCATCTGATGGACTCTGAAGTGAAATAAAAGCACCAGATTGTGGAACCTTTAATTCCCCCCACAGAGCACTTTCTACCTGGGGCAGCCCTGGTGGTTTCAATGAGATTACTGTGGGACTGCAGGTGTCCGTTTTCCAACCGAACATTCGGTCAAAATGGGGTGTTCCCCAGACCGGTAAGCGAGTGAGGGTGGGGGGAGTAAGCGATGGTTGGAGGGTGGGGTGGATGGAAAAAGCATTGTGAGACTTTGGAGAAGGGCCTGGCAGGGCCAGCCCGAGGTATTCTGGCGCCCCGGGCACGGGCGTGCAGCACTGCCCCCGGGCACGCGGTGCATCCGCGGGCCTGCCTGTGGGGAGCGGGCCCACCCCCCTAGGGTGCGCAGGCCCGCCCCTGGGGCACACGTCGCATGCGCAGCCCGGGGCCCGCCCTGGCGCATGCGCGGCCCAGTCTGATCCGGCCGTCACTGCTGGCGCGCGGGCTGGGCCGTGTAGGGCCCCATGGCCGTGGGGGGAAGGGCGTTGCTGGCTGGCGCCGCGGGGATGCGGGCGGGCCGGCGCTGCGGGAGCCGGGCGCGCGGCGCCTGATGGCAGCTGTAGGGGACATGCGCGCCCCTTATAGCTGCCATCAGGCGCCCCCCATCGGTTGGCGCCCTGGGCAGCTGCCCGGCTCGCCCATGCCTCTATCCGGCCCTGGGGCCTGGCCAAGGGTGTTCATTTTTTTTGGTTAGAAAATTGGCAACTCTACGTGAGTAACTGCACACCGGGGAATAGAATTGCTTCACAATATGCCCCCAAATTAGCTGAAGTAAACAAGAACCAGATTAGAAAAAGTGTCTGAATGGGAGCTGGCCAAACAAGAGACTATGGGACCTATGCAGTGGGTAGTGGCTTCCCTCCTCTTCTATTGAACCCTTATTGTCCAATTCATTTTCCCATGACACCCTCAATTAAGAAATAATTGAGAGTAAGAAATGAAAATTGCAGTTGGATAATGATTTACATTAATACAGTGTCATCTTTGGGGCAGGGTAGGGTCAAGCAGGCAGGGAGTCGTTATTTATCCGCCAGGGATTAGCATAACTTGCCTGCCTCAATTATAAATTACAATGCCCATGTTGATGAACTCGCGGGGCGCTGCTGGAGTTTCACGCTAATCCCATTCGGTAACTGGCAGTGTGAAGAACAAGAACCGAGCTTGCAGATCGTGGGATTTCAGCCCAGCAAGGGGAAGGCTGTGGATGGAAATAAATATATCCTGTACCTTTGGTCTCCATCTCACAGTGAAAGTCAACAGTATTGAAACTGGAGCCTCATTAACACAGGTCCTACAATTGACAGATACTTCTTCTGCTGTTATCTCTACATATCTATATCTTGGTTTCTGTTATTTCCACTCCAATTCATCTGAGGAAGTGGGTTTTGCCCATGAAAGCTCATGAGCCTATATATTTTGGTTAGTCTCTGAGGGTGTGTCTACACAGCAGGGCTTAATTTGAAATACGCAAATTAAGCGACATCAATTGCGTAGCTTATTTTGAAATAGGGAGCGTCCACACGGCACTTATTTCAAAATAGAGCACTCTTCCTCTGACTTCCCTTACTCCTCATAGAATGAGGGTTACAGGAGTCAGAGTAAGAAGTCCTCCAGCTTGACTGTATTTCTACATTATTTCAAAATAACTGCCTGCTGTGTAGACGCGGACTAAGCAATTTCGGAATAGCGCTAGTTATTTCAAAACAGTGTTGCAGTGTAGGTGTACCCTAAGTGCCCACAGGACCACTTGTTGTGTTTTGATAGTACTTTGGTAATGCTGGGCCAGATTTTGGCTTTGCCCCAAGTCCTGCCAATGGGGCATGGGTGCAACAGTGCTGGGCTTAAAGCAGATTCAATGGGGGGCATGCATCCTGCATTCACTCATACGTATTTTCCTGCATGATCGCATAGCTATGTGAACCAGTGCATTGTGGGTAGGAGTGGAGCTGAGCTTCACTCACTTCTTACCCATCTGAGTAGGAGCTGGAGTGGTAGTTTGGCTGCTACTGACGTTACATATTTTGTATGCATAGGGGACGCTATATTTTGTATAGGGGAAGGAATTCCCCAGGAGATGTTGCCTTTCTTACCCATGTGCTGCTGTCCATAGAGGAAGGAATTTGCTTAGGGGTCCCTTCAGCTTCCTCCTGGCTATCAGGCACTTGTCTGTCATTTTGCAGAGTAAAAGAGTTCACTTGCCGGTGAGTGATTACATGCATTCCTCACCACAGAAGTACAATACCTAAGGTCTTGTCTCCACTTACCCTGAGACCGATGCTCCCGAGATCAATTTCTCAGGATTCGATTTAGTGGGTCTAGTAAGGAACCACTAAATCAGTCACTGATGGGGCCCCTGTAAACCCCGATACTCCACCAGGTTGCAAGAAGGAATGGAAGTCGACAGGAGAATTTCTCTCATTAACCTCCTGCAGTGGGGATGCCACAGAAATTCAATTTAAAGTACATCAACTCCATCTACACTACTCTCATGGCTGGAATTGCATATCTTAGGTCAACTTTCTCCCCTAGTGTAGACGTGGCCTAATTTTTCTGGTGATGAGGATGGAAGCCTGTTGAAGATTTAAAAGAAGCAGCAGGATTCGAGAACCATCCCAGTAGAACAATATGGTTTCAAGAATGACCAGAAAGCATTTGCGATGGAAGACACCATCTTGGGTTACGTCTAGACTACAAGCTTTTGTCAACAGAAGTTTTGTCGACAGATATTGTCGACAAAGCTTCTGTCGACAAAGAGCATCTAGACTACATCCAGTTCTGTCGACAAAGCAAGCCGCTTTGTCGACATGACAGTGTAGACGCAAAGGACAGTGTAGATGCAATAACGCCTTCTGTCGACTAAAGGCGTTATTCCTCGTAGAATGAGGTTTACAGCTGTCGACAAAACTGCTGAGTTCTGTCGACGTTATGTCGACAGAACTCAGTGGCAGTGTAGACGCAGGTATAGTTTTGTCGACAAAAGTCCACTTTTGTCGACAAAACCCTGTAGTCTAGACACACCCTTAGAGTCTGAAGCAGTGTTGTTCACCTGTAACTTGAAATGGCCATGCTGGGACACAATGAGGGCTTTGACACAAATCAACTTGAATATTGGGATTTTTATTCAGAAAGGTTTTCTTATTACTGAATCCAATAAAATTGATAACTGAACAAAAATGGGCAATTGTGACAGTCTGTGGGGCAAAGAGATTTGATATTATATAGCCATTCCTTGGGCCCACTTTGCACAAGACCAATATATACAATGAAAATGTAGCTTTGTTGAAGGCACATTTCTCACCTATGCTAGTTGTCGTGGTTCGGAGATTTCAGCTTCATAAACAAAATCAATGAACTGACGAGGGAATTTTCGCCTGTATTGCCACGCTGTGTTGCATCACCAAGCAGCAACTTTTTAAATTGTCTTGACATGGTGTGAGCTTGCCTGGTCTGTGGAGTTCATAGCAAAGTGCTTCAATGCCATCTCCTTCCTGAGCTGAATGTTGACATTCACCATCATTCAGGAAAAGGCCTGGGCCACCAAAATGTCATCACAGAATACTAAAGAAATTGTTGTGGAAAGGAAATTCAGAAAGATGATCGTAATTGACAAAAGGAAGGTTTCATTGGGCGACTCTGTCAATCGAAGGTCAATAGTGTGAAGCAAAAGGGCCAGGAGGAGCATTCCCTTCCTCAAACAGAAAACAAGCTTAACGCTTCCTTCAACAATATTGTAAAGAAGTTTTACCACATTCAGAAGGTCTGCAATCATGAATCCTGAGGTTCCAAAATGTTCAGACCAGCGCTCATCAATGGCCATGAATGAGAAATAGAAGCTGACTCTGGTTCTTGAATGTCAATTGTTTTCCCTTCGCATTGTCCTACTAGGTTGTCAAGTCTGTCTCACAATCTTTAAGAACATAAGAACATAAGAACGGCCGTAGCGGGTCAGACCAAAGGTCCATCTAGCCCAGTATCCTGTCTGCCGACAGTGGCCAGCACCAGGTGCCCCAGAGTGGACCGAAGACAATGATCAAGCGCTTTGTCTCCTGCCATCCCCTCAGCCTCTGTCAAACAGAGGCCAAGGACACCATTTTATCCCCTGGCTAATAGCCTTTTATGGACCTAACCTCCATGAAATTATCTAGCTTCTCTTTAAACTCTGTTATAGTCCTAGCCTTCACAGCCTCCTCTGGCAAGGAGTTCCACATGCTGACTACACGCTGTGTGAAGAAGAACTTTCTTTTATTAGTTTTAAACCTGCTACCCATTAATTTCATTTGGTGTCCTCTAGTTCTTCTATTTAGGAACTAATAAATAACTTTTCTTTATCGGCCCTCTCCACACCACTCATGATTTTATACACCTCTATCATATCCCCTCAGTCTCCTCTTTTCTAAACTGAAAAGTCCCAGTCGCTAACCTCTCCTCATATGGGACCCGTTCCAAACCCCTAATCATTTTAGTTGCCCTTTTCTGAACCCTTTCCAAGGCCAAAATATCTTTTTGAGGTGAGAGACCACATCTGTACACAGTATTCAAGATGTGGGCGTACCATAGTTTTATACAGGGGCAGTAAGATATTCTGGGTCTTATTTTCTATCCCTTTCTTAATAATACCTAGCATCCTATTTGCCTTTTTGACCGCGCTGCACATGTGTGGAAGTTTTCAGAGAACTGTCCACGATAACTCCAAGATCTCTTTCCTGATTTGTCGTAGCCAAATTAGCCCCCATCATGCTGTACATTATAGTTGGGGTTATTTTTCCCAATGTGCATTACTTTACACTTATCACATTAAATTTCATTTGCCATTTTGTTGCCCAATCACTCAGTTTGGTGAGATCTTCTTGGAGTCCTTACAGTCTGCTTCTGTCTTGACTATCCTAAACAGTTTGGTATCATCCGCAAACTTTACCACCTCACTGCTTACCCCTTTCTCCAGATCATTTATAAATAAGTTGAACAGGATTGGTCCTAGGACTGACCCTTGGGGACACCACTAGTTACCCCTCTCCATTCTGAAAATTTACCATTTATTCCTACCCTTTGTTTCCTGTCTTTTAACCAGTTCTCAGTCCAAGAAAGGACCTTCCCTCTTATCCCATGGCCATGTAATTTACAAGAGCCTTTGGTGAGGACCTTGTCAAAGGCTTTCTGGAAATCTAAGTATACTATATCTACTGGATCCCCCTTGTCCGCATGTTTGTTAACCCCTTCAAAGAACTCTAATAGATTAGTAAGACAGGATTTCCCTTTAGAGAACCCATGCTGACTTTTGTCCAACAAATTATGTTCTTCTACATGCTTCACAATTTTATTCTTTACTATTGTGGATAAAATGTCAACCTCATTGGAAGCTGTGATGTGACCGTTTCTTTCAGCTTTTTCTTTGAAAGAATGCCTCTCATCACAATAAAAGGTAAATATGAACATCTCTTGGGTAGAATCTCTGGTCCATACCACTGGGAATCCATGTGCAGGACATTCTTGACATCAACAAAGAGCAACTAATAAAAATCATTGACAAATTCCCTCAAGTGTTTTCTGAAGAACTGGGAGCTAATACGGCACTACCAGGATCATTCCACCTGGATTCAACAGCTGTGTCAGTCCACATGAAGGTTTGGAATGTACCATTTGACCTATGTCTGACCACTTACACACAGTTAGAGTGTACGTATAAATGGGGTTACCCCAATCATAACTGTCCTCAAGCCAAATGGAGAGGTGTGAATCTGTAGAGATTATAAGCGCACTGGGACAAAGCACTCAAACATGTCTGTTGGTAAGCAAATGTTCACTTTTCTTTCTGGAGGAAAAATCTCTACAAATTTGACCTTGCCAAGTGTATCACGAACTGATTGTTGATGAAGATGCAGTAGATGCACAGATAAATTATTGCTCATTATTAATTGCGCAGTTTGAGTCAAGCACATCTCCAGATTGGAATTTCCATTGCACCAGGAATTTACTACCATTTCCTGGAAACACAATTTTTCCAGAATTCCAGTCTCGGTACCATATTTTGATAACATCCTGATTACGGGATCAACTGGGGATGAACTTTCCAAGCAATTTCAAGCAGTCTTGTACTACCTCGAAAAGTCAGGCATTCATGTCAAGAAGGAAAAATATGAAATTGGAGTTACAAGTGCCACCATCTTGGGCTATCACATAAATGCATCTGGTGTTCACCCAACAAGGTGTGGACAATCCATGGCGCTCCAACCCAAAATCCAAACATAAACTTCAAGTGTTTCTTGGGTTGGTCAACTTCTACAAAAATTAAGACTGGACATCAGGGATCAGACTCCAAATGTAGTGGGTGGCCCTATGCAGGGTAGCAGGGGTTGCCCCCGTGCAGCTCAGGGGGTCTGTCTTTTTGTTGCTCTTTGATAATACTTGTAGAGCACAAGCAATAAACTCATGTGAGCAATTGTTCCGAGAACTCCAGCCAATTTTTGCAGACCCAAGAAGCTTGGCTCTCCGAGCCATGGCTCAGTTAAACCTCAGCCCTGGAAATTCTTGGTGCTTTGTGAAAGCAACCCTCCCCATCGGATTTTCGGCAAGTAGTCGTGCGTTTCTCTAACATCTAAAAGACACATAATTGGATCATGACTGTCATTCTGAACTGATAGAAAAAGATGCTTGCTTTATTGGCTAATTACTGTTCTCGGGCTTCAGGGTACCTGGCACTGCCATTGGCCTACTGGGTAATCTTGAGAAAGTCACGTCACCAATCTGTGACTCAGTTTCCACATCTGGAAAATGGGGATAATGATACTCATTTCCCTTGCAGAGCATTTTCAGATTTACTGATGAAAAGGGCAATATGAAAACTAAGTGGTGTTCTACCGATCTAGGTTTTTTCCCCCCAAATTCATTGTCAGAGCTAACGCTTGGTTTGTTTGATCATGAGATTCAGCTTTCTGGGAAGCTGTCACCTGACATTTATCTTCTGTTGAAGATGACTTATTTCTCTCCAGGATTATTGTTTAACTATAGAGAAAGGCAATCTTCCAAGATGTATAGCAACTTTTCTGAGCTCGGCACGCTTGAACAAACCAAGAGAAAAAGGTTGATTGTAGGCAGTAGCTGGGTAAGTGAGCAGGTCGGAGGAAATATAGGGTCAGATCCTTGTATGATGTAAATGTGTGTCGTTCCATCAAACTTAGAAGATTTACTCCAGCTGAGAATCTGGTCCAGTCACATGAGAGAAGACAGAAGGAAAAGCTTATATTGTGGGTTGTGAAGGAGCCTGCACACTGTTAATATAATAATCAGGCCGAGTGCAGGTGAGAAACATCTCTTTAATAACTTTGCGACCCCTTTTCTGACCTAAAATAACAGCAGAGTCCAAGAGGTATTTTGTGCCTGCTCGCCAGTTCTGCCACGTATCTGTTGGGTGAGGGAAAAAAAGAATTAGAAAACCACAAGATGGAATGCCCAGTCATTTTCTTGTTTAGCTACCAACAAAGGCCATATTTATTACAAGAAAATTGAAATCCTATCGATTTTTTTTCTTTTGATACAATACATTTCAAGCTTGACATTTAAACAAGAAACGCTGTACTCTGGAATTTAATCATTGACTCCCAGAGAAATACATAGGAGAACAGTGAAATAGGGGGTGATGTAGAAAAGGGTGTTGTACCCATTCCCCCCCACCCCATCTCCATCCAGTCACCCAGACCTGCCTGCCACTCTCTCAGGGCATGCTCTGAGTGCAGAGTAGGGCAGCTAGTGTTTCCCATTTAACACCGGGGGCATTTAGTTCTAGGCCATTGTGAGCAAAATTAATCATAGAACACTAGAACTGCAAGGGACCTCGAGAGGTCATCAGGTCCAGTCCCCTACCCTCATGGCAGGACCAAGCACCATCTAGATCATCTCTGACAGGTGTCTGTCCAACCTGCTCTTAAATATCTCCAGCGATGGAGATTCCACAACCTCCCCTAGGCAATTTATTCCAATGTTTCACCACCCTGACAGGTAGGAAGTTTTTCCTAATGTCCAACCTAAACCTCCCTTGCTGCAATTTGAGCCCATTGCTTTATCATTAGACCTCTCGAAATGGGGGAGTCAGCCATGCCCGTTGGAAAATCGCTCCAGATGCAGCAGGAAGATGGATACAGGGATTGCTATTCTGTAGCAGAGCCAAGGTCCACCTCCTTGATGTCTTGTCTCAGACAGGGGCAGCACCTCATGCTTCAGAAGAAGGGGTCAGAACCCAGCTGTAGACAGATGTGGCACCGTCTGTAACGTGCTTTGCAGAGCTACTCCTGGCCCCATGAGTGAACAGGAAGAGAGCATTCTGTTCCAAAGAGGCTGGCGAGAGACTGTTCTCAGTGGTGGCCGATGGCAGAATGAGGAGCAATGGTCTCAGGTTTTCCTAATATCCCACCTTGACGTCCCCCACTGCAACTTATTTCACTAGGAGGGCAGTGAAGCACTGGGATGGGTTCCCTAGGGAGGGGGTGGAATCTCCATCCCTAGAGGTTTGTAAGTCCAAGCTTGACAAAGCCCTGGCTGGGATGATTGAGTTGGGGTTGGTCCTGCTTTGGGCAGGGGGGCTGGACTCAATGACTCCCAAGGTCTCTGCCAGCCCTGGGATTCTATGGGGGGAGGGGGCAGAACAGAGCCAGCAGGTTGCTAGTGAGCTGTGCCCTTTATTTTACTACCCCGAGGGGAACAAGGGGAAATCTGGGTTTCCACAACTCTCATTGGTGCCTCTTCCATCTCCAGGGCATAATCTGGCGGCACGTTACAGAGTCACCGAGGGCCAGGTTGCAGCCACACAGGCGAGTGACGCCAACCCTGTCAGTTCAAAAACCACGCCAGGCCCCAAACAGGCCTGAGAGTGACCGGAAAGGCCTGAGCTGTTTTACACAACAACACCCTTTCGCTGTTGCGTCATCGGAACCAGTCACAACTGTGCTCAGCTCTGTAATTTCAACTGTCGCTTGGATACACGCATGCTAGGGCATCTCCTCCTGGCAGCTCCGGGCTCCAGCTCTGTCTGGTCGCATGCCCTCTTGTCTCTTAATCACATGCCCAGCATCCCTGTCATGCAGGCCCTCAGGATAGGTTGTGTGTTTTTTCCCCTCCTTCTGGGGTATCAAAGTCCCACCAAATGAACCATCCCAGGCAATTTTCAGATCATGGTCCTGACGGTGCTTCTGCCCCCGTGACTGGTAGGTGGCTCTATCCAGCAACCGCTCTCTGTTTGTTTCTAGACCCTTCTACTATTTCCCTATACTCCTTCCTACATCCTTCTTTCTTGGCGCTGCCACCCATCCTTGAGGTCCAACTGTCCAGCTCCCAGGGAGCGTCTGCAGCCCTTTTCTGCTGCCAACGTTCTGGCTTTATGCAAACCCTGCCGATCCCTTTGAGCTGGCTCCGGCATCAGTCAGGGATTACTTAGGCCACACCTGAGGAGAATTAGGTCTGTCTGCTTACCTGGCCCCTTCTCAGCCCAATTTAACCCTTTCCAGGCTAGTATGAAGCCCCATCGTACAGCCATAAACTGCTCCGCTTCCGTTGAGATCTCCAAAATCCCAGCTCCCGCCATCCCACCAAGCAAAATGTTTGTCGTAAACATCAAGCTGCTAGCCTCACAGAACCATCTGATCAGGTGCTTGAATTTGGAGGTTAGCAGCTCATTTCGGGGATTAAGGCACCTTTTTGCTTCCTAATGTCTGTCTATTCCCCCCTGTATCTCAATTTGCCATGTTAACAGGCAAGCAAAACTGGTTTGTTCTAGGCATGTAAAGGGGTAACCAGTTAACCAGTTACCCAGTAAGCATTGCCTTACTGGCATGCTTACGGGGGTAACCAATTTATCAATTACCCGGGGGGAAGTGCTGCTCCAACCTGGCTGGGCCCATTGTGCTGCACTACCACAGCACAATGTGGTGGTAGGGGGGAGGCTACTTCAGCTCAGCTGAGCCCACCACACCACGGGTGGGGTCTGCTCAGTGGCCCCCTTCCACGGCACAATGCCACAGGCTGGTTAACCGATTAAACATACAGTTTAATCGGTTAAAATTTGAAACAGGATTTTACACCCCTCGATTGTTCTACATCGAATCTAGTTCCTGCTCCTTTGCCAAAAGGAGTCTGGCAAAAAACTGGCATGAAAATGGGACTGCGATTGGTTGTAGTGCATGATTCTGTTTATTGTAGGTGCCCCCTTCTGGTGCACAGAGCCGGATTAGCCTCAGTTCTTTGTGATCTGTCCTCTTAGAGTGGCTCTGAAGAAGTAACTGGACTTTAGGAAAAGAATCTGTATTGGACTGAACAAGTTAGCAGAAGACTAGAGGGCTGAGGGGTAAGTGCTATTAATTATTATTCCTGTTGTTGTTGTTTATGTAGATCAATAGATTTACTCTGTGCTATACAAGACGAAGAAAAAGAGAGTCCCGTGTACAAGGAATTTATCATCGAAGGGCAGAGTCTGTACGCGTAGTCGTTTTGAGCAGCATCGTATTCCGCAAATTATCCCCCTGACTTCAGTTTGTGAAATCGAATAGTATTTGTTAAGAGCTGATGGACAGAGGTGAATGGAGGAAGCCATTTGCCGCAACCACAAGTGCCGTTAATCCTACAAACCCCTGGGATAATGCTACGTATTCTTGAGCGCCATCTACTGGCCCGTTGGGTCACATTGTCAAGAGCACATCCGTGACTTAGAAGCCAAATGTTGATGTTTCCCAGAGCATTTTGATGTAGATGCCAAAGTCCCATTGATTTTTTCCCCAGAGTTACGCTTCTCTATTCCTATTTACATACATACGAATACAGAACATTCCTATAACCCTGCTTGGCACGATGCTTAAAACAGCTCTGCTTTAGTCAATGCATGGCTCCAATGGCTGGGCAAAAGAGTAAGAATGTCACATCACCCTGTCCTGCCCAGACTGTCTGGGAAGCTCAGCCCTAAAAGACACAGTCCTCAGTACCTTAGCTAGATTCTTCCTCAAGCTGCACACTGGTGTGGGATATGAAAAGAGTACCCCTGGCGCACACACACAAGCTAGCCAGATCTTGGGAGCAGGGATGTAGGACTAAGCCTCCATGGAGCAGGTAGAAGGGAGAAGACAGAGGAATCATAGGCCATTACTGCCTCAAGTCACTGAGGCCAGCTCTACACACTATAGGGGAAAGTTGAACCAAGGTATGCAACTCCAGCTACATTAATTATGCAGCTGGAGTTGATGTACCCTGATTCGAGTTTTCCTGCCATCCCCACAGTAGGAGGCCGACGGGCGCAAACTTTCCTGTCGGCTTCCCTTGTTCTTTGCAGGAGCAGGAGTACTAACTGCCGATGGGGGTGCCCTGTGAGTTTGATTTAGCAGGTCTTAACTAGACCCGCTAAATCAAACTCCGGAAGATCCATCGCAACAGTATTGATCTTCTGCTGTGTGAAGGCATGGCCTGAGTAATCAGGCCAGTGTTGGAGGGTAGGCGTATAGTGTATCAGCAATGAGATCATAAGATGTTCTTATGCAGAGCAAATGGCTTCCTAAGTCCCCCTCTTAATATTTAAATCAATGGGAGTTGGCTGCCTAAACACCTTTGGGAATGGCACCTCTGAGTGACTTATGTGCCTTTGAAAATGGGCCTTAGGCACCTAAGTTACGTAGGCGCTTTGGGAAATTTGGCTTGACATTAAAGCCCAGCCTCGTTCCTTCTGCAAACAACGGGGGGACCTGCTGCACAAGAGCCACCCAATAATGGCAAACTTTTGTGACGCTGCGTTAGAATGCTTGCCCAGATCTTAGCCTGCTTGTGCTTTATTTCCAGTCAGGTAAGAGCCCTTTGTGCTGCTCCGATTCCCTCTCCTCCTCTCGGAACAGGCTTAGGCAATGAGACGATTTCTTTGTTGCTGCCCAAAGTAAAGAACAGGGAAGATAATTAGCATTCAGGTGCTGTGGTGAGCATAATTAGCGGGCCAAAAGGCTGGCAATGATAGCTGCAAAGCCAGGTCCTAGGTCATAAATGTAATGGAGAAATAAATTAGGCCAGCTTAATGCATTCGGTTCCAGAACTTAGACACAGCTGGTATGGGAAGGGGGGGAGGGCTTTCATCCTGCTAGTTTATCATTCACACTCCAGTGATCTTTATGGAAATGCCCAGTGAGTTGGGCCGAGTACAAATAGGCCCACTGAGGTAGTGTTAATACCCATTCTTATCAAATAGAATCACCATGGAACTAATCTTCTGCAAATTATTTCAGGGAGTTGACATTTTATGCGCGCATTAAGGCTTCCTGGAAAAGGCCCATCAGTCTGGAAAGAATCACAGCTGATTTCAAGCAGGTTTTTGGCTTGGTATTTATTCAGCTAAGTCTGTGGCCCTCTCTTGGTACCAAATGGACCTCTCCCTCTCCAAACAGAGCCAGGTGGAGAGGGGAGGAGGAGAGCAGCGGGCAAACAAAAGGGAAATACTGTCGCGCGGTGGGAAATAATAGACAGCGCACCCCATGCAGCAGTGCATCCAGCTGCTGCATCTCGCCTGCCCTCGGTTTGCCTACCGACTATGTGTGATGTGGCATGTGGAGGAAGGCCATTCTGCGACTAGAAATAGAGATGTAGCCGTGCTAGGCTCTCTGGGTGCAAATGGCTGGGCACTTGTAGCATGCTGGAGGCCTGCCTACCCTGAACGTGGGAGGGCCTCGGTTCTCAGACCAACCGCACTTGAATGGATGCTACAGAATGTCCCGCAAGTCGATAAGACTCTGCCCCGTGGAAAGGCACCGTTGGTTCTCCCTCGTGTGTGACAGCAGAGAAATAAGGGGCCAGGTCTTTGGCTATTGTAAATCAACTCAACGGAGCGAAGCTGGTTTACGGAAGCAGAGGCGTGTATAGCCTTTCTGCTCAAGATAAATGGGCCCAACAGACTTCTCTGGACACCAGTAGCAAAACTCCCATTGATGTCAGGCTACCAATGAGCGGGTCTTTTTCATTAGCTGGATGGCCTTATACATAGAGTGGCGGGGTATGTCAATTTGTGTGTGTGGTGAATCGCTAGGCAATTACGCCTCTCAACTCACATTGACTTTATCACGAGCCTGGTGCCCAGCAAGGAGCTGTTCAGAATGCTCCTGAAAGTCCCACACCAGAAATCCACCCGACTGGGCTCTCTTCTCGTTGCTCGTGAGCGTAACAGTGAGACGGTTCCTGTGAAGTGCCCTAGATTGGGAAAGGGATCTGCTTTGGTGGGGGAGGGAGGACGATTCCTTCTATGGTCTAGCGGAGGGAGGCCAGGTTGAACAAAGGGGTGGAATCGGTAGAGAAGCATCCGGGCACATTCCATTAATTAGGACACAAGCGGAAGACAGAAAAAGTATCTCTGATGATGGTGAGAAAAAAGGATTCACTGTGGAATCAGCTGTTTTAATGTGTTTTTAATCCCTGGCAGTCTGTCTCTGCAGGAAGAAAATGAGCAAAACCAGATAGCTTCCCCCCACAGCTCCTTCATATACATTCCCATTGATCCATAACTGGGTTGGGGAGAGGTGTCACGGGTGATACCATGATTTCAAAATGAACTGTAAGGAAATCTATTGAAACAATATTGGATCCTAGACATTTCTATTCACCAGCTGTCCAACCCCTGGCTACCTTATCTCCAGACTCCCACAACCATGTGTTTGCTAAAAGATTAACTGCTCTTTGGGACTAATAGATGTTTTATCTCTGTTTGGCAAAAGCTTTGTTAAACAGCCAAATATATGAATCGGTGCAAGTTCAATCATTTTCTCAGGCTTGTTTGCCCCGATCTTTTGCAGCTGAATCATTCCAGTCTGTCTGGTACCTATTTCATGTGTGATAGGGACTGTCAGCGAGCAAAAGACCGATGCATGGTGCTGGGCAAAAAGAAATGTGTATACACCTGCACTGCTTACTTATCTCAAAGCATTACAGGCTTGCGCCTTACTGGGACCAGATTTCTACTTAAGCGTTTACCTCAGGAAGCGTTTGGAGTGTCAGAAAACCCTCAGCACTTGTTTAAACGTCAAAATGAGGCTATTTATTTTTCAAAAAGTGTTCAGTGCCCAACAGCTCCTGTTGCTCTTAAAAGGAGGTGGTGGAAATCTGTGTGTTTATTAATAATTATCCGTGCTCTGGTAAGGTCGAGAGTCCTTCCCTGAGAGGAGCCTATGGCTACTGCACAGACACAAAGGGTGTGTCTAGACTACAGGGTTTTTTCGAAAAAAGTGGCCTTTCGAAAAAAGTGGCCTGGAAAAATCTTCCCCTGCATCTAGACTGCTGCTGCGTTCTTTCGAAAGTAAATCGAAAGAACGCGGCAGTTTTTTCAACTGCGGAAAACCTCATTTTACGAGAGAGAACGCCTTTTTTTGAAAGTGCTCTTTCGAGAAAAAGGCGCTGTGTAATGCAAACTGTGCTTTCTCGAAAGAGAGCATCCAGACTGCCTGGCTGCTCTCTTTCGAAAAAGCGGCTCGCTTTTTCGAAAGTACTGGTTGTAGTCTAGATGCTCTTTCTCGAAAGAGGCTTTTTCGAAAGTATCTTTTGAAAAAGCCTCTTTCGAAAGAGGCTTGCAGGCTAGACATAGCCATAGTGAGAGACGGCGCCTGTCCCAAATGCATACCATGTAAACTGACAAAATATGGCAGAAAGGAAGCATTACTATTCCCATTTGACAGCAGGGACAATGAGGCACAGGGAGCTTGTGACGTGGCCAAAGTGACACGGGGAGTCTGAGAGGGCCAGGACTGTAGGCTTCCCAAATGTCAATCCTATCCAGTGACCACATTTTCTTCACTCCAGCTGTAACTGCAGCAGGCAAGGTAAATATGGCCCTTCCCATCCACCATGCATCCTTGCTGTGTGCCCAAAATCCTTCCCCTCATCCGTTGCATGTCAGTAGCGGACAAAACGCAGTGCACTCATTTATACGCCCATATGTTCAGAACACCTTCTTAATACCCAACGCGTGTCCAACCACACAACAGGGAGACGAGCTAAAGCCCAGCAATGGTGCGGCTCATCCCTTAGCCCTTAGCAACAGGTCCCGCCCTTTTCTGGACTATGGAATTCTTCTCATGGAGAGAAAACGTGGATCCTCACACTTAGGGTGTGTCTGTACGCAGAGACGGGGTGTTATTCCCGGCTTGCGTGGACGTACTCGTGGTAGTACCCTAAACATAACAGTCGAGATGCACTAGCACGGGACGTGGTCGCACAGGCGAGCCGGGCCGAACACAATCCCACCTGAATCTTGTGCATATATACTCTGCATGGACAGTGTGCGCGATGTTACTATCATAAGCTGATGAGATCTAGTGCTAGAATGTCAGTGTGAACAGGGCATTTCCCCCCTAGTGCCGAGTGTAGACGCAGCTTTAGGCAGGTGATGTTGAGGGGTACACTGCGGATAGGATCTTTCTGGAAAGCATCCTGGGTCTTTTCCCGTACACGTGGACTGTCACCAGAGGGAGGCAGAAGAGACCTGGGTTTAGCATCTCCTCTGACTGCTCTTTCTGCCAAGTGCTGCAAAGGTTTAGATGAAGGTCCTTACAAATGATGAGAGAATAACACAGGTTTTTTGGAGCTGATTTTCTGTACATGAGCTTCAGAGGTGAGCCAAGTTAGTCTGTAATTGGAAAAACTTAAACAATGAATAGTCTAGTACTGTGGTTCTCAACTGGTGGTCCATGGCCCACTGGTAGTCCATGGTGACTTTTTCAATGGTCCACGGAAACATTGTCCAAAGTCACATGGCGTGGGCAGGCACCAAAAAATCTGTTAGTAAGAAATAAATTTCAAACCAAAATGTTCGTTGTCTGCTCTTTTTTATCATGTCTCAAAAAGGAGGTGGTCCACGAAAAATTTTTGATTGGCCTGGTGGTCCGTGGACTGCAACGAGTTGAGAACCACTGGTCTAGTAGCACCTTAAAGACTAACAAAACATGTAGATGGTATCATGTAGCTTAGGGGCTGAGGAAAGAGTCAATATACCAGGTAATCCTGTGGTGAGTGTGCCAATGCTTGAGATGATGGGTTGTCCGGGATTTCCAAGTTTGTGTATTTTGGGTAGCAGATAGAAAACTCTTAGTCGGAGATTAGGGGGGGTGTTAGCGTAAATTTGGTCCTGAACAGCATCAGAGAGCTTCATGAGCAGTTATTCTAGGGATTTTTTTGCTATTCTTTAGTGGGATAACAGGAGAGAAACTTGTAGAATCTGGTGTTGGTGAGTTCTGTATCTGGTTGCACAGCGCTTTCTAAAACACAGCCCCCTTGCAGGGTGGCACTTCCCAGAAACTAAGGAACCAAACTTCATCCATCACTTACAAAAATCTCAGCCTTCTGATTCTGGAAATACATTACTGGGCCAAATCCTCAGTGTTGCTCTACGAAACAGGAGTTATCCTGAATTACACCCGTTGAGGCATTGGCTGATGGTCTCCACAGGCCACATCTCTTAGTGAATGTGTAATGTACCTGGCTCAATGACGGAAGCAATTAGGCAGGGTATTCGATAACCCTAATGGGGGGGAAATGAATAGGCTGCCCTTGGTGCATTCATTGCTACACAGCCGGCTAGTCCCAGGAAAATGACTGACTGCAAAAGCTGTGAGGAATGAGTTCTAAATGCATTTCACTTGACAGGGTATTTACTTCCTGAGTGAAAATCCTTTGGCTGGAAATGCTAAATGCCCATGCAAAAACTACTCTTCAGCACAAGCAATCTGCTGAAGGCATCTTTGAAGGGTGGCTTTGTCCCTACTCACGCTTCTAACCACAGAACACTAGAACTGGAAGAGACCTTGAGAGGTCATCGAGTCCAGTCCCCTGCCCTCCTGGCAGGACCCAGTACTGTCTAGAGCATCCCTGATAGATGTCTGTCCAACCTGCTCTTAAATATCTCCAATGATGGAGAAACCTCCCAGGCAATTTATTCCAGTGTTTAACCACCCTGACAGGTAGGAAGTTTTTCCTAATGTCCAACCTAAACCTCCCATGCTGCAGTTTCAGCCCATTGCTTCTTGTGGTATCATCGGAGTTTAAGGAGAACAATTTTGCTCCCTCCTCCTTATAACACCCTTTTTAGGTACTTGAAAGCTTCTAGCATGTCCCCTCTCAGTCTGCTCTTTTCCAGAGTAAACTAACCCAGTTCTTTCAGTCTTCTCTGATAGGTCATGTTTTCTAGACCTTTAATCATTGTTGCTTTTCTCCGGGCCTTCTCCAATTTGTCCACATCTTTCTTGAAATGTGGTGCCCAGAACTGGACACAGTACTCCAGAATAATAGCTTCTCATGTCTTGCTTACAGTGCAGGAAACCCTGCCATCCTGGCACACCACAAATGGTGCAATTTGTGAATACTGGGAGCTGCAGCTCGTGGCCCCCACGGTGAGGTCCTCACAGGACCAGGAGCCGAGGGGAACTCATCACAGCTGCTGGAGCAGGGATATTGCCAGACCAGAGAGTCCCAGTTTAGAGAGGTTCAGCCTGTTCTGATTTCGACCCTTTCCACAGCCGTGAGAACCACTTCCGTAATGTGCTGTGAATCCTCATCTGGAACCCCCGGTGACAAGTGCCATAAAACAAAATGCACAGAGTCGGCAGGAAACACTTGAAAATTAGAGACTTCTCTGGGGGACGCGACAGTTTGCCAGGGCACAAAGCAATGACTGTCATGTGAAAAGGTGTAATCATGTGGGTGTCTGAATCACCTGTCATTTCCTCCTGATGTTCCCTATTAGCAGAACTTTCATTTCTCCCTCCCAAAGCCGCAGCGGGATAATGCAGCCAAGTTCTGAAAACTGCGGTTTGCTCTCAAGTGTTTTTTAAAAAAAGAACAACAAAAATAGTGACAGTTTTTAGGAAACATCTGCATTAAAGGAGCTTGACTCTCTTCTCATTCAGACTTCAAAAGAGAAGGCTTTGAATCCCTGGAGTCAGTCAAGTGAGTGAGTCCTCTGGACTGTTGATCACGGGAGCATTGTGTGTAATCTGTGAGACCTGTCCTCGCTTACAGACAGCCCCTCAGCCTCAAGCAAATACCACTTTTAGCAAATATACCCCGCACCCAAGTATACCCTGCACCCGAATATACCCCACTGTTTTTGCAGTTTGAGTAAAAAAAATCTTGTATACCCCGTGCATGAGTATAACCCGCAGGGTATACAAGACTTTTTTTCAAACTGTGCAGGGAAGGGGGTGTGTCTATGTGTCGGGGGGGGGGGGGATTAGCCACTGTCTGGGCGGGGGAGCACTCACCCCCCTGGGTCCCGCGCGGCCGTACAACCTCCAGGCGGGGAATGAGAGTGCTCCCCCGCCCCTTCCTGCGGCTGCACAGCCGCCAGCCTCCAGGCTCCGGGCGGGGAAGCACTCATCTCCCGGTTCCTGTGCAGCTGCAGGAAGGGGCGGGGCCCCTTCCTGCAGCTGCAGGAACCGGGAGATGAGCGCTCCCCCCCGGAGGCTGGAGGCTGGCGGCTGTGCAGCAGGGCAAGGGGCGGGGGAGCGCTCACCACCAGGTGAGTAAAAGATTTTTTTGTATACCCCACACCCAAGTATACCCCGCAGGTATATATTTGCTAAAATACAGTACTCCCCAGCAGCCACGCACCACACCACAGATACACTCACCCAGGAACCTACCCCTGCAACAAGCCCTGTTGTCACATTACACGAGCAGCACCATCACAGGACCTGACCGCATCAGCCACCACATCAGGGGCTCATACAACTGCATACCCACTAGCATGATCTATGCTATCAAGTGCCAGCAATGCCCCTCTGCCGTGGATATTGGCCAAACCGGACAGTCTCTCCACCAAAGGATAAATGGACACAAATCAGACATCGGGAATGGTCACACACAGAAACCTGTAGGGGAACATTTTACCCTGCCTGGACATTTGGTGATGGATTTGAAATTCTACAAAGGATTTTCAAAACCTGATTACAAAGGGAGACAGCTGAACTGGGATTCATGTACATCAGTGTTTCTTAAACGGTGTTCCGTGGCACACCGGTGTGCAGCAAGGCAGTCGGAGGGGTGCTGCGGAGAGCAACAGAGTTCAAAGTGGCCGCTCTTAAAGGGGCAGGTGACTATTTTTTTCTCAATAACTTTCCCCCCGACCCTTTTTTTTCTCAACAAAAAATTCTTGGTGTTCCTCATAAAAAAAAATTGTTTGGTGTTCCTCTGTCTTAAAAAGTTTCAGAAACACTGATGTACATGTTCAATACTGTCAGTTTAGGATTGAATAAGGATCTTAACTGGTTCAAAGTCTTCAGGGGGAAGGGTAGCCGTGTTAGTCTGTAACTTTAAAACAACAATTACAAAGGTAACTTCTCCTCCCTGGATATCCACATTTCCACTGTTGTGAATGATCCGCTTCCATCGTGAATTGGTTAGCCTCATTTACACTAGCACCCTCTTGCTTTTGTTGTCCTCCTCTAGATGTCTCTGCCTATGTAAACACCTCTCCAATCCATCTGATGAAATGGGCTTCACTCATGAAAGCGTATGCCCTAATAAATCTTTTAGTCTTGAGGGTGCCACAGGATGACTCATTGTATTTACTATTGTTGTTTCACCAGCCCGGGTTAGCGATGAGGAACCCATAAGGGGGGAGATTAAATAACTTAACTGAGGCTTTAGAGAGGATTCGGTGTCAGAGCCAGGGAGAAAATGCAGAAATCCCTGGATCTCAGTCCTGTGCTTTATCTACTGCATCTATTCAGTAGGGGAGGGATAGCTCAGTGGTTTGAGCATTGTGAGTTCAATCCTTGCGGAGACCATTTGAGGGGAAAAAATTGTCAGGGATGGTACTTGGTCCTGCTGTGAAGGCAGGGGACTGGTCTCGATGACCTTTCAAGGTCCCTTCCAATTCTAGGAGATAGGCAATTTACATTTAATTTATTTGCATCTTAAACAATAAGGATTTTTTTCCCCAAGGGGATTTAGGCCCCCCCCCCCCCACCATTAGGTGTCTGAAATTCCCAGCCACTCTGCACAATTGGCCCGTTTAGGAAGAGGCATGATACATGCTCCGTTCCAGGGGTACTGCATCCATGCCTAACCCCCTTCCCCGGGCTGGATTACACAGGGCCAGTGGAGCTCTAAGCGTGAGATCCCCCCCAAGGTAGTTAGATGCCGAATGCCTACTGATTTCAGTGGGAGGCAGGTGCTGAAATCCCCTTGTGAATCATCCCCAATGGACTAGCCCGATGAACTCCCCCGGTGAATTCAGAATTCGATCAAAAGAAAAGCAGGAAGAGGAATGCAATAGGTAACAATCTAGTTTAAAAAAAAAAAAAAGAGAAAGAAAGAAATCCCCAAATGTGTCTTCTAGCTACAGCTTCATCACTGGAGGGCAACTTTTGTATGTCCTAAAATAGTTCTGGAAGGGTAGGAGAGCAGACTGCTTCTGCAGATACCTGGGCAAGGTTGGAGGGTGGGTCCGTGCTCCAGGAAGGGGTGGGGCCTTAGGAGGAAGGGGTGGGGCTGGGGCAGCCAGCCCTCGGTGCAGCCTGGAGTGTATGGTGCAATGGGAACAGGGGAATTGGTCCCTTTTCTCCCCCTGTCGGCAGGCCTGCGTACGGTTTCTGAGAGACGGGGACGACTGTCCCCAGAGGTAAAAGGTCACCTTTTCAGGTGGTGTAAATCAGCATAGCTTCATTGAAGTCCATCGGCCAGTTTCCTCAGTGGCTGCAAATTGCCTATGGCTCCGGTGAATATCTGTAGGGCAACCCCTCAGCGCTGTCCAACGAGCCGGGGTCCGTTCCTGGACCCCACGTCGGTGGCATTTGTGCTGGGCCCCTGTAGACCAGCGCGGGATGAAATGACCAATTTGTCAAATGCTCCTCTGGCTGAAATCTAGTCATCCATCAACTAATGCCCTCCTGCTGGGTCTGCGCTCCACAGGCTGGGATGAAATTGGCTTGCCCGTGTAATCTCACCTCAGCGGAACATTGCTTTCCCGCTCCAGCGAACATGGAGTTTGGGTTCTGAAGGAAACAGGCAAAGTATTTGCTCCGGAGCATGTTTCTGAGCAGAAGGTTTCGACTGATGCTGCAGAAATAGGCCACCGATGAGCTTTTCTGCTCGTTTTCGCCGCACAACTGGCAGCTGAATTGCAAATGGTCTTGTGGTGACATTGGACCCCGGTGGATTGGAAGATCCTGGCCAATTTGGTTTTTGTCCCATTTCAGGCTGACCCCTGGTGGAGATCTACCTCTGAAGTGCCCATTCTATGGTTCTCATACCCAGGGAGCAAGACAGACCTAGGCAAGGTGGTGCGGATGACAGGGATGGAGGAATGCTGACACTATATAGAAGTCTGGGGAAAGCACTGGCCACGCCCCAGGATGCGACCTTGAAATCAGATGTAGCCAGCTGGCCAGTGCATTGGAATGGACCAAGAGAGGCGCATCGTTAGGGAGAAATTCACAGACAAGCCTGGAATTACTGGCTACCCATGTAAACAGCAAGCTGTCTGCCTCGCAAGTGCAAACCGCTGTGACCTTTCCACTGATCAAATAACATGACTGAGACGGCGACCAAATGGGGACACAGATCTTCTAGTAAATAGCATCATTATCAGCCAGACCCTCGTAACAATAACATTATTATACTTCACAAACACGAGTGCTAAACCTCCGGAAGCTGTCCTCCAGCGGGTGACTCCGGCAAAACTACCCTGATTTACCTCAGGAATCTGGCCTTAAAGATGGTGCTTCTGAATGTGAAAGGTGCGGCAGAGCCACTCGGTGCTCAAAATACACCATGTAATTTTAGGCAAGGCAGGAGGCAGAGGGGAAGAGCGTAGGACCCAGCCCTGGGGTTGTACGTAGCTTTCCTGCCGCGGTAGCATTCCATCCCAAGCGACTCGCAGAGCAAGCCCGGAAGTAATTTATTCTGGACACCGGTGAAAAATTTCAACCAAAAAAAAATTAATTTAAAATGCTTTTAGACAGAGAAATTTTCCTGGACAAGATTCTGAAGAGCCCCCCTTCTGGGCAGACCTTGGAAGGTTTCATTTGATAATTGAGGGGTGCTGCTTGCCGATGGTCCATCCAGGGCATGATTTTCCATATTTGGCTTCACTGTCCCCTAAGCCCTCCCATGCCACCACATGACAGTCTCTGTGGCTAGTTCCCAACCTAGGTTTGGAGGTAGCTGAGCCCTGGGGTCTAACACTAGGGAGTTATTTCAAAATAACCCCCCTTATTTCGAAATAATAAGTGGAGCGTCCACACGACCAACCCCATTGGTTCAAAATAATGGGCTGGTTATTTCCAAGTCTGTACTCCTGCTTTCCTAGGGGAATAACACTTAGTTCAAAATAGATACTTCAAAACAGCGGTAGTGTGGACAGTACGGTGCCACTATTTTAAAATAACGACTCCCCAGAGTAATTTGAAGTAATTACTCCGCCGTGTTTTCTGGGGCTCCAAGTCAAGGTAGCGCATCCACAATAATGGAGCCTGCCTCAGACTAATTTTGAGGCTTCGCCATTGTGGGGACAAGCGATTTCGATTTGTTATTTTGAGTGTTGTTATTTCAAATGTAATTATTTTGAAATAATTTCCTAGTGTAGACGTGCCCTGAGGAAGCCGTTCTCAGCTGGGAGGTAAGCTTAGTGAAAACATGGGCGTGGCTATGGTTCATTGAGCTCCGCCTCCTTTCTCTACCAGGAACAGATGCTTCAGAGGAAAATGCCGTACATGTTTATGGGAGAACCAGATCATAGGAGAAGTTTCTTGCCAAAACCTGTTGGTTAATGCCCTGAAGCAAGGGGATTTAGATCTAATCTCCGTTTAGTTTTAATTTTATTCCATGAAATGGGGGAAGATCCCATTTTCTAAGTAACGGGACCTCCCCAAATACAGTGTGTGAGCCCATCTCTGCCTCAGTTCCATCTCTTCTTTCTCGTGGGTTAGTAATCTGCTGCTGGCCTGTACCAGCGGACTATTCTGACGATGCCCCTAAGGCAGCTCAGCTGTGATGACCACCAAATCACATAGAAGAAAAGGAGGCAGTTACCGAGAATGCAACACCCGTTTACTCCAGCTCACACAGGGTCAATGGGATGTTCTGGCTTCCCTATGCCGGCTTGCAATCCAAGACCATTCTGCTCAGAAACTCGAAGAGATTTGAATCAAGAGCCCCAAAGGAATTTGGCTTCCATTGGAGATAAGCACCTACTGGGATTTAGGCGCCTACATACCTGGATCTAAGCCTTGTTAACTAGCCGTTCAAAAGCTTGATCTACCTAGATCCATCCTGGATTCTGACAGCCTGGAGGGGGTGGCTGCCTGGGTCCCTCCTTTCCCCCTTGCACCTCACCTAGCCACATAGTGGAGCGGCTTTAATAGACTGTGGCTTTCCCCTAATATGAGGGGCTAGGCTGAGGATGTAGTTGGACATGGTGGCAGGCAAGAGACTGAGGACTGTTGAAAGCCCCGGGAAGGGGACGAGCAACCAGAGTGGTGGGCACGGCCGGATGACAGTGTCCTGAAGAGGACACCGTGATCTGGGGAGTCACGTGTGCCTAGCACAGAGTGTGGAGAGTGTGTAGAGCAATGGTGGGCGAGACACTGGCCAGAAGGGGGTGCTCTGATGAAGACAGGGCTAATTCCTGGTGAGAGCAGCAGGAGACGCCGCAGCCACGAGTCTCGACCCGCTCCACAGGCACCAAGCCTGGATGTGTGGGGAGAGGAAGGGGGAGAGGTACCCAAAGAGGTAAGTTAGAATGGAAAGAAATAACTCCTGGGCTCCTCTGGATGGGTTTGGTTTGTTCACTGAAGCATGGCGGGTAAGATAAACAACCAGAAAAGGAACCTAATTCTGCAGAAACCTGGGGGCAGAATTCATTTCCTGATGCAGTGACACTATCAATCAACAGCAAGCGAGCTGATATTTAAAAGACAAGGCCGTAAATATTATATATTGAAATGTGATTTTGATGGGGCCGCGTTTGTTCGCTTTTATGTTCGGAGGGAATGTTTTCTGCATGCCACTAAAATGTCTTTGCGACTTGCGAGAAAATTGACAGTGCAGCGAGAGAGGCTGTAAAAGTATGGCAAAGAAATGAGACGCTTTATCAAGCCAAAGTTAAGGCTCTAAAAGTGTGATCGCGGTCGTCCATAAATGATGGAGTACAATGTTATCGTTGCATGCCAGGCATTCTTGGGTGTACTTTCCTTCCCCATCAGATAATGGGACAAAACAAGCATTTAGGACAATGCATCAGGATGTATGTGCGATGTCAATATCGGACTGTCTGGAGGGGCTCATGACAGTCTGTGCTAGCCGTAGGGCAAATTGTGAAAAACAGGGTACATGCCACCATGCTGGTGGTATGTCCCATAATTAGATTTTGCCAGGCCAGTGATAAATGTGAACTCTTGGGCTTTGTCTATACTGCTGGCTTTTGCCGGCAGAGAGTATGCAAATGAAGCACTGATTAGCATTTTGTCACGCTTCATTTGCATAATCTATTTGAGCTGTTTTTGCGCAAGGGGTTTTTGCGCAAAAACAAGCAGTGTGGACGTTTCCTTTTTGCACAAAACGTCCACACTGCTTGTTTTTGTGCAAAAACCCCTTGCACAAAAATGGCTCAAATAGATTATGCAAATGAAGTGTGACAAAATGCTAATCAGCGCTTCATTTGCTTACTCTCTGCCGGCAAAGCGGGCTGTGTAGACACAGCCCTGGATCGTTGTAACTGTTTTACTGTGGAATCAGACAGTCCCCTTAGCTTCTCCAATCTAGCCTGCCACCCAGACAAACTGGACTTAGTGATAAATGTTCACTTACATCAAAGATCACAGGGCATTCAGGTGGCTTCTGGTGGCAAGAGACCAGTCACTGACTTCAGAACAATAGGCGCCCTACATCTCAGACTAAAGATAATGCCTGTAGACAATCCTGTAATAAAACAAGGTCTATTAACTAGGAAAAGAATGAGAGGTATTTACAGGTTAATGCAAGCAAACATCTATACACAAATGAGTGCAATCTAAACCCAAAAGAGTGACAGAGTCGTAGTGAGCTTGACGATTTGGGAAGGAGCCAGGAGATAGCCCCTTGGGATTTCTGGCTTCAGATCGGGATCCAGCATCAGGAGCCTGGTCTCATGTCTTTGTAAGACTAACCACAGTCTGGACTTACAGGAAAAACAAAACCACGCACAGGTTGGGGAGTAACAGTCAATTCATCGCTAACTCCTGCAGCCGTGGCAGGAGCTGGCATGTGGCCTGCCAGCGTCACGGGCACAATGCTTATTAAATGAACTGTCTCTTCGTCGAGTCCAGGAGGGTAATGATTCACCCTGGCACCGTTGGCTCTAAAGATGGATACCTCTTAGCACGTGGGCAGTTCTGCCGATGCAGTCTGTGCAACAGAGCCGTCCCATTCATGGGTCCCGTGCTTTTGGGGGCCCCGTGGAGGCTGCCTCAACCGTTCTTTGGACAGGAGCTGAGGGGCCCAGGGCAGCCTCGGGATTACCAGGTGGCCCGCTGCCAGACCCCCAGTAAGCACATCACTTGGGGGCAGGCTTGGGGGCGGAGCATGGGCAAGAAGGGGTGGGGCAGAGGTGGAGCAGAGGCCAGGGTTGGGGAAAGGGTGGAGCAAGGGCAGGGCCTGCAGCTAGGGGTTGCCATGGGCCCCATGCCTGGGGTACTGGGGGGATTGGCCCTAGCCCCATGCCCCCCTAGGGACAGCCGTATGCACCAGCATGAGGGCTTGGGGTATGGCTCCAAAGGCAGTGCCCTCTGCTGGGAGACTAGACCTTACAGGACAGACGTGGATTTCGAATCCACACAAAGGGCTGGAACTGATTAGAGGAACCACAGAGCGCCCCCTGCTGTCTCCGGTGCTGGGCTGTTCTGTTATTTCAAACCAACGGCGCGGCCTGGTCCTAGCATTGAAGAAGGGCAGTGTCACAGAAGAGGGAGTATTTGCCAGGACAGAGGGACTAAATATGACCTCACTTGTGAGTCCAAGCAAGAGCAGAATTCTTATCTACGTGACTCAGTTACTCCGGCGTTCCTAAAAGCCCGCTTTCATCTGGGGGCTGAGACGAAGCTACCAAACGCGGACAGTACAACACTTCTGTTTACCAGTCTGCCGCCTCCATTTTGTAACGGAGGGCCCAGGATTCCAGCATGACAAGTCTTCTCATGCTCGTTGGTGCCACAAAGCAGCAGTTTTCCTCGGCAGCAAACTTGGAAGATTGTCAAGTTTCACCCTGCTGTGGGCAGCTTTCGCCTCAGCTGGCCAGAAAATCTTTTCTTGGTCCAGTCTGGACTTTTCCGAGGTTTTAGGGTTAGAAGCTTCCATGCCCTGCTCCCGTTCCAGCCTGTGTATCGACAGGGAAGGAAAGACTAGATTGTCACAATCTTTAGAAATTAAAAAAATAAAACACATGCAAATGGAATACAATTTGCAGGACGGAGAGTTGCATAGGAGCAGATGCATATTGGACATTTTTTCCCCTATCATAAGCTGTTCTACTCAGTTCTGAGCCTTCTGGTAAAATCTTTCCAGCAAAAGATGTTTTGATTGCTTTTTCAAAGTGAACGCCCCCTGCTTCCCCAGGGTATAGGAAGAGGCCAGCGGTGTCTGAGAATAACAGCACAGAAAGAAACTTCTAATCTCTGGAGAAGCTGAAGTCAGCCAAATACATTTCAATCTGTGGAAGCTTTTTTTTTTTCTTCTTCCTGAGGGACAGAAGTGGTTTTCTAGCCCAACAGAGTCTGAGAAACAAGGTTCCCAGAAAGAGAGATACTCCACAAAATGCCAGAAGCCTGTAAGAGTTTCCCTGTGTCTGACTCAGTTATCTCTATTTCCTCTCTTCACTCACACGTTAGGAGAGATTCCTTCTCAGTAAAATGAAGGAGGCACGGGGGAGGGAATGAAGAGAGGGGGGCCTGGCACCCCAGGGGTTAAACAAAGCCTTTTGGCCCAGGTAGCTCCACCCCGCTTTACCTGTAGCCAATGCCAGGCCTGGAGGGAGGATAAAAGGAAGGAGCCTGGCTCAGTTAGGGGCTGACCAGCAAGGAGACAGGAGCATAGTTCCACAGTCTGAAGGACAGGAACCAAAGTCCGTCCACTTGGCCACCCACAGGAGCAAGTAAGCCACCAACCCCACCCCCCGGGACAAAAAGGGGGAACCTGTAACTAAGGGGGGAATTTGGACTCTTGGGGCCATGCCACAAACATAAGGATGATACTAATATAGTAGGCCAGAGTTCCTAGGCCGGGAACACCAGCGGCAGAGTTCTGCATCCCTGTTCTGCCGGCTAATTCCAGGACCTAACCACTAGGCTACCCTGCTGCTAGAGAGACCCAGCCACAACATGACTCTTCTCCTTCCCTCATCAGTAGAATCCTCTTTGGTCTCGTTGTCCTTGCAGATTCAGACCAACATGGCTACCCCTCTGATACTTGTCGGTATGGAGAGTGTGAGCATACGTGGGTTAGATGAATGCTAAGGACTCCGGATTGGGCACCCCATAAGAGGTCCTGATGCTTGGTTTGGCTGCACCACTGATGTTTTGAGTGGGTATTTTCCAAAGCCACCAAAGACGTTTGGTTGCCCAATTCTGATTATCAGCCGGAATGTTGATCTGAAGTTTCTCAACCTCTTGGGTCTGCAAAATTAGACTGAAGATGCTCTCCTAAGGCAGTGCTGCTCTTGCTCCCGAGTTCCCCTCAGAGACAGCCTCTTCTGCAGAATTCAGTTGTATTGGTTCCCAGTCCTGGCTCAACTTCAGGTGAAAAGTGACGAAACAAATTAGAGTTAATAGGAAAGAAAAACAATAGGTAGAAATTTGGAGGTGTGGGCAAAGGCTTTTTGTTCTTTCTCTGCCTGAGCCAAGAGTTGGGGAAATGCATTCAGAAATCAAATTCCTTCCTCTCATTTTGAAGGCCCCTGCCTAGAGACCCAAACCAAGACCAAAGATCCATTTTGCTGGCCACCGTAATCTCGGAGCCTTGGTCTACTCTAGGGAGTTATTTCAAAATAACCCCCCTCGGGTTGAATTAATAAGCAGAGCGTCCACACTACCCAGCCCATTATTTCAAAATAATGGGCCACTTAATTCAAAATCTGTACCCCTGTTTTTCATCAGGAATAGCGCTAATTTCAAAATAGTTACTTTGAAATAGCGGTAGCGTGGACGTTCCAGTGCTGCTATTTCGAAATAACGACTCCCCGGAGTAATTTAAAAGGATTACTCCCCAGTGCTTCCTGGGGCTCTGTCTGAGGTAGCACATCCACATTTAACAGAGCCTGCCTCAGACTCAGTTTGATGCTTCCCCGTAGTGAGAACGTGGCAGCTCCCACTGAGAACAATGGAATCCACTGAATGTGGTGCATTGAAAACTATGTTATAATAAGGGGTTTCCTAGTCCTGCTTGCAGGGCACCTCTGGAGGACGCTGTGTGATCTAAATGTTGGGTAGTCAGTCTGCAAAACAACAGCCTAAGGCAAAGAGGGCCGAGTTTTGTGTCTCTGCCTTAGGGAGTAGGCTGTATTGTCTCTCACTGATTCCGGTTTCTCTGTGTTAGGGTTCTGGATTCTAAGAAATTAAGTAGGGTGACATTGCAACCTTCCAGCAAGAGCATTTTATGATATTAGTCCAACCTCTCTCTCTGCTTATTGTGAACATAACACTGAACTCTTGAAAATGTGGCTTTGCCCAAGGTCACGCAGAGAGTCTGGCAGAGTGAGGAATTCTACCCCGGTCTCCTGAGTCGAGTGGAACCACAAACCTGGGTTGAATGCATAAAACTCTTTCCCCGTCCTTTTGCACTTCTCTGAGTTTAGACGTAATTATGGATGCTGACACAGCTGAGTGTGCGCTCTTAGAAGCAGGGAAATGATTTCAGAGAGAGGCAGAAGAATTCTCAGCGTTTCTCCAAGGAAGAGAAAAGGTGGTGAGATTTTTTCTTTCTTTCCTGGCATCTCAGGATGAATGTTGGCTTCGTGGCGATAAGGCAGCAGAGGTCTGTTAAGAGACTCCGGGATTTAGGCTGGTGTGTTTTTTATGTTTAGCCTCACAGCTGGTGAAGGTGCATTTCCAGCCATAATAAGTAATAACGTTCCCGATGGAAACATTCGACTGCCGTAAAACAGACAGAAATCTATTATACATGGGAATGCAATGTCAATGTTTACAGAGGGAGGTCAAATAACAGAACTCTGTTCGGTAAATGTCAGGACTGGATGAGGAGACGGCATCCGCCGTGGCTGCGTGCGTCCCAAAGAGAGAGCTGCAAAGCTCATAAATATTAAAGATGTTTTGCAATTTCCATTCTCCCCCCAGCCTGCTCCCCTCCCAAATCATTTCTCTTTTTAGTTAACGAGGGCGGCTGCAGTCCAATCCGTTTCTATAGCATTGCGCCTCCAGTGACGATGCACTGGTGTGTGGGGTGAAGTGAGATGGCTCTTCGGAGCAAGTAATGAATACACCTTTTAGTTGCTTTAATTAACATCTTCAAGCCAGGCCAGCTAATGGGAGCAGCATGATGTGGACTATTAACTATATGTCCTATGGGAGTGTTTCGTGTCCAAAGAAGAATGGGAGAAAGGCTGTTCTCAGTGGTGACAGATGGCAGAACAAGGAGCAATGGTCTCAAGTTGTGGTGGGAGAGGTCCAGGTTGGATATTAGGAAAAACTCTTTCCCTAGGAGAGTGGTGAAGCACTGGGATGGGTTACCTAGGGAAGTAGTGGAGTCTCCATCCCTAGAGATTTTTAAGTCTCGGCTTGACAAAGCCCTGGCTGGGTTGATTTAGTTGGGATTGGTCCTGCCCAGGGCAGGGACTGGACTTGATGACCTCCTAAGGTCTCTTCCAGCTCTATGGTTCTATGATTCTATGACCCTGGGTGCTAGGCACTGTACAAACACAGGAGACCCTTGTGATTCACGGACTCACTATTCATGGTTCTGTGTATTCGCAGGGGTCTCCTGTCCTGGCCCGGGGAGGAGAAGGGCCTGGAGTTGTGCTAAGCTCTCCATAGCTCCTGGCAGCTGAGGTGAGGTTCACATGAGTCCCACCCCCACCCCCCACTCCCCACGGTGAGTTCCCTGCTGCTCCCGGCTTCAAGGTGAGTTCAGGAACGCGCGTTCACTATGAATGGCGAGGGTTTTGGGTAGTTGTAACCTCTCCAGCCCCTTAGAGCTTACAGCTTCAACGGGCAAGATGGGCAGGAACTTGGGAAAAGGCATGCAACCCACAAGCAGGAGCAGGAGGTTGAGGTGCCTTGCTTACAGTCACTAAGTACCATCCTGGGGAACAACTATTTTAATAACAGGCTCTTCAGTGTAGCAGCGAAAGGTCTAACATGACCCAATGGGTGACTGAAAAGAAGGTGACACTTTTTAAAATTAGTCATTGGAACATTTTACAGGGGGAATGGTGGATTCTCCGTCACTGACCATGTTGAAATCGAGGTCGGGTGCTTTTTGTAAACGATCTGCTCTAGGGGGGTGAAATCCTGGCCCCATTGAAGTCCACGGGAATTCGGCATAGGAGATTTCCCAGCAGAGCCTGGTGCCACCCAATTGCAGAGAGAGGGTGGAGCATGCCCAGTATGGCTGGCATTTTTGGGGAACTTATCCAGGAAGCACTAGAAAGATTTTCCATTGAGCCACGTGTGACCTGCAGGGTTGTGTCAAAGGCTTCTATCAGGAAGCGCAATGTGGTATGTTCGAGACCCCCCCTCCCCCCGCACACCTCTGCCCACCCTGGGTGCAGCTGTACAGCCAACACCAGCTGCCCCAGGTTTGGAGCTATCGTTGGCCGCCCCCGAAGTTGGGGTGGGTCTTCAAGTGGCCTAGGGGATAGGATATTAGCCTCTGGAGTGCAGGGCGGGTGGCCTTGAGTCTCACCCCCTCCGCCCACCCCGGGAGCGGCCAGGAAATGTAGGCACATCTTCACAGGGACAGCAAAAGGCCAGTCCCTGCCACACAAGCTGCCTCTAGGCCAAATTTCAAGTTCCTTCTCCTCTGCAGGAGGATGCAAGAGCGTCTTAAAGAAAAGGGCACGCAAATTCTTTTAGCGGGGGCAAAACAGCCATATTGTTCTTCAGCTTCATTCTGGGAAATGGCCGAACTGCTTATTAGTTGAAACATGCAAAGCAAAGGAACAAAAATAAAATTCACCCTACAGCAGATGCTCCACATGGACAAATCCCACCCCCGGGGCTAAAATCTGGGCACACGCTAGGCAACTGAAAACAAGATGTTATAATGGGACATCACAGGCCACCTTACTAATAAGCTGTGCAGCAAACCACACCTATAACATATACACACGTGTGTTCCATATGAATCTTGGCTGAAAGGCCAGTTGTAATCCCTCGATAAATGAAAGGGACATGCGACTGTCCTATCAACCAAGTCCACTTAATAGACATGAAGAGCTTTTGGACGCAGCCAGGGTTCTCCTGTGGCTTGTGCTGGGTCAACACAATATTAAGGTCCCAAAGTAGTGCCCTCAAAAGCCAGGAGATTACGGGTATGGCTGTTTGTCCTCATGGATGCGCGTATGAGATGATATTTAACTGTGTGACCAACCACAATTTTCCCGGCGGGCCCCTGCGTTAGTGCTTAGGCGGGATGGTGCTCAGTGCACTAAATGGGCTCAAAATTGGAGGAATATCCATGTTGCGGTGGTTGTTTATGTGACAACAGCTCTTAGCGCCCTCTCAACCAAGATCAACCCCCCCCCCTGGCGCTAGGCACTCTACAAACAGCTGGTAAGAAACAGAGTTCCAGAAGCATTGATGGGCTAAAGAGACAAAGGGCGGAGAACAGAAGCACAAAAATGATTAAAAGTAGAATGAGGGATGGACCGTAGGCATCTGGGCTCCTAGTCCAGTGTCCAAACTACTGGAAAAAGCTGCTCTTCTGGGTGTCCTTCCTTATTCTCTTTGCACCATCTGTCTTCTACACTGACTGAGACAGGGACTGTGGTCTTGAAACCAAACTCTGAGATACTGAAATGTACAAGATCTAATTTTTCTCCACGCCTCTGCCACATTCATCCAAGTCCTCCTTTCCTCACTGGGGCATAATTCCCATGGAGTAGAATAAATTGGAATTCTAATAAGGCTGCTCTAATACCATAACTAATGAGTGACTACAAATTTGCTCACCCGTTTTACAGCAAATTGAACACCAACAAATGATCTTTTTAGAAAAATCCAAAGCGAAGGTGAACAGCCATTTCCTCTGCCATTAGAGGTTGTACTTAAAAGTCACCCTTGGGAGCTGGTGACAATTAGGTACGGATATTCTACGGGGGGAACAGCAGGTCAGAGTCCCAAAGAATAAGCAGTCATAGCAATGGGTTATATAAAAGGCTAATATGCAAATTGTCAAATAAGGTCTTTTATAAAACTTGTCGTGTTCTAACCCTAGTAACCTGTATGAGCTAGGTTTACAGGCTATAGTTGTGAATTGGTGCAGGTTGAATGTCTCTTGTCTGGCATCCTCAGGACCAGACCGGTTCTGAACGAGAGAGTTTTCCGGACCACGGGAAGGACTCAAGAACTGATCCATTGTGTAACCCAGCAATGGGCAAGTCGTGACATTAACGGAAACACTCTGAGACAACTGAGGATGTTCTCCTTTCTCCAATCACTATTGATGCCCCGAACTAACTAAAACTGGAAACCCCTCTTGAAACGGGAGGAGCTTGAAGTGAACGGTGGGAGGGCACAGTGGGAAACTGTGCTAAGTAACTGGTGTGAGAACAAGCAAAGGGAATACCTGGAGGAATGCCAACAGTCCCGGGAGACTTCAGAGCCACACCAGGCAGGGTGATTCCAAATGTCTGTGGGCTGAACGTCTGGCTTGCTGACTACCACCTACCCTCTGAGCACAAACCAGTCTGTGTGGACTGTCTGCTGACTACAGATGTGCATCAAAAGTGGCAATACCGATCTCTTCCCTTGCTTCTCGACTGGGCCTCTCCATGGCTGGTCAAGAGGAAAACCCTCCCGTAGGAACCCAAATCTGAAGCCGATGGACTGTGGGAAGTTGCCGACTAAGTCCACTCAACCACACCTTGGCGTGAGCAGCGGGGCCACACTCCTCCAAATGTCTCACCTGCCACGGATGGGCAGGAGACGTATCTGGCCATGGTTTCCTTGTAAGCATGAAAGAAAGCCACACCCACCGCTTGCTTTAGAAAGCAATAATCCTCCAGACCAGGAAACCTACCAATCTGTGCCATAAGCATCCCACAGCTTGAATTCGTAGCAGGGATACCAAGCATAGCTCCTGCCAGGAACAGCTGTTGGAAGGGGTAGCCGATCGTTGACTCTGTTCCATGACCTAGTGAAGGACTCGGCCAATGTTTAATTACATCTCTGTGATGGCTGGGCCTTCATTCCCATTTTGCTATGGCCTGTCAGATCAGTCTCATGCTAGGGACAATGAAAACACTGGCTGGTGAAGATGCTGCTACTTTAATGCAGCATGCACTCGGGGGAAACTGAGGCTAAAATTGAGATGTGCTATGCACTGGTGGTGGTAACATCATCCTCCTTAAGCCTCCATGGCTTGTACATAGTTCACCGAGCTTTTGCCCTGAATGGGCTTCCCTTTGCTCAGCAACAATTTGCTCAATAAGCAGCGGAGAAGAAAAGGAGGGGAGCGCATTAGCTCAAAATGAAACGGAGTGATTAATTAGATGTGGTGCCGGGCCAGAAGTAATGCGTGGCAGCAAATGAGACGAGCCACAAATTGATAAAGACAAAGCTATGCATCCTTAACAAAGAAGCCAAGAGTCTCATAACGCTAAACGCTGCTGCGACAGCGTATGATGATTAATTCCTGAATGGATCAGAGTATGCTGATCCATTGTTCATCAAAGTGGAGCTGGCTGGATGTTCCTATTTCAGTGTGAGGCAGCAGGAGAAGAGAAGGGTCTGATTTCTCGGGGGAAAAGCAGATTCCAGTGTCTTTATTCATACTGAGGGATAGTTTACTTGGTGAGCAGTTCTGTTGATTTCGGTGTGACTTGTCCTTGCGCAAAACCTCCATCCAAAAAACATTCTTTGTAATTTTAAGGTGATCGAACTACTCATGTTTAAAAGCATGCACACATAAGCACCTGGTTGGAGTTTGATTCCTGGCACTACTTCACATGGATTAGGGTGGTCTGTTTCAGGAGCAGACTGGATGATGCAAAGTCACAGGAACAGATTACTGCCAGATGGGGTGCGTTCCCATTTCTCGGCATCTCTATAGCAAAAGGGAACGCCTTCCCAAAAGTTACGCTGTGGTTCAGTCACAAGTTATTGGGTAGATGGTGGCCCCACTAGCTGAAAAGCTATGTCTGTGTTTTGAAGAAGGTCAGAGTTTGTTTCTGTCCTTAAAATCTCTGGCTGAAATCCTGACACCTGTTAGAGCCAAGGGTGTTGTGACAGAGTCAGGCCAGAGGACTATCAGATAGTGGTGGAAGGGAAATATGTTAGCCCCAGATTAAATAGGTCCCTGTTCCCAGGGTAAACTAATAAAAACTGATCCAGAACCAGCAGGAACCTGCTAGAATCAATCAGGATAATTAAAACACCTGGGGCCAATTAGGAGGCTTCCAGACTCAAGGAAGCCAGACTAATCAGAACACCTATGAGCCAGTTAAGAACCAGTTGAGATGGGTTTTAAAAGACTTCCTTTTCTTTGCTCAATGTGCAAGGAAAGAGCTGAGCAAAGGAGGAGTTGGGGAGTCTGGGAGGAGAAAGTGGAAGCTGGTACCAGGAGGAAGAGCCTGTGGTAAGGAAGGTGCTGGGGAAGTCCATGGGGAAGCGGCCCAGGGGAACGTAGCTGCCACACAGCTGTTCTTGGAGACATTTACAGGCAGCCTAGAGAAAGAGTCTAAATTGAGGGCTGTTGTGAGCCTCTGATGCAAGCCCTCCGCCTGAAAGCAAGGGACCCACCAAGGTTGGGGAGGAGGTTTGTCACAGTGTTTACTCAGTGATTTCAATGGGCCTGGGATTTTGAAAACCCTTTGAATTTTTAACTCAACATGTAAACAATCACGGAGATTTGCACGAGCAATTGCATTGTAAGGGCAAAAATGCAGCTGCCAATTTTGCCGGTGCCCATTGCATTCTCAAAAATTGGCCGTTATTCGGAAACGATGTGGACGGCCTATAAAGTGACAGGTCCAGTGATATATTTGAAGCTTGCCTCAATTTAAAGGCTATTTTATCAGTTGTGTTTCCCCAGCTGCGATTCAGACTTATTATTTATTGAAACTGGAAACTTTGTATTCTCCAGAACTCCATTTTGATGTTTTCTGTTTCCCTACGGAGTTCAGGATTATTGCATTTGGGAAAAACACCAACAACAATATTTCACAAAGGTTTCTTTGCTGGCTGATTCTTCTGCAGTAGTGTTATTAATAAAAATGCAGTTGGCAAAAATCTTTGGTTGACATTTTATGAGAAAATGTATTGTGAAAAGTCACGTAATACAGCATTTTTTAAAGAACAAATGCAATTTTTTTTTGCATGATGGTTTAGTTCTTTGGTTTGGCTCTAACATGAGACAACATTACTTGATTTGATACCAATTGAGTTTAGTAAAATAACAATAAATATCCCTAACACTGGAGGGGGGAAGAAAACCAGCTTGAATAACCCTAATATGTGCGCAAATGGAGCCTCTTTCCATTTGGAACCCCCTACACGTAGTTAAAGGCTACTATCAACTCCCTCCTCACTCTTCTCTTCTGCAAACTAACTAAGCCCAAATCCCTCAGCCTGGCCTCATAAATCATGTGCTTCAGCCCCCTCATCATCCTTGTTGACTTCTGCTGGACTCTCTCCAATGTGTCCATATCCTTTCTGTAGTGGTGGGCCCCAAACTGGACACCCCACTCCAGATGGCCTCACCAGTGCAGAATAGAGGGGAATAAATGATTAACCAGGTTTCCAGCCTTATAGCAGTGCATAGAATTCTCCCTTAAGTGAAGAACTCTCCACTTGTCCTTGTTGAACCTCATCAGATTTGTTTTGGTCTACTTCTCCAATTTATGTAGGACACTCTGGACCCTATCCCTACCCACCAGCATATCTCCCTCTTCCTCCCAGCTTTGTGACATCTACGAACTTGCTGAGGGTACAATCCATGCCATCATCCAGGTCATTAATGAAGATGTTGAACAAAACCAGCTGCAGTTCCAACCCCCTGAAGCACTCTGCTTGATACCGGCTGCCAACTAGACATTGAACCTGACAATCTAGGCAGCTTTCTCTTCACCTTACAGTCCATTTATCCAATTCATACTTCCTTAACTTGCTGGCAAGAATACTATGGGAGACTGCATCTAAAGCCTTGCTAAAGTCAAGGTATATCACATCCACCACTTTCCCCATATCCCAGGTCAGTTATCTCATCATAGAAGGCAGTTAGGCTGGTCAGGCATGACTTGCCCTTGGCGAATCCATGTTGACTGTTCCTTATCACTTTCCTCTCCAAGCGCCTTAGGCTGGATTCCTTAAGGACCTGCTCCAAGACTTTTCTGGGGACTGAAGTGAGGCTGACTGGTCTATAGTTCCCTAGATTCTTCTCCTTCCCTTTTTAAAAGATGGGAACTCTATTTGCCTTTTTACACTTGTCTGGGATCACCCCCGATCGCTGCACATTTTCAAAGGCCGGTTGCTATAGTCCCTTTCCTCTAGATCCTTCTCTTGCTATTGCTAGGGCTATTGCTAGGGCTGATGCATATTCCGTTGGTCACATTTCCATCTCATCCCTTTCCCCTATGTACATCTCTGGACTTCTAGAGAGTCCAACTGAAAGGAGAACGTTGCTGCTGCATGTGGCAACATATATAATTATTGTTTCATGCTCCGCCACAGTTCTGTGGGCTGATACAGAAGTGTTTTGTTTGAGAGGCTTTTCAAGGAAAAATGTTGCCAAATGTGCCCTTTTTATTAGATATGTCATGCCGTGCCTACATCTTTCAGACAGACCATGATTTCCCATCAAGTCAGCAATCATGTGCGCCTCTATTATGTCTGCACACAAAATTGGTACTTTGAAGCAACAGAACTGGGTTCGCTGCAAAGCATTTGGATTTTGCTAAGCAGGGCAATTCTGGCGGAAGTTTTTTTGTGTGTGTGACTCTGCACCACAGGGTTGAGACTCTAAGGAGGGAAAGATTGTCAAAGTTCAGTGCCCACAATTGGTTAGATTTTCTAAAGAATCCAGCATTCAGCGGGGTCTGGTCCCACACCAGATCCAACCGCTTCAGGACTCCTGTTGGAAAATCCCAATCTAGAATTAAATTTTGAAAGGGAGCCCCTTTCCTGTCTGAAATGCTTCTGTAGGAAGCTCTCACACACTTAGCTGCCAGAATCCATCACGTAGGGTCAATTTTATCAACATAAATGAATGTCACGTGAGGAAATGCTGAGCCAAATGAATGACAAATGGCACTTTGTTTTCTTTAACAGTCTATTACAGAGTTTACATTTCTTCTTCATCCAACCTCCCCCCACTCCTCCCCTCACGGGAGCTGACTGACTTGCTGAGCCCCTAGGCAAGGTGAGGAGTAGGCCGGCTTCATGCTTCTCCTAAGGGACAGCGCCTCAGGCAGAAGGAGCAGGTCTGGGGCAGCCAGCCCTCAGTGCAGCTGGGAGTGTGCCGTGCCATGCCATGCCCCCCACTCTAGCCAGCCCTTGGTGTTGCCTGGAGCATACAGCATGGTGCTCCAGCGGTGATTTAAAGGGCTTGGAGCTTCAGCCGCAGTAGCAGGGGTGCCAGCTGGGAGTCAGAGGCCCTTTTGAATTGCTGGGTCCTGGCCCCACTGTCCCTTTTGTGCCCTCCCCCCTGATGGCTGGCTCACCTCCCCCCCAAAAATGAATTGCTATCGGATTGCACAAAGAGCAAAATCATGGCAAGTTAAGTTGAAAACAAGCCCAATAAATGACTCACTGGTTAGTGGCAGGTTGTCCAAGAAAAAAAGAGACACGTCCTGCCACTGATCCAAAAACCCGGTTCTCATTTGCCTTTCCAACAAAGGGAAAGGAAAGCACTAAAAGTACTGAGCAAACACAAAGCATTAACTGACTTGTGGAAATTAGAAGGATGGAACATGGGGCGGGGGTGGAGGGGAGAGGTTAGCTCACAGTGTGTTGTCGAAACCCTTTTACGATCATACATTGAGCACTTGGAAAGAAACCACGAGGCGTCATATAAAACCTCTCCACCAGGCAGGGTGGGCCAGACTTACACTTTTGGCTTTCCAAACATCCCATGGCAATGAGTTTTACGGGCACACTGGGCATTTTTTGAAAAAGTAATTCCTCTTGTTTGCATTAAACTTGCTGCATAATCATTTCATTGGGTGACTGGAGGCTTTTGTACTGTGGGAAAAAGTAAACAACACTTCTCTCTTCACTTTTTCCCATACCGTTCCTGGTTTTCCAGACCTCTGTCACAATTCCCCCTTGATCATTTCTTTTCTAAGCTCAAGGACCCTAATCTTTTTAGTCTCTCCTTGTGTGGATGCTGCTCCACACACTGGTTCATCTTTGTTGCCTTTCTTTGAACCTTTTCCGGTTCCCATGTATTGTTTTTCAGGTGGAGGGACCCCAACAGGATGCAATATTCAAGGTCTGGGTGCACCATAGATTTGTATAGTGGCATTTTGATATTTTCTGTCTTAAGCTGTACCCCTTTCCAAATCCTTTCCGTCTGCTGCCGCACATTGAGCGAGGTGTTCACTGAACTGTGCACAGTGTCCGAGAGACCTTTAAGTGGAAACAGCTCAGTTAGACCCCATGATTGTGTTCATTGGGCATTACTTTGCACTGACCAGTGTTGAATTTCATCTGCATGTACCTGTCCAGTGGGTGAAGGATTCCTGGCATGGGGCTCTTGGCTGTTGTCCCAGGCCTCTTCTTCTTCTTGCTTGAAAGCAGGGCTTGTTTTCCTCACTGGGCCCAGCAGTGGGTGCGTGTCTCTGTGACTGGCCACTGAGCTGGGGTGTGCTCAGCCTGACTGTAAGTCGGGAAGATGCTCTTCTCTGCCTTGGGCTCATGCTTAACATGAGGTTACTCGACTATTCAATGAACCGATATTTAACATTCCTACCCACAACCACAAAACACCCACCTTCTTTTCAAGGACAGTAGTATCCTAGTGGTTATCAAAATGCTTCTCAGGTTTTCCATAGGTTTGTAGCCAGTACCAAATGCTGAAGAGGGAAAAACCCACAAACCCCTTAAACTGGATGTTTAGCTGGTGTGAATTGGTGTCTCTGCTGATTGGCTTGAATGGAGCTATGCCGAGGGACAGAAAGCTGTGGACCAGGGCCACAGGCCAATATAATCCATTTGCTTGTGTGAGGGGCCGACTCCCTGGCACAGCTCCACCAGCTGGCTGTCCTGGGAATGAGCTCTTCGTGCCTTGATGGATGCCTTTCTCTAGGTGGTGTCGCCCCACGTTTCTCCTCATGTCAAGGCGTCGTCTTCCAGGCACTGCCCTCCGGCAGTGCTCTCACCAGTGTCCGAACCCCCCTTCCGGGGGGAGGTGGTTGTTCCCTCTGCTCACATCCCAAGGTCCTCTCTTTCTCAGAGCACTCTGATCTCCTCCTTAGGTGCTAAAGCCTGGGAGCTTGTCTGACCAGAGCTCCCCGAGCCCTGCCTTGCCTCCCCAGCACTGCTCTAGCTCCAGGGAGCCTCCTGCTTCCCTAGCAGTCAGGCCCTCACTGCTCTCCCCCTTGAGCAGCTGTCAGTGCCCCCTTATACAGCTCCCAGCTGGGCCCTCATCAGCTAGAACTGCCTCAGCTGGGGCTTTGCTCCTAGCCCCTGCTCCGGGCTGGGATTTTGCCCTTAAAGGGCCAGTGCAGGGCAAGCGCCTTGCCACAGCTTGTCATTGAAAGCACGGCTATGTAGGGGGGAAATAACCCACAGGACATAGCACAGTAGACTACCGTGAGACTGATCATACCACCAGGGTGGTGAAATGCTCATGAAGAACTCTGGTTGTGAGGGGCAGTAGAATCCTTCTCTTGGCCCTCCTGGAGCCCTGCTCAGCCTCTGGGGCATGTTCTAAGCCAGGGTTGGCCAACTCGTTACAGACAAAGAGCCAAAACAGTTTGCCCTTTTAAGAGCAGTGCTGGCATTGCCCTTTTAAGGCGGCCATTTTCAAGTCTGCACGGGACGCCGCGACTCCGGGTCTGTCTCTTTCAGAGGGGGCCGGGGAGTGTCGGAAAGCCGCGAGCTGCGGGTGCGGGAGCCGTAATTTTTTCTTTGAAGAGCTGCATGCGGCTCACGAGCCGCAGGTTGGCCACCCCTGTTCTAAGCATTCCCAGTTCAGTGACGCAGCTATTGCTGATAGCCCATGGGCCCACAGAACGCCAGAAGAGTGGGTTTTACCAGAAGAGGAATGGCCAAGGACACTGCTTTAGAAGTTATCCGTGAGACCTTTCACCTCCTCCTGGACACATGCCTGGGAGAGAGGGCAGAGAACTTGAGAGGGCAGTTCAGAAAAGCAGTGAAGCACAGGCTTAACTTTAAGCATGTGCTTAAAACCCATTGTTTTAGGTGCCTCGTTGCATAGGGATGCTCTCCCGAATTGAAGCCTAATGACTATTATTAACAATAAAACCCGTTACAACTCTCACACACAAATCCCTGTTTCAAGGGACGTTGAAGACGAGGAAGACTGGACTTTACCAATCCTTGTGCACACCGTTTGTGATTATCTGGTGTGTAACAATCAGAAATTCCACACCTCCCATGTGTATTTGTCGTTGAATCCAAATTCACGATAGAAACACTATCAATTTTTAAGATCTGAATGGACCAAGCTGACTCAAAATACGCAAGCTTTGGTTACCTTCAGACTGACGAGAAGTGTTAGATGGAAAATATCCTTATTTTGTGACCTGGGGTTTTATATGCTCACCTGGTACAGATTAATTCAGCAGTATCAAAAAGTACATCTGGGTGATAAATCTGGTGCAGAGAAAACTAATTTCCATGCCTAGGAAAAGGCATCTAAAATCAATTAATATTAGATTTTGAGATGGTGATGGGTTAATTGGATTCTAAAAATAAGGATCCCTTGGGATTGTCCATTTTCTGTTGAAGTTTTCTTTACTTCTCCCATCACGGTTGCAAGGAGATATTTCCCGTAAGCTTTCTTCTTGTTTTCTCACAGCAGCTTCTGTTCTCTCCACCCCCAGTCAAAACCCCCTTACTAACAATTAATTCAATGTAATGGTAACGTGGGTGAATAGTCATGGCTAATCAAAGCCACAGAACCGCTGTGGAATGTGTGGAAGAAGAAAATAAAGCTGATGTAAGGGACTGTAGCTGCTCGAATATTTTCAGGGTGATTTCTGACAGTTTCTTTATAACATGTTTGTTTCCCGTGCTGCGTTTCCCTGCTGCTTAAACTACACTTAACTTACATTCTGGTCTTCATGAATTTTAGCCCTGTGTGAGCCTCTTATTTCAAGTCAAAAGCATAAGAATGCAGCCAGATCCTATTAAATCTGCCCCCATTTTTATCTAAACATCAATACACATAAAAATAAAATATATACTAGCACCTGAAGACACCACTCAAGGCTGTGTACGGCATTGCTGAAATCCCTATGAAATGGTTCCTTCCTCTAAGAGCTTACTGTGTAAATAGACAAGGCAGAGAAAGCGTGGGAGGGGAAGTGAAACAGTATACATGCAGGTGTGATGGGTGGCAAATGTTATGTGGGTTCAATAGTTTGTTTTGTGTTTCTTTCTCATGTTTTATACACATAGAGGGCCGCTTTTCAACAGCGGCCCACATCCAGCCCCTTCTGTTGTTTTCAATGGGAATTGTGAAGTGTAGAACGCTTTGGAATATCTGGGCAGATCCTTTTGGTGCTTAAATAGGATCTGAGCCCTCTTGAAAATCAGGCCCCGAATCTATAGTGGGCAAGAATGGGATGCGGAGAGCATCTTTATGAGGGAAAACGTAAAGGAGGGGAACTCAATTCAGAAGCCATATCTTGGCTTGCAAATTGTTGGCCAAGTGGTACAATTGCTGTCTTCTCTTTCCAACACTAGAGTCTATACTTACGCAGAAGTTTGAGTTAAGATACACAACTCCAGCTACGTTAATTGCGTAGCTGTAGTCGACATACCTTAATTCAATCTTTCATGCCTGCTTCACAGTGGGAGGTCAACGGCAGCAACGCTCCCGTCATCGTCCCTCACTCCTTGCGAATTCAGGAGTACCGTCATCAATCGAGGTGCCCTCTGCATTTGATTTAGCAGGTCTCAAGTAGACCTGCTAAATCAAACGCCAGTAGATCGACCACCACAGTGTAAGTGTAAATCTTCTCGCTAGTATAGACACGAGCTCAGTGTGATAAAGTCCATTATTTCTCTGTTGGCTGAGGGATGCATCACGGGCAACATGGAAGGAAATGTTTCCGACTGGGACAAAGTGAGGAAGGGCAGCTGCACAAGAGTGGTGGCAGGCAGGAATATTAGCCCTAGTATGCTGCAGGCCCCTTTTCCTATAAGCTGAGAAGAAGTTTCCTCAGGTCACATAGGGACACCTGAGTCCAGTTAAGGGCTCCCTGTTTCCACTCCTCTGGTGAGAGAAGAGGAGGAGGAGAGACAAGCTGTTTCAAGACTAGTAGCAGCAGGGAGAATGGCTTCTTCAGACTGTGAGGCTACAGAGGAAACCACCAAACTGAAAGCCTGTTTTGGGGCAGGCCTGGCACCCGGGGCCAATAACAGGACCACACTCCCCACCCCAAGAGGGGACAGGGCAAAGTGTCCCCATTTATTTTGTGTTTGTGAATGTGTTTCTTTTGTTTGGTGGAGGAGTGCTCCCTGGGCCTGCCCTGGGCCTACTGACTAACGCCAGGCCCCACCACCACCAGAGGAGAACAGGCTAAGCCCAGTGAGACAGAGGAGGGCTTGCCTATTATGTATCAGGCCCGGCAAAGGCCCCTTTATGTCTCATCTGTGCTGTTAGCTGGTGAACCTCTGTCTGACTCACACGCCAAAATCGAGCCCAGTACACGAAGTGTCCAAGTTCTACCAAATGGCTTCTTTCCTCTGCAGATTAGTTTTAGTCCTGTGGAAAGAACAATACATTCATTATGGGCTCAAGCAATGCCCAGAATGCTTATTCTGCTCATCAAAGCATCTGAGAGAGATCTGGGACTCAGGCAGGGTTCCCACTCATCCTGGAAAATGCCGGACAGTTCTAAAACTGAAATTTTAAGATTGGCATCGAGAGGGCCAAACCTGGTCAGGCTAGACGCAGAGGCCAAACTGACTTTTGCCTGAGAGCCAGAGAGATAAAAAAGCACAAAGCCATCAGAGTACCTCTCCTGATTTGTCATCAATGAAGTTGATACCTGACGGCTGCGTCTAGACTGGAATGATTTTGCACAAATACTTTTAACGGAAAAGTTTTTCCATTAAAAGTATTTGCGCAAGAGAGCATCTGTACTGGTATGTGCCTTTGCGCAAAAGATTTGCTTTTGCGCAAAAGCATCTGTGCCAGTGTAGACGCTCTCTTGTGCAAGAAAGCTCCGATGGCCATTTTAGCCATCGGGCTTTCTTGCACAAGAAATTAATGTGGCTGTCTACACTGGCCCTCTTGCGCAAGAATACTTATACTTGCGCAAGAATACTTGCGCAAGAGGACTTATCCCTGAGCGGGAGCGTCAGAGTATTTGCGCAAGAACCACTGATTTTGTACATTACAAAGTCAGTGTTCTTGCACAAATACTCGCGGCCAGTGTAGACAGGCGGCAAGATTTTGCGCAAAAGCGCCGCTTTTGCGCAAAATCATGCCAGTCTAGACGCAGCCGCCGGGTGTCTAGAGTTAACTATGTTGGTGCCTCCCTTTGTCCAATTCTTCCTTTCATCTTTCTAGCTCTAGTTGCATCACACTATCTGTTTCCTCTCACATCATGCCTAAGTAGCAATCTAGGAGCATCTCTTATCCTCAATGCAGTCCCTGCAGGGTTTTTTTTAAGTTCAGCATAAACGCAAGCAGGTGTAAGATTTGTTTCAGATTGTTCACTTCACTTTCTGAGCCCCCTGACAACAATGGCAATTTGGCCGTCATGGGATATTTTAGCATCTGCTTCACCATCACCCAGGGATGCTTTCAAGAAATGCTTTCAGAGACACGGCAAATAGCAGCGAGTGTCTCTCTCTGCTACACATTTCCGAATGCAAGGATATCTCTTCATAAATTCCATTCATTTCAATAGAACCCGTCCACTTGCCCTGGCTCCAAAGGGGAAGAGAGGCAAATTTTGTCCTGAAATGTTTGTTTCTGAACAACCCAAATTCTTGTAGAATTACTACAACAACACAGAACATTTCACAGCACAAGAGAGTCAATCAGCCACCATTTTGGACTGGGGTTTTCATGGGGATCGGAGCATCAAAACTGTGTAGACCCCTGTGCAAATTGGAACCTTGGTGTGTTTTCATGAACGGGAGGCAAAACACTTCCCTAAATCTAGAGGAAGCTTCCCCAGTCCAGAGAAAATAAGAGGTTTGCTCAGGAGCCTTGTAAAACATGATTACTTGTTTAAAGAAAGTTTATTAAGGTGGTGTCTGCTGGGTATTGAATTTCAGCATATTACAGCTTGATTCTGAGCAAGACACTAGCAAATGGGATACTGTGGAATATTTCACTAGACAAACTAGGAGGCAGTCATCCAGAAACCCAAGGCAGAGTCCTGGGATATTGGCTAGGAAAGTGGTTTATTACAACTTTGTAATTAGTAAGGCTATATGTGAACATTACACTGAAATCCTGAAATGACTGCCTGGAGTAATCCCTAGCAGTTTTCATCAGTATGTCCCTGTGCTTTACAAAGGAGATCTGCAGCCTTTCCTATGTGGTAGAGATGAGGGAAGTGTGGTACGTGGGAGTCCGTGACATCTCCAAAATCACCTACTAGGTCAATGGCAGAGCTGGGAATCCAGTGCTTTGGCCACTAGACCAGACTGGAACCGATTACTTGGGGTGGGGACCAGAAGCTCAGGAGATATTTAGGTACCTGTTGTGTAGTGGGAGATAGGCACCTAAATACTTGTGAGGATCCAGGCCTAATTTCACAGCCTCATGATTGCTCCCATTTGGGACAGCTTGTGCTCAGTGCTTTCCAAACACACCCCGATAGGCCCTCCCCAACCCCGTGGGCTTGCAGGAGGGGAATGGAGTCCCCAGCATGGACGGTCCAGTTGCTTCCTACGTCCTTTGCATTGGAGTAGTCTAAGGAAAGACAATTGGGTTGAGCGCCACACACGTTTTGTCGCGTTGGGTAACAGGCACAATTCCAGTCAATACGTTACTATAAGATTTTAGAACAAACTCAATTACAAACCTGTATTTGTTTCGCATACTACAGGTTGAACCTCTCTAGTCCGGCATCCGCAGGACCTGACTGGTTCTGAACCAGAGAATTTTCTGGACCACGGGAGGTTGATATTGTCGAGCAGCATTGCCAACACTTCCACTGCTTGCTGGGCTCTTAGAAGACATTGCGGGGTAAATTAGAGCTAAATAACAGCCCAGAACACTGAGAGCCAGGCCTGGTGGTTGTAAACAAACTTCATGGGACCGTGGGAAACTTGGCCACACCCATGCTAAGTGGACATCCAGCCAACTAAAATCATGCTGGACATGGATGTTGCCAGACCAGAGAGTTCTGGAGTAGAGAGGCTCAACTTGTCATCGTTCTGCGAAAAGTATCTCCTAGTTTTAAAAAATTCAGTAGAAACTCTCCTCAGATGTAAACAGGCTGCAGAGACTTGGAAAACAACACTGACAGAGATCTGCCAGATGTTTTAATGGGATAAAATCCAACAGCGTTAAGCTGTTTTCCCCTGAACTCATCTTAGAGGTTAGATAGCTTTAAAAAAAAAAAAAAAAAAAGAGAGAGATCAGGTCTCCATTCCTTATCCTGACACCAAAGTTGGTCCCAACTGGCTCTTTTTTAACAGAGAACGCCTGATTTTTCTGAAGCGCTCAGCACCTACAATGGTGACCAGACATGGGCGAGAGATCCCCAAAGGTATTGGGGTGCATGGCTAGTGATTGTAACGGTATGGCTTGTTCCAAGGGCTGTGTGAGTTTGGGTTTTGTGTTATTGTGGATTAATCAGGTGGAAGACATTAAACTGGCTGGGACTTAGCTAGCCACTGTGCAAAGAAAGCCCCAGGAAGCTTGGAAGGGGGCAGTGAACAGAGTACGGTAGAGCAAGGGTACTATGACAGTGTGGCCCCGCCCCGCACTATAAATGAACCTGTGGGCAGGGCCCAGCTGGTGGAGAGGGTCCCTCCCCCATGGACTTGTAGGGCATGCTCACTGGTGAACCGCAGTATAAAAGGCCCTGAGCCGGCTCACTTGGGGCTGATAGCCGAGGGGGAAGGACCAGCAAGGCCAGCTCCTGACCCAGAGGAGTCCATGCAGCCAGAGCAAATGCTACAACCACAGCTGCCGCGCCAACCCTGGACCTGAAGACCGTGGAAAGGCTCGACCGCAGGGGAACAGCGGGGAGGTAGGAAGCAGCCCAGGGCAGGGAGTAACAGCACCCCGAGTGCTCAGCGGGTTGAGGGGAGGAACCCCTCGCTGAGCAGGCAGTGGACCGAGTCACTGCCAATAGGGCCCTGGGCTGGGACCCGGTGAAGTGGGAGGGCCCGGGTCCCCCTAGCCTCACCTCCTGCGGCGCCCCAGAGCCCAAGAGGACCTGCAGGCCTAAGGACTAGGCCGCAAGGCCGTATTGACCCCAAGGGGGGGGACGACTCTAAAGACTGTGCCAGAAGGCCGTAGTTACCCTAGAAGGGGGGACTCTAAAGACTGAGCCGCTGGGCCCAAAATGAGGGAGATCCTGACTGAGGAGCTACACCCCTCGACAGGTACCATGGCATGGGGGTGTCTCGATGGTGGCACTAGCTCAGGGGTGGGCAAAATCAGGCCCAGGGGCCGGATTCGGCCTGTCAAGCATTTTTCTCTGGCCCACCCTGCTGATTAGCAGAGGTGAGTACTCACAACTGGCAATGTATGTTCAGCTGCCCTTGCTCCCTCCTGCAGCCATGCTGTTTCCAGGATTCTCCTGCTAGCCATGCAGAGTGTATGTGTGTGGGGAGGCGGGGAATGAAGGGGAGAGGGGAGTTTTAGCAGAAGTTTGTAGAAAAATATACTGTAAAATATACAATAAAATATACACAAATTATACAAAATATTGCGTAAAATATACCGTAGAAATATATTGTAGAAAAATATACAATACTTGTATTTGATAACTAGTCTCTAATTGTGGAGTTGAAGACCATAACATATTGTACACCTGAGGAGGGCAGAGTTAAGGTTATGAGAAAGCAGCTTTAAAGCTGGGCCAAATTCTGGCATCCTGGGTGGAACAATGGGATCTGACTCCATCTCCTGACCATTTAGGAGCCTAGTGCCCTCACCATTAGCTAGTCTGGAATGAAACATTGCCTTAATTGGCGATTTCTTTAATCTTCTATGATTGGCTGCTACGGAATATACATGAACAGCCTTAACTATAGGGGGTGGAAGGGGTGGATTTGAGAGGTGGACACACAAATAGGCTTGAGAGCTTGAAATACAAAGGAACTTCACCCTTTCTCTTGAATGCTGTTTTTTTCACTGAAGGAAGAATGAAGTTGCTTTTGTCATTTTGCTGTATTCATTTTCTAGGCTCTCCGAAGGCCAGCAATATGACATTTCCAGTCTGTATATATCAAGCATGTAGTTCTCAGTCCTGGAATCAGTGTGCAGCATGTCTTGGCAACTACAGTGCACATTTTGTGTAGGTCAGCTTTGAGATAATATCTGGCACCCTTTGACTTGCATCATTTTCCTAGGTGAGGGATTGTTTTTCATCTTGGCCGCTCTACGGGTCCCTCCTGACTCTCACCAGACGCTAATTGACATTTCTGAGGCATCTCAGAAGAGAGGGACAGTACAAAAGGTTGATCTAACTCATAACCATTTTCAACAACATCCTACGTGGCATTTCAGAATCGTTTTCTAAAACCTCATTTCTTCACCGACAAGGGAGATAATAGACGTGACCGAAACAACCTCGGAGGGTCTCAGGTGGAGTAAATTGGCATAACGTCATTGACGTCAGTAGAATTATGGTAATTTTCACCAGCTGATTATGGTGACTTCCACCTGGCCCTTGACTATCTGCCTCTATGTATTTATACTCCCCCTGGCATCAGTAGATTTTTATCTTCTTTCCATGTGTTTCAGGAGCATTGTCTTGTATTATCCCCTTTTCACAGATGGGGAGTTGAAGTGCGGAGTTGAAATGACTTGACCAAGGTCACCGACTGAGCCTGTGGCAGGACTGAGACTTGAACCCCCAGTTTTCTGAGTCCCAGTACGATACCTTAACCCTAAAACCTCTGTTTCTTTCGTGTGTGCTCTTTCTTGAGCCTTATTTTGTCAAATGTACTCCTGCCACTGCATTGTTAATGCCTTTCACAGTTGAAGTAAAATGCAGGCTGCCTAAGACTGTAGGTTGTCAGTGAATCTCCGTTGTTTCCAGGGATGAGATGGGACTTTTTTTGATCACTTCTTTAATTATCTTCACTAACAGCAGTTGATTAGTTAATGTAGTTCTCTGAATAATCCCTTGTTAGGTTTTCAAGGTGAGCTTGGATGCTTAAGATTCATTCATGCCTCCTGGAAAATCTTAAAATAGTTTTCAGAACTTTTCCTGCACTCCCGTGAAACCAAAACTCCTGGTGGGAGCTTACCTGCACCGCCTGTGGAGGCAGCACTTTAGGGCTCCTTCTGGTTCAGTCTCACATGGGTTCTTTGTATTCCATCCAGAGATTCTTGTGTGAAACGGTGATCTTTAAGATAGACCCTCAGCTCGTGAAATTGACTGCAATTGAACTGAATGTATTAAGCACCAGAATAAATTGTCTAGGGAGGTTGTGGAATCTCCATCACTGGAGATAGTTAAGAGCAGGTGAGATAGACATCGCTCAGGGACGATCTAGAGTCTAGCCATGGCCAACCCGCAGCTCGCAAGCCGCATGCGGCTCTCCGCCCTCCCCACCCCCCCATCAGTGTGGCTCGCGAAGCCTCCCCCACACCCTCTGAACACGGCCCACACCTCCCGGCTCCCCTGTGCTCACCGGGGCAGGGGAGACATCTGGATCAAAATGGCAGAGCCAATATTCCAGCAGCCAGTTCTCCCCTCCTTCTCCTCCTCCCGATCTCCCCCGGCCAGCCCTGCTTCCGCCGGCCGGTTCCCCCACCCCATCACCCTGGCCAGCCCCACTGCCCCCGTCCAGAGCTGCTTCTGGTGGCCGGTTCTCCCCTCCTCCTCCTCCTGACCTCCCCCGGCCAGCCCCACTGCCCCCAACCCCAGCCCTGCTTCCCAGTGGCCGGTTCCCCCCCGCCATCTGAGATCAAGAGTTCTTTTTGTTTTTAACTCCCCTGGTAACCCTAGCTATGCCTCTGCCGGGAGCCCGGAATATCTGGCTGCAGACTCCGACCAGCCCAGCCGAGGGCTTGGGGGACCCGGTGCCACACGGACACTCTGGGAGCTCGGAACACCCCGGCAGCCACGTCTAGGCCCGGTATTTTTCCCCCGGGCCGTGGCCCATAGTTTGGGAAACACTGCTCTATACCGTGCTTTGGAAACAAGTGAAAGATTTGCTCATTCTCATTCTCTGAACCCAGCAATAACTAGACCGGCCTCTGCTTCTTTAACGGGAGTTACTCACTCTTGGGGCCACAGTGACGCTCAGTGTCTCACGATGATCTTCCCAAATCTGGATGTCTCCTGTATGGCTGAAAAGCCTTAATCTGTCTTGGGAGGTTTTCTGCAAAATCTGCACAGCTCCCAAACAACCACGTGTACCTCAGCACAGTGCATGTCTGTGTCAACCACAGAACACTAGAACGGGAAGGGACCTCGAGAGGGCATCAAGTCCAGTCCCCGGCCCTCACGGCAGGACCAAGCACCACCTAGATCATCCCTGAGAGATGTCTGTCCAACCTGCTCTTAAATATCCCCAATGATGGAGATTCGACAACCTCCCTAGGCAATTTATTCCAGTGTTTAACCACCCCGACAGGCAGGAAGTGTTTCCTAACGTTCATCCTAAACCTCCCTCGCTGCAATTTAAGCCCATTGCTTCTTGTGCTATCCTCAGAGGTCATGGAGAACAACTTTTCTCCCTCCTCCTTGTGACACCCTTTTAGGTATTTGAAAGCTGCTAGCATGTCCCCTCTCAAACCCCTCTGTCTGAGTAACTATCATTCAGGAGGTATGTTTTTTTTTCTATGCCTCTCTCTTGTATGGTAGTTTGTGTTCTGCTGCAATCTTGTTACTAGCTGAGTGCTGGATTTCTATTTAGATGTATTCTTTGTACCTCTTCTATAAAGATTCACACTTTCTTGACTTAAAAAAATGTTTTTCAATTGCTTTGCTTTGTTATGGAAATACTATTTACCTGGCATTTTCTCTGTTAAAAGTAATACACCTCTCTCTCCTGCTTTCACATTGCAGGTCTCTTCAACTCTCCAGAGAGCTTGTCTTTATATTCAAGCGACTATCAGTCGGAGGAAAGCATAAGAGTCGCTAGGAAGAAGTTCTCACTCTGCAAAAGTGAGTCTGTCTGTTTACCCCTTGTCTCTTTTCTGCCAGTTTTTCTGCTCAAGAAATTTTATGATTAACAAAAATGCAAATTTAATGCAAGGTCCTGCTGTCCTTATTCCGAGTTCTTGCAAACTCGGCAGGGGGTCTTAAAGGTAGAGCGCCTCAGCTCTTGTAAATCAATGGAGCATTGTTGATTTAAATACAACTACACCAGTCTACTCCTGTGGGGAATCTGTTCCAAATAAGATGCCAAGCTGGTTTACACTAGGACTTTATTTTGAAATAACCCCCCCAGGTTGAATTTACAAGTGGAGTGTCCACACTACCAAGCACGTTATTTCGAAATAACGGGCCATCGAATTCAAAATCTGTACTCCTTTTCATCAGGAGTATTGCTAATTCCAAAATAGTTATTTCAAAATAGCGGGACTGGGGACACTCCGGTGCTGCTATTTTGAAATAACGACTCCTCAGAGTCATTCAAACTAATTACTCCCCAGTGCTTCCTGGAGCTCTAAATTGAGGTAATGCATCCACCTTAATGGAGCCTGTCTCAGACTCATTTCGAGGCTTCCCTGTCGTGTGGACATGCTATTTGGATTTTGTTAAATCGGAAGTTAAGTCAAATTTAGTAATTTTGAAATAATTTCCTAGTGTAGACAAGGCCTCAAGTGTTTGAGTGGCAGAATCTGGCCACGGTAGTTGTAACTAGGAAAGGATTTTTTTCCCCCCTTGGCAACATTGTTGAGTTGTAAGTACAGGCTGAGAATCTGACCCTTTTCCTCTTTTTCTGGGTGGGGGAGGATTTTGCGTTTGATTTCACCTCCTAGACCAAAAATAGAGGCACTCACTCGACCAGACCGCAGTAGTAGGCCTTTTACAGGTCATCTGAAGAAGTGGGTTGTGTCCACGAAAGCTCATGATACCATCTATATGTTTTCTTAGTCTATAAAGTACTACCAGACCATTTGTTGTTTTTTTAGTTTATCCTGTACAGACTAACTCGGCTACCCCCTGATGCTTTAGAATAGCTTTAGTTAGCGTGATACAATCTATTTGGATACTGTCTACTCCAAGACTGTCTTGGGCTCTGTGCTTGCAGAGGATTTGAGTTAAATTTAAGGTAGTTTTGAATAACGTAGTTTCCTTGGTCTACTGGACCCCCATGAGCACCACCACATAAGGTTCTGACCTTTCCCCTTGGTTTTGTGGGCTACTCAAGCCACATTTAGCCTACGTCTTGCATGAGAGGAGATTTGGGGTGCCCATGTGGCATGCCCCGGGAATGTATGATGTGTTTGGTGACCAACCAAAACTAAGTGCCTCACAGGGCATGCACTTAAAACATTTCCAGATGAGAGTTAGAATGGAGGTGGCCAATAAGCAACCATGATGTAATTGATGTCCTGGTGTCAAATTACAGATGCCTGACGTCGCTTATTGACTGGCATTCCCCGTCCTTGAAGGAAGAGAGAATTAGATGACTCGGCTATGAAAGAAAAATGGTAAGAATGATTCCCCATGGCTCTTTTGAAATGAAGACCCAAGACTGAGTCTCTTTATACTATTCCCCCTTGAGCTCCACAAGTAGGTGACTTCTTCAAAGGGTCCGTTTTCAGCATCACAAATTACATAAAACATCCATCGAGCTTCGTCTCACCGATCTGTTTGTTAGACATATGCCAGGGTGTGCGTGCAAATGTCAGACTTCCAAAGCGCCATAAACAGCACAAAGAGAACGTGAAACGGTCTTGGCAGGGCATCTGGGGATTCGTCCTGCAGAAGGTCCCTCCAGGTGGCAGAGATGCCATGTAGCGGATTGAGATCTATGCCGCAGTGGAATAGGTTATGTACTGGGGGCAAAGGGCAAGTGTCTAAAGTAGTGTTTCCCTCCCATCTGTGGTTGCAGAGTACCCCCTAGGGCAGGGGTGAGGAACCTCAAGCCTGTGGGCTGGATGTGGCCCCGGAAAGTCAGGGCTCCCCACCAGCATCAGGGAGTCCGTGCTGGTGCTCCAGTCCCCCTGCCACCCATGCTGGGGCTAGAGGCTCTGGAGTGTGAGGGGAATGTGGGGAGTATCTCCCCTTCTCAGTTGGGGACCATGACAATGAGGGTTTGGGGGAATTTTTGCTTCTCACTTGTGTGCGGCCCCTGATTGATTTTTCTGTGGGGCAGTGGCCCCTGACCTAAAAAAGTTTCCCCACCCCTGCTCTAGGGAAACGTTCACATTTCAGTGCCGACAGGTAAGCTCTGAAGTTGAGTGCCTGGTTCTCAGAGCTCTCTGAACTCCCTCTGAAGGCAGGAGGACTTGTGGGCGCTCAGGACCTCTCAATATTAGTTTATCTGACTTTGGGCACCTGAGTTTGGGATGGTCGGCCCCTAGCGTTGACTGATCCAAAGCCCAGTGGAAATCTCTCTGTTGATTTGGAGGGGCGTTCGCAGTCACCGCACAACTCTTAGGAAACACAACTGCTCGTTCCTGTGCAACCTTCCTGTTTGGGTAAACAAATCGAATTTCCCTAGGCTCTTTAGGGATCAACCGCCACTTCCATGCAATGGAGTGGGTGGAAAAAGGCCAGGCACATTTAGCCCTCACTCAGGCAAGGAAATGTCACTTATCAAAGGTTCAGGTACATCCCCCAAGGCAGCTGATGACCTCATTGTAAACACTATGAATCCATTTGTCTCTGAGATGCTAATGGCATTTTACGAAGCCTGCTTAAGGGGCATTCACCGGCAGAGAAGACTTTTCTGTGGATGGTTGTCCGGCACTCCATCCTAAGCAGTCAGCTGATCTTCCTTAACATTTGTGAAACGGATCGACTGTATAATAAGGCATTGCAAAGGCATAAGCCCCACCAGCTCTCCCCAGACTGCAATGGAAGAGGGGACAGGAGGGAGGTGGGCAGAAACATATCCAGAGCCCCATTGCGATCTGCCAATTTCCAGGTGGTGGATGGGGTGTGGGGATTATTACCAGATGGCGAAAGCTAGATTAGCCCCATGGCTGCTGTAATCTATGCTGGGACAGCAGCTGTTCAGGACAAGGAACTGGAGGGTGCAACAGACTCCCAGATGGCCTGCCCACCCAGCCTTGCCTGGGGCAGGTCCTTACACAGAATCAAATTAGTGGCTAGATTCCCTTACGGGCTATGTGTCCTGAATTGCAGCGGGTCACCCCTTTCTGGGAATGCATTGAACCGTGTTTGTAACACTCAGGGTATGTCTAGACTGCATCCCTCTGCTGGCAGAGGGATGCAGTCTAGACATACCCTCAGAGTCCCCGTGAGTTTTATGTACACTGGGTGCCATGGAGAACTGGGCACGACCCACTGTCAGCACGTCCCACTGCATTTCCCCTTCGGAGAGGGAGCTGATGCACAAAGGCAAGCCAGTACCACACATCTGTGTGTCTCTGAGGACGTGCCCAGTTTCGTCACCTGCATGGGAATGGCAAGTGTGGACGCAGCAGCCAGAACCACTTGGGGCAGGGTCTTCTTGGTACCTCCTAACCAGGGCCGGCCCGAGGCATTTTGGCACCGTGGGCCCTTGGCGGGCAGCGCCGGCCCGGGCGCACGGTGCATGCACGGGACCGCCCCCAGGATGCGTGGGCCTGCCCCTGGGCGCACGGCGCATACGCGAGTCTGACCCCGGGGTGCGTGGGCGGGCGCACGGCACATACGCTGCCTGGCCACCGCCGCAGGTGCGCAGCCCGGGGCCACCCGGGCGGACCGCGCCTGGCTGTGCAGGGCCCCACGGCCACGGGGGGAAGAGCACTGCAGGGGTTAACGCGGGCCCTGCCCCAGGCGGCCACTGCAGCCTTAGTCGGGCCCTGCTCCTAACTTACCTTCCAGAAATGCGGGGACAAAAAGCCTCAGGTGTGTGTGAAGGCGCTCAGTTCCCTTATCGCTGCAGAGGGCTGGGTCTGCGGCTGCTGGCCATTGGCACTGAGGGCAACAGAGGCCTAGCTGCCTGGTCCCCCATTTCTCTCTCGTTCCAGGAGGGCAGTTGGCCGCTGGCCTCTAGCAGAAGCGAGTTACTATACGACCTGTGCTGACGTACCCGAACTGACTGGTGCGTACTCTCCCTTCCACCCACGTTTTGTCCATGTGCATCTTTGCACTTAGCAAAGATGGCTTGAGCAGAGTAGAAAGGATTTCTTCCTCTTCCCTTGCAGTCCTGCACGGGTTTGTTTCTGATCCACAAACCAACCCTTCGGTCAGGAGCTCTTTGAGGCCTTGGCTGTGTGCAAGCAAAAGATGACGTGAGTCTGACTGGAGCCTCTGGATGCCACTTCGTAACTCCAAAGAATTAATTTGCCTTCAGAAAGGCCATGTCTTCACTATGCTGAAGATCGATGCTGCCACGATCGATCTTCCAGAGTTTGATTTAGCCGGTCTAGTTAAGACCTGTTAAATCGCACTCAGAAGGTGCCCCCGTCAGTGCCAATACTCCTGCTCTTTGCGAGGAGTAAGGGAAGCCGATGGGAGCATTTGCTTCCGTTGGCCTCCCACTGTGTAGAGCAGGTGGAAACTCGAATTAACATAAGTCGACTTCAGCTACATAATTAACGAAGCTGGAGTTGCATATCTTAACTTGACCTTCTCTCGGAGTGAAGTCATGGCTCAATTGCTTTTCCTCTCTGTGCTTCTGTTTCCCTCCTCCACTTTCTCTTGTTGGCTCGGATGGCAAGTTTTTTCTGACAGAACTCACCTCCTGCTACCTGCGTATACAACACCAAGCACAATGGGGCACCGAACTCTGTTGAGACTTCTATAAATAACAGAGCATAATTTACAAGGGTGCGCTCAGTTTTGTGCAACTGATTCCTTTCTAACCAATGTTTCCACAGAATATCCTGGTTCTCGTAGTGTGATAGAGGATTAAGACACAACATTAAATTATACCATCTCTTCATGACCCGTCCCCCATGCACTCACCACTGATGCAGATTTTACATCATTTGCATTGTCCTTTGTTTCATAATTTTCTTGGTAACATCTGTCTTCTGGCAGACAGCCTCGGGCTGCAACTAAATGCCCTTCATGTCTTGTTTTTCCTGTTCTCCTGAGATGGGTTGCTCTGAGCCCAGGCTTTCTAGGACCTCCAGGCCTGGGTCACCTTCAAATACTAACAGACCAGAAACAGTTTCATATCATGTCTGCAACATTAAAACAAGTTGGCAGCGCTAAGTCTAGCCCTTCCAGTCTTCTGCAGGAAACAACCCCTGGAGCTGTGAACCTAGCAGACGGTGCCTCTAACTGCTTGAGCTAACAGACCGCCTGTGTCAGCAAGACGAGCCCTAAAAGCCCATGTGTGGTCTAGCTACCAGAGGAGACAGAAATGCACTGCTAGTATATGCCCTTTTCGGCCCACTTCATTCATAAATGTCAAAATTCTCCTGTTTTCCTCGACTTTTCAGTTCAGAGAGAACCGTGGGAAACCTACAACTTTAGGACCATTCACTATTAAGGGTCAGATCCTACTCCCCTTACTCTTGAAGCACTTTGCAGCACAGGTGAACCTATTGATGTCCACGGGACCATTGATGGAGAGAAGTGAAACTAAACATCAGTAAGGGTGGGAAGAGCTGGCCTTAAACTATTTCTGTGTCCAGTGCCCAGGTGAGCTGGACTGTGAGTGCCTGCTGTGTAGGTGTGGAAGAGAGACCTAGTCAGATCATAGCAAGTCATCACAGTATTGTGGTCACCTGAGCGTAGAGACTTTATATGATGATGGCCACTCGAAAGGAGACAGGCTGGAATGAAGGGAGGGAGCTGCCTTCCTCCTTGGAGCAACCTCTCTTACAACCTCGCTGGAGGTGGTTAGCCAGGTTACATGGCCTGTAAGGGGGAGAGCAGCAGCACTTGCTGTCTGTAGGTGCCGTGTTGCTCCAGGACTACAGAATTCCTGCTACACAAGCAGAGCAGATACATATATACTGGTCCCAACGTGGACCAGTCATTGCCATTGTTATTAGCACACTGGAGGCGATAGTCAAGATTCAGGGCCCTACCATTTGGTGCTGTACACATCGTCTGGAACTATTCCTGCCGCGATGCCTTGCCACCGAAGTAGACAAAGTAAAGGATGGGAGGGGAAACTGAGTCATGGAAAAGGGAAATGACTTGCCAGAGGCCAAATAGCCAGTCAGACCTGGGAGTAGAACAAAGTGAGAAGGGCCATACTAGGTCAGACCAATGGTCCATCAAGCCCAGTGCCCTCCCATCCAACAAGGGTCAGTAGATACTTCGAAGGGAATAGACAGAACAGGACAATTATTGAGTGATTCATTCCAAGTTGTCCACTCCCACCTTCTGGCAGACATAGGCTGTGGGACACCCAGGGCGTGGGGTTGAGTCCCTAACCATTTTGGCTAATGGCCATTGACGCACCTCTTTGCCTTGAACTTCCCTAATTTTTTTAACCTCGTTCTACTTTTGGCCCCTAGTCACACGTTCAACCGCCTGACTGTGTGTGGTGTGACGAGTCTCTTCCCTTGGTTTGTTTGAAACCTGCTGACTATTCCTTTTATCCGGCAAGCCCTGGTTCTTGTGTTCGGTGACATGCTAATGACACTTCCTAATTGGCTTTCTCCATGCTATGATTTTATAGACCCCTCTCATATTCCCCCTCTTTAATGGTCTAGTAGCTAAGCCGAACACCCTGTCCTTTTAACCTCTCCTCATATGGAAACTATTCCATAGTGGCAATTATTTTTGTTGCCCTTCATTGCACTTTTTCCAACTCTGTGATCTCTTTTGAGATAGGGTGACCAAAGCGGTATGCAGCATTCAAGATGTGGGTGGATTTATATTATGGCATGATGTTATTTTCTGACTTATCTATTCCTTGGTCAATGATTCCTTACATTCTGTTAGCTTTTTGGATTGCTGCTGCATGTTAAGTAAATGTTTTCTGAGTTCTATCCGCAATGACTCCCAAGATCTTTCTTGAATGGTAACAGCTAATTTAGACGCGCCATTGTGTCTGTATAGTTGGGATGATGTTCTCCAATGTGCTGTACTTTGCATTTATCAACATTCATGTTCATCTCCCATTTTGTTTCCCAGACACCCAGTTTGGGGAGATCCCCTTGTAACTCTTCTCAGTCTGCTCTGGATTTAATGATTGGGAGTGGATAGGGTCATCTACTAACTTTACCACCTCACCGTTCACACCTTTTCCCAGATCATTTATCAGTGCATTGAATTTCCTCTCTCCAGTGTGATAAGTGACCATTCATTTACAAATACAATGTAGATGGGACTACTATAAGGTGGGTGCATAACTGGCTGAATAACCGTACTCAGAGAGTAGTTATTAATGGTTCACAATCCTGCTGGAAAGGCATAACAGGTGGGGTTCTGCAGGGGTCTGTTTTGGGACCGGTTCTGTTCAATATCTTCATCAACAATTTAAATATCGGCATAGAGAGTACGCTTATTAACTTTGCAGATGATGCCAAGCTGGGAGGGGTTGCAACTGCTTTGGAGGATAGAGTCATAATTCAAAATGATCTGGACAAATTGGAGAAGTGTTCTGAGGTAAACAGGATGAAGTTTAATAAGGACAAATGCAAAGTGCTCCACTTAGGAAGGAACAATCAGTTTCACACATACAGAATGGGAAGCGACTGGGAGTATGGCAGAATGGGAGTATGGCAGAAAGGGATCCAGGCGTTATAGGGGACCACAAGCTAACATGAATCAACAGTATGATGCTGTTGCAAAAAAAAAGCAACCATGATTCTAGGATGCATTAACAGGTGTGTTGTGAGCAAGACACGAGAAGTCATTCTTCCGCTCTACTCTGCACTGATTAGGCCTCAGTTGGAGTATTGTTTCCAGTTCTGGGCACCACATTTCAAGAAAGTTGTGGAGAAATTGGAGAAGGTCCAGAGAAGAGCAGCAAGAATGATTAACAGTCTAGAGACCTATAAAGGAAGACTGAAAGATTGGGATTGTTTAGTTTGGAAAAGAGAAGATCGAGAGGGGACATGATAGCGGTTTTCAGGTATCTGAAAGGGTGTCACAATGAGGAGGGAGAAAACTTGTTCTTCCTGGCCTCTGAAGATAGAACAAGAAGCAATGGGCTTAAATTGCAGCAAGGGAGGTTTAGGTTGGACATTAGGAAAAAGTTCCTGCCTGTCAGGGTGGTTTAACACTGGAATAAATTGCCCAGGGAGGTTGTGGAATCTCCATCTCTGGAGATATTTAAGAGTAGGTTAGATAAATGTCTATCAAGAATGGTTTAGACAGTACTTGGTCCAGCCATGAGGGCAGGGGACTGGACTCGATGACCTCTCGAGGTCTCTTCCAGTCCTAGTATTCTATGATTGTATGATTTCTTATGCTTGTTTTCAGTCCTTTAACCTGTTACTCATCTATGAGAGGTGCTTCTCTCTTATCCCATGACTGCTTAGTTTGCATAAGAGCCAAAGGCTTTCTGAAAGTCCAAATATACTTTAGCCACTGGATCACCTTTGTCAGTGTTTGTTGTCCATGGCTTCTACAACTGGGGAAAGTCATGTTTGTCCCCCAGCTGGGGAACAGACTGACAAACACACACACACACACATAAACTCTCTGAAATATAAAGTAGATAGGTGTTCCTTTCTCCACCCCTGCCCCCTACTGGCCCAACAGGGTTGTAACTGTCCTGGTTTCCATCTCTGGCCCCTGCTATCCCCATGTGGTCATTCTACAGTATAACTGTCCCTCCTAGCAGACCCCTTCCTTTCCATTTTATGAGAAACAATCAAATTCCAGGTACATCCCATTGACCTTGCTTTAAGTTTCAGTAAGAGGAAGCTGCCTACCAAATTTGATGGTCGTGTTCAGGAGTTCTTGAACAAACAGACTCACAGACAGATGGACAGACAGGTGCACATTTCTAAAATACATAGTAAGATCTGCACATAGGGCTTAGGTTTAGATGAATCTGATTTCCCTCCTCCTGATGGGGAAACCAGGTGATCAGTGAATTCATTTAAGGAGGCTTAAATCTATTCTATTCCCCTGGATTTAATAATAATACATAGTGCATAGTAATTCAGAATACATGGTATATCTCTTGTTGTTACTTGGATATATGCATGTACAAAACCACAGAGAAAGAGGGGAATAACCCAAATGCAGGTATCATGCTCTTTACCTCTTCATCTTCCCCCAGCAAGAAGTTCATTAGTCCTCTGGTCGGGCTGCCTCATTCAATCACAGATCCATAAAGGACCACTTTGCATGTAGCCCTGTTCGAAGGTAGTGAGGGGCATCCGTCACTCAGTTCAATAAGCTATGGATGGTGTTTAGTGCTTTGCAATCTTCTTTTGCATCTGGTAATTGTGTGTTCAATTGAGAGCCCTCTGCACAGCAGTCCCTGGTCGAAGCTGGTTTGTTCTTTCCACTCCCATTGATTGTGCCTCATCTTGGCTTAGCAACAGGGAAGTTTGGATTCTGTCTGATCCTAATTATTTTAGTTGACCCTGAAGCCTCAAAAATAGCCTTTAGAAAAAGCCACCTGACAGCAGAAGGGGCAAAGGGGAAGCGTTCTCTGTTTAACTCCTCTTTTTCAGCCGAAGTTGGCGATGCTCTGTCCAAGAGAGCAAGCAATTTCCAAGGACAAAGAGGAGCAAGCGTTTAAGTCCAGAAAGGCCCATGCGATCATTTAGTCTGACTTCAGTGTATCATTAGAAGGACTGAGATGTAGGCAGCTGGGCCAGTGTTGTCCGCTGGGCAGGGGTCGAAGGTAGGAGTTGAGATTGTTACGGAGCCAAGTCCCATTGTTCTGCTACTCATTGTTCCCCACTTCAAGTTAATGTCCCCAGACGATAAATGTGGGAAGACCCTTTGCTGGGGCAAACTGCCATAGCTCCATTCAGTCAATGGGCCACAACGTGAGCTGCTGGAGAACATTGTAGTGAAGCAATAGATTAGATGATCTTTCCCGTGACGGACTCTGTCTCTCAATGCTTTGTCTCAGAGGAGTAGCCGTGTGAGTCTGTGTCTGTGAAAACAACGGGCTGTCTTTCAAGACTAACCGATTTATTTGGGCACAAGCTTTGGAGGGCAAAATCCACTGCATCTGGAAAAGTGGATTTTACCTACGGAAGCTTGTGCCCAAATAAATCGACTAGTCTTTGAGATGCCACCGGGCTCCTCGTTGCTTTCTCAAGCCTTTGTTTTGCAATGTTGCTTTTTGCCAGGTTGCCTCCCAGAATGAGACCGAGGGCAAAGGAAGCATATTTTGTAATATTAGTGGCTTCACCTGTAAGGGCTGAGTCTCCTAGCTTGAGACTCCGATGGTGTGATCGTGCACTACCAGCTGGAACCAGGCCCTGAATAAAGCAGAGCTCTCATGAGCACCATCAGCATGAAGCAGTAATTGACTAGCACACGTTTCTCCGGAACGGGATGAGAAGTCGACCTGCACTTGATTGTCGAGAAAGCCAGCTGATAAAACACTCGTGTCACAGCTTGGGTTAACTTGTCAAGTCGTGGTGTTGTTTCGTGTTTTTAGAAAGGGCTGAGAACGTCAAACCTGGATGGCCCAAGTCGGCCAAGCTCTGTGAGGATTGAACCTGATGTTTCTGAATCGGAAGAGCTCTCAACAATGCTTCCACCACTTCTCAACAATATGATGGACGTTCCCGCCATCAGAGTGACACATTCATGGACAGTCCTAGAATCTTATCTAGATAACCAGAGCCACAGTGCAGATTGGACCTCCCTGCTCCAGCACCCTCGGGGACTGACCGGTCCTGAATGAAGGGATTTGCCAGACCAGGGGAGGTTCCCTGCCACTGGCCTCCCAGCCCACCTCCCTTCGTGGCTTGTGCCCAGCCCGGCTGCAGCCAGACTCCAACCCCAGCCTCCTGTCACCATCCCAGCTGGGACTACCTAGCCACCACCAGCCCTGCTGCCGCCTGGGCCAGAGCAACCCACCATGATGCCTGACCCCTCTTGCCATGGGGCTCCTGACTGAGTTGCTGGCCCCCTAGCCCCACTCCTGGCCATGGGCCATGCCACTAGGACCTCCCTGCCCCTGGGCTCTGTGGTCCAGGAACATCTGTGGTGCGGCAGCCTGACCAGAGAGTTCTGGCTGAGGGAGGTACAACCTGTACAAAATGATTTAATAGAGTTCACAGCAAACATGCAGAATATAAATCAGCAAGGCAGACAAGAATGACTGCAGCACTGAATGTGTTTACGACCCTTTGAAAATATTGTGTGGTGGGAAGAGGTACACTTGTGGTTCATCCACCAGTGGAGTGTTGTTTTATTTTTTACCCATGCCGTGTTTCTGCGGTGCTCTGCTTTGCTACAAGTTTAGCATGGAATGTACCTTTAAAGGGATTGTGCCCACCATTGTCCAAATAGTAATGAAACGACTATGCTCGTATACATGAATTTAATCAGCAGTAATGTGCCGATATATCCAGAAGCATGGCAGCAATGCTCAATACATCTGAGAACTCCTAGCGTTTAACCCAGACCCGGGAGCAACACAGAGGGATCTCTTGGAGGATCTTGATTTTCCAGGGTTTAACATTAAGACGCATGAACAATTTAATGAGAATTCATTGGACTTGCCTTTTTGAGTCTCATATCTTGCTTTCCCGTTAAACATCTCTTTGGGTTCAGCCATGCAGGGAGTCCTCGTTCCCATTCGAAACGTCAATAAGGTGGATAAAGATTCTGAGTTCAACACAAACTTCCAATAAACCAGTCTCGGCTGTTTCCCGTAAATCAGGGAGATAAAATTGTAAGTGTTGATAGCTTGAATGCGCCGGTAGCTATCTTTTTTCTTTTGGCTCAGCGAAATATCATCTCATTCTGCAACTGTTTGGAAATATATTTTTTTTTGCTGTGGCCAAATGCGACATATGTCGGGATTTGCTCAAAGGCTTTCTTCGAAAAGGCAGCGATAAGCCATTCGCTAGTGGGTTAGGTTAATATTTGAGAGGGTAGGGTCCTTTTTTTAAAACACAACCCTGAATAAAATGCAGTATTGGTGCAGTTCTTTCATTAAGTTTACCAGTGCTATGAAAAAATGCTATGAAACAATGAATTCAATACAAACTCTGCTTTCCTTTCTGATCTCTGATTGCTTAGCTACACCCTGGTGTTCATTTTCAAAATAAACAAGTACAAAGATCCATAGTCTTCCAGGGTGACTCAGGCTGGCTGCTGGCTTACATGATGAGACACTCCGTATATTTCCCTAGGGCTCCGCACAAAGGAACATGCCGGAACAAAGGCAGCCATCTTTGTTTGTTGATTGTGAGGGCGGGTTGTGACATCCTTACCCTGAATAACACTTTACCCTCCTGAGTGAAACACAGTGTCAGAGGAACACCGCCAAAAGCATATTAGGGTTAGATCTAAAAATCATCTAGACGAAGCTGGGTGATTTTTTTTTCCAGGTTGACCTCATTTCTGCCCCAAACTGCCGATTTGGGTTGACCAAACATTTGATACATTTGTAACAAATTCACCAGCACAATTTGGTTGAGAGTAAGCATGCCGATTTTCTAATCCTGGAAACCAGAACCCTCTATCCCACCTCTTCTACTGAGACCCCGCCTCTTGTTCTGCCTCTTCTACTGAGACCCCGCCCCTTGTCCCGCCTCTTCTACCGAGACCCCGCCCCTTGTTCAGTCTCTTCTGCCAAGATCCTGCCCTTTGTCCTGCCTCTTCCCCCAAGGCCCCAGCCCTGCCCTGCCTTGCCCCACACTCATGCCCCAGAGCCAGGCTTGGGGGAGCTGACCTACTGGCCTGCACAATAGGGGCACAATAGGACATGGCCAGGGACAGTTCAAAGAGCAAGGGTCTGGAGTGGGGAAATCAGGGCATAGTGGGGGCAGCGGGGCAAGAAAGTTTAACATCCCCATGTGAGGCTGGTACCTACTTTGGAACCCAGTCTAGGAGCCAGCCAGTTCTCTCCATCAGACCGGGGGAAGCAGGGGTGGAAGAGACACAGCTGCTAAGCGCATTGGGCATGATGACCCATTGGCCTGTCCCAGTATGGCTGTTCTTACGGTCCCTGACGTGCTGCAGAAGTCCAAAGTGGCTCCTAATGAAGCAACTCTAATGCTCGACATCTGGAACATGAGGCTGTAACTCCGCTGCAGAGGCAACAAAACATTGGATTTCAAGAGACGTTCCAGTATAATTAGCTACCCCCCCCCTTCTTTTGGAAGTCACTTCCTTGGCACAGAAAGGAACTTGCTGGAGAGCCAGACTCATTCTCCCATGGAAGCGCGGCATCTTTTCCTGTGACATTTTGGCAATGTTTAAAGTGCAGTGGAGACTGATCAATGTCAGAGTGGAAGTCGGCAATGTGAGAGAGCTCTTCCCAGAACCCCAGCAGGGATGTGAATTGATGCCCGGAGTAATCCTTATGGAGCCCAGTTTAAACACACATCTTAAGTTATGTACGTCTTTAAGTACCGTGGTGAATGGGGCTCAGGTTTGTAATGCAGGGACTACAGTTTGCTATGAGAACAACTACAATTAATGCTTTATTTTTCAGCAACAACGTTTTGTGTTTTATGCATAAAGCTAAAAATGTCTTTGGTTTTGAAATCTGGTTTGGTGAAAATGCTTGGCTTTTGAACCTCAAAACCGTATCTTTTTCTAGTAGTTGTATATTTTTAACAACAGCAACAACAAATTTTATTTTCATTGCAAATCCAGTACATTTCAAACAAATTTACAAAAAAAAAAGTGAAAATCTTCCTTTTGGCCAAGCCATTTTTCATCCAAACGTGTACTTCATCCATATCGGCTCTGGGTGCAACTAAGATATAAAATAACCATGAAAACATGTCATTTGTGGCCCGCAGAATAAGGTGGGACACAATCACTAGCATGAGAGGCATGTGTATTTGAGCTTGTGGTGGGGAGATTTTGTAGAACCACATCATAAATTGTGAATACCTGAATCGCAGTTATCCTTGTTGCTCTGAGCTGCTAATATTTCATGGCCCGCTGTTGCAAAGTCTGGGAGTTCAGATGAAGATTGAAGACATTTTGTTTATATTTTCACCTGCTTCCTATGCAGCAAGTCATATTTGCTGGAGCCATTGGACAAGCCCTCAAGGAAAGAGCACTTTTTTGAGCCAGATTCTACCATCTTCTTTAACATGGATCAAAGTGTAATTCCATGAGAAACTGCACTCATTCCAGTAGGCTAGCTTGTACTTTGGGTTTGCCATATGGTTTCCTCCACACCCCTTTCACACACACCAGACCTTGGCTAAAGTCTTCTTCCATGAGACTTATCACTGCATATTTCCCCCATGTATTTGGTGACTTTGAGGTCACCGAATGAAATTAATACGTAACAGATTTAAAATAAACAAAAGTTCCAACCTGTGGAACTCCTTGCCAGAGGATGTTCTGAAGACCAGGACTTTAACAGGGTTCAAAAAAAGAACTAGATAAATTTCTGGAGGTTAGGTCCAGCAATGGCTATTAGCCAGGAATGGTGTCCCTAGCCTCTGTTTGTCAGGGTCAGGGAATGGGTGACAGGTGATGGGTCACTTGATGATTCCCTGTTCTGTTCACTCCCTCTGGGGCACCTGGCACTGGCCACAGTTGGAAGACAGGACACTGGGCTAGATGGACCTTTAGGCTAACCTAGTGTTCCCTCAACTCCTCCTGCAGCAAAAGTGGGGGGTGGGAGGGAGAAAACGTCAATTCCTGCTGATTCAATACTGTCTCATGGGCACCCCAGGGAAGGAGCAATCCAGGACTGTATCCCACTGATTTCAGTGGTGCTACTGGTGGCAGAGTGGGGTTTTACTCACTGTGAGTAGGAGCTGGTTATAAATAATTGCAGAGCACCCAGTCTCTGATTTTTGGGCAGGAGTCTAGTGGGTTCAATAAGCCTCTTCAAGAATGGTTGAACTTCAAAATCTGTAGGCATTTCAGAGCCACCCCTGTCATCCTGTTCCCTTTTAATCACACGTTGCCAAGTGCAGCTGGCACACAGCCCTGACAGGAGCGTTTGCGGCAGTTCCCATTCTAGGCCCCTGCAGTTAGCAAAGGTTCTGCAAACTTTGACATCCACAGATCTCATTACACGGGGGAGGAGGGTGAAATACTGTGATGCAAAAAAGCAAGGTGTGGGTGTCTTCAGGGAGCGCCCATCATCGCGTTAGCCTGAAGAAAACCTGGACACCTTGTTACCATCATTTGAAATGGTTGGGACGGACTCATAAATAATACAAACAGAAATGTAGGAATATCGTATCCTGTGAAGGCAGCCAGGAGCAAGCCTTCCAAAAATAACACAGGAACAGCTCTGCTTCGCAGTCATTAAATGGCTTGTGGGTAAGTTTGTCGCTCAAAGTGACAAACCTAGAAGCACTCGATTTTGATCTTTCCCCTGAAAAGAATGTATTTTAGCAATATTTAGAAAGCGCCCGCTGTCTTTAGATGACTAATTTATTCTGGTGCTTCTCAGCCAATAAATGAGGTTTGCCTTTTGATTTTTAAAATAACGATTGTGTTTTATCCTCAGAGGTAGAGCTGGGTGATTTATTTTTTTGGGAACAATAGCGAATTCAACATGAAAGTGCTGTTTTCAGGGAACACAAAAACTTTCTGAAAATTAGGTGGAATCTGGTAAGTGGTTTCAGTTGATTTGAAAAGAAGTGGAAACAAATCTTGGAAATGTCAAAATGGTTCAGTTAGAAAAAATCTAAACATGAATTTGAGACTCTAAAAAAAATCTCAGTGAAAAATGTTATTTCAATTTGACATTGTTTTAATGGTGCTTCAGTTAGACATTCAATGTGGTTTTTTTAAACATGAGTGCGAAAAACCTTGAAAAGTTAGTTTTGATATGAAACCAACTGAATCTATGTTTAAACTTGCCTACCACATTTAAATGATCTATTTTTGTTAGCTCTTCTTTGCAAAGTGTTACATTTAAGAGAGATTGTCTGTTTGTAGAGAGTCAGTCAGTCAGTTTGTCTGTCTGTCTGTTCCAGAACTCCTCCTAAATGGTAAGAGCTAGGACCACCAAATTCCGTATGTGGCTTTCTCTAATGTAAACCAAGGTCAGGGTTTGGTTGTGCCAGGACAATTGGATGTGTCTGGAATGGGATTGTGTTTCATAAAACCAAACAGAGAAGAGACAGAACCACCAGGCAGGTGAAAGGAGCTGGCTGTGGGCGTCCCAGACACCCTTTAGGGAGGGGGGAGGGTCTGAAGCTCCCCCCCCACCCATTCACATTGGAACAAAGCAATAGCCATTCAAGCTACCTAATTAGCATTATGCTGGTAGGATCTACACACTGTGGGACGGATTCTCAAAACTATGCAGCAGCCAGTAGCTTCCATTTTTCTCTGTGTGCTAAGCACATCTGAAGATCTGCCCACTTAATTTAGGTGCCTACATGGAGGCTGCTCCATTCTGGAGGGCTAGCCCTAACAGGGGAGAAGAGCAGAAAACAAAAGCAAAATATTTTCCTTGGCTCCAAGAAATCAGAGAGGCAGATTTTGTGTTTTATAATGGTGCCCCATAATACATGGCGAGTAGACCCGCCGATTTCACTGAGGCTACTGACAGAGCATGCTCCACTGGGGGAAGGTTTCCAGAATAAACAGGAGCCAAATGTCTGAGCTAGTATATGTGGTCAAATCAGCGATGTTGCGCCAGGAAGTGGGGTTGCATGGTTTGCCAACAGGTAGAATAATGCCAAGAGTGGCTTGCTTGGTTCGGAAAATGCAGACTTGGGTAGGTGGGATAGCATCGGAAAGCAAGCCGTGTTTGTAGCAGATAACTGCAATGCCTATCGGTCGGAATTAGTTGCTATCCTCTGTTTTCTTCTTTCCCAGGGGCTAGGTTATGCCATTGGACTTGCAGCCACCTTAGCACCCTTGTCCCCAAAGTTGTGCTGGGGGAAGAGGAGCTAGTTCACATGATCCGGTCCAAAGGACTGAATGTTCTCCCTGGACACGCCTCTTCCTTAAGCGTTCAACCCATTTGTCCAGCTGGCTGTCTCCTCAGTTTGGATCCCAGAGTCCCTTGAGTGAGAACTAGTTTCCACTTTACGGTCTTAAGACAATTTTCTATGGCTGAGTAAGAATGGTGAACTTCATTACATGGACAGCAGTTTTCCAGGGCAAACTCTCGTTAAGCCCATAAAAACACCCAGGGAGGTTGTGGAATCGCCACAACAGGAGATATTTAAGAGCAGGTCAGATAGACGTCTCTCAGAGATGGCCTAGATGGTGCTTGGTCCTGCTGTGAAGGCACGAGACTGGAATTGATGCCCTCTCGAGGTCCCTTCCAGTTCTAGGGTTCTATGATCCTATGTATCCAATTGTAGATAAGAGTAACTCACAATTACTTTTCTTTTTCCTTTTTCAGTATCAGGCATGGGGTTGCCTGTAGTTCCTTCCTGTTCTGCAACTAGCCAACAAGTACTGCGTCTCCCCCAGGGGAATATAAATAAAACTCTCCCATTTCCTTTATTTAACAATCAAAATGGCAGCCCATTGGGGGGAAGTAATTATGGACTTTATTACATGATTTATTCTGATAATCTTATCTACTCATTTTTTTTAAATCGAATGAACTTGTTTTTAAGAAACATCTCATTATTTGCTTGACGATAACTATTCATTTCTTGCGAACTCCTATGAAGAAACGCATTGTGAGGTCACGTAAGCCGGATGCTGTCCTATCCACGCTCTAGTAAGAGTTTCGTGTATGAGAGCTCTGAGCACCGTAAGTGGGATTTTTCAGTGGATTCTAGGGGAGTTAGGCACTCAACAACAATGGATGTCCCAAATTGCCTTGGGCACCATTGGAAAGCTACCATTTCTTTAAGAGGCTTAAAAATGAGGCCTTTATACAGAGTGAAAGATAGATGGAAAATGAAAGGCCTGACCTGATCTTGTGTATGTGGTTCAAGACTCTTCATAACACACATTCCTGAATTCTGGGAGTCCTCTTTTGTCAGGTCCTGACTATGGAGATAACATGGAACACGCTCCCATGGTCCTGACTTGCCAAACAACTCATCTTCTTGACCTGCCGCTGGGGGCATGTGTTGCTAATGCTGAGGCCTTTCACAGCAAGGGTACGTCTACACCACACAGCTATTTCGGGATACTGGAGGTATCCCAGAATAGATACCCCGTGTCTACACAAGCTACCCGTTATTTTGAAATATTTTTCAAAATAACAGGCATGCCATTTCACCATTCTGGTAAACCTCTTTGCACGAGGGATGGCTCAAAATAGCTTATTTTGAAATTTGGCATGTCTACATGGCCCCAAATTTCAAAATAACATGCTATTTCAAAATAAAATTGAAATAAGGTACACAATTTGCATAGCACAAATTGCGTAGCTTTTTTCAAGTTTGGGGTGCAGTGTAGATGCGCCCCAAGAGAAACAAGAAATAGACCCGTTGTCTACCAAGTACTTCTGTGACTTGTTCTGAACGGGTCTCTGAAACATTTTTTGCTGATTTCTGGAGCTGAGTGAATTACTCTTTGTGAATTGTGCATTAGGTGAATTGGGCATTGTTTTCAAAGAAGTAATGAATGGTCTTTGGAGTTACTCCCTACAGAGGAGAAAAGATTTCAAGCCTTGTGTATCCAGCATTTTTAACCTTAATGATTTAGCAATCCATTCTTCCTTTTTCGTACAACTATTGATCTGTGAGGGTAGGATCTATTACCTTTTACGTCAGTGCCGGTGCTCTTTTCTAGCACCCCTGAAGTCCAGGCTGGCTAGTGTTCTCTTTTGGAATTTACTCCTCAGCTTCCACCTCCGAGTTACTTTAAGGAATGCATGGTCCTGTCATAGAGATGATCCTCCACGCTACACGTCCTGCCACTGAGCTGGCCAAAATGGCATGAAAAAGACTAGAAAGAGGAGGTCAGGTCCTCACCTGGTTTGAGTAGGCCTGACTTCATTAAGGTCAGTAGAGCTATGCTTATGTATACCAGCTGAGGACGTAGCCTAAAGTCGTTTTACATGGCTCATATCCATAAGTAGCTTGGGAGCAGGAGAGAGTGGTCACAACTCAAAAGCAAAGGACCAGAATGTTTCACTAGGGAAGTTGTGGAATCTCCATCACCAGAGATATTTAAGAGCAGGTTAGATAGACATCTATCAGGGATGGTCTAGATGGTGCTTGGTACTGCTGTGAAGGCAGGGGACTGGACTCAATGACCTCTTGAGGTCCCTTCCAGTTCTAATGTTCTATGGTTCTCCTTTTTACTCCCCAACCTCCACTGAATAGCACTGCTGGACCAGTAAGATACTACTTGTTCTGAGAGTAAGGCTGCCAGATTCTGGCCCCAAATGGGTTTCACAGTCTCAAATGGGGACTAGCGGATTGTGTTTGCCCCACAGAGAGGTGTGGCACTGTACATATTTAATTAGCCTCTGGACAAAACACGTCCAAGCTATGTTCCTTTCCCTAGCACCCCGTTGGTCTCTGGACTCAGAGAGGGGTGTTTGCACAGACAAGATCTGAAATGGAGACTACCCAGGTAACACGATCCAGGAAGACGGCACCAGCCAAATTCTGTGCTGTTTACATGGCTGGGGAATTGGCGAGAGAGATGTCTGCGGCTAACATGATAACCCTAAACTTTTTAGCATGCAGTCAAGGGGGAAAGACGATGGAGGGGCAGTGGTCACATGCAATGTATTCCCCTTGGAGAATGGCGCGCCAAGTCACTAAACCTTTTTCTGATTACGCATCCTCTGTTGACCTAGAGATAAAAAAAAGAAAGTAGAACCTAGCGCTGCCATCCTTGACAACAAAGGACAACTAGATTGATTGGATGCACCTAATGTGTAATACACATACAATAAATGGCTGTGGTAACCGAATGCAGAATTGACACGAGAAGTAAAAATTCTCGGAGGAGGGGCAGAACCATGCCCTCAGCTGTCATGCAAATCAGGACGAATAGAATGAATTTTTCCTAATATGTGTCTTCCTACTACATCTAGCAAAATGTGTCTCTTTTTAAAAAATGCCATTGTCCTCCCGTCTTTACACATGTCTGGTGCCGGACGAATGTGTGAAGTGCCAGATTTGGCCGATTCACTTTTGGCTGCACTGGAGTTGCTCCCGGTCTGCAATGAGGACAGCTGAGGGTCAGGTCCACGCAGAACCACCAATGAAGACTTGGCCATCCCTAGTCTGCACTGCCTCAATCCCCTAAGAGAGCTACCTATGTCCAGGTTACCATGCCGATGGAGAGCAGGTTCCATGAGGCTGCTACGCGGCCTCCTTCACCGGTTGGCAGAAAGAGTGGGCAGGGGTGGGGCCCCAGGTAAAGCCGAGCACGGACGGAAATAATCAATGCCTCAGGTGGGGCAGGCGCAGGTAACGGCCTTCCTTCCAAGGGTTCGATGCCCTGGGGCAGAATGATTGTGCCCTGCCCTTCCCTCAGGGCGTGAGGTGTCCTGACAACCAGACGTTTAGATTGTAAGCTCCGTAAGGCCGGGACCGGCTTTGCCTCAGCACCTGCACAGTGCCTAGTACACTGGACTCTGACCTCAGCTGGGAACGCCAGTGAACTGTCATGCAGTTAATGATGAATAATCATAGAATCATAGAATACTAGGACTGGAAGGGACCTTGAGAGGTCATCAAGTCCAGTCCCCTGCCCTCATGGCAGGACCCAGTACTGTCTAGACCATCCCTGATAGACATTTATCTAACCTACTCTTAAATATCTCCAGAGATTCCACAACCTCCCTGGGCAATTTATTCCAGTGTTTAACCACCCTGACAGTTAGGAACTTTTTCCTAATGTCCAACCTAAACCTCCCTTGCTGCAGTTTAAGCCCATTGCTTCTTGTTCTATCCTCAGAGGCCAGGAAGAACAAGTTTTCTCCCTCCTACTTGTGACACTCTTTTAGATACCTGAAAACTGCTATCATGTCCCCCCTCAATCTTCTCCTTTCTAAACTAAACAAGCCCAATTCTTTCAGTTTTCCTTCATAGGTCATGTTCTCTAGACCGTTAATCATTCTTGTTGCTCTTCTCTGGACCTTCTCCAATTTCTCCCCAGCTTTCTTGAAATGTGGCACCGAGAACTGGACACAATACTCCAACTGAGGCCTAACCAGCGCAGAGTAGATCGGAAGAATGACTTCTCATGTCTTGCTCACAACACACCTGTTAATGCATCCCAGAATCATGTTTGCTTTTTTTGCAACAGCATCACACTGTTGACTCATATTTAGCTTGTGGTCCACTATAACCCCTAGATCCCTTTCTGCCGTACTCCTTCCTAGACAGTCGCTTCCCATTCTGTATGTGTGAAACTGATTGTTCCTTCCTAAGTGGAGCACTTTGCATTTGTCCTTATTAAATAATAGAATGAATAGTAACTTGGCTAGGGCAGGCTCTGTGTGTTGGACCTTCTGAGTTCCCTGAGGGGCCAGGCCACGGTCCCAGTTATAGTGGTCAGAAGTGCAGCCCCCCGAAAGGGATGTTTCCGGAAATTAAATCCCAGCACCCACCACACAAACGAAACCAGAACATTTGCAAAGTCCAAAATGGTGTTCGGTTGCCTTTTTTATTTTGGAAAAAAAAAAGGATTTTCTGCATGTGCCGATGCTTAGCTTGGAAGTACCAGGCATCCTGCAAGAGCCATCCCTGGAGAGAGATTTCCAGCTCAGTTTCACCTATCACAAAGCATCCTCCCCATTTTTTTACTTTGTCGGTGTAATGGATTGTCCCATTACCTCACCCGGATAATTATCACACTTTGCTGATATGGATTTCACAAAGATCGCAGTAAGACCTGACAATCCTATTTCTGCCTTTCGTGAAGTCTAATGTGCTTAGATAAAAGAAGCTCCCTCACTCACCTCCAAACAATGAGGCCTATTTTCTACCTCAGTAGGATATTACGTTCCCAAGTGGATCAGCTACCGTTGTGACATGTGGTGTGTGAGAGACTGGGAACTCAATAAAGAAAATAAAGTGGAGGGAATGAAATGTAAAGTGCTCTATTAGGTTTATTCCGGAACATAGATCAGAGTTATTGTCCAGAAAGAGCAGAGTGGAATCTGATTATATGTCACTATTATATCTTTATATTGTCCCTTTGTTACAGCTTGGAATTTTTAATGCAACCCCCTGCAAATAGATGGGCTTTCACTGCTGCCGTCTATCTATCTTTATTTTATCCAAACCACAAGATGAATGGGGAAGTGATGGGAATTTGACACCGCTTGTACTATACTTCCTCGTCCCGCTTCTTATCGATCATCTTCATACCCTCATTGTAAGTCACTTCGATACGGCGCCATCTCTCAAATGCAATACCAAGCTTCATGGACGGAGGACACAAGAGAAAGTGAAGGGAATTGATGTTAGACACGAGAGACTCAAATTTCCATGCTTTTATTTATTTATTTGCCAGCAACCCACTGAAAATCCCTCTTCTGTGACACTGGGGGTGGTTGCGACTTCTCTTCTGTCTCCAGAGAAATCTTCTGTCTTGTGTTTGTGATGGGGCCAAGCACAAAGGAACTTTAGACAAGGAAAGTGATGTTTGTTTACTTCCAAGCAGGTAGGCAGATTTCCAGGAACAGGAGTCTAACGTTAGGTCCTCCCTTAGTCTTCTAAATAAATAATCTGACTTCAAACATGTTGCACATCTATTGAGAGCAATGGGAACTCAACCTCCTTACCAATGCAGTGACTTATTTAGAAGCTTTAACATGGGTTATGGAACAGAATTTTCAGAGCCACCTGGTTGATTTAATCAATTCCTACTAATTTCTATACAAGGATATTTAGGGCCAAAATGTTGAAAATATTCAGCACTCCAAAAATCCTCATGAGATACCAGAAACCTCTAGAGCTGGTCAAAATACAGCGTTTCCATCCTGTGACAAATTCTGAGATGTCAATCTTTGTGCATTTAAAAAAAAAAAGGGAGAGAGAGAAAAAAATGTAATATTCTGAAAATATTTTGTGCTGGACTTACTGAAACATGAAATTCAAAATTGATTCTGATCATTCCCCATGGACACATTGACTGCATCCGTATGTTTCTGCAATTGTTCTGATGATGTCAGAGGAACAGTTGCTGATGGAACACCATTCCACAGGCAAATTTTCAACCAGTTCTCCTCAGCACTTAACAGCTCCCATGAAGGACCCTATATGAAATGGCCAATTTTCACCAACCAACCAACCAACCAACCAACCAACCAACCAAAGGCTACGTCTAGACTGCAGGCTTCTTTAGGAAGATGCTTTTCCAGAAGAGATCTTCCGAAAAAACTTCTTCTGAAAGAGCGTGTCCACACTGCCAAAGTGCATCGAAAAAGCAATCTGCTTTTTCGAAAGATAGCATCCACATTGAATGGACACCATCTCACGTTTAAACTGTGATTACTATGGATGGCATGCCACCAGGGCACCTGTGCTTTTTCCTCTCTCCTCTTCTTCCAAAAGAACTCATAGACTTTAAGGTCAGAAGGGACCATTATGATCATCTAGTCTGACCCCCTGCACAAGGCAGGCCACAGAATCTCACGAACCCTCTCCTGGAATAATCCTCTCACATATATCTCAGATATTGAAGTCCTCAAATGATGGTTTGAAGACCCCAAGATGCAGAGAATCCTCCAGCAAGTGATCTGTGCCCCATGCTACAGAGGAAGGCGAAAAACCTCCAGGGTCTCAGCTCCCTCGTCCCCATCCACACATGCCTTTTTCTGAAAGAGCTCTTTTGGAAAAAGGCTTTTTCCTCGTAGAAAGAGGATTACCAATGCCAGAAAAACCCTTCTGTTCTTTCGACTTTCTTTCAAAAGAACGCGATTGCAATGTGGATGTAATTGAAGTTTTTTTCCAGAAAAACAGCCGTTTTTCCGAAAAAACTCTGTTGTGTAGACATACCCAAACTGAGCACCTAGTACCTCCCCCACATTGTTCGCAGTAAGGACCAATCCCTCTTGAAAATCTCGCCCCAATTGTGGGTGCTAAAGGCTTATGAACAGGTGACCTGTGGAGACTAACCTTAGTCTCCTGTTTTAGAAAATCATGGTGGTAACTCTTTCCAAAGTATAGTCATTGCTACAGATGGCTTCTGATAATGATGTATTGTCACTAGATATTCAATGAGCTGTTTAGTAGAAATTATGCCTGATGTCTGTAGCAAAGGAGGTTTAAGTTGGAGATTAGGAAAAACTTCCTAACTCTCAGGGTGGTTAACCATTGGAATAAATTGACTAGGGCGATTGTGGAATCTCCATCCCTAGAGATATGTAAGGGCAGGATGGATAGACACCTGTCAGGGATGATCTAGATGGTGCTTGGTCCTGCCATGAGGGCAGGGGACTGGACTTGATGACCTCTCGAGGTCCCTTCCAGCTCTATGATTCTATGATTCTTGGCATCTCTTTTTCTATTGGGCCTAGTACTCTGGGATAGACAACCAGCTGAGAACAGCCTTTGCATAGAGGAGCCCATGGGTGGTGTTTGGTTCTGTCCACGATCAGCCCTCCCCAGGTGAAGAGAACATACCTGAAGAAACTCTGCAGTAACTGGAGTGAGATGAAAAGTAGGCTGTTGGGATTTGGAGCCAGCCAGCCAGAGCCGCTGTCAGGCAGGAATGCCTGTCTCCACTTCCCAATCTGAGTCCTCTAGCCAAGCTGTCCTTATTCTCAGAAGTCACCAGGACTCGATTTCATATATTTTAACAGCTTGGTATCATTTAGCTCCTGGCCAGGGTGACATAGGGGCCCCTGGGCAAATGTACCATGTTCTTTGCAAACAACTCTTGTCTCAGACCCATCAAAACACATTATGCCAATCACATGTCTTGCAGTCTCTTTATCCTTGTGTGGTATAATGTAACGTACCTCCACAAAGCATGAGCCGTTGCTAGGAAGGATGACAGTGAGTAGGCATAGGCCCCATTTTGTGTCCTCTGATTTTGTTCCTAGTGTCAGCGCGGTTCTTTCCTATGCTAAAACAAACCCGGGCTTCTTTAAGCACGCATGGGCCTGTGTCTTATGCAGGAGCAGTGATTTAAGGTAGATTTAGGAACCAAGGGTCCACGACCCCATGGGGACAGAGGATCTGGGATCAGTGACTGGGGCACACCTGTTGTAAGCTTGCAAGGCAGAGCGAGGGCTGGCCTAATCCAGAGGAGAGTGGATGACAGGATGATGAGGTCATGTAGCTGTCATCTGGCCAACATGGGCCCGGATCCCTCTCACTGGACACCAGGGGTTACAAGGTACCACCCAGTTCTGGTTTGCATGAGATCCATTACGGCCACTAGCCAAACCGCTTCTCTTACTCCTCCTCATTTTGACACCTCCTCTTTGATGGGGGTCCATCTGTGGCCATAGTGCCTAAGAGACTCCCCCCACCAAAGGGAAGACATGGACGTCACTAGCCACTAGCTTCCAAACCAGGCTATAACGGAGCTCACTTGTGCATGACCAGGGCAAACAGGGTTGTCATTAACTCCTTCAACCCAGCAGGGATGTTGCCCGGCATAATTCTGGAAGAATTCACGCCAATCTTTGCTTAATTATTCTTCCCACAGTGGGGGGAGGGGCCAACCCAGTAGCCGCCTGTTGGGTCGTTAGAGCCCAAGGAAGCTTGGTGAAGGCAGGTTGGATTCACACTATAGTCCTTACTTGACCAGAGACCTGGAATGCCTTGGGAGGGGGAAGCAAAGGGAATCCCACCCATCTTAGAGACGCATTGGTGGGCTTTCCCCTGAAGCAGGGTTTTGATGGCACCTCAGAAGGAGCCATGGTCACAGGCCCAGGCCCGACACCTCATATGAAGCCACCGGTAGACAAGGAACACAATATACTTTGACAACAATGGTAGTGCATCAAAACCCATCCATGCTTTGGACAGCCCTAATACCACAAAGCCTCTTCTATTGACTTTGTTGGAAGCCACCTTGACCTTCTCTTACCTACCTGCACATCAGCAATAACTGTACTTCCTGTCATCCAAACTTTTCCCTCTCTTGTCTCATTACATTGTAAGCTCTGGTGGGCAGAAACGGTCTCTTACTACTGATGATGAGGATCCTGCTCTCATTTGGAGCAGTAGAAATGATCAAGGCATTTCTTCTCCATATATTTTAAGCCGTTGTGAACTCGGAGAGGCAGGTGTGTTGTTCTTTAAAAGGAAAAAAGACACGTAGTGGATGAGCATGACAAAGATATGGAGAAAGGAACACATTTTAACATGGCAGTTTGACGTAACACAAGCGATCTTTAGCAATGCTTAACCGTTCAAAAATGAGTTATCACACTCATTTCATGAGGTAGGGTTACATATTTGGGTTCGGCATCTCTCAGGTGTATATCTGTTCCCGAGGAATCTCTCCTTTGAAGATAAAGTCCTCTATGATAGCAGTCTTTGGTATCAAATGGCAATTGTGGAAAATTGGAGACCTTAGCTGGATGTTAGGAGAAGCTGGTATTAGCCATTTATAAATGAGAAAGTATTTTATCGTTAAATCAATTTCTTTTAGCTCCCAAAGAGGTGGGTTTTCCAGTAACAGGATGACAAAACCATTTTCTCTGCTTGTACTGCCTAGTCGTGCTTCCTGTTGCAATTTTCTTCTTTCACCTTGGCCAATCTGACATTGACAAATGCCTCATATTGCAGGAAATACCCTCGACTGGGAGGTGAAGCTATCACACGTTGTGTACAGAGTGTCCTACATAGGTGACTGTAATGACTGTAATATATCAACAGGAAATGCTGCTGGAGAAAATGGGGTGATTCCAAATCCCAGGGACAAAGGTTATTTATTTTTGCTGTTTTGATAGGAGCTGCTAGAAGCATTTTTCTAATGGGCCTAATGAGTCTCTGAAGGTCTCTCTTCTTGTCTTATTTCTTACAGGGGCTAGAAATAGAAGTTTGTGGCATTATAGGGCTAGGTAAATAGATTTCTTGTGCAGTCAATAAACGACTTTAAACCACTTATTTTCCCCTGAATGGACTATATACTCCGACCTAAAATTGGGTGGTAAGTTTATCCTGAAAGCCTCTGAAGCGATGGAGTGAATGTTACACATGTGGCAGCAGTTTCTAGGCCAAGTTTGCCTCCTCTTTGGTTGGGAAGGTCCCTGCAGCACATCTGTACTTCTCTGTAAGTGTTCCCTGCTCTCCGGGGCCCATTACAATGGAATGGATGCTGGTCTTAGGGGGAGGGTGTCACTCCTCATCTATTGGGGAAGAATCCCGTTTCATTGAAAAGGAACTTACTTGAATTTGCATGAAAAACAAGGAGTAGTCCTGCAGCCGAATCCATTTCCTAGGTCATGAGTTTTCATGGGCAAAAGCGTGTTAGGTCATGCACTTTTGTGGTAAAACTCAGATGGCTCCCTCTGCAACCCATTGATGCTTTTGAGCGTGGAGAACCATTAACAAAATTCCAATGCCAGCTGCCTTCTGTTAACTAGACTGTTGTGCATGCAGGGTGGACGGGAACCTGCTTGGAAGGAAAACTGATTTCCGTGTCAACATGGGGAGGAGAGTAATATAACCAGGACAGATGAACTACATTGATAGTTTTCAATGATGAAAAATACCCCTACAGAGTCCTTTTTGTAACGCTTGCTTACTGCTGAAGAATTGAAAGGACAAAATCACCCTGCAGATGATGTGTTCTTGACTTACAAGGAGAGGCTGAAGGAGTTGGGTCTATTTAGTCTGCAGGAGAGAAGAGTGAGGGGGGATTTGATAGCAGCCTTCAACTTCCTGAAGGAGGGTTCCAAAGAGGATGGAAAGAGGCTGTTCTCAGTGGTGACGGATGGCAGAATGGGGAGCAAAGGTCTCAAGTTTCAGTGGGGGAGGTGTAGGTTGCACTTTAGGAAAAAGTATTTCCCTAGGAGGATGGTGAAGCACTAGGATGGGTTCCCTAGGGAGGGGGGTGGAATTTCCATCCGTAGAGGTTTGTAAGTCCTGGCTTAACAAAACTGTGGCTAGGCTGATTTAGTTGGGATTGGTCCTTCTTTTAGCAGGAGGTTGGACTCGGTGACCTCTGGAGGTCTCTTCCAACACTATGATTAGATTTTTTTCCCCCTTAAAAATATTCTGTCTGACATGGCAATACATAACACACTTCTGCATGTGTGTCCTGCATCTGTCTAATGACTGCTTTTGGAAAATAAACATTTCCTGCTCCCAATGAGATCAGCAGGAATCTTCCCATTGATTTCAGTGACAATAACAAATTATTATCTATGGCAGGGTTCACTAAGGCATGGAACCATCTGATGGGCACAGTCTGAGGCCTTGTCTACACTGGCATGTTTTGTCACCAAAACAGTGAGAGCAATTACACTACAATGCAACTTTTGTTGGGAAAAACACGCAGGCTATGTCTACACTGGCAAGATTTTGTGCAAATACTTTTAACAGAAAAGTTTTTCCGTTAAAAGTATTTGCGCAAGAGATCATCTATACTGGCATGTGCCTTTGCGCAAAAGATTTGCTTTTGCGCAAAAGCATCTGTGCCAGTGTAGACGTTCTCTTGTGCAAGAAAGCTCCGATGGCCATTTTAGCCATCAGGCTTTCTTGCGCAAGAAATTAACGTTGCCTGTCTACACTGGCCTCTTGTGCAAGAACAGTTGCGCAAGAGGGTGTATTCCTGAGCGAGAGCATCAGAGTTCTTGCGCAAGAAGCCCTGATTTCATACATTAGAACGTCAGTGTACTTGCGCAAGAACTTGCGGCCAGTGTAGACAGGCAGCAAGTTTTTGCGCAAAAGCGCCTGCTTTTGCACAAGATCTCACCGGTGTAGACACAGCCGCAGTGTTTTGACAACAAAAATCTTCCACCCTGGTGAAAGACTTTTGTCTTTCCTCCTCCCTTTATTGTTGACAAAGAGCCAGTGTGGACTCTGCTGTTTGATTGTTGAGAGAACTGGCTTCTGCCAGTATCCCACAATGCCGGCCCTGATGGATCTGCTCAGTGTTTTGTGATCTCTGCTGCCCTGCAGGCATAGGCCCCCTCCCCTTTCAAAACTCCGGGAAGTGTCTGACAGCGGAGTGAGCTGCTCCCTTTGGGGGACAAAGAACAAATCATTGAAATGCTCCTGTTCTGCCCTGCTAGGAACCCAGTGGCAGGCAGACTGCTGCTGCAGGAGGAGGGCTGGAGAGACGGCTTTGCTGTTTTGACATTCCTCAGCACGGAGCTGAGCTATGAGGGAATTCCAAGAAGCGCAGGGATCAGCTCTGCCTTCCCACCACACTGCCCATGGGATGCTTACCCACAGTGCTTTGCTCTATCTGTTGACAGGGAAGCTAGCAATGTGGCCATGAAATGTTGACAGTGGGAGGCAGAAAAACCAGCCTGCCTAGTTTTCACATTTGCCAACTTTTGCCTATCGACAGAACTTTTGTCACCACACCTCCCCAGCGTAGACATAGCTGGAGTCTAACAAAGCATAGGAGACATAGACTAGCTGGGGACATGGAAAGAGACAGGACCTTCCTCTCCTGAATCTAGATTCCATTTGTTATGGTTCTGATGTAATTCTTAATGGAAAATATTTTCTTGAAACCAGAGACTCCCAGCTTTACGGAGAATAGTGTCTATATGGTTCTGCAGGGTGCTTTTTAGACACACAAAAAAGGAAGGAGTGGGCTTTAAAGAGCTCTTTAGCTCCAGAGAAGCAGGGACGGTAGACCATAGACAAGCCAAGGAGGCAGATGGTAAATAAGTATGCATGGGTTGTTGCAAGGAGCATGGTCTTGTGGACAGGCTCAGAGTCAAGCTATGCAAATAGGCTTGAAAGGATTAGGTTTTTACTGGTAAATGTTGATAAACATTTGGTCATTAGTGAGGCTACCTCTACACTGCAGGTATTTGTCGGCAGAGAGTATGCTAATGAAGCACTCATTAGCATTTGTCGTGCTGTCATTTGCATATCTCTGCCGATGCTTTTTGTGCAAGAGGTTTTTGCGCAAAAACAAGCAGTGTAGCTGAGTCCCTTTTGCACAAAAAAACCCTTTTCGCAAGATCCCGTAGACCTCCTTTTTTGAGGCATAAGAGATCTTGCACAAAAGGGGATATTTTTGCGTAAAATGGACCTGTCTACACTGCTTGTTTTTGCGCAGAAACTATCGGCAGAGCTATGCAAATGAAAGCGCAACAAATGCTAATGAGTGATTCATTAGCGTACTCTCTGCCGACAAATACCTGCAGTGTAGAGGTAGTCTGAGTGTGAAATCCATATTTCCATTGGTGATGATCAACATTTCCAGACAGGCAAACCAACTGAAATGACATGTCAGAACTTATTACATATGGGTCTGATTTTCCAAAGCACCGAGCAGCGTGCAGTGTTGTCTTCAAGTCGTCATTGTCAAGTCCAAGTCGAGTCTCAAGTCACTATAGTTCAAGTCTCAAGTCGAGTCTCGAGTCCCTAAAGTCACTTTCAAGTCAAGTCCCAAGTCGAGTCTCAAGTCTTAATTTAAAAAATGTCAAGTCACTTTTGTACAAGCCATCAATATCGGCATTTTCGGACAATTTTTTAACCAAGATGACTTAACAAAATTAGCAAGTCTCAAGTCAAGTCTCAAGTCACAAACAATGAACCCAAATCAAGTCTCAAGTTGAGTCACCTAGGTGCCTTAAGTTGGACTCGAGTTCAAGTCGTGGGACTCGAGTCAACAACTCTGGCAGCCTGCATGCTTAGCTCTTCCAAAAAAACCCAACCCCCTAGTCCGTTTGGGTGGGATTGTCAGAAGAGATTGTCCCACTGAACCAGAGGGGTGTCAACCCCAGCGGCTAGCGGCTGAGTTTTGAAAATCAGACACGTGTGTAGCGGCTCCGATGGGAGGTGAACGCTTCTGGAAACCTGATGCTTTGGATTGGAATGCACGACAAGCTGCCAATTATCTTCCCAAAACAGAGCTCTTAATGGGCCTCTGGTTTCTGTACTCCGCCGCCTCCTCTCCAGAAACAACCATTATTCAATAACAGAGCGAGGGCTCTGATTTCTCCCATTTGCAGAATTAATACTGAGCGACTCATGAAGCCGCTGATGGCCTCGTTTTATTGTTTTACCAATTAACGGAGCCGGCGAGCCTTTCCAGTATCAGCTGTGATAAACTCCGTTTGACACGGTGCTGTCAGCCACCTCGTTTCCAATGAAAAGCGACAGTCCAAAGATTAAACTTTTATTCCCTTTTGAAGAAGACAGGAAGTCACATTTGCTTATAATTAGTATGCAGGATTGGACGGCCAGACATTTGAAGTGCAATTTCAAATTACCACCAAAAAAATAGACTTATTAACTGCAGATTAATATTCATGAATTGGACAAGAGGTTAAATGTGACTTCCTTTAGTGAAGGATATTTCCATAAAGGAATAGCGGTAGATCAAACAAGATTTCTTAAAACAAAACTTCTGGTTCCTTGTACCTTCTTTGTCTGACACACATATACGTTATGTTTAGCTAGAGAGAGATAGGATGGATGAGATGATATTGTTCACTGGGACAACTTCTGTCTTACCCTATTCTACTCCTCCACTTAACTGGGCCCTTCTGACTATGCCACTAGTAGGACAAGTTCCAGTAAAAGAGGTTACCTCACCCACCTTGTGTCTGTAATATCTTGGGATCGACACGACCACACCAAAACTACAAGCACGTTTGTCCACAGGCCAGGGAAAATGGTGGACTTTCATTGCAATCATTTGGGGGCACAACTTCAAAAGCATTCAATTCCCACTAAGAACACTGGCTTAGAGCTTATTTCCGATATCCAAGGGTGTGGTGAGACCGTGGGGAAAGTCAGATCCCAGTGCCGGGTGTCATGTGATTTTTTTTTTCAAAACTTTTCTGCAGGAGCGCAGTGGGTGGCAGAGAGAAGGGCTGGTCCTGGGGTTAAAATACTAATTTGGGAGAGTTTGTTTCAAGTTCCTGGTCTGTCAGTGTCTTCTGATGTGGAAAGCAACAGAGCACTAGAGCTACAGAGGAACTATGGTGCTTAAATTCAACTTTTAGACTTGGCTGAGCTCCTCAAACCCTTCCTCCCTCCCCCGCGTCTCTGGATTCTGAAGTACCCAAATTCCCTGTGTATTTATGTGTCTTCTAGATGGTCAAGTGCAAAACCACCTACATGCTGAGCTTGAGGGTGTCAGCATCGCCTACCTCCCATCACGCCTATTGGGTTGCCCCCCCACAGAAGGTAGAGCGTGGTGTGTCCCCCCCAATAATGCAGCAATTATACCACTCACCTGTGATGTGGGGGAGAGACTTTTTAGAGCAGGGACTTGATCTTGACTTTGTTTTGTTACAGGGGTTGGTCCCAATTGGCAGCTGAGAAAGTCATTCTCTGGCCCAATATAGGGTTTTATTTCTTCCACAGGTGTGCGAGAGAGAGACCTACATCAGAGTAGCCTGTTGTTAGGCTCCTAATTACTTTGTGGGGTGGGCAGTAGACCCAACCCTCTCAGCATCTCCTACCAGCTTGCTTAGGCCACGTCTACACTAGACCCAGAAGGTTGGCTTAATGTATGCAACTTCAGCTATGCAAATAACGAGGCTGGAAGAGATGTGCCTTAAGCCATGCTTGGCGCCGTCTCTACAGCAGGAGGTCGACAGGAGCAAATGCTCCTGTTGGCTTCCCTTACTCTTTGCGGGGAGTAGGAATATTGGCGCCAACCAGGGGCGGCCTCAGCGTTTGATTTAGCGGGTCCTTACTAGACCCACTAAATCAAATGCCAGCAGCTTGATCTCCAGTGTGGAAGTGGAGACGTGGCGCCGTCTCTACAGCAGGAGGTCGACAGGAGCAAATGCTCCTGTTGGCTTCCCTTACTCTTCGCGGGGAGTAGGAATATTGGCGCCAACCAGGTGCGGCCTCAGCGTTTGATTTAGCGGGTCCTTACTAGACCCACTAAATCAAATGCCAGCAGCTTGATCTCCAGTGTGGAAGTGGAGACGTGGCACCGTCTCTACAGCAGGAGGTCAACAGGAGCAAATGCTCCTGTTGGCTTCCCTTACTCTTTGCGGGGAGTAGGAATATTGGCGCCAACCAGGGGCGGCCTCAGCGTTTGATTTGGCGGGTCCTTAATAGACCCACTAAATCAAATGCCAGCAGCTTGATCTCCAGTGTGGAAGTGGAGACGTGGCCTTAGATGGTTTCCTTCTCAGCTAGCTGGCTTCTGAGCGTCCCCTTCTTAGGTGCCTACTGCATGCCCATACTTCCTGTGCAGCATAGGTGACATATCCCAGGCTGTGAATGACTGGGAAGGAGGGCACCTAATAAATAGATGTTGCAATGCCTAATCTCCCTTTCCAGACTTGCTCAAGTCAAGGGCAGAGCTGGAACCAGCCCCCAGCTTTCCTTCTTCCGTCATTGTAATGAGCATCTGTTTGAGAAGAAATGGAAAATGCATCTTCTGTAACCAAACGGTACCATGGGGACATTACCTCAGGTGCAAAACCTGTAAAGTCCTTGGTTAACCTAATTCCTGAAATAGTGCCATGAAACTGGGGTGAGCAGGGTGCAGTTATCCATTGTAAATTACAGAGCTGGAATCCAGGAACTAAGACGGTTTGCAGAAGCAAGCTTCGAAGGACACAGGTGGCAATAATTAATTCTTAATTTCATCCCTTTTGCAATCTAACCTGGAGGAAGAGAAATCCTCTAAAACATGGAGAAATCATTAGGTATTCTTTTGAATTGCCTCTTATGAGAGAAACTATCACTGGACAAAGGAATAATGATTGTGTTTATTCTCCCAACCTTTAGATTCATTGCACATTAGAGTTATATATTTAATTTAGCCCCTTTTGAGGTCGGGGCTAAAGAGGGAAGGACAGCCAGGTATGTACAGAATTCCCCAAGGGAGCACATGGATTTAGTGGAGAAAGCCAAACAAAACTAGGTAACTATCACAGAAAGGTCTCTGGTCGGATGCCAGCCTGGTATGAATCCACAAACATCCTTTTGACGTCCCTTTCAGTAGGAAGGTCTGAGGATCCCACTCTTGATTTATTTGTTGGCTTTCAACGGGAAGCCGGTTCTCAAATCACATAAGTACTTTTGAAAAATGTTATCCATTGAGCTTAGTGTCCATAATTTTCCTGCCCCAGCACTCAACTCACCCTGACTTTGAACTTGCTTTGTTTGTCTTGGGGTCTATCTACCGGGCATTTTCTAGTTTCAGCCTCTTGAGCGTGAAAGGTCTATATCAATTTGGCAGTGGTGAGGAGAAATGAGCCCTAGTGATGCTACATTGGGATATTGGCTCTTAGCAAAACTTGCTTAACGTGGAGTCCTGAAAATTAAATGGAAAAGTGTCATTTGTATTGCTTAAACTAAAAGCACTTTGAGACAGTTGTTTGAGTTGTGTGTGTCTCTGACTGGAATCTCTCAGTCCTCTCACAGTACAACTAATAAAAAAGAAACAAAAGGCTTTAAAATTCCTTTCACGTGTCCTGTTGGAATATGCTCCCATTGTGTAAAAACAGGTGTTGTGGGACCAGGTATTTTTAAAAGCACTGAGGTACAAAAAGATGCTAAGAATGGTAACTTCCACAGGGCCTAGACACCTAACTGCGGTACCTGAAAACCTTTAAAAATCTTGCCTGAGGTGTCTTGGAAACAGGAGCCAGCTTCTTGCTTGCACCCAGGTCGTCTCAGTGAAGGCTGAGGGTGGGCATCTGCTCACTGTAATTGATTCTGCAACTCCAGTCCTAGCCAAATTGTCAAATACTCAAGAAGAATTATAGGTAACACTGGCTCACTATCTCTTTCATAGCTGCTATGAAGAAGTCGTGACATCAAGCTTGCTAGGAAGCTGTGGCTTGGTAAAGCCACAATGATGCCAACGTCATTGTACAGCAGGGAGACACAGGTTCTGGGGAAGGCTGAACATAAGAATGTCCATACTGGGTCAGACCAAAGGTCCATCTAGCCCAGTACCCTGTCTGCCGACAGTGGCCAATGCCAGGTGCCCCAGAGGGAGTGAATCGAACAGGTAATGATCAAACGATCTCTCTCTTGTCATCCATCTCCACCCTCTGACAAACAGAGGCTAGGGACACCATTCCTTACCCAGCCTGGCTAATAGCCATTTATGGACTTAACCTCCATGAATGTATCTAGTTCTCTTTTAAACCTGTTATAGTCCTAGCCTTCACAACCTCCTCAGGCAAGGAGTTCCACAGCTTGACTATGCGCTGTGTAAAGAAGAACTTCCTTTTATTTGTTTTAAACCTGCTGCCCATTAATTTCATTTGGTGGCTTCTAGTTCTTATATTGTGGGAACAAGTAAATAATTTTTTCTTATTCACTTTCACTGAAGGATGCCAGACAGAGATTTTCAATTCTCGTTATTCTTATCAGCTGATCTGTGTTAATTGGCAGGACGAGACCCACAATGGGGATATTAGTAGCAGAATCCAGCAACTGCTACCATCCGCCTTGGTTTGCTTTCAGTATCTTGCTAGGGACCTGTTAGGAGGGAAGACCAATGAATTACAGAGCATGTTTAACAGGGAAATGCAGCTATGCGGCCAATGATCACATGGTGGTGCACAAAGATGGTCCATAATGAATGGAAGGTGGTCTGGACAGATGTGCAACACAAGGTCCTAGCTAGAGATAGCTCTGAGCATCACCCAATGGATAAGGAGGCTATATCCTTCTAGGACTTGCGGTGATGGTTCACATCAGCTGGAGATTTACCCCCACGTATACTATGGTACTAGTAGATATCCCCACCCCCCATATATTGAGAAGACTTCTCTTTTTGCTCTTCAGCACTCCAATAACCGGTGTTATCCAGGAGACCAAACTACATGGTCACCATGGTCCCTTCTGGCCTTGGAATCTACGATAGGCCTCATTTTGCACCCGCTGAAGTCACTGGGCAAACTTACCTTGACTTTATGGGAGCAAGAGCTGGCCTACAAAATGTAACATTGATTAATAATACAGCACACTGTAGGATAGAGCTGGCACTTAGGGGTGAAGTTTCACGTAAGTCATTAGCTGTGGAGATGCGAGAAGGAGAAGCAAATAACAGTAGGTATTATTATCTGTGTGTGTACACAACTCTCACTGCTCTCAGCAGGGGCTGGAGCATGCACAGGGCCTGAAAATCAAGGCTCTCATTTGGGGAGCAATTTTCAAAGGTGCCTAACTCACTTAGGTGCAGAAGTCCCATTGGCTTTCAAAAGGATATATGTGGCTAGGTGATTTTTGAAAAATATCACCCTTAGGTACACAAAAGTGGATTTATGTGTTCAACGTCAGGCTCTTGAGTTGGAAAATACGGGCCTATGGGTGACATTTTTAGAAGGGCCAAACTTTCTTAGTAGCCCAAGTTCTATTTTCCAAAGAGCTTTAAGCATTTCCTGGCCCAATTCTCATTGAAAGTCACTGGGACTTAGGAACCCAAGTATCTGAATCACTTTCAGATAACGTTACATACCCTTTATTCATTAAACTACCTTCAGCCAAGGGACTGAGACAGATTCTCATCTGATAGCGGAAACATCATTAGAGAGACTGTAAGAAACAACCAAGTTATAGGCATGGTGTCAAACCTAAGCTTAGATTACTGTAACATAAATATTGATGAAGAAAGACTGTAAGGGTATGTCTACACTACAGCATTATTTTGAAATACCTTATTTCAAAATAGTTAATTCGAAATAAGTTATTTCGAAATAATGCGTCTACACACTAAATGCATTTTGAAATAGTGCGTCCACACTGAGTGGACGCTGAATCGCATTTAAGGCCGGCCGGAACCAGGCTATCTGAGGCCTGTGCTTAAAGGGAACCCCACGGACAGCAGGTTCCCAGCTTTCCCTGCTTGCTTGCCTACCTCGATGAGGGACAGCAAAGCATTTTGTCTCTGTGTGCTCTGATTGCCCTCACTCGGGACACCACAGCACTCTGCAACATGGAGCCAGAGCCACCCCTGGGCACTCTGGTGCATCTCTTGGATGCATTGCTGCGAGCCTGGCTGCACTTTCTGCAGGCTGCCATCCAGGAGGTCCATCGGGGGGCTTTCAGGATCAAGGAGGCCCTGCGGGAAAGCTTCCACCCTGAGGAGCACTAAGAGCCTCCCTGGTCTGCTCCACTGGGGGCTTGTGCCTCATTCCTCCCTCATGTCCTTCCACTTACCCCTCTCTAACCCCCCTTCCTGATGTCAAATAAAATACATGTATTTTCATGAACACAAACTCTCTTTATTTAACAAAAGTGGGGGGAGGGAGAGATGAAACTCTGGTGAGACTGGGGAAAGGAGGCAGGCGAGGGGAGGAGGAAGGGTGGGAGAGGGGAGGGGGGAACCTGGGAGGAGGGAGCTGGAAGGGGGCAAGAGGAAGAAGGGGGAGGGGAAGCTCAGGGTTGGGGGACTCGCCGGACCAACTTGATTTTCATGCAAACCTGCTCCTGGGTTTGCATGTGGCCTTTGGTGGCCAGGCTGGCAGCTATCCTGCCATAGACAGCCGCGTTCCTCCGTCTAGTGTGGAGATTATGGATGTTGGGGGCATCCCCCCCAAACCTGAATAAGGTCCATGATCTCCACCCTGGACGAGGAAGGCGCCTGCCTTCTCTGGGCCCTGGCAGGCTCCTGGGAGCTGGCAGACTGCTTCTGGGCAGCGGTGGAGGGCTGGCTGCCAGTGGCTTGCTGGCTCATGTTTTGGGGCCACTGGGTCAGGGGCAGTGACTGCTGGCTCTGGGCTGGCAGGCTTGGAGCTGGCACAGGCACTGTGGCCAGAGTCTACCCCTTTAAGGGCTCCGGGGAGCGTGGAAGAGTGTTCTTGGTTGAGGCTGGAGGCCCCCTATTTTGATATAAGTGTCTATACAGCACTTATTTCGAAATAGCTATTTCAAATTTGGTGTTATTCCTTGTGGAATGAGGTTTACCAAATTCAAAATAAGCACTCCTCTATTTCGAATTAATTTTGAAATAGCGGTTTGGCTGTGTAGATGCTGGTAAAGTTATTTCAAAATAATGGCTGTTATTTCGAAATAACTTTGCTGTGTAGACATACCCTAAGCGTGGATTGAGCAGAAACAATAATCTGTGAGTAAGGTGACCAATCAGGCAGCAAAAATAACACCTGCATAGCACACAGGTTCTTGTTCATGTGGCACTGAGTTTCAGCAAGGCCCTGTTGCACTAGACACACTACAGAGGTAATAAAAGAGAACCAGAGGTGTGAAGAATACAAGTGACTAGCCCATGGTCACCCAGGATGTTCTCGGCAGAACTTGGAATAGAATGCAGGTCTTCCGCATTACAGTTTAGTGTCTTAGTCACTGCCTCACAAACCCAGCTTTCTTTTTTTTTTTAAATATAGCGTGCCGAGTTTGCCAAATACTCTATTGGGATGATAAGGCCGATTCCATTCAGCTGAGCTCTGCTCTGCTAAAACTCAAGAGTGATTATTACAAAAGTTTCTGTAGTATATTTTTGTGATGCCATTTGTTATCCTGCACTGTTTGACACAGTGTAGTATATTGCGCCTATAAATCAGCTCCAGCAAATTATTTAATGATGCATTAACTGTAGAATTTCACATACATTACAGTTCTTTAGCCAATGCTGAATGCTTTTTCAATAGCTTAATCCATCCCCGAAGTAGCGAAGCAGGCATATTCATCCATCATGCTAGTGCACATAGTTTTCTCGTTTGCTCTTTTTTATTTTATTAAAGCCCTCGATCTACAGGCACAGCGCTAAATAACAATCCCAAGAACCATTTTACCTCGTGGCATTCCTACTTCTTTTCTAATCTTTGTCTCCTGCTCTAGCTCTTTTGATATTTTTCCAACAGAGCTAGGGAACAGCGTGTTTCACCTAATGCGGTGTTCAGTTGAGCAACTTGGTTTGTAACCAATGGCTGGATTCCACTCTTGTGAAGGTATGCAACAAAACTTCGTTCAACATAAGGAAAAGGAGAAGATGAAGGATGGTCTTCTAGTTAAGATACAGGGTTTGACATCAGATGGTCTGGATTCAGAGCCCAAATTGGCTTCTACTGTTATCTGGGCCTAAGTCCGCTTTGGGAACGGTTCTGTTCAATATCTTCATCAACGATTTCGATACTGTCATAGAGAGCACACTTATTAAGTTTGAGATGATGCCAAGCTGGGAAGGGTTGCAAGTGCTTTGGAGGACAGGGTCATAATTCTAAATGATCTGGACAAACTGGCGAAATGGTCTGAGGTAAATAGGATGAAGTTCAATAAGAACAAATACAAAGTGCTCCACTTAGGAAGGAACAATCCGTTTCATGCATACAGAATGGGAAGTGATTATCTAGGAAGGAGTCCTGCAGAAAGGGAGCTAGGGGTCATAGTGGATCACAAGCTGAATAGGAGTCAACAGTGCGATACTATTGCAAAAAAGCGCGAACACAATGCTGGGATGCATTAACTGGAGTTTTGTGAGCAAGACACGAGGAGTCATTTTTCCGCTGTGCTCTGCGCTGATTAGGCCTCAACTGGAGTATTGTGTCCAGTTCTGGGCACCACATTTCAGGAAGGATATGGAGAAATAGGAGAGGGTCCAGAGAAGAGCAACAAAAATGATTCAAGGTCTAGAAAACATGAGCTATGAGGGAAGGCTGAAAGAACTGGATTTGTTTAGTTTAGAAAAAAGAAGCCTGAGAGGGGACATGTTAACTGTTTTCAAGTACCCAGAAGGAGGAGGGAGAAAAATGGTTTGCCTTGGCCTCTGAGGATAGGACAAGAAGCAAAGGACTTGAATTGCAGCAAGGGAGGTTTAGGTTGGACATAAGGAAAAACTTCCTACCAGTCAGGGTGGTGAAACACTGGAATAAATTGCCTAAGGAGGTCATGGAATCTCCATCACTGGGGATATTTAAGAGCAGGTTGGATAGACATCTATCAGGGATGATCTAAATGATGCTTGGTCCTGCCGTGAGGGCAGGGGACTGGACTTGATGACCTCTCGATGTCTCTTCCAGGTCTAGTATTTTATGATTTTAAGTCAAAAGCCTCTCTAGAATCCATGTGGTAAAATGAGGATAATACTTCCTTTGCAGGGACTGTCTCTTACTATGAGTATTCCCAGCACAGCTGCTAGGTGCTTAAGGACTATAGATAACACAATCAGGCCCATAATATGCCATGTTACGAGGACTCCCTTATTGACTCTGAGGCCTGCCAGAGAAATAGTCCCAGCTCTGTTGTTTTTCTTGTAGCATCCCTACTTCTTATTAATACCGTTCATATCATGGCTTCAGGTAGCAATAAAACTGTCCGAGGGCTACTCTCTGTGTAATAGCAATATTATTCTTAGAGTTCAGAAACTATATTGGATTTTAAAACAATATCTGAGCAGTACAGGGTAAGCGCAAATGTATAACAACAAAATTAGAATAAGGGAGGTGGCATTATGAAAATCCATTATTTTGTATTCCAAAGCATTTTTCACCCCCCATGACGGAGTCACTAGGCGTCCATTGTTAGGTGACCAAATTCTGTCCTCTCTAAACTGGATCCCTAGTGTCATCAAAGTGAATTACAATATTTGGTTTTCTGAATAGATTTTTTAGGGAGGGAGAGAGGAGGAGAGAGAAGAAATGTGTATGTCTCTAGTCACGAAGAGGTGGCTCTGAGCCATCTGCCCAGTGCTGAACAAAAGGGAGAGACAGTAGGAGTCCGATACCACCTCAAAGGATTCCTAGCCTGGTATTTAAGACCATGCACCTTCCTTTTTGGGGAGAGATTGCAATAAGCCCCGAAAGTACGGCTTGCGAAGGTGCCCCCGCGGCTCATGAAACTGCCCCTGTGCCCCTGAAAACGGCCCCTGGCTCCCTGTGCTCACCGGGGCAGGGGAGCCGTCTAGCACAGCCATTCAAAATGGTGTCTTCAAGATGGCGGCAGCCGGCGGGAGCCTGATGTGGCCAAAAAGCCTTTAACCGCGTTTCTTAAAGGGGCAGTCCTCCCCCCCTTTTTTTTTTGCTCAACAACTCTGGGGGTTTTTTTTTTTTTTGGCTCAACAGCTCCCCCCAGCTCTTTGCGCTATATGCACAACTAGTTTGGCTCTTTGCCCGTAATGGGTTGGACACCCCTGCAATAATTGAATCTTAGGACACTGAGATGTCCAGAAGGTGGCTACACACCTCCTTGAAACGTGACCCCTTCTCCCAAGGATGCCATCTTCTGATGCTTAGTGCTCATGTTCTAAGCAAGTAACATGGCTGTCCTGGAACTGTGGGAGGGGGCTGTCCCAGGCAAAAATGACTGCTACCAGATTCAAGAACACAGAGTGTTTTTGTGTTGGAGAAACAATTTTCACACAGTGAGCGAACCCTTCCCTGTTGTCAGGAGACCATAAGGGAAGTAGTGTTTCCGCTATGCTATGTACATTCCCTGATATCTACAGCATGAGGCTCTCAGAAAGGGCAACATTCTTTATTTAATCTCCCATCTGTAACCTGAAGGATGCCCTTGTCCCAGATCCATTCACCGATGACAGGGCCAGATGCACCACCACTCGCTGTTACTTTTGGCTCAGTCAGATACTGTTCCTTAGCATCTCTTTATGAGCCCTAAATTTGTAAACTGAGGCACATTTTTCAAAAGCGCCTAAGTGACTTAGGAGCCACTGAAAATTAATGAAGCATAAACTTGTCAGTGCCAAGGTCACTTTTGAAAAAGAGATTTTTTCAAAACATTAGCCCAGAATTCTCCTTGGCCCCTGTTTCCCAGTGAGGATAAAAAGAACTGTAGGGAGCTAAGCATTATTGAAAACCGAGCCTTAAGGTGCTCAAAGAAGCCAACCAACATTTTCAAAACTTGGAGCTTACAGTTACGCTTTGAAATCTCTATTTGGGCTCCTACGTAGATGTCTGAACACTCATCCATTCCCCATTGGCTTTCACAGGGTTCAGTTCCTGTAGGATCCACCCTTGATATTCTTATCTGAGTTTGACCAAAAGAAGTGTAATTGTAAACAGCTGGTCAAACTTCAGGGAAAACGCTGGGTCTGCCCAAGAATACAGCAAAGCACATGGGGAAGAGCAACAAATAAGGAAGAAGGCATGCTGATGGGCATATTATAAATGCCCTTCAGAGTTAGAAACTTCAGGTCTAGGGGAAATTAAATATCAGTTGGAAAATGTTGTATAAAAAAAAAGGGAGATCAATGAAAGTGTATAAAATATTAATTTGTAAAAATGTTTGTAAGTGCTATATTTAAAATGAACGGTGCTCAGAAATTAATATGCAGAAAGGAGTGGTGATTAAAATGGTTTTTTTCCACGTTAAAAAAAAACCAACCCTCCATCCATTTGTAAAAATGGGGTGAAACACTCCTCACATTTTTTGCAAAAAATTATCTTTTCTGAAAGGCCCAATTTAAAAGTGCACCTGTTAAGGGAAAGGTCGCCTTGTATTGAACAGAAAAAGACACTACTTCTAGAAGTTGCTTTCTTTAGAAACCAACTCAGCACCAGAATCTCATAACGTTAATTGTGTTGACGAGGGATTGATTTCAATGGGGAAGTAGGTGGCTAAATACTTTTTCAGGATCTGGCCTTTACTTTGTGCTGTGTCCTACTGACGTCAACATTACTAGGTCTGCAGCAACATGGCACCTGATGTAAGTATAAGCATATCCGTCTCTGGCTCAGAGAACTTGCTAAGGAGTTGCTCTAGTCTAGATGTTTATGAAATGTTTACATACTCTCCCACAAGTCTGTATTATAAATTAGTTATGGTAGCACCTCCCAGCCCCGGTTGTGATTAGAGCTGCATAGTGTTAAGTTCTGTAGGAAGATGTAGACCTTGTCTAAATACAAATGTGGATGTCCTTTACCAAGACAGGTGCATTTCAAGTGGCCCAAACCCTCTAGTGTGGACATAATTACATCGGTCTAAAGGTGCTTCTGTTAGAATAGTTTATTCCCCTGTGGGAAAGGGGAGAAGTCATGGTGGTGTAAGCCAACTTTATATCAGTATAACCGTGTCCACACTAGGGATTGTATTACTCTAAGTATGAAAATTTAAAAAAAGTCATCTTCAATTATAATAGTTACAGAAAAGCTATGTGTAGGCCATTCCCCTTCTAAGAGATTATGCTGGCTTTGAAGACCAGTGAAATGACTTGCAAAGTGGTGGGACAACCTAGTCCAATTTTGGCCCTGCTTGGTACCCTATCCCCTGGGCCAAGCTATGGATCCAGTACTGCAGTAGCCTTTTGGAATAATGTGTATAGAAAGACCTATTGGCTTTCTCTCTCTGAATTCGATAGTACTGTGCCACAAAAGAGGCGGAGATGTTTCATGCCATGCAGCGGGCCTGAGGTTCTCCACTCTGTACCCCCGAAGGTGCATGTTAATCACGAGTGGTTTCCTGGATTCAGGCCTTTCTCTCCCTGCTCTTTCGAAGCATTTTTGGCTCCCTTCGACTGCCACAGAAAGGAGCATCCGTCCCATACCGTAGGCGGCAATGCCTCTCTGCACTGACCTTTGGCCAACTCACCTGGGGTTATTCCGCTTGGCAGTGGTCCCCCGTCCCTCCTCGCTTGTGACGATAAACATTGGAGCGGCAGAATCTAGCCATCAGGTAGTCATTGAACAGCAGACCACACTAGCATTGTATGGCACTGTGTTAATATTGAACCCCACATCTCCTTCTGGCTGGTTTCTTTCCCTGCTCCTATCCCAATCGCCTTCTGTTTCTCATTGTCTTTGCTTGTATTTCTTGTTGAACCTGGCCTCCTAGTGCAACGCTGAGGCTACGAGGGGAATACTGAGTAGGAGTGGAGAGGGTTATTTTACCTCTGTATTGGGCACTGGTTAAATCCTGGGGGGCAGGGTGGGTGTCCACAAGCAAGATGTTGACAAATTCGAGGCGGTTCAGAGAAGAACCAGAATGCTTCAAAGTATTAGGGGTAGGGTTGCCAGGTGTCCGGTATTCACCCGGACAGTCCAGTGTTTTCGCCTTCTGTCCGGTAAAAAAAATCAGAAAATACTGAACACCTAAAATGTCCGGTATTTTCTGATTGTTTTCCCTGCCAGGAGGCGAAAATACCAGACACCTGGCAAACCCTATGACAATTAGTGACTGGGCCCAGCTCCGGCCCCCGCCTCCCCTCAGCCCCAGACCCCCTCCCAACTCCCCCTCTGCCCACTTACCTGGTTCTGCAGGGAAACTGTCTTGTGGCAGGGAAGAAGAAAACAAAATGGCCACCAGCAAAAAAAAAAAAGCCTCAAAGGCCTTGAAAAGGGCCATGTTGTTTTTTTGTATTTTTTTTTTTTTTTTTTTTTTTTTTTTTTTGCTTAATAATTGTTGGGTCTTTTTTTTCCCCCTCAACAACTTTGGTCTCCCCTTTTTTTTTCTCAACAGCGTTTTTTTGGGGGTGTTCGGGGGGGAGGGTGTTCGGTATTTTTGGTTAAACCATCTGGCAACCCTAACGAGGGGGAAATGCCTTTATCAGGAAAGGCTCAAGGAGCTAAAGTTGTTTATGTCTTCAAGGAGAAGGTTAAGGTGTGACTGACAGGTTGGAAGTATTGTGCCTATTGGAGTCTGGGAGGTTAAAGGGCTGGATGGAAGGGGGGAGAGGCAGCTCTTTTTTTTTTTTTTTTTTTTTTTTTAAACAGTAAAGGCCCTGGCTAATTAGAGGCAGCTGAGACAGGGCGGCTATCAGTCAGTTAAGGGCCAGGTGAGCTGATTTCAGGCTGCCTCAGGACTTCTTTAAACACCTTCCCTGTGGGGCAGGGTAGAGGAAAGAGAAGGAGTTTGGAGAGGAACCAGCAACTGATAAGGAGACTCAGAGGAGCTGAGCAGAACAAAATCAGCACTGCCAAGGCTGGAAGGGAAGGTGAGGGGCTCGAACAGGAGTGTTTGGAGGCTCCCTTCCCCCTAGGGTGGCCAGAAACTTCAGTGGGTGGCTGAGGAGGACTGTTTACTCAGCCCTGACTGGCCAGGGGCATCGGCCCCCAACGCCACTTTGTACTGCCAAGGGACAGAAGGCCACACGCCGAGGAAAGGCAAGTGAGACTTGAACTGCGGTCCCTAAACTGTGGGATAGTGGGCAGAACAGGCGTCTCTGGGACCCAGGAGTGGGACTGACCCTGCCACAGTATCTTCATTGGCTAATAGGCTCTCTAGTTTAGCACACAATGGCGTGATTGATTCTATGGCTGGAAGTGGAAGTTAGACAAAGTCCAAATGGAAATAAACCCTGGAGGTTTTTACATCCCGGCTTGACAAAGCCCTGGCTGGGATGATGGAGTTGGGGTTGGTTCTGCTTTGGGCAGGAGGTGGACTTGGTGAGTCCTGAGGTCTCTGCCAGCCCTAGGATCGTATGATTGTAAAGCCTATGCTTTTAAATGTAAGTAATTAATCATTGGAAAAACCGAGTGAGAGCTACAGTGCACTCTCTGTCCCTGGGTAATTTTAAAATCCAGATTGGATATTTGTTTCTGAAAGCTCTGCTCTAGTTCACACAGGAATTATTTTGGGGGAATGCTCCAGCCTGTGTTTATGCAGCTGATCAGACTGCATCACAATGGTCCCTCTGATTTACAATCTATATCTTGGAATAGATCATGGCTTTCTGATTTAGAAAAATCCGTATAAACCTAGTCACAGGTTTGCAGTGTCACATGCATGTGACAATTGGCATCACTCTGGTGCTAGAGAATTGGACCAGAGTTCTGGAAGGCAGGATTATGTTCTGTACCAAAGCTGCATGATTTGGGGGGGACGATCACTTCCTTGCTTTGTGCTCATGTTTCTCTGGTTCCTGTCTTCCTTTTCCTGTCCGGTCTGTCCTCTACCACTTGTTTTTACAGCTCCCAACAGAATGGGGCCTTAGTACATACCATGTGGATGCCTATAACTCTCAAGGTTTCTCTTATAACTCTTATTGGTAATCTCCAATCTCTTTAGATCTCTCTGGAAACTCTAATCCACTCCATCACTTTTTCTAGTGCATCTCTGTCACTCATTCGCAATGCCCAGCCTTACTGGATTTTAAGTTGCCAATTTGGCTTTTAAGTTGCCCTGCTGTGACAGCATCAGCAACTTAAATGTTATTTATATAATTCACAGTAACTAGTCCCTTTGGACCCCAACCGTGTCAACTGGTTCTTTGAAAGTGCAACAGGTCCGGCTTAAAATTAACTATTCTCAGTACAGCTTGCATGCAGAGTAATTTGGTAGCTTTGTTAAACTGCAGCTCAGCATATCACAGAGCAACAAATGTGATTAAAGGTCTAAAAGCAACAAGAATGATTAAAGGCCCACAAAACATGGCCTATGAGGGAAGACTGAAGGAATTGGGCTTGTTTAGTTTAGAAAAGAGAAGACTGAGAGGGGACATGAGAGCGGTTTTTAAGTACCTAAAAGGGTGTTACAAGGAGGAGGGAGGAAAAACTGTTCTCCTTGGCTTCTGAGGGTAGGACATGAAGCAATGGGCTTAAATTGCAGCAAGGGAGGTTTAGGTTGGACATTAGGAAAAACTTCCTGTCAGGGTGGTGAAACACTGGAATAAATTGCCTAGGGAGGTTGTAGACTCTCCATCACTGGAGAGACTTAAGAGCTGGTTAGACAGACACCTGTCAGGGATGATGTAGGTGGTGCTTCGTCCTGCCATGAGAGCAGAGGACTGGTGTTGATGACCTCACGAGAGACCACAAGAACTGGAAGGGAACTGTGTTGGAAAATTACATGCATGTCATGCACAAAGACCATCCCACCAGCCCGACAAAAATCAAATAATTATAATCCTGGAGGTTCAATTTCCATCAGGCATTCTCCTCCCCACGTTTCCCCAGTGTGCCTTGCAGATGCATTTCGTTTGTGTCAGTCCCATGCTGACACCTCAGCCAGGAGGAATGTAATGATGTGGCGGGGGAGTCATAAAAAATGATGAAATTGTTCAAGTCCCAACATGCTGGGTTTCACTGAATTCTTATTTTCTATCGTTGAAACCCTCTTCCCAGTCCCATGGAGAATAAAAGCTATTAAGCTAGATTGTCTGTAGAGTAGGCTCCTGTGACTGAAAGTTTCCAAGCTACTCCTTTGTTAGGATGTCCCAGATCATGTTGAATCAGTTTCCCAGAATGCTAAGAGACCGGTGGGATGTAGCGACAGGCGAGCGGCTAGAGACCGGTGGGATGTAGCGACAGGCGAGCGGTTAGAGACCAGTGGGCTGTAGCGACAGGCGAGTGGTAATCAAACAGGAACTGAGACGTAGATCAGTGTGTCTCACCATTTCAACAGGAGGGCAGCTTGCTGGGAGCTTGTACCTCAGCATGGATTTTTAAACCCTGAAGGGACTTGTTTGATGGCCCAGTCTGACCTCCTTCCTGCACTATGCGCATCACGGCACTGGAAAATCCCCAGGCAATGGGCCGTGTGTAAAAAATGCTGACACAGCCTGTTTGGTTTTGGTGGTCCCCCAAATTCCCAGTAAAGACTCTGACAATGGGAAAGAGGTTTCTGATGGCGTATTACCTAACATAGTCTCAGCCTGGTTTTAGATCCTGTTTGCACGTGATGAACTTTTTTGTTGTCCTCCATAATAACCAAATTACAACCTAGAGTGCACTGTTGAAGGGTTAATATTGTTCATCTTCTTTTTGAAGGAGGTCTGCTTGTCTTCAGTGATCAAGATAAGAACATACAAATGGCCATGCCAGGGGAGTCCAAAGGTCCATCTAACCCAACGTGCTGTCTTCTGACAGTGGCCAATGCCAAGTGCTTCAGCGGGAATGAACAGAACAGGGAATCAACAAATGATCCCTCCCCTGTCACCTATTCCCATCCTCTCAAAAACAGAGGCTAGGGACACCTTTCCTACCCATCCTGGCTCATAGCCATGGGTGGACATAACCTCCATGAATTTATGTAGCTCTTTTTAAAATCCCTGGTCTTCACAGCATCCTCTGGCAAGGAGTTCCACAGGTTGACTGTGCATTGTGAGAAGAAAAACTTCCTTTTGTTAGTTTTAACAAACCTATTAATTTCATTTGGTTCTTGTCTTATGGGAACAAGACCAATCACTTGCATGGACTGAGGCCTTATTAGCTTTGCGATAGGCTCTTTGAAATGATTGCTGGGATTTAGGCACAATTTGTGTTCTACTCGTTTCCATGTTTATGAATTTTCTGGCATTCTAAGCATTTAAGCATCTGGAACTTTTGGGCCCCAATCCTTCTGGTTCCTTTGAGCAGGGTGAGGAATCCCACGGATATGACCAGGTTTGCTTGTGTATTTCAGTCACAGGCAGCTTCAGGGCCGGAGTTCAGCTTTATAGGCTGCCTTGTCATTGGTTCGGCAAGAACGGCTCCATCGGAAAGTGTTTGCGGAGGTGACGGGCCTGAAGTTCTGACAATGCTCCGCAGCGGCCAATGTGGAGAGCTCTGAGTGTGGTCTAGGAGGGCTCATGTTTGTACGGTCACGGCGCTTCATGTGGGGGGGGGAGTCCCCTCTCCACTAGCACTGATCTGTAGGGGGTCAGTCCACCTCTGCGACCCCTCCAGGTTCACAGAGGGCTCTGATTTGAGGTGCGGAGTGCAGGTTCCCCCGATCAACGCCTTTTCTCATGTGCATACAGCTCCTTCCAGTTGCTGCACTAGTGATATTGTGTGTTAACTGCCCCTCACCCTCCAGCTTCCCTTGCCTACCTGGGCTCAGAAGACACTGCCCACAAAGGGGTATCTGAGCCCTGCAGGGGCTCTCTTCCTTATGGTTTTATGCCCAGGTTTCTTTTATGCTGGGGTTCACTTCAGAGCATTATGATCTTCTGAGTTCCCATCACTTTTTTTTTTTCCTTCATCCCAGTCAAGAATCATAGAATACTAGGACTGGAAGGGACCTCGAGAGGTCATCGAGTCCAGTCCCCTGCCCTCATGTCAGGACCTAGTACTGTCTAGACCATCCCTGATAGACATTTATCTAACCTACTCTTAAATATCTCCAGAGATGGAGATTCCACAACCTCCCTAGGCAATTTATTCCAGTGTTTCACCACCCTGACAGGAAGTTTTTCCTAATGTCCAACCTAAACCTCCCGTGCTGCAGTTTAAGCCCGTTGCTTCTTGTCCTGTCCTCAGAGGCCAAGGAGAACAACTTTTTTTTCTCCCTCCTCCTTGTGACACCCTTTGAAATACCTGAAAACCGCTATCATGTCCCTTCTCACTCTTCTCCTTTCCAAACTAAACAAACCCAGTTCTTTCAGTCTTCCTTAATGGGTCATGTTCTCTAGACCTTTAATCATTCTTGTTGCTCTTCTCTGGACCCTCTCCAGTTTTGCCACATCTTTCTTGAAATGTGGTGCCCAGAACTGGACACACGACTCCAATTGAGGCCTGGTCAGCGCAGAGTAGAGCGGAAGAATGACTTCTCGTGTCTTGCTCAACACACCTGTGACTGCCTCCCAGAATCATGTTTGCTTTTTTTTGCAAGTGTCACACTGTTGACTTATGTTTAGCTTGTGGTCCACTATGAAGAAGAAATCAAGCATGGGCAGCCCAGAGCCCTGCTGAGGGGAAGCGAAGTTGGAGGATGCCAACAGACTCCAGTGGCATAGTCTACCTCATTGCAGGAGAGCCAAGTTCACGGAAAATAATATACCCTGGGGAGCGCTGGTTGAGTTTCTTGGTTTGCTTTGGTTTTTAAAAACAAAAAAAGCAAACAAGTTGAGTTTTCTTTTTATTCAGAAAACTGACATTTTCTCTCTCTCACACACACACATCTCCTTCTGGTTTTCTGTCAGCAAACGAGCAACCAGAAGGTGTTTTCTCAATTATTTTTGCACCCGCCTTCACCCCCGACCCTGCAGTTTTCAGGTTTCGATTTGTTTTTCATTGAAAAACAGAAACATTTTTCTCAGCAAACTGGAGAACGTGCGCCCATTTAAAAACTGTCTGGCAAAGAATAAATCGCATTTATCACACGGCCGAAACATCCCCACAATAGCCTGAGAGGGACATCAAAAGTGGGCGGAGCTTATTTTGTGCTAAGAGCTTGGAAGGTCAAAACCGCCTCCCTCCCGCTCCCCTCTTCCCCCATTTGACTCTTATTGTCAACTCCTTTTGATCAAGTAGCTCCCAGCAGCCCACCGGCAAGTATTTCAAGGACTATCATTTGGAATCTGCTGGCAAAAGCCATTAGTTGAAATTGCTTGATGCGAATAGTTCTTCTCTACTCTGTAGGGTTCTGTTTCTCCCCTTTCCGCATGCTCCTCTCCTCTCTAATGGGGTCATTTCTAACCTGACAATTCAGGTGCCTCGTCTCAGCTGAGCATATTTTGTAATGTGTCACTGAATTGGTAATCCATCTCCTCCTTGTCCTTTTCACTGGGTATGGAACATTTAATAATTGACACTTTACACAGCCAGTATTAAATCATGTTGGCAGCAGTCTTTCATTTATTGGTCTCCACACAATCATAGCTCTCTCTCTCTCTGTGTTTGCAGGGAGGGGGGAGGGAAAGTGAGAGCCGAATCTGTGCCATCTGGAGAAATGAGATTTTGTTGCACATTGAGGGGACAAAGTCCTTGGGTTGGTTCTTTTCTGGGGAAAGTTTTACATGACTCAAAGTCCAACTTAAAATTCTGGGCCAGATTCTTAGCTGGTGTCAATCATCTTCAAAAATCACTCGTTTCAGCAGTAATCCAAGACTCCTAAGAATGGGAAGTGACTGTCTAGGAAGGAGTACTGCTGAAAGGGATTTAGGGGGTCATAGTGGATAACAAGTTAAACATGAGTCAACAGTGTGACACTGTTGCAAAAAATGAATCCCAGAATGGTGTTTGCTTTAACAGGAGCGTTGTGAGCAAGACATGAGAAGTCCTCCTTCCGCTCTACTCTGCGCTGATTAGGCCTCAGTTGGAGTTTTGTGTCCAGTTCTGGGCACCACATTACAAGAAAGATGGGGAGAAATTGGAGAAGGTCCAGAGAAGAGAAACAAGAATGATGAAAGGTCTAAAAACATGACCTATGAGGGAAGACTGAAAGAATTGGACTTGTTTAGTTTAGAAAAGAGAAGACTGAGAGGGGACACAATAACAGCTTTCAAGTATCTAAAAGGGTGTTACAAGGAGGAGGGAGAAATTGTTCTCCTTGGCCTCTGAGGATAGGACAAGAAACAATGGGCTTAAATTGCAGCAAGGGAGATTTAGGTTAGACATTAGGAAAAACTTCCTGTCAGGGTGTGAAACACTGGAATAAATTGCCTAGGGAGGTTGTGGAATCTCCAGCACTGGAGATATTTAAGAGCAGGTTGGACAGACACCTGTCAAGGATGATCTAATTGGTGGTTGGTCCTGCCGTGAGGCCAGGGGACTGGACTCGATGACCTCTTGAAGTCCCTTCCAGTTCCGTGATTATCAGATTCTATAAGCACGGCCAGACTGGGTCAGACCAAAGGTCCATCTTGCCCAGTGTCCTGTCAGCCGACAGTGGCCAATGCCAGATGCCCCAGAGGGAGGGAACACAGCAGGTAATCCTCACGTGATCCCTCCCCTATCACCCATTTCCAGACAGCTTTTCCAGACTCCTTTTCCTCCTCCAGTTGCGAAGAAGTCAAACATGGCCAACAGAACATCTGACAATGAGTCAGTTCTGAGAGCAGCAGCTCCTCTATACCTCAGTGTGGAGGGGACTAAGTTGAAGGCTCTCACCTGAAGAGCGTTAGCCCACCGTGAACACTCTTGTACTCTGTGGAAACAGCCATATCCCAGGGATGGTCCACATATTCTTAACCCTGCCTCAGCATGGAGGGATATGGGCTAGATAGCCTCTTGACCTCCTCTCAGGCCTACATTAATGACTCTGATCTCAGGTGGAACGTAGACTAGTACCAGCATTTGCTCCCACACAATTCTACCTCGGCAGTTACTATATATTTTTTTCTGTAAGACCAAAAATTTACGTTCTGGCAAAAGTAGGCTGGGTTTGCTGGCTTATGTTTAATTTTCTGACCATATTGGTAGCTCCTGTCCTGTATTAAACACCCTCAATAGAGCTGGTTTAAAATGTGACCAGAACAATGGCTCAAAGAAAAAGAGTTTGAATATTGAATAATCAAGGACTTTTTTTTTTCTTTGTTTCAGTTCCTGAAAACTCTTTAAAAAAATCTGGGTTAAATTTTGGAATGGGAGGCCTTTCCCCTTTTATTTTTATTCCCCCTGCCCCATTTTACATGAGAAGAAATGGAGGGAGAATTTATCTTACTACTTCTACCTTTTTCTACCCACCCTTCCTTTTCTAACAGGAAAAAAAAGAATAACGGTAAGAAATGACGAGGAAGGCATTCCTGTAAAAATCGGAAAATCAAAATCCCTAAATGGCTGCTTTTTTTTTTTTTTAAATGTAATTGAAAAATAGTAAGGTTAAATACATGGGGATGGATGTTTCAGTTGTTAAAAAACTCAGAGGTTGTGTTTAATGAAACTTCCTCCCTTCCCGCCCCCCGCCCAACTTCCAAGGAATACCCATAGTAATCTGCACCAGAAAAGTTCCATGTAATCAAAGCCATTTTTTTCATTTGGAAAATAGTGGCATGTTGTTGTGAGCAGTGGTGGTGGTGAGGGTCATGTGGTAATAAGGAATGCCAGAGGTCAGGGGATCCCAGGCTGTGTTCTGTCAGCAGGTCTATCTCTCTCATCCTCCACTAGCTTGATGCATGAGGTTACTGCCCTTCCCACTTTGTTGGTAACAAGTCAGTTGGCTCACTCTGACTCCGGCATTAGTGAGGCTGGAGCTCTGTCTTTTTCTCTCTTGCTACAGAGTTACCTAGCCTGTCCCTGTGTGTGGATCTAGACCTTCGTGCAGCATTTCTCACACGTTAGTTTCTCCCTCTTGATCTCACTGGATTGAAAGGAAAATGTCATATTAGAAAGTCACATGACTCCTCGGGAGGGTGTGTATGTGTCACCAAATGAAATGAAAAGGCTGCAGGTTTAAAACAAACAGGAAATTTTTTCTTCACATGCACACAGTTAACCTGTGGAACTCCTTGCCAGGGGATGTTGTGAAGACCAGGGCATTAACAGGGTTCAAAAAAGAGCTAGATAGCCATTGATGGACCTAACCTCCATGAATCTACTAGCCGGGATGGGTAGGAATGGTGTCCCTAGCCTCTGTTTGTCAGAGGCTGGGAATGGGTGATGGGGAGGGATCACTTGTTCTCTTCTTTCCTTCTGGGGCACTTGGCATTGGCCACTGTTGGCAGACAGGACACTGGGCTAGATGGACCATTGGTCTGACCCAGTGTGGCCATTCTTATGTTCTCTCTTCCATCCATTGCTACACAAGCAAATAGCCCAGGCTTAGTCATGGACAGATCTCCTCTCAGACACATACACAGTTTTAATTCAGTTTAATAATTCAGACTGGAATGGGTTCCCTAGGGAGGGGGTGGAATCTCCATCCCTAGAGGTTTGTAAGTCCTATCTGGACAAAGCCCTGGCTGGGCTGATTGAGTTGGGGTTGGTCCTGCTTTGGGCAGGGGGTTGAACTCAACAACCTCCAGAGGTCTCTTCCAGCCCTAGGATTCTGTGATTCGATGAGACTTTATTGAGACAAGAAGTGTCACCAAAGAGTTAAAAACCATGATCCCTGAGGTATCCATTTGGTGGGGGGATGACAATCCACCCTGTGTAGGGTCACATGCTGTATTTGGGATCTGATCTCCCATGTCCATTTAGTATTGCTGTCCATTCCCGATCCAATGGCAGGGTGTCGAGGAAGGCAGTACACCCTAGTGGACGGAGCACTGGACTTTTAAATAGGAGATGTTGATTTAATGCCCAGTTCTGCCCCAGCTTGCTGGGTGACATCTGGCAAGGTATTTCACCTCTCTGTGCTTCCGTTTCTTTATCTGTGAAATGGTACTGGCCTGCTTTGTAAAATGCTTTGAGATCTATCGATGAGCTACACAAGAGCCAATGCAGCGCTATCTCTTTTCTTTCTCTCTCTCACACAGATACACACCCCATGCTTTAGTCTCAGAGGGGTAGCTGTGTTAGCCTGTATCTGTAAAAACAGCTAGGAGTCCGGTGGTGCCTTACAGACTAACATACTTACTTAGGCATGAGTTTCATGGGTCAAAACCACTTGGTCAGATGCATGGAATGGAAAGCCCAGAAAATCCCAATATATTTGTGGTGTGTGTGTGTGTGTGTGTGTGTGTGTATTTTAATGACTGCATTCTTTTGTATCCATCCGGCTGAACAAGCAATGACATGCTGCCCAAAACAGCTATTGCAATGATGCAGCCTCTGTCTTCAGACTCCTGTGGGGCTCAGTCATTGAGTTGCCAGGTGTCCGGTTTTGAACCAGACAGTCCAGTATTTGAGCTTTCTGTTCGGGAAACAAATTGAGAAAATAGAAATGAGCAAATAGAAATGTCCAGTATTTTCTCAATAAGATGTAATGTAGATTGTGATTGTCATGTCAAGTGTGTCCGGTATTTTTGTTGAAACCATCTGTCAACACTATTCAGTCATGAGTCCATTTACAGGAGGACAAAGAGAAATAATGAGAGCAGGCTAGGAAAATGTGTTCCCCGTGCTATATTTGCCTGGTTGGCAAAAATTATTTTTGGGGGGGGACAAAACACTGCAAAATGTGCATTTTGGAATGGCACCCCATTTGTAATTCAGGTCCCCCGTGTTGTCACCATCTTCCATTGGCTAGGCTCTCTCGTCGGGTCACAATCCCCTGGTAAACCATGTTCCTGCCTCTTGGGGCATGTCTAGACTGCAAGCCTCTTTCAAAAGAGGCTTTTTCGAAAGATACTTTCGAAAAAGAGCATCTAGACTACAACCAGTACTTTCGAAAAAGCAAGCTGCTTTTTTCGAAAGAGAGCACCTAGGCAGTCTGGATGCTCTCGTTCGAAAAAGCACAGTTTGCATTACACAGTGCCTTTTTTTTTTTTTTTTTTTTCGAAAGAGCACTTTTGAAAAAGGGCATTCTTCCTCATAAAACGAGGTTTTCTACAGTTGAAAAAACTGCTGTGTTCTTTCCATTTACTTTTGAAAGAACGCAGCAGCAGTCTAGACGCAAGGGAAGTTTTTAAAAAAAGGCCACTTTTTTTCGGAAAAACACTGATCTAGATACACCCTACGAAGCTATTTTGAAATAACTGAATTTGACTTAACTCTGGATGTTACAAAATTGAACTAGCATGCCCACACTATGGGGAACCCTTGAAATGAGTCAGACAGGCTCCATTATTGCGGATGTGTTACCTCAGCTTAGAGCCCCCAGAAGCACTGGGAAGTAATTAGTTCGAATGACTCTGGGGAGTCGTCATTTCAAAATTGCAGCACCGGAGCATCCACGCTACCGCTATGTCGAAGTAACTCTTTCGAAAGTAGCGCTATTCCTCGAGGAAAGCAGGAGTACCGATTTTCGATATTAGCAGCCAGTTATTTCGAAATAACAGGCTTGGTAGTGTGGATGCTCCGCTTATAAATTCAACCTACGGTGGGGGTTATTTTGAAATGAAGCCCTAGTGTAGACCAGGGGTTGGTGACCTCAGTCTGACTAGGGAACCCAACCCATTGAGATTGGATGCAGGAGACAAGCAAACGCCAGCACCCGTAAGGAATCGCGGCAGCATTTCCGAATCAAAATGTTGTTGTTCCCATTGTCTGGGAAGAAAGTCTTTTGAAGCCTTGTTGTGCAGGCAGTCTAGGGACAGGGCTCCTTGTGTCAGATTATTAACACAGATGGGAAGGAGGTGCCAAACGCCTATTCCATTCTTCATTGTAAAGCAAGGACTTGATTCGACCCCGTCCCCATGTGTTTTACCAGCCCCTCGTGTCAAAAGCACCATCCAAGTCTTAATGAATATCCGTTGAGCGAGCGAGTACGCCTTCACGTTAGAACAAATCACTGGCGTTGACGTTAGCATGCAAATCTTGATTGATAACCCCTGTCACCACCTTTTTGTCAAGCTGTGACTCTGATAAAGAGACCCAGAACAACCTTTGTGGAGTTTTTTAGCGGTACAGAGCTTCTCATCCCAGGCATTTATTTGGTCTTCGCCACATGATGACGGTTGCTGGACCAAAATACTTACATCTCCTTCAGAAGGCTGTGTTGCCGCCTGCATGGCATTTAGGTGACCTTCACTTCATTGGTATTCTGTGAGCGTCGGAGACATGCTTGCCTCAGCTGTCTGGGCCTTGGTGAGCAGGTGGAAAAATGACCAGTTGAAAATGAGTTGTTAAGCCCATTACAGAGAAAAGATTGATGCAATTAATTTTTCATTATGTACAGTGTCTGCGGATTGTAATCAGTTTGGATTGTTCCTCCTCTGAGGCACAAATAAAATGCAAATGGCTTTGGAATGAAAGGAAATGGGCTTTGATGTACAGTGCTTATTCAGCACGGCAAAAATGGCTCGGAATAAATCGGAATGGCGAGGATGAGGCGATGAATCTGCCTCGGAGAATCAAAAGCTGCGTTTTGCCCAACGAGAGACCATTCCACCTGCCAAGCAGTATCCCCCCTAGAGCATTGCTATTTAGCTCTTCTCAGAAGGTCTCTCAGCACTTTACAAAGGTGGTTCATACCACTGTCCCCATTTTACAGGTGGGAGACAGAGGCATGGGGAAGTGGTTTTTCCCCCCACCCCAAGCCAGGACTAGGATCCAGATGTCCTAGCACAGTAAGCTATCCTCTAGGCCGCACAATTTAATGAGGAACTGGGATTTGGATTTGAAGAATATGCTGTGCTAATTGTTATGGCAGACCAAACCTCTGGGTCAGACCAAAGGTCCATCTACCCCCGTATCCTGTCTGCCAACAGTGGCCAATGGCAGATACCCCAAAGGGAGTGAAGAGAACAGGGAATCAAGTGATCTCTCTCCTGTCATCCATTTCCAGCCCCTGACAAACAGAGGCTAGACAAACCATTCCTACCCATCCTGGCTATTAACCTACATGAACTTGTCTAGCTCGTTAGAATCTTGGCCTTCCCAACATCCTCTGGCAAGGAGTTCCACAGGTTGACTGTGCATTGTATGAAGAAACACTTCCTAATGGCAACAACCTCTTACCCAGCTAGACAGGAGGAAGCCACGGTTTATAAATCCCTGAAAATGCATGGCTTAGGAGACTGTCTTTCCCTTGAGCTTGTGCCCAGTGCTGCTACCATGGAGAGTCCAACCCTATTGCAAACACCGGGCCTGGGGATGGTCTCCTGAGGTAACCACAGCCTTACCTTTTGGAAGGGCCCTGTGCCATCCAGCCACTGAGGAGAGCCCTAGTTAGCAACTGGGGAGCCCAAGCTCTGTTCCTGGCAATGTCCTTCACTGTGAGGCATGGAGAGAGACATCCATGTGGATGCTGCCAGAGCTCTCGGGGTCGCTCAAACTGAGTGTTAATGACACGTCGTAGGTGTTGCGCGAGAAATTCATTCACCTCGACGCTTTCTCACGTTTTGTGTCTGAGGCAGCCAGGGTGCCCTGTAAATAGCTGCAACATCTCTCTATCCCCTCTGGGGTGAGGCCTTCAAGAAATCTGTCCATGCTTAGGCAGTAGGTGTGCAGAGACGAAGTTTCCTTACTGACCAAGAACATCTCATTTCCTTACGAGCCTCCATTTGCTTGTGACATTCACCCCCAGCCTTACCCTTGGTAAGCTCTCAGGCGCAGAGATTTTTTTGTTTGCACAGGGGCTGGCACAAAGAAGGTGCTGGCCAAAGGGCATTACTGGAATACAAATTAATTTATTCAAATGATAACACTGAATTAATAGAGAAAAACCTCCTCCACTCTGAGAATATGCTGTGTCAGCCAGCGGATCTTATTCACAAAATCTCTTGAGGAGATAGATATATATATGTTAGTTTCTAAGGGTGCGTCTACACTGCACCATTAACTCAAAATAAGTTACACAATTTGCGTAGCTCAAATTATGTATCTTGTTTCGATGCTCTTTCAAAATGGCTTATTTCATCTACACGGCGCCACATTTCAAAATAAAGTGCTATTCCAAAACGTCCGACTCCTCGTGGAATGAGGCTTACCGGGACGTCGGAATAGCGAGTCCGAAATAACGGGTTTACTGTGAAGACGTGGGATAGCTATTTTGGGATACTCTGGTGATTCTAAAGAGCTTGGGGTTTCTGACGGCCACTCTGGGCAGAGCTGAGGGCTGTCTGGGGGAAGCACAGCGCTCTCCATGTGGTGCTGAGGACTACATAGACTCAGCCCCGCCCCTTTCACCCAAGGCCACACCCCTTCCAAGACATAGAGCAGAGCTCCCGCCTTGTCCAGGAGGCCCAGCCAGACCGTCAGCCCTGCTGTTGGCCATCTTATTACCCTATCTTATCCTTCTTCTCCCCCCCCCCAGCAAATCCTCTCCCACCTCCAGGGCTGGCCTTACCATGAGGCAAACTGAGGCAGCCGCCTCAGGTGCCAGACTGTGAGGGGGGGGTGCCACTAGGACCCAGACTGTTACTTATAATTTTTGAACAAGGCATTTTAAGTTGTTAGTTCTCTTTTATTGGGGTAGGTAGCAGAGCAGTACCATGAGAAGAGTAGAACAGGAAGAAGGCAGAATTGAGACCATTCAAAGTTTTGGCCCAAGCGAGGGAGCATGGGGGGGCATCATTTGAGCTCCCCGCCTCAGGTGCCAAAATGTTGTGGGCCGGCCCTGCCCACCTCTTCCTGCTCCCTCCTCCCCAGTGCCTGCTGAACACCATAGAAAAGCTGATTGCAGCAGGCGGGAGGTGCTCGGGGAGAGGAAATGATCTATCAGGCTTCTGAGCCCCCACTGTTTTCTTTTCCTGTGGGTGCTGTAGGCCTGGAGCACCCCTGGAGTTGGCTCCTATGGTCAACATAACCTTTGTTTAAAAAAGGACACCACTTCCCCCACTGCCACCATCAGAGCACTTCACTTCAGAATGCAAAGCCAGAAGGAAAGCGCCTCATGAGGCATCTGAACTTTCTGTGGAGAACATGGAAATATTTTATCAACTGGCGCTCTTGGAAATACTTTTGCCGCCTTTAGTACGCGCTCTGGGCCTGTTCCAGAAGCCCACTGTTGTCAACTGGAGTCTTCCAAATGACTTTGTGAGGGGTTGGGCCGGAACCTGCCTTCTGTACCATTATGGAGGCTCAAACTGTCCGTCTACCCCAAATACAAACAAGTGAGGTGACCAAAAAATGCCCCTGTGACTGAACAGAGATAAAGAGCCCAGGAGAGATTATATGACATCTTTTTAAAAAGTGGAAGTCAAATCCTTCTGAGGAGAACCGAAAGCCTGAACTCCAGCAAGACAAGTGTAACTTTAAACAGAACAAAAAACAATAATTTGAAGCGTGACAAGCAAAAGACACTTAAACTGACAGACTTTTTTTTTTTTTAAGCACATCAGAATCAGGAAGGCTGCCAAGCAACAACCGGGGGCCACTGGATGATCAAATTGCTAAAGGAGCACTGAGGGAAAACAAGGCCATTGCACAGAAATGAAATGAATTCTTTGTATCTGTCTTCGCTGCAGAGGATATGAAGGAGATCCTCACACTTTTTAGGTGTCAGTTCTGAGGAACCGTTCGAGACTGAGGCGTGGATAGAGGTCGTTTCCAGAACAAATTGAAAAATGGAGCAGTGATAAGTCAGCAGATGGCATTCCCCCAAGGGTTCTGAAGTATCTCAAAATATGAAATTGCAGGACTGCTAATTGTGGTGTGTAACTATGGCTTAAATTAGCCTCTGTATCAGATGACTGCAGGAAAGCTAATATGAAAGAAGTGGGGGGGGGGAGCTCCAGCAGCAATGTTGACAATTACAGGCCAGTAAACCTAGCCTCAGTACCACACAAAATTGGTTGAAACCATCATGAAGCACTGAATTATCAGATACATTGACGATTCCTTAACATCCTTTTCATCTAGGTGACTATTTTAAGGGAAATCCTGACTGGGCAATATACTAGAATTCTTTGAGGGGATCAAAACGTGTGGCAAGGGTGATCCATTGGAGATAACGTATTTGGACTTTCAGAAAGCCTCTGACAAGGTCTCTCACCAAAGGCTCTGAAGCAAAGTCATGGGAGAAGAGGCAAAATCCTCTCGTGTAGGATGGTCAGTTTTCACAGTGGAGAGAGGTGAATAGCGGCGACCTCCAAAGATCGGTGGTGGGACTGTTGCTGTTAAGCACATTTGTAAATGAAAAACGGATAAACGGTGAGGCAGCAAAAGTTGCAGACCATACAAAATTACTCAAGATAGTGAAGTCCAAAGCAGATTGAGACGTTCAAAAGGGATCTCACAAAACGGCGCAACAAAACAGTAGGGGGGTGCGTCTACACAGCAGGGTTTAACTCGAAATAAGCTACGCAAATTGAGCTACGTCTATTGCGTAGCTTATTTTGAAATTGGGAGGGTCTACACAACACTTATTTTGAAAGAGCACTCTTCCTCCGACTTCCCTTACTCCTCATACAATGAGGGTTACAAGAGTCAGAATAAGAAGTCCTCCACGTTGACATTATTTCAAAATAACTGCCTGCTATGTAGACACGAAGTAAGTTATTTCGAAATAATGCTGCGGTGTAGACATACCCTACGCGATAAAAGGAAAATAATGCATATTGGAAAACATCTCTCACCTATACATGCAAAATCATGGGGTATAAATTAGCTGTTACCACTCACACGAGAGATCCTGGAGCCACTGTGGTTAGTTCTCTGAAAACATCTGCTCAATGTGCAGTGGCAGTCAAAAAAGCTAACAATGGTAGGAAACATTAAGAGTGGTATAGATAATAAGACAAAGTTTCATAATGCTGCCATATAAATCCCACAGCTAGAATACTGGGTGAAGTCTTGTGACTCTGAGTGAACAGAGGTGTATTAGATTTGGAAAAAGTACAGAGAAAGGCGACAAAATTGATTTTGGGGAATGGTAGAAGCCTCCCAAGAGATTACAAAGACTAGAAAACATATGGCTAAGAGGGCATATGATAGAGTTCTATAAATCCATGAATGCTATGGAGAAAGAGAATTAAGACACGTAGTTTACCTCTTCACATAACACAAAAACCAGGTGTCACCCAATGAAATTAGTAACAAATAGGTTTAAAACAACGTAAAGGTGTACTTCTTCACAAAAGACGCAGTCAACCGGTGATACTCCTTTCCAGGCAGTGTTGTGAAGGTCATAAGAATGGCCAGACTGGGTCAGACCAAAAGTGCATCTAAGCCAGTATCCTGTCTGCCAACAGTGGCCAATGCCAGATGACCCAGAGGGAGTGAACACAACAAGTAATCCTCATGTGATCCCTCTCCTGTCACACATTTGCAGACAAACAGAGGCTAGGGATATCATTCCTACCCATCCTGGCTAATAGCCGTTGATGGACCTAACCTCCATGAATCTACCTAGCTCTTTTTTGAACCCTGTTAAAATTCTAGCCTTCACTGCACCCTCTAGCAAGGAGTTCCACAGGTTGACTGTGCGCTGAGTGAAGAAAAACTTCCTTCTGTTTGTTTTTAAACATGCTGCCTATTTCATTTGACCCCCACTACTTATATTGTGGGACTAAGTAAATAACTTTTCCTTATTCACTTTTCCCACACCAGTCATGATTTTATAGACCTCTATCAGATCCCCCCTTAGTCTCCTCTTTTCTAAACTAAAGAGTCCAAGTCTTTTCATTCTCTCTTCACATGGGACCCGTTCCAAACCCCTCATCATTTTTGTTGCCCTTTTCTGAACCTTTCCCAATGCCAGGATATCTTTTATGAGCTGAGGTGATGTGATGCCGAGTTGGGGTTCCCCCAAATCCTGCAGCCCCGTAGCAGCAAGAACAGTCTCCACCAGCCAGAGAATAGAGAGGGTTTATTGCTCCTCCAGAACACAGCCTAGACGTGATATTGCTACAGGAGTCTGGGCCAGGATGCCTCAGATCCCTTGGGCTGGTGGGGTCCATCACCCCCCTAGACCTCCAGCCCCCAGTTTAGGCTCACTCCCACCTGTTTCCCAGCCAGCAACTGACCCTTCCCCTGAAGCCTCCTGTTGGTCTCCGCCTCTCTCCCTTTGTCTCTCCCTCTGGGAATCACCTGTTATCTCCTGAGGCTGAGCCCAGGTGTCTGGGTTAATACACATTTGGGTAAGTCAGTGGGGATCACACATCACAGCGCAGGGGGACCCCGGGTTACAGAGCAGACAGCCCCCCACTACGCCACAGGTGACCACATCTGTACGCAGTATTCAAGATGTGGGCGCATCATGGCTTTATATAGAGCCAATAAGATGTTCTCTGCCTTATTCTCTATCCCTTTTTTAATGATTCCTAACATTATCTTTGCTTCTTTGACTGCTGCTGCACACTGAGTGGATGTTTTCAGAGAACTGTCCACAATGACTCCAAGATCTTTCTCTTGCGTAGTTGTAGCTAAATTAGTCCCCACCATATTGTATTTATAGCTGGGATTATTTTTTCCAATGTGCATTACTTTACATTTATCAACATTACATTTCATTTGCCATTTTGTTGCCCAATCACTTAGGTCAAAAGTATAACTGGGTTTACAAAAATTAGATACGTTCATGAAGGATAGGTCCACCCATGGCTGTTAGCCAAGAGAATCAGGGATGTAATTCCACAATCTGACTGCCAGAAGCCAGGACTGGATGAGGGGATGGATCACTTGATAATTGCCCTGTTCTGTTCTTTCCTCCCCTGAAGTATCTGACTCTGGGTGCTGATGGAAAGCAGGATACTGGTGGAGATGGACTATTGATCTGACTTAGAGTGGCCCTTCTTATGTTAGGTCAACGTAAGGCCAGATTTCTCCAAGAGCCCAACATTCGCACCCACCGTACTGAGCTCTGGCCGTGAGGGTTCCTATTTTCAGGTAGGCCACCACTGAGTGGCCTATCAGAGCTGTCCCTGCAGTCAATGGCCCTTTTCACATTGGCTTCAAGGGAAGCAGAGTTACGTCAGTTCTGAGTAGAATTATAATTCACATGTTCAGGGTGAAAATCCCAGTTCCATGGAAATCAATGGGAGTTTTGTCACTGATTTTAGTGGAGCCCGGATTTCCCTCCAGGTGCCCAGCCCAATGGGGTCACTATCTTGAGTGAAGCCTTTGGAAGCCCCAAGAACATAAAAATAGAAACTCGACTAACCAAAAAAACGAAATCTTCAAAGGCGATGGAGCTCTGGATACTGGTCCACTGTGTTGTAAATCATCGTAATTGTTTTACGTTTTCTACCAAGGGAGAATGTTTGCACTCCTTTAAAATAACACCGTATATAAAGCAGCGTATCTGTTGGGTTTCCTTGAATGGTATGGCCAATTGAATGGCGCGTATTATGGAGACTTAAGAAACAGAATCAGCAATTATGGAATTTGTGCTAGGTCTGCACACAGAAGAGGTTCTCTGAACGTTGCTCTGGCAGGATATGTGATATGCAGTGACATGGGGCAGGGGAGAAATGAGTGTTCAGAAAAAAGCCAAGGCAGACAGGAACCAAATTAAACTATTAATGGTTGGGAAGCCGGGAAGAAAGGCTGTCTGTCAACCTAGGTCAAGCTAGGGCTGTGAAGTGTAACCGCATTCCACCTCTGACCTGCCAAGTCATCAGTCTATCAGCACTCTCCCAGCTCTTTGCTTTATGGGGTGATTTTAATGGTTTTTTTAAAACACACCTTTGACCTCATCTGAACATTTTTTCCTGTGTGTGTGCTGCCCTCATGTTGCCCTTCAGAGCCTTGTTTTGTCACGCCCTGGTCTTCACTAGAGAGACAGTGTCGTGCAGCCATTCCTCAGTGCAGTCAAATTTCCTGATGTCATTTTAACAAGGGGCTTTGTTAACAATGAAATCCTTCCATAGAGCAGGTACAGCACACTTGCACATCACCAGCCGAAAGCAACCTTCCTCCTTGTAATACATTCCTTTGTACTGTATACAGTAGACCGTTGAGATTGGCGAAAGTGATATTTGCAGTTCTGCGTTTTCGTGGATGGCTCCTGGCTTGGCCTGCAGAGGGGGCACTGCTGGGCACCACCGTGAGCTCCCCAAGGAGAACCTGAAAAGGCACTTAATGTACAATTCACTGTAGGCCACATGACAGAAGTACCCTTTTAAGAGGACTTAAAAATGGACACTTGTCTGAATTTTCCTCTGGAAAAAAAAAAATCTATGCTTCTTGTTTTCAGGAGGTGAGGCTAGACAATCGTAATGCTCCCTTCTGGTCTGGGCGCCATTGAAATCAATGGGAGTTGTGTATTGACTTCAATGAGGTCAGGATTTCAGCTGGTGAGTATATTTTCAAAAGCACTTTGGTTTGTTGGGAACTATTGATTTGATCGGATCTGGCCTCATTTCGTTTTAATCGACCCCTGGGGATAAAACACAGCTGAGAGGTCTAGTCAGGAATGGGTGGTGAAGAAATTAACAGCCCTCAAGGAACTCAGCGGATGCAAAATAAAGCCAATGGAACTATGTTGAATTACACCAGGAGAAAATTTGTCTCGGAGAATATTTTTTTCCCCAGAAACGTGCCAATATCCAAGACAGTGGCACAAGCAGGGAAACCCTGCTGTCTGCATGACATCAGATGGTTGGTGGTTTGAAAGGAAAATGTCTCCATTGCTATTTCCATTGAATTGTTCCAGCGTATATTTTGTATTTCTCGGAAACCACTAAATAAGGGTGAGGGCAATTATGTCACGATCCATAAACAGGTTTTACCAACAAAGACTGGAAAATAGACAGTGTCCAGAATGGCTAGACTCTTTATCTACAGTGCCAGGAAGCAGGTGAAGAACCTTTTGGTATTGTAATGCACTTTCTCTGATCATGGTGTGGTTTTTTTTTTTCTGCTTCACCCTTGGATATGTTTCTATGTCACTTTGGAGTCATATCAGTTATGTCAAGACGCATCAGATCACGGACAGCGGCTATAAAGAATAGCTACTCTAAGAAGTCATTCAGACTTCAATTAGGCAAGCAATTAGTAATAACTTCGGGGCACCATCACACTCCCCCAACACACACATGGGTGATAATTTGTCAAGCATCATCAGGTAGTATAAAGAAAGCTATAGAGTAATAAGAATGCATAGTCTGCCCTTTGTTAATTATACTTGAATGAGCAAGCGGTCCCCTCTGTTGAACAAAGTCAGCAGCACAAGGGTTTTTTTCTTTTCACTGTTTGCTCATCTGCTGGCTAAGTGCTTAACATTTAAAGCAATCAAAACAACAAGCAAGAGGCGAAGGTGATCGCACTCAACTGAGACTGAAAATGGTCAGAAAATGTTAGTTGAAACTGATTTTTTCAATAACAAATAGCTTTTTTGGTCAAAATCACAACATTTAGAAAAAAGCATCCATAACTGAAATTTTGATCAAAATATTTTTTGGGGGGGAGGGATGAATATGGCAAAATTTCCTTTCTGACAGTTTTGGAGAAGATTTCCTTTTTATATCAAAAATACTTAAACTAGAAGTATTGTATAAAAAATTTTTAAAGATCAAAATCAGGAATGAAATGTCTTTTGGTTTTAGCAGAGATGGGGCTTTTACATTTCTCTTTGCTTTCAAAAAAAAATAAATCTCCATTTCTTTTGTTTTGTTCCAACTGAATTGACAGAATTTCCCATGAGCTGGAAAATCGGATTCCCATCCAGCTCAAACTGGAAACCTGATCTTCAGTCTAACGTGGTATAACTGCTAGAGCAGCTTGATACCTATTTTATTGAATAGGAAATTCTGTATCTTTGGAGGAAGACATTGGAGTTAATTGGGGGACTAGTCCTGGTTTCTTCATAAAGTTAGCTGCAATAGTTCAGATGGTAAAACCGCCCCTCCTGTTGGTTTGCCATTACCTCCAAGAGTAGCCCCATCAATTTCAACTAAGGGGATCACGTAGAGGGAGAATGACTTTGTGGTTAAGGAACTGGTTGTGGAGGCAGCAAACCTAGGTTCTTCTTGGCTCTACTCCACAAGAGTCTTCCTGGACGGTATGGACAATTTACTTAAACTCTCTGTTTTTCAAACCTGTCTGGAAAAAAGAGACAATAGTATCCTCTTTGTTTCATCAATTTTCATTGAAAACTATTTGTATATGTAGAGTGTCTCACATAAAGGGACCCAAATGTCTCTGGAAACTTTAGGTCCTACTGTTTTGCAATCTATGATGTAACAAAATAATTCTGGGTGTCTCTATTCCCCAGAGTGAGGAAGGAGTCTACAGTATGTCCCACAAAATCATGACAGGTACGGAGAAAGTGAATAAGGAAAAGCCATTTACTTGTTTCCATAACTTAAGACCTAGGGGGTCACCAAATAAAGTTAATAGGTTGTAGATTTAAAACAAACAAAAGGAAGTGTTTCCTCATACAGTGCATAGTCAACCTGTGGAACTCCTTGCCAGAGGATATGAAGGCCAGGAATTTAACAAGGTTAAAAAAGAACTAGATAAATTCTTGGAAGTTAGGTCCATCAATACTTATTAGCCAGAACAGGTAGGAATGGTGTCACTACTCAGAGGCTGGGAATGGGTGACAGGAGAGGGATCACTTGAAGATTCCCTGTTCTGTTCATGTCTTCTGGGGCATCTGGCATTGGCCACTGTTGACAGACAGGACACGGGGCTAGATGGATCTTTGGTGTGACCCAGTGCGGCCGTTCTTATGTTCTTCATTACTATCATACGTAAGCCACTGGCAACCTACCCATTGTTTACAAAGATGTCAGTATTTGGTATTCTGTCGTTGAGCTTACAAATTAGTCTCCCAAGTCATATGGCCTTGTCACTTGTTCCTGATTGGGTGACTTAAACTTCCACAGGAGCCCAGTGAAAGAAAATCAAAGAAAGCACCTCCAGCAGAAACTCACAAGAATCTTCTGGTTTGTGGATAATTCCACCACAGCTCTATTTGTGACTCGTGAGCAGCAGGACCCCAAGCATACCAATCCATTCAATTGGAGTGCTTTGTGCACTCTTTGTAGGCGTGATGCTTTGCAGTCAACGCCCAAGCTCCCACAGATCTCAGGGGTGTAGACACTCATCCTACGTGATGAGTGCTAGTAACATTTTGCTGCCCTGCAGATTAGCCTTGACAGACTAGCAAAACCCTGGGGCCTGGTCTACCCTAGACCAGGCAGGTCAGCTTAAGATACGTCCTCCATCTGTGCAAAATGCGTAGCTGGATTTGGCTTGCCTTAAGCCGAGCCGCCGCAGTGTCTACACCGCAGGAGGCTGCCGGGAGCACACGTTCATCCAGCTTCCCTTATTCCTCGCAGAAAGAGGAGTACATAGCGGTGGCAGGGGCTGCCCACAGCATTTGATTTGGGGGTCTACACTAGACCCGCTAAACCGAACTCTGACAGATCAACCTCCGGCGGATTGATCTTCACTGTAGTGTAGACAAGCCCTGGGTGTCAAATAAGAAAGTACGCAAATTCCTGAGGGAAGGGATGGTACAAAATGACACAGACCTGAAGTACCTACCTAAGCCCATTCCTAAGAGATGCTACCAGAACACTCCAACCCCTCAGAAAAACAAGGAGGGGGTGATCGGCTAATGCACACGGATGTTTTGTTCAGATTGGCACCTGCCAGCGTTAGGGTGGTAACTACCAACAGCAGGAGCGTAACCTGTAAGCAGTTTGTATCAGTGATGATTGAAGGGTTACACTGATACACATATGCCCAAAACAGGGTACTGATTGCTTTGGTGGAGTACTCACACCATGCTTTGTGAACCACAAACCTGGCTGAGCTCCTTTACCGTCAAACCATTATGAACACGGAGGCCTGCTGAATCAGCAGCTGGGGGGGCGAACAGCGAAGCCCCCAAAACAGCAGCGCTAGCAGAATTAGCAACTTTTCAGAGGCCGGGAATCCTTCCCAAAAGCCATCACAGGTACCTGCTCTCTAGGGGTATATCTAGACTACATGGCTCTGTCGCCAGAGCCATGTAGATTAGTTTACTAGACATACCCAAATGAAGCGGCGATTTAAATAATCGCCGCTTCATTTAAATTAAAATGGCTGCTGCACTGAGCCGATCAGCTGTTTGTCGGCTCAGAGCACTAGTCTGGACGCTCCACCGTTGACATCAAAGGCATTTGTCGACTACCCCGTTCTGCCTCGTGGGATGAGGTTTACCGGGGCGGTCGACAAATGCCTTTGATATCGACCGAGGAGCGTTCAGACTAGCGCCCTGAGCTGACAAACAGCTGATTGGCTCAGCGCGGCAGCCATTTTAATTTAAATGAAGCGGCGATTATTTAAATCTCCACTTCATTTGGGTATGTCTAGTAAACTAATCTACATGGCTCTGGCGCCGGAGCCATGTAGTCTAGACATACCTTAAGAGTGTCAAAAGCACCTGGGGATTTAGAAGCATAAGTCACTTGTGCTCCTAAATCACCTTGTGTTTGAAACTGCCTGTGGGCTGCAGTGCAGACACCCTACCCTCAGGTTTCTTTGAAAACCCTGCGCTGTTTCCCATTAGAACTGCCTGTACTGCAAAGAGGCTCCCTGTACTTAATGAGCTTTGCAAATAACCTTTCCCTGAAATGGCAAAAAGCAATTATTAATCAGATTTCACAGACGTTTATAAAGGGAAAAAAATAAGATTGCTGGGGCCAGGTCTTCTGGTCTGTTGTGGGACACAGGGATCTGGTCCCTTTTTCCTGTGGTGATGTTTTGTCTGGATAGAAAAGCACCGGCGACGGGTAGCAAGCTAATCCATGCGACACGGGAGGGGCAGTCGGCAAATGGAATACAGAGTAGGCATTGAACATTTGGGCCACTGTACCCCCATCACTTACACATAATGATTGTTCTACCCCTTTGGGTTCGGCCCCACCGTACATCTGATTGGGAGCTATTGTGATCGACAAGCCCCTTAGTCCGATAAAGCACAATGAGCGATGAAGAACTAACGGTCGGGGAGAGTTACAAGTGAGCAAGGCAACCCTGCTGGTGTCTGTCCAGCATGCGACTGACGGAAGTGCAGGCAACAGACACAATCTTTTCACCTCCCACTGACTTGGAAGAACCGCTGCTGTTCAGGGAGAGAGTGCCGAACCTCATTTGATTGAACTGTTATAGACCCTGCAACACACGCCTCCTATCGCATGAGGGTTGAGATCCAGGCTTATTTCAGAGACAGACCAAAGAAGGACTAGAGGCACAACTGATGTCGTTTTGCCCCAGTGCAAGCTGCTATGATGGGACGCAGGCTCAGTGAACCACTCCTGTTGTTTATACCACAAACTTTGCCTCTGACAGTGGGTTTCCAAGGTTTGCTGGCCTGCCAAGCACTTGATCTTGGCCTAATGTCTATCTGATGCTAATCTACTTGTTTGGCAAGGAGTCATTAAAAACCCTCTTACAAAGTGCAGGGAGGGGGGGTTTGCTAGCAGCCTTCAACTACCTGAAGAGGGGGTCCAAAGAATGGAGAGAGGTTGATGTCAGGGGTGGCAGATGTCAGAACGAGGAGCAATGGTCTCAAGTTGCAGTGGGGGAGGTCGAGGTGGGATATTAGGAAAATGTATTTCCCTAAGAGGGTGGGGAAGCACTGGGATGGGTTCCCTAGGTAGGGGGTGGGCTCTTCATGCCTAGAAATTTTTAAGGCCCGGCTTCACAAAGCCCTGGCTGGGATGATATTGTTAGGGTTGGTCCTGCTTTAGAGCAAGGGATTGGACTACACTACCTCCTGTGGTCTTTTCCAGTCCTAATCTTCTATGATACTTTCCCTTGACTTCAATGGGATTTGGAGCAAACCCATAAATAGCATAATTTATATTATCTTAGCTCGTAGGACTCCATTATGCTAGGCACTGTATATACTCAGACGTACAAGATAGTTTCTACTCCAAAAAGCTTACAGTCCAAGAACAAAACCAAGACAACAGATATATAGGCAGACTATGGGAAGATACAAGGAAAAGGTGAGCCGATAACTTATAAGACGGTGGGTTAAATAACAAACTTTGATGTTCTTAAATGCCTTCACAGCACCAATGGTCTCCATAAAGAGTTGTGCTGGACATCAAAATCATCATTTTTTTTTTGGTGGGAACATGTTGATTTCAAAATTTCCAGAATTCCATTGAAACAAAACACTGCGCTGCCTAGCGACATTTCAAAACGTCAAAAATGTTGACAGTTAGGAAGAAGCGATATCATTGCCCTTGAAAATGTTGACGTGTTTTCAGTCTGACACTTTCAAATAGTTTTCAGAGGTGTTCTGCAAAAATGCTCAGTGTGTCAACTTTCGATCCCATTTGGGAAATAAGGAGCAAAGTTGAAGAGTTGGAATTTCCTGTGACATGGCAACTGGGTTTTCCCGATAGCTTTAGTAAATCGTAACCACTCCTGTAGGATTTCGTATTCAAATATTGCAGTCATTTATGGCTTGTCAGTTTACATGCTGAGCGGTATCTTGTCTGATTTTTAGGAAAACTCCATGCTGTAGTGGGTTTTTTTCCACGTTAAAAGAGATCTTGCTTGGTGGAAAAGGAGGCCCTGTTTCAGTGAGGGAATTAAGCACGCATCTAGCTTCAGACATGTCAATAGCGCCCTGAAATCAGTGCTAAAATGGGATATCAGAATATAGATAAAACCTCTTCGCTGAATCAACATGAAACAGTTTGGCCTTTAGCCGGGGTGTTCTCTCTCTCTCTCTCTCTCTCCTTAGACTACCAACAATATTGTGGGTGGATTTGTACTGAGTCAAAGAACAGATCATGAATCTTAACTTCCATTGTAAGATATTACATTTAAAGTACAATGGATTGTCCAAAACCACCTGGTCATGTGGCTCTTTTCGGCTTTGCCTGTGAAAGCAGTGCCCTCTAGTGGAAGGAAGTGGAATCTCATGCTCTGTATGAACATCACACGTGTGCTGCGGGTGCTCCAGGCCTACCCAGCAAGTTCACTTGTTTATGATTCTACAGGGATACTTCCTAGGTACTGCTAATAGATTTTTCGAAGGCCCGGGATTACGTCCTGGAGCACCCGCAGCACCCGCAGCACACGTGTGATGTTGTCATTGACATAACAAATCTATGTATGGCCTTAATGGTAGTAAGGACACTCCACGTTTGTTTGAATGGCCGTAGAAATTGTATGCATTGTAACCAAAGATAATTAAATATCAGAAAAAAATAAAGCTGTGTAATTGGTAAGGTCTCCATGGGGTGAATGTTACAAAACATCAGACCGTATACTTCTGTAGACAGAAGGGGCTAGCAGGTTGGGATGTAAAATCCCATTTAATTAGTTAACCAGTCAAACGTTAAGTTTAACCAGTTAACTGATTAAATAAGGGATGGAGGAAGGCGCATAACCCGTAAGCATCACGCAGTAAGGATGATGCCTACTGGTTAACCATTCACATCCCTCCTAGCAGCATCCGTAACTCCCCCTGTTTCCCAAGAGTTTCTGCTTTTTGAATGTCGGGCTCCTTACTTAAATGCTGAGCTCTTCTGAAAAACTGTCTATGTACTGCCCATTTCTCAGGTGGTGTAAATAAGCTGTGCTTCCTGGAAGTCTATGGGCCAAATCCAAAGTTGGTGTAACTTGACCTGCCTCTATGGATGTCCATGGAGTGATGCTGAGGCTATAGCATTATATCTGGAAAATACCATGAAAATTGGATTGGGTAATAATAGCCAAACTCTATTTGACAGGTAAACTGAAAAAAAACAACAAATAGTCTGGTAGCACTTTATAGACGAACAAAACATGTAGATGGTATCATGAACTTTCATGGGCACAGCCCACTTCTTCAGATGCCTGGAATGTTGGATGTCTAGGACCAAAATAGATAGGGGACACAGGAGGAGGGGTGGAAGAAGGGAAAATTTTGGGGGGGGGAGACAAGAAAAGGCAAGGGGTAAAAAAATGTCAAGGGAAAGCCGAGCTGGAAAGCAATAGGGAAAACAAATAGTCTATAAACATCTAAAGACTAGATAGTCAAAGGGGACAGATAAGAACCATTAATTAGTGAACAACAAAGAGTCAAGAAACACTTAAAGACAGATGAAACATCTGGATGGTATCATGAGATTCTTCAAAGACAAAGAACCATTGTCGCCTTCATTGTTTGATAGATAGGTAATGACCTAACCATCCAGTATCTTTGTTTAATCCAGAGGTGTGAGAATTGAACGTGCAAATGAGCTGAAGTTCCAGTCCTTCCCTGTGTATTTGGCTCCTGTAATTGGTTTGTAACAAAACAGCCACCTGAAGATCTGTTAATGCATCGGTTAAAGTTTGTTAGTCTATAAAGTGCTATCAGACTATTCCTTGTTTTTTCAGTTTATCTGTACAGGATAACTCCGCTCCCCCCTGAAGCTTCTGTTTGACAATTAAATAAGATGATAGGGAGATGCACAGCGCACAGTCAATCAGTGGAACTCCTTGCCAGAAGGATGTTGTAAAGACCACGACTTTAACAGGGTTCAAAAAAGAGCTGAGAAATTCATGGAGGTTAGGTCCATCAATGGCTTTTAGTCAGGATGGGTAGGAATGGTGGCCCTAGTCTGTCAGTGGATAGGAATGGGTACAGGAGAGGGATCACTTGATGATTCTGTTCACTCCCTCTGGGGCACCTGGCATCGGCCACTGTCAGAAGACAGGATCTGGGCTAGATGGACCTTTGGTCTGACCCAGTATGGCCACTGTTATGGATCAGAGTGAAATAAATGAAGATTTTAGGCCCTATTCTGCTGTCCAACTAGCCCCCATCAAAACTGTGTGAAAAGTGAGAGTCCATGAGGAAATGTGCAGGAAAAAGCAGTCAGCTGGCCTGGCCCTCAGGCATGCTGTTTCCACTGCATAGCCACCTAAACTCCTGTTACTCTTTTGCATTGCACAGTGTGGATGAGAAATAGCAGAGGGAAAAGGGGAGGGGCTTCTCTTATGCCCCACCCAGCAGCAATCAGATTTCTAGAGCTCTACGGGAAAAGGAAGGTGTACGTTCACGGTACAGTCTCATCAATATACTGGAGGCAGCATGACGTAATAGAGTATTTCCCAAAGTTTTCGAAAGTAATGTCATGACCCCAATCCGACAATTACCATATGAGGAAAAAATGCGTCTATAACAACACGATAAGCCTGTACAATTCACTGCTGTGTGTCTTGAGAGGTTTACAGTAAGGGTCAGAGTGTGCTGGGAGAGGGGGAAGGAGATTTTCTCTCCCTTAAACTTGAATAATTTTGTCTACACCTAGCAGCCTAAAACTCAAGAGATCTGGGTCCTACTCCCCCCTTCCTCACGCTCGCCCGCCCACCGGCTCCTCCACCAAGTTGCTCTGTGACCTGGAGCAAATTACCTCAAAGGTGGGAGGGGAAAGAGAGGTGAACTGGGTCTGTTTACACTGCAAAGGTTCTTTCTTGCTATATGTTTGCACAATGGGGCTGCGGTCTCCCCTGGTGAGTCTCTGTGCTCCCGTAACATAAACAATAAAAAAACCACTGAATTTTCTTTTTGTAGTCTCTATGGCTTGTAGGAGCCTGTGATAGACCCAATGTTCAGGGTTAGCAATATTTGTGCTTGAAATATTAAATCAATTAAAGGAAATGTAAAGAAAAGACCTCCTGCTCCTTATATGGGTTAATGAGGTGAAATGTTCTTAGAACACGTTAAATTTTGTTTCCCTACAAGTAGCCAACGTGTTATTTTGCTGTACACTCAAGACGTGATGTCAAAGGGTCCACTCTCGATTTTTTTTTTTTTTTTTTTTTTTGGTAAAGGTCTTTAAATCTAGTCGCACTCTTTTGCAACCTGAAAAGCAGCGTACGCTTTGATAGTCCTAAAACTGGATCTCAGGTTTTGTGATGGCAACATGAGTTGACGACTCATTTGTTCTGAAAATAAAAATACATTTTTGAAGCAGTCAGCCATTGTGAAAAAATTAGATGTATTTATTCGTTAATTCATGTGGCATTGGCACTCATTCCGGCAGCGATCATGGATCAGTTTGTGAGCTTCCTTTGCAAAACATCAAAACGCTTCCCTTAGAGGGCAAACCTGAGGTGCTCTCTTAAATAGCACCAGAGGGCTTTGTATTCACAACAAAAGGAACGTTGAATTCAGTTCCGCAATCTGTAGTTAGGCACTTAACTAAATGGCTTCACCAATTTTCCTGTAGTTTGAGAAATGACTCTATGTGGTACCTACTATCCGACTCTTAGGCAGAAAAAAAAATCCATTCTGATTGCAAGTATGTTTTAAAATAATGGATTATGCATGACGATTCAAGTGAGTGAATAAATAGATTGTAGGGTAGTTTACTCCTTTAAAAAATGTGTCTCGGTCCCTGTTGTGGGCTTCAGATGTTAGAATAATTTCTTCGAGCAGATGTGTCTGCGTTGATTACTCTGGTCACATTTTCAAGATATTTTCAACATTGCAAGTTGAGCTCCTGATGTCCCCACATGACCGGCACCCTAGATATGGATCCCTGGTGTCTGTCTTAATCCATCCCAGAATGCAACAGAGATCTAGCGCCACTAAGAGTGAAAAAGGAGAAGTTTGCCATCTGAGGCCTTGTCTAAACTACACCCCTCTGCCGCTTTTTTTTGAAACGGCATTTGTCGAAAATGTCCCATCTAAACCTCCGTTTTTTTCCAAAAGCCCCGTTTCCGAAAAAAGCGGCGGCTGCCATTATGCAAATGAAGTGCAGGATATTTAAATCCCAGCTTCATTTGCACTTTTGATACATCTAATTTACATCCCTCTGCTGACAGAGGGGTGTAGTTTAGATGTAGCCTGAGGCTATGTCTAGCCTACAAGCCTCTTTTGAAAGAGAGCGTCTAGACTACAAGTAGATTTTTCGAAAAAGCGAGCCGCCTTTTCGAAAGAGAGTCTAGACGCTCTCTTTCGAAAAAGCACAGTGCATTCAATAGCGCCTTTTTTCAAAAGAGTACTTCCAAAAAAAGGCGTTATTCCTCGTAAAATGAGGTTTACCGCGATTGAAAAAACTGCTGCGTTTTTTCAATTTACTTTCGAAAGAACGCGGCTGCAGTCTAGATGCAGTTGAAAAAAAAAAAACCCACAAAACACCCTGTAGTCTAGATACACCCTGAGAGAGACCATAGCAAATGCTTCTCCTGCTACCAGGAAAACTAGAGGTTCTTTTTCAAGAGCCAGGTATTCTGCATGTGTGGAATACGTGTCCAGTGTGCACTCATGGAAGCATTTTCTACTCAGTGGTATCTGCCCCTGCCCCTCCCCTCCTCATGTGCATCGTAGGGGGATAAAGGGCAGAGCTGCCCCACCACACCCGGTTCCTTCTCTACCTCCCATGGTTTGTGTCGGCAACTTCTGGATTTACCTCCACTTCAGAGACTGCCCAGCAATACGAGAACTCGGTAGATGGGTAGCATGGCCTTGGGGATACACTGAGGAGGTGTAGGACATGCCATACAACCTCCTGGCTATTCCACCTGTTGGTGTTGGGATTCATAGCGATCCTGCGGAGGTAGAGGCTATTAAAGTCCACAAAACCCCTCTGGCAGACCCGGGCAAAGGCCAAAGGGGCAGGACCCAGCTACCAGGTATGAGTCGTGGTATTTGCACCCTGTTCCAGGATCCCCGGCGGTGCCATCAGCCAATTAAAGAGACTGCCAGGGCCACTAGAAGTTGAGCCCTAAAGACTAGGAGGCCAAGTGCTTTGACCTGCTGGGACGCATTCCCTCCTCCCCTTCGAACATCTCTGCCAGGATCTCAGACTCCTCGCCAGTCTTGGCAATGCACGCCCACTACCACTGATGTGTCTGTCAAGGATCTATCCTGTTGTAGGGCGACTTCCAGATGATCCTGGCCACCGCCACCCTGCAGCAGGCCTTGGATGCCATGGACTTTGCATTGGCTCCTCCCGGCCGGCGTAGGTAAGTTAAGGCAAACTGCTGGGGACCCGATTGCTCAAGAAGGATTGACAAGGCAATGAGATTCCTCAAAGATTCTACCCTCATATCCCTGGAAGGTCTAAACCAGGCCTCCACCCTATCACCAGCAGTTGTTCTTCCTGTACAGCGGCTTGAGACCCCAGGCCGTCCACAGAGGCCCTTGAGGAGACAGTGCACTGGAGGAGGTCTGGTTGGATGGAGTTGATGCAGACGTGTAACCAAGTGCCCAAGGACAGCCTTCCATTCATGTGTTGTTCTCAGCCCTCCCTTTCTTTCGGCAACAGTCAGGTTCACTTCCAACTGAAATATTTTGAACTAAGGTCCTGTAGCATAACACAGAAACGGACAGTATTTACCTGGGGTTGGCCAATGCCTGTTCAGTGGCTTTGTTACCCCTTGAATGGCTCTTTTCCCAGGACCGATGATCTGGGAACAGGTCTGGCAGGCTTTGTCACTTTTCAGTTCCCTAGTTCTTCTCCGGAACAGCGACAGGAAGAGAAGGGTGGACATTAGGACCCAGGGCTGCCCCAAATTTTTGGGTGCCCTACGCAACTACATATACTGCACGTGGGTAAGGATGGCCCCGGCGGAGAGACTCATAGGACAAGCTATGTCTGCACAGGGAGCATCAACCTGGATTGCCCAATGTGCTGGGTCGTATTACTGATTCGTAGGCACATGGCTGAATGTGTGCCTACTCCACCAAGCTGCAGTCTGCCTTTCTGGCCTCATAAGGAACCTGCCTGTTGAGGACATTTGCAGAACAATGACCCGGCTGTCCATACACACGTTCCTAAGACAACAGCGCTGATGCAAACAGGCTGAGACAATGCAAATTTGGGAAGATCCGTATTACAAACCATATTCACAGGCACCCCTGACACCTGCGCCGGAGGGTGCGGGGGGCTACTAACACAGTCATTTCAGAAGGAGAATCCCCACCAATGGAATATGTACCTGGACTGGCACACAAAGAAGAAGTTGTTGCTAGTCTGTGCAGTAACCGGTGGGGGAGTTTGAGATGTGTAGCCGGTGCACCTGTTCTACACGCCACCCACCCGCCCTCTGACTTCAGAGCCCTGGTGTGATGGGACCTCATAGTGGTGAAGGAGCTGGATATGATGGGGTGACACTGACCTTCTCAAAGCTCATGGAGAAGGGAAAGTTACACGTGCTTCCCCCATGGATACTACTGATTTAGAAGAGTCTCAGAAGTATGTGCATGGGACATGCATTCACCAAGCATGGAACATGTACATGACGCTATATCTCAAAGACATTCCCTTACTAAACAAGTTAGTTTCCTGGGGTTTAAGGGTAGAATTTTCAAAAACACTCAGCCCTGATCTACACTAGGACTTTATTTCAAAATAACCCCCCTTAGGTTGAATTTATAAGCAGAGCATCCACATGACCAAGCGAAAATAACGGGCTGCAGAATCTGAAATCTGTACACCTGCTTTTCAGCAGGAGTAATGCTAATTTCCAAATAGTTATTTTGAAATAATGGTAGTGTGGACACTCCGGTGCCACTATTTCAAAGTAATTACTTCTCAGAGTCATTCAAACTAATTACTCCCCTGTGCTTCCTGCAGCCCTACGTCCCAGGTAGCACGTTCACATTAACAGAGCCTGTCTCGGACTAATTGCAAGGCTTCCCCATAGTGTGGACGTGCAAGTTCGAATTTGTAAAATCGGGAGTTAAGTCAAATTTACTAATTTCAAAATACTTTCCTAGTGGTAGACATGGCCCAAGTGAAGTAAGTGCCTAATTCCCATTGGAAGTCAATGGGAGTTGGGTGCTTGACTCCTTTATACAATAAAGCCAAGATTTTCCCAAAGTGACTAGTGATTTTTGAGTGCAAGCTCATTTAATGCTTTATGAGGGCCTGGTCTTCAGGAAGGGCTGAACACCCGATCTGACACCATCAAACCCCTTTAAAAAAGTATAAATTGGGCATCATCGCTTTGGTAAATTATAAGTTCAGGGCCAGTTCAAAGACTACTGAAGTCAATGGAAAGACACCTCCTCCAGGGACTTTGGATCAGACCCCAGAATCTAACCCTACACACAACAAAGTTTTCTTTTTCTTTCCTTTCAGAGGGTAGGAAACAGCTGAAATAAAATGGAGGGGGGCCGGGTATCAGCAAGATATTCACATTTAAATAAAGCCCATTTTGCAGATGTTGGGGTTAAGGTGCATGGCAATCAATGCAGCTGCCATGTTTTGCGCTAATTGTCATCCCTGTTGTTCTTTTATATTCAGCCCACATGCTCGAAGAAGAAGTGAAGAGACAATTTCCCATCAGCTAATTATTATGTTGATGTTATTAATTTGGACTAAGGATAATAATAAGATAGTGCGCACCAAGAAAGAATTCATTATGCAATTAATTGCTCTGATTAGGGTCAACACATGAGATAAGGTTTACATAGCATTTAAGAAACAATTAGTTTTGATGGCTATTCTGCCGCCTAAGACATGGAAATCCAGGGTGTGAGTTTTACATTTCTCCCCCCAACCGCATTCATATGCTAAGTTCTCTGATAAACATCACTTGTTCAAAAGAAAATGGAAATCAGTGGAGTGAAGCAAAGCGGGGTAATGAGGTATTATTGATACAGTCTGTAAATGTTCCAATTATTCCTGCCTTTGGTTTGGAAATGATTTCGCAGCAACGCTGGAAAAATGGCTTGGACAAAGTCAGTTGGGATCTTTCAGTTGTTGCTGCTGTGTTTCCCCCTAATAGCCATGGTGAGGGCTTGATTATAGTCCTCATTCTGAATTTATTCTTGCTTTCCCTTTATGGTTGCCGTCTTTGGAGTGCTCTCCTGTAGCCCGGCATCCGTGATACGTGGAGCACCTGCTGCCTGTTCGTTGGCTCTCATTGAAACCGAACGTGTCCTTGCATCTTCCGTGTGTTGGTTCCCCTTTCCCCAGGATTCTGAACGAGGAAGCCAAGGCAACATGGTCTCATGAGGCATCACTCGTGCCGGACAGACTCTGCACCTCATGTGTGGGTTTAGCTGGCCTAATGCAGTTCCTACGGAAGTCAATGGGATGATTTTACCATTGACATCAATGGGAGCCCAGTTGGGTCAAAATGCTGAGGAAGGAGAGCGAAGGGATCCCAGCTAGTTCTGAGTCTCCCATGCTAGCACCGAAAGTGTTAATTGGAGCACGAGCTCAGTGAAGGTATCTAGCCATACCTGGAAGGTGGGCCAGCCCCATTGACTGAGGAGTTCCATATGGAGGAAGAGCTGGGGGGTTAGAACTATGGGAGGAAGGTGGATGTGGAAGGGGGAGGCAGGAACTCTGTCAGTCTCTCTCTGGTATGGGGGGGGGAGAGCCTGAGGAAGGGTTTAGCTGTGGACCAAGAGAGGGCTAAACTACCAAGCCTGAGGAAGACGAGTTACATTTTCACCCTGGGACTGAATGGGGGGATCCCAGTGAGCCCCACGTGAGGGCTGAGTTGAGAGAGGCTATGAAGAGGCCTGACAACAGGCTCAGTAGCAGAAGTGGGTCTGAGTATGGATAGACCTTGCCTGCTAACTGCAGGTTCCCTGCACTGGAACCCAGAGGCAGGTAGGAAAGCCCCACGGAGAGAATGAAGGGTGATGGGAGCCGCTGTAAGAACGTTATAAAGACCCCAGAATCTTGGCAAAAGGAAATTAGATTGTTACCCTTGAAGGGGCAGATTTGAAGAGGAGAGCTGTTAGTCAAGTCCTGAGTCTCTGATTCTCAGATCTCAGCTTCCACCCACTCACCTAAATAATTGGCTAGATTTTCAAAACACTCAGCACCTAACATTTCCCATTGATCTCTTCTGAAAAGCTGGCCAATTACTTAGCTGCCGTAATGGGAGTGAATTGCTGTTTGAAAATGTGGTCAAAACAATCCACGTCCTCGCTCCCCCACAGGCATCCCTTAGAATACACTTTTCATTGCATGGCCACGTACTCTATTGTAGCATCGTTCAGGATTGTCCTATGACTTAGAGCCCTGTGGACACCTCTCCAGAGAATGTACATAAACAAGTTGAACTAAGCCGTAGCAATTAGAACGGTGGAAATAGGTCTCTAAGATGCTACATCTGTGTATCTAAAGGCAAAGACTGCATGGCTGAGCACTGGTGTAACCAACTAACCAGTGGAACACATTGCCATGGGATGTTGTGATGACCAAAAGTGTACTTGTGTTAAAGAAAGAAATGGAGAAGTTCAATGAGGACAGGCCCATCCATGTATGAACCAAGATGAAAAGGGATGCGACTTCATGATCCCTAAACCCGACTCCCAGAAGCTGAGCAAAGAAAGAGATGGATCACTCTATCATTGTCCTATCCTTTACTCTGCCCCTGAAATCCTTTACTCTGCCCTTGAAGTCTCTTATGGCCTGTTGTGGGAGACAGGATACTGAGCCAGCAGGGCTACTCTTAAGCTCTGAAGAATAACCAACCCTGTAGACTCCTGCTTTGCCTCTCTGGATAGCTGAGCAGGTGGACGGGGAGTTGGCAGAGTGTTGGCTCTCCCCTTCAGTCCCCAACCAGCCCAGCTGAGCTAGCTTTCAAGGCGCCATAAATTGTTGCTGTTGTGGACCCGTATTTAATTACAACCCCCTTCCTGGAGCAAGAGGGAACTGTACTGTTCTCCCTTATGCAGCCTGGTCCACTCTTGCTGTTTTAGCACATGCCTCCCAGCATTGGGCATCTTCCTTAAGGCTCCAGGAGTCAAGTGCGTACATGAAAATCCTGCTTGCTTTTTGTCTCAAGGCCTGACACAGTGTTGTAACCCTTGGGCCTGGCAATGCTGGGTAGGGGCTAGACGGCACTTTTAGGTGCAGCTTTGAGCACAGGGCAGCGTGTAAGTTGCCCCACACGGGAGTGGCATGCAGTGGTACTGTGAATCCATGGGAGGTGGGGTTCGTTCCCGGCCTAGTACAGGCGCGCAGTCTGACTCTCAATCTGGCACATCAGGACTAATTCGAGTGTAGCCAGCTCCTTCCGCTTCAAATGTTTGTTGGGGTTTCAACCAAGTGGCGGCGGCCATCCCTGTCTGGAACTCTGGGCACAGAGATATCCCTGGCGTTACCGCAGAATCTGGACCTTTGAATTAACCAGTGATTTCCTCAGGCCCGTTAACATCAATGGCGCTATGCTCATTTACACCAGCTGGTCCCTTAGGCCTCGCACAATTCCACATGCATAAAAAGTTAAATTAAGTTCCTCCCCCTCTTATCTCCCCCAACCCCGCCCAATCACAGCGCTCTGTTGCCTGGGGAGAATTTAATGGGGTGATTGGCTTGTTTGTTCTTTAATTTCAAGGTGACTTACTGTCTGTGTTTCCATAATGAGATGTGGACGCCTTCCGTCAAGAGCTTTTATTAGTGGCAAAAGATAGGCAGCAATCAATTTTTTTTTTTTTTTTTTTTTTAATGGGGTCAGCTTGGAAATGGTGCTTTTTATGAGTAAAAAAAAAGGAGGAATTGGAAGGAGTAACCGGAAGTGGGACTGGAGCATGCATGGCTATTAAAGAGTAGCACTTAAGTCCGGGCCAACCCCCATTAGGGAACTGTACCAAGGAGTCCATGTGCAGATGTAGTGGCTCTCTGTAGACAGGCCCTCAGCCAAAGCCCAATGAGAGCAGGGTCCATGGATGGGAGGAATCCTAGTGCTGGAAGAGACCTCAGGAGTCATTGAGTCCAACTCCCTGCCCAAAGCAGGACCAACCCCAACTCAATCATCCCAGCCAGGCCTTTGTCAAGCTGGGACTCAAAAACCTCTAGGGATGGAGATTCCACCCCCTCCCTAGGGAACCCAACCCAGTGCTTCACCACCCTCCTAATAGTTTTACCCAATATCCAACCTAGACCTCTCCCTTGAGACCGTTGCTCCTTGTTCTGCCATCTGTTACCCCTGAGAACAGCCTCTCTCCATCCTCTCTCGAACCCCCCTTCAGGAAGTTGAAGGCTTCTATCAAATCCCCCCTCACTCTTCTCTTCTGCAGACTGAACAAACCCAAATCCCTCAGCCTCTCCTCGTAGGTCATGTGCTCCAGCCCCCTCATCATTTGTGTTGCCCTCCGCTGGCCCCTCTCCAATGCGTCCACATCCTTTCTGTAATGGGGGCCCCAGAACTGGACGCAATACTCCAGATGTGGCCTCACCAATGCTGAATAAAGGGGAATAATCACTTCTCTGGATCTGACAGCAATGCTCCTCCTAATGCTACCTAGTATACCGATAGCCTGCTTGGCTATAAAGGTGCCCTGTTGACTCATGCTAGACCAGACTAACACGGCTACATCTCTATTACTGTTGACTCATATCCAGCTTCCGGCTCCTACTGAGTCGAATGGGTCTGCTATGCCACAGAGGTCAGTCCAGAGCTGGGCAGAAGATGGCACTCGTCTGAAGCAAAGCGGCCCAGCAGCTCTCAACCCCACACCCCAGCAATCCCCCAGAGTACGTCTCAGGCCAGAGACCAGCTGACGAGAAGGGCGGCAGAGGGTGGGGCTTTCAGATCCATTACAGCCCAGTCTGCTACCTCTCTGCTTGTGTTAGCCCAGTGGGATTAACAACCCAACAGGCCTCCTCTTTAGGGACTGGCAGGCCTACGCGAAAGCAAGGACTAAATCGTCCCTGAAAATTCAGCTACCACCAGATTCCCGGGGTTGGCAGACACCATCTGAGCGTGATGTCCCATGCTGTGCGGTTGTAACATTGTACCTCTCTCCGGAGCTGCTGCTGCCTGCTTAATGATGCCAGGAATGCATGCAGTTAAAGTGCGAGAGACTGACTTTCCACACGGTGCTGTGTCAGCGATTCCCTCCCAGCAGTAGCTGTGTGTCTTGCACCTCCTGAGCACCAAATTCCTCCTTTGCCTCCCCTGGCATTGGGTTGAAGGAAGAAGGGGGTAATAGCTTTGTTAGAAGGAAGTAGCAAATTATCACCCCATAATCCCAGTCTGGCTTCTCCCCATGCCTGTGTTGGCTCAGACGACCTGCGATCACTTAACCCATTCCCTCCCCCTCCCCAATGCCTTCTCCTGGGAGAAAGTAGGTGAATTCCTTACTCTTACACCCCTGCATCTCACCACTGGTGAAAAAACCAGTCTCTTTGATTAAGTGAGCAAAATGAAAAAAAAAAAAAACCCTCCAAAAATTGATTTAGGATCAACCTAAACTGAGTATTTTTTTCTTTTCTTCCAGTGTTTGGGTTGAGTGATGAAGTGGTTTTCTTTTTTTGTTCTCTATGCTGGTCTGTTTGGGTTTAAAAACGAAATAAAGTTGGTTTTGTCAATAAAATTCAAAACCATTTAGGAAACATCCAACTAAAGAAGTCATTTGTTTTTCAGTCTGTCTCGCTGACATTTCAAAAACAAATCGAGGAGCTGAATTTCACCTGACTTCATAACTAGTTTTGGCCAACTTACAACTGCACTTTTTTTCCTTTTTGGCAAATAAGCTATTTTGTCCCTCCTCTGCCCCCCCCAAAAAACCCCAAACACTTCAGTTCTCCCTCCTTCCCCTTGCTCAGGTCCATAGCCAAGATCTAGCTCTGTTCTAACTCAGAATTGCGTTCTGCCACATGTACATTCAACTCCTTGGAGGAGGGGGGTAAGATATTGTACAAAATGGGTAAAGGGCGCAGAGTCAGGCTGTCTGTGTTAATTGAGCATGTATTATATAAAAAAGAGTGATTCTGCATTCTTAATTCATCTAGTGCTCCCAGTGCAGTCCATTCCAACTACTGATGAGCATCAATCAAAACCCAGGGGCATCGCCTCCATCTTCAACATGTGTATAGGTGGACTCGGAGTGCTGCAGGGACGTAGCTTAACACAAGTCAAGATGTGAGGGAAGAGAGTACAACAGTGACTGATTTCATTTTGAAATCTGTGATTAATGCATTTCTCAGTTGTCAATTATGTACCAATATACTGACTCTCTTAAATAGCATTCAATGGTTGGTCGCTGCTGCAGTGGAGATATGTCAGCAGGATTGGTATCTGTTGTTCTGCCAGTGTCTGGGGCTGCTTTGAGTTCATATGTCCTCGGGGAAAAAATTGTTCTCTTTGGCCTCTGAGGAAAGGACAAGAAGCAATGGGCTTAAATTGTGGCAGGGGAGGTTTAGGTTGGACATTAGGAAAAACTTCCTAACTGTCAGGGTGGTTAAACACTGGAATAAGTTGCCTAGGGAAGTTGTGGAATCTCCATCACTGGAGATATTTAAGAGCAGGTTAGACAGACACCTGACAGGGAGATGGTGTTTGGTCCTGCCATGAGAGCAAGGGACTGGACTTGATGACTTCTCGGGGTCCCTTCCAGCTCTAGTGTTCTATGATTCTGTGTGGGGCTTTTTACTCTGATGATGAGCTTTGAGAGTTTGTGGAGTTGCATGATTGCCAGATTTGGGGATTCAGGAAAGATTTATTTTAGGATAGGATCCTCATTGATAAGGGTTGCGGTTATTCGATACTTGTATGGGTTTCAGTGTTGGGTGGTAGGGGTGTACAGTCAGCGGAGGTTTTATTTCTGTACTGAAGCAAATTCTTTTGGTGGCATTTGTGTGGCCCATTTCATGATGCAATTTACTTCTCTGCTTGAGTGTCCTTGTTAGGCACAGGCAGTTTTAAGTGTATATACCCCCAGACGTTTTCTTAGGCATCTTTTCTGTGGTATCTGAATGCCTGACTGTAGACAACAGATCTCTTGGTGGGTTTGAGATGGCTACTGGTTCTGTGATGGTAGGTGTGGTAATTTGTGTGTTTCTTGCATATAGGTGCCTATAGGCAGGGCTCGACAAATCGCTGTTTCTATTCGCCCGGGGCGAGTAGATTTCAGCCGGTCGCCCCGTTCACCGGCGGCGCGCGCATGCGCAAAGCGAGTCTTGAACATGTGCAGTGCGGGGCTGGCAAGTAGATTTCACCGCTGTTTGTCAAGCCCTGCCTATAGGGTTCCATTGTTGAAGCTGACCATGGTGTGTACGAAGTTGATGCTACTGTGGGTGTGTTCCGCGGGGGAGTTTAATGGACTGGTGGGTGGGTATCAAAGCTGAGGTGGAAATCTGAGGAAGTTTACCATGTATCCAGAGGAGGAAAATATTGGTGGCAAAACTCACACATATCATTGGTGTTGTGGAGAGTTTACAGTGTACAAATACCATCAAACATCCATTTACATAGGCATAAAGATTTATTGCTTAAAAGGGGGGAAAAGACTTGACTGGGAATTTTTAATAGCCCGCTTGTTTTTTGTATCTACCCTGCACTTTAACTGCTTGGGAAATATGAGGCAATAACAAATGAAGATAGATAACCTAGCGGGAACAAATGCACAATAGAATAGTTCAGCCAAACTTTGTTTTTCAAGCAGCTACAGAAAAAGCCTCTAAACTTAATATGACCTAGAAACTGCAAATTATCCACTACTCCCAGCAGCCTTAATTAGTGGGCGAAACTGAGCGTTTTACCACAACCTTCAAATCATCTCTTTTTGAATTCACTCTTTGCTTCTAAGTCTCCCGAGTTTCCCCACGAGTTTTGCTTGTCTCATTTCATACAGTTAATGAAACAACTCAATCAAGGAGCCGACTTCGTACGTGAGCAGATTTCGCCTGAATTCTGAAAGGCTGCCCATGAAAAGATCTGTCCTCGTCTTTGTCTTCCTCCTTTTAAAACTGGGAAGTGGATTGTCTTTTACTAAACACGCTGCTTGTCAGGTGTGAAAGACTGTGTCCTGCTTTTTCCTCCAAGGGTTGCCTTCCGTCTGACACCTCTATAGAGAGTAGTTATGTAATACGTGAGCCGCACATGATTCAAAGCTAATGACCACCAGGGTTTCCTTGCTCACACGCTGCCCTGCCTTGTGTGTCGTGGGATCTTGCTTCGTGCCCCGTGTCAGATCTTGTGACTAAGACACAATTTGCACTTGGAAATTGATTCACGATCCGAAACACATGTCCACGTATGTATCTGTACATCAGATGACACCAAAACCAGAGAGCAAGACCATTAGCCTGGGGAAGAAGCAGATCATCCCTAGCACACATTTGGGTTCAGATCAGATCTGCCAATTTGTTTTTTATTGAATTGATCCCAACTGTGTGATTGTTTACTCTGTGAAAAAGACAGACCATTAAATGGTGCACCCAGCTTGGTCAGCGGGGCTTGCGTTTCACTGTGTCCCTCTAGAGATCCCAGCTGATTGGAGGCAATGGGAGGTTTCCTAATGTGACGGACCCAGTCTCAGTCTCATGGTAAGTTACTATATGGGCTTCAATTGGACCAAATAAATCACCACCAATTTACTGCAGGGAGTGTCCCCCTCCGAGGAGGGAATGGGCCACTATCTCTCCTGGTTATAGGTAAGGTTGCCAGATGGTTTAACAAAAAATAACGAACACACACACACAAAAGGAAAAAATTCTGTTGAGCAAAAAAAAAGGGGGGGGGAGACCAAATTTGTTGAGCAAAAAAAACCCCACACCAGCATGGCCCCTTTAAGAAACACTTTACTTTGGAGGCTTTTTGGCCCTAACAGGCTGCTAGCGGCCGCCCACCATCTTGCCTCCCTGCGCCGGGAAAAAATTCCTCCTGGCTGGGAGAAAAAATCAGAAAATACCGGACATTTTAGGTGTCTGGTATTTTCTAAATTTTTTTACCAGACACGAGGCAAAAATACCAGACACCTGGCAACCCTAGTTATAGGCTAAACTTAAGCAGAGGTTAGACAGGTCAGGAAGCTCAGTCTCGTAGGCCCGAAGGAAAAGGTAAGAACCACAGGAAACAACCCACACCTGAGTCCCATTTCAGGGTTGCCTACCCCCAGGAAGGGTGTGGCATCCACAGTTGTTTGTCCCGGGCCCAGTCCCAGCCCTGCTAGGCCTTTATTCAAGGAGCTAGCACACGATATACACCCAGTCATACTCGGCCGCTACAGCCCTGGGCTGTTCCCCACCCTGTGTGACTCACTCACACCCCTCTCAGGTACACACTTAACAGGGGCTGATCACGGTGCCCCTCTGCAAGTGTCTCCAAGTTTGTTCCCCACTCAGAGAGAATGGTGCCTCCAGGGCCTCCCCTACTTGAGACAACTTCCCCAGCCAGCCTCACACTCTGCTCTCCTTGAGCTCGGCCTGCGCTGACTGCTGCTCTGCTTTGCAGCTCCCTTTGTAGGCCTTCCTGGCCCCTGATTGGCCGGCTACTCTGCTGCCGCTCTTGCTTGCTTGGAAGACCTCTCTATGGTTTCTCTGGGATGGGGTGAGGCTGGACCACACTGCCACATATCTACTGATCATTTATTAACCCTTTATAAACTAGATACATGAGTACTTTGACTGGTTAGAGAAACAAGATCACTCATTCTTCTTAGCTGTTCTTCACAATGATGCACGTGGTTTCCCCTTGTTTCCATCCAACAAAGGTAGCCACCCTCTGAGACCTAGGTCAACGAAGTGACAGAGAGCTACTGGCTAAGCACAGAAAGGTCTATAAGCCTCTGTTAAGTATTTATAAAATAAGGAACTCTTTACTAGGGATGTGAAGGACTAGTTGACTAGTCCTAGCCCTGAGGCTGTTGCTGCACTTCAAAGGCAGAGGCACCCTATCGACTAACCGAAAAGTCAATGCAAAATGAATCGGCTATTTGATTAGTCAATTAGTCGATATTTAACATCCTTAGTCTTTACCCACCAAGGCCTCATTTTGTAAGTGTCTGTGTCTAGCTGATTTCTTGCTCCCTAATATTCAAAACTCAAAGATGCTTTGCTCTCCCTGAAAATCTCCACGAGCAAGAGAACTTAGGAGGCATGAATATACACTCCGATGAAATCATTTCGCCACACCTGGGTGTTCTTTAAATGCGTGCCCGTGTCCCTGGCAAGAGAGTAAAGAACGTGGATTGTTACTGTACCAACACCGCCACCTAGTGCTTACTGCAAATTTGTGCGACTTCATTCCTTTACCCTGTTAAATGTGTGCCGAACCGACAGGACTAAAGAACCCCCATAAGACCTTTTCTCAGCACCGGCGTTGTGAGGAGACATATTTTTCTGCGTTATTCAATTGACACGCCCTTTTCCTCCCTTTTTGAAATGAGAAACTGTTACAGTGTCTATCTTTTGTCAGCTCATTGAAGGATTAATGTGACCTGCCAAAGCCAATTGGTTGCTGCTCCGGGAGTGGGCCACAATTAAAGATGAGTCCCAGGAGGGAGGGGATAAAGGCAGTTTGTGTGGCATAGAAAAAAAAAAAGACTGTAAACATAGACACTAGTGTGCTGTGCCAACGTTGTGAGAAGCTCCGTGAGGTACTCCTATTTAGACTATTAACCGGTCAGTGTGGGTTGACTGATGATTTATATTTGTTGGCGAGACACACAGGAGGCTGATGCATGGCTAGTAAGGCTAAAAAAACCCCAGCTGATCACCTGATATGGGAATGCAAAGAAAAGCTCTTCATGAGCAAATGTGATGCTTTACAGTGCTGGACAGTGCTATGAGGGGTTTAGGGAGTGTTGGAAAGCGGGTGACACTTAAAAACCCCTCTGCTGGGTTGTTTTAAGGAACAGAGCAGGGTAAGAGAGTGTAGGGGCAATAGTGTCTGGGGGGTGCTTATAGACTCAGTTCATGCATCTGCTTCACCGTAAAGCAAACGAAGAAGAAAGGGGCTGTAGGAAGAAAATGTGTATTTGTTCTCACCAAACTAAGTGATTGGGTAACAAAATGGTAAATGAAATTTAATGTTGATAAACGTAGAGTAATGCACATTGGAAAAAATAATCCCAACTGTACATACAATATCCTGGGGACTAATTTAGCTACAACTACTCAAGAGAGAGGTCTTGGAGTCAGTGTGGATAGTTCTCTGAAAACATCCACTCAGTGTGCAGCGGCAGTCAAAAAAGCAAAGAGAATATTAGGAGTCATTTAAAAAGGGATAGAGAATAAGACAGAGAACATCTTATTGCCGCTATATAAATCCATGGTACGCCCACATCTTGAATACTGCGTACAGATATGGTCGCCTCAGCTGAAAAAAAGATACCTTGGCATTGGAAAAGGTTCAGAAAACAGCAACAAAAATGATGAGGGGTTTGGAATGGGTCCCATATGAAGAGAGATTAAAAAGACTGGGACTTTTCAGCTTAGAAAAGAGGAGACTAAGGGGCGATATGATAGAGGTCTATAAAATCATGACAGGTGTGAAAAAAGTGAATAAGGAAAGTTATTTACTTATTCCCACAATATAAGAAGTGGGGGTCAAATGAAATTAATAGGCAGCAGGTTTAAAACAAAGAAAAGGAAGTTTTTCTTAATTCAGCACAGTCAACCTGTGGAACTCCTTGCCAGAGTATGTGGTGAAGACCAGGACTTTAACAGGGTTCAGAAAAGAGCTAGATAGATTCATGGAGGTTAGGTCCATCAGCGGCTATTAGGATGGGTAGGAATGGTGTCCCTAGCCTCTGTTTGTCTGCAAATGGATGACAGGAGAAGGACCATGTGAGGATTACCTGTTCCGTTCACTCCCTCTGGGGCATCTGGCATTGGCCGCTGTGGGCAGACAGGACACTGGGCTGGATGGACCTTTGGTCTGACCCAGTCTGGCCGTTCTTATGTTCTCTAGAACTAGAGGATGGAGAGCCTGGAAAGGTTGAGGAGGAAGCCTGGGGGAACTCATCCTCTGAGTTACAACGTTACGAGGCCAGGAGAGAGACAGACCAGTCACTGGGCTGTAGTAGTGAGGAGCCCTGACAAAAGGGCAGGATCTAGATGTCTGGGGAGAGACTCTGGGGAACTATTTCAGAGGGCTGAGAAGTCAGACCTGAGGAGGGCATAAGGGGGCTTACATTTATATTTTTGATTCAGGATTTATTAGGAGGCTGTGTGGGGGAGGTGAGGGGAGGCAGTTGTGAGTAATAAAGCCTGCTTCCTCTTTGGACTTGTGTACACAAAATCCAAATTTGTCTGTTGGTGACTTCACCACGGTGCTCATTCCTTGGGCCAATCCCGGGGGGTTGGTCTAGTGGGGTGTTTTGGAGGTGCATGCATCTGCTTCACCATATCTGGTTCTCTGCATGCATCTGGTTCTCCTTGCTGCAGCTGTGGGTCTGGGCCCTGCATCAGTAGAGACACATTCAGTTCCCTTCTAACTTGCTGTGATCCAGGATTTGAACCCACATCTACAGAGATTACCTCAAATACCCATTCGATGTCCAGATGGCTGGATATCACCCATGTGACAAAAGGGCACATAAAGACCTAAGTTGGCTGTGTGGTACAGGCAGTGCCCTTACTGAACAGAACAGTGCTCTGTCAGATGAAAGCACCACGAGAGACAGCCGTGATGCCACAAAAACAAAAATGGAAGCCCAAAGTTTGAAACGAAGTCATTTTGTACTGAAAAAAAAGAAAGAGTTTGATTACAAAAACATCAACAGAGATTTAATTTTTTTTTAAAAAAGTCAAGCAGGTACAGAAAATTGATATAAGAATTTATGGAAAATATCTATATCTATCTATCTATCTATCTATCTATCTATCTATCTATTTGGTGACTCTGGCTCTCACTGGGAAGTTTCATATGACAAATATCACCAAGGTCTATCTGGGACTCAAAATGCCAAGATTGGCTTAAAAATTATTTGTTTTGTTAGTTGGGTTCACCACAGTCCCGGGTTTTGTTGTGGGATTGTCGTGCTTTCGTCTACTCGCATCCTAGTTGGAAAAAACCATAGATTCATAGAACACTAGAACTGGAAGGGACCTTGAGAGGGCATCAAGTCCAGTCCCCACCCTCATGGCAGGACCCAGCACCATTTAGATCATCTCTGACAGGTGTCCGTCTAACTTCTCTTCAAGATCTCCAGAGATGGAGATTCCACAATCCCCCCAGGCAATTTATTCCAGTGTTTCACCACCCTGACAGCTAGGAAGTTTTTCTTAATGTCCAACCTAAACCTCCCTTGTTTCAATGTCAGCTCATTGCTGCTTGTCCTGTCGTCAGAGGCCAAGGAGAACAATTTTTCTCCCTCCTCCTTGTGACACTCTTTTAGCTGCTTGAAAGCTGCTCTTCTGTCCCCTCTGTCTTCTCTTTTCCAGACTAAACAAACCCAATTCTTTCAGTCTTCCCACATGGGTCATGTTTTCTAGACCGCTAAATCATTCTTGTTGCTCTTCTCTGGGCCTCCTCCAGTTTCTCCACATCCTTCTTGAAATGTGGTGCCCAGAACTGGACACAAGACTCCAATAAGGCCTAATCAGCGCAGCGTAGAGCGGAGGAATGACTTCTCGTGTCTTGCTCACAACACTCCCAGAATCACTTGTGCTTTTTTTGCAACAGCGTCTCACTGTTGACTCATATTTAGCTTGTGGTCCACTCTGACCCCTGGCTCATTCCTCACAGTGAACTTGCTGCCTTGAACTTTCCAATGTGTGTCAGTGGTGCTCATGGAAAAGGGCAGGGCTAGGGCAGCAGTTTCACATGAGCGCTGCTCTTCCATCCAGACATGAGCAGCCCTTCCTTGTGCGCTCCCTTGGGCCACCGTGGGAGCTGCCACCACCAGCAGGGGCACAGTCAATGCTGTCCTCCCCGCTGCCCTCTCCGGTTCGGCCCCAGTGCCCCCAGCAATAAGTAGGGAGGGTTGGAAGGAGAAGGGGTCAACCTGAATGGCAGTGAGGTGGCCCGGGCTGGTTCTCCTTGCCACGGCTGTGGGTCTCGGCCCTTCATCAGTACCTGAACCAGACTAGATGCAGCTTCACTGTTGTCATCCAGGCACTGGGTGGGGGGCTGTCTGCATAGGAGAGCCAGTGGGGAAAGGGGAGGAGAGAAGCCCTGGTGTGACTCATTGGGGAGGTGTGGCAAAGGCGGCTGACTATAAAAGGGGGGCATGCAGGCCAGACTGTTGGAAGAGTCTGGTCATGGGGGGGGTGTTCATTTTCAGGATAATTCCAAGGAGATTTTTTAAGAAGGCCTAAGGGAACTGGGCACCTATGTGATTTGAGCACCTAACCCCCTTAGGCTCCTTTGAAAATCCCAGCCACCTGAGTTTCTCAATATGAAAATGTTGGCTTTCAGAATAAGATTTTATGCTTTAAAAGAAATCAATAACTGGATAACCTAAAAAGACTGGGACTTTTCAGATTAGAAAAGAGGAGACGAAGGGGGGTAGGATAGAGGTCTATAAAACCATGACTGGTGTGGAGAAAGTGAATAAGGAAAAGTGATTTACTTGTTCCCATAAGAACTAGGGGTTACCAAGGGCACATCTAGACTTGCTTTCACTTTCGAAAGAAGATATGCAAATGTGGCACGAATTTGCATATCTTCTTCCGATTGCTTATTTGAAAGAGGTTCTTTCGAAAAAAGAAAGTAGTCTAGATGTGGTTCTTCCAAGAAAAAAACCCTTTTTTGAAAGAACTGTTCTTCCTAAAAAAATGAGGTTTACACGGTTCTTTCGAAAAAGGGGTTTTTTTCTTGAAAGAACCGCGTCTAGACTACTTTTTTCTAAAGAACCTCTTTCAAAAAAGGAATCGGAAGAAGATATGCAAATTTGTGCTGAATTTGCATATCTTCTTTCAAAAGTGAAAGCAAGTCTAGACATGCCCGAAATGAAATTAATAGGTAGCAGGTTGAAAACAAACAAAAAGGAAGTTTTTCTTCATGCAGCGCACAACCTGTGGAACTCCTTGCCAGAGGATGTTGTGAAGGCCAGGACTTTAAAAGGATTCAGAAAAGAGCTAGATAAATTCATGGAGGATAGGTCCATCAATGGCTATTAGCCAATATGGATAGGAATGGCATCCCTACCTCTGTTTGCCAGAGGCTGGGAATGGGTGACAGGGGAGGGATAACATGATGATTGCCTGTTCTGTTCACTCCCTCTGGGGCACCTGGCATTGGCCACTGTCAGCAGACAGGATCTTGGACTAGCTGAGCCTTGGGTCTGACCCAGTTTAGCCGCTCTGATGTTCTCACTGAAATGCTGTTTCCTCTCCTGTGTGCACACAAAGAGGAGCAAATCCTGAGGAGAAATGAAATAGGCTGCTAATGCAGCTGTGAGAGAGAGAATTCCCATGGAATTCCTGTCTGCCCCTGCCTATGGAAATGTTAGTAAGAGCAGATAAGGCTAGCGGAGGAATCACAAAGGTCTGAATAACGTATCTGCCCATGAGAGGGTGCTGCTGCCCCATCGCAGAGGAGAAGTGAGCGTTAGGAGGAAAAGAGAAATGCAAATAGGTGATTTCATTCCAAGTGTCTCAGTACAGATTTCATCTGAAATTCAGTAAAGTCACTGCTCCTCCCTTACTTGCTCATTCTTAAAACCTCCCTCGTTCCTGGTATGAAACGCCCTGGCCTGGGCTCGAACGGAGGTGGGGATTTGGAGCAACTCACGAGGGACGGCCGGGGTGTGGTTCTGAATGTACAAACCTAACACCTGGTGGAAGAGAGCAGAGGGGAAGGGCACCCAGCATGCTCCATGACCGGTCACGCTCCTCTGGGTCGTCCTAGTGAACCGGCTCCCTCGTGCCTTCACAAGGGTACGTGCACCTCTGCTATTTCACTGGTGGCTGGCCACGGTGCTGGGTGTGAATGGAGCCAGGCCAAATCCCAGGCAGTATTCTGTGGGGAGTTTCCACCCCAGGGAAGCAGTCAGATGTCCCCTTGGTTCTCTGAAGGGACAGGGCTAAGACTTTCTGACTAGATGGTGTGCAGGTGAAGGCAGGCTGCAGTGGAGAGTACACCCCTCACTATGGAGAGCTGGAGAACTGAGGCACGACACCTGGTGGCAACTGCAGGGCATGGCTGGCTCAATGAAGGAGAAGACCCTGGATGGCTAAGAAGAAGGGGAAGAAAGCACAGCGGGAGTTGGCCTTGGGATCTTCTCAGAGAAGGAAAAAGTCAAAGGAACCTGGAAGGAGTCCCTGTAGGGTTCCTGGACTGGAGCCCAGCGTGGGGGGGGCCTGCCCTCCATTGAGAGAGGGCATAATCTCCCCCCGCTTCCCCACACAAACGCCGATTCAAGGTCTGAGGACTACTGAAACCCAGACAGAAGGGGGATCAGAACGACTGGGCCCGGAGTCAGGGCCTGACACGTGGTCATTCTGTGGGCAGACTGGTTACCCCAGAAGTGGGGAAGGGGACGCTAAAGGACCTGGATGGGGGGCTGCCCCAAGAAGAGGCACCCTCTCACAGGGCTACAGCTGGCAGGGCAGGAGCTAATGGAGGAAGAGGACCTGCTGCAGCACCCCAAGCCACGCGGAGGTGCTCCTGTCCGTGCGTCACTCCTACACCCAGCAGCTTCCCGCGAGGCTCTTGGGGTGGAATTAACTCAAGAGTCTAACGTCAGGCTCTTCCTTGCCAAAATCGTGGCCCGATTTCGGGGGCCACCCCCTACCAATAGCCCGTCTCCTGCCTCCCTCACACCGAGCATGCCCCCGGGAAAGGAGGGCTTGTCGGGGCCTTCTGAGCAGCGTGCCCATGGCTGTGGGCGAAGCCACACAAGTTTCAGCACAGGTCCCACTCTGAGGTGAAAAGGGCCTGGGGATGGAGACGGGGCTTTGAGGTCTCTTGGAGGGGCAGCACGCAGACCCACCCCTGAGGGAAGGGCGCCGGGCTAACATGGCTTCCCTAGGGGGTCCTGTCACAACCGTGGTAGCACTGGGGCCTAACTGAGAGCAGCCAGCGTGGGTAACGCTGTCTGCAGTTTCCACAGGGCATCCCCTCTCCGCTCCCTGACGTGCCTTCCCTCCTCATGACACGCCCTGTCAAGCGGGGCTTGGTGCTGTGCAAGGCCACTCGGGAAGCCGAATGACCATGACCATGACCACATGCCAGGTCTTTGGCTCCGACTCTGGGCCCAGTAGTTCGGATACCCCCTTCTCTCTGGGTGCTGGGGAAAGACTCTCCGGAGGAGCAAAGAGTCCTTTCTGGGCTCTCTACGTTACCACAGCAGCACCCAGGACATGGAGGTGGTGGATCCCCACCCTTTAAATTCCTTAGCAGCCCCTCTAGGTGCAGCTACTATAATCTTCCAGACAGGCCTGGATCCAAGAGGTCTCTCTTTGCACTCCTGGGGGATCCGAGCACTCTGGGGGATCCACTAGGTCTTCGTCACCTGAAGACCTAGAAACTGCATGGACAGGCTCTGAAAACACTAGGCCCATCAGCTTCTGTTGGCATACCCTTGCGGGGACCTGGCAGGGTGAGTGTGTTCGGTCTCCTCCCAGCCTGGCTGAAAAGCAGAGATGCCCTTGTGGCAGAGGGGGCAGGGACATTAGACATGAGTTTCGTTGGACGTTAAACATTTTTCAGCCCACCCTCATCTCCACGTGAGGGTCATTGCCATTTGGCTGGTCTCTGTCCGGGGGGATCAGTGCTTTGTGAACAGCGGGGGGCTGACCTATCCCTGTGTCAGGCTCTACTTGCCTCGGCTGGTAAAGGAGATGGGAGGCTGAAGAGCGGCTTGCTGGGTAAAGAAGCGTGAACCTCAGGCTTCTAAAGTGAACAGAACCAAACCACCAGCAGAGAAGGCCTGCGGGTTGGCGCTCCACCCTAGTGGGAAAACCTTGGGGAATCACAGGGAGCACATTGGAAGGGGAGCGTGTCGACGGTTGGGTGGAGACCCAATAGGGATACATGCAACCCCCGACTTACAACCCCCCTCATTTAGAACCATTTTTTTCATGCAAGAGAGCTCCTAAAAAACCCAATTTACGTCCGCAGCTTGTATTCACGACGGTATACGACGCAGACTCCACACGTCATCCCAAAACAGGAAACGCACAAGGCCAGTCCGACTCACCAGTCTGCGGCTGCGGCTGCTGCTTGACCTGCGCGCATCTCCGCCCCATCGGTCTTCACTTTTTAGTTATTTTTGTGCATTATTTGAACATTATTTAGTTTAGTTTTCCTCCATTTCTGTAGTCAATTTTGGTATTTTTAGGGCATGAAATGGGTTTCCAGGAACAGAACCGCCATTTATAACATTGGGCCTGTGGGAAAGAAGGGTTCGACTTATGACAGCTCGACTTACAATGGTTCTTCAGGTCGTAAATGCAGGGGGTCACCTGTATCTATAGCATGGGCAGCAGCAGAATCCTTCTGAGGCAGACACGTTCTTGGACAGGAGCACGCTCAAGTGGTCAACTTAGTGGGTCACCTGCTGGCTAACTCAACCCTGGGAGAGCGATCTCCACAGAGTTGATCTCCCGAAAGTGTAGACAAGGCCTTAGCCTGGGCCAGGTGTCAGGACCTGGGCTGCCAGCTCTGATGGATGTCGAGCTGCGTGTGTGCTCATGGGGCCCATAAACGCACCTCCGTGGAAAGAGGAGAGAAAGTGGAACATGGAGGAAAAGTTGATTCCCTCAGCTACGGAGGTGGCCCATTGATTTCCATGAGAGTGGGGAAACCCAGGCAGAGGTAGGCTCTGACGTTGAGTGGGGACGGGCCTTGCAGCAGTGCAGCAAGCACATCCCAAAAGAGCCCAGAGCTCTGCAGCACTGTGCCAAGCCCCAGGGAGACAGGTTGGGAGCATTGCTTGCAATCCATCGCCCTCTCCGGGCCGGTGGCGAGCGACCACTCCGCTGCTTGCGTTGGAAACTGGATTGCTTGGAACTGTGATCAAGGACCCTCTTCAACTGGAGAAGGTGTCCAGAATGCCAAGCAGCAAGCGGCCTAGTCCCTGGAGGCTGGATTAACTATTCCTTACAGGAATGGTCAAGTCCGGGGGTCAAAGACGGGATCCTGCTTTTGAGCAGCAGCCAAAGCTAATGGGAAAGATCCCAGGAGGAGCGTCCACGTGCAGCTGCTTTGAATTGCCCTTGTTTTGGCAAAGTGACGGGGCGGCGTGACTATTTCAGCAAATGTTACCGCGGTGGAGAAAGCAGCACTGCTTAACTTGCATGGCCTTCGCTCAATGGAATCTCGAAATGGAACTCAATTAATGGGGCGCTGCCGGGCGTGCCCGAGGCAAAAGGAATACATTTGCCAACTGCAGTCCAAGCAGCAAGAGGCCGGATAGCTGAGGCAGGCTTTCAGAAGAGAATGCAGAACAGTCAAACACACTCGTTACAGGCCAGATTGGGAGCCCAAGGGGATTACTTGTATGAGCAACTGCTTCTCGGGGTGAGTAAGAAGGCCTAATTGTGGACTTACCTGTTCTGTGTGGGTGGACAGGCGAATTTCTTCATGTACTGTAATGGATTAGAAAGAGTAAAGGATTGTTAGGAGATAAACCTAGAAATGTACAGGACACTAATTTGTTAGAATTTCCCCCCTTCCAACAATGCAACTGCATCCCCCGTTAAAAACATACATCGGGGGGGATCTTTTCCTGGGTCACTCATGGCTTCTTTGCATAATTGGAGTCCAATAAGATCTCCTACACTAGGTGACAGTGCCTGATGAAAGCGTGGAAGGTATCTTTGATGTCTTGAATAGCAGTAAAGAGCCACATTCTGATCTTATTTATATTACAGGTCGAACCTCCCTAGTCCGGCACTCTCTGGTCCGGCAACATCCGTGGTCTGGCATGATTTTAGTTAGCCGGATGTCCACTTATCTTGCGTGTGGCCAAGTTTTCTGCAGTCCCATAAAGTTTGTTTACAGCCACCAGTCCTGGTTCTCAGTGTTCTGGGCTGTTCTTTAGCTCTAATTTACCCCGAAATGTCTTCTAAGAGCCCAGCAAGCAGTGGAAGTGTTGGTAATACTGCTAGAGAGTATCAACCTCCCATGGGCCGGCAAATTCTCTGGTTCAGCACCAGTCAGGTTCTGAGGGTGCCGGACTAGAGAAGTTCAGCCTGTAGTGTAAATCCAGACTAACTCCAATGATGTGAATGGATTAACTCCAGATTTATACTGGTGCAAGTACCAGAGTTTGGCCACAAGACCTAGTTTAAGACACTTCGCCAAAGAATCAATGCACACAAAACAGACATAAGACTCTCTCATAGAGAGAAAGCTGTTGCTTGCCATTTCAGCCAGACTGACCATTCCCTCAATGGCCTTAAAACATGCATATTGCTTCAAAGAGACTTTAACTCCAGACTTCAACGAGAAGCTTCATAATTGTCATTCATGCTTAAATTTGACACTTTATGTATGGGTTTCAACAAAGACTCTAATTATCTCACCCATTACAAAGATAGCTTCCCCCAAGTTACCTCACAGAAACTTCCCCTATTATCACCCCTATGTCATTACCTCACAGACACTAACCTTCCCCCCCACCCCCACCCCCACTCTGTTCTAAAATTTGATTTGTCAATTTCACATGTGTTCATTTTTTTTTGATTGTATCACTTTGGTATATGTGGTTGTGCCGATTTTCTTCCACATATTGATCTGAAGAAGTGGGTCTGGCCCACGAAAGCTCATCACCTAATAAACCATCTTGTTAGTCTTTAAAGTGCTACATAGTCCTGTCTTTTGTTTTAGTTTAAGTTTAGTGTGAGCATCTCTGGAAATCTAGCCATGAAGCCCTGCAACTGCCTTGAAATGTGATCCTTTTGGCTTCTAAGAACAATTGTCTAACACATTCCTTATGGAAGTTTCTATCTGCAGAGGGGGAAGGGACGGGGTGCTAAAACTTAGACCCCCCTCCTCCACATATGGCATAAATGAAGGCAGCTCCTGTGACTTCAATGAAGGAACATTGATTTTTACCAATTGAGGATTTGCTCTTCAGGTTTTTGGGGCACCTGGCTCAGGTATTCCTGACTGCAGGTGGTTAGTGCTCATCAAAAGGTGGAAACTCTAACCAATGTCCCAAACTCCAATATTTCAACACTGGCTTGCATTCTGCAGCAGGAGGAGCGATGAAAACATCAACTTTTGGCAGAATGCTTCAGAAATGTCTCTGTTTTATTTTGACATTTGCAATTGAAACAAAATGATTTTGACATTACTGAAAGGAAACATTTAGTTTCAACTCAGTTCATACTAATCTCTGTTCCTTCCTGAGCGACTGCAGTGTTTCATCAGAATTGAAATTCCAAGTCTCTCGTAACCCCATTCTCCCTATGTCCTTTGGGAGACTACATTTGCTCCCTGGGGGTATGTCTACACTTGCCCCCTAGTTCGAACTAGGGAGGCAAATGAAGCATGCCGAAGTTGCTAATGAAGCGCGGGATTTAAATATCCCGCGCTTGACTAGCATATTCGCGGCCGGTCGCCATTTTAAAAAGCTAGTCGCCCGAATTAACTCGCCGCGTGTAGACGCAGTAGTCCGATCCAAAACCCTTCCTCATTGCACGAGAAGTAACAGTTAATTCGAGGGAAGGGTTTTGGATCGACTACCGTGGCGAGTTAATTCGCCACCGCTTTTTAAAATGGTGACGTCGCAATATGCTTAATCAAGGCGCGGGATATTTAAATCCCGCGCTTCATTAGCAACTTCGGTATGCTTCATTTGCCTCCCGCGTTCGAACTAGGGGGCAAGTGTAGACGTACCCTGGTAGACTACATTTCCTATTGTGGATAGGGGTCTGTGGCTAAGCCAGTCCAGTGCTTCATGGGACTTTTGGGTTGACAAATGGAATGAAAACTTTCTTTCAATTTTCCTCATGGAAAATTCCACCAAAGTCCATGTATCCCTCTGGGACATTTCAGTTAGAACATGGGGTTTGTCAACATTGGAAAATCTTATTACAAACTTTTCAACCAGTCTCTTACTGGATATTTTACTGTGACCCACAGAAGGCTACAGAACAAGACTTCCAAAGAAAACTCTTCTTTAAAGCACACACAAGGTAAAATGGCCAGTCGTGAAATACAATTTAAAGATACGCCACACAACACTGAGCAATTTTTTCCAGTTCAGTGTCTTTGCCTTCCTCAGCAAGTTTCTCCTGAAAAAGAAGATTTGAAGGCGAAGGAGAAAAAAAGAGGGAACTGCAGAAATCATCATGCATCAAAAGATGCCCTTAATGATGGGTATTTATGCAGCATTAAAGCGGCGTTAATAGTAGCACAAGAATGGATGTTTATGGTTCCCTGGCTTTCTGCGGGAAACATTAGTGCCTTATGGATCAGTGAGGAGAGTACAATTGAAGAGGCAAAACAAAAGGATGAAGCATGGAGACCAATGGGCATGAAAAAAGGAAAACAACAGAATGATCCATGCCAAACTAATTAAAAGAAAAATCATTCTGTCTCCTGAGCTCGTTCTTCCAGTACATTAGCTGTTGCCATTAAATGCAATCCGTCAAAGTGACAGGATGCGCCCCATCATCTTAAGAAAAAATCTAATTAAGCGGCAAACAAAAGTACTACGAACGCAGTGCTTCGGCGACATATCCGGGAGTGGTGTTTGCCTGTGAAAGGGCTTTGCAAGGGTGATTTCATGGTGCGGTGATTGGCAAGGGCGGTCAAGTTGGCATGCAGGGGTTGGCTTATTTGATAGTTTAACATGGTGGATGAAGAAGTGGGTTGTGCCTGTGAAAGCTCATGATACTATCTATATTTTTTGTTAGCCTCCAGGGGCTCGTCTAGACTACATTCCTCTTTCGAAAGAGGAATGTAAACGAACCCAATCGAAAGTGCAAATGAAGCGTGGATTTGAATTTCCCGTGCTTCATTTGCATATTTGCATCCACGCGCTTTTTCGAAAAAGGGTTTTTCGAAAGTGAAAGCGCAGTCTAGCCGCGGTTCTTTCACGTACGGGATCTTTCGAAAAAGGGGTTTTTTTTAAAGAACTGCGTCTAGACTGCGCTTTCACTTTCAAAAAAACCTTTTTTGAAAAAGCACTCGGACGCAAATATGCAAATGAAGCACGGGAAATTCAAATCCGCGCTTCATTTGCACTTTTGATTGGGATCATTTACATTCCTCTTTTGAAAGAGGAATGTAGTCTAGACGAGCCCTAGGGGTACATCTAGACTGCAAGCTTCTTTCAAAAGAGAGTTTCTAGACCTCAAAACCAGATTGAAAAAGTGATCTGCTTTTTCGAAAGAGAGCATCCAGACTGCATGGACACTCTCTCAAAAGAAAGCCCTGATTGCTATTCACAGAATAGCCACCAGGGCACCGGTGTTTTTTTCGATTGCCTCTTCTGCCGAAAAATGTCCCTGTTCTGCCTCTGCCTCCACAGACGCCTTTTTTTGAAAGAGCTCTTTCGGAAAAGGCATTCCTCCTCGTAATTTGAGGTTTACCAATGTCGAACCCCCCCCCTGCGTTCTTTCGATTTAATTTTGAAAGAACACGAGTGCAGTGTGGTTGTTGTGTGGAGGGCAGGTGAAGTTTTTTTCACAAAAAGGGCAGTTTTTTCAAAAAAACAATGTTGTCTAGACATACCCTAGGTTGATACAGGACCATGTATTGTTTTGTAAGTTGTTTTGTCTGGGTCGGGGGGAGAAACAGGGTACAGCTGAAAGTCAGCCCAGGACAATGAGTGGATTGTGTAATTGGATTTTAATAATGCCTCCGCCCCGCCCACCTGCATCCCGCCCTCCTCCTGTGGGATCAGTTAGCAAACGGGTGTTGAGCCTACGCAGAGCTGGGCTGCAGTGGTGAGAGAAGGATTCCTCTGCCTCATGGGAGAATCTCGCTCTGGGGCCTCCGGGCCTTCCCCCGAGTGAGGCCTCGGATGGTTTGTCTACGCTGCCAAGAAAAACGGCAGCACCAAGACTTGGCCCCTGGGTGAAGTGACTCTGGCTCGTGGGGCCCAGGCTACAAGGACGAAAACAGCAGTGTAGACACGCCGGCTTGGGCAGGTGCCCGGGCTCTGAGACCCTCGCCAGGTTGCAGAACCCAGGTTCGTGCCCCGACCCTGAGTCGTTTCAGCCCTGCGAGAGAAGCCAGTTGACCCAGGTTCCGAGCCTGGATGCTGCACGTTTTGGCGGCTCCTTTCCTGTGGGGAGGTGTCTGTGCTTAGAAGGTTTTGTGCATGCTGGCCAGCACTCCCTTAGGAGCCTAGGGGATTTAGGTGCCTAAAGGCTTAGACGGCTGCTGGACGGTGGCGTTCAGAATATCAGCGGTGCCTACCTGGTGGGCTTAGTTACTTTAGGAGCCAGGACAATCCCAACCGCTCTTGTGGGGGGTGTCCCACTCCCCCTTCCTTCACCCTACTGCTCACGCCCCGTGATGTGAAAGGCAGTTCTGCTAGCTGTGGTGTGTTCCGTAATGATCCGGGAGCTTCAAGAGGTGGTGGGTTTCTAAATTTCCCTTTGACGCCTTTTTTGCCGGACCTGTTGTATTCAAAGAAATTTCCCCATCTGGCTCAGTATCCAGCCCCCCGCTACACAATTCCTTATTAGCTATGGGTTACTCCGCATTTTTTAGGCGTAACGTTAGTTTGAACCAAGGGGTTTGGTTCGAACTAACGCGGCCTGGAGCGCACTTCCTGGTTCGAATCCGCTGGCGATCAGAATAGCGTGCGGGCGAGATGATGCTAATGAAGCACGATATTTAAATCCCCGCTTCATTAGCAATTTCGGTTGGCTACATTTGCATCCCTATCTCGAGATAGGGAGCAAGTGTAGACGTACCCTATGATACAGCACCCTAGCACTGTTTGCCGCTTGTTATTTAGGGAGACATAAGCAGCCCCTAGAGAACCATTAAAATTGCCCCCCACTTAATGGGCTTCAACAGGAGAATGAGTTGACAGCCACCGTTTTGCTTGCTGGACCACTAGATGGCACACTTGCATTGGCGCTCTGGATACTGCGGCTAACACGAAGCCGCAAGCAAAATGCCATCCAGATATGTTCTTCTTCAAATTGTTTTCCATCATGCAAGTATCTGTTTAATCAATTAAAGGGCTACAACCCACTAGGATTGTCCTAAATGGGAACAAGCAAGACGTGCAAACGACAGATAAACACATGTAAAGTACTTTACAAATACAACCTAAAATGTATCTGTCCAGATTGTTCCTTTATCTTGCCATTACTAAGCTATCAAACTTTTCCTGAGTTTTTTAACACTTGCTATTGACTGTTCCTTTTCCAAAGGCCAAATATTGCTGTCGAGCACTGTTTACGTCTCCCACTGACATCAATAGGTGTCCGTCGGTTTAGATCTAGGTCAGCGTCTGTCTCCAAAGGCTGGCTCTTTGTTGGCATTTTCTGATCTGACAAACTAGCTGTCCCCTGGGCTTAGCTTTAAGTGCAGGAGCAGTTCCACTGAAATTGACCAAAGATTACGTCTTCACCATTGTCCTCGTCTTTTTCCGAAAGCTGTTTGGTGAACACTCTGCAAAATGTACATCGGGTCAGACTTTGTTAAGGGGTTATTTATGAAAAGCTTTTAAAGGGTTAATCAGTTACAGTCGGGATGGGGAAACTTTTTTGAGTTGGGAGCTGCTGACCCACAGAAAAATTAGTCCGGGGCTGCTCAAAAGGGAGAAGTAAACAAACAACCTCCCTCCCAAAACAAAAGAACCCCTCACTGATGTGGCCCCTGACTTAGAAGCAGAAAAACACTCCCCCACATGCCCCTCACTCATCAGAGCCTAGGGTGGCCCAGGCTAATGGATTTTGTGGGCCTCCTTAGGCTCTGGGGTAGGGCCAGAAAAGAGGGGTACAGTGTGTGGGAGGGGGCTACCAGGAAGTGAGCTTGCAGGGTGGGGGGGTTGGTGACTCTGGGAGGGTGGTAGGTTGCAGGAGCAGAGTGGGGGTACAGCAGTGGGCTGGTGGTTAGGGGACGCAGGGCTGGAACACCAGCACCAGCTCCCCAATGCTGGGGGGGAGCCCTGAGCTTATGGGGGCCAGATCCAGGCAAGCCATCAGGGGCGGATCCAACCCCCCGGGCCATGGGTTCCCCATCCCTGAATTAAGACTTGGTCTAAACCTACAACGTTTCGTCAGGTCGGAGCGTGGATACAATCACCCCCCACCCCAGCTGACGCCCCTGTGGGTGCACACAACTATGTGAACAGAACGGTGGCTCTGCTAGCAAATGTCATGCCAGGTGGTGGTGTCTCTGTGCCAGCAGGACTCGTTCTGTTGGCTTATGCTGTGTGCCCACTAGGGGGCTCAGCCAGTATACGAGTCCCGGACAAGGTTCAAACCCCAGCGGATGTCACAGCCAGGACTAACATGATGTTGATGGTTATCGGTAGAAGATGTTACAGAGGATCAGTAGCATGATTATAAACCATCTCTTGTGAATGCTAACGACTAACGCTCTATTAAATCCCCTATTTATTATAAATGTTTTTTAAACTGGTATGGATCCCAAAATACAAATTATGGCTCTGAGGATCTAGAACTAGTTTTTCCTGGAAGGCTTTGGAAACTCTAGCGTTTCTCCGGCTATGACAAATTGCTGCCATCGGTAGGTGGGGTGCAGTTATTCAGAATGAAATTTCATAAAGAAACAGTTCTCCAACAGACCTGTTCATAGAGTGCAACAACCAGCCAACCAAACAAGACCCCGGGATGCATTTGAGTGTCTGGCCTGTACAGTTTGATGCACATGCTTCATGTTAAGCAGACCCAGCGAAGTTCCTATTTCACCCACCAAAATGCCACGGTCAATCTAGTCTTTTCTGCCCTCACTTGGAAACACTTCACGAGTTCCCCATCGGGCTACACATCAAGCACCGGCTTCTTGCCCATGCTTTCTAGGCCCTTTCTCAAACTGCCTTTGCCTGGCCTTGCTTTCGGGCCTGGTCTCCTTTTGCCACTCTCCCCACCCGCTTGAGTTTGTTAACGAGGAAGGAAGAGTGGTCTCCCGTGGGCGGGCTGGGTTTAGATTCTAATTCTGGCTGGAAACAGGTAACGCTGATGCTACAAAAGAGTAGCAGATCTTCCCCCTCTTCTGTCATCTGTGAGGGCATGTCTACACTCTGAAATTATTTCAAAATAACTTACTTTGAAATAACTCCTTTAATATGGATGCACTACCTCGACTTAGGCTACGTCTACACAGCAAAGCTCTTTTGGGATATCTCTGGTGTCCCGAAATAGCTATTACACATCTTAAAAGTGAGCCTGGTATATCGAAATATAGTGGGCTCATTATTCCAGCTTCCCTGTAAACCTCATTGCATGAGGGATAAGGGACATTTTGGAATAGCACCTTATTTTGAAATTTGGCACTGTGTAGACAGTGCCAAATTTCGAAATATGCTATTTCGAAATATCACCGAAATAAGCTATGCAATTTGCGTAGCGCAAATTGCGTAGCTTATTTCAAGGTAAGGGTGCTGTGTAGAGGCACCTCTAGTGCCCCAGGAAACACTAGGGAGTAATTACTTTGATTGACTCTGGTGAGGAGTTATTTTGAAATAGCAGCACCTAAGCGTCCACACTACTGCTATTTTGAAATAACTATTTTGGAATTAGCGTTATTCCGCATGGAAAGCAGAATACAACTGCTTTTTTTTCCAGAATAACCAGCCCCTTAGTTATAACAGGCTTGGTAGTGTGGACGCTCGACTTGTTATTTCAAAATAAAGGGGTTATTTTGAAATAACTCCCTAGTGTAGACCAGGGCTAAGGAAGTGATAGTTATCGGTAGCATTAGCATCGGCAAGGCTGGTGAGAACCCCATCAAGTCTCATTAACTTGTTCAATTTCCTTCTGTTTATTCAGCCCTGTAGTAACTTCAGTATCAGAAAAATAACGGCTAACTACAGGTAGTGATGGCACCATGTAGCAACATGCCTAGAATTAGTGTCCAACTCTGCCCCCTAACACACGCAGAGTTGTAATTCACTATGTGTGCAGTCCTGTGAAATTAGGGTGACAAATTGTAGTGGTCAATTGCGGAAGAAATTTGTGCGTGCTAGTTTAGGGATGGTGAGGCCTGCATTCTTTACCCCCCTTTTTCCCTTTTTCTGATGAGCCAGAAGCAAGTCTTTGGGAACATACACCATTTAAGATAAGCATTGTTGCCAGTATAGCAAGAACAAGTATAAGATAAGGGTAAAGGGCAAGAACACATAAACAATTCTGTTTACCCTAAAGTACTGATCACGTAAACAGGGCCAAAGAACAAGTAGATCCAGAACAGAACCAGATCGATAACTAACAGCTAAGCCCTACATCAGCACATAATGAGTAACCCCTTGAAACTTCCAAACTGCAAAACAAGGCAGGAAAAACTGTATTTAAGGCTGCCTCAAAGCCTAGCAAATTGGATCTCACCGATGGGCTTTGGGTACCGGCACCTTGAAAGCTGAGACAACCTCCCACTGCATCCGCAGCCGACTCGGGATCCCCGGCTAGCAGGAAAGGGACGTAAGATATGCCGCTTCTTTGTTATATTGTTCTTCCAGTTATGGGGCACAGCTGTTAGCTGTCAGGAAATAAACGACTTGTGTTTGACAGAGACCTGTGTGGCGTCCTTTGTACTTTGAGAGCCCAGTGTTGGACCTGAGACTCACTCTTGCCGACTACACAAATCCGGACCCTTGCTGTCTGTGGCATATAGAGGAGGGGGTGTTGCTGCCGGGTTTGTGTATCTCATTTCATTTCTAGTTTTGCATCAGTGACTTAAACCATGTCTTCCCCTGCCTCAGACTTAGCTTCTTGACCCTTAAATGTGCCACAAAAAGAGCCTTTTATTCTCTCCTCTTTACCTCACTTCTCTATATGTTTTCTGTTTATTTTGGTGCTTACAACTAGCTGAGCACTGCATGGTCACCAATGGCTTTGAATGGCACCCGTCTGTGTCGTGCCATGCTACTTTCTGCCCCACACTGAAAGAGAAGAGGCCTCTTTAAGTGAATTTGATGGAATGTGGGTACATGGGTGAAAACATCAAGTGAGCCAGGAGTCCAGAAAACATTTTTTTTTCCAGTGAACCTGTAGGAATGTTTTTTCTTCAGTTGCTTTTTGTGTCAGATTTGAGACCCCTCCTTTCGTTTCCTCAGCCTGTCATCATGGAAATTAAACACTGGTCAAGAGATGGTATTCTGGGGAAGAGTGGAGTGATACAGGCAAATTATTCTTCACATGAGGACAGTGAATATAGCCTTAATAAAGCCTTTTAACCTGTTTGTGGTGGCAAGTGATTCATATATGGCTGTATATACATTTAGAAAAGAGGAGACTAAGGGGGGATAGGAGAGAGGTCTATACAATCATGACAGGTGTGGAGAAAGTGAATAAGGAAAAGTTATTTACTTGTTTCCATACGAACTAGGGGTCAACAAATGAAACGAATAGGTAGCAGGTTTAAAACAAACAAAAGGAAGTTTTCCTTCATGCAGTGCACAGTCAATGTGTGGAACTCCTTGCCAGAGGATGTGGTGAAGACTAGAACTTTAACAGTGTTCAAAAAAGAGCTTGGGTGCATCTAGACTACATTCCTCTTTCAAAAGAGGAATCCAATGAGGGAAATCAAAAATGCAAATGAAGTGCTGATTTACAAATCTGACGCTTCATTTGCATAATCTCTTCCAATCGCTTTTTCAGAAGAGATTTAAAAAAAAAAGCAGTCTAGACGGGGTTCTTTTGAAAAACTACCCCTTTTTCAAAAGAACTCTTATTCCTGAAAAATTGAGGTTTACAGGGTTCTTTCGAAAAGCACCTGTGAAGGACAAAAATGTTGTTGCTCAGTTTCCAGTGTGGACAAAGCCTAAGCTCAAAGAAAGGAAAACCATCCACCTGTGTTTCTATATAACATTGCCGTTTGCATAGTTTTGCTTCAAAACCTCCAAGCCGCGATGTGCCACTTCAGTCCATTGAGTGATATTGGTCCCCAAAACGGGGAAACAAATTCAACGTTTTAGTTTTCAAATTTTGAAAAAAAAAATCAGCTTTAAAAACAATCATTTGTAACTTGAAAATTTCCACCCATGTCCTGTAGTTTGGCTGAAAAATGGGGAAGTTTTGACTGAATTCTCTACCACCCCCCTCACCATATTTTCGAAATTCAAAACATTTCATCCAGCCTTTACCTGACGGAAGCATATTGGACTGACGAACAGTCGGGGGGCAGGCCTAGCATTCTGTAGGTCTGAGGCAGTGGGGTGGGGGGGTTGATTTCAAACTGAACGCCCCTGCGGGCATCCAAACCAAATGTTGATGCTTCTGCAGAGGCTTTGGGGTCACACTTTCCAAAGCGTTTCCATGGTGGAGGAGTGGTTTCAAAAACTTCTCAGGCGCTCAGCAGTGGTTCTCAGTGGGAACGGGCTGCATTTTTAAAGGCATTTAGGTGTCTAAAGATGCAAATTGGCCCCTTGTGGTAGTTTCAAAAGCACCTAAGCAGGTTCGTTGCCTGAGTGAGAAGATTGATTTCTTCTGAAAACTCCATTAGGTGCTTAGCTGCATCATTAAGCAGCGAAATGCCTTTGAAAACCTGGGCTAGATGTGTAAATCCCATTGCTAGGTCTTCCACATAGTGCAGTATACTCCACCCCGTGGGGCTGCTTAACACTGCTGGGGTGTGTGTGCAAAGGGGCAGGTGGCACGTAGCCTCAGTTTCCTCCCTCCCCACCTCCTCTGGGATTTCTTGGGTCCCGTTTAGTGCAGGTAGACTGCAGAGACTGCAACTGTGACTTCAAAGGGGGGCTCTGTTTGCCTCTTCTCTATCCGCGATAACCCACAAGGCATTCGGTTGAATGATGAGCAAAAGCAAACTGCTAGCAAACTGCAGGTAGCAGGCAGGGAGATGCCATTGTTACAGACTAAGGTCCCTGGGTAGATTTCTCCTTGCCCAGCACCTGGGTCCATACCAATGAGCTGAACCTGTGGCAAAGTTCTTCCAGCAACATGCTCCGGGCAGGTTACCACAGCAGAACAAATCCTTCTCTACCCAGCATTCATTTCTTTTTTCTCTCCTACATGGGAGTTTCTTGAGACATTTCTCTGCCCTCCCCTTTGGTGACTGCTTCACGGGCCTTACTTCTATCCCCAGCGCTCTGTGTGTGACAGGCACTTATCTATGGCGAGACGTCTCCAGACCCGTGGGAAGTGCCCGCTGAAGAAATCTGTCTGGAGAGGCCATGGGCCTGAGAGCTGAGACCTGATGTCGATGGATGTCACTCGGAGTAGAAGGCTGGGAGGAGAGCGCCCTGTCGCCTTTACCTTGATAAGCCTGTGAGTGTAAGAGACATGCTGCAGGCGTCTTCCGTTATGCCGCTCAACAGGAATCCACCCAGAAAAGAAGCAGGCAGACTCCAGGGGGTGTGGGGTCAGGCAAGGATGAGCAATGCCACTTTCAAAGGGTGAGCTGTGCTCCTAAGGGGGGCTTCAAAGACCCTGCGCTAACCAGTACCTGGTTTTCTCCAGTTCTAGGTTCTGAGTCTGGACCTTCTGGTTCAAGGGGAAGGAGAAGTCCGCTCCCCAGATAAAATGATGTGTTGGAATCGCCATAAAGGGAGACGATGAAGTTTCTTTGCTCACTATCATCCCTGCCAGGTTTTTTTTTCCACAGTGGGAGGTGATATTACTCTGAGCTAGGACAGCTGGATTAGGCACTGAGCCAGGTCTACATTAGACCTGGAAAGTTAGCGTCAGATACGCAACTCTAGCTACATAAAATTCGTAGCTGGAGTCATCTTACCTTAAGCTGAGCTTGGTGCCATTCACAGAAGGAGGCAAACACTCCCGTCGGTTTCCTTTACTCCTCATGACTGCGAGGAGTACAGGCACCAAATGGAGCTGCCTTCAGCATTTGATTTAGCAGGTCTTCACTAGACCTGCTAAATCAAACGCCAGAAGAACTATCTCCAGCACAGCAAATGAAGACGTGCTCTTAGTCAATAACCCAACCAAAGTACTTCAGCTTTGTCCAGTGCTCCCACACTTAAGGGTGTGTCTATACTACAGAGTTTTGTCAGAAAAATGGCCATTTTTCTGACAAAACCTGAGTTATGTCCACACTGCAATCAGGTTCTTTTGAACGTAAATCGAAAGAACAGAGGGATTTTTCTGGCATTGGTAATCCTCTTTCTACGAGGAAGAAGCCTTTTTTTGAAAGAGCTCTTTCAGAAAAAGGCGTGTGGGGACAGGGAAGAGGGAGTTCTTTCGAAAGAAGAGGAAAGAGGAAAAAGCACAGGTGCCCTGGTGAGCACTTCGTCCATAGTAATCGCAGCTTAAATGTGAGATAGCGTCCAATCAGTGTGGATGCTATCTTTCGAAAAAGCAGATCGCTTTTTTGATGCACTTTTGTGTGTGGATGCTCTCTTTCGGAAGAAGTTTTTTCAGAAGATCTCTTCCAAAAGAAGCCTGTAGTCTAGACATAGCCTTAGAGAGGAAACCGCCTCATAATCTTGGGCAATGGGCCGCTTTACTTGACTAAGAGCTCACTTGTCTGGAGTAGGTATCTCCTTCACTCCTTTCCCTGGCAATGGGTAGCTTCATCTCCAGGTAACAACACTCTCCCCTCCTACATTAATGAGCTTGGTTTCTGGACTCGGACTCTATCCTGGGCCTCAGTTTGGTTGTGACTTCCTTATCTCCCATTTCCTTGGGTGCACAGCCAACGGAATGACACTTGATGATTCGGTTGGCAGGGAAGGAGGAGGGTTCAGAGACTCAACACCTGTAAGATACCCTGCAGGATTTCAACTCTCTTATAGATCTTGTTGGGCATGTAGAAAATGGCTTGTTTTATGAAAGCATCTCTAAGGCCTAAGTGCATCTGAGCTAAAATTAGCTTATTTAACATCGCTATGCAGCGCAGTGTTAAATATCACCATTTAGAGAATGCAGAAACATGAAGATGCAAATTAGACAAGTTAATTGCACATTGAGGCATCAATAAAAGGCTTATGCTTTATTAGACTCTACAAAAATAATACTGTCGTAATAATAAAAATCTAAGCCAGTAGGCTCTGAGTGTTCTAGAAGTTTCTGGCCTGACTCTACCAGCACGATGCCGTGGTACGTGGCCAATGTGACAGCCTCCTACTAAGTCCAAGTTTTCAATGTCTGAAAAATGAGCCTGGCTGAAATAATTGATCCAAGGTAGATTTGTTTCCATTTTGTCCCTGGTCTTAGTGTTTGCTCATCAGTATAATGCTGAAATAACATCCTTAGAGCAAAGCGGCATCATTTCGAGAATGAACGTCAGTGAATGTTTACCGTGGCAGGGAGATTGGAAACATTTTGCATGTGTCAATCAGTATGAAAATGTAATTTAATTCAGTGAGACAGAAATCAATGTTTTTCTCTTAGGATCTGAGAAAGCTAAATATCACCAGCTCAGCTTAATTAGTTTCTGATATTTGTATAGTCTCACCTTTGGTACAACATAAGTCTTTGTTCTCTGGAGGTCCTTTCCTTTCCTCCTCTCCGTGACTTGAGTGCCCAGCTAAAGAGCTAGGCTTCAATGTCTGTAGTCAAGGGCCAAGTCTTAGCAAAACGTGTAGCCTCTTTAAAATGGAGTATGGAATCTGTAACAGCCCATCAAACTATGGGTCCTTCTAGTGGCCATGGCTGAAAGTAAGAGCCTAGCTATTTGGTGCTTCATAAGAAGGCAAGTTTTTCCTCTCTGTGTATGTTATGTGCCACACAAAATAGGAACATGGGCACATCAGAACGAAAGCACTGGGATGGGTTCCCTAGGGAGGTGCTGGAATCTCCATCCCTAGAGGTTTGTAAGTCCTATCTGGACAAAGCCCTGGCCGGGATGATTGAGTTGGGGTTGGTCCTGCTTTGGGCAGGGGGTTGGACTCGATGACTCCTGAGGTCTCCTCCAGCCCTCTGGTGGGTTTGCAAAACCAGCTTTAAGGCCCTGAAAGCTCTCCCAGTGCCTCTCCCCGCTGGGAAGGCTGCTGATGGGGATCTATAGGGGACACAGCCAGAGATGAAGCTCTTGACTCATCGAAGCACGGGGGGCAGGGCGGGGCAACCCCCAATCAGGTGAAGTCAATGGGAGTCTTTCCATTCTCTTCAGCAGGCTCTGGCTGAGGAGCGGAAGACTATGTGCCGCTCCCATTGACGTCAGCGGGGATGGACACGTCTTCTTTTTCTGGACCAGGGCCTTCAACTACCCCTCAGCAGAAATGGGGGGTGAGAGCAACATCTGGGTGAACCCTCATTAGGGCTCTCCGGGCTTTTCCGGGCGTTGGGATTCATGCCCGGCCCCATACTAGCATTACTGGTAGTTGCTATGGCAACACCAAGGGGAGCCAGTCCAGGGTCAGAATGGGCCCGCAGTGTTATTTGCCCTACAACTAGTGAGTGAAAAGTCCATTCCTATAATAACCCCGTCCCTTCGTTTCTTCCCTCCCCTGCACACCCCGCAAGGACAAGCCGCACCCGCCTGAAGGAACAGCAGACATCTTTGTTCCCAGTGCCAAGCCACAATGATGGCGTTGACATGAAGGCGGGAGGGTCCATCTACACCCATCTCTCCCTTCACAGAGGCCATCTCCATCCGCTTCAGAGGAAGGTGCAAGGAGACCCTGCAGTGAAGGCTCACCTGCCTCCATCGAAAGTCTTGGACCCCCCCATAGACAGAGAGCTGATTAAGCCCTGAAGCAGGAGGATTTCTATTCCTTCCAGGGGTCTTGGTTCATCTCTAAAAAGTTTCTATTATAATTCCGAACGTTCTTGCGATCCTGCTGAGCTCTTAGCCTCCATGGCATCTTGAGGCAGTGAGTTCCCCAGGTTAGGTATGTGTAGCGCTCCCCTCACCAGAGGATGAGTGCCTCCCAATCGTTAATGTGTTTAATGTACCTCCTCCCTACAAGAGAGGGCAGTGTTAGGGTTGCTTTGGTTTGTGTGAAACCTGCTACCTACTAATTTCATTTGGTGACCCCCTAGTTCTTTTGTTATGGGAACAAGCAAATATCATTTCCTTATTCACTTTCACACCTGTTATAGACCTCTATCATATCCCTCCCTTCATCTCCTCTTTTCTAAGCTGAAAAGTCCCAGTCTTTTTAATCTCTCTTCATATGGGACCCGTTCCAAACCCCTCATCATTTTAGTTGCCCTTTTGTGAACCTTTTCCAATGCCATGATAACTTTTTTGAAATGAGGCGACCACATCTGTACGCAGTATTCAAGATGTGGGCGTACCATGGTTTTATATAGAGGCAATTAGATATTCTCTGTCTTATTCTGTATCCTTTTTTTAATGACTTCATATGCTGTTATCCGTCTTCCTTTGTCCAGGGAGGAAGCTGAGTCCAAGGGCTAGGAAAGCCTTGAGTCAGCTGTTACACAGCTCAAGGAAATGGACGTGATGGGGGATAAAACTGGATTGTATGTTGGATTTAAAACAACGGAACAGGCTGTGGTCCAGGGCCTTTATCCTTCCACACCCGTAGGATAAAGGTGAGCAATGTACATGCAGTAATGCTAATTATCCAGAATGCCTGGGACTCTTTAAAGAATTTTTAAATTCTCTTACATTGAGGGGTTTTTGTATCTAAATTTTTAGCAGCAGCAGCCTCCTTGTGGTAGCACTTGTAGAGGCCTCAGTCATGGGCCAGGATGTCCACTGTGCAAGGCACTGCACAAGGCACACACTGGAAAAGTTGGTGCATCCCACTTACCCCGATGGGGAAGTACTTGAACCAGCTGCATTTGTTTGATCAATTTCAAATTATGGAACCAGTTTGGCTTGAATGAAACCGTTTATTTATGTGTCTATTTCCCCAGGATGGCCAACGGTGTGGAAAACCCACTCTCTTCACACAGCTGTTGTTTGGGGATGTCCACACCAGAGAGGGAAGCACGTGGAAGCCGGTATGCATGTGACCACCTCTGCTAATGCTGGTGTGTGTCCAGCTGGGACCTAGGGATGTGAATGTTTAACCAGGTGAGGTTCACTGGTAGGGGCCAGAGCAGCCACCCGTCCCAGGCTTGGAGATGGGAGACGGTAGCACCTCTGGGGCAGACTGCAGAGGAGAGCAGGTTTTGTGAGCCGAGCTAGAGGTATCCAGGAGCAGCGACCCTACCATGCTAATGGAACGGTTGCTTTGGGTTCACTTAACCACAACTCCTAGAGCCACCGCTTGCTGGCTTCAGAGGGGCTCTTATGCACAACAGCTTGGCAGAGCACTTGGACATGGCAGACCAAAGGCCCTGCCCTGGTCTCTAGGAACATCCTAGGAGAGGACCATGGTAACAGAGCCACTGTGCTTCCTGCTTTCCCCTGAACTGGGACACCAGCCCATTTCCCCACCTCTCTGGGGATGGTGGGCTAGTCTCTGCTGGAACTGGGCCTGCTGGGGTGGGAGAGCCATGTGGGGGGCCACGCTGGTGCTGTGCAGGGGAGGGGCAATGCACCAGGCCCAGCTCTGCCCTGCAGCCTGGCTGGGAGCGTGGGCACGGCCGAGCGGCACAGGACGGGTCCATAGAAACTGCAACAGAGGAAAGGAGGCAAGTTCCCTTGGATGGATCGTTTATTGTCTGTTTCTAAATGGCCCAAAGGGCTGGTCCTTGCTCAAGTGCTCCAGGGGAAGGCGAAAAACCTCCAGAGTCTCTGGCCAATCTGCCCTGGAGGAAAATTCCTTCCCGACCCCAAATGTGGCGATCAGTTCCACCCTGTGCATGCGAGCAAGGACACACTGGTCACTATGGGTACGTACCCTGGCCTAGTCCGCACCCAGGATACTGTCTGGCTAGTCCTGGCCCCCAAACCCTACGGCTTTCCTCTTGTCCGAGGCAGCCCCCTTCTGACTGAGTCCCAGCAATGGGACCAGCCAATCCTCTTGGCCTAACAGGTGCCCCATGAAGCTTTGGAACGTTGCTGCTTGAATAGCGTCCACACCAGCTGCGTGTCCTTCCTCTGAAAGTACAGCCAAAGCCCCTGATCTGCACTGGGAGGGACAAGCAGCATCCTCGCCTCCTGATCAAGGTGAATCCCCTCGTGTCAGCCATGGCTCTTGGCTCCTCTCAGACCCTGAGATGTGTGTGACCCTGGAACAAACCTTTTGACACAACATGAGTTGGCAAATGTGTGGGGCGGATTGTTTGCTCATTTGTTACACTTACCGAATGCTCCTCTGACCTCTCCTCACAGCCAATGCTCTGGCTCCATGGAGTGGAGAGTCGGCGGTTTCATATCTCGAGAACCAATCGCCTTCCAGGGGAGAGGAATGGCCTAGAATGGATCCGCTCATTTGTACTCGACAATCCAGAGCATTGGTAGCCCTGATCTCCTGAGAAGGGAAATCAGCTTCACACGGTAGGGACTGACACGCACAGCCCTGGCTGCAGGGATCACAGTTCGACAGGTCATTCGGTTGCTCATCAGGCCCATAAAGATTGCCAAAGGGAACAGATGTGGAAGCCCCTTGTACAAGAGAGCCACAAACACTCACCTGCGGGTCAGTGATGGTCTGCAGCAGTGTTGGACTGACCCTTGCTGACATAAGAGACTCTCTTCATCGTCGTCCTCTGAGGTCCTGTCTGCTGCATTTCTCTCACCTGAAAAGGAAACACAACCCGTTAACCCTTCTCCGTTGCTACGAGGCGAGTTTCCTACCTTTTGGCAGCAGTCAGAGATCTTCGAGGAACTTCCTGACGTTTTCACATCCTCCAAGTTCAGATCAGCTGCATTTCCCCCACCTGAAAGTGAGAGAGGATCCATTTGCTTCCACTTGAATGTTAAGAAAATGTGGTTTGGTTTTGCTTACCAACTGATACGGCCGGTTCCACTCATTCCGATTGTGTTAATCTCGTCTACCACACAACGGCCCTCGGGTCTCCCTCCGTCTGGAGGTACGGGAGCTGCTGTAACAATCAGTATCTGCCAGGTCGCTTGATTGTCTCTAAGTGTTGCTTTAGCAGCAGATTTATCTGACAACCTGGGACACGGAACTGCTCACCTCTCGCTGTGAAGTACTGCAGCGCTGCTTCAGATCTGGATTTGCAACCGGCAGAACGATCTGAAGTGACTGACCCTTGTCATCTGAAGTGACTGACCCCGGATTCCAAGAGGTATTCCAAGCCCAACCCCCTTAAAGTCTGGCATCTGCTTGTCACGCTCTCCCCTTGACCCATCAGGCCAAGAGCAGTTCTCCCTGAAAGGAAAATCGACATGGTTTGATATGCACAGAGATACCTGGAGTCCGGGATTTCTTACCTCTTCCCACCGTTCCTCACATCTTCCTAGTAGGCATGGCCACAAGTCTCTCCACATCTCAAGTTAGGAAAACCTGCAATCATCGATGGTGGACAGCATGTTATTTATTATTATTACGCGGTGCCAGCTAGGAAGAGTCATGGATGGAGATGGCTCTTTAGCAGTTCATTAACTTTCTAGACACTTTTTAACTTGCCTACCTGTCATGATGTTCAACCACAGACCTTGAATTCTTACCAGTACCGCCAGGTCCAGAGGTTAAAATCTGAAGCACAAAACAGGCTGCTTTTCTTTTTCTGAACTGGAAGGAAAAGCTGCTTTTCTTCTTGCAGGTTGGTAGAGTTACCCGTCTGACTCTCTCTTTAAACTCACCATCTTCTTCTTCCTTCTCTCTGAACTGCAAGATCTTCATTTTCTCTGGAACTAGAAATGGAGGCTTTTATTCCTAGTTCTGGGCAGTGAGTTGGTGCATTGCTTACCTCTGGAGAAAAAGGACCAGTTCTGCTTTTTCTGCTTGACCTTTGATAAATGAGCAACAATGGCCAAACCTGGAAAACTAGAATGGGTGGAGCAGTTAATCTCTGGAAATGAGAAGGTGAAGGCTCATTTTCATGCTGTGGTGGGTTTCACTTTCTTTTTGAAATAACTTCACTCTTACCTCCTTGTAGGAACAGCCAAAGGCATCATCTGGAAAGGGGAAGATAGGAGCTCTCATGATCATTGGTAAAAATTACTGGCTGCTGTTCTTACGTGAGAACAGGCAACTCCCAATATTTGTTATTTCACTCAGTACAGCCACTTCTAGTGCTCTTTAGAGAGAGCCGCATTTCATCAGTTTCTTCCACCATAGAATGTGGCCAGAACCACTGACGGTTATGGGAACGTGTTTTGTATTTCTTACCTCCTGAATAAGGGTGGATCAGCTAGTTCAGGGAAGTCCTTCCTGTGAAGTGCAGCCCACCTGTCATCCATGCAGCTCCAGATATGACCTACAGCAAAGACCTAGCTAGAACAGACAGTATTTTTGTCGGGCAGATTTGTCATGGGATTAGTTTTGTAACAGGGAGTGAAATGCCTCCCTGCTGTGTGATGAACGGCTCTATTGGTTTATTTGTGCTCCCCATAAAGCCAGCTGTATTGTTTAAAATCGAGGAGGGATACCTCACCGCTTCCTTGGCCTTGGCGAGACCAAGTAGGGAATTCTGCAGCCTCTCCCCCAGATTGGATTCTGCCCATTGCTTTACTCTGACTGAAATTGCTTGTGCCTTTGGCAGCGAAGGACAGAGTCACTTCTTACGTGTGAGGTGGTGCCCTACGGGCCTCTGGCAGCCAAGCTGCAGGGATCCCATCAGCAGAGGTAGGATCGTTGCACTGTCGCCTTTGGAAAGCTGATTCCACGTCTCCCGCTGTGGCCACTTGTCCCCGTTCCTGTGGGAATGGTACCGGTGCCTGCATTGCTAGCCAAGTAATGACACCTGCCTCTCTGCTTGTCGCTTGGCAAAGGCAAACAGGATTCTACTTGAAACAAAAAAACAGGACTATGTAGCACTTTAAAGACTAACAAGATGGTTTATTAGGTGATGAGGTTTCGTGGGCCAGACCCACTTCCTCAGATCAAATAGTGGAAGAAAATTGGCATGACCATATATACCAAAGGGATACAATCAAAAAAAAGTGAACACATATAGAAAGGACAAATCAAATTTCAGAACAGAGGGGGGATAAGGGAGGGGGAGGCAAATGTCTGTGAGCTAATGATATTAGAGGTGATAATTGGGGGAAGCTATCTTTGTAATGGGTAAGGTAATTAGGGTCTTTGTTAAGACCCCAGCGTAAAGTGTCAAATTTAAGCATGAATGACAGTTCAGAGGTTTCTCTCTCAAGCCTGGTGTGAAAATGTCTTTGAAGCGGTATGCAGGTAATCAAGTCATTGAGACAATGCCCTTTCTGGTTGAAATGGCAAGAAACTATTTTTCTTTGTGATACTGTCTGATATCCGTTTTGTGTGCATTGATTCTTTGGCGGCTGCCTGAGACGTTTGTCCAATGTACATAGCAGATGGACACTGTCGGCACATGATGATATAGATTATATTTCTGGATGAGCAGGAATATGTGTTCTTGATCTTATAACTGAATTGGTTAGGTCCAATAATGGTGTCAGCAGAGTAAATATGTGGACAAAGCTGGCAACGGGTTTGTTGCAAGGAAAAGTCCCAGGGTTGGTATTAGTGTGGTATGTCCTGTGGTTGTTGGTAAGAATCATCCTGAGGTTAGGTGGTTGTCTGTAGGAGACTATGGGTCTGTCTCCCAGAGCCTCTTGGAGTGTAGTATCCTGTTCTAGTATAGGTTGTAGTTTATTGATAATATGTTGGACGGGTTTAAGTTGGGGGCTATAGGTGATGACAAGTGGTGTTCTATTGTTGGTTTTCTTGGGTCTGTCTTGAAGTAGATGGTTTCTGGGTATTCGTCTGGCTCTTTCAATTTGTGTTTTTATTTCTCTAGGTGGGTAATTAAGGTTTATAAATGCCACTTGATACTAAAGAACTCAGCCAAGATTTTGTTCCCCATCCACATCCTCTGGGCCTCACCTCCTCTCTTCCCTTGCAGCCTCTTTGCCCACCCCTTTTCCCCCCCCTCCTTTCTCCTTTTTTTTTTTTTTTGGTCCTTCTTCCCCTTTCCTCTGTCCCTTCCTCGGGTACCTAGTGTTTCTCTCTCCCCAGTGTCCATTCCCCCCCGCTGCTTCATTATTGATCCCTCGCTCTACCCACCAGCCTCGTCCCTGGCTTGCCTTCCTCCTCACCAGAACTCTTCCCTTCGTCCTTCTGCGGCTCTCCTTCCCTTCTCCAGCAGAAGAAGCAGGTGGGTCCCAGAAGACCCCACTCCTTTGTCCTGGTCCCCATCCTCAGACCTGTAGGAGGGAGCCATGTGCTCTGGATGAGGTGCTGGTGTGACATCAGTGACCCAACAATCGCTGCATCATAGCCGAGTCGTGGGACATGGTCACCAGCTCCTTATTTGGACGGAGTGAGCACAGTGACCTGCCCTGTGTCACTCGCCTGAGGAGGGGAGTCAAATTATACTTCGGAAGGAGAGTCACCAGCTGGGCTCTATTCCAGGGTCATGACCGGCCTCTGACCTGTGACATGGATGGAGTGGGACTCATGTAGCCCTCACCTGTGCACACTTCCTTTAGGGTCCCCTCCCTGCTGGTCCTGGTCTCTGTCAATGTCACCGCCCTTAGTGCGGAACATCCTGCTTCCCTCACAATGGGCCAGTTCTGAGCAGTGTGGAGTCCCTGCATGACCAATTGTACTGAAGGCACCCTGGGTGGTGACCTCGACCCTTCCATTGCACAATTGTACGGAGGTGTCATAGTCACCGTGGTGATGACCACAGTATCTTTGGTGGGTCTGGAAACACAACGTTCAGCATCCCCAGTAGAAACCATGGCAAGAGGAGGAGGAATGAAACCAAACAAAATTGTTTGCAAATGATCCACTGCAAAATGTTTCCATGTCTCTAACAGGAACCAAGTGCAGGCGCATGGACTCTCTGCTGAAGGCCCCGGCATGAAGTGCAGAGCAGTGGGTGGGGATGACGCAGACTTGGCCATTTGCACAGGCCTGCTCCACCGGCTGCAGCCAGCCATACGGGATCCATGGGGCCTCTCCTTAAGTCACCCCCTAAGTGCCAAGAGCACTGGGTGGCTGCTATGGTTCTCGAGAGGAGTCCAGATGCTGGGAATGGGGCCTGCAGACCCCACAGTGGGATTTCTGTTCTGGGCAAGCAATTCTCTTCAGCAATGGGCCAAACAAAGAACTGGGGGAGGGGTCGGAGAAGGGCAGTGGGGATGGGAGACCGACACAGGACAAAAGGAAGGAGGCAGAAGCCAGGAGGAGACTGAGGGAAAGATAGCTTCGGGTGGAAAGAGAGGATGGGAGTCAGGCAGAATGTGTGCGAAGCAGGGGAGAGGGAGAGAAAGATGTGATGGGGTCTAAAGAAAGAAGGTGTAAAATAGGGTAAGTGGGGTGATCTGGAAACTATCAGATGCTTATTCTACCTTTAATCCCAGACAAATGAACTGGCCATACTTCTTATTATGAGGTCACTAGATTTGAGATGGTGCTTGGCCCTGCCGTGAGGGCCGGGGACTGGACTTGATGACCTCACGAGGTCCCTTCCCGTTCTAGTGAAATATTTAGACTCCTATTCCCCAGCAATTTCAACAGGAGTTCAGTGCCTAACTACCTTTTGTGGGTACAGACTAGTGTCCTATTCTGTTTTTCCAATCCCCCTGGGTGCAGGGGGGCGGGGCGGGGGAAGCGAGAGGGGTGTCACTCCAGCCGGTTTAACCAGTTAACCAATTAAACAGGATTTTACAATATATTGAACTGGTTAATGAATTAAATGGGGATTTTACATCCCTAATGGGATCATACTCAGGTGATGAGCCTATTCCGCTCCCTGTGCCACTTGTATTTAAGCAGGTAGCCCTGTTTCTACCCAGGGTCTATCACGGTGGAGCCATGAACTCAAAGCAACCCAGTAGGCCCAGGACACAAGTAATAGGCCTGGAATCATTCCTGCTTCCCTGTAATATGAATAGGAGCCTCAATGGGGTTTAACGTTCCCAGTTGTGAACAAACTGGAAATCATTAGCCGTGACACTTGAGAAATAGTGATTACTCTGAATTTACTGAAACAACCAAGTCGCAATTTATTTTCCAGCTCATTAGAGAGCTGTGTGTCATAAATCACCCGGCCCGTCTCGTGCGGCCAACCTGCCAGTCCCTGGTTTACTTCATGCTCTGGATTATTGAACGTGGAGAGGGCACGCTTACTTGGCCTTCATTACAGTGTGTACAATGGACGCACAATGACTGTGCACTGGCTTGTCTCTCTCCCTCACTGTCTGGTCCGCAGGTGACCTGCTTATTTTATCTGCACGGGGCTGCCTGTCACAAGCTCAGGGTCGGTGTATGAAGTGGGGCGTCTAATCGCTTCCTTCCTATGTCTGTCAGGGGCGGCACACCCGGAGCTCCCTGTCCCACTCCTGAATCACCCTGAAGACCTTTTTGCTGTCTCTAGCCTTGAGGTAGGGGTGTCGTGGAGTGACCACCTCCCTCAGAAGCCTCCCACGTGAATTGTGGCCTCCCTGAGTCTTTGAGGCTATGTCTACACTGCGCCTGTTTGGCACAAGAAATATGGAAATGAGGCTAAGCGTGGAATATCGCCAAGCCTCATTTTCATAATTAATGAGGCTTCGTTTTTGTGCAACCCCCCCTCTTGCGCAAGAGCCGTTCTTCCTGAAAAAATAAGGAAGAACGGCTCTTGTGCAAGAGGGGGTTTTTGCGCAAAAACGGAGCCTCGTTAATTACGCAAATGAGGCACGGCGATATTCCACACTTAGCCTCATTGGTATATTTCTTGTGCCAAACGGGCGCAATGTATTCATAGCCCCCGAGTGCAAATCAAGGTGGGAGATTCTATCCCCCGCCCGGCCCCCAGCTCAAGGGGCGTGGGTGTTGCACCCGTGTGCTTCTCTGAGGAACGACGGTGAAGAAAACGAGCCCTGGGCTGGTTCCCCTCCCCATGATGAAAGTGCACCAGGGACTGGATCCTCTCTTGGTCTCTAATAACTGCATGATCCCACCAGGCTCGGAGAAATAAATGATGAATGGAAGGATGGAGAATTCCTCCTCGTCCAGCTCCCGGGTCCGAAGCAGACTCTCAATGACTGGGACTTTCAAAGGTGCCTAAAGTAGCTTACGATTCCTCTGTCTCGAATTTCAGTGTGTTCTGGGCATCCTGAGACCACTGTGTGAGAATCCCACCCTAAAAATTCCCGGGAAGAAAGCTGTTGTTTCTTCGCCAACCCCAGCCAAACTTGATTCTACGTTTGATCAATATTTTATTATTTTCCCCAAAATATTTTCCGGTTTGAGGAGGGAATGCACAGGCTTTTGTTTTTCTCCAAATGATTACAGCCTACTTTTAATTGCTTTACTATAACAATATTGTGATTGGAGGTTAGACTGGTGTGAATAATTCAGTACAGAACAGTGATAACTTTATCCACAAAAGATGGTTTATAGTAATTATTTGCAGCTATTTTGAAGACAAGCAGGAGTATAATCTGAATGGGGTATGTAAAACGCTCAGAGAGTGCAGTGCAAATGTATTCACTCTATTACTGGTGGGGAAAAAAACCACATTTTGGTTTCCCATGAATGCATAATCTCTTGTGCTATTAAACCATAAACAAAGGTTCTTTTGAGAAATATTCCTATCCAAAGCTAATTGCTTGTGCTGTAGATGCATGTGCTGTATACGCAAAAGGAAGATCTTCTAGCAGGCTAGGTAATAAATACACCAGATACATTGTGAGGCTTTCTTGCACAGACCAGAGATCAGAAAGACGCTGAAAGTTTGCAGTAGAGCAAATACTTTGAATGTGATAGTTCTTGTTGGTTTGCTCTGGAAAGCAAACATTTCCCCCACCCCCTTTGGCGAATATCTCATGCTGGAGAGGGCCATTAGAAATAACTGCAGGAAGTGGATAAAAAACAAACCGTGCATGATTGTGGTGATACTTTTTCTCTCTCTCAAAAAAAACAAAACAAAACAAAAAAACATAGTTTTGGTGGGAGGATGGTTCAAATAGCTTCTTCTCCAATTCTCGCTTAGGTACTTTTTACCATGAAATACCCAAAGCAACTCTTAGAGATCTCTGCAATGAATTGGTTCCCCCCAGTCCAGTTATTAGAGGACTCTGGTGTTACATCACAAAAAAACAGGGTCAGAATTAATGCCATTGGCACATAAGTGAGACACAAAGGGGTTTAATGCATGGATTTCTAAAACTCGTTCTTCCAGGTCAAGGTTTAAGCAGGCCAGTAATTGGAGCTGTAAGAGAAATACATTTTTCCCCATTCTGTGATGGTTTTGTGGTTTGGGTTTTTTTTACTTCCTGTTTTCAAGAAGAAAAACAAAATTTCCAAATTTCTCATGATCCAATTTTAAAAAAACACCTGATTTGTGGTCAATTAAACATACCTTCACAAAACTAATGCTTTCCCCCAGCGTTGACTCTGTGGGTGTGTCTAGACTGTATGGCTCCATTGACGGAGCCATGTAAATTAGTTTATTCGGCATAGTCGAAGAAGTGGGGATTTAAATAATCCCCGCTTCATTAAAATAAACATGGCCGCCGTGCTGTGCCGATGATCAGCTGATCCGGCACAGCACGGCAGTCTAGACGCGGCGCGGTCGACAAAGCAAGCCTTTGTCAACTGCTCCGGTAAACCTTGTTTCACGAGGCATAGTCCCTGTAGTACAATTGTTCACTTGTGTACTCAGGTGCTTGATTCATTGATATTTATTATTTTAATGGACATTCATACTTAGAATTGGATGAGAAATTGTTTCCTCGTCCCACAAAAATGTTTAAAATTTGTTCTATCCCAAACTGGATGGAAAAACGTTATTCTGAAAATGTTTGCAAACAGAAAATATTCTCTCCACCCCGAGTTGTTATTTCAAGTTAAATTGACTAGTTTTTTAGGGTTTCAAAGTGTTTCACTCCATCCACGTCACAGGTCAGGGGCCAGTCATGACCCTGGAACAGAGCCCAGCCGGTGACTCTCCATCCGAAGTGTAATTTGACTACCCTCCACAGGCGAGTGACACAGGACAGATCACTGGGCTCGCTCCGCCCAAATAAGGAGCTGGTGACCATGTCCCATGACTCGGCTATGATGCAGCGATTGTTGGGTCACTGATGTCACACCAGCACCTCATCCAGAGCACATGGCTCCCTCCTACGGGTGTGAGGATGGGGACCAGGACAAAGGAGTGGGGCCTTCTGGGACCCACCTGTTTCTTCTGCTGGAGAAAGGAAGAAGAGACTCAGAAGGACAAAGGGTAGAGTTCTGGTGAGGAGGAAGACAAAGCAGGGATGAGGCTGGTGGGTAGAGCGAGGGGATCGATAATGAAGGGGGGGGCGGGGAATGGAAGTTGGGGAGAGAGAAACACTAGGTACCCGAGGAATGGACAGAGAAGAGAAAGGGGAAGAAGGACCAAAAAAAAAAAAAAAAAAAAAAAGGAGAAAGGAGGGGAGAAAAGGGGTGGGCAAAGAGGCTATAAGAGAAGATAGAGGAGGTGAGGCCCAGAGGATGTGGATGGGGATCAAAATCTTGGCTGAGTTCTTCAGTATCAAGTAGACTCCTGTTTGCCTTTGCCAAGGGACAAGCAGAGAGGCAGGTGTCATCACTTGGCTAGCAATGCAGGCACCGGTACCATTCCCACAGGAACGGGGACAAGTGGCCACAGCGGAGACGTGGAATCAGCTTTCCAAAGGCGACAGTGCAACGATCCTACCTCTGCTGATGGGATCCCTGCAGCTTGGCTGCCAGAGGCCCGTAGGGCACCACCTCAGATGTAAGAAGTGACTCTGTCCTTCGCTGCCAAAGGCACAAGCAAGTTCTGTCAGAGTAAAGCAATGGGCAGCAGAACCCAATCTGGGGAGAGGCTGCAGAATTCCCTACTTGGTCTCGCCAAGGACAAGGAAGCGGTGAGGTATCCCTCCTCGATTTTAAACAATATGGCTGGCTTTATGGGGAGCACAAATAAACCAATAGAGCCGTTCATCACACAGCAGGGAGGCATTTCGCTCCCTGTTACAAAACTAATCCCATGACGAATCTTTTACACTTGTAGCCTCACAAAAATACTGTCTGTTCTAGCTAGGTCTTTGCTGTAGGTCATATCTGGAGCTGCAAGGATGACAGATGGGCTGCACTTCACAGGAAGGACTTCCCTGAACTAGCTGATCCACCCTTATTCAGGAGGTAAGAAATACAAAACACGTTCCCATAACCGTCAGTGGTTCTGGCCACATTCTATGGTGGAAGAAACTGATGAAATGCGGCTCTCTCTAAAGAGCACTAGAAGTGGCTGTACTGAGTAAAATAACAAATATTGGGAGTTGCCTGTTCGCACATAAGAACAGCAGCCAGTAATTTTTACCAATGATCATGAGAGCTCCTATCTTCCCCTTTCCAGATGATGCCTTTGGCTGTTCCTACAAGGAGGTAAGAGTGAAGTTATTTCAAAAAGAAAGTGAAACCCACCACAGCATGAAAATGAGCCTTCGCCTTCTCGTTTCCAGAGATTAACTGCTCCACCCACTCTAGTTTTCCAGGTTTGGCCATTGTTGCTCATTTATCAAAGGTCAAGCAGAAAGAAGCAGAACTGGTCCTTTTTCTCCAGAGGTAAGCAATGCACCAACTCACTGCCCAGAACTAGGAATAAAAGCCTCCATTTCTAGTTCCAGAGAAAATGAAGATCTTGCAGTTCAGAGAAGGAAGAGAAGAGGATGGTGAGTTTAAAGAGAGAGTCGGACGGGTAACTCTACCAACCTGCAAGAAGAAAAGCAGCTTTTCCTTCCAGTTCAGAAAAAGAAAAGCAGCCTGTTTTGTGCTTCAGATTTTAACCCCTGGACCTGGCGGTACTGGTAAGAATTCAAGGTCTGTGGTCAAACATCATGACAGGTAGGCGAGTTAAAAAGTGTCTAGAAATTTCATGAACTGGCTGCTAAAGAGCCATCTCCATCCATGACTCTTCCTAGCTGGCACCGCATAATAATAATAAATAACATGCTGTCCACCATCGATGATTGCAGGTTTTCCTAACTCGAGATGTGGGAGACTTGTGGCCATGCCTACTAGGAAGATGTGAGGAACGGTGGGAAGAGGTAAGAAATCCCGGACTCCAGGTATCTCTGTGCATATCAAACCATGTCGATTTTCCTTTCAGGGAGAAGAGCTGCTCTTGGCCTGACGGGTCAAGGGGAGAGCGTGACAAGCAGATGCCAGACTTTAAGGGGGTTGGGCTTGGAATACCTCTTCGAATCGGAATCCGGGAAACAAGGGTCAGTCACTTCAGATCGTTCTGCTGGTTGCAAATCCAAATCTGAAGCAGAGCTGCAGTACTTCACAGCGAGAGGTGAGCAGTTCCGTGTCCCAGGTTGTCAGATAAATCTGCTGCTAAAGCAACACTTAGAGACAATCAAGCGACCTGGAAGACACTCTGTTACAGCATCTCCCATATCTCCAGATGGAAGAAGACCCGAGGGCCGTTGTGTGGTAGACGAGATGAACGCAGTTGGAATGAGTGGAACCGGCCGTATCAGTTGATAAGCAAAACCAAACCACATTTTCTTAACATTCAAGTGGAAGCGAATGGATCCTCTCTCACTTTCAGGTGGGGGAAATGCAGCTGATCTGAACTTGGAGGATGTGAAAACGTCAGGAAGTTCCTGGAAGATCTCTGACTGCTGCCAAAAGGTAGGAAACTTGCCTCGTAGCAACGGAGAAGGGTTAACGGGTCGTGTTTCCTTTTCAGGTGAGAGAAATGCAGCAGACGGGACCTCACAGGAAGACGATGAAGAGAGTCACTTATACCAGCAAGGTTCAGTCCAACACTGCTGCAGACCATCACTGACCCGCAGGTGAGTGTTTGTGGCTCTCTTGTACAAGGGGCTTCCACATCTGTTCCCTTTGGCAATCTTTATGGGCCTGATGAGCAACCGAATGACCTGTCGAACTGTGATCCCTGCAGCCAGGGCTGTGCGTGTCAGTCCCTACCGTGTGAAGCTGATTTCCCTTCTCAGGAGATCAGGGCTACCAATGCTCTGGATTGTCGAGTACAAATGAGCGGATCCATTCTAGGCCATTCCTCTCCCCTGGAAGGCGATTGGTTCTCGAGATATGAAACCGCCGACTCTCCACTCCACGGAGCCAGAGCATTGGCTGTGAGGAGAGGTCAGAGGAGCATTCGGTAAGTGTAACAAATGAGCGAACAATCCTCCCCACACATTTGCCAACTCATGTTGTGTCAAAAGGTTTGTTCCAGGGTCACACACATCTCAGGGTCTGAGAGGAGCCAAGAGCCATGGCTGACACGAGGGGATTCACCTTGATCAGGAGGCGAGGACGCTGCTTGTCCCTCCCAGTGCAGATCAGGGGCTTTGGCTGTACTTTCAGAGGAAGGACAGGCAGCCGATGTGGACGCTATTGAAGCAGCAACGTTCCAAAGCTTCATGGGGCACCTGTTACGCCAAGAGGATTGGCTGGTCCCATTTCTGGGACTCAGTCAGAAGGGGGCTGCCTCGGACAAGAGGAAAGCCGTGGGGTTTGGGGGCCAGGACTAGCCAGACAGTATCCTAGGTGCGGACTAGGCCAGGGTACGTACCCATAGTGACCAGTGTGTCCTTGCTCGCATGCACAGGGTGGAACTGATCGCCACATTTGGGGTCGGGAAGGAATTTTCCTCCAGGGCAGATTGGCCAGAGACTCTGGAGGTTTTTCGCCTTCCCCCTGGAGCATTGAGCAAGGACCAGCCCTTTGGGCCATTTAGAAACAGACAATAAATGATCCATCCAAGGGAACTTGCCTCCTTTCCTCTGTTGCAGTTTCTATGGACCCGTCCTGTGCCGCTCGGCCGTGCCCACGCTCCCAGCCAGGCTGCAGGGCAGAGCTGGGCCTGGTGCATTGCCCCTCCCCTTCACAGCACCAGCGTGGCCCCGCAAATGGCTCTCCCACCCCAGCAGGCCCAGTTCCAGCAAAGACTAGCCCACCGTCCCCAGAGAGGGACAAGCCGTGTGCACGGCCCCGCAAGGAAGGAAGGGAAATGTCTCGGGGCCCAGTCCAGGGGGAAGCAGGAAGCACAGTGGCTCTGTTACCGTAGTCCTCTCCCAGGATGTCCCTAAAGACCCGGGCAGGGCCTTTGGTCTGCCACATCCAAGTGCTCTCCCAAGCTGCTGTCAGCGAAACAGCCCCTCTGAACCCATCAAGCGGTGGCTCTGGTAATTGTGATTAGTGAACACAAAGCAACCGTTCCATTGGCATGGGGGACCACTAGTCTGCCCCCTCAAAAAGTATTCACACACTGAAGTCCTGTTGGAATCACTGGGAATTAGACGCATAAATGTCTTGGAGGATCTGATCCACTGACCTCATAATAGACTGTCCACTTAGCTGCAAGTGGTCTCATGGTCTAATGAGGGAGGAAATGATGCTGTTCCTCAGTAGAGCTGGTCAGAAGTCTTTCCTGATAAAAGTTATTTCAGAAGCAAAATTTTCAGTAAGTCGGCTTTTGGAAACTGAAAAGTTAAGGGAAAAAATTCTCTTGTATTTAGATAACCGCCCCCCCTCTCTCCAGCCATAAATAATTCACAGAAACGGTCATTTGTTCCTTTCAAAAGCTTTTTGAGGAAAATGTTTAACATTTTCTGACCAAGTCTAGCTGAAAGGGCCCTTTCTTTCATGCTGTGTGGACCAATCCATGCACTGAACCAGAATCTAACTTATCTGCTTCAGGAGTTTTGGTGTAGCTGTGTCGATCCCAGGCTATGACAGAGACCGCATTGTGAGGTCATACCTTTTACTGGACCAAGTTCTGAGGGTGGAAGGCGAGCTTTCGAGCTCCTTGTGACCAGAAGAAGAGCTCTATGGAGCTTGAAAGCCAGAAAAAGTTGGTTCAGGAAAAGATCACCTGCCCCACACACATTGTCTGTTTTCAGAGTGTCATTTATCCTGGGTCACAGAGACAGAGCTACCAGCCCATTAAATGGGCACGCCTGGCAGCCTGAAACACAGGTGTTATGCCGCTCTATTCCACCATCTGTCAGCAAACAGGGGAAAGTACAGATGGGAAAGCCCATCTCCTAAGCTTTCTACCCCAAATCCTCCATATGAGTCTTTGGGTCCTCGCCACAACTCCCAGCTCCAAATTGGTCAGCTCTAGGTGACCAGATGTCCTGCAAGTGACCTGACTCCTTAAAAATGGGCAAATGGTCCCATCTCTTCTGTCCTGCTGCTGCCTGGATCCCTGCTTGCTGCACACTCGCCCACTGGTGGTTAACGGGGAGGTCCAGTGGCTGATGATGGAGGTGGGTGCGCAAAGCTGGTGGTGAGGTGAAGAGGCAGCACATGGCACGGGCTGCTTCCTCTGCTGGTCCACCAGTGCAGTCCCAAGCCATGTCCCTGTCTCCTTTCCGGGAGGCACTGGCTGTGCGCTGCGGTAACTGGCGAACGTGAGCCAGTGCCGGTTATGTTTCCCTTCTGCTGCCCACCCGTTGGTCCTTTATGTTCTCCCTCTCTCCATGTGCTCTCCCTGCCTTGCCGTTTAAACTCTCTCAGCCCCACTGCTCTGCCATATCCCCCCTAGCAGAGTGTGTCTCCCCTCCCTCCCCAGCGATACGAGGAGAACCAGCCTCTGCTTGGCACACTCAGCTCACCAGCAGCCTGGCCATCCATCTCCTTTCTTGCCCTACTGCCTTAGGCTGGGCCAGGGCCCAGGGAAACCCAGGAGCCTCCGGCCTGGGGCTGCTGGTGTGGAGGAGCCAAACCCTGCATGGGCCAAAGCCTCATACAGCGCTGGCCTGGGGAAGCCTCTCCGCCCCCCAGCCAAACTCGAGTGGGCGGAGGGCAGCCATTTCAAGGCCTGTTCACACCCCCAGTTCTGGTGCACGAGGTTCCCTGCATCCTGGTGCACAAGGCATCCTTAGGGCTTCACCCCTTCCTGCCTGCGCTGTAGCAAGGGGGCCGGAGATGACGAGGTTCTGTTGGTGGCCAGCAGCAGCTTGGAGGTGTGAGCTGCTTTTCCACACTGTGTCATGGACGGGACAAGCTGCTTTCAGCCACGCAGGAGTGTGGGCAGAGAAGGGCTCTGTAAAGACACGAGCCAGGTTACCCCTGCCCTGTAGCTGGAAGCAGCTCCCATCCCCTCCCTCCCACACAGCGCCGAAAGGCTGCTGCTGCTGGCCATCTTCTGGTGTGAACCCTGGCAGGAATGTGTCTGGGGAAGATGCAGTGCCAGGTACCAGGAGAGGTGGGTCAGTCTCAGGGGCCTAGCCAGGCATGGAGGGTGGAGAGTACTGGGAAGGAGGGTCGGTTCAGTCATATACTGGCCCCCCTGCTGGAGAGAGGTGTATGGGCATATGTGTGTCACCTCTCCCTGGGAGTGTACAGGGGGGCAGGGGTGTGTGCGACCTCTCTCTTGTGAACCCCAAAGTCTTAAAAGTAAGATGGTCAATCAAAATAATCCAATTTCTTTTTATCCGGGGCTCGGTCAACTTGATGTTAATTTGCACATCCATAAGAACATAAGAATGGCCGTACTGGGTCAGACCAAAGGTCCATCTAGCCCAGTAGCCTGTCTGCCGACAGTGGCCAGCACCAGGTGCCCCAGAGGGGGTGGACCGAAGACAATGATCAAGCGATTTGTCTCCTGCCATCCCTCTCCAGCCTCTGACAAACAGAGGCCAGGGACACCATTTCTATCCCCTGGCTAATAGCCTTTTATGGACCTAACCTCCATGAAATTATCTAGCTTCTCTTTAAACTCTGTTATAGTCCTAGCCTTCACAGCCTCCTCTGGCAAGGAGTTCCACAGGTTGACTACACGCTGTGTGAAGAAGAACTTTCTTTTATTAGTTTTAAACCTGCTACCCATTAATTTCATTTGGTGTCCTCTAGTTCTTCTATTATGGGAACTAATAAATAACTTTTCTTTATTCGCCTCTCCACACCACTCATGATTTTATACACCTCTATCATATCCCCCCTCAGTCTCCTCTTTTCTAAACTGAAAAGTCCCAGTCATTTTAACCTCTCTTCATATGGGACCCGTTCCAAACCCCTAATCATTTTAGTTGCCCTTTTCTGAACCCTTTCCAAGGCCAAAATATCTTTTTTGAGGTGAGGAGACCACATCCATATGACTGCTTGCCATTGAACTCACTTGCTTACAAGTAATCTTACCAGATGTCCCATATTCAAAATAAACACATTTTAACATCCCTAAGGCTATGTCTGCCCAGCAGTGACTGACGTTATTCTGAAATAACATAGTCCACATCTGCACAGCAAGCAGTTATTTCGACATCGTGTCAAAATAATGGCGAGCTGGAGGGCTGCTTACTCTGACTCCTGTAACCCTCATTTTACGAGGAGGAAGGGAAGTCACAGGAAGAGTGCTCTACCTCGGACTTCCTGCTGTGCAGACAGTGCCAAAAGCCGAAATAAGCTATTTCGACTTCAGCTACGCAACTGACGTAGCTCAAGTTGCGTAGCTTATTTCGGCTTTAGCCCTGCTGTGTAGACGTGCCCCAGATAACCCTACAAAATGTGGCAAAAATGAACATTAATGAGGGCAAAAGTTATCTGGATTTTACTGAACTATGGAATTATTCCTTTTAGGTTCACTTTGCATTTGGAGGAAAGCTTTGGGGTCAGTTTTATGTTTGGAGTTTTCTCTTTTTTCAATCTGGTTCCTTCCGCATGCAGTAAAATCCACCCGCATGGCCAATTCATCCAGGGGAAGGGGAACACGCCAGCTTTGGTTTAGTCTACTGCTGCTTTAAAATATCACCCTTGAAGCACACTGAACATCCCCTGCATTAAGCAAGTCCTCATGTGAATCCACTTTCATAATTATTTTCCCATTCAAAGGCAAGAGGGAAAAAAGTATCTTCAGAGCACTGCACCAGGAAGAGGGGGAGACTGATAAATTCTTGATCTAATTGTCTTTCATTTTTCCATTCTATTACCTTTTATTCAGTGCATTTACCCCTTCACCCATTAAAATAACTGTCTCACGGTGGCATTTCTTGTTGAAATGATATAGATATGCTAAGTGGAGCGTGACAGATGAATTCTATAATCTGAAAACCTACTAGCTATTAGATAGTGAGCAAAGCCTTTTGCCGGCTTTATTGACTATTAAAGCCACATTTTATAGCACATGCTGCTCAAATGACTTGATTTTCCATCTGAAAAGCGTGATTTTCTAAATCTAAAAGAGCTCCCCTTTGGGATGAGGTGGGCTGTGTAATTCTGGGACATTTCTACATCCCCGAGAAAATCTCTATTGGTGTTATTAAAACACACACCTCATCTACTTTCTGCATTTAACATTTTAATATTTCTAGAGTGCAGAAACCATAATCTCACTGAACAACACAATATGCAACTGCCACTGGCTTCTTTTCAGGGTATCTTTGCCAAAGCTACTGCTGTTTAGAGTACAAATCAAGGGACAGAGTTGAAGCCTGTATAAATTAACTTAGGTCTGTTGACATCTGTGGAGCTATCCTGAGTTACACCAGTCGAGGTTCTAGCTCAAAATCTCTCTTAATTCCTGTTTTAAGCCTCTGTTCCGTTTCACGCTGAAGGCAAATGATTCTTTTATCCTCTTTGATAACCTGTTGCTCTTTTTCCCCCCCCTCAGAGTTGTCTAGTTTGTTACCAAACTTTGTAATCCTCAATTCCTCCCTTTCTTTGAAGTAATGAAAATACTTGTAATGAAAGTAATGGTTCATCTTGTATTTATTGTGACATAAAAGACCATAATAACTATATTTATGCATCTCCTGGCTACGGCATTGTAATTAGCATTAATTAAAGCCATCCAGATACCATGCCCAAAAAATATAATTGTCAACTGTTTGCATTTATAGGTAGATCTGGAAAGCATTTTTCTGGCTAGCCGTTTGCCTTGAACTTACAGTGCAATGTAGTAGATTTTGAGCTGGGTTAGTCTGAATAGAGCAATGTGAATTGCTAATTTTTCAGTTCACAGGCACACACACAAAAAAGACACTGAAACAATTTTTTAAAATGGGTACTCCAAATGTAACACACCACACCATTTTGAGTCTGACCAAACACCTTGATGTCAAAAGGTTTTAATGCCAAGCATTTGTAAAGGCTTTTAAAAAATAAAAAGCGAGGGGAATTTTAAAATGTAACTATTTCATTTCAGAAATATTGACACATAATACTTGGATTAAAAAAAATCCAGAGACTAACAACTGAATGAAACCAGGACAAATATGAAAAATGATTCAGCCCACCAAATCAAAGATGGCATGGATGACTTAGTCTAGCCCCCTATGAAGATGTTGCATTGCCCTATGGGAACATTGTTGCTGGAGTTGCTACTATTCAGGTAAGATGAAAAATCAAGGTCCTGAGTATTTTTGGTCATTTCAAAAATTTAAGATTCTGAGACACCTGGTCACAGATGGTGAAGAATTTTTATGCTCTGGGGAATTCTGATATTTTCTCATTTGTGCTCATCGTGAATCGGGGAAAAATTCTCAAAAGAGCAAAACTTTCTGGAACAAAAAGTTCCAACAAGTTGTGATTTGGAAATGTCAAATCACCTGTTTAAATATTTTTACCGAAACGAAAGGTTGTGATGTTCCTGAATCAATACGTTTAAGTTCAGTTTCCCAGCCTGAAACGGGAACGTATCATTTGGGGTTGGGTTGACATTCCAACCAGACATTCCAACCAGCTCTGGTTGACATTCCAACCAGCTCTGTGTCCATCAGAGCTGCCACAATGCCTCATGGGATTTGTAGTTTTGGGACCCTGAGGCTCCCTTTCCGCCCTATGTGTCTTTCCCCCTGGCCAGTTTACATGATGAGTAGTGGGCTCTCTGAGAACGTCTCCACAGCAAAAGAGAATGCTTTGTCAGCAAGTCTCAGAGCCTAGATCTACAGGCGTAGGTTTGTGCCGCATTGCTAACAAAAGCTGTGTAGATGAAGGAAAGGTGTTTGGTTTTTTGTGTTTTTTAAATTAATACTAATGACCCTAGAAAGTGTCGCTAACTCCAGAGGAGCCGGCAGAACTGGCTGGTACCCTGGGAGACCTAATAACCTATCGCACAACCGATACAAAGTACAATAAAAGGGATTATGTGATGGGGTGGCGTTTACCAAAGGAGAATTGGTCATCTAAAGGCAGTTCCACGCAAGAGGCTCACAGTATAGAAACACAATTCTAATGCAGTGTAACTGGGCAAGAGGAACATTAAGGAAAACATAGCTCTTTTTTTCCCTCAGAATTGTAGGCCAAGTCATTATCTGTGTCAAAATTCATGGTGCGACCTTGACTGACACCACAGGACCTGGCCTTATTGTGTGGGGGATTTGTGATTGGTCTGATTTGGTTTTGTTACGGTTAAAGCATAAGGTGCCTTTGCAATTACACTCTTCTTGCAGTTAAGGGGTAGCACTCGGGGCTGCGGGGGCAAGAGCAGGGAGGCTCGTGGGGAAACAAGCGGAAGGAGGAATGGTGCAGAGGGCCAAAGCTGTGGGCTTGGGAGGTGGAACAGGGAGCCAGGAGATTAGGCCGCAGGGCCGGGAGGCAGAGCAGAGGGCCGGGGAATTGGGCCACTGGAACTGGGAGGCAGATTGGGGGACTGAGCTGCTGGGGCTTAAGAGCCGACTCCCCATGAGCACTGGCTCCTACCTGCCCACCCCCCATATTGTGTAAACATATAACCACTGAATTTTTTCAATGGTCACATGTTTGCCACAATAAACACAATTTAACACCCCTAATTTCTATACCCCAACCCTGTGCCCCGGCCCAGTGAAAATGAGTAAGGGAGCGAGGGTGGGGGAGAGCAAAATGGGGGGGAAGAGGGGATGGAGTTAGTGGGGTTAGGGCTTCTGAGGAGGAGCAGGACAGGGGTGAGGGCTCAGTAAAGGGACAGGAAGTGATGCAAGGTTTGGTTTTCTGCAACTGGAAAGTCGGCACCCCAGCGCCGTTGGCAGCATGGGCAGAGCGCAGGTCGGATGCTCAAAGGCCAATAATGAACGCAGTCTATTTCATGGCCTGGCAAATGATGACAAAGCTTTTGCCACCCCTTCGGTGTACATTAAATTGAATCCTGTAGGCCTAGGCACGTCACAGCCCTGTTCCCTAACGACATTTGTCCGTCTAATGACCCCGAGTTACGTTGTGTTTGGGGGTTTTTAATAATAGAAGCTAATTCCGTTGATTTATGCCACACACGTGGTAGCTGTCCTGAAATGTATCGCACAACAGTCACGCCTGAGTGGGGGCTGTGAGACCGAGGTGGTGAGTGACATGCTGTTCCTAATGTGTCAGGCCACAAGTGCTGCCTGTTGGCAGTCTGAGCTTACATATCAAGGCCTGTCAAGCTTTCAGAGACTGCTAGGGCAACTGTGTTAGCTTGGGCCGTCGTTGGTGCCAAACGACTTACCACAGCCTTGTCGTCACACAGTGACTGATAGAAACAGCGAGTCGCTCCTCTCCGTTGGGCAAGGCAAAAAAATGAGCTGGTGTCTAATGCTGTCAGGTTGGTTCTTCCCTGCTTAAGGTCGCTGCATACCAGCAGGTGCTTGAGAATGTGTCCCTTCTGTACGCTTATAAACTTTGCATGTAGATCCAAAAAACTTCCTGTCAGGGTGGTTAAACACTGGAACAAATTGCCTAGGGAGCTTGTGGAATCTCCATCGCTGGAAATACGTAAGAGCAGGTTAGACAGACACCTGTCAGGGATGATCTAGATGGTGCTTGGTCCTGCTGTGAGGGCAGGGGACTGGACTTGATGCTCTCCCAAAGTCGATGCTACGATTCTGTGATATAGGAAAGCAGAGTAAAGGGGAAATAGCTGGCAGTGGCGAATGTAGTGAGAAACATTTCCTCCTTCAGTCATTAAGTTAGTGCATTTGGAGGGATCGCGACATTGCTGTGTTTGATGCTTTTCGAGTTATTGGCACCTGCATCGAAATCCTCCTCTTTTTGGAGGTTTGTATGAACTCATCCCAGGTTGCAGCTTCGTATAAGTTCACAGTATAGGGTCATATTTGTCCTTCTGGGCAAAGTGAAGTTTAAAGTAAGATAATTAGGGGAGGAACGAGGCAGACACTTCTCTCCGTTTAGTCCAGCCCTTTGCCATTATGGATACAAGGTAGTTATTGAATTCACAATTATCCTGTATTATGATATCTAGGGAGTTGAACTTTTGTACATTTTATAGTGACTGTCCCCCTAGACTTAGTCTCATTGTCATCACAATCCACAGACCTCATACTCTGTTTTATTCCTGTGGATTTTCATGCCATTGCTTTCAAGTACACACCTCAATCTTCCATCTTCTCTTTGCTCTCTCCCACAAGCACCGTCATTTGCAAAAAGCATGTACCAGGGTGTTCTCTGACAGTGCACAGAGCAAAAAGAGACAGAGTGTCCTGCCTCAATGGTCTTCAACTGTGACTAGAAACTGTTCACTGTGTCCACATGGCCTTCCACCTGTGGTAACAGCACCCTGGTACATGTACCGGTTGAGTCTCGTTATAATTGATAAGTATCTGTTCCATTCTCGTATAAAACCAGATGACTTCTCTTGGAACATGGTCAGAAACCATCTCAAGATGTCTGAATACTATGTGCAGGATTTGTCCTCATTTTCCCATAAGCAATCTTAATGCAATGATAACGCCCACCGTTGACATACCTGGCATGAATCCAAACTGATGGTCACTGACCTTTATTTCTCTTTGTAGTCTCTTGCTAATAACTTTCTTCCAGAACTTGACTATGTGGCATATAACTTTTTAACAGTGTGGTAATTACCCCAATGGCTTGCATAAAGGATAGCAGGCTCTGTCTGTGCTGCACCAGGATAGACACGTGCTTTTGCCAGTTCTAGTCTGCTCCCATTTGTAGGAAAGGCTTTGCATCATGGTATTTTTCTTCCTCATCCTTACTGGGTGGGTGATGGACTTCCAATAATGCAGTTCTCTAATCTGTTCCCATTAAACCTCAGTCCATTATCCATCCACAATGTGTTCTAGTATGGAAGCTGAAAAACGCCTCCCACACATAATGCTGTCAGTAAAATACTCCATTGAAAGGAAGTGAGGCCATTGAGGGTGTGTCTGCACTGCACCCGTAGCTCGAAATAAGCTATGCAATTTGAGCTACGCAAATTGCATAGCTTATTTTGAGTCAATTTTGAAATAGCTTATTTGATAAGTTGGCGCTGTCTACACAGCGCCAAATTTCAAAATAACCTGCTATTCCGTAACCTCCCTTACTCCTCATGGAATGAGGTTTACAGGGAATTCGGAATAGCGAGCCCGTTATATTTTGTGGGATAGCGCTGCAGTGTAGACATAGCCAAAGCAAGGTTGTACTGACACAAAGTCATATCAGCACCTATATACACTTCATTCATCCACTCAGTCCCTCTCTCACTACTCACTAAAGTGGGATGATAGCACAAAGCCTCGATAAAATGCATTTGAACTTGCTGTCCATGTTTTCGGGGCAGCTGAAAGAGATTTTCAGAGCTGAGCCTCACGGTGTTTGCCTCACCGATAGGCACATGCGAGGTGTGGAGGTGGGTGGGGAATTCTTCTGAGATCCTTTGCACAAACTTTCCTCCTCCCACAAGTGAAGTCAAGACCACCTCGTGAGTGAGTAATTAGACAATGACACAAAGAAAGGTTGCCCAATGCTGCCTTTTTGGATGAGCTGAAACTAAGCCAGAATGTAGAAAGCGGGTTTTTTTGTCTCAAATCCAACACACTGTCTTTTTATGAGTCTGACTGATAAAGAAGCCAGTCCAGAGACTCCCTCCTCAGCAATTAAAAGATTAGCAGGCAAAGAGTTTGCAGTTTAATAGACAAGAGAGGGAAAGCGAAGACAGGTGATATGACAGAGCACTCCAGTAGCACAGCCAGAAATAGAACCAATGTCTTTTCTATTCAGGGCCTTCCCCCCTCCCTTTGACCACACTGCCTTTAATAGCCAGCCTTTCTAACTGGGGATGATTTATGCTTTGTGTGTCTCATAAAACTACTGGCGCTGGCCTCGTGACCGGCTCTTGGCTCACTAGTATGATTTATGAACAATGACCGTATCATCCCCAAAAAGGTTGGGCAGCAAGCGTCCGTTTTGATCAGACACGTCACTCACCGTAGAAACCAAGCAACATCGAGTGTGTTCAGTGGCTAACAGCACACTGGGTAGCGAGGGGTTGTGAGGTAATCTTACAGCGTGAGGATTTCAACAGCAGACATACGTCTGAGGCTTTTGTGGGCCAATTGCCAAGGATAGAATCCATAGGGGAATTTGGAGTCCACAGAGCCAAGCCAGAAAAAGTTCATAATGTCGGTAATGCTCGCAGCTTAGAACATGTCAGGCCTATCCTGAATCTCAGTAGCAAGTGTCCTCTCCTGGAGTACCATGAGTCCTCAGGAGCTTCACTGAGGCTGGCTGGAAGTTGTCACTGTCTTCTACTGCTCACCCCAAGTTACACAGGCTGTAGAAGGGAATTTCCTCCAGATGAGTGCCTGGGCCTCAGGTCTCATAAATGGCCTGTGATACGTGCACAAATGTTTCAGGCCCTCGTCTTACTACATTCCCCCACTTTTTTGTGCTTTTTTTTTTTTCTGAGGAGGATGTTTACCCATCTTCCCGGAACAGCATCATGCATGGACTGAAGGTGACCTAGTAGACTAAACACTGTTATGAGGCCACCTTACTTTACTGTTCACACATTCAAGCCCCAACTGTCCCTTATTCCAAACATTTCCTCATACGACTGGACAGATTTGATTTGTCAGGTGTGTGTAGTCCCTTATGTGGGGCCTGGGAATGTTAGGTCTGGGACCATGGCTGAGGAATATATTTTTATGATGGAGCTTTTCAAATAATTAACATGGATAAGGTGTATATATTTGGAGTGTATAAGGGCACTACCACCTTAAGCTTCTCTGCATCCCAGCAGCTGATGACAAATGTTAAGCCTCATTAGACAGTATGCCAAAATTACCAGCTGGGATCTCATAACCCAGAAATGAAGACACCCAACCTTGGTAGTCACTTCTGTGCTAAAGTGATGAGAAATGTTATTTCACTATAGGAAAAAAAACCTGTACAGTTCATATCAGGCCTGGATACTTGTCTGTTTTGCCATTCTTTCCTCACAGAGAATTGCCAGCCCCCTTTATTTATGGAAGTGTGTTTATGACTTATTGGCCGTTGTGGCTTATAGATACGACAGAGTAAGCAGTCTTTAGCGGGTATGGGTCTGTTACATGTCCCAGCCTAAGCCCTGGTCTACGCTACTGGCTTTATTTCAAAATAACCCCCCTTAGGTCGAATTAATAAGGGGAGTGTCCACGCTACCTTATTTTGAAATCTGTAATTCGCTAATTTCAAAATAGTTATTTCGAAATAGCGGTAGTGTGGATGCTCCAGTACCGCTATTTTGAAATAACGACTCCCCAGACTCATTCCAACTAACTACTCCCCAGTGCTTCCTGGGGCTCTAAGTCTGAGGTAGCGCATTCACATTAACAGAGCCTGTCTCAGATTAATTTCAAGGTTTTCTCATAGCGTGGACACGGCATTTCAATTTTGTTATTTCGGGAGGTATTACATCGATTTTAGTTATTTTGAAATAGTTGCCTAGTGTTGACATGCCCTAACAGGGATTTATTTAGCTTAACCTGGCTTTTGGTTCAAAAGGTCCTTTCTTCAACCTCTGGTGTCACCCACAATGGTGTTTATCACATAAGCGGAAGTTTGTCCAGGTTACACATTTTTCGGAGGGTTATATCCATGTCTGTCAGCTTGTCCAGGCAGAGGAGGGGCTGAGGAGTCAGAACTCCACCCCCAAAGCTTTGTAAAATCCAAATGCTCATTGATGGTCTTTAGGCACATCATTTACTAGCGCTGTGTCCTCTGGTATTGAACCGTCTCCAGCGTCACATGAAACTAGTGAGGTTACACTTCAGAATTAGCACACTGGGTTGTGATACCTCTCATTCAAGAAAAACTGCCAAGTGTAATGTGACCTGTTGCTGAAGACTGGCTCTAATTGCTGTATCATTCAGATGTAATTTAATGTCTAGCCATCTTCCAGCTGTCTCACATTTATTAAATTATACATTTATATGGGGGGAAAGAGGTGGAGGAGAAACTGTGTAGAATGTCTGTCTGTCTATGGGTTCCCATTCCAAGACTTTTTTTTTTTCAGTTGCTCACAACGTTCACCCTCTGAAATTTTTCTTGCTCGGTCTCTGCCTGAAGGTGACTAACTCTTGAAAAATGTTGGGTCATTTGAGGTACAACATAAATAAGATCCCTCAGTCTCGCAAAGGAGAGAAGGTTCCCAAGAGGCCCAAAAGGAACAAAACCAAACTCATACCACTCTTTCTGGTTGATATACATGATCATGGTTGAACCATGAAGAGATATACCTACAAAATCCCTTGCCCCTCCCCTTCATGCAAATTAACACTCGGTGAACTCCCAGAAAAAAAATGCTCAATCAAATGGGTGTTTCACATCTAAATTCCATTAGGATAAGTGCTGGTTGATTGCCTCAGCTCAGTATGGTGCTCCCAATTTAACATCTGAAATACCCTGCTACATTTGCCCCTCAACATGCCCCATGTCAATTATGGCATGATAGGCCTCCTCTTAGGATCACCAGTGAAGCCAGCTGAGGCAGTGTGGTGGCACCATCTCCAACAAGCACCATATTATGAAACGCCTAGTCACTCTGCCCTACTGCTGATACATGTGGCACTCGATCCTCGGCTTCTCCAGAGAAGCAAAAAGAAGGCTGTACCCCAATTTTATATTGTCCTCATGCCCCCAAACTATGGGGTGCTGGTTCAGCCCCCACCATAACCTGTAGCAGCCTCGGGGTTGCTCTATGTTACGTGGTCAACATGTTCCAGTTGTGTGCCTTCCTCACTAGGCCAGATACTGATTTTTTGGCACCTTTATCCTTTAGTTTTGATGGAGCCAATTTAAGCCAGTAGAGAATGCTTTAGAAATATCCCTCCCAGAAGGGGTATGTTAGATAGATAGATAGATATATACAATGTAGATATTTCGTATAAAAAACTATAGTGTAAATTCCATGACTTAGCCCTTGAAAGTTAGAAGACCCCAAAGTCTTTGGTAACTATATTACGATTCAGTCTTTAATTACTTAATCAAATATTCATTTTTTTTTCATTTTTACATTACACTGGTTAATATTATATACCATTTTCTATAACTTTAAAATATATATCTAGCATCTTGTAATAGTGTATACAGTTCTGTGTAGAGAAGATTCTAGTAGTCTACTGTACATGTACAAATTCCTACTGTGATTGTTTCATAAGTGGATTCTAGTTGTAAAGAATCAACCCACGTCGCAGAATCAACCGAGTTTTTAAAGTCATTAACCCACTAGGCATTCTCCAAGAGGCACGCTGTTAAACTCCTGGCCAGATCAGGTAAAAGGGCACACAAGCAATTTGTGGCCGGCATTTTCAAATATAACAAGGAGTCTGGTGGCACTTCAAAGAGCAACACATGTATTAGGGCATCAGGGCGTAAGCTTTTGTGAGCTACAACTCACTTCCTGAGATGCTTGAAGAGAAAAGAAAAGGATAAAAAAGGGGAGGCTACAGAGATGGGAGTGTGACATCAGTGCTAATTAAATTAGAGTGGATGTGACTCATCTCCAACAGTGATGAGAAGATGAGAGTACCTGAATGGGAAATTACTTATTATAACATGAGAACCACCGCGTCTTTCTATTTAAGCCTTTTTTCAGGGTGTCAAATTTGCATATGAATTCCAGCTCAGCAGTTTCTTGTTGTGGTCTGTTTTTGAAGGGGTTTTTTGCCTGAGAATGACAACTTGCAAGTCAGAAACCGTGTGTCCAAGGAGGTGCTCCCCCGCTGGCTTTCGTATGTTTAACGTGCCACCAGACTCCCTGTTGGTTTTGCTGAAACAGACTAAGGGTATGTCTATACTGCAAGGCTATTTCAGGATAACAGAGGTATCCCGAAATAGCTACCCCGCGTCTTTTGAATGCATCTGCTATTGCGAAATATAGCTGATGCACTATTTCGGCATCCCTATAAATCTCATTCCATGAGGGATAAGGGGATGTCTCGAAATAGTGTGTTGTTTTGAAATTTGGCACTGTGTACACGCGTCAAATTTTGGAATAGCCTATTTTGAAATAGAATCAAAATAAGATATGCGACTTGCGTAGCGCAAACCACGTATCTTATTTTGAGCTAAGGGTGCAGTGTAGGCACCCTAACAGGGCTCCCCCACTGAAATCTGCTTTCAAATATGTGTGTGTAAAGTGAAGCATTGAAATTACATACAGAGGCCCCTAAATAAAGCTTGAGCACCCACAATTTACTCCAAAATTAATGGCAGGGTCTCCCAAATTAGGCCCTTATTTAATTGCTGAGCTATCAACTTGATCACCTGCCTAGCTTTAGGCTGGCGTGGGAACAATCATGACTCGGACAATGGAATCTCTGTTGTCGGAACACAGAGCACTCGCTCTCATCAAGGTTCCTGTGGGAAAGGAAGAATTCTTCCACAAAGCCGACAGGAATGTAGGTGATAAAACGGTGATGGGTGAACTACTGCCGACAGGAGCTGGAAGTGACAGAGATGCTGCCTTAACAGACAAAAATTCTGTAGACTGAAAGGAAATTTCCTTCTCTCCAGAAGGAGGGAAGGACGCGTACAAAATATTAGCGCACATTATTAAGGTGGCAGCAACAACCCAAGGCTATAGAAGGGGCTACAGATCATTGCGAGGCACTGTTTAAAGACACACTAAGAATCAGTCTTCCTCCATCTGTAGTGGACAACCTGCGGCCCATCAGGGTCATCCACTGGTGGGCTGTGAGACAGTTTGCTTATGTGACCACTAGGAGCTGTGGACGGTCATCCTTGTGGATGCTTAACATAAACAAACCATCTCATGGCCCACTAGTGAATTGCCCTTATCCACCGGTGGCCCACCACCGATCTGAACAGACTAGACCTTGGATGGGAGAGGAAACAAATGGAAAGTGAATTGCAGAAGGTCACCAGGCAAATCAGTGACAAAGCCAGGACAGGGCAAGTCTCCGAAGTCCCATTGTACAGCCCTAGCCATGACTCAGTCCTGCTGCCTTTCTCCAAATGCTTCTTACCAGCTATGGGTTCATTTATTGCTGCAAAAGGGCAGCGTGCCGGCATCCCTTCTGTGTGTAAAATCTCCCATTGCTCAACCACCACAAACCTGTAGTCTGTCTGCCGTCCCTCCACCTGGTGCAGAGGGGAGCGGACCCACCTGGAAAGCGGCATAAAAACTTGTGTTGCCTGCGTGTGGAAAGCAAGCTGGGCCCAGGTGACAGCCAGCCTGCTCCTTCTGAACACGGCCCTCGGTGGCAGGAAGAGTTGTGGAGAGTGGAAGCTGGCAGAGGCAGCTCCCAGAGTTCCACAATGTCAGGGGAACCCACAGCAACTGGCTCTGCCAACCGTCCTGCCAGACCATGGTAATATTGGCTAATGTTTGCCCAAGCTCGCCGCGCGCCTAGTTGGGTTCCATGGGGACATTCCCGGTGAAGCTTCTGGTCTTTCTCCAGTCGACACCCCCCCAGTCTTCGGATGGGGAACACAGGCATGCACTGTCCTGCCGACAGAGATGGAGAACTTGGCTGTTCCTTCCCCACCCACATGTCCATGTCTGGACAGAGGGGAAGCATATTGGGGCCTAAGAATTTTACATTGAAGCCAACAGTAAAAAAAAAAAAAAAAGGCAGCATAATAGCTGCTTACTGTACATCACCTCCCTTTTAAATCTTGGGTTGTCATTCATCCGCCCTGTTTTTGATCATTTTTGGAAGAGTATCTCTCACCCACCTTGCACATAAGTGGTTTATTTTGCATTAACAGGAGTGTAGTGAGCAAGACACAAGACGTCATTCTTCCGCTCTACTCTGCGCTGGTTAGGCCTCAGTTGGAGTATTGTGTCCAGTTCTGGGCACCGTATTTCAAGAAAGCTGTGGAGAAATTGGAGAGGGTCCAGAGAAGAGCAACAAGAATGATTAAAGGTCTAGAGAACATGACCTATGAAGAAAGGCTGAAAGAATTGGGTTTGTTTAGTTTAGAAAAGAGAAGTCTGAGGGGGGACATGATAGCGATTTTCAGGTATCTAAAAGGGTGTCATAAGGAGGAGGGAGAAAACTTGTTCATCTTGGCCTCTGAGGATAGAACAAGAAGCAATGGGCTTAAACTGCAGCAAGGGAGGTTTAGGTTGGACATTAGGAAAAAGTTCCTAACTGTCAGGGTAGTTAAACACTGGAATAAATTGCCCAGGGAGGTTGTGGAATCCCCATCTCTGGAGATATTTAAGAGTAGGTTAGATAAATGTCTATCAGGGATGGTCTAGACAGTATTTGGTCCTGCCATGAGGGCAGGGGACTGGACTCGATGACCTCTCGAGGTCCCTTCCAGTCCTAGTATTCTATGATTCTATGATCTTTCACACCTCACTCTCTGCTGTCGAGGGTGCTATATTCCACATCTTACACTCTTGAGTTAATATGAAAAGGAGGCAATTTGATCCTCAATTCCTCGGTTTGTATAACTCCTAGTGTTACAAGGGAGGGAGAAGAATTGTTCTCCTTGGCCTCTGAGGATAGGGTAAGCAGCAATGGTCTTAAACTGCAGCAAGGGAGGTTTAGGTTGGACATTAGGAAAAACTTCCTACCTGTCAGGGTGGTTAAACACTGGAATAAATTGCCTAGGGAGGTTGTGGAGTCTCCATCACTGGAGATATTGAAGAGCAGGTTGGACAGACACCTGTCAGGGATGGTCTAGGTGGTGCTTGGTCCTGCCATGAGGATAAGGGACTGGACTCAATGACCTATCAAGGTCCCTTCCAGTTCTAGTTTTCTATGATAAATCAGCACAATTGCCTTCAAAGGGGATTTGTACACCAGATCAGTCCTGATCTAAGTTACCACCGAAAAATTGATCTCTTATAGCTTTTGCTCACCTTTCCACAGAGTGTTGAAGCAATATCGGTAAAAAACATCTGTAAATGTTTCATTGCATGGAAATTGATTCTGATCTATTACTGTCCATTTGCCAATATCAGATAATAAATTCATGCCATTCAAATGTATCCAGGAAGTGAAAGATTTTTTTTTCAGTATCAACAGCAAAGTTTTTATGGTTATAGTTTTAAATCTTTGTATTTCATTTTTAAATGTAGACGCCTACGTCGTTACAGTGCATTTTCTATTCCTGTGTTTGCATCTCATCTAATCATCAATGTAATTACTCTTTCACAGGTCTGTCATTTTCAATGTAATCAATCAGCAGGCAGAAGTTTAAGATACATTTTGTATTTCATAGATCGGGGGTGTTTAAGGCCAGAAAGGATGAGTAACTCATTTAGTGTGACCTTTCTGAAAAAGGCGTAGAATTTCATCTAATTATCCCCACACTGCACTTCATAACTTCTGTTTGACTAACACTTATCTTCCAGAAAGCCAACCAGTCTTGACTGTGTGTTCTTCTCTGATGTTTACTTTCCTGCATTTTCATTTAGTCCACTACAGTTAACACCAATCTGTCGGCTTCCCAGTGATCTAAAGAGTTAGACTAAATTGTATCAGATTTGTCTGTATTTGTTCTACTTGGCATATTGGCTCCTCTGTGGCTGTCGCTCATGTCAAAACTATTATCTAGTTTCTGAGCTGAAGGGTGGACCACTTCATTCATCACAATGTAATTTTCCATTTGGCTAAGAACAGAGAAATATCATTTTTGTAGATTTTTTTTTTTATTTGGGAAGCTACTCAGATGCTACTGTGCTGAGTGCTAATATAAGAACTATATTAAATATAAGGTAGACAGATCTAAGGAGATATCTTTTTTCCAGATTAACTCTTTCTGCAAGCTTTAGGCTCTGTCTAGATTTGGAGCTAAGGGTACGATTCCCAGTTCACATAGACATATTTACTACCAGTTGCACCTCTCTAAACGGGGACACTCTTGTCCGGCAACATTTGTGGTCCAGCAGAACAATGGATGTTCGTAGACCAGATGCCCCAGGGTTGGGAGCCCAGTGCCAAGAGGCACTGGGGCTCATGTTGGGCCTGTGGCATCCCCTGGCAGTGGGGTCAGGGCCTGGGCATTACCACCTTTCTTCTGCTTTGATATGGGTTAATCTCCATAGTCATTTCTGCTAGGGTTGGCAGGCTAGAGGGCCAGTGGCGGGGGACCTCCCCTGGTCTGGTTTAGATTGGACATCAGGAAAAACTTCCTCCTTTCAGGGTGGTTAAACACTGGAATCAATTGCCTAGGGAGGTTGTGAAATCTCCATCTCTGGAGATATTTAAGAGCAGGTTGGATAGACAACTATCAGGGATGGTCTAGATGGTGCTTGGTCCTGCCATGAGGGCAGGGCACTGGACTCAATGACCTATCAAGGTCCCTTCCAGTTCTAGTGTTCTATGATTCTATAGTTTTCTATTACATGTCCTCCTCCTCCTGTTTCCATTGGTGTCAAACCATTAATATCCATGGGATTAGGTGTAGGCCCTATTTATTCCCTGTTGTCATCCCATTTCCCTTTGGTCGTAACTGACAAGGTGAGATCAACATTATAACAGGAAAATAACCTATACAGGCCTAATCCTGTGCCGATTTATGCTTGTGCTTAGCTTGATGTACTGTGGATTGTTGTGGTGAAACCAGTTGGATTACTTACCCATAGGAAGTTAAGTGTGTGCAAAAGTGTCTGAAAGGCCAGGGCCTTAGCATAGAAATTTTATTTTCAGTCTCTGAGACTGTCATATTAATTTCAATGCATTCTCCTTTCCATTCTGGTGATTTCCCAGATATTGCATAGTGCCTCTGCGTGTTCAGCAATTTCATAGGTAGACTGCTTATTTATGTTTATGGAATGGTTGCTTTAAAGCTAACAGCCCTTATTTTCAGTGCAGTGGTTGTAAACTTTTATCTTGCTGATGTTTAATGGATACACAGGCTGGATTATCCTACGATGGCGCCCGTTGTTCTTAAAACTGGTTGGGATGACTTTTTCTGTGCCTACCCTTCAGGAGCCATAACTGCAAGGCTGATCTTGATATGGGGGAGGGAGTCAATCCTCATTTGGTGCTATGCCCAAAACGCCCCGGAGATTGAGCAGGAAGAGGAGTGTAGTTCCATGTATATGGGAGAGAGGTGTTCCTGCTAACTAAGTGCCATTTAATGGCATAACTCTGTGTAGCTCGTTAGTTAGTTCAGTGAGACACTTGAGATGGAAAACATCAATATGGTGCCACTGCTTGGCTCAGATGAGATGAAAAGACATTCAGGGTATGTCTAGACTGCATCCCTCTGTCGGCAGAGGGATGCAGATTAGGCAGGTCGACATTGCAAATGAAGCGGGGATTTAAATATCCGCAATTTACATAAAAATAACCGCCGTTTTGCTGACTCAGCACTTTGTCGGCAAAAAGCAGCAGTCTAGAGGATCTGTCGAGAAAGAAAGCCTTTTCAACAGATCCTTTATGCCTCCTGCAAGGAGGTTTACAAGATCTGTCAAAAGAGGCTTTCTTTCTCAACAGATCCCCATAGACTGCGCTTTTGCCGACAAATGCTGAGTCGGCAAAAAAGCTGTTTTATGCAAATTAGCGAGATATTTAAATCCCCACTTCATTTGTAATGTCGACCTGCCTAATCTGCATCCCTCTGCCGACAGAGAGATGCAGTTTAGACATACCCTCTGTGAGAAATGCAACCCTAGTAAGGGCATGATTGAAACGTGTGTTGTTTTAGCCAGACCTTTATTTAAAATTCTACCAGACTGACCCAGCACTGCTCAGGTCCTTAACTCATTTTTTAAAATAAAAAGAAATGATACGTGCTTTGTTGAAATGATTGCATTTTCCAAAAATACAGTGTTATTTTTATTAAGATAATTTTAGTCCACTTTTCAAATGGGAATTCCATCAAGTGGATTTTTCTTCATCCCTATAAGCTCTTATAATTTACTATGTTTTAACTAAATAAACAATTGGTTTCCAGTAACATTGTCTTCTCGTTTTCAGACCTTAAGGCTTGATTTAGCTGGGACAAAACAGATCATGGCTCCAAATTTCTCTGGCCATGTCTACACAAGGAAATTATTTCAAAATGACTAAATTCGACTTAAGAACTCCCGATTTAACAAATTCAAACTTGCATGTCCTCATTATGGGGAAGCGTGGAATGTCCTCGCTATGGGGAAGCATGGACTGTTGTCCGATGCAGGCTCCGTTAATGTGGACGTGCTACCTTGGACTCAGAGTGCCAGGAAGCACTCTGGGAAGCTGCAGGAGGCCTCCTGGAAGCCAGTTGGCACAATTTAGCAGCACCAGAGTGTCCACACTATCGTTATTTCGAACGTACAAGTTCAGAATTGGTATTATTCCTCATGAAAAGCAGGACTACAGAGTTGGAATTCCACTGCCCGTTATTTTGGAATAAAGGGCGTGGTAGTGTGGCTGGCTCTGCTTACTAATTCAGACTTGAAGGGGGGGTGTTACTTTGTACTAAGGTCCTAGTGTAGACCAGGGCTCTGTGTTATCTCTTTTCTCTAAGGTTTATTGAGAAGCAATCCTGTTCCAGGGTCATCTTGGTTTTCTGGCTCATCTGAGTTCAGTCTCTTTCAACATTTACTCCGTTATGTCAATTTTGAGGATTATACTTGATTTGGTGACTCTGTCTCTTTTCTGTTTGATTTTATGAGAAGCAATCCCTTTCCAGACACATCCTGTTTTCCTGGCACAACCAAACCCTTACATTACTTTAAGTTATGATCAGAGGAAACTTTATACCAAATTTGGTGGTCCTAGCTCTTACTATTTGGAAGGAGTTCTTGATCAGACACACCGACAAACTTTTTAAAATTCCTAATACAGGTTCATCCTATTTTTCTGCTTCATCTTGGTTCAATCTCTTTCAACATTTGCTCTATGTCATGTCAATTTTGAGGCCTTTACTTGATTTGCTAATTCTGTCTCTTTTTTTGATAATTTTAGTCCACTTTTCAAATGGGAATTCCATCAAGTGGATTTTTCTTCATCCCTATAAGCTCTTATAATTTACTATGTTTTAACTAAATAAACAATTTATTCCAGGTATCCCATTTTCCTTGCACAACCAAACCCAGGGCTCTGTGTTATGGCTTTCTCTAAGGTTTTATGGTAAGAGGAAGCAATCCTGTTCCAAGAGTCCTAGCTCTTACTGTTTAGAGGAAATCTTCAGAGGTAGCTCATCTGATGTCTAGACTGCAAGCTCTTTCAACATTTACTCCATTGCCTTCCATGTCAATTTTGAAAGAGAGTGTATATAAGGTTTGTGCAACGAAAAAGCAATCTGGTTTTTTTGAAAGATAGCATTTGATTTTATGAGAAGCAATCCCTTCCAGACACATCTGTTTCCTGGCACAGCAAACCCCTTACATTGCTGAAGTTATAAGTCAGGAGAACTTTATACAAATTTGGTGGTCTAGCTCTTACCCCCATTTGGAAGGTTCTTGATCAGACAAAGGCTTCTTCTCGTAGAAAGAGGTTTACTGCTGTCTAATTCAGACTTGAAGGGGTGTTACTTTGTACTAAGGTCCTAGTGTAGACCAGGGCTCTGTGTTATCTCTTTTCTCTAAGGTTTATTGAGAAGCAATCCTGTTCCAGGGTCATCTTGGTTTTCTGGCTCATCTGAGTTCAGTCTCTTTCAACATTTACTCCGTTATGTCAATTTTGAGGATTATACTTGATTTGGTGACTCTGTCTCTTTTCTGTTTGATTTTATGAGAAGCAATCCCTTTCAGACACATCCTGTTTTCCTGGCAACCAAACCTTACATTACTTTAAGTTATGATCAGAGGAAACTTTATACCAAATTTGGTGGTCCTAGCTCTTACTATTTGGAAGGAGTTCTTGATCAGACACACCGACAAACTTTTTAAAATTCCTAATACAGGTTCATCCTATTTTTCTGCTTCATCTTGGTTCAATCTCTTTCAACATTTGCTCTATGTCATGTCAATTTTGAGGCCTTTACTTGATTTGCTAATTCTGTCTCTTTTTTGTTTGCTTTTATGAGAAGCAATCCCATTTTCAGGCACGTCCCATTTTCCTGGCATATTTCTTCAGTTTATCTCATTTCTGGATGGCATATTGGAGAAGCAATTCTATTCCAGGCATATCCCATTTTCCTTGCACAACCAAACCCGTATTTGGCTTTAAGTTATGGTAAGAGGAAGCTGCCTGCCAAATTTGGTGGTCCTAGCTCATACTGTTTAGGAGGAAATCTTCAGAGGGGTAGCTGAGTTAGGCTATGTCTAGACTGCAAGCTTCTTTTGGAAGAAGCTTTTCTGGAAGAGATCTTCCAGAAAAACATTTTTGAAAGAGAGTGTCTACACAGCAAGAGTGCAACGAAAAAGCAATCTGCTTTTTTGAAAGATAGCGTTCACATTCATTGGACGCTATCTCACATTTCAGTTGAGATTACTGCGGACGGAGTGGCCACCAGGGCACCTGTGCTTTTTCCTAAAGGCCTCTTCTTTCGAAAAAACACTCTCTTCCACATCCACACACGCCTTTTTCCAAACAAGCTTTTTCGGAAAAAGGCTTCTTCCTCGTAGAAAGAGGTTTACTGCTGTCAGAAAAAACACCTCCGTTCTTTTGACTTTCTGTCGAAAGAACACAATAGCAGTGTGGCTGTAAGTGTAGTTTTTCCAGAAAAACTCTGCAGTGTAGACATACCCTTTGTCTATAACGGGAAAAACTTAAAAAACAACAAATAGTCTTGCAACACCTTAAAGACTAACAAAGCATGTAGATGGTGTCATGAGCTTTCATGGGCACAACCCACTTCTTCAGTACCCATTGTTTGGTTTGTTTAGGAGGAGTTCTTGACCAAACAAACAGACAAACTCTCTAAAACATGTATTAGATTAAGGCCTCTTAGTTTAGTGTGGAACACCAGAAAAGGGGCTAACACCGTATTGAATTTTGGCTTGGAGTGGGGGAGAGGAGCGTTCAAATTACCCAGTAAGGTTCTTAAGCAGGTACATAACTTTACGTACATGAAGAGTCCCATGGATTTCATTCTTTTTGAGCATGAACACTTTCCTGAAATGGAGACTTGCAATGGTATAATTTCTTTGGCTTCAATGGTATTGGTGTAGCTGAGGAGAGAATTCTGCTCTGACTATGTAACATACCATGCATTGCATTCAGTGTAGTCAAATGCCAAACCTTTTCTGCCACCGGGATATGTCAGCGACTCTCAAGTTCTGCTGATGAACTCTTGGCATTTTGTTGTTTTAACTTCCCCATGTGCATCAGCAGGCATCTCGGGGGGAGATGACATTTCACTTTTTTTTTTTTCACATATGGACATGTTCAAACATCTAACCCAGATAGATAACTGTGGAATCCATTGCATTTCATTCCTAATCTCTTTCTGGCCCTGGAGTTTCAGGGACTGGCTTGGCATATTACAGAATCAAGATAAAGCGCGAAAGTAGGATGTGTCGTTTCAAATGCTGTTTAAAAAAAAAAGCAGCAATGCAGCACATCACAATAGCAAGTTAAATATAGAAATGGATTAGAGAGTCATTGTTTTCAGTCCTGCTAAATAAGACTGGACTCTCAAAATGGAATGCCACTTGACCTTTCGTGTCTCAGCAGTCCATACTTGTATTTAACTGATGCAGGGAGGACACATTTCCCCCTTGGAAGTGTCCTGTGTCGACATGACAGTTGCTACTGCTGGGTCACACAATGTTTAGGAGGCATAAACCCAGCACGCCGGAACACAAGAAGGACTTTCCTGTGCATGGAGCCACACTGCCGAGCCTCCAGAATGACACAAGGTCTTTTTTCAACTTGTCTCAGCTTGTTCTCTCCGCTGGCCATCTCAGACCATCGCCTGTGTTGCGACATTCAAAGATCACATACTTCGAAGTGGAAATCCTGGATGCCCAAAGTAAGAGGCAGATCTGCGTGGTGGATAAGGTGAGTCGCGTGGCAGAGGGTGGGATGCAAAAGATGCTGTTTGGGGGTTGCGTTTCCCTGCAGTGTCATATTATCCCAATGTGGATTTAATCTTGTTCATCCTGCTGGGACAGGTGCAGAATGTCTCCTTATTCACAGGCCTTCAGTTGTTTTTCCCTCATATTCTAAACCCTTTGCAAATAAATCAGACTATTTATACCTGCTGGCTGGTCAGCAGAATCAAGCAGACAGTTTGCCTTTGTCTTAAAGTTTGCAAAGATTGCAATGCTTATTTCAGGGCCTAATATATAAACAGTCACTTTAGGAAAGTGAATTCAGATTTATACGATATTTGCAAAGGTTTGTGTCACTGCGGTACCGGAGGGACTTTCTAGTGTCCAAATGCATTCGGCCGAAGCCCGTTTATCCAACTGGGACCTGGACTGCAGAGTAGATTTTCACTTAGGGCAGTCTGGCTACGAGAGATTTTTGTGTTACTGACGTGCAAACAGGGGCTCACATTGCATTTAGTGATGGGGGGTTTGGATAAGACTGGATTCTACCCCATAAGTAAACGAGGCTCGAGAAAATATCTCAAGTGGCTTTATCGGAAAAATAAACATTTTCGCCACAGATTTCTATTGCCGATTGCACGGATGGCCCGTGGCTTTGGGAGAAAAGAGGATGCTTCATTTGGGCATGGGGAATATGTGGATTCAGAGTGGCCGAGTCAATAGCTTGCCTGAGATGTGTTCTTTGCAAATATGGGATAGACGTACAGAGCACAGGGGGTTGTAGCAGAGCTACATACACTGGTATAGGTTGGACCTCTCTGGTCTGCCACCTGAGGACCTGACTGATCCCGGATGAGGGATTTTGCTGGAGCAGGGGAGGTCACATCTGACCCCTCTGCCGCTGTTCCTCCCCCCTTCCCCTATGGCCCCCGCTGACCTACCGAGCTTCCTGGCTGGGCTGGGCTCTGGGCTTCCAGCTCCTCCCCCCCTCTGGTGGTGCAGTAGCTTCTCAGCTCCCAGGCCCCCCAGGCAGTCTATCTGGGCCGCGCATCATCTCCCACCTTCCCATCTGCAACCCAGATGGGCCATGCGCCAGGCTAATGGCACCCCCTCCCCCTGCTGCATTGTGCCAGTCTCCCCTCTCCTCTGTGCAGCGCACCAGGCTCCCGACCCGCCCTTCCCGTGCTTGGACTCTCTGACCCTGGAACATCCATGGTCCAGCAGGACCAGACCAGAGTCTGGTCCGCACCAGAGTTCCGGTTTAAAGAGTTGTTGCCTGTATTTAGTAATGTTGGATAACTGTAAATATAGGGTCTGATCATGAGCTGGCAAAACCCAGCATCATGTCAATGGATCTATGTCCCGTGCATACCAGCACATGATCTGACCTCTTGTACTTTGCTGTGAACATTTGTGCCAGGCACATTTCTTTAGCCTGAGTGTACAACAGTCGCATGGCACAGCGGAATACGGAGACTTCTCCTTTGGCGAAGCAGTGACAGTTTGTTATCTTCCCCACTGAGAATTCTTGTTCCTGCCACTGGAACAAATAGCTGAGACGTATAAAGATACTTATTTGAACATCTTTTATATATGCTCACTGGGGTACACCGAAGGATTTCCAGTGTGCACGGTTTTTTCAAGTAGCATTCTGAAGTAGGGATATACAGTTAATATTAAATAAATACATTAGTTTGTTGATATTAATTATTGCAAAATATGTAATGATCAATGCAAATATAATAAACAACGAATAAATAAATAAATGCCTATACTGCAGAGCTCACTGAGGGCATGTCTACGCTAAGAAATTATTTGGAAATAACTAAATTTGAAAGAATAACTCCTGAAATAACAAAATTGAAATAGCATGTCCCCACAACAGGGGAGCCTCAAAATTAGTCGAAGGAAGGCTCTGTTATCGTGGACTTAGAGCCCCAGGAAGTACTGGGGAGAAATGACTCAGGGGAGTAATTCTTTCGAAATAGCAGCACCAGAGCATCCACACTACCGCTCTTTCGAAATAACTATTTCCAACTAAGCGTTATTCCCTGAGGAAAGCAGGAGTACAGATTTCAAAATAACTGTCCTGTTATTTCGAAATAACGGGCTTGGTAGCATGGACGATCTTCTTATTCTTTCACAATAAAGGGAGTTAATTCGAAATAACTCTCTAGTGTAGACCAGGCCTAAATTAAGACTAATACTAATATGTTTTGAAAACCTTACACTGAATAAAGGCTCCAAATAAAAAAGCATGTAAGCATTTACCTAGCTTCAGGTTCATCAGCAGTCCTGTTGACTTTATGGAATTCACGGTAAGAGGAGCAGAATTAGTTCAGTGTTGAGTCTCTTTGAAAAATCCCACTCGACATGATTTGTTTAAATCTACTCGGTGTCCTGGAATATCTACCAGCTGGGGAGACAGGAGGGCTTGGTTTAGTCCTGATGCAACAGAACCCCATTCATCTGATCTAATTGGGCCTGGGGCCAGACTGGATCATCAATCAGTCAGATCATCCGGAGAATGGGAAAGTCTGAGGCTGCTGCAAGGTCTAGCAGCCACAGGAAGGAGAATCCACTTTTGGGGTTGTGCACACTGGTTCGACCACTAACATGTAGAGCCAGAGAATGGAGGGTGGATAAACGGGGCTCTGCTGGGTCGATTTCGGGGGTTCTGTGAGATATAAGCTCCCAAACCTCAGCCTCCCTGTCTTTAATAGAAGCACCATAGTAATTACCCACTTCATACCTGAGTGATGGTTGTCACATCTAAAAGTCTCACTTACACCCCTACCCTCCCCGCCAGCCTCCAGCCATCGTACAGAGAGATCATGGGAAAAAATAACAGCGGATTCAGATTTCCAAAGCTGCCTCAGGAGTTTGGATGTTCCATTCCCATTCCTCCAAGACTTCAAACCCCGTAGAATACTACAAAACCCCACTGCAACTCCCACGCCACAGATTAGCACGTTAAATAATACACACCGCAGATGAATACATGGATTCTCAATGCCAACTAGCACTCACAGGTATCAGTACACCCCATTTCTGTGGCTTATCACAGCAACAAAGAGAACATTGTGCTGCATTTCACACAGCCTGCTGCTTAATTACATGTAGCATAGACACAGCTCTAACATGACACTCGTAATGTCTGCTTTCTGTTTCTAATGTAATTGCTGTTAGTTTCACTTCTCAGCACTGCGCATAGTTATTTCTTGTCAAGATTAGTAGCAGGCAGGCACATTTATGTATATGAATATATCGTTATTCATATATAGAGATAATTTTTATTTCATATAAATGTGCATATATATATATATATATATATATATAATCACACACACACATATATAATACACTTATGCAGTCCTTGCAAATTTTTAGCAATTCAGAGCAAGCTGCTGCTTAGCTGCACGTGTAATATTCCCAGTGTAATTAATCTGACTAGAAGTCTAAATCAGTAACAGCAGAACAAGGGCCTCTTCGTCTCTCCCTCTTACAGACGCTCCGGTGGCCTAAATAGACAATGAATCCCTCTGAAGAGAAGTACCAGGCACTGCTACCCCATGGGTTAGTTGTCATTTCACATGCATGGAAATCCTATTGGAGTTGATAGAAGATTTGTGTATTCTAAAGGCAACTATCAACCTACAGCTGTAGGCTGTGTAGCAAGGAAGATTGTCTAGTGGCTAAGGCAGTGGAGTGGGGTTTAGGAGATGTAGGTTCAACTGATCATACAGACTTTTTGTGTGATCTAGGGTAAGTCACTTACTACTCTGGGCCTTAATTTGCCTCCTGTAAAATGAGAGAAACAACATTTCCTTTCTCTTGTCTGAAGACTGTAACTCTTTGGGGCTGCCTCTTAGTATGTCTATGTAGAGTGCCTAGCACTAAAAGGGCCTAATCTGGTTTAGGCCTGCTTTGTTTATTAACTAATCATGAAAATGGAATACTTAAATAGAGCGAAATTGACTGATTATTTCTTTCTTTTATAATCTATATGGGTATGTCTACACCGCATTCCTCTTTTGAGAGAGGAATGCAAATGCAGACAAACGAAATTGCAAATGAAGCGTGGATTTGAATTTCTCATGCTTCATTTGCATAATTGCGGCCGGCTGCTTTTTCGAAATACTGTATTTCGAGGTAAAAAACGCTGTTTAGCGTATTTTGGGGTCAAAAAGTGGTTATTTTGAGAAAAAACCCTTCTTTCAAAATAACCCTTAAACCTCATTTTATAAGGAGTAAGGGTTATTTCAAAAGAAGGGTTTTTTCTCGAAATAACTGCGTCTAAACAGCGTTTTTTACCTCAAAATAGGGTATTACGAAAAAGCGGCCAGCCGCGATTATGCAAATGAAGCATGGGAAATTCAAATCCGCGCTTCAGTTGCAATTTCGTTTGTCTGCATTTGCATTCCTCTCTCGAAAGAGGAATGCAACGTAGACATACCCTATGGGGGAAAGATGTCAGACAGTAGTTGCATACAGAATAAAGTTTCTGCAGGCCGAGGTAGAGGAAAGAAGTAAGTGTAATTCTGCAGTGCCAACCCCAAAAATGGAAAAAATAATTGTCAGGACACCTCTCCCCCTTGTGAGATTATCTTAAAAATCATGACACGTAAATACTAATAAATAGGAGTTTCTTTTTACTGTTTTATGTTTTCTGAGCTTGTAGGTTTCACTTCAAAATGCCAGGCTTTTCTCTGAAACCACAAAGGCTAGAAATATTTTTTTTAAAGCTGAAATTCTCACATAATCCCCTGCCTCCAAGAGCGGGGCCTTAAAAGAAAAACGTACTAGTGCAAGTCATGTTAAAATCACAAGAGTTGGTGGGCACTGATCCTACATTTGGCATAGATGCGTATATGCCGTAGATGTGCTGTGTACAATTAATACTAAAAATACCTAGCTCTTGGGACTCTGCTAGGAATGTGGTTATACCAGTGAAGCGAGGGGCAGATGAAAATAGCAGCATTCAACTATCAGAGCCCCTCATATTATCCGCTGTATACATATATTGTGAATATAAAATCTGTGCCCCAAAGAGCTTTCAGCCTTCCAGGTGATGAGCGTTCTAGCTCAATCCAGCAAAACCCTCAAGCATATGTGCCATGGGAAGCATATAACTAACCCCATGGTCTTTAGTGAGACTGCTCGTGTGCTAAATTTTAAGCCCAGGCTCAATATTTTGTTGGCTGAGGCTATAGCATGGTGCACTAGCAAGACTAAATCCTTACAACTCAATCCAGGAAAGTGTCTCTAGTCCCTTTGAACACTTAGCATGTGCTCCCCTAGAAGCAATTGGTCAACATGGGCCTAGTACAAGATTGTGAAAGATGGTCGGTTTTATCAGCATGTAGATATAAAGTGTGCATTACTCATGAATAGTGAAGCATGAGTGTAGACTACCAATGCGTGTCAGTAAAAATGTAGCCATGTATTTAAATGAAATATCAAAACACTTCAAAAGAAGAGGGGTGTGTTTGGGGTGGGGGTGGCGGGCGAGCAGAGGGAATTCGTGTCAGTGACATCTAAGTGAGGTGGTGGGTAGTATTTTATTTAGTATGTCTACTTTTCAATTGGGACAACCTCAGAAATTAGATGTTACTGAAAAAAATAGTCTGAAGATTTTCTGAGAAATTCCAAAAGCTCATATATCTCTAATATTTTTTTGATTGGGTGGTTCTTCAAAATTTCCCCAAACCTCTCTTCGAGGAAAGAGACCACCATTTTAGGCAAAAAAGATTTGTTTTGACAATGTTAGAAAGTTGAAGGGAGGAATCAAAAATGAATTTAGGCCAGGTCTACACTCGTAGGGAACATCGAAGTAAGGTACGCAAGGTATTTTAATTACATAGCCGGAGTTGACGTACCTTGATTCATGTTTCCCCGCCATCCCCACAGCGAGAGGTCAATGGGAGCAAACGCTCCCTTTGGCTTCCCTTACTCCTAGCACAAACAGAAGTAGCAGCAGCTGGCTGGGGCACCCTCTGAGTTGGATTTAGCGAGTCTTAACTAGACCCGCTAAATCAAACTCCAAAAGATCAATTGAGGCAGCAACGATCTTCTGTTTCGTGAAGACATGGCTTTAGAATGGTAAGTCTCTTGCAAAATTAGGCCCACATCCTTCAAACTCTTAGGTACTACTTAAATGTGCTCATCTGAGGACTGTTAGTGACTGCAGTGAAGCTACTCACACGAGTAAAGTTACTCGCTTGCAGTTTTGGAGTGGAAGGCCCTAATCCTTCAAGGAGATTTGTGGGGTTGAACTCTATGCCCACATGACACCCCAGTGAAATCAAAGTGGGCTCAGGCAAGCAGAAAGGGTGCAGCTCCCCAGATCCCTTTGCATGACGGTGTCATAGCTCCTCCCCTTCCCACCAGGCACGTAAGAAGTTACTTCAGCATGTTTCATGCAGTCACTTTGCGTATGACACACAAAAAAGTAAAATCCAAGTGATGGTTGGGGACACCTCAGTGATACCGGCCGACCTGGGTTGCATGGTAACACTAACTCATTTAAATGAAATCTATTTTAGAGCAGACAAACATAAGCCTGTGCCCCCAGCCATACAGAATGTGCCTCGCACTTATACAGGGGGGCCGACAGCTTTTGTGGGCCCCAAGGCAAAGTGAGGTGAGGCCCGACTCTGGGCCATGGGAAGGGGCGGAGCCTCAGGCGGAAGGGCTAGAGCTCGGGCAGCCAGCTCTCCTTGCCACCCAAACGGCGGTGCTGCCCCAGCCCTCAGAGCTGCACAGAAGTTGCAGAACAGTGCTTTGGCGGTGATTTAAAGGGCTGGGGGCGCTTGATGCTGCTGGGCCCTGGGGCAACTGCCCTCTTTACTCGCCCTGCTGGCGGGCCTCCACTTATGAAGTGGCAGACTGTACCCTGGAAAGCAGAGACCATGAAAAGTACAAGAGAGGTCATGGTAGAAAACTAGATGAACGTGAGATCCTGATCTCATGCTGGATCTAAGAAGCTGTCCGGGATCTTTTGATGTATAAATGGGGGAGTATCAAGTAGGCGTAGGGATGTGGCATTACCTCTGTCTATGGCATTCGTGAGACCCTTACTGGAATCCTGTCTCCAGTCTGGGTGTCCAAAAAGGATATTGACAAATTGGAAAGGGCTCACAAAAGAGCTACACCAGTGGTGTGAGGTCTGGCAAGCTACAGCTGGCTGAAACATCGTACATACAAAAAAATCAAAACAATTGAAACATTTTAATGAACACTCCTCATTTGCATGAGATGTGATCTCATTTGCATATTTTCTGCCTATCCATTTTTGCGCTAGGGGTTTTTGCACAAAAACAAGCCATGTGGACGTTTTCTTTTTGCGCAAAACCCCCTCTTTCCACAAGACAGGTATACCTCCTTTTTGGGGGCATAAGGATCTTGCAGAAAAAGGGGGGTTTGCACAAAAAGACAACGTCCACGTGGCTCGTTTTTGCACAAAACCCCCCCAGCGCAAAAATGGATTGGCAGAAAATATGCAAATGAGATGCTCATGCAAATGAGTCCCTCATTAGCATATTTTTCCGAGAAAATTCATAGTGTAGACGTAGCCCTAGAGTCTTGCGATTGTGAGCCTCTTAATTTTTGTTGTGTTTTTTTCAATTGTTCTTCACTTCCTCGCAATCCTAGAGAAAATGTCTACCCGCAGCCCTCCGAAACCAGCAGGCAAATAAACCATCCAGCTTTATTATGCTTGCTATTTTCTAGTTCATTATTTTTACATCCTCACAATTTGGGGGGGCCTGCCTCCTGATTTCTGAACACTTGAAAAGCACGACATCAGAGTGGCGCATTATTGTTCTGCATTTATGTATATGTAAATTCTGTAAACTATGGATTGACCACTGACATTTCTCACTGTGCTTTGATTGGATGTTCTTTTGATCTATGTTTGCACAGCACCTAACTCCATGGGATCTTGCGCGCGACTGGGGTTCCCCCATCTTACTAATTAGCATCATTATTAATCCGTGTAATTCTAGGCCCCCTGTTGCTCTATGATATTGTGTAATCAGCGAAAGCCACAGCGCAGCATTAAGCCTGATTTGGATTTCGTTCACACCAATTTTACACTGGTGTCACTCTGTTGGTGTACCGAGCCTGCAAACTGGGCAAGGGACCATCTGTTGGTTCTTCATTTGTTTAGCACCTCACACAAGGTGGTGGTGTTCCGTGGCGGGGCCTTCTAGGGCTACCATCCACCGTAATTTCAGTGGATTTGCTCTTGTTTTATACTCATATGAAAGCACAATCCTGATTTTACAGAAACGAGTCCCTGGTAACATAGCTCACCTAGAAGGCCCTTCACTGAGCTGGGATAATGAAGTTGCTGTTTTCCTCCAAAGCTCACATGCTGCTAAATAAAGCAGGCATGAGTCACACATGTATAATCATCTCTAGCAAGTAAAAATAACTGCCCACACCCTGACCTGTATGCTGTATTTATAAATGTCACATTCATTAGTAACTGAGCAAATTGCAGCGGGGGAGGTCTAGGTTGGATATTAGGAAAAACTATTTCCCTAGGAGGGCGGTGAAGTACTGGAATGGGTTACCCAGGGAGGTGGTGGAATCTCCATCCCTAGAGGTTTGTAAGTCCCGGCATGACAAAGCCCTGGCTGGGTTGTTTTAGTTGGGATTGGTCCTGCTTTGGGCAAGGGTCTGGACTTGATGACCCCCTGAGGTCTCTTCCAACCCTATGATTCTATGATTCTATGAAATGCCACCTTTAAAATAGGGCATTGACTGTTCTCGGAGCTGTTCTCTGCAATAGCAGGCTATTTCATTTTACATCAGACTCCCCACTTTGGCTCTGCAATGCAGCAGCGAGGGGCGAGGAGAAGTAGCCCGAACCGCTCCTTTCTGCTCGGAAATGTACTCAGGTTGTCTCTGAAGACGAGGACGGGTTTTATAACCCTGTCCAGCTGCCAGTACTCATGATCCAGCAGTGATGATCAATGGCAACAGCAGAAACCTACATTTTCAGCACCACTACAATCCATATAGGATATGGGCACAATGCTTCTGCAAGATTCCTTAGACATTCTGAGCACATTCAATTGTGGCTTTTCTCCGGCTGGCACACGTATGAATTGTACAGCTGTTTTCTGATATAATTCAGTTGCCTAACAGCTATAGCCTTGTATACACCTCACAGATGAAGAAATGCAAATCATCTGAATGTAACGTGAACTCCAACAGGTCTTTTTAAAGGGTTACATGCTGTACTAAACAGAGGAATTATTAGAAACCTTTCCTCCTAATACTTAAAGTACATTGAAGTCCTTGATTACCCCTTCTTGAATTGTCCTGAATATTTTTTCAGGTAGCTTTTCCATCCAGCCACTGATTATGTGCGAACTGTTTTGTCTGTTAATAGAGCTAGGCCAATAGGTTGAGATGAAATAAGAAACTGTCTGGATGTTCAAAACAAAATGCCCTTGGGTCTGATCCAAAGATCACTGGAGTTAGGAAATGGATCTGTTTGGATTGAGCTATGGTTTTAGTTTACTGCCAGTCACTGAAGACATTTTCATGTAAGTAATCTCCCATAAGCATGGAATTCTTATTAATAAAATAACATCTACCTTTGAATGTTGAACATAAGAATGGTCAGACTGGCTCAAACCAAAGTCCATCTAGCCCAGTGTCATGTATTCTGACAGTGGCCAGTACCAAGTGCCCCAGAAGGAATGAACAGAACAGGTAGTTATCAAGTAATCCCATACTCTGACAGAGGCTAGGAAAACCATTCCTGCCCACTGTGGCTAATAAGCATTATTGGACCTATCCTCCATGAATTTATCTAGTTCTTTTTTGAACCCTGCTAAAGTCCTGGTCTTCACAACATCCTGTGGTGAGGAGTTCCACAGGTTAACTTTGTGGAATGTTTGGAATGTAATTGTCAGGAGCCTTATTCCTGGCTCAAGCATAAGCTGGAGAGCATGTAGGGAGGAAATACTCTGAAAATGCGCACAAAGAAGAACACATCAGTGAAAGCCCAGTCCGAAGCATAAAAAATGAAGACAGTTTAGCACGGCTCTTTGGTCGCACTGAGTTTTCATCAGTTGCTGCCTGTTATTGATAGTGCTGCATGCACCCTAAGCAAGGGCTATATACAAGTAGTAATGGAGAGATATTTGTTGCATGCTTAATTTGAACAAATAAATGGCATTCCCACTAGTTTGTCTACTTTTTAGGCTGGATCTTCAAGTGGTATAAAATGACATAACTCTACTTGAGCAAATTAATGGCCACTGAAGATCCGGCTGTCTGATGTTAATAAACAGCCATGGTGTATTGACAAGGATGTACAAATTACAAGAGATCACTTTAAATTGGAAGGGGTTTCCTGGTCCTCCTTGTGGGGCGTGACCAGAGTCAGTCTGCAAACAGACAGCCTAAAGCAAGGCGGGATGAGGTGTGGGGCTCTGCTGTGTGAAGCAGCCTGTTTTGACTCTTTCTGTTTGTGGTTTTTGTGTGCACAGGTTCTGGATTCTACAAAATAAAGTTCTGTTACATTTCTACCTTTCATTAAGAGTCGTTTCCTTATTGTACCCAACTTCTCTGTTTGTGCGCCATGAATATAATAAACAGTTTCAATGGCAGAGTTTCAGAATTTCAACAGTCCCTGAAAATACATACAGACGGGGAGTGCATAATTCAACAGTGTTGGCCTTCCACAAACTTAAAAAACGAATTAAAATTCACCTACGTTGATGAATAGGAAGATCATTTATTTGTTCACATTCTATAATTAAAAATCCTTATTGACATTTATTTAACCTCAGTCACTAAACAATAACCCTTCAGCATTAGACAGATGCAAAACACTCATGTACTGTTGATGGATTTTCTTAGACCTATTAATGTGAAAGAAGTTATAAAAAAGGGATAGGTCGCTGATTAGCTTTACTCATAGCCCCCAGGACGCACTCTCCTTATATAGAGTTGTTGCATTTGTGATATCTTGTTTAAGGTACTCCTAGATTAACACCTACCTTTGTCCATAGACCTCAAAGCATGTGCCAAAGAGGCTTGCTACAGATTGAAAGTCTCTAGTCCGGCACTCTCTGGTTTGGCAACATTCGTGGTCTGGCATGATTTTCATGAGCCAGAGGTCCACTTATCATGGGTGTCGCCAAGTTTCCCGCAGTCCCATAAAGTTTGTTTACAGCCACCAGGCCTGGCTCTCAGTGTTCTGTGCTGTTATTTAGCTTTAATGTACCCCTAAATATCTTCTTAGAGACCAGCAAGCAGTGGCAATATTGCTAGACAATATTGACCTCCCATGGTCTCGAAAACTCTCTGGTTCAGCACCAGTCAGGTCCCAAGGGTGGTGGACTAGAGAGGTTCAACCTGTACCGTTATCTGCATTTTACAGAAGGGGCAAATGAAGTGATATACCCAAGGTCATCTAATGATAGAGCTGGGAACTGAGGTCTCTAGAATCTCAGTCTAATGTGCTATCTACTAGGCCATTCTCTTATTCTGTTAGCTGAGTCCCTCAGACTCTTTAATGTATTTATCCTCACGGTGCCCTCGTGAGGCCTGGAAGTGCTGTTATCGCCATTGTACGGATGAGGCCCTGAGGTCGAAGGGTGGAATGCTCAAAGGCAGTTCTAAACTTCCACTCAGCTCTCCTTTTGTGCCTTCCATCCTAAGGGCACATCTATACTTACCACAAGATCAACACTCCAGAGGTCGATCCTCTAGCATTTGATTTAGCGGGTCTAGTATAGACCTGCTAAATCAAATGCTGAAGGCAGCTCCCACTGGTACTCCTCCTTTTGCTTAGAGGTTCAACCTGTAGCTTGACAAGTGTTTATGAGAAGGCACATGAGCAGTGTTTACTCCTAAGCAGCCCCCACTGGAAACCAGCCCAACACCGACATGTTCCCATCTCTAAGGCCAGACTCAGATACCTTCACTGATGGTGTGTAGCGCCTTCTCCACACATCGTCCCATTGGGCATGAGCTGACACAGCTGGCGGCAAACTAAAATGACTGCCTTGTGACATGAATGTGCTTTATTTCTCCCCTCCCCCACCTTCCTGAATGGGAAGAGGAGTAAAAATGAATCTGCTCCTGTCTGTTTCTTTTTCAGGTCCCTCCATCATCCACCCTCCTTGATGTGAAACATAAATTTCACAAAGCATGTAAGTACTCTGTATGGCTGGCTAGGGGCATGTTTGGGGGCCTTAATGCTTGGAAAAGTTTGTCAAATTAACTGTTTCATGACACTTCACACCAGGGCTCAGATTTGGAGTGCTGTCGACTCCCAGAGCTGTTAGCTGGGTGGTATAAAGGACATATGACTCCCCTAAAAAGGGGGAAGATCTTTCTGGTCTTGATATTACAGTCACAGCTACAAAAGAGATGAGGCTATGCAATGTATTGGGTGTTGTACAACAGATAGGGACTGACTGTCTTGCCAATCTAGACCACGATCTTCAAGGAGAAGGAGGTATTGTTGAGAACTGGTTGGGAGTCTTTCGCCGAAACGTCTCCCTCACAAAATGCCGACTTGTCACAATCAGAACTGTTTGCAGACAAATATCCGATTCCGTTTTGATGAACCCTTTGTCGGGAAGGCTTCGATTCCAATTTCCCGTCCCATCCCATGCGTCTGCATGACTTCTGTCCGGAATCTGAGAGGTCATGTTGGGCAAGGGAGGCCATCTCATTCTCCAAAGTGTGGAAATCCCCTTTTGGCCCTGGCTCAAGAGGCAGACCCCCTTCCCCACTTTAGGAATCACTGGTCAAGTGCACCCATTTTATTAAGCTGCAAGTGAGCTGCGGATCTGGCTAGAGGCAGCCCTCTGGGAGCTGGCAGAAGAGGGAGGGCTGGTAAGCAGGCAGCTGGGGAGACGGAGCTGGAAGGCTGGAGAGCTGGATAAAGCTGTACCGTGTTGCTGGCAGGAGACCAGAGCTGCAGCAGGAGTGGAGGAGTCACTTCACATCCCTGGACTGGGCTTCCCTGCCAGTCTGGGTTGCAGAGACTCCTGGGTTTATCTGGTAGCTGTAACGGTTAAAGCATTCAAGGCTAGGGTGTCTGCACCGTCCATTCCTGGCAGCCCTGGTAAAGAAATCTGCTCGATTGACATGTTCTTGGATGCCTACCCAGGCCTGGCGCCCGTACGGCCCAATCTTGGTGCATGCACAGCACTTCCCTCTGAGCCCCTGGTGCACAGGTCCCCCTGCTAGGCAGGTAGAGGGAAGTGGAGTCAGCTACAGTACAAAGCAGGGGGTAAAGAGAGACTCTGGCAGGTGCATGTGTAACTCGTGCATGCTCGGGGATCACACTGTCCCTCACCGGAGGGGACTGACCCTGCTAGAGAAGGGGGCCTGCTACAATGTGGGCTAAGAGAGATGCATCCTTTATGCGTTAAGCCAAGCCTATCGGGGTTCCATGGGCGGCCCACCAGATGTTTTGTTTGGCCATGCCCACGTGCAAGGCTGCTTGTTTCCGACTGTTGTTTTTCCCCCACTGGGATTACTCAAGTGACCCGCACGTGGCGCCAGGGCAGACGAAGCGAGGCGCGTGCTCTTGGCACACAACGGCGACTGTGAGAGCCGCGCGCTCCCAATGCATCCAATCAAAGCGCTGCTCCGGGTCAATCGACGCAAGCGCACTGAGCAACGCTGTCCTGTCCCGGGAGACTGCCTCGGTTGCAATAGTCTTGCATCCTGCTGAGATGAAGGAGGGCCCCTCGTGCGGCCCACTCGCTAGCCTAGGTTGCCTAATGAGCGTTACTAGTGGGAGTTCAGCAGAATGAAAAACAAATGAGTGGATTAAAATCCTCACCCTCTGGCTCCAAACCCTCCAGCCGCATCATTGGATGGTACAAGAGAGCTCTTCAAGTGAGGTGTCTGTGGAGGTAAACACTTAGTAGATGCTGCACCAGTAGATAGCATCAACCGCAGGCTTTGCAGGACCAATAAAATGTGTTTCAATGTATTGCAGATGACTTCCTCCCTGCAGATGGTTGTGTGGGGTGCTTAACGAAGGAGATCTCCTGGCCTAATGCCCTGGGGTGCCAGTAAAAAGATTCCTATCGACTTCACTTCCGGGGCTTTGGTAGTGTTAGGTGCTCTATGCGCTCTGTGGTTTGGCAAGCAAAAGGTGGCAAGAAGACACACGCACAGACGACGGAGATCACACAGTCCTTTCCTAGCAGCCCCGTTGGCCCGTCCCCCACTGCCTTCTTTCTGAACATCCAGGGCTGTCGGCCAGCTCTGCTCCCACTGGGGTGTCTCTCAGCAGTGCTCAGCTCCGCGTGTGGGGAATGCTGCTCGTTTAAACCCTGCTGCTTCCTGCTTGCAGGCAATCCTGGGCTGGATTTACAAAAGGGGAGGTTGTGTGGACCATGCTGCGGAGGGGTGGTGAATGAAGATCAAGCTTTTCCTTCCAGCAGCTGCAGTCATGCCGGCCCCACATGCTCAGGATCCAAGTCAGCCAAAAGTAGGAGGATCTTTTCATGGCCTGGCTGGGATTCAGCCCCGTAAGGTGCACCCCTTCAAGGCTTTCTGTGCAACCCCCAAGGAGAGGAACATCTCACCTGATGCCAGCAGCTTGGTCTTTAAGGAAAGACACCAAAATATGACACAAATCACAATAAAATCACAGGAGCTGGAAAAACGGCAGCTATCCGAAAGGAGGGATATTCTTTGTACCTCACTAATTCCATGGGTAGAACGGGCATGGCGCTAGGCGTGTGGATCAGAGGGGTAAGCTGGTGTGCTCTGGGCTTTAGCCATTAAGAGCATCATGAAGGAGGCTAAAGTGCACTTGGCAACGCCTGGCCTACCAGGTCTGGGACAGCTGGGAAGTCTGACAACCGTCTTGCTAAAGGCCTGCAGTTCCTCTGATTTCTCCACACTGTCTTTTCACGCTGGAGTCTAAGGGGGGAGAAAGTTAATGAACTCTGTCAGTTTGGAGGCCCGGAAAGGCAGTTGTGTCCTCTGACTCCACCTTCTGGGGATCCGGAAGTGAAATCGTACTGTTTGTGGCTCTCCAAAACCTGTTGTGTAGACGAGGCCTGTCACTCAGCCAGGGGGGCCGTTCAGTGCCACATGAGCTGACGAGACCCAAATAAGCTATGTCTAAGACAGGAAAGCTCACATGGATGTTGCCCGCCCTCTCCACTGAGGAGAACGGGTTTTGAATTTATCAAAGATACTAGAAGATTTACCCGGCGTTGGTCAGGTCCTTAACTCCATTGGTGTTTTTAGGAAAATAAAATGACAATGTCCATGCTTCGTTTGAAACATTGCTCTGGGGTTGGGGTGGGGCTGGGGAGGAGGGTTCAGGATGCGGCTGCCCCAGGGAGAGAGGACAACCCCAGCCCTTTCTCACCACAGCAGCTTGGGGCCAGGTGAGAAGCATCTCTCCATGGCTGCTATAGCCGCAAAGGTCACAGCCGGGGGAGAGGGGCATGTCCCCCGGTGGGGGCAAGTCCAGGTTTATCTGACCCCTGCTTTCCCCAGCCAGAGTGAAGAATGCAGTAGCAAATGCTTAAAGGCTTTGTTGAACTGGAGGGATCTAGAGGAACGGAGAGTTCTGAAGTTCACACCCGGCATTACTGATGAAATGTTTGTGAAAATACAAAGGCCTTGATAAACACTGGAACATTTCAGCACTAAAACCCTTGATAGAAGAGCCAAGATCCTCTCCAAAACATGAATGAAAATGGATTCCTTTTCTGGCAGCAGCTGCTTTGATTTTATTGCGCTGCTTTAGCTGGACTACAGATATTTCCGATGAATAATGTAGCAATAATAATAATAAAAAGGCAGTGAATCTACTGGGGCACCTTTTGGAACACAACTGGTCCTTTTTGCTCCCTGGGATATTTTTTTTTCCTGTTGAGATTTAGAGAGCTCTGACACTGCATTATAATGACATCCTACGTCAACTCTCGCCGAACAAATGTAAGATGTCATTTAAATGCCTCATTAGGATATGGACATTTTGTAGCCCAGATTATTTGATGTTTTTCTGACTTTATTTTATTGATTTATGTTTGGATTTTCAGGGGATTTAATTGACCGATATGCAAGAGAAAGGACATAATCTTTCTCAGTTTTGATGCTTCACACCTACTAAATGCTACTGATGTGGGTTTGATTTTTTTAAAAAAAATACTAATTTAGACTCAGACACCGAATTTTTCCCCAGAGACAGGTATTTTGAGCATTGAGGCTGTGATCCCAGTGGGTGTGTTGGGAAAAATGGTGAACGCAAGGAACAAACCATTCAAAGGAATCATAGAATCATAGAATCTTGGAACTGGAAGGGACCTCGAGAAGTCATCAAGTCCAGTCCCCTGCCCTCCTGGCAGAACCACGCACCATCTAGATCATCCCTGATAAATGTCTATCCAACCTGCTCTTAAATATCTCCAGTGATGGAGATTCTGCAACCCCCCTAAGCAATTTATTCCAGTGTTTAACCACTCAGGCAGTTAGGAAATTTTTCTTAATGTCCAACCTAAAGGAGAGGAATCTTCGCTTCATTGTCAATGGAAAAGCTCAGTGGGGTCAGATTTCTAACTGTGCGCAGCACCTACAAAGGGGACACATTTGCTCAAGATCTTCGCTCCCATCGAGGCACCTGAACGAGATGAGTGGATTTTGCAGGAGAGCTCGACGCTCTGTCAGTTCCCCGTGGGAGCTACAAGATCTTGTACTAACATGGCCGAAAGTGGCGTGTCTAGTGAGCCATTGGAAAACATGGTCCTACGCATGCTGGAGGGAGTCATAGAATCATAGAGCTGGAAGAGACCTCAGGAGGTCATCAAGTCCAGCCCCCTGCCCAAGGCAGAACCAATCCCAACTAAATCAACCCAGCTAGGGCTTTGTCAAGCCGAGACTTAAACACCTCTAGGGATGGAGATTCCACCACCTCCCTGTGGAACCCATCCCAGTGCTTCACCACTCTCCTAGTGAAATAGTTTTTCCTAATATCTAACCTAGACCTCCCCCACTGTAACTTGAGACCATTGCTCCTTGTTCTGCCGCCTGTCACCACTGAGAACAGCCTCTCTCCATCCTCTTTGGAACCTCCCTTCAGGAAGTTGAAGGCTGCTATGGAATCCTTCCCCCCCACCCGCCACTCTTCTCTTCTGCAGACTAAAGAAACCCAGGAGCAGAGGCAAGGATCTCCCTTAAGTTCAAACAAAGGAACAATCCTTCTGTTCTGAGTTCTCACCAGGGCGTAGGAGAGGGAGAAGAAATTCCTAACGGTCTGTAAGGACCCTACTGCAACCTCTGATGCAAATGGGAGCCCAGTCACGGGCCTCTCTCAACTGGCAGGTAGGCCCAGATCCACAAAGGCTCACAGCGCCTGTTTAAATCAAAGGGTGTATGCCGGATCTGGGCCATTGTATCTAACCTCCTGATGTGCTGGCCAGTCCCAGCTCCATCCTGCCTCGCTCAATGCCAGTTCCAGTCCTCTGGAAGCCCCCTGCTTCCAACCGGCCAAGTGACATTGTGTCTGCTAGGTCCGGGGTGGGCTGCCACAATGGAAAATGGCGTGAGGAAGGTGATGGCATGGAGTCGGGGGAGGGGGCTTGTTAAGGCACTGGGAAGGGGGTCTCAGAAAGATGTGCTACAAAGGGTGACGCTTCTGGTGAGCTCTGACATGAGACCAATCCCGTATGTCACCAGAGAAGAAGGATGGATTAGAGGTTGAGAAGCCAGCCTGGGACTTAGGAGACCTCAGCCCATTTCTCGGTCTGACTACTGACTTTCTCGGTGGTCGTGAGCAAGTCCCTCAGGGCCTGGGATGTAAAGGTATTTAGATGCTTTGCACTGTGGCGAGGTACCTAGTGGGGGTCTCAGTAACGTGTAGGCACCTAACTCCCATTGCTTTCAAAAGAACCTTCCATTTGACTGTGTTTTGGTGGCTTTCGTCAGCGTAGCTACTCTGAAATGGAGGGGGAATGAATCCGTACCAGGGCGGAGCTGGTACAGAAGACTTGCCCCTGGAACAAAGGGGAACTGGGTGCCTGATTATGATTCCCCATCACAATCTGAACTCAGATGTGCTGCTTTTTACTCCAGGCTTTTCGCAAAGTGACAATTTAGCCTTATGCTAGTAGCTGGAATTAATTTTTCAATGTAGTGAATTAAACAATGAATTAAAATAATTTAATTTACCGTATGCAAGAAATAAGGTCAATTAAAATGTACTCGGTTAACTGTAACAGATGTTGGTGGAGCTGTGTGATATTTGAACACTTTGCCATAATGGAAAGTGAATGAATGCATCCTAATTAGATTAGAGATTAGTTTTTATGCTGGAATCAGTCAAGCAAGCATGGAAATATAACTATAATGTTACCTCTATTAATAACTGCTAATTGCCTGAGAGGTGGTGTTTTAATGAAATGGGGCCAAGTCTTTGGCTTTACTCTTTCCGTGCAGGCCAGGGGATGGATGGTTCTTTCGTATAGCGGGGCAGGAAATGGCATTTCCATTCCTCAGATATTTTTTAGTTAATTTTTTTCCCCATCTCAAATTGTATTGAACAGTTCAAATCTGTTTTTGCAAAGCAAATATACAATGTGTCTAGTCTGAGGCCTTGTCTTCACTTACTGGGAGATCGATGCTGCAGAGATCAATCTCCCAGGGTTTGATTTAGTGGGTCTAGTAAGGACACACTAAATCGACCTCTGATCGTGCTCCCCTTGACTCCAGTACACCACTGGGTTGCGACGAGTAAGGGAAGTTGATGTGAGAGTTACTTTCGTCGACCTCCTTCAGGATGGACGCTGCGTGAAGTCAAACTACGGTATGTCTTCTCCCTGCTATGCTATTCCCATAGCTGGGGTTGTGTACCTTAGCTGGACATTGGCCCCTCGTGGAGACCTGGCCTAAGAAATCCTTTCATCTTTTTTAATTTGCATCTGGAAATTCATCAAAACAAACCTAGATTCCTGAATTCTCAGTTTTGACAAATCCACATTTTTTATTGGGGTGGGGGACCAGCTTCAATCTTTCTCACCTTTACTCCACCCCCACAGATTTTCTAATCCTGGGGAGCAAGTGGCAACAGAGCAGCCCTACGGCTAACATTCCAGCAGCTGGAAAAACTTTAAAACCAACGTCCTGCAGCACCTTAGAGACTAGCAAAAATGTAGATGGTCTCGTGAGCTTTTGTGGGCACAACCCACTTCTTTAGATGAATGGAATTAAGGGGTCCAGGGTGCAAATAAATAGCAGAGAAAGAGAGAGGATGGGGAGGGAAAGAGAAGGGGAAAATATTGTCATTTAGAGAGTCCATGCTAAATGAAGCCGATAGAGTGGGTTCTAAGTACTCTTAAGTAGCGGGTGCTTGGCTATTTATGTCATTAGGGTACGGAATGTAGCAGACCATCTGTTCCAGCAGCTGGCAATTGATGAGTGCAGACAATAGCCACAACCCTTTTTGGTCAATTTCTCATCTTATACCAATGGTCACTACTGTCTCTATCCCATCCAGGGATTTGCCCACACATAGGGAATCCTCAACCACTGGCCTCATGCCTGTTTTGAGTTGAGGGACCGGCCTAATGTCTGTGAAAGAAGGATTGCAAATACCACCATCCCAAAAGATCCTGTGGTAGTCAGAAAGGACGCCACATTTTTTTAGAAAGGGCACCATTTCCGGTAAAAATTCTGCTGCAATAAGTCTGTTGGAGCATGTTTCATTGGCTCTACCCCACTGCCTGCAGTGAGTACGAAGATCGTTCAACATCTCCTCCGAGGTGGTCAGCCCTGGGAACATGCCGCGTCTCAAGGAAGACAGAGAAGTCAAAGCTGAGCTCTGGTTCAGTTCTCTTGACCCCCTGCATGTGAACTTCCCCACAGACCTAGTCTTTCTGAGGAAGACAAGCAGAGGGGAAAGGGCTCTGCCCAGTTCAATTAAACTCTCATGAGCTGTGTGCTCTTTGCCGATAGCTCTGTGCCACAGCACTTAGGCAAAATAATAATAATAATATTTTGCAGCCTTAAAAACTAACGGCAGTGTCCAAAACAAAGCTTTCTGGAGCTCTGCTAGAGGGACGAGGCCACACGTTATTGGTGTGCTGGGAGCAAAACATCATCGGAACGACACTTCTTCATTGCAAGCCACGGCCTCTCTTTGTTCTGTCAGGAACTAGCACCGGTTGAAACTGATTTAAAAATACATTAAAAATGATCCTTTATTTCACATTGTGTTTTTCGAGTCCAGGTGGGATGCTCCAACGGTTGCTGTATTAGCCTAGGGTTTGAGAAACAGGCCTTCGATCCCCTAGTCTTCTGTCAAATGCCTGTGTATGGGCTAGAGCTAGACTTTCAAAGCTATTAAGTCAGAGCCTATGGGAGTTAGGCACCTCTCCTGCTTAGGCACTTTTTAAATCCCGTAAATACGTATCTGAATCTTTAGATGCCTAAAACAAGGCACTTATTCTCATTGTGCCTCAGGTCTCCATCTGTACAATGGGGGTAATAGACTTGTCCATCTTCTCACAAGTATTGGGAGGGTAAATGGATTAGAGTATGAGGTGGTTGGCCCAATAACCATAGTGTCTATATAAGTATCTTTGTTCCATGGTGTGAGATCCCTGGAATTTTTGTCACTGAGGTTCCGTTTATAAGGGGTTTAATAACAGGACCGGCCCACAACATTTTGGCACCGGAGGCTGGGAGCTCAAATGACGCCCCCATGACCCCTCGCTTGGGCCAAAACTTTGAAAGGTCTCAATTTGCGTTCTTCCTGTTCTACTCCTCTCATGGCACTCCACCATCTCTGTGCACCTAGAGCAGAGAGAATACATATGCACCAGCAGCAGTCACAATTTTCTACACTCTGGGTCCGAGTGGCACCCCCTCACAGTCTAGCACCTGAGGCGGCTGCCTCATGGTAAGGCCAGCCCTGGTTAATAAATGATTAATGTCTATTATACACCTGTTACCATCACGAACAATGTGTTTTACCAATGGCTATAAATGCATCAGAAGAAAACAGTGTCAGATGGTCATGAACAACCTGCTGAACTCCAGGACAACTGAGTCAGCATTTGTTCAAACGTTGATTTGTCATGCCTTGATTGTCCCACTTAGCCATGGAAATACATCCATAGGTCCCTGCCGGGGGCTTGTGGAAAAGCCACAATGGAACCCATTGGGGGTTTTCTAGCCCATGTGATCCGGAATCAACCTTAGAAGGAGGTCATCATCCTGATATCTCTGAACTGGCTAGCTTGCTCTTCACTTGCCCAACAAGTTCATGGTAAATCCAAGTTCAGTTCATTCCCAACGGGGGTATCTCATCCCCGATGTGATCATTTTCAAAGTCTTTCCTTAGATTGGTAATAGGGAATCCCAATACAACCATAACTACCATGGGACAGATAAATTTAAGTCTCCAGCATGAGCCAACGCTGCTGTTTTTATGGTTGCTGCCATTTCAGCGTGAGCAAAGGCAGGCCTCCAATGGACCAGTTGCATCCGTCACATATGCAAAAGACGTGCAGCATTTGCACTGCTGAATAATGACGTGTAGCATTTTCATTAATTGTGAGCACTGGTGTTAGGTGTTGATTTCGCTCGAGTCACGACTCGAGAGGCAGCGGCAGCGTTAAATGGATTGATTTATAGCTCTCACCACACTTCAAATGCCAGTCCCGTCAGAATATCTATTTGCCTGTTTTGCCACATTCTACTTTGTTTGTTATTAATGCAGTAAAAATAATTTAAATGCAAATGTGTGCCTAAAAATTCAAAATTAATTATAGCTTCTGCAGGCTACATGGAAAATTAATAATGCATGGACTTGGCTTTTTCTTTAGACTTTACAATCTAAAAGACTAAAATAATTTAATGACACTAAAATACACAGTTAAATGTTTGATTTTTTTTTTTTTTTTTTTTTTTTTTGTAGTGTGCTGCTGAAAATGTGGCTATCAAAAATTTCTTTTAGGATACAGTTGCTTTAAGTCTAAAACAGAACACAAAACCCAAAAGAGACAAATAATAGGAGCTGCTATATGAAAACCAGAATGTTATTTTTTGATACTTATAACAGTTGACCTTCATTAGGTTCAATTATAGTAAATGTTTCCAATACATTCATTATTCTTTAGTGATTAATGGGCAATTTTCAATTTAATTATAATTCTTTAATTCTAAGTATTATTTTCTTCCACCTGTCTAATGAAGTATCATTTGAACTTTTTTTGCAACTAAATCAGTAGGCTTTAGAGCTAAACAAACTTCCTGATTTTTTTTCTAACTTTGTGGGTCCTGGGTGAAGAACAGTTTGAAGATTCAGAGATTCCAAGTATAGCAGGAATTAGTGTAATCATCTCATCTGACCTTGTGGGCAACATAGGCCAGGGATGGTCCCCAAAATAATTCCTACACCATAACATTTGGGGAGAAAAAAGTCCAATCTTGACTGAAAAATTGTCAACCAGGAGATTCCACCATGACCCTGGTACAATTTTCCAATGGCTAATTAGGGTCACTGTTTAAAATCTGCACCTTGTTTCCAGTCTGACTTTGTCTAGCTTTTATTGTCAGTCTTTGGATTGTGTTAGGCCTTTCTTTGCCTATTGAAGAGCCCATTCTCAAGTATTTGTTCCTCTTGCAGCTCTGTGTACATACAATTGTCACCCCCTTCCTTCTCTTTGTTAAGCTACATAGATAGACTCAAGAAGCTCCATCACTATGGGTACGTCTACAGTTCCGGTATCCCAAAATAGCTATTCCACGTCTTTTGAACAAGCCCATTATTTTGAAATATAATGGGCTTGCTATTCTGATGTCCCTGTAAACCTCGTTCTGCTAGAAAATTACAGAAAGAAAAAAGAGATTCTCTCATAATCACGCAACTCTTGGAATTGGGACTTTAAGAAAAAAAAACACTAAGGGCATGTCTACAGTAGGAAACTATTTCAAAATTACTAAATTTGATTTAATAACTCCCGATTCTACAAAATCGAACTAACGTGTCCTCAGTACGGGGAAGCCTCAAAATTAGTCTGAGGCAGACTCTGTTAATGTGGATGCGCTACCTCGACTTAGAGCCCCAGGAAGCACTTAATTGTTTCGAATTTCTCTGGGGAGTAGTTATTTTGAAATAGCGGTACTGGCGCATCCACTCTACCGCTATTTCAAAATAACTATTTTGAAATTAGCATTATTCCTCGAGGAAAGCAGGAGTACAGATTTCAAATTAAGCAGCCTGTTATTTTGAAATAATGGACTTGATAGTGTGGACGCTCCGCTTATTAATTTGACCTAAGGGGGATTATTTCGAAACAAAGCCCTAGTGTAGACCAGGGCTAAGTGCCATAGGATGCCAAATGTTGACTGGACTGGATTGGACTGGACTGCTAAAGCTGTTTTCAAAGGTGTGTGGTCTTTGGTTGGAAGGCTGAAAATAACAAGGGGAAAAAGCAGAGGACCATTTCCCAGCCCTGTTTTCTCTCTGGCTATGTCTATACCGCAGGCTTCTTGGGCAAGAAGCTTTTTGTGGAAGAGATCTTCCGTAAAAACTTCTTGCACAAGAGTGTGTCCACATTGCAAAAGCGCATTGGAAAAGCGATGTGCTTTTGCGAAAGAGAGCGTCCAGACTGCATGGATGTTCTCTCGAAAGAAAGCTCTGATTGCCATTCACAGAATGGCCACCAGGGCACCCATGCTTCTTTCGATAGGCTGTTTTTGCACAAAAAAACCCCTGTTTCCCGTTCCCACACACCTTTTTGCGCAAGAGCTCTTGCAAAAAGGAGTTATTCCTCTTTCTGCACGGAATACCTATACCGCAAAAACCCCTCTGTTCTGTCGATTCACTGACAGTTCTGCGAGTCACTGGGTTGGTACTGGCAGAAATAGTCCCTTGGCTTTTTCTCAGCATGAAAGTTGGAAAGAAGAAACCCCCAGTCATTTCAACCGCTTTCTGTGAGCGTGCTCAGATGCAGGAAGTAGTGACCCGAGGGCTCAGTTATCAGGATGATAGTATCTTTATCTACTCCTGGTTACTCTGACGTGTTCTTGAGACTTCTCAGATGCTCCATTCCTACCAACAGAAATGGCATTCCTGACCCCGGCGGTTTAAGGGTTGAGGATGTAAATAAAGACAGTTGCTCTGCATGAACTTGAAATGGAAAGACTTTTGACAAGCTCAGTTGTCAGATAATCTGGGTGTCGCCACCATTTATGTACAGCTACATTCCAGTCACGGGTGTCTCATAGCAGCATAACGGCAATGATTTATAGGTATTAGATCTATAACTGGGGTGAGCAAATACTGGCCAGTGGGCTAGATCCGGGAAGGCAGAGTTAGCCCCTGGCGGGCCGCCGCCACTATATTTACCTGCACCTCCGCAGGTACAGGCAAGTGCGGCTCCCGTTGGCTGTAGAGTGCCGTTCCCGGCCAATGGGAGCTGTGGGAAGTGATGTGGACTGGGACATCACTTCCCACAGCGCCCATTGGCTGGAAACGGCAATCCATGACCAATAGAAGCTGCAATCACCTGTCCCTGCAGAGGCGCTGGTAAATATTTTGGTGGTGGCCCACCAAGGGATAACCCTGGGGAACGGCCACCATTGTATTGTCCACCCCGATCTACATCCTAGACAGGTTACACCATGTCTTAGTCAGGGATAGCTATAGAGTATTTTGTTGGAAATTCCTGTTCCGTTTCTCAACTGGCACATCGCAATCTGTGACCATGTGATGGGATGTTTCTGAATTGCTTCTACAGCAGCCTACTCCAGAACATCCTATATTTCCAAGGTTTTTAAAAACACGCGGCAGTTGATTGATTATAGTAATTTTGCTGTTCATATTGTCCTATTCATATCCCAGCAGGTGTTGCACGTAATTATTAAGCCTCTTTGTTATTAGAGATGCATGGGTAGTAAAATACAATCAGAAGCAAACAATTCAACTGATAATAAAATTAGCAGTTCATGGAAGTCAGTCTGCTAATTATCGCCAAACAATGTCCATCAAATCCATTATCTGGTTTTTAGATGGTTTATTGCGTGATGGAGTAAGTGTCGAAGGGTGCAATTTGAGGGAAAATGTTTAATTTTGCAGAGGGAGAAGCACAGATTTTATTTTGTCTGTGACTTACATTGTTTCTTCCTTAATGCTTTGTAACGAGTGTCCAGCCTTATAATTTATGGCCAGAGGAAGTAAAGCATGGAAATAACTTTTCTTACCTCTTAATGAAATGGTACAAAATGATAATGTTCTTACAGGGAACCCCTCCATTACATAGCGACTGGAAAATTCATAACACTTACCTTTGATCTTTCAAAGGACTCTGTGGGGTTTTTGCCAGAAAGTGCCCATTAAAGTCAATTGGAGTCATGCAGCTATAATACCACTGAGAGCCTTTAAAATTTTATGTGAACCTTTAAAAAAATGTCACTAGTTCCTATGATGCTGACTCATTTCTTGGCATTTTTAATCCAAAAGCACACAAAAACAAGAGTCAATGACTTTGCACTGCCGGGAAGGTATGGTACCTTTTGATATAAGGCCTGGTCTACACTAGGACTTTAGTCCAAAATTAGCCCCCCACGGTCAATTTGTAAGCAATGCATCCACACTACCATGCCTGTTATTCTGGAATAAGGGGCCGTGGAATTCGAACTCTGTAGCCCTGCTTTTCATGGGGAGTACGCTAGTCCCAAACTTGTAAGTCCAAAATAACAGTGTGGACGCTCTGGTGCTGCTAATTTGAACTAATTAGCCTCCAGGAGGCCTCGCACAGCTCCCCAGAGTGCTTCCTGGTGCTCTGAGTCCAAGCTAGTTCCATTAATGTGGACACGCTACCACGGACGACGTTTGATTCTTTCCCAAAGTGAGGACACGGGACTTAGAATTTATAAAATCTGGTGCCCAGAAGTCAAACTTCGTGAATTTGAAATAATTGTCTTGTGTAGACATGGCCTAACAGACTCCTTCTGGATACATCTTAGCCTTCTTGCTATTTTCTATCTGCTCGGAAATGAGATCTGTCCAGACTTTGATGAATGAGGTGTGTGTTTGCCTGTCATCACCACAGCCCCATTAAATGTTTGTTGCTGTTAGAGACTAGGTAGGTGAGGTAATACCATTTATTGGAACAACTGGTGGTGGAATGGACAAACTCTCCGGCTCCACAGAGTGGGAAAAGGTATCTCCCGCATCTAAGCTAAGTACATTTTGGGGCATATTAGTAAGTGCAGAGTGTTGACACAGCCGTAGCTGCAATTACAGGGTAGGCAGTCAGCTGTGTGACAAATCATTATAATAAACAGAGGATCTCTGTGGTTTTTAGTGCCCATCCAAGCTCTGAATCTGAGTTCCCAAGGCTATCCTTCGAAGGGATTCCGGAGGCTTGTTGTGAGGACGGGAGGTCAGATATGCAGCGATTGTTTTGTGAAATTAGTGAGTGATATGGTGTGTTCATCTTTCACCATTGATCAGTGAGCATCATGATTGTCTGATTTCACCTCCGTAATTGTTGTGGATCATTGGAAGTTGCTGGATGAGGGGCAACCCTATTTCCTGACAGGCATGTGCAGGACCCAGGGTTCTTGATGATGTCAGTTGGGAGTGATTTTTCTTATGCATGGGTGTCTGCTCCATTAGGCAGAGACTAGGTAGGTGAGGTAATACCGTTTATTGGAACAACTGGTGGTGGAATGGACAAACTCTCCAGCTCCACAGAGCGGGAAAAAGTATCTACCACATCTAAGCTAAGTACATTTTGGGGCATATTAATAAGTGCAGAGTGTTGACACAGCCAGAGACAGCCCCAGGCAGGCAAAGTAGAGAAGGACAAAGCAAGCAAACCTGCAAATGGGAATGTTTACGTGATGATTAGCAACATGTCGGTGGGCGGCAGGAGCTCAGCACGCACAGCAGCAATGGCAGTCACTCTGAGGTAGCTCCAAAAGTCAGGGAGGTGGGAGTAAAAAATCATTATCCCAAAAGCCATGCGGCTGAGAGCCAAAATAAAGCTACTTATTTGGCTGGAGTGTACTCATGAGTTTGAAAAAATCTCCCTGTGATCGCTACCTCCTTGACAAAACATGCATTCCTCAGGGTCTGTCATATCTGGGAACATTTCAGTAACCAAATAAGGCCAATATTCCTACAATTCAGGAAATGTATCACTCGTCTTGTAATTAATGAATCTTTGTAAAGGCTTCTGCATTGTTAAATTCTGACTAGCACAAAACATTTCAGCTCAACATTCTGTGTGTGTGTGTGTGTGTGCGCGCGCAGAAAGGCCAACAAGGTAAGTTGGGGGCGACTAGCCAGGCCCCAGGATAAGTTGGGGGCACCAGTTCCGTTCTCCCGGAAGGGGCAGGGCCTCAGGTAGAAGGGGAAGGGCCTCAGGTGGAAAGGGCAGGGTTGGGGCAACCAGGTCTCAGCCCCTCCCAGAGCATGATGTGCTGTAATTCTTCCCCCTGCAGCCCTCAGTGCTGTTGGAACATGGTACGTGAGGCTCTGGCGGTGATTTAAAGGGCCGGGAGCAGTGGTCCCCTTTGCTCCCCCTGTGAGTGGGTCTGTGGGTGTGTTTGGGGAAAGACTTTTTGATAGAACAGAAATTGTGACTGAAACGTTTTGGAGGGAAAAAAATCCTTTTCCCCATGGAAACCTGAAGAATGTAAAAAACAAAATGTAGAAGGTTCATGCCAAATGTTCCCTGGCAAAGAACTAACTCATGAGCAGCTCGAATAACTTGGCTCCTTTTGTCATTCTGCTCGACCAGTGTGGTGTTTTGATTCATGTGCTGGTGCTTTCCAGAGCCCCGTGCAATGAGGTTTTGCTCCGTGACGGTGGCTCTGAGGCTTTGCTGCAGTACAAATAAATATGAGGCTGATTGGAGGCTTGCTGAGTATGCCGGGTAGTGATAGACTGATGGCGCTCAATCTATTTAGCTTAACAAAGAGAAGATTCAGGAGCGCCTCGACTAACTGAGAAGCACCTACGTCTGGAACACAAATGTGATAAATATAGAACACTTCAAACAAGTACAGAGAGTTATAACAAGATTCAATGGCTGGAAAATGAAGTTAGACACATTCAGTCTGAGATTGGATTAAAGTTGTAAATGTTGAATGCTGTGAGAAATTTAAAAATCAACCATTAGTCTAGTAGCACCTTAAAGACTAACAAAACATGTAGATGGGATCATGAGCTTTTGTGGGCACAGCCCACTTCTTCACAAAGAGATCTGGACAAATTGGAGAAATGGTCTGAGGTAAACAGGATGAAGTTTAATAAGGACAAATGCAAAGTGCTCCACTTAGGAAGATACAATCAGTCTCACACATACAGAATGGGAAGCGACTGTCTAGGAGAGTACTGCAGACATGGTTCTAGGGGTCATAGTGGACCACAAGCTAAATAGGAGTCAACAGTGTGACGCTGTTGCAAAAAAAGCAAACATGATTCTGGGATGCATTAATAGGTGTGTTGTGAGCAAGACATGAGAAGTCACCCTTGTGCTCTACTCTGCACTGATTAGGCCTCAGTTGGAGTATTGTGTCCAGTTCTGGGCACCACATTTCAAGAAAGCTGTGGAGAAATTGGAGAAGGTCCAGAGAAGAGCAACAAGAATGATTAAAGGTCTAGAGAACATGACCTATGAAGGAAGACCGAAAGAATTGGGCTTGTTTAGTTTGGAAAAGTGAAGACCGAGAGGGGACATGAGAGCCGTTTTCAGGTATCTAAAAGGGTATCACAAGGAGGAGGGAGAAAATTTGTTCTTCTTCGCCTCTGAAGATAGAACAAGAAGCAATGGGCTTAAACTGCAGCAAGGGAGGTTTAGGTTGGACATTAGGAAAAACTTCCTAACTGTCAGGGTAGTTAAACACTGGAATAAGTTGCCCAGGGAGGTTGTGAAATCTCCATCTCTGGAGAAATTGAAGAGCAGGTTAGATAAATGTCTATCAGGGATGGTCTAGACAGTACTGGGTCCTGCCATGAGGGCAGGGGACTGGACTTGATGACCTCTCAAGGTCCCTTCCAGTCCTAGTGTTCTATGCTTCAGATGACACCGTCAGCCTTACTGGATTTCTCCATCATTGGCATTTTCACAATAAAGATTGGCTGCTTCCAAGAAGATCTGCTTTAGTTCAATGCTGTTTGTCCTCCGCAACCAGTTCTTCTCAGAGGTCCTCACCGATCCCAATTTGAAATGGTATCGCCTTATGTAGGTTTGCTGACTAATTGGCTATATATATATATATATCTCCAGCTCAGGAATCCCTGCATTATGACAGCACTTGCAAGCTAACCATGGAGCAAGGGCCCCATCTGCTAGGCGGGGAGCAAACACAAAACCGAGATGGCGTCTGCCCCAAACACCCAGTGAAAACCTAAGCAATGACAAGTCTAGTTTGTCACAACTCAAGCCCGGCAATATTCTATAGCTTGTGAATTTCACACAGAGGCCACACACAGCTCTTCCTTGTGGACCCTGGAGACACAGAGCAGCACCGTCAACAGAGATTGGCTTAACTTGGATATGAAGCTAACAATCTTTCTACATGGAGAAGATGGAGTTAAAACCATAGTCTGTTGTGTAAAATAATGGTGTGCTTGGGATAATGCGCTGCTTTTAGCACAGCCTTAACACCAGACGATCACATTTCAGGCCCCGATAAGTATTAATATCTGCTGTCCTGGAGCAAATCAGATCCTCGATGCTTCTTACAGCTGCTGTTTCTCCATGTACCTTTTTTTTTTTTTTTACATATATCTCTAGTAGCCGTGTTCTGTTCTGCTACCTCGAAAAAATGAGTTGGTACTTATTTAATAGGTTTTTTTTCTTGTGCATCTAGCAACAGTTTGTGGATAGTTCTTTGGTTTGCAGAGATTAAAGCTGAAGTGGATCTGGGTCATCAGTATGCCTTGTCTAGTCAATGTTCCTACTCTGTACTGAACAGTCTCCCAAAAGTTACACACTCTGCCATTAAAAATATATATACAACAATTCTGGGCTTTGTTCTTATATTTCAGAGACTGTGTGCTAATGCCTGCAGCTCTGCAGTCCAAAGCTTGGCTAACTGCAGGAGCAGGGTGAATAACATAGAGTTTGATTTCTTGGCTGTTTTGAAAGATTTAAAAAAAAATGTGGAGGGTCATATGGAAAATGACAAATTTTTAGAATGTTCAGTGAAGCAAACAGTTGAAGAACAATTCAGTTCAGGTCAAACAAAATGTTTCATTTGACCCAAGAGATGGCTCTGGTCAAAAGCTCAACTTTTTACTTGTAGGTTGGGCGAGATGGATATGGCAATCAAGCAAAAGGCTAAAAAAAACCCCATGGTTTCGTCTTCCTCCACTCCATACAGATATGCATCTTAGACTCGGGCATTCCCTCACACCTCACTCTGCATCACTCATGTGTTGTTTGCACACTTAGCATTCAAACCAAGTCAACCAGACCATTTGGGGGTGAGCAGTTTCCTCTTAACTATAAGTACTGTATGTTGATTGCATGTTTCTACTATATTTGACTTTTGGAGTTAAAACCCGTTGACGGTTTTATGGTCTCATGGTTCTAGCTAGGATCTGAACAAGATACTGTTGCTACTAGTAGGAAATGATGCTTAAAAGCTACTCCATTAAATTAAATGTAGTTCTTTCTGAATTAAATAGATCCCCAGTGGTGCCCTTCCCGTATCGGCCTGCGACTAGAACGCAGTAAGTATTTATTTGGATGAGTAATGTAGTATGAGTCTGTTAGCTGGTATTTCTTCATAACACTATCATACCATATGGGCTAAGCCATAAGCGCTGTTGCTAATTAATATGTATGACTGACTAATTAGCTTTCCCCTCAGTTAAGGAATCTGTCTGAGGATTTTTATATTACCCTAGCTCAGTTGGCACTATTATGGCTAATATTAATATTAGGAGAGGACGGCCTTTTTCAGTGGAAAATCGCCAGTGCAAAACCACTGCCACTATCATTGTTGACACCAGTCATCCCCCTTCTTGGCAGCCTCACGAGAAAAGACGAGGACTGAATAGGCCATAGAGACCACCCTATAGTTTGTCTCCTTTAGATAGTTTTTGAAGGACATGGGGAACATGCACTTCCATTGCCCTAGCTGCCCCTGTGTGGATAAATACAGGATTTGTACAGCAGGCATGCCAACCTATTTGAATGCACCCAAACTCACCCAAGACAGGTTGGATTTTCTGATCTTATCTAGGTCCAAGACTAGACAAGACCCAAGAGAAGTTGGGTTATGGAAAGTTGTCCAAACAAAAACTCACTTCCCAGTCACTGCTGTTCCACCCCATCACCTATTATCACTGAGCATGAAAAAAGGCAACAGTTGACCAGAAAGAGTTCAGGTATTCACAGACTACGACGTCATCTCACATGGTACCTCTCTGTTAACCGTCCAAGATGTGGTCTTAACCGGCTTTGGAAACGGCTTTGTGCAACTTTGTCCCATAAGGCTCTTATAGATCAATGAGCATGAGTCATCAGCATCACAACCCTTGTGCGTTGCATCCCAATGCAGTGTCATTGTCACTCTTGAATCTAACTCAAAGCCTGTGTGCTCTAAGAACGAGAAAGGAAGCACCAAAGATGCCAAATCACTCAGAAAAACAAGTGCCATCTTTTCCACATCCAGGCTAGTCCATGGGGTGGAACATGAATTGTAACTTTGCTTTGCACCTGTAAGGGCTTGCATTTTATGCTGAGTCACTGCAAGGGGTGTATCCTTCACACCTTTCCTTTTTGCTTGTCATTCTAGATGGGCCCTATTTGAAGGATTCCATTAGCATTCAAAGCTTGGCAGTTTCTTCCATTATTACTCTGTATTTTACTGATCTGGGCCAGCAGGTCAGTTGGACCACAGTAAGTACGTCTTTGTAACAATTTGCACGGCAGATCGTCATGTAAGACACATTTCAGTTTCAGATTCCTTTCTATGTCAAATTGCGTAATTATTTGATTATCCCTCAAACTTGAATTAAGTGATAGCCAGCCAAAGTATCAACCTCATAACTAGGGACACTCGGTTAAAGATTGTCGGATAGACATAACAAAAGGGCCTCTGGGGGAAAAAAATCCATTTTAAAAAACCATTTGATCTTATCTTTGGCTAATACACCAATGAAAGACCTTTTAAACAAGGATGTTAATTTGCTGCACAGGCTCTTTGGGTTTCAGAATGAAAGGCTATAGATAGAAAACTTTACCGGAACAGAAAGATAATGTGGGTGTAGTGTCTCGGCATGTTACCCATCAGTTTGCCTGAATGGGGAATAAGAAGGAAAAGGTTACTGATTACATTGATGAAGCTGACTAATGAGGCTCAGGATTGTGAAGTGTTTTAACTTGTTTGAGATAGGGTGATGCAAAGGCAGAATTAATTTGCAATAGATACAGAAATGTACTCTATGAAATAGCAACATAGTTGTATTGCAGTAGCTCCTGGGGTGTGTGTGTGTGTGTGTGTGTGTGTGTGTGTAGAATAAGTGCTGTACCAATACATAGTACATGGCCGTCCATGCCTCAAAGATCTTACTGTCTAAATAGACAACTACAGGGTAGGAGAGGAACTGGCGATATAGATCACTCATCAGGGTGGTGGGAGAAGTTCGATTGGAATCCAGGCCAAGTTCTGTCTACTTGACCATGCTGCTGTACCCTGTGGCTTTTCTGTAAGATATGAAATGTGGTTTTTTGGGGAGGCCCAGACCCATCAGCACACAGAGCTTCTGGGAGATGGGAGAGGGAATTCCCATTTTTTGCATGCAGAAAGATACGTGAGTTCGAGTCGCTTGGTTTCTGAAAGTGATAGGAGGAACTATGTAGTCACTCAGAGCAATTAACGCTCACTGTAAATTACTTACACTGGCGTTAATGTGGCAATTAGTTTTTAATTGCCGTCAGTGAGGAAGACCCAGCTTCTCACAGCCTTCCCCACACTAAGTCTTCCACTACTTAGCAGTGGGGAGTGGGGGAGCCGTCTCTGAATAAGGCCCTGCTCAATGGGCTTGATGCAGCCAAACTGCACCAAGGGAGTGAATCTCCCTCCCCGGCCCCGAGGGATGGAATTGTGACTCAGGGGGTCACAGGACAGGAGGCAGTGAATGGCTGCAAATCAGAGCAGTGTGCAAGAAAAGAGCCAGGCCTGTGTTCTGCAGCAGGTCCAAGTAGGCTGAGCAAGGAATTGGGAAGGTAGGTGAGCCTGCTTGGCCGGGGCCCAGTCTAGCCTTCTATGAGGAAGGCTGTTGGAATTTGGCCTTTGTTGGTCAGAATCAATAGGGGAAGCTAATTTGTAGCACGTAGCCACAGCCCTGCAAAAGCGCAGGGGAGCACTGGGCAGATTCCCACCTTAAAGAAGCAAAAGTATCTCAAAGCAGCTCCTTTGCCCTGTGGGAAATGAATCCGGGACATCCCCTCCAGGGACATTCCCCTTCCTCGCTCTGGCTCCACAAGCTAGGGTAGAGGGCGATGGAGTCCACCCACTTCTACCCCCTTTCTAGGGATTTGCGCCCAACCAGCTACGAACCCCATGCTCCCTGAAATAGAGGGGAAGCAGTTCCGGCTTGGCCTTACAGGGTGAGTCTTCTCTGCCCAGCCTGGGCTAGCTTAGGCCACGTGGCAACCCCGCTGCAAAGGGCTACCTGTGCCCGACCTTTGTATCTGCATCCATGCACTGGGGTGGATTTCCAGTGGTATATCCCATGGTTCTTAGCGGCGCATGGGCTACTCAGTGAATTTTTTCGCAGGGCACTCTCCCCTCCCACGGGGCTGCTGGCTGTGGCAGCGACAGCAAGCAGTACTTTTTACTTGTTATGTAGGCAGGTAGTTCTGAAGGTGAAAGCAAACACCATTTGGCAGCAAGAGCTTTGAATGAGCACGTCTTCAAGGGACTGCTTTTGCAAACCCTCCGGTGCGCCATAGCGTGCTCAACCTACTTCCCTACCTCTCCACGTCATTCCGGTCTGCCAAAGTTAGAAGAGGGCCTTTGCACCACAAGTGGGAGCTTCTGGACAGCAGATAACATGCTGGCAGGAGGATTGCTTGGACGGTATCTCCATATGCTGCCTTTGAGCAGGCAGAAGTTGGGTTCGAATGCACTGCAGAAATGGGGAGGAGTCAGACACTAATATACAACCCTGGTGGAATTGTGGGATAGCGCTGGAGGGCTGAGACTCCTAAGTGCTTCATCACGTGAAGGGCTCAACAACTCCCCTTCCCAGTGAGAACAGCTCTTCCCCGGAATGTAGTCTCAACATGTACTGCCAGGTCCTGAAAATCTGGCCTCTTGATGCAGACACTTCAATGGGCCCTGAGCTCTTTCCGAAGTCAGCCCTCTGTCTTCAAAGCAACTGACTTCCTTCTGATCACTCTTAAGAGGTTTCTTTAGTTCAATTGGAGACAACCAAATCCAAAGAAATTCCCCCTTACAGGAAAAAGGGGAAATTATTAGACCAGTAGAATTTTGCATCCCTGAAAGAACTTTTAAAGTGTAAAAGTGTACCTAAATAACAACAACAACCAACAACAACAACAATAATAATAATAATAATAATAATAATAAACAATTAATAATTTATTGTCCCAGTTTATACAGTAGTTTTTTAAGGGAAATATGTTGAGGGGAAATTGTTCCCTTCTCTCTGTCTCTTCTAGTGCTGACAAGACAGATGTGGTTCTATTTAGCAGACCAACTTTTGCTGGTCAGAGAGAGTTTTAGAGCTCTCCTTTAAGTTAGCTTCTAGAGTTGGTCAGGAAAGGGATTATTGATCCTACAAAAGAATTTGGGATTTGTTCTCATTTATGTTGAGTTTGTACAAAAGTTTCTGGAAAAAAATTGGTGGTTCAGGTCAATTAGTGGATACATTTTTTCTCCCCTAAAAGATCTGCTGTAGGACAGTGAAGGGCAGACTAGGTTAGTGAGTCGGGAGTATGAGTGGCCCTCCTTCATCTGAGTGGGTCGCAAGATTGTCGTACCAAGATGGCCACCCAGGAGAGGGTAGTTCGCTAACTGCTCTTGCGTACCTAGAATTTGCAGGTGTGCCGACTGAACTGCAGCAGTGCTTTCATTGGTTCAGAGAAAGTGCACGGTTCTCTGAGTCCATGTTGTGTGCAATCAGCATGCACCTCACTTCACGTGCCCTGGCTTTAACTGTGTGCCATGTTTGTAGGGGGGGAGGGAACAATGTGGATAAAAACCAGTGGAATCTACAGCCCTTTGCATAAGCAACCGTGAACAAAATGTCGTGTGGGCCACACAAAGAGCCTCCATGGGCCGCATGAGGCTCTCGAGATGCAGGTTGCCCACCACTGTTCCAGGACCTCTTTGTGAGAAGTTCTTTGCCTTGTGCTAAGTAGGAGGACAGACAAGAGGGTCACAGTGGTCCTTTCTGGCCTTGGAATCCATGCATTAAAACATTTTATTTCAGTTTCAGCCTTTTTTATTTTTAATTTTGCATAGATACAATACAAGAAGTTTTGAAACCATCAAAACTTTTCCTGCTAAAAATGTCAAACCAGAATGATCAGATTTTTTCCCCCAAAACTTATTTCAAAGCTTTTCTGAAATAAAATGTCTTCACAATCGATATGATTTTGTAAAACATTTCCGTTTACTCAGAATGGCTTTTTCTGACAGGGCATTCCATCTCTAGTTTCTCCCTCTCCCTGTTTCTCCTGGAACTAAAATTAGCACAAACTTGTAATTTACTTCTATACAAGCCCTGCTGGTTGTTTTAGCCTCACACTGGTGGTAGGAAAGGTTAGACTGCTGCTTCAGAGATGTTAGGGGAGTTTGAGTTCACATATCATTTTGATATGGCCCTGCAAAAAATGATATCTTGGTGGGTTTGAATTCTCCCTAATTGGAGTGTTTACTCTATGTTCAATTTTGGGCCTAAACTAGTAGTCAGAGACCCGTTTTAGATGTTGCCATGTTATCTGGCTGGCAGATAACAATATACATGGCTCTTATTGTAAGTCAGCCTCAAGCCGCTCCTCTGTCTACCTAAATCAGGCTTTTGTTAAAACTCTCCTGAAAGTGTCAGACGCCATCACTATCGTAGTCAGAGCTGAGGAAAATATGATAAAAAAAAACCCAGCTCAACCAGATGAGAAAGAAGCTTTATTAATTTGAGGTTAAAGTCTGCCAATTAAATGGTGTTGCTAGGACCTGAATTTAGGTTTCCATTGTATTTAGGGAAATGCCAGTAATTTGTGCATATGTTTAAAGTTAGGCAATTTCTTAAGTACCTTAATTTGCGGGGGCCGGGGGTGTTAAAATGTTTGATTTAACAAAAGAACTGGAATCCTAATTTCGGGTTTGTCTATACAGGCCACTCAGGAAAGTTAACTTGAATTAACTAAAGGTGTGATTTACGGTGGATTGGTTAAACTCCATTATACCTCTGTGTGTCCTTATTCTGAAATCAAGTGATTTTTAATTTGAGGTGCTTTAATTCATTTTTTAATTAAAATAAATTAGATTAAGTCCAATTTAATTCTGTATAATAGCATCCATGCTAAAGTCATGTGTTTTAATTAATGCACTTTACAGTTAATTCAGATTCATTTTTTTGAGTGTCCCTGTGTAGACAAGCCCTGAGGACTCAGATTAAAAGTTCTTCCTTCCTTTGGAGGAAGAACTGTCTTTTTGTTCTGTTTTTACTCTGCTCAGCACATTTGAGTCCTGGACCAAGATTGAGGTCCTTAGCTATTACTGCAATACAAGTAATTAGTAACAATCAGTTATCCTGATTGAAGTGCAGGAAAACTTTGATTCTCTAACCTGATTTACTAATGCACAGCACAATGGATGTCTGTTAATATAGATGCAGTTGGTTGATCCTATGAAGTCTGTGTAAAGAAATTGGGATATGGGAGAAGAGAACCAAGCTCTGACTCGTTATGTTTCAATGTATTGTGGGAGGGAGTTGCCAAATCACCATAGAGCCTTGATTCTCCCCCTTTTCCTCAATAGGACCACATCCTCCTCTCCAGTCCAGATCTCGGCCTAATGTGGCAATAAGGGAAGATAGCTTGGTTCCTTTTGGGGGAACTCCTAGGGCAGGGCTGCTATCTACAAGTTGAGAAACTTTGCCTGAGAAAAATCAGATTATGTGGCTGGGACTCAGTGTGCGATTGCGAAACTATACATCCACGGTTGATTTTGTTCTTCAGTGAATTAAGTCAAATAGTTTTCAACTTCCAGAGCTATCAATAAGGAACAGATTGCGTTTGCCTGACACCATGCCACGGTATAATTATGTTTAGGCCTTTCTTTGGCCCACTCATATTCTCAGCTCTTGGGTATTGCCCAGCGGCAGCAGTGAAATCTCCTGATAAGGGAATCAGGGATCTTCCTGCTGTTGAAATTGGCCAACTGGCTGCTCATAATTCATCAGATGCCACTGCTAATACGGCCAAGTAGAATGCTGTGATTGTTTCTCTCTCTTGTCTCAGGAGCAAAAGCTAGGAAGGCAGCTAAGAGCACAGTGAATTTTAGAAGAAGTGAATGTTGTATGTGCTGTTGAGTGTAGCACATGTGCAAGAATAGGTGCACAGGTATGATAGGCCTCTCGTGTGGGTTGTTAATGTTGTAAGGGCAAAGACAAAGTACATAGAATTCCAGGACCCTCAATTCGCCAACTAATTTTCCTAATGGCTTAGTGCCGGTTTCTAGCCTGAAACTCTGTGTCGTGCCTTACTCAACTGAAACCAATGATACTACTAGGAAAATGAGGTGCACCTCACTCTGGGGATCATCTCTCCTGTCTATATTTTGTGGGAAGTGTGGCTCTGCAGCAGTGGATTTCGCCAACACATTCAGCATTGGCCTACTGCTCTTCATGTTGGTAGTCTTACCATTCTTGTCACTGGGAGCTGAGCTCGGCCGGTACTAAGTGCTGTTGGAAGTCCCTCTCTAAAGGTCTCTTGTGGGCTTTTGCAGCCCAGGAGTAACTGGGCCCTGTGCAACCAACTTCATACAACTTCACAACAGTGGAAGCTGGAGATGACAGACACGTGGAGTGTGGTGCTCAAGAAAGGTTTACGAGTTTAGTAGTAGGAGTCTCAGAGCTAATTGGAGATGCTGATGTGGGGAAGGACAAAAGGGGTAGTTTCCCTGGGGCCTGGCAATTTCAAAGGTGTGCTGCCACCGTTACTACAGCAGCAACAGTGGCTGCAGATCCACATAACATCGCTGAGGACTGGCTGCATTTAGCCCCGCCCCTTCTGCCAAAGGCCCCACCCCTTCTGAGCTTGCCCCCGGCCCCATTTCCCAGGGCCTGGCAAAGTCTGTCGCCAGTCCCGCAGCTAGTCTTAGCTGCCCACGGAGGCATGGGCATGCATAACAATTATTTCAATTATATTTCTGGCTGGGAATGCCCCATTTTCTAAGGGACCCAGCTCCCACTGAATTTATCCTGGGAAAATCCCAGCCGCTTACGTGCAAATACGTTCTGAACTGTAACAAGCTGTGTGGTGTTTTCCAGCGTTGAACAATTGTGTGGTTTAGATTTGCGTGACTGGCCCTTGCGTGGACTGTGGTTTCTGCACAAAGTCTATGTTCAGTGTTGAACGTTCGGTATAAGGAACACTGCATGACTCGTGACTCAGACAGCACAACAGCAATGGAGTTTGCAGAACACGGAGAATTACGCAGCCACCTTGACTGACCAGAAGATGGTGGGATCACCTTGAATGCACGCGATTCCTTGCATTGTGGCAGAGGAATGTTGTGAGGCTAGAGGAGTGGTTGTGTGTGCAAGGGGGCATGTATTGTGCATTAACAGCGGCTTGTACTCACAAACGTATTAACAAGAGGCTGCGCATAAATTGTCAGTCTCTCCCCAACTGTACTCTCTGCATTCTGGTGGCAGAGTCCAAAAGCTATTTGGAGCAGCAAGCTACAGGCTTCTAATCAGCTGTGCGTAACAGGAGTAGAGCCACACTGAGATCACAGCTCTGGCATGGGCTGAATTGGCTGTCGCCCTGGGAACCTTGCAGAAGGCGAGCATTAGGGAGGTGGTGAATAGATTCTTTAAAGCTTCTAAAGTGGGCTCTTGTGTGGGTTGGAGTGGAGTACAGAGAGAGCTTAACTCTTGAAGGACAGGCTAGGTAGGAAGTGAGCCCCATACTGAAGAACTGGTAGTTATATGCCAGCAGGAGAACCCAAATCTCTCAAGCACCTTCCACATAAGTAGCTAAATAAGAGAGGCAGCGTTCCCTAGTGGGTAATGGGACTGGGACGCAAGTGCTAAGTTGTTTTGGAAATCGGGCTCCTTTGATGCTAAGAATTTTCAGACATTTGGCTATAGGTAAAGTACCATATATATACCTGTGTGTATATATAGATACAGCTGAATACTTTTAGAAATCTGGCTATAGATGGCCTAGACTCAGAATTATAAACTCAACCACCCTCTGTCTTGCATTTGTCCAATAAATAAATAAATAAATAAATACATTTTAAAAAGACCCAGCAACCCTAAACACAGTCCCTTAGATCAGGGGTTCTCAAACTTTGTGATACCGCTACCCCCCCTCTAAGTTGCTCATGACCCCTCTAAGTTGCTCATGACCCTCCGGGGGGTCAGAACCCACAGTTTGAGAAACGTGGCTTTAGATAATTTGTATATTGCTGTTGTGGTTTCCTCCACATTATTGCCCCACACATGCTTACAATCTGTCCTCGCTACTGCTTTGCTGTTAGCCTCAGGCAATGGCCCAAACTCATTTCTCCTACCAAGGGTGTCCCCTCCCCATGCACTCGGTACCCTTGGAGCATCTCTACCTGTTGGAAGTGTCACCCGTGAACAGGCAGACTCCCCATACAAGGCATGGAAAGATCTGGGGCATGTAGCTGAGGAAAAAAGCAGCAGGGAAAGGTTAAATGGCCTCTCTGGAGTTCCCTCCTGCCACTCACCGTCCATGAAATAACCCTCGACTCTTCCAAAAAGCAACATGATCCCCCCAGGGGTGTGTTCCAGCGCCGGAGAGAAAGGGCATGTTACAAGGGTTAGATGGGGAAGCAGCTAGTATAGTGTTGAGAAGACTGATTTGTGACTCTGTGGCTTCGAGCTTGGGTGTCTGGGATTTTCCTGCTGTTTCTTACTGCCTCAAAATAGCATTTCGGTGTTGGCCTCCAAGCTCTTCCCCTCTCCCCAGTCGCCCCCCCTCCTCCTCTTTTTCTCTCGGATTTCACTAGGGTTCTTAACTGGCATTAGGAACGCTCTACTCCCCTCTGGTGGGCTCCCTGGCATCGGGCCGCTGTTCAAATCATGCTGCACCCATGGGCCCGAAAGCCGGTCTCATGCCTCTGCCACATTCCACATGTGTGACACGCCAGGGAGAGCTGTAAGGCGCTCCTCTCACCTCCTCTGAGGTCGTGTCTGCTAAATAGACCCACTGACTCGTGCAGGTTGGGATTGTCATCCCTGAGCTGATGGTACCAAAGTCAGACCCTGGGGCCCTGTCAGAAGAGGGAACAATTTGATCCGTGCAGGATGAAGGCAGGAATGAGGACCAGCCTGGCTTTGTCACTTGTCTCCATTAATGCAGATGGAACTAACATGTTAGGGGCTCCCGTTGTTATTATATACCGTCACTTTGGGTATGTCTACACTGCATCCCTCTGTCAGCAGAGGGATGCAGATTAGACAGGTCGACATTGCAAATGAGGCAGGGATTTAAATATCCCGTGCCTAATTTGCATGAAACATGGCTGCCGCGTTTTGCCGACTCAGCACTTTGTCTGGAGGCATAAGGGATCTGTCCAAAAAGGCTTTCTTTATCGACAGATCCCCCTCTAGACTGCCACTTTTTGCTGACAAAGTGCTGAGTCGGCAAAACGCGGTGGCCATGTTTATGCAAATTAGGCACGGGATATTTAAATCCCTGCCTCATTTGCAATGTCGACCTGCCTAATCTGCATCCCTCTGCCGACAGAGGGATGCAGTCTAGACATACCCTTTCTGTAGTATTTTAGTAGGTGCTCTCAGGTTAAGAAGTTATTGAAAAACCCATTAAGCACCTCATGTTTGCACAGACTGAGTGCCTGGTGGCTCCAATCAAGATCCAGCTCCTCTGAAAATCAAGCCCCAAGCATGTGCTATTGTAACCCATACACCTAGAGGGCGTGGTTCACTCTCCCAAATAATGGCACTTAGACCTCTTACAGAAGGAGGTAAGAACGAGGGAGCTCTACAGCCTAAGCTGAGTGCCAGAGGGCTTTACAGCTCAAACAGTAGAGGTCCCGATACTATGCTCCGTGAGGGCAGGGGACTGGACTCGATGACCTCTCGAGGTCCCTTCCAGTTCTAGGGTTCTATGATTCTATGGTGTGATCTTGTACCTCGAGGTGTAGAGGCTTTAGAGCCAGTTTCCAAACTGACTTCCTGCCGCTGACTTGGATACAAGTGCCCCAAGGCATGGTCGGTCTTCTAGTTTTCAAAGGTTTTTCAACCAATTGGTTCCTTTTTTGAAACTAAAAGCGTTGACTTTGGGGTGTAGTGCAGATGGCCTGTCCTCGATTGCTGCACACAAGGAAGGGCCGTGTTCCCGCATCCCCAGTTGTAGGCTACACCTCTGATTGTACCAGTGGTTAACTAGGGAGTGAGAGATGGTGGGATAGGTAACAGTAGAGGCCTTTATGATGGAGTGGTGAGCAAAGATGCTCCAAAGCACCTGGCTGCGAGCTCCTGCACAGAATGGGTTTGCCAAAAGACACCTGAAATCTGGCCACCGGTGGGCTGGAGGTGTTGGGGGAGAGAGGGAAGAGCTGGCTGCCGACAGGTCTAGACACACTCGCTCCACAAACTCTGGCTTCCTGGGATCTGTGGGGGATAAAATGGTGTGTAAGTGGTAACTGGCCCTCATGCTGGCCTCTCTGTACAGCCGTGACTATCCTCCTGCTCCGCCTCCCCTTTACACTGACTTAGTGTTTTGTCTTCTTCACGCCTGTCTACTGATGGATGGAGAGAGGGAAACACTTCTTTGGGGGAATGGGAATTGTGTTCTAAGAATGTTAAATCACAAGCCTAATTTAGGTTGGATGTTGTGAAGACTATGCACAGTCAACTTGTGGAACTCCTTGCCAGAGGATGCTGTGAAGGCTAAGAGTACAACAGTATTCAAAAAAGAGCTAGATAGATTCATGGAGGTTAGGGCCATCAATGGCTATTAGCCAAGATGGGCAGGGATGGTGTCCCAAGTCTCTGTTTCTCAGAGGCTGGAAATGGATGACAGGGGAGGGATCACATAATGATTCCCTGGTCTGTTCACTCCCTCTGGGGCAGCTGGCATTGGCCACTGTCGGCAGACAGGACGCTGGGCTAGATGGACCTTTGGTCTGACCCAGGCTGGCCGTTCTTATGTTAGGTAGCCCTTAATGCATAGGCCTAATTCAATGGCGCAAAGTCATCTGAAACATGGGCTTTGCGTTTATTGGTTGAGATTTTCGAAGCCTCCAGAGACTTGGGAGATTTTCAGAACTGCCAGAGAACTGGAGACTTGATTTGAACTTGATTGAAATTCAGCCCGTAGCTGCTAATGGAAGAAAAGAGAAGAGTTGTTGTATCCCGAAGTAAAAGGGGTACCAATTAAATGTTGCTACGCCAGGAAATCTCTCTCTGTTGTACTCATTTATAAGTGCTGCTAAAGATAGATTTCAAAAACAAAATCCACGGGGGTCCATTGATGGATTGCCAAGCACTATTTGGAGAAAGGGATTCACAATTAAATTTATTTCCACCCCAAGCATTTAACATTTAAGTCCTAAAGCACTGCACACGGCACCGTTAAGCTAAATAGCCCATTCGTTATGAATATATATCCCATTAAACTCCTTTCTGCAGTGTTTATGCTCTTGAGCCACAGTTTGCTCATTACGATCTCTTGTAAATATGTAGTACTACAGAGTTTTAATCCTGGCTTTCATTCCAGAGAGGCTAGACAATCAGATTCATGCTTCGTGTTGTTCTGGTCATATTATATTTTCCCCAGCTGGGATTGTTTAAAGGCTAAGCATTGTGTCAGTCTCAGGGGAAGGTTGTTTTCCACGCGCTGGCCTGTAACTTTACAATCGGCCCTGAGGAAAGGGCAGCGTGTAGCTATATCGCCTGGAGGAGAGAATTGAGGGCAACTGAGGGCTGGCCTATATTAGGAAATTAGGCCTGGTCTACACGAGGAAATTAGGCCCATATCGCTGTGTTGCTCGGGTGGAGGGGGAGAGGGGGAGAACCCACAAAAAACAAAACAATTCACACAGCCGAGTGCTGCAGTTAATCTGACCTCACAACCCATGTTGATGGTGCTCGGTTGACAGGACACTCCACCCACCTCTCAGAGAGGTGTATTACTCACAGGAGAACCTCTCCTGTTGGGGAAGGTAGTGTTTTCCCTGCAGCCCGATAGACAAGCCCTCCAAGTCCCAATGACTTCCCTCTTGTTGAGGCACAGGAGTAAGGTCTGGTCTATATTTAAAACTTATATTGGCATAGATGTCAGGCAGGGGTATAGAACCCCCCCCCCACACACACATTCAGCCACTCACCTATGCTGACACACTTCTTGGGGGGAGGCAGCTATGGCCACAAAGCAACTTCTGTTGCGATAGCTTAGGTCATTTGCCGAGGCAGGGTCCCAGCCCGGCAGAAGCCTATCCATCCCTCACAGTGCACTGTGTATACGCCAGGGGCTCTGCCGACATAGCTGTGCTGGAATAGGCGCTGAGCGTGGACGTAGTCTATGGGCCAGTTTACGCCGAACACTTGCCTCAGCATAGCTACGTTTCTCAGGGGTGTGAAAAAGCCACACCCTGGGAGTCCGAGCTATGTTGCCCTAACCCCTGAGGGAGACGGTACTATTCTTCAGCTCATTTGACTGTGGCTTTAAATTACCCTTTAAATTGCCGCTGGAGCACTGTGAGCTCTGAGTGGCTTGGAGGACTGGGGGGGCAGAGCAGCATGGTGAGCTGGCTGCAGTGGGGAGCAGGGAACATCATGCTCCAAGTGCCCCAAGCCCCGCCCCTTCCAGCTGAGGCTCCTCCCCTTAAGGGCACAGAGCCATGACACCACCCATTCACTTTCCCTCTGGATCACAATGAGGATCGAATCGTGGACAAGCAATTCCCACTCCTCCACCTGTGGCAGAAGTACCCATTTGAGTGGGGCTGGGAAAGACCAGGGCACACTTCATCTTACTGCCCTCAAAGGCGGAATAAGAGCCATGACAATTTATCCAAAGGGATCTACTTTTCTGAATGTCTTTTCCCCTTAAAATTGTGGCACTGTGTCTGCACAGCTCCCCAGCGTAGACACGGCATACTTGGAGAGGAGGAAGAGTTATTTTTTCTTTGGAAAAAAAGATGCTATTCTTTATAGGCCCCTCTTGACTGTGCATTCCTCTCCAAAGCTTGCGAGAGCAACCCCTTTCCAGTAATTTCAATGGAGACTTTCACTGACGAGTGACTGCAGGCTTCATGTGGCAAGAATGTTGTAACAACTAGTGCGGAGCGAGAAAGAGTCTTCCCATCCCTGTGAACATTTTCAGACTCTTACCGTTCCAAACGGGAATGAAAAGTCGAAATCTTTTAAAAATATCGTGAAGGAAGAATCCAAAATAAGAATTCAGGTTGGGTCAGTCGAATCACATTCTTTCAATTTCAGCCAGGTTTGAAGGGTTTCCCCCCCTTCCCCCATTTGTGTTTTGTCTGATAACGAGTTCAAGTTTTGAAATGAAAAGTGATTTTGGAACCAAATGCAATACATTTTGACTATTTAAAAAAATTATTCACAAATTTTCCAGTTAAAAACAATTGTCAGAACTGGCCCCAGGACTGGAGAGATGTCTAGGGTCAGCACTGGCATAAGAACATAACAGCTATACTGGGTCAGAACAAAAGTCCATCTAGCCTAGTATCCTGTCTCCTGTCTTTAACAGTGCCAGGTGTCCCAGAGGGAGTGAACAGAACAGGGAATCCTCATGTGATCCCTCTCCTGTCCTCCATTTCCAGACCCTGACAAACAGAGTCTAGAGATACCATTCCTACCCATCCTGGCTAATAGCCATTGATGGACCTAACCTCTTTTTTGAATACTGTTATACTCTTAGCCTTCACAACATCCTCTGGCAAGGAGTTCCACAGGCTAACTGTGGGTAACATGAAGAAATACTTCCTTTTGTTTGTTTTAAATCTGCTGCCTATTAACTTTATTTGGTGATTGCTAGTTCTTGTGTTATGAGAGAGAGTAAACAACACTTCTTTATTTACTTTCTCCACACCAGTCATGATTTTATTGACTTCAATCATATCCCTCCTTAGTAGTCTCTTTTCCAAGCTGAAATGTCCCAGTCTGATCTCTCCTCATATAGAAGCTGTTCCACACACCTCAGAATTTTTGTTGTTTTTTTTCTGTGCCTTTTCCAACTCTGATATCTGTTGGTGTGACCAGATCTGCATGCAGTATTCCCGATATGGGCGTACCATGCCCCCCTCTGTCAAGGCAGAACAGATACTTGGCTCTGCAAATAACTGAGCTTTTCTTGTTTCTTTCTTGCTACAATTCCATGTTCTGAGAAGTCTTTTTTTCATTTCTAGGTTTTTCTGACAGAATACAGTGGGCCCCTAATAATCTACTTGCTCTTTTACATTCGCCTCTCCAATATTTATGATGAGGAAGAAAGCAGGGAGAGCTTCCGTCACCCAGTAGTTCAGTAAGTATATGACCCGAAGTCCCATAGGTTTGTAACCCAATATACACTTCAGACAAATTGCATGATGAGACTGTTGGGTTTTACTGCCCTCTGTTGCTTCTAGAGTGGTAGAGTCCAGTGCACATCCCCCTCCATTCCTTCCACATCCAAACCCCTCCTCTTTGAAGTCAATGAGAGATTTCAGGGTTTTGTTTCTTTTGTTTGTTGTTATTATTATTTGTTATATTACAAATGATTCCACCCAGTAATGAAGTCCAGGTGTGTGTGTGTGTGTGTGTGTGTATATATGATGGAAGACAGTTCCTGCCCTCTCTAGTTTCTATCGAAATAGACGAGCCAGACAAAAGATGTGATGGGAAATGGGCAGAGGTGACTCACCCAAGGTCACACAGTATATCGGTGGCAGAACAAGGAATAGACTACAGATCTCCTGAACGTCAGTCCAGTGTTTATTAGGCCAGAGATTTCCATGCAAGGCTCTGACGGGATAAGCATCAGGCTCCTAAATCCAGTAGGCGCTTTTGAAAATCACACATTGAAAGTTCCATTGGGACCAGATGGGATCCCTGCGAGAGCTCTGAAGGAGCTTCAGAACAGTCACTGAGCTTCTATTAAACATGATTCCCTAGTGGTCAGCAGAGTGTCCTATGGGCATAACAGTCCTTTACGTGCTCACAGCTGTAGCATCAAGGGAACCTAAATAGACGAGAGAGCTGTGTGTAGAATCCAGAATAACTCCTGAGTTATTCACTCAGGGTACGTCTAGATTACATCCCTCTTTTGACAGAGGGATGTAAATTAAGCACTTTGAAATTGCAAATGAGGCCAGGATTTGAATTTCCCGTGCTTCATTTGCATAATCACGTTATGGCGCTCTTTCGAAAAAGCGCTATTTCAAAAGTAAAACCGCGGTCTAGATGCGGTTCTTTTGAAAAGGGAAGGCTGGTTTACAGGATCTTTCGAAAAAGCCTTCCGTTTTCGAAAGAACCGCGTCTAGACTGCGGTTTTACGTTCGAAATAGCACTTTTTCAAAAGAGCACCATAACATGATTATGCAAATGAAGTGCGGGAAATGCAAATCCCAACTTCATTTGCAATTTCAAAGTGCCTAATTTACATCCCTCTGTCGAAAGAGGGAAGTAATCTAGACACAGCCTCAAGTGCCAGAGATACACCCTTCCTCTTTGGGGTTTTACATTTAAAAGGAAAGAAAGGCTTTTTAATACGTGAGAGGCCAAAATAGCTGCATTATTTATTATGGGGCTGGGATGCAGAGAGCCCTTCTGCTGATTTCAAGGCAAGCTCTTTAAATGCAGTCCCTGAAGTAAGCCCAAATATTTCCAAAATTCCTAACGAGAAAGAGTGATTCAGCCTTCTGCGCTGTCATTCATTATCTGAGTTTCCTAAGCTCAAACCTGGCTGATTTCATTACTTCAGAATTGTTTAATCTTTGACTTTTATTGAGCATTTTGTACAGTGGCCAAAGTATCTGAAACTTTACCCACCGAAAATCACTTTTCATTTATGTCTCATAATTGGCTTTCAATGAGACAGGCAGAGCGGGTCCAGTAAATACAACCAAGATAAAATGCCGCCATGAATCACTCTTGACATTTGTTTTTTAAACCCAATCTTTATGAGCTTGCGGCTCGTTCGGTGAAGCAGATCAGAAGTGCTGGTGGTTGTTTCATAATCCTCCTCCAAAGGGAACCTGCGTAATAAATTCAATAACAATTACCTCATTCCATTGTAACTTGGAACAAAAAAAGCCATCACAAAAGATTCACTCTGCAACAAAATCTCGTTTTGTCTCCACAAGGAAATGAAATAGAAACTACCTCTGTGTAGCTACTGTACTTACTAAAGGACAAGCAAACCATTCAGAATGTTTTCAAATGTCAGAGAGATCCTATGAGAGCATTAAGATATCCCTACAATGTGGGAGACGTCTGTTCAAAACAGAGCGGGCGTCTGCTTGTACACACAGCTGTACTATTTTAATCAGCTGTCGTAGCTGTACCTTGCATTCTGAGCATGCTGTGTCCTTTTTAATTCAAGGTTGGTGAAAAATGTTGCTGCTGCTGCCGTAAAATGTTATATAACGCTGTAAAAATGATTCCGCTCATCTCTGAGTTTAGTTTTCACGAAGGCAGAGTCTTTTGCTCAGGGATTTCAAGCGTGACTTTTCAGTTCTAGAATATTAGTCTTTTATTCATGATGTGAAAATAAAGTGTGACATACCAGCAAGTGCATGTGTGATTTTTCGTGTTCTTTCCCTTAAAGAAGACAAAACCAAATACCTCTCCCTCCCGATCCAATCTTTCATGTACGTTCAATCCCCTTTTTCATTGTCTTTCTAGCTTGGCCTGCTTCTGTCATTGTTTACACTATATCCGATACCTTCTGGAGACATTATTTGTTCACAAGATTTCCGGGGGGCACACTCCCCTGAAAAATATGCTAAAGGTAACCCTTATATTTTTCACTGTATGCAATATAGAGACGCGTCTCATGCTAACAGGGATCAGAACAATGGTAGGGAAAAGAAAATTCATTTGTTTTCCATGCCCACTAATTATGTTCCCTTTACAGGACTTAAAGTCTTAGGGCCAGAATCTAAGCTGGGATAAATCAACGGGAAGATCGGTGCTCCGGCGGTTGATCTTCCAGCGTTTGATTTAGTGAGTCTAGTAAGGACCCACTAAATCAAATACTGAAGGTGCTCCCATCAACCCCGGAACTCCTTGAAGTTGGGAGGAGTAAGGAAAGTCGACAGGAGAGTTTCTCCCATTGACCTCCTTTTGCAGGGCTGTTCCAGAAAAATCGATGCAAAGTACGTTTACTCCAGCTACGCAATTCACATAGCTGAAGTAGCTGTTGACTTCTTCAGAGCTGTGTTGATTTTTTATTTGCACCCTCCTGAGGATCCAGCCATCAGTAGTCATAACACTCCTCTGACTGAATGGTATTTATTTGTCGTTATTATCTGAATCACATTAACAACTATAGTTCACAACTGAAATTGGACTTTGCTGTGCTATTGGTTCTACAAACATACAGTCAGAGACCGTCCCTGCCTTGAAGAGGTTACCAGTTAAATAGACAATGCAAAGGAAGGATTCTTATTCTTGTATTACAGATGGGGGATCAAGGCAAAGAGAATGTCATATCAATTTCCCACAATCATGTAGGGCTTCAATGGTAGACATATGATTAGAAATAACATCTCCAAAGCATTTGTCTGGCACCTCAACCAAAAGTCCAGTCTTCCTCTTTTTCCAGTTGCTGTTTTATTTATGTTATAGCAATGCACAAGAAGAAAGAGGGAACATTAAATTAAATGTCTTTCAGATACGTATAAGCTGTGGAGGTGAGAACAAAAGGTTTGGCAATTCAGACACAAACAAAGAAGAAGTGAAGGTTTATTGAGCATGTGCTATGGAGGATGCCAAGTTTCAAATGAGATGTAGAACTGAGGTCTTTTGATCCAAAAAAACACCTCAAAATAAGAGGTAAAATTCCCAAAAGCACCTGTAACTTTCCAGTGGGACTAAGGCACTTGGAAGGAACACTGAGGCCAGGTCTACCCTGGTGGAGAAAATCAATGCAAGACTCATGAATTGCGTAGCTGTAGTTGACATACCTTCCATCGATTTTTCTTGGGGCAGCCCCACAACTGGAGGTCGATGGGAGAAACTCCCATTGACTTCCCTTACTCCTCATGATTGCAAGAAGTTCTAGGCACCTCAGTGTTCGATTTAGTGGGTCCTTACTAGACGGGTTAAATCGAATGCTGGAAGATCGACCTCCAGAGCACCAGTCTTCCCAGAAGTGAAGATAAGCCCTGATTTTCACATTTTTAGTCACTTAGAAGAATTGGATCCCGTGGTAGTTTTGGTAAGAATGGAGGTATTCACCATTGCATGCAGGCAAGATGACCGTTGGGTTATTGGACTCTGCTTGCTTTCACCCCCATCATTTCGGTTCCTTATGGTTTTCTTCAGTCACCAACAAGCAACAGCCATGATCCCTCTTCAGAGATGGCCATGTCTCAAGGGTGGATAATGTGATGCTGAATACATAGGTTCAACTGAGTTAATTTTAGTGGAACTGCACCTCTCCCCATCAGGGCCAGATCAGATCCATGAGACCCAGCCCTGCAACCAACTCCATGTGGCCTTCTCCTCATTCTCATACGAAGACCCTCCTCCTTCAGACTGCAGGGAACCTCCAGAATGCCTAGTCCAGTAGATTACTTTGGGATCCTTCCTGGTAAAAGAAGCAGTATATGTCTTAATTAAGATCTTCTGGGTATGGTCCTCTGTCCTATTTAGAGGCACTTAGACCACTTACAGAGAAAGAATGAGTTTGCTCTACAGCCTTAGCTGAGAGCCAGCTGGCTTTTAGCTAACCCTTTAGACACTCATGCACTAATCTCCACAGGTCCCAGGTTCAGTTCCACCTGCCGGTGATACAGTGATACATTACCTATAGATAAAAGGTCTTTGAGGCAGGGACTGTCTTTTTGTTTTCCATCTGTACGACACCTAGCTCAAGGAGATTACTAAGTCACACTACTATAGTAAGGCAAATAAATCATAATAATTCATAAATTTTAACTCTGTTCCTCAAGAACATGTGTAGGAGATGGAAAACGCTAACAGGTTTTACCGAAAGATAACATACATTTGTTGAATAAGTTATTCTACAGAAATTACTGCTGTTCAACGACTAGCGCACACAAAGTTTTGTCACAGCTGGTACTAGTCGCTGGAAATTGATCCAGGAATAGTGTTCAGCCAAGTGTAATCCTCCAAAGGAAACTTATTTCTGACTTCTTTTCTTTATTGCCTTTTAACTTTTACCTCTACATGACCATTGCTACCTCAATTGGGAACATAGGCTGTGAAAACGATTTATAGATCAACACGTTGAACCAACCTGTGATCTCTTACAAATAGATGTCAGATCTGTATGAGTCTGAAGGAATATGCCTATACCATAGCGAAGTCCAGTTATATTGCACTCTGAGAAAGTGACATTCCTTTTATAGGGCGAGAAAATTGATTTGTCATGATCCCTCGGTAAGGGGAAGAACAAAAGTTGTGCTGCCTTAGAAGCAGCCTGAGACTCATTTAACTCTGTGTTAAAATTCTCAGAGAGGGAGCCAGCCATGTTAGTCTGTAACTGAATACACTTAAAAAAAAATGGTCCTGCAGCACCTTAGAGACTAACAAAAAATATAGCCGGTATCATGAGCTTTCGTGGGCACAATCCACGTCTTCAGACCAATGGAGCAAGGGGTCCAAAGGTACAAATAAATAGCAGAAAAAGCAAAGTATCGGGCACTTACAACCTGTTCTATTAGCCTCGTTTAGCACAGACACTTTAATTTACAAGATTTCTTTTATTTTCTTTCCTTCCCCTTCTTCCCTCTTTTTCTGCTATTTATTTGTACCTCTGGACCCCTTGCTCCATTTGTCTGATGATGTGGGTTGTGCCCATGAAAGCTCATGCTACTATCTACATTTTTTTGTTAGTCTCTAAGGTGCTGTAGGACAATTCATTGGGTTTTTTTTTAAGTGTTTTCAATGTTAAAATGTGCATTTAATTACAATTTGGGCTTATGTAATGAAATCTTTTAAGAGGAAAGAATATTATCCCTTTTCAGTAATGAATCATTTTTTAAAAAAAATCACAGTCATCTGGACTCTAAGGACTACTACCAGAAAATCTATATGAATTTATAGATTTGTATTTACCTGCAATTTCCCCCCCTAAAATGTAACTTTTTTTTTTCTATTCCAGGGCTGTGCCTTTTACTGGGGATTCACTTCTTGGATTGCTTACTATATCAATCACCCCCAATATACTCCACCATGTATGTACAAGTAGACCATGAAAATGGCATTGATTTCAACAAGTGCAAGGTTGGGCCCAAAAAGTTTTAAAATCTGTGGAAGTTTTGGGTATGACTTCAATGGAAGTAGGATTGGACCATTTGCCAACCAAAAGCATAGGCTTGCATTGCTTGTCAGTAGAAAGATTAATGTAAGCGTCTCTCTCATACTATGTGAACATATGTTACTGTTTAATACAGTTTAATCATCAGAGTTTTGTGAACATGAAATATTAGCCAAACGAAAGAAACAGCATGATAAGTATTATCCTCGCTTTGCATATCCTTTGCAATATGTTTACATTAAAAATATATAAGAGGATTAGAGCTGAATGATTATATTCAAATGAGAACATTTTTAGGAAAACTAAATGGGTTGTGAACCCAAGAAGGCTTTGTCAAATATGTAGAGCAAAACTGTAAAAAAGTCTTCATTTTAACATTTTTTTCATGTAGTTTTCATTCTTCATTTTGTAATTTTTATTTTTCTTATGTTCCATTGTTGCACAATGAGATTACATCTACTCTACAGCTGGGAACGATGCTCTGAGATCAAACCACCAATGGTCAATTTAGCAGGTCTAGTGAAGACCTGCCAAATCCATTGCCGATCGCTTTCCATGTTACTCTATCCCGGACAAGAAAAGTAAGGGAAGTTGATGGGAGAGTTTCTCCCATCAACTCTTCCATGGTGTAGAGCCTGTGGTATCTCGACTGAAGCTATATCTACGCTACAGCAGAGTTAACTTAAGCTAAGCAACTCCAGCTACATAAAAAATGTAGCTAGAGTCAATGTACCTTAAGTCTTTCCTGGGTTTTATTGTCCAGTCATTGAACTTTCCTTTTTTAATTTTTATTTTCCATGTTTGATCACAATCATCATAATTTTCTTCCCTTCCTGTGCTTGGTTGTTTCACCTTCCTTCGGCTACTTCATTTTGCTGGCATTGCATCTTTGTGCTTATCTCCCATTTTGTTTTATTCTGTGGGTTTGGGGAGAATGTAGGATTTGCCCTGCCAATTTCAAGTACTTCTTTTAGTGTCACAGTGGGGTTTTTTAATTAAAAGTGTAAAAAAACAAACAAACCCTGGCATCCATTCCATTTTGAAAAATGGCATTTCATCATATGTTTGTGTGGAAATGGCAGTAGTGCTTAGAATTGCTGTGCAAAAGTGAACTCTTAGATTCTGGTTCATTGAATCAGAAGGCACTGAAGACACTATTTCTTCGAAACCAGTTGTTTCCCCCCTTAGAAAAGGAGGAGTACACGTTGATCCTCTCTAGTCTGGCACTCTCTGGTCTAGTAACACCCATGATCCAGCATGGTTTGAGTTAGCTGGATGTCCACTTAGCATGGGTGTGGCCAAGTTTTCCACGGTCCCATAAAGTTTGTTTCCAGCTACCAGTCCTGGCTCTCAGGGTTCTGTGCTGTTCTTTAGCTCTAATTTACCCCTCAATGTCTCTTAAGAGCCCAGTGAACAGTGGCAGTGCTGGTCATGCTGCTAGACAATATTGACCTCCCCTGGTCCAGCAAATTCTCTGGTTCAGCACCGGTCAGGCCCTGAAGCTGCTGGACTAGAGAGGCTCAACTTCTATCAAAATCCAAGGGCAGCCATTTTTTGGGGTCTATTCTTTCTACATTTTTCAGTGGAGATCATCTCCACATTGAGTGCCCTTACTCCTGAAACTGCTGCTCTTGAAAATGACGCTTCTGGACTAAACCTCATTGAGGGGGATGGCTGCATTCTCGGATGGTTCAGGGAAGAATGACATGAACGTTAGCCCCTTCTCTTTTGGAAATGTCGATGGGCAGACCCCCTTGGAGACGCAGAGATTGTTACTTTGGTGACACACAGTGATGGATAACTTGGAGAAATAGGTTATAAAAGGAACCTTGAAGAATATCTGGTTAGAATCCTAGAACATTAGGACTGGAAGGGACCTCAGAAGTCATCAAGTCCAGTCCCCTGCCCTCATGGCAGGACCAAGCAACATCTAGATCATCCCTGATAGCAGTCACCTGGGCTGGCCATCTTGTCAAGGTGCTGTCATGGCATGTCACCATTGCACACGTGAGGAGCTGTGTGCCAGCCCAAGTTGAGATGTGGTGGGTTTGGGAAAGAAGAGAGGCAGGAGCAGGGAAGGAGCTGCAGAATCAAAGGAAGTGAGCATTCTCTGTGTGCCAAGAAACATGACTGAGACTCTGGAGGAGGCCTGCAACCCTCTGAGATGTTTATGGTGCAATACTGTTGTGATGTGTGGCTACCAAAGGGGTAAGGAAATGCAGGTTGAGTAGCTGAACACTGTTGGAGCTCAATGTTTTTACTGGGGAATGTGTGGCTGAATTGGAGACAGTTGATAATCAGAGATGACTCTCTGCTCCAGAAACGGAAGGGCGGGATACATCTCAGCTCCATCAATGCAGTGTGGAGTAATAATTAAAGCACCTGCCTTGGAAACAGAAGATCTGGCTTCTAGTCCCACTAGTGCCTTTAGCCTCTGGCTGAGCTTAGGCACATCACTGTGATTCACTTTCCCATCTGTAAAATGGGTAGAAGGATGCTTTCCTCCTTTGCAAAGAACGCTGAGCTCTAGGGCTGAAAGGCACACGATATACCACTAACCATTAGAGACAACTATACTGGCATTGATCCAAACACATCTGTTATTTGCACAACAATGAGATGGTGAGAGTGAAATCTGCCCTCGTGTGAAGTCCCTGTGGGACAAACGCATTCCTAGTCCTCTGCTCCAGGGTGTAGTTCATCCACAGCGAACGTGCATGTAGACTAACGGGTAACCCATTATTTCCTTCTCTTTTTCAGCATTTGGCAACAGGCAAGTTATTTTTGCTGCCCTTGCTTTTCTGGTAAGTACAGACAAAATATTAAGGGTGCTTACGGGATAAAACAGGCTCGTTATTTGTCAAGAGGTGCAATGTTGTGTGAGTGAAAATCAATGCCTGGTCTTGCAGATGTTCAGCATGTCCCTCGTCGTATTAACGTGAATGGCTCTAGCGAGCTTTCTGGGGCAGGAACAGTCCCTGTGTTGTTTGTGTTTACACTGCTGGCTATAATGGTGCCCTGTCTGAGATCCTTAAAGGTTACATCGTGATGATGATGGTGCAAAATTTGGTCCAAAGTTAAACACCAAAGCAGTTGCCATTATTTCTCGAATGCGATGATAAAACCATATGGAAATATATCCCCTAATGGCTTTCCAATAACATGCTCCTCCCTAAATAATGTGCCTGCTATCACCTGGCAAGAGAATTAAAAAAAAAAATAGGGGCATTGATGGATGAAGAATGACTAAGATTTGTTTCCTCACCAAGGTTTTACCTTGTTTTTCCATTCCTGGAGATGCCACCTTCCCAAGCTGTGTCTGCCCAGTGACACCACTGGAAATATCTCCATGACCCTGAAAGGAAGGCCTGTGTTCTGTAAGCGCAACAGGAAGGCGCTCATGCCCCCGGAGCGGGTTTTGTAGCCCAATATTAGATCTGCGCCCCGCGATGGGCTAAACGTTCTGAAGTACGGTTTTTGCGAGCTGGTGATTTTTTTCATCTGCTCACAAATACGGTGATTTAGGAGTACTGTATAGGCCCAAATAAATCCTAAGGACATCCTGCATTAGTGCTTACGACAGGGGCGGGCAATAACACGGTGGCGATTCGCCAGGGTTAGTCTCTGGTGGGCCTGCACTGCTATATTTACCTGCATGGTGATCACAGCTCCCATTGGTCACAGATCGCTGTTCCCAGCCAATGGGAGTGCTGAGAAGTAGCACAGACCACGACACTGCTTCCTGCAGTTTCCATTGGCTGGGAACAGTGATCCACGGACATTGGGAGCTGCAATCGCTAGTACCTACAACACAGCAGGTAAATATAGCGGTGGGGGCCCCCCAGGACCCACCCCCCCATAGACCGGGTCTGGTGCATGGACTGGTGTTTGCCCTCCCCTGGTCTACTAGGGAAGATGGACAGGTCCAGGGATGTATAGGAATGCGCTACCGTGAGCACGTAGAACTCTGAGGAAGTTGAGTACGACGCTGTGATTACCACACCAGAATGGGCATCTAGTTACACAGAAGACCAGTGAGGAACTCTCACGGAAACGTATTTTCTGTCCCACCCAATGCTCAGCCCCGTTGAAAATCCAGCCATCTCAATGAGAAGAGGGGAGTGACCGATCTAAGCAGATCCAGGAAAGCCACCCTAATCCAGGAGGCGTTGAAGCATGTACTTAGCATTTAGCAGCTGTGTAAAGCCTTCCCCGAATTAGTGCCAATAAGATCACAGTTTTGGCAGTGGTCCAATCCTGGAGGCTCAAATGCGCCCCACGTTTTCCTGACCAGATCCAGGCTAGTGAAACAAAGCTGGAGAGGAAATCATTTTCCTATCCCATGAAAATATTTGAGAGGGCAGAATATTGTCTGTTCTTCAGTGAGGTAAAACCAAGACCTTTCCACTTTTTTTCACAGAAAAATCCATAAATAAACACAGAGAAACAGGCTGGTTGTTAAGGCACCAAGGGCACGTCTAGACTTGCTTTCACTTTCAAAAGAAGATATGCAAATTCGGCGTGAATGTGCATATCTTCTTCCGATCACTTTTTCGGAAAAGAATATAGTCTAGACACGGTTCTTTCGAGAAAGGGTTTTTCTCTCGGAAGAACCGCATCTAGACTACTTTCCTTTTCGAAAGAACCTCTTTCAAAAAAGCAATCGGAAGAAGATATGCAAATTCGTGCTGAATTTGCATATCTCCTTTCAAAAGTGAAAGTAAGTCTAGACGTGCCCTAACTGGGTACGTAGGAGTCCTAGATTCAAATTGCTGCTCTTCCTAATGGGAGTAGGAATTGGAAACTGAGTCTACGTTAGCCCAGGTCAATTCACTGTCCACCAGGCTATTTCTCTCCCTCACTAGGGTTGACCAGATGTTCCATCCTAGACCTGAGAACCTTCCGGATGAAAAGTTTATGGGAATTTTTCTCACAAAACGCTTCAGTTTCAATGAATCTGTATTTTTCATTGAAAAATTCCCAACCAATTTCCTAGCAAGGACATGCTGCATTCTTATGTGAAGAAAGAACTTCATGTCGTCACGGCAACCCTGCGGCTGAAAGCATAAGTGCTTAAGTTAGCTTGTTGGGTCTGCAGGGGGTCGTGTGTTAACCCAGTGATGCACGGGTTAACTGACTGCCATCACGACTATACCGGTCTGTCGCTCAAAATCAATAGAAACCGATTAGGTGTGTAATTGTGTTAACAATAAAAAATGGTACCTACCCAAAGTAATAGCTTAATAAAAGCAGTGCATTTCTTCCTCAATTTAAGTGGAATATTCTTTTTATTACCTTCATGGTTGATGCAATTACTGCAAGAAGAAATGAGGTTTTTTTTTTTTTTTTTCCGTGCAAACAATTGCAGACAATAGTCCAGCATCAGGACAAAGTCTTAGGTGGGAGCTACAGGATACATATACCATTGAAAAAGGAGCTTTTCCCGCAGATACACATACTTACTTCTAGTCTTGGCCGGTTCCAAGATTCTGAAGCCTACAATTGCAATATGCATGAAAAATATTTGTGAGTTCATATTTACAGGGGCCTAACATATATGACAAATAATGTTCTTCCTCCTTCAAGGTTTGTCTTTATTAGATTCCTCTGATCAAACTTAAGTATGTGCTTCTACATTCATGGTATGCCCCTCTGAGAGTTTTATTCATGGTAAATGACAGCACTGGGTAATTTAAGAATCTTAATGGGCATCTTTCTGAAAGATATTTCCATTTGGAGAAACAGAAGCAAGTCAGCCTCAGGATAAATTTTCACATAGGGTGCATTTGAAATTTAAGAAAAAAAATAGTATGTGCTATTATGTATAAATATACAGTCATTAAGGAGATATAAAATAGTCACAAATTGCAAATCAGACGTTTTACAAATTCTGAGATTTAATATTTTTAAGACATTGGCTAAAGGTTGGTTTATATTTAGCTATACTTCTCCATTGGGTGGATTACTGGCCAATTTTTAAAGAGGGGGATAAAAGCTCATTGCAGCTGACTGCAGCTGCAGCATCAAAGTTAAGCTAATTAAAATCCCCCCAAATGCTCCTAACTTGCTTTGATTTATAATTGAGTATAAAATTAGTAGGAGTTAAATATAACTTGTGAATTTATGGTGCTGCGCAGTCATATGTGTGTCATATATTTGCATTTGAATAATAATTCATGCAAGAAATTTTCACTTTGAAAATGTGTGCTTCTAGCCACTAGTATTTTGTAAAAGAAAAAAAAAAGCTGTGTGCTAATATTATTTTTGTCTGGAATATAGCAACTGCTTCTAAAGTGATATTGATGCATGTTGAATTGTGCCACTTTTATAGTATTTTGGGATAATATTTCCTCTTCTATCGGCATTTATTTTTGAGGTGCAGAGATTTTCCTTTTTTTTTTTTTTTCCATCGTGGATGAAATGTGCAGAAAAAAAGAACTGGGTCTAGTTCTGAAGTTTTTATGCACAACGTTACAACTTTTAAATAGACATGATCAAAATGTCCCAATGAAAAACTTTGCAGATTAAAAAATGGGGTTTCTTCCAAACTGATATTTTTCACAGTACAATGCTGGTTCATGATTTTCAATTTTTGATGGAAAGTTTCAAAAGGAAATGAAACAAAAAAATTGCTTGTTTAATTTAAAATTCATTGTCAATCCATTTCATTTTGGTTTTTGAACATTGAATAAAAAGATATTTTAGATTTCTTTTGCTCCCCTCCCCCCCTTTTTTGCCATTGACTATCATGGAATTAACAATGTCTAGTTTGTTTTCCTTCACTTTTTCCTTTTTCTTCCATTTTCCACTGTAACTTTTCAAAACTTCTCCATCGGAAAAGTTGGTGGTAAATGATATTTGAAATAGAGTAAAATGTGTAACATTTTGAAAGTTAAGAAATTTTTAGTGTGTGGCATTCAGAGGCATCTGTGTTCTCACCATGAGTATAATGTATTTCTGCTTGAATGGGTTTCTCAACATATTTTTAATGCTTCACTTTTATTTTGAACTAGCCATTTAGCCCGTCATAAGACGGGATTTTCGGGTCTCTCCTCCACGTCCTATTCCCTTTCTATCTCGGTCTTCTCTCCTGAGCCTCCAGTCTCTCGCTCTGTCTCTCGCTCTCTCTCCTCCTTCTACTCCTCCTGCCTCCCCCTCTCTCTCTCAGCTCTCCTCTGCCTCCTGCCTCTCTCTCCATCTCTTTCTTTCTCTTCTCCCCCTCCTGCCTCCCTCTCTCTCTCTCCGCTCTCCTCCACTCTCCTCTGTCTCCATCTGGGATGCACACTTGTCCAGGCCCCGGCCGTGTACGTCACCACCCCGTCCTCCTTCGCCTCCCGCCATGGCGCTCGGCTGACTTCTGCTCCGCTCAGCCGGGCCGCCATGCGGGAGCTGCTGCATGGGGAGCAGAGGTGCTGCATGGGGAGCGGGAGCCCAAATGGCTGTTTGCTCCACTTGCTCCCACGCTGTGGCCTGGCTGAGCGGCGCAGAAGTCAGCCGAGTACCACGGCGGGAGGTGAAGGACGTGACAGAGGCAACAAGCGCCACCCAGAGGCAACACCAAGCGTTACAGTGTTACAGAGTCTCAGACATTGGGCTACTATATATAAGATGTAGAATTTAATGTTAGAATCAGGTAGTCACGCAGTTATCTGTAACACCCTAAATGCAGAACAGTGACCATTCTTTACAATGTTTTACAGACGTGTGAAGCTGGAAATCACTTTATCAACGTTGCTTTAGTTCATCTGAATCACTCAGGTTTGTGTCTCCTCTTTTCCTCTCCACCCCCTATCTACATACTACTGAATTGCACTTGGTCTCTTGATTTTTCCTGATGTCCAAAAGTAACCACAAAATAAAGAAAGATGAGTTCAATATCAGGGCTAGCGTCTTCTAAATGAAGAGGGTGATAAAGGAGACATTTATAATATTGCTATTTCTCTAAATCTTGCCGCAAATTTGTCTTCATTATAAATATCCATAATTTAATTGTAGATTGGAGTGTTTAAATGGTGTAAAGTATGTTGTCAAGTGACAGTGAAGGATTTAATTTTAATGAAGATTCAACCAACATTAAAATAACTAATTTGAATATTTTTCCCCTCTAAAATCTGTGTGTGCGCGCAAGCGTGCTGATAAAATGTCCTCCACGCCTCTCATTTTTGGCTTGGGGAAACATTAGTGACAGCACATTCCTTAGAAAGAAAATGTATTGCACAATAATATTTTGGGGGTTTGGGGCATAGACCCTATTTCAAGAAAGTGCTTCTTCATGTGCTTCTTTCAATCTCTACGCAGAAAAGCAGTTAAAGTTAGCTTAAATTTAACCTGGGGCTTATGTGTGTTCTTGAGCAAGGACCACACACTTAGAGAAAATCTACGCTGTGCACATTACAGCTAACACCGCATTGTGATGTGGGTGCTGTAGTCGTTTTTTTATTCTGGCGATTAAAAAAAAAAGCGAATAAAAGGTAGGAGCTTATCCCTGGGAGCGTGGCTACCAGCGATAAAGCGCTGTGCTTTTCACTGCTACATTTTTGATCACCCACAGGGGTGTTTTTTTCACACCCCGGAACATTTACAGTTTTAGCGCTGAAAGTGGCAATCTGGACCCTGCCTCACACATGCGACAGCGCTTCTCACAGCATTCCACCGTGGGTAACACCATGCTGCCGGGCGAGGTGACAGGTGTTTGCGTCATTCTCGTGTGGCATCATGGAAGAGCATCATTCACATTGGGGGGAAAAGAAAGTCAAGTTCTGGAATATACCATCCTGTTATATGACTAGCACTAAGAAAGCGATGATTATTCTTCCTGCAATGCACTTTCTTTCTAAGGACTGCCTGCTACTGTGACCCGAGTGTTGGTTTTTAAAAAAGGCTGAATTTCCACAGTGGCCTCAGTGGGGAAGTGTCGTTTGGGGAGGGTGCCATGACTACACACGTACTCGTGTACCCATGTGGTTCGAAGCACTGAGCAGTGGCCACTTTCCAGCGCTTTCGTTGCCCCCTCAGCTTACAGGGAGCCCTGGCCATGACCCTGTTGGCTCTTCTGTGAGGTAGTGAAGGACCCCATACTGAGCACAGTGTCTCAGTGCATGTCGGTAGGAGCATGCGAGACCCACTGGTCCACCTGGCCTCGCGGTGGGGGGAAGCTGTGCTTTCGCTCTAGACGTTCCGTCCACCCCCGGGGTGTCGGAGAAAACGGTGGCCTTCCGATTTGAGGTCCCTTTCCCCAGTGACTCCCGCTGTGGTGACGTGGTGGGTTTGTTTGGTTTTTCTTCTTTGGTTTTACAGGGAATAAAGCCTCTTTCCCAAGTCCAACGTACAACCCCTTCACGTGGCTGTTCACACTGGTTTCCTGCCCCAACTACACCTACGAGGTGGGTGGGTTTCGTCTCTGTGTGTGGGGGGGAAGGGTCAGCCACAGCCGACCTGTGGCCTGGTCCACGGTGAGCTTCCCCATTAGAGCAGCCCCCTCCACTCCAGACAAATCTCAGACCAGAAAACCCCATTCACCCCCTCCTGCCTTAGGCCCCTAGGCTCTGGTTGAGTGACTGATGTCCTCAAATCACACTTCAAGTTACAGAGACAGGACATCACTTACACGAGTTTAAACCTGCAAGTGCTCCATGCCGCAAAAAAAAGGGGGGGCAAAAAACCCTCCACCACTCAGACTTCGGGCGAGGGGGATTCCTTCCAGATCCCAGATCTGGTGATCAGTCAGACCCTGGGTGTGCGGACACCAGACCTACCAGGCAGTCACCGAGGGAAGGAATTCTGTGTAGTGTAGTAACTCAGAGCCCTCCCCATCTAGTGTCCCATCACCGGCTGTGGGATGGGGGGGGTTGCGCCTGGCCGTCACCGATGGGCCGCCTGCTGCTGTAGGTAGTCTTATCAGACCACATTAACAAGCTCAGTTGTGAAGCCAGCTAGGTCGTCCGTCCGACTGCTCCCCTTGGAAGTTTGGTCTAGAACTTCACTCCTCTGAGGGTCAGAAACTGGAGCCCGGTTTCCCGCCTAAACTTGCCGATGGCCGGCTTATAGCCATTAGTGTCCCCACTGGCGCTTACTTAAAATAACTCCTTTGCCACCTTGGTACTTATCCCTCTGACGTAGTTACAGAGAGCAATCATACCTCTGCTCAGCCGTCGTTGGGTGAGGCCACACAAGCCACGTTCTTTGAGTCTCCCCTCGTAAGGTGGATTTCCTATTCCTCTGATCATCCTAGTAGCCCTTCTCTGCATCCTTCTCCCTCATAGAAATATTTATTCTGCCCCTCAGAGTCACCACCAGCCTCCTTCCCCATCTGCTGCATTGAACGCTCGCCTTTCATCCAGCCACACCGCTCACCTCCTAGAGTAACTGTTGTGTACAGTCGAAACCTTGCCCTATAATTCCTACATTGGGACAGGACTAACAGTTCTTCTTTCTTCATCTAGATTGGGTCTTGGATTAGTTTTACGGTGATGACACAAACACTACCAGGTAAGATTAAACCTCAACTGAAAGAGAACGAGAGATAAACGCATTACTTGCAAAGGTAAACATATACTCACCCCCAAAGAATAACTGATGGATTCTGGCCACCAAATCGTCCTCTCTGATCCTATCATGTTACTCTTTGAAGTGTCATCTCTGGGAAGCTGGATACAGGGTGGAGCTTATCAACAATTTCCAGAAACCATTTATTATTGTGATTAAAAACTTGCTTTTTTTAGCACATCAGTGACTTTTGCAAAAAAAAAAAAAAAAAAAAAAAAGATTTTAAAAATATTTTGCAAATAAAAACTGAAATTGTATAAAAAATGCTATAGGATTTTTTCATTTAACCCTCCATCATTTTTGATGTAAGAAATTTTCTGGGGTTTTTTCTTGGGATTTTTTAAAACAGAATTTTCACTAGGGTCCACCTTCCCAAAGGTATTTAGGCACCTAAAGGTGCAGCTAGGTGCATGTTGGGATTTACAGAAGTGCTTAAGTGAGTTAGGCACCTAACTCTTAATGAAAGCCCGCATAGAAGCGTTTGTAAATATTATTAGGGGTCTATCTGGAGGTGTCTAAACTCCTTTGTAAATCTAGCCCCATGGGACTAAGGTGACCAAAACATTCATTTTAAAAATATTTCTTATTTTTGTTACCAGGAAATAACAAATGCTACATTGTAACATTTTGCAGTTTAAAAACAATAGTTTGAAAAATTAACTACAAATGATCTCAAGGCGGGATGAAAAAAATAATAACAAACTAACTGAAAATGATTTATCTTTCATTGATTGCAATTTAAACACACGGATTTCCCAGACATCGTTAGAGAGAGTTATGATGGGGCTGCGGATGTAGTGAGGGACACGGCAGTACTGAGTGGAGAGGCAAGTAACAAAGTGGGCTGCAGGATATTTATTCTTCCAGTACGCACCCTGAGGTTTCCCTGACATCTCTCAGCAATGCCCATCAAGCGTATTGTGTCAGAGCACCTTCAGGAAGTGAGATTAACGATCCAGTGAAAGTCTCTTCAAAGTGGTTACCAACTTATGCAGATTAAAATTGATTGGTGATGTTTGTGGCAATATTAGTGTAGCCCAGGACTGGAAAACCCTTTCCCACCCAGCTCCTGACAGTCATGAGTATGTAAGATACCCTGACATGCTTAGGAAATGTAATTCCAAATACTGTGTGAAGAGTTACTCATGCTGAAAGGATCTATTTTATTCGTGGTCAATATGAATGTTGTTGATACTCGTTTTCTTGTTTGCAGTTGGAATTTTTGCTTGCCTGATGGCCATCCAGATGTCATTTTGGGCCCAAAAGAAACACAGGATCTACCTGAAGAAATATAATTCCTACGTGAGTAGGAAAACAGCCATGATTCCGTTCATCTTCTAAGCACTGCAAGCCTATAGTCACTGTTTGATAACCGACTGGAAGCAAATCCGCCATTTTATTTAATAACCAAAGAGGGCTTACGCGAGAATTGTTGGGCATCTTTTTCAGACAAATTAACCTCAGGGTGGGATTTTTGGAATGACGTGACCAGAATCTGGCTTTGAATTATGTTAGAAGATGTGATTAAATTACATTTTGTGCAATGGAGCTAATCAGCAAGACACAGGAAAATCTGCCTTGTGAATGTTGGACCGGATCTTCGGCCGATGGAAATAAACATTTTCCATTTCAAGCCAAGTGGGATGATGCTGAAGTTTTCCACCCGGGGATCTGGCCCTTTAACGTTCAATACCAAATGTCGATCGGATTCTGAGCATGAGAGGAAATGCCAAAGCTTTAACTGGATTCCAAGCAGCGCACATTGTGTAAATCGCTGTGCCACTAGACTGAGAACATAACAGAAAAAGCTTTGCAGTTTCGTTTTACTGAACCAGTCCCTTACTGCTAGCAAGTCACTTGGTGATGCAAAGTGACTTAAAATCAGCACTGTGGAGAAATCCGATGTTTTAATGGATTGCGTAGGGAAGTGGGTATCAGGAGAATGGAGTTCTAATTCCAATCATAGGAATGCAAGAACTACCACCATGGGTCACACCAATGGGCCATGTAGCCCAGCAGTCTCTTTCCAAACTGTGTCCGGTGCCCGAGCTTCAGAGACAGTGCTCAAAAACAGTGATTATGGCGCGAGGCGTCCTTGTTTTCCCCTCATGGCTTTTGATAGTTAGAAGCTCAAGGTCACCCCAAGAATGTCCCAGGTTGCCACCTATGTGCTCTGCCACCTTGGGGAACTCACTCAAATCCAGAATAATTCAGCACGACAAAGAGTTTTGTAATCACACCTGAATTGATGGAACTTTGTACAGTGAATTTCTACTCAGTAGGCTCACACGAGGCTCTGGAACATCTCCGTGCCTCTGGCTTTCCATCTCAGGAGAACACGGAGCCTCTGTTTATAAAGCACTGCGAGATCCTTAGATGTCACCAGTACATATATACCAATTGTTACTGAAGCGGAGAGGATCGCCATCTGCATTCAGTGCCTGTCTTGGTTCAAACATGCCGGGACAGGTACAAATGGGCAGCACTTCATGGATCTCATTTGGCAAGTGCATCTTGAGGTTGCTTTTGAAGGCCAAGCTTTGGGTTGAGTTGCTTAGTCTGTTCTTTCTTTGCTTTTTCTTTTTTTGAGTCTCATTCTTCTTTTCCAAGGAAAGGCCTTTTATTCAAATCCCTGGAAACACTATGTAAATTCATTTGCAAATCACTGATTCCTTCAGTGCTGAGCAACACAATTTTTAGAGGCAAGGTAGGAGGTCTGGCGAGAAGAGTTGCCTCATTAGGCATTAATGTGCTAAACCCTACAACTTCAATTATTCATTCAATTTCTTTAGCACTTTAATAGATGCTTCTCACATCCTCATGGCAGGTTAAATAATAGGTCTCAAAACTGAGTCATTAGTGCAGTACCAAGCTACAGTAGCAAAGCAGGACAAGTTTCGGTTACGAGAGGAACTGTTATCTTACCTAGCAGCACCGTGCTCTAGTGATCTACCAAAGTTAATTTGTCCAATAACTTGGGTTCATATCCCTCTTGAATGTCTAATCTATAGGCTTGCAGGGTTTATCCTGTTAGTAAGACAAACAATGAGCTGTGTGTGTTGACTGTATCTTTTATAAGTATTGAAGTGAAATAGTGGCCAAGTCACATTAGTCAGGTCTACACTAAGGGGAAGGTCAACTTAAAATACAGAACTCCAGCTATGTTAATTACGTAGCTGGAGTCGACATATCTTGACTCTCCGTCCACACAGTGGGGGGTCAATGGGAGCAAATGCTCCCACCAGCTTCCCTTACTCTTCATGAGGAGCAGAAGTACCGGTGCCGGTAGAGGCGCCCTCTGAGTTTGATTAAATGGATCTTCACTAGATCCGCTAAATCGAGCCCTGGAAGATCAACTGCAGCAGCGTTGATCTTCCACATAGTGGAGACATGGCCATTGTGAGTTTCAGCAACTCTTCTAGACTGGCAAGTAGAGTAAACTATGCTGTTTGAAAAGGAAACAATTGAGTTTGGTTATTTGGCAAGGGTCTGAAAGAGAAGGAAGGAAGAAGAAGGGTTGACTTGAAAATGGTTTGTGCTGATGATGAAATGGAAAGGCACATACTTAGTCTTGACTATAACAACACTGGTGGTCCCGTAAGTCCCGGGAGATGCATATATTTAGAAGGCAAGGCATAGATAAATTTTAGCCCTTTCAGTAAAACACATCAGATTACATGACAATTGCTACAGATAGATTTCCAAGTTACCTGAACATATTAGAATTGTAAACACGAGTAGTCCTGTGGCACCTTAGATACTAGCAAATATATATATTTGTTAGTATCTACTATACATGATATGTCTAGTATCATGAGCTTTCGTGGGCAAAACCCACTTCCTCAGATGAGATGAGTGGTGACATGGGACATACCAAAATGAATCCTGCGTAAGGATCATGTATGTAAACAATAATTCCATTTAATTTTGTTAATGTAAATACATAATTTCCCATCTATTTTTTTAAACTGGTGGCCTGTTAACAGCTGGATGTTTTTTCACTGCTGTCCGTAGATATACCACAATCTCTGAGCAACAAATTAGCTAACATTATGTCCCATAATAAAGATCTATTTTGAAAGAAGGCATTTGTGGTACACTTTTGTGCTTAACTTCTATTGACATTCTTCATACGGATTCGTTTTATTGATTCTTCCAAATATAAGGTTGAAAGGGAATTTAAAAAGGTTGTCGAGCCCATCCCCTCTGAGGCAGCAGAAAATAGACCTAGTCCAGCCCGGACGGGTTGTTTAATCTGTTTTTATAACCTCCAATGACCAGGATTCCCCTGGTCTGGAAACTATTCCAGTATTTCACTCTCCCCTTAGAGCTATAAAGCAACTTTTTCCGGAAAAAAAATCCAGTCCTGAATTTAAGATATGTCCTAGGGATTATTTTGGGTAAGTTTTATGGCTGGGGTGGGGGAGTGTCAGACTTCATTTCATTTCAGAGACCATGTTTCTCTGCGGTGCATTAATACAGCTACTGCCTGTATGGTCTGGACTTCCATAGTCTGGCACCATCTGTGATCTGGCATCCCCATGGGTACTCCTGGAATGGAGCACTCAGCAATTCCTCCCAGAGTGCCACAGGCTCATAGAGGGAGGCATGGGGAGAAGCGGAGATGGAGGACTTATGGGGGAAGATAGTTGTGGAGCCCCGCTGCTGGTGGCAGGGGCCAGAGGCACAGCCCGGCAGTGGTAGGACTCAGTGTGCTCCCATGGGGCTGTGATCCTGGCCCCTGGATGAAGGGCTCCTCTTCCCACCGGTCACTGCTGGGCCCTCACTGCCACCAGAATGGAGGCCAGCAGCCAGTGGCGGCAGCAGGGCTGCCATTGACTGCGCCTGGTCTGGCAGAGTCCCTGGTTCAGGTCCCAAGGGTGCCGGCCCAGGGAGGTGGAGTCTGTGTAAGTACCTAACAGTTCCTTGGTGACTCTACTGAGATGGCAAAGATTCATATTTTGGGTTTTAACTAAGCAACGCTATATGCATGGTTCCTCTTTGGTAATCCTAGAGAGTCGCCTAAGAGAACTTCCAACTACTGCTTCATGCAATTTCTTTTGGTGTTTTATACCAAACATCAGCAACTACAGGATTCACAGTTGTAAGATTCCCTTGAGAGAGGTGCATCCCAGTGCACTGGAGAACTACTGAAAGGGGAAAGAAAAAATGTCTGCGAGGTGGTAATGATTTGCTAACTGGTTACTATAAATAAATCCCATTAGAAAACTTAGTGATCAGCCTGGGAGCTGGAGGAAGCCAGTCCATGGGGGCTGATCAAGTGTCTGGTAGCATTTTGGGGTCCTGCAACTTCTTTTGTGCATCCCACAAACTGCTGTAATCCTGTGACCCTGGAAGAGGGGAGAAACAAGCCAAACGGAGTTAGCAAACTTTGGGCTTCCACAGTGTGTCCTTATTATATATATCCAGATCGAGGACTGGCCAGAGGGGCAGCTTCCATCCTATTCCTGTTGAACACTTGCCAGATGGCTCTGGCTTTTAGCTGTTTCTCTGAGGCTTCCCTCAATATCCAGAAGATGGCAATGGTGCCTAGAGGTTGAACCTCTCTCATCCAGAAATATCCATCGTTTGGATTGATTGTAATTAGTCGGATGTCCACTTTTCATGGGTGTGGCCCGGTTTCCCATGAGCCCATAAAGTTTGTTTACACCCACCAGTCCTGGCTCCCAGTGTTCTGTGCTGATATTTAGCTCTAATTTACCCCTAAATGTCTTCTAAGAGCCCAGTAAGCAGTGGAAGTGTTGGCAATGCTACTAGACAATATTGACCTCCCATGGTCCAGAAAATTCTCTGATTCAGAACCGGTGAGGTCCTGAGGTTGCCAGACTAGACAGGTTCAACCTTTAATACATTTCTCCTGGGCTTTATTTAGCTGGAGGCTTTTTATGTTTAATTCATTCGAAGGATTGTATTTCTACATTTGCCTTTATGACTCAGGCTCTGAATTGGAATGTCCCCCTTTTCCTGACATTTCTTTTACTGTTTCAAAGTCTGAACCTGGTTAGTTGCTTCTCTCTTTTAATATTCTCTTTCCTGGGCTCTCCTTTCTGCTGTTGGACAGTTATTAGCAAGGAAACAACCAAACCCCTTTATGGTTCCCCTGAAAGCAGTGAGCCCAGTCTCTGTATGCTTTGATTACCTAAAAGTAAGCATTTCAGTCCCTTGAGGGCGTACAAGAGAACAAGACAGCTTAACCACATCCCGAGAGACAGTACCTTTGTCATAAGGTAGGTGAATGTATAGTATCAGAGCTGGGCAAAAACTAGTTGGTTCGAGTGGCGGGAAGTTTGTTTGGTTTCTGGGTCACACAGCAAATTATTCATGAAACAGTTTATTGGACTTGCATTGTTCCTCCCCACGGTTCTGTTCTTTAATTCCCTGTAGCCAGGTGTCAAGAAGGCATTTCTATCCGCACACAAATGACGGGAAATTCCTGTGACTCTAGAGGGGGTGGTGAAAACTTGGAAGAACACAAGTGGGAAAGGGGCCGAGAAAGGGGTGGTGGGAAAAGCCTGCAGACAGGAAGGAAGGAAGAAACCCAGGTAGGAAGCATCTATTAGATAGACTTGCCTGCTTGACGCTAGATGGGAACACCAACCAGCAAGTCAACTCGTCTCAAATTGCGTGAAGACTTTGTTGAACGCGTTGGGGAATGTGGACTCCAATATCAGTGTATCTGACGCACGCTTTCAGATATACGTGCCTGTCTCCCATTGCCTTTAGATCGCTTAAGAGGGATTAGTCCCCGGCACAGGTGATTGTTCTCTTAGCAATCTGTCTCCCTAGCAATCTGGATTCCATCAGAGTGATTGGATCCTGATTACATAGAAAAAATTGACATAGCCCTCTTTCTTTGCCTATTATATATTTAAGGCAGATTTGACATTGACTTTTCTAGTAGAGGCTGGGGTGAGAAGTATCATTCTCACAGAGAGTAGGCGCAGCAGTCAGCTATTGACAGGAGAATGGCTTAGCTTTGGAAGGCAACCCCCAAAGACAAAGCAATCAGATCCTGTTAGAAGCTACTAGTAAATAAATTCTTTAGACTTCAAAGCGGCTCAGCACTATTTGTTAGTAGCTCGTTTGTTTTCTTTTTTCTAGCCCAAGAGGCAGCGATGCTGTGAACAGATTGATAATTGAAAGAGCAACCCCCGGACTCATAGACCAGGTTGATGCAGTTAACATTCACGTAAACATCTCAGGAAATTCTTCACCGAGCTTCTAGGTTTGGGAGATCTTGTCAGTAAGGGTGTGTCTAGACTACAGGCTTTTGTCAACAAAACTATACCTGCGTCTACACTACCACTGAGTTCTGGCGACGGCTGTAAACCTCATTCTACGAGGAATAACGCCTTTTGTCGACAGAGTTCTGTCAACAAAAGCCTGTCATCTAGACATACCCTAAGTGACAGAATCTCTGGGGAGGGGGTGAGATGCAAAACCCCCAAAACACAAAAAATCCCCCACACACACACTTTCCCACATGCCTGGCAGCAATGATACTCTACCTGATGAAAACCCTGTTCCCCAAGATGGAGAAGAAGACATAAGAAGCATCTCCTCCACCACTGTCCCTCAACTAGCTCTGCCGGAGCATTCCTGAGGATTGAACAGCCTGTTTCTTTTTGTGCAAGGGTTTTTTGGGGAGAGGCAGAAGGATCTTGCACAAAGCGGGGGTTTTGCACAAAACGGAAGCGGCTACACTGCAAAAAGAAACAGCAGAAAATATGCTAATGACATTGCAGCAAAAACCTTGTAGTGTAGACATAGCCATTGTGTTGTGTGATGTGCAAAGGGGATAAATCTTCACTCATGAAGAAGAGTTGGGCGTGTGCATGTCCATTTTCCTTTGCAGAAGGAGTGGACGGGGTAGTAAATTCATACTGGTCAAGTTTTGACCCGAGCAGGCTGGTACAGCCCTGCCTTTCTGGCTGGAGATTTGGGTATATGTTGGCTGTCGCCTCTCTGGTATGAGTTTATAAATGTTTGGCCAAAACATTCATGAGTGCAGTTGAGTGTGGTATGAGTGCCACGCTCCAAGGGCTTTGCTGTTTCTCACAGCGCAAAAGAGAGCCAAGACTGGTGAGGATACAGGCTCTACTGGCCATCCAGGGAGGGACCCATCCCAGTATGGATTCCTCTTTCCCAGCTCTAGTACACAGCAATAAGATAAAAGTTGCTCTTCTGGTAAGAAATTATTTTTTTAAAAATGCCAAACCTCACCTCTTTCTGTAAAGTATCTCCTCATTATCTGGTTCCCTTCAGAAACTGATAACGACAGAGAGAGTGTTTGCCAGCAAGTCCTATTTTTGTTCCAAATATCCTAGCATTCTGCTTAGGACGAGAACATCTGTTTCAAAATTACAGCTTATGCCTGGACGCTTTCTTCTGCACCGTCCCCAGATAGGCTGAAGTAGAAATATCTCACAGGGAAATGCTGTTTCCTCATGACACTGATCACCTTGAAATGCTTTAGCTCTTGCTATTTGCCTGAGTATTATAGCCATGAGTATAGTCGTGAGGAGGGAGAAAAATTGTTCTCCTTGACCTCTCATGATAGGACAAGAAGCAATGGGCTTAAACTGCAGCAAGGGAGGTTTAGGTTGGACATTAGGAAAAGTTTTCTACCTGTCAAGGTGATTAAACACGGGAATAAATTGCCCAGGGAGGTTGTGCACTCTACAACATTGGAGATATTTGACAGCAGGTTAGACAGACATCTTTCAGGGATGGTGTTTGGTCCTGCCATGAGGGCAGGGGACTGGACTTGACCTCTCGAGCTCCCTTCCAGGTCTAGTATCCTATGAGTCTATGTGATACACAATAACAATTTAACTAACCATAATTATTTTAAAAAAATGGTACTTTGGAAATGAAAGAAATGAAAAAGAAGCTCTTTGCAATTTAAGCCACTTTCTAAGTTGTAGGAAGCATTGAGTGGAGGGGGTGAGGGATCCAGAATGGTCACGGTGCACTGTCAGGGATTAGTGGCTATGTCTCTTTGCAAAGAAATGTCACCTTTTGTGACCCCGAGCTTGACAGCAATGGATTAAATATGACACATCTCCAATACTCGCTCTAATGAAAAGTCCCCATTCTTAACCCCCAGGGAATATTTGTCACAGAAAAGAACTTTGTAATCCTCCACTCTTTGGCTTAAACCACATCCTTTCTGAAGGTCCTTTGCGTGTGGCCTCCTGACGTCAGAACCCTCCTCCCTTCCTCTCCGAAACTGCTGCTCAGCCTTCACGGCCTGAGCCAAAACCTAGGGTTCAGAGAAGGGGTATCTAGAGGCTCTGTGCCTGGAGGGCTTTGTGGTCCCCCCTGTTCCTGAGGACTCTGCCAGCCATGGAGCCAGCTCCCCCAGCCCTGTGGCTCTTACCGGCTGTGTGAGCCAAGGGGGCTGGGAGCTGAGGGAGGGACCAGCCCAGTTGTGCCAGGAATAGGAGAAGTGCCTGGACTTCTATTTTTTTCCATAGCATGGAAAGGGAGGGGGCTGATAGAAGAGCACTAGCCAGAAGTGCAACTGCCCCACCCTGCTCTGCCCTGCCCAGCTTCCTGCCTCCAAACTGGCTAGCAGGTGGGGAAATCGGAGGGGTGGGTCTGTTCCCAGGACTGCCCTGCATCTCCATTGCAGTTTGGGGGGAGGGAGGCAGCATCCCCCAGCTCTGCCCATGGGCTCGGGATCCTGCTGCATGGGGAGTGCCGGGATCCAGGCTTGACCCCTGCCACTCCTGGCTTCAGTTTTTGAGAGGGTGAGGGTAAGAACTTCAGCCCGTCAGCTCCTGCAGGGGTTACTAGGCCTGTGGCTTCAGCCCTGGGGGGGAGGGAGTGCCAGGGGTGGTCCTGGGGATTCAGGGGGTGCCCCATGGATCAGGGCTTTAGCCTCGGGGCACTGGGAATTCAGTGTGGGACAAGCCACTGGGGATCAATATTTCAGCCCCCCTGAGCAGGTACGGGGACTCATGGCTTCAGTCCCACAGCCTGGAAGGGCGGGCAGCCCTGCTCTCGGGTGCCCATAGGGAAAGGGGGGGCACAAACCTCTGATTCACCCTTACCCCTCTATCACACACAGGCTGCCCCTCCTCCCATGGACTGCCTGCCTGAGCGCGCCCCCTGCTGGACATCGCCTGCCGCATTCACCTGCCAGACACACACAGGAGGCTGCTGCGGCTGCGCTGATGCTGCCTGACCAGCAGGGGGAGAACTAGAGCTGAAAAATACGGGACAATTTGCCCATTTAAAAAAATAATAATCCGGACAGCTGCAGGAGGGTTTAAATATGGGACTGTCCCATTAAAATGGGCTGGATGGTCACCCGAGTTGTAGACATCACACCTTAATGGCAGTTAAACAGTTATTAAACTTGTTGTATGCATAAATGATAGCAATTAGATATGCAAAACTCCCGTAGGTAGCTTTGAACTAATACTTGAAATTGCAAAGATGATATTTTCACTCAGCATTAAGTGGAGGGGCAGGAATGAAATAATTAGGGTTGATAAATTCTTATTGCAGATTGGTACCCAGGAAAAAAAACCTGAGAACTTAACTAAAAGATGGGCTGTAAATACAAGGCCAAGATTTTTCAAGTATGAGGACAGCATGTTAGCGTTATGAAACCTTATACAAGCATCTAAGTGCGTGCTCTGTTTTTTTCAGAAATGTTAAGTACAGTTTGAACCTCTCTAATCTGGCACCCTATGGACCCACCCGGTGCTGAACCAGAGAGTTTGCCACACCATGGGAGGTCAATATTGTCGAGACACAACACCAACACTGCCACTGCTTACTGGGCTGTTAGAAGATATTTGGGGTAACTCAGAGCTAAATAACAGCACAGGATGGGTGGCTGCACACAAACTTTATGGGCCTGTGGGAGACTTGGCCACACCCATGCTACATGGACATCCGGCTAACTACAATCATGCCGGACCAGGGATAGTGCCGGATTAGAGAGTGCTGGACTAGAGAGGTTCAACCTGTACTAATAAGCTGCCATACAAGTCACTGAAGGGTTTTTACACCTTCTTCCGAGGGTGTTGTTACAAGTCATTGTTAGAGACAGGAGACCAGACTAATTAAGGGCTCGAGCCAGTGCATCAGTGTTATGCACCTTTTTTTCATTTGTGGTTCCCCCTAAAGAAGTTCAGATGGAGGTGTGGACCCCCCAGGAGGTCTAAGCAACTGGTCTAATGTACCGACAACCTTTCTCAGACAGATACCAGTGCCACCCAGCTGATGAGCAGAGCACCCACAGAGCGGTTTTGTTTTCATTGGTGGTGCACATTGGCAAATGGCTTGGTGCACACAACAAAATGTAGTCCACACAGGGAGAGAAAAAATCCACACATGAACGGAAAAGATTAGAGGAAACATTACTGCTCAGCCGCAGCCTCTCCCACGCAAAGGGTCACAGTCTTTTAGCACTGGTCAGTGTTTTGGGTTCTGTGATTTGCTGGTCCCCCATTCTATTGGACATTGCCTCTTCTCAGCTGTCGCACGCAGGGAATTGTCCCATGCAGAAAGAACAACAGCAGCAACGGCCGTTAGCCACTGCTCAGAAAAACATTTCCTATGCTCTCCGTACACGCCGTTTCTACAGGAGCACTAAAGCTGGACAAATGCATCACAGTCTAGGGCACTCAGACCTAACATAGCTTTGTTATATACCCAGGAGGGCCACCGCATACATCAGCTGAGCGCAGCTCCCCGCCTGGTGTCATCCCAGTGCGGGGCTGCCGTTATATGCGACTCACGCAGCATAAAACACGTGCCTGCTCCAAGCAGCCCCACAAGGGGTCGTTTTTCAGATATTGTTGCGCAAATGGAACGAAAATCAAATCCTTCAGTGGCCCGCAAATGTAAAGTTGACATCGGCAATCAATAGGCTCTCACAGAGACAGCCAAAATGCCGCAGGGGAGATAAGCGGAAAAGAAAAACACAAGGGAAAGACGGAGCGTGTTTTTTGGGTGAAGAAAATAAAATTGATGCATTTGCTACAACAGAAGGCGATGAATTTGGCAGAGATTAAGGACACGCACAAGGTCACGCGACATAAACATGTCCAATGGCAGCGACCAGGGCTGGCTAAATTGACTTCCATTTTCCCGGCACTTGTCGATAAAAATGTTCCCGTGAGCGGACAGGTGGGGAGGATGAGCCAAAGGGGAAAGGCGGAAGGCTGAAGGAGAAAGCAGAATTGTGTTGCAAGCCCAATGTCTCAGAGCCACTGGTGGCAGGCTCTCTTTGTGGCAGCTGACGTGAGCCCAACCCAGGCAACTAGCTGAACGTGCGCTCATTCGTGTCCTTGCAGCGCAGGTGTAGGCCTCAGACGATGGTCATGCTCCAGAACGAAGGTGTGTGGGGCAGGGATCATGAGAATCATAGAGCTGGAAGAGACCTAAGGAGGTCATCAAATCCAGCCCCCTGCCCAAGGCCGGACCAATCCCAACTGTGGGGTGAGGCCCAACCCTTCCCCTGAAGTGAATGACAAACTGTTCACTGATGGAAACGGGGGCCCGGCGTTCACCCTGCCGGTGCATGGTGGCGGTCAGCTCTTTAAGAGGGCGACATGGGACGGTATCTGCAGAGCACAGTCTTACGTCGTCTCAGTTGCCAGTAGGGGGCGTGCTGTTCAGTTTAGTGGGCAAGCGAGGTCCCTACCCGTTGACTCTTACAGGGCCCACACTGCAGGACTGCTCCCTCATTCCCACGCGCGCCAGGTATAAAAGCAGAGCAGGGGCTGTGACCAGAGAGAGGGCATGTTGGCAAACGCTAGGCTGAAGTGAAATCTTCCAAATGCTAATGACACACTGAGGCCATGTGGGGGGAAGGGGGTTGCCTCAGGACTAACCCGCCAAGGGATGTGTCCCAAGATTTGCAGAGGAGGCCGGACATCTCAGAAGCATCTGCCCCACCCCTGTCACACACGGGACAAGGGAGCCCTTGTGCCTTTATTGCTTTCTGCACCCATTGGGATCCACCCCCCCGTCCTCAATTTTTTGCACCACTGAAACCACCCTCACGGGGACACTTGGTGGGGGCTGCCTCAGAATTGCTGTTGGCAGGCCTGCTGAATGGGAGGGAGTGTGCGTAAGGGGGGCAAGTGCCCTGGGGCCTGAGAGTCAAAGGGGCGTGGGGCTCCAGCTGCCATTGCTGCTGCAGTTGCTTTTCAAATCCCCATCCCGGCCCCTTCAATTGCCCCTGGAGTGCCACGCCCGAGCGCCAGGCCATGGGGGAGAGGGCACATGGTTCTCTGGGCAGCGCTGAGGGCTGGCTATCTTCTGCCCCGCCCCTTCTGCCCTTGGCTCCGCCCCTTCAGGGAGCACGGAGCCACCCCCTTTGTTGCCCCAGGGGCCCGCTGAGACTGTCGGCTGCACTGTCTGTTGGGGAAGCGGGGCTCGGTCTCAAAATACAGACGTGTCCCACCTAGCCCAAGACTTTGGCCTGCTTCATTAGCCCATGCCGGAGCCTCTCCATCGCCACGCCCGTCCCCTCTGCCGCACCAGGCCCAGGAGGGTGGAGAGGGGGCAGACTCCCATCCAGGCATCAGCCCACACCCCTGTCACACATGGGCCACATCAGTCCTACACGCGGGATTCCAGGGAGCTGAGAGAAACGGGCAGGGGCGAGTAGAACAAAATGACACGCTCCAAGACCAGCTGAGTCATACGTGGGAGAACCATTCCCTGGAGAAAATGAACCACGGGCCGGCCAGCAAGGCAGAGCCACAGGGAGGCCTAAAGCTCAGCATTGTTGGCAGGCGTTGAAAGACCATCGATTGTGGCAGGCTGGAAAACAGGAGCCATTCAAATTCACTTGCCCACTAATCTGTTTATCATTCTTTCTTCGCACTAGCTCTTGCGGGGTATACGTGCCTTTATTTGGCTGCACCCCCGTCAGCTTCCCTCGGACCTTACCGTTCTGTTTCTCCACATTGCTGTGAATAGGCGCCTGCATTTCATGCCATAGGAAGGCAAGCAGCAGCCACACGAAGCAGGCTGAGGCTCTGATATGGCTCAGTTCTCCCAGGCTACGTCTACACTTCAGGTTCTTGCACAAGAACTGGTTTGCACCAGAGTTCTTGCACAAAAGGGCCTGCACAAGAGCGCATCCACACTGCCATGTGCTTTTGCGCAAGAGATGTGCTTTTACGCAAGCGCGTCTATAACAGTGTGGACGCTTTCTTGCACAAGAAAGCTCTGATGGCCATTTTAGCCATAGGGGTTTCTTGCACAAGAAACCCCTGTTGCCCATCCACACTGCCTTCTTGGGCAAGAGGGCTTATTCCTCATGGGGAGCGGAATAACTCTTGCGCAAGAAGCCCTCTGTTCCGAGGCTGTACTATAAATTTACTTGCACACGATCGCGTGTGCAATGTAGACGCTCCACAAGTTTTTGCACGAGAACAGCTGTTCTTGCGCAAGCTGCCTGCAGTGTAGACGTAGCCCCAGTGTTTCCTGCAAGCTGAGCACTTCCGGCTGCCTAGGAAGATTCACATGCCACCTAGCTGATTAGCAAAGTGCCCACTGATAGATTTTTTTTGTTTCTACAGGTGGTGCCCTTTTGCACACCGCTCGGTGCACAGAACTTATTCTGCACACCGATGGAAAAATTCTGCACATGGCTAGGAAATATTAGAGGGAACATCGCACAGAACCCTCTGTGATCATGGCCGTGGAGCATTTTATGACTCAGCTCAGTTTCCTTCACAGACAGGGGCTGCGTCAGCTGGAGGCGAGTGGATATTTTGATGCAAAACGCACCTGCGCTTTGAGCCTTAACTGTCTTGTTCTGTTTAATAATTAATCTGGCTAATTTTGCCAGCTCCCTTGCCTTTCCCGCATAAATGAAAAAGCTCCTCTCTGTGGCATAATTGAGGGACATCGTGTGGCGCATATAAGACGTTACATATGCTTGTGGAAAGCGATGTTTTCCTTAAGGAGAGGAGGGATTGTCCTGGCTCCGCTCACCCCTCAGCGGTTATAAATTGAAGAAGAACAAACTTCACCTCAGCTGCTCGGACTGCAGGTGAGGGCTGCCAGACCACACTCTGGTAACCTGAGCTGCAGCCTTGCTCCCGCCCCCCTGTAGTTCTCAGAAACCAATGAAAAACGTTGGTGGCATAAGGGCAGTCATGTGGTCCGGTGTCCTGGTTTCCTTGTGGTCGTCTGCTGTGTGCTTCTGAACAAATCTCCACCCAGCCACCTGCCTGCTTCAGCTCTTCAGACTGGAAGCGCCCTGAGGCCAGCGCTGTCTTACCATGGGTTTATACAGCACCTAGAGCGATGGAGGATCTGCCTGCTCTGCAGCCAGGTGACGGGCCTGCCAGGTGCACAGCCAGACCTGAACTGGATTTGAGCTAGCTCGCACAAGGACACCTCACCCGGAAGCCAAATAACATTTTACCGAGACCCTGGGTGTGCACTTCACCAGGCTGAGCTGGCACGGTGAAAGCTCGTCCCGGCGTGTCCACGTGTGCTGTAAAAACGCACAGAAGGGTAGCCATGTTGGTTTTTAAAATCACAGCCCTAATGCAGGCACAGGCAATTAGGCCACTCCAAGCTTTTGGAAAGTGCTCAAGGGCCGCATTTCTACCCAGCGGGTTTGGGGTGTGGGACAGAGGTTGGGTGCAGAAGGGAGCTTGGGGTAGAAGAGGGGGGTGTGGAGTCTGAGGGCATTTGGGAGAAGGAGGGGGTTGTGATCTAGGGCAGGGGTTTGGGGTGCAGTGTCCAGAAGGGAGTATGGGGGGAGGGGCAGGTTGTGGGAGGGAGTTGTGACCTGGGTGAAGGAGGTGAGAGAGTTTGGGTGATGACTTGGGGCAGGGGAATGGGGTGCAGGGTCAGGGAGGGGGTGTGGGTGCGGGAGAGGATTCTGGCCAGAGGGAAGGGTGTAGGAGAGGGTGCAAGGTCTGGGAGGGAAAAGGGGTGCAGAGAGTTTGGGTGGTGGCCTGGGGCAGGTAGTTGAGGGGGGAAAGAAAGCAGGGGTGGCAGGGGCCGGCTCTGGCTGGGAGGCACTTAGCTAGGCAGCTCCCAGTCAGCAGCCCTGTAGGAACGTGAAAGCTGCAGTCGTAAGCTGCTCCACGGGGCTCTGCTCCAGCAGGGTGGAGGGGGAGAGGGAGGGTATGGAGAATGGGTGGGGGGCATGGGGAGGTGAGCAGGGGCAGAGGATGAGGAGATGAAGGTGATAGGGAATGAGATGGGGGAAGACTAGAGTATGGTACAATTGCCACCCGGGCAGCCTTCCCCCCCCCAGACTGTCCAGTTTCTGGCTTCTGTGGCTGGGTGCCATTTGGTTCAGGTGCCATTAACTGGACATCTGACAAACCTAAAAGTCCAGTGATTGCGGTGCTGGGTCATTAACCTCCTCAGCCAGGGCTGCCTCCTACCTGAAAGCAGGCTGCTTGAGTGGATCCAGAGAGCAACTGGGAAGAGAGGTGGAGAGGAGCGAGCCACAGGGGTTGAGTCTGGGGAGGGAAGAGGGGCAAAATGGGCAGGGCCTGAGGGAAGAGATGGAGAAAGGGGGCCGGGCAAGGCAAGAGGCAGGGCCTCAGGGAAGAGGTGGAGAAAGGGGCGGGGCTTTGGGGGAGGAGGCGTGGCAGGGGCAGGGCCTCAGGGAAGAAGTGGAGAAAGGGGCGGGGCTTTGGGGGAGGAGGCGTGGCAGGGGGCAGGGCCTCAGGGAAGAGGTGGGGAAAGGGGGCAGGGCCTTGGGGGAGGAGGCGTGGCCTCAGGGAAGAAGGTCCCGTTTCCACCATTTAGAAAGGTGGCCCCCTAGTGAGAAGTGATGGAATATTAGAATTGACCTGGAGCAGCATGACTTATGGCTAGATTATGGACAGATGGAGGTAGATGGGGTGCTAGCCAGCTTACCCTAGTGGTGGAGCAGGGCTGGGGTGGGAGGAAGGATGGGAAGGGGATTGGGTAACAAACAGGTGAGGCCTTAACTCCATCACGCCATACTCACTGGCTGACGTAACTGAGCTCAGACATATGGGGGTCATCCTTTGCTCTGGGGTAGGCCAGCAGCAAATTACTGCCTCCCAGGAAGAATATGAGGTCGGCCCCAGAACGGCCGGTTTGCCTTAAGATTAGGAATGAGTTAATACACCTAAAACACCAGCCTCCTTCGTCTCCTGGTAGTGGTGCCTTGCATTTCTTTAAAAAACCCAGTGTGGCTGCCTTTGCAGATGGCTACTGTAATTGCACGGATGGGCATAAATAAAGTGGATGGATGCAAGCAGATAAATGTGCCACTCTACGAGGCTTGGTTGTGGTCCATTGAAAAGAACAGCTGGCTGTCAACAACATATTTATCAGGAATGTAAAAGACAACAACAGTCACATAATCCAGTGCATTTAATGACATGGTGGAATAATCGCTGTGTAAATTGCTCCTTTTCATATACTCACAAACATTTTAGTGCTGAAACTGTGATTTCCTGTCCCATATGGAGAAATAAACAGGGATGATGGCCTTGTGGGGACCAGTACTAGAAAATGCCACTGTTGAGAGAGTTCAGCTCTCAGGCCAGCCTACTGTTTAGTTTTTCCTCATTCGGTAACAGAACGGGTGGGGAAATGGGGTTTCTACCCATGGGAAATGCTGCTGTTTCAAAATTTGTTCCCATCCTGAAGCAAGGATGCAAGGTTGAAATCATGAAATACTTGGCAAAGAGGCAATTCGGAACAATTTTGATTTGGAAATGAGCTTACTGAAACAAGGCAGCTCAAGGATGTCGCAACATTATCATATGAAAAATGGACACATTTGGAAAGCAGGTTGAAATCCTTGAAATGAAAAGGTTAAGGAGCACACAACACAATGAAGTCAAAACAAAATACCTCTTTCTCCATTCAAATTGGGCTCGCGATATTTCATTGCGAGAGCTTCATTTCTCTTCTGACAAAGCAGCAGTGTCTGATGGAAAAAAATCTTCTGCCGAATTTTTCCCAATCAGTTCTATCTGATGTGGTTAGCAAGGTTAACAAAACGGTCATCCTGTATTCACGCTCCTGAATCCTGTCCCATCTCTGTCAGTCACAGTACAAGTCTTAGGGTGTGTCTACACTGAACCGTTATTTCAAACTAACTAGTGTTATTTCGACATAACTATGTGAGTGTCAACACAGCCATTCCGTTATTTCGAAATAATTTCAAAATAATGGACGGCTTATTCTGACTTCTGTAAACCTCATTCCATGAGGAATAACGCCTCTTCCGAAATAGATATTTTGAAATAGGGCGTGTGTAGACTCGCCACTACTGCAAAAATCTGGGAGTGCATTAATAAAGAGCGCAGAAGCTTGGGATAGAATCTTAGGCGACATGGACACATTTAGTCACTTCCAAACTCTTCATTGAAGCGATAGCAAACAGATAGATTTCTTTTTAACTCTAGGCCCTGCCATGGGGTTCCTACTCAGCATAGTGGCACCTCCTTGCCAAAGGACATCGTGTAGGCCCGGACTTTGCTCTAGGATCATATTCTCCATGCACTGATTGCTTATTCGGTGTGTTGGGAGAGTGTCTAGCGGCCCGGCTCCAGGATCAGAACTTGGTTGGGTGCCGTGCAGGCATTAAAAAGAGAGAGCTGGTCCTGGCCCTAAATAGCTCACACTGTAAGTATATGATAAACGCCCACGGAGGGACATGAGACGGTAACTAGGCGATAAGTAGTGTAATAAACAGTGGGCCGGGTGCTTAACCAGCATCAACATTGTGTAACCTTTATGGCATACATGAGTTTTAAGGGGCCCTGGAAGGAGAAGGGGGGTGTAAGCCGCCTGACGTTGTTCCTGGAGCTCCTCCCATGCCTAAGAACAGGCCTGGCAATGACGTTCACAATGACAATTGAGGGAATAGTCCATCTTCGTTTTGCTGAGGGGGTTGGTGGGCGGAATGGCATCTCTTTATAGTTGATCAAGACAAATTTATTCTATTTGTAACACCATGTAGAGTGGGAGGAGGGGGGCCTTTTTTGGGTCAGGGGCTGCTGACCCACAGAAATATCAGCTGGGGGCTACACACAAGTGAGAAGGCAAAAAAAAGAAACCCCCCAACTCTTATTCATGTGGTCCCTGACTGAGAAGCAGAAGCCAGCACATTCCCCTCACACACCAGAGCCTAGAGGGGCCCACCCCGATGTAGACAGGTAGGTATTGAAGACGGATCGAATCGCAAGCTATCTCCTTAAGAGCAGGGCTCCCAGGTCCAGCCTAAAGGCTAGGGGGCTCTGAAGCAAAATGAGGGAGAAGAGTCAGTCTGGGGACGAGCCAGTTTCGAGCCAGGTGGGAAGAGCTGTGTTTTGCTGCCTTCGTGAGCAGCTTGCTTGGTCTCTCGCTCCCTGCACTAGTCTTCTTGTGTGTTATTGGTCTGTATTCTAAGAAATGTTGCATTGCAATCTTGCAGCAAAAGAATTATGTTTGCACCTACGTCTCCGTGTGCGCCGTAAACATAAGAAGCAGCACCGATGAAGGCCGTGACAGGAGAAGGTGGGAGTGACAGGCGGATAGCTGACAGGATAACAGCAGACGGGAAGTTCTATGAACGTGGCCTCACAGGGACCAGCACGTCCCATAAATCTCCCTTTTGCACATAAAAGACCAAACCACCAAGGGAATATTTGCATGATTTCCTGGTCTCTTTTTCACTGATTTTATCAGAGAGAAACTGCTACATTTTGCAATGCAATGTCTTACTGGTATTTATAAAGCAATGCGAAAGACATCATGTGGCCCTCTATTATGCATCCAAATACCCAATGTAGTAGTATACAAATCTTACAGATCTTGGTCCTAGACGCATGTTACCATCAAAGCATTCGAATTAACATGTCTAGGAAATTTATGGCAAGCTAACAACTCTGTTCAACTGAACGATGAAGGGAAGTAAGTTTTCCCTCAGTAAAAACTGTAAGCCTGAAAATGCTAACACAAGAAATCTCATATTATGAAAAGATATAAGCAACAGAAGAGATAGTACTATATTCTTTATTTAATTCACTTATACATTTCCTCACTGTATGGTACATCAAGTCTGATCATAAAAGTGGCGATATTATAGCTTGCCTAAAGACGAAAGTGATTCAGGGAGATGGAAGAATCATTTCTGGCAAATATATATGCCTTTGATCGTTTTAACGGATTCCAAACAGATATTTTATGGTCATCTATACAAATACCTAAATAAGTTCTTTTCTTTGACTCAGAGTGACACTGTCAGCACCAGCTTGGACAACCTACGTATGGTCCACGTTTGCAAAGGGCACGAATTACTGATGCATACGGAAACTTGCGATTGCAGTAGCTCATGTTCCATTATTTCTTCAGCATGTTGCTAGGTTATAAAATGGGTGGATGGGCACAAGAAGAATGTATGCCATTTAAGGAAAATCTAATCCAATTTCTCCACTAAATCTTCGACCCTGCAATCTTGAAAGACAAGATGAATGCAATGTAAATGTAGCCAGTGACAGAAAAAGAAATGGGAATATGGTTTTAAAGGCTGTAACCTCCAAAGAGAACCTGCAACAAAAGTCTAATGCCTTCTTGCACCAGATAATGAAACATTAAGGTGAAAATAACAAGATTTCTTTCCAAATGACAGTCTTCAGCATAGTTAAACCCATGTATGGACTGATCAGATGGGTGGTTTTATCAGCAAAGGTAACGTGTCAAGGATTTGAAAGAGTGGTGAAGATTCTCCGCCCATTTAGTGTGAATTGGGCAGAGCAAATTATTCTTTTATTATTATTTGTATGGTGATTAAATTGCGGGTACAAAAATTGGGAATTTTATGGATGCTTTCCCTTCACTCTGCCATGAGGGTAGCATAAGGTATAAAGCCAGATTCTTTCACCCTGACACTTCATATGCTCATTCACATCTGAACATACTTGGTCTAAAATACTACTGTATCCACATGGTAACATTTGACACCACAAAGTGAATGATGTGGGAGACTCAACTCTCTTGTTTTCAGTACTGCTGAATTGGTCTCCTGCTATCATCAATGAGTACTGGTGTTAAAAATGTTACCACACCCGAAGATTTTTTTTTCCCCCTTCTCTTGCTGGAAAATGCACGCGGGTGAAATGAACAGAAGCAGCTGCATAAGCTTGGAGATGAATATATTTTCCTGACGCCAGGAGCAAAGTTGGTCAGAGACAACGGAAGAAAAATAAGTAAATAAAAAAGACTAGGAAAGATTATGCCACAGTCGTTCTTGAGATTTTCATGAGGGCATAATGGATTGATGGGATCCATTGAAAAATTAATCTTCCATTGACCACTGAATATGCCGACATAAAGGCGGCCTTGGATTCTCCAGCCAAAGCTGTCCCAGAAGGATCTATGAAGCACTGACTCTCCTGAGGGGCCAGCATCAGGCATGGGTATTTGTGTTTCCCACACAAGGCCCCGTGCTTTATTAGCAGCCCCTCATCAGGCTCTATTCTCATGTACTGGAGATTTAGACCATTTATTTTATGACATATTAAAACAATCATGATTAAAAGTGCAAATTATATTTAAAAATACCTATGGCCATACTTTTGTTTCTTAGAAGTAAAATGTTCCTTATGACATACACAAATAAGGTCGAAATACGTATGTCCATTTTAAAGCAAGCACCATAACGAAGTCTGTAATGCGTGCGCTGCAGTGTAAAATATAGAGATAGCCCACTGTTAATGACATAGGAGCCTAACAGCTGTTTTGACAATTTGGAGTGCGTTAATCATGTTAATGTGGTGGAATGTGCTTTTTGTTAAAGTTCTGTAGTGGATTTGTTTTCTTTGTCGGTCGGTTGGTTGGTAGGTAGGTAGGCCCCACCCTGATTTTTTCTGACATCCTCCTGAGATTAATTCAAGATCTCCGCAATGACTTAAGGACCCAGATACGATTGGCTCCAGCCCTATTCTTTTGTGCAGAGGACTGGCTCCTTGACCATATCTCTGTCCATGCTGGTCCTACTACTGTTTTCGCTTCTTTTCCCCACCTGGATGATGTGACTCAAGTTGTTCTCTTCAGTCAGGACACAATAATGTCCTTAAAGATGCATTAGAGAGCTTCTTAGATCTTGGCAGCTGCTTTTGGTCTAAGGAATCCTTGGTCAAAAACAAAAATCCAGAATGCTGTTGCCAGGCAAGTTTTGGAAACAATGGGTGATTTCATTTCTTTCGGCAGTAAATTGTCATCACATCAGTGTATGGTCAGCCAGACAGCTGAAAGAGAATCCATTCAACAGTCACATTCAGGAAGAACCTTCATGGGGTCTAAAGTAAGGCTCTCTCAAACCTATGTACTTCCAGTCCTCTGAAATAGATTAGAAACATGGACATTCCTCATGTCCGGTTTAAGCAGATGGGAAGCATTTCATATGCGTTGTCAGTGGTGACTGCTGGGCACCAGATGGTTTGATCTGATCAGCCCTAGGGATGTAGTATTAAGAACTGTCCTCAAGGGGATTGGTTGTAGCCAACTGGCACTGGTTGGTCCTATCGCCCACCTCAGCGATAAAGTTCTATGCATTGAGCCATGAAGATCAGACCTGAGGTCAGGAGGGGACATTGCTTGTGTGATGAGTTGGATCACAGAGCTCCCCTTGAGACTTCCACACAGATGTTGATCTGATCATAACATTCAGCCCACCTCCCTGCCCTCTGGGGTGCCCCACCACTTAAATCCTTGTTTATACTTGATAATCCTACTGAGCGAGAAGCTCCAGTCTCCCCCAGCAAAGATCCAGTGTTTTTAAGTAATTTGCAAGTGAAAACAGATCAAAGTAAGATACTAATAAAAAATAAACAAAACCTGCCAGCAAAGATGAATACACTTAGGCCATGTCTGCACTACGCGGACCGTGGTTGATCTTCCAGGGTTCGATTTAGCAGGTCTAGTATAGACCTGCTAAATCAAACTCAGAGGGTGCCCCTATAAGTGCTGGTACTCCTGGCCCCTCACAAGGAGTAAGGGAAGCCAATGGGAGCGTTTGCTCCTATCAGCCTCCTGCTGTGTGGATGGAGAGGAAACACGATTTAAGATATGTTGCATATCTTAGGCCCGGTCTACATTACAGTGGAAGGTTGACTTAGGAGAGAGTGTTACAGATCATATTTCTTACCCGGGTCCTTATTTCAGGTAAAATCCTTCAAGTTAGAGCTGGTCTTCTTATCTCTGGCCAGAGTCTAACAGCTTCTTATGTATACTCTTAGGCTAGGAAGGCAGCTTCAAAAGCCAGCTGGGGACGAACACTAGTTTGGACAAGGGTCAGTGTTTTCTTAAGGAGCAGCTTTTGAATAGTTTTCTTTTCTCCTCCAGCATCTCTCTTAATGCCTCTACTCTCTTGTAAGGGCCATATGTAGTTACTGCACATCCCATGCTGTGAAAACCTGTCAAGAAATCTCATTCACCAGCATTTGCTGTATGACATCAGCTGCCTGGGAAATGGGGGAAGAGTGCAGAGGTGGAGATAAATCCAACTTCGTCACAGACAGGGGGGACTTTGGATTTAGCAAAAGGAGGGATGGAAAGCATCAGAATTGCATGGGATGTAAAGGATGAAGCCTGTTTAGTGAAGAAATTTAAGAAGTCAATGTGATATAATATCACTCGGTAAGTGGCTTAAATGAAGGCACAGGACTGATACCACATGTACAGCATATCAGCACAACAATGTTACTCCTGGACATTCTGTGCTTGTAACCTTTAAGTGACAGTTATGCTCCTAAAATTTTTAAAAGCATTTTTATAAGCAATATTACGTAAGACATTTGCAAACAAAAGGGAATCATACAACCGCGCATCCTCTGATGTGATGTATACTATCAAGTACCAGCAATGCCCCTCTGCCATGTATATTGGGTAAACTAGACAGTTTTTATGCCAAAGGATAAATGGACACACACCAAACATAGGAAAAGGTAACACATACAAACCTATAGGGGAACATTTTAACCTGCCTGGTCAGTCAGTCATGATTTTAGAAGTAGCCATTCATCCACAAAGGAATTTCACTAATTACAGAGAGTCTGCAGAGCTGGAATTTATCTTCAGATCTGATCCCATTTCCCTGGGTCTAAACAAAGACATTCACTGGTTAGCCCAGCACAAGGCCAATTTCTCCTGCCATTAACATCTGCATTTCCACATCAAAAGCTATGTATGGGACACATCCAGCCCACTTAATTAGTCTCATTAACATGGGTTCTACAATTCTGTTGGGTCCTACAATTCTTCTTCTTCTCTCTCTCTCTTTCTCAAATATAGATCTTGGCTTTTATTATTTCCACTCCAATTCATCTGATGAAGTGGGTTATGCCCATGAAAGCTCATGATTCTACATATTTTGGTTAATCTCTACCGTGCCACAGGACCACTCGTTTTTAAAGTTTACAGAATAATACAGTTTCCCCTCCGACATTTCCAAATTGGTTGTAGAAAAAGTCCATGAGGAATATGGACCCAAACCTATAACAGAAGCATTCCTTCTAACAAAAGCTCTGCTCGTTTCTCTTAAGAATGTATTTGGTCTTTGGTAAAACAGAGACTACATTAAACAACAAGGAATATACACAAGAAATGTAGCAGATGGTTGTATCTTAATCTGCACATGAAATCTCTCTCAATTACAGAATTAGTTGCTTAGCATTTCAAAGTATATTTTAATTTCCCATCCTAACAGAGGGGTGGTTCTGGAAAACTACAGGATCTGGTTGTGAGGCTGAATAATTTTCAATGCCACGTTTTATTGCTGTTTCTCGCAAAACCAGTTAAAATCTGACAAAGAAATGTTGCCAGATGGTAGCTGATAATGTGATGTGTTGTGCTGCCTTTTTTCCTCTGCAATCTTCCAGGAGGAAAGGGTAGCACAAAAATCTCGTAGTAACCTGACTTGTGGAGGTGAATCTAACACCTTTCCCCAAAGGGCAAAACTCATCCTGATGCAGAGAGGACAACAAAAGCTTTCAAAAATAAGTAGGATTCAAATTGTACATAGGCTTTCTGCAGTGTAGCGACATTCACTCAACAGTAAAAGATATTTCAGACACATTGAAGACCTAGTTTTATTGTGCACACACACACACACACACACACACACACACACTCTGTAAAACTGCAAAACCAGGGTCAGAGGAAACAGGCATTTTATTATTAGGAAAAGATTAAAACTGCCACAGCAACTTTTTGTGCTAGTTAATCACATTTATTAAATTTTATTAGGTGCCTTTGAAGTAAAATGGCAGGAAATAAGCTATAAAAAGTAATGTGCTTTTTAATACAAGGGCCATGCATCTGAGCATAAAAAAAGCAACTGAATCTCTAATTTAGTGGAACCCGGATGATTAAAAATAATTACATATGTATAGTGAACATTTGGAGGAAAAAAATGATTAACGGACTTAGTACTATCAATCTAATTGGTATAACAAGCATTTTCATTTAAAGTCATGTTTTCATTCAAAATGTGAAGAGATTACCAAAGAATAACTCAGCATTATTAAAAAAGCAGTTCCACATATTTATATAGATTGCTGATATTACATAGCTTTCTGGCTGTGTTTTGTCACTTCGTCTACCCCCAAAAAACCTCCAAACAGATGACAACTTTTAATTATTTTTTAAAATTATTAGTGTACTTCCATGCTGTGAAATATTAATTGAGGCAAATGAAAATAAAATATTAGATATTTAGTTACTGATTGCATGCCGTGTCAGCAAAACCACTGATTTTAGTAGTGTATCTGTGACAAATTAGTATTCATTAGCGCTCTATTAACTTTGATTGGTAACAACCTTGGAAAATATTAGTTCCCCTTTCCGCTAGTAGTTATAACTTTAGGTTGTGGATTTATTTTCTCTGTTATATTGCCACTATTAATTTTTTTCGAGGAAAGACTTTATTATTGTTTCCCTTGTTAATAGAGGGGGGAAAGTTGGGTTCATATCCAAAAAACATGGCCTGTAAATCCTTCATATTAAAGCTGGTTTATACTATTTTGGATATATTAAAAATGTGAAGCGCCAATATATTTCAGGGAATTGTCAACCGTTAAATAACCCACATGAACAGCAAAACAGCACACAATATAACACGGATACAGCAGTATGACATAACTGGATTTTTGAAATATGTACCAAAGAATGCAATTTTGCGATGCATTAATTTAAACTACTTTTCGGTGCTTGCAATATTGCAATGAAAAGCGAGAATTTTTAGAGATGTGTAAAGATATTAATGATTTAGATGCTGGCCCTCTGTGCCCAAAATTTGCATTCAAGTTATGGCCATATGCTAGCTGAGGTTTTAGGCTGATCCCGCATTTGGGTGTAGCTGGAATGCAGGACTGGGCTCATATGGCGCAGTTTTAATTATACCAATTTATTTGTATAGACTGATTTTCACAGGGCGCACAAGTGGGGACAGATATTCAAAAGTGCGCAGTGACTACCCAAGAACAAAAAGGCTGGTACCTAAATAGCCACTGTGCTCTTTTGCCCAGCTATAGGCGCACAGAACTTCTAAAAAAAATGTAGCTTTCAATGCAGAGGGTCACATTTACAAAGTTAGGTAGAGATGGTTGCACACTTATTTCTAATACTTGCCTAGCGTATGCAAAAACCTACATATGTGTATATGGGTATATGGGCAGTGAGGTCAGAATGGAATAGTGGTTGAATTGTTAAAAAAAATGAGGAGGAAGACTTGAAAGTCCTGTCAAAGGAAATAAAGAATATGGGCATGGGTGGTGGGGGAAGGCAGGGCTTGGGGAGGCAAGCCCCCAGCCCTGCCCCTTCTTCCCAGGCTCTGCCCCCCATGGGAGCCAAGCCATGCTGGTCTCCCTTCCCCACACAGCACCATGAGGAGGTGGGGGCACAGGCTTCAGCCTGTCCAGCCCTGGAGCACTGGAGGAAGGAGGGTGCGAGGGTCCGTCCTCCCTGGACCGTACATGGCCCTAGCCTGCTCAGCCCCAGAGCAACACTTCGCCCCCAGTACTCCTACAGCAGGCATTCAATGGGTAGAGTGTGGGAGGGGCCACGCTGGTGGTTTGGGAAGACAATGCCTTCCCCTGCCTGTGATACTCACCGCCCATGAATATACGGGGTCAACAGAGGTGATAAATCAACTGCCGAGTGCTCTCCCATTGACTCTAGCACTCCAGCTGAATGAGAAGCATAGGAAGAGTTGACAGGGGAGCATCAGTTGTAGACACACTGCAGTGGAGACTCTACAGTAAGTGGAACTTAGTCTACACTACTGTGGACCATCAGTCCAAATTATGCAACTTCAGCTATGTGAATGGCATAGCTGAAGTCGATGAACTAAGTCTATGTCTGAGTCAGGAGATTTGCCAGAAGACATTACAAACCCACTGTGCAACCCCCCGCCTCCAAACCAAACAACACCTAGTTCATGTTAAGACAACAGATAATCCAGACTAATATCTCGTACCTCTAAGAGGAGTTTGCAATTTTTTCCTTGCATTCAGCATTGAACAACTGATAAGGAAATAAGCAAACAACTCTGATGTTGACAGAATAGGACAGACACCATTATTCGCACATTCCAAGGGCACAAGGAATCTCTGTGATTATCAAGTCTGACCTTCTGCATAACAAAGGCCAAAGAACTTCCAATCGCAATTCAAAAATGGTCGGCAATGGAGAATCCCCCCACCACTTTTGATTGGTAAGTTGTTCTAATGGTTAAGTACTCGCTGTTAAAAAAGATGAAGCTGCATTTCCAGTCTGAATGTGTCTAGCTTCAGCCTCTGGCCATTGACCATGTTAGACCTTTCTCTCCCAGATGGAAGAGCCCCTTGCAAAATATTTGTTCTCCATGTAGGTACATTTAAACCGTTAGAAATCATCCCTTAGCCTTCTCTTTGTTGAGTGAAATAGATAGCAATTTAGCTTCCGGAGTCTAAGGTATGTTTTCTAATGCATTAATCCTTCTTATGGCTTGTCTGAGCTTTCTGCAATTTGTCAACGTAGTTCTTGAATTATCCACACCAGAATGGGACACAGTCTTCCCAGCCACACATCACACAGGGGTAAGATTGCCTATTAATCCTACTCACGATTCTTCTGTTTATCCAGCCCCTGCGAGCTCATATTAATCTGATTATCTACCACACCACATAAGTTAGTGCTTCCCAGAATAGAGTCCCCCATTGTATAGGAAGGCTCTACATTCTTTTTTTCTAGATGTATGCATGACCATTTAGCCATATTAAAATGCACATTGTTTGCCTGCAACCAGCTCACCAAATAGTACTAATAACGCTGTATCCATGGCTTGTACTCTTCCTTTTTTACCACTGCCCCAATTTGGGCCTCATCTGCAAATTTTATCGGGGGTGATTTCACGTTTTATGCCAGGACATGAATAATAATTAAATAGTAGGGATATAAACCAATTTCCATAGGACCCCATTAGAATGCACCTGTTTGATTATGTTGATTCCCTCTTTACAATTACATTTTTAGACCCATCAATTAGTCACATTGTAATCCGTTTAACGAGTGCCATTTTAATGCTCTATCTTTCTATTTTTAAAAAATTGCCTTGTGGTACCAAGTGAAATACCTTGAAGAAGTCTAAGTATATTACGTGAGCACTACAGGTTGGACATCCCTGGTCTGGCACCCTCAGCACCTGACGGGTTTCGGATAAGGGATTTTTCCGAACCAGGGGAGGTCATTTCAGCCCCACCCCTGCTGGCTTCCTGGCTCCCCCTGCAGCCCAGCTGAGTCTCATGTTAGTTCATGGGCCCTCCCCAGCCCAGCAGAGCCATGTGCTGGCTCCTGGAACTCTCCCCCAACACAGCTGAGCTGCACACTGGCTCTCTGCCCTGCCCCTCACAGCCCACATGGGCAACGTGGCTCCACTCTCCCCTCACAGCCCAGCTGAGCCATGCCTTGGCTCCTGGCTCCATCCTTGCAGCCCAAGTGAACCACGCACGGGTTCCTGGCCCCACCCTTCGCCCTGCAGCTCACTGGGACTCTCTGATCCTGGAACATCCGTGGTCATGCCAAACCATGGGTGTTGCTAGACCACAGAATCCCAGATTATAGAGGTGCAACCTGTATTACCTTTACCAGCCAAACTTGTAATCTTGATGATAGATAGATAGATAGATAAAGATCTGTTTTACATAAGTGAACTTAAAGCTGCTATTGTGTTGAAATGGGAGAGAGGAGGAGAGGCAGGGTATATTTGATGTTTCATTGGCTTCCAAAAGACGTTTGATAGAATTTTCTGTTCAAAATTGCTCAACATAATCAGATCTGTGGGGACCAATGATTATGAATTCTGAGTAATAAAAGAATTATACCTGAATCAGAAGGTAATTATACTAGGAGAGAAAATGTAAACAGAGATCAGGCGAGGAATGAGACAGGTTTGCATAGTCACTGACTTTATTCAGTCTGCACAGTGAGTGTTTGATGAAATTAATCAAAGAAACAAGGCAGTATTAACATTAGTGGGAAATGGGTGAATAACATTCACTACACAAATGACACGGTGCCGTTGGTTGATTCAGAAGAAGCTTAAATGAGTGAAGATTATTTCTGAATGGCAGAGAATATGATCTAGAATTCAATGTGGTAAGACCAAAACTATGGTGATATGCAAGAATCCTGGGAAAATACGCAAGAATCCAATGAATGGCAGCCGTGCAGCAAGTGAAAACTCATTGGAGAAGGTGGAAGATTAGATGTAAGCACTCGAATAAGAGGAAGAAGAGAATTCTGGAAGAACAGACATCTGATTAGAAGGGACACACACCTGAAGAGAAGATTTCATCTCTTTAAAAGCTATATTTGATCTGTGTTAAATCATGGCTGTGTGGATGTTCATGTTTCACAAGAGATATAAACTATAATCCTATATATAATGATAATCCTTTGAATTATGGTGCTAGAGAAGAAATCTAGAGATAGCCCAGATAGATCACATGACCAAGAATAAAAGTATTCAAGAGGGAAGGTCCTTTCTTGGTTTGAGAACTGGTTAAAAGACAGGAAACAAAGGGTAGGAATAAATGGTAAATTTTCAGAATGGAGAGGGGTAACTAGTGGTGTCCCCCAAGGGTCAGTCCTAGGACCAATCCTGTTCAACTTATTCATAAATGATCTGGAGAAAGGGGTAAGCAGTGAGGTGGTAAAGTTTGCGGATGATACCAAACTGTTTAGGATAGTCAAGACAGAAGCAGACTGTAAGGGACTCCAAGAAGATCTCACCAAACTGAGTGATTGGGCAACAAAATGGCAAATGAAATTTAATGTGGATAAGTGTAAAGTAATGCACATCGGAAAAATAACCCCAACTATCATTACGTACAGTATGATGGGGGCTAATTTGCCTACGACAAATCAGGAAAGAGATCTTGGAGTTATCGTGGACAGTTCTCTGAAAACTTCCACACAGTGTGCGGTGGTCAAAAGGCAAATAGGATGCTAGGTATTATTAAGAAAGGGATAGAAAATAAGACCCAGAATATCTTACTGCCCCTGTATAAAACTATGGTACGCCCACATCTTGAATACTGTGTACAGATGTGGTCTCCTCACCTCAAAAAGATATTTTGGCCTTGGAAAGGGTTCAGAAAAGGACAACTAAAATGATTAGGGGTTTGGAACGGGTCCCGTATGAGGAGCGGTTAAAGCGACTGGGACTTTTCAGTTTAGAAAGAGGAGACTGAGGGGATATGATAGAGGTGTATAAAATCATGAGTGGTGTGGAGAGGGGGATAAAGAAAAGTTATTTATTAGTTCCTAAATAGAAGAACTAGAGGACACCAAATGAAATTAATGGGTAGCAGGTTTAAAACTAATAAAAGAAAGTTCTTCTTCACACAGCGTGTAGTCAGCCTGTGGAACTCCTTGCCAGAGGAGGCTGTGAAGGCTAGGAATATAACAGAGTTTAAAGAGAAGCTAGATAATTTCATGGAGGTTAGGTCCATAAAGGCTATTAGCCAGGGGATAAAATGGTGTCCTTGGCCTCTGTTTGTCAGAGGCTGGAGAGGGATGGCAGGAGACAAATCGCTTGATCATTGTCTTGGTCCACCTCTGGGGCACCTGGTGCTGGCCACTGTCGGCAGACAGGATACTGGGCTAGATGGACCTTTGATCTGACCCGGTATGGCCGTTCTTATGTTCTTATGTTCTTATGGGAAAAGACTGACACTTAGCAAATGCTAATCAGAGCATTATGAAAAGAAAGATTTGATTTGCAGGGCACCTTTTAAGGAGCTCAGTGGGTGATGTCTGTATATGGTCACTAAAAATAAAACGTTCTTGGCAGATGAACATTGGACAGTAAAAGATCTTGGGTGGAAGATGTGGTGTTTTGGGTGAGTCAGAAGGATAATTCATCTATATAAAGATTAGCTGAGGATCATAGATAATGGCCTACCATGCTTGCAAACATCTGATAGTGGTGTTGCCCCTAAGGAGGTCAGCTAGGTAACATGCCCAGTTTTTATGATGTTATAGTAGCCCTAAAGCTTTGGAGGATAATTTTATGGATTGGTTGGGGATTTGTGCACAACATAGAATCATAGAATCCTAGGGCTGGAAGAGACCTCAGGAGTCATCAAGTCCAGCCCCCTGCCCAAAGCAGGACCAACTCCAACTCAATCATTTCAGCCAGGGCTTTGTCCAGACAGGACTTAAAACTCTCTAGGGATGGAGATTCCACCACCTCCTAGGTAACCCATTCCAGTGCTTCACCACCCTCCTAGTGAAATAGTTTTTCCTAATATCCAACCTAGACCTCCCCACTGCAATGTGAGACCATTGCTCCTTGTTCTGCCATCCGTCACTACTGAGAACAGCCTCTCTCCATCCTCTTTGGAACCTCCCTTCAGGTAATTGAAGGCTGCAATTACATCCCCCTCACTCTTCTCTCCTGTAGACTGATTAAGCCCAAATCCCTCAGCCTCTCCTCATAAGTCATGTGCTCCAGCCCCCTCATCATTTTTGTTGCCCTCTGCTGGACTCTCTCCAATGTATCCACATCATTTCTGTAAGGGGGAGGGCTGGAATTGGAGGCAATACTCCAGCTGTGGCCTCACCAGTGCCTAATAGAGAGGAATAATCCCTTCCCTAGTCACTCCCCACCTCAGATAGGTATTTATAAATGTATGCCAATCCAGCAGTGTTTTACAAGGTAATGCCGAAAGACAATGGCAGTGTGGTGGAGTAGCACCCCAAAGCATTGTGTGCCATGTGTACTGAGCGTCCTTTGCCTAAAAGAGGCATAAAAGAATTCAGGTCTTTAGCATTTCAGGATTTACAACAACTGTTCTAATGAGTAGGCTTGTTTAAGCTCAGATAAAAAAGGAGTATTTTGTAAAGGCTAGATGCTGTCCAGGCATCTGGGGTAACAAGACCAGAACAGTAAATTGTTTTAGCTGAATACAAGTTATGAGGCACAATTTAGGGTTTTCATGCTGAAATTTTCTGCCCTGTGTGATGTAGGGCAGTGTTTCTCAACCAGTGGTACGAGTACCCTTTGGGGTATTCGAGAGAAGTCTGGGGTGGGTATGTCAACGCAACTGAAATTTGGAGAAAACTGAATTTTTGTTTTAAATGTTACAGTGCTTTATTATTTTTGTACTTTTTACACCTAAAAATTTCATTGCCTGCCTGGCTACGATTAAGTTGTTTAAACAAATGTGTTGCAACGGTAGAAAAAAATGTTGTGTGTCTGAAAACTGTAGGTACTGGGGGATACTTATATTTTTTTAAAAAAGGGGTACTTTATAAAAAAAAATTGAGAAACACTGATGTAGGGGATCAAAATAGATGATCTCACAGTATGTAAAACGTTGTAAGCCCTGGTGTGCATACTTTTATTTCTGCGGAATTACCTGGAAACAGGTTTCATTTAAACATATACAGAAAGAGTTTGCAGTCACTCTTCACTCAGCGTATGTCTAAACTACATGGCTCCGTCGACGGAGCCATGTAGATTAATGTACTCGAAAAAGGGAAATGAAGCGGCGATTTAAATAATCGCCGCTTCATTTACATCAAAATGGCTGCCGCGCTGTGCCAATCAGCTGTTTGGCGGCACAGAGCAGCAGCCATTTTGATGTAAATGAAGCAGCTATTATTTAAATCGCCGCTTCATTTCCCTATGTCTAGAAACCTCATCTACATGGCTCTGTCAACATACCCTCATATTCTTAGATTTTTTTTAAAAGTATCATTAACTCTAACATCCATTAAGTAGATACCAGTTTCCCATGTGGACAAACTCTTTTCCTTGAAGAGCTGTTCTTGTCTGAGTAAGCAAGCGCATGAATCAGTTTAAGTACAAGATTTTGTCACTATTTAACTAGATCTAGTCTGAATTAGTTCAGTTAGCCTTGGTCTACACTAGGGCTTTATTTCTAAATGACCCCCCTTAGGTAGAATTAATAAGCGGAGTGTCCATGCTACCAAGCCCATTATTTCAAAATAACAGGCTGGTTATTTCAAAATCTGTACTCCTGTTTTCCTTGAGGAATATCGCTAATTTTTAAATTGTTATTTTGAAATGGCGGTAGTGCAGATGCTCCAGCGCTGCTATTTTGAAATAACGACTCCCCAGAGTAATTCAAACTAATTATTCCCCAGCGCTTCCTAAGGCTCTAAGTTGAGGTAACGCATGAGGGAGCCTGTCTCCGGCTTATTTTGAGGCTTCCCCGTAGTGAGGACACACCATTGTTATTTTGGGAGTTATTAAATCGATTTTAGTTATTTTGAAATAGTTTCCTAGACATGCCCTTAAATAGCTGCAGCTTTTTCTCATATAGACAAGGCTACTTTTTCTTTCTTTCTTCCTTTGGAAGGAGGGGAAAAAACACAGATTTGGGCTTCTGCTGCTGCTCTACACATATTGTTCTTTATGCGGGGAGCAGGGAGGGATGTGTGTGTGTGTGGGTGTGTATGTGGGGGGGGAGGGGGAGAAGAGGGAGTCAGACAGAACAGAAAACTAGCCTGTCATGTATAAGGTAAAGCAATGAAGAAACTGTCATGACCATTATTCAACTACTCATGGCTAACATCAGCGGCCCCATTCTGTCAGAATATACGTACAACAATGACCTCTTATTTTATCAGGAACAATGTGATATGACAGCACAGCTATTATTTTTGTGTAGATAAGAACACTTTCCTCCCCCTCCCCACACGCACATACACACACATACCCTGAACAGTGATGAATGCTTGTAGCTTTCACTAGCATCTCACATTTCTCCTGTCTGACACATTCAGAGGCCAGCACTAATAAAGAATTTGTTTGAAAGTCCTTGTAAAGATTCATGGGCGCATTTCACTAATGGGAAATAATTGACAGCGGTTGGCTGGAGTGTTCGTTTGAGGCATTAGTTGTCCTGCTTTGTTAATAAAGGGTAGACAGACCGTGATCGTGGTTTTATGTCAGCTCAGCTGCGAAACTCTCACGCAGGGTAATCCAGTTGTTACCTGCTCAGATATTTGAACTCACTTAATGCAGAAATTCACTTGGTTATTGTTCTTTGGCTTGTGTTGTGCAAGAAGTTAGCTTAGATGATCTTAGTGGTCCCTTTTTGGCCTTAAAATATATTAAAGTTGCATTATAATGGTTCATAATTCCTGACCTACATTTCCTGCAGGATTAAGCCCATAACTTATGCTTTAGCACAAGTATGTCCTTTATCACAACACTCAGGGTATGTTTACACTAGGAATTATTTTGAAATAACTTGTTTCAAAATAACTCCTGAAATAACTGTTTTGAAATAGCATGTCCCCACTACAGGGAGGCCTCAAAATTAGTCCGAGGCAGGCTCCCTTAATGTGCTACCTCAACTTAGACCCCAGGAAGAACTGGGGAGTAATGACTTTGAATGACGCTGGGGAGCAGTTATTTCAAAATAGCAGCAGTGGAGCATTTTGAAATAACTATTTTGAAATAAGCGTTGTTCCTCATGGAAAGCAGGAGTTGTTATTTCAAAATAACCAGTCCGTTATGTCGAAATAATTGGTTGGGTAGTGTGGATGCTCTGCTTGTTATTTCAAAATGAGGGTATAGACCTGGGCTAAGTCTTGATCTAAAGACTCAAATGGTGGTGAATTTATCGCATCCTTAAGCGAGTTGTTCCAAAGGTTAATTACTCTCACTGTTAAAAATGCTCACCTTTTTTTGGTCCGAATTTCTCTAGTATCACATCTTCCTCCCACTGGTTCTCATTATGCCTGTTTAATATCTAGATTAAGGAGCCATTTATTATCAAAAATCTTTTCCCCATGTTGATAGTTGTAGACCAAGATCAAGAAGCTACTTAATCTTCTCTTAATAGATTGAGCCTTGAATTATTCTTCTTGTTCTTTTCTGACCCCTTTCCATTCTTCAGCATCCTTTCTGAAGTGCAGGTGACAACACTGGACCTAGTATTCCAGTAATCATCTAATGCCATATCCAGAAGTAACACCATCTCCCAATTCGTACATTATATTCCTCCCTGCATCCAGCCAGGGATCCCATCCACCCACTTAGTTACAGGCAGCATCATGACAAGAGTGCATGTCCAGTTAGTTATCTTCTGTGACACCTCAGACATTTCCAGAAGCTCTGCTTCCCAAGATTCAGCCTCTCATCTTACAAGTGTCACCTACATTTTTTTTTGTTCCTAAACCTATGATATTGCATTCAGCCGTATTAAAATGTTTGGAAAATGAGTGCTCATTTAAACCACAAAGAGGATGGAGAGAGGCTGTTCTCAGTGGTGGCAGATGGAAGAACAAGGAGCAATGGCTCAAGTTGCAGTAGGGTAGCTCTATGTGGGATATTAGGAAAAACTATTTCCCTAGGCGGGTGGGGAAGCACTGGGATGGGTTCCCTAGGGAGGGGGTGGAATCTCCATCCCTAGAGGGTTAAGTCCCGGCTTGACAAAGCCCTGGCTGGGATGATTGAGTTGGGGTTGGTCCTGCTTTGGGCAGAGGGTTGGACTCGATGACTCCTGAGGTCTCTTCCAGCCCTAGGATTCTATGACATTACTCAGCAATCCATCTCAGTCAATACAGTTGACCTGTCTCCAACCTCCAACTCAAGTTACAGTGGGGGAGGTCTAGGTTGGATATTAGGAAAAACTATTTCCCTAGGCGGGTGGGGAAGCACTGGGATGGGTTCCCTAGGGAGGGGGTGGAATCTCCATCCCTAGAGGTTTTTAAGTCTCAGCTTGACAAAGCCATTGCTGGATTGATTTAGTTGGGGTTGGTCCTGCTTTGGACAAGGGGTTGTTCTCGATGACCTCCTGAGGTCTCTTCCAGCCCTATGACTCTTATCTACCACTCCACCGATTGGTGTCATCTGCAAATTTACCAGCAACAATTTTATATTCTTCAATCGCAGACAAAGGTGAACTGAATGGTATTAGGCCAAGAACCCTGTGGGATGCTAGTCAAAATGCCTTCATTCAACGGTGATTCGTTACTTGCAATTACTTTTTTCAGATCTGTCCATTAACCAGTTTGTAAATCCATTCAATATGTGGTGCATAGAAATCATATAGTGATTTAAAAAAAAAATCTGATTGTCCTATAGGATTAAGTCAAATGCCCTATAGAAGTCTAAATATATTGCATCAACCAAACTTGTGAGACCATAAAAAAATGAGAAGATTTACAAGTGACTTGGAAGATTAACTAATTTCCATAAAGCTAAGTTGATTGATATTAATTATGTGACAATCTTTTAATTCTTTTTCCTGATTTCATTCTATATTAGCCTCTCCGTGGTTTTGCCCAGGACTGATTTCCCAATAATCCCCTTTGAGATCCTGGTCTCTTGTTTACCATTTTTAAATATTAGTGCAGTATCTGGTACATTTGCAGGGATCCATGATCAGACATTAGCAGGAAGAGTTCAAAAAGGATGACACAGAACTTTGAACCCCCCAGAGTAGGACCTGAGAGAATCAAGCACATGATCCCATAGCCTGACGAATACAATGTTCCCCTTGGCAGTATGAAAGCCAAGCTCAAGTCACCTTTCTCCAATTACTTTTTTTAAAATTCATTCTCCACAATGGAACAGGATAGACTAAGGGTACCTACCACCCAACTCATCCATCCAGTGTGTCTCATAGCCCGGTGGTTAGGGTATGTACCTAGGAGGTGGTAAAACCCAGCTTACATTCCTTCTCCCCGCCCCACATCATGGGGAGTGGGCACTCCCGCATCTAAAAACCATGAGGGGAGGCCTTTCTTACCCCCTCCACCTTGATATGAAGCAAAACCTCTCTATAGGGGCCCAACCCGGTAGGCGAGCTCTGACCATGCTCACTGGATCAGCCTTGGCAAGTGAGCTAGCCAGAGCACCGCCTATCTTCCCCTGGTTTCTGCTTAGTCGGGGAGCTTAGACAACTAGACGCTTGGCACGGGGCCGTACTGCACGGTGACCAGCAATAGAACCACAGGCACGTACGTGTCGTGGAGCAGGGCCTTTTGACCACGGCCTCGCACGTATTGCCCGTACTGCCACACTAAGGCCCCTCACAAGAAAATGTAGGCCGCTGAGATGGACCCAGAGACAGAACTTAAAGTCCCTCGGGTGCTCAGCACAGTTCTCAGGAAACAGAACTTAACTTGGCAAGCACCTGGGCCAGGAAGATCAGAGTAGGGGAATGAGCTGTCACATACACCAGTTAATAAGCACCTGGAACAGGGAAAGAAAAACATAGCTGGCCCTGACATGTGCCAGTCATGTGTCCATCAGGCAAGGCCCTTAGGCAGTCAAAAAAGACCCTAATATGGTACTGGATATCAAATTATAGTATAAAACACCCTGAGCCCTAAGCTCGGGGAGGTTCGTATCGAGATAGAAGGCACGTATCGTCCAGCCTGGCTAAGGGGTTGATCACCCAAGGCCGCCTCCCACCCACTGAATCACGAAAGGGGTGTACGAATCCGGAGCATGCTACGCGTTGTTTTTTCTCTGTGTATCGTAATTGTCACTGGGTTTGTAAGTATTGCTTAATATATTATTTATCAGCTTAGCAATAGTTAGTTGTATTGTATTAACCATATTGTATAATGGTACCACACCTAGGTCTAAATAAGAACTAGGAGTAGAATTGAGGGGTTGTTAAGTGAATAGGCAGACTAATAACTAACTCTACTGGCTGTTCCAAGATAACCATAGAGGGATTGGCTGTAGGAGGAGTTTTTATTATTGTTGTATTGACTTTCTTTAATGTATGTTTTATTTGCATGCTACGTTGTCTTAAACAAATCAGAGACAATGATTTAATATAATCAGATTGTAGTCAATAAAGTTTGGAATTGGGTAAGTACATTTAAGTTCGGGCTTTCCTCCTTCATGGCCCCACTCCCTTGCCACAAACGCCACCCCTAGACAAACTTTCGAGCCTCCAGGTTTGTCAGTATGGAACTCTTACAGCAAAGCTATCGGCGCAGAAAAAGTTTGCGTGGCCACAGAGTTTGGGGCCAGTGTGAGCACAGGCTTTGTGAACCCCAGTAGGACTCAGAGCTACGTACCTAAGCATAGAATACTAGGACTGGAAGGGATCTCGAGAGGTCATCGAGTCCAGTCCCCTGCCCTCACAGCAGGACCCAGTACTGTTTAGACCATCCCTGATAGATGTCTATCCAACCTGCTCTTAAATAGCTCCAGTGATGGCGATTCCACAACCTCCCTAGGCAACTTATTCCAGTGTTTCACCACCCTGACAGGTAGGAAGTTTTTCCTAATGTCCAACCTAAACCTCCCTTGCTGCAGTTTAAGCCCATTGCTGCTTGTTCTATCCTCAGAGGCCAAGATGAACAAGTTTTCTCCCCCCGTGACACCCTTTTAGGTACCTGAAACCTGCTATCATGTCCGCTCTCAGTCTTCTCTTTTCCAAACTGAACTAGCCCAATTCCTTCAGCCTTGCTTCAGAGCTCAATGTGTCACTTAGGGCTAGAGTCACAAAGGAACTGATGGACCCGAGAGGGTATGGAGTTAATTTTGAATATCACTGAATTACCACCAAAATCTGTTCTAAAATGCAATTATGTTCCCCCACCGTTGAGAGACAGATTATACCTTGCACCCTGATTCCCAAGGAGACTTGTTTGATTAAACTAATGAAACATTGATGTCTGCAAAAGGATTCTAGGAGCGGTGTCTTAAGCAAGTATTTGCCTTTGATAAAAGGTTTGATTGCTTGAAAACCCTGAAACCTTCGAGTTGTGTTACAATATTTATAAATGGAAGAGACATTTACAGCCTCATAAAAGCAAGTGTTTATTGGGCTCAAATTGCAATTTTGTGTGGAAACTTTAATGTGTGGCTTAACCTTTCTTGTGACTTTGTGGCAGGAAAGACTACCGCCTATGAGGATGGATGGAGAATGTCAAAAAGGCTGGCAAAAGCCAACGGAGACGAATGAAAGCGTCACAGAAAAAAGTCACATTCAGGGAATGCTGCCAATGCTGCTGCTTCATCTTGGCTCTTGGGTGCAAAGGGAGAGGTTGAAATGGCAGAGGGATGTGTCTGAGGTGTGGAGAACATGCTGGGCAGGGGCAGCCCGTGACTATAGGCGGACTTGGCCATCGCCTAGGGTGTCGCCTTCAACGAGGCGCCTGATGAGGACGTCACTCCATTGACAGCCCTGCAGGTGGGGGCGCCGATCGCGCGTTCCGCCTGGGGCGCCAGCTGCCACAGCCGGCCTCAGGCCACTCCTGACGCTGGGTAGATGGCCTGAGCTTCTGAGGTGACCCAAGTAGTCTTCTTCTCTATCACAATTCTGGATAGAACAGCAGGAACGCCTTCCCACATCCTCGTGTGTATCAGGAAGTTCCATACTGTACTCTATCGACTCCATCTACACACACCTCCTCCCCAACTCTGAACACAGGGCTTGTTCCACCTCCTTTCCCCAAACCGTTATCATTTAGCACTCCCCCGGCTTGTCTTACTGGTTTTACTGGATCTCTTGCTTTTTATATCCCTGGCTAAGTGAAACTCATTTTGCTCATTAGCCATTTGGGTTTTGTCCCTCCATGCGTGTGCTATCCTTTTGCAGTCAACCTTCATGTATTGTCCGTATTGTCACTTTTGCAGAATTCCTTTTTGATTTTCAAGGTTGCTTTTGGGGCTCAAAGAGATCCTGCTGGAGCCATATTGGCCGCGTACTGTTGTTTCTATCTTTCCTACTTCTCTGGGTAGCTTACTGACATGCCTTTAATATTGTCTCTGATGAACTGCCAGCTCGCTTGAGCTCCTTTTCCCTTACTTACACATTCTTTGAGTTTGTTAATGTCTGCTTTTCTTGAAGTCCATTGTCTTTATTCTGCTGTTCTCCATCATCCCTTTCCTTAGACTACTGAAATCATCAAATCCTAGGGTTGGAAGAGACCTCAGGAGGTCATCAAGTCCAACCCCCTGCCCAAAGCAGGACCAACCCCAGAATCATAAAACTGGAAGGGACCTTGAGAGGTCATCAAGTCCAGTCTCCCAGAAATCTCATGATCACTTTTATTCAAACTGCCAAACTCCTTTGTTTTCACTACTAATTTCCTCCTTGGCCAGAATCAAGTCTAAAATGGCTGCCCCTGTATACTTCTTTCGCTATCCAAAACAAGAAATTGTCCCAGTACAGTCCATGTTAACTTTGTAATTTGATTACTGATTGTGCTCATGCAAAATATTTACTCCGTTGTTGATCTCAGATGGTTTTCTTTTTAATTACCCAATTTTAATTTGCATTATTGTCAACTCCTTGATTTCATGAACTTGATTTACATTGTAACTTCAATCTAATCTTCATATTGTTTAATACTTTAGGGAACTATAATAAATTAGTTAACCTTATAGTCATTGATGCTTTTGAATAAAAGCCATAAAACACATCAAATTAATTTTCTGTGATGGAATGCTGATGAGGTTAAAAACAACTTTAATGATAGGGACTTTTAATTAAACTTTAATAAATATTGGACTCAGACTTTGATATTATTACTGAAATGCTCCAGATGATTAAAAAGCACATTTGATAACGGACCAATGGTGCTCTATTGATACATCGATGTATCTACAGTACTGTGACAATTTATGTTTCTCTTTGATAGGAATAGATCCATGGTAGCCTCTGAGACTATTTATTTAAAATTAATATATGCCCAGTTTTTATAAAGCATTGACATTTGTATTACAAAATCAGCTCAGAAGTTATTCCCAATGAAATAATAAAACTCAGTATAGCTGTATAAGTGGCCCTTTTCCCTCCAGCAAATTCTCGTGCAAAAGGAATTTCCCATGTCACCTGAAAGTCAATGAATGTATGTCTGATTCAGAGAGAGAGAAATCCAGAAATGAGAGCTCCTTCGTGGAGAATTCAGAGTGGGATATTTAGAAGCAGCATTTCTCAGACAGTGGGTCGTGACCCCCATGGGGGTCGCGAGCAACTTAGAGGGGGCCGGGGTTGCAGCTGGATTCAGTTTTACACTTGCGACCCCCTCTCCTGGGCTGCGAAGAGTGGCAGGGCAGCAAAAGGCAGCCGCCGGCAAGCCGTGCAACGTGGCCAGGGCCACGGGATTCCAGGAGTGCGGCTCAGCTTCAGCAGGAGGCAAGGCGGCGGGCGAGTGAGGACGGCGCAGGAGCGGACGCGTGAAGGGCTGGCCGGAGCATGGTTGCCAGGCAACCGAACGCTTCCCCAGCTGGAAGAGGATGGGGTCCCTCAGGCAGCGGGCTGGTGGATTGGGTTGGGGCAGAAGACCCGGAGGTAAATAAGGGCACATGGGGGTCAGAGAAGAGACGGGAGAGGAGTGGAGGACGGAGACGAGAGATGGAACCAAAGGGACGCCGAGTGGAAAAGAGGCACAGAGGAGAAAGAGATGGGAAGGAGCCTGCAGGGGGGAAGGGCATTAAGGACTGCAAACGCCTTGAAGGAACCCCAGGAGGGCAAGGAGTCTGGTGAAAAGGGGGAGGAAGTGACTCAGGGCAGTGAGGGTGGGTGGGGGGGTGTCACACAAATTCATTTAGCATTTTAGGGGGTCGTGGTGTCACAAAGTTTGAGAACCCCTGCCCTAAGGAATTCAGGAATACAAGACCCTGAAAGTCAATGGAACTAGTGCTCCTAAAGCCTTAGGAGTTTTTGGAAGTCTCCACTTCTGCAACTCTGTCTGCCAAGAGTTCAGCTCTAAGGATCTGTATCAAGATCATCCTTGTTGATGTCAACTGTTGAGAGCAAGCCTCGGGAAAGTGGCCTCTACTGAAGAAAGAACCCAAACCACGTAGGACTTTGTACATATATGGCACACTGGAGAATCAAAGGGCATGATACTCTGCTTCATGTATATTGTGGCTACTACTTACTTCCATTTGCAATTCAGGGTGTTAAACTTAAGCTATAAAGATGAAAAATTGGGAAAAGTGATGCCAGAAAAATCCAGAATAGAAATCTCTTCAAAGAGGAACCACACAAAAGGGGAATAGTCACAAAATTGTCTAACTATTTGAAAGACTGTATAATGAATTGAAATTATGCAGTTTTCTTTATAAGAAGAGAGATTTACAAGAGTGCCCTATATATGTAATTACAGAAATATTTTCAATAGATAAATTTTCAGTTGATGGTATTCAAGAACGTGAGCCATAGTTTCTGGGTTTTGTAGAACCAATACACCACCTTCTTGTTCTTAGCAAATATGTTCCTTGATACAGCTCTTAGCTACTTTTTGCTTTTCAAGAGATGTTAAGAAATTATCTGTGTTTTGTACCAGCTGAGCTTCTGAAAAAGTGTTAGAATATAGCTCTATATGGGGCACAGTGCAGTAATGCAGGTCTGAGGAGAAGAAAGAAATGGATATCTGGGAAGCCGGCAATCAAGAGGAAGGGTTGCAATGACCCAGGCAAAAGTGAAGAATTAGAAGAAGAAATATTTCTGGAATATTTATATTATATTTCAAAGCTTTGCTTGCTTCCTCTACACTTGTACTCCTTTTGTATCCACTTTCCGAGAGCGATGGAATTTACACGCAGATGTATTCTTAGGAAGCAAGTTTCAAAGTCCCATGAATCAGTAATAAGGGAAATGTAGAGCTGGGTTCTCCAAAGTGTTCATCAGCCAACAACTCCCACGGTTCTCTCAAAAAGCCAGCAGCTTATTTAGGTGCTAAAAGGTTGAGCTCTGAACCTTTTGGGAAACCTGGCCCTGACCTGACAAACTTAAGCATTCTTGCCAGATGAGTTTATGCACATTCCATATATTAGGGGGAAATTGCGGTGGACATGGACCATGGGAAGTCCCACCTGAAAACTCCTGATTGGCTCCCTGCCCTATATAAAGTGTGTGTGGGGGGGCATTTCCGGATGTGTCTAGGCAACTCTTGGAGTAAGTCGACACTAGCTATTTGGATGCATAAAAGGGAGATTCTCCTTGAAAATCTGACCCATATTTGGACAGAACATGCAAGCTCTCTCCCACCTTCTCTCTCTCTTTTGCACACTCTCTCTTGTAATTAATAGAATCATATTTCTCTAATGAGAAATGTTTTATTCCCTTGGAATGTCTCTCCTACTGCAGGTGGAAACTAACATTGTGTAGAAAATAATATTTTATCTTCTTTTGTCTCCACTATAGCATATTTTGATAGGGAAGACAGGAAATTGAGTGTGTTTCATAAGTAACAGACATCTAGCAGTGTAATAGGTAACTAAAATTAATAAGACTTTTCATTTAACTGCATTTTGATAGAGGTGAGAAAAGTTAATCAAAAGATGGCCTTTTGCCCTCTCTTAGAAATTATTGGTTGATTTCTTAAATGGCCATGAGCATTAAGCGGTCAATTGATATGTTTCTAAGAAAGCAATAGAAAAGGAAGTGTGCATTCTGGTATAAAATCAGTGCCTCGTGCTAAAATTTCAGAATGTGAGCTTTATTCATATTTTTTCCTTCACTTCAGGGAGCCGTGTTCAAATTAATCATGACATAATGCATTGAAGGCTTTTCTTCCCCACTGGTAATGAAAAATAAGTTCAAATAACCCCAGTGTCTCCGCATAAATGTCACAAAGTTGGAAAATGCAAGTTTACTGTCTCAAAACTCAAAGGTCTTCAAATTAGGAACCCATTTTAAATTTGCAGCTCTCATGCTGGTTTCAGCAGGGGGCATGTTTGAAAAGACGCAGTACACGAATGGAAAAAGCTGTTAAGATTTATGTGGTGGTAGGATCATCACAGAAATAATCTTGCAGGGTTTTATGTTTAAAAATGACTAATATTAAATCCTGTGGCTCCTTAGAAAGTAAATTAAAGAAGGTTTTAAGTCCAAACTACAGGGACAAGGACACTGATGAAAGAAGCCCATAAGACCTAGCAGCTCTAGATGTACAAAAGACATTTTTATGCCAACTTTAGACCAATTTGCCCTCCACTTCCCACCCATGGAAGCACAAAATCATTTGAGAGTTTGGATAGACTGTCTTCTTTCCGCGTCTCCTCCTTATTGTCTCTCTGTTGTGGCTGGAGTAGGCATCTCCTTCCTGAATGAAACGTGGATTTTGAAACTCCGGATCCTGCCTCCATGCAAGTAATTTCTCTGGACTATATGCTCTAGTTCTGAACTATTAATGCCAGCTGCCTTTCACCAATTATCATTGCCTTCTTCCAGGTTTACCATATCCCTTCATGAACCTAGACTCCAGCTTCGGTTGCAGGAAACAGATAGCTACATATAATACAGTTACGTGCTGTTAAGGAGGGGCCTCGTTTTATATCTATATATCTAGGTCTGGGTCTGGGTCTAGATATTATAGATAGATATAGATATAGGAGGGTACTAAGTTTTATATCTAAATCCAGATCTGGGTCTAGAGCTAGATCCAGATCTAGCTATTATTCATAAATAGATATAGATATAGTAATATTCCTAAAGATGAAAGAGAGAGAGTATGCTTCCCCTTTGTTGAGTGGCAGAAGGTTTTCATAACTCTGTATATCAATTTCCTATCAAAGCAGACTTATGCTGCCGAGTGAAGGGATTTTCCTAGTGAAGTCTAATTGTCTAGTTACAAGATGTACATGAATCTTGTCTCTTTAAATATGTTGTCAGAGGTGACACCTTCCTGCAGAAACTTCCACTAAGGTACCATTATCCAATCACTAGGAGACAGCTTTCCCTGCTTCCTGGCCCTCACAGACTCTGGCTTCTTAGGCTCCCATAGAATCTAAGGTCTGGTCTGGTCTACCCTAGACCAGGCAGGTCGGCTTAAGGAACACAACTCCAGCTATGCAAAATGTGTAACTGGAGTCGGCTTACCTTAAGCTGAGCCATAGCTGTGTCCACACAGGGGGAGGCTGACTGGAGCATACACGCCCCTTGGCTTCCCTTACTCATCGCAGAAGTACCACCACCAGACGCCACCGGGGGCTGCCCTCAGCATTCGATTTATGGGTCTACATTAGGAGGGTCGATCTTCTCGCTAGTGTAGACATGCCCTAACTGCTTAACACTCAGTTTCCTTTTCCTGCCTCAGCCCCTGGTGCCTCACCTGAGAAATCCCACCCACCCAAAGTGCTCACCTAAAAAGGCCTGGTCTCCGGATGTGGCCTGGGCAAAATTTCCTCGTGTGCAGCTGCTCCGCACCACAAGACAACCCCTCAAGAATGGCAGGTGGGAACAACTGGATAATTAATCTCACCCTGGGTGCTTATATGTCAGTGGACTGTGTGGTGGCTTCTGGGTGAGGCATACACATAGCTAGCTTTAATCTTGCTGGCATAGATGCATGTAGCAATGGAAATGGGGCTGTGTGGGGGTCAGCACAGGCTAGGGAGCTGAGGAGGGCGGAAAAAAGCCAGGGATGTGGGCAGGTTTGCGTAGTTTGTGCTGAATCCCAGCCTGCTGTTTCTAGATTAAAACCAACACAGGTAAACCCATCACACCTCCCATCCACGCCTGAGTCGTGATATAGTCATGATACTAGAATTGGTTGCCACAGCCATGTGCGTATGAATGTGCTTTGGGTGAAGAGTCTCATTGATGATGATGGGCGATCACTCATTGCCGAAAATGATCATCTTCCATGGGAGTTGTGCAGCCTCACATGGCTGATAAGGATGATCCTTGAGCCACAAGATCTATTAAAGTGAGGACAGATGTTTCCAGGTACAGCAGGAGACTGTTGCCCATGACTAAAAGCCACTCTCCTCTTCCTTCTGTGCCTCTTCTCCTCCTCAGCTTGTCAGCAGGCTAATACAAAACGGCCCTCTGCATTTTGAAAGACTTGTCTCAATTTTGAGTGATCATAGGTGAGTGTCTACCAGGTGTCAACGTCAATGTTACACTTCTTTAAATGATCCTTTAGCAAGTCCTTATAATGCTTCCATTGTCCTCCCATATTACGGTATCCTTCTTTCAGCTGAGAAAACAGGGCCTGTTGTGGGATGCGATGGTCTGGCATCCGAACAACGCGACATGTCCAGCGAAGTTGCAAATGGATAATCGTTGCCTCGATACTGGTGGTCTTGACCTCTTCCAGAACAGTGATGTTAGTGTGCTTGTCTTCCCATTTGATCTTCTAGATCTTGCGGAGGCAAGCTCTGGTGATCCCTCTCAAGGACTTTCAAGTGATGTCTGTGGGTTGTCCAGCTTTCAGACCTATATGATAGTGTTGGGAGAATGACGGCTTGATAGACAAGAAGGTTGGTGTCTGTTGGAATGTCATGATCGTCAAAAACCCAGTGCTGTAAATGAGCAAAGGCCACACTGGCACAGCTCGGATGCTGTTGGATTTCTGCATCAATATCCGCCTTGGATGAAAGACAACTTCCAAGATAGAAAAAAGGATCGACATCTCCAGTCTTCATTTCAAACAGCAATTGTACCACTATCCCCATGGTCCAGTGGCAGCATCAGGAGCGTAGTGAATTAATCTGTGAGAGCCCTTCGCAGTTGATTCTATGAGGGTTTCTGATAGGCGCTAAAGTGCTTTGTTAGCCGCAACGCGTTGCCTTAGAGGAACAGAATAAAGATGGAAACGTGAAGGAATTTTGAAAGGCTCCACCCAAAATGAATTGCTCCAGCGAAAGCCTCCATGGAGTTCCTGCGATTTATAGCTGCCAGCCTGAAATATAACAAATGTGGAATCACAGCCAGAAGATGATCTTTGGGGAGGCCGTCGTCTGTTTAGTTCACTTATCCATCATAAAAGGATTTTATTTTTAGGGATCACGGCGAACTGCCGACAGTTTCCAAGGGGCCATCAGTGGTGGAGCAGATGTAGAAGCAGATGGCAGGACAACAATGCATTCGTGGATGACTGACTAACACCTTTTGCCAAATGCCAGTAGTAATAAAGATATTTTGCCCATCTTACGCCAAGTAACAAAGAATTTTAATCTCCACAGGTGGCAGCATTTGTGTTTTATTTTATTTCCCTGTGTGCGAACAGCATTAAATAACTCCAAACTAGGTTCTAAAGCTTTCACTTTCTCCTCCTCTCCTAAGAAATCTTCCTCTTTCTAGCTAGAGAGGGCAATACAAATATTTGGTCAATTTTGTCACGCCTTGGTTCTGTCGGAAACAGAATGACATTGATGCAAAGAGCAGGAGTAAAATCTGTCCAGCTCAAGAGGCAATTTATAGCTGCAGTTTTACAGAAGAGTCCCTATGCAGCTGCAAACGGCAAGAACCAAGCAATGAAGTGTGTATTAAAGCCATAAGAATAGTGCATGTCTCTGCTCTTTCCTCCAGCACAGGTGGAAATACAAACAAACAAACCCCCAAACAAACAAAAGAGAATAGACTATAGAGAATGTTACATGTGAAATCAAAATCAAGTTTCAAAGCATACACTCGCCACAATCAGTGCAGTGGAAGATGCTGACACAACTGTCAACTCATCACACATACAACTGTACGGTTAGCACAGATTGTTCCTGCAAGTCTATAGCTGTTGCAAAAAACCAGTGTGACCTATAAATACACCATGTGGCATCATGACTACAACAGGTGTTCTGGAACTCTTAGCAAAAGCATTTTCAGTGTCAGCAAATGACTGTCACACCGTGGCTTGTGTTTTCCAGTTTTGTAGATTTTGAAATTGGTGCGGATGAGGCATGTGTGAGAGTTTTACTTTTGCGCCCATAGTTCCTACCTTTGCCATTACCAGTTGGAACTGGAGTTGGTGTCACAATAAAAATCTAGAGAGGCAATGCTAAGGTTGGATATTAGGAAAAACTTCCTGTCAGGGTGGTCAAACACTGGAATAAATTGCCTAGGGAGGTTGTGGAATCTCCATCACTGGAGATATTTAAGAGCAGGTTAGACAGACATCTCTCAGGGATGGTCTACATGGTGCTTGGTCCTGTCGTGAGGGCAGGGGACTGGATTTGGTGACCTCTCGAGGTCCCTGCCAATTCTAGTGTTCTGTGATTCTATAAGGGATCATCTCCCCTTTTTTTGGCATGTCTATTGCGACACTACCATCAGGGCAGTAATCAATCAATTAACATCTCAAATTGTGAGCTAGACCTTTCAATTGATTTATTTCTGCTTTAAAAACTCATTTTCTAAAGAACAACTAAAGACGTAGGGTTATCACCAAATGTTAGCTTGTGTGAATGTTGTTTCCCGCACTTTTGCCAACAAAATACTGCCACCTCAAAGGAGCAGGCTTTGCTTTGTCAGCAGAAGAGTGCTTCAGCTGACAAAGCAGTGTACACGCTTTCACTGGCCATGGCAACACTTTCTCATTCATGGTTTGCTTGTTTTTTTTAAAGCATCCATGAATGACAAATGTTTGTTGAGCAACGCAAGTGTAGACATAACCTTAGTTTATTCAAGAGAAGATTGAGGAGTGAGTTGATCATAGCCTACAAGTTTCAGAATGAAAATCAATTTCCATCAGATGAGAGAAAGCCAGGATCCATTGTTCAGAAGTTAGAGCATTGCTTTTGCCTAGGGAGGTTGTAGAATCTCCATCCCTGGAGATATTTAAGAGCAGGTTAGACAGACATCTATCAGGGATGATCTAGATGGTGCTTGATCCTGCCATGAGGGCAGGAGACGGGACTTGATGACCTCTCGACGTCCCTTCCAGTTCTAGTGTTCTATGATTATGTGACGTGGAACACAAATCTAATAAAAAATACCAATCTGGAAACATGAATATAAGCTGCCAGTGTAGACATAGCCACAAGACTTTGATAAAACTGCATTTTGCCATCCACAATTATTCAGTTGAAAACAATGCTGGCCATCTCTAGTACGTCTATTATAAATCTAGGGCCAGATGTTAAGTGCTGGGTTCCCACGCAAGTGCCTAAATGAAGAGGCCCTGTTATTGAAAAGAACAATGGAACCTGCTACATGCAAGCTTGTTTGAAAATCTGGTCCCATTTTGCCCATTCATATTCATCTGTGTTCCGACAAATAACACCAATCTCCCCCGGGGGTTCAGATTTTAAATAGTACATTTCTCTCGTCAGTGAACGTTTGAAATGCTTGGTGAAAAGGGGGCAGGTAAGATATTGGGAATGCTGCACTGAAAGCCATGTCGCTAGATGCTCGTGCCAAACTGAGTTCCGTGCTAAGGTTAAGTGTGTTGTTTTGACAAATAAAATGTAATTAACTATTTCGCACAATAAAGGGCAAGGGAACATTGTCTTCAATCTTTCCACTTCCATTTTTCACCTTGCCAGCTCACTAGGAGCTTCCCACGTGTCCAGTTGTGACTGAATTGCCACTGGTGACCACAGGGAGCCAACAGGATAACTGGGACGTGGGCAAAGCGGGAGGGGGAGGGGCAGCAGAAGGGGCAGGGTTGGGGCAGTCAGCCCCCAGTGCCACCCAGACAGTGCAGTGTCCTTGCCTCTCCCCCCAATAATTTTCATTGCCTTCTGCTGAACTCTCTCCAATTTGTCCACATCCTTTCTCTAGTGGGGAGCCTAACTTCTGAGGAGAGGCTGAGGGATTTGGGCTTGTTTACTCTGCAGGAGAGAGGAGTGAGGGGGGATTTGAGAGCAACCTTCAACTCCCTGAAGGGGGGTTCCAGAGAGGATGGAGAGAGATGGCAGAATGAGTGGTGGCAGTTGGCAGAACGAGGAGCAATGGTCTCACGTTGCAGCGGGGAGGTGTAGGTTGGATATTAGCACTGGAATGGGTTCCCTACGGAGGTACCAGATTCTCCAACCTTTAAAGCACGGTTTGACAGAGCCCTGGCTGGGATGATTTCGTTGGGATTGGTCGTGTTTTGAGCTGAGGGTTCGTCTAGATGACCTCCTGAGGTCTCTTCCAGCCCTCATTTCCTATGGGTCTATGATTTCATTGGTGAGGCAGTAATGAATGAAGGGGTATTTTGGTGGGGAGAAGGGTGCGGAATTGTTTAGGTTGGGACTTGTGTGTTTGTGGTAGAAAGGCAATCAGGGTTGCAGTGAGAAATGGCGTCAGAGTATCATTTATTGCTCTTAGACTTTTTTTGTGGAAAGAAAAACAATAAACGTCTGTTGAAAGAGGATGAAACGCCTCACACTGATTCTGAGGCCTGTAAAGAGTTTCTGATCTGTTAGGAGCTGTTGAGCTTCTGTCAGAAGTCATGAAAGTGCCTCTGAATTAAAGAGTTCAGCTTTATATTGCATTTTTCATGTCTTACGGGTAACATTCATATTCTGTTTGAGCTATTCTGCCATTGAGTTTAGTGGTATTAGGCCTTTCATGTTTGAAATGTGATTAATGATTAGAGAGAGAAGGGTTTTTTGTGTGTGTGGTTTACTTTTTTTCCCTTTTAATGTGAGATTTTTGCTTTCCCAAGATGTTTGGTGGCCATAGTTATTCTTGACAGCACTCATTATACATATGTTAGGAGATAATTTAGTTGTACTGCTTTATGTACTTTGTTTTGGTATTGCTATTCATTACAATTATTTCTGACATCATAAATCTCATGGAAACTTTTGGTTTGTTTTCTTTTGCTGTACACTTCAGTCCTTCACACTGAATTTTTCTAATCAGTCAGTGTCTGGAGAAACAAAATGCTCTTAAATATAGCTTTCTTATTTTGCTTCCTGACCAAGTATCTATAATTTTATAAAATGTCTGTAATTAATTCAGTTTCCCTTCTTAACATTGTGTGGCAATTATCTGCAATAATGAGTAACATATTTGAGCTAACAGTAATTCCAGCCTCTATTTCTTGTAATAAGATTATAAAATGTTTATCTCGGGATCTACTGCAAATACAATATATCACTGTTTTAATCACCCCTCTCTCTACTGAGCATATCTCAAAAAAGATATATCGGCATTGGAAAAGGTTCAGAAAAGGGCAACAAAAATTATAAGGGGTTTGGAACAGGTCCCATATAAAGAGAGATTAAAAAGACGTGGACTTTTCATCTTAGAAAAGAGGAAACTAAGGGGGGATATGATAGAGGTCTATAAAATCATGAGTGGTGTGGAAAAAGTGAACAAGGAAAAGTTATTTACCTATTCCCACAATATCAGAACTAGGGGTCACCAAATGAAATTAATAGGCAGCACGTTTAAAACAAACAAAAGGAAGTTTTTCTTCATGCAGAGCACAGTCAACCTGTGGAACTCCTTGACAGAGGATGTGGTGAAGGCTAGGACTTTAACAGGGTTCAAAAAAGAGCTAGATAGATTCATGGAGGTTAGGTCCATCAATAGCTATGAGCCAGGATGGGTAGGTATGGTGTCCCTAGCCTCTGTTTCTCTGGAGGTGGGTGACAGGGGAGGGATCACATGAGGATTACCTGTTGTGCTCCCTCCCTCTGGGGCATCTGGCATTGGCCACTGTCAGCAGACAGGACACTGGGCTGGATAGACCATTAGTCTGATTCAGTGTGGCCATTCTTATGTTCTTATGACAACATTTTACAGCTGTTGCCCTCTGAACTACTTATCAAGGGCTAGATTGGCGTGTAGGAATCTGCTTCAAGTAAGGAGCAGTATAAACTGTCAGTGCCCCAGGCTGAACAGGAATCAAACTAAGTTTAAACGTCATAAAATCGGGGCTTGCTTCCCTTTCCTTCCAGCCCTTTTCTTGGTGCAGCTCACTTTGATCTTTGCATGGTCTTAGTGGGGCTGGCCAATGCATTGGCAGGGTATCTGTGGAGAGTGGGGAGGAGAATCAAAGTTATAGCTCCACCCACTCCCCTGACTGCTGCTCACCCACGTGCCTGGGAGGGGAAACTGAGCCCCACAGAATGAGGCTGCCCTCCCTATGTTGCCATACAGTGCGGGTGACCCTCACAGAGTCATAAAAGGTCACCTTGGTCCACCGCATTCCCCTGCACAAATGTTCAGACCAGCACATGACTGAGCCCTATGTATATTGCTTACCAGAGGGCTGTCCTTAGGACTTATGGGTCCCGACACAGTACTATTGAACTGGTACCCGTATGCCTGAAGAATGATGATGATTTTGTAGCGCTGTGATTTTATAATGGTCAGCAACACACTAATGAAAGAGTTGTAAAGCGAATTTTAAACTAAGGTCCTGTCGCCTAACACAGTCAGTTCAGAAACGGACAGTCTAGACCGGGGTTGGCCAATGCCTGTCAAATGGCTTCGTTACCCCTTGAATGGCTCTTTCCCAGCATCCATGTCCTGCTAATAGCTCTGACTTTGTCACTTTCAAGTTAACTAGATCCTCTTGGGAAGAAGCGAAGCCACAGAGCAGGGATAGGAAGAGATGGGTGGATATTAGGACCCAGGGGTGCCCCAATTTTTCAGGCACCCTACGCAGCTGCATATTTTGCATATGAATAAGGACAGCCCTGGCTTATCATATGCACGCTTCAGGAAGCACAATTTTCAGGAAAAAAAAAGGGCTACAAAGTCATTTGCTTTCTTGGATACTTTGGCAATTTCTGACAATATTTTCTAGGATCTGCTCAAATGTAAAACACTGACGTAGGGAAAAAAAAATAACGATCAGATTCACAGCCCATGAAAGGGTTTTGTCAGTCATAAAGGGATTGCCTCCACAGGAAGGCTACTGTGGTTAGAAGAGTTACCAACAGCAACAATGCCACCTGCCTTTGGTCTGTGGTTGGGCGTTTCTACAGATAGCCCAACAGGTGACACAGAAAACTGTTCTCGCCAGTGTGCCCTGCTCCTTTTGATGACTGGCGCAGTTGCGGTGTTGATTGTGGAATGTTTCAAATGACGCACAAACAGCACGTTGGGTTTCTTGTTGGCACACACCAAAGACCACCGGACCACCATCGCCATCCGGCAACAGCAAGTGATTTCCTCTCTTTAGTTCCTTTCTCTGCCCATGATCTAGAGTGAAGTGAACCCCATTCTGTAGTTTTTGCCTATTAAAGGCTTGATCCTACATGCACTGAAGGCAACAGGACTTCATTGACCTTGACGGGGCTTTGTCTCATACCTCAAGTTTTTGGTGCTCTTGATTGCTACGCTAAGACCTTGCTTTGCACATTGGCTATATTCAAGATCAAATTAAAGCCAACCTGGGTCCAAGATCCAGAGCCATCAAAATATCAGGGCTTCTGGAGTGCAGCATCCAGAAGCAGCAATTTATTTATAGCCAGAAGGTGGAGTGACATGTGCCTCTATATTTTAGGGAGCAGCCTATTTTCTCTCTCTCTGTATTTGTCTTCTTCGTGCTCTCATACTCAGAAATCAAGGTACATTTACATTGCAAAGAAAACCCGTGACATTGAGTCTCGGACCCCAAGTCTATTGAGTCAGACTCAGGCGGCTTTGTTTGTGCTGCTCTTTTTAGCCCTACAGTCTTTCAGGCTTGGCTTGGAGACTAGGCCCAAATGTCCATAGTGCAGCCTACCCCACAATCTGGGTCCTTTATTGCAGTGTAGCTATAGCTTGAGATCCCAAACTGGAAAAAACCATATCTGAAATGAAAGTACCTCAGTAAGAATCCATTTATCTGTCATCAGCACGTTATCTTCTCAAAGGGAGAAAAAAAAAGGTCTTATCTTGAGGATACCTTATAAAAATACATGGAGCAGCAGTTGGATATGCTCTCTGGGGACCCGTGCCATCAAATTGCAATGCCTCAGTGAATATACAAAAAAGGGCATGCCTGAAAAGACAGCTAGACCAAACGAACCCAGCTTACCTCCACAATTGTAGGTCACAGCAAATATACCTTAGAGAAATTAAAGAACACTTGGATGGATGGCTAAAGTGACAAATAATAATGTAATAATTTCCACTGAGCTTCTTTCTACCTTTGCTTCACTAAGCACTGGCCGGTAATTCAGCGTTATTTCAAGCATCGCTGTGTTAAAATCATCACCCTTTTTAACTATGGCTTGCTACAGCTTTAACGGTCAAAAGGATCGTCTTGTGGTGAAGACACCAGAGTAGGACTCAAAACATCTTTTCTCTGCCATGCTGGGAGGTTAAAACATTTTCTTACCATACAGGTAGAGCCCTGCGCGGATACAAGATTTGAGTCTGCTTCCGCATCCATATCCACAAAAATGAGCCACGGATATCCGCATCCACATCTGTGGCTATAAAGCATGTATCTGCAACTTTGCAGGGTTCTAGATACAAACATTTGTATCCTCATCTGGATCTGTAAAATACGTTCCATGGCTATCCGCATCCATATCTACGAATACAGATATCCATGGCTATAAAGTAGATAGCGGCAGATTCGAAGGGCTCTATTATAGGGCTGTTGTAAGGATAAATTAAGTAATTAATGTCATGAGGAACTCAAATACTGTGTTAATTGGAGCCACGCGAGAAGACAGACTTTTACAGTTTGTACACACATAAATAATGGAAAAGCCAACTATGTAAGTGACCATGGGAATTGCTGCTAGGTCAATGAAAGGCAAAAGAGGGAATTTATTATTAAAATAACTTAAAAAAATTCCCAAATCACCACTGAAGACACAATGCAGTTCCAACAATTTGAAGCTGATGTAAGTGTCTGTCACAACTGACGGCGGCCATATTTGTCAATAAGTTAGCTTTCTGTTCGCATTAAAAAAGACAAACCTGGCAATTAAATGCCACCTTTGAGCAATGCAACATATAGTAGAGTGGACAAAACTTACAATCTTACCCCTTTTCAACCTGAACAACTCATCAGCGTATGGGACCTTGAAGATTATTCCAGCCGAGCGTAGAAGTTGATGATGGAATTTGGTATTTCCCTTGGTGTCATCTTGTTGATTTACAAGGAATGCACAAAAGTCCTGCTTCTCTGGACGCAGGACTCTCCCAGGCTCTTTTGCCTTCCCTAAGCCTTGGTCTACAGTAGGGCTTTATTTTGAAATAATCCCCCTTAGGTCGAATTAAAAAGCGGGGCATCCACACTACCCAGGCCACTTATTTTGAAATCTGTACTGCTTTCCTTGGGAAATAACACCAATTTCGAAATCGTTATTTCAAAATAGCGGCCATATGGACACTCTGGGGCCACTATTTCAAAGTAACTACTCCCCACAGTCATTCAAAGTAACTACTCTTCAGTGCTTCCTAGGGCTCTAAGTCGAGGTGGCACGTCCACGTTAACGGAGCCTGCCACGGACTAATTTTGAGGAGACACGCTATTTCAATTTTCTTATTTCAGGAGGGATTAAATCAATTTCAGTTATTTTGAAATAGTTTCCTAATGTAGACGTGCCTTGAGGGGGTCCCTCCGTTCGTCTGCCCCCAGCTTGTCTTCTAGAGTATGTCTACACCTGCACCCTAGTTTGAACTAGGGATGCAAATGCAGGCATTTGAAATAGTCAATGAAGCGGGGATTTAAATATCCCGCGCTTCATTAGCATGATCTCGCCGGCGCGTTACTCCGAATGCCAGCTGTTTTGAAAGTGAAAGTGTGAACTAGGGTGCAAGTGTAGACATACCCTTATACACGCTGAGACTCCTATCCACCTCCCACAGCCATGCAACCCATGGAACTCTCCATCCACACAATACTAATGTCTGGATAAGCTTGGTTATGCCTTGTTTTAGGTAGGGTCCCTTAACGGCCTCTTAAATGAAGGGTGCATTCACACCCATCAGTTTCAAGAAGGCTTACGTTAACCCATGACAAGGTTTCACCTAGATCATGATGTCAACATCACATCACTGGGTTACCAAACCCCATGTTGCTGTGATGATGAAACTAAACTTAGAATGATGCCCGTTGAATGGTGTGCTGAACAACAAAACTCAATCCCAGCAAGTAAAGGTGGGTTTATATTTGGGCCATTCATTTTTCCAGACCAAGGACATTTCTGTAGTCAGCACTCTCATCCTAGAGCTTTGTTACATTTCAGAATAAATCAAGTTTGTTTAATATGTCGTTAACATTTGCACTTCATTCATCTTTCTTTTTTTCCTCCTAAACAAAGATAAAATGCCATGTACAACAAACTAATGGCATGGAAATTGCTACCACATTCATCACTCAAGTACCTAAAAGATGCCCAGCAATTTATCTTGACTATGTTGCTTTCAAAAAGAGAGGGAGAGAGAAATACACTGTCTCAAAATATGGAGGTGCTTAGTTCCAGTAGAATAATTTCCAGTGTTGGTGAAAAGGAAAATATGAAAGAGCCCATTAAGCACATGCTCATGCTAATTTATTTACATTTAAAGAATTAGGGAACCATTTGCTGTGACTAAATGCAAACTAATTAACACTGGGAATGACTAACTAGAATCCGTACAGTAGCAATAATTACCCTTAAAAATATTGGAATGTGGAATGCGCCGTGATGAACAATACAGTTTAGTTTGCAAGCCAACCTATTTCTAAAATCTCCACCAAGGATCTGCAGATTGCTCTATGGTTCATAGACATATGAAAGGAAAGGACGAGGCATGTGGTGTTTTCCCTTTAATGAAATGGCCAGGAACAAGGAGTGCGTGATAAAGAGCTTCCTTTTGCAAAGATTGCTTTCCAGGCATTGTGTAGTCCTTCCACTGTTAACGCAGAAGGTGTTTGCTGAATGTATCTCTGGGGCGCATAGACAAGCAGCGTGGTCTAGTGGGGAAGGCAACAGACTCAGAAGGACTATGATCTATTGATCTGTGTGACCTTCAGAAAGTTGTGCTTTCTTTCCTGCAATGGAGCAGCAAGGGCCAGATGGGGGGGGGGGGAAGACAAGACAGTTCTCATGAAGCTCCAACTTAAACAAGGACCTCTTTGATCCAAGCGCTGTCCCAAAAAACCTACTGAAGGCAACCTCTTCCCTAGAGAGCTTGCTCTCTAACTAAACGAGGGAAATACACTTATCTCCATTTCACAGGTGGGGTACTGAGGTAGAATAATAGAATCTTAGGGCTGGCAGAGACCTAAAAAAATCGTGTCCAGCCCCCTGCCCAAAGCAGACCAACGCCAACTCAATCATGCCAGCCAGGGCTTTGTCAAGCCAGGACTTAAAAACCTCTAGGGATGGAGATTCCATCACCTCCCTGTGGAACCCATTCCAGGGCTTCAACGCCTTCCTAGGGAAAGAGTTTTTCCTGATATCCAACCTAGACATCCCCCACTGCAACTCGAGACCATTGCTCCTCGTTCTGTCATCTGCCACCACTGAGAACAGCCTCTCTCCATCCTCTCTGGAACCCCCTTCAGGTGGCTGAAGGCTGCTACCAAATCCCCCCTCACTCTTCTCTTCAGTAGACTAAACAAGGCCACAGACAGCAGGGAGATTAATTGACCTGCTCAAGGTTCCTCAGCAAGTGTCTAGCAGGGCCAGGAATTGTTTCCAGACCTTGGAAGTGACCGTTCTTTCTCTCCCTTCACCAAGACGAGTCACTGGATTAAACAGATGAAGTCCCCTGCTGCTCCACAGTCAGAACAGAGATAAAAGGACCTCAGATGTTGCCTGCCTTTTGCATTAATGTAGCCATGTGTTACTTCCATTAGCACAACAGGACCTTACACGCATGCACTGAGAGAAAGCATTCCACTTGGACACACAACAAAAGGAGAACAAAGGCACTGAACAGGCTGCAGCCTAAACACAGTACTTAATAGAGTATCGTGGGTAACTGACAGGTCAGATAATTCGCCTGCCGTCACGGAAACACATTTCTATTATCTAGGAGTGAAAGCAAGTAGATGCTTCATCTCTTACAAATTTCTATTTGCAGGTTTTATAGCACCTTAATTCCCCCAAGCCCTCGGCAAGAAAACCTTCCAGATTTGTTTCTCTTAGCAGTCCAGTGTGCCATTATTTCCAGCAGGATTTAGTCCTACAAAGAATCAAGTTTCAGCACGTGGCAGGGTCCCTCTCGCCGGGTACACGCGCCTCGCGTCAGTAAACATCTCCAGTAGAATAGTAGCTGCACAGCATTGGATGCAGATGAACAAGCTGACACATGTCGAGGCAAGGCACTGTGCGAAGAATATTAACACAAAGGAAGCTGGGTGCACCGAAGGAGAGAAAGGACAGCGAGAAAAGAAAATACACCCACGGTTCTGCTGGAGTTAGATTTCAAACCTGCGTAGGCACTTTTCAAAATCCCGCTAGGTACCTAACTGAACCTTTAAGAGCCTATGTGCTTTTCAAAATCTGGCCCCTAGTGTTTCTAAATCCATTTGGCGCTTGTGCACATCTCTCCCTTAGCACTTTGCTGAATTGGGATGACCAAACTTACATGGGTGGAGGGTAAAGGATCAGCTGGAGAAGACAAGCCCCAGCTCCGCCACTTTTGCCTGAGATCCCGCCCCTGGATCCAAGCCCCACCCATCCCCCAGCCCAAACCTTCCTAGTCACCTGGAGGGCCCGGGCTGCCATGCTGTGGCCCTAGCCCGGTCCCAGTCCTCCCTGGCAGCCAGGGCAAGTAGACAATTTTGGGAAGGCAGTGCCTTCCCTTGCCTCCATTACCAGCTGCCCGTGCATACTTAAGTGTGTTGCTGACCAGGGACGTTAGCAATTGGTTAAAATGGAAGGAGATTTTTATTGGAAGCACAACCAGAAAAAAAAGTTACTATGAAAAATGGTGCAGCAGTCGTACCACAAAAAGAAACTAAATAATGGACTCAGAATCTTATGATTTTCATAACTATTAGCTTTGTTAATGAGTCATTAAAAATGTACTTCCTGTACAGATTCAGTAAAAGAAAGCAAGCAATCCTCTATTAACAGCTTCTCTGAGAGCTTTTACTTCATCTGCTTTCCAAAATATACAGACATCTGGATCATTTAAAAAAAACCAGCTCAGAATTGCAGTGCAATGAAGAGAAAAATCTTTTAATAAAGAAAATGCAAGGGGCCTCTAGGGATATTAACCACTGCTTCAACTTGAAATGTGTACAGCCTTTTAATAATGAACAACCAAATAAACAACTAATGAGAAGAACCAATGGATATGCATCAAAACCAATAGCACACAAATAGAAATATATTCGATATATAGCTGTTATTACTAAGCACTTCTATAATGAGCACTCACATATATAATAGAAGATAATTAAATGTAAGTCTGCAGAGTGGAGGAATGTTATAAAATTATACTTTTCTCATTAACAATATTTTGTTTGTTTTTAAAAGGTGCAAAGAATGGACAGCAGGCCAGCAGTTAATTCAATCTTTCCAACGCACAATTTTATCGTGAGTCTCTGGTGATTTGGCATTTTATTAAAAGCCCCAGTCCTTGGGATTAGATGATTATTTGAGAGAGAAATCTCAGCATTGGGGTTTATTTATCAGTGCATTTCTAGACTGCCTGGTTGCACAGAAAAGCCTGAAAATGTGAACCCTAGAGGCTGAAAATGCAAAGGGCAAATACATGCTGTGATTTTTAAGCCACTTACAATGAGAAAAAAACCCTGTAAATGTAAGAAAAAACCCACTGTCAATGAAGTTGCTCCTTAGGATAATTCTATCCATTTTACATTAGGAAATCAAACAAACTATATTAGGTTTTAGAACAACCCAGCGGATAATAATACATATGAAAGAACATGAAAACTGATGCAATGATAGCTAGTGCTTTTCAAGGAAACTGCAGTCACCAGCAGCTTCTGTGGGCCCCCGGAAAAGCTGTGGAAGATCCTGGCTTATGCCCTCAGAAGGGGCGGGGCCTCAGGCAGAAGGGGTGGGGCCAGGAGTAGCCAGCCCTCGGCACTGCTCAGGGGGTGCCACTCACCAAACCTGCTTTCAAAGCATGTAAGTTCCCCGTGCAAGCATAAGAACGCCAGACTGGGTCAGACCAAATGTCCATCTAGCCCAGTGTCCTGTCTTCCAACAATGGCACAATAAAATAACCCCTGATCTCAGCTGGTAGCTTTTAGATAATATAAATGATAATAAATAATGAACATGTCCAGACAGTGTTAGAAAATCTAGGCTGTTAGCAGCGGGATTTTTTCAGCAAAGCAACTGCCTCAGAAGAATTAATCAGCTCTGTACAATATTTTCTTTTCAGTCTGAATTCTTTTCATAACTGTCATCATGCACTGGGGTGAAATCTTGCCCTCAAGCCCTGCAGTCTCTCTCAGAGCTGATAGTGCCCTGTGTTTCTAGAGATACTGGAGACATACATACAAACACAGTCAGATATAACAGTCGTATCAATGCTACAATCAGAGACAGAACTGATCAAGTTTTGTGACACTAAGAAAGTGTCTGATTTTGAATATGTTGAATTAGCTGCTGGGGGAAAAAAGTCATAGAATTACCTGTCTTCATACATCTTGTAAGCCTACATCCGCCAAGTATGCATGATTCTGATGAGTATTCATGTTTCTTCATGGAAATGGAGAAGATTTATCTAGGATTGGATCATCCCTCTTTTGAAACCCCAACAGATGGAAATGGCTTGCCCAAGGTCATATTGGAAAGGTCTGGTCCGTGCTAGAAAACTAGGTTGACCAATCTACACTGGTATATCATCTTTTCACACCCAAGTGATACAATGAAGCAACCTTAACTCCACTGTAGGTAGTACGATCTAGCTACCGTCTCTCATGTAAGTGGATTTACGATAGAATGGAAGAACACCTTCCATCACTGTAGAGTCTACACTATCGTACCTTTTCACTGTAGACTGCTTCAGAAGTTGAGGCTGAACACCAAAAATCCACACTTTTTCCCTCTAACATCGTTCTCTTACTGTAGATTTTTTTTTCCTTTTGGAGAAATACTATGTCAAAGAGAGAGGCACTTCAGTGATTCTGAATACTTTAATTGCTCATTTAGATTTTTGGAAGGTCAAGTTTCTTTATCGATTTTTTTAACAAATGAAGCTGTGAAGCCGTGTTATTAGTTTGGCTCATGATTGAACTCATTGATGATTCTTTGGAATAAAGAATCTAAGGAGCAAAATGGTAAATGAAGGAAAATCAATGCAAATCAGAGAAAAATCTGCCTTTAGAAACATGGAAAATGTGATCTTTCTAGCTACAAGCTAAACACTTCTACCAAAACGCCATAGTCGCTGTTCGAGTAATGAGTGCTACTGGAAATGTAATGGCTGCACGCTGAGTAATTAACATATTACATGAATTACTAATACTTTAAGGACATGTTTATTTTAGCTCGCTGGGCATCATCAAGTCAAATAAAGTGTTCTGTAATTTGCTCAGTATGGAGCTTGTATTTCCTGCAGCTTGGTTATAACTTAAGATGTAAGGATGCAGCATCATTACTGCATTTCGCATTTAGAGAATCACAGAATCATAGAACACTAGACCTGGAAGGGACATCAAGAGGCCATCAAGTCCAGTCCTCTGCCTTCATGGCAGGACCTAGCACCATCTAGATCATCCCTGACAGGTGTCTGTCTAACCTGCTCTTAAATATCCCCAGTGATGGAGAGTCCACAACCTCCCTACGCAATTTATTCCAGTGAGTTTAACTCACTATTTGTGATACCTTGGTTTGTGACGTATTTGTAGGCTGGTCATAAAGAACAATTAAAATCGATTGATCCAGTCCATCTTCCAAATGGCCAGTAATTTGCTGAACACAGAAGCTGTAAAAATCATTATATTCCTGTGGTTACACTGCTCCTAAGTCAGATAACACAAGTGTATAAGCTCATGTTTCAATTTTTAGAAAAGGCCCTTTTTGATCCAACACAAGTAGACAGGGTAGGTCTTCCCACCCCAACTAGCAGCTCATTATTAGTGAATCGACTACTAGTAGCAGTTGCAAGCGTTAATCTTTTAGGTCAGGCGGCAGAAGTTCGTGCATTTACTATGGAAGACACCAGAAATGGCAGGAAAAATGGGAAAACACTGGTCAAAAAATGAAGGGTTTTCCCCCTCTGGAAAACTGAGATGAAAAAGAAAAGTACATCAGTTTTTACCAAATTTTCCACACAAAATGTCTACTTTTTGGTGGAATATCAAAAACTGGAAATGTTGGGGGCAGAAAACAATGTTATTTGACACCACCATCACATCTGAAATTGACTGACTGGACCTGTTCAGAATTGGACAGCATTCAATTGTTCTATAAGATGAGGTAGGATTCAAAGGTACACATGTGAAAGCAAAAAGCAGGAGGAAGTTGGTAATTCGTTTGACAGAATATGGATCTGACTTTAATTTAGGGTGGTTTTTGATGGTGCACCTAAGCCTAGAGAACACTGCAGCAAAGTCAGCGGAGTTAAATAAGACAGAAATCTCTTGTCATGAACTTCCAGACTGCCTGACTGGAATATGCCCCTCATGATTTAACAGTGTCCTGTCTTGCTGAGCCACTTTAGTGCATCATGGGGACATGCCTATACTAGGAAACTATTTCAAAATAATCAAAATCGATTTAATAACTCCCAAAATAACTATTTCAAAATAGCATGTCCTCACTATGGGGAAACCTCAAAATGAGTCCAAGGCAGGGTCTGTTAATGTGGAAGCGCTACCTCAATTTAGAGCCCCAGGAAGCAGTGGGGAGTAATTAGTCTGAATTATTCTGAGACGTAATTATTTTGAAGTAGCAGTACTGGAGCGGCCACACTACTGCTATTTCGAAATTAGCATTATTCCCTGAGGAAAGCAGGAGTAAAGATTTTGAAATAAGCAGCCCTTTATTTTGAAATAACAGGTTTGGTCGTGTGGTTGCTCCGCTTATAAATTCGACCTCGGGGAGTATTTTGAAATAATGAAATAACACCGGGCTCAGAGTCCTCCATGTCTCAAGGGAGATGTAATTCCTCTCAGAAATCTGGCCCTTAAGGAAAGAGAGGCATAAGGCATCTAAACAACATCTCCTCCCATAAGCCACTGCTATGGCATTTCCAAATCACAATGTTCAATGTTTCAGTAAAACATTTTCTGGTTGGGGTGTTCTTAGCTTCCCACCCGGTTGTTGGCTCAGGGGGCTGCAGAAAGTAATGCAAAAACAAGAAATTCTTTCAAAATTGAGCATGTTGTACCTGCCTGTGTTCTTACTAGCTGAGGAACGGCAGAGCTATTCTTAACACATTTTAAATTACTTTGAAAGCCAAGTCTGAGAGGGGTAGCCGTGCTACTCTATAACTCATTTTTTTAAATCCAAGCAGTACCGATGCTAACAGATATAATGTGTTTCTACTGACTACCTGAATTTCCACTTGCTAGCTCCAAAAAATGAGGAAAGCATGGTCTTATGGATGTGGCACAGGACTGGGAAATCTACTCAGTGTGCACAACAGACTCCTTGTGTAACCTTGGCCCAGTTATACAGTCTCCCTGTGGCTACCTTTAACTTACAACACTTCAAACATTACATTAACGAATGCTTGGGAAAAGAGTGAGCTCTTTGGTGGAAGATGTTGTAGAAGCAGAAAAGATGATTAAAAGGAAGGATGATTTTGTAGCTAAAGTGCTAGTTTAGGGTTGAAAATTTTCCATCAAACTCGTTTTACAATGGAAAGTTGTGGGATTTTTTTAAAATATTTGTATTTGAAAAAAGTATTGGCTTTTTGAGGAAAATTTTGACTATGTTAACCTCCCCTCAACCCCTTTTTTTTGTTTGTTTGTTTCTGATAAGTTGCCATGGTATAGTAAGGAGGTTGAAATTTGTGTGTCGTGCTCACATTCTCCTCAGTGGGCTAGGCTCCTGAAGAGACTACATATTCCATGATGCACCATGACCATGTGACTCCCATGGATCACCATAGCATCTCAGTAAGAGGGGCAACCATAGTGCATCATGGGAGATAGAGTCTAACCAGAGAAGTCTCTAACTGCTGTACTAATAAGCTTCTAGGACAATTAAGGCCTAAAGCTTCCCCCATCTCCCAACACTGGTACTAGTTATAGCTAACCCTTAGGGATAGTAATAGAGATGCAGCTGTGTTAGTCTGGTCTAGCTGAAACAAAAGACAGGACTATGCAGCACTTTAAAGACTAACAAGACAGTTTATTAGGTGATGAGCTTTCGTGGGCCAGACCCACTTCCTCAGATCAAATTGTGGAAGAAAATTGGCATGACCATATATACCAAAGGGATATTGTCTCAATGTCCTGACTACATGGATCCTGCTTCAAAGAGACTTTAACACAAGACTACAAAGGGAAGCCTCAGAACTGTCATTCATGCTTAAATTTTACACTTCACGAATGGGCCTTAACAAAGATGCTAATTATCTTACCCATTACAAAGATAGCTTCCCTAATTATCACCCCTAATATTATTATCTCATAGACACTAACCTCCCCCCCTCAGTTCTAAAATCTGATTTGTCAATTTTATGTGTGTTCACTTTTTTTGATTGTATCCTTTTGGTATATATGGTCATGCCAATTTTCTTCCACAATTTGATCTGAGGAAGTAGGTCTGGCCCACGAAAGCTCATCACCTAATTAACCATCTTGTTAGTCTTTAAAGTGCTGTATAGTCCTGCCTTAGGGATAGCAAATCTTTGCTATGGAAAGAAGAAAAAATATTTTTCCTTTATGACATTTTCGGTGGTAGGGGACATATATACAATTCTAATAGAAAAAGAATAAACAGACTCACGTTTTAAGATTAAATAACTTGCTTTAACTAACTAGAATCCGATCATCTGTACACTCCATCGTGCAAATATTTATTCTATCGCCAAAAAATAACTAACCATTTTCAAGATGATATAGTCTAATTATTCCAGGGAAATCCCATTGTTTAAAGCACGCCTGATGTGTTTCCATGTCAGATTTAAGGGGTGAAGAGAGGTTTTGATCCAAATTGTCCATCCCCCACATGAATACTGCCATAAGAGCTCATTGGGTATTTTTCAGTGCTTTTTAAAAAATTGTGTCTAGAAAATCCTATTTGATTGAAACCACATTTTTGGGCAGAAGAGGGTTGGCTTCAACAAGTTTCTCCACTCAAAAAAAAAAAAGTTATTCTTTTCAGCCCAAAATTGTTTAAGTGGAATTTAAAACTGATTACAGTAAAAAACAAACCTTCGAAATTGAAACAGCAAGTTTCAAAGGGATCAAAACAAAACATTTTGATTGACCTAAACCAATTTTTTTTTTTAGATTTTTTTTAATTAGTAGACATTTTTGAGATTTTTGGCTTTTCACCCCAAATCAGGATTGGAGAATTTCTTGCAAAAATCACACAATTTCTGCACAACCAGAATACCACTTCCTGCCCAGCTGTGACCGCCATAATGAAGAGTATTTTAGATTCCACGCCTGCTTGCTGCCCTGGCTAGATTGCCATGCAGGACAGGAAGGGCAGGAAAATAATCTTCACCAGATGCAAGACTGGTGTGTGTTATGGGTCCATGAGAACAAAGGAGGAACCAGAAACCAGACAGCAAGTCACAATCTCATGCCCAACCTTCTCCTAGCAAGGTATAGCTATGTATTGTCCATCACTTAGGGTGCGTGGCACAACAAGTAGAGTGTCCTTTGTTGGCCAAAGACCCCAGTGCATGCCCTGCACACTGTAAACAAGGGAAACAAAAGGAGCAATGCAGGATAAATAGGTAGGGAAAACGTCCTTGCACATCACATCAAATGGGCTAACTTCGAGCATCGAGAGATGCTTTTCTGAATGCCAACCATGCGCACACAGCCCGGGATCTGAAAATCACCTTCTCTTCTTGCACCTCTTTGCTCTTCTGTAGGCCCCAAAAGGTCCTTCTTTCCAAGCCCACCTTCTTCTAGTTTCATCCCATCTGGAAGTCCCAGGCACAAGGGGGAAGCAACAGAGTGGTGTCGCGTGGCACCCACTATGCAACCAATCAGTACCGCTTCTTCCTGTCACAAGGCCCTCGCAGGGCAGGGGATGCCAGGAAGGGGTGTCTCCTTGCAACACCCCAAGCACACCGGAGCAGGTACAGCACGGCTCATTGTGCTTAGAGTCTGAAGGGGGAGCTGTAATAGGGTAAATAAAAATGGTTCAGCTAATCTTGCTGCTTATTATGTAAGGGAAGGGGAAATGGGAAAGGAGAGAGGAAGGCAAGCAATGAGATGAATCAAGGGCTCTTTCAGCCATTTGACAGCCCCATTTCTTACGTTTTCCCTTCCTCTTTCATTTACAGTTTGTTTGTCTTTTCCTGTTTCAGATGAGCGAACAAGCAGCAGAGGTTGTCAGGTCAAGGGTGTATTTGCCAAATGCACACATCTTGCTTCCTGCATCCAGCCCATGCCCCACAATTCCCCATCCATGAACCTGGTCCTGGGAGACCAGGGAGTGAGTTTTCGTGAGGAAACCAAGCGCGGGGAATGAAAGCTGGCTCGGACGCTTTGCCTGCCAGCATGTATTGAAGAGGCCGCTTGAAGATAAATTCTAGATCGATTGATGGAAGTTAGGTCCATCAATACTTATTAGCCAGGATGGGTAGGAATGGTGTCCCTAGCCTCTGTTTGCCAAAGGCTGGAAATGGGTGACAGGAGAGGGATCACTTGATGATTTCCTCTTCTGTTCACTCCCTCTGAGGCATCTGGCATTGGCCACTGTTGGATGACAGGCTACTGGGCTAGATGGACCTTTGGTCTGACCCAGTGTGGCCGTTCTTGAAGTCCACCATGAATTTGGCAGTTGTGAAAATATGCAACTCATAATTTCTTGGGAAAATCGTAGAAATGTAGGGAAGGGATGGGACCTCAGGAGATCAACTAATCCATTCAGAGAGGTCTCTACACAGCTCCAAACACTCTACTTCTTCCCCGGCTGTTGCCTTTCCTGAACAGAAACATCCCTTCTGACAGGGATATTTCCAGGCTTCATAGTTTCTGCTGCTTTGCCTTCCATTCAGAGACAGGACACCAAGTCATTGCAAGTTCACGACAGCCCTCTTGTGATTCATGCATCCAGGCTGGGCCTTTCAGGAGACAGTGAGCAGGAAATCAGAGCCATAATGATGTTCTGTTCAAGTCAAAGCTTCCCTCCCCCCCATCCGCCACACCACTAGAACCTATTACAAAATTCATTTCACACCCATGGTCCTAAAGTAGTTTCCGACAATTCCACAGTGACACCCAAGCAATTGTATCTTGAATACTCTTCAAATACTTATTTCAATTTGGTTTAATTCAATTCCAGGATTTCTAGGGCAATGGAAGATTTCCTCATAGCGCTCCCCGTTAGGCCTTGTCTACCCTGACAGAAAACTTTTGTTGTTTACGGGTGATTAATCTCCCCCATACTCTGAATGACAAATGCTTTACTGAGGCAAGAACTAGTGTAAACAGTTCTTTGTCTGCAGAACTGCCAATGCAAATGCAGCTCTTAGGGGGTGGAAGCTTTTTGTCTGCAAAGATGCTGACAAGCAGTGTCGTCACTGCCTGACTTGTGTGTCACTGCTGTGTCGCCACTGCCATGCTGCTGCAAGCTATGTAGTGTAGACATACCCTTACATGTATACACGTGGTTCCTGATTTGCATATCTAAACAGGTGCATAAGGGCTCTAACCTCACTTATGCTTGCATGGGTCTGCAAAGCAAGTAGGCCGTGCGAGAAACCTCTCCTTTGCTTCGACTGTCTGTAACCGGACAATGAGAGCTGAAACCGGACAATGAGAGAGCTCAACAAACCCTCAGGGCCCAGGGCCTTCTCAAAGTCCTTCTTGAGCAGTGGAGTGTTTTTGTTGGTTGGTTGGTTGGTTGGTTGTTTTTTTCCATGCATAAAAATACAGCAATACATTTCCAGGTGAGATGCTCCAGCTTCAAAATGTGTCCAACTGCGGTTTGTCAACTTGCCGGGGGAACTGGATAGCTGTAACCATGGCAACGGGAGCCGCGCGGAGCTTCCCCTTCCTCTTTGCTCCACCAGACGCTGTGTGTGACGCCAATTAGACAAATGCTTTGTGATGGCATTTAGACCGGCACCCGGCTTAATGCAGAGATTTGAGCTTGCAGGCCCGGGTTTCACTTAAGACAGTTTGACACCGCAAGCGTATTAAAAGATGATAAACCAATTTGCCATTCTTTTCCCAGGTTGCATTGCTCCTCAGTTTGCAAGGCTGTACTATAGTGAGATAGCGCTTGTAAGTACTATCATGAATGTGTCTCCTTTCCTCTTCGGGGCAGATGTGCGGACAGGTTCTCCAAAGAAGTCAGCCTCCATTTAGGCAGAAATGGAGGAAATGGATTTTCTCCATGGGAGCTGTGAGGTGCTGTTGCCTCTCCAGGGAGAAGCCATGCACCCAGTCTTCCTTTCGACTGGAATATCTATAGGTTGAACAAGCTTCACTGTAGTAGGCCTGATTTATGCTACACACCTATATGGGTGTAACTTCCTGGCTCAGAGGTGTGAAAAATCCTCTCCCTAAGTGACGTAGTTATACCGACCTAACTCCCCATAAAGACAGAAGAAGGTCTTCAAATGAATACCTTCATTTGAAGGGGTGCGTCTATGTTGGCAGAAGAAGGTCTTCAAATGAATGAATGCCAACAGAGGATCTCTCTCTCATCGACTTAGAGCGTCTTCATTAACGTGGGATTGCATTGTTTTCAGTGTACTGGTGCACTCCTACAGAAAGGTCCTTTCCTTGCAGAGTTCCACAGTCTTTGGGGTTTCCAGAAACAGGTCACTACAACCGGACTACAATGGTACCCCCGTAGACAAAAATGCATTTTTCACCCCATGTCAGAATTTCAAAAATTCTCCCAGGCACCTCCTAGGAACCCCACTTCTCACATGTTGTCCTGAACAGTTTTGAAGTTCCTAATGCTGCCCCAAGATTTACAGGTCAGTCTCCCAGCCCTGGTCTATACCAGGGAGTTATTTCGAAATAACCCCCCTTATTTTGAAATAATAAGCGGAGAATCCACACTACCCAGCCTGTGATTTCAAAATAACGGGCTGGTTATTTTGAAATCTGTACTCCACCTTTCCTGGGGGAATAAGGTTATTTCGAAATAGTTATTTCGGGAGTTATTTCCAATTTCATTATTTCGAAAGACTTTCCCAGTGTAGACATGCCCCATAATCCTACAGTCAGACATTGAAACAATTGAATTTTTAATTAGATGGGTCCCAAAGTATGAAACTAAGTTTATCCAGAATATCGCAGGAAATTACTCTCAGCCACACTGGGCACTTTTGAACATCAGGCCCAATCCATGTTCACTCGGGTGGTAACTCTTTGGTGCTTGCTACTTCACTGATCATTTACGCAACAGGTCTGCAGAGATTTAGCACATGCTTCATGCTGAAGGTAACTAAGAGGAATAATCCCTTTGAAGTCACCTGGACTATTCACAGGAGTAAAGCTAAGCAAGTGTATATTTCTTTCCAGGGTTGGGCCTACAGCTGGTTGAAAACTTCCCAACAGAGCCTTTTTCTATTGGAAACTGCCGACGTGTCACAACCAAAACATTCTCTGGAAACAGCTTGCTATTCTTGTAGGCGGACATCAGAGCTTTATGTCCATGTTCCAGACACCAGCCTCTGCCTGAAGGGAGGCGAGGCCTTGTAAACGTCCCTCCTCATGCGAAACCTGTCACTCTTCCACCACACGAGTGGTTGTCTGCAAGGCTGCGTTGCATTCACAGCACGGGGAGCAACTCGGATCAAGCCAGAGCATAGCTGGGACAACTCTGAATAGGCCAGAGTTGACCAGGGAGTCGGGGAAGGATGCTGAATGTACTTACGGTGTCACCCTCTCCCCCCTACCCTCCCACCCACTTTGTCTACTCCCTCAGAATGTGGTTTTCCAGCTCTCTGGCGGTGCTGTTCACCCTGGTGTGGCCAGACGTGGTCATGTCCCAGAGAGCATGCGCTGCCAAAGAGCTCTTGGGGGATCTGCAGCGGCATCGCATCCCGCACTGCAGGAGCGGGCTTCCTCCCTGACTAGGAGCAGGCCTCGTGCGGCGTCTCCTGTCCAAGAAGGGGACGTCGATTAATCGGCGATGGATCAGCTTGGTTTCAGCTGTTCCTCAAGCACCCTTAGCACTACTGGCATCTCATGGAAGGCCTGGTAGAGCGACAGGCGCACAACATAGTTTTTAATCTTCTCAGCAGCCTGCTCTGGTGACCGCTGCCAAGCTAGGGCTCCTAAGTCCTTGGCTGCCTGTCAAGCAGCCTCCCAAAGAGACGGGTGCCTGGAAGCCTGGTCCAAGAGCTCTGTGTCTCTTTGGCAAGGTGTCTGGATGGCTCCTAACTCCCTGAGGTTCTTAGCAGCTCACTAGGCAGGCTGCCCAGCCACTCTGCATTCCCTAGCTCCCTCCATTTTTCCAGCCAGCTCTGTTTGCTTCAAGAGGATGTGCATGCAAGCCTCACACAATGCAAAATTCAAAGTGAAAAGTACAGCTGAGATCACTTTGGCTTTCTTCACCCAGAAGGCCTCCAAGGCGGGCGAGCACACCTGGCAGAGTTGGAACCAGGACTGTCTTACCAAGGTGTTCTAGCCTTGTGTAATAGGGTTGAAATGTTAAGTATTACAGCTTGAGCCTCTTTAGTCTGGCACCCTCAGGATCTGACTGGTGCCAAATCAGAGAATTTGCCAGACCACAGGAGGTCCATATTGTCTAGCAGCATTACCAACACTTCCACTGCTTGCTGGGCTCTTAGAAAACGTTTGGGGTAGATTAGAGCTAAATAACAGCCCAGAACACTGGGAACCAGGACTGGTGGCTGGAAACAAACTTTATGGGACTGCGGGAAACTTAGCCAGATGTCCACTTATCATGGGTCTGGCCAACTAAATTCATGCCGGACCACAGATGTTGCTGGACCAGAGTGCCGGACTAGAGAGGTTCAACTTGTATTACAATGAACTATATTTAAAAAAATTAAACCTCTTAAAAAATCAGCGCGGGTATTAAAAAATTTGGTTTTTTTTTTTGTGGGGGGCACCATTTCATGTTCTATGCAGAATTTCTCCAGACAAAGTTCTTGAAAGGGCAGGGGAAAAGTGAATGGGGCATAGTGATGGAATCTTGCTATTGCAGAAGAGAGGCACTATAATTACACACTTTCAGCAGAAAAGTCTTGCTACCCAAAAAAAAAAAAAAAAAGCCAAATTGACTAACTACACCTGATTGTGAATTCAGAGTGACACACACTGAGTCGTTCTATAAGAGGAAAGTCAAATCCAAAGGTGTACATTTTAGAGCAAAAAAGCAGGAGGACATTGGCAATCCATTTGACAGACTATGGATCTGAGTCTAGTTTGCAATGTGAAAATATATTATTGAACCCTGTGGGGCAGATGCTGACGGGGGCAGAATCAAAGCCAGAGGAATTACAGTACAAGCAAGAATATCTGGCCCAGAATCTGTTGAGAAGAAAAGAATGAGTCATAATTATACAGAAGAACTTGAAACTTACCCTGTAATTGTTATTTCCCCTCCCCTTCCCCAAAAAAATTACAGTAGTTATTGCAAATCTCCTTGAAAGAGCTTCATTATGTGTTTGTATTGCACACTCCAGCAGTTCTTGTCAGTGGTATTTGTATCCTTATTCTCCATTAGATTAATATTCTAACTTCTCAAGAACTTCACATATTGAGTGCAAGTTCCCTAGCAGAGGCAGCATGTATTAAACAGTTCTGGTAAAGGTTGTCTGTTTGTCACTGTTCATCACAAGACAGGCCTTCATAATTCCAAACCTCGGCAATTACATTAATTCAAAACTAAAGGTTGGAACCATAAATTTCCCCTGATATACCCTGCAGCCAAAGTAACTTGGTAATCAACAAAAAGAAAACACGAATGATATTTCAGGATTCCTTTATTTTATTTTGGCACACCTGCTGAAGTTGCATACAGACACAAATGCAGTGGGAGCTTTCAGATCCCGTTCAGAACACAAAAATCACTGCCATGGCACCCAATTAAACTTGCTTTTTGACTTATGTCCCCAAAATCAATATTTCATCCTCTGCTGAGCGTTTGGTGCAAGGTGCTCTGCTTAACCTTTTGTCTGCCGTTTCTCTCTCTCCATTCTGTATTGCTTGATTTTAAGTCAATGGTGACTGATGATCGGGGCTTCTCACCTACAGATCTCATAGCCTGGTTTAAATAACAGCTGTCACAGTTCAGGGCAACTGCTCATGGATTTCCCCTCAGCGATCCACAAAGGATATCCACTTTTAGGCCATGTCTTCATTATCCAGAAGATCGACGCTGCTGTGATTGATCTTCTGGAGTTTGATTTAGCCAGTCTAATAAAGACCCGCTAAATCAAACTCAGAGGGTGTTAACTATGTAATTAATATAGCCAAAGTTGCATATCTAAATTCGATCTTACCCCATAGTGTAGATCCTCCTGTTTCCCACCTGCTTCCTTTATCAGTTGGGGAGAGGAATTGGTATGTCTGTCCCTTTTGATCAGGGGTATTTCCATACTGCACAGTTTCTTGCCTTCACTGCATATCACCCCAAAACAAGCAGGTGGCCCAGCTCGCATTCTTTACAGATAGCCAAGTAATTGCTACACATAAGTCACCACACAGCTCTTTCTAAGCAAGCCTACTTCATTCCTAAGGTCAAAAAAACATGTAGAGAAAACATACTGATGGAAAAAAGACTCCACACACATGCTATCTAACTCACCAGTCGTCACCCCACCCCTGGGTTCTTTGTGGTTACAAGCCCATTAGAACGTTGGCTCAGACCAAGCACACAATCTTATGATGGCTCAATAGACCACATCCAACCCAATCCAATCCTTCCAGGAATCCTGGCCATGTGTCGGATGAGGAAGAAGGCTGAGAGTCAGCACAGACCCATGTTCTTTATCCAAAAGCCTTCCCTTTGCTGCTTGGGCTCTGGAGAACCCAGCTTGACCTCATGTAGACATGGCTCTCCAGCGGGCGGCTTCCGAGGAATGGAGGAAGTTCATCAGCATTCCCCCTCCCTACTAGAGAAAGCATGTAAAACGCACAGCTTTACATTCTCCATAGCAGTCTAACACAATGCACCCCGAAGGGTTCAACCCTCATCCAGGAAGCTAGCACTTAATTCAGTAAAGTTTGACTTAAGTCCAGAGAGTTTGTGTAGGACATTTCACTCTGTCACCACACCTTGCCATAGGAATCGTCTGTTGGCTTTCAATGGGGTTAAATGACAGCTAAGGATCCTACTCAGTGTCGGGGTGCCTAACTCCCTTAGGACTCTTGGAAAACCCCAGCCTAACCGAAAATGCACTTATAATCTCAGAAGCAATCATGACCAGGAAAGGGTCAAAATACATTCCTCCCTATTTTCTTAAGCAATTACCTCCTGATGCATCCCTGCTCTGGATATTAGACCATGTCTACACTACAGAGAAAATCAAAGCTGCCACAATCGATCTTCCAGGGTTCAAATTAGCGGGTGTAGTGAAGACGTGCTCGTTTGAACTGAGAGGGTGCTCCCGTCAACATTGGTAGTCCTGCTCCTACGAGGAGTAACAGTGTGCTCCCGTCAACTTCCCGCAGTGTGAACAGTGACAAAATTCAATTTAAGATACTTCGACTCAAGCTATGTAATTAACATAGCTGAAGTTGCATATCTTAATTCGAACTCATCCACTAGTGTAGATCTAGCCTTAGAGAACTATCCTCATCATTAAAATATATCCAGAAATGCTCTGCTCAACTTATTTCATCCATTTGTGTCTTTCTTTTCTAGACTGTAACTTCCCTGTTGCCTTTTGGATCACAGGAAAAAACGTTCAACGGCAAAGGCCAAGTTGTAAACTCAGTAATCCCCATATTTTAATTAACTAAATGCTAGGCAAAACCCCATCAGCATACACAGCACTGTGGACATGTTTTACCTTCTGTCAGTTCCAAATGTTAATATTTCTCTAATCCTTATACATTGGTTTTGTGTGGACTGTGAAGCACCCCAGCGAGTCTCCCTGTGAAACAGAGGAATTCTGTAGCAGTAACGTAACCGTTTATTATCATGTGGTCCTTGGGCATTTCCTTCTGATTGACCCACTGAAAATGTGAAAACCAGATTCAAAGGTTACCCACCCCTAATGGGAGAGGAAGATATTTTCTTTTCCTCCAGTTGCATTCTCCTCATTCCAATTTGCTGCAATCTGTGAATTCTTAATACTTTTGCAAATGTGAAGCAAAGTGTTTATAAAAAGCACCAGTTACTCAAGTGCTTCTACCATTACCCATTAATCACAGACACATACAGTGCATAGTTCTGGTGAAGTATTCGTGATACAGCCTGAATCTCAGATCTAGCGAGTCCCCTGGAAAGATTCCTTTAACATGCATATTAAACCATCTAAAATTCCCACATAAGAGAAAGGCAACCCACCACCATGGCATCAGAAGGCGTTTACTGTAGGAATAAGCATCCTCTATCATTTTACATTTCTAGATTTGAACCTAAGAGCAGGGAAATAATTCTGGTGACTAGAAAGCAAATATTTTTAACTTGTCCTTTATAAGTGACAGATGGATAGAGCTAGACAGATTTCCAGGCCAGAAGGAACCTCTATGATCCTCTGATCTGACCTCTGTATATAGCACAGGAGATAGAGAGAAAAACTGTGCACACTCTCAATCTATCTGTATTTCTATTACTCTGAAAAAAATTCCACTTAGGAAATTAGTTTAAAAGAGCAGAGGGATTCTCCTTTGTGATGAAAAAAAAAAGTTTCCCTTTCTTTCTTTTTTTGATTTAGGAGGAAAATAAAGAGTTTCTTAGTCAATTGCTGTAGCAGAAAAGACTGATTATAGTCTCCTTTTATTTTCCTCGGCCAAGCAATTCCCTCACCAGTTCACGGGGGAAACAGATACTAGCCTAGATACAGTTACAGAGTGCTATCGTTGGAGATAGAGGCATGGATTCTGGGAGGAGGCTCTGGGGAGAGGTTTTAAGCTTAGGTCTTGGCCTGGCTTCTGAATGCCATTTCTCTTCAGGTTTTTCATCTGTGTTCTCACTTCAGCTGTCTTTCAAGAGCATCTAAGCTTAGCCCTTCCTGCAGCTTTAGAGATACTCATCCTCCCCCTCCTCCAATCCAAACCAAACTCAAGGCAATAAGAGCCTTTCCTTTGCATTCACTGAGGTTTGGATCAGCCCTAGAAGGTGTTCTATTCTCTAGCTGTGAGCTCCTGTCTTGGTTTGAATGTGAGACCAGTTGAAGGGCAGCTGCCACTCCCAGATACCTGCATGGGACCAGACATGCCTCTCCACCAGCGGTGGGAAGAAACCAAACTCTGGGTTCTAACGGCTGCTGCTTTCCACTCTCCTGGTGGGGCACCACGAGAACAAGGGAGTGGGCAGGTGTGGCAGCTAGTGAGGGCAGCACAGCCTAGTGGAGAGAGGCAGAGGGGCTAGGCACTTGCGGCTGAGAGAGGAGTGTTCCCGGTGGGGTGGCATGAAGATGGGAAGCACAGAGGAATTGGTGGCTTCTTTTCAGTTGTCCGTCTGCCAGCTCTTCCTGTTCTCTTCAACCAGCCCCCCACCAGCGCGTCCTACTTTGGGACCTCCAAAATCCCAAGGCCCAATTGGCATAACAGTCAATGTTCATTTGCAAATATTTGCAGAGGAATTCAACATTACTGAGCAGATGACAGGGCAGGCACATGCGGTGGATTCTCCAGGGCTAGACCTTTCTCCCTGCATTGGGCTGAGCTATGCTTCTCTTGGGGGAAAAACAGGGCAAGCCAATAAAGCGGAGAAAAGGGGTCCGAAAGGGCAGGGCCATCATTTTTCCAATCAGCCAGCTCTCCAGAGGTTCCGGTGCATCCTGCTGAGCTGTGTGTGCCTCACCATGCAGGGTGAGGCAAGTCACGCCAGTGCTCCCTGCCTCAGTTTCCCCCAGCCACACAATCCAAACATGGGGAAAATCAGGCTCGCTCACCTGTGCAAAGCATTTAAGGCTCTGTGGATGAAAAAATGCTAGGGAAGTGCCAAGTATTGCTCTCTCTTAGGCTGCGTTTTAAGGGCTGGTAAGGCAGCCACTTCATGGCGATACACACGCAAGAGTAGATATATTGCTGACTTAGAAAATGGCTCAGCACTTCAGAGTCTCCTTTTATTCCTCTAAGGTGAAGCGGATACAAGAGAGAGCCGCTCTCCATTGTGTTGTCCCTTGTGCATTCATTTTCAGAAGTGCAAAGTGGAAGTAAAGCAACATCAGGCTGGGAAAATGTTAACCATGTTTATGTGAGGGTAACTAATCGGATAAGGTAGGTGCAGGTAACAGAGAATTAGGCCCAGCACAGGTGGGTTTAAAATGCTACCTAGGCCATAGTTTCATAGAGTTCAAGTTCAATAACTCATCTAGTCTGGCCTGCTGTAGATCCCGGACTATTACATTTCACCCAGATACCACTATACCGAACCAAAAGACTTGTTAGACTAAAAGATTTCAGTTTTCAGCAGGGTAAACTTACTCATAGGCAGAGCTCAGAAGAAACCAAGCTCAAGGCTGTGACCAGGAATCGTTTGAGTGAGGTATCTACTGGATCCCCAAACCCCTGCCAAGTAGATCAGAGGGAAAATTCCATTCCCACCCTAACTCTAGCAATCTCATACCATGAACAATCAGGAGAGACAGAGCTTGCCTATTGGAGCAAGGCACATGTGCAGGACTTCCAACAAGGAAACGCTGCAGAGTTTACTCAGCAGAGAGATCCCTGATCCATATCCAGCCCCACACAGACTCCAGATTGACTGCCCGGCGTGGGCAGTCTGCACCATCATGGGAAAGACAAGCAAGGTTGCTCATGGTCAAAGGGGAACCTAGAGCCAGCAGCTTCCTGGCTAGGAAGTTTCTTTCATGTCCTGCTCCCCTCATGCCATGGGGAGTTTTTCCACTCGTCTGTGTTAAATCCAATGCGATTGCAGTTTCCTATTGTGTCTTAATTTCCCCAAAATACCAAGATACAGACAATTTTCAGGCCAAGTTCATCACACGCTCACCCTTACTCCCTCTCTGGGGGTTTGCAGAAACATTCCAGAGGAAAACAAACGTTACATTAGTGTACAATTAAAGTTCAATAGTTACAAAGGAAGGGTGTATCTCTGGCTCGTTCTTTTGGGATTTTATCCAGTCGCCCATGACCACAATATCTGAACGGCTTCCATGTAAATTCAGCAGCTGTATTGAAGTCCTTGAAAAGCTTAATGGAACCCCTAACGTTTCTTGCTTGGCAGAATCCAAAACTCAGTGTGGTGGTAGGGTTTATAATGATCGTTTCAGGCTGATTTATTTTAGAGGGTTTTTTTTTCTTTGTTTAAGCTGTTTTGGTTTGGGTTGGGTGTTATTTTTTCCTAATTCTATGGCTCTAGACAGCAGGAGATTTGTATTCAATTTCCTCCCCTGCCACAGACTTCCTCAGTGACTTTGGTGAGTCACTTAATTTTGGTGCCATTGTTCTATAATAGGGCTAATCATAGCTTCCTTTCTCTCCCTTGTCTAGTTAGATAGTTTCTATTCTAAAGAGCTTCTAGTCTCTTACTATGTGTCCCTATAGCACTTTCACACAATAGGAATTTGATGACAATTAGGGCTTTTGGGTACTGTATCATAATAATTATTATATACAAGTGAGAAAGTCACATTTTCTTTGGGCACAAAGAATGGGTTAACAGATTTCAGCGAAATATCATGGGGTTTGATGTCCTCTTGCATTAGAAAGTTTTGATATGGGCAAAGAGATGTTTCTGTTTGCAGTTCTTTGCTAACAAGAGCTGGAAGTGATGTAGCATTAACATATGCAAATATACAACCTCCTATTGGGTCACTAGGAAACTGGGAGGAACAGGAAAGCACATACAGTAAATTTCTTTGTACTGCTGGTGCTACAAGAGCTTCAAGGTCTGCATGATATAAACTTAAGCTAAACTATTGTCAGACCATAGGCCATGCCTAAACCTTTGGCCATACCTGCTCCAAAACATAGTTCACTCCTCCTCTTTATAAGGGGTTTCTTTCTGAATCTTTGCACCAATGTGCCCAATTTGTTTTTAGTAGCAATTTTTAATATTTATGTGCTATATGCTTTTAAGACACTTAAAGGATCTTAAAGGGAGAGAAGAACGGGGGCACCAATGTTAGCTCCCTTTTGGCTGGCTCCTGACATGATTGTGGTTGCAATGCAGTGGACCCCATTTTATCTTTTAAATTTGCCAGGGCCACCTTTTTCTATTTCTGCCCCCACTTGTTAGGCATTGGAAAAGTGTTTGCAGTTTGTTGTTCAGCAACAGGAGACATTGCTTTATTGTTTTTCCGGGTTTTTAACAACCTTTTCCAATTTCTCATTTTCCTGCTTTACTTGTATGAGCAAATCATATGTCTGGACAGCCTGTGTTGCTTTTTCTGTTTTTCTAATTATTATTATTAATTATTATTATTATTGCCTCATTTTTCAGCTTTAAGGGGGTATTTTTCTGCTCCTTTAATTTGAGGATGTCCAGCGTCACTATTACTGCTTTGTCCATTTTATTGCCTTCCTGATTATTTCACCATTTGACCAATTCTTCCTTTGTTCCAGCTGCGGTGTACTGTGTTTTTAAAATTGCTGCCTGATGGGGTCTGTGAACTTGTACTCAAAATATTCCTGTGGGTCGGCTTTCGCCTTCCCCTTGGGCGTCAGGGTTAAACCACCCTGACTGCTGACCATATGGTCTCAATCTCCGCATAGGTCAGCCTTGTGGGGATGTGTGCTTCCCCCTTTACCGCGGTCCTAATTCACACACACTTGCCAGCCTTCTTGGGGATGTGCGTCTCCCCCTTCTTTGAACTCCCGTGGTCTCAATCTCCACGGCTGCTGGCCTTCCTGGGGATGTACGTCTCCCCCTACTGTATACAGCTTGTACCTCGGTCTTAGTGCACACAATGCCAGCCTTAGTTAGGGGCTTGTACTATTCGAAGGTGTATACGTCATATGCCTGTTGGGGGGCTTCCGTCAGGACTTGCAATGTTATGTGCGATGAGGAAGTGGGACCACCAGTTCACACTGCCTGCTGCCTTGCGTACCCAGCCAATCCTGGGCTTAATGTATGGCTCAATTGCTTTCTGGTGGTTTGTCCAGTCCCTCTGTAACACACCTCTTAGCTTAAACAGTACACAACCCTCTTGTACTTGTCCCCCTTTTTATGGGTACACTCAGGCCTGACCCTTATGCTTGACCCACACACGTCCAGGTTTCTCTTTGACTTAAATTTGGAACAGAACCAGGATGTGTCTGAAGGGAAAGAGAGACGTCCATCCCTAGCCTAATGAGGTAGTAAAGTAAACATACACACCCCTCTTGGATATCAGTCTCTGGCCCCTTTCAGCTCACAAGCCTGGATCCCGGATGAGCCCCCAAACTGTAGGAACAGAATCTGGACACCGTATATGAAGCAAGCAGAAGGATTTATTAACACACAGCGCTGGCGGAGTGTCACGTCGCTTGTTATGCTCGGTGAACATTGCCAAACATTAGGTTACAACTAATTACATAGGATGCTCAATGGGCAGATCTAGGATGCTCAATGGGGAGATCAAGTGATGGGGGGGGGGAACCCGGACCCCCTGGATAGATGCTAATCGTGAGGCAAAATAAGAGCAATAATATAAAGTTACATAGCGTTTCCGCCCCATAGCTTACATAATACCTTACATCTAGTAAAACAAGTATTTAAACAAAGCAGACATAAATTATCAATTATGTGTTAAGTGGCGATATGTCTGTCAGCTTCAAGAAGGTGTCTCTGCTTGGATGTGGTTCATCTGGGGATTAAAGCAGAGACATTAGGAGTACTTGACAATTGTGCATTTGTTCCTAGCACCATTGAATGTGTCATGTCCTGTCTCCCATCCTGGGTCGTTTGCTCTATGATGACCTTTCTTCGATGGGCTAGGTCGTGTGTGTGTGTGTGTGTGTGTGTGTGTGTAACCATCATGCACTGTATTTGTGTGCCAGTCCCAGACTCCGAATTTAGAATAGGGGTTCTTAACAGAATATCATAGCCTGCCTCAGAAATTTTTACCCTACAGCTAACAAGAGCTGGAAGTGATGTAGCATTAACATATGCAAATATACAGCCTCCTATTGGGTCATTAGGAAAGTGGGAGGAACAGGAAAGCACATACAGTACATTTCTTTGTACTGCTGGTGCTGCAAGATCTTCCATGTTGCCCTTCTGCAAACAATTAACCCTCCCCCAATGAGGTGGGAGCTTTAATTGGCAGCAGCGTAGCTTTGTCCTGCCAACAGTTCTGGGCACCACATTTCAAGAAAGATGTGGAGAAACTGGAGAAGGTCCAGAGAAGAGCAACAAAAATGATGTAAAGTCTAGAAAACATGACCTATGAAGGAAGACTGAAAGAATTGAGCTTGTTTAAATTTAGAAAAGAGAAGACAGAGGGGACATGATAGTGGCTTTCAAGTATCTAAAAGAGTGTTAACAAGGGGAAGGGGGAATTTTTTTTTCTCCTCGACTTACGGTGATAAGACAAGAAGCAATGGGCTTACATTGCAGCAAGGGAGGTTTAGGTTGGACATTAGGAAAAAAACACTCAACTACCACGGTGGTTAAACACTGGAATAAATTGCCTAGGGAGGTTGTGGAATCTCCATCACTGGAGATATTTAAGAGCAAGTTGGATAGACATCTGTCAGGGATGGTCTAGATGGTTTTTGGTCCTGTCGTGAGGGCAGGGGACTGGACTCGATGACCTCTCAAGGTCCCTTCCAGTTCTAGTGTTCTGTGATTCGATGAACATAAAACTGTTCACACTGGTGCTTTTGTCAACAAAACTTACATTGGTCGGGGTGAGAAAAAACACGTCCCTGACTGACAAAAATGCTGGTGTAAGAATAATCCGAGACACAGAAAAGTTTTGTTGGAATATGATCTTTCTTCACTATCATGAAAAGAGTACTGTGCAAAACACAAAGAGGAAGGAGTTATGTTTATGACCTACATACCGAGAAGTGAGACAAAAATAGAACGCACTCTTGCTAGAAGGTGGCAATTTCACACTGCTTCATACCTTACAATTTAGAAAGATTAGCACACAAAACAGAGAGGGACAAAGCAGATTGCTCCCTGGCACAGCTAGGCACAGCTCATCCCAGCTGATTCTAACAGCATGTGTCGGTTTCTAGGCCCAGAACATGTGCTTCCCTATAGAGTTCCCTGGCCTGTAAGCAGGACCAGGAAAACCCCAGAGAATATGACATGATAGATTTGCAACTTCGCTCATTTTTCACCATGCAAGAGGAACATAGAATTGTTCCAGCTCTCGGATACATAACAACTTTGGTACATAACCACAGGGTGGTTTATGATGATGCATGGAAGTGCAGAGACGTCGGCAGCAAATTCTGCTGAGTTAAATACAACATAAATCTCTTGTAATTAACTTCTTCCCCCACAGAATCTCTTCATCTAAGCTGAGGTTTATGACACCTGAAGTTTTAATTTGCACATCACAATGCACTGAACTCATTTCTTAAGCCCTTATCGTTGTTGTTTCGCTGTATCAAATTTCCTTGCAAGGGGGAATTCGTTGTATTCACTATTAATTACATTGTGATTGCTACTGAATGGGGAGGAAATGGGCTTCCTGGTTGGGGAACTAGACAGGACTTGGGAGACCAGCATTCTGTTCTTGGATCTACCCCTGACGTGCTCTGTGAGGCTATACGAGTCGTTTCACCCTTCTGTGCCCCTTCTTCACTTCCGCCATCTATCTGTCTGACCCATTTAGAACATAATCTTTCTGCAATGGGTCTCAGACCAGGTCTACACTAGACCTGGCAGTTTGACTTAAGGTACGCAACTCCAGTTATGTAGAGTTAAACTGAGCTTGGCAGCATCGCCACAGCTGAAGGGAGCAAACACTCCCATCGGCTTCCCTTACTCCTCACAAAAGGAGTACCGGAATGCTGGCAGGGGTACACTCTGAGTTCGATTTAGCGAGTCTTAACTAGACTTGCTAAATTGAACACCGGAAGATTGATTGTGCTGGTGGCGATTTTCCTTTTAGTGTAGACAAGATCTCATTGTGGGAGATTACAACACTGTCGCTGACTATTCAGTGTCTTGCATGATGCTATCCTGAACCCATTTTAAGTCTCTAGAGGGTTGCTACAAAACAACTAATGATAACTACAAGGAGACTACAGACCTGTCGTGCATTTTACACCCTCACTCATGCCCAAGAGAGGTCACAATCTGGGCTCGGGTATGGTAGAGCTAGGAAAGAAGGCAGACATCTACTGCAGAGCCGTATCCCCAGAGCAGAGCTCACCTTGTGGATGACTAGGATTCTTAGGGAAGAACATGAAAGCACAAATGCTAGCAGGTGCTCTGTATTGGCAGGACCCAAAGCCCACTTGAGTCCATGGAAAGTCTCCCAAAAACTATACTGTGCATATTATTGAGTGAGCCCCAACAAGTTGCAAAAAGTTGCTCCTCAGACATCTGGAGATGGATAAAATCATCAGGTGAATCGTTATGTTCAGCTGCCGTCCACGATGGAGGGCAAACCAAAAGCCACTGGGTATGGCTGTTCACAGTATTCAGTATGGGCCAGACTGAGAAAGATCATTGTACAGGAACACATTTGCCTCCCTCAATGTTTTATGCAAGTGGCTATCACAGCTCTGGCAGTAGAACAGTACCGTAAATGTTCTCCTTGTACTCCTCCAGAGACACATCCTCCTACAGTGGGTATGGCCCCACACCCTACGCCAAACTGGCTAGCAGAACCAGCTGGGGTAGAAAGTTGCATTATCAGTCTGGGCAAACCTGTGTGGGTCCTTCCTTCTATCAAGCCATGGCAAGAACTAAGAGTCCCTGAGGAATGGCCCTTACCAACTCCCCACCCATCTTCCCCAGCCAGCCAGAGGCCCATGTGGTCCTTACCTGAAATTTCACCTGGAATTACATTAATATTCAAGCTGGTTGAACAATTGCCAAAGGACCATTCTTTTTCCGTTGGAAAATGCGGTGCAGTCAAAATCAAAACTTTCTATCAGAACATGGTACCATCAACCACATTTTGTGTCACAAAATCTAAAACAAGCATTTGGAGGACATTTAAACACTGGTGTTTGGCAAGGTAACGTTTTGGAATTTTGTGTGTGTGATGAAATTATGTTTCATTATAATATAATAGCAAATAAAAACAGCCAGTGTTCATTTTATCCAAATGAAACATTTTGCTTTACCTGAAACAATTTTTTTCCTCTAAAATTTAGTGTTTGGGGAATTTTTAACATTATCTGGATCCAGTCTAATTGGGAATGAAAGCAAATTTCAAAATCATAGAATTGCCAAAGAAAAGAAAATTCTGATACTCTCCACCCCACTCTATTAAATATATTTAAGTGAATTAATTAGGCCAAAATATACTTACTTTTACTATTTCGTGCAAAATCATTTGAAAGGAATTAGCTACAAGGGTCAAATTGTCAGCATGTAGTTAAATTTCTGAGAGCAGGTTTTCAGGAGGTCAAATAAGGAGCTAGAACATGTATATACTACTACAGTGTTTTCGAGTCTGAAAATATTTGGCATTTTTCATAAAGCTCCTGTTCTTGGAATCGTGATCATGTCAGAATCTCAGCTTTCCTTAAAAAAAAATAAAAAAATAATACTGTTTCTGGCTCTCCTGACTGCAGAGAAAAACATGACTCTCTTTCTCTCTCTCTCTCTCTCTCTCTCAAAAAAAGCAAATAAAAAGATGCCAATTTCTTAAAATTTCATTATAGCATTATAGTTCAGCCACTCTCATGATTTTTGGAGACCTGACTCATTATTGGTACATGCCTGAAGTTAGCAATATTTCCATTTGGCGAAAAAATGGTACATTTCAGCAGCTTGTCTTTTTTGCATCCAGTTAGCCACCAGATGGCGCTGGAGTTATACTTTACACAATGAGTGGCAACAGTCACTGGAAATGTTTTCCATGCACAATAAGTGCATGCAGAGCTGTAAATATAATCACACAGCAACATTACTTACAAAATAGACATTGAGAAGGAAATTTTTTTAAAATGCCTTTGAGATGTAGGAACCTGGAGCCTGCCTTGTGCTCCTAAAAGCTAAGATGCTTTAAAAAAATCTTCTTGATACATTATCATGATAAGTAGCTAAAGTTGCCCTAAAAGATGCAGTTAAAGTATGGAGATGATAAAACATTTCCTTCCCAATCTCTCACCTCTTTCTAAAGAGACCCAGACTTAATTTGCATGAAAGGTTTGTGAGATTCCAAAAAGGCTACAAGTCAAAATAATTTAACCTGTTAAAATTCATCACTGCCACTGCAGGTCTCTCTAGATTCAAAGTGTCAACACATAGGTCATGTATCCACTTACCAGAGGATCGGCGCTCTGGAGATCAATCTTCCGTGGTTTGATTTAGTGGGTCTAGCAAAGACGCACTAAATCAAACACTGAGGGTGTCCGCCTCACTCCCTATCCCCTCCTGCCCCCGTTGGTGCTGTGGCAAAGAGTAAGGGAAGTTGACTGGAACGTTTCTTCTGTCAACCTCCCACTGTGGAGACAGTACCACACTCGGCTCAAGGTATGTTGACTCCAGCTACATTATTTACATAGCTAGAGTTGCGTACCTTGAACCGACCTTCCCCGCACAGTGTATCCCTGGCCTTAGACATTGCCAACTTATCCCATTTATAGATATTGCTTATATCTCCAGTAAATGGTCTATGTTGAATTCAATGTTATACACTACCCTCTTCATTTATGTCATAGCAGCCTTCATTCAGTTTTCAAAAAACTTTATTAGCAGAAGTAACAATTCAGTACCCCCTGGAGACTAACTGAGGTGGGGAGTCCATTGTACATGTGTCCAAGTAAAGTTGACTAGAAGACCATCATTCTACTTCATGAAGGATTTAGAAAGAGTCTCAAATGGTTTTGAAGTTCTCTGAGAATTCATTTTGGATCAATCAAAAGATCCCCACACACATTTTGCGTCGATTTATACTCTCTTTTAGTTTATCGAATATTACAAATAATGTCATGCAAAACTCCTAACACAACAACAGTGCATACAACACCAATTCAAAACAAGCAGTTGTTTAATACAGGGAGAATCAAAATGTATCCTTCCAAAAACGTTGATATGGGATGTTTCAATATTTTGGGGACTATATGGAGAGTTACCTTACCAACCTAGCAAAGCAGAAAAACACTGCTTGCCAGAACAGACAAATTCCTTTTGACTCTGAGTTCAAATCCAAGGGAGAGATTTCTTTCAGCACAGTGAGGAATGCTACATGACAGTGACTGATTGGGATGTAACAGCACAAGAAGTTGGTTGTGTGTACATGTACAGAGGCAAAGACTTAAGCCTCTGTACACCCCAATTACACCCAAGATGACAGCCTACTTTTATCAACACCGTCTCTTCTGAGTCTTCATATAACAACATCACTGACCATATAGAAAATTCTGCATTACACGCTAGATTCTAACATGTTTATGTACTTATTAACAATAACAAAGCTGTTGATCTTACTTGACATGAACTTCCCTTGTTTTCCCTAACTGTGGCTGACAGGTCACAATGACTTTTTCATTGTCCTCTACCCAAGTCGGGGACATTCAGAGAGATTCCAAAAACGGACTGACAGCATATTTAGTAAGCCAATGCAGCTTTGGTTTCCAAACAACACAGCCACATACTCACCCAGATCCCACTTCTGCAACAAACCCCATTGCCAACTCTGCCCACATATCTACACAAAAGCAACACTGTCACAGGACCTACACAAGCCATGGGCTCATACAACCGCACATCCACTAATGTGATCTATGCCATCAAGTGCCAGCAATGCCCCTCTGCCGTATATATTAGCCAAACTGGACAGTCTCTGGGCCAAAGGATAAATGGACACAAATCAGCCATCAGGAATGGTAACACACATTAACCTGTAGGGGAGCACTTCAACCTGCCTGGCCATTCAGTAATGGATTTGAAAGTAGCCATCCTTCTACAAAGGAATTTTATTACCCAATTACAGAGGGAGACAGCTGAACTGGAGTTCATTTACAAGTCTGACACTATCAACTTGGGCTTGAATAAAGATCTTAACTGGTTAACCACTACAAAGGCAATTTCCCCCACCTTTGATATTCACATTTTCACATCCAACACTATGAATGGTCACATTCAGCTTAACTTAATTAGTCTCATTAAAGCTGGTTCTACAATACACAGGTAACTGCGTTATATGTATCCCAAAATCTGTAATTTCCACTCCAACTCACCTGATTAAGTGAGTTTTACCGAGGAAAGCTCATGCTCTAATAAATTTGTTAGTCTCTAAGATGCCACAGGCCTGCTTGTTGTTCTAAAGTTACAGGTCAACATGGCTGCCCCTCTGAGACACCTTTCCAAATAGTTTATTCAAAGGTTTTATTGACCACTCTACATTAGACCAACATTTAGACTGTTTATATTTTACTCATGCATTTACTTATACATTACTAATCAACATATGATCCATTAAATACAGTTAAGGCCTTATCCTCTTATATGAGGTAAATTCCCCTAATTGCTGTCTCACTTCCTTACTGGAAACTTTTATTTTCTCTAAACAAAACTTAGGAAAATTCACCCTGATCTGGGGAAGTGTTTCAATTCCAGAGGAATTGACTGGAAAGTGGTTGCCAACCTTTTTCCAGCCAGCATTTATTCCCGTGTAACAGTCTCTCTCATTAGACCCACATCCATGGGCAAGGAGTGCATTTTGCTGTGGCTGAGGACAGGTTTGAACGTGTGTAACCTGCTAAAATTTAAGGTAGTCCCTCCGGCAGCCTGGCTCTCTGCATCGGCCAGGCACACAGCGGCTGTCCTGCCATCTTGCCTTGCAAGCTGTCCTCTCCTTAGCCCCAGTCAGCCACGTACCCCCTTTCAATTAACTTCATTTCTATGGTACCTACCTGGCAGGCCGAGCATTAAGTTCTGTCCTAGATAAGGTGCAGGATGTCCCAGCATGGTGCAGTATCACCTAGGGACAGGTAGAATCTTTCATTCCTTCAGTCTGAACGCTCAGGCTCCCCTTTGCCTTAAATCCTACTAGGCAACTCTGCTTTGGCCTTGAAGCTTCATTTCTCCGCAATAAGATGTCAAGTCTGGTTGAAGCCACTTTCAGCACAGCACTCGCTTAATTATGGCTGCAAATAAAGGCGGTGCGGAGGATACCATCTGTCTGGAAACCAGCAGGGGCCTATGCCTAAAGACCAGTGAGGAGCAATGGTCTCAAGTGGCAGTGGGGGAGAAGGAAAAACGATTTCCCTAGGTGAGTGGGAAGCACTGGGATGGGTTCCCTAGGGAGGGGGTGGAATCTCCATCCCTAGAGGTGTTTAAGTGTCGGCTTGACAAGGCCCTGGCTGGGATGATTGAGTTGGGGCTGGTCCTGCTGTGGGCAGGGGGGTGGACTCAATGGCCTCCTGAGGTCTCTTCTAGCCCTAGGATTCTATGATTCTAGGAGATTTCCCTGCTGCTTTCTCTCAGTAGAGGAACCTGATCTGTTTCCAGCTTTTGCTAGAAGACCCACCAAGGGACTATTCCTGGAGCTTGCTGGTGGGAGGGGGGGGGGCAGGAGAGGGGGCATCTTTTGCACCAGCCTATGGCTAGCTGATGTTATGTAGATCTTAGAAAGCACAAGCAGCTGTTTTGGTCTGTTTTGCCTTCCGTAGAACCTTCCACTACTGTGAAGGAGAGAGAGAGAGGGATAAAACCTGCTCCTCTACTCCTCCCTCCTGGCTACTTCAGTGGGGAGATGGAGATCTTTGGTACCCTATGCCTCTTGTAGTTGCTCCAAGCACAGGAGGGCTCTGACTTTACTCTTCCCTTAGTGTCTGTTTTGATTGGGTTCTTTTTGCCTCGTTCTTACCTTCTGCTGCAGGGGGATTTTCAAAGCTGGGTAAGTGAGTTAGGGACCCAGTTTCCACCAATGGCAGCCTGGTGCCCAAATCCTTTAGGCTCTTCTGGAACAATCCCACAACGTGCCAGGAGACAGATGGAGTTCTGAAACCGGCTCTGCAGAGTGAAAGGAACAAGGCACACAGTCTAACACACGAGGGTCTGAGATCAGTGCCATCAAATTCTGTCTTGGAGCTGTTGCCTAGGTAACCAACACAGTCCCAAATGGTCTGCAAACATTGGTGATAACAAGAACAAAACAAACCTTTGCTCCCTACAGCCTTCCAATTAAAACAAACCACAAAAACAAAACTTGTGAAAATTAAAAAAAAAAAAAAAAAAAAACTTTAAAAAGTGACAGTAGCAAACCAGAGAAATAATGTTCCATGAGTTAAGTAGGAAATACACCCACATTGAATAATATTACTATCCTCAAAGGCTCAAGGACAACACAGAGGAATGTAGAATAGAATGACATAATACAATTCAGTTTTATATTGTGTCCTTCATGTAAAATTGTCAAGAAATCTCTCTGTCAGTTAGAATCCATGAAGGAAAATACCGATTATGTAGACTGCAATATGTAGATGGTATACAGTTAGTTTCTGGTCTCAGTTATAGCAGTTAAGTTCAGATGAACTCCACTGGTTTTTATGAGAATTACTCTGGATTCATAGCAATATAATTGTGATTAGAATCTGGCCGTAGACCTTTTACATATGATGGGGCAAATGTTGAAATGTCAAGTAATGAGACAATTTGAATATTCAAAGTGTACAAGCTTATCATTTGACTTTGTAACATCTTGGGAAACACGAGCTAAGAAGAAAAGCAGTCTGAGGTAGAGTTGCATGAATAATGGATTTTTCAGGTTTCTGGCAACTCTGAAAATTCATTAATAAAACGTATCTCAGGCTGAGCCAAAAGCTAAAAGTTTCACAAGTTTCCAGACATTTAAAAGTTGGGGGAAAAAATATGTGGAGCCAAAGCAAATGGTCTGTTTAGAGAAAATCAAAATGTTTTCCTTTGAGTTTGATCATTTTAAAATATTGTTGCAGTTTTAAAATAACACTCACCGAAATTTTGAAATGAGAAGTTATAGATGGGTGGGTGGGTGGGTGGATAGATAGATAGATAGATAGATAGATAGATAGATAGATAGATAGATAGATGTGTATGGGGATAGATAGATAGAGATGTATGGATGGATAGATGGCTAGATGGATAAAGAAAATTTTTCACCAGAATCTTGTCTGTTGAATGTATGAAAACAGGCACCATCTATACTCCAAGAGAAAACCAGCTTTGATGCAGTAATTAGCATGAGAAGTCAAGTATGGAAGAGTCAGGAAATGCAGAGTAAGTTTGAAACATTAACTCTGCTTTCTTAAGCTTAACCATTACATTATGGTGGCCTGCCCCTAAGCTGGTGTGAATTGATTTTGCTTCTAGAGTTCCCTTGAGTCACACCAATTTATATCACTTGGAGATCTGGTCAGTTCAATCATTCTATCGATGATGTTGTCAATCAATAAAATATGTAGAAACCAAACTGGAATTTTAACACCGCATAACATATAATAAATTCTGGGACAATACTACAGTCTGTCTTCTGGCTGGGCTTGACTTCTATGTCTCAGCGAGATACTCCAAAATAAAACAAAAAGCCAAGTTTGAAGAAAATTAGGTCAGTAATTTTACATGCATGAGCGCATCCCACGAGACTGAGCAGAGGTAGAGATGCTGTCATTTGCTTTGGAGGCATGGGAGGCATAAACAGCCGTTCTTTTGTCGTCTGTTATTTCTACAAATGACTAATTATGGAATTGCTCAATCAAATCAATAGGGGTTTTGTGATTTACTTCCTAGGAAGCAGGACCAAGCCAGAAATGCTCACAAGCACATTGTGGGCATATTTCTCTGCTCCTCAGTGCTGCTAATGATAGTTGGTCTATACTTCGTGGTTTTATTATTCCTCCTGGCCCAGATTCACAAAGGTATTGATTAAAAGTCTCAGGGGGAAGCCATGTTAGTCTGTAACTTAAGTCATTCTTCTACAAAGGAATTTCACAGGCCAATTACAGAGAGAGAGAGGGGAATTGTCCTTCATATGCAAATTTGACACGGTTTCCCTGGGCCTGAACAAAGACATTAACTGGATGGCGCATTATAAAACCAGCCTTCCTTACATTGAACACCTCACTGACATCAAAAGCTAATGGGACACCTCTGGCCCACTCACTTAACCTCATTAGCACCCACACTACAATTGACAGGGACTTTTTTTTTACCTCTCCCTTCTTTTTCTGTTATAAATTCTGAGTCCTCCTTTTTTCTCCACTCAAACGCATCTGAAATAGTGGGTGTTGCCCACAAAACCTCATGACCCTATACATTTATTAGTCTCTAAGGCAGGGGTGGGCAATAATTTTTGGTGGGGGGCACGGCAAGATTTCAGAAAGTGGTCAAGGGCCGTACTTTTCTGTGGAAGGAATGTGGGCAGATGAAAATTTTAAAATGCCCACTTCTTCAGATGCTCGCAAAAATCAAACTAGCATGTCCACACTATGGGGAAGCCTTGAAATTAGTCCAAAGCAGGCTCTGTTAATGTGGATGCGCTACCTCAGACTTACAGCCCCAGGAAGCACTGGGGAGTAATTAGCTGGAATGAGTCTGGGGAGACGTTATTTAGAAATAGCAGCACCAGAGTGTCCACGCAACTGCTATTTTGAAATAACCATTTCGAAATTAGCATTATTCCTCGAGGAAAGCAGGAGTACGGATTTCGAAATAACCAGTTATTTTGAAACAACGGGCTTGGTCGTGTGGATGCTCCACTTATTAATGTGACCTCAGGGGGGTTATTTTGAACTAAAGCACTAGTGGTGACACAGGACCACTCGTCGTTTTTAAAGGTACTGGCGAAAGTTAGGAGCTTTTGGGTATGTGGCCCATTGTGTTTGCGGGCTCCTGGTGGCACTGCAATTCCTGCCGTTCCTTCATTTGGAGGGGTTGGACTTTGCAATGTGAACAATGATCCTTGAACATGTTTTTTCCCCCCTAGTTATTAGCTGAACAGAACAGCAGGCTGTTAGCTACCGTGGACCAGCCACTGGGAAGGGGGACTTGGAAGACATTCTCAGAAGCTAGGATGGGTGGGAATGGTGTCCCTGGCCTCTGTTAGAAGCTGGGAATGGGCAACAGCCTACAGGGGAGGGATCACTTGATGATGCCCTGTTCTGTTCACTCCCTTTGGGGCACCTGGCCACTGTCGGTGGACAGGACACTGGGCTAGATGGGCCTTTGGTCTGACCCAGTCTGGCCCATCTGATGTTCTTATTAAAACAGCGGGTTCCATATGAAGGAGCAGGCCCTTTCACAGATGGCGTGCTCAGACACACGGATTTGACAGGCTGTCCTGAAGGCAATGGGACTAGGTAGCAGACCAGGCAACCCATAGGACAGACGGCAGTACCAGCCCTGGGTCCTGTGCTTTTGTGGGGATCTGACCTTCATGGGGAGGCGAGGTCCAGGGCAGACGGGGAGGGGGGTGGGATTAGCCAGGGGCCTGGCACAGACACCAGCAGTGGGATGGGGACGGGCCACTTGCTGTAGTCGCTTGGGAGAGGGGGTGGAAGCTGAAAAGAGGTGGGGAAGAGGCAGGGCTTGGTCAAAGATGTGCAATAGGGGAAGGGATTGTCCTAGGCCTGGCATCTTTCTAGAGCTGTCCCTGGTTACTTCATTGTGTCCAGCAGAAGTATGAGCACTATTCTTATAACTGCCCATAATGATCGTGGGCCAGCTCTCAACTGCTTCTTTATAATGGGAAGTGTGGTGACACAAATTCTTTCTGTACTAGGGATACCCAACAGTATGGATTGTGAAGGGCGCAGAATTAACACCACCTATTGGTAGAAGTAGGATTTGAACTCTTGGCTCCCAGCCCTGTTCCTTTTCCTTTAGGCTAAAAAGGAAGTGGAGGAAAATCTATTTTGGATATGTCCCATCCATCGAGAGGACCACTCTGGTCTCTGTGTCTGCTTCAGGAAGCTTATTAAGGCATGAGAAGCCACGTTTAGTGTAGGTGGACTATAACGAGATTTTAACAGCAAGACTCTAACGAGTTCTGTGGTGCAAATGCAAACAGTCATTATCTGTACCTTATAAGTTGACCAAACCTCAATGAATTTTCAGGGGAACAAAAAGAGACATATTTCTCATCCCAGGGTTACTACCTAACTTGGTTTCAAGTCTTTGTTACAAACCAGGGAGGCATTATTAACACTCTTAAAAATAAACCAGAACAAACTGGGTTAATATTGACAAAACCATCTGTCTCCCGCCTGCCCCCTCCTCCCCCCATTATCAGAAATGGCAAAACCATTTGTGCTGATTTTTTTTAAACCGCACAGAAGCAGAAACCAAACAATTAATGCTGGAGTGCAAAAGTGTAAAGTTTATCAATGTTAGAAGCAATTGAAATTAGGGGATTATAATGGGATGTGATAGGCAATCATTTATTTAACAAAATGCTGCATTTTCCTGATTCTAGGAAGGCCTGGGTTTTTCTGTATCCTCACAAAAGAGACTTCCTATCCTTTTCCTTCCAAGGATTTCATTACTTCATGTGGAGTCTTGTGCATCTAGAATCTGCAGTCACGGTACCAGGGCAATTATCTATGAATAATACATCGCCACATCACATAAACTTCAGCAATGATTTCTTGAGGGAATGAAAGATGGAAGTACTTACCAGCTGTTTAGGTCAGGCAATACATTGATAACTAATTTATTTTAATCTTGTGTTTAATAAAATATCCAATTCATTCATCGCTAGCGTCAGCCACCGCACTACGCCGCAGCAAAATGGGAACATGAACTGAAGTTCCCAAATTGTCATAACATTCCTCATTTCAGCTGTGAGGCAGTACAATTAAGATGGAGCACGAAGGGGGGGGGATTTGGCACCTTGTACTGTGTTGCAGGAGAAACTCTTCTAAGTTCAGGCTTCTCCACAAGAACTTTGGGGAGATGATTGTATGACAGCAGCCACCGTTGGGTCCACTACTGAACAATCACCAGGGAACTGGCCTAATTAGCGGACTCCTCCACTTCATTCACTGATTGAATGGGTTTTCCAGCTGGTGGAGCTGAGACAGGGAACAAACCAGCAGGTTACGTAGACTCCCTTGTGCCTCACAGGTTCAGATCTTGGCAGGGCTAAATCAGAGCTTTATCTCTCTGAATCACAGAATCATAGAACACTAGAACTGGAAGGGACCTTGATAGGTCATCAAGTCCAGTCCCCTGCCCTCACGGCAGGACCAAGCACCGTCTAAATCATTCCTGATAGATGTCTGTCCAACCTGCTCTTTAATATCTCCAGTGAGGGAGATTCCACAACCTCCCCAGGCAATTTATTCCATTGCTTAACCACCCTGACAGGTAGAAAGTTTTTCCAAATGTCCAACCTAAACCTCCCTTGCTGCAGTTTAAGCCCATTGCTTCTTGTTCTATCTTCAGAGGCCAAGATGAACAAGTTTTCTCCCTCCTCCTTATGACACCCTTTTAGAGACCTGAAAACTGCTATCATGTCCCCCCTCAGTCTTCTCCTTTCCAAACTAAACAAGCCCAATTCTCAGTCTTCCCTCACAGCTCATGTTTTCTAGACCTTTAATCATTCTTGTTGCTCTTCTCTGGGTCTGAAGTAACTCAAGGATATAGTAAATATTATTTATGCCGTTGATTAAGTCCATGGTAAGAGTTTTAAAAATGTAGATTCAATGTTTGCCCTATAAACTTCAAAAAGTTCACAGCATCTCTTCTGTCTACTGTCTTTTGCTGCCGTCTCAAGAGGCCTACATGTCAGGAGTGTGTGTGCGTCTTTCTCTGTCCCTCACTTCACCCCCAAGATGTTCAAATGTGGTGACTGATTTTCCCACTGAGAGACACCACCAAGTGGTTTGATCTTTCAGAAGTGACCAGTGTCCATGCTTTGGAGATGTAGTTCTCTTAAGGTGTCTCAGTCTGTTCTCCCCACCCTCAATGAGCAGTTAATCACTTATGAAAGTCATGGTCGTGTTTTTAAATACCGACTTGGAGTGCAACTTGCAGACAGATTTACTGAGAAGAAATGCTTTTTCTTTTTCAATTGAAAAGAAAATCAAAACCAAGAATGCTGGGAACTGAGAATTCTACCAACTGACTCAGGCTTTCTAAAGAACTTGTTTTACGTGAGTCATAATTTCATGATGGGAAAAATGTTAACGGAAAGCAATGGCTTTTTTATGTACTTCTGCCTGTTTCTAATTATTTAGTTAGGCTCATTAAAAATAAATCATTGCTTAAAACTTGACAGCCCTCGGGTTCCACTGAGGTTTGGAGCTGTGGTTGCAAGTGAGCGTCAGAATTAATTATTATTTATTTGTATCGCTAGAGTCCCTAGCAGTCTTAGTCATGTACCCGGACCCCACAATGCAGAGCACTGAACAAATACAGGGCCAAACATAGAGCGACTGTCCCCAGAAGAGTTTAAAATCTAGAGCCTAGCATTGTCAGATGGGTGTTAGGGTTGATACTCAGTTGACTAAATGCCTTTAAAATCTGGCATCTACCCCAAGAGTTCACACTCAGCTCTGTGCGCTCTATTCTCGTCCACAAGGCTAGAGGTGTTGTGTTATCAAATGTGCCATAATGTAGGGAGAGCTGCCTTGGGTTGGACATTTGTAGATTTCAAAGCCTGAAGGGACTACTGTGATCTTCCATTCCGACCTGTATAACGCAGGCCATCCAATGTTTCCACACTGGTTCCTGGAGCTGGTCTTTGAGGAAAAATAGATCCCATGTTGATTTAAAAATGGGCAGGGATGGAGAGTCCTCCATGATCCTTGCTAAATTGTTCTCACAATTAATTACTCTCATTGTTAAGTGATAGAAATGTAGCCGTGTTAGTCTGGTGTAGCACTTGAAAGGGAATCCTCTGAACTGTCATTCATGCTAAAATTCAACACTCTACACGTCGGTCTCAAAGACGCTAACTATTTTACCCATTACAAAGATAGCTTCCCCAATTATCACCTCTAATACCATTAGCTCACAGACATTTACCTCCCCGCATCCCCTTCTGTTCTGAAATGTGATTTGTCCTTTTCATATATGTTCATTTTTTTAATTGTATCCTTTGGTATATATGGTTGTGACTATTTTCTTCCACTATTTGATCTGAGGAAGTGGGTCTGGCCCACGAAAGCTCATCATCTAATAAACCATCTTGTTAGTCTTTAAAGTGCTACATAGTCCTCTATTTTGTCTCATTGTTAAAATTGTACACCGCCTTTCCAGTTTGATTTTGTCTGGCTTCAGCTTCCAGATATCGGCTTCTGTTGTATCTTTCTCTGCTACATTATTAAATATTTGCCCCCCCTCCCAGACACACACACACACACACACACACACACACACAGACAGACAGACTGCAATCTCTGTTAAAATAAGCAGATTGGGCACTTTGAGTCTATCAATAGATTCCTATTACACATTTTTGCCTCATCCACTTTGCGTACCAGGTAGAGCTGGTTAGAAAGTTTCACTTGAAAAGTTACTTGGATTAAAAATGGCATTTTCAATCCTATGAACATTTTACATGGCTCAAAATTTTATGTCTCTCTTAGAAACTGTTTTTTTAAATTCCATTTTGATTTAATTTTTTCCTACCCAATATTTGATTTTTGGTTTTGTTCCCCCTTTGCCTCATCTCCATCGGTGAAAGGGAGAGAGGGAAGGGAAAGAAAACAAGAAAAAAAATCCTCAAAACCAAAGAAATGTTCATTCCAGCTCCCTTCAATGAGAATCTAAAAGAAAAAAATATGGGATTTCCAATTTTTTTTTCAATTTCAAATTGTTTCATCAACATAATGGGAAAACACATGGGAAAAAAAAAATCAAACTAATCCCAAAGTTTTCATTTTTCTTGAATTTGTTTTCATAAACAATAAAGTCCATTTTCCTGCCAGTCCTACCAAAAGCTTTGTTTTCCTTTTACCACATGAATGAACCAATGAAATAAACACAGCGGTAATGTATTTGCCAAGCAATCTCTAGCTTACTACGGTAGGGGAAAAGTCTCTGCTTCCAGGATGACTAGTAACTAGCCCATGAGTAGTGCAAAAATCTTGCGGCCAGCAGCCAGAATCAGGACCAATGTTTTGTAAAGGTTACTTTGTGATACACAGCAATGGTCCAGGCCCACTGTGATAGGTGCCTGGATTTCAGCCTATCCCAGAAGCCAGCTGAGGAAGTGGCTACGCCCATCACAAATGTGGCCATGTATTCCACCATGCCCAATTATCCAGTGGTACCGTGACAAGACATAATGAATATACATTAGCTAGATGGGCAGTGAATTAGACTTTCACAGATCCTAGAATTAGAAGAGACCTAGACTGGCTCTTGGGGTACCTCTGATCTCCAAAGAGAAGTCTTCTTTCTTGTGGTAGCTCGGGGTCAGCTCCCCGACACTACCAGCCTGTCATACATACAAGAACTCTCCTCTTGGGCTCTGACTTACAGGTTAACTACAGGTGCACCCCAGTCCCTGTGCCCAGTTGTAGCCCCTAACTACTCATAGAGGTCCTAGAGAGTCTTTACCCAAAAGGACAGAGTACCCCAATTTACCAGTTTAACATTAAACCACAGCTCCCATAACACACACAGCACTTGCAAGCATATATTGTGACACAAAAGCAAGTTTATTTAGGGACTAGAGGTTGAACTGGAAACAAGAGAAGGTGGTAGAAATAAGTGATGCAAAAAAAAAAAAAATCATCGCATACACGCTTCAGTCTACATATACTAATAATTAATTTTCCTGTCATATAAAGTAGATTTCCCCCCGAAGTTCAGTCGTCTATTAAGCTGGCCGAACCAGGGTCCAACCATTAATGAAAGCACCACCAAGGGATTTATCAGTGAATGGATACAGAATATCCTTCTCCTCACTTCGTTATACAAGTTGAACCAATGTAGTCTGGGACTGAACCAGAGAATATGCTGGACCACAGAAGCTCAAGATTGTTTCCCAATACAGACACTGCTTGCTGGGCTCTTAGAAGACATTTTGGGGTAAATTAGAGCTAAATAACAACACAGAAACTGAGAGCCAGGACTGGTGGCTGCAAACAAACTTTATGGGACTATGGAAAACTTGGCCACATCCACGCTAAGTGGACATCCGGTTAACTCAAATCATGCCGGACCACGGATGTTGCCGGACCAGAGTGCCAGCCTAGAGAGGTCAACCTGTACTAAAAACAACCTTTTCTTTCTATTCACAGGTAGATCAAACCCCTATCTTGTTATAAGGTTTCTCTTTTTACCTTTAAAGGGTTTTGACAATTGTCATTGGCTCTGATGTTTTCCCATTCAGAACCTAAACAATCAATCCTTGTATGACATCACCATCCAAACAGGGTAGGGTGACACCATCCCCTGTCCCAAATGGGCTGTTACCAAGACATCCTGGTAACTCCAGGGCATTTACTGCATGTCCCTCAAGCAGCAGGGTCCTAATTGTGAGTCGTGACCCACAAATGGCTGTACCATCTGCAGATGGAGTCATGGGCATCCCTAGCGCGTAGAGGACATTGTTTTGCTCTGCACAGAGTGATCTCACGGATAAGGTGAATGAGGTCATGATGCACAAAGGAAGTACAACATGACTTCACCCGCTCCGTGCATACGTGATCATGCTCTGCAGAGGATGACTTTTTGTAGAACAAAATGGCACACTCAATGCGGCATGACTTCATACGCACAGAATGCATGGGGTCAGGAAGTGGTGAGGATGCCATTTTGCTCTTCCAAACGTATCCTCTGTATTGTCTGAGGTCCTAAGAGCAACTAAGTTCATTAAAATGAGGCGGGGCCTGCAACAATTTGGAAGCCCTTCCCCTAAGCATCTTTCAAGTACCTCAAACCTAAATATTACCCATTCATACATCATTCATGCACTAGGAATCTTGACAAGTTGTGAGCTTTCTATAGGTCCTTTACAGGTCACTGACAATGGAAATGCATCCAGCAAAATATGTGTTTGGTATAATGGGTTTGCAAGTCAAAAAGGGTTTGCAAAGAATAAGGGACCCTCTTCTCAAGGGTTCCGCCGGGCCGTTAGATCATCCAGGCCATCAAATTTCACAAGCGGCTCCTGTACTGAGCCTAACGATGCATTTTCCTGAAGCTATTTCTCTCTCTCTCTCGCTCTTTTTCTATCACCTCCTTAGGGCTCCACATTGGCACAAGAGTCTGTCCTTGGTGTTCCCAGGTAGGTCTGGCCTCTCTCTGTTGTTAACAGAAGATGAGATTCTGATCCACATTACACACGCGTGGAATAAAGAGAATCAACCTCCATTTTATGGTCCGTGAAAGGTGACCTCTTGCCACTGCATGGCCACCGTCACATCCCCACTGGGCAGCTAGGAAGGACGGGGGAGGAGGATGGGTAGGACCATGGTTCTATGCTCCAATACTCTGGCCCGGCCAACGTCACTGGAGCATCAGAGAGGGCTTGGTTGTAGTTTGATCCCGGTATAACCCAGCAGCTAATTATTTCCCCAGAGTGAGGGACAGCTCAGCATGAAGATGAGGTTAGTGTCTTCCCCAGCAACGTGCTGTTCAAAAAATTATGGGCCGATGCATGACGCTGAATGTGAAATTAATCCTCCGAGTAATGAACTCTGGAGCAGCTGCGAATTTACCAGGAGGGAAATGATATATGGGATTTCTTACATATGAGGGAGGATTATTATCTTTCTTATGCAACTGGAAGAGACTTACAATCTATGGGCAAGTCAGTTACTAAACTCTGGCTGCCAGACGGGGAAAAAAACAACCACAATTTCTTTTAACGGTTGATTCTGAAGTAATATTTTGTTTTATGTGGAAGAAGCTCGTCCCACTCTGGGTCATTTCCATTTCCCATTAGCATTATTTATTATTTGTATTACCGTGCGCATGTAATCGCAGCCCTTGTGTATGTAATGTTCTCAGACACTATTTCTTAATGAGCACACTTCAAATCACAGGAGCTGATGTTGCAACCCTTCCTCCTGGGTCTAATCTGTGGTTATGCATGTAGCCAATGCCTGATTTACACGGAGTCTGATCCAAAGCTTGTGGGTGGAAGCGTGGCCTAGTAGGTAGAACACTGGAATAAGACCCAGGCGATCTATGTTGTATTCCTGGCTGTGCCTCAGGCCTGTTTGGTAATGGCATAGTAGGGTGTATTAGGAGAAGCATTGCCAGCAGAGCTCGGGAAGTGATTATTCCCCTTTATTCAGCACTGGTGAGGCCACATCTGGAGTAGCGTGTGCAGTTCTGGGCCCCCTATTACAGAAAGGATGTCGACGCATTGGAGAGGGTCCAGCAGAGGGGGATGAAAATGATGAAGGGGCTGAAGCACATGACCTACGAGGAGAGGCTGTGGGATTCGGACTGATTTAGTCTGCAGAAGAGAAGAGTGAGGGGGGATTTGGTAGCAGCCTTCAACTACCTGAAGGGGGTTCCAAAGAGGATGGAGAGAGGCTGTTCTCAGTGGGGGCAGATGGCAGACCAAGGAGCAATGGTCTCAAGCTGCAGTGGGGGAGGTCTAGGTTGGAGATCAGGAAAAACTCTTCCACTAGGAGGATGATGAAGCACTGGGATGGGTTCCCTAGGGAGGGGGTGGAATCTCCATCCCTAGAGGTTTTTAAGTCCCGGCTTGACAAAGCCCTGGCTGGGATGATTGAGTTGAGGTTGGTCCTGCTTTGGGCAGGGGGTTGGACTCGATGACTCCTGAGGTCTCTGCCAGCCCTGGGATTCTATGATTCTATGACGTGGAGAAAGTCACTATAGCACTCAGTGCTTCAGATTCTCTGTTGGTAAAACGGTAATAATGATGCAAACCTCCCTTTGAGAGCTAACAAATGTAGAGAAGGGTGTCTGGGCTCTCCATTCGCCTGATCATCCTGTCTCATGAGAGGAGACTAAAAGTGTGTCTCAGGCTCAAGCTACAGGGCTGTTTCATTGCTATGTAATTTGGAAGCCCTTCCCCTAAAGCATTCTTTCAGTTCAAGTACTTCATCCCCTAAATATTACCCACTCATCCATCATTCACGCACTAGGAATCTTGACAAGTTGTGAGCTTTCTGTAGATCCTTTACGGGTCACTGCCCATGGAAAGACATCCAGCAAGACACGTGTTTGGTGTCATGCGTTTGCCAGTTGAGTATGGTTTGCAAAGAACAAGGGACCCTCTACTCAAGGGTCCCGCCGGGCCGTTCGATCATCCAGGCTGACTCCTGTAGATTGAAATGTCATCAGCGACTCCTGTACTGAGCCTAACAATGCGTTTTCCTAACGATATTTATCTCTTGCTAGTTTTCCCAGCTTTGGGACCTGCTCACCACATGTGGCCCGAAAGCCTGCGAGTCAAGGTCAGCTGGCACAGGCCAGCCGGGGATGTCCATTTGCTGTGTAGACATGCCCACTGAGAGCTTGGCCTGTTTAGCTTAGTAACGTGAAGGCTGATCTCTCTGTCAACACAGAGGACGCAGAAGGGCCTACAGACAACTCCCCAGTCTGAAGCAAATATACTCACCAGGAACTCCACAGCACACCACGGAAACCCTAACCGAGGAACTTGCCCCTGCAACAAATCCTGCTGCTAACTCCGCCCACATATCAACGCCAACGACACCATCACAGGACCTAACCATGCCAGCCATACCATCAGGGGCTCATCCACTGCACAGCTACTAAGGTGATATCTGCCATCGTGTGCCAGCAATGCCCCTCTGCCATGGACACTGGCCAAACCAGACAGACTCTGCACAAACGAATACATGGACACAATTCAGGCATCGAGACGGGTAACACACATAAACCAGTGGGAGAACACTTCAGTCTCCCTGGTCACTGAGTAAGAAGATTTAAAAGTGGCCCTGCTTCCCCGAACACTCTTCAGAAACACACTTCAAAGAGACACCGCACAAACTTGACACTACCCATCTGAGTTTGAATAGAGACGGGGGATGGTCAGCTCACTCCAAAAGCAACTTTCCCACCACCACTTCCTCAGCTGTTAGGCCTGGGCCATATCCACCCTCACCGAGTTGGCCTCGTTATCGCTGGTCCTCCACTGGCTCAGGTAACTCTCTGCTTTTCATGTGCTAGTCTATTTATGCGTGTCTCTGTCATCCCCACTCCGGGCAACTGACGGAATGGTTCTTTGCCCATGAAAACTTATGTCCAACTGCATATGCTAATCTTTAAGGTGCCACAGGTCTCTTTTTTTTGTTTCTTTGTTTGTTTAAAAGAAATAGATCTACACTGCTACCCCTCTGATATCTGTTACATGAGTCTCCCACCATAGCCAGGACTGATCTGTTAAAAATGACATTCTAATGACTTACTGCAAAATGACCGAATGGTGATAGAATTTTGTAAAAATGAAAAAAAACCCAAATCAAGTCCCAGGCATATCTAGGCTTGCTCAAAATATGTTTCAAGAAGCCCATATGTGTGTGTCTTGGAAGGAATTTCATACCTATGTTTCTCACGAAAGCACCCTAGGTCATGACTTTTTTTATTTCTTTTTTCATTTGTTTTTTGTTTTTTTTCAATGCCCAATTTAGAGAAAGTCGGTGCAGATATTACACTGTTTTGAAAAGTACAGAAGAGTTTTACTAAAAGCAAAATATTGCCACTTTTACCCGTGAATTACCCAGTGAGCTGTGTGGATTATAGAAGACTAGAATTGGAAGGGACCTCAAGAGATCATCAAGTCCAGTCCCCTGCCCTCATGGCAGGACCAAGCACTGTCTAGACCAGTGGTCCCCAACACAGTGCCCGTGGGTGCCGTGGCGCTCGCCAGGGCATTTGTGCGCGCCCACCGAGTGACCAGGGCTGGCCCAAGCCATTCTTGCGCCCCGGGCGCGCGGCCCCATCCCCGGGAGTGCGGTGCATGCGCGGCAGCCCAAAGGTTGGGGACCACTGGTCTAGACCATCCCTGATAGATGTCTGTCCAACTGGCCCTTAAATATCTCCAGTACTGGAGAGTCCACAACCTCCCTAGGCAATTTATTCCAGTGTTTCACCATCCTGACAGGTAGGAAGTTTTTCCTAATGTCCAACCTAAACCTCCCTTGCTGGTTTAGGCCCATTGCTTCTGGTCCCCAGAGGTCAAGGAGAACAAATTTTCTCCCTCATCCTTGAAACACCCTTTTAGATACTTGAAAGCTGCTATTATGTCCCCTCTCACTCTTCTCTTTTAGTCAATGTTTGCTTTTAGAAGGCAAAAAAGGGGATGTCAGTGTGGTCTCTTGATCACCCCGAACCTTTAGGTGTGCGGCTGTTAGGAACGGAGTGCATTGAGGTGACAGCCCTAAGTCAAACATGTTAGAACCAGTAACTGCCAAGCCTGTGTACACGAGAGCCCCTTGAGTGTTCCCGGAATAGATGTTTTTTATTCCAGCCCAGCTCATTTAGCAAGACTAATGGATTTTTCTTATAACACCTGTTCTTGTTATCCAAGACCTCCGGAGCAACAGAGGCAGAGTTCTTGGTGGTTCTGGGACCTGACAAACATGCTTTGTTCCTGATCTCATAGAAGCAGATTTATTTTCCCTTGATCTGTACTGCCCTGTCTCATGTGCAATAGGTGTCCTTGAAACATGGCGGAGTCAAGTTTCACCTTTTCTTTTTCAGCTAAAACAAGTCCTTTAACGAACAGACTTCCTTCCAGCATCCGATAAGTGAGTCACAGTCACTCATATTTTTCTCTGCTGGAGAACTCTAATCGCACCAACTGATGGCTACGCCCCATGCGCCTTTGTAGCCAAGAAGGCTACTGGCATATTATGTTGCATTAGGAGGAGCATTGCCAGCAGATCTAGAAAAGTGATTATTCCCCTTTAGTCGGCTCTGGTGAGGCCACATCTGCAGTATTGTGTCCAGTTCTGAGCACCCCACTATAGAAAGGATGTGGACGCATTGCAGAGGGTCCAGCGGAGGGCAACCAAAATGATTAGGGGGCTGGAGCACATGACCTATGAGGAGAGGCTGAGGGATTTGGGTTTGTTTAGTCTCCAGAAGAGACGAGTGAGGGGGGATTTGATAGCAGCCTTCAACTTCCTGAAGGGAGGTTCCAAAGAGGATGGAGAGAGGCTGTGCAGTTCTCAGTGGTGACGGATGCAGAACAAGGAGCAATGGTCTCAAGTTGCAGTGGGGGAGGTCTAGGTTGGATGTTAGGAAAAACTATTTCACTAGGAGGGTGGGAAGCACTGGGATGGGTTCCCTAGGGAGGGGCTGGAATCTCCATCCCTAGAGGTGTTTAAGTCTCAGCTTGACAAAGCCCTGGCTGGGTTGATTTTGTTGGGATTGGTCCTGCCTTGGGCAGAGGGCTGGATTCAATGACGTCCTGAGGTCTCTTCCAGCTCTATGATTCTGTGAATAGCAAAATGTTCAAAAAAGGTTCAGAAAAGGGAAACAAAAATGATGAGGGGGTTGGAACAGATCCCATATGAAGAGAGATTAAAAAGACTTGGATTTTTTACCTTAGAAAAGAGGAGACTAAGGGGGGGGGAGAGAGATGATAGAGGTCTATACAATCATGACTGGTGTGGAAGAAGTGAATACGGAAAAACTATTTACTTGTTCCAATAATATAAGAACCAAATGAAATTAATAGGTAGCAGGTTTAAAACAAACAAATGGAAGTTTTTCTTCACTCAGTGCACAGTCAACCTGTGGAACTCCTTGCCAGAAGATGTTGTGAAAACTAGGACTTGGACAGGGTTCAAAAGAGTACTAGATAAATGCATGGAGGTTAGGTCCACCAATGACTATTAGCCAGGATGGGTAGGAATGGTGTCCCTAGCCTCTGTCAGAGGCAAGAAAAGGATGACAGGAGAGGGATCACGTGATGTTTACTTGTTGTATTCACTCCCTCTGGGGCATCTGGTATTGGCCACTGTTGACAGACAGGATACTGGACTAGATGGACAATTGGTCTGACCCAGTATGGCCGTTCTTATGTTCTAAAATATTACAGAGGTCAGATAAGTCTCCCAGACTGCTTCGCCTGAGGTTTTTTCCTTTTAAACAAGACCATGTACCAGTTTATAAACTTGTATCTTTTTCAGCGCAGACACGTGGTTCTATACCAAAGGTACGTTTCCTTTTAAGATATTGAGCGCTCTTTCTGAGACAGCTGATACTAAATCATCAGAGACCAAGCAATATAGCCTTCCTTTGCTGATGAGTAAGTTGAAAAGGGCCGTGTTTCTCTTCACACAGGCCCTAGCGGTTAAGAAGGACTCAGTGATAATTCATCTCTTTATATCCAGCTATTGGTCTTTTCAAAGTAAAGATGGCCAGCCAGGGAAATGCCTAGTGTTTAATCTATAAATCTCTGGCACAGAAGCATTTCACAAATTTGCCCCCAAGGCCTTTTGGTAGCATCTCAAATGCTTCCAGAAAAAATGGCACCTTTTCATGGCACTTTTGCCAAGCAAGTGTGGTGAGTTGTTATTTATCTCTGGGATTGTTGAATAGAAGCTTCTCTCATGTAGTTTACTTACAACACAAACGCCGTGATGTGTTCATCTGGTGGGATCTCACTTGTGAGGTCCCCCCAGTAATCCTCTGGAGGGGGGTTCCACGCGTCCTCCCCTTCCATAAATATCACTGAGTCCATGTCATGCAAAAGGCACTGCGCTGGCAATCTATCTACAGGTTGCACCTCCAGAAACTGAAACTCTGTGGTCCGGCAACACCCAGAAGGACCACAGATGTTCCAGGTTCAGAGGATCCTGGCATACGGGGCCATGAGCCTGGTGTTGTGCAGAGGGGGCATGATGCATGGCCCAGGTGGGCTGTGCATGTGAGGGTTAGGGTTGTGAGGGGAGTCAGAAGGTTTTGTGCAGGGGCAAGGTGGGAGGGACCATTCTTTGGGGAGCTACCGGGGGGGGGGGGGAGGAGGGCAGAAATGACCTTCCCTGGTCTTGGAAAATCCCTTATCTGGGACCAGTCAGGTCCTGAGGGTGCTGGACCAGGGAGGTCCGACCTGTAGCACTTTGTATAGTTCAAAGCAGGCATAAGTCACGGTGAAACAAGCTATGAAGATGTTCCTTTTCCCAGACACTGTGGAGCATTCTTTCACGTGCTTCCAAAACATGCAAGCTGTTTCATCATTGATAAACTCGCAGGGTGAAACCTCATAATTAGGGAAAATAAACACTGAAAGAGTTTGTCAGGATTTTCACAAAGCTGGTATGGGGTACTCTGCTATTTGGCTGAATTTACCACACAGAGAATTTAAAAACAGCTTAGCAATTTGGCGCGTTGCAGGAGTCAGTGTGTAAATGCATGACTTCTTTCTGACAGAAACCAGCACATACTTATTTTATTTTTCTTCATCTACGCACCAGCGGGGACACCCTAAAGACTCTGGTTTCTTATGGAGATGTAATTGTATGTACTGTGACAAAGCTCTCTCAGCCTGGTGGGTCCCAAGCTTTCAGGTGGATTGCTTGCCTCAGAGGTTCACAGCAGCCCTCAATTTAGACACCAACTTGTGGTTTGTTGAGCTCCTCTGATCATTGGCCAGCATAGGGAAAAGAGGGGAACCAAACTTCACCTTCTTTTTGGCCCCTCCAAGTGGAACAGCCTAGGACCAACCCCATTAGTAGATCCACTCTTTTTGATGCTGAAATGGGGAGTTGGTGATGAGGGGAACCTGAGTTGGCTGTCTACTTCCAGCCCAAGGACTCTGTGAAAGATTTGCAATGGTTTTTAATGATAGTTACAATCCATGGGCCATTTTGCTGTGGCTTTCCCTGGCACCTTCCTTACCTCAGGTTGTTCCTTCAGGTACCTGCTTGAACTTTCTCCTCCCCGACTCTCCACAACATCTTCTCTCCTCAGCTCCTACTCCCACATGCTGAAGAGAAGCCTTTTTAAACAAGTCTCAACTGGTTCTTAACTGGCTCCCGGGTGTTCTGATTAGTCTGGCTTCCTTGAGTCTGGAAGCCTCCTAATTGGTTCCAAATGTTTTAATTGGCCTGATTGCCCTCATTGATTCCAGCAAGTTCCTTTTCCTTCTGGATTAGCCTGGGCTAGTTCACCTTGGCCACAGGGACCAATTTAATCCAGGGCAAATATATTTCCCCTCTACTATTCTCCTGTAACCCTCTGGCCTGACTCTGTCATAGTATTGAGAAATTAGTTTGTCAGATGTTTCTTCAAAATGACAGATTTCATAGATCTTCACCACCATTACTCCTTCACTTTGGCTGCATTCCATTCCATTGTGCACCAAGTTCCCAGCAGAGCTCTCTCATCGGTATGGGTGCTTGGCTCCTTCTACTGGTTTCTGCACAAATTTGCCATCGAGGGAACACAAGTTTGCCACCCATTGTAACCAAGGGGAAAGGAGACCTCGTAGGGGGTGCAATATACATTTTGCAATGCAAAATAATTTGTGAGAGGTTCCAGTCTATCACAAATGACATCAGGCTGTCTGATTGGGCATTCTTTGTTTTTTTTTTTGACACCAGGGTCTAGACTGGTAGAATTGTAATAGTGGATTTATCCATTGAGGTTAGTTTTAATACGGGCAAATAATGTTAGTCCTCTCCCCAAAAAAGAAAATCCCAAAGCACCCGAAGTTGAGAAAATTGGGCTTTGTGTTTCTGATAACACAGAAACTGGGGTCATCAAATGAAATGAATAGGTAGCAGGTTTAAAATGGAAAATAAGGAAGCATTTCTTCACACAACATACAATCAACCTGTGGAACTCCTCGCCAGAGGACATTGTGAAGACTAGGACTTTCACAGGGTTCAAAAAAAGAACTAGATAAGTTCATGGAGGACAGCTCCATCAATGGCCTCTGCTGGCAGCCGGCCGGCTATACCATGTGAAAAGAGCTCCAGCCACAGAAGTATCAGCAAGACCACATGGTCGTGGCTGCAGTGGGGCGAGGTGGCCTGGACCTGAGTCGAAACGGTAAACCAGTTAATCATGCTCATTTGACTGATTAACGGTTTCAACGTCCCTAGTATAAACATTTAGAAAGTAGGGCCCTAGCTGGAATTTCTCCGCCTCTAATGCATGCCGTATCTGTCCATTTTCTTTGTGAGCAGTATGCAACATCCATTAAATAACCAGGGTCGAATCTCTCTCTTTGTGATAGTTGTCTGCAGAGAGAGAGACATGTTATGTTGTTCGGATGTGAAAACATAAACCTGAACAGAATGCTGGCATTTGTCTGCATGGCTATGTACCGGAAAGGATCTAGAGACAATTTTACCTCTGTGAATTTATCAGGACTTTTCTCTGCAATATCTCCCATCTTTGTCATTTTCACAGTCTCCACTCTGCACACCCTCTCAGAATTCTAACATCCAGCTGACAGTAATGAAACTCTTGGTGCAAGTCTAATGTCTTATGCTGGTCGCCCTGATACCAAGAGATGCATTCTGCCATCTCCCCAGGCATCATGCTGTCAACACTATAGTGATCTATCCAGGCAATGGCCCTGCATCATTTTTTGTAAGTCGTAGTGTGACACTGGCATGCCAGATGCCAGCTCCTGCCAGGATGGCTGACATTAGTGAAGAACTAACAAACCCGTCAATGGAGATCAGACCAGTTCTCTTGTATGTTACTTTAGCTCAAAATAGGTATTAGTCTAATGAGAGTGCATTTGGCCCATGTCTACACTAGGAAACTATTTTGAAATTAGTAAATTTGACTTAACTCCTGATTTAACAAAATCAAACCAGGGTGTCCACACTATGGGGAAGCCTCAAAATTAGTCCAAGGCAGGCTCCATTAATATGGACATGCTACTCAATTTAGAGCCCTGGGAAGCACTGGGGAGTAATTAGTTCGAATTACTCTGAGGACTAGTTATTTTGAATGCTAGTGGCACGTCCACACTAGCATTATTTCAAAATAACTATATCAGAATTAGCGTTACTCCTGGCCCTGGTCTGCATGTGGGCTTTCTTTTGAAATAAACCCCCGTGGGTTGAATGAATAAGCAGAGTGTCCACACTACAAAGCCCGTTATTTCAAAATAATGAGCCGGTTATTTCGAAATCTGTACTGCTTTCCTTGAGGAATAACGCTAATTTCAAAACAGTTATTTTGAAATAGTGGTAGTGTGGATGCTCCAGTGATGCTATTTTGAAATAACTACTCCCCAGGGTAATTTCAACTAATTACTCACTAGTGCTTCCTGCCTCTGACTAATTTCGAGGCTTCCCCATAGTGAGGACATACTATTTTGATGTTATTTCGGGAGTTAACATCAAACTCTCTGGGGCACCTGGTGCTGGCCACTGTCGGCAGACAGGCTACTGGGCTAGATGGACCTTTGGTCTGACCCAGTACGGCCGTTCTTTTGTTCTTATGAGTTATTAAATCAATTTTAGTTATTTCTAAATAGTTTGCTAATGTACACATGCCCCGATGAAAAACAGGAGTACAGGTTTCGAATTCTGCAGCCCATTAGTTTGAAATAACGGGATTGGTAGTGTGGACGTTCTGCTTATAAATGTGACGTGTGTGGGGGCTGATATTTCAAAATAAAGTGCTAGTGCAGACCGGGGGTTAGTGTTTAGAGTCTGTGAAATGCTTGCAAGTTGCTGTCTGCATGAATCTCACTTGTAATGTCAGCATTTCATGCTAGAAGAAAATGTGTACGTTTTACTTCATCACTGTGAGAATATTTGCTCTGAACCAAGGCATGGGAATCATCCCACATACCCATCCAGAATGACTATCAAAATCAAATGGGCTATCAATGAGCATCACCCTATAGAGGGCTGGTCATATCTTGGTAATGCTACCTAGAAGGAGGCTTGTCCTGGTAATTTGGAAGCTAAAGGCAGGAAATAAACAAGAGTTGCAGGAAAAGTTGCCATCGTTCCTCACAGTTTGACTCACAGGGCCGAGGGACACCTAACTGAAGCCAAATATCTCTAAGGGTTACCTCTGGGGTCTGCCCTGAAAGACACTTTGAACTGACAGATCTCTACAACTCTATCACTGTTAGGACTTAGATGACTCGTGTGTGTGAGTATATGTTTGCTTTCACCTGAAAACAACTCATTTCTTTTTTTCCACCTCTAGTTAATAAAACTTTTGATAGTTCAATGCCAGCCTGGACGCAGGAGTTGTCTGTGGTGTAAGATCTAGGGTACCAACTGATCTGAAGCAAGTGACTGGTCTCTTGGGAGAGTCAGAAAACTGAATGTGGGGCGATTGTTGGTGCAAGTGACCATGTCTCACTCAATCCAGGTTGTTAGCTTCAGTAAGGGAACTGTACAGACAACTATATACAAGAAACCCATGGATGACTGTACTTACCTCCACAGATCCTGTAGGCATCCCAGATACATCAGGCCTTCAAATACCATGGACAGGCTCCAAGGAGGAAATCTGACATGAACACTTTTGAACACCCTTAAAACTGCCTTCATCAAAGAAGGACATTACACCGGAGAAGTAGATTGTACCATGGAATGGGCCACCCAAGTAGCCTGAGAGAACCTACTTCAGTGCAGAAACCCCACCACCACCCATTGTACACTCCTACCTGTCACCTTCCACTCCATCTGAAACCCATCTGGGGTATCAGGGAACAAGTATAACCCATGCTGTTGGAGACAACATCCTGATTTTTCTTTTCTAAAAAACCTTCTCTTCTGGCCTTAAAACAATCCCTCAGCATCACTAAGCGCATCCTCAGAAGCAAGGTTCCCACAGATCAGGACATATCAACTCGAAGCAGCATGAAATCCTGCCAGAAGAACAGATGCAACACCTCCAGACATAGCTCCACTGCTAGGAGGAGCAATTATCTCCACAACACAATCCATGCAAGATCCATGGATTCTACCCATGCCTATCATGACAGGGGGTGCACCTCCTCCAGCGCATGAAATGCCCCCCAACAGCAGTGTCTCAAAGAAAACCCCACAGCGAAATGATAAAAGACAGCAGCACGGTCTCACCTGTGCTTGAATGTTTTTCACGAAGCGATTGCTGTGTGTCTGATGCATCAGTCCTCGTCCTCAAAGGACAACAGCTTCACAGCACATTCACAGCCTTCAAAGACATGAGCCTGGGAGATTACGTTGATACCTTTGCAAGGCATTAGGGCTGGTGGTCGCAACAGACACCCTGGTTTTTTGGCTCATTACACCAGTTTGGACTGTACTTCTCCTCTCTTCATTTTAGGTGATTTCTTCGACTGTTGCTAATCCCATAGTCCCACCCTGCATTTAGCATGACACTCCGGTTACCTGTCCAGAACTAAGAAAAGTTCTGTGACGCTTAAAGCTTGTCAGTCCCACCAGCAGAAGTTGGTCTAATAAAAGATATTACAGGTCGTACCCTCCCTAATCTGCGACTCTTTGGTCTGGCAATGTCTGTGGTCCGGCAGGACCCTGGAGGTTCCTTGGCCACAGAGCCCAAGGACAGGGAGGTCTGGCAGCGGGGCTGGGAGTGCAGCGGGAGGCAGGGTGTGTGGAATGGCCAGGAGCCCCTTGGCACAGTCCAGAAGCAGGCGGCAGCAGGGAGGGGAGGTGGGCTGGGTGGCCAAGGGCCGGGGACCTCCTCTGCTCTGGCAAATCCCCACATGTGGGACCGTCAGGTCCTGAGGTTGCCAGACCAGGGAAGTCCAACCTGTCTCACCCCTATTTTATCTCTCTCCCTTCCTTTCACTCTATTTTTCTCAGAATTAATTGGCCAAAGAGAATTTTCGTGCGAGGAGGGAAATATATCACAGAGGACATTTCAACATTTCCTGCTGAAATCACTTATCAAGTCTCTCAACCCACCCCCTAACAGAGGTGGGCAAAATATGGCCCGTGGGCCTGGTCTGGTGCCTACCACGGTCCCACGGCACCATAGGGCTGGCCGCAGCCCTGGGACTGGCTGTGGTCAGGAGGGGAGCATGGCCAGGTCTGCTGATGGACCTCAGGAAGCCCAGAGTCCAGCAGCAGAGGGACTGGAATTGACCTCCGTTGGTCTGGCCAACTTCCTGCTTCGGGACCGGTCAGGTCCCGAGGGAGTCAGACCAGGGAGGTCCAACCTGTACCTTGTTTTTCACAGCTTGGTCTTTACCTGTCTATTTACCTTACATTCCTGGATTGTGAGCTCCCTAGGAAAAGGACTGTTGTTTGTATGGTGCCTCGCAAAAACTGAAGCGTAATCACTCGGCGGCGTTCCATAAATACTGCTGTGCTAATAAATTCCTAACACCAATATCCTCCTCTCCTGAATATCAAACACAGTTTGAGCCTAGTGAATGAAGCTTTTCATTACTACTCCATGAACACAGGTTAATTACCTCCAGTATCTTTGTTTTAATCTAGTATTATATCTATAGTTTAATGCAAGAAGCAACGAGTTTCGGTGAGGCATGAAATAATTCTGTGAAGCTCTGGTTGAAATCGTACGCCTCTCTACCGATATCTGGATACAACATCATACTAACACGTCTTACCATTTCACTACAGGCATTTGCCAAAGTTTTAGGCAGAAGTTGTCAAAGAAACCCAGAGGAGTTAAGCACTCAAATCCTACTGCCTCTCTCTTTTAGGACCCTTTCCCATTAGCTAATGTTAACTGTTGAATTAATGATACTGGCATATGGGAATGTTTCCGTCAAGCACCGTTCCTGCTAGAGAAGATTCATAATTTAAAGAGAAAAGGCACTAAATAATGTGTGAAGAGGATATTAATGGAAAAGGATCCTTTTTCATATAGCAGTCCTTAACCCTGGATTATCTGTCAGTGGATCCATTGTTTGTCAGTGGATCTATTGTTCATCAGTGGATCTATTGTTCGTCACACTTGTACATTAGGGGGATCATCACTGGTGTAAACAATGGCTCAATTAATGTTGCAATACTGCCTGACGGTGGGCGGGTGGGGGAGAAAGTCAAAAAAGAAACCAGGCATCTGGAAGTTAAAGTTTTTTCACACCATACTTTTCACCTGGATATGCTAGACATTACTGGGGTGGGGGTGCCTTTTTGTCATTCAAGGGAGGCTCCCATTGAGAAATTTCTTGGCTGAATACTCTAATTTGGGGCATGCATTTTCCTTTCTAATGACCTCTGGGTAGAAGAGATACAAAGTGAGGTGCCACCTGAAGCTTGCTGTGCGATGATTAGTCAGCCTACCATCTCAAGATCCATCCACTGGCTGAGGAAGGTTTGGGGCCTGGGTGACGGTTTACTCCTGTGCAAATAGGACATACCGTTTTACCAAACAGATACTGGACCAAGCAAGAGAGGAGTGAGGTAAAGCAGACTTAGGGCTGCTCTTAATGACACTGGTTGGACTAAAGATGTGGATGAGGCTCACCCCCTAAATGCTGACTTCTTGTTGAACTTCTCCAGCCCTGACAGGCCCTCGGTGAACCAAGGAGAGGTGGCAGCTGGGGCCACATGGAGATTTATGCTGGCTTTACACCAGCCAGGAAATCTCCTGTTTCATGGTGGAGCAGCACAAAGGGGATGGAGCTAGAAACCACAATCTGGCCCTGAAGCTGAGCTGTGTGAACTGAAGCCGCTCTCCATCCAGAGAATGACCATCCGGGTGAGAAATCCGAGACAACAAGTAGCAACCAACTCAAAGGGAGATGACTGGAGCTTAGCTGGGGTCATGCAGGAGGCGTTTAATTGTGCCTGCAGGAAGCTGTTGAGAAGGCATTGTGGAGAAAGTGTATGGATCAAAAGTTAACCCACAATCACATTATCAAATCCTGCACTGCGTTATACATGAGTGAGGAGGTCTTCGTTCACCCTGAACTTGCACATTTTCTGACTTGTGACCTCTCTCTAGTGAGGAATCACAGATTCTCCCTGAGTCCCCACGTGACCCATACCCCTAGGGTCAGCTCCTCCTAACACTACATTCCTAATGAGCCTGAGAAAGTTTTTGAGGGGAGAGCACTTTGGATTTGGGACTCGATGTTCTACTCAATTGTACCAGTTTTAGGCCAGCACAGCTCCATTGAAGTCAGTAGATTCATAGCAGCATAAAACCAGTGGGGGGGGGGGGGGGGAGGGGAGAGTGGACAATGGAAGTCCTAACATGCTCTTTAGGAAGTGAAACATATTTTAATTCTATATTAGGTGCTAGTGTTCACAACTAAACAAATGGCAGCAGCATCCTAGTTTGTTTTGAAGAAACTTGTTTGTAGGTGAACACATTTTTTCAGGGTGTGGGAAGCAGGCGGTGAGGAGAAATTATCTGATCAGATTCCAGTTGCACACCCTTTTGTGTCACACTGAAACCTATTATGTCCAGAAAATCAGCGGGAAGGGATGGAAATCACCAATACAAAAGCATACATGAGAGATCTTTTTTTACAAACTACCACTGGGTTTTCAGGATCTGGTATCCATTTTTTTTTATATCACCGCCATTTTGGCTTCATGAATTACACCTATGCCACATACACTTACACCAAGTGTTCTAGACTGTTGTAATATCAAAGGTAACTCAACCAGTCTCCATTCGGACTCTGTAGCTATTTCTCATGCAACAGTTGAATTGGTTGTATGAAGGAATCTGAATAGATGGTGGCTTCCTGGGCCCAACCATTAAAGGTCTTCAACACCACCCAAACAATAACACAACTAGAACACACAATAACCTCTAACACACAACCGCCATGAGGGTAGGAGACTGGACTGGACAACCTCTCGAGATCCCTTCCAGTTCTAGTGTTCTGTGATTCTATGATCCTTTTAAATATAGTTTAGTTTTATCATTCAGAGTGGCGTCTACCGAGCCTCTGTGAAATACACTGCCTGTAACTGATGTGGAGGCTCAAACCGGAAAAGCGAGGTTGTCTTTTCTTGCGCCCTTCTCTTTAACAACTTCATGCTCAGTGGGAACATTTCAACAAAACGAGGTTACAATGGCATGGGCCACAAATAAAAGTACAATAGGAGCGAGATGTAGAAGGTGGTGCCAAAAGTTTTACAAGAGCAGTTCAGCTCTGTCATGAAGAGATAACTGATTACCTGACATCCCAGTGCCGATGTCCAACAAAATCATGGCAACGGAGATAAAGCCTGCAGTTTGCTGGCATCTGTCCTGGAATACATTTGCATCACATCAGCACACAAGTGGAAACCTGCTCGATGACGCCAAATGACAGCACTGAAAGGAAATAGAAAAACAAACTGAAACGGGGTCCAAGAATAGTGCCCGGGGTGGAGGGAAGGGGTAGGAGTTAACAGCTGCAGGAACAGATAGAACGTGTGCAGAATGAGGAGAGGTTAAGAAACCAGACCAAAGGAAAACTGCACCCCCAAGGTCACGGCAGGAAGGAAAGGGCAGGAGGGGACAGTGTTTTATACGTCAGCTGATATGGATGGGAGTCGTTTCTCAGCCGTGTTTAGAAGCAGTTTTGAGTGCAACACTGGGAACTGCATTTCTTGAATCTTTCTGCTTTTGAGAGCTACGTGTGTGGGGGCAGGGGGAGGAGGAATCAATTTTCCTCTGTTGTTCCAAGTGGCAACAAATGGGCCACACACCGTGCCCCACCCATTGGCGAATTTGCTCCAGTACAGATGAATCCCACCCAGTGCAAAGATGGCCCCATGGTTCATCCCCCTGGACCTCTGATGCAAGGAGCATTCAGAGGACAGCTCCACCCCAGGTGTTTCCCAAGGCTACAAAGTCCAGAGATTAGACAAATGTTTGGCTCTGTGTAGGTGTGTGCATGCGCATTCTCTCTGTGTGCTATCCCAGCTCTGCACACAGAACCGGCACTGTGGACCCTGATGGAACCACCCAGTGACCCGTTAAGATACGAAGGCACTAGGTCAGGTTTACTGCCCGACGAAGCACAGTCCTAGCTCCCCAGATCAATGTCTACACTTCGCTATCACATGGGTGCCCATGACGATGGATGCAGCTCAGCCAACGGCAGGACTTTCCACCATCTCCTTGGCTGGCTTACGACACTCCCTCTGAGATAGCTCTTTATATACCAATACACACAAATTAGGTATTGCCCCTTTAGCACCTATTTCCTTGTAGATGTTCATTTGCTTAAAACATCTCTGCTCATATCCTGACCCGGTCTTTAAGATGAGTCAGCACGTTCCCGTTATCGGTGGCACATGTGTTGGTTTCCGGGTGCAAGTTGTGTGCCTAGCATTTCCAAGGAGTGTACAATATCAACCCTGTTCTTGCCAGATTCTCTGAGCAGGTCCTGCTTCTAGCTCACAGCTTGGCTTTGCTTTAGGTCAGCAACGCCTTGACCGCTACATTAGCCCAGGCTTCAGGTCTCACATCAGGCCTCTGATACAAAGGCTTACGTTTTGGGCTTTCTTTCTACTATGCGCACTATCTAGGACATTGGGCAGTGCAATTAGAGCAGGCCCAGGGCTTCTCTAAGATTGGGCCTTGGAACCCACCCACAGCAGCGTGTGGGTTTCTGAGGAAACTTCCTGTGGGGGTATCATTCCCATAAGCTCCATTGTGGAGAGTTGATTTCAGGCCCTATTCCCACTGCTAGCTCTCCCACAAGCCTGAAGTGGTCCAGCAGGTAAGCTACTTGTACTCACCCTTCCACTACATGCTACACAACCCCTCTGAAGATGGGCATGGCAGGGGGTGGCTGGCTAGGAGCACACAGCAGCATGGCTCCTCCACAAAACCTGCTACTAAAAAGGCCAGAATGGGCCAGAGCTTGGGGGAAGGAGCATCTCCCTAATGATTGTCACATGGGGCTCCATGCTTTCCCAGAGATCTGAGCGGACCACTGCTCCTCTGCACCTGTTCATTCCCTGACAGCGTGGGAAGGCCGTTGTGATGCAGGGGACATTTCTGGGCATTATATCAAGCTGGAACTAGGAGGTAAATTCTGGACTCCTGCCTCTTAACTGAGCTGATGACTTGGGCAGAGTCTTCTAGGAGCAGCTGTACTATTTTTTTTTTTTCAAAAGAAGTTGCTACTTTCACTTGACTTTGACCATCACTCCTGTCATTCCTACTTATTGCTTCGTTTTCTCAAGGACGTGTCTCGTGTATCTCAAAGTCTGGTGTCATTTACTGCTTCCAGACCCTGGATGCAAGTCCTGACAGTGATTAGACAGTCACTGAATCTCCCAGACAGGAAACTGTGCCATGTTCCTTTCGTCTGGGAGGACAAACTCCTGCAGTTTAAACTCAACTTTAAATTCAGACAGAGGGGATTTCCTTAAATTAAAAAAAAAAAGTATAAAATAGCCTCTATGTTTGCTGAATACAGACACATGTCTGGTGCTAGCCACCACTGTAAATAAAGGAATTCTTAGCATTTGCAAAATTACTATCCAAATCTGTTTTCCTTTGAAAAAAAATTGGTAAAGGCATGTCCATAACATATTCCATCTGGAACGCTCTGGTTTGCCAACAGTAAATTTGGGATATCCAATAAAATGTGGAGAGGGCTATGATCTGATGTTGTCTATCAGTGCCATGTTGGGTCAGATATGAATTCCAAAGGGTCTTCATTTTCCGAAGTACTATGGCCCCATGTGTGGCTCCCATTGCTGTGTCCTCTTTAAAATCTGGTGAGTTACCCATGTGGGAGTTAAACACTTCTGAAAACTGTCCCTTTATTCCTCAAATTCAGCTATCAGTTCATTCAGCTTTGATAGGTGTCAAGGTTTGCTTTATTTTCCAGGGAATTCTTTGTACAATGCACTGAAGGTATCTACCATGGCTTAAAGTTCTCTCGCTATATGATGCTGATCTTCTCCTGATAGATACTTATTATTTCCAATGCTGTGCATTCAAGGGAGATAAAGATGCTTTTGTTAACATAAGAACAGCCATACTGGGTCAGACCAAAGGTCCATCCAGCCCAGTATCCTATCTGTCAACAGTGGCCAATGCCAGATGCCCCAGAAGGGGTGAACAGAACAGGCAATCATCAAGTGATCCCTCTCCTGTCATCCATTCCCAGCATCTGACAAACAGAAGCTAGGGACACCATTCCTACCCATCCTGAATAATAAGTATTGATGGACCAAATATCCCTGAATTTTATCCAGTTCTTTTTTTGAACCCTGTTAAAGTCCTGCTCTTCACGACATCCTGTGGTAAGGAGTTCCACAGATTGACTGTGCGCTGTATGAAGAAATAATTCCTTTTGTTAGTTTTAAACCTGCTCCCTATTCATTTCATTTGATGACCCCCTACTTCTTATATTATGGAAACAAGTAAATAACTTTTCCTTAGTCACTTTTTCCACACGAGTCATGATTTTATAGACCTCGATCATCGCTCCCCTTAGTCTCCTCTTTTCGAAGCTGAAAAGTCCCAGTCTTTTTAATCTCTCTTCATAGGGGACCTGTTCCAACTCCCTCATAATTTTAGTTGTCCTTCTCTGTACCTTTTCCAATGCCAAAGGTTGTTATAGGACAAAAGGACATATCTCTTGTCATGGACGTTGGCAGAAGTTTGCCTTTAACTTGACTGGGAGCAGGTTGAGTCCTTCATGACTGAAGTCGCTCCTTCCTAGTGGCAACTTTGAAGTCAGCCTCTCCAAATCCTTACTCGCATTAGTATGGTCTGATTAGGTGAGGAGGAGCCCCACTGAGCTGTTGCGTGAGCTCAGCTTCACTAGCGCAAATAAGGAGTAATTCCATTGATTCAGGTGCGCCTAGGATCTTACCCGGCTGCCTTCAGTGCATTTGCTCTTGTTTATAACGACAATTTGCATGAGGCGGGTTGAAGGATCAAACCCGTGATATTCCACACCCCACTGTTACTGTGCAGTGAGTTGCTGTTGTTAATAATGTCCCCAATTGAATTCTGGACCCTATTGTGCTACATCCGCTACAGACACATATTATTAAGGGACGGTTCTTACCCTGGAAGCTTTACAATCGAAACAGAGGAAACAGTGTGAGTAAAAAAAAAAAAAATCACCATCTACCATCGATGAAATGGGAAACTGAGGCACGGAGAGATTAAATCTCAGATCCTAGTGTTTAAGTAGCTAATTCCCTTTGACATAATGGAAGTTAGAAACTTAAAGAGCATCTGGGCCTAAATGACTTGCTGAAGATCATACAGGACATCTGTGTCCTGGGGAGAAGCTGACGCCAGCTTATCTATATCAGACACTCCAGGACTTTCATCTTTGCAGATCCCCACTGTGGTATACAGATGATTAAAAATGTCATTTTTAATCCACAATGACATTTGCCAATAACCACTTTTGAACACTCACACACTCAGAATTTGTCAACAAAGGGTATTAAAGGAAGTGATTTGGCAGAGGAGTTTGGCTTTAAAGCATGACTCAAATATGCATTTCTATACATCATTCTTTCGCAACAGCCATAAACAAGCTCAAAGACATGAAATGTAAACATGACTTACAGAATCTGTTATTATTTTGAATGCTTTTTTAACACTGAACCCGATGAAGTTTGACAAGTAGGTCGCATACACCTTGAAAATGTGAATCTTTTTTTTTTTTTCTAATTGCCTGTTTTAAGAATTTGGCAGGACACAACAGTGAGAGAAGCAACCCGGTGTAATTTAAAGGCACAACTGTGGGAGCAAATCTCTTACCTAGAAGCCATGGTAGATATCTGGCCTTACGCAATGACTGAAAAGGAATTCTATCACCATCCCGTTTAAAAGCATTGCATTCATTTTGTAGCACCTACCTTTCAAAGACACAGTTTCTCTGAGCCACAGTCATCACTGCAATTATCTTCTCCTAAATTACTGTGGTCTTGCACTCCAAAATGATGATGTAGTTTATCTTGAAGTTTGCAGGCCCACAACGCTCAACAGAAGTGAGTGGCATCCTCTCTCCCCACTACAAATCTTCTAGAACCCCAGGTTGTTAAGTAAAAATTACTCTGCACATTTAGTACAGACCTGTCAAGATCCCAGAGAACAATATAAACGATCCTTGTGTTTATAAGAGCTACAGCGCATTGTTTCAAAGGCAGAAAATATAAAGTCTTTTAAGAATCCATTTTCTTTCTCTCGGGTCCATGTGGGCACTTCTGCTAAGTTGTGATAAGAAATCAGACCAGCAGCATTTGACTGTGCTGCTCCCTTATTTGTTTATTTCGCTTGATGCCAGTTTCTTATGAGTAGCATGGAAAATGCCTCTGCTTTTTAAATAGCCTCAGAAAAAACTCATTGCCCATGTGTCACAGAATGGCAAGAGATTGGAGGCTACAGAAAAATTAATGGTGTATGTACAGTGGTGGAAACAGGATTGCCCAAGTTTATTACAGAACTTGCAAGGTCTAAGCCAAAGTTTTCAAACCATGGGTGGGAAAACCTTAGCCTGACTCTCAATGGGATTTGGGCTCCTGTCTCCTTAAGGCACATCTGAAAATCTCCCACTGACATCAGTGAGTAGGGGGTTTGGAATGGGTGCCATGTAATGAGAGATTAAAAAGACTGGGACTTTTCAGCTTAGAAAAGAGGAGACTGAGGGGGAATAAGATGGAGGTCTGTAAAATCATGACTGGTGTGGAGAAAGTGACTAAGGAAAAGATATTTACTTGTTCCTATCACATAAGAACTAGGGGTCACCAAATGAAATTAATAGGGAGCAGGTTTAAACCAAAGAAATTGAAGTATTTCTTCACACAATGCAGAGTCAATCTGTGGAACTCCTTGCCAGAGGATGTTTTGAAGACCAGGAATTTAACAGGGTTCAAAAGAGAACTGGATAAATTCAGGGATGTTAGGTCCATCAATACTTATTAGCCAGGATGGGTGAGAATGGTGTTCCTAGATTCTGTTTGTCAGAGGCTGGGAATGGGTGACAGGGGAAGGATCACTTGATGATTGCCTGTTCTGTTCATCCCTTCTGGGGCATCTGGCATTGGCCATGTCGGCAGACCGGATACTGGGCTAGATGGACCTATGGCCTGGCCCAGTATGGCTGTTCTTATGTAATGGTAGCTGCTGGGCACTCAGCATTTGTTAACACCAGGCCATGTTTAGTCGCCTGGAGATTGCTTTGGGGACTCATTTTGGAAAGGCTGGTCCTACTTTGCAAGCTAAAACCCATCCACCAGCAGTGCTAACCTCTCTGTAAAGACTGACCTTAAAAATATTAACATTCCCTTACTCCGGCGAGACAAGTGGAAGGAATGCACCTGTGGTCGGAATTGCAACCAATGGGAGCTGCAGTCACTGAAATCTGCAGAAGTGCAGGTAAATATAGCTAACCCTGGAAAACCACCGCTGTCGTTGGTGTGCTAGATGACCTTAGTCCCTGCTCTGTACCTCAGATTCTCCATCTGCGTTGAGGAGCACTGTCTAAGAGCTGGGTTTAATGGTTAATAAACAAACACTTTTTCACATTTATGGATGAGCACTATCAAGTTAGCCGCAGTTCAAAATCTTCTTGAGTCCCTGCCTCCAGTTCTGTAATATTTTCGTAGGATGCCCCTTCTGGCAGTGATATGGCATCTATTGCAGAGAAAATGACTTGCCAAAGGTCTAATCAGAGGTTGCTGGCAGAGCTGGGATCAAAGTTTAAATCTTGCAGTCGCTTTGTTCTTTGTGCTACACCAGTATGTCTCCACCCTGTCATGTATAGCAGTGGGTGAAACTTTTTGACTAAAACCATTTTTTCAGGAAAAAAAAAGGAGAGTCAGGTGGATGGGAATCTGCGAATCTTGGTCAGTTGTACCTCATTACATTGGCTGGAAAATAATCCTCTGAAATAAACATGTTTTGTTTCAATATTTTCATTTAAAAGGTCTTCTTCTTTCAATACACCAGTTCATTAAGGGTATATCTACACTAGGAAATTATTTTGACATAACTCATTTCGAAATAACTCCCGAAATAACTATTCTGAAATCAATGTTATTCTTCATGACAAGCAGCAGTTATTTCAAAATAACAAACCCGTTATTTCAAAATAATGGGCTTGGTGTTGTGGATGCTCACCTTGTTATTTCAAAATAAGGGCCTGTAGACTAGGGCTAAGAAATTTCCTTTGCTTCTGTTTTTATAAAAGTTAAAGAATGCTCAAAATCAAAATGAAAAGAAGCACGTAAACTTTTCAATTCAACCACATTTTGTTCAAATTGACTCAAAATTATAATATTTTTTAATTTGTGAAATTTAAATTGCCACAAACCAAAAAAAATCAATTATTTGTGCTGTGCTAGTAGTGACCCTCGGAGTGGTTTTAAAAAGCCATCAGCAAGACCACTTGTGAACAGTTGAAACTTATTGAAATTTAAAACAAAATATCTTGTTTACCCCTCCTTCTTCCAAAAAAACCTACACACCTATCTTTACCATTCTAGGTCAAGTGTTCTCTGTTAACCTTTAGACACACAATTCAGTTGGGCAGACTTAAAGTTATTGATGCCATTTTTAATTCTTTGGTAATACATATAAAGGATTATGAAAGTTTTTCCACTTCGCTTACAGGGGTTGCTAATCTGAAAAATCAGGCAAATGCTGGTGTAGACAATACTGCCTCCCAAGTCATGAGAGGAAATGCAAAGTGGTGAGAAAGTAGAACAAGAGCCACCAAGAGACGGTTTCTCAACATTTTTAAGTAGAGAAAATATGGTCAAAAATACCCCTGCCAAACACACAAAAGAAGGAAGAAATGCAAGATACTGCATCATTCAGAAAATATCCCCTCCCCCAACAATTCTGGCCTGACTGGCCTTTAGAGGTAGTTGTGGCCCAGTGAACATCGCTGCATGATGATGTTACATCATCTCATGGTGACATTGACTCCTGAGGACATGATGTGCTCATGAAGACATGACAATGAAGTGTCAGGTTGTCATGCCATGATTGTGTTGCTTTCCGTGATTCCATCTCATGTTAAATGTCACCGTTTCAGAGCTTTTGCGCAACCCGTTGTGCTTAGAGACCTTCTAGGCAAGTGATCTCAGAAATTAGCTCCATCTCTTTGAGGCCAAACCAGGGGTACCTTTCTCATATCATGATCTTGAACAGACTTTGTGTCTCATGGTCAGGGCTGTGCAGAAGAAACAGCAGCTGAGTGTGTGTGTGTAGATAGGTGCGGTTTCATTACTGCAAGTGACTGTACCATTTATTTTGTGCAAGGATCCTGAATGTTGTTAGCGGCTAAGGGTATCATGCTCAAATGAGGAGGCTAACGGCTGTATATGGGTGGTGATGATTAGAGATGTAAAGTAGGACTTAAGGCTAAGAACATGTATAAGTTAAAATAACTGTTCTGAGCCTACACGCACATTAAAAATGAAACCGACAAGAATCTATTTCAGGGGGTTGTAGGTCAGGTTACATATGCCCCATTCTGACTATTATGTCTGTAATACTCTTGCTCAGCTTCGTGGAGAAAGAATGAGCCAATTCAGAGTTTGATGTGAAGAAAATGGAATAATGATTTTAATCGATTCTAGTTATTCTGGTTCTTCATCTGCTGTCTAATGTAGTGTGACACGCCAGCTATCAGACACTGGAGGACAATGGATGTCCTTTGGAGAAAAGTGTTGAGCATATTTATAATTGGACATTTGTGAATAAAGGAGGCAACAGAGCACAGGAAGAGGGAAATATTCCAATAGTACAAGATTCTTAGCCAGGTGACTCTAGGACATTTCCTGAGAAAGGAGCATAAAAATTGCTGAAAAGATTTAAAGTTAGACATGGACCCCAACATAAAGTCCAGAAATGAACTCCAGAGCTGTATCCAAACTTCTTAACTCCATAGCAGCCAGGGCACGTCGATACTTTCTGGAAAGTTGACACTCCTCAGGTTGATCTTCTGATGCTCGATTTAGCGGGTCTAGTATAGACCCGTCAATCAAATGCTGAGGGAAGCCCCCGCCAGCTTGCAGTACTCCTCCTTTTGCGAGGAGTAAGGGAAATGCTCCTATCAGCCTCCTGCAGCATGGATGCCGCTAAAGCTCAGCCTCAGGTAAGTGGACTTCAGCGATGTATTTTACGTATCTGGAATTGCGTATCTTAAACCAACCTTCCTGGTCTTGTGTAGACCAGGCCCCTGAGTCCAATCCCTGGATCCAGATTCAATCCTTTGCAAACGTCAGTAGTTTTGGACTAGGTGTAGAAAAGGGAAAAGTCCAGCTCTGGAATGATGGTTTGAATCCAGGTATTTGTTTCTTGCATTTCTGAAAATGGAAATAAAAACTCTATACTGATTTAAGCTAAATCAATAGAAATAAGACTGCATTCTTCCTTTCTTCCTTTTTTTTTTGGAACTACTTTATTTGGAAACGTCTTTATTAGAAGAGGGAAGAACATTTCCTTCTTATTTAACAGCTAGTTAAACACCACTTAATGTAATCATTGGGCACTAGACCAATGCATCCCCATTAAGTCAGAATATTTGTGATCACTCTTGTAATTTAACTGTAATTCTCAATAGACCAACCTTCACTCCAGGAAAGAATAACTCTCTAAGGGCTTCTCTACACAATGGGGAAGATTGATGCCGCTGTAGTCGATCTTCTGAGGTTCGAATTAATGGCTCTAGTGAAGACCTGCTAATTCGAACCAAGAGGGTGCCCCTGTCAGTGCTGATAGTCCTGCTTCTCAGGAGGAGTAAGAGAAGACCTCCCACTGTGTGGATGGTGCCAAAATCTGATTTATGATACTTCAACTCCAGCTATGTAATGAATGTAGCTGATGTGGCATATCTTAAATCGACTTTCCCCTTTAGTGTAGACCAGGCATAAGACAGTGGTTCTCAACCCATGGGACACTTGAGGCCCAATCAACACACAGCTGCAGCCCATGTGACAGCCCCAAGGCCAAACAGGTGCTATATCTAGTGTGTGGATGCAAATCACAATAGTAAATAATCCCTAAGGACTGTTATACCTGCCAATTATATTGGATCTCTGTGTGAGAGGCTTCTTCACACCCTAGAGAAGTGGGAATACTACAGATAACAGCTTGGCCTTCTCTTCTACAAACAACAACACTAGTACTCCAGACTTAACACTAGACACACACATTGAAAAGAAATACTTGGATTCGACGCTACCTCCCTCCCTTCAACAACTCACAGCCAACTTCCCAACATGAGCTCTTAGACCTACCTCTACTGCACCTTCCCTCCTCTTTTTTATTTGCTGAAAGCAAAGATAAAATTATATCAAGCTGCAAATTTTATTTAGTTTATTACATTTATTTTAAAATATTTTTATCCCACCTCTCTATTTTTAAAATATCTGAGGCGGCTTAAAAAACATTTAAAACACAATAAATATTTATATAAAGTTAAAATACAGGCTCCCAAAAGGGGGGAAGGGGACATAAAACCTGCTAAAATACCTCAAGAGGAGGGAGACACACACACACACACACACACTAAACACCAATAAAAGCACGGGTAAAAATTCACAGTTCTTCATGATTTACAACTTGAAAGACCTGTTCACACAAGAAGAAACAGTGTGACATGTTTAACTCCAGTAGCTCACATACTTTAATGTATTTTAAAACCTTAGTGTAGACAAGGCAAGTTGTATTTTAGCAGGTTGCTTGGCTCCTGAGGTGCAAGTGTATGGCCTCGTCGACTCGTTGTAGGCTGGCATAACTGTGTCACTCGGGGATGGGAAAAGTCCACCTCCCTGAGTGGTGATGTAGCTATGGCCACTTAATCCACAGCATTGACACCATTAGATCAATGGAAGAATGCGTCCATGTAACCAGGGTCTGGTGTACACAGGAAAGTAGGTTGGTAAAACTATGTCCCTCAGGGGTATAAAGAATCCAAACACCTAAGAAATGCAGTTACATTGACCTAACTGCAGATATAAACAGCACTAGGTTGAAGAGCAAATTCTCCTGTAGACCTGGCTACCGCCTCTCGGGAAGGTGAAGTATCTGTGCTGAAGGCAAAGCCTTGCACTGGTGTAGGTAGCATCTTCCCAGAAGGGCTAGAGCAGGTTGGAGTGGAGAGCTTTCTGGGGAGGTGGTGTTCATCCAGCTGATGGAAAACCCTCTTCCAAAGGGCAAGGTGAGTCCACCCTCTGGGATTATGTCAGCATAGTTATGCTGCTATAGTTGACATAGTGTAATGATTGCTTCAGATTCATCGTGACCAAATAATGCATTAACATACAACTCTTCCTATCTACACTCAAGCTTATTTATATATTAAAATGTATACGTGACTTTTTAAAAAAAATACACTTTTATATCCTACTAGGGACAGGCCATTAGGGACACCCAAGGATCTCAAGATTAGAGTGTTAGATTTTCAAAAGTGTCTAAGGGATTAAGGGGGACAAGTTTCAATGACTTTCAGCAAGAGTTTTGCTCGTAAATCCCTTTGATACATTGGAATAATCTCTTCAAGATAGCTCTCTTGGGGAGGGGAGAGTCTTGGTTGATGGATTATTTTCCCCAACACAGCCATTAAAGAATTCCCTTCGGCAACCAATGGGAAATCCCATTTTATTCCCATTGAATTCTGTGGGATCTGGGCCAGAATAAACCCTTTTTGACTTCTAGGAGCACAGCTTGCGAACAGGAATTGCTAACAGGGAGTTTGGAGAGGGAGTTCTCCAGGTGAAAGAGGAGTAAAAACGGGACCCTTGTGGTAAGTGGCTGTCTGGAGTGTGTGTTTGTGTGTGGGGGAGTTATTTGCTGTGTGCTGAGCTTGTGTTTATCTGTTTGGTTGGTTTGTTTGTTTGTTTGCTTGAAGGAGCTTCTAAAAGGTTTGAAATCTAGAAGCCTCTGTTAATTGGCTAAGCCTCAGTCAGGAGGGGCTACCAGAGCTATATAAGCCTGTGACTCAGCGACCAGGAGCTTGAACAGGAATTGCTAACAGGAGTTTGGAGAGGGAGGTTAGAGGGGAGGTTAGAGGGCTCTAGTGACTTCTGGCCTTCTTTAAAACATAACTCTTATCATAATCTATATTCCAGAGGTTTAAAAGAATCCCAGTTTATACTTAAACTTCTTCATTAGAAAATGGAGACAGAAGCCCAGCAGCAGAGTGGGGCTATCCTGTTTATTGCGTCGAGTGTAACATGTATGATTACCTGCCCTGTGGGCGGGTGGCGTATGTGTGCACCCGTTGCAAGGAGCTCCTGACCCTCAGAGACCGAATTCGGGCTTTGGAGGCCAGGGTGGCTGAACTGGAGGAGCTAAGGGAGGTAGAGAGATATGTGGATGAGACTTTCTGGGACACTGTAGTACTGTCCCACCTCCAGTCTGAGAGCCCCAGTGCTCTTAAGGAGGATGAAAGTCTCAAGGGAACAGAGCATTCAATGGGAGCAGAGGAAACCATCCCGTAGTTGGGACCCTCCTCCCAGAGGATGTTGCGGTATCCTCTCGCACTGAGGATACCTCTGAGGGGAGGGAATGCCAGTTCGGAAGAGGCAGGTGTTAGTAGTGGGTGATTCGATCGTTAGAAACATAGATAGTTGGGTTTGTGATGACCGGGAGAACCGTATGGTCACTTGCCTGCCTGGTGCGAAGGTTGGATCTCTCGAGGCATCTAGATAGACTTATGTGTAGTGCTGGGAGGAGCCGGTGGTCGTGGTACATGTAGGTACCAATGACATAGGGAAGGGTAGGAGAGATGTCCTGGAGGCCAAATTTAGGCTGCTAGGAAAGAGACTGAAATCCAGGACCTCTATGGTGGCGTTCTCGGAAATGCTTCCAGTTCCACACGCAGGGCCAGGTAGGCAGGCAGAGATTCAGAATCTCAATGCGTGGATGAGACGATGGTGTAGGGAAGAGGGGTTTGGATTTATTAGGAACTGGGGACACTTTTGGGAGAGGGGGAGCCTATACAGGAAGGATGGGCTCCACCTAAACCAGGGTGGAACCAGACTGCTGGCACTAAACATTAAAAAGGCCGTAGAGCAGTTTTTAAACTGAGAGATGGGGAAAGCCGATTGGTGTGGAGATGCACGAATCGGAGGGAGACTTCTCTTAGAGGAGAATCCATTGATAGAGATTCTCTAAGCTGTAGTCAGAAAGAGAGGAGGGGAGAGGGCAAACCATGGGCCAGAGCAGACAAACAACCGCATACAAAGGAATCCAATGCATCAGGAAGGGCAGACAAATAAGCAGTGGCAAATTTTTAAAGTGCTTCTACACAAATGCTAGGAGTCTGACTAATAAGATGGGTGAACTAGAGTACCTAGTATTAAATGAGGAGATTGACATAATAGGCATCACTGAAACCTGGTGGAATGAGGAAAATCTGTGGACACAATCATACCGGGATATAAAATATATCGAAAGGATAGAGCAGGCCGGGTGGGTGGCGGAGTGGCACTGTATGTGAAAGATAATGTAGAATCAAATGAAATAAAAATATTAAATGAATCAACATGTTCAATAGAATCGCTATGGATAGTAATTCCATGCTCCAAAAATAAGAAATTAGCAGTAGGGATATATTACCGACCACCTGACCAGGACAGGGATACTGACATTGAAATGCTGAGGGAGATTAGAGAGGCTACCAAAACAAAGAACTCTATAATAATGGGGATTTTAATTACCCCCATATTGACTGGATACATGTCACCTCAGGAAGAGAAGGAGATAAAATTTCAATGGCTTAAATGACTGCTTCTTGGAGCAGCTGGTGCAGGAACCTACAAGGAGAGGCAATTCGATCTAGTCCTGAGTGGAGCGCAGGATCAGGTCCAGGAAATAACCGCACAGGACCGCTTGGGAATAGTGACCATAATATAATAACATTCAACATTCCTGTGGTGGGAAAAACACCTCAGCAGACCAGCACCCTGGCATTTAATTTCAAAAGGAATTACACAAAAATGAGGAGGTTAGTTAAACAGAAATTAAAAGGCACAGTGACTAGAGCCAAATCCTGCAAGCTGCATGGAAACTTTTAAAGACACCATAATAGAGGCCCAACTTAAATGTATACCCCAAATTAAAAAACATAGCAAGAGACCTAAAAAGAGTCACGTGGCTTAACCACCATGTAAAAGAAGCAGTGAGGACAAAAGGCATCTTTTAAGAAGTGGAAGTCAATCCTAGTGAGATAAATAGAAAGGAACATAAACACTGTCAAATCAAGTGTAAAAATGTAATAAGAAAAGCAAAAAAGATTTTGAGGAACAGCTAGCCAAAAACTCAAAAGAAATAACAAAATGTTTTTAAGTACATTAGAAGCAGGAAGCCTGCTAAAAAACCTGTGGGTCCCTAGACGATCGAACTATAAAAGGCGCAATCAAGGGCGATAAAGCCATTGCGGAGAAACTAAATGATTTCTTTGCTTCAGTCTTCACGGCTGAGGACGTTGGGAGATTCCCAAATCTGCACCGTCCTTTGTGGGTAATGAATCTGAGGAACTGTCCCGGATTGAAGTGTCATTAGAGGAGGTTTTGGAACAAATAGAAAAACTTAATGTTAACAAATCTCCGGGACCGGATGGCATTCATCAAGGGTTCTAAAAAGAACTCAAATGGGAAATTGCTGAACTATTATCTGTGGTTTGTAACCTATCCCTTAAATCGGCTTCCGTACCTAATGACTGGAAGGTAGCCAACGTGACACCAATATTTAAAAAGGGCTCTAGAGGCGATCCAATTACAGACCGGTAAGTCTAACTTCGGTACCTGGCAAATTAGTCGAAACAATAGTAAAGAATAAAATTGTGAAGCATGTAGAAGAACATAATTTGTTGGACAAAAGTCAACATGGTTTCTGTAAAGGAAATCCTGTCTTACTAATCTATTAGAGTTCTTTGAAGGGGTTAACAAACATGCGGACAAGGGGATCCAGTAGATATAGTATACTTAGATTTCCAGAAAGCCTTTGACAAGGTCCCTCACCAAAGGCTCTTGTGTAAATTACATGGCCATGGGATAAGAGGAAGGTCCTTTCTTGGATTGAGAACTGGTTAAAAGACAGGAAACAAAGGGTAGGAATAAATGGTAAATTTTCAGAATGGAGAGGGTAACTAGTGGTGTCCCCAAGGGTCAGTCCTAGGACCAATCCTGTTCAACTTATTCATAAATGATCTGGAGAAAGGGGTAAGCAGTGAGGTGGTAAAGTTTGCGGATGATACCAAACTGTTTAGGATAGTCAAGACAGAAGCAGACTGTAAGGGACTCCAAGAAGATCTCACCAAACTGAGTGATTGGGCAACAAAATGGCAAATGAAATTTAATGTGGATAAGTGTAAAGTAATGCACATCGGGAAAAATAACCCCAACTATCATTACAGTATGATGGGGATAATTTGGCTATGACAAATCAGGAAAGAGATCTTGGAGTTATCGTGGACAGTTCTCTGAAAACTTCCACACAGTGTGCAGCGGCCGTCAAAAGGCAAATAGGATGCTAGGTATTATTAAGAAAGGGATAGAAAATAAGACCCAGAATATCTTACTGCCCCTGTATAAAACTATGGTACGCCCACATCTTGAATACTGTGTACAGATGTGGTCTCCTCACCTCAAAAAGATATTTTGGCCTTGGAAAGGGTTCAGAAAAGGGCAACTAAAATGATTAGGGGTTTGGAACGGGTCCCATATGAGGAGAGGTTAAGCGACTGGGACTTTTCAGTTTAGAAAAGAGGAGACTGAGGGGATATGATAGAGGTCTATAAAATCATGAGTGGTGTGGAGGGCGGATAAAGAAAAGTTATTTATTAGTTCCTAAATAGAAGAACTAGAGGACACCAAATGAAATTAATGGGTAGCAGGTTTAAAACTAATAAAAGAAAGTTCTTCACACAGCGTGTAGTCAGCATGTGGAACTCCTTGCCAGAGGAGGCTGTGAAGGCTAGGACTATAACAGAGTTTAAAGAGAAGCTAGATAATTTCATGGAGGTTAGGTCCATAAAGGCTATTAGCCAGGGGATAAAATGGTGTCCTTGGCCTCTGTTTGACAGAGGCTGGAGAGGGATGGCAGGAGACAAAGCGCTTGATCATTGTCTTCGGTCCACCCCCCTCTGGGGCACCTGGTGCTGGCCACTGTCGGCAGACAGAATACTGGGCTAGATGGACCTTTGGTCTGACCCGGTACGGCTGTTCTTATGTTCTTATGTTCTTAAGGAAATGTCTGTCTGTCTCTTTCGGCAAATGGCACCTACCTGGCTATAGATGCATTACCTGCCAGTGATTACAGAGAAGCGTTTTCTTGTAAGTCATCTATAACAACAAACGCAGAATTTTAAGTCACCAACTTTTAAAAACTGTAACATATGTGCTTTCATGCATGAGCCCAATTTCCTCCTTTCACTTCTGTTCATTAATCGGTTCTAAAATATGTCATTAAAAAGGGAAGAGCATCAATCTACAGCATCAACTGATGATTTTGCTGCTTTAATAGCAGATATATATTCACAATTGCAAAATATTTCCTTGCTCTGGGCCGTGTTGATTTTTCTTTTTAAGATAATCCACTATTTTGTATGTTGCTTTTGCCGCCTCCAAGACACACCAGATAACACTGAAGACATTTAATTAATATGTACCACAGCATGACCTCAGCGGATAGAACATCTCCCCTAAAGGCGCAGAGTGGTAGGAGGTAATTAGAGCACTCCATGACATTTATTACTAATGCTCTTCCAGTGACATTTGCTGTTGATAGGCAGGGTATAACGTTTTCCATGGTTTGCTTTGACTTATGACGTTATCGGCTTTCCTCCCCAAAATAACTACCAATGATTTTGCTATCTACTGTACGTTAAAGCTGAAGATGAGGTAAGTGAGAGCCTAGCTCCATTGAAGTGAGTGGCTAAACTACCATTTACTTGAAGAGAGTCATGTTTTCACCCTCTATACAATGTGCTTTTGTGTGATATGGAGTGTGTTGTTCTTTCTGTTGCTATAAAACCCTCCATCTAGCCCTGTGAGATCCTTTAAAGTTGTGAATTTTTATAGAAAAGCTGTCACAATCGGAATGTCAGCTGGCTCAATGGACCAGGTGTATTTTTGGAGGTGTGTGTGTAGTGGGACGTTCTATGTTTGGCAGAAATATTTGTATGACAGACTGATCCAATAAAAACCCAGTCACTGTTTGAAGCTGCTCACAGGTAAGAAGTGTTGGAAACCTTGCGAGTGGACAGATGAAGATGCAGAGTATAGATGAGGTGGTCAACGGTTTGTGATACAAGCTTTGAGACTCCCTATCCCATAGCTGAAGCCTGGAGCGCTACATGGGGGTATGAGGAGTCTCCAGGAAATACCAATTGAGAATTTAAACCCTGCTTGGGATGGCTATTGGTTGGCTCCATCTCCTCCTTTCCTCCCCATGGAGGTCTAGGGCTACTGATGTTCTCCAAGGGAATTCCTCAGTGTTCCATCAGGCCTTCCCTCTCAGCGGCTGTTGGGAGGGTGCGTTGCCGTCTTGGCTGGTGCACGTTCAACATGCACTGTCGTTTTCACCCACCCCACCACAGTCAACTGGGCGCCTGGCTCCAGATTTGGATTAGGGTGGAGCATGAATGAGAGGAAACGAGCTGAAACAGCAGCTGGAGGAGACGGAGGCAATGCTGACAGACTGGGGAGACCAGTCTTCGACCGCTGCCTTTTTATTAAGAGCGCCTGCCCCCTGTTTCTTACATGAGTCTGGGGGCTCTGCTGGATCACCTGCTCTTTTTAAACAGCCACAACCCTTTCCTCCTCCCCACCCTGCCCTGGCTAGGAGATGGGGGCCACCTCTCTGAGGCTCTGTGGCTGGGATGCATGCCCACGCATACCTCACACCTGCCCTGTGACACGTTCATGTGATTGCAGGTGGATTCGAAAAGTAGGGTTGGTTAGGCTGAAAAAAGGGAGCCAAAAAGCAACTAAGGCCTGGAACCTGGCTGTAGAAACGATGGCTCTGCCTGACAAGGCCAGCTTTTTGAGCAATCCGCAGAAGGCCTTTGTATTGGGGCAGCCTCGATGTAAAGGGGAAGGTGCAACTGCCAGGATGTTTTCTGTCACGGAGGCCTTGATCAGTGGTGGGGAACAGCCTACTATGGGGCTTATTTTTTTACGGTGGTGGTCTATTTATGGCTTAATGCTGTGGATCAGCTACCAGTTTAGTATTGTTTCATTAGCAGTATTGCTTTATCTGATACAGGCAGTCCCCAACTTACGAAAGGGTTATGTTCCGAACACCTGGTCATAACTCGATTTGGTAGTAAGTTGGAAATACCCTTAAACGCACTGCCCTCGCTGTTCAAAAAACTTGACATACATGGTTCTCAACTCGAAAATATTACAGTGGGGTTAATGGGTCGTAAGTATGGAGGGTCGTAAGTTGATGTGTTCATAAGTCGGGGAGTGGCTGTAGTTTGCAGGCCCAATCTACCTGGAGACACTCTAAACTAGGTTCCTCCAGAAACCTGGCCCCCTTTTCTTCAGTTCCACTCATATTATGAATGTCCTATGAACAGTCGTCAATACTGGATGCTGAAATACTCTGCGGCCTTATGTTTCAGAAAGTACAAATTAACTTTAAAACCTACATTAAATGCCCTTTAGAAAACCTGGCTATCATTCTTAATGTTATTCTCCAGGAAAACTTTAAAATGGTTTTCCAAAAATCAAACAACTTACAGCATGAGAACTTCTGCACCCCCGTCATGCTGTCATTCTGCACTACTGTCCATAGGCACATATACTTTGGCTTTGTGATTTTCTAAAACAATTTCCTAATCTCCCAGCAAATCCCAAAGTGACACATGTGAAGGATTAGGCTAAGCAGAATCATCCATCTAAGTTGGCACCGTAGCAAGGTAGCTATCAGGTAGCTTCCAGCACCTAAGTAACTGTCACAAAGTAAAGAAAGTTTAAGGGCCTAATTGAAATCCACTGCAGTCAATGAGTGTCTCTGTGTTGACTCCAATGAGCTATGGATCAGCTTGCAAGCGAGAATGCTTTTAAAAATAAGTCTCAGGGAGGCAGCTGTGTTCATCTGTAATTTTAAAAACAATGAGTAGCCCTGTGGCACCATAGAAACTAACAAAAATATATATAGTATCATGGGCAAAACCCACTTCATCAGATGAGATGGACCGGAATAACAGAAACCCAGTATCAAAAGCTTCACAGGGATAGCCGAGTTAGTCTGTAACTGGAAAAACTTAAAACACAAGTAATAGTCTAGCAGCACCTTAAAGACTAACAAAACATGTAGATGTTATCATGAGCTAATGGGGCTAATTAAGTGGGCTGGACGTGCCTCATATTTCGCTTTTGATATCAATGAAGTGTTAAATGCAGGGAAGACTGTCTTTATAATGCAACCTCCTGTTAATATCTTTGTTCAAGCTCAGGGAAACTGTGTCGATTTTGTAGATGGATATCAATTCCACACACTCTCTCTGTAATTGGCTGGTGGAATTCCTTTGTAGAAGAATGGCTACTTTTAAATCCGTGACAGAGTGCAGGTCTGTTCTAAAAAATGGATTATTCTTCTCCTATTGGTGGAATGATGGCAGGGCCGGCCCACAATATTTTAGCACCTGAGGCAAGGAGCTCAAATGATGCCCCCATGCTCCCTCGCTTGGACCAAAACTTTGAAAGGTCTCAATTCTCTGGGTTTCTAGTGGCGCCCTCCCCAGTCTGGCACCTGGCAGCTGCCTCAGTTTGCCTCATGGTAAGGCCAGCCCTGAATGACGGTTATTGTAAGTGAGATTTTTTTCACAAAAATCAAACACCAGATTATTGCCTTAAAAAGGCATCTGGGAAAAGTCTTCACCACTGCAATTAGCATATTCTGTAGTTTCCTATAGCTAGGATTCAATTAGATTTCTAGATGTCAAAAGGCCATCCTGTCACCCAGATAAAGACTGAGATCTGGAATGTGTCATAATAACGTTTTCCAGTAGCACAGAGAAATGGGTTCTTATAATGCGAGAGACAGCTTAGGTCCGGTTCACATTCAAACTATGGGACATAATCTTTACCATGCATACAATTCCCTGTAAAAATTGCCACAGTCCATTCTGATGACAGTCAAGAAGATGTGTATGCTCTTGGCAGGCTGGAATTTCATGGAAGGGGCTGGAGGCTAGAAACTCGAGGCACTACTGCATTACAAACAAATATAAGAAGTATTTTTACCATTATTTTACACTTTTTTACATGACTGACTGTCCACATTAGTAATACATCCAGGCTTAGTAAGGAGAGTGGGCGAGGATATAATTTTTCCCATCCTGCATCAGGAAAAAACCCTGAGACCATTTGAAATGATCCCCCAAAATAAGAGAAACCACCCCGGAATAGCCATTAGCACTGGGGATATGGCACTCATCAAGGACATGTAAAACAACCCAGCATTAAGTCCTTCCTTCTCCTGATTCAAAGTAGAGACTAGAACCTGGGTCTCCCAAATCTCAGGTGTCCGTCTTCTCAACTGGGTTATTAACAGCAGGTGGAACCTCTCTAATCCAGCACCCTTGGGACGTGATCAGTGCCAAACCAGAGAATTTTCTGGATCGCGGGAGGTCAATATTGTCTAGCAGCAATACCAGTGCTGCCACTGCTTGCTGGGCTCTTAGAAGACATGTGGGGTAAATTAGAGCTAACAAACAGCACAGAACCCTGAGAGCCAGGACTGGTGGCTGTAAACAAACTTTCTGGGACTGTGGGAAACTTGGCCACATTTGCCCTAAGTGGACATCCAGCTAACTATAATCATGCCAGTCTAGAGAGATTCAATCAGTATTTGTGGCAGTGTTTCATTTTGATGAGAAATTCCATTCTGGACCTTCATAACGTTTCCTTGAAAAGTTTTGATTCAATTGGTATATTCCCCAAAAAAGTATTGGCTTTAACAAACCACTGTTTTCCATCAGAATAACAGTTAATAAAAAGAATTCCCAACCGACTCTTCCAGTAGCATAGAAATATCATCTTTTGTGGGAGGGGAGAGGAGGGAGGTTTCCCAGTCAAATGGAAGGATGAACTTGGGAAATTCCAAATGAAAAACTGAATATCTCAGCAGGGTTGCTTACTCCCAAGTGGGTTGTTCAGGCTCTCTTACATGTGAAATATTAAAATTAATAAACGGTTGGTGGAATAAAGGTATTGAGAATTAGAAACATCATTACAGCAGGAAAGCATGCCTTTTTGATGAAATACCTACCGTATCCTTGTATTTCCTTAATATTATTTTCAGTTAAAATGAAATCAAATTAGCAAAGATCATGCATGGAATATACAGGATTATCCCTACTGAGCACAATTCGGACAAATATTGCTCTATCCAGACATTCAAACACCCTGTCCAGAAGGCACTGTACAGTCTGTGGGATTTGGATTTAAATGACATGCCAAGAGATGTCGGTGTAAAAATACGGGTTAAAAAGACAAAAATAGAAGTGGTTCCTTTGTGCAAACTATTGCAATTACTTATACACGCTCATTTCACTCAACCTTCAGCGATGTGTTCCAATCACCGAAAACGTACACAAAGGCAAAGCAGTAGATTAGTTTCAGTTTTTAAGGCTATACATGATATACAATCTCCCCTGCCGTTAACAACTGCATTTTTACACCAAAGCTAAGAATTGGACACTTCCAGCCCACTTAGCCAGCCTCATTAGCACTGGTCCAACAATTGGCAGGTACTTTTTTTTGGTGGTTATAAATAACTTGGTTTCTGTTATTTCTACCCCAGCACACCATCTGATGAATTGGGTTTTGCCCATGAAAGCTCATGATTCTATTCTATATTTGTGTTAGTTTCCAAGGTGCCCCAGTACTGCTCATTGTTTTTAAAAGTTACAGACTAACAAGGCTCCCCCTGTGAGACTTTTATACATGATTTAGAATTATAATTCCTAAATCAAACTAAGAACGAGCAGCAAAAGCAGGGATAACGAGAGATGGCCAATAGAGCTGAGAATAGGGGTGTTCTGAATGCAGCTCTTTTGGCGAAGACAGGAGGCAATCTTTCATGTCTTAGAGCAGGTCTGGGCAAAATCCAGCCTACAGGCCAAATCCAGGCCACCAAGCCCTCGGATCTGGCCCACAGAGGAAGTGGGGAGCCCCAGACAGGCTCCCCTGCTTGGCCCTCAGCCCCACGCACCATGCAGAAACGTGGCTGCAGAGCTCAGTTTCTGTTTTGAAACTGGGCGGGGGGGTAAGTTTTAGGAGCTGCCATGCCCCCAGCACATTCCCATTGGCCGGTCTCTGGCAGAAACCAGCCAATGGGAGCTGCTTGTTAGAATAACAGGCAGCTAAGAAGAATCACGCCCCCTCTCCGGGGCTCAGTTATTTGTGAAGCACATGGCCAGGCAGGCTGGCTGGCTGGGAAACATTTTAAGCTCTGCAGGCAGGCAGGCTAGTTTGGCAGCTGGCAAGTAAGTCTCTGGGCCACAGCCTGCTTCTGGCAACCCCAGCCCTTTCCTGCCCCAACTCTCTGCCCCCTCCACTCAACATACTCAAACCCTCGGTCCCCCTCTTACACCCACACCCCCTCCCAGATCTGGCACCCCAATCTCCTGTCCCAATCACAATCCCCTCCTCCCCTAGGTCACATCCTAAACCCCTGCACTCCAGTCCCCTACCCTACTTCACAACCGCCTGCTTTATCCCAACTCCCTCCCAGACTCTAATCTCCCTCCTGCACCCCAGTCCCTTACCCCAAGCTCCCTTCTGCACCCAACCTCCATTCCAGACCCTGCATCTCCATTAATATCCTGGAAGAGTGCAGCCCTCGACCACTTTCCAAAATCTTGGAGTGGCCCCCTGTCAAAAATTGTTTCCCGTCCCTGACTTAGAGGCACAGTACATCTGCTTGCTGGCTTGTGTCCAGCTTGTGAAGTCCAGTAAGGGGCAGTGTGTTCTGAGAGAAGCTGAACCTATGATCACAGAGGAGCCTTGATTAGGGTGTGGGCCCTAGTCAGCAGGCGATCAGCAGCAAAGAGATGAAAACGGGAGTTTGAAAGGGGAATTTGGGGACAAGGTATGTACGTTTGTGAGTGTTTTTCTTCCCTCCTTTTATGACTGGATCTCAGGCCGGAAGGCTATGTCAGGCACAGCGACCCAAAGAATGGAAGAGACCGTGAAGATGATGGAAGCTGCAAGATGAACGTTATTCTGAAGAGGATACCTGAATGGCGCTTTATTTGGTGGACATGCCGCCCAACAGAATGGATAAAAGAGAAGACCTGAGGTTGGGAGATGCAACTAGAAATGACGAGCAAGTTTAGAAGGGGATTTGAGCAGATGATGGCGGGAAGGAGTGATGTGGCCGAAGGGAGAACAAGACTTGCTGATGAATGCTACACCAGAGAACTGGATGAAGAAAGTGGCCAGTGGAAGCAGGTGTCTATGAGAACCAGGCTGAGGAAGCTGAGGAACAGGTGTGCGGAATTGGAAAATGAAGAGGGAGCCCAGCAGGCAGTCAAAGAAGATGAGAGGGCAAGGACAAACTGAAGAGGAGCCAGTTCTGAGAGACAAGGGGAAGAGGCAAAAAAGATAACTAGTGTCCGGAGCTCCAGGAGGATGGAGGATGAGTCACACATGATTGCCATTGAGAACCAAAGATAAATAATTTGCAGCCAGAAAGAAAATAGATTGAAGACCTGAAAACTGCACAAGCATCCACAAGAGGGAGGTCTACATGACTGTGGACACCTCACCAAGAAGAGCAGACAGACAACAGAGCTGCTCAGAGAACAGGAATATGGCTCACTAGGATGCATCAAGGAAGATCCCTTCTGGCCTAAGTCTAAGTACTTGGTGTCCGCGGGCACTGTTCAAAAGCTCTGCAGTCATCACGAATGCTCCGGAGAGACGGCAAGTCTGATGATGTGCCCTGAGCTCAACATGAGAAGAATGCGAAATTTAGCTGAGGCAGGCCAGTGGGGACTAAAACTCCCAGGAGACACTGCAGCAGTTCAGGTGAGTATCGCACAGTTTTGAACTTATTTGGAAGGAAGCACTGAGATTGGAAATGTCAAAGGGCATTGACGTTTTTCACATGACACTTTCAGGTAAAATGCTTCTGATTTTGGGTTTTTGTCCCCCAGGAAAAACGGACACGGTCTGAAAATAAAATCATTTTCATCAAAAGAAAAAACAATTTTCTGTCACAAAGCAGTTGCCATGGAAAATATCCAACCAGCCCTAGTTGTACATATTCACACTGAGGTAGACATGAAAATTCCCAGTCAGGGATCCACATTGCACAATGCCCTGCATACTTATATAACAAAGAGTTGTGAGGCACTGAGATTTGAGAGTTAACAAATATGAATTACGTTTCCCAGAGCTTTTACATATTTTTTACATTTTAAAAAAATATAAAATGTCTCCTAGTGACAATTTGATGGGAGAGTCATTTTGGACCAACATTGCTTCCCTTTTTAAGTTAAGAAAACACACCGCAATATGACAATAGAGGACACATCATGGACTCTTACTGGATTCCACATGAGGTAAAAACAAACACCACGTTCCCTGGATGTTCCACATTTATTTCCAGAGCTCTCATTGAAGCCAGCCTGTATCCTGTGGCCCCCCGCTCCTGGAAACACAAGGCTAATACAGACTTGAGATGCTTATACTCAGCTTGTCATGGTTGGGCCTTGTATTAGATTTCCACTAAATTCAATTACACGGTGTTCTCCTGGCTGCCATGAGATGAATGGCAGGACGAAGATGAATGAACACAAGTGCTGAAATTGATTGATCCCAACATGCAGGCAGGTTGATTAAAGTGTCCAAAAGCAAAATGAGGAATCGTATTCAGCTGTAACTACGGGTTGCCTCTGCAATTAAATGCTGTTTTCAACAGATGCCATGAAAGAGCCGGAATCCTGTTGATTTTGAAAGAGGAAAAGTTGAGCCGTGCTACCATACTTAAATATGAAATGAACAAAGCTGAAATGTTTAATGTTAAATCCGTCATTTTACTGCCCTCTTTTGAATACCTGTTGACGACCCAAAATGTGTACTGCGAAAAATTAAAAACGCAAATGAAATGCAATTTTAGTCCTATGCTCTTTAAATGGGTTGAACCATCTCAGATGTCTTGAGGCAGTTCCTGGAAAGAATCTTTTCTCCAATCACATTACAACAAAAGAATCTTGAATATGATAAGCTCATTGATGGCCACACTCGACAGGGGTACCTCTGAAATAAATTACATCCTCTGACATCAACAAAAATGATTAAAGGCCCAGAAATCATTATCTGTGAGGGGAGACTGAAAGAAATTGGGTTTGTTAATCTGAAAAAGATAAGAGTGAGAGGCGACATGATGGCAGTTTTTCAAGTACCTAAAAGGGTGTTGTTAACAAGGAGGAGTGAGAAAAATTGTTCTCCTTAACTGCTGGTGATAGGACAAGAAGCTAACTGTCAGGGTGGTTAAACACTGGAATAAATTGCCTGGGGAGGTTGTGGAATCTCCATCACTGGAGATATTTAAGAACAGGTTAGATAGAGACCTACCAGGGATGATGTAGATGGTGCTTGGTCCTGCCATGAGGGTAGGGTGTTGGACTTGATGACCTCTCTACTCTAAGTCCCTTCCTGTTCCAGTATTCTATGATTCCATCTTCATGGGGGTTTGTGGGGTGTCAGTTACATACTGCATGCTAGCGGCATTGATTAATGAGATAAACATAAGATGGTCTTTGCAATCAGTGACCAAGTGATTAGGTGAGGTGTTTGGATTTTCCAGCAAATAGTCAAGATGGGAATTTTAGTTCACTTCAACTTACTTATATGAAAGCGTTCAGTGTACAGAATTAATACTAAGTATGACCTTGACTTCGTATCTCCTCTCATACTTAGGTCAAAGCCCCCTGTTGCAAGACTTTTCTGTGAAACATTGACACTAACGTCCAAAAACTTGAGGAATTTCAACCAATTTGGGCTCTGATTCAGCAGAACACTTAAACACGTGTGTAATTTTTAACATGTTTTCAGTCCCATTGACTTCAATGTGTGTCCCTAACTGCTTTGCTGAATTGGGGGCAAGAATTAAATAAAATAAAATAGTGATGCGTCAAATTATTTCTTTGGTATGAAGGTCAGATCATGTCACCTTTCAGAACCTGAGTTATGAACTCTTCCAAGGATTTACCCAAATGCACTCAATGGGAATATGATTTTCACAGGAATAAGGTGAGCATTTAGGAGCATGTCATAAAACTAGTAGGGTGAATTCCTGACCCTCTTTAAATCAAAGACAAAACTCCTATTGATTTCAAGGGGCCAGTGTTTCATGGCAAGTGAACGCCTATACTGGAAATAGAAATTGAATTTCCAGATTGGGTAGCCACATCTATGCGATCTCTCACTGAGCCAAGACACTAAAAATAGCAGCATCACACAGTTATAACAGGAACAAAGACCCCTAGGTGGGTACTTGGGTCAGCAAGCCCATCCCACCACTGACATAGCTAAGGCAACAGTGCTATTTTTAGCACACTAGTTCCATCAAGCTTCCTTTGATATGTCGTGTGTGGTGGTAGCTGCAGTTCCACGTTAGATACCCCCTTAGATTGTGTTGGTGGGGAGAACAATTCCTTCAATGACCAGCTGAGGTAAAGTAGAAGGTGTAGCCAAAGGAAGAGCTAGAACACGTCAGATAACACACTACATATTTACTCTGCTGACACTGTCACTGGACCTAACTATGTTAGTTACAAGATCAAGAACACATATTCCTGTTCATCCAGAAATATAATTTATGCCATCATGTGCCAACAGTGTCTGTCTGCTATGTATATTGGACAAACTTCTCAGACACTTCGCCAAAGAATCAATGCACCTCAGCTCCCCCTCAGACATTTTGGTCCGACAGGGATGCACATAAAAACAAGTTATGAAATGTATCAAATGCCACAAAATTAACAAGGGTCTAAATTTGAGACACTCCCCCTTCCCCTTGAGCTTGAGACCCAGGTCAAATGGCCTTTTTCCTCCTAACTCCCCCGCCCCCAAAATGCCCCTATACACTACGTGGACATGGCTAAATATAGCTCCGAAGACAGGGCTAAGAGTCATGCATATGGAGACAGAAAAGACATTACAGAGGTATATTACCAATGCCTCCACCTGATTTTTCCAAAGATTGGCTTGGGACCAGGCTTTAAACATGATATTCAAAAAGCTTTACTTAAAAATCTAATTGCCACTCTTCTGAGAGCTTAGTAAATAATATTTGTTTCTTTCAGTCTGGGATGAAGAATGAAAAACAGCACTGCTGTCTCTCCCCGTTATTATCAGTGCTTTCAATACAGTGAAACTCAACCAATAGAATATTAACTGTATTACTTTATATAAACTTTGATCCAAAGAACACAATTCCTTCTTTTACTGGACCTCAATAGCATAGGTTTACCAAATGCATGGCTGCCAATGGAATGAGGGTGTGGCGTGGGAATATTTAACTATCATTGCTTTAAAAAGTGGGATAAAAAAATCATTTTCATTTTTTTAGCATTTGAAACTGGCCTTGGCTTGAAAAATAACAACTATAATAAAATAGTTAGGCAAATAAAACAAAACCGAAGGGGAAATTGAGTTACCATAATTATCCCTCGTGGGACAGCAGTGGCTTAGTCAAAATAATCACCGGAAGAAATAAATTATATTCCATATTAGCTTCCTCTAGACATATGCTAGAAGTGTACTTTCACGGGCATGAGTCAGCCTGCAAAATAAAATTTATATATATATATATATATATATATATATATAAACATCTTTATCTAGCATGAATTACACAGATCTCTAAAACAAGGAGAATGACATTTTTGAGTCTATAACACTATAAAATAATGCATATTCATTGCAAATAATGCATTTATATACTCAGTTGCTACATAGTCTTGTGTAAAATTGAAGAAAGCTCTGGTAATAAGGCAGAATTCTGTTGGTAGCACAAAACTTGCCTTTACAGCTGATGTTCTCTGCTGGTGAGTGAGTTCTGTGCTAGTGGGAGATAATAATGAGATGGGTATGTGCTAAATCAGCAGTGGGCAATAAGTGGCCAGTGGACCAGAAACAATTCTCCAGGGTTAGTCCCTGGTGGGATCCCAGATGCTTTATTCACCTGCATTTCTGCAGGTATGGCCGTTTGCAGTTCCTATTGGCCATGGACCACTGTTCCCGGACAACGGGAGCTGCAGGAAGTGGCACGGATCAGGACACCGCTTTACACAGCTCTCATTGGATGGGAACATTGATCCATGGCCAATGGGAGCTGCAAACAACCATACTTGAAGTCACACAGGTAAATAAAGGACTTGGCCGCCCACTAGGAACTAACCCTGGTGAACCACATCCAGCCTGCTAACGCTTGCCCTGCACATGGAGTTTATTACTTCAGTTCAGTGCCTATGTCTGCTAGCGATTCACAGCCAGAAGCTCTGTAAACATCTAAGGTGTCATTTGCAACATGCCAGTGGAGAGGGTGGAGAGATGCACCTTCCTTATTCCTTTGGCACAGTGGTTGGTGTACTCACCGAGTCGTGGAAGACACTCATTTCAAGTCTCTTGTCCACCTAATGAGGAGAAGGGGTTTGAACAGGGCTTTGCCACTCAGCTAGAGGTATTCTGGTGTGGTGCACAAGGCCCTACAACTCTTCCAGCACCCATCACGGCCATAACAATTCATTCAACGTCAAATTATTTCTGACAGCATGATTGATATTACACCCCTCCCTTGGGTCGGTAGAACCCACTGAGTTCAGTACAACTACTTCTACAAGCAAGCCTATATAGGATCCACCGATATAGGAAACAGGCATCGTTTCGAAACTTCTTTTCAGGAGACATATTAGAAATCTATCATCTGAATGAAGCTTTGTGAGCTCCATCTTCCAGACGAAGACAAAAATTAAAGCCCTGAAAATAAGATTGTGTGTCCTAAAGCAACACGGCTTCTCAAATCTTTAAACTTATTCATTTATCACAGCAACAGACACAGGTCAGGTCTACACGACACCATTTCATTGACATGGCGATGTGGGTCAGGAGCATGCAAAAGCCACACCCAGAGGTGAGGCAGCTATGCTGCCAAAAGCTCTGGTGCAGTCACAACTATGCCAGTGGAAGACTGTGTTTGTTGCCATGGCTAATATCATTCAGGAAGATGGCATTACTATGTCAGTAGAAGAATGTCTTCTGATAGCACACCCTGCCCCACCTATAGGGGACTCTACCAGGATACCTGCATCACCAGAACTTGTGCAGTGTAGACAAGGCGACAACTTCATGACAGGTGCAACATTTAGGTAAAGAGGTGACTAAAGAGGAGATGTTGCGTAACTTAGAACATAAGAATGGCCATATTGGGTCAGACCAAGGTCCATCCAGCCCAGTATCCTGTCTGCCGACAGTGGCCAATGCCAGGTGCCCCGGAACCAAACAGGTAATGATCAAGCCATCTCTCTCCTGCCATCCATCTCCTCCCTCTGACAAACAGAGGACAGGTACACCATTCCTTACCCATTCTGAGTAATAGCCATTGATGGACTTAACCTCCATGAATTTATCTAGCTCTTTTTAAAACTCTATTTAAAAAATAGTCCTAGCTTTCACAACCTCCTCAGGCAAGGAGTAACTTGAGATAAATGATATCCTTCCGCGGCATGGTGAACACTTGTTCTCTTCCTCAACTGGATCCTGTGAGGTGTCGAGCACCCTGGAGCTACCACAGAATTCCACAAGGACTATTCAGCAGTCGAGCTGGAAAGGAGCCACTGGGCAATGATGCAATTTGGAATTTTTTTTCCATTCCCAAATGGAATGGAACTATGGCTTGAAATTTCCTATGAAACAAAATTCTGTCCTCCCAAATGTTTCAGCTCAACACATTTTTGGTGTGTGGCCAAAAAGTGAAACATTTTGTTCTCAGCTCAACTGTTTTAAGTGCATGACATGAATCAAAAATATAAGAAAGATGAAGTCAATTGGGAACCAAAAATGGAAATTTTCCATTCTGAAAAGGTTGAACTGCTCCATTTTCTTCTAAACAACATTTCATCAAAATTGACACACTTCTACATAATGTCTCACTTTCAATGAACATCTATTTTCCAATGGGCAAAAAAATGTCTTAGGAAGATTTCCAACCAATTCTGCTTAACACCTCACAGAAGACATTCAATGCAGCTCATCGTGGGCTCAGGTCCAAGAGTAATAAGTTCTACAGAAAATGCATCCAACTCAACCGGGCAAAATTGGTGTCTATGGGCCAGATCTGACTTCAGTGAAGTTGGTGGGACGTTGATGTGACATAAGAGGAATGTTCAAAGCACACGGAGAAAATATGGAAGACTTAGAACAACGTAAGTTTACAGTGTGGGACAATGGGAAAACCACCGCAACATCCATTTTATGTGTGGAAGGAACCGTGATGTATTGCTCATGCTAGTATCTCAGGATACATCTTTTGTTAAATATAGAGTCTAATTGATTACAGTCTGGCAAAATGTCAAAGTTCAAAGAGCGAGAAAAGTGCCAACTCAATTAGATTTGACAAAAGAGATAATTTAATCTGTTCCAGTCATAACTCGACTATAGGTACATGCATATGCCATAACTAATTTTGACATTTGCTTGAATGTCACAACTATATTTACATCTGAGGGAGACACTCTATGTGACTGATAAGTTGGTTCATGTTGCATTTTCAAATGTTAAATTTGTACTCATCGGCAACAACTGTTACATTTTCTCCAGCAGCCGTCTGCTTCTTTTTAAAAAAAACGAAGTAATCATAGCCCAAATTATACAAATTGACAGTGCTGATCTTTACAAAATTTGCGTGAGGTTTTTGGGCTATAACAATGAGATAACCTCTGCATGTCAAGAAAACACTGACATACATGCTACCTCATTTCCATTTTATAGCCTTTGTTACTGACGCGGGTACATTATATTTGAGAAACATATCGCAAGCAGGCAAGCAGGTTTATAATCTGTCCTTGCTTCTCTAACATGAGGCAAAGAGGAGGGATTTCCACTTAGGGCTATTCCACAGTGTCCCTTATATAAAACTGAGAAGTTTAGTTAAGAATGTACTGGACATCAGATCTAGGGAAATGATTATTCCCATCTATTTGGCACTGGTGAGGCCACATGTGGGAGTATTGCAACCAATTCTTAGTCCCCATTACAGAAAGGATGTGGTCGCATTGGAGAAAGTCCAGCAGAGGAGGACTTGACAAAACGATTAGGGGGCTGGAGCACATGACTTGTGAGGAGAAGCTGAGGGATTTGGGCTTATGTAGTCTATAGAAGAAAAGAGTGAGGGGGGATTTGATAAAAGCCTTCAATTACCTGAAGGGGGGGGGGGTCCAGAGAGGCTGTTCTCAGTGGTGACAGATAACAGAACAAGGAACAATTGTCTCAAGTTTGTGTGGGGGAGGTTTAGGTTGGATATTGGAAAAAAAACTATTTCACTAGGAGGGTAACAATTCGATCCATGGACAGCCACCTATCCCGGTTTTCTGAATGTCACAAAAACAAGAAGGCTTCTTCCCACTGCTACCTAGAACATAGGTTGAGTTGAGTGTAAGGCATGACTTTGCTCAGCTGACTGTGCATACTTCTGGTCATGACTCAGTAGTGAAGGCTGCGTGTTGAAATGCAAATGGAAAGCATTTGAGCAGACCCTTACGTAATCACTAAGTCCCAAACTAGGGGACATGCACAGCTAATAGTGCCGGGATGGGGTATGTTAGGTAAAGCAGCGTGTGAAGAAAGTGCAGTTGAAGTGAGTTCAGAGTTAAGGTGATTATATATGGAATCCTTAATTTCAGAGATCCACAGTATGCAATGCAGTTAGTGAGGCCAGGCACAGCTAAGAAGGTCTGGGTCTTGTCTAGTTTTTATGTTATCCAACACACTGAAAAGAAATGCAAATCTCCAATTTCAAACCAAGAAGTAGCAAAACAAATGAGTTCTTACTGAGTTTCTATATAGCACTTCAGAACTCTCTGTTTAATGGCCGCTTTGTTTACCTTATATATTATCCATATCTGTAGCTTCCCTTTGCTGGCACATTAATTTAGTAATCTCTCATCACTCAATCTTCTGGCACAAGAAACTGTTTGTTACCAGGCCAACCATAACCTATACTATCCTGAGGAAAGGAAGCAGGGGTAGAAAGTGGTAGACTGAAATACAGTCATCCTCATAAAACGACAGATCATAGAACACTAGAACTGCAAGGGACCTTGAGAGGGCATCAAGTCCAGTCCTCTGCCATCATGGCAGGACCAAGCACCAACTAGATCAGCCCTGACACATGTTTGTCTAACCTGCTCTTAAATATCTCCAGTGATGAAGATTCTACAACCTCCTTAGGCAACTTATTCCAGTGTTGAACCACCCTGACAGTTAGGAAGTTTTTCCTAATGTCCAACCTAAACCTCCCATGCTGCAATTTAAGCCCATTGCTTCTTGTCCTATCATCAAGCATTAAGAAACCCCCTTTTTCTCCTTTTAATAACCTTCTAGATATCTGAAAGTTGCTATCACGTCCCCTTCTCCAAATTATAACACACCCAATTCTTTCAGTCTTCCCTCATAGGCCATGTTTTCTAGACCTTTAATCATTTTTGTTGCTCTTCTCTGGCCCTTCTCCAATTTCTCCACATCTTTCCTGAAATGTGGTGCCCAGAACTGGTCACAAAATACTCCAGTTGATGCTTAATCAGTGCACAGTAGAGTGGAAGAATCACTTCTCGTGTTTTGCTTACAATACTCCTTTAAATGCACCCCAGAAAGATGTTTGCTTCCCCCTCCCCCCCAACAGTGTCACACTGTTGACTCATATTTAGCTTGTGGTCCACTACGATCCCTATGTCTCTTTCTGCAGGACTCCTTCCTAGACAGTCCCTTCCCATTCTGTGTGTGTGAAACTGCTTGTTCCTTCCTAAGTGGAGCACTTGGCATTTGTCCTTATTGAATTTCATCCTATTTATGTCAGACCATTTCTCCAGTTTGTGCAGATCATTTGGAATTATGGCCCTGTCCTCTAAAGCATTTGCAACCCTTCCTAGCATGGTATCATCTGCAAGGCTTATAAGCATACTCTCTATGCCATTATCTAAAACGATGAAGATATTGAAAAGAACCAGTCTGAAAACTTATCCCCGTGCAACCCCGCTTGTTATGCCCTTCCAGAATGCTTGTGAACCGTTTACTCTCTGAGAATGGTTATTCTACCAGTTATGCACCCACCTTATAGTAGCCTCAGCTACATTGTATTTCCCCAATTTATCTATAAGAAGGTCATGAAAAACTGTATTAAATGCTTTACTAAATTCTAGCTATTCCTCATCTACCACTTCCCCCTTATCCACAAGGCTTGTTAACCCAACAAAAAATCTATTAGGTTGATTTGACATGATTTGTTCTTTATAATCCATGCTGATTGTTATTTATCACCTTATTATCATCTACACATTTGCTGGTGGATTCCTTAATTATTTGCTCCATTGTCTTTCCTGGCACAGAAGTTAAGCTGATTGGTCTGTAGTTTCCTGGGTTGTCCGTATTTCCCTTTTTAGAGATGGGCACTAGATTTGCCCTTTTCCAATCTCTCCCGTCTTCCATGACTTTTCAAAGATGCTAGCTAATGGCTCATATACCTTCTCAATCACCAGGCCCTGGTGACTTGAAAATATCTAACTTTTCTAAGTATTTTTTTACTTGTACTTTTCCTATTTTAACTTCTGAACTGATCTCCTTTTCTCCAGCATTCACTACTGTAGTCATGAGATCACCATCAGCCTTCTCAGTGAAAACCAAAACAAATAAGTCCTTGAACCCAGAGTCTATGCTGCAAGATGATGTTGAACCCCAAGTCCACACATGGTATCATCATTAGCCTTCATTGTGTGCAAGGGAAAAAAAGTCTATTGTGTTTTGCTATAAGAGCAAATGTTGATCATGTCAAATACTCCTTTCTTCTATCGGCACTGAAACTTCTGCTATCGACAGGGAGGGCTCTGGACTTGCAAGGCACTTTTAAAGACCTTGCCCACTCAAGGAGCAAACAAACTGCAAAATGGAAATTTGGCTTGTATATCGGACCTGTGAAAGACTGTGCGAATAGAATATATTCCCAATAAGGTCATTTTGGCTAGTGATAAGGTTCCTGCCCCAAAAGCAAACAGCCCAACAGGGATTCAGATGACCTTGAATCTAATCCTGGCTATGCCACTGATTTGCTGGATGTTGGGCAAGTCACTGCATTGTTCCATGACTCAGTTTCCCCACCTCTAAAATGAGGATAATGATACTGCCTTCCTTTGTAAAATGCTTGGTACTTGACTGATAAAAAGCACGATATAAAACCTAGGTGTTATCATTATTATACAAGCTTTAATGCAAGAAGTCTCAGGAACTATGAAAAATAACATGTTGTAAATTCACTCAGTAATAGTTAGTAGTGCTTTTGCTAGCCAGCAGGTTACAATGTATAGCTACCTTACTAAGATGCTAGGAGGCTAAATTAAGCTCATATCTGTAAAACATTTTGAAGAGATTAATGACTGTAATTAAAATGCCTGGCTTGTACAAAGCTGAGGCAACAAAACACGTTACATGAAAACAATAACTGACAACGTTTAATATTAGTGCTGCCACTTTGAAAGAATGCCTGGATAGGCTAAGTTAATGAATTGATTTTAATGAGTGTACAACCTGATGGGATAATAATGCAAAGATGTGCTAAAATATTCTGAATATGTCTGAATAGCATCCAAATGTCATATCTAATGCTAAACGGGAGAGACCTGGATAGAATGTTTGTGTGCTCCTCTTAAAAACGACCTGCATTTCTGCAGAGACTCCCATCTTCATTGGATCTGAGCACTCAGGAATTATATACATTATTACAAGCTGATATCACCCTGACAGGCCAGTTTGAGGGTATGAACTTGAAAAATCTGCTCAGCAATCCTGCTAAGCACTAGGCTGAATGTAATTAACATTCTAATATACAATACAATAGGTTTCAGAACAAACAATGAAAACAACATGTTGCAATATTTCCCCCCAATAAAATGCCACCAAAATCAAATGTTCCACTGAATGCTTTGATTGTGTCAAAGTAGCATTTCCCAACAGTGAATTGTTCCAATAGGAAATTTCCAGCAGGCTCTATTCGGCTGTTTTAAATTGGAGCTGCTCTGCTAACGTCTCTGGGACAACACCAATTCACAACAGCTAAGAATCTGGCTTCCAACAATAGTCTTTCTCTGGCTACTCGTGGAATGACCGGAGGATGGATTTTTTTTTTTTTTTAAAGAATGGGAGGATGTTTAATGTAAATTATTTACACAATAAGCTTTATTTATTCTCAGTCAGTCTTCAGAGGCAAAGGAAAAGGCAAAATAAGTTAAGGATACATCCAGAGACAGCTGCCATATCTTAGAGAAAAAAAAACATCTCTCACAAAACACTCTTTATCAAGTGGTACTCGGCAGGGCAAAGAACACAAATGAGTCACTAAAGTGCAGAACACTTGTGCTCATTTATATTGTGCGTGTATACACACACACACACACAGTCTATTGCTATTCACAGATCAAGCCATTGAACTTCCAATGTTTTCAACACATTTAGGAAGAGCAACATCAACTGCCTTTAAGTCTGAGCTCCAGTTTTCCTATCTTCAACTAGTGCCTTGATTTTGAGGAGATGAAACTAGTCGTTTTGCCATGATTAGTATACATGATGTCTGCTCCCCCTCCCCCCGGCCCTCTGACCCTGATATTTGAACGTAGAACAAAAGTGGCACTTGATACTTCTGCCGTAGCATTAATACATTAGCCCATAAGGCACCCCAGCATGCATGCACCACAGTATGCTGTAATATAATTAGCTCAAATCATCAGCTAATCACCTTGAGCAAGCAGGAAAGCCCTGGAGCAAAAAGTATCAAGGTTGCAGATAAATGAGCTTAGTTAGTAGGTTAAGTTGTTCTATTACACCATTCACACCACTTTACAATTAGCAGGTGCCTTTTTTTTCCTGTTATAAGTAACTGAGTTTCTGTTATTTCTACTCCAGCTCTTCATATGTTAAGGTGGGTTTTGCCCACAAAAGCTCATGGTTCGATATATTTTTTGTTGGTCTCTAAGGGCATGTGGTATCTAAGGGCATGTCTACCCAAGGAAATTGTTTCAAAACAACTTATTTTGGAACAACAGTTCCCGAAATTACTATTTCAAAATGAGCGTTATTCCTCGAGGAAAGCAGGAGTACAGATTTCAAAATAACCAGTTCGTTATTTCAAAATAACGGGCATGGCAATGTGGATGCTCCACGTGTTATTTCAAAATCAGGGCTGTTGTTTTGAAATAACACCCTACTGTAGATCAGGGTGAAGGTGCCCCAGGACTGCTCACTGTTTTTAAAGTTAAAGACTAACACGGCTACGCCTCTGAGACTCTTTGTCCTGGATTGCACCTTTGGTAAGCCAACAAGAGACAGAGCTGGGCCCCATTAGACTATTGAAGTAATCTGAAAAGGAGAGTGACTATCAATGCCAAATCAGGCACAAGACATAGAAGAAATGAAAAAAAAAAAATCTTAAAAACTGGCCGTGAGTTGAATAATACAGAGCTAAAAGAGTTTTAAGGGCCAGGTATTGTTATGTTACCCATATTGAGTACATTCCTCCACTAATTATCCCAGGCATGTCAATGGATCTGCTCACAGAACTTCTTAGACTATTGAAAGATTGTTAATATGACGAATCCCAGTCAAAATCAACGGAGATATCCTTGAGAGTCACCGTTGAGCATTGTGAGTTAGGGGATCACAACCTGCCCCAGGTTATTGGGGGCAGAATATTAGGGTGAGTCCACACTACAATCCCTTTGACCTTGGTTACTTTGATGTAGAGCAACTTGAGGGAATTATATCCCTTTGGGATGCCCATCAGGGCTGCCAACAGAATTGCTAGCTGCAGGTCCCTGGGAGGGGCGTGGTCTTGAGTGGGAGGGACAAGGCTGGGACTAACCTCCCTGCAGCACCGCCCAGGGCTCCAACAGTCGCTTAAAAGGCCCAGGGCTCCCGCTGATGCTGTTGCAGAAGCAGTGACAGCGGCTGGGAGCCCCAAGCCCTTTTAAATCCCTGGACCCTAGGGCAGCTTCTCCCCCGCATGGGCCGCCCTGAGGGCCGCACTATGCGCCTTGCGTTGGAAGTGCCACTCCTCACCAAGCGTGCTTGCCCCAATTTAAATGTCGGTGTGGGGCATTGTGGGATGGCTTCTGCAAGCCACCAAAGTGTCAATGCCTGCAACGCAGCGTCTGCACCGGCATTGCCTCGAGCTAACTACGCTGACCTAAGCGCTATGCTTTCCCTGGGTTGGGGCTCTCACATCAGTGCTCTGGGTAAGTCACACCATTGCGAGGGACATTTTAGCATGGCCACTGACAGAGTGAGGGCAACGGGAGCTGCCATTTGTTCACCTCACTCTGTCGTGTAGGCCAGCCCGAAGTACGTGAGGGTGAGAGAAGGTACAAAAGGCCACTTTGATACTGTCCCTCATCATCTGCGTGAGGAACTCCAGTGACGTGACTATTTCTGTGGCGGAAAGGGGGGGGTGTTCCTTCAGAGACAGTGAGAAGCCCGTGAACATTGGGGACGGGACAATAGTTTATATGAAAAAACATTTTCAAATAGACATACTGCTAACTTGGATTGGTTCCAATTAAAGTAGTCCAGTTCGAGGACATTACAGCATATTCCCATTCTACGGAATTTCTTTACAACAAATTCAATTGTGCGCCTCACCTCAGCTGTTGTAGTAAAATGCCACGGTGCAGTAAATCCTGCGCTCTTTGGATTCAACAAGAAGTTTCATCGCCTGAGTAAAAAGCAAGATTTGACTCACTGGTAGCATGGCACTTGTCTTTCAACTACCCACACCAGTTTTTCCCCCCAAGTGAATTCCAACTGTTTGAAAAAATTCATAGAATCATAGAATACTAGGACTGGAAGGGACCTCGAGAGGTCATCGAGTCCAGTCCCCTGCCCCCATGGCAGGACCAAATACTGTCTAGACCATCCCTGATAGACATTTATCTAACCTACTCTTAAATATCTCCAGAGATGGAGATTCCACAACCTCCCTGGGCAATTTATTCCAGTGTTTGACCACCCTGACAGTTAGGAACTTTTTCCTAATGTCCAACCTAAACCTCCCTTGCTGCAGTTTAAGCCCATTGCTTCTTGTTCTATCCCCACAGGCCAAGATGAACAAGTTTTCTCCCTCCTCCTTATGACACCCTTTTAGATACCTGAAAACTGCTATCATGTCCCCCCTCAATCTTCTTTTTTCTAAACTAAACAAACCCAATTCTTTCAGCCTTCCTTCATAGGTCATGTTCTCTAGGCCTTTAATCATTCTTGTTGCTCTTCTCTGGACCCTCTCCCATTTCTCCACATCCTTCTTGAAATGCGGTGCCCAGAACTGGACACAATACTCCAACTGAGGCCTAACCAGCGCAGAGTAGATCGGAAGAATGACTTCTCGTGTCTTGCTCACAACACACCTGTTAATGCATCCCAGAATCACGTTTGCTTTTTTTGCAACAGCATCACACTGTTGACTCATATTCAGCTTGTGGTCCACTAAAACCCCAAGATCCCTTTCTGCCGTACTCCTTCCTAGACATTCGTTTCCCATTCTGTATGTATGAAACTGATTGTTCCTTCCTAAGCGGAGCACTCTTCTCTGGACCCTCTCCAATTTCTCCACATCTTTCTTGAAATGCTGTGCCCAGGACTAGACACAATACTCCAACTGAGGCCTAACCAGCGCAGAGTAGAGCGGAAGAATGACTTCTCGTGTCTTGCTCACAACACACCTGTTAATGCATCCCAGAATCATGTTTGCTTTTTTTGCAAATTATCTCTGGGATAAAAGCTTTTGTACCTAAAAGGAATCTTTTGCTTTAAGTTTGAAGGAAATTTACTTGACCTTCCTGAGTTATCAAAGAATGCAAACCAATGATTTTTCAGCCAGCACAAGAATTAATCATTTGGTATTTTGCAGTGAGAGAAAATTAAAATGCAAGTGTAGGTGTGAAATTCTGGCCCCAAGGAAGTTAATGGGAGTGTGGCAAACCACTTGAACAAAACCAGGATTTCATGCTTTGGATTTAAAACTTCAAACCTAGCATGCTAATATGTAACCCAGAGGGTTTAAAAACAAAACCAACCAACCAAACCAACCAACCAACCACACAACCCTTTTCATTAGGTGATCTCTGTAGTGTAGATCAGCCACAAGTGTGGGTGGGTGACAATATATAAAAGGCCACATTGAGCTAATAAAAAAATTGCACTGCAGATTCACACACACTTGGCTACTTTTGCAGCCACTTGATTATTTCAGTGGCCTTTGTTTTATAGTTCAGTGACATCAATGTATGGCCTGTTGCACCAAAATTGTATTAGGTGATCTAAAGATTACACATCCCACCATACTGGACTGCTGTTGGCCATTGTCCTATCCATGTGCAATCATTTCCTACAGCATATTATCGAGTACGTTAGTATTTCAGTGCATCAAGAAATACAATTTTCTAGCTGCCTGCTAAGGTGTGTAGTGAGTGAAAAAGACAGTGCCAAGTCCCTTCACCACCCATTAATGCACTCTGCTTATCCAATCATAGTCACATCCATCCCCATCTCCTGCCACAGCATATTGGCTCTCAGAAATCTCAAGTGTTCCTCGTAACTCAAGTCAACAATGTACTGGAGCATGTTACTAACAAGCAATGGGAATCAAATGGAATTACAAAGCTGCTTACCTTTAAGCACATGCTTAAGGAATTTACATTTCTGATAGAGTGTCAATTTAGTATTGTTGTTCAGCATAGTGGAACTTGAAAGGAAAGGAAAGGAAAGGAAAAGTAACAACAAAGAAACAAAGAAAGAAAAGAGTCCGGCAGCAGTGTTGAAAGACAGCAGCGTTAATTGTTATAGCAATATGGAAAATTCATTTAAGGAGTCTTTATAGCACCTTACTGAAGTATGTGATAACCCATAACCTGAGCAATTCACTCAGGTCTATACCTTGCTAACAGCAATTCTGCCTAATGAAACAACAACAACAAAAAGTGAACAAATAAGCTTAAACATTATAATGCTCATGGAGAGACAAATGCTGATTAAAATGATGCCTTTTGGCTCAAAGTCCATTTGCTGGGATACTAGTGTTCAGAGATTTATTACAGATGAGTTACAGTGATTCATTCCTTTGAGGTAATTAAATTTCGGTTGACACAAAAATCTCATAACTCAAGAGGTTGCGCAATCCCTAGAGCTCCCTTCCAGAGAAAATGAAATTATGCTGGCTGCAGACAAAGGGAAAAGACAAGGCTCATAAACGTGAGCTAATCAAAAAATTGCATGCAAGACTTACACACACTTGGCTACTTCTGCAGCCACTTGATTATTCTAATGGCCTTTGTTTTATAGCTCAGAGTGGCATCAATTTATGGCCTGCTGCACCAAAATGTCAACTGCATCAAGTGTAATATTTTATAGTGGAATATGATAACATGATTGCACTTTCTGGCTGCGTCTGCAGCCGCAGGTGTTATGTCATCTGCAGTATTAGGTGAACATTAGAGTTGGAGAATAAGTCACTGTTGGGGTTTTAAACTTTTCCTGTTGATTTGATTGGTTTTAAACAACATGCATACTCGAACAAGTTTCTTTGCAATAAAAAAATCCAAACCTTCGTTAAGGTGAAGTTAAGGTGGTGCACACCATTTTGTTGTAGTTGTATTTTGTTTGTTCATAGAACCATAGAATCATAGAACCATAGAGCTGAAGAGACCTCAGAAGGTCATCAAGTCCAGCCCCCTGCTCTAGGCAGGACCAATCCCAACTAAATCAACCCGGCCAGGGCTTTGTCAAGCCGAGACAAACACCTCTAGGGATGGAGACTCCACTACTTCCCTAGGCAACCCATCCCAGTGCTTCACCACTCTCCTAGTGAAATAGTTTTTCCTAATATCCAACCTGGACCTCTCCCACCACAACTTGAGACCATTGCTCCTTGTTCTGCCATCTGTCACTACTGAGAACAGCCTCTCTCCAGCCTCTTTAGAACCTCCCTTCAGGAAGTTGAAGGCTGCTATCAAATCCACTCACTCTTCGCTTCTGCAGACTAAACAGACCCAACTCCCTCAGCCTCTCCTCTCATCATCTCATAGGAGATGATGCTCCAGCCCCCTAATAATTTTGGTTGCCCTCCGCTGGACCCTCTCCAATGCGTCCACATCCTTTTTGTAGTGGGGGGCCCAGAACTAGAGACAATACTCCAGACGTGGCCTCACCAGAGCTGAATAAAGGGGAATAATGACTTCTCTGGATCTGCTGGCAATGCTCCTCTTAATGCAACCTAATATGCCATTAGCCTTCTTGGCTACAAGGGCACACTGTTGACTCATATCCAGCTTCTCATCCACTGTAACCCCCAGGTTTGTTTATTGCATTCTTATGACCTCTCAAGAACATTGCCCCTACAGTGTAAAATTAAACTACAAATGTTAGTAACTAAGAGCTAGTTTGGTCACCGCTTCATGCCACTGTGCTTCACTCCACAGGTCGCCCCACTGCAATTTAGGAAAAAGACTAGGCATTGATGTTGGTCTTTTCAAGAATGCTGTCCTCACCTAATTGGACTCCTGTTCTAATGAGTTGGGACTCTTGACTTCAGTGTGTAATCCAAAACTGAGCATGCTTCACTGCCTAATCCAAAACCGGATAGATGCCGATGGGAGCCATTTCCTTATGGACTCCAGATTAAATACTTGAGGCATGTCTACACTAGGAAACTATTCTGAAATAACCAAAATCGATTTAATAACTTCCGAAATAACAAAATCAAACTAGCGTGTCCACACTACGGGGAAGCCTTGAAATTAGTCCGAGGCAGGCTCTGTTAATGTGGACATGCTACCTCAATTTAGAGCCCCAGGAAGCACTGGGGAGTAATTAGTCTGAATTGCTCTGGGAAGTAGCTATTTCAAATTAGCGGCATTGGAGCGTTCACACTACAGCTATTTCAAAATAGCTATTTTGAAATTAGCACTATTTCTCGAGGGAAGCAGGAGTACCGATTTCGAATTAAGTGGCCCATTATTTCAAAATAACAGGCTTGGTAGTGCAGACGCTCCGCTTTTTCAATCTAAGGGGGGTTATTTGAAAATAAAGCTGTAGGATAGCCCAGGCCTTAGGTATTTAAATAAAATAGGTCTACAAGAACCTTTCCATGTGCTATGCAATCATCACTGGGGCTGGTGAGCCCCTCCGATGCTTCCAGTCTAAAAATTAGACTTGAATCAATTATCTGTGCTGAAGAGCAGATCTCAGTTTGTAGGACTCCCTTGTCTACATTTCATTTCTCTTTTGCTTTCAAATCACCAGAACTCCATTCAGGTCAGTGGAATGATTATCTTATTCACCTTTCTCAAGACAACATGGCCCTTATGATTGAGCCTTGTGACTTATGCTTGGGGCAATCTTGAGGTAGGTTTTGACTGGCGTTGTGTGAATCCCTAGAATTCAGACTAATTGAGCACTGGGCCTTTCACGAGCCCACAGTTCCCAAAGATTTCCCCAACCCATACTGTCTAGTCACAGCAAGAGGGGTGATGGAGCATCTATTGTCAGAGGCTCTCCTAGGGAGAAGGTTGGAAGGAGGAAAAGGATTATTGCCACACTTTGCTTCCGGAAACTCCTAATAGATTGTGGATGGAAGCAATGGTTCACACTGGGCAGCCTCTCAAAGAGCATGCTGGGAAAAATATTAATATAGCCACTATGGCTACCATGATTAATCAGTGACCACTTGGATGGATGCGGAAAGTTAGAGAGGTGCGATTCCACATGCAGTTCAACTGGAGTGGGGGAGGAAAGAAGGAAAGAACAAACCCACATTAATCATTTCACTTAATGCACTGCTGGTTGGTGCTCAGACCTCAGAGTGATGGGAGAAATATAGCAACCAGAACAGGAACTTGAACAGGCACACGATGTTATCCCTGAATAGCAGTAGATTTCTCTAATCCTTTTGGGTATCAAAGAATGGGGAACTCAAACCACCATGCCCTTTAATTAGACCACACAGACAATAGCAACGAAATGCCGGAAACTAAACTAGGCCCAAGTCCAAAAGAACAAACAGCTTCTAATACGTAATCATGAGCCACTTGAATGTTTTGTCTCATTCAAGACTCATAGTTCCTCCACCCAAATTAAGCCCTGAGTTAAGAAAATGAAATTAGGTCCCTAGCACATACACCCCAAAAGTATCAAAGCCAGTTGGGGTGATTGCATTCTGATCATTCTGCACAAATGACTTTTTTTAAAGTGCCTTTGACAAGACCTCAGCAGGAATTATCATTCAAGAAAGGACAGAAGTCTCCAATGCATCAATTCACTGTGACCTCCTTTCTTAGACAATAATATGATGATCCAGATGAGTAAATAATTGATTTTTCAGTTCAGTAGCTGATAATTCTGAAAAAAAAAAAAATTTTTGTGGTCCAACCAAACATTTCATTCAACCTGAAACAACATGCTTGCATAATTTCCATCTCATGTGGTTATATTTTTTGAGGGAAAGATCCCCTTTAAAAAAAAAAAAAAAAAAAAATTAAACACAAATTTAGCTAAATTTCAAAACAAAATGTCTTTTCACAATGAAAAAAAGTCAACATGTCAGAAAGGTCAAAAGAAACCATTTCAAGATTTACAATTTATTTCTTTGGCAAAAACTAGTCACCAAATTGAACACAGATTCCCAGGTAACTTTGAATGCCTCAAATCTGCGTTTTAGGTTGAATAAATTATTAGACCAAAAATTTTCACCTAGCCCTTATGATAAGTCAGCTACCATTCAGTGATATTGTTGTCAAACACAGGAAGCAAGTCATATGATCAAAATGCCTTCTAAAAATGTAGTAAAGGTGCAAACCATGTTCCCAATGCATCCCACATCATTTCCAGAAGAGTTAAAACCTATTTGTGTCCATCTGCTGCTGAGGGTCTCAGATGTTCCCCAGGGAAGGGATAGGTCTTAGTTCTACCTGTAGTTTCTTCAAAATAGAACTCCAAGTAATGTGTCATTTTAAGTCTCTGGTTTACCTCATAGTCTTGTTATTCTCATCCCAGTGATGCTTCGGAGGGTCTGATTAATCTTAATTTTGATGTTTTTTCCAACTTCACCCAGAAATATTGAGCAGATGCCTCTCTCTCTCCATTAAAGGCCCTGAGTCAAGTGCACTCAATGACATGAATTCCCAAGCAGTCACTTTTTCCCTAAAGCCTGCCAGACCAGTCAAGGGGTTTGCAAGCAAAATCTGATGCCCTAAGCTCTAAAGGCAACCAAAGTCATTAATTTCTCACTTCAATACATACTCCCCACCCCGAAGAGATCTGAATAAAGACAGGAACTAAAGACGGAGCAGGAAAAAACTCAAGCACCCACTAATCCCAGCCTTACTCCCCAACATTCTGTCTCCTCTTGGCACTGCAGATGACATAGAGCAGTGTTTCTTAAACTTTTTAAGACTGAGGAACACCAATTTTTTTTTGTTGAGAAAAAAAAAAGAAAAAAAGTTCAGGGGAAAAGTTAGTGAGCCAAAAAAAGGTTGCCTGCCCCTTTAAGAGTGGCCATTTTGAACTTTGTTGTTCTCCACGGCACACCTCTGACTGTCTCACAACACACTAGTGTGCCACAGAACACCGTTTAAGAAAGGATGGAAGAAGATGGAGGAGCCCTGGAGTCCCTTCTCCCCATCCCTGGAGCAGTGACATGAGAAGGGTGAGCCTTTGAGCCGAACCAAGGGAAGTGTCCTGACACAGAGCTCTGGGTGTGCACACACTTGGCTTAAGGACCATATTTGGAGAGGGTGCCATAGGGCTGCAGATGCGTCCCAGCAAGCAGCTAAATTTGTATACATCTCTTTAAGGCCCATGATTGTATATAGCAGAGACAGACAAATCACCTTTTCTGAACGTTACTGCAGCATCCTTCAATAATAACTCATACGTAAAACATAGATAAACCTTCCTAATTCTAATTACCCTTTATTTTAAAGCTTAATTACAGTAGTACGAGAGTTTCACCAAATGATAATTACAGTTTATTTAAACACCGATGAGTAAACATTAGGTTTTATTTTCTTACTGTGAAATCTATCTAACCTAATGGGCTGATGCTAATGCCACTTAATTGTATGCAATCAAAGAAACGGGGTAATTTCTGTCAGGTACCATAAAATGGTAACGGCTGCTTTGTCAAAAGATATGAACATTTGCCAAGCACAACTGCTCTTTTTATGAATCGTTGTTCTTTGCCTGGCTTTATTTTGTTGAGGTTTGAAAAGAAAAAAAAAAGTTGAACCCTTTCTAAATGCCAGACAGGACCATGAGCAAAAGAGGAACTCTCATTTATCTGTGTGTCCTCCAGACTAGTTTCATTAACAGTAACAGCACGGAACACAAAGGTTGGTGTACCACTGGATTAACACTAACACTTGTCTGATGGTCTGGCTGTAGTCCTCCTAGCCCAGCTCTGCAATTCAGCTCATGCCATCACTGGTTGGATCAGGGTCCCATGATGAATCTAGCTCAGCCAACATTTGGTGGCCTGGGCATGGTGTCTGCTCTGCTCTATATCACCAAGACTACCACCTCTGGTTCAAGTGGACCTCATTCCTCCCTCCCGTTCCCCTCTTCACAGAACACAGGGCAAACCACATAGTTGGATAGAGTCCCTAGTCTCCTTTAGACAGCTGTCCAATCTCTAGAACAGGAAACTTTCCCCCTCCCTTTACTGGGCTCAAAGTTCCTTAGCCATCTTTAGGTCACATCTTGGAGCCTCAGGGTGACTTTAAAACCACAGCATATTTAACACATACTCTTTCATTAAAGCAATACAAATAATTGCTCTGCATATATGTGGATAGAATTTAAAGACAATTTAACCAAAAGAACAATATCTTATCTCTAATCCCACCCTCTAACAGAGGGCTACTCAACTTTGGAAGCCCCGGAAGCCACAATGATACTCACAACACATGCCGAGGCCCACAACTTAAGTGTGGTTGCATGTACATGCAAATGTATATGTAAACATATGCAAATAGCTTTTCACACTGACAGACATGAATATAATGCACTTCCCACAATGCCCCAGCACTCCCGGCACCTCCTCCCTCGGGGCTAGAAATGCCGACACCCTGTACCTGTCTGTTCAAGCCAGCCCGTCCGCTTGCATCTTTCAATGCTCACCCCGCCTGGGAGACACCTCGCCGTTGTGGAGCATGTTACCATGTTCAAAGGATCCCACCGACGGGTCACATGTTGAGCCCCGCATAAACCCAAACTGCACTGAGGGCCGCAAACAAACGGGCCATGGGCTGCGTGTTGAGTAACAAAACATCCAAATGAGTCTGCCTAGAGATGATGTTTCCTTTTTTCACCAACAGAGGGAGGACAGTTTCTGACCATGAGACCTCCAATTACTTCAATCAGAAAAAGCATTTTGGACAAATCCTACTCTGCAATAGTGACCTGACCAATGTGAACCTTATCCTGCATTATTTAGCATTATCTGCTGGAAACAGACACAAGTTGCTATTGTTGTTATTTGCATTGTATTTACATAGTGCAGCCTTATGATAGAACTGATTCCAATAAAATTACTGGCCCTCTCAAATACAGAAAGTTTATATTCACTACAGCATAGTAGCTCCCATTAAAAATCTTCCCCTCCATTTAATTCTCATTCTTTCTTTACTACTCGACCAAGAAATGCATGGCTCAGGTTTTTCAAGTATCTAAAAGTGTGTCACAGGGAGGAGGGGGGGAAATTGTTCTCCTTAGCCTCTGAGTATAGGACAAGAAGCAACGGGCTCAAACTGCAGCAAGGGAGGTTTAGGTTGGACATTAGAAAAACTTCCTGCCTGTCAGGGTGGTGAAACACTGGAATAAATTGCCTAGGGGGGTTGTGGAATCTCCATCTCTGGAAATATTTAAGAGCAAGTTGGACAGACATCTCAAAGGGATGGTCTATACCAGTGTATCTCAACCAGTGGTACAAGTAACCTTAGGGGTACTCAAGAGAAGACTGGCGTCAACATAACTAAAATTTGAAGAAAACTGAATTTTTGTTTTAAGTTTTACAGCACTTTATTATTTTTGTACTTTTGACACCCCAAAATTTTGTCTCCTGCCCAGTTACGATTAAGTTGTTTAAACAAAATGTGTTGCAATGGTAGAAAAAAATTGTGTGTGTCTGAAAACTGTAGGTACTGGGGGTACTTAGAATTTTTAAAGGGGTACTTTACAAAAAAAGGTTGAGAAACACTGGTCTATACAGTGCTTGGTCCTGCCATGAGGGCAGGGGACTGGACTTGGTGACCTCTTGAAGTCCCTTCCAGTTCTAGTGTTCTAGGACTCTATGAGCATGCAACTCCTACAGAAGTCAACTAGAATGGAGTGAAACCAGCTCAAAGCAAAATTTGGCTCAAATTAAAGTCAATTCTATTCCATTGGCAACTGTCATTTTGTGGGGGGAAATGGTGCATCTAAAGGGTCTTTTAGAGAGAAGAAACAATTTGTAAACCTCACATTCCAAAGACCTCAATGTTACATCTTTACGGAAGGAATGGCTTGCTAATTTGCACTATGACCAGGGAAAGGTTTGCCAGTGATTTAAGAGGTGGATGCATCCTGCCAGATCAGAGTAAATATTCCTTGACTTCTTATACTAACAAGTGAAAAGAAAAGATTTCTGGCTTGAGCATCTGGCCCAGGAAGTGTGGTGTCTTTTTTTTTATTAATAAGGAATGACCTACAGGTTGTTGCATGTGGATTAAACTGGCAAAAACCTTTCAAAGTAATTGTCATAGAGTGGTGTTGTCAATTTGAAGATTTGTTCTGCCTCAGTAATAATTTTGATTATATTTTCCAAAGATGAGAAAACAAGACAAGGAGGGGAAAATCATACAGCAGGGATTATCATTTTATTATTGCTGCATCTGAAATCATTAAACTTACGGCTCTGCTCTCTGGAGAGGCCTCCGCATGCAAATCATCCGGGAATCTGGGTCACAACAAGCTAAAATTTGATTTCTGATTAATAAGCACAAATTATCATTCCTACCAAACATTTCTTAAAATGGATAATTTCAAACTTAACTAACCTTCACCAATGTGGTGAACAATGCTGATGCTTAAATGCAGATAATTACATTATCCATTCTTCACACATCCCATGTTCAAAATGTCTTTCAAGGCACAACTCCTTGGTTTGCATAAGATCTTTAATTATCATGGAGGTGGAGAGTACAGAATCATAGAACCATAGAACACTAGAACGGGAAGGGACCTCGAGAGGTTATCCAGTCCAGTCCCCTGCCCTCACGGCTGGACCAAGCACCATCTAGCTCCATCCCTGACAGGTGTCTGTCCAACTCTCTCAAATATCTCCAGAGATGGAGATTCCACAACCTCCCTAGGCAATTTATTCCAGTGTTTAACCACCCGGATAGGCAGGAAGTTTTTCCTAATGTCCAACCTAAACCTCCCTTGCTGCAGTTTAAGCCCATTGCTTCTTGTCCTATGTAAAGGCCTGATTCTGGACATGAGCTGCCTGGGCCAGATTCTGCTCTTTTACATGGGTACAAATCTGGAGTTATGTCACTGAAATCAGTGGATTTCCCATAGCAGTACCAAGAGTAGAATCTAACCTCCCTTTTCAAGGAATGCCATTAAGCTGGTTGGAGAGGCAAGAATTCAAAGCCTAATGCTGTAATTTCATGGTATTAAAGATGTGATGGACAAGATCTTCAGTTGGTATAAATTGGGGGGAGTTTATCAATCAAATTTTGTAGCAGCTGATTTTTTCCTTCCAATAAACTCAGATTTTTTTCCTCTCAGAATGAATCCGTTACTTGTTCTTGATTTAACTAGCTCATTAAAAGATCACATTTTTCACTGTACAAAATGCCTTAATGTGGAAGGATGACAGAAGTGAGAAAGAAAGATCCTCTTTCCATCCAAAGCAAAGAACATTTCACCAGTGACTTCAGCCAAAGCAGGATGGGTCCCAGGGCATAGCCAGAAAAATGTCTTCAATTTACAGAAACACACGTGTACAGGTGAAGCCCAGTTTTGGGCGTGAAAGTAACCTAACCACAGCATTTCATTTACTTAACTTTATCAGATTTGGTGAAGCTTAAAAAGGCTGAATGAGACTTTCCATTCACATTTGATGTGTGTGTGTCTCTGGGCAAGGTTGTGATCACTTCACTGAGGGTGGACAGCATCTTACTCCATGAGTAGCTCCATGGAAGTCAAGGGGCCAGATCCTCAGGGGATGCAAAGCTGCCCTTCTTTGAAATCAATAGAGCTCCACTAATTTTACAGCAAGTTTACACTAATTTGCACCCAAGTGAAACTACATAGGAAGTAAGCCATGAGTCGGGCCCTATATTTTTAGCAAACTGGTGCTGTGGCCTTGATGGAGATACAAAGGGGAGAAAGCCCCATTGAAATCGACGAGCGCTAGGGTATTGATTTCTGTGGGGCAAGGACTTTATCCAGCGTATCGAAACAACATTGAACAGCAAAAGCTCATGAAGTGTTCAGAGAACAGCAGGCAAAGCGCGAATGATGGAATTTGAGTGCACATTTCAAATGCAGAGATGGGGACACACCATTTTCTTCAATTCCATCTCTATCTCTGCGCTAACCGAAACTACTTTATCAATGTAACCCTTCTGCCAGGTGAAGTTGGCAACAATGAGGTTCTTCTTAATACAAAATTTTCCACCTAGTTCCTCCTCTCCACCATGTCCACAGTCTTGTTGGTGAAACAGAATTGATGGCAGAAAAAAAATCCCATTTTCATCATTCCCATTTTGGAGTATTACTGAACCTTTGAAAACCCCAACTCTCAGAGAGGCAGCCGTGTAGCCTAACACTTCACATTGGGAGTCAAGAGTTCTGAGTTTCTATTCCCAGTTCGGGTATGGGCTGGCCCTGGGAAAGTCACTTTCTTCTTTATGCCTCAGTTTCCCCATCTGTAGAATGGGGTTCGCAACACTGAGCAATTTTGCAAAGCACTTCAAAACAGACTGCTGAAAAGTGCTAAGAGCTGGGTGTTATTAGTCATAATCATTATGTGGGATTTTAGTTTGTCAATGAAAACTTGCCACGCGTAGAGGAGCAATTTCAATGAAACACACAATGTTGCAATTTCATTGACTTTGTGTGCGCGCATGGAGGAGGTGGGGTAGAAATATCAGACTCCACCCAGCACTGGTAATATATAGTCAACTTTAACTTGCCTGTTCTCCTTTGATACCAATACTTTCGAGTGAGGAATTATGTTTCTCAACTTTCTAGAAAAGCTGTTTTATTCAGAAATTATACTTCATACCAGTGAGGTTCAAAATAGATTAAAAAGAAATAGGACAACATAAAACAAAAACACAGATGTTGGAACAATTGTGGTGAAAGGGGAGATTTTGTGTTTATATGGTGGCCATCTTCGGTCATAAGAGAATATGGGAATGCAATCGGCAACCAAACACCAAAGCGTCAGATATTTATTACCAAAAGATATTTTGGTAATCTTGGGGCTTTTAGAGGAAATGGCCACACAAAAGGAAATGAAGTAATTTCTTATCTTTTATTAGCTAGGCCATGTCTACACTAGGAAACTATTTCAAAATTAGTAAAGTCGACTTAACTCCCGATTTAACAAATTCCAACTAGTGTGACCACACTATGGGGAAGCCTAAAAATTACTCCATGTCAGGCTCTGTTAATATGGGATGTGCTACCTCAGACTTAGAACCCCAGAAAGCACTGGAGAGTAATTAGTTTGAATTACTCTAGGAAGTAATTATTTCGAAATAGCAGTATGGGGGCATCCATGCTACTGTTATTTTGAAATAACTATTTTGGAATTAGTGTTACTCCTGTTGAAAATCAGGAGTACAGATTTTGAATTCCATGGCCCGTTATTTTGAAATAACAAGCTTGGCAGTGTGGATTCTCCAGTTATAAATTTGACCTTGGATGGAGGGGTGGGGAGTATTTTGAAATAATATCCTAGTGTAGATCAGGGCCCACTTAGCTACTGACAGTCTCCCACTGGTAAGTGAAAAGTATTCCAACTGTAAAGGAATGGTTCAAAAAATGTGGGAAGTTGTTATGGAAAAGTTTACACACCAAATTCCACCCATAAAATAGATAAAAGGACAGATTACCAAATATCTACATATCTATCTTGTATTCAGTGCTCAGAGACAAAGCACTTGCAGAAAACAAACCAAAAAAAAAATCCAACCCCAAAAAACCCAAAGGAAAAAACCAACCAACCAAAAAACCAGCCCACGAGTCCACTTTTTTGAATATGAATATTTTATAGACATGCCTGGCCTGATAAACATGAGGTCAGAGATTTCACACAGTGTAAAAAAATCGCTCGAAGCAACCAGTCCTAGGTGGTGTTAGGATGCTCACTCAGTAACATAGCAACGAACTGTTCCATAGAGCGATTTGATGACTATATTCCTGCATGTTTCTCTAAACAAAACCTCGCTATTGTTATTATTTTGTGTCTGATATTTACATGACAAGGACTTGTCAACCGGTTAATGCTTCCTCAATAAATAAATAGTTCCCGTATAGTAAAACAAACCCTGCAAAAAGTTGTGTGTCAACAGCGAAGCAGAGACCCACCTATGGGGGAGCAAGGGAGGCAGTCGCACCGGGGTCCAGTGATTCAAAAGAGCCCAAGACTCCCAGCGGCCTCTGCCACACCACCACAGCAGCAGCGACTGGAGCCCTGGACCCTTTCAAGTGCGTCCGGAGCACCACGGGGCTCGCTTCAGGCAGCTCTAAGAGCTGGAAGGGGGCTGAGGGGCTACGGTGCACTCCAGGCGGCATTGAAAGCTGATTGGCCAGTCCCGCCCCTGCCGTGTGAGGCCCCGCCTCTTCTGGGAGCCATCTTGCCCAGGCGCCTCACAAGTCTGTCAGCCCCCTTGTGGCGGCTTCTGGAGTTTTTGCATCATGCTGCAAATTCCCGAGGGGTAGCCATATTTGTATCTACCCAGGCTGTACCGAATAGCAACAAAATCGCTTTCCCCTGCATATTTTGGGCCTGATTCAGTCATCTCTCAGGGGAGTCCCATTCAGCAAGACCCGGGGCTTGACTTCTTCTCTTTTCTCACTAATATACTGAGTGCGAGGACAAGGCTGTTTCCCTCGTGTAGCACCCTGCTCACCTTGGCACTGCAGGCAGGGCTGGCCTTACCATGAGGCGAACTGAGGCGGCCGCCTCAGGTGCCAGACTAGGGAGGGGGGGGTGCCACTAGGACCCAGAGTGTAGAAAATTGTGTCTGCTGCTGGTGCATATGTATTCTCTCTGCTCTAGATGCACAGAGATGGCAGAATGCTGTGCTGGAGGAAGGAGGGCACAAGAGACATAGCAGGCAGGAGAAAAGGGGCATGGGGGCGTCATTTGAGCGCCCGCCTCAGGTGCCAAAATGTTGTGGGCCAGCCCTGGCTGCAGGAATTGCTTCCTTCATGCCTACCGTCCGCTCTCTCCCCCTGTCACCCAGCCCATGCCATCCTCAATTATTCATGAACAGAAGAACACATTTCCAGCATTCATAATTTACAGCTACACCAAACGGGCATGTCAAGTAAAATGCAACCGGGAAGGGAAGCTGAGCTCTCGCCGTTTTTATGACGCTCATTCATCTCGTGTTTTCCGTCATTCATCTTATGCCTGGCGGTGTGGCAGAGCACACTCCCTCATGGACTCACATCTGAAATGGAGGCTCACCGCCTGGAAATGGAATACACGTTTACAGAAGGGCTGGTGTCTTACCCTGCAAATCCTTACTCCCAAGAGACGTCACAATCACTTAAAAGGGGTTATGCATGTACAAGGGGCTACTGATATCAGCAAAAGTTTGCCAAGTGGGACCCCTCATATGCATGTAATAATATTATTATTAATTACTAATTTCTTAGGGAGCCTCATTTACAGTCCCGCTGCTTCTCCTGGCAGGAAAATAATCTACATTTTCACTTTTGAGAGACTTGCAATAAGTATGCTAAGACACTCGCCCGACATTTCTAATGCACCTGGGAAGTGCTTAAACACCCCAGCAACAGGGGCCATGAAATCCCCTAAAGCAGATACCAAACAGAGTCACCGTTAGCTACAATTTTAATTAATCTACTCTTGACCTTTGCATTTCTTTGTGTTGGCACTTCCAGTAACCTGGGTGGAAAAATTGGCAGAATCCTGCATAATGCATCTTTGCTGAGAGTCATCAAGTCTAGGAAATTCAAAGGTTTATTGAAAACCACTGCAAGTTTCTAGTAAAAACCACTTTAAACTAATGACTTAACTTTAAAAAGCTACTTTCCCCGAGCATCCATATACAAGCAACAGGGCAGCATATGCATATTCCAGACACATAAATCCAGAGGTATCTCTCTCCCCTGTCAACTCTTTTGTGATTCACACAAAAAGAGTTATTAGTGTTGCTTCTACTGTGATTAACTTTGGTTTATCACACAGAATTCTGTAATGTGGATCATCAAGAAGTCCTTTGTTTGATCCTAAACTACATGATAACCAGCTCCTGGGTTCTATTCTGGGTATTTGGTCCTGCGATGTGTTGTGCCCACTTGAAACCAAAAGAAGTGAAGCACTCCGGATTGCATCCACAGTTGTAGAACAATGCTAGTGGCTTCTTGAGTTTTTGCACCATGTTGCTTCAGAAGCATCGCCATGTTCATTTGTTTCAGCAAAAACAAACAATGAGGAGTCCTGTGGTACCTTAAAGACTAAGGCTAAGTCTAGACTGCACTCTTAAATTGGAAAAAGATATGCAATTTGTGCTAATTGAATATCTTTTTTTATTTAATTTCGAAGAGGCTTTTTCAAAATTTGGCGCATCTACTTGGCGCCAAATTTGGGAAGAAAGTGCTCTTTCGAGCCATCCCTTATTCCTCCTAGAACGAATTTACAGGGATGGTGAAAGAGAGCATCCGTTATTTTGAATTTTTTTTCCAAAAAGTGGACACATTCCTTGGACGCAGTATGGCTTTTTCAGGATACTTCCGGAATCCCCAAAAAGCAAGGCCGTCTAGACCACTGTTTCTCAACTTTTTTTTATAAAGTACCTCTTTTTAAAAAAATACCCCCAGTATCTACAGTTTTCAGAGACACAATTTTTTTTCTACCATTGCAACACATTTGTTTAAACAACTTAATCATAGCTGGGCAGACGATGAAATTTTTGGGTGTAAAAAGTACAAAAATAATAAAGCGCTGTAAAACTTAACACACAAATTCAGTTTTCTCTAAATTTCAGCTGTGTTGACAGACCCTCCATACTTCTCTCAAGTACCCACCACTGGTTGAGAAACACTGGTCCAGATGGAGCCTAACAGATTTAGCTGGGCATAAGCTTCTGTGGGCTGGAAGTCCAGTGTTTGCCGAAATAAATTTGTTAGTCTTTAAGGTGACATCTGACTCCCCATTGTTTATGCTGCAGATTGCTTATCAGAAGATTATTCCAAACTCATCTGCCCCTCAAACCAGCCAGCTACAGAGAGCGGTTTGCAGGCGAACAATGGAGAAGAAATTAGCAACTCACTCCTGATTTAGTCAAACACTTTGAACCTGACAGTATGAACGTTGGTCACCCCCCAATTTCCTCTTTGCCGAGTTGCAAATTGCTTCCTGATTTTACCACCCTTCGATAAATTAGAACATCTTTGTGTTTGGGACAGGCCATTTCCTTCTGCATCCCGCTGCAGATTCTCCTGTTATGTTTTAAGTTACGTTGGTAATTGTTGTAGAGTACCCAAACACAGTTGTTCATAAAGATGCACTGTAGATGAGGTGTCAGAGGGGTAGCTGTGTTAGTCTGGATCTGCAAAAGCGACAAGGAATCCTGTGGCACCTTAGACTAATAGACGTATAGTCTATAAGGTGCCACAGGACTCCCTGTCGCTATTGTAGGTTAGATTCACCGCTGTTGTAGCCTATTGCACTACACTGAAGTTAATCCTGGTATGCCAGTTTATACCACCCGAGAAACTGATTCTATGAATTGATTGTGACATGGGTAAGGGATTTTCAGTGACGCTGAAATGCGCTGGCACTTATTAGCTACAGTTCTCATTTTGCTGTTAATTAGGTATGAGATGTATTACCAATCAACATATCTTCCCAAAAATATGCAATCTAATTCATCCTATAAAGAAATGGAAAGGATTACTAACCTTACAGGAAAGAAAATACAGGCAATATTTTTGCACAAGTTTCTCTTGATCCTCCAGGATTTTGAAAGCAAAGAAAGGGAAGATTGGCTGAGGCAATTATCTGGTGTTTTAGGAGGAACAAGTAAATGAGTTTTCATAGGAATTCATTAAAAATCTACCCTTTGCCCCCCATCTTGGTCCACCAAGATCCAGAGGGCAGAGGTACTGCAGTAATTGGATTTTGTGTGGGCAGCCATATGCTTTTAATGAAGCTGCACTGCACGCGCTTTAATGCAACCCATGTTGGAGCATTTTGATTAGTCTTTATTTTGTCGTTTTTCCCAATACTTCTTTTAGACAGTTGCAAAGGGCTTTAACGAAGTGTTCGACCCCACAAGTGGAAAAATGAGTGTTTTGTGTTTCGGCAAAAGACTCAGTTCTTTCCGAGACCTGACAAATGCACAGAAATCGTATCATTCCTTCGAGAAAGGCTTTACCAGCCTTCCTCCAATCACAAGGAAAGGGAATGAAAATTGACTTTACTCTTGTGCCTGTGAATTATTTCAAGTCTTTGGAATGGGAGAAGACCTATGACAGTCCCTGATTCAGCAAAGTACTTACCCAAATCCCAGTGAAATCAATGGGACAGAGCATATTTTAAAAAGCAACTCATGATATTTTGTAGCATCAGGGTCTCAGTCTCTGATCATGCAACATCTCAGCAAGGAGAAGCAGACTTCAGTGGGGCTCTACCTACATTCAGGGGTTTATCACTGTATAACTCAGACATGCAGAGCTATTACCTGTGGCATGTATCCCCTCTGCACCAGATAACTGGAGGGCGGCTAATCTAACAATTTTTTTTAATGGTTTTAGTGGCAACCCTGGAAATTGCAGGTCAGTAAGCCTAACTCCAGGACCAGGCAAACTAGTTGAAACTATAACAAAGAGCAGAATTATGAAGCGTACAGATTCATGGTGGAAGAGTCCAGATGGCTTTTGTAAAAGGAAATCATGCCTCACTAATCTATTAGAATTCTCTTTGGGTATCAAAACCATGCAGATAAGGGTGATCCAGTGGATCTAGTGAGCTTGGACTTTCAGAAAGCCCTTGACAAAGTCCCACAGCAAAGGATCTCAAACAAAGAAGCAGTTATGGGATAAGAAGGAAGCGTCTTCCCTTGATCAGTAAGGACACGTCTTACACAGCCGGGCTAAAGCTGAAATAGGCCTCCGTAGCTTATGTTGAAATAGGTTATTTTGGCTTTTGGCGCTGTCTACACAGCAGGAAGTCCAAGGAAGAGCACTCTTCCTCTGACTTCCCTTACTCCTCATGCAGTGAGGGTTACAGGAGTCGAAGTAAACAGTCCTCCAGCTTGCCAGTACTTCGACATTATGTCAAAATAATTGTTTGTAGTATAGCTGTGGACTATGTCATTTTGGAATAATGTCAGTTATTCTGAAATAACACTGCTGTGTAGATGTGCACTAACTGGTTAAAAGACAGGAACCAACATGTAGTAATAAGTGGCCAGTTTTCAGCACAGAGAGAGGCAGATAATGGACTCTCCCAAGGACCAGTGCTGTCTATCATATTCATCCATGATCTGGAAAAAGGAGAAGCATTGAGGTGGCGGCAAAGTCATTGTTTTCAAACACACAGGCTGTTTCCTGGGTCGTGGGGAAACCTTAACCCTGTCTAAAACACACCATCTTTGAGAGGTGATCAATTAGTACTAGAACCATGGTATAACTTTGGGGGGGGGGGTGCAGAAGTTCCATGACAAAGTCCATCAACATGGTGGCCCATGGATGGGGGGGAGTGGTCAGTGGCTGAAGGAAATAGTAGTCTTCTGGGGGGGGTGAGGGGGGGTTGATCCAGGTACCACACAGGTCATGGGACTGGACATAGGTGCTACTGAAGTGCAGCGCTGGCCACCAGCAACTCAACACCAGGGCTTTGGTCATGAATGGGCTATTGTCACCCACCAAAGGAGCATTATGACAGATGCAAAGAACTGCACCTGGGGTTGGATATTGGGCACACAGTTGAGACGCCCTTCCCCCCCCATACAGAATTACATCTCAGGAGGTGAAGGGCAAAGCCGTCTGGGTAATGGCATCCTCTAGAGCAGTGATGAGCCACAGTGATGTGTTCACCCGAGTAATCAGATTGCATTGGTGGTGTCTCTTGGCAAGTTCACAATACTCCCCCTTTCAGGACAATGCATCTGCCTTCCCGTACCTGGTGCTGGGCTGGTGGGACACCACAAAGTCGAATCATGTGATGAGGAGGAACCAGTGGATCTCTGATATGGGTGCCAGGCAGCATTCAGCAGTGCCAGATATTTGTGATCAGTGAGGACTTGGACCGTGAATCTAGCACCCTGCAGGAGATGCCACCATTCCTCAAAGGTTGGAGGTTTTTTAGCCAGTGGATCTTCAAACTGTGTGTGGTCCTTACCAGGACTTCCAAGGAGGCCTTGGCCTGAAGGGCGCCCATACCAAGGAGGCTGGCTCCCAGTGTTTGTATTTGGGCTGCTCACACCAGTGCTGATGAGGACACAAGAGATCAGCTCCCCTGGTAAAGGAGAGAGGACGGCCTCTGGTTAGCACTGGGTCCGGGATGGGCAGAGTCCAGGAAGGGCACTGAGGATCAGTACATGAGGCACAGCAGAGCCTGGAGGGTAAGCCAGTCAGACTCCAAAGGCAGAGATGGGGATCAAAGCCAGCGAAGAACAGGGGCTAGAAAAGGCAGGACAGGAACACGAGCGAGCCCGGTGGTGGGTGTGCTCATCGTGGAGCAGCTGCCGATCTGCCATACGTACCAGAGCAAGCCAAGCAGGGCTGCCAATCCAGCCGCATAGGACCTGTGGCCAGTGTCCCATTCCGTGGCAGGCCAGCTGGGCTCCTGGCTTGCCTCACAGTGGAGATAGCCAGGGACCTAGCTGGGTTTTGGCCGCATAATGGGAGTTTTGCTACTGATCTCCATGAGTGTGGGATCAGCAGCCAGGTAGGACCAGGTCTATCGTAGCAAGTTTTGTCAGGCAGGCACATGGGAAGAAAGCCCTACCGCCAGCCAACATAGCTGTGCTAGCAAAACCAGCCTACATCTGCCAGCAGAGCTAATACTGTTTAGGGAGGTGGTAACACTATGCTGGCAGTAAAACCCATTCTCTAGGCAGACGATGTGTCTACACTAGAGGTGTTGACCAGGATGGCCATCTAGAAAGCAGCTCTAGATCTTTATACTTGAAATCCCACAACCAGTTGTAACCACCGAAGCAGATTGCAACAGCAGAAAATGCCCCTTTCCTTTGTCTCAGAGAGGTAGCCATCTTCGTCTGTAACTTTAAAAACAATGAGCAGTCATCATGAGCTTTCGTGGGCAAACCCCACTTCTTCAGATGAGCTGGAATGAAGGAAAAAAAGGGGGAGGTCCAGAATTTATAAAAGTAAAAGAAGGGAGGAAAAAAAAGTACCATGTTAATTGTCGTTCTGGTGCTAATGAGGCTAATTGAGGGGGCTAGAAGTGTCCCCATATTTTGATGTCAATGAGGTGTTAAGGCTGGTTTTATTATGGGCCATCCAGTTAGTGTCTGTTCACACGCAGGGAAAGTGTCAAATTTACCTATGAAGGTCAAATCTGTACTCTCTCTCTGTAACTGGCTAGTGAAATTCCTTTGCAGAAGAACAGCTACTTTTAAACCCATGACTTGAGAGCCCAGGAAGGTTGAAATGTCCCCCTGCAGGTTTATATGCGTTATCATTCCTGATATCTGACTGAATCACTTCATTAGCAGCTCATACAACTGCACATCCTTAATGTGATCTGAGCCATCAAGTGCCAGCAATGCCCCTCTGCCATGGATGTTGGCCAAACTGGACAGTCTCTGTGACAAAGGTAAATGGACACAGCTGATGTAACTCCTAAATCCTGCCCAGTCTTACTGAGCTCCTTATATATATTTATAACATTATAATTCAGTCACCATTCTTGTCCCGTGTGTGTTCCTATGTTCATGTGATCTCCATATGTATGCTTGGAGTAGATTATCTTGTTTCTAGATCTAATTCTTGAGGTAAGGGGTTGTTATTAAATTCTGTTGCTAACTAATCCACTAATCCACAGATTCAGCAACAATTTGCATTAGTTAATGATGCTTAGCAGACACGATTGTGGTCCAGAATCCTTCTAAAAGGCAAAACAAACATCTAAATTATAACTTCATAACATCTGCTTCCTCTAGGGAGGGATTAATATGAGCTTTGACAGATGTGAGAGCTGCAAAAGAATGGCCCTTACAAAAACGCCAGCTAACACAGTCTTGGAAAACGCAGCCAATCGGAGTTTATTGAAATGAACTTCAAACTGAGGCAGAACTAACACCCAGCTGTTCTTTCTGACTGTTGCTCAGGAGAGAGGTAGTATCTTGTGATATTTTTAATAGATTTCTCTTACTTTGCATACCACCTGGGAAATGAAAAGCAACCATTCAATTCCTGCTTTTCCTTATGTGATGTTATTTATAATATACTAAATATAAGACCCAAGTGCTAATGCAACACTGATGCTGCAAAATAAAACAGTGATAGGTTTTCCCTCTTAGTGCTAATTAAGCCACATTACTCCGCTTGAATATGTTACTATTATGTAACCCAGAAGCATGTTTTGGAACTTACAGGTCAGTTTCAGCTTAGAGAAGAAAACTCTAATGCTCAGTTTCTGTATTTACTTACTCAGTATAATTTGTTTTCGTGATATTATATACACCAGTCATAGAACAGATGTGGTCAAATGGCATGCAGCTATTCCCTTAGTAATCCCAAACCTGATGTCTGTCAACTCTGCTCCAAGAACGACTCAAGTTAGAGACATTCAGGCAAATTATAAACTCCTTTGCTACTTGCAACAGCATCTCTTAAAAGAAATTACATCACAAAACTAACACCTGGCCATTTCTTCAAAAGCATTCACACAGCAAGGAAAAAACAACAACTTGTAAGCGCTGTTAAATGCTGAGGAATGTTGTGACGGCTGCCAACTCATTATCATTGCTCAGTGCTGCTGTTATTGCAGCTCTAGTGTTAGTTGTACAGGCGGAGGGCATAGCTCGATAAGTCAGAAGACCACGCTGGTGAAGGTGTTCAGCCAGGGTAACGGGTGACAGAGACCCATTGGACCTGTAGGTGCACACTAACACACACATGCCTACAACAATGGTACCAACTAGTTCATCACGTTGGGATGCTGCCTCCTGAGCTGGACAAAAGTGACCTACTTATGACCTCTCTTTTTATACATTGACACAAACAAGTTATGTGTTAACACTCCAGACATGGTTAAGTACCATCTTTATCCTTACAGCTGCAAGCTCAAAACACACACACACACATCCATTATTCTTTCATCCCATCTTCCTGGACCATCTCCCTAGGAATCTGTTCACACAGATACTTGAGAACTCTGGCTGTTCCTATAACACCTTCACAAGTCAGGAACGTGCTTACTTGGTGTTAGCTGACACCTAGTGTTACTTTTTTTCAAGTCCAAGGCTAGCTCCATTCAAAGCCTTTGGTTCACACTATTAGGCCAGGTCTTCACTACGGGGAAGATCGATGCTGTCGCGATGGATCTTCCAGAGTTCCATTTAGCAGGTCTAGTAAAGACCCCCTAAATTGAACTCAGAGGGAGCCCCTGTCAGTGCTGGCACTCCTGCTCCTTATGAGGACTAAGGGAAGCTGATGGGAGTGTTTGTGCTGTCGACCTCCTGCTCTGGAGACCGTGTGGAAAATCAAATTAAAGTACATCAACTTCAGCTACATAATTAACGTAGCTGGACTTGCATATCTTAATTCAACCTTTTCCTTTTGTGTAGATCTGGCCTGAGTTATTCCTAGAGCTTCATCAAAGCCTATAACAAGTCCAGCTTGCTGGGATTTTTTTTTTTTTTTTAAACAAAGTACCATTTTGAGGAAACTGATGTTTTCAATGACAATCTATTTCAACAAAAAAAGGCAGTTAGAATATACCAAAACTAAAAAACAAAATATACTTGATGTAAATTTTGAAAAGGTCAGAAACCAAACGAACATTTTGACAGAGCCAAAATTTTGACCTTTCATCCTGATTTGTTTTTTTTTTTAAATCTCAAAATTGTTTCTGAAGCAGAAAATCCATATTCCGATTAGCTCACAGTCCCACCGGTTACTCTTGTAGTAACAATACATGTTAATAACAGGAGAACAATAGTGCTTCAGGGCTTATGGATAATAAAGAATACAGAAACATTAGCCACTGCTTACATTCAGTTCAGCCCATGTATAATTGGGAGAGAAAATGTATGGCCCAACCTTGTCACCATTTAATGCAATGCGAGTTTTATCATTGACATAATGGGAGAAGATTTTTTTTAATTCCTCCTTTTTAAGGAACCTTATTGAAACCCAACAAATATCTGGATGTCTGGAGTTTGGGTTGAAGCACATAGAAGCTACATGGTTGTCATTTGCCTGCTTCCTTTTTAGTGTATCATGAACAGTGGAACTGGAATAAGAGAGCCTATGTTTCCTGAAGAGACAGTTATTGATGGAACACCAGTGGAATGACCACCCATCACTTATCGAAAGAGTCTGTCCCTTATTTCAGTGATTTCCCCTTAGAGGAATTACTCAGCCCTTATTTTAAGACATATTGACAAGTATTAAAACTGATACATACCATTTTAAGCTTTAAATTGGAGTTTATCATTGATGACATATTTACAGGTGGTAGACATATACACTTGCATGAAAAATATGTATGCAAAGGAAAATGGTGTTGCCTTACAAAAGACCCTTAAAATAAAGCATTGTCCCTTCTTTTTCAAATGGTTTTCCCTTATTTCATCCAGAGAAGGTCGCCCCAGACACCAGACAAAAATAGCCCATGCAGGGAATTTGGCTGGAAGCAGTGCAGCCACACTCACGGAGCAGTACATGCAATTTAAGAAAGTCTCACTTGTTCAGCTTAACCTGCACTCAGCCTCATATTCTGCAAACCTAACGTGATGGCAGAGTCTTAGTGGCGAGCTCTCTGAAGCCCAATTCGGTCTGACGCCCCCAGAGCCAAAGACTTTGCAGATATCAACCGAGCCTGGTGATGAACCCAATGGAAGAAGATCTGCCCCATGGCAGAGGCAGACCAAGGATGAAAGTAAAAAAAACTTATTGGGGAACCAAGCAGGGAGGCCTCCAGCTCATGGCTACCACAAGCCTCACAAGAGGCCTATTCTTCCCCAAAGCAGGACCAAACTGTGGAGACACACAGGGTTTTCCACTATGGACTAATCTGAACGGGGAGGGTATTTTCCCCTATGCTATTGCCTTACTCACACTGACTGCTACATGAAATTTTGGGGCCCTCACACACTCCCTAATACTAGACAGGATGGTCTGTGACACTCAGGATCGCCTCCCAGAGGAGAAGCTGCTCTGGGCAGGCGAGCTCACTTTAGACAGTTGCTCGGACATGGGATGTGCGGTAGAAGCCTCAGGAGAAAGGATGAGACCCCCCACCCCAGCAGGCCCCTTCCTCTCAGAAGCACATGGAGTAGGACAGCAGCAAGAAAGGACAGGTGGCCAGGGCCCAAGACACATAACGAGGTACATTTACCATGAGACACACTCTGCCAGGGGTACAGAACTACTCGGCACTGCAAGGAATGTGGCAAGGTGAAAGTGCACACAAGAGTGGAGAAACATCCCAAAGGAAGTTCAATTTGTACAAGAGAGCAGGGCCAGTCAGACAGTGGGGATGCCATCTTGACTTTCTCCAAGAGCATAGCAGGGTCAGGCTGTCACCCCAGGGAAGCAAGAAGGGACAATGCCAGCCGCTGGGAATGTAACAATGCTAATAGGGGACCAGCTTGTGTGATTTTCCCTAGCTAGCAGGGATTCTTGCAATGTGACTCCTCAGGGTGAATTGCCTGGAGTGGAGCACTGATAACGAGCAGGTGTGCAACCAACTAACGTACAAGGAGAGCACAAGGTAACCTATAGGAAAATGTGACTTCATAATAATTAACCTGAAAAACAACAGATGGCCCCCAAGTGAAGTTTGTGCTGGTGGATGCTGAGGATGACAGCTATGCAAGGGGACTAGAGCCAGGGGGAATAAAGCCAGGGTTTTGATCAGGACACGGTGCCAGAATATTTTAACTGCCGTGCAAGCAACAAAAGGAGCGAGTCCAAAGGACAATGGAGACACTTCTAAAAACACATGAGGGTGTCTTCCAAGAAGCAGGTGCTTAGAAGGAGAAAGCTGCAGCTGGAAGTAGACCTCCTAGCAGAACCCGTGTGCTGGCCACAAAGGAAAATTCCAATGGTGCTATATAATCCTCTATGTAAGGAGTTCAAAAGTCTGCAGAGCCAGGGGATTGCAGCACCCGTATAGGCAAGTACAGCCTGTGTAGGCAAAAATATCATCAGGCAGATTATGCTTCTGCACAGACCTAAAGCCACTGAGTCAGGCACTGAACAGACGCCATTATCCACTGTTTGTATGACATCTTGCCAAAACTTTCCAAAACCAAGAATCTTCAGAGTTTGAGCAGATAAAGTATGAGCAGATAAAGCTGGCTAAAGAGGTCCACATGTTGAAAATCATGTTGGGCAGGGGGTTGGATTCGATCTCCTGAGGTCTCTTCCAATCCTGTGATTCTATGAATCTTTGCAACACTATGTGGTCACTACTGATGGGTATAAGCCTAGCACCGGAGGGGTTCCAGAGAAGACTCACATAAGCACTGGAAGGACTGCTTGGAGAGACATTAATTGCAGATGAAATCCTTGTTGTAGGCCAACAATGATGCAGAAAGGCAAGGAGACCATGACAGAAAACTTCAAGCTTTTCTACAGCCATCCAGGAGCAAGAACATAACACATAACCCAGACAAAATGCAACTCAAAACAGCACGAGGCAACTTACATTGGCCCTCGGGTCAGAGCAGAGAGACTGAAAGCAGCTCCCACCCAGATCAGGGCAGTCCACGACATGCCAGCGGCAATGGAGGTGAGAGAGGCACAGAGATACACGGGAATGAATATATTTCCGTTCACGTTCTGTGCATGACCTGATGGTCAGAATCGATGGGTCAGCTCACCAGGCAGGATGTTGAGGGGGGTTGGGAAAGTTCCCAATACTAAGCCTTTGGCACATTGAACAAGTGAGAGAAGAGGCTCCTGTCCTGAAGCGTTGCCGGTCAGGAGGGACGTGGCCATGCCAGGGTCGTGCATCAGTGAAGGATTGGCTGCAATTCTTTGTCAGGAGCAGCTGGTCACGGCTGCCAGCAGAGCCCTGTCAGAGCTCTAACAAGGGTCTGCCCACTAGACAGAGCTTCTGGCAGTGGTATTTGGAGTGGAAGGACTCCATCAGTGCATGACCAGCCACCCAGTCATAGCGCAGTCATACCACAGCCCTCTTCAGAGTGCTCCAAAGAGACGGCGACACTTGATGCTCCTCCAGCGCTATACTACTGGGATCAGCTCTTGTCCAGGATGGTGTCTGGTGAGAACGGACACCCTGAGCAGAGAATATCTACCCAACATCAGCCAGCCTGGGGGAAAGGGATCAGGGCACTGAATGCAGCAAGTTATCTTCCAGTTTCAACAGTCAGACTGATGGAAATCAAAGAGGCTACCGAGAAGGGCAGCAACAGAGAAGGGGGGCAAAGGAGAAAAGCCAAGGACTGGTACAGGTTGAACCTCTCTCGTCTGGCACCCTCAGGGCCAGACCGGTTCCAAACAAGCATTTTCCTGACCATGGGGAGGTCAGTATTGTCTAGCAGCATTACCAACACTTCCACTTCTTACGGTGCTGTTAGAAGATAACTAGGGGTATTTCAGAGCTAAATAGCAGCACAGAACACCGAGAGCCAGGACAGGCGGCTGTAAACGAACTTTGTGGGACCACGGGAAACTTGGCCATACCCATGAAAAGTGGACATCTGGCTAACTCCAATCATTCTGGACAACGGATGTGTCTGGATAAGAGTGTCCTGGATGAGAGAGGTTCAACCTGTAGTAGCAGAACTGCATTTTCAAATTAAAGATGAGCAGAGCATGCAGAATGCAATCATATTTCGGCAACAGAGAGCTGTTGCCTCGGCCTTGTTAGCAATCCGTGTCTCACATTGGCATTCCACTCAGATTGGAGAGCGCATTTACCAGCTAGGAAGGAATGCACAGATCTGCCTTTTGATGGAAGGGTTGGACACCTTCCGCTCATGTGATAATGACCAGCAGAAAGAGACTGAACACCCAATGGCCACAACTGACCATGGGAAACATGGGAGTGGAATTATCTACCATCAAGGAAAAGCAGGACGTCATTCCAGTGGACTCCTATTCAAAACGTTATGTCGGTGATGGCCTGCCTGATATAAGAAGTCAGTCAGTATTTGGCCAACAGAATGCCCACCTTGGGCTGCTGACAACCATTCCCTGACAACAGATCCCCATTTGCCTTGGAACAGTTCAAAGAATTTGCATGCCATTGGGAGTTTATCACCACACCTCCTCCCCAGCACACCTACAGAGTAACGGCAAGATAGAGTCAACTGTGGAAAGGGAAAAAAGCTAAGCAACTGTTAGCCAAGGCTGTTTCTTCTGTTTCAGACTCCTAATAAGCATTTTGGCCCATAGGTATATCCTATCACGGGCATAGCAAAACAGTCCAGCACAGGTGCTGGTGGGGTGAAGGGCCAAACCCCCATGCCAAGGAAGGGAGAGGTGTTACACTGCCAAGAGGAGATGTAACTTAGGAAAAAAAATCAGGCCCTGGAGTACAATGGGTCAGCAAAGGATCTACCAGCCTGAAGACACACCGGAAGGATTGGCCTAATAGAGTCTCCAAGTGCACAGCGACATCCAGGTCATATGAGGTGACTACACAAGATTCCCAAGCAAGCCAAAGGACCAGCAAGCACTTACGAGCCAGCAAACACAACACCATGCCGAGATTGTCACCGAACAGAGACCTAGAACTGTGCGGAGGCTGGCCCCACGGGAAAGAGAAAAGGAGACTCCAGAGAGAGACAGTTTGGACTCCTTACGAACACATGGGGATTGACTTCTCCCTGTCTCTCTATCATCCACCTCTGAGTCTAACCAGCCAACTCTCTCAAAGACGACGTGGCGGAATCTGTGCTAAAGACAAGACTCCAACTAGCAGCTGCTGGCTACAACTGCCGGCATGGGTGGGGACCCTGAGCCTCCGTACTGGTTTTGAACTAGAATCTTAAAAAGTTTGTAAAATACAGAACACGTATTGTGATCAATGGGACAGAAATCAGCCTATGTCTGTTATTGTTGAGATGTCAAGAAAACAGGGACTGCGAGGAGTTAGGCAGGAAGAAACTCAGCTGCCTAGACAGAGCTGCACACTTGTTCAGCTTGACCTGCATTTAACGTCACTCTTCGGGAATGAAACACCAGGAACAGGCGGTGGGGAGGCAGAGCCTTTGTTAATTGCTCCGTCCCTCCTCAACTGACACAGCTGAGGTGCTATGGGGATGGCAGAATTTGCGATTGTTACAGGCCACTAGCAAGTTACTTCACCACCGGAGCAAGGTGGAACCAGGATAGGAGTCACGCCCTACAAAGGTGTTTTGCAAGCATTGAACCTTCTGGGGCTACTCATAGGACGATGCCGCAGCTCAGGAATGGGGATGGTGAAAGTCTTGCCATAGGCAATATACGTCTGGGGCCTTTAGGCATCTGATGGGATTCTAGAAGAATCCCCAGAGTTTACACCAACATAGGTGCTGAAATCCCATTGCAACACGAACAAGGGCAGTTAACTCTTCTAGGTCTTTGAAAACGCCAAGATGTGTGTGTAGAGTCTCTCCTTAGTTTTCTTCTATCAAAAATACTACTTTCTTTTTTTTTTTTTTTTTAGAAAAACTTAGTCATAGAAGGAGAAAGATAAAGGTCAATTCTTTTCTGAATGGAAGATTTTTTTTTACATTCATTTATGTCATGCAGAGATCAAACCTCATACAAGATTCTGATCTTGCCTCATTTTTATTCAGCATTCAAATGACCCCGGGGCAGTTCTTGTATTATGCAGTCAGTAAATGCTGTATCAGTTACACATAACATTAGAGAGAGCTGTGAGCCCACTTGAGTGACAGCTGTGTGTTTTATTAGCTTTCATTTAGGATCCAAAACTCAGGCTGAATTTTGCAATATTTCTGAACATAAAAAGGGCCAGACTGGGTCAGCCCAAAGATCCATCTAGCCCAGTGCCCTGTTTGCCCACAGTGTCCCGTGCCAGATGCCCCAGAAGGAATGAACAGAACAGGGAATCAAATCATCCATTCCCTGTAGCTCATTCCCAGCTTCTACTTAACAGAAGCTAGGGACACCATTCCCACCCGTCCTGGCTAACCACCATGGATGGACCTATCCTCCATGTACTTATCTAGTTCATTTTTTAACCCTGTTTGAGTCCTGGCCTTCCTCAATATCATCTGGCAAGGAGTTCCACAGGTTGACTGTGCACTGCATGAAGAAATACTTCCTTTTTGTTTGTTTGTTTTAAACCTTTGGCCTATTAATTTTATTTAGTGACCCCTAGTTCTTGTGTTATGGGAGAGAGTAAACAACTTTTCCTTATTTCTTTCTCCACACCAGTTATGATTTTATAATTCTATCATATCCCCCCCGGTTGTCTCTTTTCCAAGCTGCAAAGTCCCAATCTTATGAATCTGTTCTCATTTGCCACACCCCTCATTATTTTTGTTGACCTTTCTGATCCTTTCCCAATTTCAATAGATCTTTTGTTTTATTTGAGGCAACCACATCTGCACACAGTATTCAAAATGTGGGCACACCATGGATTTAGGTAGAGGCAATAGGATATTTTCTGTCTTATTTTGTATCCCTTTCTTAATGATTCCCCACATCCTGTTGGCTCTTTTGAGTGCTGCTGCACACTGAGTGGATGTTTTCAGAGAACTCTCCACGCCCAGATCTCTCTCTCGAGTGGTAACATCTAATTTCTGTAGACGGGTAAAGGTAGTTTTGCATTAATTGTACACCTGAGCCCCAACTTAATGAGTCTGCGGAGTTCCTACCATTATTGTTTCCAGTGTATGCTATGTAGATTATAAAGCTCTATCATGAGCCCTGCGCTGTTACTACACAAAGAGATTAAAGGTAGATCTACCATGCTGCTGATGCTGGTCTCGGACTCAGGTTTGAGCTACACACAAATCAGTCTGACCAAGTTACTAGCCAGAGACTTCCTTGCCTCGGGGGGCTCTGGATGTTCCTTACCTGTGGTGCAGACTCTCAGTGGGCACAGGCATGCTGGTCCATGGGTCTGTTCCCTCCCAGGGCTTGGACTCTCAGCCTGCAGCAGCAGCTTGCGCCTTCTCCGGCAGCCCATACTGGCCCTCCTCAAAAGGCAGAGACATCCTCCTCTTGCAGGTGAGCTGGAAGCAGGAGGTCGGCGGGGGATCACCTACCCACTCTGTAGCCAGCCAGGAGGTTTCGGAGTCGGAGGGAGATGCCAAGTGCTCTTCTCTGCTCATCCCCCTGCCGATCAGGGCTCTAAGGCCAGGGCCAGACCTTTGCGGATGAACTGGGGAGTAGGAGCCGCAGACTAAGTCCTTTGGAGGCAAGAACCATCTTTTCTTCTGCATTGGTATGTCTCATATCACAACTGGCCTCTGGTCCATGAGGGGCACTGGGGTAATACAGATACAGAGCAACAAGCTGAGACTATGGTTCCAGTTTTCAAATGTACAAATGTCAGGCTTAGCCATAAAGCCCATGGAAACCATTGGTTTGCAATGAACTTTGGATCCAAGCCTGCAAGAGATTGTCCTCACTCTGCACTTGCCACTCAGGTTCATCCTTAGGCATGCATTTGTTCTAATGCCAGGGTTCTGCCTTGTTTACTGCCCTTCCTGCCCCACCACTAGTAATTGTCCCTTTCTCTGTTAACGTCTCGGTCATCAGAGATGAATATGTTTTCTCTCATAACAACATAAGAACCACCATACTGGGTCAGACCAAAGGTCCATCTAGCCCAGTGTCCTGTCTGCTGACAGTGGCCAATGCCAGATGTCCCAGAGGGAGTGAACACAACAGGTAATCCTCAAGTGATTCCTCTCCTGTCATCAATTTCCAGACAAACAGAGGCCAGGGACACCATTCCTACCCATCCTGGCTAATAGCCATTGATGGACCTCACCTCCATGAATCTATCTAGCTCTTTTCTGAACCCTGTTAAAGTCCTGGTCTTCATCACATCCTCTGGCAAGGAGTTCCACAGGTTGACTGTGCACTGCATGAAGAAAAACTTCCTTTTGTTTGTTTTAAACCTGCTGCCTATTCATTTCATTATGTTGCACATCCCTTGCAAGGCCTTGCATAGGCCAGCATGCATTGCTGACCAGGCTATACCACGCTTCTCTCTGAATCCAGTCACTGACTTATAGAAACATGATAATTGCATTGCAAAGGGGAGCATGCGCAAAGCTTGCCAAGGGAAATTACAGACCGCGGTCGACATCTTCATCTGCGCCCAACCTGACAGAACGCCGGTCAGCTTCCAAACTGGGAACAAAAGCTTGGTGGACGCTGAGAGTCTATGGAGCAATGTATTTCTCTCACTCCTTAGTCAGGTGGAGCACGAGAATTGCAGACACCACTCCTTGGGATAACATGGTCTGGGCTGAGCTTCCTTCCTTCAGTCTCCCAGAAGCAGTCTATGTTTAAAAACAAAACAAAGAACAATATTTAGCTTCCCTGATATTGCCATCGTAGAATGCAAGGGCGAACAAGATAAACATGTCAGGCTACAACCTGGGTGTTAAGGTCTTGTGTCAGCTTTTTTTTTTTTTTTTTTGAAGGAGATAAAGTGGGTGAGGTAGTATCTTTTCTTAGACCAACTTCTGTTGGTGAAAGAGACAAGCGCTGAAGCTAGAGAGCTCTTCTCTGTTACCCAACCCGAGAAACTCTTTTACATTATTGTTCGACCACACCTGTCATCTTTTTTTTTCCTTACTGGGGTAATTCTACCCCCAACGAATGTTGGAATGATCCATTTGTACAGGCTGTTTCGTGGCTCCCCTTATTCACATTAGCAATGACACCCAGTAGGTATTCATGGCAACCTGCAGTCAGGACGGACTATTCTGTGATGTTACAGTCAGGGGTCTTGTAATCTTGCACAACACGCTGAGGTCTCCTGAAATCCATTTTTTTGGTAGTATCACTTTTTGGAGCACCTTGTGACCTCCCGGCCTACGATTATACGCAGGTCATCCACTCATGGGAAGTGTTTTTAATCCTATGGCCTTGTCTGGCTATGCTAAAATCTTACAGGCCTCAGACTACGGGCCTTGAATTCCAGACATGCTCCACTGACACCTAATACACACACACCACTCCTAAATACTTATTAGTTTTATTCTTCTCAAATCCTACAACTTCAATCTATTTCGCTTACATGGATCATCTAAGAAATAGCACATGAATTGACAGGAACTCTACGTAACACCATGATAAATGGATGATAAAATGAATTCGAGTGGCTACGTTACTCTTCCTTGCCCTCCCCCACCCGGCAGCTCTTCCTGGAGCACATTTAGCCACTCTGTAGGAACAGTGTGAGCAACGAGGAGCAATGGTCTCATGTTGCAGCAGGGAAGGTCTAGGTTGGAGATTAGGAAAAAACGATTTCCCTAGGAGGATGGTGAAGCTCTGGAATGGATTGCCTAGCGAAGGGGTGGAATCTCCATCCTTAGAAGTTTTTAAGTCCCGGCTGGACAAAGCCCTGGCTGGGATGAGTTAGTTGGGGCTGGTCCTGCTTTGGACAGGACTTGATGACCTCCTGAGGTCTCTTCCAACCCTACGATTCTATGAAAAATATCACCCTCTCATTAAACAAATGCCTGGACAAGAGTGGCATAGCTAACATCTATTTATTTTCCTCTGTATTTAGTATTTCTTTCTTTACTCTTTGCAGGTTCCTCAAAAGCATGGACTCACGGCTTACACATCAAGGGGAGAGATACCGTCTCAAATGAAACCTAGGAGAAATCAAGGGTCTCTTCCCATTTGTACTAACAGGAATGTTTTCTAGAAGCAGGAATTGAATATGGCTGTGTCTACATTTACGATGGTGGGAGGGTATATGCAGTACCTGTAGCCACATGCTGTAGTGAAAGGCAGGTCACATCCACTCTTGCCCTTGAGGTCAGGGGATGCACACAACAGTGAAATGCTTTGGCAACTGGCTCTAAGTACAGACATATGATCAGAGTCAGCCTACCCGTGGCTTGCACTGAAATCAGGAAGGGCTAATCCATCTGCCCTGTAGCCAGGGCGAGGTTGTCCTGTTGCCTTCAAGGGGATTTTAGACTGGAGTCTATGCTAAGAGACATAATCGGTCTAGAATCTATGGATGTCACTGCACTGTAAAAGCTTGAGTTCAGAAGGATGTCTTGGGCAACAAATTCAGACACAGGAGCCATATTTAGGCACCTATAGAAAAGCCAGTTTTCAAGAGTGATGCACATCCAAGTCAGTTCAAAGTACCCAAGCACAGACCTCTGCAGTTTGGGGTACAGGGGCAATGCCATTAACACTGCACCAGTAGTAAATGGTTTTCCACTAATAGACCAGCCAGTGTGTTGCTGCACACATTTGCCAACATGTTACATGGTGCAATTGTCTTTGTGAGTTAAGAGCATAACAATTAGGAGACTGAAAGAATCAGTCAGACTACTAGAACTGGAAGGGACCTCGAGAGGTCATCAAGTCCAGCCCCCTGCCCTCATGGCACCAAGCACCATCTAAACCATCCCTGATAGGTGTCTGTCTAACCTGCTCTTAAATATCTCCAGAGATGGAGATTCCACAACCTCCCTAGGCAATTTATTCCAGTATTTAATCACACTGACAAGTAGGAAGTTTTTCCTAATGTCCAACTTATACCTCCCTTGCTGCAATTTAAGCCCATTGCTTCTTGTCCTATCATCAGAGGCCAAAGAGAACAAGTTTTCTCCCTCTTGCTTGTAACTCCCTTTTAAGTACTTGAAAACATGTCCCCACTCAGTCTTCTCTTTTCCAAACTAAACAAGCCCAATTCTTCCAGTCTTCCCTCATAGGTCTTGTTTTCTAGACCTTTAATCATTGTTGTTGCTCTTCTCTGGATACTCTCCAATATCTCCACACTGTGCTTTGATCTTGCAAGTGCACTGATGTGCATTGATCTTTCAAGAACTGGTGACCTACACCAGTGGTCTCCATGGCGCCCGCCGGGGTATTTATGTGAGCCCGCCAAATGATCTGCCGCGGCGCGCCAGCGGCACATGCGGTGCCGCCCGGCGCTGGCGCACATGCGCGGTGCCGGCCCCGGGCATGTGGCGCATGGGCGGCCCCTGCCCTGGGCGCGCGGGCGGCCCCTGCCCTGGGCGCGCGGCACATGCGTGGTGCTGGCCCCAGGAGCATGGCACGTGAGCGGCCCCGCCCCCGGGTGCCCGGCAGCCCCGGAAGGTTGGGAACCACTGACCTACACCATCAGAGAAAGTGCTGATAGAAGCAGTCATTTTCCCTAGAATGCTGTCTAACGTTGAGAGCAGCTCTTCTTGAATACATCTACACAGCAGTGTAATTTCGGAATAACTGATGTTATTTTGAAATAAAGTGCGCATCTACACAGCAGCCTTTATTTTGAAATAATGTCAAGCCGGAGGACTTTTGCCTTGCTGTGTAGACGTGCCTCTCCTGTCCCTACTGCAGCTAAGAATGTATCACGCACTCTAAGTGCAGAATGTACATGCTGGAGAGGCATTTCCCATGACCACAAAAAGGAACACTCTGACACTCGATGGTATAACAGTGTAATAGTCTCACTTTGATTCTCTGCCATCAGAGTGTCAGGATCTTCCTACTCGAGACCATCCCTAAATACAAAAGATGAAAAAGTTCCTTCCTGGAGGGAAATAAAGGAAATTAGACATTGGCACCAGCAATATATCTTCCAGTAATATCATTCACTGCAGCCCAGGAGAAGCAAAGCCGATTCAGCAGTAAATCTGAAAACATTTATTATTAGATAAACCATAGCATCAGGAGGATGGACAACACCTCTAGGTATACACTACAGTTACAGCATTCCAGGACAAGAGACAGATATGAAAAAAATCCTATTGAAGCTAGACCAAGGTTTTTTTTTAATAAATCCAGAGTGATACAAACATATAGCAACCGAAGGACACGTGCTTATGACACCATTGCCAAGAGACAATGCAGCGTATTAACTCTGAGACAGAATCGAGTCTAGATGGACTAGAACAAGAGTGACACATGAATGATACGGAGAGAGGGAAGCGCTCCTACAGCAGCTGTGTTAGGACATAGCAGGAGAAGGCTGCTCAGAAGTGTGTATTAATAATCAGCAAATGTGGTGCAGAGTAATTGGGAAGCACTTGAAATCGATAACCAAAGAGATATCGAACGGGATCATTACTCAACTCTCCTCCCAGGGAGAGGATTGTAATTATTTATAATCTTTTTGCCTCTGTATTATTGATGGTTTTCAATCTATTGATGAGCCTCAGAAGTCAAGTCCCTGAGAATTTTAACCCTCAGGCCTGACATTAGACCAGGCAGGTCAACTTAAGGTACACTATCCAGCTACGCAAAAAAAACAAAACAAAAAAGAAAAAGATTGCAAAAGAAAGCTAACGGTTGTGGTATTGTAGACTTCGCTTTACAGGCCCTCTAACCACATCCCCATTCCTAACCCAATTCTCTGTCCATCTGCACTGCCACCAAGGAATGGTCTACAGCAGGGGTGGGGAACCACAGGCTTGGGGGCTGGATATGGCCCCCTGGCTTGCCTGGATCCACCCCTGAGACTCAGAGTCCCCTCAGCAATGGGAAGCTGGTGCTGGTGCCCCATTCCTCCTGCTGGAGGGCTGGAGCACACAAAATCTACTAGGCTGGTCCCCCGTAGGCTCTGGTGGGCCCAGGGAATGTGGGGTGTCTTTCTCCTCAGTTGGGGGCCACATCAGTGAGGGGTTTTCTTTGCTTCTTACTTGTGTGTGGCCTCTGACTGATTTTTCTGTGGGTCAGGGCCACCAACCCAAAAGGTTCTCCGCCCCTGGTCTACAGTGTTCAAAATCTTTGCATGGCTGATTCATGCCCTCTGCTTGTCGGGCCTTTCGTGCTCCTGCAAGAGAGCATGTCTATGCACGTTTCACCCAGGAAAGAACCAAAAGAAGTTCTCCATCCTCCTGTTCGGAAAAGAACGAAGGGAGAAGTTCCTTGAATGAACAGAAGCCATGGCCACAGATTGTGTATATGGTGTGGTGTCTACATGGCCTGGTCATGTGCTTCAAAGAGATGTGATTTTGAAAGTGGGTTGTGCATTAATTGGCCCACACAGAACCCTTCCCTGTGCATCAGTAGGGTTCTGTACCATCCCGCTCAAGGCAACCCGAGTGCACTTTTGAAGTCCTATCCCCGGAGCATGCATTACCCCAATGTGTCGGCTGATGTTGACAGAGCGACTCTCTCAGACGTGACTGTTGTGAATCCTCTCAGCTCCAGCTCATCCGTTCCAAACTGATAACCCCGCATCACTAAATCAAAATGCACCGCAGAATGTTTGTCCTTTTGGGGTATGACTGGATTTGCGGCACATACGTTAAACGTGGGACTCGTGTCGAGGATGCAAGTCACAAAAATAATGACACTGCAAGTGAGAGCCATGCCAGCCCTCCCAAGCTGTTAAATGCAGCAGCTCTCCAAACCAGTGCTTTCTGGCATCAGTGGGTTTTTTTGCAAATAAACTTAAACTGAATAAAGTGTATAGGAAAACAGCATGATGAAATTTAAACACCAGTAAATAATATTTTCGCTCCATGGGAGTTTAATTTAAGAGATACCATTTTAAATTACAAACTACTGCAGCTCTCACAGCCAGGCAAATACCATCATTCACACAGGCTCCCTACGCAGGATACAGTAGTATTCCAAATACACGTGCAGGAGAATCGGCATTATACGAAACCTGTCAAATAGTCATCCTCATAACAGTCAAAGCAGCACCTATTGGACACATGAGGTTGTGGCGGGCTTGTCTTTATTGACTTGAATTGAGGACAAGCAGCTGGTCTGGAAATGAGTTTACAGCACAGCACACCATCATGGGGATGGAAGACCAAACGATTACAAAGCTGGTTTACGAAGGAATCCTGTGACATGGCTGATGACCACATGGTCACCAAAAAGTTTTAGCAACACAATAAGAACATCAGTGATGGACATGAACTAAATATCCAGCCAACCCACCTTAAGAACCTCACTAGAACTCGATGCAGGTAGTTCCTTCACCTGCAAGACAGGTGCCTCCCTTTGGGATTCACCATTGTGCTGATACTCTTATGAAATCTCTGTAATAGAGGATTTAACATTTTTTTAATAGGACTATTTTTTGTATACTTCCACCTGTAAAACACTCAGGTATAGCACCCTGGAACCAGTTATACCTAGTACAGAAGGCGAGGAACTTTTGCATCTAACCTCTGAATGCTGCCTGAAGTGGCACTTCTAAGCAGAAAAATATCATGGCTGTAAACCTTGGAACCTTCCAGGGCTTGGCGCAAGAGATAGGTGAGGGCATGGGAAGTTCAAGATGATGTAAAACTCCTCTGGGGAATTTACCACTGTTGTTGTCCTGTCAGGACAGCAGTTCCTGGACTCATACAGTGAACAGCGGAGCCTTCTCCAAACCCCCACTTTGGCTGTGTATCCTTGGCAAGTCCTACATTCTACCCAATAGTGTGACCACAATTTACGTACACCACCAGAATCTGCTGCTGACCACTACTTCTGCTAGATCCCTGCCCCCTTAAAGGGGGTTCCTCATTGTTGAGGGGACTCCTTGGGAAGAAAGCAAGACAACCCCAGGCTTTCTTCTTCTCCTGCAAGGACAATCCTGGGCCATTTGGTGCTCAAGAGAAGGAGGTACTAGCCTAGAAATAGATGCCCTCCTTTCCCTGATGAGGAAGGGTGTCTGGCATGCTCAGATCTTGGGGTGACCCCCCCCCACAGTGGGGTACCTCTCCAGACACCAAACAGCCATCAAGTGATTGCTTTCCCAATGGGAACTGCTGGGCCAACTCCCTTTGGACTCACAAAGGGATGCTGGAGATTCAGGACACAGGATCGGGCCCGCGGAACACTTTCCAACTCTTCAGCTGAAGGCACATTGCTCGAAAATTCCAGCTAGTTCCCTGCAGACAAGAACTTATTGGTCCCTCAAATACATCACTCCTCCCCAGGCCAACACCGGGAGAGCTGCCGCTCTTGAATGCATAGCACTGGCCATGCATTCCTGCCCTCCTTAAATTGAACACTGCAAAATGCTGTGGATAATAATTGCTGGTTTGGCGAGCACATTTATGAGAGCTTTGCAGCTCCGTGGAGCCTTAACACAAGCCACTGGCTCCCTTTCCCCGTCACATTAATAATGTGCTCATTGCGGCTTTCTTCCCCATTTTATTTGCATATGATAACTTCTTCAAGCTGAAAGCGACTCCTGTAATCACAATATTTCAGCCACTCTCCTCCTGTAATGTCTCATTTGCACTAAAGTAGAAAAGTGGGAATGAGTTGCTTAGCAACCAACGGCCTTTTCCCCCTCACACCCTCTCCCTCGGTATTGAGGCTTTTGCCACAGCAAATAAGAAAATATTTTAATGTTGGGGAATTTAGTTTTATTAGATGTCAGTTTTCTAATAACGTCGGAGGGATCGGTAAAATAGAATGCCGCACATCTGCTGGCCAAATGGCTTTCTAAGCCTCCTAATGTTTGTATTTATGCAATGCAATCCTATTTTATATGGCATTTTATAGCGCTCTGAAATACTTTCCAATAAAAGCAAATTCGAAATGCTTAGAATGGCCTAGCATGGCCCCATACAGGAGTTGTCAGCCTGTGTTTCCTAAGGAGGTTTCCTTTTCTTCTTTTAATTCCCAGAATTTGCGGTCTAGATTGGTACAATATTTTTTATAGACCTTGTACGTTAAAGCATTTAAAACAAGATATACACAGAAGTTACTGGACTTGACGCAGGAATTACTAGGTGAGGTTCTCTGGGCTGTGTTATGCGGAGGTCAGACTACATGATCACAATGGTGTCTTCTGGCCTTAAAAATCTACAAAATGAAAAAAAAAAAGTGTTGCAGGGCCGAAGACAAATACAGATTGTAATACTGCCTATCCCAAATTTAAAACATCATTAGTCATGTTGCAAAATCCATGTGATTAGCTCTAAAATAAAAGTAATTTTATACAATGGATAAGTGGTAGATACTTTTTAGTTGCTTTTTGGATTTTTCACTGTTTAGTGTTCACATTTTCCACCTCTGTTCTACAACCACAAGGGAGAAAAACTTAAAGGTAAAACACTTCCTAGTCACTAAAGCTGAACAAGCTAGACTTGGTTCAAGGTAAATTCCTTAACCGCATGTTCCCAACAAACATCAATGACCAAATTTTCAGGTCAAGGTTTTCCCCTGAAGTCAAAGGGCTGGCTTTTTTGTCTCGAGTGAAATAGCATGTGCGGTGGCGTGAGAGAGTCTATGGGGTGTTTTGCCCCTCCCTTTTAAATTCCAGTCACACTTTCACGTGGAGTCTTCTGAGGATGACCCTTCAAAGCGAGGGTCATTCAACAGCAAACAAGGCGGAAATAGGTGGGGGAGGTGTCTTCATGCTCTCTCCTCCTCCCTTTCTCTGCTGAAATACAGGTTTGTCCTGCCATTTCCTCCTCATGCTGTGTCGGGAAGCTGTAAGCTACTTATATGTAAAATGAGGAAACACACATGGCTTGAGGTTTCACATTGTTTCACATTGTTGCCTCGTCTGTACCTCATGGGTTTGAACATGCACTAACATCCTCATACAGAGGGAATACATAACTTTACATACAATGTCTCTACATGCATTTCATAATATTATTGATCGGCAAATGGTTAGTTTACAAACAATACCTCATAATGCATTTTTTTTTTTACACAAAGATTACGACAAGGCTGTGACAACGGGGGGCTTTCAGTCACTTGTGTCATTTGTTTCAAAATGGAAGCTAGGATTTTCATGCAGTCACATGACACCAGATTGGAAATGCAGAAGGGCGGGGGGAGGAAGAGAGATATATTTCCTATTACCTATAAGTTATCCCTCAGTAGCATTAGCCTTCCCCAGGGCTCTCATCCCCTTTCACCATCCGTCTATTTCTTCTGTAATTCTCTCTCTCTCTCTCTGAGTTTCTCTCCCTCTTTTCCTTACTTTGGTCTCTCTTTACTGCTAAATGTAGTGCTCCTTTAGGGCATGTCTACACTGCACGGAAGATCGATGCTGCTGTGGTTGATCTTCTGGGTTTGATTTAGCGGGTCTAGTGAAGATACTCTAAATCAAACTCAGATGGTGCCCCCATCGGTGCTGGCACTTCTGCTCCTCATGAGGAGTAAGTGAAGTTGATAGGAGTGTTGCTCCTGTTGGCCTCCCATTGTGTAGATGAAGATTTATATGTTAACTCTAGCTATGCAACTAAAGCAGCTGGCATTGACTATTTTAGATCGACCTTCTGCTCCAGTGTAGACCAGGCCTCAGTGTGCCAGTGCTAGGGTACACTCTTGACGCTTTGCCACAGTTGGACTCCAATGTTCACATTAGGGCTGGTTGAAATATTTTTAGCAAGATATTTTATCGGAAAAATGTGGTTTTCCTTGATTGCTTCCTAGTAGAAAAACATTACCCATGGCGGAATTTTCAGTCAGGGAACTAAACAAAATGCTTTGTTTTGGGTCAAGTCCCTGTGTCTAGAGGTCCCACAGAGCCACCAGGGAAGTGCTGTTCTGGGTTCCTCACATATGTATATTCCTCTCTGGACTATCCTTCTTAACCGCATTCTCTCTCCCATAATGCACCATTTCAGCATTTCTGAATCAACATTTTTCAGAGCTTTTCATTTGAGAAAACAATCAATCAATATTTTGACTTTTTGTTCTGATGCAGAGGCAAAACACATGTTGAGGTATTGGCATTTCCTCTGGGTAAGGAGATTGCATTTTACAAGTTTCCCATGAGAGATCACCATCAGAAAACGATGCAGCGACCACAGCAGACTTAAGAATTCCTTGCCAAAAATCAAAGGCAATTAAACATACAAGTAAAAAGCCAATCACACACAGAGAACTCAAGAAAAACAACTTTTCGCATCTCACGATGTTTAATGTTAAGATCACAAAAATCCTTGAATACTGCACCAGACATGTTTCAAGGATGAGACAGAAACAAAACTGCCAAAAATAAACCAGATCTAACATTTGGAGTTCAGCTGTCAATTTACATCTGTTATAGGTGCATATTAAAGAGAGGCAAGGTAATGTAATCCAGAAAAAAACTATGACTTGAGAATCTACGTCCCATGTTCAAAAGAGACTTGAGGATTTTTGAAAATAGGACTTAGTGGCTTTCTAAAATGTTATCCCAAGTGTACGCAGAAATTAAAAAGCACCACAAATATTGATTTGCAAATGTAACAGGAAACCAGCCATTCTGCTTTGTGAATATTCAGGTTAAGAGAATACTGAAAGCTGTTCATATCTCTCTGTTCTCATTCAGCTAGAATCTTGAACTCTTTCGCTATAAATAATGTGTTAATGGCCTAAGATTAATGTAGAATTTAGAGCTGTGTTCAGTGCTTTAAGTCGTATTGGTATAACAAAGTTACATGGAGGATGAGGGTGCTGTAACCAGTCATGCTGAATATGAGAATCTAGCTCCAATTTTTGGGTCTGTTCTGTACCGAGCAAATGTACAGTATCGTGAAACGGGCTGAGTCACCTACCACACTCATCTTGAGTATGTGTATTCAGTGAACATGTGAAACCCCGAGGAGTTCTTCAGCCAAGCAGCAGGTCTATGAAATCCAAACATGACATCTAAGACAAGTAGTCCATGTGGCTTATTCATGAAGCACTGAATTGCTCAGTGATGATGCCAGTTGGGTCACCATTAATGGGCAATGTAAGCAAGCTTCCCACAGCCTGGACTGGTGTCTCCAATTCTGCATTTTAACAAATAAAACACAACAGAAAACACTAAGGAGTTCAAGCTCTAGAACAGGCTTCGGAGCAAGGTTGTGGCATTTTCATTAGAGGGAGATTTTTTAGACCAGGTTGGACAAAGCACATGGGGTGATGTGAGTTTACTTGATCCTGCTTCTGCTTACAGAACTAGACTGGAGGTCCCTTCCAGACTGACATTTAGTCGGCCTTGTCTACACTGGCAGAAGAACGTTGGGGAAGTGCACTACATGATGCAGTGAAAAGCAGACTGCATTCACACTGCAGTATGTACGTGAGGCAGTGAAAGGCCAGATGGGTGGAGGGAAGCAGAGGTAGCATACTCCTGTGGTATACGCCGCAGAGCAAAGACGTGGCCTTACGTAGGCTTTGATGAGGTTTGACATGGAGCTGTCAAATGGAGTCATGAGCCAACAGGTGAGGTGAAACAATGGCCGCCAATTTGGAAAAAAAAGCATCACTTTTTGCACAATCCCAGAAACACAAACATGAATGTGACTAGTTTATCCACTGAATATGGTGTGTATACTATGCTATTAAGATTTGTATTGGGATCGCTTGGCCACAGGTTTTTTTGTTTAGTTGTTTTTTTTCCTCCAGATATGATGAAGCTGTTTGACATGTGGGGAAAATGGCAAAGGACCCTTGGCAGTACGCAAACACAAGCCATGTTTCCATGTCACGTAAATTGTCTTAATTTGTCGAGGGATCTCACGCCCGGAAAGTCCTCTCTAATTTTCGACTGAAATGAGCTGACTAGGTCATCTCTCACTGCATGTCGCACAATCAGTAGCAGTAAAGGATAGTTTGTACTGCACCATGGGTAGATATGAATGAATGTGGATTCCCAATGGAATGCATCTCCACCTGGAAGTTTGTGTATGTGGAACACAGCAGCTAGTCTGCCCGGTAGACAATTTTCATTAGTAGTTGCCTACACATGCAGAACTAGCCTTTGAAGTATTCTAGAAAGTCACTTTTTAACAGAGTGACAGTTATGCCCAGGTCACTACTAGTGTTAGAGATCACAATACACAGCTTCAGACTCACCCATGAGAAGGTGGAGGTGGCAAAGGAGCCAGTTGCCCCGGGGGTCTGGTGATACAAAAGGGTGTGGAGCTCCCCACTGCTTCCACCAGCAGCCAGAGACCTGGGCCCTTTAAATCACTGCTGGAGCACCATGTGGTGCACTCCAGGAAGCAGTGCAGGCTGCCTAGGCCCAGCTCCAGCCCCCACTTCTGCCAGAGGCCCCACCCTGTCTGGGGACATGGAGCAGGCCTCCCCCGCAGGGCTGGCCTTACCATGAGGCGAACTGAGGTGGCCGCTTCAGGTGGGGCACGCCACTAGGACCCAGAGAATTGACCTTTCAAAGTTTTGGCGCAAGCGAAGGGGAATGGGGGTGTCATTTGAGATCCCCACCTCAGGTGCCAAAATGTTGTGGGCCGGCCCTGCTCCCCCGCCCCTGCCTCTGCCTTGCCCAGGCTTCCAGCCAGGTTGTAGTCCTCACTGCACAGGTTCATACTGGGCTTCAGTCAAAGTGATCACCCAACAAAACTGGCAATTCCGATGCTAACATTCAGGACTGATCTAGCACACGTCCGTGTACACGGACAAAATGAAAAATGGCTGGAGCGGTGGTGGTAATGCTAACACCACACTCAGGGAATTCTATTTCTATAGGGAAGTGACAGTGTATGAAGAGATTAGCCCCTGAAAGCTTACGTTAAAGAGAAAAAAGACATTTCACACACTCTGAAATACAGGTCTTTTGTCAGGAAAGCACATGCAAAACCATCCAAAGCCACCAGCACTGGGCAGAATTCTGTGATGCTGCCAGCCAAAGCCAGGAGAGATGAGCTATACCAGCAGGAAGTGGATGAGTTTTCTAGTTTGGAGGGTGTACCACCAATACTCTCTCTCACAAGGGTTGCTTTCAGAAATACAGAATCAAGTTGAATTTGCCAATTTACAATATGTCCTCAGTCATATTGTACCAAGAAACGAGACAGATAGTCTGATCAGAAAGCATCATGCTCACCTTCGTGGATAGCCACCAGCGTAAACACATCTTCCAGCGACTGGTCCAGTCACAGTGTTTGCCTGAGACACACACACATGGAAAGAGACAATAAACTTCATAAAATAGAACCCTTTGGGAAAGCAGCCAATTTAAGGGAGGCAGCACTTCGAAGAGGAGATGAGATGTTACACAGATGATCCGTGGAAGACTGGGATAGCACTGCTCATTCCACACGCCTTGTCTCTCTGACTGGAATAAAACAAATCTTCAAGCAAAACCATCTAGTTCCACTGCAACACCACCGCCACTTTAGGACACTGTATTTTATCAGCTAATTGAAGTGACAATGGTCTTATTTACAACAACCAGGCCTTCCTCCTGTCTCAGCTGTTACAAAGATATAAAGCCCTATTTCCCCTCAGATGTAGTAACTGCAAGCTATTTCAGTAGCACATTACAGGCAAGATTAGAAAGCCATTTGGGTTGTGCAATTTCATTCCGTGCCCAGCATGGCCAAAGCACATCTGCCGTTGTTCTATGCAGTGCAACACTCTCTCGTGCTCTCCAAGTCGCAGCTAATCTGAAGCAAGAACTTAAGTCATCCCATATGGGGTTTTTCAGAGACCTTCTGGTGAATGAATCCACTGAACAGCCTTCAATGAGCAAGCAGTTTTGTACAATTCTGCGTCAATCCTTCGGTCCTAAATAGCCAACGTGAATATTAACCAAAGCCAAGTGATTGTAGTGTGCAAAGATCCACTACTTTTGCACTCCAGTTGGAGCAGGAATGTGTCCTTTGGTTGATAAAAAAATTGTATAATTCTGCCAGCAAGGAGCATTGTGTTTCAGAAGACATTCAGAGATGGTCCCCCTCAATTGCAGTGTGTTTAGCAATTCCAAAACTAGCACCCTTCTGCACATAAGCCTTCCCACGCATCTCCAGCATTAATTTTGGGCTTATGGTGTAACGGGCCTACTTCATGTTCCTGGTTTTGTTATTTATTCTACAAAGCTGGGTCTGTTCATCACTTGCATTGCAAACCTCCCCAAAAAAACACAAAAAACAAAAACACATGGAGTGGAAAGGCTCCAGGGAGGCGTGTTCATTCCCAATGGAATTGCTCTACTTCATGCTGGGAGAAACCTCATCTATAAAAGATGATAAAGTAGACATCGAGGTAGAGTCTGCATGTGGAAGAAATGCCGTCCATTCAGGGACTGGGCGGGTGGTGTGCTTCACGAACAATCCACCGATAGTCCAGCGTCACAAGAAACTTCACGACATGTGGGAAAGAAGTGTCAGTTGCTTACTCTCCCTGGGCAGAGTCTTGTAGAAGTGCACAATATTTGAGAAAACTCACACCCTAACGACACCCACACGCATTTATTATTAGCTTCTGTGATACCCTTTGGATTGTTGTCATGCTTTCAGGTCACAAAGCAAACCAATTTTATGCCCTGAAATAATACAGCATCATTATGCTAACAAAAAACGTATGCAAATACTTCAAAGGGGTGATTTTAACGTGCTGATGTGTTTATCCCCATATTCATTTTAATGGCACCACTTACGGTGGTGCTAAAAGAATTGTTCAGGGTACACCAAGGAACAATAGCTGGAATGAAATTAGCACAAGGAAAATGCAGAGGAAGAAAATCGCGGAGACTTCCCAAAAGAATCACTGAAGCCCCAAGACATTGAAAAAAAACCTCCCTAATTCAGAGATAGTGTAGGGAATAATCATGCAGTGGTGACGGGAGTGGGGGGAGGGGCGATTAATGAGATGGTTTGGTAGGTCTTTCTTTTCTCATTTGCATGACAATCAAATATTGACAGTAGTCTCACTATGGGAGTACCAGACACGACTTATCAAGGTGGCATCTCCATTCTAAACCCAGGCCCTTCAGCACAAAGGGCCCTTTAGAGCAAGCAAATCTCCCCTGAAACTGAAATTTCTCAAGCTTAGTGTCTTCTCAATGTTTTTATGGGCTAGCAAGGAGCAATTCTTCCATAGCAGGGCTGAGACCATAATGAGGATCCTCCAAGTCTCACTGAAAACAAGCTCACCAAGGATTCTAATTATTACTGTTTCACAATAGGAAATGTAGACTTAAAAAAAAAAAAAAAGCTAGCAATTACGCTTCCTGCACAGCAGCTGCCTCACTTGTGTTAATTACTTGTTTGTTTCAGAATGATCTCTTTAAAAAAAAAAAAAAAAAAAAATCACATAATGACTATTCCATAATTCAAACTAGACATGACCAAAAAAAAAAAAGCATGAAAATGATGAAACCGGCCAAAATATTGTTGTTTATTTTCCATTCTCTGGAGGGCAGCCAGCTAGGTTTACATCAAATTGTCAGGTAGATTGCCCTCTTGGGAGGGGGAATTTCCTGCATTGCAGGAGTGAAAGGTCATCACTTGACCCTTGATCCTTCCAACACTTAGGCGAGGGAGGAAGCCCAGGTAACTGACACGTCCCTACACACTAAATTCACCCAGCACGGTGAATCTTAGACTATTGCAGGCAATGAAAACACTCCCATTGCTTTGCCCATCCCCAGAGTTGGGGCCAGATTTTCAGAAGAGCTTTGTTCCCATTGAATCTCCTGGAGGACTCAGCAGCCGGCAGATCCCATTGTGACATCGATGGCTAGATTTCCAAAAGGATACAATGGAGGCCACACTATCATGAGAAGGGCCCGATGTTTATTAATAGCTGTATGTTTCCACAGGCTCTGGCTGGCCTTTGCTGGGAGGAAGCTCTGACATGGCCTGGTGACAGACAAGTAGCAGCATGAACTCCACATCAGAGACGCTTCTTAAAAAAAAGGTTATTATTTCTTCTTGCTAGGTAGCAAATACATTTGCATGGCCCCTGACAGACCAACTCATGCCAGAGTGTGTTCAGGTCCATTCACTTGTGTATTAGCACACATCAAAGGGATTTGCAAAGGTAGAAATGTGTATTTGATATTTAGGCTTCATAAAACTCATGGGACATTACGCCCATTGTTTTCTCTTCTCTGTATCTTGTGATGATGCAGCAGCAAACGTTTACCTAGTGTGTAGCCCTGTTGCTACATAACCTAATGAAGAAGCCATGTGGAATGCTAATGAAGGACTTTATCTGAAAACGTGCCAATCTCAAAGCAAATGGCTATTGGGTATAGTGACTGGCAGTCAGAGACCTGAACTGCATTCCTTACTCACCATCATCAAAGGAAAAGCCCAAATGCATAGAGTCATGGACAGAACCCACATGGATAGACTCTATTCAAATCCTGCATTTCTGGCTTGTTTGGACTTTTACAGGGAAGTGTGCCGGGGTGTAAAGCAGAGATCTGCAAAGACAAGCTGGGTACCCGGAAATGACTTTTAGAAATCTGGCATCCCTGCCACCATTTTTCTTTACAAATAGTGACTTCTCTGTTAATCTATTTTACCTGCTTTAGCCTCTTGGTAAGTCTCCTTTCCCTAGCTAATAAACCAAGTCCCAGGAGGTGGTTGATTGCTCTACTCCATGCTGTTTAAGCCACAATTGGAGTTGTCTTTCCATGATTGGTCACCAGTGTATAGAAAGGATGTGGAGAAATGATAGGATCCAGAGGCAAGTGGCAAAGATGATAAAAAAGATGGAACACGAGACATATTAGCAAAGGCTGAAGGTTCTGCATATGTTTAGTTTGTTAAAGGTTTAAGAGTGGGCATTATAGTGATCTTCCAAGACTTGAAAGGTCACCATAAAATAGATGGAGGAAGATTGTTCTCTGATGCTGCAGAGGGCAGGAGAAGCAGCAATGGGTTCAAAATACAGCATAGCAGATTTACATATAAAAACTTCCTAAATGTAAGCATGGAAAGACAATGGAACAGACTGTCAACGGAGGCTCCTTCACTGGAGGTTTTCAGGTGTCTAGATAACCATCTGAACTGAGTGGTTTAAACACACAAGTCCTGCATCTTGGCAGGGGTAAGACGAGATAACCCTTGTGGTCTATTCTAACCCTATGGTGCTACGATTCTAGTTTCAACCCTAACTGCAGTTTGTGCTGTTTCCATCCAATTTTGGCCTTTTCTTTCTTTATTTACAAACGCAACTCTATAAATTCGACTTGAGACAACACAAGCTGCCGGCTGTTAGAAAAAATTAATGGTTTAAAACATGAAGTGCAACGTCACTGTGAAACAGAGAGGTGAAACATGTTGTTCACACACAGTCCAAAAGGGAATGATTTTCAACCTTGCCTGAATAGGCCATTCATTTCTTTCCTAAATACAATTCTGTCAGAATTCACATGCACCTGCAAAAATTTTTCTTTGGGACAAAACTGCATTTTCTGACACGAAAAAAAATTATCAGAAAATTTCCAGCCAACTCTGTGCAATGTACCAATGTCGAATTAAGCATAAGCCAACAGTGGGCAAATACTGGCCCGCAAGCCAGATTCAGTTCCACAGGGTTAGCCCCTGGTGGATCGCAGCCGCTAAATTTATCTGTGCCTCCATAGGCGTGGGTGACTGCAGCTCCCATTGGCTGCAGATTGCCATTTCCAGCCAATGGGAGCTTCAGGAAGTGGTGTCCTGCTCCGCACCCCTTCCTGCAGCTCCTATTGGCTGGAAGCAGCGATCCATGGGCAACAGGAGCTGCAATCACCTGTACCTGTGGAGGCTTAGGAAAATATAGCGATGGCAGCCCAGCAGGGGCTAACCCTGGTGAATCGCTGTCATCTTATTACCCAGGCCTGGTTTAAGCTGACTTAGGGACTGATCCTGCCCCACTAAAATTAACTGAAGTTTCACCATTGACTTTGATGGGAGCAGCAGGGTCAGTAACCTTGCCAGGCCCTGGGCAGGGCAGGGGTGGAGGCCCTATTCCATGACTCCGAAGGAGAGGGGCCTAAGGAGGAAGAGGCAGGGCTGGGGCAGTGATTTAAAGGGCCTGGAGCTCCAGGCCCCTTTGTATTGTCAGGCTCCAGGGAAGTTGCTCTCTTTGTCCCTGTGGCCCATTTGGCAGGCCTGGATGGGAGTACGATTAGGATCCTTCCTCTTGTAAATTACAGGACATGCAAGTGCAATCCAATGGGATTGGCCTGCCTCCTTCTCTAAGATCCTTTAAATGCCCATCCATGCATGATACACAGAATTATTATTTTTAAAAGTGTGACAATAGGCAGCATACTTCTTTATTTTATCAGCTGGGAACAGCTAAGATAATAAATTATGGGACCTGCTAAAAATCACTATATCTGTAGGTTTATCTATAGAGTAACACTAATGCTACAGCTATTTTGATGTCTTTAGTTACTGTTATTAATATACATGCAGACATAATATAATTGGTGTGTTTTTCCCCCAGCGGTAAGGTATAAATTATGCTCACAGAATGACTTGGATGAAAGCTGCCATCTGTTGACTGAAGAGAGGTTTAACCCCATGCAATTAACTCCCACTGAACATGCTAGGAGTTCTTCACCAGCTACATCGCACTATGACACCCCCCATTTTAGAATGTCATTTTGTAAGACAGCATGAATGTAAAACATCTAATTATAAAGCTTTGGATGGTGATTGTTCCCTGCATTATCAACAATGGAAAAAAAAGGCCATTTTCCAAATGTACAGATTCATATTCCTTGCACATCCTTGAAATCCTGTTGACTCACTTTCTCTAATTTACACACCTGATTCTGTCATCTTCCGTTCTAGGGCCTGGCCCAAATCCCATTCCTATGACCTAATGGATAGGTGTAGCAGTCAAGAAACCTGTTTTCATATAATCATAGAGCACTAGAACTGGAAGGGACCTTGAGAGGTCATCGAGTCCAGTCCCCCGCCCTCATGGCAGGACCAAACACCATCTAGATCATCCCTGAGAGATGTCTGTCTAACCTGCTCTTAAATATCTCCAGTGCTGGAGATTCCACAACCTCCTCAAGCAATTTATTCCAGCGTTTAACCACCCTAAGAGTTAGGAAGGTCAGTGTTCAACCTAAATCTCACTTGTTGCAATTTTAGCCCATTGCTTCTTGTCCTATCATCAGAGGTCAAAGAAAACAATTTTTCTTCCTCCGCCTTGTAACCACTTTTTAGGTACTTGAAAGCTGAAATCATGTCCCCTCTCAGTCTTCTCCTTTCCAAACTAAACAAGCCCAATTCTTTCAGTCTTCTCTCATAGCTCACATTTTCTAGACCTTTACTGGATTTTTTTGCTCTTCTCTGGACCCCCTCCAATTTCTCCACATTTTTTTCTGAAATGTGGTGCCCAGAACTGGACACCAATACTCCAACAGAGGCCTAATTAGCAGTAGAGGGGGAGAATCATTTCTCGTGTCTTGCTCAACGCTCCTCTTACTGCTTCCCAGAATGACGTTTGGTTTTTTTGCAAGTGTCACACTGACTCATATTTAGTTTGTGGTCCACTATGGTCTTCTATTTGATTTCTGGCTTTGCTGCTAGCTTGCTGCATGACCAGAGGCATGTCATTTTACATCTCTGTGTCCTCTCCCACCCATTGTCTCTCTCTTTTTGATCCTATGTTCTTCAGGCAGCAGCTCTTTCACTATATACATGCACGAGTGCCAAGCACAATGGGGCTCTAGGCTCGGCTGGGGTCTACTCAAATACAAATACTAATGAGTTGATGGAAAGACTGTCATTGACTTCAATACTATTTGAGCAAACACTTCATGAATAGCTTTGTGATATGGAAATGAGCCCTGCAAAACAATTGCCTGCTGATGCTTAGAAAGCCTGCATTTAAAAAACGAACTTGCGGCAAAAGAAAGAAAAGGGACACACGGTGATGTCTTTATTGAGATTTGACATGTTTCCCCTAAGGAACATTTCAATGAAACAGAAAAACTCAGTATGTAGGTAATTCTAACATGCCCAATGACACGGCTTATTGTAGGGGCATAGCAGGTGTATCTAAGCTTGGAGACAAAAAGTTGTCGGGTATCAAAATATTATTTGACAATAAATAACTTATTTCAAGGCTTTTTGCCACATTCTGTGTTCTGCAAGGAGAAAACTCTCCTTGAGTCTTAGGGTTGGTATGCACTAGCTCCAACCCCAGTGATATTTAGAGCAGAGCTACTCAACTTTGGAAGCCCCGGGGGCCACAATGATACTCTCAGTACATGCCGAGGGCCGCAACTTAAGTGTGGTTGCATGTATATGCAAATATATATGTAAAGATATGCAAATAGCTTCTTTCACACTGACAGGCATGAATTCAAAGATTAAGGCAAGACTACACAACACGTAGGCCCCATTGTAGTCAGTTCTGCTGATATTAATAAAATGAAATATTTACTCAATTTCCACCCGTATGACAGCACTTTTAATGAGCAATGACAGTCCAGGAATTTAACTACTAAAACGCATATCAACAGAAGACCGTTATATATAGGCTACTTCTTTGTTTTGGCTCCCACTTTTGGGCCGCGTGTTGTGCCCTGTGTAAACCCAAACAGCACCGGGGGCCACAAACAAACGGGCTGCAGGCGGTCCATGGGCCGTGTGTGGAGCAGCCCCGATTTAGAGTAACTGCTGGGCTGTTCTAAATGGTGCTGCTGACAGGAATTCTTTCATGGAAGGTACTTTAGTGGCAAACTGGTATAACAAAGCTCTGTTCCCCACTCTGTCTTCACGTGCCAGGCCACTCTGTCTTCACATGCCAGGCACAACCATTGTGCCCCCTAACATGACCCCTAGAACTTGAGGGGTGAAGCCAATAGGGAAGGATACATAAATAGCACAGTTATGCCAGCAGAGAGTCGCCACAGGGAAATTTCCAGATGGCCATTAAGAACTGCATGGTGGAAAATGTCCTTAATTCCACAGAGAATCTGGTGGAGTCGCATGGCGCATACCCTGGGAGGGTCAACCTCCTGGTTATATGTACTACCTTGAACTTTGCCATGTTTAGCCAAGCAACTGTGGCCTTTCCCTGTGCCTTTTTTGTATGGAATTCCCTAGGCATTTTTCAAACAAAAAGGGAAATGAAACAGCAGCAGAAGCAGCTCCATCCCCAAGACATAAAAGCTCTCCTCGCTGCCATGAAAACATCTGCACATTCAGGGGTCCAACACCTGACTCCATCCTCCAAGCAGTTTATCAAGTTCATCCCGCAATTCAGCTGTGCTCCTCTAACACTCTCTAATATTGCCTCTAGTTCAATACAAGGACTTCCGTACACAGCTGAACTATTTCAATATGGTTCCCCAGCCCAGCCTTCTTGGGTAGGATCATGAAAGTTCTGCTGAAGGCACAAGATAAAACACCTCCTCCTGCCCTCCTCACAAAGGGTCTGATTCAAAGGCTATTGAAGTCATTGGAAATACTCCAACGGGCATTGGGTTAGGCCCAGTGTAGACAAGAATCCTCTTTGCAGACCTTATGAGTCTTACAACTCTCAGTCTAACCCTTGCCCATACCAGCCCATAGTCCTGGGCCATATATGTAGTCCTGCAGATGTAGCATGGTGACAGAGTGATACAGGGACAACATACAAAAGGCTCTGACCATTTTAAGCGCATCACGTGGTGAAAGAAGTTATGTAAAAGCCAGGTTTGGGATCCCCGTCTTATATCAGGTTCAGGGGGAATAGCCAGCATGTTCTGTAAGGGTATGTCTAGACTGCAAGCTTCTTTCGAACGAAGCTTTTTCGAAAGAACTTTTGAAAGAGCTTCTTTCGGAAGAGAGCGTTTAAACCTCAAAACTGGATCGAAAAAGCAATCTGCTTTTTCGAAAGAGCGTCCAGACTGCATGGACGCTTTCTCGAAAATAAGCCCTGATTGCTATTCACAGAATGGCCACCAGGGCACCTGTGCTTTTTTCGATTGCCTCTTCTTTTGAAAAATGTCCCTGTTTTGCATCCATACAGGCCTTTTTTCAGAAGAGCTCTTTGAAAAACGCGTTCTTCCTCGTAATTTGAGGTTTACCAATGTCGAGAAAAACCCTTGCGTTCTTTCGATTTAATTTCAAAAGAACGCGATTGCAGTGTGGACGCAGGTGATGTTTTTTCGAAAAAAGTGCAGAGTTTTTTTGAAAAGACAACATAGTCTAGACATACCCTAAGAGAGGGAATTTTCTTCCCCGCCTCAGAGGACAAGTTGAGTTACCTCCACATCTTTAGTAACGGGAACAAAATGGTTCAGAACACACTGCAGCAGTGAGTCTGCATATTGAGACAAGATTTGCTATTCAGGTCCAATATATCCTTGTTAAGGCAAAACGCTCGGTAAGTAATGACAAGGGCAAGTCTCTCACACAGTTGCCTCCATACCTGCACAATATGCAGCTTCAGCTTCCTCTGTTCGGACTGACTATTTACAACTTATCTTTTCTTAGGGTGCGTTGACACGGCACTTATCTCGACACTAGCTACGCAATTTGAGCGAAGCAAATTGCATAGCTTATTTCAAGCATATTTCGAAAGAGAGCTATTCCGAAATATCCCTTAATCCTCATGGAACAAGGTTCACAGGGACAGTGAAATAAGAAGCCCGTTATTTCGAACTAACGGGCATGCTGTCAAGACACGGAGTAGCTATTTCGGGATAACGAACTAACACTCATGCATAAGGGTATTTCTCCAGGAATTCTTTAGCACAGTTGGAGTTGGACTGATGGGGTAGCTCAGACTGGTGTTAGTTTTAGTTTTAGGATCGCCTTATCTTTTGCCCACAAAAATGATTACTCTACACTTTCTTACATATCCATAACTCCATTTATGCTTAAACTGGTACAGGCTATCAGAGCAGACAGATACAAAAATCACAACAGCTTATATAGATCAAGCCTAAATATGCCTTTTCTCTCTCCCCTGCTCTTTGTCTTTTGATTTTTCCACTTCCTTAAGGGTGTATGCCATTAGAGCCATATATCATTAAATATAATTTTTTATGGTATTTACAGGCATGCGTCTCCCTAGAAGAAACCATTAGCAGGCAAAAGATCGCTCCCTACAGAAGTATTATATCTTAACACTATTTCCTTGGTTTGCAATAATTTATTGTATCCTCTATTGCAGGGAGGGTTGAAAGTTTGGGGAGCAGGAGTCAGCTAGGAAGTTACTACAGAAGACTTATGCAAGCCATTTGCTACCAATAAAAACTCTAAATCAAGAGCGGAGTTTTTCAATTACAAGTGGAAATGGATTCTGAGATTCCATATCTCTGCATATTTATTCCTTCGTGGATTAATCTGGCGGCTTCTGAAGCTCCCTGTCCCTAAAAGGAAAGGATCAGAAGAGGCAGCTTGAAATGACTCCGGTTCAACCCCGGAGGTTTCTCAGATGCAGTCGTTTTGCATGCAGGTTGCAAGCATGGATTTCCTGAACGTTCTGAAGTTCAAACTGATTGACTCTCTTACATCATACACGCAAAGGATGGACTCTCTGGCGGCTAAGACGCTGGACTCACAAGAACCGGGTTCGTTGCCTGGCTCGGCCATAAACATCCTCAGTGAATCTGAGCGTGCCTCCGTTTAGTCCTACACGATCTCTTGGAATCTTTTGTAAATACAGTGGCAGAAGTGTCCCTTTAATTAATTAGAAAAGGTGGATGAGGCAATATTTTTTTTATTGGACCAGTTCCTGTGAGTGGAGACATTTGCACTTCCACCAAGATCTTTTTCAGGTCTGGGAGATGTACCAAGAGTGTCACAGCTGAAGACAAGAGGCAACAGATGCTTTAGCATAAGTAGTAGAGGTGACCTGTGAGAGGAGATGGAAGGTTCCATGCCCCTCCCGGATCGCTCAGCTGCATGGTGTGGCCTGGTCTTTTCATTGCAGAGCAGCTGGACCTGGACCTGCCCCAGCTGGGGGACACGACCCCTACTCCATAGTGCCCACTGGCGCTGCAGCGGCCATGGAGAGGCGCGTCCCACCTGGGCCCAGTTGTCCTCTCTCCCCCGGGGCAGCCTGTTCTGGAGCAGGGCTGGGGACGAGGGGGGTTCAGTCTGCAAGGATTCAAACGAAGCATACGCATTCTCATGTTAATTTCCAAAACACAAACTCAACTGAGAGAAGGAGCTGAGCAACACTGGGTAAATCTGCTCATGGTAGGATACCTCAGGCCAGCGTCTCCTTTGAATCAGAACAAAATCGTTCTCGGCCTGTCCCAGGTAAGAGAGAGATGACGCAGGATCTGAAACTCTGACATGCTCTCATCCTACAAAGGCCATTTCCACGAAACTGAGAAGCCCAGGAGAAAGCTTACACTCCGATTAATTCCTGGGTGCACTTTTAAGTGTGTCCTCTCCTGCCCTTTACAAAACAAGAAAGCCAAATGCCTGGAAAGGAAGATGGCAGTCCTGGGCGGAGGGATGGAATTTTTACAAGGCTAAGGCACATGACAAATTGATTTTTTAAGCACAAGTTTATGGGGCCCCAAATTGCTCTTTTTATTGCCTACTTTTTTTTCTTCCCCTTCTTCATTTATTTTTATGCCAGTTGCATTGTAAGCATGGTAAAATCAATTAACTTTTCATATCATGTGCAGTATTTAGGCTTGGGAATCCAACCAGGATCCAACTTTTATGAGTACCATTTGGGTCAGGTGAACATATTACCCGAGGGAAATCAGATCCAGCCGGTCTGTTCGCCCCGTCCATTTCTATTCTTGGCTAATCAGACAAAAAGAGAGATCCCTATATGGTCATCTGAAATCCAGACTCGGGGGCACATCCCACACCATGCTGATGAGCTGATGTTTAGCTACTGTGACCTTGAGGCTGTAAGTGAGTTTGGGTGAACCAGCTCCTGAACCCACATGGTGCAAATTGCAGGACTGGGGCTGAAACTTGGATTTCATCTCTCATCAGTTTCAGAGGGGTAGTTGTGTTGGTCTGTTTCAGCCAAAACAACAAGGTGTCTGGTGGTGCCTGAAAGGCAAAGATATTTATTTGTCCATGAGCTATCATGGGCTGACAAGCCTCTTTGGTGATGGGTTCTAGCCCACAAAAGTTTATCCCCAAATGTGTGTAGTTCTTATGGCGCCACAACTCCTCGCTGCTTTTGTCCCATCAGGTGGAAACCGAGAAATCACAGCAGACAACGACGGCAACAGAAGCGGCCTGGAGCTTCCGGGCCTTTTACATCTCCGCGCCTCAGGGAAACTGCTCCCTTAGCCCACCCGTCCATGGGCCTGCTGGGACGTGTGAGAAAGGCAAAGAGCCCTTGCTGGGGGTATAGCTCAGGAGCGGAGCATTTCTCAGCATCTTTAGAAGTTCCAGTTCAAGATGAGTTGATCCCTTTGGCTGCTCTCTGTGTGGAGCATCTTTGTTAAGTTCTACGCCTGCGTGTTATTTTGCTGTTCCATGCTCCCGACACCTGCCTTTGCTGCTACCCTGCCGAGCGTCAGTAACTGCTGTTTGCCATGAAGCCTCGGCGAGCTCTCATGCTCCCTCGTCACCTTTTCAGTTGTATCCCCGAGTTTCCCAGGTGGGTGGGAACCTTTCTGCACCGCAATCCAACCACTTCTGCGCTATGATCCAGAGAAAAGTTTATTGGGAGCTGAAAACCCACCGAGGATTTCGACTCTTCAGATTTATTTGGTTTGCTTTCACATTCCACTCCACCTCCAGGCATTCAGCCTTAAGTTGAATTAAAAAAACAACAACCAGAAACAAAACTGTCTGAGGAACTGAAAAGCCCAAATTAGGGAGCTACTGAAAAAAGTGTCTCAAGTCTTTGGGGTTGGGGAAGGTTCTGCCTTTGATTCATTTCCCAAGCACTGCACGTTGGCTACACATTGTTCAGGATCAAGAACAGCAAGGAGGCCTGTGGCACCTTAGGGTACGTTTACACTTGCTCCCTAGTTCGAACTAGGGATGCAAATGTAGCCGACCGAAATTGCTAACGAAGCCGGGATTTAAATACCCCGTGCTTCATTAGCATAATCTCGCCCACACACTATTCCGCTCACCAGCTGATTCGAACCAGGAAGTGCGCTCCAGGACGCATTAGTTCAAATCAAACCCCTTGGTTTGAACTAACTCATACATCCTCTTCCTCCACTCTAGGAACTCCTCCCAGACTAACAGATATATTGGAGCATAAGCTTTTGTGGACAAAGACCCACTTCGTCAGATTATCTGGTAATCATCCCTTGAGATTTAATTGCGTTTTACTTTGTTGCATTGAGCAACTGGGTTGGAGGTTGGGTTCTTGAAACATACAAAGGATTGATATTGGACAGGATTCTTTCCATATGCTAGACATTCTGAAGACCCCATGGTCCCTGTTGCCCTCAAAGGCTGTCCTTGCACTGGACTCTGAAATATTTAGGCTTCTGCAGGTAATTTAATACTGGCAATAAGATTCTCAGCTACTCAAAGTGCATGAACTTGTGGTTACAATTGCTTGACCCCCATGTATCATTATCAGAATCACCGAAATTGTCTGACTAGGAATGGATGTCAGGCTATTATAACATTAGACTCTATTGTTCTTATCCATCCCTCCAATTAAATCAGACTGCATGGCATCACGACAAAATTCTTTTACACTTATATTAAATGCAGCTATACACTTCCCTCGGCTCTTTTTATCTATATCCTGCTCCGCGCTCTGTCTTTTAATGTTTTAAAATTGCTCCCTCGCCTGGGTTGCTCCACTGTGAATTCTTTTAAGTGCTTCTTTTAAAAAAAAAAAAACCCACAACTTTAAAAATATTCTTTCTCCACCATGTCTTACCTATAAGCTTTTTTAAAACTAGAATCAGTTCAGTCTGAGTTACTATAATTGATTGCAACCCTTAATCTTCCCATTCTCATTGATCACCTTGTTTTCCACATACTGTCGGACTCCAACAAGCACTGCCTATAAATCAGTGTCTCCTTAGTTAACCATTTGCACCATCTTTTTCTGCTCCCCAATGTCTATGGGATTGGACACTAGCCAAGATATAGAAGTGATAGGCATGGGATACTGAACACTTCTGAAAATCTGGCTGATTCATTTTAGGCTGTAAATGGGACCTGCTAAATGAAGAACGTTTCTGAAAATCTGGGCCTATGAGAATACTCTGCGACACAACATAGCTCGTAACAAAAGCTGATCTATTAAATGTGCCTCCAATAGTCCTACAAAGAGCTAATGCCCCATCACAGTCGTCAAAATCCTCTCACACTTTTCCTTTTCTACACAAAGACCCTAACCCACGGTGGTGTTTAAGCACATCTAACCTTGAGTATTATCCAGCACCCATTGAAGGCTATGAGAAGATACCAATCAACTTGCTGCCTGGGAAGGAGTTTAGTAAAATTTGGATGGGTAAGGCTCGCCAACCTGATCAGGAAAAGATCTAACTAAGTTCATCCTCTATCCCAGGTCACAGTTCAGTGGAAGCACAAGACTCCCCCTTTTGAGGGTCAACAGGTGACAGACAGCAACCACACCTTAACTCTGGGAATGAAATAGAAAACAACTTTATTGATAATGGGATAACGATTATGATCACCACAGCAAAAACAATCGTAAGAACACAGATCACTTGAATTCCTTCCCAAGATGTCATTAACACAATCAACTCAAAACTTATCTAAGTGTACAACAAGTAATAACAACAACAATAATTCCTACACACACGGATCCCAAGGCTGGATGGAGAAGGGTGACTTCTCTTCCCCTGGAAGACCTGGGAGCAAGTGTTAGTAGGATTCCTAAAAGCAGACTTAAGCGAGATTAAAGAAAGGAAAAACAAGCTGTTACAAAAGAGAGAAATAGAGATAAGTCCTTCATTTCTCTGACCTTATAAGCACACGCCCGGGGACAGATTGCTTCTTCAGTACGTGCCGATTCCGCAGCCTCGATCGCCCAAATCGCTAGGCCTAAATACGCCTTTTGGCGCCAAAGCGTTCCGGGTAGACCACCCCTTTTCCATAAGTGGGCCTAACACCCCAAGTTTTCTGAGGGTACTATCTTTGATTGGAAGAAATCTTTGGGTATCATAAATATTTATTATGGGTGACTGATTTTTTGTGGATGCTCTCCCTATACCACACAGAAAGGGCAGGAAGCTACATGGAAACTGCAGTCTAAAAGCCTCCATCTGCTTGCGATTGCACAAAGAGATTGAAGTGTTCATAACTGTCATGTGAGCAAATTTATGCCATACATTCCGGGTAAGATTTTAAAAATAAACTTGCGCTGACCGCAAACTCTTGCTTCACCCCTTTATGGAAAATTACAAAAACAAGGCTTATATTTCACCACTTATATGTATTGCCATCAGCCATCTTACAGAACCTGAATTCTGTAGGCCCCTTGTGTTACCAGCATATTTCAACTCTATATAAAGGAAAATAAGGATAACATCATAAACTATTATTAAACTAAAGCCAATATCATCTTAAAAGGCCTAAAATAAAGCAGATACCGGTTAGTAGGCTACACTGTGGACCATGCAAAAAGGTCCTTTAAACACAAGTAACCCCATGACTCCAAAGAGACTACCGACGTGCTGAAAGTCAGGCATGTGTTTGAGAAATTCGGAATTGAGGCCAAAGAACGTAGAATCTATGAAGGTTTGAAGCTCCAAGGAATATCTAGTTCTCTTCTGCCTCATTCTCATTCCCCTCACCTGACAGTGCCAAATTCTATCTTCCTTCATCGCCATATTGTATTTTTGTAGGTCATGATCTAACGCTATTGACAAGACTCTTGATATCTACTCCTGTCTAAGTGTTCTGGCATGGCACGTGGATGCTTCCTGTAGCACCCGTTGTGTTTGCAGAGAAGCAAACCTCTGTGTACTCTCTGTAGAAGACAATATGGAGGGTCTTCAACTCTAAAATAATTGTTGACGCAGGATAGTAACCACTGTGATCCATGCTGTTACCGGCTGAATATTTTGCTGCCTGGTTCAATAGTCTTTTCTCGGCGTTTGTTTATTTACTGTGGTAACACTCTCTTCTCCATGGGGACCCTAGAAAATGCAAGTCCCATTAAACTGCCATTAAACAATCATTAGCAAGAATGCCTATTAGGAAAATAACTCAGTTACATCAGCAGACAAGACAAACCAAAGCAATCTTTCCTGCCAGCTTATGACTCAATTTTGCACATTAATTCCAACGCTGAAACAACTTGGCTACAACAGCAAAACAGTGTAAATAAGAGTTGGTTAGAGCCGCATAAAATGCACAAGACCCCCTCCTAACCCCAAGAGTAATCATCTGGAGCAAACATGCATCTTCTGCCTTTATATTTGTTGGCTTTATGTGGTTGCTGGAGCTATTGCTAGTGATTATTCAACAAGATACACTGTCCTGCTCTGGGTAGGGTCAATGTCCAGGAAGCAGAGTTCTATTCTGGCCTTCGCCACTGATATGCCATGTGGCCATGGTCAAGTCCCTTCATGTCTCAATTTCACCTTCAACCCTTTGCCCATCTTGCTTATTGAGACTATAAGCTCTGAGACAAGGATCGCCTCTTGCTGTGTGCTTTTGCAGCACCTAGAGTTTGGGGGTCCAAATTTTATCAGGGCCTGTGCTAAAATGATAAAATATTGTTTAGAATTATATTTTGTCATATCGTCGGAAAAGCATATAATTTGCCACTCTCAAAACTCTTTCAAAATAGACGACTCCTACTTTGATACGCTTTGCTGTGGCTCCATTTCTCTCTCATTGGATTGTCCTCACAGATAATTAGTTTAGTGCTTAAACAATCCGCTCTTTATTAATGCCCAAAGAAACACAAAGAGCCCTACGAAAGCAAAAGAATACATCCATTAATGTGAAAAACCACTCAAAAGGAAACAGCTGCAGCGTGTTTTTAATAAGCAAGATGCAAAAGGCAATCTAAACACATTTGTTGCAGCTGAGCTGTTCAGTGACACCGATATTGGGTTTGGTTGCTGTAGTCTGAAAACAAAATGCAGGGTAAAGTGATAATATTTTTGTTTGTTTGTTCTCCAGAGCCAGGTTCAGTGATAAGAAACAAAGCAGTCCATTGCTTACCACCTTCCTTTCCTGTGTATGCAATGGACTGACTTGATTGTTGCACTATGATCCAATTCTAGATGCCACCATGGGCTGAGTGTTCAGTCTATCCAGCCATCAGGAGATTCCCCCAGTGAAGCAGAGATCTGCTTGAATCTCATGATCTTTCACTACATGCCCAAAAAAAGGTGTGGCAGATGAGGAGCAGAAATATTGCCAAAGTGCTTTTGCTTCTCCCAGCTGCGACGGTTCTCTCCATCCCAGAATGTGACTCAATTTTTTTCCCAAAAAACTTTTGGCGTGTGAAAAATTTCAGCTTGGGATCCAAATATCCCCATTTCCTGCAAGACACAAATTCCATTTTGGATTTACTTTTCCATGTGTGCACCAAAATAAGAGCTGGATTTTCAGACATGTTCAGCACCCACCAGCTGGTATGGAGAACAAGCTTCTGGCTCTTCCTCATGTGTTGTTGCTCCAAAACTGCAGCCATGATCTGGTGTTACCACTTCCATTGAATAGTTCCCTGGGAGCAGGGACATTAATGGGGAACACTACATCAGAGAACGTTTACCTACGTGATAGAATCCTAGAATCCTAGGGCTGGAAGAGACCTCAGGAGTCATCGAGTCCAACCCTCTGCCCAAAGCAGGACCAACCCCAACTCAATCATCCCAGCCAGGGCTTTGTCAAGCTGGGACTTACAACCCTCTAGGGATGGAGATGCCTGCACATTCAAATTTGGGGGCATTCATCAGATTCCAAATGGTCATATCTTCACCAGCGTTTGCCCCTCCAGATCATGCTTGGTTTGAAGTCGGTGCCTGGAAGGAACTATTTTGAAGGAACCAGGCTCTCCAAAATGCATCGTAAGGTGTTTCCAACATTTTGTTACCCTGTCACTTTCCAGGGTGGTACTTTGGGGTAAGAGAGTTTTCAAGGCAAAGTTCTGCCTGGACTGCAGTCTCTTCTGTGGTAGGATGTGTCCATGCAGTGGCATCTTGTAAACTGCATCTGTTTGTGTATTCCTGAGCAATTTTGAAAATGTCACCCTTGTTTGGGTGCCTAAGTGGGAACAGAGATCTTTGGAAAATCTTACCTGGGCATCATGCTTTGCAGGATTAGGGTCTTTGAGATAATAATAAATGTAAACCTGTTGAGTAGATGAACGTCAAAGAAGCGGCTGTAGTAGCAGAGAGGTGGGAAATATGGGAAGAGGCCAAAAAGTCGGTCTGTCTCAACTTTGGTACCAAAATGGTTGCACTATGCAGCCACAGCAATAGATCAGGAAGTTGAGAGGCAGAACCTAGAGCAATGCATACACAGATCATGTAGCAACACACACACACACCATAAGAACTCACACAAAGACATTCACCCTAGCTAGAGCCTGCAACAGTTTCCTATCAGGGGAGGTCTGTCTCAGTAATGAGACAAAAACAGCGATGAAGATCCACGCTGGGAAAATAATCAGCGTATACAATAACGGTAACACCCTCATTTCTGTGTGTCCCCATTCAAAAGCTGACACAGCCAATTCTTTTAAAAGATGCACCTTCCCTTCACTTGTGATAAATAGAACACAGACGTGGTGACAGATTGAAGTTTTTAAAAAGGGGAAGAACTCCAATTTTTATCAAAAAGGTCTTGCAAAAATACCCCCCTTCAGCAATCTTCCACTGAACTTTCCCAATCAAAACCAAAAGCCAGGCCTTCATTCTTTAGGGAAGTCTCTGATTGACCCAAGATGCCATTTTTCTACAGCAATGGTTGGCATGATTTCAGTCCCATCGCATCGGTGAACTGAATTCCAACAACTAGTCTTAGCTTCTAGACCACATGGCCTTTAGAGGTGATGTAAAACCATTATAATGCAATAAACCAATACCATTGCTCAGATCTTTTCATTAGGGATAGGCCTGGAGACAAACAATGGGATGAGGAGATATTAATGACAATTATTTAAACTCACAAACATTGGAATTACTGTTCTCTCTCTGCAGTATGAAAACCTGAAGCTGCACTTTTTTCTAGTTTTAAATGAGCGGAAATATATTGAACATTTCCATTTCTGCATCATATAAGAACATAAGAACGGCCGTACTGGGTCAGACCAATGGTCCATCCAGGCCAGTATCCTGTCTGCTGACTGGGGCATCTGGTATTGGCAACTGAGAAAGGGAACAGAACAGGTGATCCATCACTATGGACAATTGTGTAGCGTTTTAACCATTCCCACCAGAGACACAGAGTGGGACTTGAACTTTGACTGCATTGTCTGAACATAAGACCGGCCATACTGGGTCAGACCAAAGGTCCATCTAGTCTGTCTGTCTGCCACAGTGGCCAATACCAGATGCCCCACAGGGAGGGAACACAACAGGTAATCCTCACCTGATCCCTCCCATCACCCACCTCCAGACAAACAAAGGCCAGGGACACCATTCCTACCCATCCTGGCTAATAGCCATTGATGGACCTCACCTCCACGAATCAAATGGCTTTGTTCCTGATCACTGCTTCATGGTTGCCATCTTGAAATGCTCATAGATTAGCACCCTGTGAGTGCGGTGGATTATTACATATGTCACAGAATGTGAATTCTAGAAGACAACAATCAGCCACCACAAAACCCATGGAAGATGTAGCTATCGGCCAAAACAGGCATAGCCAATGATTGCCTCTTCAGACTGGCAATATATTTTGAGGAAAATAAAGTATCAGGTTTATTATGATTCTATTGCATAGCCTGAGAGTTTTGAGAGCCTTATTATGATTGTCTTGAATGATAAAGGCAACACTGTAATGTATCATGGAAATGAGAACCCCATGGAAAAATTATTATTACAAAGATGTTGTCGATATTTCCTGGACTCAAGCATTGAAATTGCCGATGAAGCACACACAATGAGCTCTAACACTACAGCAGTTTGACTCTTTGCTAAAGCTGTTTGCAGAGACCGTTTCCAAGTCATTGTTATATTTAAAGACCATGCTAACTGCATTTTTGTTGTTTCCATCAATTGTAAAGGCTTTTTTATTATTATAAACAATATGCCAGCTGTATTTAGTGGCAATATTTTTATTAATTGTCCTTTAGGGAGCTCATTTAATTGTGAAAGAACAGATGTTGTTCCACTAATGAAAACCACAGTGTCTCTTTTGAGGGAATAAATGATGTTTACTAACCCCGAGACATTATTTTTGAGAGAACATTTTGGTACTTCTACCAGTACCAAATTGCATTTAAGTGAAGCTTCTTTTTAAGTAAGAAATATCACTGCTCAGCACTGAAATTTGGAGCTTCTATTGTGTGTGTTTCTTAATTAAAGAGACACACGAGAAAAGAATATCTTATAGAATCAGTGTGATGACAGATAGTATAGATATTGCGTGATGAAGCAAAGGATCGGAAGCTATTTTTATAGGCATTGGAAAAAAGGCACTTAAATTAATTCAAAGGAGTAATGCCTGCATTTGTGTGCAATTACATATTCAATTTAAAGATTCCCGCAGGGAAATATTTGTTTAATTTCTAAGCAACGGATGAGAGGTGGAATTGATACAGATGACTATATTAAAGGATTGTGATCACTTTTTTTAGTCTGTTGTTGACATTACCAACAGGTGGCGAGAGAGACTGGACTGATGTAAATTACATACAATACCTAGAGGCAGCCATGTAAAGCTTCTATGTGAAATCAATTTCTAAGCAAAGCCTAACCCTAACCCTTTTGTGATCATGTGAATTCTTGCCAATGACAGAGGCCAATTCCCCTTCCTGTTCACAGATCACTCTGGCTAGGTCTACACTGTGAAGGTTTTCCCGGGATACCGTATCCTGGAAAAACTCTGTGTCCAAGGAACACATCTGCTCTGCTTTTTTTGCGGAAGAGCAAATGCACTCTTTTGGGGAGCCCTGTATTCCTCATTCTATGAGGGATAAGGGCTCTGCCAAAAGAGGAGACTTTTTCACTATCTAGACTAGGCCAAATGGCGGAAAAGCCTCTTCTGGAAAAGCAATCAGAAAAAGCTACGCAAATTGCACAGCGCAATTTGCGTAGCTTTTTCCGATAAAGGACTGTAGTGTAGACCTAGCCTCTGTCCCTATATCAACAACAGTTACCTACTCTATATTTTGTAGCGTTTGTCTGTTTCTCTGTCTGATCAACTTCTAAACGGAAAGAGCTAGGACCATTAGATTCCGTACACAGCTTCCTCAGAACATAACTGAAAGCAACGTAAGGGTTTGGCTGTAGCAGGAAAACAGGATGTGCCTGGAATGGGATTGCTTCTCACAAAACCAAACAGAAAAGAGACAGAATCACCAAAGCAAATAAAGTCCTCAAAACTGACATAACGGAGCGACTGTTGAAAGAGACTGATCCCAAGATGAGCCAGAAAAAACAGCATGAACCTGGAATAGGATTGCTTCTCAATAAATCATACAGAAAATAGATAGAGAAATTTGGAGTAGTGCTCCATTTTTGCCCTGCTAAATCAATGCTTAAGGTTTGAAAACCAGAAAACATTTTTGGAAACTAGATGTACTATAGCCCTTTTTTGTTAAAACTTGGCGAACGATAAGAGTTTATAGGGGATGAAGAAAAAAACCCAACACATATACCCGATGGAATTCCCATTTAAAAATACTTACCATAAAAATTCACTGGAAAACATTGTCGAAGTACAGCTTCTACAACATTTAACCACCCCCTTTTTAAAGAAATTCAAAACAAAAATTAACTTCATAAAGATAACACTGTATTTTTCAAAAATACAAGCATTTAAAAGAGAGCATGTGCAATCTTAGGATGAACTAAGGGGCAATTAAGAGGCATTACCATTCAATGCCAGACCTATGGCTAGTAAACAGGTTGCTGCTCCTTCATGGAGTCTGACAAGAAATTGATTTCAGATGCATTCCTGACGTATGAGGAGGACATGGACCCTCGATTAGAGGAGCTGGGCCTTCCTGGGTTTTGGTAGCTCTGGTTCAAGACCAGACAATGCAAGGAGTGAAGTGGCCATGTGTTTGAAATCCAACCTTGATTACAGAGAGTCACCCTTCCCCTGAGCAGCTGGCTCCAGAAACAAATTGTGGGTTTCTCTCTGGATAGACACACTCCTGGGCTGCATTTTTGCACAAAGCGGCAGTAGATCTTTGGGCACCTGGAGAGATGGGGCTCTCTTCAGTGTTAGCAACTCTGATTTGCGGTTGTTTGTAATTTAGCCACACACAAAGCTCATCCAGACAAGTTGTGTAGCTGACACTGTTGCCCTACATTGCAGTGATGTGTCTAGCTGCAATAAGTAGCACTGAATCAGCTGCTTGAAGCTCTCCAAGCTTTAAGTGGCACCTTAAATGTCCCTTTTCCATCTGGGATGGATTGTGTAGGGCCTCTTTGCAACTGGCTCTTGAGAGAAGGTGCCGGGGGACATCTTGTTACCCGTACATCTCAGATACCAGCTATCAGCTTTGCACTGCCCTCTTCTGATCTATGGGTCTCTGGTCCTTCTCTTGACTCCGTGGCTCCATGCATTGGGTTAAATTCCCCAGGAAAAGTCCTAGGTTGCATGATTTTTCTTGTTGGCACTGAGTGAGCAGATTGATGGGTGCCTCAAAAACCTTCCCCAGCATCAAACGTTGCAGTTAATTTTCAGAGGAGGAAAGCTTAAATGAGATGAAGTGCAACCTGATCCAGCTTACAAGGTTAGCGCCAAGTTATTTTTATATTCTGAGCAGCTCAAGGAAAGATTTGCAATGACACTTTAATGAGAAGCTGGAATTGTAACGGCGATCCCCAACTGGAGACAAACTTCACTGGTGGTATAGCATGGCAAGATGTTTGAGAATATTGCACCTGCTTTTGCATGCAGTATGCCTTCCAAAGCAATGTTTGGAGGGTTACTTTTAAAACCAGCATCAACTTGAATCTGACCTGGTCTGCTTCTTTTTTTGCAGTCTCTGAGTTTGCTCAAGAGTAATAGGGTCTTTCTAGGACACAGTGCATTGTGGGGGGTTAGGCTGTGTGTAGACGTACTTGGAACTTCTGGTATTATTTTGTAATGATTCTCCAGCACGTGCACACTGGCAATCAAACAGCTTTCTGGCTGGTTTGTGGGTCAACAGGACTTGGTCAGACAAAAATCAATCATACTTGAGACGTCGCTCACCACTCACGCCCACTCTGGGAGACTCCGACCTCCTATAAACTTCATGTGGCAATTCCACTAACAGATCAAGTCATCCAAGAGAAAGGGTCAGCTGTCTCTGCTTGGTCAACCCCCTTTCTGAGACTGGTTTACCATTTGTAATGCGTCAGTACTCTGTTGTTCCTTCACGGGTGGGCAGACCAGTGGAGACACCATGCAAGGAGATTCCATGACGTCATGAACACCAGGGCTGTGTCTACACTGGCACCCTTTTGCGGAAAAGGGATGCTAATGAGTAATCGCGAGGGATTTAAATATCCCGCGGCATTTGCATGAACATAACTGCCGCTTTTTCCGGCTCGGGGTTTTGCCGGAGAAAAGCGCCAGTCTAGACGCGATCTTGCGGAAAATAAACCCTTTTCCGCAAGATCTCTTATTCCTACTTTCAAGGAATAAGAGATCTTTCAAGTAGGAATAAGAGATCTTGCGGAAAAGGGTTTATTTTCCGCAAGATCGCGTCTAGACTGGCGCTTTTCTCCGGCAAAACCCGAGCCGGAAAAAGCGGCAGCCATGTTCATGCAAATGCCGTGGGGGATATTTAAATCCCCCGCGGATTTGCAATTGCGCTGTGTCTCATTAGCATCCCTTTTCCGCAAAAGGGTGCCAGTGTAGACACAGCCCAGGAGTGTGGACACAATTCCTAGGACATGTGAAGTACTGGGATGGGTTGCCAAGGAAGGGGGCGGAATCTCCATTCCTAGAGGTTTCTAAGTCCCAGCTTGACAAAGCCCTGGCTGAGATGATTGAGTTGGGTTGGTCCTGCTTTGGGCAGGGGACTGGACTCCATGACTCCTGAGGTCTGTTCCAGCCCTAGGATTCTATGACTTCTGAAAAGGTCTCAGTAAACTAAAATCTCCTTGTGCCCAAAAGGATTGGGACTGGGGATGTAATTGGGTTCCATATGCCACTCTTCTACATTCTTAACACCTATCTGTGTCACTCCACCTTTCAGTAATTACTCATCATTTCCATAGCTCCTAGAGAAACCTACTAAGATCCAGGGCCCCATTCTGCTGACTGCTGTAGAGACAGAGAAAGAAACAGTCCTTGGCTCAAAGGCCTGGTTTACACGGGAGCAGGTCGACCTGAGATATACAACTCCTGTTACGTTTATTGTGTAGCTCGAGTCAACGTATCCTAAATCATCATCCACACTGTGTGAGGTTGAAGGAAGCAAATGTTCCCATCAGCTTCCCTTATTCCTCACAAGCAGCAGAAGTACCGGTGCTTACGGGGGCACCCTCTGAGTTTGATTTAGCGGTCTTCACTAGACCTTCTAAATCAAACCCTGGAAGAGTGACCTTGGCAGTGTCGATCTTCCCCATAGCATAGACGTGCCCAAAGCGATTACAGTCTAAACCAGAAAAGAGTAACAGTCTTATCCCCATTTTTCAGAAAGGGAACATGCAATAAAGATAAATGCCCAGATCCTCAAAGGGTATTTAGGCACGTAATTAGTTTGGCAACTCAATACTTTTAAGGATGTGGACCTAAGCAACTTCTCCCAGATCAAATAGGACCTCTCCACTCCCAAATCCTGTTCCAGATGGTCTTGTAGTTATGTAGGATGTTGGTATGGTGACTTTTAAAGAAGCACAGTTATAGGAAAGAATACCATAGTATCAAAGGAGGGCTCCATAACTTCTAGGGATTGGAGAGAGCACTGGGCCATTTCACAAAGGCCAAACACCCTTCAGTTTGCCCTGATTTTTCAGCCACCACCACCTTAGGTGGCATTGACATCAGTTTCCTAAGGGAGCATATCTCCATATCCTGTTAATGGTCACTGAGGCATTCAGTTCAAATATACGTTAATGTGGAAGATCAAGAGGTTTTAAACAAACTCCAAATCTGATCAATATCCCATTGAGTAACCCTGCCGATATTTCAATTTGAAATGCCTCAGCCGTTCTAAATTGCTTCACCCGTGCCTTGAACCTGAGCCAATACAAATTCAATACCTTGTTAAAATATGGACTGTTCCAATCATTTGAATTCACTTTGTGCCCCGTGCAGTCATTGGATCCATTACTGCGCTTCAAATTGTTTAATAAATACTTCATTTTATTCATGCCACAGTCAACCTCTCTGCTTTGTTGGCTGAGTTCCACATTTTTCAATATGACAATAACAACTAACAAATAGAAATTCAAATTCAGAAGAGTTTTTTTCTTGCTAATACAATAATAAAGCAAGCATCTGCGAAGTACCAGTTGATTGAATTCATGTGATGGGAAAAGATCACTTTTATTCATGTCTGCAGAGTTTTGACAATCGTTATTCTTTTAGGAGTGGACATATTTCAAAGAGGAAAATGAAGATGGGGGAAGTTGAAGCAATACATGTAGGATACATGCCATATGACCTCTTCCAAGAGAATATACATGGTTTTGTCTTCTCTGTATATGAGACAACCTACATCAATGGTTAAAATTTCCAAAAGGGAGTGCTGATCTTCGGTGTCTCCATTTTCGGGCGTGTTGCTTGAAACGACCTAAAAAGGTTTAATTTTTCAAGGGCAAGTATTCAGCCCTTCCTGAAAATCAGAGCCTTTAAAGTGGTCTCAAGTTAGGCAAACAAACAAAAGTCATTTTAGAAAATTGTTGTCTCAGATATATTATGCAGAAGAATCTTGATAAAAAAAGGGGGGAAGGAAATAATTTAACTGGAGAATTCCTTCTTCTAAAAATCTCTTCCTGTCTCACACAAAATGCAATAGCCAGGGGCACATCACATACAAAACGCTAGCTCTGGATATGATTAGTGAATGAATTACTGCACTGAGCATAAAAAGTACTCATCTTTTAGACCTTTGTTTTTATAGGAGGTCTTAAATTTAGTTGTGATTTCTCCTCCTTTTAGAGTCTGAATCTGCAAACAGTTATTGCTGGGATTTTGTGAGCCCGTTTGCTTTGGGTTCCTTGATGCTGCTGTGGCGGTAAAAGTTTTCAATAAAAAAAACAACAAAAACTGAAGGCAAAACTGATTCCCCCCCCTCACACACACTATTGTTAAGTTCTGTTTATCTACATGAAATTTACCTCTGTAACAATGCCAGTCATAGCCTGCACTCATTTGCAGGCAATTAACTTTCTCCCATTTCTTAACAGCCAGTCTAAATTTTTTTATGACTTTATAACTATTAGTGTAATATTAGTATAGATGAATTACCCACTCTTAGGCAGACTTTGAGAAGTTCTGTACAATCTATTGGTTCCCTAGGCTACCTACTAATCCACTCATCTGGCTTCTTTAAAGGTATTTCTTTAAAAAAAAGTTGACTCCAAGCTAATCTGAAATTCTAACTCTTTTACAAAGGATTTCATATTTGAAGGGAACTTTGCACATGTAATTAAAAAAGGGGGGGGAGGGGGGGGGGGGGAAGGGAGAATCCAGAGAGTCTTTCAGAGACTGACTCCATGTCCCAGCCTGACTTAATAAATGGAAAGAGATCCAGAATCTACTTAAGTGAAAAACCAACACATTGATTCCATAACCCAGGACCAGCTTGGACTGTTATGGAACATAAAGGAGGAGAGAAAGAAGCTGCTTTGGTGGAAAGAAAACGCTGTTACCGAGAGACGGAAAGCAAAGCATGCCACTGGAGTGTCACGCAAAATTATTCTGCTGGACAAATATTTTTAAAGCTTTTAAAGTCTTTGGCGAAATACTGATTTCCACGAGTAAGTACAGCAGTTGCTCATGCCAAGGCCTGTGTAACTGGGGAATTCTGGGACACAGCTCCTTGCCAGTATGGCACTGAAAATCTGAGGTAAAATTAAAGTAAAAGAATTTTGAAGCTAGATTGGTGTGAGCTTTAGACTCGATCTGCCCCTGAGTTTCAGCTGGAAGTGCAGCTGTTTTCAGTATTTGTAGACCGACACAATCTATATTTTCCCAAGGGAGGACAACAGCTGTGTTTCTCTCTCTATTTTATTTTCCGCTTCAACTTCCCAAAGGGCTAGGTCTCTGGTCTCTTTGGACATTTGACTTTATTTGGACCACTCTAGCTTTTACCCATAAGGGGAAAGGGGTAATGCCTTGGACAGCACAGTCCTAGGCTCTCAGGTCAGGTTTACACTAAAGGGAAAGGTCGGACATTAGTTACGTTGCTTGAGTTGCCTTGTTTCAAGTTTCCCCACCATCCCCACAGCGGGAAGCCAATAGGAGCAAATGCTCCCACGGGCTCTCCATACTCCTTGCAGGATCAGACTATTGGATGCCTTCAAGGGTGCCCTCTGAGTTTGATTTAGCAGGTCTTAACTAGACTCACTAAATCGAACTCCAGATGATTGATCATGGCAATGTCAATCTTCCGCTTAGTGAAGACATGGCCTCAGAAAGGAGAAGTGATCCCCTACCCACACCTCTCCTCATCGAAGCACTAGACAGGGATAACCCCCGTCACCAGCTTCAGCTTTTCTGACATTGATATGGGCACCATTTCGAATTAGCATGAGCGCCATTCATTTAAAGATGTTTACACCCCTCAAACGTCTGCTCTGGGCCAATTCTCCATATGAATTATGAGGGTTGGGTGTTGAGGGGCAAGTGTGGATGGCAGCTGTGCTCCGATAAGAAAGGTGTTCCAAGCACGTGAGGAGACAATAAGAGTTGGTAACAGCAGTCAACATGGACCTAACTATACCCCTTAAGAGCAGCGATTGGGGGCAGCTTGCAACAGGGGCAAAGAGGCATCATAGAAGATCAGGGCATCTCTGCACATGGACCCAATTTCCTGCAGTTTCCTGGAAGCAAAAGCCAATCCGTTGGAATACCTGCGCCAGAGAAAAACCCTGACCCTGGTGGATTAATTAGCGAGAACTATTTCTGAGTGTATCTCATGGACATTTCTCCTTCCTCCCCACTCCTGGCCTTCATGTTCTATTACACGAGGTGGTAACTGGACCCTGTATTTTCCTGAAACTAAGTATGAGCCTCAAAACATGATAGCCACATTGGATCAAATTAATCTCTGGTGTTCCCTCATGTAGTTATTGGAATGCTGAATTTAGTGCATGGAATATTAGCTAAGGAAAGGAATCCATATACTGATGAAGGAAAGAAACAAACACATTAACCGACTCACAGCTAATATCTTAAACCCGCAAATATCCTTTCATAATGGATAGTAACTCTGGCTTCTTTGCCCATAGAATGAAAACAGGAATTAGGCAGTTTTATTAGCAAAAATTTGAGAAAAGTCACGTGTGTCTACTGAGTAGATCACCAAACAACCAACAATCCCCCCAGGCTCCTTCCAACAAGATGTGGGCTCTCAATAGGTTAGTGCAATTACATCCTCTGGAAAGTTCAGGCATATACAAAATTCAATGACTCAGATTATCTAATGGTAAATGTCAAACTCTAGTGCCATTCAGAAGTCTTCAAGTCCTGCTCCAGTGATGGATATTATCACATATGGGTACGTCTAGACTGCAGGCTCCTTTCGGAAGAAGCATTTCCAGAAGAGATCTTCTAAAAAATGTATTCCAAAAGAAAGCGTCCACACTGCCAAAGCGCATCGAAAAAGCGATCTGCTTTTTCGATAGATAGCATCCATTCAGTGTGGACGCTATCACGCTAATAAGCTGTGATTATTATGGATGGAGTGGCCACCAGGGCACCTGTGCTTTTTCCTTTTTCCTCTTCTAGCAAAAGAACTCCCTCTTTCCCATCCCAACACAGCTTTTTCCGAAAGAGCTCTTTCGGAAAAGGCGTTCTTCCTCATAGAATGAGGTTCACCAATGCTGAAAAAACCCCTGCATTCTTTCAATTTTCTTTCGAAAGAACGCAACAGTGTGGACGTAAGTGAAGTTTTTTTGGAAAAATGGCCATTTTTCCGAACCCCCTGCAATCTAGACGTACCCATATTGTGTTAAGCGCTCAAAAGAGAAAGCAAATGGGCATCAGCCAATGGGCTTCCTGCTCCTTTGAAGCTTTATGGCATGCTTCAATGAGGAGATTGATAACTGAAATACTAAGGGAATACCAAGAGAGCCTGCTCAGAACTGGCACACACCTGTTATCAACTCTCTGCTGGACAGAAAAACAAGCAAAAGCCAGCTTTAAGAACTTGGAGCAGCACAGCTACACACAGGTGGAGAGATGAACAAGGACACTGCATTCAGAGCCAGTAGGAAACACCAAATTGGATGCCAAGACTTCTTGTTCTATGGTCAAATACTTTTCCCTGACCCCTTCTGAAGAGGATCACTGCTACATCAGACATCAACTTCCAAAGGACGAAAAAGCCCAGGAAGTTCAAGGTGAATTGCCAAAATGACATTTCACAACAATTTCCATTAGCAGCAGTACATCTGCATGTCTAAAATGGACGAGACTAGAACATGGACTGGACTGCCAATATGCAAAAGAGGGGCCAGGGAACATAGAACTGGAGAGGACCTCAAGAGGTCACCAAGTCCAGTCCCTGATCTCAGGCAGGACCAAGCACCATCTAGATAGAGGTCTGTCCAACCTGCTCTTACATATCTCCAGTGATGGAGATTATCACGGCCTTCTTGGTTTGCAATTCTTACACCTTGTCCAAACTACACTGCAGTGGCTATGGAATTGGAGAAGGCCTGTTTTTGTGAGACCAAAGCTTGACACCTCTCAGACCTCCACACAGAGAAAGGCCACCATAGACAACCCATGTAGAGACCCCCCCCCCCAGCTAGGCCCTCATCCAGTTGTCTGTGTGTGTCCCTACCACACTATAATAGTCTTCTCTAAAAGCTTCCCTCGGTCTCTGCTGGGCCCAACCTTTCCTCCACCCCCCTTGGCCTCTCTGGTCATGCAACCTAGCTGCCTTTAGTCCCAAGGTCTAGTTCTGGCCACTAGACTTCCCAACCCTGGGTAACTTCCCTTTTGTTGCTCCCCCCCTTCCCCATTGTCAAGCCTCTGAACAACAAAAATCACACCCACATGTGGAACTGGAAATGGTTTCAGGCCACCTGAATTTTCGATGGCGCTATTTGCCCTGCCTGTGACAACTTTAAAAATGGATTTAGTCTGGGCATGAGAGCATAGTTAATTGAAAACTTTCTTCCTCCCCGCCCCGCATCAGTGGTATGTACTGAACCATGGCAAGATTGTGTCACCTCACTGCAGAAACTATGTTCTCAAAACATTCCCACTTTGTTCAGTCCCAGTTTTAATCCCTGGGAATATTCCTGGATGAAGAAAATAATAATGTTTTGGCCCTTGGCTCGTCTTACAGAGGAACTGCTTGTAGTTTAGGGCTGACTTTTTTTTCCCCTCCAAAATCCTTCAGCATTCACTTAGACGCCTACGGGAAGTGGATTCTCAGCAGAGACTGAACGGCGGGCGGGGGCGCGGGCGGGAGGAGAGGACTTTGCTGTGCCTTCATCTTTCCACTTCATTGAGGTAGCAAAGTGGGCGCCGGAGGGATGACAAGTCCATTCAAAACTCTGAGCCTTCATTCACTATTCCAAGTGTAGGCACAAAAAAATAGGCCTACGATCCCGGTTTAACAGATGATCTCAAATCTGTCTAATCATGCTGTTTATAAGCATGAAAGGGAGCAGCGTCCGGAGGCAATGCCAGTGAACTAGCAAATGAGCAAATTAGCAGGAGCTGCCGGCACCTGTGAGCTGTTTGCAGAGCTCACAGATACAAATAATGTATCAAAAGTTTTAAAATTAGGTATCACCACATAGGGAGAGCAATTAGTTACAACTGGTTAGTTGTAATGAGGACTACTGGAAGGAAGGGGTAACAGGAGACACATTGTAAGCTATTCATCCAAGAAGGCATGATGGGAATGTCCTCATGAGTCAAGAGCACTAGCTTTTTTTGTGTGCAAGGTTTTTCAGCCCAGGCAGCAGCATGCGTGAAATGGATCAAAAGAAATACACATTTTAGAAACATGTAAATAATTTACTGTGCTTATTGTCACATCACCACTCCACAAAAAACAGAGCTATTCTGTGTTGGGTGCAATCTCCAAATAGTTGCTTTGCAACAAATCTCCAAATAGTTGTTTTGCAATAAATCTCCAACGGGTATTGTGGATCCCTGTTATACAAGGTATTAAAGAACAGGTTAAACAAACACTTGCCCAAACAGTTTAGATTTTTTTCTTCATGCAGCGCAGAGGCAACCTGTGGAACTCCTTGCCAGAAGATGTTATGAAGACCAGGACTTTAACAGGGTTAAAAAAATAAAGAGCTAGATAAATGCACGGAGGATAGGTCTATCAATGACTATGGGCCAGGATGGGTAGGAATGGTGTCCCTAGCCTCTGTTTGTCAGAGGGTGGAAATGGATGACAGGGAAGGGATCACTTGATGATTCCCTGTTCTGTTCACTCCCTCTGGGGCACGTGGTATTGGCCACTGTCGGCAGACAGGATACTGGGCTAGATAGACCTTTGGTCTGACCCAGTCTGGCCGTTCTTGGGTTCTTATGATTTACTTGGTCCTGCCTCCAAGCAGGGGACTAGACTATATGATCTCCCAACCTCTTTCAGCCCTATATTTCCATGATTTAGCAGTAAAAGGCTACATTCAGTGGAAATCCATTGATCTACTCTCCAATATTTGTCATTACATTGTCTCACAACAGATTTCCCCAAGACTCGTTAAAAATATGGGCCTTCCTTTCAAAAAAGCACTTCCTTTCCTTGCAAATTTACTGCTAATGATGCATCTCCATCCAAGGGGCTCATAAATAAAATATGAAGATTTCACATCCAAAAGCGTTTGATGTATTTTCAAGCATTCGAACATGATCTATGCCACAGAATTATCCCTTTGATGTTTCAACAAGGCATTTCCATGCTTTAAAAAACAAAACACAAAACAACACACACAGAAGCAAGTGGTTGCCTTTTTGAAGAGTAATTTTCTTAAAGATTTGGGTGAGGGGTTTGTTTCTTTAAAGAATGAACATCACTAGACTACGGAGTCAAAGGATAACACAAATCGTGCGTGATGAGTACTGGTGTGGGATGACTATGCATTCATACTGACATAAATGAAGGTTTGCAAGGACCTACTTCATCTCTGTATCACTGCAGATTGAGGACAGTGTCACGCCATATCTCACAGTAGCTACGCCGGTCTAAAACTGGAGCACAGCCATGGAGAATCTGTCTGTTTATTGAAAGAGGTGAAATTCAGAGCACCAACATGAGCCCTGTGCCCTATTTAGAGTGGAATATTAGTCATGAGAGATTTAAGTGGAGCATTGATAATATGTGGGTCTTTGCGTTGGCTCTCTACACAGAGGTGAGCTGGACACGCAATAATTTAGAAACTTCAATGCCTTATTGCTTTATAATTAAATCTCTTAGGGTTCATCTATACTGAAAACTTGTATTAGTGTGGCGATAGGGCTGTGAAAAATCCTCATCGCTGAGGGTGCGTCTGGACTATATTCCTCTTTCGAAAGAGGAATGTAGATGAAGGAAATAAAAAATGCAAATTAGAGCAGATTTACAGATCTCACACCATTTGCATAATCGTGTCCGATCGCTTTTTCAAAAGTTTTTCGGAAAAAAGCAGTCTACACGTGGTTCTTTTGGAAAAAACCCTTTTTCGAAAGAACCCCGTAAACCTCATTTTTCAGGAATAAGGGTTCTTCCGAAAAAGTTTATTTTTTTCAAAAGAACTGCGTCAAGACTGCTTTTTTCGAAAAAACTTTCAAAGAAGTGATTGGATGCGATTATGCAAATGAAGCATGAGATTTGTAAATCTGCACTTCATTTGCATTTTTGATTTCCTTCGTTTACATTCCTCTTTCGAAAGAGGAATGCAGTCTAGATGCATCCTGAGAGACAGCACGAGGTCAGTCAACCTAGCTACCCCTCTTGGGGAGGTGAATTAACTACAGTGATGGGAGAACCTTTACTGCCGCTGCCGTAAGGCGCTACACTGAAGTACTCCTGCTGCGCCATTGTGGCGTTTCAAATGTAGACATGGCCCTGGATTGGTCACATAGACCAACGTAGAGGTATTTGTTTAGACACTGCACAGCATGAGCAACTCAAGCATTGTGGTGGGCTGAAGATGTACCTGCATCCTCACAACACAGCCAGGAATGCACTTTAGAACTGGGAAAATGGTGCGAAAAATATTTGAAAGGAAAAAAAACAAAACCTATGGTAGTATCCACCCCATTTTGTATTCCCTTTCCATGGATATTCATGGCAGTAAGTAGCTACATACATTGCTCATTTCAAACTGTATCCCAAAACATGATTTTTAACGGCTTGACTTCTAAGATTCTTAGGCCTGGTCTAAAGGAGAAAATCGACTTAAGATGCACAACTACAGTTATGTTAACTATGTCGCTGGAGTTGACTTACCTTAAATTGTGTTCTCGTACCATTCACAGAGCAGGAGGTTGATAGGAGCAAGCGCTCCAATCAGCTTCCCTTACTCCTTGCAAGGAGTGGGAGTATCAGCCAATGATGGGGGTGCCCTCCGAGTTCAATTTAGCAGGTCTTCACTAGACCTGATAAATCAAATCCCAGGAGATCGACTGCAGCAGTGTTGATCTTCCGCGTAATGTAGACAAGCCCTTAGACTGAGGGCTTGTCTACAGAGGGAGTTATTTCTGATTAGCCCCGTGTGTGCACACTATTACTCCAGAATAAGTGAGCCTTATTCCAAATTAGTTTAGTTAGAGCGAGGCACTCATTCTGGAGTAAGCACATGCCTACATGAAGATAATCGAGAATAGTTCATATCCTACCTTATTCCAGATTAAGTTTCACATGTAGACAGGACCAAACGAAAGGGTTTAGAAAGGCCCACCTACCCATGCATTTTAACATCCTACTCCACAGGGGAAGACATGGCCATCAAGCCAATGAATACAACCACCCACTGAGCCTGAGTGGGCAAACTGCCCATACAGTGTAGCAGCCATAATTTAGTCTCTCTCTTGTGAAGACCCTGCTGGATGCTGTGGCCAGCTAGAATAGGTGAACCTAGTGTCCGTACACGCTACTGCTTCTCTCCGTATAACTCATGTCACTCTGGGGTTACGCTGATCTACGGCCCGCTATGGACAGTGCTGAGTCAACGAGAGAGCTTCTCCAGCCATCATAGCTACCATCTCCCACCAGACACACTACAGCAGTGTGCCGTCATCATGCTTCTAGCATAAACAAGTCCCTGGTCTCTGGCATGAAGAGGCTTCACAGCTGGAGTCTAAAATAAAGAAACTATTGAGCAATATAGTAATTGGGCCTAGATACCCATTGGGTAAGCGGGGGCTTTCACAACTCAGCCTCCCTGAGACCGAGGGTCCACAGTAGGGGCTGGGCTCCCTTGTAGAATTTTTTCCTTTCCCTGTACAGGAAAAGGAAAGCCGATCTAACTTGGTAGGGAAACAAGCTCCAATGACGCTAAATACGCCTCTTGACTCTGCTGTTTTACTGTCCCATTTTTTCTCCAGCTGCTAAAGACGACCACTTTGCGTTGGTCCTTTGGAGGTTCCAGGTTCCCAAACAGAGAAGCAGGTCCCTAAATCCTAGTTGAACTCATAGGGTGACAGGCGGGTGGCACACATGGGGCTGTGTACCCCAGTCCCGCTCTAAAACTGAACAAATTGCGGATGGCAGAGGAGACAGCATGTTCAGGAAACCAAGGACTTGAAGTGGGTACTCAGAGAGATCAGAAATGGGGAAAGAGCCCGTGAGGTTTAAATGCTCTTTCAAGGGGGTATTTGCCTCAGAAGTGGACATGATGACTTGAGGCAAGCTTGAGCGGTATCCCGCCTGAGGACGAAAACAATATCATGTGATTTAGGTGACCATTCACGCTATTCATTAGTTACACCTAGTGGCTATCTGAAGCAACACCCCCCGGCAGCGGAAGACACTTTGAAAAATACGCAATGAAAACAATCCAAGCTTGTGTACAAATGATTTCCAACCAGAAACACAAAAGGCTAAAGTCAGCGAACAAGTTGCAGTCAATAGTGGAGCCAAATATAAGGCCAGTGTCATTCTTCAAAGCCTTAATGTGAGAGAACTGAGTGCCACAAACATGTCAATCCATGCATGACATCAGATGGGTTCACAACAGGATCAGAAACAAGAAAAGAGGATGGCCCAAGGCTGGGTCTGAAACAGCACCTTTTGTTCCAGTCTGCTCGCACAAATGATTCCCTCCAAGTCAGAATCTTTCACTTCTAGAATATGGCTGAGATGGTCGCTCATATGCTCCCTATAAACTCAGCACAAGGCACGGCAGGTGGAAAAGGAAGTGGCTGGAATGCCGCCATTTCTGACTGGCTTTCAATGTCAGAACGGTGCCCACGGATGACAAGGAGCCCACTGTGAACTTTAAAATCCTGAGGGCAAGGGATACTCGAAGGACCATGTCCTCTGGCCTCGGGAATCTGCTTCTCCTGCCAACGGGAATGTTGCCCGAGTAAGAGCTCCCTGAAGCAGGTCATAGCTGGTCGGCTAGAAGCTATTCTCTACATCCATGGGATCATCCTCACTTTTGGAGCTAACCAAGAGCCAGATGGGCTGCCCTGAGGAGGGACTCTTGCAGCGCAAGAGACTGAGCTTGTGATGTTTCCATTGCTTCTCCTCAGAGAGGAGGGATTTTGGAAGTTGCTGGTGTGGGAGCCTCCTACTCTTGAGCAAACCTGAGGTCAATAGGGATCGAAAGCCTGGATTCCATGGAAGGCCATTTCCCTTCTCCTCCCATTGGTCTGGCACCAAAGTTCCTGCCCCAGACCAGGCTCTCAGGAGTTGGGCTCAATTCTTATCTTTGGGAAGTTCAAAATATGGAACATCTGATTTCCGCTCAGTTATCTACTGCTGAGGGAAGCAACAGACCCCCAAGGTCCTTCAGTCACCAAAAGCCCGTGGACAGCCAACCACAGCCAGCTGCAGAGAAGGGGTATTGGCAGAGTCCCACATCAAGGCCCCATCCCCATTCACTTCCCAGACCCTTTCCATTTCAATATCCCCTCTAGGGCCTCACAGAGCGAAGAATCTGACCCCACCGCATTTTCATATGTTGGTACTTCTTTCATTTCCCCTAATTTAACGGTGCCTCGATCTTGGCCCGATCTTTACAAAGCATGAATTTGCCTCCTTCACTCAGTTCAGTGCAAAGCTGGAATGAATCAAGTCTTTTAGGCCAAAAAAGGGGGGGGGGGAACCAGTTTGTTTATTATTTATGTTTCATCTCCCCCAGCAAAAGCCATTTTGGCCTAGCCCTTTAAAGGCATTTGCACCACTTGTAACAGGAAGTGGCTGCGGAAAACTTAGGCGACCTCACCAGCTATGTTGTGAATTAGTGTCTTTGAGCAAATAGTTGGATTAGAAATGCAGGATCAGGCATTCTTGATTTCGTTTTCCTGTCCTCGGTGCCCGAATTATACTGTGCACATACTGCATGTATAATTTATTCTTTTACACATGACTGAGGTGAGTTTTATAAATTACTGAGCATGAGAGATGTTTCATTGCTTTTTTCACTTATTAATAGTTAAACATGTATGAAATCTTTTTAAAGCACAAAATTTGTTTAGGCAAAAAAAAAAAAAAAAAAAAATATACTGCACAGAACTAAAAGACTGTTCTCAACACATTTTAACCAGGGAAGTAGAACAGATAGGGTAATAATAAGCATTTTAAAATAATTTTCTTAGCTTCAAAACTCAATTTAAGGGACTTTTAAAAAAATTCTCTTCTGGCAGAACTGCATTTTAAAGTAGTTATAATAGCTTTTACAAATTGTGGTTGTTTTACATGCACTTAGCCGAAAATGGTATCAAAACATGCTTGGCTGGATCCCAAAAAGCATTAAGACTCTTGTTGCTGTGGTAACACATCATTCATGCTTTGCCTGTCTCCAGAATTGGTAATCCTAAACTACTGAATGTTTTACATATATTTAAAGTTCAGCATTTAAATTGCTCCAGCATGTCACAAGCGCAAAGCTAGGAGGATATTTTATTTCCGCTCAGAGGAGCCCTCTTGCTGAAAACCTAACTAACTCTTCTTTACATGAGGGTTTTTTTAATTCTTGCATTTGAATGCAAATGATTTTCCTGGCCTTAGGGAAATGGAATGTGTGTCATTTTGGGGGTAGAATCACTGGCCTGGTAGCAGAACAATTGTGTAAAACTGAACCTACACGAGTCAGGAATCACCGTTGAGGTGTGCTGACAGGTCTTCTGCTCCTTCGGTGATGTTAGCCATTTGGCTGTGTGAGCGCTGCTCCTGTGTGCCGTGTTGACTTTGCACAAGTAAGTGACACAGCAGTCTCTGGGAAAGCCCCGAAGGATGACAAAATCAGATTGGGATCGAAGGTGCCAGGCCAAACTTGTTGTCAAATGAAGTACAATCATAGTTGTCAGTAGACTATCGAACCACTACGCATTTGTTTCCCTGACAATGGACTCAGCTCAGAGGGCCAGGAATGTGATATGGCCCCCACAGATAAATAATTTATTTGTGTTTATTAGGGTTGGTGAGAAAGTTTCCATGCAAATTGTGTTTTGACGGAAAACTGCGATATCAAAAACTTTTTTCATGAAAGTACCTGTTTTCTATGGGAAATGTCCATATTTAATACCAAAAAAAAATTCTCAAAACTGAAGTACTTTAGTTTCAATATTTCAAGAAAAAGCCCCAATTTTCCATGGGAAAAAAATGGACAAGAATGAAAGAAAAAAAATTGGTCAAAAGTTTCCATGGAACAAAACCTTCTATTGTGACCAGCTCGTGTGTTTGAAGTCTTCCTTCCTTCCTTCCCTTATTTATTCTTGGTTCTCGACTTCCAACACTCTGGTGATCTGAAGTGGGCTGTGCCCACGGAAGCTGATGGTACCATCAACATGTGGTGTTAGTCTTTAAAGTGTTACTACTCTATTTGTTGTTTTTAAGTTTTTCCTGTTACAGACTAACTCGGCTACCCCTCTGAAACTTCTAAAAAGTAATCATTTACAGATTTCCATTCACCCCGACAAATCTCCAGCTTACATTTTACCTGACCTTGTTTCTACTGGCACCAAGAGAGGTCCTTTCCTGACTATTAGGCACTGAATTGGGTTATTTGAGAGAATTAAGTCAATGGAAAAACATACTGACCTCTGATGGACATTGGACCAGACTCCGAGGTTCTTTTTATTGTCTGTGGACTTCTGCACATCAGCAGGCTAGGGCAATCACACTTGAATCCTGCTTCCCAGTGAGTTTAAGAACTGGTGTTGAAGGTTATGACCTGATTATCAGAATTGTAGCCCCTCACCCTTGCAGAATTCAGGCAAGATGCTGGAGAGGAAGCAACAAACTGGTGGGGGTAATTATAAATTTGAAATAAATAATTTTTCAGTTGCTTGTTAGGACATATGGAAAGGTGCAGCAAACACCACAAAAATCAGTTCTGAGAGAGCAGCCTGGTGTTGCCCTTTTCAAAGCTAGTTCAGCCCTCATAGATAGTTGCAGACCTCCCAAACAGTAGGCCGAAAGGGTGTTCTCAACCTTATATTGGACTCCCACCAACATCGGAGGTGTAAGAACTTTCTCCCACTAATTCTCCATTCCCCCACCCTTGATTTCTCCTCATGACCACTTGTACGGCAGACTGTATCCATTTTCTCTCCCATTACGTGGAGTGCACACTTGCTGAGACACTGTGTTGCTCTCGGAGTTCCTATAATCTTCAACTGTCTGTCGTTTTCACATGAAATTTCCAGCAATTTTATGTTGTTGTGTGTTTCTGGCACCCCGGTGCTCGTTTTTATGCAGGTGATGGGCAGATTTTCTTCTTCCCTGCAGAACTAAATGGTGGGTCCCATCTCTGGCATCAGTGTTTGCCACACCTACAAGAACAGATCCTTAAAAGGAGTTGCTGGTAATTGCTCCCTTTCCAGAAAACGGAACTAGTCTCCGTGGTTGCCTCTTTTGTAAAACTTGTGGTAATAGCACCTGCTTTAGTTGCTAGGCAACTTGTTAGTCTTCCTGACAGGGCCTCCATTTCTCTTTTGACTCCCATCTCCATTAGGTGATAAAAGCTTCCTTTTGCCATCTAAATCTTGCCCCATTCTTGCAAACACCAGTTCCTGCCACTGTCTTGTCAGTTCACGGACTGGCGATAATATTTCCATATTGGCAGCTCTCCCGGATAACACTTTCAGAAAATGCCATTGGTCCAAAAGGTTTCAGCAGTTCATCACTGGACGGTGACTGTCACAATCATATTTCCTTCTTTCCTCATCAATTGAATTCTCTTCCTATAACATTTTGTATCAACTTTGGAGCCAATAAGAGACAGAACCCAGGGGTATGGACTGAAATTATTGAAGAATTGGGAAAGTGTATGATTATACTGAGGTGGCTCAGAACCTGATGACAACCCAAAGGGTACATCTACACAACAGGGCTAAAGTTGAATTAAGCTACGCAACAGCTACGTCAATTATGTAGCTGAAGTCAAAATAGCTTAACTCGGCTTTTGGTGCTGTGTATACAGCAGGAAGTTGAAGGAAGAACACTCTTCCTTTGCCTTCCCTTACTCCTCATAAAGTGAGGGTTACAGAAATCAGAATAAGAACTCCTCCCGCTCGACATTTTGAAATAATGGCCTGCTGTGTGGACACGTACTGTTATTCTGAAATAACGCAGCTGTGTAGACATATCCAAAGTGAACAGCATTCCATTCCGTTTAGGTAATTATTCTCTGCCCACATCTGTGGGGTCTGGGTGCCCTGAACAGTCCTTGTGGGCCAAATTAGGATATGAATAACAAGTGTTAATGAGGGCAAGCAGCAAAACTTTGAAACACATCCTGCCTTTGTGTGTGCGGCCTGCGCTCCCCTGGCTAACAAGTGGAGCCCTTCTGTGCCAGCCATACATCTGGGGAATGGGAAACTTCAACACACAAGTACCCGCAGCCCTGCCAATGGGGCTGTGGGTGGTGAGGGGAGAAGGAGAGCTGCCCAAGGGCCCAGCAATTCAAAGGGGCTGAAGCAGAGGTAACAGCAAGAACCCCGGGTGCTTTAAACTACCACCAGAAGAGTTTAGGTATAAGGCCTTCTGGCCTGAGTAGGAGCAGTTGTTTGATAAATGAGCATAATTAAGTTAGTGAGCAGTGGTGTAAGACTCTGTTAATTGTTTCACAGCAATCACAAGTGTTTCAAGAAGGCCATTTGTAGGCATTTGAGTGAATTTTTGGAGGTGACCCTAGTAATTTTAACAACATGTTAATGAGCTTTGATTAATTAATATACTGTCCTAGGGATTCTCAAAATTCATTGCCCTGCAATCCCGTTCTGACAAAAATTACTACATGCCCTCAGGAGCTGGATCCTCACTGTCCCAAGTGTGTGGGGTGGGGGGCCAAGATGAAGCCCAGGGGATCCACCTCAGTCAGGGAGCCTCACTGTTTGTGGTTGAGGCTTTTGGACTTTGGCTTCACCCCCAAGCAGTGGGACTCAGGCTACAGTCCTTGGGGACCCCATTAAAATGGGGTCACAGGGCACTTTGGGGTCCCAACCCACAGTTTGAGAACCACTGTTAACCAGGCATATAGAATAAGGGCACCCTGATGTTCTGAGGGTCAGGAAGGTTAGATAGGCATCAAGGGGGAAGAGGGATGCCGATCTATGCATGGGGACCATCAAGGACTATCTAGCATTTGGCCTCAGATACAGCTGTTGGGAGCCCTTCATCGGCATGCTGGAGTTGGAAGAGAATCGGTCTCAACTTCGAGCACTCTCCCCAAGGATAGCATCTTTATCTGTAATGGCGCAGGCCACCTTGCCATTGTGGTACTTCATCACTGGGTTCATTTACTTACCAGGCTAATTATGTTAATACAAATGTCACAATTATGCAAGGTCTTCCCTGAGGGTGAGTGTTGTTACTCAAAAGGAGTAAAACCTGGCCGTTCTGATCCTAGAACAAGACCCTACCAACGTTCACAGTGTGGATTAGCGATTCTAAATCAGCAACCCAATCCATAGGCCAGCCCTGGGAGGAGGGTCTGCCAGACACCAGCTAAGCTTAACACGTAGATTAGCAACGTTATGCAATAGCTACAGGTACAGAAGGCCATGAGCAAAACTGGAGACCAAACGCTGAAGCAAGCTATCTATGCTGACTGGAGATAATGTCTCCTATGGAAAGCAGGGAATAGTTAGGTAGACAGACGGACGCCAAGGGAAATATTGGGATGGCAGTGAGGGATTATAAGGATCCAGACTCTAGCGGTGTTTACACAGCTGTGCTTACTCCTCAGTAGCACTTTCGCTTCTACCCCCAGCCGAGTGGTCAGCTGGCTCCAGTTTAAAGTACCACCACACTCGAATTTGGGATTTTCCAGCACGGACAGGAGTTGGGTCAGGTTAACACCCGAATTCACTTTGTACTGAAGACAAGCCGCAAGCCCGTGATTCCTCCAGTGTCCTGGCTCAGCACTGAGGGATTGGAGACTAGCAACATACAATATCAAGACACATCATCTATAAGCAAACAGCCAGTCAACAATTCTGTTGTTGTTAAACCCAGAGCTGATGAGACCATCCACTAAACTTTCCAGCTATTTACGATCTTCCTGAAGCAGACTGAAAATACATGTTCAAAAGCTTCTAAGGGGGTAGCCGAGTTAGTCTGTAACTGGAAAAACTTAAAAAATAATGACTAGTCTAGCCGCACCTAAAGACCAACAAAACATGTAGATGGTATCATGAGCTTTTGTGGGCACAACCCACTTCTTCAAATGAATGGAGTTATTATAGGTCCAGTTTCTGAATAAATAAGGATGGGGGGGGGGAAATGGGAGAGAAGGAAAAAAGAAGAGTAAAAAAGGGCAAAGAAAGAGTCAATTAGAGTGTTCATGCTACATGAAGCTGATAGAGAAGGTACAAATTGTTCTTAAGTACCCATTGTTTGGTTTTTTATGTCATTAGGATGTGGAACATAGCCATCCATCCAGCCAATGTCTGTATTCATACCTTTGTGATAGGAATGAAACCTGTAAATGAAGTTAAGTTTTAAGGGTTCCCTGTGGAGTTGGCTTGTGGAATTGGTCTGAAACAATACCGTGACTTTGAGATCCATTAATGAGTGACCAAGCAAGTTAAAATGCTCCAACAGGTTTCTGTGTGTTGCCTTTTTGGATTATGGCAACACCTGCATATTTATCACCCCCAATTTTTATTGGTATGAAGATGTGTCTAACTCAACACTTTTGCTCATGTTTAACACCAGGGTAGCAAGCACATGTATAGATAGACATGCCCTCAGATAGTGTCCTAGTGTAGAACACCCAAAAGTTGTTTCAAAACAAAAAAATTGATTTAATAACTCCTATTTCAATATTGTTATTTCAGCATGTCCTCACTATGGGGAAGCCTCAAAATTAGTCTGAGGCAGGCTCTGTTAATGTGGATGCGCTACCTCAACTTAGAGCCCCAGGAAGCACTGGGGAGTAATTAGTTCAATTTACTCTGGGGCATAGTTATTTTGAAATAGTGATACCGGAGCATCCACACTACTGCTATTTTGAAACAACTATTTCAAAATTAGTGTTATACATGAGGAAAGCAGGAGTACCAATTTCAAAATAAGCGGTCCGTTATTTTGAAATAACGGACTTGCTAGTGTGGACGCTCTGCTTGTTATTTTGAAATAAGGGGGGTTATTTTCAAATAACTCCCTTGTGTTGAGCAGAGCTACAGTGCCACAGGACCCGGTTTTTAGCAGTATTTCAGTTATTGAATGCTCATTTTGCAACATTTTATTGGTGACTTCCCTACTCTGGGGAGGTGTGCTCAACAATTATAGGATTTTTTCTAACCTGGTGATTAAATAGGCTTCCCATCCCCCCCACGCACTGTAAATTCAATTTTTTAAAAAATTGGAATTAGCTTTGAGTGGAACCTGCTTTTAATTTGTCATAAAACATAGTGGTGAATAAGGGCCAAATAAATTGGTAAAAAGCATAAAATGTTTTTGGATTTCTGGATAAAAAGCTCCATATCATTTTCATGTTTTATCATCATCAATCATTCCATCTGACAACTCATCAGCATTGTTAGCATGAACAATGATTCATCTTTTGCATAAAAATTTAAAACTGAGCTCTGAACCACTTGTAGTAATTGACGTGCTAATGGCACTTCTCACAAGAAGAGGGCCATGCAGCTCTGATATGGGGATGAATTACAAAAGTGGTTGCTTTCGTCTATTTAATTTGCCATTATCTGCCTACTGAAATGTACTTGTGAGCCCATGAATAAGGCATCCCTACCTCCTGTGCTGTAAGACACAATTATTGATATTGGCAGTGAGCAATCACGCCAGAGCCTGCCCGGAGCAAGACGTGACCCCTGCATTTTGCTCAATTTGTGATCAGTGAAGTGTTTTGATGGAGGTTTTATAGGAATCAGATATTTTATTATGATTAAATATTAAACTATCCCATGCAGAATCTTTTTCTAGCTCCTTCTGTGCATCATTCTGTCGCAGCTTCTGTACTGAATCATAGAATTGTTTTAAATGTCAGCATTTAAACTGGTCAAACTGAAGAAATGGGATGAAGTTTAATATGCCAGAGGATGCGGTGAAGACGAGGACTTTAACGGGATTCAAAAGAGAGCTAGATGGATTCATGGAGGTTAGGTCAATGGCTATTAGCCAGGAGGGGTAGGAATGGTGTCCCTAGCCTCTGTTTGGAAATGGGTGATGAAAGGGATCATGTGATGATTCCCTGTTGTGTTTGCTCTGAGGCATCTGGCACCTGCCACTGTGGGCAGACAGGACACTGGGCTAGATGAACCTTTGGTCTGACCCAGTACGGCTGTTTTTATGTTCTTATGTTTATGTTAATAAGGACAAATGCCAAGTGCTCCACTTAGGAAGGAACAATCAGTCTCACACATACTGAAAGGGAAGTGATTGTCTAGGAAAGAGTACTACAGAAAGATCTAGGGGTCATAGTGGACCACCAGCTAAATATGAGTCAACAGTGTGGCACTGTTGTAAAAAAAAAAAAAAAAAAAAAAAAGCCAACATGATTCTGGGATGCATTAACAGGAGTGTTGTGAGCAAGACACGAGAAGTCATTCTCCTGCTCTACTCTGTGCTGATTAGGCCTCAGTTGGAGTCTTGTGACCAGTTCTGGGCACTGCATTTCAGGAAATTGGTGAAGAAATTGAAGATGCAGAGAAGAACAACATAAATGATTAAAGATCTAGAAAACATGAACTAGGAGGAAAGACTGAAAGAATTGGGCTTGTTTAGTTTGGAAAGGAGAAGACTGAGGGGGGACATGATTTCAGCTTTCACGTACCTAAAAGGTGGTTACAAGGCGGAGGAAAAAAAATTGTTTTCTTTGACCTCTGATGATAGGGCAAGAAGCAATGGGCTAAAATTGCAATGTGAGCTATGAGAGAAGACTGAAAGAATTGGGTTTAGTTTGGAAAAGAGAAGACTGAGAGGGGACATGACAGCAGCTTTCAAGTATCTAAAGGGGTGTTACAAGGAGGGAGAAAAAATTCTCCCCCAGCCTCTGAGGATAGGACAAGCAGCAATGGGCTTACATTGTAGCAAGCGAGGTTTAAGTTGGATATTAGGAAAAACTTCCTGTCAGGGTGGCTAAACACTGGAATAAATTGCCTAGGGAGGCGTAGAATCTCCATCACTGGAGATATTTAAGAGCAGGTTGGATACGTATCTATCAGGGATGATCTAGATGGTGCTTGGTCCTGCGGTCTCGAGGGCCCTTCTAGTGTTCTATGAAATCAATAGAAACACTTAAGATCAAACACACATGTAAACTATAGGACTTTGAAAGAGACCCATTAGGTGCACGAGGCAGTAGATGTGTTTGTAAAGTGCCCAAGGAGCGATGAATTTTGCAGTGGGAAATGTAGAGTAAGCTTTCTTGATATCACTTTGGTGCTATAATTACGTTTCATTTTCAATATGCATGTTTTCCTACATTATGTCTTGTCTGTAGAAGTCCATGGATGCTGGAGAGAAAGCAGATTAGATCCCATGGAGGTCAATTGAAAATCTGCTATTGGCTTCAGTGGGTAAAGGTTTAGGGTTGGCCTCACACATCTTTCCAAGAACCGGCAAAATCTGTCAGCTCCTTTGGATCTTGTTAACTATGACCCTGGTTCAGAAAGGCATCTCTCTTCAAGGAAGCAACTTAAGCAGATGCTTAACAACAAGCTCCTGCTTAAACTCATCCAAGTCAATAGAATTAAAATACGTACTTAGAATGAAGCAGCAATTTTAGGGCTTTGCTGAACAGGCGCCAGTAAGAGTTTATATAGCCACAATTCATATGAAGGCTCTATGTACATAAAGGTTTGATAAATTTTTAACAAATACTTAATCAATTGTAATAGATTCTTTGAATCCAACAAATCAAAAGGTTGATAATTATGGAATATAGCAAACTATAGCAGCTTCTACTGTTTTATTACTGATGATAGTAAGCATACTTATAACAACATCTATTATTTCATTATTAACCCTTTATAAACCATGTATGAATGACTGTTATAAAATGTGACCAAGCTTATCATTTCAAGTTATTATACTATTTATGGTGTTTTTGGTGCACCGAATACAAGTAAATTCCTGCTGTATCAGATCAGAATCTCTTTTCCTTTACTGAATTTTTAATCATCCACACCAATTTTTTTAAATTATCTGATCAGAGCTGGTGACATGTAAGAGCAAGGTAATGGGAATTTCAATTTAGTACTTAAAGGTTTTCATCTAACACCTATCCCAGGAAGGTCACCTGAAGCAAACCAAGTATATCAAGGAGTTCAACCTTGTTGAACCTTCTCTGATTTGACACGTCCATGTATTGCAGTGTGAACAATTTAGGAAAAGTCAGCTACTGACTCCTCCACTTCAATTTTCTGCATGTCAGGTATCCAGTTGTCACTGCCAATTCATCTCAGGGTGTTTTGTTTTCCCACCTTCTCAACAGGCTTTTGGATTTGTGGAACGCACACAAAATAATAGAGCAGGTTTATTTATTGAAATTACCAGCAAAAAAATTGTTTGGTGTTCCTCGGTCTTAAAGAGTTTAAGAAACACTGTTTTAGAATGTTTTCTAGGTCTGTCAGGTCGCTGGTACCATGGCTTTTGGACACTGTTTCCAAGGCTGTGCCTCACTGGCCACATTAAACCTGGGTTTACAATTTCTGGACTTAGGTCTCTCAGCTATGCTAATGTAGCTCTACTGAACTAAACAGGCCCTCTGACTTAGGTCAGGGTAAGATCTGCAACCACACTGCAAAATTACCGATTTTGGACCGGAGTTATGGAAAGATTCAGGCTCTGATCTATCCTCACAACAGAGCCCTGGGACTCAGGTCTTGAGGGCTGGTTCATTCATCTCAGACTGATTAGTGTTTGGACAGAAGTGGGGCTCGGTCTCACATGTGTCAGAGTCTGACCTTAATGTGCAGTATACATATCAAGAGAGTTACAAAACCTGTGATTGACTTACATGAATAAAGTGGAAAAGGCTCAGAGGGGTAGCTGTGTTAGTCTGCAACTTTAAAAACAACTTAAAAAAAGTCCTGTGGCACCTTAGATACTAACCAAAATATATGTACAGTATCATGAGCTTTCATGGGCAAAACCCACTTCCTCAGATGAGATGATCTTGAATGGAGAAAAAATGAGGGACCCTCAGAATAAGATAGAGGAGGGAAGAGGGGGAAAAAAAAAACCCATTACCTGTCATTGTAGTCCCAGTGCTAATGAGGCTAATTGAGTGAGCTGCAAGTGTCCCATACTTAGCTTTCAATGTCAGTGGGGTGTTGAATGTAAGGAAAGCTGCTTTTATAATATGCTAACCAGTTCAAGTCTTTGTTCAAACCAAGTGAGATGGAGTCCTATTTGCATATAAAGGTCTATTCTGCACTCTCTCTCTCTCTGTAGTTGGCTTGTGAAATTCCTTTGTAGAAGAATGACTACTTTTAAATCCATTAATGAGTGCCTAGGCAGGTTAAAATGTTCCCCTACAGTTTTCTGTGTGTTAGCTTTTTGAATATCTGATTTGTGTCCATTAATCCTTTGTCACAGATAATGAAACACAATGACACTTTATGTATAAAGCGTAATCATGTTTCATTCACAAGTTTAATACTAGATACCTATCAATACGTTGTAAGTTAATAAAGGACAGATTTTTCAGAACATTTAGCTTTCATGTGAGAAAAATCAAAGGCTATGTCAACACGGCAGCTTTATTTCAGAACAACAGACGTTATTCCGAAATAACAAAGAGCATGTCTACACAGCAAGCCATTATTTCGAAATAATGGTGAGCTGAAGGACTTCTTACTTTGACTCCTGTAACCCTCATTTTATGAGGGAGGAAGGAAGTCAAAGGAAGAGTGTACTTTCTTCGGCTTCCTACTGTGTAGACAGCCCCAAAAGCCAAATTAAGCTGTTTCGACTTAAGCTACGTAATTGATGTATCTTAATTCAACTGTTGCTCTGCTGTGTAGATGTGCCTTAAGGGCTTGGGTCCTAATTTAGATTAAGGCTCACTTTACAGATGGTTAATCAATGGTTAATAATTGAACAGCACACATTATAGTAATAAAAAGCATGGGTCCCAGATGGATACAAGCCATTGTTTAAGCAACTTATTGACCTTTTGGTTTATATAATCCTGTCACAAGTCACTATTTTGAAAGCATCTATTAACCATTAATTGGCTCTTCTTAAATGGATTACAATGAAACCTAAAAATAATGCGCGGCAAAACTTTGAATTGAGATGTCATTTTAAAATTTCTTTAATTTTCTAAAGGGATTTTATTTTTTAGCAGAATGGCTACTGGGGGTTACAGTGGATGAGAAGCTGGATATGAATCAACAGTGTTCCCTTGTAGCCAAGAAGGCTAATGGCATATTAGGTTGCATTAAGAGGAGCATTGCCAGCAGATCCAGAGATGTCATTATTCCCCTTTATTCGGCTCTAGTGAGGCCACATCTGGAGTATTGTGTCCAGTTCTGGGCCCCCCCACTACAAAAAGGATGTGGACGCATTGGAGAGGGTCCAGCGGAGGGCAACCAAAATGATTAGGGGGCTGGAGCATATGACTTATGAGGAGAGGCTGAGGGAGTTGGGTCTGTTTAGTCTGCAGAAGCGAAGAGTGAGGGGGGATTTGATAGCAGCCTTCAACTTCCTGAAGAGGAGTTCCAAAGAGGATGGAGAGAGGCTGTTCTCAGTAGTGACAGACGGCAGAACAAGGAGCAATGGTCTCAAGTTGTGGTGGGAGAGGTCCAGGTTGGATATTAGGAAAAACTATTTCACTAGGAGGGCGGTGAAGCACTGGAATGGGTTGCCTAGGGAAGTAGTGGAGTCTCCATCCCTGGAGGTGTTTAAGTCTCGGCTTGACCAAGCCCTGGCTGGGTTGATTTAGTTGGGATTGGTCCTGCCTAGAGCAGGGGGCTGGACTTGATGACCTTCTGAGGTCTCTTCCAGCTCTATGGTTCTATGATTCTATGATACTGCCAGCCCAATAATATGAACTAGAATAAAGTTTAATTGGCACACTAGTTTCCCAGCAATTCCAAAATAACCTTCTCGCTGAGGTACAAATTTAAATAATTTGACCACAGTGGGATAGAAGAGTTTTAAAACGCTATGCTCACGTCACTGAATTGAAAGCTGTAAGCCCCATCACAGAACCATCGTCTTTATTTCTGTCATTTCATATTTACCTTTGAAAACCATTTTGAGTGTTAGAACTGACTGGCGGTATTTTCCAAAGCATACAACAGTGGCTTAAGTGGACATTCTTAAAATGCCTATTGACTTCTACTGGAGCAGAATGAAATCTGAACATTTTTGAGAACCTCACCCTCTACATTGTCTGGATTCTTGAGTGTGTATTTTTGCAATGCAGGTGAACATTCAACAGACTCAGGTCTACACAGCACCCTAAACTCGAAATTATATGCAAATTGCTTCTTATTATGAAACTATTTCAAAATAGCTTATTTTGAAATTTGGTGCATCTATACAGTACCAAATTTCAAAATAACGCATTATTTCGAGCCATTCCTTATCCCTCGTGCAATGTTTACCGGGATGGTAAAACAGCATGCCTGTTATTTCGAAATAACATGCGGCTTGTGTAGATGCGGGGTAGCTATTTCAGGATACCTCTAATATCCCAAAATAGCCATGCACTGTAGATGTACCTGAAGAGCGTGCTATGTACAATAGGTGAATTAAACTTATATTATTCATGTGTGCATATATTTTGCCTCTTGCTTTGGCCCAAGTAGTAAGCCAATATTCAGGGCCTTGCCAGGTTGGTTCTGTAAAGATGTGACATCATTGTGATGACTCAAGGATATTCATGGTGTTATCTTGTTTAAATATATATATTAAAAAAATACACACAGTCCTGTTTCCTGGAATGCAGGGGGAACATCAGCAGACAGTTTCCTTGCTCAGAGATTCCCAAATCTGCCACTCAAGCAAGTTCTATGCTCAAGGAGAGCTGTATTTCTGCTTCTTCTGTGTGGGGCTGAGAGAGCCAGGAGAAGACATTCACAGCCTGATGCAGCTATCCTAGCTCCTGCTTTTCAACCTGGATAACTCCTGTTAATCTACCCGGGCTCTGAGGCTAAGCTACTGCCTTGGACAATCACCTCCATTGACTGCAGATGTTTTCTACAACAGAAAGGTGTTTGATTTCTCCTTCCATTGGGCCTGAAAGAGTGCTTCGCATCCATCCCCCTTAACAAGGATAACAAGCCACCCCTGCTGGCAGCCGTTAGCAGTTCTCTGTGTACACAGATATTATATTTTACCCCAGTGTTCTCCTAAAGGCCTTGAGGAACATCTGGACAATGGAATATATCTGGCCAGCTAGAAAGTGTATGCCACAGAGCAGTCACAACTTGACTATACAGGGAGGGTGCAATTAAAAGGCCTTTGCTTTAATTTGACAAGCTGTACCCTGTTCAAATTAAACAGAGGCATCCACAGCTATTTCCTCAGCCCCAAACACATATCTTCCCTTTTTATACCATGGTTTTCCTGTGGTTGCAGCAATAATGTCTCCAGGACACACACTTACCCACCCCTACTTCAGAACTCCAATAATAGCACCCAGATGATGCAGTCCAGGAATGAGGGTGATAACTCTGCAAAGCAATTAAAAAGGCAGAGAGGAAGTTGCGAAGTCCCCCTCAGAGGGTTTGCAAAAATCCACTTCCACCTTTCCGAGAGAGGAGGTGGAGTCTGATAAAAGATGTGACTGGACTGCAGTTAAGAGGCAGCTCACCAATCACTTTTCTCACCACATCTGTGTTCTCCCAGCAGATGGTGCTGAATCCCTACATGAATCATTGGGGTGAAGGACTAGGTACGTTCCGTCTCACAATAATCCCTTCTGATGTAAATAAAAGCTAATCTAATTCAGATCTCGCCTGTTGCTAAGCTTGATTAAGAAGCCAGTCAGGTTTCCAGTGGACCTTTTTTGCATTTCATAATCATGATATGTTCTCTCTCTAAGAAAGGCACCATTAAGAGCAAGATCAGAAACGTAAAATTCAAAAAAAAACACCAGAAAAAAAGCTTAAACAATCCAAAGCAATTAAAGCAACCCTGACTTCCAACCACTGGCATCAGAAGTCAATTTGGTAGCCTCACGATATGGCTTTGAAAGTTATTTATCCCCAAAGAACTATGTGTTTGGATATGTTAGTTCGCGTTACTAAGAAGTCAGGTAAAAAGTCTTTAAGGAAGAGCTTCCAAAGTTCTGTTCAATTTGATAGGAATAAATTCTCTGTTCCTATTAGATGCTCTTTTGCTATGAACAAATCATGGTTGGGGAAAAAAAAAAGTCAGAGCTGACTGGCAAGAAAAGAATTGGGCTCAGTTTAAAATGATTTGGAGACGTTCTGCCTTGTAACATACCTAAAATGAAGGGATTTTCTGAAATGTCTCAAAATGTTGGCTTTCTATCCCTTAGAAAAAAGCCCTGTAAAATTAATTGTTTTTCTTCTTCTAACCAGGTTTAGGCCCCAGAAACCAATGGCAGATCGGGAGGCAAAAAGTATTCCCCACTAAAAATCAAATAAAAGATAAATCTGGTTTGTCAAGATTTTTCACCAAATATTTCAGATTTTTATCCAAAATGTGAAAAGCACTTTTTCTTCCACTGTCTGACAACAGAAAGACTATACAGTTCCAGTTTGGTACTGTCAAAAACTGGGAAAACAAACAAACAAACAAACAAACAAACAAAAAACCCAGTCATTTTCCATCCAAAATTATTTACCTTAAAATATTCAACCATCTTTATTCCAAGTCCTACTTACACTCATGTAACCGAGAGAATAATTTCTTCCTTACTAGTTGAAGTCAGGTACAAGATTGTGTAGGGGATAAAAATCTTACATAAGAATGGCCAGATTGGGTCAGACTAAAAAGTTTCATCTACCCGGCGTCCTGTCTTCTGACAGTGGCCAATGCCAGATGCCCCAGAGGGAGTGAACTGAACAGGGAATCATCAAGCAATCCCTCTCCCGTCACCCATTCCCACCTTCTGACAGAGGCTAGGGACACCATTCCTACCCATCCTGGCTAATAGCCACTGATGGACCTAATCTCTATGAATTTATCTAGCTCTTTTTTGAACCCTGTTGAAGTCCTGGTCTTCAAAATATCCTCTGGCAAGGAGTTCCACAGGTTGTGCGCTGTGTGAAGAAAAACTTCCTTTTGTTTGTTTTAAACCTGCTGCCTATTCATTTCATTTCGTGACCCCTAGTTCTTATATTGTGGGAATAAGTCAATCACTTTTCCTTATTCACTTTTTCCATACCAGTCATGATTTCATAGACCTGTATCATATCCCCCCCCCCGCCTTTAGTATCCTCTTTTCTAAGCTGAAAAGTCCAAGTCTTTTTAATCTCTTTTCACATGGCACCCGTTACAAACCCCTCATCATTTTTGTTGCCCTTTTCTGAACCTTTTCCAATACCTTTTTTGAGATGAGGCGACCACATCTGTATGCAGTATTCAAGATGTGGGCATCCCGTAACTTTATATAGAGGCAATAAGATGTAGTGTGTCTTATTCTCTATCCTTTTTGTAATGATTCCTAGCAAACATTGCCCATCTAACCAGAACGCTGCCCTTTTGCCAGCACTGCCCTGATGGGCTCTGTTCTAGACAAGGCTGGTGCTCCAGCATTGGTGGGGGGGGGACTCAAACCCACACTCTCAGGCTTTGGAGACTGATGCCTTAACCATGAGGCCACCGGGAAGCCTACCCCACTGCCCTTTTCTTCTCTACCTTTCCTGAAAATAAACCTGTGGGGTGAATGTAATAAAAACACTCCCCCTTTGGCCCTGGAGAATTCAGTGTCTCCAACTGAGCTAGCATCACACTCAAAGTGAGTTTGATATGGGGGGCGGGGGGGGGGGGGCGTCTCTCTCTGCTACCAGTGATTTTCATCTCGTCACAAAATGTTCCAAGTTTGTCACAAATTATACAGCTGCCTCTGATTAGAAAAGGTTTAGGGTTGAGCCCTAGATCTATCCAGGGGATTTCCTCACACTCTAAATTAGTTGAAAAGGGATTCAGTCGGATTAGGGTTTTACAGTTATTATGAATGTTCATTCTGGAGCTTCTTAAGTATCTGTTTACTGGCACTAGCCGAGTCTGCGCAGTGCAATTGTCTCTTTAAGGGTCGGCTTCCAGAAAGAAGAGAAATGGTCAATGAACATGGTGAGTCCAACCCCAGAGGCCTCAGTTCTGAGCAGTGCAATCCTGAACGCTCAGGGAGTTAGGAGAAAACGCGTCCATGTCACCGCTGCACCGAAGAGGCAAATTGCTTGCGATTGCCAGAACACAAATGAGAGCAGCCCCAGTGGCTCTACTAACTTATGCTTGGAGCAAAAACGGTTTGACAATCCAGAAGAACTAAAATCCACTGAAGACTCGCCATGTCCCCAATCTGGCAGGGTTGCTTTAGATGGTGCTTGGTCCTACTGTAAGGACAGGGAACTGGACTTGATCTCTCAAGGTCCCTTCCAGTACTAGAATTCTATGATCTTTGACGGAAAGACTACACAAATTCTTTTGCTCCCTTTTCAGGAGAGGCAACATGGACAGAGAAGTGAGGCTTAGTGAATAAGTGGCCTAATTTACATTGCACAGACTCCAACTGGAAGTGCTTCCTGTCTGTAAAATAGAGACAATGTTTACGACCCTGATATTAACTTTTCTGTATGCCTCATGCAATGCCTAAAATAGTTCTGACCTTTATTTACTGAATTGAATTTCTAATTAATGCCGAAGCTTTTACTGCCATATAAAGCAGTTGTCTATTAAATTATACCAGAGATTTTAGAGAGATAGTGATTAACGTTACTTAGGGGAGATGCTATTTCAATCACGTGCATTAAAAAAAAAAAATCCTGGTTTTGAGAGAGATGAGCATGGGTAATACCATTAAAATTCTCATTGGGTTTGATTCTCAAGTGTTCAGCCACCACAGTAAGGTCTGGATTTTGAAAAGAGCACAACTCTGAATAAGAGCCAGATCCTCAATTGCACTCAGCTCTGATCTACACTAGGGCTTCATTTCAAAATAAGCCCCCCTCAGGTCGAATTAATAAGCGCAGCGTCTATACTACCAAGCCTGTTATTTCAAAATAATGGGCCACCTATTTCAAAATCTGTACACCTGTTTTCCTAGGGGAATAACGCTAATTTTGAAATCGTTATTTCAAAATAGCGGTAGTGTGGACACTCAAGTGCTGCTATTTTGAAATAATTATTTCCCAGAGTAATTTGACTAATTACTCCCCAGCAGGGCCAGCTTTAGGCCGATTCGACCGATTACCCCGAATTGGGCCCCGCACCTAAGGGGGCCCCGTGCCCTAAAGCCGGAAGCATGCTGGCGTGCCAGGCGTGCTGCAGGAGGGGCCGTTGGCCCCAGAGGAGGAGAGTGGCGGCTTCCCTACGCTGCAGGAGAGGTGAGTTGAGCACAGGAGTTTCCCTGCGCCGCGGGGTGGGGGTGGGTGGTCAGCCCCGGGTTTGGCAGGAAGGCGGGACATGACTCTGCTCTGGGGATTTAAAGGGGCTGTGACTTTTTTTTTTGCGCTCAAAAAAAAAAAAAAAATCGTGGCTGCCGGGGACACATCGAAACTGTTCAAATTGGACCCTGCACTTCCTAAAGCTGGCCCTGCTCCCCAGTGCTTCCTGGGGCTCTAAGTCAAGGTAGCGCATCTACATTAACAGAGCCTGCCTCAGATTAATTTTGAGGCTTCCCCATAGTGAGGACACGCTAGTTCAATTTTGTTATTTCGGGAGTTATTAAATCGATTTTAGTTATTTCAAAATAGTTTCCTAGTGTAGATATGCCCTCATCGTCCAGTAGCTTATCCTCCGGGACACTTACAGCATTTTTTTTCCCCACAAAAGCCACCAAATTGCTGAATAGCACTGGGCAGGAGATGGCTCACTCATCCTGAAAGAGCCTGAGATTTAAGAAAAGTGTCCCATTCTGAAATGGGATGAAAATCCTCCAAATTTTCACAAACCAAAATAAATACTGCATTCTGATCATGTCAAGAATTTGCAATTTTGACCTTTAAACTCTTTTAAAAACTATACATCAGCTTAAAATTGCAAAACCAAAAGTGGTTTTAACCACAAGCTGTCCTTTTTCATTTTTGAAGCCATCCAAAAGCTCCCTTTCAAAATGGTTAAAACATGTTTCTGTTCTCTCGCAAAATGGGAAAAGCAATACCAGCCTATTTCTGTGAAGAATTTTGGTTTTGACAACTTTGCTTTCATTTTCTGGTGAAAAACCAAGCAAACAAGTACAAAAACGTTGAAGAAAAGTGTCTGACATGCTCTAGAAATGAGGTTTTGGGACTGGTCCCATTGGGCCACCTATCAATGTGACTGTACAGGGAGGGAGGTAAATACCCCATGCATTCATGACAGTCTCTCATGGCTCAGCTAGCAGCATTAAGTGGCTTTGCTCTCATCCCCAAAATTCCTAATTTCTGTGGCCCACTCTAATATTGCTGCTTCCCCCCTCAGTGGAACAAGCCCCTGCATCTCTGTCCTACCTGGCTACATCCTTCTCTTGTTCATTGGGCCACTCCCAAGTTGAGTGAATGGCATTGGCTGCTCGTTTGCAGCAGGAAGCGGATTTTAGGCACAGTTGCCAAGTGCCTCATTGTTATTACGAGTCACAGTGTGTGTGCGCATGTGCTCCCCCGGCCCCGTCTCCAATCTCCCTCCATCTTCTACTGATTAGCAGAAACCTGTGCCCTTTTGCCATTAACAATGGCTGCCTCCTCATTATTTTCATTGGGACCGAAGCCACTAGCTGCCCTCAGTAAAGATGGACGCCCAACGTCAATTTGCACGTGACTTGTGGACACACCATGTTTTCAGCTTTACCCTTGGCATCACCCCCCACCTCCAGTTCATCGTTGGCCCCTTTTTTTCCCCAACCCTTTGCCCCCACATAACAACCCTACTTTATTGTACCGGGTGGTACTGTGCCTCCAGTTCTTTCACAGCATGTCTATAGTCAGTGAAGCAGTGCCTGGCCCACTCCACCAGGCGGGACGCGTTTAGGGAGCTAACTGCAGATCGGCCTGGCTGCGTGCTCACCTAAAGACCAAGTAGAGTCATTGCCATTGCCAAGGGAACGTGTAACCCTGCACATCACATGAAAGCCTCCAGGACAGCACATATTTCCCCAGGAGGGTGGGGAAGCACTGGGATGGGTTCCCTAGGGAGCGGGTGGAATCTTCATCCCTAGAGGTGTTTAAGTCCCGGCTTGACAAAGTTAATTGAGTTGGGGTTGGTCCTGCTTTGGGCAGGGGGTTGGACTTGATGACCCGCAGGAGGTCTCTTCCAGCCCTACGATTCTGTGTGTCTTTCCTAATATTACTATAGGAAAACAGCAAATACTGGTCACACAGAGACAATGGGAGTTTTTCTATCGATTTCAGTGAGCCCAAGTTTTTACCTATTCTGGGGTCTCTCAGATCTTTGCAGTTACTACCCATCAGTGAGTATAAATAAACTATTCCCTTTCCCAACCAGCTCCACTCTTCCTAATGAACAGGTATAACCACAGACTCTTAGGACCCCAAACACCTTTCATTGTCCTTGGAAAGTTTATCCGTTTAAGGTGCTCCGGAATAATTTTTGATGACTTTTTCAAAGAAAACCAAAAATCAGATGGAAAAAAACAGAACACCCCCCACCACACAGCTGTATTTTCTTACATTCATGTCCATCACATACGCTCTTTTAGCAAAGCATAGTCCCCATATTGAACATAGGAAGAATCATAGAATCCTAGGGCTGGCAGAGACCTCAAGAGGTCATCGAGTCCAACCCGCTGCTCAATGCAGGACCAACCCAACTCAGTCATCCCAGCCAGGGCTTTGTCAAGCTAGGACTTAAACACCTCTAGGGATGGAGATTCCACCCCCTTCCTAGGGAACCCATCCCAGTGCTACTTTGCTAGGGTAGAATTACCATACTGCCATGGCTAGTCTCCCAGTAGATGTCCCATCATTGGGACTCTGCACTCGTGCACAGTCAACTTGTGGAACTCCTTGCCAGAGGATGTTGTAAAGACTAGGATTTCAACAGGGTTTTAAAAAAAAAAAACAACAACAACAACAACAACAACAACAAAAACACACCCCTAAATGTATGGAGGTTAGGTCCATCAATGGCTATTAGCCAGGATGTGTAGGAATGTCGTCTCTTGTCTCTGTCTGGAGATGGATGACAGAAGAGGGATCATGTGATGATTATCTGTTCTGTTTATTCCCTATGGGACATCTAGCATTGTCCACTACCAGCAGACAAGATATTGGGCTAGATGGACCTTTGGTCTGGCCCAGTATGGCCATTTTTACGTTCTTATCTTTATTGGTGGAAGAAGCGGGGCAAAATCCGGATTGCATGTGCCCCAGTACAGGGACTAGTTTTGGGTGGACTTCCAAAGCTCTGTCAGTTTGGTTAATGTATCTGAACTAATCTCAACTTTAGTCTAGAAACTTGTGTGGATATCTTCAATGCCAATCAGACATCTATCACGAGCACCATTTTGATATGGCACTCAATCGCTTATTGTTTCCCAGAGGGATTTAGAAACTCCAAATCAGTCAAAATGAGAGCTCTTATTCTCTAATGACCAAAGATGGTCAACAACTCCTCAGTCTCTTCCATAGGATTTACTTTTCCTTTGGAGGAGAGGAGCTGTGTCTTAATTTCCCACAAAATTTCCTGGAAACAGTGAAGCAAACTACACAAAAAAAAAAAAAAAAAAAACACCACACACACACCCACAACCAAAAACAAACAAACAAACAAAAAAACCACAACCAAAACAGTTTGTGTGCAGATATTCAGTTTTCCAAAACCAAAATAAAAAAAACAAAACCTGCAATCTGACCAAAAATGGTAACCCAAGCCACTAATGTAATTAAACTACATTTTAAAAAATGACCCAAAATTTGTCTGATTCACTCAAAAATTTCCCATGAAAGATATAATTCATGATTTTCAAACTCTCATTAAAAACCAACAGAAAAGTCGATGAGAATATTTTGGTCCATTGTATTAATTACAAAACCGATACCAGATCAGACCCCCCAAAATTAGTCCAACACATTGTTGAGGACAGCAGACACAGGTTAAAAACTATGTTACTTGCTCTTAAAATAGTCACAACAAGTACTTTTTAGGGCCCAGTTTGGAAATACCATCTCTAAAACCTTCCCATTTACTAGCCTGTAATAAAGACAGTGGCAGTTTTTCAGTACACAACCACAGCTCCATTAACATATCCAGTGGGTGTCTGGCATATGTCGCCACATAGATTTTGTGTTCGTGTTTGTTCTAACTCTGTCCAAAATTTATCTGTAGCAAAGAGAACATCTCCATGCCACTCGGAAGCTGATGAGCACTACAAGACTAGACGTTTAGACATTCCAAACCCAACCCTTCTATCTGTGAAGGGCGATTCAGTACCCTTGTCCACTGATTTTTTTGAATATAGCTGATAACTTACTAACAGAAATAAGCACAGCCTCTCTCATCTGGCTGAACACTGATGTGCAGCTGCTGAGTTAGACAATGACAGAGAACGGACTTGGATACCAGCAGTATTTGGAGGGTTCCCAGCTCTCAATCTCTGTTGGATAATATGCAAATAGCACCCTCTCCCAGCTGTGGAAACCTTTGGGAGAGATAAGTACCTGGATAAAGACCAAGTGAGTCTAAAATTGATGAGGGACGAAGATGGAAGCACTTGAAAGAGCTCATCCTTGCCAGGATCTCTCCACCCAGAATGGGCCTTTCTCCTCAGGTTTCCAAAATGGCTCCCAGCCTTAACTCCTCATCAATGGATACCCAATAAACAGCCGCACTGAGAGGCCTTCTCCCATTGATAGCTGGTAGGATGATACAACCCAACCTGTTGTGACACCCATAGATTCTGGTTGTCTGTGGGCAGAATCAAACCTGGGAGCTCTGGAGCTTAGTACAGGAGTCTCTACTGCATGAGTTAAGAAACAGCTGGCTGGTAGCTAAGGCTGTAAAGCAGCCTCATTATTCTCTGTCTCGGTGCCACTAGTCGGGACAATACACCACACCTGGGAGGGGCATGGGTTAAACTGTCAAATATGCACTTGATTCTAGGGATAGTTTCTTCTCCGAGCCACAGGTCTGATTAGTGCAATGCCTTTTGTCATCATTCCCCCCCAGTTAGCTCCTGATTCAATTAAACCAGTGGTTCTCAACTCGTTGCAGTCCACGGACCACCAGGCCAATCAAAAAATTTTTGTGGACCACCTGCTTTTTGAGACATGATAAAAAAAGAGCAGACAACGAACATTTTGGTTTGAAATTTATTTCTTACTAACAGATTTTTGGTGCCTGCCCACACCAGGTGACTTTGGACAATGTTCCTGTGGACCACCAGTGGGCCATGGACCACCAGTTGAGAACCACAGAATTAAACCGACACCATAAAGATCCCAGTAACCAGATCAGCACACAGCATTGGTACGTTACAGAGCAGCTCCAGTTCTGGCACACTTTTGTATGCCCAAATTAAGACATTTATATTTAAAAATATAGCCCTAGTTGCTCAGAAATGCAACACCTTCCACCTTCATTCACCCAGGCAGTAGGCAGCACATCATTCCCATTTTCAGCTTCCCAGAGGAACATTCTGTTGGATACAGAAGGGAGTGGCCAGTTGGATCTTCAGTGTTTAAAATTCCTCCATGGGATTGGCCAAGTCCACTAGAGGGACCACCTCCCCGTGCGCGCCCATGACACGGACAACGGTACTGTTTTTCTGCTTCAATGAGCACAGGAGAGGCCATTTTCATGGCACCTGGCTCCCAACTGTAGTGCTCGTGGCTGAAGTTGTTCAGCCTGACCCGTGGACCTCTGCACCTTCAGAAAGAATTTAGAGCCCCCTCCAGAGTTTTCCCAAAGTAATGTCTATGTCCTTTCTGCTTCCCTCCAGATATTAAAAAAAAAAAAAAAACCACAGCAAAAAGATGGGGAAGAGAGAGAGGGGGGCAAACTCCTCATGCATCACGTTTCGATAGGTACAGCTACAATATCAGGACACCACGCTGCTAGCTATGGTATGAATGTGATAAATGGTTCCTTGTTTTGGATCCAGCTTAAAACTAGGACGGGTTCAGACTCTTATGTCCTTGTTAGGGCTAGTTGGCAAAAAGTTATTCGGTTTCTTGGAGGATTTCAGTATTCTGACATTTGGACTTAGGGTTGCCAGATGGTTTCAGAAAAAATACCGAACCCCCACAAAAAACAAAACCCCACACAACACACACACCACGAAAAAGTTTGTTGAGCAAAAAAACCCAAACCAAAAAAACCAAACCAACAAACCCACGATGGCCACTTTAAAAACCGCGTGGTGAAGCTTTTTGGCCCTAACAGGCTACCGGTGGCTGCTCACCATCTTACCTCCCTGCGCCAGGCTGGACAGCTCCCTGGTAAGCACTAGGGTTGCCAGGCTGCCTCCATATTGAGCTGGACAGCCCGGGATTTTCGCCCCCCTGGCCAGGAAAAATAAATAAATGAAATCAGAAAGTACTGGACATTTTAGGTGTCCGGTATTTTCTGAATTTTTTTACCGGACAGGAGGTGAAAATAATGGACTATCCGGTTCAATACCGGATACCTGGCAACCCTAATTGGACTTATTCCTCAATTTAAAAATTGGCAATGAAAGGGAAAACCCTAAGGCCTGTAATGCAGCGACCATATGGTGAGGTACCCAAAGCCATCGACCTCGGGAACCCCATGCAAAGGATTCAAAGATCGAATGGGTACAAAGACTGAGCCTTATGCCTGGACCTTCCGGAGTGCAGAAGTGGTCCATATAGTGGCGTATGGAAGTTGGCAGGTCTGTGCTGTGTCTATTCTGCAGATAATCAGGGTGAATCAGTCTGCAGGGATATCAGAGCAGTGGAACGCGCCACACTTTTTATGCAAGCACTTGCTGGTTCAAAACCCATCTAACTATGTTGCTGAATAATTAAATATTCACTGGCATATCCCATGAGCACTCATTTTTGTTTGCTTTGTTGTTAAAAAGAAAATCTCAGATGCATGGTTTTTTTCCCCACATATACTACAAGAGCCACTAAAACGTCAGTGTACATTGCAATAAGAACACATTCCTGGAGTCAAAGACTCAAACAAACAAACAAAAAAAAAATCACTCTGTGGAGTATCCTATTGATCCATGAAGTTGCTTGAGGGCCTCTTTATCATACCAGGCTTATCTGCAAAAGTCCTCTCTGATCCCAAACTAGGCAGAATTCTAATCCTCCAGAGAAAAGACAGGCACTGCAAAAACCAAATGTAATTAAGAATACTTATTTGTGTAGCCCTGCGCCATTTGCCTCTATATGTTCAGTGTTTGCAAAAAGAGGGGTAACGTTAAAATTTTCTTGCCTGGCACAGACAGAGGAACCAAAACATATTTTTCTGTTAGGTTATTTATCTGAATTCCTTTGGCTTGACTGTGTTACTTGTCATTTACATCTAGCTAAAACTGTCCAGTAACAAAGATGTCCAGTTTGACAGCCACTTGAAGCCTTTTCGGTGGGGATTTAGTCAAACTGATTCTCAGACCAACATTTAACATATTTTCTATGCTTTCTTCAGAAAAGTCTACTGAAAAAACTCTGTCCAGTGATATACTTCTGCTGCTGTTAGCTGCCATGTTTAGAGCAAGACTATTTCAAATGAAATCAGAGAAAGATCTGAGAGCAGTAAGAAATATTGACACTCAAATGTTTGTGAAAAACAGAAGTGTTTTCAAAATAATTTTTTAAAAATCAGAAATATTTTATGGGAAATTTTGAAAAAGGAACTTCATATTTTATTTTTCTGGAAGAGTTCTACACTGGTATAGCCTCAAATAAATGCAATTATTTTCATATTCTAGGGGTTTGAATACAGTAGAATTTAAAAATGAGAATGCATTGCTTCTGAGAGTTTGTCTGAAATTATGCAAATAAATCAATTAATGCACATTTCTAAAGGATTATTTCTTTAGCCATCTCTCTCCAGTTGGTTAAAAACAGAAACCCAATTTCACACAAGACTATTTTCAAATTGTTTCAATTTCAGTGTTCAAAAGGGCAACACACTTTAGTGTTATGAAATGTCTCCAAAAAAATTCAATTGTTCAGAATTTCAAATTTGCTCTTTTATCCCCCAAGCACACTTTTCTTTCAATTTTGTTTTCAACTGAGTGCAATGAAATGAACCAGCGCGGGCTTCTTTTTTAAAAATGTTACTTTTTTTTCTTTTCCACTCTTTTTTCCCCAAACATGTGTTCAACTTTTAAAAAGTTACCAAGTGGCAGAGTTACTGAAGTTTGCTAGTCTGCAATTTCTGAGAGAAGTTTTGTGAAGGTACCATGCATTCAAGGAAAAGCCAAGGTAAGAAAACCCAAATTCTAGACACCATTCATTCTGTTGCATTTCCTGCCAAAGAGTTAAAAAGAAGGAGACAGACGCCTCTTCACTGAAGTACTACAGTGGTAGAGCTGCCTGGATAGGCCTGCCCTGAGATTGTACGGGTACTCCAGGCCTAACCTTATGCCATTCAAACTCCCAGCAGCTACTGCACCCAACAGACAATTGAAAATCTTCACACACACCTGCCTGCATATTCCCATGTGCCAAAGGAAGCGAGTTAGGCACTTAGCGCCCATTCTATGACCATAGGATGTGTGCGCCTATCGGCCTGCGGCCATTTTGAAACTCCCACCCCACTGTAAAGAGCTAATTCTCCACACCAGCGAAGCCAGTGATTTTGCGGGAGGGCTGTGGGGCTCTGTTCTCCTTCAGTTAGGACAGTGGTCACCAACCAGTCCATTGGGATCTACTGGTAGATCTTGGAGCCTCTGATAGCCTCTTGGCCAAACTGGTCAAGATCACCTATCAAGTGCCAGCACTTAAACTGCCCCCCCCCCTGCCCCGCTGTACATCTCCTGCCCTTTGCCTTGGAGCTATTCCCCTCTCCCATTCTGTATTCTACCTTCAGATCAGGGGGTGGGATGGGGGGGTGCACAGGGTTTGGGATGGAGGGAGTTTGCTGGCTGCTTTTGAGTGGTGCAGAGCCAGGGCAGGGATGAACCTGCTTTAGCCTCACTGCACCCCCTCCCAAGAGCTACCCATGGTAAGCAGTGTCCAGCTGGAGCCTACATCCTGAATCCCTGTCCCTGTCATGTACCCCCTTCTGCATCCCGAGCCCCTGCCCTAGCCCTGAGCCCCCCCAGACCCAAACTCCCTTACAGAGCCTGAACTCCCTACCACACCTTAACCCCTGCCCCAAGCTCAGCTCAGAGCCCCTCTCACACTCCAAATCCCTTAGCCCAAGACCCAAGCTTGTGCCCCTGCCTGATGAAAGGAAGGAAGGATGCGGGGGGGGGGGGGGGGGAAGAGGATGGAGTGAGCAAGGGTAGGGTCTCAGAGAAGGGGCACGAAGGAGGCAGGGCAGGGCATTTGGGTTTGAGGTGGCTCCTGGGTTGCACTTACATTCAAAAAGTGAACTTGTGCTTCAAAAGGTTGGAGACCCCTGCGTTAGGATATGGATGAAGGGGGGGAAGGGACGAGAGGCCCAGAGCAACAGAAAGCTTTTGGGCAGGACAGGGAGAGGAAGCAAAGGGTGACGGTGCCAACACGACAGGCCCACCCCCTGGCTCCAATTCCTGTAGGTTTTTTTTTTAAATCCGGCCCTCCTCGTGGCAAAAGCAACGTTCAGCCCAGAGGCGAGTGTAACCTAGACCACCTGAAGCAGAGACCTGACAGGTTTATCTGTCAGTGGGGTGTTCTCTCTGAGCCCCTCTGGCCCCGGAGGGGAGAAAGAGCCAACATGACCTTAGTGGACCACACTCCGCCTCACTATCTCTGCCCCGACTGGCTCTGATGGGGCAGCGTCACCCCCCCTCACATGCTGCCCCATCCCTGTCCTCGGCTTCTGAGTCTCCCTTCCTCCTGCACAGAGCCTGGCCTATCGGAGGACACCGGGGACAGTGGAGCGGGGAGACCCCGTCGGTTCTGAGTGGTGGCGGCAGGCAGCCAACCGGCATACCAAGTGACTCCGTGTCAGCTGCCAACACAGGCAGGGGCAGGCCCCAGGGACACGCGGAGGGCCGCAGACTGCCTTGGGGAATGGGTGGCAGAAAATTCTTACTCCCGCGTAAATCTTCCTCAGGCCTCTCCGAATGCTGCTTTGGACCAAGTACGCGAATCCCACACAACCCCGTTCTCTTGCCAAGGGTGCAAGCCAAGGCAAAGGGCGATTGCTTTGAAACCCCCTCGGCTCGCCTCTCAGTTCTCCAGCACTCCTCCAGCTCCCCAGCCACCTCCTTCTGCCTCTAGGGCTGTAAAAGCTACTTCTTCAGCCTTCCTTCATCTCACCCATTCGCCATCTATTTTCCAGTCTCATCTGACAACCGCCCCTTTCTTCCTTGCCAGCCCGGCTAATCTTACCCGCCCTCTGCTATTTGGTGTTTTAACTGCTAAGAGTGCCTATAAATAACACTGCGTAAAAACAAGCCACCCACAAAACATAGGCATGAGTTAGACTGTACCTAGGCAACTTGAGCCTTTGATGTGAACACCACTTTGTGTCTCTGTAAAGTCAAACATGTGGAAATGCTTGCAGGATACGGACCTATGGTTGTATTGCGTTGAATCCAAACGGTATCTGCTGAGCCAGGGTCTCTCAAGCTAGGGGTTGTGACCCCAAGAAGAGGATGTGACTGGACCCAGAGGGACCCTAACCTACTCCCTTTCTTTAAGGAGAGGGAGTCTTGGAAATGTTTTTTCTACTGAGACACAGGGACGCAATATGGAAAAATTGACACCCACTCCCCTAACCTTTAGAGATGTGTTTATTGCTAATTGTGACTATTTCTGTCTTGTGTGATGTGTCTCTTTCCACATCCAGCCCTTCTTTGAACTCAGCAATGTTTGACGATATCAAACCTTCACACCGCTGACCTTTGGCTGCCTTCTGATTTTGGCCCCACATCAAATGCTTCTCAGTCAGATTTCAGTAGGCTTCCCACGTCACGGCGGCGCTAGCTAAGTTGAGCGGTCACAAACTCAACTCCAGATTCCAGCACAAAGCCGTTTTAATTAATGTCAATGAGCAAATTCAATATTTGAGTTTTGATCTTGGTCTTTAGACGCACCAGAGATGTAATATTCATGAACAGGAAGGCACAATTAACAGTCAGGTCAGACAAGACCTACAAAAGCTACTGAATGTTCAGCCCTGACACATTCCCAGAGGCCGCTGGAAGCGCGAGGCATGAGATCCGTTTGCATATAAACATATGTGACAAAACTGACAAGCCAATCATGTATAATTTAAATATTTGCAGATTACTACAAAGTGTTTAGCGCTGGCAGAATTGGCCACACGGATGCTGTTGCTATGGGAGCTGGAGTGGTGTTTACATAATGTAGAAGAAATCAGAACCAACATGTGAAGAAACCTTACGTTATAGGAGTAAGGGTGTATCGTCTCTAGAGGATACTCTATAAAGCAATAGACCTGAATCTCTGCTGTCCCCAAATTGTGCTTAGCAACGAGGAGGCCTTTCAAGGGCCAGTTAAAGTTTTCCTGACCCTTAGTCTGGCTTGGATCTCAGGGACTGCTCTAAAATATGCCCGTTGCAGCACTCCCCAAAGCACCCCCAACCAGAGCATACCATGCTCTGGCAATTCCTCATCCTTGCCCTCTTTTATTGTCGTCATCATTAGGATAGGACCTTGAGGGGCCAGCTGAAATAGTAGACCCTGCTCACGCCCACTTTTTCAGTGGCAATACTCCAAAGAGTTCCCAGTTTAAGTAGATCAAAGACACAAAGATTTAAAAAGTAACATGACTAAGGCCACACTGTAGGGCAGTGGCAGAGCCCAGGTTAGTCTTGTGGGCGGAGAGCCACCAGAGTACGTAGGTGCCTAGCTAGGTTTGAAATCAGTGGGAGCTGGTACCTAGATGTCTGTGGGGATCTTAGAGGAGGTCACTAGCTCATGCCTCTGCCACCCCTCTGCACTAGGGCTGCAAAGGAGGGGAGGGGCAGAAGTAAACCCTTCTCACCGCCTCCTTTAGCTCACGGAATCTGTCCTGATGTCTCCTCAGCAGGAGCAAACACGTATCCCTCAACCGGACCCAGAACCCACCCCAGAAATACTTCTTTTCAACACAAAACAGAGCCTTGGGCCCAGATGCACCACTCACCCCCGGCCTGCTGCCACTTTCTGGTCATTCTGGAGATTCGCTCTCCAGGCCGGCGCCCGCTTCTGTGGCTTCCGCACCATGGCTCTGACGGTCACTCAGGTCTGCGGCCCCGCTCCTGCTGTGAGAGCTGCCAAGTTCTCCTGCTGACTGACCCCTCCAGCGAGGTCTCTCCGCATCCCCCCATTTCTGGGGTACGTCCTTCCAATCTTTTGAGACTCACACAGGCCCCCAGACGGTCAGCCACCTCCATGGGCTACTGCTCCGGGTTCCAAACCAGGGACCCAGCATTTGGGGGCTCTTCTCCTGGCCCTCACTGCTCCTTCTTTGGGCAGCTTCCTGCCACTCCTGGTTCCCCTCCTCTCTCTAGCTCAGGGGGAGGGGAACCTTTTTTGAGTCGGGGGGCCACTGACCCACAGAAAAATCAGTCAGGGCCCCCAGCTGAGGAGAAAACCACTCTTCATGTTACCCTCACATACCACCTGGGGTCCATTTTGTGCCCCACCCCCTCCTCCAGGCTCTGGGCTGGAGCCAAAATGAGGGGTTCAGTGAGTAGGAGAGAGGAGGCTGCTGGGAAGCAGCCATGAGGCCTGGGTGAGAGAGGAAGAGTACAGGACTGCATTGTGAGGAGAACCCCAAGCCTCAGGGGCCAGAGCCAGGCAAGTACCTCACCTCAGGACCTTAGATCCCCCACCCCTGCTCTAGATGTACCAGCTCCAAACCCTTCACTCCCTTCCCAGGGAGCAACTGCTCCCTACCTACCTCTGCAGGCCCTAAAACGCTCCTTCCTCCCAGGGAGCACCTGCTGCATCCCAGCAGCTGTCACCCATTTGCAATCAATTCTTGCTCCTTGGCTTTCCCCCTCAGGTGCAGCCTGTTGGCCTACCTGCCCACCTTAACCCCTTCCAGTCCTGTGTAGGATGGCCACCCCATCACAACCCCCAACAGCTGTAAAAAGAAAAGAAAAAAAATCCCTCCCTGAAAAAAGAGCTACTTTGAAAACCTACCCTGAATTTTAGCATGTTTACTCATTACTCTAAATGTGACTCACCTTCATTTCCAATTCAAACAGAGCTGGCATAAGGGAGAGGGAATTGCTAAGATATTGCAAACACCTGCAGTTCACCCAGGGTTTATCTGTCATGATGTCACTCAATTCAGTGCCCCCAGAAAATTCTCAACGTCCCCATTAAAGTGAATGTCGGGGACTCTGGGGTCAGCGTTTGATCTCAGTTTAGCTGGTGTAAATGAAACAACTGTAATGACACCACTTCAGATTTATGAGAGTAGGATTTAGCCTTGCGTCTCCGTGTGCTTGATGGCAACGAAGGTAATTGTCTGTGTTCTGATAATCTTGTCACCAATTTATAAAGAAATATGATAGGAAAATGTATTAAATTAACAATAAAAGTGTGAGAAATGATGAAAGGAGATTGAAAGCCTGAGGATGCACATTTATAGGTAAAACCTGCCAAAGAAAGGCATCATGCCTAGAAGAATTTCTCATAAAAAATGTTTGGACAAAACTTTGCTCCATGGTTTACCAACTCCACTGCAAAGCGGTGAAAACATTTGGGGACATATGGGGGTTCCATTGAGACTTGCAGCCATAAAACTTTAAAAACAAATTCTAATATTTCACTTCAGGAGTCACTTAATGATGGCATTTCTTACCATCAGCGTGCTTGAATTTGCAATCTTTAAATTCTTTTCAGCAAGTGTGTGTGTCATTGCCTAGGGCTTCTAAAAAGCAAACAACCGCACCCCATAATTCTATCATTTGGGGTGCGTCTTCACTCCACCGTTATTTTGAGATAACTAGCATTATTTTGAAATAACAATGAGAGCGTCTACACAGCCATTCCGTTATTTTGAAATAATTTCTAAATAACGGACGGCTTATTCCAAAATCTGGAAACCTCATTCGACGAGGAATAACGCCTATTCCAAAATAGCTATTTCGAAATAAGGCGTGTGCAGACGCTCCACTCCTGCTATTTCAAAATAGCCCCTCACCAGGGCCATTCAAAGTTATGCCTCCTGGGCCTCTAAATTGAGATAGCACGTCTACATTAGGGAAGCCTGCCTCGGATTAATTTTGAGGCTTCCCTGCAGTGTAGACGTGCTATTTTGAAATAACTATTCCAGAATAGCTTATTTCGAAATAAGCATGCAGTGTAGACACAGCCTTAGTATCAAATTGACACTTACAGCAATTCACCAGCTGCTGTGGAAACTTTATATAGACTTACAGAAGACTAGAATTGGAAGGGACCTCGAGAGGTCATCAAGTCCAGTCCCCTGCCCTCATTCACCATCTAGAGCATCCTTGAGAGATGTCTATCTAACCTATCCATTGCAAGGACCTCTGCCATCAGGCCTAGTGAACTAATTGAAGGCATTAGTACATTGTCTTATGCTGTGGGGACCAGCCCTCGAAGGGGATGGGACAAACAATTTGCCGGTGGGTTGCAGAGGCAATGGTGAGATACATGACTCATGGATTCCATTCCAAGCTGTGGAGAGAAGGGAGCCTTCGGAGCACAGACCTCTCTGGCAGGTCCCCACAAGCTTGGCTCTTTCTGTTCCACCCCCTCTCACTGGTCTCAGCTTCTTCACACAGCACATAGTCAACCTATGGAACTCCTTGCCTCAGCAGATTGTGAAGGCTAGGACTATAACAGGGTTTAAAAGAGAACTAGATAAATTCATGGAGGTGAAGTCCATTAATGGCCATTAGCCAGGATGGGTAAGGAATGGTGTCCCTAGCTTCTGCTTGTCAGAGGGTGGAGATGGATGGCAGGAGAGAGATCGCTTGATCATAAAAAGGGCTCTAGAGGCGATCCTGGCAATTACAGACCGGTAAGTCTAACTTCAGTACCAGGCAAATTAGTCGAAACAATAGTAAAGAATAAAATTGTGAGGCACGTAGAAGAACATAATTTGTTGGACAAAAGTCAACATGGTTTCTGTAAAGGGAAATCCTGTCTTACTAATCTATTAGAGTTCTTTGAAGGGGTTAACAAACATGCAGACAAGAGGATCCAGTAGATATAGTATACTTAGATTTTCAGAAAGCCTTTGACAAGGTCCCTCACCAAAGGCTCTTGTGTAAATTACATGGCCATGGGATAAGAGGGAAGGTCCTTTCATGGATTGAGAACTGGTTAAAAGACAGGAAACAAAGGGTAGGAATAAATGGTAAATTTTCAGAATGGAGAGGGGTAACTAGTGGTGTCCCCCAAGGATCAGTCCTGGGACCAAACCTTTTCAACTTATTCATAAATGATCTGGAGAAAGGGGTAAGCAGTGAGGTGGTAAAGTTTGCGGATGATACCAAACTGTTTAGGATAGTCAAGACAGAAGCAGACTGTGAGGACTCCAAAAGATCTCACCAAACTGAGTGATTGGGCAACAAAATGGCAAATGAAATTTAATGTGGATAAGTGTAAAGCAATGCACGTCGGAAAAATAACCCCAACTATCGTACAGTATGATGGGGCTAATTTGGCTATGACAAATCAGGAAAGAGATCTTGGAGTTATCAGGGATAGTTCTCTGAAAACTTCCACACAGTGTGCAGCGGCGGTCAAATAGGCAAATAGGATGCTAGGAATTATTAAGAAAGGGGTAGAAAATAAGACACAGAATATCTTACTGCCCCTGTATAAAACTATGGTACGCCCACATCTTGAATACTGTGTACAAAAAAGATATTTTGGCCTTGGAAAGGGTTCAGAAAAGGGCAACTAAAATTATTAGGGGTTTGGAACGGGTCCCATATGAAGAGAGGTTAAAACGACTGGGACTTTTCAGTTTAGAAAAGAGGAGACTGAGGGGGGATATGATAGAGGTGTATAAAATCATGAGTGGTGTGGAGAGGGCGAATAAAGAAAAGTTATTTATTAGTTCCCATAATAGAAGAACTAGAGGACACCAAATGAAGTTAATGGGTAGCAGGTTTAAAACTAATAAAAGAAAGTTCTTCTTCACACAGCGTGTAGTCAACCTCATGGAACTCCTTGCCAGAGGAGGCTGTGAAGGCTAGGACTATAACAGAGTTTAAAGAGAAGCTAGATAATTTCATGGAGGTTAGGTCCATAAAAGGCTATTAGGCAGGGGATAGAAATGGTGTCCCTGGCCTCTGTTTGTCAGAGGCTGGAGAAGGATGGCAGGAGACAAATCGCTTGATCGTTGTCTTCGGTCCACCCCCTCTGGGGCACCGGCATTGGCCACTGTCGGCAGACAGGCTACTGGGCTAGATGGACCTTTGGTCTGACCCAGTACGGCCGTTCTTAGGTTCTTATGTTCTTATCATTACCTGTTTGGTTCACTCCCTCTGGGGCACCGGCATTGGCCACTGTCGGCAGACAGGACACTGGGCTAGATGGACCTTTGGTCTGACCCAGTACCGCCGTTCTGATGTTCTTAAGCTCTTTCCAACTCCTTGTTCCGGTCTTCTTGCTTACTGAGCCCCAGCCTGGCCCTCCATCCGAGTCCCAAAATCCTCCCCCCGTCCTTCCTCCCCGTCTCCTTGCCCAGTAAATCCTAGACATGCCCACACCTCATTACTGAGTCCCACACCCCAAGCTCCTTGTCCTAATCTACCAAGCCCAGCTCTCGGGTCTTCTGCATTGGACTCAGGCCCCTTCCTCTTCCATGTTGCCTGGTGGCTACCAACAGGACGATGATGAACAGTACAGCAAAGAATATTGTTCCTGGTTCCTGGACTGGACTCCACCCCACCCCACAGCAGCCAGGAAAAGCACTGCTCCTCCCCCGTATCCCTTGGCTGTAGTGTGGGCAGTGCCTGTACGGGGCTTGCATAGGCACGGTCTGGTTGGCCCACAGGAGCTGTGAGCAGCTGTCGCATGTCCAGGATGGATCTTCAGAGGATTCACCTGCATGTTGTAGCCTGATGCATGTAACCTGCTGGGTGGGTGCCAATGGAGATTTTTCAAACCTGGTGACTTGCTCCCATTGGCCTCCCGCTGTGGGGAGACGCCACGCTCAGAGGTGCCACCAGGAGTCAGAAATACAGCTCCGCCCCTTCCCTAACCACCAGCCGGGGCTGCACCAGGCAAATGGCCTGGTCCTAATTCAGCGTGCCCAGATCCAAGAGGCCTCACCTCAGAAGCACAGAGCCACAAAGAGGATTCCTGGGTGATATGATGTGCTGGTCGTGAGGCTCTGTAGCGGCAGCATCTAGTCCAGTGGTCACCAACCAGTCGATCGGGATCTACCAGTAGATCCTGGAGCCTCTGACTGGTTTGGCCAAGAGACTATCAAGTGCCAGCATGTCAGCTGCCTCTTCTCCCACTGCTGCGTATCTCCTGCCCTTTGCCTTGGAGCTGCCCCTCCCCCTGGGCAGCCTCCTGCTTCTTCTACATGTCCAGGTGCCCTCTCTCACCCTGTATCCTGTCTCCATAGAGCAGTCAGGGGGCACAACAGGACTTGCAATGGAGTTTGCTGGCTACTTTAGGGAATGGTGCAAGGCCAGGGCAGGGGTGAGCTTGCCTTAGCGCCACTGCACCAGCACCTAGCCTCCTGAGGTAAGCTGGGAACCCACACCCCAAACTCCTACCCCAGTCATGACCCCTCTCCTGTACCTCAAGCCCTGCCCTAGCCCTTGGCCTCCCTGCATCCAAACACCATCCCAGAGCCTGCACCTAGAACCCCTCCGACATCCCAACGGCCTGCCCCAGGCTCAGTTCAGGGCCCCTCACACTCTAAATCCCTTAACCCAAGACCAGAGCCTGCGCCCCAACCCTCTGCCCCAGCCTGAGGAAAGTGAGTGAGGATGGGCAAGAGAAGGGGGAAGGAGGGAGCAGGGGCGGGGCCTCAGAGAAGGGGCGGGAAGGAGGCGGGGTCAGGGTATTTATACTTGAGGTAGATCTTGGATTGCACTTAAATTCAAAAAGTGATCTCGTGCTTAAAAAGGTTGGAGACCCCTGATTTAGTCAGATCCCCAGGCGGCTCCTCGCCGGAGATGCAGGTGTGCCAACCTCTGTCTTCCCCTTTCCTGCCTCTTGGGCTGAGCCCAGCTAGGCCTGGCATGGCACCGAATTAGGATCAAGGTACCTGTTGTGTGGTGAAATGGAAGAATTCAGGGAGCGACCGCTTTAATGGACACTACAGTCGAACGGAGAAGGCCTCATCCAAACAGCTGCTTTGCCATAAATCAGTGAACAGAGGCCATTTCCACCGATCTCCTATACGTGCCTTGGACCCTATCTGAGATTCATCTGTCTGTTCGCGTACATATTAAGGGTGTAAATATGCCAACGGCAGGGAAAGCTTGCAAAGGTCTATCTATTTTTACTTCTCTTCATACCCTCAGTCATTTAAAACACCATCATTCATCATAACAGGTTACTGACATCTTAGCATGAGGAACTCCTTAGGAGCCCGGAGCTCCAGGAGAATTCTGGGCTCCAGTCAACTGACGCACCCTGTTGTCACAGTGACGGGCGTCTTCTTTCCAGGGGTGCAAATCCACCAAGAAAGTGCCTCAAAATGGACAGGCCGACCAGAGCGCATCATGGGTGTTTCCCTTCCTTTCTACTCTCCAGCTGCCAGAAAACAGCGGTGAGCTCCCGGGCTGCGGCTTTTCTTTAACCCATAGTAATGTTAAGCTTGTTTCTCAATATTTTTTTGCCAGAACGACGTCTTTGGATTAAGCATTCACGGCAACTCTCTTTGTGGATGTGTCACTCTCCTCCCTTGTATGATAGAAAAACTCCCTCATATCATGGAAAAACTTCCGACCTGTCTGGGTGGTTAAACACTGGAATAAATTGCCTAAGGAGGTTGTGGAGTCTCCATCCCTGAAGATATTTAAGAGCAGGTTAGACAGACACCTGTCAAGGATGGTCTAGATCAGTGTTTCTTAAACTGTGCTCCGCGGCATACTGGTGTTCCGCGAGCCAGTCGGAGCTGTACCGCGACCTCTTCTTCTTTTTTTTTTTTTTTTTTGGTGCAAGTTTTTTCTTTTCCCAGCAGCTGACAGAAGCTCGGTCGGGACATGCAGCAATTAAAGGGGCCACAACCTCATTTCTCTCGGCTTTTTTTTTTTTTTTTGTGTGCACTTAACAAAAAACCTTAGGTGTTCCGCATTAAAAAAAAATGTTGTTTGGTGTTCTGTGGTCTTAAAAAATTTAAGAAACACTGATCTAGACAGTGCTTGGTCCTGCCGTGAGGGCAGGGTGCTGGGCTGGATGATTTCTTGAGGTCCCTTTCAGTTTTAGTGTTCTAGGATTCAATGATTCTCCTCATATGAGCCTCCTCTTGCATGCGCTCTTCCACTCAAGTGGCTTCTGATGCCATCCCAACATTGGTGACTCACAAATGTACCTGGCTTGCCTCTCTCAATCCAATCCCACATCTCCCACCATCTCGCTAACAACTACACATCAATGGAGCTATAAAAATTCAACATGCTCTGATATGAAATACCTACATATTCTCCCCCGATGCTCCATCTTCTGCCACTTGACGACACTGCCATCCTCTTTGGCACTCAAGCACATGATATGGTAGTCGCGTTTGATTTCACTCTGTTGTGCTTGGCACTGTATAAGCAGGTGGTGGCACAGAGTCTCAGCCCCAAAGAGCTTCCAGGCTACATAGCTTACATAAACAAAGGAAGCATTATTCTCTCCACTTTACAGATGAGAAACTGAGGCACAAGTAGAGTAACCTTGGGCAAGTTCCTTACACAGGCAGTCTGTGGCAAAACCAAGCCCAGGTCTTCTGAATTGATCATTCCTTCCTTTAAATGTCATGGTACTCTCTATGGACTTTCTAACTTATGGTTTCCTCCACAACAAAGGTCACCAACACAGTGGCAGCAAATTCATTTTTAAAATGTCAGAAAATGCATTGCCATTTTCTCCTAGTTGTATTATTGTCTGCAACTCACGTATTTTTTTTATTTGTACGGGTTGAAAAGATGCTTTCGGGGTTGCTGGGTTGAGAAGTGAAATCTGCTGGGAGTTGAATATATAGCCAGAAACACAGAACACCTGCTACATGTAGTAAAAGCATAGTTGATAAAATTCTGTGCCTTGGCATTTATAAATACTCCTGTAATCTCCGAACCTCCAGGTTTTCTACCTTTCATCTGACGCTGTCAGGGAGGAAATTCTGAACATTTGGCAGTCCATGTGTGTTCGACATTGCCCATTTTCTAAGGCATTTATATATTTGTTTCCTTCTGTTTATCTGAAACACACTCCATCATGCACTTGTCATTCAGATAGTCATATTTAAAATTAAATTTCATACTTGTATGAAATATCTGAATGAAGATAAACAAGATGTGTGTGTGTGTGTCTGTGTGTCTGTGTGTGTGTGGTGGGTAGAGGGTGAGATTCTGACTTTTTTGATTTGGCATTTCAGAGATAAACTATAAGAACACTGAGTTCTTATAACAAAAAACACTTCCTTCCTTCAGGGCAAAGGCAATTTTAAGTTGTGGTACTGTCACTTTAATTCTTATACGTTTATGTTCAACAAGAGGAGAATGAATCTGCAAAGAAATATTTGTGAAGGTACTGCAGAGTAAAATTATATCAGATCACTTTGCAGGAATCTTCAGTCCCTTTGGCGGGTTTGGTCTTTTAGCCCTGGTCTATACTAGAGAGTTATTTCAAAATAACCCCCCTTTTTTAGAAATAATATGCAGAGCGTCCGCACTACCAAACTCGTTATTTTGAAATAATGGGCTGTTTATTTAAAAATCTGTACTCCTGGGCAATAATGCTTCTTTCAAAATAGTTATTTCAAAATAGCAAAATAGATGCTCCACTGCTGCTATTTTGAAATAACTATTCACCGAGTGATTTGAAGTAATTATTCCCCATTGCTTCCTGGGTCTCTAAGTCCAGGTAGAATAGTAATAGAGATGTAGCCGTGTTAGTCTGGTCTAGCTGAAACAAAAGATAGGACTATGCAGCACTTTAAAGACTAACAAGATCGTTTATTAGGTGATGAGCTTTCGTGGACCAGACCCACTTCTGGCCCACGAAAGCTCATCACCTAATAAACCATCTTGTTAGTCTTTAAAGTGCTGCATAGTCCTGTCTTTTGTTTAAGTCCAGGTAGCGTGTCCACAATAAGAGAGTCTGCCTCGGACTCATTTCGAGGTTCCTCCGTAGTGAGGACACAACATTTCAATGTTGTTATTTTGGGAGCTATTATGTTGAATTTAGTTATTTCAAAATAATTTCCTAGTGTAGACATGCTCTTACCCACTGACGTCCATAGCAAAGTTTCAAGGATAAAGAATGTAATGACGGGTGAGGACACAACATTTCAATGTTGTTATTTTGGGATCTATTATGTTGAATTTAGTTATTTCAAAATAATTTCCTAGTGTAGACATGCTCTTACCCCCTGACGTCCATAGCAAAGTTTCAAGGATAAAGAATGTAATGAATATTCACTAACACAATGCTGTGTAGGACCTTACTTTGCAAAGTGCCCAAAGCACACCACTTATATTGTAGCTTATATTACATGGCTGGCACAAACTAAAGAATGAGGTGAGAAAAAACAATCCCATTACGGATCGTCCATTTATTCACCCATCGTGTTGAACATCTGCACTGCACCACACAAGATTGTCTCTGTTTCAGAGCTTGCTGTGATTCTGTACATGCAAAACACCATCTCCCAGGAATGAAACTCAACCGCTCCCCTTCAACAATGACGGCATGCCTCTAAGAAGCTCCTGGAATGTTCCAGTACTGCAAAGAATTGCAAACATCTCTCATTCACAGGAGTATTGTAAAATACTTTCCAGCAGAAAGGTAGTTTACCTAGTTGAAATAACAGATGGGATAAATAGGTCCCCTGAACACAGTTTAGCAAATATTATCATTGCTCTGTTCAAGCTGCTGGTTTGCCATAACAAGTCCTTGTCTGAATTAGCAATGGTTTTCGGAGTTCACAATACATGTATTCCTGAAAACAGTAGCAAAGGGAAACATGATCTTGAGGATAAGACACGTGGAAATGTTGTCAGAAGTAGAGCTCAGCAAATAATCGACTTTTCAGTTTGATGATGGAATGGGGGAAAAAGTTTTGTTTAGACTCCAGCTTGGGTTTTTTTTTCTCCTTTCCTAACCCAACTGGAGCAAACTCATTTAGGTGAAACAAAATATGTCAAATGTCAATTCTAAATGACATTTATTTTATTAAATGAAATGTTGATTTCAAACAAAATATAAAAGCAATTCCAACATTTTCAGAACAATTTCAAGATGACTGAACATTTTGTTTCCTTTTTTTGACAAAGTTATTCACCATATTTGACCCAAAAGCCCTAACATTACAGTATTTGGTGAATTTACTATCCTCCCCTTTAAAAAAAACTCTCTCTAGTTAGGGCTATGGGCTTTAATCCCACTTTAGCCTCAATTTCCTCATCTGGGAGATAGGAATAATAATCAGGACCAGGACCATCTCCCCCAAAATAATGAAAAAAATACCCATTTTTGTTTGAGGCTTTCAACAAAACCCCCAATGCTTCATTTCTGTCCAAGTTTGTCATGGGAAAATACAATCATTTTTTAACAGCTTTAAAAATAACCACGCTGCTACTCTCTTGGCAAACGTAAGGCTTACGCCATCCATGTTTGTATCACGTTTCGAGATCTCTAGATATTTGGGGCTTTTGCCTTGGCAAAACAAGAGAGAGTCCCAAACTGGAGCCACTACACTGGGCAAATTCTTCAAGGTCCAGATTGTGCTCACTCCAAGTCTGTCCCACAATATCTTCACACCACCCTGCTCATATTAGCTCTTCCTCAACACACAGAGTTGGGGGCTTGCGGATGGAGGCGAGCCTAGGGTTAGCGCATATGGATCGGTCAACATCCTCTCCAGAAAATGCTGGCCCAAACTGGGAACTGATATCCATGCTTCTGCTCCCCTTCCATGCTCCACCCAGTAACATAGATTGTGGTCGTGTGATGGATGGTGTGCAACACAATGGAGAAGGGAGGTGAGCAAGGTGACCAAGGACTGGGAGTATATGTGATAGAAAGTATGAACAAGTGTGGTGCTGAAAGTGAGGAAAAGGGAGGGAAGAAACAAAGGGGACAAGACCAAACTAAGGGGAAAGGACTGCAGAGGAAATCTAAGGGGAAAAGAGCATGAAAATATTGGAAATATGAGTTGGACACAAAGCCCAATGAAGCTAAAGGAATAATGCACGTTCACTTCAGAGAACTTAGAATCGGGTCATATAGGGAAAAGTCATGGACATCCTTTGTCTTTACACGTCACCAGCCTGCAGCTGGCAAATCTTCTTGTGCATACCTCCCTGGTCCTACTAAAGACCCTGTGAAACCTCCTGTCCTTGGTTTTCCATCTTCCTTGGATCACTGAAAAACGCCTCTCGTTTGTGTTAGGTGTACAGTGCAGAACTCCCATAGTCAAGAAAAAGCCCAGAACTATACAGGGATGTGGGGAAATCTACTAAGTCTGCATTAAGGTTGTTCATTGGTGAAAATGGTGTAGCCCTTCCTGTTTATCGGTGCCTGATCAAAGACTTCCTGGATGCAGTGTAGACCAGCCGTGCGGGGGGAAAGGGCATCTCATTAGGGCTGGCAGGAAAAGAAGCTGTTCTGTGAACAGTTTGAGGTTCACACTGGAATAAAGATTACACCTTTCCAAAGCATGAGACTCCAGAATAGCCAAGAGTCCTGTTTTCATGGCACTCACAGAGGGTGAGTGTGTGTCAGGTTCAAATCCCTCTTCTGAATTAGACAGAACACACACTTGAATCTACATCCTCTACTAACTAGTTAAGCACCCTAACCGTTGGGACATTGGCTATGCTGGGGTGAGCCTCTCTCTCTGGTTTGGACCAGAAATTTTATCTCAGACTTAAGAAAACCTTCCAAATGATTGTATTTCCACAAATGAGTGTCAGGTTTGGCAAATACACAGGGAAGCATAGGAACTTAACTTCATTTACAAGTTTGGAACCCATCACAAAGGTATGAATAAAGACACTAACTGGCTAACACACTACCTTCCACATCCTAATGACTTAACCAGCCAAACAATGGGCACTTAAGAACAATTTGCACCTTCTTGATCAGCTTCAGGTAACATGAACACTCTAATTCACTATTTTTTCCCCTTCCCTCTCCCCATCCCCTATTTATTTTGGAACTGGACTTTTAATACTCCATTCATATGAAGAAGTGGGTTGTACCCATGAAAGCTTATGGTACCATCTACATATTTTGTTAGTCTTTAAGGTGCTGCTAGACTATTCATTGTTTTATTAAGTTTTTCCACATATTACTTATGTTGAACAATTCCTGACCAGACCTAGCTCTTATATTTTCTAGCCCAGACTGCTGTCGGAGGATAGACTTTTGCTATTTTCCATTGGTTTCTACAAGTCTTTTCTCCTAAGATTCTCAGAATTCCTTGCCCGATGGCAGGTAAGAATCACAAAAACAACATAATCCTTGTCGTATTTTCATGCCGCCAATTCAGGAGAAATCTCTCTTGTGTGTCCATGCACCTTTGTTGTCTTCTCAATGGGACGATACAATTATTGCCGTTTATTGAATTGGATGATGTACACAGGAAAAAAAATACAATTTCATGGCTTCTTAGTTCAAGAAGTCTGAGAAAGTCTTTAGCAATCATTAAGGCAGAATCTGATGGAGGAAAAAATTCCCCGGTCTGCCGCATGCAGTTAAGGGTGACATAGATTGTTGTACCAGGCTGCCCTTTTAAGCACAGTACGCCACAGGTCTGAAGTGAATCGTGATACTCAGTGGCATCTTTTTTTAATAATGTTCCATCTGGAACAATACATTTCGGTCGTCTCAAACATTAAACCTGCTCTAATCCTGCAGCCTAAACAACAGGTGGTAGATTATTTTGAGAATTAGCCGCCAACTGCTAGAGCAATTCTCAACCCATTTCCTTTGGTTTGAGGTTTACATTTCACAACGTAACAGCTGGCCCTGTTTCCCACCAGTAGAGAGGGGAGCCAGCCCTGCAAGGGATGTGCCCCTGACTTTCTCATCATTCATGAGCTGAACTTGCTGTCCTGGATCGAAAATCAAAATGCCATATTCTAGGCTAAGAGCCTTGAATGCAGCAGGATGGCTCTTGCGGGATATAACAGGTGTTTTGAAAGCACTCACTTTTGGCCTCCCATTGCAATCAAAGAGAGTTTACCACTGTACTCAATAGCAGGAGTGGGCAATCTACGACCCGTAGGCCAGATCCGGCTCAACAATCTTTTAATCCAGCCCGCCCACCCCTGTGGCATGGACCTGCGCTGCTCAAAGTGGCTGGCTGCTCCCTGTGGTTCTCTGAGCTGCCAGGGGTGGGTGCACCCTGCTCTTGCCCCAGTCAAAATCTCTCAGCTCCTATTGGCTGAAAACCAGATTGTGCTGGGGTCAGGGGCAGTGCAGCACAATTTCTCAGCTCCCATTGGCCAGTTTCCAGCCAATAGGAGCTGAGAGATTTTGACTGGGGTGAGAGCAGTGTGCAAAGCCCCTCCCCTTGTGTGCAGTGCAGAGCGCCATGTGGAACTGCCAGCCAGGGGCTGCTGGCAAGAAGGGGGCGCTTCTGGCAGGAAGGGAAGGCTACCTGAGAGTGCTGCTTGCTGGGAACTGCTTAGGTAAGCCAGAGCCTGTTTCTGGCATCCCACACCCTCCTGCACCTTGCACAGCCTCCTATGCCCCTTCCCCAGGCCACAACCCTCTCCTAAACCCCTACCCTCTGCTGGACCCTGCACCCCATTCCCCTACCCTGAGCTCCCTTCTGCACCCAGCCTCCGTCCCAGACCCTGCACCCTCTCCATAGAAAAGTGGGGACCTTGACCACTTCCCAAAGACTTGGAGTGGCCTGCCATGAAAAATTATTGCCCACCCCTGCTCAATGGGAACAAATGCATGTTAGTTCCAATTCTAATATTGTGGCTCATTATCCAATGACGATCGACAAATATCACTAGAGGGGCTGTTTTCCACACAAATAGTCATGACTGGTCCTGCCATGGGAACAGTTGCTGGCATGGCTTCTCCCCAGAGGAAAGAGTACAATTTTCCACCATGGCTCCCCGCACCCGAGGACGATAGGGAGGGTTTATCTGAATACCGACTCTGGGCTGAGATAAGAGCATGATGAGTCAGCAGGCGTGTGACGTCTGCGTGCTCCTGGAAAGGTGAGGCGTGGTTGACAGGACTATGCGGGAGTTTAACTAGAAGCAATGGGTTAAAATTAAAGAAGGGGAAAACATCTCCGAGCACCGGGGAAAAATATCCCTCGCTCTGAGCCCTATCGGGCTGTGGAGTAACCATCGCCTTGAGCATTTAACATGAATCTGGACAGAGCTCTAAAAATGCCGTGAAAGGAGCACACTTTCCCCGGCATCAGAATCATAGAATAGTGGAACTGGAAGAGACCTCGAGAGGCCCTCAAGTCCAGTGATGGACCACATGGCCTCAAAGGTCTTTCCCATCGCTTGCATTTAGGATTCTCTGCATCAGATTCAACAACTGGGATGTTGACAACCTGATGCAACATCACTAGGCTTCCAAGAGGCGCCTTTTGGAAAGTGCCCACATGGAATTGGCCAGGTCTCAAGGTCTCGCTACCGCTGTGCTTTCCGGAGAGGTGACCTTCAATCTAAACAGCAGGTGAGCTTAGCGTATCCACCGATATAATTTGAGAGAACGATCTGCCATTACGGTTCAGCACAAGATTCATGGATTTATTCTAAGTATATTTAGACTTAGATTAAAAAAAAATCAGCCAGAACTCCGTATCAAAGGCACTAATTGAAAATCAGGGACTACCTACTTACCATTAATTAGCAACTGTTTAGTATTTACTTCGGAGCTTGTCATGCTAGAGCTTGTTTAGCTTGTTGCCAAAGATACTTCTGCCACCAATATTTTGCATGCGTGCTTAGAAAAGTGAGGATCTGATGCATTGCCTGGGAAGGCGTAAGAAGATAATGACATGTCAGAGAGCTACTGCAGCGCTAGGGAAATGAGAGTCAGCTCCCATTTTTAAAGATGGGTTAGGGATAAAATGTTGCTAAGAATAACATAGAATTATAGGGTTAGAAGGGACTGGAAGGGTCACCCCGTCTAACGCCCTGCCAAAATACGGGATTTGTTGACTGGAAACTATCCAAGTCAGGTGGCTCTCCAGCCCCCTTTCAAAAACCTCCAGTGAAGGAGCATCCAAAACCTGCCTAGATGTCTATTCCATTCTCCTATTTTTCTTACAGTTAGGAATTTTCCCCCAAGATTTCATTTAATCTGTTGTGTTGTAGTTTGAACTCAAGTGCCTCTTGTCCAGCCCTCTGTGACAAGAGCAAACGCATTTTCTCCAGCTTTTTTGTGGCAGCCTTTCAATGATTTGAAGCTCTCCTCCACAGCCCTTCCCCGGAGCCTACACTCTAGTCAAATTATGTTGGGTCGCGGCATCAACCATTTTCTTCAACTGGGTCATGAGAAAAAAAAATTTGAAAACTGCTGGTCTAGAATTCCAAAGGGGGTGGAAGGAGGCTTACCCTGGACCTGTCGTCCCCTACACTAACTTGCAAAGGGTCGCTGGAGAATTGTCTTTCACTAGTGCACCAGGCCTATTACAACTGCTTCGGGATGCCACAAATACCATGACTCAAGCCACGACGGTTGGCACGGCATGGGGGAGATTTTCAAAAGTGCTCAAGGGATTTAGGAGCACAAGTTCCACCGGAGCTATTGAAAATCTCCTATACCACCTTCTGTTGTGCACATGTACACACAACTGTGCTCTCAGAACCAAACCTGGAAGCCTTGATGGTTTCACTATCCCGGACAGTAAATATTATTGCCTTTTCGGTGAAGGGTATATAGTATTTATTTATTCTTATTGCTTGCTGGAAGAGACTATATTGGATTTGTAATTATCCATTATTGGCACCTGGGGACATTTTCCAACAGGCTCCTTGCATCAGAAACTAATTCATAAACATACCATGTTTGCAGCCCAGTCTACAACACCATTTCCCCCCCAAATGAGACAAATAAAATATTTATATTCTATGACCTTGAAAAGAAAGGCGGACCACAAACTTGGGATGCAATTCCTCAATAAATATTAATAGAATACAACTAGTACTGGAGCAGAAAAGAATGACTCAAGTGCCCATAATGAGCGTGGTGGCATTTATTATTTAAATGACCATTAGAAATACTTGTAGCCTTTTGAGGAACTCTAACCGCTCCACTAGACAGATGCTCCTGTTTGAAGCAGATTAATCATTCCCTTTGCTCAGTGAGGAGCTAATTAATTCATTGGTGTTTCTCGTCTCTAAAGAGGAGTGAATAAAAGAAAAACATGCAGCTATTCACTGCTCAGTCCAGACTAAATCCTGATCTACACCAACAAGTTTAATCAATCCATTTACGTCGTTCAGGGGTCTCGGAAAATCCACTGAGCAAAATAGCTAAGCGGACTTAAGTCCCCATGTAGACAGCGGTAAATGAACGGATTAATTCTATTGTTCACCTCGCTACTTCTCTTGGGCTATGTCTACTCTAGAACACGATTTCGAAATTATTAAATTTGAGTTAATAACTCCCGATTTAACAAATTCGAACTAGCGTGTCCTCACTACGGGGAAGCCTCAAAATTAGTCCAAGGCAGGCTCTGTTAATGTGGATGTGCTACCTCAGACTTATAGCCCCAGGAAGCACTGGGGAGTACTTAGTTCAGTTTACTCTGGGGAGTCGTTATTTCGAAATAGTGGCACCGGCGCACTCACACAACCGCTTTTTCGAAATAACTGTTGCAGAATTAGTGTTATTCCTGAGGCAAAGCAGGAGCACAGATTTCGAATTACACGGCCCATTGTTTCGAAATAACAGGCTTGGTAGTGTGGACGCTCCACTGATAAATGTGACCTAACGGGAGTTATTTTGAAATAAAGTCCTAGTATAGACCAGGGCTCAGGGAGGTACAATGTGTAGACAATAGTACAAGCCTCCCATCATTTGAGGTAATGTTTACATTAAAGCTCTACAATAGCACAGATGAGGCATTTCATGTGTAGACACGCCCTAAAGCTTGACTCCTCTTCTAGCTGCATGGGCTATAAATTGTGTTCTGGGGCTAGCGAATAAAGAGTAGTTTCTCACCCAATGTAGCTACTCCTGCTTGGAGTAGCCTTGACAATGCTAGAACTCAATTTTTGGTTTATTGCAGAAAAAAATATCAGAGAACTGAAAAGTAAGAAAAACAAAACAAAACGAAAAAGCCCTCCATAATGTTTTGGGTTGAACAAAATATTTTGGTTCATTTCTGAACTTTAATTTTGTAAATATGTGTATTTGACCCTGAAGTTAATTTTGAAGCAAAAAGTCATTTCAAATTGAAATTCCAAAATGTCAAAAGGAAACGTTTTGGAGTTTTGCTGTGATTTGAAGCAAGACTATTTGGCAAATTCTGTGCACATCTGTGAAATGTTTTCATCAAGCGAAAGCTGCAATTTTTGGGGCCAAAAAGGTTAAGCTCCAAAAATACACCCAGCTCGAGTTTCAGCTTGCAAACACCCCTGAATATTAATGAAGCAAACACTCAGCGGACCCCGTAGTGAAGATAAGTTATCCTCCCTCACATCCTGCCTCCAGTTCCCTCTGCATCCAGGGCTAGGCGCTGCTGTGTGCTGGAGGTACACTCTTCCTGCACCGATTCTCAGAATCCAGCCCCATCCTGCTACAATCTTGCATCAGATCCTTAGCTGGTATCCCCTGTCTGCATCCTTTTAAGTCAATGGAGCCCCACTAATTCACACCAGCTGATGATCAGCTCTTTGACTTCAGCTACTAAACAGTTCATTACATTTTAAAGGGACAGCTATTCATGGCTTTATCCCACTCCCATTGACTTCAGCAGGACTACAACTGACCCCATAGCGCCCTAGAAGAATGCTACAGTGACCCAAAGATTCTAGATGAGCAAATTAAATCAATACGTTGACCGTCAGCGTGCTTAACCAAAGACTTCATCTATGTCCCCAGGGAAGTTGCTTAGCCTCTTTGTGCCTTCTGGATAATAATCCTACCCAAACTCAGGGATATACTGGCATGGTGGAGGGCAACCAAAATGATCAGGGGGTTGGAGGACATGATTTACGAGAACGGGCTGAGGAATTTGGGCTTCTTAATCTACAGCAGAGAAGAGTGAGGGGGGATTTGGTAGCAGCCTGAAACTCCCTGAAGGGGGTCCCAAAGAGGATGGAGAGAGGCTGTTCTCAGTAGTGACAGATGGCAGAACAAGGAGCAATGGTCTCAAGTTACAGCGGGGGAGGTCTAGGTTGGATATTAGGAAAAACTATTTCCCTAGGAGGTGGGAAGCACTGGGATGGGTTCCCTAGGGAGGGGGTGGAATCTCCATCCCAAGAGGTTTTTAAATCCCGGCTTGACAAAGCCCTGGCTGGGATGATTGAGTTGGGATTGGTCCTGCCTTGGGCAGGGGGTTGTACTTGATGACCTCCTGAGGTCTCTTCCAACCCTAGATTATATGGCTGTGTAACTATATATAGACAGAATAACCTGCCCATTAACAATGAAATAAAGAGGACTTGAAATTACACACATGGTTTATCCTGTCTTTAATATATTAGAATGTATAAATTACAGGATATTTATGGCAATGAAATTCTGGCCCTATATCGAGTGAAATTCCGAATAACAAAAAGTGTTAGTACTAGAGAGGAAAAGCAGAACAAAATAAATCATGTCAAATATTATGCTTAGTGGCATATGAGGGTACGGCTAGACTACAAGAGCTTTTTCTGGGATACCTCTGGTATCCCAGAAAAACTCTTCTGCGTCCAGGGATGTGTTTGCTCTTCCTTTTTTTTTTTTCCTGGAAGAGCAAATGCATTCTTTTCGAAGCGCCTGTATTCCTTGTTGTATGAGGAATAAGGGGGCTTTCAGATGAGGGTTTTTTCTGACATTTGGCCCAGTCTAGATGGGCCAAATGTCAGAAAAGTCTTTTCTAACAAAAGGATTGAAAAAAGCGGCAGTGTAGCTGTACCGACACATTCGGAAGTAGAGGGAAATCTTTGCACTCCATTGATACAATTAATATTGCTGATATCTCAAGAAAGTGTTTCCAAAATGAGCAATTGCTGTTTACATGGAAGTTTCTCAAATCAGGGGAAAACAAAGGAAACAAAAACTTGTTGTGTGTGTCTGTAGAGTCAGAAGACCGGAGGCTTAACTCCACTAGCTGCTGATAAATCGTTGTGCGAGATAACAGAGAGCTGAGCTCTCTGACTTCCAGATAAATGCAGAAGAGGCACATTGCTTATCTCTCAGTGTGGCATCTGCTTAGATGTGCCTCATGATTAGTGGGATCTTAAATAAATGGGGTTTATTTAGACGTGGGTGGCTTGGGCAACATCAAAAGAAAATTTGATACAAAGGTTCAGAAAGGACAAGATTGCCTCGAAGCTGTTCAGATCAGTCCCCTGAAAGTGAGCAGCAAAGTTACATGGGATAGCTACAGCCTCCTCCTCTTCCCCTCCGGAATGCTGTTTATGTAGGTGCAAAACGAGGACAGACACAGGCAGGGAACTAAGTGGCAGGCCACAACTTTTATTAACCTACACAAGGAAGGGGGGTTACTTCCCAGTCACCCATACGCTCCTATCCAGGTGTGCAATTGGTTTCAGTGTGGGTTTTCGAGGGTTCCTTACACATAACTGGTGTCAGCGTTAGAGGGCTCCTTACCATACAACCCACTACATGGGGTGGCTCTCCTGGGCCTGCCCCACAGGATTCAGCTCTCTCTGAATGCTAGCATCCTTCCCTGGTGAGAGGGACAGAACTTGGCCTATGTGGGCTACAAGGTCTGATTGCCCACGGCAGCCACAAGGTCTCACCCTACACGATGAGCCAAGGCCGACCACCAAAATCCCAGGCCTTTCACTTCTGAGAACCCTTTGTTTCAAACAAACACTGGGAACTGGCTGCAAGTAGTGACAAATAAACCACCCGTATATCTCAGTTACATTGCTTCAGCATCTTCAGACCACAAGGGGAGACAAAGATCAAACCACCCTGATGCTCTGCCAATGGGATCATGGGAGAAAAAAAAATCCTTCCTGACCCTTTAAACAGGTGATCAGATGCACTCACAGCTTCTCTCAGGCTGGGTTCCTAGTTTGAGTGAGTAGGGTGGGCTGGGAGAACAGAGGAAAAAGAGGCATCACATGGCCCATGTGCTGGCTTGAACCCTGAAAGTTAGGGAATGCTGGCCAATCAGAACCCCTCTCCCCCATGTGGCCAATGGTCTGACCCAATATGGCTGCTCTTAACTCCCAGGGGGAGGAGCTACCTGTTTTCCTTCCGCAAGTGTCTTTGTCCTTTGTTACTGCAACCTCCCCCCTTTCTTGCTGCCCCCATGAACTCCCCGCACCCATTCATGGGGCTGGGGGTGTTTTTACAAATAAGGTCCTTCAAGAGGTCATGAAACCAGGTGCCATTCCTTTCCCACCCCGCCGCCATGCCACACCAATGAAAATTGGCTTTAGCTATGGGGTGGTCATGTGGCACATGCAAGCTATAATTAAGACTGTCTGGAATCTTTTGGCAAAACCTTTCTTTGTTGGAAAACGGTGATTTCCTGACACAAAATATTTGGGCCGAAATGGCGTGGCTTCAGTAAAACCTCCGCTGGAGAGTTTCCTCATGAGCAGGATGGAATTCTTGGGCGAGAACTAGCAACCTAACTCCAGAACAGCCTAGAGCAGGGGGAGACACTAACCTGAGGTGTGGAAGTTACAGGTTCAAGTCCCTGCTCTACCTGATTCAAAGTAGGGTTACAAGTCTGGGATTTTGCTCAGCAAAGGAGTACCCTAACCACTGGTCTATACAGCCTGGCTCTCTCTCCCTCTCTGACTAATATTGACCCATACACAAATATCTGTGAGATAATATTATTCACAGAAAGAGCTCGCTAGACATCCTTTGCTTCTTCTAGTCTATGGCCAATGAAACCAGTCTTTCCTGGCTCCCTCTGGGGTTGAGTCTAGCTTTGTATTCAGAAAGTAATGCCCCATTCACCATAAAGGATAATTTACATAACTGGTGCCTATGGCCGGTAAGAGGCCACCTGTTTGGATACTTGAGAACTTCACTCCTCCAGATGCATAAGGCAATTGCTAAACCTCTGTTGCTCCCTGTGATTTCAAAGAAAAGTCTACTTCTCCTGCAGAACAAATGGTCACGGCTTTGTAACTTGGCAGCGCGATCAAGAAAAATGGGGGAAGGGGAAATACCTTTAAAAAATTCTCCTGGTCTTTACCACCTGAAGTATAGAAGAAACTAAGAGTCTGATTTGATAAATGTTCTGACAGCAAGAAAAGACAGCTGAGTTCATCAGTTGTTTTGTCAGGAAAACCAGTTTTCAAGTATTACCTTAGCAAGACGTTTAAGTGCAGGTTGAACCGCTCTTGTCTGGCACTCTCTGGTCTGGCAACATCTGTGGTCCGGCATGATTTTAGTGAGCCAAATGTCCACTTATCCTGGGTGTGGCCAAGTTTTCTGCAGTTCCATAGAGTTTCTTTACAGCTATCAATCCAGGCTCTGTGGGTTCTGTGCTGTTATTTAGCTCTAATTTATCCCTAATTGTCTTCCAAGAGCCCAGCAAGCAGTGGCAGTGCTGGTAATGCTGCTAGACAATATTGACCGCCCGTGGTTTGGCAAATTCTGTGGTTCAGTACTGGTCAGGTCCTGAGGGTACCAAGTTAAAACATTCAACCTGTGCATATCTACCCTTAAGCATGTGAATACTCCCATTGAAATCAATGAATCCAGTTGTATGATTGAAGTTAAACACATGATAAACTACTCTGAATAGGAGCCCGTAAGATTTCAAGGGAAAAGGGACATTCCATCCCACATTCAAATGGTTCTTTTGTTTTCTTTCTGTTCAAAGATACAAAAATGCAGGAGCAGTTATGATTTTACTTTCTTAACTTCAGTGACCATGGTTTTCATTCGCAGGACAGGCACATATGGTGATGTATTAAAGTCAGCTTTTGAAAGCAGAGAGACCAATTCTTCATTTGCTCTGCCATCTGTGTCATCAATCGCAAAGAGTGTAAAATCCCATTCTTTTGATCTGGTAGAATTTTAGACCTGGGTTGCATTCATTTTCCACAGGTGCCAACTAAGTACATGTGGGGCAAAGAAGGCGGAGGGGGAAGAGTCCTTAAGATATTGAATTCCATCTGTAACGCTGGTTGCAATATTTTACCACATTTTTATTGCTCTTGAAAAATGAAGCTGCACTGAAATGTTTTGTAAAAACAACTCTGTTTAGAAATAATTGTTGATTTTAAATGAAAAAAAAAATCAACCCAAAATGAAAAAAAAAAAAAAATCAAGTGCTTTCTTTCAAAGGTTTTCTTTCAAAAGAAATAAAAAATTCTAAATTAATTGTTTAATAATATTGTTTTTGTCAAACCTTTTTTATGATAATAGAAGTGGATATTTTAGCCAGCTCTACCCATCATCTTTTAATTACCTGTAATGAGTACAAAAAATAAGCCGTATAATAATGACAAGTTGTTTTTTAAAGGATTTACTTTTTTTTTTACTAAAACACACAGATTAACAGATCATTCTATTTTAAAATCCGTGATGACACATTGACTTTGTACCAAGACTGACAGAAATATCTGGAACGGAATAGGATTCAGAGATATGAACACATGTAGGTCTTTCAGAGTTGTTTTTGTCCTGAAATCCTGTGGGAAAAAAAATTAAAGGAGTTTTCTTTGTGAATTATATTTCCCCCCATGAGCATGTTAGTTCAGATGACACTCCAGTAACTAAAATGTTAAATTGCAGGCAAATGTGTGGAATGGTAGAATAGGCAATTTTAAACCCTTCAGAAAATCTGCCTTTATTTGTGCATTGGTTATGCAGGTGATACTAATATTGGGTTCTTGGTAAACATAGCTACTTGCAGAATTACTTGTTTCAAGGATACTAAATGATTGAACTCTGTTTTCCAGTGGAATAGGGACTGGACATGTACTTAGGTCATTCAATTAATCTAGAACATCCATTTGTGGGTTTATTCTACACCATATCAAAATGAAGCTGAAAAGCAGGAGAACCATGAATCCAAACTAAAAGCATTTTTCTGCTTTAAGCATATTATATATAAGTAAAATAAATACTTTTTTAAAAATAAGCTTTTTCCATCTCTGCCTTGCCTCTTGTGTCTCCCTTAAGCCCTAATTCCACGCAACATTTAAGCATGTGCTTATTTTTAAGCACATGCTGAAATCCATCCCTGCTCAATCAAGCATTTAAGCATATGAGTAGTTCTACTGAAGTCAGCTGAACTCTTCACAGGTTTAAAGTTAAACATATGCTTCCATGCACTGCTAGGCTTGGGCCTTCATGGATTGATACTGATTCGGCAGAGAATTCGAAAGCGACACAAAAAAGGTAGCTTTCCCCCATCTAAAAAGTGAATTCTACACCGGAAATTCTGATTTATTTTAATAGACTCCATCTGTGGGCATTAATGTCTGAGAAAGAGTCAGGTAATTACTTTCCTGGTGCTTACCAGAGTAAACAGAGTGGAACCCAAGTAGGTTTTCAAATGGGGGTTAATGAAACCGAGTGATATACTGTGTGGGACTGTGTGGTTTTAAACAAAGATGAATCCATAGTAGCATAAGATAGTAAATATGTTCTCTGTACTGAATGCCTCTGTAACTGAGGGAAAAAAGCATTGCCTCTCAGATTCTTAATTATCTTCACTGTATATGCAAATCTCCAGCATTTGATGAGGTCTTTACTTTTCACCTCTAAGTACCACATTACTAATTCATGTTCATCAGCAACTCATGTTACTGCTGAGTACAGGCAGCCATGGAGGGAGGGGGTGCAAAAATAAGCAGTAAGGGCTTCAAAGGTGGAATAATTGAGGTCATTTTTACCATTTGAATGCAAATTGTGGAAGAGTTAACATCACCTACTTTGGATTTGTAGAAGCCTCACTAATGAAGAGGGTGGGGATTTAGGAAAGAGGAGAGCAGAAGCAGACATGATGTGTGCATGTCTGGACAACAATAAAAATGATCAGCAATCCTCATATGAGAATCAGTCAGGGAAGATGGGAGCCATTCAAGAAACTGACAAAGTTTGGACCTCTAGACCACTTAAGATGACTTTCCGACAGGTAATCAGCCATCAGAGTAAGTCGGCAACACGCAGGTAAATCACTAATGCGTTTGTTCAATTTCGGATCAGCTGGAAATCTGTTGAATCCCTACCCGCATGCACATTGCTCCTAGTCCGACGCGTGCAACCATCAAGAAAAGTCTGATCGTGAGATTACAGGATTTTGTAAAATATTAAGCAAAGGCAAGAGAGCATACTCAGTCTGGTACCATTTCTTTTTTGGAAAAGGATGGAGCATTATTTATTTAACACTGCTCCTAATAACACAATGCTAATTAAGCCTCCTCTCTGATGCAAGATGACAATTTGATTCATTTTCCACCTTGAAGCTGTCTTTCGTAACAATGAAAGGGGAAAAAATAAGTATTAGAAAGCTAAAAAGATGGGGTGCACACTTGTTCCTCATGAGCCAATGGCCGCCCTGAGTTTCTGAGCTATGAATTATTTGAGAATCATTCTGTGTACACGATTGTAATGTATAAATGTGTCAAAATGCTGGGGGTACAAATGCATGCAGCTGGTGTAATGCATGAAGGTCTGATAACTTTTACCTGCTAAGGTCTTGTTTCTGGGGGACCCCACCTACCACAGCTGCCTTGTCCGTTCATATGTGGGTGTTTTAACAACCTGCCTCCCCCAAGATCTTTGCTCCCAACTTTAACGTTAGTTTGGCAGCTTGCCTTCTGGAGATGGAGCATGACAAATAGCAAAATATTGCAACAAATAAACAAATGTTCCTAAAAATGGACGGGGGAGGCACAATTGCAAACCTATCTGCATGAGATCGCGGTGAAACGGTTCCATAAATATAAGCAGCAGAGTGAGGGAGAGAATGGGAAAATTACATTTTTCTAGAAACATATCACATCAAACACATATCATATCATATCATCATAAAACACACCAGAGTGGATTTAAAAATCCCAAATACAAAAGGAGATCAAATGCCACATTTTTATTAGAGGCAAAAGAAACAGCTGCCCCATTTGCAACACTCTGGACATGTCTACACTAGGAAATAATTTTGAAAGTACTAAATTTGACTTAACTCCCAATCTTACAAAATCGAACTAGCATGTGCACACTATGGGGAAGCCTCGAAATGAGTCTGAGGCAGGATCCGTTAATGTGGATACGCTATCTCGACTTAGGGCCCCAGGAAGCACTGGGGAGTAATTAGTATGAATGACTCTGGGGAGTCATTTCAAAATAGTGGCACCAGCACATCCACACAACCGCTATTTCAAAATAATTGTTTTGGAATTAGCGCCACTCCTGATGAAAAGCAGATTTATAAATAAGTGGCCTGTTATTTTGAAATAACGGGCTTGGTAGTGTGGACGCTCTGCTTATACATTTGACCTAAGGGGGGTTATTTCAAAATAAAGTCCTAGTGTAGACAAGGGCTCTGAAATGTATTGTTCATTGCAGGTCTGGCAGAAAATAGCAGGATAAAAAGAACAGGTGGAACGCTGAAATTATCGAGGTCTGGAAAGCTCAGGGAAGAGCAAGTGGGAATGATTGACACTCTCATGACAAATGGTACCTTATCCAGGAGTGAAGGACTGTTGAGTTGACCTGGCAGCTGCTTTCTCAGCAAAGAATTCACCCATCCCACCCAGGGGAGAGAGCTCCTGGGTGTGAGAGATTCATGGACAAAGGCCCCGACTCCTCCCAGTGGCAGATGAAGGATGGCAAAGAAATGAGTGTAGGCAAGGTATGGCCAATGCTGGAAAATTCCCACTCTGCCCTGTCTTCAGATTTGTGAGAGGCTAGGTGGCAAAAGTGGTTCTCCTCCAGCTCTACCCCTTTGCTGAGAACTGAATGCTTCCTATACCCATACACAAAGTGCCCCCAGATTACTGAGAGCAGGAAGCAGCACAGCAGATGCTATGCCCATGTGTGGCATTTAATTTATCTAGGAGGCAAGAGGTGAAGAGAGAAAGGAAAATGCAATAATGCAACTGAATGGTTCATATGTTACATATGAACATTAACTATTCACGTAAGATATTGCCTGGAAAGGCAAGAGCTCTTTGAAAGCCTCATCTGAAACTTGACAAGTGTAGATGAGACTTGGGACAGTAATGGTTAAGGAAGAGGGAGGCCTTCTAATAATTCAATATATGTAGAGAAACCAAGGCACAGGATATATTAATAGTACAGACAGAACCTCTCTTGTCCGGCACACTCTGTTCCAGCAACATCTGTGGTCTGGCATGTTTTAGTTAGCCAGATGTCTGTTTATCGTGGGTATGGCCAAGTTTCACATGGTCCCGTAAAGTTTGTTTACAGCCACCCGTCCTGGCTCCCAGTGTAATTGGCTGGTGAAATTCCTTTGTAGAAGAATAGCTACTTTTAAATCCATGATTGAGTGACCAGGCAGGTTGAAATGTTGTCCTACAGGTTTCTGTGTGTTGCCTTTCCTGATGTCTGATGTGTGTCCATTTATCCTTTGGCGCAGAAACTGTCTGGTTTGGCCAATATACATGGCAGGGGGACATTGCTGGCACTTGATGGCATAGATCCCATTAGTGGACGTGTAAGTGTATGAGCCTCTAATGTTGTGGCTTATGTGGTTCGATCCTGTGATTGTGTCACCTGTACAGATGTGTGGACAGAACGGGGCTCATATAACTACATCCAGGGCTGCCGGGTCACTCAATCACAGAGTTAAAAGAAGCCACTCTTCTACAAAGGAATTTCACTCACCAATTACAGAGAGAGTCTACAGAACTGGAATTCATCCATAGATTTGACACTATTTCCCTGGGCTTGAACAAAGACATTGGCTGGTTGGTGCATTATAAAGCCAAATTCTCCTGCTTTTAACATCTGCATTTCTACCTCAATTGACAGGTACTTCTTCTGTTGTTATAGGGTTATCTACAGGGCTCAACAAATCACTGAATCTACTCGCCTGTGGCGAGTAGATTTCAGCTGGTCGCCCCGTTTACCGGCGGCGCGCGATGCGCAATGCGGGTCTTGCGCATGCGCAGGTTGGGGCTGTTGGGTAGGTTTCGACGCCATTTGTCAAGCCCTGGTTATATATGATTAAGGAAGCACACACACACACACACACACACAAATATCTATATCTATATCTATCTATCTTGGTTTCTGTTATTTCTACTCCAATTCATCTGATGAAGTGGGTTTTACCCATGAAAGCTCATGATTCTATATATTTTGGTTAGTTTCCAAGGGCATGTCTACACTAGGAAACTATTTCAAAATAACTACAATCGATTTAATAACTCCCAAAATAACAAAATCGAAATAGCATGTCCACACTACGGAGAAACCTCAAAAGTAGTCTGAGGCAGGCTCCGTTACTGTGGACATGCTATCTCGAGTTAGAGCCCTGGCCAGGAGGCACCAGGGAGTAATTAGCCTAAATGAAACTGAGGAGTACTTATTTCGAAGTAGTTGAACCGGAGTGTCTACACTTCCGCTATTTTGAAATAACTATTTCAAAATGAGCCTTATTCCCCAAGAAAAGCAGAAGAACAGATTTTGAAACAACAGGTTTGGTAGTGTGAATGCTCCACTTATTAATTTGACCTAAGAGGGGGTATTTCAAAATAACTCCTTAGTGTAGGAAGGTGACTATCTTGATTACAGTTAATCCTAAACACAATGTATGTTTTTCTACAGATGATTCCACTTCATCACTCTCCTGAAGGTGAAATCACTTTCTGTCAAGATTTCAATTTCTGAGGGCCTCAGTTGTCCTATGAAGGTCATTTTACATAAGGCTGTCTACCCTCCATGATGTTTACTTTGCTTTCTAGAAGAAAATGAGAGGGCAGCTGTTTAAACTGGATTTCACAATAAATCCCCCTCTGATCCCCCTCCACACACACAAAACAAGAAAAACGGATTGTGTAGGAAGTGATATAAACCAATAGCTGAATTAACAGATAATGCTGCACTAGCAGAAGGCAGGCCCTAATGAGTTGTAGCTCCAATTGATACAATTCTGGAAGCGTTAAATGGTGATTATACCAGAAAAAAGATGTTAGCTCTGCCGTTTTCATGACAGCCTCAGACAAAAATGACAAGTGTTTGTTGCAGTCTGTTTCAACTCCAAATCGGCTGGCTGAGAAAAAGGCCAGCAGTCAACTTCTAGGAGTCCTTTGATTTACAAATGTTTGTTTCCCAGTGGATCTCAGAATGGTGTGCGAAAACAAGAGCTGCAAGATTTTGTTGATATTTGCCTTTCTTGATTTTTTCTCTCTCTAATGATAAAGTTAATTTAAAAACAAAATAAATAAAAAAACTAAAACTAACTTCTAACACTGAGGAGGTAATTTTGAAAATGGACAAAAGATTGTTGGACACTCCACTCCCATTGACTTTTAGTGAGTTGGGCAGGTACCTAACTCCCTTAGGTCTCTTTGAAAATCCCTCCCCTTACTTGAGAGGATAGGTATAGATTAGTATTTTATTTCCTAAATGTTACCTCCCACCTTTCAGCAAATCCATTTTGGATTCCCAGCCAAACTAATAATCTCTGCTGGGCTGATGGACATCTTCATCGGTAGCAACCCTGAAGTCAGTTTGGAGAGACAAACAATATGGAAACGTCTTCAACTAGAAGAAGTCAACAATCAGTTTGGAGACAACCAGAAGAAGTCCTACAGCACGGAAATTTGAACAGAGCATCTGGCTAGACCCAGCAGGGAAGTGCCGGGTGTGGCACCTCTTGTAAGAGTGTAACCAAAAGGAAACATGGTGGAGGTGGCAAACACGGTTCTTCAGCTTTCAGAAGACACAAGGTAGCTACATCTTTCCCTCAGGATCACAGGTCAGCGAAGGAGAATTTAGTTTGATTAAATAATGTGTCCATCTTGTGTTTCAATGGTTGAGAGTGGTCATCAATCACCATCCCACGAAGGAGTTGTGTGGATGGAGCTACAACATCAACCAAAACACCCCAACTTTCACAGTGGTTCCTCCTAAGCACGGATATTGGTATAACTATAGTGCACAAAGGTCCATCACTTCTCAGTGAGGTTATTCCAAGTAATTTCTCCTTAGGCTTTCTTTACGATTGGGTCTCGCATTTAAATAGTTAGAAAACATGGCCTCTTTCTTAATATAGCTAGGTGAAAATCCATACTGGCTACCCTTCATAAAGCATGTTGGCTGGCAGAAAGACAAAAGCCACCCTGAGAGTAACAAAAAATGAATTCATTTCTATATGTTGCTCTTAGTACAATCACAAACTTTTTTATAACTTGGCAATTTTCCCCCCAGGGCAGAGGAACTATATTTCGGAGTTTCAAGCCATCCCCTCTGCTCTTCATTAACTATTGGTTTCTTTAAAAAAAATGGAATTCAGAAAGTTAGTGGTCCATAACATGCCCTAATCACACTGTGTACTTGGGAGAAATATATCAAAAAACCCAACGAGCTATTTCCTATAGAATAGTGCATGCTACACTTGTTACATAACTATAGTCCCCCCATCAGAAATGTCCTGAGAGTTTTTTAGTTCTTGTTAGTGACATAACAGATGGAGACTTACTGGCATATCATGTTGATCAGAGAGAAAAAGAGTAGGAGTAAAGTGAAGGCACAAGTCACCATAACAAATTGTTTAGAACTAACCTTTTGTGCTCAACCATTAATCCCATTGTCTAAGGTTAAAAGATGCACAGAGCAAAGAATAGAAGATTTCTTAAATTCAGGCCTCTCAAGGAGCTATGAGTAGAATTGAGGGGGGAATGGTTCAAATATAAATGGTGCTTTGTGTTTCATTTGGTAAGTTTTGCATCTTTTGTATACACAGGCTGGTATTTGTTCAAGGTTTTCAGCATCGCCATAACTCCTCTGCTTTTAACATCAAAGGTGAAACGCCTATCGATGACCATGAAAGTAGAGTTAGACTGATGCTCTGCAGTTTTGAAACCCCCACTCATCTCATGTAGATTCCAATAAAACCAGCATTGCATTGCAAGCTAACACTGTACATCCCCCACCAGCGATAACTCACTAGAGTGACGTCTCATCCGGGTATCACCAAATTCCGCCAATGACAAGCAATTCCGCCTCCATCAAACCCCTCCTCCCAGCCAGCTGGAAATCAATCTGGTTACAAGCTGAGGGAGAAATGACTGAGAAGGAACTGAGAACAAAGTTTTTTAATATATAATTTGAATCTATGCATTATATGTACAACATAGGATCATAGAATCATAGGGTTGGAAGAGACCTCAGGAGGTCATCAAGTCCACCCTTCTGCTAAAAGCAGGACTAAATCATCCCAGCCAGGGCTTTGTCAAGCTGGGATTTAAACACCTCTAGGGATGGAGATTCTACCCCCTCCCTAGGGAACCCAACCCAGAGCTTCACCACCCACCTAGGGAAATAGTTTTTTCCTAATATCCAACCTAGACCTCCCGCACTGCAACTTGAGACCATTGCTCCTCATTCTGCCATCTGCCACCATCTCTCTCCACCATCTTTGGAACCCCCCTTCAGGTAGTTGAAGGCTGCTATAAAATCCCCCCTCACTTCTCTTCTGTAGACTAAACAAGCCCAAACCCCACAGCCTCTCCTTGTAGGTCATGTGCCCCAACCCCCTAATAATTTTCATTACCCTCTGCTGGTCTGGCTCCAATTTGTCCACCTCCTTTCTGTAGTGGGGAGCCCAAACCTGGACGCCATACTCCAGATGTGGCCTCACCAGTGCCAAAGAGAGGGTCATAAACCCTTCCCTTAGTCTGCTGTTAATGAAGATGCCTAAATAGCCTGAAGAATCTGGCCCTTTGGGTCTTTTGAAAATCCCACCCAAGTTCTCCATCGAGTAGATGGGCTGTACTAGGTTGAGGTCAATCCCCTCACTCAATCCTATTTAAGTGCTGCTTCACTCAACATGGGGAGGGGTGAATGACTTAGCTAAGTGCTATGTTTGGAAGGGCATAGGCAGTCAGATCCCTGAGTCCCATTGACAACATGAGAAGCAGGGCCAGTTTTATAAGGGATTTAGGCACCTAGGGATATAGATAGCTAACTACGTATCAGAACCCTGTATCGCTTTCACTCACATCAGGGCATACACAGATCACTCCCCACATAACAAAAAAAGGTGCCCCGCCCGCTTCTCTGTCACCCCTACAATAGTCTTTTCCCTCACTCTTTCCTATGGCTAAGAAACAAAAGTCCTCTACCGCTAGCTAGTAAGGTCTGAAGCCCCTGGGACTAACTCAAATCACGCCAGACCATGGAGGTTGCCGGACCAGAGCGTGCCGGACTAGAGAGGTTCAACCTGTATTACTGAATAGAAGCTATCACGAGTATGACCGTTACAAAATGTTGAAAATGTACTCGTTAATAAGCAGTACAAAAGTCTACAGTAATGGACTCAAATGTTTCAGTAACCTTGTGGCAAGCTGTGGTGCTTAGGAACAGTATCTGAGAATGCTTTCTTGACACAGGTCTATTTTTAATGAGCGATCCGATCCTCTTGAACCTCGGCTTCTGCTGGGCACATGCCAGTGGATGCATAACCGAAAATACTTTTGCATTTTTCACCGCAGCACCGATCACAGGAACAATGATGCATCATTAAAACGAGAGCGTTTGAGAACACTAAAGCCCTCTATGCCGTGAGGCTATTGCTAGTATGATTATACAGATCTCCATTAAGGGACGAGTGTCAAAGTCAGTCAGTACCTAGGCAGTCTTAATAGTGTGCCTTTAATATCATGATCTTTTTGGCAGGGAGAGTGGGAAAGAGGCTAGCTCTTCATCACAAAGCAAACAGCTTGCTCCAACGTTAGTTCCACTACAATAACAGTGTGCTGAATTGAATGCAGACGCATTGTGAGCGCTAAGCTACTATTATGGTCTTAAGTGTGCATGACTTCCTTTTAACAGAGCAGTTCAGTTCCCGTTTGTTATGCAGACAATAGTGGCGCTTTGCAAAAGGCTATAAAACTTTCAAATCCCCAGCGACGGGTTCAGTGTGACAGTAATTCGCAGGGTGTTCAAAGCTGCCTTTTCACCGAAAATAGTCTCTTTCGCTAATGCGAGCATTCTGTCCCTTTTCCCCTTTCAAAATGGTGGTGTTCATACTCTGGAATTTGTAATGATCACCAACACTTGCCTTTGAGTCCTCTCCTCAGCCCAGAATCGGAATTCCTCACACCACATCGAGTCGCCAATCCAAAGTAGAAGCAGCAACATGAATAGCTGCCGTGGACAGATTTTCCTGAAGAGGAAACAAAAGAAAAACTCCATCTGCTTTATGTAACAGATGCCATCAGTTGCTCACTCCCACCGAAACAAGAAGAGGGAGCTGTTGGTATTCAAACAGGAAATGCTACCACTGGAGAGAAGACTCGTGGTCTGACATAAAGTAGGTTTAAAGATGTTCATAGAACCAGAATTGCAGAATACTTCCTTTACTGAGGTCAAAGAGGAAAGGCATGTGTATTTTTTTCTCTCCCACACTTGCTTTCAGTAGCTCTTGCAAGGAAGCCATTTCTAATGGTAACGCAAAAGAGTTACGTCATGTAATATTAAACGCAACCTGGCTTAAGAGTCTGACTCCGGCTCTACACTAGGGCTTTATTTCGAAATAACCCCCCTTTGGTTGAATTCACAAGTGGAACGTCCACACTAGCAAACCCACTATTTCAAAAGAACAGGCTGCTTGTTTCGAAATCTGTTCTCCTGCTTTCCTTGGGGAATAACACTAATTCCGAAATAGTTATTTCAAAGGAGCGGTACCGTGGACGCTATTTTGAACTAACGGCTCCCCAGAGTAATTCAAATTAATTACTCCCCAGGGCTTCCTGGGGCTCTTAGATGAGGTAGTGCATCCACATTATCAGAGCCTGCCTCCAACTAATTTCCATAGTAAGGACACGCTATAGTAAGTAAGCCGCCTTGAATATTTTAAATAGAAAGGCGGGGTAAAAATATTTAAATAAATAAATAAATATTTCGATTTTGTTATTTCGGGAGTTATTGAATCAATGTTAGTTATTTTGAAATAGTTTTTTAGTGTAGACAGGCCGTTAGTGCTGTGGTCACTAACCAGTAGATCGGGATCCCCTGGTAGATCTTGGAGCCTCTGACAGGTGATCCTGATTGGTTTGGCCACGTGGCTATCAAGTGCCTGCACTTCAGCTGTCCTTCCCCACACTGCTGCGCACCTCTTGCCCTTTGCCTTGGAGCTGTTCCCCCAGGAGTCTCCTGCTTGCTGTGCAGGGCGGGGCGGAGGAGGAGAGGAGGGCTCTGATGTCAAAGTGTCCCCTTATCCCACCCTGTATCCTATCTCCACATAGCAGAGAGGGGGCACAATAGGACTAGGGATAGAGCAAGTTTGTTGGCTGCTTTTGGGAGTGGTGCAGGGCTGGGACAGGGTGAGCCTGCCTTAGCCCCACTGCACCAGCACCCAGAAGCCACCTGAGGTAAGCAGTGCCCAGATGGAGCCCACATCCTGACCCCCCTATCCAAGTCATGAACCCCATCCTACAGCCCAAGTCCCTGTCCTAGTCCCCATGCATCCGAACACCCTCCCAGAGCCTGCACCCAGAACCCCCTCCTGCAACCCAGCTGCCCACCCCAAGCTCAGCTCAGAGCCCCTCACATTCCAAATCTCTTAACTCAAGGCCAAAGCCTGCACCCCAGCCTTCTGCCCCAGCCTGGTGAAAGTGAGTGAGGAAGGGGGAGGGAGGGAGGGAGGATGGAGTGAGCAAGGGCAGGGCCTCAGAAAGAGGCAGGGCAAGGAGCACGAAGGAGGTGGGGCAAGGATATTTGGGTTTGAGGTGGATCCTAGATTGCACTTACATTCAAAAAGTGATCTCGTGCTTAAAAAGGTTGGAGACCCCTGCCTTAGTGTTTCCCGCAGAGTCATGCGAGTTTGAAAGCATGCACGCACGAATCTAGCATTGGGAGGTTATGACAGACCTTACGGTGGCCACCGCATGAGGTTGGAACTCAGCGGGTGGGGCTAAGGTATCTGCCTCTGGAACCTGAGGTAGTTCCTGCCTCTGCCACAGACTTCCTGGATGAGTTTGACCAAGTCATTTAAACAACCCTGAGCTTTCATTTGGCGGGGGTGGGAGGGGACAATACCTCACAGGGGAGCTCTAAGGAAAAACTCTAGTAATGATTGTGAGGTGCTCGTATCAGGCATGGTGCCAATAATGGAGCTGAGTCCCCCCCCAGGCTTGAGGGAAGTACACAACATGGGAGCGAAAAAAGGGCATCTCTTTCCTGCACAAAAGAAGGGTGTTGTGCCTAGGGAGATAGGATTGAGTTGAACCTCTGGCTGTAGGACTATTCTTTTGGCTTATGTTGTGGTCTTCTTTGAGTTTCAGGAGACCGGGTGTAGTAAGTCTGATGAGCTTCTGTGGTGAGTCTATCCATGGCCATGGGATGGACTCCCGGGAACTTTTTTTTTTCTCAAAAGAAGGCCAGATATTCGGGGCCTAAGTGTGGATTGAGGGGCCTACTTTACACTGACATGTTTGCACAGCTCAACCACAGAGCTTTTAGCTCGTGACAGTAGCAAATTGGGGGCAGAGACAGGAAGGGAACCTAACTTTCCTTAATCCCAAGCCTGGCTCCACCCACCAGAGCACAAGCACCCTTTAAGTTTTTTTTTAACTTATGTTGCAGCCAATATGGTCCAGCTAAAACACACTCTCAAAGGGTGTCCTGTCTGGCCAGGCTAGCTCAGCTGGTTAGCAGGTGGTGTTAATAACACCAGGGTGGTGGGTTCGTACCCCATGCTGGCCACTCAAAAGTTGCCTAGGGAGGTGTGGAATCTCCATAACTGGAGATATTTAAGAGTAGGTTGGACAGACACCTGTCAGGGATGGTCTAGATGGTGCTTGGTCCTGCTGTGAGGGCAGGGGACTGGACTTGATGACCTCTTGAGGCCCCTTCCAGTTCTACGGTCTATGAAGTCTTCAGACACATTATTTGGCCAGCTCTAGGAGGAATGTTTTATCCAAATATAACCTGATTCCCCACCCATCCCTTCCCTCCCCATCTGTCCTTCGTCTCATGCGAGCAAGAATAGCATGCACTGCCGTGAGTTTAAACTGAGTCTCTGAGCTCCCTTTGGCAGCAGGAGCTGTAGCAAAGACCAGTTTGCGATTGTGTTAAGTGTGAAATCAAGCCTTTCAACTCTGAGAAGGAATCTGAGGCCCCAGAGGGCCATGCTAACGAATTCCCCAGCTGCGCAGCTTGCACGCCTATTGACGAGAGCCATGTGCGAAACCCAATAATGCTCACTTCCTGCAATATTCCCCCTGACAACCGACAGCTCTGCCAAAATGAATGACATTCTAATGAGAGTGGGGATGAGATGTTCCCAATTAAAACATAGCTATAGCCAATGGAAAAGCAAGCAAGTAAAAATGGGTCTGGTTGTAGGTTTCAGTACAAGATCTGTGCACAAAGTAGGTTTCTTAAAGGCTGGTTTCTAAAATTCATTGACTGAGTCTCTGGCACATTGGGTTAGAGGCACACCAGCAGGACAAGTGGTAAACATTGTCTTCCCCAGGGACATTTCTGCTCCCCTTGTCATTAAGATTTTAGGTTGTCCTGGTCTTAGTTGCAAACCAACTTAGTTTTGTATCAGAGCCATGGTCAATTCAGCATCGCTCATGCTTTCAACTTGACACCAGATTAAGGTGTCTACTCTTAATGAGAAATCAGAACTGTGGCAATCTATCTCCTGGGGGTTAATTTAGGTGGTCTAGTAAAGACCCGCTAAGCCAACTGCTGATTGCACTCCTGTCGACTCCAATACTCCACTGGGTTCAGAAGAATAAGGGGAGTCGGTGGGAGAGTTTGTGGAAATGCCGCAGTAATTTGAACAAAGTTAACTGGATGCCAGCTATGTTAGTCACGCAGCTGGAGTTGTATACCTTAGTTCAACATTGCCCCCTAGTGTAGACCTGGCCTAAGCTCAACAATTTCCCTTTCAGTTTTTGCTGAGATCAAATCCATGGTGAAAACTGGAAACCATGAGCCTTCTCCAGTGGGCAGGCAATTTGTTGTCTGAATGAACCTCAGTGAAGTAAGTCCATAGAGATTTGCATAGCACAGTTACCATTACATCTGTGAAATTCTCCATAATTTTTTTTTTTTTTTGCATGATGCAAATGTTTTGTGGAGTCATTTTTGACTCTGAAAAACAATTTCTCAAACCCGATCCAAAGCCCATTGCAGTCAATAGATAAATGCACATTTCCATGCTGGAAAACAAGTAAAGTGTGTGCAAAACCAAGTTTATACAGTTTAAAAATGCTGCCTTTTCCCCAGAACAATTTGCAGCTTCTAAGAGGAGAATTATTTCAGTGTATGACTCTTAAAAAAGGTTATCTTGAGTCTATCTTTTTTAAATAAACCCATTTTTTTTGTTGCAAGTCCATTTCAGTCACTCATATGTCACCTTTTGGCAGAGAAGAGATCTAAGACAGTGTAGGTGAATATTCTGAATGTTTTGTGTTTCATAAATACAGTGAAAATGCCAGACTTTGCACAACTCTAGCTAAGTTCAGCCATTTAATAAGAAATCACTAAAGCCTAATATGCATAACCATGGCTACTAGCTAAGTCTACAATTTGAGTAGAATTCTTTAACAGTGTGAAGAGATTAAAAAATAATTGAAAACCTTGGTGTTATTAAAAAGCACAGAGTCCATGGAAACAACAATAACAAAAGATGAATCTAGGCAAAGACTGTCAAAAGTAAGTATTGGCAGTGAAGCTTGTAAATCCATATTTATTATTCCTTAATTGTCTAATCTCATTTCCAAATGTGCTGAGAACTTCCGAGCTGAGGATACCTTTGGAAGAAGGCAGCCAGCACTTTTGAAATTCTGGACAAATGTATTTAGGTGCTTTAAGATGGACATGGAAGCCTAATTTTAGACCCTCATCCATGAAATTCATTGGCTGTAGTTTTCATAGACTAAATGAATAGTATTGCAAAGGTGTGAATGAAATTAGTGCCCAAAACTCACCATTCTTTTAGTTCAGGAAGCATCAAATTATCTGACCTCAGCCCATGTCAGTAAAATAATGGCTGTAAAATAGATGAGTGTCCACTTTTATGCAACTTACAGGGAATGAATTTCTCCCCCGTGCAGACAGCCGGCGACAAGATCCGTGCGTCAATTATGTCCCCATTTTGAGTTAAGTAGAGCTTCAATGAGGCATCAGCTTGGTGCCAGCCTTTATCACAGGGTGAATTCCCTCCAGAGGTTATTCCTGGGTAAACGACCCACGGACGTGGCTTCTATTTGTGATTCCATCTCTCACTCTTTAGACCAGTGGTTCTCAACTCGTTTCAGTCCACAGACCACCAGGCCAATCAAAAAATTTTCGTGGACCACCTCCTTTTTGAGACATGATAAAAAAGAGAAGGCAACGAACATTTTGGTTTGAAATTTATTTCTTACTAACAGATTTTTATTTCTCACTAACAGCCTGCCCACGCTGTGTGACTTTGGACAATGTTCCTGTGGACCACCGGAAAAGTCACCATGGACCACCAGTTGAGAACCACAGCTTTAGAGTTTGGGGTGCAATACACTTCGTGCATCTACAGCTGAATGTGAAGGGCCTGTTCGAGGCAATGGGCCGTGAAGAGAAACAATAGGCATTAGTAGAAGTTTATCTTCCCGCTAGTGAGCCTTCCTGAGACCACATCAGACAACCTCTGGACGATGGTTGCAATGACTCTAAAGCATGTGACCAGAACACATGATATTAAGCTCCATTTTCGTACCTCCCTTTTCCCACAAATTGGTCTGGAAACTCACTACAGATCAAAGAGTTCCCGCCATCCAGAAAGGTTGTAATGATGTCCTTCCTCACATTTCATGCTGTATCTTATCCAAGCTGTCTTCCTCTCCGCCTGCATGAGAATATTATAATTCTCGTAATGATTATAATAATCGTGCTCGCTGTCTCTGGGCTTGACAGCTGGGGTTGGATGGGCCATCTGGGGTACACCTGGGCCCAAATAACCCAAAAAAGAAGGCCTTCGGGTCTTGAAAAACAGCAGTGTGGACACTGCCGCTCTGACTGTCAAACCCACTCAACTTGTGAGGCCTGAACATCTGAGCTGCTGCTGCTCATGCTGTCACATCCATGTTGTTGTCTTTCCTCAAACCCTCCTAGGGCTAGTCTGTGTACCTGGGCTGGAAAGCTCACTCCAGCATCAACGTAGACGTATTAAGGGTACGTCTACACAGCACCCTAAACTTGAAATAAGATCCACAATTTGCGCTTATTTCAAGTGCATTTCAAAATAGAGCATTTCAAAATTTGGTGCATCTACACAGTACCAAATTTTGAAATAACACACTATTTCGAGACATCCCTTAACCCTCCTGGAACGAGGGTTACTGGGATGCCCAAAATAGTGCATCTGCAATTTCGAGACTTATCTTGAAATAGCAGGCACGTTCAAAAGACACGGGGTAGCTATTTTTGGATACTGTCTGGTATCCCAGAATACCATCACGGTGTAGACGTACCCAAAGAGAGCAGATCTCAGCCAAAACGGAAGCCTGTTGAAAATCCCACTCATCATCTTTGCTTCCCTTTTCTCCCTCTTTGGGCTTCGGGCTCTCTAGCCCCACAACCGCCAGGCTGCTTCCGTGTTGTGAAATGTCAGAATTCTTTAAACAACACGGAGGAGACCTGCTTCCTTGTTCTCCAGAGTAACATTCACCGGCAGTGACTTTGCAGGAGGAATTAAGTTTCAGAATGGAATCCAGAATTGGACTTTCTATCGGGTTTAATACTTTGATTTATAGTCTCATTAGCAGAGAAGAATGGCTCCTATTAAAGCCATTACAGATAATTTTAGCAATAATATCAAAAGATATGAGGAGGTGTAATCATAGTCCTAGTGATAAAAATTAATAACCATTCATTATTTTAATCATATAGATCATAGAAATGAATTATCAGAAAATAAACAAGGCTTTGATTTGCTACAAATTTAAAATCCTGGCCAAAAAATAATAATAAGAGCATTGTAAATTATTGGTTGTCCACTGAAGGCTTAATATTGCATTTTTTTGCAGATGCGAATTAAAATATTCTGTTCAGAGGGCAGTTCGGCCTTGAGGCAGGGAACAGATGAGGGATGCAAAATGTTTCACGTTCTGTACTGTGGGTGTGGGGGGGGCGGGGGTGTTAATTTTTTCTCATGGCAGGACCATTTCAGGCTCTTTTTCTTCTAGCCCACCCCACCTTCATCCCTACCTCCTCCATTTATCGGCATGAAAAGAATACGACAGCAAAGCCCCTTTGCTTGAGAAGCCCTGTTACAATAAACAGGGTAGTGACCCAGGGTCTATTCCTGGCTTGACCACGATTGTTCGGTGTGACTTCAGATATCTCTCTACTTTTTTCCCTTCCGGCCATTTGCCTCTGCATGTAGCTAACCATCACTTCGCAACGGGTGTGTTTACACAGTTAAGACCACAACACTTACTGCTCCCTGGTTCAAATCCACTCAAGGGGAGAGTAAGAGGGTCAGCTGCCTTCAGAGAACCCCCTATGTTGTGGCCAGAGGGGGCTGTGAAGCCCCTTTCCCTTATCAGGGCCCTTTAAGACCACCACAGCTCATAGATGAGGTCCCATTGACTTCCTGGCTCATTAGGCCCCAACCCTCATTCAGTCCCGCTCCCCCTCAGAGATGATTTTGGACTAGCTCTTTGAAGGCAGAAGACAAACAAGGTCTTCAGCCATGATTCCTCTGGGCACAGCCCCTCTTCCCGAGAATGGGTCCGTTGGTCTGTCTACTTCCCTGGACCACCTGCCTGGAGCTCATCTGTCACCACTGACTTGGGTGCCTTCCTGCTGCAGGGTTAGGCCTTTCCTCCAAACTCTACTTTGGACATTGGAATTAAATAGCAACAAAACAGACAATATATTAACGACCGGACTAAAAATCCCTTCTCTTCTTAATGACTCATTGGTAAGTCTCTCATGATTTCATAATGTCATTATTTCTACTTTTATCATGAAGTCTTTCAGGATAGCCTGGTCTTGAATTATTTTACATACACACACACACACAAGCATGGGACGGAAGGGCTAGAGAATGACAAACACCTTCCCATGTGCCTTCATCCATCATGAGCAAGCAAAAAGCAGCACAATCCCGTTTTTTGTTCCGTTGAAGGTCACCTTTAAGTTAAAAAATCTCTTTGATATTTAGCGAAATTGACAAGGGACGCCACTAAAATCACATGACTGGCACAGGGATTTAAGTCAAAGTCGAAATAGGTGCAAAGGCTGTCTTGGCTGTCGCTCGCTTTGTCATGTGAAATGAATTTCATGTTTGAATTGTAAACTGTCTGGTGAGTTACAAAAAATAACCAGTGCGTTCCATCTTTGGAAATATTTGCTCTTTCTGAAACTCCAAAAGCAGCAGTGTCACTACAGTTTGTAATTATTCTCTATCAAATCGGAAATTAAAAACAAAAAGTTTCGCAGCCTTAACCTTTAAGAAGGATATATCCATCCTCTCTCCAAATATAATTCTTGGAAAGCGAGTAGTTTAGCGTAAACAGAATGGCAACAGTCTCACACAGAACACATTCTAGCGCTTCCCCTGCTGGTAAATTTCAACGTCCAACACACCTGTTTGACAACACAGTGACGGGTTATAATGTGCAGACTTCGACATACAGATTTGAATAGCCCTACAAGTCTCAACTCCTCGCATAATAAGATTTAGCTCAGTGTGAAGACTGTTGTCAAAGCCGGGATTCTGATCCCCAATATTAAAAGGAGATTTGCTTTTAGCAATGCTGAGATTCACCATAGAAAAGCTGATTGCAAAAAAACACCTGACTGGCTGTGCTAATAAGCTATGCAACGTGTGACGAGAAAAGCAGTTTCCACCTATGGTCTAATTATCCACTGCTTAAAAACACCATCCTGCCAGCGTTTTAGGATTAATGTTTAAAACAGACCAATGAGCAATAATAATTTTAAGTGTTCATGTAGTCTTCTTTGCACAGCAGATTAAACTATTAGTTGTGTAAGAAATGCGAAGACATAACTTAAGAAAGCATAAGTCTGGGCATAGACGCGCCTCCATTTCTCCCTCTTTGAATGGGATGGAGGCGCACCTATTAAAAAAGGGATTTTAAGATTTCAAAAGTGACCCAACATTTCTATGGCATGATCATCTTCTACACCCATTGGGTGGGAGTGTCCGAATTGCTCAGTGCTGGTCTAACTTTGCTCCCGGTGAGCGAGTTTTACCATTGATTTCAATTGGGTGAGCTAAGCTAAAGCCAAGCGCGAAGAAATTGCCTCCTTTAGAAAACCCTACTGTGATAGTAGGATAGGGAGCCATCAAGGTAGGACTCACTGCAGTGGAGACCAAGGCAAATCATGCTCAATGAGTATCAGCAAGTCCGGGCTATACCCCACCAGGACAAGGGTTCTATCCTCACCAGATGATGTGATGTGGCTGCCCTTGGCTAGAATGATTTTTGTCATTTAATTCAAATGCTCCCTGTTGTATTCACACACATTATAATTGTCTGGAGTTACATCTTGTAGAGTTTTGCCCTTGATTTTTGCAACAGTTTATGAACTGGAAGGAAGATCACAACAGATTCCACACCGTTATATTTCTCGAAGAACATCAGAACGGCCACACTGGGTCAGACCAAAGGTCCATCTAGCCCAGTGTCCTGTCTGCCGACAGTGGCCAATGCCAGATACCACAAAGGGAATGAACAAAAACAGGGAATCACCAAGTGATCCAACCCCTCTGTTGCCTATTCTGGGCTTCTGACAAACAGAAACCAGGGACACCATCCCTACACATCCTACTAATAAAGTCTTGGAGGGATAGTCTTGTTAGTGTGTAACTTAAAAAAACAACAACGAGTGATCCTGTAGCACCTTAGGGCGTGTCTAGACTACACCTCTCTGTTGACAGAGGGATGCACATCAAAATTGCTAATGAAGCAGGGATTTAAAAGAAACCCTTTTTCGACAGATCCTGTATTCCTCAAAAAATGAGGTTTACAGGATCTGTCGAAAAAGGGTTTATTTTCGATAGATCCGCGTCTAGACTGCCGCTTTTTGTCGACAAAGCTCCGTGTCGAAAAAAGCGGCGGCCATGTTTATGCTAATGAAGCACAGGATATTTAAATCTCTGCTTCATTAGCAATTTCAATGTGTTTGATTTGCATCCCTCTGTCAACAGAGGGATGCAGTCTAGATGTAGTCTTAGAGACTAACCAAAAATATGGATATAGTAGCATGAGTTTTTGTGGTCACAATCCACTTTGGTGGACATATCCTCCATGAATTTATCTAATACTTTTTTGAACCCTTATAGAGTCTTGGGACATTACAACATCTCCATGATTATAAAAAAGTGTTCAAATACTCCTTTTATAGCTTTGGACATCACAGGTTGACTCTGTGAAGAAATACTTCCTTTTATTTCGAACCAGTTACCTATTAAATTCATTGGGTGACCCCCGAGTTCTTGTGTTATGTGGTGGAGTATATAACTCTTCTTTATTCACATTTCCCATCCCTGTCATGATTTTAAAGACCTCTAACATATCCCTCTTTTAGTTGCCTCTTTTCCAAGCTGGCAAGTTCCAGGCTTGTTTCTCTCTCTTCATATGGCCGACATTCCAAACCCCTCATCGTTTTTGTTGCCCTTGTCTGAACTTTTTCCAATGCCAAGAGATCTTTTTGTTAGAATTGAGGTCACCACATCTGCACTCAGTATTCAAGATGTGGGCGTAGCATGGGCTTATATAGAGGCAATAAGATATTATCTGTCTTAGTCTCTATCCCTTTCTTAATGATTTGACTCGCAGTGCACATTGAATGGATGTTTTCAGAGAACGATCCACAAAGACTCTGAAATCTCTCTCATGAGTGGGAACAGCTAATCTACTTTCATTGACCTCTGCATGAGAAGGGTAGTGTAATTGTTAAGATAATTGAGTTGGCCTCACAAGAGCTGTGTTCAGTTCCCCAGTCTGCCAGAATTTCTACTTGGGAATCCTAGTGATTTTCCTAGTATTCAGTTATATCTAATGGGGGTCTGAAGATAATGGGAATGGTGCCATTACTTGTCTCCAAGGGCCTGAGACATTCTGTCAGGTGCTGTGCAAATATCAAACAAAGGAAATAATTTCCCACCCGCTTACCATGATTGTGAGTCACTCAGGATATGGCTAGGCTGCGGGGGGGGGATTCGGGATATCCCGAAAAAACTCCACTGCATCCGGGGAATGCATTTGTTCTTCCGTTTTTTGTTGGGTTTTTTTGCAGAAGAGCAAACGGGCTCTTTCGGAAGCCCCTATATTCTTCATTCCACGAGGAAGAAGTGGGCTTTTGAAAGAGAGGGGTGGGGTTCCAAAATTTGGCCCAGTCTAGACAGGCCATATTTCGGAAAAGCCTCTTCCAATAAAAGTATCAGAAAAAGATACGCAAAATGCAAAGTGCATTTTGCGTATCTTTTTCTGATAGATCCTCGCAGTCTAGCCATACCCTCAGTTGGCTACCTATGGGGGCGAGACGACCTAGACTAGACCATGTAAGAGCCTAGACTAGATTATGAACAAATTGGGGGGGGGGACATTTTTGCTGAAATTTCAGCCTCTTCAAAAGTGGTTTTCAGTCCAGATTTAGTCCTTTTGTTTGTTTGTTTTCTGAATTTGCTGCAAGGTTGGGTTTTTTTCTGTTGGGTTATTTGTTTTCAAAATCTGAAATGTTCCCAAATGCCTTTTTTAAATTAAATCCCTCCTCAAAACTGTTGGGCCTGGAGATTCAACAGCCCCTTCCACCACCACATATAGACAGTGGAGACCTGTAGCACTTTTGACTATGTCTACACTGGCAGCTTCTTGCGCATGAACTCTTTTGCGGAAGAGTTCTTGTGCAAAAACTCTTCCACAAGACAGCGTCTACACTGGCATGTGTTTTTGCACAAGAGCTGTGCTTTTTGCGCAAGAGCATCCATGGCAGTGTAGATGTTCTCTTCTGCAAGAAAGCTCTGATGGCCATTTTAACCATAGGGGCTTCTTGCGCGCGAGAAATTCATGTTGCCTGTCTACACTGGCCTCTTCTGGAAGAACTCTTGCGCAAGAGGGCTTATTCCTCATGGGGAGAGGAATAACTCTTCCAGAAGAAGCCCTGTTTTACAACGCTGTACTGTAAATTTACTTCTGGAAGAACGCTTGTGCAGTGTAGACAGCTGGCAAGTTTTTGCGGAAGAACGGCTGTTCTTCCACAAGAAGCTGCCAGTGTAGACGTAGCCTTTGTGTCTACGACCAGACTGTACAGCTTTACTCCTACAGGCACCTCAGAGCTCCATAGGGTAGTCGCAGATCAGGGGGAAAACAAGATTAATCATGGGCAACCAGATGACAGCCACCAGTCCGTGACTGAGCAGTGTCCCCTCCTGACCTCAGGTCTAATCTTTAGCCAGCGTTGGCCAATGACAACTTCAATCCATGACAAAGTACTAAAAAATGGGAGCATTCTCAGGAGATACAGTCATCTTACCCCTAAAGAAACATCTCAGTTTGCCTCAGAGGCCACCAAGGCTAGATTACCCCTGGTGTTAATATATTCTGTAGGAATCACCTCTTAACTTGTGAGTTGCCCAATTTTAAGTCAGCAGGACTAGTAGTGTGCTTGCCCTCATGCGCCAATGCTTGGCTGGGGAAATCCAGAATCCTCGCTACTTTGCAGCAGGAAAGTCCAACCACGTGCAGCATTTGCAACACACTTGGGTAGCCCGCCATGAGAGTAGCTACCAGATGTGGCACAGAGAGATGACTAGTGAGAGAAACGGCTCCTTCATATCTCAGTCCACTACCATGTGAGATTGCTCAAATTAAAGTATCTCTTTGGATAATAGCAGTGCAGTGAATTAGCCTGCCTGGTTTAAAATGATAGTGAAATAATGAAGTCATCCATTCTGGGCTCTAAAGGTGAAGAAACAATTAAAATAATTGCTGGATTTCTATTTTGTACTGAATACTTCAGAAGCATCAGGTTGTGTTAATCTCCACTTCTGTAACGATTTACTCTAAAGACTGATATTGCAGGTGTCTGTTTGTTAGAAACGAAGGTAGATAAATATTGAATAGGAAATTTGAATACCATTTATCCTTTAATATTTTAAAAAACATGTGCCTGTTTTTATCCCTTTTGAAGAATCCAAGTTAGGATCTATATTTATCTCTGCTCCTCCTTGTGCAGACAAAGACATGAACAGTTTACTACCTCATTTGAGGGTGAAATGTGCTAGTTTTACCAATTAGCTTCTGGGTGGTTTTTTTTTTCAGTCTGCTTTAAAACCTGTTCATGATTTCCCCGTGTGCTACATGGCAGAAGACTTTTGTCACTCAACACTTTTTCAAGGGAGGTGGTTTGGAATGGGCACAGACAAGCATTTCCCAATTAAAACCAGTTTCCTGGATCTGGAGACTGGGAAAGACACTAAGATCTAGAGAAATGTCCAGAAAATGTTTAGAAATCAGGACAGAGTCACAGGAATGTGATGGGTCGGATGCTGACCTCTTACATGGCAATAAACACTGAAGTCAAGGTCATACTGTAGCACATGGGCATCTAGGATATGTCTACGCTGCAACACTATTTCAGGATACTGGAGTATCCCAAAATATCTATCCCACATCTTCACAGAAAGCCTGCTATTCCGACGTCCCTGTAAACCTCATTCTACGAGGAGTAAGGGACGTTATGGAATAGCGCTTTATTTAGAAATTTGGTGCTGCATAGACAGCGCCAAATGACAAAATAAGCTATTTCAAAATAGCATCAAAATAAGATATGCAATTTGCATAGCTCAAATTGCATATCTTATTTTGAGTTATAGTGCAGTGTTAACACACCTTTAGGGTACGGCTAGACTGCCAGGATCTATCGGAAAAAGATACACAAAATGCACTCTGCATTTTGCATATCTTTTTCCGATACTTTTGTCGGAAGAGGCTTTTCTGAAATTTGGCCCGTCTAGACTGGGCCAAATTTCAGAAAAAAACCCTCTTTCGAAAGTCCCCTTCTTCCTTGTGGAACAAGGAATACAGGGCTTTCCAAAAGAGTGCATTTGCTCTTCCGCAAAAAAAAGCGGAAGAGCAAACACGTTCTCTGGACGCGGCGGAGTTTTTTTCCGGGATATCCCGAAACCCCCCTGCAGTCTAGCATATCCTTAGAGATTTATCTTTTGAGGACACTCCTACAGATTTTCAAGAGAACTTAGCATTTGCAGTATGGTTTTCCAGATTGCCAAAGATCCCAAGTCATACTTTCAGAAATACTTTAGGCCACATTTTTAGAGTTGTGTGTATATCTAAAAATGCAGATGAGTGCCTAGTGAGATTTTCAAAAGTTCCAAAGCAACTAACTCCCCTTGAAGACAAAATGAGCTACTGCCTGGACACTTATGAATATGTCAGTAAGCACTTTCATACATCTGTTGGTATCTAAGTACATTTAAAATGTCAGCTTTAGAAGCGTAAGTGTCTAACCTCTTTTGAAAATGAGACTTTGGCACTTCTGAAAGTTTGACCCCATTTTTGGTTGACATTTTTACTGAAAACCTTTTTTTTTTTTTTGGTTCAACAGAAATTGGTTCTGAGGTTTGACCATAACAACTAAAAAAAAAATCATGAAAACATATAGATTAAAGGAACATTGTGGAAACTTTCTTCAGGAAACAAAACATGTTACTGGCTGTACTCAGCACCTGGAATTTCCCGTGAAGAACAAAGGGAAGGGGAAATTCTGCCCTTTTCACTTATGTGTCCTAACTGGAGGAGCTCATCTCTTAAAAACCTGGCCTTGACTTTCAAAGCCTGCAACCGCGATACAGTGCAAGCAGCGACCTGTTTCACAGTGGTCCAACCCAGGGTTTCCACAGACCCTATGCAGCAAGGCGAATGCACGGGGAGTGAGTTTCTGTCTGCAAGAGTGATCTCCGGTTCCTAGGTGTCCTCAGCAGCTTCAATCAGGCCCTTTGGGTTTCTCAGAGCTGAGTCTTGTCTTCTGCCATACCACTGGCTGTGAGGCATGAGTCCCATGAGCTAAGAAAGCAGCAAGGAGCTCACACGCAAAAGCCAGGTGCATCCAGCCAAATGCTGCCAGAGAGAAAGAACAAAACAAACAGACAACTCAACTCCAAGTAAATCTGGCCCTCCATGTTGCAATAGGACTCTGCCCTTGCCTTCTGTGACCACCAGTTCCAGATCATGTTTCTTTACAAATATTCTGTATCTCCTCCCATGTTTACACCAGTGATGCCCTTTCTTTCAACCACGTATCCACAGGAATAATTGTAATGCCACAAGGAGTCCAATTGTCACCAGTGAAACTCATCACCCAAGGAAAGCTCCTCATGTTCTTAACGACTGGTCAGCTCAGGCTCTTAGGGTGGAGGTAGTTCAAGTTAGCTCCTTGTCTTTGGGCTCATGATGCTTCACAATCGCATCCCGAGTTACGAGCAGCAACACCTCCCTATTCAGGAGATACTTTGGGTTGGATGCTCCAAAGGAGTTAGGGGTCCAACTTCTAAATTAGGCAACTAGCTCCATCAAGCAGTCAGTCGTTTGTGGATAGATAAACGAAACTGCAAATGCTTCCATAACATAAGAATGAGGGGGTCACCAAATGACATGAATAAATAGCAGGTTTAAAACAAACAAATGGACGTTTTTCTTCATGCGGCACACGGTCAACCTGTGGAACTCCTTGCCAGAGGATGTTGTGAAGACCAGACTATAACAGGATTCAGAAAAGAACTAGATAAATTCATGGAGGTTAGGCTCGTCAATAATTATTAGCCTACATGGGTAGGAATGCTGTCCCTGGCCTCTGTTTGTCAGAGGCTGGAAATGGGTGACAGGGGAGGGATCACTTGATGATTCCCTGTTGTGTTCACTCCTTCTGGGGCACCGAGCATTGGCCACTGTGGGCAGACAGGACACTGGGCTGGATGGACCTTTGGTCTGACCCAGTACGGCTGTTCTTATGTTTTTACGAGAGCGTCATTGACTTGGTTTTGTCAGTCAGTACTCGCTCCTCTGCATGCACACGGCGGGATGGGCTTAAGAGAGGAGAGGTTTAGTGGGTCAGGACCTTGGGGTGGATCATGGGCAGAGCAAGGGCAGGTGCCAGGGTACATAGAACCATAGAATCATAGAATCCCAGGACGGGCAGAGACCTCAGGAGTCACCGAGTCCAACCCCCTGCCCAAAGCAGGACCAACCCCAACTGATTAATGATGAATCTTACCTCATGAGTGCCAAGCACCCCCTGATTTTTTTAGTAGGCCCATGCACCCTGTAGCCCCCTCAGAGGTAGCAACCATGGTTACCTCAGTGCTTGCTTGCAGCACTGCGGAGCCCCTACGTTTAATTACGGCATGCTACATTTTCTGGCAGAGAAGTCAACAAAAACACCCTCCAGTATTTTTAGTCACCCTTTAATTAATTCACAGGTGCAGCTCCATTTACACCGCGGCGCTGCAGTGTGGCAGGAGCAGCAGGAAAGAATATTAGCTTTCCCTCACGACAGCTGCTCCGCTTTCCCTAGCTGCAGCAGCCAAAGAGGCCGGCTTTAAAACTGCCACCCCCCACACGCCACGGCCTTGGTGTGTGAACGCCAAGTGGGTGATAAAGTAACCCCCCTGTTGATTTCTTTGTTTTGTTTACGATTGAAATGTCCGCCTAATAGCCCATTACAGGGCACACCCCTGTCTAGACCAAAATCCCATTCTTGGCTTGTCACTCACCTCTCTGGCCTCCCGAGGCTGAAGGGACTTAATTGTGCTTGAGTCAGTCATGACACGGTTGTTTCTCAATTCCTTTGATGAAAGCCTGGCATTGTGTTATGTCCCTAAGGCTCTGCCCACCCTCTTAGTTACTGTCACTTGCAGCAGAAAGATTTTCAGCGGAAGACGTACAGCGAATGAGGCCAAAACTATTGAACGAACAATGTGGGTGAGAACCGTGTCATCTAACAAGACTGCTGGTCCATGTCGACTGCACATGTAAAACGAGCACTTCTTCTTCTGGCCTCGCTATAAAAGATACCAATTAAATAAATGTCAGCGCCTACCTGGGATCCGTTGTCAATCCTAGATGAGCTATGTAAGAAAGGGTCCCATAATTACTTCTCAAGTGGGCACACGGATGTCAGAGCTTGTCACGGGTCCTGAACAACTCAGGAGGCAAAAGAACTTTGGAGCAAATTGCGGAAAGAACTTGGCCCACTTGAAAGAGACGATTTTTGGAAGTCCTCAGCAGCCCACTGACAACAATGCACAGGGCACGCCTGAAAATCCAGATATTACATGTGAACGGTTGTGGTTTTTTGATACATAAAGAGCAAAACCATGTACGTACAGTGTGAATGGACTTTAGGAGAGCTGGGTGCTATTCCTAGCCCTGCTGGGTAACCTTGGTCATGTCACTTCACCTCTCGGTGCCAGTTTTTCCGTCTGTAAAGTGGGGATAAAGAGACTGAACTCAATGCAAAAAGCTTTGAGGCCTAGTGATGAGAAGACCTGCATAAGAGCTAGGGATTATTACGTAACATTCTTTTGCTGAAGAAAAGATCAAAAGCAAAGACTTTCTGGTCCATCCCCAAGAGGTTTAGGGCCCAGCCCTGCCCCATTTGGGTGACACAATTACAAATTGCTCCAGTATCACAGTTCACAGAGGGGGAGACATGTTAGTCTGCATCTGTAAAAACAACAAGGAGTCCCGTGACACCTTAAAGACTAAGGGTACGTCTACACTAGCCCCCTAGTTCGATCTAGGGAGGCTAATGAGGGCAACCGAAATTGCTAATGAAGCACAGGATTTAAATATCCCACGCTTGATTAGCATATTCCCGGCCGGTCGCCATTTTGGAAACTGAGGTTTAACTGTTAATTCGAACTAAGGGGTTTATCTCGGAATCGCGCTTCTCTGCCGTGTGTAGTCACGGGCAGTTACTTCGGGCTAGTCAGTTTCCAAAATGGCGACCAGCCGGGAATATGCTAATCAAGCGCGGGATATGTAAATCCTGCGCTTCATTAGCAATTTCGGTCACGCTCATTAGCCTCCCTAGTTCGAACTAGGGGGCTAGTGTAGACGTACCCTAACAGATTTATGTGGGTGTAAGCTTTCATGGGTCAAACCCACTTCATCAGATGCATTGGATGATGTTTTACCCACAAAAGCTCATGCCCAAATAAAACTGTTAGTCTTTAAGGCTCCACAGAGCTCCTCGTTTCCCTCCTCCCCTCCCCGATATCATAGGGACCTTGTAGAACTGAGGTAGGTACATCCTTTGAGAGTCAGGATGCTAATCTAAAATTTGGGAGGCCTACAATCAGATTCTGGTTCTACCCAAGACTCCCTGTATGAGCTAGAGCCAGCTCTTCAGTGATTCTTGTCCTCAACAACCCAACAACGACAGTGCTGCCCTGCCTCACAGGTTGAGCTGAGAGCAACTGCTTCCAGGGTTGTGAGGTGTAATGGAGACCAAAAGAAGAACCTCAGCGAGATCAAAGCTGGTATCTCCTGAGAGATACTGACATCAGTAGGAACTCTGGCTGCTCTGTAGAAGGCTCAGGGCGGTCCTGGCTTCCATCTCTAGTTCTTAAAGGATAGCCATATCATGGCCCGTATTTTCACAGAGGGGAAACTGAGGCACAGGGCTATTAAAGTCCCTTGCCCAAGCTCACCACCACCACCCACCCGAACAAATGGCGAAGCTGAAACTGGAAGTCTGGTCTTGCATGTGTCACGTGAGTGCTGTAACCCACTAGGGCACATTGCCTCCTGAGTTCATCATCCCCTTACTCTAGTCTGAATGATGGAGTGAATGACTCAAGGGTACATATGGGCGACAGAACTTTTCAACTCCAGGTTAGTGTTTTCAAAGTAAACCAGGTCGGTCATGATGGACAGTCATTGTTGCCTGACACCAGTTGAGAAGTCACGATGAGAGCCAGTGATCTCAACTCAGTAGCTTTCCAAAAGGAACTAGTAAGCTCATCCTATTTCCTGGTGAAGGTAGAGGAGTCAAGGTGGATGGTAGCACACAACCAAGTATCTTATGCCATTTTCCACCCTACCTCCATCCCAGCGTCTACACACCAGGGCTATGTCTACACTGTCTGGTTCTTGCGCAAGAATGGCTGTGGACTGTAGAGCGTCCACACTGCCCACCCGCTCTTGCGCAAGAAGATTTACAGTACGGCGTGGTAAGAGAGGGCTTCTTGCGCAAGAGCTATGCTCTTTTTTAACAGGTGTAAGCCGTCTTGCTCAGGGGCTCTTGCGCAAGAGGGCAGTGTGGACGCTCGGCAGGAGTTTCTTGCGCAAGAAAGCCCTATGGCTAAAATGGCCATCGGAACGTTCTTGCGCAAGAGAGCGTCCACACTGCCATGGATGCTCTTGTGCAAAAGCACAGGTCACACATGGCAGTGTGGACGTTTTCTTGTGCAAGACTTCTTGCACAAGAACACTTGCGCAAGATATTCTTGCACAAGAAGCCGCCAGTGTAGATATAGCCCAGGTTTCCACATGCTACAAAGAAGGCAAGGGAAATCATACTTTGCCTTAGAGCTTGGAGTTGCTATTCAAAATGTAAGTGCCAATGGGGGAGTAACCAACCCTAACAAGGAATTTGGATTGAACTAGGCTAATAATTTCTGCCAAAAAATAATTTTGAAAGAGCGGAAGGGCTTCACTTTTAGATTTGGGGGTCTAGTAAATTAAATGCTAGAAGATCGACCTCACCAGGGTCGATCTTCTCATAAGTGTAGACATGCCCCCACAAAGGTGGAGCCCAGAGGCAAAATCTACAACCTTGGCAAGAATCCATAAATCCTGAGGGCTCTGTCCCTGGGGCTGGCCAGAAGGTAGACAAAAGCCTGCTGAAAGCAAAAGAAATCCTGAAATGCAACCCACAACCGCCACAGAACTCAACAAAGACACAAGAACGGGGAACGGCAAAGAAGAGCTACACCCAAACACTCGCACAATCCTCAAGAGAAAACAGGCACAGCGCACGTGGCTTTCAAGTCACTCAACAATAATGGTGTGTGTCATTCCCACTTTAGGTGGCCACTGCCTGTCAACAGCCTGGTTTCCCAAAATTGCTGACAAACTTTGTCTTCATTTCCATTTTGTGGGGGCATTGAGATCCATATGGTTTTGACCTCCTTTTCACGGAGGCTTTTAAATCATCTAGAAATTTGGTTTTTTCATACCGATTTCTCTTCTTGGCGAAGTCCTTTGAAATGCTGATTCAACTATTGTATGTCCCATGACTTCCAAGTGACAATTACTTTTCGTTGATGATTTTTCCCCCGGGTCCGATAAGCAAGAACTAGCTGGGACTCAGTGAGTATTTCAACTCAGATCACAGACAGAGAGTTATTTTCAGTCCTTGTGATGAGCGAGCAGGAATGATTGTCATGTTTAGATTGCTGTGATTGCTTTGGGGCAGGGGTTTTTTTTTTCCGGTTTCACTGCAGCACCATGTCAGTAGCAAACATAGCATGGAAAGAAAATGAAAATGTGCACAGGAGATAAGACAGAGAACTGAACGTGAGGGTGGTGACACCAGTATTAATCAGGGACGGTTGATGGATTCAAGTTGGGAAAAGAAGTGAGAACTTCTCACCTCCCAGGAAAAGTTACCCAGTGTGTAGCACCAAACTCACACTGGATCTCATCTCTGCCTCTGAAGAGTCTGCAAATCTTTATCTCCCCTGATTTTTACTCCTCACTTCACCACGGAGAACACAAGCATCAAATTAAACCAAGAATGGCTCCTTACCTGGTGCTGACACTCAGATTTGCTATTCAGGGAAAATTTTCAGGACAGTTTCATAGATGCAAGCCAGATCTATACTACAGGTTGAACCTTTCTAGTCTGACACCCTGCGGCTGAACCAGAGAATGTGCTGAACCACAGGAGGTAAATATTGTCTAGCAGCATTACCAACACTGCCACTGCTTTCTGGGCGCGTAGAAGACATTTAGGGGTAAACGAGAGCTAAGTAACAGCCCAGAACACTGAGAGCCAGGACAGGTGGCTGTAAACAAACTTTATGGGGCTTTGGAAAACTTGGCCACACCCATAAGAAGTGGACATCCAGCCAACTAAAATCATGCTGGACTACAGATATTGTACCATTAATCGTTGGAGCATTTTACACAGGTCATAAAGGGTTCTGCAGCACTGGTCATTTTTAAATCAAAACTGGGTTTTTTTTCTAAAAGATCTGTTCTAGGAATTATTTTGGGGGAGGTTCTGAGTCCCATATTATACATGAGGTAAGACTAGATGATTCCAGGGTACTTCCTGGCCTTGGAATCTATGTCAGACCCTGGAAGCAGTGTTTAGCCTCATATTATAACTAGTACACTGGTTTCCGTACTGGAATAATAGAATCATAGTATCATAGAACACTAGAACTGGGAGGGACCTCGAGAGGTCATCGAGACCAGTCCCCTGCCCTCATGGCAGGGCCAAGCACCATCTAGATCAGTGGTTCCCAAACTTTTCGGCATCACACCCCCTTTTTGAGTTTTTGAGAAACCTTCACATCCCCCCAAAAAATAGCAAAACTTGTTGAGTTAAAAAAAAAAAAATTAGCCTTTTAAGAGCAGAGCAGGCATTGCCCTTTCAAGGAGGCCATTTTGTAGTCTGCCCCAGCCAGCCTGAGCGGACAGACGGACAAGGCTCTTCCTTGCGGGGGATTGATGGGGGTCTGGGTCGCCTCGTGCCCCCCCTGGAATTTCTTCACACCTTAGCGGGGTGCACCCCCCAGTTTGGGAACCCATGATCTAGATCATCCCTGACATGTGTTTGTCTAACCTTCTTTTAAATATCTCTAATGATGGAGATTCCACAACCTCCCTAGGCAATTTATTCCAGTGTTTCACCACCCTGCCGGAAAGTTTTTTCCTAATGTCCAACCTAAACCTCCCTTGCTGCAATTTAAGCCCATTGCTTCTTGTCCTATTATCAGAGGCCAAGGAGAACAATTTTTCTCCTCCTCCTTGTAACACCCTTTTAGGTACTTGAATACTGCTATTATGTCCCCTCTCAGGCTTCTCTTTTCTAAACCAAGCAAACCCAGTTCTTTCAGTCTTCCCTTATAAGTCATGTCTTCTAGACCTCTCATCATTCTTGTTGCTCTTGTCTGGACCTTCACCAATTTCTCCACATCTTTCTTGAAATGTGGGGCCCAGAACTGGACACAATACACCAGTTGACACCTAATCAGTGCACAATAGAGTGGAAGAACAACTTCTCATGTCTTGCTTACTCCTGTTAATGCATCCCGGAATCATGTTTGCTTTTTTTTTGGCAACAGTGTCACACTGTTGACTCATATTTAGCTTGTGGTCCCCTATGACCGGTAGAATCCTTTCAGCAGTACTCCTTCCTAGACAGTCGCTTCCCATGCTGTATGGAAGAATGACCCTATATTTTCACCCAGCCTTCGACATGACTCCAACACTTTTGAGTTTTTTTTTATCAACTGAGAGGATGCTGTAGAGACTTTGGACTTTTGCTAATCTCTCCTTATTTCACCCAGTCAACTCAAATCTTTCTTCAGCTTGCTGGGGGAGGGAAAACCAAAGAAACACAATCCTCCTCCAGTTAACATAGGTGCAATTTATCTATTGAACTTCTCCTAGGAAATGTTAGACACACGAAAAACACAAGAAACTTCATATATATTCATCAGCAAAGAAGTCAATCATCATACCTGATCTGAAGCATAGTACATTATTTTTACAGGGGCAATAGTGACTTCGCATTAATGATATTTCACTAGCTGCTTTGACTGATCTTTTCCTTGGCCAAGTATAATTTGTGTTTTTCTATTTTATATCCTGCCTATCATTTGCCCCCCCAAAATGCAGACGGAATTTACATAATAGAATTCTGCTTGGTGGTATTGGACAGTTTTCCAGGTAATCAGCTCTTTCATTGCTTTGCATCTCATTAGAATAAAGCCGTTAGTGTGACAAGTGAAATATGGCTTTGCCTTACCACAAGGTAGTTGCAGGAAGAATTATGGCATAGGTAGGAGGTAGTTTGGATTCATATTTGAATCCAACCATCACCTCTGAAAAAAAAAGTGTCCTGTCAGCTTGGTTCAGAAATCCGGTTTATTTGTCAATTGCTTATAAATCTATTTTATAATGACAACTTAGTCTGGATTATAAATCCCCTTTAGTGCAGAGCAAAACTCATTGCTTTCACTGCCCTCTTTTATTTTATTTTTCATAACACAGTTCACTTTAATAGCTTATGGCTGGGAATTTCAAAGCAGTTTCAGAAAGTTATGGGAAAAGGTTCAAAAGCTGCAAAGAAACTCAGGCACCTATGCCTCAATCACGGGGAGCCAAAAGAATTGCCAGGCCCCTGGGCAAGGTGTAGGAGGGGGGAGCCCCAAGCTCCTAGAAGGGGCGGGGCCTCAGGCAGAAGGGGTGGGGCCTCTGGGAGAAAGGGCATTTTTGATGCTCTGTGCAAAGATATTTTTTTCGTTGTAAGTTATGCTCAGAGGACTCACTGCCAACATTTCCATGCATCAACGAGTTTCACATAACGCAACCCTGGGCACTTATAGTCCATATTTTTTGCCAATGACAAAAGGTAGTTGTTATGAATGTATTAAGACAAAAGCAACACAAGGCTGGTTCCTTGAACTATCTCATCTTCTGCCCATTCTGTGTAAAATATTTATAATACCCAGTGAGGCCTCATTATTTTTCAGAACGTTCTTTTCACCCGGTAGCAACATGGAGCCCCAGTGCATATCTTTATTGCATTAGGCCGTTGTGTACATTGGAACCCCATTAGCAAATGCTACACTGAATGCCGTCTCACCACAAGGAACTCCTCCAGAGAGGGATCCATATATTAGACACAATCTTTTGCTTTGGCACTTTGCCGTGTTTCAGTTGGTATGGTTTTTCTGGTCTTTGATTTTTCTTTTCCCCGATGAAAGCTGAACGGAGGACCCTGCAAAGTCCAGTCCTGAGGTCTACACCGAACTCTGTTCAGCTTAGTGTCTGAGGAGAGTGTAGCTATGGGTCTGTCTACATCAGAACATAAGAATGGCCTGTGACAGACGTTCCCGCCATGCTTTAGAAAACAGACTTGCGGACACAGATATGCCGAACTTAAAGGTGCTTTGGACAAATTATCTCATGTAACCTATCAGTCTTAATGTCATAATTTGCTGGATCTGTATATCTTACTTTGGTGTATGTATCATCCTTGTGTGTAAAGTTAGAGCCATGTTTCCCAATTTTATTTGGCCATGGAACCCTTTTAAACTCAAAAGAATTTTATGAAACCCCTAATAGTCTAATATACGGAGCTGAAAAAGTAGACCACAAATAAGGAAGGATAATAATAAACAAATGCTAAACAAGGTCATGAGAGCAACATTTAGTTGAATTGCACATATTTAAAAACAAAAATCACATCTCATTAATTATTATTTTTTTAAAAAAATCATAAAACATGATTGTAATGGGATTTTCTCACACAACCCTTATTTTAACTTCACAGAACCCCAGGGTTCCATGGAACACGATTTGGGAAACCCTGAGTTAGATATATGGCATATGGAATGGTTTGTGGTTTTAAATGTGCAAAGGAAAGCCAGCAAGGGTCTTACCCTCAATATCTAGAATACCCTCTTTTGTCCTGTAAGGCTTAGCAGTGGTTGGTCTTAGATAGTCACATGTCCACCCCAGCTGGTAGGGGCAGACCAAGTAATTGTCCAGGGAAAGGTGGTATGTATAAAACAATAGGAAGCTAGGGGTTTCTTGGTCTTTGGCTGGCATGGCACACCCAAGAGGATAACTAAAGACCCCAGGGAAGGGAACTTCCCTGGTTTTGGAGCCTTAGCTGGAAGAAGAACAATTTCAGGGTGAGTTTGGCAAGAAGTTTGCACTGAGGTTTTAGTGTTAGAATTAGCTAAGTGTTTTCTGTTATTTTAAATTTGTAACCTACTTTACTCTGCCTGCTTTCAGTTATAATCACTTAAATCCTACTGCTTGTGCTTAACAAAATCACGTTTATTTACTACTAAGCCCAGTGTAAATAATTGTTACGTGGGGGAGTGATCAGTGCGTACATCTCCCCTTTCACTATTAAAGGGGGTGTACCTAAATAATTCTTTGGGGATTCTGACCCCCTTTGGGTATCCCAGGAAGCTGGACCCAAAACTGCATTTTCCTTGGACCTGAAGAGTTTCAGTGTCCGCATTACTCCTTGGGGAGGGGAGAGGGGAGACGTTGATCTCAGCTCTGTGCCTTGGATGGGGGAGACCAGGGAGCTGGCCAAACAGGGCAGGGTAATGACCAACCCCAGAGAGCAGGAAGGTGAGTGGCAGTGGCCTTGTCAGCACTCTGGAAGCACCCCTAACAGGCCATCTGTGACCTGGCCCCGTCACACGGCCCGACTGGGTCAGACCAAAGGTCCATCTAGCCCAGTGTCCTGTCAGCCGACAGTGGCCAATGCCAGATGCCCCGAGGGGTGTGAACAAAACAGGGAATCATCAAGTGATCCCTCCCCTGTCACTCATTCCCAGCCTCTGGCAAACAGAGGCTAGGGACACCGTCCCTAGTGACACCGTCCCTACCCACCCTGTCTATTAAGTATTGATGGACCTAACCTCTCATGTATCAGTGATATTCACCACAAATGCGCCCCGCTTCTGGAGGCCTTGGCAACGTACCACAAGCAAGAGAACTCAGTGTGCACACTGCCTGAACTGAGAGAGGCCGGGGAACTGAGGAGATACTCATGGGTCTCCTCCATGAGTCTTCCCCGCCATGCAATTGCACTAGTCAATTGGGCTCACTCATCGGTGACAGAAGCAAATAAAATCAGTTGTCAGCTGAGTGTATGCGCTCCCCAAAAGAGCATGGAGTTTATTCGTTCCAGCAAACAGCCCTGTTTTTGCGGGTGGAAACCTGGCTCCATTGAAGTCCATGGCAAAACTCCGGTGGATTTCAGCCTATATTTGCAGTATTATTGCCAGGAAATGCCTTGGCGTCAGAAACACTTGGGTGTAAATGAGATTTTGCATGCAGCATTTCAATTCATACATCAGAGAAATGGAAATAGATAGGCAGGGTAGACAGATGGTTAGAGAATTTAATGAATTTCTCCATTTCTAGTGCCCATTGTTGCTTGCTTGTTCTAAACTTTATAGAGCCAGAATATTTTGCACCACCCTCTTTTTTTTTTTTTTAACTTTCAATACATTTGCCAGAAATCAAGGCTTCCCTCTATGTCTCATTACGGATAATGATCTGCTACTACCTCATAACTCCCTGGAAACTTTTCTCCACAGATGAAAGAGTTGGTTCTAAAAGCATTCACATCAATAAGTGTGGAAGAAACGTTGACTTTTGACATCAGCCCAGCTGAGACCTGCCTTCCCCCCAAGGGAAATCAATCTGTACAATTATTACAATGCTAGATTGTAAAGACACAGAAGAAATACAACCATATGAAGAAATATGGGAGGCTCAAGAAGAACAAACACTGGGGATATTTTGTGTATACTACACATACAAGGGTAGTTTTCATTATCTCGAAGGAGATTCTTAAATTCCAGCTGGACTTTTAGAACTTTTTGTTCTTTTATCTCAATGGATCACCACAAAGTTATCCATTATGAATAAGTGACCTGAGTTACCTTCAAACCCCGTCTACATCCTGACGTGACCAAATGCAGATTTAACACAGCGCCGAGATGTGCCATTTTTTGATCTGCTTGGGCTGGCAGTTCTTGTGGAAATGCACTCAAAGAACAGACCACTCCTGTTTTCCAGGACACAGTGTCTTTCAAAGAGTTACCGCTTGCAGTGGAAGAATATTCAGCCATGACACAAAGGACACACAAAAATAGTGGAATGCAACAGCAAATTCCTGTCCTCTCCATGGAAGCCTGGATTAGCAGCATGGACAGTCGGTGAAGCTAGGGCTGGGAGACGCAGGCCTCCAGCCCCATCTCCAGCCCCGCCCCCTCTGCTGAGGCCCCACCCTCACCATGGGGAGGGGATGGGGTGCGCTCCCCAGACTCCCTAGCCCCAGAGCAGCAGGGAGGGAGGAAGCAATGCAGCCTGAGTGCAGAGAGGGCAGGCACTGGGGGCAGCAACACTCTGCCCCAGAATGCCTTCTACAGGCATTCTGGGGGTGAAGTGTGGACAGGGCCATGCCTGGCAGTTTGGGAGGGCAAAGCCTTCTCCTGCCTAGGCTACCAGACGCCCATGGCTAGCAGCATGATCTGAGAAACCCAGATTTTAGGATCTTTAAACCCTTATTTAGGCTCCTAAGAAAATTGCTTATTTTTCAAGATTGTTGACCATCCAGCAGTTGCCGTCGACCTCAGTGGGACCTGGTGGTTGCTGATTATTTTGGCCTTTATTGGGAATTCATGGACATATTTAAATTGATGAATGCTCTGTCTGAGATTAAAAGAATCTAGTTGGTTTAGGTAAATATCTTCTAGCAGAATTCATCAAGTCCAGTCTCCTGCCCTCATGGCAGGACCAAGCACCAGCTAGAACATCCCTGATAGATGTTTGTCCAACCTGCTCTTAAATATCTCCAATGATGGAGATTCCCCAACCTCCCCAGGCAATTTATTCCAGTTTTTCCTAATGTCCAACCTAAACCTCCCTTTCTGCAATTTAAGCCCATTGGCTGTTTGTCCTACCATCAGAGGCCAAGGAGAACAATTTTTCTCCCTCCTCCATGTAACACCCTTGTAGATACAGCTGCTCCCCGAGTTACAAATGAGTTACGGACCAAAGACTTGGCCGTAACTCGAAGTGTTCGTAACTTGGATCCCATAGAGTTACATGGAGACCGCGCTGTTCGTAAGTGCGGATCGCCGTTCGTAACTCGGATCCGCATTTACAACCGCTTTGGTCGTAAGTGCGGATGGTTGTAAGTGGAGGTGGTCGTAACTCGGGGAGCGGCTGTACTTGTAAATTGCTATCATGTCCCCTCTCAGTCTTCTCTTTTCCAAACTAAACAAGGCCAATTTCTTCAGCCTTCCCTCGTAGGTCATTCTTTCTAGACCTTTAATCATCTTTGTTGTTATTCTCTGAACCCTCTCAGTCTTCTCCAATTTCTCCACATCTTTCTTGAAATGTGGTGCCCAGAACTGGACACAATACTCCAACTGAGGCCTAATCAGTGCAGAGTAGAACGGAAGAATGACGTCTCGTGTCTTGCTCACAACACTCCTGTTAATACATCCCAGAATCAAGTTTGTTTTTTTTGCAGCAGCGTCACACTGTTGACTCATAGAGTGTGTCTAGACTACATACCTTTCCTTGAAAAAGGTATGTAAATTAGACACTTCGAAATTGCAAATAAAGCCGGGATTTAAATTTCCCGTGCTTCATTTGCATAATGGCGGCCGTGTTTTTTTTCCAAAAGGGGCTTTTCGATTGAAAAATGGCAGTTTAGACAGGGATCTTTCAAAAATAAAACCCTTTTTCAAAAGATCCTGTACTCCTCAAAAAACGAGGTTTACAGGATCTTTCGAAAAAGGGTTTTATTTTCGAAAGAGCCCCGTCTAAACTGCTGTTTTTCTATCGAAAAGCCCAGTGTCAAAAAAACCACGGCTGCCATTATGCAAATGAAGCGTGGGAAATTTAAATCCCGGCTTCATTTGCAATTTCGAAGTGTCTAATTTGTATCCCTTTTTCGAGAAAAGGGCTGTAGTCTAGACACAGCCATATTTAGCTTGTGGTCCCCTATGACACCTAGAGCCCTTTCTGCAGTAACATTGACTATGCATCTGTATTTCAAATGTTGTTATACATGGGAGATGCCCACTAGATTGGGGTTGGGGGAAAGACCTATTCAGAGGAATGAATAATATTGGGAAAAGCTTATCGATCACCGATGAATCATAGAATCATAGAACCATAGAGCTGGAAGAGACCTCAGAAGGTCATCAAGTCCAGCCCCCTGCTCTAGGCAGGACCAATCCCAACTAAATCAACCCAGCCAGGGCTTTGTCGAGCCGAGACTTAAACACCTCTAGGGATGGAGACTGCACTACTTCCCTAGGTAACCCATTCCAGTGCTGCACCACCCTCCTAGTGAAATAGTTTTTCCTAATATCCAACCTGGATGAACCTTTTTGTAAATGTCCACACAGCCTGTAATGGCTGCTCTGACTCAGCAAGATGTGCAAGTGCCTGTGATCGCCCCACATGACTCTGGACTCCATCTTGGGAGCTCAGTGATTATCCGCACACAGAGGTTTGGGACAAAGGGTGCCCACCAGATGCTGATGCTACTGTACATAATGCCGGAGTGACACCCTCTGGGATACTTCACTCTCCACACACGAGCACTCTGGGAAACACATGTGGCATGAAGACTGAACTGGGGGAAGTACTGGACTCAGGCTTGTTAGCCTGCCGCTGAAGCACCTGGGTATTCCAAGCTGTAAAGAGACTTAAGAGTCTGCAACTCCACTTGCCCCATCTCTCCGGGTGAGAAAATTGTAGTTGAAATCCCATCCATCTAGTATGTTACGCTTAGTTTGTGCGTTGGGGTATTTGCTAGGGAATTTGCTTTGATCTGTTTGTTATTACTTATAATCACTTGAAAGCTAATTGTTGTCATTAATAAAGTTAGTTTATGCTTTATTTGAAACCAGAGGGTTCAGCATAAAATGCATGAGAATTGCTTAGCTCAGAGGGGCTGTTGCATTTCCTATCCACACTGCGGGGGGAAAGGACAATACGTTCATACTGGTTGGGGTTTGGAGCAGGGTAGGGCAGTATCACTCTGGGATCTTAGGCTGGGAAGCTGGTGGCTATTTTGGTCATAGGCCCTTTATTGTTGGTTCGCATGCAGTGACCCTGCATGTAACTGCAGGTGGGTGTGTCCCTACCTATGTGAATCCTGGAGGACGTGAAGGAGCAGGAACGGGTCTGCAGCTTGTTAGAGCAACAGTGTGAGTGGAAGCCCAGGCTGGTGGGTTGGGGGGCTCAGGGATACCCCAATTCCAGGTGGCACCCCAGGGAGAGTCAGTGATATCATCTTAGCGAGATGGAGTGTGTTCCGGGTCAGAGCAGAGACACTGGTTAGTGTGATTTGTGTTAGAGGCTGTTTTTCAATAGTCCTGGAACGCAGTTCCATAGAATTACACACACGCTCATTCTTTAGATTTCCCATCTCATCTGGCCTTAGATTATTCTAAAGAAAACTTGAGCTGTAGAAAATCCTTCAGAATAAATGGAGGCTCTTGATTTTTCAGTGGAAAACCAACATTAAATCAGAAAGACAGCATTGCAGCTGAATACATGAACACCACACATACGAGCCAAGCCTTCTTTCGTTGTGATGGGCTAGTGTCTACGCCCCACTCTACACAAGCGAACACCTTTCTTTAGCACCATAAGCTCAAAGGACTGTATGGGGCTGAAAACAAAATGCGTCATGGCCAAATGTTAGAACGCCACCAGGAAAATAAAACCCACCACAACTTGTGAACAAGTCTTTTTAAAATCCAGGGCATTCCTACCCACGCGGCAAATAAATAAACCCCCCCCCATTGGATAGATTGCAGGAATAGCTCCCCCCATAAATAGCCCAGGGATGAAGTGACAAAGTCAACCTTTGCCCCCAGAGAGAATGACACTATCTTCTACGCACACCCTCAGCCCCACCAGATTACACAATCCAGTCTTGAAACTGAACCTATATAGAGCACTATAACCACAGAACGATGCACCTAAGCAACAAAGTTTGCTCAAAAGGGAGACGGACCAGAATCGCAGGCCCTCACTTTCCCCTGCTAGTGTATTTACGGCTCTGCTGAGGGAGTAGAAGAGTGGGGCCTACACAAGGACTTCACCTCAGCGACACCCACACCCCGAGAGGCACTGCTACGCCAACCTCATTCCCAGGAGAGCACAAGCTACTTTCTCTCGGGGAGCTGGCTTGCCTGTGTAGAGCCCCGGTCATCGGCATCTTCACTGGAGCACGACAGTTGTGCTGCTGGTACTGTTTGTGTGTAGACGCACCCGACGGTACTTTAGGCCCAGTTGGGTTGTGTTTGGGGCAGGACCCAAAGGAGGGGCAAAAGTGGCGGGAGGGCCTGTCCGTGGAGTTGCGTCAGCCCCTGGTGCAACTCAGTGGTCTCAATGACACTCGGACGCACTCCTCCGGGAGGGGATTGTACGCCGGTGAGGCACGTCAGCGGCCGCGCCCCCTGCTAGGTGGGTACAGCACCGCAGGCACTGCTCCTTTAGCAGCCCTCCCCACCGCGGCTTTGGCCCGCCCTGGTCTGTGGCTGGGTCCTTCTCAGGCCACCACGTCCCTCTTGCAGTGGGGATTTACTGCCGAGGCGTCCTCACAGGTCTCTGGCTCCGTCCATGATGAGAAGCAGGAGGCTGCTTGCGGGTGTGCTCAGTGAGGTGGGCCATGTCGATTTGGGCACTTAGTCTCCACCGCAGACTCCAAGAGAGCCCCCAAAGACCACCAACCAGATCAGGATTGAAGGTGCCCGGTTGATTGTTAAGCCAAGTACAGTCATAGCTGTCAGTAGACTCTACTGAACCACTACACACATGTACCCCCAACAATGGACTGACTCCACTGCCCCCACGGTCATCCAAAGATTGTCCCCCTCCCCAAGACACCACTTTATACACAGGTACAAACAAGTTACACATCACTGCTGACGTGTCAGGTTGCCACCCTCTGGCACCACTGAGTTTCCACCCATCACCCTGTACTTCGTGGTCTGATTAGATCATCTCTATCCATGCTGTCATTAGGCCCTTCCCTCAACCTGGGTCAGTACCTGTGGGGAGTGTGGGTACCAAGGGCTTTTCTAATGAGCTGGTGGTACCGGGGACTTTCAATTTAGGACCAGTGCCAATGAGTGTTTTGCATGCTCAGCCCTGTGCGCAGGGGCCTGCCTCTTGCTCACAGCTTAGCTTTGCTTGATGTTAGCCAGGTTTTGTCTGTTGTTAGCGAGGCCTCAGGCCTCTGACCAGGCCTGTGCTACATGGGCTTATGTTTTAAGCCTTCACCTTACTACACCTCTCTCCTCTGGGGCAAACTGGGCTAGTCCATCCACCTCAGAATAGGCCTTGGAGAGGCTCACTGCTTCTCACCCCAGTATCAGGGGGTTGCTACTGTCGGTACTTCTCATCCAGGGGTTTCTGCCCCACTTTCCTCTGTAGGTGGAGGGGCTCACTAGGTGCAGGCCCAGGGACCCTTGCTCTCTCCCTGAACCGCATCCTTCCTCGCCCCATTGTGGGCCTTTACCACAGCTACTTCTCAGGCTCCTAGGATATTAACGCCTCCCCCTCCACGCCTCGTCCAGCAGCTCACGGCACCACTCCTTAGTGCCTCCCATCCCCCAGCTGGTTCTGCGGCAGGAGACTTTGCTCCACTCCCCTGGCAGGGCAGCCCCTGACACAGCAGGATCTGGCTTCTCCACCAGCAGAGTCTCTCCCTCCCTCCTTCTGTCCCAAGGGTGCCCTGGGCTCCCTGCTCTAGGCTCAAGCTCCCTCAGGGAAGCTCTGTCTGCCAGCTCTGCTCCCTGACTCCACACGGAGTGGGAGCCAAAATCCCAGTCAGCCCACAGCTGCACTGAGTTCAGCCCTTTTATCTCCTCCCTCCAGGCGGGACGCCTACTGCAGGCGTATCAGGGCAGGGCCGATCGCACCCACCAGCTCCCCTTAGCCCCTTGTGGTCCAGGGTAGGGCTGGGATAGCCCATTACTGAGATATTCCTGTGGCTGAGGATTTCTGGAGCATGACATGCCCTTTCCCTCCTCCATGACCCTGCCTCATCCCTCTGTCCCCCCCACTTCCCCTGCGTCATTAGAGGGCTCTCCTTGGTGACGACATGCCTCAGCTGGCCACTTAGGTCATGTCCACATTTGCTTGGTACCCCCTGAATGGAGTCCAACAGAGTTAAGGAGGCCAGGCTCTCAGATCTACCACTTTACAGCCGCGCTCTCCATTCTCGAATGCCCCAAGACCCGAGGCGGGCAAGGAACACACTTTGGAGCAACCCCCACCTTGCTGACCCATGGGCGTTCCAAAGAGAGAAGCTGCTAGAAAGAGAACGCCACATTGCCTGATAGCTCTCCAAGGGTTATGTGACGTCAGCAAAAGCCAGTGAGCCCATTTTATTGCTACTTTTTTATTACCGTGTCCCAGCGCCATTGGCTGCGTGCCACTCAAATACACAGCGAAAGACAGTCCTTGCCTCCCCCATGTTTAAAAACAAACACACACAGAAGTGAAGTACCTGCCGACTAGTCACAGAGAATGGAAGTGGCAGAGTCAGGATTTGAACGGGGGTTGTCAAATAGCTACAGTATTAGCTAGTCTGTTGAGCCACACTGCTTTGTGAGCCAAAAATTAAGACTGAGGAAAGGAAACAGGACTTTTTAGCTCCACCTCAGCTGCTGCTTGATCATGGGACCCAAGAGACACTCTAAGGTATGTCTACACAGCAATATTATTTTGAAATAACTTAGTCCGTGTTTACAGATCAGGCAGTTATTTCAAAATAATGTTGAAATACTGTCAAGCTGGAGGACTTCTTACTCCGACTCCTGTAATCCTCATTGTACAAGGAGTAAAGGAAGTCAGAGGAAGAGTGCTCTCTTTTGAAATAAGTGCTGTGTAGATGCTCCCAATTTCGAAATCAGCTATTTTGAAATAAGCTACACAATTGAGGTAGCTCAATTTGCGTCACTTATTTCGACTTAAGCCCTGCTGTGTAGAGGCACCCTAAGTGTCTTGCGAGGGAAATGGCAGATGGGTTACACGGCAGTCAAGAGAGAGAAGAACCTGAAAATAACAGAGGCAATTGTGCCTCCATATTTAACAACCTTTTGCGGGTCCCTCTTTACTTGCTATGCCTCAGGACCATCTGGAAATTCCTTTGGGGCAATTCCTTCTTAACAGCCCTCTAATCACATCGTAATTTGTAATTTCTTAGAAGAATTAAAAGAAATGTTTTGCCTCTCCCAGCCCCATCTGTGGCCTAGCACATGTGCAGCGCAGACGGATGACGCATGTGGAAAGGCTGGCGATCTGAAAGGAAACCTGCACAAATTAAAGCTTTGCAGAACACCGCCAGACTTCTGTTTTTAGTTCCCAAATGTGTATTCAATTGCTTCTCCAATAGAAGTGTTATTAATTATTGTTATTATTAATTAGTATTATTCACACTTTACTAGTTAAATTCTTCTTTCCAGCTGATTTGCCCCTTCATTATTTTAAACATTGGCAAATGTGCCTTGTTAAATCATAAAGTAAAATATATGGAGATATACCTATCTTAAAGAACTGGAAGGGACCTTGAGAGGTTATCAAGTCCAGTCTCCTGCCCTCACAGCAGGACCAAGGACCATCCCTGACAGATTTGCCCCAGATCCCTAACTGGCCCCCTCAAAGATTGAGCTCACAGCCCTGGGTTTAGCAGGCCATAAAGAAACCTGCGGCCCCATTGGTTCCCTAATTTCTCCATCAAGGACCTTGTCTTTCAGAGTTTCTTCCGCACTGTTCTAGCTAATCACCTCATTGATTGCTGCAGAGAGGAGTTGTGTCAGGAATGGAAATGCCATCTACCTTCTTCTCTCTGCTTCTCCAGAGGGGCTGCTTCTCACAGGCAGAATTGCCCTTTTAATTACTGGCGGAGAAGTGAGGTCAGATGTGGCCAGAGATGTTCATTAACTGGACAGGAACTGCCTTCTCAGTGGCCGGTATTCTCAGGGCTTCCTGGAAGTGCAAAGTGATGTAGGAGGAGAGTCCACCACTTCCCTTCAGGCAAGAGGCATTCCCCACTGTGTCTCACCAGGGTCTTCTTGCCGGTCGCCCTCTCCCGCAAATAGTCCCACTGCCAACGCTCTCCATCTGGCGCCTCCACAGGATGAGAGAACCATTGTACCCTCCCCTTGCCTTGCACCCTTGTTCTATGTCAGATAAAATCTTGCCCTCCATTATCCATCTGCTGTGTGCTCCGCCCCTTACCTCTTGTCTTATATAAGAACATAAGAACGGCCAGACTGGGTCAGACTAAAGGTCCACGTAGCCCAGGATCTGCCCACAGTGGCCAATGCCAGATGCCCCAAAGGGGTACGTCTAGACTGCCCGCGGCTTTCAAAAGAAGATATGCAAATTTGTGCCAAATTTGCATATCTTCTTCTGATCCCGTTTTCGGAAGAGGGGTTTTTTTTTTTTTTTTTTTAAAGCAATCTAGACGTGGTTCTTTTGAAAAAACCACCCCTTTTTTGAAAGAACCCTGTGCATCTAATTTTTTTAGGAAGAAGGGTTCTTTCAAAAAAGGGTTTTTTTTTCCTGAAAGAACCATGTCTAGACTGCTTTTTTTTTTCGCAAAAACTCTTCCAAAAACGGGATTGGAAGAATATATGCAAGTTTGCGCCAAATTTGCATATCTTCTTTGAAACCATGGGCAGTCTCAACGTGCCCAGGGAGTGAACAGAACAGGGAATCATCAAATGATTCCTCTCCTGTCATCCATTTCCAGCCCCTGACAAACAGAGGCTAGGGACACCATTCCTGCCCATCCTGGCTCATAAGTATTGATGGACCTATCTTCCATGCATTTATCTAGTTCTTTTTTTGGAACTCTGTTAAAGTCCTGGTCTTCACGACATCCTCTGGCAAGGAGTTCCACAGGTTGACATTCTTTTGTTTGTTTTAAACCTGCTAACTCTTCAAGTAATTTTGTCTTGTATATGGATTGGTATGTGTATGTACAGCTCCCTGCACATTGGGGACCTGCTCTGGAAATGGGCTTTCTAGTGCTAGAGTACTAATAACGGTAAATGGCTCTGGGGACAGATTCGTGCAAGTATTGCATTTCTTGTCGTGCACATGAACTCTGCTAATCGTCTGCTCTTGGGAAGCATTTTTTTCTTTCTTCTCCCATAAACTATCTTCTCTGTTACTCCTTTTACATTTACACTTCTACCTTTTCATAAAAGAAACTCTCACTGGAGAAAGTAGGGCCCGGAACAAGAAATACCATATTTCCATAAGGCTATATTCCCATATATAGCTAAAACCTCATTCGTGTAGAAAATTAGAGGTTAAAATTGCTGTAGAGGCCAAGGATAATAAAATATTTCACACTCCATGACCTCATAAATATACATAATTATGTGTGGCTGTAAAGTCATGTAGCTGATGGTTCTGTGTTTCCTGGTTACCTTTCTCATAGAAGAACAGTAGCACAGACGTCATACTAAAGTTCTGGATCATTTGAACATTATAACGTGGAAAGATTCAAGATCCTATAATTAAAGGTAGCTGTGTAATATGTGGGGTGCTGTAATAAACAAGTGTGCATAAAAGCCATACAAATTCTGGATGCTCCACTTTTAATTATCTCCCCATTTGTTTGCAACCTTGCTCTGGATAATTCTTCAGATCCAGGGGTTTTAAATACCTTTCAGAACTGCATGATTTGCAGCTACCTCAATAGCTCGTTTAATTGTGAGCTGTCTTTCAGTGAAGATCATCTCTCATCCTAAAAGAGTTTCTCTTAAATCAACGACTGTGCATCTGAAAATCAACCACAGGAGGCTGTGTTTTACGTTCCAAAAATGGCAAAGTCCTCTGCTAATTTAATGGCTGGTTTTGCAGGAAAGAAAAACACTAATAATTCGCAGCCAGCAGGAAATAAACAGCCACTATTTTTTTTTTTGTCAGATGGCATTTCTATAGCGCCGTCAAACACCCCACATTGTGCAAAGCAAAGGCAATTTAGGCAGATGTTTGGTTCTCGTCTTCAGAGAGGAAAGCTCACTAACCCCTTTTCTGTCAACCAAAATGCCCAACAAAAAGAATAAGATAAAGAATATTAAAGCACCCAGAACCCTAGATGCCTTTGACAATCAATAGAATTTAGGCTACTAACCAATGTGCCCAGTTTTGCGGGGGATTTTAAAAGAAGCCACAGGGATTTGGGCTTTCAAATCCCAATTAAAACTGGAGTTCTATTACCCCAGTCTGAAGTATTCATAGGTGACCAGACATATTACAGCTGAAAGAGCTGCATCTTTTAAATCAAACTTGTATGCACAGTCCCTTGGAAGATCACTAACTGTTGTTTCTTCCCAGAATTCAGCTGACCTGAAGATTTTAACCTGGCCCATCACCTCTCTTATTCAAAGGTCAGCAGTGCCTGAAGGACATGCCGCTTTCTGGAAGGACTAGGGCGCTCACTTGGAGTGAGACATCCCAGATGTTTTGGCAGGGGACGCTTTCAGAAACCAATATTCTAAAGGCCTTATTATGAAGTCAGTGAAATGAGGCTTTGTCACAGAAAAATGGGGATACTTATATCTTGCCACCTCTCTCGGGGTATGTCTACACTACAGGGAAGATCTAAGGTCAACTTTCCGCTCCAGTGTAGATCAGGCCTAAGTGGTTATCTCAATAGTCCAGTACGTGATCTAGATTGAACAGCTATCTAACCATTCACAAGGCACCCAATCCAAATGTGATTGTTTCATATCCCTCATTCCCCCACTCAGTGGGCAGCGGCAGTCAAAAAAACAAATAGAATGTTAGGAGTCATTAAGAAAAAGGATAGAGAATAAGACAGAAAATATCTCAGGGTGTGCCTAGACTATACCTCTCTGCTGACAGAGAGATGTAGAATAGGCGCATCGAAATTGCTAATGAAGTGGGGATTTAAATATCCCGCGCTTCATTAGCATAAAATAACCACCGCTTTTTCGCACGGAGTTTGTCGAGAAAGCGGCAGTCTAGAGGCTGATCTTTCAAAAAATAAAGCCTTATTCGAAAGATCCCTTATCCCTCGTGAAATGAGGTTTACAGGATCTTTTGAAAAAGGCTTTATTTTTCGAAAGGTCAGCCTCTAGACTGCCGCTTTTCTCCAACAAAGCTCTGTGCTGAAAAAAAGTGGAGGCCATTTTTATGCTAATGAAGCGTGGGATATTTAAATCCCCACTTCATTAGCAATTTCGATGTGCCTAATCTACATCTCTCTGTCGGCAGAGAGGTGTAGACTAGACACACCCCTATTGTCTTTATATAAAACCACGTGTACGCCCACATCTTGAATACTGCATACAGATGTGGTCACCTCATCTCAAAAAAGATATCTTGGCATTGGAAAAGGTTCAGAAAAGGGCAACAAAAATGATTAGGGGTTTGGAACGGGTCCTATATGAAGAGAGATTAAGAAGACTTGGACTTTTCAGATTAGAAAAGAGGAGATTAAAGGGGGATATGATAGAGGTCTATATAATCATGACTGGTATGGAAAAAGTGAATAAGGAAAAGTTATTTACTTATTCCCACAATATAAGAACTAGGGGGTCACCAAATGAAATTAATAGGCAGCAGGTTCAAAAAAACAAAAAGAAGTCTTTCTTTACTCAGCACACCGTCAACCTGTGGAACTCCTTGCCAGAGGATGCAGTGAAGGCTAGAACATTAACAGGGTTCAAAAAAGAGCTGGATAGATTCATGGAGGTTAGGTCAATGGCTATCAACCAGGATGGGTAGGAATGGTGTCCCTAGCCTCTGTTTGTCTGGAAGTGGGAGACAGGGGAGGGATCACGTGAGGATTACCTGTTGCGTTCCCTCCCTCTGGAGATCTGGCATTGGCCACTGTCGGCAGACAGGACACTGGGCTAGATGGACCTTTGGTCTGACCCAGTATGGCTGTTCTTGTGTTCTTATGTAAGGTAAAAAGGAAGGTTAGTGATGGCAGTTGGAGGTCCCTGTTCCCCACTGCCTTGCCCCTTGGACATTATCTACCCCTGTAGTGAGAGCAAAGTGCAACCAGGTCACCTTCATTGGGAATGCAGTTTGTACCACTTTGCATTTGCTTGGATGGATCGTTGGATCTGAGGGCATGTCTACACTAGGAAACTATTTTGAAATAACCTAAAATCGATTTAATAGCTCCCGAAATAACAAAATTGAACTAGCGTGTCCACACTACAGGGAATCCTCAAAATTAATCTGAGGCAGGCTCTGTTAATGTAGACGCGCTACCTTGACTTAGAGCCCCAGGAAGCACTAGGGATTAACTAGTTTGAATGACACTGCGGAGTCGTTATTTTGAAATAGCGGCAGTGGAATCGCTGTTTCAAAATAACTTTCAAAATAAGCGTTATTCCCCAAGGAAAGCAGGAGTACAGATTTCAAAATAACCAGCCCATTATTTCAAAATAACAGGCTTGGTAGTGTGGACACCAATCAACCAACCAACCAAAAAAAAAAAAAACCCAACAACCCACACACATGCAATTTTCAGAGTGCCAACTTTCTGCTTTGTTTTTGAATGCATTTTGTGATTGGTTCATTTCCAAGGGAAGTTTCATCTGCTCTCTGTTTTAGAAAAGATAATCTGAGATCCTCTCTTCATTTTTGTATAAGCAGAATCAAAGCTTTCTGCTTCAGAAAGGGGTTTCCTACGTGGATACCATGAGGATTTAGTTGAATCTTTGCCCAGATCTTTACGTTTTCCAGCCCTTCGTTTAGTTCGCACAAAAATCTGGAGAGGCAAATTCAGCAATGCTTTGTGAGACTTCCCTGTCACCAAGTAGCTGTACATACAGTTTACCTAGCCCATGTAAAAGGACTTATGGCTTCTTTGCATCACTGGAGTGAAATTCTGGCTTCATTGCCCTCCTAAGAAGACTACCCCATAGCACAGTGGTGAGGGCACTTTCTCGCAAGCCAGAAAGATATAAGCCCAAAGGAGGGTGGGCTTCTCCTCTTGGATCTTTTGTGAAACTAGTCCTTTCACCATGCCCAGAAACAAAGTGCTTTAGATGGATTGACATGTTTCATTCGACACAAGAGGGGTGGGTTTTTTTCAATTCACCGACATCATTCTGAAGTCTTGGATACAGTTGGACCCACTGATTTTTCAGAGGACAGAGCAAACAATAAAAAAATCGGTTATTCCCTGAGCTCTGTTATGGAAACTTTGCTGATTTACACGTCTGGGGATCTGGCCCGTTGACTGCAGTGGAGTTACAGTGATTCACGCTAGCTTAAAAACTGGCCTAAAAATGAGCAAATTACTTTCTTAGAAGGACATCTGTATCAACCAGCCAGATTTAGTTAGTTTTTTGAAGGAGGTCTTTAGACAGGTAACAACACGCGTGCCTTTCTATATAGTCTCCCACCAAAACCAGGGAAATGCTAGCTATGATCACACTTACAAAAATAACATAGTCCATAAAATGTCTGTGCCGGGTAGATTTATGAAATGATGTTTAAGGCCCACTTACCGTCCTCCTGACATCCAGCTTTTGTTTTGACAAAGCCGGTAGGCGTGTGCGCTATACATGAATGCACCTGTGGGCATGTTGCCTTGGCAACCTTCGCTGCTAGCTAATATTGTTATAATTGTCAGGAAAATATAGGTTTTCTCCAGCCACCCAGAGAATGCTGCTGTTTCACACCCATACTTTTCATTTGCATTCCGTGGAGGATCATTTCTCTCTCCCCCTGCATTTTTAAGGCATATGACATTAAAAATGCCATGGTGTCAGCAGTAGGGCTGTGTGAACAGCCAGAGCACTGGGTGTTTGTCAAGGAGGAATTTAAAACATTTCAGAAAAGGAGAATTAAGATTCTGTCAGTTGCTAAGAATATGTCGACCACATTTTAATCCGTGCACAGCTATAAGTGCGGGGAGTTAGCACAAGTCCTGCCGAACAACCTTACCGAGGCCTGGTCTACACTAGAGTGGAAGGTCAACTTAAGAAATGGAACTACAGCTACATTAATTACGTAGCTGGTGTAGATGTATCTTAAATCACCATCCACACAGTGGGAGGTCAACGGGAGAAAAGACACCCATCTCCTTCCCTTACTCTTCGTGGAGCATAAGTACCAAAACCAACAGGGCACCCTCTGGGTTCAATTTAGTGGGTCTTCACTAGACCCACTAAATCGCACCCCAGAAAATCTACCGCCACAGTGTCAATCTTCCACGTTGTGTCAGACATGTCTGAGAGCGTCAACTCTTCAGCGCAAAGACTCTCCTTTTGGTATGTGTTTGGGCGGTAGCTCACCGAAGGGGATCACTGACTGAGGTGCAGAGATAATTGCTACAAAAATAATAATAACCTGTTGTACCTGTCTACTAAAGAGCACACAACTCTGCTTCACAGCAGAGGGGTTATCCATATGAGTCCCTCATCATACCCTGGCACAGAAAATATCAATGGTGAGGTAGCCTATGGCTAGCAAGGGGAAATGAGAGTCTGACTTTGTATTCATACAGATAGGGTGGAAAGAGTCTGCAATTGCTATTTGGGTGTGAGGAGACCTACTCACATACGTCCATTTGTGCAGGAACGGGCAAATGTCAGAGGTGGGATAGCCGCCCAGAGATTCATGCCTGTGTGGGGCGGTGTCTTTCATCACTGGAGTCAGACATTTTGATGGAATGTTTACAATTAATCAGACCGCACAGTAAACAGACCAGCATTTTGGTGCTGTGCGGCCTCCATATTTTTCCTCAGGCTAATCCCAGCAAGCAAAAGGAGAATGTTTTTGGCGAATAAACCTAACTTAGCAGCAAAGTGCAAGTAAAAAATTATGTGTGACAGGATCATCGACGAGAGAACAAAAAATATTGTGTGCATCATTAAGCCGTGGCAGAAGTATATGAATGATAGTGAAAACAAAGCAACTGAAGATTGTAAAATACAGCGCTGTGCTGCTGAGTTTCAACAGCAGTAAATCTAGTGTAGCCATGGTAACAAGACAAGCAAGTGGTGCCTCTCCCATATACTTTGCTGTCAAACATGCTGGCCTTTTGCATGTCAGTATATGCACCTTCAGAATTTGGCTCAGGAAGTCTAAGACCCTATAGGAATAGAGCCAGGCAAAGATTTCTCACCTCATAATTTCCAGCCATTCCGAGTTATTCATGAAGATGACAAGGGAAAAAGGGTGAAGAGGATAATGGGCTATTGATTAGGGCATTGATGTCCTAAAATCAAATCCCCGTGCCAAGGACTGCTGGGTTGCTTAGTAAAAACAGCAGACTTCAACAGAAAACACGCAGAAAATACCACTCTAGAGTATTCCCATCGTCCACATTTAAATCCCTTTTCCATGGAAGGTGGCAGGGATGGAAATGATGCTAGGTCTCCTGCATTGCAGGAAGGGATCCTAATTTTATAATGAAGTGTTCAGCCAAATCTTGGCAGGTGTTTCTGGTTTCTCGAGAGCTTGTCCCAGTACTATCCTTGATTGGTCCATTGGAAGGCCTCTGTTGGCCACTTTGTCAGTAGGTGATGCTTTAAGAAAACTTTGCAGGATGTGCATTAGTTTGCTTTTCACCTGGCACATAGTCATTGTTCCATTACATTTGAACATCGACTGTGGACTTACGCAGAGCTCGAACCTGGACTTTAGCAAAGTCTCATGTAGATTAGTATCATGCTGAAATCTGGACATGCCCAGGAAATGATGACCTGTCTGAGGGTAGTTTTCCAATAATCCCCGACCTCTTGCCTCTGACATTCTTCATTGCATTTGAGCAGTTTTAGTGTGTTCTTCTTGGCTAGAGCCCATAGACCAGTGTTTCTTAAACTTTTTAAGACCAAGGAACACCAAACAATATTTTTTTTTATGGGGAACACCAAGAATTTTTTTGTTGAGGAAAAAAAAAGGCCCCAGGGAAAAGCTGTTGGGCAAAAAATAAACAAATAAAAAGGAGGCTTGCCCCTTTAAGGGCGGCTATTTTGAATTCTGTTCTCTCCGCAGCACACCTCCAGCTACACTCCGACACACTTTAAGAAACACTACCATAGACTGTTTTCTGCCTGTGTTCAAGGGCTTAGCTCTCCACGTCACTCAGCAGAGAGCCCCTTAGACGTGCTCCTTTCTGGTCATTCTTCTCTGGTAGCCCCAAGTCAAGTGTCTTGCAAGAAAGCTCCCTGCAGAGTTTCACTCACCCAGGTCCCCTTGCCTGTAAATGCTGCCTCTGCTCAGAGAATGTCTTCTAGGACCAACCCCGGGATCTGGGCTCAGCTTCCCACATCCTCCTGTGAGGCCTTCTCCAAGAGGACTTCCCACAGTGTTCCACTCAGCCAGGCATTTCTACCTGTGAGCTCTAGCCGGGCCCCTGGTATTCATTCTGCAGCATCGATTATCCCGTTTCATGCACAGCTTTCCCCAATGGGGCTGGTTCTCCCCCCTTGTTCCTAGGGGGGCTCTGCCCATGATCTCCTGTAACTCAGCAAAAGTTCCTAAGCCATGGTCAGTCCTTCCCAGTCACATTCTTCACCGTTTATTCTTCTCGTTGTCTCTCTGCACCTCTCTTCTTCAGGCATCTCATACCTGCCCTCCTCTTTTTATCTCCCAGGCAGCCCCCACTCTTCAGGTCTCTGGCTGTCTATCCTGCTTTCAAGTGCTCTCCTTCAAGCCTAATTTGGGCAGGCCTCTTAAGGGCCCAGTGTCATCCTATGGCTAAATGCCATAAAGATACCTCAGTCAGATTTTCTCAGTATCTCCGCAGGTAGAACTGTGAACTCTTGATCATCTTGGCACTTATTTTTGGCACTTAAATAAGAGCTGATCTCATTTGCAAATGCTGACCTCAATGTCATCTCGTCCAAACTAAATTATTGTGCAAAAAATAAATCAGATACACTGGTAAAGCCATGCATGCTCTTGACACAGAAGGATTATTCAACAAGCCATAATGAGAACAAAAGAAAGAAAGAAATACATCGCATGGAACTGCATTTAATAAATACTTAAAACTGTGGAACATTTCTCAGATGCTGGAGTTTGATCTCTAATTAGACAAACTGTCAAAAATAGCTATACTTTTAAGGAGAACTGAGACAAAGTTGTGTTCTGGGAATAAAATATTCACTTGTACATATATTGATGATTTCCCCCCTTCCATTAAAATACTTTATAAATGCAGGTAGCCCAGTTCAAAGACTAGTATTAAAATGGAAGTATCCTCACTCTTTCTGTCTTAGTATACCCATAATAATTTGATGAAATTCAGTTGTATTCATTATAACCTTCTAAGCATATTATTAACTAAAGTTTGGCACAGCCCTGAGACGTAAAACCTGTAACAGACATAAAACTCGACCTCATAGTCACTTTCTAGTCCGTTTCATCCAGACTCCTCTTTCCTGAGCAGCTAAAAAGAAAATCATCGTCTTCACCTCTTTCCAAATAGAGATTTCCAAAAGCAAACCAAGGTTAACCACTTGAAAAATACTTTTCTATTGCTGTAATTCAAAACAAAGTGTCTATATTAAATTGCACTGGCCAATAATCTGATAACCAGGAGATTGAATTTCTCAGCCAATAGTTCCCTGCTACATAATAAAAGCCCACATAGAGTATCTTGATACGCCAGAGTAATTGGGTCTTTGTCATTTCATCACAAAATAAATCCTTCTGCATTGTAATGAAAGGGCTAATTTCAGGTTGGATAACACAAGGCAGCTGATATCTCCATTTTCATAATTGTGATGCATAATTCCATTTCCCCCTCTTAAAAAAACCCAACCTTGTTTCTCACACAAAGAAACATGAGTTGTTTCCACAGTTTTGCAAGGAAAATGTTACTGACACAAAGTCAGAGGCATGAGACATTATTCAAGTTCAACTTTAAAATCAGGCATATCCAAAATATTCTCTCTTCATTTGCATTTCCCTTGATCTACTAGAATGTGGCAGAGACAAGAAAGGAAATTAAGTCAGAGATAGATTTCCTTCCAATTAAAATATAATGGAGACAGAAGGCGTCGTCCTTCATCCTCTTGAACCAGTTTTATGTGACGGTGCTGGCTCTAACAGTGTAAACTGGGAATATAACAGCAGTAAATCATACCCACAAGGGTATAGGACAGACTCTTTCTCTCTGTTCCAGTCATTTTCACTGCTCAGATGATACTAAGTGACAAAACCTGGTTCTAACCGGCAAGTTGAGAATTGCCCATTTTGATGCATCTCTCAGCTGACATAAAACATTGAAATCAACTTCTGCACCAACTGGTTTTCTTATCTTAGTATGAGTGGTTGGGGCTGAGGGAAGGCTGGAATCCAAACTACACCCATTCACAACTAGCCCATTGGTGTAAATTAGAGTCACCCCCAAACTGCTTTAATTTAGGCTAGCGGCTTGGGACCAATGCTGGTGCAGCATGAGAATTGGGGTGGCATAACTTGCCATCTAACACAGTGTTGCTCAACCTTTTTTTTATAAAGTACCCCTTTTAAAAAATATATTTATACGTACCCCCAGTACCTACAGTTTTCAGACACACACATTTTTCTCTACTATTGCAACACATTTGTTTAAACAACTTAATCTTAGACAGGTGGGCAATGAAATTTTTGGGTATAAAAAGCACAAAAATAATAAAGCGCTGTAAAACTTACAACAAAAATTTAGTTTTCTCCAAATTTCAGTTGTGTTGACGTACCCCCCAGACTTCTCTCAAGTACCTCTAAGGGTACTTGTACCACTGGTTGAGAAACACTGGTCTAACAGATGTCAGCAGAGGATGGAGTCTGGCTTTTGTATTTGTTCTTGTTAAATCTTTTTATGGAACTTGTGGGTTCCTTCCAGGTGAGCCCCGTATCTCAGACCTGTAAATAGCTCATCCGCTATTCTGTAAATTACAGTGGATTTAGTGTTCTATGTACTTTCCAGATTTTAAGAAATAGAATTTAGCAATGGGGGAATGTCTGTTAAAGTACCGAGTCTGTTTTCCTGCTGCAATGGGATTAATTGTAGCCCACAGATGCAAGAGAAGTTGCAACTACCCTAGATTACCCACTGAACGAGCAAGAAGAATTGACTCCATTGCAGAAATCTGCTACCTCACACTGTAGTCAATAGGACCTGGTCTACCCTCGAGCAGAAGGTCGGCTTAAGATACGCAACTCCAGCTGCGTCAATTATGTAGCGGGAGTTGACATATCTTAAATCGCCATTCACACAGCGGGAGGTGGATGGGAGAAAATGCTCCCATTGGCTTCCCTTACTCCTCATGAAGAGCAGAAGTACTGGCGCCGATGGGGGTGCCCTCTGAGTTTGATTTAGAAGGTCTTCACTAGACCCACTAAATCTAACCCTGGAAGTCTATCTTCCGCATAGTGTAGACATGGCCTAGGAGATTCAGGGACTGTGAATAGGGATGCTTTCTGGAATCAGGTCCCTGGCTTGGAATTTTTCCAGGACATCAAATCTCATGCCCCTTCACTTACCCCTTGTACTGCTGGATGTCTATCCTTTTGCCACCAATAGATTTCCAGTCCCTATAACTGTGCTCCTCTTTCGCAACAATTCTGAACTCTCCTAAGAAAGCCACCTGGGGTTAAATTGCTGATCTGTATGGCAGGCTTTAAAAATGTCAGCGGCAAAACCCACATCCTTCTTATGCTTCTGTGCATTAGGATTTAAATGTGCAGGTCTAAAATAAAAATGCAGTGTATTGAACAAAGCAATGGTAGGTTTTTTAGGATAGGTCAGCCTTTCCATTTTGGGAAGGAAATGGTGAAGTCCGTGTCACCTGTTAAAGCAGTACACTGGGAAAGAATCATGGATAATTAATACCCATCACACAAAGAAATATTTCATAGAAAATGTATTCTCAGCTCATGTAAATTAGTTTAGATCTATTGATTCTGAAGGAGCAATATTCATTTTTCTCACCGGAGATTTTGGGTCAGTGTGTGTTTCTGTGTGTAATTAAAATCTGTGAGACCCTTGTTTTACCGTGTGGAGGTAGTGTAGCATAAATTATCTGAAATATTTTATTAATTATTTAAATGAAACTGTAATTAGTTTGCACATTGATTCCTCGCAGCGCTAATAACATTAATAAAATAGAGCAAAATATTTAGACCCATTCTCTGATCATTCAATCAAATAAAAGGTCACTAAAAATACCTGCTGGCATAAAGTTCAGAACAAAAATTGCTAATGTGATCAAAAATTCCAAAAAGCCATTATAGCGGAGGATGGTTGTTGCCGATACAGAAATAATTTCAAAAACAGTTTCTATTTTGTGTCAAATACTCAGCTTTCTGAAATATTTCATTTTTTGTTCTCTGCTCGATCTTTCCTCAGTGGTAAGTATTTTTGAAAAGTCGCAAGAAAATTTCTTTGGCCAATTGTTGGTTTTGTAGATCTAGATCTAGATATATATCTTTATTTTGGGGGGGGAGGGGACTCATTTTCAAGCAATTCTTTTCCACCACATGTTGGCATGCAAGGAAACCAATGTGTTCTTTGTTCAGATTGAAACATAAAAGGATAGGATAACAAAAAAAAGCATAAACAATTGAAAAATTGCTTTTGACTGTGGTTAATATGACTATGGTATTTATGTTCTCTAGTGTAGCCTACATCCCCTTAGGACAGGGGTGGGCCATAACTTTTGTAGAGGGGGGCATTTCACCGATTTTGGTAGTGGTCACTTGGCAAGGGGGGAGATTTTGCGTGTTGCCCCATGGCGTGGAGGAGCAGACAAGGTCTTTGGAACATCTGGCAGTTCCCTTTGGTGCTGCCCTCATGCCCCTGGTGGGGGTAGGAGATTTCGCATGCCTTCCTGCCCCTGCTCTCAATTGGCCTGGGGCACAGCAGGGTGAGCCAGTTCAAAGAGCTTAGCAGGCCCTATCTTGCCCACCCCTGCCTGAGGATATATACATACTACAACTGGAAACCTGTAGCTGGCCGTGGCCGTTACCAACTGATCTGAAGCAAAGGAGCTGATTAACTGCTGTGTAAACACTTCAACCAAGAGTTGAGGAGCCTGAGAAGGTCCCAAAGTTTAAGGGGGTAGCACCCAAACCTTCAAATGAACCACCTGTGGGCAAAGATGACTATAGAATTACACATTCTCCCCAAAGATCTCAGTAGCTTTTACAGTCAGATAACACACTAATCCACTCAAAGCAGGCTGCCCAGAAGGTGGAATTGAACCACTCTGTTGCTAGACAGCTACAGGTTTGAAGCCTGCACCTCAGACCACCGAGGCTCACCTGGGCAAAGAAAAGAGGCCAACACTCACGTATATAAAGCATCTCAGGGATGACGTCTTATAAGTGAGGGTTAGATAATGTAAGGGGAGCGGACCTGCCTCTGGTTCGGAGGCTAATGTTGCCGGTTGGTTTCCTCTTTCTGAAAGAGGGTTATTTTCTACTATAAGGAGTAAAGAGTCTGGCTGGTTGGAAAAGGAAAACATAAGCCCTCATTTGCATCCTGTGCAGGTACAAAGGATCCTGGGAGACAGCTCAGCTGCAGCACTGTATCACTGTCCAGAGTTACAGTGCTTGATATGCTGGCATGAGGAAGACAGCAGTGCTGTTTTCTGAGCGAGATGCTGCCGATGTACAAAGGCCAGGCATTGCAGGCATATGGAGAGTTCACATTTCTTCACCAAGAAGCCTTTCTTGATTCGTGGCTTCTCCGGTCCTTTGCAAGTGGCCAGTGTGAGCCCTTCTTAAAGACTCTGTGTTCTGCTGAATTCTCCATTTATTGATACGTCCTCCATCCCATGGGTTTCTCTTCAGCAGGGGATTTTGTCGGTGGTTAATAGTTTCATTATGGTCTCTGGGGTATCCTAACCACCCTTCAGATCTGTCCACGCTGCCATTGAAAGCCTGTGGCTGGTCCTTGTCAGATGACTTAGGCTCAGGCGCTAATTAACTGCTGTGTTATCATTTGAGCGTGGCCTCTCGGACCCTGAGTAGTCTCAGGACTCAACAAAGTTCACTGAAAGTGGAGCATCTAAATCTACAAATTAAAAGCCTCTGAGTCAAATGAGGCTCTGGCATTGCAGAATGGACAGACTCCCAGGAGAGAAATTGAGTTTTCTTTCCTTTGTGGGTGTATCTTAGCCCACGTCACAGGCAGACAACAATCTGCTTCATACCCTTGAAGGGCCCGCCCAAGAGGTGGAATTGAACCACTCTGTTGCTAGACAGCTACAGGTTTGAAGCCTGCACCTCAGACCACTGAGGCTCACCTGGGCAAAGAGAAAAAGCCAACACACACATATATAAACCACCGCATGGGTGATTTCTAACAAGTGAGGGTTAAGTAAGGCAGGGGGGATGGACCTGTCTCTGATTCTGAGGGTAATGTTGCCAGTTGGGTTTGTCTTTCTGAAAGAGGGTTATCCTTTTCCTATGAGAAGTAAGGAGACTGGCTGGCTGAAAAAGGAAAACAAAAGCCCTCATTTGCATCCAGCACAGGCACAAAGGATCCTGGGAAACTGATCAGCTGCCACACTATATCCTTGTCCAGTGCTATTTTTTCAAGGGCCAGGCCTGACCAAAATATGTTCAGTTCACATTTCCGCACCGAGAAGGCTTTCTTGATTCATGGTTTCTCCATTACTTTGCAACAAGCCGGAGGGGGCCACTGTGCACCCTTCTTAAAGACTCTGTGTTCTCCTGAATTCTCCAGGTATCGATACCTCTTCCATCCCTTCAGGCTAGGGATGCAGGGGGTTTGGATGTCCCTCCTCACAGAGAGAAAGCATTTCGGCAGGAAGGAGAGACTGAACAGCTACACAGCGTGGCAGCTGGGCACCTCGGAAATGCCCAGGAAGAGACGCAGGGCCTTGTCTAGGTGACAGAGGAAACCTGTGCCAAAAGCAGGGGTCGCAGTAAGAGATCCTATTCTAGTGCTTTAGCACAGACAGCAGCTCTCCTCTTGGCTGGAAGCTTTGTAAGGAAAGAGCATGACAATTATCCTGTGAGCATTGCACCCCGGCTAGTCAGAGCTGAGCCTAGACACTCTGACAACCTGACCTCAAGAGGCAGGTTTGGCAGAGGCTGACAGCAAATACCGTAAAATCTCGAGTATAATGCGCACCTATGTATAATATGCACCCTGAATTTTGAATCCTATCATAATGGAAAAATCTGAACTCCTATGTATAATGCACCCCAGGGTTTGAAGCCATCGAGCTTAGCAGCCCCACAACTTCTGCCAACAGGTGGCTGTCCCGCAGCCAGGAGCCGACCCGCCAGCACCAAGCCCAGCCTTGCCCGCTTCCTGAGACGGCCCCGGGCTGCAGGAGAGTGGGAGGGAGGGACGCGCCACTCCCACCTGCAGGTTCGCCCGGGAGGTTCGGGCTGCACAGCCTCTTCCTTCCCTGGTGCTCACCAAGCTCGCGCCTGCCACGGGGACTCCCGGGCGCAGCCTGAAGGAGCACCGGGCGGGCAGCGAGCCAGGGCGCTGCAGCCTGGCAGCGCCGCTGGCTCCTCGCCTTGTCCGGGAGCCTGGCAGGGTGGCGACCCGCACGCCGCGCTGCAGCAGGAAAGTTTCTGGGCACAGCCCGAAGGAGCAGGCTCCAGGTGAAGCCTGAAGGAGCCTAAAGCGCTGCCAAAATAAAACTTTAAAAAAGTAACACCTATGTATAATGCGCACCCTGACTTTGACCCCCAAAAAATCGGGAAAAAAGTGCGCATTATACTCGAGATTTTACGGTAGGCATAGTCAGTTGAGATATTGCGTGAACCGGAGTGATCATGCTTCACAGCAAAAGAACAGGGTCTGTAACTCCGGTGCTGCTCTCATTGTCGATCTTTCTGGCAGGAGAGCTCCTAGAGCCCCAGATTCTAAGGACAAACGGGATGATTCAGATAGTTTAATCAAAGTTCCTATATCCTGGAATGGGGGCTGGTTTCCCCTACCAAAAAATCCCTCTGAGTCTCAGAAGTTCCCAGGCGGCACAACAAAATGAAGGGGCAAACAGCCCCGATTTGCAAAGAAGAGTCTCGACAACCAGGGAACACCTAACACACACTGAGTAGTGGTTACAAAATCCCACCTTCCTAGTCTGGAATTTACACCCAGACCCCCGGCCCGCCAAAAAAGGATTATCCTGTGGCAAACCAAGGTCAAACTGGTACAAGATTTCCCATGCTTTGAAATGAAAGACAATGGCAGACAGGACGAGACAGTGTCTGACTGTGCCGACACATTTTTTGGCTCACATAAAAGCATTTTCCCCCTATCTTACTCCCAAACTCCCTCCCAGAGTCTGCACTACACACCTCCTCCCACACCCAATCTCCCAGCCCCAGCCAGAGGGTGGGAGACAGTGAGCGATGGAGAGAGGGGGGAAGGTGTGAACAGGGGTGGAGCCATGGGGAAGGGGCGGGACGGGGCGGGGCAAGGGTCTTTGGATTTGCATGATTAGACATTTGGCAAGCCTAAAAGGGAGACTGACAGACTGAATTAGTCCAAACAAAAAGGCCTCCTGATTTAACTCAAGGACTATGTTGAGGTTATGACCGTGGAACAGAAAAAGTGGGGGATTAAAAAAATGCTCTAAAATTGGTGTGCAGAAATTCCCTAATTCATGAACAAAAGTGTGAGGAGAGGGTCTATTCCCCATCGCTCTTTGGGGAGGTTCTTACAGACAGAAAGATTTGGTAGCGGGGGGAAGATACACAGACAGCACAGAAGAACTTACTCTTCCACCACCTGATGACTGTTAGGGACAGGCATCTCAGCTCACAATCACCGGTCCTATTAACCTGCAGCCATCACACCGACTGGTCCCACCATGCCCCAAAGGAAGGTGATCCATTTACCACATCCTGGAGCACACCGCGCTAGGGAAACAGCGCTGTGGCCGGACGCTCTCGGCTGTAAATCAGCTCCGAGTTGTCCGTTGTAGGATTGACATTTCAAGGCCGGAGCGCGGTGACGCTGCTAAGCTTCACGATAGCAAGTGGCCTTATTGCTACTTTCATCTGAGACCGTTCCAGGTGACTTGTGCTGAATCCCACTCGCATTTCATTCCTACCCAATGGCCCAAAACAACAGCAAATTCAAATAGTAAGGGACAGGGGGCTCATGATGGCTGCGTCGGCCCATTAGCATTGTCGGGCTCGTTGTCGGCAGAGTCAAGGATCTGCATGCAAAATGGCATTGGGCAGATAGAGGTCCACGCTGAGGTCAGCTGTAGATTTGCTGTTACGGGCCATCACTGTCTCATTCGCCACACTTGTTAGGCCTGCAAAAGTCAGGCCGTAGTAAGAAAACCTCACTTCATTGCTTCCAGTGGAATCGAGATGCGTCTTACCGGCACCTAGTGAGATCTATATCGAGCATGAGGAGGTTGGCATTTCCTCTGCGCCTTGGAGTGAATAAAGGTAAACGATCTACGGCAGGCAGAGAGTAGGGGATTTGTGGAGGAAAGAGAAGTGAGGAGGAAGAACAGAGTGAGAAAGGGGGTCTGATAAAAGGTGAGAGAAACGCAAGGAGAATAAAAGTAGGAACTGACAGGGCCGGCCCACAACATTTTGGCACCTGACGCGGAGAGCTCAAATGACGCCCCCACGTCCCCTCGCTTTGGCCAAAACTTTGAACGGTCTCAATTCTGCCTTCTTCCTGTTCTACTCCTCTCATGGTACTGCTCTGCTACCTACCCCAATAAAGGAGAACTAGCAACTTAAAATGCCTTGTTCAGCAGCAGACACAATTTTCTACACTCTGGGCCCTACTGGCACCCTCCCACAGTCTGGCACCTGAGGCGGCTACCTCGGTTTGCCTCATGGTAAGGCCAGCCCTGGGAACTGAGGAGAAAAAGAGAAGGAGGGTTGGAGATTGTGTCAGTAGAAGTGGGGGGCAAAACCATGAGGGAAAACACCATTTGATGTAATGTATTTAAGTTCCTAACTTCCATCTGAGGCCATTGGCCCTGGTTAATTATCTTGGTGCCTTAAGGATTTAGGAGCCTAATGAAGCATTTCTTTTTCAAAATTCTAGCCAGCTCGCACATCAATATTCCTTCCCGGTTAAAACAACTTGGCACACCTAGTAGTCTGCTTTGCTGATTTCATACAATCACACTGGCCATCAACATTTATTACAATATTTTAACTCAAGTCCTCTCGTTTAGGCTTAATGAATGATGGGTTTTTACAGTACACAAAGGGAGGGGGGAGGGAGTATGAACGTTTTAGAGCCATGCAAACCAAGGGAAATTAGAGTGTCCAAATTGAAGGGGGAAATTGCACTGTAAAAAAACATCTGTAAGATCAAAGTCTGCAGGAATGATTTCGAGGAAATTGCTTTTGTTGGCCCTAGAGCCTAAGCCACAGTTCTATTTCAAGGTTGATAGACCACACAAGAGTTGGATGCTCCCGGACTGTGGTGGCATTAAAGATGTGGCAAAGATAAATAACCGCTCTCTACATAAAAGCATTTTCATAGCTCACCCCGTGTCTGGCAGCGGAGTTTCTGTAATGCCCCAAAGCATAAAGAACTAGCTCACACCACCTGTTCAATACGGAATTCAAAGAGTGGAACTATATCACTCAATTAGCAAGGCACATACCAGACAAATGAAAACAGCTGAAAGCTGTGTTGTTCTTCTTCTGGGGCGGGGGAGAAGGGAAAGGTGGGTATAGTAGTAACAGGATGAAATTTGAACATTTTTTGACCAAAGAGCTTGTAAAACGATGGGTCAAGGGTGTTGCATCAGTGGCTTTATTCCAAGAAATAATGTGGTCCTAAAACATTTAGCAGATTTGCTGTAACTTTAAATCCTACGGGCAAGATTTTCAAAGAGCTCAGCTCTGAACAGCTCCAGTAGCTCTCAGCAAGGCAGAAGGTGGGAACTCCCTTCATTGTGACCAAAGTGGGTGCTTCTTGCACCCGAGGCTCTGCTCTCCAAAGGGATGAAGGCACCGAGGCTCCACAACAGGACTTAGGCATTGAACCGCTGAATGTCAAGGAAACTGACTTTTAGGCACCGAAAGTCACAAGGACAAGACTGTGATTCGCAAAGCCAAGCGTGGTGCCTATGCTCCTGTTCCATGAATGGGGAGAGATAAGTAGCTGAGAAGATTGTGGTAGAAGTCATCGGTGCCGTGTCCTGACAGATAGTCTGCTTCGTTCGATGATGAAAGCCCTTTGGCTCTGTGTGTGTGTGTGTATGTGTGTGTGTGTGTGTATGTGTGTGCACGTGCGCAACGCCTTTGACTCTACGCAGATAGCTGGTATGGAAGACTCAGAGGCCTCGTCTACACTAGGATCTTAGTCCAAAATAACCACCCCCCAAAAGATTGACTGCGTCCACACTACCATGCCTGTTATTCTGGAGTTTGAACTATGTAGCCCTGCTTTTCATGAGGAGTAATGCTAGTCCCAACCTTGTAAGTCCAAAATAACATTAGTGTGAATGCTCCAGTGCCACTAATTCAAACTAATTGGCCTCCAGAAGGCCTCCCACAACCCCCCAGAGCACTTCCTGGGGCGCCGAGTCTGAGGTAGCGCATCCACATTAACGGAGCCTGCCCCAGACTAATTTTGATGCTTCCCCATAGTGAGGACACGGTATTTCAAACTGGTAAAATCAGGTGCCCAGAAGTCAGACATAGTAAATTTGAAATAATCTCCTAGTGTAGACATAGTCCAAGGGACTCCTAAAGACTACAATGTCAGATATAGTGTGAAAGTGCCAAGCCAGGGTCTACGTCTAGACTGCTGCTTTTTTCAGGAAAAGGTACGCAAATTGTGCTCCACAATTTGCGGAACTTTTTCTGATTCTTTTTTCGGAAGAAGCTTTTCTGAAATTTGGCCCATCTACACTGGGCCAAATTTTGGAAAAACCTCCTCTTTCAGAAGAGCCCGTCTTCCTGATAAAATGAAGAAGACAGAGCTTCCGAAAGAGCGTGTCTGCTCTTCCGAAAAAAGTTTCGAAAGAGCAGACGTGTTCCCTGGACGTGGTGGAGTTTTTCCGGCATCCCGGAAAAACTCCGTAGTCTAGACATATCCAGGGTTATGACACATGAAGCACAGTAAGAGTCTACCAGGCGCATATGAGAAAATTCAGAATATGCACCCATGTCAATGGGACAGCTCAGTCCGTGGGATTTCCCACTGCTCACTCGGCTGCACAAGGACAGCCCCTGTACGATACATTTCCATATGCAAATACACACAAGTTACACATCGCTCCTGACTTATCAGGGTGCTGCTGTCAGACCACCCCTTCCTGGGCCAATGGGAGTATTGCCCCCATTTGCCATGCAAGTCCCCCCTGATGGGCGCTATATGTCAGTTTTGAATTGCACTGTTTTCATTCTGCCAGGCTGGCAAATTTTTCATCCCCCTTTGTATTAACTGTACAGAAAACAGTCAATGGACAGAAGAAAAATGTAAAAAAACAACAGATAGTCTAGCAGCACCTTAAAGATTAACAAAACATGTAGATGGTATCATGAGCTTTCGTGGGCAAAACCCACTTCTTCAGATGACCGGAGTATAATAAGTCCAGATCCAAGAATAAATAAGGGAAGGGAGGAGAGGGGGGAGGAAGAAAAAGAGAGACAGTGAGTAGACAGTTCAAATAGTTACCAGAGGTTGTTAAGAACCGTTAGTACCTCCATTGGTTGGTTGGTTGTTTAAGTCATTAAAAGGTGGAAGATAGTGTGCGAGCCATTCTATATCCTGGTTCAGACCATTAGCATAAGAATTATAGTGAATGACGTTAAGTTCCAACCATTCTCTGTGTGTTTGGCTTGTGAAATTGGTCTGAAACAAAATGGCGACTTGGAGATCCATTAACAAGTGTCCAGGAAGATGGGGTTCTCCAGCAGGTTTTTGTGTATTGCCTTTTTGGATATCTGATTTGTGTCCATTAATTCTTTCCCGTAGAGATTGTCCAGTTTGGCCAATATACATGGCAGTGGCGGTCTGTACTGGATGCTGTTAGGCCCTGACAGTTTAACCTCCCATTGCATAGGAATGAAACATGGTTAGTATGTTTCAGGCATACCGATTCCCTAGTATGTCTATTCTGAGAGCAGAGGTGAGCTCAAGGCATGTCCCGTTTATTGTGGCTTCCTTAGCAGCTGCCCTGATTTCCTGTCCTACCCCGGATCACTTTTTAAAGAGTTAGAACCCAGATTTGTAAATGCATTTAGTCACCCATGTCTTTCTCTCCTATGTACAGAATTGTCTCTTCAGACAATGCCTTGAGACACTGTCCGTAGTGAGGGACTGTCCATGAGCTGCAGCCTCCTCATAGTCATGGGAGGAACCCCTCTGACACCCCTTGGAGCCACAATTTCCTTCCTGCCTTCTCCTATATGGGGTGGCAGCCATCTGCTCTTGGTCTACACCAGCACGACATCAATACCTTCCACACGAGCTCAGCAGTGCAGGCCAGATGATCGTGCGTGTGGGATTCAGGCGGCGTAGATTCTGTTCCCATCTGTTACTTTTACCTCAGTTTCTCCACCTGTAAAATGGAGCTAATGGAACGCCTTTGGAAAGCAGTGTACGAGCTGCTGGTGGAAAGCATTAATTAAAGAGATGGCGTTTGGAGGGCACGCAGCCTAAGCTGCAATCTAACCCCACGCCCGCAGGGGATGAGGGTGTTAAAAGGAGGTGTGACAGCTGTTTTTTTTTTAACTCAGTTCCTCTCAGGTGACATTTCATGCTCTACAACGGCTTCCCCGGAACCCCGGGTGGCTACAGACGGTTGCCTGCAGTCAAGCAGATGCTAGTTCTTTGGAAGCTGAGAGGCAGAAATAATGGAATTGCGGGTTTCCACACAAAGAATGTGTAATAATTTTCCCATTAGAGCAGAGGATTGTTCATCATTTACCTCCCGTGTTTACCCTCGGGCTGTCATTATATTAGTGGCATTTCCCTACTGCGATGGAACACCTGGTCGCCATAGCAACTAGATTTTCCTATCCACCTGTACGTTGCCCCGGTTCTAATTAGGTCATACATTTATAACAGCACTGATAACGCAGGTGAAGCCACGGCAGATGTACCTCCCTGACAGTCACCTAGCTGAGTCTCGGATATCACAGATGCCGTATGAAGGCGAATCCGACTCCTTCCCAATTCACTGAAAGCCATTGTGAGCCCCGGGCTGCTCTCCCACAACCTCTGGCGTTAAGTCCCGTACTCTTTCCCTCTGTAAATACTGTTTATCATCCGTGTAGTTAAATCAAACTGCCTGCTGGCTTGTGTTAACATGTATTTTGTTTTTCCTTTGATTGCTTGGGTGTGAATTTTTCCTACTCACACAGAGCCCTGCCTTCTTGCATAAGCTATTCACTGTGGCTCTTACAAATCGCAGGTGGTTGTTTTTTACAAGCAGGGAGCCGGTGCCGTTAAACATAAGAATTTAGTGGGGCAATCTAGATAACAATAAACTATGTAATCGAAAGCAAATGGCAGGTAAATGATGAAACATGAATGCTCTAGGAAGCAAAACCAAGTCAGGCACAATTGCAAAAGTGCAACGGCGTGGTGTGTTGGGCCCACATTATTCTCTCCTCCCCGGAACAATAAAAACCCGGTGCACAATTTGAAGTCTGATTACACGATTTAGGAAAGATTGATGGGGCTGGCAAGTAGCGGAGCGTTGGCTTTATTGTTCGTGGAGTCGGAGTTGGGTAGTGCATTTGTTCCGGCGTCTTTGTGAAGTGTCAAAAAAGACGAATCACTTTCACACTTTGGGCTACGTGCGATCTGGGACCTGCATGGGATCCTTTTGCCGGGAGAGCAAAGAGAACTAAGCACGTGGGTTTTGGCGGGTGCAAAGCTGCAAGGGATCTTTCAGCAGAAGTCAGGAGAGGGGGGCTGTTTAGACTGCTGTTATTGTTTGCTATTAATGGTAGCTGTGCAGGCCCGACAGCTGGGAGAGGCAGTTAAGGCAACTACCCTGGAGACTGATACAGCCTCTCCTCGAGTTACGAACGAGTTACGGACCAAACACTTGGCCGTAACTCGAAATGTTCATAACTCAGACCCCATTGAGTTACACTGAGACTGCGCTGTTCGTAAGTGCGAGTCGCGTTCGTAACTTGGGGACTGCCTTTACGACCACTCAATGGGAGTTTGGGTCGTAAATGCGAACTGTCGTAAATCGACCGTTCGCAACTCGGGGACCGGCTGTAATTCAAAAGGGCCCACTGCTCCTGGTCTACAATGCTTGGTGGGTGGAGCCCCGGGCTCTTTAAATTGCCTCTGTAGCACCACCCGGTAGACTCTGGGCAGCTCTAAGGACTTCCTGGAGGGGGAAGGGGCATGGTGTGGTGTGTCTGGGGAGTGCTGAGAGCTGGCTGCCTCAGACCTGCCCCTTGAACCTGAGGCCCCGCCTCTTCTGACAGCATGGTGCTAGGTCTTCCACTACCTTTCCTAGGAGCCTGGCAAGTCTGTTACCCGCCCCCCTTACAGCTGTGTTATGGTAGGGTCTGGGGGCCACCTGTGGAACTCCTTGCCAGAGGATGTGGTGAAGACTAGGACTTCCACATGGTTCAGAAAAGAGCTAGATAGATTCATGGAGGTTAGGGCCATCAATGGCTGTTAGCTAAGATGGGTAAGAATGGTGTTCCTAGCCTCTGGTTGTCAGGGGTTGGGAATAGGGATGTTAAATATCGGTTAATAGACTAGTCGATTTACCTCATGAATTCTTATCCATTACTTGACTATTCTATAGTCCCCGGGGGTGGGGCTGGCAGCCAATGCGCTCCGGCCCCACTCCCAAGGAGCCTGGTTCCTAATACACTTTAAATGCAGAGCCGCAGAAGGGGTAGGGTCCCAGACCTGGCCCAAGCCAGGACCTAGCTGGGCTGCTGGCCAGCCTGCTAAAAAACTTTCTGGCAAAGGGGTAGGGGAGAAATGCTTGTAGTCTATAGCATTAAGCTATAAGCTTTTGCCTATCGGTTAATCAGTTACTCGACTACACTATTACATCCCTAGTTGGGAATGGGCAACAGGAACTGGGCTAGATGGACCTTTGGCCTGACCCAGTCTGGCCTTTCTTGAATTATGTAGCTGAAGACATAATCATGAACAAACACCTCACTTTGCTAGGCATTGTACAAACACAGAACCAAAAGGCTGTCTAGTGCAGGACCTTTCACATTGGAAAATTAATTACCTTAGAAAAGGGGTTAATTGACAATGTGAAAAATAACAGCTCTCAATGTCAACAAGCAAAAGATCTGCTGGGAAGAGGAGGCTTTCAAAGGTCCTTAAAAGGATGGCTATACTCTTTTAAAACCCTCAGCAGTGAGGTTTCAGAGCTCGTGTCTACAGATACAGGCTCAGGAAGGAACACTGAGATCAGCTGTGAAGATGTTTGCAATCGGCTGGAGCTCTGGTTCTGAAGTCCAGGGAGAGAGGTGGGTTTCAAAACCTGACCTCCGGCCCATGCTGCAGTATGTACACTGCTGGTTTTTATGCTCTAGTGCAAGCCCGAGTCTGCAGACCAAAGCTCTGAGACTAAGGGGTTTAATGAGACTAGAGAGTTTTTCACAAGGCTAAATCAAGAAAACAGACACACAAATGAGTTTCAGGCTTAGGTTTGGAAAGGTAGGATAGGTTTCAATAATCAGCAAACTCTATTTGAGCTGTGTGGTTAGCCGACGCTCCACAATTGGAAATTTCTTAATGCCTTTCTCCCTTTCCCCTCCAACTCCAAAGAGCATAGAAATATTCCTTTTAATCCATTTATCCCCTTCCTGCCAAGTGCTCTGAGCTACAAACTTAGCTCCAGGAAGGAGTCCACTTGCATGACTCCAGGGGAAGGAGAATCTTACATCCTTTTATGTTGATGGTTTCTCAGTCCAGATCTCTGGAGTTTACCGTTGTAAGATCCAACCACACCTGGTATCAATGGGCCTCCTCTTTCAGGAGGTGCACAACTATTTCTTAGAAGACTGACCTTTCACACTGTCCCTCCCACGAGGGAGCCAGACAGATTCCAGCTATGCCTCTGTCAGTGTTCCACTGAGAAACGGGGACCTGGGCGAGATTTGACACCTGATTGGCCAGCATCATAACTTCAGCTACCATAACGAAAGAATTTCAGGGACTTCACAAACTGAATTTAATTGCCAAGTGCATGCTCATTGAATCGTTGCATGAAGGTTCATTCAAGGCACTTCTAATGTCCACTCTAAAAGGTTCCTCTAACAGTAGCTCCAAGTTAAGATAAGAGGGAACTCTTGTTGTGTGTCCAAACCTACCTATTATTTTTGTGTCTTACTTTCAGACCCAATACCCAGAGATGCAGCTGCACTGCACTTCATTAGCTGACTAAAAGGTTACTTCACATCTGCTGTCCAACTTAGATTTCAGCCTACGGATTCCGTTCCCAAGTTTCACAGGTGCCAATCCTTTGGGCTGTGACCTTTCTAAAGCTCTTCTGTGGTTAAATATCGTGTTTCAGTTGCTCTTTAATTATTTACACAATCTTCTCCACCTCTGAGGACTTATCCAGTGGCCTGAGGGAGACCCAGATTCAAGGCCTTCCTCCAATTAATATTTAATATAAGAGTGAGACGCTCCAGCACAGGAGATGCCCTCACCTCAGAATAGCCTGAGGCCTGGTGTTTAAGGAGTGACGCTGTCCTGTTGGAGATCTGCCTTCAAGCGTGAGGCACAGCAAGGCATTAAACAGCCATCTCCCAAGTGAGCGTCACAACCATCAGCCAGTTGGCTATTTTGCGTGTTTTTCATGAAAAAATATGAAAAGGTCGCAGATTTGTCCCTTTGCAGAATGGACATTTTTGAAAGTCTCATGAAAACTCTGGCAGGATGGGAAGACCTTTTGCCACCCATAAAATGTTCAAATCACAACTTCATAGAATCACAGAATCATAGAATACTAGGACTGGAAGGGACCTCGAGAGGTCATCAAGTCCAGTCCCCTGCCCTCATGGCAGGACCAAATACTGTCTAGACCATCCCTGATAGACATTTATCTAACCTACTCTTAAATATCTCCACAGATGGAGATTCTACAACCTCCCTGGGCAATTTATTCCAGTGTTTGACTACCCTGATAGTTAGGAACTTTTTCCTAATGTCCAACCTAAACCTCCCTTGCTGCAGTTTAAGCCCATTGCTCCTTGTTCTATCCTCAGAGGCCAAGATGAACAAGATTTCTCCCTCCTCCTTATGACACCCTTTTAGATATCTGAAAACTGCTTCCTCTTACTATGGGTTGCCATTGTGTTGAATAATATGACATTCTTAGCTGGGATCTTTGAGTACTACCATAATAGTTTGCTGATTTCAGTACAAGACTGCCCTTTTCAGTACAAGAAGTCTCTCCTAAACTGATAGAACCAATCAAAACTGGAAATGTAAATGCTATATGGGTTGTACCTCTCAAGTCCAGCACCCTCAAGAACAAACTGGTGCCAAACCCAAGAATTTGCTGAACCACAGAAGATCAATATTGTCTAGCAGCATTACCAACACTTCCACTGCTTGGTGGGCTATTAGAAGATGTTTAGACATAAATTTGAGCTAAATAATGCGAGCCAGGACTGATGGCTGTAAGCAAACTTTATGGGATAGCAGGAAACTTGGTCACACCCATGCTAAGTGGACATCCAGCTAACTCAAATCATGCTGGACCTCAGATGTTGCCGGACCAGAGAGGGCTGGACTAGAGACGTTCACCCTATAGTCTAATGTGGGTTTTAGCTTATGAAAGACAGTACTCAGTAAGTGAAACCATAATATCTGATTTGATTCTATCCATTAAACAACAAAAGTCTCTGTCATATGCTATGTCAACACAGCAGTGTTATTTTGGAATAACTGACATTATTCTGAAATAACAAAGAGTGCATCTACACAGAAAGCCATTATTTTGAAATGTCGAGCTGGAGGACTTCTTACTCTAACTCCTGTAACCTTCATTTTATGAGGAGTAAGGGACGTCGAAGGAAGAGTGTTCTTCTTTCGACTTTCCGCTGTGTGGACACTGCCAAAAGCCGAACCAAGCTATTTCGACTTCCACTACGCAATTGATGTAGTTGAAGTTGCGTCGCTTAATTCAACTTTTGCCCTGCTGTGTAGACAGGCCCATAGAGAAAAAATAAATAATTAGCAGGAAAACAAGTAAAAGAAGCAATTCAAAAGGAAAATAAACTTTGTATCTCTGCTCTCTTCAACGATTTTAGCTGTAGAAGTCATTCTTTACCTTTCTCAATGTATGGCTCCTATGATACCTGGGAAAGGTTAAGCAGCTCTGTGTTGTTGCTTAGCAACAGCACCAATGATGGTTTGTCCTCGTTACAGAAGGACCAACAATGCCAAAAAGCTGTTACGCCCATATGTCTGAATGTTTGTATCCATTCTTTATGGACTCGTTTCCTTTCTACAAACATTGGCGTGATGAAATTCCACTGACAAAAGTGCCCATGGAAAGCAGATTTGAACTCACACGCATGAATATTCATAGCAACTAAGTCTGAGAATCTGCTGGTATTAGCAGTACTGTTACAGTAACCTTAGGGTAGGTCCACGGAGTAATCTGGAGTGATGACAGACTCAGGGGGGTATGGCCCATGCTGGGGCTGTAAAAATATCCGGGTAGTGAGTACTTTGAAGTTTCAGCTTGGTTGGATTGTGGGCTTTGAATCTCATCCTCCCCCCCTTCGTTAAGTTTCTGCTGCAACTTCAAAGAGCTGTGTGCACCTCTTTATTTAGAGAACTAGCACGAGCACTGCTACTTTGTCAAACTGAGCTGGGAGGCTTACTCCAAAAAGCTGTGTAGACATGTCCCTGAATTTCCAACCCAGGTTGCGCCCCTCCACCCCCCGAACTAGGTGCAAACTCATAGTACAAGGAAGTTATGGCCCTTTGAGAGCATAGAGCCTTTACAAAGGGTGGAATAAAGGAACCCCCCATTTTAAAGAGGGGAAATATGGTCCAGAGATCCCAATGTTGTTGCTGAACTCAAGGGGATGTTTCACATTGATTTGAAAGGGTATGTCTACACTACAGCGTTAATTCGAGTTAACTTAATTCAAAATATTTAATTAAGCTAATTCGAATTAATGCATCTACACACAAAACCTATTTCAAAATAGCGTTTTGCTATTTCGAAATAGCACATCCACACTGAGTGGACCCTGAACCGAAGTTAAGGCTGGCTGGAACCAGTGCCGGCAGGGCATCAGGTTAGGACTTAGTGTGTGGGGCTGGTGCCTGAGGCTAACTGAGCTCCGTGCTTAAAGGGACCCTACCCCCACCCTGGACAGACAGTTCTCAGGGTTCCCCGCTTGCTTGTCTACCTCGATGAGGGACAGCAAAGCAGTCCTGTCTTGGAGTGCCCTGAGTGCCCGCACTCAGGACACCACAGCACTCGGCCATATGGAGCCAGAGCTGGCCCTGGGCACGCTGGTGCATCTCATGGGGTCGTTGCCATCAGCCCGACTGAACTTGCTGCAGGCTGCCATCGGGGAGTCCATCGGGGGGCTGGCAGGATCCAGGAGGCCCTGAGGGACAGCGTCCACCCCGAGGAGCCTTCAGAGCCACCCCGGTCCTCCCCACCGAGGGCTCATGCCCCATTCCTCTCTCACGTCCTTCCACTTACCCCTCCCTAGCCCCCCTTCCTGATGTTGAATAAAAGACACGTATGTTCAAAAATAGAAACTGGGTTTATTGAACAAAACTGGGGGGAATGAACCTCTGGGGAGACTGGGAAAAGGAGGTGGGAGAGGGGAAGAGAGAGGGTGGAAGAGGGGAGGGGAAAACCTGGGAGGAGGGAGCTGGAAGGAGGAAGCAAGGGAAAGATGGGGGAGGGGAAGCTCATGGCCCAGGGTTGGGGGGTCTCGCCGACCAACTTGATTTTCATGCTAACCTGCTCCTCGGTTCGCATGTGGCCTTTGGTGGCCAGGCTGGCAGCTATCCTGCCATACACGGCTGCATTCCTCCATCTAGTGCGGAGATCATGGACATTGGGGGCATCCCCCCCAAACCTGAATAAGTTCCATGATCTCCACCCTGGACCAAGAAGGCGCCCGCCTTCTCCAGCCCCTGTCAGGCTCCTGGGACCTGGCAGACTGCTCCTGGGGAGCGGTGGAGGGCTGGCTGCCAGTGGCTTGCTGGCTCATGTTTTGGGGCCACTGGGTCAGGGGCCCGGTGGCCACTGCTGGCTCTGGGCTGGCAGGCTTGGAGCTGGCACAGGCACTGTGGCCAGGGTCTACCCCTTTAATGGCTCTGGGGCTGGGGAGAGGAGAGTAAGTTTTCCTGGTTGTGCCCAGAGTGGCCACCAGGGCTCCCTGGGAAGGGCTGGAGGCCTCCTATTTCGAATTAAGTGTCTACACAGCACTTAATTCAAAATAGCTATTTTGAATTTGGTGTTACTTCTCGTAGAATGAGGTTTACCAAATTCGAATTAAGCGCTCCACTATTTCGAATTAATTTCGAAATAGCAGTTTGCATGTATAGACGCTATTAAAGTTAATTCAAAATAAGGGCTGTTATTTTGAATTAACTTTGCAGTGTAGACATACCCAAAGAGAATAGGGCAAAGCAAGAGATACCAAGGTGCCTTAAGTCACACTACAGGTTGAATCTTTCTAGTCTGGCACCCTCAAGACTTGACCAGTTCTGAACCAGAGAATTTTCCAGACCACGGGAGGTCAATATTGTCTAGCCGAGAGCCAGGACTGGTGGCTGTAAACAGATTTTATGGGACCAAGGGAAACTTGGCCGCTTCCATCATAACTGGACATATAACCAACTAAAATTGTTCTAGCCCACAGAAGTTGCTGGACCAGAGAGTTCTGGACTAGAGAGTTTCAACCTGTAGGAAATCTTTGTCAGGATCGGTAATTAAACCCAGATCTCCTCATTCCCCGTCTAGTGCCTTTACCATAAGACAGTTCTTCCCTAGCACCTGTTTGAGCCAACACTACTTATATGCTTATCCAGTGAAGCAAGAAAGCCCCAAAATACACATGGGTCACATGAGTTATCTTCACAGCCACGAAATGTAGGCCAAACTTTGAATGTTAACAGTAAGCCCACAGAGCAAAAACACCTGGAGAAAAGAAGGTGGGCGATAAATTCAAACAATGACTGCGTTTGAGGAAACCCTGATCTGCTCCGACCTGTTCTGAGCCCAGAGAAAGAGGTTCAGCTAGTGGTATAAACTGTTCAGCGATGGTGCAGTTTAGTAGCAGATGGATCATTTCATGTATTTCCCTGTTCTGTTCAATGCCTATGAAGTATCTGGGTCTAGCCACCACGGGCAGACAGGATACTGGGCCAGATGGTGTGACCCAATATGGCCATTCAGGTTTTCTTATGCCATCATGAAAATCTTGAGGGATTTCTCTTCAATAGTTCTGCCGTCTTGAAATTTAGGAGATTTAGTTACTTCTTTGATTGTACACAATTATTCACATAACTCTTCTGTGCTGATACATTTCTCAGTTTTGCTTATTTTCACAGCTTCTGTAAACTCTTCAAAAGTACAGTCTTTTGCATATGATAAGACTGTTTCTGGTGCACATTATTTTCAGTTAGGTCATATGTTTCACAAAAAATGTTTGAGTTGACTAATAAAAATGCAGAAAATCTGTTTTTGCTTCCTTTGTTCACTTTCACGGAATTTCTTCAGTTTGGAGTTCACAGCCTAACGATGACATTTGTCACTTTTTCTGCATTTATTTCTTGTCTAGTCTGGACATTAATTTGAACAACAAAGTTACCATATAAGACGTTAACCGTCTGTTAACCATAGCTCAAGAAGTACAATGTACAATTTCATTCTTAAGTCCTTCATCTCCAAAACTATCCAGTACAATTTTAGAGCATTCATCCTCCCCCAAAGATGGAAAGTAACTTATAAGGCTTTTCAAAACACTTCGCCAGATGGTCAAAAGCAGATACAAGTGACAGCCAATATGTGACAAAGAATTTTACTGTATTCTCCCCTAGCACATTTGCTAAACTCTTCAAGCTGTTGAATTCTCAATGGGTGAATGCTAAACTGGGTGTAAACACTGATTTAGAACATCTAGTTAAAAGTTTAGTTTGATCCCAGCAAAATCTTGTGTTTTTGTAATGATGCGAGCAGAATAACTGGCAACAAGAAATCACTGTTTCTATTTTTTGGGAAACATTGTGAAATTGTAGAATTATTTACGATGTCTCCCGGGTATGCTGACATATCTTACAATTTTGGTCCAATTCCATGAATCCTGTTGACTGTGTGGATAGCAATTGCTTGACGTTTCATGACAGCCTCCATCAAAATCTAACAATATTGAGCAACTGTAACACAATTGAAATACCTTCAAATCACATGGGAAGCATTTCATGGATCCTTTATTGTAACTGTCAGTGGCTATTGTATAACAAATATTGTTCTCTTTAAAGTACTTTATATGCTTAGAAATGGAATAGTGGTATAGCGCATTTTCACAAAGTATATTTGATTTCCTTTTTCCACAGGCCTTGTGTTTAAAAAAATTGCAGAGTAATTGAAAGGAGTTCTATCAACTTTTACAGTGCAATCCACCCTTTGATAAGAGTGGTGGTACTTAATAGCAGGAAATGGTTTATTTTGGGAGCTCTGCTGCATTCATTCTGCCGTCAGGAGTGCTGCATGAAATTTTGAAATAAAACCCCCAAAACTTGGAACATTTTTCGACAGCTTTTGCACTTGGTTTGTTTGGCAATCTCAGGGTACATCTAGACTACAGGCTTTTGTCGACAGAGGCTTTGTTGACAGATACGGTCGACAAAGTTTCTGTCGACAAAGAGCGTCTAGACTACATCCAGTTCTGTCGACAAAGCAAGCCGCTTTGTCGACATGAGAGTGTAGATGCAATAACGCCTTCTGTCGACAGAACTCATTTGAATGCACGTGAACTAACAGATTTTGCAGCACTGTACCAACTCTGGCATTTACTTCTCATGGAGTAGTCATAACTCCGATGCCCTTTCTAAAAGTTAGTTATCTCACCCCTCCATATCTCCAGAGACTTTCATTTGCTGACTTTCATTTTATTTTCATTCCCTATGCTCACCTCTGGCTCATGTTTAAATCATGCAGCTGATTGTACAATATCAGAAAAATGTCTCCTGGCTCCCACAAGCTATAATTCCCTGTGGTAAACATTAGCAAGTTTCAGAGGGGAAGCCGTGTTGGTCTGTAACTTTAAAAACAACGAGTAGTCCTGTGGCACCTTAGTGAACATCTACACTGCAACACTATTTCGAAATAACGGGCACTATTCCGAAATAACTTATTACTTGACTACACAGCAGGCAGTTATTTCGAAATAGTATCAAAATACTGTCAAGCTGGAGGACTTCTTATTCCAACTCCTGTAACCCTCATTGTACGAGGAGTAAGGGAATTTGGAGGAAGAGTGCTCTGTTTTGAAATAAGTGCTGTGTAGATGCCCCCTATTTCAAAATAAGATGTGCAATTGATGTAGCTCAATTTGTATAGTTTATTTTGAGTTAAGCTCTGCAGGGTAGACGTGTCTTTAGAGACTAACAAAAGGATCTAGTATCATGAGCTTTTGCAGGCAAAACCCACTTCTTCAGCTGATGAGCTGGAGTAGAACATTAGCAGTACTTCAGCTTAGATATTATCAGTCTACACCTTCAGGAGGGGACCTGCTTTGGACAAGGAGAGATGTTCTTACCTCAGAATGTTATTACTTTCCATTCTTTTCCCTTAACGCCAGCTGAAAAGCAGAGTAAAAGTAGAATAACTGATGCACAGCACCGTCCTCAGATGTCGATCCACAAGGCAGATGGAGGGACATATGCAGAGCTGCACATAACTGCTAATGCAGACATTAGCACTCAACAACCTGACACCAGTTTGGGACGCTTTTCTGGAGGAATTTATTTTTATAAATAAAATGTTGGCATCTTGGGATCGACATAATCCTGCTGTCGTGCTGTTTGTATCAAGATATTTAAAGCGATGCTGACTCCATTTTTCTCCTGGCACCACGCTCAACTTTACACACACACACACACACACACACACACACACACACACACACAAAAGCATTCCCAGCTTGGCTATACAAACATAGCTATGAAAACGAGTTAGTTAGAATGCTTTGAAGAGTCCAGGTGCTGAATGCAGAAGAGACTTTATTATATTTTGTATTATTATTCTTATTATGCAAACAACGTACATTCATGAGGGGGGATACTCCAGTAGGAAGGTTTCCAAGCTATCCCAGAGCAAAACGAAGGTAATCTAGAAGTGAATGAGGACCAAGCCATGAGAGTACCATGATATCTGAAATGAATCATCCAATAATGTGCATCAGTCTATGTCATGACCATGAGGGATGGGCAGCAGTCTGGGGACTAAGGGGTTAACTGTACCTAGCCAGGTAGCAGTTAGCCAATAGAAATTCAGATAGGGATTTCAAACTGAGACAAAGGAATTTCAGGGTTTTCCCTCCTTTGTTCCTGGTCAGTTGACTCTCCAGATACTGAGGGGGATAGACAACATGTCCCTCTCCAAGAAAAGACTCTTCACCATCTGTAACTAGGGCAAAGTCTAGATAAATCCGTTAGGTTTTATTGTTTTTTGGTTGGGGAATGGGAATCTGATGTCTGTGCATTTAGAAATGGGTTTTCCTCTCTTTTATAACTAAGTTTTGTTCCAATGGGAAAATTCCCCATGGGTTAATTAATTGGTGGCTCTTACCAGCTAGCCAATCCAACTATGCTTGTAACAGGAGTATGGTGGTGATAATAAAAGTTCTTTCTTTTTTATTAACCTGGTATTGGTTAATTTTTGTGTCCTGGTTTTACTTTAGGGCTGAGATTTCCCAAGTGATCTCTTCCCTGGTTTTCTTACCATTACTTGGGTGGTGGCAGCGGATTTTGTTATCCCAAAAATCTAGAGTTTTAGGATTGGGGGGGGAAGTTTTATATCAAAGCCTGGAAAGAGAAGGTTTTGGGGTACTTTTGTGGGCCCCCACTTCTGCATTCATCGTGCCAGAGTGGGGAATCAGCCTTGACAGTCTAGGTTTTGCTTATGTGCCTGAGACATGCTATGGGAAGTCTAACAGAATTATGAAACAGAGGTACAGAATTTGGAGACTGAGTTAGAATCATAAAATCTTAAGGCTGGAAGAGACCTCAGGCGTCATCAAGTCCAGCCCCCTGCTCAAAGCAGGACCGACCCCAACTCAATCATCCCAGCCAGGGCTTTGACCCTCTTGTGTCAGGGGTAGAGGGAGTAGATTTTCATCTCTCGCGTTTAAGCTGGGAAGGTTCAAGAGAGGGGCTGGGTCCTAGAATTTAATGGGAAGGTGGTAACAGGAGTCACCTGTGTCCTTCTAGAACCTTTTAGAACTGGGTTTCATGGCTGCACCCCTAAGGGCTATAGTGAGCTCGGGGCTGTCTGTTCCCCGTAGCTAAGACGGAACCTAGTAGGACAGCCAGTGCTGTCCAAAGCCCTCATCTGAGATGGGACTATGGGTGGCCTTAGAGGCTGTGGAAGGCTGGATGGGGTTGGAGATGACTCTTTGCCAGCTTCTCACTCACTTTCCTCAGGACTGAAAGGTTAGAGCCAGGCAGCCAGCTTATCCCCATGGGCATTTTGAGGCCTGAAGAGTGTCATGTAGGATTCAACATGCCCAAAGCTGACGGTTGATTTCTGACAGCAGCGGGCCCCGGGTTCTGCTCTTCGCTCTAGGAGAGCTTCTGGACTCGACCTTCCTTCTGCCCTCTTGTGCACATGCTACATGATGCCGACCTAAAAGCCATGAGCACACAGGCCCTGAGCTACAAGTGCCCTGGCTCATTCAGTGCACAGGATGGACAGCGAAAGAGGCAGAGATGTGCAAGAGAGGAAGTGATGCTTTCCGGCGCTTAGGCTGCCTTTGAGATCTGACTTCTGTCCCTCAAACTGCCACTCACTTCCCATGTGACGTCAAGTGTACTAAGCAGTGGTGGCCGCTCACAGGCCAAGAAGGAGGAAGAACCCCTCTCCGAGCCCTAATGGGCCGAGCCTAGCCACGCCCCTTTACCTGATTAGAAGTCAGGGGGCAGGACTACCTGTATAAAAGCCCAGGGCAGGAGCTCAGTCAGGCCCCAGCTGCCAGAAGAAGCAGAGGCCTGCCCTACACTCCCAAGCTGGGAGGTCACTGAGGACCTGGCAGATGCTGAGGACTGGCTCGGACTGCTGGCCTTCCAAACCGATGCAGAAGACCTGCTGACCTTACCCGTGGGTTCAGACCCTTAAGACCCCGAGGGCCTGTCGTGGAGCCAGGCATACCTCAAGGGGGAGTCCGTAAGTGGCCCAGGGTAGCCAATCAGAGTCAGGCTGATTTAATTGTATTATAGCGAATCAGTGGGTTGTGAGCCAGATCCCCACTGACACCAGATGCCCTGCCAGGGGTGGCCATCTCCTCCTTGCACCTAAGAACCGTGTTTTTTTGTCTGCCCCACCCTGCGCTAGGACCACGGCTTAAGAACTGCTACTAACTGTGTTTGGGTGTCAGCCCTGCCCTGCCCTGCCCCAGAGCTTGTGCCTAGCCCACAGACGGAGTTTGTTTACCTGCCCCTCCCTGTACTAAGGGCCTGGTCTTAAAGGGGACCACGGAGTGTCTGTTTATTTGCCTGGCCCAGCGCTTAGAAACTGTAGCCCAGCTGGACCACAGGCTCAGGCCCCTGGACTAGACAGGGGCATTTGTTTGCCCTGGGCTTGCACAGACTGGGAACGAGTGCTGGCCCGAGCATAGGCCTGAGCCCCAGGACTGAGCTGGTTGGCCTGCATCGAGCAAGACTGGATCCTAACACACAATGACCAATTTAAGGTTGCATAGGCAACCGTAGCTCTGGAATGTCAACATTTTTGGCGTGCTTAGCCCTATAACTGGGGGGAGGGTAGGGATAGCTCAGTGGTTTGCGCATTGACCTGCTAAACTTGGGGTTATGAGTTCAATCCTTGAAGGAGCCATTTAGGGATCTGGGGCACATCTGTCAGGGATGGCACTTGGTCCTGCTATGAGGGCAGGGGACTGGACTCAATGACCTCTCAAGGTCCCTTCCAGTTGTATGAGATAGGCATATCTCCATATATATGAAACTTTCAACTTCCCTTAACAGACTATTTTATTACTTTTACAGGATGGGCATATATTCAGATAAGCCTTTTTCTCTTTACACATGAATAATCATATTCACCGGACAAATAGTTCCTCCCCAAACTTCCATGTGAACAAACCTCAGTTGCATGACCATTTTCAAAGACTCACGCAAAACCAGGGTTTTGACTCCGGATCACAAGTCTGATTTGGCAAACTTGTCAAGGGCTAGTTTTTCCCCCTGAGTATTCACTCAGATCGACACATGCTGAAAATCTCTGCTCAAGGATTCAGAGCTGTGAAGTCTGGTTTTATCCTCTCCCTTCCCATTTTATAGATACAGTTTCCTTGGCTTTGACTGGGCGTAGCCAATGAATCACCATGAAAAATGAAACAAAGAAGGAAAACAAGTATTTTAGTCACCGACTCTGTTGCTGTAGGGGGTCACCAAGCCTTGTAGTCTTCTGTGAACGTTCTACGATAACGGCCAATCTCTAACTATATGCTAAAGTCACAATTTCATGATAAAACTAATCTTTCCCATAAATAGCTCTCTTTTTCATTTTCAAAGCAACAGAAGGATTACGGTGCTGATTTGGATATCTACTTTTCTAAAATTGCCCGCCAAGTCTTCCTTATTCTAATATAATGCTTAGAATCCACAGTAAATAGGAATTGCATCTGGAAGGGGGAAGAAAATAGCAAAAACAAATGTAACCTTAGAAAATCACTGATGTAAGTAGTTTCATTCCTTTTACTAAAAGCCATTTGGAAACTAATCTACTGCATTTTCTTTCTTTTCAGAAAATGTAAATTGATCTTTCACTTTGAATACCTGTCAAACCACAGCCACTGTAATGTTGATAAGTAATTTTGCTAGTCAGTTGATAACTTCAAGATATATTGCCATCTTGCAGGTAGCGCCGCATAAACTGATGCACCAGATTACATCCAAACCAGATCGGGGGATGTTCGTTCTTAGAGAGTTGGGGGAAATCTAAGGGGAGAGATTTTTTCCCCCTACAAGTGGCATGAGAACACCTCATACAGATAAAGAAAATTTAAGAAAAAAATGGTTGAAGCGAAGTGATATGACCTTGAAGCAAGGACTTGCAGAGTTTCCACTCTATTAGCAAGTTTTTCTCTACATATTGTATCTTTCTGGAACATTACCCTTAAGTTCTTGGGACAGTGGCCATATCCTTCTCTGATTTGAACAGGACAGTGCTGTTCTGTGTGCGAAATAAAAAATAATAAGTCACAATAATGGCCTGATTTTCACAATTTCTGAGCATACACCAATGTCAAGGATTAGTCTCCTTTAAGAAGCAAGCAAGATGTAATTAACAGGTTCTCTCCATCGGATGTCCATACGTATGTGGCCTAATAAATTCCCATTTATTGATCATCATGTCTCAGTCAGAGTCTAGAACAACTTCTCTCTAAGGTCTTTACCTTGCTAGAGATTTAGATTTGGGTAAATTAGATTAAACCCTTTTGGTACAGGTTGAACCTCTCTAGTCCAGAACTCTGGTCCATAAACATCTGTGGTCTGGCATGATTGTAGTTAGCTGGATGTCCACTTTTTATGGGTGTGGCCAAGTTTCCCATGGTCCTATAAAGTTTGTTTCCAGCCACCAGTCCTGGCTCTCAGTGTTCTGTGTTGTTATTTAGCTCTAATTTACCCCAAAATGTCCTCTAAGTGCCCAGGAAGCAGTAGAAGTGTTGGTAATGCTGCTAGACAATATTGACATCCCATTGTCCAGCAAATTCTCTGGTTCGGCACTGGTCAGGGTGCCAAGCTAGGGAGGGTGCCAGGCTAGGGAGCCTCAACATATAGTTCTATATCATGGGTTCACAATGTGGGTGCGATGGGGACTCCAGTCATGACCACACCGGCCTTCACGTATCGCTAAAGAGAAGGAGCATCCCAGTTAGATGGAAGGGTGATTCTAGGCAATCCTGGCATGGAAAAGAGATCTTCTCAGGAAAATGATGCGAAACCCTGTCCTGCCTCTTTGAAACAGGCAAGTCTTGAGATATAATACCATGTAAACAGTGTGATCTGAAGTACACCATTATTTGAACACAGCCCCGTGGGTGGCCAGCTCACACTGCACCCACCCAGCAGCTCTTGAGATGCTCACATTTTGTTTATGGCCGTGAGGTCATGTCCAACTGTTTTCTGCTTGCCACTTTTCTGCTTCAAGCAAAAGGCTGTTTTGCTGGGATAGTTCAAATGGGGCAAGCCACATGCTGTATATTTTGTTTGCTTGCCCGGCTGATCCTGTGCCATGAGATCAAACACAGCAGCCCAAATCAGCAGAAACCTATTTCAGCAGGGTGTTGGGGGTTTTTTTAAGCAAAAGAGGAATTTCAGCAGAGCACTCTTCTTCTGGGGAAAAAAGTGTCGAAAAGCCTATTTCTGCTACTCCTTGGCCTGTGTCTGCCTGACTTTAGGAACTCGCTGGTTTGGCTGGTGTGAAATAAGCATAGCCTACATGGATGTGAGGCAATGAATCATAGAATCATAGAGTCCTAGTGTTGGAGGAGATCTCAGGAGTCATCGAGTCCAATCCCCTGCTCAAAGCAGGACCAACCCCAACTCAATCTTCCCAGCCAGGGCTTTGTCAAGCTGGGACTTAAAAACCTCCAGGGATGGAGATTCCACCCCCTCCCTAGGGAACCCATCCTAGTGCTTCCCCACCCGCCTAGGGAAATAGTTTTTCCTAATATCCAACCTAGACCTCCCCCACTGCAACTTGAGACCATTGCTCCTCGTTCTGCTGTCTGTCACCACTGACATCATCCTCTCTCCATCCTCTTTGGAACCTCCCTGCAGGTAGTTGCAGGCTGCTATCAAATCCCCCCTCACTCTTGTCTTCTGTAAACTAAATAAGCCCAAATCCCTCAGCCTCTCCTCATGAGTCATGTGCTCCAGCCCCCGAATCATTTATATTGCCCTCCACTGGACTTTCTCCAATGCATCCTTTCTGTAATGGGGGGCCCAGAACTGGATGCAATACTCCAGATGTGGCCTCGCCTGTGCGTAAAATGTATTTATTATACAGCTCAGAGTTCTCTGGTATCAGGAGTCTCACGCCTAAAAGCTGCATCTACATTGTGAGCGGATTCCCAGCTTGTGCAGCTCTGCTCATGCTAGTTGTCATCACGGTAGCTTGCTGAAACCAGTAATGTAGCCAGGTTAGTGTGGGCACCTGTAAACAGCAGCATGAGCTGTCCATCCTGTGTATAAACCCGCCTAAACCCCATAGGTAGTTGCCCAGCATGGTTGGGCCAAGCTACCATTTGCTGATGCACCAAGGAGAACCTGCAGTATCGTTTGTTCCCACCTGATGGACAGTCAGTGAATTCCTTCGTGTTCCCATGAGGATCCTACTGGCTGCTGCAGACTGAAGGCCAGGAGCAGAGCTCTGAGATATTCTGATGGGGATACTCCAAAGGTGGGGACTCTGGGATCATGGGGGGTACCAGTTTCAAGGTAATCCATGGGATGGGATTGCCTGGACCTAGAGACGCTGGTGGTGAGGAGAAAGGAGTCTGGTCCTCTTGGGAAAACAAGCTACTGAGAAGGCTCAGAAGCAAACCAGGCAAGCTACTGAGGAGTTTCTGATACAACATAAATGGAAAGTAGGCAGGATGATCAGAACTGACATGTTCCACTTCAACAAAGCGGCGTTTTCCAATGGAAAGCCAGTCCATCTGAAAACAGCAGACTGGCTCTCAGAATAAGCATTAATGCTATAAGGTCAGACCCGGCAGCTTGACTTAAGGTATAAAACTCCAGCTATGTACAATAGATTGATGGAGTCAGCTTGCCTTAAGCCAAACTTGGCAGCATCTCCACAGTGCAAAAGGAAGAGTACCGAATGCTGGCGAGGGTGCCCTCTGAGTTTGATTTAGCGAGTCTTAACCAGACTCGCTAAATCAAACTCTGAAAGATTGATTGCTCTAAGACACCTTTATACTAGAGTAACTTCATCCACACTCACTATGGGTTGCACCAGGATATCGGTGAAAGCAAATCATCCCCTGAACAAAATAGTTCTATTGGTACCAAACCTTCATGACCTTATACAGACACTCATCTTCTGAATCCTGCTCATGCTGCTCTATAGGTTAGTGGGTCTGATTCTCAAGGAGCAAGGAGTAGCTGTCGTTCACACCAGTTGATGAGTGCAAAGCGTGTGTAAAATAGTCCCCTTGGTTTCATTTTGCACTAACTTTGCACCGAGGCCTATGACTGCACCAGGGATTAAGCAATGGGTTTTTTTAGTCTTTTTTGCCCACACTAAGTTTTACTGCATTGTAAGATTTCTTTTCTGTGGGGGTTTCAGGCCCTGCAGATGCCAATTGCCTTTTGCTAGCACAAATTAGGTTCACAACATAACCTTTCTTTCAGGCCATTGTCAATCACTCTGACTGTAAAGTTACCGCTACATGTCTCCATCTCAGAGTTTTCACACAGTCTCCTACTTCCTGTCTCAATTCTGTTACATGCTTGTCAATCCCATTTGCGCTCAACGGAGGATGAGACTAAAACAGGTGCCACTTAGAAAGAGTGGGCTTTCTTTCAGGGTTATAGTATTTCCCAAATATCATTAAAGGAAATATCTTCTTCCCACAGAGTAAATTGACTGCAGAAGACCCAGACCTAGTTTAAAATCCTCATCTTTCTTTCAATCTGCCCTGATTAACCCTTTAAAAGCTTTAGACAAGCTGCTCCCAACTCAGAAGAACCCTTCTTACTTTAACATTGAAGATGAACAATGGTACGGGTTGAACCTCTCTAGTCTGGCACCCTCTGGTCCGGCAACATCCATGGTCCGACGGGATTTTAGTTGGCCAGATGTCCACTTATCATGGCCAAGTTTCCTGAGGTCCCATAAAGTTTGTTTACAGCCATCTGTCTTGTCTCTCAGTGTTCTGAGCTGTTATTTAACTCTAATTTACCCCTCAATATCTTCTAAAAGCCCAGTAAGCAGTGGGCATCTCGGGCATGCTGCTAGACAATACTAACCTCCTGAGGTCTGGCAAATTCTCTGGTTCGGTAGCGGTCAGGTCCTCAGGGTGCCAGACTAGAGAGGTTCCATCTATAGTGGTTTGGGCTACTCAGCGCCCTAATGACCCAGTTTAGCTTTTACTATAATTTGCTTTTTCTCCCCCAGCCATCTCCTCCCACCTTTTGAAATCGTCCCTTTTCTTTTCTTTTCTTTTCTTTTCTTTTCTTTTCTTTTCATGAATGCCCATTAACAATCCAAAATTGGAACTTGAGACACAGCTGCAACTCAGAGCATCGACGGGAACAAGCCCCGGAGAGACCTTGAAATAAACCCGAACGGCAGTGAGATTCCTGGAGGCCCGGGTTCTTCAGGGGCTAGCCTCCCCCAGCCAGCACCTCAGTGCCACCGGGGCACGGGGCACTCAGCGCCAAGGGCTCCAGCGGTGACTTAAAGATCCCAGGACTCCAGTCATGGCGGCTGCCAAGATCGCGGGGTTGGTGGCTGGAAGCCCGGGGCCCTTTGAAATTGCTGCGTTCCAAGGCAGCCGCCTCTGTTGCCACCTTCCCCCTTGTCGGTGGCCCTGCTTGGGGCAGAAAGCAGATGGAAACCTGGAAGGGCCTGGCCATGCTCCCAACCTGATGGGCACCCAGAGCAGACCACAGGACTGGAATGGCCCAGGCCCCAGTGGGATCTAGGCCAAAGCCACCTGAGGAGAAGGAGGAGCTCTGAAGTTCACACTGCTGGCCAGTTCCTTGACTGGGTGTTGGGGAAGGCACAAATAACACTGACCCCGGTGAGAAAGCAACTGACTGGAAGGTCCCTGAGCTCCTGGAATAGCTGAGGATGAAGCACAGAGCAGGACTCATAGGGCAGATCTACAAATACCTCAGAGGGTCAGAAACTGTAAGTGCTCCAGGAGTTTCCATCAAGTCTTGTGGTGGAGACAAGAGACCCAGGAGTAAGGATCCCACCCTCAGACCGCTCCTGTTTCTCCCTCACACTGAGGATGTTTTATATCACACCGGCCATGTGATGGGCCCATAAAGCAGACCTAGACTGGAAATTCCCAGGCAACAAATACCTGGGTTCTTCTTTTCTTTGATGCACCTTGATGGTGGTCATACAGAGCGACTTATGAAAGAAACGGTTCATTCAGCATGGCCCGGGGGAATCTGAAAACCGTGCCTGTGTTGTTTTGGGGACTCCATTCTGTTTCCAGATAAGCCCTTTGTGAATGCATGGTTTTGTGTAAGGAGGAGGAAAATATTGCCCTCTGTGTCTAATTCATTTCTCCTTTCTTCTAATAAGCCCTTCTGGTGCTTTATATGTGTTTTACTAATTACCAGGGCATTGGAGAACTCTCAGACATCCCTACACATAAAAGCGGGAGACGTTTGTTCAGCAAATTACTTGTTGCAAATTATCCCCTTCCCCAGTTTACAACAAAAGTACATGTATTTAGACACTGCAGGGAACTTGTAATTGGATGTGTGCTCAGCATTGCTATATGTGTTTGGTTTTTTGGTTTTTGTTTTGGTTTTTGTTGTTGGTTTTTTTTGTCATTCAGAGCAAAAGGAGAAAAGAAACGGTTTTTCTCTACCTAATTTATGTGACCTAAGTCTTTAGAAATTCGGATGATCAACCAAGAACTGTGATATGTCACTGTGTATGTATAAACCTTTGCGGCATGTCTACACAGCAGGGCTAAAGTCGAATTAAGATATGCAACTTCAGCTACGTCAGTTGCGTAGCTGATGTCAAAATAGCTTAATTCGGCTTTTGGCGCTGTCTACGCAGCAGAAAGTCAAAGGAAGAACACTCTTCCTTTGACTTCCCTTACTCCTCATGAAATGAGGGTTACAGGAGTGGAGTAAGAAGTCCTCCAGCTCGACATTTTTTAAGCCATATAACCAGTTTCAGTTTGCATCTCTGCTACAGACTTCTTGTGCAAACTCGGGCAAATCACTTAATCTCTCTGTGCCTCGATTCTCCATCTTTTGTGAAATGGCAACAATAATCCATCTTTTCTCCCATTCTTCATCTTGCAGTATTTAGACTCTGAGCTCTTCAGGGCAGACATTGTTTCTTACTATGTGTTTAGACAATACCAAAAATTAAGAGACCCTAATCTCAGGCGGGCCCTCTGGATAGTAAGAGAGAGGTAGCCGTGTTAGTCTGATCTTGCTAAAACAAAAGGAAAAACTATGTAGCGCTTTAAAGACTAACAAGATGGTTTAATAGGTGATGAGCTTTCGTGGGCCAGACCCACTTCCTCAGCTCATACTCTGGAAGAAAATTGGCATGACCATATATACCAAAGGGAGTTACACATGATATAAGAAAAAGCTGAATGCAGAAAATCCTTGAGCATATTAATCAAAGCAAGCAAACTTCGGGAACCCCCTAGAACAGGGGTGGGGAACCATTTTTGAGTGAGGGGGGCCACTGACCCACAGAAAAATCAGTCAGGGGCCACACAGAAGTGAGAAGCAAAAAAAGCAAAACAAACCCTCACGGATGTGACCCCTGACTGAAAAGGAGAAAGACACTCCCCACTTTCCCCTCCCACACCAGAGCCTACGGGGGCCCAGGCTAGTAGATTTTGTGTGCTCCAGCCCTGGGGGGGTGGGGCTGGAGCACCAGCATGGGCTTCCCAATTCTGGGAGGGGGCCCTGAGCCTAGATCATACTTCCAAAAGGTAAATGTCTAAGCTGAGGTTTCTCTCGGGTGCCTCTGTTTTCTCCTCTGTCCTCAACTATTTCTTACTGCCTCCCAGACTTTGTGACGGAAACTTTACAGATGAATAAGTGATTCTTGTGCAATTTTTCCCAATGTATTAGGCTTTCCTTTGAGGTCAGAATCTTATTCTACCCCTTCTTTGACTTAAACACACAGGCTACGTCTACACTGGCAGCTTCTTGCGCAAGAACTGTTTTGCAGAAGAGTTCTTGCGCGAAAAGTCTTCCACAAGAGCGCATCTACACTGGCATGTGCTTTTGCGCAAGAGATGTGCTTTTGTGCAAGAGCGTCTATGGCAGTGTGGATGCTCTCATGCGCAAGAAAGCTCTAATGGCCATTTTAGCCATACGGGTTTCTTGCGCAAGAAATTCATGTTGCCTGTCTACACTGCCCTCTTGCGCAAGAGCTCTTGCACAAGAGGGCTTATTCCTCATGGGGAGAGGAATAACTCTTCCGGAAGAAGCCCTGTTTTCTGTTGCTAGACTGTAAATTTACGTGTGCAAGAACATGCGTGCAATGTACACACCCAGCAAGTTTTTGAACAAGAACAGCTGTTCTTGCGCAAGAAGCTGCCAGTGTAGACGTAACCACAGTGTGGAAAATGGAGAAAAAGGACAGAGGATTATAAAGGTTACGTTTACACCGTGTCCTTTTTCCAGAAAAAGATACGCAAAATGTGAACTGCAATTTGCATACCTTTTCTCCGCTTTTTTTTTCCAAAAAGGCTTTTCCGACATTTGGCCTGTTGACACGGGGCCAAATGTGGGAAAAACCTCCTCTTTCGGAAGATCCCTTATTCCTCCTAAAATGAGCAATACAGGGCTTCCAAAAGAACGCGCCCGCTTTTTCGGAAAATGTTCCAAAAAAGCGGATGCATTCCATGGATGCAGCAGAGTTTTTCCAGTATCCCAGAAAAGCTCTGCAGTCTAGACATACCAAATTGTTTAGGCTTTTGCATAAATGTTGTCTGTACCTCCAATTTGCTAGGCAGTCCCTTTATTTAATCTCCCAAAAGCATAAAATCAGTAATGATGAACTTAAATTTCTTCTGCTTGTTTTGCATGTCAAATGTAAAGCAAGAAAAGTTATGTGGCACATAGCATACAAGGAAAGTCTGTATATTAATTGGTAAGCACAGTTTGTAATTTATCAGAAGACTAAATGTAATGGCATAGATGTACACTAACACAAGATGAGTTCATTATACTGTTGAAGGAAGAGCTTTCAATAGCCCACATCCCAAATTGTTATTGTTTGTAATCATCAAAACAGGCATCTGGGAAGACGAGTAGAAATACTAAAATGAGCTTTGCAGATCAGACCAAGATTTTCATGGCACATGAAAACCTAGGCCACACATTTGGACAGCTTTGCCGACAATGGGCCAGATTCTGGTACCTTTACTCCTGTTTAGTAGTTCATTCCATGAGGAGTTCCACTGAAGTCAATGAGACAACTCACGGAATAAGCAGTTACTCACGCTGAGAATCGGACCAAAGAGTGCTTTGATTTTCTGGGTTCCTCCAGATGGAGACCCGGATCTCTGCTTGCTCCAAAGGTGTTTGTCATTTAAATGACACAGAGGACACCAGCACCTTTCAACACGAGACCCCCACCAAATCTGAATTCACCCTCTCCTAAACTGCCTTGTCAACATGCAGATTCCACACCCCCACTCAGCCGGTGCCCTCGTCACTCGGGGTTGACCTAGTCATTGAATGTGCTGGGACACCACAACGCTCCAGAATACACAATGATGCATCTCCAGGGAGTTTTGTGGCTCCAATTAACTTAATTAAAGCATCATCTCAGAGGCGTAGCCGTGTTAGTCTGTAATTAAAAAAACTTTAAAAAACAACGAATAGTCCTGCAGCACCTTAGAGACCGACAAAAAATGTAGACGGCATCACGAGCTTTCGTGGGCACAACCCACTACTTCAGATGAATGGACTTAAGGAGTCCAGGTTCCAAATAAATAGCAGAGAAAGAGAGGGGATGGGGAGGGAAAGAGAAGGGAAACAATAGTAAATTAGAGCGTCCATGCTAAATGAAGTATCAGAGGGGTAGCCGTGTTAGTCTGAAACTGCAAGAACATAGTCCAAATAAATGAGATGCATGTTGCTTTAATAAAACTAATGAATGGACACAAATCAGATATTCAAAAAGGGAACACACAGAAACCTGTTGGAGAACATTTCAACTTGCCCAGGTGCGCATTAATGGAACTCAAAGTTTCCATATTATTACAAGCCAATTAAAAAAAAAACAGCTTGAAAGGGAAGCTGCAGAGCTTAATTTCATTTACAAGTCTGATACCTATAATAGAGGTTTAAACAAGGGCCTTAACTGGATTACCCACTACATTCCACATCCTAATGACATAAATAGCCAAACACCGGGTACTTAAGAGTACTTAGAACCCACTCTAGCAGCTTCATTTAGCATAATGAGAGGTCCTGTGGCACCTTATAGACTAACAGATGTATTGAAGCATAAGCTTTCATGGGCAAAGACCCATTTCGTCAGATGCATGCGAAAAAGACCCACTTCGTCAGATGCATGCATGCATCTGATGAAGTGGGTCTTTGCCCACGAAAGCTTATGCGCTAATAAATCTGTTAGTCTATAAGGTGCCACTGATAGAGTGCCACTGATAGAGTGGGTTCTAAGTACTCTTAAGTACCCGGTGCTTGGCTATTTATGTCATTAGGATGTGGAATGTGTGGGTAATCCAGTTAAGGCCTCTATTATAGGTATCAGACTTGTAAATGAAATTAAGCTCTGCAGCTTCCCTTTCAAGCTGGTTTTTTTAAATTGGCTTGTAATAATATGGAAACTTTGAGTTCCATTAATGCGCCTGGGCAAGTTGAAATGTTCTCCAACAGGTTTCTGTGTGTTCCCTTTTTGAATATCTGGTTTGTGTCCATTCATTAGTTTTATTAAAGCAACATGCATCTCATTTATTTGGACTATGCAGCAGGGCTACTTTGTGCCCTACAATTAGAGCCCTGCATGGATACAGAATGTCGTCTCTGCATCTACATTTGTGTCTGCAAAAAGTGAGCTGCGGCTAGCCACACCCATGGAAACGGATACCCGCAGATATAAAGCAGATGTATGCGGATTTGCAGGGATCTACCCACCATCCCATAAAGAGTCCCTGTGCCAAACAGCTTCTGGTCTAAATGGATATGAAAGAGAAACGGTGGCTGCAAGGAAGTCGTATCGTTCCTATTTTACGAACTAGGAACCAGGACTCAAAATGGACCTGACTTGCCCAAGCTTTGTGACAGAGTCAGAATTCAGATCTAAGCCTTCCATGATGGGATCTGGTGCCTTACCAAGAGAACTATCCTTTACCCATTGGGCTTTGCTTTTCTTGTCCCCGAGCTACAGAAAAGCCCATTTCACCAAGTCACACCTGAAGGCCTTATATTAAAAAATAAAAGGAAAAGTTGAAGAAACACTAGACTTAAGGGGCTTCCAGTGCACATCAACGTTCTTTCTGGTGTACAAAGTCGAACAGGGAGCATAACAGAAGGCTAAGTGGAAGTTTAAGAGCATGCAAGATAGAACTAGACACAAGGCTGTAGGAAAGAGGCAACATAAAGAGGAAATGACAGGAGAGTTGTGTTGCTTCTCCACGTAAGAGAAAGGTTTACCTCAGATCAGTGTTTCTTAAACTGTGTTCCGTGGCACACTGGTGTTCCGTGAGGCAGTCGGAGGTGTCCCGTGGAGGACAACAGAATTCAAAATGGCCATCCTTAAAGGGGCAGGCAACCTTTTTTTTTTCTGAATAACTTTCCCCCCGACCCCCTTTTTTTTTTCTCAACAAAAAATGTTTGGTGTTCCTTATAAAAAAAAATTGTTTGGTGTTCCTTGGTCTTAAAAAGTTTAAGAAACACTGCCTCAGATGGAAGAAGCTGGTCATGCAGACATTATTCAAACCTTCTTTTTCTCTGTCACTAATGAGTAGGTAAATCTCCACAAAGTCATGGTTCAAGGTCCATCAGTCTGCCTGGTGGATGCACTGAAAAATGTTTTTTGTTGTTGCTGTTGTTTTATGGCTTCTGTATGGATCCTACCTGATAGATCTCTAGAGCAAGGCTGGGCAATAAGATGATGATGGTTCACCAAGGTTAGCCCATGGTGGGCTGCTGCCACTATATTTACCTGCACCTCTACAGTTATAGGCGATTGTAGCTCCCATTGGCTGCGAATCGCTGTTCCCAGCCAATGGGAGCTGTGGGAAGCAGCGCAGATCGGGACACCATCTCCTGCAGCTCCCATTGGCTGGCAACGGTGTTCTGAAGCCAATGGGAACTGCAATCACCTGTCCTTGTGGAGACTGAGGTAAATACAGCAGCGACTAACCCTTCAGAATCAGATCTGGCCCCCAGCCCTGTATTTTACCACTGCTGACCTACAGTGTAGAACAATTAAAAGTGTTTCTAATGATGCTAGGTAATTGGGCAAGGGAAGGCAGTTGTGGGCCTTTGTATACAGTGTTGAATAAAGAAAGTTTTGTGTCATCTCAGCTGTAGCTCCACTAACATCAATGGGATGGGGCCAGATTACACCCAGTGAGGATCTGACCTTTTAAGACTTCTCTTATAGGTTTATTAGCCTGTAAAACAAATTCCCCAAATAAAACATAGTCTGAATGCAGGGCATTTACAGAGGAAAATAAATACTTCTTATAAAAGACTAAAAGCCTATAAAGAGAGAATCTGTGTTCAGCCTAACCCATATTGCCACCAAAACGATTAAATTGAAGGAACAAACTGCAGTTGAGACAAGGCATTTCAAACTTGTTATGCACTTCAAGTAGAAGGAAATTAGTTTGCTAATTAGCACACTATGCTGGTCATTGTGATTTACTTCTTTAATGGTTAAAGTGCTGTTAGAGCCACCTTCTTTTTTTCCATCCACCAAAAACACTTAGCTTAAATGCAGAGTTTCAGAGTTTGTTTTAAGCCATATAACCAAAGCCAACAAGTGCAACTAATCCTTATCCTTGCTTTTCACCCCATGCCTCATATAGGGCTTTTAAATCTTGGCTAATCTCTGTGGCATGATGAACCCCATTTACATTCGAACATCCGTGGTTCAAAAGAACTTCTACATCCCTTCCAAAAAGAAATAAACTTCTCGGGGTTTTTTTTCTTCAACTTTTAATTAACTGTGGTGCTCAGGGCACCGTTTAATTATGAATTGCAGTTTGTAATATCCCACCTGTACTTTGATGACAATGGAAGATTTTGTTCATTTTTTTTTCAACTGGTTCTTTGCAATGGCGAATGACTTTGAATGACATTCAGTTTATTCCAACTCAACACATGTTGCATGTGGCTGGAAATTCAGTATAGTCTGGAGGCTAGAGACACTGAATTCAAGAGCGATGAGGGTTGAGGCCTAGTCCTCAGTTCTGGTCTGCTGAGTAGCCTGGACCAAGTTACTGCCTTTTGTGTGCCTCAGTTTCCCTACTTATAAAAAAGGGGAGAGTCGTACTCCGACTTCTTTGTAAAATGCTGTGAGATATAAGGAAGAAAAGCCAGGCATTATTATATAACTGCATTGGGGTTGGCCTCAGTCGGTGAGGGGATACAGGAATAGCTGGTCAGTGTTTCAGTGCAACACTTTTTCTCTGTATGTCTAGACTACAGAGTTTCGTTGGAAAAACGGCTGTTTTTCCAACAAAACTTGAGTTACGTCCACACCACAAGCATGTTCTTTCAACAGTAAATCGAAGAACAGAGGGGGTTTTATGCAATTGGTAATCCTCTTTCTATGAGAAAGAAGCCTTTTTCCGAAAGAGCTCTTTTGCAAACAGGCGTGTGTGGACGGGGAAGAGGGAGTTCTTTCGGAAGAAGAGGAAAGAGGAAAAAGCACAGGTGCCCTGGAGGTCATTCCATCCATAGCAATCACAGCTTACATGCGAGAGAGCATCCATTCAGTCTGGACACTATCTTTCGAAAAAGCAGATCGCTTTTTCAATGCACTTTTGCAGTGTGGACGCTCTCTTTTGAAAGTAGTTTTTTCGGAAGATTTCTTCTGAAAAAAGCTTCTTCCGAAAGAAGCCTGTAGTGTAAACATAGCCTCAGGGAAGATATTTGGAAAAAAAGGGAAATGGACACTTGTTCCACAGGTTCCCAATAGCATGCTTGGGTATGTCGAATGCAGAAATGTCACCAGTTGGGAATTTCAAAAGTGGCTTGTTTGTTGGCTGTAAGTGGCCTGTTACAGAAAGACGGACAAACCACAGGCCTTATCTTGCAAAGGACTTACCCGTGGCCATAATGGGTTAGAGTAGTGGTTTTCAAACTATGGTCATGACCCAGCACTAGGGCACACAATGTCAGGCATTGACTCTCCTGGCTGTGGGGTGACCCAGTGACTGGTGGGGGGTGCTAAGTCAGACTTCCTGCCTGGCCCGATACTGTGGCCCAAAGGACCAGAAACAAGTACGTCCAAACAAAAGCTTTGACCACATCAAAACACGTTATCGTCCACACAAAAGAGCAGAACATTACTGAGGTGAAACATTTGGGTAGGCCTGAAATGTATGGACTTTTCATTCTGTGGGAAATGTTGACTCCTTGTTTGCGTTCGGGAATGGAAAGGAGTTAAGAGTCCAGAATTTCCTGTGGGACAGGAATTTCAGTTCCGGGCCTGCTCTGCTCAAAACGTAGCTCGCCTTCATCTCTCGTAAGCCTTTTAGACCAGTGGATAGTGCTCATATCCTCCTCTAAACTCAACGTCCAGTACCAAACAATAGTAGGAAGATTTTGCATAATCCAGCCAATTCTCACTTGCTCTATAATGAATACCGATGATGAAGCACCCCAAAACTTTTAGGTGGAGAATTTCAAAAGCACCCAAGGGATTTAGGTGCCATTCATTTTTCATTTACGTTTATGGTCCTTAGTCACTGGGGAACTCCTAAAAATCTGCCTCTTTCAGCATTTTATCTCCTGTTGTGCACTATAAGTAGTCCTCTCTTCTTCCTTACGCCTTTTCTTCAGATTCGTATTTGAAATGCATCATGTCCCCAGTGTTTCTGCCTCCTTGTTGGGAAAAGGCAAATTTTTGATTCTTGGTTTGTTGTGCCTGCCTGATGCAACTTCCCTTCCACCAAGGGTTATTGTAATAACATCGCTGCTAGTTTCCCAAAGCATTTATCTGGCTAAACGGTGTGATGTGGGGGCTTCACTTACCTCAGCAAGGCAAGAATTGTGTTTTACCCATTATAATTATTCTGGAATTTAAAAATTAACCAAAGTGACAGCTTTTCAAGAAAAAAATATTTTACTCGTTTATTTGTTAGGATGGTGCATTGGTTAGGAACTCAAGAGATTTGGGTTTTGGTTCCTCACAGACTTCCTGCGGGACCTCTGACAACTCTCTTAGGGCCGTATTTTTAATGGATTGTAGGTTCCTTACTGGGGCTAATAGCTTACGTTATGGTCTGTAGGTGAGCCTGGGTTTGCTATTTTAACCTGCGTTATCTGACAAGAGTGAAGATTACACCCCCCAGCCCAGTGAAAACACACTGTCAGAGGGAAAAGGAACATTTATTTCTTGCAGCATCTCGATTTTTTCCCTGACAGTGTCATTTCCATATTCTGATGTGTGCCGCATGAGGACTTCAGTCCTGAAGATGAGAAGTCTGTGGGGGAAAAAAATAGTGGGCTAAATCCTTATTCAGCATAAATTGGCTTAGCACATTGGCTTCAATGGGTCAAAGCTGATTTACATCCACTGAAGATCTGGCCCATTGCCTCCCATCCAAGTCCTGTCATTCTTATCTAAGAGCATCGCAAGGGAAAAAGAAGAGTGCACCCCATGCATTTTCTATTACTTCCTTTCCTTTATGCATCTACTCCTGACTTTTTTGTCCATAGTAATAAAAAGCTTATTTTTATATAAAAACATCCTAAATAAGGATTTTTTATACAAAAAAAAATCATCCATCGCTAATACTTCACAATAACAGACTCAAAACCTGTGAAGAATGTTATACTAGCTATTCTCCCACATTTAAGATGCAAAATATTTCATCCGAGAGCGCATTGAACAGTGGGGAATCTTAAAGAAATCAGCAGTGAGAGCAGAGCCCCGATCTAGTTTAAAATTAAAAAGTAGCCTGTTCTTAAAATTATGAAGCTGAAGGAAATCAAAAAGTATTGCGGAATCTAGCTTATTTGGGTACCATCTGCTATTGCACCATATGTGTGGACAATTAGCCACCCTGACCTGCTTTGGGCAGGACTAAATTAATGCACATTTGACTATTAAACATCGACTTAATGCGGGAAAATGTCTGTGTGGCGTTCTCCCAAATTTGGAAACAATTTGACAGTTGATGCGTTTTGAGTGGCGTTTTTAATACATTAATATAAAATTTCAGCATTCAGAACCGGAGCTGAAGCAAGGTAAGGAGAGCAAAAACACAATTTTCAATTATATGGGTGTTTCTTTATGCACTGCTGGCACTGCAAAGGAGCAGTCAAGTGGGCATGAGGGTAAGCAAGTTGACTTTAAGGTCCGTTACATGGTACAAAGGGACCCTAATGTAAATGTGAATATTAGGCCCATAACTCTCTGCTAAACTTGAGTTTTGAGTAGGTTACACAATCGTCCTGCTTAGTTGTAAATGTCAGACTGAAATTATAATCTCAGTGTTGCTTGCTTTAGTGTATGTATCATGAGTCTCCTAATACTTAGTGTCTGTCCTAAAGCACCAGCTCCTGGAGTCATGGGACTTTGTGACACTATCAGTTTTTTAAGTAAGTTTCTGGCTCTCACATTTGTGGAGAAAACTTGACGCAGAAATGCCCCAATGGCTCAGAAACAAGACAAATAAAATGAACCTAGAATGTATCACTTTTAAATTATCATTTAAAAAAATCCTGACATGCAGTTTGGCAGCATTTGGCACATATTTGGGATTGTCAACACTCATCTCTTTCCCCCTATTTCAACAGTTCTTATCCTTCTCTGGCTGCAAGGGGAATGAAATCATACCAACCTCAGCATTACAATAGCCAGGCAAGATCATAAAAAGGCCACGACAAGTCAGCAAACAGCGTGCAGCAAACAGCAATATAAGTCAGATCACAGGAACATTGGAGTTGATCGAGTACTGCAAAAAAATGTGTTTGGGAACATTCACTTGACTTCTAGCCAGCTTCTTGGATCATCCATGTTTTATTCCCCTTTACTGAGTTCCTATCAATGTTTAGGTAATGGCTTTTGCTAACTATATCTGTGCCTAGACATAGCTATTTGGTATTTATTATTCACCATTGACTTATCATCTCGTGTTCTTTGTTCTGCCTGTGAGATGCTCGGGCACATGGGGCAAATTTTGAGACCAAAACTTTTTTGTGCGTGAAAATTCCAGCTTTCTGGACACCAAATCATTCCGCAAATTCATGCTGCTTTCACGGAATTGTTTTGGTCAGAAAAACAAAAGAAAAACCGTGTAATAATATATGAAAAAGTTTTGTTTCAACATTTCCAAAGGAGGCATTTCAATTGTTGGGTTGCAAATAACTTCCTTTTGAAACTTCCTTTAATCTATATATTTTTTTTACAGTTTAAAATGCGCAAAATCAAAATGAGAGATCCTGCTTTAGTTCATACCAAAGGTTTAGTTCAAACCATTTTTTTCCCAATTCACTGAAGATTTCAGTGTTTTCTGATCAACACAAATCCTCCTCTTTTTTTTTTTTTTTTTTTTTTTTTGTAAAGCAGAAAATCCATTAGGGCCAATTCTAGTGTTGGGCACTTTCAATCCTAAAGATAGGATGAGATTCTCAATCCATCTGTTTACCTAGATGTTTTTATATCCTCCAACTCCATAGTATCTGTGTGCTATTTTATTACCTTTTAATAAATGCTCACTCATCCACCCAAGAAACCAGACATTGAAAATAGCAAGTAGTCAGGGTAATCCATTCACAAACTCCCTGCTTATGATTTGCTTGCACTATTCATTTAAAAAGTGCTCAGAAATGAATTTTTGTCTTGACTCCCCCTCCCTCCCCCCCCGCACATTACCGCAAAGTTTTGCAATGTTCAGTCTGAGTCCAATTTCCCCACCCCTTATTTTTCAGAACATCCAGCAAATCCAAAAATCAGTTATTTGTCCAACTCTATTCTGTTCCCATCAAATGTTGGATGGTCTTCCTAGAACATCACAACACCTCTTTCCCCCCATATTGCAGCACAGGGGAACACAGAGATAACCCCGCTAACGTATAGATATAGGCTAGAAGAACATGCTTTCTGGGGTGGTTCCCTTGGGAAACCCCAAGTTTTAAAAGAAGTGGTTTTCCTGGCTCAGCATATTACACAAAACCCAGGCATCCTTTCTGGGAAAATAAGTCACAATCAATTCTGCAAACCCTCGAAGCTGTATGGGGTAGATCCAGAGCCAGTTACGATGCCAGATTTAATACCATGTGGTCCACCAGGTGAAGCAAAAGACTTGTTTTTTTCACGAGCCTTAGGGTGACTTTGAGCAAATTACCACTGTGTGCCTCAGTTTCCCCATTTGTAAAATAGGGGTAATGATACTGCACTCCCTTGTAGATCTGCAGTACTAGAGTGCTACAGAAGAGCTAAGTGTTGTTATATAATCAGTAATCGAATGAGCTCATAATCCAAACAGATTCCTTTTTTTTTGTTTTTTTGAGAATTGCTCCATTTTTATAAATGTTTCTTGAACTCGGTGTGCCATTTGCAATGTGGCGATGGCTGTGTTAGTGCCAGGATAAAAGCATTGGGCTTTTATTGGACCAACTTCAGTTGGTGAAAGAGGCAAGTTTTCATGCTTACATCGAGCTGTTCTTCAAGTCTGAGTACCTTTCCCAGACTAGAAGAAGAGCACTAGACAAGCTCAAAAGCTTGTCTCTCTCACTCATTGTAGCGGCGCCAATAAAAGGTATTGTCTCAAGTGTTTGGTCTTTTGAGCTGGAAGGCAGCCAAATAATTAGGGTTGGTCAAAAAAGGCAGTTATTTTCTCTGAAGATGTTAGAGGGAAGCAAAAGAGTCATCACTGATTTTTTTTTTCAGTTATTTTAATCAAAATGAAAATATGTTTCCTTTCGGTTTGAAATTAAAAAAAATATCAAGTTATTTCAATCTAAAAACCTGACTGGTATTCCAGTTGTATTCCAAACAAAGCTTTTCCCTTTGAATCTCATTCAAAGGACACTTTTGTTTCAACATAAAAAATCAGGAGAGAAAAATGGACCGTTAGAAGCATTTTTCACCAAAAAAGCTTCATCCTGTTCAAAAATCTATTGTTCACTGAAAAAGGACTTTTTAATGCAAACCTTTCAACCAGCTCTAGAAAGAGTGAGGAAAGACGCGCTTTGCTGTGCATTTTGCACCAGCACTGAGTTCACAAGGTCTGAGGTAGGGAAACGGGAGCGTTGCCACGTAAGCACTGCCTTCCCTTGTGTGGGGTCTATTTTCCTTCCTATTTCCCCGCAGTGGGCCTAATGGGGTTGTGAGCCTGGATGGAGAACACACTGTCCTTCACGACACAGAACCCCTTCTATCCAACTGAATGATGCGACATGAACAGAATGGAGGTTCATATCGCCTCAGTAACAACGGTTACAGGGCTTCTGATGGAAAACTGAATCACAATCGAGGTCTTGGATATCCTCCAGGCAGGCCATGGCTTGGGTCTAGTGTATCTAAAACAACCTCACGACATCTAAAGCTTCGAGGTGAAGCCTGGTTGACAACTGTGCTTCTTAGGCCGAATGGAACCATTACCACAAGGAAGCTGTGGAGAAATTGGAGAGGGGCGAGAGAAGAGCAACACAAATGAATAAAGGTCTAGAAGACATGAGCTGTGAGGGAAGGCTGAAAGAACTGGGCTTGTTTAGTTTGGAAAAGAGAAGACCGAGAGGAGGACATGCTGGCAGCTTTTAAATACCTCAGAGTGTTACAAGGAGGAGGGAGAAAAATTGTTCTCCTTGACCTCTGAGGATAGGACAAGAAGCAATGGGCTTAAATTGCAGCAAGAGAGGGTCCCGCTGACTACTCACTTCCACATCCTTTCACTACTGCACAAAGCCACCCACTGTGTGTGCAGAAGCAGCCTGCTAGTCCCTGCAGCATTCAGCTACACAGTGCACGTCACCCTGGTGGAGACAAAGCTTTGGCGAGGTGGACAACTGCCATCTGATCTAGTTGACATCTGCACCACTTCTGCCCAGATGTATTTAGGCTTCAAAATGAAGCAGGCTGGAGGAGATCCGTGGTCCAGAGAGGCTTCATGTTTGGTGCCAGACCCTTGCAAGGAGGGAGCAAGAAACCCAGCGGTGGGCAGTTGTAGGACACCGATCTGGCTTATATTTCTCTCCTCACGTTGCCTGTTCTGTCTGTGATACCCTGCCTGGACGCCTCCTTTCTCTGTTTCTCCCACAGTTGTATCCACAACGTTCCCACGGCAGCCTTCTCTACGTGTGAAATGCTCTGCTAGCTCTGCAATACCAAACCCCCTCCTCTCCTCTCTCCTCCATCAGCTGCCCCCTTTGGACTCACTCCTCCCTACCAGAAATCCACAAAGAACTCAACCCCTCGCACACCATCCCTATCCTTGCCACAAACCACCTGGCTTCTTTAAGTGGAGCCAAGGCCCAGATTACTCTTCTCTAAGGAAAGCAAGTCCAGCTTGGCTCATGATTAACCTCCTGGCAGCGAATTAACTCACAAGCACCTGTGCCTGAGAAAAGGCTGCCTAGCTCTGCAGAGAGGCGGCGTTCCTGGAGCTAGCAACCCCCTCAGGTGATGGCAATTGAGCACAGCTGCTGTTAACTCCACTGAGAGGAGAGGAATGAATAAAAGGGGCTGGCTGGCTAGGAAGCAGTGGTCCAAGGGTGGGGGTACTCTGTGAAAGGACTGAGTGAGCAGGGGCCCCCAAAGAGAGTCTCTTGGTCTCAGTAAATCCTGGGGAGAGTCAGCAACTTGCATATTCTTCAAGCACTGACCCTTGCTTGGCTCAGTGGGTGTGCTAGGCTGTAGCTACAGGGAAAGTCGAGTCCTAGGGGTGCTGCTTAATCCCTTTGCTGTGCAATTGTACTTAGGAGGTCAGACTCAGTCCTGCTACAGCAACGTTATGCCCAGGGAAAGGACTGGGGTAGGGCCAGGGACCTCCTAAAAGCTCCCATCCAGCTTGGGGGAAGACAGCTGCAAAACTGCTTCAGAAACATCCCCCTCACCAGCACTGTGCAAATCCACATGCCTGCTGGGTGTGGTTTGCTGGCCCATCTTGTGGCACTTACAGAGAGAGAATGAGTTTGCTCTAAAGCCTTCACTGAGCAATAGCTGGTTGGTAGCTCAAGTGGTAGAAGCTTGTGTTCTAAGCACCAGAGGTCGCTGGTTCAGTTCCACCTGTTGGCATTACAGTATCATGTGAGGGGCAGGACCTAATCCAAGGCATGGTGAAAATCTGGGTAGAGTTAGGGTGGCTGTCACAAGAACAACTGAGGATCAGAAAGGACAAAGGTGACTTTGCACCCTCATATCTTCCTCCTGTGCCTCTTAAAGTAACAATACAGACTCTCTCCCAGAAAGCAGAGCTGTTTCTTTGCATACAAATTAGGATCGTTGCCCATATGTGTGATGTGCTGCCCCTTTCTTTGTGCAGTTGCTGTAGAAAGGTGCTGCAGTCTTGTGGGAAAAGACCCTAAATCCAGACTGAACTGTGCTTGCATTGTACAACACAGGACATGCAGCTCATCTCTGATGACTCCTGGCTGTGTCTACATTGGTGCGATCTTGCGCAAAAACTTGCTGCCTGTCTACTCTTGCGCAAGAGTTCTTGCACAAGTACACTGTCGTTCTAATGTATGAAATTAGTGCTTCTTGCGCAAGAACTCTGATGCTCCTGCTCAGGAATAAGCCCTCTTGCGCAACTGTTCTTGCGCAAGAGGCCAGTGTAGACAGGCAACATGAATTTCTTGCGCAAGAAAGCCTGATGGTTAAAATGGCCATCAGAGCTTTCCTGCGCAAGAGAGCGTCTACACTGGCATGGATGCTCTTGTGCAAAAGCACATGCCAGTGTAGACGCTCTCTTGTGGAAGAGTTTTTGCACAAGAACTCTTCCGCAAAAGAGTTCTTACGCAAGATCATGCCAGTGTAGACGTAGCCGCTAACTTTGACTCTCCACAGAGCTACTGTTATACTCCACGGAGTCACTGTTATAGCTCTGAGCTGCAGACTTCTGTCAAGTGTTCAGGTCCCAATAACATGCCCATATTAAGAGTACTGATGTGTAGAAGAATTGAACTCCTTCACCCTGCCTCTTACACACGTGGTAAGAAGATGCCACCTTTGCCACTGAAGAAGTGGCCAGGGAACAAGGCCGCAGTTCACAGAGAGGAGTGGGATGTAGGAGACATTCAGCAGATAGTGACACTGTGTAGGGCTCACTTGGGAAACTCCACTCGCCTGGCCCAAAAGGTCTCCTGAAACACACTGCGGTAGCTTCCATAGAATCATCGAATCCTAGAACCGGAAGAGACCTCAGGAGGTCATCAGGTCCAGTCCCCTGCCCTCACGGCAGGACCAAGCACCATCTAGACCATTCCTGACAGATGTCTAGCTAACCTGCTCTTAAATATCTCCAGTGATGGAGATTCCACAACCTCCCTAGGCAATTTATTCTAGTGTTTAACCCCCCGACAAAGAGTTTTTCCTAATGTCCAACCTAAACCTCCCTTGCTGCAATTTAAGCCCATTGCTTCTTGTCCTATCCTCAGAGGCCAAGGAGAACAATTTTTCTCCCTGCTCCTCATAACACCCTTGTGTTAAAGCCGTCTTCTCTCGTAGGTCATGTTTTCTAGACCTTTACTCATTTGTGTTGCCCTTCTTTGGACCTTCTCCAAATTCTCCACATCTTTCTTGAACTGTGGTGCCCAGAACTGGAGACACTACTCCAACTGAGGCCTAATCAGCACACAGTAGTGGGGAAGAGTTACTCCTTGTGTCTTGCTCACAACACTTATGTTATTGCATTCCATGCCCTGACTTCACAAGGAACCGTTTTCCTGGGGTTACTGTCTGCCCCGACTGTTCTCTCGGTGACTCACTTGCACCACTATGATACCTTCACAACCATGTGAAAAGACAGCTCCACCATGCATATCCTTCCAGCATAGATCAGCTACCTCCTTGGATCTGTGTTGCCATGACGCCTCCATTGACAATGGCTAGATAGCTAGTGTGCTGAGACACCTGCCGCCTGTCTGGTTTCGTTGTTTCCTCATGCTCCCCTGCGTGGCTCTACCTTTCAGCTCTTGATTTAAAAGTAAGTCCCCGCCCCCAAAGAATGTACAAACTCTTTTTGTTTGCTTTTTGTACAGCGCCTTGCACAGCAGGGGACCAGGCCCGAGACCAGGGCTACTAGATCTTACCATAATAAATGGTGTATCTTTGGTGTATCTTTCCTCCCCTAGCCCTCAAGGGTTAATGTGGCCTATTAAACACACTGGCTTCCCCTCCAGGTGTAATTAAAGCTGAATCCCAGCTGGGATTCAGCTTTAAAGACAGTTAGTCTGGAGGTGAGGACGGGCAGTAAGGAAAGTGAAGAACGCTGTATTCTGTCTCTGGGACTAGAGGGGGAAAAAAAGACCAGAAGAGTCCCAGTGGGATGGTTAGCCCCAGGATCCTTCCCTGGGTAGAAAAATCTGCCAGGAGGTCATTAGAGACGTGGGGTGCTCCGAGGATCTGGGCCCAGGATCCAGGGGCAGCAGAGCAGATGGAGGGAACAGACATTTGTTCACACTGGACTTTGTTACCTCAGAAGGGGTGGGACTATGTTGGAGGTGGCTAGACGGCTGAGCCATGAAATGAGGCAGGTCACAAGAGATGTAGGATGAACGTCAACAGAAGGATGCCATGGCATGCCCAGCCAAGAAAGGGCAGGCCAAAGGTTAATTCCTGCCCCATAGAAGAGTCGATTCACAAGCTAGTCTCTTGATCAGTTAGGTAGATGCCCGAAGCTCCATCTGCCCACCTTTGGGGCAAACAAGCTATCCTCAACTAATTCTGAAATAGAAGCTTCCTAAAAAAAAATTAAGTGGCAGATGATTAGGACAAGGAAGAGGTAACGGGCCAGCTTCTCAACTGGTGTAAATGACTGTTGCTCCATTGAAATCAAGAGCCATGCAAATTACACCAGTTCTGGATCCAGTCCCTAATCTCCAAGTCAAATAGTTCCTTGGCAGTACAAAGTGGCAGAACAGCAGTGAATTGTGTGAGCTCAAATAAAGGTAAATGATTTTGGGAAGCAGCAGCTTGGCTTCATAAAAGATCCAGATTGTAAGGGGTAAAGCCTGAACTCATTCTGCAAGGGTTTCACCAAATAGCACCCCTTAGCATGCAGGAAAAGCACCAGGCACTACTTTGAAAACTTTCCCCCCCAATCTGAATGTGTCAAGACTGATCAGACTCGCTGTGCTAGACATCCCAAAAGGTGCTGGTAATGTACAGAGGTTTTTACATTTCCTTCCTGTCTCCGAGCTCAGTCAAATTAATAGGAATATATTGGCTCAGCCAATCATACTGGAGGAAATTGAGCTGGCTATTAAAGATCTTCAACCGCAAAAGGCCCCTGGGCCAGATGAGCTCCCAGCGGCGTGTCGCTAAGTTTTAATAAGGCCTTTACTCCAAAACTCTTTTAAACTTATATTGTGAACTCTTAACTATTTCACTTCCAGTTCCCCACTCCACTTGGAGCACAACCATCAGAATGCAATATTCCAGGACAACCAATGCATATTGGTCTTCAAAGGAGGTGTATTCTACCTGGACATGATCGTTGCATACAGCGGCAGTCAAGAAATTAAGGCAAAACAACAAAGAGATCGCTTTACTCCTGCTATTTACTTTCAGGGTAAGCTCTGGCGTACATCCCGCCTCATGGGCAACAAAACCAACAAAATGCTGTAGGATCCTTGGGTGGAGTAAATATGTTGTTTTGTGTTAGCTGAGAATTTGGCCCTGTACTTTTTTTAAGTGGTAAGTTGCTTCATTTATAGCTTTTATTACATCTACTGGAACACCCTTGTCTACAGTTTTGCTGATTCCTTTCAAAGAATGCTAATAAAATTGTGATACAGGTTGAAACTCTCTCCTCCTGCACCCTGGGGACCTAACTGGTGCCAAGCCAGAGAATTTGTCAAAGCACAGGAGATCAGTATTGTGTAGCAGCATTACCAACACTTTCACTGCTTGCTGGGCTCTTAGCAGACATTTAGGGGGTCAATTAGAGCTAAACAACAGCACAGAACACAGAGACAGGACTGGTGGCTGTAAACAAACTTTACGGGGCTGTGGGAAACTTGATCACACCAATGCTAAGTGGGCATTCAGCTAACTCAAATCATGCTGGACCACGGAGGTTGCTGGATCAGAGAGTGCCGGACTGGAGAGGTTCGGCCTGTACAAGCTTCCCCTTTTATAAAAGCTGTGTTGACTCTTCCCCCAGCAACTTGTGTTCATCAAAGTCTGATCACCCTGGTCTTCACTGCAGTTTCAAGGCGTTGGCCTTGTCCAACTGTTAGGTTTCCTGCCTGTAATCGCCAAGATTCCCGGCAGAGCCTTTTTTAAAAAATTGGAATTGCCTGAGCTACCTGCCAGTCTTCAGGTACCGAGGCACAGATAGCAGTTTGGCAATTTAATATACATGTTCCTTCAGGACTCTTTGTGTCTTCTCCTATCTAACCGTACGTGAGATTGTCGGGGGAATGCCCTGTCTGAGGATCCCACCTGGGCTAAGGCACTATCAAGACTTTGGCAGTTTTGTGCAGGACAGAAACTTTAAGCATCTATAAAATTAGGTGGCAAAGTTTTTGAGACTCTAAGTTTTGGACTTTGATGCCTAAATCTCTTTGTAGAGCTGGGCACAGGGGCTGGAACTGATCCTGCTATGACGTCCATCCATACTCCTCCTGGTCAGCTTGCACTGGATGATTTGTTACAGATGGAGGCACCCGTGCTGAGAAATATGAACGTCGTCACCTCTGATGTTTCTTCCCAATTCCTAACAGCAACTTTTGACACTAAAAGTAATTTCAAGCAGTGCCAAACCAGCCATTTGTGTGCAAAATTCAAGAGATTCCTCAGCGGTAAGTCTGCCCTGCACTACTTCAAGGGAACCACAAATGAACCACTGTCATTAGGCCCCTGTGATGTTTGATCTCTGCCCGCAGCCAGGACTTCCTGTCAGAACCCAATTAAGCTCCATGTGTCACAGAGGCTGGCAATAAGAGAGCGCACTTCAAACCCATCCAATCTCTGAGAACCTCTATACGTGAAGAGATTTGGGGCAGTAGAAGCCTTCCGGCACAAAAGCACATTTTGCAGCAACTTCCTTGGGGTTTAAGGAGCAAGAAATGGGCCCTGAAGAGACACGCAATGGACAAAGAAATGGTGGGAGGGAGTAAATGATCCATCTTTCTCTTTCCCGATGCCGAAAGGCAGGAAGAGCCCAGAAGGCCAGGGCTGACTGCAGCCCAGTTAAACTCAGCAATTTGCCAGTGTTCAAGAGTGGAGGACTCACCCAAAATCTTTTCTTTGAAGAAGCAGGGCTCCGGCCCACTGCTGGCGCAAGCTAACCCTGTTGCGTTGATCTCAGTGGAGTAATGCCGATTTATCCCAGCCGAGGATCTGGCTCAGAGAACTTTGCCCTCCACAATGAGGCTCGTTAAAAGGCATTTAATTTTAATTGGAAAATATAATGTGGTTTGTAACAGTTCAATGCAACTGCATTTATATCCCCTCTGGTCTCTTGAGTACATCCGCTTTAGGCTCCATGGGCCTCTGCTGTCAGCAGTTTCTCTTGTCCCTCTCCTTCTGGACAGGGGTTTTTCAGGGTATAAATTTCCCTGCCTATCCTGAGATACCCCCAGAAAGAGAGACTGCCTATACAGGCCAACGTGTGTGCTTTGCTTTCTCTGTGAAGGCTACGAATCATGCAATTGCCAGCAGTTACAATGTACAGCCCTGCTCTTTCTAAGCAAGCACCTTTATTCTTTAGGGGAAAGCATTATAGAACAATCATTTTACAAACAATTAAAAAAAACCCAACATGAATTCTGAGAAGGTTATCCCACCTCTGGCCTTGGGATCTGGTAGATGTCAGTCTTTCAAAGCCTGCACTTGGGTCTTCCCTTTTCAAATGTGTTATCCCCCAAATGCCATCCTTGTGTGACACATTGTCCTTTGAATGTCTAGGCTTTGTAGCTGGCACATCTTCCACCCTCCATCAACAATAGTCACAATCATTCCTGGCCCCCTATAATACATAAGCTGCTCTTTTAATAAAATGGGCCTCAAAGATACTTAAAGCTAGTTCCCTATGTGTCTCAAGAATATGGCAGGAAGATTTGCTTGCCTAATAATTGTTTTGCATCAAGGAAGAACGATGATGCAGTCTGAACTGTACAATCATCAAACTAAATAGTGTAAAACCTCACTTAACTACAGGTTGAACTTCTCTAATAAGGCACCCTCTGAACCTGACCGGTTGCTGAACCAGGGAATTTGCCGGACCACAGGAGGTCAATATTGTCTAGCAATACTACCAACACTGCCACTGCTTGCTGGGCACTTAAAAGATATTTAGGGGTAAATTAAAGCTAAAGAACAGCGGTGAGCACTGCGAGCCAGGACTGGTGGTTGTCAACAAACTTCATGGGAATCTGGGAAACTTAGTCACATCCATGAAAAGTAGACATCTGGCTAAGTCAAATCCCGGATGTTGCCAGACCACAATGCTGGATTAGACAGGTTCAACTTGTACCTGTTTTATCTTCCAGACAATCCTTGGATCCCGTTTCTATTTATCATTAAAAAAAATTACAGCAGAGATGGTTCTATAGTGAGGCCTCATTGTAACAAAATGCATTGAATCTAGTGCCCTTCTAACTTGCACCTGTATGTATCAGGAATAACTCCAACAAAGCCAATGAAAGGCGAAGAAACTACACTGCTTTCGTCCAGGTGAAGAGCTGGTTTTAAAACAGTGCTAATGAGAGGAGAAATAGGCCACTTTTTTTCTGAATGAATAAGCATATTATGTGAGTCTGGGCCTTTACTCTGCTTTCTGGGAATCTTGTTAGTCCAAATTAGGAAGACTCTCCTGCCGTTTACAGGTGCACCGTCAAGAGTACAAAGGGAATAAACACAGCACTGGGCTTCAGATCTGTGCTCCATTAAATGTCTCTTTTGATCCTCTTGACTAAAACCCTGAAGACTTTGTGGTCTGTCTGGTATCAAAGACACTGACAAATTACTCCCCCGTACATTTCAGGTCCGATTGAGCAGTGACCTGAAAATACCTGTACATTGTCTTTGTTTTCTCGCTGTCTCCTTATGTCTGTTGTGCAGTTAGACATCATAGGAATTAAATATATGCTGGAGGCGGGGTATTTAGAAATCAAAGCCAGTAAGACGACAGAAATCAAAGAGGCCCAGCTCTCCTCCATATCCTTGCTTAGGATGAGCAGCACATGAATAGGTCCATTAGTGATGTATTGTAGTATTCTCTGTGAGTAAAGCTCTCAGAATCAGGGTGGGAGGCAAAATGGCCTTACCAGGGTTAAATCGAGGGTAGTTCTGTTGAAGTCACGGGTGCTACATCGATTTGCAGGAGCAGAGACTCACAAAGATTTGCTGTTTTGGCCACAGTTCAATTTAAATAAAAACGAGACAAACTTAGGTCAAATCCAGAGAAGTAATCAGCCTCCTACCTCTTCTATGGGCATTATGCACTTAAAGATCTTTAAGGATGGGAGACTTTCAGGACAGGAGAGTGTCTGAACAAATACGTAGCACTTTAAAGACAAACAAGATAGTTTATTAAAGTGCTACATGTTTTTTCCTTTTGTTTTACCAAGATCAGACTAACACGGCTACCTCTGTATTACTATTCATAAGGCCAGTTTGACTAATGCTAATCAAGGCCAGAGATGTCACCAGGCAATAGCCAATCTGCTTCACGTCCTGTTTTCTTGCCACATGGCACTGGGGTAATACATAGAAAGGTATTTCTACAGTTCTAACCAAAGATTTGCCTCTCTTGTAAAACGTGCTCACAGGGAGGAACAGATGAATCAAAACTTCCTTCCAATAGCAAAAGCTACAGGTACAGGCATACATGTAGCATGTGATACTGGTACAGACGTGCACGCAGTAGATCGTTAACAGCAGAATGTGTAATGCTGAGCAAAGAGAAATACCTCCAGTTAATCTGTCACTGCTCTGAGAGGCAGCATGGTGTAGTGGGAAAAGTCTGAGACTCGGAGTGTTTGTGTGTGGGGGAGAGGGTCTATTCCTGGCTCTGGCCTGACTTCCTCTAACTTTTTGTAACTCACTTCTCTTGCCGAGGATGTTTCTCTTTTGTCCATCTCACCTGTTGTTTGGGGCGTTTGCTATGTCTATGTTTCTTCCCACAGATTGCACCTCTCTAATCCAGCACCTTCGGGACCTGTGATGCCGAACCAGAGAATTTGCCATACCACGGGAGGTCAATGTTGCTTAGCAATATTACCAACGCTTCCACTGCTGGCTGGGCTCTTGGAAGCCATTGAGGGGTACATTAGAGCAGAATAACAGCACAGAACACCCAGAGCCAGGCTGTAAATAAACTTTATGGGACCGCAGAAAACTTGGCCACATCCATAGTAAGTGGACATCCAGCTAACTAAAATCATGCCAGACCATGCAGGTTACCAGATGGTGCCAGACTAGAGAGGTTCAACCAGTACATGTATGCGTAATGGAACCTTTAAGTGCTACTGTATGCTAGATAATAAATTTGCTATAGAAATATATTCTCTATTAGTGACATCATGGAGGGTGAAGAGATGCTTTAAAACTTTAAAACTAATAAAAGAAAGTTCTTCTTCACACAGTGCGTAGCCAACCTGTGGAACTCCTTGCCAGAGGAGGCTGTGAAGGCTGTGAAGGCTAGGACTATAACAGAGTTTAAAGAAAAGCTAGATACTTTCATGGAGGTTAGGTCCATTAAAGGCTATTAGCCAGGGGATAGAAAGGGTGTCCCTGGCCTCCGTTTGTCAGAGGCTGGAGAAGGATGGCAGGAGACAAATCGCTTGATCATTGTCTTCGGTCCACCCCCTCTGGGGCACCTGGTGCTGGCCACTGTGGGCAGACAGGCTACTGGGCTAGATGGACCTTTGGTCTGACCCAGTATGGCCGTTCTTATGATACACTTGAAGCTGAAGTCAAGTAGGTGCAGCAATGGTTTAATGAAATAACGTTCTATTGCCAAATTCTCCCCCTCCCCAACAAAAAATTAGCAACTTTTTTAATAGAAAAATTCTCCCCTTTTTTGTCTCAAAAACATTTTGCCCTCTTTCAAGCAGTTTTGTCGGTTTGCTTTTTATGTTTTTTCTTGGGAAAAATTGGATCAGATTCTGATCCCCCTTAAATCTAGTGGAATCTTACACCAGGCATAATTCTTCTGAAATGAATGAAATACTCCTGGAGTAGCACGTTACCAAACTTCAGTAAAGTGACGACATTTTAGTCCTTTGGTAAAGAAAATGATGTGTCTGCATAGCTATAGAAACAAAATGCAAAGTAGTTCTGATTGCAAACGCAGTGGCCAGAAGTTGGCTCCCTGCTTGAAATTGCTTCAAACGTTGATGTTTCAAAAAGTTTCTTTTCCCCCCTTCTTAATTTTTGCAGCCCTCTCCAATTTCCCAGCATTAGCCAGGGCAGGCAGCTGTTATGCAAGAGAGAAGGCATATTCAGTTTCTGATCTGATCAATAGAGGACTTAGTCGGAAATCTCCAAACAAGGGTTCATCTCCTTGGAGTCCCGTGTCTCGGACCCGCTGGAAGGGGAATTTCCATACCAGAATGGTGAACTTTCCTCTTGGTACAAAGGGTCCCCTCCTCTCCCTGGTGCTTCAGTGAGAAATAGGATGCACTGGGCCTGCAAAATATACACCTGCCCATTTGCTAGCACAGCTGCGTTGCCCCTAAAGGAAGCCAGCAAAGAGAGGGCAACTTATGCCTCCTTTACGAACCTGCATGGTTTGGGAAACCAGCCCATCGTGTAGCCGTAGAGAGCTGAGGCATTCCAGCAACCAAACCTGAGTCCTCGTGATGTCTTCTAACACCATACTTCTCCGCTGGTCCCATGACCTGAAGATGCAGGGTTCCTTCCATCAACACGAAGCACCTACAGCCGAGGGGGTGCGTCAGCCATCTCTTGGTACCATAAGCAACCATCACCATACCAGTGTCTTGGCGTCCTGCCATAAGTGGGCTTGGTCTGGGAAGGCCCTAGTACCGTATTTTAGCGAATATAACCCATGGGTTATATTCGTTTTTACAAACCCCTCCCCCTCTCCCCCTGTGGGGTATACTCAAGTGCAGGGTATACAACATTTTTTTTACACACCAGCTCACCGCCTGGTTCCTCCGCAGCCGTAGGAAGGGGCAGCCTCATCCAGCTGCACAGGAACCAGGCGGTGAGTGGCTGGCTAATTTCTTCCCGCCCTTCCCCGCACCATAAATATACCCCCGGTACAGCCTTGTATACCCCGCGGTTTATACTCGTGCGCGGGGTATACAAGATTTTTTTAACTCAAAAAGCAAAACCCGCAGGGTATATTTGGGTGTGGGGTATATCTGGGTGCGGGGTATATTCGCTAAAAGATGGTAAGTTCTTAGGCCCTGGAATGGCTTGGACAGTGAGGCTGTGTCTAGACTACACCTCTCTGTCATCAGAGAGATGTAGGTTAGGCACGTCGAAATTGCTAATGAAGTGGGGACTTTTTGAGGTTTACAGGATCTTTCGAAAAAGGGTTTATTTTTCGAAAGATCCGCATCTAGACTGCAGGGGTTTTTTTTTCAAAAAAGCTCTGTTTTGAAAAAAAGCAGCGGCCATGTTTATGCTAATGAAGCGTGAGATATTTAAATCCCTGCTTCATTAGCAATTTCGACATGCCTAATCTACATCTCTCTGTCGACAGGGAGGTGTAGTCTAGACGTACTCTGCGACGTTTCCTGGAATGCTCATAGGCATTTCTTGCCCCTCGGGGGGAGGGGGACAAGAGTTTCCCAGCACCCAGTACCTTATGTGTTATGCAAATACACTTCCAGTGTTCAGGAAAATTGTCCTCCATCCATATATGTTTGTTTTTCCTCAGAGAATTGTAAAGTGTCGCTCTAGTGCATGGCCCCATAGGGAAAAGATAGCGATTCTGATGGAAAATGCAGGTTAAACCACTGCCAGTGGGCACGTTTGCTAGCACAACTGGTGTGACATCAGTTTGAGGGGCCTCCTTCCTGGAGACAATCGAGAGGTGCTCTCACAGACTCGGGGTGACTCCAGCAGCAAGGCGGCCCCAAAGCCATCAAGAATGGCGTTTCAATGAAGAGTCCGCCAAGTATCTCTGGGCTAACGGCCCTAGAGACAACAATGCTTTGGAGTTTTCATGAGCCCGGCCAGGAGAACCAAAGAAGGGCTGCAGAGTCGGCGTCCCTCTGAAGACGTGGTGAGTCATCGTACTGAGGAGGAAGTTTAAGTGCGTGGAAATTGTGGCGCCCAACTTTTGCTGACGTCCCTGCAGGTGTATAAATCTCCTGGCAGGCATAACGGCCTTTGTCTTACATCCACAGATATGCAGGGCCCTCACCAAGCAAATGAATCAATTGGCAATAATGCTGCCACCAGCTGCAAATCCATGGAATGGCAGGCAAGTGGCTAAGCGTGAGGAGCAATAAATCAAGCCAGGAACACTTGACAGCTTTATCAGAGGAGGGAAACAGCAAGTCCCGAAAGTGTAAGACACTTTTTCATGCACCCTCTCCCTTTCTAACAAGATCCCACTATCAGATGACCTCGACTTGCATTGTAAATCCTAATTGGAGGGGCAATTCTCCACTCCAAGCTTCTATTTTTACCCTAGCTGCCATTTATCCCCATAATCCCACCAAATTGACTTGCTTTGTGTCACGTCGTTTCTTTCCTAGACTCAGCCTTAGGTCTCTTGCAATAATGACAAAATGCTAAGATCTTTTCAATCGAACGGAGGTGAGGGTGGACCCTGGCAAGCAATCGCCAGACTTTCGCTGGCGGCCAAAGGACTATTGTCTTTTTTATTCCTGCTCTGCTGAATTTGATTCTTTAGGTGCTGTGCGTTCTGCAATTAGGAGAGGCTTGACCAAGAAATCCATCCTTATTAAAGCATTTCTCCTGTAGTTTGTATTGGCTCTGAAGAATAGCTCCTGTGCAAATCAACACTATTTTTTATCATCAGCATGTATCTTTTTGGGGTCAAAAGCCTTTACTTCAGTAGACCAAATTGAATTATGAATTGAACCTCTCTAGTCTGGCATTCTCTAGTCCGGCAACATCCGTGGTCCGGCTTGATTTTAGTTAGCCAGATGTCCGCTCATCCTAGGTGTGGCCAAGTTTCCTGCAGTCCAATAAAGTTTTACAGTCACCAGTCCTGGCTCTCAGGGTTCTGTGCTGTTTAGCTCTAATTTGCCCCTGAGGTTATGTCTAGACTGCATCCCTCTGTCAGCAGAGGGATGCAGATTAGGCAGGTCGACATTGATAATAAAGCGGGGATTTAAATATCCCGCACTTAATTTGCATAAAAATGGCCGGCGTTTTTGCCAACTCAGCACTTTGTCTGCAAAAAGAGGCAGTCTAGAGGGGGATCTGTCGAGAGAGAGCCTTTTTGACAGATCCCTTATGCCTCCTGCAAGAAAAAGGCTTTCTTTCTCAACAGATCCCTCTCTAGACTGCCTCTTTTTGCTGACAAAGTGCTGAGCCGGCAAAAACGGTGGCCATTTTTATTTCTCGACCTGCCTAATGCTGACAGAGGGACGCAGTCTAGACATACCCTACATGTCTTCTAAGAGCCCAGGCAAGAAGTAGAAGTGTTGGTCATGCTGTTCGACAATATTGACTTCCTATGGTCTGACAAATTCTCTAGTTCAGCACCGGCTGGTTCCCAATGGTGCCAGACGAGAGAGGGTCAACCTGTATATTAATTTACATCAGCTGAGGATCCAGCCAGCCGAACTTTAATGAGCATTTCAGGTTGTTACAGAGTGCTCTGTAGAAACAGGAGCTGTCGATCTATATGAAAACAGTTAATAACGGCGTCAGTAGATGGTGCTCAAGAATAAGTAGCGCCATTTCTGGCTTTCTGTAGGAGCAATAAAACCATGTTGTGTTGGTCACTACCAATGGCCACATGTGCTCCTGTTTACATGGAGCTATCATCATAACGTTTGAGCCCAGGCCTCCATCTGGAGACCAGAACATCTCCACAGCTGTTGAAGCAAATGGCTACTTGAATAAAAATGAATTTGGGGGGAACAAATTTTCTGTCTGTCTTCCTGCTCCCGCCAGTTGCAAAGTTATTTATGGCACTTGCGTTGTTCTTAATGGGAACAGCTATTTGGAGTCCGATTATTTATTAGAGGAGCAGGCAGCAAAGGTCATCTTCATGGATCGAGTGCAAATCAAAATGAGGCTGTAGGCTTGTGAAATCTAAATTGGAAAACACTGGAAATCCAGCCAGTCTGGATTCTGTAAACTACTCTAATTTGGATTTAAATGACACAGGAATCGAAAAGTTGACTCCGCTGATTTCACCTCATTGTTTCTCCTCGAGCCTCCTACTGTTCATAGAATTGAAAAGATAAAGCTGAACTGAATGTCAGTTGTCTTGGGTATAATTGAGTATCTCTTTCTCTTTCAGATAGATAACACCAGAGAGAATAGTGAGGGGAATATTTTCCCCACCTGGCAAATATGCACTTTTTTCTCCCCTTGTACCCTCACGCCGTGAACTCACGTGACCAGTGAAAAAAATGAAACTGATAGAATGACAGCATTGCTTATAGTGTTTCAGTTTAGAACTAGCGAATAACGTGGGTTTTTTTCCTAGTTTACTGGCAATAATTAAAACCACTTTGGATCACACCAAAACCATTTGTAAAAAATTGAAAAATGTTTCAGGTCAAACAAAGCATTCTGATTTTGTCCGAACAAAATGTTTCATTTTAATTTTGGCCATTTAGAAATATTTTGTTTTCACTTTATTTTTTTCTTTTTAATTTGAACCCCAAAGTTGCTTCAAGTCAAAATGATAATATCACAGTGATTTTTTTTTAAATTTGGGGTGTCTGTGTGATTTTACACCTGAGACAACTTGGTGAAATCCAACATAAATTCTTCAAGCATTTCTGTGTTGCTGACTCTGCATAGTTTTGCCAAAAATGCACAACAATTCAGCTAGTTCTAATTCTGTATGTTAAGCTGGTGCCAAGACATGCAACATAAGAGAAATCTGGTCAAACTGTTTGCCAGTCAAACTTGCAAGATCATCTCTTTTCACTCTCACACACACACACACACACACACACACACAAACGCTATTAAATACATCCCGCAATGATTCAGAAGAAGCAGATCTCTGCATCTACTGACTACATATGTGCTTCATGCAGGGATCTTCCAATGTATATCACTTGTTATACAACTACAGCCGTAAACTGATACTCCTTTCAGTTCCTGCAGTTTAATGGTGGTATGTGATGGGTCAGTCACTCCACATAGGCCTGTAAGGGGTTAAGGAGGTTCTAGGGAGGTTGTGCAGGAAGCAGCCAATGGGAGAGGGGCAGTGAGGAAAAGCCAGTTAGGGCCCTGCAGGCCTATATAAGAAGAGCTGCAGGGATAGTTCTCTGAAAACATCCACTCAGTGTACAGCAGCAGTGAAAAAAGCAAACAGGATGTTAGGAATCATTAAAAAAGGGATAGAGAATAAGACGGAGAATATCTTATTGCCCTTATATAAATCCATGGTACGCCCACATCTTGAATACTGCATACAGATGTGGTCGCCTCATCTCAAAAAAGATATACTGGCATTAGAAAAAGTTCAGAGAAGGGCAACTAAAATGATTAGGGGCTTGGAACGAGTCCCATATGAGGAGAGATTAAAAAGACTAGGACTTTTCAGCTTGGAAAAGAGGAGACTAAGGAGGGGATATGATAGAGGTCTATAAAATCATAAGTGGGATGGAGAAAGTGAATAAGGAAAACTTATTTACTTGTTCCCATAATATAAGAACTAGGGGCCACCAAATGAAACTAATGGGCAGCAGTTTAAAACAAATAAAAGGAAGTTCTTCTTCACACAGCACACAGGCAACCTGTGGAACTCCTTGCCTGAGGAGGTTGTGAAGGCTAGGACTATAACAGGGTTTAAAAGAGAACTAGATAAATTCATGGACGTTAAGTCCATCAATGGCTATTAGCCAGTATGGGTAAGGAATGGTGTCCCTAGCTTCTGTTTGTCAGAGGGTGGAGATGGATGGCAGGAGAGAGATCGCTTGATCATTACCTATTTGGTTCACTCCCTCTGGGCACCTGGCATTGGCAGACAGGACAATGGGCTAGATGGACCTTTGGTCTGACCCAGTATGGCCAGTCTTATGTTCTTAGGGTACAATTAAGTTTAAGGTCCAGATCCTCAAAGTAAGTAAATGTCTAACTCCCTTTGAAGTTAATATCTTAGGTCAGGATTATGTTTTTGGCTTGATTCTCAAAGGACAGTCATGAGCCAGGGCCTGTTTTAAACAGGATAGCTACGTCAGGCAGAGAAGTTTGTGTTTTGTTTTCACCAATGTACAATCCCTAAAGTGGACTAAAGTTGGAGAGGAAATGGGTTTCCTATTCTGGGAAAATTTTAGAGAATTCAAAAAAAAAAAAATTCCAATCTCAAATGGGAATGAAAAATCAATTTCAAAAAATGTCATGAACTGGCAAAAATAAAACATTAGGTCAGATCAATCAAAATACTGCGATTGTGAAATATGGTTTTTATTTTGTCCTTTTTTAATTCTCACTGCAAATATCTGAAAAGCCGGCAAAAAAATCATTTCAAAATGTGGAAATGGGATGTTCTGATGATTATGAAAACTTTCCTGTTTTGTGGTGTGGTTGTTTTTGGTTTTGTTTCTTTTCGTTTTTTTGGTTTGGTTTGAAACTGACCCAAGAAGAAATAGCAAGGGAAGAGTTCATACACCAAGTTCATACACCAAGTCAGTCCCAAGACCTGGGATTTTACCCCATTTCCCTCTGTCTTAAGCTGATGCCCTAACCACTAGGCAATACTGCCTCGAGATTTTCGTATGAGCTGAGCAACTGAGGCCTCTCTCTAACATCTTCTTCACGAGCGGGTGGTGACAGATGTCTATACTCTTCCTTGAAATATGTTCCTGAAACATATTTCTTAAACAACAAGTAGAGTACTGCTGTCTAATAATACACATCCTACCGGGAAGATGAGATTCTAAGGTGACGGTTTAGCTTCTTCATGCCTGCTGTATTAGCTTTGAACCTGGTTTCCCCCCAAGAGGCAGCAGGCTAGATTGTCCACAGGTAATCAGACTGCTACAGCTGCCTACATGTTCTTTTTAATTGGATTGAAGTTAATCACAGCAGGATTAATTTGAAGAGATCAAGGAAACAGTGATTTTTGGTGGAAAGCAGATGGCTTCTTCTGGATAGAAGAAAACTTTGATAGCAGGCTGAGCTGTTTAACGTTTTAGGTTTACCGAGATAAAAAACTCAGCTACTGTAAAAACCCTCTATTATATTTAATCTTTGATGGCAGGTGCCATGCCCGTTAAACACACATTTTGGAAAATATCCGTGTGTCTTTCAAATGCAAAGTGGTTTACTGAAAGATAGAAGCATTTGAATAGCAGCATGAACTAAGCCTGGAGTTACTTATGAAAACTGCATCCCAAGGCATCATAGTTATTCCTAAGCAAAAAATAGAGCAAAATGCTGTTTAGTTTATGACCATATTGCCTTTAAAGTGTTGTTAAGTGAGCGTTTCTGCTAATAGAATAATACATGGCCCATCTTTTCCATAGTGACTCATGAGTTTGCACGCTTGAATTTTTGTGTGTCTTACTTGAGGCACCTTAAAAGGGTTAGGTTTCAGGATGCACTAAGCACAAACCCTCTGGATAGAAGATTATCTCAGACCAAGTCTACACTAGGGGATCAATTTGAATTAAGATATGCAACCTAGCTATGTTAACTGCGTAGCTGGACTCAATATACCTTAATTTGAACTTTGGCACTGAGGGAAGTCGATGGGAGAAACGTTCCTGTTGACGTCCCTTACTCTTTGCAAGGAGGAGGAGTAGCAGCACCGATGGGGGTGCGCCTCAGCATTTGATTTAGGGGGGTCCTTGCTAGACTTGCTAAATCAAACACCAGAAGATCGATCTCTGGAGTGTCGATCCGTAGGTAAGTATAGATGTAGCCTCAGATTTGGCATGCCAAAGCGGTAGTATCCAAAACCACCAGGCACTTTTGAAAATCTTGACCACTCTAGTGAATGAGAAGGGCAGTTATGTAATTTGGGTCTGCTCTCTAGTGAAGACCCACTAATTGGAACAGAGACAGGACACCAGTAGTCCTGCTCCTCATGAGGAGTAAGGGAAGGCAACAGGAGCTTTTGCTCCTGTCGACCTCCCGCTGTATGGATGGCCCAAAACCATGACTTAAGATACATCAACTGCAGCCACGTAATTAACATAGCTGGAGTTGTGTATCTTAAGTCGACCTTCACCTGGCTTTAATATAGTTAGCCTCACCGCAACCCTAGGAGGTAGAGAGATAAGTACTAATATCCCCATTTTCCAGAGGGGGCACAGAGGCACAAAACAGGCTGACTTGTGCAAAGTCACCAAGGATGTCTAGCAGAGGAAGGCGTTGTTAGCACCCAGAGCAGTGGTTTGCTGGAGTACTTCAGGCAGACTGGACACGTGGGTACATGTTAGCAGGGCCCTGAAAGTGTTTTTTGGACGCACCCCTGGGATTCATGCAGCCTCATCTGCTTGTAGTGCAATCGTACAAGCTCACTAGAAGTAGTGAGAGCTTCGTGAGAAGAAAAATGGAGTCCACCCAGGCCTGCTGACGGGGCCTAGAGATTCTAAGAGATTCCTGGGGCTCCCAGCTGCCACAACTGCTAGGCAGGCAGCATCTGGAGCTCGGGGCCCTTTAAATTGCTGCCGGAACACCATGTGGTACATTCCGGGCAGCTCTAAGTGCTGGGGAGGGGGGCGGTGTGGTATGCTCTGGATGGCACTGAGGGCCCTGCCCTTGCTGCCCAAGGCTCCGCCCCTTCCAGGAGCATGGCGCTGCTCCCCCGCATCTTGCCCAGGAGTCCAGCGTGGCTGTTGGCTCCCCTGGCTGCACCCGTCTGTAAAATATTGTTATTTCCCAGGTGTGGGGCTGCCTCGGAGACATTCAATCCCATGTTACATGGAAGTGGGTGGCTGATGTCTATGAGCCAAGTTCTTGACTCTGAAGTGTATCACATGATGAAAAAGCTATCAAAACTTTTAAGAAAAGTTCCAAACCAGTGAATGAAAAATAAACAACCGTGCAATTTTCTTTCCTGTCTGTAGCCACTAACATACATTTTCTGAGTATCTTATAAACTCATCTTCCCTTTGACAATCTCCTCCGCTTGAATTTCATTTCCTTATCGATGGCGATGAATGCTGGGAAAAATCCGAGCAGTCATTGGTGAGGTCCCCTGAGAATCCAGAGGGTTGATTCTGATCGCATGTACCCTGCTGTAAATCAGGAGTAACTCCACCAAAAATCCGTGGGGATCCACTTGCACAAAAATGGCGTAAATAAAATGAGGATTAGGCCCTGTGATCTCTTAAAGCGTGATTCTCTCCTTTAAGTGTGCCGCTGGGCTGCTGTCATTGACAGCTGTGCAAAATGGGTGAAAAACTCTACCAAAGACAAAAGGCTGAACAGATGATCCAGTGGCTAGGAAGCTCCTACTGCTGTATAAAATGAGACTAGCACTCTTTTCTTAACTCCTTGAGTTTGAGTTTGTACAATGCTTAGCAGGTTGTGCCATCCACAAACGACTGTAACGGAAACAATAATTTCCAGGAAATCTGCATTTCTAAAAAGTTGTCATTTTTATTCACAAAGTATGGGTTGGGGTGTTAGACTCCACTAAAAGTTTCCAACCTTAACTCTTTTATAGCAAAGGTTTGTTTGGGGGAATTAGGATGAATAATTATATGGATCAGCTTTTTGGGTGCTTGCAGAACCTCCAGATGAGAATGAAGGAGTTAATTAGAAGAGGTAAGAAGAAAAAGAGGAGCCGGGGAATAGCAGATATAAAAGGACATATAGTATAAGTTTTATAAAGGTAATTTTTTTAAAATGCCAGCTTAAACAAGCAGTGTGCATAATTCATCTAATATAGGTAGTCCAAAAAGGCCAGTTGATAGCTAAGCTATAAGGTTCCTTTGGGAAGACCCATTTGACATTAATCCCACACAAGAAAAGACAGCTGTTGTGTACTAAGAAATTAAATAATCCGTTAAAGTAACAGGTGCCAAATGTGGAACAAATATAACTCTGGAATGACACAAAAGCACCAGAAATGGGCTTTGGTGATTGAAAATGTGCTATTTTATTCCAGTATAAAAAAATCAAACAAATCCATTTTGTGTCAATATTTTGATTTTTTTTTCCATGAAAAAAATCAACATTTTGTTGAGTTTCATATTGAAACTTTCACTTCTTTTCCATTTTAGAAAGACAACAAGCCATCAACGTTGAAAAGCTTTGCTTCATTTCACTTTGAATTACTCTTTGCTGAGATTCAACATCACAAAGGTCTTCAAACTCAAACTGCTTGGGCAAAATATTTGGATGTGGAAGAAATGGCATTTTTCTCCCAAATTAATGTGGTAAAAAAAAATTGCACCAGGTCTAGAACTGGACCATTCTAGCAAAAACTGTTTAGAAACTTGGATTGTGCTTTATGCGTGACACTGAAAATCAGTGAAAAGATTGGGGAAAACATCCCCTTGACTTTAATTGACTGTATCAGATCCTTTAGCAAGTCCCTCCGGCTGCATTTTTTGTAACCTTTCCTGTGAAATTGCTGACATGAAAAACCAGCAACACCTCTGTTACATTTGCCAGACACTGGCAGGACATTGCAAGTGAAACATGATTGGGAGCCCCTGGCGATTAGCCAGCCGTTGCCATGACTTTCGAAGTTGTTAGTGAAATTGGCGAACTTTTGAATTCCCATCTTGACCTAGATTTGTCCTAGCACACTGGTCACTGAAGTACTAGCTCTTTGCCCCTTGAAGTGGACTTAATTGGGAGATGGGTACTCAATGGTGTAATTATTCAGGATGCTGATGAGTTAATGAGAACAATCAACCCACCAGCTGGAGAGCAGGCCAAGTGGGAAGTTTATGTCCATATATATGTTGCTTCAAAAGCTGTACTGGCAGATGAATTTTAATGCTGATAAATGCAAAGTAATGAGGTTTGGAAAACATAATCCCAACAACACGTTTATAGTGATGGGGACTAAATTCGCTGTCACCACTCGAGAGAGAGATTTTGGAGTCAGTGTGGCGAGTTCTATGAAAACATCCACTCCAGGTGCAGTGGCAGCCAAAAATCGAACCGAATGAGAGGAATCATTTTAAGATGGACAGAGAATAAGACGGAGGATATCTCATGGCCTCTGTATAAATCCATGGTATGCTCACAGCTTGAATACTGCATACAGATGTGGTTACCTCATCTCAGAAAAGATCTGTTGGCATTGGAAAAAGATCAGAAAAAGGCAACACAAACTATTAGGGGTTTGGAACAGGTGCCATATTAGGAGAGATTAACAAGACTGGGACTTCTCAGCTTAGAAAAAAAGCCTACTAAGGTGGGAAATGATAGAGGTCTATCAAATCATGACTGATGTGGAAAAAGTGAATAAAGAAGAACTATTTACTCCTTCCCATAACACAAAAACTAGGGCTCACCAAATGAAAATAATAGGTAGCAGGTTTAAAGCAAACAAAAGGCAGTACTTCTTCAGAGAACACAGTCTACCTGTGGAACTCCTTGCCAAAGGATGTTGTGAAGACCAGGACTTTAACAGGCTTCAAAAAAGAGCTAGATACATTCATGGAGGATAAGTCCATTAATGGCTAGTGACAGGATGAGTAGGAATGGTGTCCCACACCTCTGTTTGTCGGCAGCTGGGAGTGGGTGACATGACAGGCATCACTTAATGATTTCCTGTTGTGTTCACTCTCTCTGGGAAATCTGGCATTGGCCACTGTTGGAAGACAAGACACTGGACTAGATGGACCTTTGGTCTGACCCAGTCTGGCCGTTCTTATGAGCCGACAAAGGGGACTTAATAACACCCTAGCAGTTATAAACCTGTAAACTACCTGTCCTGTTTAGGATGGTCCAAAGACACCCAACGGCAGCCCTGTCACACCTTAAAGGACCTTGACTTTCAAAGGGTAGGGCGTCTCATTCCTTTTTGAAAATCAAATCTTTTTAAAGTGTTTTATGTTGGGCACCCTATGATGGAGGCTCCCAAAAGTGCAGGCCACTTTTGAAAATGTTGGCTGGTGTCTCCTCCAGGTGAATCGAAAGGGAGCATATCTGACCAACCCGGGGGCTTGCCTCCCAGTTGGAGTTGTTCCTTACGTAGTGAATCAAGTTGAGAAGTCTTGGGTCCCTGGCCCGTGCCTCTCTCCCTTAATCTACAGACAAATCCAACTGGTGTAACATCCAACAGGCAAAACACCAGCCAGATCCTCAAGCAGTGTAAATTAGCAGAGAAGTATTAAGCCCAGTCGGGTTACTACAGTATTGAACCCAACAGTGGGAGGGTAAAGTAGGGTATGGTAGAGGGTAACAGGGTGATTGAACTGGGTCTGAGAAAAGTCAACTAAAAAGACATCCAACTGCATATAGGCAATGCCATTGGTCAATGATTTTTTAAAGAAACTGCTTCGTTTCTTTGATAGCATTTGATATTAGCTGGGAAAATTTTGTTGCTGGACATTGCTGTAAGTATTTTCTCGTTCTCACATAAACGAGAATAAGACAACTGGTGACTTTTTTTCTTTTGCTTGGCAAGCCATTTAAAAACAAACAGGCAAAATGAGGAGGAGGCTGCAAGCTTGATGCATTTCCTTAATTGCTCTTGCTCCCAGCACAATGTTTTCAGTGTGCAAGCTTACCTTGAACTCAGCCAATACAAAATCATTTTCCATTTTCCATTCCATTTTCCATGGTGCATAAGGCTGCCATCTTAGATTGAGAAATACGGCCCACCTTCTGCATGGAAATCACAGTGAAGCAAACAATTCCTGACGCTCCTTTGTGCTTGAATGCATAAATGACTTCAGAGGCAAAACACTGGAACCCTGAGCATTACTGAAGGAAAGGATTCAATATTGTCTGTCCCATAAGTGTATTCATGAAAGATTTCCAGATTACAGAACCATTCCACTGCATATATAGAAGGTAAATAACGATTAATAGGATGAGTTTTATTTTTAAATCGTGTGTCAACCAAGGGAAGAACAACTGAAAAAAAAAACGGAACAAAATGTGTGCTGGGGGGAAGGGAGGGGATAGCCAAGAAGTGACTATTAGTGCTGGTTGAACCTCTCTAGTCCAGAACTCTCTGGTCTGGCAACATCCGTGGTCTGGCAAGATTTTAGTTAGCTGATGTCCACTTTTCGTGGGGGTGATCAAGTTTCCTGTGGTCCCATAAAGTTTGTTTACAGCCACCAGTCCTGGCTCACTGTGTTCTGTGCTGCTATTTAGCTCTAATTTATCCCTAGATGTCCTCTAACAGCCCAGGAGGCAGTAGAAGTGTTGCTAATGCTGCTAGACAATATTGACCTCCTGTGGTCTGGAAAATTCTCTCGTTCAGAACCGTTCAGGTCCCGAGGGTGCCAGACTAGAGAGGTTTAACCTGTAGTATTCATGCAGAGCTCCTCTTCACAGTAGCTTGAAAACGTGTCTCACCCACAGAAGTCAGTGCAATGCGAGGTATTAGCTCACCCACCTTGTCCCTCGACTACCTTGGAACGAACACAGCTCCAACACCACTGCAAAAGAAAGCAGAGTTAAAGAGAAGGTCTATGGAACAGCAGGGACCTGAATTCAGATAGCTCAAGTCCCAGTTTTAGCCATAAACCCAACTTCCCTGTGAATTTTAATTCACTTCTTTAAGCACGAGACTCATCATTTACATGAACTTGTATCTTTAGGAGCTCCTAAAAGAGCAATTATGATATACAAGTTGAAACACTCTGGTCCAGCAACATTGTACTCTGGCATGATTTGAATTAGCTAGATGTCCTCTTATTTTGGATGTGTCCAAGTTTCCCATGGTCCCATAAAGCTTAATTTTCAAAACAAACTAACAAACAACAAAACTGAGTTAAGGAACCAAGCAACACTGGGTAAATCTTCTAGTATGAAATAAAAACAGATGTTGAAACTTCAAATGTTGTTCTGAAATAATCACTAACCAGCAGTACTTATATTCTTCCATAGGACACACAAATAATGATGGTAGCATGGTATAACAATTAAAACCTTTTACAATCTCCAGAGGTACCACTTTGTTTACTTATCTGAACATATCTGAGCAATCCACTTCATCTCTAAAATAATCTCACCCCCCAGCTAAATCTAATACAGGTTGAACCTCTCTAGTCTGACACTCACTGGTCTGGCAACATCCATGGTCCGGCATGATTTCAGTTAGCCGGATGTCCACTTAGCATGGGTGTGACCAAATTTCCTGCAGTCCCACAATGTTTGTTTACAGCCACCAGTCTTGGCGCTCAGTGTTCTGTGCTGATAATTTACCCCTAAATGTCTTCTAAGAGCCCAGCAAGCAGTGGCAGTGTTGGCAATGCTGCCAGACAATATTGACCGCCTGTGGTCCGGCAAATTCTATGGTTCAGCACTGGTCAGTCCTTGTGGGTACCAGACTAGAGAGGTTCGACCAGTACTTGTTTTTCCACCCCCCACTTCCATTTTTGCTGAAGTCTTGCCCCCTTTTTATTGTGTTGTTTATCCATTTAGTTCCCGGGGAGCTCATAAGTAAGAGAGGAAGACAAACGGGGTGTATTTATGAACATACTTCATACTTCCTTGTTTGCACAGTCATAGTGTTACCAGATTTGCCCAATACTCTGGGGTATGCTCATTTATCAGGGTTACTCTTATGGGGCTGTGGGGAGGTTAACAATTCTATCAATGTGCTGCTTATGCTTACTTGTGCTATCTTTGCTGCCAATTCCCGCTGCTGCCAATTCCCCCTCCCACTGGAGCTGTCCTGCAGGAACTAGGTTCCTCAGGATGGGGTTCTTCCCACCTTAGCAACACACAGACACTCACCCCCACTACCAGAGCACGCCTGAGAAGCCTGGGTAATCAGCACTCACAAGCTGACCCCCTCATATGTCCCTGGACTCAGCTGGCTGGGTTTAACAGCAATGCCACACTGCACCCTCATGTGCCTTTGGACTCAACGGGCTGGATTAAACAGCACTTTAAGCTGCCATCCTCATACGCCCCCAGGTTCAGCACTTCCCTATCCCCACTTTCACCCCACAATCATTCACTAGTAAACCACACGATGAGCAAACCCCACAGGATTTTGGGCACTCCAGGGATCTGTAGCTTGGGTAGAAGAAGCGTTGTTGCAGAGCGAATGGGGAAGCCAAAACAACCCCCCTTGAGAAAGAGTGAGCAAAAGAGAAAGAAAGAGAGAGAGAAACAACCAGCTTAATAATGAAAGTTATTTATTTCTGAGTAGTGAATAGGTATCAAACAGTTATAATATTAAATCTAAATTAAAACTGATTACAAATGTTAGGTAACCATAGAACAGTTTACATAGGGCAGGGTCAGGAGGCTATGCTTAGAGAGGTAGTTGATGGGGGAGAGAGAGAGAGAGAGACCTCACCACTCCGTGGAGCTTGCACTGATCGGGATTCCCAGATGATGATGGTAGCCGGGGGTCCAGAGGGCAGGAGACAAGCAGAGCAGAGACCCCAGCACGATCAGACAGGAAATGAAGACGTCTCAATGGAACTGATGAAGTTTAAATCCAGGTATCAGAACAGTTTTTCTTGGGGCAAGGATAGGAGTTTTTATAGGGATAGGACAATAGTTCAAAGAGAAAGAGGTGAGACAATAGAGACTGATCACCCCCTGGTTATGGGTGATGTGCCTTGAACGAGCTCACAATGCAACTAGGCAGTTTCAGTATTTTGGATGTCAATAGGATCGTTACTAGAATTGGTCTGACAATGACTAATTTGGGTGTGAGCAGGCCTGGGTTCATCAGCATCTGGAGTAGAGATTTCCCATCAGGCAGTGCTTCTCTGCTTTCGGTATCCCATAGTGCACTGCGGTTCCTGCCTTGGAAGAGCTGGTCTCCATTCTGTATGCTAATGAGTTCTATCTTCAATGCAGAGGAGGCTGGGGTGTTTCCTTAATTAGTTTAGGTGTGTCTTCCCTGGCCTTTTCATTGCTTTGTCTGATTCTAGCAAAGGTTTAGGGGAAGGGGGCGATGGTTTTCCATGAATGTCACTTCCTGGCTCCCCAAGAGCACAGGGCTGGTAGGTAACAATAGAGTTTGTGCTAACTCCAATCCCATGCAAGATCGGCGCCAGAAAGCCTTCACATGGGTAACAGCACTACCGCTGTTGAAGAACGTGTAGCAAGTTGCTAGCCACAGTGCAAGTTCCCCTTGATTGTTCTTTCTGGGTTAAGTCCTCCTCCTTCTCACATCTCCTGCAGGAGAGAATTTTCTCAGCTAATTAGCGCTCTAATGAAACAGTTGTTCAGTTAATAAAAAAATTAGAAACGGGCAAAGCAAAAAAGGAATTGCTTTGCAAATGAGCCCTTCTTTTCTGCTGGAGCTCCCACTCAGTTTGAATGCCACAAAATACCACTTCCCTCTCAGGCTAAATCCTCAACGCTTGCACTATGGATTTCTTCCCACCCGGGGCCATGAGCCACTTACAAGTGCTCAAGGATCATCCTGATAGGAAGTCAACCCCATTGTTATTGTGGTGTCCTATTGGGATGATGGCACCACCCAGGAGCCCAACTGAGATAGGAGGCACATTGTGTGAGGCCCTGGACCAGGGGTGGCCAATCCACGGCTTGCAAGCCGCATGCGCTCTTCACTGCAGACAGTGCGGCTTACGAAGCATCCCCCCCCAGCTCACGAAGCCACCCCCGCGCCCAGTGCTCACCGGGTGCTCCCTGTGCTGAGCCGTCCGGTGCGGCAAAGCAAAATGGCGCCGGCAAGATGGCCACCGTTGGACAGGAGCCCGATGTGGCCAAAAAGCCAAACCAGAGTTTTCATTGAAAGGGGTAGCATCCTTTTTTTTTTTTTTTTTTCCTCCACCAAATGCAACAACTGGTTGTTTTTTTTTTTTTTTTTCCTGTTCTACCAAATGTGACAGGCAGTGGGCGATGTTTTTTTTTTTTTTTGCTCGACAACTTTTCCCCTCTTGGCTCTTTGTGGTATGTCCACCACTATTTTGGCTCTTTGCCAGTATAACGGGTTGGCCACTTCTGCCCTGGACAAACACACAAAAAGATAGTTCCTGCTCCCGAATGCTTCCAGTATTCATAGACATGTGTGGATCCCACCCGCCACATACATATGGCCTTAGTGAGAATGGACCAGCCTACACTCACCACTTTGAACAGGGGTCAAAGGAGAGAGGGGTATTGTCCTCAGAGGGTTGGCTGGCTAAAGGCTAGGGAGGAATGTCCCATTCTTGACTCCTAGCTACTAGCCCACTTCCCATTGGAAGAGAGGAATGTTACTTCAGAGAAGTAGTTCCATCCAGACAGAAGGGTCAGGGGATTGGGCGTCGCCCATCGGGTGGGTTCTAAGTTGATGATGAGGCATATGAGCTACAGAGACACTGTGGGGTGGAGAAAGGAGATGCACAACTCATATAGTCTGCTGCTCTTGGAGGGCATAGGCCCAAATGCAACCTTGAATAGAGGAGAGGGCGAGGGGAAGCAGACTGGGAGAGCAGCCTAGATACAGCAAAGAAACACTGACAAACATGACAGCTGCTGGGACAGACACCCGGCAATGCATCAAAGACCCAGACTTATCACTGTGCGTGGAAGGAGCAGCCCTGTTTGGTGCACAAGGAGACTGAGGCCGGGGTACTGTTTAGACTCCCAGATTTGCCCCTCGGTGCTTTTATTACCATCTCGTTTCCTGTCCCGATTGTCCTATTGCTCCGAATTTAACCAAGTTGTTCAGAACCGTGCCCTGGAACATTATCAAATATTCTACCAAGAAGAATGCTTTGAAAACTTCAGCAAAAAGAAACTTGACTCATTGTACAACTTACATGTATCGGTAAAACTGTCTCTCCTGACTTTGAAAATGCATGGCTCATGTCAAGCTTTTATTTTTTTTCTTTACTCTCTCAAATATACACAAGGGAAAGAGCTTCATTTTCCCCCATGATTATACTGAGTCAATGGATTAAAGGGTTAAATATTTTCACGCTTAATGAGAATGTAATGGCTCAAGGGAGTGCTATATGATAGAGCTCTCTGTTATATCTTATGGTTTTGAATCTACGTCTGGCTGATTGTAATAGAAATTGTTAATCAGATGATTGTATGTATTTACAAAAGCCATTGACAGACCATTTATAAGGAACAATGGTAGGGGTTGGGTGTTTTTTAGCTGCTAACGTGTTCTGCTTAACCATATGTTCTACGGAGCTGTACTGCAATCACTTGGACTAACCTTCACCTCTTTAACCTAAATACATCATATTTACACCTGAATGTATTTTGGAATCTTCACCATGGCACTTACCCATGTGTAAACACGATTAAACCAGAGCTTTGTTCTATTTGTGAATCAATAAATATGTATGCCTCCAACACCCTTCTGCTTTTGGATGGCATGGATGTCACCTCATGTTATTATGAAAGGGGAAAGGATGACTGGAATCCGTTACCTTTTCTGACATCTCGCGGTTTCTTACGGAACTAAACACACCAATTGCTTTTTGATTAGTACCTCCCTGGAGGCTAGAGTTTAATTTTGGCTGTGCAGGGAGTTACAGCTGTGATTGTTATAGAACATGAGGGGTGAAATCCTGGCCCCAGGACAGTCAATGGCAAGAACTCACGTTGACTTCAATAGGACCCAAATATATGAATCGCCCTGTTTCCCAAAATATGTCTCTAATCTCACACGTGAAAGCCAGACCAAAATCAGAATGGCTGTATGGGAGGCCCTAGTTTGGGAAAGCTTCCCCACATCCTCTGAGGCCTTTGGAAAATCAGGCTGGCCTACCTTTATTTCTGAGAGATGCTCTCTCAAGAAGTGGCATGGAAGCTGCAGGTTTGCCGGTTGATATTGTACAGATGACCACAGACCAAAAATCCCAGTGAATCACCCTGAACAAAAAGAGCCCTCAGCCCCACTTGTGATATGCAGATGTTCTAGGCTCGTCTCAGAGGGGCTGCCATGTTAGTCTGTGACTTTAAAGACAACTAGTAGCCCTGCAGTACCTAAGGGTGCAATCTGCACAGCGGCGCTAGCTCAAAATAAGTGATGCAATTCGAGCTGCGCAAATTGCGTCGCTTATTCCGAGCTTATTTCTGTGTAGACAGCGCCGAATTTCGAAATAGACTGCTATTCTGACCAATCCCTTAAGCCTTGGGGAACGAGGTTTACCGGGACATCAGAATAGCAAGCCCATTATTTCCATTGCATTTTGAAATAACGGGCGTGCTGTTAAGACACAGAAAACGCTATATCGGGATACCGGATGTATCCTAAAATAGCAGTGCTGTCTAGACACGATGAACAAAATATCTAGATCTACATCTAGTATCATGAGCTTTCGTGGGCAAAACCCGCGTCATCAGATGAGCCAGCGTGGAAATTACAGAACCAAGATATTTATAACGGCGGGGAAAGAAAAAGACAAAGCACCTGTCAATTGTAGGACTGGTGCTAATGAGGTGAATTAAGACGGCTGGGAATGTCCCATTTTTAGCTTTTGATAAAAAAATGCAGTTGTTAAGAACAGGGGAGACTGGCTTTATAATGTCACAGCCGGTTAATGTCTTTGATCAAGCCCAGTGACAAATCTGCAGATGAATGTTAATTCCACTCGCTCGCTCTCTCTCTCTCTCTCTTTGTAATTGGCTGTTGAAATTCCTTTGTAGAAGAATGGCTACTTTTAAATCCATGATTATGCCAGCAATGCCCTTCTGCCATGTATATTGGCCAAACTGGACAATATATGACAAAGTACAAATGGACACAAATCAAACATCAGGAATGGTAACGCGCATAAACCTGTAGGGGAACATTTTACCCTGCCTGGGCAGGTACCGCCCCCTCTCCTCCCATTACAAATATTTTGGTTGTTAGTTCCACTCCAGCTCATCTGAAGAAGTGGGTTTCACCCATGGAAACTCATGATAGTATATATATTTTTGTAAGTGTCTACAGGGACATCTACACAGCAATATTATTTCAAAATAACTAGTGTTATTTCTGAATAACTTAGTCTGTGCCTACACAGCAGGCAGTTATTTTGAAATAATGTCGAAATACTGTCAAGCTGGAGGACTTTTTACCCCAACTCCTGTAACCCTCATTGTATGAGGAGTAAGGGAAGTCGGAGGAAGAGTGCTCTTTCAAAATAAGTGCTGTGTAGATGCTCCCGATTTCAAATTAAGCTATTTTGAAATAAGCTATACTATTGACTGTAGCCAGACAGGAACCCCCCCGTAACATCCATCTTTGCTTGCCTGGATATGGCAGGCTGCTGTAACCCTGAATGGCTGTAAACAGAGATACGCCAGTTGCTGACCAAGAGGCTGCAGAGGAGTGTCCTTGACTGAACCCATATTGATACGAACACACAGCCGTCCGCTGGGGAGGAATCTCTCACCCAGTAAAAATGTCTAGTACTCACAATTTAGTTATCTCTCTTGCAAGTGTAAATTAAGTTGAAACTTGCTTGTAAGAACTGGCGTACAAAGACGAACCAACACAATCTGGCATCTTAGATAAGAAAGAGGATACGGGCCCCTATGGGTATAAAATGGGTCCAGCAGCACATTTACTCTGAGTGTCAATCTACCATCTATCTGCTGGTCGGGTTAGGTGTTTGACCTCCCGAGGTTCCACGGCGACGCCCACCTCGTATTCTCTTTCCTAGGAATTGAGGACCGGCCCTGGCTTGACCGCTGGAGTTGAGAGGCACAGAAGGGGGTAAAATTGTACCTGGATGTGGTCCTTTGTCTTAAGTGTACACATAAATTTAGAGCTCTTTAAAGATTAAGCTGTCACTTGGTACCATTATTTCTATTTTCTATCTTTATTTTCTTTGTAACCATTTTTAAGATCTATATTTGCTAGCAGTTAAGAAATAGAGCAATAGCCATTGTAACCATATGATTTATAAGCTTGTTTAATAAACCTGTAACTGTTTAAGTTTTAACCTGACTCCTTCAGTTGCTGTAACAGAACCAAGCACAATTTAAAAGAACTTCAGCCGGTCATAAGGGACAGGTATAGGAAGAGCTTGGGCGTTTGGATCTGTGTCACTCCCAGGTGACAGGTCCGTTGGGGCACCTCTCAGTCTGTCCTAGGCTGCCCGCTGCGAAGGGATTTTTGCATCCTAGCAGCTAAAATCTGAGGTGTAATAAGCTCTTCCTATAAACAGGGGCGTCTGTTGGCCTGCTGGCTACCCTCTGCGACGGGACCCCGGTCCTAGCAGTAAAGACACGGACGTTAAACCTTTTCTCGGAAACACACACACACACACTGCCCTGACCGTCGGCTGACATTGACGTAACTCAATTTGCATCACTTATTTCATAAGAACATAAGAACATAAGAACGGCCGTACCAGGTCAGACCAAAGGTCCATCTAGCCCAGTATCCTGTCTGCCGACAGTGGCCAGCACCAGGTGCCCCAGAGGGGGTGGACCGAAGACAATGATCAAGCGCTTTGTCTCCTGCCATCCTCTCCAGCCTCTGTCAAACAGAGGCCAAGGACACCATTTTATCCCCTAATAGCCTTTTATGGACCTAACCTCCATGAAATTATCTAGCTTCTCTTTAAACTCTGTTATAGTCCTAGCCTTCACAGCCTCCTCTGGCAAGGAGTTCCACATGCTGACTATACGCTGTGTGAAGAAGAACTTTCTTTTATTAGTTTTAAACCTGCTACCCATTAATTTCATTTGGTGTCCTCTAGTTCTTCTATTTAGGGAACTAATAAATAACTTTTCTTTATCCGCCCTCTCCACACCACTCATGATTTTATACACCTCTATCATAACCCCTCAGTCTCCTCTTTTCTAAACTGAAAAGTCCCAGTCGCTTAACCTCTCCTCATATGGGACCCGTTCCAAACCCCTAATCATTTTAGTTGCCCTTTTCTGAACCCTTTCCAAGGCCAAAATATCTTTTTGAGGTGAGGAGACCACATCTGTACACAGTATTCAAGATGTGGGCGTACTCATAGTTTTATACAGGGGCAGTAAGATATTCCGGGTCTTATTTTCTATCCCTTTCTTAATAATACCTAGCATCCTATTTGCCTTTTTGACCGCCGCTGCACACTGTGTGGAAGTTTTCAGAGAACTGTCCACGATAACTCCAAGATCTCTTTCCTGATTTGTCGTATAAATTAGCCCCCATCATACTGTACGATAGTTGGGGTTATTTTTCCCGATGTGCATTACTTTACACTTATCCACATTAAATTTCATTTGCCATTTTGTTGCCCAATCACTCAGTTTGGTGAGATCTTCCTGGAGTCCCTCACAGTCTGCTTCTGTCTTGACTATCCTAAACAGTTTGGTATCATCCGCAAACTTTTCGAGTTAAGACCTGCTGTGTAGATGCACTCGAAGGTGCCACAGGACTACTCTTTATTCTAGGCTAGTAGTTTTCAAAGTTGGGCCGGGGGAGCCTCTCAGCTCCCATGGGCTGCAGTTCACCTTTTCCAGCCAAGGGGAGTGGCAGGAAGTGATGTCATCTATTCTTGGCTTCATAGTGGCACACAGTGACAATCCTGGAATCTTATTGTATAGAATAAATGGGCCACAAAAAGCCTGAGGCTGTTGCTCTTTTGGCATGGCTCTTCCTGGAATGTAGGCGATCTCAGGGATTTTATCGGTGGAACACATGCCTTGTGACTTCACGTATCACCTGAATTAGGCATCAGGGAAATGGTGGGTTAAGGAGCTAATTTTTTGATTTAGCTACATAAAATGCCAGTGACTCAGCTAAATCTCTTTGTGGAGCTAGCCATTTGTATCCAAACATTTTAACCCACCTGGGCACTCATTAATGGGTTTAAAAGTAGCCATGCTTCTACAAAGGAATTTCACAAGCCAGCTACAGAGACAGAGTAAAATTAACCTTCATATGCAAATTTGACATGAACTCATGATACTCCATATATTTTCCTTAGTCTCTACAGGTCTATTCCTTGTTTCTAAAGTTGCAGACTAACATGGTTACCCCTCTGAGACATGAAAAATTAGTTCGGTGTAAAATATAATTTTGTATACACAAGCTTGTAAAATTGATGTTTCACCCATGAAACGTCTATATCAAAGTATCAGACAAAATGTGCAGTTTTTTTCCCCAGTACCGTTCCTCCTGTCTTTTTTTTTCCCCATTAGTAATATCAAATGTACTTCAAGGCCTTTTGGCTGTTAATCTGGAAGTCCCGGAATTAACTTGATTTCACTCTGTATTTGTTTCTGTCAATGGATTTCGATGTTGCTCACTGCAAATGCATCAGAGCACACGCTTGCCTTCAACCCACTATATTGGAATGCATTTGTCCTTTCTGGGGATGAATACTGGTTTTATATGTTCACACAATTGGCTCAATCGCTTGCTGGGACAACATGAGAAATACATTACAAGCCCATATTAACTCAGCCAGAATGTTTAATCCTTTTTCCCAGGAAAAGGCACGAGGCCCTTGTTAGGGTACAAAGTAGTAATATTGAATGAAAGTGAAGCCACCGAATCCTCGGAAACAAAAGCAGCTTGGGATCACTTCTAAAAGTGCTATTTTTTTGGAAGCAGTTGTCAGTGAGTTTTGAGATGTAACCTAAGATAAAAACCAGCTGGAAACAGTGCAGGGAAAATAGAGGGAATGTACCTCGTTTTTTCCCCCCCTCAGCCTGACTGTAATAAAGAATCGAGGTGCTTAGCTGTCATCTGAGCCTTTGTAAGCTGTGATGGGTCTTGCAGATTCTTCCACTAATGAGGAAGAGTGCTCTACTTTTTTGGCATGCTTTCCTTTGTAAAATTTCTCCTCGCCACTTCTCGGGATCAATTTATTTCCCTCGGAGTGGGTCTGGTGGCGGGGGCTCCCGCTGGAATTCGTTTGAAAGCTGCGCGTTGATCCAAGGAAAGCTTTGCCAGTGGCGTTCCCTCTGAACTTCGCACGCAAGCCCCGGCGGCACATTCTGAGGAGACTGTACTCTGTCAACACCACTCCCACCTTTGATGCCTAACTAGCGCAGCAGCTCAAAGACACTGCGGCCGCAAACTCTGGAGTGAACTGAGTCGCTGAGGGGAAGGATGGTCCAGTGGCTGAGGTATTGGTTTAGCACTTATAATATCTGTGTTCAAGTCCCTGTTCTAGGGCAGGCTTCCTACGGGGCCAGGGGCAAATCACTGATGCCCAGAAATCAGTAGACGTCACTACAGGTTGGACTTCCCTGCTCCAGCACCCTCAGGACCTGACAGGTCCCAGATGAGAGATTTTGCTGGACCGGGGGAGGTTATATCTGCGCCCGACACCCACTACCGCACTTCCCTCAGCCATGGACTGGCCTCTGGCTTCCTGGCTGGCTCCTCCCTGCCTTGCTGGTCCCCTCATCCCGCCATGCCAGGCAGCCCTGCCCCCAGCGCCTCAGGGTCCCAGCTGCCAGCCTTCAACCATGACTCTCTGGACCCGGAACATCCGTGGCCCTGCTGGACCACATAAGTTGCTGGATGAGAGAATCCTGGTTTACAGAGGTTCAGCCTGTGGTTAGATCCCTACCTACCTTTGAAGGTCTGTGTCTTAGGCTATGAGCTATGAAGGTCTGTATCCCATTTTAGGTACCGTTGTGCTCCACAAATCTTCTGATTGGCTGTTACCTAATCTGGCAGGCAGCTAAGTTTTCATCTCTTGGTATGTGCACTGCAGCCTTTCTCTCGCTGTCTAGCTCCTGTTTGTGACCATGCCTAAGCTGCCCCTTTTGTTGGAAAACTTATGTCATCCACGCTATATCTACACTACAGGTTTCTTGTGCAAGAAGCTTTTTGGGGAAGAGATCTTCCGCGAAAACTTCTTGCGCAAGAGCGCGTCCACACTGCAAATGCTCATCGGAAAAGCGATGCGCTTTTGCGCAAGAGAGCATCCAGACTGCATGGACGCTGTCTCGAAAGGAAACTCTGATTGCTATTTACAGAATGGCCACTAGGGCACCTGGGCTTTTTTCAGTTGCCTCTTTTTGAGCAAAGAACCCCTGTTCCCCATTAACACACCTTTTTGCGCATGAGCTCTTTCACAAAAAGGAGTTATTTCTCATAGAAGGAAGAATACCTACACCGGAAAAAAACCCTTTGTGCTTTCGTTTTACTTGCACAAAAATGCACTTGAGGTGCGGACACTGTGCGAGTTTTTGCGGAAAAAATGGCCGTTTTTGCGCAAAAACTCTGTGATGTAGACCTAGCCCCAGAGGTGTGAAGGAAACACCCAAGCAACATACATTTCACCAAGATAAGCGGTAGTGTGCACAGCTCTATGTCGGTGAGCCACTGTAAGATCTCTAGTGTAGACATACCCTTAGCCTTAGAGGAGTGGATGTAGCTTAGGTTGAATTACTGTGGGGTCTACACTGTTAGGTATTTTGGGATAAACCTTCTCATTGACTTACCTTACTCTTCTCATCAGCGGTAGAGTAACAGGGTTGACTGGAGAGTGATCTGGGGTTGATTTGGCAGGCCTTCACCAGACCCACTAAATCAACCTTGGTGGATCAATCTCAGCGTGTCAGTCCCCACTGTAGTGTAACCTGGCCCTGCTTCCAATCCACAAACTGGGGAAGATAGGCATTTGGCCTCTTGAGCCATCGGTCAGGCCTGATGCAAGATGGGAAGGAGGAGAAAGAAGACTTCGACCTTTCTCACTGAGAGTGTGGGGCTTAGCTCCTACCTCTCTTGTTGGCATCTCTCTATGTAACAGGCTGGCTTTTGGGGCTCACATTCTTAGTCAGCTGTCTCCTCCCATTCATTGCACAGGAAGCATAGGCACCTAACCAAGGCTTTGTGAACATCAGAATGGCCATAGTGACTCAGACCGATGGTCTGTCTCACTCATTGTCCCGTCCTCTGACAGCGACTAGTGCCCGATGCTTCAGTGGGCTTCAACAAAGCAGGGCAAAAGAAGTGTCAGGACTTGTCTGTGGGGTGGATACACACCACTCCCCTCCCCACGCCCAGATACAGATGGACAAAGAGATAAACAGAGTGGTTATGTTCAGCTTTCTTAAACGGCAATGACTAAAGTTGCCTTGAGTCAGAGAAGGTTGTGCCATTCAATGTGTCTAACTAGGGATGTGGATAGCCAGGTTTGAAAGTTTCAATCTAAGACCTAATTAGCAAACAGATTATTCAGTTTGCTGAAATTTCCCCCCAAAATGAAATAAAATTATATTTAAAGAAGACCTTTCCAGTGTCCAACAAATTTTTTAAAAATCATGAAAAAAGAAATTAAAGGACTTTCTGAAACACTCATTTCAATAAAAAAAATCAAAATACTTTATTTCTAAACTCTCAGGATAAAACGTTTTTAACTTCTGGGGGTGAAACATTGCCACAACAATTTGGCAAAACTGACATACAATCTCAGCACCTTTTGAGGTTGCTAAATCAGTGTTTTATTGGCAGTTGGGAAAAAAGACGTAGTGTGAAAAAATTGTCTGAAGTCTAGGCCTCGTTTACAATGAGGAAGTGCATGGATATTTCAACAGCCCACTCACACAGATGAAATTGTGCCTGCGTGAAGAGTGACTCCGACCTCTGGTTCCAAACCAGTGGATTTGCACCAGCTCAAGGCATTTTTATGCTAGGTAGTTCAGCATCTATAAAGTAAGTAAGTATTTGCCCAAATTTGATTACACTGGTACAGCCTCATTGACACAAACAAGGCCTAAGTGACTTTTATTAAAATTATACAATGCATGAATTCAAACTTTCAACAGAAATCAGAACCCAGATCCTAGACCGCTGCTATAAGCCATAAAGCCAAAGAGCAATATTTGCACAGTTTTACAATATTTCCATAAGTTTAATAATAGTCCTATTAAAAATAATTTCTTCCAGAGGAATAGTAAATGAAATTTATAATCTTCTTGCATGTCAAATAGAAATAGTTATCAGAGGATCTATTGGATCATAATTTGATTGATTGTAACAGAAAGACCCTCAACAGAAAGAAAAAGCTTACCGTCACAAAGATCTGGTATATACAATTTTGGAAGAATTTAGAAACCGGTGAGGTGCTCACCTGAACCAAATGAAAATTATGTGCAGTATTTGAATCTCCATTGTGTTTCCAAGAACATATACAAAGGGAGCTGCAATAACGAAAACCCGTTTTCTTCTTAACGGAGCCTACAAGCCGTTCTCATTAGGGCTACCTGTCAAACCCACTTATATTATTTTTCTGAGATCATGGTACAAGGTCCTACTCTCTGCAGCTTCAATAAGGAAGAGCATATGTGATAAAAAATTCTATTGCTTTGTTTAGTCATCCAGCGCCTTCATGCAATCGCTTTGGGTTGCTATGGCATTTTCATAATACCTAATTCTTTCATGCCTGCAAAGGGAAAAGTGTGTGAGTGTGTGTGTGTTTTTTTTTCGGAAGATAGTGGTTTTGATATTGCAGTAATGCTTGAGGAGTAAAAAATATATCGGCGAGATGAATTACAGGTCTGTGCAAAGTTATGCTACTTAGCAATTGCTTTTACTTTGGTACCACTTTTGAAGGAATACAAAGTTAGATTGGTTGAAAATGCCTTTTCAAACCTTTTTTTTTTTTATACAAAAACCATGTTTATATTGCTTGAATTTTTGGGGGTGTTTTGAATCTACCTTTGAACCTCTGTAATCCAGGTTTCCATGATCTGGGAACACCCGTGGTTCGGACCCTGGCAGGGGAGGAGGAAGTGGCTCTCTGGAGTTGTCCCCCTTCCCCAGCCGGGGGAACAGCAATGCAGCGAAGCACTTATCTGGAGGCCAGCCAAGACCATGTCCCCCCACCTCCAGTGCACTCCTACATCCTATCTCCCTCCCAGACTCTGTACCCTCACCCACCACGCCTCATTATGGTGAACACCCATGGCCCCGAAAACTCCACAATCTGGCACAGCCTATTTCCCCAGGTTGCCGGATAAGAGAGGTTCAATTGCATTCGAAATTAAGAGTCTTCACTGTGATTCCATTTGGCTCAAAACCAGAAGTTGGCTTTTGTGGGGCTCTTTGCAGGCTGGGCTCCCTGACTGGTCTCCATTTTCTGTGCTGCACCATGGTTTCCCTTCTTGCAGAGCCATCACAGGGTACCACGCCAACCGTGCCTTATGGGCATCCCCTAGTGAAGAATAGAGGCATGACACACACAAACTACAGAGGCATCATGACAGCCACTCTGAATCAGGGAAGGGACGGGGCTTCCGGTAGCTAGTCAATTCAAAATAAAAAATTTTCCACAGAAGGAAGTCACGTCTTGCACGAGGTTTTCTTGAGTTATAAGCCAGTTTCCATAGGAAAACATATTGCAGGCCCAAATTTGTAGGAAATAAAACTTCCACAGATTCTGATGCTATTTTCTTTTCTTTCTTTCTTTCTTTCTTTCTTTCTTTCTTTCTTTCTTTCTTTCTTTCTTTCTTTCCAGTTACACTGTCTTTTTTTCAGAAGAGGTATGCAACTAGCACTCGCATTTGCATACCTTCTTCCATTTTTTTCCCGGAAGAGGCTTTTCTGCCATTTGGCCCTGTCTACAAAGAGGTTTACAGGGGGCTTTCGAAAAAGGGTTTTTTTCCTGACATTTGGCCCCATGTAGATGGGGCCAAATGGTGGAAAAGCCTCTTCCGGGAAAAAAAACGGAAGAAGGTATGCAAATGCGAGCTCTATTTGCATATCTCTTCCAAAAAAAAAAAAGACAGTGTAGCCATACCCTTTCTTTCTTTCTTTCTTTCTTTCTTTCTTTCTTTCTTTCTACCATAATATCTGTTCATTTGCTATTCAGAACACATAACAGAACTCCTGAGTTGGCTGGACGGTCCAAAACTATTGTTTTCCCAGGCATCCAGCTTTAGGGATGGATTTACAGTGCTGTCTTTGAATCAAACAACATCCCCTTGAAAACTTGTTTCTCCAATAATGCAGTTATCCCAATGTTGACTTTCTCATCATGTAGTTCTCTGGCCCCGTAGCAAGATCTTGTTCAGGTATATTCAGCCAAGCAGAAATGAACAGTCTTCTTTCACCCGAAGAAAGGGCAGTCCTGCTGTGCATTCCTGAGAAATTCGGCATAGAGATCTCTAATTCCTGGCATGTTTTTCAATTAGACACAAAGGTCTGTGCCACAATTTGGGAAGGGGGAAAACCCCCCAAAAAGTCTAAGCAATGCACTGGTCATTCATGTACAGAAAGGGCCTGCACAATGCAAGTCAGGGGATGTAGCATCATGCTCAGAAAATAAAGGAAAAAGGGCCAAAGAAAAATGTTAAACCATGTTAAGACCGTGGGACTCATCTTCCGATAACTCATGTACCCAATGCACTGACACGTACTCTGTTTAGAAGCTGCAGCTTGTAAAGGGCATAGTGATTTCTTTTGTTGCATAACAAAACTCTACATGGTGTCACGGTAACAGGGCAAGTTGCCTTTTATACCCCTTTCCCATCGCTTTGGAGTGCCCCTTCATGGGCTAGGCCTGGCTTCCAAAGGAATGGGCAGAACGGAGCAATTTTGAGCCATCTATTCCCTGCACTCAGTCCAGCGATACAGGGGCACTCAGATTATGGAGTCGTGTCTGTGACCACCTTGGCTGATGCACCTGGATGGGGGTATACTGACACCTATTTATCAAATTCTATTTTGAACCCATCTTGCATCTGACGAAGTGGGTCTTTGCCCACGAAAGCTTATGCTCCGACACTTCAGTTAGTCTATAAGGTGCCACAGGACTAATTGTCAATTTATTTTGAACCCAGTTATCATTTTGGCCTTCACAACTTCCCCTGGCTACAAGTGTCACAGACTGACTCCGTGTTGTGTGAAGAAGTTCTTCCTTATGTTCGTTTTATCCTTGCTGCCTATTAATGTCATTGAGTGACCCAGAGTTGTTGTCTAATTAGAAGAGTAAATAACACATCCTAATTCACTTTCTCCCCATCATTCATCATGTGATAGGCCTTCATTATATTCTCCCTTTCTTTTCTCTTTTCTAAGGGGAACCATCTTGGTCTTTTTACTTTCTCTTTGTATGGAAGCGGTTCCATACTTCCGTTCCATATTCCTTCTCTGCACATTTTCTAATTCTAATATATCTATATCTGTATTTCAGAAATGGGTTGACCAGAACTGCATGCAGAATTCAAGGTGCAGCCATACAGAGTGTTGTGAGCAAGACACAAGAAGCAATTCTTCCGTGCTACTCTGCGCTGGTTAGGCCTCAGTTGGAGTAGTGTGTCCAGTTCTGGGCACCACATTTCAAGAAAGATGTGGAGAAATTGGAAAGGGTCCAGAGAAGAGCAATAAAAATTATTAAAGGTCTAGAAAACATGAGCTATGAGGGAAGACTGAAAGAATTGGGCTTGTTTAGTTTAGAACAGTGAAGACTGAGGGGGAACATGATAGCAGTTTTCAAGTATCTAAAAGGGTGTTACCCAGAGGAGCAAGAAAAATTGTTCTCCTTGGCCTCTGATGACAAGAACAGGACTTAGAAGGACAAGGACAAGAAGCAATGGACTTAAATTGCAACAAGGGGGGTATAGGTTCGACATTAGGAAAAAAATTCTGTCAGGCTAGAATAAATTGCCTAGGGAGGTTGTAGAATCTCCATCACTGGTGATATTTAAGAGCAGGTTGGACAGACATCTATCAGGAATGATCTAGATGGTGCTTGGTCCTGCCGTGAGGGCAGGGGACTGAACTTGATGATCTCTCAAAGTCCCTTCCAGTTCTAGTGTTCTAGGATTCTATGATACCATGGATTTATGTTATGGCACAATATTTTCCATTCCTTCCCAGATGTTTTCAGAGAACTCTTCACAATGTCTGCAAGGTCTCTTTCCTGAGTGGTAACAGCTAATTTGGACCCCTAAGTATCCCTATCCATTCCACTTATTAGCCTTGGATTTCATCTGCCATTTTGCTTACCAGTCACACAGTTTTATGAGATCTTGTCATACCCCATGTTGTCTGGACTCAACAACCTTGTATAATTTTGTATCTACCATCTGCAAACTTTGCCACCTCACTGGTACCACTTTTCCAGTTCATGTATAAATATGCTCAGCAGTTCTGCTCCCATTATATATCCTTGTGGGACTCCACTAATTATCACTTTCTATTGTGAAAACTGACCATTTATTTCTACCTTCTAATCAGTAATTATTTACTGATACCTCTTATCCCATGGCTGCTTACTTTGAGAAGACCTTTTGGTGCTGGATCTTGTCGGAAGTCTTCTGAAAGTCCAACCATACTATATCAACTGGAGCACTTTTGTTCACTTGTTGGTACACATGCCCTCTAAAAATTCTAATCAATTTGTGAAGCATGGCTTCCCTTCAGAAAACCTTGGTTGACTCTTCCCCAAAATATCATGTTAAGCTATGTTTCTGATCATTCATAGTTTCAACCAATTTGCCTGCTACTGAACTCAGGCTTATGGCCTGTAATTGCCAGGATCATCTCTAGAGTCTTTTTTTTCAAAATTAATGTCACATTTTCAGCCATCTGGTACAGAAGCTGGTTTAAGTGATAGGTGACACTCCACAGTTTATAGTTTTGTAATTTCACATTTGAGTTCCTTCAGAACTTATGGTGACTACTAGAGCTGTTAAGCAATTAAAAAATTAATTGTGATTAATCATGCTGTTAGACAATAGTAGAATACCATTTATTTAAATATCTTAGAGGTTTTCTACATTTTCAAATATATTGATTTCAATTAAAATACAAAATACCTAGTGTACAATGCTCACTTTATATGGATTTTGATTATAAATATTTGCACTGGAAAAAAAAAAGTGTGTTTTTCAATTCACTTAGTGCAAATACGATAGCACAGTCTCTTTATTATGAAAATTGAAGTTACCAGTGTAGAATTAGGTACAAAAATAACTATGTTCAAATATAAAATGTTCCTGCCTGAAAGTCCACTCAGTCCTACTTCTTTTTCAGCTTATCGCTCAAACAAACACATTTGTTTATACTTGCAGGAAATAATGAATTGGCATGGCATTGTTGTAGCTGGTATTGCAAGGTATTTACAAGCCAGATGCACTAAAGACTCATATTTACCTTCATGCTTTAAGCATCATTCGAGAGGACATGTATCCATGCTGCTGATGGGTTTTGCTAAATAATGATCCAAACCAATGCTTGTTCATTTTCATCTTCTGAGTCAGATGCCACCAGCTGAAGGTTGCCTGGGGCATGCGGAGAATCAGTACATTATCCAGTCACGCTGACTTCCTGACAATTCCCACTCTGTTTCTGGGGCTCTGCTGGCTGCTGGTAGACCTCCAACAACCAGTTGTGTGAAAAGCACAAGAAACATTTGTACTGTAGAGCTGGGCTCCACAGTTTGAATCAGAACTACGAGTGACACTTGAAATTTACAAATTGTACTGTCCCTGTCTTTAATCCGCAGGACTTACCAAGGGGACAATATGGCCTAGTGGATGTGATGCTCCCTTTAGAGTCAGGAAGGATGAGTTCTTTTCTGATCTCTGTTATTAAGCTCCTATGTGACTTGGATTAAGACTTTGGGCCTCTGTCTGCCCTCCTACTCTGTTTCTTTAACAAGGACATAAAGCTGATTTTTAAAAAATGTTGAAAAAAGGCCCCCTACACATACTCCACAGCACCATAGAAAATGTTCATTTTCAGTAATATTTTTTTGGGGCGAGGGGGCCATAAAAACACTGAAAATTGATGCTTGCTTAGCAACACTTCCCCAAAATTGAAATTAATAAAATATTTGGACTAAAGCAAATGTTGTTGTTGTTGTTGTTGTTGAAGTTTTTAAAATAGAGTTGCAGTGTGCTCTGATTTGAATGAATGTTCCTGGGGACAGCAAAAGGTGCATCCCTGCCAAATTGCAAGTCCCTGCTTCAACGATGCCAGAGTGCTTTGGTGAAACAGTCGTAACATGTTTAACTTTGGCCAAGCGACATCTCCTCCTGGAGCCTCTTTCTCAGAAATGTTCTTGTTTCTGTTGCAACTTTGAGCGACAATCACAATAATAAAAAAGAGCCTTCTGCAGACACGGCGCATGGAAAATTTCGGTCCAAACACAAGGTTGGTTCATTTATATGCAGCTGCAAAAAGGGTCTTAGGATAGCAAACATTAGACAACCTTAAATGCCAAGAGCGCCGCCAGCAAGATGGGTGTTTATGCTTGTGTAACCCACACACGTGGGCTATGTCCACACTGCCCCCTCTTCTGCAACAAATATGCAAATGAGGCGAAGCATGGAATATCTCCACGCCTTATTTGCATATTTAATGAGGCTCCGTTTTTGCGCTAGAGGCTTTTGCGCAAAAAGGAGCCATCTACACGGCTCCTTTTTGCGCAAAAACCCCTCTTGCGCAAAAGCTGTTCTTCCTGGAAAAAAAGAGGAAGAACAGCTCTTGTGCAAAACCGGAGCCTCATTAATTATGCCAATGAGGCACAGCGATATTCCACGCTTTGCCTCATTTGCATATTTTTTTGCGCAAGAGGGGGCAATGTAGACATGGTTCATTGGCTCATACAGTGGCACTTAGACCACAGCAACAGATAAGACCAAGAGACCTCTACAGCATGGGCTGATAGCCCGCTAGCTTTTGGCTCAAAGGGTAGAGGCTCCTAAGGTGCCAGGTTCAAATACGCCTGGTGGTGGGCATGCTTGCTTGTGTGCGTATATACGTGCATGCATAATATATCAGCATTTTTTACCCATTTTACAAATTGTATCCTAAATGATCAAACCTGTTAATGTAATACAATACTGAGACAAGCTTAATGCAAAATAATGGCGTATTATTTACTTCCCTGATTTAGTGTCCTTGTTCCAATCCTTCCCCGTATTTTGCTTGGAGCTGAGAGGAGCTAAACATTTCATTTCAGAGCAGCAGATTTCAGAACGAAAGACCTAAAACAAAACTCCCGGGGAAAAAAATAATTATTATTCAACTCGTTTAAATAATTCAACAAATGCAGTGAAATGACTTCTGCTAGGTGTCCTCCTGGCTGTGGTCGGCTACATCATTAAATATTATTGAGTTAGACCTGCCATTGTATTTAAAATTATGTGCCTGGCATTTTAGTATATGGCCATAAATGCTGAGAATGTCGGTGATATTAGCATCCATCTTTTTCACTACTGTCTCCCATCAAATATTAATAGTAGGCGCTCTAATCCATTCCATCTAGTCCCAGATATCTGCTCTTGCTGGCAATGGGATTGCAACGTAGTGCCGACAACCCGCGGTAAGTAATTACTCTTCGAAAATATCTCAGTAAACTCAATTTGCTCCCAGAGGTCTTTTAAATTATACCTCGTTAGAGCGCAATGCTTTTCCAAATGACAAGGTCACACAAAAAAGCAAAACTCTATTTTATCTTTATCAGAGCGTCACCCCCACCAATAAAACTGTTATAAGGTATAATTCCAGCCAGATAGAGATGTTGTGCTTTACAGTGAGGAGCTAAAAAAGCAATAAAGCAAGCAGAGTTGTTGTTTACAGCCACAATAAATTTGGAATATCATATACCATGCTAGGTGAGGAAAATGCCTCTACCAGTGTGGGCTGGAAGGAAGAAGAGGAGAGACTTCTTTCACTCTTTTGAACGCTGTTGGCAAGATGCATTTTGTGTGTGTGCCAAAGAAGTATGAAATGGGATGTCAGCCCCACATTGGCTAGTTGGGAGGAGCAACCACAGCTTCTCAGCATCCCCCCGAAAAGCATTTTTTCAATTCCAGCCAGCGGAAGCCGTGGCTGCAGAAAAGCACTATGAAATATGCAACACTGAGAATTACATGGCATTGCCGTCTCTTGTGGTTTTATCAGGCGTCTCTTGAGAGGTGGTCCCAAAGCCGCAGCTCCTGGAGTCATGTGATTATTGGAGAATCTCAGCTTTCTGTATAAATACATTAATGTCAAGACCTGCTGGTTGTGAGGAAAAGTTTGATAAAATAAACTGAGTGCACCCGGAAGATTCAGGGACCAGACATCAGAGACGTGTGGTTTAAAAAGCAAGAGGGTTTTTTTTAATCTCAACATTTGGGGTTAAAACCTACAATTCTTCATTTCGGAAGACTGGCCCCCAGCAATGCTGACTGTCTTTGTCAAAGGGGAAAGGGGTAATGAGGCAGCTGTCACAAAATAGCTGTTACAGAGCAAGAACTGCAGTAGCCAAGTGTACGACTGTTAATGTCTTTGGTGGATTTTGCAGAGCGTAGAAACTTGAAGGCCAGAGCCCCGATTCTGGAAGGCCCTGTAGCATGCGCACAACTTGAAGCAGGTAAAAACTCCTATTGACATAGGAGTGAGTGCTCTGGGCGACCAGAAGTGCTTGAGACCATAATCATGTGACTGAGATGACCAACCAAAAAGCAGGCCTACCAAACCGGGCGCTTTGCAATCGATGCATAACCGGAACATTAACACATAACAAATCCATGTAGGAAAGGATGCAGTGTTTACAAAGGGGCTAAATTCTTGGACGGTTGGAATTATTTTCATTTGGAAAACTTTGAGGGGTTTTTTTTGTGGGTTTTTTTGTTTGTTTGAAATTTTACATTAAAAATTCACCTTTTCTTGTATGAGGAACAAGGGTTATTTCGAGAGAAAGGTTTTCGCTCAAAATAACCTTGTCTTAACAGCGTCTGTTATTTTGAAATAGCGCTATTTCGAAATAGCGCCACAACACGATTATGTAAATGAAGCATGGGATATTTAAATCCCGGCTTCATTTGTAATTTCAAATGTCTTCATTTGCATCCCTCTCTTGAAAGAGGGTGCAAGTGTAGACATACCCTATGTGAGAAGTTCTATTGATGTTCTCCAACATAGACCATCCCTTTAGAACTGGACTAAGCATAACAGCATCAAGCCAGTAGTCCAACTGGAAGATGAGCTGTAGATACCCCTCTGAACAGCTGTATACAGGGGAGATCAAAGCCCTGTGGCTGGCCTGGATCAGCTGACTTGGGTTCCTGGGGGCTTGGGCTGTAGGATTAAAACCTGGGGTGTGGCCATTGAGGCCTTGTCTACGTTAAATGGAAGATTGCCACTGCTGCAATCGATCTTCTGGAGTTTGATTTAGTGAGTCTAGTTAAGACTTACTAAATCGAACTCAGAGGGCACCCTCGCCGGCGTCCAGTATTCCTGCTTTTGCAAGGAGTAAGGGAAGCCCATGGGAGCATTTGCTCCGATTGGCCTCCCAATGTGGGGATGATGCCAAGCTTATCTTAGATTAAGCCAACTCCAGCTACATATTCTACGTAGCTGGAGTTGCATACCTTAAGCTGAGCTGCCAGGTCTAGTGTAGACCTGGCTTCAGGTTTGGCCTTGGAACTGAGCTATAGTACCCTCCATCCCTACAGAACTTGAGCTCCAACTTGAGTAAAACACCTGGTTTACAAATAAACCACCCTTTAGCACAAACCCTGTGAATGTGTCTCAGCTGACCCGTCCCATCTGTGTGTCTGGGGCAGGGGGAGGGAGTTTACCTGCATGTAGACATATCCTGATATACAGTTTTCTCCTGGGTAGTACTGTTGGTTTAATTTACCTATCCAGGGAGAAAATATCTGATCCTTGTCAGGCTCTTTATCTGCCCAATGCCGTACTATTTCAAAAGGCTGTAAATTGAGGTTGGCGAAGCACAAATTGGAAATAAGATGCAAAGTTTTAAGAGTGAGGGTATTTAATCACTGAAAGGGGAGGCAGTGAATTCATCATTGCTTGGAGTCTTCAAATCAAGACTGGATCTGTCTTTCCAAACTAAAACAAACAAACAAAAAACCCCAAACTTTTGTTCATCTGCAAGCTGTAGGATTGATGCTGGATTCTCCGGGTGTAATATAAGACCTGTGATATGTAGAAAGTCAGACTAGATGAACATAATGTCTCTGCTGGGCTTAATCTATGAACTGAACATCAGGATGTGAACTAGTTCACAATAAAAACAAACAGACGAATCCAGACAAGCAGCCAAAAGGGGATTACAACACTGCTTATGAAAAACAATAGGCATAAGCTCAGAGTTTTGTTATAGAAAAAAGACGCTATTTAGTAATATTAAGCAGAGGAGATCTGCATTGTAAGACAATAAAATCAATTACATGAGCAAGGAATATGGGAAAGTCAATAACAAACTCCTAGAGTCTCCTGCATTGGTGATTAGCTTGGAGAAAATGGGAGTCAAAAATTTGCTTAGATGAATTATAAGCTTGTGTAACCCACACAGCTATTGGGTGTGTTTCACTGGTCCATGTAATGGCACTTAGATCACTTACAGAGAGAGAGAGTGTGTTTGCTCTACAGCCTTAATTGACGCTATGTCTAGACTACGTTTTATTTTCGGAAGAGGATATGCAAATTCCACAGTCATTTGCATATCTTCCGATCTCGCTTTCGAAAGCGGATCTTTCGAAAGTGAAAGTAGTCTGGACGCCGGGTGCGGGGGGGGGAGGGTTCGGGAAAAAAACCCTTTTCCGAAAAAACTGCTCTGCCTTAAAAAATGAGGTTTACGTGGTTTTTTCGAAAAAGGATTTTTTTTCTGAAAAAACCACGTCCCGATTACTTTCTCTTTTGAAAGATCCGCTTTCGAAAGTGAGATCAGAAGAGAATAGAATATAGTTTAGACGTACCCTGCAGGTGAGCTGGGCTTTAGCTCAAATGGCAGACGCACATGCACTAAATTCCAGAGGACCCTGGTTTGCTTCCACCTCCTGGTGTTACGCTTGCCTGTAGCAGGATTCCAGTGCATGACTGGAGTTCCTGTGTGCTACAATACAAATAATAATAAGCCATTTATTTATTGTCTTGCTGGACACTGCTCAGTATCCAGAAACTGCTGGCTATCTGGGTGCCCTTGGCCACAATTTTCTTTTTCACTCATTAAGAAGGCTTGAGAGTTGAGTGGATTTGTCATATGTCACTATTACTCCTGGGGCAAGCCTATGGTATTCTAGCTCTACCACTCACTCTTATCACTGACTTCTCACCTGCACATGCAAGAGCTAGCATTTCCATTGGCTATTGTCCTCCTTATTTAATTCTTCCCGTGAATATGTTGTCCTCGCCTCTGACCAAGGCTGGGGTAGGCTCAAGACCTTGGTAACATAGTCGAGCTCCTTATTTATGTGAAAGGTACATCTCTTCACCAGACTAGTCTCCCCAGCAGATTGTGACCAGCATTCTTCAGGGGTGCAAGGATGGGAGAAGCTAGAAGAAACCTTCCTCCATGGCCATGAGTCATTCATGGTCATAGTCAACCTCTTCCTTGAGTGCCAGGGCATCTCTGAAGTTGGTGCTAATTATCTCAGAGGGATAAGGGGATGATAGTGCTATGACATACTTGTACCAGTCTGTGTGCTGGTTATAAACTTTGCTCTAAGGCCAGGTCTGCACTAGACCCGGCAGCTCGGCTTAAGGTATGCAACTCCAGCTATGTAGAATATATAGAATACGTAGCTGGAGTCGGCTTACCTCACGCCAAGTTTGGTGGTGTCCCCACAGTGGGAGTCTCATGGGAGCAAGCGCTCCCATCAGCTTCCCTTACTCCTCACAAGGGCAAGACTACCGGATGCCCTCTGAGTTTGATTTAGCGAGTCTTAACCAGACTCGCTAAATCAAGCTCTGGAAGATTGATCATGGCAAGGGGCAGAGTAAAGATGTGGCCTGACTATGAACCAGCTGCTTTTAATGTCCACTGTAGCCCACAAACTTTTAACACTGACAAACCTTCAGTTTATTCTGCATCTTGAGTAGCTGTCCATTCTACTGCTTCCTGGCACGTCATATTGAGTGGCCATAAATGGAGCGGAATAAGAACAGACAATACATTTCAAGTGTAGGCAGCTGAAAAGGTCAATATTGTATGCTTTATTATTTTTCACTGAGCCGTTGGCACATTAAAATGCATATACTGCATTTTATAAAAGAGGTTGGTTTATTCCTCGCCCCTCTACAATGTGGATCTTCTGAGAACAATTGGAATGGACGGGAAATCTAGACGCCAACCCAGTATTTTCAAGTCTTGTTAAACTCAGTGGAGTTGAGATTGTGGAACGGAGCAGAATATTTTCAGGCTCAAGAATAGTTTGACATCTCATTAGAACAGGGTGAACGACAGGCGCAAGGAATACATTTCAACCCCCTGCTCATGCTGTACTCCTGTAACCCAGGAAAGGTGTCGGACTCATTCAGCAGAGAGGGACAACGTACATTGTAATTATGATCTGTGGGTGGGAGAGACAAAAATTAGGTCAGTAACTCAACAGCCAGTCTCCTGCTGCCTTAAACAGGAGCATGGTGCAAAGATCAACACTAGTAGATGGTAGATTTTCCGTTTTAAATGATAAAGGTCCATGAAATACCCTGGTGCAAAAACTGCAATCAGTGCTTCTCCGATCAACACCAGAAATGGTTTCCTGTATCTAAGGGCTGGTCTACGTAGAGCAGCAATGCAGCCTAGACCTATGATTTCTAAAGCGTGCCAATGTGCTGTGCCTAATGGGTCCATGTAGACTCTCCTGGTGCACATGGAAGTTCTCTTGGGAGATTTAAGGCAATACTGTTTCAAACGGTGCCGCATTAACGCCCACTATGGAATAGTATAAAGATTGCTTCACAGCACTCTGTACTGTAGTAAGTAATGTGTGTATATAACATACATTACTCATGACAGTAGCTACATAAAGCCCAGGAAAGAAACAACTTTTAGACACTGACATACATTCAAATAGCTACAAATAAGCCCTGAACAATGAAATAAAAAACTCTCCCCTCTCAAAAAACAAATGAACAAACAAACCCCACAAACCTAGAAGCCCCATGTATAGTTCTGAGGAGTTAACTTGTCTTTAAATTAGTAAACTTACTGATGCATTTAGTTTCACTTGGTGAAAGAAAAATATGCAAGATATCTGAATACTGGTTCTCTGAAGGAACTGTTGTCATCTGAGAACTTTTGATTTGATCCCTTCATTGAAGTACCCAACCAGGAGCTGAGAGCTCTTGAAAATCAAGGCCCCGTGTCTTCTGCACTTCACTGATTTCTCAGTAATGATCCAACTGTGTTACATTATGGTTGCCAGTCTGTGAGTCATAGACAACCACAAAGTGTCTTCAGCTGTCTTATCTGCCACAGCACACAGTGTCTTCTACTGCTCTGCTGTGCTCTATGCAGCTACCTTCTTTATTTGCGTTACGCCTCACCACACTCAGATATATTTAATTATCTTCTTTCCCTGACCTACTTCAGCAGCTGTGCGCAGTCATAGCTGGGTTATCCCCTGGAAAATGAGCTGCAGGAAAATGGGATGGGTTTTTTTTTTTGGCAGGGAAAATGGCCTCAGATCCTAGTATACCTTTGCACTGTGCTATGAAAATCACACAGCACCAGTAACATCATAACATGCTTCATGTGGTGATCTGATATCATTGTGGGTTGATTTTTTTTTGTTAAAAATATCAGCTCGCTTGACAAAGGCAGCATGCAGAGTCTTTCTGAGTACAGAAACTCCAGGCCATGCCCTTTTGATTGCTCAAGCACGTTGACAGGAAAGTGGCTTTCCGGACCAGGTTTCTTTCCAGGTATTTGTTTGCTTGTTTGGGGTTGTTTTTTGGAGAGACATAGAGGAGAATAATCAGAAAGTCTTGACCTGGATTACTTGAGATGACATTCCCCAAGCACTAATGACATATGGCCTCCTTTGGCTGTCTCCCAGACCAATTTCCTTTCTGTCACAGATGTCTGTTTCCATTACGGAAGTAGGTCCTTCCACAGTGGGATATATAGTTGGGCGAGGCAGAGACCGACATGTCTTTGCAGGTGCTAAAAGAAAAGTAATCTAATGAAAACATTCGTTCTACCTCCGTTTGATGTCCTGGCACTCACATAACGTACAATCTTTTTTTTTTAAATTCTTGGACAGATTGCAGGGGTGCTCAGATAGATCAACTCCCACCACAGCTTGTTCCCCTCCTGGAAGGAAAAGTTGTTCTCCCTTCAGAGGGTCCCTCCAGTCCTGCCCTTTTATAGCTTGGCACCTTGCATTCAGGACAGTCCAGCGCGTAAGCAGATATAAGTCAACTTGCAGCTCTTGGGCTGTGGGTCAATGAGGATAGCCAAGAAGCCCTCCCACGAGATTTGCAACTGCCGCATTTTCCTTTTCTCCTCACAAAGAAAAGACTTAACCGTCCAACCTACTCTTCAGTACTTAAAATTGACCTTTTTGTTGCACCTTTGAGGAGAGACACTTCCTGGGCTTAACCTTCAAGCCTCAGAATTATTCTGCCATGTTTAGGTGGGCATGGATAGCCTTTGTGCTCTGTTTTTACTACACTTAGCACAATGGATCTTATGTCTATGACTAGGGCACTTAGGGAGGGCCAGTAATTTCAGGAGAAGGGCTCTATCTTGGTATCTATAAAGTATCCGTTACCACAGAACAGGTTGAATCTCTCTAATCTGGCAGTCTCTGGTCTGGACCTTCCATGGTCCGGCATGATTTTGGTTCACCAGATGTCCACTTACCATGGGTCTGGCCCAGTTTCCTGCAGTCCCATGAAGTTTGGTTACAGCCACCAGGCCTGGCTCTCAGGGTTCTGTGCTATTATTTAGTTCTAATTTACCCCGAAATGTCTTCTCAGAGCCCAGTAAAGCAGAAAAAGTGTTGGGAATGCGGCTAGATCATATTGAGCTCCCGTGCTTCAGCAAATTATCCGGTCCGGCACCAGTCAGGTCCTCAGGATGTTCTAGAGAGGTTCAACCTGTATTGCCACACTTCAATATCTCTTAAACCCCTGTGTGACAGGAAAGTGCTTTTATCCCATCACAGAGGGGGAACTGAAAAACAGAGAAGTGAGGCGGTTGGCCCAATATCTCAGTGGAAGTCTGGGGAAGAACTTAGTTCCTAGCCTAGGGCCCTAACCACTAGCCTGTCCTCTCCTTGGCTGCTGAGACCATCACTGGCTCTTAAGTAGGGGGATGGTCAATGAGAGCCAACTTCCTAACCCCGCAGAGAGCTAGATGAAGAATCCCAACTATTTCTAGAGTGGGATTTTGAATTTCTTAATTAAACAGAGCCCCCAAATGTTTTGCAGAGAGAAAAATTGAACCCAGGCCTGGAAGTATGTGCGTATATATATATATATATATATATATATATATACACACAATACGATCCTGATCCTTTCTCCCACAAAACAGACCAGTTTTAACCCTTTTTGTAGTGGAAATTTCCCTCCAAGTCCATATTACTGACAATGATGGACATCTCTCTAACACCACACCTTGTCATAGCCCTTTACAGATGCTGAAATAAATCTCAAGTACCTGACTTCAAATAAGAATGGCTGCATGGCAGTTTGGGCTAGGAGGCTGAGCTTCAGGAAAGACAGGAGGCCCCAAGATATCAAGGGCACTCTCTGACCAGTGTCACCCAGATAGTCAGACTAGAATAATACATTTGTTCCTTCTGTCAATGGAATTTGATCCTCTGCATCCTTCTTCCATCAAAGTTCACAGCAAAATTCCCACTGTGTGCAATGGGAGCCCAGCTGGATCTTACATTAAATATAGACCATGAAGGTAGACAATAAAGGGGGGAATGAGTGGAAGGGCTAGGGTTAACAAAAGTTTAGTGAGCCATGCTAGATACAGCAAGCAAATCCATATCAGATAGGAGGAACTGATGGTTTTATCCTGCAAAGCCCATTCCATCCAGTAGAACCTTGACCGTGGTCCATCAACCTCATTATTCTATGGTCCATGGCCAGTCTTTTGCCCAGTGATGTAAGTAACTGTGGGGGGTGTCGTTATGAAACTGGTCTCTTCTGCAGGCCGTACCTGTCAGGTGGAGACTTTTAGGAGCCTGCTGTGCCCCGGGAACATGCTGTTGTTCTTCCTTCTGGAGTTTCCGTCTCTTCATAAAGCTCATTGTAGCCAGAGAATGCAAGTTCAATGTGGGGCCATGGCAAGAACTCTGAGTATGGGGCACTTTGGGGCCAACTCCTGTGTCCTCTAAAAACCCCAGTTGAAAAGTCCAAGTCCTCTAGTTCAGGTTGACTGCAATCATTTGTTTGACCCCAAATAAAAAGTTGTGTTGAGATTCTGATCATTATTAACATTGTTTTTAACAAAACGAAGGGATTTTTCTAACCAAAATACCATTTTGTACCAAAAAAAAATCAAAACATTCAGTTTCAACATTTTTAAAATTAAATATTTCAGCTTCTTGGGACTGTTCAGTGTTTTTCTTTATGTAAACCATTTCACAAAACTATACGTTTCGGTGCCCCCCAATCTGGGTTTCTTGTTAGCTTTTTGGGGGGTTGTTTTGCCAAATATCTTCTCTGGAAAAGGTCACCCATAATGCAGTCATCTTTTGCTAGCTAGAAGAGATCTGAAATCAATTTCTCATGCACAGTGTGCAGAGATAATTCCACAAATGCCCCAGGCATTCCTGTTCGCCAAGCTCCCAAATACCATGTGAGTACAACCTTGGCAAAGTAAAACTTACATTAGGTAATGCGATAATTACTGCCCCCCCCCACACACACACACACGCACACACTTTTATTGTGGCAAATAATCACAGGTGCCTTCAGAGAAAATGCTTTGTAATACTCTTCAGTCTAAATGAACCTTCAACAGTTATAATTCCTAGAGGTATGTGTTGTGTCCATTCATGACATATGAATTTGCCTCAAGTAAGGGAGGGTGTGGGTTTTTTTTTTTTATTTTCTCCAGGAACGACTGAAGCCACTAACTTTATCAAGTCAAGTAAAAGTACATTTGGGGAGCTTGTAAAACATGTCTTTGTTGAGCGAGGATTCAGAATGACAGAATAGCCACTCTGTCTCAGCTGAAGTGAGACAATTAAGGGGCAATCCATTTCTTGTAATAGGCACATTTGTCTGAGAAATGACAAATTATAGTTCAATATAGCTTCACCGCAAAGGTTCATTGCTCACAGTTCAGGCTTGGGCTAACCTTTGGGAGTCAGTGATGGAGCGGGCCTTCAGGATTTTCCAGAAGCCGAGTTAAATGAATAGTCTTGCAGTTGGCAGGTTATCAAAACTTGTTCTAACTTTAAAGGAACACTTCATATTCTTCTCATTCCACTTGGGGAAGGAATGCCAACCTGTTCCAGTCGAAGGAATATCTGCTTTTTTTTGGCACAAATAAGGGACATGGCCCTGATAAATTTCACTTCTTCCTGTGAAAGTCTTTTTTTTATTATTTCTTTAATTCATGACTGTGTTTAAGGGCACAAAAATAGCAGTTATTTCCATTTATCAGCTGAAAAGACATTTTTATAACAATTTGACCTCATAAAAAGTATATGTGCGGATGTACAGCTACAGTTTTGTTTAAAAGAGTCTGACCAAATGCTATCAGGGGAAGACACTGAAATATCAAATGTATTATCAGACCCTATAGTAATACACGTACGTGTAACCCTGGGGTTACATGGAGCTTTTACACGGGATACACCATCTCCTCTAGATATTTGCCTAGTTGTAGAGTAGCTGATAGTAGATATTTGCCTAGTTGTACATAAAAATCGCTACAAGGTGAAGATTTTGCTGGCCGTTTACTCTAGCAGTGATGGAGTCCCTGTTCCTCCTTCCTCCTCCCAGGCTTTGAACGCCCCCTTCTAAAACCTTCCACTCCATGTCTTCCACAGAGCTTGCCAAAGTCCTAGGCTATCTCTACACTGGCCCCGGGTTGTGCAAAAAATATGCAAATGAGGTGAAGCGTGGAATATCGCTGCTCCTCCTTTGCATAATTAATGAGGCTCCATTTTTGCGCAAGAGGCTTTTGCACAAAAAGGAGCCATCTACAAGGCTCTGTTTTTGCGCAAAACCCCCATCTTGCGCAAGAGCCGTTCTTCCGCATTTTTTTCAGGAAGAATGGCTCTTGCGTGAGAGGGGGGTTTTGCGCAAAAAGGAGCCATGTAGATGGCTCCTTTCTGAGCGAAGCCTCTTGCGCAAAAACGGAGCCTCATTAATTATGCAAAGGAGGTGCGGCGATATTCCACGCTTCGCCTCATTTGCATATTTTTTGCGCAAAACAGGGGCAGTGTAGACATAGCCCTAGAGTATAAAAAAGTCGCATCCCTTTTTGCTGAGGTGATATCCCAGGGGCTGCTGTAGGAGACTGAGTAATTAACAGTCTTTGTTGCAGCAGTTTACCCTTGATTCCTATGGGCTGCTCTTTAATCTGTCTTGTATCTATTTTCTGTTCTTGCTCATTAAAGTGGCCAAGTGCACAGCTGAGTATGCCAGGTAAGGCTTTGATCTAATCAGAGTAAATCTTTTCTTTGATCCGTCTTTGCTCAGGATGTTTTCTCTTAGGTCTGGAGCTGGGCTGGGAGGAAGTCCTGGCAATGGGGTTAGAGAAAGCATTCTTCCAGACTTTCCAGGAGAAGCCGACTGCATGGAAGTGTCTGCAGTTAGAATTCTATCCAACAGACGGGAAGTTCTCCACCACTGACAGGACATCACAGCCTACCGCAATAATTGAGCTTGGAACATTGCACGTCTATAAATCTGTCTGGGGATCTATGCAAGGATTGTTAAACCAAGACATGCCACACATTGCAATAGGCCAGAATTCGTTCTCTTGGGCCTGGGCTACACTGCATGGAAAAGTTGAAATAAGATACACAACTCCAGCTACGTTAATTACATAGCTAGAGTTGGCGTATCTTACATCACGTTTCTGTGTCATCCACACAGTGGGAGGCCAATGGGAGCAAATGTTCCGTTGGGCTTCCCTTACTCCTCATAAGGAGTGAGCATACCAACAGCAACGGGAGGCACCCTTTGAGTTCAATCGAGAGGATCTAGACTATACCTACTAAATCAAACCCGGAAGATCAAACGTGGCAGTGTTGATCTTCTGCGTAGTGTAGACACGTCCTTGATATGCAATCCCATTATCTTCAGTGAAGTTATACCTGCTTTCTGTAGGTCTGGATTTGGCCTAGAGTCACTTGGAACCTACATCTTTGGATTCCAATTTCCATTCTTGAGACAATCCAAATAACATAGTGTTTCCCCAGATAGCAAAAGTGGTAGAGCCAATTTCTGATGGAGGCTTTCCTGCTGGGGGTGGGGTGGTCTTTGCGTGCCACCAATTGAAAGTGAAGATGTTCTGATACCTCTGGGTATGTCTACACTAGCCCCCTAGTTCGAACTAGGGAGGCTAATGTAGGCATTGGAAGTTGCAAATGAAGCCCAGGATTTAAATATCCCGGGCTTCATTTGCATCTTCCCGAGCGCCGCCATTTTAAAATCCCCCTTAGTCCAAACTCCGTGCCCACGGCTACAAGCGGCACGGAGTAGGTAGTTCGAATTAGGAACGAGGAGTAACGGTAGTTCGAATTAGAGATTCAAGTTCGGACTAAGGGGGATTTAAAAATGGCGGCACCCGGGAAGATGCAGATGAAGCCCGGGATATTTAAATCCCGGGCTTCATTTGCAACTTCGAATGCCTACATTAGCCTCCCTAGTTCGAACTAGGGGGCTAGTGTAAACATACCCTCTGTTACTGACCAGGGAAGCGTCATTTCTCCTTATGTGAATTTAGTACTTAGGATTATAAAAATCAGAAACTATGTTTTACTCACTTCAGAGTAATTAAAGGGGGCTAAGACTCATTTAAAGCTAGCTGCCTTTCACTAAGCCCGGATTGTGTGGTCAGGCTCTGGGTGTAAGTGAGACTTTATCTTCTACATATGTTTCTTTTGAGAAGATACACAACGAGTTACCTAGGGGTTTGGGAGAGGGCTACATCTATAATATTGAATTTCCTTAAAAGAGACTAGTCTAAGTATCGTACAGCCTGTTTATGGAAAACATTTTGAAGCCATCAAGCAATGAACTCCTATGCTGAAACTTTAAACCATCAGGCCTCCAGTCACGGTGGACTTAAAGAGGCCATGCCAGCTGCATCCAGCCAAGAGGAATGGACAGATTTTGAAAATAAATGTAAAATGTCATTAGAGCTGGATATTGAGTAGTTTCAAAGAAAAAAACCTTTTTATTCAAGGCTACGTCTACACTGCACAGTTATTTTGGAATAAGCTATTCCGGAATAGTTATTCCAAAATAGCTTATTTCAAAATAGCACATCTGCCCTGCAGGGAAGCCTCAAAATTAGTCTGAGGCAGGTTTCCCTAATGTAGACGTGCTATCTCAATCTAGAGCCCCAGGAGGAATTACTTAGAATGGCCCTGGTGAGGGGGCTATTTCAAAATAGCAGCAGTGGAGCATCTACACACGCCTTATTTTGAAATAGCTATTTCGGAACAGGTGTTATTCTTCATAGAATGAGGCTTCAAGCAGTCAGAATAAGCCGTCCATTATTTTGAAATTATTTCGAAATAACGGAATTACTGTGTAGATGCCGCAATGTTATTTCAGAATAACGGCGGGTATTCAGAAATAGCTTAGCTGTGTAGATAGATACACCCTAAATGTTTTCATCTTCGAGCAATTTGAGCACCAGTTTTTGTTTACACAAAGGGTTATTACTGCATGTTCACGGTGCTTTCCATTGGCTAGTTTTTAGGATTGTTTAATTGTGAGGACATTGAGGTGGGACTCATGAAACCTGACTGCTGTTCTTGGCGCGGCTCTGCGACTTTAGTGAGTCACGTCACCCACGTACGCCTTCCTACACTTTAGCTATTCAGATTCTCAGTGCTTGGGACCGGACTGATCACTGAGGTGTGCTCAGAGTGCCTCGCACAATGGAATCTCACCTGCGACCTCTAAGCACTAGCAAAGTATCTTATCAGTCACCTTAAAACAGTTTTAAAATGAGGTCTTGAATTACAGGGTTTCACTCCATTAAAACAAAAATAAAACACTTTGAAGTGTCTGCCCCAGAGCCTCAGTGGGGGTATGTCTAGACTGCATCCCCCTGTCGGCAGAGAGATGCAGATGAGGCAGGTCAACATTGCAAATGAAGCGGGGATTTAACTATCCCGTGCTTAATTTGCATAAAATGGCTGCCATTTTTGCCGACTCAGCACTTTGTCCGCAGTCTAGGAGGTTTGCAGGATCTGTCGGAAAAGGCTTTCTTTCTTGACAGATCCCCCGCTAGACTGCTGCTTTTTGCTGACAAAGTGCTGAGTCAGCAAAAACGGCGGCCATTTTTATGCAAATTAAGCGCTGGATATTTAAATCCCCGCTTCATTTGTAATGTCGACCTGCCTAATCTGCATCCCTCTGCCGACAGAGGGATGCAGTCTAGACATACCCTGGGGGTGAAGCAATGCAGACCCACAGAAGGTCATAGCAGACCTGCTCACAGCCCACGTTGGGGTTTCAAACTTTGCTTTTCGGTTTCTCACTGGACCCTAACCGAAAGCTTCTGAATGTTTTGCTGGACACAGAAAACTGGGAAGGCCATTTTTGGATCCAACCCTGTGCTTTGCCAGGAACAGAGAAGATCTGCTTTCAAATCTTTGCTCTGCCACAGACAAAGAGCAAGGTCTTTCATTCCACATCACTCAATGTTCTCGACGGCTCTGGTCCATAGTGAGGTGCCTGTATTGAAGAAATGGAATATTGTGGCGTGGGACCTATGCAGAGACTGCACTACTGGGGCTGAGGAGAGTTTTTGATCAGTGACTCTGATGAAAAAAATAGGCTTTGAATTGAAAATAAAATGAACCCAGTGTCCTCTCTGAAAAAGACTCATTCTTCATTAGGATGCCAAATAGCTAACCGTAGAAATATCCAAATACAGATATGTTGGTGCCATGCCACCTTAACTGTAGTCTAGTTCAGTGTTTCTCACCCTTTTTTAAAAAAGTACCCCTTTTTCAAAAAAATAAAATATAAGTACACCATTTTTCAAAAAAAATTATAAGTACCCCCAGGACCTACAGTTTTCAGACACACACAAAAATTTTCTACCTTTGCAACGCATTTGTTTAAACAACTTAATTGTAGCTGAGTGGGCGATTAAATTTTTGGGTGTAAAAAAGTACAAAAATAATAAAGCGCTGTAAAACTTAAAACAAAAGTTCCGTTTTCTCCAAATTTCAGTTGTGTTGAAGTACTCCCCAGACTTCTCTCAAGTACCCCTAAGGGTACTCGTACCACTGGTTGAGAAACACTGCTCTAGTTCTCTTCTCTCCTCATCCCTGGTAGTCCATCTGGATGCTTGGCCCATAATCTCCCATAATACACCAACGCCAGTATATTAATAATCCCCCTTGGTCGAATTAATAAGCAGAGTGTCCACACCACCAAACCCGTTATTTCGAAATAACAGGCTGCTTAATTCGAAATCTCTACTCCTGCTTTCCTTGGGGAATAACACTAATTTTGAAATAGCGGTCTTGTGGACGCTCTGCTGCCACTATTTGGAAATTACGACTCCCCGGAGTCATTCAAACTAATTACTCCCCAGTGTTTCCTGGGGCTCTAAGTCAAGGTAGCACATCCATATTAATGGAGCCTGCCTCGGACTAATTTCGGGGCTTCCGTGTAGCAAGGACATGCTACTTGGATTTTGTTGTTTCAGGAGTGATTAAATTCATTTTACTTATTTTGAAATAGTTTCCTAGTGTAGACATGGCCTGAGTGGCTAAATGCTAAGAAGCATCGCTGTCTTGATTGTAATCACCACGTTTGTTTGCTACGCGCCCATAATCTGTGGCAAAGAATCACACTAGTCTGGTTCATACTAAAGGATGTGATGGCTTTCCTGGCTGATGTCACAGGCATAATTAATAACAAATGACACCATTGCTGATTCGGATCATTGTGTGTCTCAGTCCCTGGGTCTAAACTAAAAGTGTTTATCAGAGCTTGTTTTCCTGGCTCTTCTTCGACGGTGCTCTCGATCGCCATCGTTTTCCTGGCATTCTTTCACTACTCTTGCTAACATCACTGCCTGCCGAACAACCCAAAGCCACAAGAAGATTTTCCTTCTAAGGCTCCCATTCCAAAGGCTGTTCTTGAAGCTTTGACCACAACAGAAGATCCACTCTCTCCAGATGCCAGTTAATAGAGGACCGTATAGAAGATGATCATGCTCCCATGGCTGGGCTTCGCTCAGTGGAGTTTGAATATGAGCTCAGACTTGGATCCCTGTAGTGGTGCTGATGTAGGGCAATCCAGCAAGAAGTGGGCTCAGAACAGGCCAGAGGAAGCCTGCAGAAACTTGACCAATCAGAGTGAGGAGCAGTCAGCCAATCAGGGCCACACTGGGCTCTATAAAAGGTTGCAGAGCTGAGGGGCGCTCACTCTCACAGAAAACAAGAGGGCAGAGCACACTGAGTAATCCCTGTTCCCCTCCTTGCGGACACTCTATCTCTATTTCTTCAAGCATTGCATGTGTTTGTCTCTTGCTGCACAAGTTAACATCACCTGCTCCAGCCTCTCTTGGTCCAGTGTATGACTTGGACTTGATCGAGGCCTAACAATTATAACAACCAAGCCGCATTGCTCACAGCTGTGAAAATTACGCATCCTATGCAAGATGGTTAGGTCCACCAGGGCCCTCATGTACACATGGCTCGGTCAATAAAGGTAACTTTTCATTGACTTGGCCACTGTTTCTCAAAAGTGGATTAACTCCATCTCCCCCAGAAGCCTTCAGTCAATGTAGGCAACAGCAGCATGGTATATCCCAATGATGAGCCCCAGAACGTCTTCAGGAAAGCTTAGACACTCTCTAGAAATGTGATGAAGCACCAAGGTTTCTCAGGGAAAGCAAGAAGTTATGGAAGATCGCTCACCTTCATGGGATGCTAAGCAGGTAAAGCGTTGGGGGTACGACACGGGATGGCTAGGTTCTGTCCATGCTAGTCAGGGGCTGGTCTGGGAGTTATTCTCTCTCAGGTAAAGGGGTCACGGCAGCTCTCCAGCTGACCTGAGCTGAGCCCAAACAAAACTCAGCTGCACATTACTAGCATAATGAGACTGCGAGAGGTGGATATCTGAGGCACAATAAAGGAGTCATTTAGATGAAGGGAAAATTGCTTTAATGCTGATCCAAAACAGAATTTATTCCTTCCCTTTCTTATTAAGAAACTCATTTCTGAAATCCCAGGCTCTGCTCAGGGTTACAGTCAGCGAGTTGATTTAGTATCTGAGAGCCTCAAATTCCAAATTCTGAGAGAATTCTCCACTCTGCTCAATCACCGGCATAAGCCTCCTCTTTCGCACGGAGAATTTCCTATTTTTCTTTTAATTAAAATGGCTTGAGGGCAAGGAAGGTTTAAACTGCTTGCATAGAAAAAAAAATGCTTCTCTAAGAAACCTATTAGGAGATAGGGCTGGAGAGCTAAGGCAGCCCTGCAGAATAAAAACGGGAGTTTAATTTTCAGGTAGCCAGGGGAGAAAACTTGGATTGGTTTATTCAGCTCACTAGCTTGTACACAACCCCCTTCCTTATCCCTTAGAGTATCCCCCTACTCTGTGTTAATCCCACTGGAAATCTGTGAGGTTGCTTGGGGGAGGAAAGATGCACATCATGAAATGGTGCCAAGACTGAGTCACTGTATTATTTCCTGCTAATGTGTTTACAGTATTAAATTATAAACCTTGCAACTCATTCGCTGACCTAAGCCAATTACAGAAAATCAGACCAGCATGGTGCATTGGCTTTCAGGCATTAGCAGACAAATTCATGGCCTGTAGATAGCCAGTTGGCCTACCGGCTATTGTATTTTTGACACGGCCCTGGCGAAAGCAGGACTCTTACCACGTGCGTTCACACGAACGCAGCCCTGTTAGAAATTTCTGGGCATGCACGCGCTGCTTGAATGCACCCGCTAAGCAATCAGCTGCCTCTGACTCCAGAGCCCCCGACGGAGGGGAAAGGCCCAGCAGAAGCTAATAGAAAGTCTGGTGCCACATGGGAGCACCCGCAAAGAATGGTAACAGTCAGGCAAGTGAAAAGTCAGCAGCAGCCAGCGGCTGGGTTATGTGTCATAGGAGCCAACCGCCCTGGCATTAGCGCCGAGATTTCGAATGTCCGCATGACAAGAAATATCGACCCGCCTCCATCTTTCCTTCTCTCTGGAAACACACACTACTTCCAAGGAGGAATTGTGAGGCAAAGCAACACACTCTGATTCCGACATTCACACCCCTGCCTGCCTCTCTTCTTTTCTAATCCTTCACCCTTAGCATGGTCGCTGCTGGCCAACATTGCCCTACCTTGTTTTCCCTCCTCACCCTTATTCAGGCATTAGCAGACAAATTCATGGCCTGTAGATAGCCAGTTGGCCTACCGGCCATTGTACCTTTGACACGGCCCTGACGAACACAGGACTCTTACCACCTTCCCAAAATGTTCCGGTTCTAGACTCCATTTAGGGTTAAAAGCAAAACCTGACAGGACGCATGGCGCTGAATCATTACCATGACCCGACAGAAGGCTTAGATGACTGGCGTCATTTTTTTTTTTAATGCGAAAAGACTTGGGGGCTCATTTGAATCCTAACGAGCTGTTGCCTCAGCCTACGCTTGTCATCTGGCAGCTCTGCTTTCTCAGCAGATTTTCAAAACCCATTGGAATCATTGGTTCGGAGGAGGGCGCTCCAAGAGACGCATCTTCGTACCTCCTAAAGGTGAGGGAGGAGAGGCTGACTGGAAAGGGCCTTCTTCCCTCAGCACCGAGGTTTGCCAGTTGCTCTCCAACATCGCTCTGAAGGCTGTTCCAGTCCTATAGAAGGAGCATGCCCCATGGTTCCTTTGCACAGAGGTGTGGAGTGAAAAGCTCCAGATGGCTTGGTTTGCCAGTCTTTGATGTCTTGGTTTAATTGATTAACCAGTCAAATATATTGTTTAACTGGTTAACCAATTAAAGGGAGGGTGGGCAGGGGGCTGGAGCACCCTCCACATCAGGCAGGGGCTGTTCAGGCCTGGTCGGAGTAGTCCCAGTCTGTGGAGTGCCTGGGCTCACATTGGACAGGGACTATTCCAGACAACCAGATCAACCGTTTTACTTCAAAAAGCTTCAGTCTGCCGTAGGGTGGATCAACTCACAAAGGGAAAAATTTCCAGGGAAAAGTTACATTCAAATATTTCTAGCTTCATTCCCAAATTTCACGGATATTGCCAAATTTGAAAAAAGTCTGTCAATCTAAAGTAACATGCTGCACATTCCTACTGTCTTTGTTCAGCTCACCCCATCCATCAGAGGAATATACCGATTTCACTTTGGTTTTAGACTAGAAGACACTGGACTTTGATGGGGACATCATTAAATGACAAAGGATATTCACCTACTGTGCTTTTATCTAAACCCACTAGTGGGGTGTATGCTTTAGGATTGTCTTGTCACAAACCAGTTCTGCTAGTCAAATACACAGAGAGGTGTTGGAATTACAATTCATCCACAAGTTCAATTCTCACACTGATGGCCTTCTCAATCCAGATAATGGATGGCTGGGACATTATCAGCCTAACATTCAATGAAGGTGCCAAGAGCTCTTTGTGTAGATTCTGGCGTTAGCACCCTTCCTATCTATTGCTATCCTTTGATCCTTATCTGCTTCTTTTTAACTATCCAATCTTCAGATGCTTATAGAGTACCAGTTCTGCCTACTTGTTTTTCCCTTTGATATTTTCATACCCTCTCCTCCTTGTTTCCGACCCCCAACTTTTTTTTCTGTCCCCCCTCTCCTTCTCCCCTATTTATTTTGGGTCTGCACATCCTAAACTTAAAACTTTGGTCATCTGAAGAAGTGGGAAGTTCATGATACCATCTTGTTTTGTTAGTCTATAAAGTGCTACCAGACCATTTGTTGTTTTTTAAATTTATCCTGTACAGACTAAGTCGGCTACCCCCTGAAGATTATTGCAGTGTTTCCTTTGAATTCCTAAGGCTACTCACACTAAATAAAGTTTCTTTCTTCTTCCAACTGCTCGCCCTTATACACAATCAGAACACGGAATAACCAGAATTCTCTTGTATTCCGCCAGTCACAATTTGCCATCATAATTCATGCCTTGAGACAACATCATGCCATTGCGCTGATTTCAACTTTCGTTTTTCAAAAAAACGTGTTTGCAACCACGATGGCTGAAAAGTAACATTCATAACCCTGGCTTTAGATGGCAGAGGAGGGAGGAAGTAATAACTGCTAGAGGCTGCAGACAGTGGTTTTCCAGAGGTGTGAACTTACCTCATGGGGGTGTGTACAGTTAGAACCTAACAACGACAATGCGTAGTCCATTGAGCACTGAAAACAAGGCCAGGATGAAATAAAATTTAATATAAAAAAGTAAGATGGCTTTCTCTGATTATTTTGGTTACAAATTTCCCGATATAAATCAATTGGGGTTTCATGAGAAGACAGAAGTGGCGATGGACAAAATAAAGGTAGCACTTTTTGCCTGGGTTGCCGGGGATTCAGCATCCAGGGAAGATCGTGAGAGTGGGTTACATCAGAGATGTTCCCAGTTCTCACGGCAGTCTTTGGCACCCGCAGGCAGTCACGTTGTGCCACGGTCAGACTTGCAATCTTTGTCACAAGAACGAGGGATCATATAAGCATGACATCCCGGATGGCTGCCACAGCGTTCCTGCTGCTTCCTTGATCTTTTCACTATTCTGTATTTGATGGGTTTGCCATTCCCATTTCCCTTGATCCACAGCTTCCCTTACAGCTCGCAGCTTTGCCACAGGAATTGAAGTTCGGCAACGGAGTATCAGCTGTTTTACATTAGTGTCGCTCCATTAAAGTGGATCACTCCAGGCCAATTTATACCTACTGCGCCTCTGACCCTCACATTTTAATGTTGGTGGTGTACCAAAAAAAATGACTTTAAGTAGAACACAAAACAGGTTTCTTTCAATGTGTTCTGCTGTCAGTTCTTGTAGAAAAGAAGAGAGGGAATGAAATGAGACTGTGCCCATGAACCCTGAAAGCCTCCAGTGTACAACCCCTGGGGAGAAAATTCTAACTCTCTGCTTAAGATCACAAATAATTAACACAATAGTTGAGGGATTTGAAACTATGCATTCACCCATTTTCAACAAACTTGGCCTTTGCAGAAGGAAAAGTTGGAACAGGAACGCAAGGAAATAGAAATTCAGGCTTTTCCTCGGTCAGAGACTTCACAGAGATCTTGCGCCAACTACTTAAGGCCTAATCCAAAGTCCATGGGCTTTGTATCTCCCTGAGGTCCTTAATGGTATATAGGTACCTCTCCCCCTTATGCATCTATGTCTTCCATTTGGGCCCAATGGACATTTTCAGAGCAGCAGTTGGCTACCGCCAGGCAGGGTCAGCAAGGAGCCTGCACAAAAGAGCCACAGGGCGCAAGGAAATGTCGGATGAGAGGGGTGCCAAGGCTGAGCAAGAGGCTGGTGGCTTTGGTCCTAGGGATATCAATGTGGCTTAGATGTCACATGCCAGGAGTGTTCAAGGCTGAGGAGCTACTGGAGGGAGGTGTCTTCTTCTGACCCATCACCAGCTGATCCAGGTGGGCCGCCCAGGCACCTAAGACCCCATCCCTTTATTCAACATTTTATTCCTCACTCAGGTGCAAACTGTGCTTGCTGGCTTCTGAAGGTCTCTTCCTTTGGTACGTAACTCTCCCAATCCCCAGCATTGTGGGAGGAGCCAGAACGTCTGCCTCAGGGTGCCGCGTGGGTAAGCCTGGCAGTGCTGAGCAATGGAATACCTTGAGGGTAGGACCTCTTGTGACTCTGCAAAGTGGGAATTAATTAAGAGCTCGTCTGACTTCTCTCTTGGCTACTTAGATCATGGGCTGTTTAACCTCTCCCCTGTTCTTGTCACACAGAAGGCTTATCTCTGTGCACTGAGAGAGCCTCTTCCCCTTCCCACCTCTACGCCCCAGAGTTTGTCTGCGTACCCCATTACCTGCTCCCAAGCCCCCTTCCCTATTCCCCATCCCCCCTCTTCCTTCTTAGCAGGCCCATGTATACCTGCAGGGCACACCCCTCGTCACACCTCTTACAGCTTACAGTCCTGTTCCATTTTGGGGTGGTCGTGCGTCTGGGTCAGGGGTGGACAAAAGGGCCTCCACAGGCTGGATCCGGCCCGCCAAACCGGTTGACCTGGCCCACGGCTGCCCTACTGCTCCCCCTCCCCCAGGCCAATCAGGGTCTGTGGGCGGGGAAGCCCGGAAGTGTCTTGGCCTCGCCCCTTCCACCAGATGCCCCGCCCCTTCTGGGGTGGCCGGGACCACTTAAAACATTTCTGAAGTGGCACCCCACCTAAAATTATTGCCCATCCCTTATCTGGGTGATCGGCCACACTGCTTTTTTACCGCATAGGCAGGGTGAGGAGTGATGTTTCTTATGCCCCCTCGGTCTTCTTGGCCCTCCTAATGGGTTACTTGACCTTGGCTTGAGACAGAAGCCAGGAAGTCTTTGTGCTTGTATATTACACTGCCACCGTGCCATGCAACTCTTTTACTCTTCTTATCTGTTCCCGTTATTATCAGCCAGCCCATCTGGCTGGGTAGAAGCAAGACTGTATCTTTCTCCTTTGTTCACGCGCATATTAGCATAAGATACGAGAGAATCAAAAAATCAAACCCAATATTCTAGCTCAGGCTAACAACCAAACGTATAGGCTAACACCTAGCGAAATTAGTCGAGACGGTTCTGCTCCATCTATTTGCATAGTCTGGGGGGTTGAAATTACCGTGCCCCTAATTTCCTCTTCTAATTATCTAATTTCCTCTTCTTTTTCGTACTATCTCAACAATGCACCCAGCTCTGAGAGTGGCTGTCGAAAGGCAGTCTCTAAGCTTGGCTCTGTGAGTGGATGTTGTAATTACTGTGCAATTCACAAATATTTTACATAAGCTCAGCCAGACTGGGTCATACTAAAGGTCCATCTAGCCCAGTGTCCTGTCTGCCGATAGTGGCCAATGCCAGGTGCCCCAGAGGGAATGAACAGAACAGGCAATCACCAAGTTATTCAGCTCTCACCTGCTGGCAAACAGAGGCTAGGGACATTCAGAGCCCACCCTGGATAATAGCCATTGATGGACCCATTCTCCATGAATGTATCTAGTTCTTTTATAAACCACAATAAGTCCTGGTCTTCACAACATCCTCTGGCAGGGAGTTCCGCAGGTTGATGGTGGATTGTGAGGAGAAGAACTTTATTGATTTTCTTTAAGCTTGCTGCCTGTTAAAGTACTTCCGTTGGTTTGTTTTGTGTAAATGCATGTGTAAATTTTATGCAAATGTAACACACACAAAAACATTAGGGAGAATAGGCGCTTGTGCCAGCAAGACACTAGTTGCATTGATTATATCCAATCCAGGAGCAGAGTGGCCAATGGCTGGAGAAGATCTTCCCTAAAAAAAATGACTTTCTCTTCCATTCTGCACAATGGTAGTTTCCTGTTCAGAGTCTGACAGCAACAAATTCAAAGGACCCCTCTGTGCGCACACATCGTGCATTTCCAACCTCCTGGGACACAGAATAAATGCGCCGATAAATTACAATCTCTTTAAACTTTCTGGATCCATTTGATGGCACCGTGCACAGCATTTGAAGTTTACAGCACACTACCTAGACATCAAAGGAGAAAACGAGAGCACGTATTTTTAAATTGTGCTCATTAGAAGCACTGTGGTGACATCTTTTCGGAGGCGTTTCAATAATTCACTGATTTTTTTTCTTTTAAATTATGGTCTTTTGTATATTTTAATCTCTTGTTTTGCCTGCCTTTGAATTTGTTTCTCAGGAGCGCGCGCATTAGAACCGCGGCCCTGAACGTGTTGCTTGTTGGGTTGTGCAGCTTTTTAATGTTCATCAAAAATCAGAACTGGGAGCAATTTAATTTTACATTCAGAAACCGGTAACATAAATTGGTAGAAGGTAATTCAACACCCAGGAAAGAATCTCCTTGCTTTGTCTGATTCACAACAGGCAGGAGCAGAATTTGCTTCGGAGACGGGCGTGAAATTCAGAAGCACTGTTTTTATTCATGCAGTCGGCATGTTTGGTTCCGATTTGCATAGAGACAGAGCAGAAAATAAGCTCTTCATCATTGATATGTGTGTGTAGAAATAGATCCTATACTCCCTTGACTTCAGTAGAGCTGAAATGCTCGATACAATTCCGGTGCAGCACATTCTGCCCAAATATTAAAGAAGCACAGTTTCCATGAGTGTTTGCCCCTGTGCACTACCTGAATTTTAATGCCGGTCACTTCACCCTTCCCACTTTCATTCCCAGCACTAATGGATAATGACATCTCTGTAGTTTGCTTAGCTTTTGACTTGCTACTTATTTCTTGCCGGTTGCTCTGAGCACAGCGAGCTGGCTCCCTGTTGAGAAACTTGGGCATAATTGCAAAAAAGAAAAAAAAAAAGAAAATCACAGCACCTCTCCCCCAGGTTTCCTGGGTAGAACCAGCTGGAGAGAAGAGTTTCTCTAACAGCACCGAGCAAATCTTTAGACATCAGCTTCATTTAACAGAGCAAATGTATCAAATGCACAGAGTCTTTCCAGGAAGTGTAATTCTTGTGCAGTAATACTGTGCTTAAGAACATACTGGCCATACTGGGTCAGACCAAAAGTCCGTCTTGCCCCATATCCTGTCTTCCAGGTGCCTCAGAGGGATGACCAGAACAGGGAGTGATCCCTCCTCTCTCACCCGTTCCCTGCTTCCGACAGAGGTGAGGGACACCATTCCAACCCATCCTGGCTAATAAGTATTGATGGACCTCTCCTCCATGGATGTCTAGCTCTTTTATTAACCCTGTTAAAGTTCTGGTCTTCACAACATCCTCTGGCAAGGAGTTCCACAGGTCGATTGTGTGCTGCTTGAAGAAAAAGTCCTTCTGTTTGTTTTAAACCTGCTTCCTATTAAACTCAACATATATTCAACAACTGCCGCCATAGGCCCAGAATTAATGATGACTGACAACACAGTTATCCTATTGATAACTGTGCAGACAACACTTGATCCAGAAATTTACCAGCTCCGAAGCTGTAGAAGGAAGTCATGGACAAGATCTCCCTAATTATACCAACATCTGAGGGAAAACACTCAGACGGTTTCCTCTGGAAGTTCTCCATGGTTGCAGGGAACTCAGAAATATATTGATGTTCTCCACATATCGCAAGGGGTTTTGCGAGTATCAGCCACAGAGCACCACAAAGTCAGTGGTGGCATCCATGCTGTAGTTTGTTTTCGTGCACGCCTCATTTCAAAGAAGAGAGCTCCCCTGTTATCACAAAGGAGTCTGTTGAAGCAGGAAAGCAGTGTGTGGACACAATGCGGTGGTCGTCTTCCGCATCCTCCCCCCAAGCCATCTCATTGGAGCCAGTGGCAATCTCAGGCCTGGGACAAGGTACCGGAATTGGATCCTTTGGGGATTTGCCTCTTGCCTTTCCCATTTGGCAGCAAATGGCGTTACCCAGGAGCACAGGGGTGGCTGCCAATGTTGTGCTAAAACACCGCAACTCGGAGCTCAATGAAAACTGCTGCATGAGAAGGGAGGAGGAGCCCAGTGAAGGGATCCAAACGACAGGTAGAATAACGGGCCATCTTTGGCCTCTCTCCGTATGACTTAGAGTAGAAAAATGAGCATAATGGGTCTAGTCCAGAACCCATGGAAATCAATTATTCCCCTCCCCACACACACACACTTTTAACTTCCAAGAGCTTCGATTCAGCCCCCAATGACTGAAAAGTAGAGAGAGGATCATATGCTGCCGGGGAAAAATATTCTCGCATTCTCAATCTGATCGCGTACGCGCCAAAATGAATCAATTGCCCACTAAAAGAAATAAATATCGCCTACTGAAGCAGATATATCCCGGAATGAGCAACGTTAGTCAACTGCTGAGTCAGATATGTCACTCAACGAGTCAGATGTATCGCCTACTAATTCAGATACACTGCCTCCTAAATGAGATATATTAGCATCAGACTAAATACATCACCCCTGGAACCAGTTACGCTAGCCACTGGATCAAACAGGCAGTACACTCAGTCAAAGTTACCACCTTCTGATTCATATATATCATTTAGTAAAACATATCTGTGTATAGACTCTTTTCCACCACAATGCATAATAAGGTAATGGTTGATAGGACGTGCCTACCTGGGAAAGAACGCATCTCTCTGCTCCAGCCATTAATGGAAAATACATCACCCTTGAAACATCAGCTTTCTTGGGACACACTAATCATATGATCGGGGTGAAGACACTGTCAGAAAACGTTACGGTCCACAGTAATAGCAATGCTCATTTTTTATAGCTGATTATCAGACTTCACCTGCTGGAGAAGGCTGCCAAGATTTTAAGCACCTGGAACAAGCAATTGATAACGGGGGGAGATGGCGAGGTGGAAAATCAACTTAAGCTCTGTGTGGTAGGGAAGATGGACCTTCTGCTGCATTTTCAATCTCCATCCCTAAAGGTTTTGAAGTCCCGGCTTGACCAAGCCCTGGCTGGGATGATTGAGTTGGGGTTGGTCCTGCTTTGGGCAGGGGGTTGGACTCGATGACTCCCGAGGTCTCTGCCAGCCCTGGGATTCTATGATGCTAAACTTTTTTCTGGAAATGTCTGGTGTTGGGAACCAAAAATGTAGACACCGTGTAGATTCCAACAGCAGGGTTTATTACACACAGCGCTGGCAGCTTGCCACTTGGGTTCAGCGAACACTGCCAAGTAAATGATTACAAGACACTATAAAAGGAGCTGATGGGCGGAGAGAAACAATGGGGAGGGGTGTTCCCAAGCCCCTGGATAGGTTCTAGCAGCAAGGTATTATGAGCCAATAAGCCAAAAGTCTAAAAGATTACATAGTAACTCCACTCACGGCCAAGTTAACACAATTGCTAAACACAAGTACATGCCCCCGCCTCAAGAAGTGCGAGGCATAGCTACATTCTGATCGGGATGCTAGGGGAGTGATAACGGTGCCTTCCCGACAGGTGAGAGGAGTGGTCCATAGATGCTTGTCTAGGGGTATAAAGCAAAAACCAAAACAAAGCAAAGCTACGCAGCAGCAATTGTTTATAATACGTCTTTGGTAAATTAGCAAGTTGGGCTTGTAAAAGGGGGGCGCTGTCTCTAGTTCCTTAGCAACAATTTGTGGTTGGCCTTGAGAAGGCAGCAGGATGTCTCTTTCCCATGCAGACTGTGGAGCACCTCGCAGAGCCGTAACCTTGAGTGTGTATGTGAAATTCATGATAGTGGTATCCAATGATGGCTTTCCATTTGGTGTTGTGCTGCCTAGCTTATAAGCAGACAGGGCTTCTTTTCTGTGTCCGGCCTGTTTTCTCCAAGCTTCCTGTTACCTGTTTTGACTTCAGCTAGGTCTGCTAGGCCATGTCTCTTTGCTCCAACTGAACAGCAGGCTTCTGGGGGACAGCTTAGCCACAGACCATAGTTTAAGGTTTTACCTATATATCAAAGGGCTACTGGCTACAGTGGGTTAGAAACCTGTTCCTACATCTGGGAACGTTAAAAAATCAGAACCTCCATCCTACTCATGGATTCCTTTCCTGAAACACAAACACGGGGCGAGATCTTGCAAGACTGGTACGCACATGCCTATATTAAAGCACGTGGCAAAACCCATGGGACTCTTTTCCTGCATACAATTAAAGGTGGGTGACATTTTTCAGCCATTTTTTTTTTTCTGAAAATAAAAAAAATGCAGATTCAGCTTGACTGAAACACTTGGCGAATGTGGGTTGCACATTGGTCACAATTTTTCCAGTAGAAAACAAAACAGAAGAAAGTCCCCTCTGAAAAAGCAGAGTGTTTCATTCTGGATATTTTGGGAGCAAGAGGTTTCCTTTTCTCAGTTGGAAACACGTTTTCATTGTGACGTTGATTTCAATTTTATATTAAAAAAGATGAAAAAAATATGTATTTTTTTGTGAAAAGGTTAAATCCAAATTAGCCTCTTATGCAGCGGTTGTCACCTCGACGGCAGTATGAAGTCTGCCCTGGCCAAAAACCACATCGTATGGTGTTCTGTTCAGATGAACCAAGATGTCATTATGGGTGATTAACTCCAAGCCCCCCACACAGCGAATGCATTTACTGCTCTGGATGCATGGAGCAGCACAGCACCTGTTGAAATATTAACGTAAAACGGTATTTGAAATTAACCAGGGCCCTCGATGCGGCTCCCTTTAAAGCACACGTCTGAGCCTGCCCTGATTCAGGCACACACATTGTCCTGTGTCCCGTAATGAGATTGAATCCGATGCCTCTCAGCTTTCTGGAATCGGGGCCGGGAAGAGGCCTGCCTCCGTTTTCAGTACAATATTCCCTCCTTGGGTTCGAGCAGGGAGGTGTACAGACCCCATCGTGGAAAGGAAAGGGTTAACGTTGGCCCCGCCCATCCCTGTGTGAGGAGGCTGGAGGAGGAGCTTAAGAAGAGGAGCAGAGGAGCTCCCAGGAAGTGGAAGGGAGCAGAGCAGCATGCCGAGCGGCTGGGAAAGCAGGCGGCAGGACTGGTTGTCTCCTAAGGACTGGCCGGGGGGGGGGGAGACATAAGGAAGGCACTGGTGACTCACTGACAAGGGGAGATCATAGAATCATAGAATCATAGAGCTGGAAGAGACCTCAGAAGGTCATCAAGTCCAGCCCCCTGCTCTAGGCAGGACCAATCCCAACTAAATCAACCCAGCCAGGGCTTGGTCAAGCCGAGACTTAAACACCTCCAGGGATGGAGACTCCACTACTTCCCTAGGTAACCCATCCCAGAGCTTCACCACCCTCCTAATGAAATAGTTTTTCCTAATATCCAACCTGGACCTCTCCCACAGCAACTTGAGACCATTGCTCCTTGTTCTGCCGTCTGTCACTACTGAGAACAGCCTTTCTCCATCCTCTTTGGAACTCCTCTTCAGGAAGTTGAAGGCTGCTATCAAATCCCCCCCCTCACTCTTCGCTTCTGCAGACTAAACAGACCCAACTCCCTCAGCCTCTCCTCATAAGTCATATGCTCCAGCCCCCTAATCATTTTGGTTGCCCTCCGCTGGACCCTCTCCAATGCGTCCACATCCTTTTTGTAGTGGGGGGCCCAGAACTGGACACATACTCCAGATGTGGCCTCACTAGAGCCGAATAAAGGGGGAATAATGACATCTCTGGATCTGCTGGCAATGCTCCTCTTAATGCAACCTAATATGCCATTAGCCTTCTTGGCTACAAGGGCACGCTGTTGACTCATATCCAGCTTCTCATCCACTGTAACCCCCAGGTCCTTTTCTGCAGAACTACTACTTAACTGGTTGGTCCCCAGCCTGTAACAATGCTTGGGATTCTTCCGTCCCAAGTGCAGGACTCTGCACTTGTCCTTGTTGAACCTCATCAGATTTCTTGTGGCCCAATCCTCCAATTTGTCTAAGTCACTCTGGACCCTATCTCTGCCCTCAAGCGAGATGTTATCTTGGCCTTTGAGTTCTTCACTTTGCATGGTGGGAAGGCAGGGCACTGAGGAGGAAATTACCTCAGGAGGCAGCTGCAAAGTACCCCGGGGTGCTGGCCTTAGCTGCCTGCCGCTGGGTGGGTCTGGGATGCCCAGCGACCTCTCAAGATACACTTGGCTCTGGCATTGTCCTTCCCTGCTGTGGGGAACCTAGCCAGAGGAGAAGGTCTAGAGCAGCAGTTCTCACACTGTGGATTGGAACCCCTCATGTGGGGCTGAGGCCTTGGCCGCCGCCTTTGGCTTCGCCTGCCAGGATGGTGCAGCCCAGACTTTGGCTTTGGCCCTCCCACCCACGGCAGCTGGCCTAAGGTTTTGCCCTTCCCCTCGTCCCACGGAGCCCCGGTGTTCGTGTTTGTTGTTGGAAGGGGACCACACTGAAGTGAAGTAGGAGAACCCCTGGCCTAGACGAAACCATGGACTGGGATGTGAGAGCTCAGCCCCAAACTCTGCGGCCTCCCAGTTAACCCTGAAGGCTCCCCCGCTTATTGAGACGCCTTATACAGGCCTTGGCATTGGATATGTGATCTGTCTGGAGGGCTGCAGCATGGAAGGGGAGACCTCCACAAGGCCATAAGAAAAGGGAATGCCTAGGAAGATGACAACCAGGCACACCCCTGCCTGACCACTACACATCCCCACTTAAGAGCGACCTGTACCAAAGCTCTGGCGTTGCATTCCTCTCAGCACTGGTGGGATGGACCCTCCCGCCACAAACGCCGTTCTGCCCTTGTGCCCCCTCCGCTCCCCTCTTAGTAGGGCAGGTGACTGAGGCACCAAGCTGGATCTGTGGGCATGATTCTAGGCTGCCTGACTCCATTTTATTTCCTTTCGCTCTACAGGGCAGCCCTGACATTATGCTGTGGTAACTCAGCGAGGCGTCTGGATATTATTATCCCTAGCCGGGTCTGAATGCCGGGTCTGTGTTGGGGTTTTGCCCATAACCAGGCCCGCCAAAGATGGAGGAGCAAATGAGGCAGTTGCCACTGGGCCCTTTAAGTTACTACCGCAGTGCGTGTGGTTTTGGGGGCGGGGCATGCTGCAGTGCAGGAAGTACAGAGGCCTGGCTGCCCCCAGTCCCGCCCCTTCCACCAGAAACCCCGCCCTTCCTGGAGCGCAGAGCCAGCCCTCCCCTCACACACATCCCCCGCTTGTCCCGAGGCCCACACAAGCTGTCAGCTCCCCTACCCATCACTGCTGCTGTCATACACAATGCAATTGCACCATTGCAGATCCTAAGTGTGGGCAAGAAATACTCCATTTGGAACTGGTGGAGCTAACCCCTGCTTGGCCCAGAATTAAATCCACAGGTGCAGAGCGCAGGTTTGAATAGGAGCAATAACCTCAGTGACTGGGCATTCGTTGTTGGAATCGGGGCAAATTCCCAATACATAAAGCCATGTCGCTATAAGGAGACAAGTTTCCATGGAGCTTCCTATGTGCCAGCTCCTGTTGTTCTCAAAAAGCAGGGAATACTCCATTTTTCTCTTTGGCAGATGCTGGCTCCCAAGCCCCTTTGAAGAAAACTTTCATTTAAGTGCCTAACTGGGAGCTGAACCCTTGGAAATCTAGCCTGTGCTCTCCAGGTACATTTTGCTAACTTGTGTTCCTTTTAACGAGTAACGTTTCTGTTGTTGTTTTAGCTGTCTGCTTTGGATTTTATATTTTCATTACTCCATTCCATACAAAGCAGGTCACAGATCAATGTCTAAGCACATTGGGTTATGCTGAAAACGATTACGGACTAAGTGTCTGTAAAATACTCTGTGATTATACAAAAAAAGGGCATGAGTATAAAATGAGAAGGCAAGAGAAGAGAACAAAAAAATGTTGCGGTTAGTTTCTTTCTATTATTCATTTAGGTTTATAAACACTCTTCAGGAGTGAACTTTCATAGGCCGCAGAGTTATAATTACCCTTGTTTTTCTAAAGCGTAAGCACTTTGCAAACAAAGAAAGGTTACAGATGCCTTTTTAATGCATCTTCCATTTCACTGAGGAGGGCGGGAATTGTAAAAACGCTACCGTAACTTCCTGGCATGGTGAAGGTTTGAATGAATAGAACATCTTCCCCAGCTTTCTGTTGTACAGTGAGATTACTTTGATAAGCATTAACTCACCTGGATACTTGCCTTGTTTTACAACAAGCGGCATAAAAAGCAGCAATGAAATCAGTACAAACTGAAATTTCACACAACGATTTGTTTATAGCACTCTGAAATGCAAGTACAATCATGTGCATTTCTGTCAATTTCTAATTATATGGTAAATAATAAGAAAGTCAGCAATTTGTCAGTAATAATGCGCTATGACACTTTTGTACTTTTATGTCTGATTTCATAAGGACCTACTTTTTAAGGGAGGTGTAACTTGAGGGTATGCAAAACAACTCCAACTCCTGAAATGGGTACAATAGTCTGAAAGGATTTCAAACAACTGTATTAGCATATTATAAACAAGGCTTGTAATAACAGTCAATAATAAGACCATTGTGTCTCTCGAGTTTCTAGAATATTTTTTTTAAATGCACAAAGCTAACTATGAATAGAAGTGATGGTTTCAGATCATCCAGGAAGCAATAAGGCCAGATCTACACTAAAGGAGAAAGTCAAATCAAGATATGCAATTCCAGCTATGTTAATTACATAGCTGGAGTTGACGTACCTTAATTTGAGTTTTCCCACCATACCCACAATGGTAGGCCCACAGGAGCAAATGCTCTCATTGGTTTCCTTTATTCCTCGCAGGAGCAAGCGTACCGGCTGCTGAAGGGGGGCACCACCTGAGTTTGATTTAGCAGGTCTTTATTAGACCTGCTAAATCGAACTCTGAAGATCGATCCGCATTGATCTTCTGTTTATGAAGACATGGCCTAATGTATATCCATCTTTGCAAATAAGTTCCTTAATAAAAAGCAGTCCACATATGACACACTGGGGAAAAAAGATAGACATCATTTCCATAACCCAAACCCATTGCTCTGTGGTAAAGAGGACTAGCAATCTCAGTCTATAGCACAATAAAATAAAATGTTAACCCACTACTTCACCAAGAGCTTACACTATTCAGGTTAAAAATGCAGAGAGCTTGAACGGATACCAGTGTTGGAGAAATTGTGGTAAAGAGGAGATTTTATGCATATATGGTGAACATGTTGTGTTGCCAGGCCTGCTGAAGGGGTGAGGGTGGGGGAAGGAGGTACCCTGGTGCAGAGCAACTCAAAGGGGCCCGGAGCTCCCGGTTGTCTTCGTTGCTATTGCATCTGCGGCAGTGCCCAGAGACTTGGGCTCTTTAAATCACTGCTGGAACATTGCACCATACACTCCTTGCGGCTCTGAGGCCTGGGAGAAGAGGCACACCACCCAGTGGGAGGGAAGGAGAGCTGGTTGCTCCAGCCCCACCCCTTCTAACCAAGGCTCCGCCCTTCCTCCCAAGGCCCCACCCCTTCCTGGAGCCATGGAGCCAGACCTCCCCAACCTTACCCGTGTAGACTGTGGACTCCCCTGCCTGTCACTAAAGTGGTGGGATGGAATTTGGAACCAAATCTCACCGTTTCTTGGATATTTATCACCAAATGATCTTTTGGTAATCCTGGGGCTTCCTAACAGAAACAGTCACCCAAAAGGAAATGAAGAATTAATCCTTCATCTGTGAGTTGCGGTTTAGCTACTGACAGCCTACGACTGGAAAACGAAAAACTCGCCATCTCCAAAGGAATGGTTAAATCAAAACCCCACAAGAAGGAGTTGTGGGGGGGAAAAAAATAACATACCAATTATGTACCCAGCAAAATGGAGCAGGCAGGTATTCAGAGACTTGTTTTTATTCAATATTCAGAAGAAGTGAAGTTACCTGTAAAAAGCTGAGTGCACCTGTCCAAGCTTTTTGAATTCTAACGCCTGACTTACGTGCCTTGTCAGTTAAATGTGTAATCGGAGATTTCACTCTGCTTAGCAAAATCACTGAAAACAGCTTGTCATGGGTATAATGGTGCTTACTCTGCTACCGCCTATTAAGCAGAGGTCTGATGGGCACATTCCTATATCACATCTCTTTTGTTTCTGATATTTACATGGCTTGGATTTGTGAATCTCTTGATACTTCCTAAATGAGGTTGGGCCGGGTAGGAGGCTTCCAAACACTTTAAGACCCTGCTTTCGTGTGATTATCATACCTTTGCCCCTTTGGGCGGAATTTTACATACCATCTCTCTGCATATCTGAAAATGTTCAGCCAAAATGGGATAGCCATTTCCTAGAACAAGTCTAAGGGGGAATACATTGTTTTGCCCACATTCAAAATATATGGCAGCCTTTTCTTTTTGAGAACACTAATACACCCACGCTTTACGAGAAGGTCTTGAAATGTGGCAGGGATGCGGTCAGTGTTCCCTCTCAGCTTTCCCATATATGTGCAGAATAAATATTGTTATATGCACCAAGGTATGTGCAGATGTGCACCACTAGTATAAACACATGCTGCTGGCTCTGGGCACTGTGGGCGCTCTGCTAATCAGCTGGGTGGCATCTGAACCTCTCTTGGGTGCCCGCACAAATGCCCAGCTTATAGGGAACACTGGATGTGGTCTCTGCCAGGCCTGACTCTATTAGGAACGTAAGAGTTTGACCATTTAACCGTTTAACTGATAACCGTCAGCTTATCTGCCTGTAGAATGTTGTTTTGCACCTTTGTGTGCATGTCTTTTATGATACAGTCTGAGTGCTTAACCTTCCACTTTAGACTCTCCTGATTTCATCAAAGAGGGATAGTTTAGCACATGAGCTTAGTGGTATGTGAGCAATTTAGGTTCCTGACATATACGCAGCAGAAAGGACATTTGGGACTCTAATCTTGGCTGAACTTTTAAAGAAAAGCCAGCCTGGTGAAACTGTTTTCCAAGTATTTCTGCCAAATTAAGTAATATAGTAATAGTGCCATGATGGGCACATCAAATGCCACCTGCCCACATAAATGACTTAGAAAAATGTTAATGGGGCAAGTGACTTCCAAAGCAAAAAATCTTATTGGGAAGAAAATTTAACTCTTTTCTGCTACAGATCTAGGAGCGATGCTGTCTTAGAAATCCTGGAGAGCATATTCTCAGTATCTGTGTGTTAATATCTTCCCTTCTACCTCTGCTACTTCATCGACTTTGTTTGCTAGTGCAATGGTGTTCTGTGTGGAAGTCCATGTTATATATCACTTTATCTCTCTGGCCTATGTTCACGAAAGCATTTTAGTGCGTGCTTAACTTTAACCATACGCTGAGATCCCTTTTTGAAGCCAGGAGTTTCACGCAAAAGCTAAAGGTGAGAACTTGTTTTCCTGATTTTTTTTTTTTTTTTTGCTTTCTTTTTCCTCTCACCTGTTGTTCATCTTGTTTGTTCAGAATATAAGCTCTCTAGGGCTGGAATTGTCACTCACTATGGGCACGCCTTCATCGATGTTCTGGCATTTGATTTAGCGGGTCTAGTATAGACCCGCTAAAGCAAACACTCAGTAATAGATCTGGGCTATGTGTAGGGGCCCTACAAATCCATGGCCCCTTTTTGGTCAATGTGACAGTCATAGAATTTTAAAAAAATTGTAAATGTCTGTCCTCCAGCTCAGAAGGCAACACAGAAGTAAGGGTTGCAATATCATGACCTCCCTTAAAAAATAACCTGATGATACCCCTGCAACTCCCTTTTGGGTCAGGACCCACAATTTGAGAAATGCTGGTCTCCCCCATGAAATCTGCCTGTGGTTAGACTAAAAGCACCCCCCCAAAAAAATGAGATTTCATGGGCAAGACCAGATTTCATGGTCTTCAACGTGTTCAATCTGGTAGGGCTCTAACTGTCTCTGGACAGCACCTAGCAGAAGGGAACTCTGAGCTCGCTAGGCACTACAGTAGAACAAAGCATTATTATAGAATAAAGAAATTATTATTATTATTTATCGCTACTGATAAAAAGAACGAAGTGCTTTGGCTTGGTGCAACATCTCAAAAGTGTCAGAAGGTGGCAGTGGTTCAAAACATTCCTCTGGTGTGGCTAGAGAGCTTTTGGTTTGCTTGAGGATTCTTCAGTAACATATTGGGGTTTTCGCAAAGGTTAAATGGCGTGAGCATCCGGTGAAAGGGGAACTTGGGAGAGGTGGAATATAAAATCCAAACAGTACCGTGCCTGCTAGTGAGACTCGTTACACAATCGGTCAAGCTAGTTGTTGTGGCTCTCAACAGGAGGAGGAGTTTGGGTTGTTATTTCCCCCTTCCCCCCCAAGTTTATATACAATATTGTCTGGCACATTTCACAGTGGACTCCCATTACATGGGGCAGAAAGAGCCAGACTTTCAAAATGCCCAGACACAAATACCGTGTCCAAAGTGACCTACAAACTCAGCAACATTAGGAAATACTTTTTTCTGACTTGGCTAATTATTCTTGATAACAGTATCCAAATGTCCTCTAAGAAACACAGATTGTCTCCTCCACCATGGCCTGCTCTAATCTGCTTTTCCCAAATGCATCCCAAATCCCTGCTTTTTTAGTTTTTTATTGTATTTAAAGAGCATCCGGTTCTCGTCTCGTGTTTGAGAGCTGCTACGGCACTTGCTGCTCACCCGAAGCAACAAGGGAAGCCAAGTCTCTTTGGCAGCTTTCCCTTTCAACACTCAAGGATGTAGAACAATAGCTAGAGCTTAGTGCATATCTTCATCAGCAAGTCCATCTCTGACTTGAGGGCCTCTCTAAACCATCTGGACCTATTTTCCAAATTGCCCACATATGAAAACCACTAGATGCAAGGAGGGTTTGGCTCTCGATTCCTCATTTTAATGTGCAGCCTGGGCATACCACACCATGGTCGTTCTGCAACAGAACACAATAAATTGGAGGAAAACAGCATGAAAACAGTCATTTCAGAGTGGAGGCTTGAATTCATCCGCAAGGTCGCTCTGCCAAGCATCCAACAGAAGCAAATGATGACAGAGGAATTTTATCTCAGGATTTTAATTTTTTTTTAAAAGCACTTTGGTACACTTCCTTTCAGCGATGGTTAGTGGGGGCAGGGTGTTTCTGAATGAAGGAGGTAAGAAAACAAGTCAACCACTAGCGTTCCTAAATCCTTTATGTGCTTCTGAAATTTTTCGGCTCTCATGCATACTCCGAAATAGCTACCCCGCGTCTTATCAAGCGGCCTGTCATTTTGAAGTCTTTTTCAAAATAACGGGTGTGCTGTTTCAGCCTCCCTGTAACACTCGTTCCACGAGGGTTAAGGGATGTCTTGAAATAGTGCGTTATTTCAAAATTTGGCACTGTGTAGATGCACCAAATTTCAAAATAAGCTATTTCGAAATAGAATTGAAATAAGACACGCAATTTGCAGAGTGCAAATTGTGTATCTGATTTTGAGTTTAGGGTGCTGTGTAGATGCACCCTAATAAGAACAAAAGAATGGCCATACTGGGTCAGACCAAAGGTCCATCCAGCCCAGTACCCTGTCTGCTGACAGTGGCCAATGCCAGGTGTTCAGGGTGTGTCTACAACACATGCTGGTTCTTGATTTAAACTGGTGAGAGAGGAGACTCGGGACCAATATTTGATAGCCCAGAATATGAATGCAAGTGTGCTAACTCTTCTCGTTTTAACGCAAGTCATGGAATATTTGCTATTTTTCATAAAGCCCCCAACTCCCTGAGTCATGTGATTATTTTGAGCTCCTCAGTTTTCATTCTAAAAAAGGCAAATCTACACACAACTTTTTGTACTGTTACATCAGTTTCCAAACTAAAGGAATACAACCCTCTTGTACAAATGTAGTAATCAAGGTCTTAGTATTGTTATAGCAGAGTCCCCTTATTTTATTTAATAAAGCACTTTTATAACCATTTTTGTAGTGCCATAGCTCATCTGAGGAAGTGGGTTTTACCCACGAAAGCTCACGATACTCTCTATTTTTGTGAGTCTCTAAGGCACCACAGGACAGCTCGTTGTTTTTGAAGTATAGGTTTAGAAAAATGTAAATGCACATTTGAAATGAGCTACATATAAACATTTTGCAATTGTGCTGCCTTTAAATTACAGCCATTTCTAAAGCAATACAGTTCTAAGTCCTAAGACTGTGCGTAGAGACACCCAAAGTTTTTGTGGGGAAAGGGTGGAAAACATGAATGCTAAAGATTCGAAAAACCAAAAGGCGTCGTGGAAAGAACCTGACACTCATTATCAAAATCGTGATTTTTAAACCAAACTCATGATTTGTGGTGGGCAAGAGGGGGACCTGATTCATAAGCTTTGGATCACATAGGTTTGGGAGAGTAACAGAATATCTGTGTACATTTAAAAATCAAGAATTGGTATCAGCACTAGGTTACTGCCCATTGGAGTCACCCTACTGTAAAACTGAAGTGAGGAAAAGGCAAAACAATACAGAAAAGTGGATGGAAAGAAATTGCCTGGTAACATCTGAGTGCAGGCACTTTGAAGAGTCTACCTCGGTCTGTCTGTTGTGCAGGCACTACCAAAGGGTCTACTCGCAACCATCTACCTCGGTCTGTCTGTTGTAGCACCAGACTTTGGGGAGACCACCAAACATTGGCAGGTGTCACAAGCAAAAGAGGAGAAACGTTTACAATGATTGTGTCATGAAACAGGTCTCCAATTTTTTTACGGCTAAACACAATATTTTATACAAGGCTTAGTGCCAAGTGGTTTTATGCCGATTCATTTTTAAAAGCAAACCAGTTTCCCTCTAATTATAGCCCCTTTATTGAGAATTCTTCTTGATAGCGAAATAGCATCTCCTGTTAAGGTCTGAAGGAAAAACTCGAATAGGAAGGTAAACAGCAGGGGAAATTACTTTGGCTATCGGTTACTGTGGGGTTTCGCTTCCCTCAGTAAGCTATTGACTACGCGGCCTGCTTTATTCACCCTAAAAAAAATGGCGTAAGGTACTGGATGCAGACCAGAGGCTACATTCTGCTCTAATTAAACTGGTGTATAGCCTGAGGGGGGTCTGTAGGTCTCCTCCAGATTTACAGCAGATGAATGAAAAAGGTTAGGGGCTGTGTTTGTGTTTCTACCAGCTCTGCTTTTTTTTCCCCCATCAGAACAACCTGATGCAACCATCCCATTCTGTCATGGAGTGGGAGAAACCCCACAACACCTTGTTCGCATTGTGAAATAATTGACACCTGGCCACCATTTTGGACCAGAAATGGTGTCCTGTAAACCGTCAACTGTGAGCTGACTTGGCTTGGTGCTGCCCTGTGGCATAAAATGAAGTTAAACAGCTTTTCCGACATTATGGCTACGTCTAGACTGCATCCCTCTATTGACAGAGGGATGCAAATCAAGCACTTTGAAAGTGCAAATGAAGCCGGGATTTAAATATACCGCATTTCATTTGCATAAACATGGCTGCCGCTTTTTTCGAAATGGAGCTTTTTTAAAAAAAAACGGTAGTCTAGACATGGATCTTGTTTTGGTCAAATAAAAGCATTATTTTTAACTTTATTTTTTGGAAATATTTTAATTGTTTCATTTTGGATGTGGCAAAACAAACTGACTTTTCACTTAAGAAGGATGTTTTGGTTCAGAATTTTCCCTCAGTTTAAAAAAATAAACATTTTCAAAACTGTGAGAAAACACTACACGAATGAATGGCACTCTTTTGACGTTCAAAAAAAATTTCAGTGTTTCAATTCAGCCAGTTAATCAAAACCATGTTTTTTTTGTCTCTTCCCCCTATCTCCCACCTCACAATTCTACTCATAATTTCTTTGGGCTCCTTTTAAAAATCCCAGTTTAAATTTAGATTCTGAGTATGATTTCTCAAGGCAAGATTTTCAATGTATTTAGGCACTCACAGAAGTCATTAGTCATCTAGTGTGATTTTCAAAAGCACTTAAGCAGATTTGGTCCCCAAATCTTATTAATTTCAATAAGACTTAGGCCATTTCTTCACTAGGGAGAAGATTGATGCCACTGTGATTGATCTTTCAGAGTTTGATTTAGTAGGTCTTGTAAAGACATGCTAAATCAAACTCAGAGGGTGCCACCATCGGCAGCTGGTACTTCTGCTCCTGTAAGAAGTAAGGAAAACCAACAGGAGTGTTTGCTCCCATCAGCCACCAGCTGTGGGAACAGCGGGGAAACTTGAATTAAGATACATTGACTCCAGCTAATTAATTAACATAACTGGAGTTGCATATCTTAATTTGATTTTTCTCTTTAGTGTAGACCCGGTCTTAGGCAAAAGATACAAGATGGTGGTTTGTTACTGCCCCCTGTGATGTAGCTAACTACCCACCTTGTACCTGGTGGTTCCATCCAAGTATCTCTATCCATCATGCAGTCATCCTGACCTCATCGTTAAGATGGGCCACCGTGTTTCTGCTGTCCTTTGAGGAACTTGTTGCTATTAAGGTGTTTTGGTACCTTCTAGAATGTTTTGGCATGCATGGCCTGAGGAACGTAGCGCTGCTTAGGAATGTGTGTTTCTGCAAGATCAGCCCTGTTCTTCCCAGGCTCCGTGATCAGAGCCTGCCTAGCTCACAGCTTGACTTTGCCTTATATCCTCAAAGCTTTGACCACTACTCTAGCCCTGGCTTTAGGCCTCTGATACAAAGGCTTATGTTTCAGGCCCTCTTCATACTACAGCCACTGGATGCCTGGCTGCATCTTTAGGAGCCTAAAATACATTGGCTGTCAATGAGCTGCAGTGCCTAAATCCCTTTAGAAAATAAGACATAGGTATTGCAAAATCTAAATTCCTTTAGACCTCTGGGCCTTCAGCAAGAATGACTTCTCTTTCCAATATAGTTAGCTCACAAGGAGGGGCAGTTTGGCATCAATATGAGGCAAGCTGAGAGGGGGAAAAAATGCTTTCCCAATGCTTTGTTAGAGGAAGCCATGCCAAATGCAGATTTCACACTCCGAGGGTAAAAGCTTTGCTTTTGCACCTCACCAGCAGCGCTGTAGAAAAGACTCGGGCGAGCTCTCTCATTACTGAAAATAAAAGGAGGGGAGGGAGTCTGTGTGGAGAGGGAAGTCTCTCTGGGTGTCTCTTTTTTTCTTCTTCTTCCCTTCTGTTCTCGCGGCTTTGTGTTATACAATGGGTCATATTTTGCCTGTGGCAATTTCTTTTAATAACGGCCATTCTTCTTTCCCATTGTGCTGATGCCATGAGCAAATTAGAGGAAATCAAAGGCGATCTTCATTATTGTTTGTTGTCGGGGGCGGTGGGGGGAAGGTTGAACGGTTGCTTTATTTTACAGGAACGTTTCATTACATAAGTAATGAGCACAGCATATGCTGCATAAACAACTCGATGAACTTCCGTTCACTTTGGACTGGATCATGTCTGGCCCTTAGGTGGAGGGGCAGGGTGGTACATGGCACGAGGGGTTTCAGTCTCCATGCTAAGGCCGGGCAGCATTGCAGCTGCTGTGTTGGGGAAATCCCTACACTGCCTCCATCTCCATCTCCATTTCGGAGGAGTGGGATTGCTGGGCAGAGAGGTGGCATCACATAAAATTAAAGAATCCTAGAACACCAGAACTGGAAGGAACCTCGAGAGGTCATCAAGTGCAGTCCCCTGCCCTCACGGCAGGGCTAAGCACCATCTAGACCAGTGTTTCTTACACTTTTTAAGACAGAGGAACACCAAACAATACTTTTTTTTTTATGAGGAACAGCAAGGATTTTTTGTTGAGCAAACAAAAAAAGGGTGGAGGTGGAGTTATTGAGCAAAAAAAAAAAAAAAAAAGGTTGCATGCCCCTTTAAGGGTGGGCCATTTTGAGCTCTGTTCTCCACAGCACACCTCCGACTGCCTCACAGCACACCAGTGTACCATGGAACACAGTTTAAGAAACACTGATCTAGACCATCCCTGATAGATGTCTATCTAACCTGCTCTTAAATATCTCCAGTGGTGGAGATTCCACAACCTCCCCAGGCAACTTATTCCAGTGTTTAACCACCCTGACAGTTAGGAAGTTTTTCCTAATGTCCAACCTAAACCTCCCTTGCTGCAGTTTAAGCCCATTGCTTCGTGTCCTACCATGCCTTAGCTATTTACCTTCTAACCTAATCTTATGGGGGTGGGGGGAAATGTGTGTCTGTATAAATAAAATGCCCAACAAATTCCTGTATATGCTTTGAAATAGAAGCTTACTTGTCATTTAGCATGTAAGTGTATATATTATGCAAACCCAGTGTCCCTACTGCTTAAATTGCAGCAAGGGAGGTTTAGGTTGGACATTAGGAAAAACGTCCTAACTGTCAGGGTGCTGAAACGCTGGAATCAATTGCCTGGGGAGGTTGTGGAATCTCTGTCATTGGCAATATTTAAGAGCAGGTTAGACAGACATCTAGAGGGGTGATCTAGATGGCGCTTGGTCCTGCCGTGAGGGCAGGGGACTGGACTTGAAGTGCTCTCAAGGATCTAGGATTGTATAAGTCCAGTATTCTATCTTCTGACTGGCTGATGTCAGATGCTTTGGAGGGAATGAACAGAACAGGTCAATTTATCAGGCAAACCATGCACAGTTGTCCGGTTCCAACTTCTGGCAGTCAGAGGCTATGGACACCTAAAGTGTGGGGTAGCATCCCTGACCATCTTGGCTTCCATGAACTTAGCCAATTCTTTTTTGAACCTGTTTTAGTTTTGGGCTTCACAATGACCTCTGGAAGTGAGTTCCACAGGTTAACGATTTGTTGTGTGAAGAAGTACTTCCTTGTGTTTGTGGCATGCACCCCCTCCTCCAGATCTCAGAGCTGCATGGATCACAGTGCTCCAGATTGTGATTGAAAAGGCTCAGGGCTCCTGCCACCACCCTTTGAACCACCGGGCCCTGGGCAAACTGCCCCTTTTGCCTCCCCCTGGTCATCAGGCCTGGCCAGGGTAAAGAGATGCTAACTAGTAATGAGCCAATAAGTGATTTACAATAGGGTGAGAAGGCTCATTAAAGCATCCACTCTTTAGAAGTTCCCCGCTTGTTGATTCCTATGTCGTGTCCCTTGCTTCAAACACAAATAAATAAAGGAAAGAAAGAAATGTGATTGGTTTTTATTTGTTGAGGTTTATCTTTGGGAAAAAAATCAATCTCCGTGACATTTGAAAGAAAAGAATCCAACTCCAGGAGCAAATTAGCAACCCTCTAAACAGTTTCATCCAATCTAACATAGATTTCTTTCTTTTCCTCAATCTCTGTTAAACGAAGTTTCGAAATTGAGAAGGGGCGGAAAATCAATGTTTTCTGGAGTCTTCCTTGAAAATGTCTGACTATAATCAAACTATATATTAAGTAAGAAATGCGACCCAAAATCTAGCCTGTTTATTGTAAAGCGATGGTGATTTTATTTCTGGTCAATAGAATGTTAGTGTATGATAATTTAAGATGATTACATTGTGGTATGAATGATCATTTAAAACAGATTAAATTTCTGTATGAGGAAAAAACTATAAATTATGCTACCCTGAGAAATGAAGGAAAGTTAGTGAGAAATGTAACTGATCTGTTTATTTCAGATAACAAATCTGTGCATTAGGTTTGTTTATAAATAACACACATTCTCCAGCCTCATATATGAGACTACCTAGCTTTGCTAAAGGATTTCTTTTTTTTTTTTTTGCCACATCGCTTTACTTGGCTTCTCAAGTCATTCTCAGCACTCAGCGAGCCTGGTTCAAAGCCACTGGGGGGAACCGGAAACTTTCTGTTGACTTCCATGGGGTTTGCATCGCGGCCTAAAAATGTAGAAATGGAAGAAGAATAATGAATAGTGATAAAAGCTCTTCTGATTGTCCAGCTTCTGATGGAGAGAGTGTGAATACTTTATGAGGTGATGAACAGGTAAAATTCCAACCTTCACTCAAACCTTGTGTCCGTGTTTCTAAGAACAGAATATTAATATAAATCTTAGCTCTCAAGGTAGAACTATGATGCACTACAAAAACCCTTCATGAGCATGGAAAGATGAAACTACAAGTATCTGCAGCAACCTGAGGTTAAAAAAAAATACCTGAGAAAATGGGGAATGTTTTCAGATCTGATTACCCAAAGTGGATTTACGAGCCCAAGTTGAAGCTTCTACGGTCAGCGGTCAAAACCACAACCAGATGGTAATAATCTTTTAAAGAAACGTGCATTTTATCTTGGTGACATTCCCTTACAAGGAAATGGCGCTGGATTAACATAGGCAAGACATGTGACTGTGAATGAATCAGTTCTTGGAGAAAATACGTTTGCCAATGGGCATCATTGTCCACAGAACCTACGTGATTTAGGAACCTATACCTTATTGCAAGTCAAAGGGATTTTGCCTCCTGGCTGTCATTTTTGCAGTGCAATTTAGGGTTTCTCTGTGTGAGGTAGAAATTACACCAAGATAATATGCACTGCTAAAGCACCCTCACATGCTGTGCATTAATTGGTCCATGTAGACCTTGCCGGTGCGAACTAAAGTTTCTCTCGTATCCTCTAACATCGTGCAGTTGCAAACAGCACAAAGTTAAGGTGTGGTAAGGAACTTTTTAGTCCACACTCGTTGGGTAGGCACAAACCAATTCATGTGCAACACGTTTAGCGCCCTTTAGAAATCACACTCCCATAGTGCAGATTGCAGCATTGTCTGTGCTCCTAAATCACCTGGGAATCCTCTTCAAAAGCACCTCATATGTTTAGCTAGAGAATGAAAGTCACCTGTTATGGCTACACTTTATATTAGGGGCTCATTCACAAATCTATTAATTCTTCACTAACCCGTTATAGACTGTTTTAATACATGGGTATTCAAGGGTTATTCTGCCAATTGCTACCGCTGGCCACATCAGCCAATGGGTTTATAACTACTGCTGGTAGAAATTGACGGGTGGTGCTGGTGATTTCGTGTTTTGCTGAATATGCTCTCTGATCACAATCAAAATGTACTTGAGGCCTGTCAGTTCTGACCACTTTTTTTTTTTTTTTTTTTTACAGGAATCTCTCTAAGGTCCAGGGTGGACTCTCAGGTCATTTTCAAAGAGACAGAGACCAACCTGAATCAAAGCCGGACCCATCCAATCTGAAGAGGAGATGGGCAATTTCCACGCGTCTCACCATATCTACTGTTTTATATCGATCTTCAGCTTCTGGAGTCCTAGGATAGGGTGATAATCACAGCTTGTATTACCTTGAAGCATGCTGTCAGTCCTCATGGCTGAGCCACCAGGAGGCAGATACAAAGAATCCAACTCTTCCTAGTGGTTTCCCTGGCATGGCTTGGTAGCCACCTCGTCCTGTGTGGGGCCCCGTTTGGAGTCTCACAATTGGCAGAGGAGACAGCAGAGTGAGTCAGAGCTGACCTGAGCTTGGAAAATATCCTCCCCATCTCTCTGCTTGTCTCATCAGCCCCCAGAATTTAATAGAAAATGGCTAGGCAGCTAGTCTGTTAATATCACTTAATATCTTACTCATCAATATTGTAGTGCTTTGTACTTTCCAATCTCCTGGTTCCATCTTTTGTCTTATATTTAGGACAGTCTACATGGTGGGGTAATGCCCATTATTGTGTTGCGCACTCACTGGACAGGGTAGACCTTGGTAGTGCACTTGAACATGGTGATGTTTGAAACAATTCAAGTACCCTATTGAACCTTTAGGGTGTGTCTAGACTACAGGGTTTTGTCGACAAAACTATACCTGCGTCTATACTACCGCCAAGTTCTGTCGACATAAGGTCGACAGAACTCAGCAGTTTTGTCGACGGCGGTAAACCTCATTCTACGAGGAATAATGCCTTTGGTCGACAGAGTTCTGTCGACCAAAGGTGCTATTGCATCTACACTGTCCTTTGCATCTACACTCTCATGTCGACAAAGCGGCTTGCTTTGTCGACAGAACTGGATGTAGTCTAGACGTTCTTTGTCAACAGAAGCTTTGTCGACAGTATCTGTCGACAAAAGCCTGTAGTCTAGACGTACTCTTAGTGTGCATCAAAAGGGTCCTCATGGACCAATTAATGTGAAACACATTTATGCATTTTAGAAATCACACCTCTGTAGAGTCTATTACCCCACTGTGAAGACACCCTTAGGCTATGTCTACACGACAAAGTTATTTCGAAATAAGTTATTTCAAAATAAAACTCCCAAAATAACTATTTTGAAAAAGCACATCCACGCTACAAAGAAGCCTTGAAATGAGTCCGAGGCATGCTCCCTTAATGTGAATGCACTATCTCGACTCAAAGCCCCACAAAGCACTGGGGAGTCATTACATTGAACGACTCTGGGGAGTCGTTATTTCAAACTAACAGCAGCCGAGTGGCCACCCTACCCCTATTTCAAAATAGCAGTTTCGAAATAGGCGTTATTCCTCATAGAATGCGGGGTTATTATTTCAAAATAGCAAGCCCATTATTTCAAAATCATTTCAAAATAACAGGCTTGCTGTGTGGATGCTCACCTTGTAATTTCGAAATAACTCTGTAGTGTAGACATGCCCTTACTATTTTAAGCTTTTACAACCACCTTTTGTTCTGTGTTTGCATAGCACTCAATGTAATGGGGGTCCCTAGCCCACCACTGGGACACTACTGCAATGCAAATAGATAATAATGTAGAACTTTGTAAGTTTTTTTTTAAACTCCTATAGAGTTTCATTCCCTATTCAACACTATGGATTTTATTCTGCTTTCTATAGAAACCCAAAACATTCTATACAATTAATTTTATCCCTTCATTTTTTAAATTCTTTTATTAATGAAGCCTTATTAATAAGGACTCATTAATGTCCATAGGACTTCGCCATAAAGTTTTGGTTTAATGAGGAAGACTCTACTTTGTAATATCTCCTCACCCAGTCTATGGGAGTCTAAACAGAATCGTTGAGATAACCATCAGCTATCAGCATATGAAAAGGAATTGGTGAATTTGGGCAGGAAATGGAAAAGTTATTTCTGTTTTTAACAAGGCTGAGGTGTGTTTCGTGACATGCTGCTGAATCATGTAAGTGGCTTCCAGTCATGCATACAGGGGCAGCGTTAATTCTACATACACGTTAATTCTGCACTTGACAGGAGACCTCGCCAAGCTGGTTGTCATGTGTTAAAGTGAGTTGCAGCAAGGGTAATCCATTATTTCTAATGGTGATAGTACCTTGAGGTGATGGGACACAAGGTTGGTCAGAAGTTACATGCTGTCAGCAGTGTATGGTTTCCTATTATCCCGTTCTGCATGGAGGGATCTGGAGGATGATGAAATATTGCTCCTCTCCTTTTTAAGACTAATTTTACAGTTCAGATGGAGCAATGAAATAGTCCATGGGGTGCTCGACGGAAGGTGGGCTTTTTGAGTGCATCAGGTACCTTTAAACAAATGCAGACGTTCAGTCTGAGACTGGTGGTAGAGTGGAGGCTCAAAAGGTTTGCAGGATGAGTTTGGACAATCAGCCAGGCGTTCAGATGCGTATGGGCTCCTCTGTACTTCTTGAAGGTGGTAGAACTTTTTTTCCATTGAATTTAATGAATTTGGATCAGGCTATATGGGCACATCTAAATAGACTTGCTTTCACTTAAGAAAGAAGATATGCAAATTTGCTTCTTTCGAAAGAGAAAGCAGTCTAGATGCGGTTCTTTAAAAAAACCCTTTTTCGAAAGAACCTTTCTTCCTAAAACAATGAGGTTTACACAGTTCTTTTGAAAAAGGTTTTTTTTCTCGAAAGAACCACGTCTAGACTACTTTCTTTTGTGAAAGGACCTCTGTCGAAAAAGCGATTGGAAGAAAATATGCAAATTCATGCCAAATTTGCATATCTTTTGAAAGTGAAAGCAAGTCTAGACGTGCCCGTATATGAACAGATGGGGTTTTGCCGCCTCAGTTTTTCCATATCCCAGTTCAGTGGCGGCCCGTCAATACAGGCGAATTAGGCGGTCACCTAGGGTGCCAAGATAAACGACTGTTGAGGGCTTTGGAGGCGGGGGTGCCGATCACGCGCTGGTCGCGTTTCGCCTAGGGTGCCAGTTGCTGGCAGCTTGTCTAGGGCCGCTCCTGTCCCATTCTTGGCTGACTCCCCCTCCATTTCACCTATTTAATTCACATTTTTTCTCTTTTTCCTTATACTCCTCTTTCCTTTCTTCCCAACCCCCCAATCTCTTCTTCTTCTTCTTCTTCTTCTTCTTCTTCTTCTTCTTCCCACGTACTGGTGGCTGAGCAACTTGGCCTTTGGCTATTGACATAATTTCACTCTTTAATAAAGTTTTCTTTTCAAAACCCTTTCTCCTCCAAGTCTCGTGATGCTGAGAAGAGGCCTTACTGTGTACCTTCCTCACCAGCCATCTCTCTCCCTCTCCCACCCCAAAGCAGAGCTTGGGACCATGCATCCCGAATACCCTCGTTGCGAGGTTTCCCCCTTCTGAAGTTGTCACTGTTCGTTTTCCATTATCTGCAACTGGAAGGAAATGTGATGCAGCCAGAGGAGAGGTTAGAGAATGGCATGTATGCTGATGACAATTGCTATCCCACTACCTTTCCAGCAGTACTCCAGATGTTGTGCGGGAAATGGTCGCCTTGTAATTATTGGCCTGTTTTACAGCAGCACTGAGCTGGTTGGAATTATTTTTGTCAAGAAAAAAAAGTAAGTGGATGAAAAATGGCTTTTCAACCAATCTTTTTCCCCATTTTAGTTACAATTCTCCATATTTTCATGAGAAGCTGAAAACCAAACACTCATTGATAATTGATTTGGCCAAAATCTCCACATTTTGTCTAACAATGAAAAATGTTTCAAGTTTTCATTTTTCATCGGAGGGCAGGGGCGATTATGGCATTTCAAAAAAAAAATCTGAAGGAAAATATGTGACATTTTTGACCACCTCTACAAAGTAGCCACCGAATTCAGAGAACCTGCTGTGTGTTCAGTACAGAATTCCTTGTGTCCTTCTGGAACAGACTTGTACATAAATGCATGAAGGAAAGACTCCTTATAGGAAAGATTTCCCCAAGGAGGGACAGATTGTATATGTGCATTAGTTACTTAAAATTATCCTCAGACACAGATTTAATAATGTGCCATTTTGATTAGTGAAGAGCCTTTTTCTTGGAGGAAACTTCAAAGCATTTTATATGGTTTTGTTCCAAGTTTCTGCACTGCTCTTTCCTCTTACTTTTGCCTCCTATTTGGTTCAGCGGTTGTGCTTTTTATTGCTTCTCATTTTTAATTAACTTTTCTCTCTTTTTCAAAAATCTGTCCTTTAATGTCTAAAACCTTCTTATGATGATGGTGACAGCCTCTAAAGAAGACATCAATTAAGCAATGCATCATAGGTGTGAAAGATCCTAGACAATTAAACCGACGCTGAAAACAAATTAAAATAAATAACATTGACAAGATAAAAGTCTTCACTATTGTAGCTTTGACAGAAGTGGCAAGTTAAATTGCCAACAAGGGATACACCTGTTATCAATGTGGAGAAACTTCATTTAGTCTCCTTTGTTGTGGCTAAACTGCATCCAAAGTCCAGGCTTTGAAGTTCCCACTACATGGGAAGTTTGAAGTATGATACGCAATTCCACTTACGTAAATTATATCGCTGGAGTTGACGTATCTTAAATCCCCGTCCACACAGCGAGAGGTTGACAGGAACAAATGTCCCGTTGGCTTCTGTTACTCCTCATGAGGAGTAGGAATATTGGCACTGAAGGGGATGCTCTTTGAGTTGGATCTAGCAGGTCTATACCTGCTAAATTGAACTCCAGTAGATCAACTCTGGACGCATCGATCTTCCGTGTAGTGTAGATGTGCCCTGACTGAGCCCAAGTCCCCCTTCTGTCTACACACAAATCAGTCTAACTCGAGTCAGCTGGTGCTAAAGGGACCCAGTTCCTAGACCAGTGCTAGGGGAGTGGATGAGAATCAAACCCTTCTGTGATTCAGGTTGAAGTCCTGCCATTTTGCAGTGTGGACTCAGATCTGCATCAGAAGGTCTATGTAGTGCAGCAGAGATACATTGGCATGGTTGAGAGATCCAAGTCAAAGTAACTGTAAACCCAGGTTTACAAAGCAGTATGGAGACTCAGACTTGGGCTTGGAAACAGACTCCCTGGCCTTCGTGTGCATTTTAAATATACCCTAATTTTAAACTGTTTATCAAATCATTATCTGGCTCCTTCCGGGAATTAGGAGAAACTAGTGCTCATTCACAACATCCCTTTCTTGTTTTAGTCTGAAAAGTTTAGGACCCACATTTGACCCAAAAGCAGTTACACAAGGAGGAAAATTGTGACTATTTCTATGTATCACATTCCTGAAGCTTTGCAGACTCATCTAGTTTATTAGCGCAAGATCATGTGGTTAGATTAATAGGAACAATTTAGGTTGATGATCGTACTTCATTGCTTTCATTAGAAGGGAGTTGTGGGTGCTGGAGCGCTTTTCATCTAGAGCAAACTAGGAAATTTTTTCCCCATTTGCTGACTTAATGGATGATTTGACTTAAAACTACATTCCACCGGAGTAGAGCACCCGGGAGATGCGTCGGGTTGTCATAATATATAAAGCTTCTTCCAGATCCACTGCACGCCGCTTTGCAGCGAACACTGTAGAGCTTGCAACGAAGAAAAAAAAAAGTCTTTTCTTGTCTCATTGCTCCCAGAATGATGCTTAAAAACTGGTGAATGAAATATTGAACAGGGATTCCAGAGTCGTGTTACATATTTGTTTTTCTCTAAGACACAGAGTGCAAAATGGCTACTTACAAAGTCACGTCAGATCAGCATTATGAATGCTCTTCATAGAAGATGGTGGGTGTTAATAATTTTTGGGTACAGGTAGAATCCTTTGGAAATAGGGAGGTGCATTTTCTGTGCAGTAGTAATCAATAAGGGTGCGTCTACACAGCACCCTAAACTCAAAATAAGATGTGCAATGTGCGCTATGCAAATTGTCTTATTTCAAATCTATTTCGAAATAGCTAATTTTGAAATTTGGCACATCTACACAGGGCCAAATTTAGAAATAATGTGCTGTTTTGAGACGTCCCTTAATCCTCGTGGAACAAGGGGTACCAGGATGCCGAAATAGCATGCCCGATATTTAGAAAAATATTTCAGAATTACGGGTGGCTTGTGTAGATGCAGGGCAGCTATTTCAGGAGACCTCCAGTATCCTGAAATAGCTGTACAGTATAGATGTACCCCCAAGAGATCCCAGCCTAGGAAGCAGCATATTCAGACAATTGGGTGGAATCCTAATCCTATTGAAATTAATAGGAGCCTTGCCATTAACTTCAGTGGGATCAGACACTGGGCCAAAATCTATCTATCTATCTATCCCCATACACCCCCTCTATCTATCTATCTATCCCCATACACCCCTCTATCTATCTAGCTATATCTATCTATCAACCTATCCCCATTCACCCCTCTCTCTATCTATCCCCATACACCCCCTGTATCTAGCTATCTAGCTATCTATCTATCATCTAATCCAGGAGCCCAAGACATACATACATTAAAGTCTCAGAGAGAGAGAGAGACTTTAATAGAACCAATGTGCAGTTAATTCAGCAGCCTGAAAACATAAAGCTGAGCACCCATTTTACCACTCACCTGTCCAAGGGAAGCACAATTTGCCCCCACATTTGCTAAAACCTACCAAATCCCCACTGAAGTCCATGAGTTCCACTGAATTCTAGCGCACAAGGTGCAAGTTCTTCGTAGCCTCTTAACAAACTAGCTCCCTGTGAAAGGAAGAAACTTTTCAGCAGAAAGCACAATGAAGATGAATTGTAAGTAGTGGGGAATTATGAAAGATTAACACCTTTATTACTAAGGGGGGTCTCACGGTGATAAGAAAAATATGACAAAGCTGTGGCTGATACATCAGCCATCAAAAAGCTGCATGGCCCTTTCTGATGTCTGAGTCAAAACCTGCATTGCGCCTTTTCCTTCCCTTCCTGCATTTTTTATTAGTCTTAACGTGTGCTGAACATCTGGTCACATGATCACACAATATAAATCCACATGCACATTTGCAACACAATCTTTTTAAAAAAATTGCATTTGTTGCATGCTGCAGGTGTCATTTTAAAGCCATTTAAAGTAGGAGATTGAGTTCTGCCTCAGAATGAGTCCAGTAATATGCAGAAATAACTATGTTCCACGCAGAACCATAAAAAGCCACTGATTTGCTACTCTCAACATACACAGACCTTCCCAAAAGGGACAGCAGCAATAGGATATATGCAGATTTAACCTTTATACGAGGCAGCAAGGAAACAGTATAATTTGCATTTCATCTTTCTAACTAACAACCATTCTACATATTGAACTTTTAGATCCATTCACTTGAGGTAATGGAGAAATTAATAGCAGTAGTAGGTTGTTATCCTCCCTCTAACGCTGGTCCACATGGAAGATGAGACACATGCTCCTTGCCAGAGGATTCCACAGGTAATTGCTGACACAGTGCAATGGTGGAACATAGAAATCTTAAGGTCCATTTAAGGCTCTGGAGAAGAGTGTATTCCAATAGCTGCAGAACCTTCTGCTGCTCTTTCTTCCTAATCTATTTCTTCTCCCCACCCAAATTCTTGTCCCAGTCTTCACCCTCCCAGGAGATGCACCCCAGTTACAATCTCCTTGGCCAGCCAGTCATAGTCTCCCTGTTCAAGTCTTAATTTTCTCTCCACCCTGGCTCTCAGTCCAGGTCTCCCTCCCCAGGTTCCTCATTCCAAACTTCTCCCCTTCTCCCACGTTATTTATCCCCATCTGGGACAAAGAGCGAGGTGGGAGACAGACAGAGACAACAGCCCTGTGTGGAGAGACTAACCCTGCAAGCAGAGGGGAATGACTGAAATTGGGTGAGGAGCCTGGGCTAATCACAGGTCTCCATCCCTCAACAGCTCCTCATCCAATCTGTCTTCCCACCTGTGGGTTCGTGGACTGCCACTTCTCCTAGTCATAGAATCATAGAACCCTAGGGCTGGCAGAGACCTCAGGAGTCATCGAGTCCAACCCCCTGTCCAAAGCAGGATCAACCCCAACTCAATCAGCCCAGCCAGGGCATTGTCAGGCCAGGACTTAAACATCTCTAGGGATGGAGATTCCACCACCTCCCTAGGGAACCCAACCCAGTGCTTCCCCACCCTCCTAGGGAAATAGTTTCTCCTAATATCCAACCTAGACCTTCCCCTGCTGTAACTTAACTGCAACTTGGTCAAGCCGCTTCAAAAAGCTGCCAGACGACTGAGACAATCTTCAAAGTTGTTTGGTGGTGTTCCCTTAAAGGCTCTTCAGAGTCAGCTACTAGGTGACTCTCTCACACCACCTCCTCCTTTCTGTTTGTAGCTCAGGCAAATTGCTGCAAAGAACTCCAGCTCAATAACACGCATTAATAAATAATTATAGAGCAGCTGGAGAGTTAGCACAGAATTGTTATTTGGGCAACCTATAATAGCTGTAGTGTGTATCTAGTTGAGTGTGGGTAGACGTATATGTAGGGAACAGCGACATTTGTTTCTAACAGCATGAGCCTTTTGTTCTCGTTTTGCTCACCTGTCAGTTCCTTTTAATCATGCCATGGTTGCAGCTCTAACCTAATATGAGTTGGAGGCACAGCCAAATGCTTAATAATTTCAAAACTTCACTTCACCCACTGCAGAAATAGGCAATGTGAATGGTACTGAAGAAGACTCTTCTGACCTGGCCAGGTCTTCTAATAATGGCTGGACGTTTACCACCGGTTACCGTTGTAGGAAATTGTTAGGTGGCGTTTTTTGGATTATTTTGTTCTGTTTTGTTTTGGTCCTCGTCTCAGTATTTGCTTTTTATTTTTAAGTAGCCTAATGTCATTTTGAGAAAGAAAGGCAATGTCTAGACTGCAGGCTTCTTTTGGAAGAAACTTTTTTCGGAAGAGATCTTCCGGAAAAACTTCTTCCGAAAGACAGCATCCACACACAAAAGCACATCGAAAAAGCGATCTGCTTTTTCGAAAGATAGCGTCCACACTGAATGGACGCTTTCTCACATGTAAGCTGTGATTACTATGGACGGAATGGTCACCAGGGCACCTGTGCTTTTTCCTCGTTCCTCTTCTTTCGAAAGAACTCCCTCTTCCCCGTCCACACACGCCTTTTTCCGAAAGAGCTCTTTCAAAAAAAGGCTTCTTCCTCATAGAAAGAGGATTACCAACACTGGAAAAACCCCTCTGTTCTTTCAATTTACGTTTGGAAGAACGCAATTGCAGTGTGGACGTATCTCAGGTTTTGTTGGAAAAACGGCCTTTTTTCTGACAAAACTCTGTAGTGAAGAAAGAAAGAAAGAAACTGAAGCAGAAAAGTACGTGTCAGCCCAATTCTTTTTATATGAAGGCTCTTACCTGCAAAACAACCCCACTCCAATGTTAAAATAACTCCGAGGTGCTGATCAAAAGTAAGAAAAAAACAGGTTTGAGACGGTGCTTAGATCACCCTACTCTACATGCAAGGTCTCCAAATACATTAATGCTGGCAATATTGACTCCTGCTATAGCTAACTTTGAATTCCAGCTTCCTTTATTATTCCAGCATTGCTTCCCTCTTGTTCAGTTGACTTTAGCAGATAGTCTTGCAGGGCTAAAATATTACATGTTTAATCTCAGTCCAAGAATGTTTTGAAATAAAGAAAAAATGGGCGGGAATTTCAAAACAACTCCAAACTTGTTACAGGATATAGCCATATTTGCAAGGGGTTCAATGCTTAGTGAAAAAAATGAAAACAAATGGGCAGAATCTTCCAAAATCCCTCAGGGTCAGGTTGTGAATGGTGTTTCAGCCCCTAAAGGTGCAGACAGGCATCCAGTGACATTTTTTAAAGCACCTATGCACCTAATTCCCATTTGTGAACCTTAGTAGGTGGCATCTGCATCGTTAGACATCTAAATACCATTAAAAGTCTGGTCCTAAGTGACTGGGGTGAACAAATTTGTTTGACTTTTAATGAGATTTCCGGATGAGATTTTCCAAAGAACTTAAGTGACTTAGCAAGAGAATTGAGTGAATTTTGTTGACTGAAATTTTTAGAATTGAATAAATGCAGATTCGGGGACATTGGAACATTTCACAAATTTGTGTTGATTTTGCCAAAGTGTGTTTAAAAACACCAGCCATTAAAACCTTGAAAAAGTTGACGTTTCATATTGAGATCTGTTACGTGAAATGCGTGCATCTTTCCATCTGAAACTTTTTATTTCAAACTTTCCTTTAATTTTGAAACATTCCAAAATGCTCACAACCGAAGCAAAGTAGTCATCTATGGTCAAAAAAATGTTTAATTTGACTCACAATGACCCTTTTTATTTTACTTTTTCATTCGCCCATTTTTTAAACATAAATATTTTCCGTTCAACTTGATATTCCTTTTAAGTTTGCAGGGAGCTTCAAAATCCATTATTTGCTTGGCTCTACTTAACAGCACAAGTCCCACTGAAACTCACAGGACTTCTGCTTTCATGGCCTCTGTGTGCTTTAGAAAATTCCACCTAATTATGCCCAAGTGTCACTTTGAATTTCCAGTGGCGAGGTTTGATGTCCTGTTGAAGGAGACCACATCTGAAAACATCTAGGCATAGTTATCCATTAAATACAAATCCAGCTAAATCCCAATGTAACACACGTCTAAGCCCTATCATGAAAGTCCAGTTCCAGTGGGGCATTACAAATGACAGTCATAGCCCTATGTAAGTGTCAGGCGATTTCATTTCCAGCTGCCCCTGGGGAATCCAGCTCTGTAGAAATTCGGCTACTGTTTTCAATTGCAAAGAGCATTGCTTGCCTCACCCATGTTACATTTTCTTACCTCTCTCATTACAATAACGTAGGGAACGCAGCTTGCACAGCTGGACAGTGCTGATTGCTTCGGTAAGTCATTTCACATTGCAGACATATTCCATAATAGCTAATTACGCAAATAAAGCACACAAGTTCATAAAAGCCAGATTTATTGGTCGCTAAAAGAATGGAATTGTGCCTTGTGGGCAGCCCACGCTGGGTGCCGTGGGAGGAATCAGATGGGGAAAGCTGTCATCCCAAGCCAAACGAGGGTCCAATTGCTGTTTAACAACAATTCCTCCAATGATCGACCTGCTAACTCTCCCCACTGAAACCCCAATTCAGAACCATCTCTTTTGTCTCACTGCCCACCCCAATCTTGCCTGGCCTGTGAGCTCTTCCTTTGTGGCCCCGCCTCCGGTTTTGCTTATTAATATCCTACCAGCTCTGATTTGCTGGCCATGTGACCCTTCCGCCGACCCCAGCATTGCCTCCTAGGTAAGAGGTCAGACGTCGCCAGGGCCATGCAGGAAGGAGGAAATTGCAGAGTCTTTTAGTCACCCTAGCGCATCCAGACAGAAGCTTTGGCCTGTGCGTAGGTGCAGGGTAGGTGAACTAGCGTTTGTCCCGTTTTTCTCATTCCATGTCCATTTAACCTGAGGACATCTATAGCCAACCCTCAGCGAGTTGTGCGACCAGCGAATCAGGAAGGGTTGGTGGGACCATGACCGACTGTAGGGGAACGAGGCATCCATGTAGGACCTTGTCAACTGGGGCTCACATCTGGGGATCCCACGAAACAAGGGGGGTAGTCCCTGTGATGAGGAAATATTGATCCATCCAGCTCTCTGAAAAATGGCCTTTGAGACGTTAGCTTTACTTCCATCGCGGTGTAGAAGACCTTAGTGCAGTTGAGAGTCGGACCAGCAGATTCTCCAAGGAGCTCAGTTCCCATTTAGACATCAAAATGATGCGGGCAGATTTTCAAAAAGGTTTCGGCTTTAGCCCCTGGCTGCTGAATTCTTTGGGAAAATTGGGCCCCTCTTTTTTCTACAGCAGTTCCTCCCATCTCTCTGCACCCCATCTTTTGCTTTCCATTTTGTTTAAATTAGTTTAGCAGCTGTTTCTTCTCCCCAAAAAAATCAATTTAAGAATTCTGGTATTTCCCTTCAACCTTGGAACTTGCAGAATGCCAGGGTGTGTTAAATGGGAAAGTCCATTCTCTGAGGGTATGTCCACAGCAGCATTATGTCGAAATAGCTTAGTCCATGTCTACACAGCAGGTAGTTATTTCGAAATAATGTAGAAATACTTTCAGGCTGGAGGACTTCTTACTCCGACTCCCATAACCCTCATTGTACGAGGAGTAAGGGAAGTCGGAGAAAGCGTGATCTATTAGTGCTGTGTAGACACTCCAAAATTTGGAAATAAGCTATTTCGACTTCCACCACACAATTGACTTAGCTCAATTTACGTAGCTTGTTTTGAGTTAAGCCCTGCTGTGTAGACGCACCCTGACTGAACACATTTTCCAGCATGTGTTGGAAATAGCCGCATCCTCCCACGCACGAATATTAATCTGTGACTCCTTACGGCTTTTTCAGAAATACGTGTGATGCCAACATTCATGCCAAGAAACATTGCCTGCAGTTAGAATAGTTTTACATCCCATTGACATTTTCCTTTAAATTTCCAGGGGCAAATTAAAAAATAAATATAAAACTAAATAAAACCATTGGATGTGTAGTTTGCTTAGCAGGAATTTTTACATTTAGTTGCATAGCTTTCTAAGCCTGGCCAAAGCAACTGACGTCTCATATGGATTTGTTTAAGGAAACTCAGGGATCCACAGTTTGTAATTCAATAAATACTTCGGTCTGAGGTCATTTTCTCCACAACTGTACTTCACCAAGAGGAAAATTTTATTCAGAAAACGGCTTTAGAATGACAGAGATTTCCAAGAAGCCTTTTAAAATTTGTTTCCTCTCTATTAACTGCATTAGGGAAAGAAATAAGCTGGTGGCTACTGGCAAATTCACCCTCTTATACACCAAACAATTACTGAAGTATGAAAAATATACACAGAAATCATATTCCCTAAAGCTAGGGAGGATATTAGATTTGCCCACTTATAAGTAAGCCATCGACTAGCTTCTAGCTATACCACTTGTGAGTTATGCTATCTTCCAGGATGAAACTTATATTTTTTCCTAATGCAATATGATGTGTTCAATTTAAATCAAGATGTGCGTGATGAAAATACGGCCCCTGCTAAGTGACACAAATACTTAATGGGTTGCAGGGTTTTATTTTGAGTGTTATAAATGTAAAGGCAGTTAAGAAAGTCTTTCACTTTGTAAGGCTACAATTTCTTCGCCGTGGTAATAAGAAAATCAGATCCTTGCAAATCTCTCAGATGGGTGGCTCACATTCTACATCTGTCTGTTGTCGGATTTTGTTAAATATATTGGATTTTTTTTAAACGTTTAAATTCCTGATATAACACAGAATATTGAGCCAAGAAAATGGGACCTGATATGAAGACAATGGGAACCTTTTTATTGATATCGTTGGACATTGTGCCGAGGGGGTGAAATCAGTAAGCATGCGCTTAAGGGCTTTGCTGGAATGGGCCTTCGTTGGGAGTGTGACGGCTCGGCACCATTCCAGACAAGGCCCTGTGCTAGGAATGTGTTTCCGCTGCACTCCGCACATGAACAGTGGGCCAGGCATCAGATCTGAGTCATGCAGGAAGGAGCTGGAATGTTTGGTCTATTTAGTGGGACGTAGGAAAAGTGGGATGCAAATTAGTCATGGAAGGACCTGGACTTTCAAATGACCTGAGAGGAGATTTTAGTCAAACTGACATCAAGAAGTGGACATATCTCCTGGGAATGGTTCCACGGAATAATGTTGACTTGCTGGGACAGCGTCCTCCCTTCAGCTCCATCTCAAAGTCCCCAGGATTCCAAAGATCGATGAGGGCCTTCCAAGGGTTACTAGGCCATGGGCCGTTACCAGCTCCATTTCCTCCCACACCGCCGAGTGAGTCTCTGGGGAGTACATGATGGGGTCATATGAAGAAAACAAGAGGAGAAGGCTATTAAAGTTGCAACTTGAAGCCCTCGGGCACTTCCCTCCCTAGTGTGGGGAAGGAGGTGGGACTCCTATAGATCCTTTCCCCAGTCCCAGCTACCTTTGACCTATCCAATAAAAAATGGTTAGAGACAATCATTGCATCCCCACATCCCTGGATAAGCCAGTGCAGCCCTCTTTATGCACAAAGCAGTGCAGCTGGGCTGTAACATTGTCTCTATGTTTTGGATCTTATACAAAGCGTGCTTCAATTCCTTCTCTTATCCTGGAGTTCAAACATCCCCCATCCTGTTCCCTTCCAAGGGTAGAAAGTGAGAAACTGGCCCGCTCAGGTCTGCCTAGAGTTCTGCCACTATTTTTTCTTAATTCAGCAACTAGAACATACGAGCGTCCAGACTGGGTCAGACCAAAGGTCCATCTAGCCCAGATTCTGTTTGCCGAGATGCCCCAGAGGGAATAAACAGAACAGGGAATCATCAAGTGATTGTCCATTCCCAACTTCTGACAAACAGAGGCTAGGGACAGCATCCCTGCCCATCCTAGCTAATAGACATTGATGGACCTAACCTCCATGGATGTATCCAGCTCTTTTTGAACCCTGTTAAATTCCTGGCCTTCACAGCATCATCTCGCAAGGAGTTCCACAGGTTGACTGTGCATTGCGTCAGATCAAACTTTAAATGTATGCTTGTAGCCCTGGAATTTTGTAACTAATAAGTCAGTTATTTATAATGAATGTATGTTATAGCAAAAGGTTTGGATTAAACTTAAATACAAGATGTAGGCCTCAGACAGGCCAGGCAGCTTTCTTAACTTAGCTCCAGCTCTGTTTGATGTTAGCATATTGAAGTGAAGAGACGGAACATTATAATGCATAGTGATGTTAGTGTTAGGGGTACGTCTAGACTACATGCCTCTGGTGACAGAGGCATGTAGATTAGACTACCCAGCATAGGAAAATGAAGCGGCGATTTAAATAATCGCCGCTTCATTTAAATTTACATGGCTGCCGCGCTGAGCCGATTAGCTGTTTGTCGGCTCAGCGCGGTAGTCTGGATGCTCCGCGGTCGACGTCAAAGGCATTTGTCGACCTCCCAGGTATGCCTCCTGACTACCGTCCAACAGCTAATCAACTCAGCGTGGCAGCCATGTAAATTTAAATGAAGCGGCGATTATTTAAATTGCCGCTTCATTTTCCTATGCCGGGGTAGTCTAATCTACATGCCTCTGTCGCCAGAGGCATGTAGTCTAGACGTACCCTTAGATAAAGCCCTGTAATAGAGAGAAGGATGTTAGCATGTTGAAAGACCTGGTAAGCTTGTTAAAGTGACTAGAAGTACCCTTTTTGTTCCATGCTGCAATTCTGTAAATGTATTGTTTGTGTGAAGGAGGGTGCATCTAGACTGCAGGGTTTTTTTCAGAAAAACAGCCGTTTTTCCAATAAAACTTCATTTACATCCACATTGTTATTGAGTTCTTTCAAAAGAAAATAAAAAAAAATGCAGGTTTTCTAACATTGGTAAACCTCATTCTACGAGGAAGAATGCCTTTTCTGAAAGAGCTCTTTTGGAAAAAGGCGTGTGTGGATGTGGAAGAGGGAGATTTTTCGAAAGAAGAGGCCTCCAGGAAAAAAGCACAGGTGCCCTGGTGGCCACTCCATCCATAGTAATCACAGCTTAAATGCGAGAGAGTGTCGATTCAGTGTGGACGCTCTCTTTGAAAGAAGTTTTTTCAGAAGATCTCTTCTGAAAAAGCTTCTTTCCAAAGAAGGTTGCAGTCTGGTGTGTCTAGACTACAGGGTTTTTTCGAAAAAAGTGGCCTTTTTTGAAAAAACTTCCCCTGCGTCTAGACTACTGCCTTGTTCCTTCGAAAGTAAATTGAAAGAACGTGGCAGTTTTTTCGACCATGGAAAAACTCGTTTTACGAGGAAGAATGCCTTTTTTCGAAAGTGCTCTTTCAAAAAAAGCTGCTATGTAATGCAAACTGTGCTTTTTCGAAAGAGAGCATCCAGACTGCCTGGGTGCTCTCTTCAAAAAGCGGCTTGCTTTTTTGAAAGTACTGGTTGTCATCTAGATGCTCTTTTTCAAAAGAAGCTTTTTCGAAAGTATCTTTCGCAAAAGCCTCTTTCGAAAGAGGCTTGCAGTCTAGACGTAGCCTAGATGTACCCTGAGAGAGAGAATGTTTTAGGAGAGATAAGTGTGAAGGCCACTGCATGCTCAAATGGTCAGAGGAGGGGCCGGAGACTCAGAAGCACACTGAAGACTATCGGGGCAGATTGACAAACCCTGAAGTTAGTGGCAAGCACCTCTTGATAGGGAACTGAAAAGACGCTGGAAAGATAATACCCCCAAGGGGTCATTAGCATATGGATATTAAATGACTGAGAACAACTTCTTCCCGATAAGCATATGTTGTAGGACGATTGAATGTGATACTGAGTGATTAAGGCCTGACAAGGCAAAATGCATAGACTTGCAAGGAAGGAAAATCCTATCAAGGATGGGGTGCCTTGTATGGTTCTTCAGGTTCCCATCCTGCCAAGCGTCTGAACTGAGAAGAACCCAGCTCTTCCCTCGCACCCGACCTATCTGGCCAATAGGTTGGGCTGAGCAACAGACTGGTCACTATTCCATCAGCGGGGCGTATGTGTGTAAATGCATTTGCTACTGTCATGGCTCCTTACCAACTCTGTCACACTAAATGCAGGAGTGGGGGCCAGCAAAAGTACCCCAAAACCTTACCTACCAGGCTTTGGTATAAAACTTCCCCAAAATCTTAACAACCTAGATTTTGGGAATAAAATCTCTGCTGCCACCATCCAAATATTAATAAAGAAAATCAGGGGAGAGACTACTTGGGAAATCTCACCCCTAAAGTACAAACCAGGACACAACCATTAACCAATACCAGGTTAATAGAAAGAAAAGAGAAAACTTTTATTATCACCACACTATTCCTGTTGCAAGCATAATGATTAGATGGAAAAGTAACAAAATAATATACTCATGGAGAAACTCCATGGGCCTAGAACTTAGTTACAAAGGAAAGCCAACACATCAGATCCCATTTTCCAAACCATAAACAATAAAACCTCACGGGTCTATCTAAGCCTTATCCTACTTACAGACTGTGAAGAGTATTTTCTTAGAGGGAGACATCCTGTCCCCTTCAAAAGCTGGAGAGAGGGAAAAAAAACTACCCAGAGACAAAGGAGGGAAACCCAAAAATTCCTTTGTCCTAGTTTGAGATTCCTACCTACATTCCTATTAGCCAACTCTACCTGAGTTAGGTATAGTTAACCCCTTAGTCCCCAGGCTGCTGGCTAACCCTCATGAAGTGATTAAGGCCTGACAAGGCAAAATGCATAGATTTGCAAGGAAGGAAAATCCTATCAAGGATGGGGTGTCTTGTATGGTTCTTTGGGTTCCCATCCTGCCAAGAGGAGCATCAGTCTGAACTGACAAGAACCCAGCTCCTCCCTCGCACCCAACCTATCTGGCCAATAGGTTGCGCCGAGCAACATACTGGTCACTATTCCACCAGCTGGGCGTGTGTGTGTGTGTGTGTGTGTGTGTGTGTGTGTGTAAATGCATATGCTACTTTGTTATATTATCAATAAATGCGGCGTGTTGCCTTATCCCCCTGAAAAATGTCCCGTGTGCTTCTTTTAAGCATAACATGCTAGGCACTTGTCCATGTGATATCAAAGCCACCCAGGGGCTCACAGCAAAATGCAAAGCAGGGCCAAATAAGCACTAAAATGGAAGCACATAATGGCCCAGGAATCATAGGATGAAATTTGAAGGCATATTTTAAGCCTGAGATCAGAGTAGGTAACCACAGTGGTCCCTAAGGACTTTAAAAGATGGGAAAATGATCCATCTATCCCTTTTCTCTTGCTGCAGTTTGGCACCAGTTAACTTTTTGCCTTCAAAGAGGGTAGGCTCAGAACAATTTGGTTTTATATCAGGTGAATCAAAAAGCAATCTTTGCTCTTTTCTTTTTAAATGACAAATTCCATTCAAAGTTTTTGGGGTCCATGTGCCTGGCTGCCATAGCTTGTGTTGGGCAGAAATGGGAGGAAGAATAGATATTTGATCACAAATTCAATGCAGGGCTTTTTAAACCCATGAGAAAATGAAATCTCTTTATAATGTTACTAGAAGATTTACCTGGCATTGCTCGGGTCCTTCGTGGCAAGGAGCTGGTGGTGTGTGGGGGTGTGTGTGTGCAGGAGTCAGAGCAGGGCCTTGGGAATACGGGAGGAGGGCAGGGCAGGAGGCTGGGGGTGTGTGGGGCAGTACAAGAAGGAGGTTTGGAGTGTGAGGAGGGGCTCAAGGGGGGGAGCATCTGGCAAGTTTTCTCTCTCCCCTGGCCAGCAGAGCCTTCTCTCCTCACCCAGACTCCCCAGCTGGCAGGGGCCTCCCCTCTCCCCCCAGCTTGGCCAGCTAGCAAGGGGCTTCTGTCTCCCCCCAGCAACCAGGGGCCTTCCCAGCCACTAAGGGCCTTTTCTTCCCCCACCAAGTGCTGCAACCAAGGTCTGGGTGGGGGGTGGGAGTGGGCTTGGGTCAGGGAGGCTACTTACCCGGTCTGGTGGCAGGCAAGATGGCCGAGCCCCAGCCCTGCTGGCCACTGCCTTGGTGATGCGGCTGGCCCCTCCCCCACCCTCTGCCCCCCGCCATGGTCTTTCTGTAGTATAGCTCTCCCCTGCACCCGCTGCCCCCAGTGGTGACCGTGAGTATCGCACCCATTTGCTCTTTGTTCCATGTCATGGAAACCAGTCCCATTCCCAGCACTTCCCTTTTTCTTGGCACAACCAAACTCTGACCTGGCTGCGGAAGCTGCCTACCAAATGTGATTGTCTGAGAGTCCATTTGCTCAAGAATACCTCCTCAATGTTAAGAGCCAAGACCAATACACAGACAGACTCACGGACAGACATGCACAAACCTCTAATATCTATAGAGAGATGAAATACAGCAAATGTAGTGGATAAAGAGTGAGCACTAACGGACTACAGTTCAATTCCATTATCTGCCAATCACATCACTAATCACAGAGAAAACAGTGCCCTGAACAAGGAATCCCAAAAAAGAAGTGATTGCCCTTTAAATTAAAACTAGACAGAACAAGTGTATGAAGATGGGAAGCGGCCACTGAGTTGACAGCTCATCTGAGAAAAGAGCAAAGATCCCAGGAGCCTCTTTGAAGGAATAATACAGGATTACAAACACATCAAAGGTACAACCTGCCAGAAAAGAGAGACCCAAGATAACCCAAAATAGTGTGACAAGTGCATTTTCTAAAAACGGCCCTGTAAAAACCTACCCTAATATGTCTGGAAGGCAATTAGTTGAGCACAACTGTGATCGAAAAATTTCCATAACAGGAAAGTAGGAAGGAACGGGTCTGGTTCAATTCATGTTGCTCCGCAGCCTTTAATGGGACTGTATTGATTTTCACGCCCTGAAGATGTGGTCCAGAAAGTGTAGTAATATCCTGTCCATGAAGTTTTACTTTCTAATAAACAACAAGACCATGCATTGCATCTGGAAACATGCACGTTTATACATGTACTGTATAGGGAAACACACAATTCGTACACTTGTAGAGGTTGAACCTCTCTAGTCCGGCACTCTCTGGTCCGGCAACATCTGTGGTCCGGCATGATTGTAGATAGCCAGGTGTCCACTTATGGGTGTGGCCAAGTTTCCCTCAGTCTCATAAAGTTTGTTTACTGCCACCAGGCCTTGCTCAGTGTTCTGTGCTGTTATTTAGCTCTAATTTACCCCTACATATCTTCTCAGAGCCCGGCAAGCAGTGGAAGTGTTGGCAATGCTGCTAGACAATATTGACCTCCCGTGGTTCAGCAAATTCTCTGGTTCAGCACCAGTCAGGTCCTGGACTAGACAGGCAGTTGGCTGGACCTCAGAAAGTCTGACACAAGTTATTGCCTTTTCCACAGACTTCCTGGGCAACCTTGATTTGAATCCCTGTGACCAAGATCTTCACAAAGAGGAGCCTGAATTTAGGACCCTGACACCAGCAAGAATGAGTAAAAGTTCAGCACTTTTGGAAACCTTCTTCCATAGGGGTTTAAAGAGAAATGTAATAGACTAACTGCAGGGGCCTATTTGTGAGAATCCGGAGCGTCATCTCTGTGAGTTCAGTGCCTCACCTATCCAGTCGGGATAATACATTCTCCTATTTCTTTCTCAGCCATGTGCATTAGACTAGAGCAGCAGTTCCCAACATTTTCCAGATGGGGACCCATTTTGACAACTCAGGAAGAATTGGTGACTCAAGACAATTCAAAAACGGGAGGAGAAGGGGAAGGCAGAGCCACCTGGGGAGACACCTTTTGAAATGTAATGGCGAACCATATTTGGGTCCCGAACCATAGGTTGGGAAACCCTGGACTAGAGGCTCTTGGGGGGCAGTGATTGGATTTTAGACTCTGTAGGGACCACATTTAGCTGAGTGCGGCTCCGATCTTGAGCAGGTCCCAAGAGGACTCTTATGAAACAAACAATAATTGGTAACAATTTGCAAGTGTAGTTGGCTGCCTGACTATCAAACTTAATGATGATGTTGAAAAGCTCTCTGTGTCCTTTAAGCCCATGTACAAAATGCCATTGACATCAGAGAGAATTCTCTATTATTTCAAATGGACACCACCTACAAGCGTGGGAAAAATTCCCACACCTTTCCCTCTGTCCTATAACAATGGCTGTGAGTGTCATAAAGCTAGTATTAAACCTACCCGTATTGCCTCATACAAATTGTTACATGTATTCTGAGCCCACAAAAGGTGACTCTAAACGACTCGGAGGCTAAATATATTTATATAGTGTGATCAAACCGTTTTCTCCATTACAATCCCGCTGACGGTGAGTGAATTCATGCGTCTGCCAGCGCAAACAAAAGGAAACCTTGGTATGATAAAAGCGGTATTGGAAACAGAGAAATGATGGACTAAAACTCGAAGGCAAATTAAAGACTTGAGAAGAGCCCCTCGTTCTAAATGAACAGCTCAGCTAAAGCAGTGAGATTGGGAGTCGTTTTATGGGAGCAACTTTTTCTCGGGAAATTTTAATGAATTATCCCTGGAGAGTCCTAGTCAAGCACACACACATAAGAGAGGATACTAGAGAGGAAGGGGAACTCTTTTCTCCATGCAGATGCTCTGGGTTTTGTTTTCACTGCTCCCATTATATTAGGCACTAGCGCAGCTCAAATCCTCTTTGTCACCTAGATCAGGGGTGGCCAACCAGTTAGACACGAAGAGCCAAAAGAGCTGTGGATAGTAGTGCAAAGATTCACACATCCCTCCCCCAGAGCCAGGCCCCTCCAGCCCCTCCCCACACCCAACGCCCTCCCTCGCCCCGAGACCCAAGCCCTCCCAGCTCCCCCCCCAACCCAATGCCCTCTCCCTCCCCCAGAGCCAGGCACCCCCAGGCCCCTCCCATTCTAACCCAATGCCTGGGTCTCACCGGAGCTGCCACCACCACAGCCACGCACTTCACCCTCCAGGAACTGGGGCGTGTGCACAAACCGGGCATGCGGCTCTGAACGAGCTGTAACCCTGAGAGCCGCATTTCTGTGAACAAAGAGCCGCACGTGGCTCAAGAGCTACAGGTTGGCCCCCCCGCCCTAGATCCTAGAAAAATAAAACTCTAGAAGTGGAAGGGACCTCGGGAGGTCACCAAGTCCAGTCCCCTGCCCTCCCAGCAGGACCTCGCACCAACTAGATCACCCCTGATAGATGTCCAGACAGTATGTGTCTGACAAGCCCATCCCCCAAACTTTGGTGTGAGATGACTCAGCGTTTGGAAGACAACGTAGCATTGCTGTTTGACTCCCCACTCCAGCCTCTCTCTGCCCCCCCTTGGGTCCCAGCAATCGTCTTTCTTCATTACTCTGCAAGCAAAGGGAATAGTTTTGCTGCTCCCGTTCTCCCTCAGCCTCTTGCTGCTTTCCCTGCCATTTGGATCCTCTCTTCTGCCTCTACCCCCTTTCTGAACCTTTTGTGCTCGTTGGCCCATCTCATCATCTCTTCCAGGTGGCCTCAGCTCCTCCAGGCCGCTGTCCATTTTTGTTCCCACCCGCAGCCCCTTTCATTCCCTTTTTCATCTCTCTCCACAATCAAGTTCACGTCCCTCCACCCGCCACTGCCATCCTTTCCCTATGCCACTTTGTGCCTGGTTTGCAGCTCTCCTTTCCCCTCCTTAGCTCCCCCATCCAACTCCACCAGCCTCCACCTCCCTTCTTTCAGCTTGGCCTGGCATCTCCCCACCTGCTTCTGAGCATGCTTCTTCTCCCCCTGAAACGGACAGCAAAACTTTCCGGGGGAGAGACAAGCTCACAATGCACGATGCTGTCTTCCTGGTCTTGGCCACCAGCACTGGCATTATTCACTCTGGCTCCCGAAGTGTGATGCAGTGGAACTCTGATTTGCAGGGATCTATCCCATGACCCTGTTTCCTTAGGTCGCAGCAGCTTTTTGGGTACCCCTCTTCCGGGTTCCAATTGCTGACACAACCGATTTGTTTCAATGTTGCTTTAATACATTGCCCGACATTTTCAATATGTTCATGCTATTAGTTTCCTGGCTCCATCTGCTAAAGAACTGTTATTTTGTATTTCTGTGCAGTACCGATTTATTAAAGCTCCATATTGTAAAATATGGTTAATCTTATAACCGCAGGTTAAGCAGCCATGCTAATGTCTTTGCTACTTAGACTAATTATTAAAACAACTAACAGGCCTGCTAGGCCTCAGTTTATTACCAAGTCTACCTTAATTATACAAATTCTTAGGTTTCCCTACTTGCATTATTTTCATTACAGCTTTAGTAGCGTCTATTGTACTCAAAGCATATTAATACGCCTTAACACATAATCTGTAACTTAATTTTTCACCCTAACATCACATTAGTGATTAGAGGTTACCATCAAAACATCTTCTTCAAAGTAGCTGATGGGATTTGGACACCTGGCACAAATTAATGGGAATTAGTTTTCCGATGCCTCCTAATGGCTTTGAAATTCTCTTACCCAGGTGTGTTTTGGTTCCTCCGTGTCAATAATGCAGTATTGCAAAGGTTGGAGGTAGTTGTATTTTATTCAAGAGAGACAAGGCACTTGGCACATAATGTACCGGAGCTGGCTATGGAATAAACTATGACATGTAAATGAGTTGAATAGTCCCCTAAAGGGTGGTGAGAGATACATAGTCAAGCCAAGAGCCATCTGACAAGTATACATGCCAAGGGATGGGCACAGTTTCGGGTGTTTCTAGTGGATATGAAGAATATCAGCTATTCATAAAGCATCAGTAGACAAGGAGAATCAGAGACTTCCAGGATCTCCATTGGAATCAATCAAATATTTACTAAGCGCCCAGGGACCATGTGTCCGATAGCAAGAGGGGTCCCTTTCCGTGGCTGTCATGGGAAGGCTCTTTCAGTGCAAAATCGGATGTTGGGTGAGGAGGGAGGACACTGCAAAATGGAAATTGGGCATATTGAAAGGAATCAACCACCAAAGGACCGGAATGTGTCCATTGCGATGGCAGTTGGGAGAACAACGGCCAACCTTCTCACTTAGATGTGTTCCATCATCCCTGGACTGAAATCCTAAACTGGGGATTGGAACTTGGTCTGTTCTATTTTTTCCTGGGAAATACATGGAGATGGAAGAAGTGGGAACATAACAAAAAAAATCCGCTTCACTGCAGTGTAAATCACCACGTGGCAGCAAGTAGGCCCTACGCCCCTCAGGACAGCCCCATGCCATCTGTGGGACGCGTGTCCTCCATTGGGCCAACATTTGGAAGCTGGTTAAGGAAGGAATCCCATGGTTGTAAACGAGCTCTCTCTGTCCTGTTTATGGAGAAGAATAAAAATGGAAAGGACTATGCCTGTGGGGAATGCATGTGCCATTGCTCCGCAAATAACTTATAGACAACTTGTTGGAATCTAGCCATGCAAAGTCAAAAGGATGACAGCCAAATGTTGCCTTGATTGCTAGGCCTTCATCTATTATACCAAAGTTTTGGGCAGCAGGTCCAGGTACTGGGAAAGAATGAAGTTTTATTTCTTCTTCAGCAGATCCGCAAGCTATGAATTCTCTTTTCTGACAGGGATCTGCCACCGCTATCGTGGCTTCCCAGTGGTATAGGTTGGCCCTGCTTGGCTGCCAGATAACAGACTTTTTAAAAAGTTGTGGCATTTTTAGAAACAGAGAAGCAGTGGTGGATGCAGGACTGAGTCTGGGACTCTGACAGGTGTAATCTGGGAAGAAATGTTTCCCTGGATGGTTGAGAATTTAAAAAAAAAACCCTAACTAAACGGGTTGTTGGAGTGACTCAGGGGGCTGGAATGTTAGAAGAGATGACACATTAGGCATAGGAGAGGTATTGGGATCAAAAGAGGATTTATCTCATCGATGTCTCTGCTACATACATGGATGTGGTGACTATGTGTTCATCTCCATCTCCCGGTAAATATCCATATCTAGACTGAAAGGAAATCTTTTCTCCAAGGCAAAAAAAGCCCCCACCATGAATAGAAATACATAAATAGAGCTGGTCAATTAAAAAAAAATTTCAATTTTTCAGCAGAAATTCAAGGGATAAAACATTTTGATGGGGAAACGGTGCCCTCTTTTCTCCTGGGAGTCAAACTTCATGTCCCATTGTCCTTTAGAGGTCTAGTTCCCTGGTTGGGGTGCTGCACCATGGGAGATGTCTCCTGGGCAACACACAGGCCTCTCCACCACTACAAGGTGATGATCTATGGAGAGGACCATCGTCTTGATGCCAGACCATCGCCTCCCACAACGGGTCCTGTTTTCTCAGCTGAAAGAAGGGAACCGTCACGTAGGAGGACAACGGAAGCGTTATAAAGACTCGCTCAAGGATAACTTAAAGAAGTGCAACATTGACGTTAACACTTGGGAGATGCTCGCCCCCGGATAGCTCAAAATGGAGACAAGTCCTACGCGATGGCCCCCTGCATTTTGAATTTGCCCGCCAACAAGCTGAGGAGCAGAAGAAGAGCAGGCGGAAGGGGAGACTGGCTTCTAGTCATGGCCAACAGCCTCCTGCTGTACCTGGAAACATGTGTCCTCATTGTAATAGATCTTGCGGTTCAAGGATCGGCCTAATCAGCCACTTGAGTGTCCATAGGTCCCATGGTAGATGATTATATTCGGCAACGAGTGATCACCCATCATCATCATCATCATTCTGGACAAGGAGTCCTACCATAGAGGAGAACAGCAACTGAAACAACCAAACTACAAGTCCCATGACATAATATCTCCATAGTAAAATATTTTGTTGGGTCTTTTTATTTTCTATGAGAAAATCACAATTTTCTTTAGAAAGCAGGCATTTCTTGTGAAAAAAACATTAACTGACAATATAATTGTCCATCGGCAAACCGTTTCCCTGGCAAATTTTAAAGAAGCCCTGTAATGAAGGTGATCAAAATGACAAAAAGGTACTTATCACATCACCAGCATGTAGGGGCAAAATTATAGTGGCCAAGACACAAAAACAGGACTGAACTAGCTAGGGACAGAAAAAGTAACAAGAAAATATTTTACAAATGTACTAGCAGTGAGGGGCAGATGACGGACAGAATCGCCTGTCATTCAGTGAGGTGGAAAAGACAATAACGGAAAACACAGCAAAGTATGAAATGCCTTTTCTGTTTCAGTTTTCAGCAAAACGGTTAGCAAGTTTTGGATGACCAACATCATGAACGTCAGTGTAAATGGGGAAGGAGCTGGTGCTAAAATAAGGAAAGAACAATTAAGAATGACTTAGACCAAGTGGAAGTCTTTCCTCGAGAAGTCCAGGAATGGGAAAGAGATGTGGCTATTGGGACATTGTCAAAGCATTTCCTTCTGCAGCGGCCATCTTGGCAACCAGGATGATACCTAATAGCGCTGCCCACACATTGGGCATTGTCAGTAGCATGCTGCATGTCAGGAAGAAGCAAAGAGCGGGTCTTCTCCTTCGATGCCTCTGACCCCGATGTAGAATGACCAACAACACTGGCTAATATGAATGACCTTGGTGAGAATGGTGTGGGGTTGTTACCGTGGCAACACATTCACTGCACTTGTGGAAAATGTAACGCTTGGGTTGGGTGATCGTCAATGCGGCAGTCTTATACGTCCTGACCGGGGTATCTCGGCCTCTGTTCTTACACCTCTTCATGCTGAGGCGAGCGCTGTGCATTTTGCTTACCACCACCAGCCTCGGGCAGCAGGCAAGAAAGATTCATTCATTTAGGCACCCACACAAAAGCATGGCCTGCTGGTCGTAAGAAGGGCGCATCCCTTGGCTCCCACAGAGTAACGTTAGGGTGTGTGGAAAATATTTCAGCATGCTGCTGACAGCAGAAGTGCTGATGTGAAGAGCTGAGCCACGGCGAGAAATCAAATCTTCCTCTTTTCACCGTGCCCACAGGGTCTAACCGCTAGACAGTCATTTATCAGCCGTGCATATATCAGAGTTAAAATGTATGGCTCCATCTACTTCTGTGTGAGCATCTCATGCTGATCAATAAGCTATCACACCTACAAGGCTCAGTTACAGTGGAGAAGAATTTTCTCCCTAGGAGGCAATACCAGAGCTTAATCGTCTCTCTAAGAGTCCCTCTAATACCCTTTAAGACAGGGCCTGAATGCAAATAGAAGGCAAATAAACCTGCTACTAACTGACCCTGCGGCTGGATACTATTGTAAATAGTTAGCTGTACAAGATGGAATCCCAACCAAATGATCAAAAGTGCCTAATGATTTTGGTTGTCCAGTTTGAGATGCCGGAAAGGTTAGGTGCCCAGTTCGAGACACCTGAAGGATTCATGATTTTCCAAGAGAAAAGAGGAGACTAAGAGGAGATATGATCCAGGTCTATAAAATCATGACTGATATGGAAAAAGTGAATAAGGAAAAGTTATTTACTTTTTCCCACAATATAAGAACTAGGGTCACCAAATGAAATTAATAAGTAGCAGGTTTAAAACAAACAAAAGGAATTTTTTCTTCATGCAGCATACAGTCAACCTGTGGAACTCCTTGCCAGAGGATGTTGTTTAGACTAGGACTTCAATAGGGTTAAAAAATGAGCTAGATAAATTCATGGAGGTTAGGTCCATGAATGGCTATTAGCCAGGATGGGTACGAATGGTGTCCTTAGCCTTTGTCAGAGGCTGGAAATGGGTGACAGGGATCACTTGATGATTTCCTGTTCTGTTCATGCCCTCTGGGGCACCTGGCATTGGCCACTGTCAGAGGGCAGGATATTGAGCTAGATGGACCTTGGGTCTGACCCAGTCTGGCCGTTCTTATGTTCTTTAGTGAGGGTGATCAGCATTTTCTGAAAATCCAGGCTCTTTTAAAGCCTGTGGCTTCATTGTCACTGTGTAAGCCCAAGATACTAGGGAGACAAGGTGGGAGAGCTCATATTTTTTTACTGGGCCATGTTCTGTTCATGAGAGAGTCAAGCTTTCAAGACACTCAGAGCTCTTCTTCAGATCTGGGAAGGGTCCTCCCTGCATCACAGTGAAATGCAAGGCTCGTTTCAGGCATTGAAAACGGGCAACTGAAAATGGAGTCTCCATGCGCATGGCTCACTGAGGCCTGGATTTTCTTCCCTTCTTAGGCGTGCCTTCATGGACGTGGCGGGAAAGTGAAGGGACAAAGCTTGGCCGGGGTGACACACAAGTACCTCTAGAAGCGGCAGTGTCATGCTGGCACAAGCAGGATGAATTCTCTGTCTCCAGCTGCTCTTGCGGTCTTCCAGCATGCCCCGTTTTAGACTGGCAATCAGCAGCAGGGGGAGGGGACATATCGAAGAAGCAGAGCCAACTATTGGATTCGGATCATTACAACGCAGATGACTCCTCGGGGCTGCAGTACTCAGAGGGCCGGCAATTTGCCTCTCCGCTTGATGTGCCCTTTCGAACCCATGTGCCCAGTGTAGCACTGATTATCCCTGCTCCCAGAAAAGTGCTCCTCCTGGAGCCGATGCCGAGTGATAATTGCGAGACACTCAGTAACGAGGAACATTGTGTACCAGAGGAGACGGAGAGACCACCTGAGTCGTGAATAAAGTTTATTTCAAGCATCAGAAATCAATTCAGGGCCCTACTCCAGCTCCGAGCCATCCAGGAGTATGTGAGGACCGCAGAGGAATCATGGAGAAAGGCATTACGGTTCCATGAAGCCTAACGCCTCCAGGCCAGAAGGGGGCAGCATAATGTGCAACAGCTCTTCCTCCACCCATAGAACAGGTGCATAAAACATGGTAGCATGTACTCCCTGGCGGGGCAGGCTGTTTATGGGGGAGGGATAGCTCAGTGGTTTGAGCGTTGGCCTGCTAAACAGAGGGTTGTGAGTTCAATCTTTGAGGGGGCCATGTAGGGATCTGGGGCAAATCTGTCAGGGCTGGTACTTGGTCCTGCCATGGGGACTGGACTTGATGACCTCTTGAGGTCCCTTCCAGCTCTATGAGATAGGAATATCTCTCTTGCTCTCTCTGCCCTGTATAGCAGGAGTAGGAGGATCCTCGTCAAACCCCTAGCTGGATTTATCCCATTGGTGGCAGCTTTGGGCCAAGACTTCTGCATCACTCCTCAGCACCATCTTCCTGGAAGATTCTTCTAAAGGAGGGTCTCTTTGAAGTACCCCAAGGCTCCATAGAAGCCCCTTGGCTAGATCTCACAAATAAGGCAGATGAAATCCAGCACAGAGACACTTCTGTAGACTGAAGGTGCATCTATACAGCACCCTAAACTCAAACTAAATATGCAATTTGTGCTATGCAAATTGTGTGCTGTATTTCAAAATAGCTTATTTCAAAATATGGTGTGTCTAGACAGTGCCAAATTTTGAAATAACGTGCTATTTTGAGACATCCCTTGACTCTCACGGAACAAGGGTTACAAGGACGCCGGAATAGCGCATCCATTATTTTGAAAACTATTTTGAAATAATGGGAGCATTCCAAAGATGCAGGGTAGCTATTTTGGGATACCTCTGATATCCCGAAATAGCCCCGCTTTCTAGACATACCCTGAGAGAGTTGGGGTGGTCCAGTTTCTAGTGCACCAAGTTCTACTCTTGGCTTTGCCGTAATATGCTCTGTGACCTTGGGCATGTCCTTTCTTCCTTCTGTTTCCTCTTACCCCCTTTGTCTTTTCAGATAATCCTGACGTGAAGATTTTGCAGTCTAATGCTTCTTATTTGTACAGCCCTCTGCATGAAGGATGCCTGACCTTAATTAGGATTTCTAAGCACAGCTGTAACGATAACCCGAGTTTGGCTGAAATTCTCCGGAGAACCACATGCTACTTTTATTTCACCAAAAGAGATCCTAAATCCCATGCAAATGAGGGAAATATATTTATTTAGGTTTGGGAGCAAGGATTTACATTCAGGGTAAATGACAGTAATTCTGATAATACTCCGCTACTGTGCAAAATTATGTGCTCAGATACTGCCATTAGTCTTTTACTAATCTGCAATATGCAGAAACTGTGAATTTAATGAGCTTCATAATTATTTTGTTCTCAAAAACCCTCACTTTTTGGTAATGACGTTATTTCAAATGGTAATTTTTGCACCGTGGCCTGAGTTAATCTTGTCAATTTCCAGCATGTGTGTCTAAAGTAAACTAGGGAAATCAGGAAAGAAGGACAGGCTGACTTAAGCTCAAGGACTTTGCACCTTAAATAGCCAGTAAAATATTAAATATCCCTATCAATAACAGGTGGACTGTGTTATACGCTTCATCATAACTCGGATCTTAGGAGTGAAATGACATCTTGCAGAAAAGATGTTGAGAATTTCATTTAGTCCTTTTCATAGCGGAGACCATCAATCTGTTCTGATGCCTGTTGGAGAGAAAATAATTGTCTTTTCTTTCTGGCGATGGTATTTCATTATGTGCAGTAGGATAAATAACGTGAGTTCAAAGTAAAAGCAGATGAGAAATCCCTGTATTCTTTTTCTTGGGGTTTTGTTTCTTCTTGGCTCATTTCACGTTGAAGAAGGAGCGGGTCTAATTAAATTAAAGCCAGTTCTGTTTTTAATGCGCATCTTCAAGTCAAACCAGCAAGCTGATTTTCGTTTTCAAAGTTATTATATTACAATTGATCTTGCAAGCATTGGTATTATGATCTGATTATGAAGATATATGCAGTTATCAAAAGCCAGAGCCATCTGTCTCAATTCTATGTAATGCCATTATAGATTCATCATTTCTCCAGGAGGAGCCGTGTGACATGGGACCCAAGTGACTAGCAGTTCTCTGCTTATTAGTACTTCACACTACGTATGGGTGGACATGAGGCTGCCAGCCTCCATTAATCGAATTCCGAAGTAAATATCGTCCTCCCGGAATAATCCCCTCAGCTCCTGAAGTGGCAGGCAGCACGGACACCGAAGTACAGGTGCTGGCCTTTCCGTTGGGGAACCGACAGCGTTTTGCCAGCCTGCAGAGAGCTATCATCCTGCAGATGCAGCAGCCGAGTGGCAGCATAAACATATTGATACGTGGCATAAAACGGGAACAAGAGTTAACCCTCTGAATTGGGAAATGAGCTGGGTGTAATGTACCTAATCAAGGAGCTTTCTAACTCAGAGACAATCACAGAGAGCAGAAGGTCCATTCACAAATTTGGGGCCACCTATCCTCAGGCCTTGTCAACGTAATTTACGACGGCTGATTAGTTTACTAGGGTAGAGTGGAGAAGTATCTATCTACACAATAACATTCAAGAAAAGCTTGATTAAGTAATCAATCAAAACTCTTTGTGCTTTGTTTGTAGGCTGCACCCTTTCCCCCTTGTGTTTTATCCCTTTGCTTAAACTCACAAGATCTTTGGGATAGACATGCTGTTTGCTTTTAATTAAAAGCGAGAGATTTCCCCCTCTTTGCTGAGCCTTTCTGTGCCTCCTGATAATTATAGCTGGTACCTACTGAAATTCAGCCCTGGAAGCACATCTCCAAAATTAATGTTTGAGGCAAATTGTAACTCCTCTTGTCAATGTCTGTGTTGTGTCTGAATTTATGTTCTAATGCTACATTAGTACCTATTGCCATATGTAATAAAACCTTCCTCTTCATGTCAATGGAAATTAAGAAAGACAAGGGTTTGACATGAATACTGTTTTTAAGACCCTCATTAGTGTGACAGACTATTGCTTCTGCATGACAGACTGTGAAATCCTATGTGAGCATTAGAGAAAGATCAGTTAACCGTGTGCTTATCCTTCCCTTCTGACATGGAGGGGCAGGCTCCATGCTAGCGGTTGGAGAGAGACAGGGAAATCAGAAAGAGGCCATGAAAAGAAATGTTTCCCAGCGCACAATGCATTCAAAGGGGCTCTGAGCCTAGATTTTCAGAAGCAGGATGCTGAAATGTGGCACCTTAAGTCAGTTTAGGCATATCATTAAGACAGGTCATGTCTTCACTAAACAGAAGATCAATGCTGCTGCTATTCATCTTCTGGAGTTTGATGTAGCAAGTCTAGTTAAGACTCGCTAAAGCAAACTCAGAGGGTGCCCCCATTGGCAGCTGGTAATTCTGCTCCTTGGTGGAATAAGGGAAGCTGTTTGGAGTGTTTGCTCCCATCGGCCTCCCACTGTGGAGACGGCAGGGAAACTCCAATCAAGTTACAACAACTCCAGCTATGTAATTCACATAGCTAGAGTTCTGTATCTTGATTAAATTTCCCTTTTAGTGCAGACCTGGCTTCAGAATGGTCAGGTTTTCAAAAGCATCTACAGGATTTAGGATCACTGGTGCGGAGTCAATGGACTTGTGCTCTCATGTTATCTAACCTGACTAGAACATTCACCCGGATCTTCAAAATGCAGATGGAGCTCTCTTCCTGCGGGAGGTCGAGCTCTCTCTGTGCAATAGGATATATCTCTTATCTGTGGGTGTAACCCATGTCCCACCATTGCCTTCAACTCTGGCAGTGAATAATCTACTTCTGCATGTTTGTGAGCAAGCAACTACTAGGTTAGGACTCAGCAAAGGCTGTAAAGTGTTTCCTGTTCGTCAATTGGGGCTGAGTGGTTATATGTACACACTGTAAAAGCCTGTCCCTTTCCATGACATCATATGGCAGTTCATAGGTAGGACTAGAAGTAAGGTTTCTGAATCCGGGGCTCAGTTCATTTGACTGCATCATGTTTGTGATCAATGCCTTTTCATCTGTGTTGGGTAGCTGTACTTGGCTTGGATTATCCACATTTCTCCAATCAATGGGGGTGCAGCTGGGTTTTATTCCATCTCATGCCTTCTCGTTCACAAAGCGATGCCACAAAATCAACAGACTTTGAGAAAGCAACGACATACGGCTTGTTGAGTGGTTGTGTTGGGACTTGTGGCTGTTGTGCATTGGGGAGCTGGGCCCTGACAGTGATTTATTTGTCAATGCGCTGCCCTGACAGCCAGATCAGTGAGCGCGCCAACAAGAAATAAAAGACCACAGGGGGGAGAAAGGTTGGGTTTGAAATTGTTCTCGGAATTTTTAATAAAAAAATCAATTGCTAAGCAAGGAATTATTGTGTAGTGTCTAGAGCCAGGCACACGGAGCTGAGATGAGAATCAAAGTCATTCATCTTCAAGTCAGCAATTGTGAACGAAAACAGGAGAACTATATATTTTTTTCACTTGAAAATTCTAGGCCGATTGGGTGGCTAATTTGATTGCACCGCTAACAGCAAACTGCCTCAGTTACTAACACGATGGGTCTGCAACTTCGATTTGCACAGAGCTGCATGGTCTACTTCTCAGGAAAGGCTTGTTCCAACGCCTGCTGGCATGAGCGACGCAAACAACTAAAAAGTAACAGGCAGCGGCGGCGGGGAAGAAATTTGGGAAGACACGGGGGTGGTGCCTCACAACAGAGCTGTGTTCTCCACTCTTATCTTCAGCTGGATCGGGCCAACCACGTTCGCTCAGATCCACAAAGTATTGAGGCTTTTCTCTCCCATTGATTTCAATGGGTGAAGGGTTGTAGCCGCAGGCTATTCGAGCGATAGGGAGAGCGGCTGGGGATCCGACAGCCTCCGTGGGCAAGGTGGGGGTGGGGACTGGCTCCACACTCCTGGAAGGGGCAGGGCCTCAGGCAGAAGGGCCGGGGCGAGCGCACCACGGTGACCCTCCCTCAGTCCTCAAAGCTGCATGGAACGTACAGAGAGGTGCTCCGGCGGCAATTTAAAGGGCCAGGGACTCTGGATGCTGCCACAGTCACAGCCTCTTTGAATCACCGGGCCATGGGTCAACTGCCTTCTTTGTCCCCTGTCGTCCCCGTCGGCAGACCTGAGGTAATCTTTTATCAGGCCGACTTTCCAACAACACTGAGCTCTTCCTCAGGTCTATAGAAGGGTCAGAAGACCTCGGTGCAGGCCTCAAGACGCGCTCCACGTAGCTGGACAGCTCGTCTCGCTCACCAGCTGAAGAGGGTCCAATAAGAGGTATGACCTCAGCCACCTGGCCTCTCCAATTCATTGCTCTGGAAGAGATGAGCCTCAATACCTCCATTCCTCACTTGCACAATAAGGGCAGTAACACTTCTTTTGTGTACGTTGGGGGTATGTTCTGTGGGGCAGGTGCTGCCTCTGACCTGTGACCTTGTTCAGTGCCTACCCCAATGAGACCACTAGATGCTCTTGGAATATACAAATAAAAGAAGGCAGTGACACAAATGTACTGTGTTTGGGGAAGAAACAATCTTTGAGTTCTCTACTTGGACAGCCCCTAGAACAGGGCTACTCAACTTTGGGAGCCCCGGGGTCCACAATGAGACCCACAGCACATGCCGAGGGCTGCAACTTATGTGTGGTTGTGTATACATGCAAATATCTATGCAAATATATGCAAATAGCTTCTTTCACAGTGACGAGCATGAATACAAAGATTAAGCTTGTGGCCAGTGTGAGCCAGTCAGCCCCTCTCAGGTTCTGCCCACAAGGCTAAGCAGCCAGCACATCTCACAATTCCTCGGCGCTCCTGGCACCTCCTCCCTGGGGGCTAGAAACGCCGACACCCTGCACCAGTCTGTTCCAGACAGCCAATCTGCTTGCATCTTTCCATGCTCACCCCACCAGGGAGACGCCTCGCCATTGTGGAGCGTGTTCCCAGTGGAGGCCATGTTCAAAGGATCCCACCTGCAGGCCTCATGTCGAGCCCCACATAAACCCAAACCACACTGTGGGCCGAAAACAAATGGGTCGCATGTTGAGTAACCCTGATCTAGAACAATGAGAGGTCTTGGGCCGTGACTGCAGCTCCTACATGCTCCAGTAATGCAAATACACAATTATAATGATTATTTGAAAATGGATGTGCATAAAAGTTGCTAGCAGGTCCCAGCTAACAGGTCCAGATGTTTGTTCCAAGCCACCAGCCAAATCTGGAGTTAGAGGGACAGGCTAACATCGCATTTGCTACTGCTGAGTCTCAGTCCAGTGTCACTGCTCACAGCCCATGAACAACTCTTCAAAAAAAAAAAAAAACAGTGCAATTATCTCATCCCCTAGATCATACCGCACAGCACAGAATGTCACCCAGTGAGTCATGCATCAATCCAATAATTTGTATGTGAACTACAGTATCTCTTTTAGAAAGCCACACCGTCTTCAGAGGTCGCTGCCACCTTGCTACAGTGGTCTGTTACCCACATTTCAAATTGTGTGCCTTCTGTTTTGAATATGGACCCGTCTACAGCCACATGGGAGGTAAAAGGGCAATGTTAAATCAATTTATCTAAAACAGTTGCAATTTTTTGTGTGGACAATCAGGGTGTGTCTAGACTACAGGGTTTTGTCGACAAAACTGGACTGTTGTCGACAAAACTATACCAGCGTCTACACTACCATCGAGTTCTTTCGACAGAACGCAGCAGTTTGGTCGACGGCAGTAAGCCTCATTCTACGAGGAATAACGCCTTTTGTCGGCAGAGTTATGTCAAAAAAAGGCGCTATTGCATCCACACTGTGCTGTTTCAAAAGAGAGTGTCTGGACTCTGTTGAAAAAGCGGCTTGCTTTGTCGACAGAACTGGCTGTAGTCTAGAAGCTTTTTGTCAATAGAGGCTTTGTCGACAGTAGCTGTCAACAAAGCCTCTATCAAAAAAAGCCTGTAGTCTAGACGTACCCTCATATGCCAGTTTGAGCTAAACTTACATCACTATATTTAACATTACACCTTCTATTTAAAGTGGTGCCAATTCCTTGTGTAAAGCAGTACCAGGTCTAATTTCAACATCCAAACCTTACTGGGCCTTTGTCAAACCATTTAAAAAAAAATCACACTTAATTACAAGTTTTTAAAAGTCTCAATTAAGCATAGCTTTACTCTCCTGCAAGGGATAGCTCAGTGGTTTGAGCATTGCCCTGTTAAATCCTGGGTTGTGAGTTCAATCCTTAAGGGGACCATTTAGGGATCTGGGGCAAATCTGTCAGAGGGCAGGGGACTAGACTCAATGACCTCTCAAGGTCCCTTCTAGTTCTATGAGATAGGTAAATCTCCATATAACAATAACAGAATACCAATTCAAATGATAAAGATCTGGGATGTTTTTCCACATGTTCAAATACATTGATTTGAGTTATAAGACAGAATACAAATTGTACACTGCTCACTTTGTAATATTATTTTGATTACAAGTACTTGCAGTATAAAATATAAATAAAAAATAATATATTCCAATTCATTTCCTACAAGTACTGCTGTGTCATCTCTTTATTGTGAACATGCAACTTACAAATGTAGCATTATTTGCATAACTGCACTCAACCATAAGCAATGCGAAACTTTAGAGCCTACAAGTTGAAGTATGAAGGGCAATACAAAGATTCAGCATATCTGGCATATAAATATCTTACAATGCTGGCTACAACTGTGCCATGTGCATGCCTTTTTCGGGTGACATTGTAAATAAACGCATTGATTTACAATTACCGGATAATGCTGCCTGCTTCTTGTCTTAGCCATTGGCTGAACAAGAAGTAGGACTGAGTGGACTGTATGGGGTGAATTGAAAAAATGCTAGATCTTTTGTATAGTGCATGTATTTGCAATATATGCAATAATAGAACTGATAATAGAAAGTAAGCATTGCATTTTTGTACAATGTTGTAACTGTTAAACAATAATAGAATACTAACTTAAAATTGAGCCATTTTCTACATTTTTCAAACAGATCTTTTTCAATGTGATTAAAACTGCAATTACTTTTGACTTTGATGTAATTCATTTGTTTTGCATTAATCATATGCATTAACTGTGATTAGTTGACAGTCCGATTACTAAGTGAGCGAGCCCTTCAGTATCAGAAATTCCCACAAAAAGTATGTCCTTTTAAGCCTGATCAAATTGTCTCTTAGCCTTCACTTTGATGAACTAAATATTGCACTTCTTACATTCTAGTCACACACTTGTTATGTAGCATGAGGGCCCCAAGCACAAATTGCTGCACGCGCTTGCATGTAAAGAAGTGGGTTGGGCACCAAACCAGGAGCACCATAAAGTTGCTCCTGTGTGCACTGCAGAACGAGGGTATTGGCAAAGCTACAGCCAATCCAGCCATCGTTTATACATGCTGTATATCTGAGGGGACTCCACTACTGAAGTCAGCAAGGTTCCTCGAGAATTACGCCAGTGTACCCGAGAGTAGATTTTATACCAGTATGTCCAGGATATGGAATCTGGCCAATACATATAGCAGATGTGCAATGGGAATATAAAGAAAAGCTGTGTGTTCACTTTGATAGTCTTCCCCCATATTACAGTGGTTCTCTTTTCATTTGTTAGAACAGCCGTTTTGAATACTAATAAAGACAACTTGGACTAATGCCAGGAAGTCATTTTAATATACTATCCATGAGTATAAAATATTTAACCTACTCTGGCACTTATTCCAGGTACCTAATGAGTCAAACTAATATATTACCATTAGATATTTTTCAGGAAATTATGGATACTTAAAATCCGTAGTTCCAATATATAGTAAAACTGGAGGGGTGGCATTGTCATTAGAATCAAGAATGTGTTTAACATCCAAAGCTTTATTAGCACCTTCTAACATATGGACAAGACTACATATTCTTATGTACCAGTAGATGGCACTCTTTGTATTAGCTATCTACTATGGCTGGTCAAAAACTTTGTCAAACCTTTTTTTTTAAGGACTTTTTCACTGAAGAAAGTTGTTTCATTTGAAATAGTTCAGTTTTTCAACATTTTTTTCCATTTATGGAACACTGAAAAAATGTCAGTTTTTACCCCAAGCTTGGAATGTTTGAGTTGTAGAAAGGAAAAATAGGGTTTCACTTTTTGATCAAACATTAGAAAAGTTTCTTTCCAGTTACTTCCCCTGGAAAGTATCATTTTTGACAACCTATTTCTACACAGGCACACATATCTGATGATTGAGATGTGGGTAAGTACTGCGTACAGGAGCTATGTAATGTACCAACTCCCTTGAACAACAGAGTCAATTGCCAAAAAGAGCAGACTCGGGTTTGATCTTTCTGAGGGACTGTAGATAAACTGAGTACCAGGCAGTTTTCTCAGTATGAGCCTCTCAGCTTAAACCGTAAATGTGATCCTGCTCTGAAAAGTTGTGATGTAGAAATGGCACCTTCTTGCTTAACAGAGCACATCCATGTGTTCACAGGGATTGCCACTCACTTCAGTGCTAAAAATAAAGGTTTGCTTTTCTCTTGCTTGCTTTTCGGAGGCAAAACAGCTCAGGGAAGTGAACAAGATTTTATTCTCCTTGTTCCTCATCATGTCAATTCTCCACTAAATTCCAATCATTCCTGCATTGCTGATCCTAAAGTTTGAAAAATCATGAGTCCGGCCACCAAAATCCTGCACCTTTTTAAAACTGCCTTCTAGTTTTCAAGCCTTTTGAGTGCACTTAAGTTACATTTCAGCTGATCTGTCCCCATGAGGGCTAGAAATTGCCTTATATTTGTGATTTATTCTTGAACCTCCAGCTCTTGGAATCCGGGAATTATATCACAAGGGTTGTGCTCACTTTGTAAGAGTTAGCAATACGGCATGCCTACCCATGCAAACTCCTGAGGACAATGGGAATGCATAGGTCACACTGAGGCCTAGAGCTTCCAAAGCATTTAGGGAAGTATGCTGCTGGACGATGGAAATATGACCATTACTATCAGTGCTATTGCCACTGTCAGACAATTGCAACACATCTTGTACAAAGCATGGCATGTAAGGTGGCAATGGAAACGTGATGATTTGGTACGTCTGATTATCCTGTTTATAGGTATGTATCATTTTTGTAGCTGACGTTATGAACATTGGTCATATGTCCGTATCACCATTGTGTTTGTTCCTGAGGTAACACCCAAAGGGGCATTCGCAGCTAGTCTAGCCAGCACATTGTGAATGGACTTTTCAAGCTTGAATGGCCCTTAAGGGCACTTCACTCTCAGAACGGAAACTCATTCCATCCAGATCTCTCTGAGATGCCAACCCGGGCTGTGCTTCCCGCTGTCAGCTCTAGATGGAGCTGTGCTCCCCAACCGTACCAGCCCTATTGCTGCTGGTGCTGTGTTGCCCACCACCCCTGAACCTGGCCAATCCAGGCTTGTTGGTCCGGCAATATCCATGGTCCTGCTGGACCAAGGATGTTGCCGGATCAGAGAGTCCTGGATTTTAGAGGTCCAACTTCACCTGTCAATGTTATGCAATAAGGCAATGTTTCCCAACTGGGGTTCCACGATGTGAAAGTAAGGGTTCCGTGAGGAACCAGCACTCCCCCGGCCCCTCTTAAAGAGACAGAGCTTTTTTGTGTCGGGACTCTTTTTTTTCCCGATGAAAAAGGGGGGTGTTATTTTTTGCTCGACAAATTGCACCGGGGGCCTTTTTTTTAGACAACCCTATGGGTTCCGTGACCAAATAAAATCAGGAAACACTGCAATAAGGAAAGACCTAATCTTGATGTGCAGAGCCAAAGTTCAGTGGGTAATGCCAGGTAATTAGGCTCCAAGCAGGGTGATGGATTCTCCATCACTTGAAATCTTCCTACCAAGACTGCCTCGCTTTCTAAAGTAAGGCTGTAGTTGAACCAAATATTGTTGAGCTGGAGGCAGTAAACACATGGTGCAACTCTACAGCCTGGGCTATAGAATCACAGAATCGGAGGAGACCTCGAAAGATCATCAAGTCCAGTCCCCTGCCCTCACAGCAGGACCTATCAGGACCAAGCAGAACTATGCATCTGGTCACACCAGATGGTCCTAATGGTCCATTCTGGCTTTAAATTTTATTGTATTAATTACTGAAGCCCTTTTTGCAGCCGGCTTCCATGGACCCATACCTCCTAAACTCGGGAAGACACTCCTGTGGTATGGTTTTAAACAGAAGGGATTTGAGCTTGAGTCCTTACCTCTGATGTCCTCTCTCCTCCCCAAATGGCACTGTGTGTTGTGTGCTGATTGGACAGTCAGGGCTTTGCTACCGTTGTGGGGGATACATTTGATCAAAAGGAGTGACATTACATTTTAACAGGGTAGACTTTGCCGCGCATTGCTCACGTTGGAAATCTTCATTCCTATTCTGCACAGGAACAATAAAGCCAGTGATTGGAACAGACGTGATCTTGGTGGGACTCCACTCTGTCTAGAATCTCACGTTGCGCTCTCAGAAGCCAGCTGGGAAAATAAAGGAGCAGACTTCATGGTATTTCTCTAGCATTCTTGTATTTAGCAAGTGGGACGTGCAGTCCTGGTGTCCCCTTTTTTTTCTTTAAAGAGCAAACTGTTCATAACACTTTTAAAAAAAATAAAATGCCTTAAGGTATCAAGCATTAAAGAGCTTCCACCCAGAGGATCAATGAGCAATCTGACTCCTCAGTCAGACCACAGATAAACAGAACAAAGCATAGTCCCGCTGAGAAGAAATACGGAAATACTTCATTTAGCGGTGACATAACTACAACGCTCGTCTCTCGAGACACAGATGAATTTCAAGGCACTTTCCACACAATATTTAGGATTTTAATTAAGAGGAGAACAGTTGAGTGCGTGTCCGTATTTCAGGAGAGCCTGGCAGTTCTGACCAAGATTGGAAGCCCTTGCTGCTTAGTAGATGCCGTCATGGGCGGCAGGTATGCTAGGCAAGGGAAGGCGTTGCCTTCCCAAACCGCCAGCCTGGCCCCGCCCATGCTCCGCCCCCCAGAACACCCACTGTAGGCATTCTGGGGGTGGGGTGTTGCTGCCCACAAGCGCCTGCCTTCTCCATGCTCTGAGGCCGGGGAGACTGGGGCTGTGCTTGGGGGGGGGGGCAGTGTGCTGCCCTCCCTTACCCGTGGCTCAGGGGGTGGAGAGGTGGTTCCTGTGGGGGGCGGAGCCTCTGCAGAAGGGGCGGGGCAGGGGATGGTGCTGAGGGCTTGCCTCCCCCCCAGCCGTAGCTTCACCCACTACCCATGGATGCCGTGATTTCTAAGCTATAGGTGGTGGCCTCACAGTGAAAGGACGGCCTATTGCAGACCATCTTCCAGTCAGGTTTGAGAGCAGTCACCAGAAATGTGTGACCATATTTGTCTTTGGCCACAGCTGCCTGGAGAAGCTTCTTGTGGGCTCCAGGTGTGAAGGCTGGTAACACATTGATCCTGGGTTACTTGAAGTTGGCTCAGAAGGGCCCGTGTATGGTGTGGCAAACCAAAGCCAGGAACACACACAGAAGGGTCCTTTACAATGGACAGGTTTCTGATGTCAGCTGCCACACTGATGTGACCGAGAAAGGTGGGCTGGGCACATGGGCCCACAACAGTTACCTCAAGGATGCGTGTCCTCGGGGGCGGCCAAAGAGGTGCGCTAGGCGCTGTACAAACACATGGCAAGAGACAGCTGATGCTCCAAAGAGCTCTATGTCTCCGCAGACGTGACAGCCAACCGTTGGGAGGGGAACCAAAGGCAAGGGAGAAGGGACTTGCTCACGGTCATGCAGCACTCTGCTGGCCAAGACAAGAGTAAAAATCACGTCTCCAGAATTCTAGTGTCACGCCCTGTCCCCTGGAGCACGGGAGTGATTAAACCTGATGGGAATATGTAAGAATGCCACACAGGGCCGGGTTCTCCATGAGGCACAGTAGGCACAGTGCCTAGGGCCTACGAAAAAGTTTAGGGCCTAAAAAAAAAAATTCACAGTTGACTTGAAAATAAGAAAAGAAAACAGCTAAATCAAATGTAACAATTTGCTATCTTTAGTCAACACACAACATACAGGCATAACATGCAATTAAATATTAAGCGTAAAAGACACACACACACACACACACACACAATCTAGCTTAAAGGCCTATGATTATAAGAATGCCTAGGGACTACGAAGACCTTAATCCAGCCCTGATGCCACAGAGTCTGAGTTTAAGGCTGACATATCCAATCTGATCTGTATGTAGCACAGGCCCACAAATCCTCGGCCAGCACCCACAAACTAACCCAACCCCCCCAAATGAAACCAAGGTATTACAGGGCCCAGGGTCCTTACCTATATGTGCCACAAGCAGAGAACAGGATGGGACACCGATGCCCGACGTCCGTACAATGCTGGGGACTAGATTGCCAAGAGTCTCTGGGTAGATCTCATTCAAAGGGACCCAGGCCTCATAGTGCACAAAAAAGCCATAAAGACAAAAAGAACCAAACAACCAGGGGCCAGTCTGGCCTGTGGGGGAAATTCTCTCTCAGCCACAAAGAAGGTGGTCAGTTAGAGCCTTGGTTTGTGACAAGAATTGCCAGCCAATCACCTGTGAGAGCAAATTCTCAAGGCCACCTACAACACAAGCCCCACCTGTCCAGTGCCCACCTCCAGTGCCTGTCCAGTGTCCACCAGCCCTCCTCCACTGTCTGTCTAGTGCTCACCTCCAGTGCCTGTCCAGTGCTCACCAGCCCTCCTCCAGTGCCTGTCCAGTGCCCACCAACTCTCCTCCAGTGTCTGTCCAGTGTCCACCTCCAGTGCCTGTCCAGTGCCCACCAGCTCTCCTCCAGTGTCTGTCCAGTGTCCACCAGCCCTCCTCCAGTGCCTGTCCAGTGCCCACCAGCTCTCCTCTAGTGCCTGTCCAGTGCCCACCTCCCATGCCTGTCCAGTGCCCACCTCCTGTGCCTGTCCAGTGCCCACCACCCTCCTCCAGTGCCTGTCCAGTGCCCACCTCCTGTGCCTGTCCAGTGCCCACATCCCTCCTCCAGTGTCTGTTCAGTGTCCACCTCTAGTGCCTGTCCAGTGCCCACCAGCCCTCCTCCAGTGTGACCATCTCTGATGTATCAGGGGAAGGAGACCAGCCTCCTTCCCATTGAAAAGTGGCATATTTGTCATCAGAACAGTGCCACACTGGCATTACCATGACATTTTGAATGTGGAAGTCCTAGTAGGGAAACAGCTTAATGGCATGACAGTCGCGCCGTTTTCATATAACGTTGGCAGAAGCAGGAAACGTCTGCCTGCCCCCTCCCCCTCTGCATAGAGCAAGCTCCTGGTGAAAGGCCAGGCACTAAATAAAGCTTGTCAAGTCCTGATTGCAAACTGAAAAGTGGAAGCACAGAGATAGGATGACTTATTTGAGATTCCATTCAGGGACTCAAGGGTATAAAGACACTGCTCCCCTGGTTTCAGGTATGTTCCAAGTGTAGCTACCTCAGACTGTTGTTGTTGTTGTTTTCTAACCAATTTCTTTGCTAATAATCAAAGCAGAAAAGAGAAAAATCCCAAATGGTTTCTATGTTTTGTAATAATTAATATGAGTAATTAATAGTAGTAGGAATAATACCCAGTATATATTTGGCACTAAACTAAGGCCAGATCTACACTCAAGGAGAAGGTCAAATTAAGATACATAACTCTAGCTAAGTTAACGACGTCTCTGCTAAAACATGGTACTGATAAGGAAACTCAATATTAAGGAGCCACTGTGTGTGACACCTAAAATATTTCATCGTAAATGAAAGTAGATTATTGTAGAGAAAACGACATCTGTTTTCTTTAAACACGTTCTTACAACCACCTCCTAAGGTTAACCCCTTTTAAAATAGAAACCTTCCCATGACAGAACACGCAGGTGCAATTACTTTGCATGAAGGTGAAGAGGGAAAATTAGATTTAAACTCTGCACCCAGCCAAGACGTATTATAGTCACTTAAATTTTCAAGGAATTATGCCTTGATCCTGCATGGTTCAGAGGGGAAAAGGTTTTGAAATTACTAAAATTTCTAATCTTTTTTATGTGTCACCCCTCTTTAAGTTGTCCCCTGAAAGTTCCAGAGGCTACTTCTTTAAGTCTTTGCCATCATTGCAAGTTACACTTAGTTTTTTGCAGATTCAGACTAACACGGCTAGCCTTTATTCGACTACTGAAGCAGTACCATGTGATTTAGGTAGCCAATCAATTCCAACTAAAGTGGCTTGATGGTTGAACATCCAATGTTCACTGCAAACTGGGAAAAATACATGTTTTGGTTTGATTTGTTGAATCACAACAAAACATTGAAACAACCAGCACTTTTTTTGTGACGGTACCAGTGCTTTTTTTGTGACGGTACGCACCGGTACTGGAAGCACTGGAAACAAGAAATCCATTTTAGCAAGACACAGACTCGTAATGAACACCCCATGAGCAGAAAGCAAAAGAGTAGGCCAGAGTTTGCAAAAGTGACCAGTTGTTATGAGTTTTTCCATGTATGTGGGGTCAGTTTAAGACCCCTAAGATCTCGAAAATAACTTGCTACTTCTTGAAATCTTGCCCTACATTCCTTGAGGACGTTATTTGCTGGAAAAATTTGCCCTGTTGATCATAACTGTGATGAAAAGCATGGTTAGTTTATTATTGGGTTACACAATGTAGACTGGACTTGAGTCCTACTAATGGTGCACTGGTGAGTCCTAGTAATGGTGTAAACAGTTGATACAATGGCTCATAACAGAATGAAATCAGAGTAGTTGACAGGATGGACACTTTTGTCCTTAAACTTTATGTATACTCGAAAAACATGAGCTTTGAGGTCTCATTCTGATTTCTAGGAGGCTGGTAAATTCTTCCTAGAAGGCAGCCAAAGGAGCTAATAAAGAAATATGTTTTCTTATTTTGCAAGCCTTAAGGGCAATTTAAAAAAAAAAGAAGATCCAGCTTCGGCTTTGCAGTCGCTTTGCATTTCTCGTCATTAGTCCGTCGGAATCATGCTGATTGTTCTGATTGTAATCCGGGAGACAAACGGACTGCTGCCTTTGCCAGCTGTGTTCAGAAGCCCTTCCGACGTGATGCAGTGTAGTCCAAATGTGTCCCTCATTAAGATGCTTCTCTTGATTCCCCTTAATGTGGATCACATCAAAATAGGTAGGGGGTCTGGTCTGATGGCAGCACGGTTCCCGAGGGCATCAGAAAAGACAGAAAGAGAAAGAAACTCCTCCGTGGAAAAGAGGTCTAAGCCACTAGCCTCACAAAACGGTAGGCATCTCACATGCTGACTTTAGTTGACAGTGGATTTCGAGTTTATACGGCTTTAAGCTTAAATATCTGTCAGGAAATTATACAAATCTGATTGCTCCTGTCAGAGCCAAATAGGCTTTGGCTTTTCAGCCTGCCCAGAAATTATGTCACTTATGCTTTAGAGAAGAAAGTGGGATGTTGCAAGACGCCCCCAGCATCTCATTACAGACGCAAATGCAGTTAATGCTGTTTTGCTGCAAAGGCGCACAGCTGAGATTGGACCCTGGGCAACGGGAGGCACACTGGATTCGAGGCAGATGAGAGCAGTTTGATTCCAGAACTAGCTACAGCTGTTGAAGGATGAAAAAAAAAAGTTAAAAACCCAATTCTGCAAGAGAATCTAGGCTGGCAGAGCCCTATGCCTGTGGTCTTTTTGCAATTCTACTACCTCACTCAGGAGTGGGGCACTGCTGGCCCATGGGCCGGTGTGTCAGGGTTAGCTGCTGGTGGGCCATCAGACGGTTTGTTTACCTGAGTATCTGCAGGAATGGCCGCTCCCAGTGTCCAGTGGGAGCTGTGAGAAGCAGTTGCCTGGCCTGCACCACTTCTCACAGCTCCCTTTGGCTGGAGCTCTAGAAAGGAGGCCAGTATCATATCCCCATTTTACAGATGGGAAAACTGAGGCAGAGAGAGGTGAAAATGGGGACTCTTGGAAAATGTGATCCTAAGCACAGTCCCATCAGCCACTGTGGCCAAAAAATGACACTGTTATTTGCAAGGTAATAGCTAGCGTTTAAGTATTTAATACAAATAATTTCAAAAGAAACACACAACTGAGGGTTTTTTCCAACATTTTTTGTCTGGAAATTTTCCACACTCTCACCAAATAAATAAAATGTATGTCATGATTTTCATGAAAAATCTTCATTTCAGACTTTTTTTGTTTTGTTTTGTTCAACTCACTTCCCTTTTATGCAGGGGGAAAGGTATGTACATGCAGGGCAAGGGAGATTTCCCCAAAATTATTTGCATTAGTCAAAAAAACTGTTATTCATAGAAAAAAAATAAAACTTCTTAAAGAAAAAGTTTGGACTGGTTCCACTAATAAAGAGAGAGAGTTGGGACCTTACCAACTTTATTTGCAGGGTATTTCACCAGAAAAATATTTCCACACATTTGTAATTTTCCATGGGAATATTTCAGTCTTGCCTCATGTATGTATGTATGTGGAAATGCAAATATTAAAAGCTGTGAATGGGACACATCCTGCCTGATTCAATTGGCATCATTATCTCTGATCTTACAATTGCAAGGTAACTGATTTTGCTGTTATATACACTCTGGATTCTGTAATTTACACTCCAACACATCTGATGAAGTGGAGTTTACCTACAAAAGCTTATGATATAATATTGGTTAGTCTCCAAGGGCACGTCTACACCGCACGGCAAAAGTCGAATTAAGCTACGCAATTTCAGCCACATCAATTGCGTAGCTGAAGTCGAAATAGCTTAATTTGGCTTTTGGTGCTGTCTACACAGCAGGAAGTTGAAGGAAGAACACTCTTCTTCTGACTTCCCTTACTCCTCTTAAAATGAGGGTTACAGGAGTCGGAGTAAGAAGCCCTGCAGCTTGCCATTATTTCAAAATATGCTGTATAGACGTGCTCTTGGTTATTTCAGAATAATGTCAGTTATTCTGAAATAACACTGCTGTGTAGACATAGCAAAGTCCTGTAGTTGCCACAGGACTATGACTTTAACATATTTTAATGGGAAAAAGTCTCAGAGGGGTAGCTATGTTAGTGTGTAACTTTAAAAACTGCAAGCAAAGTCAAGCAGTGAAAAATTAAGAAACATCACAATCAAAGAAGCCTGTACAACCTTAATTTGCCCTTCATGTGTACATATTGTCTGTAGTCTTTAATTGCAGAACAACATGATATTTCTTTCCTCAGGATCACAACGTATTACCCAAATAATTGCCTGCCTTGTTACTTATGGGTAGAATGCTTACTCAAGGAACATTGGCTTGTTAATTATTTTATTTCAGACCTGAGCTTAAGACTTACCTATTTGTCTGCTGTTTCTGATTACAATTACAAAACCAACAACAGGAGCAAAGGATTGACTTGTAAGAGCAGGGTCCTTTAAACGAATTAATAAATAATGACACTACTAATACGAATAATTCCTCTATTAAGGTACCTTCCCGAGACTAGAAGTCAATGTTAGCTTGTTTCACATGCTGAGTTTTTCAAGCATAGTTTTCCATCTTCAAGTAATGACTCCGGGATGAAATAAAACTGCTAATTTTACTCTCTCGGCGGCTGCGTCTGTTGGAGACTACGGGTATGTCTACACATTAGCGTTATTTCTGAATAACGGATGTTATTCCAAAATAACATTGCGTCTACACAGCAAGCCCGTTATTTCGAAATAACGGGCTTCTTATGCCGATGTCTGTAAACCTCATTATATGAGACGTAAGGGAAGTCGGAGGAAGAGTGCTCTATTTCGAAATAAGTGCTGTGTAGATGTGCCCAATTTCGAAATAAGCTCTTTCGACTTAAGCTACACAACTCGAGCCATGCTAATTGCTTAGTTTGTTTCAAGTTTAGCCCTGCTGTGTACACGTACTTTGTGTTTCCCTCACAGTCATTCTGACGCGTCACAAAATATAAAGACCTGCCAGAGCTTTGAAGAGTTCAGAAATTATTCTGGCCCTCAGTCCACATGCTGGCCCAGCAGTTGCTAACACCTGTTTAGTCGTTATTCAGTTCTTCTTTCAGATGAGATGAAAATGCCTTCATCTCTCCATATGGTTCCAACTGGGGCAGTTATTTTAATATGTACAGCCTCTTCCCGACTTACGAACCGGTTATGGACCAAGCAATTGGTCGTAACTCGGTTCGTTCCTAAGTCGGACCCCATTGAGTTACACGCAACCGCGCTGTTCGTAAGCGCGGATCGCGTTCATAACTCGGGGTCCACCATTTACGACAGCTTTGGTCGTAACTGCAAATGGTCGTAAGTCGACGGTTCGCAACTTGGGGACCGGCTGTAAACATAGTGGCAAATTGATTTCACATAAAGGCAATACATTTCGATTACATAGAGGCAAGAAAATAATTTGAGATTTAATCTCGAGGCATTTTTTAGTCTTTTTCTACAGGTTCTCAAGAATGGTTAAAAACTGCCTTTTAATCTCACTGGCGCTAGTGCATTCTAGGGCATGTAAATGGGGGTTCCGTGGTTGTTATCTGCATCTAATTTCCATGGCTTAATTTAGGTCTAAAAATAATAGTTCCAGAGCCACGGCGGTTCTTAAATATTTCCCCATTAAGTAAAAAGCCAATTTCTGATCTCATTCCAGGGGCAATTAAATTCAAAAGGCAATTACGCTTTCAGAAATCCCCGATGGCAGGAAATGTTCAGCCTAATATCCATTAGCACATTAAAATAAAACCCATTTTTTTAGGATTATTAGGAAAATACGATCTAGCGCTGTTGCCAAGGACTCCTGAGGACAGAGCTATGCACAAGGGGGTTCAGGGCTGCCTGGTAAGGCACATCTCTGGATTGAGCCTCACGTCAGTCTGGCCAGGCAAACCGCTAACGAAGGATTGAATGAAGACTCTCATGCTGAGCAAACATACTGCCAGTGTTCCATACAGAAGGCGAGTAGACTTTCCAATCATTGGGCTGAAAGTAGGTTTGGACATTAGGGTGCGGAGAAGCAGCCTCCTCGGGCTGGGATTCCTGTGAGAACAGGCTTTCTTGGAAAAACTTTTACGACATCTTTTAGAGATGTTTGTCTGTCTGTCGATGAGTCCATTGGTTCAAGAACTCCTCCTCAAAAGCTAGGACCACCAAATTTGGTAGGTAGCTTCCGCTTACCATAACTTAAAGCATGATCAGGGTTTGGTTGTGCCAAGACAATGGGACGTGCCTAGAAATCAATTCTCTCATAAAATGGAAAGGAAGGGGTCTGGCAGGAGGGAGTTATACTGCAGAATGACCACAGGGGGGGCAGCAAGGGGCTAGAGAGGGGGAACAGGATAGCTATAACCTCATTGTGTCAACAGGGGGCAGAAAGAGATGGCTATCTACCATATATTTCAGAGAGTATGTCTGTTTGTCTGTGTGTGTCTGTCCCCCACAGCTCCCCTCCCCCAGCTGTGCCCACTGAAGATGCAGCGACCATGAAGAGATGCTTCTCACCTAGCCCCTAGCTGCTGCAGTAAGAGAGGGCTGGGGTGGTCCTCTCTCCCAGGGGCAGTCTATACCCTGAACCCTCCTCCCCCCAGCCCCACCCCAGAGCAATGATTTAAATGAAGAAAAACAAAAATTAATTGAGTTAAGGACCTGAGCAATCCTGGGCAAATCTTCTAGTGTCCGTTGTTTCCTGTGATTAGCTAGGCCAGCAATCCTGAGAAACATGCCCCGGTCTTAGTATTTCAGCTTCAGGCCCCGGCAGGAGCACAGGATTACAAATTCAAATAAAAATGAATACTAATTTAGAAGAATGACAATAATCCTCCACAATGCTAGCAGGTTGGGATTCTGTCCAGTTTTTGGTTTGAAACTAGTATTACCGCACAGCCAAAGGGTTCCAATCACAAAAAAGGCTCCACTGTGACCGGCACTGAACAAACCTATAGGGAGCCAAGTTCCCTGCTCAAATTATTTCCAGTTTAAATAGGACAGCCCAAATGTCACGAGATGAAATGAGTTGCCCAAGGCGTGGTAGAGATGGAAAAAGAGCCCAGGATTCCTGTGTCCCAGGCTGGCTGCACAGCCCCAGAAAAAGCACTGCCGGAGACTAATTGCACTCATGAACAGTTCTGGGCATGTTAAGCAACTGGACCCTCTGACCAGACAGGAGCTGAAGGACATCTGCAGCTTTTCAGGCAGCCTCCACCCATGTGTGTTCTGGAAGGCCCACCTCGAAGGGTGCAAACATAGCCCCCAGGACCATGCCTTCCTTGAGGTTTCACACTGAGCATGCCGAATTGGGGCTACGTCTAAACTACGATCCTCGTCTGCAAGAGGAAATGCAAATGGAGCACTTATTTGCATATGTCACGCTCTCATTTGCATTGCCTCTTCCTTTCCCTTTTGCGCACGAGGTTTTTGCACAAAAAAGCGCTGTGTAGACGGCGCATTTTTGTGCAAAAAACCCTTTTGCACAAGAGCCGTTCTTCCTCATTTTTTGAGGGGGGTTTTGTGCAAAAAGGCGCCGTCTACACAGCGCATTTTTGCGCAAAAACCTCGTGCGCAAAAGAGAAAGAAGAGGCAATGCAAATGAGAGCGCAACATATGCAAATGAGCGCTCCATTTGCATTTCCTCTTGCGGAAGAGGATCGTAGTTTAGACGTAGCGAAAGGGGCAGTCGTTAATGCCAATAACTGATAGCACGGCCCGAAATCTCTGGGACAGATGGGAAAGGTGTTGGCCGGCTCACTCAGGTATTGGCAGGAAGAGAAGCACTAACATGCACCAGTTTTGATTTATTGACTAACCTACTGTTATTACTAATCCCCTAAGCCACCCCTCATGCAGCAAGTTTTTGCTTTTTTTAAGTAATTGCAAAAATGCAGCTTTAGGCCCGGATCAAAGCCATGCTCTGACTGGCTGGCTGAGTTTTCAAGGTGATGCCACAGTTCTAGACCAATAATGCCTCATTTCCAACCATGTACCGCTTGGCCCCTGTGGCAGAAAATAGTTAGCCAGTGGTAGCTTCCAGGTCATTCTTGTCTCCCAACACTATTGCCCCGAATTGTGTGTCGTCTTTGCGGCACGCTCTAAAAATTGGAAATGGCTCAGTTATGTACTCTATCCTTCCCTGGGGTGTATTGTAAATTACCCATGCTGGCAAATGATCTCATTATATTTCTTTCTCTGGGACTCTTTCTCCTGGCACAGCTGCATATGGGCTAATTCTTTAATAGTTTGTTATTGAAAACCCTACTGTGAATACCCTAAAGCTGTCATTTTTCTACCAAGAAGCTCATGACAGGATGTACATGAGGAAGCCATTTGGTGCTCTTGTGTGAGTAAAGATATAGGCTGAAACAGATATTCGCCAGTGCCCGAGTGATGCACACCATGTTGTGGGTTACTGCTTAAGCACAACCCCACAGAAATGATTTGAATGACGCAATCACAGGGTACCTCAGGCAGAGCATGGTTGGTGACAGATGAGACATCTTCTCCGAAAGCACGTTCAGCCCTTAAGCACATCTGACAGTCCTGTGAGGTTCTTATTTGGAATCATGTTCCTAATTTTTAGCATCAGAAATCAATGGCACAATTGTCGTCTTCCGTGCAATTTGATTCAGCCGAAGTTCACTGGGGATGTGCACTGGCAAATGTGGAAGTGAAACAGAAAAAGTAGTTTTGCAAGGGTGTCTTTTTGCCAAGTTCAGTATTTTGGACGCCTTGCTAGTCCACAAGACAGAAATAGCAGCACCTAGGCTCAGCAAGGTGAAAGAGCTTTTTTCACAGTGCTCTGCCAGCACACCTCACTTCACATCTACTGGGACAGGGAACTAGAAGTTCAAACTCCACCTCCTGTTCCCCCAATATTTAAAGTCACCTTCTCCTCTGTTCACCAAGACATAAGACAGACACTCAGCCATGCACTACCCTGTTTCTCAGACCAGGTCTATACTAGCAGAGAAAATCAATGCAAGATATACAACTTCAGCTGCCAATTTTATGGGGCAGCCCCACAGCAGGAGTTTGACGGATGTACCGGTGCTAATGGGGTTCCCTCAGCATTCGATTTAGCAGGTCTTCACTAGACCCACTAAATCCAACCTGGAGGATCGATCGACAGAGCATCAATCCTCCAGCAAGACCTGAGTAAGAAGCCTTCCAATCATCTTTTCCCCTTGTGAGCTGGCAGAAGTCCCAGGTGTTAAAACCTCAGGCTTTCTCCTGACATCTCTTAGGCTACGTCTAGACTGCATCCCTCTGTCAACAGAGGGATGCAACTCAAGCACATCGAAATTGCTAATGAAGCAGGGATTTAAATATCCCACGCCTCATTAACATAAACATGGCCACTGCTTTTTTCCGAAACGGAGTTTGTTTTTTTTTTAAAAACGGCAGTCTAGACGTGGATCTGTCAACAATAAACCCTTTTTCGACAGATCCTGTATTCCTCAAAAAATGAGGTTTACAGGATCTGTCGAAAAAGGCTTTATTTTCGACACATCCGTGTCTAGACTGCCATTTTTTTTTTTTAAAAAAACTCCGTTTAAAAAAAGTGGTGGCCATGTTTATGCTAATGAGGCGTGGGATATTTAAATCCCTGCTTCATTCGCAATGTCGATGTGCCTAATCTACATCTCTCTGTCGACAGAGAGGTGTAGTCTAGACACATCCGTACAGTACAGCGATGGCGTGGGGGATTCCACAACATATGGAAAAGTGAGCAATTGGGGACAGCACAGAAGAAACCAGTTTGACTATGAAAGCGAACGAAGGACTTAGTGTGGACTGTGTCATTTCTGTTACTGTTTGATTGAATACAGAAGCTGCAGGTTTGTAATTTACCGACTCTTGCTTCCAAAGTTCTCACGTGCTCCACCAGAGTATTATGAAATTCAGGAGGCCAGCCCTCAAGGACTCCTGACATAGAAGGAATGGGTTGACTTCTTCTGAAATACAGTGGCGTTGCACACGCCAAAGAGGAGCTTTCAAGCCACTTACCCATCTCGCTAGTCCAAAAGCCTCTTGCAGGGACAAGCTCTTCCCTTCCCATTTGAGATTCCCAGAGGAACTGGCCAGAGGTTATCACACAGTGGGATGTTACCACTGCCTTCTAAACACTCCCCCAGACCTAAGAAGGATGGTCCCTGCTCTGAAGAGCAACCAGTTTGAGAACAAGGTGACTTGCTAGGAGGGATGTAGCCAGGAAGACTCCAATACCAACTGGAGACCTCCATCCACCAAATTCCAATGAGCCTTCAACCGGCCACCAGATTCCATTACTGCATGATCTTTTACAGGAACAACTTCTGTTGCTGGAGGAGTCATGCTTTTGAGCTTTGCTGTGCGTGGAGGTAACCAAAGTGTCCACAATAAACTAAATGCAGGAAAGGTAGTTTTAAGCATAAAGGTTCACAGATGTTATAGGGGACCACTTAAGTGAAGTGGGTAATTAATCCTCCAGAGGTTTGGCAGACAGCTGAGTCATAACAACTGTAATAGAACAATTTGTAACTCCCCTGGCATTGGCATTGGCCACAGTGGCACCTGGCATTGGCCACTGTCGGTGGACACTGGGCTAGATGGACCTTTGGTCTGACCCAGTCTGGCTGTACTTATGTTCTTATGATGGAGGAGGTTTCATACAAATGTAACTTAGCCAGGTTATTTTTAATCTAACCTGCGGGGTTTGCTCCTACGATCATATGTTTAGTACCTGGTATGTTATAATCAGGGACAGTACAAAAAGAAGTTCACAGGTATCACAAAACTATTCACACATATCACAGACAGCTAATGCTTGCCAGGAGAAGTAATGAAAAGAAATGGAGACATGAAAAGCAACAACACTGTCAAAGGGCAGCATTAAGTATCGCCCGATTCCACCAAAGCAAGCCATTAACAATCCAGGAAACTACATTAAAAAGTAATGTAAAGAAATGGTTACATCAGAAGTATCAAGCGAAAAAACCCTTACTGACCAGAAACTAGTGACATCTCAGGCTCCTTGCCCCAGGTCTTAGCGTTCTTGTAATTCTACAGTTAGCTCATGTCCTGAAATGTGCCAGGCTAACAGTCTGTGGGTCTTTTGTTTCTGATTATCATAGAAATTACAAATGAAAGTCACCGAGGCTTGGGCCAGCATTGACAAGTTGCTGTAAAAAAACAGAACTGCAGGGGAAGTGGTTTTGGCACTGTCTGGGAGGAAAAGGGAAAGAAGGCAAAGTAAATTGCTTCTGCTGGAATATTATTAAAATGAGGGACCCATGAAACATCTATTTACAAGGTTCAGCAGCCTTTTAACTCCACTGGGGTCTGTCTAAGATGCAGGCGCAAGGTAAAGCTCCTCAGGGTGGAGGGCTAGATCAGTGGTTTGAGCATTGGCCTGCTAAACCTAGGGCTGTGAGTTCAGTCCTTAATGGGGCCGTTTAGGGATCTGAGTCAAGTCTGCCAGGGATGGTACTTGGTCCTGCTGTGAGGGTAGGGGACTCAATAACCTTTCAAGGTCCCTTCCAGCTCTATGAGACAGATATATCTATATCTATCTCTCTAAATATATAAGAGCAATCCTGTTTGCCAGCCCTCTAACTTTAAGGGAGAGGAAGGAAGTACAGGTTGAACCTCTCTAGTCTGGCACCCTTGGGACCTGACTGGTGCTGAACGGGAGAATTTGCCAGACCATGGGAGGTCAATATTATCTAACAGCATTACCACCACTGCTTGCTGGGCTCTTAGCAAACGTTTAGGGGTAAATTACAGTTAAATGAGAGCCAGGCCTGGTGGCTGTAAACAAACTTTATGGGACCATGAGAAATTTGGCCACACCCATGAAAAGTGGACATCCAGCTAATTAAAATAATTCTGGACCACGGATGGTTCTGGACTAGAGAGGTTCAACCTGTACGTGAAATGAAATGACATCATGGACTTCCTTAGGGTCCTTGGTCCATGACTAGTTCTCCTAAGTGAATACAAATAGATAATAAAGAATAATAATCTCCACCTCTTTTTACTTGTGGTCTGAGCATACTTGGGCTGAAAATGAGCACAAGATAGTAAAACAATGGATCTCACAATATCATTTTCCCCATCGCTTTTCTTAGTAAAAGCCCATGTTCTTACGAACACAATGTCACACAAACAACCGCATCCATTGCCATATGTTATCTAATTATATAAGGGCTGCTGTATGCCATGAACATGCTGCAAATTAACTGCATTCCTTGTTTCTGGGTAGAAAATGAGAAATTAATTTGGGGAACGTCAAGTTCGGTTCATGTCATGATGCTCTTGGTGTCATGATCCATCAGGGAAGATTAAACAGCGAGGTTCTGCCAACTCGATTCATTTCTTTCGTCAGCAGCTGGGACACAAATTCTTTCATTTGGTGAATTCACCACAGCTGAGTCACGGTAGATTGCTAAACTGAGGTCTGTGTGTTAGGGGCACGTTTGCATTTCCTGGTCCCAATCAGTTTAGAACGGGAAAAGGCGGTATAAGTTACCAGACCACGCAAGTGTTAGGCACCTGCTGTTGACAACAGGCACAATAATTGAGCAACCCAGCAAATCAAAACCAAACGGAAGACGTTAACGCTGGCTGTCTCCCATGCAGCCGTTTCTTAATGGAACATGGGACAAGCTCCGAAATGATTCAATAGACGATATGGAATTATATTATTTAAGTCATGTGCCTGGAACTCAGGGACATGGGCTAGTGTCAGTAGCATGCGCCAAACACCCCTGGAGATCTGTGATAAACTTCTTACATTATAATCTGTTGTGAAAAAAGATGCAGGTTGTCATGCTCCATAAAGCAGAAGCATTCTCAGTGGCTCCCCGCTGGCTGATAATGCTGTCCAAATTTCTCCTCATTTTACACTTTTACTCCTTAGCGGTATGCTTGTTATGGCTTCTGCTGTAAAAAATGATTCGGAACGGAGACGATCTGGCAGGAACTTTATGCTTCTTTGACACATTTTTTTATCGGGTTGAAGGCTGGAGCGTAACTGACGTCGCTGTGGACAAGCGGTTCGGGGCTGACGAACTGCTTTGGAGAGAAGAAAAAAACTTGAGATACTATCGCTTAGCAATGGGATGCTTACAGGCCAGGTGGAAAGGGCTGGCATTTTGCTCTCAAAAGGACTGACTTGTCCTGGAGGCTTCACTGCCACATGAGGATGGAGGGAAGAAGGCTGCCACATGTCTATACATTTCCATCTAAGGTTTAAAATGTGGCTTTCTATTAAAGAGGTTTGGGATTTATATAGTAGGAGCTAAGTGCCTCATAGTCTTGTGTGAATGTATCCCCACAACTCCCCTGTGAGACAGGGAAGTGCTGTTATTCCCATGGTAGAGGTGGGGAAACTGAGGCAGGGGGTGACCTCGCCCCAGATTCTCAAAGCTATTTAGGCTCCTATAGGAATCAGTAGGAGCAAGAGGCCTAACTACTGCATCATCTTTTGTTCCTTCTGATGTGTTGCCAGACTTTCAGAAAGTGGGGGGAGGTGAAACAGTTAAATAAAATAATCATCTGACCCCCGCCCAGCAAAGAACCTCTGTGAGAGCCTCTGACCAGAGCGTGACCAATTGCCTCTCTTCAGAGAGACACCATCCCAGTCACGTGGTGCATTAGCTCCGTTTGAAGAGCAGAGCCAGCAATTCCCCAGTCAGCACAGAAGGAAAAAAAGAAATACCCCTGTGACAGGGTAGGCTAGTCCTGCAGCCCCCCGCTGGAGGCTTGTGGCCTTGGTACACCCCACCCCAGGGAAAAGAGTAGAGAAGTTCTCCAAGCAAGCTAGAGTGGCTGCTTCCACCGTAGCCAATCAGAGCCCAGCAAGCCAGTATAAAAAAGCTGCTGGGCTAGGGCTTGTCGGTTCCTCCTTGGAGCTCAAGCCAGGCCGACCCGGGGACTGACTGATGGGGAAAGCGGCAGTATCATGGACAGCTGCGTGTGTAGGGTGGATTGCAGACCCAGCAGAAGCCTAGGTCCCGCGGCTGAAGACTGGGTGTGGTGGGCTGGGGCAGACTGCAGAACTCTAGACAGGGCGCCGTGAGAACGTTGAGAAACAGCCCTGGGAGAGGACAAGAATGGAGCCGACTTGGGGAAGTGGTCCAGGGAGCAGGAGCAGTGGACACTTTGTAAATAACAGTTCCCCACTAAGTCCCGGGGCTGGGACCTGCCCCCTCCCAACTCCAGTAGCTACTCAAGGGGCAGGAAAGAAGCGTGGTCGTAGGCGACGGAGAAGGAGGGCATCTGGGATACCCTTCCTCGTCACCCAAGTGGAAGCTTGTGGACACAAGTTCTCGGCCAGAAGGGGGTGCTCGAGAGAGGGTGAGCCCTTATCAACCCCCCAGTGAAGCTAGAACGCGATTGCTGCTTGCCCTCCTCAATGGCTGCCCGGCCGTGGCGTAATCTGGGATGCACCACGTCGGAGATGGTCGCATTTCAATCATGGAGCAAGCGATATTTGCGTTTGTGAAGTGCTTTAATCCCAGCCCTGGTTGCCCTTCCTCTCTAGGGATATTAAGGCTGATGTGGGAATCTACTAGAATCAAACCCATCCCATCCCAAGGATCGCCTCTAAAGACATACTGGGCGGGAGGAAGTGTGGTAGCTGATGGGAAAGACTCAGGGGCTGGAACTTTCCAGTGATGGATTAAGCTGCGGCCTCGCATGGCCGGTTAACCTCTCACCACGTCGGAGCATAAAGCAGGTGGGAGTTGTAGTCTCTACGTCCTGGGCTGTGCAAATAGTGTCTAGGCCCTGGCAAGGCCTTTTAGGAAGGGAGCCGGGTCTAAGATGCTTCTTTCCTGCCAAACAGCACACGGGTGGGAGGGAAGTGGAGAGCTTGCGGCTCCTTGACAAGAAACAGGGGCAAGGCCCTCCAGTTGGGCAGTGCCTGGTGTTTGCATACTTCAGAGCTTGCTAGAGCAGGTCTTTGTGCCACCCCATGACAGAGGGGGGAAAGGAAGCCCCTCATGGAGAAAAGTTTTGAAAGGGCTTCTACTGCGAGGGGCCTTTGGCCTGTCCCACCCTGCACATGTGGGATTAGTCTAACTGCTGTAGCACCACGGGGAGAATGGCGGTGATTAACATGGTCCCTTCAATACAGCCCTCAAGAACAGCAGCAGGGGGAAGTAACTTACTAGAGACCTATGTACAACTGCAAAAGAAGTCACACGAGCTGAGAAACTAGCAATTCCTGGGCCTTTCCCTCACCTCCACAGCCCAAGTGCTACAGGAGATCGGAGCCACAAAGAGGAGGACCGAAGTGGCTAGGATGCTCACTTGCAAGGGGCAGGTGCCTATTCATATCCCATACCCCCCGTAAGTTGAAGGGAAACTTGAACCAGGCACTCGCCATAGAGGACGGGGGGTATCAGAGAAAGCCCAGACGATGACGTAAGAGGAGGAACGCTTCTCTCCTCCCCATTTGTGCATGTCTGGCTACCTGGCATGGTGTGGCAGTGCATATCTCAGAGCTGAAATTGAGGCACTTATGAAATCTTAGCTGCAAAAATGAAGGCATCAAACAACTTTAGGGGACCACTGAACGGGGGTTTTGTGAGTCCCAGTGGTAGCTCTTTCTGGGATTTAGACACCTGATGAGCAATGTTCCCGCTAATTTTTCCATTGGTGTGTGGAATAAGTTTTATGTGCACTGAGGCCTGTGCGAATGTGCACCACCCTGAGAAACACATGCTGCTGACAGCGGGCACTCTTGCTAATCAGTTGGGCAGCATTTGAATCTCTCCTGGGTGGCCAACCACGTGCTCCACTTACAGGGAACACTGCTGATGAGGCAGTTAGCTCATTAAGTCCTTTTATGAACTAGTCCGATGCTGCTTGTGTCATGTTTAAAAGCGCGAGGTCACATTTTTAATAGATCTGTGCCACGCCCCCACCGGGGCAGAGTTGCAAAAGTGCTCTGCACCCATCAGCTGGAGTCGAAAATAATGGGACCTTAGCTCTGTCATACCGGTTTTAAATCTGGCCTGGACATCTTAGATTTCACGCTTTCTCTGCTCTGCTCATTTTTCCAGCTAATGTTCGTGCATGATGGCAGCTGTCCCAGTGCTACCTAGTTGGCAACTCCACGTTAAAAGCAGTGATAAATATTTATAAGGGCCCCTTTGCTGTTGGAAAATAATGTGGAACTTTGTCATAAAGCAAAGAAGCACAGTAATTGAAGCGGTGTGCTTAATCAAAGCTATTGTTGCAGGCCAGCTAACATACAGATGCCTCTTTCTGTATCCCCTGTGTATCCTGACCCAGTGGAAATTAGCCGCAATTGAAAGAAAGGCTAATTAAAACTTATGAACAGAATTTACAACCGTTATCATTCATCAGGGGGTTCCTTAGTTGCATGAAAAGTGTCTTTTACAAGGAGAAATATTTGGGACAGTTAATTTAAAAAAAAAAACACACAATATGCATCCTCAGGTTTTTTACCCAATATTTCACTCTTAGTCAAAAGTTACTTACATATGACTCTTTGCTAGCTTAGGCCTCATGCCTACTGTTACATATCTTTACACTAAGGTGTGCAGGTTAGGGCCCATGGATAGTAATTGGTATTCTAGGCAGGTGAGAGGGCAGAAAAAATAATCAGCTAATGAATTATTTCCTTCATTTGTGCCACTTTTCCTTTAAGATACACTGTATTTTCCTCCAGGGAACATCACCACCGGTGTGTTTTTTTCCTGCTCCAGGCCACATTCTGTGAAAGATAACAGCTTCCAAAATTGCTCAGCATCTGCCAGCTCCCATTGGTTTGATGCAGAACTGAAACAGTCTTTCTTCAGACAGTAACTACCTGAGTGGTGAGAGAACAATGGGAGGACCGAGCTACCGAGCCCTCACAGTTAAGACAAAGGAGTAGTTTCTACAGGTGGCAGCAGCAGTAGGCTATCACCTATGTAACCCTTTGCAGGCTCAGTGTTAGGATTTCATTGCCTCATTTATTGTCACCGGCTTAAAAAACTGTCTGGTGTAGCCGCCATCGGGAAACTGGGAAAACATGACACCCAAGCCCTGCATCCCACAGTAATTCAGTTATGTGCACTGAGTTTTTCCCTCTTTGAACCAGCACCACACCCTCGGCACTGCCCCATCCCAGAGATCCAGAGATCCGAGGGATTATGGGGAGCAGCACGGGGGGCAGGATAAGAATACTCCAGAAAGCCATTGTTTCCCATCCCTTACATGCGGAGAGGACATAGGGAGGCAGTGGTGGGGAATGCCAATAGCCTTAACTCTGCCCACCTGGCACAGCTGCAGTAGTATGGCAGGAGAGAGATGCTGCACGAGGGATGGAGCTGATGAAACATGAACTCCCGGGAGACAAGAGGCAGACAGTGGTGTTCTGAATCATAGTCTGCTCGCCAGGCTGCCCCTGGTGCATTACAGCAACTTACTGCCTGTCCACAGGGCCCGTGGCAAGATCTTGATCCACCCCTTTGCTTTTTTTTCATGTAAAGGTAGCTTTATAGGGCCATCCTGTGAGTCGCGCTACATTGTATTTACAGAAGGGGCCTTTGTCAACAGAGGAAATAGTCTGTAGTATTTTTAATTTGGATAGTTACACTGTAAGTTCTGCCCTGTTGCAGCTCTGGACTTGTTAATGGGAAAGCGCACAGTGCCAATAAAACAATACAACTATTCCAAACGTTTTCTAGACCAGCCCAGATCCTGCTGCCTTGCCAGACCCCTGTAGCCACACAGAGCCTCAGCAGTTTCACTGGGGCACTAAGCCTGTCTCAGCATTTGTCATAGAATCACAGAATCCTAGGGCTGGCAGAGACCTCAGGAGTCATTGAGTCCAGCCCCCGGCCCAAAGCAGGACCAACCCCAACCCCAACTCAATCAACCCAGCCCAGGACTTTGTCAAGCCAGGACTTAAACACCTCTAGGGATGGAGATTCCACCCCTAGGGAACCCAGAGCCTTACAGAAAGGATGTGGATGCACTGGAGAAAGTCCAGCAGAGGGCAACAAAATTGGTTAGCAGGCTGGAGCACATGACCTACGAGAAGAGGCTGAGGGATTGGGGCTTGTTTAGTCTGCAGAAGAGAAGAGTGAAGGGGGATTTGATAACAGCCTTCAAGTGGGGGAGGTCTAGGTTGGATATTAGGGAAAACTATTTCCCTAGGAGGGTGGAGAAGTACTGGGATGGGTTCCCTAAGGAGGTGGTGGGATCTTGATGACCTCTTGAGGTCTTTTCCGCCCTAGGATTCTATGATTCTATGACTGTCTGTGCCGGCTACAATGCCCTTGATCTGCAAGGGTTGAGGACATGTTCCCAGATGAACAGGGTGTTTTTCATTGCTGCTGGGCATATTATACTGTTTTAAGATTAAATGTCAAGGTGCCCGAGGCTCTTACAGGGACATATTTTTAGTATCCAGATAAAGAAGAATGGAAATGCAGGTCTCAGGATTAACCGACTGAGCTAATCCAACACACGTAGCCATCTGCAGCCCTCTAACAGCTTGGGCGTGTTCTACCCCGTCTCTGTAGGTGTTCATGGCTACGCAAGGTGTAAGCCCATGAGATCACGCCACATTCTCCATGCTAGAAGCAGGCATTGCCTTTCGGTCTCACCCGAATCTACAGATATTGTAGGATGTGCTAGAGAAGGGACAGCCAGTGTTTGGAGGGGGACTTATCCCAGTTGAAGACCTATGGTGGACCCACTGGTGTTGACTAATCCATAGCAGCGAGGCTGGAGTCTGAGAGAGCCCAAGATCACGTGAAGAATCAGGAATTCATCACTGAACCGTAGGCCGGTAGCATGGCGAGCCGGCAGAGTGCTCCGATGAGGAACAACTTACCTCAAAACACGTGTGGCTGGTAAACACAGCCCATTAGAACATCTGAATGGCATAGGTATTGTGGATTCTGCAGCCAGATCTCTTACGTGGAGCATAACTACCGTGCCTGGCCTATTTCGACTTTGGTGCTTTAGAAAATCTCCTCCAAAGTAATTTAAGAGAACATACCCCATTGGAGTCTATGGGATCTGAGCTCTTAAATCCCTTATGGGCTTTTGAAAATAGAACGAGGAGAAGAGTAGTACAAGTAAAGTCTTAAAGTGAAGCCCCCTTAAAAGTTTTCTTTTACACACTCCTACTGTGACGCCCCCGAGGCGTCACCCCGCGCGTGCCCTCAGCCGACGCGGCGTAGCTGGGGGTCACCGCCCCTCCTTGTAACAATCTCGTCCCCTCACGGGGGAGGGGGAAAGGGGGACCCGGGCCCGCCCACTCTCGCGGGTCCCAGCCCAGGGCCCTAAGGACTCGGATCTAGGGGGATCCGGTCCGGCTGACGGGGTGTTTCACCGTAACTCGTCAGCCCGCCAACCAATCCGGGGTTCCGCCCTGGGCTGCGTCCTGCCCCCTGCCCTAGGCTCCTGCCGCGTCCCGTGCCTACGGGGTGTGCGTTCTCCCCCTACGGGGCTTACCAGGTGGGGGAGGGTCGTCGGCGTTCACCCACCCGCTGTCCGGAGGCCTCCTGAACTCCGGCCCCGGCAGGCGTGCTGCCTGTCTTCCCCCTCCCCGCTCTCGCCGCTGGCGCCAAATCTGGCGGCGCCCACCTCCTCCCAGCTCCAATCCGCGGGCCGGGTGTGGGGGCCGGGCGAGGACGCCCTCTCCGAGGCCCGCCTCTGCCGTGCGCGGGCCCCCGCCTCTCTACCTGGCCGCCGCTCTCCAGCCGGGCCCAAGCCCCCGCCGATTCCCAGTCGGCACCGCCCGTGACGTCATCACAGGGCGCCGGCTGGACGGCGCCCGAACAGCCCGGGCAGGGCCAGGTCGCGCCGGAGCGGCGGGCCCACAGGGCTTCTGGGGGTCGCCCGTCGGTGCGGGGCAAAGGTGCCCCGTCACACCTACAAAAAAAAAAGTTTCAAGAACACTAACACGCCCCACAGGGCTGCCTTAGACGTGACGGTTTTGTCCATTCTATCTCATTGTGATGCGCAAGTGTGTGTCACGTGTGCTGTTGGAAAACGACATGAGACCACGTCCCACCCTGCAGACAGAATAAGACCCCACTGGGACGGGGTTGATCAGGTGACCTGTTACTCCTCCCAGATCCATGGCGAGTGAGGGTGGTTCTTTGAGGAGAGAGGACTCAAGGTGTGGGCTGAGCAGTTCTAAGGGAGGAACCCCAAGAGCATCTAAGGCTAGGGTGAAGACGCCGTCTGGCCTCCATGTTATGCTACTGTTCATTTCTTTGTAAATAAAGCCAGAACCCCAGGACGGGGCTGAGATTTCGATTTTGATGCCACATGCAGCTCGAGTTTCAGAGAAGGATGGACAAGGTTCTTGCTCACAGAAGAGAGTAATTTTTGCTCTTCGCTATTCTCACCTAGCGTGTGTTGCAACGGAATTGTCTTTTCCCGGCTTTCTATTTATTACCCATCAAAACATTGCTTGAGACCAAAAAGGTAAACCTGTGATAAATGGAGGGAGCTGCCAAGCTGGATCTGCTTTTCTGTCTCTCACTCTCACCGCCTCTCTCACTTTTCCTCAAGTGAGATTCATAGTACATAGTAAATCAGCCGCTCCTGCTGCTCTGAATTACCGCCACAGTGCGAAGGTAACATACACTTTGAGTGCCGTGGCTATAAGTCTCTCTCTCTCTCTCTGAATAAATGTTTTCTCGCCATTCGGATGCTGTGTGAAAAGACTTGGAAGTAACTGATCATATTTATGATTTAGAGGTTGGGTTTAGGACGATGCCTAATTCAGGTTATGGGGGAGGAAGACAATCACGAAAATCTTGATTATATCTAGGTCCAAGTCCAGTTGGGATCCACAATGCAGTCCGACATGGCTTTGGGAACTGGGCTAATTCAATTCCCACCTATAAATTCCTTGGATAACTGGGGATTTCACTCGCCAGTGGTATCAGTCCAGCACACTTAATAAATCCATTCAACGCACATTTGGCTGTGCAGTTTTTAGCGAGCAAAGAAATCCCTGATCCCCAATATGGGTCCTCCAGGTGTTACCACAATACACCAAACAATCAGTGCTGAAACCAGGTGTTTTGGTATCTGTGTGTCTAAACAACAGGCCTGTCTTCAGTGGGGGATCATTTGCTTTCCACTACGGACTTCAGCTCCTACTTTAAATTGTTTAATTGTTGATTATTTATTATTCGAAATACAAAACCATCAAGAGGCACCAACCAAGAATGATGCCCCATTGGGCTAGTCTCTGTACAAACTCACAGCCTGAGACAGTCCCTTCCCTGACAAAGGTTTACAATCCAAATAGGCACACCCTTTTTTGAAGAGTAAAGGGTTTTAGAGTAAGGTCAGGGATTAAGGTCAGTGGACAACTAGAGACAATAACAACGTTGACATTTCCCCTCTATGGACCGTACAGAGATGCCCAGAGAGAAGGCTGTTTTGTGTCATCACCATGTGTTTTGGTTTTATTATTGAGATGGGGGAACAAGCTAGCCCAATCTCAGGAGGACAAATCGTATCACCAACAATCACGAGGACTCACATCTTACTTCTCTAACTGCACCATTGATTTCCTGGCACAGCAAAATGCTGCTAAAGGTTGAGCCTCTCTAGTCTGGCACTCTCTGGTCCAGCAACATCCGTGGTCCGGCATGATTGTAGTTAGCCGGATGTCCACTTAGCATGGGTGTGGCCAAGTTTCCCACGGTCCCACAAACTTTGTTTACAGCCACCAGTCCTGGCTCGCAGAGTTCTGTGCTGTTAGAAGACTTTTAGGGGTAAATTAGGACTAAACAAGAGCCCACCAAGCAATGGAAGTGCTGGTAATGCTACTAGACAATAGTGACCTGCCCTGCTTTGGCAAATTCTGTGGGTCAGCACTTGTCAGGTCCCAAAGGTGCCGGGCTCAAGAGGTTCAACCTGTACTTAATATTAGTAGAAGTGACAGAAATTAGTTCATAATCATTTCCCTCAAGAACTCTGCAGATATCAATGAGCTTGATGAGAATGGTTTGCATGAACCTCTTAACATTTCCCTGGTTTCAGTTTGTGTGAGGGTCACCCTTCACCATCTCTCAAGTCAAATAAACCCCAAATAAAACTCAACTCCCACTATTGTTTTTTGCCTTGTTTTGGATGTGCTTTTACATAACCCACCCTCTTTTCTAAGACGTCTGCCAAAATCCACCCAGTTTCTCAAACTCATCCCTGGCTTGGGCAAAACTAGGAGACGGTTTACCAAACAGTGTATAAGTTTCAGAGGGGTAGCCATGTTAGTCTCTGAGGTGCTGCAGGACTATTGGTTGTTTTTTAAGTTTTTTTCCATTACAGACTAACAAAAAATGTACATGGTATCATAATTTTTTGTGGGCACAACCCAAGAAGTGGAGGACCAAAAAGTGGGTTGTGCCCACGAAAGCTCATGATACCATCCATACTTTTTGTTAGTCTCTAAGGTGCTGCAGGACTATTCGTTGTTTTTTAAGTTTTTTTTCCATAAAGTCCATGAAACTTGGTGAGACCATAGAATCCTAGAACTGGAAGAAACCTTGACAGGACATCAAGTCCAGTCCCCTCCCCTTACAGGAGGACCAAGTACCATCTAGATCAGCCTTGATGGATGTCTACCAACCCTGCTCCTAAATATCTCCATTGGTGGAGATTCCACAACCTCCCTAGGCATTTTATCCCGGTGCTTAGCCACCCTGACAGTTAGGAAGTTTTTCCTAACATCCAACCTAAATCTTCCTTGCTGCAATTCATGTCCTGAAACAGTTAGCATCCCATGTTCCTTGGAGGGATCTCGTTCCGAACGGTGTGCACACTTTACACAACTTCAATGTTGGCACTTGCTGGAAAAAATTCTCTTTGGACATCCACATACTGGTGCATTGGTGGCAATACTGACTACAGTTAGACTGATTATATTGCTTAGGTTGGCACCTAATATCTCAGCTCCTTTGCAGTATTTTTAAAAGTAACAGCGTGAGCTTGATTAGTTTGGAAATATCCTGGGAAGATGACTGATTTGCAGGCACTTCATCGTCTCCCTTTCCTTAAACTGTCAAACTTTTTCTTCTCCCCATTTAGAATTTCACTTCAAAGCAAAACACAGTTTTACTGATACAGAAAATGGAAATGAAACTCGCTTCCTACTGGCACATGTAATGGCCTGATTTCCAATCTTTTCATCTCAAATGCAGGCAAATTTACACTTCCTATCATATCACTTCACCCTCATACGGTGCAGCAGCAGGAAGGCCGCTGGATGAAGGCGGCAGAAGAAACACGCGCGCCTTTGAACAGATCTCAACCTGGCCAGATAAAAGAAGTGTGATCCCAGGAGAGGTTCATTAGGACACGAATATGCCCTCAAGATGACGGTGAGCAGTTCTATCTCATGTTACGTTACAACTACTTATAGCTGACAAGAGAGGAACAGTTTTGGAAGTGTCATGAATGCACCTCTGCAGAGATGCCTCGTTCACAGAGTCCCCAACCACATCAATTATTTTGGCCATTGTTTTCATGAGTGTTGTATCGGGCCAAAGACATGCCTGTGCTATGAAAGACACAGCATAAGCATCTTGAGATGGTGTGAAGCCAACGTGTCCAACATCCTTCTCCTGGCGTTCTTGGGGCAAGAAGCAACACGAATGGAGCATGCTGTGGTTAGCTGACCGCCTTCACCCCCAGAAGAGCCCCTAGGGGGATTTCCCAAGCCAGAAGAAGCTAAAACAACCCAGCGGGCCTTGCAATTTGCGCAAGGGGTTGAGGCAGCTCCCAGCGGCCCCTAGGTCAGACCAGGGGGTGGGAAGGAGGTATAAATGGCAGCGTTGTCTCCCGTCTTCAGTAGATCAAGCAAAGCTCTGGTGCATGCAGGAAGAGCATGGATTGTAAAGCGCTACTGATGTGACTCATTCTGGTGCCCACCTAGCTCTGTGCTCAAAAAAAGGCCCCTCCCACAACGGATGCATCAAAAACGTGCCTCGTTGACTTGCATCAGCTGCATGAGGCTTAGAAAGCAAGCACCGGTCTTTGAAAAGGGGAGAATCTGGTGGGAGGGATCTGCGGCCCCCCACCCCCGGGCCAGCCCCAGGGAGAAGCATGCAGGTGGGCTGCACAGCACCCTCCCGCTGTCCCTGGAGAGAAGCTGGTGAGCACCCCACCCTGTGCCCTGAGCTCTCCGCCCTGCCCCCTGAACCCGCACATGTCCCAACACCCTGCCCTGACTTCTGCATCTCCACCTCCTGCCCTAAGGCCCCCACTCTCTGCTTTGACTCCCGCATCCCCCACCCACTGCCCTGAGCCCCTTCTCACTCTGCATTTCCAACAGCTCAGAGTCTGGCCTCGGTTCCAAGAAGCCTCCAAGATGGACAGCTGGATTTTCCACACCGCCAAGCTCCCAAAAGCCAGATAAGTGACCCGACATGGGTGTCGCCTACGCTTGAAAACCAGGCCCTGAGCATTTGAATTTCAGCTCATCCAAATGCCCCTAAACCCTCCTCCACCAATAATAGCGAGGATTAAAAGGAATGAAGAGGTTGCAAAATCAAGCACTCGGAAGCTAGGAAATGCCAGAACGTACCTGGTCTCTGCAATCTTCACTCAGGCCGCTTGCACGTCGGCACGACGATACGTTTTTACTCACATGCCCCCACGTGCTGGTTTTTTCCATCAGGCCCCATGTCCATTCAGAGCACAGGACAGATCTACTCTGGGGATGGAACAGGGCTCTGCAGGGAAGGAGTCTGTAGGTGGTGGGACGTTTGGCTGGCGCGTTGCAGAAGTCGGAAGGTGTGTGCTGTCGGAGAGGGTGGATCTTGGTGCAGGTGGATGCGCCAGACCCACTGTTTTCCCCCTTGGGGGATGAAGGAGTCGCTGCCTATATGATGCTGAAATAAAACTTTTCACAGATGGTCACTACTGCATGCTGCTCAAGGCTGAATTCAAGGGCACACACAGAAGGGGGCTGAATTAAGGTTGCAGAGGAAACAAATCCTTCTAGCATTTCCTAACCCGAGTGCTTAACTGGTCAACATTTTACTCTTTATTGTTGCCCTTCCTGCTTTTGCAAAGTTCACTTTATCCGCGAAAGGAACCTTACCTCATGTTAAACAAAGTTGTGTGTGCAAATCACACAACCCAATAGACTGGGATTGTAATGTACTGGGCCAGAGTGAGGGAGATAGTACCCTATCCCTTTTCCACAGGTTCAACCCTAGTATCTCACCGTAAAAGCTATGTGTGTAGAATTAACTCCGCCTTCTGCAACCTCCTCCTTAACTAAGTTACCATCCTTCAGTGTTTAGCTACAGTATTTCCTTGCGGGGGTAAACCTTAAGCAGCAAGCGGTCTTCTATTCCATTCAGCCATTTTAATATTTCCTTTTCAGGCGGGGTCTTGTGTCCATACATTAAGAATTGTCTTTCTTGCTCCAAATACAACGAGAAGGGAGATTTTCTATAGTTGCCTAAGGGGCTTAGGAGCATCAAGCCCATTGAAAGTCAATGGAACATATGTTCCACAATCCCTTTGGCGTTTTAAAAAACTATCCCCTACTTTTGGTGTGCTTTCCTCAGCTTATTAAACACTGCGTAGACTACATTAACGCCTCATGAGATATGTAGTGATGGACCGGTCCCCACTGTATGCTGCCGTGTCTTCCCGGCACATCCATGTAAGTAAGACCAGATTGTGCAGATGAAAGATGGCCCACTTGTCGGTACTTCTGCATAAACACAACATGATCCCATGGCTTTTGTTTTCTCTAGAAAAGGTGGAGCAAACACAGTCTACAGATTGTAAACAGCTGTCCTTGTCTGACGTAATTACTAGTAGAGAAAGCTGCAACGCAATTATATGCTTCATTCTGTATTTTGAGGGTTAGTTAATATGATACGGGGAAAACCTTTCTTCCAAATCTTTTTGCTCCATGCATAATATCCTTTGTTTTAGCTGTAATTAGAATCTAGCAAAGAGCTCACCATTCCCCCTGGATATTCACTCCTATGGAAATGGGAATTTGCTTTGAGTCTAACTTATGGTAGTGTTGCTTTTGCGCTCTCTTTCCAGATATTGTGGTGAGTAAGTTTCCTGCCTAAAATGTTATTGGAAAGAGCAGATTTTACGTGAACGTTTGCAGAACACTGACAAAGTGAATGTAAGCTCATGAAGATGACTGACAACAGATACCAGATTTTAAGAATTATCTGCATCACTGTCTTGATTCTGGAAACACCTGTAGCACATTCTCAACTTTAGGCATGTGCTTCTTTAGACTTCTGTGCTTCTGTAGTATTTTCCTGAATCCAGACTAGAATCAAGGAAGAAAGGTTGTGATGTGTCCAATCAAAACTAAGCAGCAAAGTTTGCATTTCAGATACCTTCTGCTCATAATGAACTTCTGCCAGCAAACTACAGATCAGGAAATAGTCATAGAAATATTCAGACAAATTTCTTATTAAAAGCGTCAAGTGAATACAACCAAGGAAACTGTAAAGTGTTTCTACAAAAATTATGAAAATGGGGTTGAATTCTTTGCATCAATTATCACTAGAACCGAACAAAATATTTGTAGAGAATAACAGACCATCATAGCCCAAACATGGCTTTTTGTTGTTTCACTAATTATCCATGCAAGCAAGTTCACACAACGCATGGCCAACTTGTGGAATTCCTCGCCAGAGGATGTTGGGAAGGTCAAGACTTTAACAAGTTTCAAAAAAGAACTAGATAAATTCATGGAGGTTAGGTCCATCAATGGCTATTAGCCAGGATGGGTGGGAATGCTGTCCCTAGACTCTGTTTGTCAGAAGCTGGGAATGAGTGACAGGGGATGGATCACTTGATGATTCCTGCTCTGTTCATTCCCTCTGTGGGCACCTGGTATTGGCCACTGTCGGAAGACAGGACCCTGGGCTCGGCGTACCGTTAGACCAACCCAGTATGACCGTTCTTACGTTGTATGTTCTTATTACGAAGGCAAACAAGCACACAATTGGGTAGGTGTGTGAGAGAGATTTCACTGATTATTCAGAATCTTTTCATGATCTGCCAGTGGAAGTCGGTCATAACACGTCTCAGTCCCATTGTCATAACATTAAAACCATATCGAACAATGCAGTACAAAATGCGTAAGAACTGCACCTTCCGTTCACTTGAACCTCTACCCTTCATCTTCCAACCCTGCATCATTTATTCCTACAGTATTTCTTTCCTAACAGCACCATATCTCTATTATTATGTAGATGACAGGAGCTTTAACGTCTTTTAAGACGGGAATGAAATTAGTGGGAAAGGGAATTGGATAATGGGTGTATTATTCATAGGGACACATACCTAATTTATATAGTGCTGGTGCTACGCCATCTGAAATTGCTGTAACTCCAATTAAGCCAGTTTAAGTAATAGCAGGGACTATTCTACCGTGTCAGAATATTAATTTTGCGGTCTGTTTTATACCCTTAAAAGTAAAATGTAGTCCTAATTCATCTAGTCATTTTACAATAATTATGGACTACATTTTCCTAGAGACGAACCTGCACCTACAGCCCTACGTACAAAGACTCAGATGCCGGCTGGCATACAAAACACAAAGACACATCTGGTAAAAGGCCGGGCTCTAAGCAACCAAGGCTTTGACAAAATAGTAACCTCAAAACCATCTCTGCACAAGCTCCACCCGCCTCTACTCTGCTCAGGGATGATACGGCTGGAGAGCAGCATGTCTGAGTGTTCTTTGTGCTGGGCTGTTACCTGTGGACCTGCTAGCACAGTGCATGTTCGGATACCCATTTTTCCTTTTTAACCAGGATCAAAAAAGAGCTGGATAGATTCATGGAGGTTAGGTCCATCAATGGTTATTAGCCAGGGTGGGTCGGGATGGTGTCCCTAGCCTCTGTTTGTCAGAGGCTGGGAATGGATGACAGGGGATGGATCACAAGATGATTCCCTGCTCTGTTCACTCCCTCTGGGGCATCTGGCATTGGCCACTGATGGCAGAGAAGACACTGGGCTAGATGGACCTTTGGTCTGACCCAATATGACTGTTCTGATGTTCTTATCAGATCAAAATATATAATAACCCTTCTTGGTAGAGACTTTCCCATCTATAATCCCCCTTGTAAAGATATCCCAGCCCAGCACACCCAGGGGAACAGAGAAGTTGTCTGAAATGTCTATACTCCAGCACAATTTTGTTCAGCATGTCGATACTAGGAGGTAGTGCCTTCATCAAGACATTCAGCAGCGATCCGAAGGTTTGGCAAATGTCATTGAAGAGCCTTTGGCCATTATCTTTGAAAAGTCGTGGAGATCGGGAGAAATCCCGGATGATTGGAAAAAGGCAAATGTAGTGCCCATCTTCAAAAAAGGGAAGAAGGACGATCCAGGGAATTATAGGCCAGTCAGTCTTACCTCGGTTCCTGGAAAAATAATGGAAGGGATCCTTAAGGAATCCATTCTGAGGCACTTGGAAGAGAGGAAAGTGATTAGGAATAGTCAGCATGGATTCACAAAGGGCAAGTCGTGCCTGACCAATCTGATTAGCTTCTATGATGAGGTAACTGGCTCTGTGGACATGGGAAAGTCAGTGGATGTGATATACCTTGACTTTAGCAAGGCTTTTGATCTGATCTCCCACAATATTCTTGCCAGCAAGTTAAGGGAATGTGGATTGGATAAATGGACAGTAAGATGGATAGAAAGATGGCTAGAAGGCCGGGCCCAGCGGGTAGTGATCAACGGCTCGATGTCAGGATGGCGGTCGGTTTCTAGCGGAGTGCCCCAAGGTTCGGTTCTAGGACCGGTTTGTTCAATATCTTTATTAATGACCTGGATGAGGATGGATTGCACCTCAGCAAGTTTGCGGATGACACTAAGCTAGGGGAGAGGTAGATACGCTTGAGGGCAGAGATAGGGTCCAGAGTGACTTAGACAAATTGGAGGATTGGGCCACAAGAAATCTGATGAGTTCAACAAGGACAAGTGCAGAGTCCTGCACTTGGGACGGAAGAATCCCAAGCATAGTTACAAGCTGGGGACCAACCAGTTAAGTAGTAGTTCTGCAGAAAAGGACCTGGGGTTACAGTGGATGAGAAGCTGGATATGAGTCAACAGTGTGCCCTTGTAGCCAAGAAGGCTAATGGCATATTAGGTTGCATTAAGAGCATTGCCAGCAGATCAGAGATGTCATTATTCCCCTTTATTCGGCTCTGGTGAGGCCACATCTGGAGTATTGTGTCCAGTTCTGGGCCCCCACTACAAAAAGGATGTGGGCGCATTGGAGAGGGTCCAGCGGAGGGCAACCAAAATGATTAGGGGCTGGAGCATATGACTTATGAGGAGAGGCTGAGGAGTTGGGTCTGTTTAGTCTGCAGAAGCGAAGAGTGGGGATTTGATAGCAGCCTTCAACTTCCTGAAGGGAGGTTCCAAAGAGGATGGAGAGAGGCTGTTCTCAGTAGTGACAGATGGCAGAACAAGGAGCAATGGTCTCAAGTTGCTGTGGGAGAGGTCCAGGTTGGATATTAGGAAAAACTATTTCACTAGGAGGGTAGTGAAGCACTGGAATGGGTTACCTTGGGAAATAGTGGAGTCTCCATCCCTAGAGGTGTTTAAGTCTCAGCTTGACAAAGCCCTGGCCGGATTGATTTAGTTGGGATTGGTCCTGCCTATAGCAGGGGTCTGGACTTGATGACCTTCTGAGGTCTCTTCCAGCTCTATGGTTCTATGATTCTAACTCAGAGTCCCCTGATTTTTAGAGGGGGGAGGTTCTGCAATGTCTGAAAAATCTTTATGGGGTGTCCTAGTTAGGCACCCCAAAAGCAGGCATCCCAGATCACGGGTCTTTGAAAATGTTGACCCTTGTGGAGAGTTTAGATCAGTAGGCCATTAAACGTGTGCCTTCCCTCTCACTTATCCAGGTTTCACCAGTGTGAAACTGGTGTGACTTCAGTTCTTTCCCCTCTTCACCAGGGCAAAGCAGGAGAGAAGCAGTCTCGGAGAAATGGGAACGTTCTTCACGCGAAAAGAAAAGGAGTGAAATCCGGTGTGATTGAAAAGCTTGTTATAAGGAAATGGATCAAATATTACATTAGACTAGTACTTATTTCTGCTGATTGACTGCTATAGAATGCACATCCTATTACTTTCTATAGATTAGATCCTGCAGAGATACTTACAGTTAACCACGCACATACATCTTTCCAGGATGGAAGCTAGTGTCACCGAGGAGAGGCAAATTCTAAATGTAACAGGGAGCAGTAAGTAACTGTTCCTGTATCTAATGATCCCAACTGCTGTAGATCACATTCAACTCAAATAGCAGCTAAGACAGCTGCTATTTGCATCATTATATTCACATTCCCAAAGATATTTGAATCTTTTTTCCCCCCCAATTCATAAGCTCCTTGGTAAGTCATATGCAAGTAATTTGCTTTCACATGCCGGTTTCTTCTTCCTGATGCTGTCTCCAACAGACCATGTCTCTCTGTTTCGAAGACAGCAAAGGGTATGGGATGAAGAGCGAGCTCCTGAGTGTAGTTAGGATGACATTTCTGAGCACTTAAAACGTGCACTGTTGAAGATAGCACAGCCACAAAATGTGGCATCTGAACAGAATGTAATGATATTAGCAGGCATGGAAGGGGAGAGCTGGTGATAAGTGTGTTACTTAACTTACTAGTGTGCCATTTACAAATGGTAAAAAATAGGGCTTAATTAAATAAAAAGGGGTTGGGAGCGCATTGTCGGGATCGTCTGAAATTCACAACCCTTGGGTTTGATTTTGCTTTCACAGTCCAGAGCAGTGTTTCTTAAACTGTGTTCCAAGGCAGTCGGAGGTGTGCTGCAGAAAACAACAGAGTTCAAAATGGCCACCCTTAAAGGGGCAGGCGACCTTTTTTTTTTCTCAACAAAAAATCCTTGGTGTTCCTCATAAAAAAATTATTGTTTAGTGTTACTCGGTTTTAAAAAGTTTAAGAAACACTGGTCCAGATCATGTGGAACCTTCACAGCAAAACACTGGGACCAGAGACAGGTCCCTACTGAAACGTGCAGCTTGCTTTAGTACCTCCACTAGGCATAACACTAGCACCTCCGCAGCTACCTGGGAATAGGGTGAGCAGGTGTTTCTCAAGGAACACCAGGCACTTTTGGTCTTGGCTAGATATGCTGCAAGAACAGCCATTCCCATGGCATATTAGCAAATTCAGATCCACTGATGGTAAGGAGACAGAAGGGGCATAGTTCCTCCCAACCTCTCTCTCTCAGTCCAGATCTAGATTGGGGCAAATGTAATGGGACAATATATTCTGTCTTTTGTTCAAACCAGTCCACCCCACCCTTCATAAATACTAGGACAGATTCTCAGCCACTTCTGAAATATTTTGGTTGAGTTACACCGATTTATATCAGCTATTCATCCATTCGATTCCCCACCTCCCACCAGTCATGTAGCCTTGAGCAAATGTCTATTGGCTAGGACAAGCACCAATAGGCTTAAATTGCAGCAAGGGAGGTTTAGGTTGGATAGTAGGAAAAACTTCCTACCTGTCAGGGTGGTTAAACACTGGAATAAATTGCCTAGGGAGGTTGTGGAATCTCTATCACTGGAGATATTTAAGAGCAGGTTGGATAGACATCTATCAGGGATGGCCTAGATGATGCTTGGTCCTGCCATGAGAGCAGGGGACTGGACTTGATGACCTCTCGAGGTCCCCTCCAGTTCTAGTGTTTTCTACGATTCTATGAGTCTCTGATTCTATTTACGCTTCTTACCACCATTTCAGAAGTCCCCTGAGTCCTTTTCTGCTCAGCACCCAAAGTTCATCCGTATTGGCGCATGTTACGAGTCCAATCCAGCCTGCCCAGCCTTGTCAGAATGCCTCTTCGCCTCCTGTTTTCTGGTTCCCCTGGAGGCTGATTTAAGCATGGCTACTCAGCCTGCTGAAAGATTTCTGTAATTACCTGTAAGGAATAAATCAATAGCTTCCATTAATAAAAAGCCAAAATCTTTAGCCTTGGGGCCCGAAAGCAAGCGCCTAAGGCTTGATCCTGTGGCAGTGAATTTAATGAGACTTTTTATAGTGGAGCTGCAGCAGCCCTAAATATTTGCAGCTAGATTGTGCCTTGGAGTCCATGTTTGTACAGAGGAGTGAAAACCTCCCTTCAGCCCTCGAGTTTCTTGGATTTTGAGTTCAGGCACAATGGAGTGAGAAGTTCTACACCAGTGTTTCTTAAACTTTTAAGACTGAGGAACACCAAACAATTTTTTTTATGAGGAACACCAAGGATTTTTTGTTGAGAAAAAAAAAAGAGGTCGGGGGGAAGTTATTGAGCCAAAAAAAGGGTGTTGCCTGCCCCTTTAAGGGTGGCCATTTTGAACTCTGATGTTCTCCATGGCACACCTCCAACTGCCTCTGTTCTACACACTCTCATACTCCCTCCTGGAGGAGGGGAGAGTGGAGAAAGAATGGAGTCTTAGCTCCAACCCTTACCCCTCCCACTTTTCATAAAGTACAACTGAACCAAGCTGAGGAGGGGGAAGGGGTGTGTGTGGGGTATGTGTGGGTGTGTGACCACTTCACTCTATGAATCCTTATTGGCTAAGAAAGCTTTCCAAAGGTACAAATAGGAGCCCATATCTCACTGATTATCAGTGGGAACTAGCTGCCTAACAGTCCTTCGTAACCTTGGGTAACTCTCCCCGTTGTACAAAGGGATCTAACTGGCGTTTTGCACTAGCCTTTCTGTGGGATTAGGCACCTCATGTCCATTATCCAAAAGTGAAACACTGCAGCCCGTGCTGGGTGATTCGTCATTGCAGAATGAACTAGGGGGATCCTTCCCAAGCCTTACGGCATTCTCGGCTCTCTTGTGGGTAATCCCAGCCCAAGAAGTGCTAAGAAACAGTGAAGGGTGGTTGACTCGTGGGGAAAATAACGTCTTCATTAAAAACCAGTTAGTCATTTTAAATATCGACAAAACCCGCCTTTGGAATGAACCCCCACTGTGACTCAAACTGCCGAGTACTGCCATCATTTCAAACACACGCCAAGCAAGCCGTTACACTACACCGCACCCCCTCTGCACAACATTCAATAAAGGAGATGCCAAAGATCAGCTGTGCATGTCCATCTTGCAATCAGCGGATTATAAATAGACATTTAGGGTGGCAATAAAAACCCCTCATTTAGCTTTTTTAAATAAAAAGTTAGAATGAAAAAGCAGCCAGAATAACAGCTGCTGTGAATACCCACAGCTGGAAGGCAGCTGGATTTCAAATGGGTTTTCCCACACACCACCAAAGCTCTAATTCATTACTATGACCCCGAGAATTATAGCTTAGTCAACCGCTGTATCTGAGCATGGCCTGCACTAGTGGAATTATATTGTTTTAATCAGCACTATGGCAAGGCAGAGGGGTAATGAAGAAGCAAAAGGCATCTCTATAAATAAATCATGTCCGCGCCGAGAACAAGTTCGTTTCAGGTGTAATTCTACCGACTTCAAAATGGAGTTAAGCCAAGAAGGAGTGTGGCCCAAGAAGACTAATTCTTATAATGGAAGTAGCTGAGTCCTCATGGGAGTAGAATCCTGCATTCAACTTTTAACGGTACACCCCACTCATAGAATTACGATCCTGATTTTTCAAAACTATATGTGATTGCACACCTCATCCCAGAGTTTACACGGCATGGTGTGCTCTTTGGGCCAACGAACACCTTTCCTAGGTGTTGGTATACCACTCAGCACGATGATGCTAAAATCCTCATTGGGGACTTTGGACTTGACGTAAGAATGGACAGACCCAGTCAGAACAAAGGTCCATCCAGCCCAGTGTCCTGTCTGCCGGCAATGGCCAATGCCAGATCCCCAGAGGGAGTGAACAGAACAGGAAACCATTGTGAGTATGGTCTCAATCTAAACCTGATCACTGTGATGGAAAATCATTCCTCTGATTACTATGAGCTGCCTAGAGCCACATTCCTTTCGGGGTTGTCACTGAAGTCTCATAACTCATGAAAACAGCCCATATCACAAAACCAGCATTCATTTATCATAATTAAATGCAATTGGCAACCTTGCTCCAAAAGAGACTGGGTGAAATAACGAGTATAGAAACTGAAATGCCCTAAGCTTCAAAAATAATAGGATTCTAGGGAAGTAAAAGCTATACCTTATATATGCAGACATCATACTAGTTTGGAAGCCCCTTGTGGACAAGGTATTCTGTCTCATTTGACACCTGCTACTACAGTATCTGAGGCCAGGTCTACACTAAAGAGGAAGGTCGACTCAAGATACACAACTCCAGCTATGTTACTCGTGTAGCTGGAGTCAACGTACCTTGTTCCAAGTTTCTTCACCATCCCCACAGTGGGAGGCCAACGAGGCACCCTCTGAGTTTGATTTAGCGGGTCTTAACTAGACCCGCTAAATCAAACTCCAGAAGATCAATCGCGGCAGCGTCAAACTTCTGTTTAGTGAAGACATGGCCTGAATGCTAATGCTCCTCAAGGCATTTCTCCTTACAGCATCTCTGGAGGGCAGGGCAGTTCTAATAACCTCATTGTACCAATGAGGGACAGAAGCACAAAGAGGAGAAGACTCTGATTTTTAAAGCTATTTCGGAGTTATAGTCTGTTGATTCTGCTAGACGTTAGATGCCTAAACACTAGTGCTGTTGCTTAATCGCAATTAACTCACACGGTTAACTCAAAAAAATTAATCATGATTAAAACGGTTATTAATGACACTGTTCAAAATAGAACATCAATTGACATGTATTAAATATTTTGTCTCAGAGGCAGCCGTGGTAGTCTGTAACTTTAAAAATAATGAGCGGTTCTGTGGCACGTGAACTTTTGTGGGTGAAACTCATTTCATCAGATGAGCTGGAATGGAAAAAAAACCCCGTCAATTAACTATACATATAACATAAAAATGGCCGTTACTGGGTCAGACCAAAGGTCCATCTAGCCCAGCAGCCTGTCTGCCGACAGTGGCCAGCACCAGGTGCCCCAGAGGGGGGTGGACCGAAGACAATGATCACGTGATTTGTCTCCTGCCATCCTTCTCCAGCCTCTGACAAACAGAGGCCAGGGACACCATTTCTATCCCCTGGCTAATAGCCTTTTATGGACCTAACCTCCATGAAATTATCTAGCTTCTCTTTAAACTCTGTTATAGTCCTAGCCTTCACAGCCTCCTCTGGCAAGGAGTTCCACAGGTTGACTACATGCTGTGTGAAGAAGAACTTTCTTTTATTAGTTTTAAACCTGCTACCCATTAACTTCATTTGGTGTCCTCTAGTTCTTCTATTATGGGGGCTAATTTAGCTACAATTAATCAGGAAAGAGATCTTGGAGTCATCGTGGATAGTTCTCTGAAGATGTACATGCAGTGTGCAGTGGCAGTCAAAAAAGCAAATAGGATGTTAGGAGTCATTAAAAAAGGGATAGAGAATAAGATGGAGAATATCTTATTGCCCTTATATAAATCCATGGTACGCCCACATCTGGAATACTGTGTACAGATGTGGTCTCCTCATCTCAAAAAAGATATACTGGCATTACAAAAGGTTCGGAGAAGAGCAACTAAAATGATTAGGGGTTTAGAACGGGTCCCATATGAGGAGAGATTAAAGAGACTGGGACTTTTCAGCTTGGAAAAGAGGAGACTAAGGGGGGATATGATAGAGGTATATAAAATCATGAGTGGGGTGGAGAAAGTGAATAAGGAAAAGTTATTTACTTGTTCCCATAATATAAGAACTAGGGGCCACCAAATGAAACTAATGGGCAGCAGGTTTAAAACAAATAGAAGGAAGTTCTTCTTCACACAGCACATAGTCAATCTGTGGAACTCCTTGCCTGAGGAGGTTGTGAAGGCTAGGACTATAAAAGAAAACTAGATAAATTCATGGAGGTTAAGTCCACAAATGGCTATTAGCCAGGCTGGGTAAGGAATGTGTCCCTAGCCTCTGTTTGTCAGAGGGTGGAGATGGATGGCAGGAGAGAGATCGCTTGATCGTTACCTGTTTGATTCACTCCCTCTGGGGCACCTGGCATTGGCCACTGTCGGCAGACAGGGTACTGGGCTGGATGGACCTTTGGTCTGACCCAGTATGGCCATTTTTATGTTCTTAATTGTAGGACTAGAGCTAATGAGGCTAATAAGTGGGCTGGAAGAGTCCCATTCTTAGCTTTTGATGTGAAAATGAGGTTGTTAAAGGTAGAGGAGAGTGACTTTATAATGTGATATCCAGTTAATGTCTTTGTGTAAGCCCGTGGAAACTGTCAGATTTGTAGATGAATGCCAATTTTGCACTCTCTCTCTCGGTAATTGATTGGTGAAATTCCTTTGAAGAAGAATGGCTGTTTTTAAATCCATGAATGAGTGATCAGGCAGATTAAAATGTTCCCCTACAGTCCTAGAAGAGATGTAACTTCAACAAGCCAAATGAAATAGATGAAACTTGCTAAATGATCTGCATTGATTTTCTTCAAACTGTGCTTGTTTTGTAGATTTCCCTGGAACTTCAAAATCAAGCATAGCCTGAAAAGCCCGAATATAATATTGTACGGTATGTAATTTAATAAATGAGAGTGATGAAAAATAATTCTAGTTTGTACAATATATAGTATTAACTCAGTTCTTCTGAGTGCTTGAGCTTTCAGCCTGTGTGTTGTATGGCCAAAAGATGGAGTGGATCTTGGAGTCGGTAGGGTTGCCTTCTTCCGCTCTATGTGGCCTGGGTCACCTGTTGGGATTGTCTGGATATATTCCACATAATCCCTTCCCTTCTATCGCAGGGCCTCTACAAACCTCCCCTCTCCCATGTCTCCTTTTCTCTGCCTGTGTACACTCTTTGGCTAGGTCTGCACTACAGAGGTAAGCCAGAAAAAGAAACGCAATTTGCGTAGTGCAAATTGCGTATCTTTTCCCACTTTTCTGTTGAAAGAGGCTTTTCCAATATTTGGCACATCTACACGGTACGAAATTTTGGAAAAAAGTCCTCTTTCGACACATCCCTTCTTCCCTGGTATCCCGGAAAAGCACTACAGTCTAGATGAAGCCTTTAAAAAACCAGGAGCTAAATGCTTTGGCCCAGCTGAGGTAGTTGGTCTCAATGCAGGTGTATTTGGGTGGATTTTAATGGCCTTTGACATACAGGAAGTCAGACCAGATGTTCTTGCAGTCCCTTCTTCCCTATGAAACTAAATTAGAATGAAGTTTCCATTGTAAAGTCCTCCTCCACTGTTTATTCCTGATCTTCCCTAAGATATTTATTTTTTGATGTATCTTGCAATCTGCTCCTCACAGATCAAAACTTCTTGGCACCTGAATAATCAGTTTACTTATTTCTCTTTATGGATATGACACTAAAACTGTCCCCTTTCCTCACCTGTTGAATATATTATCAAACTGGAGAAGAAATAAAGGAAAGATGCCTGCATTTTAATACCTTCTAGACATTGTTTTAACAATATAATTTCTTCTGCAGGATGGGAAATTCACCACCTGTACAAATCAATGTTTTGATGGAGACTTTCCGAATGAAGGAGAAAGTGTGAGCTCACAATTTAGACTCTGTTGTGTTTTTCCCTGCAGTGAAAAAGAAATCAAGACTGAAAATTCTGGTGACAGAAATTATAGGCCTTACCATTGTGTTAAATCGTGAGCGCATAGAAACATAGAAGGTTAGAGTTGGAAGAGACCTCAGGAGGTCATCAATCTAACCCCGTGCCCAAAGCAGGACCAGCCCCAACATCTCCAGCCAAGCATGAAGCAAAGGATAGTGGTCTTCCACAGGGCAAAGGTGATACATCATTAAACCTTGCTAAAAGGCGCCTGGGCTTTATCTGTAGAGCGGATCTCTGCATCTGACTTCAGTGCTTAATGGCACATCCTTCCTCCATTGTGAAGGAACCTTCAGGGCTCGTTTGCTTGAATAAATGTATGCGGCTACTAGAGCAGTTGCATGCCACGGCAGAGCACTTTGACTTTTCCTGGATGCTGTGGTAGTGTCTGTCTGAACACCCAGACCTCTCTGGGCAATATCACAGCAAGGGGGGAAAAAGGAAGAGAATCTTTAACCTTCTCCATGAAGATTTGGAAATTCCATAGATCCTGCTTCATAGAATCATAGGCTGCGTCTAGACTGGCATGATTTTGTGCAAAAGCAGTCACTTTTGCGCCAAAATCTTGCTGCCTGTCTACACTGGCCGCTAGTATTTGTGCAAGAACACTGACTTTGTACTGTACAAAATCAGTGGTTCTTGCGCAAATACTTTGACACTCCCGCTCAGGGATAAGCCCTCTTACACAAGTATTCTTGCACAAGAGGGCCAGTATAGACAGCCACCGTAATTTCTTGCGCAAGAAAGCCTGATGGCTAAAATGGCCATCGGAGCTTTCTTGCGCAAGAGAGCGTCTATACTGGGCACAGATGCTTTGCACAAAAGCAAATCTTTTGCGCAAAGGCACATGCCAGTATAGACGCTCTCTTGCAAATACTTTTCACGGAAAAACTTTCCTGTGAAAAGTATTTGCGCAAAATCTTGCCAATCTAGACGCAGCCATAGACACTCAGAGCTGGAAGAGACCACAGGAGGTCATCAGGTCCAGCCCCCTGCCCAAGGCAGGACTAATCCCAACTAAATCAACCCAGCCAGGGCTTTGTCAAGCCGAGACAGTTGTGTTAATCTTTCTGCATACACTCTCTGGCCTGTATAGTGGCTAGCCAGATGGAGCCCCGACGGCAGGGGTAGTGTCCAATGACTACCACAAAACAAATCATTATTGCAAAAGCTGATCTGTGCATTAATAAGCAAGAGCTATCCAGGCAAAATACACTGTATTTAACCAGTGTGATGAGAGATCTTACTGAATTTCTGCACTAAGCTTTCACTGAATTAATGGGACAGGTGCATTCTGCTTGCGAGGTAAAAATGAAACGGTGAGAAAATGAAAGTCAGTGTCATGTCAAATTGTTGCAACCAGGAGAAAGCTCAGCCCTGAGGAGCAAGATCGCTAATATTACTCTGTTTTATTAAACAAAGCACTTAGAATGTCATGGGTTTGTGGCCCCAGATGGCGACTGCTTGACTGACTAGCAGTCACAATAATGTCATATCAGCCATTAGGGACACTTGTGTGCTTTCAGGAAAGGAAGAATCCTGACTAAATGGGGAGGAAAATTACTCTGGAAATGTTTGGCTAAGATTGACTTACAAAAATACATGAAAGGAGACAAAGATTGCAGCTGAAGTTTTATTGAGCAATGGATCCGTGTGTGTGTGTGTGTGTGTGTGTGTGTGTGTGTGTGTGTGTGCCTGCCTCCTTTGCCACCCCGCATTGGCAGGCCTGGCTCTGGCCCTGGGCCATAGGCCCCAGCAAGTCTAAGCCATCCCTGAGGACTCCATTCAAATGGGATCGCTACCCACTTTGGGGTCCTGACCCACAGTTTGAGAACGGCTGCTTCAGAGGAACCCTGAGACATGGGACTTTGCTTAGTGAGGCGATCTTGGATTCCTGAAGTAGAATTACTGGCTCCCTGAGAATGGAAACTGAGGCAGGGAGGACATGCAGTGCCATCCTGACACAGCAGGGGGTGCTACAAGGCAGGAACGCGCTATGATAGTGCCTCATTCCGGTGCTTATATATTTTTTGAAGAGATGGGCCCAAGTCTTTGAAAACCTCTGTGTAGCCATGCTCTGCAGGCCAGGTTAGCTGTGGGCTGCTCCGGGGATGCAATAATGGTTAATTTTCCCTCAGCGGGTTTCTTCTTAATTGCTTGGAGAGCTGAGAGGAAATTTTTCCTACTGTCCAGCAGCACTCATTGGAAAGTGGGGCTTCCAGATCTCGTCTCTCACGTCTACTGAGAAATGCATGTCCAGTAGGCCGACTGCCACACCGGGCCCGTAGGCAGGGGGCGGCTACAGGTTCCTGGAAGAGGCGGGGCCTCAGGAAAAAGGGGCGGAGCCATGGGCAGTCAGGCCTCAGTGCCGCCCAGACCACGGTGCCCCCGCTAATTGCCCCAAAAGCCACCCAGCACTGCAGCAACAGTGGCAGCCTGGACCCCTGTGAAGCCTCAGGAGCCCAGAGAAGCTGACCCCTTTGTCCTCCCCCTGTTGGCAGGTAGAAGAGAAAATATTCACCCTGCCTGAGGTTAAAACCCTGCCAGCCTCAGCCCTTGTCGCGGCAGGACCATTAGCTCATTCCATTCAGAAGAGAGAGACTGTGACTGGGACGGCTCGGCCTACCTGCCTACGCGCCCCGTGCTGTAAATGCTTATAACTAGGCCCCCCTTTGTGCATGCAGTGCCCTCGTGAAAGCTCCTGCCAGCCCTCCGATCCCAAAGAAGGCTTCTGAGAAAGAGCTGCAAGACGCCGACAGGAAGGGATGTGCCGACTTGACGTGAGAGCAATTGAGAGGTTAGCCGAGCCAGGCAGCGAGGCTGTGACTAGCATCTCCATGCTTCCCTTCGCACCCTCCTGGGTGTTCACACACCGCTGCCGCCCGCTGTAACTGCAGCGTCCGCTGGGACGACAGAACAAATAAATGGGGACAACCCAAACCACCCCGCGCCAGCGGAGGACCACTGCTGTGGGGTGGCTAAGTGTTTAATCCCCACCACTGTGCAATGCTCCAGTAATCCTTTCCGGAAGGCACGGGGAAGGATTGAAACCGCAGCCACGGGGCAGCTTTCTTTCAAGAGCTTGCACGTAGTCAGCAGGGCTGTTGCCTCCAGAGAAGGGACACGGAGGCGGGGGATGGAACGCAGAAAACAAGGGAGCGAGGACTCTGCTGTCCCGTCCGGGTGAGGCGGACCGAGGTTTTATGACTGAGGTGATTGTTTGAGACAAGGCCACGCGATTGGGCTCCTGGTTCCTGGCAGGGCTCCAAACCGCTAAGCAGCAGAGGAATTTCAACTGGTAGGAAAGCGTCAGTAATTCCGCTGAACACGAGAGCGTGTGGTAACCGTGGCTGTCCTCCGCTTGCTACAGGACCGTTAGGAGGGCATCTCCGAGGAGCAGCATCACCCTGGACCTTAAACATCCATTGACGCTGATCCCACCAGGTCGGTGGTAACAAAACCCAGCAGCCTACGTGATCGGAAAAGGCAGCTGGCCCTTCTTGAGCAAAAGCGGACATGCCGGAATTGTTGTTGCACCTTGGCACTGCCTGGTGGTGGAGCTGCCCTGGGCCCCACAAGAAATGGGGAGTGCCCTCCAAGTATTCTCTCTGTAGCGCCAATTAGCCCAGGATCACAGAACACTAGAACTGGAAGGGACCTCAAGAGGTCCAGTCCAGTCCCCTACCCTCACGGCAGAAGCTCCCAGTTGGCCCAAGGGTCAAGCAGAAGCAAAAGTGGCTGGAACAGTCCCAAATACTAGGACCTAGACATGCATGTGGACAAGGTATTAACATGTATCCTTATGCTTCAGGGAATGAGCCAACAACTCCAAGCAGCAGGGGCAATAGAAAGAACTTCTCTCTCAGACAGGTTACTCCAATATTGCCCGCTACGGACTTTCCTGCATGTTCTTCTTGGCTACTTTCCGAGAGAGGACTCTGGGCTGGATGGGCCGTGGCTCCAACCCTGTCTGGCAATTCTTTCAAGCCAAGAGGAATGTAAGATGTTTTTGACCACCTGAGACTTGAATTGTCCATGAATCTAGATTCTCTGAAATACTTCAACCTGTTCAGATGAGCCACTGAATAGAGTCCAGTTTTAATCTTTTCATTCCTCGTTCCCCAGAGACACCAATGCATCGACTGGATTTGCCTTCCATTTGCCACTGGACCTTCATCTAACAGTCAGCGAAGTTCGTTGCAATGAAATGAATAGGTAGCAGGCTTAAAACAAACAAAAGGAAGTTTTTCTTCATGCAGCACACAGTCAACCTGCGGAACTCCTTGCCAGAGGATGTCATGAAGAGCAGGACTTTAACAGGCTTTAAAAAAGACCTAGATACATTTGTGGAAGTTAGGTCCAGCAATACTTATTAGCCAGGATGGGTAGGAATGGTGTCCCTAGCCTCTGTTTGTCACAGGCTGGGAATGGATGACAGGAGATGGATCACTTGATTCCCTGTTCTGTTCATTCCCTCTGGGGCACCTGGCAATGGCCACTGTCACAGGACAGGACACTGGGCTGGATGGACCTTTGGTCTGACCCAGTGTGTCTGTTCTTACGTTCTTCTGCAATCTGTGGGTTTTCTAGAGTCAGTTGTCTTGGGTCAGAGGCACTTATGACATTCACAGTGGACTTGTGAGTTCTGGTTTTCTAAAGTCCTTTCTTTGGTTGTGCTCATACTTTTGTACATTAATTTACAAAATAAGAGCAGGTAATGACATTACCTATCAAAAGCCGTTACATTCTCATCCTGTTTGCGGAAGAAGGGCAAGCTTGGCGAAATCCAATTAAAGTGTATAGCGTACTTTATCGGAAGGTTAATTTTCATGCACTCCCAGAGAAAATAGGATGGGAACATGCGGTAATAGCGTCAATGGATTGAGAGAAAACTTGCCATTAGAGATCGCCCTTAGCTACAGCTCTGATCCAAATCGGGTTTGTGAGAGTCACACGGATTTAGGAGTATAGTTTGTTCCCATTATACAGACAAAAAGCATCCTCAATAGTGGATTCAGTCCAGGCCTGTACACAGCTTTGGGCTCATCTCTGCTAATGGGATCTCCTTGAATGATCACCATCTTTTAAAGGGAATAATTCACTACCACTTGTGCTCAATTGTACTCGCAATACAAAGCCACCCTTTGTCACCATTATGCGCTGGTGTTGTAGTCTGTAGAGAGAGTCACTAGAGGATCACATAAGGCAGGGGTGGGGAATCTACAGCTCGGGGGCCAGATCCGGCCTTCAGCTTGCCTGGCTCCAGCCCCCACAGTTCAGCTCCCCCCAGTATTGGGGAGCTGATAATCCAGCCCGGCACCCCCCTTCCTGCCCAGACCCCACACCCCCACTCTGCTCCTACACCCATCCCTGCCACTCCCAGCCTGCACCCTCCCAGACCCACCAACCCTCAACTCACTCCTACTCCCTCCTTCTCGCCCAGACCCCCAGCCTGCTTCCCAACAGCCCCCTCACACACGCTGAACTCCCCCAAAGCCTCGGGGTTCCCACAAAACCCACAAGCCTGGGCCCCTCCAGGGTCTGGTGTGAGAGGGGAATGGCCTTTTTTCTCACTTTTGATTGATCCCTGACTGATTTTTCTGTGGCTCAGCAGCCCCTGGCCTAAAAAATGTTTCCCACCCATGAATAAGGAATGAGGAAGATTCCCAGTAATTTTTATAGGGCATAAAATACACCAGATCTCCCCCCAAAACCCTACACTTGTAAAGATCAACTCCATGGGCATTGTAAGAACTTTTGTGCATAACGCACCCCTTCCAGGGAGGCTATGAACCTAGGGTGTTGTGCGTGACGTCCTAGACACTGAATAAAACAAGAGGACTTGTCCAGGGAGCAAAGGCATAAAAATCCATTTCAGGCATGCCAGAGAATGGTAAAGGGGCTTGCCAATTGTTTCCTTGTGTTGTCAGGCATTGTCAGTTTGTGGTGGTGTGGCAAAGATGGAGCACAGCTGCTGTGTATAAATGAGCACAGCACTTTCTAGAAAGAGAGCCTTATGGAGCATATGTGTGCAAGCAACCATCAGCTTTCACCGGCCTCGCATCCAAACCCCGGCATCCGCTCAGGGTCACCCCAAATTTGACCCCGCTTTCCGCAAGCCCGTGCATGGGTCAGAAAACCCGGGTGGAATTTCAGCTCGGGCACTGGATCATTTCTGAAACAAAGTTCAAACCTGAATCTAAGCCACACTTAGGGTACGTCTACACGGCAACAAAGCACCCCTGGCTGGCGCACACGCCAAGTGACCCAGATTCATGGGGCTCAGACTGCCGAGCTATAGGCAAGGGGTAGGTTCCCAGAGCCCAGGCTCCCGACTGAACCAAAATGCCTAGACTGCAGTCTGATAGCCCTGCAGCCTGAGCCGGAGTCAGCGATTGCATGCCTGCCAAGGGTACTTTAATGAAGCATAGACTTGCCCTCTGAGGCCCTTTGTTTGGCAGGGGTGGGGGTACAGGCGGGGGGAGAACAAGCGAAGCCGTCCTAGCAAACGGAAGACTTTCAGGATGCTGGGTCTGTATTTTAATTTTAAGAAATGAGCTCATTTCCCATAGGGACGTCTGCCAAAACCTGTTACAAACAACACATGGTAGATGATTCTCATCTCAACAGGTGAGGAATTATGCACGGTGCTGGAAGTGTAACATTTTCACATCGATTCGCAATGTACGAAGACCCTCCTGCCCCAAGCCAGGAACATCTGGAGAGCTGTTTGTTGTGACTGACTCACCAGAAAGTGAGATTTTCAAAGCACAGCATTTCGTGGCTGAGAATCACCTGACTGGATCGATTGAAAACATTTGCGGCTCAGCCGACAAAGAGGCCAGATGTACAGCTGGAACAAGGAATCGGGAGATTAGGAACGTGATGATTGCAGGCAGAGAGGGGGCGATGATTGCAGGCAGAGATGGGGCTCCAGAAATGCAGCGTTTTCCAAAACTGAAAAGATGCTCGCCAGGCCTCCAGCCGCTGCTGCCTGAAATTGACATGACCGTCAATTTCAGCATCACCCTTTGGGAGTCAGGCCCTAGGCTCAAGAAGGGTCCAAGAGCAGGGCTGGCAAAGCTGCTGTTGGAAGATCAGTGGTGACATGTGTCCATCAGATGTTTTGTTTGCGGTGACCAGCAGTGCCAGTGGGTATCTGGACGCCAGTGACTGCGGTAGCATCGAAGCACTTGGCTACATGACGGGTGTTTCTGATTAAAAACAAACCTTCCTTCTCTTCCTGTGCCTCCCCCAGACTTCAGTCTCTGCGCTCTCCCAGTCCCACCCCCACTCCCGAAAGCTAAAAAAGGTCCTGACCGTTGCGCCCTTATGGCAGCTTGCTCGGATCATTTACCACCGCCCTGTCATCAGCTGAAACCGCAACTTTATAGCTCTTTTATCTCCCTTTCATCTTGGGAAATCCAGATGATTTTCTGAAGCGCCTGAATATCTAGGAGCATAAATGTCACTGGTTCCTCCTTAAAATGCATTAGTACAGGTTGAACCTCTCTAGTCCGGCACCCTCAGGACCTGACTGGTTCTGAACCAGAGAATTTGCCAGACCGCAGGAGGTCAATATTGTCTACCAGCACTGCCACTGCTTAGTGGGCTCTTAGGAGACATTGTGGGGTAAATTAGAGATAAATAACAGCACAGAACACTGAGATCCATGTCTGGTGGCTGTCAACAAACTTTATGGGACCGCAGGAAACTTGGCCACACCCATGATGAGTGGTCATCCAGCTAACTACAATCACGCCGGGCCAAGTACGTTGCTGAGCCAGAGAGTGCCGGACCGGAGAGGTTCAACCTGTACTCTAAATGAAATGCCACCATGGATTTCCATATTTCTGACGTCTTCCAACTTTGCTTTTGTTTTTAACAAATAACCATTATTGCTAAAATAGCAAGCTGCTGATTTGGCCTTAGAGCCTGCAAGGAACATGTTTAAGAGTGGGGGTGCTCACACCTCCTCCTCCCTTATTCTGCCCTGCCTGCAGCAGCTGAAGCCAGAGCAACACCCTGGCATGGGGCCAACTGCCAGGACTCAGTGCACGGGGCTGCCACCGGAGCCCCCAGCACATGGCGCTGAAGCAGAGCATTCTGGTGCGCAGGGCCGGTAGCTGGGACCCCCGACCCAGCAGAGGAGCCCCGGTGTGCTGGGACCCTAGGCCCAGAGCCAGCCCTGGCATGCAGATCCAACAGCTGGGACCCCAGTGTGGAGCCAGCAGCAAAGCCTTCAGCGTGTTGGGGGGCAGCTGGGTCCCTGGGCGGCAGTCCTGGATCCCAGGGGTGCTGCAGCATCCCCCACAGCCCTGCTAAGGAAAGCCGCGTTCCACCTCATGTGCCTGCACGTGTAACAAAGATGCTGCACCTAGGCCTTAGCTCACCGGCCCGTGGGTGGGCCACAGAGCAGGAACAGACTCCAGCTTGTTCTCTTGCAGCTGCAGGGGCTGCACACTGCTCTGCTTCACAGACACTCCCCCCTCGCGAGCTTCACTTGGAAGTGCCCCAGTGGGACGGGAGACGTTCTAGGAGACCTCTTCCTGAGGACCAGGCCAGCCAGCCCACCCTGTGTGCGTTTCAGTGGTTCCTAGGAGCCCAGCCATGCTAGGAGCCCAGAGTGCTCGTGGCTATACAGACACAGAGGAGGACGGTTCTCACCCTATGCAGGTTGCACTCTGAGCCGTGAGACCAACAGGGGGAAGAGACAGATGGGAGGAAAAGGAAGCAGGCAATATCTGATAGCAGTGGTCTCAGCACAGCAGTTGCTTGACCACCGTTAAGACGTTTCAGTGCATCACAGCAAAGGAGGGGGTCTCGCCCTTGGTCCTCTCTCAGGAGGTGCAGAAGCAACCAGGCATGTGGGTCTGTGCCGAGATACAGGTGGGCTGAGAAGGCATCTGAGGAGAAACCCTCCCTAACTGTGTGAGAAGTGCTCCGTGTAGCTGACTGTCCCACCGCCAGCTACCGCTGAGGCAATGCAGCTCTGCGCCTGTACCCTACCGAGCGTTGCTTCTTCAACGCAGGCAACTCCTCGGTATCCCTGTGGGTTGGCACTTGCCCCAGAAGCAGGGAACTGCTGGTTCAAATCTCTTTCAAGTACCTAAAAGGGTGTTGGTGTTACGAGGAGGAGGAGGGGGGAATTGTTCTCCTTGGCCTCTGAGGACAGGACAAGCTTAAACTGCAGTAAGGGAGGTTTAGGTTGGACATCAGGAAAAACTTCCTACCTGTCAGGGTGGTGAAACACTGGAATAAAATGCCGCTACACTGATTATTTTCAGGAATAACGGCATTGCACAAGAGGGTTTTTCTTGCGCAAGAAGGGGCAGTGTAGACAGCTCCTTCTGGCGCAAGCGCCTCTTCCGCAAAATGGCGGCTCATTAGGTATGCAAATGAGGCTCGGCGATATTCCACGCTTAGCCTCATTTGCATACTTCTGGCGCAACAACCCGCCAGTGTAGACATAGCCCAAATGTTTTTCTACCATTGCAAGACATTTGTTTAAACAACTTAATCGTAGCCGGGCTGGCGATGAAAATGTTGGGTGTAAAAAGTACAAAAACAATAAAGTGCTATAAAACTTAAAACAAAAATTCAGTTTTTTCCTAATTTCAGTTGTGTTCACGTACCCCTCGGACTTCTCTCGACTACCCCTAAGGGTACTTGTACCACTGGTTGAGAAACACTGAACTAGAGGGTGCTTGGTCCTGCCGGGAGGGCAGGGGGCTGGACTTGATGGCCTCTTGAGATCCCTTCCAGTTCTAGTGCTCTATGACAGCTGTTGACATCATTGCCACGTTACATATATGTGCTGCTATTAAAGTTAATCAGATTTGTATAGAGTTTCTTACACAATTCATTCTTGGAAGGGGGAACATCATTTGCCCTCTTAATATCTGAAACCATCAGAATCCCCCCTACAAGAGCTCCAATGACACGGCATAGTCCGTCTATTATTCCATCCAAGCCTTATTGCTCCAACTTCCTTAAACATGTCTTTACCAGCAGATGGAACAGCTTCTCCATTCACTGCCTGCCTAATATACCCGCACTCACTGTAAAAATATATGCTACAATGTGCCCGAGGAATCAGTTGGCTCCCAGAAAAGATGCTCGACTCCATCACATAGAAATATACCTGGCGCAGCCTTCCACGAGAGATTAAAAATGGGAGAAGTTTCAAATCTGTGCACTTAAATCAGAGGCAGATTAGGAGGCATCCTGGGAAAGAGTCAGGGAATTCAATGCAGAGACGGTAGACACGCTGCTTGCAATGTACAGCAGCATTCCTCTCTTGTCTAATGTCTGGCCTGTACAGCCCCTACCACCGTACTGGACCTGGGGCAACATTCACTGGCCAGAAGAATCTTCAAATCCTGAGACAACCCACATTGCAAGGAGCCAGGAGCAAGAGAACACGTCACGCCTGCTGCTACCCCCACTGCTGGAGTTCGATGTAAACCATGAATCCTCAGTAGTGTGCCCCATAAGTTTGGAGCAATTTGTTACCCGCAACACCTTTCCGGAGGGATAGTCTGCTGAAGACAACAGGCCATACAACTTAGTCCTGTCACGAGAGCAGGGGACTGGACTAGATGACCTCTTGAGGCCTATGACCTGTGCCTGGAACTCCCATGTACATTGAGAGCAGGAGCCTTTCTTTCCTACCCCACCAATGATGGCAGAATGATAGCGGTTCCATCAGGGAAGCGAGAGAGCCTGAAGCACAGTCTGCTGCTGCTGTAAGGAGGCTGTTGGAGCATTGTCAGAGAGGACAAATATTAAGCGATGCCCTGTGTGACCAGTTTTTCTCCAGCTTACCCAATGACCAGGTCCGGAAGACGTTCCTGGGTGTATCTTCGTGTACGTTCGAGAAGGCTGAAGCAGTGGAGACTTCAGAGAAGAAATCTCTGGAACTGAGTGTGAGCCAAGACGTTCACTGCCTGCATGGGGAAGACAAGAAAAGCAGAGGAATAAGAGGAATGTCTGTGTGGCTGAGGTGACCCATGTATCTCCTCTGAGAAGGGTTGCCAGGCACGCCAGGTGATCATGGGAGCCAAAGGAAAGGACCCGTCTCCGAGATCTGTTGCACACCTCCATGACCAGCCACACTGAGTAACTGTGTGCAAAGACACCTATGAAGACTGAGTGTAAGGGTATGTCTACACTAGCCCCCTCGTTCTAACTAGAGAGGGTAATGAGGGCGACCGAAATTGCATATGAAGCGCGGGATTTAAATATCCCATGCTTCATTAGCATGTTCCCGGGCGGTCGCCATTTTGGAAACTGACTAGCCCGGAATAACTGCCCGCGTCTACACACGGCAGTGAAACGGGTCTTCAAAGTAAACCCCTAACTCGAATTAGCTGTTAAACCTCATTCCACGAGAAGTAACAGCTAATTCGAGTTAAAGGGTGAGCCCTTTGCTGTGTTTTTAACACAGCTCTGGGGGGAGGCTAGTTCCCAGTCCCGCCCCTTCCGCCAAAGGCCCCTCCCCTTCCGGGTATGGAGCCAGCCCATGACCATGTACCCAAATTAATTAAGTGGCCCCCCCTGCAAAAATTATTGCCCACCCCTGAGCTACAGTCAGAAAAGCCATCCAAATTACATCCTTGATCCAGGGAGTCCCAACAAGAACAGAGCTTGATTCTGGAGCTGTCGTCTCCTGATGTCTGCAGCTGCCTCTCACCAGATGTCATCAATTCACTTGGAAGAAACCTGCCTGGGTTGGAAGACTTACCCCAGAGTGTCTCAAAGGGGACACTCCAGGCGGAAGATCAACTAGATGGAAAATCTGCCGCCTAACCCTTGTATGTGATTGAAGGAAAATAGCCACCGGTTGGCAGTTCTTGGCATGAGACCAAAGTGATCACAAAAAGCACCTTGAAATCTCCCAAAAAATACTAGGCAGCCATTCAAACCCACAGTACAAAGCACACGGCAATCAAATCTGACCCTGGCAATCTGGGGAGACAGTTGTGGAATTCAGACAAGGCCGTATGCAAAGGAGCGAGGGCAGGACCCACGACGCGGGAGAAGGGGATGGTGCCGATTTGCAAATAAGAATGCAGAGAAAGTTACCTCGTGATATATGATGCCATGTAGCAAACTCCCCCCCTAGGTATCACACAGACAGAGCTAGACCCTGATGAATAAGGTGTAAGCCATGCATTACACATAACAGCCTCTCTTCTCCAGATGGTAATAAGTTTTGCCTGCATAAAGGTGAGCTTTTAGTTGGGTGAATTACTTTGCTGTGCTTCTGAGCAGCACCCCGAGGCTTTCAATAACTATAACTCCTAATCAGTGGGGAAGGACCTGTGGAATGTGTAAATTGCATTTCACTTTGCTGGAATACATTTGGCTGGAAGTTACAGGCATGGAATAAAACGGACTAAAAGGGATTTTAATCTAAGTTCCAGTCCAGGGGCAGCTTTCGCAGCCTGTACCCCAGCGTTTTATAGATTTCCTCATACTCCCAACCCATATGGGAAATTGTGGGGCAATCTGGAAGGTGAAAGGAATTGAAGAGTGTGCAGCATCTCCAGTCTCTTGATCTTATCTCCTATATTACCATTTCTGCGCTGGCTTCAAAGTTCGCTAGTATATTGCAGACACGCAAAAAGGGAGGAGGGGGTGTATTTCCCAGAATCATAGGACTGGAAGGGAACATAGAGTGGTTGTCTAGTCCAGTGCTCTGTTCTCCTGGCAGAACTAAGTAATAACTAGACCATCCCTGATGAATGTCTATCCAACCTGCTCATAAATATCTCCAGTGACGGAGATTCCACAACCCCCCTAGGCAATGTATTTCAGTGCTTAACCACCCTGACAGCTAGGAAGTTTTTCCTGATGTCCAACCTGAACCTCCCTTGCTGCAATTTAAACTCATTGCTTCTTGTCCCATTTGCTGAGATTAAGAATAATTCTTCTCCCTCCTCCTTGTAACAACCTTTTACATACTTGAAAGCTGCTCTCGTGTCCACTCTCAGTCTCCTCCAGACTAAATACACCCAATTTTTTTCAATCTTCCTCATACAGCTCATGCTTTCTAGACCTTTAATCGTTTTTGTTGCCGGTCTCTGACCTTTTTCCAATATATGAACATCTTTGCTGAAATGTGGCACCCAGAATTCTAAAATAGCTTATTTCGAAATAGCCCATCTACACTACAGGAAAGCTTCAAAATTAGTCCAAGGCAGGCTCCCCTCATTGCCACCTCAATGCAGAGCCCCAGGAGGCCCTGAGGAGGAATTACTTTGAATGCCCTGGAGAGGAGCTATTTTGAAATAGCAGCAGTGGAACATCCACACTACTGCTATTCCGAAATAGCTATTTTGGAAGAGGCGTTATTCCTCGTGGCATGACATTTACAGAAGTCGGAATTAGCCATCCATTATTTCAAATTTATTTCAAAATAACGGAATTGCTATGTTGACGCTCACACTGTTATTTCGGAATAACGGCCGTTATTTCGAAATAATGCTGCTGTGTAGATGCACCCAAGAGGAATGCAGGAAGCAACCTGAAAATTCCCTGAGGAATTTTCTTCCCAGTTTCTGCCAGCACTGCTTAGCAAGGAACCCTGACCTTAGCAGCCTGTCTGAAATACCTCATACTCCCTAGCCGATAGCTGCTAGAGTCATACATGCCTTATAGTCCTCACCACAAGAGTGTATCTAAGCAGTGGAATCAGGCAGCGAGGGAGGAACAGATCAGCTTGCTTCCTTGTGACTACAGGCCACTGTGAGTTGATTTACTTCTGCTAACTCAGGGCATGTCTACACTTAAAAAGCTGCAGCGGTGCAGCCTTGCCGCTGTACCAGTTCGGTGAAGGGGATACTCCACCGACCGGAGAGCCGTTTCCTTCAGCCTAGTTAATCCATCTCAGCGAGAGCTGCAGCTATGTTGACAGGAAAGGCCCTATCGTTGACATAGAGCTTTCTGCATCCGCCGTGCTGGAGATCAACGTTCTGGCATTTGATTTAGTAGGTCTAGTATAGACCCGTAAATCAAGCGCCGAGGGCAGCTCCAGCCGGCTCCTGTACTCTTCGCAGTTGTGAACAGTAAGGGAAGCTGACGAGGAGCATTTGCATTTTGCATAGCTGGAGTTGTGTACCTTAAGCCGACCTTCCAGGTCTAGTGTAGACCTGGCCTAGGAGTTAGGTTGGTATGTTTGGTACTCTGGAAAGGTTGAGAGCCACTCAATGCTAGTCCTTTGAGCACTCATCTGGTGGGAGAAGTTCTAGATTCACATTCCTGCTCCTGAGCAGGGTTTCAAACCTGGGTTTTGATTCTTCCCAACTTCTCTTTCCGTTATTATTATGTCATAGTGACGCATAGACAGACACAACTTCATGAAATGTAGTGGAGAGACCGAATCTGCTTTTTTGAAGGGGGACTAGAGGAGATTAAATCAAACTCTGAAGTGGAGACCTGATTGTGGAGGGACCCTGTTGGGAATAGCAGACTAGAATAAACATGAATTTTCATGTTAATCAAGGATATAACATAGCCTCCAAAGTATTTTATGTTGTATCTGTTAAGTTGCAAGGCACTGCTCAGCTTCTTGTATCACAGCTTCTTGTCATTCTTCCAATTCTAATGGGATATCCAGCTCCTTTTTCCATCTAGAAGTTACAGTCTCCATTTTGGTACTGTTTAAGCAATGTAAACCTCTGCAAATCTCTCTGGTAATGCCTTCCTTTGTCATCTGTTAAATAAAACTCTCTCTAAGTTAATTGCTTCTCTGGTTAGCATTTCATTTTTATTATCTCATAGTAACGTGAAACTTCTCATTTGAAAAAAGCAAATAAAATAGAAAACCCCCGCAATCTGGATTATTTCTAATAGTATCTATCCCAATGCACACTTGGTGTCAAACAATTGGGTAAAAAGGGTTTTATTATTTATAGTTAATATGAACTCCTGACTTAAATGTCTCTTCCAGTGATATGAATTGGAGCATTTCCAACTGACTTAAATGGGCTTTGGCTCTTGCTTTGAGGTCCAGTTTTTTCCATGGAAATGCGGGTTTTAGAGTCAACAATTTTTACAAGGTATCTGCGTTCCATGGAAAATGAGGATTCTTTTCATTGAGAAGGCAAGACCAAAATATTTCATTTAAATATTTCATTCTTTACATTAAGAACAGCAGCCATGGTTCCCCAGGGAAGGAGTAGTTAAGTTGCTTCATGTCTCCAGTCTTCTCTATTGTCAGGTGTTCCTATCTGGACCACAACTCCCATCATGCACTCTTGCCAAGAATTCCAGGATGCCTACCACCTACTCTTTCTAATAGGAGTGACCTTGATGCATCATGGGATATGTAGTCTCAGCAGGAAGCTGAGAAAAATCGGAGTTTTATGCATCTGACTTACAACTCCCTTTAGGTACTGCAGCAATATGTCCAAATTGAAACCATTTGGGGTTTGGCTGGAATATTTCTTTATATGAATTTCTTCTCGAAATTGTCCTTAGCAAAATTTCAAACAACCTCTTCCCACACACACAAAAGTCCCAATCCCAGTGAGTGAGATTCTGCCCATATTACAGTGAGGTGAAGGGCTGGTTCCTCTGAGGACGTTTATCAGCAGAACTATACTGATATTATAGCACTGTCGTTACCCCAGTGGAAGTCCTAATGTGATCATGCTTTTTCTGGTCTAGTTTCTATCACTTTACAAGTGTTGCAAGATGTATATATAAAAAAGAGCTCTTTACAGAAGTGTGTCCACACAGCATGCTATGCCGGTATATAATTATACCACACATAGCATTATAATGAGACTATACTTAGGTATATTAGACCTGGTCTACACTAGGGCTACGTCTACACTGGCAGCTTCTTGCACAAAAACTCTTTTGCGGAAGAGTTCTTGTGCAAAACCTCTTCCACAAGAGAGCGTCTACACTGGCATGTGCTTTTGCGCAAGAGATGTGCTTTTGCGCAAGAGCATCCATGGCAGTGTAGACGCTCTCTTCCGCTAGAAAGCTCTGATGGTCATTTTAACCATAGGGGCTTCTTGCCAAGAAATTCATGTTGCCTGTCTACACTGGCCTCTTCTGGAAGAGCTCTTGCACAAGAGGGCTTCTTCCTGAGAGGGAGCGTCAGAGTTCTCGTGCAAGAAGCCCTGATTTTCTACAGTACGACGTCAGTTTACTTGCGCAAGAACGCACGGCCAGTGTAGACAGGCGGCATGTTTTTGCACAAGAGCGGCTGTTTTTGCACATGAACGCACCAGTGTAGACACAGCCTAGGACCTTAGTCTGAAATTAGCCCCCGAAGGTCGATTTTGTAAATGATGCGTCTACACTACCAAGCCCGTTATTCTGGAATAAGGGACCATGGAATTCAAACTCTGTAGTCTTGCTTTTCATGAGGAATAACGCTATTCCCGAACGCATAAATCCAAAATGACGTTAGTGTGGATGCTCCGGTGCCACTAATTCAAATTGATTGGCCTCCAGGAGACCTCCCACAGCTCTCCAGAGTGCTTCCTGGAGCTCTAAGTCCGAGGTAGCGTGTCCACATTAACAGAGCCTGCCTTGAACTACATTTGATTCTTCCCGGTAGTGAGGATACAGACCTTAGACTTCTGGGCACCTGATTTTACAAATTCGAACATAGTAAATTCGAAATAATAGTGTCGACGTGGCCATAAATAAGCACTATCATTAGAATAATCCAATTCTGCTGCAAAGTTTCTCCATGTAGACAAGTCCAAGGTGATTTGTCTAACATTGCACAGCAAATCCATCTCAGAGAGCTGAGATAGCAATCCAGCTCACTGGACTCCTATTTAGAAAAAAATACCCTGGCAAAGAGAGAGAGGGGGAATCTATAAAACCCGTGATCTAAAGACAAATTGAAATTTAAAAAACCAATATGAGTACAGGACTTTCAGGTTAATAGGGTGCTAGAGATTAGTGTTTATCACAGTTTAAAAAGAGACAAGATTATTTTTCATTACATTCCTTTTAAAATTTTTGATCGTACACCTCCCTCGCTTTTTCACAGCATCTATTGGTGGGGGAAACAGGTGAATTATTTAGAAAGTGCCATGCGAAAGAAGAACAGCTGCAGCAGAGAAGATGAGAAACTGTGCTGTAGCCTGAAAAACATATTGGTAATCAAAAGATAAATGATTATGAATGATCCCAGCGATAACTAGTTTGCTTTGCTTCACAATAAAAGCTGCACCATGACAGTATTCAGCTGGGTAATAGAAAATGTATGTCAGAACTCAAGGGCATTAGAGTCTTATAGCTTAAACAAATATGTATTCATTGGGAACTAAGGTCATTCAGGGAAAAACCTTGATGGCGAAGAAACTTAATTTAATAGCTTTTTTTTCTATTTAGGCCATGCACTCATATGTCCTGTCATTAATCTAGCTGGTGGCAATTCAGCTAATGCTATTCTGCACATACATATCTATTTTCTTCCACTTCCACTTCCAGAAGATATTTTAAAAATATATTTTAGAAAACCAGCCCAGTGCAAAGTTACACTGAGAACTATCATGAGGGCAAGGGGGAAAAAAAGATTTTTGAAACAAAGTCCACAGTACTTTTGTTAGACAATATTTCCGCAACACTCTTTTTTAGACATTAGAACAACTCAGATCTATTTAGACCCAACTGCATGTGCCAGCCTCTTGTGTCTCATTTAGCTGTTTGTTCATACCCCACTGAAACAGTCAGAGCCTAACTTCATCGCAAAAGTAGAGTTGTTTTATTGAAACTCCCCTTCCCCTCCTATCAAAAAACAAAACCCCAAACCCATATTTTAACCAAAATGTTTGTTGTGGCTGAAATATTTTAGGTTTGTCAAAACACCAGCAAATTGAAATTTTGGGCATGTCTAGATGAGGAAGTTATTTTGAAATACCTAACTTCAAAATAATAACTCCTGAAATAACAAAATCATAATACAGGGAAGCCTCGAAATTAGTCCGAGGCAGGCTCCATTAATATGGATGCGGTATCTCAACTTAGGGTCCCAGGAAGCACTGCAGTTTCAGCTTCGGTTCTTTTTTTCCCATCAATAAACTGGAGAAGTTTTCAAAAGATTTTTTTTCCTGTTTCCCAAGAAAACCAATTAGCATCTCCCTGGCTCTAGTCACAAGCCTGAAGCTTTCAAGCCAGCTGAGGTTCACTGCCAGGTTACAGTATGCTGGATGGCATGGAAAGTCGGCAGCAGTAGCAGGCTGGAGCTGTGACAGCGGGCTCATTTTTTGGATGAATTGTTTTATTCATTGAAAAATGCAGTTTTGGCCCACCGGAAACTCCTCAAGAGTTTGACCTCATACAAGTCTCATCTGGGCATCTATTTAAGAGACAGAGTGAGCGTAGGCCCCTACACACTTTACCCAGCACTATCTCAACCCTAGGAGCCTTGCCCTAGGAGTGTAAGTTATCTCTTCTTTTTCTAAATTCAGGACTCAGAGGAGAGCTCTGGGTGGGGGCTCAAGCTAAACAGTTTGTATTTTTTTTATGAAAGGGCCGCTGGACAGATTAAACCCAGTTTGGGGCTGCCATTGCAGCATAAGGAGTACAGGACACCAGCAGGGGCTGCCCTCGGCGTTCGATTAACGGGTCTACACTAGACCCACTAAATCAAATGCTAGAAGATCGACCTCTGGAGGGTCGATCTTCTCGCTAGTGTAGACATGCCCTGAGTCTCACAATATCCCAAGAATTGGCCAAGCCATTGTGTAATTTTTACATCAATGCATAATGAATGTCAATCCTTCTACATCTGACTAGTGTTTGATCTACAATCAGTTGGCACAGGCAGGGCCGGCTTTAGGCCGATTCCCCCGATTCTCCCGAATCGGGCCCCGCGCCTAAGAGGGCCCTGCTCCCGGGTGCGTGGCGCATGCGCAGCCCCACCCCCGTGAATCAGGCCCCACACTTCCTAAAGCCAGCCCTGGGCACAGGTGTAAATGGCTGCAGGATGAGTGGGGCAATGGAAAAGTCATTTTTGGAGGAAAGTACCTTTCTCTGGTTGTGAATGGGTTAAGTGTACCAGGGATCCGAAGAGATGGCAGCAGTCACAGGTTGAGTTGATGGAAGAGGATGAAAATAATTAACTCAACCAACGCCAGGCCTCCACACGGAGGAGCGGCAAAGAACAGACGCAAGCAACTCCACATGGCGATAAATAAGGAAGCTTTTCCTCTAGTCGGGTCATTAAAAGTCGTATTATAATTTTTATTCTATTAAGATATGGAGGCTTATTTACATTCCCACTGAAATGGAATCAGAGCGGGCTGTCACCTGATGATAATACAATTGAAAGCGCCAGGGCTCTGTTCAACGCAAAGGAAATAAATGGGCCCCGGAGAGATAGGAACTGCTCGGAAAGAGCCACAAAAGCCATGAATCCTCAGAGGGGGAAAAGGAGGCCAAGCAAATACCATTTTCCAGCATTTCCAAGCCATTCAAGAGTTGTAATTGGACTGAGCACAAGCAAAAGGTGTACGGCCAGGCAAGGGATCAGTCTGGCAGTCCATGTCACTGGGAGACCTGTCTATCCCTGAGCTGTTGGGGAAGATACCACGTGGGAGTCCCAGGAAAAAGTGGAAAGAGACAAAGAACAATGTTTTCTGGAGCACGTAAGGGTGTGTCTACACTGCAGTTAGACACTGGCAGCTGACTCTGACTAAGGGGCTGGTTAGCTGCAGTGTAGACAATCCACAGTTGGGTTGTGGTCCAGGCTCTGGGACCCTCCCAACTCCCAGGGGTCTACATGTTATCAGACTACACTCCTGGCTGGTGGGGTTATCCAGCAAAGCCCCCCCAGTGTTACCTAGCCTGAGCCTGAGCACCTACACTGCAATTAAACAGCCCCTTAGCCTGAGTCAACTGCCATGGCTCACTTGTGAGTTTTAACTATAGTGTAGACACACCCTGAATGGCTTAGGCAGCCTGGTCCAGTTCTTCAAAGGTGTAGGCGAGGGGTGGGGAAGCGGTGGGGAAGTTAAGGTCCGGGAGCCGGATACGGCCCCCGGCTTGCCTGGATCCAGCCCCCAAGGCTCAGAGCTCCTCCCAATGGTGCTCCAGCCCCCTGGCCTCTCCACCGCCAGGCTGGAGCACATGAAATCTACCAACCTGCCCCCCCCCCATGCTCTAGTGTGTGAGGAGAATGTGAGGAGTGTCTTTTTCCACAGTCAGGGCCCATGTCAGTGAGGGTTTCTTTTTGTTTTGTTTTCTGTTTGCTTCTCACTTGTATGTAGCCCCCAACTGATTTTTCTGTGGGTCAGTGGCCCCCGACCCAAAAAAGGTTCCTCACACCCCTGCTGTAGGCTACGGGAGTTAGACACCATAATAGGTTTGTGGATCCAGGCCTTACGTCTCATTGGTCACTCAAGTGGTGTGACGATTTTAGTCAAAAGCAAAAAAAAGACAAGGCATAGAAGCTGTTATTTCCTGGGCTTCCATTTGTGCTTGATGTGAAGCATTCAAAACTAGAAGAGGTTAGACACCAATCCCCACCAAAGTGCAATGGATGGGCAGGTTCCTACGCTGGCATCATGTCTGTCCACAGGGAGTAAGATACAGGATCAGGCCTTTCTCTGGTTTCTTTAGAAAGTAGGGTTGGCTGGGCCCAGAACATATGGCAGTTGAGGGGCTCCTCCAGTGGTGCAATAGAGAAGGTATCTGCCTTTGGAGCAAGACGTGCAGGGTTCCAGCCCTGGTGGGAACAGCCACAGATTTCAGAGGAAACCGCAGCCATAATTATCATATATTAGTAGCCCTCGAGGTCTTACAAATTGGTGGGTGGCCAGCCATGAAATGTGAAGAGAACCCCCAACTGATAGCTTAGTTCACATGTCTGCCCTTGGAGCTTGCTTGACCATCACCAAGAAGATCCAGCAACAAGGGTGAAACAATTCAAGGCTCTTGGTAACCACCACCAGATACCATGGCAATGGGGATCGTTCAAACTGCTCGGCTGGGTCCCTTGGAAGTAGTTGTCTCAAACCTCCCAGTGGTGAGCAGAGGGCCAGGAGCAAAACGAGACCCACCTTGTGAGAGAGAGTCCAAAGATCTGACGTGGGGAGCGCAGACTAGGCCAAGTCCCACTGGAGCGGTGAGGAGTTGGAGCCTCTGTTTCACTGAGGCCTGCTTCGCGGGGAGGAGCGTTGAGCAGAATGAATCACACGGGTTCTGTGCTGGGTGAAGAGAGATGCTAGCGCCAGCTCTGAGGCACTGGGAATCCTGACTTTCAGACTGAGCCTGAGCTCTGGTTTTTCTCTGAAGTATATCAAAGGCCATTCAATAAGAACACCTACTGCTAGTGACCAAACAAACGGCATCAATGCAGCGTATATAAAAGCTGCCTGGGGGACAGGTTGCACATAACAATTCAGCTGGATCATTAGGAGTCGATGATTTAAGTGGCACAGGGCTATGACTCTGAGTTGGAGATGAAAAGAAATAAAGGGAGTTTGGGGGGGAATTACTTAATGACTGGTAAACCAGAAAGAGAGAGATTTAATTTCACAGTGCGATACTGCTCATCACAGAGAAGCTGCAATTTAACAAACACAAGTTATTTCTCCCCGCCCGCCGACTAGATCTTGTCCTATCAATGACATCTGTGCATCCCAATCCTCAAGATAAACAAAGAATTAAGGCAATCCAATAACTCGGAGAGCTAAGCTTCCAGAACAGGAGGCTGAGAGGTGTCATGCCAGGCACAGGTTTGGGGAACACAACTTTCCAGATGTAATTTTGGTAGCGTAATATTCGCTGCCTGTAATGCATATGTGTGAAGCAATTGCATAGTAGCTCTGATGCGGAGCTAATGAACAAGAGAGGGTGTGTCTGAATAACAGAGATATGACACTAATGAGAAAGACAAGATGGTCTAACAGAGTGAATGTTGGTCACTGAAATCTACTCTGAAATTATTGTGTGGCTTTAGGTGAGGGAAGGGCCTCATCCATAAATCACAGGGTGGAATTCGCTGGCCTATATTATACTATATAGGAGGTTAGGCTATCTGATTATAATGGTGCCTTCCAGCCTGAAAACTCTAAGATCACTTTTCTGCCTCAGTTTCCCCACACATTACATAGAGAGAGTGATATCCACAATGCTGAAGTGAAGCAGGGATTGATTCCATAAATGATATAAAGGGCTGGGGAATGTAAGTGCTAAGTACTGAAATGCATCCATCAATTATTAATTACGTAAGAGACACTATTAACGAATGAGAATTGCAGATGTGCTTAATGTTGGCCTAATTCTGCTCCACCTGAAAGGTGACACTTCCAGTCAGCACGGGGCAAGTCCCACCTATTGAGTCTTTCCCTGCTCTGATTGGTCACCTGTCAAATAGTCAAAAGTAACTAGAGATTAAAAAAATAGGTCTGTCTGCTAACCGTGTTCATTTATTCATGCAAATACACAGTCAGCTTGAATTTTCAGTGCCACCTGTTTGCACACACATTCAAAGAAATCAGTGTCCAAATGAGAGATAAGCCAATAATGCCCATATAAATTCATAGCTCCAAGTTGAATGATAAAATAATGCTAGCACTAAGACTATAGTCCCTACGGGCATGTCTACACAGCAGGGCTAAAGCCGAAATAAGCTCTGCAACTTTAGCTACGTCAATTGTGTAGCTGAAGTCAAAATAATTTATTTCGGCTTTTGGCGTTATCTACACAGCAGGAAGTTGGAGAAAGAGCACTCTTCCTCCGTCTTCCTTTACGCCTCGTGAAACGAGGGTTATAAGAGTAAGAAGTCCTCCAGCTCAACATTATTTTGACATTATGTTGAAATAACTGGTTGTAGTGTAGACACGGATTATGTTATTTCGGAATAATGTCAGTTATTCCACAATAACGCTGCTGTGTAGACATTGCCTAAGAGACTGGATGGGAGTTTCTTTGTAGCCCATTAAAAGGTTCACCATTGGCAGCTCTAACTGCAATGTCTAATTTTCCAACACTGGCCCTCACTTATGTGTGTGTCTTCTGGTTTTATTGTGTACTTGTCTGTCTTAGTCCTGACAAATTGGAAGGAAAAGTCTAAGCAACTCATCAGCTATTGTATCATCATTTTCATTCTCTGCGTAGCATTATGGTGCTACTTACTGTCACTTTAAACAAAAACAAATGAGCTATAAGTGGTGCCAGGTAGTGGCTTTTCAATGGTAACAGGAACATTTCAGAAGGTACCTACCTAAAACAGTTCCTTTCTTCAAGCAGTAAGATCCACAGTCCTAGCCAAGAACTTTCTAGGACGTTAGCGACTTTGGGGTGGAGCTCAGATTTGCCAGTGATTGATGCAGAAATATGTCTCTCCTGCTCCATCTCCTAGCAGCCAAGACTGCCGCACCCATAATGAAAAGTGTGATTTTATAATAAAGTAGATTAGCCTGTAAATTAAAATTATTAATAATTTTAACTAGGAAGCTGTTTAGTGAAGAGTGTGAGAATGAGAACTAATTAGAAACCAGTATGTCCATCCTGTGGAAAATTCCACTGTTTTGGCATTTGTTGTTGTTCATGAAATGGGACAAAAAGCTGCCATTTCAACAAAGTTGGCAAACCACAAAGTTCTGACAAATTTCAATTTGGAAACGTCAAAACAAAAACCATTGAGCTTTGATCAAAATAAACTGTATTGTTTTGAAATGTGGATCTCAAAATTAATTTGGAAAGGTTGATCTGTTTGACATTTCAAAATGAAGGCACGTTTGGCATTTTGAAATGTCAATTAGAATTTTCTGATAGAAAAATAAAAAATGACATCAAAAGCGATATTTTTCAATGAAACCCCATATTTTGTTGGGGGAAAAAATTGGTCCAAAAATTTCAACCAGTTGTTCACCTTGATATCAAAATGGGATTTTTTCTCTTAGCCAGCATTATCAGATCGATGAGCCTTATTACTCAAAGAAAGAAATGTTTTTTTGTCCAGGTTGCATTGCTCGGGCTCATTCTATATTTTACATTCATTGTGTATTTTGATTACAATAGCTCCCAGAAGTCCCAATCTGGATCAGCCCATTGTGCTAGGTTCTGCACACACACAAAATAGACACTAGTCATCATCACAAAGAGTTACAATATTTTTTCAAAGGATACACCTATACAGCAGGGCAAAAGTCGAATTAAGCTACACAACTTCATCTACAGCAATTGCGTAGCTTACGTCGAAATAGCTTAATTTGGCTTTTGGCGCTGTCTACACAGCAGGAGGTCGAAGGAAGAACACTCTTCCTTCGACTTCCCTTACTCCTCATGAAATGAGGGTTACAGTAGTCAGAGTAAGAAGTTCTCCAGGTCAACATTATTTCAAAATAAAGTCTTGTAATGTAGACGTGCACTATGTTATTCTGAAATAACGCTGCCGTGTTGATGTACCCTAATTGTTCAATATAGCAAGAAGTTCAGATGTCAGATGATCCTAACTGTTCATTCCTGATGTAATATGTAACTTGGAATCAATATATCTAAAGATATTTTTCTAAAGGCTGTTTTCTGCTTACCTGGGCTGCTCCATTGTATAATGTGTTCCTCCTGAAAACTGTGTTAGATGAGGTTTTCACGTTTTCTCTGCCGACACCTGGAGGATTCTTATAAGGGAGTTTCTCTCCCCATCCATGGCTTCTCTTGGAAAGCCATTTCACTGCTTGTCTCTCCGTTTTTCCATCTGCAAAATGGAGCTCATGATGTTGACCTCTTTTTGCAACAGCTCTTCTTTTCACCAGGAGATGTCGAAACTCTCTGCAATGTATTCATGTAATCCCTTAGGGCATAAGTGCAGAAGGAGAAAGAAAGTTCTTTGCCCTGTGCCATCTGTATACACCAGGTGATCCACCTTGCTATGGAAGACGAGAGAATTTTTAGGCAGGTAATCAAGTGCATAGAAACTTGGCCTAAATTTTCCACAGAAGTCTAGAGCTAGGAGCTAACCTGCCTAAATAAATGGCCTGATTATCAGAGGTGAAGAGCATCTACATCTTGCGTTGATTTCCACCCCTTTCTATGCTGGCCCAGGCTGAGTGTTGGAATCTTCCCTGGGGCCATTAAACAAGCAGAATTCACCATCCAAGCCCCAGACCCAGAGGGAGCAACCTGCTTCATCATGCCTTTGCTTTTCCCCAATCTCTGCTCATTACCAAAACCCCCTCACCATTTCTCCTCTTTTTTCCTTGATCATCACGTACTGCCCTGTAAACAGTTCACAGCTGGCAGGTTTTACTATGACTTCAGAGGTAACTCATCCTATCACGATGTCACACAACCTTCTCCATACTTTAATCCATTAGATAGCTGTATCCTGCTCAGCTCCTTCTCTGCCTATCGCTGAGATTCTCTAGGGTTGGTAATATTTTCATTGATTTCAATGGGGTTTGGCCCAGAGCCTACGTTCTATGTCTCGACTGGCATTCCATGGTCCTCAACCAAGTTGTGGCCGAGTGATGTGGTCTGCAATTTTGGATGAGTTGGAAAACTAGTTTTTTAATGATTCCTCCTTCAAGGAGGAGGGTGGATTTGTGTCTCCTTCTAACTTAATATCCCCTTTAGCTGCCACAGGGAGAGATGTTCCTATTACCATGCAGGCCAGTACATTTTGTTGCAGATATTGATTTTTTCAGCCAAAGGAGAATAGGGCCACATGTAACAAAAGCTAGGTCTAGACTACAGTCCTTTGTCGGAAAAAGCTATGCAAATTCTGATTGCTTTTCTGAAAGAGCCTTTTCCACCATTTGGCCCCGTCTAGACATCCTAAGATATAGAGGATGGACAGTCTAGACAGAAAAGGATGTCTTGCCAGAGGAGGCTGTGAAGGCTAGGACTATAACAGAGTTTAAAGAGAAGCTAGATAATTTCATGGAGGTTAGGTCCATAAAAGGCTATTAGCCAGGGGATAAAATGGTGTCCTTGGCCTCTGTTTGTCAGAGGCTGGAGAGGGATGGAAGGAGACAAATCGTTTGATCACTGTCTTCGGTCCACCCTCTCTGGGGCACCTGGTGCTGGCCACTGTCGGCAGACAGGATACTGGGCTAGATGGACCTTTGGTCTGACCCAGTACGGCCGGTCTTATGTTCTTATGTTATGTTAAAGCTTCCTCTTTCAGAGGAGCCCTTATTCCTCATAGAACGAGGTATACAGGGCTCCCCAAAAGAGCGTGTTTGCTCTTCCGCAAAAAAAAAAAAAGCGGAAGAGCAAATGCATTCTCTGGACGCAGCAGAGTTTTTCTGGGATACCTTCGATACCCCGGAAAAACACGCCAGTCTAGATGTACCCAAAAGGAGGGGAAGTAGACCATGGATTGTCTCTCCTTTTGGTCATTTGGAGAGAATGACTGGCTGGTGAGTTATCTCCTACTTTGGTCCCACAGCCAAAGATAAGATGGATGATGATTGGCTGAATTAACTCTGAAGTCACAATCGCAACCAGGATCCACAGTGTCACAGTCCCACTAGCCAACCAACCATGAACCGTGATACCACAAACCCAGTCAACCAGAAATCACTGTTTAACAACACTAATGGCCAACGAATCATGAATCGCAATAAAGAAGAGGAGGGTTGGGAGGGTAAGAGAAGGAAAGAAGATATAAAGCATAGATAGTACTGATCCTACCAGTGCTGGAATGGACTACCACCAAGAATATTTTTTATTCATATTTATCTCAGAATATAATGGGTTTAAGCCAAAACTGCTGATTTTTGCTTTGTGCACTTTTTAGAAACTAACAGCCTAATTTTCTGTAGTTCTGAAAAACTGAGCTAAAAAAAGAAACATTATTTGTCCAGCCAATTCCCCCAGTGTGATTCTTGCAGCCATCCCATTTGTAACGATGATAACAAATTGATCACTTGTCACTGCTAGGAAAGATCCGTCATAGCTGACACAAGGTTTTCATGGCTATTGTTACATTTTGGAGTAAGGATCCTGGAAAATTTGAATAACTGTACAAAAAGATGGGAGCAGAACATTTTTGAGACAGATATGGCAGCACAGACCAGATTTACAGTGACTATGTCGACTTGATTTTTGAAAATTGTTATTTTGACTGAAGGAGTACCTTAGGGTACATCTACACTGCAGCACTATTTTGGGATCCTTCCAGGATCCCGAAATAGCTATTCCACATCTTGACAGCATGCCCGTTATTTCGAAATATCTTTTGAAATAATGGGCGCGTTATTTCAATGTCTCTGTAAATCTCATTCCACAAGGCTTAAGGGACATTTTGCAATAGTGGTTTATTTCAAAATGTGGCTCTGTGTAGACAATTTGCATAATGCAAATTGTGTAGCTTATTTTGAACTAAGGGTACTGTGTAGACACACCCTTAGAGACTACAGTCTCAACCAGGAACCCATTATATTATGCACTATAAAGATACATGATGAGACACAGCCCCTAACCCCAAAACCTTACCACCTAATGAGACAAAAGATGGGAGGCAAAAAGAGATGCAGCAACGTGTACACAGGCTAACAGCAGGGTTGTGGCGGAGCCAAATTTCTGTCTTCCTTATACTAGGACTGTAAATTCTTTGGGGTAAGAGCTATTTGCATTTTTCCAGCACCATGACCAGGAGCCCCTAGCTGCTTTGGTAATATAAGTAACAATAATAATTTTAAAAGACTGTTCTGTCAGGTGTCTATTATTTCTTGTGAGATTAGTCCATTTTTAAAAGATGAAGTGTGGTCTTTTAAAGAGCCATTTTTGTTCTCTGTCATTCTTCCATTCTTCAAAACTTTCTGCTCTCCTGCTGAGGTTTCATATCCTTGGCAGGGCAGCATGAATCCGTCAAAGATCGATTTAGTGTCTCTGTGGCGCTGAGACGATCTTTGTGGCATGTTTTTTCCACCACGCCTTCTCCGCAGGACTAGAACTTTCCGGTGCTATCGCAGTGCAAACAAGAAACACCGTTTTCAAATGCACGGAAGGCCTTAAGGAGCACAGCTCCTATTTGCAACATGGCTTGGGCACTCTGGAGCCGAAGTCTCTTTGAAAATCAGTGGGGGTGTGTCACGGTGTGTACTCACCTCTCGCAAGCTGAGTGTGGGTTCCTGCACTCTCTCTCTCTCTCTCTCTGTTTGTGGTGGCTCTTTGGTGACTCAGCCCTCTGGCTGAGTCAGACACAGTCAGAAAAAGCAAAGCAAACCCCTTTCGGGGTACAAATCCAAAAGGGCCCCCTCTCAGTGCCTCTCTCTGTCCCTGCTCTGTCCCAGGGCTCCTTCCCTGGAGGCAACGTCTTCACCCCATTCGGCCCGTTCTGGACCCAGCCCTTCAGCTGGGTCATGTAGTTCAGCTCCTCCCTCTGGGGCGGCTCGCTGTTCCGGTCACTTCCCCAGTGGCTAATGGGAGGTTGTGGGGGACTCAGGCCCACCTTCTACTTCAGGGCCCAGCCCAGTGATCTTGTCGAGAGCAACTGTCCATAATGTCCCTTCATTGCTTCTATAATTCCCTAGGCCACTTCCCCATGGCCCTGGCACATTTTTCACCCTTTCCTCTGAGCCTTGTTCAGATGGATCTTATGAGTCAACAGGGTGCCCGCGTAGCCAAACAGGCTAACGGCATCTTGGGGTGCATTAGGAGGAGCATTGCCAGCAGAGCTAAGGAAGTGATTGTTCCCCTTTATTCTGCACTGGTGAGGCCACAGATGGAGTATTTCATCCAGTTCTGGGGCCCCCATTACAGAAAGGATGTGGATGCCTTGGAAAGGGTCCAGCGGAGGGCGACCAAAATGATTCGGGGGCTGGAGCACATGACCTATGAGGAGAGGCTGAGGGATTTGGGTTTGTTTAGTCTGCAGAGGAGAAGAGTGAGGGGGCATTTGATAGCAGCCTTCAACTTCCTGAAGGGAGGTTCCAAAGATCATGGAGAGAGGCTGTTCTCAGTGGTGACAGATGGCAGAATGAGGAGCAATGGCCTCAAGTTGCAGTGGGGGAGGTCTAGGTTGGATATTAGGAAAAAACTATTTCCCTAGGAGGGTAGGGAAGCACTGGGATGGGTTCCCTAGGGAGGGGGTGGAATCTCCATCCCTAGAGGTTTTTATGTCTTGGCTTGGCAAAGCCCTGGCTGGGATGATTGAGTTGGGTTGGTCCTGCTTTGGGCAGGAGGCTGGACTTGATGATTCCTAAGGGCTCTTCCAGCCCTAGGGTTCTATGAGTCTATGGAGGCCCAGCAGCTAACCCAGAGTTCTCTTCCAGTTCTAGCAAGGAACAGCACTTGCTCTCGCCCTTCTGCTCTTCTTAAACTGACCTGCTGGGCCCTGATTAGCTGCTTCCCATGCAGCTGCTCTAGACAGCTTGGAGGACCGCTCTACTGCTCTTTTCTCGGGCGGGGTGTGGCAGTACCACAAGGCCTCCAGCCTGGGGCCGTGGGGCCTAGTCCATGAGAGGGAGACTCGGCTGTGGGTTCTGCACTGTCCTGAGCAGCAAAGAGAAAGGAGTCAACAAAGGTGGCTTTTAGCAGCTTTTGTGCCCTCCAGGTTTTGTGCTGGAGTCCTGTCTGCTCAACTGCTGTATGGGCTTCAATACTTCTCTGAGGCCCAGTTTATGAACCAACCCTCCTGTCCCCAGCACACGCCTGACATCAGGCTTTGTGAAGGCCGGTCTGACATCCTCAGTGCTTGCATTGGGGGCAATCATCCATGGATAGATATGGGGATTTCAAGGCCCCTTTACATTTTTCTTCTCCTTTCCCCCTGAATAAAGGGGCCGGTGATGGAATGAGGCTCTCACCCAATTACAGAGGTGGCTGGGACCTTAGGATCACCCTGTCGTGCTCAGGCCATAGGCCACAGTGAACCAAATGCAGCCGAGTTGTGTTCCGCTCTGGTTTATCTCCCTCCGGTTTGTGCTGAAATGCATGGCATGTGGACTGGAAATGACACAAGAGATGTGTTCCATGGCTCAGGGCGTGACTGAACTAATCCCTGCCTGCTGAGGTCCCAAGCAAAGGACTATCCAAGTCTGACGATGGGGAACGGCCTGGCCCACTCCTTGGGTATGTCTAGACTACATGCCTCTGCCGACAGAGGCATGTAAAATAGGCTACCCGACATAGTCAATGAAGCGGGGATTTAAATATCACCGGCTTCATTAAAATAAAAAATGGCCGCTGTGCTGTGCCGGATCAGCTGATCATCGGCACAGCCTGCGAGTCAAGACACGGAACGGTCGACAGGGAATGCCTTTGTCGACTGCTCCCTTATGCCTCGTGAAATGAGGTTTACAGAAGTGGTCGACAAAGGCATCCCCTGTCGACCGATCCGCGTCTTGACTCGCGCGCTGTGCCGACGATCAGCTGAGCCGGCACAGCGCGGTGGCCATGTTTATTTTAATGAAGCCGGGGATATTTAAATCCCCGCTTCATTGACTATGTCGGGTAGCCTATTTTACATGCCTCTGTCGGCAGAGGCATGTAGTCTAGACAGACCCCTTGTGATGGTGTCTTTTTTCTTTTGTCATTCGTGATCTGATAGGAATTTCAATAGGGTGTCTGGCACCTTTATGCTCAATTATAAATGCATTGTCCCCTCGGTTCGACGCCTCCTCTTCAAAGTTCATCCATTAAAACCAGCCTGCTCTGCTGGCATTAAGAAATGCAGTGCTGGTAACAAGAAGACAAAGACTAACTCCAGCTTTACTACAGGAAGAGACAGCTCATAAAATAATGGACATGCAACAAAAATCTCACAAATTCCTCATTCTGATTTATCTTCTGAGCTTCATCATTCTTTTAATTTGATTAAAACAGCTGGCTGGGCCGTCCCTTCTGTATTTGTCGCAGAATCCTTTAACTACTCCAATATCTCACTGATTCTTGTATTACAGCAAGATAGCTTCCCCCCACGGAATTCACTCTTAAGCTCCAAAACAACCCACAACCACGGTAATATAAACAAACACTGAGAGACAACATTTTACCAAGCTCTTTGGGGACTCCGGAAAGGATCATGTAGATTAATACCCTTCTAGCAGGTTAAGGGGAAAGCAAAATCTGAAAATCCCCACTCAGGGAAGATGAACTGGCTGAGATCCAGGTTGTCCAAGTGATTGCTGCCGGAGATTCAGAGAGATGGGAATCACAACCCAGTCATAAAAGCCTTACGGATCAGACATGCCACTTTTGGCATCTAAGGCCTAAATTCAAGTGCCACTGCAATTAGCCCAACGCCGGCTCAGTGGCCACCAAATGCTGTAGGAATGTAAATCCCTCGGCACCTAAGTATTTGCTCTAGGAACTTCCCATTTCTGACTGAGGGCATATGAACCTCATTGCACAGTGTCCAGACACCTAAAAGCCAGTGTGAGCCTCAGACCAGATAGACTTTTGCTCACTAACCTTGCCTGATCTGGTAGGCATTTTCCAGAGTGTGTTTACTGAATCGGTCCATTTAAAACACAGCTGGAGGAAAAGGCAGAGGTGTCTGTCAACTTACTCACCAAAGTATAAACCACTATGCATTCATCAAGCAAATTTGAAATCTCATTAAAAAATGATATCAGATCAGACACAATCTGTTTCCCATAAGCCCATGTTGATTGGCACTAATTCTATTATTACCCTTTTAAAATTATTTATTCATCGGGTCCCATATCATTCACTCCACCTCTGGGAGGCTTCTGTTGGAACACAGCTAGGCACGTCCGTCTTGGGAGAGGCCCTGAAGCCAAATCCAGGACCAAGCTGGACTGTCTCCCTGGAAGCTGGACTGATTTCGATGAAGGCTCTATTAATTGGGGGCTTTTAAAAATGTTATTCTTGGTACTGCAGTAGCAAATAGGACACCCAGTCATAGTGCAAGATTTTGTTCTGCTAGGTGCTGTACAAACACAGAACAAAAAACCAGAAACAATCCCCTTTCTCCAGGGGCTTACAGTCTAACACCACAATACGCTAATTATTCAGTGAGCTGACATGTAATCAATGGCTGAACAATGCAAATGCTTACCAAGCAACGGCCTGTTTTGGTGTGCGAGCTGGTTTCTAAAAGCGAATATTTAGAGCCTTGTAAACCAAGTTTTATTCCCATTGCCTCATCCTGAGTGACTCTCTGGGATGATAAAACCCATCTTATTTGGACTTATTGCTGAGAAATAGACTTTTAAGGCATAAAGTTCTCCAGATGGATGCTTTTGGGGAATTAGTTGAATAAGAGAGATTTAATCCGTCCCAAAGTCAGTATACTTAAATACCTGATGAACATAAAACCTCATAGCTAATCCAAAGTGACAGGTACTAATGGAATACTTACTGGATTAACGACTAGCCTGCTATTTTGCAAGGGCTATGCTGTTTATTTCAACCCTATGCTTGAAAGGATGCACAAAATACACTCCGTCCCTTAGGCGCATTTAATTCAAGTGGACTGAAATGCATGGCTGTACATCTAAGTAGTCTATTGAACCTATGAGTTTTAGATTTGAGATGTATTATTACTTCAAGCACTTCAGACAGGAAATGTTAGCCTGGGGACCCAAATTTGAACGCCACCACGCTTTTCGATGAACTAAGACGTATTTATAATTTGGGGGGAAGGGTTGCAACGCAAGGAGAATTTTTCATCTTTGCAGTACCGTTTCCCCTGTCCTTAATTAATACCATGCACAGGTGGTGCACGGGATAACCACAGTAAATCACTCAAAGGGTTATGAGTCTCCAAAGAACCATTATTAAATATAGACACATCATAAAACAATAGGCTCGAAGGATGGAGCTGTCAGGCACGACCATTTCAATCGGCGCTGGATGTCAGAAGCTTTACTTCTACAAATGGAATCTTAAAGGTATTTAGCTGGCGGACTCAATTTATTGCAAAAAAAAAAAAAAAGGAAGGAAGGAGGGTGCGTATGTGAAGATTCCATCTCGCTAATGAGTTTAGTGACTTGAGGCACTGACGAGTTATTTGATTAAACAGATGATATCACCTACGCTTCCAGCATATTTCTTGTTTTAGTTTTGATGAGTCTAGTCTTCATAACAATGTCTGCCTCCCAGGTATTGGCCTTTCAAACCCACTATCCGGTACATGCACCAATGTGTAATAGCCCAGCGAGTACATGAGTAAGAGGCTAGAAATGTCTCCTTGTAGAACAAACAGAAACCCCGCCCTTTTCAGTAGGGCCAAACATCCAGCACTGATCATTCACACCACATTCGCACACAGCCATGGACAGCCAGAGTGATATTTTTGCTCCTCAGTGGACATCTGACCAAAGACAATTATTTGGTCAACTCCACCAATGGGTTCAAAGCCACCAGATTGTGCGGCCCATTTCAGCTCATTAGCTGCATGAGGTTCTAAACCACAGGACACACGTGGCTTTAGAACTAGTGGTTCGTGGTTCCAGAATACCCAAGCTCCTGAAGCTACCCGGTTCTCCACCGAGCAGGCTGCTGGAGCCCTGAACAGCTCCGGGGACCGTGGAAACATTTCAAAGTCGAAAGGAAATGTCATATTTTGGAATACCAATTATGCAGGCAATTTTGATTTTTTTTGGTCCGTCTCAGAACATTGTCTTTTAAACTCCACAATTTCCCATGGAATGGGAATTCCATTTTCCAGCCAGCTCTAAACAGTATTTCAGCTACATGTAGGGGCCCAACCAAGAGTGGCAGCAGGTTCAAAGCAAACAAAAGGAAGTTTTTCTTCACTCAGAGCAGTCAACCTGTGGAACTCCTTGCCAGAGGATGCGGTGAAGGCTAGAGCTTTAACAGAGTTCAGAAAAGAGCTAGATAGATTCATGGAGGTTAGGTCTATCAATTAGCCAGGATAGGTAGGAATGGTGTCCCTAGCCTTTGTTTCTCTGGAGGTGGGTGACAGGGGAGGGATCACATGAGGATTACCTGTTGTGTTCCCTCCCTCTGGGGCATCTGGTATTGGCCCCTGTTGGCAGACAGGATACTGGGATAGATGGACCTTTGGTCTGACCCAGTATGGCCCTTCTTATGTTCTTAGTGGTGTCTAAACACAAAATAGGAGGCAGATTCTGCCTTGAAGAGCTTTCAATCCGAAGAGACGGGACAGAATTATTGTTCCTAGTGGATTTTCCTTTGTCTTTTGGGAATTGAAGCATGCGGTGTCCAAAGCCTTCTCTACATTAGAGTTTGTGCTGCCATTGTACCTGCACCAATGGTGTAAAACACTCTGACTTGGGACTTGTATAGTATAGTACTTTCCCACACCAGCACCTTAATCCCAAGACCATTCATCCTTTTGCCAGCAAACATCCTCTTTGACTTTTTTTCCACTGGCATCTGGAAAGAGGCAGTGGGCCATTGATTTGTGCTCTGTCCCTTCCTATCTCCAATTCCACACTGCCTTTTTTGGGTGCATGAGGTTGGCACTAGCCTTTCATGATTGATTTCCCTGGGTTCTGTGCATCACAGTAGACCTTCTATGAGCCTGCTTGCTGCATGCATGTGGGACCGCACATCCTCTCCGCATCTGGAGATAGCAGCTCCTGCTCAACATGATTTCCTGCCCAACTTGGCGGAAGACATAACTAAAAAAAAAGGAAATATTGTAAAATAACAGTCAGAAAACCAAAAAAGGGCCACCCCGACTAAAACCAGCAAAGGAGGCAGTTGGGAGCAAAAAGAATTTTTAAAAAAAATTAGGGTGTTTCTAGACTGTAGGCTTTTTTCCAAAAAAGGCGCCTTTTTTCGAAACAACTTCCCCTGCGTCTAGACTGCTGCTGCGTTCTTTCGAAAGTAAATCAAAAGAACGCAGCAGTTTTTTCGACCACGGTAAACCTTGTTTTACGAGGAAGAACGCCTTTTTCCAAAAGTGCTCTTTTGAAAAAAGGCCCCATGTAATGCAAACTGTGCTTTTTAGAAAGAGAGCATCCAGTGCTCTCTTTCGAAAAAGCGACTTGCTTTTTTGAAAGTACTGGTTGTAGTCTAGGCGCTCTTTTTCGGAAGAGGTTTTTTCGAAAGCATCTTTCGAAAAAGCCTCTTTCGAAAGAGGCTTGCAGTCTAGACGTAGCCTTTGAAGTCAAATGCTCCTGAGGTAAACAGAAAGGATCATAAACTCTGGCAAGTCAAGTGGAAAAGGATAATTAGGCAGGCCGAAAAAGAATTCGTTTTTGTGTCTTTTGCCGGTTGCTCTTCAAACAGCATTTTTTTTAAAAAAATCTTCAGAATCAGGAACCCTGCCAAATGATCAGTCGGGCCATTGGGCAACTGAGGTCCTAAAGGAGTACTCAAGACACACAAGGCCTCGGCAGGAAAAGCTAACTGGATGCTTCGCATCATTCTTCACTTCTGAGGATACCCGCTATTCTTTTCAGGTGATAAATCTGAGGAAGTGTCCTGGATTGAGGCACAATAGAGATGATTTGGGAACAAATTGAAAAATTGAGCAGTACAGGAACAAATCACTAAAGGGCATTCATTAAGAGGTCTGAAGGAACTCAGATATGAAATTGCAGAACTAGGAACTGTGGCGTGTCACCTGTCCCTTAAATCATACCCTGGACCAGATGACTGGAGGGTAGCTAATATAGCGTCTATTAAAAAAAAAAAAAAAGACTCCAAAGCTGATCTTAGCAGTTACAGGCCAGTAAACCTAACTTCAGTACCAGGCAAATTGGCTATAACTATAGTAAAGACCAGAATTAACAGGGAGGTGAACATGAGTGACATGAGTCAACACAGCATGCGTGAGGGGCCATCATGCCTCGCCCATGTATTAGAAGTCTTTAAATGGGCGACAAGCATGTGAACAAGGGTGACCATGTTGATGTAGTGGCCTCAGGGCTTTCCGAGCATCTTTGAGAAGGTCCCTCACCACTGACCCTTATCCCATGACCGCTTACTTTTGCCTAAGAGGGAAGGTCTTCTCATGCATCAAAAACTGATTACAAGACATTAAACACTGGGCCAGAATGCACTGTCCATTTTCAGAGTGGAGAAACTAGCAGGGTCCCCTGAGGGTCTGTCCTGGGACCAGTCCCGTTCAACATATTCATACATGATCTAGAAAAGGGGACAAACAGGGAGATGGCAAAGTTTGCAGCAGACACCAGATTACTCCAGATAATTACGACCAATGCAGTGAGGAAAGAGTTACAAAGGGATCTCATAAAACTGGGCAACAAAATGGCAAATTACACACTGTGTGTATGAATGCCAAGTAATGATCACTGGAAAACATAATCCCAACCATGCCGACAAAATGAGGAGGTCTACATCAGCGTTTCTCAACCTTTTTTTTATAAAGTACCCCTTTAAAAAAATAAATAAATAAAAGTACCCCCCAATAGCTTCAGTTTTCAGACACTATTTTTTTTCTACCATTGCAACACATTTGCTTAAATAATTTAATGGTAGCCAAGCGGGCGATGAAATTTTTGGGTGTAAAAAGTACAAAAATAATAAAGCGCTGTAAAACTTAAAACAAAAATTCAGTTTTCTCCACATTTCAGTTGTGTTGACGTACCCCCCAGACTTCTCTCGAGTACCTCTAAGGGTACTCATACCACTGGTTGAGAAACACTAGTCTACATTAGCTGTTACCACTCAAAAAAGATCCTGAGTCATCTCAAATAGTTCTCTAAAAACATCTACTCAAGGTATAATGGCAAGCAAACAAAACAAAGCAAATATTAGGAACCATTGGGAAAGGCATAGACAATTAGACAGAAAATACCATAATGGCAGAATAACAATAGGCAGCACAACCAACTCTTGAAAGCTTCATGCAGTTTCAGCCCAGCTCAAATAAAGTTGTATTAGAACTGTAAAACATACAGAGAATGGCAACAAAAAATGAGGAGGGGTATGGAGCAGCTTCCATATGAGAAGACATTTAAAAGATTAGCACTATTCAGTTTAGAAAAGAAACAACTAAGGGGAGAGCTGATAGAGGACTGTAGAGTCATGAATGAAGTGGAGAAAGTGAATAGGGAAGTGTATTTTACCCCTTCATGCAGGTATCTTGCCCTGAAAGATCCGATCTGGGCAATGCTGAGTGAGTCTTCTAACATGAACATATAGGGCCTGTTGCAACATTCATAAGTTAGCAATAACTATATTGACCTACTATGCACAGTCAAAGTCTTCCTGTGTGCAGGTCTGAACACCAGCCAGCCAAATGGTTTAGGGGGGTGTAGCAGCAAGTGCATCCCCCCAAAGATCCAGCAGATATTCAAAGATACTAAGGCCATATTGGACTATCACAATACCTAAGCTGACCTCCTGCAGAACACGGTCCATCAAATTTCACCTACTGACTCCTGCACCACACCCATATCTTGTAGCTGGGCAGGACCATATTGCTTTAGAAAGATACCTTGTCTCGATGTAAGGTCTCCTAGTGACGAAGGATTCATCACATCTATGGATGGATCATTCCAATGGCTAACCTCTGTCATGCTTCAAAATTTGCTCCTGGCTTCTAGTCTGACTTTTTCTAGCTTCAGCTTCCAACCTGGGATCTTGTTACGCCTGTATCTGCACAATTGCTTTTGAGTGTCACCAAGGCGATACGCCTCATTGTGATGCTGAAGGGGCAGTAAAAAGCTACACCAATGTCCAATCCCCAAGCCATACCCGGACCCTCTGTCTGGTTCGCTCTCTTCTTTTGCATCTGTGAAAGCGCGACATGGCACAGGTTACTTGGATGCATTCTGAATTTCCCAAATGATGGGATAGAGACAGAGTAAATATTAATTAGATCATAATAATTTAAATGATTTAAATGCTCCTTTCCCCAGACTGTACATTTGTTTAATATTTGATTTATTGCTGACAATTTGTGGACAAAAAATTCAATTGCTAAGGGTTCACTGAGTCTGGGATGCTTGCTTCTAATTAGCTCTTATTTTCCCTCATTGCTGTCTGTTATTTTCATTTCACAGGCAAGGCAAACAAACAATGTAACTTGAATAAAAAATATGTATTAAAATCCTCTGGTTATTATGAATCAACTTTAAATAGCCAGGGAATTGCTATTATGCAAATCCACAGATGGGCCTTGAGGGTAAAGAACTGGAACGCATGTGTTCAGTGTCTTGTTTTGCCAACAGAGCCTAGCTTGAGAGTATACATGCTATTTCCTTTAAAAAAATGACATGTATTGTAAAGTCAGTGACTAAGGATAGTTGGTCCTTTAATAAGACGTGTCCACGCAATTTAGCGCCTCTCGCCACTCTACTTAAATGTTTTATGCTTGTTTCATTGGTCTAATTTCCAAATGTCAAGGCTGGGATTCTTCTTTCCCCCTTAAAAAAACACCACCACACATCCAAGGAAGTTAGGCTCTTAACTCCCAAAGACTTTCAATGGGATTTAGGCACCTGATTTCCTAAGGTTCCTTTGAAAACCTCAGATTCAGATATGAAAGTTTTCAAATTCTTCAGGTGTTCTGCATGAGTCTTCCCCTCTACTCTTCACTGATTGGGCCTCAGCTGGAGTCTTGTGACCAGTTCTGGGCACCACATTTCAAGAAAGATGTGGAGAAATAGGAGAAAGTCAAGAGAAGAGCAACAAAAATGATTAAAGGTCCAGGAAACAAACCCAATTAATTCAGTCTTCCCTCCTAGGTCATGTTTAGTTTGGAAAAGAGAAGGCTGAGAGGGGACATGATAGCAGCTTTCAAGTACCTAAAAGGGTGTTACAAGGAGGCAGGAGAAAAATTGTTCTCCTTGGCCTCTGAGGATAGGACAAGAAGCAAGGGAGAAGAAAGAGCGAGTGAGGCAGGAGGAGAAGAAAAGAGAGGCAGGAGGAGGAGGAGAAGAGAAAGAGAGAGTGAGGCAGGAGGAAGAGGAGGAGAAGAGAAAGAGAGAAAGTGAGTCAGGAGGAGGAGGAGGAGGAGAAGAGAAAGAGAGAGAGTGAGTCAGGAAGAGGAGGAGAAGAGAAGAGAGAGTGAGGCAGGAGGGGGAGGAGACTTAAATACAAATGAAAATGTTTAATTATTAATGCAGAATTTTGTTTAAGAATGACTTACAATATAATTAAAATAAAAATTATCCAACTAAATCTAGTTTCTATCAAATGTACCCAATTCACAAGATCCCAGGTTGCGACCAGGAATTGCTAACAGGGAGTTTGGAGAGGGAGTTCTCCAGGTGAAAGAGGAGTAAAAACGGGACCCTTGTGGTAAGTGGCTGTCTGTGTGTGGGGGAGTTATTTGCTGTGTGCTGAGCTTGTGTTTATCTGTTTGGTTGGTTTGTTTGTTTGCTTGAAGGAGCTTCTAAAGGTTTGAAATCTAGAAGCCTCTGTTAATTGGCTAAGCCTCAGTCAGGGGAGGGGCTACCAGAGCTATATAAGCCTGTGACTCAGCGACCAGGGAGCTTGCGAACAGGAATTGCTAACAGGGAGTTTGGAGAGGGAGGTTAGAGGGGAGGTAGAGGGCTCTAGTGACTTCTGGCCTTCTTTAAAACATAACTCTTATAATAATCTATATTCCAGAGGTTTAAAAAGAATCCCAGTTTATACTTAAATTTATTCATTAGAAAAATGGAGACAGAAGCCCAGCAGCAGAGTGGGGGCTATCCTGTTTATTGCGTCGAGTGTAACATGTATGATTACCTGCCCTGTGGGCGGGCCGCGTATGTGTGCACCCGTTGCAAGGAGCTCCTGACCCTCAGAGACCGAGTTCGGGCTTTGGAGGCCAGGGTGGCTGAACTGGAGGAGCTAAGGGAGGTAGAGAGATATGTGGATGAGACTTTCTGGGACACTGTAGTACTGTCCCACCTCCAGTCTGAGAGCCCCAGTGCTCTTAAGGAGGATGAAAGTCTCAAGGGAACAGAGCATTCAATGGTAGCAGAGGAAACCATCCCGTAGTTGGGACCCTCCTCCCAGAGGATGTTGCGGTATCCTCTCGCACTGAGGATACCTCTGAGGGGAGGGAATGCCAGTTCGGAAGAGGCAGGTGTTAGTAGTGGGTGATTCGATCGTTAGAAACATAGATAGTTGGGTTTGTGATGACCGGGAGAACCGTATGGTCACTTGCCTGCCTGGTGCGAAGGTTGCGGATCTCTCGAGGCATCTAGATAGACTTATGTGTAGTGCTGGGGAGGAGCCGGTGGTCGTGGTACATGTAGGTACCAATGACGTAGGGAAGGGTAGGAGAGATGTCCTGGAGGCCAAATTTAGGCTGCTAGGAAAGAGACTGAAATCCAGGACCTCTATGGTGGCGTTCTCGGAAATGCTTCCAGTTCCACGCGCAGGGCCAGGTAGGCAGGCAGAGATTCAGAATCTCAATGCGTGGATGAGACGATGGTGTAGGGAAGAGGGGTTTGGATTTATTAGGAACTGGGGACACTTTTGGGAGAGGGGAGCCTATACAGGAAGGATGGGCTCCACCTAAACCAGTGGAACCAGACTGCTGGCACTAAACATTAAAAGGCCGTAGAGCAGTTTTTAAACTGAGAGATGGGAAAGCCGATTGGTGTGGAGATGCACGTAAATCGGAGGAGACTTCTCTTAGAGGAGAATCCATTGATAGAGATTCTCTAAGCTGTAGTCAGAAAGAGAGGAGGGGAGGGCAAACCATGGGCCAGAGCAGACAAACAACCGCGTACAAAGGAATCCAATGCATCAGGGAAGGGCAGACAAATAAGCAGTGGCAAATTTTTAAAGTGCTTCTACACAAATGCTAGAGTCTGACTAATAAGATGGGTGAACTAGAGTACCTAGTATTAAATGAGGAGATTGACATAATAGGCATCACTGAAACCTGGTGGAATGAGGAAAATCTGTGGGACACAATCATACCGGGATATAAAATATATCGAAAGGATAGAGCAGGCCGGGTGGGTGGCGGAGTGGCACTGTATGTGAAAGATAATGTAGAATCAAATGAAATAAAAATATTAAATGAATCAACATGTTCAATAGAATCGCTATGGATAGTAATTCCATGCTCCAAAAATAAGAAATTAGCAGTAGGGATATATTACCGACCACCTGACCAGGACAGGGATACTGACATTGAAATGCTGAGGGAGATTAGAGAGGCTACCAAAACAAAGAACTCTATAATAATGGGGATTTTAATTACCCCCATATTGACTGGATACATGTCACCTCAGGAAGAGAGCGGAGATAAAATTTCTCAATGGCTTAAATGACTGCTTCTTGGAGCAGCTGGTGCAGGAACCCACAAGGAGAGGCAATTCTCGATTTAGTCCTGAGTGGAGCGCAGGATCAGGTCAGAAATAACCGTTACAGGACCGCTTGGGAATAGTGACCATAATATAATAACATTCAACATTCCTGTGGTGGGAAGAACACCTCAGCAGACCAGCACCCTGGCATTTAATTTCAAAGGGAATTACACAAAATGAGGAGGTTAGTTAAACAGAAATTAAAGGCACATCCTGAGCTGCATGGTGAAACTTTTTACCATAATAGACAATGTATGTTCCAAATTTAAAAAAGCATAGCCATCACGTGGCTTAACCACCATGTAAAGAAGCAGTGAGGACAAAAGGTATCTTTTAAGTGAAGTCCACCTAGTGAGATAAATAGAAAGGAACATAAACACTGTCAAATCAAGTGTAAAAATGTAATAAGAAAAGCAAAAAGATTTTGAGGAACAGCTAGCCAAAAACTCAAAAGAAATAACAAAATGTTTTTAAGTACATTAGAAGCAGGAAGCCTGCTAAAAACCTGTGGGTCCCCTAGACGATCGAACTATAAAAGGCGCAATCAAGGACGATAAAGCCATTGCGGAGAAACTAAATGATTTCTTTGCTTCAGTCTTCACGGCTGAGGACGTTGGGAGATTCCCAAATCTGCACCGTCCTTTGTGGGTAATGAATCTGAGGAACTGTCCCGGATTGAAGTGTCATTAGAGGAGGTTTTGGAACAAATAGAAAAACTTAATGTTAACAAATCTCCGGGACCGGATGGCATTCATCCAAGGGTTCTAAAAGAACTCAAATGGGAAATTGCTGAACTATTATCTGTGGTTTGTAACCTATCCCTTAAATCGGCTTCCGTACCTAATGACTGGAAGGTAGCCAACGTGACACCAATATTTAAAAAGGGCTCTAGAGGCGATCCGGGCAATTACAGACCGGTAAGTCTAACTTCAGTACCGGGCAAATTAGTCGAAACAATAGTAAAGAATAAAATTGTGAAGCATGTAGAAGAACATAATTTGTTGGACAAAAGTCAACATGGGTTCTGTAAAGGAAATCCTGTCTTACTAATCTATTAGAGTTCTTTGAAGGGTTAACAAACATGCGGACAAGGGGATCCAGTAGATATAGTATACTTAGATTTCCAGAAAGCCTTTGACAAGGTCCCTCACCAAAGGCTCTTGTGTAAATTACATGGCCATGGGATAAGAGGAAGGTCCTTTCTTGGATTGAGAACTGGTTAAAAGACAGGAAACAAAGGGTAGGAATAAATGGTAAATTTTCAGAATGGAGAGGGTAACTAGTGGTGTCCCCAAGGGTCAGTCCTAGGACCAATCCTGTTCAACTTATTCATAAATGATCTGGAGAAAGGGGTAAGCAGTGAGGTGGTAAAGTTTGCGGATGATACCAAACTGTTTAGGATAGTCAAGACAGAAGCAGACTGTAAGGGACTCCAAGAAGATCTCACCAAACTGAGTGATTGGGCAACAAAATGGCAAATGAAATTTAATGTGGATAAGTGTAAAGTAATGCACATTGGGAAAAATAACCCCAACTATACGTACAGTATGATGGGGGCTAATTTGGCTACGACAAATCAGGAAAGAGATCTTGGAGTTATCGTGGACAGTTCTCTGAAAACTTCCACACAGTGTGCAGCGGCGGTCAAAAGGCAAATAGGATGCTAGGTATTATTAAGAAAGGGATAGAAAATAAGACCCGGAATATCTTACTGCCCCTGTATAAAACTATGGTACGCCCACATCTTGAATACTGTGTACAGATGTGGTCTCCTCACCTCAAAAAGATATTTTGGCCTTGGAAAGGGTTCAGAAAAGGGCAACTAAAATGATTAGGGGTTTGGAACGGGTCCCGTATGAGGAGAGGTTAAAGCGACTGGGACTTTTCAGTTTAGAAAAGAGGAGACTGAGGGGATATGATAGAGGTGTATAAAATCATGAGTGGTGTGGAGAGGGCGATAAAGAAAAGTTATTTATTAGTTCCTAAATAGAAGAACTAGAGGACACCAAATGAAATTAATGGGTAGCAGGTTTAAAACTAATAAAGAAAGTTCTTCTTCACACAGCGTGTAGTCAGCATGTGGAACTCCTTGCCAGAGGAGGCTGTGAAGGCTAGGAATATAACAGAGTTTAAAGAGAAGCTAGATAATTTCATGGAGGTTAGGTCCATAAAAGGCTATTAGCCAGGGATAAAATGGTGTCCTTGGCCTCTGTTTGACAGAGGCTGGAGAGGGATGGCAGGAGACAAAGCGCTTGATCATTGTCTTGGTCCACCCTCTGGGGCACCTGGTGCTGGCCACTGTCGGCAGACAGGATACTGGGCTAGATGGACCTTTGGTCTGACCCGGTACGGCCGTTCTTATGTTCTTATGTAATATGAAAATAGCCTTCCATTTGCACATTTGACGCCTTTTTTCTATTTTTCTCCAAAGGGGGGCCCCGTGAAATTGTGCTGCCCTGGGCCCCGCAAAACTCTCATCTGCCCCTGCACTCAGGAATGCATTTTTACACCCCATCTGTGATAAATAACGCTTATGAATGCGTGTCTCAAACGTGTGTGCCCAAGTCCCAAACATTCATCATGCACATTTGGGGAGTTCCTCACCATCGCTCCAGTCCTACTTTGTTCTAAAAAGCCCTCCAAAGTTGCCCTGTGCTGAAATCTATGCTTGTTTTTGTTGGGTAGGGCACGTCCATTCATTACACAGAGCACACAGTCCGTTCAAAAGCAATGCTGTGAATTTCAATGGTTCCCACTGTGCCTTTTTTTTTAATTGCAGTCCGACAGACAAAAATCTCGCCAAGGTCACCTCTGTTTAATTATCCATGTGATTGACAGGGCCACCATCAACATAACCCTGAATAACCAGAAAACTTGGGTAGTAGCTGAAATCCATTAGAAACGGAGTAATTGGAGGAACAGGTTTTGGAATCACAAAGGTAGAGAAACAGTAGCAATCTGAGGAGAGAGACTCAACTAAATAGAAAGTGGCAGATGCCACCCGCTTTCTCCAAACAAGCTGTTAATTAGTATGTATCCTCCGTGTAACCAGGAACTGTACTAATGGAACTGTCCTGCAAAATGTCAGAGGCAGCATTTTAGCTCTGCAAAGAATTGTACCCAGTATTCGGCCGTGGTGTAGCGCCTGGGAATTGATTCAGGCAGGAGTTCTGCCTTTCGAATGGCTTGCTGTTTCAAGAGTATCCTGTATGCACATGCACACAGAAAGGAGAAATAAATTACAATCAAGAAGCTCTGTAAGCATCTCTATGGATGCGGACCGCAGTCTGCAGAGACTGCCAAAACACAGGGGACATCCTTCATGTCTTATTTAGCACTTTGCATCTCATAGCACTTTACGAAGGCGTGCAGAGTCAATATCGTGTTACAAATGGGGAAACCGAGGCACGGGCTGGCGATGTGGCTTGCCTAAGGTCACCCTAGCAGGCCAGTGGCAAAGCTAGAAAGTGAAACTACACACTCCAGAGTCCCAGTTCTAACCATCAGGCAATGCTGCATCCCACATCCCTGCGCAGGTAAATGCTGCAGATAGAGGGAATAAATCAGACAAGATTTAAAGTGACACTGTTCATTAAAAAGTGATCTTTTATTAGCCCTAGTATGATTACTATTAATTATTACAGTATCATAGACCCCTCTCCTCCAATTAAGATCAGCGATAGGCACCACACAGAGATACAGTAAGAAAGAATCCGGAAGAGCTTTTGATCCAATCAAAGGGTGACAGTGTAAACAGACGCACAGAAGAGGAAGTGACTTGCCCAAAATCACACAGCAGAGTAGGGACCACACAAAGCAGAACCATCGTCTCAGCATTTTAAGTTAAGAAGGGTCATTATTTGTTTTCGGCCATATTCTGCATACCCAAATCCCAGCTGGGTATAGGGCCAGTATAGAGGTGCCATCGATGTCAGCTAAAGTCTGTGGGAGACTCGTTGAATTCACAGGAAAGGGATCCAACTTTCATTCGCAGGTAGTAATAGAACCTCTCCAATGATGATAAAAGTTTAAACCACTTTTTGATGAGACAAGGGACTGTGGACCTTTTACCGTATGAATTTTTTATGGATCCCTGATTATGCTGCACAATGTCTTTCGTCCCATGAAGGTTACAAGATGTCGATTTCTATGAGAAAGCAAAGTTCCATCCCTACAACCAGCAGTGGGCCATGAGGAATCTTTGACATTGCAAGCAATTGGGATGAGCGTTATTCATTCCTCAGCATGTGGCTGTTCTCGCCATCTCCAAGAGAAAGACGCAGAAAACGCAGGCGCTGCTCATCTGGGGTATCCGCGCCTCTGTGTTTACTTTTGCTTTGGTCTGAGAGGACTGATTTGCTCCCTGGTAGCAATACATGGGATTATCAGAAGCACTCAGCCCAGGTCTAACTCTGTTCCCAAACAGTTGATACCGTCTGATTGTGGATTTCAGCACAAGGCACAGCCAAATCTGAGCCCTTTTTGGAAACTCTTCTAGAAAACTTTACTGCGCCCCACACAATCCCCTCTTGTTGATACCATGCTGACTCAGTCTAATCATTTGACTCTTCTCTTCGTTATTCTGTTTTGCCTTGGTCACTGCCGATGTTCCCGCTCGTCTTTTCCATCAATCGGGGGATTTATTCCATCCATGTGCGGAATAAATTTGATCTGCACCAAAGCAGATGTGAATGTGCACCACCAACAGAAACATAAAATCTAGCCATGATCTGCTAATCAGCTGGGCAGCATTTCAATTTCTCCTGAGTGGCCGACAAGTGCCCAGCTTACAGGGAACACTTGCCCCTTCCTCTTGGAAGCGCATTAGACGTGATGGGACAAAGATTTCACCATCAGATTGCAGGATCAATATTAGGCTGTCACCCAGCTAGGACAAAGAATTCAAAACAGCTAGATCAGGCATTCAGAAATATTGGGGAGTAAAAGAAATATAAAGCGTTCAGGGCCAGCTTCATGCTGAGGGTAACTCCACTTAGTTTGGCAACCTTCGATGTAGCCACTAGGATAAGGCTGGGATCACTGCACTTAACTATTTCCATTACAATCCCAGGATTTTCATTGAAAATGTTGGCAATTTTTTTTGCCTTGATTTCCGCCCGCCACTTCCCATTGGTTACACTCTGCCCAAAACCATTTAACAAACTGTGTGAATGAGCAGTTTTCCTGGATTTGGGAAAATTCTAACTCCCTTCCGTTAACCACAGTCTTCAGGGAGAAGCTTGTGCCCTGTTCGCTGGCTTTCGGCTAACAAAAGGGACTGAGTTTCCCAACGGTATAAGCGTTTCCCCCCCATTTCAGCCAAAGCCCCATTGAGTCGACGTACAGGCCTCGTGTGACGTCGGGACTCGTGTTAGAACATCCACTGCAAATTCCTCTCCACGTGAGGTTGGTTTTTTCCCATCCGCGTGCGGAATAAATGATGTGCACTGAGGCATGTGTGGATGTGCACCACCAATAGAAACCCAAATCCGAGACATACTGAGCAGCAGGCTTTGGGGTTCGCATGGATAGTCCCTCCCTGCCCCTCACAAGGTGCCCCGGCAATGGGCACAGGTACGGTTACCTCGGCGGGTGCTCTGGATGGCTGGGGCCCGAGACTGGAGCGGCAGAGCCTAACAGATCCGCAGTGTAGACACCATCCGGGGGTCCTAACCACCACGGTTAGAAACATCACAAAGCAAAGGTGCCCTGTAGGTGCTCCCCTGGCGTTTATTGCCAGCGCGTTGGAGCAGCTCTCACTCAATGGAGTTTATCTCCCAGGCCCTGCAGAGCGAGGAAGGCCTAGCCTCAGTTTACAGACCAGGAATAGGGTGGGGTTCGTGCCTCCCCATAGGCCACCCAAGAAGCCAGCGGCTGAGCTAAGAACTGCAGCCTTATCCTCTAGGTTCCAGTTGCCTGCACCACCCTTCCTGGCCTGGCCTTGCTTGCAGTGTCTTGCGTCTCTCCTGTGAAGTTCTCTCCTCAGAGCGTGTCCCGCCTTTCGCCTGAGCTACACGTCTGCCCTCCTTCAGGCGCTAGGCCGTCTGGCCGTGCTCATCGTGCCCCATAGCCCCTGAGTGTTGCCAGGGAGGCAGTCACCTCGCAGACTGAGTGGGGCCAGATCTCGGATGCATTACGGTGCTGAGCAGGGCACGAGACCCATACCAGCAAGCAGAGAGCCCCACGCCTAGCGGGGAGTTCCTGCTAGCACAAGTGAGCCAGTCAGGCCTTGTGAACTGCTCCGTATCCCTCTTCCACTGCTCCAGGCTCCATTCGGAGGCCGCCACTCGGAGCAGCCCAACACCAGCGGTGGGGAGATCAGAGAGCTATGTCTGGCTTCCTACCCCGGCTCCTCGCCCAAAGCACAGCTCTGACGTGAAGCGCCAGATAGGTGCACCTGCTCCAGCAGTTACACATTCAGAACAAGACTCCTCCCCGCAGAAGGCCCGGGGAGATGACCTAAGAAGTATAACGCTCATGGGCTTCTCTGGGCAAAGGCTCCTAACGCCTCTCAAGACTCAAAAGCATCCGTCCAAAGAAGGGACGCTTACCCAGGGCCCCGCAGGGAGCAACTGTCCTCTCAAAAGGGAACAAGGGCTTGAAATATAGCCAGGCTCAAAGGCGCTTTCTCAGGTGGCATGGGGCCCTTTGAAATGCTCCGTGTAGATCCATGGATAACGAGTTTAATTAACACGCTGCGCTTTTCAGCGGAGGAAGCCAGCAGGTAGGATGGCTCCACGCGGTCACAAAGACTAACGTCTGACTCCCAATGCAATACAAAGGACGGGCTGGCTCCACAAGGCTGGAAGTCACGGAGACCTTGCTGCAAACTACACTGAGGTAACGGACTCCAAATGGAGGCCGAGGGGTAAACGCAGGGCCCATTTCAGAGCTGGTGTAAGCTGGTGGAAAGCCACTCATGCCCGCGCAAGCTCTCAGGTTGGCTCTGTGACCCTGAGGGGAAGGACTAACCATCCCCAGCGTTAGCCCATTTGGCTGGTACAAGCTGTATCCACAGTAGGAGGGTTTACTCTTTCTAGCATCACCTATGCCGAATTCACAGCTGAAGAGTGATGTTGCTGGTACAGCTTAGGCTGGCTTCCTGAAGGAAATAAGTTATACCACCACAAGGGGTTTGCATCGACTCTCAGGCTTTGGCTGGTAGGGAAATGTTGCAAAACCCACCTCTCCAATAGATATTGCTACACGGGCAAAAGTTTCCAGTGTAAACCAGGCCTAGGTCTCATTTCTCCTCCAAGGGACACTTCCTGGGCCTGTGGAGACAGCAGCATCTCCCTGCCTCTCAGGAGAGTTCAAGGTTGTGAGACACTCAGACCCAGCTCCACAAATGGACGTGGCCCCGATTTAGGTGCTAGGGCGATCCACACCCCCCCTCTCAGCTACCACCTCACTCAGTACCTACATCTGCCCTGTAAATATGCCCTCAGCACCCATGTTTTCTACCTCTGGGCACATGCACCGCTGCCTCAGACAGCAGCCCAGGTGCCTCTGGGCCAGTTCGCTTGTAAAACCAGCTGAAGGCACCGTTGGGTGGCTTTGATGTGCCCAATTCCACACAAAATGTCAGGAGGCAGGGACTGGCAGCTGCCTCCCTCACAGCTTGAGCTGAGTGCATATGGAGTGCACCAGGGCTCTGGGAGACCCAAGTTCGGTTCGCTGAGGAGAGGGATTTGAGCAGTGGTTTCGCGCCACTCCCAGGAGCGCCTTTGACACGCGACAGGTTCGTTCTTTTCACTGCCTTGGGCCCAATACGCGGAAGAGCTTCAGCAGGAGAGACTGGGACAGCCCTACATCCGAATACCCCCTAGCCCAGGGCTCAGGGCACTCACTGAACAGCAGGAAGCCTCCACTGAAACCTCTTTACCTCAGGTTGCTGTCACGGCTGCTGCCTCTGGCCGTTGTCGTGTGGGAAGGTTGGGCTGTTCTGTCAGGAGATGGCTTAGGCCCCTGGCTCCAGGAGAGGGTTCAGAGGTGTGGCTAAGCAGAGACAGGTGGCTGAGACCGCGTGAGGGGCAGGAATTAGCACGTAGCCCTCTCTTTGCATCCTCTATTAATGAGCTTAGGCCGCTCCCCCCGGCGTTCCAGTTTTGGGTAGTGCGTTCTTAGACACCCACCTCGCCCCATGCGTTGTGTCAAGAGCCTGGCACCTACCTCAGTGTTTTGGGGGCCTGCTTCACCCAGTGCAATCCACAGAGTTGCCCATTCCCTTTCCGGATCCAGACCCTCAGATGTTACAGTAATGGGGCCTTTGATACCCAGAGCACTCTTTTAGCCACATTCAGAAGCCAGCCGGTTAACAAGGCATTAACAGGGATTTGTTACAATCAGATGCTAATCACCACCATATTGAACTAATCCTAGAAGAGAGATGATTTTGAAAGGAAATGCCAAGTTATATGCACTGTGTTTGTCCCCCAAGGGTATAACATCTTTACAACTGGTAATTTTCTACCTTCTTCTTAAACACTGGTATTTTCATGTAACTGGTAAAAAAATATCGAAGTACAGGGGAGAAAAAAACCATCATTGCAATGCTTTGGGCTGGAAAAATCAGATTTCTGCAATGCAGCTACATAGTGTTGCAACAGGTGTGTTTTCTGTGCCCAGCGAGGGAAGGATTGCCTTGTATTTAAGCTGTCGTGCTACACTTATTAATGTTGACCTTTTGGAGAGTAGATTGAGAGCCTCACACACAGTCCGGGAGTATGCCATCCAATCTAGGGCAGCATTTGAGGTCAGCACTGGTCATTATGGGGAATAGAAGAGTTATTCTCACTGAGTTATTACAGGGGGTTCTTATCTTTTTTGTATTATTATTGTCCAAGTGTGCTGGGCACGGCGGTTTTTTTTACGTCCGTTATTATTTGATTTACATAGCAGCTGTCACCCACTTGGAGCCCTTTTCAGGCCCATCAGGATGGTTTCCTCCAGGCACACGAGCCCCACTGAAATGCAGCCAGCTCTGGTGTGGGACACAGTGATTGTGTTTGACTAGTGTGTGCTATTAACCACAAAGCAGGTTTGTCCAGGCAAAGCAACACAGGAATGTACACCTTACTAAAATGTGGCCAGGGTTTCTGAAGGAGAAGTGGAGACGTGCTATGGGCTAGTTTGTCACAGCCCTTCCTCAGTCACCCAGGACCATCATACTCCCTGCTTGGCCCTACTCCATCAATACCCCCTCATGGTGACAAATCAGCTGGGAGACAGAGACCACTTGCACCTGCTCATAGTGAGCAGCACCATCTCCCTGGGCCAGGGCATCCCCACTGTAGGAGGTCAATGGGAGAATCTCTCCCATCGATTTCCCTTACTCCTTACGACCCAGTGGAGTTCTCAGGGCAACAGAGGTGCCATCAATGGTCAATTGAGCGGGTCCTTACTAGACCCACTAAATCAAACTCTGGCAGATGGATCTCCGAGCGTAGATCTTGGGTGAGTAAAGACAAGCCCTGAAGTGGGAGGCATACTCCAACCCCACTTATAACCTGATCTCTGGTACGGAGAGGTACAGTTTTCCAACGGGAGCAGTGGGGAGGGGCAAACGAACTGGCTATATAATAGAGCTTGATACATTAATGATCAGAATTAAATGACATGCTTGCCTGCAGTAGGAAGCGACTGGACTTGATTGCCCAGGAGGTTGCTTGCAATCCTAGGGTGTGTCTAGACTACAGGGGGTTTTTTTTCGAAAAAAGTGGCCTTTTTTCAAAAAAGCTTCCCTTGCATCTAGACTGCTGCCACGGTCTTTCGAAAGTAAATCAAAAGGACACGGCAGTTTTTTCAACCGTGGAAAACCTCATTTTACGAGGAAGAACGCCTTTTTTTCGAAAATGCTCTGTCGAAAAAAGGCACTGTGTAATGCAAACTGTGCTTTTTCAAAAGAGAGCATCCAGGCTGCCTGGGTGCTCTCTTTCAAAAAAGCGGCTTGCTTTTTCTAAAGTACTGGCTGTAGTCTAGATGCTCTTTTTTGAAAGAGGCTTTTTCAAAAGTATCTTTCGAAAAAGCCTCTTTCGAGAGAGGCTTGGAGTCTAGACGTAGCCCTGGTGTCTTAAGTGTGACTGTCTCAGTATTTTAGTCCTACCTAATAGTACGCTCTAGTTCATTTAACTGCTAAAGTAGGCCATTTAGCTTCACCTTTAAACATACGACCCTTAGAGGGAAAAAAAGGCAAATTGATAGATAGATTAATGTGAAAACCTGTACTTACATTAAGGAGATATTTGAAATGTAGATGTAAAAATCTATTTCCTTATGAAAAATGTTATATATCATTTGGCCAGAAATGCTGTCACTCACTTACTTGCTGTGTGGATGTAATTGCAACCCCAAATGTAGTTTGGACGGATAGATGAAGTAAAGGACATCTCCCACTGGCTCGAACGGATGTTTTATTAAATGTGTGGGAACTCAATTAAGGTACCACGAGAGTTACGGAGTTTTAATAGGAGGGAAATCGTTGTAAAGGGACTTAGAATTGGTTTTTAAATGCTGCCCAAGCAAACATTGATTTATTATCAGTGAGAGAATGAATGATAAGTGGGTCTTAATGAACCAGAGCCCTTGGGCTGAGATTCAGAGGTGGTGGAAGTAGTGAAATATGATTCAGACTGGGGTTCCATCGTTGGTGATAGAGCCGTGTCTGCCCACAATGTGTAACCTCTTCTGGAAGATTTTTTGTGGCAGTCACTGACACATTCTGACCTGCAGTGGAACAAGACCATTCCAAGTCCATTAAACTATCCCTCGATGTGGAGCGTTTAGGGCTGGGTGATATAGATTTGACTGCCTGGTTGAGTTAGTAAATTCCAGCAGACAGTCGGTGCCTTGCTAGATCTGGGAAGCATTGTTGTTTTGGCCCAGCCAGGGTGTTTCAAATGATCTTTGCCTTACCCTGTTTCGTTTTCCTTATAATCTTCTGCATCAGAAGGCCTGGTCTCCGTGCTCTGGAACCAAATCTTTGCTGTCGTGTATTCTGTCTGGGTGCAGAGGGTTCCGTCTGTCCTCGGAATGAGAAGTTTTTCCACTGGTGCTATCAGTGATCACTCATGGGTCTAGAGCAGGGGTGGGCGAAAGGGCCTCTGCGGGCTGGATCCGGACCACCAAGTGGGAGCCCTTCCGCTCCCCTGCCCCCAGGCTAATTAGAGAGAAGTGCACGAAGTTTCGGCCACCCTGGCCCCGCCCTGCGAGGAGCATGTGGTGCTTCTAAGAGCCACATGCTCCTGGCAGGGCGGGAGGAGGCTTCACATGAGCCCCCCCCATCCCCAAGCCCTGATTGGCCTGGGGGCAGAAGGTGGAGAGCGTGAAGTCTCCTCCCACTGCCAGGGGCATGGGCACCTAGGAAGAACCTACAGGGAGGCAAAGGCACTCCTCCACCCCCAGACCAATCATGGTCTGTGGGTGGGGAAGCAGGGAAGTATCCTGGCCCCACCCCTTCCGTTTGAGGCCCTGCCCCTTCCAGTATGGCACGGGGCCACTTAAAAAATGTCTGAAGTGGCCCCCAGCGAAAAATTATTGCCCACCCCTGGTCTAGAGTCTCTGCAAGGTTGGGGGTTTTTTTCTTCACAGCAACAGGGTATATGTTGTGTACAGTGCACCATTCCCATAATGCCATTGGCTCCCTGCAACATTGAGTAGACACGGCATCTTCCCGCTTCTTTATATGAATGTTGCTGCAATGCTGAGGAGAATGTTCTTCATCCCCAATGAATTGCTGTGAGCTCAGGAAGGTTATCAATAAAAATGTCTCCTGGGTATTACCTCCTCTCCCCCATCCACATTTGAATTTCTCAGCGGCAGGTTTTGTCAAAAAAGGGTCTGAAGTTTCTTTTGACCAGTTCTTTGACCTTCCTGGATTCCAATGCTGCCATCTGCTTGAGTCACCAGCTTTCCTTCAGGGCTGGGTGGCATGAGTACAAAGACGGATTACAAAGAAAACTCTGCAGAAGCAAGCCTGCCAAACTGGTTCTATGGGTATGTGATTGTGAGCCTACTGCTCTTGATAGCATTCGGAGCCCTCAAGAGGCTCTGAGGAGAAGGAAGGAGGGCGAGGGTTGGAGCAGATGAGAAGGGTCTACCTGTTGTTTGAAATCCCTATTGCTGTTATGTCTCCCTGTTCCCCCTTTCCCACTGGAGTTTGTTCCTAGTGCATTTTGGACTGGGTCACTGAGTTGGTGATTGGGCAACAAAATGGCAAATGAGTTTCAATGGTGATAAATGCCAAGTAAGGCATATTGGAAAAAAAATAATCCTAACGGTACATGCAAAATGATGGGGACTAATTAGGGGTCACCAGATGAAATGAATAGGCAGCAGGTGTAAAACAAACAAAAGGAAGTTTTTCTTCATGCAGCGCACAGTCAACCTGTGGAACTCCTTGCCAGAGGATGTGGTGAAGGCCAGGACTTTAACAGGGTTCAAAAAAGATAAATAGATAAATTCACGGAGGTGAGGTCCATCAATGGTGATTAGCCAGGATGGGTAGGAATGGTGTCCCTAGCCTGTTTCGCAGAAGCTGGGAGTGGGGGAGAGCAGAGGGGATCACGGGATGATTCCCTGTTGTGTTCATTCCCTCTGGGACACCTGGCATTGGCCACTGTGGGCAGACAGGACACTGGGCTAGATGGACCTTTGGTCTGACCCAATCTGGCCGTTCTTATGTTCCTCTTCCTTTAACAAACCTGTCCTGTTACCAGGAGTCTCCCTCAATAGGAGGCTTCTGTTTTTAGGCCACAAGACGCAATTGAATTTGCAGCGAATAAAAGTGGTCCAATGCGATAGGACCCTGCTGTCTCAGAATTGATGGCAGGCAAGGGGACGTTAATGAGGGCCTGTGCTTACAACTCCCGTTGTCACTGGTTCCAGCTGGCAGGGCTCTTTCAAGATGGCGTGGCAGCCAGGAAATACGAGCCACTCTTCACAACAGCTGGGTGTAGAATGCCGACGGTAATTAGAACGAGGGCCGTTTCAAAGCTAGCCAAAGGTTCATGACCAGCTGAATTAGCCTGGTCCCCTGCAAAGGTGACCATTCTCCAGCCAAGGGCCGGCGGAGCAGGAGTCTGTGTACTCAGTGTGTGTTGCGTCACTCTCTCTGTCCTGGGATCGGCACGAGCGGCGGGTGTGACTTTCTCTTCAAGGCAAATAAAGCAGGGGGCGATATGAACTCAGGGGCAGCTGCTTTGCTGGCCTGTGTTGTGAAACCCATCAAGGGGAGTACAAAGCCCAGCCCTGTGATCCCAAGCACACAGGGACATAGGATCGGCCAGGCCAGATCAGATGCACAATCCATCTAAGCCTGGGTCACTGACAGTGGCTGGCAGCAGATCCTTCAGCGGCTGGTGCAATCAACCCTGCAGTAATAATAATCCTCTCCATAGGATGGTTTGGGGCAGCCACCCCACGCCCCCCACTTTGGAGTGGTCCTGTGGTGGCCACCTCAACCCTTCTATGGATGGGATGGTCCCCATGGGGCCCAGGGCTGCCAGGATTACCTGAGGGGCCCAGGGCAGAGACAGCCTGCTCTGCTCCTCCACCATCTCCCAGTTGGGTCACGCCACTTCATGCTAAACTATGCTCCCCCGAGCGCCGCGGCTTAGAGCAGAGCAGGCTTGTGGCCAGGAGGAGCGCACCCTGCTGCCTCTCCAGGCCAGCCATCCCTGGTGGGCCCCTGGTTCGTGTCTCTTCGGGGAGGGGAGCAATGAGCTGGAGGGGGCAGAGCAGGGGAGGGAAGATATGAGGTGAGGACGGACCAGGGGCGGGGCCTGAGGAACGGGTGGAGGGGGAGTGGGCAGGGCCAGGAATAGATGGGGCGGGGCCTACCTCAGTCTCCATGGCCCCCTCGGGATGGCCCTGCCACATAGCAAAGTAGGGGTAGAACTGGGCCTAGAACACACGGCACCTGACTACCTTTGTTAGGCTACACTAACTCATGTGGGACAGCACGTGATAACGTGTCTCTAAGCAAGTCTCCTTCTTAGCCCCAAGAGATCTTGCCAGTTTGCCTGACACCAGAGGGTTCTCCCTCTTCCAAAGGGTTTTTAAAATATTAGCTTCTAGCAAGTGAGGCCCATCATGGACCAGGCAAAGTTATTTTGCGTAGATTACACTTATAGGAAAGTTCAGGAAATGAAATGTACGTAATAGAATTTTTGATTAATCAGCTTGCAAAAGAAAAGTGGAAGAACAGTTTTAAATGTGTAGGATTTCAACTTCAAACATTATTCATTTCACTGACTAATTGCCATACATAGTAAATTTGAATCAGAAACTCTTAATTAGTGAAGAAAATTAATTGGCATTGGTCAAAATAAATATGGAAATAAATATGAAATCAAAATAAATCGCTGGTGCGTAAAAATCTTTAGACAATTATATCAATCAATCAATTGTGATTCTTTATAATATCTATCGTATTAGTAGGTTATATGCAAATATATTCTTAAAAAGTAAATAACAAAACAAATATGAATGCTGGAAAAGGTAATTCTTATCTAGTAAAGCTTCCATTACTCTTTCTGTAACTAATCTGAATTATTTTGGGATTTGTAACAGTACACATTTTCTTTTCACTAAAATAGCAGTTGAATAGGTGACTCAATTTTAATTTTGTTAGCAAATATTTTTATGAACTCTAATCGTAATAGTCATGACTTTTTTCAATGAAAAATAAAAATAATTATTTTAACCTTTCACCCATCATATTCCGGTGTAAAAAGTAATGCATTCAGCTAATATAAGTGGCAAGGTTATTTATGCACATTTTTGGTATCTCTAGGTGAAGTATGATTTTGTGTTTGTTTCTGGATTTGTTTGTGCAAAATACTCTTCAAAATACACAGTAGATTGTAACTCTGAATACTTTGAAAAGAGAGTGGTGTTTTGCATGGATAACCAAACAGCATATGATACAACGTATTAAAATAATTAAAAAGAACCTTACACTTTCACCCAGTGAAGCTATTTTGTAAGGGATTGTGCAGAAAATAAAACCGAGATTTCCCTCACTGCCAATTAATTCACCCAACCCAAAGACGAGTTTAGTGACTGTTTTCTAAATAGCTGGAGCAGACAAGCCATTTAACTTTCCATGTCTACGAAGACACAGAGAAGCATTTACTGGGTTTATGGACCTGTGGTGACATTGTCTCCCTTCATCTCCTCACCCCCGCAACAGTGTGGCAAGAGACACCATTGTGTAATGGCATCCATATGCTTATCACATTTAAACAGAATCCAATTGGTATGGACCCATATAGAAGTGTTGACAGTATGATTGAGCCATGACATTTGTTTTTGGTTTTTTTTGGTTTGTTTTTGTTTTTAAAAAAGGCTGTTTGGCAGGGGGAAATTTTGTTTTTCACAGACCTTCCCCTGTTTGACATTGACTTGGTTGCTTTTTATCTCTGAAATCAGAGGTGTTGCCAAAACAGGGGAGAAGAAGGAAGAAACAGCAAACACCAGAAAGGGAATTTATGGTAGGGCTGGTGGGAAAAAGAGAATTCAGTTTAGTAGAAAAACTGCAAGTTTCAGAAATTTTGTTCTGATGTGGAATGAAGTGGTGATCTTTCCAAAAATTGTGGGGGGAGGCAGGGGAGAAATCCACAACAGAACAGCGAATAACCCAGTTAGAGCAGGAATGTTGGTTGTCCCACATCCATCTGACTGTCCTAACCCTCATGCCACGGAATGAGTCTCTGTGGTCTAATTTTGAATCACTTATACATTGCAGAAAAGCTCCAAAAGATGAGATTTACCATGATTTGTTGCTTAGGTGGTCTGCTGGGATGTGAGACATCCGAGTTCAGAGCCTGGATCCAACCCAAAAAGAGCAAGGACTAGAAACTGGGTCTCCTCCATCCCAAGGAACTGCCCTAACTCTGGGGGATAGTTCTGTGGGTGTGTTTACCCCTCCTACAACAGGGGGAAGTTTTCTTGAGAATGATACCTTTCTGCAAATTTTGATATTTTCTGTCAGAAAAAATAAATGCTTAGTAACCGAATTCTCAATCAGCTCAAACTCATGATTCCAGGTTTCGCTCATAAAAACACCTGACGTGTTATAAAACTCCGTGCTCACATGCTTATCACTTGGCCCAGGAAACTTAAGCCTGAACAATTGCCATTTGGCAAAGTGTCTGCCTCAGGCAGATGTTTTCCCTGAATATTTCAGCAAAGAAAGCGAGTCAGCTGTTTCCCCAGGGGGAAATACCTGGTTATGCCAGGTTAAAAAATCCGTACGTTAACAGTGAGCGCGAGCACCCTCCTGATCAAATGGGGTCACGTTTTCAGTCTTGGAGCTCACTCTTGTTCAGTAGAAACTTGTTACACTTGAGCAGCTAAGGTCTTTGAAGATTCGGTCCACATTTAGTACATCTGAGTGTCTCTTGGCTCCTGCGTGTGGCTAGCCTGGCTTCCCCTAATTCTTTCAAGCCCCCCTTCTCCACCATCCGCCTTGCAGCTCCTCCATTATCTCCCAATCCGCCCAGCCCTCTCTGTCTGTCATGCCGGCCTACTCATGTGCACCTCCTCTTAGCCTCTCCCCACACCCTGCTCCCCTTGTTTGTCTCACCCCTCTGTCAGGGCTCGTCTGTTTCGATTGCAAGTGCTTCGGGTGTGTCTACACTGCAGGGCTTAGGTCAATTTGCGTAGCTTATTTCAAGTCATGTCAGTTGAGTATCTTATTTCGAAACAGGGAGCGTCTACACAGCACTTATTTTGAAATGGAGCGCTCTTCCTCCGACTGCCCTCACAACGAGGCTTACAGGAGTCGGAGTAAGAAGTCCTCCAGCTTGACAGCATTTTGACACTATTTCTAAATAACTGCCCGCTGTGTAGACGCAGACTAAGCTATTTCGGAACAGCGCTAGTTATTTCGAAAGAGTGTTGCAGTGTCGACGCACCCTTAGAGGGCACAAACTGTCATTGACGACACGTTCGGACAGCTCCTAGTACAACAGGGCCCGGGCATGACTGAGGCCTTAGTGACCACTCTAAGACGTGTTAAATCATTGGCAAGCCAGGGCAAGAAATGTGCCGTCTCCAGGACCGCGAAAGTACCTGGGACACACTAGGTTTCATCAGCCTAATGAATAACTAATATGTCATCAGGTCTCCCCACGGGGGGACAACGGGAACAACGGCCCCAGGCCTGGTGATACAAAAGAGCCCAGAACTCCCGGCCGCCACTGTTGTTACTATGGCAACGGCGGCATTCGGAGCGCTGGGCCCTTGAAATGGCTGCTGGAGCGCCGTGCCATGCACTCCAGGCAGCGCCGTGGGCTGTCTAGCAACAGCCCCGCCCCTTCCATCTGAGGCCCCGCCCCTTCCATCTGAGGCCCCGCCCCTTCCAAGGCCACAGAGCAGATCTCCCCCGCTACTCCGGCCTTGCCCAGGTGCCTGGCCAGGCTGTCGGCCCCGCTGTATGAAAATTAATCAATCCCAGGGCAGGCCCAGTGGTGGAGGAGAAATTCAGATGCCTTTAATGTGCATATGGGCCGTGGAAGACTTCCGGTCTGCTGTAGGAACATACACAAGGTCAAAGCCTGCAGAAGAGGTAAAAATTCCTCGATAACTTGGGAAGGGCATTTAGACGTCATGCTAAACCACCCTCTGAGCAGCGCAGGACTAATGGGAGGGCAGATTGCCTGAGGTCTGCTCACTGTGGGGGTCTTACGCCTTCTCCCCGAAGTTTCCCCAATCCTGGGATAGATGGACCATGGGGCTTATCCACTCCAGCAGTTCGTATGTACCGGATAACTAATGATCCGTGTTAATCTAATTTTCTTTTTATTACTTCACCACCCTTTTTTCTGTCTCTTTCACCTCCTCTCGCCTGGTTTAAGTGTATGAAACAGGTTCTGAACGGCAACAAAAAAACCTGTCCCTAAGTGCAGACCTGAGCCAGAAAAACAGAACCTTATTCCTTCCTTCCTCTCTCTTCCCCAGAGACCATGCTGCTGAAGATCATCTTTGAAGCCACCCTCCTGTCTTCTTTGGTTCCGACTTCAGTGAGCACTCTCTAGAGGCTGCCGACTTCACAGCCGTCACCTGAGATGAATACACGTCCTGCCTGGTGAGGAGGAGAGAAAGACAGGCAGCTCTAAAGTGCAAATGACTTACTCTGTGAACTCCACTCAAAGCCTCTGCCTTAACCATTAGCAAGAGTTGAAAATCCTCAGCCTCAGCAAGGAACGTTTCAGCGTCATCGTGGTTGGAACTTGCCAACTAATGAACAATACAGGAAGGAGGGTAAGGTGAATTTCAGCCATTTTGAAGGGTTTCTTTCCTTCTCCCCATCCCTCCACCAGATCCACTATCTAGATTAGGAATACAGGTTGAATCGCTCTAGTCCGGCACCCTCGGGAGCTGACTGCTGCCAAACCAGAGAATTTGCTGGACCACGGGAGGTCGATATTGTATAGCATTGTTAGCAACACTGCCACTGCTTGCTGGGTTCTTAGAAAACATTTGGGGTGAATTAGAGCTAAATAACTGCACAGAACACTGTGAACCAGGACTGGTGGCTGCAAACAAACTTTATGGGATCGTGGGAAACTTGGCCACACCCATAAGTGGCCATCCAGCTAAGTAAAATCATGCCAGACCACAGATGTTTCCAGATCAGTGTTCTGGACTAGAGAGGTTCAATCTGTAGTTACCCTGAGCATGGCATGAAATATGGAACCCGAAACAATAAGGGCTTTGTATCTTCAGATAAATACTGCTTGGATTACGGCCCCGATCTCATATTTAGATCTCTGCAGACAGATCATACGGACAGTCCAGAAAGCTACTGATTTCACTGAAACTCTGACTGATCTGCTTGCACACACGGGGCTTAGTCTGTGCACAAAGTGGAATAAAAATGGGAAAACATTCACATTTCAGTTATTCGTCCACTTCCTCTTTGGCTCTTGAAACTGATTGTTTTTTTGGAGTGGGCAAAGGAGAAGTGAACAATGAGTTCAAAGGAGAATTATGCTTTTAAAAGGTTATCCTGACAGAGTCTTTTGAGAGTCCGGTTTGAATTATTCTCGACCAAAAGAGCCTGACATTTTTGTAAATTTGGAATGTAAAATTATCAGCATCGGGTCTTGGATGCATCTAGGATGGAAACATTTGAATTGATCACTTTTTGCTTGTGTGAAAAAAGTCATTTTTCATAGATGCAAGGGAAATCAGTGGACATAAGTGTTCTTTGTAAGCGGAGCACTTGGGTGGCCACCCACAAGAGAGTCAGGTGGTGCCCAGCTGGTTAGCAGAGCTCTCACAGCCAACAGCATGTGTTTCTCTTGGTGGTGCACATCCACACAGAGCAAAAATTATTCCACACACGAATGGAAGACAATAGAGAGAATATTGGTGGAAGGGAATGTGCTAGCAACCCAAATGCCTATAAACAAATGCAAGGCCCATGGGGAACACAAAGAACTAGCTTATGTATTAATATGTTTAAGTTATGACTTAACTGGCATCACAAAGGCTTGGTGGAATAGTTGTCATGGCTAGAATATTGGTATAGAGGAGTACAGTTTGTTCAGGAAGAGCAGGCAGGGTAAAAAGTGAAGAGGTTTGCTTTGTACACGTTTGTTCTGAGGTACATAAGGATGTGAGAGGCAGGCAATACTCTGGGTAAAGATAAAAGGGGTTAAAAATAGAGGTGACATCATGATAAAGGTGAACTCTAGACCCCAAATCAGTAAGAGAAAATGGGATGAGGCATTTGTAGAACAAAAGAAATACCCCAAAACACAAGACCTGGGCATAAATAGGGCTTTTAGCGACGCACACAAAATAATTCAGCAAAGTTTCCCAATACATTCTGACGGTACGTGACGGGGGGGGGGGCGGGGAATTTTGTTCCAGAAGGTGGAGGAGGTAACTTGGGGAAATAGCCAATGTAGGCGGGATTCTTGACCAACAAAGAGAAAGTGGTAGCACATCAGATGGCGGAAGGAAATTTGGCTAAAAGTTGCCATGAAATGAGAGCGTTTATGATTATTGGGAAAGGAAAGGGTGAGACGCAGAATCAGGACAACAGACTATGAAAAAGCCCAGACTTTAACAAACTCGGAGAACTGGCAGGCAAGGTCCCAGCCGAAGAAATCAGAGGGGAAAAGGTAACTCACTCGTGTAGGTTTAGCCACTTGAGAAGATGATCCTGCTCCAACTCCTAGGGTACAGCTACACTTGGGGGGGGGGGGGGAGAGTTGGAAGAACGTATGCAAATTGGGCTCGTATTTGCATATCTTCTTCTGATTCTTTTCCCGGAAGAGGTTTTTCTGATATTTGGCCCGACTACACAGAACCAAATGACCGGAAAAAACCCTCTTTTGGATGCCCCCTGTATACCTCGTTTTTACGAAGACTAAGAGGGCTTCCAAAAGAGGCATTTTTTCTGACATTTGGCCCCGTGTAGACAGGCCAAATATCAGAAAATCCTCTTCCGGTAAAAGAATCAGAAGAAGATATGCAAATGTGAGTACAATTTGCATACCTGCTTCAGAACCCCACCCCCCATTTCCCCACACACACAGTGTAGCCGTACCCCTAGTCCTGTGTCAGCGACGCCTGGTGTTACTCATGAAGGAACAGAACCTGAAAAACAGACTCCTATCTCAGACCTTAATGTCACAGGCTTTTTGAGCCCTGAATGTTTCCAGTCAATGGGCAGATCGTCAGCCAGTGGGAGAAGGCATAGATCCACTGCTATAAGCAAAACATCACTGATTTACACCAGTCAAACACCCATGCCCATGATTCTTAGCCGTGTCTTAGTACCTGATTTTTCTTGGTTTGCATCCCCTTGCCTTGTGCCTTTTATTCCTGATTCACATCTCGGCAGTGAAAACTACATCTAAGAAGGCTTTCAAATTACCTGCTCCCAAGAAATACCATCTGCCTGGATTAATGTACTGCTGCAGTGTAAATTCCTTTAATTTTAGCACCCCTGTGGCTTTTATTCTCTTCTGCCAGAGTGCCCACCGTGTCTGATTTAAGATGAATCTACCACACATTCCATATTCATTAATATATGTGCCTTCACTTGTACTACCCAAACATTATTCCCTCTTTCTAAGATAACAGAATTAAAAAAACAGAAAGCACAAAACCTTGTAGCAATCTATTTGTGCTCCCAGTGGAACACTTATATTTACTTTTATTTTCCAGCCAAAGGAATTACTCTCACAAACCTCACACACTGACCAGTACTGGAAAACACAGTTCAATCCAGCCCTGATTTTATTAAAATACAGACAGAACTCAAAACCACAAAAAACAAAATGACATAAAACAACAACAACAACAATATGCACTTGCAGGCAATGTCCCCTCTACTCTTTTCTGTCCATGTGCAGATTTTTTTCCATCCATGTGCAGAATAAAATTTTATGTGCACTGAGGCATGTGTGAATGTGCACCACCCATTGAAACAAAAAAAAAAAGAGCTGTGGGTGCGCTGCTAATCAGCTGGGTGGCATTTTAATCTCTTCTGAGTGGCTGCACAAGTTCACATTTTATAGGAAACCCTGAAGCCAAGTTATTGGATTCCTTGATTTTGATTCCTTTTTTTCTGAGAGACCCTCCATCTCTGTGGGTTTCTCGAGATCTCAGGGGGAATCCCATGTATCTTGATACCTCTGGGAAAGAAGGTGCGGGAAGTTCTAAGACTTCTTCTACAGCCAAGCATTTCCTGGCTGCATTGTGGACAGCCTCTTCTCCTCGGAGCTTGAGTCCCTGTTTGGCAATGTCCATCAAAGTTAAAGTTAGTGGGGGCAGCTTCCTCTTCCAGAGTGAAATCTTGGTGAGCTAGTGCAGGGATGATGTTCCTGAGCTAGGCCATCTCCTGACTTTGCATGATCTCTGATCAGCTCTTACAAGCCCCGTGGTCCCAAAAATGCATCTGTTGAGACTTCCATGGGACCACAAAGACAGGGCTGACACTGTGTTGACTCTGGCTATGTCTAGACAGGTTTCTTTTGGAAGAATCTTTTCCAGAAGAGATCTTCTTCCGAAAGAGAGCGTCCAAACAGCAAAAGTGCATCAAAAAAGCAATCTGCTTTTTCGAAAGAGAGCATCCACACTGAATGGATGCTATCTCACATGTAAGTTGTGATTATTATGGACTAAGTGGCCATCAGGGCGCCTGTGCTTTTTCCTCTTTCCTCTTCTTTCAAAAGAACTCCCTCTTCCCCGTCCACACATGCCTTTTTCCAAAAGAGCTCTTTCACAAAAAGCCTCCTTCCTCATAAAATGAGGATTACCAATGTCAGAAAACGCCTCTGTTCTTTCGATTTTATTTCGGAAGAACACAATTACAATGTGGACGTCATTGACGTTTTTTCAGAAAAACAGCCATTTTTCCGAAAAAAACCCTCTGTAATGTAGACATACCCTGTCTCATAAAGAAGTTTCCTCTCCTTTCATCTTCCTTGTGACTAAAAGCAGAGCGTACTGCTCTGATATGGCCAAAACCATTCTACCACACCAAATATTTCTAGAACCCAGCTGGATTTTATATATGACATACACTTTTCCACATGCGCACCCAGAAAATCTCAACTACGCTTATGATTTTTTTCCCCAAACGGATCATATTTTGGGGGGGAATGCCATTTTTGATCAAAAATAAATTTTAATCAAAAAGTTTTCTGACTTCAAAAAAATACTTTAAACAATGAAAGAGTAATTGAGAATGTGGCAAGAAAATCCACTTCATTGGTACGACATGAAAAATGGTGCTCAGGATGGAAGCCAGTTTAAGGTAAGAACTTATAAAAATATAACGAGGGAACAAAAAATGTTTGAATGAGTCACAGTATCCTAATGTATTATTTATTGAGTGGACTGAACTGTTTTATTCAGTGTGAAAATAATTTATTTTCTCTTTAGAAGGAAGGCATTGGTAAGGGATGTGTTATCAAAATGTTGTATGAATAATTTTCAGTATTTTTAGAACTTCAGATGGGAAAGATACTGAGACTTAACACCTCATTGGGACTTTTACTGCCTTAATTATATGGAGTGACACACACCAGGGAGATTTTCAATGTTCCTTTGCCAGAAGTGGATTACAGATTCATAGAGTAGGCGCTGAAATTGTATGGTTAGTTAAAAGGATTGTCTCCCCATGTTGTGACTGGATAGCAATATTTACCCCGCCTAGCATTCTTTTCACTTTGTTGTTGGATAAAAGACTCCATCTCATGTCTTTGTGGGGGCTGGTCAAAAACTTTCTATCAAAACTTTTTTTTAATGGAAAATTACAATTAAAAAAAAACCTCCCTACCAAAGTGTGTTGTGGAAAGAGCCTCCTCTCTTCAAAACAGTGTGATTGGTCCATCAGAAAACACGGCAGGGTTCCAGGTTTGGGGAGGCGGGTTTCAATGAAAAGTCATTTTTTTCACACAAGACAAACCACCATTTTCCACCCACCTGTACTCTTCATGGAAGGGCAAGTTTGCCACAGAAACAAACTTCCAGAAATCATAAGTGAATGAGGGAGCAGCACGGATTCCTGCTATTCTCCTACTTTGAGCTATGTAGTATCCGGCTCTCGGGGTCTTTCCCCATCACAGTGAAAAGCTGCAGCCACAAGGGAAGGCTCTGGCAAAGAGGCAGCGGGGAAAATGTTCCATCAGACTGCCTCCCCCAACAGAACCTTTTACTGCTATTTAGACCACACCGAATAGATGCAACCTGCTACTTGCTGCAGTGAGTAGCTACACATACCTTACGTCTTGGCGTCCATGCTGTGCCATGCAGCCCTGCCTCCATGCATTAGCAGGAGTGTTCTGAGCAAAACATGAGAAGTCATTCTTCCACTCTACTCTGTGCTGATTAGGCCTCAGTTGGAGTATTGTGTCCACTTCTGGGCACCAGATTTCAAGAAAGATGTGCAGAAATTGCAGAGGGTCCAGAGAATAGCAACAAAAATGATTAAGGGTCTAAAAAACATGAGCCATGAGGGAAGACTGAAAGAACTGGGTTTGTTTAGTTTGGAAAAGAGAAGACTGAGAAGGGACATGATAGCAGATATCAAGTACCTAAAAGGGTGTTACAAGGAGGAGGGAGAAAAATTGTTCTCCTTGGCCTCTGATGACAGGACAAGCAGCAATGGGCTTAAACTGCAGCAAGGGAGGTTTAGGTTGGACATTAGGCAATTTATTCCTGTGTTTCACCACCCTGACAGTTAGAAAGTTTTTCCTAAGGAGGTTGTGGAATCTCCATCCCTGGAGATATTTAAGAGCAGGTTAGATAAATGTCTATCAGGGATGATCCAGATGGTGCTTGGTCCTGCCGTGAGGGCAGGGGACTGGACTTGATGCCCTCTCGAGGTCCCTTCCAGTTCTAATGTTGTATGATTCTATGATTCTCGCCTTGCATGGGTTATGCACACATTTTTTTTCTTTTAAAAATCAACAATGCAGATGAGAAAGATCATGTTCCGTAGGAGGAGGCTCATCTATAGAACTTGTTCATTGGTGTGCCCCATCCACTGCACACTGAAATTTATTTGGTCAATTATTACGCACATGAGCTGTGCATGCAGGTGATCTGTGTGCCTGGCTTCCAGTATGCAGCTTCTCTCTGGTTTTGAGTTCTCTGTCCCTTAGGAATTCAGCAAAGGGCTATCCCTTTCACCAATGATCTCAGTGCAAGAACTCTGGTTTTGCTCTGGAAAGGAGGAGAAAACACACACACACACACACACACACACACACCCGACATGAATGAATGATTGGCACCTGCAGACTACATGGCTAGTTGCCACTCCAAATAACCAGATTTACAGAGCAGCAACATCTGAGAGAGTCCTGAAACCAGCCACTCCAAGGAGTCTCCAAAGAGTGACGAGAATTCCATTGTTCTTCACTCCTCCCTTGAATGTGCTTTTGTCTTCAGTTTAATTTATATACTAGCACTTGTCTTTATTTACTGACCAAGTCAGTCAAGCAAGAATTAGCCCTTTTGTACCCAAAAGAAACCAGTCATGCCTATGTCTAATTAATGTGTTTGTTACTTTCATGTATTGTTCTGGGCTGAGGTTACTGGAATAAGGTCTAAAAACAGTGTATGGTTTATATTCAATCTCCGGTGTTCTTTGACTCATTTTACATTGGATGGACTCTTACATTTCCCAGGCTCATTGGGCAAGACTGATTAATTTGGAAAGAAGTGGCTTTGTGAACACTCAGCCAGGACGGAAAGTCTACTCAATGATTGTTCAGTCCCGTTTGTTTTGTTTTAATTGCCTCGTCAGGTTGCTCATTATTTCCCAATTACTTTGGGTGCAAACTGGTAGTATTTCAGTACTACTTCATTTTGCTACGAAGCATGGCCTTTGCGATTTTTCACTGCTCTCTCGTTCACCCTTGTTTACTCTTAAGTGCACGTATCTGAGGACTGCACTACTTTGTCTACAGAGATACATGGGTTTTCTCTGGAAGCATTGTGTACATCATAGGCAGAGATGAAGTTGTATTTCTTCCTTGCTCTGTCCTCTAATATAGGAGCAGATACGGGGCTTACTAGAGGGCAACACTCTTATCTCAATGCTTTACACTTGCCAAAACCAACCATGCACCAAAAGGAGCTTCAGCAGCAAGACTGATACATCTGACCCCGTGGTGCTGGTGTTTGTCTAGCATGCTGCACTCCCTAACCACTTGCAATACTGTGAATACAATCCCGTGGTCCTACCATCTGCAGATGACTAGCACAAGCATATGCAAAAAAGCAGAAAGCTTTGAAGAGCCCAGGTTACGAATTCTGATCACGTATCCCAGATCCGCTGTACTTTTCAGCTTGATGGCACCTGTAGATTTTATAGATGCTAAAGCTGGAAGGCACCCTTGTGAGCATGTGAGTCTGATCTCCTGGATAACACAGGCCAGAGCACTTCTCCAAAATAATTCCTAGAGCAGAGCTTTTAGAGAAACAGCCAACCGAGATCTGAAAATTGTCCGTTGTGATTGGAGAATCCACCATGACCCTTGTTCCAATGGTACAGCTCCGAGCCCAGATGTCGGAGTATAGCTTAGGGCAGCACCAGTCATACAACCAGAAAAGTAATACAACTGAGAAGTGAGTATTGCCAATGTTACATTTTTCCAGGTATTGAATATTTTAGAAGACCAGTGTGTAGTTTAACCAATTTTCTGTGTTAGTAGAATAAGATAGAGGCAGACATAATTCATGTAGTGATCTTGTCTTCTGACGGGCACAGAAAGTCCATCTAGCAACATACCATCAACACAATAACCAACCCAGCAGTTAGAAATACATGTTAAGAGCACATGAGCCTACCTATTGTCCCTTTATAGGAACACCATTCCTATGATCCTAAGTATGTACTCCAATTATGGGAGCAGTGCTGCTGTCAGATTTCACAATAGTTGGTGGGGCGAAGCCGGGCACATGAGGGCACTCAATGCCCTGCTACAATACAAACCTCCACCCAGCTGCACTCACCGTGTCGGGGAACAGTTGGGCAGAATGTCGTTCTGTTGAGTGAGCCAGATTTCTTCTCCAACCATTATTCGTACTGATTTTAGTAATAGCTGCAGGTGCACAATGCCTCTGAAAAATCAGGGCCAATGTATTTAGGAGCCTACTTACGGCCTTAGGGGACTAATCTGAAGCACCTGTGTCTGAAATTCCCCCCCCCCTTCTCCTTTTTTTGGGAGAACATACAGGTCTCAGGACTTTAAAATGTGGTCTTGACATCTACCTTGGCATAAAGAACAACAATAAAAAAACATGAGCAAAATCCTCACTTCACTGAAGCCATGGAGTTCAAATGGGCTGGGATCCGCCTCTATGATCCTAAAAGATACAAGACGGAATTTTGATGACAGCTGTGTTTTTCTTCTTAAAAAATACAGCCATCGGTGATGAGCCGAAGCAGGACATGGAAATATTGAGCATCTATATTTTAAGGCTACTCGAGCAGAATGCAATTGCATTTATTTTGCAAGCAGGACCCCTTACTTATGGCAGGCATTAATCTGTCTCCCCACACCCCTCCCCAGCCTTATCCTGTTCAGAAGTCACAACTAGAGAAGTTTGCAGCTGTTAAGCTTTTACCAAGGGAGATGTTAATTACTTTCATTTGCAGAGGGCTGAATGCTTAATTATTATAGATTTGCAAAGCCCTGCTTGGCATTTGGAACAGAGTCTTTCTCATTTCTCTCAAACATCAGGTGAGTCAGAACGCAGCATACAGCGCAGGGTGTGTTGTACAAAGGCAGGAACCATCACATGGAATGGTGCAAAGAAGAATGAAAAGCACTGCATAAAATGCCAGCGATTAAAAATTGCCCTGGGTCCTTTTTCCTCTATCAGAAAGACCCAGACTGATTTTGATTCCCATCTTGGACGAGCTGATGTCTATCAACATGTCCATGGAGAATCTGGCACAGAACCTGGCCTGAATTTTGGTCTCAGCTGACACATATATTTTCCCCAAATGTGAATTGTCCCTTCATGCACACTACGATGCAAACAATAGTGCTACCGAAGGATTTAACCAACTCTTGTCTAAGAACCAAGAAGAGTTACTTCTTCCAGAGAAAGGCAAACACTTTCCCTGGGAATGACTATTGTGCTTTTGTTCTGTAAAACACCCTAAAATGTCCAAGAATGTAGTTTCCCGAAAGGGGTCTAGCAGATGTTATCTGCTGTCAAAATCAAACAATGCTCATTTATACCTGAGCCCTTATCCTGTTTGATCTTTCCATTGGCATAAATGCAGTTAGACACAGTTCGGAGGAAGTGTTAATACCTCTCTTGCTTGAAAAACAATTAGCAGTCCTGTAGCTCCGTCAAGACTAACAAATATATTGGATCATGAGCTTTCATAGGTAAAACCCACTTCATCAGATGAGTTGGAGTGGAAATTAGAGAATCCAGGGAAAATATAACAGCAAAAACAGTCACCTGTCAATTGTAGGACCAGTGTTAATGAAGCTAATTGAGTCCAGCTGGATGTACTTAGGCCTGGTCTACACTACCAGAGAAAGTCAACCTAAGATACTCGTTTCCAGCTATAGGAATAGCATAGATGGAGTCATGTACCTTCAGTCGAATTTCTGTGGCTTCCCCACGATGAGAAGTGGACAGGAGAACTTCCCATCAACTTCCCATACTCCATGAGACCCGCCGGAGTACCAGGGTTGACACAGGCTCCATCAGTGATCGATGTAGCAAGTCCTTACTAGACCCGCCTAATCGAACCCTAGGAGATCAACCTGTGGAGCATCCATCTCAGGGAAAGTGAAGACAAGCCCTTATGCTAACCAACTGATGGATAAAAGCCCAAATATAAATCAGGCTTTCTAATGCATAGGGTTGGGAGTTAAAAGTAAAGAAAATAGACTGGTGGCCGACACATCCTTTGTGTTTCCAATAAAACCCAAAGCAACAGTCTCAAAATAAGCATTTTTATAACTAATCAGAAATCATTTCACTCCACCCTCACCTAATTCCTGAAGATCAATTCCCTGAACAGCCATGTGATGCCTCAAGAGGCAAATACCTGAAGCGCAAATATCCACTCATAGGAAACGCTGTGGTACGTGCAGCAAAGAACAGAGTCGTGTTACTGCAGGCAGCCTGGCACTGCCACGGGTGCTCATTTTCACCCCATTCAGATCTGCAATGGTGTTTTCCGGGAGTGCAGTAGCCACGTGATCCTATTTCAATTTGCTTTTATAATACCCATATGGTGTTTTCCTGTTTGCCCATAATGGAAAGCTATGCTCTGCTTTAACCGACTGCCACGCAGACTAGCGATAGAGCCCTCAATCGCAGGGGCAGTGCAGTTCCCTGTTATCTCACTGGGACTGTACCAGTCCATCACAGTTAGCTATTATCAACTGACTAAAAAGTAAAGTGCAAAATGCTGTTTCGTCCACTGTCTTTTGCTTTTGCCATTTACATGCCAACTCTGTCGTCCCCGAGCCTTGAGCCCTGCGTCCCTTCACAAGACCAGGCTCCTGGAGGGACAGTTAGCTTCTATTGAACCGTCTGCATACAGTCATGCCACAAAGTCTACCAACAGGAAATTATTTAACAGTAAACATAAATACTGAGCTACCTATGTTCCTGGTCTCCATATAAATGGCGTCATTTGTGCTGCACTTCTTGTAGATAATGCTTTTTGGTAGCAAGACGTTAATATTCTTTGGTGACTTCTCTCCCGGCTTTAGATTATTCAAACTTCCTACTTCTTTCTTCTTGTTCCGATGGTCCCTTTATTTCCCCCCTCACTGTTTTACGTCTTTTCAACTAAAGCACTGCCAGTGAGGCTATTGATAAGAAGGCCTCATCCATCATTTCTTTTATTCTGCTCCAACAACGGCCGCCTTCATTTCTAGGCCAGAAGATCTTGCTTTGGCCTGCAGCCCGGTTCCTCAGCTTTGTAATGCAAGAAGTCAAATACAGGCTGTTCCTTTCATCTTGCAGAACTTTTCAGGGAGGAGGGAGCAGCTGACAGAGTTTTGCTTATCTCCTGCAATGGGCTTGAAGAAACAAATCAAATCAAGTGACGCAGGCTGTAAGCCATGATAGAGGGATAGGTCAGAATACTTGAACTTTGTATAGGACAGAGGTTACATTTTTTAAATTCCTCATTGAGTTAGGCCCCTCAGTCCCATTTTCAAAAACACCTAAATCACTTAGGAGCCTGGGTGCCAGTAAAATTCAACATTGTAAATTTTACCCTTATGGATCCTCAGTGACTTGGGCACTTATGAAAATTCTAACTCTTTCACCTCACTCATCTGCATTTGGGGAGCTCACATCTAAAATTCTTATTCGTTTAATCAGGCAGGTCTGAAGTTCTCAGCCCCAGCAAAACCCAAATAATAGGTCTGAGTGTCCCCCCACTCATGTCAGTCGCAGAGTTGGCATTGACTTTGATCGGAGAAGGAGTGGAGTTTAAATGGGCTTTCTGCAGGGGGTGGGGTTCTCTTAGAGGGTAGAAAAAAGGACCTTTTGCCAAGTTTTTGCAATGTCCATCTAGCAGTTCCATGAATGGTACTGCAGTGGCTGCACATCCATATCCTCTCACAGATGGGAGGACTTGGAGCAGGTTGGATAGGCATCTATCAGGGATGATCTAGATAGTGCTTGGTCCTGCCATGAGGGCAGGGGACTGGACTCAATGACCTCTTGAGGTCCCTTCAGGTACTTCTACACTGGAACACTATTTTGAAATAACTAGCACTATTCCAAAATAACTTAGTCCATGTCTACACAGCAGGCAGTTATTTCAAAATAGTGTCAAAATACTGTCAAGTTGGAGGACTTCTTACTCCAACTCCGGTAACCCTCATTGTACAAGGAATAAGGGAAATTGGAGGAAGAGAGTTCTATTTCGAGATAAGTGCTGTGCAGATGCTCCCTATTTCGAAACAAGCTATTTCAAAATAAGATACGCAATTGACGTAGCTCAATTTGTGTAGCTTATTTCCAGTTAAGCCCTGTAGTGTAGACACACCCTTCCAGTTCCAGTGTTCTATGATTCTATGAGAAATGGACTTCCTCCTGCTCCATTTTTTTATTTTGATTTGTTTTGTTAAAAAGAAAAGGTCTTGGAAAGTCTTCAACCCACTGTATTTTGCCTCCCTCTCCCCGGTTACACAAAAGTTAAGCAATTGCATTGTTTATCAAAATCTGTTTGAAAAGAGAGGAAGGAGACAATTATGGAGATCAATACTAGTAGCATGAGGTAGGAAGGACTAGCCAGAGAGATGCACTCAAAACACAGCAGCGCTGCAGGAGAAAAGATGCCATAGCATTCATTTTTCAAAGAGGGCCACTCAGTTTTCAGATCTTTGGGACCACTGTTTTTAAGGCATCTCCAGCTGGGCATTCACAAACTCTACTCACTTTGGAAAATGTACGCCGGCAAGCATAGACCTTGATCAATGGTGCAAGGCTGTACCTGATTCATTAAGTATATGGCTGATTTAAAAGTTAATAATCACTAGAAAAAAAATGAACAACACAAGGTAGGTGGGGTAATACCTTTTATTGGATTAACTTCTGTTGGTGGAAGGTACAAGCTTTTGAGCTACACAGAGGTTTTCTTTAGGTCTGGAGGAGGAAGTGGTATGTCAGCACTAAATACAGGTTGGAGCCGTTGTTAAACACAAGGGATAACACATGTTGGAGGTGGTCAGTTGAAATCAAGGGGGCAACTGAAGGTTAGATTGTTATGCATAAAGGATTTGAAGTGAGCAGTTAAGGGCAGCAAGCAGTATGGTGTGCTACATATTGTTGGAATGAACCATTAAACCGGTGTCCCTATTACGTCTTTGGTTTTTGGTATCTAGCAGACTTGGCCTATGTCTACACTGGGAAGGTTTGGTGATAAAAGTGCTGTCAACAGGCAATAGTCCTCAAAAATGAAAACCGCCAAACTTATTTTTCTGCTTTCCACTGTCAACATTTCATGGCCACCTTGTCAACAGATAGAGCAAAGCATCGTGGGTAAGCACCCCATGGGCAGCGTGGTGGGAAGGCAGAGCTGATCCCTGTGCTTCTTGGGATTCCCTCATAGCTCTGGGAGCTCTCTATGCTGAGGAATAAGCAGCACCGCCATCTCTCCAGCCCGCCCCCTGCAGCAGCAGCCTGCCTACCACTGTGTTCCTAGCAGGGCAGAATAGGAGCAGGCCAATGATTTGCTCTTTGTTTGTTCCTCAAACAGAGCAGCTCACTCCGCTGTCAGATACTACCCAGAGTTTTGAAAGGGGAGGGGCCCATGCCTTCAGGGCAGCAGAGATCACAAAACACTGAGCAGAGCATTGTGGGATACTGGCAGAAGCTAGTTCTCTCAACAACACAAGCAGCAGAGTCCACACTGGCTCTTTGTCAACAATAAAGGGACGGGGAAAGAAAAAAGTCTCTAGCAGGGCTGGAAGATTTTGTGAACAAAACTGGGTGTTTTTCTCCACAAACGGCACATTGCAGTGCAAACACTCTCGCTCTCTTATTACCAAAAGGCAATTTTTGGCAACAAAACATGCCAGTGTAGACAAAGTCTTATGAATTTAAGTTTCCAGACTCATCTTTGAAGCTGTTGTGCTGGTTTCCCTTAAGGGCAAGCATTGAAAGGCCAGTTATGGAGCGTTTGCTTTATGAAAAATGTTCTGGTAGAGTCTGGTGTCATTCTGATAAAAAGACAAAGACTAAAACATCACACACGGTGAACAACAAATGCAAGATCCATGGGTCCTATAGGTGCATATCACAAAATAGGGTGTATTTCACTCAGTCCTTCAAAAGCCCCAACAAGCTAGGTATGAAACCAGCTTCTCCACTCTCAAATGAACTCACCCAGGAAAATGATACAAAGACAAACATCCCATATCAGCCACGGATGAACCGTTTTCATAAATCAATTAATTACTCCATATCTGACTGGTTCGATAAAACCCACACACCACCTTCAAAAGGCAAGCCTGAGAGATTAAATTCATTACTCTGATAGACACCAAAAACCGTGGTCTCAACAGGGACACTGGTTTGATGGCTCATCTCGACAATTTGTCACACACCATCCATCCGCAACAATTAACTGCCCACTTCAAACCCTTCATACATCACAGTCTCACCCCCAACTGGCCACTTCATTTCAAGTAACCACCTCCAATATGTGATGCCTTCTGCTTAATCTCTCCCAACCATTTAGCTCATTTTGCTTCCTTCTTCAGATCAGAAGAGCTCTGTGTAACCATAAAATGCTGCTCTCCACAGAAGTTGGGCCAAGAAAAGATATGATTTTACCTGCCTTGTTTTTTCTCACGTCTTGAGACCAACATGGATACACCACCACTGCAAACAATTAGAAAACACTGCAGCATAGCGAGGGACACTTCTAAAATTATCCCTTTCTGACACCAACACAGCTGAGGGGCCTTGCTAATCTCTCCCCTCCCAGAATCACAGCCACCTGCTTTAAGATCATTGCAATTAGCACCAGCAACAGAGGTTCATTTACACCTTTCACAGGTTAGGTTTGTAAACTAAGCATTCCGTGTTAGTATTACAGTCACACAAGCACCAACCGGCTTTTTTCCATCCTCTCTTTAAATTTATGGTACACAGCAATCTTCAAAATCACCGAGAACTCCACGTACATCCTTGCTATAGTGAAGGCCTGGGAATGTTAGTTTAAAACATGGGAGGTTTGGAATCTAAGGCCCACTCGTGAACCAAGGAGAAGGTTCACCAGTAAATTCTTGCCACTTTGGGGATGAAGGGCACAGTGGGGTACATGGATGGAGGGCTGCTCACTGAAGAAGAGAGAACAATCCTAAATTAAATTAATCTTGGCATTTTTTGGTCCTAAAACCTGTGACAAGAGAGACATCAGGCACTGATTTCTGCGGTGGGCATCTTTTTGTCCTGCCATGTTTCTGAATAAAACTTGCATAGGAAGGAACCGTAAAGGGTATGAGGAAGGAAATCAGCGACTGTATTTTAGACTGGCTTCAGAAAAAAAACAAACCTGCTTGGGTCTGAACACAATAATGATGAACTGGACTATGTAAATTAATGCCGCAATGGAAATACAGGTTGAACCTATCTAATCCGGCACCCTCGGGACCTGACCAGTGATGAACCAGAGAATTTGCTGTACCACAGGAGGTGAATATTGTCTAGCAGCATTACCAACACCTCCACTGCTTGCGGGGCTGTTATAAGACATTTACAGGTAAATTAGAGCCAAATAACAGCACAGAGAACCAGGCCTGGTAGCTGTAAACAAACTTGATGGGACTGCGAGAAATTTGGTCACATCCATGATAAGTGAACTTCCAGCTAACTCAAATCATGCTGGACCACGGATGTTTCCAGACTAGAGAGTTCTGCACTAGAGAGGTTCAACCAGTATGTTTTTGGTTGCATCCACCTATTTGACTGTGTGGCTGAGAGCTGTGTGTTTGCCCTTTTTTCGGTTTAACCTAACACTGTTGGTCAGTGAGTTGTGTGACAAAGCTTTGGCCTTAGCCCGCAGATCCAGCACTTCTAGGCCTCAGAAGCTCGCTGTGACTCTCCACACTGCCTCTTGCCCTTTCCTCGGCTGTGCTGGCTTCCCTCTGTGGGGTTGTGCAAAGAAGGATGGATTTCTGGCCAGGCCATTCCCCTACTCCTCCTAAGACACTTTGCCCCCAATGAAGGGTCTGGAAGCAGGAATTGTTACTTTGGGAGCCCTTGCATGGCTGGATGAGGGGTCTGAGGTTTTTGCATAGCCCCGGGCAATCACAAAGCGCGTAGGAACCTGGCTGTGTCCCTAAAAGGCCCTTTATGCCAGTTACCTAACAATAAATCCCAGCAGTGCTAACAAACTCACTGCTCCCAACACACAGAAAATGGCAGATAGGTCTTCTTATAGCACAGCCCATGGGTGGAAATGTTCTATTCTCTTCATTAACAGAAACATGTTACGCCGCTCTCCTCGTGGTGCTGTGGGGAGGAGAAGGCCTAGCTCCCATGGGGGCAGGGCCTGGGCAGAAGCGGCAGGGCTTGGGGGCATAGATGGGGGACTTGCCTCCCCTTGCCCTACCTTCCCTTACCACCTATCCTGGTGGGCAATCATAACAAAAACCGTTAGCATACCATGTCCCTCTAATCTACTTCCAAGGTGCTACTACTGCCCAATACTGATGATCGACCACTTTCCAGAGTGTCTGCTGGCAAGTGTTCTGGTGGGAACCAGCAAGGGATGAGGTTGCCCACAACCTGCCTGCTGTCACAGAGATCAAGCACTGCGGAAAGGGATGGCTCAAGAGGATGGGCGTGGACAGGGACCATCACTCAACTACAAGTTGGGTGTGCCAATGAATCAGCAAGAATCAGCTAGGTCCCCCGACACCCTCTGTTGGACTCTGAAGCTCACCGTGGTTCACCAGTGAGCTTCGTGCGACGCCGCTCACAGACACAAAACTACGAGCACAAAGCTCACCTCATGTCCCCCTCTGCACAGCACAAACATTCCCTGCCGGAGGAAGGAAGGTGCACAGAGCTGCCTTCTCCTTTGTTAATCTAGCCACCGAACTGCAGCTGACAGTTCTCCCGAACACCAACCAGCTAATCAACATGGATTGCACACGCCAGACATCTGGCAGTCGTACTCAGCGCTGCAAACTCCTCCGTCCTACTGTGCACAACAAGATCAAGTGAATACACAATAAGCTTGCCAAGGCAGAAAACGCTGTGCCAGATGACACTGCGTAACTCGCCCCCGCTCACCTAGCTGATGGTAGGATTTACCCTCATCCCACGTGGGGAAGCTGCAGGTGCCCACAAAAACATGAGGCATGCCCAGTTAAACAGGCCCATGGCTCTCACAGCTGGTGACAGCCAGTGACTCATAACGGTGCCCTTTCCTTGGAGAGATTCTCCATGCTTCAGAAGAGTGAACCTCAAAAAGATCCTCAGAGAGAGTCTTTAAGAAAAGCCCACACTGGATATTAGAAGCTGGGTGCTAGGTGAAAGATGGCAAGATTTTAATTCCTAGGAAAAGACATGGAAACCAAGGGCTGGAAGTTATCTTAAGAGGCCTTGTAGCCCATCTCCCAGCAATAAGGCAGGATCAACTATCCCTGAGATTTGTCTAATCTGCTCTTTAAAACCTCCAAAGGATGGGAAGTGGCTGCACTCAAGCTCATGATCATTGAGAACCAAGCTCCAACCACAGGGCTGGCCTTTGGAGTTATGGAGCCCTACACAGTACTATTAAACTGGTGCCCCTATGCCGGAATTTTTAGAGCCGTGATTTTGTAATTTCAGCAACGCACTAACGAAATATTTTGAAAACAAACAGTAAACTAAGCTCCCGACGACGAACACAGTACATTCAGAACCTGACAAAGGCTGGCAAATGCCTGTTAAATGGCTTCATTACTGCTTCAATGGTTCCTTCACAGGTTCTGCTAACACCTGTCACTCTGCTTCCAAAGTCTTCCTGCAGCAGAGGATCCAGTTAATTTTTTTTGTAGTATAGTAATTAAAATTACAATGCATATATTAGACAAGGCTGGTCTTTAGAAGAATGTCGCCTTAAAGGCTTGGCTCTTCAGACATATCCATTTTATATAATGAATACTCACTCTATGCAAGGGTTTATTTTAGAGCTGGGATTTTGTAATCTTCAGCAACACACTAATGAAATATTTAAAGCAAATTTTCAACGAAGGTCCTTTCGACCAGCAGGTTCTAAGCAATATTACAGGAATGCTCACTACTTTTGTCTGTAAATTCAAAAACTAATTGTATATACCTCCAGGTTGGCAAGTTCTTGTTAAATGGCCTCATTACCACTTAATTGCTCTTTCACAGGTTCAATGTTATAAGGACAGTGTGACGGGGTCTGCCCACCCCGGACTGCACAGGAGGGGAGGAAGCACGCCTATTGGGTGGAGTACGCCCCTCCCTCACGGCCCTGCTGGGCATGCTCCCAGGAAAGCCTAGGTATAAAAGCCCACAAGGCAGCTCAGTATGGGCCGACCTCCGGAGTGGAAGGAGCTGCCGCACGAACACCAGAGCCACAGCCGCAGTCGCTGCAGCCAGAGCAAGAGCGGTCAGGTGCCCCCACCACTACCATTCCCGGGCCGGGCACATCCGTAACGCCGGCCACGCCGTACAGCCCACCTATCCACTGTCACCGCACCAGCCGTGGATGCACCGGACGCCGTGCCGGCCAATACCACTGTCGCGATCAAACCCTCATCTCCAGGTGGGACCTCCGCCAGTCAGGGGGAGGAGGTAGGAAACAACCCAAGGCAGGGAGCAGGAAAAGCCCCAGTGGGTTTCGGGGAAAATTCCCCGCCGAGCCAGTAGTGGGAACCACCCACCACTGATAGGGCCCTGGGTTGGGGCCCAGTGGAGAGGGCGGGCCTGAGCCCCCCTACCGCTCCTTCGCAGACCCCGGATTAAGCGCGGATACTATAAAGGACTAGGCCGCAGGGCCTGTGTTTAAAGGGACTCGACCCCAGGTCCGAGCCGTGCGGGGCTAGACACCCCGCCACAGACAGGAAGAAGGCGGCGAGTGGCCATTAAGATCCAGGGTGCCCCAAATTTCTGGCTGTCCTATGCAGCTGCATATTCTGCGTGTGCGTAAGGACAGCCCTGTCCAACCACACATGGCATCAGCTGATATTTCATGCGCCTTACGATTGGGCTTCCAACCAGGAAATGGCCAGGATGAATTCTTCGGAAGGATGAGCTCCTACCGACAATCGATAGAGGTCCCATCTAACTGCTCAACCTACTTGACTTAGCAGCAGCATGTGACACAGCAGACCACAGGTATTATGGGACGTAACTGGGGTGGAACAAGCAGCACTGCGGTGGCTCTGATCGTGGCTCTCCAACTACATCCAAGGACATGACGGTCAACTGCTCCTCTTCTCTAAAAGCCTTCCCCTGCCGGGATCTCATGGGCATCCATCCTGGCCATCCTCTTCTGTGTCTCTGGGAAGCCTCTGGGGCAGGAGATGCGCTACACTGCCCACAAGACATAGGGGACCCTCAGCTCTCCACCCTTTTCCACCAGTGTGACCAATGCTATCACCCATGGGCATCAACTCCATGGGTGCTCCCGCCCTGGAGCAGCTATGGGGAAAATCCTGCAATCCCCTCCATTAGCCACTGGGGGAAGGCGCCTGGATTTTGAGGTACCAACAGCAGCAAAGCCATGGCAGCATGAGGCTGCCCAACAAGTAATTACCCAGGGTTCCAGATTGGCTGCACTCAAGCTCATGTTGCCATGGCTTCACTGTCCCGATACCCAAAAGAGTTCGATTAAAGTTAGCTCAGGTACGTCTGCTCAAGCAGTGCTCATCCCCATGATATGACATACTCTAGGAAGACTCACTTAAGTAAAGGGTAACTATCACGAACGAAGCATCTACAACGTGGCCGTTACGAGAGTGAGAGCTGCGGAAGAGACCATGTCAGTCTTTAAAAAAATCTGGAGAATATTTAGAAGTTACTAGACGAGGTGAAAAAAGCTTTCATTTCTCAACCTGCCCCTGAATGCCATTATCTCTTCATTAGCAACTTTCTCTCCAGTTCATCTCACCTTTTGCCCTTGCCACATTCCTCCTGCTTCAGTACGTACCTTCTGTTCCCGTATGATATCAGACTCGATATAGCGCCGTGAGAGAAAGACCGAGTAGCTCTCTTCGGGAAAAGGTAATGTTTATGACACCGAAGCATCTCATAAAAATAATGGATGCTGTCCATTCTGCGGGTCACGCAAGTGATCGGAGCAAAGCTTGAGCTCTTAGAATAAAGAGGCACATTTTATACCATCACTTATGCGTAAGTATGACATGAGATTCATTAAAAACCAGTGTGACTGATGTGCAGGAGCAGAGAGCTTCGGCAAGGTATAAATCAAATGTTCAGGAATTGGAAACGTGTGAGAGGAAGCAATCTGGCTCGTTAAAAATGAGGGAGCAAAAGTTGTGTGTGTGGTTTTGCCCCAGCCGCGCTCCATTCCTAGTGGTTTGATTGGAGTGACTCCGATTGCTTTGCCTTTTCCTCGCTGAGCGAATTGTTTAGACCTAGATCTCAACTAGTCTTAATGCATCTGTGCAGGAAAATACATGACCTCTGTGCCTTTCGACATGGGTGGGTGAAAAGGCTGCTGCTCATGTGTCTAACCTATCCCACCCAGCCCCTACCAGGTGGGAGAGGCACGCACAGCAGGGGTGAGGAGTAGGCAGACTTTTGGCTTTGCAGCCCTAGCTGAACTGGCACAAGGTGTGTTGCGTGTGGCACCCAGGAAAATGGCTGCTGCAAATGAGTTTCCCTAAGAGGAGGGGAGAAGTGGGAGATGCTCTTCGTAGGGCTGCCCAAAGGATGGAGCAAGAATTCACTGTCTCCAACTCCAGGCGAAGGTGGGAGGAGTAAGTAAGAAAGCTTGGTCTCCAGCCAGGGATTGCAACTGTGACAGCCAAAAGGCGGAGTCGTTCTGTTCTGTCCAGGTTCTAACAACGGCCCCCTCCACTGAGGTATCTGAGCTTCTTTGGGCACAGTGTGAAACCTGGGCAGATTCTCAGGACCATTTCAGGAATGCTGCTCTCAAGCCCTCCCCCAGATGAAAAGGCCAAGCTCTTGGAGTGTTTTATCAACAAACCAATTCTTACCTCTGTCGCCCCCGAGAACGAACTTTTGCATTTTTTCTTAATTCAGCAATAACGCAAGGAGCCCACAGCCCATCTCCTGGCTTCAGCAGTTAGCAAAGGGCTTGAGGCCTATGAACTGAGGGGTGAAGGTCAAGCCATTTCTTTGTGCCAAAGTTTTGGGGAACTGAGACTAGAAGGTTTAAGGGGGAAGATTGATCATAACTACACCAGACAACCACAGGACCGTGAGCTTTTGGATATTTTAAGGTAGGAACATCTGCAGATGTCTGAACACAAGAGAGCCATGTCAATGAGCTTTTGTATATGCTAATAAGTTGAGATCATTTAAATACTAACAGTAATAGGTGGACCAGGCCATGAGGCCCCCTGCTGGAAGCCTTGTGGAACTGTCACACCCTGCCCCCAGAAAAGGGCAATAGAGAGGTCCTCCAAGCCTAGAGTGGTTGTGTAGGAAGCAGCCAATCCGGAGCCAAAAGGTCAATATAAAGAGTGCAGGGCCAGAGTGAGACCAGTTCATTGCTAGAGCTGGAGGAAAGTGGATGGTGCTCCAGGCTAGCTGAGACAAGGTCCTGAGGGAAGGGTGAAGAATGTGCTGGAGCCATGGGGAAGTGATCCTGGGGAATTATAGCAACAACTAATTATTTAAAGGGACAATGGAGAAAGCTGGTATCTGAGGGGTCCCTGGGCTGGGACCCAGAGTAGAAGGCAGGACTGGGTCTCCTGCAATCGCCTCCATTAGCCACTGGGGGAAGGCGCCTGGATTTTGAGGCACCCCAGAATGGAAACTGGAAGCCCAGCTGGAGAGTTGTGGCCAAAAAGGTGCTAAGAGGTGAGGTCATTGTCCCCACTGTGGAATACAGCAGTAACCCAGGGCTCCTTCCCTGGAGGCAAACAGAGAGAGACATTAGAGAGGGCACTGAGAGAGCCCCCGGTGGATATCTGGCCCTATGCCCTTGAACCCTCGCAATGTTCTGAACTCGCTGGTATTACTGACGCAAAGGTGCGCTACCAATGTTATCGCAGTCAAGTGATTGTCACCAGACTCCTAAGTGCACCCTGAAAAAAGTCAGATGTCCCCCCCCCAAAAAAAACATTCCAGAGTCAACAAATACATTCTTCCGCAGCGCCGCAGCATCCGTAACCGAGCAGATGAATTCAAAACACACATTTAAAAAAAAATCCCTCCCAATCCAGACAGACACTAAATTGACTTCTGGAGACTAAAAATGGGGGTATATGTAACTTTGGCTTCATTTCCAGCATCATGCTATATTCTTTGAACAGAATCCAGTATTCAGCTACACTCACATTTTACATGGAACCAAACATCAATACGCAACGGAGAAATGTGTCTCTCTTCTCCCAGCTGGGACTGTGGGATCATCGGGGGGAGAAAAGGTTTGTGCAATAAACATAATTGCCCAGAAGCAAAGCAAAGGACACACACAGGCGACCTCCAGCTGTTTTAATATACAGCCATTCGCTTGCCTTCCCCCGCTGCGTGGAAACTAAATGAATGTGGTGGAATTGTGGGTTAAGCTGAGGGAAGAGGAGAACAGAGCATCGGCATGTGTGTTTGTCTTTGTTCACACTTTGTCTGCAGTGTGTGGAGTGCAGGCATTAGAGCAATAGCCACATGCTGCAATGAAAGTGGGCCACGTCTACACTGGTGATGGTGCACAAGTGAAGATGTAGCATGCGGGAGAAAGGAAGGAAGAGCATGTAGGGGGGTTGCATACCCCATTAGAGTGCCACCTTTTCATCCAGCTGCCATTCTTGTCAGTTACCACCAACACCTGCTGCCCGGGGTTGTCCGACTCGGCCCGCCAGCTGGGTGTCCCAGTTCAAAATCCCGTTCTGGGTGACAAACTCAAAAGACAGAAACCGGCCCTTGCTTTTCCAAGCCGGTTATAAACAGAACAGCTTCTCACCCTTTCTGCATTGAATTCCTTCTCTCGAGCTAAATCAGTGGTGGGCAACCAGCACTCCATTGGGGTTCTGTGTGTGGCCCACAAGACATTTTATTTACCGTCGCCCATGAGTAGGGTTACCAGATTCTGCTGGTTTCCATCTGCATTGTTTTTTTCCTATCAGTATTACACACATAAAGCCAGGGCACATGGAGTGAGGTATGTGCTGATTTCACACAACATAGACTGTAAGAGTTGGGTGCTCCCTCCGCAGATAATCACAGCACTGCTACAATTCCAATTGGCACAGCCCACAAATTCTAGGCACACAAGTGCAGTTAGCAAAATTACCCTGTCCCAGGAAAATGTCTTGGTTATGACAGTCTTGCGTCCTACTGAGATGGAGGGCTACTCATGTGACTGACTCACTAGCCTAGGTTGCCCATCATTGGACTAAGTCATAGAGTTCTTCTTAACCTCCGTAACTGCCTGTGGGCAGTATGAGACTCTAGCCCAGACTGGTTCTTCTGGCTGCACCCTCCTCACCCTTTCAGCTCCTTTTATTGTGGCTTGGTGAGCCCCGATTGGCTGTTGTTGGTCCCCAGATCTTCTGGCTGCCGGAGGACCAAAACTCACTGGTTTCCAAAATGGCTGATCTTTCTTCTGTTTTCTGGGCTCAGCTCAGATCCAACTCTAAGAAGGCCCCCACCAAGACACTGCCAAATATGATTTTTTTTTTCTCATAAAACACAAAGTACGTTCAGGGACTCCATGAGTGTTCTGAGTGTTATGTTGCAATGGCATCAAAATATAGATGGAACACAAATCTAGCTTCTCTTTGAGCTCCTTTAGCTCACAGAACCCATCACTGCTTAGCCTGCAAGCTCTGTCTCTTTGTTCTGTGTCCACAGTGTCTAGTATGAGGGGGGCCCTGGTCACAACTGGTTTGCTCCCGTCTTTTTAATCAGATGAGCTGTCTTATTGCTGTTTAGCCTAGACCATGTCTAGCCATCATCCTAGTTTTAAAAGGCCTACATTTAGGGGCACATAAAATACACAGATGTGATTTGAAAGCAAATCTATGAAAACGGTTGCATCAAACTGTTTAGCATAACTCTGTATCATGTTGAAGGTGTTTTTGCTTCTGCAGCTGTGTGTGTCATTGCATTTTTCCCATATTAAAATGCCTCATATCACCTCTTAGCTCTTTTAATTAGTGGTTTCCCAGGGTTGCCTTTCTGGAGTTTGTGTGTATTTCTATGTCAGTCTAAGGATGTTTGCATCTCCTGCGTTGTACTTAGAGCCTCCCATGCAAAGAAATCCAAAATCTTACCTACAACTGTGCAAATCAATTGATTTTTGGTCCACTTGAAATTTTGACCTGCTAACTTCCTGAGTGTATCATGGTGGGCAATGAAGCAACAAAGATCAGGGGAATCAAAAATCATAGAATCATGGAACACTAGAACTGGAAGGGACCTCGAGAGGTCATCAAGTCCAGTCTCCTACCCTCACGGCAGGACCCAGCACCATCCAGATCATCCCTAAGAGATGTCTGTCCAACCTGCTCTTAAATATCTCCAGTGATGGAGATTCCACAGCCTCCCTAGGCAATTTATTCTAGTGTTTAACCACCCAGAGAGGAAGTTTTTCCTAACGTCCAACCTAAACCTCCCTTGCTGCAATTTAAGCCTATTGCTTCTTGTCCTAACTTCAAAGGCCAAGGAGAATAATTTTTCTCTTTCCATGGAGAGAATGAAATAATCCAACCCTCTCTTCACAATCCACCCTAATAGCAACCTCTGTGGTCATTCTCATAGGGCAAGCTAGGGACGCATAGCATGAGACATTGTTGACTTGGTGGAATGTCCTAGATTTTATTGACACACTGGAGCCTGCGTTCTACTGATGGGATTGAAGAGGAAAGGGGAGGATTTGGGGAGCTTTTCTTTACAAATCTATTATTACCCATGCCAGGCATGGATTTGAGCTCTGCCCAATAGCACAGAGCTAGGGAGAACTGGCAAAGAATGGCAGCGTGGTAGGAAATTAACTAGATTTGAGGTGAGATTTTGAGGCAGGCACACAAATCTCTTAGCAATTCAATGGGCATCTCTATTTGCCTCTTCTGACATTTCCAAGTAGAAACATTTCGAGTCAGAGCCACGGTTGGCAGAAATTAGTCAAGCTCCACCGATTGCAACAAGGCCTGTCCATTTCCACCAGTTGAGGTGCTTCCCCAGCCGAATCCCAGAAGCGGAATATTACAGCTCCAAGGTTAGCACAGAGAGGCTGCGTTTTAATAATCCAATATATCGTGGTGCTCCTAGGAGGAAGAGGCATGTGCAGAGGGCTGAAAGTTCCTTTCTTGTGTGATAACCCTAATAAAAAGTTTCCCTCAGGGCCGTCTTTTCCAAAGTTAAGGACGATAAAAGGAATTTGCAGTATGATCGCAAATGCAGCAGGCCAATTAGGAAGAGTCAGGAAAAAAAAGGGTTCTTCGTGGAGGAAGAGAAATAGGCTGAATCCATTGTAATGTATGGTTATTCATTGTTGTTAATTTATTGTTTATTAATGGATTGCTTCCTGGCAGAGAAGGTCTTGGCCCCTCATAGAATGCTGCACCTTTTCCCTGTGCCGTGTACTCTCTTTATTCTTTGTTAACTTGTGTCCTGGTAGATATTCTGGGCAAGGTAAGAGCTGAACTGACTATTTATCTTTCCCGCAGCTTGCTCAATGCTGTGTTTATTTACATGGGAGATGCTTTATTTAACCTGTAGCACAAAGAAGGTGCACAATGATGCACTGGCGTTTAAAAGACCCCATCCATCATTACAGACAAGGTTAACAAGCAGATTTCGCCTAATGAATTGGGTGTAGAATAGTGCTGAGTCTATGTGGCAAGAGGAGCTGTTTTGTGTCCCTATAAAGCAGGCGTGGGGGATCTCAGGGCTGGGGGCCGAATGCAGCCCCCGGCTTGCCTGGATCCAGCCCCCGAGGCTCATGCCCCCTCCCCCAGCATTGGAGAGCCCCACTGGTGCTCCCGCCCACCCTGCTATTCCACCACGAGGCTGGAGGACACAAAGTCTACTAGGCTGGGCCCCCCTAGGCTCTGGTGTGTGAGGGGTTTGTGGGGAGAGTCTTTCTGCTTCTCAGTCAGGGGCCATGTCAGCGAGGGGTTCGTTTTGTTTCCTTCTCACTTGTGTGCGGCCCCCCATGCCTGATTTTTCTATAGGTCAGTGGCCCCCGACCCAAAAAAGGCTCCTCACCCCTGCTATAAAGCAAGTATGGCTCACTGCACACCCCTGTGGGCCATGAGGTTATGTTTTTGCTTCCTTGTGGAGAAGAGCCCATATCTGCTGTACTGGAGTTGCTGAATGGCTACCCCTACTCAGAGCGTAGCTACCCAGCGACCCCACGGAAAATTAATTCAGATTATCAAGAGGCGTGAATTTGAACTGGATTCGTTGAACCGCATTGAACCCTGGTGTGAACCCAGCCATTGACAAAGGGTCTGTTTGCACTGCCCATCAGGCCAGACTAAGTCCAGACTAATGTTGCACGCTAGCGCCGCTGTATGGATGCCGGAGGTGCAAACATAAAGGACCCTAGTTCACATTCATGAACAATAGGAAAGCTCCATGTCTACGCCGGGGAGGAGGCAGGCCCAGAGAGAGCCTCCAAAATCTCTCTGTGCTGCAGTGGCCCATGCTGGCTCTGAGCTGCCGAGAGGGAGACCAGAGGCAGGCTGAGAGCGCCCAGGATGGACCTTTCGAAGTGGGATGTGGAAGGGTGACTGGGGTGGCATGAGGTAGCGGAGCAGGAGTGGGCTGAGGAACGAGGGTTAGCGGGGCCACGGTGGACCAGGGAAGGTGACGAGTTAAGAAATGGGTATGCACGGAGTGACGTTGGGATCCAGGGCTCAGGAGGGGGGTGGACTAGAACTGGCCTGGAGTGGGATTGGGGAGTTTGGGCTGTGGACAGGTGGAGAGAAGTAAGAGCTGAGCTGGGAAAAGCCTCCACAGAAGTTGAGGGATCTGACAAGCCATCTTTGCTTTGTTAGAGGACCTCTCCTGTGGAGACCGCAGGCTGAAAATGGATCTGTGACGTGAGGTATAACTGTCCTGCCACCAGGGCTGCTCTGCCAACCATGGCGAGGTATGAAGAGCTGCAGGCAGAATAAGTCAGCCAGGAAGTTAGCAGCCTCCCAGATGTGGGCCTCATGTTTTTTTTTTTTTTTAAACCCAAACCAGTCTAGGGCTGTGTTGCCCAGTCAACACACTGAACTACTGAGCAAAGGCTGGAATACCAAGACAAAGCCCCCAACAAAGTGAAAAACCAGCAGATGGTCCTGAAGTCCCATAAAGATGGAAAGAGTGAACTGGGAAAGGACCCAAGAAATGCCACCAGACTCTGAGTGGGACCCGATGAGGCTCCAAGGCGGTGAACATGAAGGGTTGCAGCATGTCAGGCGTCAGCTGATCTGGAGCACCGGAAAAGGCACTGGCAAGCCAGAACACCCACGCATTTAATATAGACCTCAGCAGAGAAGCAGATCAGACAGGAAGGGTCTCCGGGTGGCAGGCTGTCTCAAAATGCTCACAGGCAAGAGAGGCAAAGGGTGTGGAGGGAAACAAAAGAAAGGTGAAATGACTGTTCAAGGTCACACAGCAGGTCAGTGTCGGAGACACTGGACCAAAGGGCCTCTGTTTCCAATAACAATCATGCAAGGACCATATGCTTTGATGCCTGCTTCTTCTTCTTCCCTTGAAATATAGTGGCCACCTCATTTCCAATGGGCTTGAAAGAGCCATTGCTTTCTGCATTTATTATCCTTTTATTATTTCGCCGTGCCACATGGCTGCACGCGTAATTAAGGATTTAAATAATGACTACATATTAGCATAATGTAAATCATCATCATTTCCCATTAATGAAAACGGGTGTTAACTGCCTGAGAACTGCAAACATTTGAAGGTAGCCACTCAGCCTAATATATTTTTAAATTAAAAAAAGCTCCACCTATTATAAATTGCAATAAAAAAAGAGACTTTCTGCTACCCTTAAATTGTTCCCAACTCAATCTGCCGCACATCTGCTGGCAAAACAGTACGTCCAAGATCCTAACGAGAGCTGTGAATATATTAGTGCTTTGAATTAAGGCAACAGGCAATGTTCAAACCGTGATGATCTCAACCCAGATTAAGTCCTCTGAGTCAATATTATGCCTGTCTATTCAGATTACATTTAGTAAGGTCAGTTATGAAAAAAATACGGTGAGCTCACTACTTAGCCATCTTTTTTTATAAACTTGTTGCTAATGTATAATTGGTGAAGTTCCCTTCAGCTGGGACCGGGAACCATTGCTTTTCTGAAGGCTCTGGGAATGCTGCTGTGTCTTCTATGGGGGGAGTCAAAGCAGCATGGACCGTCCTACAAATGAACTCAGCAGAGGCACAGGGCAATAGGTCGGAATGTTTCCAGGATTCTGAGGCTGTCGGACACCGTAACAGAAATTGATTTAATTACTGACTGCAGAGCTTTAGAGAAAGCTACCGGCTCAGCCCCAAAGAGCAACCTGTGTATCTTGATATCGCTCCGGAGCATTGGAAGAGAGTACTGATGCACAATAATCCATAAGCAAACTCTGCCATAAGTGATCTCTGAAGCCTTTAAATAGCCCCGATTTCACCCAACACCTTTTTGCAGGGCACGCAAAGAGCCCTGACAAGCCATCTCTGACAGAGCAAGGCGCCTGAGGCAGGAAGGTCTTTTGGACACGGGAATCCAGAGTTGGAATTCAGGAGCTAACACAGCAGAGGGCCCTGTGTGGCCCAGCTGGTGCTTTTCAGCTATGTCGAGTGACATCACGGCTGTGTCTTGTGCAGCCAGCCACTTTGGGAGGAGAGAAGAGGTGGCTGGCTGCACAAGACATAACCACTGGCCATAGTTCTCCATCATTGATCAATGGGAGCTGCAGGAGTGGTGTCTGCTGGCAAGGACAGTATGTGGATACCCCTGCTCTGACTTCCTCAGCGGGCTGCAGGGACATGTCAGCCACCTCCAGAAGCACAACCAACCACAGGGATAATTACTCCAGCCATGACCAGTCAGACCTGCAGAGATCAGACGCAGGAGGCAGAGGCAGGCCAGGGCAGGAGAGCACAAGGTCAAAGGCAGGAGCACAGCAGGAGGCAAGGAAGAAAGTCAGATGGCAGGACTCAATCCAGGCACCCAAGCCAGGCAAGCTGGAGCAGGGTGCACTAGGCCCACAGTCCAGAGTAAAAGGGAACCCAGGGGTTCAGACAGCTTCCTGTTCCCATGGCGAGGGGACAACCAGCTGCTCTGGAACTCTGCCAATCGGGGGCAGAGCCTCACGGAGCTGGGCCCTGGAGGTCCCAGGTGAGTCTTGACTCTCAAGCTCACAGGTGACTCACTCTCTCTGCTTTTAGGGACCAAAAAAACATAAAAGCTTTGGGGGGTCATTCAATTTGCTTTAAAAAAAACCAGACCTGTCCAGATGGCATCTGCAGAGAAGTTCTCTCGTGAGAGTATTAGTGCATCCTGCTCCTGGTTAGATGACAGATGCATCATCCTTCTTTGTGTTATTTCAGCACTTCTCCTCCTTCAAGTTCCCTCATAGCACAGAGCAGGACAAAAGTAATGACAGAAGTGGTGGAGGAAACCAACTTCTTCACACCACAAAGATGGTCTTTCCCGGGTTCGGCCTGAGTTCAGGATGAGATCTGGGAGGTGTGGAGTAGACAGTCATAATTCTATGCACCAATAAATTGTGTTGCTCCATTTCTTTTGAGTGATTTCCAGAGGAAGACATAGTGAAAAGCATGGGAAATGATTTTATATCTTTTGGAACAGGTATTGCAGTAGAACTAAGGAGCCCTCGTCATGGGCCAGGAAGCATGCTTGCCCCAAAAACCTTTCAGTCTAAGCACAAGACAAGAAACAGGTGGATCTAGACCCTAAGCCTAGAAACAATGAGACAGTGTTAAGCCGTGTGATCGGCAGTGTCTCAGGCCAGCTGCTGTCTAGCCATTGAAATAAGTGAATACCAATATTTTAAGACAAACACAAGATTCCTTGTTCTGAACGTATGCATCATGATTATCCATAAGGTCAAAGCCTGGCTCGGAAAAGTATTAATAAGCCCAACTGAGTCCGGGTGGATGTGGCTCACTCTGAGCAGCTGATGAGGAAGTGTTTATACCAAGGGAGGGAAAATTGCCTTTGTAGTGAGACAACCACTCTGAATCCTTATTCAATCCTAACTTGATTGTGTTAAATTTGCAAATGAATTGCAGTGCTGCTGTTTCTCTTTGTAGTCTAGTTTTGAAGTTATTCTGGAGAAGAATGGCTATTTTTAAACCCATGACTGAGTGACCAGGCAGGTTAAAATATTCCCCTTTGTGTGTGTTACCTTTCCTGATGTCTTTGCCTTTGCTCCTGGCCACTTGAATTTCTCCAGCCTTCTGGGTTGGCTCCTCCCACTCATCCCTTTCTTTCCCAAGCCCACTTTGTTTGGGGGAGGGGCACTCCGGCTTTGCTCTATCCATCAGCCCACATAGGCTCCTCCTTCCTCGTGAGGAATTAGGGCTCGATGCATTGGAAGTAGTGGACAGATTCCCACTCAGCCCTGGTCTACACTAGAACATTATTTTGAAATAACCCCCCTTCGATCGAATTTATAAGCGGAGCGTCCACACTACCAAACTTGTTATTTTGAAATAACGGGGTGGTTATTTCAAAATCTGTACTCCTGCTTTCCTCAGGGAATAACGCTAATTTCAGAACAGTTATTTCAAAATAGCGGTCATGTGGATGCTCTGGTGTGGCTACTTCAAAATAACTACTCCCCAAAGTAATTCAGACTAATTACTCCCCAGTGCTTCCTGGGGCTCTAAGTCAAGATAGCGTGTCCACATTAACGGATCCTGCCTCAGACTAATTTTGAGGCTTCCCCATACTGGGAACACACTATTTCGATTTTGATATTTCGGGAGTTATTAAATCGATTTTAGTTATTTCAAAATAGTTTCCTAGTGTAGACATGCCCTGAGTGACAGCGCTAAATCTCTGCTGACTTTGCTCTCCAAATGTAGGGTTCATTTGGAGCGCTATGCGCTCATTCTTCACCAAGAAGCTGCAGTGATCTAAAAGCTGTCCACCTCGCTGCTACTCGTTATCCTTAGAGCTCTCCATGGGAGCTGATGCATCTCTGTGAAGAGCCCACTGACTTGTTCAAAACAATCGTCTCTGGTTGAAGTGGTTCTCTGAGGCTGTATTTTAAGCAAATGGATTTGCCACCCCCCAGCACAGGAAGCATACATGATTAAGGCCTTATTTTTTCCGCTCATAGGGGGAGTAGTAATAATTACAACCCAGCACAAATTCAGCTCGCCTTTCAATAGTAGATCCTTGGTGTGAACGGGCAATCTGAGTCTGATATCAGGAGCTTCAGACCTCATTTTATGGTCCACGTCTTACCAACGGACCACAGGGTGAGCATGCAATACCACCTACTTGGGTCACTTCATTTAGGTGCCAAAGGCCTTGTCTTGATTAAGAACACGCTTTTTTTTTCTTTATTTTGGTAGCAAAGACAAGACAGTTTGTAGTTTTCACAAGTTAGGTCATAGCAATGCTTCAGGTCCCTCGAATTCTTTAGCAAACTTACATGAACATTACAAACTGCCTTGTGGGGACTAGGGTTTTAATTAGAGCTCATTCAAGAAAAAACAACAAGCAGTCCTGTGGCACCTTAGGGCATGTCTACACCAGGAAACTATTCTGAAATAACTAAAATTGATTTAATAACTCCCAAAATAACAAAATGGAACTAGCATGCCCTCACTACAGGGGAGCCTCGAAATTAATCCGAGGCAGGCTTCCTTACTGGAGATGCGCTACCAAGACTTAGAGCCCCAGGAAGCACTGGGGGGTAATTCGTTTGAATTACTCTGGGGAGTAGTTATTTTGAAATAGAGGCACCAAAGCGTCCACACTACCGCTATTTCGAAATAACTATTTCAAAATTAGTTTTATTTCTCGAGGAAAGCAGGGGTACTGATTTTGAAATAAGTGGCCTGTTATTTTCAAATAACGGGCTTGGTAGTGTGGACGCTCTGCTTATGAATTTGACCCAACGGAGTTATTTCAAAATAAAGCCCTAGTGTAGAGTAGAGCTTGGAGACTAACAAATAAATTAGATTAGATGACCTAATATCTTTGTTAGTCTGTAACTTGAAAAGCAACGAGCAGTCCTGTGGCACCTTAGGGGGTAGCTGTGTTAGTCTCTGAGTCAGTCGTGTAAAGACACACTTTTTTGCAGGGAAGACAAGGCCTACATGGAAGCTGTTCTCTTTTGAGACAACTCGTACAATGGGCTTTTCAGAAGCACTCTGATGTTCCTGGGATGAACAGGGTCAGGCAATTGCAATCAAAGCTGAGCAAAGCCATGACTGAGCACTTTTAAAAAACCCACCCTTAATCTGGGATCTTAGACACATACCCGGCACTTAGACACACCAAGATAAGTCAGCAACCTTTCGTGTTTCAACTAAAGATGTTAAACTGTGGTTAATTGACTAGTTAATGGATTTTCCATCGACTAGTCAACTAGTCGATAGGCACTTCTGCATTCCTCCTTTGAAATGTACAAGAGCCCAATGGGGGCTCTTGTACATTTCAAAGGAGGAATTCGGAACTCCACGTACAGCCCTGGGTTCTGGGGAAGTGCCATGTGGAGCACTCCCTAGCTGACCCCGGGCTCCACTGTCCCTTTGAAACACGCGGAGATGGTGGGCTCTGCACAGCCTTTCCCCAAAACCTGGGGATAGCCGGGTTCTTAGCTGTGGGGTGGCTGCCCCTTTAAAATGCCACCTCAGTAGGGCTATGTCTACACTGGCGGCTTCTTGTGCAAGAACATCTTGCGCAAGGATTCTTGTGCAAGGAGTCTTGCTCAAGAAAACGTCCACACTGCCATGTGCACGCTGTGCTTTTGCGCAAGAGCGCCCGTGGCAGTACGGACACTCTCTTGCACAAGAAAGCTCTGATGGCCATTTTAGCCATAGGGCTTTCTTGCGCAAGAAATCCCTGCCGAGCATCCACACTTCCTTCTTGAGCAAGAGCTCCTGTGCAAGAGGGCTTACACCTGTTAAAAAAAGAGCGTAGCTCTTGTGCAAGAAGCCCTCTCTTACCACGCCGTGCTGTAAATTTCCTTGCGCAAGAGCAGGCGGGCAGTGTGGATGCTCTGCAGATTCTTGTGCAAGAATGGCCATACTTGTGCAAGAAGCCACGAGTGTAGACATAGCCTAAGAGAGTGGTACCTCCAGGGTTTCTCCTCCTCCAGACAATGTTCTAACACCACCACACTCTGTGCTGTCCTTGGTTCTGTCAGCCAACCACCCCTGATCTTCTCCCTTCCAGGTCTGAGCTGCAACTGAGCTGCCTGTAGTCCTGCAGCTTCTTTTATAGTCCCTCCTGGGCCCTGATTGGCTGGTTTCTTCCTAGCCACTCTAGCCACCCTGAGGACTTGTCAATGGCCTTTTTCTGGTGAGGGCTGTGGCAGGACCATAGGGGCTCCATCAGGGGGCCTCAGGGCCTGGTCCACCCCATCACAGTGCACTACGGGCATGTCTACACTAGGAAATTGTAGTGTATTGAAATACATGTATTTTGAAATAGCATGTCCACACTACAGGGAAGCCCTGAAATTGGTCTGAGATATGCTCCCTTAATGTGGACACGCTACCTTGACTTAGAGCCCCAGGAAGAACTGGGGAGCAATAACTTTGAATGACTCTGGGGGTCGTTATTTCGAAATAGCAGCCGCCGCGCATTCACACTGCTGTTATTTTGAAATAAGCATTATTCCTCATGGAAAGCAGGAGTTGTTATTTCAAAATACTTATTTCCAAATAACGGGCTTGGTAGTGTGGACGTGCTACTTGTTATTTCGAACTAAGGGGAGTTATTTCGAAATCACTTCCTAATGTAGACCAGGGCTAACTGCAGCAGAGCTAGCATGGGTCTGGGTACCTGCACTCAGAAGGATGCTCTCAGTTGCAGTGTAGACACACCCTGAGAAAACAGGCCCTATAATCACAGTACATAAACCTGGCATAGCTGTATGTACTGTGTTTAGTCAACTACCAGGGTATTATAAAACTGCAGTCACTATATTCATTGAACAAAGACTTTTTGTGTGTGCAGCATTTTTCTTTGACATCACAGAGACTGGGTCAACCCCTGGAGTCCTTACAAGTGAGCAAGATTTGACCCCAGATTAGTAATGAAGTGCAAGTATCTGAAAATTGACTCTCAGTGCAACAGCACTTTCTGCATTGATAAAGTGCCTGTTGTAGGCCATTTTGAGGCACGAAATCTCTAGGCAATTATCACTGGATTCGCACCCCTTATCACGTTGTCTTACATTTCAAATCTTTATTTCATGCCCATAGGTTTTCCCCCCTCTGATTAGCAGGCTCCAAACACTGCCGCACTCCAATGTAATAACTCTCTAGCTGAACACCACTCTTCATGGTCATTAAAAGAAAACGACTGAATTAATTCAGGAACTCAACAGCGTTCCGTTGAACTGAATTTAAACCGCAAAAAAACAGACTAACCAATGTGCGCTTAGATAGAGGAGGAAAAGGGTAATAAAAATAGCCACAACTCAGTTCTAATCAAACCAAACTCTCTAAGAAGAAAACACTCTAATGAAGCACTTAATGACTCTTTACTCTTTTTCACAATTGATGAATTTGAAAAAAAACTAGAAGAATGTGAAAATCCAATGTGAAAACTTTACGCAAAATCGCACAAATCCCATTCACACTAAAAAGTCGGTATGGGTAGGTGTGTTTGGATAAGACATGGGGAAAGAACATGTATGCTTCCTGGGTATAGATAGTCTGGTGTGAGTCATGCATATGTAAGGACTGTTGCATAGCAACGGGACTGCTTTTATATTAGGCCACACAAGAGAGCATCAATTATTTGTTCCATGAAGGAAGCCCTAACCCTTCCTAAGCCTCCTCCTTAAACCAAATCCGAATATCCCATTGTAGAGTAGTTTTTGGTTTAATGTTTTTAAATTAGATGAAAACGAGTATTCAGACTAGTACCTCAGCTCTGAGAACTCCCCCATCTCCTTAATTTTAGAGGTAGTTGAGCATCATGATCTTAGAGGGAATGCTTCCCTGAGGCCTGGTCTATAATAGACCAGGCAGGTCAGCTGAAGGTATGCCATTCCAGCTATGCAAAATGTGTAGGTAGATTCAGCTTACCTTAAGCCAAGCCACCGTGGCGTCTACACTGTTGGAAGCTGACGGGAGTACACACTCCTATTGGCTTCCCTTATTCCACACAGAATGAGGAGTACCAGATGCTGGCCATGTCCTCAGCATTCAAGGTAGGGGTCTACACTAGACCTGCTAAATCGAACGTTAGAAGATTGACCTCTGGAGGTCTCTTTTCCTTTTTTAAAAGGAAATTTCTCCTTTCCCAAAATGGCCTCCACTGTTCAATGAATTCAACTTAAATAGGGGACTGTTCAGTGTTCCAGATTCAGGACCTGATCTAAAGCCCATTGAAGTCAATGGATAGATGTCCAGATAGAGGTCTAGTGTCATCCTTTGTCATGTGTCTATCAGGGATGATCCAAATGGTTCTTGGTGCTGTCGTAAGGGCAGGGGATTGGACTTGATGACCTCTTGAGGTCCCTTCCAGTTCCAGTGTTCTAGGATTCTATGATTAAGTAATCTCTAGAGCTAAGAAAAAGTCCCCCTTTCCCCTCTCCAACCCGAGTAGGCTCAAAAAGTCCCAATATCAACATTTTTTGGCAAAAAGAAAAAGTTCAGATTTGATCTCTTGTGATGCCCTTTAGAGATCTGATTCCCATGTTGCACCACATGGCTCAGTCAGAGGTGATGCCAGTGTGCATCATGGGAATTGTAGTTTGGCCAAAGAGCCTGGCTCATTGCTGAGAAAGCGGGAATGAAGCAGCTGAACTACAATTCCCATGAGGCAACGAGGCACCAGCAGGAAATGCAGTTTCATGTTGAACTGACTCAGAATAAAATGTGTCACTTTGATTTTCCACAATGCTTTTGGGACCTGATGTCTTTTGGGGAAAAAATCCAATATTTTCCCATGGAAAAAAAGCAGCTTCCCCAATACTCAAAATTTTCTAAGTGATTTTTTGACCGACAATTCTTGGCTTACTCTAGTAACCCCATATACCAGTGTATTGTAGCTTGGATCATATACAAAATGCTACAGCACCTGATATATTGGGGGGCAGCTCAAAGTGGGCAGTATGAGAGGAAGGGTCTGTCTTGATTCTGTGTCTATACAGCACCGAGCACAACAGGCCGTGGTGCTTGATAGGGTCTCCTCGATGCTACAGCTACAATTAGTGATTATTCTTATTGACTCTCTCAGCTACTCCACGTGGGACTATTCAGTCTCAGCCTGTCGTAGCCTGACTGGAAGTGAACTCCCTTGGGCAAAGTGGAGATGGCGGCTTTCCATGTGAGGAGCTGCTAACGCAGTGTGTTCTAGTGCATCCTCATTCGTTCTAGCGAGCTCGCTTGTGCGCTTAGGCCCAGCCCTGGGCGAGGGATGGTGGGTGACCTTTGCACCACGGGAGAGGCAATGACTCAATGTTTATGTACACACAGCGTTGTGCCGGTATTGACTTAGGGAGCGACTTTAAACCGATGGGGCTAAATCAGTCCAATTGACAATGGGGACGCCCCCTTGTTTTAAGAATTCAGAATGCTAACATACAGGAACCCCAGAACAGCCGAAGGAGAAGCAGGCTGCTCCATAAAACAGAACCCCACTTTATCTAGGCCGGCTGTTGAGCTGAGTGCCCTTAGACCCACATTGCACTCCCGGGTGCAAGCCGGACAAGGAACAAAACCTTTGCATGCTGACGTGCCAGCTTACGATTTCAATCACCACGGGACTGTTGTATCAGAAACATGGGCTACCTTCTGGCATTCCAAACGCAGCCTGGGGCGAGTCTCCCGCAGGTCACACGGCTCCACACAAGCACGGAGTTCTGCTTGGGAGGGTCAGCTCAGAGGAACAGGATCTTAGAAGCCAGTTGTACAATCCTCATGCAAACGAAACTGTAAAGCAAGAGCAGGGGCTAGTTAACATTAAGAAACATTTTATTCCTATGGCTCCTCATTGCTTTGTTGTATGAATTGCAAATCAAGGGCCTGATCATGCTTCCACCAGTCTGCATGGATGGGATTGGAGACATCCAAGATGACGTGCATAGAGCAGAGGAACACTGGCCCCATGATACGGCCTTCCCATTACTATGATATGTTTATTTATACTGCAGTGTCATCCAAGGCACCTATGCATGGACCAGGGCCCCATCATGCTAGGACACAGAAGAACCCCCACCTCATGAAGACCACTTCATATATACAGCACTAAGTTCTGGGACCAGAGCTCCCTGGGCCCAGCTCCCGTAAGGGAAAGTCTCACCCTTATCGATTTGTTCATATTTTGAAAACCTTTCATAATTATCAATTGTATCATAACACTTAGGGTCCCGGTCATGGACCTCATGAATCCATCACAGCACAATTCAAGTGGAAGGATATTTGATTTTGGATCATGGGCGTATAATTGAGTCATAGGCACTGACTCTGTGGGTGCCCCTGGACTGGAGCACCCATGGGGAAAAATTGAGCATGCATGGTAGGCCTCCCATATCAGCACCCCTCTTCCCCAGGGACCTCCCACCCACAAGACCCATGGATCAGCACCTCCCCTTCTCTCTCCAGGCCTCCTACTGTTTTGCAGCATTCAGGAAGCTCTGAAGGGGGAAGGAGCAAGGACACAGTACGCTTAGGGGAGGGGGCAGAATGAGGCAGGGTGAGGGTGGGGTTTGGAGAAAGGGGTGGAGTCAGCTCAGGGCCTGAGGCGAGGTGAGGACTTGGGCAACCCCCAGCACATTTGAAAGATGTTGCCTGTGGTGTGAGTCATTGGCACGGTAGAGGGATTCAGGTACACAATACCCTTTACAAATATTTTGTTCATCATGCTATTTCTATTTCTGCTTTTCAGTCCTCCGAGAATGGTCACTCCCCGGGATTGTTCTGGGAGCTGGTTTCCATGAGCCATTGTCCAGTCATGTTTGGCAATGGCTGGGGTCTTTCTTCAGATCTGGCGCTTTTGCTCATTGCTGGAGATAGTGCTGGCAGTACAGTGCTTACCATAGCTAGGATGAGAGCTCCTGGAAGAGCTGCGGAGACCACTTCACCCACACCGCTGCTTCCTTGAGAGCTAACAGGGCCTCGGTATTCCAAAGTAGTGCACAGATAATGGCCTGATTTTTCAGAAGCACTGAGCTCTCCTAGTTCCCCATGGAAGTCTCTGGATCCTGTAGGTAGAACTAGTTAGGAAATCACACACACACACACACACACACACACACAGATTTTGGGCTATCACTTGGTGTTTGTACCAAAAATACATTCATGTTTGATGGAAGCCAAAGTATTTGAATGAAAAACAAATTCTCGTCACACAAAAAATTGTCTTTGAAGAAAGACCATTTTTCAGTGCAAAAAAAAAAAAAAAGGCGGGGGGCATTCTGAAAACTTTCATCGGCTCTAGCTGCAGGGGCTCAGCAAATCTGCAAAGCAGCCCGGACGAGGTCTGCATGCTAAAGGAACTCAGACGAATCAAGTTTTGAACTGAAAAAGTCTCCAAATGTTCCCAGGACCATCTCTAGGACTTGTTTAGAGAAACAGAGAAATGTGTAATTGTCAGGCACTGATAAATTGTGTAAGAAGCCCTATTGATGATTCATACCAATAGAAGCTACTGCAAAATAAACTCTGACCTTAATACTCAAGAGACCTACTTAGAGCATCCTGCAAGACAATGATATATTTCTGCACACTAACCTCTGAACAGTTTGCCTCTTCAGCTCCTTGGAACAAGCTAGTTCCAATTAAAAGGAAGCGGTGGAATCTCTCAGACATTTGTTTTAGTGACAGGATATGCAGGGGTTATGATGTCAGAGTGCCAAGAACAGAAGGCAGGAAAAGCTGGCGTAGGGCTCGCGTCAGGATTAGAATATGGATTGTTGGAACACTGTAGAAAATATTGCTCTGTTAAAAAAACCTAAGCTCTACAGAGAGTAAGAGAGAGAGGAAGGATGGTTTTTGTGGTTAAGGAAGAGGGCTTGAACTCAGTTCTCAGCTCTGCCATTAACTTGCTATATAGAATCATAGAATCACTGAATCATACGGGTTGGAAGAGACCTCAGGAGCTGAGTCCAACTCCCTGCCCAAAGCAGGACCAACCCCAACCCAATCATCCCAGCCAGGGCTTTCTCAAGCTGGGACTTAAAAACCTCTAGAGATGGAGATTCCACCCCCTCCCTAGGGAACCCATCCCAGAGCTTCACCACCCTCCCAAGGAAATCGATTTTCCTAATATCCAGCCTTGTCAGGGCTGTTCCCCACTCTGGCACTGCAAGTGCAGAAAGTGGGGGCCCGCAAGAGACCTTAAAAATACTCTGTGTCTATAAGCTTCTGCTTAAAAGCTCCCCAGGATCACAGATTCCCTGCCACCATCAAGCGATTTAATTCCTGATAACCAGGAAGAAACACTTGAATTTCTTCCCCCGGGGTACCCCAAGCTCTTTTGCCACAAGAGATCTTAAAAAAAAAGAAACAAAAAACACAGAAAACAAACTGCATCTCTGAGAGCTGACCTCCCAGGTGAGGCAGACACACACACAGGCCTCCAGTTACCTACCAGGACACTAGAATCCAACCATGGCCTAAAAAATGTGATTTTATTGACAAAACAAAAAGGCACACTTGATAAAGCATGCTTGGTTGCTAGGTATTACAGAGCAACTAAAGAAAGAGCAGATTAAAACACAGAGGGAAAAATGGTATCATTGACAGAGCTCAGGTATGGTGAATGGGAGAGGGAAGGCACATGGAATTCACATAGAGACATTTAACCAAACAACCAAAACAAAGAAAAATACCCTGATCGTGACTAAACATACATTCCTCTCTACTCACGATCTGTACTGATCCGTATTTCAAGGCCCAGTCCATTCCCATGCCCAACATTCCTTGTAGGCATGATAATTCTGTCTGATTATTTCATATTGGTTCCTCCAGCTCTCAACTTAGAACTCACACAAAGAGAAAGGGCATCAGGATTGAAATTTCAGCACTGTATCCCATTGGTTCTTCTGGCCCCCTGCCAACACCCTTAGCTACCTGAGTTTAACCCTTCAGTACTCCTCCTATTCATCACAGCAGTATCGTGAGTCAGTATTGTGGAACTCCTTGCCGGAGGATGCGGTGAAGGCTAGAACTTTAACAGTATTCAAAAAAGAGCTAGATAGATTCATGGAGGTTAGGTCCATCAATGACTCTTAGCCAGGATGGGTAGGAATGGTGTCCCTAGCATCTGTTTGTCTGGAAATGGGTGACAGGGGAGGGATCACATGAGGGTTACCTGTTATGATCCCTCCCTCTGGGGCACCTGGCACTGGCCACTGTCGGCAGACAGGATACTGGGCTGGATGGACCTTTGGTCTGACCCAGTCTGGCCATTCTGACGTTCTTATATTCTAAAGTCCATAAGTGATGTACTTCATTGCTCCAGTGATGAGGGCCATGTAAATCTACAGATATATAAGTGTGTCCTTCAGCACTGGACATAGGAAACAGGGAGAAAATAAAGAGATCTTGCTGACTATGACCTCATTGGTCTTCCAAGCCTGTGAGCCAAATTTGTCCCAAGTATCATTCAAATACATCCCCCTAGGTACAACTTCACTGACACTGAGCGGAGAGAACAGAGGTGGAGCTATTTTGGATGGAAGAGCTGGCCACCGGAAAATGGCTGTTTCCTCAAAATCTAAATGTTGATAGGGAAAATTCTCAAAGAATCCAGACCAGAAGGGAGCATTGTGTTCCTACGTTCTCCTTTCCTTTTGTTCCAACTTTTCCTTTTTAAAAAAGGTTTAATGAATTTTAACATTTGGTTTAACAGCGATGTCCAATTTATAATATAATGTCAAAGCATTCTCTCAGCTGAACATTTCAATGAGGTCATTTCAGTGTTTGTGTGGTGACTTTCCCAGGGACGGGAATTCCATTTTTGGACCAGAAGAAGACTAGGAGCAGGGTCAGGAGTCAGAACAGAATTCCCCCTTAAGGTCAAGGTGACTTGGTTTCTAGCCTAGATCTTTTTGTCATTACAGGCTGCTCATTATTCACTTATCCGTTCACGCTAGAAAGATGAGAAAAATCAAACTGCAAAAAATCATTCCCCGCCCAGATGTTTCCTTCACAACTCATCATGGTCTATTGATGTTGGTCCTGCAAATGTTGCTTTTGTACTGTACTCTCCCAATGCAGCAAGTCCTGCATATTTCTAATTCTCATCTGGAAAGTCAAACTAATTGATGTCGCTTAACTTCAGTGCCAGTTCAAATCTTTAGAAAGAAGAATTTAGGAGTTCAAGTTTATATCATGAAAAATTGTGTCCAATTACCAGGATATTTATCTGTTAACATCAATCTGATGGTTTCATTATTCTTGTTAATAATAATACTGATTGATTTTTTTGGCACATCCCACTGCTGCCATATGTGACCAAGTGAAGCTACACTAGGTGGGTTAAAAGTGTCCTTATTATTCTGTCAGTAACCAGTGATTAAACAGAGGCACAAAAGGATAACTGATGTTTTTTCACCAACTAGAAATGCCGTCCAGTCAAACAGTGGGAGCAAAATAAGACTGGTAAACTATTACGAAAACCTTTTTATTCTGTTCCCCCAAATAAAAGTACTTTTGGGGCTGAAGCTTGAAAGTCTGTCCTCAGACTTTGGAAGTGAGTTGGTGCTTGTTAAAAGCACCGCAGGCAGCTTCATTATAAAAGCAAGTTAGTACATGTGAGGCCCAGCCATTAGTTTCACCAGAAGATGAATGAGCCTATTGATCTCTTTGAACCTAAAGGTTGTTATTACAGATACTAATTGTCTTCTGGTGCCCTGTTTCATACTTGCCAGTTCTGCTGTCACCACTTGCCGCACATCCTTGGAAATCTCGCACACAGAAAATGATTCACTCAGCCCGTCAGCAGTGTTTCTCAGAGGGGCCTGTTCTGCCGGAACTGATGGTTTAAAGGTGGTTGTGACGTTACTTCCAGACTGGTTTCCCCCCCCTTCTTTCTCTTTGTGCAGTGCATTAGGTGGAATCCTTTCAAACAAGACAAAGCAACAAAACGCACTGTATGAGGGTCCCACTAGCATCTTGTGGCAGGGCTGTCCCTACTATTCATTACATGGCTCGGATGGCATTGCAATCTTACGGCAGAGAGTGAGCGCGAGGCCAAGCAGATGTCTACAGTTCCTAGCAAGCTCTGTTCGGGACACAGGCAAGCATTCGGGTCCCACGGATCAGGAGTAAGCATAATAGGTTCCGCTGGAGAATTGTGTCCAGTTCTGGGCACCACATTTCAGGAAAGAGGTGGAAAAACTGGAGAAGGTCCAGAGAAGAGCAACAAGAATGGTTCAAGGTCTAGAAAACATGAGCTGTGAGGGAAGACTGGAAGAACTGGGCTTGTTTAGTTGGGAAAGGAGAAGACTGAGGGGGGACATGAGAGCAGCTTTCAAGTACCTAAAAGGGTGTCACAAGGAGGAAGGAGAAAAACTGTTCTCCTGGGCCTCTGAGGGTAGAACAAGCAGCAATGGGCTCAAATTGCAGCAGGGGAGGTTTAGACAGGAAGTGTTTCCCAAAGTCCAAAGTGTCAGGGTGATCTGGGACTGCTGGCGGGGGTGGGACCTGCTTGAGAGTGCTGGTGACTGGGAGCTACTCAGGTAAGCATCCCCCAGCCAGAGCCTGCCTCTGGCACCCCAGCTCTTCCCTCCTTCTTCCCCGACCCCGACCCTGCTCCCTCCTAAACCCTCCCCCGGGCCAGAATCCTCTCCTGCACTCACACCCCCTCCTGGATCCTGCACCCCAATCCCCTGCCCAAACCAAACTCTCTATATCCTCCTCCCTCCTGCCCCAGGTCACAACACCCAACCCTCTATATCACAACCAAACCCTCTATATCCTTCTCCCTCCTGCCCCAGGTCACAACATGCCCCCCCCTCCCCAGACCTTCTGCCCCCTCCTACACTCCTGCCCCAGGCCAAAATCCTCTCCTGGACCCCTACCCTCTCACAGACCCTGCACCGCAATCCCCTGCCCCAAATTACAGCCGCCTCCTTCACCCCAGCCCAGTCCCCACACTTCCTCCATAGAAACGGGCAACCCTAGACCACTTACCAAAATCTTGGCATGGCCCCCCTCACCAAAAATTATTGCCCACCCCTGGTCTAGATGAAGTGGCGACCTTACCTTTCAGGTCGTGTTAGTGTCTCCAAGCAAACCAACCCAACAGCAAAATAGGAGCATCACCAAATAACTGGCAGGATAAACAAAAATGACTCCCCTGGCCAAAAATAAATAAATTCAGCCATCAGTGTCTTACTCAAAAGGGTTCCCACAATGATCTAGGAGAGTTTAATGATTTTATGAGCCATTCAGATGCTATTGGAAGCTCTTCTTTTGAAGAGAAATATAATTCCCCTAAGACTTCCTCTAATGTCACTGGCAGCCTTCCAACAGTTAGTCTTTCATTGTCTACTTAGAAGGTCTGCTCTTTGAGGGACCCGCTGGATAGCATATATTTTTACCATGCCTAACAGAATGGGCCATGGGCCTCTAGATGCACCACAATATACAAAAAATAAATGATGGTCACTTACCATATCATGCCTAGTTATTGCAAAGGAAAGGCAGGCAGAACGAAAAGTGCCAATGCTTCATTGCAGATTATTATTATGCATTTCCCTAAGGGGGTGGGGAAGCACTGGAATAGGTTCCCTAGAGAGGTGGTGGAATCTCCAACCCTAGAGGTGTTTAAGTGCCAGCTTGACAAAGCCCTGGCTGGGATGATTGGGTTGGGGTTGGTCCTGCTTTGGGCAGGGGGTTGTACTCGATAACTCTACCCCTGGGATTCTGTAATTCTACGATTAACACACATCTCTTGGGGCTACGTCTAGACTGCAGGCTTTTTGCACAAGAAGCTTTTATCGGAAGAGATCTTCCGCAAAAACTTCTTGTGCAAGTGCTCGACCACACTGCAAAAGCACATCGAAAAAGCGATGCGCTTTTGCAAAAGAGCGTCCAGACTGCATGGACGCTCTCTCGAAAGTAAGCCCTGGTTGCTATGCACAGAATGGCCACCAGGGCACTTGTGCTTTTTCCTCTTCCCTCTTCTTGCACAAAAAACCCCTCTTCCCGGTCCTCACATGCCTTTTTGCTCAAGAACTCTTGTGCAAAGAGGTGTTATTCCTCATAGAAAGAGGAATACCAATTGTGCAAAAACCCCTCTGTTCTTTCGATTCTCTTGTGCAAAAATGCGCTTGAGGTGTGGACACTCTGCGAGTTTTTCGGAAAAACCGCTGTTTTTCTGCAAAAACTCTGTAGTGTAGACATAGCCTTGAGTGACCCATTTGTACTCCCCAAAGCAGCACCACAAATCCCCTCTGCTTTTGATGGGAGAGACAGGAGATGCCGACCGTACCAGGTGATCACCATGGAGGGCGTGTAGTGTCGGGAAAGAAGCAGAAACTTCAGAGGTTCTGCGAGGTCACTCCGAAGGTAGAGCCAATAGCAGCTCCAGAATCCCAGTCTAGGTCACACTTCACCTGTGAGCGTTCCTGGGGACCACCCTGCGGTCATGGGGTCAATCAAACATTCCACCGGAGCCTGGCCGTACGTCGGCGCTGTGGTTTCAAACACCCAGGGCAAGGCTCGAAGCCCAGGTCCGCAGACTCCGGCCTGCAAATAGGAACACGAGAGCACTAGTCCGTGACTCTTGCGTTCCCCTCTTCTAGCAATGATGGGCTCTCCTGCAGAGACAGGCAGTCGCCACCGTACGCACCCTCGTGCCTGGATTCCCTAAATGGTGTGTGTTCCTGCCTCCCTAAATATTTCAGATGGGATGTAGGTTGAGTCCAAATGGCACCAAAACCCTGTGGACCGGTGAATAATAAATAAAAGCCTTCTGCCTTGGTGAGCAGCACACGTCCGTGCTGACTGCACGGCACGCTGGGCATTCAAAGGGAGCATATGTCTTTGCAGCCGAGAAGCCTTAGCTTCACTGCCGTCTCCAAGGAAGTCCTGCTGTGCGTGCCTGTCAATTAGATCACCAGCCGCCCTCCTGAAGGCACCTGGAGCCGCAGCGCTGCCTCTGAACTGGAACGGCATTTATCTTGCTTGTTTTGGCCACCTCTGCATTGGGATGACTCCTTTGAGGCTGGATCCTTCTCCGACACTCGCCAACCTCTTCTTGGCTTCAGCCACAGCTGGCTCAGCCCTCCCCCCTCCTCGGTATTTAGTAGTCTCCCCCCTTTCTCTAACGCTAAATATGTCACTTCTCCGCTATTCCCCAGGCTTGCTCCCATTTCAGAACAAGGACACCGATGCCGTGAATGCCTTTCTGCAGGGAGTTACCTGGTCAGTGTCTCTGGCCTGTTTTGTACAGCAGAACCACAGTGGGGTCTTCTGGCAATCAAATCGATGACTCCTGTCAATAAAAGCCCTTTTATTTGACAGGTTCTCAGGGACTTTTCTCCCACAACGGCTCTTGGAAACAATTTTCCTACTGCAATGGGCAAGAGGGCAGCCTCTCGCTCTTAACTCTCATATTTGGCACTCCCCTGCACACATAAGAACATACGACATGTTGAAGTGGTTTTATAAATGGCTTCCGATGGACTCCTTTCCTATTAAAACATCACAGTGAGCAAACAGTATTCCAGGAGCAGGCTGATTATGCCATAATGATTTTCCCCACCATTATTTAAAACTTTAATCAACTGTAAAATAGATTTAATAAATCAAGCGGATTGAAACACTGTCAGGAGATGCATTACAGCCGCATAATTCAGAGGTTCTTTCCTATCTGCTCAACTTAGTTCTTTTTTGGGCGGGGGTTGTGAAATTTGAAGCTTAAAACTCTGTTTCCCTGTCATAAATCTGGCAATGAAAGTAACTAAGGGCCAGATTCAGAGACCGCCTCTTCATGCTGCGTCATAGGTGCTGGAATTAGGAGCGCTGGGGCTCTTGCCGTGCTCCCCAGCTTAACGGGGTTTCCATGAAATACAGGGTTTCCAGTTGGGTTCAAGAACTCTCAGCACCCCACTGTAAAAATTAGCCCCGTGCCCTTGTGTGGAGCGGTGAACATTTGGCTCGTTGAAGTCAATGGGATCACTCCTGCAATCACAGAGTGGCAGTGGAAGTGTGAGTGTGAAGAGGTAAGCAGGCCCATGGAATACCGTGTGGTCATTTTCTGTTTATTTTCTTGTGGCGCTTTACCCCCATTGGCGGTGAATTATAAGGGCCCATGGCAACCTAGTTCCACCAATATAAGAACATAAGAACAGCCAGAATCAGCCAGACCAAAGGTCCATCGAACCCAGTGTCCTATCTGCCGACAGTGGCCAATACCATATGCCCCAGAGGGAATGAACAGAACAGGGAATCACCAAGTGATCCCTCTCCTGTCACCCGTTCTTAACTTCTGACAAACAGAGGCCATGGACACCATCCCTACCCATCCTGGCTAATAGCCATTGAGGGACCCTAACTTCCATGAATTTAATCTAACTCTTTTTGGAATCCTGTTAAAGTCCCGATCTTCACAACATCCTCTGGCAAGGAGTTCCACAGGTTGACTGGGTGCTGAATGAAGAAATATGTAGGTATACAGACCCAGCTCCACCAGTGTGTGGGTTTCTAACCATCTGGTCCATAGGAAAGACCAGGGCAATTGCTCTGGGCCCCACATTTTGGGGGGGGCCTGTGCTTCAGGGGCAAGAGGGGTCCGTGGGAGCCAGCAGGGGGACTCATAGCAGCAGCAGTGAGTAACCCAGCCCCAGCTTGCCCCTCCCTGCCTCTTTTCACCCCAGCTGCACCTCCCCATTGCCTATTCCCACCCTTCTGCACACCCTTCCTGCCCCTATTCCACCCCTTCCCCGAATCCCCCGACCTCTTTCTGGCTTCTGCCCCTTTCCATGAGCAGTGCCAGAACCCAGCAGGGTGGGCAGGGTACAGCAGGGCAGGCTGAAGTTGGGGTAAGCGGGGGGCCTGGAGCCGGCAGGAATGAATGACCCATGTCCCGCTTAATTGCAGGGCCCTTGAAAGTGCCAGGCCTGGTGCTTTTCCCTCCTATTTTTTTAAGGGCACCACCAAACCTTACACAAACCCGGCACCCACGTCAACCACATGTACTGAAAAATGTTAGCCGCCCTTTCTCATTAGGCCCTCCCAGCCATCAATAAGGGCTTTGTGGTACAATTAAATCTGTTTGGATAATTTGGGAAGGACTGCATCAATTATTTATGTTTTCTCTCGACGAGACGCTACGAGCAGTCAATTTCCTGCTGAAACTTTAATACATTTCTAATAGGTCGTTTATGCAGGTTTTGATGACACACTAAATCATGCAGTATTTAACTGTGGCAGAGATCCGTTCAGTTCTGCCGTGGCTAGTAAAATCACCCTGTTTGTTCGCATATTCTCAAAACCGAGACTCAGTAAATGAAGCAGGGGAGGGGAGGAGATTAAGGGACCTCACTTGTTCCCTTTGACGGCCTTAGGGAATTTCCTCTGGACTTGGCTCCATTTTTAGATCGCCGGTTTGAGACACTTGAAAAACGCCAGATTTTCACAACGTTCTGAGCACCCACTTGTTGGCAATCCGGCTCTCTTAACTCCTCTCAGGCTGAGCACCCAAAATCGCAAGCCAGTTCTGAAAAAAATCTCGTCCGTGTTGCTTCTCGAATCCTGCAGTATGTTCATTGCCTTCAGCTGCCACTGGCCTGAAGGGAAGCTGAAGCCTGATCCAGGTCCCATTGCGTTGGTGCCTTCAGAGTTCTTGCTCGTGTCGTCTCAAGATGGAGCCTTTCCTTTGGGTGCCTCTTGGACAGAAATACCCACTGGGGCAAAGCCAAGCACAAGCTCCCTACAACAGCCAGCCAAGTTGAGGAAACATCATGCTGCTTCTTGGCTGAAGGGGCCAGCGTCCTTAAGAACATAAGAACGGCCATACTGGGTCAAAGTCCATCTAGCCCAGTATCCTGTCTGCCCACAGTGGCCAGCACCAGATGCCCCAGAGGGAGGAAACACAACAGGGAACCCTCATGTGAGCCCGCCCCTGTCACCTAGTTCCAGAGAAACAGAGGCTAGGGACACCATTCCTACCCAGCCTGGCTAATAGCCACCTATGGACCTACCCTCCATGAATTTGTCTAGCTCTTTTTTGAACCCTGTTAAAGTCCTAGTCTTCACCACCTCCTGTACTTGCCTTGGCGGGAGTCAATGATTGTCTCATATTTTGTGTCCAGCTGTCCTAGCTAAAATGGGAATTCGAATCAGACCCTCAAAGGTACTGAGGTACCTAAAGTGTCTGGAGCAGAACACAACAGGGAGCTGGACTACGTGCAGAGGCACAGTGGCGTTAAGCCACCCGCAAAGCGCCTGCTGATGGCACGCGAGCTCCTCACACTCACCTATCCCCTCCTTTCACCTCAGCACTTTGTCCTTTCAGCCGAGGGAGCCCAAAAGGAAACCTCCGTCGGCCCTCGCCAGCGACCTTTTCACACCCTCCTCTGAGTGACTGCACCGAGAGAGTCTCTAATTATTCATTCATTCAGGTTCCTCTTATTCTCAATCACTGGATTTCTGAGAATTGTTGGCTACATTTCCAGGCACAATAACTATAAATACTGCATGATACGGTACGGACGTCAAAATTCCATTTGAAGCTTTGAGACACATTTGATGTGAAATGTGACCCTGTTATGCCACCATAATTTTCAGAGGCGAAGGCTGTTCTACATATTACCTCTCAGAGTTCTCACAATCGGTGGCCCTTGTCCAGTTTGGGTGCCTCTTCCCAGCCGAAGCTCCAATGATGGGTTTTGACAGGACGGGCAGTGGGACCTAGTGGGCAGAACACTGGACTGGAAATCAGGTGATGAGGGGTCTGTTCCTCACAGAATCCCTGGCCTGGTTGGAAAAGTCTCTTCCCTGCTCTGTGCCTCGGTTTCCCTATCTCTGCAAATGGGGAGGAAATGATACAGCTCTCCTTTGTAAAGCTCTTTGAGATCAATGGATGAAAAGCACCATAAAAGAAAGGCGGTAATTGTTTCTTTATATGTTTAAAAAGTAGAAGGGTCAGGAAATTAGCTGCACCAAAGAGTGGAAGCGCATACTGGATACCCAGACAATTGTGAGATTATGAAGGGGTTAGTAATGCCAAGCACGTGACTGATCACAAGCCACTTGCACCTGCGGTACACAGCCAAGGAGTGCTGCAGGGGCAACACGGCCTCGTGGGTAGGGAACCACACCTCAAGTCAGGAGACCCACGGTCTCTTCCTGGTTTTCTATTCGTGACTTGTCCTGTGACCTGGGGCAAGCCACTGCCTCTATTTCTGGTATGTCTGCCTGCTTTTGAGAGCCTAAAATCCGAATGAGACGGTTTCTCATACCACTGGGCCCACAGGTGCTACTGTCATCTTTATACTAAAATAGTCACAGGTGACAGTTCAGCAGCTCTGAATCCCAAGAGAGCCTGGATTAGCAGACAGCACAAAACAGAAGCGAGCCAGTCGGACGAGTGCAGGGTCTAGGAAGAAAAAGGCACTGCATTATGGGGAAGTGGAATACTCCTTCCTGGCTTCGAATTATACATGGACACAGTCCTGTGCCGCTCCTTGTGCTATGGCAAAAAAAGGACTCCAGTCCACTCAGTCACGAGCCCAGCTGCATTGTTAGAGCTTTTATTATACTGTTGCCTAATTTTAAACTTTCCTATTCACATTTTACATGGGACTCAAGCACTGTTTACAAAGTCAGCAACCTCAAAAGGAGCTCCATGAAAGGTGAAGAGAAAAGTAAGTTTGTTTGGAGCTGAATACTAAAACTACCCAACCCCAGGGTTTGGAGTCTGATACAAAAGATGGCCAGCCAAAGTTGCGGGGGTCAAAAGATTGCAGAAAGCGGATGACCAGAAACCGTCAGGCTTAGCGTGGGAATGAATATTTACTTCTGTCTTCTCGGCGAGTTGATCCATCTGAAATATGCTTTCTAGGTTAACTCAGAAAAAGAGATCTCTGTCATTTTTAAACTAACCTAATAAAACCCTCTTCCTCTTTTGAAGGCGTCATTAACATGCATTATACAGTACCCATTTTCAACACAGGAGTGGCACTGACATTTTTAGATTTTGAGGATTCTGAATGTCAAACTCCGAAAGCAGCGAAAACCCCACTGCGATGATTTTTTGGAGAATGTTCTTTAAAAAGAAAAGAAAAACAAGAGAGAGAGAGAGAGAGCGACTGACAGGAATGTTGATAAAGCAGCCAGCTCTTCAGAGAGGAAAAGAGAGCAGGAAGGATAGCGAAAGGGAGTCTCTTTAAAAGGGCTTGAAAGCCATACAGCCCATTACAGTCTCTCCCTGGTGAATTTCTGTTGAGCTAATCTCATTCTGCCTGAGTCAGGTAAACTAAAAGTGTGAAACTTTCAAGTGGATCAGAAGCTGGAAAATCAGAAAGACATTGCTCACCTTAAGGTCTTATTTGCCAGACCTTTACATGCCCCTTTGTACTAAAAGAGCAGCGTTAGGTCAGAGCATGTATAGTTCGCCGCAAATCACAACCATTCGCCCTCCTTTTTAGGAGCACTGAATCAAGCTGATGCAAATTCTTTTAACATGCTTTGGATGCTGCCACAAGTCCTGGTCACCTGTGTAGCTGGCATTCCAAACACACACCTCACACAAAGAATACAAGCACAGCCAGTGCTGCCAATATCAGAGTGCTGACGCTTTTGGTTTCAACGTGGTTTTACCCACTCCTGATTTGAGCAAAATCTCCCATTGACTTACTTGAAAGTTTTTACCTAGTCGGGACTGAATAAGGACTTCAAGACAGATTTTTAAATTGCAGAGTCACCTGACTCCTAGATGGTTAGGCACTTCTGAAACTATCACTAGACCCTTGGCTGCATTTTTGGACCTCTAAATATCCTTAAAATCTGGCCCGTTTGGAGTGAATATCAAACATGTGTCCAGGAAACACAGAGTTACGCAAGCTGAGTATCTTGCTCACTAGGTTTTAAAGCAATATTGGAAGGGTTATGCACTCTGCAGTTGAGATATAGAAATGGAGGGAAAAAATGGAGAGTAAACAAGACTGTGCCCACATTTGTTTGAAAAAAAGAAGCCAAAAGATCAAACACATGTAGGTTAAAAAAAAATCACTGCAACAGTCTTCTATTTTTCCCTCCCCTTACAGCAGCTATTGCTAATACAAGAAGAAATAACAAGGACCAAAATCTTTCCCCTTCACTCACTCATGTTCCACGCATCTGAGGAAGTGCGCTGTGCCCACAAAAGCTCATGATACTATCTATACAGTTTTGTTTAGTCTCTAAGGTGCTACAGGGCTACTCGATTTTTTTTAAAGCTACAGACGAACAAAGTTATCCCTCTGGGACTCTTAATCACGTTCCAGTGGTGCTCTGTTATTTAATATTTGGGATCTACCAAGCCACTTCCAGTGATTCTTTGTAATACTGACCGCCACGGGGTGAAGGGTGAGTGGGAACCACACTTTGGTGGAATTAAGCTTTCTCTGCCATGGTCTAGAACCATCTTTGTACAGGCCTGAAAGACAGGAAGCCGTAAGAAGGGGAACAGGAAGAAGGCAATTTTTGAGGCTTCGCAGCTCTCATAAAAGGCCAAATCTCCTGACTGACAGTTCAATGTAAAGATCTAGAAGCTCCACCTCAGATCATTCAAATGCCCGGTCGCATTGCCAGAGGGGCATCAGTCCCCGCTGCTCTATGGTAGAAACTTAGGCTATGGCTATGTTACAGAGCTTCCAGCTGCACTGCGGTACCACTGCTAGCAAGACACTCTACGCTGAAGGGAGAGAACTCTTCTGTTGACTTCATTACCTCAGGCCTTGCCAGCACCGGTAGCCGTATCAGCAGGAGTCATGCTCCACAAGTCCCATGTCATTCACCAGTTCATTGACTCCGCCCTCCCTGGCTGATGAGGCGAAGAAGGGGACTTTTGGTAAGGATGAGGAAACCCACCCCCCTGGACTCACTTCAGGTAAGAATCCATCCCCATTCCCTTTACAGTGGCTACTGGAATTCCCAGACACTCCTAGGACCTACCCAGTCTTCCAGCTACAGAAGCCCACTAGCCAGAAAGGCTCCTCCATTCAGAGGTGAACCATGATGGTGTAACTTTCTCTGGCCAACTGGCAGCAGGGTAATATTCCCTCCAAGACACTATTCCGTCTCCCATCTCTTGAGCCTGAGGAAAGGCCTTGCGCAGTTTTGTGAAGAAGGGTTCCTCCCGGGTGTTATCGGTCATGTAGTAGAGGACAGAACAACGGAAATGCTGTTTTCTGCAATGCTACAGATAGCAGCCTGCACTGAATTCCCAAATGGGAATCCTTGCTGCAGGTAGATATCGGGCATCTGCCAAGGGCTTCAAGAATAACACCTTTTAAGGTGGTTTCTCTTACCTTGTTACATGATAGAGTAGGAGCCATGGTGCCTTGGTATCACAGCCGTAACGTGCAAATCCCAAGGAAAGAAGAAATATGAATGTGCTGCAAATACAATGGGATTTCTAGCACACACCCAACTACCCATAGGCATCCTCTCTAGTATGTACCATCATTCCAGCTGAGCTTTTTCCATGTTAAATTAGTATCTTGTAGCATGACCTCAGCCAACCAAGAAAAAGTCTATTCTACAATTTCCAGAAGAAGTACCCAGTACTGGCCTAACTCCGCTCCCACTCAAGGCAATTAAGGCATGTCTATACGAGAAGATTGATGCTCTGGAGGTCAATCTTTTGGCATTTGATTTAGCGGGTCTAGTATAGAACCATAAATCAAACACTGAGGGCAGCCCACACCGGCAGCTGGTACTCCTCCTTCTCTGAGGAGTCAGAGAAGCAGATGGGAGCATGTGCTCCCATCGGCCTCCCACTGTGTGGATGCCGCCATGACTTGGCTTCATTTGCACAGTTGGAGTTGTGTACCTTAAGCCGAACTTCCTGGGCAAGTATAGGCCAGGTCTTAATGACCAGATTTAGAACAGCGCAGAGAACTTCTGAAAAATTCAGCTTCCGTCTCACTAGACTATTTTCATCAACCATCATGTAGAACTTGTCAAAAATAAATTAAAAATATTTCATGACAAAAAAAGCAGATACACAATTTTCTGCTGCACTTTCTTCCAGTAGGAAGAAGCATTAACATAGAACTACAGGATTTCTGTTTCCAGATTATTTCAATACATTGACATTTTGGTCCATTACAAATATTTGTTTTCTGTAAAGAAATGTAAGAGAGGTATGTAAAAGAGCTTTCTATGAAGTCTCCTTCTTTTCCTTGTAGTATTTGGGTATATCTGACACTAATGACAACTCAGTTTATTAAGGTTAATGGTAAACGATTGGAGACAGGGATTAATTTATTGCTTAAGAGTACACAGTAATTATTACTGATGTTAAGGAGGATATTTAATCATTAACATGCTCCTAGAGCATTATTACTGGTGACATAGGGTACCAAATTACCAGATCTGTGTCTCAGGACTCATTAACATCATGGTTACCATTTTTTTTTATTCTGTATTTGGGGTTTTTCCTTTTTTTTATTTTATTTTATTTTATTTTTATTTTTACTGGTGAGTATTTGGAAATCACAAATCAACACGTATCCTAAACCTAAAAACACTCAATGGATTTGCGCTCAGGGCTTGAACATGCAAATAACCCAAAAATCTATCAGGCCCAGAGTCTTAACACAGGAGTTATAAATTGGCCCATGTGAACCCAGGCAGAATTCTGAGTGCGTGGTGAAACTCAAACCATACCGACCGGTTTCACATCATATTAGCGCCTAGAGCAGTTTTGCCAAGACTCTGGGGGATTCACCATCACTCCAGGCCTTGAAATCAGGTCAGGCACAAAACCTACCCTTGGAGCGCCTGTGTTACGCGCAAGTTCAGACTGGAGATCACAGTCAAAGCCTTTTTAAAGTAAAATGATGACTCTTTGGGACCACCCGGCAAAGCTGTAGTTACCATGTGAAACTAACTTTCCATCAGAGCAAACGGTAGATTCATACTTGGCCTACATAAACTGCCTGAATTAATCCATGTCACACCAAGTCAATCCCATTCTTTCCTTGTCTCCCCATTGGTAGCAGTGCAATAGCTACTGGCTTTTCCCCTCCTCCTGCTTCACCCCTTCCGATTGTGTGTCTGGAGTCCAGGCCCCATTATCTTCCCTTTCCGCCTTTTAAATTCATTCTAGCAGCACAGTCCAGTCTCCCTTTCACAGTGAGGTAGGGCTGGAGAGAGGCACAGAGCCAATGTATCCTACCAGCAGGGCATTTGAGGACAGCGCTTCCCAGATTCGAGGTTTCATTCTGCTACCTGGGACTGGCTGACAAAGCCGTAGCCACACCCAGTGAGTGTCCGGATCTGGCTCAGTCAGCAAAAGAGAGATCTGCCCAGTTAAAGGGGCCCTTTGAAGAATCAAGACAGTAGCCACAGATGGCACATAAAAATCCAAACACCGCTCCATTGTTTGGAAGCTTTGATGGGTCCCACAGTTCCGTGAGCAGCACAGGCTGCGTGATGTCATTGTGACGTCATTGTGAAGTCATTTACTCAGCAGTGTGCGGCATAATTCAGGCGTCTGAAACATCTCCTCCGTCAAGGGTCTCTTCTTTCTCCTTCACTCATCACATGCCAGTGCCAGCTGGTATTAAGGGACTGCTGCAGCTAGCTCCTGATGTGATCGGGAGACATTTTCTGCTCCCGCCAGCTCCAGGATCAGTGGAGTGGAAAGTAACTTAGGCTATGTCTAGACTGCTGCTTTTTTTCAGCAAAAGGTACTCAAATTGCACTCCACAATTTGCGGACCGTTTTCTGATAATTTTGTCGGGAGAGACTATCAGAGGCCTTTTGGAAGAGCCCTCCTTCCTCATGGCAAGAGGAAGACTGGGCTTCCGATAGAGTGCGCCTGCTCTTCTGCAAAAAATGTCGGAAGAGCAGACACGTTCCCTGAACGCAGTGGAGTTTTTCCAGGATACCTCCGGTATCCCGGAAAAACTCCATAGTCTAGACATAGCCTTGTAGAGGCCTGTCTTTCCCCCATTGCTCTGGCAAGCACAAACACATTGTAGCTGAGAATTTCATTTGAAACATCAAAGGCATCCCGATCCTGCAAACACTTACACACGAGTTTAGCTTGACATGTTAACTATACTCACTAGAGTCAAGAGGATTACACCTTTGTACAAAATGACTCACGTGTGCTAAGTATTTGCAAGATCAGGACCTTTTGTTTCTAAAAGAGGGTGCTCTACAAGAATAGAAAGAGGTGTGTGTTTTTTCTTCTCATTAATATATTGAGCACGAGCACATAAATTTCATAGCTTGGATTGACCTGTCCTTGTAGTGTAGACCTGACCTTTGAGTTACATTCATAGCATAACTCAAATGGACATATCTTAGATCTATTTACCATAGAGTCCACACTGCCGGTGTTGGACAGAAAAAAAAAAAAACCCTCTCCTGTCGACTGTCCTTACTCATCTTATTCTCCTGGAGTAGCGGAGTTGACAGGAGAGTGATCGGCAGTCGATTTAGAGTGTCTTTACTAAATCAGAGGTTCCCAACTGCTGGTCTGTGGCTCACTGCCGGGCTGCAGACCACTTGGTGCCAGGCCACCATGGCTCTGGCGACTGGGGCCGGGGTACGCCGCTCCCGCCGCAGCTGTTGGGAGAGGCATGTCCTGCCCTGCCTCTCAGCCAACCAATGCTGAGCAGGGGCAGGGTCTCTTCCTGGCCGCAGAAGAACACGTCGCTGCACAGCAGGGGGGTTGCGTGGAGCCCAGCCCAGTAGCTTTAGAGCGGCCGCGACCCAGGCAGCAGCGCTCAGCTGGCGGCTGGGAGGCAGCGCAAGGCTTGGTGAGGGGAGCGGGGCAGGCACTGGAGGTTCCAGGGGTGGGGCTAGTGCTGGGGGCTTTGGAGGTGGGGGCTGTAAGAGGTGGGGCTGGCACTGGGGGTCTAATGGGTGGGAGGCTCTAAGAGGCGGGAAATGACACTGAGAGGACAGGGGCTTCCGGGTTGGGAGCTGGCACTGGGGGCACTGGCGGGCTCTGGTGGCTAGTAGTGGGGTGGCTATGGGGGCAGACCTGGCAGTGGGGGGGTCTGGGGCGGTTGGGTGCAGTGCTCTGGAAACAGGAGGCTGACAGTGGGGGTCTGGTGGGGGGGCTCTAAGGGGTGAGCACTGGCACGGAGGCATTTGGGATGGGGGTCCATCCCTCGGGGGCTCCTGGTGCAGGGGTCTCTGGGGTGTAGTGGAGGGGTGAGGGGCATTAGGGGTTAAGGCTGACACTGGGGAGCTCTGGGGGCTGGGTCTTTTGGCGGACTGGTCTCACTTTATTTGCACATTTGCATGTTTGTTATTTGCATAGTGAATATGCAAATATGCAAATAAAGCATTACCAGTCCGCCAAAAGTTTGTGAATGGCTTTGCCAGCCCCCGGTATAAAAGAGGTTAGGGACCACAGTTCTAAAGCAACGCTGCCGCCCCATCGTGGAGAGCAGAGAAGGCACATTTGCTCAACACCCCACAGGGCAGTACCGCCATCAGGCAGAGCCAACCCAACAGAGCTAGCGCCCGGCCAGGCCGAGTAAGTGTTACCAATTTAAACAGACAAACAAACGAACGACCCCCCATGGTCACTGCACCATCATCTGGACTTGATCTAACGAACACAATGTGGCTTGCGCGCTGTTCTCAGGGGCTGGAGCGCAGCGCCTGGGAGGGGGCTGTACACTCAGGCCCATCCACAGCAATTCTGGGGCCTAGGGCAGACCAGGCAATGCCCCCTGCCTCCCTGTGCGGGTTCCCAGCCCACTAACCCCCACTTGGACCTGCATGGGGCATATCAAATGTGCCTTTGACTCGAGAGATGCTTTTGTTTCTCCAGAGCAGAGTTACCACAGCAGCAGCCAGGGCCCCTGAGCCCTTTTTAATTGCCCTCAAGGCCCCCCATTGGCAGGCCTGCACAAAGTAATGCTAGTGAATGTCATCTCACGCTCCTCTACGTAACTCTGTTGACTTCTGGTACGTCTACACAGCAACATTATTTCAAAATAACGTAACCTGCGTCTACACAGCAGGCAGTTACTTTGAAATAATGTCAAAATACTGTCAAGCTGGAGGACTTCTTACTCCGACTCCTGTAACCCTCATTGTACGAGAAGTAATAGAAGTTGGAGGAAGAGTGCTCTGTTTTGAAATAAGAGCTGTGCAGATGCTCCCAATTTCGAAATAAGCTTTTTCAACATAAGCTACACAATTGACATAGCTCAATTTGCATAGCTTATTTTGAGTTAAGTCCTGCTTTGTAGCTACACCCCAAGTTACTCTTATTTACACCTGCAGAAGAATCTGGTTTAGTGTGGAAAGGGAAGGGGATATTAAAACATACACATCCCCAACCAATTCTTCATGTTATAATTTCAATATGAAAAGTGCATTTTATATATGTCACAAAAGAATAGCGATGAAAAACTAAGGACAAAGCTATTGTTGAAATGCATCTCATTATAAACACTGGCATCCATATGAGAAGCTGACTAGCTGTATGCTATGTAGACATAGTTGTATGAATGAAAGAATGGGATTTCAGCTCAGTTCTTCCTTAGCCCAGCTAGGTCTGCAACATCCTCAGTAGGTCTGCAGTACCTTGCAGTCATAAATCATAGAATCACAGCATTCGAGAACTGGAAGGGACCTTGAGAGGTCATCTAATCCAGTCCTCTGCCCTCATGGCAGGACCAACCATGGTCTAGACCATTCCTGGCAGGTGTCTGTCTAACCTGCTCTTGAATATCTCCAGTGATGGAGATTCCACAACCTCCCTAGGCAATTTATTCCAGTGTTTCACTGCCCTGACAACTAAGAGGTTTTTCCAAATGTCCAGCCTAAACTTCCCCTACTGCAATGTAAGCAAGTGGTCTTCTGATGCTATGCTTTCACTCATCGACACTGATAAAAATGAAATAGGTGTTTATCCAAGAAACACTAGAGAGGCAAGTAAACATTTATGGCGTATCTCAGGTCTTGTCTGCATAAAGTAGCAATGCGGACAACAAGGGTGTGATTTCTACAGTGTGCTAACGTGCTGTTCGTTAATTGGTCCACATAGACCCTGCTGGTGCATACTAAAGGTTCCCTTGTGTACTTTACCAGAATGCGGTTTGAAACAGTCCTACATTAAAATGCACTAGGGAATTACTCGTTACAGTATGTACCATTGTAGTGAGTAACTTATATAGTGCATGCTACTCATTATCACATATTCAAAGAAAGAGCACCCCTCCCCATAAAAAAAACCTGATTTTGGACATCTACTTACAACTCAAAAATGGCTAGAAATAAACCTATAAATGAAAAATAATGAAGCCTGAAAAACAGACACACTGATGCTAAAGCATTGTATGGTCAATATTACCTCTCCTTCTTGTACTGTGCTTTTCCAGTGTACGTCACAAAGGGCATGTCTCCGGAGAAGATCGATGCAACCACAGTTGATCTTCTGGAGTTTGATTTAGTGGGTTTAGTGAAGACCTGCTAAATCAAACTCAGAGGTGCCCCCATCGGTGCTGGTACTCCTGCTGCTGTCAAGGGGACAAGGAAAGCTGATGAGAGCGTTCGCTCCTCTTGACCTCCCGCTGTGTGGATGGCGATTTAAGATACATTGACTCCAGCTACGCAATGAACTTAGCTGGAGGTGCATGTCTTAAGTCGACCTTCTGCTCCAGTGTAGAGTTTTCCAGGCTGTACAATTCCCAGCTTGCACTATGAAATTCCTAAAGTGTCTAAAGCAACCCAGCCTCTGAGCACTGCTTTCTGTGCAAAGGCGAAGAGCAACATAATGGCTTGCAGTTTATAAGCAAGCACATTTATTCTGAAAGGGAAAGCACTGGAGCAGAAACTGTACACTTGCTAAAGGCTTCCCAGAGGTCACCCATCAGTGCCTCAGGGGACCAAAGGGAACTTCCTTCCCAGCAAGGTTTGGAGCCTCCATGGAGAGCTGAAAAAAGTGGAGGTGAGGCACTTAAATACCTTTGAGGATCTCAATTTAAGGACCTCATGCACAGTCAGGCAGGTCTGTGGAAGAACTCAGAGTAGCAGTCAGACATAATGCCATACACCCTGCCTTTATAAGGGTCTGGCCACCCTGCCTCCCAGTTTGAACTACAGTGTGAATAGCAGCACACACCAACATGCTACGCTGAAACTCTTCCAGGCACGCACTGCCGGCATCAACTACATGGTTCTGAAAGTACAACAATGTGTCAGAACCATGGTGTTGTGTAGGCATTGTATGACAGGCTGCAAGAATCCGAGGGTCCTGATTACAGTGAAGAATCATAGAAGTAAGAGAAGTGTCCCAAACCTCATTAGACTTATCTCGGTTGCTCGAGTTAATGCATATGAACTCACGTGCACAGCATTTCCCTGCACACCAGTGAAACTTGCACAGAAATTGACATCGAGCCTAATGTGTCTGCCCAGATCTGGCAGCCAGTGTCTTTGGCTGGCATGCAACTTGTCTTTCTTCCAATGGCAATGAAGCATTTTATTATTTAATCTCATTAATACTGAGCTCAATCAGCATCAACAGCGTGACTCTGGGAGCAAAGAAAAGTAATTGTTGATCAAATGAATATCAGAACGGCCAGACTAGGTCAGACCAAAGGTCCATCTAGCCAGTGCCCTGTCTTCTGACAGTGGCCAATGCCAGGTGCCCCAGAGGGAGTGAACAGAACAGGGAATCATCAAGTGATCCCTCTTCTGTCACCCATTTCCAGCCTTTGCCAAACAGAGACTAGGGACACCATCCCTGCCTATCCTGGCTAATAGTCATTGATGGACCTAACCTTCATGAATTTATCTAGTTCTTTTTGGAGCCCTGTTAAAGTCCAGGTCTTCACAACATCCTCTGGCGAGGAGTTCCACAGGTTGACTGTGAGCTGCGTGAAGAAATACTTCCTTTTGTTTGTTTTAAACCTGCTACCTATTAAATGGCATGCTGGAAACCCCTTCCCTCACCCCACCCACTGATTCTTCCTCCTTTGAAAAATCTGTTTCACAGGAACCTAACAAATAGGTAAAATAATAGGCAGAAGATGGCCAGAAAGTGTTTCAAACTCTTAGCCAAAATCAATGGTCCAGAAATCACACTTCTTACAATTGTAACAGAAACATCCTCGTGCAGTGAGAAACGCACAAGCACAACACAGCAGCTAGAATTGAAGCGAGAGCACAAAAATGACATATGGGGCTCTACACAACACCTACACTCTGCACAACATTAAGTTCAACAGTACAGTAGAGAAAATGTGGTTCCCAGTCCCTATTGATGTTTTCTACTGTGGAAAGTGTTTATGAAAGCCACTGTGCTACTGAAATCCAAAAGGTTTCTCTTCACTTTGCAAGGATGTAAATCAAGCACTACCATTGTGAGATGCAGTGATGACAAGGGACAGATGCCAAGCCGCACAGCTCTGCTGACTTGGGCTGGGCTGTGGTGGGTTACACCAGCTGACAAGTTGGTCTGCCATTTTCAGGAATGTCCTTTCAAAAGCAGCACCTGCCAATTCACTCCCAGACTCGCCCCATGCACACAACCTCTAAGGGCTGGTCTAGACTTATGCAGAGAGCAACACTCTGAAGATCGATCTTTTGGAGTTTGATTTAGTGGGTCTAGCAAAGAGCCACTAAATCTACCACTGATGGCACCCCCATCTGACCCCAGTATTCCACAGCATCACGAGGAGTAAGAGAAGAGAGTTTCTCCTGTCAACTTTCCACAGCAGGGTCGCCACAAAAATTTGACTTAACGTACGCAACTCCAGGTATGTGAGTAGCGTGGCTGGGTTCGACGTACCTTAAGTCAATTTTCTCCCTACGTGTAGACCTGACCTAAACCCCAATCATGCTGCTGCAGACAGGCTGGCTTGTGTCACAAGCCATAGGCAACTCCCAGATGTCTGGTACAGCATAAAGGCTACGCCAGAGAATACATCTGCCCTACCACAGTACAGAACAGGAAGGGAGCAAAGCCGTCTGAATGCTACATCTGTACCTTCACCTCCTGGATGTGCAACATAGAATCTCTGTCTTCTATACAACTAGGGGGAGTGAAATAGATTATAACTGTATCCTATCATTCAGTAGACTTTTGGCAGCGGTACTGACAGATGACAACTCATCTGCCTGCTTCTCAGAGGCACGGTACCAATAAATGTGCTGAACTGCAGGAAGTTCAACCATTTCAAAGCCTGCAGTGACTGTGATTATCCAATCTGACCCAGATAACACCCAGATCTTATGGGCTTGATGCAGGAATATCTGTTCGAGCTATAGCATATTTTTATGAAAGACATCCCGTTTTGATTTCACCACTCCGAGCAATGGCAAATCCATGGGGTCCCAAGGTAAGTTTTTCGAATGGCTAACAACCCGCACTTGGAAAATGGTGCTTTATTCTCAGATTATGTCTATCTTGTTCTTCCTTCACTGCTGAACTAGTGAGGCCCCTATGATCAGAAATCTCCTCCCCATACACGTACATACGTCGCTTTAATTGACAAAGTAGCCGGCAGCATGAGTGATCTCACCGCAGTGGCCAATATTATGACCTCCTTCCTGGATTTACACTCTAGCACCTGTCAGGGATGATCTAGATGGTGCTTGGTCCTGCTGTGAGGGTAGGGGACTGGATTCGATGACCTCTCGAGGTCCCTTCCAGTTCTAGGATTGCATGAGTCTGATTCTATGATTCGGGGCTTCACTAAGAGAAATGACAAAGGCTGTAAGAAGGCCACAAATTTTGCCAGGGGAAGTCCAAAATGCTTTACCAGACGTTTTCAACCGAGAACATTCTGCCCAGGCAGTAGCTTTGCAACGGCACCCTGCTCTAATTATTTTCACATGTCAATATTTACTGAAGTTTGCTCGTAAAATGGGCAGCTTCATATAAACGTGCATGTGTATTATTAAATGTTCTCCGTGTCCCTCGCTTAAGAATAAAGGCGATAGCATCATCCAATCAACAGCAGCAGCAAGAGCAGTTCAAGGGGAGAATTATATTTATTGTAAATTTCCAGAGGGAATTAACCAATTTCCTGCATTATGATAGAATCAGCATATTGTAGATTGAACCGGTAGATAATGTCACAGCAGAAGGGGTGCCGTCAGTTGTGTGCGCCAGCTGAATCCTAAATACAAGAGGCGTCTGTTCTTCTGTTTGCTCTGCAGTTTTCTCATCAATGTGCATGCGACCGGGCCCGGTTGCCACAGCTGCAGTGCGCATTTCAACCCAGCAGCTGGCCCAGGCCAGATGTGCCTTCACGGGGTTGGAAAACGGCCCCTCCCCCACAGCGGGCTTGTGAGGGAGAAAATTCCGGAAGGAAGCAAGACAAAGAGCAATCCAGAATGTACAATTTTACACAGATGAGAATTTCCCAGGCTGCTTAACTTGGAAAAAAAAATAACAAAAGAACCACGGTTCTTATAGGACTACAGGTTGAACCTCTCTAGTCTGGCACTCTCGGGACCTGATTCTCAACCAGAGAATTTGCCGGACCATGGAAGGTCAATATTGTCTAGCAGCAATACCCACACTGCCACTGCTTGCTGGGCTCTTAGGAGACATTTAGGGCTAAGTCAGAGCTAAATAACAGCACAGAGAACCAGGACTGGTGGCTGTAAACAAATTTATGGGATGGCAGGAAACTTGGCCACACCCATGATAAGTGGACATCCAGCTAACTGAAATCACGCCAGACCCTGGGTGTTGCTGGACTAGAGAGCGGAACCAGGATGGTTCAATATGTATTGATTTGTGATCTAATAACTAATCTGATGATTTTTACGGGGAGGGGGCACTGCCACGAATTTAACACATCAAGGCAATACCAGATCATTCTTAACAAAAGCAATTGAGGACGTTCATAGTCTTTGGAATCTGCATTCTAACTTTTCAACTATGCTGTAATTTTTAACAGGCCACCTACAATAGGCCAGAGAGTTGCTTAGAGCTCTGCACAAGTGCTATGAAAATCTATGAGGAAAACCGGGGAAACTAGCCCAACGGGAGTGAAAAGAGAGGTGTAACTTGCTCACTGGCAGGGATTCAAACCTGGGTCTCGGTGAGAGCAAGGTTTTTTTCATTGTACTGAAACGGGGATAGAACGCCCGACATTCCATTTGAAAACCACTGAGAAGAGTGGCAGGGTGGTGTAATGGTTAAAGTCCTAATTGACCACCCACTCACTTAAAATCAGGAATAAGGGACCTTTCGGAAAAGGCTTTATTTTCCGAAAGATCCCTGTCTAGACTGGCGCTTTTTTCCGGCAAAGCCCCGAGCCGGAAAAAAGCGGCAGCCATGTTCATGCAAATGGAGCGGGGAAAATTTAAATCCCCGCTGCATTTGCAATTCTGACTTGTCTCATCTGCATCCCTTTTCTGGAAAAGGGGTCCAGTGTAGACACAGCCTTACAGTTACTGACACGGAAAGTGTTGAAAAGGCCCGGTCGCTGCAGTGCAAGGCGGCGTGTGAGGGAATGCGGAGGAGCGCTACTGTTTGAAAAGGCAGCTCCAAAGGCAGCTCTGTGAGGAGGGGAAAATTCTTAGAAGCAAGCAGACAGCAAACGAAACAGAAATCCGGGCTCCCTGTCGGAGAGACAGCAAAGCCCTGGCTCTGTCAGGGAGAAAGACGAGAAGGCAAGCAGATGAGAAATAAGAGGGGGGAGGCTGACAGTCACTGGCGTAAGAGCAGCACAGCAAAACCTAGCAACAGAGATCTCTGGCGTAATTTTCTGGTGGGAAGTAAAAAGACTCTGAGGTTTTACTTAGGGAAACCAAGAACTAGCAACTTGGTACCTCAGTGAAAGGCAGAGCTACTTCCTATGCTAGGTAAAAATATCTCTGCCACAGCAACAGGCAGAACCAGACTCGGGATGCTGGAGCTTCCTGCATGAGCCTCTGCAGCCTGAGCTAAAAGCCAGCTGAGGGGTAGTCATGGCTGAAGAGCAAACTCGTTCTCTCTCTGTAAGTGGTCTAGGTGCCACCAGACGTGACAGTGAACCACAGCCGGCGTGTGTGTGTGTGGGTTACATACGTCTCTTAGCTGAGGAAGGATGTCCTGAGCTTCAGAGACATCCCAGTTGAAATCCCAGATGAGCCCCCGCTTGTAATGCCAAGAGGTGGAACCCCAAACCTGGAACCAATAGAGCTTAGTGCATGAGTCCCCATAGCTCAAGCTAAAAGCTAGCTGGCTCCCTACTAAGGCTGTGGAGTTGGGATGAATTCACACAACCCCACACCTGAGCTCTGTGTCTGGAAGAAAAGCCACGCTGGTCATAGTGAGAGGAGAAATCCAACCACGGTCTGGTTCTCCTGAACTTTGGCCCCATCACCAGCACAGGATAACCATTACCTGTCTCTCTCCTATCGGCAGAGCGCCTGCCTCGGGGCGGTGGATGTGCCCGTTCTGCCTGAGCCGTCAGAGAAGTGCCTGGGTAGGATGCAGTCTAGAGCGGCACAGATGGAATTTCAAACCTCCCCCGCTGCTCTCAGTGGGAAAGCCCTTCCATTGTTCCCAGTGACAGCTGCTCACCGCACTTTTGAAAACCTGCCCAGGAGCTGAAAAGCCCGGCAGCCTGTAGGATCAAAGATAACGTCCGCGGTTTCAGCCTTGCCTTGGGGAAAGGAGAATTGCTCCCGTCCAAGCTGTTTAAGCAACTTAAAGAGTTCACATGTCTCTCGGAGGAAGCAATACGCCTCTAAGTGCTACGTAAGCCGCCTAACCTGCCTTTTCATCCATTTTAGTGGGGAGCAAGCCCCAGCTCTAAGGCAGCACTTCTCACCAGGAGAGGATCTCATTGTGCTCTCCCACAAAGTCCTCATCATTGGCCTCATTTTACACCAGGGGAAACTGAGGCCAAGAGGTGCAGTGACTTGCTGAAGGTCAGCAGCTGATTAGTGGCTGAAGCCAGGTTAGAACCTCTGCCCTTAGACTCACAGTTAGTACTCCATCCACCAGGCAAGACAGCCTTCTGGGGCTTCAGGATCATCATGAGGTAGTGAAAAATGTTCTCTTTTTGGTACTGAGGTATAGAATTGATTTCATGGGAGGCAAATCCATTGGGGTTTTTCCTGTGGAAGAGGCAGCTTTCTCGTACAGATTGGCACGGTTATTGACACTTTGTTTAACTCAGTATCCCAGCTACCAATAGCCCATCACCCAGAATGATCTTTCAGTTCTTTCTAAACGACTGTGCGTTGTGCAAATTACCCAGCCACTCCTGAAGTACCGCGCCCTCTGGGGTGAGCACAGCACTACCCTTCTAGACCATAGCTTCAGGGTCTGCTCAAAGCAGCCCTCCAAAAGTCCAAGCGAACCCCCTTCCCCACCAAAATGCCAGAGGTTTTCAGAAACAGATCATCAGACACCTGCCGGCTCCCATCCCTCCAGCCCCATGGAGTCACAGGTTCTAGCAGTGTGGGACTTCGTGACCCCAAGAAAACAAGAAAGAGAAACTCCTTCCCACAGTCGGCAGGACTGGACAGAGAGCCAGAGCTTACAAGTGAGTAGGAGCAGTGGGCCAAGGCAGCAGAGGGTGGAAGGGACGGACAGACGGATGGAGGGAAAGTCAGGCAGTAGGCAGGTCGGTAGCCACTCCGGGAGGCCACAGTATGGGGACTCGCAGCAGGGTGGTGTGCACAGGTTCGCAAGAGTCACAGACCTGTGTTGGGGTGCCCATACGAGCTGGGGTAGGAACATGTGTAGGTCTTCCATTGTCTGTGAGTATAAGGACCTCTAGCCTATTCCACCTTTACGTTTCTGACAGCCCTAGTCAATAACGGGCTTGTTTGTGTGGACGTTCTGCTTCTTAATTCAACCTACAGGGGGTTATTTTGAAATAACACCCTGGTGTAGACCAGGGCTCAGTCAGAGATGGGCCCTGTGCTCCATGTGTGAGCATATTTTTGGGGATGCCCAATGCTAGACCCCAGTGCTTAGAGCACGGCAGTGTTTGCTTCCAAGCTCACGGCACACGGCGCTTGGGCTTTGTTGGTACCCATGGCATAACGGACAGTGTGATCCAAAGGCTGTTAACCAACGTAGGCCAGGCCTTGGCAAAACAGCAACGCGGTAGGTAGCAGCCGACCAAATCAACACTTTCCTGACCTGAGAGGTTGATACAGGCGCACCCTGAGCTCTCAACTAACGACACAAACGTGTTCCTAGCAGATGGGACAGGGCCACACCAAGCCCTGGTAAGAGAAGGAAGGGGTGACAGGAGAATGGAGGTACTAGATATTGGGATGGTAACCACAGATTGAATCTCTCTAGTCCAGCACCTTTGGAACCTGACCGGTGCCAAACCAGAGAATTTGCCAGACCACAGGAGGTCGATATTGTCTAGCAGCATGACTAACACTGCCACTGCTTGCTGGGCTCCTGGAAGACATTGCAGGGTACATTAGAGCTCAATATCAGCACAGAACCCTGAGAGTCAGGACTGGCGGCTGTAAACAACCTTTATGGGACTGCGGGAAACTTGGCCACACCCATGCTAAGTGGCCATCCGGCTAACTAAAATCACGCCGGACCACAGGTATTGCCAGACCAGGGAGTGCCGGCCTTGAGAGGTTCTTCCTGTACTAACACCTGGAGCGTAAAATATAATTTGTTTGTATCAATCTGTAAAAGGAAAAGTCACAGGAGGTGCACGTTGCCTGTGACAAGGCAACAGGTCAGCCAGCACTATACGGTGCTGTCGCCTGGGCTAGCTCCAACACAGACGTGCTAATATACCTATAATCATCGAGCTGGGGCACCGCACCGGGCTTTGCGAACATTAATCCTGGCCAAGCGCTATGGCCACGGAAACAAGACTGTGGGTTTTCCATCTGAACAACACTGAGGTCTGCTGGATCACCACCCTGCTATGGGACGGTGAATACAGGAGTGCCGAGAACTGCAGCAAAACCACCGCGCCACAGTATTGCCACGGCCTAAGGCCTAGCACCTCACAGCACTCACAGCATCCCACCTCCTGTTGGGGGGAAGGCTAAACGTGAATCTCAGCTCCATGGAAAGCCCCGGGCACAGGGCCCATCTCTGACTGAGCCCTGGTCTGCACTAGGGCGTTATTCCAAAATAACCCCCCGTAGGTCAAATTAATAATCAGAATGTCCACACAACAAAGCCCGTTATTTCAAAATAACGGGCTGGTTGTTTTGAAATCTGTTCTCCTGCTTTCCTGGGGGAGTAACACTAATTCCAAAATATTTGGAATGACTCTGGGGAGTAGTTATTTTGAAATAGCAGCACCGGAGCGTCCACACTTTGAAATAACTAATTACACCCCAATGCTTCCTGGGGCACTAAGTCAAGGTAGCGTGTCCACAATAATGGAACCTGCCTCAGATGAATTTCAAGGCTTCCTCGTAGTGAGGATACTCTATTTTGATTTTTTGCCAGGAGTTATTAAATCGTTTTAGTTATTTCAAAATAGTTTCCTAGTGTAGACATGCCCTTAGAGTTGGTAGCACCAGTGATGGAGAGGAAACATTTGGCAGAAAGCGGAATAACTAAGAGAGATGCGCTCATAGTTAAACAAATAAAAAAGGAAAGCGGCTGACTGGCAAAAACAACTCCTTCAGGGTATATCTACAGAGCAGGGCAAAAGTCAAATGAAGCTATGTAATTCAGCAATGTCAATTGCATAGCTGAAGTAGAAACACAGTAAAACCTGTGTTATCCAGCATGCCTGGGGATTAGGGCATGCCGGTAACCTAAAAATTGTGGTTATCTGAGGGGGCAGGCAGGAGCCGTGTGGGGCCTACCGGGGGGAAGGGCATGGGAGCTGTGCGGGAGCTGGGATGTGGCCTGCTGGGGGGGGCCACGAACTGCGGGCAGGGGACGGAGATGGCAGGGGCAGCCTGCCGGGGGGGGCAGGAGCTGCATGGGGGCGAGCCTGCCAGAAGTGCCAGGAGCCACGGGGGGAGCTGAGATGCTTGCTGCTTGCTTCCAGCTGCTGTTCGCCTCCCCCCCAGGTACATGCTGCGTGCTCCTCTGAGGAGCGGCCCAGCACTTAAAGGGCCAGTTTCCTTTTTTTTTTTTGCTTTTTCCAGTGTCAGAAATTTGCCAGTTTTTACAGTTTTCTGGATGCTTAAGTTCTGGATAGCACAGGTTTTACTGTAGTTTAATTCGGATTTTGACGCTGTCTACACAGCAGGAAGTTGAAGGAAGAACACTCTTTCTTCGACTTCCCTTGCTCCTCGTGAAATGAGGGTTACAGGAGTCAGGGTAAGATGTCAACATTATTTTGAAATAACAGCTTGCTATGTAGATGCGCTCTTTGTTGTTTTGAAATAACATCACTTACTCCGAAATAAGGCTGTTGTGTAGTCATATCCGCAGAGGGCATTGCATGGAAAAATCTCTCAGGACAAGCAGTGAAACTCCATTGGTTAAGACACACAAAATGGGACTGGCCCAAGCACAAAAAAGCACACAGAACAATCCTGAACTGGCATGAAGCTATTGGAGTGAGTGACCTCTATCCGTCACCTCTCATTCTATGCTTGGACTTTTTTGCAATAAGGCCACTGTGTCCCCTCTTTATCTGTCTTGTGTGTGGTCTCTTATGCTCTTTGGGAAATGCTTCTCTCTTCCTGTGTGTGGGTACAATGGGCTCGGAGCACTGTGCAATTTCTACCCATTACTGCAAGAGATCATAGATTGTGTTTGGCACCGCTAAATATCAGCTACTTACACTATTGATTTTGGCCTCTTTCCACTCAGGGGAAAATGCAGTCTGAACTATAATGTACAGTACATGTGTTCCCAAGTATTTAAAAAGAATGCAAATATGCCCACTATTGGCTTAATAAATTAGGTTTATTTTAATTGCACACTTAATCTTTTTGCAATTTTCTATCAGAAAAGAGTTCCACACTGGGAAACATTGCATAAGCATAAGTCCCAAGCTAAAAAGGCCCGAACACAATTATTGCAAGAATCTAGTAGCTAATAAGCAGGATTCCTTTGTGAATGAGAATGCTAATCCTTTTGCCCAGAACTCAGTATCAGCCTGTACAAATGAACTGTAATCAGTCCTATAACCCTCAAAGAACTCAAATGTCAGAGCGTGAGTGAAAGTCTACAACGCATGCAACTGAGAGTCCTCTAACTTGGCATCTCTCTATTTGCTCACGGGAGGGGGGGGTTAATTGGAAATGTCTCCAACACAGGAAAGATGTTTTAATCAGGCATCAATCTCCAACTTGAAAAAAAAAGTAAAACGTGGGGAGAAAAAAAAAGGCGTGTGAAACGAAATACTCCTACCTGAAAAATTCAACGAGTTAGGTCATTCACAGAGAGTTATGGAAAGATATTAATATTTCAAAAACTTTATTTTTAAATTATGTAACACCTCTTCTCAACCTCTCACTTTTTGTTATCAGCCAGCAAAATAATAAACGGTGAAAGGTGCGCACATCAGTCTCATAACAAGATAAGAGGCAAGGAGTTATGATTTTAAAGACATTAAGATTTACAACCCCCATAACTAGGTCTGTAAAAATTCAATGTCCTAGACCATTCGGCTTTGCATAGTGATAGCTGACACCTCAGAGGAAGGAAAGACAGCTCTCCAATTCACTTAGCTGTTTTAAAAAAATGCTTTAAGAGTGGGACTGCAGAGAGTTCAGTGTTGGCCTACTTCTTCTCCTGGAATGCCTATTGACGTCAATAGGAGCAGAGGTAGGCCAACGTTGAACACATGTGCGTACCCCATCCTTCATGCATGCAGCTCTCTAAACCAACAGGTAGTATTAGTTATCTGCATTTATCTAGACCCTCTCCTATCTATACCTGGCTGGAGATGACTTTTTAATGGCAGATCATTTGCAGGCAACTGGCTAGGCTTCAACAAGTCTTAGAAATGGTGGCTCTTTATTGGCATTGAGTTATAACACCAGGGAGGCAATCGACAAGGTGCACCTTTCCCTAGTGCCATGTCCCAAGGGGATCCCTGCGATGATACAGGCAGAACTCGGGGGCATAGAAGTGGCTTCACACGTAAGGAATTTCCAAGTCATACAGTGATACAGGAGAGACAGCATGACTTCTAAGATGTGCAAGAATCGTGGACTTGAGGACCTCTCATAGTATTCTATGATTCTATCTGTTAATAGATGATGATGATAGTGACCTGAAGCCAAAGAGCATCAAGCACTACTATTGTTATTTACATTATTTACGTTAATTACATAGCAGGAGTCAACATATCTTAAATCGCTGTCCACACAGCAGGAGGTTGACAGGAACAACTGTTCCCATTGGCTTCCCTTACTCCTCATGAGGATCAGCTGCCAGTTGGGGTACCCTCTGAGTTTGATTTAGTGGGTCTTCACGAGACCCAATAAATCAAACCCCGAAAGATCAACCGTGGCAGCATTGATCTTCCATGTTGTGTAGACATGGCCTAAGAGTAAAGCCAAACACTGGGGCTGCTCTCTTTTTTATGCTTTAATGCACATGTAGTAACTCTAACATCACAAGACATGCAGGCTGGAACTAGAAGGCGATTGATCTTGTGATCAACAAGAAACCAGATCAACAAGTGCCTCCTATGTGATTTAAGAACACAGCCACGTTAACTTCCAGCAAGACTTGTGGTCTTAAATAATTTAGGTCCCGCTGAAAGTCCCATCCTCGTTGGACAAAACGGTGGTAATCTACGCTGACCACTATCAGCAATTTTATATACTAAATTGCCTTGTCAAACAGTATCCAAATAAACCGGCTTTCTGGACAATGTGCTGTGAGCACTGTCATTCTGAAGGATTGATACAAACCTTCCTGTTCAATCTGTGCAACTTATCTGAGCATAAAAGTTGGTCTGAGCCAAGGAGCCAGTGCCAGGAAATCATAAATGTTTGTGAAGAAAGATAAACAGATACCCAGCGGCTGAAGTTAATCCTGGCAAGATTTGACACGTTGACACAGCAGTGAGCTGAGAACATTTTCATGCTGTTTATCTATTTTTCTCCCCATTTGAAATGCTGCTGCCACTCTGTGTGCCTATGAGCTTAATTTATTGAGATTTCTTCACCTGTGATACCAAAGCACTGACAGTTCCACTTGGAATAAATGAGCAAATGTACTAATTCAGCATGGAGAAAATTGTAAATATTGCCGCATTCTCAGGGCAACCATTATGGAAAAGCATCAAAAGGACAGGAAAAGTGAACACACTGGTGCGAGAGCAAGCCAATGTATTATTCAATTACATACCATTGGATTCACCCATTCCCCTTCGCAGCTGCTGAGCTGAACATTTGCCTTGGAGGTGCTTACACATCTGGTGAGGACGCATGCATTAAAGCAGCTGGCTGCTGTTTATTTGGGGGATCTTAACTGTGTTGTACAGGAGAGAGAAAAAATTCCAGAAGAGCCAAGCCCCGCTTTCAAAAGTCAGGTCTTGTCTACAACAGGTGAGTCAATGCAAGCAGCTGACTGTGTACAAAATGTGGTGCACTGGGCGGCAGGGCGGTATCCCAGCATGCCATGCACCCCCCTCCCAGCACAACAGTCAATGGGACGTAAGTTCCTAAGCAATTAATGCCCAGATCCTCAGAGGTGTTTAGGAACCAAACTCCCACTTCTTTCTACTGGAGTTAGGCCCACAGTTGCAAAGATATGTAGGCCTCTAAGAGACTTTTGAAAATAGGAGTTAGGCACCTAACTCACATAGGCCCTTGAAAATTGTACCTGAGCTCACTACGAACTTCAGTGTGCTCGTGGCTAAATAGGGCACTCTCAGAAATTGGGATGCTGTGAGAGGCCGAGTAGAAGACTCCATCCGGCGGAGGTGGGTCATGCAAGCTCTGCCTCTTCTGCCTAACTTTGTGTTGAGGTGGTTCTCCAAAAGCTAGTCCTGGGCCATAGAAGGGCAGCTCTGAAGCACAAGCGATGGGACAGGAGTAGCTACGCACGCACCGTGACTATGGACGTCTTTCCATAGTGTCACATGGAATGAATCAGGTTGCAAAACGTCGTGGCTGAGTGATGCCCATGTGGACTGAGCTTCTCCCTTATTTTTTCCCGCTAAATCCGGTCACTACTCGCAGCCTGGCTGAGAAGACTTAGTGAAGACTTCTCCCCATGACAAAACCCACAGGATATGTCACTCACAGTTGCTCCCAGCAGAGGATGGAGCATGACGGAGCCACATGGGGCTCGTTACTTCTACTCTGTCTGGAGTGTGAAGGAAGACTCACCACGTGACCCCTCGTTCCAGCCCTCTGGTTTGGAGGCTCTCTGATAGTTATACAGAGGAGGAGGTGGGAGGGGGTGCAAACATCTCTCTTGTTATAGAAGGCACATGGGAGGCACAGATGCCTAGGGGGAGAACAAGGGCTCTATCAGTAAACATGAGATCGAAAATGACATTTGTCAGTTTTATTTGCAGCACATAGATTTTTGTGCCTCCTTTTGGGAGCAGTAAATGAGACAAACAGTAAAAACTGCACAAAATGTGCAGCAGCAGTCAGTGCCTTTTGGCAGGTAGCGTGCGAACTGGGATGAGGTACAACCCTGTGGAACAGTCGTCTTACAGAGCAACTCAAATTGGGAAAGAGGGCTCAATGCTGATTTCACACTGGAGGCTATGGGGTTCTACCACCGACACGCACCAGCATATGACCAAATCCTACCACACAGGTCTAAGGCTTAAACCCTCCTCACTTCCTCAGGGTGTTCAATTGTTCCTCCCTTTCCTGTCACATTTCCCCTCTTCTTGGTCAACACGAGTGCAGGGCGCTCACGTAAGCCGGAGTGGGGAGGCCTCAGCTGTCCATTGTTGGGAACTCGCTCATGGAAGAGACTTCGGCAAGAAGATCCAACCAGCCAATCACAATGTTGGTTTAGTGTCTCAGCCTAGGGACTGCAGACAATGTATTTGGCGGGAGGGGTAAGATGCTTGAGGGGGAAAATCCAAACAATCAAAACAGGGCAACAGTGGAGGGATCACCTGAAGATTCCCTGTTCTGTTCTTTCCCTCTGGGGATTGGCCAATGTCAGCAGACAGGACACTGGGCGGGATGGACTTTTAATTTGGCCTAGTCTGGCCGTTCTCATGTTCTAGGTATTTTCTTTTATTACCTGTAAGTCCTATTAAAAATTATCCTGTATAAGCAAAATAAGAAGCTCAGTTTTCACAGCTGGATGCTGAGTTTAGACACCCTTCCAACCATCCTGGCTAATAAATTCATTGAGGTTAGGTCCATCAATGACTATCTAGTTTTTTAATCCACTTAAAATCCTCGTCTTCACAACATCTTCTGGCAACGAGTTCCACTGGTTAACTGTTCATTTGGTGAAATATTACCTTCTGGTTTGTTTTAAACCTGCTACTTATTAATTTCACTTGGTGACCACTAGTACTTATGTTATGGGAACAAGTAAATAACTTTTCCTTATTTACTTTCTCTACACCATCCATTATTTTATAGACCTCTATCACAGCCCTCCTTAGTTGTTTCTCGTCCATGCTGAAAAGCCCCGGTCTTATTAATGTCTCCTCATACGGCAGCCGTTCCATAGCACTTATGGCTTATGCAGCGGACCACTTTAGAATTTCAAACTTATGAAGCTCTTTAAAATACATTTTTTAAAAAACATCAAAAAGTGATTCACATATATTAGTTGAGTGCTGCTGAAATGCATAAAGAATAACCCTCATGGAGATTGGCAGCAGCCGCTCAGGTTTCTATTGTCGGCTTCAAGAAGCCACAATTTTACTGGAAGTAAACTTGAAAGGCTGGAATTAAGCTTTAGTGTTCCCCTTCACCTTCTGCACTGACATAATGAAAGCCTTTCACCTCTTTGTTCCCACGTCAGCAGGTACAGTCGATAGGGTGTTTTTGCCTTCCTAGTTATCCTTGGGAAACATTGTTACAAGCTGGATTTCATTGATACAGGCTGGCTTTTTAATAGCATTTTTCTCTTCTATTTTTCCACACTGATGCACATCTAATTTACTGATTCTTTGTTATGGGGTGGCCTGCTCTCCCTGGTTGTACTGCTAAGCGGTCAGCCCATTCTACCACCTGGCATGGTTCTGAGGGATTTCACAAGGGCCTAATAAAGATACCTATGGAGGCCTAGGCACAGAAAAAGAGAAAGACAGGTACTGTTTCTTTTAAGGCCTGGGACAAGAAGTTTATCAAAATGGGCCGAGCAAGACTTCGCCTAGTCTCCAAACAATCAGGGGTTGCGTGGGGAGAAAGTGACCAGCATAGGGGGCGGTTGTGGTTTATGTTGGGAGGTGATGTTTTGGCTTATTTATTTATCTTGATTCTTTTTAATTTTTCCAGATGTGCTACAACAGGCCTTTAATTTTATAGAGCTATTTCTCAGCCACAATGGAAACGTTAAGGCATTTGATTTCGTAGGAAAAAAATCATTTGTAATGTTGATTGAGTCTTAAAGAAAAAGATGATATTTAGTAAGTGAGGGTATGTCTACACAGCCCGGCTATTTCGGGATACTGGAAGTATCCCGAAATAGCAACCCTGCATCTTAACAAGCCGCCCATTATTTTGAAATATTTTTCAAAATAATGGGTGTGCTAATGGGTGTAACTCTCCATGAGGGTTAAGAGAGGTGTCGCAACAGCACGTTTTTTCATAATTTGGAGCTGTGTAGACATGCCAAATTTCAAAGTACGCTATTTCGAAATACGGTCAAAATAAGATACGCAGTGTGTGTAGTGCAAATTGTGTATCTTATTTCGAGTTTAGGGTGCTGTGTAGATGCACCCTAACTGAAGAGTTTAGTAATTTACTGGATTCAAACTGTAAATCATTCAATTAATCAGTAAAAATAGCATTCAATAGTAATATTTCACAACACATTTTGGAGTTTAAATTATTTTATTATAATTCTGTGTTGCCACTCAATAGTTCAATGGCAGAAGCTTCAAAGATGTTCCAGCGGACATCACAGTGGGGGAAAAATGCATCCACGCCCATGCACAGAAGGATTAAATGCTTCATTGTCACTTTTCAGAGGAAGATCAGCAAACCATTTCCGCTGCCTTTGTGAAAGCAAACAAGGAGACTCACCAAGTTGTTCAAACCAAAACAGACCCAGTCTCATTTCAATTACCTATGTAATCAAATTATAAATGAAAATCACGCAGCTTTCAAAATACCCTGAAAGTTATCCGTTAGGATACATTCTTTCTGTATAGAAGGAACTCCCACGATTATGTTTTAACTTGATTATCACTAACTGTGCCTATAATTAGATATGACTAATTCAATTTAAGGGGGAAGAAACACAATTTGAAACCAAATACTGTAAATAATTTGCTGCCTTCCAATCAGAAAATAAATTATCTCACTCAGTTATTACCAGAAGCAACTGAGTCTTAATCAGGTTTCAAGACAGAGGTTGTTTGAATTCTAGTTGGGAAATATTCCCTTAAAAACAGAGTGTAATGAACTTGCTGGTCCTTGGTGTGACAGGATGAACTAGGTCTCAAAGCCCCCTGCTGGAGGCTGTTGACCTTGCCACACCTCACTCCACGAAAAGAGCAGGAGAGAAGTCCTCCAGGCAGGCTAGAGTGGCTGCAGCAGACACAGCCAATCAGGACCGAGCGAGTCAGTATAAAGACTCTGCTGGGCCAGAGCCAGGCAGTTCCTCTTTGGAGCTGAAGCTTTGCAGACATTGGCTGAGTGGGGAGGCAGCAGTACCTTGGACAGCTCCGTGCAGAGAGCTTTTTGGGGACCAGGATTGGCTACTGAAGACTGGGCATGGGGGGTAGGAAGAGTTGCAGAACTCTGGAGAGGGTGCTGCTGGGACTTTGAAACAAAACTCTGAGGTGAGGGCAAGGATGATGCAGACCCATGGGGAGGTGGCCCAGGGAAGATAGTCATGAAACCTCCAGGATTGGCACTCAGCAGACAACTGCTATTTACAGGGTCCCTGGGACCACTACAGCATTGCTGATCACATGCACCTTAGAAAAGTAGATTTAAAAAATTAATCACATGAAGGTTCTTTTCATGTGTTCTGGTTTCTCAGCCTTTAGGAGTCATATCGTGTTTCTTCTGTACCCATGAGGACTGAAGACTTCTTTTTCAATGAAAGCTGAGAAGCACATGACCCCAGGAGCTGGGGGGTTAAGCAAAGCACCGAGTATTGCAAAACCTTGCTAAATTCATGACAGTCCTGACCCGAGGGATATGGCTAATGGGTTTTATGGAGAAAGGGGTCCAGCATGCGAGGACCAGGCTGAAGGCAGTTACCTATCGCGATTGCCTACACAGGTAGACAGACACTCACTAGCTCAAGCAGAGCTACCCACGCAGGGAGTTCCCCTCCCAGCTGCTGTGTAGACATCCCCTAGGAGTTAGCTGGGGAAGGCAGTTAGCTTGAGAGCGGGAACAAGGTGACTCAAGATAAGCTGGGCTCTGACCAAAGGAAGCAGCAGCCACCAAAAAGGGACTAGTCTATAGGTTGGAAATGGGAGTTAACTGCACAGCTATTATAAAGCACGTCTCTTCCCTTGAGTAGGAGGGCGTTCATGCAAACTATCGGTGATTTTTTTGGGTGCCTCAATTTTTGATGGACCAATTGGAGATGCCTTGAGTGGGACCCATTTTCCAAAGGCAGGTTCTCCGTGTCTGAAAATCTAGCTCCATGAGTGAGCTGCAGGTCAGCACCCCAAAAACACAGCCGCCCAACGTCACAAAATCACTTTGGAAAATATAGACGCAACCAAATCCTACGTGAGAAGGTTGTCAAGATGTTGAAAGCATTTTGGAATAAGCACATGACAGACGTGCCAAGGATCATAACTACTGCATGCCTGCGAGGAAAAATTGCTCTAGGACGTAATCCGTTTCAAGGCCCAGAAATACCGTATTAGTGCTGAGTCCTGTGAGGATGCAAAACAACTCATAAGTGGTGCCCAGCACCTACAATTCCTAGTGCCTTCCCTGTGAGATGAAGGGTCTCAGTATCCTGTGTCCTTTGGATCAGGCTCGTCAGGTCAGCTGAAATTTAGGGACCTAAAGATGCAGCTAGACCCAGAAAATCCCATTATGCATCTCTCCGCAGCCTGAAATGCCTAAAACCAAGCTCTCACTGAGGAAAAATGAATAATAAATGAAATCCTTGCCAAAAAAAAAATCTTTCAAGATGTAAAGCCTTTGCAAAGGTTCATTGCATTCAAGTGAGAACGGTTATAGATCCAAAGTGCCTTTCTGTGCTCTCTCTAATTCAGCCAATAATTCTTCCTCAGGCTCCCAGACTAGTTATTTCAAATGCACAGGTAACAGATTATGCAAATGTACGGATGATCTTCCATAAAAGTTCTCCCTCCTGCCTCGTCGAGATTCTCCCATTCGACAATTTTTTAATGAATACTTAGCCCTTCACCCAGACACACTTTATCTTCCTCTTCGGCAGGCTCTTCAATGGACCTGATTTTCTCTGCTGTGACGTTAACCTTATATTTTAATTCCATTCGCTAGATTAGCCAAACCCAACAGGGCTATCATGATTGCATTAACAGTTCTCAGATTTATATTTACACCCTCTCCCTCCCCATCAGTCCACCTGGAATGACTCCAAGGAGAGTATTAAACTGGTGCTAGCTTTCCTTATTGAAGGCACAGGCACAGCGATTTTTCATTTCCTATTATTGGGAGGAGGAGGTTGGATGTGTGGCTGGCCCATTAATCCAAGAATAACAGAAAATCATCAATTTGGACGCTCTTATGCCTCTAGCTACTTCCCTACAGCTACTCTGACCTGCTTAGATTCCCTTCCTTGGAGAGGTTAAGGCCAGGTGGGACGAGCAAATCATCTAGTGTGAAACCTGGGCAGCACAGACCTTTCACTCTCATCCAGTCACTGCCACCCCAAGGCAGCAACTAGAGCAAGACAAAACGCAACAGCCTTTAAAAGACTAACCTGTTACGGGCCGCAGGCAGAAAACAAGAGAGATGCAGGGGCACAAATGCACAAGGTCTTTACAATGGCAGGGAATGGATGGATGCACCCCTAAATATACATCCTCTTCTGGGGTGGATTAATACGTGGGTTCATAAGTTTTTCTTCACTCAGCGCACAGTCAACCTGTGGAACTCCTTGCCAGAGGATGTGGTGAAGGCTAGAACTTTAACAGGATTCAAAAAAGAGCTAGATAGATTCATGGAGTTTAGGTCCATCAATGGTTATTAGCCAGGCTGGGTAGGAATGGTGTCCTAGCCTCTGTTTGTCTGGAGGTAGGTGACAGGGGAGGGACCATGTGAGGATTCCCTGTTGTGATCCCTCCCTCTGGGGTACCTGATATCGGCAGACAGGACACTGGGCTAGATGGACCTTTGGTCTGATCCAGTCTGGCCATTCTTATGTTCTTATACCAGCCAATATGGGGGAGAGGGGACAGAAGAGTGCTGGAATGTGAGCAAACCTGAGAGAGGCACCAACAGTAGGGCTGTGGCCCTGCCCCCGGGCATCTTCTTCCCCTTGGGGCCCCATCCCCTGGCTAGACAAGAAGCCAGAACCAGGCTGCCAGAGCCACCCAGGTTGCCCGGGCTGTTGTGGGGTGTCCCAGACCCTCCAGAGTTTGTAAGATGGTGTCGCTTGTCTATCATCTGTTACTCAGGGCTGTCCTTGAGGCAGGTTTTAGCCCCTAGTGTGTCTATTAGGTAACAAAGACACATTCATACTTAGGGCCCCACCAAATTCACAATCCATTTGGGTCAATTTTATGGTCATAGGGATTTTAAAAATCCCATTTCAATAGCTGAAATAATGAAATGCCATGGTCCTGACCCAAAAAAGGAGTTGTGTTCGGGGGGGGCAGGGTCATAAGGTCCGTGTAGGTTTGTACAGCCAACTCTGGAGGTAGCACAGAAGTAAGGGTGGCAACACCACAACCCTCCTGCAACTCCTTTTTGGCTCAGGCCTCCCAGTTTGAGAAACGCTTGTCTCCCTGTAAAATGTGTGCAGTACAGGGTAATAGCACACAAAAGACCAGATTTCATGGGTGGGGACCACATTTCATAGTCTGTGATGCATTTTTCCATGGCCATGAACTTTGTCGGGTCCTATTCATACTATATACACAGAGGCAATGCAGGTGTTAGCGTGCTTGTGTTTACAACACAAGAAGCCTGTTCCTTCCCATAAGCCAATGCACCCTCCTTTTGTCCTAGCCTGCCGGCCTGGCTGTGCAAGCCACCACGCACTACGCAGGACTCACCTTCTACCAGGCGATGGGCCGCGCCCACCCGCACCTCACACAAAGGCCACAAAGCAGCCGTCGGATGGCAAACTGATGTCTCTTGTTTGAATGCAGGCCCGATGAGTCGTGGCAGCACTCTTAGTCTCTCCTTCCCCATCACTCAGTTGTATGAACAGCATCTGGCTGCTGCCCTCAATTACTTATGTGGGAACCTCTCCTTTTGACAGCATTCCCCCGGCTTAAGGGAAAGTGACTTATTGTCAGTGACAGGCCTGACCTTAAATAAAGGAACTTCCTGTCAAAGGATACTTCTGTAGCATGAGAGAGAGAGGCAAGATGGAGGAAAAGAGATGTTTGAGTAGGGGAACTGCCCACCTCTGATCCAAATTCCATTGAAATCAGTGGAATGAATCCCAAAGGTGGCAGTAGGCTGGGTCATGTTCTTACTGGCCAAGTGCCCCACAGCAGACTACTTGAAGAAAGGAATCTAGTTTTGGAAGCAAGCTGCCTAACTGCCCCTATCGCCCCTCTCCGCCCGTCTGCTCAAATCTGCCCTCCATAATCGAGTGTTTTCTGAGCGGAGTGAAGGCTGGTTTCATGGTTCTGGACAGAGGGTTCTTCTGGAGGTCCAGATGCACACTGAGGCACCATGTCGGTAACCTTTCCAGCGGGTCTCCTCGCTGACCAGTATAGGACCACTTCCATGAGTTTAGCCGACACGCCCATCCAGCACTTAGTGCCTCTGCTGTGCTGAGAAGAGAAGCCTGAGAGGGGACATGAGAGCAGTTTTCACGTACCTAAAAGGGTGTTACAAGGAGGAGGGAGAAAAATTGTTCTCCTTGGCCTCTGAGGACAGGCCAAGAAGCAATGGGCTTAAATAGCAGCAAGGGAGATTTAGGCTGGACATTGGGGAAAACTTCCTGCCTGTCAGGGTGGTTAAACACTGGAGTAAATTGCCTAGGGAGGTTGTGGAATCCCCATCACTGGAGATATTTAAGAGCAGGTTGCACAAACACCTGTCAGGGATGATCTAGATGGTGCTTGGTCCTGTCATGAGGGCAGGGGACCGGACTTGATGTCTTCTTGAGGTCTCTTCTGGTTCTAGTGTTCTGTGATTCTATGATTTCTTTGCAAGGACAACACCACCCTGCATGGATTGTCCATTGCACCGGTCAAATGTGGGCCTCTACTGCTGGAGCTGGGTCTTTCAGCTGAGGTAGAAGAGGTTCCTGCTTTAGTCTACTGCAGCCTTTTATTCTTGAACCTCTAGGCATGGCCCAGCCACCACTAGCAGGGACCAGAGAACCATGCTCAATGGGGGCGGATGTCACATGCCTGTAGAAACCGGCCACCAAATCACAAATCAAGCCCTTGCAAAGGCATTCACTCTCCTACAGAGGCGGAAACGCCATAGCAGACGCTGGTGTCCCCGTTTCTGCGCCATGACTGAAACTTAGAAATAAAAGAATGTATTGAACACAAGAACTTCTCTCTTCCCTAATCATACCAGGGGGGACTCATTCATGTCAATCAGCATGAGACAGCAACAACTTTTGGACACTACTCACCTGGACTGAATTAAAAATAAACTATTGCATGAGGCTGTGTGGTATGACGCTGGTCCCCTGAGCTCATCAGTCTCCCTAAATCTCATGCCTGCAGCAAATCAGAGTTGCATTTTTGAAAGGGAGCTAAAGAAGCTGCTGTTTTCCTATGTTCTCTGTGGTTACAGCTATAACAGTTAATCTACTGGCACCATGGCTGTAATTTTTGAGGAACTGCAATCTCTAGCCTTTAAGAATCGTCCCTGCCATTCCTGTGAGCAAGTTAACCCTGACCTAACTAAAGGTGACCGCAAAGGATAAAGACCATGATCTGGGATAATATGCAAAGCGGTAAAGACAGATGTAGGGAAATTAGTGTTATGCTTTTATAGCTCCTGTGATGATTTTCAACAGCTGATGTTGTGTTGCATTGGACGCATCATTGGTTCGTTAATAGGCGCATTCATAAATGTCTTTCTATAAAACCCTCTGAATTCAGATCACCCAGACAGAATGCTATATTTCCTTCCAGTTTCTTGGACAATAAGATCATTATTGCCTGCTCCTGGTTTTCCCATTTGATTCTGTCTTTCCTTTTCTTTCCTGGTTGCATGTGATTGCAAGCTGTCAAAGTCGATGTGTAATAACGCGCAAACTGGATTGTCAAAATATTGAAACAATTCTCTGTGTTTATCTCCTGGCTCTCTTTTTCAGAGGGTTTCCAATGAAAATGCTTCTAAATTCAGTGTTTGTGGTTAAGAGGCTGTGAGATTAGCTACAGAGCCTCAAAGTGGAATCCCGATGCTATTACATACTATGAAGCAAACATAAAAGAAATCCAGAGCTCTCTGTATTTCTGTAGCAGACATTTTACTATGTAACTTAGGAACAGGCTTTTTTCCCCCTCTCTCCCTGAGACAGTTCATTAAAAAAGCATCAGAAATTGCCTACTCTTTTTGTGATGGATTTTCCGCTCATGGAAAGTGACAAATAATGCTAGGAGCTGCTGTTTAAGTCACTTGGACGTTCGTCTGCCTGAGAAACTAACCCAATTCCCAGTTTCACAGGCAGGTTGATAAATTGCACAATGGTGAGTTATACTAAGAAGAAACGATCGCAGTACAATGGGGCTCAATGCCACAACATATTGGTTCCATCTCAGAGTCGTTTGGTATTTCTAATGGGACCCTTTCTTCCTGCGATGGGGTGTGCGTACCCCAGACTGGGCCAGAAGGGGTTAATATCTTGTGGGCATAGGAAGTCCCGCCCCTTCAGCCATACTGGGCATGCTCCAAGTGGTGGGAGACTATAAAAGGAGTGGCTCAGCTCTGTCTGGGCTGGACACTGGAAAGGAGCTCTTTCATAGACTCTGGTCATTAAGCCATGCTGCCCTGAGACCTAACAGGCTACAGCATAGACTCTGGCCACGAACACTTCATTCATACTCACTTCGTCTGGACCTTAGCAATCTGCTGCAGTCACAGTGGTTCATAGACTGGATTTTAGTCAACGCATGGATTTATGTGTATAGATTGGTTGGCATTATCCAGATAATCAGAGCGAGTGTGGGGATCAGTAACAGAGTCCTTTATGGGAATATTTTATATTCCCTTTGTTAGAATAACATTGCTCTCTGCTACTGAAATCTCCGGGACCCCGTCTTTAAATAAAAAACAGCTATTGATTCGGACTTGTATCCTGACATGAGGGAAGAGAATCTTCTGATTTTTTTTTTCCCTGTGTATCACAATTACAAGAAACACCAGGCTTGTCAATTTCCCCTGTGGTTGAAATTGACAAGCAGTAGAGTATTGAGTTGCAGTTCAAAACAGCCAGCATCACTGATGGATGAGTTATTTTTTCCCCCCGGAACTGTGCAGCTGTACTATGCCTGTCCCGTTATCCTCCCCAAATTCTTATATATAATTGGCACATTAAAATTAGGGGCAAATTACAAGCTTGCCACTGAAAGAGGTTTGAGAGCTCCCAGGTGCAATGTAAAGTCTTAGAGAAAATGTGGTGAGGTGACCAAGATATAAGGTTAGTGTTAAATCTTGCAAACTCCTGCAAAGGCACTTCCTACAAGCCACAGATGACACAGCCCATAAACAGGTGAAAATGGGATGGTTCAGTATCCATATTATGGTCATCGGTTGGTGCATCTCTCTTTAAGTTTCTATCGGTGCTTACCACAAGCTATGACACGTAAAACCGTTCAGCTATATAACCCATTGATTCAACTGTGCTCTGTAAAATGTGCTTATCTATTATTGAACAAGAATCAGTTTGACAGATAAGCAGATGAACCATGTGGCTATTCAAACAGATAAAAATAGCACACACCCATGATTCACACACTTGCCAGAGTACTCAAAGTCCAGGAGCAGGGTCCTCCTGCCTTTAGCCCTTCATCCCAGCATAGGCTGGTTGTCCTGATTTTACTGGCATTTCCAGTTCCAGTGTGGGCACATCTCATGTACCTCACGCTGCACTCGCAGTGAACAAAGCAGTTCCAGAAAATAAAACCATTCCAGGCCCATGTTCGCCTACCCAGAATGGGACCAGCTAGGCTGTTCTTGCTAGTTTCCAACTCTTTTTTTTTAGCTACACGTGGTTTGCGTAGATCAGAAATTTCTCTGAACTGAAAGCTAAATGAGGACCCTTTTGAGGCTCACGCATCACCATTCCCCACTTCCTAGGGTAGACTCACTGTTCAAACAGAAGGGACATGCTGGATTAGACCAATGGCCCAGCTAGCCCCATATCTTGTCAGATGCTTCAGGACTGATGGAACAGAACAGGGCAATTTTCAAGTGCGCCATCCCCTGTGATCCACTGTTATCCCGTCTTCCCCATGTGCTGCACAAGAGAAGGGAGACACCTTGGAGGAAAACAGGGGACTGGGTCTTAGGAGCGGTAAGTTCATATTAGTAGAGTGAAAGACGTTTGACAAGGTTAGGAGGGAAATGCAACAACCTTTCATGCAGGGAAAAACTCTGCTAGGACAACTGTATTCAAACACAGCATGGGGAGATGGCTTTCTACTTCACCTCGTTCTCCTGGCCTTCACTCACTTCTTAGCCTCCCGGGCAACAGCACTCAAACGGCAGAAGGGGATCTAAACAGTCTGTCTGTTGGGGAGGAACTACCCTGGTGCGTCCCACCAAAAGGAAAAGAAGCAAAACTCAAGTCAAATGAAGAAACTGACATTTCTGAGGCGGGCTCCGTGTTGCGGGGTTCAACACACCCCAGTGTTTTTGCTACAAACGTGTGTGCGAGTATTTTTCCCCAACCTTTGACTGAGTTTTTGGGAGACCAAAAAAAAGCCAATTACCATTTCTCCTGATGCAGGCACCTAAATCCCTTTGGGCATGTTGCCCTAAGTCATTTGCCAGAGACCAGGGAGAGGCAGGGAGGCAGCTGTGCCTGGGAGTAGGGGCAGAGTGTGAGGACACAGCTCACCCACCACTCCTTGCGCAGGGCAGCCACAGCCTCACCCTTTGGGCCTCCAACCTCAGCGTTCTCGAGGGCAGGGGACCTCCCCATGGGCCACTGCTCAGCCTCTGCAGAGGCTGCCGGCTAGTGCTGACTGCCATGGGGGCGTTTGCATGTCCGACAGTTGCTCCACCGGCCTGGGATGGAGGGGCCCAGCTCGTCAGACTCCCGTTAGCTTCCACACAGCCTCTGTCTGGGAATGATATTAGAGCTCTACAGCCCTGGGCTGGGGTGTTTTAATTAAAATAAACCTCTACGGCGGGCAATAGCTCAGACCCAAACCCACCACCTGATGTCACTAAGATGCAGGAGAGACATTCCCCTGCATCCTTGAGACACGCAAGCAGCAGCCTCACCGCAAATCCAGCACAAGGTGCCGCTTAGGCGTGACCACGGGGTAATAGGGTCATAGCGGCTAATAGTAATAATTACAGCTAATGCACAGCTCCCAAGCAGAGGCATGCCTCAATCTGTCTGCAGCCAGGGGCTGGGGCTATTCTGAGGACAAGGAAGTGAACGTGGGGAGAAAAAAAGCCCAAGACTTGTGAACATTTTCAGTGCATGAATTCTTTAGCTCACAAAAAATGCAGGAAGTTAATTTCCTGCACAATACCTCTAATAGGAAGAGAGAGAGTATGTGTGTGATCTGTCTCCTGAGTCCAACCAGGTCTTGTTCTGATTAGCATGCCCCCAGCAGACTGGATTGCAACATCCCATTGACTGAAAGGAACAGCCCTTAATAATTTTCTCACATGTGAAGACTCGAAAAGGTTTGTAGGCAAACAGCCGGGCATAAAAAAAAGAAAACAAAAGGAATCTGTGGACTTCAACAAGTGCATAAGTGTAGTCATTTATAACCTCTGTCATTTCAGATCCTTGATTGTTCCCCAGTGACCTATCACCAAGCATATCGGGTAACAAATCTATTTTTATATCCTTGCCAGAAAGAGGTCACAATGTCAACATACAGAAGCCCACACATTTAATCCAATGACCAGATGTTTGGGGCATGCAGCAAATGGAATCTTGAGCAAATTTTCATTTTGTGGCTCGGCTCGTAGCTACAATTCTTGCGTTAAATTTACTACAAATACGGCATGTCAGGAATGGTCAATAGCAGGGAACAAAATTCTGAATGGATCCCTTTTCTCGTCCCTCCCCGCGCGGGCCTGGCTGTTTTCTCAACTCACACCAAGTGAGAGTGGAGTTCCCCGCTGACTCGCCGATGCAGGTCGAGCAGTGGACATTTCAAACAGTTGACGGCAATGTACCATCCAGGTCCCGAGATGGGTACAGGCCCCACGTGAACTGCAGTAGGGGCAGACAAGACTTCAACGGTTGATTCTCTGACCAAGTTTCACAGCTGTCACAACCTGATTTTAGAAAGAGCAGAACGGGAACGCTGCATGGTTGCTGACAACATCCAGCTGTGACTGTTTATAACTTCCGTTTCTGGTTGGAGTAAGATCTTTCTGCACCCCTCGGGTGCTGCGGGTCCCACGTTCAAATCATTCCAGTGGCCCAAGCACAGATGGCTACCAAGGGAGAACCACAGGTAGGGTTATAGTCTGGCACAGTCCAGATGTTTTGCCCCGGGGGGAGCAATATGGAATCCATGCTAGGAGAGACTGGATCTTTGTGTCTTCTAGTGGCTGGCACCAGGTGAAGCACTTAAGCTTCTTTGTTCGGCATGGATATTAACAATCCCACAGATCTTTGGGAGGGTTAATTTGCCCTGGTGCTTTCCAGTGCACACTCATTCCTCTTAGGTTTGACTTTGAAGGGGAATCAATAGACAGTAACATTCTCCCATTCAGAATATTGGACTGGGCATTATTTCTTCTTTCTTCTGCTCTACTCTGCACGGATTAGGCCCCAGTTGGAGTATGTGTGTCCAGTTCTGGGCACATTTCAAGAAAGATGTGGAGAAACTGGAGAAGGTCCAGAGAAGAGCAACAAAAAAATTAAGGGTCTAGAAAACTTGAGGGAAGACTGAAAGAATTGGGCTTGGTTAATTTAGAAAAGAGAAGACTGAGAGGCGACATGATAGTGGTTTTCAAGTATCTAAAAGGATGTTACAAGGAGGATGGAGAAAAATTGTTCTCCTTGGCCTCTGAGGATAGGACAAGAAGCAATGGGCTTAAATTGCATCAAGGGAGGTTGAGGTTGGACATTAGGAAAAACTTCCTCCCTGTTAGGGTGGTCAAACACTGGAATAAATTGCCTAGGGAGGTTGTGGAATCTCCATCTCTGGAGATATTAAAGAGCAGGTTGGACAGACACCTATCAGGGATGGATCCAGATAGTGCTCGGTTCTGCCATGAGGGCAGGGGACTGGACTCGATGACCTCTCGAGGTCCCTTCCAGTTCTAGTGTTCTAGGATTCTATGATTATTGGGAGTGACTCCCCTTAAAAACTTCAGGATTTATAGAAGGAACTTGTAGGAGAATGTAAATGGCAGCTGGTCTGGATCCAGTAGTGATAGGACTGGACTGGGGACCACATGATGACTATGGTCTGTCACAAACAGCTTGCACAGCGCTATCAAACGAACACTAATGCACACACGCTGCAGGCGACATTAGCGCTGAATGCTTACGCTATACGGCCCAGCAGATGTTTACACTACTGTACAACGTGGAAGGCGCAGGGACCGGGTAATGTTTAGACTATTGCCATTAAAGGCCCCAGAGGCAAGTTACAAAGCATCTGCTTTTATTACGAAAGATTCAAACTGCACAAGGAGAAGAGCTGCAGCCAGAGAGATTAGTTCAGAGCAAATTCCCAGCAGCGAGCTCCACTGCAAAAGTCTCTCGGTGGACAAGTTGGAAGGGTTGTCCCGATAGACTGTTAAAGCTAGATGGATCAAAGCATTTTCATACCAATATTGCACTGCAGGGACCAATGTTCCAGCTCCCACCTCCACTCCGAGTAGCAGTTACCGATAGAAGTTATTTCAATGGGAAAGGTGCATGTGTCCTTCCTCACGGGCACAGGTTGCTGATTAAATGAGGTACGAGTTGTAGATTCCGGAGAAGGATTCTGTGCTTGGAGTGAGGTTTAGTCCTGTTGCTTTCTGGGACCGTCAGGAAACATTCAGAGGAAAAGACAACCTGCTGGGATCTAAACACAAACACCTGAATCTGTTTGCTGGCTTTTTCTCTGCCATACTCAGAGAGGCTCACTCCACACCAGCGTCCCCTGTAAGCTGTGTGTTTCTGCGACCACTCGGGAGAGACTGTGGGTGCTGTGCTCCTCAGCTGGGTGGCACCTCAGCTAGCTGTTTGTTTTTCATGGTGGTGCACATTCACACGTGCCTAGGTGCACATAATTTTATTCCGCACATGGATAGGGGAAAAATATGCACGTGGATGAAAAAGATGAGAGGGAACATTGTTCCAGACTATTATCTGGGCGCATGTTTTTCAAGTTACGTTTGAGTATGACGCCTCTTGGGCCTGGATTCCGTCGCCCAGAGAATTTGGCAGGGTTAGATGGGCTACAAGAGACGTTGAGAGGATGACCAAGAAAGCCGGAGAAGAAACGGGCAATGGCATGCGCTGGGGAGGGGAAGAGGCAGGAGTGGGTGGATTTAGGAGAAGAAGCGGGACTTCTGGATCCCGGAGGATGCCGATCAATGCAAGAACAGCAGCCAAGCAAATACTCAATGTCCTCATCAGCAATAAGCCCTCCCCCGCCCCACCACCACCACAGCCTGCATCACCAAGACCTGGCTGGGCACGACCAAGAGCACTGTGCTGGTCCACCTCCCCCCTCCCTCCTCCTACCAATACTAAAGAGGCTGATTGGTACCGTGTTGGTGAAATGTCCCCAACGTGCCATCCTGGGAGCCTTCAAATCAGCTGGGTCAATCAGCTGTTGGCTGTGCACAACCCAAACACTCCTCTCCTGCCCTGTCTTTCACAGAGCTCTGCTCCCGCCTGCACAACCCCACGCCCCCGGGACAGGAGCCTCAGAGCCACGGTGCAGACTGAGAACCTCCCTAGCAACAGGCCATCCCCACCCCACTGCTTGGGACCCAGGTGGATGGATTGCACCAGATTCCCAACCTGCTGCCGGACAGCAGCTCGCCACTCACGGGGTGAGGAGTCAAGGATCGGGTGAACCATTCTTTCTGAAGTCCCAGGTCTTGAATGCCCCTTTCTTCTCACCCCCATCTGCATCTTCTGGATGGTTTTTTGGTTCACTGCACTCCATAAAGACAGGTGGAGACGCGAGAGCCCACGGTGGAAAACGCACCTGATTCAAAGAGGATCAAACATGCCAAACACCTCGGCCAGAAGATCCACCCCTTCCGCGAGGTCACCAGATCCTGCCCCAGAGAGCTATCCTGGGCTGTGACCCATGTCATCAGCCCTGAAGGCCGAGCGCCGAGTGCCACGAAGTGCTGCGGCCCTGTTCAGCCGAGCTGAGCCCACGCAGTCGGGAAGACTCCTCAAAGCTGAGAGGTGCACACGCACCCTGCCCAGCCCCCGGCTTGCATCCCCAGAGTTCAGTACACTCCCTCCTCAAGACGAGCCAGTCTTGCCCAGCAGGAGACTTGAGCCAGGACGTGTGACTCCAACCCCTACCCTTCCTGGCTTGTGGAAGACATGAACGGGTGCCACTCCTGCCTGAAACAACCTAGCCTCATTCAGAGAGAGCGTGTTCCCTTCCTCCTCCCGACGCTCACTACTGACCAGCACTGCAGAAACCCACCCTGGGGGATACTGGTTTATACCGTCCTGAATTTGCCAGGGAATTTACGCAATTTCAGCTGCCCCGTTTATCCTCAAAGTGGTCGTGCGCTGCGCGGTTCCACTCACAGCACTCAGCCTTTCAAACCACTGCAGAATGCAGGATCTTTGCCATGCTCTCTGCTGGTTCGCTACAGCCACTTTGCTTTCCGGCTCCCTGCCTTATCAGGCCCTGTCTGCATTTACCGACTCTTCCCCCGTATCCCTGGCAAGAGGGAATGAATGGGCTGAGAGCGCCTGGTCCTTGAAGTGTCTGGTGGGACCAGGCAGCAAGGGGTGGGGAGCCAGAGACAAAATCCAGTTTGCCCCCAAGGAAGCTAGAAATTCAGGTGGAGAACAGCCCAGGAGCCAAAGCCCAGGGACCTAGAGATACAAGCCCCTGGAAGAGGCTACAAGTTTCTCTGAAGGAGTTTCTGAGCTGGGCGGCCTAGGCGGCACAGAGGAGCCAAGACCTGAAGTGCCAGGCGGCTCAGAGAACAGAGTGAAGCACCTCCCAGTTGACAGCAACCCCGACGGGAAATAATCTAGGCCGCAATTCACACTGGCCGGGATTATTGTTGAATCCTGAGCCACGGCTGTGTGAGCCATGGACGGAATTAAAACATTGCCACAGCTCTAGGAGACAGGGCACTGGCATTTGGTGCTCCCAGGCTGCTCGCACAACGACCTGGTTCTGGTCGTCTCGACTCTGCCCGGTTACCATAGCATCGGGAAGCCACATCCCTCCGTGCAGGGCTGGAAGGCAAGCGTCTGTTGTGTGCAGTGTGTGTCCGCCCACCCACTCTCTGCAGGGGGTTGTTTGGGCTGTTTAACTGCACCTGGAGTTGTCTTAGAGCAAGACAGTTAGCCATGTGTGGAATAAATTTTGTTATGCGCACCAAGGCATACGTGGATGTGCACCACCAACAGAGAGACACGCCTACATTTTCCAGCTCTTCCCCAGCATCCCCGGCAAGAGGGAAAGAAGCAGGCCGTGGGCAGCTGTGGGCGCTCTCCTAATCAGCCAGGCGGTGCCTGAATCTCTCCTGAGCGGGCGCCTAAGCACTCAGCTTACAGGGAGCACTGGTCATGTGTCTGGATTTGGAAGGGGACGGCCCTTAACGGTCCTTAGGTTCCTTGCAGGCTGGGCCCATCCCGTGTGGTGCACAAGTTTTCCCCTTTGGGGTTTGCCAACTTAATGGTTCCCTCCCCACAGGGTGTTCAGCTCTTTTGAAATAGTCGCCCTGGCGGAAAGCCAGAAGCAAAGAAGTTCTCTCTAGGGGTGGGCTGTCATTTGGCTTTGCCTGCCAAAATCTCCCCCGGCTGTCAGCGTTCCCGCGGCGGGGCTGGCGGGGAAGGGAGGAGGAACTGGCTCTTGGGGGAGCTAGCGACTGATCCCAGGGCTCCTTGCCCCAGAAGAGCGCTTGCTGGAAGCCTTCTCTTTAAACTCCCTGGAGTCTCTCAAGCACTTACCCGAGGCCGGTTTGCAAGGCTGGGCTATTGCACTGCGTGACAGGGCGGCTGCCCCGCACTGGCTCTTTCAGGGTTAAACCCAGCCCTGGAAGAGGGCTGCGAGGAGCCTGCAGCTGAGGCTGATACAGCTAATTAGGGCCCAGCTGGGGGCTGTGCAAATGAGGCTCTCCTGAGGGGAGCACAAACCCTCTGGCTCTGCTTCTGGCTCAGCAGGGACCTGGCTGCCAGGGAAGCTGGAGGCTTCCTGAGGCAGGGCAGTGCTGGGGAAAAGCAGGCAGAGCTGGGGTGTTCTGGCCTGACCCCACTCCCAGGTTGCGGGGAGGCAGCCAGGGCACACAAAAGCAGCAGGCCCACACTCCCTTGCCCACGGTGAGTGGCCATTTCAGGCTGCAGTGTGGCCCTGAGGGCTAGAAGATGCCTGGCAGTGGGTCACTGAGGAGGACAGGGGGTGTTGCCTGGGAGGGGAGGACCCCAAAGTGCTGGGGCACTGACTTAGGGCAGGAGCTGGACCAGCCCCACGCCTGCGCCAGGGGCTGGGACACCGACCGGCAGCGGGCACGCTGAGGCAAGGAGCTGATTCCCCGAGGGACCAGCGGGAGGCGCCGCGGCGGTGAGTACGGGTCCCTGACACGCTGTAACACAGCTGGAAAAATCAAAACCGCCTGTGGAGCATTCCCTCTCCTGTGGGCCTGGCCGAGAGCAATGCTGTGTGGGCCCACAGGCTACGGGCGGGATTTTTCTGAGAGTCGAAAACGCCTCAGATTCACGTGTCTAGAGAGCAGGGTTTTCAGCGTGCACCATGCTGGGTTGATCTGTACAGTGGGTCTGTTCTCCCAAGGCAGGGGTGGGGAACCTGTTCTGGGCCGGGGGCTGCCAAGCCACAGAAAACTCAGTCAGGGACCGCACAATTGGGAGGCAAAAAAACCCCTCACTGACAAGAGCAGAAAGACACTCCCCGCATCCCCCTCGCACACCTGAGCCTGGGCGGGCCCTGCCTAGCAGATTTTGTGTGATCCAGCCCTGCAGGAGGGCTGGCAGGGGGGGGGCTGGAGCACCAGAGCAAACTCCCCAATGTTGGGGGAACCCCCCAAGCCTCGGAGGCAGGATCCAGCCCTCAGGACTTAGTTTCCCCACCCCGGCCTAAAGCCAGCTGCTGAGCCCATGCAGAACGGGTGCAGTTGGTAGCTAAGAGAGACTACTACTGGAGCAAGAATTGGGCAATAAGCACGTTGCAGTATTACCAAGGGGCTGCTACCCTGCTCACTGGATACACCCCTCTAATCCAGGGCTCGACCCTCTTCCTGAGGTCAGGCCTGCCAGTGCCGGGAGAACAAAGGGGACCACTGCCCCCGGGCCTGGCGATTCTGCAGGGCCCAGGGCTCCTAGCTGCTACCACAGGAGCAGCAGCAGCTAAAGCCCCAAACCCTTCAAATCACTGCCGGAGTACGGTGCCGCGCTCTCCGGGCAGCCCTGAGGGCTGGCACGGCGAGTTCTGGGTGGCGCTGAGCACGCGCTGCCCCAATTCCACCAGCCTTCTCAGCCCCGCTGGGCAGGTATGCTGCACTGCCGGCCCTCCACCGGGACTCTCCGGTCCGGGAACATCTGTGGTGCAATGATGCCAGGCCAGAGAGACCCGGTTTAGAGAGGTGCCACCTGTCCCGCCCTAGGTGGTGGCGGCTATAAATGCGTGTAGTCTCCGTGTGCCTCGCAAGCATTGGCACACAGCCTCTGCGTGGCACACAGCCTCTGCGTGGCACCCCGCTTTGGTGGCCTGACTCCGCGGCAGCTGTACCAGGGACGTGCGCGCCCCTGCTCTTACAGCCCACGGCCCAGCTGAGAGGTAGCCCAGTGGCCAGAGATCCAGGTTCAATTCCCCGTGGCGCCACAGACGGGTTGAGGGGCCTCGGGCCAGTCGTGTCGCGTCAGCGCGCCTCAGGTCCCCGTCCGCACAACGGGGATCCCAGCTGAGTCAAGGCACGTGGGTGGTTTGTGGTGGCAAGTACAGTGCAGACGGAGGTGCTCAACCAACACCAGGGAAGTACCTCAGACAGGGCGGCGGGGAGGGCCCGACAGACGTGCCAAGCCCGGGGCAAAGTGGGAGGGGGTGGCAGGATGGGGTGGGGGGCAGTAGTGAGGGGGAGCCAGCCGGGAGGTTGGTGGCCAGGTCAGGGCTAGGGGCTGGTGTCAGGGGGGCCAGATATGACCTCCCCTGGTCCTGCAAAATCCCCATCTGGGACCGGACAGATCCTGAGGCTGCTGGACCAGGGAGGTCCAACCTGTATCATTGAAAGGTCGGTGCCGTTGCTTTGTATTGCCGTAGGACCTGCAAGCGCCGCTGCTGCTCCAAGAGAGGCACATTTCTGGTAGCCCAGGAGCGTGCCCAGCTCAAAGCCTGCAGCTGGAAGGCCGGTTGTTAGGCTCTTTGCTGCCAGCAGGGAGCAAGGCCGACCCCGAAGCCTTAGCACCGCTGCCAGGCCAGGCAGGGCTCCGGGTTGGGATGCCCACGAGGAGTAAACAGGGCCCTGTACCCTCTCGACTTGCGCCTTTGGCCGCAGCGTGCATGTTGCGAGAGGCTGGCACTAGTTCACTATTGCCGTGGCATTTCACAGAGGGTCACTGGCAGAAAACTCCACTCTGCAAAAGGCTGCTGAGCAGAAGCGACGCTACGTAATCTGACATTGGAGCTCAGAAAGGGAAGACATGGGAGCTTGGAGAACACTTCAACAGGCGGACACCTCTCCAGTGCCCCTGGAGACCTCCTCTAGACCCTGGGTAAGTGATTCGCTGGGGAGTTCTGCTAAGGAAGACAGGCCTCCATAAGTGCTGGAGACTTAGAGCTGCAGCTCTGAGCAAAAGCACTTTTAGTTGCCTGCATCCATGCAGCCAGAGTGCCAGCTCTGTCATTTTCTCCGCATTTCCGTGGATGGGAGCCTTTAGTGGGACTTGGCGGGGAGAGAGGGGGTGAAAGAAGAGAAAAATCTCACCTGCACTGAAACGGATGTGAGTTTGGCCACTGACTTCAACGGGGCCAGGATCTCACCCTACGTCGTCTTTTAACTCATGTCATTCTATGCGTTAATGGGCACTTTGGAGTATTTCTCTAGATGAATCCAGGATGCGTTTTTGTAGCGTTTCCAAAGTGACCTGTAATTCCTGAACAATGTTCTTCCCACCAGCTTAATGGGTCGTAACGTCATAGGCACGGAGCCAGAGTCACCGGTTTGCACGCAGTGTGCAGATGGTTCGGTCCTTTTACTGGAGGTTGGGGATTGCGACTCTGTGGCCGGCTGATTTGCAAATGGATTTTCACTCTTAAAAATCCACATTTTTTTCCTTTGCGGCTTGAAACGATGAAGCCATATGTTGCCGCATTCATATTTTACAGTGTCAGGTCCGTGTAACTTGTACTGTGCGCAACCTGTGCTTTTCAATCTGGGGTTTTGCACAGAAGCAGCCTATTCTTTGTATGAATACAATTTGGTTCCTTACTGTTTCGTTGCATGTAGCACGATGTAGTTCCTTTGAGGTCCTTGACGTGAGGTTTTACTGTTTGAAATATCCACATTCTAATACCCAGCATGTTTTCACAGAGTTAAAGCAATTCTAATGGCATTAACATAAATAAATAGAATAGGTAATGTTCCAACGTAGACTGCCTCAATGTCTCACTGCAATAGCCTCACAGTGTCAGGTTAATTATATTGCTTTTCCATTCAACGGCCATGCACTATTCATTATTGCTTTTTTTTAGTCCTGGTCTACACTAGGACTTTATTTCAAAATAACTCCCCCCCCCCGCCTTAGGTCGAATTTATAAGCAGAGTCTCCTCACGGCCAAGCCCGTTATTTTGAAATAACGGGCCACTTACTTCAAAATCGGTGGTACTGCTTTTCATCAGGAATCACACTAATTCTGAAACTGTTATTTCAAAATAGCGGCAGTGTGGACTCCCCCGGTGTTGCTATTTTGAAATAACTACTCCCCAGAGTCATAAGAACATCTGAACAACCAGACTGGGTCAGACCAAAGGTCCATCCAGCCCAGTGTCCTGCCTGCCCACAGTGGCCAATGCCAGGTGCCCCAGAGGGAGTGAACCGAACAGGCAACGATCAAGCCATCTCTCTCCTGCCATCCATCTCCACCCTCTGACAAACAGAAGCTAGGGACACCATTCCTTATCCATCCTGGCTAATAGCCATTAATGGACTTCACCTCCATGAATTTATCTAGTCCTCTTTTAAACCCTGTTATAGTCCTAGCCTTCACAACCTCCTTGGGCAAGGAGTTCCACGGGTTGATGGTGCGCAGTGTGAAGAAGAACTAATTAGCCATTCCAACTAATTACTCCCCAGTGCTTTCTGGAACTCTGTCTGAGGTATCACGTCCCTGTTAACAGAGCCTTCCTCGAACTCATTTTGAGGCTTCCCTGTAGTGAGGACGTGCTAGTTTGTTTTTGTTAAATCAGGGGTTAAGTTGAATTGAGCACTTCTGAAATAGTTTCCTAGTGTAGACATGGCCTTGGAGGGCTAAATCTGGAAAGGTGCTCAGCTTACTGGTCCCATTCCAGCAAAGCACTTTGCCACAAGCTTTGTTTCCCCATGGGAAGAACTTATCACCCATGACGAACACACAGAAAACCTTTACAGATTTCCCAAACCAACACCCTGTCATTGCTGGAGACTAATGCTGAACAGAGGACCAGACCCCTGGGTCTTCCATTCCAGATGCTGCTCCTAGATGCAGGGGCAGAACCCCAAACCGCTTCATCCTCCATCCCTCACCAGGGCAGGTCTTTTTCTTGTCAAACTGGAGGCTGCATTGCATGTACCCAGACTAATGACTCTGCCTGTCTCGCTCCTGAAGGGAACAGCGGTGTTGCTTGTCACAAGGCCCAGCCACCCTCCTAACCCTATGGTAGAATTTGGTGACACATGCCATTTGATAGTCTCCTTTCATTTGGGGGTGGTGGGAGATTACCGGGGGGGAGGTAAAACTCTCCCTGGGAGTAGCTGGGCGCTCAGATGCGGTCGCTGAGCAAAGGAAGGTATCCAGCCAAATCCCTGGCGGGTATAAAACAGTGGAACTTTATTGATTCTCTTCATTAGAGTGATGCAGACATGCACCAATGTGAAAAAAAATCCGGCTCTTGTATAACAGTTTTCATTAATAGCTCTTAAAGCTCTTCACGTCTTTAGTGCACAACAATTGTGTGACTCATCGCCACAATAAAACAGTCGCTAGTGTATTGCAGCCACTGACAATCATCTAAAACATCATAATACAGGATGGGTTAGTCTCCATATCTAAAAGACTGCCCAATGGTTTCTCAGCCTCTTTCACTGAGGGTGGGATGGTGGGGGAGGCACGCCTATCCCCTTTCCTGATTTGTCTCCCTCATCTGCCCTTCAGTTCCTTCTTTTTACTAACCCACTTAGTCCTGTAATCTTACATGATGTACAAGCAATTCCACTTGAGTTCCACAGCTGACTTTCCTTTATAGCGTGTGCTCCAAAGTGGCTAAGGTCAGGGACTAGGACAAACAATGAACACTCTGGAAAAGAAGTGACTCATTTACATCTGCGCGGATTAAAACTAAAGTTTCAGGAGGGTACAAACTCTCCTCTATGGAGCTGCAAGGTTGGCTGTTATCTCTGTTTGCGTTGCATTGTGCTATGCATTTGAATGGATGAAACTCAGACCCGGGCAAACCCACCTTTGGCACTAATACTTGGCTCAATCTGATGAAAAAAACAAACCTCCAAAGGACAAGAAAGCAAAGGATCCCAATGAATCTTTGCTTCTCTAGGACATTCACTGAAATAGATAACAAATGACCAGCTATCGCTTCAGGGCGCAGCTTAGCTAAGCCACCTTTAAAAACAAGAAGAGATTTGGTTTACATTTAGAATCCGCTGTGAGGCCTCTAGCCATCCCTGTCGGAGAACTAACAGTCACCGGCCACAAATTCAATTGCAGGCAATCACTTGATATTTTTGCTTGTCACTCGTTAAGTTTACCTAGGATTGCAAACAGCCAACTGCTCCCTAGCTAGGAAGGAGAGGTATATTTCACTCGGCCATCTCCGGACCCTCCCTTGTCAACATAGCATTTAAATTCCAGCAAAGTTAAGTGTATGCCTGAAAGCTTTGCTGAGTAGGGGTGGACCAAGCAAGAACAGAAATGTTTTGTAGGATGGGAGCGTGACTTGGTGAGATCTATAATTAAGTAGTTACTGCTGATTCTTTCATGCTATTAAGCCTGATCTTGATTTTTTTTTTTGATTTTTTTTTTTTTTTTTTTTTTTTAACGTCAAGTTTAACTTAATGCTTGAAATCTAAGATTTCTGGTACTCTCGAGAGAGACTCACTGGACTAGAAAAAAGTTTTGACTCAAATTCGGTGTTTGTACTAATACACGCTGTACGCGTATATTTCCCTCCCCCCCAATTCTCTCGCCCCGCCCTCCCTGGGGACTGCTAGACTAGACATCCGGTGAGTTTGTCTTATGATCCAGTTATTCTCCTTAAGCAATCGGCGCTTTTAAAAACCCACAGTAACTCATTCAACATCAGTTGTGCCACAAAAGCCATAGTTCGAGAAATGGATTTGCTTTGTCTTTCTTCCTTAATACCCCTCCGAGTGGGTCCTGCACTGCTCCATAAACTTTAATTGGCCAACAATTAGCCTCTACTTCCACCCCCAGCATAAGCGCTAGCCCCTAACAATAGTAGCATTCTCCCATGGAAGTCTCTTGAAAATACTGAAGGATCTCATGCATCAATAATACTTGATTGAAAACCAACAGACTTTAAACAGCTCCAAGTTTTCATGTTCCTCTGTAGGCAGGGAACAGTCTAGGAGCCATATGTATCCTGATTTATGGCCACACTGCCTAGTGATCCTGCTTATAATTATTTCGCCTTAATTCAGAGCCAGGGAAGGTCAGTGTCTGCAAGGGAGAACCGTGTGTAGCTGCTTGCATGCCTCTGCCTTGGAGCCAGACCTGTTACTGGCCACGTCTGGGGCTCAGCGTGGTCCGTGATGCCAAGACAAGCAGAAAGCTGCCTTCGCACCCCGGCTCACCAGAGGTCACGGGAGGAAAGCTAGTGCCCCAACCCTGTGTCTCAATCTCCTGCCCTAGCCCTGAACCCCCTAATCCCAGAGTCTTCTGCACCCCAAATCCCTCATCCACAGTTCCATCTCATAGCCTGCATCACCAGCCCTGACCCCGTTCTGCACCCCAACCCAAGCCCAGAGACCCTCCTACACCATGAACTCTCCTCCCCAGCCCCACAACCCTTCACCCTGTATCCCAGCCCTCTGCCCTAGCCCTAATGGTTGGGTCTCAGACAACAACTTGCTTTAATTGGGTCACCAGAAAAAAAAAAGTTTGAAACCCACTGTACTAGAGAGCAGAGCCTAGGCCCGCGGCACCAATCAAAGAAACTACTGGGGGGCCGGTGACAGGGCACCTCACCTGGTCCGGCTACTTCCCCCGTTCAGGACCAGTCAGGTCCTCAGGGTGCCAGACCAAGGAGGTCCTCAAGGAAGGACTCTCCATTTGTCCAGTATTTAGCACCAAAGCTCTTGACTTTGGTTTGACCCTCTAGATTCTACTGTAACTAATGCCACAAGAAGGGTCATGAATAATGATTGGGGGGTTGTCAAAGTTCATTTGAAAAATACATTGTTAAATGCATCTAAGTTATTCAGCTGGCTCTAGCTGCTCTTCGGGGAGGGTGGGGGGGCTTCGGATGGCACAACCAGCGACAGATGCTGGGGAAGAGGTGCAGTCACTATCCTGGGAGCATGTCCCAGAGGTCAAGCGCAGCCATCCACCACCAGGATGGTGAAGAGGGCTCCGGGACTGGTCTGCTTGGAGGGGCAACTCCGGAAGCTGCGACAGTAAGGATGTAAATGAAACTGCCCACAACCCTAACGTATCCCGGTGTCACAAAAAAGGCTCCTTCAGCTCACAAAGCTGTTCGCAGGAGCTGATCCAGCAAAGCTGTGAGAGACAGCTCAGATGTCCCTATCTGCTAACAAACACACCGCCGGTCCAAGATCTATCCCCGTGCTGCCTCTTGCGGCAGCTCCTTAGAAAGGTTGTGCCTGACGTACCATCTGAGGGGCAGCTTTGCCAGAAAGGAGGTTTCTTCCCGCTCCAGGATCAAAGTGTGAAGTCAGCTGTCTTGTGAATTGGCTTTGCAGAGGGTGCCCAGAGCCGTGCCATCATACCACGTTGCTAGAAGCAACTGTCTGTCTGGTGTTGGTCTAGTTACCGGTAACTTTACATTAGTGGTTTTCAAACATTTTTTTTTCTGGTGAAGATAACGTTCATTTGTAAGCAGGTAACGCTCATTGTAATCGTTTCTTTCTCTCCTTCGCTCAGCTAGGTCAGTGACATTAGACAGCTCAGTCTAAATGTCAGGCGCTCACGCACTACCCTCTGTGTTGCATTTGGCTATTGTAGGGGAGCTTTTCCTTTTGTGATTTACAATTTCATAACACTATTTCTGTGTTCATATTAAATTTCATGGAGTTGGGTTTTTTTATTACAAACAGACATTTGGGGCCTAAGTGACCTGACAAGCTACCTCAGCATAACCAGGGAATTATTCTGTCAGCACCTAATTCTAGAAAAATGTTAACCCGTCTTCAAATACGTGACAGTGTCATAGCCCATGCGTGCAAAAGGAAACACAGCAATGCCCGAGCAAGAAGATCACAGTTCTCTTCCAGGCGTGAATTGTAATGTCGCCTCTAATGCCATTTCTTAAGTGGCAGGAGACAATGGTTTTCCGCAAGCTCTAAAGCATTCATTTCCCTCTCCAGAACCCTGCTCCCATTGCGGGATCGTCTTTGTTTACAGTCAGCTTAGACATTGCCCATCTCAACCCCCTGCCTCGTTGACATCAGCAAATCCAGAGGGTTCCTGGACAACTCTGTTCAGATGGCGGTGGATCATGATGGTGCAAGCAGTGCTAGGCATGTCTTTATCGATTGTGCTGCGCTTGTAGCAAAAGCTCTTTGCACAAAGACAGCCCCTTGCAGGGCACAACAGCAAGATCGATTGGTCCTGCCAAACACAGGAAATCAATTCTACAGAGAGATTTACTGGCACGCAGGTCTTCATTCCTCCCTCTGCCACCGGCCTGGAGGGGACCTTTGGCATGTCACTCCCGTTGCCTGAGCGTATTCCCCATGTGAGGTTGGGACAGCGCTACTGAACTTTGTAAAGCACGCAGACAGCTGTTGGAGAAAAGCACAAGAAAAGGGCGGGGACTGCTGCCTTATTACAGTCTTGTTAGCAAGGATCCTGGGGTATAACATCCAGCCCTTGCAAGAGAGAACTCTGAGCTCTTCGCTTTGTCCTCCCGAAGGAAAGGACTCAAGCAGTGCTCTGATCCAGAGGGAATCTGCTAATGAGTCCAGACTAAAAACAGTCTTACGGCCCGGCTGGACTCCAGAGATTGCAGGAGTTCCAGGAGCAGCTTAAGGCACCAGTTCTGCCGACACTTAAGTAGCGCGGGGTCAGTATTTAGCTCCAGGTTCTCAGTGGGGCTGTTCCGGCCTAAAACCCTCAGCATTAAAACCTCAAGAAGCACGGCTAAATGAGAGCTCCGTCCTCCCACTGCTGAGTTGCTGGGCCACGGCTCCAGATAAAGCGGGTAAAGGATGGGTGTTAAGAGCTGCACAAACAGAAGCCAGTTGAAGTAAACAGCAACTTTCTTACAGAAGAACGGCCAGCCGGGGTCAGCCCAAAGGTCCATCCAACCCAGTGTCCCATCTGCCAACTCCAGGTGCCCCAGAGGGAGGGAACACAATAGGGAATCATCCCGTGATCCCTCTCGTCTCCCACTTCCAGACAAACAGAGGCTAGGGGCACCATTCCTACCCAGCCTGGCTAAGAGCCATTGATGGACCTAACCTCCATGAATCTAGCTAGCTCTCTTCTGAACCCTGTTAAAGTCCTGGCCTTCACCGCATCCTCTGGCAGGGATCTCCTCTTCCTAATATCTTTTATTGGCCCAACTTCTGGTGGCAAGAGAGAGACGAGCTTTTGACCCACATGATGCTTTTCAGGTCTCTGTCACTCCAAAGTATGTCTCGCCCACAGATGTTGGTCCGATTAGAGAGATGACCTCACCTGCCTGGTCTCTCATATCCTGGCACCAACATGACGACAACAACAACAACATGACGACAACAACAACATGATGAACCTATGGATTAATGAACACTACACACTGGGGGCTAGCTTCGCCAGAGGACGGGTGGCGGGGTGGCCCCCAAGTCCCAGAATCAGGCCCCTCAACGTGTTAGGTACCGAAATGTTTGCAACAAAAGGTCCCTGGGAGTGGATGTTTCTGCCTCTGCCCATGTACCCCCTATAGCCGCCCCGCCAGGCATCCAGCCAAGCTCCAGATCAATGCATCAAGTGGGGAAAGACAGGCTTTCTTCCTTCTACCTCACCGACGGGGCCCAAGCCAGTCAGCGTGACCAGAGTTTGCCTACTTGGTCAGGGCCCCCTTCGCAAGGAGCTTACACAAAATGGCCAGGACTGGAGGAGCGTCCTCTTAGAGCCCAGCAGTGTCTCCGAATGGCTGGGCTAGCTACCTGGTGAGAGCCAGTCTCAGGTCGCTTTCTCTGGCCAGTGATTTTTTTCCATATATAACCCACGTGCTGAGACAGTTCAGGCCCCCGATCTCCACAGAGAGTTTGCAGCCTAGATTTAGGCAGGGGCAGGGTTAGCACATATCCCTAGTCCTGGGGAATCCCATTGCTGCCCCGCATGCTGGCTTGTATGAATCCTGTTCTGAGGTGCCTCTCCCGTTCCTTGGACAAGGGGCTAGAAGCCGGCTTTGTGAAGCCCAGCGCTTGTTCTAGGGGCTTAAAAGTTGGGTGTGTCCACACCTATGGCTTTGTGACTGTAGCCCTGTGTACAGTAAACGGTGGCCTTTCAGCCAGCTGTCTACGTACACATACTTATGGACATGATGAGTAGTCCTGGGCCCCGTCGAGACTAACCAAAATGCATAGACTCATGAGCTTTCATGGGCAAAACCCACTTCCTCAGATGAACTGGAGTGGAAATGACAGAAACGAAGATGTATAACAGCAGAAGTAGGACCCATGTTAATGAGGCTAATTAAGTGGGCTGGATGTGTCCCATACAAAGCTTTTGATGTGGAAATGCAGATGTTAAAGGCAGGAGCAGTGGGCTATGTAATGCACCAAGCAGTTAATGGCTTTGTTTGGGCCCAGGGTAATGATGTCATATCGGTAGATAAATTCCAGTTGTGCAGACGCGCTCTGTAATGGGGTAGTGAAATTCCTTTGTTTGTTACCAGACTAACACAGCTACCCTTCTGGGTTTTTTTAACATGCTTAGAGAGACATCTCCTGTATATAGCACTGTAACCATCACTTTTAAAGGGACAAGTCAGAAAATGGGTGGTTATACAGTGACTTAAATTTCTATTTCACTCTTGCAGGTGTTTTACAAAGGGCTGAGATTCCCAGTCAAAGAAAGTAGACTTTAAAGTGGGGACACCTTTGAAAAAAACAGGCAGTCCAAATTTAGCTAAGATCAATGCTCTGTTCAAGTAATTTGGTGCCCTATGCACTCCAATCATGACAGATGAAAGCAAATAAGAGAAACTTGTTCTCATTGATTCTTGGACAGAGCCTTGTTACCAATTACTGGCAGTGAAAAGTGATTAGAATTAATTCCAGGTAGATTTCTTTGGAGTTATGATTTTTTTTTCCTTGTGCTTCTAGCATAGTAATGCACAGCTGCCTGTCCTGGCTCCACACTGCTCCTAGAAGCAACACCATGTCCGGCCCCTACGTGGAGACTTGGCCAGGCAGCTCTGCGTGATGTGCACTGCCCACAGGCACCACCCCTGCAGCTGCCATTGGCTGCAGTTCCTGGCCAATGGGAGCTGTGGGGACGGTGCTTGGGGCAGGGCCTGATATATTTAACACCCACTCATGGAAGTTTTTGAAATTAGTGGCCACCCAGTCTTGCAGAATTCTTCCACATCATCTCTCCGTACATTACTCCCCCTTGTGACTTTGTACCAAGGGCTAACCGCAACGGGGAGAAGTGTGCACCTTGTGTTCAGCTTGAATATATCCAGCTTTAACTTCCACAACACAACGGGATCTTTTAGCTGGTGGCCACCTGACAATCTGGGCGTTTCTCACGTAAGGGCCTAAATGGGAGCTCTCAGCTTGTCAGACGGACTGGCCCAAAGACAGGGCAAAGCTAATGGATGCCCCATGGTGAGACACAAAGCAGTCAAGGAAAGGAGACATTTTATAGAAGTAAATAGATAAAAACCGAGACTATTATTTCAGATCCCTGTTGGATTTGGTCGTCTTCCCAAGCATTGTTATTCCAGTAAATCTATCCTATGCATTGCTGCAACTTTCTAGAAAGAAGTAGTAGTGACACACAAACAATCTCTGATCAGAAGGCAATTTTGTGTTAGGTTGATATTTTCAGGCAACACGTAATCAACTCGAAAGCGGGGCAAGATAACTGTTTCATTCCCAAGCTTAGGGAGCTCTGAAGGTATGGCGCATGAAGGGAAAGTCGAAGAGCAGAACAACCATTCTTCTAAGTCTAAACAAATGTTTTGAATGTCTTTGTGCATTTAAAAGGAAACAAATTACGTTCCTCTTGAAAGGCAAGAAAGATTGTGAAGTCTGAGCCCTGGAAACCAAAGGTGGGTTGTCAAAAGCACATAGTGTTAGCTCAGATCTGCTGCTAGGAAGGTCAAGGAGTGTTAGAACAGCACCGAGCCAGAAGGGAGTTAGTTTACCATGCCCAGCCATGACATGTCTGATGATTTTGCCATCAACCCTACTGCCACGGAGTATGGTAGCTTACATGTTGGAAATACCTGCCCCCCGGGAACTGAGCAAATATCTTTGCCTCATGTTATGTAGACTAGACATCAGAAGGCCATGACTTCTGTTCAGTAGCATCATGGGCTGGATTCAAAGCAGGCACTATGCTGGTGAGCACGGATGGGTTAGTCTGGAAGGTCTCACCACACAAGTGGTGCATATTCTTTCAGTCAGGCATTTGCCCCTCAAGTCCCAAACCAGTATGTTTGAGGTAAGGTCGGGAGCACAGAATGGCACAGCGATCTGTCCCACAGCCAGGCTTGATAGCACCTCCAACTTCTAAACCGGTCCCTGCCCCTTCCTTCTGCGGTATTATCATCCCTTCCTTGTGCAGGGATGATTATTCCAACTCCACACACAGATAAATCTGTACGCACCGCACGCACCTACCAATGTAGGCAACATGGCAGCCTCTCTTCTCTTCCGTAAAAATGCACTGAATTTGGTTACTGGGTTGTCCATCTATGTTGGGCTAGAGGCTCCACCAAAATTCAAGATCCTATTGTGCAAGAGAGTATCTGTCTGGAAGAAGTCACAGGTGTGATGTTGGGCCAGGCTTTTCCCCATTCTGTCTGTTTGCCTTCCCCACGTTAGCCCCCTGGACTATTCACAATGGGAACTTTTCAGGGCAGAGATTCTCTCTCATGAGGTGTTTGTATAATACCCCATATAATGGGCCAGTAGCATTATTAACCTCACTTCATGTTGAAGCACAGATCAACTGACCTCCCGCTAGGTGCCTTCAGCACAAGACCGTCCTCCTTCACCATTTTCTCCTGCCCCATTTGTGCCTGAAAACTATTCACAGCAAATTTCCCTTTCGTTTATACCCCCCCAGACTCGAGCAACGTCAATTCGCCGGCGTGTGCGGGAGGAGAGCTTGGCTCTTTCTTTATATGATAATTTGTTAGGTCCTCATCTGCGAAATGTGTCTCAAATGTTCCTTAGACCCTGCCGGGGGACATTCCAGAACCCATGTTCCTTTTATCTCACTCAGATAACATAAATTAGAAGAATTAAGCAAGCTGATTGGTTAATCAGCATTCTCAGCGAAGTCTCTAAGTAGCACAGCTCAGTAGATCAGACGCATCAGTTTATATCATATTACTTCATCCATGAGAGAGAAAAATGAATTAGCAAGGAGAGCTATTTATGCCTTCTCCTCCTCCCCTCTTATTGCATTTGATTCTAAATCAATTTAGAAACCCTGCTGGGTTCAGGGCCCTGAAGCGCTCACAGCCTGTGAAATTAATACCTCCAAGTCCAACTCTATTCTCCTTTCTATTGACAAGACACCGTCCGTGATGCTGCCCGGGTAAGAGGAAGGAAAGCTGTTTCCACACAGCAGAGCTCCCCCAACCCCCAAAACTCACTTCATTTTCTTTTCACAGCTGATTTTTTTAAGATGCTGCAATACCCACCCAGCCGGCTGCTTTGGCAGCACTGTCGTTTGTAGCATGACAGAAGCTTCAACTTCCTTCTCATTCTCCTCTCCTTATGCAATTGTTGGTCATTTCAATTTGTACAGTCAGGGTATCTCTGTTAGACTACGGATGTATGGCCCTGGGCTTAGGACCTGTTTGGCCCACTGAGCCAACGACCCTCCTTGCACGGAATGAATGGGGCAGCTAACTCCCTGTTTTGGGACCAGTGTGATGCCCAGAACTTCCATAGACTCCTACATTTCTGCAATAAAAAGTTCCCTGGCTCTGGATAGATCACTGAGTCATAGAACTGGAAGGGACTGCGAGAGATCATCTAGTCCAGTCCCCTGCCCTCATGGCAGGACCAAGCACCATCTAGACCATCCCTGATAGATGTCTATCCAACCTGCTCTTAAATATCTCCAGTGATGGAGATTCCACAACCTCCCCAGGCAACTTATTCCAGTGCTTCACCTCCCTGACAGGTAGGAAGTTTTTCCTAATGTCCAAGCTAAACCTCCCTTGCTGCAATTCAAGCCCATTGCTTCTTGTCCTGTCCTCCCTGCTCTTTGTCCTCATGTTAACCCACTATGCCCCATGCTTTCCCAGCTATCAGAGCTTTGCCAGGCAATGGTGTGGCATCCCCAACGGGGAGAGGGCACTTTGACTGCAATGTTTTTCAAGTGTGAATACTTCCTTTCCCTTTTGACCCTGCAGAGAAGCGCAGGAAGCCAACAGCAGCATAGCCCCATTCTGAAAAATTATTCAGCTGAGTGAAAGTGAATCACGATAAAAGCAAAAGTAAATGGAGCAGAAGCTCTGTGTGTCAGTCCTTCTGCACAGCACAGAGACACCCCCTTCCACACCAAGAAAAACCCAAACTCTGGGAGATAAAAGCTCTGGCAGCTAGTTCCCCTTAATCACTTGATCATAAACCTTGTAAAGAAAAATGAGTCAACAAAATCAGAAATACAGCCGGAGCTAGAAACACAGATCGCTTTAAATGTCAAGGCAGGTTGCTGATAAGTTACTAGTAGCCATTGAAAGGGAGCTGAAAGGGGGGGGTGATAACACAAGAGTCTTATTTGGTTTGAGAGAGGAGTGGACGCAGCAGCAGAAGCCGCGTTCTGATAGCGAAACGGGAATGTTGGAATTCAGCCGAGCGGCAGATGTATTAACATCTCCGTTAGCATCCCCAGTGCGCACTTTGCCCCAAGGTGAAGGCCATAGAAGGAAGGCTAGGGACAGCTCCTATAGTGAAAGCCAAGACTCGGGACTGCCCCCCCAGAATTGGATCTCACTTCTTTTCAGGAGCAGGCATGTGCGCGGGTGTATTTAGAGCTCATTGAATGAACTGGCAGCGACGGATAGTCAGAGACGGGCGTAGAGTGGGCAGAGGGTGTAGGGTACCACATTTCATAGTGGGGGCAAGAGGAAGAGCCATGGGGGGCCTGTTGGATGACTAGGGAGGCCAAGGTTACCATGGCAACAGAGGCAGGAAGGTCTAGAGCGAGGAGGAAGCTGCTGGCGAGCCCAGGGCCTGGGCAGGAAACACAAGGCTGGTGGCATTGGAAAGCGGATGGGCACAAACGGCTTCCCTCAGTGTGTGAAGATCACACTGGACGCCTGGGAGGTGGCAGCCAAGGGGTTAATTCTGAAGGGCCCACCCTTCTAAGCCACATTTGACAAGAGCGAGGTGGAGGCGGCCGAGTCTGTGCCGGGACTTGTGTAGCAAGACTGCTAATTACCTGGGAGGAGGTGTAATCCAGGGGACTGGCCAGCACATTGGAACTCAGGTGACATGCAATCTGTTCCTGGTGCAACCACGCGCTTGCTGCGCCCCAAAGGCACCTTCCTCTTCCACCAGTGCTCCCTGTAAGCTGGGCACTCGTGTGTCAGCTCAGGAGAGATACCAGTGCTGCCCAGCTGATTAGCAGAGTGCCCACGGCTAGATTTTTTTTGTTTTTATTGGTGGTGCACATTCCTCTGTGCGCGCACAACATTATTCTGCACATGGATGAAAGAAGTCACACATGGATGGAAAAGATTAGAGGGAACATTGCCCTCTGCCGTCTCCCTTCTGACTGAGCATTTCACAGTGTTTGTACAGGGCCTTGCACCATTGGGCTGGAATTTTTGGACACTATTCTAACACAAGTAACAAACGTCACACCAGTTCCAATTCACATAAAAATCTGCTCGGCATGGCACATCCCCAAGAAAGCCCTTCTAAATATCTGCTCCTGTTAGTGAAATCGTGCAGTCCCTGGAACGGAACACGCGGCTTTCGGCCAGCGGGAGATGCAGACAAGATTGGTCTCGTTTTATTTTTGACTTGCTTGTCTAGAAATCAACTTTACTCTCCCAATCACTTATAAAACTGAAAATTAAGGTGCCCAGGGCAAATGTTCCGGAATGGTAAGTGCCGGAAGATTGCCTGCGTTACCTTTAGACAGCGGTTCAGCTGCAGAAATTAACAGTGCAATCGGCGGATTCTGCACAACATCTTTTCCTACCCAGCAAGTCCTCAAAGCCACCTCCTGCCAAAGGTCAACACTGGTTAAGCAGGTTGGGTTGACTGCACGGGGATACTGCTTGGGCCTCCTTTAGTCCTGCATCGGCAGGCTGCTTGAAGACTTTAAGATGGTTAATTTGCAATCGTTACAAGGTTCTGTTGTAACAGTCACTGTACGTTCTGATCCTTTTAGTTAAACTGCAGCAGAGAGACCCCAGAGGCGTTCTGTACCTCTCTCCTCACAAAGGGAGTAGGGGTGAAGTTCCTAATGTTAATGGCCAAAGCTATTAAACTACCCAGCAGCATGTGTTAGGAGAAATGACCTAAGCAGAGATGGGATTTTGACTGACTGTAAGAGCAGGAAGTAACAAAGATTAGCTGTGCTGTGGACCAGAAAGCTGCCTGCCCACGTATCAGCTGAAAGCACTTCCTTAGTAAACCCCTGGATAGATGTGGGATGCTCACCAAACAGACCGCGAAAGGCAGCAAAGGAGGTTTTTTGGAAGGTAGTATGCGCAACTGGATATTATAGCTTCTGGCTTCTGCCACTGATCTGCTATACTACCTTTAACAAGTAAGTTAATATGGTTGAGGCTGGGGAACTACTGATTTTTCACTGTGCTGGCAATTTTGAAGTTAAACATAATTCATTGCCGATCAAACAAAGCATATCTTTGACAAAATCAGACCATTCCCTTTTGATTGCTACCATGTAAAATGTTTGCATGTCAAAGCAAACGTAGCATGCATTTTGAAACAGAGAGTCATTTTGAACTCAAAAAAACCCCCCACCAATCAAATAGTTTCATTTTAAAAATGCAAAACAAACCAGGCAGCATCCGTCAACGTTTACCTTGCTCGCAACTGCGTGGTGTGAGGAAACTGACACAAATTCACAAAATGTTTGGGTGTTATCAAGTTTGCACATTTCTGCCAAACAAGTTTCAGATCAAAAGTTTCATCCAGCGCTAGTTAGAGCGTTAGGTAGGAGCCAGAGATGAGCTTAGTTTAGTTTCTTCCTTTGCTAGAGGTCTCCCTTGGTAAATCAGGGGACTTCTCTGTGCCTCAGGTTCTCCCTTGTAAAATGATGTGACAAGATTTACCTACTATACAGGGATACTACGAGACTTAGTAAACAATTCTAAAGTAATTTGAGGTCTGCAAATTGTTATTTTGCTAAATCAAAGGGATGGGTTTAGCTGAATCCAGTATATAGTCTAATAAGACTAAAAAATAGGGAGCAGGCATTACAATAGACAAATAAAGGAAATACACCAGGATTCAGAAATCACATTAAAAACAACATTTCACTGACAGATTAAAATTTAATAATGGAGAGCAGCAGAGACATACTTTCCTGCCAAGGAATGAAACTAAAATCTGACTCAGATGGTAGACATAGATCACGAAGTGGCTATACAAACACATCCTCCCTAACGACAAAAATGCCCTCACTGTATCTCAGTGTGCACAGGGACTCTAGCTACCTGTGCGGGGGGACACAGAATTGTCAGTTTGGGAAGGAGACGCTATTTTCCACACACAACCAAATGGTCAAATCTCTGCTTTAAAGATGCGAGGAGGGGAACATGCAAACGAAAGCCATTGCTGCTGTAATAACAGTAATATCTGGAGCCCCCGGAACATGCATCAGATGTGGAGTGGAAGGGAGGGTTCATTTCCCCCCTTTTATTTAATGATTTTAGTTTTGTTTACATTACATTATTCGTGGCTTGGTTTATTTTATCTGTGTCTCTTTGTTTTACTATACATACAATATGATGGGGGCTAATTTAGCTACAACTAATCAGGAAAGAGATCTTGGCGTTATCATGGATAGTTCTCTGAAAATGTCCACGTAGTGTGCAGCGGCAGTCAAAAAAGCAAATAGGATGCTAGGAATTATTTTAAAAGGGATAGAAAATAAGTCAAATATCTTACTGCCCCTATATAAAACTATAGTATGCCCACATCTTGAATACTGTGTACAGATGTGGTCTCCTCACCTCAAAAAAGATATTTTGGCATTAGAAAAGAGCAACCAAAATGATTAGGGGTTTGGAACGGGTCCCATATGAGAGGAGGCTAAAGAGACTGGGACTTTTCAGTTTAGAAAAGAGGAGACTGAGGGGAGATATGATAGAGGTCTATAAAATCATGAGTGGTGTGGAGAGGGTGAATAAAGAAAAGTTATTTACTTGTTCCCATAATATAAGAACTAGAGGACACCAAATGAAATTAATGGGTAGCAGGCTTAAAACTAATAAAAGAAAGTTCTTCTTCACACAGCGCATAGTCAATCTGTGGAACTCCTTGCTGGAGGAGGCTGTGAAGGCTAGAACTATAACCGAGTTTAAAAAAGAGCTAGATAAATTCATGGAGGTTAGATCCATAAAGGGCTATTAGCCAGGGGGTAAGGAATGGTGCCCCTGGCTTCTTTTTGGTCAAAGGCTGGAGAAGGATGGCAGGAGACAAATTGCTTGATCATTGTCTTCGGTCCACGCCCTCTGGGACACCTGGCATAGGCCACTGTCGGCAGACAGGACACTGGGCTAGATGGCCCTTTGGTCTGACCCAGTGTGGCCGTTCTTATGTTCTTACTCCGGCCATTGACAGTGTCAAGGTTTTCTCTAAAGCTACCTGAATGGATGTCAGACTTGGGAAAAGGAGCATTTCACATTCTGGAATTCGCAATGGCTCTGACACTCAAAATCAGATACGGGGGCTGGGGGCCTGCCTGAATCTCTGTGACCTAAAACCCGAGTGTCGGGCATTGCTGCTAGCCACACAAACTTCACCGCAGAATATGTTCCATCACTGCTTTTGCCACAGGCACTGAGCTAGCTAGACATATTAAAACTAGAAATGGGCCTCCAGTCCCTCAGGAGCCTGGTATCTCCTTGGCACGGTGCATCCTGGGAAGTTCCGAGATGTTGGTATAACCCACCATGCAGGGGATGCTAAGCAAAAGCCAGTCCCCAATCCAGAAGCTATTACACATGCCAGCCTGAAATCCCATCCCTTTAGCTTAAACTGACGAGACTGGGGTATGCAACTCAGCAGCAATCTGGTTCAAACCCTCATGATGACCAAGAAAACATTAGATTTCATCTAAGGTCTTGGTTGGGAGTGGGAAGCCAGCCCTAAAACCTCCTCCTGGATTCAGATCTGAAGTCTGCCTATAAAGTTCAAAGTGAACTTTTTCGAAGCTACGATTTAAACATGCCAGCTCTTTAGGAAGCTTTGATAGTATCCAACCCAGCTATACTGAAATCCAGAATTTTGATGCAAGCCAATCTCTATGGCCACGTCGTCACTACACAGAAGATCAACACTGCCGTGGTTGATCTTCTGGGGTCAATTTAGCAGGGCTGGTGAAGACCTGCTAAATTGAACTCAGAGGGTGTCCCCGTTACTAAGGATGTTAAGGTACTAAGGATGTTAAGGACTAGTCGGGTAGTCAGTCAACTAGTGAATTCTCCCCCCCTCCCCGACCCTTGCTGCCTCTATTAGAGGCGGGGAAGGGGTACTTCAAAGAGGGTAGCGCCACACAGCTGAGCCCTGGTTCATCTGTGCAGGGCTGCCCTGTTGAAAGGCAGAGGTGGCGTTCAAAGGGCAACGCTGCACAGCTGATCCCTGGGGCACAGCTGATCCACGTTTAAAGGGGCAGCCCTGCACATCTGAGTCCAGACTCAGCTGTGTGGCGCTGCCCCTTTGAAACGCCAAGGTGGCATTTCAAAGTGGCATTGTGGAGCCTGGGGTCAGCTGGGGACTGGGGAAATGCTATGCAGAACCCAGGGTCATCCCAAGTTCCGCTGAAATGCCATGGGGAGCCCGGGATCAGCTGGAGAGTCCCCAGCTGACCCCGGCTCTGCATGGCATTTCAAATCCGCAGCACAACATGGAGCCCAGGGTCAGCAGGGAATTCTGAGCCAAGGTGGCATTTCAAAGTGCATGAAGGATCACGGGATCCATGCTGCGCTGCAGCTTTGAAATGCACAAGAGCCCCAGCAGGGCCTCTTGTACATTTCAAAGGAGGAATGCGGACGTGCCTATCGACTAGTTGAGTAGCCAACGGAAATTCCATCGACTACTCAACTAGTCAATTAACCGATATTTAGCATCCTTATGTGGTACTCCTGCTCCTCACAAGGAGTATGGGAAGCCAACGGGAGCATTTGTTCCCATCGGCCTCCCACTGTGTGGACAGCGCGGTAACTTGAATATAATAAGTCTACTCCAGCTCCGTAATTAACGTAGCTGGAGTTACATGTCTTCATTCGACTGTCTGCTGCAGTGTAGACGTGGCCTATGGGAAACACCAAACTATAAAATGACTTTGGTTTGTTAGACTCTAGCCCGTAATGTTTAAAGGTCATGGAATGCTGAACCTTATGCTTGAGGCCTATCTCACCGCACCGCTAGTGGAAAGATGATGTGTTAAACAGCCAAAGTGAGCAAATAATGGTGTCTCGTAAATCAAGAGTGAATGACTGTGACCTCAGGGGGAGCAGTCTGACAATAAATGAAACAGAGAACCTAGTGCCAAAAGCTGCAATATTACCATGCTCTCTGAGGTCACAGTGTAACCTCTCTGAGTAATTATTTTCCACTCTTGGTTGGAGGAGAAATAATTGATTCACTGTATATGATCAATAGGATTCTGCTTCTGCTCTTTCGTAGTGCAGAATACTTAGCGATGCCACATGGCACTCTGCGCCTTTTTTGCTAGGCAGCGTAACCCTTCCTGCACATCTTTGCAAAACAGCACAATTATCTTCGAAGGCAGAAGAGAGATGTCATGTAAAGTTAGTGAGCCGCTATTAAGGTTGTGATTAAAGGAGGGGGAAAAAGCTGCTCTCAGCCAGCACATTTGATTTGTCAATTAAGATTTGAAATTCCTTGTTGGAAACCTCTGCTCCCAGTCACCCTTTTAATTAAGCAGTAGCCAGGGTCCCACAATTTCTGTTTTCTCCACCTTACTCACAGCCACACTGCTGAAAAAAGTGAGAAGTAAAGGATGTGTTTCCTGGGCCAGAAAATAGAACCAAGGCAGTTGGTCCTAGAATACTAAGACAGGAGAGAGATGACCCCTGGAAGTCAGGTTTCATGCCAGTATATGGAATGGGTTTGGCGCTCCTATTCACAGATGTCCTACTCTTCTCTACAGATTGGAGAAGGACGTCTGTACTCCTATTACTAGCTCTCTCTCTTCGATTTAGGTTCTTACATGGGTTTTTAGGATGGGTCGATCTTTGTCCAGCGTTCAGTGCTGTTTGGCATCCATCTGAGGACAATGGGGGAGGACGATGGGGAAGGAACACGACTTCCTGGTCACAAATGCACTATGTAGGCAGTGCCCAGCCGTGTGTCTCTCTCACTTGCAGGGCTGAATGTGGTCAGAGCCAACTAGCTCAGTCCAACCGAGACCAGCAAGTGGCTGAAAGGCCAAAGTAGTCTTGGACAAAAAAAAAAAAAAAGCGAAGATGGCAAATGAGGGGGAGATATTTTGATGTCCAGGCCCTAGCACAGGATCTCCCACTAGTGAGGGAGTCTGGCCTAAAGTCTCAATTCAAGTTCATAGCCCCCTAGCATTCTGCTTCACCTGTACTTGCTCTCTCACCGAGTTCCACATTTTACCATCCTCGTGCACAGGAAGGGATGCTGATTACACAGCCCTGATGTCAGTCCCTTGTCCTTAAACACGCACAGACCAACTTCTGTAATCTCCTTATTCTTGATTCCTTCCCAGCTACAAAATACAAGAACACTTGCAACCTAGGGAAACTGTTCCCCAGAAAGTACAGATAAATTTTCTCCGGAGCTGTCAAATAGGCAGAAGAACCGACTCTGCCAGCACTGATCAAACAGATTTGAATGCCAGTCTCCTTTTCTCTGGTTGAGCTGTTCCATGAAAAATGAAGTTTCAATTGATAAGTCTCTTGTGCTGTTGAGTCCAGACAGCTGGACACTTCCAGGCACAGTGTTGCCTGGAATTTATTTATTCTCTTGATTTTATTGTTAGCCTTTTGCTATTTGGTATTTTGCTTAAAGTCCCAGCACCTGGAATCAGGGGAAGAGATGAACAATCACCCCTTTCAATTTTTAAAACAGTAAGCTCCAACACAAGTCCTCATGGTGGCAAAGAAAAGCTGGAAACGTGACCCCAGTGCTCACTCTAGAAGGTTGAGACATCAGAATGCAATTAAAAAGAACCCAACATTGCTTATTTTAAAGCAATCTGGTGGGGGGTTTTGAGGTTTGACTCATGAGTTTTGAATGCTCTGGGCTGACAGTATCACAGACTGTGCTACCTTCCTCCAGACTAAACATGTCCGGGTTTGTTAACCTTTCCTCATGCAGACGCTTTTCTAAACTTTTTCCCCCCATTTTTGTTGATCTCCTTTGAGCCTTCTCCAGTTTGTCCACATCTTTCCCAGAGTGTTTCACCTGGAATTGGACACTTTTCTCCAGCAGAGACCTCGCCAGTACCAAATAGATTGGAACTGTCAACTCCCATGTGCCACATGCAGCCCTCCTGTTAAAACACCTCAGAATCATGTAAGCCGTTCTCACAAATGCATCACATGGTTGGCTCATCTTCAGCGTGTGGTCCACTAACAACCCCCAGTCCCTTCCGGCCGTGCTGCCCTCTTGCCATTTGTTCCCCATTTTGTAGTTTTGCATTTGCTTTGTCCTCCTTCGGTGAAGTAAATTGCCTTTGTCTGTACTGAATTTCCTCTTGCGGATTTCAGACCAATTGTCATGGTCTTTTTGAATTCTAGTCCTGCCCCCCACGGCTCTTCCAGTCCCTCTCACCTTGGTGTCATCCGCAAACGTTTAAGCACACTCTCCGCTCCATTGCCGAAGTCGTTAATGAAAATATTGAATAGTACGGACCCAGGGCTGATCCCGTAGGAACCGGCTAGACAGATCCTCCCAGTCTGACAGTAAATCATTGATCACTACCCTGAGTACGGTCTTTAAACCAGCTGAACACTCACCTTGTCATAATTTTATCTAGAGTACATGTCCAGGTTTGTTAACCTTTCCTCCTACAGCCAGTTTTCTAAACGTTATCATTTTTGTTGTTTTCCCTCGTTTGCTTATGTGGGACCATGTCAAATATCTTTCGAAATTCCAGATATATCATAATTACTGCTTCCCCTCTGTTCACGAGCCCAGTAACCCTGTCAAAGAAGGAAATGTGACTTGTTAGGCATGACTTGTTTTTGGCAAATCACTACTGGCTGTTCCTTATTCATCACTGTTCTTACCAATGGATTGTATGCTCCTGTCTCTTTCCAGAGATCAAAGTTAGGATTTAATTTCCTTTTCGCTCCCCTTTTTACAGACAGAGACTGTTTGCCTTTCCCTGGTCCTCTGGAAGCTCAGCCATCCTCCAACAGTTCTCAAAGATAATGGCTAACTATTGTGAGATGAATACATCTAAGGTACTTAGCTGAAGCAAAGTCAGCAGCATTCATCCTAACTTTAATATTCTTTAAGCTGCTCTTTCGTTATTTTGGTTTGCATTCTTTCCCCTGTATTAATTGTGTTAGGTAGCTGGTCACCTTTAGTGAAGACAAAAGCAAATGGTTAAACACCTCCGCTTTCTTGATGTCATCAGTTACCTGCTCTGCTTCCCACAAAGCAGACCTAAGCGATTCATCTTTCTCTTGCTGTTAATGTATTTAAAGGCTTTCTTCTTATTACCCTCGCTAGGTGCCATGCATTTTGTGCCTTAGCCGTCCTGATTTTGTCCCATGCTTGTGCTACTGCTTTTTACTCATCTTTACCAATTTGGCTGTTTCCATGTTTTGTAGGATTCCTTTTGGATTGATTTTCAGGTTATTCAAATGCTGTCTAGGAATGATAGCAAGAGATCCATCTTTCTTTCACATGGAGATGTTGGCAGCTGTGCCTTAAATACTGTCTCCCTAGGAAACTGCCAGTTCTCCTCAACTATTTTTCCCCCTAGATTCTTTCATGGGTCCTTACCTACACATTTTCGACATTAACATTTGCTTTTTTCCAAGTCCATTGTTTTTATTCTGCTGCTCTTGTTCCTACTTTTCATTAGGAATCACGAAAGCGACCATTGAGTGATCTTTTTCATCCAAACTGCCTTCACATCCAGATTCATTGCAAATTCCTCCCTGTTAATCAGAATCAAACCTAAAATGGCTGCCCCTTGGGTTACTACCTCCACTTTTGGAAATGGAAAGCTGGCCCCAAAACATTCCAAGACCTTATTAGAAATCGTGTGTTTTGCTGTCTTACTTTTCCAACAGATGTCTGGATCGTTAAAGTCCCTTATCATTACAAGGCCTTGTGCCTAGAAATAAAAATATATGCAAAACACATCTCATCTCCACCTCTTCCCGATCTGGTGGTCTAGAGAACCAGCCATGACATTTCCATCTTTCTTCTGCACAACAGACTTTCAACCATTCTGCCTCTTACCTCCTTCTGGACCTCAGAACCAGCGTGCGTGTTCAGTGCAACATCTCTTTCCTACCAATCCTTGCTGAACATTGCACTAGTATCCCATTCACAAGACTTACACCACCAAATCTCTGTTGTGCCAACAAAGTCATAATTTAGTTTTATGCAGTAAAGGGAAGGGAAGGGAAGAGAAAAGAAAGGAAAGTACTCCTAACATGCTGCCTTAAAACAAAAGTGATGGATCAACAAAGTCTCTTAACAGACCAGTAAGTACAATTTTATACAGATCAAGGAAAGCAACGATTTTGATGCCACACTTTTGCACAGCAGAAATGGAATTTCATAGGGTTTGTTAGTTACATGACATCATATGGGCTTCTTGCTATAAACAGAATAGCGTTCAAAGTTCCCCATTCAGGGCAGGCCACAGTGAACAGATCCACAGTTTATTCAGTGCCTGTATAAATTTACGGTGGGCAAAAGCTCATAAAAGGCACCTGCGGCTTCTAAATTAAGTCTATTTTCTCTAATTAGCCTCTTTCTTTTTCACAAGTTTTCACATTCGCCTGCATCTCTGCCCCAGTTCTTTTACACAGCAATGTTGGGAAGGCCATAAACCCAAACATTTACTGGGCAGGGATTTGAGATTTTACAAGCCCAGTGGCAGAGAAGTGAGAACTTTTAGTTCAACCTCAAATAGGAAAAAGAAACCTGGCATTTTGGTAGTCTCAGACCTGGTTCCGGTAATGTAATCCTCGTAAATTTAACTGGCACTAATTTCTTTCCATCTGGTTACATTCCTAATGGATTTGTCCTTTCCTTGGAGGTTAATTCCCAACACAGTTCCCGACTGGCAAACAAAAATTCTTTAACCCTTTCCAGCTGATAGAAAACCACATCTTTTAAAAAATAATTACTTAACGCAATGACTACCTAATTATTTTATCACGTCGATGGCAGTGGAACTTTTAGCTAGAAAAGGTAGCTGAGGCAACATTTTTTATTGGGCCAAACGATATTACCTCACCCACCTTATGTCTCTAATACCCTGGGACCCACACAGCTACAACAACACTGCATACAAATGGACCTTTTAATTGGTTAGCTGCTCTCACGCTATTTTAACAAATGGGTTCTTTGGAGGACTGGAAGGCTCTGGTGTGTGGGGATGGATTCAAGAGCCAATCCCCTATGCAGCCCAGACCTCTGTTGTGTATTTTAGTCCTGGGTTGTAGTCAGCACACAACATCTGCATCTCATAGAATCATAGAACTGGAAGGGACTTGGAGAATCATCTAGTCTAGTGCCTTGCCCTCACGGCAGGACCAAGCACCGTCTGGATCGTCCCTGACAGGAGTTGGTTTAATCTGCTTTAAATATCGCATGGAGATTCCACAACCTCCCTAGGCAATTTATTCCAGTGTTTAACCACCCTGACAGGCAGGAAGTTTTTCCAATCTAAACCTCCCTTGCTGCAATTTAAGCCCATTGCTTTTTGTCCTATCCTCAGAGGCCAAGGAGAATAATTTTTCTCCCTCCTTGTTACAACTATTATGCACTTGAAAACTGCTATCATGTTCCCTCTCAGTTTTCGCTTGTCCAAACTAAGCAAACCCATTTCTTTCAGTCATGACCCCCACAGGTCATGCTTTCTAGACCTTAAAACATTTGTATTGTTTTTCTATGGACTTTCTCCAATTTCTCCGCACCATTCCTGAAATGCCATGCCCACAAGTGGACACAACACTCCAGGTGAGGCCTAAACAGCACAGAGTAGAGTGGAAGAATTGCTTCTTGTGGCTGGCTCACAGCACTCCTGAAGATACATCCCAGAATCATGTTTGCTTTTCATGCAACAGTGTCACACTGTTGACTCACGTTTAACTTGTGATCCACTATGATCCCCAGATCCACTTCTACAGTACTCCTTCCTTGGCCGTCACTTCCTATTTTGTACGTGTGCAGCTGATTGTTCCTTCCTAAGCTGAGTACTTTGCATTTGTCCTTATCATTTCATCCTAATTACCTCAGACCATGCCTCCAGTTTGTCCAGATCATTTTGGAATTATAATCATATCCTCCAAAGCACTCGCAACCCCTCCCAGCTTGGTGTCATCTGCAAACTTTTGAAGTGTGCTCTCCATGCCATTATCTAAATGACCAATGAAGAGACGGAACAGAACTGGACCCAGAACTGATCCTGTGGGCCCCGACTTGTCATGCCCTTCCAACATGTGAACTGCTGATAACTACTCTCTGGGAATCACAACACTCCCCTAGGAGTTTCCTGCTATGCAGGTCGTTCATGCCTCCTGATGAATCCTAGAAAAGAGTGAAGGATGCGACCAGCAGCCCACAGCTCTGCTACAACCAACAGAGCTTTCTTCACTCCCTTAGCTCAGCAGGATGCCGACTGCAGGCCTGAAGAAAGGATGGAGACGAAAGTCTCATCTACACTGAAAACTCAGGTCAACAGGGCTGCGCTGCTTGAAAAATCCACCACCCCTGAGCCCGGTAGCTCTATCGACCTGACCCCAAGCGTGGGCACATGTAGGTCAATGGAAGCATGCTTCTGCTGACCTAGCTACCATTGCTCGGGGGGTGTTCCTACAGCAACAGAAAACCCTCTGCTGTCCCGTTAGCCTGTGTCTACACTATAGGGTTTTGCGGTCTGAGTTATGGCAACACAGGTATGTTGGTATAGCATCCACAGACCAGACAAAGCCAGAGCCAGCTAGAACAGAGGTGGAGCCAGAGAGAGGCAGCCCCAGTGAGATGGAGGCAGAGACAGATTATTGCCTCATGAAGAGTTGGCCACTTTTCCATTTCCAGACTCAAGCCCTGTTGTTGTTTCATATACTCGAGTGGAGCCCAAGGCCAACAGTTTACTCTCATGTAGATTCTCTCTCTTTCCAACAGAAATAATCGGGTGAGAGGAACAGTCTTCTGTCCTCTTGACAGACATGGGAACATGAATGCTCACGTTGGCAACTTACACGTGTGGTGACTGAGGTGAACATGGCCACCAAACTGCTCACTGTTGTTTCAGAGGAACAGATACTTAGTCTTGCTTTCTTCTGCTTAGGTAGCAGAGCAGTTCCATGAATGACCATCGTGGTGCTCTCTGGCCTTCATGTTTTCTAGTCTATTCCTTGAGCATTCGCATGAATCAGGCTCTTACTCTGTATGAAGAAACCTCTCAGTCACTTCAGCCTTATGGTGCATCTGCTACTTCTGTAGTTCCCACCAATGCAAAGAAAATGCCAGTGAAAACCAATGTGTCTTTCACTCAATGAAAACATAATTGAATTTAATACATGCTCATCTGAAAATCTATGGTACCCAGTGGCCATACAGATTATGTTACAGGTACTTTTTTTTTTTTTAAGCAGAGACCATTGTCCTCAAACTATTTTGAATTGTTGATGCCCTGAGATTTAGTTCCTTCACAAGTTCTTTGTCATTCAGGAAGGTCACCTTTCTCCTCCGTGTGCAGATTTTGAATTATGCTCACTTCTGAAGCTAATGAAGCTACCCCTAAAATAATGCAATGAAGCTGCTTAATAGCAATCAATCCCCTCAAATATCTGTACAAATTAAAAATAAATAAGCCACAAAAATGACTGAGCAGCAAGGTTTTTAAACGATCACCTAGTCCAGTAATTGATAAGGTTAATTTACATACAGGAGTAGCACCTAGCGTGTCCTTCGCATCCTGGAATTTAGGCGTTTCTGAAAACCTTGTTTATATCTAATGTGTCTTTGGCATATTTATCTGCAGCAAGCTGTGCAAATTATTCACACGTTTCCCCCATAACTTTGAGGAATCTAGATTTTTTTTCAACATTTTATTTTTTACCTTTCCTGCGCCTTGGTCAGAAATTCTCTCTTAAGTCAGTAGATTTTTTTCAAAGCACCTAGGAGATTCAGGAGCACAAGTTCCACAAAGGACAGAGATGGGCTTTGTGCTTTGTCACTTAAATGTTTTTGAAAACTCCACTGACGTTCAGTGAGGCTTGTGCTGTTAAGTCCCTTGAAAAATGACCTTTCATGCCACGCATCTCCGTTACCATGTAAAGGACAATAAAAATAGCCTCTCCAAACTCGATGCAGCAATATACTTATTACCTGGTTGTAACACTAGCATAATGGTGAGTCCAGACGTTACTCTTGTAAAATAAGCAAATCCACCCTCAACCCCTCTTCAGAGTCACATACAGTATTCCCCATGGAAAGAACCCACAAAAGAGATGAAACACCCTTACTGACGCACCCGGCTCTCCACTCAGATCACTTCTCGCTATACCAAAAAAGATCTAACAAAACCTTATTTGTTTGGCTCAGTTGGTGCTGAGAGGAGGAAAGCAACTGGGTTTGTGGACTCGCCACAGGAGAGCTTGAAGGAGAATATGGAGAGTGAGCTAAATTTAGCTCTGGTGGGACTCCGTTTACTTCAGTGGAGTTACAACAGGGCTAGGTTTGGTTGAGCAAATGCAGATGGATTCATGAACGATGTGGAAAAATTGAATAAGGCCATGTCATTTACTCCTTCGCTAACATAACACAAGAAGCTCACCCAATTAAATGTATAGGCCGTAGAGTTAAAACAAACCGAATGAATTATTTCTTCATGGTCAACCTGTGGAACTCTTTGCCAGGGGACTGTGGAAAGGCCCAAATGATAACGTTTTGTTCTGCTTGGAACCCTAAGTTCAAGAGGGATAGGTCTATGGATGGCTATTAGCCAGGATGGGCAGGAATGGTTTCTGTAGCCTCTGTCAGAAGCTGAGAACGGGCGACAGGGGAGGGATCACTTGGTGATTTCCTGGTCTGGTCACTCCCTCTGGGGCACCTGGCACGGGCCACTGTCGGCAGACAGGATACTGGGCTAGATGAACAGGGTTGGTTCCTCTCTCCCGCCTCTCTCTCTCCCCCCCCTTCCCCCCACCTGCAATTTGCTGCTTGGCTTGTACCAAGCATGTTCAGTAACTCTGCTAAGCTGCTAGCTTCACTTTGCCCCTTCCCTGCCCTTACTCTGCCCTCCCCATCATGGCATGCATACACGGCCTCTTCCTGCAAAGTGACTCCCTCCTGGGAGTGCACACACCTCCTACAGCATGCCCCCAGCCTGTCCCTTTAACCTGCCTGGCTGCTACTGCCAGCGCCAAGGTGGCAGGGCTGCCCTCTTGCAAAGCCCCGGGAGCCCAGCTGGGAGCACACCTCATGCCGCGTATCTTCCACGGGATGCACCGCCTTCCCTTTACCTCCGCACGCAAGTCCACTAAGCAATCCAGATGTGCCCAGTCTGCCCCTCTCTGCACATAGAGTTACAGGCGAGCCGCTTCACCTCGCTCTAAAGTTCAGTAACAGGCAGGCAGTGTGGTGGGGCGAATTTCACTCCCCCCAAGAGCTCTTGTGAAAACAAAGCAATTTGTTTTGAAACATTTCTTCTTTTTTCACTTAATTTCTATTAAGGGGAAAGTAATTTTCTCTCTCCGGCAGGCAAATTCTCTCCCCGGGCTGCAATTGCCTGTACATAAGAGGAGCGGCAAACCTGTCACACGAAGACGAAACGATGGGTCTTGCAGAAAAGTAAAAAGCCTTTAATAATCTGATACATTCATCTCCAGCTAATCACTCCCCCACCAGCACCCACTACAACTATTGAAACATTGGACTAAGTCTTTAGCCAGTAGAAATGCACTGAGCTATATTGGCTTTCCCCAGCTGCTGCTCTGGCCCGTTCTAGGCATGCCTTTAACCTCCCAGAATATTCTACTGGGGCAAACTGTTTTGGGAACATTTTATAAATAACCCAGGTTTTGCCATACCACCTAGCCCATACCGAGCAGTCCTATACCTAGAATGGGCCATATGATGTTTGGCCTTGAGCACATACAGATCAACCCACAAGTTAATGACGACTTTTCTCTCTCTCAGAACCTCTATGCTGCATATGTCCGTTCTTATCTGAGATTTAAAAGAACAACCTGAGTAAGCTCAGGATTCCATTTTTGATTCGACATCTGCAGACGCTTGTGAAGGACATGGGGTTGTAAAATGAACAACCACGGCAAAAAATCATAGTACGGCTGGTGTCACTTCCCTGAGAGAGAAATGAAGGGCTTTAAATGTGCCGGCACCCTGTTGAGAAAGCGCTTGATAAACAAACGTAAACAACATTTGTTCAGTTGCCGGGCTGCAGTCTTCTGAAAAAATGCTGCTTAATTAAAAAGTAAAAGCTTTGTCATTTTCAGGAAGCCATCAGTCCTGGTTTTCTTGCACTCTTTTTTTTCCCCATTTCCCCCTTCAACTCTTTATTAACGGCTGGGCATTAGACTCAGCCTGTCCAATAACGATACAGAGACATTCTGAATGGTTCTATTCACGTTAATTAGCAGCACTGCCCCGATGGACAAGCAATTATCTTCTTCGGCCCTATTTGCCTCATTCTGAATACTTATCTTTGTCCAGTTGTTAAAGTCACGCTCCTTCTCTGTTGTTTTCTCCTGTAAAGGGATGATCTATTTGATAACATGGCATCAAACCCTATTTCTTCCTAAATTATCCTATCCATTCCATTATTCCCTTTCTATTAGCCGGCATCTCCAGATGACTAAGTGAAAAAATGAGGTGCCAAATTCACTGTAAGTTTAGAAACTCAGACTGACATCTCTAAGTCCTTTGGATGAGATTCCATGCTATCGTTCCGTCCTTCCAATTAACTTTGAATGGCACAGTCCTGATAAAAAGATCTGGTTGGTGTTAGTCTTTGAAATGTCATGTAAATACCCCTGTATACATTTCATCTACACTTACCAATTATTATTGTACAAATGTACACTTAAGGAATTGCTCACTTTACAGCCCTGCCTCAAAGATTTCCAAAGATGTATGCAACTTAAGTGTCGGTGTGTTGGTCTCAGGAAATTAGAGAAACAAGGTTGCTGAAGTAATCTCTTGTATTGGACCAACTTGTTTTGGGGCGAGAGAGAAAAACTTTGAGTTACACAGAGCCTGAGCCATGCAGAGCTGACCTGAAGAAAGAAAACATCTTCTTGTCAAGTTCCAAAGAGTTACATGGGGGCGTAAGTAGCTAAAGTGAATTGGAGAAGGTGTTTTCAAAATGTGTGTGGTACAAGGGACTTTGCTTACAAAGAGATGGCAAAATATCTTTATTTATTATTAAGGAAACCAAATCCTTAGTGCTTTGTCACCATTATAGCATTTAAAACTTAAATCATTTTGCATTGGCTTTTCAGTTCTTAGGAAATATTAATAGCTACAGAGTTATTTGAGAACTTCACTTCTATCAGTCACCTAGAAACAGAATTTATACTCTTGTCATTCACTTGGGCAGTTTCTAATTGGATTATATAGGTATTGGAAGCTCCCCTGCAGTTTTTGATGAACAGACCAATTTTTGTGGCACTAGTTTTTTGTTGTTTGGTTTGTTGCATGGTTTTTTTTTTTACATTTCCTCAAACTGCCTTTCCCTCCCCTGTGGTCGGTAGAGCCCTGTGTGTGTATAAAAACTTGTATCTGTGATCTGCAATAATCATACAAGAGATCCACAGATTTGCGGGGCTTTAGATATAAAATCTGGATCCGCATCCATCCGTGAGCTGCAAAAATGGTCCATGGCAGTAGATAGCTGCAGCTAGGAAGTAGATATTGGCAGATTTGGAGGGTCAGCATTGTCTTCCGATCATAGAAGTTGGAGTTCTTACGTCTAGTTGTGTATTTTAACTGACAGGCTGTCACTCAGGATACGAAAATGGCAGGAACCATCTTTTAACTTAGGGCAGCTAATTTGAATCAAACACTGTCCACACAACCCTCCGTTCCCTCCCTTCCTCCCCAAATGAATCATTGCTTGATAACATGAACTCCAAAGTGAATGGATTTTGGCTAGTTGATTTCATACATCCTGGTTTGTTCACACATTCGGAGATCCATCGCATAGCTGGGCCATTACGCTCAATTTTGCTCAAGACAAGTGAATATAGAATGAGCAGAGATACTAACAAATAGAGTGATTTAGAATCCATACAAGGTCTTGAACATCATCAAAACTAGGGTCCCCTTTTTCCAAACACGAGAGTAACTTTAGGGACTTGAGTAGTCCCATTAAACTCCGAGGCAGTACCAACATAGAAAATCACTCCTGTGAAGGGATCTTGATCTGTGAAGTTACTTCAACCACGTCCCCTCCTACAACATAAATCTCTTCAAGTGGCATGCCAGTTTATTCGTCTCATTTCCCCTGTTGATTTACAGTTTATATACACAGGAAAGCACAATCCAGTTTTCTAGCTGTGCTGACTTAAAAGCAGGTGAACTTGCCAAGGTCACAGAACAAGTCCGTGGCATTGGAATAGAATGCAGGGAGACCCAGTCCCTACTCACCTGTCTAGTCCGACTCCCAGATCTATAATTTACTACTGTCGACAATTGGATGACGTGTAGGAATCCTGTCAGTATTGCACTCTATTGCAGTAGGGATAAAGTACCGGCCGCCTGACCAGGATAGCGATGGTGACTGTGACATGCTCAGGGATGTTAGAGAGGCTATAAAAATAGAAAACCGAAGCCCAAGGACTGCACACCTCCTGTGAATATCAACACAAACTCATGAATAGAGCTGGGAAGAATAGCTTCCTTTCCCCCAGCCCTGCTCCAGCTTGATATGTTCCGCCTACCTCTAGAAGCATGGGCACAGACACCCCCATTGTCCTCATAATTGAGTTCTCACCAGCTGGCTGTTTGCATCTGCCTTAATTTGTGGGCTATAATGCTTTGCTGTTTCTCTCTCACCTAAGGAGAGGGTTCCTCTAGCTCCGTGGCACCGTGCTACAGAAAGCCAAGAAGACATCCCTTCATTCATCACCATCTAATAAGCTGGATTCTTCAGCTGTGATCTGAACTGGCAGCCCCCCAGAGCAGGGTCAGTGTGCTGAAGCAGCCTGCATCTGAACATGGAGCTATCAGGCTGCCTACGAGCAGATTAGGGAGAAATGAATTTCGTCAATAGCGTGCCTTCTGGGACATAAGTTTGCAATGAGAGAAGGGGTTTGTGCGCTATTCCTCTTTTTGTAATTGGCTGGGCGCTGCTTTTCACCATGCGCAGGCAGGCAGGGAGTCAATAAAAGTCATGCAACAGCAGAAACTTTTAATTATTTTAGAAGAGCCAGCTTAATCTTGAGTAGCTGTTATGTGAGCCAGACAAATGCTGAGAAAAAAGAATGGGACAAAGTTTGTTTGAATAAAACCCCGGTTAGTTGCTTAAGAAAAAGTCTCATCTGCCTCTTCTACCTGGTTAGGTGGTCTGTAGTAGACCCCTACCATGACATCACCCTTGTTTTTTACCCCTTTTAACCTAACCCAGAAACTCTCAACAAGTCTGTCTCCTAGGTCTATCTGAACCTCAAACCAAGTGTGTACGTTGTCAATACATAAGGCAACATCTCCCTTTTCCCCTGCCTATCCTTCCTGAGCAAGCCGTGCCCTTCTATACCAATATTCCTAGCGTGCGTATTATCCCACCAAGTGTCTGTGGATACCAACGATGTCATAGTTGTGTTTAATTGCCAGCATCTCTGGTTCTTCCTGCTTATTCCCTGTACTTCTCACATTTGTACACTGACAGCTAAGACACCGATTTGATCTTGCCCAACCATTTTGCTTTGTTTCTCCTTTATCCCCGTGATTACAGCCCAGGTTCCTCCCCTTCTCCCCCCCCCCCACACACACTTCTGACCCATTTCCCAGACCTCCATGTTTTTCAGGGCCCCACTAACTCTAAATCTACCCCTGGCCTGCACTGGACCAAATGGGGCAAAACTAAGGAGACAGGATGAAAAGGGGTGTGGGGCCTGACTAAGCCAACCCCATGATGACCATTTTCAATTCAAATGTTTGCAAAGGAAGAATGCAATCAACTGACAAATCCTTCTCCTCTAAAACACGGAGAATGGAAATTATTTTGACATTTAAAAAAACCTTGGACCAGCTCCAGTCATTCCTATAGAAATTAGATACTGCACCCTGCAATCAATTATCATATACTCGTTCATTTGAAATCCCCCCAATCCTTTTAGTTATGCTCGGCTGCTTCTCCAAAATAGCACCTGGGATTTAATGATGAGAACTGTACAGACTTTCCCTGTCAGCTCTGTCAGTCCACAGCTTGCCACCATTCCTCAGTTTAGAGGATCTCATTTAAATTAGGGAGGATTCCCGAAGACGTTACTGTGTAGCATTGCAGCGTCGGAGCTCAGCTCTGATCCTGCAAACCGGTGCTATTGCTCCTAACGTGTGGACGTATCCCCAGTGCATTGAGTTATGCATGTGTGTAAATATTTGCAGGCTTGGGGGTGCTGGGTGGTGCTTAATGCCCTGCAAAGAAAGCTCTGCAGAAGCCAGGGCTGATGTACAAAATATAAATACAAGTTGAACCTCTCTAGTCTGGCACCCTCAGGACCTGACTGGTTCCAAATGAGAGAATTTGCCGGACCACGGGAGGTCAATATTGTCTAGCAGCATTGCCAACACTGCCACTGCTTGCTGGGCTGTTAGTGTTCTGTGTTGTTATTTAGCTCTAATTTACCCCAAAATGTCTTCTGAGAGCCAGGACTGGTGGTTGTAAACAAACCTTATGGGACTGCAGGAAATTTGGCCATATCCATGAAAAGTTGACATCTGGCTAACTAAAAATCATTCCGGACTATGGATGTTTCTGGACCAGAGAGTTCCGGACTAGAGAGGTTCAACTTATAACCCATTTTCTGTTACCTCTAGGGGGGTTGTGATGGACCGGGCCAGGCCTGGGCACAGCTGAGGGCGTCTGCTCAGGGCAAATTGCTCAGACTTGGGGCTCCTTACAGCCCCAGACTGGAGACCTTCCCAAATAGGCCACAAACCAGTCACACAGGCAGCTGGAGCGCTCGATCTGGCCAGCCTGAAGCCTCACAAGCAAAACCCCTCTGATACCCCAGCTCCCTCTGTGCATCAATCAGCCCTGGGCCTAACACACAGGAGAGGAGTTACAGAACCCAATCTCACCTACCCCGAACGGGTTCTTCTGGTCCCAAAAAACCAGCCACAGTTCCCAGTCAATTTACACTCTGGATCTTACCCACTAGATCACGCTGGGCCAATCCTTTAGAATCTAAAATCTAAAGGTTTATTACTAAAAGAAAGAAAAGGTGGAGAGTAAGGTTGTTAAGGAGAATACATGACATGCATCAAATCTCCCAGTTCTCGATACTGGCTCTTAGCAGAGATGTTATAAACTGCTATCTTAAAAGTCTCTGGTGTACATCCTATGTTAGGACGGGTCCACAGTTTTTTCTGGCTCTCTGTTCCTCACAAGGCTGCATCTGGGATCAGTAGCTGAACTGAAGACAAGATGGAGTCTGCCACATGGCATTTTATATCCATCCCTGGTCTCTTCCAAGCTGGAGCAGGTCACACGGCCCAGTGACCTATCCTTGTGTCCCAAGTCAGCAATCATTATTCTGGCTGGTCTGCAGGTTCCGGATTTCCAGACGGATTCCTCAGGTGTGTGTTGGCACCCAGAGATTCATTGTCCCCGGAGCCTTGCTAATTAGCACAGACACTGAACCAACATTCTTGGCCCATTGCTCTGCCTCAGACAGAGAATTTTCCAGCATCAACAATGAGTACGTATTTATAACTCCACGCACAGATGTTATACAAGTACATGAATAGCCTATACAGAACTGTAGAACAGAAGCTTTCATGTGATATCTCACATGACCCCCTTTATACAGACTTTTGGGGCAAACACCCCTTCCCCATGGGTGCAGCAGTGGTTTTTAGAATCCAGTAACGTTACACAGGTGCATTTTTGTAAGTGTATAGTGATTTTAAATGGACACCATCAAATGCTATACATAAGAGTAGCCAAGCGGGACAGAGCAATTAGTGCACGAGCCTATTTTCAAAGCTGACAAAGACTCGAGGAATGGTTTCTTGTTTTAATACCATGCAACCTCTATTTGCAGAGTGTACAGAAAAAAATAACTTGATGTATGTCTGCGGACCCCGGGGCTTTATCAGTGGAAGGGATTGTACAGTTGTTACTTTTCTTTTCAGATTTGATTCTGCTTGATCATTTTCACACAAGTTCTGACTTTCTTGCCTTTTCTGAGCGCTGTTTGGCAGAATCCCCCAGACACTCTTCTGCACCTGTTCTGTAGCTTGCATTTCTCTTCCAGTTCTGGAAACCAGTCCTTTTATTTGCTTTCATTCTACGTTGCACTGTTTTGTATTTTGCTGGGCAGCAAGCCAGGCTGGCAGTGATGTTGAATTTGTTTTATTCAGCGATTTCCTTGTTATGCATGTATAAAAGTTATTTCCCCCCCACCTCTCATTCAAACGTTGTATTCCCCTCAGTTTTTCTGCAGTTGTGCAGATTCTGGGTTTGCTTTATGACCTGCTGCTCAGACGGGGAGTTGGCTGATGTTTGCCTTGGGCTGCTTTCTCACACAGAAAAGTTCTAGCTCTTTTAGCTTCAGCAAAATTGCGATTGGGTTGGGGTTTTTGTGTTTTAAGTAATCACAGCTTGCACATGGTTTTGAATAGCTTTTGTGGTTGGAGATGCCACTTGGAAATCTGTCTTTAAAAACCAGATCAGGCAGAAACCATGCAAAAAAGAACAAAACCTATAGCAAAACCTATCCTGCATAACAGAGTAATTAGAATAATATAATTACTGTATAGACACTTCCATTTTCTGACTTCAACACAGGCCAGAATAATAGCCTCTGTGTTGCATCCCAGCCCTGCTACTGAAGGTGTTTGGGAATTAAATTGTACTTTAGGCTAGAATTTTCCAATGAGTTTAAAGGTAGGTGCCTAATGCTGTTGAATTTTGGCTCCTAACTCCCTTAGGCTCCGGAGACAAGCCCACCTGTAAATCTTTCCAAAGAAGGAAGTGGATTTGAAAGTCTCAGGTGTGTGGATCACCGAGATGTCGGAATAGGGATAATTGGCCATTTTGCATGTAGCTAATTTTTTTTAAAACCTGCCATGCATGTTAACTCCTCGAATACCCGCATTGCTGGAATGAGGCCCAGACGCTGCATCATCCAGACCTTGCTGCAGCAACAGCAAGTCACCGGGAGACACAGACCTCCTCGCTTTTTGTTCTCCCCGTAGGATGAATTGGTTTCTTTCCACTGCGCAAGGGGCTTCTGCAGTAAGAGATCACCAGGGCCGGGCAGGAGGAACCAAGAACCTGCAGTGTGTCGAGTAGGAACGGCCGAACGGCAGCTCTTTTCCCATTCAGAGACTGCTCCATTCTCAGAGCAGGGCGCTCGGGGCTTCTGCCCTGCAGCAGGGTTGTGGTGCTAGGAGCTTCTGCCAGGGATGCCTGGAGCCTGCTGAGAGTGGGGGGCACAATGTAAAGGTTTGCTCCCCCCCAATAGCTTGAGTCATGGCCCACCAAGCATGCTGCCGCTCTTGCTCTCAGCAGGTCAGCTCTGTGACCTTGGAGGACAGGCCTCTGCTTTAACGCCCTGGGAAAAGGCAGCAGTAAAAGCAGCCGCTCCTCCTGCAGCAAACAGCTGTTTGCCGCTGCCTCTCTCCATGGCCGCAGCTCCCACCTCCGGCAGCTGCTGTGTAGAGAGAGGACCCTCAGCCCCAGGTGACTGAGCACGGCAAAAATCTAAGCCTTCACTGTATTGGCTTCCTACAAGCCCTCTCCCCATTGGCTGGGATCTGCATAGCCCAGTGTTTCTTAAACTATGTTCCGCGGCGTGAGGCAGTTGGAGGTGTGCCGCAGAGAACAAGAACATTCAAAATGTCCACCCTTAAAGGGACAGGTGACCTTTTTTTTCTCAATAACTTTCTCCCTGACTTTTTTCCCCCTCTCTCTCAACAAAAAATCCTTGGTGTTCTTCATAAAAAAATTTTTTTGTTTGGTGTTCCTTGGTCTTAAAAAGTTTAAGAAACACTGGCATAGCCTCTCGTAGACTGCTTTTGCCTCTCCTTTTCCAGAGTGGGCCACTGCCACACCACAATGATCTACCTGCTAAATGTGGGTAGAGGTTTTTGTACTGCAGGGCAAAGAGAGAATAAAACCCATTTGGAATGGTGACACGTTCGCACTATGGTAAGAAGAATTTCAAATTGCTGTGCTGCTATTTACATGTGAACGCTGCAGCATCATTGTCTAGCAATGCTACGCTAAATCTTACCCTGAGCACCTGCCACTTTACCTGGGAGATTGTCCAGCTACCTCCCCTATTCCTGAGGAAGCGGCTGCATTATACTGCCTTCAAATGAGAGGTTACCCCATGAGTTCTAGTCTCAATCTCCACTCAGTCAAGGGGGCGCGTGATTTCCACTGTGGAAGTTTCCGAAAGGCAAATGGATATTTCTCCATCCGAATCCGGTTTGAACAAAAACTCTTCCCAAGTTTATGGTGTTTATCCTAACATGTCAGCTTCGTTCAAACTGCTCTCAACAAACACTACAAACAACCCTTTGCATATTGGCTTTAATTTCGAGTCTTCAGGGAACAGAAATAATACTTTAAAGGACAGGTGTTCCCATTCCACTCATGCCGGGGGGCGGTTCAGTCCACGAGGAAAGTTATTGATTGGATACCAATGCATAGCTCTACCTCACTGCACGGCCCCACTCTTTATGGTGCTTTGTATGTGCCTATTTTTCCAGTCCATTTATGTACAGTCTATGTCTTGGAGATAAGATAATCACAATTCAGTTTCCCTGCAGCTTTCAAAGTTTCAGACTTTGGTTTTGTTCTACACTCAAAAGAAACCCAAACCTTCCAAGCATTTTTTATGAAAACGGAATCATGGCAGAAAGTCTGGATGGAGACCAGAGCTTTGAACGTGATACCTGCTGGCCCAGGCACTGCCTGGGGGAGCCCCTACTCTGCCTGATTAAGAGCAGAGGTTTTTCAATCACGCTCTGGATGAGAGAGAGCAGAGACTTGACTCTGCCTCCCCCACCGCCCAGAGCAGTGCCCTAAGCACCAGTCTATAGTGGATGACTTCTTCCTCTTCAAAAGCCTGCCCAAGCAAATGTCTTCAAACCCAACATGCCTCCGCGAAACATTTCAGTTGTGGTCAAAGTTCCTAGTGCGATGACATTTCACTCAGTTAGAAATGTTCCAGCTGGCTGTAATCTTGTTACAGTGTTTCATCAGAAATATTTCTTGCAAGCATCAGAATACGTTACCGAATTGCAGACTAGACTTCGCTTACGCATGTACAACACAATGCAGTCACCTCCGGGGTAGAGTGAGGCATCCAAAGTCTCAGCTGCTTCAAATCACTGTTACTCCAGGGATTCACATCGGTTGTGAGTCCACCCTGAAATGTCCATGTCTTGTTATTGCTTTCTAAACCAGAAGATGAAACATTGATATGGGATATGCTTCTCATATTATCATAGAATTCTAGAACTGGAAGGGACCTTGGGAGGTCCTCAAGTCCCTCATGGCAGGGCCAAGCACCATCTAGATCAGCGTTTCCCATACTATGGGCTGCAGGAAAAAAATACCGGGCCTTAGCATGGCTGCTGGGAGGGGAGCAGGGCGGGCTGGGAGGAGGTGCGGGGTTGCCGGGAAGCAGGGTGGGGGCAGTGGGACTGTCCGGCGGAGATGGCGGGAGGGCTGGACAGGCGGCGAGGACTGGGGTGTGTGTGACCAGGGGAGATCGGGAGGAGGAGGACGGGAGAACCAGCCTTCAGAAGCAGGGCTGGACGGGGGCAGCGGGGCTGGCCAGGGGAGATCGAGAGGAGAAGCGGGGGAGAATCGGCTGGTTGGGAGGGTGGGGAGCGGGGCTTGTCATGGGGATCATCGGGGAGCGGAGCTGGCCGGGAGATCGGTGGGGAGCAGGGGGGAACTGGCCGCCAGAAGCAGGGCTGGACGGGGGAGATGGGGAGGAGAAGCAGGGGAGGGGAGTGAATCAGCTGGCGGGAAGCGGGACGTATGCCCGGGTCTGCATGTGCCCGGGTCAGAGTGAGTCCAGCCCCGGGGATTACATTTTGCACCCTCCCCCCCCCATACCGCCCCTCGAGTAGTTGCAAACTGCCTGGCTAGTAAACACACTCACGCAGCGTTAGCACAGCTACGGACTGATACACCTAATAATAATAAAACTTACCTAATTAGAAAAACCAGACATTTTATATGTCCGGTATTTTCTCAATTTGTTTCCCGGACAGAACCCTCAAATACCGGACTGCCCAGTACAAAACCGGACACCTGGCCACCCTACCCCTCCTTGCACCCTCCCTCCTATCCAGATACCCTACCCCCAATCTGCTCCTGCTCCCGCCTCCTGGAGTGCCCATGCGGCACCGGGTCCCCCAAGCCCTGGCCCGGGCTGGGCGGAGGATGCAGCCGGGTGAAACATTGAAAATTTATGTATTTTTCATTCTTTTTTTTATATGCGTTTATATTTTTGGACTGCAAAAAACAGTACTGAAAAAAAAAACGGGTTCCAACCAAAGTAAAAAGTTTGGGAAACCCTGGTCTAGCCAGCTTTCTATCCAGCTTACAGTCCATTTATCCAATCCATATTCCCTTAACTTGCTGGCAAGAATATTGTGGGTGACTGTATCAAAAGCTTTGCTAAAGCTGGCACTGGGGGCTTTGGGAGAACCAGAAACAATGTATTTGAATATTCATCATTTACTTAATGAATATGCACATATGCAAATGAATGTTACCAGTCTTCCAAAGGCTCGTGAATGGATTTACTGCCGTGTCAAAAAGTTTGGGAACCCCTGATCCAGATCATCCTTGATGGATGTCTGTCCAACTTGCTCTTAAATATCTCTAATGATGGAGACTCCATAACCTCCCTAGGCAATTTATTCTAGTGCTTAACCACCCTGACAGTTAGGACAAGAAGCTTAAATTGCAACAGGTTGGACATTAGGAAAAACTTCCTAACATCAGAGATCAAGGAGAACAATTTTCCTCCTCCTCCTCGTAACACCCTTTTAGGTGCAGCTATCTCCGCATACAAACACACACTCATGACCCTTGGTTTTGTGTGTTATTTCTTTTTTTAAGGCTATGCATTTGGAATCCCAACTCTGGAAATTTTGCCTGTGCAACAAATATAGCTTGGGCTAGGAATTTTAGCCAACAGTTCTTAAAAACAAAAATTAAGCAAATCTTTCAGGATTTATTTGACTCCTTAGAAGTTATATAAGAGGAGGAAAATACCCCCATTTGGACTTTTAACTGTATACTTTTAAAACTCCAAATTCTTATCATGCCGCAATAGAACGCGCACTTTAGGGAAAAGCTGTTTTGCAAAGTCAGAGTAAATTGGAATGAAAATAGATAAAATCTTCTCATCGCTCCACGTTACAAATAATCATCCAGCAATCTGCCTCCGCGTCTATGGCAGCATTACAATGAAAGACATGCTCAATCTTTCAAATCGCTCCTTTCTGGAGTGGCTTATAACCTCCTACCTCTCAAGCTGATCCATCTCATCCATCCACTGGGCTTTGCCTTTGACTTCTCCCTTGCTTTCCTCTCCCCAGAGGAGCGTTTGATTACATCCACTTTTGTGGTTACCTTGACATTAAGATCTTGGTCTGAATGAAAAAGAGAAACACGTTTTCAAGATCTCTTTGCTGTGATGTGTATTATTAACCACTGCACAGAAGGCTCCGTTTTGAGCACTACCCACAACTGGAGGGCTCAGCTCCCATGTCGTGGGGCGTGTCCCCTGGTGAGTTCCCCCTCATTACCTGGGGTGTCTCTGAGGCCTGTTTCAGGTTCCCCATCCTTCAGGGTTCCTTGATAAACTCCAGACCTGCTTTCTCCTGGATAACACCACCCCTGCTTGGGTCGGGTTTCATATCAGTTTCAAACAGTCCTCAAAGGAAATCACCTCAAAATAAAATCTCATACAGGGCTCTGGTCTACAGAGCCTGTCCTGGATCTTAAGCGCCCCACTCTGCTCTTCAATAAGCCTCCCCGCCCCGTCTCTCCTAGACGGAGCTCGACATTCGTCATCCCTCTGGGTATGTCCACACTTGCACCCCCTTTCGAGAGAGGGATGCAAATGAAGAGATTCGAAATTGCAAATGAAGCCAGGATTGAAATATCCCGCGCTTCATTTGCATATTCGCATTATGGCGCTATTTCGAAATAACAGCCGCTGTTAAGACGCGGTTATTTTGAGAGAAAACCCTTCTCTCGAAATAACTGGTAAATCTCATTGGATGCGGAATAAGGGTTATTTCGAGAGAAGGGTTTTCTCTCAAAATAACCGCGTCTTAACAGCGGCTGTTATTTCGAAATAGCGCCATAACGCGAATATGCAAATGAAGCGCGGGATATTTCAATCCCGGCTTCATTTGCAATTTCGAATGTCTTCATTTTCATCCCTCTCTCAAAAGAGGGTGCAAGTGTAGACATACCCTCTGACATGGGGAGCCGGCCGGCCGAACCCGCTCTGGCTAAGGAGGGCCTCCTGCTCTCTGCAGCCTCGGCCACCGCTTCTCTGAGCAGCCCCCAACCCTCCCCGGATTGAGAGAGGTCCATGAATAGCCTTCCCTTTATAAGGCCCAGCTGCCGTCCCTAGAATCCAGCCGGGCAGCAGGTGCACTAGACCCCTCCGAAAGGACAGAGTCCAGCTGAAGTGGCCAGGCTTTCAAAAGGCTCCAGAACCCAACAGCGCGTGACCGGCAGGAGCGGCTGGGTTCTGAGCTCTTTTGACATCCTGCCCACTCATGGAGGTGCCTAAAGAGAAACTGGGGGGTGCTGAGTTCTTACCTCTGCTTTAGGAAGTCGACCTTCTCCCTATCCTTTCACAGGCTTGCCAGTGGGGTCGGAGTCTGTGAAGTGGTTTTTTTTGGTTTTTCCACTTTATGTTTTCAGACCCATTTGGGCAGTGTATTGGTTGCTGGTTTCTTTTAAACAACCCCAGGGAGGGCAGCTAACATGGTACAGTCCTAGCGTAGATCATTCAATCTCACCTGAGTTGCTTGGTAATATCGTTGGAGAGTAAGTGGCCACCGGCTTTCTTTTCCCGGGTGTCAGGCAGTTGCTCCCTCCGGAGAGGTGGAGGAATTCTCACTCATGCCTCCCATCCCCTTCTAATTTATACAGACATATTGGCTCATGGTAAACAAAAGCCGTCATTTCCATAGGAACCTCCCACGGCTCCTAAGAATGTGATCCAGCTTGGTCTGGATTACAGGGAAGATGTTAGCTCGCCACGGTGTAGATACAAAGCTGATTACACAAAAGTGCAAGGGTCACTAATCTATACGCGTGTTCCTGCACCAACACCAGGAATACACAGTCCTGGGTCTACGGAAAGAGACCCTCCGCCAGTCAGAGAGCAGGGATGCACTACCTGGCTGACCCATAGCAATGCTTGCTTCTCACCGATGCAACTTCCTGCTCGCTGCTTGGCTGAAAATGTGCAGGAGTGGAAGTTAATTCTGCGCAATTCCCAGTAAGAATGACAGAACTGGACCACAGCAATCTTGGGAAGTTTCCCCTCATCCTGGTGGGTCCTTATGGGGAACAGGGCACAATTAACCCTTTAAGTGCAGCAGCATCACTGCTCTTGATGTGCTATGGGTAGCACATCCCAAAGATCTCCTGGGGGGGGCAGCTCCACCTACCCCCCCCCAGTACCCTAAGATTAGCTCTGCTAGCCGCAGCTGTAGAATGAGGATTCTCGATTTGCAAGGCTGGTGGTGGTGGAGTGATACAAGAGCTCTCAGTGTAATACGATGGCAACAGCATTTCAGGTGACAAGGTCACATCTGACACCAATTGAAATATAACTCACATCATGTCTTTACTCAGTAGAAGTTTGATGCTGCTGTGATTGATCTTCCCAGAGTTTGATTGAATAGGTCTAGTGAAGACCCGCTAAATCGAACTCAGAGGCACTCCCATTGGCACCAGTAGTCCTGCTCCTGCGAGGAGTAAGGGAAGCTGATGGGAGTGTTTGCCTCCTGATATGAGGACAGCAGGGAAACTCAAATCAATGTGTGTCGACCCCAGCTTCGTAATTAACATATCTGGAGGAGCCACAGGACTTCTTGTTGTTATAGCTGGAGTTGCGTACCTTGATTCAACCTTCCCCTTTGGGCCTGAGAGGTGAAAGGCTGTAGTAAAGAAATGAAGACGAAACACAGGTATAGATGGGCAAGACACAGGCTTTTTTACCAGAACTTGATTCAGGCAAGCACTTAAGCATCTGTCCCATTGAGGTCCGTGGGGGAGATGTCCAAAGGTACACGTGAGAGTTGAAAGTGCTCACATCCAGTTCCTTAATTCAATGAGTCTTAAAGGCTTTCCTGACTCAGAGCTAAGTGTTCTGGCTTGCAAACCTGGCCTCTATGTGGATTAGTAATAATATCCACCTTGCATCCAAACTGAGCCCACAAGTTCCTTCTCTGTGACATGCCAAGGGAGTGGTATACGCTCCATTTTTATTCAAACACTTAGGAAATTATTTTGATTCCAAATCTAATTAACTGGACTGTATCTTAATCATTCCTGTTAGTCTTACACAGACTATAGGCGTGTTATCATAGGAGTCGCTAACAGCCTGATATATTTCAATTTAAACCTAACTTAATAATTGCTGAGCCAATTAGTTAAAATGTAAGTAGGAAAAAAAAAACATTGGATGGAAGCGTCTTAATTTAAATATAATCCATTAAGTAAAAACTGCTATTCTAATTAGTGATAATGTAGCACAATTAGGAAATAAAATTTGATTGGTACATTGGAATTTAAACGTAAGTGGTAACTGCTATTCTAATTAGCGAACGCCGTACATTTTGTGCAGAGTTTTGTCTGGGAGAAGCATTTATACAGTAGAGATGGCTGTGGGGGGGAGGATGCAAAAGAAGAGCTGGATCGCTGGAATGGCTGCTGAAGACACCTGATGGCCAAAGTGTAAGGAGAACTGATAGCGGTGTCCCAAAGCCATGCCCGAGTTGACTTTTCTTTCAGCTGCTGCTTATTAAAAATGTACATCTGATTTCCAGTTTGAATTTCCCACCAGTGGGTCGTGTTACGCCTCTCTCTGCTAGACTAAAGAGCCATTATTAAATATTTATTCCCCATGTAGGACCTCTGTTGGTCCTGCCATGGGGGCAGGGGACTGGACTTGCTGGTCTCTCGAGGGTCCTTCCAGTTCTATAAATCCAAGGACTATGATTCCATGATTCTGAAAGACTTCAATCTGGTCACGCCTCTCTGTGAGGCTCAAGGAGCTAAATCTGTTTTCTGATCCTTTCATCATGCCTGTAGCTCCTCCATAGCGACATCCTCCTTGAATTGTGGACACCAGAACTGGACGCCATGGGCCAGCAGTGGTCACACCCATGCCGAATAGAGGGGTAAATGAACCTCTCCCATTCCTACTCAAGATTCCTGAATATAGGCATCCAAAAAGCATCTTCTGGGAACAGCATTGCACTGGAAGCGGATGTCCAGTTGGGCCTGTCCCACAACTCCCAAATCTTTTTCAGAGCCCCTGTTTCTCTCTTGGGGTCCCCCCGCCCCTGTGAGTACAGTCTACATTCTTTGCTCCTGGATGTTTGCATTTAGCCACATTAGAACACACATTGTTTGCTTGCACCCAGCTTACTTACGGATCCAGATCCCTCTGTATCAAACCCTGGGCCACTTCATTATTTACTACTCTCCCAATTTTTGAGTCATATGCAAACTTGTTCAGGGGAGATTTTTATGTTTTCTGCCATACCACAGATAAATGTGCTATGTTGCATAGGGCCAAGAACCAAAAGCACACCCACTTGATGATAAACAGGGAATCAATTACATTTGAAGACCAGCCAGTTATAATCCTTTTAATGTGTGCCATCTTCGTTTTACATCTTCCAGGTTTTTAAATCAAAATGGCATGAAGTACCAAGTCATAAGATCGGCCATACTGGGTCAGACCAAAAGTCCATGTAGCCCAGTGTCCTGTCTGTTGGCAGTGGCCAATACCAGATGCCCCAGAGGGAGTGAACAGAACAAGGAATCACCAAGTGAGCCCTCTCCTGTCACCCATTCCCAGCTTCTGACAAACAGAGGCTAGGAACACCATTCCTGTGCATGCTAGCTAAGAATCATTGATGGACATGTTCTCCATGAATTTATTTATCTCTTTTTTGAACCCTGTTAAAGTCCTGGCCTTCACGACATCCTCCGGCAAGGAGTTCCACGGGTCGACTGTGTGTTGCATGAAGAAGTCAAATGCTTTAGACACACTTAGGTACAGTACCTCAACACAACTTATAATCTCCCTCCAAAAAGATATCAAACTAGTTTGACAGGATCTATTTGCCATAAACCCATGTTGACTGGCACAAATTACATCACTCATTTTAATGTAGGAGTACTGCATCTTCACCGGCCCCTTCCTGGATCCACCTAGCAATAAGCTACCAGTCCACCCTGCCCCTCAACCAGCTGCCTAGACCAGCCACAGTGCAGGCTAATGGGCTGTCTCTCTAGGCACTTTTAGCACATGTATTTGAGTGCAGCGCCTCAGGTCCCTTGGTCCCCCCAAACCACTGGTGAAACTCTCTCACAGCATATTGGGATGAGAATCTTAGTGCAGCTACAGCAGGTCGCTCCTAAATGTCCGATAGCTCCACAGCTGACATCCGACAGAAGCCACCCATACGCATATAATGGAGTCTGTCCCAGATGTACCATTCCTTTGGCCAGCCCACACTTGCCAGGTGTCTGAGCTGGAAGTTTCTCTGTTGTGTCTGTGCTCTGAAGAAAAACCTGCAGCACCGAGTCAAACTGGAGTCCAGGCTCCAAGGCCTTCTCCATTGCTGGGTTTCAGAGCCCAGACTCCGGTCCAAACACGTGCATTGTTAGTTTTAGCTCCACCGCCGGAGCCTGACAAGCCTAAGCCATCTGGCCTGGGCTCTGAGACGTGGTGCCGCAGTCTCTCTTCGCAGCGTAGACATCCGCTGTGGCCTGTCTCCAGTACCCATTCAGCTTTCAGTGCCGGGAATCACTGAAGCTTTGCGGCAATCCATCCCTGTCCAGCAAAACACAAAAGCGCATGTGCTAACGTCCCATTGATTTCAGTAAGGCTTCAGCGTCTGCTTAACGTTAAGCACGCAAAGTGCTTTTGTGAACGGCAGTGCTGTCTCGAGCGTGTCTCAGACAACACCGTGGCAACCTGCCTAATGAACCTCATGTTCGAAATTACTACGCGCTCACGGTTGTGAGTGTGCTTTAGAAAAGGAACACAACACCGACATCAACTATAGGTCAGACCTCTCTAATCCGGGAGTCTCTGGTCTGACAGCCGCAGTGGTCTGGCAGGATGTTCCTGGACCAGAGAGCCCAGGTGGCCGGAAGTCGGGCAGCAGGACCGGTGGCTAGGAGTCCGGTGGATGGGAGGAAACCCAGAGCCGAGCAACAGAGAGGCTGCCATTGATCTCCCTTGGTCCGGCAAACTCCCTGGTTCGGGACAGGATGCTAGACCAGAGAGGTCCAACCTGTACTGTACAATTTTTTTTAACAGCGGCTTTTTGACTACTCTTGCGTGCAAGTTGCCTGACTCATTCTGCTCCCTCCATTTTGCAAGAAGCAATAACGCTGCTCGCTAATCAAGAAATCCGCGGACCATGGGGAGACCTACGGTGATAATAAAGGCAACGGCAGGAGGCCATCAGCTGCACAAATTGCTGTTAACAAACTGGAGTCGAGATAGCATCTCAGCTACTCTATTGAAAAGCTCCCCCTGACCTTGGCTTCACACTCCCGGAGCCCTTGGAGGTGTGTGCATCAGATTAAATGCACTTGCAGTTTTAAAAAGTAATTATATAGCTTGAGATTTCCACTGATAAGTTGGCATTAAACAAGGAATGCAGCCCCACAGTTATGCCTGCCTCCGTTTGCTGGGAGAAGTCAGAGCAGCTGAACAGGACCTCGTGCAGCCTGCTTGGGTAAAGGCTCTCCCCTTATCCCTCGCTTTTATTGCCCATGACTTGAAAACAAAAATAGCCCGCTTGAAACTGGGGCTCTCCCAGATAGTTGAGAACAGGCACCAAGATACTGCGGTGAGAGGCACAGTGTAAAAAAGTGAGAAAATGGAGCTTTGTTTACCAGCGGGTAGCCACACGTCAGGCAAAATTCAGTTCTTTGATGCATCTTCAGCTGCCACTGACCTGAGATTACAGATAGACGCGAGGCCTTTCAATTGCTTCAGAGAGCTTGGCAAGTCATTCATAGCACCTAGCCCCATAGGGCCCTGACCACGGCTGGCACATGTGGGCGTGACCAGAACACAGATCATGGATCATTCAAATTAGTAAATGAATAAGGCTCACAACATCCTTCTCTGGCTGGTAAATGTTGCTGTATGAAGGTCATGGGAAGCCAGGAGCAAAGATTTGCCTGGCTCAAGGTCACACAGTGAATTAGTACTCAAGGCAAGAGTGAGACCCAGCAATCCTGGACTCCAGAAACAAAACTTTAGAAACGCCCCTTCTCTGTGTCCACGTGGCCACATCTGAGAGCATAATTTGGCTCCTACAGTGGAGCTGAATTTAATGTACCACTCACCTTTTTGGAGTTCTACCATCAGGTCTGAATTCTCCAGGGTTTTCCTCCACAAAAATAAATAACTGAGTGGGGTATTTAAATTGGAGCATCACAACAAGGCCACCATTCAAGGATTAGAGACCTCATTGTGTTATGTACACGCACATAACAAAAAAAATACATCGTTCCTGCCCTCACGAGTTTACAATCTCACCCCACTTTTAAATGACATTTGTAAATGCCGTTTTCTGTTCCAATCTCCATTAAGCCACAGGTCAGATGCCCCGATTTCAATGAAGCCATTCACATTGCTTTAGACAGATTTTGCGTGGAAGAGGTGATATTTGAATATTGTGCTGTTTGTTTAATTCAAAGGGGTAAGTGATGCCAAAGTAAGGAAAAAGGACTTCACAAATAAAGTTGTTAAAAGTAGGTAAGGAGAGACATGGAGTTAACAACCAGAGAAAACACCACATGAAGTTATCCAAGGCTAAGTCTAGACTACAGGCTTCTTTCAGAAGAAGCTTTTTTCGGAAGAGCTCTTCCAAAAAAACTTCTTCCGAAAGACAGCACCCACACTGCAAAAGCACTTTGAAAAAGTGATCTGCTTTTGCGAAAGAGAGTGTCCAGATTGAATGGACGCTCTCTCACATGTTAGCTGTGATTGCTGTGGATGGAGTGGCCACCAGGGAACCTGTGCTTTTTCCTCTTTCCTCTTCTTCCCCATCCACACATGCCTTTTTCCGAAAGAGCTCTTTCCTCGTAGAATGAGGATTACAAATGCCGGAAAAACCCCTCTGTTCTTTCGATTTTCTTGTGGAAGAACGCAATTGCAGTGTGATGTTCCTCAACTCTGTAGTGTAGACATACCCCAAATGTATTGCAAAAGTCGAATAGTGCCCCTCTTCTCTTTCTCTTATCGCTAAAATGCCAAGGAGTAGAATTCCTCAGTGACTCAGGTTTGGTTCTTTACTCAGGAATTTTCTAGTGCCTCCATCAGAAAAAGCCATGCACCTCCTGGGGAGCTGGGTGCATCATTGGGGATTACGGTTTTCCATCTCCTTACTCCCCTCTTACAGTGACCACAGTTACCAGCCCAGGGAAGATGCGACACAGAGCAATGCCAGAGTTTCATCTGCTCAGATAGGAACCGGACCGTGTCAGCTTCCTGAAGACAGAGAACCGATACCGTCAGCAGCTTCCCCAGTCAGTGACTGTGGAGAAGGCAGCTCTCTGGCATGACACTGCGTGTAGATCAAACAACTTTCTCCTTTCAGTCACTTCAGATGTTCTAGCAGCTGTGTTTATGGCTCCTTTTCCCTAAATACTATACATGTATTATGCAAAGTCCACTGACGGGGGGAAATCGCACGGACTGTCATCCGGAATGGGGGCTGCTCTGCAGAGCTCTTACCCAGGAGAATTGGATCTGGCTCATTGTATGTCTGACAAACATTGACGCAGATTTGGCAGGAAAGGCAGGGACACTCCCGGAGAGTGCAAAAGAAAAGGAGAAGAGACGAGCGAAGATGGGAGGAGGATGCGTCTGCATTTCTGGTGCTAAAGAAAACGTCCAAAGCCCCGTGGTTTTGCTTTTTCAGCAGCCTTCCTAGGGAAGAATGGATTCTCTCTTGCAGCCCAACCTGAACTGCCTCCCTGTTCACTCTCTGTATGTAGAAACACCAGCAAGAGGTTTGCATTTCACATGGTGGTTCTCGGGTGGCCCACACAAGCGATGCAGTGCCAGGCTCCGGGGTTCCACCATGCGCTATATTAAAACCCTCATGGGAAACCGTCAGAGGCGACCGGAAACAGTCCCAAGCCACTGAGAGTTAAAAAAAGAAACAGCCGTTTGCCCTGTCCGTGCACAGAAACGAACTCGTTTGAGTAGAACACCGCGGAGGGAGAACCACTGTTGATCCATTCGCTGTGGGGACATCTTGGGGAGGCGGGCTCTAGTGAACATTTGCATCCCTAGTTCTTGCTCACCAGCCAGCTCTGCAATAAACCAGACTAAGGGGAACCCTAATAAAGACAGGAAAGGCGACGCTTGGGCAGTGCAGACCCAGGGCCCCCCTTTATGACTGTGTTGTAAGAAGTTATTCCCATCCCTCTAGTTTAATCGAAATTCTTTCTTAAATAAAGTTACTGCTGTCTTACTCCGTGTGTTCATGGTTTGCCAGAGCAACTGTTTAAGGTAAACTGGGGTGCATGGCCCCACGCGGTGCAGAGGCCCTGGGATTTCTGTGAGGAGTGGCAGGGGCCCCATGGCACCAGAGAAAGCTTGAGAAGCACTGGGGAGCCAACAGCATGCATCTGACAAGGTGGGTCTTTGCCCACGAAAGCTTAGGCCCCAATGAATCTGTTTGTTGTTCTGGCAGATACAGACTGAGTCCTGTGGCACCTTTCAATCAAGACCGGGAGGGGGAGCCGTGTTCGTCTCTAAGTTGCTTTTGATCTGCCCCAGGCAGGTTCCGGGGTGGGGGAGCTGGGCCCTGGAGCCTGCACGGGGCAGAGCAGAGCATCTTTGAATCCAGAGACGCTGCTGTGGCTTTGAAAGCCTTTTGCCCGGAGCAGGCAGGGTGGGTTCAGGGAAGGGAAGAGAGGCATCAGGCAGCTGCCCAGGGGCTCTTCCAAGCATGTGGGGGGTGGCAATGGGCCAGGCCAGGGTTCCTTTGGTGGGGTGGGGGGCGAAAGGGGTGCTTAGGGCTTCTCCGGGAGGGTTGTATCCCCGGCTGAGGGAGTGGAAGAGAGGGCCCATTGAGCCTGGGGCCTGGGAAGTTAACGCTCAGCCAGGTACAAGCAAGACAACTTCTGGCTGGAGGCAGGGAGTGGCAGGGCGACGCACAGTCCTGGGTGCCCTGAGAGCCATCCCGTTCCAGTTTGTGCAGCCCGAGCGCAGGAGGGACCACGCTTTGGCTGAGGGGCAGGGCCGGCCCACAACATTTTGGCACCTGAGGCGGGGAGCTCAAATGACGCCCCCATGCTCCCTCGCTTGGGCCAAACCTCTGAAAGGTCTCAATTCTGCCTTCTTCCTGTTCTACTCCTCTCATGGCACGCCTCCATCTCTGTGCACCTAGAGCAGAGAGAATACATAGGCACAATTTTCCACACTCTGGGTCCTAGTGGCGCCCCAGCACCTGGTCTAGCACCTGAGGCAGCCACCTCAGTTCGCCCAATGGTAAGTCCAGCCCTGCTGAGGGGTCTGGTGCTGCTTGACTCTCAGGCTCTGTCTGCACTTACCTGGTTAACGCGCCGCCGGGGCAGCATTTAAACCTGCCAGCGTGGCCATGGCACAAGCGCGGAGAGTGCCCTCCCTGCTCTCTAGGTCAGCCTCCTCCAGGAGCCCCCTGCGCCGCAGCCTGGTTCACAGGGGCACTTTACAGTGCTCGGGGCAAGGGGGAATGGTTCTTGCCCCAGAGCCAAAAAATTACAGTGCAGTAAAGCGCCAGTGTAGCCTTAGTCTAAGCAGCAAAAGAGCTGCCCTGCCGTGGGGCTTAGTGGATAAAACCAGGAGGAGGTTGGCGATCCTGCATGGCACGGAGGGGAGCTATCCAAAACAGGGGGTCTCAATCCTAGGGTTTTTTTTAGTATCGGATTAATTTTTAAATTCATGGCGTGTGTGTTCAGTTTGGATGGACCTGCTAGGTTGGCATGCCTCACCTATGGCAGCTGAGCAAAAGGCACCCAGCCTTGCGCGTCTGCAGCACGGCGTGAGGGGGAAAGGCTGTGGAAGAGACACAGTGGCTGAGGAAAGATATTCTGTGGGTGGAAGAAACTGGCTTCACTGAGCTGCTCTTCAGCTCTGGGAAAGGTAACCAGAGCGGCACAGCTAAATATAAGGGGAGGCGGATTGTTATGCCAAAGGGCTTAACGCAGGTGGCACGAAATCACTTCAGATGAAGTGAGCAATTAGCGCTGCCGCAGTCATAGGACCAAGGGTCCATAGGTTACCAGTTGAGCCCTAATGATCCATACAAGCAGGGTGTCTGCTAGGATTGTGATTTTTAGTGTCTAGAAGAATTATTGATTTAATTTCCCAAACTTGTCTTTGGAAGGTAATGGGCAGGTTTCCTATGTGGACAAGGACTGATAGGAAATGGTTTGGGACTTGAAAACCTAGTTCTGCTACCAATCCACCCCAAGCGAGTCATTTTGCTTTTCCGTGCCTCAGTTTCCTCAGATGTGAAACTGGGCTAAAACCTGTCTCACAGGGGCCGTATGAGGCAAAATTAACTAATCTCTCAAGGACTATGATGCTTGGGGGAATCCATTCCTCTTTCTTTCAGTCCCTCATGAGATGGTTAACATTTTGAGCATGGGGGTAAAAATATGTGAATGTTTGAAGAATTATTTTAGACTAACTGTAGAATGTTAAGAGCCTACTTGGGTTTTTTGTTGTTTTTTCCCCCCATTTGCTTTCAGGTTATTTACTCAGTGTTCATTTGTTTGCTTTGCTCTGTTTCTACTCTCTGCATCTGCTCATTTGTTTAAGTAACATTTTCTTCGTTTTCCGCTTCTGTTTCCTCTCATTATAGTGTAGCATCTGCTTAGCAATTTAAAAAAAAATCAATTGAAAATATAATCCTAATCCTATATTGAGGAGGAAAGTTTCTGAGAGTTTGGCTGCAGAACTTTAGTGTCTGCATAATGTATTCATTGTTGTTTATTCGGGAGTGGGTCTGATGCAATCTCCACAGCCCAAAATCTCCCTAGGAAGCAATGTGGGCCCTTAATATACGTTTTAAAAGAGAAGAAGATAGATTCAAAGGGGAAGGGGAATCAACCTATGCATCAGCCTTTCTCCGCATCATTCAACCCCCAGTCCTGAGAGCAATGCAGGTTAAAAATCCCCACGGCTCTTTCCCACTAGACAGAAATCCACAAAGGGAAGGCCTTCTGCCAACAATTTCCTCTCACGCTGAAGGGGTGAAATTCAGCCCTGTGCAGTCTGCCGTGCAGACCTGTGCATGGCAGTGAGCGTAAGTGGGAACAGGTTTTGTGGGATGTCAGCAGCACGTTGTTCTGCCTGTATCGGAACAGCTGGCTGGACCCTGTGAGGTTCAGAGCAGGGTGAGGTTTGGGCCCCAATGTCCCCCTCCAAGGTGGAGCTTCTGCGGGCTTTGGGAACGGTCCAATCTGAAGAGGAAGATTTTGGCCCAGAGCTTTGTCACCTCAGCCTGCCTCTGCTCTTGATCCCTGCTACCTAAAACACAGAGCCTCGCTTGCTATCCTCCCCTCACACTACCCCCCACCTTTGACACTGATCACTTCACCCTTCCCCAGCGCCTGGAGGAACCACGGCTCTCCAGGACAGCTGAGGTGGGGCTGAGCCCCTGACAAAGGAAGAAAGGAAAGGGAACGCCAGGCATTTGTCTCTGCCTCTGAATATTCAGGACAGACACATTTTCCTCCCTCTCCCGCCACTCTGACTGGAACAGGCCACCCATCCCGCTTCTACCATGGGGCGGCAGGAGGCGCCTGGTCCTCTCCCTCTGCCTTCCCTCTAGGGCCACTCTGGGCCCAGCTTAGTTGAACCCAAATCGTTACAGCTCTCGTGGCTTGCTCAGGGGACATTTACAGGAAAAGGTTTTGCTGGTGAAAGAGAAAAAGGAGGGTTGAGGGAGAGGAGATGGGGAGCACATGAGGGGGGGCCAGCAGGCCCAACGCCCTCCCCCTGGCTAGCCAGTCTGGGCTAGAACCGCTCACGGCTGGAAGCAGGTCATACGAGATTTCCGAGGCTGGCTGGGGTGATGACGCTGAGCGGCCGTAAACAGCTCTGTCACATCCAACGCCAAGGGCTCGGGCGCCCCCCCCACGACCCGCCTCGCTGGCTCCCTGGGAGGAACTCCTCATCATCCTGCTGCCAATTCTCCCCCACCCCCATATGGCATTTAAGAAAGCGTCCCCCATATCCACACCCAATCACAGCTCCGTGTGCCTCTGTCTCTCTCTCCTCGCTTGCCGGCTTCAGCCCTGTCCCCTTGTCTGTTGAATTCTGCACTGGCAGCTTTCCCCGGCCTTCTGCCAGCGTCTCTCCTTAGTGCTCCTTGAGCGCGTGGATCCTGAGCCGTCTCCTTTCTGCGGCCTTCGATTATTCTGCCCTGCCTGCGTACTGACTCGGGTCAGGCTTTGCGTGAAGATTTGGGTTGTAATGGGGGAATGTAGGGCTGATAGTTCTCAAGTCTGTAAGATGCCCTGAGCATCTCGGGGTTATAGATTGGGGGTTCTCAGCCTTTTTCTTTCTAAGACTGCCCACCGCAGCGAGTCTCACCAGGGGGGCAGTAGGCTTTTCCTACAACTCCTTCACAGCTTGTGCACAAAGTGCATGGCAGGGTAGACGACCCCCAATTCGGGCCTGATGACATTGGGAGGCCGTACTGAGCGAGCCCCGGTGCCCACACCTCCAGGCCTGGTGAGCATGCACCGCCTCGAGGGGTGCAGGTTAGGATGGGCTCAGAAGTCCAGGGAAGAGTGCCAGAGGGCTGAAGGCCAGAACATTCCTGGCTTAAGGTAAGTAATGAAGGGCCCATGTTCCTCAGACAGAGAAGGAAGGGACCAGAAGCCAGGGTGCATGAACCACCAGGTGGCTGGTCCTCCATGTGCCCTATCACAGGGCTTCATAGGGCAACTCAGACTCCAAAGGGTGCTGGGTGCCATCTTGTTCCTTGACTGCCTTTTTTTTTTTTTTTTTTTGCATGATCTTGGCTCTCTTGGAAGTGTACTCACTTGCATTGTCCAGCCAATGATGTGCCCATTAGATTGTCCTGTACAGGTTGAACCTCTCTAGTCTGGCATGTTATGGACCTGAGGGCCACGGGAGGTCAATATTGTCTAGCAGCATTGCCAACACTGCCACTGCTTCCTGGGCTCTTAGAGGACATTTAGGGGTGAATTAGAGCTAAATAACAGCACAGAACCCTGAGAGCCAGGACTGGGGGCTGTCAACAAACTTTATGGGATCATGGGAAATTTGGCCTTGCCCATGCTAAGTGGACATCTGGCTAACTAAAATCATTCTGGATCACGGAGGTTGCCAGACCAGAGAGTTCCGGACTAGAGTGGTTCAACCTGTACTATTCTGCAGCCTGTGTATAAGATGCCACTCCTATGCTAGAAAGTGTGTTCGGTCATACCTCTGCTCTGCTCCAACAATCTTGTAAGAGAGAGACAATCCAAGCTCCCTTGTGGGATGAACCTCTGCTTCATGAATAAAAGACGCATCTGTACTCATTCTACACTGTTTATTTAAACATTTCTTCCTCCATTGGCTTCTCTTCTTCTCCTCTCGCCCAAATAAAGCCGGAATTAGGTTCTACAATGTTAGATAATACTTCCGACATCAAAGTACTGTTCCTCTAATTAGCTGAAAAATTCAAAACAAAATGAGTGGGGGTGGGTGGAGGGTTTTTCATTCTGCCATAAGGATATGATATTATTCACAACATCACTTAATTAAATACTAGAAGTGAGCTCTCATGGAAATGAGGACCCTTTGGAAATGAATCATTCTTTCCTTAAACAATCCTTCCCTGTGTTCAAATATTGGCAAGAGAAATTTAGCTTTGTCTCAGTGATCTAGCATTCAATTGATTTTTTTTCCATTTAATTCAATATTTAAAGCATGAACTTTTGATAAAAAAGGGAATTAATTCACTGGACAATTTGGAATGTATAATTGTGTGGTATGTTACCAAAGTAAAACCCCAACCTCCACAAGTCCTTGTAATGCATGATATGTACTTCCCAAGCCAGCTCCTTCATCAAACCAATTTGGGAGGTGCTTTTTTCACATGACAGCATCAAGGGGGGATTTTCAAAAGCATTCAATGTGGGTCAAGTTTTGCTCCCACTTAAAATCAATGACAAACTTTCACCAACTTCAGACTTGTTTAGCATTGGTCTAACTTTGCTCCCTTTGAATCTCCTATGGTCAGTCAATAAGCAGCCACTTTGTATTTTACTGACAAACAGTACAAAGATATGGATATGGGAAGACGGAATTCAATAACATCCTCGCTTTCGTTCTTTTATGCAGCATATTAGAGTCAACCTTAAACCCATTTCAAGGCAAAGAAGAGACTCTGATATAGATCTGAGCAAATAATGGATTTTTCAGAAAAATCAGGGGGGAAAAATCTATTTGGGTTCAACTAAGCTGAATGTTTTTCCTTGCCAAAATGAAAAACCAAGGAGGGATGAGAACCACTTGGCATTTGAATGAAATAAATTTGACAAAGCGCTTTGTTTTGTTTTTCATTTTGTTTGGGTAGGGGTATTGGGCGGTGGGAGTTCTATTTGTAGCAATCGCTCAGTTTTGAAGTTCTAAATAAAAAAGCTGAGATGTTTCATGTAGACCAGGGCTGGCAAACCCACAGCTCGTGAGGCACATGCGGCGGCTCTTCCCCCTTAAATTGTGGCTCGCGAAGCCTCCCCCGTGGCTCATGAAGCCGCCTCTGCACCCCTAAAAATGGCCCCCTGGTCCCCGGTTCCCTGTGCTCACCATCTGGCACAGCAAAGCAAAATGGCAAGGACAAAATGGTTTTGCTTAAAGGGGCAGCGTCCTTTTTTTTTTTTTTTTTTTTTTTGCTCGACCAAACGCGGCTGCTTGACAACTTTTTTCCCCTCAGCCCTTTGCGCTATATCCCCAACTCTTGTGGCTCTTTGCCTTTAATGGGTTGGCCACCCCTGATGTAGACATTTTCAGTATAAAAGTGGTCAAGGGTGGGAGCAAATATTTGAATCAAAAACGTTTGCCAGATTCAACCCAAAATCCCAAATCATTTTGGTGACCTCAAAAACATGTTTATTGGTAAGTTTACTCTTCATCAAAACAAATTCACTCAACTCTCCTCCTGCTGATTTCAACAGGAAATAGATCAGGCTCATATGCACCTGATTGCAAAGGGAGATGTATACAGAAAAACAGGAGCACTTAGAAGGAAGGGGAAAGTGAGGGTGCAGGGGAGTAAGCGAGATGAACCAAGGTGAGTGTGGTGCATATTGACGATGGCCTATAGCATGCAGAACCTGATATATCTGGTGGCCAGTTGGACCTACTTTCTGAAGACATGTCTCTGGATTCGGCAGGGCTTACTGAAAACTCAGTTTCACGCAGCCAGAATACAACTTTTTCCATGGTGAAAACAAGGGAAAGGAGAGTCACAGAAAGAAAATCACTCAGTGGATGCTGAGTTTTGATCACCCATTGCCTGTAATTCCATCTCTTAATTATCACTAAATAAAAGCTGTTTTGCTTTCTCTCTCAGTACACAAAACACTTGCAGGTTCTTTGCCGTACCATCTGTGCTATACTGCTAAATTCAGATATTAAATAGGTTTGCTATTTTTGATCATTCCCTTAGGAAACGACCAATCATGGCGTTGTTTTATTTATTTTTAAAAAAATGAAAGTTTGTAACCAACATTTGGTCTTTTTTATCCATCTTATTATTATTTATTATTTGAATTGCAGCTGGGACAAGGAACGCCGGCCAGAGACTCGGAGCCCACGCCGCAAGGTGCTGCATGAGCAGAGAACAAATAACGGCAATACCTAATAGAGTGCAGAGCATTTTACGAAGCAGGTCAGTTTCACATTATTCCCATTTACAGGAGGTGATTAGCCCTCATTCACACAACAGGACACTGCCTGAGCAGAGAATCAACTCAGAACTCCTCAAACCCAGCCTAGTGCTCTTCCACTGAGCCACACTAGAGAATTTTGCCCTGCTGCTACGACAAACTGATTAGAAATAAATGTGGATGCAGCTGAACATGAGCACAAGGGAAGGAGTAGTGCATATTGGACAGTGTGATAGTTACCAGTTAGACAGGTGTGGTCTAAAAACCTAATACAGTAAAACTCCAATAGTCCGGCACTCCTGATAGTCCGGCATCAAAATGGCAAGAGCCTAGTGAGTGAGCTTCGGCAAAAAATGAGTCCCAAGGTAACAGCGGCAGCAGCTGAACTGAGCAAAAAGGGTAAAAAAGGCTTAAAAAACCTAAAACATTACAGTTTACTTTATACAGTATGTACAATAAAAAGGGTTAAGAACACTTTATATACAGTGTATATATATAACCTGCTTATAGTACCTCCTGATAATCCAGCATATCTGATAATCCGGCACCACCTAAATCCCATAGGTTCCGGATTATCGGAAGTCTACTGTAGTGAGATACACGACCACATGCCTTTCAAGTGTCTAAAAGGGTGTTACAAGGAGGAGGGAGAAAAATTGTTTTCCTTGGCCTCTGAGGATAGCAATGGGTTTAAATTGTAGCAAGGGAGGTTTAGGTTGGACATTAGGAAAAACTTCCTACATGTCAGGTTGGTGAAACACTGGCATAAATTGCCTAGGGGTTGTGGAATCTCCATCACTGGAGATATTGAAGAGCAGGTTGGACAGACATCTGTCAGGGATGATCTAGGTGGTGCTTGGTCCCGCCGTGAGGGCAGGGGACTGGACTTGATGACCTCTCGAGGACCCTTCCAGTTCTATGATTCTATGCCTAATTTTAAGCACACAAGTTGCATGGAGACTATTCATGTCGCAGGCTTGACACCTTCAGCCAGGTCTACCCTAGGGGATAAGTTTGAATTAAGATACGCTACTCCAGCTACGTTAATTACATAGCTGGAGTGGAAGTATCTTAAATTGCATTTTGGCACCATCCACACAGCGGGAGGTCGAGGGGAACACACACGCCCTTCGACTTCCCTGACTCCTCGTAGGAGCAGGAATACCGGCATTGATGGGAGCGCCCTCTCAGTTCCAATTAGCTTGTCTTCACTAGACCCGTTCATTCAAACCCCGGAAGATCGACTGTGGTAGCTTTGATCTTCTCGAGTGCAGACCTGGCCTCGCTGAGTTGGCAGGAAGGTGATTTTGAACAGCTGTTGGGTACATAACTGCTATTTGTGCCTTTGACATGCAACTCTCAAACACTCAGTACACTTGCCCGTTCTTCCGCCCTCTCCTCCTTGGGCAAACCACATTCGATTAGTAACTCGAGCGCAGGCCCTGCCCAGACCAGTTCAGTAGTAACTGTAACTGGCTGCCAGCACCTTGTTCCATTGGCTGCATGGAATGAGTTCTTCCTCTTGGTCTAGATCCTGCCACTCATAATTGGGAGTCTCCTTTGGGAATCCACAAGGAGTAGAACCCCAGATTGCTAAGTGCCTGGGAAGGAAACACAGAGCAGAAACAGTCCGGCTGCCTCCTCTCTTTGCTTGCCTCCTGCTCCTGGCACCAGTCGGTGCTGGAAGGACAAAGGGGAATTGCCAGCAGGACCCCAGGAAATTCTCCCAATGTGTAGCCGTTTGTGGTCCAGAACTTATAGCTTCCACTGCGGGAGCTCGCTGGACTTTTGGTTCTGTGTAAAGCCCTTGGATCCTTGGATGAAAGGTAAAACCCAACTGCAAAGTATTTGTCTCAGTCTAAAAGAATTCTAAGTCTCCTATCCCTGGGTAACCCCATCCAAGGGCCTGTCTACACTAGGACATTATTTCAAAATAACTAAATTTGACTTAACTCCCAATTTTACAAAATCAAAATAGCCTGTCCCCACTACGGGAAGCCTTGAAATTAGTCCGAGACAGGCTCCGTTAATGTAGACATGCTACCTCGACGCAGAGCCCCAGGAAACGCTGGGAGAAATTAGTTGGAATGACTCTGGGGAGTCGTTATTTCGAAATAGCAGCACCGGAGCGTCCACACTGCTGCTATTTCAAAATAACTATTTCGGAATTATCATTATTCCCCGAGGAAAGCAGGAGTGCAGATTTTTAATTAAGCAGCCCGTTATTTCGAAATAATGGGCTTGGTAGTGCGGACGCTCCACCTATTATTTCAAAATAAGGGGGGGTTATTTCAAAATACAACTCTACTGTAGACCGACGCTAAGTTGTTAACAATAACTCTCACTGCCTAATGTGTTTCCATAATGATCCAAACACCCTCCCACAAAACAGGAGATGGGTTCAGTGTCAGACTCCTTCATAGTACATGTAACTCTCCCCCATTTAATGAATAACAAAATCTTCTGGCTTTCCTGTTTTGAGAATTCACAAGGAGGTGGGAGAGAGGGAGACGAGGAACCGGATAAGCACCGTGGTTAGTACGTGAAAACCACACTTGCAGTCAGCGAGCCGGGAAATGCAGAAATGCCCTGTGTAGAGTAAACAAGCTGTAGCAACCTTCTCGGGCTTTATCAAATATTCATGGGGAACGGACCTGTGGGAATGCACAGCTAATACTAATGGACCCCTCTGAACCATCTCTGGTTCCCTGGCATTCTCCAGTCTCCATGCGCACTCGCATCTGCGTTACACTCACCGATGCCTCTTAGCAACTAGCGTGGGTTATAGCAATGCAAGGGTTGCTGGCAGAATGCAGCCTTCTGTTCCTCACGAGGTGAACCGAGGCGGCTACCAATTGCTCGATGGGATGTTGTTGGATCTGTGCTTTGTGACTGAGGGGAGGCAGGGTCGGCAAGTGATTCTGTGGATGAATCAGAAGGAAATCAGTTTAGACCCATAACTGGAACCAGGACATTAGTTCCTCTGCTTCTGTGGAACATTTCCCCATGGGGCAGCCACTGGGCCCAAGAGCAACTAAGGTCTCTGTTAGGCAAATTACTGGCCAGGGCCGGTCCTAACCAATTGGTGGCCCCGGGTGATCATCTGGCTCACCCGTAGGGTTGCCAGATGATTTTTAAAAAAATACCAGACAAAAATTTGTCAAGCCAAAAAAGGAAAAAGGTCTGGGAATAATCAGGGAAACCTGGGGGGAGGATTCAGGAAGTCAGGCAGAAATGTGGTTGCGGCCCGCCTCTAAGACCGGCTCTGTTGGCGGCCCCTTGAAAATGGCGGCCCCGGGCAAACCACCCAGCTCGCCCACTCCTAAGACCGGCTCTGTTACTGGCCTTTGACAAGAAAAAACACATCACCATGGCAAGCTCACATTCAACACTAGTAAGATGTGAATCTTCCAGACCAACAGCCCTCAACTTCCATGCCATCCTCAAGCAATTTCAGACCAAGAACTTAGCTCAGAGACGATTTACACACCTCGACTCAGGATTCACCGGAGGAATGAGAAATTGTTCTCTGCCACCCTAGCTGAGATGATGCCTTTTCCGTCCGACCGTGCTCTACGGGAGAGCAATCCAGGAACACCAAGTGGGAATGAGAGAATGTATCTCAATGGGACTTCTTGGTGATGTTGCGAAGGTGCATGAGTCTTGGCAAGCTTTGGCTGGAGTCTCTTCAAACTGGCAATACTTCCAGGCCATTACAGCAGCTTGATTTCAGTGTTCTTTGCCTCTTTTTAACAACCTTTCTTTCTCTTACATAGTTAAAATATAAGCCCTCCTCCCGCACTCAACAGGGGAGTTCGCCAGACAAGAGGAGGTCAGGCCTCTGGGCTCTCCGGAGCTCCCGTTCTGGACCCTAGCCCTAGCTAGCATGCTGCCCCAGCCTGCTTGTTGGGGCTCTGCCGCTCCCGGCTGCTGACTGGGGCTCCATTGCTTGGGCTCCGGCTGCCGGGGCTATGGCTGCCAGCCCTGCTTTATCTGGCAGGGCATCCTGTCCCCAGGCCACTGGCCCTGCGGGCTGCCAGCCACCACACCGGCTCTACTCCCAGCTGTTAGCAATCTCTCCAACTGGGGATCTCTGGTCCAGAGGTGCTCTGGTGTGGCAACATCCACAGAGCTGCCGGACCGGAGCACCCCAGACCAGAGAAGTTCAACCTGGACCTATATTTAGCAAATGGGGAGGTGAACAGGAGAGAAGCAGAAAAAAGATAAAGCTTCGAAATAAACACAGAGCACATACAAAATGTGCCTGGCCTTCTAACAGGTTTTCAAACCAGTTAAAAACCATCCCAAAGTGGGGAGAAAACAGCTTAGGGAAATTACAGACATTTTTAGAAACTCAACATTAAAACACAAAAAACAAAACCTGTGATTTGGTTTTGGCCGAATACCATTTTCTTCAGGGCTCTCGGGCCTGATCCAAAGCCCACTGAAATCAACAAGCGTTTTTCCCATTGGTTTCAATAGTCTTTGGATTGGGCTCTTTCATGACTGAAATTCATTCCTCAAATACCAAATGGCATCCTCAGAGGCTGGCTGGCAGTAAATTGGGGTAAGACTGATATCCCCACCCGTCTGATTGCGCCTAATAAACAACACAGCAGAAAGTTTGTGCTGCTTGAATCTTGGAGTCTTTCCAATGATTTAATCAGATCTTCAATATTAAAGAGAATGTCTCCTTCTGGACAGACTCCTGTGGTGCCCGGCAGCTCCACAGATGCCTCTCTGATGCGGTTAGCCAGCTTCAGTAACTGTTCTCTTTCACTGCAGCAAGAAGTGCTGGTTAACCCATCCATGTCCTCCGATTTCCTCCCGGTGCGATCCAAGCTTGTCATTCACTAATTGATCTTCTCCCCTTCCAAGGCAGTAATGATTGAACACCCCCAAACAGAGTTAAGGGACATTGCCAGATGAAAAGTCTCAGAGGGGTAGCTGTGTTAGTCTCCAAGGTACCACAAGACTCCTCATTTTTTTTGCAGACTAACAGATTTATTAGGGCATAAGCTTTTGTGGGTAAGTAAAACCCACTACATCTGTTGAATTGGCGTAGAAATTACAGAGGCAAGGATCTATCTATCTATCTATCGATGAACAACAGATGAAAGAAGTTACTTGTCAAGGGTAGGACCAGTGTTAGTAACGTCTTTCTTTTATTCAGATACATGGATCAATAGATAGATAGATAATACAGTGTGTGGGGATAGATAGATGATAGACAGACAGACTGCTGCTTCTGTAATTTCCACTCCAGTTCATTGGATCATCGGATGCAGTGGGTTTTACCCACGAGAGCTGATGCCCTAATAAATCTGTTAGTCTCTAAGGTGCCGCAGACTCCTTGTTTTTATTACTAGATGAGTGGGGTGAAATTACATGATAAACTGCCTGGCTTGTGCACCTTTAACTACCTCATCTGAATCCAGTCCCTTAATTTGGTTCATGTGGGACTATTTCTAATATTTCAAACCTCTGAGCAGGGGCAGCCAACATTAAAAAAGAAAAAGAAAGAAAGAAAAGCCGGCAACAATACACCAGATCCACACTACGTTCTTCCCTCTCAAAATGTGGCATTTCCACCTCCAAAGTCATGTGAGCATGTTTCTTGCTGAAAACAAAGAACAGCGCCTTGGCACTAAGCAGGAGAGCTGTATTCATTTCACAGGCTGAATTGCGCTTTGCATGTTTCCACTGGAGTCAGAGCAGAACTCAGCCCTTCAACGACAATGGTTTAAAATGGGGAGGAGACAAAACGGGGGGAGTGGAGGAGACAGGCGAGCCAGGAAGTGCTAGAGACGGATTAAACCAAAGGGGAGAAACGTGCTGCACAATTCCAGCTCCCCACTCATACGCCCAGGCCACAGTGACACTATTTAGGGTGCTCATTAACTCCATTATCCCCCAAACTGAAGATTGTGTGCACGTGCACGTTTCTTCTCTGTTGCATGAAAGGTATGCCCTAGCTCCAATCCACTCGGAAGAAGCCTGTGACTCTCTGTGACTCCGTTTGTGGGGGTCCATACCCAAGGATCATGAGGCAAACCAGGTCACCGATAGATATTCAGGCCTGCCAGTAAAGGCCTGTATAAGAGCAATGTCCTAAGCCAAACCAGTATGGAAGGTACATTCCAAACCAGCCATTGACACTTAGGTTGGCTGCTTTCTGTCTGGCAGGGACCGGCTCCCCCTCTCTCTGTTGCTTATCTGTCGGTTCTTTGATTGTCTCTGTCTCCTGTCTGTCTAATTTTGCTGGGTGTAAACCAATTACGGTGGTGGAAGATCATTGGCTAGATAATCATGCTACAATATGTTAAGATTGGTTAGTTAATCACTCTTTCTACTGAAATTTAAGGGAACCCTGAAAACACTAGAGTCAGAATGAGGGGAGTCGGCTTCAGCGGTTTTATTGAGCATGCTCAGTCCAACCCAAGTAAAAAAATCGGGCATGGGGGGGGTCACATGACCCCACTTGTCCCCCACCCCACGTGTTGTCTCCTGTTGATATATAAGAAGCTGTGTTGCCTCCTTAGGTGTGAGCGATGCTATTCTTAGTTTTGATGAGCATTTATAGTGTGTCATGATGGATGGAAATGGCTGGTCGGTCCGGCCCTGGAACACAATGCTTTAATGTCTTACCCATCTTGTGGCAACAATGGGTTCAGAGTACTGTTCTGTATACCATCTAGCCTCTGGAAGTGCTCGGTGCCTTGGTTTTGATTCAAGCCACCCTTCCCTGCGCTTTGGTAGTCTTTGTTCAATGTCACAGCAAGAACAGATACCTGATTTCCTCTCTACGTATTTAATCTCTCTCAGAAGATTCAGTGATGGTAATTGGCTATAATTCTCCTAAGTCTTGAGTCAACAGTGGTTCCAAAATATATATGTATGATTTACTTTCTCTCCAGGGAGCAGTCATCTGTAAGAAGGCACAGTACCGACATTCTGCAGTGGGCAAGAAAAAACAGTAGCAATTAATACAGTCTTTTGAAAGGAATCTTGATAGCTGTAGAAATGTCTTGACGGTGGGAATGTAATCACGTCACAGCATTGTGAAAGATGCCACGCTGTTCAAGATAGTAAACAAGACGAGGACTAGGCATTTTGATGGTAAACTCTTTGGAGCAGAGAGCACATTTTGTTCTGTGTTTTGTGCAGTACCTAGCATGACAGAGACCTGGTCCATGCTTTTAGGGCGCATGGGATGATGAATAATAGATTCGAGCAGATGCTTGTTGGTTATGTTCAGCTTGTTAAAAAGCAGAAAGTCGTTTCTGTCAAACTCTGTGGGGAAAAACCCATTTTTCCAATTTTTTTGAAATCTTTCATGGGATTTTTCAGGAGGAGACTGGAGAAACTGTTGGTGGGTTGCTCTGGAGATTTGAAAAATGTTCAGGTTTTGCTTTTTTTCAATAAAAAAGGCAACATGTCTAAGCAAGGCACGTTTTCTGTGATAAATTCTCTTAGAAAAAGGCTATTTTAAATTTTTTTTTTAAATCCCTAATTCCTAAGGAATAGTTGTGACCAGCTGAAGAAATGATTCTGCCAGTGGCCACAGAATGATCTAAAGCAGGGTTACTCAACATGTGGCCTGCGGGCCCCCATTTGTTTGAGGCCCACGCTGCAGTTTGGGTTTACACGGGGCTCAACACACGACCCGTGCATGCGAGCCAAACCAAAAAATTAGTCAACATAATGCTCTTTGATTGATATGCGTTTTAGTAGTTCAATTCTTGGCCTGTCATTGCTCATTAAAAGTGCTGTCATATGGTGGAAATCGGATAAATATTGCATTTTATTAGTATCCGCAGCACTGACTTATGGGGCCTGTGTGTGGTGTAGTCTTGCCTTAGTCTTTGTATTCTTGCCCATCAGTGGGAAAGAAGCTATTTGCATGTATATTGCAACCGCACTTAAGTTATGGCACTGTAAACCTCCTTGCAGGAGGCATACGGGATCTGTCAAAAGAGGCTTTCTTTCTCGACAGACTCCTCTAGACTGCTGCTTTTTGCCAACAAAGTGCTGAGTCAGCAAAACGCGGCAGCCATTTTTATGCAAATTAGGCACAGGATATTTAAATCCCTGCCTCATTTGCAATGTTGACCTGCCTAATAAGCATCCCTCTGCCGACAGAGGGATGCAGTCTAGACATACTCTTTGTCTTTGCCTCACTTAGCCAAGCCAGGTGGTGAAGGAACATGAAATCCTGTATCCACTGTTTGATCTTCCATCTGGGTCTGGTGTGGCCTTTCTTCTCTCGATACCCTCTCCACCCCGTAAGTTTCATCTCTCTCTCCCTACAACCCCACCTGCCACAGTTGCTAACCAGGTCTAAGGCGAGCGAGTAAGCTACATTCTTTCAAAGGCTTCAGGAAGTTACTTACCTCATCCCTTGATTGAGGGAGGAAGAGAGATGTGGTAGCAGGGAAACAATTGATAGGGCTAGGTTGTCCTTTCCTGATGCTCTCTCTACCAGTTACTATGCAGGTGGGAGAGGATTAAAGGTGAAGTTACTCGGTGATTTCAGGAGTCCATTAACCTCTGTTTGCCCATCTGTAAAACTGGTATTATAGCCCTCACACACCTCACTAGGGGCTGGAGGAGTTAATTAACGAAGGTCTTGTCAAGTCCTTCAAGAGCCCAGATGTAAGATATAAACCAATTATACCGTATAAGCAAAGCATTAGTCATTATTGTTATGGTTAGACTATTGCAGCTTTACAGATATTTCCAAAGGTCATGCCCAGGCACAACAGAAATCTGCAGCTGCGAAAAGTCTGCAAATTCTGAGAAATTAGGGTCTCCCCAGGGATTTCCTGTTTTCTACAGCCTCTAAGCTTTCACTTAAGAAAACACTTTCTGGCTGTGAAGATAACTATCGTAATGTAAACGGCTGACTTTCTGAGTCTGCAGGGAGGCTGAAATAATCACACCATGAGAGAAGAAAAACCTCCCCCCTTCCCGCAGAGTGGCCTGCACGATTTTCAGTCCTAATTATGAACATTTAAGGGGCAACTTTCTTAACCTTTTGAGCACCAACCACTGTACCTGAAGATCCAGTACTGCATGGGTTAGCATGATTGGCTCCGAATCCTCAGATTAAAGGGTGGCCCTTTACAATTCTCCCCCTACAACCGGGCTATGAAAATAGCACTTGGATTAGGGCGATGGATGAGGAGTTTGCTTCAATTTTGAAAAACAGAAGAAATGGAGGATTACTGGGATGCCAGCTTTAAAAAGAACCACACACACAATGTTCTTTTCCTCCCTGAGCCAAAGCCAATCAATGTGAATGGGAGTCTTTTCCCCAAACTCAGGGGACTTTGAGTGGAGCCAACAGGAACGTTTGCATAAGTTTCTCTCAAACTTGTCAGCCGCTAAGGTGATTCAGTCGTCTAAGCCAATGGATATTTTTCAATTATCCTGCTTATCCCATCTGGCAGTACCTAGTATTAAAATGGGAATAAAGGCAAATAGCATAGAAAATGATAACGCATCATCGCTGCTTTAGGACTGATTTGGAGGGAGGAGGTTGGAAATCCCTGCAGAAGTCTTTTGCCCTTAGTTTAATTACCTGAGCACATTGCCCAAATCATAACCACTTGGCTTAGGCCATGTACGATCGCTTGGTTCTGCACAAATATGGCTGCAGGATGGCCATAGCATGCATACGTAAATGAAAAGGTCCTCATAGAGAGAGGGTGTTATCCAATGTATGGAATTGAAGTTGCTCAAGAGGTCAAAGTGCAAGTAAAACCGTAACAATATTTGTTCATTAAGAGCTACATTCAACGGTGTAATTGAAACTCCTAGCAAGATGAGTTAGGGCATGTCTAGACTACATTCCTCTTTTGAAAGTGGGATGTAAGTTAGACAGATCAAAATTGCAAATGAAGCCGGAATTTGAATTTCCTGTGCTTCATTTGCATAATGGCGGCCGCACGTTTTTTCAAAACAGGGCTTTTTGACAGTGAAACCGCCGTCTAGATGCAGTTCTTTTGAAAAACCCTTTGCCGGAAGATCCTGTACTCATTTTTTGAGGATTGTGTCTCATTTTTTGAGGAGTACAGGATCTTCTGAAAAAGGGTTTTTTTCCCCCAAAAGAACCACGTCTAGACAGCGGTTTCACTTCTGAAAAGCCCTTTTTCGAAAAAACGTGCAGCCACCATTATGAAATGAAGCACCAGAAATTTAAATCTCAGCTTCCTTTGCAATTTTGATCTGTCTCATTTACATCCCTCTTCTGAAAGAGGGATGTAGTCTAGACACGCCCTTGTCTTGCTCCATGAAGCAACTAAGGGAGGGTGCGTTTTTATATTATTTGCTTTAGTTTTCAGGAATTTTGTGCTTTTTCATTTGGTCCACATGGGGATGAGGCTACTCGGAGTGGAAGGAAAGGCCTAGCACACTCTGCCCTGGAGCCGTTTTGCAGTTGCATCTCCTATCCCTGGCGCTGGGCTCAGCTCTCTGGGGACGGAGGGGCAGCCAGGCTAAACTGGAGCAAATGGCGCTGCAATGCTGTGCAGAGGGAAACACGGGGCAGGAGCTGCCGGCACTGGGCAAGTGCCGCTTGCCTGCTGGGAGATTGTGTAGGTAACACGGAAGCAGATCCCCTCTTCCTTACACAGCTCTACCACAGGAGCAGCTCCCCTGAAGTCAGTGGGGCAAAAAAGCGGGCGTCCAACAAGCTCAAGCAAAAGGAGAATTGTGCCGTGGGTATCACTGATGCTCCCCTGGCGTTCGTTTGCATTGCGGCTTCGTTTGCGGCTTGATTCCTGGCGCCTCAAGTCAAAGAGCTTGCCTCTGAGAGTGGCCTGCCCTGGATGCTTCTGAGGAAAGAGAAAAAACCTCCCCACCAGCTATCACGGTGCAGGGCTGTTGTGATCTCATAGCTTGGCTGGGCCCATCTCCAAGGCAACCGAGAGGCATATTCTGGGCAGCTTTCTCTGGGGAACCCCGTGCTCCCCACCTGGGCACAGGTGTGACCTCGAAGGTCAGCGAGAGGGCTGGCTCCCGAAAGGGGCTGAGGCTGCCAGGAATGACTCGGGCCGCGGGCAGAGCCCTCCACCGACCCCTCCTCAATCCAGGCGCGAGAGAAATTGGGAGCGGAAGAGAACGTGCGCGCGAGACGCCGTGAGTCCGAGCTAGCGCTCTGTCGGTTCGGAAGGGCGGTACTAGTATTTGCTTTAATGAACATCCTGAAGAGAGGCAGGAGGGACAAGGCCCTGGCAGGTCAGGAGCGACAACAGTGCATTCAAAATGTCAACCCTTGAATGTACAAAAGCCCGGCATTTTTCAGGCCTTAGGACAGATTCAAGTCTGGGGTTTGAACAACAGCCAGAGTCGATTGTTATCGAGCCACAACAGTGTGCCCTCGGGGTGTAAAACGGTTAAGGGGTTAAACAGTAGGGCTTCAGCTGGTTAACTGCTTTAACCAAGGTCCCACCGCTTGGGCCCTGACACGGCCATGAAGTCCCGCCGCCCTGCCCACAGGCCCCTCTGCAGCTGGAGTTGGTGTGGCTGGCCACCGCCGGAGTTAACTGACAACTGTTCAGCATCCCTAGATTGCCCCCTCCGAAGCATGGACTCGATCCCACAGTTTTCTGACCTAGAAGTCAGAGCGATGGCCCAGGAGCCATGCTGGGATGCTACCTCTATGGTCTCTTTTGCTCGCTCTTTAACATGCTTCTTCTCAAAGCACCATCGGGAGGAAGGGAAGTGCTAGTTACACTAGTTACACGTTACAGACAGCACCAGGACTGGGTCCTGGGAAGCACTTAGGAGCCTAACTTCTCTTGATTTCAAAGGGCGTTAGCTACCCAAAACGCCTTGAGGACCTCGCTGATGTGACCTAAGAACATCAGAACGGCCAGACTAGGCCAGACCAAAGGTCCATCCAGCCCAGTGTCCTGTCTGCCAACAGTGGCCAATGCCAGATGCCCCAGAGGGAGGGAACACAACAGGAAACCCTCACATGAGCCCTGCGCTGTCACCCACCTCCAGACAAACAGAGGCTAGGGACACCATTCCTACCCATCCTGGCTAATAGATTCATGGAGGTTAGGTCCCTCAATGGCTATCTAGCTCTTTTTTTGAAACCTTTTAAAGTCCTAATCTTCACCACATCCTCTGGCAAGGAGTTCCACAGGTTGACGATGTGCTGAGTGAAGAAAAACTTCCTTTTGTTTGTTTTAAACCTGCTGCCTATTCATTTCATTTGGTGACCCCTAGTTCTTGGTGACTTGCCCAAACTCCCACAAGAAGTCCATGGAATTCAACCTGTGACGGCTGAATTCCAGTCTAGCCCTCCGACTACTCACCATGCGAACCCCTGCTAGGAGCACTGCATACAAAACATTGATCTTTCCTGGGCAGTAGGAACACATGCAGCGCAGCAGTGACCTCTGAGTAATTCACTGCCCCTGCTGCTTGCAGTAACTCCCACGTCTCTTCCTGCGTCTCCAGGGTGGGTGTAAAAGCGATTCTTGCTTTGAAGGGCCGTGCATTTCACAGGGTCCTTCCTAAGCCTTTCACGGTGTGACGTACTTGGGTAGATCCAAACCTGATTCTGAGACAGCTCTGGCCCATCTGGTTTTCCGCCAGTAACTCGTCAGAGTTTGGCCCTTGTGGGCTCACGCTAGCATCTACCCTGAGCTCCTGGACATCACAAGCCAGCCATTCCCCCCAGCCTCCCCACTCTAAACCCAACCACTGGAATGAGACCCAAATATCACAGCCCGTAGGAGCCTAGACTTCTCATGTGCGACAGGCAGAGAATAGGAGAAACCACGGTGACCCAGTGTCTGAGGTCCCAGGAATTATTTCACTGCCTTGGTGTGGTTCGTAAGACATTGTGATTTAAATATGCACTTGCCTTATGTTGGCTCGGCGTCACAGACTGTTAGTACTATCCTGTAAGATTACCACTGAAAGTTTCTCTCCGGGCATATTTGAACAGGAGAAAACTTGGTAACAATTTTGGAGTTCTGCGGCACAGCCTTTTGTATCATCTCCCTTTTCCTTGCATTGATCTTCCAAGTCTCAGTTCCAACTCCAAAGAGCCAAGTCACAGTCTGCAAACCAGCAGCAACCTCAGATTGTGACGGACATCAGTAGTCTTTGGTGGAAAATATATTCTCCGGGAAGGCGGGGAAAGGTTCCTTTCATCACAAGTGATCCTAGAAGTTACCTAGTAAATCAAAGATCTTCTGCACATCAGTCTCTCTCGCTGCTGGCTTCTCTATGCGAATGACTGATTCCTGTTAATTTGTTATCTCCAGGAGACCTTAAAAAAGTCTTCCGTTGGCATCCATCTCCTTCTAGCTGTTATTTTAAAAGAGCCATTTCAAAATGGTTGATGGTGTCTTTCCAGGTTCTCTGACATATCGTCTTTTAATGGGGCAATGCGGGCGGAAGGACCTCTAAGCCCAGCTGGAGACCTAAAAGAAAGAACAACTGAAAACAGCGAGTAAAGGGGGAAACGTTGGTTCATTTCATTCCGAGCTGCTCCTTTTCTAATGAGCTATCATCCATTGCTAGGGGCCGGCCTACATGCTCTTATTTTCTTGGACAGTCTAGGAGAAGATGATGATTCCTAAGACACAGGGATGAATGCAGAGTCAAAAACTTTGCGGGAAAAGTTGTTTCCCAAATGAACTGCAGGGTAATTTGATTAATCCCGGCTGCAGGATCTGTCTCTCTCCCTCCCAGCCTGCATGGGGGGGTGGGTATAGGTTTGTTTCCCTCGTCTGTGCAGTCGGAAAGGACAGCAATCCTGTGTACACTCTTCATTGCTTCAAGAACAGTGGCCTCCAAACCTATTTCCATATGTAACCCTTCTGCCGGGTAGGGCCGGCAGCAGCCAGGGCCGGGTTCATTATCTAGGGGTCCGTCTCACACAGAACCGGCTCGAGCCCCCACCCAGTAGCCTGGGAAATTCACACACGCCCGGGTGCCTCTGAGAGGCGATGCTTCCCCACTCGCAAGCACAGAGTCTGAGTGTGGAAAAGAAACGTTTAATGAAAGAGAGAGAGAGGTCATATGGCATTAACCTGGGAAAATACCATGAACAGAGTGCATAACCCTGGCTATCTCTATAGGACACCGTTTGGAAACCCTATCGGGATGAGGGGGAAAGAGTAGAGAAGAGAGACTCTGAAATCCCTCACTCACTGCAGCCAGCCATCATTCACAAAGCGTTGATTCCATTCATTTTGAGTTGCCTCTGGGCCAACGTTAGGACTTATAATAACCAGGGGCCCCAACAAGGCCAGGGCCTGACTGCCCCAAAGAGCTTCCAAGCCAGATAGACAGACAACAGGTAGGGGAAAGGAAGAATGATTCTGTGCCTGTTTCACAGAAAAGGAAACTGAGGCACAGAGGCTCCGCTCCTTGAAGTTATTGGAAAAAGTCCCATTGGTTTCACCAGGCCTGGAATCAGCCCTAAGATCAGAGAGGTTCTCTCTATAGGGGCCGTGTGTTCCTGTGTCAGATCCAGCACTCATCGGAGCACTTTCTGCTGGTTGCTGGTCACTTTCAGTTACCACTGCAGTCAATGAGCCTGATTTTTACTCCAGAGTAGCCATTTAGGGCCTGGTCCAAAGCCCGCTGAGGTCAAGAGGAGACTTGCCACTGAGCTTCGGGCTTAGGTCCATACACTAGTGGAAAGTGCTGCTGTTCCCAAATCAGAGGTATCTTTCACCCACTTTGGCTCAGCCCTGGGGTAATGCAGGGGGTGAATCAGACCCCGAGGAGGGAGCTGAGAGCAGAGTCATTCATCCGTTCGATAGATTAGGCCTCGTGACAGAGTCCAGCTGGCCGCCTCTGAGAGAGCTTTAATATTTACATAGCAAAGTCAGACAAGAGATTTATGACACAATAAACCCCCAATTTTATAGTACATTTCATTAGTAATCATAATTATTAATCACTTCACTTAATACTTCAGATTACAAATTCTCCAGCCATCATTTTCTCTGAGACCGGCACAAGTCAATCTGGGTGCACTTGCTTTACTTGCTTGCACTCCACTATGTTTCTTCCCATTTAAATTAAGAATAATTAAAAGTTTGTCATAGCAAGAGCAGATAAAATGCACTTCAAAGTCAATCCACAGCTCAGAGCAGCTGCTAAATAAAAGCCTTTCATTTAGAACATTTTTCAAAGTCAGTCAGCCAATTTAACCCAGAAATCCTGGGCATGCATACTAGAAAAACACCTCCAATTAGGGCTATAGGGGTTCATTAGCCTAAAGGAAGATGTTTCTGCTTTGGGTCGTCAATGTTCTATATTGGTGCTGCATAACGATATATGGAATGGTTTTGGTTTTGTTGTACCGAACCTTTAAGTGTTTGCTGGAGGACTTGCTGTTATGTGGAGCTGAAGGATACAGCTTGGTACAGAGGAAAAGCTGGGGTTTCTCCTGAACAGACTTTACTTTTGTTCTTTCTTACTTTGTTTCATTCCTGGAATCTGAATTAAAGGTCAAGGGATTTGGAAGTACAAAGTTGCTCTTTGTGGATGGGTAAAAACAGCAATGTTTGTTTGGGAAATTTTTCAGCAAAAGTTTGGGGAAGGTTGAAATGATTGCTAGTGGGGGGTATTTGGAGAAATTGCTGGCAGATAGGGACTTTTTGATTTGGTTTGTAATGTGTTTGCTTCTTGGTGGTTGTGTGCATAGGGGAGAGGGATGAGTGTACAAATGCTATGCCATTTTGATGCTGTACAGCAATTTTAGGCCTGTGTTTTTAATTGAGGGTAAACACCTTTAGGGCCTAGGATCAGAGTTGTTCTGGCTGTTTAGAATCAAATGATTTCAAAGATGCTTAAACAAGTGAGGTCCAGATATTTCACAAGACTTGTGCTCCTACACCCTGAAAGCCACAAAGTGTGGGCTTGATACAGGAATCCCTGAGAAGAGTTTTCTGGCCTGTTTTATGCCAGAGGTCAGACTAGATTGTAATTGTCCCTTCCAGCCCTAATACAGGTTGAACCACTCTAGTCTGGCACATTACGGACGTGACTGGTGCTGAACCAGAACATTTGCCAAACCAGGGGAGGTCAGTATGGTCTATCTGCATTACCAGCCCTTCTACTGCTTGCTGAGCTCTTGGAAGACATTTAGGTGTAAATTAGAGCTAAATAGCAGCGCACAGAGCCAGAACTGGTGGCCATAAACACACTTTATGGGGCCGCAGGAAATTTGGCCACATCCATACTAAGTGGACATCCGGCTAACACAAATCATGCCAGACCACAGATGGTGCCGGATTAGAGGGGTTCAACCTGTGTTAAGGAAAAGCTCCTCCTAAATAAATATGTTTATATCAATCCAGCCTTTCATTTAAAAACAACAACAAAGACATGTCTCAAACCCAGATCCTCTTTCATCCTCTCTCTAATTGGACAGGGCAAACTGTTTGCTTCCCATTTGGGGGACTCTTCGCCATGCTCCCGAGGCTAGATATAATACATAAAAGTTTCATCAAGATGTTTTGCCTGCACACTGTACTTACCCTACAGTGCTCAAGCTTATCGTAAATGTCTGTTCTGAATCCGTGTCTGCCAAGTTCTAATTCAATAGGAAATATATCTAGCTGGAAAGATGACATAATTCCCCATTATACAGAGAACAGGCAACAAAATAAATCAATACATAAGTTGGGATCAGAAAAAAAAAATCTTGTGAACGGCGTAACACTGGAATAATTACCCCAGTAACTGTTTTAAAGATCCACTTGGCCTCAGACGTTAGATGGATTTCAGACAGTTTTTCTTGATTTATCGAAAATGTCTGAGGGGTTGCACAAATACAAAGTTACTAAGCTGGCAAGCTTACATTCAGCATATGCAAGATTTCAAAGTCTTCAGGCCATGCTGCATATGCCTGGTTCTCTATGTTACTACCCCTGGTAGTCCAAAGATATGATTTACCAGTCTAGGAAAGTGGGTTTCTAGGCATTTCCCACTAAGTTAGTTGGTGGTCATTTAAGGGATTGAGACCCAAAGCCCCCCTGAAGTCAGTACCACAGACTACTCAAAAGTTGTCCATCATAGTCACTTTTTGCTGGAAAACTGAGGTTTTGAATGAACAATTATTTTGGGGAGAGAACATAGCGGCCATACTGGGTCAGACCAAAGATCCATCCAGCCTAGTACCCTGTCTGCCGACAGTGGCCAATGCCAGGTGCCCTAGAGGGAGTGAACCGAACAGTTAATGATCAAGTGATCTCTCTCCTGCCATCCATCTCCACCTTCTGACAAGCAGAGGCTAGGGACACCATTCCTTACCCAGCCTGGCTAATAGCCATTTATGGACTTAACCTCCATGAATTTATCTAGTTCTCTTTTAAACCCTGTTATAGTCGTAGCCTTCACAACCTCCTCAGGCAAGGAGTTCCACAGTTTGACTGTGCGCTGTGTGAAGAAGAACATCCTTTTTTTTTTCCTAGCCAAAAACTCAAAAGGTAATAAAATGTTTTTTAAGTGCATCAGAAGAAGGAAGCCTTCTAAACAACCAGTGGGGCCCCTGGACGATCGAAATACAAAAGGAGCACTAAATGAATTCTTCCTTCAGTGTTCACAGCTAAGGACGTTAGGGAGATTCCCAAACCTGACCCATCCTTTGTAGGTGACAAATCTGAGGAATTGTCACAGATTGAAGTGTCGTTAGAGGAGGTTTTGGAATTAATTGATAAACTTAACAGTAACTAGTCACCGGGAGCAGATGGCATTCACCCCAAGAGTTCTGAAAGAACTCAGATGTGAAATTGTGGAACTATTAACTATGGTTTGTAACCTGTCCTTTAAATCAGCTTCTGTACCCAATGACTGGAAGATAGCTAATGTAACGCCAATATTTTAAAAGAGCTCTAGAGGCGATCCCAGCAATTACAGAGGCAAAAGAGTCTGAGTCTCTTAATCAAACAAGCCTAAATCACCACAAACAAACTCTGCAAAATTGAAAAGTTTTAGCTCAGGAATGCCACTGCAATACTTCACGTGAATTGTAGTTTAAGTGCCTCATTCTCCCCTATGGCTGGGTCCCCCCAGACATACAGCTACACCTATCAGGGCATGTTTTCAACATTTTCTATAAAGGGAAAAGTCTCCAAGTGGGAGTTGTGTTAGTCCATTGCTTTAAAAACGAGTGGTCCTGTGGCATGTCTGAGACTACCAAATATCTAGTATCATGAGCTTCCAGAGGCAAAACCCACTTTCTCGGATGAGCTTAAGTGGAGAGAGGAAAAAAAAGATTCCTACCTGCTCTCCCAGTAGCACACCTTAGAGCAAAAAGTTCCGGCTGTATTTCAGCAGTGGGCTTAAACATGTTTAGGAGATTCCATCCGTAAGCTCTCTAGGTGTGGGATCAGCGAACACGGTGTTTGTACAACAGCTAGCGCAGCGGGGCCCTAGTCTCCTTACTTATCCACTGCCAGAGGTGAAAGTAACGTGAATTTCTTACAGGTGCTGTTATATTGCCCCCACCCTAGTGGTGGGGCCTCAGGGCAGGGGTAGGGGCAAATCATGGCCACTCGGAACGTTGTGGTGGGGGTCGGAGGTTAACGTGAGTGGGCAATAAAGCAGTTCCACTTACCCCATCGGCTCCTGGGTCACCTGTTTCTTCTCTAACAGTGATATGACAGTGCCTGTAAGAAATGTAAATGTGGGGCAGGGCGGGGGGCTGTGGTGGGTGGGGGCTCAGGCCAAGGGGTGGAGATGTGGGGCGTGCAGGACTCAGGGCAGAAGTTTGGGGGTGCAGGAGTCAGGGTTGGTGTGTGGGGAGGGGCTCAGGGCAGGGGGCTGAGGGTGTGGAGAGGAGCTCATGACAGGGGCTGAGGTATGTGTGGATGAGGGAGTGCAAGGGGGCAAGGGTATTATTTAGGAAAGGCAGGGGGCTGAAGTCCCTCTCCCCCCCCCCAAATATTCATACAAGTAGGTTGCTCGCTTTTCCCCTTTGTCACTCTCAGGGAGCGAGAGAAAACACACAGCTTAGGTCACTCGCTGCAGCCAGGTGAGAGAGGGATGCACGGGGGGCCGGGGACTTCAGACCCTCCTGCCCTCCCTAAACGACAACCTGGGGCCACTCAGGACTGGGTCATTCACAGACCTTTGGCGCACACGCCCGGCTGGGCCATTAGCCTTCCATTGGCTCTGCACGGCAGCCTGCAGGAAGCCTCAGAAGCCCAGCTGGGGGCACACCATGCCTCCTACTGCCCCAGCCAGCTCCTTGCCGAAGCGGCACAAGAGAAGTCATGCTCGCTAACCGAATGACGCTGGGAGGCCCTCAGCTCTTAGGGCGGTGTATCTCTGGGATGCAGGAAGAAGGTCACTTGAGCACATCATGCCCTACACGGCAGACGTGAGGGGACGTGTGTTGCTGACCGTACTTGTGACTGGACGCGCGTGAGAACTTCACAAGAGACCCCTGGGGCAATGGAAGAGTCGTTCTCCTCAGCATGGCCTAGGAGCTCAGCTGTGCCCGAGATGGCTTGAAAGGGTAGCAAAGGCAGCTCTGATTCGGGGCTTGCTTGGCCTCCAGCGCAGCTTCAGGGCTGCTCTCAGTGACACCCAGCTGCCCGTGGCTTTGAAGGGGTGGCCCGTCCACACCAGAAAACAGGGCCACACTGGGCGCTGCCCTTTTACTCCAGGAATGCCCTTTCCGCAGGAACCATGCTGGCAAAGTGGCACAAAGCACCCACCCGCGGGGCTTGGGGTCGCTCCTGTGTCTGCATCTCGGGCCATTAGAACAGGCTTCGAACGGGCCTTGCGTGCACTCCACAAAGAGTAATTGATGTCCCTTCAGGAGGCCGGCAGTATAGCGCATTGCTCACAACAGCTGGGAGCCCGTCTGCTTGCCAGTGTGGTCTCCTGGTAAGAGTGATTGCCCCAGACCTACTTTGCATCATCACGCTCCGTACCCTGCTGGAAAAATATCATTAAGGTAGCCGCCCACGGTGAAAAAGCAGTCCCAATTCACTGCATGGAAACGCTGACAGATAGCTCGAGAAGTGGCCTTGATTTTTGTTTGGTTTTGGTTTTTGGCTTTATAACAGAATTGGCTGGGGTCTGAGCACCCCGGCCTTCTCCTGCGTGAGCAGTGTCAGGATGAGTTCTGTGTCATGGACCCTATACTGCTCACAGTTTCCAATTTACCTCCGGGGAGGAGGACCCGTGCTGTCTGGATCAGGAGGAGAGGGGTTCTATCCCCACGAAGAGCCAAGTGACCAGGTTTTGCAGCTGGCTGGGAATTTTTCAGTTAAACTGTTCCTCATTGGAAAACGTTGATTGGCCGTGTCAGAGGCATGTGCCTGTTGGAACACTCCCCTGACCAGGATAGTGTCTCTGCTCCAGGGGAGAACAGGCCCACTAATTCGCCTAGCAGCCAGGGCCCTCACCTGGCGGGGGAGAGGGATCCCCGTTTAAGCAAGTGCTCTGTCTGATTTGGAGCACCAGATCTAGGCAGCGCCCTGATCTGAATCAGCTGGTCCAGGGAGCTGCACCTCCAACATCCCAAGTTAGTGCCTTAGCAGCCAATAGCCCTGGGGCTAAGTGGATGGATTTTGGGGTGGGGGGGCCATTGGCAAGGCTTCCATTTCATGTCAGTAGGTGCCAGTCCACCTGTAACGGTCCGAGTCAGCGGGGGGCTATGCCGACTCACTCCTCTGGCTAGGCGGAATAGGAATTCCCGGACGGGCCAATGACCAGACAAGCCGTTATACAGTTCAGCAGCCACGGCTCTGGGTTGGGGCGGGGCAGCAAAGGCTCAGACCTGTCTGCAGGCTGAACCGGGAGTCAGCTCTCCTAGCTCTGGCGGGGAGTCGACAAGCGCAGGGTTTTTCTCCCTACGGGGGGGGGGGGACTGCCATCCAAGGTGGAGAGGTGTCGGGGGAGGTGCAGGCCCACCCACTCCACTGCGTCCCAGCCCAGGGCCCTAACAGTGGCAGCACGGGCGGCCACTGGGTCGGCGGGATCCAAGCCACAATGCCCTGCCCAACCGACCTCCATCTCATCAGCCAGCGTGGGGTCAGCTTTCCCTGGGCCGCTTCCTGGTCCCCCCTGTGGGCCGACCTGGTGTGACTGCTGCTTCTCGGGGTCCTGTGGGAGCGCCAGCGCTGGCAGGGTGTCCAGGGGCTTGGGTCTGGGTCACTCCCTGGTCCTGGCAATGCAGCCCAGTCTCCGGGGCTGGGTGTGGACTCTGGCCCTCTCGGCTCGTCCTTGGCGCCTGGCGGGGTTCGAGGCGGTCTTGGCCCATCTCCAGGGTGGGGCAGCGGTCCTGGGGCCCTATCCTGTCATCCCTCATACGTCAGCACTGTCGTGCCTCCCTCCTGGGGAGGCCAGGGAGAGCGTCTGGCCTACTGGCCCGCTGGGCTCTAACTGAGCTCTCAATCCCTGCTCTTATAGTCCCAGCCCCACCCTCCCACCTCCTGTAGGAGGGGCTGGGTGGCTGTGGCACCGCCCACCAAGGGGGTCTTATGGAGGGCTTCCCCTTCCGGGTCAGCAGGAGGCCATGCCGACTCACTACACCACCAATGGCAACTCTGATGGCCTTTGGCCTGCTAGCCACATAACTGTCACTGCCAGAGCAGGCCATGTCTTGCCATGAGGCGCTCCCTTACATGGGATTCCACTGAAGAGTTCAGAGAGCTAGGAGGTGGCGTCTGGTGCAGCTGTCTCCTTGTTCAATGGCGTTGGTCAAGGGGAAGGCAGAGCAATTCCTGAGTCACCGCCCTGCGTGTCTAGTCCATTCCAGTTGCAATGCAAAGGGTTGACTTGAGACACACAGCTCTGTTCGACATGGCCCCTGGCTGTTTAGAAGGCCATGTCTCTCCCTTTGATGCCACCACTGAGGGCAGCAGAGAAACGGATTTACACGCGAGGGGGCTAATGACAGAGCCAATCTTGGGGGGTCAGTTCAGACACTCCCCGGCAGCCAGAAGGAACCAGAGTTTGTTCCATTCTCAGGCATTTGTTTGAGAGCTAGGAGGGACTTGGCTAGGTGTAGGGCATGGGCCCTGGTGGCCAGCTCTGAAAGGCAAGCTACCTGTGTGGGTGCACGCTTGTACCATTTGGCTCATGTGCCCAAAGCTTTATGGAAAGGAGCATTAGAAACAGAATGTTTGCTCTCGCAGTCAGCGCCTGCATTTCTGCAAGAACCTGACCTCTCCTAGCTGCTTGGAGGGGATTCGTGGTAGGCCCTGGGTGTCTGAGCCTTGTTCCGAGGGAGAGCACCACCCGCCGGCAAGCCGCAAGCCTTTCACACTGGCATTTGGTGGAATACCCTGCTTCTGCACTCTGTACAGCCTACGATATTCCTGCCTCAGCCAGACAGAAAATCAAGCCCATCTCCTCAGGAATCTTGAACAGCAAGCTTGAAGCGATAGGCACCTGTTCTGTTATGAGGGGAAACCTGATGACAACTCCCATTTGCCCGGAAGCTTCTCTGTCTCATCCTCCAGCAGCGTGGCTTTTCTCTCTCTCTCTGCCTGTGTTCAGTCAACAGCTGCAGGGGGCCTTTGAATCTTTCTTGTAGTGAGCGTACACAGTCCATTGGGCCTTTCAACCGGTGGCCCACGCCCTAGGAGACAAGCAACAGACTCTTCCACACGCCTGGCCCAGAGAACTGTGCCATTGTTCATGTGAAGTGATGAGCTTGCTTCTTACATGGAGATGACTAAAAATGTGGAGCTATGCCTCCTGTCATCCCACTCCTCAGACATGTGCCTCCGTCTGCCACCCATCTGACAGTTATTATAGGCTCCGTAGCCCCATTTGTCTGATCTACGCTAGGGAGTTATTTCAAAATACTCCCCCCCACCCCCATTTTGAAATAACAAGCAGAGCGTCCACACTACAGTTATTTCAAAATCTGTACTCCTGCTTTCCTCGAGGAATAAGCTTATTTCAAAATAGTTATTTCGGGAGTTATTTCAAAATAATTTCCTAATATAAACATGCCCTCACAGCTCAACATAAGCTGGAAAGAAGCCAGTAGTAAGACTGATTCCCCAGCGGCCGCTCAGAAAAGCATCCAACGGGCTTAGACCAACCCACAGCCACTGGGGACCAGTTTTCAGGCTGGAACGCTTATGTTCAGGCACCTAAATACAAATTTGGCTAACTATGAGTCTTAAGTATCTATTGAACAACTTAGGGACTCAAATACCTGCTCAGACTTTGTAATTAAGCACCTACATGCTCGTTTAGAGTTAAGGACCTAATTTTAGGCATCCAGGTTTGAATATTGTCCTTCCATCCCTGTGCTCTTCAAGCTGCTTGATTTAAAAACAAAACACCTTTTTCTCTGTTAAGCTAACCTACTGACATTCCAGACATGTAACACATCTTCCCCTACATCTTTTGAAGTGTTGATTCCTATTACTTAATTTATTTATAGGACCAAGTTCAGTTTGTGTTTAGACCCATGAAGGATTTGGACTAAAACACTAGCTACTCTGTCCTTACTCCATCCCCGATTCATATCAGACACTGAGAAAATAGAGCTACTGCGGCAGTGGCCAGAACCCTGGGCCCTTTGGATCCCTGCTGGAGACCCAGACGGCACCTAAGGACTGGCAGGGGGAGGCCAGCCCCAGCCCTGCCCCTTGCAGGAGCAGGGAATTGGCTCCCCCCATGTTTCCCAGGGTCCTGGCAATTCTGTTGACCGCCCTCTGCTCATTCCACAAAGGCTACGTTCACATCTCCTTTTAGCAAAAACCCAAAATCCCCCCCCCCACACACACACACACACATTTCCTACAGCAATGCCTGCCTTTGGTAATATTTGAGCTTGGGAGAAATGTTTGCCAAATAAATAGCTGTAACAAGTCAGACTTAATGTTTACACATTATATTAGTCAAAAGGTTTGGAAATATATTAGTACTTCTAATACCCAGTATATGCACACTAACATCAGTGTATCCTTGGTGGTACTTTAGTATTCTGCTACCCTCGGTTTATGGCTGTTTGCGTCCTAGCAATAAACAAGGGAATGGCTCATTGCTGTAAGTAACTCAGACTTACTGTACAGTATTTCTTGCAGAGCTTTTGCTCTAATCTGAGCTTATTCCCTATTTTACTGTTCACAAAGTCCCCATGCACAGTACCACTCTTGTCTAGTCCTTTATTCCAAACTCCCGATATGCATCTCTCAGATCTGTTCGCTGCAGACTCAAACAGTGAGTAATTCAGCTCTCTCGGTCCTCTGGCAGTTTGAAGGGTTGTCAGAACACTGGGAGAGCCATGGCCAGATCTGAATTTGATGAGGGATTTGATATCAAGCTTGAATGAAATAAATCAGATGGAAAAACAAAAGAATCAAATGCACATGGCGGAGATCACAGGGGGTTAATTGGCAGCGTTTTTTGTTTGATCACTGTCCAAGCATCACTGAAAGTAAAGCCAGATGTTTGCTCCCTGCCAAAGGGGCGACTGGGCAGCTTCAACCTTAAAAGAAAATAATTCATGCTTTTAAAAAAAATACAGAGCAACTTTTACAGCTTTCCATGCTAAAAGCTTTCCTAGCATCCTTGGAAGAAAGTGAGTTTGAGAGATTTTGCAGGAGCAAATACATACCTCATTTTGGATCCAGTGCAGGTTTTGCTGTAGCTAAATTGTCTTTAAAGTTTCAGCGGGATTGCCTGCCTTTTCCCTGGGTTTCTTTTTTCACCTCGTAAATGGCTTTTACTGTTCCTTAGCAGAACACTCACGAAAGCACATGGCTAATTAGGCACGCAGTGCGGGTTTGTGGGAAGAAATAGTGCATTGTGTCGCGTCAGCAGCATTTCGAGGCATCGTTCAGAGTTGTGCAAAGTACATTATTTTAAGTGATTCTCACACCACTTATTTATTTCACCCCTTCTTATCCTTGATAGACAGTTGAGTTGTTTTATAATGGAATAGCAGTCATCAGGCTAAGCATTCAGGATGGTAGGATAGGATCTAAATTACTGCTCTGCATACAATCCTATCTAATCCAATTAAGGGAAATGCAATGAAGCAGTGTATGAGAGGTATATTGGGCAACCTACTTTGCTATTTCAGATCACTCTGATACGAAGCAGCTACACAAGACACTCAGGCTAAATATAGGCAGAGCAACACACTTTGGCGTTTCGCTCTAGATCCGTGTATGCTTACAGGGACACTCCGGCAAGATTAAGTGCTGCTTTGGTGGAAGTGCCTGTAGATTTTTACTTCATTTCCCTCTTCTGGTTACAACAGGTGTACCTCTAACTGCATGCTGATGTCAATCATAGCTTGTTACCTGCAGTGAACTCATCAATCAGGGCAGCGGGATGCATCCCACACAAGGGACTTAGTAGCTTACAATTAAGGTCACTCTCGTCCAATCGTTGTCAAGCATGAGAATGGCCAGTTAGGCCAAAATGTACGTGTCCATCTACCTCAATTCACATCCTCCCGCCCACACGTTTGAAGAAAACGTTCAAAGTCCGTACAGTTTGCAACCAATCCCTTTTTGGCCTTGGTCACTTTTGTAGCATACGAGTTTCTGCTTCACCCCTTATTCTCCTCCATCTACCAACCCCCTTCAGTTCTTTTATAAACAATGAGGGATCTGAGGGTACATCTACACTACAGAGAAGATCGAAGCAGCTGCTGTCCATCTTCCAGGGTTCGAATTAGTGGGTCTAGTGAAGATATGCTAATTCGAACTGAGAGGGGCACTCCGGTCAATGCCGGTCATCCTGCTTCCACGAGGAGTAAGGGAAGCCGAAGGGCGAATGTTCTCCCTTCAACTTCCTGCAGTTTGGACAGCGACAAAAGTCGAGTTAAGGTACTTGGACTTCAGCTACTCATTTAACGTAGCTGAAGTTGCGTAGCTTAATTCAACCTTGTCCCCTAGTGTAGACATACCCTGAATGTCCTTCTAATGGAAAACCCCAAGCGAGTGTATCCCATCTACTGAAGTGCGGATAAAGTCAGTGAATTCAAAACAGGGCCAGAGCCTCACCCAGGCGAGCAGGAGGAATCGGCAGAAGGGCTCACAGGGATTTCAGAAGCAGCTTCATTTTTGCTCCCAGTTTTGGCACATTCCTCCTCTCCCAAGCGCTTCTGGTCCCTTCTACTCCCCCTCCACCGAGACCCTACTGGGTCCCTGCCCCAATTGCCAGGCTGGGAATAATGCAGAAAAAAACCAACAAATGGTCTGGTAGCACTTTATAGACTAACAAAACGTGTAGATGGTATCATGAACTTTCGTGGGCACAGCCCACTTCTTCAGATGACCGAGAGGGAAGAGAAGAAACACCTTCTCCCAGCAAAGAAGGCAAGTCAGAAGGACAAATCAGTCCCATGGGCCTAGGTCGGTGTGTGATGAGAGGCCCTCGCTACAGGGAGGATATGCCATTGCTGCCTACGGAGTTGTTCACCTCAGCTGCTTGCTTTGATGTTGAGACATCCGCTCTCTCTGGTACCTCAGCAACATGACCATGGAGTTAATGGTAACAGGGCCACGCTGTGTCTACACATGGTATGAAGGGGAGTCTCAGGTCATGCTCACTTCCTCCACTTTCAAAAGCAACATTTTTTCCGAGTCTACGCAGAGCCTACAGTGGGGGAGATACAGCCTCTGTCCCTGCCGAGGGCAAGGTGACGTAGAGTCAGCAGTGACTCTGTTTCAACTAGAGGGATGCAAACAAAAAATGAGATGAATCAACACTCCATTTTCAAAAGTGAATGATTTGTAATTATTTTCTCGGGAAACCTGAGTTATGAGTTTATCCCCAGTGTGCTAAGGGCAATTCAATTATCCTCTGGGCCGTAATTTTGTTAAGTTTCTAGACTAAATTCACTGAGGTGTGAAATAGAAGAATTTTAATCCTGCTTAAGTGAAAAGCTCAACTCAGCTAGGAACTCACCCGCACGCTCTCAATACTAGCATGTCTCTTCTGCAGGGCTCGCATACCCCAGAGGGCATTTGGAAAAATTCAGCCACTGCCTCTAGAATCCAAAAGGGTTTTAGATGCTCTACGGTATGCTGTTTTGTCTCTACCACATCTCTAAACCACACAGCAAAATTTCTTAGCTAGATGTGGGTAAAATAATTCTGATCAAAATAGAAGGATAAACCCTTTGTTTATCTTTAAGGTGAGGAGGGACAACAAAGTCTCCCAAGCTTTTGGGGAGTTTAATTTGGGGTGGTAGGTCATTTCATGCCAGGTGCCTTTATGCTTCCAAATTCAAGACAAGGGCAGGGAGACCTAACTAGAGCCAAAGAGGCTGTTCTTAATGTCAAGTCAGACAATTTGTCATGCTTGGATAAGGAGCTGAGCCTTTGGATGCTCATCTGAACTGAGCCCTTTGAAGTTTTTTCATCGCTAATTGTTTTAGTGTCTAAGTTAATTGCCTGCACAAAGCATGAAAGTGATAGTACACAGAGTCAGCAGGGCTGCTCTGCCGCCAGCTATCTGGGTCCTCGGACTCGAGGCTCTTTATTACTATTCTCCTCAATCCCAAAACAGAACAAGTGCAGCGCCTTAGTCTTAACCACTCTCTGTCATGGGTGCAAGTCAAACCAGAGAACTACCAACAAGAGACACAGCGGACTCAGATGGCATCTTGGTCAAAATCCATAGGCAGCATTTTTTTTTTTTTCTTTTTAATGACTAGCTTTAAAAAAAAAAATCATCAGTGATATTATTGCAAGCTGCAAAGGCGAGGCCCAACACCTTCGGACAAGTGCCCTCTTCAGGAACCAATTGGCAAAATTGATACAAACTGGAGACAAAACCTAACAAATCTAAAACAATGAGTCTAATGAAGACACAGACAATAGCACTTATGCACTCTTATTGGGCAGAGGGACGACGATTCACAATGAATTATGCCAAGTGTTGTTCAAACTAAGAAACTGACTAATTCCAGGTGCTAATGATAAACTAACCAATATGCAACATTTCTAGAACTACAGGCATAGAATCACAGAGATAGTGGACTTTAAGGGATCTTGAGAGGTCATCTACTCCAGTCCCCTGACTCCTGGCATAACTAAGTAATAACTAGACCATCCCTGATAGACGTCTGCCAACCCTGCTCTTAAATATCTCCAGTGATGGAGATTCCACAACCTCCCCAGGCAATTTATTCCAGTGTTTCATCACCCTGACAGGCAGGAAGTTTTTCCTAATGTCCAACCTAAACCTCCCTTGCTGCAATTTAAGCCCATTGCTTCTTGTCCTGTCCTCAGAGGTCAAGGAGAATTTTTCTTCTTCCTCTCTGTAACACCCTTTTAGGTACTTGGAAGCTGCTATCATGTCCCCTCTCAGGCTTCTCTTCTCCAGACTAAACAAACCCAACTTTTTTCCACCTTACCTCATAGGTCATGTTTTCCTGACCCTTTCATCATTTTTGTTGCTCTCCTCTGGACATTCCCCAATTTGTCCTCTTCTTCCCAAAATGTGGCACCCAGAACTGGACACAGTGCCCTGGCTGAGGCCACATCAGTGCAGAGTAGAGCAAAAGAATGACTTTTGTCTTGCTTACAACACTCCTGCTAATACCTGCCCATACCTCGCAGAATGATCACTCTTTTTGTAGCATTGTTTCACTGTTCACCCATATTTAGCTTGTGATCGTAAGGCCCAGATCCCTCCCCCCAGTACTCCCTCCTAGGCTGTCATTTCAATTTTGTGTGCACGCAACTGATTGTTCCTCCCTAAGTGGAGCACTTTGCATGTGTCCTTATTGGGTTTCATCCTATTTACTTCCTAGATCCTAGTCTCCAACTTTTCCAGATTGTTTTCAATTATAATTGTATCCTCCAAAGCACTTGCAACCCCTCCCAATTTGGTGGCATCTGCAAACTTTACATTTACTTTCTATGCCTTTATCCAAATCAGGGATGAAGATCATCCTGAACCACTCACAGGATCAACCCCACAGGACCGTACTCAATATGCCCTTCCAGCTGAACCATTGATGACAACTATCTGTGAATGGTTTTCCAACCAGTTTGCACTCACCTTATACAATGACTCCATCTAGGCTGTATTTCCCTAATTTTTTTTTGAGACAGTCCAAAAAAAACATACAAAATTAATAGGTAGCAGGTTTAAAACAAACAAAAGGAAGTTTTTCTTCCACAGTCAACCTGTGGAACTCTTGCCAGAGGAGGTTATGAAGACCAGGACTTTAACAGGGTTCATAAAACCAGATAAATTCACGGAGGATAGGTCCATCAATGGCTATTACAGGCTAGGGACACCATTCCTACCCATCCTGGCTGTCAGAAGCTGGAAATGGATGACAGGAGAGGGGATCACTTGATGATTCCCTGTTCTGTTCACTCCCTCTGGAGCATCTGGTATTGGCCACTGTCAGAAGACGGGACACTGGGCTAGATGGATCCTTGGTCTGACCCAGTACGGCCATTCTTATGTTCTTATTCTGGATATTCAAGTGACGTGTATCTTCTTTGACAGGATAACAAGCTTTGTGGATGGGGGGGGGGGGGGGGAAGTGAAGTGGTAGGTGAAATATATTTCTCCTGCTTTCTTTACGTGGAGTGGCAGATATTTGGCACTTCTGAGATGTTAGCCTGCTATGATAAAGATCTCAAAACTATACACGCAAGTTGATTCAAAGACTAAGACTCAAGGATGGATTTTCACTGAATGTCAATGGGACTTGGGTGCCCAGACCCTTAAGACATGCTTAAATATACCCCAGAATCCACAGCAGGAATATAATGCTACCCTGCACACCTGTCCTAGGCGAACAGAGGATAGTGATAGCGAGGACTACTGCTGAGAGCTTGCAAAACCTTCCCCTGCTGCTGCGCTAGTGACTTAGCATCTAGTATCTGCTCCGATGCCACCTGAAGTCAATGGAAAGACACCTGCTGCCTTCCATGGTCGTGGTATCAGATCACAGAGAAGACTGAACTTCTCTAGCCTGTTGAAAGGACAGCTGATCCAGCAATCGTGTATGTAGCAGGAGCCTATCCGTGATTGCGCTGTCCCATAGGCAGCCTTCCGTTTCACTTAATCAGATGGTTAGCAGGTGACATTCCCACCCTGCTCCTAGCAGTGTTTATCGATGCTCCTCCTTGGGTTTGGCTTGACTGGTAAATCCTACAGTAATCATAGGACTACTTCAGTCTGGCTGTTCCTAGGGATCCATGTAGGAGTTCCCTGTCTCTACCCATCCCCTTCCCCGCAATTTCCTCCATTCACGGGGACGTGCTACCCTCTCTCATACTCTTGTAGTAGTTATTCAGCACAATTAACTTAGCCCCTTTAGACAGAGTTCTTCCTTGTGCTAACAGCCGGTGGGTCACAGGTACTTCCCCCTTGATCTGCAGTATCACCCACAAGACATGATTCATTTATTGTGTCCAGCTGGTCTTTGAAATAAGATGTAGCCTTGGACCACTTGCTAGGAGTTGTGTCACAAAACCACCGGCCCTTTGATCTCTGCTGAAAGTACCCATCAAAGAGTCAGGAGACGGCATTACCCCCTGGTAGAACTGGGCCAGATTTGAACCATCAATTCTGTTTTGATAGGCATGGCTCAGCACATGCCAAATGCAGCCGAGTGGTGCTCTCGAAAATTAATCCTACAAGCCTTCCAAGAGGCACACCGATTAACCTACAGATTAGCCCCCGATAAGAGCAAGGCAAGGAATATGCATCCCACACATACAGGCAAAATAATCATCTGGGTACTGTGTGTCAGACACCTCTTACGATGGTTAGCCATCCTCAGTTCTACATTGTACTTTATGAAGCTCCTTTCTACCACACCCATGATCATAATATGCATGCATCTACCAGAGATACTGAGTGCATTTCAGGGGGCTAGCCCCATATTTAGATATAGCCTAAAGGACTGCAATAACATTCCTAGGCAGCGGTGTTATTTATAGCTGTTGTCTTGCATTGGCTTTGGGTGTTAATGCTACAATGCTACTTAATTCTTCTACCAGCTAATATGTGTCTTGGCAGCAAACAAAGCGGGTGCTAATTTGCAGCGTTTACACTTGTTTCAGCGCCTGTAACAGTATGTGTATCACCCAAAGTCTAAGTCACAGTGTGGTTCCAGTTTCTCTCTAGTGTGTGTGGGACTCCTTTGTTAGGTGTACACCTGCCACGAGCAACACTTCTAAGACATCAGAACCGACACTTGTTACTTCAGTTTCCTCAGAGGTTTGCACAATGGGTTAAGCAGCTTCCATTCAACAGCCTGGTCCTGTTAGCATTGTGTGCCTTTACAGCAAGGAAAAATAAAATTATTTTGATTCAGTAAAATGCCCCGGCAGCACGAAGTGTTAGCAGTTCAGCTACTGTTGTGGGCGCTCAGTCCCCACGAGGCTTTGTTATAGCAACTGCCACACGCCGACTGAGCACTCTTCCCTGGGCCTGACAATCTGCCTTGCAAATGGGATATTTCCCCCCAAGCCAATGCGCTTGCTTTAAAAGGCAACCGAGAACACCCTCTGATGCAATGTTCAGGAAGTCTATCGTGCTATTAATAGGCAATGGCCACACCTTTTAAGGAGTGCTTATCAATGTGGGGGTGTCTAATTTTAGATTCCTTCAAGGGACATGATTTTCCAGAAGTGCCAAGCATCTACCCTCTGAAAAATCAGGCTCGGTTAAGAAGAATCACACTGGCAACCGAGACACCCCATATCACTTTAAATCACGGGCAATGTTTGTACTGCATTCCTTGGAGTGCTAGTCCATGCTCCAGCTTCCTGCCACCTTCTAGTAAACAGCCTAAAAAACAACAATGGTTTTACCCTAAATAGCCTAATCATCCACTAGAAGTTGCAGCTATTTAGGGGAAGCCCCAGCAGTGAGACTCAGAGCCCAGGCCTAGAAGCTCAGACTCATGTGACAGTGCCAAAAGTAGCTGTGTAGATGTTTGGGTTCAAGCAGGCAGGCACCTGAAGCTAATTAAGAGCTTGCCTGAAGCAGCAGGCTAATCAAGCACGTGCAGCCAATTAAGGCCTGCTGGGCTGCTTTAAAAGGTTTCCCCTCAGGTAAGGGAGAGGGGAGGAGAAGAGTGAAGGACTAAGAGGAGGAAGTGCATTGCTGAGAACTGAGAAAGGAAAGTGTGTTTGTGCGGAAGCAGGAAAGATTTGCTCTGAACAGACTTAGATGCTTAAATACCTTTGAGGATCTAGCCCATAATGTGTAGGAACTTTTGTAAATTCCAATAGATGCCTATTTTCATCTTTAGTCACCTAAATGCCGTTAAACATTTGCTTGTAAAGGCTCTGTCCGATGCCCTCTGAAATATATAGAAAGACACCCATTAATTTCAAAGGGCATTGGGTCAAGCAATGAATTGGCAGATAAATTATTCACTAATACTTAATCTAGCTCCACTCCTGAAATATAGATCTAAATTTTCAGAAGAGAAAAATCTAATCAGGCATTTTCATCGCTTATTTTATTCCTGAAAGCATTCCCCCCCCACACACACCAGCCGTATACTGCATTTAGGGAATCATGCAAAGTAAGAGAAGTGGCATGGTAAATCTCTGCTTGTATAAAATAAATAAAACCAGCCAGATTGAGATTGCTGAAGAGAAATATAGCTCTCCTACCAATGGTGTAAAGAAAAAGTATTGCAATATGTTTTACAACAATGCTATTATAGCTCTTATACTACGAGCCGGTTTCCTGACATTTACTGCAGTTTTAAATCCACAGACCATACAGGAGTGTTGAAACTTTTATTCTAACTGCCACTGTTCTCATCATAGAAACTATAATTTTACTGTTAGATGGTTTTTTATTCCACAAAATTATCCAAATTTTAGCTTTTTCTGCAATTCAACTGAGACCATCACAAAGTCACAATTGGTGGGCACAGCGGTCCAAGTTTTCAAACCTTCCTGCAACAGGAGCATCACATGGTCTATGTGTTTCTCCCCTTCCCCCTCCTCCCCCCTTTCCTCTGGCAGTTGTGGTGTGACAGAGGCGGGGAGTTTGGGAAGCTAGCCCAAACATTCCTTTTGGAGGAGGTGCTGTCTACTGCCCCCTACTGAGGAGTCTGAGAGTGCCAAGTGGGGTCTGGCTATGTATGTTATCACCGTACGGTCTATTTACGGTGAGTAGCCCAAATGGGGGCCCTATTCCTGGCTCCGTTCTGTGACCTTGGGGAAGCCTCTTCCTCTTTCTTTCCCTCCTGTGGTGTTTGTCTAGCTCATCCCGTTGGATTGAGAGTTCCTCAGTGCAGTGAGCTCTAGACCGACCATTGGGCAGATGATAACAAGTGCTCTTCATGATGCCATGATCAAGACCTTATGGGTGAAATCTGCTGCTGCAGCACAATGCCCAAATGCTTGGTCTTTATATGTGGCCATGTTATAGAAGGGATCGAGCCAGTCACGGGATGCATGCAGCAAAGCCATTATTCTGACCTATGAGTTGCAGAGGTGGTCGAACCCTCTATGCAAGATCTGCTAGATCCATGTAAAACTTCCTTCTCTATCCTGTCCCTCGTCCACCCCTTCACGCCCTCAATTTCAGAGCCAGTCATGTGATTTGATGAGGAGGCCAGCTTTCAGTTCAACGCCACAATATAAGTGTCCAGCGCCCGTGGTAGTGGAGAGAGCCTGGAAAATGGGACCCCGCCAATATTCAGTGCCAAAAAAGTAAATCAGAACACACCAAAACAAATGTGGCTTTTTATCTCAATCTCACGGTCTTCAGACAGGCGCCGGCCTGATGATAAAACCACACAGTTTGATAACCCTGCAGAGTAGCATGTGGGCTTCTGTGTGCTACAGACTCACCTTGCTCTTAGCAGCAGTGCGTGTCATTAGCACAGCCTGGGAGTGAACTGCAGTAACTTCCCAGGATGCACTGGAAAACTTCCAGTGGAATGTTTTCATTAGGGGCGTTGTCATAGGCTCACTTTCTTCACCATTTATATTTCCCTTTTCTGCTATTGCAATTTCTTATCTAATCACCTGAGGCAAACCTGGAAATGGTGGCTTTGGCACTGCACCGCTATTCAGATCTTGGAGAAGGAACATGGGACATAGTTTCAGTGGTTTGAGTCTCAAGAAGTTTGCAATCAGATAGAAACAGTTACTGTCAGCTTTTTCTTGGCCACAATGATTTAGTCTAGTACAGGTTGAACCTCTCTTGTCCAGCACCTGTGGACCTGACTGGTGCCGAACCAGAGAATTTGCCAAACCACAGGAGGTCAATATGGTCTAGCAGCATTACCAGCACTGCCACTGCTTGCTGGGCTCTTCGGCTATGTGTAGACGACGTTCTATTTTCGAATTTGCATTTCTTCTTCCAATCTCTCTTTCAAAAGAGGATCTTTTGAAAGTGAAAGTAGTCTGGATGCGGGTTTTTTTCTGAAAAAAAACACCCTTTTTTGAAAAAAACCACTCTTCCTTAAAAATTGAGGTTTATGTGGTTTTTTCCAAAAAGGGGTTTTTTCCCGAAAAAAAATGCATCCAGACTACTTTCACTTTCGAAAGATCCTCTTTAAAAAGTGAGATTGGAAGAAAAAATGCAAATTCCTGTGGAATTTGCAAAAAAAAAATGTAGTTTAGACATAACCTTCGAGACATTGATGGTCAATTAGAGTTAACAGCACAGAACACTGAAAGCCAGGACTGGTGGCTGGAAACAAACTTTATGGGACTGCGGGAAACTTGGCCACACCCACACTAAGTGGACATCTGGCTTACTCAACTCCCAGATCACAGATGCTGCCAGACCAGAGTGTGCCAGACTAGAGAGGTTCAACCTGTTCTAAAATGACGCGATTCTTTGTAAGAGCCCCAATAGTTAGCATCACAACAGATAGACTGGTATCTTCTAAGCTTATATCAAGATTCACGAGAGAGATCCATTTTCCACCAAGCAGCTCGCTAAAACCATTCCTTTGAGCAATTTGTCTTGGGAAGTTTGAGGCCAACATCTTTAAAAATGGCCAATAATTTTGGGTGCCTGGCCACAAATTAAGGCACCCTACATCACCAGTCCATGATCCATTTAAAGATCTTGCTTTGATTTGTGTTCAAACAGATTCAACTTCTCCTTTTTTAAAAAACTGTTAATAGTATTGCTGGCCAATACATCAAGGTTTGCAAAGAAAAAAAGAGGATTGTGTTTGTGCCACAGCTTTGAGGTCTGTTCCTTTGTCTTCATTTTTTATCCCTTCCAAGAATCTCAAACCTTTGCTGACAGAAATTTGTTATTAGATTCAGAAGATCTCTGCATTATAACCTTCTTGGTTCCTCACGCACACATCTGGCAATGCACTTGTAGCCTGTGCCTAAGTTAATATAGACAAGTATCAGTCTATCTAGCCATTTGTCTACCCATATGTCCTGTGTGTCAGTGCAGAGTGGAGAAAAAGTTATTATGTCGAATGTCCCTTGCTTACACAAAAGTTCATACTGAATTTGATGTTTCAAATCACACTCTTGACAATTTTATTGTTGTCAGTGATAAGGGAAAAGCTTGGAAGAAACAAATGTCCTTTGCTGTCAGAGACAAGGGTATCTCCTGTCTCGAATGCCATCACCGGCAGGAAATTGCCTGGGCTGGTTGCAAAGACAGAAGAAGAAAGGAATGACTTCTTGACAAACTGCACCTTTTGAAAATTGTCTGTCGATCAGAGAGAGGAAGCGTAGATGTTATGTTAACTCTTTAAGGGTCCCCACGGAGTTCAAGAGCTGGCCAGGCAGAATGCGCAACTGTGTCTCGTACAACACGGACGCCCGACATTGTTTGACCAATTATCTCCCTTCACTACTTGATGATCAGCACCGGCATCCATCGCTGCTTGTGGTTCTGCAGTAGTTCCCACCGGTGGGTGTTGGGATGTAGATTAGAACATACAGAGGTGAATGGGCAGGCGGCAATGCCAGTGTTCAGAACCCACCACGGAAATAAGGAGCCGCCATGGCCAAGCCAAAGATATTAAGGAACACAGGAGGAGCCAAAGTCTGCTGCTCCAGTGACTTCCTGTGCAACGGTGCTTTCTATTCTCTTTATTGCCACGCCGCCAGGTTAATCTAGTTGGAACCAACCAAAGGAAAGAACGGGGGTAGTTTAAGTCAGGAGCGGCCCGAGGCGGGCTGCGGCAGCTGGCGTCCCAGGCGGAACACGCGATTGGCGCCCCCGCCTGCACGGCCGTCAATAGGGTGACGTCATCATGAGGTGCCATTGAAGGCGGCGCCCTAGGCAACGGCCGAGTAGGCCTATAGCCACGGGCCGCCCCGGTCTAAGTCTTTGCTGGAAAGGCAAAGCAGAATTCATTGAGTACGGGACCAGTGATTAGTGATCCCAGAGGCAAAGCAGAACTTTAGTAAGAAGGTAAATTCAGCAGCACAGGAAGGCTGGAGAACTGGCTTGTTTACTCCAGGTGCACAGAACCAGTCTGGAGGAGTGTTTTACAGACCTCTAGCCCTTTCAAGAAAGGGTAGGCCCAGCATTCGGCAGCAGTCTGGGTTCCATTTCTGGGAATCCCTCCGGTGAATGAAGGCCAGGCTTTCCCAGTGTGGAACAAAAGGAGCCTTTTGAAAAACTGGCCCTTAATCTCTCTCCACTGCCTCAGCTCCCATCTGCAACATGGGGATCATGACTCTTCCTTTCTCCCATCTTTTGTCTGGCCTGTCCATTTAAACAGTACGTTTTTGGGGGGAGTGGCTACCTCTGGCACTGTGTTGGTCCAGCACCCAGCGTGATGGGGCTTATGATCTCAGTTGGGGTGGGAGGGCTTCTGGCCACTGCTAAAGTAATACATGTTTCCTTCCTCCATATCCATCATGAATGCTAATGTTTGGTTGTGGCTGTGTTATCCACTGGGGCATTCTATTCTGACTCACAAAGAGACTACGTATTTGAGACTGTTACTGAACTGGAAACAATATTGAAAAGGCAGAAGGCTTAATGTGTTTGAGAGACTGTGTGTTTCATCATAGGCAAGAGCCAACTGGGCGAGAAATACAGGGCCAACAGGAGACACTTAGCCAGAGGCCTGAATGGAAAGTGCTGAGATATCGTGCCCATGGGGAGTTCAGGGGAGGGCTGTGGTCCAGATTATTAGAATTATCTGAGCATCAAATGCAGTCCCAATTCAAGATGGGAAAATCTTTTGAACTCCGAAAAATATGTGCAAAATGGGGAAACCATTTGCCACATGGGTCAAAAGAGCTTTCAAAGGTGAGGGGAGAGGGCAGAGCCCTGTTGGAGTCACTGTCGGAAGAAGCAAAAGCCTAGGGCTGTGTCTACATTGGCACCCTTTTCCGGAAAAGGGATGCTAATGAGACAAGTCGAGCAAATGCCGCTGGGATTTAAATTTTCCCGCGGCATTTGCATGAACATGGCTGCGCTTTCCGGCTCGGGCTTTGACGAAAGCGCCAGTCTAGACGCGGCTCTTGCGAAAATAAAGCCTTTTCCGGAAGATCCCTTATTCCTGATTTTAAGAGGAATAAGGATCTTCCGGAAAAGGCTTTATTTTCCGCAAGAGCCGCGTTTAGACTGGCGCTTTTTCCGTCAAAGCTCTGAGCCAGAAAAAGCGGCAGCCATGTTCATGCAAAATGCCGCGGGGAAAATTTAAATCCCCGCGGCATTTGCAATTCCGACTTGTCTCATTAGCATCCCTTTTCCGGAAAAGGGTGCCAATGTAGACACAGCCTAGATGTCTGTGACAGGACAATCTCAGAATTGTGGAGAAAGCTGAGGAGAGAGACAAGTTTCAGCTGGTTAGAGGAAAGATCATGAAAAGAAAAGCAGGGGGATATGTGGGCGCCGCTGCTGTTATGTAAGGATGTGGGGTTGCAGAAACCAGATGTCAGCTTCTTCTTTGGAAGATAGGGTTCTGGACTGCAGGCCAGCTGAATTGTTGAGCAGAATCTTGCTGCTGTGTTACATAATTTGTTAATAAAAATTATGTAATTGTTAGCTGCAGGATCTCCATATCTCAGCAAACCATAGCACCGTGCCAGAGGAAGATGGCTTCCCAAGTGAATCAATCCTGAACCTAAAAATAATTTCAGCTCCTTCTCCAGACGGAATCGGATTCTATTTACTTGTGGTATGTCTGGCTCCAAAGACAAACTCATTTCCCCCTCTCCAGCTGAATCTGTGAAAATGATCAAAGAGGGGCAACACACACCTCTCAATCATGATCAAAACCTTGCAAATGAATGTAATGAGAAGGTCTTCAGAAATGCTCCATGAACCCCGAAATTTTGATGAGCCCATCCATCTCTTGTTTGGATGCTATGATATGCTGGATTGCCTCTGAGCTGTTAGGAGTCATTACCTGTAGAAAAAGAGATTGTTTTGTTTTCCATCCAGGAGCAGAAGGTAAATCTCTTCTGAATTCAAACCATGTTTCCAGCTAAATTACTGCATGCAGTGTGGCTGGATTAATCTAACTCTTTCCAATACTCACTGTAGTCCTGTGGCACCTTAGGCTATGTCTAGACTGCACGCCTCTTTCAAAAAAAGAGCGTCTAGACTACAATCAGTATTTTCGAAAAAGCAGTTTGCATTACATAGCGCCTTTTTTTGAAAGAGCACTTTCGAAAAAAGGCATTATTCCTCGTAAAAAGAGGTTTCCCGCTGTCGACAAAACCGCCGCGTTCTTTCAATTTACTGTCGACAGAAGGCGGCGGCAGTCTAGACGCAGGTAAAGATTTTTTTTTAAAAAGGCCACTTTTTTTGAAAAAAACCCTGTAGTCTAGAGATACCCTTAGAGACTAACCAAAATATATAGACAGAAGCATGCACTTTCTTGGGCAAAACCCACTTCATCAGATGAATTGGAGTAGAAATAACAGAAACCAAGAGAGAGAGAGAGAGTTAACAGCAGAAGTACTTGTCAATGGTAGGACCCATGTTAACATGGCTAATTAAGTGGGCTGGATGTGAACCAGACAGAGCTTTTGAGGTGGAAATGCAGATGATAATGGCAGGAAAAATTGGCTTTGTAATGTGCCAACCAATTAATGTGTTTAGGTCCCAGATAATGGTATCACATCTGAAGATTAAAAAAAAGCAGTCATGTAACACTTTAAAGACTAATATGACTAAAGTGCTACATGACTGCTTTTTTTGTTTTACCACGATCAGACTAACATGGCTACCTCTCTGTTACTTTACATCTGAAGACAAATTCCAGTTCTGCAGATTCTCTCTTGTAACTGGTTAGTGAAATTCCATTGTAGAAGAATAGCTACTTTTAAGTCCATGATTGAGTAGCCACAGAACACCGATTACTCTCACAATGTCTTGCAGCCATTAACACTGATGGAACCATCCATAATTAATAGAAAACAGCAACTTTAGCTTGCCAGTGACTTAATTGTTCCTTGTTACTTCAGAATAGAGAATTATTTTTTAAAGTTTTTTCATACTCCAAGGAGTATTACATTGGTAACAATGGATTACTCCTCTTGAAATTGTTTCCCATCTCAAGGTACATTCTATATTCCACTTTTCTCTAATGTACCCATTTCACTAAGCTTTAAGAACTTGATTCCACATAGCCTGCCAGTTTTGCCCAATGAAACTTAAATCAATCATCCACCAAAAGGTGTGGGCTTGCATTTATTTATCTGGATCAGGAGCGCTGTAGATAATGGGCCATTAAGAACTCTGCTTTCCAAACCACAAGGTATCAAGAGCCTGACTGTGGAAGAATGAGCTTTGCGATAAGAAGGAACTCTTAAGAGGGTCAATTAGGTGGTAATTGGTTTGGATACTTGCCCTATCATACCCCAGTTTTATTAAAACCCGACAGTGAGAGACAATGGCTTATCTTTGCTTCAGCACAATTATGTTCAATTGGGACTGCACAAATCTAGGATTGCTGACACATGATAGCTACCACTGATGAAACCACCAGAGTAGCAAACCTCAGAGACTATCAGATGATAAAGCTAAAGGTTACCACAGGGAGAAGACTGCAGGGACAAAAGCGCTCTTCTTTGGCAAAAGGCAGCTGAAGCCTCTGCTAAATGCAACTTAGTTCTGAAATAGGACACCGTTCCTCTAAGCCGAGTGACACATGCCAGGTGTTACATGAACCCCATCACCAAGATGTTCCTCCTGGAATGCAGATGAAGTTTCCACAGCCTGAAAATGCCAAGTCGGCTGAAAAAGCTCCTGTGAAATATTCTCTGCGGTGAATCTGTGTCAAGGGTTAAAATACACACAGACACAGACACAGACACACACAATCCATTACAGGAATTCTCTCTCTCCTGCCACAGCCCTAATCCAAACACAATCCCCTTCGTCTTTTGCAATGCTTTCTTTGTCAGCTGCAAAAGGCATAACTAGACCCCGTGGCTGGAAGGTGAAGTTCGAAACATTTTACATGGAAATAAAAGCGTGGCTGTTTCACAGTGCAGGTTAGTTACCACTGAACAGCTTCCAATATCCATTTACAACCACTATGATAGGTCCTGCCTAGACGTATGCCCAGGTACCTGATGCTGGAAATTATTTTGGGGGTTGTGCTTTTCCAAGGCAAGTTTAGCAAACACAAAGGAGTCCCACCTTAGGCAAAATCTTTATATAGGCAGGAAACCACATAATAAACGTGGCTGTCAGATGCCAGGGCACCCCTTGCTTACTACCCCAAATATCAGCTGGGAACATTTAAGTTGGGAGGCATCTCAGTTTGAGACAAGACGATTAGAACTACCGTGAGGGTAAGAAATTGCAAGTAACAAGTTTCTTTGAGTATTCGGCTTAGCTGGCGAGTTTTTCGTTTTATTCCGCTGAGTAGCTTACTTTGATCTGTCTACTATCGCTAGTAACCGCTTACATCCTGCTTTTTCCATGTAATACAATCACTTTTGCTTATTGAGAAACCCAGTGAAAATAATTGTTACCTGAGGGCATCTCTCTCATTGATAAAGGAGCGATCAAGTTGTGAGCTTGCTCTGTATAAACTTTAGACAGAGTAAGCAGATTTATCTGGTGTTCTGTTCCCACTGGGGCTCTGAACATAATAACTGGCACACTGGGTCAGATCAACGGTCCATCCAGCCCAGTATCTTGTCTGCCGACCATGGCCAGTGCCAGGTGTCCCAGAGGGAGGGGACACAACAGGGAATCCTCATGTGATCCCTTCCCTGTCACCCACCTTCCATAGAAACAGAGGCTAGGGACACCATTCCTACCCAGCCTGTGCACCTGGATGCTGCAACAAGTCCCTTTGTCTGAACCTTCCCAAAGCAGAGCTGCTGTCAGTATCTGTGTTGCTCTGCTGCACGCTGTGAGCCCAACTCTGGCTCATCAGGAGAGTGGTAGGGGAGGTTCAGTAAGGTATTTCCAGCTTATCAAGTGACGGTGCCAAGGGGATCTCAGCGACCGAACCCATCACAATCAGAATGCTTCAGCCACCAGCATAATCAAAGTCAGCGGGACCACGTGTAGGCATCCAGTGATGAATGTGAGCCTCAGCTTCATGAGGATACCCTCCTTCATGCTACTTTCACATTTAAAGATCTTCCCAGAATCCAACGCACATGGACTGGAGCCTCCTACTGCATTTCCCCCTTGGTTCTAGCCCATAGACAGCATTCACCACTGGCACTGAAATCAACAAAGTTGTGGCCACGTGACCCTGGTTAATTTAGCTCCTGTCCTGTATTTTTTCCCCCTCAACATCTTCCGTTCATATCCTCCCCCACCTTCATTGTTTATTATGAATACATTATTGTTCTATTAAGATTATCATTTCTCTTCCTTTCTACGGAATGTGATCATTTTTGCCCCACAACATGACACATGGCAGTTCTTATTTTCTCTCAGCTCTGAAACATCCTTTACTGGGCTATATGTGGCAACGCTCAAACTAATGCAACATTGGCCATCCTCTATATTCCATAGGCTAGTCCCCTCTGTGCTAAGCAACAGATTTGGCCTACAAACACCTTTAATAACTGGCCCATTTTCTAAGTTTTATAACCTGACAACTACACTTTCCCTATGTGAGCAATAGGTGGGCATTTAAATATAGAGGAGCGGCATGAATTTTTTACCCACTTTTGGCCTGAAGTGGATTCACAATTTATTACCTCAGTCTGCTGCTTCCGTGATTGAGTGCTGGAGTAATGGAAGCCCCTGAGCAAGGATCATGGGAATAAAACGGGGATTGGCACTTGGAAGGAGCAGCGAATGTCTCACGCTTGTGACCTCATTTTGACTCCTACCAACGCCAAGTGTAAAATAATAGTCTGACTCAGAGCTAAATGCCATCGAGATTTCCCACTGAGTCTATTAATTTTCTTTTTTTTTTATTGTGGCAGGAAGTATTAAATACCACAGTCTAGAATCAGTTTCAAGCAGGATCTGTAGCTCAGTTAGACAGCATTCCTTGCCAGCTGTTCATACAAACCCTCCTCCAACTTAACCCCCCCAAAAAAACAGTGCACATTTTTAATGGCAACAGGTAAGTGTCTCTCACTTTAACCACTAGTGCAAATGTCAACATTTGTCACCCCACACGTCGGGATCAGCCTGTCAGCAAGGGAGGCGGCAGACACACAGAGGGATACTGGTACACATTGGCTTCCTTTTCTCCAATTGGATCATCTTGCTGTGAATCGTTGGCATTCCCCAGAGATTCTCGTCCTCACACTGACACCTGTCAGACAGAGCAGATCCTCCTTCTCAGGCTTCTGCTGGGGACCCATCGATGGCCTTGTACAGAGTGACTTGAGGCTGCGTTTCCATGGCAAAGCACCTCTAGGAACTCCTTTTTCCACCCAGCACGGCAGACATTGGCCTCCCTCACACCAGGAAGGCGATATTCAACAGCTGTTCCACAGTCTCTTTCCAAAGCCGCTTTTGTCACCCACCAGCAGGCTTACATAACGGCTAGCTCTAATCCTGAACACCAGGGCCGAACGCTGTAAGAGAGACTGCACCTACAGACATGGCCCGGAACTCCCGGGTCCTCCTACGCAAGGAAGCAGCTGGAGATATCCTGAGTCAGATATTTAGCAGGACTCCGTCCTGTTCGCTACTTCGAAAGGACAGGGGCAAATGAGGGTGCTATTCAGTGGAAAAAAATGGCTAATTTTGGGTGTGCGTGTGCACATATGTGCATACACACATACATACCTATCTGTCCTATGGTAAAGATGAATCTGCATTCCTAAGGAGAGAAACAAAGTGATTCCTGTTAAGCTCTCCACACGAACAGGGGAAATTATTTCTATAGCTATAGTTGCTTACAAGGATATGAATGCTTGGTCGCTGTATTTGTTTTGAGTGAGCGAGAGGAGTTCTGTAACACAGAATTCAGGAATAGATCAAATTCCCTCCCTTCTGTGTAGGTTACATGCACACAGGCAAATGCTGCTCTTGTTTTTGTACCCAATCACAGGAACGAGCTGCAGTCCATCGGTCCTTCCCCTTCTCACATGACATTGTTGTCTTACATGTGCTGCTGTTCTGCTCAGATCTCGAGCACAAGAGTATCAGGCACATGACATGTGAGCAGGGCTTAAGGGCGTGGCATTCAAACCCAACAACAGAGAGCACACATCTCCCAGGACAGAATCCAGACACCATTGAACAAATCATGGTGTTCCTAATTGAGAGTTTGGGCATCCCCTTCTATTCTAGCCAGCCTAACCACACCGGGTGTGTGCTACACGAATTTGTGCCTAATACAAAGCAGTAAGCACAGATTGTAGGACAACAATGGAAAAGCAATTGCAGCACCTTTAATCATGCACAACTTGGCAGTGAAGTCTCTGCCTGTGTAGAGCACAAAGCTTCACCCACTGGCTGGCAGCTACACAAATCCCAAGCTGTTATAACCGCTGTAGTCGGACAAAGGTCCAATGAACTCTCCCAGCAAGGAGACAATTAACGGTGGCTCCGGTGTGCACCGTGCACTTCCATGGTCACTGTCAATTTCCATATGTGGCAAGGGCCCCTCTTACCCAAGCCACCACTGGGCAGGCCTCACTCCTAACCCCTGAGTTTGGGTTTTTGCAGCAGGTCTCTGTGGTAGGGAGCCCGGCCGCGCCTCCTCAGGCTCCCTCCCTAGCTGCCTCCACCTAACGCTGTTACAGATTGTTCTCTCAAACTTATTCCTCTCTGCGGCTCCACCACCTCCCTTCCGTCCTCTCACACTCCCCAGCTTCCACCTGCTGAGGCTTTTAAAGGCCCTCAGTCAGCCAGCAGAGAAGTCAGCTGGCCCCAATCCGCCTGAGCCAGCTCCCTCCCAGCTGCATCTAATTGGCCTGCAGTTCTTTGCTTCTACTTACAGGGTTTTTTACCCTTTTGGGGCTGCCTTTTCCCCTCTCTGCAGCAGCTCCCTGGCCTGACCCTGCCACACATAATTCAGAAGCCCAGCTCCAGCCCCCTACCGCATGAGTAGATGAGTCTAAAGGAAATATCTGAGTCTCCGGTAAAGGTCGCTGCATGCTTCACGGGTTTGTGATTTGGAGGTGTCCGGTCCAGTTGCCTGCATGTCAATCCAGAAGGCAGCCAATGCACGTGTCTGAAACGACATGTCTGTAGTCCAAAGAGCAAATCTGGATTCTCACACACACACACACACACACACACACACACACACTATTATGCACACCGCAGAAACCAATTAACCCAGTTCAGGAAAACATTGCAGCACGTGGTTAACTTTTATCATGTGCTTAAGTCCTTTGGTTTCAATGGGAAAGTCTTAAATGCAGTCCTGTATCAGGGCCGTTATTTGCATATACGCAAATCACACATATGCAGTAGCATGCATGCACTTGGAAAATTTGGGGCCAAAGAATAGTGGACAGCATGACTATCAATTTTGGCCCCTGTAGCAAAAGCGTCCCTGTGCTCCTGTAATATCATTCCTTAAATAAATGCCGACAAGAGTTACAGTCTGTGCTAGACAATTTTATCGAGAGGGAGCAAAACAGATTAGGAAGATGTGAAAATAACATCTTGCATGTAAACAGGTTTGTGCAGAACAATTTTTTTCCTATAATGTGACAAGTCCAGTGTTCATAGCTGCAAAACTTAGCGTGAGAGTAAAAAAAGATTCAGACAAACTTTTCAGAGCTAAGATATGCCCATGAAATGTGTATGCAGGATGCAAACCAGACTTCATGGAGTTCCCTGCAAATAGGTCTTGGGACATTAAGGACCATGTTCATTTTCAGTATTGAAAAAAACCAAAAGTCTCGGAGATGCAGCCATGTTCATAGGAACTTTAAAAACAAGGAGTAGTTCTGTGGCACCTTAGAGACCAACAAAAATATATAGATAGTATCATGAGCTTTTGTGGATGAGCCGGACTGATGAAGTGGGTTGTGCCCACAAAAGCACATGATACTATCTAAGGCTACGTCTAGACTGCAAGCCTCTTTCAAAAGAGGCTTTTTCAAAAGATACTTTCGGAAAAGGCTCTTTCGAAAAAGAGCATCTAGACTACAATCAGTACTTTCAAAAAAGCAAGCTGCTTTGTCGAAAGAGACCACCCAGGCAGTCTGGATGCTCTCGTTCGAAAAAGCAGTTTGCATTACATAGCGCCTTTTTTCAAAAGAGCACTTTCGAAAAAAGGCGTTCTTCCTTGTAAAACGAGGTTTTCCGCAATCGACAAAACTGCTGCGTTCTTTCGATTTACTGTTGACAGAACGTGGCAGCAGCAGTCTAGACACAGGTAACATTTTTTTAAAAAAGGCCACTTTTTTAAAAAAATCCCTGTAATCTAGACACACCCTATTTGTGTTGGTCTCTAAGGTGCCACAGGACTACTTAAAAAAAACACACAAGGGATTGATTCTGTCCACAGATATCACAGAACACTAGAACCGGAAGGGACCTCGAGAGGTTAAGTCCAGTCCCCTGCCCTCACAACAGGACCAAGCACCATCTAGACCATCCCTGACAGGTGTCTGTCCAACCTGCTCCAGTGATAGAGAGTCCACAACCTCCCCAGGCAATTTATTCCACTGCTTAACCATCCTGGCAGTTAGGAAGCTTTTTCCTAATGTCCAACAACCTCCCATGCTGCAGTTTAAGCCCATTGCTGCTTGTCCTAGTATCAGAGGGCAAGCAGAACAATTTTTCTCCCTCCTCCTTTTGACACCCTTTTAGATACTTGAAAACCACTCTCATGTCTCCTCTCAGTCTCCTCCTTTCCAAACTAAACAAACCCAGTTCCTTCAGCCTTCCCTCATAGCGTACGCCTGTGCCTGGCTCCCGTTCACTTCAGTAGATGTCCCATTGGCATATCTGTGGCCATCTTTGGATCCAGTTTCCTCACATTCAGATTCTGACCCCGTTCCTCAATCTAAGTGGCCCCCTGTTGCACCAGTAGTCCCCGTGGGGCTGTTCTCAGAGACCGGGGCTATTCAGTATAAAGGCGTCAGAACCGGTCTCTACCATTTGTTGTAATGAATTGTGTGATCTCGTGCAATTAGACACAGGGCATTCAATGATCATTAATGCTGCTATTATTATAGCACCAATACTGTTCAGCTTTTAGGCACCAAATGTCAGGCAGAGCATAACTAATGCACCCAGATAGTTCTTGTCACCCTGCCAGTGATGTTTTAAGTCATGATAGAATTACCTTCCAGAATAATGTACCATTTCCTCCTCCCTCTTTTCATCTCTCTTCACTTTGTTTTGCTTAAAGAAGCAATATAAACCTGGGATTGGAGAGACAACACTTTTCATGAGTTGGTTAGGGACTATATAACTGCTTTGGGGGAAAATATTTCTTACCATTCTTATTTGTATTCAGTAATTGGTTTTCCTTTATACACACAGGCAGTGCTAGAATAATTTTTCCCTTTATTTATGGCGGAGTTTTTATTTTAAAGTAATAATCACAATCTAGGCATTTCATTTAAAGCCGAGATGGTGTAGGAACTATAAAAGATGATGGGACTTCTTTCCTTGTGATTTTAAAAACAAAAGTAGAGTGCTCTGCACTTGAGTTTTATGTAATGTGAAATGCAAACAAAAATAAGCACTGTGTTTTCTTGAGGAAGCAAAGGAACAGAGGATTCAAGGGAGTCAAGCACCATGGGAAGTTTTGCTTTTCAAAAGCAAAGTAAAACTTTTTCTTTCTGTAAAGATATCCTTGTATTCCATCCACCTCACTCAGGCGATGTCTAGACAGCAGAGTTTTTGTGCAAAAATGATCATTTTTGTGCAATGACTCGCAGAGCATCCTCAGCTCAAGCGCGTTTTTGCGCAAGAAAATCGACAGAATGGAGGGGGTTTTGCGGTGTAGGTTTTCCTCTTTCTAGGAGGAATAACTCCTTTTTGCAGAAGAGTTCTTGAGCAAAAAGGTGTGTGTGGATGGGGAACTGTTTCGTTTTGTGCAAAAAAACCCCATCGAAAAAGCACAGGTGCCCTGGTGGCCATTCTGTGAATAGCTATCAGCGCTTTCTTTCAAGAGAGTGTCCATGCAGTCTGGACGCTCTCTTCCGCAAAAGCGCATCGCTTTTTCGATGCGCTTTGGCAGTGAGGATGCTCTCTTGCGCAAGAAGTTTTTGCGGAAGATCTCTTCCGCAAAAAGCTTCTTGTGCAAGAAGCCTGGAGTGTAGACATAACCTCAGTCTCCCAGCCCTTGGTTCAGTTCTCTTCTGACGGTCTCATTTCACAGTGGTGACTTCGGTGAAGGGAGTGTCACCAAATAGCTTTTGTTTTGTTCCAAAGGAAGAACTGGCATAAGTTTTGGAGGAATATTTGGGAGCTATGAGTGTGGAGATTCAATCGCTTTCCCTTTCCAATCCTGCTGACCAAAGATAAATTCAGATTCTCTTTGGCTCAAGCGCTGTTTCTCTCCGGAGACAAGCAGCCTGCTTTCCCTTCAGAACACCAAAGGCAGGAGCCTGCATTAGCCACCAAAGCTGGTGAGAGATCTTACCATTGAATTTAATGGCTTTGGTCTGGATCCCTAATGATGTGCCCTGATTTTCAACAGCGCTGAGCGTCCAGCAGCAGTTCCCACTGATGCTTGATTGAAATTGGTGACAGCTGCTGGAAACTCAACACTTTGGAAATCATAGAATCATAGGACAGGACGGGACCTCAAGAGGTCATCTAGTCCAGGCCCTGCCCTCATGGCAGGACCAAGCACCAGCTACATCATCCCTGACAGATGTCTGTCCAACCTGCTCTTAAATATCTCCAGTGCTGGAGATTCCACAACCTCCCAGGCAACTTATTCCAGTGTTCAACCACCCTGAGAGGTAGGAAGTTTTTCCTAATGTCCAACCTAAACCTCCCTTGCTGCAGTTTAAGCCCATTGCTTCTTGTCCTATCCTCAGAGGTTAACAAGAACAAGTGTGCTCCTGCCTTCTTGTGACAGTTTTCAAGTGCATAAAAGGTTGTATCATGTCCCCGCTCAGTCTTCTCTTTTCCAAACTAAGCACATCCATTTTTTCCAGTCTTTTCTCTGGGGTCATGTTTTCCAGACCTTTAATCAATGTTGTCGCTCTCCTCCGTCCCTTCTCCAATTTCTCCACATCTTTCCTGAAATGTGGCGCCTGGAACTGGACACAATACTCCAGCTGCAGCTTAATCAGCGCTGAGCAGAGTGGAAGAACCTCATCATGAAGTTACGTGTCCAACTATGAGCCTAGGGATTGAACTTTAAGCATCTGCTTCTTAAAATGTTGGATGCAGGTTTAAGCTCCGCAGCGTTTTAAGTCCAGCATGTTCATTTCCATGGTGCCTTGGCCAGGATAAATGGACACAGGGCCTGATTCTCGTCTCTCAGCAGCTTTACATGGGGGTTGGGGGTAATGCTGTTGGCTGGAGTAGAGGGGTTCCCATTTACCCTAGCGTAAGTCGTGCACTCGTGGGAGCTGCTGGGGGGATGAAGCAGGGAAATGTACAAAGCTGCAGTCATGAGCCCAGCTTGCTGACCCCTGGCTATGGAGCCTTCCCAGAGACCTTCTCCCCACTCTGCCTTCTCCAGCAAACAGTCCTAGGAAGTCAACCCTCCGCCCGCATCCCAGCAATAAATCCCTGTATTTCATTGCCCCCGGCTGCCCACCCTCCTCCAAACAGACACCAGCTTCCCCCCGGCCACCGCTGCCAGGTCTTCTTCAGGTCCATGCCCTTCCTCCATCCTGTGTGGACTAGGGCAGGCTGGCTGTAAGCTGGTGTGTTTACACAACTATACAAATATGCAAATTATCTCGTTGTGCAATTTGCATAAGTGAGCCACAAAACTCGACTGCCATGTTTGAGCCTGGGAGTGCTCCTGCTGAAAGCACGGGGGTGCCCTCACCGGCTTAGAGTTAAGCCAGCACTTCAGGGGTTTGCTGGAGCGGACCCGGAGGGCACAGACAGGAACTAATCGTGCTTTCGGTAGCACCTGCAGGCCACACGCTCAGGTGAAGCACGCAGCACAGGTGCGGGTTTCAGAAGCACACAGCACGAGCCCACCCTCATTCCTGCTGCAGTCAGGGTGAGCTTTACCATTGGCAGAAAAGAGTTAGTGTGGTGTAGTGGGGAGTGCTGTCTGCTCTGTAACCCAGTGGGGTGCTAGGCTTGGGCAGTGGGCTGTGGGCGACCTCCACTGGCGGCTATTTGTAGCACGGCCCATCAGGACAGTGGATGAGTCACTAGGCAAGGGTCTTCCAACCTGTCGGACAAGTTGCCTCCCAGGGAGAGAGACAAAGGGAGGAAGGCGGCGACCAACCCCTGGATGGGGGCAGGGCTGGAAGAGAGTTTAGTTTCGGTCTGGGAAGCAGGGGAGAAGGGGCTAGGGAGGGGGCTGGGAGTGTAGGGCCCAGCCACCCCCCTTCTAAAGGGGGAGGGGCTGATGCCTCCTAGCCCCAGTTCCTGTAACCAGATTACATCTGTGCTGTGCTGTATCCTGGAGAAGTAATAAACTCCCTCTATTGTACTGGCTGGTGGAGTCTGTCCGTGCCACTACAGGGGTGCAGGAGAGGGGAAAACCCCAACGCGCCATCACAGTTAGGGCCTCTCCAAAAATCCTCCTCCATAAATCCAAGGGGAAATCCGGCTCGTCGTATTGGCCCCCACGGTCCAGCTGATTTCAAAGGGACTCTTCGATACTCGAGTGGGGCGTCGGTACCGTGTGCCTATTTAGAATGAGTGTAACCTTAAAATCCAAGCAACTGCAAGACAAGAAGTTGCCAAATGGCCCAACCTGCTTCATTTGCTTCTGTTGTTCCCTGCTTCCCTTTCCCAGCACCCCCGGCTGTCAGACAGAACGGCGCTCGCTCTACCGTCCCGCCTCTCATGCCTTAGGCCCAGATCCACGAGTTCTCATGGCCGCCACCCAATCCTGCTAATGATCCTGGCACCCGGCCGCCTCCTCGCGACGGTGGCCTCTTCTGTCACTTGTCAGCTAATGACGCCTCGCAGGCCCATTACCCTCGTGTGCAGGCAGCAAGGCCTGGAACACAGTTCTAGTTTTTATTTAAAAAGGGCACCAGATGCTGCCTGCCTCTTGTCTTTATGGCGTGCATGGGGAGCGTGGGGGGTGATTGGGAGCTTCCAAGCAGAAGGGTTTGTCAGTTGTTTAATGGACTCGGTTTGTCGTCATCTCCCCTATTGTACATGTTTCCCTTGCTACAGAGCACACCGCTTGGCCTGTCTTTCAGAATAGGCTGGGAGTTCAAATGCTTATCAAGGCTTTGGATCTAGGAATCATAGATTCCTAGAACACTAGAACGGGAAGGGACCTCGAGAGGTCATCGAATCCAGTCCCTTAGGGGGTATTTGGTATTTTTGGTTATACCATCTGGCAACCCTACCAGTCAGATCTGGAGGGTGTTGAATCTGGGAGGTCCAACCTGTAGTTTCAAAAGTAGAGTCTAAAAATCTGAAAAAGATAAAGTTTGGTTTTTTTTTAAAAGGGGGAAAAGAGAGTACAAAATCCATTGCCATACCATGATGTAGTTGCCATGATCTGCAGGCTGCATCATTTTCATGGCCGTCTGTCTCCACTAATAGTACATTATTCTCCAATTAGTATTCAACAGGAAATAATCCACAGAAGACCAAAAAAATTACATCTGATAGCACAGCATAGTTATGACATCAGTGAGCTATAATTTATCCAGCAACCAAGGAATGTAAAACAGCCCCATGGAGATTTCCCCACTTGCCTTGTTATGCAGCAAACCCCGAGTCTGAGGGTACAGTCCATGAATGAAACACATTCGCTTGGTTTTCAGGTAGAGCCGATCCTGACCTGAATCTAGGACTATGCGAGTAGAAAAGTAATCAAGTGGCTACAGTCTTGATATTTTTTAAAGATAAAACACCCCATAAAAAGTCATTTACTCACATGCCTCTTATTCTGTAGTCCATGGGATAGGTGGGTTTTGGCAGCAGTTGCTCAGGTAGTTGAAGATATAGACACATTATACACACCCACCCTGCCCCTTTTACATTTGTTACCAGAGGGGAAATCTTAGTTCGTTTTGGCAATCGCTGAGCTGGACCAGTGGAGGGAATTTATTCGGTGTGACTCTTTTCCAGGCTGGCAATGGGGCTCACGGAGGAAGTTTCCAGGAAGTTTTGTGGCAGCCTTCATAAAGGATCCATTGCCCAAATAACGCTGGCACGCCTTCCAGGTAGGACAGAAAACTACTTTAAAAAAAATTAAATTAACCGTTTCTCGTTCTGCTTACATGGCATGTCAGCCCGAGCTGGACTCTGTACTCCCCAGCCCTGGGCATCCTCGTTGGTCCTGCAGCCCTCCGCACCAGACCACTGTTACTAATGGGTGAAACGGTGTGCAATACCCCTCTGCCATGCGTATTGGCCAAACTGGACAGTCTCTGCCACAAAGGATAAATGGACACACATCAGAAATGGTTACACACACAAACCTGAAGGGGAACATTTTAACCTGCCTGGGCACTCAGTCCTGGATTTAAAAGTAGCTGTTCCTCAACAAAAGGAATTTCACCACCCAATTACAGAGAGGGTGTGCTGGACTGGAATTCATTTGCAAATTTGACACTGTTTCCCTGGGCTTGAACAGAGACATTAACTGGTTAACTCACTTTATAGCCAAGTTCCCCTGCTTTTAAAATTCACATTTCCACATCAAAAGTGATGAATGGGACACATCCAGCCCACTTAATTCATTTAATTAACATGGGTCCTACAATTGACAGGGTAACTGCTTTTTGCTCTTATATATCTCTTGGTTTCTGTTATTTCCACTCCAACTCATCTGAAGGAGTGGGTTTTACCCGCTAACGCTCATGATCCTGTATATATTTTTGTTAGTCTGTAACTTCAAGGTGCACAGGACTACTCATTGTTTATAGAGACTAACCCAGCTACAGAGACCAATGAGCACTGTGTTCCTCAGCTCAGAGAATGACACCCTTTATTAGAATGAGCCATGGTCTGCCGAGTGACTGGACCCCTAGGGATACTTGTGTATCTGTAACCGTCTGTGCTGTGAGTTTTCAAAAGCACTCAACAGGGGCCTCTCTCTGCTCCCACTGCTGTGCCGGGAAGAACATGGATTGGCGTCGGCGGGAGCAGAGCCAGGACAATGCGGACTGCTTTTGAATATCCCTCTTGCAGTGGGGTCTCACTCAAAGAAGGTGGCTCAGGACAAAGGTCAGAGAAATGGCTGTGGAGCTAAGATTCCTCAGGGCGATGGGGCTGCGTTTTCTCCAGCCACTGACTTTGGTGGGGCTGTGGCTGCGAAGAGATGCTCACCAATGTGGGCGTATCAGAGGAAGACCATGCAGGACTAACAGTCATTTAACCTTGACTCCAGTTTGCACCTGCCTCTGCAATTAATCCCAGTGAAAGGAGAGGGAGGAAATGCATAGAAAGCTAGTAACTCAACATGAGTCGGGGCTGGCAGAATCTTTCCTCTAAATTAGCCACAGTGTGTTACTTCCCTTCTCTGTGGTAATACCAATGCCTGCCAGGAGAAAGGAGCCACATGGTTACTATGTGTGTAACACACTCACTGGCTATGTCTACATTGGCATGATCTTGCGCAAAAAGTGGCCACTTTTGCACCAAAACTTGCTGCCTGTCTACACTGGCCGCGAGTTCTTGCACAAGAACACTGACGTTCTAATGTATGAAATCAGGGCTTCTTGCGCAAGAACTATGATGCTCCCGCTTAGGAATAAGCCCTCTTGCGCAACTGTTCTTGCGCAAGAGGCCAGTGTAGACAGGCAACATGAATTTCTTGCGCAAGAAAGCCTGATGGTTAAAATGGCCATCAGAGCTTTCTTGCACAAGAGAGCGTCTACACTGGCATGGATGCTCTTGCGCAAAGGCACATGCCAGTGTAGACGCTCTCTTCTGGAAGAGTTTTTGCACAAGAACTCTTCTGCAAAAGAGTTCTTGTGCAAAATCATGCCAGTGTAGACGTAACCACTCTGTGTCACAAACCCAAGGGGATTGGGCTCCCACTGTGCCGAGTGACAGGCAAAACTATCTGGCAGCAGGTTGACTTTGCATCTGTGCCTATCCACAGATCCGATACCTGTGGATAGAAAGTGAATATCCATTGTTTTCAGGGCTCTCATTATCAGCACAGCCATGATCTCACTTGGCACCCCAGAGATAAATCAGGTTCAGAAGAAGATCCAGTCTCTCCTGCAGCATTGTATCAGCTCCCGTTGCTAACAACACCCTCCCCCACACACACAGAACACATGGGCTATGGAAACACTGGGAAGGCTTGGTGACAAGTGCTGCTGATGTGCAAAAGTCGCCAAAAGTGAAAACCGGGCAAACCAGTTTGTCTGCCTCCCATTGTTGACATATGGCCACATTGCTGACATCCTGTTGACAGAGCAAAGCATTGTGGAAGCATCCCACAGTGCCGTGTTGGGGGAAGGCAGCAGAGATCACAAAACACTGAACGGAGCCATCAGGCATGTGGGACACTGGAGGACGCCAGTTCTCTCCACAGTACAGAGTCCTCACTGGCTCTTTGTTGACAATAGAGAGAGGGGAAAAGACAGAAGTCTGTCAAGGGGGTGGAAGCTTTTTGTCATCAAAACTGGGGCTGTCTCTAGACTGGCATGATTTTGCGCAAATACTTTTAACGGAAAAGTTTTTCCGTTAAAAGTATTTGCACAAGAGAGCATCTATACTGGCATGTGCCTTTGCGCAAAAAGATATGCTCTTGCGCAAAAGCATCCGTGCCCAGTGTAGATGCTCTCTTGCACAAGAAAGCTCCGATGGCCATTTTAGGAATCGGGCTTTCTTGTGCAAGAAATTAAGGTGGCTGTCTACACTGGCCCTCTTGCGCAAGAATACTTGCACAAGAGGGCTTATCCCTGAGCAGGAGCGTCAAAGTATTTGTGCAAGAACCACTGATTTTGTACAGTACAAAGTCAGTGTTCTTGCGCAAATACTAGCAGCCAGTGTAGACAGGCGGCAAGATTTTGCACAAAAGCAGCCGCTTTTGCGCAAAATCTTGCCAGTCTAGACGCAGCCTGGGTGTTTTTCCTGACCAAAGTTGCATTGCAGTGTAAATGCCCACACTCTTTTTCATCAACTTCACAGCGTGCATCTCACAACTGGATTTTGGCATCTGTATCTTCCCTTTGAGAATTTATTCAGGAAAGGGTTAATTTAATAAGAATTTTTATAACTCAAATAGCATTGCTTAATACCATTAACACTTTAAAAAATAGCCCTTTAATAGTTCTAACACTTGGACTTCCAATATGGCCTATAGCAGTTTCTCCATCAGAAACTGTCCAATTTCTGTGCAGTTTTCCTCTACAGTTTACTCCTTAGCTATATTGAGATGTTGTTGGTTGTAATTTGTCATGCAGCCTTTGCATTGTTCTTAACAGGTGCTAAGTGCTTTTTTAAAATCTGGCTTTTAAGGGACTAAATGGAGCGCTGTTGAAAAAAATCTGGCTTGAAAAGCAGTTTTTGCTTTGTGAGTTGCTTTACATTTATGTGAAAAGTAATTGTAGTGCAAAGCTGTGTTTATACAATGGTGTCATTGTAGCCTTTAACTTTATTTTTTTATACATGGCAAGTAATAATGGAATTAGAGTTCATAAACATTTTTTATTACACATTGTGGAAAACATTTACGGCTTGTTAGTCAATGAGCTAAGCTCCTGGTATGGAAACAGAACTAATGTAGGGCCAGTCACATCTATGTTTACATGGGTGTTAGTGAAGTAGAGTGAGTCTTCAAAAAGCACAGAATCCAGCCCCTTAATTTTACAGAACTCCAAATCCTTCTGAATTCTGTATGCAGGGTAAAGTATCGAAAAAACCAGTCTTTCTTTAGGCACAAGACTACTCTTCCTTATCTTATGTCTGAGAAATGGGTCCATTAAAAAAAAGACATTACAACAAACAACAAGCGAATAAGCAATGCACCCAAAAAGTAGGTCAGCCACTCTAGGTTGCCTGGAGGACTTCTCTGAAACTCTATTCTGGGATGGGATGAAGCAGGGCTCTGAGACCTGCAGCAGGGGGCATTTGGCTATAGTCCAGCCCATCAAAGTTCCCAACCCCAAACATGGCAATCAGCCAATTAGTCCTTGAGCAGGTGAGTAAGATCCAGCAGACAGACGCCTGGGGAAAACCTGCCTATAGTAACTAAACAAAATTCGGAGGTGGGCCATCTGACACTGCAGCATCATGGTACCGTCCACTCCATAAACTTATGAAACTCAGTCTTGAAACAAGTTCGGTGTTTTGCCCTCCCTGGACCCCTTGGGAGGCTGTTCTAGAAATTCACAGCTCCGTTTAGACACCTTTGTCTACTTGTAAACCAAAACATATCCATGGCCAATTTACATCTATGCGTTCTTGTTACTTTTCCTAGATAATAAAGTAGGGTTTCCCGCCCAAAATGCAGTTCGCTGCAGAGCTGGCTGGTTTCACAAGAATGATGATCTGAAAATTGATCAAAGATCCTGCTCCTCAAGGGGTTTTCCTTAGTGCTTGGATGCAGAGGGCCATTCCTTAGCGCCCGTCTCCACGAGAAGCGCTATAGTGCAGCTGTACCAACATAGCGCAGTCCACAGTGGTGCTTAGGTCAGCGTCACTTAGAGCGTGTCTACACCACTGTTTCTTAAACTTTTTAAGACCGAGGAACACCAAACAATATTTTTTTTTATTTATGAGGAACACCAAGGATTTTTTGTTGAGAAAAAACAAGGTCACCTGTCCCTTTAATGGTGGCCATTTTGAATTCTCATGTTCTCCATGGCACACCTCCGACTTCCTCATGGCACACCGGTGTGCCGAGGAACACAGTTTAAGAAACACTGGTCTACACAACAAAGTTATTTCCGTATAACGGCTGTTATTCCGAAATAACTATGGGAGTGTCTACACAGCCATTCCATTATCTCGAAATAATTTTCGAAATAATGGCTTATTCAGACTTCTGTAAACCTCATTCTATGAAGAACAACACCCTATTCTGAAATAGCTATTTTGAAATAAGGCGTGTGTAGACGCTCCACTTCTGCTATTTCGAAATAGCCCCTTACCAGGGCCGTTCTAAGTTACTCCTCCTGGGACTCTAAATCGAGATAGCATGTCTACATTAGGGGAGCCTGCTTCGGACTCATTTTGCGGCTTCCTTGCAGTGTAGATGTGCTATTTTGAAAGAAGCTATTTCGGAATAACTATTTTGGAATTGCTTATTCCAAAATAACTGTGCAGTGTAGACGTAGCCTTAGGCTGCTCAGGGATGGCGTATTCACACCTCTGAGTGACAAAGCTATTCCACATAAGCGGTAGTGTGTACAAGTGCCCACGCTTTGTTATACTGAAACGGTCTTTGGCAGGGAGGCTGAGAGCTTCTGTGGTTCCCTGGCAAGGTGTGCAGGAGGGGGCCAGCTCTGTGTGCCTCAGGCAGAAGGGGCATGTCTAGGGCAGCCACCTGAAGCACAGCGCTGGGCTCCACCCCCAAACCCTCAGAGCTGTATGGATCATGCAGAGCCACAGCCCGGCAGCAGTTTAAAAGGCTCAGGGCTCTGGCTGCCATTGATGCCACAGGGATAAACAGAGAGGTGGCCAAATTACTTAATATAGTTGAATGCAAAGTAAACTGTGAACAGGATCTCACAAAACCGGGGTAATGGACAACAAAAGGGCAGATGAAATTCAATGTTGACAAATGCAGAGTAATGCACATTGGAAAACAGAATCCCAACTATACATATAAATGGATAGGGTCTAAATTAGCTTGTACTGCTCAAGAGAGAGATCTTGGAGCCATCGTGGATAGTTTTCTGGAAATATCCACTCCGTGTGCAGCAGCAGGCAAATAAGCCGACAGAATGTTGGGAACCATTAGGAAAGAGGTAGAGAATAAGGCACCAAATAGACTCGTAGTGGAATATTGAAATATATGACAGAAAAAGCTCTCCTGTGTCAGAAGGGATGTTCACTGTTATAGTGAAAACTGGCGTGGATTTGACTGAATGTAGAGCTGCTGCAAGTCACGGGTGTGTAGTAATTTTATTGACAATAATGGTATTTTGAATGAATGCACACATATCTAGCCATCTTTGAGCCACATTTGGCCATTGTTACTCACACTTGCTCAGCGTGTCGTGTCATTGAAATCAAATTACATAGCTGGAGTCGACATATCTTGCATCACATTTCCGTACCATCCACACAGCGGGAGCCTCACAGGAGCACATGCTCCCATTGGCTTCCCTTGCTCGTGAGGAGCAGGAATACTGGCAGTGGCAGAGGTATCCTCTAAGTTTGATTTAGCGGATCTATACTAGACGTGCTAAATCAAACCCTGGAAGATCGACGCTGCCGCATAGCATAGATGTGCCCTGAATGATCAAGAATCCAGAGGATGCATACAAACAAGAGGGCGGGGTCAGAGTTTGCAGTCTTATCTTTGGCTCTTCCTGACTGTTAAATGCTTTTGTATGGAAATCGTATGGGAATTATTGTAGGTGGGTGAAGTAAGTGTGTGTGTGTGTGTGTGTGTGTGTGTGTGTGTGTGTGTGTGTGTGCGTGCACGCACAAGCCTATATACATAAAATAGAGACTAGAGATTTGAACCAAACTTAACTAGAAAAAAAACTTATAGCAAGATAGTTGAATGTCTCATGCAATACCCAGTGATTAGTTCAAGGAAAGGTGCATTGAACCCCATAATGAACAAAAGCGCACTAAGATATCAGCAGGGAAAGTTTCTTCCTCATTCTAGGAAATGCGGGAGTGTACATGAACTCACACAATTTTATCCTAGTTAACTTTCCTGGATGCTCTAGTTGCCCATATAAATATGTGCTATTTCTTTTATATCTTACTAAATACTGCCTCATTGGTGTCTTGTGGCGGTGAATTCCCTGGGTTAATTATGTGCTGCATAAAAATGTGCTTTCTTTAATGGCTTCTATACTGCATTTTCATTTCACTGAGTACCCTCATCTCTTGTATTATCCAATTGAAGAGTATTCAGTTCACCTCTTCTATATCGTTTGTTGTTTTTTATACTTCTGTCATGTTGCCCCTTGTCTGCATGTTAAATGTAATATTCCTTAACTTCTCCTCATATGGCTGTCTTTTCATCCATTTAATATTGTCCTTTGCCCTTTTCATTCCCCTGCCATTTTTAGGACAGGAGGACCAGCATTGAATGCAGCATTCTAAGTAACGTTGTATCATCAATTTCAATTATGACTCGATAATATTTTGAGTCTTATTCTCCTAAGACATCCCAACACCCACTTGCTTTTTGATGTCTGCTGCACAAGGAGCAGATATTTTTGTGGAGTTTTTCAAAATGGTTTCCAGATCTTTCTTGTGTTGCTGTAGCTAATGCACCGGCTTTCACACTCGGGTCGTGGGCCCGCCCAGGTAAGCCGCCGGCAGGCCTGTGAGGCTCTGTTTATTCAAGCGTCCATAGTCACGGGGCCTCGCAGTGCCCATTGGCTGCGATTCACTGTTTCCAGCCAAGGGTTGCTGCAGGAAGCGGCAGGTTGGGAAGATAGGCTGGAGAGTCTATAACTCTGTGGTAAGACTGCTAGAGTGATCCAGGTGTTGACGTTGGTTTCTGGCTTGGAGAAATCTAATCCAAGAACACCCCACCTGCGGGGCGTGTCTGCCCCGTTTCTGACGGTCTGCCCTGAGGAAGACACAGTTGTGAGTCACTCCAGAGAGGGTGTGAAAATTGCCTCTTGTCTTATACTTCGGTTGTAAGCCCTGTGGAGTAGGGATTGCCTTTTGGTTCTGTTTGAACAGGACCAGTCTCAGGGGCTGGCTCCTTCTCCTAGCCAGGCCCAGCTTAGCGGCTGTGTCTCTGTAGGGCACCTGCTGCCAAGGTCTCTCTTCCTGCAGTGTGGCCCTCTGGCCACGTCACACTGTGGTCCCCTCCTTCCAAGGTGAGAAACAGTCCAACCAAACTACAATCCAGAGACCTGGTCGCAAGTCTTCCGTGTGGCTCTGTGCTCCATGGTCCTTATGACCATTACCTGAGGGGAGTCACCCCCACTTCGTCCGTGGCTGAGAGAGGACCCAAACTCTCCCTCTAGTCAGGGTTCCAGCCCAGGGACCCTGTGGCTGGCAACCAAAGTCGGCTCTCTGGAATGCATCCCACCACTGCCCCTGACAGAGTTCCTCTCCCAGCAGCCTCTTTGTTCTTCTTCCTCTTCACTTTTATAGCACAGCAGACTCCCTTCCTGCGGCTACAAGCCCCAGGCACTGTATTTGGGGTCTTGCTTGTGACTTAGCGTCTCGCTCCTTTCCCAGGACTCTTAAAGAATTGCCGAAGCGCTTTTTCTGCTGGGTTCTATTTTCCTTGTCTCCCCAATAGATGTTGCAAGGGAAAATTGTGTTACTTCAAGGCCCCTGCGTTTCCTCTAGAAACACCTTCCATCACTGGCACAGGCTTTACAGTCCCAAAGGGTATGACCTATCTTTTCCTGGACTTTACATTTAATGCAGAATCCATCTTGATGCATGTTAATTAGAAATTAATTATGATTTAATCCACAATGTCCCAGTAGAATTCTAAATAGAGCTGCTTCAACTTCTTCTCAGGGCTTTGGACTACGTCAACATTTTCAATGTCGGGCATAAGTCTTGGAATTTTTTTCCCTAGGTCAATGCATGCATGATTAATAGCACTTTTTGCCGGCAATTCCAACACATGCCAGGCTATTCCTCTGATAACAACCAATTGCACCAGTTCAGTTGTTAGCAGTCACATTTCTTTAAGACCATCATTTCTGCTGTCAGATTTACCACAGTAAATTGCCTACAACCCTGATAAGGAATCAGGCCGTCTGGGCATGGCAGCTGGCTGCATATCTAAAGCCCAGTTTAGTGCTAACATAATCCCTGTTAGCTTGCTGTAAAGATAGCTACAAAGTTAGTGAGCCTTACAGCTGTCTTGAGTCTGAGGAAGGGCAGAAAACCGGTCCCATTCTTCCTGCTCCTTTCTCTTTGGCACTGTTGGAATAGATGTGGCATTATTCTTGCCTTCTGCCTGAGGGCCCGCTCTTTCCAGGAAAGTCCAGAGATTGCCTCCATTCACCTTTCCCAGGGGCCCAGCATTTCTGACCTCAGCCTTGGCTTTGAGTTTTCATCTTGGCTAATACCTAGTACTTGCCCACACATTAAGGTCTAGGATCTTCATTCTAAGCATGCTAGGCATTTTACCATTTTCTGTAGTTCACATAGAGGTAGGGTAATGAATGTACCCCAGGAGAGGTGCAATGCCTGTACTTGGTTATACATGTTGAGCCTCTCTAGCCTGGCACCCTCAGGACCTGACCGGTGCCGAACCAGAGAATTTGCCAGACTACAGGAGGTCGATAATGTCTAGAAGCATGACCAACACTGCCACTGCTTGCTGGGCTCTTGGAAGACATTTAGGGGTCAACTAGAGCTAAACAACAGCCCAGAACACTGAGAGCCAGGTCTGGTGGCTCTAAACAAACTTTCTGGGTCCAAGTAACTAAAATCATGCTGGACTGCTGATGTTCCTGGACCAGAGTGTGCCGGACTATAGAGGTTCAACCTATAGTTTAGTTTTCTCCGCTCTGAGTCCAGTGCTGATCCAAAGGCCTGCTTCTAATTAGTGTGCTGTGTAGCATTATGACTGTTTTTTTTCTCTCCTCTCCACAGTGCTCCAGAGATACTATGAAGTGAGTTAATTCTGCCTGTTCATTTATTTTTAATATTGTCAGTATGATCCTCCTCCAAGTGAGCTTGTTCTCAAATATCACCCCTAATAATTTGTAATTCTCCTGTACATTTGGCTGTTGGTCAGATAGATCTAACTGTACATCTTTTTGGACTTTCATGGACTCCTAGAACAATAGAATCCTAGAACTGGAAGGGACCTCGAGAGGTCATCAAGTCCAGTCCCCTGCCCTCACGGCAGGACCAAGCACCGTCTAAATCATCCCTGACAGATGTCTGTCCAACCTGCTCTTAAATGTCTCCAGTGATAGAGATTCCACAACCTCCCTAGGCAATTTATTCCAGTGTTTCACCACCCTGACAGGTAGGAAGTTTTTCCTGATGTCCAACCTAACCCTCCCTTGCTGCAATTTACCTCCCTTGCTGCATTGCTTCGTGTCCTATCATCAGAGGCCAAGGAGAACAATTTTTCTCCCTCCTCCTTGTGACACCCTTTTAGGTATTTGATGTGAAGATCATTCCCTGAGATTTGTTTTTCCTTATAGAAAATCTGAAGTCAACCTGTTTCCCCAGGTGTGTTTTTTTTTAAATGGATTGCATTATTGATTCTTTTAGTGGAGCTTCCCAGGTTTTTCAGCAACTAGGATGAGCCCTATTTGTGCCAAGGTCATTAATCATGATGTTAAAGAGGGTAGGGCTAATGCCACCCACTGTGGAAGTCCATTTGCAACTGAATATACATTAGAAAAACCATTTCCTATTTGGACTTGACTAATTCTTTTGCTGAAGAAGTCCCTTACTCAGCTGGATATTTTCCCTCTAATACACATGGATGCTACCTTATGAAGTTGACCTTTCCTCCAATAACACACTGTAAGCTGTGTGTGTGTCCAGCAAAGTTACTCTTACGTATTCTTTGGTTCTCATGGCTTTTTGTTGTTAATCACACTCCTACCCCATCTGAATCCACTGTGCATTCCACCGATGCTCCTGTTTCTTTCCAGGCGTGCTGCTAATCGGTTACTGTGCTTTCCATGGTTTTACCGAAAGGTGCTGAGTACTCAAGGCCCAAGGCATGCAACTTTCTGTGGTTCCTCACTGGGACCATAATTACATGTTTCCAGTCCTTAGGCATTTCACCTTTTTGCCATCTGTTATGATACAATTTTGCTATCACCTTCTTGCTGCCTTCCCTTTGGTGTTTAAGTAGTTCAAAGCTTATTTTATCCTTGCCTGGTGCAGCGCTTTTGCTCCTATTAGCACTTTCTGGAGTTCTCACAGACTAAAGTTTTCACTCAAAATAATGTCCACATCCTTCTCCCCTCCCTTCATTGTCTCATACTTATCCTGAGTGAATGTTCTTTTCCTTTCCCTAATTTCTAGCCTCTGATTTGCGTCATTACTTGGGGGAAGGCGGCGGGCGGGCGGGCGCGGGGGGGTTCCAAGCCACAGTGTCCAGAAATTTTTGTTTTCTCTTTGTAGGGGCCCTGCAACTTCAAGGCTCAGCACAAGGTGGCTCTTACTCATAATGTCATTCGCTGTCCTAATTTGTTCATATATGCCTGCTGTATTGTTAGCTTTATCTACTTCGCTGCAGCATGCTCGGCAGCTTTCTCCTCCTGCCCTTTTTGTAACCCTTTGTGCAGCTGTCTTGCTTTTTTTAGGTGGCATGATGTCCTGGCTATTTAAGGAATCATTTGCTGTCTGCTAGGCCTTATTCCGTTCCCTAATTACCATTTCATAGTCCTTGCTCCACCACAGAACACTTTTCCGATCTTTAAGTGGGGTTGGTATCCTAGGCTTGGCTAAGCTGGGTGCCTTTCTGATTCCCTCGGTACCATTTCCACAGAATCCCAATATCTTCATTGACATGTTCATTCATGTATTCCTCAATTTCCAGTTTGGCTTTTGTTTTTGTTGTTTAAGATTCCAAGCGGGGATCTTCTCTTCATCTTCAGCGGTGTTTCTTAAACTGTGTTCCGCGGCAGGGTTTTTTCCTTTTTCCTCAATAACTTTCCCCCTGACCGTTTTTTTTTTTTTGGGGCTCAACAAAAAATCCTTGATATTCCTCATAAAAAAAGTTATTGTTTGGTGTTCCTTGGTTTTAAAAAGTTTAAGAAACACTGATCTTCAGTATTTCTTTTTCCTTGGTATGTAATCAATGCCAGGAAGTGGTCACTACCCATTCCCTGTGCTCTGTAAATTTCCCAGCTGCATTTACTTGCGATGGTGCTCTTCCAGATCTAGACACGTGAATCCTCTGTCAGCGATATTGAACCTGGCAGGTGCTCCATCACTTAGTATTACTAAATTATTCTGCCCAGAGAATGGCTCTAAACATTTTTCACTGTAATTGTTTTTTTCTTACTGCCCCCCACCATCTGTTGTGGCGATTCAGATCACCCCAGATAACGAATGGGCATGTGACAGCCACAGGTAATGCTTTCAGGTCCATAACCTCGAGTTGAGTTTTAGACATTATACGTCTTAGGGATTCAGAATTGTTTTCTACTGGTACCTTAATAGCATGGTAGTCATAGTTAGCTTTTTAACATTCATTTCAAGGCAGTTCAAGTTCTCCTTAATAAAGATGTCAACATCTCCACACATTCCTATGCCTCTGTCATGTCATATAAGCCATATGCTGAGATTTTAGAACTGACTTTTTCCATTATCCTGACCTCCAGTAGGCGTATTATATCAGGCCTTTGTTTCCATAGCAGTAATATTTTTTTTCCACTCCCACCCATGCTTAGTGGGCCATGGGCATTTCAGATGTGAAGGGTGATCAGCATTCTTTTAACCTTCAGCATTGCCTTCGCTTAGGAAAGTATATGAAGTTGTTGCACAGACAGGCTGCTGGGCCATAGGTAGTCAGAGATAATGAGAATTATTATGAAAGCTGCTGTTTTCTTGCCTTTTGAAAGGTGCAATTGATTATGTCACTCATAAATGCAACAAATCTCTCCATTTCTGTAAGTAATAGGTCAGCTCCTTTTCTCCGGATGTCAGTTACTATCTCCGTCCCATTAATTTGTTGCTGGCTAGTCCCTTTCCCTGTCAGGTTTCCCTTTTTATTCTCCTCTCCTCCTCCCCTGCCTTTTAGAGCCCTCCTACCAGTTTCTGCACATAGGACATGTTGTTAGTAACACAACCTCTCTGGGGTCTCGTATTTTAATTTTTTATATATATTTATATTGTGATTAAAAAATAACTTTTGTAAGCCGCCTCAAATATTTTAAACAGAGAGGCGGGGTAAAAATATTTTAAATAAATAAATCGTCCCAATTATTTATTTGTGTTTCCCTACCTAGCTTTGCCTAAGGCCTGGTCTACACTAGAAGCCTACATTGGTAGCACTACGTCTCTGAGGAGAGTGAAAAAGTTCACGCCCCTCAGAGATGTAGCTCTACACCAACCCAACACCTGGTGTAGACAGTCCTAGGTCAACGGCAGAATTCTTCTGTCTCCCTAGCCGCCACCTCTCAGGAGGGTGGGTTGCCTAGTCTGACAGGAGACACCCTCCGGCTGGCATCGGCAGGGCCTACACTAGCGTTTGAAATGTTTTCCTCCACAATTGCCACATTTTTGTTCTGTCCCTTCCTCACAATTATCCAACACCACCCTTACTGCACCGTGTTTTCCCTTGGCAATGATTTGCTACACGGCCAGCTCCTTGGCACCTGTATCATCTCTCAGGAGGAGGAATATACATTGGCCTTCGTCCAGGATATCTACTACGCTGAAGTTACTGGGCCTGGTACAATTCTTCCCTTAGATGTGACCAGCACAGCTGGTAGGGGTATGCTAATTAACCTCTTGGGGAATAGATGAAAATTAGGTGATAACTACTGCTTCCTTTCCGTGGGTGCACTATATACCCGGCCCCTCTTATTTCTGTGAGGCTTTGGGCTACTCACACCTTCTCTTTAGCTTGCCTAGCAGTTTTGTCCCAAGACACTTCCCTGTTTGTTCTTTGTTGCTACATCCCTGACTAACAAGTCGCTGCCAGGTAGTTACTTTGCTCCTACTCTAGCTCCAGATCTGGAGGGATCCCTGCTGCCGTGTTCAGGGGATTGAGATCTCCTAGGCTTGCCCTTTCCTGGGGATTTGGCAGTGATGTAATTTTGCTCATTTCCTGCCCTCCTCTGTGCTAGTCCTTCTTGTTCCAAAGAATCCGCCCTTTCTTGTCTTCGCTTCCTGTCTTTCCCTTGGCTCTTTGGGCAGCCTGCTTTCCGTTTCATTTGGCATCTTTCCCACCTTATTCTGCCTAGCCTGTCAGCCCCAGGCTCGGCCAGCCAGCAGCCTAATAGGCCTTAGCTAGGCTCAGCGTCCACAACCCAGCCACTCTACTCCACTCGTCCTGACCGGCTTCTTGCTGCTGCTTGATAATCACCAGACAGTCCCTTCCCAGCGGGGCTTCCCCGCCAGCTAAGCCTGGTGTTCTCTCTCTCTCACCCATCTTGCCAGTGGGGTAAGTGGCCTCTTGAAGCTGAAGGGGTTGGTGTGGGTCTAACATCCCCCCCTTGAGACCGTCCCCCTTGTGGGAGCTGGGCCTGCAGGTGCTCCTCCTCCTCTTCCAGCTCACCCTCCATGGTCGGCTCTTCTCCTCAGCGGGGTCCCGGTGCTTCTCCCACAGGAACTCTTGCTGCACGCCCAGCTGCTCTGCAGCCTTGTTGCTTCTGCCTTGTACCCTTTGAGTCAGGGGCTGAATACCCAGCGGGTACACGCGCTCGGCTCGGAGCCTGCCACGGCACTGGTGGGACCCAGCTCGCTAGCAGCTCCGTCCCTCCGTTCCGCCCCTTCCTTCCACTCTTCCTGGCTCTGGCTTAGAGCCAGCTCGTATTTCCCTCTGTGGCTGCTACTCCTCTAGCAAAACCCTTGCTGCCCTGCTGTCAGCTGGCCTGTCCCAGGACACATCTCCTCTCTGGGACCGCTCTCATCTCCTCAGCAGCCCCCTTGGGGTGTGTCTACACAGCAGCGTGTCACCCGGGGCTGGCCCGGCCCATGCAAGCCGACTCAGGCCGGGTCACTGCTGTGTAGATGTCTGGGATCAGGCTGGTGCTCAGGCTCTAGGACTCCGCGAGATGACTTTTCTTTGCTGTTTGGACAAACCCATCTTTCTCCCACATGCTGCCCGCGCCCTCTTAGGGTTACCAGGTGGCTTCAAAAAAAATACCAGACACACTTGATCTCAGATGGGGGGTGGGAAACCGGCCAGGAGGGGAGTGGGGCTGGCCGGGGTGGGGTTGGGAGGAATGGGGCTGGCTGGGGGGGAAGCAGGGGGAGAGAATTGGCCAGCGGGGAGCAGGACTGACCCGGGCGCATGCAGATCCTGGGTGCTGCCCGTCCTGCGCACAGTCCCGGCGAAACACGAGCGAGTCTGGCCCCGGGGGATTCCATCCTGCCCCGCTCCCCGGCCCCGCCCAGTTGCGTACTGCCTGGCTGGTAGACACACTCTCGCAGCGTGAGCGTGTCTACCAGCCAGGCAGTTTGCAACTACGTACTGATACTCCTAATAATAATAAAACTTACCTAATTAGAAAATACCAGATATTTTATATGTTCGCTATTTTCTCAATTTGTTTCCCGGACAGAACCCTCAAATACAGGACTGTCCGATTCAAAACCAGACACCTGGATCCCCACCTCTATATGAGTCTGTGCATTGTGATAGTGTCATGGGGAATTATCATGACTGGGATTCTCTGCTGCAGAAGCCAGGCTGGGTTTTCTTATCGTATCTTGTTCATCTCTAGCTAAGTATTATATATTTCTGCCACTAGCTATTGTCTTCATTATAATATCAAACCAGTCATTTACAATTTGGACATCTTGAATTTTGCTATAAAGTTTACAAGTTTTTAAGGAGAAGAAACATGTTCCCACTTACTATCATTTCTGTTCACTGGCAAATCTGTCTAGACAAAAACTGATGTCTGATTAAGTAAAACATGTATATGTAACTAAAATAGCGTGATTGGTATTTGGCCAAGTCAGTCTTTTGTAAATAAGCCAACAATGAATTATATTGTTACAGAGCACGATAAATCTACCTACCCTAAAAGTAGTAAGTAAACTAATCCATACCGTGCAGTCAATCTGTTCTCTTTTGTCGTGTGAGCATTACAACAATGCCACTAAAATCAATGCCTGAAAGAAATAACGGATTAAGAAAATGCTCATGCAGCGCATCTAACTGGGATATAAACATACAGCATAGAACATGACACCAAACACAATGATACAAATAGTTTGAATAACTCACTTTAATAGAGGACTCAAAGGCAGGTCTGTAATGAGCAGGCATGTAGGGGAAATGCTGGTGCCTTATTAATTTCAGGCAATACCAAGGTTTTATATAATTTACATTTTATTAATGCTCTCGGTGATAGCGTTTCATAGCATTGCATCAGTCGGCGTACAGTAATTACAATGTATTACGATTCACTCCAGGCCTAAGGAGTATGAAAGTTCAGTTGTGATGGTTTAAGTAAGAGAAACGTAAATCACTATTGACTTCGAGCTGGATTAAATAAGAATTCTGCCTGGGGGGACTGGATGGCTGAGGGATTTGCTAATGGGATCCAGAGCCTTTTGCCAATTAAAATTTTGGATCTGTTCAGTGTTGGCGGGGTGTCTGGATTGGCTGAAGGCTGTTCCGAGGCCCTGGTGCAGTCATCAGTCCATTTTCTCGTGGATAACGTCTGCTTGAGTAAAACTATCGTTGCACTGGGCACAGGAAGTGGGGGAACAAAGAGGGGTGAGAACGGATCTGAAGTGGAGACTTCAGCCTTAGAGTCAGATCCACACGAGCGGATTCTGGTGCCCACAGGAACCAAGAACACAAGCAAGGCCTGCAAGCTGAAAGGCTTCTGGGCCCGGGGTTAGGCCCACCTGCAGCCTAAGTAGGTCAATAATTCCCACTGTTTGTTGTAGGCCTGCTGGGAGCTAAACTTTTACACGCGCACACACACACACACACACACACACACACACTTTGTGAGAGCAGAAGCCCTGCATGAGTGCCAAAATCACCCACTACCCCGCCACATATTCAACACACATGCGCTGGAGAGGACTTACACATTTTGGCAGGAGTCCTTGGAGTTTTGCTTTAAAGCAAGCACCCTCAGCTGCCATGCTGCCAATTTTTCAGGACTGAAGAGCAGGGGCAGCCCGTTCATATAGGCGAACTAGGCGGGCGCCAAGTTAAATGGGGCGCCAAATGGTGGCGCAATATCGTTGAGGGGTTTGGAGGTGGGGGCGCCGATTGCATGGTTTGCCTAGGGCGCCAGTTGCTGGCAGCTAGTCTAGGGCCGCCCCTGCTGAAGAGCATTATAGGGAATAACTTAGTAACTCCTGTGGACACAACATTCAGAGTTTGTTTCAATCATGTACAAGGTTCAATGTGATGGGACATTGCAGGGAGAGACACAAATACTGTGTATTGCAATGAAAAATGGGGACTCCCATTTATATCCCTGATATTTCATCAGAGAGTGGAGCTTAAACCTATCACTGGCACATGACTGATTCATTCCTGTGTACAGTGCTCACTGTTGCCAACATCATCAATCCAAAATCATGAGTCAGGCCAGCAAAACTCCTGAGATTACAAAAAATAACCAGTTTGGGGCTGTTGTATTGGTCACCTGATTTTTGAGCCTTTTGGGTACAATTGGAGACACTTTTTAAAAAAACCTTTCCTGCACAACCAGGAGGACTAGACGCTCTTTCCCCAACCCCTAATTAAAGCTGAGGTGTGCATGTAATCACACAGCCCCAGGAGTTGCACCGTCCCGGTGAGATGTATGGGGAAAAAATTGTGAAACTTGGCAACACTGGCCCAGAGGTCAATTCTCAGGCCCAAGTCATTTTAGGGGGGAGGCAGGGATGTCCTGCTGGTATATAAGGCATCTGGTACATAAGTCAGACCAAAGGTCCATCCAGCCCAGTGTCCTGTCTTCTGACAGTGGCCAATGCCAGATGCCCCAGAGGGAGTGAACTGAACAGGGAATCATCATGTGATCCATCTCCTGTTACCCATTTCCAGCCTCTGACAAACAGCCAGAATGGGCAGGGATGGTGTCCCTAGCCTCTAATAGCCATTGATGGACTTGTGCTCCAGGAATTTATCTAGCTCTTTTTTGAACCCTGATAAAGTCCTGGTCTTCACAACATCCTCTGGCAAGGAGTTCCACAGATTGACTGTGCCCTGCCGGAAGAAAATCATTCCAGCTGAGATTGGTTAGGAAACAGGTGAGACACTTGGAGAAATTATAAATGGCTCCATATTTTGTCACTTGGGCATTGCCATCTAGCGTTCCAAATGAGAACCATTAGACAGCGGCCAGGACCAGTTAATCAAGCTGTCAGAGAAAGGTTTCCCTCTGTTGCCACCCCAAAAGTTACACCGAACCAACGTTCAGCAGGGGCCATATCTCATGGCTCATCAGCGCTAGAAGTGGCAACTTCATACCCCTGGAAAAAGGAGTTTCTGATTTTCCCAGGGGGCTCATAGCATATGTTTGGTGCTTATTCGGAGATTCCAGACTGAGCAATTTTCATTATATAGGAAAAGTTATTCTGGATAATTTAATTTTCTTCTTCTGCAGGCGTCTGTGCAGTGGGACTCGCAGTCAATGAGCCTGGCTTTAATTAGGAAAGAATAATTCAAAAGAAAATGTTAATTAATGCTGTGTGGCCCTAGTCCTGCAAACATTTATGCCTGAATGCAACCTCTACTCCGTTAAGAATGTGCCATGTTTGCAGGCCCGGGGCCTTAAGCCATATATTTAACAACAACAAAATCATTCAAAATGGCTCTGTAGATATGATGCTGTGGTGTGAAGCAAGGATTTCCTTTGTTAGTAATCGCTCACGCAGGCCCCACCAAGGGGGGGCAACTGGGGCTCCCGGCCGTCACGGCTACCGAGCCCTTTAAATTGGAGCATGTTGCGCAGGACTCCGGTAGCATAGTCTGGAACAGCGCTGGGCCGTGCTGAAAGGCTGGTGAGGTGTGGCTAGCCCAGTCCTGCCCCTTCTGGCAGGACGGCGCCACCCTCCTACCTGGCCCAGTGAACTTTTGGCTTCCCTGTGCTCATGACTTTGCCATATTACTCAAGAGGAAATCATTCCAAACTGATGCTGATTATACACCTGATTCCACAGCATCACCTGTGTGTTCTGTTATGTATTCCCATAGAGAGAGGGGTAAGTATAATGCATAGTCCTATTCTCTCTCCCGCAAGACTCCCTTCTCTCTCTCTCTCACACGGCATTGGGCTCTCAAGTTCTAAAACCCCTCCAAACATGAGTTCTCTCTCTCTCTCTCTCTCTCTCACACACACACACACACACACAACTAGACAGCTTTAAGACTTTAAATTCTGCCTTGGCTGTAGGAACATTATAGGCTGATTTACATCCTCCGAGCAACTTGCCTAACTATTTATACTAGCTAAGAGCCGTTCTACACTGAAAACTTTCAGCAGTAACTCTGCATCTCTGAAGGGTGTGAAAAATACACCCACGCCCGCGAGGGACGTAGCTACGCCCAGACAACCCCCAGTATCACTAGCACAGCTAGCCAGTGTTGGCATCACCTGAGAATCCGCCCCCAGAAAGCCAGTCGTAGCAAGCAATGGAGAAGTCAGTAGAATTAACTGCAAGTGGCCGTATGTCTAGTCAGGCTCCTTCATGGTAACTGCTGCAGGTTCATATAAGCGCCGTGTGGCTACTTGGTGCTTCCATGGACTTTGAGTCCGAGAAACCCCCTGTTGCCAAATAAAGCCGCTGCAGGGTCACGGATAATCACTGGGGGCCTGGGTTCGTTGCACAACACTATGGAATGAGACATCAGTGCTAGAAGAGGGTAACCAACAGATTTTTCAGTTCATTGGCAATTTTGAAAAGTAACAGAATGATTGGCTCCCTGTGACTGAATCTGCATTTTTTTCCACCAAAAGAAAAAAGTTTCTGCTAAAAGGCTGTAATCACTGTCCTCCAGAGAATAAGGCTCACTTTAAAAAAACAAACAAAGAAAGAAACCAGCTGTATTTACAGAGGGACAGGAAATCAAATCAGCTTTCACTCAGAAGTGCTTTGTTTACTGAGCTGTCAGAGAAGTTGCTGTGAAATGTTTTCTATTTACAAGGGACAATAACACTTTGCAGCACTGTGCTGACAGTTTAGCTCATTTTGGCATGATAAGGTATCTCTCTTACCACCCTTTATTAGCTCTTTTACATGCTGGCCAGTATGTACAATAGCGACCAATGACCCTGTGTGTACCCCAGGTTTATTGTGCACAGCCAAGGACTCCTTACCGAGCCATAACTATCAGAGGTGAATGTTTCTGCACATGAAGCCCATTTGACTCTCTTTCAAATTGGGCACCCAAATCTCAGGCCTCACAAAATCTCTGGCCACACTTGAAAATCCATTAGCCACCACTAAAAAAAATAACTGTCCAGCGGCGTGCCATATTGTGCATCTCACGCAACAAAGCCTTTCTAAAAATCGTTCTCAGCAGAGCTATGTAGAGAGTCCAGGATCCCCTACTGCTTTGCTTCACAACACCTCCTGTGAGCTGAGATTCACTGGCTCCTTTCGAGATGGGTAAACTGAGGAACAGAGAAGTACATGCTGAACAAATGAGAGAGCTAGTCGAGCGGCGCTTTTTTTCCGCCAGGGCTTGGCCGTTCATAGTCCCGGCACCTCTGGGCTTGCTGTGTCAGTCATTAAAGTAAAAAATAAAAATTGCTTGCGCCCCGGTACCTCCTCCATTACCAGTTAAGCCCTGATACCAGGCATAGAACCTGGGAATCCTTGGGTACTTTCTGTTGCTAGATGACACTGTCCTCCATCGGGACTCTTCTAAAGAGTGACTCCTGGTTTGGGGTTCTTCCACTCTCTGCTAAAAAACAAGACCAGAGAAAGTAAACCAAACTCAGTAAAACCAACAGCACTTTCAAACTTTGCAGAAACGGAATAGCTCCTTTAAAAAAAAAAAAAACAGCCTGTAAGGCAGCTCCAGTGAGCCTTGGCCAGCAAAAGAATGGCTGGTTGGGAGCACCTATAACTTCTAAGGCAGTGGTGGACAACCTGCGGCCTGCATGCGGCCTATGAGAAATGTTGTTTACCGTTGCCCACGCACAGGGCTGCCAGATTCTTCTAATTTCTGTCCGAAGTGCCCCGCTCCCCCACCGGTATTACTAAAGTGACCCGCTGTAAAGCCAGGGCAGGTGAAGCAAGGTGCGGGCTGGTCGCACACAACACTGGCTGTGAGCGCTGGGCGCTCCCTCTGCATCCCATCGAAGCGCTGCTCCTGTTCAGTCGCCATACCCAGCAAATTCTGGGTCCGCAAGCGCAGGTAGCAAAACCGCCCTGCCCCGGGAGCCAGTCTTGGCTTTGACAATCTTGTGGCCCACTGAGATGAAAGAAGGCAAAAGAGGGCCACTCATCTGGCCTTCTCACTAGCCTAGGTTGCCCATCTTTGTTCTAAGGACTGGCAGAGCACCAGCAGCCTCCTCCCACAATCCTGCTTTGAGAGAGAGAGAGAGAGAGAGAGTGTGTGTGTGTGTGTGTGTGTGTGTCTGGGGGGAGGGGACGCCTGAAGCCTCATTACCCCAGCAGTATTGAATGTGGATGCTCCACAGCATGGTCAAACACCCTAGTCACTGGGCTGACTCCCTTTATGGATCTAGACCTACATCCTTGTGATGAGTGATGCTTCGTGGCAGAGTTAAGGCAGGAGAGCTACACTCCAAGTTCCTCCGCTCAAGGGAGAGTGGCCATGCTGTATAAATGGCACTCGGTCTGTCGTGTCCACAACGGCACTGCACTCATTCGTGGGGCTTCGTTTTCCCGAGAGTTCTTTGTGCTTCAGTGCGCTGAGCTGCTTGAGAGCCCCCTTCCCAATGAATTGTGGGAGAACTTCTCTGCCCTCTCTGGACACGTGGGGAATTGTGGGAAAGCGTTGGCGGCAAACTATCACTACTGGAGTGCTGCTGGTCCTCTAACTCGAGGTGGACGTGTCCAGCAGCTGACCAGTTATGCTCATTTAGCCTATAGGCCCCGACAGGGCTGACAACTTGAGCTAAACACACCACCCCCCTTGAGTAAGGGGTTTTGTGTGTGGACGGGACTTGAGTCAGGAAAGACAAGTCTTCAGAGGAACAAAGCAGTAGTGACCTAAGGTCTGAGTCATCCTGAAGTTCCACCGAAGACCAGTTTTAGAGAGCATCAACAGGCAGAACCGAACCTGGGACCTCTGGAGCTTAGTGCATGAGCATGTAAATGGTCTCAGTGCCACTACATGGGATAGTGCAACCCCCTCCCCCCCCGGAAGGTGTGTGGGTTACATTGGTCTCTGCATGAAGAAGTTTGCCCGGGGAGCCTCATGTCACACAGTCATAGAGATTAAAGCCAGAGGGGATCACCAGATGATCCAGGCTGACCTGTACATCACAGGCCACCTCAATGCCAATCCCAACGACGACAATAAGACCAAAGCATTGCAGCTGGCAGGAAACTAAACTGTTACGTCCAACAAGCTGAGAACAGGAGCGCCCCAGGTGCCCCAGTAATACAGAGAAATTCAAATTAAGTGAGACATAGCCAGGGAGGCAAAGAGGGGGCATTGGCTTTGTGCATACATGACATTTCCCTGGCACACAGAGTGAGCAATGCATCCAGACGCTGATTTGAATCGACACAATAACTTGTGCCTTGGTTACATTCATTGGAGCTCTAGCTTTCTTCTCCATTGGGGAACCCCTATAATGTCTCATGGGATAAACAGGCTTTACTATAGCCTCTATTTATTTTACTACGGACGCTTCCCAGTAAGGGTATCACGTGCCGCGTACTTCTAATCTGGTGTTGGTTAAAGTTTTATTATAAATAGGCCTTGTGTATAAATTGTTGCAAAATAAACAGATGTGTGTTGATATCAGGTATTAACTGAAGGGTGCTTCACAGACTTTTCTCTAAGTGCTGCATTTTACAGCTGTTTCTATAATAACTGCAACCTTGAGAGGAAAGCATCTTTTTTTTAATAGATGCAGGTTGGGAACCAGGGAATCATGTTGTCTAAGTGACAAGGTGATATGTGCAGGTTTTGTTATGAATAACATGGCATTGAAGGAGAGATTAGGAAAGGCAAAGCCAGGGCAGGTAGAATTAGATTGTCATGGAGGCATTGTTAAGGCTTACGTTGGTTAACTGAAGTTCTTCACACGGCCAGAGGACCTGTCTTATGCTGTCTATCGCCAAATAGGAAATACCACATAATATGACCTACATCACTCCTTGGCTTCCTCATTTTGGCCAGGTGGGAAAAAGCATGCAAATAGCTTACTTGGGGAATGGAAAGAAAGTTAGCACAAAGAATTTCAGGAGGACATGAAGCAGTAGCTACCAGAAGGTCCAGAAGGGATCACCTCAAACAAGAAATCTTCACAAACCCCATGCTGGAAGGAAAAATATTAAGAACCCTTCCCAGTGATCGTACAAGAAATTCAAAACAATTATTCTAAAAACCTGAAGTCAGCTGTCTGACAGAGTAAAATAAAAAGCTGAACCAACCACAACAACTGTACAGTCCATGACACACCACCATCAGGAAAAACCATGGCACCAGGCCCCACCTCATGGATACTACCTGACATACCAACATCATGAATTTATCAAGACTGCCCCTAACTGGAGCAGAATGGTCTGTACTCTCCAAGGGATAGAACTTCTACCTTGACACAGAAGGTGACGGCGTGCTGAGTTGTGGAGAACTGAGGAATTCTTCTCTCCACTGCCTCAAAGAATTCTTTCATGGCCGTGACAACCCCATCCACGCTTACCACGTCCTTACTGAAAGTCACAAAATAAAAAAAGAATCATCTGACTGGATAACCCACAGTGGATGAAGCAATCAATGCAAGGTTCCCAAAGCATGATTTCAAGAAAATAATTTACTGTGAAATCGTTAACAAATGTCACATCCATCACTATCTCCTTGCCACCAGGAAGACAGCTCCCTGAAATCAAACTGCAGGGAATGATCCAAGCAATAAACAAAGGAGCGGGACATGGTAGCTTTCAACTGTGATGACTATATCAAGAAAGCCAATCAACAACTCTTTGACGCTACCTGTACAAAGAAGACCACACAAGACAATTCACCCAGGAATTTAAGACTTGTAACTGAAGGAATATCAGGGCTTGTGGAAATCATCCTTAAAAACTGCTCACCAATTAAAGGGCCAGTTTTCTCCAGGAGACATCCAACTTCTTCCAGAAACTATGCAATGTTAACAATCTCTTGCAGATCACCATCCTTGCCATCTTGAATATCACTTTCCTATGTATCAACATCCCCCACAAAGGCAGCACTGGAGCCTATGGCAAATATCAACAAAACGATGGACAATACTCAGATATCTAATCCAAACACGTCATCAGACTCATCCATTTGATCCTCAGCACATCAAATCTGCATTCAACAACAAACACTTTTTTCCAAACCATCAAAATAGCTATGGGTACTAGTATGGCTTCCCACTCTACCAATCCATTTGTTGGCCATCTCAAGGAAGCATTTCTGGACAAATGCACCGTGACACCAATAACGTACCAGAGGTACATTGATGATATTGTCATGCTCTGGACAGATGATCTACATTTCAGTACAGATTTCCACCTCAACTCCAACAGTCACCACCCATCCATCAAACGCTCTCTAAAACATTCCCACGCCAGCATCACTTCCCTAGACACCATAATCCGATACAACCATGGAACCCTACAGACAGTTCTATACAAGAAACCCACAGATCACCCCATTTATCTTCACAGATCCAGTAACCACCCCAGACATACTAGGAAATCTGGTCTCTACCGCCAGGCACTCAGATAGCACAGAAAATGCTCTGAGGAGAAAATCCAGGATGTAACCTTAAATGCCCCCTTCACCAAGCAAGGATACTCCCCCAGAAAAATAGATTGCCTCATGGATTTGGTCACCCAAATACCCTGAGAGAACCTACCTCAATATGGGGGAAAACCAAGTGCCAACTGCATAACTCTGGTTGTCACCTTACCATCCCATGCAGGAGATCATTTAACAATTACAACCAACGTCAACGGGGACGCCATCCCAAAAGAAATCTTTTCCAGCCCCCAGCCTCACCAAACACATCAGAAGCAGGTTCCTACAAACCCAGATACATCAACTAAAAAGAGCACTAGACTCCGCCAGAACAATGGATATGAAGCCTGAGGACATATCTCGGGTATAATGATCTGCACCCTTTCCCCTCCACAACCCAGCTTTCAAGGGCCATGCATTGTACACAGGCCCAGCACAACATTTGGCGTGCCTTATCCAGCACACTACATGCGCCAGTCACTCCTGCGTGGATGAAACCAGACAGTTCTCTGTATGACGTCATTCAAGGGCACAGAGATTAATAGAAGGCAAAAACACCCCATCACCTCTGTGTTTTCAAAAAACAATCACTCACCTCAGATCTGACCTCTCAGGCCTTCTCCTCAAAGGAAACCTGCACAAACTTTCTCAGGGCAAGCCTGGGAGATGTCTAGCAAAGGTAGGAATTTCATCATCTTAATAAAGGCAGTGGATTTATGGGTTGTTGGTTTTTTTACAACAATCTCTCAACCAGTAACCCCATTCCTCTTTTGGCCTATGATTGCAGAGGTGTTAATGGGCTACTTCACTTTGGTCTCTTAGCTGGAACAGATGGTTTAGTGTAAGTGGTTAGCACATAGTCTGTGACATACTAAATACCTTTGCAGACTGAAAGAAGAGCTCTGTGTAACTCAAAAGCTTGTCTCTTTCACTAGCAGAAGTTGGCCCAATAACAGATATTCTCTCATTAAGCAGCCACTAGACTCAGACATTTTTATATCAGCAAGTGTGGACAACTTGCATCCAAGAGTTTTAAAAGAGCTAGCTGGGGAGTTTGCTGGACGATGAATGATGATTCATCGTCCAGCAAATGTCTTGCATTAACAGGTGTGTTGTGAGCAAGACACGAGAAGTCATTCTTCTGCTCTTCTCTGCGCTGGTTAGGCCTCAGTTGGAGTATTGTGTCCAGTTCTGGGCACCGCATTTCAAGAAAGATGTGGAGAAATTGGAGAGGGTCCAGAGAAGAGCAACGAGAATGATTAAAGGTCTAGAGAACATGAACTATGAAGGAAGGCTGAAGGAATTGGGTTTGTTTAGTTTAGAAAAGAGAAGATTGAGGGGGGACATGATAGCAGTTTTTAGATATCTAAAAGGGTGTCATAAGGAGGAGGGAGAAAACTTGTTCATCTTGGCCTCTGAGGATAGAACAAGAAGCAATGGGCTTAAACTGCAGCAAGGGAGGTTTAGGTTGGACATTAGGAAAAAGTTCCTAACTGTCAGGGTAGTCAGACACTGGAATAAATTGCCCAGGGAGGTTGTGGAATCTCCATCTCTGGAGACAATTAAGAGTAGGTTAGATAAATGTCTATCAGGGATGGTCTAGACAGTATTTGGTCCTGCCATGAGGGCAGGGGACTGGACTCGATGACCTCTCGAGGTCCCTTCCAGTCCTAGTATTCTATGATTCTATGATTTTCAACAAGTCTTGGATTTCCATAAGCCTGGAAGAAAGCTAATATTGGGTAAAAGGCTTGACCCAAATGATTATAGGCCTGTTTGACATCAGTTCTGGACAAGATAATGGAGTGGCTTATATGGGATGTGATAAAAAAGAGATCAAGTTAGTTTCATTCTTTATTAATGATAATATTACAAGTTTGGTTGATAAAGGTGCTAATGTCAACCCAACAAATGTCCATAAGGCATTTGACTTGGTACTGCCTGATGTTTTGTTAAGAAAACAAGAAAGCTATAAAAGTAACAACATGGCATGCATGGCAAAGGACTAAAAGCTGGCTACGTAACATTGTTTATGGGGTATCGTCCTCAAGCAGGGGTGTTTTCAATGATCTTCTGCAGGAATCAGGTCCTGACCACATACTAGCTAGCTTTTCATTTAATAACCTGGAGGAAAATTTCCCCAGGGACACATAAATTGGAGAGTGGAAAATAACGAGAACAGGTCACTGATTCAGAACAAGTGTTTCCCTATGGTTAATTGTAAAATCTAGACCTGTCGGAACAACAAATGCAGACCACAGTTACAGGATGGGGGACCAATCCTGAGGGTCAGGCGAGGGAGGTGACGTGGTCAGTACCCTCCCTCCCCATGTCTGCCCTCACCAGTCACCCCTGGCTGGGCTAGTGGTACTTTGAGAGAGAGTCTCAGATGACTTCCTCACGGCAAGGTGCTTATGTTGAGGTGAGAGGCGCAAGGCCTTCACCCCTGTATCCCTGGGTCTGCCAGAGCCCCCAAGACCCAGCCAGATCTTGGAGCATCCCCACGCTTTGGGGAAAGGCCGGATTTTCCTTTCCTTCCCCCTTCTCTTAGCCTTCCCGGAAGTTTCCTCAGAGATCTCCATGGCAGAAAACCTCCATAGCCCCTCTCACCTCCTCTGGAGCACAAGGACAGAACCAGGCAAGAGATGTGTTTCAAAAAGCAAACCGCTGTACTTACCACTAGCTCCTCCCCAGCCACTAGGTGCTGGCCAACCCGGAGCTCTAGGAGATGGTAGGGTATCCCCTCGACTTTTGGGAAAGTCGATGTCCCTGTGTGCGGAGGCAGGCTCCCCATTTAGCTGCATGGCACGCACAGGCATTCCGGAGATGTCTTTTTTCCCCCACAGTGGGGGGCATTTTCTCATTTATTCCCCCCTCCCATCGCACTGCAGGTTGTTTTGTGCCGTGCTTGGCAAGGCCAGAGATCGCCCTGAACAGTTATCAGCTAAAATGCCTGGGTGCAAAAAGTGGCAGCGGTTTAGTATGCCACATCGTCTCCAGCTGGCAGCAACAGCCGCTTATCGAGTGACCCTTTGTGTAAATATAGGAATCGCAGCGATGCGTCGCCACACTGGCAGCTATCTGACATTATCACGAGGCACAGTAACTAGGCAGGGATTTCGGCAAAGAACCAGTGAGAGTTTGCTACCGTCTCATCTTCCGTGGAAGAGAGTTTTGCTGAAGACCACTCGGAGTCCCACTGGCTTTAATTATTTTTTTCCATGCTATTATGCAGCCTTGGAGACATACTTGCTTCAGAATTTGAAATGCTAACGACCTTCAGCGGTGTCGGAATGACTCCCTGTCCCTGCTAAATGACTGACGTTTGCGCTACAACCCTGGAAACTGGGCTGGCTTGGGCTCCGGGAATGCTTGGCATGAAACCCTAGGTGGTGAACTCTGTCCTTTCACTGAACAAAGCTGTGATGAACAGAATGATCAAGTGGCGTGGGAAGTCACAAGCTTCTGGTAATGCTAGAATAGGCTGGACCTTATTTTAATTCTAAGCTACAGGCTCAACCTCCCTGGTCCGGCACCCTCGGGACCTGACCGGTCCTGAATGAGAGATTTTCCATGGCCATCTCCGGCCCTGTCTCTGCCCTGGCCCTGGGGGATCCATGGCCATCTCCGGCCCTGCCAGACCACAGACGTTGCCAGAGAAGGGAGTCCCAGACCTGAGAGGTTGAATCTGTACTAGGGCTTTACTTTTACCCCTGTCTGAGTGAAATCAAATGAAAATAGCTTGGCTGTTCCAGCTAATGAGATTGATCCATGTCTTCGTGTTGAAATGCTGGGTTGGTAGTGAAGTCAGCGATTATTAAGTGGCTTTTTTTTTTCTGCTGCCAAACTGGTCCCTCACAAGACCAGGTGGGCCAACCCTTTGGGGATGCTGATGTTGATGTCCAAGCTTGTGACGATTAAATATAAGCGCACAGGCAGACTTGAAATACTTGTGCTCGGCAGGCCCATCCTATGCCTTACACGTTACGCTGTGTAGTAAAAGTGAGACGCTATTGAAGACTTGTTGAGGTCTGTTGCATGGCAAGCGTGCCCTGTCCCTTTGTGGGGGGGGGGGGGGGGGAGAAAGAGGGGCAGGGTTGCTCTAGCTCCACAACTAAGTCTGAGCGATCACCCTTTTGTCTCAGGATGGTGTAGCCTAGGGGCCGGAGTCAACGGGGCTGTGTGGCTCAATGGCAAGAGTCTAAAATGGCTGCTCTTTTCCCTCAAGGTTGTGTGGCCCGGTGGCTGCCCTCTTTCTGCGGTGTTGTCTGTCCTACTGGCCGGTTAGGGGGACGGGCCACCCCCCACAGCTAGTGACAGCCAGAGTGGGGGGCCCCTATTTCACTGGGTCCTAGCGCAGGGCCCTGTCAGGGGCAAGTATGCTCCCCACTGTGTCAGTGGGGATTGATGCCTGGTTCTACAATGGGTCCACTGTCAAGTGCCTCTGGGCCGCTTCCTACTGTGTCTCCCAACGTAGAGATGCAGGCACCTCTGGGTGCTTTGGCCTGTGCTGCTACCAGGGTGCCGACCACTTTTGGGGGTCTGCAGGTACCAGGTTATCTGCCCAGGTCTCAGCCTAGGTCTTCAGCAGCTCCTGGGCTGGAGTCTGCAATGTACACCCTGCCTCCTTGGTGGTCAGCCCCCAGCTGAGCTGAGCTGTTCCCTTTTATACCTGGTTTCCAACTGGAGTATGCCCAGGCGGGCTAAAGGGGCATGGCCTCCTTAGCCCATAGGGTCACCTGTCATGGGGTCAAACCAAAATACCACTTACCTGGAGTCTCTTGTCACTTCAACAGATGAACGTTCAGCTAGTGCTGACTTGACTTCCCGGTTTGTTTGTTTTTCTAGTGTCTTTGGGGTTTTTAATCACGCAAATCCAAAGGAACGCCCATGAGCTTAGTGGAGTTATTCTAGATTTACATGCGTTTCACTGACAGGAGACTGTTTTTCCTGCCTGCTTTCATTTATTAATTTTTAATTCTTGGGACTGTGCACACATGACCCTCGCCATATATGAGCAGTCTCCATGGCCAGCATTTCAAAGGGCTTAGGTTAAGATCCCGTGTAGGGCAGCAGTGCCTTTTTGCCATCAATCTCTGAGTCTGCAGAGGCAGAAAGGAAGAGCAATGGCAGTAAAGGCAGCATTGATGCTAAAAGAATAAGCTAAACCTACGATTAAATACAGGAGAGGGAAGGAACATGAGAAAGGAAGTGCCACAATTCTTTGATAACTTAAGCAAGTAAAATGGACAACCCTGTAATAAATCAGCGGTGACGCAGAAAGGGTGAAAATAAACATGTTTGTTTTTAAAGAGAATAGAGGTGTTGTCTAAAATCTGACCAGGGCAATTGGAACCCTGAGAAGCTGCAAGTCAGGAAGACTTGTAACCCCCCAGCGTGTCTGGAGGGTTGTGTTGGAATTGCAAGTTATCACTTTAGGAACAAGGTTTCCTGGTCGGTACGTTCAGAGGCAAAACCAAGGTGGACTGATTTGTGCTCTCTGCCTTAGGCAGCGGCCTGCTTTGCTTTCTCTGTTTTTTAGAGGCTGAGTACTATAATTCTGGGGGGAAGGCCTACGAGCAGTGTTCTGGAGCAACCTTTCTGAAAAAAGTATTTGTCGAGTTTGTGCTCTACACACAGAGAAGTTGGATGAAAACATCAAAGGCAAATTCCCAAAGTACAGCTGACTGAAAACTAAGCTGCCTGAGTGGCTGGGCAGAGAACATTATTTTGGGTTCCTCAAATGCTGCGGCCCTTTTGCTATTGTGCACTAAACAAAACAGCTCTAGCACTAAGGAGGGGTTGGAAACACTGCTTTAGAGAATCCATAATTCCTTCCACCTGCAAGCATCAGGGTAAGAACTGATCTAGTGATTCTCCATTTGATAGGAGATCAATACAGAGAGTTATTTTTAGCCTGTTTTAATTAGAGGACTGCTCTCAGAAAGTCAGACATAAGGGTTCTAACAGGCCACCGAGTCATCTTCTTTAGCCATACTGAACTGATGTATTAACTGGACTTATCCATCTTTGGTGAAGTAAAAGGGGGGATGTGATGGAATTACAGGCCAGGATGTTTCATTTCCACACCCAGCCAATTGCGAGAGCAATTAGCAAAGCAGTCACTTTCAAATTATTTAGAGCAAAAAGAAAGACTCGGTGCCGTGGGAAGAAAGGGGAACTGACCAGGGGAAAGAAGAGGATGTAAAAGGACACAGGAGGAGGTAAGAGCAAAGGTAGAGAAGGAGGAAGCCTGCGGGTACATCAGAGGCTGTGGAGATGACTAAACAAAGTTTAAGTTGTGTATTTCCCAGGCACGAAGAGCAAATAACAGATGTCAGGGTGACAGATGAAATGGCTCATAGCTACTTTGCTGCAGACTTCACGTATGCATAAGAGTAACTCACAGCTTAATGCAATCATAGTTAATGAGGAAGCCGAGGTTACGAGGCAGTAAATAGGCTAAAGACGAACTACTGGAAGATATTCCACTCCTCAGGCAGCCAGTGCAATTCAGCACAGCATGCCAGAGGCCCAGCAGGAGAGCAGAAACACTGCCTCTCCCTGGGGAGAGATGAGGCCCCCAGAAGGCTGGAAAAGGGAAAGCCTGGAGATTTTTTAAGCGGATGCATGGAGCGAATGAACTGCCCTGATGTCTGGTTAGCACCCATACTCAGTACGTTTCCAGAGTCTCCTCCGACACCCACAGATGCAAGTGAGTCTATTCAGTACTGTTGCATTGGGTGCTTACTACAGACATCTCATCGTAAGCATCTACAGAAACAGAAGGTGACATAACTGATGAAACGGGCTTGCTAATAATGAGCCAGTGTGAATTAACCTGAATTATTCTTCTGAGCTTGGCTAGCCAGATGAATGGATAAAGGAAATGCAGTGGGCATAATACATCATTCTGTGACATTTGATATAGTTCCTCAAGGCATTCTCTCAGGGACACCGATTAGGTAGCTAGCTTTCAATACGGATACAAAAAAAGTTCGGAGATTAGATATTCAGTATGTGAATCTAAAGCTATTTGGCATGCAGGCTTCGCTAATTAACTTATGTGGAACCGCTCTACCATTGTCCTTATAAGAATCTGATTTGGTAAGCTTCAGACCAGTTCCGTAGGCAAGCACACTCGTACTGTATATTAGGAATACAGGAACGTGGCGTGGGTTTGCATAGCCAGGGACTAGTCTGTCCTGCAGAAAAGAAGAGGCAGTAAGGCCAAAGATGATGGAGTGATGAAATGCACAGATACAGAGGGGAGAAGAGAGGTCAGGCAGCTGAACCCCAACAAACTATCTAGGGAATTAATGCCACATGGTTCAACCACTCAGCTGGTCTCGTCGTGTACACCCCTGCTGAGTATTGGCTGGATCTCTGTCCATGTTCAGGGGTGGATATTACCAACCTACAAAGAGACAATTGGAGAAAATGAACACTGACTTCTGGGAGCTGGTGAAGGACATACTTTTCATCAGTCTGTAGCACAATGGGACAGAAGTGTTCCTGATTAGTTCTTGGGCTCCAAGAGAGGCCCATTAGAGCAAGCAGAGTACATCATAGGTCTGTCTGGACATGGGGAAAAATTCTCATTGTTTTCAACCATAGTGCTGGCCTCTTGAACATCAGATCTAACCGATCCATTATCAGTAAAGCTAACAAGGAGGTTGCATCCGTCTAGGCCAGGAGGGCACAGAGCTCCTGGTTGTGCCGTTGCCACACTTTGTCAACGGCACAACCTCCGATGTGCCTCCGTTTCCTAAGGGGATGATGAATTCCTCATGTAAAGTGTTTGGTGCTCAGAGGGCAAAGGTTTTAAGCACGTGTATAAAATTATTAACAAATGGACGTTTTTCTTCACTCAGCGCACAGTCAACCTGTGGAACTCCTTGCCAGAGGATGTGGTGAAGGCTAGGACTTTAACAGGGGTCAAAAAAGAGCTAGATTGATTCCTGGAGGTTAGGTCCATCAATGGCTATTAGCCAGGATGGGTAGGAATGGTGTCCCTGGCCTCTGTTTCTCTGGAAGTGGGTGACAGAGGAGGGATCACGTGAGGATTCCCTGTTGTGATCCCTCCCTCTGGGGCATCTGGTATTGGCCACTATCGGCAGACAGGATACTGGCTAGAGGGACCTTTGGTCTGACCCAGTATGGCCGTTCTTGTGTTCTTATGAGGATTCTTAGGTAAAAAACTGCGAATTCGACTACGAATTCATTGTGGTCACTCTGCTTCATTTGAGTTGCATGTTTCAGAAAATGCTGACTTTTAAAATGGCTAACAGTTTCCACGGCACAGAGGTGCATGTGCGCAATTATTTCCCAGTCCGCCCATCTGGGAATACTGTCTCTCTCAAACCCCTGGGTGGCAAGGGCTGGCAATACCTGTCGGCAGAGGCAGCCCCATAATAATTTTCACAATGGAGCGTGGAAACTGAAAGGAAAGAGCTAGCAGGTTGTTTCGCTGCTTTCTTAGAAGCACATCGCCGCCCAAAATGGACCTTTGGGGCTGCATTCCCTGCGAGAGCGCAGCACCCTTTTTTGTGAGGGAGGAGGGGAGCCGAACATTTGTTGAATCAAGTTCATCTCAGATTTCATGGCCCACTTTGTTGTTGTGAGAGCATCCAACATGTGGAACAAATAGCACGGTCAGGGCTGAGCTGACGATTGCGTTTTGGTTTGGGTGGGGCAGGACCACAATATCTGGAAAAAGAATTTCAAAATTCTAAATGAAATTGATTTTTTTTGGGGGGGGAGGGAAGGTTTCTCACTAAAATGGAAACACAAAAATAAAAACATTTTATTTGTACTGAAACAAACAAAAAATGTTTAACCCCAAAACATGTTTTTCTGGGGCGGGGGAGGGCGGGTTGCTTCACATTTGGACTTATAAAACAATCTGTGTTTGTTTGGAAATTTAGCTAGCTTTCTTTATTAAAGGCAATCTGGCATTTTGACGTATGGTCAAAATGAATGACATTGACTTACAAACATCATGTTTTTGGCTGAAAGTATTCACTTAACTTAATTCACACAATTCATGATGAGTTTCAGTAGCCAGGAAAATGCATTTTCCAGCCAACGCACTATTTGCTGAAAATAATTCACCGAGTCCTAGTCATTGACGTTTTTCCTCACAGAGAACTCACGTGCATGGAGTTTAACAGAAACGGCTGGGCCTCTGTTCTTCTGCAGCAGAGGTTGTGGACTGTAGGGTGCTGGAGTATTTATCCCACCCCGTTTTATTTAATCTTGTTAGTTTTCTCAGACCAGCCCCCGAGTGTGTATGTGCTTCTTTAGAGCTGGCTCTGGCAGGTGACTGAAATAGATGCGAAACTGAAGGTACCGGCATCAATGTTCTTGGCACATTCAAGCCAGACAAAAATAAGCACAGCAGGAATCAGCTATAGCCAAAGGACTCATCCCCCCCAACCCCCACTACTAGAAAGGGGGTGGATTTTAATTGATGTACCAGGCTTCTTGTTGTTGTTGTGTAGATGATTTGGTCAAAACTTCCATCAGTCTTTTGTTGGATTGATTAATGGTCAGGTGGTTCTCTCTTGATGCTCTCCCCACAAGCTTTCTCCCGCGAAGGCAATGATGTTTCAGAGCCATTGAAGGTAGTGAGATCTTAATTGTAACTATTATACAAGGCCTTCAGAGCGTGTTGCTGTCTTGCTGCATTTGGAAGCAGCCATTTAGATTTTCTGCCATTGGGATCCAAATTAAACGCTGAAGTAGATGCCTCGGAGGTAAGTGGCAGGAGACGGGCTGGAGACAGCGTTATTACAGCCATAGTTTACCCATGACATATCCTGCTGTTGGTAATAACCTTTCCAGAGTTGTACAGTAACATGCGGTTGATTACAGCTGGCATGCTATGACAACTGGTCATCTAGAGATGCAAAGGTCAAAATAATGTTACTTTCTTGGCATTCTGTAGCTTTCCTCATAGTCACAGACCTCCATATAATACTACATTACTCCTGCTGCACACGGCCAGGGCGAAAGCTAGTGTTACCACACAGAGACGGCACAAATACCGGACAGCACAAGGACAAAAATCCCATCTCTTCCATTCTGTTTCCCAGGGCCAGCTTATTTGTAGGAGGGCCAACCCATCAAAGCAAAGGCAGATGATCTTCTTGTGGGGATAACATCCTTTTTAACTAATGACTCGGCTGTCAACAAGTATGTTGACAGCCAGATCTGTACCTCAGCAATTTGAATGGGCCTATTCAGATTTACATTACCCTACGAGTTAGTGTGCATATCAATTGAACACAATGGGGGATTCGTGAGCTTTCTTTTAAAAAAAAAAAAAATCATCAAAATAGCAATCCTTGGCTTCTAGCTGATAATAACGTCACTGTCCTGCTGCTTCATCTTTATGGAATTTTTTAAATTGAGGTTTGCGCTTGGATGTTCTACATGTGATTGTACAGAGCATTTAAGGGAGAGAGACAGAAAAAGAATATACACAGAGGAAAAGGAACCCAAGCAAACTGCAATTTTGTTGGCATGTTGTGGGGGTAAGCATGTCACCAGCTGACATGTGTACATGAATCATATAATTGCTACATAGCCAGCACCTGTGATAGCTATTCCAGTTGGAAACAGAAGATTTCCAAATTAAAACTAACTTGGCTTGTCACACTGTTGCCATGTTAAATAGAACATAAACGTCATATACTGTACATGCTGTTTTGTTTCTCATCCATATGTTCTTACAACTTGCCAAACAAACTTTATAGCTGCTTTTTCCTTCCAGTTTTCTCCAGTTGTGGAGAGTCCCAAGATATACTTTTGTTACAGTTAAGCAGGAAATTGTGATTCTCGATTAAAGAACCTTTGTTTGGCAAGTGAGTAAGAGCCAATTGTTTGCTTGACCAAAGACCAGCGGTAATGGGAGTAATATGAACCAATCAGATTATATGTGTAAATTATTCTATGTAGCCTATTGACTACTGAAAACGATTATTAGTCGTGTCTGATGAACCAACCAGAAGGTAGAAGCAAAATTCCTTCCAATTTCTTCATCCTCAGCAGTAGCTTGCTGGTTTCTTTTTTCTGAACTTCAGTCATTGTGTCCTGTGCAGTGCGTATTCCTCTTTATTACTCCATGGCTATTGTGCAGCATTTTCCAACCACGGAATTCCTGCGACTTCTCAGAATGTTCGTAACAACGCACACACCGGCTTCGTGTTGTGTTGAATGCACATCAGACTGCTTATTGCTCCTCCTGGGGGGAAGAAACCGCAGAGGGCGCCTGGCTCTTGTCAGACACTGGTACGATTCGGGGTGCCCCGTTGGGTGGCCTTGGCACAGCTGGAAGAGGCTGAAATGCTAGCATGACAGTTAATGCTGCATTGTAAGGCCTCTGGGTTTGTAACTCAAACCCTCTGGGGACCATGTGTCTGCGGCACCAGCTGTCATCCTCTTTCTAATAGGTCAGTGTCACCCAATGTCTACTCCCCAGAAACACACACCCTTCACCTATTCTCTCCCCGTCACCCGCCCAGCTGGCACGGCAGAGCAATCCAGGGCAGTGAGGAGGGAACTCTGGGAACAAGTGAATGGTTTTGGAAGAGGTCCCAGATGTGTTTGAACCTGCCCCAATAGCCAACCATCACCAAAATCACAATAAGCTGCTTTCTCCATACACTCTGTGTATTATCTTCTGAGTTGTGCGCCTTGCATGCATTAGTCCACACTTCAGTCCTATTCTTGCTTGGGTTTGGCTTCTAGCTGGCCGGCTACTCCCTGGTGTACAATGAGGGTGAAGGCAAGAAAGGCTATAAAAGTATGCTGCTCCATCTGGCTCTACTGGAAAGAAGAACCAAATGAACGATGACAAACCATGCAGGGAAACAAACACTGTTTTCAGCTCCGTAGCTGGTGTTGGTGAGAGGTAAGAAAGGAGGAGGGCCAGGGTAGAGGCCTTTGGCAGCCTTCTATTTTATTTTTTTCTGTCCTTCCAGATTTTCCTTAGCTTACAAATAAAAAGTCATAACCATGGTGTGATGCCTGTGTCTGACAGCTTAGGGTACGTCTAAACTACTTTCTATTTTTGAAAGAGGATATGCAAATTCCATGGGATCTCACTTCCGATCTCACTTTTAAAAGCGGATCTTTCGAAAGTGAAAGTAGTCTGAACGTGGTTTTTCCGGGAAAAAAACCGTGTAAACCTCATTTTTTAAGGAAGAGCAGGTTTTTTTCGAAAAAGGGTTTTTTCCCAACCCCCCACCCCTCCAAGACTGCTTTCACTTTCAAAAGATCCGCTTTCAAAAGTGAGATCGGAAGAAGATTTGCAGATTCCCGTGGAATTTGCATATCCTCTTTCGAAAACAGAACATAGTCCAGACACAGCCTTAAAGAGCACCTTTCCTGAGCATGTTAGCAGTTGCTTTCAGTGACTTTTTTTACCCTTTTCCGTACGACTCACGATTACACAGAGCCATTTTACAGCACTTCTCTGATTCCAATCTCTGGGCTAAGTCACAGGGATAGCCACAGGCATAGTCCTTACTGTATCAGAAGGCCCACCGTGCATGCAGAAAGCTTCACATTTGCGCCAAATATTTGCAACGGGGCAGTTTTGAAATACACAACCAGCTAGTGTGAGCAAATGTGACTTCCACTGATATCAGTGGCATGAGGCTGTCACAACATTGACCTGAGTGTGGTTCCCCATCATGAATGGTCAACAGCTTGCAGTTTTCACAGAGCTATCGTAAATTACGCCCCCCCCGCTAATCTCCACTTCCAAGACTCAAAACCAGGATGCAGAGGAAATCGTCTTCCCTTGTTTTGTTGAGCACCGATTTTTATCTGATTTCAATTTCTTTGCCACGAGGGGTTCAAATTAGAGACTGCCTGACCCTTCAGTGCGTATGAATAGAACATTTCAACCCTACAAGAATGAGTCGTCCTGTGGCACCTTGGAGACTAACAAAACATAGAAGGAACCCTACGAAGGTCATTAACCCAGGTTAAATGGCTAAAAATAAATAGGAGCTTGCCCCCGTTTTCATGGAGGATCGCTGTTCAGCCTGGTGTTCTCTGAGGGTCTCCGTAGCCAGGTCTTTAGGAAAGTAAGAGATCTTTTTGTTCTGGTTGCTTGTGGAAGACTGCAAGCCATTCTGTTTTGTGTCTGCTGTTCTGCTCACGAGGCACAAAACTCGGTGTGGCTGCTCTGTTAAGGGTGCCCCATTCAAACTGGAGGTGCAATTCACTTCCCAGTAACTTTATGTAGCCGCGCAATTTTTACTACATTATTTAGGGACAGATCCTGGCGCTCAGCCCCCCCCGGCTTTGGAGTGCTGAAAGCCAGTTAATACAGCTATCTGTGGATTTGCCTGGAGGCATAGGTCCAGTGTAGACAAGAATATACCTCTGCCCCTTCCTGGCTGCAGGACGAGGGGGTGTGACCATAGCCCTGCTGAATACTACTGATCCAGCAGCTCTGGCTTTTAAGTGGCTCTTCCTCTGTGAGGCATATCATTTAGAGACACCCCGAGGATGCTCTAAGCTTTGCTGTGGCCTGTGTTGGCCCCTTAAAACCATCTCTCTTACCTCTTTCCCCCTTCCCTCCCAGAGTTCTGGCCTGTTAGCAGGAAACCAAGTATGGCTACATGACAACGGAAGTGTGAGGGTTTGTCAGAGCTACACCAGGAAGCTGGCCTCAACTAACCTTCCACTTGTAGTTGAAATGGCTGCTGTTTACTTGCGAAGCACAAGCCTTTTTGCATTTAACTGTCTTTTCCCCCCTTTTGTGAAAGGAACAAGAAGGGCAGGGACTTGCCCGGATTAACAATGTTTGCATTTATTTAGCTGGCCCCGGCTAGGCCCTGCAGCCACGAGATGGACGCCCACCCAGTCAAGGACCTCACCTTGTGAGACCAGACGCGCTCAATACATTCTTGGGTGGATGGGTAGGTTCACTTACCTGCCCCATCCTGCTCAGAACACACCATGCCCTACTAGCCTCTATCACACCAGGCCTCCCTGTGGCATCATCTAACCCACCAGCAGACCCATGAGGACGTTGTGCATTTTGGCTCAGCTCCTCAAAGACATGTGCAACTCTCATTGCAATTAACAGGAGTTAGATCATTAAATACCTCGAGGAGCTCAGCCTTTGTAACCGGTGGCTTGTTCGTGATTGTTTTGTCCCGCGGTTTGGCTGGATTGACAGGGTAATAGCAGCACATCAGCTAACTGTGAGAGCTGCTGGTTTGCTTTTGCTTGTTAAGAGTCTCGCAGTTATGGCATGTTCCAGAATGCAGCTAAAATTGCCTGAGCTGTGATTCCTTCCACCCCGACTCCAATTTTATTCTCCCCCTGCTATCCCTGTAGTTTTCATGGGGAAGGATTTTGCTTTGTGCCTTGCAACAAGACATTCACAATCTCTCTAACACAATTTGTCCCTGCACAGCCTTGATGGCGATCAGGGCAGGCAGAGAAAATCTGCAGTCAGCCTATAGACAGTAGGGCTTCATTAAACTGCTGAAACCTTGGTGAGTGTCCAGCGAACTGTCACTTCAATTACCCATCGCTCACGTCTGCAACATGTCCACATAAAGCACGCGGAAGAAAGTGGTATCTATAAATTGCTTCCCCCTCAGCGCAGGTGGGTGGGCCGGGGAGAGAAATGATCTTTAACATGCAGCCCAGCAGAAAGTTACAAGGAGCAAGTGGGAAAACTGGGTCTCTGAGTCACAGTACCTCCCAGGGCCGTGCCTGGGGAATTCAGCTTACCCACCGTCGGCTGTGATTTTAGATGCATCCCTACCCAACGTAAACATCATATAATTCTCTATATTCTACCCCTATTCCTGGCAAAGTACATACCCCAGGTGCGGAGTGCGGACCAGATTTTCCAAAGAGGATGGCTGAAGTTAGGTGCCTAAATAAGTGGCCTCGTTTTCAAAGGTGCAGAGCAGTCAGCAGCACTCACTAAATTCAGTCACAGTTGAAAATCAGGCTACATATTCAGGAACCTAGTGGATTTAGGAACCAAACTTTAGAGGAAAAGTTTCAAAAAGTGGGTGCATCCGTCCATTTACCACCTTTCACATTTCAATCTGTTTTGTTGAAGACTCACCCCCTCCTTTTCTTTAAGTGTGATTACGATTTTTGGGCTGGAAAGAGACATTTATTATTTCATTTCCCTATACAGCAGTGTTTCTTAAACTGTGTTCCGTGGCACACCGGTGTGCCGCGGAGAACAACAGAATTCAAAATGGCCACCCTTAAAGGGGCAGGTGACAATTTTTTTCCTCAATAACTTTCCCCCTGACCCTTTTCCCCCCCACCCTTTTTTTTTTTGCTCACCAAAAAATCCTTGGTGTTCCTCATAAAAAAAAGTATTGTTTGGTGTTCCTCAGTCTTAAAAAGTTTAAGAAACACTGCTGTACAGCAAAAAGGCAGATGACATTTTTCAGACCCTGGGGAAGCAAAATTCCTTTCAGTCTAGGAGAAGCATGAACATTTCAGCTCCAAAGCTTTCTGGTTTGGAATGTTCTGAGCACGTTACAATATAAACTAATCTCTAGCCATGACTAGAGCATTTACAGAGGCTGACTGCTCCGTCTTTCTCATCTGCATGCATGCGCGTGCACACTGCTACATGCACACACTTCAGTTATCTTATCTGCTGCGCCTCCAAAATGCTTTTTTGCATTAGAAATATTCTGATAATTGGAAAACACTTAGAAGCTTTGAATTTCTCATGGCTACGTGCCCCAAATTTCAGACATCAAGGACTACATTTGCGAACTTCCGACTTCCATTTCACATACTGCAGATTAGGCGGATGCTGTTGTCATGTTGCACCTCAGTTAAAATTGGATTGCCCTGTGTCATCATGAGAACCACTCTGCTGACGCTAGAGGTCAGCACACAGTAACAGTCACGATGCCACTGTCCAAGTGGTTGACAAAACATGGGACTGTGCCTTAAAGGAAAGGGCTAGAAACAAAACTAAGGAACAGAGGCTTAAAAATGGGGGAGAAAACCTGGTAAGTCTTCAACTATATTAAAGGCTGTCTTAAGGAGGATGGTGATCAATCGTGTTCCCTGTCCACTAGGGGTAGGTCTAGTCTAACAGGCTTAATCTGCAGTATGAAAGGTGCAGGTGAGATATTAGAAAAAACTTGCTAACTATCAGGATGGTTAAGCACTGGACTAGGTTGTGGAATCCCCATTTCTGGAGGTTTTTAACAACACTTTGGACAAACACCCACCAGGGATTGTCTAGATTAACTTGGTCCTGCCTCTGTGCTCAGGGAAGGAAAGTCCCTTCCAGTCCTATCTTTGTGTAATTCCATTAAAACTATGTTGGATTCATTGAATTAACATAAATGGCATTTTTATCCCTAATATAAGAATGGCCAGACTGGCTCAGACCAAAGGTCCATCCAGCCCAGGGTCCTGTCTGCTGACAGCGGCCAATGCCAGATGCCCCAGAGGGAGTGAACAGAACAAGGAATCTTCATCCCTTCAATGTTGTGATTCAACCGTATCAGTGTCTGTATGCCGCAAGAAGAAAGGATCCCATGGCACAAGATTTGCATGGGACAAAAAAAGACGGGTATGAAATGAAAGGTGTCTCCTGCACCCAGACTGTTGAGAGAGAGAGAGCACTTGGCTTGGGTGGGTGGGAGGGAAGACTACTGACTCCTCAGTAAATGGGAAGTGGAAGAGACCGTACCAACATCTCAAGGGTAACATTTTCACTAGGATACATTGATTCAACAATGCATCAACTGTAAGTGAGGTCTTGTTCAACATCAGGCACACCAGTAAATGCCACCTTTATGAAGCACTGACCTTTTCTTATGACAACATTCACTGTGAAAGATCTCACCATCTGCATACACTTAATTCTGCTGTGTCCCTCGACAAGCAGTTTGGGAGTCTCAACTCACTGCACCGGCAGTTATGCCCTTGGAGAATCTGGAATGGTCTTTGCATGCATGAATCTACAGCAGGCCATTTGTTTCCTCACACGGGCACCATAAGAATAAAAATGGCAGCAGGTTGTGGGACATCAGCCTGGAAGCATCACGACCAAGATAGAAGACAGGCTGAAGGTGTTCCCCGTGCTGCTGCAAAGCCAACCTGTGCTCCGTGCAAGACACAGAAGTAGAATGCTGCTTGTGGCCAAGTGCAACATCTTACAGCACCCAGTGGTTACCTCCTGCAGTCAAAACATGGGGTTCTCTTGAGCACATATTTGCCTGTCTGAATTGGTGGTCAGGAGAAGCCACCAAGTTAACTAGTACTTTGAGGTGTGGAATTGTTTGGGATTTCTCAGGGCCAGATTCTAATACCCTTCACATGGATTGGTGCTTTATTCTGCAAGCAGCTATCCTGGCTTCAGCGGCATTACTCCTAAAATAAAGCACTACTCGCTGTGAGTAAAGCATACCAGAATGTGGCCCATAATCAATAATTGTGCAGCCAACACTTTTTGGTCTTCAAACAAGGCAAGCACAGAACAATGGAGATGTCACCCACCCACTCCAGAGCCGCCTTCCCTCACTGAAGTTAGTAGGAGTTTTACCACAGATTTGCATGGAAGCAGGAGCAGGCCTCGATAGATCAATAGACAGAGGCTCTGTGAAAATTAGCATCCGAGTCGCTTCATGTTCAGTACTCCGTGTGCCCCGAGGCACTTATTTTTGTGGTTGATCTTTCTGTTCTATTTTGTTGATTTTTCTCAATTACATATTCTGTCTCTGGGATAATTAGACTCTTGCTCTCTATTTAAAGAAAACAAAGAATTTCAAGGTGAGTTGGAGGAGTTTGGTATGGCTATACACCAGCAAGCCACACAAATAAAGAAGGACCCTCAGATTGGGAAAGTAATGTAAATGTGTCTTCCCAGTTAAATATTCTGAGGGACCATTCAGTGCCTATTGGAAACTGGAGGTCTCTGATGACAACTGTGGAAGAGTTCAGAGTATCTAAAGATTCTTTTTTAGATATCTTGATTCTCACTGGTCCACAAACGGCTGCTAGGGAAACCCAAGGTGGACTTGTTTTACTCTTTGCGATATTACCAACAGATTTTAACATCAAAAGAACCAAATAAACCAAAAAAAAGATGGATATCACAGTGATAAAAAGGTACAACATATGAAATACTGTACTCACATAATCTTCATGTCATAGCTAGTTTATGCAGTAGAAACCCACTCCACCTCTATAGTAACCTGCTGAAAAGCAGGTTCGATTAATCTCATCCCTGCCCCAAGACAATGTACACCTGAGCTTGGTTTCCCAGACCCTCCCAGTCAGCCATAGCTACATAATTTTGTGCTTAAGTAATTCATCTAGGGTTCGTTTCCTTGGCCCTGCGCTTGTACTGAAGTAAGCACGGGAGAGAAAAATGAAGAGCAAGATGAATTGTACAGTACATACAGTATCTTCTAAATCTTAATCAGTTGTTTATTGGTTGGCAAACAAGTTTCACTTTTACAACAAATATTAGTAATGAGGTCATTCAACTTTGAGACCATACAAAATGGATCATAAATTAAAAAAAATTATAATCTGTGCTGCTAATTTACCTCCGGAAAGCCTATATTACTACTTCAAATCCTGTCAAATAAATAAATTTCCTGTCAGGAAAATAATGAACAGAGGACTTTTTTCAATCACTTCAAGAGTTGGTTTTCAATTCTTGCTATAAGACAGTCAAATTTCTTTTTAAACCACTGCAGTACAAGTGCCTAGATTGGGAACCAGACTGAGGCCTGAAGACTCTTAACTCCTACAGGGATATTGTTTTCACATGCAGAAGCCCAACTATAACTATGAGAGATCTCTTGGCTTCTAGTACTGTGCCTATTACCTGGGTGAGGGACGGCTTGCCAAATATGCTTCAAATTAGTATTAATAATATCAGTTGTGCACTGTAAACACAAAGTTTGTCCTGCTCTAATCTGCAAAATTTCTGTTGGCAATACACCGACTGAAGAAAGAGAGAGTGAAAAAAAGAAAATTCCGTTGGTCAAAAAGAATTTGTGGTCATATTATTAGAAAATGAGCCTTAGAAAGTGACTTTTTTTGTGTTTGCTTTCTGTTTGTTTTTATGCCCGGTGATTTTTTTAAAAAGAAAATAATGGCAAAAAAAGATTTATGAAAAATCTTGCTCCTACTGGTAGACAAATTTGCAAGACCAGCACAACAAAAAAAGTTCTTTTTTTTCCACTACATTAACAGGGACGCAAGTTCTGGAGGAACAAAAAGCAGACTATATGTGCAATGCTAGTATCTGTACATTACATAGAAATTGTTCAATTTTTCTCTGCCATTAGTTTGTTTTATCATCAGTTAATACAGCAAAACATAAAATATGCGCGTAGCATATATAATTCTAGAATTCCCTTCCATTTCATTAGATTTTGTTTTGTTTGCTCCCGCAGCAATGTGCGCTGCAGTTAAATCAAGTTGTGAGTGACCAAAAACCATTATGTGATACAGATTCATAATAAACAGTTTTGCTATTTTTTGTTGTTGTTTGTTCTTTGTGCAGCACTCCCAACGAGATGCATCATCGCTACTAGTTTCAAATGCACGTGTTGGCCTTTTTTTTTTTTGTTTGTGTTTTTAAATCAGGTCCTCAGTAATAATAGCAACAGAGCATCAAGGATGTTTAAACAAACACAGCATAATTCGAGAAGGCCACGAAGTGTGCCATTATCTAGTGTATCTCTTTCATTAACATAATGAAGTCTGTCTGAGAGAGGGAGGAGAGGAAAGGGGTGGAATTTCATCATTTATTATGCTCCCCCCGGCGGCCTAAAAATTCCAGTTAAAAAAAAAAGTCTGACCGTTTGTGTTTTTAGAACAGCACGAAGATTTAGGAGTACGCACAATATTACCACTGCTTGTATTAACTCAGAACAGTAAACCAAGTGTTAGGGAGGAAAGGGAGGGGACATTGTTTTAATTTTTTGCTTAATCTTCTATAGACTCGTAACCAAATGAGCAGGTCCTTTGGAACTCTCTTCAGGGGAAGTCCCGTCTTTGCTCGGTGGGACTATAAAACCATCACTGCTGCCTCGCCCTAGCTGGTAGTAAGTGTGTAGCTGATGAACGTGATTTCTGGAGCCTAGATTTGGCATGCTTTTGTAGTACACGTCGTCGGCATCACCACTTTTGGCCGCGGGTGGGTCGGTCTGGGTGCTGGTGGTAACGCTTTCTGTGACAGGCATGCCCGCGAGCACAGGCATACTGGTATACAGAGAATCCCTGTTGGGCGACTGGTGGTCTTCTGTGTGCTCGTTGGTTAGCAAGGGGAAAAAGCTCTCACTGTTGTCTTGCGGGATCCGTCTCCTGGTGTAGTGGTGCGGCTGGTGGTTCTCGGCAGAATAAACCCTCGGCGGCAGCAAGGGGGCATCGGACTCTTCGTGGATGAGTTCCAGGCCCAGGCTCTCCTCGTGGTTGAAGGAGGTGGCATCGTCAAGCACGATGGCGTCGTCTTCGGTCGCGCTGCCGATGTTGTTGACGAGTTTGTTCACCAGGTTCCTGTTCTGTTCACTGGCGCGTTCGTGGTTATTCAGATAGGAAGGGATGTAGTTGGACGTGAGTTCCTTCAGGATCTTTTTCTCTAGGGCAGTCTCATTGTGGTTATTATACCCACGGTCAATGATTTGCACACAGTTGCTCAGGTACTCGCCGCTGGCGATGCTGTAGCTGTTGCCGTGGTTACCATTCAGTGGTAGAGTATCCATGACACTTGTATCCCTGGCATTGTTCAGAAGCCCCTCTGAAAAACATCACACAAGAGAGGGTGACTTGGGCAAAACAGGACATTCCCGCAGGACTTGCGCAATCATCACACTTTCTTTAGCAGTGCTGCACTGTGTGGCTATGTTAACGCAGCAGCTGAGTAAAAATAGAGATCAAACAAAATTTTAAAAAATGAAAAAAAATAGATTGGGTTTGATAACAGCAGCATCATGAAATAAACCAAAAGGCTCAATCGTATTTTACATGGGAACAAGAGCTCTAGCTTATCTGATTAAGGTTTTTCCACTGAAAATGATGGTATCAGGGTTTGCACTTGATTTGACAGTAGCTAATAAGAAGGTCCAGACCCTCTCCAAATAGCTCCTGTTTATACCACACATAACTGTTCCCAACTGCTCTATCAGCTTGTTTTGTATGTTCCTTAGAACTGTGAAGTCTACGGGGGAGATGTTCAGCTGGTATAAACTGTCCTAGCACCACTGATTTCAATGGAAAGATGACAATTTATATAAGTGGAGAACCTGTATTTGCAACGTAGCTATCCCATTCCCAAAGCATGGTTTAGTAAACTGATTACATATGTGAGATCATGGGGGAAAAAAATTCTTATTTCCCTTTCACCTATGTGGCTGTCCTTGACTCAGTGGGATAGTTGGATGGATATAATTTTTGATCCATGGTGACTAGAATCATAGAACGGGAAGGGACCTCGAGAGGTCATCAAGTCTAGTCCCCTGCCCTCTCTAGCTTGTGAATCTGTGATTTTTAAAATCATTTTCTGTGTTGGAGACATATTTAGAAAAAAATATAGACATCTCACCCCTTCTGTTACAAGGGGCATGACCAAAATTATTTTCATGACTCTGTCCTATGAACTTTGTATCGTACTCATATGCCAGTGATGAGAGTTTTTATTACTAAGCTCCATATACTAGATTCTTTCCTAGCTGCATCTGGGTTTCAATTTTCCATTAGATAGCTACGTTCGATAGCTGGGACAGTACCTGTTGTAAGGGTTGTGGGCTCTCCAGATTTGATGGGATGCATTTTCATCATGGCCGCTTGGGTATTAGTCACATAACACCCATGTGCATGAGTCAGCCAGTTATACCCTGGCCTGCCATTTTGAAATCATATCCTAATGGTAGCACTTCTGACCTACCTCAGGAAGAAACACTGACATAATGGCAGACACGACGCTGGTGCTTCTGGGAATGAGTAGGTTTTATTGAAACTATTTAATTAACTGTATACGTTTTCCATAAACCGACTGCCAATGTGAATCACATCTGGGGCTTAAATCTTCACTCACTCACACCAGGGTAGATGAAGAATAAACTGCTTTGAAGCCAGGGCAGCAAATCCAGTGTAAGCGAGAGAAGAGTCAGGTCTTGGCATGTTAAGCTATCATGCTAATGTCAACTGTAACCATTAGAATGAACACCCAACATGAGAATCTTTCCATATTTTTTCTCAGCGCATTCAGTTTCTGCTAAAACACTGAACCAATAGGGGTGGATTAGAGCAGTTCTGTGTTAACAACAAAGATTAATGATTATTCACTTCAGCAAGGAAAATCCTTAATACACTGCTAATGTACCTTCTGAAAATACAGGATTCAGTCTATGTCTGTGATGCACTACCATCAGAATATCTATCTAAGACGAGAAAGCGCTACTGAAGACTTTGGTCTTTCTTTGAGTGAAATATCCCAAATCTCTCACTCCTGTTTTAGATTTCTGGTGCCCATTGTAGATTGTGGTATCATGTATTTCCAAAACCAACAAGGAAAGTTATGCCTAAAATAAACTACCCATCACAGACATAGAACAAAGCCATTTATTTTCATGGTCGAAGGTCTCCATAAATGATTCAGAACGTTTAAGGAAAATAAAAAGCAAGTATTTGTAAAGGACTGTATGTAATGAGTGATTGTTACTACAGTGTCTGCTCAATGGTCATGGCTGAGTAATTTATGCATTGAGACATTGCTTGTTATTTCTGCTGCCAATGCATAGAATTGGAAACGGGAAGATTCTGTAGGAAAATAAAGTCGATGCAATTGCATTTGACACAGAGTAAGTTTCATAATGAAATACGCCATATAAAATGATAAAAGGTTTATGACTTTGCAAATCAAAATGTTCAATTTAAAAACAACGCAACACACACACACACAGTTACATGAGACTCAGAACCTATGTTGCGTAAAAGACACAAAAAAAGAAACAGACAATAAAATAATCTAATCTGTATCAATATATATATATAGCTATATATATTAATCCATATGGCTTTTATTCTTTGGTTTTCAGAATTTTGCGAGATGAACTGTTTTTAATAACTACATCATCTATATGTGATGCAATAAAAGTGAACTAAAAAAAATTACATTTGATATGCAATGTTTAGCTTTACTCCCATACTTGTCTCTCTGTAGGGCTCTAAACGACAGCATGAAGAAAAGGAAAGAAAAAACAACAAGTAAGCTTACAGTGACAATAGGAGAAACATGAGTAAAAAGCAAATTGATGATATGCAGAAAAAAGAGTTAACAGAAATAATTTCCACTGCCCAGAATACATGAATCTCTTACATGGTTTATTTCAGGTTAAAATATCGACATTTTAGACAGAAACAAAGTTTTAAGCACAATAATAAACACGTTACTTTTAAAAATGATTTATTTAAAAACTTTTCCCATACCAGTTTACATTTCCAAATGTTTTATTCTTGGTTTTTGTTGCACTCTTTTAAAATATAAAGTTTAAATTGGCAACCCCCACTCAGAAAGATAGACACCTTTAATGTCATTAGAATGAATGTATTTACTTACTGTTAGTTATCACCCCAGCAGTTGAAACTGAAACCCATTTCCTTGCTCAAATGTTGTGTCTTCCATCTTTTGCACACATCGTTTTGTTACTATGGGAATTTGCTCACCGAGGGGCACTGGCATTTTCAAACTTTTGCAATGAAGCATTTATTTGTTGAGTTTGTTTTTGAACCAAACACTCCAAAGATGAGGATGAAGTGTTAACGTCCAGTTTCCTGGTTTGTGGCACATCTCACTTACGTTATCTCATTCACAAAAGTGGTTGTAAAACACCCATCTTTGATACAAGACTCAAACTGATTCTTCAGCCTATCCAGTGAAAGCCTGTGTCAGGGCCAAATTATGGCAACCTGTATGCTTCAGCAACTCCCCCCCAGATTCTCAATTACTACCTTATGGGTGAATCCATCCCATGGAAGGAGTAGAGAGTTTCACCTTTGACTTCTAAGGCCTTCTCTGAAGGGTCTTTCCCTTGGTTTCAATGAGCTTTGGATCCTAATGGCAAACATCTGTTCTGAGACAGTGCAGAGTGCAGGCTGGGACCCTTAGAACATGTACTCTACAAATGCGCTATACCCAGCTCCCCCTAAGTCAAAAACTCATGAAAGCAGATTCCCGCCATCAGGGCTCAACTCTGCTTTTGTGGGGGGAAGCTGCTGCAGAGATCCCCTGCCTAGAAACAGGAGATCCAAAGAGATTATCTTGATTATGTTTTAGTGGCATTTGGCTAGAATGTATTAGCTAATGCATTATAAAAGACTAGCGCGGAGAAGGTGGTGTCAACTGGAAGTGTGCTAGCATACACTGGAACACAGAACTTGCTACACTGCATCGGACATGGGATCCATTCAGCCCAATACTCTGTCTCTGACGCTGGCCAACACCGGACATTAGAGAGAGGTGCAAGTAACCACTGCCTTGTCTACATTAGAGTTTGAGACCAAGTTAATTAGAAGATGCTGTCTACCATGCTGCAAGCATTTAATCCTAGTCACGAGAAACTCAAATATGGTGACACTCTGTAGTGCGTGGAAAGCACTCAGAAGTCATGTTGATGTGGAACTGAATGGATATTTACCAAATGTGCTATCGACTCAATAGATTATCACTATGGCTGTTAGTTTGGTTATTGGGTCAGTATGCATGAATGCCAGGTATTCAAAAGGCCTTTCATGGACATCTATATTTACTAACTTGAGGCTGCAATATAGACTCCTCTAAAATTCACAGAGACATTCCGTCAAAGACTACGAAGAAATTCCTGCCCAGAGACAAGCACGTAGTTTTGAAGGCAATATCTATAACATTTCTTACTTCCCATGATACCCTGATTATCATCAATAAACGGGTCACCTCCCAGAAATAGTGACTCCACTTCTGCTACCACTGACATTAATGGCAAAAATATATCAATACTGGCTGAATTCTCTTTCATTTCTAGTGACTGAACCAACACTTATAACTTCTCTAGCTCCAGGTTTCCTCCCTTATATTAAGTAGTACCTTAAAATCCATGGGACTATTTGTGGAATGAGGAATTTGTGGAATCACTGCAAATAACAGAAGCAGCAGTTGGGCCTTCAAATGAGATGAACATGATTTTTTTTTAACGTAATGCACTTTTGAGCAGAAACGTTTTGCTCTATTTTAGCCTTGTACACATTTCTAGAGTTGAGACACACAGCCATGAAAATTGGGGATTGCAATCAAGGCAAATGCTGACTCAACATTACCTGTTGCCATCCAGACAGTACCTCTATAAGCCAATTTAAAACTTCCCCTTGCTAATTTTGAAAGCAGTGGTAAAATGATGTTAATCTTAAAAAGCATAACATCTTTTAACAGTAACAACTTTAACACTTTATCACTCTCCAGCAAGAAAATAAACTGATGTACCTAAACTATACAGATTATCAAAACTTGTTTCAACCCTTATACAGCAAACTCTAAATTTAACAAGAATTAATGTAATCTAATGTATTGTGCAAAGTTAGTACGGTTCAAGATATTTATGAACAGAAATGGTCAAATGCATATGCTTTCCCCTTTGTGATTTGAATTAAAAGACCCAAGTGGTATTCAGTATATAATTCTACCATAAACTATTGCATATTACAACATATCTTTACTGCTTGTGCTATTGCCATTATTTATTGACTTTCTTAGGCGACCCCTTACTGTAAAGGGATACCTTAAATAGAAGAGGAGCAAATAAAGAAAGCTGACATTTTGGAAAGTATTTATGTTTGAAAAAAGAGTTTTACTCTCCAATAATTCTGTTGTCTCTGGGGAAAAAATAGGATAAAAAAAACTGATCAAACTTAACAGACAGAACCTGATGAAGCATTCAAATACCAGATTTATTCCACAAAAGATTTGTGAATAGACCTATCTATAACGAAAAGCATTTTGACATTTATTTACAAACATGGCCGACTCATGCAACCCGAGCAAATACAGAAGACTAAAATATAGGTCACAAGAGAGTGATTTTGGCAGAAAAATCTTATACATTAAGTTCAGTTGACTCTTTGCAGCTATTTGATTCCGATTTACTAGACCAAGGCTACAAGAAGAGTTTCTAGTTTGCTGCAGCTTTTATTTGGTCTCATTAGAGCACATGTAGCTTACATATATGAGAATACATTTATTGCCCCACTCTAAAATCAGCTCTCTTTGGAACCAGTCCAGATTTTTGGTTCCCTATGTCTGATAGCTCAAGGGTGTTTTTTTTTTTTAATGTATAACCTATGACAGACCCACTGATGAGCTACTGACCATTTATTTTTCGATATGCTATTCCACAAGCAATAGTAGCTTTGGAATCAAAGGCCATTTTGACCTCACTTACCTTGAAAGGTGCTCCTCTTTCTAAAATGAATGATTCATCAAAGAAACAAACTGACAACCAAGAGATACATGGATACAACGGACAAAACACACACGGACAACACAAACAATACAAAACCAAAAGGAATCAAAAACCACCACACATATTTGAATGGATCTGAGGAATAGCTATCAAACTGAAGTCAGCCGTTTGGCAAGGCTAGTGAGAAAAAGCCTAAGGAAAATGGAAAAGATGTACTGCGATGAGAGAAGATATTCTTTATACCCGGTTCCAAAAAACAAAGGGAGGGGGGAAAAAAAGAAGGGGGAAAAAAAAAAGAAAAAAATGGGCCTATAAAAGCCACATAACATGGGACTCTCACTAGAAAAATTAGAGAGAAACGCCTGCACACCTTGTGTGTTGTACATGCTGACGGAAGGGTTGTTATAGACCGCCGATTCCCCGAGCAATGTATTATAAGGGTTGTTAGTGCCATGAGGACGAAGCAGAGCATTGGTTATAAGATGATTAGCCATGGCTCCTGGAGCAGCCCGATAGAAAGACAGAGAAAAAAAAAAAAGGTCAATCAGGCAAATGTGGTATTAAAAAAAGGAAAAAAGAACATTCAGAATGACAACAGTTGAAACAGTCCTGATTACAAGCAGCCAGCTAATTAGACTTGAAAACTATATGCCACTAAAGCAGCACAGATGTTCCTGGCAATGCACAAAATCCAAGTGGATGTGAAAGAAAATGGATCAGAATGCTGATAAGCCACATTTATGGCGGTTTCCCTACTTGCTGGGAATGTAAGCCAGGATACACGCACACGCGCTACAAACAAACAAAAGGTGATAGTCTCCACAAAGGGGGAGGGGATCCTCTCTGGAATGCGCCAAATGAACCAAACAATAAAAAGTGACTCACACCAAAATACATTCAACTCTCAATACCAACTAGGGTTTATTTCTTGGTGGCTCAGAACATATGTAAAAATGGAAGGACCAAAAATGTTGCCCTCCTTAAGATTCTGGGCACTTATTAGAGAGCTCTTAATCCTGGAGTAGCAATCTACTTAAAAGGTAAGTACAATTCTACCCACTATGCTTGAAATCTGCCTGGTAACATCCTAATGTGCAGCAGCAGTGTGGCCTTACAAGCACGAACATCGTAATTCTTACAAGAGTTCCTGCAGATGGGACTTGTTCAGCCAATAGAGGTCTTGCTCTTCCAGGGCTTAATGTTTCCTTTGTAAATACAATTTGTCATGCACACCCTCCTCGGCTGTCATGTTGGAAAATGCAACCTACGGGAAGTGGAGGGGAACTCAGCCTGTTCTTTAGGCTAGACTCTGGGAGGCTCAGCTGCTGGGTTCATGCCTTTCGACATGTGACCAGAGACACCTACCTTGTTTTCTAAGAGCAGGAAGTTGGCAATGGCTTCTCTCCCCCACCTTAGCCAATTCATAGCAGGCCAGAAGTGTGGAAAGCTACTTTTGAAGCAGAGGTTTGGAACGATGGCAGTGGTTGGCAGGTCTGTGAGGGTGGAGAGCCCCGCTGGCAAGGTGGAGAATGGAGAACGGGTGGACCCAGGAGAAATACACATTGGTGGGAAGAGGCAGTGGAAAATCTCACATGGATCACAACGAAGACCAATCCTCAGACTAGGAGCGGGGAGAAGGGGCATTCCCTCGCTCACTGGCTGGAAGATTCAAGTGCATGCAATATTCTTTACTTTTTGTCCTGAGCCGTCCTGTTGCAGATCCCACTAGGTCAGCAGGCCCTGGGGTAAAAGGTGCTCCAGCAGGCAAGAGGGGGATGACAGGATAGTGGAGAAGAGATGTAGGGGTAAAAAGAGCAGAACGATTCCTCTGCTGTGACAACCTGCTGTGGATGTGCTGCTCCGGGTGTAGCTGGCGCCTCAAAAGGCAACAGCCCGCCGTCACTGCTTCCACCGCAGGCCAGGTCCGTTCTGAGGGGCTTAGCTCCTGGGTGGGCAACGCAAAGGACCCCCGGTCCCAACACCATGCAGGCATGAGGTGAGAGGGAAGAGGGCGTGGCATTTGGAGGAGAGGGGAAGCAGAACACGAGTGAATGCCGCAAGGAGAAAATGACAGAATACAAGGGGTTAGAAAGAATGTGCACGAGAGGGAGAGGATGGGGGCCATTTTGGCCCCAGCTCCTGCAGGCCTGGCACAGGAGGGCCTGTGTGTCATGTGGCACTACTGAGGTGCCCTGAGAGTTGGCTGCATGTCACTGCCTATGGTTATCTACTGACACCCCTGCTTGCAACTTCCCAGGGGCTTTTCCCATGGTCCAGTCTGTACAGCACAAAACAGGAAGAAGTCTGCCTTTCAGGGGGTGTGGCATTATCTCCTTTGCTGGCTGGGAAGCAGGGACACCCCTGGCTCCAGCCTTGCCTCTTTGGGCGCGTGTTGCCAGGAGGCAGCCGTCTGCATGTCCCTGTGGGTAGGGAATATAGTTATGAGGTGTAATCAGTGTGGGGCATGTTCCTTAGGCATCAGAGTGACAGCTAGGCACATCTATATATATTTCCTTCATGGGGGTTTAATGCTAGTGGCAGGGGCTAATTTGAGGAACCCGGAGACTCTCAGAGCACTTTTGGGGCAGTTTAGCTTTTCCTCAGATGCACCTCTCCTTCCCCAGAAGGGATCATCCCCTGATACCAAGGACCATCAGTCTCTGTGGACTGGCCTCTTTGCTGAGATTGCCTAGAACAACAACCAGCTGTAATGATGCTTGGACTAGATTGAACCCCACCCCGCGCATTTCTCATAGGATGCACAGCAGCTGGAAACAAGCTCAGGAGGCTACCATGTAAGGGGATCTCCTGAAAAAACAAACCTCACTGCACCACAACGTGAACTACTCGGAAAGAAATAGGTGGCGTACGTGAGGTTTGGCTGACTGTGTTTCACTGAAACGGACAACTTGAAAAACTCCATAGATGGGTCCGACTCTTCCAGTCTCACTCGTAAGGGATAACTTCTCCCTCTGGCAGTAAACCTCAATGAAATAAAAGAGGCCACTCAGTGAGAGAGGGGCAGAAAGTGGCCTCACACTTTTAAACTATGTAATCATATTATTATCTAGTAAAGTGCTTTTAGGCCTGTGGGTGAAAAGTGCTACATAAGAGACAGGAATTATTATTAATCACTCTCCACATCTCCAGTGACTGCAGGGTGGGGTGCCATGTGATCGATAATTAAAGCTTTAATTAAAATAAAACAACAACAACAACAACCACCTGAGCTGTCTTTTCCAAATAGAGGGTCAGTCATCATAAGAACCGCTGCCCCCCGGGCACCAGACACTCTTTTGAGTTATTATCCTGCCTTGTGCCACTTAAACATCTCCATGGCAACCAGCAGGAACACTGGATTAGGACTTCAGAGGAGGTATGAGCAGTGGGGGGGAGGTGAACACACCCCCCACCCTCCTGTTGGCATGAAAACGTCCTTGGTAATAAATAACGAGCAAAGCCAAATATAGAGCACATGTGAGCCGCACAGCAGGGTTGCTAAAAATATCAAAGATTTCTACAAGATTCCAGCTCCTCTGGAACAAGTGGCTGGGAAGAAAAGAGAGAGAGAGAGGAGAGTGTTATTTCCCCAAAGAAACAGCGTCCCAGACAAACTGGATCACTTAGCAACCGAGACTGCGTGAGATGTGATAGCAACAGAGTGGGGCTCGCAACGAGAGGGAAGTGTGTGGAATGGGGTGCTGGGCTGGAAAGAAAAGGTGCTTTGAAAGTTGTGAATGAAGGGCAGGGCGTGTGAGTTTCGAAGTAGAAGGAAGCCAGCCGTGTATGTGAACTGGCTGTTCGGATTCCATTTGGCCTTCCCTACTATGTGCTGTCTGACTTCTCCTTGGCTGGCTGCCCACTACCCTCAGCCACATGCATCAGCTCACAGTCGGTATTTTCTTATTTATTCACTTACAGCCAGCCCCTCAGTTCTGTTGCTTTCAGTGGAGCAATGCCAATTTACACACGCTGAGGATGTCCCCCCAATAGCTTCTTCGTGTCACTAGAATTTAGTTCTAGCCTTCCTTGCATAAGACTTCTCTCAACTCCATTTCTCATAGCATTGGTATATGGTGCATATTCGGCAAACACATCATTTACTTGCTTAGTTACACGTCACTGGCTGTCAGCGCCTGTGAGTGGAAATTCCCAGGGTTCTATTAATTGAAGAGATGCTATTGCTAGCATCTTAATTTTGCCTTCCAAAATATTGTTGCACACTACATGCATGTAAGCATGTAGCCATGGAGTCATAAAGAATCAAGGGTGTTGAATGGGGTCATCCCTCACACACGTTTTGGGGTGTGCACATTGAGATCCAATCAAAAACTGAGCCAGTAGCTAAAGACTAGGAACCAAAACATACAAAGATCAGAAATTATAGGTCAAAATTAAAAAACACACACACAAAGGAACAACAGCTCTCAGATATTTAATTCAACAACGCACAAGTCTGATCTAGGATTTGGTTTAATACACCATATAGCTAAAGGGGCAGCTGTGCCAATAACATCTAGATCCAGGCCAAGATTCCAACCATCTTCAAAGGTCATATATACTCGGTTCCAGGTTTATGGTGAGGGATTATCTTCAGTAGTTGTATGTCAATGGAGGTTATGAACAAGGACTTCCTCCGTGAGAATGGCTCTCTCCTACTCAACACCAGGGTTGGGAGAGTAATTTGTAGTAAATAATTTATTACACTAATTAAGCCACTTTTTCTGTTCATGCATTGTCAGCAAACACATCACAATTGTCTCAGATTTGTTATTCAGAATTACTTTGTTGGACACATCCAGTGACTTACTCTGGGTCTGTGAGAGAGTTCGATATTTGAAAGTTGAGCTTTTTGGGTTCGTCACGAGATTTGTTTTTGTTGCTTTATCGGATGAGCTTCACTTGTAAAGGTAGATTTGGAAACCCTTGCTCACCGGGAGCAGTCCTTTGTGTGGGGAATAGTCCCACGAGGTCAGTGGGATCACTTCAGAGGCAAGTATATTATTTAATGTGACTGACAGTCATCTGCATCTGGTCCTTAGAGTCAGGTTTCCTCAATGAAACGTCAACCCGATGAATCTGAAATCTGCAGCTCACAGTCATTCTCCTTCTATTTGCTTCTTGGCCAAAAAATGCCTATTTGGAAAGTCGGCTGCTAGACTATGCACCAAAAGCAAAGAAAAAAAGAGGTGCAAAGACAGTTGAAATGAATTCTTCTATAATTCAAAGAGTTGTCCCTTCCTCGCCTTTCCCCTTTTTTTTGGTTGCAATACTCACTTGGCTGAATTCAACATACCAACTCCCTGGGCATCTATGACTCACGGTTGCTTATTTTACCGACAAAGCCAAGTTGGATTGTTGGCTCACTTTTCAGTAGCTGTGTTGGTTCCACATGGCTAAGTCCTCCTGTTCTTCATGCATGGTTAGGAAAGCAAAGTTCTGAACACAGAAACTCTAGGATTGGTGGAGGTTTAAGAGGCACACGCCTCTTGATTTTTAGATCCCATGCAGCAGGCTGCCAGTTTGAAACATCATCTTCTGAACTGTACACTCAGCAAATCTCAAACAGAAACCACCAAGGGAGAATACATGGCAACCCCCACAATACCAGTTTTTACAGACACTCTTCTGACTACAGCTGCCCATCAAGGCTTTAAATTAAGTTTATCTACTCTGTGTGCTAATGAAAGGAGATACCATTTTAACTATAGCGTGCAACATGAATTGGATCTTGTTTCTCTTTCTTCTGTTAGAGAGAAATACATCTCCTTGAGGCAGGAGGATACTGAATGAAGAAATAATTTTGGAAGAGTTCAGCGTGATGCAGTTGGTGGAGAAGTGCACATCCATTAGGTACAGGTATGCTTTTCAACATTCAATGAAAGCAAAGAATGAAAGGGAAGATGACAGGCGGACGTCGCTCGAGTCTAGGCTATAGCATTCAGGACCATAATTCAAATAACTTCTGGCTGTCAACTGGCTGACACAGCTGTGCTGCAGGCCTTTAAATTAACTTGAATGGTCTGTCCCGTCGGCCCAGTGGGCACCAGAAAGGCAATGCATTCACGTGCTGCTTCATCTTTGGTGACAAAGCCTTCTCTTCCCAAAGCAACTCTTAACAGAGCTCCTTGAGAGATGCACCTTTCTCTAGGATCACATGCCTGTGCAATTACTAACATCCTCCCTAGCCGGTTTGAGGGAAACGGACTCACGTCTGTTCTGCTTGCCTTCAGTTCTTCTCAGTCCCAGTTCACAATTTTCCAGGCCTCAGCCAGCATGCCCTTCAAAAGGAAGAAAATGCAACCCTTTTCCCACACCAGGATGGTATAATATTGTTCAAGTAAGTACATACTCCCTGAAGCACCTGGCACTGGCTAATGTGTCTTGCCACTATATTTATATGGCCTACACTACTGGGCTACGTCTACACTGGCATGATTTTCTGGGTAATCCTCATGTGATCCCTCCCTTGTCACCCACCTCCAGACAAACAGAGGCTAGGGACACCATTCCTACCCATCCTGGGTAATAGCCATTGAAGGACCTAACCTCCATGAATCTATCTAGCTCTTCCTTGAACTCTGTTAAAGTTCTAGCCTTCACCACATCCTCTGGCAAGGAGTTCCACAGGCTGACTGAAGAAAAACTTCCTTTTACATTTGATATTCTGAGACCACGGTCCTGTGTAAGACTGTGACAAGCAGTTCAGCTTTCAGGGCCATTCGGGGTTAACTGGCAAATATTGGCGCTTCCACCGTTGCAATCTGGCTTTTCCTCTGCTATTCAGCCTACCTCTTTCTTGTTGACATTTCCTGTCCCTTATCCCCGCTGTGATCCCAGGGTCTGGGACTCCCTTTCACTGCAGTAAGACACACATGCAGACTCCGATTTTCAAATCTGGAGCCAGCCGTTCAGGCACCCATGTGAGCGGCCCGATTTTCAAAAGGGCTCAGTACGTCAACCGAGGAAGCCCTTTGGAAATCTTGCAAAAATGGGCACTGAGCCCTTGAAAAATGGGCCCCGACCGCTTTGGAAAGCCTGCCTCAGAAAGTCCAGCTATAGCATGTGACGCTATTCACCCGGTGTGCCCCAGTCTCTGACCCAGCATGCACTAGACTCTGCCAAACCTTCTCTTTGCTTCTTCCACAGCTCTGGCTGGGAGGCTGGGTGTGTTCCCCAGACACAGCAGTGTCCTGGACCTCTTGGAGGTGTACACCCTTCAAAGACTGGTACCGTGTGCTTTCCTGTCACCCCAGATCTTTTCTAGCTGCATTTAGTTCTTAGGGACGCAGCCCCTGGGGCTCTGTGTACAGGACAGCTGGAACTGTTCTGCCATGCACCCTCTGTGTCTTTCTAAGCACAGTTGTAGGGGAGGGGGCTTGCACTCCTTTTTGGAGCAGGTCACATCCTACTGCACTGGGCTAGGCTGGGAGGCTAAGAGATTCCAAGGCCAAAAGGCACAATTGTGAATCTCTCATCTGACTCCCTGCCTAATGCAGGTCAGATAACTCCTTGCAAAATAATTCCTAGATCAGACCTCTTGGAAAAAACCTCCAATAAGAACTTAAGACCAGCCAAACTGGGTCAGACCAAAGGTCCATCTAGCCCCGTATCCTGTCTGCCGACAGTGGCCAATGCCAGATGCTCCAGAGGAAGGGAACGCAACAGGGAATCCTCACGTGATCCCTCCCCTGTCACCCATTTCCAGACAAAGAGAGGGCAGGGATACCATTCCTACCCATCCTGGCTAATAGCCATTGCTGGACCTAACCTCCATGAATCTATCTAGCTCAATCTTGATTTAAAAATTGTCAGTGACGGAGAATCCACCCTGGCCCTGGGTAAATTGTCCCCGTGGTTAATTACTCTCACAGTTAAAAAGCTATGCCTTATTTCCAATCTGTTCTCGTTCTCATCAGCTCCCCTGTGTCTGCGGGAGTCACCGCAGAGCAGTTCTGCCGCTCTTGTAGGCTTGGGGCAAAGATTCCATCCTCCTGACATCTGCAGCTCTGCCTCATGCACAGACAGATTACTCCGTTTGGTCATTCCTCCTGCAAAGTCTCCACACTCCCATTGCTCGGCAGTCATCCCGCCCTGGATCCCCTACTCCCCAAAGCCTGCTTTGCTTTCAGAAACCGCCCTGCCCTCCATTTTCTTCTCTAAATGTGAGCCACCTAATGACTGACTTCCAATGATACGGCTGTCAATCCTAAAATCACAGCAGATCTCCCAAAGGTAGGCCGCCACATCCTTCACTGAAATCTCAGCAACAAATCTTGGCTAACACAGTTCCTGGCAGCAGAGAGGGCAAATACACTAGAAGACAATCGGCCCAGGGATTCATTTTGCACATCACTGGAAAAATGAGTAACTGGAAATTCCCCAAGTCTTTGTCCGTGATGCTGGACATCATGTTGTTCCTGGCTGCTAAAAAGCGCAGAGGCAATCGGCAGTGCAAAGGGGATCTGTGTTTTACAGACGCCCTCACAAGTGAAAATAAGTGGGGAGCAACTTATTTATCCCAGACACCAAGATTCTTTTCTAGCACATCTTTCAGTAATGCTATAAACCAGTAATGGTTAAATTAGGGATGGTAATGGGTAACTGGTTAACTGGTTACCCGGTAAGTATTACCCGTTAAGGTAATGGTTAACCACTACCCAGGGAGTAGCCCCAGGTGGGGCCTGAGGCAGCAAAGTTGGAGCAGATGTTTTAATCAGTTAACCAAATGTAATGTTTAACTGGTTAACTAATTGCACAGGATTTTGCATCCCTAGTTAAAACATACCTCTGTCACTGTTAGGCCAGCAGCTAAAATTCAGCCCATGCTGACAGCACCACCCGATGGCTGTTACATCATGGTTATGGTTTGCAGAAGCGTGGGCTTGGGGCGTGGGCTTCATACCACAGCGCGTGCGGACGACAACCCCTTCTTAGGGGAATCAGCTGTGACTTCATCTGAAACATTGTCCGCGCCACGCCAAGTGAGGCGTTACTAGACAGGTGTAGAGGAAATGGAGGGAGTTTGCAGAAGAACTACTAAAAGACTAGGGTAATGGAGGCATTTAAGCAGCAGGAAAAAGCCAGCTATAGATACACACGTTAGCTAAGCGGGAACGGAACAAGGCAGCGGATTAGTGGGATCTTGCTGGGAGTTTTGGGAATGCAACTGAGAAATTAAAAAGCCAGTCTGCTTTCCCAGGAACCAGTGACTGACAGCGTGACAAACAAGGCTGAGAAGCAGTCCCCCAAGGAAGGGCTGGAAGTCCCATTGTTTGCGACGTGTAACCCTATGCTGAACAAGTTGCTAGAAATCAAACCATAGCTCTTAATCCTGCATGAGCAGACAGAAGGCATGGTGACCCACGAAGTCATCGCCAACTCTGTGGTTCTCTAGGTCACACCTAGCTCCAAGGGACAGGTGTCTGCCTCAGAATACCCCTCCGTTGAGTTCATCCTCTTCGTCTGGGCTGAAAAGGGCTGGAGGCCAAACGAACCTCTCACAGAGGCTGTCCCTTCAGGGCAGGCCAGCTGGCAAGGGAGCAAGGGGGAAGCCGGTACTGCTGCAATAGCCCGCTTTTTCCCTGGTCTGTGGCCAAACTGAAGCGCTCCTTTCCCAGTTGCTACGCTTCCACAACACCGGCGTTAGTAACCGAGCTCGAGTCTCTTTAAAACACAAGCTCTTCAAGACAAGGTCGATGTCTTCCTCTGGTTTTGTACACCTAAGGATGCACCGGAGGGACAGAATACAGCAGACTGAAACACTCCTAACCATGGGAGCTTTGTACCCGGCCTGAGGGAAACTTGGAAGCCTTTGTGTAATAACGAGGCCAATCGTCTCACTAATTCTGTGTGCCATTTGACACGCCTTGGCCCACAGCCTCAAAGGTACGAGGCATTTAGGCATCTCCCACTGAAATCAATATTCCATGAGTGTTAGTGACCTGTATACATATCATTCCAGATCAGGGCCCCTGTGCTCAAGTTGCAAAGGTGCTGAGCCTCTGTAGCTCTCCTACCAGAAGGCCTCAGCACCTCTGAAAACTGGATACAAGGGATCGCAAGTAGGAAGCACAACATTAATTGAAAACACCTGAAAATTTGGCTGGAAACTCCCCAGTCTTTCAGTGAAATTACTCTGTTAGTATACTTATTCTTGGACTCATCATTGCTAAACAAAAAAAAATGGCAAAGCTACTTCTCTTTGGCTATTTGTGTGAGCAGTTGCACACAAACTTGACATATAACTATGCGTTCTTTAACATGTGATATTCTGAAAATCTACAGTAAAACCTGTGTTATCCAGCACACTCGGTTATCTAAAAATTCCGGTTATCTGAGGGTCCCATCAACCTAGGAAAAACCAATGGACAATAATAGTAAAATTCAAGTTTTTAATATTGGTAGTTTTCTAGTGTGAGGCAGTTGGTCTCACATTTCTCTTTTGAGTTAAAGATGATTAGCACTTCTTAAATAAAAAAATTGTTAAGCCAATCATGGTAAACCAAGCCAGGCCTGTGCGCCTGAAAATGTGACAGTATTGTGGCTGGGGGCAATGCCAGTTAACAAAGTTTTCTGGTTAACAGAGTGCCGGATAATAAAGGTTTCACTGTAATTTAGGAAAGCTAGCCTTTCAAATTCCATCATTAGGTTTCAGAGTCAAAGGGGCATCGTAAGCCTGAAATATGGTCAGTTTAAAAAAAATAATTAGAAGGGAGCTCAAGATTACAAGTGCCAATAAGCGGGTCTGCTTTTTTTTTTTTTTGTCTTACAATCATATTCCCTATTAAAATTTTCTCAACCATTGCTTGCTGCATGGAAGGCAAACAATGGAGGACTCTGATGTCCTAATTGGCTGTTCCAGGAGAAACAGAGACTATATTGTTTCCTGACAATTGCACACAGGAAAAATATTGGAAAAAAAACCCTGTGAAAATATTTGTCCCTGATATTTTTCAGCCACAATAACACCCGTGGGTGTCACTTGTAAAGCAGGTAAAACACGTTCAGACAGACTTGTGATATTTAAGGTGATGGTGTCCTTTTAATGTTCTATTGGTATGAGTGAATCGGCTCACACCTCTCTCAGAACTGCACTGTTATTAAAAAAACTCCCACAAGGTGATTTCAGCACACTCGCAAGCTGGCATGGTGGTCGGATAAACAGATCCAGTGGAATACAGTGTACGAGCTCAATACATCCATATAGTAGCACTTGAAACAGGGCTGGGCAAGATGCGGCCTGGGGGCTGGATTTGGCCCGTGGACGGCATTTGGCCGCTTTCTATTTATATCCTGCTGCCAGTGCCACCGAATTTCCAGGCGGTGGCTCAGGCAACTGGATCCTTTTTAAATGGTTCATGGCTCACTGTTGTGGCGCAGTGATGCGAGCCTTTTAAACAGCCGCAGCAACCCCCGGGCAGCTGCCAGGCAACTCAGTAATGGCACGGCTGGGAGCCACATGACCTTTGCTGTGTTTTTAATTCAAAGCCTCTGGCCCCAGACAACTCTAGAAAAAGGCTAGTTCCCAGCCCCGCCTCTTCCAGACCAGCCCCGGAAGAGGGGGGGGGAGCTGGCCCGTGAGCAATACGAAAATTCATTACGTGGTCCCCCTGCGAAAATTATTGCCCACAGCTGACCTAAAAGGACCAGAACTGCAATTGAACCCAGCTCTATTTAGGCAGCACTCACTGATTTCCATTTAGAATTAAGAACCACTGGAAAATCTGCCCCATCTGTTTGTAAAAGGTGATGTTGCTTTTGATCTGGAATCCCATGAGATCCCACCATCTCTTAAACTTGATGAGTATCAAAACGGTTTGCTTTTCAACTCTCTATTTTCTGCCCTCCCTTTCGCCTTGTTCTTATGATGTATTATTTGTATTGCAGCAGTGCCGAGGAGCTGAAGTCACGGTCCTTAACCCCGTGGCGCTGCACAAACGCTCCAGAACCGCCAGCCTGCTCCTGCAGCTTCCTCCACAAAATGCCATTAAAAAACTCTGGGCGAGCTGGTCCGTCCCCTCTGACTCTTGTAGCACTTCAAAGATGCTCCTGAGAGAGGTACCAGCAGACTGGCTTGCAAGTGCTTTTCTCATTTCTGGGGCTGGACTGGCTATGAAAACGGCAGACAGGATACTGGGCTGGATGGACCTTTAGACTGACCCTCTATGGCCGTTCCTAAGGAAACCTTACAAGAAGTAAACTGGTACTTCAAGGGCTGCTGCAATTTTAACAAACATTTCCTCTTTTTCATGAGCTTTCTCTTTTTGGTCACATGCTTTGGGCCTATTTCTTGTTCTAATAGCCACACTCAATTCCAGCCCAAGGTACGTTTAGGGTTGATACAGGCCTATATTTCTGCACATGCCTGGAAGTGGCTTTCTACTTCCAGGTGTCTGAATGGCTTTGGTGCTGTTTGCTCGCATGGCTCTCAAACTGTAGCGTTTCCCAACTCAGTGTGACGATCTCATCCCTTCCCATAAGAGAGGGAAATGCTATTCTCTTCATTTTACACGTGGGAAACTGAGGCATAACATGTTACACCAAACTCTCTTTTCATCTGAAGAGCTGAGTGGAAGCTTGTCTTTCTCCCTAACAGAAGTTGGTCCAAGAAATCAATTTCAGTAACTCAAGAGCCTAAATATCTTTATGGTGTGACTCACCCACGATCACATAGAGAGTCTGTTGCAGAGCCAGGATTTGACCCCAGATTTGCTAAGCTTTTAGCCATCAGACCATCCTTCCTGCCTATTGCGGCTTTTTCCCTTTCTTCCTTTTTCAGTTTGGTTTTTTTTGGCCCCCCGATTGGTGTGATTTTTCCGTTGCTGGTGACTGTTCCATTTAGTGTACGGATTTATTTACTTTGGCATTGCTAACCATTTCTGAGAAGGGTGGAGATGGTTTCATGAAGAGGGTTTTTCTTTCAACTACCTAAGATAGGTCAGAGAAGACCCCATGTCCTCATGCTTCAGAGTATTCATTGTTCACCTGCTGGCCTGGGATCGTAAATCCCCTGCCCTCCTGGAGCAGTGCACAAGCAGGACCCTTAAGACACCCTAAGTCCATCCCGAGAAGCATCAATGGGCAGTGTCTGAGACAGACGACCAGACCAGATGAACCATGGCATGACCAGTTCTTGCAAAACGAGCCACCTTTCATGGCAAAACACCAGAGAGCGAGACAAGGAAGGTGAGGTCACATCTCCTATCCTGGGACCAGCAACATGGTGAACAAAACACTACCAAGAAACTCAGACGAGTGGAAAATCCTGCAGCACCTGGAACCCATTTTGAGACAGTTGTTGTCCACATCTCTTGGCCTAGGCTGTACAGTAGCTGTTGAGCAATTAAACACTGGACACCTGGCTGACTTGACAGATCTGTTTCTCATGCTGTGAAGTGTCTGATGGGAAACCTGGTAGGTTTTCTTCGCTCAACTGGAAATTGAATGAATCTATATAGCCATAGTGATGGGCACCATAGAAAGAACAAACATATAAATACCCCGCCAACTTCTCAAGAAAGGCTCATAGGAAAAGGCACAAATGCGGAAGACCAAATTTGCTCGAAACCTGTGTCTTCCTCGTCACGTTCCACCCTGGGTTTCCACATGCACTGTCCAGCACCCCTGCTGTAAAGGAAGTCACCGGACAGCTGCTTTCATGGCATGGTGGGAGGAGCTGCCCAGCACAAAGCAGTCAGATGGAAAATCCGTTGATGCACCTACCTCACCCGCTGATAGGTGCGTGGTGCGTGCACTTCACCATCCAGCCCTATATGGGGCCATGTTGTTCCTTTTCCCTTAGACCACGGGGTCGTGCAGGGGAGCCCTCATTCCACGACACTTCAAGCCGCCCCCCTTGTACAGTTATCCACAAGCTCCTCTTCTGAAATACCCCTCACCGCCAAGTCATCCCCTGCTAGTCCTGGTTTTCCAGGGTGGCCATCTGCTCCTTGTAACTGATGGTGGAAAGTTGGCTGCCTGGCTGGGGTCTGCCTCTCTGGCTGATTTTGCTATTGCTTCTACTGCCCTGTGGCTAGATCTCAGAGCCCCCAGAAGACAGCAGAGCAGCTCATGCAGATGCCTTCAGCCAGTGGCCAATGCAGGAACAAACTGCTCCCCGGGGCCAGGTTTAAGAACCAGGGCAGAGCCAGCCCATGCTGGACTACTGGCAAGTGCTAACATTGTACACATTTTATCGGCTCTTTGGGAGAAAGGCCAAATCTGCTTGCCAGTGCAGCGCTCCAATAAATGGGTCCTGTGCTGGGGAGAATCACGGCGGGAAATGAAAGTAGAATCCTCTCCCCCCATGTTGCAGCCTGCTGGGTAACTAGGCCTTCAACTTCCCTCCTGATGGTTCCCTGCATTCCTTTACGCCGCACTCTGACCGATTTTACCACTTGAGCAGCCGCTCGCCTCTCAGTGTTAACCGGCCATTGCTCAGCTTCTTTGTAACTTTTGATTGGTTTTACTCGCCTGTCTTCCCCGCCATCCTCTCAGAGCACCACACAGTCTGTCACGTGTTTATCTGCACAACAGGCCTGGGAGGCAGGGCACAGAGGCCTAAGTGACTGCCCCTGATTCAGACCGGAATCCAGCAAGCTCTTCAGGGCACGGGTTTCCTTGTCTGATTTTTGGCTCCATGTTTGGTGACTGGCGTCATGTACCATGCACATCCGTGGTGCCACAAGAAAAATGAGCATTTGTAATGCTGTGCATTAGGAATTAGGTATGCCAATCCTATTATTACTGCAGGTTGAACCTCTCTAATCCAGAACTCTCTGGTCCAACATCATCTGTGGTCCGGCCAGATGTTGTTAGCCAGATGTCCACTTACCATGGGTGTGACCAAGTTTCCTGAGGTCCCATGAAGTTTGTTTCCAGCCACCAGTCCTGGCTTGCAGTGTTCTGTGCTGTTATTCAGCTCTAATTTACCCCTAAATGTCTTCTAAGAGCCCAGAAAGCAGTGGCAGTGTTGGTGATGCTGCTGGACCTCCCATGGTTCGGCAAATTCTCTGGTTCAGAACCCATCGGGTCCCGAGGGTTCTGGACTAGAGAGGTTCAACCTACAAATATTACAGACAACCCCTGAACCAGCAAAACACTTCACGCACGAGTACCCGCACTGTGCCAGCTGGTGCCAATCAGCAAAGCTCCTTGATTTGAAGACTGATGGTGATTGACACCTTTTGAAAACTGGCCCATCCCCCCTCTCTCATGTGCTTTGCTATCTAGGGGAACTTTAATTCTCAGCATTTGCAATTTTCTTTCTTGTTTACATGCCTCTCCTTTGGCACGCTCTTTGGGTTTTAATGCATTTGAAAATACAATGCTGTTAATAACAAGGAAGCAGAGAGCCAGAAGCTGGTGCCACCTACGTAGCAACCACAGTTGACTTGTGGCTTCTGAAAGGTCTGGTAGAGACAGATGGAAGCTATATTCTGTTCTGCCTGTGAGTCACTGCAGGGAGGTCACAAATGAAGGTGTGCCACTTCTATTTGAGATGGGCATTAAGCTTGCAACCCCTTTTAGGAGGATGCTTTTTTACAGCTTATAAACGGCCCAGTTCTGAAAGGCAGAACATTCCCTTAGGCTGTACTGAGTCCCTGCTAGCCCCCATTTAAGTTATTGGATGCAGAGTGGAACCCTAATTAGAGCGGAGAGCCAGAATTGTGTCAGCTGGAAGTGACACACACTTAAAACGTCATGCACCAGATGGAGGCATTTCTGGAGCTCTCCGCCTTGGCCTTTGATACGACGATGACAGGGAGTCATGTCAGACGCTACTAGAGACGGAGGAAGCTGTGCAGTAGGAACAGAGCCAAGCCAATCAACCCACAGCTCCGGCATGGAACTTAAGCCTTTGTTCAGATGCAAAACATTTAAGATGGTTGAGATCTCCCTGCCCTTTTACTCCCCTCGTGGCCACAACCCTTTACTTCTTTGTGGCTCTGCAACAGATCATGAGTTCTTCTTTCCCATCCAAGAGGCTCAATGTCCTCTCCTCTGCCAGCAGCCACTGCTAACTGTAGTTGCTAGGCCACACCACAAACTCCCCCAAGACAGAGGGGTAATTTGGAGTGGGAACACTTTACTGGAGAATCAAGGCCTGCGTGATACCACGTCAAGGCCTGCTGAACGGTTGGCAGGAGAGAGCCAGGATGCTACTACCGCACAACTCCGAGGAGGGTCAGTCTGATGGCAGGGTTGCCAGCGCCTCCAGAAGTAAATGTAGACCACCACATTTTAAAATGCAGACTAGAACCTTCCTTTTAATACATAAGATCTTTCTAGGCTTATCATGAATCCTGATCGACTGTGATAACACCGCTTTGCTTGGAGGGAGGGATGCAAAATTATCGCGTGATGCCAAGAGAAATCTTACACGATCTCATAGTGATTCCAAACATGTCTACTCACAGTGCACTGCCAGCACAATGCTTTTTAACGGCTGTGGGAAATGTATGACAAACTCACGGAGCTCAGTTGTGTTGGTCTGTTTACATGACTTTGCTTTACACTTTTGAGTAGCAACTCTGCTTTCTGTAGATTCAGATGCATAGTTTCATGTTTAATAAGCTGGTGAGAAAGCTATATAACTATCCCAGAATGCTCAATAAATTACTGTAAGTTACACAGCATATCAACAGTGTGATTGGCTGTTTATAGCTTATGTGCAACTAGTCTGTCTATGGATTATCCCAGTCAGTTAATCATCAGTTTCATTTTTTCATTCTGATTATATTACTAAGTATAATGGCTAGAATTTGTGTCATTATCGGGTAGCTCTTAAGCAGAAATGCCTCAAAGCAGAAACCTTGAATTTAAACTTCTTTGAAATGTAGGGAGCGGTGGCTGGATTTGAATACTTGATCCACATTCATACTTGGGTTCAGGTCACATCCAAAAGATGCATGTGCTGGGTGTGGGTCGATGTTGTGGTTTGGATGCCTCATGAGAACCTGCTCAAGAGAGCAGAAAATCTCCCAAGATCAGCTGATCATCAGCTGGCAATATTTCAGTGGTGCTGAATCCAAACCCTAGACTTCCTTCTGCCTCAGATTTGCATCTAGTCCTAGCCTAAACCAAATACAGAGCTGAACACTACAATGTTGGCTAATCCCTGTGTTTCAGATGAGCAGTGGAAATTCCTACTGCCATGCCTCTGGGCAAGAAAGAATGACTGATATGCCTTGTGGAGTCAGCCAAGGCTGCTCTTTTATTTGACCAAAGTATGTTAACGAGTGAGCATTAGTGTTACATTTCCATTAACAGGGCCAATTTCCCAAGGCTGAAAATGGGGTCAGAATAAATAGTCAGTTTTCACAATGGAGAGAGCAAGGTCGTCTAAGGATCTGCACTGGGACTTGTGCTGTTCCAAACGTTCATTAAAGATCAGAAAGAGGAATCGACCAAGTTTTCAGAGGACACAAAATAATTCAAAATAATCAAGTCCAAAGCAACGTGAAAACAGTTTCAAGGGGATCTCACAAAACTGGGCGATGGGGCAATAAAATGGCGGATGAAATTCAACATTGATGAATGAAAAGTAATGCACGTTGGAAAAAATCTCAGCTAAAACTGTATAGTGACAGATTCTCTCAGGAAAGAGATCATGGAGTGACCATGGATAGTTCACCAAAAACTTCAGCTTAGCACATAGCAGTGGTCAAAAAGGCTGAGAGATTGTCAAGAACAAATAGAAAAGGGATAGAAAATAAGGTAATATTAATCACTGGTGTGCTGACACTTTGAAACTGCGTCCTGTTTTGGTCACCCATCTCAAAAAAAGAAATCATGGAATTGGAAAGTTTCAGAGAAATACAAGGAAGATCAACCAGCATGTGAAACAGCTTCCATATGAGGGGAAAATTTAAGAGACAAGGGCTGGTCCAGTTTAGAAAAGAGAAATTAAAGGAGGATGTTAGAGAGATCTATAAATTTACAAATGACATTGGATGGAACAGAGAAATGTTATTTTGCTGTGCCGAGATACAGAAAGTCAAGAGAGACCCACTTACATGTATAGTCAGCCGGTCTCATCCGAACACAAGGAAGTATTGTTTCTACAACACACCATAAACCAGTAGAACTCATTGCCCTGCGATAGGATGGTCAAAAGTATAACTTGGTCTGAAAAAGAACTGGCTACGCTCAGGGAGGATGCATCCATCAGTGGCTGTTATTCTCTACACTCCCCCAGATGCTCTGGTACTGGACACAGAGCCAGGATACTGAGCTAGATGGATCACAGTTCTGACCCACTGTGGCAGTTCTCGTGCTCTTTGGGCTCATAGGGCAGTTGCTGAGTGCAGGACGCCATATTCCTTTTGAGGCATTCTGATTCAGTAAAGACGTGTTCCGGAATCCTGCACTGTCCCCCGTGCACCAGCACTGCTACGCGATAGGGGCTTCAAAAGTGATATCTGTGTCTCTACCTGGTGTACATAAACAGCAGGTAAAAATGGGCAGAGCCCACCCTGCTTACATTGTCAGACAACATGGCTGCCCCTAAATGCTCTGCTTATGTCGGGGTGCAGGAATAGATGCTCAGGGATCTCTTTGGAGCTGCCTGTATCTCACAAGAAGGATCAGAGCTATTTTTCGGCTATTTTTTACTTGTCTTACAACAGCATCAAGGATCAGGGTCCCACTACACCAAGCCCTGCAGAAAGCATTTCAAGTTGGAGACCTGAGATGCCTTCCTGGGACATTTTGCAAATGCCCCTGTGACATGTTGGAGCATGCGTTAGGGATGTGAAGGACTAGTCGACATGGTAGTCGCTTACCCCCCCCCCCCTAGCTTACCCTCCCTTGATGCCTCTATCTGATACAGGCAGCAAGGGGGGGGAGGGGAGACAGGGAGGTACTTCAAAGCATCAGCGCCGCTTGGAGCCCGGGTTCAGCTGGGGACCTTGGACTTGGTGTGGCGCTGCCGCTTTGAAATGCCGCAGCAGCGTTTCAAAGGGGCAGCGCCACCCTATTGACTAATCAAATAGTTGCTGCAAAAATGCATCGACTGTTCGATTAGTCAATTGCACGATACTGAACATCCTTAGCATGCGCGTGTGGGTGTGCACGCTGAATTCAGGTGAAATGAAGGAGCAGCCTGAAACTTTGCCAGAAATCCGAACAGAACTTGTGTCTGTCCTTGCTAAGTGCCGGGTCTGGTGGGTCTTTAGAATGTGCAGAATATTTTCTATGCGTGTTTGGGAATCCTGCTTATGGCAAGAACTGAGATTAGCAGGATTTGAAATACCAGCAATTTCACAGTGCCGCCTCATTGTGACGCCCAGGCACGGATGCAAGCACTGACACGGGGCAAAGTCCATGTCAAGCTTCTGCTGCAGGGAGAACTTAAAGTTTTAATGTATTTTCTGAACGCCAGCTACCCAAACATTCAGCATAACATAGCCTCTGGGAAAGAATGTAAAATTTCACCCACCCGCCTCGACATACACAGACAACAGTCCCTGCTGAGTTCACCGTGGAGATAGTGTTTCAGAATGGAAATCACAATTTAGTTATATTCCAGGGAGGAATGGAGGGATTTGACAGGAGATTTCATTCTGAAAACAAGCAGGTCTCACTTGGGTTAGATATCAGGATATTAATGTTACTCATTTTAATTTTCTCTCCGACTCAGATTCCCACTGTTCAAATTCAAGCTCAGTTAATTTTATGCATTATGATGGAATCCGCACGAATTTGACATGAAACTGATAATCTCAGAAACCAGTGGCAATCACTCCCCGGCTGTGTCTAGACTACAGGGTCTTTTCGAAAAAAGTGGCCTTTTTTCGGAAAAAACGTCCCCTGCGTCTAGACTGCCGCTGCGTTCTTTCAAAAGTAAATCGAAAGAACGCGGCAGTTTTTTCGACCGCAGAAAACCTCATTTTATGAGGAATAACGCCTTTTTTCAAAAGTGCTCTTTTGAAAAAAGGCGCTATGTAATGTAAATTGTGCTTTTTCGAAAGAGAACATCCAGACTGCCTGGGTGCTCTCTTCAAAAGCGGCTTGTACTGGTTGTAGTCTAGACACTCTTTTTCGAAAGAGGCTTTTTGCCTGTCCCCCCTTGAGATATCATCTTTATGGCTGATACAGAACAGGACTGATAAGGCACAGGGAAACCAAACAGTTACTTCAAGCATTCTGGATGGGTTCTTAAGAAACGGGGGTGTGGGGATTCTGCCCACATTTACATGTGTATAAACCATAGTTCAGTAGCTAGACATGTGGGTGAATGGGGATTTAATGTGGCTCTGTGGTTTCTAAATCAGGAAGTCTTTTCTTTCCAATCGCAATCACCAACCACCTGGAATCCTGTGGCCTCTAGATTACACCATGATCATGGTTTACTATGAGACCATGCTGCCCCTAGCTTCTGAGCGGTCCTGCGTATACCTGACCACGCAAACACAGCTGTGCAGTCTCCCACGCCCCTACGCACCCTTGCCCGTCCATATTTAAACATTCCTTCCTTCATACCAGGATTATGTCCCTACCAATCCCCGCATTTGCCCCCTCACCCCATGTCCCAGTCATGCAACTGAATCTGTGTGGCTGGATGCCCATGCCAGACACTTGTGCATCAAAGTCCCTTTGGGGGCTTATTTCCTAAAGCTAAGACTTGAGGTTGTGAGAAGTTCTACTCCTGCCCAAGTCCTCTTTGTGAATGTGAGTGCGATTCCTTTATGTTCTTCCAGAAATGTGTTCTTGTTCAACTGGAAGTTTTGATGCCGGCATTAGTGAATGACATTCTCTGGCCAGTGTTAAGCAGAAGGTCAGACTAGATTATCATAGCAGTCCCTTCTGGCCTAAAGGTCTTGTCTTCACTACACAGAAGATGGATGCTGCTGCGATCGATCTTCTGGAGTTTCATTTAGCTAGTCTAGTTAAGACTTGTTAAATCGAACTCAGAGGGCACCCCTTGCCGGTGTCTGGTACTCCTGCTCTTGTGAAGAGTAAGGGAAGCCAACAAGAGCATTTGCTCCCATTGGTCTCCCACTGTGGGGATGCTCCCAAGCTCAGCTCAAGGTAAACAGACTCCAGTTATGTATTTTACGTAGCCGGATTGCATACCTTAAGCCAAGCTGCCAGGTCTAGTGTAGACCTGGCCACAGACTATGAAGTGCCGATGGTCTCTGACTGTCATAAGGGCTCACACCTGCCTGAATCCAATGGCAGGATTGGAGCCTTCTGCCAATTTGTAAGTCAGCTCACGTATAGGGAGTTAGGCAAGAAGGGAATCCCTACCGAATTGGAATAACAACCTTTCTGTAGCATTCTCAAGCCATCTATAGAATTCTATAGCTGGGATATAGTTCTCTATTCAATGTTACAGGCTTCTAGGGTTCATTTCCTTTCACCCCTGTTTAATTTCTATAGACCTCTCTTGGTATCATCTCTATCCCATTATTTTCCAAAAGGATAAAACATATTGAAACCCGATTAACATTTGCAATCAGTCAATTTATATTTCCCCTAATGTGACAACTCTTATGGATCTGCACAGCCTTCGATGCACTTCATATCAACAAAATAGCATGTGGTGACAATAACAAACTATACCGCACACGACTTTTTCTTAATGACTCAACTGCCTTTCCAAAGGAAGGAACATTCATTTGTATAACACATCAACAGCAGACAAATCCCATTTACATTTTTCTTCCACTTGCATTTTCCTCCAAAACTACCCAACCCTAAAGTACGCCACCTGAATGCAAATAATGTGCCGTACGATTTATGTTGAAAGTTCTCCCACTCTGACAGTCAGATGCCCTGAGAGAGACCATAATGGCTCTGACAAGACGTGAGTGAAAAATGGATTGGAGTCACATTGCTGCTTTGCCACATGCCTGATTATTTGGGGAGTTTGAACTGCACCTGAATTCTTATGGCGCTCTCTCAAAGGCTGCATAGGGCGCCAGCCAGATCAAAAGGGCAGGGACATTTGGATTAGTCACTACTTGGTGGGAATAAACGGGAAAAGGCAACGGAGTCTGCTCTGTGACTGTGGCACAGGGAAGGTTCACATTTCTCTAAGCAAGCCCCCTGTTTTTCTGCACCATTGCTGTGCATCTTCTCAAGAGCTTTCTGTTGAACCATCCGCCAAATGAGCTCTCAGCCAGACGGGTCCTCTGCAAAGCAGAAATCAATAACTGGTTGCATAGTACCTAGCCCGGCGTGGTGCTGGGCCTTCCCTGTGGCCCCAAGACAAATAATAACTCTTCCCTATTCCCGTACCATGTGACATGCCATCACAAGAGAGCAACTCCTAACCGGTTACCCGCTCTGCAGTCCCCATGCAGGAGACTACCACTCTTCCTAAGCCCCATTACTGAAGTTCAGCTGCAGTCTAGGAGGAGGGAAATCCAGCCGTGGCAGCAGGATGATAGGGAAAGCACACACAAGACTGATCTTCCAAAGGGATGGCTATGGGGAGGGGACACAAGCAGGCAATTACACGGTGATTTCACAGCCCATGTAACACACCCAGCACTGTAGTATATGCTGTGACACTCTACCTAGCATGTGTAGGCTCTTGGCCCAGTTATCACTGAAAAACAGGCGCAGCGTGGGAGCCCCCTAAATCGGGAACATTAGAATCTCTGGCCCCACGAACGTCACACAGATAGAGACTCGTTCCTCAACTCACGCTCTTACTAAGGGCATTCTTTCAGCTTGACTCTCACCATTGGCTCAGGCCTGCAACAGTGCGGCTGAGGCATCTACCTCACGAGACCACCAATTCCACCGAAGGGGAGGAGTTCAAGATGATGCGCCCCACAGCGCCTTTTGCACAGAGCGGGGCCCAGCAGATGGAAACTCCCACATGGCTGATGGAGGTACAGCACTGTTTCCAGGTAACACCATGTCACGCAAGAGAGCAGGGATGCACAAGGAAGAGGGGACACGGCTAAAGAGGAGGCATCCGTAGGGGGAGTTTAGAAGCTCCAGTTTTGCTGCACAGAGCATTGGAATTTTGAAACTGCAACCTGGAAATAGTCAAGTCTGTTTGATTGGATCTCAGAGTGGAGAGGGAAGAATGAGGGACAGAAAGAGAAGCCAGACTTGTGGTAGAAAAAGGGGACAGAAAGGTGTGGAGATACTAGGGACTGGGATCGTGAACTTGGATCCTGAAACAAGCCGGGGGTCTATAGTGATTTCTCATTATGACACTTGTGTGTCTTACTTTTGGGGACTGGAAAGGAAAATGTCAGGTTCTCCACTCACTTTTTCCTCAGTTACAAGGGTACAATGCCACCGTAACCACCACTGGAATAAAGCAGGCACCAGTGACAGGAGAGCCAGGTCTGGTGTGTTTTGCACTAATGCATAACAAAGAGTTGTCACCAAGAAACAATCAGGACGATTCTTAGTGCCAACACTGTTTCAGAAAACGTGGCACTGAGACAGGGAGATTAGGGCCAAGCCTCAAACTCTTGACAGGAGAATGAGAATAGAATGACGGAGGAGAAGGTGACATTATAGCGTTGACAGGGCTCTTACACCAGTGAATGGAATATCAATCTGGATCTACAGAGCTGAAGGAAGTAATGACCGAGCACGTTTTCACAGCAGAAAATGAAGGGATATGCACAGGGATATGCTTTTGCACAGAATGGATCCGGCAGGAGGCTCCTGAACAAGAGACACCCACGGAAAAGAAGGAGACTAAAAAGACGGGCAAGTGGACCATGGCAGTGGTGGACCGATAGCCACTGCCAATCGAAATAAACGGACAAGCATGGAGACAGGACTAAAGCTGAGTAAGCAAGGTGCTTGGTCTGAGAAGGATGCAGCAGAACTGAGGTTAAAGAGAGCACATGCACTACAATTAGCCTTGGCGGAATTCAATTACTAAATGTTAATAATGCCAGTGGATAATACTGATGTTTATTTTAAAGCATTTTCCCTGATTTAATCTATTTACATTTTCACTTTTGTGGAAAATGATGGGTTTTAAGCATTTTTTAATATGAATCCAACTTGAATTTTTACTGTTGCAGAAAATTGTTGGGGTCAAGCAGAGGGTTAAGACAGTATTTAATGACAGTAGGTGCTCAGACTCAAACAATTAAAATTGTATAACCATTAATACACTAACTGTCAATTTCATGTGTCAAAATGTAATATGTAAATATTCTTACCTCCAACTCTAATAAGTTCTCAAGAAGACTTTGCTTACTTTGCCTATTCGAAAATGTCGATTATTATTGACAGAAACATTTTTCTTCAGGTTGTGTGTGTGGTGAAATTCTCTACTTCCTGATAAAAATCCAATCCCTCCAAGCCTATCAAAGGGTAGAGGTGATCATCGGACAACAGATCAGCACTAGGACAACAGCCAATCCCAGACTGCTGACTGGCAAGGGGCTGTTTTGACTGAGATGGATAAACCCTTTAAAAAAGATGCGTAAAAAGAGAACAGCAGAGCCAATGAGGGAGAGAGATTCTGCTGTGTGGAGTCTTTTTTTCCCCTTTTCTTTTCAGAAAAGTGGTGAATGCAGCAGCCACTTGGGAGTTATGGGGAAGGGCAGGGCTTAGAGAGGAAACACAACTTACACAAATAAAGTTAAACCACATTGCTAAGTCTTGGTCAAAAAGGGCAGAAGGGGGATATCGCTTCCAAATCCACAGAAATGAAGCTTCAGTCAATGAGTATCTTTTATAAGCAGACTGCCTAATAATGAACTTATGGACAGGAAGGAAGAGACCCTTCTGAAAAGGTCCATGTCTGTCCAGTGGAAACCTCAAGCAGGGAAGGATACCAAATGTACAATTACTGGCTTGTGCATTACTCCTCCATGCTTTTATTTCACCCTTGCAAATAAAATATTGATGCTGCTGCTGCTGCTGCTGCTGCTGCCTTAATGCTTGATGTACAATGAAATATTCAGAGGAAGAAAAGAATCAGGAAACCAGTAATGTGGGATTGATCTAACAGGACCGGCACAATCTGTGAGGGCCTGAGGAAACAGCTTATGCCCGAGGCTACAAAAGCCCTAGTGCCATTACTGCTCTCTTCCCAGTAAAATCCAGGCACCAAAAGCTAAGCGTGACACCACGGAGGGTTCTGCCCAGCTGGAATCATGTTAATTTCAGGCACAGTGTTCTAGCTTGGCACCATTTGTAACAAGAGGTCACATCCTTCTCTAGAGGTGTTAACTCCCAAGGTGGTTTTGCAGTCCCCATTTGTACAGATAATTTAAACAACAGAAAAGAAACGGCGGAATATCCACCGCCACAGGTAGGCAGCACAATTAGGGCTGCACAATCAGGACTTAATAATATTGCGGGGATGGGAATCTCTCTGTGTTGTCCTGCCAGACTTGGGAGGATGCTACAGAAGGTGACCACTTCGGAGCCCTTTCCTGATCATCTCATTTTACAAAGCCATTTTCATCCTGGAGCAAAACCGACGGAGCTGACCGAGGAAGGAAGCCCTTCCTACCTTCAGGAACCCGAGAGACTTAGAATGCAAGGGAAAATGCTTTTGCAAGCTATCTGGATGTCAGAACAAGTCAACCTCTGCACTCTTTGAAGGGATTCACCGCTCCTGCACTGGATGGAGGGAAAAGCTCAGACTGTGTAGTTGGGGGGAGACAGGTCATTTCTGGTCGCAAACTCCCTTCCACGGCAAAATCAAACCCTCCCACCACAAAATCAGCAAGGGACGGAAAGTTGTGTAAACAGCAACAGGAGAAAGCAAATGAAAAGGACGTTTCTGGGGTGGGAGTGCCCGTTACAAGACTGCATCTACTCTTTGCTCCAATGAATTAACAGCAAACAATTATATTACGTGAAAATAATGATGAGTGGGTGTGATGGGACAGCAACCCACACTTTCCATTTTCTTTTTCTAAATGTAAGATATATAAACATGTATATGCAAACCAAGGGACTCAACCCAATCTTCTTGATTACCCAGAGCACTGTAGTTACCCATCTCTCATTAGAGATTCAAAATCTTTTACACCCTCTCCACAGGGTCTGTCTTAGGCAACACAAAGTGAAGTCCATGGGAGTTTTGCCTGAATAAAGACTGAATGAGAAGCAAAGGTTTGTTTCTTCTCTCACATCAGCTTTGCATGGAAACAACTCTGGACTTTGATACAATTCCTTCTGGCTCCCACTGGTGTACATGAGAGGTGAATCAGACCCTCAGGGCGAATTCTGTCCTCCGTTTATACCACTATTTGTATGTGGTGGATTTGTGTCTGCAAAATCAGGAGCAGAACTTGGCACCAAAGACAGCCCTTGGGATTTGGCCCCCAGTTCGTTACTGAAGGCAAGCTACCACAATAACTTACCTAGAGGAGAAAGAGACCAGCTTGTGAGGCTTGCTAGAGCCAACGATCATTTTTCCTGGAGAAAGCTCAACAAGAAAGGTGCTAAGATTTCGCCCGGCTATGGGTGCTGCATTTGGGTTAGCATGACTCCATTGCTACCCGAGTCTCATCTTTCCTTCCCAGAGCCCTGGACAGCTCAGGTGATGTCAGGCGCTCATTCTAGGTAACAAGTTCACTCGCGCTTGTACTATTCCAAGCGTCCAGGTGTGTCTTAAGCGTGTGTTCTGTAGTATGTTGTTGCTTCCACAACAACTATGACATTGCTTTTACCTAGGATAATGTGGCTTAACAAACTACACGGCTACATCACTGCCCACTTTTCCTGCTAGCACGAGGCCTGATTGCTCACCAGCTGATGGCGCTAACGGTCAACTGCAGGAAAAAGGTTTTTTTTAATTTCCTAACTTTTTCAGAAACTATATTCTTGATAATTAATGCAAGTGTAAAAATTAAAAAAACAAACAAAAAAACCCCCTAAACAAGTAACACCCCTCCAACAATAAAAAACAAGCAAACAACCCTTCCCAGGTAATGAACACTGGAATACACCGCGCTCCAACGGCATCCCATTCTGCCACATAATGTTCTTATCCCAGGGAATAAGGTCTGGCACAACCCGACGCTTGGGGAGAAGGAAGGGGGAATACATTTCAGACTACTTACAAGTAACCCTAAAAGTTCTAGATAAGAAAAACAGTTTATAATTACCTCTGTTGAGTGAGGCTGAGCTGTTTATATCTCCAGTAATAAAGGAAGACTCGGACTGCTTTCGAACGGTGTCATTCCACATTCTCCGGATCCGGCTCTGAAGAGGGAGTGAACCACAGCAAGTAATGAATTTTTAGCAGCTGCAGATAGATTTCTTTCAGCCTCACTAAAGATGCCTCACTTGCACATCTAGAAGATGAGACTTCTTCCTATCCAGTTGTATGTAAACACTTTCTGATTGGTTAGAACCTGTCTACTGCATAACAGACACTTCCTGCCTGGCTTCAGAACATGAATTTGTATCTCCAATAAGAAGTGCATCGCAGGATACCATGTAGTTTCTAAATTAATTAATAAACAAGCAAAACAGACCATGCACAAAATAACCTCCCCACGAGATATTGTTCTAGCTGTGCTGAATGACGGAAACTAACTCACAGAAAATAGCATGAATGCATCTAAAAATCCCTTGTTGTATATTGATTTATATCTTTTTTTAAATATACTGGCAAATGAAATTTAATGTGGATAAGTGTAAAGTAATGCACATCGGGAAAAATAACCCCAACTACACGTACAGTATGATGGGGGCTAATTTGGCTACGACAAATCAGGAAAGAGATCTTGGAGTTATCGTGGACAGTTCTCTGAAAACTTCCACACAGTGTGCAGCGGCGGTCAAAAAGGCAAATAGGATGCTAGGTATTATTAAGAAAGGGATAGAAAATAAGACCCAGAATATCTTACTGCCCCTGTATAAAACTATGGTATGCCCACATCTTGAATACTGTGTACAGATGTGGTCTCCTCACCTCAAAAAAGATATTTTGGCCTTGGAAAGGGTTCAGAAAAGGGCAACTAAAATTATTAGGGGTTTGGAACGGGTCCCATATGAGGAGAGGTTAAAGCGACTGGGACTTTTCAGTTTAGAAAAGAGGAGACTGAGGGGGGATATGATAGAGGTATATAAAATCATGAGTGGTGTGGAGAGGGCCGATAAAGAAAAGTTATTTATTAGTTCCCTAAATAGAAGAACTAGAGGACACTAAATGAAATTAATGGGTAGCAGGTTTAAAACTAATAGAAGAAAGTTCTTCTTCACACAGCGTGTAGTCAGCATGTGGAACTCCTTGCCGGAGGAGGCTGTGAAGGCTGGGACTATAACAGAGTTTAAAGAGAAGCTAGATAATTTCATGGAGGTGAGGTCCATAAAAGGCTATTAGCCAGGGGATAAAATGGTGTCCTTGGCCTCTGTTTTGACAGAGGCTGGAGAGGGATGGCAGGAGACAAATCGCTTGATCATTGTCTTCGGTCCACCCCCTCTGGGCCACTGTCGGCAGACAGGATACTGGGCTAGATGGACCTTTGGTCTGACCCGGTACGGCCGTTCTTATGTACTGGAATCGTTGTTTTATGTTTTGGCATCTGTGGATGTTCTCAAGTTTTCTAGAGGCTTATTATCCACTGTGGGGAATGCAAAAAATAAATACAACCACAAACAAGGGAGGTTATATTACCCCAATGAAAAGCACGTGACAATTTTGACATTTACGACACAGCATTTTATTGAAGAGGTCTTGTTGTGATAGCCCAGATTTAGTGGCTTCTGTTTTGTCTTCCAGATGGGCCATGGGGCATTTTTTTTACCTTAGTCACACCTTCCCCTGAAGCTTGTGCTTTGGAAAATCTACTGACACGTTTCTAATGCACTACGCAGCTACAACCAGACCCAGTTTTTCAGAGCAACTCGTCTCCCGTGAAGCCCGTTTTCCCTTGAACATTTGGCCTTTTCTTTTAGGGGCCTAAAGATGGACGCTGATCGCCTTTGGGAAACCCAGTCACTAAATGGGAGGCATTAGGTGCTGAGGTGTTTTGAAAATCTGGCTCCTGACTGCTGGCTGCTTTTCTCTACATCCCTCTGGAGGAAGAGGCCCCAGGGGAGACATTCCTCAGCTGCATTTCTGCAAGTCAGGAGGAGACCAGGTGGCCGAGTGAACTCGCTGCAGTGCTGTACACCTGGGGCGATCGTGCACAGTAGGGTGGGAAAAGGTAGCCAGGTAACCGGTAAGTATCACCCTTTCCAAGTGATCCTTACTGGGTACTGGTTAACCGGTGCCTGGGAGCAGCCACAGCCCTAACACTGCCCCCTGCAGTCTGGTAAACGTGGACAGAAGCAGCAGGGCAGGTTCAGAGAACAGCCCCAGCTGGGCAGTTTGGTAGATGATAAGCCTTGCCTGAAGAGGACAGTGTTATTCCACTGGTTTTAGGGGCGTTACGCCAGTGTCACCCAGGGGTAGCTGGCAGTGAGAGAATGAGGTCCGAGATGCACTCTGCAGCGTGACCTCATCTGTTCTAGTCTGTGTGTCGACGTGTCAGCGCTCCTCAGCGCATGAGACGACACCGCTGCATCATGGACTCTGAGCACGCCTGGAGAGCTCCCTGAGCAATATGCATTAGCCCCTAGGCTGGCAGTGAATGGAAAGCAGATGCTTCCATTACCAACCTCAATCTCAAACACAGTCCTACACAATCAAAGGTCTTGCTCTGGTGCAATGGATGAAAGGCAACGTCCCCCTTTCCCCAAGGCAGAACTGTGCCCATGGAGAGCACAGAGTGCTGAAAGTGCGGCCAAAGTGCAGACCGCTGAAGTCAGCCTAACGTCCCGGGTGTGACACAGCAGGTCAACAACTCGACCACATGGGGGACAGCATCCACATACCTCCAAGGACAGCGAGGAACCAAGGGACGAGCTTAAAAAACAACAAATAGTCTGGTAGCACTTTAAAGACGAACAAAACGTGTAGATGGGCTCATGAGCTTTCGTGGGCACAGCCCACTTCTTCAGATGACCAGAGTGTTGGATGTCCAGAACTAAAATACTACAATACTGCTGTCAGTACTCGTCCTGTCTAATTGACTACTAATGGTTCTTATCTGCCTCTTTTGACTATCCAGACTTTAGGTGCTTATAGACTATGTGTTTTTCCTGTTTCATTCCAGCTCAGCTTTCCCCTTGATATTTTTATACCTGCTGCCTCTTCTTGTTTCCCCCTCCCATTTTTTTCCTTCTCCCCTATTTATTTTAGTTCTGGACATCCAACACTCCAGTCATCTGAAGAAGTGGGCTATGCCCACGAAAGCTCAAGATACCATCTACATGTTAGTCTTTAAAGTGCTACCAGGCCATTCGTTGTTTTTTAAGTCTATCCTGTACAGACTAACTCAGCTACCCTCTGAAGCAAGGGACGAGCGTAAGGAAGAGACCCGCTCTGCCCTTAGCTCTGACACAGGCTAGATGGGACTTGTTCTGCACTATGGAAATGTGAAGCCTTTGACTTCTAAGGAATTTTAAAGGAGTTAAGCTTGTATCCACCACCCTCAGGGTCCTTGAAAAGCCCTGCTGAAAACTCCACAAATAACCCATTTTAGTCATACTTTATATTAAGGCTCTGTTCATAAACCGTTTATAAAGGATTAATGGGGTCCTAAGCAGGACACAGACATGAGCAGAGTGTATTAGTGTTATAAATGTTTCAGCATAAGGTGCAACGGATGGCTACGAGGAGAGCTGGTCAGGGACTGTCCAACTCAACGTTTTTTCATTGGAAAATGCCAATTTGTGGGGAAGCCAGAAATGGTTTGCGAAACAGTGTCAGGTTTTTATGAAACAGCTGACTCACAATATCTTTGGTTAATCAAGCTGTGAGGTTTTCTGAATCAGTATTTTGAATCAGACTTCTTGTCCCTACATGCACACTAACAAAAGGATAAAAGAACAACCCTTGCAATGGAAAGAAAACATCATTTTGGAGTTATCAAAAGGAAACTATTTGATTAACCGGAACTGATTTTTTTTTAACAAATTCATTTTTGGGTTTTGAAAAATGTGTGAGACTTCAAACAGAAGAAAATGCAAAATCTCCTGGGCTGGAAAAACTGTCTCCCACTCAGCCCAACTTATGAGTCAGAGAATAAGTATCCGTTGGATTCTATGCCCATTGATTTATCCTGTATTAAATCAACTAGTCATCACTGACTAATCCTTTATATTATAAATATTTTTATGAATGGAAATTTCATGTCAAGAGTGACCCTATTAATATTTAATTATTCCTGTTGAAGAAGCTTGCAGAACTTCTTGGGCGTAGTTGTGCCTGATCATTAATGATGATGTTTTGGAGTATCTTTGTAGGGAAATAAACCACATAAGCTATCTTCCCCTGCAGCTGGTATTTTGCTATAAAAATATTGAAGGTTCCTAAACAAGCCCATGTCATTTCTCTGTAAAACACTCAGAGACAATGGGACACACATGTTAAATAAATGACTTTTGATACTTTCTCTAACCCAGGAGGCTCATTATCCACGTTCTGCAGTAATTTTAGTGATGAGTGTTGCAATGTTTCTCAGAAGTGCAGCATTGCCAGCCTCAGAGACCAGGGCCTTCTGCTGATACCGAAAACAAGCATAGTCTACAAAGTGGGCCATCCCTGACCACAGATATTACATAATCCGGCCTGGGAATCCTGGCAGGCCAGGAGAGGATCTGTCCATTACTGGCCCCCCAACCTGACCCCTTCCTGCCGTTGCCCTGCCCTCTCACTCCCATGGCACCTTGTCCCCCTGAGGATGTGGTTTCAGGGATCACTAGGTGGCATGGCACAGTGGCAGTGGTGGCAGGAGCATGGGGAAATGGAGTACACTGGGTAGACATCTGTACTCTGCTTCTCTGCTGCTCCTGTCACAAGGGGAGTGTTGCCACTACTGACGCTCCAGGCTCTCCCCAACGATCTCCGAAGCCACGTTTTTGGGGGACAGGCAGGGGTGATGGCAGGAAGGGGCAGGGGTTTGGGGCCAGTAATGGACAGCTTCCCCCCGGCCCACCAGGAGTGCTGGGACAGATTGCATACCCCCTCCCCCCCAGATGGCCTGCAGGCCAGGATTTTGAGACCCCCCTGGTGTAGTGGAATCTTCCAAGCACCAACCTGCTCAAGTGTCTCAGCCTTAGTGTGGAGGGACCGCTAGAGGGTTATGTCCACACTACACAATTCACCTGGGTGTCTGGCACCTAGGTCTGAGTTAGCCTAGCCTGGGTGCAGGAAAGAAATTCATGAGAGCGCTTCTAAGGAAAGAGCCCAAGGCCCATCAGAACCAATAGCAATGATCTTTGAGAACTGCTGGAGAATGGGAGAGGTCTCAGAGGACCGGAGAAGGACAAACATAGTATCTATCTTTAAAAAGGGCAGGAAAAAGAACTCCTGGGGGAATTCTGCGCCACTGGGTCAAGCAGAATTGCGCAGAAAATAATATAGTGCCCATAGAATTTCCCTTCCCCCACAGAAATGGGCTGCCACATTGCTGGCCACCACTAGGCACTGATGGACCCAGCAGAGCCCAGTTCACACATAGAAGACACTGCTGGGGAGAAGGGAGAGGAAGCTACAGGGTTTGCATTTTTCTGCGGGGTAGCAAAGAAATCTGGAGGGGACATAAATTCTGCTCATGGGCAGGGGCACAGAATGTCCCCAGAAGTAATAATAGAGCGTGATTTTATGAAGGTTAGATGCAATTAACATAAGGTGGGTGCACAACTGGTTGAAAGACCATACTCCAAGGCCGTTACCAGTGATTTGCCATCAAACTGAGAGGGTGCATTGAGCAGAGGTGTTGACTTGCCTAATGGAGTGGAGAACATACATAAGGAATCTGTGGAGGAGACTAAATTGGGAGAGGTTGCTAGCACTTTGGAGGACACCATCAGAATTCAAACCAACCTTGATAAACTGGAAAAATAGTCTAAAATCAACCTGATGATAGTCCGTAAGGATAACACTTCAGAAGGAAAAATCCAACAGACAGCTGCAACATAGGATAAACTAGCTAAGTCAGTAATGCTGGAAAAGCTCTGCTAATGATATTGCATCACAGACAGAATGTGAGTCAGCAATGGGATGCAGTTGAGGAAACGGCAAGCAATCATTCTGGGATGTAGTATTGGGAGTGTTGTACATGTAAGACACACTAGGATGGGGTAGTCAGCAGGCAGGCCACACGCCCATCTGGACCACCAGACACTTGCGACCAAGCAGTAAAAACCTTCCTATTCCATCACCATCCATGCTGAGTGTGTGCAGTCCCTCGCAAATGTCAGACTACAACTCTTGAATGACAGCTTGGAAAACTTAAAATAAATAACAATTTGCTTCCAATGCAACATACATCACTAATAATATTTTTCTGACAGGTTATAAACTGTTATTCACTACAGGTTTCTTTCATAATTTAATAGGTGAACTGGCAAATATAATTAGATCCTTCGGTAATACAGCATAAGTGTGTGTTCGGTTTCTCTCGATTACAGAGTCAGCTACTTCATTTTATATGAACTGTTCTTCATAAATCAACCTCTTTACACAATTTAGGGAGTAACATGCCAAACACTCAAACAAAATAACTGAATTTTAGACGGAACGGAGCATAACGAAGTTTAGAAAATAAATAACATTATTTGAATCTCAGCTGATTCTTTGCAGAGATGCATAAACCACGGAAACTGAATAAACCAACAGAATGATTAAGACAATTAGTGGCAGAAAGTGTTAGATCTCAGCACCAAGCCTATATGAGATTTCTAGCGGCTCTGGTTTTATTAATCAGCAAGAATGCTTTGTTGGGCTAGCACAGTAACCCCGTCATATAAAACTCACATTCCTTAGTCTTGGGGAGGGAGGCAATCTTTGTTTTCACTTCAGTTCATTTAAGACCTGCTTAAGGGCTGCAAATAGCAATTACAACCTAAGGTCACCAAACTATGCGCAGTTCAAAGCTGTCCTATCTGAAGGCATGGGGCTAAATCCTTTTTCCCCTGACATTGGCATAAGTCTGAAGTAGCGATGTGAATGGTTAAGTGGTTAACTAGTAAGCATCTCTCTTACCGGGTGATGCTTGCTAGTTATTGTTAATCGGCATGGGCCCTCTGCGGGCCTGGCCAGGCGCACTACAGATGGGGCTAATCGGCCAAACAGAACGTTTAACTGTTCAACTGATTAAACAGGACTTTATATCCCTCGTCTGAAGCAGCTCCTTTGGCTTCTGGTCAAACTGCTGCAATTTACCCTCCCATCAGAGACCAGGGTGTGGCCCACGACATTCAGAAGGCAAAGAATGAGACAAAACTGAAAATCTTTGTGCGCCTCATTTATCAAATCTGTTTTTGAAATCAACGGATTGCCCCCGTCACTTCTAAGAGCAACCCAAGCCTCCTCAGCTGGCGGATTGTTGCAGCACAAAGTGAGGTTCCCATCTAAGAGGGTTTCTCATGTCTACAGATCCCCCCGTGCATGGGACTCTCTTAGCAGGAAGGTAAGAAAGATTCCATTCCATTCGGTTTACCTGCGAGCCTGTGGAGTAGCGTCCAGGTGTCCGCGATCCAGATGTTTTTCCTGAGCCAATGGAGCTCTCTGTACTTTTCCCACTACAGCAATGTGTACGCAGGCATTTTCCATATTCTTTACGTACCTAGTCAATTAAACAGTAATTTCCATTAGTGGGTAGCTCCCTCTCCAGCCTGAGACTTAAGATTTTGAACAGTCCCTCCCACCCCCGGTGATTCATTAAAATGCAGCTGTTTCTGTGCTTTTAGAAGAATTCCATTACACCTTCCCACCGTGTTCTCCTAACACATCAGCTCTACATTTATGATGTCATAAGGGACTGCTTTTTTTCTGAGAAAGCAATTCACTGATATCAGTAGAATTTAGCTACCTCTGAGGCACATCAAAGGCGCAAGAGAGAAACTAAAGACATTCTATTTATGACCGAAAATTAATATCTTTGTAGATTTGATATGAACTGGCATATTGGCTCATCATGGCGCTACAAGTTATTGCTTCTGGCAGGGGACTAGGAAGAAAATTACAAAAAAATGAAACATATAAGAGGAATCGATTCCATATAAATATATATAAAAATTTCAAATGCTAGAAAATTGTGAAACTGACAGTCTTTGAAATGAAGTCTTCTGTGTGCAGACCAAGTGGGAATGGTGCAAGCGTCACCCTAAAGCCCCCTCATATGACAGAAAACACTGAGAAGGAGTTAATGGGGTAATTTCTCCAGCACACTGCATGAGCGAGGCCCCCTGTTGGCAGAAATGAATATTGCTACACTGACTTCAATGGAACGAAACTGACATCTCCCCACTATGCACTGCAGAAGTCTGGATCGTAAGTATAATTTAGCCTGCATGTGCATAGAGACCAGGGAGAGGCCAGAGTGAAAATGGGTCATCCGCTGAGCCGGTTGATCTCTGGCTGTGCCACAAATGTGAAAAAAGGCCACTTTACTTCTCTGCAGGAAATGTAAATGCAGTAGGAAACCAGCAGAGGTTACTCTGTGAGCACTCTGTTCACTGCTATCTGATTAAATCCCTCGCGCTGGTCTTTCTATGGGCATTTCAGAAACCTATCTGCAAAACGATTGTTTAAATAGCAGATTACAGGGTGTTTTTTTTTAATTAGGCCCTTCCATAAGACCTTGAGACAAACACAATACCATGAGTGCCCAATGTGCTCTCAAGTGCCTAATCAGTCCTTTGCTGAGAGAAAATAATTCAATTGCTTTAATTAGCCACCAACCGCTTCCCACTGCAGCTATGCACTGATTTTCTAGTCTCTGACAGACAAGAAATGTTTTTCCCCCTCTAAACAATCCCTCTCCTAACCTCTTGGATTGGGCAAACAGATTCCCAACATCAAGGGAGCGGATTCTCCTCTCTCCTACATTGATGCAAACCGGGAGTAACTCCGCAGAGATCAACGGCAGCACACTGTTGTGAAACGGCATGCGAGAGGAGAGATTCTGGCCAAAGGGTGTGAAAGAGACCTCTTGGGCTGGAATGGCTGCAAGGCACTGGGCTAGAAAAGCAAGAGGTCTGGGAGTTACAGCGACTGGGTGCACAGGAAACACAGAGGAAAAAGAAACTCAACTCTGCCACACAAGGAACCACTGTAAGTCTGACTTGAGTCCTTAGGGAGTCAGACAGCACAGGAGACTCAAAGCACTGAGAGCGTAAATGGGTTTAATGGGGAAATAAAGTCCCTGTCTCCCCAGAACATACAAAAAGAACACAACAAAACACCAAAAGAGCACAACCCACATCTCAGTGAAATTAACACCTAATGGGACAGATCTGAAAATTGGCCTTTGGCTGCACCCACAGAGGCAGATCCACAGGGCACTATGCATGGAGTAAGTGCTACCGAATGGGGGAAAGACACTCCAAAATAAGCAATGGAGTGCCTAGGCTCAGAAAAATATCCCTAGAGAGAACTGCATGTAAAGCTGTCCCGGGGCAGGTCTACACGGCACACCAAGCCTGGTTTGGGGAGCGGCTCCAAGGCCACCCCTGCTGAGAGTCGGGTCCAAGTCCTGCCATTTTGAAGTGTGGATGCAGCTGAGTCAGAAGGTTTGGGTACCGTAGTAGGGCTGTGGTAGTGCAGCTGTGAGAAATAGGCAGGGGAGCTGGGACAACCTTTAGGGTGATGCTGCTGCTGATGGAAACCATGTATTTGGTGGTTGTTATTGCTACTTCCAGCTAGGGGCTGCGGCAGCACCCCCAGAATCCCTAATTCCAGCCCCACTGTATCTGGATCCAGCAACTGTAACTCAGATTTATAATAGAGTGTAGATACCGAGGAAACGTCAAGCCCCCAAGCCCTGGTCCCACACACCCCGGGTTTACAATGCCGTATATACACCCAATAGGACACACACAGAAGTTTAAATGCTTTCCCGAATAGAGGACAAAGAAAGGAGGAAAACAACAGACCAATAATGGTTCCCTCATGCCCAATTGGTGGTGTATGTAGCCCAGTAAGGGCTCAGACAATTGCTAGAAATATAGAGCAGCAATCACACACAATGAGGTTTGCACTCTTAGATGCCCTCTCGTGGCCAGCCTGGGGAAGACAGGCAGGCCTTTTGGTCTTGGGAGACTTTGGAGACGTACTGTGCTTGGGATGTAGTTGCATTGTTTGTCACTGTTAGCCAGCTCAGGGGGTCCTATGTACAGTAATGGAGCAAGTAATTAAGGAATTCATCTGCAAACATCTAGAAGAAAATAAGGTGATAGGTACCAGCCAGCATGGATTTGTAAGGAACAAATCATGTCAAACCAATCTGATAGCTTTCTTTGATAGGATATCAAGTGTTGTGGACAAGGGAGAAGTGGTAGATGTGGTATACCTAGTGTTTAGTAAGGCATTTGATACAGTCTCGCATGATCTTCTTATTAATAAAACAGGGAAATACAACCTAGATGGGGCTATTATAAGGTGGGTGCATAACTGGCAGGATAACTGTTCTCAGAGAGTAGTTATTAACGGTTCACAATCATGCTGGAAGGGCATAACAAGTGGATTCCACAGGGGTCTGTTTTGGGACCGGTTCTGTTCAATATCTTCATGAATGATTTAGATGATGGCATAGAGAATATGATTATTAAGTTTGCGGATGATACCAAACTGGGAGGGATTGCAACTGCTTTGGAGGCTAGGGTCAAAATTCAAAATGATTGGTACAAACTGGAGAAATGGTCTGAGGTAAATAGGATTAAGTTTAATAAGAACAAATGCAAAGTACTCCACTTAGGAAGGAACAATCCATTTCACACATACAGAAAGGGAAGCGACTGTCTAGGAAGGAGTCCTGCAGAAAAGGATCTAGGGGTCAGAGTGAACCATAAGCTAAATATGAGTCAACTGTGTGACACTGTTGCAAAAAAAGCAAACATGATTTTGGGATGCATTAGCAGGAGTGTTGTGAGCAAGACACGGGAAGTCATTCTTCCGCTCTACTCTGTGCTGATTAGGCCTCAGTTGGAGTCTTGTGTCCAGTTCTGGGCACCGCATTTCAAGAAAGATGTGGAAAACTTCGAGAAGGTCCAGAGAAGAGCAACAAGAATGATTAGAGGCCTAGAAAGCATGAACTATGAGGGAAGAAGACTGAAAGAACTGGGCTTCTTTAGTTTAGAAAAGAAAAGACTGAAAGGGGACACAACAATGGTGTTCAAGTATATAAAAGGGCGTTACAACGAGGAGGGAGAAAAATTGTTCTCCTTGACATCTGAGGACAGGATATAAGAAGCAATAGGCTTAAATTGCAGCAAGTGAGGTTTAGGTTGGACATTAGGAAAAACTTCCTGTCAGGGGGGTTAAGCACTGGAATAAATTGCCTAAGGGGGTTGTGGAATCTCCAACACTGGAGATATTTAAGAGCAGGTTGGACAGACACCTGTCAGGGTGATCTAGATGGTGCTTGGTCCTGGTGTGAGGACAGGGGACTGCACTTGATGACCTCTTGAGGTCCCTTCCAGTTCTAGTGTTCTGTGATTCTAACACTGAAACTGATGCAGAAATCCAATGCAAATGCAGAGAATTGTTACAAGGGCATGCTCCTGTCATCCCCGTTTGCTCTTTTGGACTGCAATAAGCAGGAGTCCTCTCCATTTTGTGTGTAACATCCACAGATGGTAGACTGTACAAAGCCTAACATGGGACAGACTGATTGCTCTTACTCCCGCTGAGTACGTACGGCTTGAGGCTCCAAGGCAATAGGGCTGCCTGTGGACTAAGGGTTAAGGTTACGGGATCAGAGAGAGTCATTTACTAAACAGTCTATTGAACATTTCCACATACACACTGTAATAACGAAGGTTGGGCTTTAAGGCCTAGAAGTTCTGTTATGTTCTCCACTGTTCAGTGAAAATGCCATTGGTTCATTTCAGCCAATTCCCAAATTTTTTTCTCCTCTAAACGCCGAGGGATTTGGTTGATGCCTGTTATGTTTCTTTAAAACTTTGGTTGTGGCCATATAGCTGTTTAAAAGTCACTAAGTAACTACACTGTTCTGAGTCTGTGCCGGCAAAGCATTTAGGCATGTGCTTAACTTTAAGCACATGAGTAACTCCCATGAGTTCTTCAGATCCTATTCAAAATAAGGTATGTGCTGACATGTTTTGCTGAATTCGGTCATCATATATATAGTAGCCCAGTGTCTGTGAGTCTAACGCTGACGTACACAGCCACGCCCCCTGGCCGTGTACATCAGTGCCCCGGCCCCCTTCCCCTCGCTCCGTGGCGGTTCGGGCCGCACGGCCTCCCGGATGCCCCCGCCAGCGCTGCTTCCTGCCCCCTTCCTCTGCCCCCATCCTCCTCCAGCCCCGATCCCCGCTCTGCTTTCCACCCCCTTCCGGCCAGCCCCGCCTTCCCCTACCTGCGTGGCGCTGAGTGGCGCTCCTGCCGGGCGGGGAGCAGCAGCCCTTGGGGTCCACGCTCCCCACGCATGGGGAGCGCGGACCCCAAGGGCTGCTACCGCCTCTTGCTCCCCCGCTGGGGCCCAGCTGAGCGCCACTCAGGTGGGCCCGGTGGGACAGGAAGGGGGGCCGGGCGGTGATATACATGACCAGGGGGCGGGGCCATGTACGTCACCGCCCCCCCTTCCTCCTCCCACCGTGGCGCTGAGTGGTGCGTCCCTCAGCCGGGCCGCTGCGGGAGAGGGGAGGCAGGGGCGGTGACATAGACAGCCCCGCCCCCTGGCTGTGTACGTCACTGCCCCACCCCTCCTCCCCGTGGCAGCCTGGCTGAGCGCGCAACACTCAGCCAAGCCGCCACGGAGGGAGGGGAAGGGGGGGCGGTGACATACACAGCCAGGGGGCGGGGCTGTGTACATCACCGCCCCCCCTTCCTCTCCCGCTGTGGCACTCAGCTGAGTGTTGCGCCCCTCAGCTGGGCCGCCGGGGGAGCCAGCAGCGCAAGGGGCTGTTTGGGCTCCCCCGGGGTGGGAGGAGAAGGGAGGGCGGTGATGTACATGGCCCCGGCCCCTGGCTGTGTACATCACTGCCCCGCCCCCCTTCCTCGCGGCAGCCCAGCTGAGCAGGCAGCACTCAGCCAAGCGCCACAGCGGGGGGGAAGGGGAAGAGAAGGGGGCCGGGAGAGACGGAGGGGAGAGAGAGGCAGGAGGAGGAGGAGAGCTGAGAGAGAGGGGGGAGGCAGTAGGAAGAGAGAGAGAGAGCGAGAGAGACAGAGCAAGAGAGCTCAGGGGAGAAGATCTGAAAATCCCGTTTTATGACGGGCTAATTGGCTAGTTATCAATAAAACAGTAACAATATATCATGTGACAAAGGCCAAACATCAATAAATGTTTGGTGTATGAATATACATTTACAGGTCTACTTAGTTTTTTACTTTCATGAAAAGCTTGAAACCAATCTATACTGTGCAGTAATGCTGCATTATGCTACACGAGATATTAAATAGCAGCTCTAAACTTTTAGATCAAGATTTTCAAAACTCGTAGGCTAAAGTTAGCAATCCCCAGAATATTTAATGTTCCTTTGGCCACTGCAGATACTGTCAGTGCCTAGAGATGTTTCTAAGATCTGTGCTCTGTTCAGCTGACTTGTCTCTAAGATAGTCAGCATCTTCCTGTGTTTTACTATTATGCATGAATGTTGAAAAGTTTCAGACACAAATTTGGAATGTCACTAAAGCATTCAAGTCTGTTATGATGAGTGCTTGAGATGGACAAGGAGGACAAGAAGCAATGGGCTTAAATAGCAGCAAGGGAGGTTTAGGTTGGCCATTAGGAAAAACTTCCTAACTGTCAAGGTGGTTCAGCACTTGAATAAATTGCTAAGGGAGGTTGTGGAATCTCCATCAATGGAGATATTTAAGAGCAGGTTAGATAGCCATCTATCAGGGATGGTCTATATGGTGTTTGGTCCTGCCGTGAGGGCAGGGGACTGGACTTAATGACCTCCTGAAGTCCCTTCCAGTTCTAGTGTTCTATGAGTCTATAAAATGACACAGAACAAAAATCTGACTCCCATGTTTCTTTCTCCACTTGGGAAGCATGATGATTTAGTGCAGCTGGTCCTCAAACTGCTTCCAAACAGCTTGCTGGCCAAAGCTTTACTTGGGCTACCTACCAGTTCCAATGCAATAAACTGAGGGCGTGTTCCTGCACCAAGCCAGTGGCGGGAATACTCATTCACCTGAATGGTGCAAGGTCAAGCCCCAAATCCTGGTGCATTGAAGTCGATGGGAGTCTTTCCAGTGACTTTAATAGGCTTTGGGGGTTGCCCATAGGAGGAGAACATGATCAAACTTTAGCCATACTGGTCACAAAGCAGTGGTGGGCCCGAATTTACAAGTGCTTACACGTTCTTCTCTACTGTCAGTGGAAAGAGAACCTGGCCTCATTAGACCAGAAGTACATTTAACAGTGGTAGTAGAAATGTATTGTTAAGAGCTTTCGTGTCCCTTACTTTCCTTGGTGTACAAAATGGGCCTAAATAAATGGCCCATGACTTTTTGGAACAATTATTTCACGTATCTTGCAGTGCCATAGCAAATGTCCGGCTGCAGAATTTGAAAATCTTCCCCTTAAAAAATAAACAAGGCTGTTCCAGTTAAAACAAACACCTAATAGACGTCATCCATACGTACACAGTTCCCAAGTGTTTTCTTGCGTTAAGTTAAGCCAAGAGACACAACCCCATTCTTCTCTCATTTATGCCCATGTAAATCGGAAGGAATTTCACTCATGACTCTCTCCAGTGATGCCAATGAAGTTGTCTGTGTAACACCAGAGAATCAAGCCTCTAAAATGTAAACAATTCTCAGGGGTATTACATTCTCCCTCCAAACGACACGCTGTATCACATTTGCTAATGGGCTTGCCAACTTCCTGACTGCTGATAGGCCAGAGCCATGCCTCTCATTCAGCATCTCTCCAATGTCCAATCTAAATACAGCCTCATTATGCAAACAGAAACAAGTCTGTTCAATAAAAATGCAAGGCACATCAGTAACCATATAGCGTGGTTGTTAGGCAACGAAATACCCTGTATCCCTCCTATGAAGCACAGAATAATTGGCCTTACCTTTTTCTGGAGGACACAATGGAAAATGAATATAAACATTCCCTGCAGAGAATTGAAAATGGTGAAGAGATACGCCATGACGACTGTGCTTTCATTAATATACATAAGTCCAAAGGCCCAAGTCAGTCCTAAGAGGCAGAGTAAGGCTATTGCACCTATAACCCATGACCTACGGAGAGAAAAAAAACAAATATAGAAAGGAATTAGTCTTTGATCCATAGAGGAATTAGCACACCTACTAATCACACTAATAATCTGCTATCGTTTTAGCAGAAGAGAAACAAAAACATCCGAGAGCGCCACAAGGAGATTTTTTTTTTTTTTTTGACAAAAGCACTTCTCAAATTCCATGCACTTTACTAATCTTTGAGCTTGAGGAGAGATACGAAAATGAAAATGTTATGGGGACAGACATGTCTCTGATCCAAAGCGGCTCTGCACCATAAACTCTTTTTAATGCAGCAGCAGTGAATATGTAAATGATATGTAGATGCAGTTTCTGCAAATGGCTGAGAAAAAACCAAACAACCCCCCCGCTAAAACAACCCCAGTAAAGATGCGGTTGTTAGCCCCCACTGGTCTCACTGGTGAAGTTGGATTAGCTTCTTTCTACGCTCCCAATTTAAAATGAAGGCACCTTTATTCCTGTATTTTCCCTTGTTTCCAATTTGTCGGCAAACTTTGCCACTGACGGTTAAAAAACTGCTTAAGGTAAGGGCCCTAACCAGTGGATATCGAGGCTAGCTGGCATGTGTGACTTCTATTAACTTAGTGTAAGACAGGCTAAGACCGCCAACCAGGAAGGTCAAGGCTCTCTCATATGACACAAACTTTAAATGCTAAGTCTCATGGAGGGTCGATACCCTTCTCCAGAGGGGTACCCAAAAGACAATGAGTGAAGAGCAGGGTAGGGAGCAGAAGGGGACCCAGTCCAGTCTGGGGCTCTGCTCCAGCACCCACTGAGTCATCACATCAACTTCCCTGGATGCCAGATTGGACCTTTACAAGCATGCTACTGTGTAGGCACCATGTGACCTTCCGCCTAGCGGCCGAAGTGGGGAGTACAGAAGTAGCAGCTCATTTGAGGATCATTCTTAAGCCCAGGGGCCACGTTTCTCTGTAGCTTATGCTGGTGTAACTCCACCGAAGTGAGTGGGATTAAGCATGTAAACCTGGTTTTGGTATGAGCGGACTCAGAGCTGAAAGCCTGCCCAGACCTGCTCATGCGCCACTCACATCTCTCCTCTTTTTAACTCGTCTTGGTGAGAGGCTTTGGATCGATTTCCATGAAGTACAGAGCCCTACACCATTATGCTTCATCTCCTCTGGGCCCACTCTTTACATCTGTCCTGGCATGCGATGGCTTTGGGCTCTCTGCTGAACACAGAGGAAGGACTTGAAGGATCGAGGTCCGGAGAGTGGGGCGTGAGCTTGCAATCTGCCTAATTTTCAACCTGCTGAGCGACTGCGAGCTTGCAAAAACTCGGCTAGACCTAGAATGAACTTAGGTTTGCATTGTGCTAAAGCAGTGGGTCTCAATTTTGTACTGTGGCCCATCCTGCACAACACCAACCTTTCAGCAGACCACCAGCCAACCACTCGTGATGACCAAATGGGTGCAGGAGGAGGTTGGGGGATCTGGCTGAGAGGTTGGGTGCTGGAGAGGGCTGGGGATGAAAGGGTCTGGCTGGGCGGTTGGGTGCAGGAGCGGCCTGGGGGTCAGGGTCTGGCCAGGTTTCCAGCCTAGGGGAGCAGTGGGGAAAGTCTCCAGGTGAGCAGTTTCCTGTGCTGCCGTTTCCCCCCCACCACTGGAAGGGGGAGTGGCAGTGTGCAGAGCCGATTCCTTCCCCTGTGAGCTGGATCCGGCTCGCAAGGCTCAGGGCTCCCCACGCAGCAGGAAGCCAACTTCACAGAGGCTGAAGCGCCAATGGGGGCTCCCCGGTGGGGAGTGGGGGGAAATCACCAAGCCTGCGGCCCCAACTTGCAAGACAGGTTAGTGGTCCGTGGACCACACTTTGAGAACCTTGGTGCTACGGGGATGGGAAAAGGAGGGGAAAAGAGAAAGAGCGTCTGTGTGTGTGTTGCAAAGGAGCTGGTGAAATATCCTGTGAGAAAGCCAAGTCCTTTGCAGCTGGGAATGCACCAGCCTTCACTTTGAATCCCTGCGCTTTAATTAGGGTTTGTCCTAAACAGTAGCATGTTCTTGTTGCATTAATGTTTCTCGTTGTTTTCCTTTAAATATTAGAAAGAAAATATAGTATTATTTTCCCACTGAAGTTCATAAAACATGTGCTATTTATCCAAGAAGAGCTCCCTAAGAAAACTACTTATTTAGACAGATTTTTTTTATAAAAATACCCCTATTATGTATCTAGCAAGCCAGAACCAGCTCCTTTTGAAGTATTTCCAGTCAATTCTGTGAATAAATATTTAGCACTATGCTCATTAAAAATGCAGTCTCAAAATCCTTCTGAAAGGTAGCCCATTGATAAAGGTAGCCCATTGATAAAGTTTAATAGCTTGGCTCTTTTAAATATTTTCTCCCACCAGCAAGGAGGCCACATTATGATCTTAATTGCAAAATCAAGTCATATTTACTAAAAATAATGCAGAAGCAAAGATTTTTCTCCTGTTCTTATATATTTTGGGGACTTAAAAATGACCCAAATTGTAATTAAAAATTGTCCTATCTCCAGGTGCTGCCAGTTTTTTAGTCTGAGTGCCGCAGACTACAAAGGGGAGTAGGAAAGAGTGAAACAACTTCTATAGTAGCAACAGAAAGATGTTATCTTATCATCTGAAAGGAATCTTTGGGTTAGAGGAGACACGCAGCACAAACTCTATAATATACGAATTTCTGATGTAGAAAACAGCTCTGCGAGTAAAGGGGGTGAAAATATCATACAATTGCTCCACCCCGTATCCTTGAAAAGATAACTGAAAATGACGAGAATATGAGAATGGTACTGGAAAAATGAACACAAAGGACTCTTCACCAGAAGAACAAACTGAAAGTCTATTGCAAAGTTGTTACGCTTCCATTACACTAGTTTTTCTCTTTTTTGGTTGCAGGACAAGAAATGTTGCTATAAAGTGCATAATTTGTATGCTTCTTGCTTCCTTTTGTTTTTAGCTCTTTGTACAGACTTGTATTTCTGTCACAAGTTTTTCACAGTCTTTTTTTCCAATTCAATTCTAAAAAAAATGGAAAAACAAAACATCAAATATTGGCCCGAATGAAAGCCTGAAATTGGCAATTTGTGACAACTGAGCCTTCTCATCTTTAAGGAGACATTTTTTCCAGCCTTGCCCAGAGATTGAACCTCCATTAGCTTCAATAGGACTTATGTGGATTAATACCCATGCATCACTTTGAAAATTTACCCCTGAATTGCATTAAGAATTCCAAGGCAAAGCCATCCTTACCAACCCAGCGCACGTGATGCCCAGAGAGACACGGCATAATGAAACAAGAAAGCTATAATTGGTATAACAAGTCTGTACTGCAAGAGATTGCTTGAACATTTGCAGCGAACAAGGGTGATGTCCAATCAAGAATTTTGAAGCAGATAAAGTGACAATTGTTTGGCAATACATATGCAGCGTGTTTACTCTGCATCGAAGCTGTATGCCTGGCCATTTTCCTGCACAGTTTGCTCTTCTGCCTCAAAACGTGAATGACAGAAGCTTTAATGATTTTTCAATATTGATCTGACAGCTGGCTCATGAGACCACACTGCTAAAAGGGATTTATCAGCCATTCAGGTCATTCTTACTTGATGAAGGGTCTGTTATCCTCATAGCTAAAGAATGCATAGACAAAGACAAGAACACCAACATTAGAATATATAAGGCCAGAAAGAATATGTTGTAAGAAATAACCAAACCTTATTACCAGCCTACCAAAACTAACGTCACAGCTTCCTGCTCAGGTGTGTCCACCAGACACCGACCAGACAGTTTTACTCATCAGAGGATCTAAGCAACAATAACTGTGAAATCACTTATGGAAGCAGCCCTCATTCCCTGAGTTTTGCAGCTCCCCATCTATAGCGGTCTTCTGTTGCTTATAACATTTCAATTGACTTAGAAATCTATTTAAAAAAATCATTGCTGTCTATGGAGGGCATTAATATAGGAAATCTAATGTAGTCATTCTGGAAAGCTTTGATATGTTTAGATGGTAAACTTCACTGCACCTTAGGCATTCTTTGTCCAATATATTAGGATGTACTATGGCCGGCTTATCTTTTTTATTATTCGTTTTTTCCATAATTGTAACTCCCAGGTTCCCTACTTATGAGTCAGACTGTGCCATTATCCTCTTTTAAAGATAATGGCATTAGAATTGTTTAAAGCCCTCTCTGCTGATTGCAAGGAGACAGGAAAGTGTTGACCTATTTACTTTCATTGTATGCGGGGAAGGGGAAATGTTGTCCAGCCAAACAAGATGGAGAAGCAACCTCACGGTAGTCAAACACAAATTGCCCCTTTGAAATAAAAGTTTTGCCGCACTTGGAATATGAGATTGTTAGCAGCCATTTTTCTAGTGGAAGCACTTCAACCCCTAGGACCAACTCTGTTCATAGTTCACAGAAATAAGCCCAAATCCCTTGACCTCTCCTCATAAGTCACATGCTCCAGCCCTCTAATAATTTTTGTTGCCTTCCACTGGACTCTTTCCTTTCTGTAGTGCTGCCAACTGAGTGCATTGGAACGTCCCTCTTCTCCTGTTGGTGCCTTCCCCTTTGGTGCCATGACCTCTTGCTGCAGCTATCACTGGTACCAGAGAGGGTCGTGTCCTTCCCGACGAGAGCTGTGCTGGTGTATGTCTGTCTGGTTAAGACCTGCCTCGGGCAATGTTGGTATCAGAAATCTGATTCCGCATTACCAGAGCACAAAAAGAAATACCCCACAGTTGACCTGCTGGAGTGACGCCAGCACTGTTGATTGTCCAAGAAATCTTTGATGGAGGAGAAATTCCGCTCAGCAAGACCTTTCTGTAACCGTGGGGCATGGAACCTCCCTTCCCAAAATGGGCATTCTGTGCAGCCTTGTGAGGTCCATTCTTGCTCTCATTTATACCCATAAATCGCTCTGGGCACCAATGGGTGCAGAATTTGACCCTGTGTGTGGGAATTTAGCCGCACATGTCATGCAAACTGTGCTGCTTTGTTTCTCTCACACATAATGTGTGGCTGAGTTCATGTCATGTATGCAGAGGTGTGGGTTCCTCTCTGCCACGCAACAGCTGGCTAATAGCAGCTTCACCCCCCTGCTGGGCGGTAAGCTGAGTCCACCAGTGTGGCTGTCGGAGGTTGTGGGGTGGGGGTGAAGGATGGACACGTGTTAGCGGCGCTGGCCACGCAAGGCCGAGAACCACTCCAGAACATCGAGCAGTTTAGAATTCCCACCAGAACAGCGGGTGATCTGAGGGGGACCTCGCTGACGGGCAGGATGCCTGCTCTTCCCCAATCTTTCCCTGGTGTCCATTGGGAGTAACTCCAGGAAAGTCACTCTCAAAATCAGATTTAAGTTGTACGTCTTTCAATTTCACTAGGTACCTGTGATGGGGCTGGCACATTATTGTTAAAAAGTTTAGCCTTCAGAAATTATGCGAAGTTATTGTTTTGTATGTGACCTTTTGTTTCTCAACATTTTGTGCACCTTGAACCTTTACTAACACATTTATTGTTGAGTTCACTACAAAGGTATCTCAGAGCCGTGGGATTAAGCTAGCTGCTCATCCTGAGTTGAATCACAGAAGCTGGTGTCTACAATCTTCTGCTGGGGATAGCAGATTTGCTATCTCTCTTGAGTGTTCAACAGAGAATAGACAGGCACAGAGCAACACTTCAAAGGGGATTGGGGACCAGGTCTCATCTAGTGCTCATCTCTCAGATAAAGTAAAGACTGGCCTAGTCCAGAGGAGATTGCTTAGGTGGGTGTCTGGCTGATGGTGTCAAGAAATTGACACCCAATTAAGCACACGTACTTCTGCCACTCACAGAAGGTGGGGTTACAAAGGAGACTGAGTCATGGGTATCCTGAAAAGCATCAGAACTTCTAACATCTTCCCTATTGTTAATTATAGATTTTTATCCCACACACAGAGACCATAGTGCCTAGGACCCCTCATGGATAAGGACACTCTTATTCATCCTCTCATATAAACAAACAGTGCCAACACCTTTCTGGTCTGTGGTTCATTCAGAAATCAGTCTACGCTTCTACTCATTTTCATCTCCAGTCTCCTGACCACCTCTATTTCTGCTCTATGTGGGATGTCCCAAAAGTACTTACATAAAGCATAAACTCTATTGATTTAGGGTATGTCTATACTGCAGAGTTTTTCTGGAAAAACTATACCTATGTCCATACTGCTACTGCGTTCTTTCAACAGAAAGTAGAAAGAACGGAGGGGTTTTTCCAGTAGCGGTAAACCTCATTCTACGAGGAAAAAGATATTTTCCAAAAAAGCTTTTTCAGAAAAAGGCATGTGTGGACGCGGAAGAGAGTGTTTTTTCAAAAGAGGAGACCTCCAGGAAAAAGCACAGGTGTCCTGGTGGCCACCCTGTCCACAGTAATCACAACTTAAATGTGAGAGAGCGTCCAATCACTGTGGATGCTCTTTCAAAAAAGCAGATCGTTTTTTCGTTGTGCTTTTACTGTGTGGATGCTCTCTTTCAAAGAAGTTTTTCCAGAAGATCTCTTCTGGAAAAGCTTCTTCTGAAAGAAGCCGGCAGTCTAGATGTAGCCTTATGCTCCTCTTCAAATCCCAAAATCTTTTTTGACCTGAAATGTAAGAGTGCACATGAACAGCAGATTCCAGCATGTTAAAGCAACACTGACAACCTCAACGTAATACAGGAAGTAGAGACCAACTTCCGTGTGCATGTGCCACTAGCAACATAGATTATTAAATCTTGAACAAACTTTTGCAAATATTCAGTTATTTTAACTATTTATACCGTGTGCTTGCTTTTTTTTTTTCTGGAACAAAAACAAATGAAATATATTTTAATGGAATAAATTTCTACTGACCTTATGTGGTAAAAGGTCAGGGTTCTTTCTAACACAAAATCGAGTTTTTCAGCCAACTTTGACCTAAAAGCATCCCATTAAAGTAAGACAAATAACTAACTAACAACAGATGCTAGCATTCTTGCAGCTGTACGCTTCGTGGTTTAATCATAGGTACCTCTAATTAAAAATACCTCTGATGTTTCAAAGCATTTTCCTTTATTCCTCAGACCAATGACAGGTTTGTAAAACGTGGACAAAGGGTCTTGATACTACATTCCTGACTCATATGGGTAGTTGCTATGCACAGAAGCAGACTGGTGAGCAAAGATGGCAGAAATGAGGCCTAAGTGAGTAGAACCTAACTTGGCTTCTATAGTGCGGTCAATGTTGCATAAAGCAGAGAGGTTGTGCACGCTCCTCAAAAATGATTTGAAATGATGTGTATAATTCATTTTCACAGCAAGTGATTAAACTGCAGCTTCCCTGCGATGGGAATTCCTGTCCTCAAATACTAGAAGGAACTAGAAGAAAACATGAGGTTATTTTCCATTCGTGTCTGCCGTGGGATATGGTACATGTGTTTAATTGATTGAGCCAACTTCTGAAAATCTACAGCAAGTGACTTGAAGGCCAGAGAAGCTCCTCGCACAAAACAAATGTGTTCGCTGCTAATTAGTGAAGGAGCGTGTTCATTCTGAAAAATCAATAGCCAGCAGGAAGGGACTACTTAAAGAATTTGGCTCCACATATTGTGACAAAGATCCAACATGAATGGCTGGCCTCGAGCCAAATTTTCTAATTTAATTCCTTAGACCACTAATGTATGTCAACTGGATTTTCACAGAACAATTTCCTCCGCCCTTATTTTTCAGCTACGATAGTGCCATAGTCAGCAACAAGAAAAGATGCCCTTTTCTCTGTTTTCTGCCAGCCCCTCAATGCTTCCTTGGCTTCCCCATTCTGATGATTAAAATAACTCTCAGTAGCTCTCACTGAAGTACAAAGGGGAGGCCAAAATCCATGCCCTCAGGCGCTGCCTCATGGGGTAACATATTGTAGCGGGGTCAGCACTCACCTCACATGAACTGTCCTTGGTTCTGCCAGGCAGCCATGCCTGACCTTCTCTCTTCCAGTTCTGGGCTGCAACTGAGCTGCCTCTAGTCCTGCAGCTTCTTTTATAGTCCCTCCTGGCTTGTGATTGGCTGGTTCCTCCATAGCTGCTCTAGCCTTCTGGAGGACTTCTCTATGGCCCTTTTGGCCTTAAGGCCTAGCCCCATTACACTTATATTCAGTGCTTCCTTTGTAATGCAAGAGATATGGGGGCTCTCACCATTTTTTTACATTCATAATGGATGCAGGAAGCCAAGAGTTGCCAGGCCTCAGCCTTAGCACAAATTAAGCACCACCTCTCTGGAATAGCTGTTACTGGATTAACATGGCCAGAATCAGCAGGAAGGGTGAGATCCTACCATACATAAAAGACAGAGAGAAAAGGTAGATTGCCTGCTCTTCGGAGAGCCCACTGGACATATTGTGGGGTAATGCACCCATCAGCCTTGTTCCCAGAGGCTACAGCAGGCTAGCCAGTGGTGCAGGTGAGTGGGGAATCTACCCAGTCGCTGAAGATGTTTAAATAGGGTAGCAGGCTACTGGTCCTCGTACCATGAAGGACTTCTCTCAGGTAGGAGGGATGGGTACTTTTGTTGGGGGAAAGAGGGTCAAGGAGCCTGCGAGGAGTGAGTGGCTACAGAGGAGGAGCAAAATAAGCTGTGGATAATTCAGGTAAGGGCTAGGCAAAGATCTGGGACCCAGTTCCTCACTACTCCATAGCCGGGCAAATCGATTGCCCAGTGGGTTGCATGTCGTGACCACGTCACAATGGGCGCACCATGTCACAGCGGTCTCAATGAGAACACAAAGGGAGGGCAACGGGGAAACACAGCTATGAGCTGCTGAGTGGTGGTCAGGACCATTTTAGGCTCATCCACCTGTAATGTCTTTGCAGCCCCGCTAGAGGATGGGATCCCCAAAAGTGCCTATTGTTATCATACACTCAATTCCCATTGGCTTTCAATGGGAGTAGAACTCCTAAATCCCTTACACAGTCTTGCAAATCTCACCTAGATAATATCCATCACTCTTGGCCACTTTCTTAGCTCAGTCATGCACAGAATTTCGACCCATTGCATTGTTTGCCAGGTTATATCTTATAACATCAGACCCATTATTCCCTTTTGCTTCAACAGGAGGTTGATGGGAAATATCTGGCCTGTTTTCTGAGATTTGTTCTTAATTATTGTAATTGAAAAGAGCAATTTTGTTAAGCTCATCTAATTTTCTGTAAGTAATTAATTGCCCTCAAAATTGCTTACCCTGTTTATTTCCTTCCTTCTAATGTTGCAAAGTTGTACTGTAATTATTCAAAACATAGTAAAATATAACGAGGTATCTGTTTCCGCATGATACAGATCCAATAAAGACTCTGGCCACATCTGCATTTTTGAAGCAGAGCTCTGCAGATAAAATACTAAATCTGTGAATTTTTAGAACAATAATCTTGACGAACAGTTTCATACCAAGGCCTTGGGTATTGAATATCTTACAGGACGCTCTCTCAATCGATAATTATTGATTTTTTTTTTTTATTTTGGAAGGAAGACACCTGTCAGTGGAAAAAATAGTGTTTCTTCTAGCCATTCAATAATAATGGAGCCATCATGAAAATGATAGCTAATCAAGCAAAAAAAAAATCTGATAATCGACTATTAATAACAAACATTCCATAGAAAAACTTTAAACTGTGCCCAACAAGAATGGACAAACATGATGTTGCAATCAATGTTACCATCTGGAGAAAAATACACATAAACATAAATGCAATCCTAGGTGGGTTTTTTTTTAATTTCAATGACATCAAATACTAACAATTTTCCTTGCAGGTGTTTGCTTCCAAGCCAACACACAACATATTTGGTTGTTAATAGTATGCAGAGTTTGCACTTCAGTTTGCACATATGCAGCAGTGGAGAGTGTATTTCTTCTGGTTTTGCCTATTCGTGATTTGATCATGCAGGGATGCACATGTGAGTGGCATGGGTGTACAGGGCTGTTCAGCACAGTGCTTTGCTATGTCCGGGTACGGCTAGACTGCAAGGCTCTATCGGAAAAAGATACGCAAAATGCGCTCCACATTTTGCGTATCTTTTTCCGATACTTTTGTCGGAAGAGGGTTTTCCAAGATTTGGCCCGTCTAGACTGGAATGAGGAATACAGGGGCTTCTGAAAGAGCGCATTTGCTCTTCCGTAAAAAAAAAAGCAGAAGAGCAAACACGTTCCCTGGACGCGGTGGAGTTTTTTCAGGATACCAGAAGTATCCCAAAAAATTCCCGCAGTCTAGCCATACTCTTAAATGCAAAAAGGTATAACACGTTGGCGGCGAAACTTGTGAAAGCACCATGCCAAAATGCATTATACATTTTAGGAAACATTATGCTCACCTAGTCTGACCTCCTGCACAACATGGCCTGGACACCCTCACCCCAGTAACTACATCCATCTAGCCACAGGGTCTGTGGTTAAACGAGGCAAATAATAGCAACCCAAATGTGGGGAAAGTGACCGAGAAGCTAAGACCCATTTCCAGAAGCACCTTCATCACTGAGGTCAAGTCTACATGGCAAAACACAACCCACCCACTGACACGCGCTTGTGGTAGGTGAGCGTACAGACTCGGGCCTGTCCTATGGTGCCCAAAACAGCCATGTAGACATTCAGTCTTGGGCTGGAGCTCAGGCTGTGAAACACCACCCTCCTCCCCACATTTCAGAGCCCAAGCGCCAGCGTGAGCTGGACCATCTACAGCCACCTAGCTAGCGACTGAACCCAAGTCTGTTGATCCAGGCTCTGAGACTCACTGCCGTGGCTGCTTTTTGCTATGTGGACATCCCTCTAGAAACACGAGAAATTTTTCTAAGCGTAGATGGAACGTTCCATAAAGTTTCCGAGTGACAGAGAATCCACCATGTCCCTTGGGAAGCTCATCCATTGGCTAACTGCCCTGTTAGGCCTTGTCACTTCATTTCAGGTCTGAATTGGCCAGCCATTGGTTCTCATTATGTCTTTGTTCCTTAGTACGAGATATTTTGCCCTGGCGCAGGTTCCCATGGGTCTGTATCTACCTTCACTCCTACGGCAAATCATCATTTGCATTCGTTGGCTTGTACAGCAACGCACATTCCTGGGCAATGTCCTGGCTCATCGCCATTGCAACCACTTCCCAAATACACACCACAGCTCAGTGTGGGCACACAACAGCTCCCCTTATTTAGCACTGTGCATGCCTCTCAAGATAATGGGCCCAGACCTTACAGAGCATCCTCACCTCCCTGCTGACAGGAACTGAGGGGTGCCGAATACCTTGCTGGATTCGGCTTCCCACCCAAGTCCATTGGACTCGGATGCAGGGCTGAGCGGACTCCGAGCATGGGTACTTTGGTTCTTTGCACCTTTCTCTACAGTCTTCAGGACCCTGCAGGATGAAGCCCTCAGGCAGAAAGGAATACAGCATGATCACTGCATGTTTCTAGGCAACTGTCAGTGCAGAAGTAATGAAGGATGAAAATGTTTCTCTTCTGTAAGATGAGTCCTCATCTGAAGCTGGTATAATATGTACTTCCAAAGCCTGCAGCCTCACTACCCATTTCCAAGGAATTGTGTCTTCAAGTGAATAATACAAATCACTACAGAAATTAACCGAGATTTCATATGACGGCATGCAGCGATCTTATATCATCTTTGTATTTTCATTTCGTTTGAAGAATGCGGCAACACACTGAAAAATTCATCTTGCTTTGGTAAAAAGACCCTCATTATTAAAAAAAAAAATTACAAAAAATCCTTCCAACATGACTGACGTAATCTCTGATTTTTAAAATGAAGGGAAGTTTAAAACATTAAAATTTAACTTACTTTTCACTGCACTGAAAGCAGTTGGGTTACTTTTTCGCATTTCAATCAGACTGATATATGAAACTAGATCAGTCATTTTCACTTTCTGTGTTGCATGACGCAGTGTCGGAGCACAGATGTTATTAAACTTTTTTGCAGATGAATATTGTTCTTTTAAGATGTTATTCATTTCCTTTCCAATATCATTTCTATTTATGAAAGGTTTTGAAAGTATTTTAAAAAAACTAATTTTGGGAACCGAACTTCTCACAAGTGTCTCTTTAAATACGACACATAACTAAACTATGACAATTAGCTTATGCCACGTGAGCTTAAAAGGGGCAGACGGGGGGGCCGCTTCAGCCTGGCTACTTCCAACCCCAAGCTGGGGGGCTGGCCAGCAGCAGTGGGATGGAGGGGTTGGTCGACAGCCCCCCCCCACCCCAATTCTGTTTCTGGCCCTGCACAGGCTGGGAGCCCGCAGCCCTGTGTGTGGTTGGAAGCAGGCAGGCTGGAGTAGCACCCCTACCTTCCCCTTTTTAATCAGTTAACTGATTAAACCAGATGTTTCACTAATTAAACTGAATTTTACATCCCTAATCTACACCATGTCTAATACATCATGGATGAAACGCACTGACTTCAACCGCCGTTACAGGTGCTCAACACATTCCAAGACTTGGGTAACTGTATTTTGGTTGGATCGGTCAATTTCAAAGTAAGTTGTTTCCTCCGCTTGTAATAATATGAACAGATGTGCCATTTACAGACTCATGAGATAATCACAAGCTGCATCTGCCTTGGCAATCAATGGACAACGGGACATGAAAATGAGTCGCAAAGTTGGAGGGACACTTTCAAAGTGGCTTCTCATTTTTAGTGGGTTCCTTTCTAGGTGCCGAAATTGATGTACCGGAATCTGATTTTCAGAAGTACAATCTGGATTCTCCCTAATGTTCAAAAATCATGACTCAGACCCTGCAAAAGGCGTAGGAGTGGCTTTGAAAAAATCCAGGGATTGCTTTAAACAATAATCAGTGCTCGTTCTTTTCTTTGCCTCTTATTTGAGCCTTCAGGACCCACATTCCAAAGAGCTTTTCCTGCAAATACAGGCGACTAGAAACTTAGTTTTTTCATGACTATTGCAATTCCCACATAAGTGTGCAAGCTCAGGAGCTGGGGCTTTAAGAAAAAGCTTCACTATTGTGAGACACATAATTAAACCACAAGAACTCAACACAGCCCCAAAATGAAAGAAAATGGGAGAATACAGGGGCCAGGTTTTCCTTCCCAAGCAGTGAGAGCCACAGCCTGGGAAGTTGGTTGAGTTTAGCATTGCTGTTGGTACCCCACTATGGAAACAAAAAACTTTTTGTGCCTTGCTTTATGTTACAGAATCTATTAAAGCCCGCGAGGCTGCCTGTCTCCTCAAACAACTCCAAGATGAGAAATATGGTGCTTCGTTGTGCGATAAACGATTCAAGACTGTAAAAATAATTATTGCAATCAGCTGAGAGAAACTGGTTTCCCTTAAATTATATACTGAAGGGACTATTTTTCTGTCTGCAAAATGTTAGAGCTTGATTCATCCTCAGTTGTCATGGAATTCAATAGGAGCTAAGGATGTTCATCATCCCATTGGATACACTGTGGTATTAATTTAAAGGGGATAAATGGGCCAAAGCTCAGTTACTGTTTAACATTAAACAGTATTCATCAAGGGGCGGGGTTTGGTAGATCGAGACTTCAGCTTGCTTAGTATTAAGGCAAACATCTTTGGGGGTTTTGTATGAAAGATAAAGAAATTAAAAAATCAGTTAAAACATTTGAACTTAAAGTATTAAATAAGGACATCATTTTAACAACCTTTTTCTCTTCAGCTGGAGAGAGTTTTGGAAGGAGAAGCCCACTGGTTTGAGCATCTCTGTGATGTTATCAAAGGTAGAAACAACTGTTGTTTGGGGAAAAAGAGAAGAAGTTATTTGAGCTGGGCAGGAGCCACTGTTGAGATCTGATTTGATTTGATTTGACATGAGGTGGCATTTGGGATTTGGCTGGAACAGGTGAGGTGGTCATGTTATTTAGATACCGCTCTTTGATCCGGCTTGGTTTGGACAGTTTTTAGGGTTAGGATGATGAGGGCCCGAGATCACAGCAGATGATCAAGGTAGCAGCTGTTAAGGTGAAACTTGCTTCACCAGTAGCATCCATTTTCCCCCTAGGTTTTTTTGTTATTTATTTGTCTCTCCAAGAAGGCTCTTTCTTTAAGAACCCACAAAGGGCCTTGTGGGAAGAACAGAATACTCCATTATTTTATCCACCAATTAGGCATCATATTTGACACACCAATTATGATTCCTTTATCTTTTTTTTTTTTTTTTTACAGTTATCACAATCTTGTAGGCTCAATTATTATAACAAGACTCACTATTTGCTAGGATCAAGTCCTTAGGTTCTAGATTCAGGGACGCACTTGAGTGTTGATTTCGAAGGGATTTGAGCATAGGCTTTTCCTGAATGGGAGCTTCACTAGCACCCTTCTTTCAACCTTAGGAAACAGCACAAATAGGCTAACTAATGCTCCGCTGGACTCTCCGTTTGTTAATTCAGTGTTTGTTGTATTGCTAAAGAAAGAGGGATGAAAGCAGGTGGGCACTGAGCAAGCAAGATGCAACAAAAATTATATGCAGATGAAAGGATTTAATGTTGGGATAAAACTATCTTGAGATACCCAATTAATCTTCTCTTTTTAAAAACTGAAGTAACCAACAAGGGAAAAGTTTGGATACAAAGAAACAACATAATGGAAAATAAATCCCTAGGAGGATACTTTTGGTATGTGCTTAGATTCCCTTTGATGGACATTTTCATTGAACACAACTCTCCAGTCCTTATTATTCTTTGGGACAGCCCGCTCTAATTGTGTTTTAAAAGGCATCCGACTGACTTTAAAGCAAACGTTGAGACAGGTCTTATATACTATGGCTGTAAAATGACAGTGTCATAATAGGCCCAGAAAAGGAGAAAGAGAGTTAAATTGAAAACTCGCCACACATGGCTTCATTTTTCATGAGTTGGTAACTGTGCTTGGCTACAAAAAACATCTATTTCACCTTTCCAAAATAAATAGAATAAAAGCTTACAGCCACATGCTGCTCCGTGGAAAAATGTCAGTGACAGCAATTTGGCTACATAGAATGCTAACAAACCTAACCCCAGATAGAGAGCGAGACAATTAAAAGTATATGTGTGAGGGGCTAAGGAACACACATGGAGACTTCAAAGAAAAGGTTGCTATGTTTAAGGAAGAGAAAGGATGACTTATGGGCTCTCCTGTTCTGGTGTGATGAAGCATGCTTCATTCCCTCCCCTCCAGCCACTCGGAAGCACATTAAGATTCCTGCATAACTTTAGTTATGGCAGGTGTCCAATCCCATTGAGGAATTCTTTCAAACTAATTATAGAATCTGCCTTTTATTAATCAAATAACCATTCCATCCCCGGAGCCAAAGCTTTCATAATAGGATCAGTTTGGGTTATGGTAACGAACCCCAAATGAGGTCATGCCTAATTCCCAATGACACCAGACTGCAAACAAAGGAATTCAAACAGCAGCAGAATGAGGAAAGCAGTCCCAGGGAAGAACCTAAGCACCCTCCACTTCTAACAGTACTGTGATCTGCAAAACCATTATTGAAATAGTTTCCGATAAAGGAGCACGAGTCTTGCCGACCTCCTGTAATTATGAAACAGCCGTTTGGGGGGACACAGGGAATAATTCTGCAGTAACATTTTCCCCCAAAGAGCAGAGATGTGAAACTCAGGGTACCTCTAAACAACGCTTTATTTTCTAAAGAGGATATGCAAATTCCACGGGAATTTGCATATCTTCTTCCGATCTCACTTTCGAAAGCGCGTCTTTCGAAAGTGAAAGTAGTCTGGATGCGGGTTTGTTCAGAAAAAACCTTTTTCGAAAAACTGTGTAAACCTCATTTTTTTAAGGCAGAGCGGTTTTTTGAAAAAGAGTTTTTTCCCCCAAAAAATAACGCACCCAGACTACTTTCACTTTGAAAGACCCACTTTCGAAAGTGAGATCGGAAGAAGATTCCTGCAGAATTTGCATATCCTCTTTCGAAAATAAAGCATAGTCTAGGCATAGCCAAAGAGTAACAAGTCTGAAAACACGGACAAGGCTTGGCAGGTTGCAATGAGTGCCAAAGCCCACAGAGAAGAGAACGCATCAAGTTCCCTGGCCAGTCCAAAACCAACCCTAATGCCTAACTCTGTGTGGTTCCAATGAAATTAGGAGGATACCCAGGTGCAAAAGTACCTTGCTGCATCATTGCCTAACTGCCCAAAGATAAGTGCGCCTTTGATCCATAAGGCATTCTGAATTCTAGGTCCTTTGCGTTGGTCCCTGACAGTTTATTTCATTCTCGTGCACAGGGTCAATGCGCCGCCCCATTCGCACTTCCACCCTTAAACTGGCCCGTTGCATGGAGGTAAATTTCACCCTGAGAGAACTAGTCGAGACTGTCTCACCGGGCTCACCGAGACTCCTGCATACTTTTCCCCCGCAGCAGTTTCATGGGCAAGACTTTATTGCCACAACTACCCAATCTACCCACTGCTCCACCTAACGGCGGAGGGACCAGCACCTAATGAATGCTCATTATGGCAGTTTTCACTGTCAACATGGCACGTGACTGGAATAAATTCAAGAGTGGGGCTGCTCAGAGCTGGGACATCAGGGACACAGAGGTGACAGGATTCCAAGATGGAGCCATTTCATTTACTTACTACATTCCATTCACTTAAAACCAGCCCAAGCAATCCCAGTTTCCTCTGAGCCTGAGTATTTGAAATCAGCAAAAGGGGTTTAGTTTTGAAACTTACTGAGGAAGGGAAGAGGGAGCTAAAAGTGGCTTTATTGAAAAACCCTAGCAACAAACCTCTCGTTAGTTATAATTACTTAGTACTGACAACATGAGGGTGCGCAGAGGCTCAGGGAAGGCCTCAGGATTTCACCCACAGACAGAGACAGTGGCCTAGCCCTAAGGGGCTTACTGGTTCCCCCAGGAGATCTTACATTTTCCCAGGCAGGACAAGAACTTTTTATTTGGAATGAGAAAGCCAATCAAATCTGGCCTGGACCACGGGAAGGCTGCTGCCTCCCCGACTGAGCTACATGACAGAACGCTGGAGTTACTACTGGCAGCACACACCACGTGCTGGTCTCTGCGCTCGAACTCAAGGAGGACACGCGCCAATGAGAACACAGCTGCAGGACAAGCAAATGGACAGGGAGTAGGGGGAGGCTTGGTACACAGACCTGTAGCTGGAGCCCTATGCAGAAACAAAATTGGTATTCGCATCTGCAAAACCGAACCGTGGATATCCCCATCCGCAAGCAAAGGGGAGCCAATACTCCGGGGTCGGCAGCTCCCAGTCTGTTCCCGTCTTCCCCTAGACATTGGGAGATGTCCCGCACTGAGCAGCTTGCGAGCAGAGGGGATCTGGGAGAACTCAGCCAAGTCCCCACGCTCACGGCCTCTTCCGTGGACGAGTGGCTGCCACAGTTTCTCAAAGGAAGTTCCCTCTCCAAATAAACTCTTCTTCTCTTATTCTACTTGAGCTGGAAAGTGGAGGCTGAGGATATGGGAAAACACTGGCTTTGCTCAAAGAGATAACTAATTGCCTAAGACATCTAAGGAAGCATCAACGCCATGAAAAGGGAATGAAATAAACCCAGCAGAGAGACATGAACTGCTGACCCTGAAATTAAAGCTCCCCATCGGTAGGTGATAGACCAGAGAGATGGGGAAAAACTGCAAGGAAAAATACAGTGTGCGGTTGAAGGGTTACAAGAGCCAACCTAGTATTGCTTGGGGAAGGGAGTTAGTGGAGGAGAAAAGGGGCAGGGCACGGGCACTTATGCACTGCATGGAGCCAGACAAAACACAGGGCATCATCGGCTTACTCTGCAATACGTTTTGCTGCCATGGCTAGGAGAGTGAAAAGAAATCACCCCCCGGCAAAGGCATCGTGTAGACACAATTACATGAAAACAAAATCCTTCTCCAGGCACAGCAGGTCTCCTTAGGCCAGGATAGCGATGCCGGCAAAGCAGAGTTCGGACAAGCCCTTAGATTCAGTCCTGTGGAGCTCAGAGCAACCCTGCGGAATATCCTCCTCGCATGTCAATTTCAGCTCCCCCCCGCCCAGTGATCCCTCTGTGGCTATGCAGCCTGGCCTATGGTGAAGCACCGCACCGCTCCCCTGCTCCACGGATTGGATGTTAATGCCCCACATCGCAGGGGTCACACTCAGGGGTCACTGGCGGCTTTGGGGCTGGACAAGGGGCCCCCACAAAGCTACAGCTCCCCTTCTGCAATGGCCATCTGCACTGCCCTTCCCTGCGGCGCACAGCGGGTCGCTGGCTTGGAAAGCTGGTGCCCTTCCACCCCATGTCCAGCTTGAGAGTTTGACTGAGAGGCCTGACTTAGTCAAAATGAAAGCTCCCGGTGAGAGCAGATATAGCCGCAGCAAGCAGCACCTCCCGGGAGAAAGGCGCTAGATTGAGTTCCCTTCCCAGCCCGCCCCTCCTCCCACCTGTCAAAGGGGAGACGTGAGAGGCCTTTAGTGGAGTCAGATACTGTTCTGCCTTGCTACACACACAATAAAGTGCTGACGCTGACTGTTTCCTGCCTGCAAAGTTCATTAGAGGGGCTTATTAATTAGCTGTCTCCTCATCCTCTCTCTCACGGCCACCTGAAATCTCCCTTGCATTTGTAAAGCATGCAGTTACAGCCATCGGCAGGCACTAATATTCTGTTCAAGCAATAGCTAGACAGTACATGGCCGTGCCCTGGATGTTCACCAAAGGAAAGGGCAATACATGTGCTATATCCAGAGAACAATATTTAGTTCTTAAGAAATTCAGTGCAAATCTGAAGCAACTCCCTATGGGTTACTTTAGGTTTGGACTGAGGGCAGAATTTGATCCAATAAATCTACTGCAGAGAGAAACAACTCAGAGGTAGGCAGTGGTGCTCCTAGCAGAGAGAGGTAATAACCAACCATGCTTCCACTCCTTTTCTGCAGAGCACTGAAGTAACTGCCAGGCTGTAATTCCACCCTACGTTAGCTGCAGATAGAATCAAAGAATCCCAGGGCTGAAAGAGACCTCAGGAGTCATCAAATCCAGCCTCTTGCCCAAAGCAGGACCAACCCCAACTCAATCAACCCAGCCAGGGCTTTGTAAAGCTGGGATTTTAAAATCTCTCAGGATGGAGATTCCACCCCCTCCCTAGGGAACCCATCCCAGTGCTTCCCCACCCTCCTAGGGAAATAGCTTCTCCTAATATCCAGCCTATACCTCCCCCACACTAACTTGAGACCATTGCTCCTCATTCTGCCATCTGTCACCACTGAGAACAGCCTCTCTCCATCCTCTTTGGAACCTCCCTTCAGGGAATTGAAGGCTGCTACCAAATCCCCCCTCACTCTTTTCTTCTGCAGACTAAACAAGCCCAAATCCCTCGGCCTCTCCTCATAAGTCAGTTTCATCTGGTCATTGTCTTTTTCAGCGAAGGCTTGTACAAGTTGAACGAAAACTGCCACCACTCATCTTAAATACACTCTTAACACCCGGGCCCTTTAAAGACAGGCCTTCACCCTCAGCCACCTGTTCCGGCTCACAATAAACCTCTTCTGTAGTCACACACTGGATCACGTGAGATAAAGACAACGCATCGCCCTTTCTTGTCATTTCTGTCAGGGCGGTTTGTTACATTATATTCCGTTCAAAGAGTAAGGGAGCTGTAAAGAGCAAAAGAGAGGGGGGTGAGGGTGGGGAAGCCACTTACTTGATATTGTCGAGACAGCCGGATTCAGGTTTCAGGATGGCAGTATGATGGAACATTTTATAGAGAGCAATCCCCAGGAAGATTACATTAAGCTGGAATGAAGAAAAAAAAAGAGAAGGAAAGAAAGAAAAGATTGTGTTACATGGCAGAATTTGAGGGGGGGAATGAGTCTTTTCTTTGTAACAGATGACTTGCTCCGGGAAATTAATTCTCACTACAGTTTTATAGGGACTAAATCATAGACGATTGCCTAGTATTCTATAAAGGCAGGGCAGCTTGCCGAATGAGGGAGCAGCAATACAACAGAGTTCCTCAAAGCTGGATGTAACTAGGCCCGACACCAGCAGTGGTGTTACGGAAAATTAAAAACGTTTGCTGGAACGGCCCTTCTGTGGCTGTGTGGTGCATACCGATGGCAAACCTTTCCTCCCCTGGGAAGGAACACAAGGCCTGCCCTTCCTGGCAGTGGGGCTGAGTATACATTTTCAAATATAGTGTTAAAGAAACACACGACACGTCAGTGGTTGAAAGAGAGAGCTTGGCCTATGCTGGAAAAGACAGACTGTGGTTCACTAGACAAGAGGCAGCAATGACAGAGGGAGAGGCCTTTTATAAATGTATTTAATAAAAGCATAGACTAATGGCGCTGTACAGAAATGCATGAAACATGCAAGCCACTGCATCCTTCAGACAGCAGGATCCCCTGACTGGCGCACCATTCGGCTGTGTTTGTGTGCGACATATGATAATCGCTATAGGTTTAGCAAGTGACTCAAGGCTGGCAAATGAAACACTCTGGATTGGAACGAGACCCAACTACACATCGGCACTGAGGTGCTTACGCTCATGCCTTGCTGTGCTGGCTGAAGTACTTTATATTTAAAACAAAGCAGGATTTATGGAAACCATATTGTACCGATTTCAATCCGAGCCAACTCCAGCCGTCTCTAAAGTTTGGTTCTTTACCTTGTTATTAAGCTATCTGATATGGTGACAACCTGCGTTAACTGTGAAGTTGCGCTTATTTTGTTTCAACTTCTAAAGCTAGAGGGGGGAAAAATCTTTTTTTGTCTTCATTTTTGACTTTGCTCCTATTTGAGATTTCCCTTTGTGCATAAACAATGTACAGCTTCACTCTAGAATTCAAAGGGAGGAGCGCAGGATGTCAAAATAGAGACCAGCGCTTCTAAACGTCTGGCAACATCAAAAAAGCGCTGCAAGAAACTATTATGAGCAAGTGTCCATATCCCAAGCTCATAGCAAAGCATACTTTCCTTTCCCCCAACGGATTTTGATCAAGTGTTTCTGAATGCAAGGAGCCCCTTATAATGAGTGTCTAATTGCTTGTGTTAGGTGGGGTCAGATAAGAACATGCTTTCCCCAAATTAATCTATGTAAATTCAAGATACAGAGTGAAAGTTTTCTTCCTTGACCTGGGAGATGGAGTAGTTAATTAGGAGTTCTTACCATAATTATCAAGGTCGCTGGTCCTATAAAGCTCCAAATGAAGTAGGTGTCAAGTCTGAGCCAACATCTGTAATGAAACACAGGGGATAGAAGGCATTCAAGGACTGAACGCAGGGCATACATCATGAGTGAGCGAGTGACAGAGAATGATGTGAGCTGCAAAACATTCCGCTGGGAGACAGGAAATATTACATTGCTTGTTCATTTAAATGCTGAATTATGTGCCCAATTTCTGACAGTGCTATTGATGGAGGAAGATAATTACCTCTGGAGGAAGCAGGGGGAAATAAGGCACAGGGCCTAGCTGCTAAGGCCTTTTGCAGCTGTCATAGAAAACCTTATTAAAAAACAAAGAGGCGGGGAAAGGAAAGATGAGCAGCCATTAGATCTTTCAGCATCTCTCCAATTATGACGCAACACAACCTGCCAGTCAACTGTCAAGCGAGCTGACATTTTCCCATCTAAAAGATTTGAGCAAATTTGGTGCAAAAAAGGAAATAAATTTTGGTACTGGAGGACTGAGGAATAGATTAATTACATTCAGTAGCCTCTTCTTAGAGGCCCCCCCCCCCACCAACTCTCCCAAGCAACGTTGCCACTAGTGTTTCTAAGGTGGCAAATGATCTTCAGTATCACATAAAGCTGATTCATGGCCTAAAACTAAATTATTAATCACTTAATTTCAGCTGCACTTAACACTCCCCCAATTTTGAAGGCCCCTGGGGAAATTATATTTCCATTCCTAGTTCATTCAAGCTGACAGGAAGATAAAATGGAAATGACAAGTTACAAGACAGATGAATATGAATTCCAAGGAAGCTACATATGATGTTTAAAATAATAATGTATTGGCGTGTTTATCATGTTACCCCTTAAAGATGTGTTTATAAGGAGAACACTACTAAATTGTTAAAAAAAGTGTATCCTAGAAATTACACGGATTTCCTAATTAAATAAAATGTCAACAATCATACATATCAATTTATCCTGAGACTATATAAAGACAGCAATTCTGATAGTTCTGATCTCAGTATCTTGGTTGAGTTCTCGTAAACTCAACTGAATTCCACAAAGAATCCGAGAAAGATAGGGCTTCAAGGGACCTCAAGAAGTCATTTTGTCCTTCACCTTGCAATAAGGCAGGGCCAAGTATCCCTGGACCATACCTCAAAGGTGCTTGTCTAATCTGGTCTTAAAAACATGTTCCACAACTTCGCTTGGCAACCTATTCCAATACTTCACTAGTTTCTGTAGTTGGAAAGTTTCTTCTTATATCTAACCACAATCTCCCTTTTGCTGATTAAGCTGATGAGCACAGGAGACAGCCCAAGCAGCTCTAGAGTTGGGATCAGAGCCTAGAAATGAAAGGCTCCTGTGAAAACAACCTTCTTTTTCTACACTGAGGCATTTCTGGCTTTGCAAAATCAAAAATTAAACCTTCAAATTGCAAAACCCTGGAAACAAGGAGTTTGTTCCCAACTTTGCCAACACACGGTACCTCTACACTGCTGGCTTCCTTCGGCAGGGAGGGTACATAAGTGGGTAGCTTTGTTCGCATGGGTATAAATAGCAGCACAGACATTGAGGCACGGCTTAGATGAGTAGAGACATGCCCAAAGAAAGAGGGCGTGTCTCTGAATACACACTTTACATGGCTCTACTCACGTGCCTTGTTTGCCACCAGCGAGGTATACGAATACCACCACCAGCAGCGTATACAAATCTAAAATCAATTATACAATCTACTACACTATTGTGATATTTACATGGTACCAAAACAGAAACTGGAGGGCACAGAGATTAAAAAACAAACAAAACCACAATTGCTACTATGGACCTAACTCCTGCATTGGCACTGAGGCCATCCATCAAAATTCTCACGTGAGATGCACTGAAACGGGTTGCCTAATGTGAAGACAGGAGTTGTGGGTTTCTTCTGCCCTCGCTGACTTTAAAGCTTGTAGTGCAGTAGCTTCTAGAGAAGGGATGGGCAATAAAACGGCAGCAGTTCACTGCCGACACTTGATTTACCTATGCCTCCACAGATCTGGGTGACTGCAGCTCCCATTGGCTGCAGATCACCATTCCCAGCCAATGGGAGCTACAGGAAGTGACAGAGTGGGACACCACTTCCCGCAGCTCCTATTGGCCAGACAGAGTGATCCATGGCCAATGGGAAATGTGATTGCCCATACCTGCAGAAACACAGATAAATAAAGCGGCGGCCTGCCAGGGGCTAACCATGGTGAACCGGATCCGGCCCAAGGGCTGCTATTTGTCCACCCCAATTCTGGGGGCTCCAGCTCAGATCAGGTCCCACCATGCTAGGTGCCGGATAAACATGCAGTGCATCCCAACTCTGAAGTTCTTACAGTTGAAACTGACGAGGCAGACTAAGGAAGTATTATTACCCGTATTTTATAGATGGGGAGCTGAGGCAGAGACACATTGATTTGCTCGAGATCACAGAGGAAGGGTGTTGGCCCGCGGCAAGAACTGCATTCCTGAGTCCTTGTCTGGTATCTTAGCCACAAGAGCATCCTTTTTTTCAAAGCCCATTTCACTCGGGCAGGAAAGGGCCCCACAATAGCAAACCTCTACACAAAGTACCGGGGCGGAGGAAGACCTTGAATTGTGCCATCCAGCCTGGCTTCACCCTCCAGCTCCACGGAAGTCGAAGGAGTTACCCCAGCCAAGGGTCTGGTTCTTTGCTCATTTCACTTGATCATTTGTTGGTTGGCAGGTTGTTGTTTGGGGAAGGCTGGAACAATGCTGCAACGCTAAATCCACTCCAGAAGCCACGCTGCCAAGCACCTTACAGCAATATCGTCAGGGTATTTTTTGGCGATTTTTAAATAAAAATTCTCAGCGTGCTTCAAACTGTATCATAAATTTTACAGCAAAAGCATCTGCCAGCAGGCAACACAAGGACATCTCGCTGTTTCTGTAAAGCCCGCTGAGCAGGTGGAGGGAGCATGGCACATTGCTCCTCCTTGAGCACTTAGAGTTTTACTGGCTCTTGGCGAGCAGCAGGACGGCAAAACTCCCTTTCAGCTTGATGGCCATATGGCCACAGCGGCTGGTGCTATTTTTGGCCACAGTCTCTCTCGTTATACGTCTCTGACCCACGGCACGGTTCCTGGAGGCTGGCCTTGTGCCCTTCCCATTCGCTGGCCGCTGGGCAAACTGTGCATCCAAAGGGCTTGCAAACCCGCGATACAATCCCAGAGCCAGATTCACAGCCCAGCTCCATTGACTTCAATGGACTATGACTAATCACAGATCTCGAACAGTGAGGGGCATGGAGATGGCTGATTGGAATCTGACGGAATGCTGAAGAGTGGAGCTTTGCTGTATTCTCGGAGTGGCGTTCACCAGCACCGCCATCAGGCAATGAAAACGGGGACTTGGATTGGATTCTGCACAATCGAGGAAAGTACGCGGATGCACGCATTTCTCCTCCTCAACTAGAAGACAACAACTGCTTGCCTTTCCCACTCTGACTTTAGAGGGGAAAAAGACTCCCGGGCAAAAGAAGAAAAAGGTTGATGGTGAACTCAGGGGGAGAACAAACCGACTTCTTATATAAGCAGCCAAGTGGTTAGCAGCTCAGATACTCCTTGGCAAGTGTGGGGCACTGTGTAGCTTGGGAAGTCTGGCCCACAGACCCCGGAGTGCAAATTTGGACATGTGGTGGATTCTGTGGCAACTTCAGTGGCTGTGAAATAGCCAAGATCCAAGTATATTCTTGTTTTACTATACACTGTGATAACACTTGGCCAAGTCATGGCCCCATGGTGCTAGACGTAGGTAGGAGACAGCACACACACCCCTCCTCCCGAACAAGCTTTCACTCCACACAGACAAGACTGGCAAAGACTAGCAAAGGCTCTTTGCCTTGCAACCAGGAAAGGTTGCACTGAAATGCTGCTGTTGTTCTAGTGGGAAGGTCACTAAGAAATGAAATACCGCTCTCTTGAATGGCTCCGATGGAACTCAGTAGTAACACGGTTAACCCACAAAGGGGGAGGGGAGGGGCGGGGAATGGTCAGTCTTTTTATGGATGTCTTCTAGGGAAGTAACTTTGAACCTGCTCCAGGCAGGCTTCGTAACAAATGCAAATGAAGAACAAAACATCAAAACTTGGGCATCCTGCCAGTGCGGTGACAGAGCTGTAAATAGCTAATCAGACAAGTACCACCCTGAGCTTTTCTTGCCTTAAAAACAAAAGCACCCACACAATGAGCTGAGTAAATGAGCTCCTTGAAACAAGGAAGCAATCAGGCAACTTGGCTCCCAAAGTTCCTAATCTCAGGCTGCGGAACTACTTCTGACCCCGGCACCCAGCTGCAAGGTGAACGCTAACTTGTCAGCCGGCACGTTCGTATTCCAAGAGCCATTAAACAAATGAGACGCTTCTGCAGACCAGAGGATCTGACGTTCCAGGTTTGCTCCATGTGCTATACGTTGTCCCAAACCCCACCAACCCAGTCCCTTCTTCTCCAAAGAGATGAACGGCTCCGTTCGGAGCTGTGCTATGAAGGTGCTGTGGGGCATTTTCTTCCCTTTTTAATTTCTTCCCTTGCACAGTGACAAGTTATCTAGATTCAGCCAATGCTTTTTTGCAAGCAATAAAGGCTGCAAAGGGTTTGCTCTGTTTCCTGCATGAAGAGAAATCAAATGCTAAAGGATCTCTAGTGTGCATTAAATGTAACCAATAAACCACCATTAGCCAATGTTGGACCATCTAAGTGATCATACACTTCATGGCCGTTGGAGTGTTTGCTTTGTTGCATAAAAAAAGCCTCCACCTGAGCTCACTAGATTGATATACATGGATTTTCTAAAGCTACAGCAAACTGTAAGGTCTAAGATTTTAAACTGCAACTTATTGTGATACTTGTCAATCTTTGTAATCTATGTAACTCTCAAATTTACTGTAAACTGCAACTTTGTAATCTTTGTAACATGCAGCCACCTTGCTTGTAACTTTCCCTAAGCTGCATTCTCCCCTGAGTGAATGGAGAGAGAGTGTGAGTGTGTTTGAAGAAGGCTTGGAACAATGGACCACATGGCAATGAGTCATCACAGTATGGGCATGCTCCCTGCTGGATAAAGGGAAGTCTGGGCATGCTCTCTGCTGGATAAAGGGAAGTCTGGGCATGCTCCCTGATGACAAGGTGAATGAGTCACAGGAACCATTCAGACACTATATAAAGAGAAGGAGCACATGTGAGACTCTCTTTTTTTCCTTCCCCTGCTCCTGAGAAGCTCCTCTCCAGTGTCTCTCTCTCCTGACCAGCTTCCCCAGCCATGATGAGCAGACAGACCCTCCAGGATCCACATGCCTTGGCTCCTTCTGCAACCCATATGCAACTCCCTTCATGCAACTATCCTGCAGTTGCATTACCCCAATGTGTGTGACATTAACTCGGGGGCAGAGAGGCTGGGGGGAAGTGTTCCCTCTAAGAGCTTCCTCCCATGAGCAGAATGAATTTTGTGTTGTGCACCAGTACTGAGTTCATGTGGCTTGTTTGGATGTGCCACTTATTAATAAATATCTCATAAACCTCTACCTTTTCCCTCTGCTGCCATGTCTCCTCCCCTTGCTCCATCAGCTCCCCTGGTGACTGCTGCCCCCCAACCTCTCACCCGCGTCTGCTGTCCTGACTCCTGCCCTTCTCACTGCCCTCAGCCTTCCTGAGACCTGCCCCCCCACCAGCCCTTCTCTCCCCCCTGTGACCACTCCTCCAGTAGCCCCACTCTGATCATGTGAGCTACCCCTCTTCTAACACCTCCTCTACACACCTGCCCTGCCTCTCTCCTCTGGTGCTGGTCCCTCCCTGCAGATGTCTGCCCTTCTGCTTCACCCCAGAATCTCCTGGCACCTGAACCTCCCCTTACCCTGCACCTCCTGCTGCCTCCCCTTCCCTTACTGCCCCTGCCCCTTTGCCCTCTTTTTCCCTGATGCCCATCCCCTCACCACCCTCTGCCCCCATTACCCTCATGACCCTGTGCCCTCACACATGCCTTGCTCCATCCCCACCTTTCTCATGCCCACCTCTTCTTTCAAGTCTTCTCCCAGCACCTCCCGCTCCCGTTCTAACCCCTTACCCTCTCCTCTCCCAGCATTACCCTGCCCCCCCTCCCATTGACACCTCCTCTTGCCCTTTTCCTCATTGTCTCCACTTGGCCCCTGACATTTGTCTCTCTCCTCTACCCTGTCCCTTAGTGCCTTCCCCTTTCTTCTCCTGACCTGCCCCCCTCCCCTCAGCACAAGCCCCTTCCTTTCCCACCCCTTCCTCCTATTTCCCTCCCCTCCCCTCCCTTCGGATTCTGCCTTCCGATTCCTGGGGCTGGAGTCAGAGCTGGCCCAAGCTACAGGCTGGCCAGGCCCTAGTCGGGGCGCCCCCGGGGCGCTGCGTGGTGTTCCTGGGCTGGGCGGGGGCACCTCCGGGGAGCCTCTGGGGGGCTGCGCAGTGCTGCCGGGCCGGGCGGGGGCAACCCCAGGGCCCCGTGCAGTGCTGCAGGGCCAGGCGGGGGCACCTCAGGGGCGCCGTGCGGTGCTGCTGGGCTGGGCGGGGGTGCCCCCGAGTGCACAAAGGGTGGTGCTGCCGGGCCCGGGGCACAAAAATAGCTTCGGCTGGCTGGCGTTTTCGGGCCCCAGCCCCAGCTGCTTCTGAAAGTCCCGGGCTGTGACGTCAAGCCACACCTGGGCGCCTCACCTCTTGCGCGGTGTTTGAGCACGCCGCATGCGCTCTCTCTGCTCCACAGTGCCCTGTTGATGGCCACGGAGAATTTAAAGTGAAGGGCTGCGGCGCCTCGTCACAAATCCCTCTTCTCCTCCAGCAGCCGCTAGCCGGCCCGAGACATTAGGGTGTGCCTGGGCACACCCGGCACACCACGTGCGCACGCCTATGGTCATGGTGCAGAAAGGACTTGACTCACCCCAGGATGAGTTTTCCTACGATCATGCTGCATAAAAAAATACTCAATGCCTCATTCCCCTTCTGTGAGCTCTATAACAGGCATCAGCATCGAATGTGAAGGCGGTAGGGCAGTTTGTTGTCATTGGGTTTGGCTGGCCATGTTACTTAGGTGAGTTCTGCAGGTCATCCCAGAAGCGAGTCAATTAAGGCCCTGATCCAGCAAAACATTGAAGTATCTGCCTCACTGTAATCCTATCAGTAACTCCACTGAATTATAAAACAACTCGGCATGCTCAAAGGTAAGCACCAACATGAATATTTTGCTGGATGGGAGCCATCGTCTCAAATGAGAGACAATCAGACCTTTATGCCAGACTGCACACCACATTACATTTTAGAGAAAAGTTATTTTCAAAGTGTTTGTAAAGAAACAGTTTTACCATTCCCCCGCTCCCATCTTTTTGCAGATCTGTCCAGTACACAGCTTGCCACCTGGTCTGGGGAATAGAGGGAAGGACTTGGACATGTGACTGGCCAAACCTATATTACTATTTATGTAGAGAGCATCGTCTAACTCAAGCTTATTCTGCAACTAAGCTAGTGATCAGATCCAGGCAGTGATTTCTTCTGGCTAGTAGTTCCTGATGTTTGCTTTCAATTATCTGTAAGAGCTCGAATTTTCTCACACTGGCCAGGGGGAGACGTAGATGGCACGAAATGCTCCTGACTTAACATATCTGTTAGCTAGAGCACTAAAAATGACCGTGGAGATGTTGCAACCCTATCAGCTTGATCTTGGGTGGCTGGTCTGAGTCCCTACCTGAGCCACGACTTCCACACCACTATTTTTAGCACGCTAGGGTGAGTCTGCCTACCCAGGCTGGGAAGTCTGCTGCCTGCTGCAGTGTAGACACATCCCAACTGTCTGGAATGGGGTTGTACCCATTTTGCCTTTACATACAGATCACCACACAGAGCCCAGGAGAAAGGGGCAAACAGTCAAATATCACTTATTAGGGACGATGGGTAAAACCAGGGCTAAACCCTGCTCAACAGAACGGCATGGACAACCCCCAAATGGAGAAATATTTTAAGGTAATCACCATGCAGCTGCCTAGTTGCGGATCATAAAACCAAAGTAATTAGCCCGAAGTCTCATAATCTAGCTGGTTTGAACTACTTCTAAAAAGTCAATGCCAGCCCCCGGAGTAATTAAGCTGAGAATAGTATCACTATTGAACATCTACTGTAGCATGTCAATACAAATATCAGAGCCTGGGAACCTACAGAAAGCCATAAACAATACATGATGAATAAGGGAGTGAAAGGGGAACAAATGACCATTTCTGACAGGATCATCTGGACAAGTGTTACATTAGCAGCAGATTAAACAAACAACCCCCCAAATCCAACATTAGGCAGCTAAGCTGATCATTCAGAAACATATGATTACCACGACCAAACACTACACAGAAAAACACAATTTTCCAAATAATGCAAGAAACTCTATAAGCTCTGTTCAGAACAAACGCCAACGAGAGGGATGCAAGTAATATACTCTGCAGATTGTCTTACAAATAACCAAGCAACTTCTCACAATTCAATTATGCATGCCTGGCATAGAGTTCACTACAAATTCTAATCAGTTCTACCCTTCTAATAACATTATACAAAAAAAATGCATCATCATCCATCAACCAGATGGAGCATGTTACTTATACAAAACATCTAGTATGCTTTTATTTTCCACTGTTAGAATGTGATAAAAATTGCCCACTCTGAAATTACAAATTATAAACAAATACTTTAGGCTTTATAAGTGTCTGCGTACTATTTTATGTGAGTATATGAAATAGAGAGAATAAATTAAGGGGTAGCAAGGAAAGGAGGTTTTACTTACTTGAATATACAATGGCAGTATTACTCACAGGTGGAAACTTTATGTGGCTTATCCAACAAGGAAACTTTCTGTATGTGCTTTATATGATACAGAGAAATTACTGGAGGTAAAGCTGGTTGGAAAATGTATTTCTTGTGAACAAATGTCTATTTTTCAGTAAAATCTGAATACTTAACTATTTTGTCCCCAAACTCAAATATTTCAATTTTTAAATGCCGTGATGGTGTTTATGGGAGTTGTAGTGTGGGTGACTCATGCCCCCATTTCTCCACTATAGTCCAAACTCCTTTGTCAAGACACAGTGCCAGCATTTCTCACAATGCACTATGAGATCATCTCATAATGAGGGGGAGGCAGTTGCATCTTGGGAGATGTAGTTAGGATGATGAACCTAATCCATAAAGGAAATGGGAGGTGGGGGTCAATGGAACTATAATTCCCATGAGGCATTACGGCAGCACATCCAAAATATTTCATGTTTGGGGTACTGTGGTCTTGAAAAAAGATACGTTTTCTGTGGAATGCTGACCATTTTTCTGAAAGCATTTATTTTGTCAAAAACCCCATTTTCTAGTGAAAAGCAATTTGGGCAGAAAAGTTTCAATCAATCCTCATAAAAGGGTGTTTTCATTAGTGTGATTGCTGCTATTTTTCACATCATCTCAGATGGAAAGGCAGACATTCTTAGTTCATGTGTGGGGAAAATCAAAATGATAACACATTTGAGAAATATCTAAAAATGTTATATTTATAAGGTCTGATATTTCAGAAACGTCAAGGTAATAAGCAAGTACTAAATTTGAAGGTGTAAATCAGCAACAATTTTTCCACCATTAAGGATTCAACCTGAGATGGAAGTCAATCTAGCTGTGATCTTGGATGGGTGACATGAATTTGGATGACAGTTTACTGGCTTTTACAAGCTAAATTCTCACTCTATGAATCAGTGTAACCCTGAAGTACACCTACTGAAGCCAATAAAGTTATTTCACATTTCTAATAATGTAACCGAGATGAACCCCTATTTGTTACAAGTTTCCTCACCCCTTGAGTTTCATGTTTGTCACTGAATTGTAGTATGGTAACACTAGGAGCACTGTATCTTTTAGGAATCTTATTAACCCTACAGTTTTGAAGGCACAGATTTTTTGGTGTAGAATTGTTAGGTTTCATACCAACGCCTCAGTTAATCACAACAGTTAAGAATTGTCTTACAGTTAAGTGTCAGTCTAAATGCTTGGCTGGATGGGGCAGCACTGGCTATGTTTCCCATGAACAGAGCAGAGACAATAGACTTCTCTCACCATTCTGCTTACCTAAATAATTGCAGCATTGGGATGGAACATTATAGCTGCAGCCAATGGCGTTACATTTAAATTGGAAACCTTTTGGGGCAGGGCATGGTTTTGTCCTGTGTTTGTACAGCGCCTAACACAACGTAGCTCCAACCCAGGAATAAGGTTTCTGGGCAGAAGCATCACCACCACCATAGGGTGGCCTAAAGGAACCAGAAGACGGCCCCAGGCCGTTCCCATAACCGGGTTACAATCCACAATCACCCTTCAGTTTATGAGTTCACTGGGATGCTAATGGTGTATTGACAAAACACCCCAGGAACACGTTTTTCTTTCTGTTCTTTGGGAAAGAGCAGCTGCACTGCTACCATTGGCCTGTGGCCGTGCCGTACATGGCGCATGTTGCTTTAAAAGTCTCCCTTGCCAGTTTCCCATTCATATCCATTGTTTCTGCAGCTCACAGCTCTGAAATTTTCCCATCGCAGTCTCTAGACAGAGGTGCCTTTTTATTTGTTTGAAGTTGGAGAAAAATGGGCCAGTTGTTCTCAGAGCACCAGGGGACAAACATGACGACTTCCTGGAACATTATTGTTAATGATTCCCATTCCTAACAAAGTCCGGGTGATAATCTAAATGGGTGGAAAGTTAAATTGGGGGGGCAAATAATTCTCACTGAAGAGGGAATCGCAGCATTCTGCTTCCTTTCCATTCCCTCCAACTGACGAGCCTTTGAGAACTGCCTGCTATCCGTGTGCTGCACATTTTGGTGCAGGGATTTTTACTAGGTCTGTGTACAGCTAAGGAAGGGTTGCCAAACCTGCAAGGTGCAAAAACACCCTGAGGGCCGGTCTCTTCATTGTGAGGCATACAGGAGAGACCCTTGTGCTGATGCATTTTGGTGGGTCAGGCCTATGGTTTACTGGAATGACAAGCCTGTGACACTTATAGTCTTCTACTGTTTATAGGGTTGCCAGGTGTCTGGTATTGACCCAGACAATACGGTATTTTCGCCTCCTGTCCGGTAAAAAAAATTCAGAAAATACCGGACACCTAAAATGTCCGGTATTTTCTGATATTTTTCCCCTGCCAGGAGGCGAAAATACCAGACACCTGGCAACCCTATGACACACCCAGCAACCGTGCTCAGCCTCCCACACCCCCCTCCTTACCTGGTTCAGCTATCTTGTGGCTGGAGCAGAAAAACAAGATGGCCACTGTCAGAAAAGCCTCTTCTTAAAGGGGCCATGCTTTTTTTTTTTTTTTTTTTTTTTGCTTAACTGCTGTCGGGGTCCTTTTTTCCTTTGCTCAACAACTTTAGTCTCCTCCTTTTTTTTCCTCAACACAATTTTTTTCCCATTTTTTTTCGGGGGGGGGGGGGGGAGGTGTTCGGTATTTTTGGTTAAACCATCTGGCAACCCTAATTGTTTAGACCTGAAGCAGGTCTTTGGTGAAACTCCTTTGATTGGGCTGAAAGAGATGTTGGTACAAATTCTAGAAAACATACTTTCCCTATGTGATGCTCTGGGCACTAACCAATGCAAAGCTTATATAAAGACTTGTGGGCCTTCCACAAGCCCTTCTGCTAGAACAATTACCCTAGAAAAGATTTTTGGAAGTTCAAAGAATATTTTCTCCGAACCAAACACACCCCCCCCCGACGGCACATAAAGCAAATGCTCAGCTCCCATCTAAATCCGCCTCCTGATATTGTACTGTGACACGCAACTTCACTAGGACAGACACGCGGCAGCAAAGAACAAGCAGCATACAGAAGATGATGTTGGTTTGGGGTGGAGATTTTTGCAAATGGGACTAATGCAGAACTAGCGGTTGCTGTGGTATGAGCCACCGTCGCAGAGACCCCTAGGTTGTTGTTTTGTCTGCCTTTGTGCTTGAATCATAGACCCAGAGAATGGGAAAACACAAGCCTCACAAAAGAAATGGAAATAATAATAAAATACATAGCTACTGTCATTGTAAGAGAGCCAGCCGAGAAAATCAAAGGCTGAGATTTTCTTTTGTTTGACATTAGATAGTGTGGCACGATAATCTAAATGGTGCTTTGATACCCATTTTACGCTGATGAAAACATTTTAAAATGTTCATAATTACAAATGATGTCGCTAGCCCAACTTGCAAAGAGCCGAATACGCTCTCCAGTCACTGCCTGCATTGCTTGTCGGCCCTGGTAATTGTATGGTGTTTTAGAAACACAGTGGTTCCTCATTTCAATGAGAAATGCTCTCTCCTTCGAGAAGAGAGACAGTCTTGTGGCTAAGATACTGGGCCGAGATTCGGGAAAGCGAGTCACTCTGTGTCTCTCTGCTGCCATTCCTCATTTGCAGCAGGAGGGTAGCAATCCTTTCTCCCCCACCGTTTGTCTGTCGAGATGTTTGTAAACTGTAAGTTCTTTGGGGAAGAGACTGCCAGGTCCAGTCTCCTTTACGCAGGTTTATCATCCAAATAAAACCAAACCAAACAGTTCCTCAGCTCACCCTGTGTCCTAGTGCATCATGGACTCCTCTCCGAGGGAACTCTAGTGTTCCCCTTCTTGCAGTGTCCCAGTCCCAGCAGCTCCCTTATCTTTCCGGGAACATGGCTTTCTCTCTGAGCCCCTGGTCCCTTGTTCCAGGGACCTTCCAGTTCTCCTGTGGCTTCTCTCCCCCATCACTCCTCCCTGTCCCGCCCTCTGACAGGGCCTTAGAGCCCAGGGTAGCCCGGCTCCTTTTAATTGGGTCCCTCTGCTCTGACACAGGGGGCAATGGGCCAGCTACCCCATGGCAACGAGGCTCCATCAATGTACCCGGCCTGATGCATTCCTTTTCTGAAGAGGCAGGAGAGCTGGTCATTCAGCCCTAAACCGTAGCCCTGAGACTTGGGCACCACCATCTTTTCCTCGTCTGAACGCGGAGGGGAGCCGGCGCCACCAGAAACGGGGGAAGAGGGGGAGGCTGCCTCTGCAGCATTCTGCCCTCTTCCTCCTGCCCTGCCCTTCAGACACACGGCAGGCTGGGGGCAGAGGAGCTGTCGAATCTCCCTCTCCCAGGCAGCAGCTGGAGGCTGCATGCTGCAGGCTTGCCTCTCGGAGCTTCGGAACCACCATCCCTTTGGACGGTGGCCAGTGGTCACCGGGGTACAGCTCCATGGAGAAACAGAGGGGCCCAAGGGCCCTAGAGCCAGTGTGGAGACACAGGGGATGTGCAGGGAGGACAACACTCCTGAGACACAGCTAGTTGTAGGAGACTCCCCTGCTCTAGGGGCTGAGCTCCTTAAAGTCCTCCCCACACCTTCCTTAAAGAAAACAGTGAGGGCTCGGCCCAGCCCTCACTGAAATCAACAGCACACGATCCTTGGCTCCAACAATCCTTGCATCGGGGCCTGGATTCCCCAGCCTGGCTCTTTTAAAGCCCACCAGAACCGAGCAGGTCCCTCTCCAGAAACGTCCCCCCAGTGCCCATCGCTTCCCCTCCGCAGGGCCCCGCGGGGCAGGGTTCAACTCACACTTTATCCGTGCCATAGCTCCGGTAGTCGACGGCGGCAGAGACGGCCACGATGAGGGCGGGCATTCCGTAGCCGACCAGGTAGAAGTACTTCCTGCGCGAGTGCTCGCTCTCAAACACCTCCACCAGCATGATGTACAGCTGCACCCCCTCCAGGAACATCCAGGTGAACGCAGCCAGGAAAAAGAAGTGCAGCAGGGCGGCAAACACAGCACAGGCGATCTGGGAGAGTCCAAAAAACAAAGCAGAGGGAGAGGTTTACACCCAGCCAAAACGACTGGCATCATCATCCCCACAGAAACACGGATGTCCTTGCTTATTGCATGTACCATTAAGCCCAGAATCTCTCTCTGGTGGGGGCTGTATGTATATAAACATATGTGGTTGTAGCTTATCCAAAGAAAGTTATGTTCTACCCATGAGGGGCTGACAGGCTTGCCAGACTCCTGGGAAAGATGAGGAGAATGGCTCCCTCCTCCCAGAAGGGGCGGGGCCCTGGGCAGAAAGGGCGGGGCTAGGGCAACCAAACCTCAGCACTGCCTGGAGCTCAGCACGTAAGGCTCCAACGGAGATTTAAAGGGCCCCGGGGTAACTGTCCCTTTCCCACCCACCCCCGTTATGCCTGTCTATGCACAGTATCCTAAGCACAGCACTGGCTGAAACCCCTGTGCCCACCTCCTGCCCTCCCCCAACACAAACTAGATTCTTAGGAGGGGATCTCTTCCGATTCCAATCAACGAAGCAATTGTTCCCTGCTTCTCACGAGCGTATAACCCAGGATTAACACCTGGAAATATTGGTGTGAGGCCTTGGTTTCGTAAACAGGCATCATATATGAACAAAAACGACAATCACTTTGAATACATTTTTTACGTACGCCTATATGTGTGTGAGAATAAACGTAATTCTTTGCACAGGCCCATTCTGCGAGGCAGCTGAGATGCCAGCAGATGCTCTCAGAACTCAATCATCACGCCAGAGGCTGAGCCCTCCAGAGAGGTGCTGAGAACTTGCAGGATCGAGCCCCAAGAGGCCCAGCCACGAGGTGCCAGCCCTGATGAGGCTCAGGGGACGAAAAGGCCCCAGGGTGAGGGTGCGTCACTGCAATAATATTTCTGGCTGCCTGCAGAGCTTGTACACGGTGCACGTTTCCCTGCTATCCAGGGTTTGAATCGCTTGGTGATTCCCTGTTTGGTTCACTCCCTCGGGGACACCTGGCATTGGCCACTGTTGGCAGACAGGACTGGACGGACCTTTGGTCTGAGCCAGTGTGGCCGTTCTGATATTCACGTGCCTCTGTAGAGTCGGTGGAACATGGTAGACAGAACATGCAGAATGTGTTCCTTCCAAAGCTCAGAAACCTGAGAATTGCCCACCAAGTGTCTGCAGGTGTCAGAGGGGGCTCAGCCGTAGTCTTTGCCAACTTCTTTTTCTTCAAAAGGAACATTTTTTATTTGTGTGAGCACAAACAGCAGCTGAAATAGGGTTTAAGAGTTGTGCAAAACATCCTTCTCCCCCCCCCCTTTTTTTTTTTGCTCAAATTGAGCCTCTCAAAACCAGCCAGATGGAGTTTAACTTGCTACTCAGGAAGTTACTCAAGTAGAGAACAAACAGCAGGAATTTGTTCAGGAAATCATATGGACTTGATTGGAAACCTATAGAAGTAAACGGAAAGTTGCCTATTGATTCCAATGCACTTTGGATCGGAGAGGAGGACATAAAGTAGAAAGCATTTCTGTGCTGTTGCTGGGGAAACACGAGACACCACACGGCTTTGGTGGATATGTTTTAAATGGGCATCCAGCGTGAAATCATGGCCCCACTGATGTCAATGTGGATTTTGCCACTGAGCATAATGGACTAGGATTTTACCCTTGGTTACCAAACAGGGCTCCAATCAGTGTTCCCTATACGGCCACCAGGAGAGATTAAAATGCCGCCCAGCTGATTAGCTCACAGCCAGCAGCATGGATTTCTATGGGTGGTGCACATCCACACACATCGGTGCACAGAACAACATTTATTCTGCACATGGACGGAAAACATGAGAGGGAACATTGGCCCCAATCCTGCAACGAGATGAGCGTGAACATCCATCACGCTCCCGGACCAGGCCCCGCTACCTCCACTGATGAATGGAAGTGAGGAGGAGATGCCTCCCCATTTCTCCACCAAGTATCTTACTGGCTGATCCGTTCGGTTGATCCCGATGAGGAAGAGGAGTTCCGCCACAAACAGGCTGATGCACAAGTTCTTGTGAATCGTGTTCCTGTCGCTCTGGAGCCCGCGGAAGAAGCAAAAGGTGAAGATGCAGATCAGGAGGCAGACGAGCGACAGCAGGATGCCGACCCACGTGATCACATCCAGGAGCAGGTCGTGGACCGTGTCGCTGTGCTGGAGACACAACAGGAAAAGAATCGGTCACATGCACGCCAGCTAATCGATACCGAGCAAAGCCAGGCGGTCGGAGACCCTTGGCTAGACGCCTGTGTCCACTTCCCGAGCACTGGCACAAGGGACGGAGAGCTACTGAAGGGTATTGGGACTAAAAACAAGAGACTGGAGCTCTGTGAATGTATCCACAACCCAACAGCCATGCTCTGTTCGCTCTCTCTCCCTTTGCTGTGCTTTGTCCATCAATACAGCAGTAAGGCAGAGGGGGCCAGACTCAAACCCCTTGATTGACTTCCAGGGGCCATTAAGGATATATATGTCTTAAGGGCAAAAACCGGGGTTATATATTATTTTCGTTTATTCACAAGGGAAGGGAGCGAAATTGACGTATCAACCCCTAGTGCTGGGAACTGAAAATGAATAGTGGTACAATATCCTGGGAAACCAGAAATCTTTTGTTTTAAATCCACATCGACTCAGGATTGCAAGGTGGCTCAGAAATTGCGCTTGTGATGTGCCCTCATTCGTGCCTGCCCAAAGCAATGCCCCCATGGTCGCTAATGCAGGGATGTTTCCCTTTCCCTATCATATGCCCCAAGAGCATGAACAGATAAATTGGAGGGAGGGGGTAGGCCATGCGCTCTTGTGGTGGAGAGCAGGATGCTGTGGGCTGCCATTTAAACATTTCTGGCCCCGTTCCCGTGTTTGCCTGGGCATTTGCTTCCCAAAGCAGGGCACGGACGCTTGCAACGCTCATCTTGGAAGAGAAGGGCCTGGTGTTTTGCTGGGGGGAAATGTCTATGACAGATGGAGGCAAAAGGTGATTAATTTGCCCCTTTGGTTGCCTGCCTGCCAATGATAAAGCTGTAGCATTGTCAGGCTCTTACTGATATACACTCCCGCTACGTCAACACCCATCACAAACAACTCAAGCCCTTTCAGCACTCGGGCATTAGCCGCACGATTGATGGGCATCAAATGCGAATGAAAGAGTCTGAGTGACTTTCTTCTTCCCCCCCAGAGGCTGTTGATAAGGGTCTGCTCTGAGATTATGGGACAGTTTATTCCCACTGCACTCTAGCCACTTTTGGGGGGAAATCTGCAGGATTTCAGAGACTTTCCGATTGCAGATGTGCCCCAACAGCACAGATTGAACATACCTCTATTGTGACAGGAACAAAAATGCCTATTCCATCCCAACCGCACCCACAAAGTGGAAGGGAAGAAAGGGCACATTCTGTTCCTGACAGAGGTGCATTAATTTATCTCTGTGCGATTTCTTACTCACGACTTTCCTCTTAACTTGGTGCAAAAAAAGTGACTACAATCCCCCACCCTCTGCTTGGTGCAACACTGCTGGGAAGGGGTGGGTAACATCTTCCCAAGGCAGTGCTAAGCAGAGCTTCAGAGAGCCGTGAGCCACAGACATGGGAACTACAGAGCTGGCACAGGCAGATAAAGGGGTGAGACAACTAGGTGAACTTTGGAAAGCAGGGATCAATAGCCCCGGGCTAACAGCACCAATCCAGTGAAACAAAAAGCCAGCCTTGTACGTGGGGAGTTTTCCAGAGTAGCAGAACCCCCCAACTTCATGTGGAACGAGGGAGGGGGGGGCGGACACAACCTGTTCCTTTGACATGCTTGGCTGCACGCACACACCTAGCATGAGTGGAATAAATGTAAATGACAGGTCCTTGCTTCTCCACTCAGCTGCCGGCAGCGTTAGGGCCGCCCGCGAGTGAGGGCAAAGTGGGAGAGAACGGCTGGAGGAGGTGGTGAGCAAAGGTGCACCAGCATCCCAGCACCGTGCAGGAGAGAAAAGGAAGTGTGAGAGGGAGTCTGCCACCTGCTAAGATGAGGAGTGGGGGAGAGGAGATCTCTGATTCTTCACTGGTTCTGGCCCACACAAGGACTGAGCTGCAAAAGGGATGGGTGTTTCGGGGCAGGAGAAATGGACAATTCTTCTCTCAGGCAGCTAACACCGTGGGTGCCCACTTCCTGCACCCAAGCTCTTGCACACTCACCTCGGCTGTGGGTGAGACGGCAAAGCCACCGTCACATGCGGGGAACACCTAGGGGGCAGACGCTTGGTTGGGAGCCCAAGCGACAGACAGCAGTCAGTATTTCTGTGATGCTGGATAGCACCAGACACACGACCCCTTCCTAAGCCAGGACGAGAACCAGGGGCTAACTGTAACTATTGGAAGGCACTTTTATTGCTAAACATGAGCTGCAGAAGTGAGGTGGGATGTGGGGTTAATATTTATATTAGCGTTGTGGTTTTGCTGCTGCCCCTGTAAGGAGTGGGTGGGGCAGTTGATGGTAGAAGAATGAAAGCAGGTGGTGGGAGATTTGGTGCCAGTAAGTGGAAGTTTCCCTGGAGCCTGCAGACACAGAAAGTCAGAACTTGAGTTTATAATTCATCTTTCTAGGCAGCGAGCCTCATTTTTAGAGGTGTGACGCTGGCATCCCATGGGGCCGGGACGTCTCAGTACAAGCTCCTGTCCAACAGGGACCTGGTGGCCTCTTGTGGGTGTCAGTTCTGGCTCCCATAGTGCAAACTCAGCATCACCCTTTGCACTCACTGTCGGACTCACTAGAGAGGCCAAAAACCGCATGGGCCCTGGAGACTGTTCCCCTGAGGGTGGAAATCCCCCAACACACAGAATCCCAGAACCGGAAGGCACCTCGAGAGGTCATCCAGTCCAGTTCTCTGTCCTCACGGCAGGACCAAGCACCATCCAGATCGGGGTCCCCAACGCACTGCTCACGGGTGCCATGGCACCCACTGGGGCATTTATGTGTGCCCGCCCAGTGACCAGGGCCGGCCTGAGCCATTTTTGCGCCCCGGGCGCCCTGCGCATGCATGGTGCCGCCCCAGGCACAGTGCATGCGTGGCCCCCACCTCCGGGCGCCCGGCAGCCCCAAAAGGTTGGGGACCACTGGTCTAGATCATCCCTGATAGATGTTTTTCTTAATCATAGAATCACAGAACCATAGAGCTGGAAGAGACCTTAGAAGGTCATCAAGTCCAGCCCCCTGCTCTAGGCAGGACCAATCCCAACTAAAGCAACCCGGCCAGGGCTTTGTCAAGCCGAGACTTAAACACCTCTAGGGATGGAGACTCCACTACTTCTCTAGGCAACCCATCCCAGTGCTTCACTACTCTCCTAGTGAAATAGTTTTTCCTAATATCCAACCTGGACCTCTCCTACCACAACTTGAGACCATTGCTCCTTGTTCTGCCATCTGTCACTACTGAGAACAGCCTCTCTCCATCCTCTTTGGAACCTCCCTTCAGGAAGTTGAAGGCTGCTCTCAAATCCCCCCTCACTCTTCGCTTCTGCAGACTAAACAGACCCAACTCCCTCAGCCTCTCCTCATAAGTCATAATGTCCAACTCAAACTCCCTTGCTGCAAATTTAAGCCCATTGTTTCTTGTTATATCCTCAGAGGTCAAAGAGAACAATTTTTCTCCCTGCTCCTTGTAACACCCTTGTAGGTACTTGAAAACCGCTATCATGTCCCCTTCTCAGCCTTCTCTTTTCTAAGCTAAACAAACCCAATTCTATCAGTCTTCACTCATAGCTCATGTTTTCTAGACGGTCAATCATTTTTGTTGCTCTTCTCTGGACCTTCTCCAATTTCTCCACATCTTTCTTGATACGTGGTGCCCAGAACTGGACACAATACTCCAACTGAGGCCTATGCAGAGTAGAGCAGAAGAACGACTTCTCACGTCTCTCTCACAACACACCACCACTGCCTCCAGACCAAAGCACAGGCCAGGTGGTAAGGCAGTGCATGCGGGAAGCTTGCCCAGCTTTGAAACCAGGACTTCATTTGCCAGGGCAGTGAAGCTGGCCTTTCAAGAGCACAAAACTTCCACGTTTATTGCACTGACATTGATAGTTATTTTGAAAATGCAAATTCACTCATTAAATCATTTGCATAAAATTCACGGAGAATGTAACAGGGCAGCCATCCTCGGCTCCCTCCCAAGTAGTCTCGTGAACACCTCTGTGAGGTTGTATTGGTGTACTCTCCACCCCGCCGTGGTCACAATCCCCATAGCACTGCTACCTGCAGTGTTCTCCAGTACTCAATACCCTCTCGGGGGAGAAGGATGATCTCCCCGGCTCTTCTAGCCCTCTCCCCTTCCCTTTGCACACCCTTCCTGTGCTTTTCAACGACCATCTCTGGGATTCGGTGAGGGAACTGGTTAGTTGCTAAGAGTACAACTACGCTGCAGCATAAGACAAGGGCTGGTGGAACTCAAGTTGAGTTTGTCCACCAGCGCCTAAGCAGCTACACTCATTTGTAACCCCAGGTTGCAGGCTGGGTCCAGAGGGAATGATGGGAAAGCTCATGAGAAAGAGCCCCATGTGGGGAAGCAATGGGCATCCTCACTTCTTGCTGAAGTCAATGGGGGCTGAGGGCAATCAGCAACTTGCCGGACGGGGTGGCCAGTTGGGATACAGGGCTGAAAAGCACTCGCCATTAGCGGAATCAGTGTCGGAGGAGTAACGAGAGATGTGGAGGGGGATCTGCTGGCGTAGAATTGCCCTGAAATCAGCCCGTCCTGTCCCTGATTGTAACTAGCTAAAACACTGACTGTAAAGAGGGTATGAAGTTGTCACCTTCCTCTGTGTTACTAAGTCGAAAGCTGAACTGCAGGTTACCATGGATACCGTGTGTGGTGAACACCGAGGTCCCATTCTGGTTCCATGAACACAGGTGTCACTTTGCTGCTGTAGAACGAATGCTCCCCAGGCATGAGGGAGAGGCCATTCCGGCCCAGGGATTGCGTTTTGCTCGCTCCTTCCTGCTGGCTCTTCTTTCCCCCCGCAGGGCAGCTCTGCTAACCCACCGCGACCAGCTTTTGGCCAAGTGCCTTGTCTGTTTTATTTGGGAAGACCAGCTCTCAGCTGAGCGAGCCTCTCCCGGTCCTTGTCCTCAGGACACAGTCTGCCAGCCATAGGCGCTGAGTCCATGGGCGGTCGGGGGGCTTGAGCACCATGGGGAAAAGTCACCCGCAACCTCCCGCCCGCCCCTCTCGCCTGTGGGAACCCCGCCAACCAAATCCCCTCCCAGCACTTCTGGAGAGCCGCAAAGAGCTGATGCGTGGTGTCCAGGCAGCTCTGGGGGAGAGGAGGAGGGAGGAGTGTGGGGGGCTGCCTGTGAGGGAGAAGGGGGCAGGAGCAGAGGGTTGAGGGAAGCAGTAAAGCAGGGGTTGGCTAGAGGGGGGAAGTCGGGGCCCATGCTGCCACATCATGGGCTCAGCCCTTGGGCAGTTAGGCAAGATGGCGGGACACCTAGCACTGTCTCAGCTTGCCCGCTCTGTATACCTTTATGCCCTAGCATTTCTTTCAAGGCACTCCTCTGCTGGGGAAGCTCCTAGGCCTGTGTTACACAGGAGCATGCTTGCCGACGGGGTGGGGGGTAAGGCAAAGGGAGCAGTCGCTGCTGGGGCCCAGGAATTCAAAGGGAGTCCCTTTAAATCGCTGCCTCTGGTCCTGCCCCTTCCAGGAGCATGGAGCTGCCTCCTGACACATACCTCGCCCAAGGGCCCGTGGAGGCTGTTGGCTCCCCTGCGCTCGAAATCAGGCTGGATAATCGCTGTGGTCCCTTCCGGCCTGGGCGGTATGAATCCAACTCTTACCAAAATGGAATCTCTACAAAGAACATCTCATTGCCACTGCGAGAGGTCAAAATACGTTATGACTGGGAAATGCAGCCTCCATTCTTCCCGGGGAGAACAAGCTCCCGAGTTTAGTGTCTGTATTTAGTGGCAGGAACAGGATGAAACTGAACTCGGGCACACGGATCAAAGACATTCCTCAGTTACACACAAGGAACTGCGTGTTCCAGTGAGTGCAGACTCTAATCAGACAGGAAGTCACCCTGAACTGCGCTCTCTTCATGAGGATGGCACTGATAGGGTCGATGAAGGTAACAAACCGGGGAAGCTTGGTGCTTGCAAACAACAAGTTGCTTGGATTCCACGTAAGAAGGAAGATATCATAGAAAGCAGGACTGCAAAGTCTTCCTGCCCCTCTTGCCCCATCCTCTGGCTCTCCACAAGTGCTGGGAATGAAAACTGTTCATAGGATTCAGGGTAGAGGAAGTAGCTGCCAACAAAATGCTGCCATGGCCAGCAAAACCGAGTGACTGGGCAACAACATGGCAAATTAATTTGAATGTTGACAAATGCAAAGTAATATATCTTGAAAGATATAATCCCAACTACATTTATAAAACGATGGGGGCTAATTTAGCTATAACCACTTGAGAGAGAGAACTTGGAGTCATTGTGGATAGTTCTCTGAAAACATCCACTCAGTGTGCAGCGGCGGTCAAAAAGCAAACAGAATGTTGGGAATCATTAAGAAGGGGACAGAGAATAAGACAGAGAATATCTTATTGCCTCTGTAGAAATCCATGGTACGCCCATACTTGACTACTGCATACAGATGTGGTCGCCTCATCTCAAAAAAGATCTCTTGGCATGGGAAAAGGTTCAGAAAAGGGCAACAAAAATGATTAGGGGCTTGGAATGGCTGCCATATGAAGAAAGATTAAGAAGATTGGGACTTTTCATATTTGAAAAGAGGAGATGAAGGGGGGATATGACAGAGGTCTATAAAATAATGACTGTGTGGAGAAAGTGAAAAATGAAGTTATTTACTTGTTCCCATAAGAACTAGGGATCACCAAATCAAAAGGTAGCAGATTTAAAACAAATCAAAGGAAGCTTTTTCTTCACGCAGAGCACAGTCAACCTATGGAACTCCTTGCCAGAGGATGTTGTGAAGGCTATGACTTTAATAGGGTTCCAAAAAGAGCTAGATAAATGAATGGAGGACAGGTCCATCAATACTTATTAGCCAGAGGCTGGGGAATGAGTGACAGGGGTGACATCACTTGATGATTCCCTGTTCTATTCATTCGCTCTAGGGCACCTGGCACTGGCCACTCTCAATAGACAAGATACAGGGCTAGAGGGACCTTTGGCCTGACCCAGTTTGGCCATTCTGATGTTTTTATTTAACATTTACATCTATGCTCGGGCTTGGGAGGATTACATTTTTAATAGAAAATGTCAGCAAACATTGATTACACTGTATATCCAAATGTACGAAGAAATATTTCCATTGATATTAATCAAAATGTACAGTTAGGCAAAGTGTGAAAAGTGCTGCTTGAGACCTTATTAGAGTTTGAGTTATGGATATTTATTTTGCATATGTGGACATGTGGTATTAACAATTTGTGTTTTAATGGCTATATAGCTTTAACTTTTTGATCACAGGGTCTTCTGTCATTAAATAATTATTGTTCCTGTGAATGATTACCCCAAACTGAACATTTCTCTGGATCCAAATAAAACAATGTTTCAAAACAATAATGTTATGCAACGGTGACAATGTAAAGCGATTAAAAAAAAAAAGTCTTAAAATAAACATTGATTTTATCCATTGTAATTATAAAAAATAAAAGCTGAATTCTGCTGACGCCATCCATGCACGAGAAGGACTTGGACTCATGTTTCCAATATCGAAGAGTACACATAAATAATACAAAGGGACGGAGAGGTTAGAAATATGGAAAGGAAATTACAGAGCTCTCTCTCCCTGGCAAGCCATGGCATCTGGAGAAACAACACAGACACAGGGATTCTGGTGAGAGAGATAGACATGCAAAACAGCTATGCTGAAAAGCACACAGGACAGCGAGTCCACAGTACGTAAACACCTATGAGCTTGCCACATGATAGAATAGCAGAGAAAACCATTGTGCTACTGGTCCATATCACGTCACAGGTTGGGGATAGACAAGAGGCCCTGCTTGCCTTTGTGCAGCTAAGCTGGAACGCATAATAATCCTACAATTATAAATAAGCGACAACAACTGTTTCTAGAATACAGGGAAGAGTGTAACAAAAAAACTGCCAAACTGCCTCTAGCTTTTTGGGCCACCCTGGTATTCAAGAGTGAAGGAATCCAGAGAAATGTGGGAGCTTAGCACCATTGCACTGCATTCTGGACGATCTTGCAGCATTGTGGGATGCCAATAAAAATAGTCAACAGCATGAAGAAAGTCTATCCAGGTGCCGCACGAGAAAGTAAAGGCAGGCGGGAGTGAATGGTTCAATACAGACACCGGTGGCCAATGACAGACACTGGTGTCCAAACCTCCACTATTTGGCATTGCCATTGATTCCATTATGAGACAAAGTGTAGGAGGATACAACACTGCCATCGCGTCGCTCACAATACACTATAAGATCTAGATTTTGCTGATGACATCGCTTTTCTCAGTGGCAGCTCAACCAACTTTCAAGGAAAGACCAAAAGGCTGTCCAGGACTACAAAACAGATGGGATTAATCAGCTATGAAAAAAAACCCCAAATGCAAGGAGAAGCCTTGCAGTGCCCAACAGAAGCATTACTTTAGAAGGCAAAGCAACACAAGAGGTGACACAACTTGACAGTAAGGCATGATGGAGCTGTCCAGAAGGAAATAATGGCACATATTTGCAAGGTGGCACCTGCACTCAATTCCTGTGTAAGCTGATGATCACCAGAAACCTAAAACTTGCAGAACAAACTACGACTCTTCAACTCAAATGTTATTTCCATTTTAGTGTGTAGATACAGAAGCTGGAGATCCAGCAAAGGTACAGCCAATGTTGAAATAACTTCGACAGCTACTGCTGCTCCAGTTACATATTCATTCAGTTTCATACCCAAGTGCTGATACTCGTCAGAGTCCATCGCCACCTCATCTTGAAATTTATCAAGAAAAGAAGCACTCAATAGCATATGGCTCGTAGGAGTGGAGAGGGCACGCAAACAGTGTCCCGGGTTAGAGAGACAGTGCTTGTGTAATGCTGTCAGACCCCGGTCGTCAGCAGGTGGAATCGAACCTGAAACCTCTGGAGCTTAGTGCATAAGCTTCTACTGCATAAGCTTTGCTGGTGTTCAGCTAAGGCTGTTGAGCAGACTCATTATTCTCTCTGTACGTGATCTCGGTGCCACTAGATGAGACAGGACAGCACACCCAAAAGGTTGTGTGGGTTACACCTGTTCATGCTCTTAGGCATCATCTGGTGGCATGGAAAGGACTCCGATTCAGAGCTTCTGAAATGTGGCCCAAAGCGTTGCCAGCTGGACATTCAGAAGGTGGTGACGGGTGGGGATAAGGTGTCTAAGTGGTGCAAATACCCAGGAGGAAGAAAGAGGCGATGCTTAGTGCTGTCCAATGAGGTAGAAGTAGACGTAATAGCAACAGAGAAAAATGTTGGCTCTCTGGAAAGTGTATGATCTTTCAGATTGAACATCGGTGCCCATGAGAACTGTTCTAAGCACTCTATTTGGAGTGATTTAATGCTCACCTAGACAAAGGCCTCGAGGCTATGCTATTGCATACAATTATGCCTTGGCACTGTAGGGACAGATTACGTGACAATTTTGGTCTTTGCAGCCACAATTTCTGTGCTTTCATGAAAATGTACTCAGGCGGGTAGGCTGTATTTTCTTAACAATAAGGGTTGGGTAATTTTCCCAAGGGAAGCAAGACAAATCACCCACCATATTCTGTAAGTGACAATTCTTCACTGGCAAAGGGATGTAATGGATTACTGAATATGTCTTTTACATCTCTTAATTTGCTGATTCCATTAAGTTCCCTGGTTCCTGTTCTTGACACACGCTCAAATAGTCTTTTATTTTTCATTTAAAGAACCCAGTGAAGACAAGCTGATTTAATAACTTTTCTGCTTAATTGAAACACTCCTTGTTTAACACATTTTTGAATAAGTCAGCATAATAAAACTCTTCTGCAAAGACTTAACCCTTTAACAGGTGCAAAGTCCCTTATTCAGTTTACAGTGCAGCAGCTATAGTCATTTAACTCTGAAATTATAACACATTCTACACCTGGACCCTGATTCTGCTTTTCAATACTGCCGTTTTCAACCCCCCTCTGGTGAATGTATGTCTAGCTGAGGGGTGAGCAGGGCCTGTTCTTTCCATCTGAAATTCAGAGATTGGTTCAGGCGGTAGACCCAGATGGTCCATTTGGACTTTATAAATGCTTGTGCTTTTCTCTCCTCCAAGCGCCTCACTCGTCAGCTTCCAAAATGATTGATGACAGTATAATTTGTACATAGCAGAGTATAACATTTTACAACTTCAGACAATTTATTTGTCTGCATTTAAAGCACCTTCCTGGAATAGCAACGTCTAGCATGCAGTACACATAGCTGAGCAATATTGGTCTACTCTTACTCACAGTTGGATTCCGTCACTGAACTAGTTTTCTGGTTGCATATAGTTCCCTGCTATGGTTATTATGATGCAAAGTATTAGCTTTTATGAAAATCATCTTGTAAATGTTGATGGATAATTCCGTAGCTATTACATAGGTAGAATGGCTTGTGTCCTTAAACCATGTGCTTTGTTCCAGAGCATGAAAACTGCTGTGGTCTTGCTGCATCTAAGTAGGGATGTAAAAATGCATTTAAAAATGTAACTGTGTAGCTGCTAAGAATCATAGCCATGACACACTGCGAGCTCTGCAGTATGCAGCTTAAATAAAGCCCTGATCGCTCAGTGAGGCGACCATATGCATGATCATTCACGACTAGCACATCATTGTTTTGCCCTGCTAGGCAGAGACATACTGCAATAATTCCAACTCTTATGTGGCTTGGGTTCTCTTTAAAATGCAGCCTGCGTCTTTGGAGTAGCCTGTGAATTTCCATTCACACCAGGACTTGGAAGTGCAAATGCCAGGGGCGGCGGGGGCGGCTTGACAGGCCCGTCAAAAGATACGCGGCTGGGAATGAATCGACTTGCGTGACTATGTTTACTCTACGTAGAGTATTGTGTTCCAAAGGCCTGGAGGAAAGATGGCCTACCACGGGGTTATTCCTCAGCATTATGTGGGGGAGAAAGAAAACCCTTCCAGGGCCTCTTACACCGAGGGGGCATTTGGGGAGACATTACTCTTTCCAGAGTCCCAGGATCTTGAAAAATCAGGTAAGCTTAGCAGGGAGCCGGCTGAATTTGATGAGCCATCTCCAGGCTCAACCAGCTCTAATGGGCAGATAGCATCTTTAAAAAAACATCCTGCCTCTTAATTGAGCAGAGTTCTGTTCAGCCTGGAACTGATCCCATGCATTGCCAGGCTTACGGCACTGGGATAAATCACAGCGCTAATGGTCAGCCATTGATATCTGCCTTTCCTTAAGACACAGACGTAGGGCTACAACTGCGTAGAGAAGCAGACGGTTATCAATCATTTGCAGAATGAACCTCCTTCCCTCCCCCCGGGTGTGCTACTCATTAAAGCACAGCCCAGAACTCGGGGCTGTCTGCAGAATTCTCCTTCAGAAGAACCCTCGGCAGTACCATCCTCCTAGGGAGGGTGCTAATTCACGGCCACGAGTGACACTCGTCAAATCGCGGGGCCGCCGACTTGAACTAAGAAGAGGGGTGAGGTGTTCCTTGCCCATGACATTAGCCAGGATATCGCAGGGGCTAGGTGAGGCTAGAAGGAGCCCCTGATGATATGCTGAAAACCCTAAAAATGACAAGCGGCTAATGCAATTCCTACGGGGTTTGCTGGTCCTGTGTGTAGGGCAGGAAGGTCCCCAGGAAAGGGGGAACCGGAGAAGTCGGTCTGCTGAGGGCCAGCCTAGCTTGAGACAGTGGGTTGTTTCGTTGGGTTTTAGGGAGCAGCCTGCGTTCTCTCTCTGGGTCGGGCTGTGCGTGCGTGTGAACTTTCCACAGGCTAAGAAATAAAGCCGTGTGACGCTGCACCCTTCCAGCAAGTGCGGGCTTTTTAATGTTGTTAACCTAACTTTTCTTTGTGTGCGCCGTGAAAATCACACCTGCCATCTCCAGCATTCCTGTACAAGGAGCAGGCTGAATCGTGGTCTCTGTACCGTCAGGAGAGCTGGGACGTCCCTCTTTCTGTTACCCAGGGGGCATGCAGTGAGGGAGGGCAGCCTCTTCCCAGTCTCCTGGGTCCCAGCGTGGGGAGTCAGAGGCCCCTATTCCGGAGTGCTGGAAGTGGCGGGCTCTTTGGTGCCGCTGGGCAAGGCTTCGCCGTACTGCTCCCTTACTGCAGGCTACGCCCTAACGGCCCAGGGGAGCTAGGTGGGCTCTGGCATTCCCTGTGAGCCACGTGACGTCTTGGTCGGGAGAACACAAATGCTGTGTTGAAAACAGAGATCTGTGTCACCGGACCGGCATTTGGAGGCCTTAGGACTGGGCCTCTTGGAGAGACACAAGAGCTGCTCTCCTGCGTGGTCCCCTTTGCCCCTCAGTGCTAAGGGGTCATGCTCGGAAAGGTTATTTATGGCCCCCAGAATTATTCTGCGCCCAGAGTGCCCCTGTATTTAACCCTGCATCCCAGTTAGCACACGGCAATCATGTGAAGCCATCGGCCCAGACCAGCTCCCCTCCACGCTGTTGGCTAGGCTGAGATTCCACTGACCTCGGAAGCAGAGAGAGGCCCGCAAGCTGCCCTTCTAGGCTACAGTCAGCAACGCAGAGCTGCCTTGATTATGGCACCAGTGGTGTTTTGGCAACAGCCAAACAAAAACTGCATACGACTCTACAGCCACGCAAACGAGAGAGACACAACTCTACGACATGAATCAGACTAAGCAGCATTGCCTAGAGGACAGGGCACCAGGACTGGTGTTCAGAAAACGTCCCAGTTTGGACACTGACTTCCTGGGTGACTTTGGCTCTTCGTGCCTCAGTTTCCCTGACTAACACATGAATAATGCTACCGACCTGCTGGTGGGCCCCTGTCATTGTATTTACCTGCACGGCCGCAGGCACCAGCAATCACAGCTCCCGTTGGCCGTTGGAGCTGTGGGAAGTGGTGTCCCACTCCGCGCTGCTTCCTGCCACTTCTGTTGGCTGGGAACAGCGAGCCGCAGCCACCAGGAGTTGCGATCGCTGGCACCTGCAGCCGTGCAGGTAAATCTAGCGGCAGCGGCCTGCCAGGGACTAACCCTGGTGAACCGCTGCCATGTTATTGCCCGCCCGCCGGAGAGAGACTGAAGTGAAGCACACCCTTTGAAAGAATAACACAAACCTGATCATAAAGGAACCAACTCAACCTTTCGCCTGTCCGTGCGTCCAACCTGACGACCCGCGAGAACACTGAGGAGCAGTTACTAGCACAGGTAGTCCTATACCATCAGCAACGGGATGACTCACGTGAGGGTCACCCCGACCAGCTCAGAGCAAGTGAGCCCTCTGAAGTCAGGGGGCTGACCCCGGTCCACTTGGCTCTAACAGGAGCGTGGAAGGTGCAAAGGGAACCTCCCTTCCCTGGAACAGACTGACACAGAGCCGGGCAGAATTGCAGCCAGTGACAGGAGCACCCTGGCTCCCCTCAGGCAAGGGAGAGAGGCACTGGCCAGAGGCACTGACTGGCTGCACCGCTGCACGCCCCAAAGAGCTGTCTGCATCACAGGGCTCTCCAGGAGGCAGCAAGACAGCTCCCTCCTGCTGCTCCCCACCAGCCACACCACCATGCTGGGCCTTCACGGCACAGCCAGATTCCACAGGCGCAAAGACTGCAGCATCGAGCGCTCTGCCATTGTGGGTCTGGATTACAGAAAGGATGTGGACGCACTGGAGAGGGTCCAGCGGAGGGCAATGAAAAAGATTCGGGGCCTGGAGCACATGACTTACGAGCAGAGGCTGAGGGATTTGGGCTTGTTTAGTCTGCAGAAGAGAAAAGAGTGAGGGGGGATTTGAGAGCAGCCTTCAACTTCCTGCAGGGAGTTCCAAAGAGGCTGTTCTCAGTGATGGCAGAACGAGGAGCAATGGTCTCAAGGTGCAGTGGGGGAGGTCTAGGTTGGATATTAGGAAAAGCTATTTCACTAGGAGGGTGGGGAAGCACTGGGATGGGTTCCCGAGGGAAGGGATGGAATCTCCATCCCCTAGAGGTGGTTAAGTCCCAGCTTGACAAAGCCCTGGCTGGGATGATTGAGTTGGGTTGGTCCTGCTTTGGGCAGGGGCTGGACTTGATGACCTCCCAAGATCTCTGCTAACCCTAGGATGCCGTAGATGCAATATCCACAGCCCGCCCTCATTCTGAAGTTCGCCGCTCACTGTTCTTTGTCTCGTTTGGCAGCCGGTCACACTACGGGCCAGCCACAGCCCTGGGACACGCATGCTCAGCTTCTGCTGAAGTTAATAGGAGTGAAACACAAACCAGCCAGGCCAGAATTACAGGTTCTGTGCTTGTAATTGCCTTCAGACAACAACCTCAGCAAATACTTCTCTCTTCCTCGCATCAAAGCGATACTGTATTAACCCTGCCGCCCCGGGCTTCGCAGTGCCTACCTTCACTTCCACATGGGCCATCAAGACTGCGAAGTTGGTGAGGTGATTACAGGAACACGTGGTGTGTGTCTTGTTTGTGGTCAGGAGACGACACCCTTGCTTCGACCAATAGCCCGTCATTGTGTGTTTTGAATAGTTCCAGAATGAACAGTTTGGGTTGAAAATTTCTTCCGACTGCTGCAGAGAGAAATGAATAAATGCAATACAAATGCTAATGGCTTCCGAGATTCCTAAATGCACTCGCTTTCCCCAAAGTCACTTTGTAACTCCTACCCTGCAATTTCGTGTGCACACTTAGCAACGGTTTGCGTGTCAAGTATTCCGCATGCCAGAGAACATTCGATTGTTGCGGCTCTCTTTGTGACTGCCAAATTAGTTCTTTGTTCTTGATTAATTTCAACCACAGACTAAATTCAACGCTTCAGAACCAGGCTGCTTCATTTGCATTGCAGAGCAGAGAAATTAATTGCTTTAAGCAATCAACGTTTGCAATTACTATAGCTGGCTACCGGAGGGCTAACTGTCCTCTTTTACTGCAATCCTGTTCCCTCTCTCATCCCAGGCCACCACGATAAAACAATATTTTGGACCATTTTAATACATTGGAAGCTTTTAATTATACAGTGATGTGGGGTAGCTTTTGAATGATGGGGCTTCTACACAGTGGAGACCCTGAATAGTACCATGTGAATGAGACATTGCCTATAACACATTAGGCACACAGTGACAAACACGTAACTCAAAATTTAATCCAAGGATAGTGCGTGCTTCATGTGGCTGAACTGGAGAACTTTTGCTGTGTGAGCTTTAGAAACTAAATTAATATCTCCTTTACCATGTGGTTTCCCCATGCCCCCATCCTCCCGTACCTTGATGTGCTTGACGGTAAACACCACCGGATCAGCTAGATAAACCTTATTGCTGAATTCTTTGTTTATTGCTGCTGTAATGACGGGGGAGTTGACTATGACGGAGTGATTGGTTGACATGGCCTCTGTTCCCAACTTCATGCTGGCGTTCTCCGTGGAGAGATAGTGACCCAAGTTGTTGTACAGCACAAAAGCCACTCTGATTTCACCTACAAAGTGCAGAGAGGAGTTAGAGATCAGCCCAGACGGTTTTGTTAGAGATAACTACTGATCCTTCCAAGCAACGCGTTCTGTGAGCTAGGACTTCCTCCCTCTTCTCTGCTCTGCTGGAACACAGCGCTGTGTGCACGCTGGGAACGTGGCTAATGGGGTAACTACGCTGGGAGTGTAACAAAAAGTCAGGAGTTGAAAGCACACTCAGTTCCCACTGTGACTGCCAATACCAGAACTCCATGTGGCCCATTACGCTGTCCATAGGCGGGGAGAGCTGGTTATCTGATACTTCTCTCTGGGAGCAGGTGGGCAGGAAGAAATGAAGGGAGACGGGGAACTGAGAAGGACTTCTGGCAAACGTAGGAATAACCTGCTCCATGGAAAAGAGGGGAAGTAGCCGATTCCTCTCCTAGCCAGGAGGAGCAAGGAGGAGTTTGGTGTCTACCCATGACCCTTTGGTGTTTGTTCATCCTTCAGACACACTCTAACGTTACAGTCTAGACACAGGGAGTAACTCCTTGAACAACCTAACACTATTTCCAATCAAAAGTGTGGGATGAAGGAGAAGAGGGGCTGGGAGTAGGTCGGAAAACATCCACAAACAATCAGCAACAAAGGAAAAAACAAAAATCTGAAAGAAAAAAGAATTGTTTTAACTCAACACATTTCCAACCAGGTTTTCTCGCTTTCCATAAATCCATACTTAGGGATGGTACATACACCTCACAATCCCAGCAAACCAGTTCCTAACTGAAGCAGAGCACTATTACTTTTTTTTGGCCCATCATTGCAAAGCCTGAAGAAAGGCAGCAAGTTAGTTTTCCTTTGTAAGGATTAGTATCTTTTTTTTTTTTTTAATCTCTCCACTCCTGGATCAGGCCACTGTGCTGGTACAGTCCCCCAGCTTGTGTGATTTCAAGGCAGACTGTCACCGTTGGATGACAATTGTCATGAGGAACAAACTCTGGCTGAAGACTTGAGGGAAAATTCCCCAGTGGGACAAAATTCCCCAGCACTCACACAGCGTTTTTCACCAGTGGTGTGCAAAGCAGGTCATGAGAATGGTCATACTGAGTCAGACCAAAGGTTCATCTAGCCCCGTAGCTTTCTAACTTCACTGCGCTGTGATCCCCTTCTGACAACTAAAATTGCTACATAACCCCAGGAGGGGGGAACGGAGACCAAGCCTGCCTGAACCCCAGTGTCCTGGGTGGGGGGGAGGGAGGCAAAGCTGAAGGCCAAGGGTTTCTATCCTGAGTGGGGACATCTAATCCTAAATGGCAGGGTTTGGGCTTGGACTTCAGACTTGCTGGTGCTCATGGCCAGCACCAGCCTTTTGGCAAATCCACTTCCAAAGTGGAGCTAACAAAATTCAGATCTATTTGCCACACAGCGCAACCAGCTGGTCTCCACAGCCATTGCTATCTTCACAATAGCACAACCCAGTGCCATTTTGCCCATTTGGAGTTACTCCCGTCTGCCCAGGGAGGAGACATTGCCAAGGAGTTTGAAGAGCAAGTCTGCTCTGCTGGAAGAATGTAAAATGTTATCACCGTTCTGGCTTGTGCAGCTGAGTCCAAGCCTATTCTGGTCGCAGGCTTCGCAGCATGCAATGTGGATTGCTTCTCTGTCTTCCAAAGCTTTTATACAGAGTTTCTCTTTCCCCATAGATTTCTGAAGTCCTCCCACATATGGTGAAATACGAGTCCAACTGAAGACCATAGAAGTTCTGCCATTGACCTCAACAGGCCCGGGATTTCACCCAATTACATATTCTCTTTTAATCCTACAATTTCAGGGCTAAATCTAGATGACACTGAACTAAGTGGCAAAATGCCCATTGATCTCTGCACGACCAAGGCTGCGCCTTCAGGATTCTTAACAGTTTAACCTCGGTTCCCTAGCATTATACTCTCCTACGCCTTTATATTTTGCCTATTTTGCAATGATCCGAGCACTGTAGCATTTACAAGCACACACACGGTCTAATGTTCAAAAGCAATACACACTCATTACAGAACAATAAAATAAATGAGCAGAGTATTTACTTTAATGGATCTCATAAAGAGAAATTTGTCAAGCCCTGTAGTACACACACAGAGCCTGGCACTTCACGGTTTGGGCTAGAGTGGATCTATACAGACAGATCAACACATGTGTCTGCTCAAATTACTGAACTAGAAATGAACAACTTGGTGGCTTAGAGACCGTTCCCGTCTAATGTAATCTTTAATTTACAGCATACCAAGAGGCTCATAAGCTTTAGAGATAAAGACACTGAGGATTTAGATTCATAACTTTTAATCATCTCTCTTTGGTGTGTTGGCTTTTGGTGTCATTATTCTTCACTGGGCTCCCCCTCCCCATCTTTCACATGTCTGTACACTGCAGCACTTCAGAATGAGGTTTTCAGGTACGTCTTTTTTCCCAGGTATGGTTCTCACCATAGGCCCCAGATGCTAACTACCAACCAAGACTCAGCGTTATCTCCCACTGCACCATGATTTAACAAACCCATGTGCATTTACAGACCCTCAACCCTTCCAAAGACCGACAGTCACTTGGCAGGAAGAGAAGGTTCCAATCAGCCAACTTAGCATGCAGCCGAGGTCATGGGGCAGTGAAATCATATTAAACACCAGGTGCACAACAGGTTTTATGGAGGCTCCAAAGTGAAAAAATCAATCAATCAAATGGGCTAGGTGAGATGCTCCACTCAAAGTCACGGAAAAGGTCTGTAAAGTATTAGGATATCACAGAGACAGGAAGAAGATGTAGTTACTTTTATGGCATTCATTCATAAGCACTAAAGTGAAATTTACGAGGCACCTTATTAAATAACTCCAAATGTACGTTTTGGCTAAGGGTCTGAAGGTGAGGGCAGGGGCTTGGCTTGAAGCCTGAGTTCCTGCCTCGGTTATTTTTAGGGCCACAGAGCACGAGTCTCACAAGCATGAGATTGTAGACCCAGGCTCTGAGACTTGCTGCCCCTTGCCATGTGAATGTACCCTAAGAAGAACTGGATCTGGTCTTGTAGATTTTTTTTGCCTTCTTCAGCTACTAACAAGAGTCAGGAGAGAAGAGAGATAAAAAAAGTGCATCTCAGTTGAGTAAGTTAAGGTCACACCAAAGTATAGTCACTAACAGTTTATACAGAGTTAGCAAACCTTCACTTGCTATTGCACTTCTTATAGAATCCAATGGGTCACTAGGTTATTTATTACTGTTACAAGCACTGCTTGTTTATTTGTATTATCACAGTGCCCAAAGTCCTACTCCTGGATCAGGGACAGTAAAAAGGCAGAACAAAAAAGAGCCCCTGCACCAAAGAGTTTGCTACAGCTCTAGTTACACTATAAGCTCTTTGGGGCAAGGATTGTCTTTGTGTCCTGGGTTTGTACAGCACCTAACACCACAGGGCCCTGATCCACAAATGGGGCTCCTACATGCAACTGCACTCACCACCATCAATAACATCTTTTTAATTGACGTGCTTATAACTCCAGGTTGAACCTCTCTAGTCCAACATGCTTGGGACCCGACCAGTTCTGAACCAGAGAATGTGCCAAACCACAGGAGGTCAATATTGTCTAGCAGCATTGCCAACACTTCCACTGCTTGCTGGGCTCTTAGAAGACATGTGGGGGTAAATTAGGGCTAAATAACAGCACAGAACAAGGAGAGTCAGGTCTGGTGGCTGTGAATAAACTTTATGGGACCGCGGGAAACTCGGCCACACCCATGATAAGTGGACATCCAGCTAACAAAAATCATGCCGGCCTATGAATGTTTTTGGTCCAGAGAGTTCTGAACTACAGAGGTTCAACCTGTACCTACAACTGATACCGCTCATGTCTGCAACAGCTACTAATTATGTATTCAACATTTATAAGCTATTTTTAAAGGTAACCCAGTTGGCAACCGAAATCAAACAGCGGGAAAGGCACCAATGGTCAGCACCCACCATTTCGCCCATTTTGTTTCAGTGTATTTGCTGATAGCTGGATGGTGCTCCCGTGGCCCACGTTCTGTGGAAATTTCAGGTCTTCCAAATTCCCATCGGTACGTAGTCTTGCAACTTCCAATTCTGTCAGCAAGAGAGAGGTGAGTTATGGCATGGTAACAGAGAAAATCCACTACGTTAGTGCACTGGTATACATCTAAGCTACAAAGCTGGTTTTGAAATAAAATGCAAACTCTAGGCACCATGTAGAGTGTTTCAGGCTAGACTCTGTTAGGACTAGGGATATAAAAACCACCTAGAATAGTTATCTGGTTAAATGATTTGTTTAACCAGTTAAACACTGCCTGTGGGCATCAGGGCTTGCTTGGGCTCCTTCCCCATCTGTAGCTGATGGGGGCTGCCCCTGCCCTGCCTCAGGTCCAGGCCCACTGCCTGTTGTGGCCTTGCTGACTGGGCCGCCATGGGGTAGAGGAGGGGTCTGGTTAACCGGTTAGCCAGTAAGCATGCTGGTAAGGCATATCACAAAATCTTAGAACACTAGAACTGGAAGGGACCTCGAGAGGTCAGCAAGTCCAGTCCTCTGCCCTCACGGCAGGATCAACCTCCATTTAGACCTTCCCTGATAGATGTCTCTCTAACCTGCTCTTAAATATCTCCAGAGATGGAGATTCCACAACCTCCCTAGGCAATTTATTCCAGTGCTTACTGATTACCTGGTTAGCCTTTAACATCCCCAATTTTGACTTTCATTTTCTTTTTGCCCTGAAGAAAGTTTAAGCATAATTCAATAAGAGCAAATACAATGTACTCTCTGTAGTAGATAAAAGCAACCAGTTCACGTAATCAAGGATATTAAAGACAACAATTAACACATGAAAATCAGCACACGTTGGCCATTTGCCACTGGCTCTTGGTACGTTGTGTGGATTTTTATCTGCACTCAAAGAAACGAAGAGAAGGGCTGTTCTCCTTTTACATGGTCCCTGCAGGAGGCCCACTTTCCATTTCACTTGTTTTTAATTAAAACCAACTGTCAGCTACATAAAGACACACACTTGACGTCAATGGACTATATTAGTATGAAGCCAGATCAAGCTGGTGCGCCCACATACAACAGATGTGCCCTATGGCTGGGATTTCCCAAAGAGATGGACGTCAGCATCCAGGTCCCAATGAAATGCAGCGGGAGTTGGGTGCGTCACGCCCTTAGGCTCTTTTGAAACTTAGCCCCTGATCTTTAGGGCATGTGTCTTTGTTCTGTGTTTGTATGTCTAGCACAGTGTAGGCACCATCCTGTAGGCACTACTGAAATCCAAATCACAGTATCGCTCAACACACATGTGGAGTCGGCAAAAGCACTTACAAAACAGTATACCCCATAAAAGAGTGTCATTTGGCATCAACCTGCAATTTCTACTCAGATCTTACTCAGCCAAATCTCTAAGACGTGAGGGACTGGCCTTAGGCCACATCTCCACTTCCCAGATCAGTGCTGCAGCAGTCAATCTTCTGCCATTCGATTTAGCAGGTCTAGTAAAGACCTGCTAAATTGAGCGCCGAGAGCACCCCTGTCAGCACTGGTACTCCTACTCCTTGTGCGGAGTAAGGGATGTCAATGGGAGAGTTTCTCCCGTCAACATCCCACTGGGGGAATGAATGGTGCAGAAGTTTGGCATAAGCTAAGTTGACTCTAGCTACGGTTTTCATGCTGTAGTGTGGACCTGGCCTTAGTCTTATGCACCCTAGCAGGCGCCTAGCAAATAATGACTCGTAACAATACATGTTTTGCCTGGGAAGCACTCGAGGTTTTGTCTGTTCAAGTAGGATTCCCTACTTGCTGAAATATAATTTCTCCAGGGCAATGGGCTGAATCCACTAGCGATTTTTGCTCTGCTTCACTATAAATCACTAGATTCACTAGCAATAGAGCCCTGTGCGGATACAACCATCTACCTGCTGATGTGGATAGACATTGGTAGCTACAGATCCTCAGGGCTCTCCTCCTATCAGAGAATTCGAGACTCCTAGGGCTGGCTGAGACCTCAGGAGTCATCAAGTCCAGCCCCCTGCCCAAAGCAGGACCAACCCCAACTCAATCATCCCAACCAGGGCTTTGTCACGCCGGGACTTAAAAACCTCTAGGGATGGAGATTCCACCCCCTTCCTAGGGAACCCAGCCCAGTGCTTCCCCACCCTCCTAGGGACGTCATTTTTCCTAATATCCAACCTAGACCTCCCCTGTGCATCACTGCAGCCAACAGAGAGGAGCAGGTCCCATCACTCTGGGGAGCCAGTGTTCTGCATTGGCAGCTCCCCCTGGCAGAGCAGCTGTACTTCCACCAACCCCACCACCGGCTGTGGGGTCTCCTTTGTGGGGTCAGACAGCCATTCTGCTGGAGGCGGTACAGTTGCCGTGCCGGGAGGAGCTGCCAGCAAGGGCTGCTGGCTCGTGGGAGAGGCAGCACCACGCTCCTCTCTGTTGGCTGCAGTGGCGCTTAGGAGTAGAGCCCCTGGATCAGCAGACACCGATGTGTATTAGGGATGTTAATGGTTAACCGGTGGGGGCTGGGCAGCCCTGGGCAGGGGGCCTACAGCCCGGCCTGAGCAGCTCCCACCGACAGCAGGGAGGCCACTCCAGGCCGCTCACTCCCCTTCATCGGTTCACATGTTAAACAAAGATCAATCGGTTAATTAATTAAACGGGATTTTCCATCCCTCATGTGTATCCAAGGGAAAGGTCTGCAAGTTGCACCCGGGGAGGGGCGAGCCAAACCCCATTCAACCCCCAAGCTCTATTCCACCGCTGAGACAGAGGGACGCTCAACGAGGAGAGGACGCGCCATCGCTGTAACTCATCTGGAGACGGAGCAGTTGGATTTCATCCCAACACCGTGATCTGTACCTTGGCACTAGAGGGTGAAGCCCTGTCCCTCCACTGGCATGGATGGGACCAGGGCCTCACCCAGCATTTCGAGCCAGTTTCTGCCTCTGGCTCTCTCCCTGGCCACAGCCACTTACGGATATTGTCAGTGTTCTCCCTGACAATGTCCGACTTCAGGAGGTTATCGGCCAGCACAAAGGCACTTTCCTCCACCGTATCCAGCAGCATGGTGGCTGCCCGCAGCTGGTCGCTGGCCGTCAGATCTCTCCAGGCGTTCAGAGCCTGCGGCTGCAGGAGGTTATTAACCGTCTCCACCATGGCCTGCAAGAGGAAAAGCAGAGTGAGAAAGGGAGCTAGTGAGTCAGCAGGAGCTGCCTAGACATCTACAAATTCATCCTGCCCAGCAAGGGGAGTGTAAGACTGCCCCACTGCCCTGCCGCTAGGGGCAATCTACAGCACATCCACCCGTTATCTTTCCCTTTGGCTGGGGAGTGACTGCAAAAAAGGTTCTTGTCATGAATTGCTCGGAAGTCAGAGCAAGTGAGGGGTGTTTTTCTTTGAATGCTCACAAAGGAAATTACATTTGGAGCCTCACAGGGACAGGAGGATGCCGGTAGTTACGGTGTCGACTGAATGCACAATTAAGAATTCGAGCCAGAATGGCAAACCAATCTATCCCTGAGCAGGTGAGAGCAAGCTACCCAGACCGCATTGCTTCACCAGCGTGAGCCGTGTCCAAGCCACACCGGGGCGACTGCTTACATAAGGCATCACATTTCAAATTTCTTTGCCGTAGTAACCACTGATAGCCCTGCTGCCGCAGACAGGGTGCCCCAGGTTGCAAAGGGACAAGGCGCTCTCCCATTGGGAACGTCCCAGGGGTTGGTCTGGGCGCACGTTCTGCTGCCAAGTGAACTGGAATACGTCCCCGGTTTGTAAGCTGCAGTCCGGAGCGTCTCCTGACTGTGAAGATTTCAGGAAGGGCAACTCAGTTGCTAATCGCTGCTAGCCCAAGGTGCATGCAGCTCGCATGATTTTAAATGAGACCAGCAGTGCCCTGGCTAGCAAAACTTATTGCATGTGGGGACAATAAAACTAGCTCATGTTTTCTTCTGTCGGTTCGTGTTTTCATGGTTACTAGCTGCTACAAAATCCTGCTTCATAATGAAACACCTCCACTGCCAATTAATACCAGCCTCAGCCGCTAAATGGCCTTTTGAGGTACAGTTGCCTTTCTTGATGTTTTTCCATATGTGGAAAGCCCTGGCATCAAACCCCCCTCTACCGCTGTTCTGTGCGACAAAGTCGACCCTGCATGACTTCGCCCATTTGCCGCCCCACAGAGCTCACCGCAGCTTACTCAGATTCACTGCTGAGTCTCCCTGCCTCCAGATTTGCAACAGGGCGTATCAGAGAGATACAGCATGGTCTGTTTCCTAGCAAGTCATCAACAGCCCTGGTGCTAAAAGGACATGACCAGTGAGATGGGGCACATGGATTACAGGCCCAATTCACCAATGCCCTGTCCCTTCTGCAGTCATGTCCTCGTGTGCAGAGGGAGAACAACCTGCTACCTGATCAGAACGGTAGCCGCTCTCCTCCATATAGGAGACAGGCTAGAGACTGCAATTGTCAATTCCCCACAGACAATGCAAGTCTATGGGGAATTGCTCCATGCAGGCCTCCCTTCCAGTAAGGCCCAGGGAGATGCAAAGACTTCAAGATATTCCAGACCTGGGGACCAAGCCACTTCTATGATTATTACTGAAGTAGTCCCAGGAGCCCCCCATCACGGCCCAGGGCGTCAGTGGGCTGGGGGCTATACAGACAGAACAAGTGAAGACAGCCGCCGTCCCAAGGAGCGGACAATCACACGAGACAACAGACAGACACAGGCAAAAGAGGAATACAATGAGACACTACTGCATGATAGGCTGTGATCTCTACACCCCAGCTGCCTAGCTGTTGTCAGTGGTGTTTGTGGCGCAGGAGAGTTTTAAAGAGGGTGCATCCTTTTAATGACACTTCCAATGAGATCATGCAAATGACAGTAAGAGCCGATCCAGGGACACCGTGCATTCTGGTGTCCCTGGTTCAGGTCATCAGCAAAGGACTGGCTACACTACAGAACTGTCCTGTCACGAAATGTCCTCGTCCTGCCCCACCATTTAGAAAGTCTGTCTCAGAAATCCACATTTCTCCTTTCCCCCTGAGAGCGAGGGCTTGATTTTCAAAACCGCTGCGCATCCGGCACCCCGGTTCTAGCTGATTGAAGCTTTTGAACATCAGGTAAGAACGGGTCAACAGGCTATTCTGCATAAACTGGGCTGCCCAAGAAGGTTGATATAAATCATCCATCCATTCAAGATGTGAGCGTACCATGGATTTATCTTAATGCCTCTCTATAAATCCCCGGTACACCCACATCTTGAATGCATCTTGATGTGATCACTTCATTTACAAAAAAGATTTCTTGGCAGTGGAAAAAGTTCAGAAAAGGGCTACAAAAGTGATCAGGGGCGTGGAATGGCTATCACATGAGGAGAGATTAACAAGACTGGAACTTTTCAGCTTGGAAAAGAGATGACTAAGGGGGATATGAGAGAGGTCTATAAAATCATGACTGGCATGGAAAAAGTGAATAAAGTCAAGTTGTTTATTCCTTCTCATAACACGAAAACGTGAGGTCCCTAAATGAAACTAATAGGTAGCCGTTTTAAAATAAATAAAAGGAAGCATTTCTACACACAAGACATAGTCAACCTGTGGAACTCCTTGCCAGAGGATGTTGTGAAGCCCAAGACTACAACAGGGTTCAAAAAAGAGCTAGATAAATTCATGGATGTTAGATCTTTGCCTGTGTGCTCAGCCATACCCCCAGGGACTTAGACCAGGGGATATATATCCACACCTGAGTCTGTGGCTTCCTCTTTGATCTTCAAAGACTCAGTGCTAAGACATTGGGGAGACATCTCACGGAGGCACTTTTAGCAGAGGACTGTGCCTTGGTGGCATGGACACAATAACCTTAAGATCATTACCAACCACCTTTCTGAAGCATCCAGGCTCTTGGCTTCACCAACAGCCTCAATAAGACAGAGGTCTTGTTCCAACCGGCACCCCATTCCCAAGCCTGAATGCCAACCTTCTCCCTCCAAGGCACACAGCTGAGAAATGTGAATCAGTGCATGCATCTGGGCGGCACCATCTTGAGCGATGGCTCCCTTGATAACCGTCTTCCGAATTAGTAGAGCCAGCCAGGCTCTTGGACGACTCAGAACGTGTACTCCCTCTGCTCCCTTATGGGCACTCCCGGGTAGGACAGCGCGACCAATAGTTAGGTCCTTGAGAGAGTGAGCAAACGCAGCCAGCATTGAGGAAACACTACTGAGAGCACAACGTGGCAGGATGGGACATGGCACCAGAAAGGAAGACCATCGGCTCCCAACGTAGATCTTATATGGAAGTTGAGTCAGAGCAAAGGAAAGAAGGGTCATCTGTCTACATGCTTCAAAGACAACCTGACGAGAGTTTCCAGGGGGCTGGAGAATCTCCTGATTGTGAAGAGTTCAAGAAGAGCAGCTTAGTTGCTAATCGCCGCTTGAGTTCTCCAAGAACTCAAGCCACTGACTCAGACCCGGCCCTGCAGACAATCTCTGACAAGAACGAGCAGCTTGTCCCAGTTTTGAGAGGGATCAATGAAACTGTCTCCATGCTGCGTGTGAAAGCCCCACAGACCTGTGTCCTCTAACATCATCGATACGGACTTTCCATGCCTTCTGTGCAGCCGACTCCATGCATCAGGGGACTGGACTCAGTGACCTCTCGAGGTCCCTTCCAGTTCTAGTGTTCTGTGGTTCTATGACTTCAGAGTCATATACACGGATGTAGTTGAGAGCTGAGACAATAACACCGTCGTTGCCAGCGATGGACTACCAACCGCAGTCTGGCCTTTATGAATAAGAAATGTAGCTTCTAGATATTTAAACTAATTTTTTAAAATGATAATAATAATAAAAAACACACACAAAAAAACCCCAACCCTTTGAAAGTTGGCAACGGCATCTAAAGTAAAACGATCAATTTAGCCAACAAAGAAAAGCATGAAGCTCCACAGCAACAGGCTTTTTTGGTTAAGTATTTTAAAACCTTAAATCCAATCTAAATAATGTTTCATACAGTTTGGTTGCTTCCTTCGGCACCTTTATCTCCAGAAAGAGCAGAACGAAGCGCTGTTATTATGAGTGATCAAAGCCAAGCCTGTTCTGCTTTGCGTGAAACCCACAGCCACCTTGCATAGGCATGGAAACATCCCATAGTCAAGAAAAGCAATTAGGCACCCCAGCCACAAAAGGATGATTCCCTGCACCCACCCTCCACATTATTATGCAGGACACAATTTGCATCCCTTTCATCTAGCTCAGGACGAGTGGGCCCTTTAAATCTTTGCTAAAACAACATAGTGGATTTTATTTGTCAAATTATTTGAATGGTAGAAAGAATTAGTCTGAAGCGCAGATCAAGCTCTTGGGTGAAGGTGAGCCGGGAATGCAGATTTGACTAAACTTGAAACATATGCTGAAATACTTGCATCAGTAGTAGCGCAACATCTGCTACAAAGATTCTGCTTCCTAGAAAACCATTTTTTTCTTGCGTGTATTTTAATTTTTGTGGGACTGTTTACATGTGCACAGTTGTGAAAGATGGGCATTAACCACACACCGGGCATTAACCACACACCAGACAAACTCTTTTGTGGGCCCTCTTCCATCAAATCGCATGGCGAACAGGATGGCTGTTTTGGGAAACATTTACTCAGAGTAGCTTCACTGAGGCCAGCCCCTGTTCATCCCTGATCAATTAGGATCGGATTAAAGACTTATTAAAATCAACAGAGATTCCCATTGACTTCCCATTCTCATTGATGGCCTGATTTGAACACGCCCTGGACCAAAGTTACCCCAGGGTTGACTCTGGCTCTTCGAACTTCCCCCAAAGCAGCACTCTCTCCCTCCGGGTCAGTCACTGAACTAGTCTTCCTAGCACAACGTTCTTGAGTCCAGCACTTCATTACGGCGTAGCATTGCAGGCAAAGCCGTGGAGATGAAGTGTTAATGAAATGTTTGGATTTGGACTAAGGGCTGAGGTAGGTGTTCGGATGAAACAAACCAGCGGTTGCCGGCACAGCTTCTCCCGAAAGAGAGACTGCAACGAGCAGGAGAACAGAAAAAACACGGGGAAGCTGCTCTTAGCTTACCAGCAGAGCTCCAGTCTGTGCATGGCCTCTACAGGTCGGACTCCTGCCCTGCTCCCCCTTGCCCCGTGGTTTCTCAGGGTATGTCTGCACAGCGGCTGAGAGGCGTCTAGCAATCCAAACACCCAGACCTGAGGGGCAGGGAACGCTGCAGGGGCAGACTGCTCCTCCAGACACAGGGACCGAGTGCCTTACAGCTGACCGGCACGTCCGCAGGGAGGCCGCATTGCCAGGCTAGAGCCTGCCGCTCAACACCCAGCCCTCCTCAGCCAGAAGGCTGAGAGCTGCAGCATGAGGCCCGAAGAGCAGGTGTAAGATGAGAGTGTTGGGGTGGGGGGGGGGGGAAAGAGCAACCCAAGAGACACTGACGATCCTCTAAAAGCTAGGGGTTCCAAAAGCTAGGGGTTCCTAAATCCCATAGGCACCTTTACATGAATAAACAACCCCCAAGCCCCACTATTATTTGGTGAGTTCAACATTTTGCACCCCCCAACGCAGATCTTCTCTTCAGCCCTGAACAAATACAGCCCCTCTGAGAAGAGCTGCATACACATGAGCAGGGCTGGCCTAAAAGGCTGTTGAGGCCTCCTGCAGAATAAAAGGTGGGGAGGTGCGTTTCTCCCCCAGTTCCTCCCACAGCTATGATCACTGGTGCTTCACAGTGCTGCAACGTGCTGTGCTCGGGCGGGGGGCCGGATTTGTGGGTTTTGTTACATCCCTGAACCAGAAAATGACTGTGGAGTAAAGCGCTGCCGGGGAGCAAAAGTGACCGTTGCCCTGGGGCCCGGCGTTTCCAAGGGACCCAGGGCTCCCAGCCTTCGGCGCGCCCCACACACTTAGGGCCGCTCTGAGGGCGGGGGGAGCGCACCGTGCTCCCAGTGGCACGGAGGACTGGATGCCTCTGGCCAGGCCCCACCCATTCCGCCCACGCCCCCGTGCCTTCCGGGAGCACGGAGCTGCCCCTCACCTTGCCCACGGGCCTGCGCAGGCTGTCAGCTCCCCTGGTGCCAGTGCAGACTTAGCCAGAGAGAAACATCAGAGTAGAAAGGGCCCCACGGGTGCCGGCCAAGGGACACGGTGTATGTGAGGCCAAGTGCGACAATATATAGGTCCCACTCCTGCTCCCGTAGAAGTTAATGCAGAACCCTTTCCCTTTGGTAGTGTCGGTCAAGTCCCCTGACATGTGGATGTGCCTGGGAGAGACAGATGCACAACTGCCACTGAAAGGCCCTGTGTCCCAGATGCTTTAGAAAACATCAGTGACCTTGCAATCACCAGAGACAGCGAGTGAAGCAGAGGCCAAGAAAATGGTCTCAGTTCCTTGTGTTCCCCTCTCTGTATTCACTTGTCTCTTGTCCTATGCTTAGATTGTAAGTTCCTTAGAGCAGGAACCATCTCTTTGCTCTGAATTTGTACAGCACCGAACACCTCTGACTCCACGGCCTGGCCCGAATACTCATAGTAATAAGGAATAATGAACAAGAGAGAAGAAATCTTCCCAAACAAGGACAAACTTGGCCTTGTCCTGGGATTACAATCAAACAATACATTCAACTGTAATTCTTCCTTTGCACAAACTACAAATTGATATTAACATGCATATCGTCAACAGGCAACTAATTAGGAGCTTTATAGTAATTATACATTACTAAAAGAATGATTTTACATATCCTGTTGATTTCCTTTGTGATAGTTGCTTTGTTCTGTAAAATTGCATTTTGCTTGTGTGTTTGTTTTTATCTTCTCGCCTTTTAGAAATGTCTAGTGAGAGTTTCTGGCGAAGTCACAATTATTCAGTTTTAAATCTAGGCATCTGCATACATACTGGTGCCGTAAGCCTTGCAATACCTTTGCCAAAGCTTTAAAGTTTGCATTTTGAAAACAAAATAGTTTTTTACAGTCAAAATCACTGCCTTGCTCTGGGAATTGACATTGGGAAACCTTGATGGCTGTAAAATCCACTCAACCCAGTTCTCTTACAGCGCAGTCTGGGTGCAGACTGTGTGCCTCCTGGTACTACTGCATTTCAACCTTGACCTCAGCAAAATTGGGGGCTATCCTATCAGTCTCAGCTCTTTAAACACGTGGGTTAGCCTCCTGAGAGTAGGCCAGTAGCCTAAAAACTGAAAACAGGACAAAACAAAAACAAAAACTTGCAAGGGATGCAACCTTCCCACTTGTGAATGATAAAACCATTGTCCAAACCAAAGCAGTGAATGGCAGAGGGGCTCCACAAGAATTCCTCTTTTGCCCTTCCAATTCTACGGGACAAGCTGGTCTCTTTTGCAAAAGAGAATACGTTTGAGAGACGTGAAACCACCCTGCAGAGAGCTTCCTATTGTATACGTGCAGCAACAACTGTGTTGTAACCCTAACTTCCCTGGGAGTTTTGCATGAGTGCAGATGGTGGAACTGGGGCTTTCATATATGGCTCTTGTTATGACCCTGCTGGTTAGAAAACATAAGCTCCGAACTTCGCATTATCTACCGCTCTTTCATATTGTTAGTATTCACATTCCTTGGCCGAATGTGGATTGCAGCACAGAGCTCCCGTTACCGTATTAACCAGTCAGGAGCTAGCAGCAGCACAGGGCACAACAGGAGCAACAAGGCCAACCCAACCTAGGAAGGCTTCACGGCTGCTCACACCACCCTTACAATGCAAGACAACTCCACCAGTCCCCACGGGAAGGGCCATCTCCACATCCCACACAAGCCAATGGAAAGGAATATGCCCACACATTGTTTACTTGCTTTTTTAGTTGTTCTTGTGATGTTACCCCAGAAGTCCAAGTGCCTTCCCCAGCTACTGGGGACAGCTGCTGTCCTGGGGCTTAGGGAAGTAAGGGAGAGCACCCCAAAGGCACACACCACGTCAATGGAGGTGAGGCAGCAGCATGGGGTTGCCTTACTCTCATGCAGAACTTTCCGGATGTAGGCCGGGGAGTGCCCTGCCCCATCCCAGGTGGGGGTGCAGCGTTTACAATCTTCTATACTTGTTGGACGCACTGTTTGTAGAGTGAGGACCATTCCCAGGGCTCCCCGTGACGCTCTGGAGAGCCTACGCAGGGCTGTGGCTGCACACCACAAACTAGCCTCCAACATCTTGCCATCTGCTCCTATACTCATCACTGTCGATGCCTGGTGATTAGCGTCACAGTAACCTCGCTGTGTTCGGCTTTAGAAAAGCTTTGCACAAGCTGGCCCTACAGGGGGCATACAGGGCACTGCACAACACACAACTAAACCTACCCTGCCCTCCTGTCGCATGCAATCCAACTGCCGACTCGATCCGCCAGAAGGGTCCTGCCCTTGTTGGAAGAGACACAGCCCTCTCTGAAGAAACGACTGTGCTCTAAAAAGAGAAGGGTTTTTTTTAAGCTGCTCAAAACCAGGTCCACGTTCCTTGGCCACCAGACACAGAATCAGTGGCATGCAGGGCTGCTCTGGATAAAAGCAAACCGGAGGCTTTAACCTACAGCAATGCTGAGTAAGTCAAGGGCCAGATAAGGAAGGAGAAAGAATCTCTCAGCTGTTTTGTGCCTGGGAGCTCAAGGAGGAAAATACACCGCAGTAATGTGGCGAATAATCAGCAACCAACGTTCTTGCTTCCTCCAGGGATCACAGGGAACTGAGGTGGCATCCTGGTGAGTTTCTCTGCCCCGTGGGAGGCAGCACGGACCACTGGCCGGGATATCAGGGAGCCTGAGTTTTATTCTGGGCCATGCCGCGGACTTGACGGGTGACTTCCGGAACATCACCTCTTGTGGTTTCCCTTCTACTTTGTGTTGGCCTTGTATGTTTCAATGATACACGCTTCCGGGCTAGAATTCTCTTCCATCACGTTTGTCCAGGGCCTACCACAGGGCCCTGATCTGATTGGTACCACTCAACGCTACTGTAAGAAATACTGGTTATTGTTGTTATTGTGATGATGATGATGATGAATGTGCATACAAATTTTAACATTTTTTATTTGCAGCTTGATGCTCTGTTGCAATCTGCTGGAAGAATTCTCGCCCCCCCCCCCCCCATTTAAAAACATCTGGCAAACTCTGGTAATGGAAAAACTCTCTTCTCCAAAGAAACCTCTCTCAACAACTGGGAATGCTTCAAGGAACTCAGAGCGAAGCACAATGCTCTGGGAGTCAAACCCACAACATTATGTTCTTGTCGGGTTTGTTGATTAAGGATAAATAGCCAGGTGGGACTTTCAAAAACACTGAAAGGAATTTGTCCCCCAGTTCCCCATTCACTTTCAAGGGTGTGATTTTTCTACAGCCATACAATGCAATTTCATAACGATTAATGTGTTGGGAAACTGTTCTCAGATTCCCTGTCTGTCTTCTTTTCCCAAGACTAACCAAGCCCAGTTTTTAAACTTTCCTCATTGGTCATAATGTTCAAACCTTTCCTCTGTTTTGTAGCGCTGCTCTGCACTCGCTCCAAGTGGTCACTGCTTTCCTAAATGTGGTTCCGTGAACAGGACACAGTTACGCAGCAGAGGCCTCCACAGTGCTGAATATGGAGGAACAATTAGCACTTATCTCTTACATACAGCATCTCCGTGAATAACCCCACCCGCCCCCCAGAATGATATTAGCCTTTTTAACAACTGCATCCCATTGCTGACCTACATTAATGTTGGGACCCACTAGATCCTTCACAGCCGTACTACTGCATAGCCTGAAGAAGTGGGTTGTGCCAACGAAAGCTCATGATCCCAACAGTGCTCTAGACTATTCATTGTTTTTTAAGTTTTCCCACTTACAGACTAACTCGGCTACCCCCTGAAGCTTTTACTGCATAGCCAGTTAGTCCCCATTGTGTAGTTTGTGCATTTGCTTTTTCCTTCCTAAGGGGAGCACTTGGCATTTGTCTTCACTGAATTCCATCTCTTGCTTATGAATTTCCTACTATGAGTTATTGCCAAGCACCATTTATGCTGCTCTGAAGAACTCCATCATAAAACAAATCTTTTCTTCAAGCAAAACCAAACCATGCCAGTATTTGCAAGCCTCCCAACTACAACAAGCCATAGCCATGATCAAGGAAACTACCAAAAAACTGCGGGAAGCGGTGTGATCAATGCCTCTGGACATCAGTGGAGACACACTCCCAGGAACTGTGCCTGTGTGCTGTGCTGCTTGAACAGTCTTCACTGAGACGGGGGGCAGATTGAAAGCATGGATCTGGGGGCACAGGGAGACATGGCACTGAAAAGGTTAATGCACCGAATTAGACCAGCTCACGAAAGGTCTGGCCTTTTAGGAATCCCAGCTAAAGAGAACATCGTCATCTGTATAAAAGGGTCACAAGTCAAACTGGAAGAACTGAGACAGTAGATCTGAAATAGACAAGCATATTATTCTCTGAGCTACTGGTGAAACAAGAAAATGTCATTTTTCATTAAATGATGTCATTAAATTCTGGTTCTCAGCGGGGAGCTACCTTTGAATCTGTCTGATAAGGCTCTTCACTGTCTCACAGCCCCTTTCCTGGTAAATTACTCTTTTAAACCCAGATTAAAGCTGTTCTTTAGTCTAAGCATAAGTACTACGCTAGAGACAATTTCACAAACGGAGGCCAGCTGGATCTCCAAGGCCGACAATGGCCTGTAATACATGGTAAAATGGCGCACGTGCTCATTTGGTTGAAGAATGATTGGGGATTTTAAAAAAACCCTTCAAATGTAGGAACTAATCTCTCCCACCACAGCTTTCTGAGACGTGCATCTGTGAAGGAAGCACTGGTCTTCATTGAGTGCTATAATACGTGACTGATGATTGATGGCGTCAACTTTAATCGGCAAACTACGGCTAACACTATGAGCAAGGTGAGGGAATCCCAGCTCCCGCGTTAGCTGTGAACTGAGGTAGTGCACTGAAATTAGTAGTGGAGCAGCAGTAGCAAGAGCTTGAACAGTACAAATGTGCCTCAGTCCTGTGGGTTCCTACTCTAATGTGCCTGAATCCTGGGGGTTCCTACTCTAGGGGGTAGCCCCAGCTACTGCTGCTTCTAACTTCTGTGCCTATACTGCTCTTTTTAGCATGCTGGCTCATGAGACCCAGCACAAGAATGTCTACAGGAGTTGGAGCTCATGCCTCTCTCGTGTGTGTAGACATTGCCCAGGTCACAGAAGTAGGCACTCGTGTGCCTTGTCAATATGGATGGAGAGAAGGTGAGACGCCAAAGAGAAACGAAAGCCAGTTTCTTTGATCCTGCTCACTCCTAACAATGGGCTCCGCACAGCAGAAACACACGGGGTATAGCCTCGCATTTCCTCCCTGCCTGACACAAAGCAAGTGCAGGTTGCTCACGCTGTGAAATATATTAAGTTCACAGAGTTTTAACAAAGGTTACCAAACCACAAAATCCTGCTGCGAATCAAACTACTTTAAGATGTCCTTTTAATTATATTAAATGAAAGTTTGGGCTGCTTTGATGCTTATGGGCAAACATCTAGCTCTGTTGAAAAGCTGCTAAAAGTACTCCCTGTTGCTATAGTTAATATACTACATTGTATGCACACTGCTAGCCAATTTATTCCAGCCACTTTAACAAGGATAGCCAGCCTGACAGGCCACACAGAACAGCATCAAGAGTCAAGCAAAGCACAAATCATTAGAAGGCTCCAAAAGTTGTTTGACACACACCACGGAGTGCTTTGTCAGACAGCCAATTAAGTGACCAAATACGGAACTTGAAAAATCCTCATTAATTTGTTTGTCGTTCTATAAAGGGAAGCAATAGGGTTGCACTGCTAGTACACAAGTGAATGTGGCATAATTCAATTTACACTCTGTCATGAAGGTGCAAGATTTTTCTTCCATTTCGACACAAGCAGGCCTCAATATGATGTGGGACAGGCAGGACTCAGCCATTTTCAATATCACCAACATCTCTTTTATCTGCCAAGAGATATTAACTATTCTAAAAAAGGCCTTGTCCTTTATTCTGTTGTGAACTTAATGCCTTGGAGCTACTGAGAAGAGTCAATCATTTTTGCTTACGATAATGATTCGGACTGCCCATGTGAGCAGAGGCGGATGGCTTTCAAACATCTTCCGGGAGAAACATGGAAGATGTGATACCTGAGGATCAGAACTAAAGGGACCACTTTGATCAAAACAACAGAAAGCTTCACAGACTGGAGAGGACAAGAACTGAAGGAGAGAAAGCCAGACTCTTGGCGGGGAAATTCCTCACTTCGTGGAAGATCCTGTGTTCCTTACAGCCTCGGTAGTACCTTCAGAACACGTCCACGACAGCTGCAGATGAGAGGGAGGTAAAAGCCGCATCCAGCTTCTAATGAGTGAGAAAATGGCACTTGCTGGAGCAAAAAGTAGTTTCAGTTTTGGGATGTGGCAACAACATGGTTCAGAATAACAGGAAGAGGCTCTTCCAGAAAAGTGGACGGTACATTCCAACAGCAAGGAGGTGGCATTGGTCCCCATCTCAGGTAGACAAACACATTAGCTCCGCTCAAGCTTGTGCCTAAATACACAGGACAGTGGGCAGAGTTCAGTCCCGCCCAACCGCTGGGTTTGGGTGGATAGCTTGAGCCACTACCCACGCTGCCAGGCTGAGCAGAGTCCACACGTTCATCTACCGGACCTGGGAATTCCACGTCCTGGTCGTTGTGCCGATGGAGCCTCTATAAGAACAGGGGGGCCGGCCACACTTCAGTGCTCAGCAGAAGGGAAGTGCTCAGCTAGAACGAGACACACACTGCAAAGACTGGTGTTTCCCATCCAGAGTAAAAGAGTTGGCGCTGGCCGTTGTGTTTCTTTTCTAGAAACGTTACCTCAAGTACGATTGACTGGCAAAGACACTTGCAGGAGACTATGGTGATGCGCTCTCGTTTCCGGATTTGCCTTCCTAGTGGTTACGTGTATATGTGAAGGGATCCCTGCTTGCCACGCCAGGGAGTCAGGGCTAGGCACGAGGGTCACCAGAGCCCTGGCCCAAAAGGCACAAGCAAGACGGGTTTCTGTTCTCACCCCACGTAATGAGGCACACACATGGCTTTGAAACTCTGAGCACACACCCACAGTCTGGAACAAATGGTGTCAGGTGCCCCCTGGGTTCCTTGGGAGACCTCTCATATTGCCAGTAGGTGTGTGGGGTGGCGCAAAGTGCCCAAGCAGGCCCAGGAACCTGCCTTCTGCATAAGGTGGCTGGGCAGGGCATTGGCTAGCAGCCCTGAGAAGTAATTTGCCCCAGGGACAGGGCTGAGTAAGACCACATCCACCCTGGAGCAAAGGAGGGATGACGCAGAGCCCCCACTGCCACTCTCAGAGTTACAGTCCTCTTCCTGCTCTGTTTGCGGGGCGGCGCCGTTGCAGCATCTCTTACTTGCTACCCGTGAGACCTGACCTGAAACTGCACCCGGCCAATAAAGCTTACAGGAAACAAACGGTTTGTTGAACGGATCGGAGGCACTTAGGTGGCCCCCATGCCTTGTAACCTTTGGTGCATGTATGCTCCCCATGTCCAGGAGAGATGGGGTGACATGACCATCATTCCCTACTTTACTGCAGGGAAATTGGGGCATACACAGGAGAAGGCCCAGATCCTCGGAGGTACCAAGACGCTGTACTCTCCACTGATCTCCATGGAAGACAGAAGCCTAAAACCCTTTCAGGAGCCAAGTTTAACTGACTGGCACAAGATCCTATAGGATGCCTGTGGGGGAAGAGAGAACTAAATGCAGTTCTTTCAAGCCCTAGCCTCACTAAGCCGCTGGGCCATCCCTCATGCCTGAGCATACATTTTGTGGATGAGAAACGCAAAGGTTTAATATTTTCTAAGCTTTCCTAGACCTGCTTATTCTGCTTCATCTCCCCGATGAATTCCAAAGCCTCAGTGATCTCCCCGTCTAGTCTCCTGACGTCAGGAGTTACACTCAGCCAGCCAGGCAGCGGACGCTGTGCCCTCCGCTGGCTAAGGAGGCCCCTTGCACTGAATGAACTCAGTTCCCTTGCCGAATATTGACTAGCAAATATTGGAAGCAGCTGCCCACAATTCAGGGCGTGAAAGAAGAAACAACCCTCCATAAAACTGAGTCACTGAATTTTGAACTTGTCCAGCTACTCTCAGAATCTGAGCGAGGGAAAAGAGGCAAAGGTGACGAATGCATTATTCATTGCGCATCCTACTCCCCGCTCAAGGCTCCGTTATCATGACGTGCTCTGCGGCACACCTGAAGTAGGCTGCCAAGTTCAGTGAATAATCAAGAGGCTGGTTTGGGAAACTCTGGGGTATTTTCTTACATTGTAACCTTTGGGGAAGGACTACTTTTCTGTTCTGTTCAGCTGGGGGGAGCTGGTCTGTGTGCTACAAGAATACAGATTACTCATAGCAACGATGATAATAATGAAGAGGATGAAGAATGGGTGTGGCCATACAGTTCAACACCAGCTAATGAAGAATGAATTGCATACTGGAAGTTCTCTGTATTCACAAGATGATTCCAGACCATCTTACAAGCCTGAGTAATAAAAACACAGAACCTTCCTCTCTTGGTTAGCTGGCACATTATCTTCTGCATGAAACTGACCCCCTGAAAAAAAGTGACCCCCATCAAATAAGTCTCCTTTGGTGGATAAGGCGTCTCTCACAGCCTGTAATCATTAGGCAGTTCAATTCTGAGTGACAGTTTCTCTTATGTAAGTTCTGACTTGCAAAAGCTGGGGCAGATCGGCTGTCTCTTCACCTAGGCCGACACATATTTGTTGTGTCACTGACTGACTTCCTGAGTCGCCACTAACCGCAAACTGGAGGATTTGGCTGGGTTGTGATTTTTGTGCTGGTCTCTTTGAAAGACGAAAAAAGACCAGTTACCACATCAACTTCTGCAAGATGGAGAAGCGGCACACTCTACCTCCAGTAAAGATCATTGGGTTGGACATTTTTCAAACAAATCATCGGATCAACATTAGTTTTAACTGTGCATCTAGCTCAAGGAATAGGCTGATAGTCTCACAATCCCATTTACAGAAACGTATATTTGAAGAACTCTGCAATACATCTGAATCAATATTTGACATGGTTTATTTTTTATTATACATATCTCTTTGCTCAAGACTCCCTTCAGCTTCATGTATTGGCTACAGAGAATTACCCATCACTCAAAGTCTATAAAGATTACGTACGTCTGCCACAATGAGGAAACTATCAAAACTCTAAGCAATCTACCCATCCATCTGTCTGAAATTAAACCTCCTAAAATATCAGTTATTTTCATTGCTGGCTTTGCATTTGCTGGACATCCTTTATATCAACTTCCTGCTGCATTGGTCCCTTGTTTAGAGCACTTATTAGTAACATGTACATTAAAAAAAAAAAGCATGTGCTAACTACAAGGTTCCACTTTATGGTAGCACTCATCTGTCACGAAACCCTGGGAGAAGAGTGGAATCACGACTGTGCTGCAGTCAATGGCAGACTCTCAGTGATTTCAGTGAGACCAGAATGCCATCCCTTGACTTGCACAGTGCATTGACACTGTAGCTGCAGGTAGAGTCCCCAACTTTGGTAGACGTGGCCGAGTTAGCTTTGACCAAGTTGTTGTGCTAAAAATAGCAGCGTAGTACTGGTGGCTAGACAGCTTGCCCCTCCGAGCACGATCTTGTCCGAGAGCGTAGATAAATACTTGAGGTGGCTAGCCCGTCCTGCCAGCCCAGGACACCATGCCTGCCCAGGGTAGCTCAATCAAAGCTGCTAAGTGTCTAATCAACTGCTATGGCCAGCCTGCAAATTTCACTGAATTGAAAGGAAATTATTGGCTGGAAGAGGAAATGCTCTAAAGTGCTCTTTAATTTCTACTGAACATAGTCTTTTCCCGGTGCAGGACACCCACACTTTTTGGGGACTATAATTACACAAACTTCTAAAAGGAAAATGTATTCTTTGAAGACTGAATTGATGCAACACACTCTGCAACGCAGCACTTAAAAGTGTGATATGGTACCTTCTTTTTTCTTAATGTATTCAAAGGACAGAACATATCAGAGATGGAAAAGAAGAATAAGGTCATCGATTGCCGTCTCTCTCACATGGTTGTTCTCCTCAGAAGAGCTCTGTACAGTGTAAGGGCTTGTCCACACGGGGACAGTTGGGAGAGTTAATGCAAATTAACTCAATGTGCAAAGCTTAAGTGGATTAGTTAAACCATACTCAGACACTACGAGGAGGCTCGCATTCAGAATTAAAATACCTGTAATGTAATTTAGCTTAATTCACCTTGGAAGGTAATCCCTAAGTTTTGAACACGTGAGTAGCCCACTGAGTTAAAGGGAAAAACTTCACATGCTTAAACTTAAGCATAAGCTAAAGTTTTTGCAGGATGAGAACCTCTAAACTTCTTTTAAGATATGTTAAATACATTATTGGCCAAAGGGAAAAAAAATCAAAGAAATAAATGAGAGTTTGCTTTGTCTTTTTTTTTCTCCGACTTAGCAAAATCTAAAAGACAGAGAAGAAGAACATGGCAGAAAAAGAGGAAGAAAAAAGGAGGAGAAGGAGGAAGAGGTGCTGGTTGTTTGTGTCTACTCTCTCCAAAATCTTAAGAGTACTCAGTCTGAGTGATGGAAAACATTTCCTTATCTTTCCTGATGGTACTTTGGGTGCTTCATTCACCTTTACGGTCCTGGGGACTGGGCTACCCGCTCCTTGCCAGCTTGTAGTATTAGCATGGATTTTCTCAAGGGACAGCACACCCCTGGGCAGCTGGCCCAGCAAGGAGTCCCCTGAGTGGAGGCACCAGGTGCCAGAAAAGAACACAAGTCTTAACCCATGAGAGGAGAGAAAGCGGCTCCAATTGCTGGTGAGAGCAAATGCCCAGAAGAGGAAAAGGGGCGGGGCTGAAGCCACATGAGTAGGCAGGGCTCCCTCCTCCGCCCCCGCTGACTGGTCTACATGGAGAATTTACCTTACTTGTCTACAGTGAAAATGTGCATGCGAGCAGGACAGACAAAGTGAGGACTGCTCCACTAAAACGGGGCCCAGCTTGGGCCACCTCTCACCCAAATCCCTTCAGACACAGATCTGTGCAAGGTGGGCCTCTCCCCTACACTCTTGGGGCACCAGGAACAGCTCCCCACCACCCTCCACATGGCCTTGGGAAGGGAACATCCAAGAGGAGTCGACTGGAAATTCTAGACGGGAGAGGCAAGTGCAGCCAACGCAGAGACCTGAGGACACCCGGAGAACTCCCTACAGTTCTGATGGGACTTTCTCTGCCCTGTGCTGACTGGCTGTTTGCTGCAACACTCCCGTGCCCTCACAATATTCACCGCAGGTTCTCGTCACGCCTATCCCTCGTACCCCTCTTCTCTGCTCTGTGCCTCTTGCCCTTCCATTTCACTGATCTCTACCGAATTAAACCCACCCCCAAAGTGGAACCAACAGGTGATTTGCCATGATCTCATTCTGCACGTTACTGGCGTGCTCCACCCTTACACCACCTTGGGTCTGTTTCGTCCATGTGTATCGTAAGCTGTTGGGGAAGACACCATCCCCTACCCGGAGTTTGTACAGCACCTCCCAAAATGGGGCTCCGGTCTTGGTTGGCTCTTAGGTACTACTGCAATAAATGATAACAGAAACACTACTAACAAGACATAGAACAAACTCCTTTCCTCATTTGGAGACCTCAAAAAATGGCTGAAAGGATTTTCTCCCATCTGTGTCTTCCCCCCACCACCCGTTTTCGAGTGATTTTCTGCCCCACCATTCCTGAAAGTGTCAAGCAAGGCAGCACGGAGTGCTAACATTATCCTGTAACGGTCACTAGAGAATTGGCTGCCACAAAGGATAGAGGGATTAGAAAAGCGGACACACGGATAGCACCAGACATTCAAGTCAAATAGCTGTGACAGATTGATTTAAAAAAAAAAAAAAACACTAGAAATACCTGGACATAGGCCCTGCAAGAGCGCTCCCTTTTCTGAAGCTGAATCCATAAAGACAGCGGATTAAAGACAGAATAGGAAAAAAAAAAAACCAAGTTAGTGACAGAAGAAAACAAGGGAAAATATAAAGAAAACATCTACACCAAACCGACTGTTCCTCTGTTAATGAGTTTCCAGGAGAAGGTGCACGCAGTGGAATGTCGTGAGGGCCGGCTCTGGAAACAGCAGGTTAGTTCTTTTTAGGAAAGCACAGACAGGAAACTCTACGACAGCAGCTGTTAATTATGGCAGCAGACCCTGAGGCAACTGGTAATGATGTAATGATGCCAGAGAGGACGGGCCTTATTCTTCACTTGCGCAAGGCTCCTTTACATTCCTCGGATGGTGTCAAGGGGTGTAAATTATAGTTAAGTGAGAATCAGGCTGACTCGCTGCAGGCTGGGTGACTTGATCTTTGCGCTGGGGGTGTCAATTCCAGTCCCCGCCAGCATGTTGTAAGTTAAATGGGCCACGTGGCTGCTGCTGGTACATGATAAAACTCCCCTAGTGCATGTTAACATAGTGAAAGTTTTTAGCAAAAGAACACGATGCTCCACCGCCAGCCCAGTTCATTTCACATTGACTTGCATTAAAACAAACAAACAAACAAAAAAACAAAAAAGGAAAACAACAACAACAAAACAAACAAAAACCCAAGGGTGCGTCTACACAGCACCCGAAACTTGAAATAAGATATGCCATTTGCGCTACGCAAATTGTGTAGCTTATTTCTAGTCTATTTCAAAATAGCTACACAGCGCCAAATTCTGAAATAAAGTGCTGTTTTGAGCCATCCCTTACTCCTCGTAGAATGAGGTTTAAAGGGCTGGCGAAATAGCACATCCACTATATTTCGAAATAGCGGACGTGCTCAAAAGATGCGGGGTAGCTATTTGGGGATACCTCTGGTATCCCGAAATAACCTTGCTGTGTAGACATACCCCAAGAGCCCAGGTCACAATTTTCAGGCCACGTACTGAGCAAAGTCCTTTCTGTGGCTATATACATCCCTCCACGTTTAAACAAATATTTGATGGCTGGTGCGTGCCTTCTTTCCCCCTCTATCTAAACAGAACAAAACAAAAACTCTTTGCTAATTACTGTTTTGGGGGGAGGTGCACTACCGTGGATGAGTGAAGGGGATAACGGAGTATTTGCCCAATGCTACTTCCAACTTTAATCCGTGCATTCTTAAATGAACACGGAGCCCTTGCTCCTATAAAGAATTAAGTGGGGAATGAGAGCAAGTAAATTACTGAGCCTGTCATTTGGATCACTGACTCGTATCACTGATTTGCCGGCTTCCACACACTCCAGAATTTTAATGTGCAGCACAATTGATTTGTTCTAGTTGACGGTGGAAACCTGGGTAGGGGGGTCAAAACTACTTGAGGGGGCCACAGAAAGTCTGAGCAGAGTGAGAAACAGTGTCGTGACATTCCTCTTGCTACAACCAAATTGTCACAGAAATGGAAAAATGTCAGAAGGTGAAAGAGACAAGGATTAAAAACATGTTTGGCAAAGCAAAGGTGACGGGCGGCTGTATGCAGCTAGGCAGCATTCCGAGTAGCAAGCAAATTAGAACCATGTAACCAGTTAGCATGTGACAGTAATTGTCAGTTTTTAACCGAGGTTGTCAGATACCAACATGGCTAAAAGATTTGCAGTAGGTCTGTAATGAATTGTTACATTGCTGTAACAGTTAATACCTACACACCATTATAGGATAGCTTGAAGCAATATTAATTAATAACATCACGGTAATCCAGCTGACAGCACATGCAAAGCACAGAACTCCAACTCCTAGAGTTGTTTGGTTTTTTTAAACGTAACAATCCAAATGATCCTTTGTGCTTAAAACACATAAAACGACCGCAACAATGTACATCAAAGAGATAACTTTGCTTTGCAGAGAATTATTTGGTTACCCCGCCTCAAAATATGGTAAACACAAAAAATATCTGGTGTATCAGTGACAACCACCACTCCCCAGCTAACCTGGGAACCGAATTCTACTTTTAGCTACACAGATGCCTCTGCCATTAAAGCCTGTGGCAAAACTCAGAGCAGAATTTGGTACCTTGCTTTAATAATACGGTCTACCTAACTGAGAGTTCTTTTTCTTAAGGACCAATGCAAGGTCTATATGAGCCACCACTTTATATTCATATAGGCCCTATTTTCAGAACTTAACTGATACTTAAATGATGTGTAAGCCCCGGGCTGACTTTTTACCCAGGAGCGGATTTCACCTTAAAGGATTTTTATGAACTCCACAGCTAAGAATTCAACTATCATCCACTTCCCAACTTTTAACGTTTAAACTGCCATCAATGCCCATGTCCGGAGACAATCATCATTTTCCATCACAGGAACCACGCTGTCATCTTGATACAAAAGGTAGGCCTGGAAAAAATGATACCTATAAAGAACTGTCCAATGTTACATTGCCTTGCCAGGCTGAGCTATTTTTTTGAAAGTGTTTTTCTCATTAACATTCACTTTGCTGCTTCAAATACATTTCCCTCCTCCCATCAATGTAAATGTCTTGGCCGCGATTTTTATAAACCCAGATCCCTCATTTTGTGGTTTAGAGGACGAGGGTCATTTCATATGGATTCAGCAATAGACTCACTGGGGAAAATACCATTCCCAGTCACCTTGGTGTGAATCCAGAATCATTCCAATTGTTTCTCTCCAGCTCCTGGGAACACAATTAAATCTCATGGAGTTCATTCAGTGAGGCATGTGAAGATGGACATTTTCCAGTACTAGCACCACACCTGGCATTAACACAATGCGACAGACTAAAAATATATATTGCAATCGAAACAGCCACGCACGCCTACAGCTGAGAAAGAAACCCATCCCAACATCGCCAGGCCTTCTCCCAGCTCTCTGGAGGACACACAATTGTTGCTTGCCCTCCCCAGCACCTTCGTTCCTTACCTTGTTTAAACTGCGTGCAGCACTGTCTTTCCCACCTGGAGTCAGGTTTCGGAGCTGCACATCCAGCAAGCCGACCAGCTGGTCCATGGCGCGCACGGAATACGTGATGTCTCCAGCGTTCAAGTGGTTTTTCGTCTGCTCTGCAAGCTCTCTGGCAATGTTGGCAGCTGTCTCCCCGGACTTCAGCTAGGATTTAAAGCACAGGAGAAAATGGAAAGATGCGTCATTCTTCCTTGCTAAGCGAGAAATCACTTGGAAGGAAAAGGATCCCGTTTTCTCCTTTCAGGTGCGTAGGTAAGTATCACTGTACAATCGGACTGGATCTTTACTGTGACCGTAAAATCTTCAATTACCCCTACGTCTTAATCAGCCCCAGACTGCAAGTATTACACACTTTCTTGTAAAAGACTGCTTCTTGTCGTAGCGGGCAGATGATTTAAAATGGGATGCAAAACTGTTTAATTACGCAACGCACTTTTCCCTGCAGCAATTTTGTATTTTATTTTAACCATTCTGCCGTCCCTCTTACACAGTGGCTGGTAAGACAGCAAACTGGTTTGGGAAACAATGGTTCAAGCAGGGAGCACAGAATAGATTTCATGATTTCAAATCAGGGGAGCCAACTCTGACTACACACGTACTGCTTTCTTGCCACACGGGGCTGCACTGATCTCAGTGGAATTGGTTCCCACCAGCATGCTGAGGTCAGAATCCAACCCTAATACTGCACAGTACTGGAATCTATAGGCTCAACAGTCCTGCGTACTGTAAACAGCCAGCAATTGCTGTAACAAAACATAAAGACGTGGAGGTGGAAAAGCAGGTGCAGCTGCCTTAAATGGAAGTACACAGTGGAATTCCCCTGTTCTTCAGCTAGACGGTAACGTCTCAAGCCCTACCTTAGCACAATCAATGTGTAAATATGCATGGGGGTGTTACGAAACTAATAGCAGCCTCAAACTCAGCAGATGAATTGATGGAGAACAAAGAAGTTTCATTTCAGCTACTGGTCCCAATGCCAAACTGACTTCTCCTCAACAGGAACAATACGAGACGGCGATAACCCACAGTAACTAGGAAACAGACAGCAATTTTCCTAAGTTTGATTCGATAAGTAGAAGCATATTCAGCCGTTCCAAGCCCTTTGCTGTTTAATGCATTGGCCACTGCTGCCATTTGGAAGACATATTAAACAGCAGGAGTGCTTCTCCTCAAACACTATTGTCTAATCTGAAAGCTTGAATTTAGTGGCTTAAAGCATCCTCTGATTGGCAGTGTGAGAACACGCCTGGGCCAAGGGGAAAGTGTATCAGCTTCAAACAAGGGACCAATATTTCCTGTGCTGTCACAGAAGATCCTCCAGTAGGGACTGGCTAAAAGGCTATCTGGACTATATCAGAGTTTAGAGATTTTAGCATCTGCATCATTCGCAGACTCCTGCCTCTCAGTATCACATAAACAAAATCTGAACCTGGCATTACCCTGGTACATTCTTCCCCCTTTTGGGGATTTCATCTGTAACTTAAGCTGTTTTACGTTGCTGACTTTGTACTTCCCTGCTCAGCACAGCATCGGGGCAATTGCACAGGTGCAGATCTGCATGAAGGTACAGATTTGCTCCCGAGTTCAAGGGCCCTATCAAGCTTTCCTCCAATAGATACAATCAGACATTCCTCTTCTTCACCCATTTGGGGTGCCCATTTGAATGCTGGATGGTGGAAATGTAGAAACAACAGGCAGCGCTTTTCTCTCCATGTCAATCAATGAAGTGGCTTAGAAATGAACTTACCACCATCAATTCAACAGCAACAATTGTCTGAGGTAATGCAACCAGACAGAAGATGCTCATATACTCATCTTCAGAGAATTACAGAGCAATACAAGGTGGTGTTCTTTCCATTATATCTATGACAACTTGTATCCAAGGACTGAATTATTTTAACCCTACTGCTCATGCGTCTCATGCCATCGAGATCAGATTCTACTTTTAACAGGTGCCTGTCACTTTCTTCTCTGACAGGCAGTCACGGAGCCCTGGATCCTAGTATTTTAAACTTTCCTCTTTGATTTCCTCTCAGTCCTAAAATAACTGGTGACCTGCAGTGAGTCACTGGGCCTCTAAAGTGATTCTGCTGGTATCTGTTTTTGTTGTTGTTGTTTTTATTCTAGAGGTAGCAAGAGCGTTAAGCCAGTAGATGGCCTCAGAAATGCAACTGATTCTTGCAGTTGTGTTAATAGGCCCATCATGTGTTTTAGGAGTGAGCCCAGTGGCTCTAGGCCATGTGTCTTTGTATCTTTCCTAGTATCGCAGGTCACTGTGTTTAAAGTAGGTCTCCGGGTTGGACTCCAGGCGAGGCCGCCATACACAAGAGGCCTCTTCCTTTGCAGTCAACACTTTGCTTTATTCAGTTTCAGTCCATTGTCCCTAGCGACCTACAGGATTTTCAACAGGCTTTTTCACTGGAGTCTTCTTCTGTGTTCTCCCAATGATTTAAAAATTAAAAAAAAACTATGGAGACCAGGCACTCTTCCACAGTTCTACAGAATACTATGGAGGCTAAACGAACACCAAAAAGGAGGTGTTGGACACGGTGCCTGTCGAAAGACATTAAAATGTCACCATGAACTCTCCTGAATCATGAACATTTGCCAAAACTCATCTGATTTATCCACAAGGGTGAAGACTCTAACCCCTGTCATTTCCCCCTGGGTTTCACATCTGGCCGGCGAGAGATAAAACTCCTTCATGCTGGCATATTCAGTCCCAAAACCGTTCTCCAACTACTTCCAGCAGAATGCACGCATAGTCTGGAAGTTCCTCCATTCTATGCTCCTCAGAGCCACAGGGATGGTGCTGGCTGCGTGTAGGGGGAGAAAGGTGCAACGACTTGACATGCTACTGTTAGCTTCTCTAAACCCTAAGGGTATACGTCTAGACTACAGGCTTTTATCAACTGAGGCTTTGTCGACAGTATCTGTCGACAAAGCCTCTGTCGAAAAAGAGTGTCTAGACTACACCAGTTCTGTCGACAAAGCAAGCCGCTTTTTCGACAGAGTCTAGATGCTCGCTTTTGAAAAAGCAGTGTGGATGCAATAGCGCCTTTTTTTGACATAACTGTCGAAATAAAGGTGTTATTCCTTGTAGAATGAGGTTTACCGCCATTGACAAAACTGCCGCATTCTGTCAACTTATTGTCGACAGAACGCGGCGGTAGTGTAGACGCAGGTATAGTTTTGTCGACAAAAGTCCACTTTTGTCGACAAAACCCTGTAGTCTAGACACACCCTAGATGACTAAAAGGGCGAGGTTCTGAGTCAAGTCTTGTTATACACTAAACATCAGTCCCCACTGCTAGCTTGATTCCAGGCCTAAGAAGCACCTTTCATCCCTTGGAATGATTTCTATGTGTACCTCTCTGTTTGTCATATATGAAAGGGAGATGGCTTCTTCCTGCTGCAGAAACAGGGCACTGCGTGACTGCAGGATCTCTGCTTGCTTCACGAGCTAGCATCTGTCAGTCCGAATGGGCCAGTCAGACCGATAACACCTTTATTTCAGGATGTGTGCCCACTTGATGCCCAGGGAATGGAAATTGCATATAAAGGGTAATAGGCCATTCTTTGTCACTGGCAACTGTGATATGGAACCACTGCACAGCTTTTCATCACTCAGGTTATCCATGTATTCCTTCCAAGTATTTACATGTTCTTTCTGCCGGCGTGGGTCTGCAAACTGGCTGCATTCATTACAAATGCTGCACTTTTGGCTAGATGAGAGAGAGTCTGTAGGTTCACTTCCAGAATTCACACACAGCCATCAGCCTGTCCTCTGCTTTTGTGCTCTTCCTTCTGCTGACTGCGTCCCCCGTGGGTTTGCTTCTCATGTCCATCCTTTGTGCCCCTCGGAGGGCACGTCTACACCAGGAAATTATTTCAAAGTAAGTAACATTGATTTAATAACTCCCAAAATAACAAAATTGAAATAGCACATCCCACTACAGGGGAGACTCGAAATGAGTCTGAGGCAGGCTTCTTTAATGTGGACGCGCTACCTCAACTTAGAGCCCCAGGAAGCACTGGGGAGTAATTACTTCGAATTACTCTGGGGAGTCGTTATTTCGAAATAGCAGCACCGGAGCAGCCACACTACCCCTATTTCGAAATAGCTATTTTGGAATTAGCGTTATTGCCTGAGGAAAGCAGGAGTACAGATTTCGAAATAGCCAGTAGTGCGGACACTGAAATAAGGGGGGTTATTTCAAAATAACTCCCTAGTGTAGACCAGAGCTGAGAGATACCCTCCTGTGTAATTCCTCAACTCTCCTCTCCATGAAAAGCCTAAGACTGTCATTTGGCGTATTCCACTGCTTCACAGAGGCATATGGCTGATTTAGGGCTAGCTCACCATCTCTCAGCAAATGTCCTTCCCCAAAGCTCACTACAGCCCTGTTCCTAAAGGGGAAATGTGTCAGTGGGGCCAACAATATCTCTTGAGCTTCAAGTCCATAAAATACTTCTCAGCAACATCTCTGCTGCCATTGTTCTCATGCAGAAGAGGAGTCGTTTTTTACTTTCTTTCTTCCAGAGCGCACCACAGTCTTCAAATTGTGCTAGGACTCTAGCGAAATTAGAATCAGTCAGAACTGCAAAGACATGGCCTAAACGAAACAGCCCGTCATCGCCTGATGCAAAGGAGGCTGGTTTTTTTCACAAATCTAGAAGATAAGACAAGCAGACAGTTGTTCTCCCAGGCAGCACCCACAACTAAAAAGGGCCGTGGGGGCATCTTCAGAGAAATCACACACTGGGCAGAAAGGCAAAAGCAGCAAAACAAACAGTGTAAAGCTGAGAACATGACCTGCAAATCAGGACAACGCAGCGGAAGCCACAGATGACCTTTCTGCTGCCTTTTACTAGGTGGAGCTGTGCATAACTCAACACGCTTGGCAAGTTTATCCTCCTGCCATGTTACGAGGGGATTATAGGCACCAACAACAGCGTCACAGTAAATGTCAGGAGGCCAGTGACTTGCCGAGGCAGATATCCATTGCGAATCCCCATCAAGCATAATGACTGTAAAAAAAAAAGCTAATACGGGACTGTCAAACTTTTAATACCATGGGTGACTAGCTGGTGCACAGCAACTGCAAATGCTCCAAAAAGCAGCATAAGAAAACAGGGATGCTTTTTATTGTGTGGGTACCAGCCTGTTTTTAGGGACACCTTATCAAGAGGCTCCATTGACTGAAGCCCCTTCATGGGCTATCGGGGACTCCCACTCTCTGCCTTTATAGCCTGGATCCTGGAGACAATACGAGGAATAACTCTGATGGGGCAGGAGCACGGGGGTAGACAGAGCCCCACGCTGCCAAGGGAGTATTTCTCTCAGTGCTACCACCTCCAAGCCGTGTGGTTCCCCTGAGGCGCTGGTGTGAGAGGTAGAGGGCAGGACAGTCATGGAGCTCCATTGGCGAAGGCAGGGAGTGAGCGGCTGTGTAGCACGAACGTCTCCCTGTCACGACAGCGGGGTTTGCTTCAGTTCCCATGGCCTGCTCCTTCCCTCGTACACATCCCTGGCCTAGTAGGAAGGGGCTGAGGGGTGAGGCAGGAGGTAGCAAGGGCCCAGGATGGAGCTCAGCGTCCTCTGGAGGTGAAAGGCTTTCGAGAAGTGTGGGATTAAGCTGTCAGCAGCTCCTCCCTGCCCGCCCCTCACACCTCACCCCCAGGGACCGCCCCTCAGCCCTAGCAACTGCCCCTCACACCTCACCCCTACGGACCGCCCCCACTCCTAGGGACTGCCCCTCACTCCTAGCAACCGCCCCCCACCCCTAGCAACCGCCCCTCACCCCTAGCATTCACTGACTCTGCTCCCCACTCCCATGGGACCACCTTGGAAGAGGGCGCCAGGGAAGCAGGGGGATGAGGGGAGTCCTGGTCAGCCTCAGAGCCAGTTGAAGCTGTTCCAGCGCGGTGGCTGGTGATCGGTCTAAGCAGCACGTGGGAATCTCCTGGACAATTTACAACCAAATTTGGGAAAAGAATTCTCCACTGAATTTTTATACCCTCCCCCACGTACATGTGTACGTAGCCCCCCCACACATGCATATGTGGGTATGTACACATCCCGCCCCCCACACACACATACACGCATAACCCAGCTCCCCTTCCTCCCCCGGCTCCCATGCAGGCAGGGAAGGAAGCTGCCAAGCCCCCTAGAGCACCGTGCTCCCGTGAAGAAGGATGGAGCTGCTAGGCAGCCAATGGCGTTGGGAGGCCTAACGTCCGGGCCCCAGTGCTGAGGGCTTCTGAAATCCTGGCCCCTGATTTTCCACGGCTTTGAAAGTGCCTCCCACGTGCACTGGAACAGCTCTGCCCGTACGGCATGCGGGGTGTGCAATGAAACAAGCCCTAATCCTGATGGGGTGTCACAAGCACAGGTTATTATGCCCCCCCACAGCTAATGGCCCAGTCATCCTCAGCAAGCGGCACACGGTGTCCCAGCTGCCCAGAGGAATGCTGGCAAGTGTGAGGCTCTCACCCCCTCCAGGACAAGTCTGTGGGTAATAGCATAAAAACCGCACAGCTATGCAAGACTCCCAGTGTTTGCAGTGTGCTGAGCTGTCCTGCCATATTGCAGGGAGGGGATACAAATGTATACAGCTTCTCTGGCATGCCACTGATGTGGAGGGACTGTGTGAATGGCCCTTTTTACACACACACACACACACACACACACACACGAAATGCTGTTCCCTGCAGGGTCTCCCCACGGTGTTCCTTCGCAAGGCCGACCTGCAAGAGCAATCTTTCAGACACGCAGCCGCCCAGCTAGTTCGCCATCCCAGCACACGTTTACTTAGTCCTAAGTCCTAGATTCTCATCAGTTGCTCTATAAGAAGGATCCAGCCCACAGACTCCGTGGTGTAAACGCACATCTGGTCTCCATGTGTAATGCCATCAGCTGAAAGCGCCACGGAGCGCCGATAACAAAAATGTTCAGTGCAGCCAATCTGGCCCTGTTCATATCTGAATCTGAGAGCTTTTGCTGTCAGGTGTTAATGTACTTTTAACCCCGGAGAGGATGAAGAGCTGCAAGACATCCATCAAACAATAGGTGTTAGGTTGTTTTCATTGCTGTTGGCTCATCCCAGATACTCCACTTCCTTGGTCCCTTTTCTCTGGTATGCTCGTGGGCTTTACAATGCCTTTAACTATTCTCTCTGTAGTTTTCCATGCTGTGGAAAGTGTGAACAAAAGTAACAAAAGCCATTGTCTCCCTGAACTGTAAGCACTAGCAACTTTCACAGGGACTAACCTTTCCATGCCTTAAGAGATACTTAAAATTGCAAGCCAGTTGGCAAGATGGAAACCACTTGTTCTGTGCAATTGTATCATCGGGAAAGATTTCATGACAGGATGATCCCGTGGTTCCAAAAAAACCAAGAAAAGACTTATGGACACGCGAGGGGAAAGATCCCTTCCTTGATTATCTTGTAGTTCTAACATTCTTGCATCACTTTCCCCCACCTCAAATTCAAGGTTTCGCCTCTCTCTTTCCCCTTTCCTAACTGGCTGCGTTAGTTTACATTTCATCCCCAACTCTCTGTCTCTCCCCATTCTCCAAGTGCTACCGGCACCGGGTCTTGAAAACTCCGGTCCCACCCCATTCCACGGTCCAACAGTGGCTTGCTTTTTGTGCCAGGGCATCACTAGTCCCTGGTGAGTCAGTCCTCTCTTTTGGTTATTGCACGTTTTCACTTAAGCCCTGTCTCCTTCGTTCCATCTGGTGCCCGGTAAATCCAACCCTGGCACACAGGCTCAAAGAAGGTTCTTTGGAGGTGGAACTTTACCTTCTGTGTGATGTGGTTGACCCAGGGAGAAGAGCAGTTGCTGAGGTCGGGCCCTTGTGGGTCCCAGATCCCATCAGGAGCGAGACACAGGAAAGTCGAAACACCTACAAAGACAACACAGGAAGGACTCTGTTATCAGCTGGCAAATTTATTAATAAGCCTGGCTCCAGACTTTAATCATTTCATAAGGATGGAAACTGTACCCCACATGTGCAGCCCAGTGAAGCTATGTTGTGAGGACTTCAGTGAGAAGCCATGCCCAGCCCTCAGTACTGCAGTATTCAAGCGCCTCCCACTCTTTAATGTGTTTATCCTGACGAGGCCCCAGGACACAGATACGGAGCCAAGGCACAGGGAAATTCATCCTGGATCTCACAGGGAGCCTGTGGCGGAGCAGAAAACTGAACCTGGAAACCATGAGTCCTAAGCTTCTGCCCTAACCAATGGACCAGCCATGGTCTTTGCTTTGCCCACTAATGAGTCAGTCCCTCAGGCACCTCCTCTCCCATTATGTGCAGATTGTGCTGAGCTGCAAAGCCTTGAAACCACCTGGTTAGAAACACACCAAGTTTATGAGCTACAAGGAGGAGGCAATATAGTCCCTTTAACTCCCGCTCCCCTCACCGCCACCCCCAGCGACGCCTGTCTCAGACACACAGCCTTAGAAGGCCAGGAAGCAGAGCTGTAACGAGCCTGCATTCTGCCCTGCAGAGCCAAACTTTTCAAGAGGGAAGTAAATGAGATGCGGGGCCTGAGGTGACTCCCACTAAAGTCAGCGAGCGTTTTGCCGATGTCTTCAAAGGGGGCAGGGACAGACGCACTGACAACACACAGCAGCTCTCATGAATCGGGCGAATCCCAGGAATTAGGAGCTAGGAAAAGCCTATTGGCTGTGCTGGACCATCCCCCAGCCTGGTGGGAACTTTTCCATATTCCAAAATACATCATCCAATCTAGTTTTCAATAACTCAGGTAGTGGAGCCTACAGATTTTCTACCAAGGCCACTGCACTGCCTCATAGACCTCACTGTAAGGAAATGGCTCCTGATAGTCACCCTAACTGGGCTTTCACTTCATAGAACACTACAACTGGAAGGGACCTCGAGAGGTCATCAAGTCCGGTCCCCTGCCCTCATGGCAGGACCCAGCACCATTTAGACCATCCCTGACAGAAGTTTATCTAAATTGCTCTTAAATATCTCTAGTGATGGAGATTCCACAACCTCCCAAGGCAATTTATCCCAGTGTTTCACCACCCTGACAGGGAGTTTTTACCTCCCTTGTTGCAATTTAAGCCCAGTGCTTCTTGTCCTAACCTCAGAGGCCAAGGAGAATAATTTTTCTCCCTCCTCCTTGTAATAACCTTTTAGATACTTGAAAGCTGTTACCATGTCCCCTCTCAGTCTTCTCTTTTCTAAATTAAGCAAACCCAATTCTTTCAGTCTTGCCTCATAGGTCATGTTCTCTAAACCTTTAATCATTTTTGTTGCTCTTCTCTTGACCTTCTCCAATTTCTCCACATCTTTCTTGAAATGCGGTGCCCAGAACTGGACACAATACTCCAATTGAGGCCTAATCAGCGCAGAGTAGAGCAGAAAAATGACTCTCTTTCGGCCCTCGATTTTATGACCCAGATTTTATAGGTGACTATTTTATTCTCCCCTCGGTCATCATGCAGCTGAGCTATGGGCCCGATCCTCCAATGACCTAAACTCGGTATAATTATGTACAGCTGTGTGAAGTGGCTGGAAAAGGCCCCCCAAAAGACAATTTTATACCCACTCTGCACTTACTAGGGCCAACTCTCCCCTCACGTATTGATTTCACTGGCTTGACTTCCCCGGGTTTGAAAGGCGGCTCAGGAGCAGCGCACACAGGTGTGAAGGACGACACCGGGAGCACGGCAGTGGAAAATGGAGACCTAACGTATTTTGCTCTTTTAAACTTTTCTCCACTTCTTCCAGCTCTTTATTGATTTTTTTTGCTGCTCTTTAGCAAATTCCCTCCACCTCCCTTCTAATTTACTGGTATACTGCAGGGGCGGGGAACCTTTTTTAAGTCAGGGGCCACTGACCCACAGAAAAATCAATTGGGGGGAGGCGCACACAAGTGAGAAGCAAAACAAAAAATAAACCAACTAAAAACCTTCGCTGATGTGGCCCCTGACTGAGGAGAAAGACATTCCCCACAAACCCCTCACACACCAGAGCCAGGGGGGCCCAGCCTAGTAGATTCTGTGTGCTCCAGACCTGTGGTGGGGCAGCAGAGGGGCTGGAGCACCAGCGTGGGGCCCCCATCCTGGGGGGAAGGGCCCTGAGAGTCCGGGACTGGATCTAGGCAAGTCGGGGGCTGCATCCGACCCCTGGGCCTGAGGTTCCCCACCCCTGGAATACAGGTTCTCAGAGCTGGATGCTAGAACCAGTTCCAGGTTTACAATGATGCCTGTGATACTGCGGTGCCGGGCGCACACTCAGAAGGGGCCTGCCAGTTCACTCCATCCACCCTGTGCCTTTACTCGGCCTCTTCCCCCATAAGGTCCCACCTGCTGCTTGCTCCTCTTGGTCCCTCCTCCACTGCTGCCATGCGAGCAGGGGCGAGGCCTTGAGGTGGATCCCAAGCGAGGTCATGGGGTGAAGAGTTGGGGCAGCCCTGATTAGAACTGGTTAACCCCTCCCCCCCAAATGACACATTTTTCTTAAGCATTTAGACAAAACCAAACCATCCACTGAAGTAGAGCTGGTCAGAGAAAAAATAAGTTTGAATTTTTGCTTTAAAAAAAAACAACTCACTTTTACGTGCTGCGCTATGGAGCAGGGAGCCCTAGTTTACCCACCGAAACTGGAGACTCTTGGCCACACGCTTTACGATGCCATCAACTGAAACACTCAGGGTCACACCCCGGCTAATGATGAGACTTAAGATAAACCCCAAACAATCAAAACCACAACAACCCCTCCCCGCCGGCTCAGCTCATCCATCTCCAGGACAAACCGCATGCTGTTCTCGACAGGGCGTTTCCCGTGGCAACACCAGGGTTGAATCCCAACGGATGCTGGACAGCCCCCGCGCCCTGGTTTTTGCTGGGAGTTGAAGGTGCTCAGGACCTTGCAGGGAGGCCTCAGCGCATTCAGGCGCTAGTCCTCCGCACAGCGAGGCGCTCCTCAGCTACCTGCCGCACTTCATTAGCTTGTTCCACGGGCGCCGTGCCTCGTGGGCCTGCCTGGGAGGAGACGGGGAGCGACCTATCAATGGGAGCTGCAAGCAGATCTCTGACCGAGTCACTGAAACAACCAGCCAAGGGTCAGAGTGCCACAGAATTGAAGGCCAAAAAGGACCAGCAGGTCACTAAGTCTGACTCCCTGGACTTCACAGGCCAACACCACCACCCGGCAGTGGCATGCGGCTGGCTAGGGTTACGTCGACGGGGCTCACCTACTGTCCCCATAGGGCACGGCTGCTTCGCCAGCTGTCCTTGTCGAGTCCTAAACCACATGATCTCACGGGCTTCCACAGCCTCGCAGCTCTCTGCCCCCACAGCGGGCAGCTGGGAAGAGGCGGGAGGGAGGGGGGTGGTCATGTCGTCGGGGACGTCCACCACCGGGGAGGGCGTGCTCATGCTCCTGTTCCTTCTGCCCACGGCAGAGGCGGTGGTGGTGCGGCCGGTGCTCGTGGCGGGGAGGAGCAAGGTGGTGCTAGTGGTGGTGCTTCCTAGGCCGTGCGCCCGAGATGTCGATACTTCTGGAACAAAGCAAAAGTACATTAAAACCGAAGCGCAACTGCGGATCGCCTTGGCTTTCGATGCTGTAGCCCTCAAGGGCGTGTAAATATTTCACGGCACACCGTTTTCTCTCCATAATGAGCAAGGAGCCTAGGAAGTAACTGCATCAAAGCTGCATCCGAGTACCAACCTCATTAAGTGCAGCTTTCATAGTCCTTCCCAAAGCATAGCAGGAACGCCCTCCTCACAGAGAGCAGCTACATGGTGCAACAAAGAGTAGGAGTTTGTAACTCCTTAGTAAGCCGTCTGTGACTGCCCGCTGTAGGGGACTGTGCAATACAAACAGGCTTGGAAGAATTAGATTTTTATTGCTCCATGTCAGCCAGTTTTGACCTCACCTATGCACACAAACCACTGAAAAAATGTTTCCATTAATAGTTAGGATGTATAGGTAGGCAAACCAATAGAAGTGCCACTTGAGAACTTCTTAGTGTGAAAATCCAGAGATTTAGACTTTTGAACAAGGTTCATTACAAATAGACTAGCAAATAAATAGTAAAAAACCAGGCACGATAGACTGATGTGCGGAGATTTACTTTTCATATTGTGACATGCAATGTTGACAATTGCTGCTTTAATGGTTCACAGAGCTTTGAGTTTTTGAATCTCAACTCTATTGTCATTAAATAACTGTCATGATTCTCTCCCCTCCCCCCCAAAATGAACACTTAAATAGATAAAAACGGTGGGAAAGGTTTAAGACCTATAATTTCGCACGACTGAAAACTGAAATTGACAGAAAGCTAAAAATACCCCGTACAAATAAACATCACCACGATGTGTCACAATGATCAAGAAATAACAAGTGAATTCTGCCACGCCCACGGATAAGCTAGAAAACGGCAAGAGAAGAGTTGGCTATCTTTGCAAGCAGGCTGATATCACTCCATGGTCTTAACTCATGGATGAACTGGAAAAGCCCTCCCCAGGAACTGCTGCTCCATGGGATTGCCAGCACCCTTCCTGTAGTGCCTCACAACAGTGCTGTCTTGGGGGGAGTCATTCCGGCCACATGCCCGATCCTACCAGTAACAGCGGGGCCCTCGCGATGTAGCGGTTGTGGTGGCCTGAACGGAACGCCTCCGAGAAGGCATATTCATCGGAGGATGACTCATTCTAAGGATCTTCCATTCAAACTGGCAGCAAGGAGAGGTTAACTCATTTAAAACCCCATTAACCTGCCTTCCACTGCACAATTGCTCTGCTAAGTGCTGTGTGTGAAAATATGGGGAGACAGCCACCTTGCAATGACGCTGTTTTGCCTGCTATTTAGACCCACGCGTTGGCACCGATTAGGACTTCGGAAAAGCGCCAAGGGGAGCGCTCGGATTCGGCTCTTCATTATAATTCGCACTCCAGTCTGAGACGGAGCGGTGGGTCCTGGCTCCCTATTGCCTTGTCTCTTGTGCGTTCATTGGAGGAGCCACCATTCTGCACAGGGGGAAAGGAGTACACCGTGCACCCGCCCAGCAGAGTGCTGGCTTTCTCTTCACCCACCCTTGGAGGAAGGGATGCTTTTCCTACCACCATTTCCTCCTCCTGCCTCCCCTAGGACAGTCTATCAGACACTTCTGCTGGGAGACTGAGGCCTTCTACTTTTTGCTTGGGGTAACCATTTGCCCCTCTCTGGGGCTCGCTGAAGTGACCAGTTTGGGGAGGAAGAAGAATCCCACAAGCCCCATTTCACAGCAAGAGAGCCATCGCTGCCCATAACACCAGGTCCAGATACGCGGGCTTTAGTTCTTTAAAAGTTCCTACGCCCCTTGAGGTCCTGGAGACAAACACTTTATTTGATCCTTCCTGGAGTGCAGGACACCAGACTAGATGTCCCTTCTCCTACATGTCTAGGATTCCATGAACGTAGTGTCTGTGCACCTCACAACTGGCAGGGCATTGATCCTCCTACCACCCAGTTTGGTAGAGAAAGGCTACGGGGCCCATTACAAGGGTGGACAACAGAGGGAAAGTGACATGGAGAATCCAACCCATGGACCCTAGTCCAGATCTTCCAGCATCTCAGGCCAGTGCCCTCTGCACCGGCCAATCTCTTCCATATGGTGCAAGAGGACGGGCTGAACTTTCTTGGCTGAATCCTAGGTTTCTAGGGTTTGCGATCACATGATCAGTTCAAAGCACTTACTTTACAACTTGCCTCAAAGACACACCTATTGGGCCCAGCCCGAAGAGCTGTATACTCGCATGTATTCTGCACCTTTCAGGAACAGGCTCTTTTTTATTAACCTCCTGACCCTGATTGGCCAGCACTGACTGCTGTAGTCTCTACCTGTGTACCCAAGAATGGGGTTTGCCAGGAGGCGGCTTTGAAAACCAGGGAAGTTTAATCTGCGGGCTGCTGATCATATTTCCCAGCATGTTCACACTGACTCACTGTCACTCTGTGTTCTGAGTTTGAATGAATTCTCCACCCCCCCCCCCAAAAAAAAAAACAAAACACACACAAAGCAAAAATCCACCAAAAGCACCAGGTTTCCCTTCGTCTCTGTTCAAAGCTGTGCTAAATCACGCATTTCCCGTTTGAAGTTACCACATGCCTAAAAGACTTCAGCAAAAATGGTACAGTTAAATTTCACCAGCTTTTCTATTATAATTTGAGACAGACAGACAACTGGCCACAAGACATTGCCAGAGATAATTGCAGAGATGGTTATGTCTATATGAGTTAAGCCACCTAAGACAAAACTGGCCTGTACAGGTTGAAGCTCTCTAGTCTGGCACCCTCAGGACCTGACCGGTGCCAAACCAGAGAATTTGCTGGACCAGGGGAGGTCAATATTGTCTAGCAGCATTGCCAGCACTGCCACTGTTCACTGGGCTCTTAAGAGACATTGAGGGGTACATTAGAGCTAAATAACAGCACAGAATACAGAGAGCCAGGACTGTCGGCTGTAAACAAACTGTTTGGGACTGTGGGAAACTTGGCCACACCCATAAGCGGACATCTGGCTAACTACAATCATGCCGGATCACGGATGTTGCTAGACCGGTGAGTGCCGGACTAGAGAGGTTGAACCAGTAGTTGTGGATGACCACTCAATCATTTCCGAATGCAGGTGGAAAAGACAAATGGCTTTCCCAGCAGTCAGAGGAGAGCAATGCCGGATTTAAAGCCTAAGTAACATGGCCAACATTTTCATTTATGGATGTCAAATATTCGGGTGCGGGGGGTCCATATTCAGGCATTTCAATAAGTGATCTGATTTTCAAAATGGTGAGCACTATGCAGTTTCCATGGACTTGAATAGTAATCGGAGGGTGTTTGAAATTTTGAGCATGCCTTTTACAAACAGTTATTGTAAATCTTGGACTATATTGTTTTCAGGTTGTAGCTCTGGAAGGGTTTATTGTATCAGCGATGCATGGGGAATTTACAAATATGTTCTCTGAGTCATAAAATAGCAGTTATTTTATCTGCCTAGACCCCTGGGCATTGATGCAAGAACCAGTTTCAAGGGGTTTTTGTTTTTGTTTTTTCTCTCTGTGTGCGTGTGTTACTTTTACTAATAAATAAATAAAAACACGCTCAGCACTGAATTCAGCTTCACATCATATGAAGGACAAATGACAAGAAAGGATAAAACAACTGGCCTGAAGTCACCTAACAGCATTCAACGGGTGGGACACTGCTCAATTCAGTTCTACAGTCTCATTATTCAACAAGTCAACTTGGTAATGAGTGCCAAAAGACGAGACTGCCATACCAAGACCAGTGAGTTTTACAGAGCACAGAAGGCGCTCACTGTAGATTTCACTCACACATCCATGTCCTTTAAAACCAACTTAATTGGTTAGCTGGAAAAGAATAAGAGATCGGAATGATTTACATATAAATAACTCTTAAATCCAAGTAAAACCTTGGATAGACTGCAACTTGTGCAAAATTACTTGATGTTCTACAGGACAGAATACAGATGAGCTACCCAGATTTATCCACACCGCCAAGGAAAGGTAAATTTTAAACTTGAAGAAAACCAGTGTTGCATGGGGCCATTTTAATAGAAGACATTACTTCCTAATACAATGTTTTCTTACTAAGGAGCAGTGATCTTTTAAAATCATTAACCTTATTACAACCAGCAATGCATATTTATGGTTATTTTATTTTACGGCTTGTTTGACTGTGTTTCGACGTATTGAGAGTTTAAGGGTAGATTCAGAGTAAACTTAGATTCTGTGACTGGCTTTAGACTCAGAACACCTGTAAGTCTCTACACTTGGATTCGATGGAGCACTGTTCTGGTGCTGAATGTAACCCAGAGCTCTACTGGGAATGGTTGTACTCTGGTTTCTGCAACCATCCCTTCTCTTAGATCGCCCAAAGCAATACGGTATTTTTTCTCCCCGTGTCCTATGCATGCACAGAACGTCCGCATCAGTAATAGAAGACTTGCTTTTCCAGTCATGCTCAGGCTGGAGGGATGGCTATGAAAGGGCATTTCCGAGGTCCCCAGCAAGAGCTGTAACTCACCAGGAAATATATAGACCAACCTAATGGGCTGATTATACGTGGGGAAAAAATAAGACCCATCTTCCTTGCTCTCTCCATTCCTCACATTTCACACAGAGATCGAGCCTTCAGGGTCCCTGCCCAGCCACACTTCCTTTGGGCTCAGTGGGAATTTTGCCAGATTAACGACTGCTCAAAACAAGCAGTGTTTTCAAGCATGCGGGATACGCATGTCCTTCATTTCTGATCTCTTGACCTAAAATGATAGGCTGTATTCACTTGGGCTAAGACCATCGATTGGGTTCCTGTCACAGGGCAAATCCCACTTGTCATCTTACACTCGGTTACAGTCCCTCCTTTGTGGCACTGGTAGACATTGGACTGTGCTCACCCGGGGCCACACACTTGTCTCATAGATGTCAAGACCAGGAGGGGCCATCATGATCACCTAGTCTAGCTCCTTGCACATTGCAGGTCTCAGAACCTCACCCGCCCACTCCTGTAACAGACCCACAATCTCTGGTTGAGTGACTAGCTTTTCCAGTTACATTCAGCACCAGAAGAGTGCTCCATCGAATCACCTCCTGATTTCAAAATGGCAAGACCAATCTTTTGGGATTACAATATAAACTGCTTTGTACCTAGGCAAGAGTGCTTTTCATCACTAGATCTCCCCTTGCTCAGGTATTCTTGTAGGGTATCTAAGCATCAGGAAAGTTACCTCGGGAAATTTATCTTTGAACAAAGATACGTGGTGAATTTTCCTTCACTTCAAGCTTTTTCTTGAAGTGTGTGTGTGTGTGTGTGTGTGTGTGTGTGTGTGTGTGTGTGTGTGCGCGCGCACGCTACCCAAAAGCATCTTACAGGGCTACAATGGGAGAGGGGTAAGATCTGTGAGGAGGACGATGCAGCTGGTGGGGGGGGCAGGGATAGAATAAGTGCCTGTCTTTGGCCATGTTGTTCAGAAGACAGCATCGCCTCTAGGAGCAGCGCAGAAGCAAGGGTGGCCATATCTATGAGTATGTACACTAATGTGCTATCATTTGGGGAAGAGGGAGAGAGGGGATTGCCATAGCCTGAAATATTTTCATAGGGATTCCCGGCAATAAAGGTTCGAGAACCTCTGCTTTAAATCAAAGCTGGGTATCTTTCTGAAAAAAAAAAAAAGTGATGTAGAAGTTGGAGGGTGAAGTTCTATGCCTTATGTTAGGGGGGATGTTTGACAAGATGATTGCCAAGAGCCCTCCTGGCCTTACAACCTAGGAATCTGTGCATTAAAACGTTGGTTCTAGTAGAATTGCATGACGCGAGCACGGGGCTTCCCCAAGTCAGAGGCAGGTCAGGCATGGCTTGCAGATTCACAAAGAGATGTCCAGCTCCACTGAGTCTATACAGCTCTACAGCCCGAGTGGAGAGAGCCTGATATTCTAACTGATGTCGATGGCCAAGAAACCACACATGTTCAGCAGTCAGGGTGCTGCGACCCGCTCTCCCAGACCCACTGAAAATACTGGAACAGCTATTTAGATTGAAGTGGAACAGTTCCATTTCCACTGAAACGCAGAACAGTTATGTTCTTTGCTCACACAAATCTTCTGTGTCTGCATTCTCGGTTATTTACATGGTAAGAAAACACAGCATTCCTGATTTGTGAAAGGATGTTAGAAGCTCAAAACCTAAAGGTCTTACCAGATTTTTGCCCTTTTTCTATAAGGTAAATAGTTATTTTGCTTACCACATTTCATTCCTTACCTTTCTTTTTCTGTCAAGCAATCAAACAAGATACAGTTACACACTTAATAGGAAGGTTTAAACACCTTTTGAAAGAAAAAAAACCATTCTGATTAAAAGAATTTTAAAAAAACAGCTGTTTTTCTCTTGTCCACTGTCTTTGTAAAAATGACGAAGTGGGTTTTACCCATGAAAGTTCATGATATAATATTTGTTAGTCTCTACAGTGTCACAGGGCGACTCATTGTTTTTAAAATTACAGACTAACACGGCTACCCCTCTAAGATGTTATACCATAAGTGAATTAGTTTCCTTCTAGCATTGTTCAATACTTGTTACTGCAAGTTTTTTTTGAAGCTTAGTAGAAAAACTATTTTTAAATTAAAAACAAAATCATGTTTCCGTTTCTTTATGGGTTTGATCCAAAATCCACTGAAGTCAAGAGCAACAATCTCACTAATTTCAACAAGCTTTGGGTTAAACCTTACATATGCACCAGCATAATTAACAATGAAAAGAGCAAATGACTTGTTGATGAACCTCTTATGTGAAACTTCCTGTGTTGTACCATGTAACGTGCATGTGTGTCTATCAAGCAAACACCATACATCTGTATCCACTGCAATATTGGTTCCTGTATTTTACTACCGCAAGGTAGTGATGACACAGGGAAGCAGAAAAAAAAAAATAACAGGTTACCCTCCATTTCAAAGAAACAGAATTAAGACTTTATAAAAAGGATACCTTACTTTTTGTTTTCTAAAGAGGAAGGCCAAGTGTGTCTCATAGCAAACCTCTGGATTGCCCTTCCTTATACAAGGACTTTCTTGCCAATCATGGATAAATCTGAACCAGAGACATGTAAGGACACAAGAGTAAAATATGATTCTTTGGGGTGCTTTTCACAGCTGGGGCTGGCTGGGAGATGTGATTTGATGGATAAAGGCCCAATGGGTCTCAAGAATCTGCCCAAGATTTTCTCCAACTGAACTGGTTGGAAATAAGGGCCCAAAGCAAACCAAGTCAACTTGAAAGACGTTCTTTAAGAGAAGCAGCTCTTTCATCTCGGCCATAAAATCTAAGATGAGTGGACAAACGCCGGGACGAGCTGATTGTGAGGCTGGGCCAAACACTCCAGACATTTTGACAAACACAGAAAGAGGTTCAACATGGATCCAGACCGCATTTAGGTAGACTCTGAAGGGGAGGCCAGGATATATTGCTGTGGTCCAAAATTTGATGCAAACTCCATAGCTTCATCTGGTTTCAACCTGAAGCCAATTAAAACACTGCGCTCTATCTGAAATTCACTTTGAGCTTTCTACATTAATTTGAAAAATGGAACGAACATACAATTCAAGGATGTAAAGCCAAAAAAAAAAAAAAAAAAAAGCTGTATTCTACTACAGGATACTAGGAGCCTTCTCTAACACGAAACCACATTGCCTCAAAACTTTTTGGCTTGGGCCGACACAAATTTTTTCCCTGATCAAAAGGGGAACATTTTCTGTGGGAAAAAAATACCCATTTTTTAGTCTGCTCTATTCAGTGCCCAGCAGCTCACTTATTGGGCCCATCGCATTTTTACATGAGAAATGGATGTTCACGGTTATTCCAACATACCCGCCAACTTTGATGTTTTCCAAAACGTTGCACGATCCGACGCCTCAGTTTAAAATGTAAGCCTGTAGAGAGCCATTAGGAGGGAAAAGAATGTGTTTCCTGGACCAATTTAGGGGCTTCAGCAGCCAGATGTAAGTATTTAACTACTGCACATTACATTTCACAAAGGGAAATGTTCAACATTTGCCCAGCTTTCACACCAGGTAGTTAGGAAAGCGCTATATCAAATCTGTGTTTGTTCTTATCCCCGTTGTCAGCTTCTGTCAGGCCATGCTTAGACAAAGATCTTACCCAGAATCTTAGCTGCTCTCTCTTATTTGATGCCCAGGGTACCTCTGTGAATCTCTCACCTTCTACTGGGAAGACTCACCCCAAGCATTCACTCTCGCATTTGCAATGCGTCCTGAAGATTTGGACAGAAATTAAAACTGGACCATCATCTGAAGTACAGGGGAAGGACTATGTCTCTTCACTAGCCTGTGGCAATGCTTTTGGAAATGCAGATTAACTAGGCCCATGGGAGCCCTGGTAAACAGGAACAACACAGAGGAGCTGATCTAATCAACAGTGTATCAGGAGTTATTAGAAAGGGACTCAATTAATAGATTGGAGAGTTCAGTCAAAGAGCTATTTTAAGGCGATGTAGCTTTCCATCGCTCCATTTAGGTGCAAATGCTGTTGTATGTGGCTGCATTATTTTCAATCAATCTATTTTAAAATATCAACTCTGCTTTTTTGATTTCACATCATATCCCCCCACCTTTATCTTTCCTCGTACAACTGAAAGTATGCAGGGAACTTCTAACCTCCTAAACAATCTATGTTGCCCTGTGTGATTTACATCCATCAGAGTTTTGGTTGCTAGTTGGATATGTTGTCTTCCAACATGCATACCTCAAACTCCAGTCAGGAGAAAACCAGCAGGAAGTCCCTAATACTCTCGCTGTAGAAATCGCTTTTGATTTCAACAACAGTCAGTGTCAGTTTTCCATTCTAGCCACTTTAGCACATGCACATACATACAAATAGTTTGCATAAAGTTTGCTGCAGGTCAAAATTATCAGGGGTGGGTTGTTTTCTAGTTACATGGACAGTATCTATTACACACATACAGGGAAACTGAGTGTCTCGAGATAGAAAGCAAATGTACAAAATATTGAATGAAGAAAATTATTTTTTCTTGACATTTTCAGAGAGAGATCAATGTAATGTCATTGAGTAACAAATGTTATTGCATATTATCTATCTTTTTTGTATTTTCCTCCGTATTTTGAATTGCATACTTGATATCCAGTCAGCACGATAAAATCCTTTTCTTTCCCATTCAACAGCAGTTATCCATGTCTGTATAATAGATGCTCCCTTTCAGCAAATGGAAACATGATTGAGAGCCAGAAAACTGAAGAGTTATGACCAAGTGGCTTTAGGGGATGACCGCAACTGACCTAATCAACACAGCCGAAGCTCACAAGTCCTTCAGTTAGCCAAAGATTTTGGATACAGAATGTCCCCTTGCACTTTGACTACTGGCTACTACATTTGCTTTTTTTTCAGTACAGGCTATACAAATAACTTTACTCAAATATAACTATTTTGTGAATTTCTCTGCTTATTCTTGTGTGTAAAATCTTTGATCTGGATTTATTCAGTGAGATGGGCGATTGCCCACTGAGAAATGTCATGGGATCCCTTAAACATATAATAATTTAAACATGGAATGGCTGGATGGTTGCTTTTCAATTTGTGAAATGGCTCAAAGTCGGTAAATAAAACAGAATTGGATGGCTTTCAAAAGCACAGATTATGTTTTTCAATTCTCAGTGACTCAATGCTTCCACGATGCACTCCAGCAAATCTCGCATTAATATTTAAAAACTGATTGTGTTGTGCTGTTACACTTGAGAAAGAGAGCATGCACAACACAACAAAACAAAAAAAATACCACCGGAACTACAGAGATGTAGGTAACGCTGAATCTTTGCTGTACATCCATGTACAGCTTGTGTGAGTGGGTGGGATGGAAGCAGGCTTCAGAGGCTTTCTACATTGTGCTTGCTGATTTCAGAGATTAATAGTGTAAAGAATGCTTTTCGCATGCCAATTGTTTCCGCCATATCTCGCATGACAATATTTTCAGATTCCCTCGATTCTCAGGTGCTCTTTGTTAGTCTCTAAGGTGCCACAGGAATACTCGTTGTTTTTAAAGTTACAGACGAACACGACTCCCCCACTGAGAGTCTTCATTCCACAGTTCCAGACCATGCTCACAAGCCACCATCAGGGCTGTGAACTTTAAATGTAGACACGCTTTGTCGATGTGTCAGCAAGTTGAAATTAAAAAGGGGAGAGGGTGAGAAAAATGTCAGGAAAAGCAAAACTGTCACAGGGAGGCTGCTGATACTTCTTTTCCCCCCCTTCAACCCAAGTGTGGATTAACTACATTCAGATGCAAATCAGACCGCACTACAGTGCATTAAACAAAGCACTGAACGCAGGCCTTCTTGTTTACATATTAGCTGTTGAATGGATCCTGTTCTTTTATTATCCCCTAAGAATGATTTTGCCTAGTCAAACAGCAACACGAATGATAACCTCCCCCACACATAAAAGTTTGTTCTACGTCCTTCACCAACACCACGCATTTTCCCTAGTGTTACAGAGCCACTGGTGTTCCAACACAGATAAAAAATCCCCACTGCTAAGGCAAATCAGAATCCTATGAGAGCTTTTCTCTAGAGGGCAGTATGCTTTGCCAAGTCTTTGCTTGTGGTGCCTTTAATTTATTTATTTGTTTGATTCTGTGCTCCTTCATGAGTTGTGCATAGATTAAAAGCTGATTCAAACCTCCGGGAAGCAGGGAATGCAGAGAAAAGGCAGCCTTTCCCCGTCCCCACGGCTCCTTCCCCGGTACCTAGCTATGGCAAGTAAATGCCATGCTGTCATCGTCCTGAGACCTCTCCTATCACTTATAGGTAGGGCTCGACAAATCCGTTTATCTACTCGCCCGTGGCGAGTAGATTTCAGCCGGTCGCCCCGTTCACTGGCGGTGCGCGCATGTGCAGTGCGGGTCTGGCGCATGCGCGGTGCGGGACTGGCGAGTGGATTTCACCGCGGTTTGTCGAGCCCTGCTCATAGGGTTGCCAGATACTTTCACAAAAAATACCAAACATGGTGGGGAAATTACTTGAGCAGCAAAAAAAAAAAAAAAAAAAAAAAGAGCCGCTGCAGCTTTAAATCTCCACTTCTCCTGCCCCCACCAAACGCAGCAGGGGGAGGAATGTCCCAAGAAGCCTTCCGTCCAAGAAAAACAGAAAATACCGGACATTTTACATGTCCGGTATTTTCTGGGATTTTTTTTACTGGAGAGAGGCAGCCAATACCAGACACTTGGCAACCCTAATCACTCTGCTGTACAGAATGAAAAGCGGACAAGGTTTCAGACTCTGATTCACTTTTGATTCCAACGGTCATTGCTTGGACCCTTTACCTTCCTTCATCAAACCCACCTGTGATTTAATTTACTCCTTTGGGGATGCGGGAAAGCAGAGGGAAGGGCAGAGAATGTGTTTGCATGAAAGAAACCAAATTTTTCATGTGAACACAAAAAACGGACACAAATCTATTAAGAGAACATCAATATTCAGATCCGTTTGAAAAGAAATTGTTTTTCTTTGCAGACAATAAGATGCTGATAGATCCCTTCCTGTATGCTTAATTATTTTGCAGAGGAATTTAAATATTGTTTAAAGCTCTGGCCAGTGTTGTTGTTACTCAGGTTCAGGGATCAGCTTGCCTGCCTGTGACTGCAGGATTGAGGCCTACATTGATTTTATGGAGCACTGACAGGGTACGTCTAGACTACAGGCTTTTGTTGACAGAGGCTTTGTCGACAAAGCTTCTGTCGACAAAGAGCGTCTAGACTTCATCCTGTTCTGTCGACAAAGCAAGCCGCTTTGTTGACATGAGAGTGTAGACGCAAAGGACAGTGTAGATGCAATAACGCCTTCTGTCGACAGAACTTGTCGACAAAAGGCGTTATTCCTCGTAGAATGAGGTTTACCACCGTCGACAAAACTGCTGAGTTCTGTCAACGTTATGTCTACAGAACTTGGCGGTAGTGTACACGCAGGTATAGTTTTATCGACAAAAGGCCACTTTTGTCGACAAAACCCTGTAGTCTAGACACATTGTATAAAAGACACATTGTATAAAAGGGCTTTAACACCAAATGAGGAATTAACATTGTGAACAGATCCTGCTGCAGCGTAGCAGATTTTTAATGTGCACAGAAGGAGGGAGGGAGGCAATTATTTCAAAAGTGCCCATGTCCTAGATACTCAAAGGCACTGTGCACCTAACTTCCATCCACATCCTCCAAGGTGTTTAGATGCCCTACTAGAGTGGAGATGAAAGAGGCTGCATTTGGCTCTTTTGGCCAAAGTGAAATCTTGGGAACTGGGGAATGTTGGCCAATCAGCACCCCCACCCCAGTCGGCCAATGAGTGACAGACACTCCAACAGGGAGGAGAAGTTACCTGGTATCCTTTTGTGAATGGCTCCTCCACTCGCTGTTGAGTCCACCATCTTTACCACCATCCCCATCGAGTTTCTCCACCCAATGAAGCAGGGGTGGCATTTGACATGGACACAGCAGTGAAATTCAAACAGTCCTACGGAGGGGTTGTACGCTACCCACCCATCACCTGCACACTCATATACCAGGTACTGGATTAGTTCCAGGGCAAGACCAACAGGTGTCCTGCTATGTAACCCATAAACTGGGGTAAACTCTCCTCAGCCCTCTCTGGGAAGTAGGCACCTAAATACCTTTGAGACTCTGTGCCTAAGTGGTTTAGGAACCCATGTTCCATGCCACTTTGGCGTTTTAAGTCATGTTCCTTTTCCTTGAGCAGCTGTTAGGTCACATAAGCACTTTTGAAAGTGTTACCCAAAATGTAGATTAAAAAACCCACAAATGCCAATAAGAACATTGCAAAAAACCTTAGTGCCAATTTCTAACCTTAAAAACCAACACACAATCAGACTTTTTTTAGTTGTATGTTGTCAAAAGTTAGTTGAGGCTAACACCTGAACATGGAGATGAAGCCTGAAAATCATCTTGCTGTCAACAGAAAAAATGCACTGTTAACTTTGCGGGGTGTTGAAACAGGCTCACGGAAAGGAGAGAGATCCATATTTGTAATGGGGAAACTAACATCAACACAACAAGAAGAAACCAAATGTCAGTACAATAAGAAGAAAACGTAAGCTGCTGAAGTAACGTTATCAGGTTAATAAAGTCCTCCAGAGTCATTTTTAAATGTTTAATCTTATTCTCCTTGAGAGGAACTCTAATAAGAACAAATAGCTGCCATCCGTATGGAACAAAAGTGACAGTTTGATCCAAAAAGGCATGTCTCCAAAACACACACAGTAAGCTGTTACATACCCAATTCATCATTTAAAAAAAAAATGTATTACTTGGCTAAAGCTGCACACATTTTGCATGATTTTATTCATGATGCCAGATATGGACATACACCAGAAAGCCAGAAGAAAAGAAGCAAGAGACACATGCAATCTGGATCAGCATCAAAAAAGGACACCAGAGACTTTTTGTTCCGCTATTAGCATAAGTGCAGGATAAAATTATTGGTTCAATACACTGCTAAAGATGCACTCTGTTTCTACCACACAGCCCAAGACTCATTTTATATCTCTTGCAATTAAAACAAAACAAGGAAATAATAGCAAGCTGTACTTTGATATTTCCCCCTTCATTTTCTAATCTAGTGAAATTAATTTGTGTTGTAAATATTTGCCAGAGAGATGCTCACCCCATCTGCCATCAATTATTTAGATAATTGCATAGTGGGTACACTTATAAAGTTTGCAAATGGTACCAAGCTGGGAGGGGTTGCAAGTGCTATGGAGGATAGGATTAAAATTCAAAATGATCTGGACAAACTGGAGAAAAGGTCTGAAGTAAACATGATGAAATTCAGTAAGGACAAACACTCTGCATTTTAGCAACTCAGCATCAGAGAATGAGAAATTAATTCATCTCTAACCATGCCCTAGCCTCTCAGTTTGGTGCTCCAAAATCCTCCATTTTCACAAATTTCTCCCTTCCTTCGAGGCACATTTCACAACTGTGGTGTGACAGATAATCCCAAGTCCTGCTGGGTATCTGCAGGTTTCTCCATAGACAGATACTTTTCTTTCGTGTCCTTCTGAGCCCACTCACATCCCACCACGGAGTACCTCAAAGCTACTGCCAGCAGCTTCCTTTTCTTCCCCACCCCAGTTCTGACACTGACCATTAGAACTGGGCTCATGAAGCATTTTTTGGTTCACTGATATACCTCTGTCATAGAACTGGAAGGGACCTTGAGAGGTCATTGAGTCCAGTCCCCTGCCCTCATAGCAGGACCAAGTACCATCCTTGACAGATTTGCCCCAGATCCCTAAATGGTCCCCTCAAGGATTGAACTCACAACCCTGGGTTTAGCAGGCCAGTGCTCAAACAACTGAGTTATCCCTCCCTCAATTGAGAGTTCTAACAAAATGAAAAAAAAGGGGGAAGAGAGGGTCGAATTTGCAGCCTCAGCTTTGATGGGTAGCTGGTGCCAGGCTCAGGAAGAGACTCACGTGCCCCATTCTAAGAACTTTGGAAGACCCACCAAGGAATCCGCAAATGTAACTCTGCTAGGAGCTCAGCTGGCCAATTGCTATTGGAGGGGGAGGGGGACCAATCCAAGTGCCTAGGCCTAGGATACACCTCCCATTTCAATTCAGAGAGGCCTCAGAGCTTAGAGACGGGCCCTAGACAAGGGCAGGACAGGAAAGCACAGAGGGAAAATCTCTGCAAGACCCATGAGTGGCTTCTTGCATTTTGTTTCACTCTCAGCACTAGACTCCGGTCAGCTCATATCTGATTGCCCATCGCGCTCAGGGGAAATACAGGGGCTCTGCTAGTTTGTGAGAACCACGGGAGGTTTCAAATTACTTTGTTCCCTCCAAGCGTTCCGGTGCAGGAGGGGAGCGCATGGGCTTTGGTCTCTTACGCTGTCTAGTCTAGCCTCCTGAGTGTCTGCTTGAGGTTCCCAGCACCCCCTGTTATATACGCAAGGTAGGAGTCTAATGGACTAAAGAGAGCTCATCACACGAGGCGTCTTGGTACTGAGATCAGAAAAAGCCCACGCCACTGCAGGCGTTTGGTCCTGCTGATCATCTGATTTCTCTCTGAAGAATCCCCCACTGTGACCTCCAGCACAAATAGGATGGAGGGAAAAGATTTCTTCCTGGCTGCTTTTGTCACATCCCAAAGATAGCGTTTGACACCTTGCTCCTTATCTCTCCTTTGCAGAGACCAAAGGACGATGGCGGTGTGCGGCGCAGATCGCAAGGCGCACAGACAGGGCTCCCGCATACTGTGCATCTTCTCTCTTTCTTCCCCCACAAAACACAATGCGCTTAGAGTTAACTGCACCGGACCAAAGCGCACACGCAGAACGGAGCACTAGGGGATGGACACTTGGAATACCTGGTTCAATGCACTCAGTGGCCTTGAAAGGTGACTCTTCTGAGAGGAGACATCGGCACCACAGCGATATTTACAAAGCAATACTTGTGTGATTCCCCTTTCAAGTGTGCACCGAGTGCTAAAACCGGGGCGGCATGCCTATCACTGCCAACAACAAATGAGCACGTTAATAAAATTAAATTACAAGATGCTCAAATCTGCTAATTACTGAACTTAGACAAACGGCCTCTTTCATTGATTAGAACGTGTTTTGCAGAATAAGGATTTTCAAATAATCTCCTGTATATGTAAGAGAGTGCATCTATCTGTCTGTTCAAGAACTCCTCTGAAACAGTAAGAGCAAGGGCCACCAAATTTGGTTTACAGCTTCCTCCTCATAACTTAAAGCAAGGTCAGGGTTTTGTTGTGCCAGGAAAATGAGTTGTGCCTGGAATGGGATTGTTTCTCAGAAAACTGTACAGAAAGGAAACAGGACGAGCACCCTTCAGCTTTGGTGGGTAGCTGGTGCCATGGGGGTGCTCACTCCTCTGTCCGGGACTGCCCAACCCCAAGCCTTCCACTCTGGGAAGGAGACAGAAGCTCTTCCTCACCCCAGATTCATACAGAGACATCGCTGTCTCTTCCCCTTCATCAGGGAGTGAGGGGCAAGTGCCCAGTTTGCTGCATTCCTCACTCTGGCTGGGCACAGGGGGCTGATGAGCTGTGCAGTTTGCTCTCACTCCCTGACAGCATCAGGAAGGGGAAGAGCAAGCAGCCTTGGTATGAATCTTGGGGGCACTTTGCCCCCCTCGTCTCCTTCCTCCCCCCCTACACACACAGAGCCCTTTCTGCCCAGAGCCCCTCCTCACTCGGCAACCCTGACTCCTGCACCCCAAGCCAGCTGCCCTCTGAGTCCCTCCTTAAAGACCCGAGCAACGCCAGTAAACGTGCTAGTGACTAATATTAAGTAATACTACTACATCTCACAGGACAGTTTTCAGCTGTTGCCTATCTTTCCCTATCACGCTGCCATGCGAAGTGTGGGGATCAGCCCAGTTAAGTGCAGTTCCAGCTCTGACTATGGGAAAGTCCCCCTCCTCTCTGCCTTCGGAACAAACGCGTGTCATGTTGTCCTTCTCCATGAGCAGGGTGACAGAGCGGGAATCGCCACAGAATGCTACGGGCTGCCGGGGACAGACCTGGCGCTGATATGTAAGAACGGTTTTATGAATCCTGCCACGTAATAATTACAAGCACACTGGTCGGGGTTGGGAAATGATGGCAGATCAGGGCTATAAAACTTTCCTGTCGGCATGCATTGTGGGATGTTCATTCTCTTCCTATGCTGCTCCAATTCAATGACATCTGCAAAGGAAGGCGATGAAATGGCTTCTCAGAGAGGAACACCCGGGCACAGGCTTGAAAGACAGTGGCATCCTTCCAGGCCATAAGCTGAAGTGAGGTGGTAGGTTTACCAAACCGGGAAAGGCTACAAAAAGTTGGAAGAGTCCTGATTAGAGGCGAGTCAGTTATCCTTCTGAAACTTTTTTTGGGTCAGATTTGGATCCGCCAAAATATTTTGTGAATTCTGCCTACGTGGAACGTGAGCTGTCCCATGGCACCTTAGAGACTAACCTATTTATTAAGTCATGAACTTTCATGGGTAACATCCACTTCATCACATCCCGTGGAATGGTTTGGTAAGCTAAACATGCATGTGTTTGATTGTTTTTTCAGCGGTGTTTTCTCTTCAATGTTTCATTTTAAATGAATTCTATTTTGCTCGAAGGAGGCCGTGTGGTCACTAATATCCACTGTCACTGCCGTTCAGGGAACAGAGTCCAGTGTCTGGACACGTCAGCCTTGCTGAGATGAATCATGGTTGCTACACATGGGACGGCAGCCTGGGGACTGGGCTGAGAGTGGAAAAGTTGTGCCATTCCACCACTAGCAAAAGAAGATAGTTTGAGTCTGAGATCATAGAATCATGGATTACTAGAACTGGAAGGGATCTCGAGAGGTCGAGTCCAGTCCCCTGCCCTCACGGCAGGACCAAGCACCATCTAGATCATCCCTGAGAGATGTCTAGCCAACCTACTCTTCAATATCTCCAGTGATGGAGATTCCACAACTGCCCTAGGCAATTTATTCCAGTGTTTAACCACCCTGACAGTTAGGACGTTTTTCCTAATGTCCAACCTAAACCTCCCTTGCTGCAATTTAAGCCCATTACTTCTTGTTCTATCAACAGAGGCCAAGGAGAACAATTTTTTTCCCCCTCCTCCTTGTAACACCCTTTTAGGTACTTGAAAGCTGCTATCATGTCCCCCCTCAGTCTTCTCTCTTCTAAACTAAACAAACCCAGTTCTTTCAGTCTTCCCTCATAGGTCATGTTTTCTAGATCTATCAAAGTTGTCCACTTGGTGCATGTGGCACCAGTTTCAAGTCCTATACCCAGAAAGTTACGCAAGTCAGGACTCTGCACAATTTCTATTATTTTTAATGAAACCTTTTTTAAAAATCAACAAAATACCCCAAGACATTTATGTCCAGGTTTTTTTAAAAATTGGAACTTAAAATTAAGCTTCTACATACATGGCCTGAGTTTCTAGTGCTGAACAATCCCACTGATTTCCAAGTGGGGGCTTGTCCCTTTGGCAATCAAGTGACTCAAATAGGAATCTAAGCCTTGTTCTCTCTCAACGTTCTGTCTTTAGACAGGAAAGGTTCAACACAGAATCGTGAGATCAGTGTATGTGAGTTACACAAGTGAGGCAGCATTTTCAAAACACCCGAGGGAGTCAGGCACCCAACACCTGCAGACATCTTTGAAATATCCCAGCGGCAATTTAAAAAATGTCACTGTGACAGAGTGCTGGGTTATAGCAGCTCTCCAACACTCTGATCATCGCAACCATGTTAAACTAAGCTGCAGTCCCGTGTAAACAGAAAGACAGGAAAGAGTCCGTTACTGTAGATTCCAATGCAACATTCACATTTTGTAGTACCAGACTTGACCGTTAGCCCAATTTACTTCAATGGGACGTCACATGGAGTAAAGTATTAATTTGAGTGACGATCACAATCTGCTCCTGTGTGGTTATCTAGAAACACCAAGGACTTTAGGAGAGGCAGTGTTTCCTAGTGGGTAGACTGCTGAACTGGGATTCAAGAGGCTTTGGAGTCTAACCCTGGCTCTTTGCTGGGTAACTGCAGTAAGTCATGTCCCCTTTCTGTGCTTCAGTTTGCCCAGAGGTAAAATGGGGATATTAAAGATACCGATCTCCTTCATAAAGCATGTTGAGATTTAGGGATGACAGGTGTCACATAAGAGCTAGGCAGTGTTCCTTATACGAAGGTAATGGACTGGCCTTCAGAGCAAACCTTCATTGTGTTACATTGCAGCAATGCATATATGAAGCCAATGTTTGCCATTTCTTTTTTAACCAGGTAAGAAGGCGTCAGTCAAAGGAAAAGAGAAATGCAAACTAGAAACCTGAAAACCGAGCTCACAAATTATTTGCCAGCAGACAGACTCAGAGCACATTCAAACCATCTACCAGATAAAAGGGTGATTTTTAAAAATAAAATACTAGAGGAAGAATATTTCCCCACTATTCATCCAAAACTGATTGTTCATGTTGTTCATTCAGAAAGCTGTACTGTTGACATACGATGTACACACTATACTACAAATAAATCCAACTGCAAAAAAGAGAGGAAATTCAAAATCATGCATCTTTGCATCTTTTAAAGCTGATTTTGACAATGTAAACAAAAACAAAAACAAACAAAAACCCACCCAAACTAATCTTATTGACAAATAGTGCTACTGATATGCCAACTTTCATCATCTTTTTTCATTCCTTCAGGGACAAAAAAAACAACAAAAAACAATCCCGAATCTTTCGTACTTAAAGTATCTGCACCTGTTGTTTATCCCTTAGTTTCGGCTATGACCCTCTCTTGATGATGTAAGAGCCAGGTGATGGCTGGGATCACGTCACAGACAACACGGAGGGAATAAGCAGCAGGAACAAATGATCTTCTAACAGAGAACAATGATTCTGCTTTCAGGCGATGGAAAACCTAGAACTTATGAGATACAAGGTAAATGCCGAATTGCCTTGGAATAGAATGTTTCTCTAAGGTTTCCATGGAGGTATACACATCCCTTAAATCAAATGCGCTGAAAAAACTAAATTATAGCTGTCTCCTGTTGTAACACTTCCAGGAACCCGCAACAGACTTTGCATTTCTTAACCTGAACTTGTTTTCCAGGTGTTGGTTGCAATTCCTCAAGGTGGTGACTTGTTCTCAGTTGAAGAGGATTGCATCCAGTTTATTGCTATTTCCAGGTCTTTAATTTTTCTTTCAGACACCTACAAATATTCAGACTTATTATACATTGCAGCCCTTGTGGCCTAGCTCATCTGCAGCATTTTGCTAGCATCAGCCAAATTTCTCTTGCACACACCACTGGCTGATGAGTACGGTCTGACGGTGTGAAACTTAAAGTGCATAACTAGTGGAAGTTTGGGAGCAATTAAAATTTAATCAGAACTAAGTTCACTTTCTGGCATTGTAGGCTGTCTCTAGCTTCTAAATCGCCAACATACACTACCCACCCACCCTACCCCCAACAATCAAGGGGAAGAAAGGAAGAAAAGCAACAGATTCCGAGGCAGCGTTTCCCATAAAAACCACCCACCGTATTAGGAACGTATGTAGCCTTTCTTCCTGGCACACCATTTGTGTTTCACGTTGCTCACGCCTGATTTCAATACATATCCAAGAGCCAGATGTTTATTTATGGAAAGACTTGTTTGCAGGGCTCTGGCAACGTAAGGGGCATTCAAATGAATGTGAATGATTTGCTTTGACACGGAGTCAGTTCAGCCTGTGCAAAGAGCTGTGGGAACAGGGATGTAAGCAACTAGTTGACTACCCGATAGAGAGAGGCAGCAAGGGGGGAGCGGGAGCCGGGGCTGGGGGAGCCAGCTAAAAAGCCAGCTCCCCCCACCACTATCTCCGCGGGGCGCAGGGGAGGTAGAGGCGCAGTGGGGAAGCGGCACGAGCGGGGACTGAAGCCGGCCCTGCTAGCGCCGGTCTGAGCGCTGTGCCTTCCCCTTTGAAACGCAGCAAGAGCTGCGCGGGGGGCTCACTACATTTCAGAGTGCGAGGCGGAACCCGAGGCGAGCAGGGACTGCTTGAGACCCCGCTGCTCTTCTGCCTTTTAAATGTCCTACGAGCCATGGGCGGCTCTTACTGCATTTCAAAGGCGCAGCAGGAAGAGCGAGCGCCCCGCCTCCCCCTTATCGACGAATCGAGTCGCTGATGGAAATTCCATCGACGACTCGATTAGCTGAGTCGTCAAAATTTAACATCCCTGTGTGGGAACACACTTAATTCGGTGTAAGAGTAGGGATGCAAAATCAATTAACCAGTTAACCTAGCATTTAACCAGCTAACCAACGAAGCAGGCTTTAGGGCTGCTGCCACCACCACGGCTGCCTGCACTCCTACAGAGGCTGAGCTGGGGACCTAGCAGAAGTTCATGGTCAGGAACCATTGCGGTAAGCTAGTCACGTGACCAGCGGGGGATCAGGGAAGATACAACATGGGACTAGCGTGACTCTGGATCAGGTAGGAAGAGAAGAGCGAGGGGGGAGGTGGCTGTGGGAGTTAGAGGAACAGCTGCCCTGAACTCCCAGCAGCGGCTGTGGGAGAGCCCTGCATTTTAAGCATTCAGGCCCGACACACTGCTATCCTGCAGCTTGTGTAGCTGTTTATGCCAGTGCAAAGCAGCACAGAGCCCCTGTAAAATGCTGCCGGTAAGAAAAGTGGTGGAAATGACTGCAGGCGGTGCCGGGGCAAAGAAAATCAATGCCTTAGCATATTGCTTTGCGATTATATATTTGTAGTCAAGAAGGGACCCTCTGAGCAGCTGGAAAACACCCTGCCCTCCCCCCCCCCCAGATTTCATTTGTTATGATCACTGACACCATCTTCCCTTTGCAGAGCATCAAAGGACGCGCCCCACTGAAATGCAGCCACCTCTGATGCTGAATAAGGCAGCAGTTTCATAACACACGTCAGCACTAACCAACAGCCGGGGGGAGGAAATTAATACCGGTTCTAAAAGACCCTGTAGGGGGAATGTAGGCAGGCAAAGTGTCATTCCACTCCCGACATCGATGTGCTACGACTGTTAGCAAGACGAGATGCCTTTTGATTATGCAGATTCATAGTTTTCAAGCCCCGAAGGGAGCATTAGATATCTAGTCTGAGAGGGGCCGGAGAACCTCACCAGTTAGTCTGGTGTTGCGCTTAGTCACTGGTGTCTATTACTGAGACACACTTCTCACAGCATGGCTCCTGATTTTTGGAAGGAAAGCACTGCGGAGAGGAAAGTGCTCAAAGGAGGATGAATATTTACCACTGCTACACTACACAGGTGCTAACTCTGAGGTTTAGCTATCGCCACCATATTTATGAACATTGGAACATAAATGCTCATCTTACCGAGCATGCATAGGAAGGGAACGGAAAGTTAGGTACACACTAGTAAAACGTATCTTTTTGTAAACACAGGAATATTCAATTACTTTTCCCAGGCAAAATGAATTTACTTCTAGACTTTGGACAGGGAATGCATTGAGTGTCATGGCAACTGATGAAGAATAATACGCGTTCTACTGATTTTTCAAACAACTGAGACAATGGGTTGTGGTATTTAAGGTACAAGTGCAGCATTTACGTTGCTCTTTGCTGGGATGCTGGCAGGTGAGCAGAGTTCGATTTCAGGGTTTAGTGAGGTGCTACAGTAGCACTTCCCAGTCCTTCCTGTCAGCTGCATCCGACCCAGGCCCCTGGCTGCCCCAGCTAACACCCATCACCTCCACCAGGTGTGAATGCTTTAACCCTTGCTGGAGCTGGACGTGCATCTATCAGGGAGTTCAAAGCTAACAATGCAATGTGTTTTGGTTGACTCTCATAATGTGACATGCTGCACGGCCCTTTCTCCCAGAAGTTTTCATGTATGTCTGGAAGGAAAACAGAAGAATTCCGTACAGTTAAAGCAAAAGAGAATTCCTCAGAGCTAATGGTATTTTACAGCCACCTGTCTGGGGAGCTTGGAGATTATAACCATTTAACCGCACCTCCTCAATACCGCTTAGCTACTGTTACCACTTCCTGGTACCGCGCAGTCCAGAGTACCCCTGCTCCCGTCCCGAATCCACATCCGCGGTATGAACTGAAAAGAGGGTTATATCACCCTGATTGGGAATTCCATCATATTGCAAACACTTGGCCTCTTGCTGTGGACAAAATGAAGTTTGCTCACACCCGAATCCGCTCCAAGCAAGGCTAAAGTCAAACAGAACGGGAAGCTGAAGGAAAAGCCCATGCACTGAAGTGATTTCACTGACGTAGGCTGAAAATTCTCCGCTTATTTCTCTTCTCTCTACTCCTGACAGACATGCTGCAGCGTATTGTAATGTTCACCCTGGGTAAGGCTTGCATTCAGCTGCCCTCTTCATTTTAAGCAAAGCAAGTGCTTCACCCCCTTCCTCTGTAGAGCTGAAACCCTGGCACTACTTTATTTTCCCTTCAATAACGCTCCTCCCAGCTTTTCGGAACAGCAGCGCACATACATTGGGAATACTGCCTGCCAACAGGAACAGAAACATAAAACAAGTGTCAGGCTGAGTACAGACTCAGGACAAGCCTAGTCTTACTCAGCGCTTCCACCAAAAATACCCTTGGTTCCCCTTTATCTCCAACTGCGGCTGTAGCAAGAAAAACCGCTTGTCCCTTAAAAAGCTGCCCTCGATAATCTACCAAAGAGACCATCAGCTAGCCAGTTAGTAACATCACCTTCCCTAAACAGCTCTGCTCTGCTGTTGATGTTCCTAAGGCCAGACCTGGAGGGTTGGGTTAAGGTACGCAACTCCAGTTACATAAAATATGTAGCTGATGTCAGCTGACCGTAAGCTGAGGTTGGTGCTGTCTTCACAGAGGGAAGCCAATGGGAGCAAATGCTCCTGTCAGTGTCTCTTTGGCGCCAACCGGAACCACCCTTGGTATTTGATTTAGTGGGTCTTAACTAGACCCGCTAAATTGAACACCAGAAGATTGATCTCCAGTGCGGCAAGTGAAGTCCTTGGGAGATCCCCCTTTCCCTTTCTTTCCTCATCCCTTCCTCTCTAATGTGTTACCAAACTCCGGAGAGGTCTCCTGAAGTCACTACACAGTTAGTTGAGATGTCTTCGCTCTGCCGACCTGATTCTGACCTCTTGTCTCTGATCCCCCTCCCAGCCACGTGACAGCATGTAGAGTGCCCATTCAGACCACATCTCCACTGGCCTGAAAAAACACCATATAAAAAGTCCATGTGCCTTGACTTGAATTACAGGAACTGGTGTTAGATGTACAACCCACTGCACAGAAAAATAAACTTACACTCTGCCTCCTCCTCTTCTGTGTTAGCTACCAAAGGGCGGAGATGCAATAACAGGTCTCCCACCATGAGGATACAAGGAGCACAGGAAGTCAGACATCTCAAACCTGCTTCCCAACTGCAGTGTGGGCTTTCCCGCCCATGGTAATGCTATGAAAATCAGAGAACAAAGGGATAATCAAAGCATGAGAGGTGGCTGGGTGTTTTGCAGTCCCCACTGGGGGCCTGGCAGAGGGGCACTGCCCTCTTGCTACCTTATTTCAGAGTTTGCCAAGAGGGCCGGGCCTTCAGAAGCCTGCCCTCATGAAAGCCACGGAGAGGCAAAGCCTGAAGTAATGACCCTCGAGCAGCAGGCGCAATGGTGAGCGCTCACAACAAGGTGATTCAAGTGTGGTTGCAGATATGAAAAGCTACTTGTCATTTCTGCCTCATTTGCATTAGGAATCAGGAGGACACGAACACCTGAGAAAGTGGAAGGTCAGGCTCGGAGATCAACTTAGATCATTATGATTCTAGGATGCATTAACAGATGTGTTGTGAGCAAGACACGAGAAGTCATTCTTGTGCTCTGCTTTGCGCTGATTAGGCCTCAATTGGAGTATTGTGTCCAGTTCTGGGCACCACATTTCAAGAAAGATGTGGAGAAATTGGAGAAGGTCCAGAGATGAGCAACAAGAATGATTAAAGGTCTAGAGAACATGACCTATGAAGGAAGACTGAAAGAATTGGGCTTGTTTAGTTTAGAAAAGAGAAGATTGACAGGGAACATGATAGTGGTTTTCAGGTATCTAAAAGGATGTCACAAGGAGGAGGGAGAAAAATTGTTCTTCCTGGCCTCTGAGGATAGAACAAGAAGCAATGGGCTTAAATTGCAGCAAGGGAGGTTCAGGTTGGACATCAGGAAAAAGTTCCTAACTGTCAGGGTGGTTAAACACTATAATAAATTGCCCAGGGAGGTTGTGGAATCTCCATCTCTGGAGATATTTAAGAGTAGATTAGATAAATGTCTACCAGGGATGGTCTAGATAGTATTGGGTCCTGCCATGAGGGCAGGGGACTGGACTCGATGACCTCTCGAGGTCCCTTCCAGTCCTAGTATTCTATGATTCTATGATTATTATGGCTCATTCTATTAACGTAGTGCTGACGAGCCTTAGCCCTGGGCCCAGAACCTATTTTGCTAGGCACCACGCAAACACAGACCAAAAAAGATGAAGTCTGCCCCAAGAAGCTTGCGATCTAGACAAGAGAGAAGAGCTGGATACAGACAGTAGGTTCTTCAGAGTAAGAGCACGAGCGTGTGCGTGCACAGTTGTGTCTAGCACGATGGGGCCCTGATCACAATTGAGCCACTAACCCTAGAACAATACAGATCAGACAGGGAATGGCTTATGCATCTGCCTCACCCTGCACAATGCCTTCTCTCAAACTCAGGGTCAGCTCCCATTGACTTCACCACTGAAGGGGTGTTCCCCATCGTGCAAGAGGGGACTCCATGTAAGACGCATACGGGGGTGTGAGCACTGAGTCACTCTTCTCCATTCCGGATGGACCAAAGTGCCATTTTTCTGTGATAATACACCCCAACAGGTGGTGCAAAAATCCCAATCTCATTCCTGTGTGTGGAGAAATGGCGATGGTGCCCAATAAATACAACAAAGGCATTACATGTCCTATTTCACTGTAATGTGTGCGAAACAGAGCACACCTTTCTACAAACTGTCTCTCTGTTTTAGAAACGGCCGCCTACTCAACTGATTGTGCTGTGTCAGCAACAAGAGGCCAGGCAAGATGATTAGATCCCCCCAACCCCGAGCTTGTAAAGTTTCAATAAGAACATTTCCCATTACCTAGAGTAAGTATGCCAAATAAATAACCAGAAGGTTATAGGGTGCCATAATTGAAAATCACTTACCAAGGAACTTGGATGTACTCATGACAGCATGAAATGACTAATCATATACCCAGACCAACAAAACAAAATAATAAAATCTGGTCTCAACATGACAGAGAACAGCCTTTAGCTTGTGCCATTTTTTTTCCTTTTGTTTTCAACACGAGACCTTTTACTTATAACACAAAAGTATCTGTAAATGGTTTGATGTGTGGTGTGGAGAAACTTGAACAGACTTAAATCATACCAGCACTACAAATGACGGTGGGTGATGTTACTTATAATTTCTTTGGCGTTCTGTCATGCCGTTGGCTGTCTGACAAGCTATACGCTCCCACTCACCACTAATTATGCCCACTTTCATCTAGTCGTAAGGGTAAACTGCACATCCAAGAGAGTTCTCTTGACAACACTGTAGATAAATGTCCCCTCTTTAATAAACTGCTGACTAGGTCACAAGGAAACTGACATTAGTGATGACTATTCTTGTATTCCTGTTTGCACTGTTGATGCAGGTGTGTTTGCCCCAGGATTTCGAATGAGAAATTGGGGGAAGTAATATCTTTTACTGGTCCAACTTCTGGCGCTGACAGAGCCAAGCTTTTGAAACAAAGATATTCTTCTTCAGGGCAGGAAAAATATTCAGTCTCACAACTAAATACAAGGTGAAATAGATAGTTCAGCATAGGGAGCCAACATATTTTCCAAGACATAATTGAAGATGAAGTGGGCATAACAATGTATTTAACTATAACAATAACTCAGTTTCCAATCAAGAGGAAAACTAAACTGGTTCAGAAACATTTTTGCACATTCCCTGGCATTTTACTTGCATTTTCATAGTTTTGATCATTAAGTGTTCCTGAAAGGGGATGATTTTGCAGGATTGAGCTATGAGGCTTTTCATTCCCAGCATAGGTACTGCATGAATGGAGAAAGTTTGTGTTCGCACCTTTAAACTGCCGTCTCTCAAACCCACTTTAAAGGGACTTGTTTTAACCAGGAGCCATTCAAATTTTAGGACCCACTGGATGTGTCTACACTGCAGTAAAACACCATGTCAAATGACTCAGTCTAACCAGACTGAGAATGGGAGGCCGTACAATTGAAATGTAGATACTGGAGGATGACACTCAAAAATGACTGTGAGAACAGTTTTGTGATGCAAACACTTCCATGTCACTAAAGATCTGTAACCAACGTATTTCACATGTGCCTCTGAAAAGCATCATGACTTTCAGTCACCTAATACAGTCTGGCATTGGATTCAGATTAGCGACCTAGAGATAACTGGGTACTAGAGCAAGCTGGAAATTTTTCACTACTTTTATTTTCCCCCCAAAACAATGTCATCTTTGTTGAAATAAAAACATTTATTTTAAAGAGTGTAAATTACAATGGATTTTCTGGCGAGGAAAAATATTTCAAAATGAAAAAAAAACACCCCTCATTGGAGAACATTTTCATTTTTGAAATTCCAAAATTTTCTTTTCAAGTTTCACTTTATGGCATTTTTTCATTATTTTGTATTTTTTTTTTTCATTATTTCTTAATATTATCTGTAGCAAAGTGTCAAGCTGTTTAAGAGCAGACACTGGATCTAGAAAACAAGATAATGTCTCATCGAGTAGTGAGTAGCAGCTGTCCTTAATGACTTCAAAAGTAAAAGAAATCATCAAATAAAAATGATGAATGACTTCAAATATTAAACGTGTCATTAGTACTGCATATTACAACTAGCATGGCATGATTTCCCAGAGGAAATGTCTCCCTATCAGCAAATGTGTTGTTGCATATGTAAAAGCAAGTGAAGTAGAAGTCTGAGGTCAAACTATATTAACGTTTGAACCTTAATTCAAAATCAAGAATTCACCTACAAAATTATGCTCAACACCTACTGCCCGTCAGCCATTTGCCCGTTTATTCAAAAAACACACAAAATATGTAATCCAGAAAAGGAATTAATGTAAGAACAAAACAGAAGTTTGATTAAAAATCTCATTAAAAACAGGACAAATAAAATAAAAAGGAATAAAATCAAGTAAATGAATGTGCAAGACACCTGCTTCGAATCACCTCTAAATGTCCTGCTTATAGACTATTTAAATCCACGTTATTTGTTTTCATATACTTGGGGGAAGTTACATCTTCTAACCCAAACAGGGATATTTTGTTGTGTTTCACTCACTTTCCCATTTTAAACTTTTCGAATTTGGAGCCCTCCATTGCACAAAGCAAAGCAGATGTAAATGGGATTTGGGGAGTACGCCATTTCATAGATTTCTCCCCAGGGAGACGGCGTTAATTAACAAATGATTGCAGACTCTCTCTGGGATCGGCCCTGGCACTAGTAGCTGGGGCATCAACACCAAACTGCAGGTAACCAGCCACATGAAGAGCAGTGATGTGTTCTGACGATAAGAATGGAACTTAGCCCCATAGAGACATGCTTTGTAAAACTGTCAGTAGATGACTGCCAATGGGTGCCCCAAACATGAGTCTGTACTTGGCACATCACAGTCCAACCGGCCTTTTGAGTCACCCGGGTCTGCCTTGCCAAAGAAGGGTGGGAAGGAGGTTAAATCGGCCCATTATAGTTCAATGGATTTCGCTCAGGAGGACAATGAGTATTCTGTTCTGCTTTGGGGATCCTTATTAGTTGTTGAGTGTAGTGCTGACGTCTTCCCTGGATTGAAACCCTCCATCGTGCAAGGCAGCATACCCTGTAAGCTGAGCATTGGGTAGCCACTTAGGAGAGATTCAGGCGCCACCCAGATGATTAGCAGAGTGCCCACGGCCGTCCACATGTGTTGATATTGGTGGTGCACATCCACACATGCCTCGGTGCACATAATTTATTCCACACATAGATGGACAAAAATAGAGGGAACACTGATGCAAGGTGGGTTAATGGAGGGAAGAGAGGCATTTCGCTTTTATCGATTATATTTACAAACCCATCCAGAGAATGGACTTGAGGGGTGAGGTAAACTTGCCTACAGAAAGAGTTGTGCCCGTTTAACTTAAAGTGTGACTTAAACCATGAAGGTTGTTGATCCATTGCCGTGGAGCGTTTTATGGCAGTTTAAACCAGATTTTATTTCAGTTTTAATGTGAATGGATTAGGAGCAGGTTTAAACTAAATCAAATCAGAGCACAATTGTGCGAACACCGAGTCTGTCTGGGAAACCAGGGCTGCTGGGGCTAGGAGTCTGCAAAAATCTGCTGGGTCAGAGGCTGCCAAATTATTAATGCAAAAAATAAAATCTGCTGAAAGGGGAAGGGAAGGTGCCATTTATGGCCCTGTGGAGACTGGCTGAGAGTGGGTAACGTGGGGGAGCCACCGCTGCAACACAGATCTGACATTTCTCTTCTGTGAAACATTCCATAGCAAACCAGGACCGATAGTTTCACTATCACAACTGCCGTCACCCCGACCGCACCAGTACATGCCGGTAGATGGGGATTTACCAATACAGCCACCGGACCTCTCTCCTGATGGATTCAGACAGGGAGCAGAAACCAGAAGACATTGACGTTACTCTAGCAGTATCTTCCACTGCTCCTGAGATGGGAGACCGAGGTTTCTTTGCATGTTCGTTTCCACCAAACATCTCTCTCCTCATTTTTCTTCTCCACCTTTCTCTCCATCTAACAAGAGATTGGCTCAGCCAGCCAGGACAACTATAACCTTGCAATGGCCCCCTTCTTGCAGCCGGTTACTACATCTTGTAATGGCTGACTGGAAACTTGTGTCTCTCTGGAATCCATCTCTTCCCCAGCCATTAGACCAGTGACCCACAGGATAGCTCGTCACCTCTAATGCAACCTCCTACATTCAGCGCCACTTTCCTGCTGCTCTGCAATTCCTTCCGTTCACTGGTTCTCCCAGGGATCTGGGGCCCCACAAGCAGGTTTCAGGGGGTCGGCCAAGCATTAGACTCACTGGGACTCGGGGCAGAACACCAAAGCTCCACTTGTAGGGGTTGAAGCCTGGGGCTCTGAGACCCACCTCTCGGGGCTGAAGCCTAAGAAACAGGGCTGGCCCACAACATTTTGGCACCTGAGGCGAGGAGCTCAAATGACGCCCCCATGACCCCTTTTCTCCTGCCTGCCTGTTATGTCTCTTGTGCCCTCCTCCCTCCGGCACAGCACTCCACCAACTCTGTGCATCTAGAGCAGAGAGAATACATATGCACCAACAGCAGACACAATTTTCTACACTCTGGGTCCTAGTGGCGCCCCCACACACACAGTCTGGCATCTGAAGCGGCCACCTCAGTTTGCCTCATGGTAAGGCCAGCCCTGCTAAGAGATGTAGCGTTGTGAGCGGGGAAGGGGAGCGGAAGTCTTGGCCCTCTGGCAATTGCTGTGCTTGCTACCCCCAAATGCCATCCCTGGCTTGTATAGGCAGAACAAAGCATTTGCTGTAGCACAGGCAGGCCCTGGAGTTTTACAACATATGGGTGGTGGTGGTGGGGAGCTCAGAAAGAAGAAGGCCGAGAACCCTGTTCAGTGGCTTCCTTGCTTTTCCTCGTGTCCAAACGTCTCTTCTCTACACTGTTCCAGTCACACCTCTATTTCCGCCCAGCCCAGCCCCTTTCCCGTGCATCACGAAATTCCCTTCTCCCTTTCTCAACCCCTCCTTCACACCCATTTCTAGCGCCCTGCAAACCCATGGCTGTGCACTGCATCCCCGGCGGGGCGGGGGCCGGGTCTGCATCCGCGGGTGTGGCTATCCCCGGCGCCTTCTGGAGGGATGGGTGCACAAGTTTTGGATCTAGAACCCTGCAGATTTACATCCAGGGGTATCCACACGCACAGATGTGGACATCTGCCTATGGGCCGCTGATGCAGCTGAAGCTGCGGGTACCGAGTTCGTATCTGTGCAGCGCTCTTGCCCTATTTTTCCCTCGCCATTTCTTTCCCAGTGCGTACGCCCCCAATCAGTTGCCAACTGTCGCTTTTCTTCCATCTCATCTCTTCTCATCCTGAATGGTTTTTGTCCAAATGAGAGGGGACACACTCAGGGCAGAGGCTATTCTTTTTAACACTCACGGCCACACGTGCATGGCAGGCTACCGAGAACTGTCTCCTTACCCATTACTGTTAGGGTAGCGTACTAAGGCGCTGCAAAGTCTACTCTTGGGAGAAAAAAGCCTTGTTTCAGTACGACAGATTTTAATTTCTGCCCAAGCCCGGTGATTCCGGGACATTCCAGATGCCATGTCATGACAGTTCCTGCTAGTTTACCTGGGACACCGATAGGATCACAACCCAGTCAGTTCTACAGCAAACACACACACTAATAAGGGATACACTGGGTTTTAAAGTGAAACTGCAGTCCAGCCCTAATAACATCTGAACCCTTTCTCCTAGCTGTTTGATGCAAAGACAGTTCTGAAACTGAAGACACATTTTAGAATATTCCTTCAGGGAGAATGCCAACATCCTTCCTTCTTTATTTGATTTATAAGCATGTCTATAATGCACATTGACACTGCATGTGTATCTTACTTACATCATCTGCCGTGGAAACCATTATCTTGCGTGTTCTTTTTTTCTGTGTAATTACATGAATGCATTGGAATTTTACTCTGTTAGCAGATTATTTTGTTGTAACTTGTTAACTGTTCTCACCGTAACGTTAAATGATTCCGTGAACACTTAAAAACACTTTATGGGTATCATTTGAAATGGTCAAGAAACAGCACTGCTGAAAACCAAGGTGTTGTTCATATGCTCAAAACAGCTATTTAAGACCACGCTTAATGAGAGACATTCTTTACCTACAATCTTTGCTAAGTGCTTGCTGTTTGCTACTGCCAGATTTCTTCTTTGCGAAGCCAATCCTAGATTCCTACTGTTCAGTATATTTAAAGTGGTGTCGACACAGTCTTAAAATAGTTCTGTTTTCTCACTTTCATTTTTGGTATGGCTTCTTGATTTCAAGCTTGCTTCCTCACTGAAAAAGTAAACTGCAAGTGATCAAGTCACCCATCAAAAAGGTGCATTAACTTCACCCCTTTTTTCCCCTTAAACTTGTCCTGTGCAATAGAATCCAGATTGCACAGTCATTGTGACACCATATTAGCAAAATGTCCCTTTTCCTTAGCAACTGTCATGGAGTCTGGAAATCCATAATCATAGAGGTTGATAGAGAAGACCCATAAAATATAAATGCGCTTGCTACACTTCAGTGATAGGTAGGAATTGCTGCAAGAGGCTCTCATGAACTTAGAAACTACATGTGTGTTTTATTCTCAAATCAAAACGTACGTATTTTCAAATGACCTGATAATGCTCATTCTCGGGTATTCCTAAAATGCCACATTATTATTTACTCAGTTATGCTAGTGTTCTGCCACATGTCTGTTGCTGTGTGTGTGTGTGTACACACGCGCATACACATATACACACACACACACGTATATACATTTTAGAATATTCCTTCAGGGAGAATGCTAACGTCCTTCCTTATTTATTTGATTTATAAGCATGTCTATAATGCACATTGACACCGCATGTGTATCTTACTTACATCATCTGCCATGGAATCCATTATCTTGCGTGTTCTTTGATTCTGTGCGCGCGCGTGCACACACACATACACACACACACAATGGAATTCTGATTGCAAACCCAAGGTATGAACCTGCTTCTCTCCATAAGGACACAGTTTGACCATTTTTCTCCATAAAAACTGGGTGCCACCCTGTCAGGGATCCCTTGGTACAAAGAAGCAAACACCACAATCAGTTTGGGATCATGTATTTTTGGGACTCTGGTCCCCTTAGTCTATAAATCTCTCAAGCATATTTTTATAGGAGAAACACTCACTATTTTCTCATTCTCCCCTCCTCTAGGGGAACCAATCTGTTCTGTTCATAGGATATGTTTGCCTGTATTCGTGTATAAACTCTGTTACCCATGGCTCTACCCCTGGAGAAAGAGCGGGGTCTCCATTAGCAGCCAGCTATAGAGAGACCCTTATGTTCTCCCTCTGCCACAACTAGGCACCAGACAGCAGAATGCTCTCTATAAAGCAGAAGAATCCCAACCACACTCAACCGTCAACGATCACACAGTAGAGTCTTGACCAAAACTCATCCCCCCCCCCTAGTTTGGGGTTTTGGTTCATTCTGCAGCTGTAGCAACACTGCACAGAACCTGTAGACAGAACTGACCCCTCAGTTCTCCACACCCCTTACCCCATATAGCCTCTTACGTTGGGATACTCCAATGAGTTCTCCGTGCAGAACTTCCTCCCATTATTTCGTCGGTCGTACCCCCAGGAACTCCGCAACTAAAACGCGCACTCCGACACAACTACATGCATAGAATCATCACCTTTACCTTCAACAGCCAGCAGCCGTGTCAAGCAACATCCCTGTTCTTCAAATGCAGCCTTCCCACTGGTTTTCCAGGCCATACAACTACATGGCTAATCTGAAGGTACTCATAAGACATCTCCGAGCTAGAGAATCTCGCGTGTCTTCTGAGTAAATATAATCCTTATCAAGCCCAATCAATGGCCCTGGCCAAAATGACAAGAGGCACATAGAATGGAACTGTCAGGAATCAGCCTTGGCAGCCAAGCCCTGGACTAATTAGCACCACCTCCCAGACTCACAGCTGGCTTGCAGAAGAATTGCCTGATGGGCCAGGCCACCCAACTGGATGGAAGAACCTACCTACATACTGCGTTCAGCAGAACATTAGACCCATTGATGCTCATCACTTATGCCTATAGCTGGCATTGCTCCTGCGCCCGTCTTGTCAACCCCGCTCCCTGTATTGGTTCCTGACTCCAGTTTTGGCCCTTGGCGCTAACTCCGGGTTCCTGACTCTTGATGGGACCTGTAGGCCTAGCTGCCCACTGCTCTGACCGTTACTCTGGCCTCCACTGCTCCAACCATTAGGCATGACACCCCACAACTTGGTTTGTGGCAGGAAGCAGGTAGCCGCTTTAACTATGGAGCCATGACCAAGATTCCATTATGACGAGCAACCTGTTTGTCCTCACTGAATACACATTTAGTACGGGTGCAGGTTTTCAAAGAGCCTACGGCCGTTAGGCCCTCTCCTCCCACAAGGCACTCTGCCCCTGCACCTATTCTGCCAAACTACTCGCATTTCCCTCTGCTCAACGAGAGATGAAGAGAGGAGTGAAAACCCCAACAGCCTCAGCTCGAAAAGGGAACATTTCAGAGGCAGCAGCCTCCCCGGTGCCCAACTGAATCTCTCCTCTGAAATCACATTTCGATTTGATTCAAGACAAACACCAGCTGCCTGGCTTTAAAGCGCTGTTTGCTCACAGATGAAAAGTGAAATCACATGGGAAGGCTCCTGGAGAAGCCACCTAACGAGCGCGTTTTCTGTCTCGATGCAGCAGAGTAGCAGATGACAGCAGGCACCAGACACTTGCGCTTAAGACGTTTTCTTGCAAAGGCACCCGGGAAGTTGATTTGCATAACTCTTCGGTGTATGATCACATCATGGCTAAAGCTGATGAGCTCCAATTAGAACACATTAAACCAGCTCATCAGCCATTAAGAGACATCGAAACGGGACGGAGCACGGAAAGACAGATGGACTAGGTTAATGAGGGCCACTGCACTTTATTAACATCTTTGACATCTTGTCAATGAGGCTTGATACTCACTAACCGGTGGCCCAGCTGGCCTGACCTCAGCACATGACAATTCTGAGTCTTTATTCACTGATTTTGCTACTATTTATACTAGGGAGTCATTAGTTCATTAAGGCTACTGGGCCAAATGTATCTTGGACTCCAATGCAATTAGCTGAGGTATGAATTTATTAGAACAGGACTAGGGCCTGCCCAGCTTTCACCCCTACGGCCCACTCCCCTCCTTCCCCAGATATACATTTGCACACATCCCTGTCTGGGGGGAAGGGGGCGAGCTTGCAAATCGGTGGCAACCGAGGTCGGCTGCGGCTGAAGCGTGGCCTGGAGCATCAGCTACTGGATCTGGAGCTCCAACTGCACTTTGTTCAGAATCATGGACAACCTGTGTCCCCGAGGTGCCCACAACCCTGAGGTTCCACTTTCGCACTCTTCTGCCCAGAAATGGACATCTGGCTCCACTCTGCCACTGACGTTCTAAGCCCCAAACTGTCTAGATTCTGCTTTTAAAAAATCTACACTGTTTCTCACATTCATGCTATGATCCCTCCATTTGTTCATGCCCAAGACAGCACATGGCCTTCACTGAGACCAAAGATAAAGCAGCTGTATAAAGCTATCAACAGAGGAGGATCCTACATTAATTAAAGCCAGCCAGAATCAATGGCTAGCCCAAGAAATACTGGCCAATGGGTTGTTAACATATTTGTGACTGCTAGGTACTGGCCCAAAGGGTCTGTTAATGAGGTTCCATGTCACGGTGAAATGTTTACGGGGTGTCGATGGCGTACAAAGAACAATACAGAGATAGCGCATGGAAATGGGTTCTTTCCCTTTTCTCCGAAGATACCAAAAAGCAGCCAGCTTTGCTCTGCATGAACCCAGCCCCAGAGGAGACACCTTGCTTTCCACATGGGTGAGTGAGTTCTGTGATGGAAAGACTGAGCAGAGGCTGGCGCCGTGAAAGGAGCAGCAGCAGAGGAAGGATGGGGACCGAAGCGAGGAATGAGTGACTCCCTGCCCTTTCTTTTCTCTACTCTCATCTCTGAGCTCCTTTCCTCTCCTGTAGGTCTCCAAAGGCCCTAACCCTGCCGTCTGTGCTCCAGCCTTCCTCGGGCAAAACGCCCCTTCCCTGCCAAGAGCACGTTGCCAAAGGAAGTCTTCGGCAAAGACAGCAGGGTGAAGCCCGGGCCTTTTCCCGAGCAAGAGGAAGATGGGGTGTGCGTCTGGGGCTCACAGAGGGAAGCAGCAGAGAGCCTGCCCTAAGCCTGGGAGGGCACCCCAGGACAGGAGGAGCACTGGGCCAGAGAGGGATCTCCCGGGAAGGACAAACCGGAGGGATTGTGTGGCTCTGTGGGGCAGAAGAGGACATCGCAGGGGTTTGTTGGGGAATATTTACTGGTGCCAAAGATGACCAGGAGCACCTAGGACTCCTGCGCTCCCTGTATTAGTCGGATGTGAGTGTTCACTTAGGGCAAGGGGGTAAAACAGGGGCCCTGGGGGTGGCAGGGCCATTCCCTGCTGCATTCCTGCGCACGCCTTCTCTTGGCCGGAGCTGCCTGCCAAGCAGACTCCATCTTGGCTACGAGGGCTCTAACGTTACAGCGGGGCACACAGCAACTAGTCTCCTGAACCTTTCGCAATCTGCAGCGCTGCCGGAACGCAGGCCCTTGTGAGAGCGGTCAGGAGGGAACCCAAGGGAGCTACCCCCTCACGGGCATACCTAATACTGAACACGAGCCAGGCTGCCCAAAGCAGGCCCTTACACGCCTACCAACAGTGCTTGCACAGACATTCAAGGGGATCTTTTAAATGAACAACAAAAAGCCCTTCTTTGTTACAGTGTTAACAACGTACGTCAACACCCGTGTCACTGGGCACCTCTACCAGTAGGTGTCATCTAACATAACCGAAGTAAAACGTGTCCGATGACTAGAATGACAGAGCCAGTCTTTCCAGTAGCTTAAGTTCTGCTTGGATCACAGCAGAACCCTCCCCAACGAAGTGGTGGCTAATATTCTAAGCCGAGAACCTTTTTAAGGTCTCCAAAGGGGGTCCAAAGGAGAGCCAGGTATGCCTCTCCATGAAACTACCACAGACCTGTGCTGTTCCTTTGAGAACAGATGTGTACCATGGAAATCGTCGGGCCTGAAATTTGATCTCATGTATGATTTATGTGCCCTCTTCTTTGATTGCACAAATATGAATACAGCAGGCCTTTTCTGCAGCACGGACTCAGTTCAGAATTAATACCAGATGTCAAAATGGACCAGGTACCAGGAGGGGAAAGTTACGGTAAAAGCTCCTTTCCATTAATGGGGCCATTCATTCCAGTGGCCACTATTCCACAAGGGAGCGGGACATAAATTATGGATTTGACATCTAGTTATAGACGATTATCTTTGACATAATGAAGTTATAATGGAAGGAGTTTGCACGATGTTGGGTTATTAAGGGCCCATTTACTGTCCCAGCACCAGGTGCAGCGGTGATAGGCCATACAAATCATCTGGAAAAAATGCCAAAACGGGCTCCTTTCCTGATGAAGTACCACACATGTTTATTAATTTAGCAGCTTGTCTTCTGCCTCCCCCATCTGCTCATTTAAAACAGTTATTTGCCCTATCCATATTTCAGAAGAAAGTTTGGCCAAAAATAATTAGTCGGGGGAAGGGGGCAGCGGTGGTGATACGGTTGTTTGAGAAGAGGCTCCTGTTGTCAGGCAGACTTCTTCCACAGTGGATCCACAAAGAGATTTTTGTTTGTTTGAGTTTTTAATAGGACATTCACTTCGGATTAGTGCTGCTTGAGTGTGTGCCGTCCAGCTGTTGCCCGTGTCAGGTGGGAGACTGAAAAGTTCCACCGATGATGTCAGAGCTCAATACAGTGTAACACGAAGCGCTCTGTTGAAGAAAACCTCTGGGGTAGAAGCCCATGTGTGCTTTAAGCTTATCACATAATATTATAGCTCAAGGCAAAGAATACAATTTTGAGGGCGCTTAAAATTAGACCACATGCTAATCTCCGAGGGAGAACTCCCTTACAATGAGAAGATTAATTGGTATACATAAATACAAAAGCCTCTTTTTAAGCAGTGAGGACACTAGGAAAAAGCTTCTGTTTAAAAGCAGGAAAAAAAAACACAAAACAAAATTATTTTTTTTCTTAGTTCCATCAAAACGGTCCAGTGTAAATAGAGGGTTACACCTCTTTCCACATCTGCATGCAGGATTCAGCGTGCCTGCTCGAAAAAAATGCTCATGCTTTCTGCTGGAGAGAACGCTGTTATCTTCTAAATAAACAGCAATGCCCTGCGGTGCCCCTCTCAAATGGAAACACACATTCGAAGGAAGTGAGTGCAACAGTTCAACAGCATTAAAAAAGAGAGCGAGAAAGGCACGCAGCTAACAGTTTGTGACGATGGGTAGTTACAGGGCGCAGACTGGACTGCACTCATTAAAACACACAGCAACACTGCAGGCCTCCTGAAAAGCTTCCTACATATTTGTTTATAAAGTCCAAGTCACTAGTAATATTCATTTGCAAGGCTTATTTTTTAAAATAAAACAAAATGTCCCGGTATGGGCCAAACTCAGCCTCCCCGCATACACCTTAGTGCAGGGGCTTTCAAACTGCCGGTTGCAACCCAGCGCTGGGATGTTGGGTGCTGGGTCTCTTGTTGCAGGGGGATCAGGTGAGCAGTGGGGTGTGCTAAGGCAGCTCCCTGCCTGTCCTAGCAGTACAGTCTGTGCTGTGCCCCAGAAGCGGCCGGCAGCAGGTCCCGTTCCTAGATGGGGGGTGGGAGAGCACACAGGGTCCCACGCACTGCCCCTGTCCCGATCACTAGCTCTGCACTCCCGTTGGCTGGGAACCAGCTGCTGGCTGCTTCTGGGGCACAGCCTAGTCTGTAGTGCCAGGAGAGGCAGGAAGCTGCCTTTGCCCCCACCCTGCACCGCTGAACGGGAGCCTCTCGAGGTAAACTCCTCCTGTGCCAGCCCTGACCCCGCCCAAAGCCCGAGCCCCTCCTACACTCCAAAGCTCACACTCAGCCCCCCTTCAGCCCCCCCCCCCCACATCCCATGCTCCAATCACATTATGTTGGGTCGCAGCAGCAACGATTCTCTTCAACTGGGTCATGAGAAAAAGAAGTTTGAAACCCCCTGAGTTACTGAACCTCACTGGTTTCCATGCGGCCTTGCAAGCTGTCGCCAGAGCAGAATCTGGAGCATGCCAAGTTCTTATGAGATGATGATATGGTGGAATAGGAATGGTTAGGCCTCCACCTGCCCCCTGTGCCCAGGAAAATAACATAGGGGAAGAGGAGGCAGTCAGCAATCTGTGGCCATAGATAACTAAAAGGAGGCAGGAGGAAAGGTAAAGGAAGGGACCTGGAGAGAAACAAAAAGGACAGCCCACAGAGCCTGCATTCAAGGTCATCATCTGAACCTTGGTTCATCCTCCCCCCATGCTCCACAGATCTATATGCTCCAGTATATCTTCCACTGTTGGAGAAACAGATTAAGGCTAAAAAAAGAGACCAAGAATCTGATTGGAGGTGTAAACTGGACAGCTGCCTGGAGAAATCTGACATCCCCTCTGTTTAAAGCACCGATTATTCTTTGTAAAACTGGGGCTCTTCAATCCGTGTGATGTGCAGTAATATGTTTTGAAACCATTTCAGCTCAGCTTCACCAATCCCCTGAGTCACCCATCCCCTCAGAGGCTTTACCCGAAGGAACATTTTGCAGAGTGCAACACAGCAACATAGGTTGCCTTTGTCTGCCTAGCTTTAAAGCCAGGGGTGCATTTTCTGCTTAAGATGATTCCAAAGAGGAAGTGAAATCTGCTCCCATAACGCTTTATAAATAGCTGGTGGAATTTTAGTCCAAACGCTACATTTCAGTTATTGCTTTAGACATTTATTCTGAAAAACTTCCCTAATATTAGACATTAGAGTCCTGCTTATCTCTGAACTTCTTTACCATCATCCGAAACAAGCAACTCCTTTTGGTAATGCAGGCTATAATCCTTAGTTCACAAGAGCCCAGCCAGGGCATGCAGAAAGAGTTTGATGTCACAAATTAGCGATTAAGACTTAATGCTCAGGAAGAAAGAACTAGCTGAGCGAATGAAAGAGGCATCTTAACTAGAAAAGGCTAATAACCGTCAATCAAGAACTAAAACTCCAAAGGGTAAAGGGAGTTCCCCTTAGCCTTACGTGTGAGTCTTCAGTCCAAATAGATAACGTGTTCCCAACCATGCATAAAGAATAAGACTAAGCTACGACTGCTGGGACACTACATCTGAACCAATAGAGCAGTGGACTTATTTCCAGCCATCCTAGGTCTCAGGAATTAATCTGCATATGAATAAATATAAACGACCATATTAACATAGTCCTGATTGTTGTACTAAAGGTAGATGTAAAAATAATGGTTATGGGTGCTTCATTGATGAAACAAATTTAAAACCATATTTTTTTAATTAATGGGGGGTGAGGAAGGAGAAGTAGCTGTAAAGTGGATGCTGATCTAGGGCCTTATTTGTATTAAATGATTTACGGCGCCATTACTATGTTTCTATAGTATGCCGAGTGGCAACTCACAGCAATTTCCTTGTAACGTATGGTGACACTAATGTACTAGTAAACTACGGGAGTTTACACTCTATTCAGTAGTGTGAAGGGTTGGAAAAATGCATTGCAACATCAATGACATGGGTAAATATCACCAGTGATAAAATAAAAAACAAAATACAAAAAAAGACAGTTACCCATGAATCTGCCAGCTGAACGTGACTATAACCTTGGCAGCAACTGCATTCAAAACGTACCATTTATGTTTGCACACAGATGCAAAACCGGGAGGCTTTTACTGTTGCCACCCAGCTTTGCTCAGTTTTAGTGTGATTCCATTTCAAACTGCAAGGTGGACTGTCATGTGCTTTCTGCTGCAGTTAAACGCAATGGCAACCTCTACCTTGGGGTTAATGAAGTCCTGAGGTAAATGGATGAGCAGGCTGGGAAGAGAACGTCTGCACTAGGGAAGAGAAGGAAGAAGCCCCAGAGAACCAGGAACAAGAAAACAGGGAATAAGATAAGCCTGGAATACAGTAGGGATGTGAAAGTGCCAGCCTTGGCTCATCAGTTAATGCGCATTGTTACATGCAGCTCCCCCACCCTCCTGCGTGAAAACGTGTAACCACTGAAATGTTCAGCAGTTACATGTTTACTTGAATAAAGGAATTTTAACTTCCCTAGAATATAAGATGGGGTAAAGAATAAGCCGTCCACGGACAGTGTGTGGACAGAGCATGCTGCGTGCACACTGGTTCCTACGTAGGCTCCAAGCCAACCTCAAAGCATGTGATGCAACGTACAGTGAATACAATGTGATGTGTACATGGATTCACAGAACACTAGAACTGGAAGGGACCTCGAGAGGTCATCAAGTCCAGTCTCCTGCCCTCACGACAGGACCAAGCACCGTCTGGATCACCTCGACAGATGTCTATCCACCCTGCTCTTAAATATCTCCAGTGCTGGCGATTCCACAACCTCCCTAGGCAATTTATTCCAGAGTTTAACCGCCCTGACAGGACGTTTTTCCCTAATGTCCAACCTAAGTCTCCCTTGCTGTCCATAAAGGAAGAGATTTGCTGTGCACTTTTGGCTAAGTGGTATGCTCTGTACCCGCCCCCCTATGGTTGAATCTGCCCAACTCACTGTAGCTTTGCTCTCTGCCAAATAAAGGAACTGGAGTGACAAGACTGGAGTCAGACCGAATTCCTGGGGAAGTGTGCAGAAGAGGACGTGGGAGAATTCCAACGGGTGCGATTGGGGGCAGAACCACAGCCTCTTCTGCTTGGGGGGATGAGACTCTCTCCTCTGCCTCGTTTCCTAGAGTGTGCACATCCCCTGGATTTCTGACCCCCTCCCAATAACAGAGGGGCCCACCATGAGGGATACCCCCCCCCAACAAATCCCAGAAACGTTAATCACCTCTGCAGCCAGAGTTACTGGGCAGTTACAGAAGAAGTGCCACACAAGTAAATAATGTACTATCGCCCTTTGGGCGGAGACGGCTGGAAAATTGGTTTTGCTGGGGCTGAGAACAGGCCACGCCAGGTAGACACGATGGCGCCATGTGATGGGTATGGGCCACTTCCTCCTTTCGTCACATCAAGACATGGATGTGTCACTCTGCACCCAGCCTCTGGATGAGCTATGTCCCCCAGAAAGCCCGTTGCAGTGGGCTGATAAGCCTGGGGCAGTTGCATCAATGGCTCAGCCCACGACAACACCAACTCTGGCTGCTGCTAACCCAGTCCCCCTTGATCTTCTGCAGAGAGCTATGGTGCCGATTGAAGTGGAGCGGTGCTAGGTAACATCAGACACAGCTCTGAGAGGCTGGGAGTGTGAGTCGCCCAACCTGAGACATCATCTGCCTGGCTGGAGTCCCCTCTTCAAACAGGTCACACAGCTGCCAAAAAGACTCTGAGAGCACTGAAAGGCTACAGCCACTGTTCGGAGGCAATGGAGAAACAGCTGAAAAGACTCTGCAGACAAAAGGACAATGCTGCTGGGGACGTGACGGGGTATGAAGCTTTCTGGGGTTTGGGATTCTCAGCCCCACCTTTTTGGAAGCACACTCCACTTTCTTTCATGAGAAAGATCAGCTTTGGCGAGAGACGGAGATCGGGCCACGGACTCTCCTGTGCCAGTTGTTAGGAATGCAACTGCATTCGCCGGTCAGTGAAAACGATGAACCTGCTTCCATACAGACTCAGCCCCGTGTCCGTGACCTTTACAGCTGCACGGCATTAGCAGGCACTCACATTCACAGTGAAAGGCAGCGCACGCTTTCCACTTGGAGCGGGGATCAGGACCCAATGATATGAATGGCAAAAATCCCATGGACATCATTAGGGCCAGCGCTGCACACACAGTATGCATGGATTCAGGCTGCATAGGTCAGGGTAACTTTGGGGAGCAGAGAAGGCTTCAGTGCCCATGCACACAGAGACTCCTCAAGTTCCAGATATGTGTGTGGGGGGTGGGGGGGAGCAGCAATTGATGGGTAAAGTGATAGAAGCCATAGAAAGTCAATTCAGATCTACTTCCTCGCGCCAGGAGCACTGATGGGTCTACTCACATGGTAAGACACCAATCCACTGGTGTACCGAGACCAGAATCTGCGCCCTGACTTTACGGAGCTCCCTCAGGCACCGATAACTTCAGGGCGCCTCACAGGCCCAGGGGTCCTCCCCATGCAACATTAGTTGCAGAATCACAGCCTTAGAGTGTGAGGTTCTGGGGACAGAAAACGCTGCTGCACACCAACACACAAGAACGATCCACTGTGCGAAGGAGACACCCAGCGGGATAGCAGGAACCCTGCAGAGTCACAGCATTCCCCCGCCAATTGTGTCTTTCTGCTGAGCCTGCCCTTCGCATGCCTTGCAGACCCCTGGATGCTAGTGAGTGCCGGGGCTAAGGCAACTGAACAGGCCCTAGCCACATGCTGTCACGTGGCAGTGTACTTGACCGCACAATGACATGCTGCACTGAGGAACACGCATGGGGAATGCCACACTTTGTATAGGTATGGAGCAGGAGGAGGGCAGGCATTCCCATGCTGGATCAGACCCCCCAGGTCCATCCCGGGCCATGCCTGGTCTCAAGCACTGATCAATCCAAAAAGCTGCTAGGCGTACCGCAGTCGGTAGCTGTGGAATAAGCAGCCCAAAAGAGAATTCATTCCCATATATTTCTTAGCTGCTCAAATGTATTTATTTAAAGGGGTCCCTAAACAATTTTCTAGGTGGCAATTATTGAGTCCTTGGCTTCTTCTTTCACCTACAACAGTTCTGAAAAATTGATCATCATCACTAGCTCCCAGTCCCTGGCCAAATGTTACTCTCCCCCCAACCCCTATGTACCACCCTACTTTTAAAATAAATATCCCCAGGGCAGAGCAAGGGATAGCTCCATGTCCATCTTTGGTTTTAACGTGTAGATCTTCCTACGATGCAGCCACAAACAGTTGACTCGGTATCTTCGAGCTGTCATAACTGAGGACATGCGGCCCGAGTAAAACAAGCATGGAAAAGATCTAAGAACGCTGTAAGCAATCAGAGTACCTCTTGTAGTGGCTAATCTGCTTCCCAAAGTCAAAGCCAAAACCACACTGTACTCTGCAGGACAGAAGGGGATAGGGGGAGAACTCTCCGAAGCAAGCTGTGCAATGGAGCCCGGCACTAATGGTGCAGCCTCACCACCCTTGAATAGTTGGAGTTCCATGAGCTCCTCCCATTCCTTTACTACCGCTGCCTGCATCAGAGTGAAGAGAGTCACCACCAAAATCAGCTGTGCAGCAGGATCAGAGAGGAGGTACTCCAACCGATATGTTATTTAGGAGAAATAATGGTCTAAGCCGAATCTATTGCGGGTGTAACACTATTTAAGTCAATGGAATTAATTTGCCTCTGTGAGTGCCCTTCGGTGGCATACCGTAACTCTCTTCTTGGAGACTCTTCTGCATATACAAATAAAACACATTCATGCCTATGGCTACGGGACCGTGCACAGGGACACAGACTATGTCACCGACTCACCCTTCGAAGGCGGTCTCTCTGGGTCCGAATCCAGATGGATTGGTGGAGCGATGTAGGAAACCTGCCCGTGGTGTGCCTGCCCTGTGGAGAAATCAAGGCTTTCAGTGTTTCCTGTTTCACATTCAGATCTGTAAGGGGTTTCACTAGACACACACATCACATCGCACGCTTAAAACAGGACTAACAACAGGTTCAAACACATTCTACTTCATCAAGTATTTTTCTTGCACATAGAAATGAATGAAGATGATGAACCTTTTGGAGGACTTGTGTCCTGTCAATATGTATATCAAAATGCTTTTGCTTCCTCCAAACAGACCTTATTGCATGTTTAAATCTAGCAATATCTCCCATTGCCATACTTAGTGAATGGTTCCACATGCTTGCTCATCATCACGTTTCTCCTGGGATCCAATATGAACTGGTTTAGAAAAGGCTAATCGCAGGTTCATAATGAATTTTGCATTGTGCTTGGTTATGGGGCCTCCTATCCAGTTTCCGTTGCGCGGATTCTCTGTGTTTCAAACTTGAGGGGGAGGGAGATCATTCAGTCTTGTTAATCTGACTCCAGCAGTTCTAGCTTCCAGCAATATTTACATTTGTTGCCTACAAGAGCTTTTAGGCCTGGTATACAACAGAGTGGAAGGTTGACTTAAGATACACAACTCCAGCTACATTAATTGCATAGCTGGAGTCGATGTATCTTAAATCACCATCCACGCAACAGGAGGTCGACAGGAGCAAACGCTCCCATCTGCTTCCCTTACTCCTCTTGAGGAGCAGGGGAACCCTCTGAGTTTGATTTAGTGGTTCTTCACGAGACATGCTAAATCAAACCCCGCGGAAGATCAACTGTGGCAGAGTCGATCTTCCACGTAGGGTAGACATGGTGAAAGTATGGCATAAAATACAACAAACAGTGGCTTGACATTTGTCTACAGTAGATGTAAAGTTGAGCATGCAGAAATTACAGTCACTGTCACCTGAATTAAAACTCTTTAATAGCCAACAGGCATCTTACAATGTTTTTTAGTTGCTAAAGACTTCATTCTTCTCCAACGGATCACTAGGTAACTGCTTATTTTGTGAAACTTTTATTTATAATAAAAACATGTTATAATTCATCTATTTATTGTAACAATTTTCTGGGCTGTTAATCTCTTTTTCTAAACAAGGAAAGTTAATGGTACATAGATTATGATAACAGCTAGAATAACCTTCCCGTTTCAAGTAATATTCATGCTGTAATAAAAACAGTCGATTCCTCTTATGAGGCACATTCCAAATAATTAATATGGCTCCCTGTTGCCATTTGCTGTTGTTGCTCCAAGCAGTTTTCAAGCTACCCTGATAGATAGTAGAGAATTGGTAACATCTAGGGTTCTTCGTAATGACATCCAAGAACACTGGGAGTGCCCCATGCTGGTATAAAGCAATATACTGAAAACATCTCGTCAGGGGTGTAAAACATTAAATGGAAAAAAAGAACGTCTGCATGGAATGGGCTATATTTACTGCTTTGCACTGAGACTGACTCAGATAATTTGCATTATTAGCCACTGCAATAATTGTATGTTATTCGGGTTTAAATCGGTCGATGTGTCATAAACTCTATATTTGCTTTTAAGTGCTTTCTCACAGGAAATCTGTCATGCAAACCCATGTCTGATAGCACTTTAAGGGGCCTTTCACTTCTCAGTTGCATGCTTATATCCCATTCAATGTCAACAGTAAACAGAAGTCACCATCGGATAACTGTTCAGTCATGAGATAGGAGTTAATTGGTTGGTCTCTCTCCAGCTCGGGGGTAGATCCATTGCAGGATCAAAGCTTTAATGGCCTAAAGGCATGGCTTTCACTTATGGTGCCACAGGTAATGGACCTGAATCCTGGGGAAGTATTAGAAGAGGTCGTGAAAATGAAAGGAGCTTTGAGGCCATCCAATGGCTGAAATTTGAGGCCAGACAAATTCAGATTGAAAATAAGGGCATTTTTTTAAAACTGTGAGGGTAATTAATCACTGGAACAACTTATCAAGGCCTGTGGCAGATTAAATATCACTAGCAATTTTTAAATCAAGATTGGCTATGCTCTAGTTCAGACAGGAATTAGCTCAGGGAAGTCATACAGGCTGTGTTATGTACAACAGCAAACTGAACAACCACAATGGTTCTCTCTGGCCCTGTTGAGTAAACAGGAGTTTGGGAACTGGCTTCATTATAACCAGGATTTCACCCTATGGAGCTATGATGGACTTGAAGGGTGATAGCCTGGCCCAGCTGAAGTCAGTGGGGGAAACTCCCATACTGGGCAAGGAGTCCACTTTGAATTTTCATATCTTGTAGATTTCTCTTCATCTTCCATAGACTAGGCCAGATCCTAATCTGATGCAAATTGATGTCACTTCATGGAGCTAATCAGAGTCCTGCTGATTTGCACCACCTAACAATCTGATTCAAACGTTGTGTAACTGAGTAAAACAGTCCTCCCCCTCCTCTCTCTGGGTATATAGGATTAAAAGTTAATTCCTGTTCTCAGCTGCTTTCAGAACTATCAGGTCTCTGTGAGAAAAAAACAACCCCTCATTTTCTATTCATGGAGTTATAAATAATGGCATTGTTTTGTTAATTCAGTCTCATGCAGCATTGCCAACTCTTGCAATTTTATTGCAAGTCCTGGAACGTATGCAGTATTTGGCGTTTACTTCAAGCAAGTCTACGGCCTTCCCGTGGAACCCCATCAGTAGCAAAAAGTGCAGCAAAAATAGACACTGACAATTAGAACTCCTTGGGGGTCAACTATCAAGATCCACCACACCCCCCTTCCACACACACACAATATCTTGTGTTTTTAGAGCCAGTCTCATGATGCTTTGAGATGACTCCTGATGTGGAAATGTCGAGGACTAGCAATCCTGTCTAAGAACCCTGCCAAACATGTATGCCTGTTGGCTAAGCTCTGGCTACATTGTCCACCTAGAGCTCCTACTGGTGAGCACTTGCTCATACTAGTAGTAATACTGAAGTCAATGGGATTATTTGAGAGAATGCTTCAAAATGTGAGTGTTGCATGCTCTAACCCACTGTTTCTTAAACTGTGTTCCACGGCACGAGTGCAGTCGGAGGTGTGCCGCAGAGAACAGAGTTCAAAATGGCCGCCCTTAAAGGAGAAAGCAACCTTTTTTTCCTCCCCCTCATCAAAAACTCCTTGGTGTTCCGCATTAAAAAAAAATATTGTTTGGTGTTCCTTGGTCTTAAAAAGTTTAAGAAACACTGCTCTAGCCCATGGGAGCCATGGCAGTGTGAGGCAAAACACTGCTTGAGAAGTAAGGCAGACCCATGCCAACGTTTTTAGGAAATTCCAAAAACTGCTTTAAACAAATGGTCCATTTTCTAATACTAAAAAAAAGTAAGTCTCCACTACTGAAAGAATACCAGAGGTCAAGAAGGCTCTTTTCTGAGGAAAAGTTGGACATGCCTAGAATGATAACAGCTTGCATTGCCCTCTTCAAATCCCATTCTGTCTATAACCATCTGGTGTTCCTGAAGCTGACTCTTAGGTAAAAATGTAAGCAGCAATCAAATGTAATCATCAGAGGAACTGAGAGATAAACTTGCCAATTTCATATCTAATCTCTTCCTTCGGGTTTCTTTTTCCCTCTCCCTGCTTCTCGTCTCGTTTGTCATTGTTCTCCTCCGCCACATTAGCAATGTCTGAAGGAGCATCAAAGCGGCGGCATGCTTCACTTGCTCAGGAAATGAAGTCAGTGATTGCGGATCAACAGTCAGCCAGGGGCTTCTCCCCATTGACGGCAACAGGAAAAGGGGGACAGATTAAAAGGAGGGAGGGTCTTTTGCTGAAGGGTAGCGTTAAAAGCGATGGTCATTGAGAGAAGCTTGGCAAATTGTAACTCAGTAAGCCCCATTGGACTCTGGGATGTTGGCAAATACCGAGTGAATGAGTGGATGGCTTCAGAGCCCTGACGGATTGCGGTTGGGCAGGAGCACTGGCAGGGTGTGTGCTCGCACACACAGAAACCAGCGTGTGCAATTTTGTGTGTTTTTTTCCAGATCTGATACAGGAAAAACAAACTCAGTGGCTGTGCAGTGAGTTTAGAGACAGCACTGTACAAAAACATCAGATTCACTGTTGCAACAGACCTCTCCAGACTCCCCTTCGTGGACTGAGTCATAAGGTATAAAAAGCGATTGACAATTTTAGAGACCAGTCACAGAAACTATCCATACAACAAACATTAATTCGTCTAGTCTATCGAGTTAAAGATGATCTTCCTAAAAATGATACAATCTGACAAAGCTCATCGCCACTATTCGGCGTTACACCTGACGGTGTAGCCAACTCCTGTGACACTATCAAAGGGCTTGGAATATTTGGCATAGTTTCGGAAAGTCTCAGCTTCTGGAGTTATGGGAATAGGTCAGAAACTTGGGATTTTTTTTATTAAACTTTAGCCTGCATGATTGCAGAAGCAAGGAGGAAACAAAGCCTTAAGGATGAAAAGAACAAAGGCGGCAAATAAAAAGATTAAAAAAAAAAGTCTCATGGTTTTTTATGCTGACCTGTTCATTTGGGAGGGCCCATATCATGATTTTTCAATGAGTTTATATTACTGTTAGTAGAGGGGAAAGAGAGAAGAGGGAAAAAAAAATTGCATTGCATCACCTTCATTCTCTCTGGGTACGTGGCATCATTCTTGATCCCAGCAATTTCACTGTTATCCCTGAATGGGCAACTTCTCCTTGTGTGAAACTTTCACAGAGCAACATAAACAAATGTTATTGAAAAAAAATATTCAAAAGGCAGTTGAATTCAGGAGCAGGTGTCATTACTAGAGACAACTTAACTGTTAAAACAAAACTAACAGCCCCCCAAAAAAAAAAAAAAAAAAAAAAAAAAATCTAAGCAGATGGTCTTCTTTAAATGTTTGAAATAGTAGGCATTCCCTTGGTAGGCTGTTTCCCAGTCTATCAGTTTTCAGTCAGGAAGACTGGTTGCAATATTTCTTTTCCCTGAACTCCATCCAATTTAGACCAAAAAGAAGGCCAGAACTAAGCTATTTCATCTAAGGTACTTATTCATCCTTCACCACTGCGGTACCTAAGTTCCACCAATCATCAATGGATTCTATCCACACAACACCCATGACAGTAGGGAAGCACTGTATTCAATTTCACATGGAACAGAGTAGATTAACTAAGGCTAGGTCTATATTATGGAGGAAGGAAGTATGGATTGGATAAATGGACTACAAGGTGGCTAGATTGTCTGGCTCAATGGGTAGTGATCAATGGCTCAATGTCTGGCTGCATTCAAGCAGAGTGCCCCACGGGTCAGTTATGGAGCTGGTTTTGTTCAACATCTTTATTGATGACTTGAATGAGGGGACGGATTGTACCCTCAGCAAGTTCGCAGATGACACTAAGCTAGGGGGAGAGGTAAGATACATTGCAGGGCAGGGACAGGGTCCAGAGTGACCTAGACAAATTGGAAGTTTGGGCCAAAAGAAATCTGATGAGGTTTAACAAGGACAGGGGCAGAGTTCTGCACTTGGGACAGAAGAATCCCAAGCATTGTTACAGGCTGGGGACCGAATGGCTAAGTAGCAGTTCAGCAGAAAAGGACCTGTGGATTACAGTAGATGAGAAGCTGGATATGAGTCAACAGTGTGCCCTTGTAGCCAAGAAGGCTAACTGCATATCGGGGTGCATTAGGAGGAACATTGCCAGCAGATCTAGAGAAGTGATTATTCCTCTTTATTCAGCACTGGTGAGGCCACATCTGGAGTATAGCGTCCAATTCTGGGCGCCGTCCCCTTTACAGCAAGGGTGTGGACGCATTCAAGAGGGTCCAGTGGAGGGAAACCAAAATGATTAAGGAGCTGGAGGACTTGACTTACAAGGAGAGGCTGAAGGATTTGAACTTATTTAGTCTGCAGAAGAGAAGAGTGAGGGGGGATTTGGTAGCAGCCTTCAACTACCCCAAGTGGGGTTCCAAAGAGGAAGGAGAGAGGCTGTTCTCCGTGGTGATAGATGACAGAACAAGGAACAATGGTCTCAAGTTGCAGTGGGGGAGGTGTAAGTTGGATACTAGGGGGAAAAAAAAATAATTTCCCTAGTAGGGTGGTGAAGTACTGGAATGGGTTACCTAGGGAAGAGGTAGAATCTCCATACTAGAGGTTTTTAAGTCCCAGCTTGACAAAGCCCTGGCTGGGATGAGTTAGTTGGGGTTGGTCCTGCTTTGGGCAGCGGATTGTACTTGATGACCTCCGGAGCTCTTTTCCAACCTTAGGATTCTATGATTCTAAGGTCGGCTTAAGGCACACAATTGCAGCTACGTAAATAATGTAGCTGGAGTCAACATACTTTAAGCCAAACTTTGATACTGTTCCCAAAGTGGGAGGTCAATGGGCGAAATGCTCCCATTGTCTTCCCTTACTTCTCACAACAGCGAGGAGTACCAGCGCCAACGGGTTCCCTCCGCATTTGATTTCATGGGTCTTTACTAGACCTGCTAAATCGACCGCCAGAAGATAGACCAACCACAGCCTCGATCTTCCCATAAGTCCAGATGTGGCCTAATTTAGGCCAAGTCACACAAGAAGCCTGTGGTAGAACCACAACCCAATGTCTGGTTTTGTGTCCAACTCCTGTGCTCTGTCCAATGGACTGAGAGATTTTATTTCTTCTTCTGTCACAAGTTGCCTTACATATTAGGTGAACATTGAACCAGACTTTGACATGCTATCAGCTTGCAAACTCTTGTTCAGTTGAACCTAGGTCTCTTTTTTGGCATCATATTTATCCTCCCACAGATCACCAATGATATTTATATCACTTTTTGCGACATACTAGCTTGCATTTCTGAAAATGGAATTTCATTTCATACTCATATTCCTTAGCCACTCTGGGTTCCTTTGTCCTGCTGCACTCCCCACCGATGTTTCCAACACCTCCCAGTTTAACATCATTTGTGAACTTAATGAAGACTGTTTGCCACCTCTCCCAAATCATTAAATAGAAGTTAAATTGCACTGAATTTAACACTGGTCCCTGTGGTTTTGTTTTCTTCCTGTGTGACTAGCTTTCAGTCTATGTGACATGCTCCTGGACAAGCCAATTTGAATCAACTGTTTGAAAGATTTCCTGAGACACGATATATTAAATACTTTTTATCTATTACTGCACTATATTTACCATGCCTGCTTCATCCTCTGATGTAATGCTTCTGCTTTTGTCTGGTATTGTTTGTTCTTTATAAACCACTGTTGGGTTTCAGTCATAGTTTTGCAATCGTTTAGATGTTAGCCAAACTTTATGTTAATATTGATTTGTTATTTAACCAGGATCATTAGGTTTTTTCCTCTGAAAGTAAGCACCATATTTATTTTTTTAACCATTCTCTGGGGAACCACTCGGTTCCCCAGGAGTTTTCAAGAAAAGGGTTATTATCAATAGGATGGTAAATTTGATAACTAGTGCACCATAGGATGGATTTTGTCCAAGCCTGGTGATCTGCCTATGTTCAGATTCTTTCATGTATCTCAATTTTTAATCACTATTTTTAAAACCCTCCCTTCACTTTCCCATTTGCAGAACCTGCTTTCTTTTAGTTTTCTTTTGACAGCTAGACTTTACAAAGCAGTTAGTTAAATCATTTTATAGCTTGCATTAATTTTGTCCACCTCCTTATTTATTAATGCAAGTATTATATAGTTTATCTTTTTCTTCTGTCCCCTTAACTCCTCTGGTTAGCATGGACTCTCAGATTTCTCCCCTGGAGCTTATTTTTCCTCCTGTAAGTCTTGAATGACTCCTATAGGGAAACTCTCAGAGGAGTAGCCATGTTAGTCTGTAACTTTAAAAAACAATTTCGAGATTTGTGGCACCTTAGAGACTAATACAATTATAGAATGACAGCAAGTTTCAAATGCACACTAGAATGGCTGGAAAGGTACACTGCAACAAAAGCCACCCTGAGGCTACAGAGCGCATCTGCATTCTGTCAATGGTACAGCCGGGTTTGAAAGGAGAATGATATGTCTACTGGCCTCTTCCAGGATAGTCCAGTGACCACACCTGTGAGTAGTCATGTTCGTGTGTATTACGAGCCCTGCCCTTCTACAGACGGCTAGTAATACTGGACTTGTAAGAATAGGGATTACAGAAAATGGTTGCCTCAAAGGAACAGAGGACATCGGACCAGAGGTGGCTAGCAAGACTTAAAAGCAGCTTCTCCAAAACAATGCAGTATTCATTCGTTCACACACAGGTAGGAAGCACGCAAAGCAAAGGGTAGAGCAATGAAGCTCTACCGGCACATTTCCCTTTCCCAATGCTCAGACTTTCCTGGCACGCTTTTCTACACTTCAGCCAACCCCACTCCCTTCCATCTCCGCACTGGACCGCTGCTGCAATTTCGAAACATGAGTGGTTTTCTCCCCCCTAGCCTGCCTGGGGCCTCACATTCAACATCTCACCCCTTTTACTATCCCTGGGTTCCTCTAAACTTTAGAATGAGCCTTTTGTTGGTAGGCTGTATTGGGAGGAATGCACTCTTCTTAGGGGTATTCTCCAATGAACAGTCTCCCCATTATTCCCTCGAGGACTCCGATCTGTGCCATTGTTCTATCTTCCTGGCTTAGATTCCTTGGCAAGCCCTTTGGCTCTCCGTGCTTAGAAGGTAGCCTATCATAAACCCAACCCACAGAGCCATGCACCTTAGTCACAAGAAATAATACAGGTCTCCCCTCGTTCATCTCACACAGGTAGGCCAAAGCGTCCCAGGCTCAGACAGCCATAGGAAGCAAACATTTCTTATCTGTGGATATTATGCCTATCGCAGAGAGGGGAGTACTGGATGCACCTCCCTGGTCTGGCACCCTCAGAACCTGAGTGGTCCTGAACCAGGGAGTTTGCCAGAACAGGGGAGGCCAAGGTTACCCTCCCAGCGCTCTGGGGCTCTGGCCCTGGCCTGCCACCAGCCCTGGCCCAGCCCACGCTCCCCACTGGTCCCTGACCACCCCATGACCCTGACCGCCCCCCACTCCCAGCCGGGATCTCCGGTCCAGCAATGTTGCCAGACCAGAGCGTGCTGGATTTCCGAGGTTCATCCTGTATAAGTAAACACATTTGAAACACAAGGTGTCTGTATTTATAGAAGTAATGTGAATTCCCTTGGTCATGGGAGCCAGGTTCCTTGTTCCTTTTGAAAGTCACTCTGATGATCTAGTAGAGAACGAAGACTGGTTTCAAGCTGCGGCCTGCCAGGCAGATGCAGAGTTACTAGGATATCGGGTATGGAGCATTGCTGGGTGCTAAGGAGGAGCTGGGTCAGAGAAAGGAAGCACAACCAAGGAAAAGAGGAAGAGAGGTGGGAGAGGGAAATAATTGGCTAAGCCCTCGGCATGTAAAAGTGGAAATCTCTACCCAGTATCTAGCCGGGGCTGTGTGAACAGCCAGCCTGATAAAACATGCTTACCGGCTCCCGGAATGCATCACGCCTATCTTCAATTTCCACTCCGCCTTTAGGCCTTGGCCGTGCAATCTGATTTGCACGGGAGGCCCTTGGCACCCATGCAGAACAGCAGGAGGTCCATGAGGGTGCAGTAGGTCGCTTGTGCTGATCGACTGGAGCCTATGTCACCGACACACGAGACCCCATCTGCAGCATTCCTGAGTCATCAGCCCCACCCGACTTTAGCGGGAACTAGGGATTTCTCAAGGTGCTTATGGGTTTTAGGGGCACAAGTCCTACCTACAGTCACCAGGATCACACTCTACTATGCCCTAGCTTATATCGGCAGCAGTTTAATGATGACAACTTAATATGCAATGCCTCCTTTAGAAATCCCCGTTATTTCAGCAATCAAATCTCAGGTGAAAATTATCCCTCTGGGTCTTGCCGCGCTGGACTATTTCAGTATTGTCCTCCAACCTGGCACCAAGGAATACGCTGCAGCTGGTGGACCAAAGCAGTCCCGTCACTTGAGCCTTTCTGCAGAGCGCTGAGCCAGAGAACTGTCCAGCAGGGCTTGCTGTTTTCGGCATGTTGCTTCCCGAGCGTGCCCAGCATGCTAAAGGAAACATGACACACTGAATTATGCTTGCCCTCCCCGAGGTGCTTGCTAGGCTAGGAAATGACACTCCCCAATCGCTGCCGCTGAGGAAAACAAACCAAGGAAAAAGAAGCCCGTGCGGAGGAGATGAAGGCAGAGTGGGATTCTGGAGAGCAACAAAACCATCTGAACGCAGGAGAGGAGAACTCGTGTATGAGAATGGCACAGAGCAAGGTCAGCAGTGGCCAATATAACTGAGACCATCTTGCTGTAAGATCTGGTAGCTGCAAGGCCATGGGTGGACTGATCGAGTGATGAGAGCTAGAGTTTGGCAAGCTGAGAGTCCGTACCAGAGGATGAATGGCAGAACCAGGGAGAAAGGGGTGTATACTGGAGCCATAAGCCAGAGGCAGACCCTGTGATCCATGCCAGAAGTCTGATGCTGGCGTGGAGCAGAGGCTGTGACCAGGAATGTGAAGCCAGAGCAAGGAGAAGCTGCAGGTCTGCTAAGCCCTGGCAGCCCGTCGGGGCGGCAGCCTCTCTGTCAGCTCTAAGGCAACTGGGCTCAGGGGCAACCAATGGACGTGAGGACGCAGGCCAGCCGCTGGTCCCAGGCCGCCTGGTGCCTCGCAGATGTTTTCTTGTCTCGCCTCAACCACCACGGCCTCCAGCCCCTTCGCAACATAACGGTCTGGATCGAAAAGTGCGGTAGGCTGTAGGCCAGGCTCCGCTGAGCCTTTTGCTTCCGACAGGACTGCACGCTTGGGACAGTGCAGGTTAGAGAGAGCCAAAGAACCCAATGCTGTGCAATGCCATCCAGTGCCTCTCTCCCAGGGCAAGGCTGCTGCCTTTGGTGCATGTTAATGACTTGTCTAAACTAAGCTAAAATGTCCAAGATGACGGTTCATCTCCTGCATCCCTGGGATGCCACAGAATAGATAGATCATTGGCAGGAAGATCTCCTTAACTGTAGCGGCATAGGATTGGAAGGAACCTCTAGATGTGACCAAGCCCAGTGCCCTTATGGTAGAACCAAGCTAGTGTTCATCTCCAAGACAACTGAATTAATTTAGAGACTATGGACACGCCCACACATAAAATGCTGCATCAGCACAGCTGTGCCACTGTAGGTCTCAAGTGAAGACATTCTTATGGCACCGGGAGAGCCTCCTCTGTCGGAGTAGTTAATCCACCTCCAAAGAGCGGTTAGCTATGTCGATAGAAGAGACCCTCCTGACAATACAGGTTGAACCTCTCTAGTCCGGCACGCTCTGGTCCAGCACCATCCATGGTCCGGCGAGCTTTTAGTCAGCCCGATGTCCACTTAGCATGAGTGTGGCCAGGTTTCCCATGGTCCCAAAAAGTTTGTTTACAGCCACCAGTCCTGGCTCTGTGTTCTGTGCTATTATTTAGCTCTAATTTACCCCTAAATGTCTTCTAAGAGCCCAGCAAGCAGTGGAAGTGTTGGCAATGCTGCTAGACAATATCAACCTCCCATGGCGCGACAAATTCTCTGGTTTGGCACCTGTCAGATCACGCAAGTGCCGGACTAGAGAGGTTCAACCTGTATAGCACCGTCACCACTGGGGTTTTGGTCAGCATCACTGTGTCACTATGGAATGTGGATTTTCCACACACAAGCAACATACACCAAAATAAATCTGTAGTGTATACCTGGCCTTTGTTTTTATAACACCAAGTCACAAGCTTTAGTAAAAGCAGTATCTCCACCCCCTTCTCTTCTCCGCATTAAAAATACAACCCTGTTTACACCTCCTGCTGGCCACAGTCCCTTTATTATTTCCGATGTCACTGTTAATACAGATGGAGTGATGGGCAGGTTTTGGGAGGAAAAGATCAGGATGTCAGTTTTGACCATTGCAATGGCAAACCAGCGAGAAGGGGTTCTCCGAGAGGCAGGCCGAGATGCTGTATTGGATAGCTAGAGACAGACCACATGTGGCTGGGTGGATTTGTGAGTCATTTGCATAGAAATGGCAACTGAAGAGTCCTGTAGGTTCAAACCCTGAGATTTGGTCCAGGAATTTGTCACTTTAACTCTTTTCCCAACCTGACGGCCTGTAGCCGGTGTCCACTCTAATTTCACTTTTATTTTCCTTTCTTTGCCTCTGAACAAGCAGGCTTGACTTACAAATTGCACCTGAGTGCCACTGAATACACTTGTGATGTTCAGTACCCCTCTCCACCTTCTCTTTTTTTCCTGTCCCTGGAGGAAGACTGAAGCCATCTGCATTAGCATTCCATGTAGGAGAATCCTTTTACCAGAGGACTCCTAATTGCCATCCTTCATGTTACACACCCAATGCTTCGCTCCCGTTTCCCAGGCTCTGGGCACTTGTGTACATGCATGTTAGCATGTGAACAGTAAAAGGGGCTCAGCGAGGCAAAACAGTCACACAACAAATCACGAGAGCCAGAAGCCACATCCCGTTTTGCAACGCGTCTCCGCTCAAAAGCATGTCAGCGTTCACCCTGAGAAAGCAGAGCAAACATCTCTGCAGCAGGCTGTTTATCTGGGAACAGTTGGCAAGGCGGGGATGTGGATATACTTTCCATGACTGGTCGCTCATCAAGATGATTGTTGAGATGATGCAATACAAATGGGACTGCCAGATAATGAGAAGTCAAAGGAGACTTTTTTAATTATGGGTATTTCTACGAACATTTCTCATTAAGAAAATGCAAGAAGAAATGTGCAATTTCTTTTCTAATTGGGTCACAGCACCCTTCCTTCTTTTAATCAATTCTTTTGATCTTCTTCAGAGTCTTGAAGCAGGCTATATAGCTTGCCTGACAGTATTTTCAGTCTTTTAGCTGGCTGAACTTTACTGTGGTTCAGAGCCCCAGCATGAAGGGAGATATACTTAAGCATAACGAATGCAGTCAAGAGAGAGAAGATATGAGCACCACATTTATGCAGTAGAGAAGTCACATGGGGCCAGGCGTGGGGATAAACACTTTCTCCATGAACTAAAAAGAAAGGCAATTCAAGCCACCTGATCTTTTTAAAGACACTATAAAGTTTGCCTTCGCTTGAAGGATGTGGCTGCCTATAGAGAATTTTTGACAACTCCCCTCTGAGTGCTAAAATGCTGTCAGATGAAAAACTGCCCTGTTTGAGCAAATTGATCAGACTCTGGCAGACATGCACACCACTTTCATATTTTCTCTCATGATCAAAAGCCTTCTAAAGAGCCAGGATTTAAGGCTAATTTTTGGGGGTGTGGGAGCAGGGGGAAGAGAAGGAAAACACGGACTAATTAGGCTCTAATACACAGTTTATCATATTATACATACACATGCTTTTTCAAGATATAAAGAGCAAGGTCTCAAAGATCCCAGGCTACTTCATGGTCAATGTGCAACACACAGAGTGAGGCTTTGAAAAAACAAACAAACAGATTTATTTGACTAGTAAAGAGAAATAAAGGTTATATCAAACATATGTTTATTAAAGGGTGAAGTCCACATTTTTGGGGTGATATTAAACACACCCTGGGGGCAGGGAGACTTTATTCCCGCATTTACTTGGGACGCCAATAACAGTGTTCATTGACTGGCTCGAAGAAAACTCTGTGGGCCTCCTTTCAAAAGCTGAAAAATCAATTCCTCCTCCCATCATGAAGAAAATACAATTAAAGCACCGGGAAGGACAGTTCTTAATTATTTCAGCCATAAAACCTAGCATGTCAATGAATTATTACCATCGAAAAGCTAACATATCCATGAATGATTATTAAGACAAGGGTAAACTGGCTGTATCCATGACAATGTTTAGTGTAATGTTGAACTGTTTGTTGTTCAAATGCTGGACATACCATAAAGGCTTACTGGAAATGTTAGGCATGTCCGTGTCTCCACCTTTGAGAGGGCATCTGTAGCCCTCCTTGCACCAACCAGTAACATGCAGCAGTAAGTTTTCTCCCAGGCCCAATAAGCTGAGCAGGTACCAAAGAGCCTGAACACCACTTTCACAGCCAAGTACTGCCAAGCCATTCCAGTGCTTTTTCACTGGTGGTTTGCAGTACCCCTGGAAAAAACAGCTCTTATCTTTTCATTTGCCATTTGCCAAAAAACTGGCGATTTCGCCAGCGTTTTTCTAACCTGATGGGAGCCAGCTTGTTTGTGCTTTGTGTGTGGCACCTGGCTGGCGACATCGCTGCCAAAGCTCTGTGACTTGTCTTTTTTTCCCCTTTGTTAAAGGCTGCAAGGCCAGCAGGGGGCGCCCACACTCTCCGTGCCAGGATGCCCAACGTTTTTAAGAACAAGGATCAGCAAGGCTTAGTGGTGGATTTGAAAACTCCAAAGAACTTTAATACCCCGAGTGTAACAACTGGGGATTCAGCAGAGTTGTAGGCTTTAGAAACTTCACAAGGTTCTCTCGCAGTACTCCATTCATCATTGAATAATACAGGAGGTTTTATGATCTGTTCCTTTTTGCTTCAGTTCTGCACTCCATTTCCATGTGGTATGCACCTGACAAGTATACAACAGGTCAATTCTGCTCCCGATTACACCTGTGCAGCCACAATGGATCCAAAGGATTTACACATCTGTAACTGAGGGCAGAGTTTAGCCCTGCATATTTAACCTTATCCCATACAGGACTCTGTGCACTAATAAATGAAATATCGAAGATCTTTTCAGAGGGCCTGAAGTAGAGCTCTGTTGCCCCTTGAAAGCTTGTCTCTTTCACCAAGAGATCCTGGTCTGTTACCACCTCCCCCACCTTGCATCTCTCATATCCTGGGACCAACACAGCCACCACAACAATGCAAAGAAAGGTCACATTGACAAAAGCAATTTCCTAATACCAGAAATTCTGAATTTGGGACCCAAACTTCTTGCAAGCTGCATAGTTATAAATAGAAATTAGCCTTGATTTTACTGTACTCTGTTTGGGGGGAGATTTTTCTTGTCAGTCTCTCTCACATAATTTGTGTCTTTAACTTGAGCCTCCAGGGACTACCATAATAGAAATAATCATTAAAATAATAATACTATGTTGATTTCCTATGCATTCTATCACTCGTATTACTGTCTGTGATCTCCCTGATGAAGTGCTGATGCTAGTTCAACACCACTGTTGTGTGCAGCCAAAAGCAGACAAGAGTCCGAGGTAATGTCCAAATTCCTGACCCTTATAACCCAGGAGGATACATTCAGGCTGATGAGCCCAGAGAATGATGAAATTAAGGTCATTGGATCTACAGAGTATGCTCCAAATGACGGTACATTTCAACCCAATTTATAATTCTTTCAGCTCACTTTGCCTCAGGCTCCTGGCCCTTCCAAGAGAAAGATGTCACAACAAAATTAACAGAGAGCGAGCGAGCTTTGGTTCTGAATATTTCCCTTCGTAGTAGACTTAATATTTAACTTAGCCTCAGTTACATGTTACATGACCTCTGAAACAGAAGCAACCAGTAATTCCACGCAGGATTAAAGGGATTTTTTTTAAGTAAAATTTCTCTGTAGTTTTAATTAACGTATATATTTACACATCGGTATGCCACCGTCATACTTTAAGCCATTTTCTCCAGTAGGCTGACCACTGATCTTGCTTCAGATCTCTTGATTATATTCTTAATCAAAGAATTAACACCTTCAGGGTCAAAATCTGTGCGAATACCCGCGGGTGGGAAGGCCTGTCTATAACTCCCTTGGGAAGCGAATGAAGAAACCCCTGGAATTCGGACTAGTTATGGGAGCTGAAGTGGGACTCTATTGAAATCTTGTTAAGCGCGAACACCAGCCTCACGGGCAGTTAATGGCTGTCCAAGTACAGATACAGGCTTGTCTTGTGTGGAATAAGAAACTGTCAGACCAGGCCAAAATGAAGGGCTGGAAAGCCAGTCTTCTCTAGACAGCATGAGGAAAATGAGGGGCACCCAGACCTGCTGGACTTCACCAACTGCAGCTCTGCCTATGCAGATAGATTGCTGGGGAGAAATGTGTCTACATGGCTGACCCAGCCTTCCAGGAGGGAGACCTAAGCAGAAAGTGGGTTCTCATACCTGTCCTTTGACAAGAGAGGTGTAGACAGCAGAGGACTCTTCCGATGGAGAGAGCCTCCTTCAGACTGGGAAATACTACTCAGATCCATGATCTGCTTAGGTCCTATGGACACCTTTCCAGCTCTCCTGTAGAGCTAGCGGGTTTCAATTATATGTAGTAGCTGATGGTGGAAAGGTAATGTACCCCATCCCAGGATTCTCATTAGTAGTACTGACCATTACAACCCTGCATCACAGCACGAGCTAATCCCTAACTTCCTTCTGGTTTTCAAGGCTACAAACCTTCTATTTAGATGAAGCAGGCCATGGCAGCCATCTTTCCTACAGGGTTTGCATAGAGAGGGGCCCAGAAGACCATGCTGTTTTGTGTTCAGGCACCTACATTAAAATGATTAATGTACAATGCACTTCCTGTGAAGGAATTCTTTCAGCTGCATAAGCAGCTTAAGGGGAAAAAAACCAGAGGTAAGAGATAAAAAGCCATTCATGTGGAAGTAATTAGTTGTGAACACACTGCGGCAATAAGTGGCGTTCTTTAGAATAACACACAGTTAAGATCTGCAGAAAATAGGCCTTGCTAAGAATGGTCATTAGTCCTTGGGCAAACATGACAAGCACACAGCGAGCAGCAAGCCAAAGGTCTCTCTCGTTTATACTCCACTGCTCGAGATGCCTGAAAGTGCCACTTATGCAGCAAGGTTACACTGTTGTCGCAGGCAGTCAATCTCTTCCAAGTGTGTGTGAGGGACTCTTCACCAAGGCTGTCTTTGTGTGTACGCCACACATCATCTGTTTCCTTTCAGACGCATCTTAATGAGAAATCGATTTTGCTTTTTAAATTGACATCTTTGAGCAACCATTACATTATTATCATCAGGTAAATCGAATAGACATGAGAAAGGAAAATAAAACCACAGAGGATGTTCTGGGGTTTGGCTTTCATGTAGGGTTGAAGGAAAAGCTTTTTATCTTCAAAATGGCAGGTACAGCCTCAGCTTACTCCCGTCTCTAGAAAGGGCCAAAATGGAAACCACCAGGTAGGGTTTTTGGAACAACTGGCACTTTCTGCTCATGGTAACCAGAGGTTTCAATGAGCACAAAACTCTGATAGTGAAAGAGACCAGAAAACTGGAGAAGTCTAAGAGGGAATGTCTGCTCTACGGACAGGATTGATAGGACAGTGATCAATCCAGCAATGGTTTGGAGGATCGATTTAGCGTGTCTAGATTAGACACGCTAAATCGACCACCGATTGCTTTCCCGTGGACTCCAATACTCCACCTCAATGAGAAGCACAAGAGGAGTTGATCGGAGAGGATCTCCAGGTGACACACTACAATGAAGACTCTGCGAGAAGAATATTTAAGCACGTCCACTTTACCTCCGTTATTCATGTAGCTGAATTTGCATTAATGTAGACCAATCTCTCATGGTAGCATACCCCAGCCCAGCGAGGGCGGAGTGTGGAAAGTTACAGTCAACCTGAGCTGGGGAGAAATGGCTAAGTCCCTAAATCTATGGGACTGATTTCCATTGATAAGTTTGATGGATATAAAAGCAAGAGTTCCATTCCTCATCATTGTCACTGATTAACATGAATACATATTAATGGAATAAACTTTGTATCATAAAACCACCACAAAAGGTGGTTTAAACGAAGGGTTTCATGAGCACCTTGAATGATGGCACCTGCATAGACAATCCAAAGTAAGCTTCACTATCGTTAATACCAAGCACGTAAAAATCACGACCTAGACCTGTAAAAATTATGAAACTGACTTAAACATCCTGAAAATTTAAAAATACTACTAATAACTGTTGGTTTCTTTTTATCTGCTGATTGGTGTATAATGGTTTTGGAGGTCACATGTCAAGGTTTTCCATGAAACCATGTAGTTTAGAAACTTAAAAAAAAACATACAAACAAACCTCAGGGTCTCACAATCACAGGATTCCAGGAACTAAGGGTTTAAGGCCATGAACACTTTGTAGGGGGAGTAAATATATAACGGCTGCCTTTGCTTGTCTAAATCAGTTTTTCTAAACAGCATAGCCTTCTTTTCAAGGGTATGCATCTCAGGGGGTTATCCTTTAGTGTGCTTTGCAAACTCACTGCCAGTGAGTGGAGGCGAGGGAGCCCCACACAGGCTAAAACTCTAAGTCAGATATAACTGCCTTGCACAACAGCTGGGCAGGCCAAAACAATGGTGAGAAATATTGTGCAATTCAGCTACTAGAGATCAGCAGAAGGGCTATTCAGTGGCTCCACAGGTATGTAGTTAAAGCCAAAGGAACGAAGACAGAAAGAGATGGAAGGTGCAACCTCGCAGTTACTCAAACTTCCCTTCAACAGAAACTTGAAGAGAGAGGCACAGATAAAAAATGACCAACACAGACAATAGACACATGTATACGTATCAGTGTGTCAGGAAATACAATTAATGTCTTTTCAAATGTAATACTGTATTACAAATACTATAATACCTGACCCTTTTATAATGCATCAAATATCCAGAACATAATGAAATTATACTAATTGGGTGCATGCAAGATCAATTTTGATATATATACATATGCACACAAACATAGGATAGCAAAATTGATCTTGCTAACTTGCACAAAGTGAGGTGAGGGTTCCATCCCATGTCACTGTGACGGATTTAAATGAGTACATATGAATGGCATAAACTTTGTATCATTAAAAAAAAAAGTGTTGCTACACTCATTTTTGATGGGGAACTAGGGAAGCGGAGGTGATAAAACACAGGAGATGAAATCCAAATGTGGACTTGTGATCTTTCCACATGAAGTCCCATTTAAATGGTTTTCTGGGATAAAATAATAAAATTGTTTAAACATGTTCATTATGAATCACAGATGAAAGAGGGGGAAAGAAATTAAGACAATTCTGTCTTTGTCATCAAAAATGAAATGAGTTGAAATGTATTAAAAACACACATACACACTAGATGTCATTAATATATGAGTTATTAATGGTAGAGACTGCAGATATATTAATATTGTGACAATCTGAGTTACTCAGCAACAGAGATTATGGAGGATACAAATAAATAGCAAGTGGATCTGAAAACACGTGGGCATACCACCGTTTGATTTATCTGACAATTAGACAAGTGACACGCAAGTTGCCCTCACACAGAGGGGATGATGTAGCCCAATCTGAAAGACAAAGGGCCAGGTACTCTGCTGGTGTAAACGGGTGCAACCTCACTGGCTTTGGCTAAGATGGACCCATTTACACTAGCTGAGGATCTGCCCTTCTCATGCCAGGCTGGGACAAGAACAGCTATATAAATGGTAATGAACTGTATTCAGCGGGGAGGAAACCATTGTGTACGGAATGCACAAATTGACACATTACAGCGATTTCTAATACAATACCGAGCCTTGGAACACAGCGACTGACTGACTGTAACAATTCACTTCTGTGTTGCCACTGACCTAGAATCTTGCCTGCTGCTACACTCGGTAATGATGGGGGTCCTGGGGAAGGGGAGGTAATAAAGCATAGGGGAGGAAATCCAAATGTGAGCTTGTGAGCTTTCCATCTCAAGTCCCATTTAAATGCTTTTCTGGGATAAAATAATATAATTATTTAAATTTGTTCATTATGAATCACGCATTAGAGAGGGGAAAAGAAATTAGATAATTCTGTCCATGGCACCAAAAAGGTAACGAGTTGAAACATTTATTTAAAAAAATAGATTTATGTATTCCAGGATGGGGCCTGACTCGATAGGAGGTCTCTGACAGAGTAATAGGATTCTGAGGTCAGTAGTCCTAGTAATCACATTTTAGCCAAGAAAACTGTTGTACGTGAGTGAAGGCACTGACAGCACGAGTGCGGATGTGTGCGTCTGACCGAAGGGGAAGCGGCTGTCCAGTACTAATTGTACAGGCACGTTTGGATGCTGGTAGACTCCTTTTTCATCATCTAGCCCTGGTCTTCCACTTGCACACCAGAGGTCTGGAATTCAATTTCAAATATGATCGATACAGCACAGGTTGAACCTCTCCAGGCCAGCACACTTGGGACCTGACCGGTGCTGAACCAGAGAATTTGCCAGAACACGGGAGGTCAATATTGTCTAGCATTACCAACACTTCCACTGCGTACTGGGGTCTTAGAAGACAGGGGTAAATTAGAGCTAAAGAACAGCACAGAACACAGAGCCAGGACTGGGGGCTGAAAACAACCTTTGAGATCCCTCCGGAAACTCGGCCACGCCCATGATAAGTGACCATCTAGCTAACTACAATCATGCCGGGGCATGGATGTTGCTGGACCAGAGCGGTTCAACTTGTAATAACATGGGCAGAAAGGAGCAGGCAATAAGCTTACTTCAAGGTAGAGTGAAATGTGAAAAAATATCATTGCTCCTATGAGGCTGCAAAAGAGCTTGGCTAGCGTGATAATGCGAACGGTTCACATCGGGACAAACATGGGGGGTGAGGCAGCAGCAGAAGAGAGAGATAGTGACTTTGCGGCTGTGAGCCCTCCAATGGGCGCCAATTTCATCTCAGAGCGAAAGAGGCAGAATCAGACTCAGAAAGAGATGCTGGAAGGCCACAGACATAACAACGGTAGGGCCTAGTCTAGTGGGATCCTTACTCAGACACTTCATTAGATTGGCTTTTACGCTAATTCCCCTTTATCTGCTTTGATCGTCTCTCCATCTTGTAATCAAAACTGCTTTATTATAAGTGGACTTGGCCGCACTGCCTGTTATTAAGGTTTCTTGGCACATCCCATTATCAGACCTTGTTTGCATTTGCTTATGGCTTTGCCAAAATGTGACCATCTAGGCTGAAATTTTCCATGCTCGAGGTCTGCCTGAGGTTCAGTTTGTTTGGAAAGTTTCAGTCCTTTCTGCAAATGAGGCTAGGGAAAAACCCCTCCACTGTTTTGCCGTGTTAAAATCATTCTTACAGTTGTTTAATTGAGAAGCCCTGGCACCATTCTGCTTTGCAGCAGGAACTTGACACTTGGTGGGAGGAGGGGCCATTGTCTCTGAGATGTGACACTTGCTGCTGCTGTGAAAAATCAGCCCAAACTTGGTAACAGTATACGCCTTTAAAAATCCCAGCTCACACATGCTCAGTAAACAGCATGGTTGGACCATCTGGGAGAGCCAGGTGATCAGCTAGAAGGGCTCCGGGGGGCAGGTGTTCCATTCGCTGTGGATGAAGTCCTACTAGTTTCTCAGCCCACTAGGTTTCGGCAGGCATTGGGTTAAAGGCAGGACACTACGGTGTCCAGGAACTCACTGGCCTGGGACCAAGATGTGGAACACGACCGTGGCCTTTCGAGTGCATCCCCATTAGTATACCTACTCCAGCTCGCGAAGCTGACGTCTTGCAGCACCTTGGCTGCTCCTTGGACGTCTTTGCTCCAAACACTGACTAGGTCGCAATCTGCTTAGCATATGATGTATATTTCGCTCTGCTGGCTACCAGTGGCTCATGCTTCCTTTCCCAGCATTTGACATATTCAGCTGCAGCTTCCCTGATTGTGCGTGTGTGTCTGCTCCCCTTGCTGGTTAATTGCTAGTGCGACGCATCCAGCCATCACAAAACCTGGTACAAGCCGCAGCGACTGTTCAGTGCCAATCTCTCTAGAGGAGCGTGATGTGAAATGCCAGCCTCGTATGGAGCACAGCTTTCTAGGAGTTACTAGCTGTTTAAAGGGCCTGAGATTCCAGCTGCGGCAGCAGCAGTTGGGAGCCCCAGGGCCCTTGTAAATCACCAGGTCCCGGTGCAGTTGCCTCTCAAAACTTCCCCCTCCCCACCCCTACACCCCTGCATTGGCAGCCCTGAGTTTGGCCACAGTGAAACACAAAGGATCTGTCCCCACTGCACTGCTAGCCGGTTTGTTTTCACATCAGTGAGGCCATCTCTGGGCACAAGTTCGTCACATGAGTTACACGAGCAGAGAGTCCTGCCGTGCCTCCCAGAAGGGCAGGTGGAAGAGGGAAGGTGAAGGCCCACCAGTGCATCCCGCGTGCCCGCTCCCCCTTGCAAGTCAGAGCCAAAGAAGCAGGAGGGATCTTGCCCTACAGCAAAATACTGCTTCAGTTGGGTACAGGAAATCCACCAGTCACTGCTGCTCCCCACCCCACCCCCACTAATTTGGGAGCTAAGGGAGGGTCTCAAACCTCAAGTCTAGGATAGAAACCAGACAATGGCTCCATAGCCTGGCTGGGTGAGGGAGTAGGAAAGCCAGGTATCCATTCAGGCTAAGTGTACACTGGTTTCCCAGCAAGGAAAACACCAGAACACCACTAGTCACCTACAATCCCCAACTTCAACCCCTCCAGCGCGTCAGTAACCATCTACTACCCTATCCTGGAAAACAATCCCGCACTCTCACAGGCCTTGGGAGACAAGCAACCCTCACCTACAGACAACCCCCAACCTGAAACAAATTCTTTCCAGCAACCACACTTCACACCTCAAACACAGTCACCCAGGAACCTATCCCTGCAACAAATCCTGTTGTCAAGTCTGTCCAAGCATCTATACATGCCACACCACCACAGGCCCTAACCACATAAGCCCCCACATCAGGGCTCGTACAACTGCACATCCTCTAATGTGATCTATGCCATCAAGTGCCAGCAATGCCCCCCTGCCATGGATACTGGCCAAACTGGCCAATCTCATTATGGATTTAAAAGTACCCATTCTTCTACAAAGGAATTTCAGGACAAACTATAGAGAGAAACTGCAGAACTGGCCTTCATATGCAAATTTGACACCATCTCTCAGGGACTGAAAAAAGACATTAGCTGGACATGCCATTCTATTCAACACCCAAATGACATCAAAAGCTAAGTAGGGGATACTTATAGTCCACTCAATTACCTCATTTAGCTCTGGCACTAGTATTGACAATTTTTTTCTCCACCTCTCCCTTCTTTTTCCGCTTTGAATTGGGAGGTTTTACCTTATTTCTCCACCCAACTGAGGAAGTGGGTTTTGCCCAGAAAGGCTCATGCTACTATATATACTTTTTTGTTAGTGTCTAAGGTGCTACTAGACTACTCATTTTTCAAGTTGCAGACTAACACAGCTACCCCTCTACAACTTGTTTTAGGACACAGGGCTTGAGTCTCATCTGCATCTAGACCATTTGATCTCTCTTTGACAGCAAAGGCTACATTAGAGCTGATTGGAAAAAAAGGAATTGCCGCCCCATGGGAAATTCTGAGATTCTAGCCTCTCGGCGGTGAGGGCAAAGGGATCAGCTGCCCCCAGGGCCTTGAAACCACTGCTGGAGTGTCGTTCTCAACTTCACTGCACCACGACCCCTTCTGGCCCCAAAAATCCATAGATGGCCCCAGGAGAGGGGACCAAAGCCTGAGCCCAGCTGCCCTAGGCAGCGAGGCCAAAGCCAACAACAGAGCCCTTCCAGCCTGGATGGAAGAGGGGTGGCTGTAAACTTTGCCACCCTCACTGCCCAAAGTGGAAGCCCATAGGTTTAAGGCTTCAGCCACGGGTGGTGGGGCGCAGGCTTTGGCCCTGAGGCCGTTCAGTCCCACGTGCCAGCAAGTCTAACACCAGGTCTGGTGGCCCCAATAAAATCCCCCTTTGGGGTCGCAATTCACAGTTTGAGAAGCCCTGCGCCCAGCAGAAGTGATCCCAACATGCTGCTCCGGATTTTCTATACACCTTCTGGGGCAGGTCAGGGGACGCTTTCCAAATGGGGACGAGCTAAGCAGCAGCAGCCCAATGTCACAGTGAGCTTTGGCTCACTACCATAGCTCAAATGTACAGTAAACCTGTGGAGGGACCATGCAAGACAAAGAGGATGTGGAGCAAATGGTAGAAATGCACATGTATCCATAATACGGCTGGAAGGATGCTGGGAAACAGAAAAAAATTGCATGACATACCTCAATGTAAACACAGAGGTGGCAGGAAATACCAGGAATTAATGGTGTTTGTATCACTATCTATGTATACTTTAGAGACTCTGTGTGTCTGTCTGTTCAAGAACTCCTCCTAAACGGTGAGGGCTAGGACCACCAAATTCAGTAGACAGCTTCCTCTGATCAGAACTTGAAGTAACATAAGGGTTTGCTTGTGCCAGGAAAATGGGATGTGCCTGGAATGGCACTGCTACTCATAAAACCATACAGAAAAGAGACAGAATGCCCAAATCAAGTGCAGTCGATAAAATTGATGTAAGTGGGCAATTGTTGAAAGAGATTGATCCGAGATGAGCCAGAAAAACATGACGACCTTGGAACAGGTTTGCTTCTCAATAAACCATACAGAAGAGAGATAAAACAGAGAAATTAGGAGTGCTCTGTTTTGGCACAGCTAAATCAATACTTAAGTTTTGAAAAGTAAAAGCCAGTGTTATTGGAAACCAAATTGACTATAGCTCTTTTTTATTGAAACATAGCAAATGATAAGAATTTATAGGGATGAAGAAAAAATACATTTGATGGAATTTCCTTTTAAAAAATAGAAAAAAATCAATGAACAAATTTTAACAATTTCCCTTTAAGAAATCTGAAATAGAAATTAGCTTTATAAAAATAACACTATATTTTTTTAAAATAGTCGTTTAAAGAAACCATCTGCCATTTCCTTTTATTTAAAAAAAAACTTAATTGAATTAAGTACCCAAGCAACACTGGGTAAATCTCCTTATAATAAATATACTGTGCATGAAAGTTGCATACATGGAAAAAGAAAACACTGCATCTGTAAAGCTGCCAAGTAGATACTAATCTCCCATTACAATATATTAAGTCGGACCACCATGGAGACAGACCTAGCTTGCAAAATGCATTTTTCCAAATGTATATTTATACATTAATTCCCACAACTTGTTAGTAATGGATTTTATGAATTGCACAGTGGTCTTATGCTTCAGTGTCTGATTAAACCCACTAAAAGATGAGTTACCAGTGCTGAATGGGTCTGCTATTAAACTTTTTAGAGATGCAATTATACCCTTTTCCTAGCAAGCAATCCTCCCATGAGCTTTCCAGAAAACTGTTGAAGACAACGCTAAGCGGTGATTTCATCACTTGCTATTTGGCTTGGCACAATTTGGTTTGTGCCACGCCTAACAGACTGTGATGAAACTAAAAATATAATCCACAGAAATTTTATATCAATGGTTATTTTAAGTTTTTTTGAATATTTATCACTTTAAATGTTCATAATTAAGGAAAATTATGGGGGTGGGGTAAAACATGTATCTGATGAGAGTAGAGACAGATCCAACAAGTTAAATGTTAGTAACCGATAAAAATATAATCTGTCAATATCATATGTGAAAATATTCAAAATAAATATCCTTACGTCAAACTCTTAAGTTCTCAAGCAGTATTTTCCTTACTTTCCCTGTCTGTAAATTTCAGTTATCACTGATGGATTTTTACTTACTTACTTTTTGGTTTGTGTGCGTACGGTTAAATCGATGCTAACTGACATTTACCAATAAAAATCTAATGTGTCTGTAAGTATCTACATGGGGAACAGAACGATTTTCAATTGAGAAGACAAATGGATAACCCAATCAAGTGGCTGGAAACTGAAGCTAGTCAAATTCAAACGGGAAATAAGCTACCAATTTTTAATAATGAATCAAGATGGAATATTTCTCCACAAAAGATTCACAAAGGAAAGCCTACAGCCTATGCTATGCAGACAATCAGAATGGTCCCTTCTGACCTAAGAATCTATTTACAATACAATTAGTTTTATTTAACACCATTTATGAGATGAAATAATCATTGAAGAAAGAAGCCGGTCCACAACAATGAGCTTGAGTCAAAGGTTAAAAGTGTTCTTGACCTTCCCGATCAGACAGAGGGACTCAAAGTAGCATTCCAGAGCACAAGCATTTTCCTGAATCAGGGCCAGTAATTTCAAGTGCACCATTCAGATATTTAAAGAGCATATGCATGTGGACTCTAATGGATGGGGACCTTACATCCTGATCTGCTGTAGAAGGAAAAAATGTTCAATAGATTTCAATGGGTATTGAAATCCTCATGAATACAGAGCAAGTGATGATTAAAAGGGGGGCGGGGAACCAGATTTGCTGAGTGTTTTGGAAGTGTCTTTAATAATTTTTTGCTGCTAACTCAATTTTTCATTCATTAAAATCAATATAAAGCTCTTCCACTCTTGATGCTGTTGCTTAATAAACAAGTGTTTGTCTAATGAATGTTTCTTTGTACTCTTGTCTATAATTCAGGACATGGGAGCACAACTGAGATAAATGCTTAGCTACTACAAAGCTCAAATTAAAGAAAAATCCATTCAGTGTTAAATTGCTGATCTTAAATTTCAACATAAGGGCCACCAGAAATACTCAATAATTGAAATTCAGTTAATCTTTCACTCTTTAGATGGAAGCACACAGATCCTTTAGAATACCACAAGGACAGCTGGGAAATGTTTACTACAGGTTGGACCGCTCTGGTCTGACACCCTCGGAACCTGACCGGTCCTGGGCAAGGGACTTTGCAGGACCAGGGAAGGTCAGGCCTCTCCTAGGGGCACTAGCCCCACCCCTGGCCCTTGACAGCCACCAGCCAGGTTGTGTCCCCAGCTGCACTCCCAGACACCAGCAGTTGCTATGAGTTTCATTAACATTTCCATTTGACTTCCACGGGGAGGGGAGGGTGTGTGTTGTGTGTGTGTGTGTGTGTGTGTGTGTGTGTGTGTGTGTGTATTTACATGTCCACAATATTTTTTTCCACAGACTAATTGGCAGAAGTGCCTGTCAAGGTTAAATAACTTAATTTGCACTGTGTGAAGATATTTGGGGAAAAGGGAAATAATTAAAAATTAATTACGCTCTCACCCCTTATAATGAAAGGCTGTTGCATTCCTCGGAGAGGAACACCACTCGTTTTTATTGTTCAGTACACAATAACAGAATCCATGATACAACTCTTCCTTCAGCAGAGTGACAGATGCCCAAAACACAGTAGGTAAAATGTATATTCTCTAGACAGTAGGGAATGAAGCGCACTGGGCAATTTATGGGGAGAGGTGGTACATCAGTTACCTTGTGTGGACATTAGGGATGTTAACGGGAAACTGGTTAACTGGTTACCTGGTAAGCATCGCCCATTCTACGTGATGCTTACAAGGCAATGGTTAACCAGTACCCAGAGAGCATCTCCTGGCCTGCTGTGGGCGAAGGACTGCTCCAGCCCGACAGGCCCCACGTGGGGCCAGAAGCAGTAGCCGATGTCAGCCCTACATGGGGCTGCTGCTTCTGCCCCACATGGGCTGGGAGCTGGCAGCAGCTGGGCTGGAGCCCTCCCCCCTGCACAAGCCTACCTCTGTTTAATCGGTTAATCAATTAAACTTAATGTTTAACCGAACAGCTAATAAAAAGGGATTTTCCATCCCTAGTGGACATGTACATGGGACTCTCTTCCATGTAGAAACGCACATTGGGGAGTGATCTATGTAAAGGCTCTGAGGGAGCGGAGCTCTCCCTTCAACAAGACACAACACAGTTGCTCTCCATGGCACACTGAATGATGAGTTAGGTCTCTGGAGATCTGCATCAGCTGTGTTAAAAGCCCCCACCCTGCCCCTTCTTCTCACACAAAACCCACATGGGAATCACAAGTATTGGTTTATTTTCTTGTGTACAAATATGCTTAGACTCCAGCAGCTGGAGTAAAAACAGCCAAGGCAGGTGCTGTTATACAGTGGGAAAGGGGCAGAATGGGGCCCAGCCACCATGCAAGCTTGAGAGAAAACTCCAGAGAGGAGCCGGCCAGAGTCCAGGCAGCAGGGGCCCAAGCAGCTAAAGCACCTCCGGTCCCCTGTCCATAGAGAGACCTTTTACAGTTTTGACAGCCCTGTCTCTGCTCAGTGCTAACTAGATGATTATTCCAATCCTCCCTGCTCACAGGCTCATCTTCACCCCACATCTCCCGCTGACACTCTTCTCCTGACCCTGTGCCGCTCACCCTCTCTCTTTCCAATTATTTTATCCCCCTCCAAAAAAAAAAAAAAATGTGGAACTAACATGCTGTTTGCTGCCATCCCAAGGGTAATTTTGCCAATGCATTCTATTTCTTCCCCCATGCTGTGCCTGTCCCGTCTATTTAGATTGCAATTTGCCCACAGCAGAGATCCCTGTGTCCTTACAGTGCCTAGCACAATGAAACCCCATTTTTATTTTGTCCACAGGCTCTGCCATAATGAACAGTGTTAAAGTGTTTCAAGAGAATGGAAAAAAAACACCCTGTTATATTGCCTAATTTATCTTGACACTTTGTGAAGTACTGTCTACATTTCTAACTATCATTTAACAAGATAATTTTATTACATACATATATATCAAAGATTATATTGTGACATACTGTATTCTTATTTTCACCCTTTTTACAAATTTATGATAAATGCTGTACTAAGTAAGTCTTGTGAGTTACTTGAAAACTCATAGCCTGCTGAACATTACTGTCCTGGTAAAATCTGTGTGGGTAATATTACATGTAAAGTTATAAGATTCTACTGTATACCATCACTAAATTTAGAAAAATGGGAGAGACCAATTCCCTAGAGACAAAGAGTTAGCCAACACCTCAGCCAGGTATCAACAAAGTCATCTGAAATTTCACCTAGTTAAGTGATCATACTTTTGCAGGAAAAAGTAAAAGATGGAAGAGACATTATTAATAGAACAATTGGGAACTCACATAGAAACAGACCAGGTGTCACCTGAACCCCAGCGAGGGGAGAAAGATATAGAGTAGAAGACACAAATTACCTCTCTTCTCCACTCCTCTCTGCCCACAGCAGCAATGCCTCATGAAGAAATACTGAACTAGGAGAGGATAATTGTCGACAACTCCTCGTCGATATACCGCCCTGGCAGAGGTCTCTGGAGCATGTGGTAGTGGGCAGATCAGCACATTCTAGACTTGCTCTCAGAAGTTAGCATGGAAACGGCTAGGTTACATTGTGGTACCCATGGGGAGGGGAGAGTACTAGAACGGAAGGCTGGGCTGGGCAGAGGGGCAGTGACCGGCTGCCTGCTGGGCTAGGGTTTGCGTTCAAGACGGGAGCTCTAGGAAAAGGAGGGTTGTGACCTTACACTTTTATTTCCTCTCAAACACGGCAGGATGAAAGCCTGTTGGGAAGAAAGAACTTGAAAGCCTGGGGAAGTTGTAACAAAAAGATACAGATCACTAAAGATACACGTAAGACTGACGGTCTGTCGACAATGCAATGTAAGCCCAGGATAAATGGGACTGGGGTAAATTGACCTGAGCATCTACATTGTGTTTAAACCCTACATTAAGACTTTTCTAACCTGGGCTCAAACCTAGGACTGTGGCTTCCACTCTGCAATGTGCACCCCAAGTCAAAGTAGCCGTTTCCCAGGGTCCCTTGCACGTTAACCAGGAAGCAGCTTGCTTTGCAAAAGGTTCCATCTGTTCTCGCCCCGCTGCAATCCCAGGAAGCTCTCTGAGGATGCGCTTGCCGTTCGGTGAACACAACAGAATGAGTTAATGCTGATCAGAGGGGTTGCCAATTGCCAGGGGTGGGGGGCGGGAGGCTTCAATATCCAATCGCGGGGATTGCAGATTGTTGGGGTAGAGAGGACTAAGGAGGTTTTCCTGTGGATCGCTCTGTAGAGCGGACGGCTCTCATATTGATTGCTTTCCCCCTCTACCTACACTCACAAAAGACTGGAGCCCATATGAAAACGTGGGTGCAAACAATTCTCGTTTGTTTCCTGTGACCCAGGTGGAACATGAGGTGTCAGTACACTGCCTGAGAGAAAATGCCGCTTGGCACATCATTGAGTAGGTCACCTGCTGGGAGATTTGTCCTATTTGCCATCAGTGACAGAAGCGTGGTAGGACCTGGTGAGGAGGATAGCTCGCTCGCTCTCTCTCTCTCTCACACACCAAGAGGAGGACTGTTTACTGCAGGGGTTCTGCTGAAAAACCCAAAGCTGTGAGTGCTAGTGGCAGAAAGTTGTTCTATGACAACATACATTGTCTACATGCACCAGCCACAGGTTTTGCAGCCAGATGCGGCAAAACAGGACTAGCCAGAGATACGCCTGGACCAGGCCACCGGGTCGATATGCCGATTCTCTACTTTCTCTTTTACAAAACATCTTTTAAAATGAGCCGGTCTGAAATTCCTGCTTCCTGGGTGACTCAGAAATGAAATGTCTCCAATGTAGCAGCTTGTGGGCCTGGAGCTTTCTTCTCCTTTGTCTGCTGCTCACTGTGTTTGTTCTGGAGATGAAAGCTTTTGAATGAATTAATATTTATAGCACTACTTATTAAAACCCACCTCTCGAAATCTTGGGCAATATTGTTAATTAACATCTTCATGATCACTGGCATTCCACAGCACTGTTTGGAAGCTTTAAAAGACACTCTCCAAACCTCCCCAAAACAACAACAACAACTAATGAACCAAGTCAAGAAGTGTAAACATTTGACGCAGCTGGTTGTTGGTTAAACAGCAGAGCGGATGAGCAAGCCCTTCAGGCTGAGTCACCAAGCAGAGCTCTTTCCCAGGAATGAAACACAAGGAGTGTAAATAATTACATTGGGAAGGCAGGGCACAGAACTCAGGCCTCCTGCAAACCATTCCTGGTTCTGCCAGCGTACAGTCTGAGCTTAGGCAGGTCAACATCTTTACCCCTCATGTATCACATCTGTAAAATGGGAATATTGCTTTGCTTACTTTGTGGGGCTGCTGCGGAACTTCATTCACATTTGCAAAACACTCTCAAATCCCCAGGTGAAAGATAATGCTCTAAGGCACCAGCTCCCAAGAGATGTAGGGAAGCTTTGGAGACAAGCCACTCTCAAACCACTCTGATTGCTCCCAGAGCTGCTGTCCTTGGTACTCAAGAAAAAAAGGAGACAGAAATGAATAGGGTCTTCATGTGTGAACCTACAGAGGCTTTGCCCAAGCAATTCTGTAGGGGCCATGGGAAAGGGAAAATTGATAGCAAGACTCTCTTGATCTTCCTCAAGAACATAATCGTCTATTTTGTTTGTTTCTCACTAGAACAGAGAGTTCTGAGATTCTGCTTTCAAAGAACACGCCATCCCAGGTTTCTACTCACTATCCCCTAAGGACACCTGACTTTGAGCCAAGCACCAGGATTGACCTAAATAGCATTCGGAATCGGATTAGGGTTTCATGGTGTATGGTCAAGAGGTTACCAACAACAGCAAGTGATCTAACACGTGTCCTATTTATACAAACCAGGCGAGAGAGTTAGTTCCATCTCCTTATCCTAGGGATGCACCTCGCCATTGGTCAGCCTAAATAATGACCTCCCAAGTGACAGACAAACAGGAAGGTGTAAGGAGGTGTAGAAAATCTCTGATTCATATCAAAACTGCCTCTCCAAGTGCCCATGCCTGCTCATTCATCCTCTAATGACAACTTTCGAGTCTTCCAGAACAGATGGGACCATCCACCAAAGCATCTTGAAATGCCGGCCAAAGACCCCCCCCCTCCCCTAAGCTGTTTGACACAGAAAGATTGTCTTTCCTGTCCAGAAGGCAACCAAAACACACCTCCCCAATCTTCTGTTTGGCATGACAGCTGGGTGAAAACAAAGAGTCTATAATGTGCAATACCACTGTTAAAATACTGGTATAACATTTTCATGCACACTGGACGGTTGGGGTGTGAGCTGTGCATGGATGCCAGGCAGTCAAGTGAAACACTCTCACAGAGCCAAACCCTGAAGTCCTTGCACAGTTTCTATTCAGCGCTTACTCAGACAAACCTTCCAAAGTCGGAGGCAATTTTGCCTGAGCCCTTCAGAATCAGGTTCATGGTAAAATTCTATTTGCTACAAAGCAAATGTAATTTCATCAGAGGATGCTCGTAGACATCACAAAAGCAAAACATGCTGCTACTTGCTAGAAAATCTCCATACCAATTCAAATCACTTGCAGTATCTAACTTTGTTTTTTTATTTTTAAATGACTCGTGTATTTCTGATAAAGGGGCAAAAGAGATGACAGAGGCTTAGTTAAAAGGATCATCTCCATTAAAACAATGCAGTGATTGTTCATTGTAACAGGATTTCATCACTGTAACAGGATTTTTGCTTGATGAAAGTACATTAAACGGAAATGAAACTGAAGGAAAATTTCACAATAACATGGGATTCATTTTAAACAGACTTGCACTGTAGAAGCAAACTGGGTATTTCATGTTAGGAAGTCACCTAAAGTGACTCAGAAAGGGGGAGAGGAGGAGGAAGGAAAACCACAGAAGTTGTACAAAGGCCTTGACACAAGGTCACAGAATCAAAGGATACTAGAATCTATGGTTTTATCATCTTGTGTATACAGAGGCCTTGACACAAGATGGGCAGGTCTCCTGCATTCATGCCCATTGGCGTTGGCATAGCAGGGTGCCTGCCATTCATGGTTGCCTTAAATAGGTGGAATAAATGATCAGTCAGTGGAGCGACTGGGCTGTCGGCAGCTATGCAGGACTAAACAAGAGCTTTCCTTCTGTTTGTGTGTTGGAAAGACACTGGGAATTGAGCAAGGAAGGATGTTTTCCTTTGCCCATGACTAAGCAGCTACCAAAGATTTAGCAAAAAAAAGGAACAATGAAACCTTACAGCAACAAACAGGATTTCCCCTAATCAGGAGGTGAGAATCTATTCTTTACTTAAATTAACATTTTGCATAAGATACAATGACAGAAATTAAAAGGGGCAAATATCACAGATATGCTAGAAGTTGATCAACTCCTCTATTAGCTGTCCACCCCCTGGGAAGTTATAAAAGTCTGTTCTGGGTGCCTTTCCGAAATATCAAGCGAGGATGAGCTGTTTCAAAGCACCGTCGAGCTGACTACAAATCAAATCTCCATCAAATTGTGTCAGTCCACTCCAGCCAATCAAGGCATGCACGAATGGCACTCTCGTTTGCCAGAGCCAATCAGACTGAAAGCAGGTGACATGCCCACTCTGTACATCGGTGTCAAGCAAGTAGCTCATGTTTTGGTGAGAACAAAAAAAAAAAAAAGGGCCTTGCAATTTCAGAAGAGAAAAAACAAAGGAAGAGGAAAAAGTAGGGGTTTGGCTTGCAAGGAAAAGAATACACAACATGTCTAGCCAGCTGGAGGATGCATAAACTCAGGGTTAAAAGTGAGGAATGGCTATTTGAAAAAGGGACATACTTGGTTTCTCCCCTTACACTTATCTTTCCCCAATTAAATAATACTAATAACTGCCAAAAACATTTGCTTGTTACAAGAGCATCAGTTACATGCAATAGACCTCACTGACTCATTACCTAACTTTGACCAGCCACATGTCAAAGCAACAGGATTAAAGCCCCATGGTGAAAGTCATGGACTCTTCCAGGTGAGAGTAGCAGTCAGGTACCCATAAACCAAGCAAGGGGCTGAGAGGCAGGGGCTGACTGTTGAATTCGACATGGTTAGTCGACTGTTCTATTGTCCCCAGGAGCAGGGCTTGTCTCCCTGTGTTGCTGCCTCTGATAAAGAGGCAGCAGTGTGGGGTGGCAGCAGCCTCTGTCTAGAGGGGATCTGAGCTCCAGGACCGGTTACAAGCTGGAACTGAACCAGGCTGCCTGCCCGCCCAGCTCCTAATACACTTTAAATGCAGAGGGGGTAGGTCCCAGACCTGGCATGAGCCAGGACAGTCAGGCTGTGACCAGCCTGCTAAAAATTTACTGGCATGGGAGGGGGAGGAAAATGCATGTAGTCAATATCATTAACCTATAAGCTATTGCTTATCGGTTAATTGGTTAACCAACTACACTATTACATCCCTACTCGACACCCACATAGACTTATAGCCCGAATGAAAAATAACTCACCCCTGCCTCCCTTTAGTGATATCCCAGAATGTGATTATTTATTCATTTTACCAAGGACACATTCATCCTCTCCCTCCCATAAGTCAGTTTCACAGTCACCACCACTCTTAGCAAGATTCCTGCCACTGCTGCGCCTCCTTGGCATGTCTGAGGATCTGAACCTGCCCACTCTACCACCTGCATCCGCTTGTTGGTCGCCTCCCTCTGAAGGCAATGAAAAAAAGACTCTCTCCGACTTCAATCTGAAATGGATCAGGCCCTTCAGTAGCCTAGAAATGCACTCAATGGTCAACTCTGTCCACACAGCTATCCAAGCAACACCATCAGAGGGCCTAACCACACCAGCCACGACATCAGAGCTCATACAACTGCACATCCACTGATGTGATCTGTGCCATCAAGTGCCAGCAATGCCCCTCTGCCATGGATATTGGCCAAACTGGACAGTCTCTGCCACAAAGGATAAATGGACACAAATCAGGCATCAGGAAAGGTAACACGCAGAAACCCATTGGGGAGCATTTTAACCTGCCTGGACACTCATTAATGGATTTTAAAATAGCCATTTCTTCTTCAAAGGATTTTCACAAGTCTATTGCAGAGAGAGAGAGTGAGGAGTTGACCCTCATATGTAAATTTGACACCGTTTCTCTGGGCTTGAACAAAGACATTACGTGGACACCCCATTATAAAGCCAGCTTCTGTGCATTTAACACCTCACTGATATCAAGAGCTGAATATGGGACACTTCCAGCCCGCTCAGTAGCCTCATTAGCACCGGCACTACAATTGACAGGTAATTTTTTTTTCTGCCTTCTTTTTTCTGTTCTAAACTCTGGATTCCCTTTTTTCCACTCCAGCTCGTCTGAGGAAGTGGGTTTTGCCCACAAAAGCTCATGCTACTAGATGTATTTTTGTTAGTCTCTCAGGTGCCACAGGATGACTCGTTTGAAAGTTCCAGACTAACACAGCTGCCCCTCTGGCACTCCATTCAATTATGTTGAGTGAAAAAGGTTGAATGTGTTCTCATATAAATGACTAAATACTTCTAGAGAGACAAGATGAGGTGAGGCATTCTCTTTTCCTGGACTATTGTCTGCCAATGGAAGAAACAAGATTTTAAGCTACACACAGCTCTTCATCTGGCCGTGGGAAATGTGCGCATTGTGGCAGAAGGTATAAGACACAGTGCGGTGATCCTACATTCTCAGCCCAGAAGGGACCATTAGAACAGGTAATCTGATCTCCTGCATAGCATAGGCCATACATTTCATACTGTTATTCCTGTATTCAGCCTAATCCCTTGTGTTTGACTAAAGCATGATGTCCAGAAAGCCATCAAGTCTTCCTCTGGAGACACCAAGAGGTTTAGAGCACCCCACTCCTGTGGTTAGCTTGTTCCAGTGATTAGTCACGCCTTCGTTAAAAACATATGCCATATTCCTAATCTGAATTGGTTTGGCTCTAACTTTCAGCTCTTGGTTCTTGTTAAGCCTTTCTTAGCTAGATTAAAGAGCCCTTTAATGCCTGTTATTTTCTCTCTGAATGTCTAAGACAGTCGTATCACAGTATGTCTGGAAAAGAGGCATACAATTGTGCAAAGAAAAGACGGTATTATAATGGGTCAAAGCTAAGAGTGAGTGTGCAACCTTAAATTTGGTGCACTCTGCCTTCAAAGCGCTTAACATTGCATCTTTAGCATTTCCTTATTGTAGCAGTTTGAGGGGTGGGGGTTAAATGTAATTAAATACAGGTTTTCAAAGACAGTACTTTCTTTCACTAACAAGAGACAATGTGACTGTTAGTTCAAGGCATCACAATTGTAGCAGATTTTGAGAACATTCAGGGAACGAAGGGAAGGAGAAAAGCATAAACACAATGCTTGATTTGGCTTCTTTGAGCCTCACAATGGTTTGAAGGTTATCTTCTGAAGGAACCTTTTGTTAGTCTACATTTTTTGCTATGTTTCGGAAAAAAAATCAGAAGCTTCCTACTTTGAAAGGGAAATTTCAGAGTACAAAAACAGGACGTGTAATTAAAAAATAATTATAGAATATCTCTCTACTGATGGGGGGAAAACGTTTAATGTATGCTAAACATTCTTTAATAGATTCCCTACCCTACGTTTCTTACTTCAAAGAAACGTTCACTCTGGAAAGTTTACATATTGCTGTTCCCTGATTGGCAGTTCCATTTGTATACGCTGGGGTGACAGAACATCACGTTACCCTTCACGTTCTAGTTCCAATTTTGATGCTGATGATGAGAACGCCATTCCAAAGCAAAAGGCCTGAGTCCATTCAAGCAGACTCTGTCGGGTGACGCAAGGTTGAGTCATCACAGATGCAATTTTCTTTTATTTATTTAGACTCCTATGATTAAGTTAGGTACAGCAAGGTGGACTGAGGAGATAAAACCACAGTGGACATAAAAAGAACTTTGGGACGTGACCGCTACGGTATCAAGGAACTCACTGCATGAGGATTCCAAAGCCCAAGAAGAAAATATACTTTCTGGTGGAAAGGAGCACTGAAAATGAACACACACACCTTTGTTCGTCATAAGAATGGCCACACTGAGTCAGACCAAAGGTCCATCTAGCCCAGTGTCCTGTCTTCTGACAGTGGCCAATGCCAAGTGCCCCAGAGGGAATGACAAGAACAGGTAACCATCAAGTGATCCCTCTGCTGTCATCCATTCCCAGCTTCTCACAAACAGACTAGGGACACCATTCCTACCATCCTGGATAATAAGCATTGATGAACCCATCATCCATGAATTTATCTAGTCCTTTTTTGAACCCTGTTAAAGTCCTGGTCATCACAACACCCTCTGGCAAAGAGTTCCACAGGTTGTCTGTGTGCTATGTGAAGAAATATTCAGGGAAAGATGTACATTTTTTCCCTCTAACGTAACACATTTCATAACACTTTTGAGGTATTTTATTTTCCACATCTTCCATTACTGGTGACATCTAGAGGCCTCAGCCAAATTGGGGCTCCATTGTGCAAGGCACTTTACAAACAGAGAACCGTATTATTGTTTTCACTGAAGCCCTTTTCCACCTCTCTGACACTGTGAAGGTGTCAGATCCCGAATGTGAATTTAGGCATGTTTTCAGTCCCCTTTAAAATGCCAGAGCAGCAGAAAGATGTCATGTTTCCTTGCCTCCTAGTAGAAAACCTCGGTGCTACCCTTTAAAACATTTTCCAGATATGTATGGTTGGCACTTTTACAGATACCTAAGGGAATTAGGGGCCTAAACTCCATTGATTTACAATGATATTTGGGCACCTAACTCTTAGGCGCCTGTGAAAACTGAAGCTCTTTGACAGCTAGTGTGTCAGCTACATGTGAACAGAAACAGATCTAAATTAGCACGGCTTTTTGCTAATTTTTTAGTGGATAGTTTTGGGGCACAAATCTGCTCCCCTTGATGGCAATACGAGTGTTCTACCATGACTTAGAAGAAGCAAGTTTGGACATCACCACCCTGTTCCACAAGGCACTTAATGAAGTGCTCGATTGCATTGCTGAATCTTGGACTATATCTGTGCATAAGTGCTGCCATCTGTTGGTTGCTTGAATCTTGGGGCGGGGGAGGAGAAACGACCACAGTTTATTTCTACAACTCACACACATCAAAAATTAGGCCCAAGTCAGACACCTGTGTTTTTGGACGTAAAGACCTTAATTTCATATCTCTGAGCCTCCCAGGTGTGTGGTATTGTTTTATTATATATACAGGCTGAACTTCTCTAGTCCAGCACTCGCTGGTCCGGCACCATCTGTGGTCTGAATGGCCAGATGGTCACTTATCACAGATGTGGCCAAGTTTCCTGCAGTCCTATAAAGTTTAACAGCCACTAGTCCTGGCTCTCAGGGTACGTCTAGACTACAAGCCTCTTTCGAAAGACAGCATCTAGACTACAGCCAGTACTTTCGAAAAAGCGAGTTGCTTTTTCGAAAGAAAGCACCCTGGCACTCTGGATGCTCTCTTTCAAAAAAGCACAGTTCCAGTTCAATAGTGCCTTTTTTCCAAAGAGCACTTTCAAAAAAAGGCGTTATTCCTTGTAAAATGAGGTTTTCCGCCATCGAAAAAACTGCTGCATTCTTTCGATTTACTTTCGAAAGAACACGGCGCTAGTCTAGACGCAGGGGGAAGGTTTTTTCAAAAAAACCCTGTAGTCTAGACACACCCTCAGTGTTCTGTGCTATTATTTAGCTCTAATTTCCCCCTAAATCTCCTCTAACAGCTCAGGAAGCAGTGGCAGCGTCGGCAATGCTGCTATACAATATTGACCTCCCGTGGTCCGGAAAATTCTCTGATTCAGCACCGGTCAAGTCCAGAGGGCGCTAGACAAGAGAAGTTCAATTTGTAGTGGATGTCCTCACCTGTGAAGTTATCGAATTAAAATGACCATACAGATCACTGTTGCAAGCACTGTTATATATTTGCATCATATCATGTACACAACGTGCCAAATGAAGTGCTTTGTGATTTGCTAGTTATAATTATGCTGCTTTGTGTGGTTGTACATTTTTGTATTTGGTTCTACAGCTGATTTCAAATGTTTGTTTCTGGGAGCTAGGGCATTACCAGTCAAGGTATTACTTCACTTCCTGAATTTTCCCCAAAATGTCTCCTCAGCCCAAGAGGTAATGGGCCAAGATAAGGGTGACCAAAATGTCCTAATTTGATAGGCACAGTCCCAATATTCAGGGCTTTTTCTTATATAGGTGCCTATTACCCCACCCCACAACTCCCATTTCAATTTTTCACACCTGCTCTCTGGTCCCCTTAGCCAAGCTCCAACTTCCGGATCAGCAAGTGAGTAACAGAGTTAAGTGACTTCACAAAGTTTGCACAAGAAGTTAGTAATGGAACTGGGAACACCATGGGAATTTATCCACTAGAACACAGTGCCACTGCCAAAAGTATTTGAAATCCCCATCCTTGGGAAATCCAGGTGTAACTCTAGGATAACAACAGGATGGATAAAAAAAGCTGTTTTAAAAATAAATCAGACTTTTCTTTATTTAAATAAAACATATTTTCTTCCTTAAAGCTAAATCCATTCAAAACTAAATGTGAAATGTTGACAGTCTATATTAATGCCAAAACTTACTATGATTTATCAAAACAATGTACATTAAATAATATAAAAAAAACCCAGCAGGACACATTTGCTGTCAAAGCATCAAAAAGTCAGACTACTAAACTGATGGAAGTCACTGTCTATGCCCCTGGAGCAGGAGTCTGCTGATATGCTAAATCACCTTAAGAAAGCAGTGGGCTGTTCTTCAGGTGCAGAAAGAATATTTTCTTCATTTCCATCAATTTAACTAAGGCCACGTCTTCACTTGCTGCACCGAAAATTGATCTTCTAGCATCCAGTTTAGCAGGTCTAGTTAAGACCCGCTTAATCGAATGCTGAGAGCTGCTCTGGTTGACACGAGTATTCCTCACAGTCACAAGGAATAAGGGAAGCTGATGAGAGCATTTACTCCTGTCAGCCTCCCTTTGTGAAGACCTCATCAAGGTAGGTTTAAGGTAAGCCAACTCTAGCTACATATTTCACATAGTTGGAGTTGAATACCTTAACCGACCTTCCAGGTCCAGTGTAGACCTGGCCTAATTCAATTCAATTCATTCAGAGTAGATAAATGCAGGAAGATGAGATCTCATGCTTCTAAAATCTTGATGGATTATGGTGACCAGACACAATAAGTTCAATTCACTAACTGCAGATGATAATTCTTTTGCATAATAAATTTGTTAGATTTATATACAAACCATGTTTTGAAACATGTATTTATTTTCTTTATATATCCAGCACATTAATGCTAGTTTGAAGTAATAATAAAAATACCACCAAATACTTTTAGAAATCTGTTTTTCTGCATTTTAATTTAATTCCAATTTTAACCCCAATTGCAGATTCACACAAATTATAAATCAACAATTAATTGTTATCTAGTGAATAAGAAATGCATCATTCACCATTTTCTAACTATCGTAAATGTAAAAATAAATACAGGGAAAAGTATGTTAAACTATGTAATTGCTTCAGTAAATGGGTATAGACACAGAATAGTTTACTGGTTAGAGAAACAGAAGCATGAGATTTAAAGTAAAGGCTGCATTCAGTTGCAAATCACCATTCAAAAGGTTACTAGCTAATGAGAATCAACTCCTTTTTAGGAAAATAACTAAAATATATACATAGAAAACTAGTGATTACTTAAATTAAGGTTTCCTGCTTGTTGATTTAAATCATATTAAATGAGGGATGGGGACTCACTGTAAGAAGAGGAACACATGGTACTAAGTTATTTTTAACAAGCACCATTTTTAAGCATCAGCAAAAACAGGAGACAATGGCAGGTCAACATATCGCTGAACAACTTTATTAACAGGTCTTTGGACATTGTCTCCTTCACTTGATATTTTTCAATAGGTAGCTAGACCAGCAAATTAAACACGAAGGTGCCAGTGTCCCTCCAGACACAGTGAGTCAGCTGAACTGGATTCTTGGCCTTCCCCAGACGGCTGTACCCTTCTGCCTACACACAACAAAAAGGGACATGATTTATTTAAGGAGCAGCCATGTCCGATTATAGGGACACGGGGAGGGATATTAAAGCCAATCCGTCAAGAGTTTACGCGATGGCTACCGACTCCTGGCGGCATTCGGCACCAGCACATGACACGTTTGCAATTTTTTCTTTTTGTCAAAATAGCACTGCATCGTCTCACCAGTTTCAATTCTTTTGGTAATTTATTTCAAAAGACCGGTCAGCAAGATGTCTAACAACACAGACGCAAGCAAAAACAGGAAGAGAGAGTTTAAGAAGCCCCATGATGACCCAGTTCCCGATTCTCTGCCCCTTTCTTCTCCTCCCACTGCCCCAGGGCCCAGCTGGGGGATCAGACACCCACAACTCCCCCCCCGCACCAAGTCCATCTACAGTGCCCCTCTGCCAATACACTCAAACCCTCTCCCCTAGAGGCCAGTCATGGAGCCCCCCCCATCCCTCCTGCCCAGATACCTTCACCTCCTTCCCCCAGAACCCAGCCACAAGGGCCGCCCGTGTCCCCTCCCCACAGATCCCAGCAGCAGGGTCCCCCTTGCCCAAATACCAGCACTCCTTTCCCCCTCCCCCCACCCAAGGCCAAAGGACAAACAGCCTAATGCTGGGTCCCTCAGGGAATGCTGGGAACTGCAGCTGCCAGGAACCCTATCTCCCTCTCTTTCTCCCCGGCACTGTCTTCTGTGTGCAACCTGGCTCTGCTGGGCCCATCGGTCCCTAGTGGTGGCCAGCAGCCCTGTAGCCCCTGTCTGTGGGGGAAAGGAAATTCTGTGCACACAACCTTCAGTTCTGCACAATTCTGCACGGGCCAGTGGCGCAGAACTCCCCCCAGGAGTAGATACTGTAAGCAATCGCTGCGCTTCCTGCAACGACTCCAGCCACAAAGTGCGTAAGCCAGCAGCCTCTGCTGTAAGCAGGGAAAAAAGGCTGGAGAGGTGAGCTAGGAATGCTTGGAGAAGAAAGGCCATGGGAAAAAAAAATACAGACTCATCTGCAATGAAGAGCCAGAAGCCACCTGAAAATGTCCCTCACCCGGCATAAGGAGACGTACGGCGCCATGGCTAGGTTTACGTTTTGAAATGCAGCCAGGATTAAATTTCAGAGACAGAAAATGCATCCTCATGCTGGGATCTTGAAACAGTAGCCATTCATAACCTGTGCACACGCGTGGGTTAATAACGATTCCACACCTCTCGACGCATCTCCCTGGATGTACAGTATTAAAGATGCTCTCAGCTACCTATTCGCACGTGACGGCTTTGAAATGTTCAAGATTCTCTGCCCACCATTCACATTACTCAGCTGTCACAGGAAAGGGCTCAGATTTATGATGTGAAAATTACATTTTAACGAGGTGTCATATGTGTTTAAAGTTCTTATTCATCACTACACTGCCACCTCTTTTAACCGAGATGCACATGCAGTTAATTAGCATATTTTAAGGACAGAGGGTTCACCTTATCTGCATTGTAAAACTGCTTAAAAAAGACAACAACAAAGAAGCAGGAGGATTTATGGAATTAAATGATTGCCAGCACGTGTCAAGAGAGCACCCTCTCGTATTAAACACAAACCTGAGGGTGTAACATTTAACATGCACCCTGTGTGGTTCTAAATGTCAAAGTTAGGTACAGTAGTTTAGTACCACATTTTATTGCATGCCTGGTAACACACAGTGCAAATATACAATATATAGAAGTTTCCAACACACATGGACTGATATAAATGCTGCATCTTACCAGTTTATTCACTGCTTACGGGCATTGCTATTTATTAATTTCACACGTGTCAGGCACACAGCACAGTAATGGATGGGCTTCTAGACATAACTTAGATCAAGAGAATGAAACATTTCCTCTGAAACAGGAAGCATATATTGCTAATCCCGTTTAAGCGAATCAGCTGTCCTGAACAGACCAGAATCAGGGTGGAGGCTTTCCAGCTAGGAAACTGCCTGCCAAGGGAACTCCATTGCTCACAGTTACTAAAAAAAGGCTGGATGAAAATGCAAAACTTGCATCATGTTCTAAAAATAGATGTGCTTAGACTCCAACGAGAACTCCAACAGGAACTAATTCCACACACCAGCCAATCTTCCTTTGAGAGGTTTCACCCTAAGGAGAACAGCTAGGGGCTGGTTTCAGGTGCACATCAAGGCTCATGGTTGGTCTCCAAGGTATCTTGGAGCCAGAACATTTGGAGTTCGCAGACAGCAATCAGCCTCAGAGAACGGCTCTGAATCCAGTGTGCATTGGACTGCATCGTTGTACCATGCACTCCTTGGCCTGCCCACCTAAAAAGGCCAGGCAGCCCCATTCAATAATAGCTAAAGCTGCTAAAAGGCTGTCAGAGATAGGCTGGCTACAGCACCTCACAGTAGCCTGCCTGTGGGCTGACAAAGGTATGGACCATTGCCATGAGGACAGGATACGATTTCCCACCAGCATTGGGCATTTCCAGTCTAGGACTGCCAACCTTCCAGGATTGGCCGGGAGTCTCTAGGAATTCAAGAGGAATCTTTAACGAAAGAGTATGTCATGGGCTGAAATCTCCAGGAATACATCCAACCAGAACCGGCAGCCTGACTCTATTCTGTGTCTCTTGAAGTGCTAGGAGCAGATGAGCCCAGTATAGGCTTGAGAAAGCCAAGGATTTTAACACCCAGTGAGTGAATGCCCTCGCAACTGAGGGCGCACCCATAACGACTGGCACTTATTCAAAATGCTTTCCCCGGCCAACAAATGTCACCACTGTTGTATCCAGGGGGAGCTTAAGGACTTGTCTTCTTTGAGGAGTTAACTCAAGTGCTGCTCCTGCCACAATTCCACACGCACGTAAGAATATTTAGCTTGAGTGGGATGGAATTTTAAACTCCAGCCCGCTGGCCCATCGGGGGTCTAGGCGACAGCTCGCGTTAGCAACTGCAAATCCAATCAGCGTGGCTGTTCTCACTCAAGCTAGGTTAAGTGAAGTGTATCAAGATAGCTCAAGTTAGCTGCAGTGAAGGCATAGCCGAAACCAGCTAGCTTTCTGCTCTGCTCAAGAGGAAAGCAGAGTATAGGTCTCTGCCTTTCAGTATGAAAGTAACAGACTAAGTCACTGACCTGGCCTTGTTGCCTGTCAGTAAGTATAAGCCACAAATCCATAGGTAAGGGCCTTTATGGTCACAGAACGCTCCCATTCAAAGCTACGTCAGGATCACATAACTGTAGACGAGAGCAAGAAGGAATGAAATGATTTGTTCTCATTTACCGCTGAGTTCATAATGAGCGCTGGGGCCAGATTCACACTATATTGTTTCCCTTGCCTAGAAAACAGAAACTGGCAGGGCCAGACCACAACATTTTGGCCCCTGAGGGCCAAATGACACCCGCATGCCTCCTCGCTTGGGCCAAAACTTTGAAAGGTCTCCGTTCTTCCTGTTCTACTCCACTCATGGTACTGCTTGGCTACCTACCCGATAAAGGAGAACTAACAACTTAAAATGCCTTGTTCAAAAATTGTGTAAGTAACACTTAACTTTCAGAGCAGAGAGAATACATCTGCACCAACAGCAGACACAATTTTCTACACTCTGGGCCCTAGTGGCACACCCCCCCCCCCAGTCTGGTACCTGAGGCGGCCGCCTCAGTTTGCCTCATGGTAAGGACAGCCCTGGAAACTGTACGCGTCTTGAGAAACGGATCAAAGATCTTCCTGCTTTGACTGTAGCTGTTCTAAATGGACACCCTGTCCTGCACAGAGCCACAGGTAACTCACTCCCTAATACTTAAAGATACTGTGACCGTTCCCCACCCCCCCATGCTTTCTTAAGTTTGGCTTATGAGTATAAATATGCATAACTCAAAGATGCTTTAAACAAAACACCTCTGATTTTAGTGTTACAATCTGATGGAGCGGTATGTCCTATTTTGGTGTGCGTGTCAGTCTTACAAGTCAAGTCAGAAATATGAAGTGTGAGACTGTTTATAGTTTAAAATGTGCTAATGAGAATCATTACTGGTGCCCCCTGGAAGCCTTAACAACTTGGTGATCAATTTAACAACTTGTAAACAGCCTGGTTTGTCCTGTAAGTTCAAAGGTGATTGAACTAGCAAGACATGTGATTCCATTTTGACCCTGGTAGTTTTCCATGGAAGGCGGGGAGGGGGAGGGGGGTGTAGAAAAAAAAAGGTTCCCATCCTGTAGGAAAGGATATTTAAGCAATGGGAAGCTATCAGCCCTTTGTCTTCAGCTGGTCTAATAAGCCCTGAAAAGATACAAAGAGCTGGGGACCCAGGTCAGGCTAAAAGAGTGTCTGACCTGAAGATTATACCTAGAAAGGATTCTGTTTGCAACACATTTTTTTTGAAGTGAATTAGCACTAGCTCTGAGTTTACTTTTCATTTTAACTTAGTAACTTACTTTGATATGTATTCACATGCAACACCTAAATCCTACTGTTTGTACTTAATAAAAACATTTTTGTTTTCTATCAGGTCCAGTGTAAATAATTGTTACCTGGATGGAATAACCAGTGTGCATTTCTCTCTTTTCATGAATAAAAAAGGCAAACATCATCACGAGCTTTTACTGTGTGCAGAGAAAGATGAATTTATTTGGGTTTTGATCCCCTTTGGGGGTTGGTTTCCTGATGCTATGACCTAGAACTGCTGAAATGATTCAGTGTCTGCATTGCTCCTCAGGGAAATGGCTACACCAATTCTGTGCCTTGTCTGGGGAAGACCAGAGGATCTGACCCAGCAGGACATGATGGTGGGGGGGCCCAAAGAGGAAGAAGGCGGGTGTCAGTGGCATGATGAGCACCCCAGAGAACAATCCCAAGTGGTCTTCTGTGACTGATTCTGTCACAGATTCAACACTTGAGAGCCTAACATTTCTCCCTGCAAGGGTCTACACAGGAGAAACGACTTTCCACACTTTCACCAGCGGCATAAATCTATCTGTGCCAAGAGGACTGCCTTAGACTAGACCGTGAGCCATGCATGTGTGTGTCCTAGCATGAATTACCGTGAAAAATACAAAGAGAAAACTACTCCCCAGAGGGTGAACACATGTTCATAAACAGATTGCTCTGGTGAAATCATGCTGCTCCCAGTGACACTAGTGTAAATCCAGAATAACTCTGCTGAAGCCAATGAGACTGCTTTGGATTCCCATGGCAATATCAGAGTGGAATCTGATGCATGGCCCTGAATCCTGATAATTATTCATAATTCAAGCATTTTGTTCTGGGAAGGGCTGGGGCTTCACAGATCAATTCTGCGGCTCTCCGGCAGGTTGAGTAGCATTGACTTACATCTACAGCCCCCAACGTTAACAAGCCAGACTGCACCTCTCAAAGGGGTCCAGAGTGCGGAAAGGGCCCCATGTAATAAGCAGGGGGTCCTTTGCTCCTCTCTGCACTCCCCAGGTGGGGAGATAGGGACAGGACTGCTATTGTGGAGGATAAGCAGCACCCCATCAGCAGGTGTCACTGTCCAAACACCACCCTGGTTTTAATCCAGAAGCGTAGCAGGAGACCAAGGTGGGTTTCTTCAGATGACACATGTCAGCAGGGTGTGATTAGAGCGATGGGGTGATAAGAGCGAACAGCTCGGATTAAAGTTAGGATCATAAAAAGGTACCGGAAAGGATTTTCACATCTTGGGCACAACTCACCGGTTTCTTCCTCCGCTTGATTCAGATGCAGAGAGTTATAAGCAATACAGCAGAGCAGGCACACTGCTACTGTACTGGAACCTCTTGGAGCACCTACTGTGGAGAATGCTGGTGGAAGTACAGAGTCGTTCTCAATGTTACTTCCAGCCAAGAGGCATGAAAACCAACCAGCGGAAGATGTAAGACGGGACCAATTCACCCACAGGCATCCGTGAAGACAAAGGTCCCAACAGACTGAAGAGCAGGAGGGCTAGACCACTGCCTTCTATCCAATACCACCTCCTGGAGAAATGGGTTAAAAATCAGCTTCACAGGTTTTGTGGATCCTAAGGAGACCTTCCCTCAAAAAATTCCTTTTCAGTAATTGAATCCAGCTCCCAGTAAAATAACAAAGGAGGCAACGCCTTAAAAATCAGCATTTAATTAGCAGTTTTTGAGAAAAATCAATATTCGGTTTCACTCTGTAAAAAGCTGTCTCCAGTTCAATTGAATTTCACTTGACTTTGTTACAGATCTAAGATTTCAACATGCCCCCTTGTCTACTTCTTTAAACCACTGCAGAGGCCAAGCCGGTAACTTCCCATGATCCCTAGCTTCTGATCCCCTGCAAAGAACTAAGGTCTTTTGTTTAATTTCAGCAATTGCATTTACACAACATTTTTTAACAGCAGTGCTCTCCAGAGTGTACAAAAGCTACATTTGGAGATGCACTTTTCAATTAAAATCCACACAGAAGTATTAACGAGGTGAAGGGAAGAAACTGAAGTGATTAGAAGCCTTATTCTTCTAGATTGTTTTGAGAGAAGGTAGAAAGAATGCTTGTCTTTAAAAAGCAAAGATTCAACCACCTGCTTTTGTGGTTAGTTTTGTTTTTACTAGATTTCTAATATGCCACTAGCTATTTAGTTTGTGAGACAAATCACTGTTCTTATTACACTCAACTTCTGTTTGTCAAACACCTTGTTTCTAAACGTCTTCCTGATCCATTTTTAACAAACAATTTGATGTCCGCATCAATTTTACAGTCTTTATTTTCCAATTAAACCCATGCTGTTTACATATTGTGAATCTGACACTGTGACGCTACAGGAAAGGGCTACTGAACTATTGTATTCTTGAACTAAAGACGTCAATTAATTGTAAATGCTCTGCACAACTCAGGCACCTGTAAAACGGGTGGGAAATTAAGATATCCATGTATTTTTCTTCAAAAGAGATCATATTCCTTCTTTGCTCAGAAGAGTGCTATAGCTATTATTGCCCTCCACTTCCTGAGCTATTGTGCTGTTCCCTGTTAAAGGTGAAGCTTTTCAGGGACTGATTCAACACCCACAGACGTCAATGTCACAAACTCCCATTGATGTCAATGTGCAGTATATTGGGCCTTAACTCATGGGAGAAAGAAATAATCACAGTCTTGATCTACAGAGTGAAGATTCTCTCTCCCTTATCCATCACCACTTCCAAACATATTGTGCGTTGTGTCATTTTACAAATGTCAATTCTCCTACTCGCTCAGAAATTAGTGATTCTGTTGGATTGGGAGGTACAACAATGCCCTCACCCCCAAATGAGGCTGCATGGGGAATTTTGCAAGTTTACTCTTTAAAAAAAATACTTCTTTATCTTTGCGATGCTGCATTTGAGAATGCATCATTATGTAGGATCAGTGACCGTGCAAGTCCCATGCAGCCCTGGTGAACGGTGACATCACAGGATGATGTATTGTGAGATGTTTTCTGTAAAATGGGAAGTGATTGATTGTCCATGGAGTGGAAAAAAATACAGGTTGGGAAATCACACACACAAAAGAGGCTACCTATATGTCCTGGGGGGGGACAGGAAGTGGGGATATGCGTCAGTGCTCAGTTTTACCTGTTCACAAAGGTAATTCAAAGAGGGTTAAATTCCAAGCTTTGTAACAACTGTGAACAGGATTATTTTGGCTGGGGCAGGGGAAGGGCTAAAGCTGGCGACCGTCAGCCCCATCACACCTACAAAATTACCTTAAGTGAATCTCAGACAATTCTTGCCATTATCCACAATACATATTTTCCCCAGCAAAAAAGACTGTTTTCCACCTGAAATTTCAAATTTTCACCAATAATTCATTTTTACCCAAATTCTTTTAAAATAAGGGGAACGTCAAATGCAGACCCAAACTGCACAATTAGCCCAAGCCTCTATATTAAGGCTACTTTAAGCACACCGTTGGAGAAGCCCCAAATCACTGCTCAGCTCCCAGTTTTAACTTTGGCACTCAAAAAAGAACAACAAAAAATCACTTGTTGACAAACCTGCAACCACCTGATTTCTCACTGAGGTGAGATTTATTATTTGTAACAGATTCAATTATTGCCCACGACCACCGTGTGAAAAGGGACAGCAGAGACTCTGCTGAAGTATACTGAAAAGATTTCTCAAAAACAGGATAAAATATACTACACTAAGAAAAGAATGCAATTGATTTTTGCTCCTTTTGGATGACTGACAACTCACATTGTTCCGTTTCACTCCACCGCTCCAAAAGTATGCGTTCGTCATTAACTTGTGGCGTGAAGTAATACTTTTCCTTTTTTTCTCCTCATCTGAAATCTTTCCTAGATCAATACCCTCAAATTCTCCCCTCTTCTTTTCCACAATGGCAACCCTGGGTCCTTTGTCCCATGTGTCTCCTCTCTTCCCTGCATATTGCTGTACAGACGGAACTTACTTTCCCTTCTGCTTATTCCCAGATGTTCAAAGTCACAATTTCCTTTAAAAGCTCTTTATTTAAAAGTGATTTTGTGTTCACCAATCACAGCCTATGGAGTAAAGGATGGATCAGGCTAATGCTAACTCTTCCGTGTGCTAGTGCACATCTTACACTCTCCTACTGTTAAGTTCTTATTGTACATTTAGATCTCTTGGAAGGGAACTACATTAATTTATTGTGGGCCTGCAATAGCCGGGGAATTGCAACATAGCACTCTGGTACACACTGCTTTTCACCTGCCTGTACTGAACTGCGAAGCTGCAGAGACAAGTCCTGAGCATCCATGTGCACCCTGGTGTGGTGCACTAAAAGTTCTGTAGTGCCCTTTGGTCTACCAAGCTTTGACGTGCAAGGTGTGCTATCAGGCTTCACAGAGACAGTGAGTGTGCCTCAGTCTAGTGCAAAACTGATTCACGTACCAGCTTTCTTCCAACTAACATGTTCATGTAGACAGGCCCTTAGTCTCTTTTGTTATCATATTTCACAAAGTGGGGAGATTTCAGGAAAAAAAAAACACATTAATAAATATTTTCCTTTGAAAATTATATGAATTATGTCTTTCCTGTTACCTGCTCAGCATTCAGCACAGATGCATCTAGCACAGATAAACTGAATTTATATCATTATTGCATACTGTCTGTATAGAAACAAACACTTCAAACCCTAAAAGAAAATCATCAAGACACCTGCCCAATTTAGTGAATTAGATCCAAGTTCATTGATCATGGAGTAACTCTGGATTTACCCTTACGTAACAAGGAAGAATTTGATCTAAGTTAATGAAAAATCAGGCAAATATAATTCCTGTAAAGATGTCTGATGGAAATCCACTGGAAGATGGATTTCTTTTCGGGTTGAGTCTTTACCTAGAAGCGGATTACAATTTCCTTCTATTAAGATTTAAAAAAAATGACCAGCTCAAATTAATTTTTAATAGAACAGCAACACAAATGATCGAAGGGGAGAAAACACACGAAAAAACAATCTGGATCATGTTACCTGCACTGAAATTAATCATGAATACACAGGACAACAGACAAAATGTGTGTGCGTGTGCATGCATATGCAGGAAGGTATTAGGGGTCAGATTCTCTCCTCGTGTAATTCTGCAACATCTCATCGACTTTATTGAAGCTATGCTGATTGGAATCAGCTAAGACTCCACCCCATGGTATTTACACAGTGAGAGCAACAGGTTTCACATAAGTAATGTTCTGTCCTAAAAAGCTGAGGGGATTCAACTGATAGAATAAATTCAATGGAAGAGGCATCTCCGCTGGTGATTCTGATGATCTAAACAAGAACGTGGACATGTGGAGGTTGGCTCAGGCTTAGCAGTAAAAATTCATTCCCATTTATATTCAAAGTAAGCTACACAGAAAATGTTCTTTAAACGGTAAAGCGTGTCCCTGAAGCAACTAAGCATTAACGGTGACAAGTATAGGGCCTTAAGTCATGCACGCACACACGATCAAAGAGAAATATATTTGCACTTCACAGCCTGTTTGCAAAAACCAACCAACCAGCTTTGTGCTATAGATAACAGAAAGCCAAAAGCAAACTTTAACACTGAAACTTACCTGATCTGCTGTCCAGTGGTCCGAAATCCAAAGAATACTTCACCACGTGATAGTTGTTCCATACATAAAGGAGGTTGTCCCGGGGGTTATAATCCACAGCAGCGATGTACTGGTACGAGTTTGGAAAGGGAACATCCACCAGACTATCCTTGCTTTGGTCAGTGTTGTAAATATAGTCTATCTTATTTCCTGTGGCTTCATTGTCATCATCTTCGTACACAGACTTCACCACGTATAAAATCCCACAGATCATGAAAGCGTTGGACGCTGACCTTTTGTCATAGGCCGTATCCCACGTCCCTTCAATCCTTAAGGTGTAAGGGTTTAACTGGCTAATGACAATTTTGCCATTGTTTTGTTCTGTTGCATAGATTACCCATAGCCCATTCTCATCCACCGCCAGGTCTATGTCAGATTTGCCTCCCCACCGATACGGAGAGGTGTCATGGTAGTTGGCATTAGCGATAATAGCCTCCCCACTTTTGATTCTTGTCCTCAGGTCGAACTTGACTATATTCCTGGTTCGCTCCTTGTTGAAGAACAAAGCCCCGTCATCCACGACAAATCCGGTGCCGTCTACCCGGTGAGGAAGTTTATAGGTGGTTGTTGGTCTCCCAGCTATGAAATCATCCTTGGAAGAATACTCCGTCAGCGTGTCAGTTCTGTACGGGGTCCAGGGCATGTAGTAAATCTTGTCCGAAGCCTGCAGAGGATCCTTGCACCAGGCCCCAGACTGATGGTCTGACTCAAATAAATGTTCACTCTGGTACACACCTTTTAGGAGGCCAGGACAAAGAAAAACTGTTGGAAGGGAAAAGAGTTAAACACAAAAAAGAAAGTTAATGAGCGCCCCATGGACTTGGCATTAACTCCTAATAGTTTACAGTTCTGCAGCAGAATAGCATCAGCCCACAACAAAAGTAGTCTATTTGCAGATTTCCTGCACCTCGGGCAGTGTGTGTGTCTAGAAGAGGTCATGTTCCTCCATATTGATTTTTGCTGCCTTTTCAATCAACATCAGTTCATTTTTTTAACCACCGTTGGAAACTATTTTTTACTGGTGTGCTTACTTAGGCTATTCGTCTTTGTAAACTCTGAAATGAATATGTATTCCCTACGGGTATATAGGTTTGTATTTTCAGATTATATTCTACACTACATCTATACCTACTAGGTGAAGGGGTAGATACCTGGGGGATTGTTCCACATCTTTAGTTTGAACAGTCCACTGAAGATTGCCCTGGAAATGGAAATTTTAAAAAAATCCCAACCTTACAGCCCAGGTGGAATGAAATATTTAAAAGGTACCATGGCAAAGCAGAGGCAAATCCCTCGGCAACGGAAAGGAACATTGAAAGCAAATAGGAAGACAAAAATATCCTGCTGTTGGCCATAACTAGCAATAAGATTTTTGAAGCCACTACACAACACACGGAACATGCAGTCCACACAATTAAAAATGAACAATGGATGAATACTGAGAGGAGAAAGAAAAGACAGGAAGCAAGGAAGGAAGAAAGGAAAGAATAAAGTTTGCTGGAGAGGAACCCAAGGTCTAGATTTTAATCAGTTAAAAAATGTCCTGTTAAACACAGTAGTATTCAAACTTAAAAACATATACCTTCTACGGTTATATGAGAGGAGCACACAGGAATGGCGTGGCTAGCTATGCTTTGCTGCTCAGACTTCAGAATGGAAATGGGACAGGGATCAGCTGGTTTTTAGAGTGATATGTTGCATGGATGGAGGTTGGGAGAAGACAACTAAAAAAAAAAACTGAAATCTTATCTCCAACTGAAGGAGAACTATTTGCAATGGCGCGGTACATGCAGTGTCGCTCAGAGCACGACATGGTGAACAGTAAAATGATTGCAACATGTGACATGAACAAAGGTGTAATCTAGTTTATATTCTCCCTTTGACACCCAGATCAACTCTCATGCACTAAAGTCATGCATGCGTATTAAGGAAAGAATATACTGCAAATACACGTGTTGGCGTGCAGGAGTGTGAAAGGATATCACAGTATCAAAAACCAATGGAGGGAGACAAAGTAAATTTCATGTGTACCCAAAGGCCCTAATTCTGCAACTGATGCAGGCATGGGGGATCCATATGCTGATGCAGACTGAGCTGGAAGTATGAGTTTGGAAACAATACCAAGGGGCCGTCCTAACTCACAGTAAGGTCAACTGCAGCTTTGTCATTGACCTCGGTGTGAGTAGGAGAGGACTCATCCCGTAAAGTAACTCCTCACTTAACATTGGGATTATGTTCCTGTAAAGTATTACCTTACGCAAAATGATGTTCAGTGGATCCAGTTTATCTGTAAGAATTAATGTAAAGGACGTGTGTGTGTGTGTGTGTCTTTTAGCCTTTTGTGTATCTTCTTACATTCTGTATACTTATTCTATAATTAGATTCAGAATTTTTTTCCAGCAGACAAAAGACCGTATATACATATCTATTACATATTTGAGAGCATTTGAGTGTCCGTTTGTCTGTCCATCCATGTCCTTGTTTGTTCAAGGACTCCTCCTAAACAGTAAGAGCTAGGACACCAAATTTGGAATGCAGCTTCCTGCATAACTTAAGGCAAGGTCAGGCTGTGGTTATGTGAGGGTAATGGGATGTGCCTGAAATGTGCACTTCTCATAAAACGGAAAGAGAAGGGTCTGCTAGTAGGGACAGTTATACTGTAGAATGACCACAGGGGGGCAGCAAGGGGCCGGAGTCGGGGGCCAGGGCAGCTATAACCCGATTGGGGCGGCTGAGGGAAAGGGTAGAGAAAGGTTCAACTAACTTCTGTATATTTGGGGAGTTTGTCTGTCTCTGTCCCCAGCTGGGGGACATGCACCCCTCTCCCAGCTTTACCCGCTGCTGCTGCAGAAGCCATGAAGAGGTGTGCCTCGCCTGGCCCCAAGCTGCTGCGGTGAGAGAGGGACGAGGTTGCCCTCTCTCCCCAGGGCAACCTGCGAACTGAAGCCTCCTCACCCATTCTCCACAGAGCAACGATTTAAACGAAGAAAAACAAAATGCTTTGAGTGAAGGATCCGAGCAAATTCTCTCGGACAGAATACGTTTCAAACAATTTACCACCGTAGCCAGCAGCGCTGATCGTACAGCTTGGCTGAGGCGGAGGAGTGGACCATTTCCCGGGAATGCCTTGCTACCAAATGATGAAGTAGTAATGGTGGGGCCCTATTGCTCATGTAACCTCACACTGTAGAGGCAGCATGGAGGGAGGCAGGAGGGAAAAACCCAATAGATGCACTACAGTGGCTGCAACCGCTTCCCAGCAGAAATGGGGTGTGGAGTGGGGGGCTGGATGAGGGGAAGGAAGAGGGACTTCCTGACATCAGCATTAAGCAGGAGGCTCCTGGGAGCAATTCCAAGGCAGAGGCAGGAGCAGCAGGGCAGTACGGGGAGGAGCAGCTGAACTTCAGCTGCCCAGCTGCATCCCTCCCAGGGAACTGAGGGGAGCTGATGGGAGCTGCCAGCCCATAGTGCTTTCAAACCCCATAAGACCTGCCTGCTTTACCAGAAAATCCTGCAAACGGTGGACAAAAGCAGGCAGCCAAAGGACGTTATAAGGAAGCATTACACCAATTTAAATGAGCATGCACTCGAATCGATAAGCAATAGGTGACAATGAAACAATGTTAAGTGAGGAGTTCCTGTATCACAATTCAGACAATGTTTGTGTGTACGTTTGCAGTATGAAGATGACCTAAAACGTGACTTGCCAGGCAAAAGTGTCCCATTAGACTTTTCTGTTAGCATGGGACTAGTATACAGGGCAGTTGAATTACCACTTCCTTAGAAGTCAACCCATTATTTTCAACAGCAAAAAAGTTGATTAAGCCCTGGAGGCGGGGGTGGGGGATGGGAGGGGAGAAGAGAGCATAGGAAAAATCACAAATTCAATTGATGTAAGAAATTTGATGCCACATTCTCAGTTACTGTAAACTGAAGGAACTCCATTGGAGCCAATGTAGCCATGGCACCGTTTTACAACAGGTAATGTATGGGACTTTCTGTCTTTTAAAGACTCTATAAAAAATCATGTTTTTCAGATTCTGTTGGATGTGGGAGGAGGAAACTAATTTACACTTTGGACTAGAAAATTAAGAAAAAACTATATCCATCTTTTCAGCAGAAAAAACTATGTCATCTTGTGAAGTTGAGCAGCAGAGAAACTAAAACTTTAACAAAAAAATGAGAATTAATGACAAAAGTATTTCAGCTAAAACGTTAAACTGTTATATAACTTAGCCTATAAATAAGTAATATATATATATAATTTGAAAGGTATTTAATTACCTTTTTGTTCCACTTCTATTGGAGAGAGAGAAGTAAAGAGAGAAAGGAGAAAAGAGAATAGATTAATGGTACTGTATTGGCCTGGTACTTTTCTATACCTCTTCCAAATGAAAGGAAGTATTATTAATTTACTTCAGTTATTGCTCTGTTTTGTGACTGATATATATTATATATAAATATGTAAAACACTGCTTTCTCTCACATGCACTGGATAAAATATAGGCACATGACATAGCCGTACTACAATTGTCAAAGAAACCAGGCCACGATCGAAAGTCTACTGAACTCAATCAGACATCATTCCATTGCTTTCGGACCATGCATAAAATGAGATTTTTATTAACTGAAATCATGTTGATCCAGATGTCTAGATAAAATAACCTCTACAGGGCAAGGAATGCCTGGATACATGTGGCCCAAATGCTTCAAAAACAAATGAACCTGCACAGCTCTATCTAGGAGTATTTCTACTGGGCCGAGAAGTAAAATCGCAGAGATCTGGGTCTTGTACTCAACCAGTCTTGCGGTCAGAACTTATAAAGTGATTAGCATTATCAAGATCTCCCCCATTTAACAGCCAACCAATGGGAAGAATTTAAATACCCCACTATTGGTAATAGGGATGGGAATGGTTAACCGGTTAGCTGGTCAGCCTCACCCTGAATGGGTCAGGTTTACTGGTTCCAGTCATCCAGTGGGGGCTGGAGCAGGGAAGGGACTAAGCCAGCCCCACGGAGCCGCCGCAGGCAGGGAGCACTCCAGCCTGACAGGAGCAGCCCTTGTCCGCGGTGGGGGAAGGGGAGAAGCGGATGGGAAGGCGTTTCAGCCCGGCTGTGGGGGGGTACTCCTTCCACCTACCCCCCTTTAAACGTTACATTTAACTGGTTAACCAATTAAATGGGATTTTACGTCCCTAATTTGTAAAGCAAAATGTAAATATTTCTTGCTGTTAAAATATTCACCTGTTCCTACTATGAACGCACTTCCCAAAAGCCCATAACCTGTCACTTACATTGATCGGGTTCATGAGGCACTACAGCGCTGTCCATGAGATGGCCTCCTTTTTTAGCAGCCCCGATCCCCGCACTGCCAGAACACACCTATCCAGCCCGTGTGTGCAGTGCGGAAAGGCTGTGGTGCCAGCCTCTCCCAAGAAGCATTTAGGGCCTGATCCAAAGCCCACTGAAGTCAATGGAAAGATGCCCAGCAACATCCACCTGCTCTGGATCAGGCCCTTGCAGAGGAGACCTAGACTCTTCACCTTGCATAGGGGCGCAGGAGGAATGGTGCCCCACACCCTGCCTTCCCCTGCATGGTGCATCTGCACTTGGCAGGCGCCATTCCTAAGGGGGTGCCTCAGCCTTGCACGGAACCAGGAGGCTGCAGGCCACTTCCCTCGCCTTAACCCCCCAACACGGGCAGGGCGCTTACCAGTCAGCTCTCACACAGCTGTTGGCACCGGGTACAGGCGATGTTCCTACAGTACTGGAGGCACTGACCTATTTTCGGCCTACCCTCAGTATCCGTTCATGAGTGTGCAGCCGGTATGAACTATGTCATGGGTAGGGAATGTGAACGGGTAACCAGTTAACCGATTACAGAATAAGCAATTACCGGTAGCTGGTTAATCAGTGCCCAGGAGTGGCACCCCAGTGGGGCAGGCAGGGCCGGGAGCAGCAGCCCTATAGCTCCCCCCTATGGAATCCCATTTAATCGATTAATTGGTTCAACTTAATTATTAACTGGTTAGCTGATTAAACAGGATTTTACATCTCTAGTCATGGGTGTGTGGTAACGCAGGCTTTAATTGTGTAGCCTATATAAGGCAGCTAGCATGGTTGTATCTGTTGAAAACCACTTCTTCATGGGAAGGAAAGCACACTGAAGACAACAAACAGTCCTGGTAAAGAGCCAACACTAAGTCAGCTGCTGCACTATCAACATTTAAGAAAGAATCTGCGACCCATCCAACACAACACAACAAAGCAGACAACACATCGTAAAACTGATGACAAGAGGCGAGGCAACCAGGACATTTTGCATGGCTAATTGTGCAGGGCATAGTAGGCCACAGTCCAGTCAGGAGAAGACACAACGAATGGCTCAGCATTAAAAATTCAGCCTTTTGCAGAACATCACTGAAAGCATCAGAAGCACTGGAAATTAATCGTTACTCCCTGTGCTTAGAAGTGGGAGATACCTCTGGTAACGATATGAGAAGAGTTAGCAACTTATGACCCATTAATAATTCTGTTGTAGACAATGTGATTTGTGTATTCATAGGTGAAGATAAACCAGTCTTGATCTTGGATTTCCACATTCATGATCAGAAGCAGACTGCACCCAAATACTATCATTACTGTTTGTGATGTTGCATTTTGTGCTTATGATATGAACATGCCATAACTGAAATATGCTTTCTGTACGATAATTCATATAAGGTATAATTGGAAATGTGATTTTTTTAAATAGGATTACTCTATGTATACACATGCATTCTTTTTTGTACCTGAAGAGAGGCACCTGTGTATCAGTATTTCACTCTGCTACTTTGAGTCATTCCCACTGCCAGCACCTTAGGGACTACAATGGAAAAACCAGACAGGGCTGATGGCCCATCAGCAAGGAGAAGGGGCTGTGAATAGGCTTGGTCTTTCTGGGGAAGCTACACACCACTGCCACCGACTCCTGCATTTTTACTGCCACAGAGTAAGATGACCTGGTACTCACCTGATAAACTGTTCTACTAGGAGGTGGGGAAATCGAACAAAGGGTTCCCACCTTATGGAAATTGTATTTGGGGAAGGAGAAAATAATGGTCTTTAGTTTGCTTCACCTTTGCTTCCCCACCCCAAAGAGATCTGAAAACACCCAGAAACAAAAGGACTTGAACCAAGGGAGGAGGGAAGAGAACTGCTAGACCCAGGCTGTAAAGATAACTGGCCTGTGGAGGACTCTACCTGAAATAATATCTAGGGTGAGGAATTATTTGAACCCAGTTTCTTCCATGAATTTAGCTTAATCTGTATGTTTTATATTATTTTCTCCGTAATCTGTTTCATTCTGTTTGCTATCTTTTCATCACTTAAAATATACCATTTCTAGTTAATAAACATATTTCCTGTTCATAATATAGCTCAGTTTATGGTCTTTCTAACTAGGGGAGCAGGAAGTTGTGCATACCTTCCACCACATTGAGGGAGGAGGTAAACTTCGTAAATCTTTGGGTTTGTGCCCCAAGGAGGAGGGTGAAAATCTGGGTGCTAGGGCATGTCCCGTAAGCCAAGTCTTCCGAGAGCTGATCTCAGTGTCTGTATCTTCTGGAGCTAGGGGTAGCTCTGCCTGTATGCTTTGCTGGAGGAGGCTTTAGTGCCTCTCTCAGCAGATCTGTCTAAACTACAAAGAACTGTTGAAAGAAGATATGCAAATTCAGTGGGAATTTGCATATCTTCTTTCAATCGCATTTTTGAAAGAGGTTCTTTTGAAAATTGAAGTAGTCTAGATACGGTTCTTTTGAGAAAACCATCCTTTTTCGAAAGAACCATTCTATCTAAAAAAATGAGTTTTATGCGGTTCTTTCGAAAAAGGGTTTTTTTCCCCCGAAAGAACCACGTCCAGACTACTTTCCTTTTCAAAAGAACTTCTTTTGAAAATGCGATCGGAAGAAGATATGCAAATTCCTGCTGAATTTGCATATCTTCTTTCAACAGTTCTTTGTAGTTTAGACACATCCAGCAAGCCCAGGTAAAAGGGATTAAGGATGGCGAAATAGGCTGACTCGGTGGCATCTCAGCTCATCAGGTGGCATCCCAGGCAACCTGGCACACTGTCAGCAATCCTATTTTACATAGCAGCGTACATGATGTTTCACTGAAAAGAAATATAAGAATACATCTATCTTGGGCCATCAGCTGGAAATGGTTCACATGCCATCCGCATTCCGTTCTTCTCGACTCTTGCCTCATCCATTGGAGATGAAAGGGACAATAACACCCACAGAATAGCACTGAGGGCCATCACTTGTTTCCAGAAGAAGCAAACATTTACTAGTAGCAGGGCGAGGGACAATACCAGAGAGGAAGGTGCATGTGTTTTGTTTTTCCTGCCAAGAATTCACCACAGGCACTGCCAGGCTGCGGCTCCCCGGTGAGGCTGGCCCTGCCAGCACTCCAAGTTCGAAGAGAAACATTTGAGGAACAGGCTTTGGATATTGTCCATCAATCATCCTTACACATCAGGCATTTCAGTCCACAGCACGTGATGCGAAAAGAAGTGTGAGCCACCCGTAGGGGTCAGATCCTGAGCGAAGTGGTCTCCAAACGTGGGATCTAGGTTCAGACTCATCTCTAGCTCAAAACTGACTGAGGTTAAAAGTGAAATGACTCTAGCTGGTGGCAGTCAAGGGCTAAGTGGACTAAGCTACATGGCTGCTTCGGCAGCAGGGAAGGGTGGCACTAGCACTGCAAAAGCAGTGATGCAGCCAGTCATGGTTAAAATCAACTTGCATAGCACCTGCCAACACTACACCTGGCATGAGGTGGCCATAATTTATTTTCTTGAGCAATGAGTGTGGGTTGGTTGGGTGTGTGGTGGAAGAAAAGGCACAGGTGATGTGTCTCAAAGCTCCTTGTCACCCAGAAGTTTTTCTACTGGATCAGAGCTCAGATTGATTGTTCCTACAGTATTGCTCGGAATATATGCTTCCAAGGATGGCAAAATCCTCTGTAGCACATGGAAACAATTGCACAATCCTGCAGGAAGAAACGGGCCGAAGAAGAGAATTTACTCATGACCAGCTGAGCTTTGTGAAGAATTCATCTCCTTTATCTTGCAGAATGACACATTGTTAGTGGTTATGACGGTATCCAACCAGCCACAGCAGATGACCACCCCCTTCCCAGTGTTTTCCTTAGATCAAACAAATAAGTAAGTCCTTCTGTGAGTTCTAAATTTACTGCTCTTCAACTCCAATGGGCCAAATTCTCCTCTTGAGTACACTAGTGCAACTTCACATTACTTCAAAGTTGCACTGAGGAGTCTTGGAAGCCCTGGGAATTTAACCCACCGAGTGCCCCTTGGCTTGTATATCATATAACAAGCAGGAAAAAAAGGAAATTGGACTGAGCAGTTTTCACTGTTTCTCGGCTTCCCTCAGAATGCACTATGGAATGAGCATTTCAAAGCTATCAGCACTGTCATTAACAGAAGTTAACCATTTGGCCAGAAAGTATTGATTACAGAGAAGTAATTAACCACTGCAGTGGCTACAATACTGTAGCCTACAATACATCACTAGGCTAGCATAGAAGCAATTCAAGGAACCACTGTACAAGTCTGGGACATGTTACAAATAAGACTGTCTCCATACCCCCAATTCCTTCGGATGTGTCTTTTCACTAGGATAATTCGCAGCACTGCTCACAAGGAGAGGTGCCACAATAAATACACAGATTCCAGGATGGCATCCATGGTCCCCATGAACAAAAGTACTATGACAGCACTGCCATAACAGAAAACTAGAGGGTCACAAAATGAAATTAACAGGTAGCAAGTTTAAGACAAACAAAGGGAAGTATTTCTTCACGCAATGCATAGCTAACCTGTGGAACTCCTTGCCAGGGGATGTTGTGAAGCCCAGCACTATAACCGTGTTCAAAAAAAAGAGCTAGATAAATTCCTTGAGGATAGCTCCATCGATACTTATTAGTCAGGATGCGTAGGAATGGTGTCCCTAGCCTCTGTTTGTCAGAAGCTGGGAGTGGGTGACAGGGGTGGGGAATCACTTGATTCCCTGTTCTGTTCACTCCCTCTGGGGCACTTGGCATTGGCCACTGTTGGAAGACAGGATTCTGAGCTAGATGGACCTTTGGCCTGACCCAGTCTGACCATTTTTATGGTCCCATGGGCATCTCTCTGAAAATGGCTTCTTAACAGTCTCCAGCACAAATAACACACTTGAGCAGAAAGCAACATTAACTGCTTTCTTCCCAATATATAATTACAACCAAGTCTAGTTCTGGCTCAGCCATTCATAAAGCACACTTAGGGGACAGCCCCAGTGTGTCACATGTACAGTCCTGCATGGGATTCTTCCTTTGTAGCACGCACAAGGTAATACCAAGACGACAGTTACTTGCCTCAATGGGAGGGAAATTTGATGGGTCTTGAAATGACAGACAGCCCGAGAGAAGAGAGAGGAGAGCACATACTAGGGGGAAGGGGATGCATAGATAGCCCCTCGTCATCTGGAAGCTCTATCCACCCATTGGTCAGCCAGGGTAGGTGGAGGAGCTGATTGGTCCCTTGCTTTCCCATGTCATCAATTTAAACCTTAGCCCGGGTTCTTAGGACCCTCTCCTTCCTCCATTTGAGCTCTGCTGAAGATAAGGATAGTCTTGGGGAGCAGGGTGAGGATGCCGCGGTGTTTGACATGCTCCAAAAGGACAGAGCGGCAATGAAGCTAGTGCCAGCTACGCTCATGTGGGTTTGAGTATTTAATAACACTCCACTTTTATAACTGCCCTTGGACTGGAAAAGAAAGACTTTGCTACAAGGTCACACCTAAAAGAGGAACAAACAACTCAAGGATGATCTGTTTCAGGGGAATTGACCGAGTGAGGAAACATTTAAAAATAAAAATTGTGTCCAGCACTTTTCCAGCTTTTATAAAGTATTTCAAATCATATAGTATATTAAGAGAGGATGGCTCCATTTTCCTCCCGTGCCAAGAAGAAGTAAACATTTTCATCCATCCATCCCTTTGTTTAACTCAATTAAGGATGTTATATAGTGACAAAAAACTCAAGAACAGATCATCTGGTCTGGAGTGATTCCATCATGAAACAGGGAAAAATATATTTTTATGCATTTAAATGGTCTAGAAAACATGTCCTGTTGGAAGACTGAAAATATTGGGTTTTGCTTAGACAAAAGGGAAGACAGAGAGAACAATGATTATCATTTTCAAGTACATCAGTCATTACAGGAAGGAGGGAGGTAAATTGTTCTTGTTAATCTCTAAGGTTAGGACAAGAAGCAATGGGCTTAAATTGCAGCAAGGAAGGGTTAGGTTGGACATAAGGAAATGCCCTCTGTCAGGGTAGTTAAGCACTGGAATAAATTGCCTAGGGAGGCTACAGAATCACCACCATTGGAGATATTTAACAACAGGTTAGACATACACCAGTTAGGAACTGTCTAGATAATACTTGGTCCTGCAGGGACGTGGACCAGATGACCAGCTGAGGTCCCTTCCAGTCCTGCTATTCTATGATTTGCTGTAAGGCTGTTTGGAGGTGGGAGTGAAGGACTGCACCTTACTTTTGGTTATGTTCTATCCGTCAATCCATCCTGAACAGCCACCATTGAGATCAGAAGAAGTGCTTGAACTGTGGGTATAAACAAGGGGGTGGTGAGCATCCTCAGCTCCCAACCTTAGTCTGTCAAACCCACGGAGTGCGGACGGGGGCTCAAGAAAGAGGCTGGTCTCAGAGATGAAGGATGGTATTGTATATTTATCTATATCTAAGCAGCCTTTTACACTGGTCTTTGTATTGTCTGTTTTAATCAATGGGGTGCCCATAAGCATAGGGCAGGGACCTATACATATTGTTATAAATCTAAATAAATACACAAATCGTGTAAGGAAATGGGGAAAGTTGAGTGTTTGAGAGGGCAGAAAAGCAACAAGATCTTCAGTGAGGTCACATTTTGTCTTTCAGATATTCTAATGCGAGCAACTGCATCCCGGGTAAAGGAACTAGAGGCTGGGGTGCAGACATGCCCTGGCAGGGATATGACTTCTGTGGGCAAAAGTCCATTGATGGGGGTCAGGCAGGATCTCTACTACAAGCCAGATGCTAGCTGGCTGTCAGAGTTACCTCAGGGTGTTTATACAGGAAGCATTGTTAGGGTTATCTGACATAGAGGAAAACTGGTGCAGACAAAACGTGCCTAAGTGAGAACAATTAGAGAGAAAGAGAGGGAGACAATCTCTTGTATTGGACAACCTCGTGTTAGGGAGAGAGAAACGTTTTCAAGCTTGCCCATCGAGTTGATCCAGTATCACACAGAACTAAAAACACTACGATGTCGTGAACTGCTCTTAGTGCATAAGCTGATCAGGAACTAATGCCAACAACATATGTTCCATGATGCACCCTGGGAAAAGGGCAGCCTTCTTTCACTGGACAGAAAGGGCTGAGTGCTGGAGAGCATGTTGCTCTTTATGACTTGCTCTCCTTGGGGAGTTGAGTAAATTACACAAGACTCAGCCACAGATGAGGCTGCTGCATAGAGCCATGTGTTCCTTATGACCACCACTGAGGCTGTACCATCACAACAAGGTTATAACTGCTAACAGGTTGTAGACTTTGTCCATCCAGCAGAACCCAATCAGCTTGGATGATGGTGATTCCATAACCTCCGTAGGCAATTTATTCCAGTGCTTAACTACCCTGACAGAGGGCATTTCCTTATGTCCAACCTAACCAAAACTGCACAGGGAAGGACGGAGGCCCACAGACTTTTCATTTTCCCGAAGACTCCAGGCCCCATGTGTTCCTCACGCTCCATTACTCAGCAGCTAGAAACCACAGCCAACCCCACATCTCAGAGAAGAAGGATGGAGGCAGGAGATGAATCTTACTCTTCCTAAATTATTTTCCCTCCTTCTGTGTCCCCGCCCCCCCATGTAAGGGAAACACACAACACAATATCCACAAGTGAATATCAAATGTGCACGTCATACCAAAACACTAAGAGGCACGGGGTCTGCCCAGAAGGCTAATATTGTTATTTGTTTTGGACACTGATACTGGTTGTGTTCTGCCTGTGGATGTAAGGGCCAGAAACTTCTTCCCCACAGTCCTCAACACCCTGGCTCATGATCTTTTCACAGGCATGCTTCCTTCAACTTCAATTAAAAGAATGCAACAGGGCAAGGCCTGCATGGCCATTTCACTTGAAATGTGTCTATTGCCAGGAAAACAGAACAAGCACTATATCTATCTCCACCCTCAATATGGTCTTCATTCAAATCTTTATATATTATTCAGCCAAAAGGCCTGACAGTCATCTGTCTCTCTGGGCAAATGAAGTGCTGCTAATCCTTCATTTGAGGCAGGAGTAATCTCGGTAGCTCAGTTTTTAAATTATGTTTTTCAAATAATACCCATGCATCAGTGAATGAAAGTGCCACTCAAGCACCTTGTATTACAATGGCTTCCTAGAACGGGCTTCCAAAATGATCACCTCCTAACCAATTTCCCTGCGAAGTGGGCAGACTGAAAATGTCAGTACTCCAGACATGCTTTCACCAGCTACATTCTAAATTAAACTCTTCAACGTGGTGCCTAACGATGGTGTGGAAACCAATGTGTCTTTTTTTCACGAGTGTTTTTTATTAGCTTTCTGTTCACCTGATTGATGTGTAAAACCTTCCACGGTATTAACATGCTCCTTCATGTACAAACAGTGCTCTATGCTCTTTAAAACACAACACTCAAAAGAGTATATGTTTTAAATTAGTAATTTCAAAAGTAAACTCAGTATAACATTTAATGAATCAGGAGCTAGAATATCCATCGGTGAACACTATCTGCTGTGCACGAGAGATTCTTTATGACAGCACTTGTGCAATAACAACTGTTACATTCTCCTCGCAAGTTACCTAGCACGAGGAGGATGCTTATTATTCTTATGCCTGTGACTCCACTAGAAATGCTGCATTAAATTGTCATTAAACTGATGGAAGAATTGCTCCATTGATCTAACACCGGTTTTGGTCAGCTTAAATGAATGGCACAGCAGTGTGGATTTTTTTTAAGTTTCTGACCAACATATCTGGGTCCACCTAACTTTTTAGTGTAGACCTGATTTAATGACAAGTTCTCTGGAAAAGGAGCCATCTTTTTGTCATATGTATAGCACCCAGCATAATGAGGTGCTTCAGGCACCTCTAGCTAATACCTCAACGTGAATAAGTACTCGTTTCCCATGGCGATCGGCTATTCCATTCAGGACCATTTTAAATACCTAAATATGTAGTTAATTGCCACTAGGTAGGCATACAGAAGCTTTTAAATGGGCTCTCCTGTTTTAAAAAGGGGAAAAAACTCTTATTTTGAATGTCAATGTCAATTCAAGCTTATGATTCCAAAGGTCTATATCAAAATCATCAACAACAAAACAAACAAACCCTTGTTACAGGCCCAGCTCGGAAAGTACTGAAGATTCACTACCAACGTCAATGAACATACAACCCCATTCACATGGCCACTCTAGAGCCAGGCAAATCCTCATATTGCCGTTTGGTGGCCAATCCAAAATCCATTATGTGTGGAACCAAATTTTACACCCTTACACGGGAATGCCCTAGTTACTTAGCTAAAGTTGTGAGGGCTTTTCATTTGTTTGTTTGGGGCGTGAGACTAACAGGGGCCCCACCATCAGCATCTTCTCCAGCCATTTTGTGAACAACTGAAACCAGGTATGTCAAATTCAGGAACAGTTTCAGGTCACCCCAAAGTGCATTTTGGGGTGAATAAACTATTCCTCTAAAAATTGTTGACCAACTCCAATAGCACCAAACAAGCTACAGGAAAACTCTAAGCTCAGATTTCCCCAATTCTATTCATCCAATAACTCATGTTGTGGATTTCTAAAAGTACTTTATACCTCACCATTTTTAGTAACTTTCCTGGTGAACATTTCACAAAGCAGTTATTGAAGTCTGTTGAGATGAGAAGTTATATGCACTTTATCCAAGAGGCAATTCCATCCTCCGCCCGCCCCCCGGCAAGATATTTCACTAAAAGGGGCAATAAGTGTCAATATCTACCGCAGTGGACAAAACAAAACAAGTAGTGTTATATACTTAGTAGAGATCTACTAGAATTATTCAGAATTATTTTCCTATGATCAAAAATCTCTAAACTGAGGCAGGTACTTCCTACCTCTAACAGAACTTACTGAACACCAGATGGAGTCTAAAAACCTATTCATCAGTGATAAGCTACACAGGGGAAAAAAAAAGATTTGCATATGCTCCCTGATTGGCTCATCAGAGGTGAATAATTTTTACTAAAAAAACCGGCATAATTTGCACATATGATCTCATTATGTAAAACAGTCTGCAATGCTATTAACTCATAATAAGACAAATAGCAGAAACTTCTTTATCTGTAGTGACTATATACAACTCATCATGAGATGGTGTTTTTCTTTTTATCTGTAACTATTATAAATAAGCAGCAAGATGGGTTAGTGTAAGGCAGCTCTGGGCAGACCGTTCAATGCTGTGTGAAACTGAATTATGCTCACAATTTATTCTGCAAAACTTCATTGGTAACTCAACTGCTATTGTTCCCAATATGGCAGCTGACAAGTGGGGTTTCACTATATTGCACCATGATTAAACATGGCTCCTCCATCAAAATGAAAGTAAGCTAAATCTTAAAACTGCTGAAATATAACACGGTGGAAAGCAGTGGTCTCAACCATTCTTACTTGTTTGCAAAGTTCTGACCATGATCTGTGACTGTAAAGCAAATACTTTCATCCTAATAACCATACATCCAGAATACATCCTAACTTAGAAACACCCAACAACTATGGCATTGAGGACCTAGCCGGCAACGTGGCAGGATCCCAAGAACTATACTTACTTACAAGTAAATTGCTTATTTGCTTGTATCTTCCTTACTAGATTGATGGAAATTGCTTATTGTTTGAGTTCAAACAAGATACAATCCCGACATTCATTCAAACTTGCCATCATCCAGTCCTGGGGGGAATTTGGGGAGGTCAATGGACTCGCGGAGCCCTCAGGAAGTACCTAATACTAAAGAATAAGGAGGGAAAAAACAGTCTGCCAAATAACAGTCTATAGTGTTGCTTGGGGGGAGGAGGGGTTGTGCTACATCCAGGCTCCATATGCTTTGATAATATTTCTATCAAGAAGAAGAATGAACTGCTTGTCATATTGCCAGGCAAAAGACTAGCTGTATAATAGTGGATTGCATGGGGCCAAAAAGAAGCTAATAATGATTGCCCAGGCATGGCCGTGCTGAGAGACGTATGAGTGAAATTGGAGTCTCCTCAGAGAAAAGAGTTTAGAAAAGCGCTCAGCTCTGCAATAATGGAAGCCATGGCTGGTCTCCTGTGTCTTGGTGAGTTAAGGCATCTACCATATGTCTTGTGTGATCACACAACATGGTGCTGACATCAGCGTCTATGACTGCCTTTCCCTTTAATAATTCTAAGTAGGTCTAATATCACTTTAAAATAGGCCAAAAAGCGGGGAGTACCACGGAGTGTCCTTCTCAATGGCCTTAGCCATAGTATGACACTGTAGTGAAAGGATTTTTTTTCATGCTCTACGAAAGGTGAACACCAAAGGGAAAAAATATCTGTGGTAAACTTCTCTTTTTCTCTTCCTCTCCTTCCCCCTCATTATTTGGGGACGCAGACTAATAGAGAGTCAGCAGCTGGACATGAGGGATTTTTGGTCACGACGCATTTTGGAGAGAAAACAAAGGGCAAGGAATGGCGTAATTAGACACATTGCTCTTCAAGGGATTGGGCTTTTGGGACCGGATTTAACAGTCAGTCTAACAAAGTGTAACGATACACATTATTTTCTAAAAAGGCCATAAAAGGTGACTGTTACCAGCACAGTTACCACCAAAGCAAAGGTGTGATCTTCAGCGGTTTTAATTACGATAATTAACTGGAAAGTAATATATTTAAGCAACGTGCAACATAAAGATAGCGGCACTGACGGAACTTGTCCCGTGGCCCTATTCAGAAAGCACTACATGCGATCCTGAGGGCTGGCGTACTGAGGTACGTGTGCATCTCATCAACCACGTACCAAGGTAACTGTTCCAGAAATTCATTTAAGAAATGTCACTATATCTTACAGTGTACGTCAGCTAGCTTTAGCATTTGAAACTCACGGCCACTAAGTCAGAGAAGAAGGGCATTTCAGTGGCCAAGGCACTGGTTTAAATCCTTGGAAACCTAGGATTACTTCTTTGTCTTGCCACAGACTTTGTGAGAGACCTCTGGCAAGTCATTTAACCTCTTTGTGCCTCAGTTCCCCAGCTACATAAAGGGGTCCAGAGAGGAGATGGGAATGGCCAGGACAAAACCTATTACAATTTCATTACAAACAATGCTCCATGAGTCAGCCAGGAGAAAGACACGTGGTTGCGTCTGAGAGATATTTTATAGAAGGATACAAATGGTGGGGATGGTTAAAGGAACAATTGCATGGCAGTTTCTGTCACACTTCTACACAAAGGGCTGGCTGTGAAGTGGGGCACACGTGTGTAGGATACAAGTCTTCCCATACTGACACGCCTGACCAGGGGGCAGCCAAAATGTAACTACTTCCATTCTCTGAGGTCAGCGTTACCTACCTCAACCTTAACGCCTTCCCTCAAGGGCAGGCCCCGGTGGGAGCACGTGATGCACTCTTCTAACAGGGTTTGCAGAGGCCATGCACGCGATTCTCACGGGGATTTGGGTGGCCTGTTGTGCACCACGGCCAGTGTGGCTGGTACGGTCCACCTGACAACCAGTCACGTGACTGTGGGCAAAGTTACTCACAAAAGACAGTATCTTGATGCTCTCAACAGCGATGCACGCCTTTTCCTGACTTCACGGGGAATATGCTTGTGTAGGGACTGAATTAAAAATGCAACCAATTTCAGGATTTGTCTCCTTGATTTTGCTTTATCTGGTGGCATGGAGGGGAGAGGAGGATTAAATTATGCATTACATTGGTTTATTTTCTTAAAATTGAACTGGCACAATTTGTCAAAGTGACATACGGGAAGAAGCTCTTTGCAGTGAACTAGGCACTGACACTTTAAGGAAACACAGCGGAACATTTTAGCTTCCACTGGTATACATTGTGAAACAACAAGAATGTTCTGCTTGCCACACCAAACAATTATAAATAGTATACATGTAGTTACTACATAGCAATATTGTGTGATCTGCAGTGACTGTTATGTTGTGCATATTAAGAGCTACCATCTTCACCATTCATGGAAAAAAGACTAATTGCATTTGCAATGTAAAACGTACACACTGATATGCGTTCAGACAGCCCTTTGTGTGTACCTGCCTTCAAAACCAGGAATGGCATGGGCAAAGTGAATAGGGAAGTGTCATGTACTGCTTCAGGGAACACAAAATCCAGGGATCAATCAATGACATTAACAACCAGCAAGCTTAACACAAGCAAAAGGAAGTACGTCTTCACACAACACAGGCTTGCTGGTAATTTGTCCTACAGGTTATGTTGTGAAGGCCAAAACTATAATGGGGTGCAAAACAGAATGAGGTAAGTTCATGGGGGAATAGGTCCATTAGTGGCTATGGGCCAAGATGATCAGGGATGCAACAGCTGGGAGTGGATCACTTGATGATTCTCTGCTCTGTCCTTCCTCCCCCGAAGCATCTGGCATTGGCCACTGTTGGAAGACAGGACGCTGGGCTAGATGGACCCACATGGTTTGACCCACCATGGCTGTCCTTCTGTTCTCTACAATGGCTTAACCTACCATAGGCTAAGTATTTGAAATCACGGCAGTTGAGCTCTTGCAAAGTAGTTTCTGCAGATGTATAGTTCTGTCCCAATCATACATTTTATTGGCCCAACCAGTGAATAGTGCCTTCTCTCTGGGGTAGAGCTCATGCAGCATTTTCTCCCTCTCATCAACAGATTAAAACATTTCTTTTTTAGAGATGAAGGGAGAGGAAGGCAGGGAGTGTATGAAGATGGAGTAAACACATTTTGCTATGAGGTAATTCAATAAATCTGTCCAGTTTAGTGATACTCACTTTGATCTCAAAGCGAAACATATTTATCTTGCAAAATTTAAATAGGGAAAAGGATTAAAGCTTCACTTCAGGTTTTGTTTTGGTCCAGTCTCGCAGCTGTGTCAGCAACACAAAAGGAAGAGGGATGTGTACAGAATCTTAAGACCATATTTTCAGAGGAGCAAATATGCATCGCTGTATTGTCTCCCATGGCACTGATGATTTGGCCCACTGCACTCAGTGGAACTACAGCAAGGGAGACATGGCTCAACATTTTTTATGCAAACTAAAACGTGTCTTAACAAAGGGATGGTCTACACTATGGGGCAACATCTGCCTAAGGCATGCAACTCCAGCTAGGAGAATAGCACAAATGGAGTTGCCATACCAGAGGTCAAGTTGCTACAAGGTCTCCACTCCCATTGACTTCCCATACCCTTCTTGATGCAGTGGAGTACCGGAGTTCACAATAGTGCGATCAGCAGTTGATTTAATGAGTCTTTACTAGACCCACTAAGTTTACCCACTGGGGAAATCGATTACCACAGAGCCAATCTCCCAGTAAGTATAGGCCTGCCCAAAGACGAGCAGAAGGAGCCCTGGAGACACCGAATGGGGTAGTTTTTATTTTGTCTCTTCTGTAAAACTACACTCCGGTATGTTTGGCACTCCAGTTTGATATTGTTTCACCATCAGGCCTCGGCGTCACCTGGGTTCTTTTGTTTTTAAATTACCTTTGAAGCTTAACGAGTATGCCTGAATGTATCCCCTAAGTCAAACCAGCTGTATGATTGCGTGGAGAAAAGGTGGTGCTTTTGACAGCAGTCAAACAAAAACACAGCGAGAAGAACGGGAGGAAATTGTATTGCTGGTGGGTGTGGCCGGGGGAGGGCTGGCACGTGCTATATTTGTAGAGACAAATATATCATTTTTTCCAGTCTGAAGTGAAGAAGAACTGTCAGAGTTTGCAAAATTCACACTTTTGTGGCCATTGGAAGCCACTTGGCTCAGCAGGCAACTGTCAAATTTGATGCTTATGGCTAATCCAGCCTGCTCTTTCCCCACACGCATCTCTGTGGTAGAAAATGATTTATGTGGAGTAACAAAATAGCAAACAATATAATAAAAAACTGGGAGAATCACAGAAACATCAAGGTGGGAGGGACCTTGAGAAGTCATCAAGTCCAGACTCCAGTACTGAGGCAGAACCAAGTAGACCCTGAAAGTGTTTGTCTAACCTGTTCCTAAACATGACCAATGTTGGAGAAATACATATACAGTACTTTCCTTCTACTCCTGTCCTTAAAATCCCACGTGCAGGAGAATGATCCTGCAGATTCCCCCGTCATGTGATTTGTTAGGCCTGTTTTCAGGAGTAAGGATTACTCATGAGAGTAAAGGGATGGAGTTCAAGTTCCCTGTATTTAACCACACTGTCTATATTCAGTCTGCTGTGCAGCCAATTCACGATAAATACCTAGACCACTTGCATTAAATATATACTCCACAGTTCATACTGGAAAATGCATCCCTTGAAAGATAAGGCAGCACCAAAAACACACAATTTTCTCAGCCTCATACTTGTCCATACAATAATCATATTTTGCATTATTACCAAAACGTGCAGGCTCGTATTAGAAACTCATTGGGCCCAATTGCCACCAGGTGGGCACTGGTCTAGCTCTGTCAGCATCAGTGACGTTTCACCTGCCAGTATAACGGTGCAGAGAATTAGGTCCAGCAAGTCTACTTTGGCATCTGAGCCTTTTGCACAAAGCAGTATCATAGAATCATAGGGCTGGAAGAGACCTCAGGAGTCCAGAAGGCTGCAACTCCAATACACGCCCGAAGCACCCCAGGGTAAGCGAATGGTTCAAGAAGAAGAAAGGTAGGAGAGCGAGCTGAAGTGGAGACCTGCATACAAAGGCAACATCCTGACTTCTTTGACAGCAGCAGCAGGAACTCCCCCCAAAGAAAAGACTCCTCACAGCTGGTGCTGCCGAGTCTTGTGTCAAACTCTGCAATGGAGGAAGGGAACGAATGATAAATGGTTTTGCTCATGTATGGGAGATACAGCTGACATGGGGGAACTTTTCATTTGAGTCCCTTTCAACAGTGTAATGCCTGCGGCCCCAGCCGTTGCTTTGGATGCCCCATCGTACGGTTAGTTGTACAGGGTCAGCTGTGGAGTGAGTTCCTGACCGTACAATACACGACTCCTAACACTCATGTTGCTCTCTTTTCTGAGGCAATTTGGGCCTGAGCCCGCCAGCTAATGGACACAGTGGACCCGAGCCACAGAATACAGAGGGCTTCCCTCTGCCCTGCCACACACATGGACATACCGAATAAAAGCCCAAATCCCGCCTCTTTTCAGCATCCAAATCTGCTCTCCATCTCTGAGGAGGAAAAGGACTTCCAGCAACGCAGCACAAGAGCGCCTCACCATCGCAACGGCAAGGGATCTATCAGGCACTTAAAATACTGGGTCCTGCCATGAGGGCAGGGGACTGGACTCGATGACCTCTCGAGGTCCCTTCCAGTCCTAGTGTTCTATAATTCTAGGCACACCAGTGACCTACCTGCTGAGAAAGGCACGTGCAGAGCTCCGTCCCTGGCCGCAAGCCAATGGAGCCCAGAAACAACCGCAAATTCTGCAACTCCCTAACTCGTAGCAACATGGAACAGCCATGGGTGAGTACAGCGAGTGAGGCGTGGCTGGACAGGAATGGCTTTGTACCGTGTGCCGTGTCACTGATCCCTTGAGCACCCCCCAAGATGTCAGGGGAGGCACAGAAAGAGGCTGGGAACAGGTTTGTTTGTGAGAGATTTAAAAATATATATGTCCTAGGAGAGATCAAATTCAAAACCAAACACATGGGTGTAATTGGGGGAACATTTGCTGTCAGACTATGCCAGTGGACTGGAATGCAAAATGTGGCACACGCCTCTTAGCTATGTCTCTAGAGCCACTGGGCAATACATTCAATGGAGGAGACAAAGAAAAAAAACACTTCTCTTCTCTTCTCTTCTCAGGACAGGTCCAAAATCTAACTTACTGCAACAGAAAAAAAGCAGCACACAAGCCCTGGCTTGAGCATTTCTTGCTCCAGTCCCATGGCACAAAATCCATCTCATCCACACAGAGTCAAATCTATCGCCCCTGCACAGCAAAGGCAGCATTGCCTCTGGCAGCTGTGAAATCGATAGGTAAAGACAGATCTGATCGGTTTGCAAGATTCCATGCTGCCGAGCTGAGGCACTAACCAGTTCATAACCCCAGCAGATGCCTCGGTTTCTAAGCCTCTGGGAACCTCAGGGGCAGGTGGCGGGGTCACCTCTGTCATGGCAAATGGAGGAGAGCTAAAAACTGGAAACTGACTGCTTCCCCAGTATCTAATCACTGGTGCCTGTTATCACCCATCTCTTGGCAAAATACGCTCGTAAGGGACAATTTTGCACTGTCACAACACTCCGTAGCACTTTGCACTGACCAGACATTGCCTAAACCATCCCTCCACTTTACAGCCAAGGAAACTGAAACCCACAATACTGAAACTTAACCCAAGTTCTAGCAGGAGGCCAACGTGTAGCTGGAATTGGAATGCCAGAGTAACGCGGGGTCCACCATGCTATTTTCAGTTGGTTGGCGGGTCGCAAAATACAATTACATTAACAATAAAGATTTGGGTGGAATAAAAAATGGCACTTACACTTTAGTGGCCTGGAAACAAACAATTTCCAGTTGAAACACATCAAAATGCTTCCACGTTTCAGAGACAAGAAATGGGAGCCCAAAGAGTCTGAGAATGTCGAACCTACAAACCAATCAGTCTCCCGAGCATTTTGACAAACCTAAAGGATTCACAGAACCCCCAGAAGAGGAGGGTTTATTTGAGCGGGGAAGGTGCTCCTCTGGGCTATTGAATTCCCCCCTCTGCCTGAGGTGGGAGAGATATCTGCACGTGGGTCCCCCATGTTACAAGGCAGTGCCCCAAGCACTGACCCCTGGGCGAATCTGGTGCGGGGCTCTCACAATCTCACCCCTGGACGCTGCCTTACTCTTTTTAAAAACCAAGCGTGGTCGGGGGCAGGGATTTGAGGCTGGTTCTCCCACACCACGCTCTAAGGACAAGGCTGTAGACTCAGGCTCACCATCTCTCTGCCCAACGACTAGCCGTCGTCCTTCCCAGAGACAGTTCACAGTCATTCACGCTCCCAACGGAGGGCCTCTCCGGCTGGGTGTTGTGAGAGTGGATGGAGTCACTTCATGGTAGTTTCCCTCTGGAGATCCCGGATACGTAGGCGGTGTAATACTGCCTCTCCCTGGAGTCCCACTGGGCTTGCTTCTGGCAATTCTCTGGTGTCTGGCCAAGACAGCCTTTGGCTGAAAGCCTGCTGCCGTGGGCGTGCTCTGTGGTGATTCTTGCTGGCAAGGGAAAGCATTCTGAGAAACTTCAGGGTTATCACCTCGGTCTCCACTAAGGAGTTCACCTGCTGACGACTGGTTTGTGATCTCATGGTCTGTTGGGATTTGCTGCTGCTAGGTGCCAGGGTTAGAAACGCCTCCTCTCTGCCTCAGCTTGTCAAGACACCTCGTCCTTTCCCTGCCAAGGCGGGCTCCCCCAGCCTTAGTTTTGCCTTTGTCGCCGCAAGACTAGTCTGCTATAACGGCCCAGTGCAGCACAGTCTGGCTGACCACCACTTCAACTGAGTAGCTCAAGAAAGAGGGGACCTACAAGCTGCCCATCCAATTCACTTCCTAGTACAAGTGAAGTCACCGGTCACCATCCAAACTCTTGGAGGTGGATTCAGAGTAAGTCTCTCCTCTGCACCCTGTTATCACAGCAGCCATGTTTTCAGGCCCCGCCTGAGCAGCCGCTACCATTGGGAAATGGCGAAAGAGCATGGCTGAGAACTGGCCCTCGCCTATGGACCACAGTTCTCCTAGGAACCCCTCCAGGCCTAAGCCTGACATCTTACAGGAACAATTAGAGACCATCAAGTCGGAGCCAACTGCAGACGGGAGGAGGGAGACTGGACAAGCAGCAGTGAGGGCTGCAGGAAGCATGGCCCGCTGGTGCCAGGGTTGTCTGCTGTTCCTCTCTTCCAGAGTCGGCTGCTTTATGGACATGACTCACACTGGTGCACCCTCTCCTCCATTCACGGCTACTGCAGCCGACTAGCCCCAATCTACCATGTGCTTTGTCATATGCAGCCTCTCTGTGGTCAGGCTTCAGATGAACGGGGGTTATCGAAATTATCTTGGCAATTAGACTCTTGCCTGGTAATCGGACCAGTCTGCTCCTCTTTGCAGTGCTGGTTTGGTTGCTGTGGAGAATTCACAGTATACAGTATCGACTGGGAAAATGGAGGTCAGATCCTCAACTAGGGTAAATCAGAGCTTTGTTAATGCTGGTTCTCACCAGGTGGGGCTTTCGCCCTTATTTTCCTTCCTAATCATGCAAAGGGTAGTCAGGTAGTTCTACGAAGGTACCTTACAAAGACATGGAACATCACCATTACAAGGTAGGCAAAGGTAGAATGCCAACAGGAAATCAGGAACATGGCAAGCCAACATGGGAAAGTACTAGTGCTAGCCTGAGAGAAAACAAACCATATAAATGTATAAATAACACACCGTGTTTTCATTCAATACAACGCAGAACCGAAGTCCCCACCCCTTTTCTCCCACACACTGAAAGCTGGTCTACGCTACACACGTAGGTCAGCATAAGGCAGCTTCTGCCGACCTAACTGCATCGGTGTCTATATTAAAGCCTTCCACGCCGCCTCGACAAGAGGCATAAGGCTAATGTCGGCACAGATAGCGTAGCCAAATGTCTCTTACACTGGCTGTCTTATCAATTTCACAGCTCCTGCCATGAAATTGATAAGACAGCTGGGCAGCTGCACTCAGCTGGTCCTCCACTTCTCTGGAGAGCCGGGTGGATGGAGCCCACTCCTGAATGAAAGCCAGGATGAGAAGATCTGTTTGTTTCAAATCCTGGTCCCAGCTGGCAGCCCAGGTAAGAAGCCAAGTGCCTCTGCCCCAGCTTGCTCCTTACGAGGGGCCAGGTAGCTGTGTTCATTTCATGGCAGTACTCCTGGGGAGGACGTGCACCACTGACCCAGGGTGGGAAGCGTGGACATGCACCATCGCAGCAATTACTCAGACAAGCTGACGTAGGTCTGCAATATAGACGCACTAGGAATCGTACACCTCGATCCATATTCTCTGCAGTCCGACCGAATGTTGTAACCTGCTTTTAGAATTAAAGTGGATGCGTAGATAATCCACTCCCTTGGCCCATAAGCAATTCTACACATTGGGAAGAAATCCAGCATTGCCCATTTTGTTACCTGACCGTTTCAGATGCAAAGAGTGACCTGGAATGCATTCTTAGAAAAGGAATTGTGACAAAGTGACGCCGTAGCCAAATGGCACGCCAGAGAGCGTACACCAGCCTTCCCAACCATGGATATGCGACAAAGGGGAGAGGTGGAGTTGCTTGGGCTAAACAAGGGAAGATACATGGAGCTCTAAACCAGGATTTTATGGATCAGCTCCAGGCCCTAGGAAGGCTGGAAAGCCCCCTTGGGAATCCTCACTGCATGGAGGAATGCCCGGAAGGGACAGAAGAGTGGAAAGTGGGTTCTCACCCACCTCGGCCACGTGATGGTGTCCTTATGCCCCACTGAAAGCCAATGTCTGCTAATCTTATTAAGCTAGGGATTAGCACAGCTTGGCAGAAAGCTCCCACATATAGGTAGGACCACACTAGACCAGTAAGTGGACCTCTCCCAGCTCTGTGTTGCCTACCACCTTACTCACTGCTAACCTAGGTATAAAACTGTGTGTGGCTATCAGGCTTGATTCACCTCTATGAACACAGACTCCAGCTCTTCCTCAATGGTACACTCTGCTGCCTGTTGTCCTGCCAGGGACTCAACGAAGGGCTGATTGGAACCCTGACTGTGTCCGCCTCTCGTAGAAGACACCTGCAGGGGAGCCTCAAGAGATGCTCCAAACAAGGGCAAGTCGCACATGCCCTAGCAGCACCCTGTCCACTTTCTGGGCCACATCTGGTGGTTCTAAGCCTCCTGACAGAGGAACCCACTGGTGCTCCTGTGGCATTGCTCCAGGCACCTGCTCCATAGCTTGGGGCCTGCCTCCAAAAGCAGGTGGAACCCGGGACAGGAACTCATCCCAGCAGCTCCACAGTAGCATCCCTGTATTAGTGCGAAAGTCCAATTTCCAGAAAGGCTGATCCCAGCCGTTCCAGGGAGGGGTGCAAGTTACATGGGCATCTTCCTGCCACCAATGGTAACTGCCAGCTTGTGCAAAGCAAACAAAAAACCCCACATCAACGGTGAAACATGCAGGTCAACAGGGAACAACAGTAATGAGACACCTTTGGTTTCTCTTACTAATGCTGCAGTTCTCAAAAAGGCATTTGCAGGAGAGGCTGGGAATCTGCCTACAAGTTTATAGGCTTATGATAAAAGATAAATCATAGTCAATAGATGATTAATATTACTGTTATTGTTATTATTATTCCATTTGCTTAAAGACAACTAAATCCTTACATCAATACGGCTGGTAAAACTCCATCTCAAGTAAACAGAAATGACATTTGTAAATGTCACTCTTCTAGCAGAGTCACTGTCAATGATCAGTGCTTTGGGCCAAGCAGGAAGGGAATCCAAGAATTTTAAATAACGCTGATGCTTCACTTTATGAAAGACGACGCTTTATCTACAATTTCACTTGTAAAGTTCTTTTGCCATGCTCACGGGTTTTTTCACGTGCACTCCCGGAGCAGCCAGCAACAGAGCACTAGACCCACTAAATCGAACGCTAGAAGATCGACCTCCGGAAACATGCCCTTATTGTACTACTGAACAGTTACACTATTTGCTGGGCGCACTTATATAGATGCCAGCCTACAACATCTTCATTTCAGTCATAGGTAAAATCCAGCTTATGCTTCTTTCCCCCAAGGGAATGCCATTAGGTTAACCAATTAACATGTGCAAAAGAAATGAGGGATCCTCCAATGAAGTGTGCTACAGAAAGCATAGTGTCATGTTTAAAATAAACAGGGCTACATTCTCAGCCCACTCACTGTGAAAATGGCAATCAAATAAAAATTTATTATAAAACATTAATGTTCATATTATGCCTCCAATTTAAATTTTCTGGTAAATATCACTCTTTGAAACATCAGGGCCTACTTTGGTATTGACTGAAAACAAATCAGTACTGTTGCCTTTGAAAGAAAGCCCTCTCCAAAAGAAAGATCCAATTGGTTTCTTTGTTTTCTGAAATAATGTGTCCCTGAATATAATACAAGGAATTTCCATCCTGCTGCTTAGCCGATCGAGTTCTTAGAATACCCAATTGGAGAGACCACTTTGCACCAGAGCTAGCATGATGCGGCTAAGGCTGGTGATTACAATGCAAATAAAGAGGAAGTACCATTTTAGGCTTCCCTGCCTTTCCTTCCCTGGATTTCCTAACTGCATTAGGATGCATTCTCCACTCACTCCCACTGCTGTCCATCAGGACTGACATCACTGAGGTCCAAGAGGCCCCATCACGATAGAAATTGGCTCCTCATTAAACCACATTTCTCCTTAAGAAAATGGAATCATGTGACACACACCAATGTGCAGTTACTCTTAGACAAAGCATGGTTTCTCTTTCCCATTGGACCCATGGCACATACATAGTTCAGGTGGGGAAGGTTTGAAATTCCGCTTTTGGTCCACTCTGCAGAAGATACGTTTTTCTCATCTGGAGGACGTCTTCCTGCCCATGCAACTGGAAAAGAAACTGGATCTCCTCATTGTCTTGTAAATTCAATAAACACATAACTAGGTCATATTACTGCTGCGTATTGTCTTCAGCCACCTTTACAGGATGCAATTTAATAACCATTTGTAAAAGAGCTGACGCTATCACTCCGTTCTCATTCAATATTGGAAAATTTAATTGGATACCTATTTCACTCCAGGCAAACTCCAGTGAAAACCAGATCAACTTTAACCTCCTTGACCTTATTGACTGACCAACCTGAAAGAGAAGATCGATACCCCTGAAGCCACACAGGCGTCAAGCCAGGTTAACTCCACATCTCGGAGCCTGCAAAGCTTTGCAGGACTGTTCGCAGGGTGAGTAGTAAGAAGCAAGTTGCAGAACTTCTGAGCTGACTGACACACTGGAGAGCCAGCATCCTACCAGCGGAAAGGCCAACGTTTCCAGAGTCTGGTTCTCCATGGGAGGCTTTGCTACTTTCGGGGAAAGGAGGATTTAAAACGACATTTGGAGTTAGACTTTTCAAGGTATTTAAGCCACCGCCAGTGGGATCTGTGTGTGTGTGTGTGTGTGTGTCAGGACAGGCGAAGCTCAAGAGCAAAGCAGGGCAAGAACTGAAGGGCCAGAAGAGAGAGAGGAGGTCTTCGTGGACCATCCCTTCCTACAGCTCGACAGAGGGAGAAAAGTGGAACATCCGGCTTTAGTGTCGATCTCCGACAGGAATGACTCTGGTGCGGGCAGGTGCTCAGAGACCAGGTGGGTGTGACTACACCAGGGTGGTGGAACCTTTCCAAAAGGCCAAACAAAGCCGGGGTGGGGAGGCGAAGAGCAGCCTCCAGCCTGTGTCCCCGCCTTGCAGCCCAACTCCCCAGGCCAGAGGAGTCTGTGTCCCCCCATGACTCTCCCTGACCCTGCGACAGTTGTGGGATGGGGCCTTGGAGATGCTGTGCACATAGCCATGGTGCTGTGCTGGGTAAGGGCCTGGAGAGCAGAAACATGAGCCGGAGACTTCTCTTGGGCTCCCCACCCCAGGTAGGTGGAGGCAGGCTCTGTGGCTGGGCTCCAGCTGCCGGCCAGGCTGGGGGCGGGGGGAGAAGGAGAGGGCCTCAGGGAACAGAAGTGGCAGGGCAGGGAGATCAGTGGTGAAAACTGGGAGCACCATGGCCCCCAGACCCCTCTGTGCCGGTGCCCTTGGAGCTAAAGTTTAAGCAGACAGCCAGTGAGTGAGCCCGCCTTGGACAGCTGGGTCTCCTCCCCAGGAACATCATTTCAGAATGCGTGTGCCCAGGGGGTTTCGGCTGCAGGACAAGATACCCGACTCTGTGATCGTGAGAAGAGCAGATACCGTCATCAGAGAGTCTCTCTTAATGAAGGAGCGAACAAAGCGCTTGCAGAAGCATTGTCTGCAGAGGAGGCACGGCGGGGGGAGGGGAACGAGCGAGCAGCAACCCGGAGCAGCGAACAGGTTGCTCAGCTGGTGAGCAGCGGGGTGAGTGTGTCAGTGAGGCTGTTTCTCCTCTGCTGGCTGACTGCTTGAAGGTTGTAGCGTGGTCTGTTTTGGGGACTATGTGCTGAGCTAGGGGGGCCTGCAAGACTAGGGTGAGACCTTCCTAACGAGGCTCTACAGCAGGGCTACTCAACACGTGGCCCGCGGCCCGTTTGTTTGTGGCCCACGGTGCGGTTTAGGTTTACGCGGGGCTCAACATGCAGCCCGCGGGTGGGAGCCAAAACAAAACAATCGTCAGTATAATGGTCTTCTGTTGAGATGCATTTTAGTAGTTAAATTCCTGGACTGTCATTGCTCATTAAAAATGCTGAGATATGGCTAGAAATGGGGTAAATGTTGCATTTTATTAATATCAGCAGCACTGACTTAAATGGGGCCTGTGTGTTGTGTAGTCTTGCCTTAATCCTTGTATTCATGCCCGTCAGTGGGAAAGAAGCTATTTGCATATATATTTGCATGTATATGCAACCACACATAATTTGTGGCCCTCGGCATATGCTGTGAGTATCATTTTGGTCCCCAGGGCTTCCAAAGTTGAGTAGCCCTGTTGTACAGGTTCGCTCTTCATCTGTAAGCTCCTTTGGACCCCTGTGACAAAGGGGGCAGGGAAATCGCAGGGTGAAGCGGGGTTTAAAAAGCAAGCTCTTAGCAAGCAGAGGAGCGAGCAAATAGGAGCCGCCACCAGGAGAAAACCGTCACAGAGAGGAGCCTTCCAGGGACATAGCAAAGAGGACTCTGGGAGAGAACAAACTCGAGCAGAGGGAAAGGATCCCCTAACAAGGACCCTCCCTTCAGACGATGTTGTGGTATCTGCTGGCCATGAGGATCTCGCTCTCTGCAGGAGGGACCCTTTTAGTAGTCAGAGACAGATAACGGTATGGGGGTAGGATTAGAAATATCGAGAGTTGGATTTGTGGTGACTAGGAGAACTGTCCGGTGAGTTGCCTGCTAGGAATAAAGGATGCAGATGTCTTGAGACAGCCAGCTAGACTGAGGTGTAGTGCTGGGGAGGAGCCGGAGGTCTTGGGACATGTAGGTGCCAATGACAGAGGAAAAGGCAAGAGAGGTCCTGGAGACCAAATTGGGCTGCAAGGTAAGAGATTAAAGTCCCGGCCAGCCATGGTAGCGTCCTCAGAAAGGCTTCCAGTTCCGTATGCCGGGCTAGTCAGACCTGCATGATCTCACTGTGTTGATAAAACGGTGGTATTGGGAGCAGGGCTGTCCTCACCCACACACAGCAAACGAGGCTGTGTAGGGCACCTGAAAATCTGGGGCACCACTGGGTCTTAATGTCCACCTTCCCGCCTCCTCCTATCCCTGTTCCGTGGTTCTGCTTCCTCCAGAGAGGAGCTAGTTCACTGAAAAGTGACAGACAACCAGAGCTGTGAGCAGCCCGCTGCGCCTGTGGACGTGGTAATGAGGCTATTTAACAGGCATTTGCCAACCCCAGATACACAATGTACTGTGTTTGTGGTTTCAAAGTTGTTTTAAACTGGTTCATTAGCATGTTGCTGAACATTATAAAATCACATCTCTAAAAAAACCCGCCTCTCTCCCCCGCCTCTCGTCAGGCATGAGGTCACCGGTTTAATAGTACGGCACGGAGCCCCATAAATCCTAAGGACGGCCTTGATTGGGAGAAAGGATTTAGGTTTATTAAGATCTGGGGGACAGTTCATACTAGACTGACTAAGTTCCGTCTAAACTAACACAGACCCAGACTGCTGGCATGTAAAATGAAGGGCTAAGCAAGCCAACAGGTGCCGAGGCTCACAGAGCATGGACAGAGACATGCCTAAGGGAGGACTCAATAAAGGGGACGCTCCATACCCTAGTACAGAGCAGGAGAGAGACGTTGGTAACATACAGATGGGAAATGAAGAGAAACAGTCAAACAGCAGAGCCCATCCAATTACATCCTCTGAAGGATCGCACAGAACTACGGAGTGATGCACGCTAGAAGTGTTTGGATACAAATGCAAGCAGGCTAAGTACTAAGATGGGGGAACTTGTGCCTGGTATTAAATGAACATCCTGACATAACAGGAATCATGGAAACTTGGCAGAAGAATGATACTCAATGGGACACAGGAATACGAGGGTACCGAATACAGGCAGTCCCCGGGTTACGTACAAGATAGGGACTGTAGGTTTGTTCTTAAGTTGAATTTGTATGTAAGTCGGAACTGGCACATATTGTAGGGTGAACTCTAGCCAAACATTTCTCCAGAGCTCAGTTTTATTCTCCTACACCTCACAAATCTCACAGTCCTTTATTTCTCCCTGCCAGAGGTGTCTGTTGAGAAAAGCTGGTCTGCACCTCCCCTGCTCCTGCTGGGGGTGCTATCATGCCTCCTGGTCTGCTGGGGAAAAGCAGCTAGTGTGGGCTGCTCACCCCGCTTAGGTAGGGATCCGGCGTAAGTCGGATCCATAAAATCGGGGACCGCTCTGTATATGGAATGGCAGAGTAGGTTGGGCTGTTGGAGGAGCAGCACTAGATGGGAAAGAAAACACAGACTAAATATAGTAACAACGTTACATGACTCAAATGGTGTGCTCATAGCTCTCTGCTGAGACATCCTGAGCTTGAGTAATGGTATAGCAGTAGGAGTACACTACTGACCATTTGACAAGTGGTTCTGGAACCCACAAGGGGAGGGCTAATTCTTGGTTTAATCCTCAGTGGTGCAATGGATCTGATCCAAGCGTAGACTATAGCGGCACTACTCAGTAACAGCAACCATAACACAAGCTGGGCGTCCTTTTGGGGGGGAAATTAGCAAAGAAACCCACGCCTGTAGCACTGAACATCAAAAAGGGGAAGTGCACAAAGAATGAAGAAACTAAATGGAAATTAATAGGAGTCAAAAAGGTGAAATGCTGGCAAGCTGCATGGAAGCTATTTAAAAACATCAGAGAGGCTCAGTCGAAATATATATGCCCTAAAGAAGTTAAGACAGTAAGAGAATTTCAAAAAGCACATATACAGCAGAATAAAAGAGGTAGCTGGAGGCAAAAAAGGCATCGTTTTTTGCAAATTGGAAGTGAAATCCTAATGAGTAAAATAGAAAGGAACATAAACTCTGACAAGTCAAGTGTAAAAGTATAATTAGGCAGGGGGAATAAACGAATTTGAATAGCAACTAGCTAACACCACAAAAACCAACTGTATTGTTTTAATTACATCAGAAGCGGGAAGCCTGCCAAACAAGCAGTGGGGCTCTGGACAATTGAGGGTCTACCAGAGCACTCAAGGAAGACAAGGCCATTGCAAAGAAGCTAAATGAATTCTTGGCATCAGGTTTTACTACAGAGGAAGTGAGTGAGACTCCCACACCTGAGCTATTCTCTTTAGGGGACACATCTGAGGAGCCATCCCAGGTTGAGGTGTCGAGGGAGGAGATTTTGGACCAAACTGACACTTTAATTAACAGTAATAAAAGTCACCAGGCTCAGACGGGTTCCAACAGGCAGAAGTTCTTGGAGGATAGGTCCATCAACAGCCACTAGTCAACATGGTCAAGGAATGGTTCTGCATATTCATGGGACTCCTGCCCTGGCGTGGGGGGAGCAGGCGGGAGCCATGGGGAACTCACCACAGCTCCTGGCCCCCACTGAGTTCCCCACACCTGCCAGAAGCCACGGAGAGCTCCCTGTGGCTCCCAGGTCCACAATGGGTTCAGGAGTCGCAAGGAGTGGGGGCCAGGAGCTGTGGCTCCAAATATTCACGAATTTCGCCATTCGTGGTGGATGTGGAATGCACCCACCACAAATGGTGAGGGTTTACTGTATTGTTAACGATGCTAATCTCAGACACAGGAAATGTGTATCCCCATGTAGCTGGATTTGGGGATGCAGTGGGGGGGACTGTGGGAGAAGCAGGGGAGTGCTGAGTGGTAGGGGTAATGCCAGCCTCCAGGGCTGTGTGCCTGTCACCAAGACTGACTGTTGTCACTTTGAAGTGCATGGAGGAGCCCACTGCACCACACTCAGCGACCATGGCTCATAGGGGGCATCCCAGACTGGTGAAACCAGCCAGAATAAGTAGCAGGGCAAGTCCTCAGGACCCTGTTATATAGTCATTCCAATGGGACTAAGGACAAGGTACGTGAATTTCCCCTCCTGCCCCAGCTAGTAGAGCAGTTCAATCCACCTTTTCTCTTATCTGCAAAACTGAAAAGGAACGAACTTTCCTCCTACAACCACTCCTCACACGTAACATACTTTTCTAAAAATACCACTGTGTTTATTTTCAAAAATCATTTTGAATGGGTTATTCTCTTTGAGTTCGAGAGAGCAGGGTAAACCCTGCAATGTTAGAGGAAAAAGTTCAGACTTTTGTAAAGGCCTTTCTTCGAGCATCTTTTGGCCTGCTTCCCTGGGTTTTAAATTACTCTGTATGGTGAAGCATTACGGAATAAGATAACACTGTTACCAAGGCACTAAAGAAGGGCTACGTTCTAAAGAAACAGAGCCAGAATTTCTTTTCAAGGACAGCAGTTTGTGCATTTGAGTAAGAACCAAATTCAACAAGGGAATAACTAATGCAATTGAATTTTAAGAAGCAAAATTAATATTTTGCTGTATTCTGACTATTAAGCATGCATACAAAAAAGCAAAATGAAGTACATGCGTGCTTTTCAGTCTTTATGTAGGGTTGCCAGGTGTCCCTTTGGCCCCCACATTTTTTTGTTTGTTGGTTTTTGCTCAACCAATTTTTTCCCTGCCATGTTTGGTATTTTTTGTGAATGTATCTGGCAACCCTATCTTTATGTCAGCCATAGGACAAATGGATATGCCATAGAAATGTTACTAATTTACACTTACTACATATTGCAAACTCACTTTGCAAGTCAGTAAGTAAGCAAACAGATGTGATTACTTTTTAAAGGCTACTATAGTATGACACAATATATTTGGTACATTTATTCTGACCACATGCAGCTTAATGTTGCATTGTTTCACATTGCTGTACCTGTAGTTAAGCTCACACAGTAGGTTTTGTAAAATTAATAAAGACTGTGCTTTTGCTACTCTGTTAGGCCGTCATCCTGCAAGAAATAATCAGGCTTGATCGTGACAATTACCTGGCTGCAGATCAGCAAAATAAAATTTTAAAAAAATCACTATTCTATATCTACATCTAATTCCAAGTACTGGTTGTACTAACCCTCCTCCCCAGCACTGTGCATGTAGAGTAGTTACAGAAACTTATTAATTTATTTCATAAAGTAACACTATGGAAACGTGTTTAGAAGAACATTTAAGAAATACTATTTAAGGGATACCGTCAAGGTTGTGTATGTCAATTGCTGGTTAAAACACTGACAGAAGCTATTCATTCCCTTTGAGCCACATTGTTTAAACTTCTGCATCTCCACAGGGTAAGGCCTCTTAGTAAAAAACATGTGCCCGATCAATATTCATCTAACAAAGGCCAACAGTAACCCTGGCACAAACAGGTGCCAATCCAGGTGAGCTCAACAAGAGTTGCATTCTCTTACAGCAGTTCCAATGTTTGTCCAGCCTCTCTTAGCCCGGTATATTTCATGCTCTCCATCTTAAGGTTATGAAAACAGGATGCTGTCCCACAGAGGGGTGAGTAGGTTCCTTTCCTATACATGGCAGCTAAAGCTGCTGAACAACATGTGTTTCTCATTTTACACTTATCACTCATTCTTCAAAAACAGTCATACAGACCATCTGTCTCCCAACAGCCCTTCGTAATGGATGGCATTTGGGCTGAGTGTGACTGTGAAAAGCCATTTAACATGAGTAACAGTGTGCGTCTGATGAAGTGTTGTAAGCAATTCCTGGGAGCTTTTCCTTCCATACATTATATCATGACAACCGGCTGTCTTCTCTCGTGAACACACAGTTCCACAAGCCAAGTTTATTGAGTCATCATACACAACGTGCTCAACTTAGCTCAATATCAACCCGGACAAAATCATCTCGTGATCAAGTCCATAAGAAAACAAAGATTGTGCGTTTCCTAACAACAAGACAATACTGCCTTAATAAACACACACTAAACTCTGATTGCTTGACTCATTGGCTTGTAGCATGTATCAAAAGGGGGAACAAATAGGTTCTGATCCTGCACAGTCTCAGCTTTGCCATAGGATCATTCTCACCAAAGTCTACCAGGGAAAATAGATGGCACTGTATTTTGAACCCTAACTAAAGCATGTTCTTTACTGACTGGAAATAGCTCACCTGAGAGCAAGCCAAGTAGCAACAGAATCTGAATGGTTTGCAAACTTACAGCAAGAACTATCCCTGTGTATGGTTTTTAAAAGCCTTGGCAATAAGCATGCCATATATTTAAGCCTGGGAGTGTTTTTGTTTTAAGTTTCAATATATAGTATCCATGTTTATTTTCAAGTAATCTTTGTAGATGTGTAAGTATTTAAGTTCTGAAAGTTGTGCACACTTACGGGCTTTAAGCATTTTTAAAACCAATTTAAACGTTCACAGTTGTGGGATACTTTGGGAAGCCAGAAAATAATAATGTAATGATGGTAGAGGTAGATATTCTAAAAAGTGAAACCTTCATAACAATTAAAAACACACACAAGCTCTAGTAAGTTCTCAGGCAGCTTGTTTCTTCCTTTACCTAGCTGTGCCTTTTGATTACCACCAATGGGCATATTTTTTATCGATTTCTGTGTGTTTAGTTAAATCAATGTTTACTCTCATTTACTGATAAAAAAGTAATCCTTCCCAGTCGAAATACAGTTTTACAGTTAGAGAACAACCCAACCGCGCAGTTTTCTTTCCCTCAAGAGAGGTTAGGATGTTGACGCTATTTATCTCCGGTTTGAACATTCTCGGACACATTCAGCGAACATACACTTCAACATCATCCGTCCATATTTTTCTGGGCAGAATTTCCACCACCTCCTCTCCCTGAGGGACAGATTGTCAAATCTACACCCACAACTGGCATGAATATTGCAATCTGTTTGAAAGTTTTATTGCAGACACATGGAACCTACTTTTAGGCCCAGTCTCAAGGGAGCATCCCTGTATAGAACAGCACTTGGGAAGATGCTAAGCCCCACTGAAGTTGACAGGTTTTAGCCATGTGTGTACGTGCGGTACTGAGCAGGGGTTGACAGGCATGGGCTTGTGTTCTTCGCTGAATGGGGACCTTACACTGTAGCCTACATGTCCAGCAAGCTGTGTTCTTACTGCCCTTTATACATCACCACCGACCAAGAAAAGCTCTCCAGTCGGAGATCAGCCAACGGGCTTGTGGAGATGTGAGCTGTCTCCCCCATATTGCTGTTCTGCCATTTGCAATCAGAAGGCGGCGAGGGGTGGGATGTGTGCTTAGCACATGCTCCCTAAGAACCGCTGTCCCCACACCGAGACAATGCTGCCGTGTCCTTACTGTAAAGAGGCCTACGCTCATCTGACATGGCGTGGCCATTCCTGCAGCTAACCAAGAGGTGCGGTTAATGGCAACACGCGGGGAGGAAGGATGCTCCAGCATCTAGGGCACTACTCTGGGATTTGGGAGAGGGGCTTCAAATCCCATGCCTACCACTGACTTTCTGTACGACTTCCAGCAAATCAGCTCGCCCCTCTTTGCCCCATTTGTGAGCGGGCGGTAATAGCCCCTGCTACCTGAGAGGTCTGTTCGGGGGATAAACATGTGAATGGCTATGAGGTGCTCAAACACAATGATAACGGGCACCAAGCAAGTACCATAGACAGAGAACACAGATTTACCTTCCTCTCTTCTCTGTAAGCCCTACTGGCCTCCTCGGTTGGGCACTGCTTAGTACAGGTCGATACACAGCACCAAGACATCAAAAACGAGCTGCTTTAACGCTTTGTTAGGAGCCCAATAAAAATGACAGGGGGAGCTGGTAGCAGCCCTAACATTTAGGCTGCATAACTATCAGCCCATAGCAACAGATTTCTGCAACCTTTCTCTTTTGAGTGACTCTCACACACCCATTGCTTTCCGCAGGCCTTTGCATGTGGGAGTCGAAATTATGCCCTTTAACCAACTGCTAAAGCGACTTTGTTCTTTTCAATCGGGCCTTGAAGTTTAAAACCAAACCTTGCCATGAAAAATATCCTCCCCTTATTTATGAATGTGTTTCCCTGTGTGCCTAGCAATATTTTGTTTTAAATGTCAGTCTCCTAAGTTGCTCGAGTCATCTAAAAATATTTATTCTTCCTGAATACCAGCGCCAGGCTGCATTTCATTCATGCAAACTATGTATGCCCATGCTGGTGTCTAACCCTGCAGGCTATGACACAGCTGATTTGCAAAACCCATGTAGTATTAGATTTTTTTCAATTCAGGGCATGTTTCTGTTGACTCTTGCAACGGTGCACCCTCCCCAACCATAATGTAGTAAAAGGTGACTAGTAGGATAATGAATGCATCTGTTGTTTCCAACTCTGAGGAAGACAAAGATCTAATAAGGGAAGCTGGGAATTCCAATGGGTCCAAAACGGATATTTTAGGTTTGAGTGTGTGTGTGTGTGTGTGTGTGTCTGGCTGTAATGCCCATGACATTGTATGCCTTGGCAGAAAGGCCGTTTGTCAGCAGGATACGAAGTAAGGATTCTTTGCTCAGAATCAGAAATAATCATAATGAGCAGTGAGTATTATTTATGCTCCCCAGCCCACAAATGCAAACTCATTCATTGGACTAATTAGAACCCAGGAAGCTTTGATTTAGCAGGGATGTGTTCGTTACCAAAGGAGAGCGCACACAGCCATATTCAGGCACACTAAGGGAATGTAGGGAGGGCATGCAGGGACGGTCTGGCCCCTGAAAAGGAAATAATCCTCAGCCATGAAAGTTGAATCAATCTCGGGGCCATTTAAGCATCCAGCAATGCACTGCTGAGAGAGGTTGAAAACATTTTCCCCCAGCTGTCAGTGGTTAAGAACTGCAGAAGGGAACCCTCTCTAAAGAAAGGCAATAGAGGTGAAAATACGAGAATCAAAAATCTCATGGCACTCAAAAATAATTAAGAACAGTATTCTTGGGAGAAGTGGTCTCATTACATTGTTTTCAGGTTGCAATTTTCTCTTATGTACTCCCCCTCCCCCCAGCAATCTTAAAGCAATAAAAGTATCAGTTTGCTTTCTAGCGCTTGGATTCTCTTAAAACTGTCATTATTCAATTACCTGTCTATTCACCGGCCCTAAGGTCCAGCGCAGCAGATAGTGAGCTTTCATTTAATGTTTTTAAACGCACTTCTGTCCACTTGTGATACAATAAAACTTTATTGAATTCTGTTCCCACATCACACTTAACAGCCTTCACTTTTATTGATATGTAAGCCAACCCACTCTTCTCTCAGCAATAAAAGGAGCATTTCTAGCAAAGGAATTACCCTTTTTTTCCCCATCAATACCACAGTGGGGAAATGTGAATTCAACATCTATGTGGGTTTTTAAAACCAGTCTTTAAAGGAGGAAGGAATGACAGTTAGGTGTTACTCCCCAACCCCCACCATTGTCAGCGTTTAAAAATACCAGCACGTACGTATTCAAGCAGAGAGTCAGTCACCTGTTGATACTGACTAGCCCTGTCGGAAGGGAGGGGAAAGAAGCCAGGCCCCTTCACAAGCCAGCTCTGGTTTTTTCTTACAAGTAAGTCCCAGCATGAGTGGGGTTGACGGGAGGCAGGACTAGGGACAGATAATACAACAGCCATTTCCGAAAGAGAACCTGGCCTGGGAGCGTTGTAAGTAGAGCCCTGCAAATCCGTGGCTATCCACAGCTCGTTGTTGTGGAGACGGATGCAGATGTGGATACAAAATTTCCATCTAGAATCCTGAAAATCCATCAATATCCAGCTTGATATCTGCAGGAACCCGCCTCCGCGGATGTGGATATCCACGGATCGTTTCCGGAGGAGGATTCCAATTGTGTATCCATGCAGGCTCTAGCTGTGAAAGGCTCCACACTTTCAGTGGACAATGCACTGCTGCCAGCAAGCCCCCCCCCCACGGCGGATGGAAGTTATGGGGATTTCGAGAAACAGGAAAAAAACAACACAGTGCAAGCCAGGAGGGGGGAAGCAACAGAGCGTTTAACACATTCCATATTGTTCCTGTGCAGCAGTGGGCACAACACTGTCCTACTGAGCATCGGTGTCCAGGGCCAGCTACATCACCGCTCCAGACAATTCCCAAAGGCTGGGCGGCTGGAAGGCATACTCAAGACTCCTTCACTGTTCAGCGGCTATTGCCGTTCAAGTGATGGTGATTTCGAACCTTACAACATAAACCAACAGCTCCCACATCGTGGGCTGAGAGGCCGTTCTAATGGGACACATGATGAATCATTCATGCCTGAACTGCAAACACAGATGCACTTCTATAGGTGAATGCCACATTGCAATGCTTAGCTCCAAAAGGCAACAGGGCTCTAGGTTTGCAACATGAGTAAGAGTCTGAATCCAAGTGCCCCACTATGCACCAGAAATCTGTAACGGAGGCAGGAAACTGGCTACAACCCATAGTCCGTTTTACCTCGGCAAAGAGCCAGGCAGGAATTCAGGTTTACGGAATGGTGCTGGGCAAGCTGCTTTTAAAGTAAAAGGCATTCAAAAGACACCCTAAACCTCACCGACAAGACCAGTGAGGGGCAACGTAGGCTAGAGTGGGCTGCATGAGTGGCCTTCATCTCAGTGGGCTACAAGATTGTCAAAACCCAGACAGTCTCCCGGGAGAGGACAGAGTTGCTACCTACACTTGCGTACCTACAATTTGTGGGGTGTGGCGACTGCACCTGGCTTTGCGTGCATGTCACCTTAGTAACACCGATGGGGGGGAACCCTATGTGGATAAAAACCAGCAGAATCTGGCAACCTTGCACGTGGGAAATGGTAAGGAAAACGTCTCATGGGCCACACATAACCCCGAGGGGCTGCATGTGGCCCACGACAGGACTAGACCGAAGCCAAAGCAGAAACGGCTAGGTGGGTCTTGAGTGAAGAAAGTGGAGCATAGCCATGGGTACAGAAAACTTCTCTGGTTGCCTGGCCAAGAGATGGCAGCCTTCACTGTACACAGTGTGTTGGCACTAAGGTGGTCTGAAGTAACCGATGCAAAGAAGAGAGAAGTTCTGTTCAGCCACTCATTTATCGCTTGTGCCAGCCAATGGGTACTGTGAACTGCATGAGCCATGATAGCCGTATGCTAGGTAATCATATTCATGCATATCCTTATTTCAGAGGAACCAGGCGCTCAGAAACTCACATTGACTTCCCTAGGGACAGTGCAGAACCGTGGGTAAAGCACAAGTCCTGGCCCCGTTAAAGGGAGTTTTGTCATTGACACCAGTGGGGTAAGATTGTAATGTTGCTTTTGATGCTCTCTTGCGGTGTGGACCATGTTCCCTTGGAAAAAACAGGAGTATGTTGCATCCACAGTCTCATGCAGTGGGGCATAACTACATAGTGCTTGCAAATTGCTACAGAATCGCAACACGTTGGCAATGCCAGGCACGGACAAGAATAGAGCGAGAAAGTCTGGTCTCCATGCCCTGTGCTCAGTTCACTACATCCGCCTTCCCTTGGAGGGCATAGGGGCGCACCCTCACAACGTGCCAGCTTCTTCCCAGGTCACCGGTGGGGTAGCTCTCTGCAACGACTGGAGAACCAGTTGAGGAACTGGCCCCAAACGTTAAGCATGAATGCTGCAATTTTGCTAATCAAAAGCAGGCAAAGTTGTGGGAACTGCCTCTTGCAGCCTGCCACGGTTACTACAGCAAGCGTTTCCAAAAAACCCACAGCCATACAACACCCTAACCTGATTTGAAAGGCATCATTTTTCACATTTGGATCATTAAAACCATTCAATCCCTACTGTACATTTGGTACTGAACAGCCTACGACAAGAGTTATTTTACATCTTGCACAGAAGACCGATTAGCACCTCCGGGCATAATATTCACATATTACTTGTCTAACAATGCACTGCTATTCTTCTTTGTTTTCTATGCAACAAAGGCTAATGGTAATGACTAGTTCTTTACCCGAGTGATCTCAGGAGGAAATAACACATGCCATGTGAATTGCAAGTCGTAAGAAATATGACTTAGGGGAAGCAAAGCTCCCCCACCACCTTTTTTTTTTTAAGTAATGAAACACTGCCCTGCTAGTAGGTCACCTGCCTGCTAGTGATTTTGTATCAAGCTTTATGGGTCACATTCAAAGCACATTGATGTTAATCTTTCCATTGTCTTCAATGGGTTTCCAAACAGCCCCCTCCCTCTCCTCCCCCGCCAATGTAAGACATCAGTTGCTGCATCTAGATGCTTCAGCTTTTGTTTTTAATACTCAGAGATGGACAGAGTCCTAATGCTGCCCAATCGGCTGACAGACTAATGGGCTCTTGGCGGAGTAAGTCATGTCTGCTCAGGGCCATGGGCAGTGAGTGTTTTGTTTTAATGGCATCCCTCACTTTTCAGTTCCAGCCATCTCTCGATAGCCATAGCACCGCATGGCCCTTCCAGTCCCCCGGGCAGACAGACAGAGACAGCTCCTGGGTGACAGGTGCAACACAGTCGGAGGGACTGGAAGCATGAACGAGGAATCTCAGAAGTTCCCCCGAGGAGACCAGGCGTGTCACTTCCAAGACACATTCCTTCTCCTGCAGCTTGAAATCCAAGCACGAGCCCGTTTGTTTATGATCTCGGCTCTCTTCTTCTACAGGTCAACAGCCGGGCTTCAGAAGAATGAAATGTTTTCTGTCTGGCTCTCACTACTCAATTCCACCCATATTACACTAATAAGGGAAGACTGGGGTGATTTTAACATTGCCTTGTTTGTTCCCTGAGGTGCACCATTGGAGAGTTTTAAGAAATCTAGAGTAAGTAACCCAGAAATACTTCAGTTTTGCGTGACTTTATTCTTTACTATTGCTGAACAAATATCTATATTCTCTCTCTCTATATATAAATAATTCCTGCTGCTATGAAAAGTAAGTTCTTTACTTTCTGGTAGTGCTGATTTTACTCTGTTAAAAATACAATACTACAACCAGAGATGAATTTTTTTTGCTAAACCTAGAAAAAAAAAAAAACTAAGTCTTTCAGGGCCTGCCTGTAACTTCCCTTCATCAATTCAGAAACTTACAATTTAATAATTCCTACCACCAACATTATAGTCTAATCAATTAACTTCCTATTTGCTTGTCCTTGCAAGGAGATGTAATACGGGATTTAAAAGGTAGCGATGAAATGGCACTAATTAAAATAACATAGATGGGTCCAAAAAAACCCTTTGATATTCAAATTATAATCAAAACCTGTATAGTCAGCAGTAACTCGGCCCTCCCCCCCGCCCCCAAACAATTAATAGCAGTGTTTTATTTAACAGCGGCATACATCACAGTGAGTGAGATTTTCAAACCTTTAGCAACTGAATCTGGTGTGGGGAACACAACTTTGTTATTGAGTGTTATCTCCCCTGCCCCACCCTGGGATCAAGGCCCAATCTTCAAGCAAAATGAGCTCTCTATCAGCGAGCAGTGAAAATCTAATAATAGCTACGTACTGTAAGGGACACATTCATACTGCACTTCCAGGTACTTGTAGGTTCCCGGGCAAGGGTCTGGAAACACATCAGGGCCTGCGACGACTGCGCACTGTGTGCGATTGCTGCATCTGAAAGGCAAAGACAACGACAATCAAAACATGGCGAGAATCTCATGAATGGATTTGCTATTGGGTACAATTTTCATAAGTGTCCATGGTACTTAAGCATCAAAGTCCTTGGTCACAAGCCATTTCTCTACCTTAGTCTCATCGACTTCCCATAAAGCGTCGGAGTCTAGGCACGTTCACCCCTCTCTGAACATGGGGTACAGGCCCTCATGTCACTCAAGGGCAGTTACACCCATGATTTATCATTTTAGTTGCATCTAAGCTACTAATAGTTTGGAGTTGTTTGGGATTTCTTTCTTGTTTTTTTAAGAAAAACTTTGACTTTTCTGTTTGTTTTTTGTATGGCGGTTTTACAGGGATATGTCTGAAGTGTATCCATTCAGTGTAGGAGGTACATCAACAGCAGCTGTAACTACACAGAATTATTTCAAATGAACAAGAATATGATTTTAATATCAACAGTGTCCCTTTACATAGTGTCATATAGAACAATGATGTATAATTCAGAGGTGACTAGAAAGAGTGACAAACAGTAAAGAAACAACCATCCAGTAATCTATCTAAAGATAGATTTCGGTACAGTACTTTTACATTTGTCATACATGCAACTCCTCAGATATTACACATTTCCCAAAGCTTGTTCTCACTCAAGAGCCAGTTCTACAAACGTATCCAGGCAAGAACCACCACATTCAGAGAAATAGTCCCTCTGATGTTAGCAGAGTTAATCATCTAAGTAAAGTTATTCGCATGCACCAGGACTGTTCCCCACTCTGGCACTGCAAGTGGAGAAGGTGGGGGCCCGCAAAAGACCTCGAATACCTTGCTTCTATAGGCTCGGCTTACAAAAACTCCCCAGAGTCACAAATTCACTGCGCCCCTGGGAGACAGGCTGCCACCATCAAGTGAATTAAATAAAACCTGAAAACCAGGTAGAAATACTTCAACTTCTTCCCCAGGGGTACCCCAAGCTCTTTTGCCTCAAGAGAGCTTGAAAAAAGAAACAAAAAACACAGAAAATAAACTGCTTCTCTGACAGCTGACCTCTCGGGCTGGGCAGGCACACACACAGACCTCCAGTTTCCTTCCAGAACACAAGAATCAAACCATCGCCTTAAAAGAGGTGAATTTATTGACAACACAAAAAAGTACACTTGATAAAGCACACTTGGTTGCTAGGTGTTACAGAGCAACTAAAAAGAACAGATTAAAACACAGCGAAAAAACTGGTATCTCTGGCACAGCTTAGGTATGGTGAGCGGGGGGAAGAGAGGCACATGGATTTCACACAGAGACATTTAACCAAACACAAAACTAAGAAAAATACCCTAATCGCAACTAAACATACATTCCCCTCTCTACTCACGATCCGTACTGATCCCTATTCCCATGCCCAATATTTCTTGTAGGCATGATAATTCCGTTTGATTACTCCATCTTGCTTCCTCCAGCCCTCGACTTTGAACTCACACAAAGAAAAAGCAGTCAATATAAATTTCACCAGTCTTTCCTGGCTTTCTGCCAACACTGCCTAGATACCTGAGTTTAACCCTTTAGTCACCGGTGCTGGCAAGCATGCCTCCTATCCATCACAGCATGTATAAATGGTTGTGGTATTGGATCTGGAGATATACCCTCCATTTGACACACATCCTTGGCTCCTGTAAGTGTTACTAAAAATGTGCAAGTGCATCCAAAGTTCAAAGTATGCATTGCACATCTGTGCATTTCTAAAGGAGCTCCTGGAATATTTTATTAATGTGTTGGGGATATAGACTCATTTAGCGAAGGGTGGTTCTAAACAGAAAATCCCGGAAGTGTTTTTTTCAGGGGGGGAAAAAAACAATATGCTCCTTATTTTCACCCCTTTCCATGGTGGAGACGGAATTCCTTGGGGATGGATCACTGCAGCTATTTCAGGACAAGGCTTCTTCCTCAAATATGACATGGGACCCCTGACCCCACTGCTCCTCTGGCAGAAGCACCAGCATCGAACTCATTTGGAAATACTGTGTGTTTACCCGAGGCTACAGTTTGTCAGCCCTAATGAGGATTTTATTTTAGCCCATCAATTAGAACCGATTCATTAGTGAGTGCCGTAAGCTCAATATTTTTTAAAAAATTTTACAAAAAGACAAATAAAACCTGATCCCCTACTCACCAGGCAATTTAGCAGGATGACAGATAATCCAGAGGGCTAAAATGTTCAGACGGTTTTCTACTGAGATTTATGCCAGCTGATGGTTGTCACAGACAAGAGACTACTTTTATCATATCAATGGAAGAATAACAGCATTAACTGGAGGGCTAATTTTGTTGTCCTCACCCTTGCTGCTGTCAGACAGGTGGCTTGGCAAGATGCACTGAGAGTTAGGACAGTGTGTGTAGGCAGCCTTCCAAGCAGCCTCTTTGAACATAATCCAAAATTACACATCTAACAAAAACCTTTCATTGAGCTCAATGTGCCTTTCAAAATGCAAGAGAGTTGGATAAATCAATAGTGTCTATGGCTTCCCGGACAGTCCCCACCATGTTACGCAGAACAACAATAATGAGTCCTAAAGGTATTCTTCAACATCATGAACCAGGCTCCACCAGAACCCTGTGGTTGGCTTCCAAACTACATGGGAAAGAAAAAAGAAAGAGAGAGAAAGAAAAAAGAAAAAAAAAGGAGAAAAAGAAAAAAATACAGAAAGGAAAAACAAAGAAAAACCAAACAACTAAAGGAAAACCAACCAACCAACCAAACTAATTCTTTTTTATTGCCTTCTCGTTTCTATAGCCTTGTAGGAGCCATTCACCTTGTATTTTCCAGTTTTGCTTTGCAACCCTGCGAGCCAGGGCTGGTGGACCAGTGTTTATAGTGGGGGGCACTGGCAGCTGTTGTACCAAACTGGAAACTCTACATAATGGAAACTACATAAGGCTCATCCCCCTTCTCCCTCCCTAGTTTCAGCACCTTTGGTGCCAGATAGAAATTTGCTTTCATTTTGTTTTGTAAGTGAAAAAAATCTAATTCTGTTACCAAATAAACCAAGATGCGGATGCTTTAAATACCCCCACCACACACACACACACACACACTCTCCACACGTTGAGGGGATCATAATAAAATCACAACAGTTGGCAGTTCTGGGCATCACAACTTTCCAACCAACATAGGTCCTGAATTCAAGTGTGAACCTTTCACATCCTTCCAGAACAACGTGCCTTCTGGACACCACCACACAGACAAAAAGGATCAAACATAAAGGGAAGGAGGTGTATGACCGTGGCTTATAAATTATCAGCAATAGCTACTCGTTAGCTCCCAATGTGCAAAGGTTGGTTGTGAGCACCGTGTCACCCATCAGATTAAGAAATAAGGACAGCCATAGCGGGTCAGAACAATGGTCCATCTGACCCAGCACCAATGCCAAGTGACCTAGAGGGACTGAACAGAACAGGGAATCCTCAAGTGACCCCTCCCCTGTCTCCTATTCCCAGCCTCTGGAAACACAGGCTAGGGTAACCATCCCAGCTAACATCCATTGATGGACCTAATCGCCAGAACATTATCTAGTTCTTTTTTGAACCTTGTTATAATCTTGAGCTTCCCAACATCTTCTGGCAGGGAGTTCCACAGATTGATTGTGTGCTGTGTGAAGAAATATTTCCATTTGCTTTAAACCTACTGCCTATTAATTTCATTTTGTGACCTCTAGTTCTTATATTATTTATTCCTTCTTGTGCTTCTAATTTTTTTGGGGGGAGGGCTGTTACTTTTTGAGTCTTTGGCTAGCTGACCTTCAAATTCTTGTTTGGCCTTCCTAATTATATTTTACACTTCACTTGCCAGAGTTTATGCTCTTTTTCTATAATAGGATTTTTACCTCTAACTGCTTTTTTACTTTGTTGTGGAGCCACGGCAGCACTTAGTTCTCTTAGTTAATGTTCTTAAATTTAGTATAGGCATTTAAACAGAGCTTCTATTACGGGGTCTTTAAACAATTTCCATGCACTTTTGAAACTGCGCCTTTCAATTTCTGTTTAACTAACTTCCTCATTTTTGTGTAGTCCCCCTTTCTGAAATTAAAGACGACACCGGTGGAGTGTTTCACATTACAGTCACTATTTCCAAGCTGTTGAGCTATATTCATCTCTTGGACCATGTTGTGTGGTACACTTACAAATAAATCAAGAATTGCCTCTCCTCTTGTGGGTCCCAGGACTTGCTGCTCTAGGAAACAAACTTAAAGAGCCACTCTCAGTGTGAACGATCTTCTCCAAAGTGCCCACCTGACCCTGAAAGGGAAAAGTCGGGGATCCCTTGCTGTTCAGCACTATATGTCTGGTCATGGGATCTTCTCCTTGCTCCAGCTGAACCTGACCACAATGCCCTGACACCACAGCAACTAGCTGTCTGGTTCGTCTGGGGTTTTGGCAATTTCTCATCTGGAGGACAGATCGCAAAGGAGCCTCTCCAAGAAACACTGGCCAAGAAGATGGGAAACTAGTCAGCAGAATTCGTTTCCAAACACGGTGGCTCTTCCAAACTAAATAACCTCTCCTGTGTCTGCCAAAGAAACATTTGCACAGTAGGGGGATCTTTGATTTTTTTCTTCTTCTTCAACAGTTCTAACACCATGCGAGCCGAGAATGAGAAGGGAAGGGGATCACCATGGATCTGTGAAGCTAGGACAGACCATTTCACTAGTCTAGATAAACAACACCCATTTTCTGAACTGCTGAGACAAAACATTTTATAAACCGAGTTGGAAGACTTGTGAGCATCAAAGGAGTACTTAAGGTGCTTTTAGTTTTCTGCATTTCCATTTGCTATGAGATTTCCTTTTTTCCCCAAAATATCATTTCTACCTGCAATCGCTTTTCTCCCACTTCAACTCTCTAGAATAAAAAGGGGGAGGTGGGACTCACTCAGCAAGAGAATGTCCATCTCATCCCCTCACTGGGAACTTAACCATGGCTGTGATTTAGGTCTCTACCGGGACCTATTCCTGATTAGCGACCCCTGAGTAATTCCATATGGGACACTGGAATAAAAGTGTCTCCACGTGGAGTTACTCAGAGGGTATGTCTACACTGCCACCCAAGTTCGAACTAGGGTGGCTAATGTAAGCATTCAAACTTGCAAATGAAGCCCGAGATTTAAATATCCCGGGCTTTATTTGCATGTTCCTGAGCGCCGCCATTTTTAAATGCCCCGTAGTTCGAACTCCCTGCCCGCGGCTACACGCGGCATGGACTAGGTAGTTCGAATTAAAGCTCCTAATTCGAACTACCATTACTCCTCATTGGGCTCTAGTAGTTAGTTGTCTGGATTTCAACCGAGAACTGAGAAAGTACAAAGTACCTGAGAGGTCTACATTTGCCAACGTGGCAACCCAACTTGAGAGAGCTGATTGTCAAGGGAGAAGTGTCCTCAAAGCTCTTCTAAAACTCAGGCCTAAAGTTCATCACCCAGAACGGGAATCACCCATACTCTCTCTCAGCCATGGCCAACGCACGGCTCACGAGCCGTATGCGGCTCTTGCCCCCCAAAATTGTGGCTCACGAAGCCGCTCCTGCGCACACACACCCCAGCGACCCTCATCCCCCAGCTTCTCTGTGCTTACCGAGTCGGAGCGGCGGGGTTTTAAAAATGGTGACCAAGATGGCGGCCATCTTAAAGGGGCAGCCTCCTTTTTAAAAAAAATGTTGGCTTTTTTGCTTGACAATTCTGGTGCGGCTCTTCACATTTTTTCTGCCGCTGTTTTGGCTCTCTTTGTTAAAGGGGTTGGCCACCCCTGCTCTATCTGTATATTTTAGAAATGTGCATCTGTCTGCCTCAGTCTGTTTGTCCAAGAACTCCTCCCAAATGATAAGAGCAAGGGCCACCAAACTCAGCAGGGCGCGTCCTCTACTCCTAACTTGAAGCAAGGTCAGGGGTTGGTTGTGCCAGGAAAAGGGGAAGTGATGAAAATGGGACTGTTTTCCAAAATATGGAAATGGAGGGGACAGGAAGGAGGGAGGCTAGTGGGGGCAATGAGTGCAGGAGAAAACGATCCTGCAGAGTGACCTCTGGGGACAGCCAGGCCACCAAGACAGTGGCCAGCTGGGGACGGGACTTGCCATTGCGCCTGCCACCCGACTGGGTAAGTGGGGATTTCCTGCCTGGGAGACAGCCCTGGTGCCCCCCCCCCCCGAGGGGGGAAGGGAGGGAGCCCCTAGAAGCCCCTCTTGCCTCAGGAGGTACCAGGGAGGAGGAAGGGAGCCCCCTGCAGCCCCTTCACTCCGGGAGGGACCGGGGGAAGGGAGAGAGTCCCCAGTGCCCCCACCCCAGGAGGAACCGGGGGAAGGAAGGGAACCCTGGTATCTCCCCTGAACCCCACATGACCCCGGCCTCTTGCCCTGAGCCTCCACATCCACAAGACCCCGCCCTGACTCCTGCACCCCTGACACATCCAGCCCCCTGCCGTGCAGGGCTTTGGTAACTCTTCTAGCTAACTTATAGTTCTCCCAGCTAAAAGAAATTGCATGCTTCCGTAGCGCTTGGCTCCAGCTCCTCGCCCCACCCCCAGTCGCCTGACATAACCATTAATGTTCTTACAAATGCGGACAAATCTTTACCACTAAAGAGCTGTGCCAGTCTAACAAAACCAACAGACTATACCACTAGGGTTGCCAGGTGTCCGGTTTTCTACCAGACAGCCTGTTTTTTGGGGCCTCTGTCTGGTAAAACAATTCAGAAAATACCGGACATGTGCAATGTCCAGTATTTTCTGTTTTCCGGCTGGGCACCGGACAGAAGCCTGGCGGGGGCGGGGGGAGCGGCTGAGAAGCGGGGCCACGATCGGCGCTGGGAGCCTCTGGTTGCGTGCAGAAGCCGGGTGGGGGGGGGAGCGGCAGGGAGGCGGGGCCGCGATTGGCGCTGGGAGCCTCTGGTTGCGTGCAGAAGCCGGGCGGGGGTGGGGAGAACGGCTGGGAGGCGGGCCGCGATCGGTGCTGGGAGCGTCTGGTTGCGTGCAGAAGCCGGGCAGGGGCGGGGCGGCTGGGAGGCGGGGCGCGATGGGTGCTGGGAGCGTCTGGTTGCGTGCAGAAGCCGGGCGGGGGGGGAGTGGCTGGGAGGCGGGGCGCGATGGGTGCTGGGAGCGTCTGGTTGCGTGCAGAAGCCGGGCGGGGCGGGGAGTGGCTGGAGGCGGGCGCGATGGGTGCTGGGAGCGTCTGGTTGCGTGCAGAAGCCGGGCGGGGCGGGAGCGGCTGGGAGGCGGGCGTGGGTGCTGGGAGCGTCTGGTTGCGTGCAGAAGCTGGGCGGGGCGGGGTAGCGGCTGGGAGGCGGCGCGATCGGTGCTGGGAGCGCCTGGTTGCGTGCAGAAGCCGGGCAGGGGCGGGGGGAGCAGCTGGGAGGCGGGGCGTGATGGGTGCTGGGAGCGTCTGGTTGCGTGCAGAAGCCGGGCGGGGGCCGGGAGAATGGCTGGGAGGCGGGCTGCGATTGGTGCTGGGAGCGTCTGGTTGCGTGCAGAAGCCGGGCGGGGCGGGAGAATGGCTGGGAGGCGGGCTGCGATTGGCGCTGGGAGCCTCTGGTTGCGTGAAGCCGGGCGGGGCGGGGGTAGCGGCTGGGAGGCGGGGAGCGATTGGCGCTGGGAGCCTCTGGTTGCGTGTAGAAGCCGGGTGGGGGCGGGGGGAGTGGCTGGGAGGCGGGGCGCGATCGGCGCTGGGAGCCCACAGCTGATTGCGTCGGAGGAGGAGTGACCCCTTGGGGAGGAGGAGAAGCCCCGTCCCTGCTCCTGAGCGCTGGTCAAGCGCGTTGCGGCGCCGTAGCCCAGGAGAGAAGCCCGCAGGTGCTTTGTGGTTGCGTTTAGGCGCCTTCCATGGGCTCTCAGCCAAAACTGACTGGGGAGGAAATTCTGCTTCTTCCCACTGGGACACCCAAAGACCTGGCTATGGGGGAGCCACCTTCCTGCCCATGGTCGCCCCCACCCTGTCATTGGTTGCCCCAGGGTCTGCGCCTCTCTGCTTTGGGTAGCAGGCGGCTGCTTTAGAGAGCAGGCTCTGCTGCCTCCCCCTTCGTTCCCAGCTTGCTGGCTCTTGGTATATACCACCAACCGTGCATCTCCCTCTAGCGTGCATTTCCGGAGAGCCACCCCTTCTCCCACTCCAAAAAAGCCTCTCGAGGCCCCTAGTGTGAAGCACTGCCTATACCCTTGGTGTCCGCTTGCCTTCAAAGCAGTGGGGCTGAAGGAAGCAGTTGAGTTCAGTCAGATTCCGAGCTAGCTGCAAGGCTCCGGTCCGCCTGCATCCCCACTCAGCCTTTAAAAATCACCAGCGCGCTCTGCTGCATTGGCGTGGCTTCTCTCTCAAACCGTGCTGCCACTTTTTAAAGTAAGGAGGGCGTCTTTTGGTGGGGAGGGAGCAGAAACACTTTAAGGCATGACCAGCTGTTCAGGTTCTGAGATCTTCAGCATTGACATTGTAGGCATATTAACAAGAGTGCATTCCGCAGGGTGATTGTACGTCGATGCAGGAATACACAGCATTAGGAGCGCTGGCTCAGCGGTACTGTTAGCTTCACCAACTTTGGGGAAATATATTTGTTACTCCCGAAATTCAAAGACAGTGTACACTAGAAGATCAGTCCTAAAGCGTGGCCTTTCGGCACGCTGGGCTCCAACAGGTCTGAGCTACAGAGAATCCCTGCAGCAAGCACCCACACCTGCAGAAAGCAAACAGAAGCGTGACTTGTTTCAAGCTAACTGGTTGGATCATGTTGGCTACTGTTTTGCTTGTCAGGGCTTTTCAAGTTTAGCATGTTGCTTTTTTTGGTTTGTTTTGGCCGGGTCAAGGATTAAGGGGTCCCACACGGCATGCTGGGGATCCAGTCACAGAGAGCGTTGGGGTTATTCTTTTGAAACGGGATTAGCTTCATTTTTGGCTTATTGTGAAAGCCAGGGTGCCTATTTACAGCATGAAAGTTGGTAACAGTTCAGAGGTTTCAGTAGCAATTCTCTAGCGAACAGCACTGAGCAGAGCAATTTCCAAGCGTTCTACTTTCGTTTACCCACTAGGGGAATTTTCATTGGGGAGACAAAAATGCATGTCCCCACTACCACTCCCTGACAAATTTCAAGCTCCTATCCCAAATCCTGCAGTTTTTAAAGCTCCTCAAAAAAAGTTTTTTTAAAAAACATGCACAAAAACATCTCTTTCCTCCACCTTGTGCTCACGAGCAGCTCAACCATTTTTGCTGGGAGACAGACCTAGGATGGAGACAGACCTAGGATGGAGAATTTCAGTCAAACAGTTAAAATCCAGAGAAGTTGTAAAAGTGACTGAAACCAGCAGTTTATACTGGAAAGCATTTAGTGACTCTAATGATAGGTGTCACTACCTGCTCCACTTCTGATTTTGGCTCCCTGCTATTTACAGATATAACAGGAGACCTCTTTAATGTCTGTGTGTGCTTACCAAGAGAGCATGCCTGCATTCATTACTGCAAATCAGAGAAAACTGAAACTCTAAAATGTATTTTCCACTGACTTCATATTTCTGCAAAGGCAAGACAGGCCCTACATAACCAGACACACAAATATAGCTGAGACATCAATATTCAAGTGAGTTTCTCAAGGTCTGTTGTACTTTCCTAATGATTTTACAGTAAGAGACAGACTTCATTCATTATCCTTCATGGCAAGGCTGCAAGGTATCCTTTTCCCCCTCTGAAATGCAAAACCTCCTCCCTGGTTGGTCGCCCTATCAAAGAAGCTGTCACAGTAAATACATTCAGCTCGGAGTGCGTTCTTCCCTGTCAATATGGGAAATTTCCAAATCAACCCTTCGGGATGGATCATGGGGGAAGGAGGCAGGCATAGTAGCCCAGAGACAGGAAGCAAATAAAAAAATCACTTATAATAAGAGAGAAAAAGCGAGTTAAAATTATGACCTGCAAATTGGGGAAAGGTGGGTGCGGAGGGCCGGGGGAGGGCACAAGTCAGGAGAAAAGTCTTTGGCTCACTACACTTGCTTCCAGTATTGTGTGGCACAAAAGCAAATGTACGTCTCTGTTTGCGTTTAGCTCTCAGAAACAACGAATGCCTCAGCAGATATTTTTTCCCCCTCCAAAGAGGAAAGGGAAGGGGGTGATGACAGGCAGAGAAATTCTCTAATGTTTTCTTCGTTATGAATGATCCCTTGCTATTGATTTTTCTGAACACACAAAAGCTGACTTCCTAAGCTTTCCGGAGGGCCAACCATCAGGGATGTGTACTGCTGGCACAACAGAACCACCCTGCCTGCTGCATGTTGTTGGTGTGGTCTTTTTTAACGGACAGGTTTAATTGTCTATGAGGAGGCCTAGAGCAGTGTTTCTTAAACTGTGGTCCGCCGCACACCGGTGTGACGCAAGGCAGTCGGAGGTGTGCCGGGGAGCACAACAGAGTTCAAAATGCCCGCCCTTAAATTTTCCCCCCAACAAATAAATCCTTGGTATTCCTCATAAAAAAAAATTATTTGGTGTTCCTCTGTCTTAAAAAGTTTAAGAAACACTGGCCTGGAGCCTCCCCCCTTTCCTCCTCCATGGATCTTATTGCTTTTCCTCCCCTCCCCGCACGCAGGTGTGCTGTGTGTGTCATAATTGTCTTCTCGGTCCCTCCATCTTGCTTTCCCTCTGCTGCGCTGTGTTCCTCCTTCACTCGTGTTTCCGCTGGCTCCTCCCCCCCCCGTCATTCCCTACCACTCTCCCTGTCACCTCTGCAAAGTCTGCCTCCCACAGCACAACCCCACACTCCTCCCTGCAGACACAGCCTCTCCTACCTGAGGCCCACTCTTGGCCAGCTGGGCCTCAGCCGCCCCTCGCTGCCGAGCCAATGAATAGATGCATGCGACTCCCTTCCCCTGCCGCCTGGTCACGTTGCTTTCCCAGCCCCATAAACACATTCCTCAGCCGTCTCCTTGCACCAACATCCTCCCACTAAGTCACATTCACACAGAAGTTTGTTCTCTCTCTGCTCTGCGCCCTTGGGGGTTCCCCCAGGCCAACAGGAGCTGTCAGGGGGAGGAGGACATGTCACACCGCTCCAGAGACTGTGTCCGTTTCGGTGCACCTATCCAGGCAGGACTCCACGCTGAGAGACTGCTGTAGCACCGGTGTGGTGGAGTCCATGGCCAGACAGCCTGACTGTCCGAAGTGTCACGGGGTAGTCAAGAGGCAGAGACGGGGTCAAATTCTCCAAGAGAGCGTTACTGAGAGAAGGCTCCAAAACACAAGCATGAGAAAATGGCCACTCTAATATTTTCCCCATCTATTTGCAGAATACATTTTGTTATGTGCACCAAGGCATGTGGGGATGTGCACCACATGGAGAAAACATGCTGCCAGCTGTGAGCGCTTTGCTAATCAGCTGGGTAGCATCTGAACTGCTTCTCCGTGGCCAAAACTCCATCCCCTCCGTTACCCCTTCCTGCAGACCAGAACCACCAGCTTTGGGACACCGCAGAACATGGCTACTCTGTATGGCAGGACAGGCCTATCTGCTCTCCGTGGCCAGATGTGCGGAGCAGGATTTTGGCACAAGGAATGTTTCTTTTTAAATAGGGCAAGCAGCTGTGGTCTTTGCAATCAACAGGGCACCTTTATATGGAAGATTTTGTTTCAAGTGACCTGCAACAATACTACAGATGGAATCTCTCTAGTCCAGCACCCCTGGGATCTGACCGGTGCCCAACCAGAGAATTTGCTGGACCACGGGAGGTCGATATTGTCTAGCAGCATCACCAACACTGCCACTGCTTGCTGAGTTCGCAGAAGACATGTGGGGTAAATTAGAGCTAAAGAACAGCCCAGAACACTGAGAGCCAGGACTGGGGAGCTGTAACCAAACTTTATGGGACCGCAGGAAACTTAGCCTCACCTATGTTAAGTGGCCATCCGGCTAACTCAAATCACAGATTTTGCCAGACCAGAGTGTGCTGGTCTAGAGAGGTTCAACCTGTACTGCGTTTACTTATTTTTAAGAGCAACACCTTCGCTTCTCACATAGATAGGTATCAAGCTAATACGTTGTCTCATTCCCGCACTGTCAACTTCAATAGCACCCAGATAAAATATATTTTATGGGCAATCCCAGTACAATTGGAGAGCTGAGATAACAAGCCTTTCCGAGCACTCCCATCCATCCAAAGACTCCTTTTTACTCTCAACCCCCAACCCCACCACTCACATGAATTGCACCGTACCTGCTGAGTGGGCAGAAAAGCCTGGAGCCAATGTGGAGCTCTCGGTCACTTGACAGAGAGATACAACAGCAGTCGTACTACCCGCCCCCTTCCCCCCGATATCTCGAGACAAATCGCATGCACTCACAGCTGGGCAGACCCGGCTTCTGCAGCGGAGTATTTAAGAACCAAATGACTCCACTAGTTGATCTATCTTATATTGACTCCATGACAGCAAAAGCATTTCCCAATGGGAGCCGACCTTGTCTGCAGGGGGCTACTCACATTTATCTAAGGGCTGGTCATGAATCTAACTGTGAGCAAGCACCCTGGGAGGATGGGGCAGCATCCTGTTGGGAGTACACATGAACTTTGCACCCCGTTCAGTGGGTCCCTTTCATGGCAACACAAATCTTTTATGTCCAGTTTCCTCATTCCTGGTTTTCCATCCATTTCTTAAGGGTGCTTGTGTAGATAGAGGGCTAGTTATGTTAATGATTCTGATCCATCCAGAGCGAGGGATAAATAAAGGACTTAATTTTCCTCTGTTGTCACTCTCAAGGGAAGGCTCCTGGGTTTTCGTTTCTTCTCCTCTTTCATCAGTGACATTTAACGATACTCTAATTTAATTAAAAGTAACAGTGAACGTGAGAATTTGAGAGCATTGTTCATAAAAAAGGCAATGTTCCCTCGGTTGCATTGTTAGTCAACAAAAGGGAGAAAGACGGACAGTCCTTCCAGTGCATTTCTGTGGATTCATGTGTCACTTTGAGGACTTACGGTTTAAAAAATAGCCCAGCTCCACTTAGTTACTGTCAACTCTGTTGCCATTTGTTATCACACCATAGTTGGTCACCAGTCAAGTGTGCCCACCTTCCAATCAGCAGAGACTGGGAAAGGACAGGAAAATATTAAAGGGCACTTCTGGGCTGGAAGCTTAGTATAACCTTGTGCCGTGATCACTTGTGTGAGCAGCCCCCGCCCCGAGGGGCTCCCGGCTCCCAGCCCCCACTGGAGCAGCCCGTCTGCGGCAGGCCCCTGTGGGCAGGAGCAGTCCCCTCCCCACGGCAGGCAGGGAGCTGTTCAAGTCCCCACCGGTTACCAGTTAACCGGTTAGCCTTTCGCATCCCAAATTAGGCTACACTCGTTGGTATTGAACACCAGCGTGAACCGAATGAGGAGATGGAGTGAAAACAAGCACTGCCCATAGTGCAGAAAATCAAAGCTAGGCAACCCGCTGAGAAACATAGGAGTGAAGGGAGTCAGGTAGGTTGTGATGACACTGGGGATTTCTACCCAATGACAAGCAAGTCCAAGATGGCCATCCTAGAGCGTGAGGCGCCACTGCTCTGCAGCATTGGAACAGGAGAACCGAGCCAGGAAACGGTGCCTTTAAATGCTACGCTTCCTGGCGGTGTGGACTTGAGGGTTTTGTTTTTGGCTCCAGTGAAATATTTTGCTTCAGATGGCACCACAACCCTCGGAAGCCGCCACCCCGTGAGAGTGGTCACTGTGCTTTTTACCGTATCCAATTCCATGTGCGCATGTTTACTTTTATATTTATTGGTCCCTTGCTCCCTCCGGCAGAGGAAGGCTGCGGTGCAGAGGTGACAGACAGCCTCCTGGGGCAAGCCAAGGGCGGACTATTTCCTTCTGGAGCATCCCCTGAGGTCTAATTATAGAGGTGCACTTGCGTCAGATTGAGGGATACCACTCTCTCGCCAGCCCAGCCAGGGCCATGCTGCCGAAACAATTAAAACTAAACAGGTGGAGCCTAAGCCCAGGGAACAAGAAATGAAGTCCAGGAAGATTCAGCAAAGCCCCCACCGGCCTTCTCGCTCTTGTTTATTACCGAGGACCTGTCTATATTGGGTTTCATTTGGGTTTTTTGTTTTTGTGCTCTGGTGTAGCTACACCAATGGAACTGTATTTGTGTAAACTCCTAGCGCACGTGGGATGTGCCCATGTTAAATGTGACTTGCATCAGTGAGACTCAAACCAAGTTCAAAGGGGCGTGATTTCCCCCCCCCAGTTTGATAGCTTTTCCATTTTTAATGGACTGATCAAAGATACCCGAAGCAGACCCAGCTAACGGTGTCTGGCCTGATTATTTCATCATAGATTTTCTCCATAAAGCGTTCGTTCCAATACAGGTTGAGCCTCTCTAGTCTGACACCCTCAGGACCTGACGGGTGCCAAACCAGAGAATTGCCGGACCACGGGCGGTCAATATTGTGTAGCAGTATTGCCAACGCTTCCACTGCTTGCGGGGCTCTTAGAAGACACTGAGGGGTAAATTAGAGCTAAATCACAGCACAGAACCCTGGGAGCCAGGACTGATGGCTGGAAATAAACTTTATGGGACTGTGGGAAACTTAAAAGTTGACTCCATGGCTCCTTTTCTTCAGATTCAGGGCTTCCTGGATGTCCAAGGTGAGGGCAGTTAACACATACAATGAGCCTGCGACCCCCCATCGTTCTGTCCCCAAGAATGACCAGCCATGGCTTGTATGGGACTCACACACTGTCCTTCTCAAAGGCCTGTGCGAGAGCAGAGCCATGTGTCCACTCCCACTGGGAAGGCCAGTGGAGCTGTGCGAGATGCCGCATAGGTGCCTTTTCCGTAGAGGTCCTCGCTGCTACTCCGACAAACCCGCCCAGAGGCAGCTGTGGCTAAGCCAGCCAGAATCCCTCCCTTGGCTCCAGTTCTGGCCCCGCCCCCCGTTTCCATCCCTCCCCACGAGGCAGCCAGAGCGCACACAGCCCTACATTAGCATGGGACCGGGTCTGGAAGCCAAAAGTGATGTCATGAGAGGAGCACAGCTAGCACACCTGCAGAGCCACTTGAATACCACTCTGAATCCGTTTTACTGCTTGAGTGATGAAAGATCGGAACTGGCACATGCTGGGGGCCACCGACAAAGAGCACTAGTGATTTACTCAGCGCGGTTGGAATAAGGCTCGCATTGTCTTTTGAGAGACATGGCACAATATTTGGAAAGGCTGGCAATGCCCTGGCAGGATTTTAGCCAGAGCATCGGCATTTTCTGCAGCTCCCTGCTGTGTCCGCGGTCTTTGGTTGGAAACAGTATGGTCACTTTGCCAACCTGCTCAAGCGACTTACAGAGATGTCCTTCCATTTGCACGCCAGGGGATATTTTCACTGGTCACGCTTTTAGCCTCTCTGTGAATCTTTCTGCACGATGCTCTTTCTGAGCGGCGTCCGTATGAGCGTAACAATGAAAGGCACTGACTGTATGCACAGCAGCTGGAAAAGTACAGTGTGTCTGGGAACAGGAGCAATGTTATAGAGAACATTTACCGCATACAAATCCATTTCGTCTCCCCGACAACTGAAAAATGTTGAACTTCCCGGGAACTGCTGAAAAATGGACACGAGCTAATTGGGAGCAACACGCATCTGAATGTCCCCTTTGACCTGTGGCACAAGCAGCATTTGCACTGATAGAGGAAAGAGAATGCGAAGTCTGAGTGGTACATGATCTCTCATCATATGTGCAGTGGGGAGATAATCTATCATCTTACTTTTGCTTACTCATCTCTGTTTTCAAGTCTCAAATGCAATATTTGAAGTCATGTAAACCTGAATGGGATGATGCAGCCTCGGGGGAATACAGCAAAAGAAAATTCCACCAACAGTTTGGAATTAGGGTTGCCAGGTGTCCAGTTTTCGCCCGGACTGTCCGTTATTCAGGGCCCCCGTCCAGTTAAAAAAAAAAAACACACACACACAAAAAAACCCAGAAAATACTGGATATGTGAAACGTCCGGTATTTCCTGTTTCCCTCGGACAATTTTCCCCTGTCGCACCTGGCGGGGGAGTGAGGAGCATGGGGCCATTTAAAGACCCTTTTTTTTTGCTCAACAACTTTGATCTCCTCCCCTCCCTGTTTTTCCTCAACAGAATTTTTCCCTTTTTGCGGGGGGGGGAGGAATCGGTATTTTTTTGTTAAACCATCTGGCAACCCTACTTGGAATGTTTGCTTTGTTTTTCCTAGGACAGTGTGGTTCATTGTGTTTGCTTTCTGCCATCTCCTGAGGACTTACGTTGTAAGCATGCAAGTCTTTGCAGAAAGTGCATTACAATGTTGCTTGTGCAAAGTAGTCAAGGAAAACAACATTTAAACTCAGCTGCACCCAATCTTTCCACCAGAATTTATTACAAGTACATGTAGCCCTGGAATCACACCGCCACACTGCAACATGTTGGTGTGGTTAAGTCACTGGATTCAGCTGTTAAGCCAGCTCTCTGCGCCACGGAGCTGCCTGCCTCCACTTGCTCCTTCCCACAGAGGCAGGGAAGGGGCAGGTGGGAGCTGCCTGCTCTACCCCACCGCCCTGCTGCTTCTATCAGGCGAGGGGGACAGTGGAGGCTGTTGCAGAGCAGTGTCTGTCCATGGGGAGCTCGGACCCCCCTGCAGACAGGGGCTGCTGCTGCCCCATACTGCTGCCTCTGATTCAGAAGCAGCAGCATGAGATGGCAGGCAGGAGCCGGTCTGTGTGGGGAGCCAGTTTTTAAACCGGCTCCCTTAGTAGACCATCTCCCGCCTGCCACCCTCTGATAGAGAGGCAGCAGCACCGAGTAGCAGGGGGCTCCCTGGGAGTGCTGCCGGGAGCACACTGGCTGCCAGCTCCACCCCCGGGGACCATCAAATAATCGTGTAACCGCTAAGTTTTGATATGTTACGAAATTATTCAATTACCCGATATCTAACACCCCTCCATGAAATATTTAAAAAGAGGGGATTAATCAAGAACTATGTAAACAGACATGAGAATCATGTTTATTGCCCAAGCAATAAAGGATTGGAATTGACAAATGGAGAGGGTTTTTGGAGACACAGATGCTACAATCATTTTAATATAATTTGGATTTCCAAATCAGTAATTACTCTATCACATATTTATAATTTTGTAGACACTACTGGAAATTGTGATGTCTTTTTCTATGCATAGTAATGAGCAACAACAAGGGCTGTTAATATAAAGCCTGTAATGTTTGCATTCATATGTAAATAGGCTATATAAACGTTTTAGACAGTTCTCACTAAAACGCTCAGTTCTCATCTGAATAGCTCTGTTCCTAAGCTAGAAAAATCACATTCTGCACAGACTCTGTTTACTGGTCCGTCAGCGGAGATGCAAAGGTAATGTACTGAGCTGGTTGGACTTAAACCTCCACATTAGCAGGTAACCAAGGTCACTGGCACCTTATAAATGCTCAAGTCTGGTCTAACCACAGTAATGGCGTAAGTGTAGACGTAATCTTAGCTAACTATGGGTGGAGCTAACCAGAATCCTGCTTGCTTGCAGGCACCCACCCCGAAACACTCTCTGGGTCCCCTCCTGGAAAATGGCTATTAAGTAAAGGCAACATGGCAAAATCTTAGGCTTCATCTGCACACTGGTTTAATTAAGCGGTGCTTGTTAAGTTGCTACCAGCCTCTGCAAACTCCATGGGTTTGAAACCACACCTTTAGTTTCTTTGACAGGATTGGTCAGAACATGAAAAAGGGCAAAGCTACGGTCTCTCTCCCCATCCAGGAGACCACTCCATCCTTGGCATAGCTGTCAGGGTCCTGGCATTGTAACTCACTCCAGACCTTTTCCCTCCAAGCCACACGATCGCCGTTTCCATACGATCGATCCAGTGCCCACCGAACGAGATGGAACGCCCCTCAGAGCCTTCAGCTGCCACTCCTCAATGGGACGGACCATGGCTATTCAACAGAGGCACCAGCCCTTCCGCGTGGCTGGACCATCCAGTGCAGTGTTTGTACACCAGTGGTACAAGTACCCTTCAGGGCACTCGAGAGAAGTCTGGGGGTACGTCAACACAACTGAAATTGGGAGAAAACTGAATTTCTGTTTTAAGTTTTACAGCGCTTTATTATTTTTGTACTTTTTACACCCAAAAATGTCACCACCTGACCGGCTACGATTAAGTTGTTTAAACAAATGTGTTGCAATGGTAGAAAAAAAATTGTGTGCCTGAAAACGGTAGGTACTGGGGGTACTTCTATTTTTTTTTTAAAGGGGCTACTTATAATTTTTTTTGAAATAGGGGTACTTTATAAAAAAAAGTTTGGGAACCACCGCTCTAGTGCCCCAAAGAGTTGGAGACCAAGACCTTTCTTGTCATGTTCACCACAGAGAGGAAGGCAAGAACAGGCCACATGGATTTTAAACAGGCCATAACCTGGGGCTCCTACAGAAGGGGAAGACAAACAAAACACAAGGAGGGTTTCTTCGTGCCTCCCTTGTCCACTGGTACCCTTTCCCCTTTTGGGGGTGGAGGCAAGAGGGGACCTTGCATCCCAGGCTGCACCTCCATCAAGTGCATGACAGGGATATAAAATCCCATTTTAAAAGTTAACCAGTTAACCAGTGTGTTTAACCAGTTAACTGGGATCCTGCGGGGGGGAGGGGAGGGTTGCTCCAGGTCAGCTGGACCACTGGTTAACCAGTTACCCGGTAACCATCACCCATACTCCCCCCCCCGCTACCACCACCATATTTCTCTTTTACAAGGTAACCCGTTAACCTTTTACATCCCTAGAGCATGAGTGGGGCAGTTCTCCCCACTCCAGGGTAGTGTCCCAGCACCTGGTTCCCCCATAAGGAGATGCCCACTATGTTACTTGTTGGACTGGAATCATAAATCTCTGAGCTCATGAACCAGACACGTGCCCAAAGTTGTGACAACTCACCAACTCTCACCGAAGTCCAAACTGTGGCCCCCCGAGAAGGGAGAGACGTCCAGCCCTCCAGCTGCCCCAAACCTAGCCCCTCGCTTGTGCTGCAAGGAGAAAAAACCCTGCCAGCCTTGGCGAATCCCCTTCCCATCCCTAGAGGAGTGACTAGCACAGCCCGCAGCGACCTGGATACGGGCGGGAGGGTGGGTCCTAAGCACCCGTTGTTCTGCCACAACTTGATGTCACTGGGGGAAAAAAAAGAATCCCCTCCAGCACTCAGCTCCGGCACTCGATGCTGCTTACTTGCAGCACAGGCATTGGGCTCATGGGGAGTCAGGTCTCTGGGACCCCGAGAGAGGGAAGCATCCCGCAGCCCTGGCTCCAGACTCGCCTAAACATATGCCTTGCAGATGTACAGCCCTGCAGCCTGGACCTGAGACAAGGGTGTTTAATTGCAGTGTAGACATACTTTAGGTGGGCAATGAATCAAGTCTCCCCTAGCTCTTCAGTTCTTTACCCCTGCCAACAAAGCTGCCTGCCAGCTGCAATTCTTCATGCTTTCAACACCACTCCTTCCCCCATCCTTTTTATTTGTATCTCTCCCCCCCCCCGCCACCAATCCCTATACTTCTCTTTTATCCACTTTCAGAATTGCAGCTAGATCGTAGAAATCCAGCCTCTACTTACACCTAAACAAAGCCCCACGCCTTTAGTTATCTCTCTCTTTCTCCAGCTAATTATGCTGATCTCTCACCTATTATTCCAAACAAGGAGATAAAGTTGCAGAGGGGGAGGTCGAGGTGGGATATCAGGAAAAACAATTTCCCTGGGAGGGTGGTGAGGCACTGGGATGGGTTCCCTAGGGAGGTGGTGGAATCTCCATCCCTAGAGAGTTTTAAGTCCTGTCTGGACAAAGCCCTGGCTGAAATGATTGAGTTGGGGTCAGTCCTGCTTTTAGCAGGGGGTTGGACTCGATGACTCCTGAGGTCTCTTCCAGCCTTAGGGTTCTGTGATAAAATATCGTCATCCATGTAAAAGTAAAGAATAAGCCCGTTTTTCAACAATGCTGGGAAAAGAACAAACAAACAAAAGAACCCCACAGGGTGGGCTCCATCCAGTTTCACTCCTGTCATTTAAGTAGTGAGCTATACTGACATACGATGATTTATGAACAGGCAATTTCTGCTGCAAAATGGGAACGCTTTGCCAGCATCTCTTTCACGCATGGACCAGCATTAGAATAAACTTCTTCAGGATCAGATTGTGAGTCCCCCACTGGTGAACTTAGGATCCATGTTAATGAGGCTAATTAAGTGGGCTGGATGTGTCCCACATTTGCATTTCCACATCAAAAGCTCTGTATGGGACACATCCAGCCCATTTAATTAGCACTGGTCATACAATTGACAGGGACGACTTCTGCTGTTATATATTTCATGGTTTATTATTTCCACTCCAATTCATCTGATGAGGTGGGTTCTACCCACGAAAGCTCATGATTCTAAATATTTTGGTTAGTCTCAAAGGTGCACACAGAGGTGTACAGACCTTTATCTAAATGACGACTAATTCCATGAGATTTATATTCTATAAGTAGAAGTTGATCATTCAGACACCGAATATTTTGTCTGGGTAGGCTGGATCCATGGCTAACTTCTATTGCTAGTGTTGTTAAGCACCGTTCTGAAGGGTTTAGTGTAATATTCATCACCGTTTCTCCACTTAGAAATTCCAGTTGACTACTGAAGCAACCAAGACATTCCATTTTCCCCTCCTCCTTCACTTATCTCTGCTACATTTTTAATGAGAAAAAAAATACTGAGACCGAAAACATGTAGATCAGCACTGAATCCTCTCAATTATCCGGCAGCTAACTAGTTCAACTATAGTTTGGGTGGGAAAGGAATCAGCAGATCACGCTCACCGGAAAATGGAAGCAAATTTTATATTGCACTTTAAGAGAGTACAAGGAGCATTCTCTATGTCAATAAATATTTGTAATTCAAGAAGTTTAATCACAGTGCAGTTCCTGAAACCAAATGCTAACATTGGGGAATGATAAAAATTATTAAGCAATTCAAATCACTAGCTTAGCTGTCATCCACCAGTGCATACATTACGGAAGTTTGAGACGGTTTCATCTGCTATATTTACTGAGGTCTGACCCTCAGATGGTGTAAATTATGGAAACGCCAATGATTTACAAGCGACACCAGCTGAGGATCCAACCCATCATCTATCGGCCGGGCCGACATTCAAAACCAACACAAGTCTCCTTGTTTGGGTGGTAGTTAACATAAATCCGTGCATGCATCTGTTTCCCATCAATAGAGCTTTGTAGTTTAATACACATACTTACTAGAGGTAGTCAACAATTTTCCAACTGAACATTTTTCTGTCAGAAAACGCTGATTTGTAGAAATTGAAACGTTCTACAGGTAGGTGTGTGTGTTTGTGTTTTTATTTAGATATACAGTGTTTCCATTTTTCTTGGTGAAGTGGCTCTTTGAAATGCATTCGATTTCATATTATATTTATAGTATATCTTACAGAATATATTAGAATATAACGAGCAGTCCTGTGGCACCTTAGAGACTAACAAATACATTATACCATGAGCGCTCATGGGTAAAACCCACTTCATCAGCAAAAGCCGATGATAATATATTTCTTGGTCTCTAAGGTGCCACAGGACGGCTTGTTGTTTTGAAAGTTACAGACTAACACGGCTCCCCCTCTGAGACTATATTAGAATATGTGTTTTTAAAGTCAACACCTTTTTATTTATCACCCAAAAAATAAAAATTTCCATTGCTCAGGAAATTTCAAAATTGTTTAGATTTCTTTTGATTGAGAATGAAAACAAATGTGAAAACTGTGGAAGAGATCACAAAATGGCAGTTCCCACACAGCTTTAATAATTATCTCCCCCCCGGCTTTTTGTCTCAATGTCCTACTCTTTCCCAGTATGGTTTGTCCGGTTCTACGTTTCTAGCTTCCTTGGCATTTCCCAGTTCATTCGCCTCGCAATGCCCCTCCCTGCCTTAGTCTTAATGAGACACTTCCCTCCCCACCCTACAAACCTGTCTGGTTAGAATATTTCACGGGGTGAGGAAGTATCTGGGGGAATATGCATGTTTCAGAGACTAAATGAGGTAAACCGAAGACACTTGGCCAAGGAATGGCAGGGAGGTGGGGCAGACCCTGAAATTAGGGTGAGGCGGCTGTGAGAAAGTAGGAATCTGACCCAAGTGTACGGAAACACAACGATAACCTGTCTGATTTGGGGACTGGTAATATGTACTTACACTCAGCTCTGATAACTTCACACTCGCTTTAAAAAGGAGCTGATGAGCCTTTTACAAATGATTGTTTTTTCTCTCAAAGCCTGCAGCCGTATTGCTGGGCACCCAGTCCCAAGGAGGTATGACCATTGTCTGTCAGTCAAGAACATAATTTCTATGCAGGCCTTATGGGGGCTGGTAGTGACATTGGTTGGGCCCTGGTGATGTGGTACTGACCAAAGTCACGGTCCATTTGCCTAATTTCACAGCCTGAGGGTTATCAAACTGGCCAGTTTCACGTTTTCAGATGTTTCCACATGAAATTTCATGGTGGTGCAACTGGGGGGTTCCCACCCCAAAGAGGGGTGGCGGGGGGAGTCACAAAGCTGATGTAGGGGGGTTGCAGGATTACCATGGTCACTTCTGTGCTCTGGAGGCAGTGGCCACGGAGCCTTCTCCCCCCTGCTCCACCAGCTAGACTTCACAGGAGAGGTTGAATGGCATGGTTCATGATGTGTTTTTCATAGTATGAATTTGGGAGGGCCTTACACATCACTGCACACTAGAATCCCAGCAACAGGATCTGATATGCATCTGACGAAGTGGGTCTTTGCCCACGAAAGCTTATGCTCCAATACCTCTGTTAGTCTATAAGATGCCACCGGACTCCTTGTCGCTTTTGGGAAGGAGTAGATGCTTTCCCTGTGTGAACCCCCAAAAGGGGCACAAGAGGAATGTCAAGGAACCGTGGGGACAGGGATCCCTGGGTGATGCTGGTGGGACTGCCCACAGCGGGGCTTTCCCGAAGCCAGGAAGTGTAAGTAGTGGTCCTGAGGCAGGAGCAAGACAAACATGCTTGTTTTGGAAGTGGGTGACTCTACCAACTAGGGCCAGAACTTGGTGTGGTGGAACAGGGAGGTCATTAGTTCTCTGTGACTCAGAAGAGCCACATAGAGGTGGCTACTATGGTTGCCAGATGGTTTCAACAAATACCGAACCCCCCCCCCCAAAAAAAAAACGGGGGAAAAATTCTGTTGGGGGGGGGAGGGGGAGACCAAAAAGTTGTTGAGAAGAGCAAAAAAAAAGGACCCCAAGAGTTATTAAGCAAAAAAATAAATGAATAAAATAAAACAGCATTAAAACAGTATGGCCCCTTTAATTGCGTGCAGAGTCAGAATAGGCCAGGGATAGGAAGAGGGGCGGTTGAGCACTGAAACCCAGGGGAGGCGTTGCTTCCCCTTGCTCTGGTCTTGAGGTTTTTTTGCTGGCAGCCATCTTGGTTTTTTGGTTGAGCAGCAAGAAGGGAGCTTCCCTGCGAAACCAGGTAAGCAGGGGGGCCGGGGCCAGAGGCAGGGAGGAGGCCTGGGGCTGGGCCTAGTTGCCGAGTGTGTAGGGTTGCCAGGTGTCCAGTATTTTCACCTCCTGGCCAGGAAAAACAAACAGAAAATACCAGATATTTCAGGTGTCTGATATTTTCTGAATTTTTTACCGGACAGGAGCCGAAAATACCGGACTGTCTGGGTCAATACGGGACACCTGGCAACCCTAGTGGTTACACTTGTGAACCCCTCTGAGGTCTCGCTGAGTGGAGCAGAACCCTATTTATCTTGTTTGGCGTCTGTCCACCTCAGCATGACAGAGTTGCTCTAGAGGAGTTGTAGAACCAAAGTATCCAACCAGCAAGAGGGAGACTAAATCCGTGATGAAGCTAAGACAAGACCATATCCCGATGGCAGGAGGTCGCTGAGATACTGAGTGAAAGAAAAGGAAAAAAAAGGATGAAAAGAAAGAAAGGGAAAAGGGAAAAGTTCTTGGACATTCATGGTTGGCTTTTCCATCACTTCCCCAGCACATGGGAATCTTTAATTGCGGCTCTTTTGCAACTATGGGTGTGTCTAGACTACAGGGTTTTTTTGAAAAGTGGCCTTTTTTTGGAAAAACTTCACCTGCGTCTAGACTGCTGCTGCGTTCTTTCGAAATTAAATCAAAAGAACACGGCAGGTTTTTTTGACCGCGGAAAACCTCATTTTACAAGGAATAAAACCTTTTTTAAAAGTGTTCTTTTGAAAAAAGGCACTATACAGTAATGCAAACTGTGCTTTTTCGAAAAAGAGCATCCAGACTGCCTCGGTGCGCTCTTTCAAAAAGCGGCTGTCTTTTTTGAAAATACTGGTTGCTGTCTAGACGTAAAGAGGCTTGTAGTCTAGACGTAGCCTATGAGACCTTTCTTCCTCCTACCTTTCTTCCTCCTACCTTTTCCTTTCATTATAATTGCAACAACCAGTGAAACGTTATACATTAACTAAGCCATGCAACCAATTATTTTTGCAGACATCCAAACCTGCAGTTCTTGCAACCTGCCTTGCATGTTGTGTGACATCACAACCACACAATCTAGCTGAAATCACACTCAAGATGAAACTTACTCTCCTCCTATGTCCAAGCACTGAGAATCTTCAGCATCAGACACATCAACACATAAATCCACTCCCCCCCCATTCAGCTCAAAATAGATTCTACTCTGTGTTTATTTGAGTTGGGAGATGGCTATAAGTGCATTAGGCATTTATTTTTGCAGACATGAAAGAGGATTTAATCAGTACATGAATAAAGCTTAAAGAAACAGAAAGCTTCCTAATGCAAATGCAGCTGTGACTGATAAGGGGGGACAATGGGCCGAAATCCTTGACTTGATTAACTTAGTGACCTAGAAAGAGGGATGTGTCTCATTCCAGCAGTGCAGAACAGAGAAACACTCATTACGTGTTCTAGGCCTCTGAAAGGGCCTGTGGATCTCACTTCCGCACCCAAAGAAGCTATTCACCAGAAACTTGGACACACTATGGAAGCCTTTCTTTCCATTTCTGGCAGCAGAAAGTCAAACAGAGGTGCAGACTTCATCTAAATAAGGGAGCTTCTCTCTCTCCCTCTCACCCCCCGCGTTGGCTTTTCAGAGGATTCAGCTGGACTTAAACCACATACAGTAAGAAAGATTATTTCAATTGAACTTCATTCTCTTTGATGTTTTTTTCCCCTCCTTGGCAAATTTTTATAGGCAGCATAAGAATTTAACTATTTTGTATCTGAGTATGCACACACAATATACGAATGCATGCATGTCCACACATCCATGTTTTACAAAGGTCAACAGTCACAGCTACACAATTGCTTCTTATCCTTTGACTCCACCTTAATGAAGAGCATGCTTACACGTGAGCGCTGCAAATAGTCACCTTTTGCCTAGTGCCCTGCACATAGTGCCCAGTATTACGCAATTTTTTAAAGATCACTCTCATAGAAAAGAGCGAGTGGAGGTGAAGTTCGTACAGGGAAAAACAGACGTGTCTCGAAGCAGAACGTCAAGCTGTGACAGTCTGAACTTGAGTGAGATTTTAAATGCCCAGATAACACATGTGAGAAAATTCTTGACTGTAAGAGTGAGATACAGGTTGAACCTATCTAGTGCGGCACTCTCTGGTCCGGCAACATCTGTGGTCCAGCCTGATTTTAGTTGGCCAGGTGTCCACTTAGCATGGGTGTGGCCCAGATTTCCTATGGTCCCATAAAGTTTGTTTACAGCCCCCAGTCCTAGCTCTCAGTGTTCTGTGCTGATATTTATCTCTAATTCACCCCTCAATGTCTTCTCAGAGCCCAGCAAGCAGTGGCAGTGTTGGTAATGCTGCCAGACAATATTGACCTCCCGTGGTCCAGCACATTCTCTGTTTTGGCACCATCAAGTCTAGAGGGTGCTGGACTGGAGAGGATCAACCTGTACTTAGAAAAGTTGCCTTTAAGCTAATCCACGTTTAGGCTCTGACTGTCCAGCTAAGGGAAGCTTTGTTTTACTCCCCAGGACAGGAAAGGAGAAAAGACAGAGGGATTCTTAAAGAAGGAGAAACCTAAGGAAGCCCAGTGTAGGGGAGCAAAACAGGTGGGTCCAGGAGCAGGGGAGGGCAGGCATTATTTCTGACAGGGAGGGCACGGGATGTCAGGAAACATGAATCGCAGCCAGAGACCGAGAGAAAAGTAAGAAAGCTGGGAGAATGAAGATTATATCTTAGCAATAACCTTGAATTTTGGTCTTGGGAATTATCCTTGCTGCTGCAGATGTTAACCTGCCATGCTAAGTCAGGGCTCAAAAGAGATGGAAGCCCTCCTACGAATGCTTGCTACGCTACATATGCCAGCAACAAGCAGCACAGAGCTCTGGAACTGCCAAAATAATCAAGCCCAGCTGATACGAGTGGAAGTTTCTTAGGACAGGTCTCATGCAGCTCCAGCTGGGATTGCTGGGTGCCGAGAAAGGACACCTAGACCACCCCAGAACAGTGATGTTACTCTAGACAGTCAGGCACCAAGAGCTGGATGCACAAAAGAAGCGAGCGTCCTACCAAACTGCAGATTTACCAAGCCTGAGCCAGGAGCCAAGGCTCCTATTCAACGAATGGGGAGAAACAGACCAGGGCATGCGTGCTAGGCAGCATCCATCCTAAGCAGGCCAAGACGGCCGCCGGCCCAAGCAATGGGACTTGCTTGTGTTTTCAATGGAAGTATGTGCTGGAGGCGGCCTTCATTGGTAACGGCCAAGAGCATTAATTCAGGTGTCCCCTTGTGCTTTCCATGTGATGTATAGACTGTAAACATGTTCTAGTTCTAAAGGGAGGCCAAGGTGGCTGTCGTCAGCTTCTATTAGGGATGTAAAATCCTGTTTAATGGGTTAACGGTTTAAACATAGTCTTTACCTGGTTAACTGAATAAAGGGGGAAGGGGAGGGAGGGCTCTGCCAGCTCCCAGCTCCTAGCCCGGAACCCACCAGAGCTGGAACAGCCCCTCCGCCCATAGCTGGCCATGGGTAGGGGACTGCTCCTGGGTACCGATTAACCATTACCTGGCAGGCATTACCCGCTAAGGTTACCTGTTCACTTCCCTGATTCTGTATGGAAATTAAATAATGAAGCACGTGAGAACAGTTTATATTTTGATCCCTCCAAATTTAAATACTTTGGTTTCACTATTAAACACCAGTGGATCTTAAAGCCAAGTGAGTGTGATCCCCAGCAAGGAAAATAAATTCCCAGGGAAAACACAAAGTTGCTAGCTCCTGGCTCAATTCAAAGTAGGGGAAGATCCACAGGGCAAACAGCACAGCCCTCTCAGCTGAAGAGAAACATGCTGCCAAACAGCATCCCGAGATACCTTGCCTGAGGGAGATAACAGCCCGCATCAGCTCTGCTAATGACTGAAAGGAGAAAAAAGGACTGTTGTTAAATCCTCCCAAAGAGGGTGAGCGGCCCAATAAGTAGCAAACGTCCCCTCATTTATTTTTACTTTTCAATTGTTATCAGGAGTGTAGCCACCAGCTTTCAAATGCCATTGCTCCTTGGAAATCCCTTGCAGCTCCCGCTCAGACTGGGGGAGAGAACTCCAGGAGAGCAGCATCCATAATACCTGTGTGTGCGGACACTGCCTCAGACCATTTCACAGCCTAGCTCAGCTATGGGGTAAGGATCGTTAGCCCGTTTTATTTTTAGGCGACAGGCCGCAAAGCAAAGAGTGTGGCAGCAACTGGCGCAGGATGAGAACGTGAGAACTCATCTCCTGAATGGCAGACCTGGGCACATTCCTCAAAACAACCAGCGTGGACGGTAAATACTCTGTCAATAGAGCACAAGGGACTGTATCTGGACTCAAACCAGGAGAGCCCCCTCCAGGAGAAGACAGAATCAAATGTCGGGGGGAAAGGGAGGTAAGTGGGCAGCATTTCTCCCCCCACCACACACACAAACTGTGAAACAGCTTGCTCAGGTTCTCACCCAAAGGGAGATTTGCCAACGTTCGCACAACTGACTGGTACGTGGGAGGAAGAGAGCTGAAGACTGTGGCAGAGCTGGGAAAGTCATCCCAAGATCTTATCTCACCAATGCAGTCCCGTTCTTTCCAAATAAGAGAGGCCTTGAGGTTAATTAACACTCATAGAAGAACGATTGGCCACAAAAGGTAATACTAATTAGATAATGATAAATCGTGATGCAGAGTTTATAAGTCTATCCAGCCCTCAGGAGATTCAAGTAAGCAGGACACAGGCCCTAGGTAAGTAAAAAATATTGGAAGACTATTGGCATTAATTCCTCAGTAAAGGGGCAAAAACCTCTTCATTGTTTTTGCTTTGGTATGTGAGACCTTGGGCTTGCATCATTTGTTACACATGGCTTATCTGAAACTACATGGACACCTACAAAAGACAACACAGAGACTGACAACACACACCGAAAAGTCAGTTGAAGCTCTAAAGTCGTAGGTTGTGTTGGTTCAATGTGCATTTACATCAGTAAAGAGAGGCACACTGGTGCCATCAGATGGTACCAAAGTTAATGAAGATACTATTCACGATACTGCTCAGCACGTCCCCTACAAATGACATGGAACCCGAGAACTGTCAGAGTTACAACAGAAGGACGTCAAAGAAGAAACAGGGAAATACTACTACCAACAAAGAGTAAATTCACTGAGGACAAGACAACTCAAAGAATTGTGTGGGTGATACACTGTTGGAGTGATCAAGTGGAATCAGCAAGAAAAGAAAAAAAATTGACAGCCCGAATGCCTAATGGTGTATAGAACAATGAATATCCATCAAGGCATGGAGAGGACATGCATCCGATGATGTGCTGGGGGAAGAGTCGACTATCTGTGAAGGAAACAATTTGCAATGAAATATAGAACATCAAAATGTATGAGTCACCCAGAGTAAAAGATCACTGGGCTGCCACAAGAAGGAATGTGCGGGGATGTATGCTCAGCCAAGAAAGCAGAAAAGAAAGGAGGAAGCAAATCCCCCACGACTCCAAAGTACCACCCAGAAATGAACACACAGACGGCGGTGGACACAGACCGAACCCATTAGAGATGGAAGATTAACAAGCGTACAGCTTGCAGAAGGACAGGACAGGGAGCCACATGCTGAGTGCACAGGAGCAGCCTTTACAGCAGTGTTTCTTAAACTGTGTTCCGCGGCACACCGGTGTGCCACAAGGCGGTCTGAGGTGTGCCGAGGAGAACAACAGACTTCAAAATGGCTGCCCTTAAAGTGGCAAGTGACCTTTTTTCTCTCAACTTCCCCCCTTCCCCGACCTTTTTTTTGGGGGAGGGGGTCAATAACTTTCCCCAGGCCCCCACTTTTTTTTTTTGGCTTGGTGTTCCTCATAAAAATATTGTTTGGTGTTCCTCGATCTTAAACAGTTTAAGAAACACTGATTTACAGCTTAATGACGCTCCAAACAAAACTGCCCCCAGGGATGTGTCCCAAAAGGGAGGAGAACGGAGCATGTGCCTGCAGGAGCCTCGCTAGTTAAGGACATAGGAACAGACACAATGAGGTCACACCAAGTGTTTGCACTGGAGCCTCTGTCAGAAGCAGGGATGTAAAAGCATCATGCAACATTACACCCACGGGAATGAAAGCTCGCTCAAGACAGAAAAGGCTACAATTGCATGTAGGGTCTTGCAATTGTCACAGGCCAAATCGTGCAGGCAGAGAAGTCAGACACCGTATTGTAGGGAAGATGATAAGCAAGCCCATGTGAATTGATGTTTCTTGAGCAGCAGATAGACACATCAAAGAGAAACAAGAGACGAGGGAGAAGAATGAAGAACTCTGCCACGAAGTAGAATGGAGATGGAAAACTGAAACAAGGAAAAGCTCAGCCATTGTTGGAGCAACCGAGCGATCCCTACAGGCCTGAATTAGCAGCTCAAGGACATGCTAGTCATCTCCAGCATACAGCACTCTTGGGCACCAGAGGAATTTTAAGGGAAGTAAAAAACACAAATGCATTTGGACATCTAACATGCAGGAATTCTACAGAAGGTTTAAACACAACTTCGGATTACCCAAAGGTGCTGAGCTAGTTCATGGTCAGGATTTATTGGTGATAAATTATTGGTGATTTATTGGGGATACATTTTAAACAGTCCCATTCCTCTTTTTAAGGCTTAAACATCTTCCATGTCGTAAACCTTATTTTGTTTAAAAAAAAAAAAGATATATAACACTGAGGGATAACAACAAAATCTAACTCTTACATTGTGCTTTTTCCTCAGTTGATCTGAAAGTACTTTACAAAGGAGATCAGTAAACCCATTTCACAGATGGAAAAAACTGTGGCAGAGAGATCTGAAGACAAGGTCAACCAGCAAAACTAGTGGCAAAGAGGAGGTTTGAGCACAAACCTCCCAAATCCCATGTCCTACCCACCCGTGTCTCCTGTAAGCTGAGAGCTTGGGTGGCCACCCAGGAGAGTTTCAAATGCTGCCCAGCTGATTAGCAAAGCGACCAGAGCCCACAACCAGTAGCACGTGTCCTTATTGGCAGTGCTCATCCGCACATGCCTCAGTGCAAGTAACAAAATTTATTCTGTACATGGATGGGAAAAAAAATGAGAGGGTGCGTTGCTACTCGGTAGACCACACTGCCTGTCTTCATTGTTAATTACACTAACATTTCCAATGCATTTTGCTTAAAAATAACTAGGCATGCAGAATTCAATTTTGATTTACTTATAATTTTGACTGACAATATCAATGATTATTTTAATTTTTTTCCAATTATTATTGATTTACATTTTCTCATTTGTGGAGAATTATTGGGGAGGTTAGACAATAGCAAGTGAAAGACAAATATTTGATGACAATAGTCCTGGAGATTTAAAATGTTAAAGCTTTATAATACAAACTGTTAGCGTCACATGTTAAAATATAAAATAGCTTCCTGGTTTCGGGCTAAGGAAGTGAAAGCTGATGAGTACAGAGTGAGCCAGGGTCCACATTCAGGTTGTGAAGAGGCAGAGAGAGCAATCTGGAGGCAGACAGGGCCATGTGAGACAGAGAGGAGAGGCTGATAACAGCAGACACAGGGAGGACCAGCGGTGAGCTAGGAACTGACCGAAAGAGATGGAAGGGTGGGTATTGGTTATCAAGATGATGAATAAAACTTCCAGTTATAAATCTCAGTACACGTTAATGCTGCTCTCAAATGGAGTGCCAAAGGCCTGCCTGTATTAGGCTAGCAAGGGGGAAAAGTCTCTTTTTAAGACAAAAGACAGGACTATGCAGCACTTTAAAGACTAACAGGATGGTTTATTAGGTGATGAGCTTTCGTGGGCCAGACCCACTTCCTCAGATCAACAGACAGACAGACAGACAGACAGTAACTTGCTCTCCTGCTGCAACGGGGACCATGCATCATGATTAAGTCCAGCAAGGGCTGAGTCACAGAAATGTCCCAGCCAGCATAGGGAGCCCTGGACCCTTTCAGATGAATAAAGGCCTAATGGCACGACACTGGTGGAATTGCTGGATTGCAACGCATGAAGGCACAAATCACAAAAGGAATAGCTGCTTAACAGAACTTGCTAAGGTTGTAACTCACGAGTGAGAAACGGGGGCAAACGGATCCGGAACAAATGGGAGATGCATTTTCTGAACCTGGAAAACAGAGCCAGCGTGGCCCTAAGCAGCTAGCTCCAACGAAGAATGCACAAATGCCACACTCAGACACTGCTTAACTCAAAGCAAAATAGTCCAGCCTTGACTCAGCCATGTTAACATCCCCGACGCTACGTGGGGTACGATAAACCATTGCACTAACTGCCTTCATAAAATCCCTCACTGACTCCAGATCCATATGGGATGATAGAAACCCTTTCCAGGTGAATTTTAATGTCCATGTAACCCTTTACTCTATTGCCCAGTACACATGGCATGAGAACTGACGGCCTAGTATCACTACTCTGGGATGGATGTTCTTTTGAAGTTCCGAGAACACTCAATCTACACGACACAAGGATAAATTGGGCTCCAGTCTTCCCCAAGGCTCCACCTGGGCACACCCCCAGACTCCGACAGAGCCCAAAGGGATCTGCTTATGTAGCTGAGACTGGTGGCAGCATCGGAGATCCAGATTTCAGCATATGGTGTCCATTCAAGTTAGTCTCCTGACCCTTTATTGTGACCAATCCTCTTTGATGGATGGCATAGATGCTTGATACATTACTTACTTTGGAAGAACTGTAGCTCCACGTGTGTCATTTGTTAACCCGACTGCCAAAACGAGGGCTAGCCCGCAAATGTGGGTAACGAGTAACGCAGACTGCAGCCATTCTTACACAACGCAGCCATCTGCTGTCCCTGCGGTGTCCCTGCATTATCTTGAATCAACAAGCACCCTTGCCATCCAGGGCAGTTTGAGGGACTCAAAGCAACTCTCTTGTGTGTGACTGTCACATCGTATGTGACAACACTATTGGCATGTGAACCTAGTAAAAACTTCTCATTGCATAGAGAGTGCAGGAGGGGAGGAAAGGGAGGTCTCCATTGAAAAAGTCACACTAAAGAGAAAAAGGCCATTTCAATGGCTGGAGATAGAGACTTCTGTGCCCACTCTTATAAATGGGAAGGGATTATTTTACTCTTCCCCCCCTCTCCCACTTTGGCTCCTACAGTCAAAGCAACGCAGTGGCACTGTCTCAAGTGCAATGGAAGTCTTGGGAATTATGTGGCTAAGTCACTAACAGTCTGTTCCTCCCTGGATAATTAACTCAGCTCCAAGTACCCAGGTTGGACTAGCCTACGGGTGAACAGCAATACTGCAAAGCCCTAAGCTCATTGCTGTGTCCTCCCTGCCTCTGCAATTGCTTGGGTGTGTTTAGGGGCGTATTCCATGGCTCTTTGTTCTGGGATGCACCAGGGCTCTTTCCCAGTCAACTGTGTAATTGTCTGGCCTTGCCTTTGGGAGGAACTGCGGGAAAGCATTGGAGGACTATGAACGCTTGGGTATTCCATCCCATGTCCTCACTGCAAAGTGGATGTGCGCTAGGACAAATTAAAAAGGGGAGACTTGGTTCTTATCTGTAAACCAAGTCATGTAAATTAGCCTGGCCTTAAAGCACAACCAAACCCAGGTCAAAGGTTTGTGTGTGTGAACGGTAGGGGAATCTGGGATAAAATCAAGAGAAACACCTGTTCACTGTACCATGTAAACATACCATTTGGCACTTTTTTGAAAATGTAAGGCCTTATCTATACTAGAAGACTCCATTAATTAAAGCAATTTAAAAACGGATCTAGTTAAATTAATGCAAGCTCTTAGATGAGACATACTGACACTGGTTTCATTTTAATTATGTCAGTTTAGCTCACAAACTTCTTTGGGGGGATGGGGCATAGACAAGGCCAAATGGTTTTTATAGTACAGGTTGACCCGCTCTGGTCCAGCACTCTCAGCACCTGACTGGTACTGACCCAGAGAATTTGCCAGACCATGGGAGGTCAATATTGTCTAGCAGCATTGCCAGCACTGCCACTGCTTAGTGGGCTGTTAGAAGACATTTAGGGGTAAATTAGAGCTAAAGAACAGCACAGAACACAGAGCCAGGACTGGGGGCTATAAACAAACTTTATGGGACTGCAGGAAACTGGGCACATCCATGCTAAGTGGACATACGGCTAACTACAATCATGCCAGACCACAGATGTGAATAGACCAGAGTGCTGAACTAGAGAGGTTCAACCTGCACCCATTGATTTAGAATCCAAATTCTCACTGAGCACTGAGAACTCATTAATAGAAAATACATATCTTTAAAAATGACTTAGGCACCACATTTTTTACCCCAAGGGGAAATCCCCTTCCATTCAGACTAATTTAGAAAAGAAATCTGATTTTTTATCCTGATATAAACTATCGAAAAACAGTTGCACTTACATTAATTCACTTACTCTTACCCTATTGTATCCAAATAGAAGCAAATCACAAATTGTCTCCACTAGTCATTATGAACCAATTGTGGTAAATCAACAGTGAGTCCACTCTAATTTCTGCTTACTCTAAATGCAACCACTGAAAAGAACATTAGTTTTAAGGAACAAAGAAATACAAAACCTGGAACAATAAGTCACGGTTTCTCTTTTCCTAATTAATTTTCCCATTCCTTTAACGAGTTATGCTTTGCCTATTGCAATTGCCTTATCAAATCCCCATTGAGCAGACATTTTTTCCCCCTTATAACCTTGATTCCTATCTAAGTATGTGGGGGTGAAATCCTGGCTCCATTAAAAACTCCTATTGACTTCAATAGTGCTGGGATTTCAACAGTAACCATCATATGTTGACTTGAAACATCTCCCCACACACTTTTTGTACTGTTTTAACTATATCAGCCCAAGATCATACCCCAAGGCCATACCTAAGTAGTAGAAAAACTGTGTGCTAACTAGGCCTTAATGGAAAACCATTAAATGTTAAGCTAGTAGAATTTAAGCCCATTTTCACTAATAGTTCATTATTTTCAAAACCAATTTAAAGGAAAAACCCACCAGTATCAAAAAGGACCGAAAAAATGAAAGAAAGAAGAGTTTAGTCGTGCTTGTCACTTTTCAAGCTGTGCACAGATGCAACCAACAGTGTTCATTCAAGGAGTGTCCAGAGGTAAACGATGACTTTGCAAAACTCAGGTTCATGGTTCTTCCTTTTGTGACAAAATGTATCTTCTGTAAAAACGCTCCAATTCAAATGCCCTTATGTCTGCATTCATTAGGGAAACTTCACCATCACTTGAGAGCTAGGACAATCCCCTGGAAGGGTAAGAACTGATTGCAAAGCAGTTAAAGGATTTTTTCACAATCAAGGGCTGTTCTATTGTAAATTCTGTAAAAGTTTGCAAACGCCAACAAAGCTCAGAGACCTCAAACATAGATGTACTGGGAAATTACACATGCTTCACATTCCATACCCCCTGGGAAGTTAATACAGCTCTCATTTTGCTCTTCTCCATTTGGCTGTTCAAATGGAAGAATCGGGTAGCATTTACCCACAGATTGGAAGAGAGGCTGTCAAAGATTTATCATAGTAATTGATGGGAAACCTAGATTGTTTCGACAGCATTTGAAATGTGACTAATTTGAAATTAGTCTCTACAGACTACCCTGCCAAAACACTGGTACAATTCGGACATGCGTCCAATGCAAGCGATCCAACTTCTGGCAGCTTGAGCCATGTTTGTTTGGATGTGAACAAATCAATTGCATCCCCAATACCGAACCTATATTTATTCCAGGAGCTAGTCAGAGAGGTGAGGCAAGTAATAGTAGTCACTGTTCACAAGTAAACAACAAGATGATACAAATGAGAATCCAGTTAAGCTCCTCCCCTCCACACACCACCAAATTAAACCAACAAAAAGTAGATCGTACTAACGGCATAACATTCTATAATGCTTTTCAGCTGGAATGCTCATGCTTTAAAGGACTCGACTTTTGTCAGTGTCAGTAAATGTCAGTTTTCATTGCACACACAGATATCAATGAACAGATTATTTCCATCCATAATAATCAGCCTTTACAGAGAGTCAAAAAAAGAAAGATGCCGTTTGAGAGCTCAGGGGATGACGTAAGGATATTTACCTTGTCTATTCTGACATGGGTTGTTGACAATTTCTATTTTAATGGTTGTAAAGCTTCAACCTCTTGAATCTCAACCCCCTATCGCTCAGTTTTTCATAACTCTGAAATGTTAAATAAACATTGAAAAAATTCTATATTATCCATTGAACTATTTCAAATAATTGAATTCTGCCACTTCTACCTATGTGAATGACTCCACTCATCTGTTAGGTGCATCTGATGCGAGGGAGGAAGATGGCGGGTGCTAAACAGAGCACAGTAACAATATATAACAGCTTCAGAGAGGTAGCCGAGTTAGTTTGTAACTGGAAAAACAACAAATAGTCTAGCAGCACCTTATAGACCAACAAAACATGTAAATGGTATTGTGAGCTCTTCCAAACATCCCTGCCCAATGCCCTTTAGCATCCTGCCGGGGAACTGATTCAGTAGTGACCCCCCCTCATTATCTCTAGCCTGATTCTGGCCTGCACATTTATACCTGCCTCTGGATATTTCCACTACCTGTATCTGACGAAGTGGGTCTTTGCCCACGAAAGCTCATGCTCCAATACATCTGTTAGTCTATAAGGTGCTACAGGACTCCTTGTCGCTTCCCCCCAAAAATGTAACCACACCTCCACTTTGACTTCCCTTTCCAGCTAGTAAAGAACACTGAGCCGACTTAGCTGGAGGAATAGGACAGGCTTACAACCACCATGAACGTGAGCTACTGCTGGGCTTTATGATAAAGGTTAGACTTATAGCCTAAAAACACCTGAGACAGAAGACTTTAATACTCCGTTGATCATAATTAACTCATCTGATCTGAAGTTGTCTAAACGCTTGTATATGTGAGAATTGCTTTCCATATGGTGTAGCACATTTAACAACACTGATGTCATCACCATCTTTACATATGAAACTGATTACGTTCTATTTTGTTATTTTTTGTAGATTTCCCTTGGGAGGAAAACTGATGCACTGTTCCAAGGTCCCTAGAAGGCAATATATATCTATCAGCCCCCGGGATCAGATAGAAGAAGAGTCCATTCCTTTAAATGAATACTTGAAAGGAAACACTTTGACATAGTTTGAAAAAAAATACCATTTGCCACCTTGCTCAGGTACTGTGTAATGGAAGTAAGAGCGTGGAGCTGTCTGAGAGCACTGGATACAGTCACAAGGCAAAAGAGAGATGATGATGGAACACAGTAATAGGACTGTACTTGTTGAGATTATTAAACCATGTCTGGATGACAAAGAATGATTAATTAGTCAACACAAACCATCAATGGGATTTTACCCTCCAAGCCCATACCTTAACATAATACCTTGTAAGAAAACAAAATAAATGGCTGCATTCAAATTCATTTTTTAAAACTTTCATCTCTAAGTGGAGATGTTTCATTGAAAAACCTAGATTTTATTTACGGCTACTGAGTTTTGCCCTATTCTCATGGCTAATACAACAATAAAACCCACCAAACCTATGTGAGATTATTAGCTGGATAAAGATGCACTACTTATAATAACTGTTTTCACGGTGTAGCATCCGTGCTCGTTTTAACCAGTGATTTATTATGGTGCAAGACACATGCATTTCATAATTACTCAATGAATAATTTTGCTTTTTGTTTTCAGTGTGTTGTTTTACAGTCCATTGATAACAGTCCACCCAATCGCGTAAAAATGTCCACACTCAAATGTTCACTAACCAACAGCGCCAAGGCAGAAAGAGAATTAGATTGATCAAAAATTTGCTGTGACTGACAATTTTGTTATAACACCAATCCCAAGCAATAAAAAATCATGAGCCAGCCCACCAGTCATAGGAATTATTTTTATGCTACACTTGGTGTTCTTTTTATTGGCCTTCAGATTTTTGAGCTTTCAGGGATCACGTTTTCAAGCTTTGTTCTGCAACGGAGGCAAAAAACGTACTTGCTTTTAATGCAAGTGGAGAGTCTTGTCTACAAAAGCTGCCACTACAGCATAAGAAAACCAGCGCTGCCGCTTCTCAGCACTGAGGGTGGAATCCGGGAACCAATAACGTCCGTGGCGAAGCTGCCATTGATTTCACTGGGGCTAAAGTTTCATCCTTAAAGCTTCACAAAAGCCAACTACGGTCCCTGTCCAGCAAAACCGGCTGGAAATACCTTCCACGTGTCTGCAGGCCCAGGGTGTTCCAGCTGAAGTGAATCATGTTTCTTTTCCTGTTCTCTTGGCTGAACGAGCTGGCTCATCCCAGCTTCCATATGCATGGGTGCAAAAGGAGCCATCAGCAGATATTCACATGAGCTGGTTGGTCTTATGCTCTGCAAGTCGGGCCTGTCATTTATTGCGAGCCGTTGGGATAATTACTGTTGCAAACGATCACAGATTATACAGATGCTTGGGCTCTAAATCAAACTATCTGGAAACGCAGGGATGGTTTGCAGTTCAACAATTCAGGCAGGCATTATTTAAAGTAGAAACATCCTTGGAAATGGCATACATGCATGGATTGGAGTAAGGCTGCACAGGGAAACTTCACAGGCCAAGTGAAGCAGAGGCAGGGTTGGGTACAGAAGAGGAAGGGAACGAGGTGACAGAGCAGCCTTAATTCTGCAGTATGCTATACCTCCCTCCGCCCCAGGGAAGTACCCAAGTAGGAATCAGGCTTCCTAGTATGGGAAAGGGCAAGATGGGATTGAATGTATAATGCCAGATCCTACATTTGCAGCACCCTCGACCCCAAGGGAATTCCCGACCTAGACTGATATCGACTCCATCAGCATTGATTTACACCATTGCCCTCCACTGTGATGTGAGCACTTCACACCCCTGCCCCGAAAGAGTTCCAGGCTCAGCGAAAGCAGCTGGGTGCACAGTGCTTTGGAAAAGCAGGTTATTTATTCCGACACCTCAGTCCAGACGAAGGGCCTGGCTACACCGCAATCACAAGGCGAGACTGCAGCCTGAGCAGACACACATGCCCACGCTTGCTTGAATCTAGCTTGCTGGAGCAGCGAAGCCATGGAAACGCAGAGGCATCTGAGCCGACTCGCGCATTCTCTGGAGCCCGGGGTAGTTACTTAGGAGCTTAGCCTGCAGTACCACGGCTTCCTTGCTGCAGTATGGGAGCTAGCTAGATTGAAGCTAGCTCAGGTGCATCTCCTGGAGATGGTCATACCCCAAGAATGCTCCTCAGACGGTTAGAAACCTTGGCCTCATTTCAAGACTGAACTTGTGGATAGCAAGTTAGGATCCATTTGTGCTAGTGTCTGCATTGGTCCCTACCTTAAAGAACTCCTTTCCCTCCCTGGTATTTATTCCTCCGATGTATTCACAGGGAACAATCAGCCTTCCTTTGGTGAGGCTACACAAGCCAAGCTCTGTGAGTCCCTTCTCATAAGGTAAATTTTCCATCCCTCAGATAATCCTAGCAGCCCTTCTCTACACTTGTTGCAGTTTGAGTTCATCGTTCTTAAACACAGCAGACGGGAACTGCACACCTCTTCCAGATCACTTCTCACTACGGCCACGTATAATGGTAGATACATCACGTAGGGCATCCAAGGATTGCATTTGCCTGTTTCCAGCCACAGGACATTGATGGCTCAGAGTCATCCCTTGATAAAGCAAGTCATGCCCGTTTCCCTCCTCCTCTGTCACTTCCAAATGATACACCCACAGCTTATATCAAACATTCTTGTTATCAGTCCCTCAGCCAATGGTTTCCACTATTACATTTCATATTATTTCTATTTTACTCCAGTTTTCAAAATGTTCCAGATCTTCTGGTCCTTCTCTTTATTGGCAACACTCCTAACTTTGAGTCACCTGCACATTTTATCAGCATGTTCCCACTTTTTGTGCCAAGGTCATTAATACAAATATCAAAGAAGATTGGTCCTAAAACCGGTCCCTGAGGAACTCTACTATTTCTCCCTGAAAGCAGCCTGATAGGTTCCTCTTTACCCAGTTCCTTATCCACCTTACAGTTTTCATACGAATCTCCAACTTTTCCAATTTAACCAACAATTTCCTGGGTAGCACTGTCTCAAATGCCTTAGTGAAATCTAGGTAGATCATATCTAATGTATTTCCTTTATCTAAAAATCAGCTATCTGTTCAAGGAAAAAAATCAAGTTGGTTTGGCATGATCTGCTTTTTAAAAGCATGTTGTATTTTACTCCATTACCCTTCAACTCTATGTCTGTAACTACTTTCTCTTTCAGAATTTGTTCCAAGACTTTGCACACACTGGAGGTCAAACTAACTGGTCTCTAACTTCCCAGATCACCTATTTATAATAGTAATGAGTATTAGCAATTCTCCGATCAAAGAATACAAGCGCCAAGTTTACAGATTCTTTAAAAATCTTCGCTGTTGGAATCGCGATTTCAAACAATCCGCACACAAACGATTTAGAATGTGTGTCATCTCTACCAGGTGGGAAATTCTTGCAGACACATCTCTCTAGGAAGTTTCATAGCAGGTGACTCAAAAGGTGAAAGGCCCCTTGATTCAATATGTACACCAGGGATGTGAATGTAGAACCATGTAAACGGTTAACCCAAAAACCTGGGCTTATTGGTTAACGTTCATGGTTACATGCATGCTCTGGCCCTGCTCCTGGGGAACTGCATCAGAGGCAGCAGCAGCTGGCTCCCCGGGAGTGGGGCTGCAGGCAGAAGCTGGTGCACCCTGGGAGCCGGCTTAAAAGCTGGCTCCTGAGACACACCGGGTCTCAGGGAACCGTTGTCACTGCACCGCTGCCTCTAACGTGGTGGTTCTTGTTTAGCAAGCAATCTAGGGAAGAAATCAACAAATAAACCAAATGGTCATGCAGCTAAAATAAATATCACGAGTGCCAAATGAAAAAGTGCTTCTCACAAACCGCATTAAGACACTTTATAATCATTTATGATGATTATTTTTAATGCATTCATGGTGCCAGAAATCCTTAGGCTTGGCATTCCAATGTTATGTTCTCTGCTCAGAAGTGTAACCAGTTTTCTTAGACAAAAGCTTTAGGGCAAATTTGTTTCCATCACTGGAAAACACTCATGCTTGATTCAAAGGGTTAGTGATTTTATACCGTACATCTACTGCCAAATTGCTGTCAATTTACATTCCAACTAATTTAATCCAACTTGAATCTAAAGTGCTTTTTTATTTTCTCCCCTGCTGATATCACAGTGTTGGAGATCAAAGAGTTGCCCCCACTTTCCATGCTCCTGCCACAGTGGAGCAAATCACAGATATGTTATGGAGAATTTACAGCTCCCACCCGGACACAGTCACAAGCAAACAAGGAGGTCTTTGAGCACAGCGCAAAGTCACGGGAAACCGCCAGGATGCAGTTGGAAAAGTGGGCTAGCAAAGGACAGTAATTTGTCTCTTCCTACATGTTGCCTACCATAAATTATCTCCAAACAAGCTCTAAAGCCAATCCTAAAACCCAATGGAGGAAATGGCATGGCCTCTTCCTTTTCTGGAGGTGACGGGCTTGGTTTAAGGTAACTGGAAAGGAGATTTGTATGGCTTTCGCAGGTCTTCACGGAGTTTAACCTATTCTCATCCATATGAGCAAAGAAAGGCTTATGGAATGCTCAAAAGAAAATAAAGAGCAACTAGCTGGTAAAGACCAGGTCAAGCATTTCTAGCTCACCCCTTTCCTCTTTTCAGGGCGAGCTAATCCTGCTTTGGCACCGAAACAAAGAACCACCAACACAAATCCGCTCTGTGTTGGCTGCCTGCCTGAGCTGTAATGTCTGTAAACTTTCAGGAAAGGGCTTGGTGAAAGCTACACTGCGGAGAAGATGAAGTCGCCACGACCAGTTGATAAGTACAGTAGGTGGCTCCTTTATAAGAAAACATACCCAGCAGCTTGGTTACAGGACTTGCAGAACAGAAAACGCTGCACCTATAGGGTGCATGGAAATATCTTTGCTCCAAATATAAACCCAGACAGAGACTTCAAAGTAAAGGAGCCCTCGATCTGTGGAACTGCAAGCAGTAAATACGAGCAAAGACGACTTTTTACGCAGCAATTTAATTGTTCTTTGTCTCTCTTGCACACACACACACACACACACACACACACACACACACACACAGAGCTGCAGTTGAAATAATTAGCTCTGACCTCCTGAAGACAGTAAAGAAAAAAAAAATTAGCGGGGTGAAGGGATTAAACAGATCAGCACCTCTCCACTAACACACACCGGGGTTGGATTGGTGCCCGCAGCCACGACTATTCTGCAGAGAGTTCGACAGTAACAAAGAATACTAGAGAAAACGCATAAAGAAAAGATAAGATCCTGATGGAGAACACAAATGTGCTGAGAGTGCCACAAGACAGCCAGGGTGAAATCACCACCAACACACCAAAAGCACCGAATCCTGATTATCTAAATTAAAAACTCAACAGAATCTTCAACTCTGCAGGCTAAGACAGCTAGAGCAAGTGCTCCTGACTGACAATTTTAACTTCTGAGGGGTTTTTAAAACTTGAATAGAATTAGCATTTCAGAGTGGGCATTAACGCATTTCTGATAGCCCAAACAGTCAAAAAAAAAAAAGACCTAAAAGCCCTAAGATCTCACATTAGTCACATGTGAGAACTCAATTTGTTACCACGGCCCAGATTACGAATCAAGCACACTAGAACCTCAGTGTTACGAAAACTGGAGTGAACTGACCAGTCGTTCGGGACTGGCAGTACACAATCCCAGCTACAGAATTCTACATATAGCCCCTTTGTGACATGCAAACTACTGTAAAAAGGGGAAAGCTTAAAAAGAACAGATGTGTGGGGTTTTGTTCAGAGTTAGGAAAATCTCTGTTCCTGAGATATTTGTTAGTCTTCAGATTCTACTGCAGTTTGACGGAAAGTGTATGCGCGCACGAGAATGAGAACGCCAGGCTGCAACACAGGTCTCTGCAGCAGAGCAGAAACAAAACCAGTGGAATACAAACTTAACAACAATATTCTTCTGGCAGTAAGCAACTGCTTTGTGGGGACATGACTGACAGGTCTGGACTACAGAAAAAAGAAATCCAAATGCAATCTGGACTATTGCCAGGCTTATAGACAACCCTCTTCCACAGAGAGTCTTGACCAGTTACACCAGTTAAAAACAAGAGACAGATTAAGTAGTAAGTAAAACACATCGACCCACTCCACTGATTTCAATTAGAGCAGCAGAATTCCTTTTCTTCCACTGTCTTCTTTTCTAACGCTGCTGAGCAGATGGTGGGCAGGGCAGGAAAAAGTGGAACGGATTACTATGTGTATGGGAGAATTTAATTTAAAGTACATCAGGGGGCTGATATTTATCTTAGTAACTCCACTGAAGATAGCTTAGAAACTGAGAACACAAATGGGACTGTTCCTACTAGCATTATGCCTGCTACATTGACACTTTATAAATACATAGGTGGACAGATAGTGCTGCAATGTGGAACTTTAAGAAATCCCAAGAAAATGGGCGTATCCGCACTCTAAAGGACTGATCCTCAGCTAATGTAAATCAGCAGGGCTAGGAGCATTTATACCAGCTAAAGATTTATCCTAAATTTTGGCAAGGGAGTCTGTTCCTGCTCGCACTGTAGTCAAGAGCAAAACTGTCAGATCATCTGGAGCAGAAACAGGGGTATTTAGACTTTCCATCATGTCTCATGGCATGGTATGTATTCTACAATATTATTCAAGTGGTGTTCCATGCATGTGTTAGGCATGTTGCCTTGAAGTCATATGTGCCTGTGCAAAGAAAGTCTATTGGGGATGTCAAGTGTATGTCCATAAAGTACGTCTATAAAGAGGTATCCATATGGCCCAGAGGCTACACCCTTGACCACTCACAAAACAGTTACAAAAATTACCATTTGCAAAACCACTAATGCCATCAAATGGCCCTGGTCATTAACATAGCCGTGTAATATTATAATTACTAATAGCCCCACCCATTCTTACATATAGACTAGAACTGTTAAACAGCCACCAACCTACCGGCGATGCTGAAGAATGTTCAATAGCAGACACAGTTGGCGCTGTTCAGTGCTCTGTGTCCTGTCCTTCTGTCAAGAGAGGGCAAAATACGACGGCTTAGCTCTGACATACCACTCAGGGGAGGCCAGATTTTCTAAAATGGCTGCTCCCACTGAGGCACCTAAATGGTCATTTTCCAAAGAGGGTCAGCTCCCAGGAGCTCTCCTGCCTCCCCAAATGCCATGACACTTTCAAAGAACTTCCCCTTTTATTGTAAGTGTCAAAAATGGAAGAGAGAACTGTCCAATAGTATTTGGCTAGCAATGCACTCTGTACAGACCCTGTGGTCCCAATCCCCCACAGCACGGACCAACACCATCAACTTTAAGCTTGTCAACACACCAATTACCAGCCGTGGTATTCCTCATGTGATCAGGGCCCCAATTCAGAAAAGTGCTTGCACACTCACTGAACTTTAAGCACATGCATATGTCCCATTGACACTAAAGAGATTAAGCAGGTGTTCAGATGTTTTCTGCGGCCTTAAGAGTTTAAATGCTCTTCTTGATCTAGGCTGCACAACGGACAATTAGTAGTAGTTTATGTTTTGCGCTGAGACAGTTAAAATGAGTAAAGGTTGAACCTCTCTAGTCCGGCACCCTTGTGACCTGAACAGTGCCGAACCAGAGAATTTGCCAGACCATCAGAGGGCAATATTGTCTAGCAGAGTTACCAACACTTCCACTGCTAACCGGGCTCTTAGAAGACATTAAGGGGTAAATCGGAGTTAAATAGCAGCACAGAACACACAGCCAGAACAGGTAGCTGTAAACAAACTGTATGGGACTGCGGAAAACTTGGCCACACCTATAAGCGTACATCTGGCTAACTAAAATCATGCCGAACCACGGAGGTTGCCAGACCAGAGTGCCGGACTAGAGAGGTTCAATCTGTACAATTAATATCAGTGCAATAGAACTAGTTACTAACAGATCATTTCATAATGGGGACTGTGGTCCAGATCCTTAAAGGTTTTTAGGCTTCTACCTTCCCTTTATGTCAGTTAGACTTGAGCTTTCAGGATCTGGGCCTGCCTTCCAATCCACAAGCACTGTATTGAAATACATACATAAGAATTAAACACTTTTGGAATTCTGCCTTCCCTGTGTGAGAAAGCACATTTTAGTTCATTCTGATGCTACCGCCAATCTGAAATTGGCTTAAAGCTCATGTTGATGCATTACATTTCTCTTTTCTTTTACCTCCACATGTGCACATTCTGCAGCATGTAAACTACACACGTTCAGAGGTGCCTTTCCACCAGCCTACTACATGTCAGAGCTGGCAGGAGGCCTTTTGGCATTCAACACTAACACAAAGGGAAAGGTAACTGTACTGACAGCTTCACAAGCATGCAAGGGAGTTTTCTTTAACCTTGAATGGAGGGTTATCATCTCTGCAGTTCCACATTAATGTGACTTGTGAGGCGCCGTGAAACTGCAACTCTTGCAGTTAAGTCCCCATCTCGATTAGCTTTTCTTTGGAGAATTAGCAGTTCTGGATCAAGATAAAATGACACCGAATCTCCTCCTCAAGAATGAAAGTGATTTTCTGGTCTTTGATTGCCTAAAGTGTGCTTGACAAATGGAATGGGAGGGGAAAAAAGGGGGTGAGGGAGAACAAGAGATGTTAACAATGAAGCCGTTATGTGAGGAGGATTCAGCTCATCAATTTTCCTTCAGTATGAATCGAATACTGTTAACAACATGGAAGCAGCGCCATGATAAGAGCCACAGGCACGTCCTAGAAATTTAATGCTGCCCTTGTCACTGAATTTACAGCATCTAATTGGCCAAATGGAAAGGTAGAAGGCTCTTATCAACTGGAAAATGGAAGGAGTGACAAGAGGATGGGCAGGCATAATGAATACAGAGTGAAGTCATTGGACTGTTTGTGAAGCAGCTCTAATGTCTCAGCCCTGCCTGAATCGAGGGGCTCGGGGAGAATTAAATCACATCTCACCTCATGGGTGCAATCTCATTTTGAACGGTAAAGTTGCTACCACAAAAGCCTTTCATCCTCTCCCCTAGCCAGGGAAGCTTGACCGAGGTATAAATCCTTCAGCAGGTGTGACCTCTCTCAGAGAGAGAGAGCTCCTCTCGGCTTAACTCCAACAGACATTCCTCCCTACTGTAACACCACATGCCTTCCTCTTCCTCAGCGGCTCCTCTTCCCAACAAGCCTTCGTCCCCTGCACCCTCAGAGAGGCAACCATTCTTCTTGCTGGTAGAAGTCATAGATCAGAATAACCCTCTGTGCTGGTAGAAGTCATAGATCAGAATAAGCTTAATCTTGCTCATACCCATCTGTCTCAGTTCTGGGCCTACCATGGCCACCATTCAGGTTGCTGCTGCACTGTGTAACCAGCGTAAGTCCCTGGCTCAATACGGTGAAACTCAATCGAGAGAAATGCAAGGTACTAGGCTGAGAAAGAATCCAAAATGGGGGGATAACTGACTAACTAAGCAGCAGGACTGCTGACGGGGGAGACTGAACACAAGTCAGCAATAAAGAGTAGGGGGAGGGAAGTCTCATTTCGGGATGCATTAGCAGGACAACTGTAGGATACGGGATGCAACTGGTCCTATTTACTCAGCTCTGTTGTGGCCTCGGCTGGAGTCCTGTTCCCCATTTTGGACACTGCACTGTAAGAAAAGATGGGCACCAATTGTAGAGGGTCCACAGGAGAGGGACAAAAATGATAACCGGGTTAGAAAACCTGACCTATGAGGAAAGGTTGAAAGAATTGAGCATGGTTAGCATAGAGAAGGCTGAGAAGGGGAAGGACAGTCCTTTCAGTTGTTGCAAAGACAACGGTGATCAAGGGATCTCCAGGTCCTCTGAGGGAAGGACTAGAAGTCATCAGCTTAGTTTATGGCAAGGGGGAGTTAGGTTAGATATTAGGTAAGCATTTTTCTAACCCAAAGTTGGCTCAACACGGGAAGGGCTGGCCTAGGGAGGTTGTGCAGTCCCCTCCAGGAAGCAAAACCCAGGAAATGCTTGAATGTGATTGGTAGGCAACCCCAGAGGATTCCTCACTACCGCATGAGGACTTCTGAAATGCTACTTCCCCCACTGCCTTACATGCCGTAGGAGTTTCACTCACCAGCAGCCCCATGGGATGGGTTTCAAGGTGCTTCCAGTCAGCCCTGGGAACTTGCTGAAGGAGGGTGAAGAGACCTTCTGCCTCTCAGCCACAGCAAGACATGAGCTGGAGAAATTGGCAGAAGGAGCAGGACCTAGCCAATACTGCCCTTCCCCAAAGACAGCAGCAGGGAGAGAAAGAGTCTCCTGTGAGGGGGGAGGGAGGCAGCTGACTGGTTGGCTTAGGGCTGCTCTGCCCGGGGAAATTGCCTGCAGTAGCGGTGTGCCCCAGCTCCTTCGCACTATCACCGCATGTGGACACTCCTCCAGTGCACTGATGCCACTGTGCACGTTCGTGGAGTGCACACTGGAAGTGTGGAGAAGCAGGGGCACTTTACAGTCCCCACCTCCCCCAGGAGACAAGCCCAGGGTGAAGGAAGGGAGAAACAGAGGGGTTCACAAACATGTTTGCTGAGTCCACTTTCTCCCTGTTAGGCTCACCGAGCACATCAAACCTCAGAGCCCATTGCGATCGGACCAGGGGCATTTCACGAGCACAGGCATGGACCAAGAGGTCGATGGCCATGCTTGTACAAGAGCTATGCACCGGTGTTTCCCAAGGGAAATGTGAGTCAGTCAGGATCAATTCATAACCACGGCAACGATCAAGTACTTTGCATAGTCAAGTGCTGTGATGCAACCCTAACAGTCCATCTGCTGAAACACCCTTATCCTTAATTTCACAGGTGGTGACAGACCCTGAGAGGTGACGTGCAGCAGACATCTCAGACCGGGTTAAAATGGTTTTCTCTGGCCAAAGTCTTTGCCAGATTTCAAGGGTCAAGTAACTTTTACCGAGCAATAGACAGAAGAGTCAAGCCTTGGGCTTAGACGAAAAAGCTGGCAACAGAAAGACCCGAACCTTCTCCACAATGCCAGCCTCATGGCCGAAGTGTCACAAAACAGACCACGAGCATTTTCACATCTCGAGTGGCTCGTCTATCTTCCGAAGAGATGTCGTCCTACTTCATTTGCCTCATTGTCCTTGGTCATGGTGTTCTAGGTAACGTTCCCAAGTCATCCCGCCTACATAAATAAATGTTAAAATAAACATATCTCCCCTGCTAATTACTTCCAACTGCCTCTAAGCAGGAAACAGATTTCAAAATGGCCTGTTAAAGTCAGTAATCATCTCCGTGGTCACCAGAGTGAGTTTTCCCAGGTGACAAGACGGACCAAAATGAGACCGCAGCATGGGGAGTTTTGGGTAGTAACATGAATGGGGACTGTTAGCACAACTTTGCCAGGAGGTGAAAAATGATCTTCCAGCATCAAGATGGCTGATGGGGAGTCAATTGAAAAACGTACACCTGATGTTTAAGTTCCATTTCAGTGTCTCGTGATTTCCTTCCAGAATTTTTGTGGTGCCACTTTTCTTGTTCTTTGTTAATCCAAAGCACACATGTATTGCCTCACAAATCACTCCTTATTTTGCTCATTGGACTGCTCAAAAGCTTCCCCTGTGTAGGGTCAAAAATCTGGTGACCTTAAATTACAGAGAAAGAAAGCTGATTGATCAAGGCATTGGCATGTGTCAGACCAACTCACGTATGTTTTCAGCAGATGCTTTTCATGACAAGCTCCCGCCCTAAGCAGGTTTCTTTGCTGACCCGTTGTTTCACCACCAGGCCCCGTTATGGATTAACTGTCTGCTAGGTGCTCGTGAACAGCATGCGAGTTCTCTCCCCGATCAGAGACTTCTCCTCTCACACTCCCACAGGACACTGCCACAGAGACTATCAGAAGGTGGACATGACGGAGTCCAGCAGGACACACTCATTTGCAGTGTTTTAGTTTTACTTTCTTGGAATGACTTACTACGACATTTTCTTCACTCTCGGCATCTCTCATCTGGGGCACCCCAAACATACTGCTGGGGAGGTCACATGAGCCCTCTTGTGGCTTCCCTTTGGCTTCCCCGTCAGAAAGTTTACTTTGTTTTGTTTTTCTGCAGGGACTCAAAAGAAATCTGCAGGGGATATAAATTCTGCACATGCACAGGGGTGCAGTTTCCTCAGGAGCAAAACCAGCCTACATGGACCAGTGACTTGATCTAGTACGGCAAACTCTACATTTCTACGTGTTCGTGCAGTGTTTCTCAACCTTATTTTATAAAGTACCCCTTTTAAAAAAATTATAAGTACTCCCAGAGCCAGGCCCCCCAACACCCCTGCTCTAACCCAATACAACCACCCTTCCCCCCGCCCCGAGCCAGGCGCCCGCAGGCCCCCGCTCTAACCCATTGCCTCTCCTCCCCAGAGCCAGGCACCCCGTCACACCCCCCGCTCTAACCCAGTGCCCTCCCCTTCCCACAGAGCCAGGTGCCCCTAGCTCCCCCGCTCTAACCCAATGCACCCACCCTTCCCCCAGAGCCAGGCGCCGCAGGCCCCCCACTCTAATCCATTGTCCCTCCCCTTCCCCAGAGCCAGGCACTGGATGTATGGTAACCCTGCCTTTGAAGTGCCCGCTCCTGCCAACCGGCCCTGCCTCGGCAGCTTGTCTGCAGGGAGCAAGTGGCCTGCCAGCACTGGGCTCACCACATGGGGCTGTGCGCTTCCTCCTCAGCCTGGCGCCCCCCTAGCATGGTGCCCGGGGGGGTCCTTTGGAGCAAAGCTTATTGTGCCGCTTCACTGCCTTTTAGCTCCTCTCTGCAGCGCCTCGAGGAAGGAACAAGGGGGATGGTTGTGCTGAGCTGCTGGCAGGGGTGGGAGTAACGCGCGACTCCAGGTTCAGCCGCCCTCCCTGCTGGAGCACCCCGGGGAGGCTGCCGGAGAGGAAATGAACTAGGAGAGGCGGACGAGGACGTTTTCTTTTTTTCTCCCCACCCAAACCCGCCCCCCTTGGAACTGCCCTGGGCCTCACCAGAGCTGCCGCCGCCACAGCCATGCGCTTTTCCCACCAGGGCTGGGGCATGTGCACAGAGCAGCTGTTAACATCTGGGCGCACGGCTCCAAACATTTAATTTAACAGGCGTGTGCCGCCGCCCACTCCCCGATCTGCTTTGCAGGGCAAAATCCCAGACATTTTGTGCCAAATCTCACTTGTATTGATGTACCCCCTGGACTGCTCTTGCTCCCTAAGGGGACGCGAACCACCGGCTGAGAAACACTGTGCTAGTGAAATCAAAGGGAGCTACTGGATACTTGGCACTTTTGAAAATCTTGGCCGCTACCCACAGTTATTAAAAATCATGCTGCATCACAGTGTGTTGGCATGTACTGTGGGTGTCAGAGCAGCGGCACAAATAGTGAATTCACTCTGGCAGAAGTCAGGCAAGCAAAATGTTCAGAAGTGCCTTCTCTCCCCAGGCTCCGTTTACAATACAGACTCAACTCACAATTTGTTGGGCAGATCTTCATAATAGGCTTGATCATGCCCGGTCCACCATCAGGGTTTTTTTTTTTTTTAATAAAAGGGTCCTTTGTTCCCTCACGATAATGCAAGTTGAATCTTCCTTTATAGACACCTCAGCTAATACTGCTAAAGCTCTTGAGGCTGCTTAAACTAAGGGAAAGTGCTCTCCCATACATTCATCGGAGTTGGCCCCTCAAAGATGTGTGTAATTAATATAGTCAGATATGCCCATGCAAGATTAGCTTTCCTTTCTTTAGGAATGCATAAGAACTTTATTGTACCTACAGACTAAAGTCACAGAATTCAAACCATTTGTTCACTATAGTTAATGATCTAGTGAGATACACAGTGAAAGCTTCATGGCTCAAACGTGCTCCTGTCTCTCCGGGCACAAGGGAGGAATCCTGAAATGCATTTATAAACATAGCACAAAATAAGCAATGCAATGTTCTTACAATGATTCTGTGTGCACACAACTTACTATTGAAATTCTTCCCCTCATAAATGTCTCGTTTCCTTTTATTTCCCCTAACTAAATCAAAATAAATTGTAACGACATTAAAACAGACAATCCATCGAGAACAAAATCAACTTTCAGTTAACACCCAAGTGACCAAATCTCCCTTCCCTCCTCTTTTTATCAAACAAATGATAAAAAGGAAACAAATGACACTGTCTTCATATTTCCTGGCCTTTCTGGACAGCGCACCACTTAGGAGAAGGATCTAACCCAAAGCCACGCCCACTTAAGAAGCCAATATCTCAACTATGTGATATGAGAGCTTGTAACAAATATTAAACTGTAAGCTCTTTGGGGTGTTTCTCCAGTGCCTTGCATAACAGGGCCTCACTTGATTTGGGTGTTACAGCAATATAAATACTAAACAACAACATGCATGTTTCATATATATTATATAAATAGAATATATCAAAGCCCAGTTTATAGAACGCTACTCAACACCCTCCCTTTCTGTTCTTTAAGTATGTGTTACAGCAGAGACAGATGGGGAGCACAGGAGGAATACTAGCTAGCCATTCTTCCAATCTGGATTGAATTGCCGGACTTTCTACAAATCTAATTGGATTAAGGAGGCTCCCACATCTGTTTCATGTGCCGCTGATTTTATCTGTCACCCTTCACCGTTTATCCTGGTTATTTATCAGCAGTCAGCTGTTACAATCACCCACACAAGTGCAATCATTTATTTATTAAACTATGTTTGAAGTAATACACATCACGAGAGAAATACCTTCTCTCATTTGTAACAAATAAATGATTCCATTGCTTTATGAGGTCTGTTCTACTGATGCTTGTAGAGGCCATAATTTTGACTACTACATTCCAAGAAGCTTTGTTTGACAATTCAATATGGTTACAGTCATAAATCAACTTCCTTCTACACTGTGCAGAACTAATGAATTTACTACATGATGAAAAGGAACCATTTTTAAGCTAAGGTTTCACTTTAAAAGTGCCTCTCTTATTGTTTCCATGGGCTTTTATCTTCCTTCTTTCTTTCTTCCCTTCATGGTCTCATGAGATCAGCAGCATGAGACACTAGAAATCAACAGGCCAGAGACTGAAAATGCTTTCATACAAAAATAACTATTTTCACATGAATAGTCTCTGAGTTCAGTAGGGACATTCATGTTTAAACCTTTCCAGGCATGGACTATCCTGAAGACTTGCACACACATCTGGCATAGCTATGCATTGTGTGAAAATTCACACCCTCTAGTGGTACAGCTGTGCTCACAAAAACCCCAGAGTGAGACAGCTATGCTGACAGAAGGCTTCTGGCAATATAGCTCATGTATTTAGGAAAATGGTGTCCTAGGCCGGCAGAAAACCTTCTATTGGCACACATAGAATCTACATTAGGGAGCTGTAGAACCATAGAAACAAAAAGCATGCTCAACAGTTTTCTTAAAAAAAAAAAAAAAAAAAAGACTTCTCGGATAACTCCTACTGCATGCTTAGAGGGTTTTCCACCAAGCGGAATAAATCTGAAGTCAAGAGGAAAAAGAGTGTATTAAGTAGGAAGCTACAGCTCTACATCAAAACATAGCAAGAAGATAATGAAATCACTATAATCTACTAGCTGTGCCATGAAACACAGACAAGTGTGTTTATTTTACATTATGAATATTATTCATCGCTTAATAGGTGTCCACATTTTACTATGATGATTCTAATTTTTTTCAAACTTGTGAAAGGAAGAAAACACCAGCACTCCAAATCATTAGAACTGTCCTGCTTCAAAAGTTACTTGTAAGCATTTGCATACTGCTGTTATATTTCATTTTTCATTTTTATTTGGAAATAAATAAGTGCTGTGGACACTTGAGCTCAGTACCTCCAACTCATTCTGAGTGTTAATCATCTTTTACTCACAGTGAGATTGTATTCTAATGAGCCATGTTAATTTGCTAATGACAGCCTCTCTTTGGCCAACAGGATCAACAGAGCTCCCCCAGTGTCCCACAGGAGAATTTAGCCATTGGATTATATCAGCCAAAATCCCTCTGGTACCCCTCAGAGATTATTCTCTCCATTTGAATATCCACTCGCTGTTAAGCGGCGATGAATGCTTTAGATTTTTCTTCAACAATGTTCTATTTCCTCTACTTTGCAGAGAACTCCCTGGCCATGCAGTAGGTATTAATCTCCAAGTCCTTTTCTTTTAGAAAAACTCCAGGCAACCATAACATAAGAACATAAGAACGGCCGTACGGGTCAGACCAAAGGTCCATCTAGCCCAGTATCCTGTCTGCCGACAGTGGCCAGCACCAGGTGCCCCAGAGGGGGTGGACCGAAGACAATGATCAAGCGATTTGTCTCCTGCCATCCCTCTCCAGCCTCTGACAAACAGAGGCCAAGGACACCATTTTATCCCCTGGCTAATAGCCTTTTATGGACCTAACCTCCATGAAATTATCTAGTTTCTCTTTAAACTCTGTTATAGTCCCAGCCTTCACAGCCTCCTCTGGCAAGCAGTTCCACAGGCTGACTACACGCTGTGTGAAGAAGAACTTTCTTTTATTAGTTTTAAACCTGCTACCCATTAATTTCATTTGGTGTCCTCTAGTTCTTCTATTTAGGAACTAATAAATAACTTTTCTTTATCGGCCCTCTCCACACCACTCATGATTTTATACACCTCTATCATATCCCCCTCAGTCTCCTCTTTTCTAAACTGAAAAGTCCCAGTCGCTTTAACCTCTCCTCATATGGGACCCGTTCCAAACCCCTAATCATTTTAGTTGCCCTTTTCTGAACCCTTTCCAAGGCCAAAATATCTTTTTGAGGTGAGGAGACCACATCTGTACACAGTATTCAAGATGTGGGCGTACCATAGTTTTATACAGGGGCAGTAAGATATTCTGGGTCTTATTTTCTATCCCTTTCTTAATAATACCTAGCATCCTATTTGCCTTTTGACTGCCGCTGCACACTGTGTGGAAGTTTTCAGAGAACTGTCCACGATAACTCCAAGATCTCTTTCCTGATTTGTCATAGCCAAATTAGCCCCATCATACTGTACATATAGTTGGGGTTATTTTTCCCGATGTGCATTACTTTACACTTATCCACATTAAATTTCATTTGCCATTTTGTTGCCCAATCACTCAGTTTGGTGAGATCTTCTTGGAGTCCCTTACAGTCTGCTTCTGTCTTGACTATCCTAAACAGTTTGGTATCATCCGCAAACTTTACCACCTCACTGCTTACCCCTTTCTCCAGATCATTTATGATCACATAACACTTCTCACTGCAGAACCAAGAAAATTGTGCAATTCCAAATAGCTGAACATCCTTCTAGCTGTTGGGTGGCAGAGATTTTCTTTTCGGGAGTATACGTTTAAAAAAAAAAAAAAAAAAAAAAAAAGGATGCCCAGATTCTCAATAACTATAAAGCACCCTCTATACTGTAAGTTTCGTGCAGCTATTGTAGGTGTCCTCTGCTTCTCAAAGGCCTCAGAGAGATTGCCACTGTTCGGCATAATTGGTGCAGATTCTTTTTCCAGTGGATTTCTCTGATTTGTTAATTAAGCCATAACTGCTGCATGTTGTGAGCAGATGCACACACATGGGCATCTCTTTGAAGTCAGCGGCACTTCTGTGTCTGTGTCTGATGGCCAAATCTGGCATTAAGGCCCTGCCAGCAGTATGCTTCGAGATAGAGAGAGAGACTTGAACGTCCGAGACAGGGAAGATCTGATGTAAGCAGTAATGAGTTAATAGCAGAAGGTTTGTAGGTCCAGTTGGTTTGAGACCAACATCCTGGAGTCTGGATTCTTACCTTCCTAAAAAACATGAGCTGGCTTTTCTGTTGTCCGCCTGCTCCCCTTCCTTCCTCTTATCAATGGTCCCTAGCTTCTTCCACTTGGCGCATTTTCCTCTGAGCGGATGGCTACACCAGCTGCATTCTATTAGCATGTCTCCTCTTCATGGGAAACCCAGTGGCATCTGCCATTCAGCCCCCTATGAACCTAACAGCAGCTTAATGTGAGAGTGTGAAGGATTTAGGGAAGGGGTGGAATCTCCATCCCTTGCGGTGTTTACGTCACGGAAGGACAAAGCCCTGGCTGGGATGATTGAGTTGGAGTTGGTTCTGCTTTGGGCAAGAGGCTGGACTCGATGACTCCTGAGGCCTCTTCCAGCCCTAGGATTCTATGACTTACTGGTATCTGGGGGTGTTTTAGCTTGCCCAGGCAGTTCAGCCTATCCCAGCTCCCCCATGTCATAGCCTATATCTAGGTATCATGTACGGTATCAGTAGAAAGCTAAGAACATGCTGATTATCAGTATTACTGTGCGTTGCATATATGGAGGATAAATGCAAAATTACAAAAATAATGGGAATTTTATTCCTAAAGTGTGCCTGCCGAGCAGGGCTGAAGCTATCCCACCTTAGGCAAAGGCTCTGCCACTTCCGAGGTACCTTGCATTTACACAGAAGGTAAACAAAGCCTTGGAGGTATTAATCTCCAAGACGGACTTGGAGATTAATACCTACTGCATGGCCAGGGAGTTCTCTGCAAAGTAGAGGAAATAGAACATTGTTGAAGAAAAATCTAAAGCATTCATCGACGCTTAACAGCGAGTGGATATTCAAATGGAGAGAATAATCTCTGAGGGGTACCAGAGGGATTTTGGCTGATATAATCCAATGGCTAAATTCTCCTGTGGGACACTGGGGGAGCTCTGTTGATCCTGTTGGCCAAAGAGAGGCTGTCATTAGCAAATTAACATGGCTCATTAGAAAACAATCTCACTGTGAGTAAAAGATGATTAACACTCAGAATGAGTTGGAGGTATTGAGCTCAAGTGTCCACGGCACTTATTTATTTCCAAAATAAAAATGAAAAATGAAATATAACAGCAGTATGCAAATGCTTACAAGTAACTTTTGAAGCAGGACAGTTCTAATGATTTGGAGTGCTGGTGTTTTCTTCCTTTCACAGTTTGAAAAAAAATTAGAATCATCATAGTAAAATGTGGACACCTATTAAGCGATGAATAATATTCATAATGTAAAATAAACACACTTGTCTGTGTTTCATGGCACAGCTAGTAGATTATAGTGATTTCATTATCTTCTTGCTATGTTTTGATGTAGAGCTGTAGCTTCCTACTTAACTTGACTTCAGATTTATTCCGCTTGGAGGAAAACTCTCTGAGCATGCAGTAGGAGTTATCCGAGAAGTCTCTCTCTCTCTCTCTCTTTTTTTTTTTAGAAAACTGTTGAGTATGCTTTTTGTTTCTTTGTTGTGCATTTCTCTCTCAGACAGATATACACACCTTATATGTTTACATATACACATTAACTTACAGAATCGATGTGCACAGTTTGCTTATGCAATAGGAATTAGGAGGCAAAAAGCTTTTGTACAGACAACTCAAATTCTCCATCTAACTAACCTGTAATTTATTTCCTATTGTTCTGTAAATACCGCACTGTAAATGTTACCACAGAAGGTGCAGGAGGACACATTAGGAAAATGGCTTTTCACTGACTACTCTTGTCATCAAAGACTGCACGTGAACTATTTCTGAAAAAAGCATTTAACTGTTTGCCTAGCTGGGGCTGACCTATTTTCATCAGCATTAGACAGGTCATTCCTGACACTTAACCTTCAGGATGTTTCAGATCACATTTTCTGGAGTGGGTTGAAAATGGTTTAACTCATTCCTCACCGGCAGTTCATAGCTATTTCCTTGATCAATTCAGGATGGCTTATTTTTGCCAATGACCATAATTACAAGGAAGGGGTTGGTGGCTTTAGTCAAAAGCAACAACTCACACTCCAACACTTTTTTTTTTTTTCTTAAAGCAGCTCCCTCCTGCCATTATACCAAGTGCAGATTTAAGTTTTTTAATGTGAAGTTATTTCGGTTCCAGTTCACACTTGGCTGTTCTGATATATGTCCTATTTTTTTTCTATAAAACTTTAAGAACATTTGTGAGCATAACGTAAATGATAGATTCTTAGCCCAAATTTCTATGCCAGGGTTGCATTATTCTTGATGAAACACTTGAATGAAATTATGCATTAAAACTTGGTGGAGAAGTTGCTCTCCTGAAGGAACGAAAGTGTCCTACATGCTCAGAATTTAAATAGGGCCCTGACTGCATATACATGTTATCAATATGTTACACATTTAAAAATCTCACAGTGCTTGCTAAATCCCTGGGTGTTCCCCTGGGGTGAAGGGATTAAGATGCAACCTCAGGACAAAACAAGTTTCACAATCAGGATTTCCCATATAGACACCGAGAAAATGAAATGCACGGTAAAGATATTTAGACACTCAAAGGCAAAGTAACACTGAAAGAACTAACATGATTAAAACCATGAATTAATTCTTTTATGAGGAAGAGCCTCCAAACAGACTTGGTAGGAATTTTCCCTAAAATCACTCATTTATTCATTCCTTTTAGTGGTCATGCTCCACTTTGTAAATTACTCCTGATAATTCAAGCAGACATGTAAAGGGTATTCTGACCCAGCATATGACTTTTTCAGAATAATGAAAATTAAATAACAGCAGTCAATATATCTGCATGTGTTTGTGCACACATGCACAAACAGATAGTGAATGGGAGTGTAAGTAAAACAACTGACATTGTGGGATTTTTTTTTTATTTCTTAATTATATTTATTTGCCTTTTGTATATTAATTCAGCAACCATAGTTTTTTCTTCCCACTGAAGACTGATGGATAACGGAGCCAATGGCTGGCATGGTTTCTGGCACTTCCTCTATTCAACTTCATTCTTGCTGCTACTTCTTCCTTACAATGCTTATTAATGTCACACACATGGATTAGCTTTGAGTGAAGGTTGCTTCAAACCTGCAGTAAACCACTCTTATTAAAAACACATGAGTTAAAAACTCAGGGCACAAGCCTAGATCTCAGGCAGGCTGCTCCAAAATGTTTTATTTAAGATCCAAATTAGATCACAAGTAATGTGGTCTAAAATATCTACGTGACTGAAAAGTCGAAGTCTCATTTTCAACAGTGATTGAGAGCAATTAGGAGCCTGGATCTCAATGAAAGTCAGCGAGTCCTATAAGGATTACAAATAGGACTTATCCTCTAAGTTATATGAGTGATAAATAAATGAGGTGGCCTCATCTGGAATACTGTATACAGTTCTGAACAACCCATCTCTAAAAGACACGGTCAAACCAGAGGGGGTTCAGAGAAGAACACTAAGATAATGAAAGTCTGCAAAGAAATCTCACAGCAGGAGATACTGAAAAGACTGGGACTGAGAAACTTATAAATGGAAATTAGTAGGTGGGGACACAGAATGCTAGAACCCAAAGGGACCTCAAGAGGCCATCAAGTCCAGTCCCCTGCCTTCATGGCAGGACCAAGCACCATCAAGGCCATCCATGACAGGTGTCCATCTTCCCTACTCTTAAAAAATTTCCAGTGATGGAGATTCCACAACCTCCCTAGGCAATTTATTCCAGTGTTTAACCCCCCTGACAGGAAGGGGTTCCCCTCCCCCATTGATGTCCAATCTAAACCTCCCTTGCTAAATTTTATACTCATTGCTTATGTTTCTATCATCAGAGATAAAAGAGAACCATTCGTCACTCTCCTCCTTTAAAAACCTTTCTGGTACTCGAAAACCACTGTCATGTCCCCCCTTTTCCAAAACTGAACAAGCCCAATTCTTTCAGTCTTCCGTCACAGGTCATTAGAGGGAGGCCACGCATCTCCTTTCCCAGCAGCTTAGCTCCAGGTCAACGCTACTTATTTCAACTACATTCCATTCCCTGGGCAAGATGGGGCTGGAAGGGGCAGGGCTTCAGGCAGGGGGTGGGGGCAACTGGGGCAAGCTTCTCCCCTGCCCCTGGAGCTCTGACAGATTTACAGGGCCCAGGGCTCCCAACCGCTTTAAATGGCCTCCCCCCGTGGACGGCCCTGCCTTCATGTTAGATTTGCAGTGTTGGACATTTTATATTCGCATAATCCACCCCTTGCACTCTCTGGGTAATAAACTTTTCGCTGCTTTGTCAGTGGGTCTACACCAAATAAAATTGTATAATATCCTGTGTAATACAAATTGCACTATCCAGCGCAGGCTGAATACCACAACCATAATTCAGTCCTACGGGTCTACTGCCGCCCATAAACCACTGGCCGTCTCCCAGTTTATGATGTCAGCAGGCTTCCAAAACTGAATTACACCTGCCACTGCCTATCACTAACCCCAATGTATTATGGTGTGGATAATGCACAGAGCCTGGTTCTGACCATAAATCCCGTAATCTGCCGCTCTGCAGATCATAGATTCTGGCAGGCACCTCATGGGCACAGAAATCTCACCACTTACCAATGAATAAAATACTCCTCCCAAATCAGAACAAGAATAAACCTTTTCCTGGGTCACTGACAAGGTAAAATCTTTTCAGGCCTCCCTCTGCCTCCCTGTTTTCCCAAGGTACTGAAATAAACCATCATTCATGTTGCTTGCAAATGATTTGCAGTTCTAGACCCACAGATACTAAGTTGCGTTTTCTCTTCTTCAGCTTTGCCAACACATGGCATGTAGCTATATTGGCAATAATGTTAAAGTTGAAAAAAGAAACCATTTAAAACTAGCTGTGTGGTTGCAAAAACACCAGGCCAGAAATGGCTGTTGAGCTGCACGTGAGTATAGCTGTGTTAATGCTCATAATAGCTAGAGATCTATTTCTGGGCCTCTATTATATGGATTTATGGATCTCTCTCTCTCACGCACAAATAGACATCCCGCTCTTCCCCCTCACTGGTCCCCATACAGGTATGCGTAGTGGGAGCTTTACAAAAGGATAGACAGTAAAATCCCAATGAGGTCATAAAAATCCTCTGCACGAAAGCTCTGAAATATCCTGAATACATGATGCTCCGTGTAAAAATCATTGTGTGACCTCAGGCACAAACCAACCAAACTCATATGTACACAGAGAGAGAGAGAGAAACAAAACTCCTACTGTCAGTTACAATATTGTTAACTACTTATGCTGAACCATCTGCCCCCTCGTATTTACCTGTAATGCAGAGTACCTTTCACAGACCTGTACAAGAACTCTGTGTAGCTTGAAAGCTTGTTCCTTTCACCCACAGAAGTTGGTCCAATAAAAGATGTTACCTCACCCACCCTGTCTCCTGGCACTGTAGTAATTATTTCAAGGCAGACAATGTAGTAGAGGGGTAACGCACCACACACCAACCTCTGCTCACACTCCCACACACAATCAGAGAAATGTAGGACTACAGGGCCATGTACACCTCCTAAAGCATCCCTCACAGCTGTTTGTCCAACCTATGCTTAAAAACCTCCAGTGATGTGCATTCCATAATCTCCTTTGGAAGCCTATTCCAATGTTTTAAACTCTTCTTAGAAAGATTTTTCCTCATATCTAACCTAACTCTCCCTAACTGCAGATCAAACTTATTACTTCCTGTCCTACCTCCAGCGGACATGGGGCATAACTGACCAGAGTCTTCTTTACAACATCCCTTATTTGAAGACAGTTATCAGGATACTCCTCCCCCCCGACCTCAGTCTTCTTGTCTCAAGACTAGAAATTCCTAATTTCTTTAACCTTCCTTCATAGGTAAAGTTTTCTAACTCTCTTGTTGTTGTTGCTGCCCACTTCTGGACTGTATTCTACTTGTCCACATCTTTCTTACCGTCCGACACACAGAACTGGACAGAGAAGCCTAGGTGAAGCGTCACACAGTGCTTACCAGAATGGGACCGCTACTGCCGGCATCATACATATAACACTTTTTAGCACCTACACCACACTTTTGACTCACATTCAATTTGTGATGCACTGTTACACCCAGATCCTTTCTGGCACTACCCGCTTATTCCCCATTTTATAGTGGTACATTTGATTCGCCCTTCCTAAATGTAGTAGTTTCCGCCTGTCTTTATTGATTTACATCTTGTAAATTTCAGACCAATTCTGAGACTGTTAAAAGCCTTAGTAAAGCCAGGATAAATTATGGCTACTGCTTCCCCCTGCCCATTGCCAAGGCCAAGTAACCCTGTCAAACAACAAAATTAAGTTGGTTTGGCATAACTTGTTCTTGACAAATCCATGCTGGCTATTGCTTAGAGCCCTATTATCCTCTAGGCACTTTCAAGCATATTATTTCATCAATCGTTCCAATACCTTGCCAGCAGGTACCAAAGTGCAGCTAACTCATCTTTAATTCCCCAGCTCCACTTTCCTCTTTAAAAAAAAAAAAAAAAAAATAGGTACTCGCCCTTCTGCAGTCCTCTTGACTTTACCCATCCTCCATGAGTTTTCAAAAATAATGGTTCATGGTTCCGAGATTGCTTCAGCTACTTCCTCAAATAGCCCAGGATGAATCCCATTGGTCCCTGCTTGCTGACCTGAACACATCTAACTTAATTAAACATTCTTTAGCCTGTGCCCTTCCCTATCTCGGCTTGCATATCTTCCCCCTTGTTGTTAAGATCAACAGCGCTCAGTAGCTGGTCACCATGAATGGATTTTTAGTGGACACTGAAGAAAAATTGGCACACGTGGCTAGCTTTCCTTCTGACTCAGATGACCTGCACTTTCTGTAGCTCCTAATGTATTTATAGAACCTCTTATTTCCTTTTATACTCTTGCTAGGTGTAAATCATTTTGTGTCTCAGCCCAAGTCTGTTCCAATTTACCTTCCTATTATTTTGTACTCGTCCTTAGAAAGATATACACAGTGGACTCTATTATTTTTAGCTATGATTCACGTGTGCCTAGCACACGATGCTTAGATCAATGTATTACTGACAATCGGAGAGTCAAGCCTTAACTGCTGGGTCACCAGAGATGTATGTGATATACGTTGTGAAGCATCCATTGATGGTGGCTGCCCCTCAGTGAGTGGATTTGGGCAAGAGCAGGCAGAGCCAATGGAAGATGATGGGTGCTCAGAAGTTCTGAAAAATCAGATCACCTATACAGAATCCTAGGGCTGGCAGAGATCTCAGGAGGCATCGAGACCAACCCCCCTGCCCAAAGCAGGACCAACCCCAACTCAATCATCCCAGCCAGGGCTTTGTCAAGCCGGGACTTAAACACCTCTAGGGATGGAGATTCCACCACCTCCGTAGGGAACCCACCCCAGTGCGTCCCTACTTAATATGGCTATGAACACCCAACTTCATGCTCTGTCATTTGAAAAATGTAGCTGATGCATTGGACAATACAGCAGGTATTTCAGAAACTGTGGGGAAGATCCTCCTGGCTGGAGTGCAAACCTCATGTTGAGTACTACCTCACCCACCCATTTCAGTAGGATTACCCAAGGAATGGAGTACTTGTCAGCATGCGGGAAAGGTTGGCCAGGGCTTGGCTACATGGAGACACTCAGGAAAATTAATTTGAATTAACAAAAGGTGTGGATTTGAAGTGGATTAATTAAATCACATTAAATCCCTGTGCGGATGCTATTATTCAAAATTAAAGTGCCCTTTTTTTAGCTTAATTCAATTTGAAAGTTAATTAAACTAAACCCAGTTAAGGCTACTTGAATTCTGAATGAGAATTTTTCACATGGGGGTTTAATGTGGTTTAACTAACCCACGTCAAATTTGTACTGTTACTTAATTTGGATTGATTTTCCTGGATGTCCCCACGTGGACAAACACCCCCTATCGCCCTTATTAAGCTAGCACTTGGTGCACCTCTCAGTTACATGGACTGCACTGGGGCATTTTCTGCAACAGGTAATGGTCGGAAAGTCCTATTGGGTATGGGAGATGGAGTCATTTATAACACTCATCCAAAGAGCTCCCAGCTCTTCAGATTTAAGCTTTTTCCATCTCTCATTCACACATCATGTCATTTGCACGTCATGGAGCGGGCATTCCGTTCTATTGCACGCAAGATAACACAAAATGCAGCACTCCTTTGTCAGCAGGCAAGCTACAATGTCAACAAGGCTGCCCCCTCTGCCAAGCTCGGCCTTCATGGGCATTCATTAGTAGCTGATGCCCAAGAGAAGTCTCAAATGCTCAGGCGAAAATGGTAACAGGAGCATTTTCCCGTTATCGTGCGCCCCCGGCCTCCCACACACCACTTTTCAAGTATAAGACTCATCCATTTGCAGAGCACCTTGCCAAGGAACTCGAAGTCCCACCACGCCAATGGCTCATTATGTTCACGCAGTAAAGACCCTCCAGTTTCATAGTCAATGGTTCACAAAGGAGCAGGGAGGCCAACTTCACATCCAGCTGCCTTCGACAGCCCCATGCTGATGGAGAAGGGACCCATTTTGCAGCTGGGTGAAGGTGACCTGCAGCAATGATGCTGCCTCTCCAGGACTCCCATTTCCACTGGCCCTGCTGAGCTGCTGACTCTGCCAGCACGGTGTGGAAATGCTGCTCCCAGGCACAAGTTAAGCATTACCCAGGAAGGGTGAGGCTAACCGCATAACCGGTTAACCTGTTACCTGTTCCCATCCCTACTGTGATGTCACTTACCCATCTCTGTATATGCCTTACTGCCCTAACCTTTTTTTTAGTCTTTAAAGTGCTTTTGCTGAGGCAGACTAACATGGTGACCCTCTGAGACCAGTCCATTCCTCGACGGTCAAGCAAGAGCAGTAGCCACGATCACTTCTTTTCCATCTGTGCCTCTCAAGGATTGGATGGCGCCAGCTGTCTGTGCCTTTGGCATGTTAAAACCGGATCATGGCAAAGAGTTGTACATGGGGGCAGGGGAAGGGAACACATTACAGGCAGGCAGGAGTGCCAGGCAGTACAGAGCATGTGGCTGGCCTGTTCATTAAGCTGGGGACTTGTGTATCTTTTTTTTCATCTGTAAAGCTCCATGTGATTGGGAACCTAACTGTACTACTGTAAAAACCACCCCTTCTACATATCTGTTACCATAGCAGCTGCAAACAGCAGAGGTGCGCAGACCAGCAACAGCTTGGCACTTGCTCTCTTCCTTGCTCTGACAGTGTATTTCTCATGTGCTGGAGGGCTGGATTAGCAGGATGATTTGGAAGTTTGGTGCATATTGCTCTATTAGAACTGTCTAGTGATGTATTAATTTTTTTAATTCCAACATACAGATGGCTAGAGGCTCCTGAAATAAATACTTTGTGCCTCATTTTAATGGGTCTTCCAGAAAGGCACAAACAAACAGACTAGATACAATTCTGTTAAGCTTTTGTGTGAGGGTCGAAGATTAGAATCAGGGCACTGTGAATCTCAATATTCTCCATTCCCCCGTGTAAAATCTGCAATTCCTATCAGTTACTGGAAATGCTGCAGTGATCAATAATAATAGTTTGCCTCTCGATATAGCCTTATGTCTGTAGATCACATAGGACAGTGTAAGCACCAGCACATTAAATCTCATGACACTCCTATGACAGAAATCAGCAACAACATTTTTAATTGCCAAGTCTCAGTTCTCCAAAAGCAAAGTCTGCACTCCCTTGTAAGAGAATGTTGTAGAAAAATGCACGGAGAGCACCTTGGCAGTCTTTAGAACATGAAAAGTCTCAGAGCGGGAGCTGTGTGAATTTGTATCTGCAAAAACAAGGAGGGAGTCCTGCGGCACCTTAGAGACAAACAGATGTATTAGGCATGAGCTTCCGTGGGTAAAACCCACCTCATTAGGGAACGCGAGTGGAAGTGACAGAAGCAGGGGGTCTATATAACGAAGAAGTTGCTTGTGTTAATGGTCTGGAGACCACATGCTGTAAATGACCCACTTCCACCTTGACTTGATTAGCTTTGTTAACACAAGCAACTTCTTCATTATATAGACCCCTGCTTCTGTCACTTCCACTCACGTTCATTAGACGAAGTGGGTTTTACCTAATAAATCCATTAGTCTCTAAGGTGCCACAGGGACTCCTCGTTGGTTTATTTTAGGAAATGAATAAATCTGTTCAGGACATGTGATTGGAGTATCTCCATCAAATGGGGTACGCAGGGTCTGCGTCTGAGGTGAAGCCAATCTCTAAGAAGGACAGCTGTTTTCTGAGAAACCTGCCATGGTGTAGAGCACAACACAACTGTGTAACAACTAAGCTGAAGTCTTCTTATTCAATCCTAGGAGAAGCATGACCTTTTCTTCAGACAAGGCATGTGGCAATCTGTGTCCTATTTCTGTCCCTGGGCACATCTAGACTTGCTTTCACTTTCAAAAGAAGATATGCAAATTTGGCTTTTTCGAAAGAGGTTCTTTTGAAAAAGAAAGCAGTCTAGACACGGTTCTTTCGAGGAAAAAACCCTTTTTCAAAAGAACCGTTCTTCCTTAAAAAATGAGGTTTACACGGTTCTTTCGAAAAAGGGTTTTGTTCTCGAAAGAACCGTGACTAGACTACTTTCTTTTTTGAAAGAACCTCTTTTGAAAAAGCAATCGGAAGAAGATATGCAAGTTTGCACCGAATTTGCATATCTTCTTTCGAAAGTGAAAGCAAGTCTAGATGTGCCCCCTTTCACACACTTCCCGTGGCACTGAGAGCACATCACTGGACTCCAAGGTGTCAAGCGGGGCATCACAAAACAGAGGCATTCCAAAGCAATAGCCACTTGTACAAACTGTAGGCCTTCACCTCACTGAACATCAGTTCCCCCGTACGATAAGGTAACAATGCTCTTCTATGTCGTAAGGGAAGCTAAGTTCATTATCATTTTCACAGGTTCCAAGGCCAGCAGGGACCATTATACTATCTGGTCTGATGACCTGTCAGAACACAGGATGCAAAACTTCCCCAAAGTAATTCCTATTCAAGCAGATCTTTCGTAAATAGCCATTGATGGAGATTCACGAAGACTCTTGATGAGCTGGACCAAGAGCTGGAAAAGTATTTTGAAATTCACAGGCAAAATGTGCCACAACACACATATTGTCACCGCATCATCACCACCACATTGTTTTGAGACTGTGATTTTTCCCCCCCTCCCAGAAACAAACAAATCATATTAACAACTGCGTGTTCAGGAGGCAGTAAATCTCTGCCTCTGCCTTTTGGCTGCGACAGACGGGTTCCTTGCTATCTACCCATGGTACGTGGCAATGAGCGTCCTCGAGTCCTTCAGGCAATAGGGTGAGTTGAGGACGCTCAACATATTGTAGAACCAGACCCTATGCTGCAGCCAAATGTTATGCCATGGAAGTCAACGGGAGGAGACAACACAGACACTCCCATACATGCTGACTTACTCCAGGCCTGACCTGCAGTCCTTGGGGGCACTACCAGCATTAGAACAAGAGGGAACAGCAGCAGCACCAACCTCCAAAGTTAGTCAAGAAACCAGAAATAACCTAGCTACACTAACAAACCATTCCCCTGCTGGACATCTGGTAGCTACCAACCATGCCCATGGGGAGCCCATGAGAAATAGTTCTGACAGCTGTCCATCCTGCTTGGCACAGCCCGTGGAGGAAAGAGAACTGTACTCAGGGGGCAGGCTCTTCACAACCCAAAATACTGCCTGGGGAGCACCCCAAACAGGGGTGGAGGAACAGAGAATAGATGGCTGGCATCTCTTATGGGCACAACAGTTTCTGTACTCTCCGGTGGAGCAGGCTGTTCTGGGAGGCCCGTCCTGTAGAGAACGGAATGACCATTGCGTTCCCACGGGGGCTGGGTCCCTCAGCAGGGCTGCACTCACAAAATGCCCTCTAGCCGTTCCCAGTTACGTTCGTTTCCTCAGTGCTGCCGCTGGCAAACGTCCTGAATCAGCACATGATGGCATGACCGCGTGGAGAAGTCCCACGACAGGATCCAGGGCAAGCTTGGCCCTTTGAAAACAGGGCTCTGCAATGAAGGAAAGGTAACAGTGCGGCCATACCACAGCTCTGCCTACAGTAGGCCAACAAACAGCTGTTCACACCTATCAACTCTTCCCCTGGAGTCTGGTTATCGTCCAACCCGCCCCAACCCCCCACAGCACATGGTGGTTGGAACGGAGAAGGCTCCCAGCGGCCCTGATATTCTGAGAAAAGAGGACAATATTGAACTTACCTTTCATGTTAAAAAAAAAAAAATCAACATGTCTCCGTATTTGCTTAACTTTACTGCTCTCCCTTCCCCGCCTTCTGACTAAACACACACAAGGTTAAAGTCCACAAGAAAGGCTACAATGAGCGTAGAAAAACCAGTGTGTTTCAAGTTTGGCAGTAAAACACAGGGAGGAAAACTCCTCATTAATATCGTCATGATCAAAAGCTTTCCTCGGAATTCCCTTCTTTCCATTGTCTCTGGTTCAATAGCCCCTTCCAATTCAGCCAGTCACTTAGGAACATGCTCATCACTAAGCATGCGCTTAAATGCTTTGCAGAATTGCTGCCTTAAGTGTGTATGACTTCAAGTGTCCAGACTGCCTCGCTGATTTCAATGGCGCAGGTCATAGCCTTAAAATGAAGCACGTACTAAAATTCCAGCACATGCTGGATCTGGGCCTTTATAGGGATAAAGAACCGAAAGGGAAACTCGAGAGAAATGAATCCAAGGAGTTTTCTGCCTTTTTTATATTTTTACGCAAAGCCATTTGCAATGTTAATGCCATAAAGTCAAAGACTTTTTTTAATGAAAATGTGACACAGCTTTTTCTACTTCTGCCTAACTCTCCCCAACCACTGGGATGGATGATATGTTAATTTTGTGGCACTGTTGCTCGAGGGAGAACAGTACAATCTCCCATGCTCCAGTGCACTCCATTTATAACGGACACGGTTTGGATTCAATCGTTTGTTATAGTCCTCAGAAAGTCATTTCTCCAAAGCAAACATTCTATGAAATACAATTTTCTCTAATTACACCAGACAAACTTCAATCCAAAATGGACTTTCTGAGCTTTTATGGGCATCTGCTGCTTCAGTGCTAGAAGAAAAGCTGGCAAGTGTAGAAACGGAATGGGGAGACCACAGAGATTTCATTTCCTACCGAATAACTTCCCACAAGCTGTTCAAACTTTCCATAGCTAGACCAATACTCTGAAGGGTTTGGAGATTTGCAGTGCAACACTTACAATAAGCACTGCTTCTGTTCTCACTGCCTAGGAGATCCCACAAACCCGCCCCAGATTTATGGTTTTCTCCCTTTCCAAAACAACCCCATGTTTCCAGCTACAAAATTCATTTAAATTAAACAGAGAAGAAGGGAACAGACTCACTTGGATGGGGTGGCCGTAATTTTCAATATCTACCACTAATCTGATCGCTCACAACCCATTTCACACATTGCTCTGTCTTGCTGAATCTCCCCATTGATCTGACAAGGTGTCATGGGGAGCAACGGTTTATTTAGTAGGTTTCCCTATACAGGGGTGCCCTGTATACATTGTGGTCGGGTTCTTGACGATGACGACAGATACTGACATGACATATACGGATTCATTTTTCCACATAAGAAATAATGGAGTAAGGGAGAGGGGGATGCATTCATGCTTACCAATTGCAATGCTCTCTTCATCTCAACAGTGTGCCTTTTTACAAGGACACGTTATCCAGTACACATTATACACACCGAACAGGAAATACAATCATGCAGAACCCTACCAACATTGTTCCAACACGCAGAACATTTTAATATAGTAACTACAGTGCAGTAATATAGCATAAAACAGTATTGGTGGTAGCTGGGCTTCCTTGGGCTGGCTTTTTGGTCACAGAAGTCTTTAAAAGAGGATTTTATTAGTGTTTGCTCTCCTGCATGGATCTCTGAGAAGTAAATCTCCCTGTAGCAAGCCACTGAATCGAGCACCCTGGAGAGTTTGGGAGATGGTCCACAAAAAGGATCTTTGCTCTGGATCATTTCCATCATCTCACCCAGCAATCCAAAGAAACGGGGGAGAGTCTTTGTTGTCAGACTCTTGGCTTCCTGCCTGACGTCGGCATCCCTGTCTTAGCTTTCCTCGGATATCTGATTTTGGTCCAGCTCAATCGGTTTCTCATTTGTCAGTTGCTCAAGACTCCTGTATATCCCCCCCCAACATCCTTCACCAACTTGACCATTTCTTGCTCAAGAACAGAATAAAACCCTAGAAAGCTGTCAACAGCATATGGCCATGCACAGCAGCTAACACAGCTCATGCATTGCAAAGTGACCTCTTCCCAGGACACATCAATGGTTTCCATGATGTTTTAAGATTTTGTAGTACTTCTACAACTATTTTACACTGGGCTCTCCTTCTCCTGCCTTCTCCGTAATCAGCATGGAGAAGACCTTCCGTAGGCAATAAGCCTTGAGCATGGCCAGTGGACACAAATACAATCATTTACTGTACAATAGGGGAATGTATTCCAATTCACATTGGTCCTGATCCATGCAAATGACAGATATGTGGATCAGTTGCAACATAAATTCCCCTATTCCCCTATTGATGAGTGGCAGCTATCCGAAGCAACAGATAAAGGGAAGATGTATCCAGGGGACCCCCTGTATCCACTTTGAGGACTTTCCCATTTTGCCTTCCCCATTCTAACTCAAGAACCCCATCTATGATGACCAGATCAATACCCGCCCTGCTGAGAAGGACAGAGAATCAACACAACTCTTCGGCTAGCCCAATCTGGTTTTGGTAAGCAACCTGGATCTGGGGGAGGCAACAAAGGCCCACAGATGCATCATTGTCTCACGAGGTTCTTTCGGATTGGCAGCATGCTGAGCAGCCCCTAAGCCTTCTTCAGATGTGTTTGGGGAAAGGCTGGCACATGATGGACACCACCAGCTCCAAACACAATACCTGCTGGAAGCCAACAATGACTTCAACAAGAAAGCCAGCCTAATTCCACCACAATCCCATCAACAGGTTGATGTGAAGAAATGCTATGAACAAATCCTCCCAGACAGCCCCAAAAAAGCAGCACTGGAAGACTGCACTTAAACACGAAGACATGCTGTGTCCAAAGGGCCAACTTTCCACATGCAACAATGATGCCTATTGTTAAGAGAGACCGTTCCGTTGGTATTTTAAAGTGTATATGCCCAATGCTGACCTATTTTATGTACAGCTAAAAAACCCCACATTAATTAGTCAAATATAAATGAAAACCACTTTTTTATAGACATGGCTTCTTCTTTCACTGGAAGAGAAAAGCAGAAGTGTGTTCCACACAACTAGAAGACACTCCCCCAAAACATAACATTACCTTTAACATTAAGTGCTACATAAATGGTGTCATGGTGTCAGTGACATACTTTGCCTATGTGGATAACACAACGCTGGTTCTGTTACTTCTTAATCAATAATCAACTGCATGTACTCATTCAGTGTGTGCAGTTATTAAGGGAAATACACTGCATGTGACTAACTGAATGGGAATCACACATTTTGAGTGCCAGAAAAATACCCTGAAATAATTAGCAGTTCACAAGTGCTTTCCACAGCCATGTTGGATTATGTTTTTGGACCCGGGTCCTGCAAATAAACTCCAGTAATCAACTCCATGTAGGCTGACATGCTCAGGACTGGCACTTAAAGCTTAGCTAAGACAGTACACATGGCTCCTCTCTTAGTAAGGTTTCCATAAAAGCATCAATCAAAGCATCTAGCATGGGATTTTAGCTTCTGTATCAATGGCCAGACTGCAAGTAATCAACAGGATATATTGATTAAATCAGCTTAACAACCTTCAGTATGTCTCCAGCACCAGAGAAAGCAAACAAACACAGGAGAAAAAGACTTGTGTGCCATTATAAATGCGTGAACATGCAGGCATTTTGGACCCAAAATCAAGGCACAGGAAGAGATCGTCACCTATGAACAGCCACAAATATTAGCCAGCCCGCGCCTCCTTTTATCCCGGCACACTATGGAATGTAAGCATTTCACAGCCTCCGACCATTGCGCCGTACCCAACCATTACACCATACCCGCGCACATAAGCTCCAAGTACCTGTATAATCTCATGCAAACACACAGGACGGCATAGCCACGTCCTAGATTAAATCAAACATCCAACAAGCAAAGATGCTCCAATGCCCTACCTTTGAGTCATAATCTTATAGGCATCTGGCAGATAACAGCGGATATTCTCCATCTGAGCAGGATCAGAGTCACAGATTTTATCATCCGTCCTGCCGTAGTTGGCGCTTTCAATCATGATGACATCTGTTCCCGGGCAGCGAAGTTCGATTGGATAGCTCTCGCAGGACAGTTCCCGCCGGACCACCGCCATAGGAACTGGGGCACGACTGAAAGCTAGAGAGGGTACAAAAAATGCATTTATCTTTAGCATGGAGAAGAGGAGTAAAAGCAGGAACACGGTTATTTGTATTGTTTGGGTATAGTGCATTAAGACCCTTTCTAAGAGTTTGGCACTGGGCAACACTTCCCTTCAACTACTCTCGCCGTATGGACAGGGAGGAGACCTTGGTGTTACCCCTGAACTTATCCCTTACCGGCTGGGTGATCACGGACAAGTAATTTCATCCCTCTGTACCTCAGTTTCCCCACCTGTTAAAGAGGGATCACGACACTGACCTCCTTTGTAAGTGCTTTGAAGCCTGCTGACAGGAAAGTGCTCCAATGGAACTAGATGGTATGGTATCTCCTCCGGTATTACACCAGCGAGAGAGAACAGGCGCACCAGGCCCCTAGGCAAGGTGAGGCAGGAGGATGCACAGTCCCAGGAGGGGCTGGGCTTCGGGGAGAAGGGGCAGGACTGGAGGGCAAGAGGCATGCCACACCAGCCTCCCCCCAAAGCCCTCAGTGCCGCCCAGACCACGATGCACCTTCCCCCAACCCCTTACAATCACCCCAAACATGCTGTGTGGCACTCCTGCGGTGGTTTAAGGGGCCCGGGAATTTGGGCACTGCTGCATCCACAGTAGCAGCGGCAGCAGCTGGGAGTCCTGGGAACAATCGCCAGGCTCTAAGACAACCGCCCTCTCTTTGCCCCGCAATACCTCATGGGTGGGCCTGCATGGGGTGGTTTAGTTATCACACAAATAGCCTTCACAATTTACAGGAACTTTAAACTTCAAACGATCATATTGCTGTGTTTAGTCACCAGCTGCCACATCTCTTCATTGCTCTTGCTTAAGTGGGGAAACTTTTGAGTGAGAACATGTGGCTTTGCCAGTGTCCGCGGGGTTGGTCCTGCTTTGGGCAGGGGGCTGGACTCCATGATCTCTGGAGGTCTCCTCCAGCCCTAGGATTGTATGATAACAGTTCCCTAATGACTGCAACAATTCTCCCTGTAGCTTCAGTGGAAGCAGTGTTAGGCCACCAGGCAGTGCTTTTCAAACTCCCACTCAAACAGCCCTCAGAACCAGCTTGTGAACTGCGTTTGTGCCCACCTGAATTTTGAACGAGCCCTACAAATGCTCCTAGAAACATGAATATTTTGACTAGATATGGACAGCTATGAAATGTACAGGAATGCAATTGGTAGTATACGTCATCTTTGACCCTGCTATATTAGGGTATAAAACAAAGCCTATGTTTTATGTCACATTGAATTCCTCTTGTGTTCTTGATCCAAGTTTCTCCCAGATGATCAGCAAAAGCCATGTCCTCCAGTTTTATCAATAAGAAAAGGGTTCTCCAATCCAGCGAGGGAAAATATATTTTCTCCATGTCCTCACTCCTGTGTCAGCATGACCAACTGGCATGTACCAGCCCAGGATATTATTTCTGTGTAGTGCTCAGTCATTGCACAAAGCCTTGTCATTAATTTGTACTTTGGCTCCAGTGAATATATCAGCATTTCGACGTCGGTAAGGGTTACCATACAATCCGAGGTCTGCTGTTGAAACCCAGCTGTGGACTAATCCTTGTGAACTCCTGAACAAGGGCTGTGCGCTCTTTCTGTAATTCCCCCATTTAGTGTTGGTTCATGTTGCAGCTCATAAAATAAAGGTACAGGTTGAACCTCTCTAGTTGGGCACCCTCTGGACCTGACCGGTGCCAAACCAGAGAATTTGCCGGACCTGAGGCGATCAATATTGTCTAGCAGCATTACCAACAATGCCACTTCTTAGTAGGCTCTTGGAGGACATTTAGGGGTAAATTAGAGCTAAATAACAGCACAGAACACAGAGCTAGGACTCGTGGCTGTAAACAAACTTTACACGACCACAGAAAACTTGGCCTCACCCATGATAAGTGGACATCCGCTAACTCAAATCATGCCGGACCAGAGAGTGCTGGATTAGAGAGGTTCAACCTGTATTCTAGTTTTACACAAGGAACCTTCTGTCCTGGAGATCAGAATTCTATTGCTCCGTTCTACTCACAGCTGCCAACTATACACGACTGTCCTGTAGTCTCCAGGAATTAAAAGTTATTTTTGGAGTAAAGATTCTGTCATATGATGAAATCTTCAGGGACACATCTGAGCAAAACTGGCAACTCTAGTCACCGGAGAGTTCAACTGCTTACTGAAGCTCTGTTGTGGCATAAACAGTCTGCTATTACAGCTAGAAGAAACACAGACAAATAGGCACAAACCCATGAAGCTTGACACTGAAACATTACTCTGGCTTTTGCATTAAGATTCAACCATAAGAGGGCTGGGGGATGGGAACCATGTTTGTTCAACTGTGAATGTGTTGGAACATCAGTGCCTGCGAAGCCAGGTGAATGCCGTGTCACACGCACACAAACTTGCAACTCTGTTTTCAAGTGTGTTAGGAAGGGTTTGCACAGGTCCAAATGCAAAGGTATGAGGTCTGAAAATTCATCCTGCTTTGTGGGATGCTGGGATAAGTGGAGACAGGGGAACTATCTTTTTTGGCACATCTTTTTGCACTTTCAAAAGCAGCCAGTTTGCAGGGAAGAGCTGTGAGAGTTCTCTCAGAAGCAGTTTTTCTACCTGTTACTGATTTGTTGAGCAGACTGACAGCTTTGAGCTGAGAGATGGAGCTGACTTCATTCCCTCCAATTGCCAAGTCCTCAGAGAACTCTTATTAGATGCCAGAGAGTGGCAAGATGAAAAGTCCAACCAACGTCTGCTGTTTTTGGCTGGGTTTGGGAGCTTTGTTGGCTGGCTCCTCTGGCAATCTGGATGTTCTCTTCTTAGGGCAGACAGGACCCATCTGTGTTTTATACACAACAAAGAGGAAATTTACAATGAGGAGGGACTTCTCAGCCACTGTTTGTCCAACTTTGGGGGGTCTTTGGCACATACATGGACCTCAGCAATTTGAGAGACACGGCCTAGGTTATTGGGGGGGGGAGGGGGTTATACCCCTGTAGCCACCTCACTATTCTAGATCTGCCAACATAGATTTCTGCTTTTTCATTTCTAGACTTGATCTGTGATGTTGGGTTCTTTTATTTATTTAAACAAATCCACGTTGGCAAACGACATTGGTTTTCAAAAACGAAGCTACTAGAGAACACCAAATTTAAACACAAATTAACCATTCAGAAACCTGACACATTTGGTGGGTGGCAAACATAAGCATATGTTGTTGAACCTTCCTCACATCACCATGGGTGTAAACTGAAGACAGGGCATTATTACAATTCAGATGCTTTTGTTAGAATATATGTTTAATGGAGGAATTTCCATCCCACCCTGTTTTTCTAACGTGACGTTGACTCCACACACCCCAACGGTTCGGTGTTTGGGTGTCACGAGGCAGAATTTGGTTTTGCAAGTACTGTGACTGTACAGAGGATTAATAAAAGCAGCGTGCATGTTTTTTCATTTGGTGCAAGACTACCTGTCTGTTTCTTACCTCTACTGTACGATACACGAGGAAGATGGAGTCCGATGGCACTGATCTGTTGAGCAGGTAGCCCCCAAAAATATACAGCTTCCAAAGCAACTTTTACAGTCTACTTCCCATTCAGGGAAAACAGAGCGCACGCTGCCCTAGCGCATGTTGCGCCAGACTTGAACACAACCAGACATTATTTTACATGTATTCTGACAGAGGCTACTCAAACAATAGCTTCCCAGGGCCATGAGGGCTGGTCATCCAAAAGACAACCGTGGTACAGACACACCTCATGTGCTGGTGACAACAGGTAGGTTCTAGGTCTAGCATGAGGAAATGCCTAAGGCACCATGGATAACTTTTCTTTCCAATTGAGAAAAGGAATACAGAAGTAGTACATATACCATAGTGTAATAAGCACAGGCTGCTGTCTATGTTTTATGGAAGTCACTGCGGACTGCCAGATCAGACCTCCTCCGAATATTAGCGTAGCCCATGTCACGTTCATTTTTCATGCTGGCGACAGCACATATTTCAAGCGTTTGATATTTTGAGGTCCTTTCAAGCACATCTAATAGTATTATTTCCCATTGTAGTCCTGCATAATAACCTCACAGAAGCAATTTTGATTGATTTCCCCTCGCATTGCAAAGATTTCTGCTATGAAATCACATATGACCAAGTCCAAACATGAAGTCTGTTTTATAGAAATGCTTATTTTTTTCTGAAAAAAAGCTGCTTATCAATATTAGAGACTCCTTCAATATCACTTTCAAATACACTTTCATCGTGCAAAATACAGGTATTAGAAGCTAGCATCAGCAAGCAAGCAATTTTAAAACAATGCCCCCCCCATTCCCTTCTCCAGCAGGGAGCCTCTTCCCACCCTTACGATCTGCCCCCCACACACAGATCCGTACTGGGGCTCTTCATCCCGATGGTCCATTAGTGGGGCAGACACCCCGGGGCACACACTTCCAAGGCAGGAATGACGCAGAATCGACAGGACCCCTGCACGTTGGGAGAACTTCTGGGGACACTGAGGTGCTTCCTGCCACACTGATTTTCACCTCAGCTCAGTGCTCAATCGCACCGATTGAAATCAAGCACCTTATTCAGGTGTTCAGATCACGTGTCTTATTTGGGAGCCTAAATGCAAGTGCCGGCGTGATGGGTCAGGCCCCCCGGGGAGTGTTTCCTGATGTGCTGAGTCTGCTTTCCCTGGCTGCCTAGACACTCTGTTGTCCTGTTCCGTTGAGCCCAGATCTCCAGGCTGCTTCCCACAAGACACCAGGTCAGGGCCACACCCCAAAGGCCGCAGACAGATTGGCTGAGGCCCTGGAGGTTTTTCGCCTTCCTCTGTAACATGGGGCACAGATCCCTTACTGGAGGATTCTCTGCATCTTGGGGTCCTTAAACCATTTGAGGGCTTCAATATCTGAGATACAGGTAAGAGGATTATTCTAGGAGAGGGTGGGTGAGATTCTGTGGCCTGCATTGTGCAGGGGGGTCAGACTAGATGATCATAATGGTCCCTTCTGATCTTAAAGTCTATGAGTCTATTAGACACACACTGAAAGAAGAGACGTGTGAGACCCCTTCTCAGTACTCAAGAACACAGCCCCTCTGGGAGCTGAACCGTAGATGAATCCGTCTCTCACCGCACAGCGATCTGTCCAATGTACGCTCATGAAAGTCACCCTCCTTCTCAATGTAAAGAGAGGTGCACAGGCTCCTTGCCGCGCCCCAGGTAACAATTACCATTGGGTTTATCAATACACAGAAGTATAAGACATGCTTAATAAACAAAAGTACAAAAGGTAGGGTCTAAGTGGCCATAAGAGACAGCACACAGAACAATGTAGGTTACTAAGCAAACTAAAACAGAACACACAGACTAAGCTTAATACACTAAGGCCAGGTCTACCCTAGGGGATAAATTTGAATTAAGATACACAACTCCAGCTACGTTAATTATATAGCTGGAGTGGAAGTATCTTAAATTGCACTTTGGCGCCATCCACTCAACGGGAGGTCGAGGGGAATACACTCTCCCTTCAATTTCCCTGACTCCTCATAGGAGCAGGAATACCGGCATCGACAGGAATGCCCTCTCAGTTCCAGTTAGCTTGTCTTCACTAGATCCACTAATTAGAACCCCGAAAGATCTACTGCGGCAGCTTCAATCTTCTCTGTAGTGCAGACGTGGTCTAAGGGAATTGGTTACACATTCGTTTTCACCCTTGATGTGGTTCTAACAACCTCTGCACAGACAAGATGCCTTTTAGTCATTTAGTCTGGGTTCAGTCCTACCCTCTCTTCAGCCTGAGATGTTTCCAACAGTCATCTTGAGTGAGGTAGCCAGGGAAAACTAATAACCAAAATTACCTCACTCCCCACCCTTAAATAGGCTTTGCAAAAGGGAGAAATCCTTTCTGTTCAGTCTAAACTTTCCCTCTGCTCTTGTGGAAAAACAAAGCACCCAAGATGGATTCCAGCATCAGGTGACATGGCCACATGTCTTGGTAGGACCCACCAAAGCCCTTCCTTCCAAGCTTACAGGAGATACAAGTCTATTCGTAGATCATTGTCCTGAGTATTAGGCCATTAAGTTCTTTGAGTACTACTAATAGCCCTCACTTAGCATGACTACCTTAGTAACACAGGTTTATACTTCATATTTCTATCTTCATATACAGGAAGGATACATGCACACTAATAGGATAACCAAGTCCAGCAGATTTGAAACCTTCCAATGATATGCCACATGAATTATTTTGCATAAACTATGTTTCAGCCACGCAACATTCATAGCAAAAGCACATTTTCATACGGAGTACTACATCACAGAGGGAATCACTAATTTTTTTCAAGTCTTAATCTAAAAGCTATGAGGTGCAACAATCAAGACACTAGTGTCTCAATGCTACAGCTGCCATATTGCCCTTCCTTTGATTGAGCTGTTCCCTTGCTTTTTAGGTAGCGCACAGCAAGAACAGCTGTATGGCATTTTACTCAAAACTGCTCCAGAGAGACGCGGGGACAATTGTGCTTTTGTAACTGCATCTGTGAGAATGTAGGATGGAACCTCATCCTGCTGAAATTACACAGGGCAAAGCAGTAACAGAGGATGAGGTAGTGCCAGGTAATGACAGGCTATATCTAGGCAATTCAGAATTCCTTCTTCTGTCTTAATTTCTAGAGTTGGAAAATTAAACACGTCATCAAAATCTCTTGCTTTCCTCCTTACCCCCCTTCACTTTTGACCCCAAAACATAATTGCCTCTTGTCATGCCTGCAGGGCATCAGCTTGTACTTATTACTGCTACTCTTAATCAAATGCTAAAATATCCTTTAAATTACATGCACTCTTGGTCGCTACAGACTTGTTGAACTTCATTACAGTCAGAAGCATGATGGGAGCAGATGTACTTTTAAATAAATTGTGGGCTCCATGTTTTTAATTAGAATTCCCTTGAAAAACATTGTAGGCTAGATTTTCAGAGTGTGTTTTAAGTGCACACGTTGGAACAATGGTGCAGAAAAATGCATGTGCAAAAATAATTATTTTCAGTAGTTCTATGCAGGTAAAAACGTGGGAACTGCCCAGTTAAATGCCTTAAAGGTCCCACATTCAAGTGCAGTGCATCCTTTTCCTCCTACAAATTCAGAGAGACGTTTTTGTGTTTGCAATGTCTCATTACCCAACATTCCCATAGTAGGCCTTGAATTAGAAAAAAAATCCTATTCAAGAAGACTGTGTAAGTGTGTGCTTAACTTTAAGTCACTGAAGCCATTGGGCCTTAAGCACATACTTAAAGTTAAGTGCAGGCTTAAGTGCTTTACTAAATTGAGACCCTGTGTAGAATACTTGCCACTATTTAAAACAAAGTTATTATTAGTGACCTCATTTGCAGGATGTAAACATACCTCTAAATGCTTCTTTCCCCCTTCTGGCCTTTGTCCTCAAGAAGAATGTCAGTGGAAAGTGAAAATTCTTTTAAAGACTATTACTGGAAATGTTTATTTAAGGATTCACTCTTTCCCAAATCCCCTTTAATTACTCATACATATTAATTCTGATCTGCCAAACCCCTCTCTCTGAAATGCATGTTACTTCACAGTGGCTGAAAAACTAACTCATAACTGGAATATGAGGACAGAAATATCTCCCTCTCTCTCTAACCACTACATAGACAGAACATATATACAACAATTCGGAATTGCGTTGCCTTTTCTGCTTATGTTTCTGCTGTGGAGTCAGACGGGAAAACCCAACTTGCACAAGGCTGGGAAAAGATAAAGATTTACCCTGGAGACAGCAGCTGATACTGGTCAACCTCTGCCATACCTGCCAGCAGTATCATTATCAGGATCCTGGGCAATGTGGGATTTCTGTAGAAAAGCCGTGATTCACCGCAGCGTTAGTCTAATTTAACACTGATAGGGTTGCACTGATGGAGCTGCTCTGGCCTAAAACCAGAGTAGCAGAGTCGTAAATCAGGCCCTCTGCATTCATCTTTAACTCTAGTAGCTTGAGAGATAGCGGCTGATAGAAGCAGGTAGATATTCAAGCGAGAGTCTGCAATGAGATAGCGATCGGGATGATGTATTCCTAAGCCTGCTGTCCCCAGCAGCCAGGAGGGCTAGAAATGAAGGCTGGATACCACTGGGAAGCAGTGCATAGAGGGGAGGTTGGACGGTCTTGTGGTAAAGGCACTTGATTTCAGCATTGCCAGTAAGTCAGGCCCCTACAAAAATAATGCGTTTGGCTTTAAAATCAGAAGATTAGAAAACCACAAAGGTTTTAGTAGCTATCTGAATTCTGAACCTCTTTGTTTCACTCAGGTGATGCTTTCAGGCTTTTAAGGGTTAGATTTTTTTTTTTAATTAACACTGAGATTGTAATCTAATCACTTGCCTCCAAGAGCTGGTGATTTAAGTAACGCACCTAACAGCAGAAAATGTAGGACAAAAATCACAGGATTTGGCAAGGAGATCTAGGTTCATTCTAGCTCAGGTTTCCTGGACATTCTTGGACAAGTCAATGCATAGCTCTGTGCCTCGGTTCCCTTTCTGTAAACTGGAGATAATAATAATTCTTTTTTCCTCTCCTTTGCCTGCCTTGCATCTTTAGGTCCTGTCCCAGGAAAGCTCTTAAGCGCATGCTTTAAGTCCACCCCTGTGCAGAAAATTACTTCAGTGGGACATAAGCAGGAGAATAAAGGTAAATGTGCTCAGAGCTTCCCGCAATTAGGGCCCTTCAGTTGTAACTTCTTCCAACAGTGAGTATATAAAGCACCTGGCCCCAGGGGGCCCCGATCTTGGTTAGATCTCATAGACTCATAGACTTTAAAGTCAGAAGGGACCATTATGATCATCTAGTCTGACCCCCTGCACAATGCAGGCCACAGAATCTCACCCACCCTCTCCTAGAATAATCCTCTCACCTATATCTCAGATATTGAAGCCTTCAGATAGTTCGGAAGACCCCAAGATGCAGAGAATCCTCCAGCTGTGATCTGTACCCCATGCTACAGAGGAAGGCGAAAAACCTCCAGGGCCTCTGCCAATCTACCCTGGAGGAAAATTCCTTCCCGACCCCAAATATGGCGATCAGCTAAACCCTGAGCATGTGGGCAAGACTCACCAGCCAGACACCCAGAAAGTTCTCTATAGTAACTCCTATCATCCCTCCATTGACCTATTTACCACTGATAATGAATGGTCAATTAGTTACCAAGATCATGTTATCTCATCAAACCATCCCCTTCATAAACCCATCTAGTTTAATCTTGAAGCCAGATAGATCTTTTGCCCCCACTACTTCCTTGGAAGGCCGTTCCAGAACCTCACTCCTCTAATGGTTAGAAACCTTCGTCTAATCTCAAGTCTAAACTTCCTTCTAGCCAGCTTATATCCATTTGTTCTTGTGTCCACATTGGTATTAAGCTTAAATAATTCCTCTCCTCTCCTGGTATTTATCCCTCTAATATATTTAAAGAGTGCAATCATGTCCCCCTCAGCCTTCTTTTGGTTAAGGTAAACAAGCCAAGCTCCTTGAGTCTCCTTTCATAAGACAGGTTTTCCATTCCTCGGATCATCCTAGTGGCCCTTCTTTGTACCTGTTCTAGTTTGAATTCATCCTTCTTAAACATGGGAGACCAGAACTGCACACAGTATTCCAAATGGGGTCTCACCAATGCCTTATATAATGGCACTAACACCTCCTTATCCCTACTAGAAATATCCCAAGACCGTATTAGCCTTTTTCACGGCCATGTCACAATGGCGGCTCATAGTCATCCTATAATCAACCAGGACTCCGAGGTCCTTCTCCTCCTCCGTTACTTCCAACTGATGTGTCCCCAGCTTATAACTAAAATTCTTGTTATTAATCCCTAAATGCATAACCTTACACTTCTCTCTATTAAATTTCATCCTATTGCTATCACTCCAATTTACAAGGTCATCCAGATCTTCCTGTATAATATCCCGATCCTTTTCTGAATTGGCAATACCTCCCAACTTTGTGTCATCCATAAATTTTATCAGGACACTTCCACTTTTGGTGCCAAGGTCAGCAATAAAAGATTAAATAAAATTGGCCCCAAAACTGATCCCTGAGGAACTCCGCTAGTAACCTTCCTCCAACCTGACAGTTCACCTTTCAATATGACCCGCTGTAGTCTCCCCTTTAACCAGTTGCTTATCCACCTCTCAACTTTCATATTAATCCCTATTTTTCCAATTTAACCAATAATTCCCCATGTGGTACTGTATCAAATGCCTTACTAAAGTCGAGGTAGATTAGATCGACTGCATTTCCTTTATCTAAAAATCTGTTACTTTCTCAAAAAGGAGATCAGGTTGGTTTGGCACGATCTACCTTTTGTAAAACCATGTTGTAATTTGTCCCAATTGCCATTAGCCTCAATGTCTCTAACTACTTTCTCCTTCAAAATTTTTCCAAGATCTTGCATACTACAGATGTCAAACTAACAGGCCTGTAGTTACCGGGTCGCTTTTTCCCTTTCTTAAAAATAGGAACTATATTAGCAATTCTCCAGTCAAATGGTACAACCCCTGAGTTTAGAGATTTATTAAAAATTTTTGCTAATGGACTTGCAATTTCATGTGCCAGTTCCTTTAATATTCTTGGATGAAGATTATCTGGGCCCCGATTTACTCCCATTAAGCTGTTCAAGTTTGGCTTTTACCTCGGATATGGTAATATCTACCTCCATATCCTTAGTCCCATTTGTTATGTTACCATTATCCTAAGCTCTTCATTAGCCTCATTAAAGACTGAAGCAAAGTATTTGTTTAGATATTGGGCCATTCCTAGATTATCCTTAACCTCCACTCCATCCTTAGTAATTAGCGGTCCTACTTCTTCTTTTTTGTTTTTCCTATTTATATGGCTATAAAACCTTTTACTATTGGTTTTAATTCCCTTTGCAAGGTCCAACTCTACCTGACTTTTAGCCTCTCTCACTTTGTCCCTACATGCTCTAACCTCAATAAGGTAGCTTTCTTTACTGATCCCTCCGTCTTCCACTCCTTATATGCTTTCTGCTTTTTCTTAATCACCTCTCTGAGATGCTTGCTCATCCAGCTTGGTCTAACACACCTGCCTATAATTTTTTTCCCTTTTCTTGGGATACAGGCTTCTGACAGCTTCTGCAACTTTAACTTAAAATAATCCCAGGCCTCCTCCACCTCAAGATCCATAATTTCTTTAGTCCAATCAACTTCCCTAACTAATTTCCTTAATTTATTAAAGTTAGCCCTTTTGAAATCAAAAACCCTAGTCTCAGATTTATTTTTGTTTATCTTTCCATTTAATTTGAACTGTATTAGCTCATGATCACTCGAGCCAAGATTGTCCCCTACAACCATTTCATCTATGAGGTCCTCGCTACTCACCAAAACCAAATCTAAAATAGCATCCCCCCTTGTTGGTTCAGCAACTACTTGATGAAGGAATTCATCAGCTATCACATCTAGGAAAATCTGAGCCCTATTATTATTACTAGCACTTGTTCTCCAGTCTATTGCCAGCTCCCTGCCGCTCCTCCGCCTTCCCCCACCGCCTGCCCTGTGCGGGCAGCACTCTCACAGGACAGCAGCAGGACAGGCCCAAGAGGGGAAGGAGGATGAGAGGAGGAGTAAGTATGGGAGGGGGAAGTACAGCAATACCCTGGGGAGCCAGAAAAGAAAGAGAAGATGGGGCATGGCGTTCAGAGGGCCATCACGGAGAGGGGAGGTAAGTTCATCGGGTTAAACAGGGGGCTTGGCCAGCCAGAGGGCTGCAGGATGCTGTCACTCTGGGTCTCGTGGGAGGTATTTCCTGCGGTGCGGACTCTCTAGAGAGCTCCCCGGTTGTGCCTCCTGATGGCACTGTGGGAACATCACCTGTCCTCTACAGGCCTGGGCTCTAGTCCCTGGATCCTTCCACTCAGGAGACCTGGGTGTAATCCTGAGCTGGAACACTACTCGCTGCGTGACCCTGTGTGTCACAAACTCCCTGGGCCTCAGTTCCCCATCCATAAAGCACTGACGCCACCTTCGAATATCTAGACCAGTGTTTCCCAATTTTATTTGGCCACGGGACCCTTTTAAACTCAACAAAATTTTGCAGCACCCCTAACAACAGTCTTATCTATGGAACTGAAAAAGGAGACCACAAATAAGTAAGGCTAATAATAAACAAATGCTGAACACGGTCATGATATGTATATTAATCTATCAGTCAATTTATATCGATCACGATTAAATTTTTAAATACAAGAAATCACGCGACTATACTGAAGTCAAGTATGAGCGCACTGCCTGCGCACTCCCGTACAAGCAACTATTTGACAGCTGAAGCTTCGACTTTGTCCGACGCGGCGCTAGTATATTTGAATTCAGTCACCCACGTGGTCCACGGTCCGTGAGAGTGAGTATGGGGATTTACGGTGGTGACATCATCGTCCCCACTCTCTGGCTAAGCTGGCATTACACAGGGACACTTATCCTGGCAAACACACATGAAAATTGTTTTCAATAAAAATTATCAATTCTTAAATTTTTTTTAATCATAAAATGTGATTGTGATGGAATTTTCTCACGGAACCCTTATTTTCACTTCGCGGAACCCCGGGAAACACTGCTCTAGACTGTAAACTCATTGCAGCAGGGACTGCCTCTTTGCATGTGTCCTAGGAGGCCTACCAGACACGGGCCCTGCCCTTTGCTAGGACTTCCAGGCACTACTCTAACATGAACAGCTGTAATGTGCCCATGGCGAACTGACTTGGCCCTAACTCTGGAAGATCTGGATAGACCTACAACTGCCTCTTCAAAAGGTAACACGCCTTTGGCTTTAACGTGGCTGCATCACCTTGAAGCGTCAAATGTCATGTGACAAATGCATGTGGTGAAGCGAGTGGAATTCCAGCAGTAACAAAATACACCCACAATGTAAAGGTCTCTACTGGAGCTTTTCATAGGAGTCAATACTAGAGGTTTGGTTTGGGGTTTTTTGTGCTTAGATAACTTTTCTATAGCATCACAGTAATCATGATCATAAAGGCATTTATACAGAGACTGGCACACAGGGTTTAAATGGAAAACAATGAGCTTTGAAAGAGGAAAAAAAAGCTTCTTTGGAAGCCCCAATTATATTTTATTGAATAATATAATATTCTCTTGATCGTTGAGATTTCTATAGAATTATTTCAAGTTTACAATGATGAACCAAATTCTGAGTTTTGTTAAACCAGTGCAATTCTGGAGTTAACTGCACTGATGTTGATGGAGATTTTGTACATACGTTGGTGCGACGGAGACGAGGATTTGGAACGGACATTGAAATCTGGCTTGCTAGGTGGGTGCACAGAGCCAATTTAAAGGTTCTGAGCTGGAAGGATGTTAAGGATCCAATTCTCCTCTCACACCAGTGTGAACAAGGAGCAGCCCCAATGAAATCAGTGGAGTTATACTGGTGCAGAAATGGTGCAAGTGCAAGGAGAATAGGATCCTACAGTGATCTGTGTTAGAATAAGTCTATGATAGGAAATACAGTAAAACTCCAATAGTCCGGCATCCAATAGTCCGGCACTCCTGATAGTCCGGCATCAAAATGGCAAGAGCCTAGTGAGTGAGCTTCGGCCAAAAATGAGTCACAAGGTAACAGCAGCAGCAGTTGAACTGAGCAAAAAGGGTAAAAAAGGCTTAAAAAAACTAAAGCATTACGGTATACTGTATACAGTATGTACAATAAAAAGGGTTAAGAACACTTTATATACAGTATATAATGTATACAGTATATATATAACCTGCTTATAGTACCTCCTGATAGTCCGGCATATCTGATAATCCGGCACCACCTAAATCCCATAGGTTCCAGATTATCGGAAGTCTACTGTAGTACAATGCAGCAGAGCCAGGTCAGAATCTTCCCTCATTATGGTGCAAATCAGGAGGAGCAAGTCCAATTAAATCAACACAGCCACAAAGGAATAGAAAACGCTGTAAACAGATCAGCTGACTGCACCTGGAGTTTACTGAAGTATAAAATGACCCAAAATAATGGATTCCTAAATTCTTTTCAAAGTTAAAGTTTAATCTGGATATGTGGTCCTTTGGGAGGCCCCTGAAGGGGAACTTTAAAGTGCCTGTAAAAATATTTGCATTATTAAAGAAGTGATGAATGGGGAGATAAGGATTGCTTTGTACTCTTTATGGACTTGTTTACTGTTGCATTAAATCTATTTTAAACCACCAGTGCCCAGAATGGAGAGCTGTACGAAACTTGAACAATTGTCCAGAGACAGAAGAAAAAGAAGAATCCAGCCACACACATCAGATGCTTGCTGTACTTCCAAAACCCTTAATGGTATGTGGGGGCCCAAACCAAAAACTCCACTCGCGGGAGTCAGGAGCACAAGATTTAGTCATTATTTCATTTTACTGAAAATTACCCAGATGTTGAAACCCAGCCATATTCAGTTAATCGTATGGCTGAACTGTAGATCATTAAAATAACAAATGATTTTCTTTTTGGTGCTTTAGACATCACAGTTTCTCTGAGTCTCTGCCATAAATAACTAGAGAGATTTTTTTTCCATTTTGCTACATGTAACTGTGTGAACCTTTAATTAAGAAACCTGAAAGTGGTTGAGATTCGCCTGGCTTAGAGGAGATCTCAGAGACAAAACACAAAGATCTAAATGCCCAACAGGTCCCAGAGATCTGGGATGCCAACTCGAGGCCCTTAAAGGCACCTGATTTTCTGAAGTTGGGTGCTTATCAGTAGATCCTTCCGTCTCTATGCAGGGAGGTGATGCCTGAACTTGCTAACTAGCCTCCACAGTCCTAATCTGCTACTCTGCTGTCAGACACTCAGAAGTAGGTAAATAAACAGTGTCCCTACACAAAATTGACTTGACAATGCCAAGGCACTGCTAGTCATCCTGTGATCTGGTTTAGGCTATCCACCCCAGCCAAATTCCTGGAGGAACCAAAGCCAATGGCAAAACTCCCACTAACTTCAGTGGGATCGGGATTTCATCCCAAACGTTTAACTAGGAAGGAGCAAAGAGAGACCAACAATTTGTGAATCTGGCAAAAGAAAATGTCTCCATTTCCACCAACGGGACTAATGCGGATTGGGGGGAAAAGGGGGAGTTAAACCCTAGGCTAAACTGACAATGTCACACGTTTGCCCTAGGTTAGAAATAAAATCTCCACCAGCACAGAAACAGCAGACAGATCTTTATGGAAATGACAGTCCTCTGCTTGCAGACATCACCCACCTTAGTAGAACATGGTAAAGACTTCGAGGGGAAGATGCACCATGGTTCGCTTATCAGGAAACGGCTGGATTCTCCCCTCCCTTTTTCGTGTTTCAATTTGAATTTATTTCCCACCCTGCTCTGTCTGGATGAAATCCTTTCCCTGGTTTGCAGTTCAGTAACCCGACCCAGGATAGGCACAGAAAAACCAGCCGTTAGATGAGGCCTGGCAGCAGAAAGCAGGGGGAGGATCATTCTGACCAGTGGACTTCAGAAAAGAGACTCTTCACAGAGAAGCGTCCCACTGGGGATGGGTGAGCAGTTCCACACGCGGTAAGAATGTTTCCAAACTTCATGTCTTCACTGATGCCTAGTATCCTCACCGGCTCAACTCCGGCAGATTGCAAACAAGGATGCAAACATGATGGCATTTGTGCAGCATGGTCTTGTCACAATGCACCCCCAAAATCCCATATCTCCATTGGCTCTTGCTAGTTATTTTCAACTTCAGGAGCATAGATTGTACCGGGCAGGTGTGACCCCATCTCAGTGCAATGTCATTACGGCTGGCTGTCATGTCAAAAAAGTGGGAAAAGGCATAGTGTCTTCATCATGATAGGAACCCCCAGCCACCCCAAAAGCCATAATTTGAGTTTAAAATCAACAGGAAACATCACAACTTGCAATATTTTCATTTTTTGTGTGACAAGAGCTGTGCATAGAAGCTTACAAGAATATACAAAGATCAACAACAACATCAAGAGCCAGATGGGGAGGCGAATCAGGGAAGGGTCTTGCTCAACACAAGACTAATGGGGTAAAAAGAACATAACGTTTGATAAAACTCCCTACAATCATCAGCATGTATTTATATTAATGTAGCAAAGTAGAATCCCAACCGTGGGCCAGAGCCCCATTGTGCTGGGATTTGTACACACACACACACACACACACACACACACACACACACACACACCTGCAACTGACAATATAAGAACAAGAACACAAAGAGACAAGAGAGAGCACGAGGAAACGAGATAGTGAAGGCCAGCGAGACTGACCGGAGGTGTTCTCTGAACTATGGATGATTTACGGAGGTGTATAAAGAAATGACTCCGTCAGGGAAAATCTACACATATGAGGATCCATCTTGAGTTAGCCAGTCAGTCTGCTGACTGCTGATAAGCTGAGATATCAGCATTCAAGTCACGTCTATACTTCCACGTTGGAGATCAATTTTCTGGCATTAGATTCAGTGGGTCTAGTTAAAACATTAACTTCAGATCCAGCTTAACAGTTAGATCACAAACCAGAGACACTTTGGATTGAAGCCCCAACATAAAACTTCAGATTCTGCTTTTTAGGTCCCAGTTCAGCAAGGTATGTGAGCATGTATCTACAAATGTCAGGAGATTGGTAGGTCCTTGCGATGCACAAGTGTTCCCGCCTGGTGCTCTGTAGTATCTGAAAAGGTGGCCACACAGAGACACACGGATGCAGATAACTAGGCAGTGCGGAAGGTTTCACACTCCCGACTTCAATGAAAAAGCGTCTGATGCTCTCTGCTCACTTGGTGGTGGAAGGAGTGAATAGGAAAAAGTTGCAGTACGATGAATTCTGAATGAGACAATGACTCTTGAATCAGACATTTCTTTCCTAAACGCCCAGAAATCTCCACGGTGGAACATTGACAATTTCTCAGAATCTGGAAAGGTACCCAGGAGATGTCTCCAGACAGCACTTTCAAAGCACTGAAGGTCTCTAGGTAGGCTTTATGTATTTCTTCTGAGTTGGCAAAGATGTACAGGAGCAGCTTTTTTTAAAAATCCACGTGGACCTAGCACAGACAACTTGGGGAGAGGAAAGAAACTGTTAAGTGCAAAGGGAGGGAGAATTCTGGAGTCAGAATTGAGTTTTAGTGATGAACAACGCTCTGCATAATTCAGACGACTTTTAATTTGCAGTTGTGTGATAGAGAAAATGGCTTTGGCAAGTGAACTGGTTTCTCACCCGTTGTTTATCACATACGGTAGCAGTTTATTACTGAAGACGTGCTGAATTCTAAGCAATAGGCACCAATATGGAGGGTAGCTGATTAAAGGAAGCCCAGTTTATGCACATCTTTTTATCAATAGGTTTGCTCTCTCATATGGTTATTTAATGGGAATGCAAAGTCTGTTAGCTAACCGCTGAATTGTGTTAGGGTACTTAACCTTTTTATGTACGCCTCGTGCAAAATTAAATAAAAGGGAAATGCTTTACAGACCACCACGTATGTCCTCTATTCCTCTACAAATCCCTTTTCCTGCCGTTTCTGACCTGTCTCTCCATTTCCTTTAGACTGCATCATCCGAATGAATACAAACCAGGCTCGTGCCCAGGAACATGGAGCCAAGTGACAGTCAGCTAGGCCCTGGACTGCCATAGGGATTGCTTGTCACTGTGATTAGTCTGCAGAGAGACGTTTCACCCTCACTAGGTGCATATCTGTGGCTTTGCAACAGACTTATGTTCGGTTAACGTTTAGGCTTTAAAGGAGTTGTTTATATTTCTATTTCAATTCACCTTTAAGTTAAAAAATACATGGTTTTGAAAATATCGGTTGTGTACGCACTCCCACAGACACACGCTGCTTGAAAGACACACTTCCTCTTTGATTAGCATGAACCCACATACAGAGCATGCAACCTAAAACAAGCTTCCATTGTGATTCCTTAATGGATGCATGATGTGGTTCTTTTCATTACTAATACGTTACTGACTCTCACAACATGGGACCACCTCTGGCACCAGGATCTGTTACAGTCCTTAGATGCAGTATGGAGCTTTAGTCAAAAAAAGCAGTCAAGCTTGATAACCCATTACTACTAATGTGCACCCCTAGACACTTAGCATGGACACTCTAATGGACAATTTCTTTCCCCCTTTTTTTGATCTTTTTCCTCCTCTTCTCTCCCCCCCTCCCACCCCTATCTGTGCTATTTATTTGAAAACTGGACCGACCCCTTAAACTCTGCTCATCTGCAGAAGTGGGCTGTGTCCATGAAAGCTCAACATACCATCTACATGTTTTGTTACTCTCTCAGGTGCTGCTAGACAATTTGTTGTTTAAGTTTGACCCTAGACACTGTTAGTGCTTTTAATGAGAGACTCGCCATTCTAGAGGAAAGACAGGTTAAGTGAGGTTGTATCTTTTGCTGGACCAACTTGTGTAGCTGAAAGAGACAAGTTTTACCAGTACCCAAGGGCTTTATGTAGCTCAGAAGCTTGTTTCTCTCACCAGCACGTCCAGAAAATGATAAAATCTTGCTCCCTTTGTCTAATATCCTAGAACTGACACAGCTACAACACTGCAAACGTTCTAGTGGGTACAGCTGCCTTACACTGGCATTTATAAGTCATTATTCATGTAAAATTAAACCACCGGCCCTGACAACCTTTCTTTCACTCTACTCTAATGTCCAAGTGCTCCAGATCTGGGGAGTCACAATTCATAAGAGCACTCAAAGACTGACCTTGTAAATCTCTCCTAGGGTGTGGTGTCTCTGAAACCGAAGTGTACACGTTGGCGCTTTTGCTTTGAATCAATGAACAGGGCCTCCTGGCCTTTGTTACTCTGCGCATCAGGGAGCTGTGATTGATTCCTGCAGTTGTCCGCAAGAAAGAAAACCAAACAGCTTGCTTCTAGTAATGCTAGGCAGGGAGAAGATGATCTGATTCCTGTGCTATAAAAGACAAGTAGCTAAAAAGACCCCAGAACATATCACTGCAGTGAACGAAGACTTCAGAAGGAGGGCAAATCTGTTCAAAGATGTATGGGCCATAGTGTTGTCACACAATCAACTCTAAAATGTTTACTTAGTGTAGCAGATCCTGCAAGTGTTCAGGGTTCCGGTGACTCTGGATAAACGCTATTAGACAGATAATATATAAAGACACTGCAGCAGATCTGTGCGTTGCTGGGATATCATCATGCCCTGGGCAAGTTCGGCATTATGCCAAAGGCCGAGCACCGCAACGTGATATCCCAACCACCACGTACCCTAGAGCAGCTGAACGTGACTGCTCCAGCGTAAATCCACAGGGATGGGCTGCTCCGTTTGGCATTGTGCAGGAGAGACCAGAATGTGACTCTCTGAGGACGAGCTCTGGGCGGGACTGTGCAACTTACATAGTCCTTGGCAGGAGGGAAAACGGGTGCAACACACGGGAATGGGCGCGTTGTACACCCACTGTGCAGAGCACTGCACAAGGTGCCTGGCAACGGAGAGTCAGGCCCTGTTGAGGCACCAAGTGCTCCTGTGATGTTCCCGAAATCGTTCTATTTGGAAAAATGTCCCAGTGCAAATCTCACAGCAATGCGAGAATTGTATCCATTTCCCATGTCCCTTGGCATGCTCAAGGAGTATGGTTCCCAAGTTTCTAATCACACCCCCTGCCCCAGCTTTGCCCCTTCTCTGAGGCCCTCCCCCCACTCACTCCATCCCCCCTCCCTCCAGCACTCGCTCTCCCCCACCCTCATTCACTTTCACCGGGCTGGGGGGGGGGTTGGGTGCGGGAGGGGTTTCTGACCTAGGGAAGGGGCGGGGCTCAGGGTGCAAGAGGGGATTGGGGTGTGGGCTCCTGCCAGCAGCATGGAAGCGGCTGGCACGTCCCGTCAGTAGGCAGAGTTACAGCCAGAGCACGTCCAGCTCCTAGGTACAGGGACAGCTACGGAGACAGTGGCCAATTCCGGAAGGAAACAGAGCCGGGCAGGCAGCCTGTCTTAGTCCTGCTGCACCACCGACTGGACTTTCAGCGAGATCTGCTAAGCAGAACTGCCAGGGTCCCTCTGCAGCCCGGCACTCTCGTCAGAAACCGGACACTTAGCAACCCTGAAAAGGAGTTCGATCAGGGTAAAAAGAAAGTTAAGTTTTAAAAACTGACCTAAAATGAAAGAACCTGTTTCAAACACAAGCACTTTTCTCACCAAAACCCCTGACTCGCGGAACTGTAGGGCAGGGTGGGATCTCAAGAGGTTGTCTAGTCCGGCTCCCTTCTTCGAGACAAGACTAAGCCAGCCTAGATCACCCAACAGGAAATTATTGAACCTGCCATCAAAAATCTCCATTAATGGGGATTTCACAACCTTCCTTGGGATGCTGTTCCAGTGCGGAACTGCCCTGAGAGTTAGATTTTTTCCCTAATATCTAACCTAAATTTCCCTTGCTGTGAACTAAGCCAATTACTTCTTGTCCTCCCTTCAGTGGACATGGAGAACAATTGATCACCATTTGCTTTGTAACAGCCTTTAACATATTTGAAGACTGTTAACATGTCCCCCTCAGCCCTCTCTCCTCTAGACTAAACACGCTCAATTCTTTCAAACTTTTCTCCTATGGCAGGCTTTCTATATACCATTTTTACTGATTTCCTCTGGACTCTCTCCATTTTGTTCACGTCTTTCTAATAGCGTGGCTCCTGTAACAGAACCCAGCATTCCAGTGGAGGCCAATTAGAGTGGGACAAATACCTTCCATCTCTTACCCAGGACACTCCTGCTAATACAGCCCGAAATGGCATTTGCCTCTCTCAGAACTGCAGCACATTTCTGACTCAATTTGAGACCCATTATACCCCACAGCTGCTTCCTGCAGTACTACTGCCTAGCTATTAGTCTGCATTTTGTATTTATGCATTTGATTGTTCCTTCCTAAGCGCAATGCTTTGCAGTTGTCTTTATTGACTTTCATTTTTCATATCAGACCAATTGTCCAATTTATCTAAATCACTTGGAAATCGAATCCTGTCCTCCAAAGCTCGCGCGCTCTCGCACACACACAGACACACCCCAGCTTAATGCCATCTGAACAATTTACAAGCACATGCTCCCGTCTATCATCCCCACCATTAATGCACATGTTGAATAGCTTTGGACCCCACAAAGGACTCCACTTGATAAGGACTCTAGAGTGAATATTCCTTTTGCCCCCTCCTTCCCACTCCAAAAACACTGCCAAGTTCTTGCCTCCACATCCCCATTTTCTGACCCACACTACAGCTTCTCAGATCTTTTACACCCCTCCCACCTCAACTGATTTTAAAACAATGTTCACTGCTGCCTGGCCTCCAGCTCCGCAGCCACGAGAAACCTGCTCGGAGCTCCTGGGGAGTGACACTCACCGTGGCCAATGGCAGAGGAGTCTTTACTTTGGAGATGGGCACAGCAGCCCCATGGCCCCAGCCCCCGAGCGATGCAAAGTAGGGATGTAAAATGTTTAACTGGTTAACAGATTAAAGGGGGCGTGAGCTGGGTGCCTGTCTGCAGCCCAGATTTCCTGCCGCTTTGGAGCAAGTGGCCCATTGAAATGCATGTTCTAGGGTGCTCTTCTATTCCCTTCAGCACGTCAGGGGCTTCTCAGGACACTCGTCAACCTGCACCAATAGCACGCCAGCTGAGAGTGAAGCCAGTAAAGAGGGAGCAGCGTGCGCATGTGTGACAGACTGCAGTGCTGCAGGAAAGGTGATTGGCACGGCCGGGGAGAAGTCAGTCAGTCTCAGCTGGTTAATCACTTGCTGGGAACTCATGAAGAGTAGTGGGAAAGATGATGTATTTTATTCCTTTAGTTTTATTATAAATCCCAACTCCAGGACAACAGAGAGAACCCAGCACCAACTGAGCTGTATGAAAAACTTGCAATTCCACATACAGAATCCTCAAGCACAGCAAACAGATGACCACACAGGTCACGTCTATACTTATCTGCCAAGCAACGGTCCGGAGATCGATCTTCTGGCATTTGATTTAGTGGGTCTAGTAAAGACCCACTTAATTGAACACTGAGGGCACCCCCTTCAGTGCCAGTACTCCTACCCCTCACAAGGAGGTAGGGAAGTCGATGGAAGCATTTCTGCCATCAACCTCCTGCAGCAGCAATGGCGCCAAAGTTCGACTCAATGTACGTCAAATCCAGCTACGCAATTAATGTAGCTGGAGATGTGTATCTTGATTTGAACTTCCAGGTAAGTATAGACGTGGTCTCAGAAAGCCGCTCTTGTACTCCCTTTCCCCAAGACACTACCTGAATGGTTAGCAGCTCCATCTTTTGTCTGTTTGCCCTTTAGGATGAGGGACAGAAAGAAAGGAATGACTTTACCTTCCCATCTTTCCCCCGCTGCCCCACATCAGTGTGCTACCTGTACTACGCCCCAGGGCAAACATCTCAGAGCCGATGCAATCTGCCAAACCTCGCCTCCACACACAAACACAGAAGTGAATCAGAGCAGACTCAGACCAGCAGCATAGTTCTCAGCAGTGTCCAGAATGGCTAACCTCTTTGATACAAGCACAATTGCCTCTCACACTAACATAGCTCAGGCCCTACAGAAAACCAGTGAACAACTGCCAGTGATTACACACACCTACCACCTGTGTCTCAGGTGATCTCTTATTTTATCTATTTAAAATAATTGTAGGGCCCCATTTGCTTTTGCTCTCAACTTCTTCTTGAATATTGGTCCCGTTACCTCAAATACAAAGACCAAGGCGAAGGCATAGCCCAACAAGAGGCTTGCATAGTAACGGCAAAAAGAGAAGCCACATAGAGAACCGTACTTCCAAGACACGCTTACATTACAGACTTTGACCACTCTTTCTTTTTTTGCAAATTTGGGTGTCCAAAATTAGGGACTCAAATCAACCACCAACCAGTGGCCTAGATGCACTGAGCACTGGTAGATGCTCCTACCACTTTTGCACAGTGAGGTGTACCATCCCCAACCAGAGAGCCAGGAGGCAAAAGCAGCCCTGATTCTGGGTGGGTGCACGGTATCCGACTCCCTTCTCCCTCTGTAAAGAAATGTCCCTCAGCAGCAGCTATCACGCAGCAGAATGGGTGAAGAGCATACCCTGACAGAGACAATTATTGGGGAGAAATGTGTTCGTCGTGCCTCTTGTCTTCCTTCCAGGGAACTCGGGGCGCCACATAATGACTGACTGGTTCAGACTCACAACGCTCCTGTGAAGCAGGGCTGATAATGCTCTTCTCAGACTTGTCATCATGAACACAGCGTGAGAGGAATATGCGGCAGTTCTAGTCATCCGACAACATGGCCCACCTCCGCTGAATGTTTCCTCAAGTCAAGCGCCGCAATGTGTAACCTGTGCCCATAGAGCTGGTTTCTTCCTTGACCCTTCCACTCTACAGCCCTCACATAACCTGCTGGGTTTACCCTCTGCGACCATCTAACCTCACTCCGTTTCTGCTCCTCACTCGGTCAGGTGGCAGGGAAGCCAACTGTTGGCAGTAGAGTTGGCTAGAAGCCTACGTGCAAGAATCAGGGAGGGGATCTGACCTACACTCAAGTCTCTTTTGGGAGCAAGACTCACTCTAGACAAGAGTCTCATCCCACACCCTTTCCCTACACTATCACACACTGCTTCTGCCCATGGATTCACACCCTCTACTAAACCCAGCTCCCAAGCCTTAAAGCCGCCAGGTTCTAGTGCTCTTCCTGGGGTTTGGCCAGCGTCCTGGAGGGCTAATTATACAACAACTATTCATCAAAAGGGAGGTATCCTATAACCGACTGGAAGGTGCAGTTGTCAAACAGTTATCTCTATGTGTAAAAAGAATTAACTGGGCACTGCGGCCCGACTCTCTTCCATTTTAACAGTCAAATTGATTTCAAGGCTTCATTTTGTTCTTGCCATTTTAAATCACCATAACAAAGATGCAGTAGTTCTGGACTATAATAAAACACTTCCCAGTGATCACTAGCATGGGTTTTATTAATACAAATCACTCCACTTTTGCGGCTTCTTCCAGCAAGTTTCATACAGAATTCACACAATAATTCAGGATGGATTCCCTTTTTGCCCCGTGCTTAGGAAAAGCACTTACTGCCACGTTTTAACGAAACGTATAGGCTGTGTAAAATGAACACGGTATGACCTCTGTCCACAGAGCATGGCAATTCGTGTTAACCCCCTGTACTCTATATTTCTTACTGCGACGTGGGAATGCGCATGTGAGTGCTATGAGATGAGAGCAATCAGGGACTATAAACACAGGTAGAGTGTCATTTCAGAAAGAGGCCTAGAGAAGTCTTTAATTATTACAATCAATTATGAACCATGCAGCATTGGAAGCAAGTTCCTGGCAAAGACCCACTGCAGGCTGACAGGGACTTCTCAGCAGCAAACCAATCAAGCCGAAAGGATACTACTGTTTTTTTTGTTTAGGGGCATTTACATACTTTGCATGATATAAGTAGCTCTCCGGCTAAAAGGCTGTTTGTATAGCTGAATAATAACTGCCCCATGAATTGCTTCCATCTTCCTTTCTCCCAGCTCCCCTGCAAATTATACTGAGTGCTATAATGACACTGAGATGTTAGTGTTTTCGGGACGTTTCTAAATCGTTATATTTTAAGAATTTGAGTAATACATGCTTTATAAACTGTAATACCTATGGCTAATGTTAGTTAGGCAAGGGAAACACAAACAAACCCAAGTAAAACACCCCACAGGACCGAAGAGCACTCGAAAATGAATGCAAACCGAGGCATGGAATGGTGCAAGTATTTACAGAGTCTGGCGTGGAGCAGCAAAATGTGGCTATGGTGCATTTAATTGCTACGCCATTGCGTTTGACAAATCTAGAACCAGAGATGCCCCATTTTTTCCCAGGCACTTATGCATGTGCCTAGCTTCACACTCACCGATACCCCGCTGAATCCAGTGAGGCTATCTTGCATACTTACCTTTGGAATGTGCTTAAGAAACTTGTGAGATTGGTGTCAGGGGCTGAATTTCTGTAATGGCTGCTTTCATCAAAGAATGTGATAGATCAGAGAACAGATCTTTAGCCCGCTCACACGCCTGACTCCTGGAGCAACCTCACTGAACTCCAGGGAATCAGATATATATTGTATGAATTCCACCCAGAGCATGAAATCTTGGCCCCACTGAAGATCATGGAAGTTTTCATGTTGATTTCAATGGAAGCAGCATTCCATGAAGAGCATTCTGGCTCTGAAGGCTTCAAACTAGTCAGCTGGCCAGACATTTGTTCCATGGATTCTTAAAACTAGCACCGTGCGCAGGGGGGGAGCATACCAAAGCATGTCCAACCAGCTCACTTCTCAGGGACACGTCCCCATGTCCAGATTAAGACAAGATATTTTTCTCATATTTATTATAAAAAAGTTACTTTCGCCAATGGCTTTATACCATGCCATTTCACAATGCGTTTTACCAAGCGCAGGGTACCGACAATTGAAAATAGCACCATCTCCACGTCCATGCAGGACAGAGATGTAAAATCCCAGTGGAAAGGTTAACCGGGATCCCATGGCAGGGGGCTGCTCCGGCCCAAAAGCCTTTTCCCAACAAGATGGCATGAGAAGGGAAGGGGGTTACACTTCTGACACACTCCTGTGGTGACTTATTTATGTTGTTGTGGTTGAGGGATTTTAGAGGAACACCAAAGGCAGACTGTAGTTCAGTATTATGAACAAATCTGCAAACTGTTAAGAAGCTTAGTCAGTTATCAGCTGCTCCCAGGAGCATGGAGAAATCTTACAGCCATCCTGCTAATTGGGAGCTGGAATTACAATGGTCATATTAACAATTTACTTCATTTTTAACACAAAAAGAGTGCTACCCTTCATAGGCAGAAGTAGTAACAATGACTGTTCTAAGACTAATTTCCCACCGTGACCCTTGGGGTCAATGCCGTCAGAGGGACTATTTCTGAAGAGAGGTATGATGAGGGAGTGAACTAGCGAGATCAACAATAATGAGCAACTCACCAAGGTCACAGCTGTTGAGCAGCTAATTGTAATTTGAAAACCTGAGTCCCAGGTTATTAACGATCCTGATGATAAACTCCCCTGCACACACAGTGATAATCGCTTTTGCCATATCTTGAAAGCATAGTTAGTGTCACTCACACTACCAGTATCATAACCAAGTTGTTTTTGTAACGGATGCCTGGTTTATCATCTCTGTGGTGACCTCCACATGAATTCCCTCCGACTCTGAGAATCTACCATGAAAAAGGCCAACAGCTGTGCCAAGAATTTGCGGGGTTTCTTGGCTTGCTACTTCTCTAAACTAGAGACTCTCCTGTCCGCGGTGGAGAGAAAAGACAAGGCAGCAATCCACTCGGGGATTGCTGTGTACTGGAAAGACCCCACCTTGGTTTGAAATGGAGTGGGACCAGAATTCTAATGCATTACATGAGTTGTGAGTAGGGTAAAAGAGTAGGAAAAACCACTTGTGTTTGCTAATTGTAAATGTGCCAAGCACCCACCGATGTTAAGAAACAGGTTTCATGATTCATTCAAAAGCTCCCTGGGGCACAGAATTATTGGAAGAGAGGCCTAGGTCAGGGGCTTTCAAACTTTTTTTCCTCATGAACCAGATGAAGAAAATTGTTGATACCCACAACCTGACATAATGTGACTGGAATGTGGGCTCCGGGGTGGGGCTGAGAGCTTTGGGATGTAGGAGGGGGCACTGGCTTTTGGGGGAGGCAGGGCTGGGGCAGGAGGGGCTGACCTTGAACAGCTCCCAGTCAGCAGTGCAGCGCGGGGGGGGCGCGGAAGGGGGGCTAAGGCAGCTTCCTGCCTCTCCTGGCACCGCAGACCGTGCTGCCCCCAGAAACAGCCAGCAGCTGGTTCCCAGCCAATGGGAGTGCGGAGTTAGTGCTCGGGGCAGGGGCAGCGCGTGGGGCCCTGTGCGCTCTCCCACCATTACCCAGGAGCCGGGCCTGCTGCCGGCCACTTCTGGGGTGCAGCCCAGTCTGCAGTGCCAGGCCAGGCAGGGAGCTGCCTTAGCCCCTCCACTGGTCACCTGATCCCCCTGCAGCAACAGGACCCAGCGCCCCCACGTTCCATGCCCCATGCTGGGTCATGACCACTGATCTAGGGGATAAAACAACTAAGCTGAGACTCAGGAGGGCTGGGTTCAGTAGCCAACTCAGCGGCAAAGTGACATTATCCGAGTCACTTCCCACTCCGTGCCTCAGTCTGCCACCTGTAAAACCGGGCTGAAGAGAATGATCACCTTTGTGCCGGGCTTCGAGATGTCCTGAGGAAAAGCTCTACCTAAGAGCTAGGCATTCCCATCACCTCGTATTCCCTGGCTCTCGTTCAGCTTCCCAGTAGCTGAAGAGCGGGATGTGCACCGCCGGCGCGTAGCCTTTGAAGATGGGTGTGCTGCAACTCGAAACATCATCGCCCTTGTTGACTTGCAGATACAACATCTGTGTTTACATTCACGTTCCTCGCAGCTAATACCAACTGCCCATACGTTTCAACACACTTCTCACTGCTACCCCTCAGTGCGCCTAGAAAAATGTTAGACTCTCAAAGGGAGCCCAAATGCCTACTCTATTAGCGTCGCAGTCATTTCCCTCAATGCTTTTGACATTCATGTGGTACTACAGCATCCGGCCGGTCTCTACGTGCCAACAGGAAGAGCTCACGTGAAGCAGGGGGTAGTGGGGAGAAGTGATTTATTAATTGTTTCAGGTCCTCACATTTCCCTTCCCAAAGTGACAGGATTTGTTCAAACAGTAACAAAGGACAACGTCTCCTAAGCAACAGCCATGAACTCTCAAGCCTCCAAGCACCAATTTTCCTCCCAGATCAAGGCTGCTAGTTTGCTCTCTGGGTTGTTAGCATGGATGTCTGGAAGGTCACAAATGTACATGGCACCTTAACAAGCAAAGAAGAGAACACGGTCTCTGCCTCCCGGAGCCCTTACTAGCGGACACTGACCCGAACCAGGAGCCACTGCCCAGCGTGAGAGGCTGCGCGCCCACAGCTAGGGCTGGAGAAGGAACATAAAGAGCTGAGAAGTAAATTATTTTAAGCAGGAGCCTCCAAGTGCAGAAGGCAGCATGGGGAAAGGTGTGACGCCAAGAATGGGGGAAAGACGGAGCTATCAGTCAGGGAGACGGCACAACCCCACAAGTTTGCTGGGCTGTTGTCACTGTGCTGGACCCAGGATATTAGAGAGACAAGTTGGGTGAGGTAGTAACTTTTATTGGAGTGGCTGTATTGGACCAGATTTCCCAGACCTGTTTAGCACAAAAGCTTGTCTCTCCTACCAAGAGAAGTGGGTCCGGCAAAAGATATCCGCTCCCCCACCTCGTCCCTCTAAGAGCTGGGAAGGTGCAGAATGAGACAGGAAAGTCAGCAAAGGGGGGGAATGCAGCGATCGGTGGGTCTGCGCTGTAATGGGCGGAGAGAAGACTAGACTAGCCCAGGCAAAGCAAGGCTTAAAGCATGAACACAGATTTAGACCACAATAAAGTGGGCACGAAGGAAATGCCTTGAATGCACATTTGTGGCACTGCCCCAAACCACTTGCCATTTTTGGAGAGCACATTTCATCCGCAGCTCCCAGCACAGCGAATCTGAGACAGCTTGGAAGATTAAACACTTGCTGGAGGGTCTCTCAGAATCACAGAATCATAAATTAGGGCTGGCAGAGACTTCAGGAGGCCATCTAGTCCACCCTCCCACCCAAAGCAGCACCAACCCCAACTCAGTCATGAACTCCATGCATTTAAAAGGCAATTGTAACCTTTCACTGGAACCATGCAAATTAAAAACTCTACTGCTCTGTCTGTCCGGTTATTAATTCCGCATCCCCTTCCTGAAGCTCCTTTTTCAAATTATTTACTAAATGCATTAACACAAATGACACTAGCAGATGTATTTTTCATTTAAAAAGGAGATCTAAGCACACAGTTAATATTGCTCACGCCATCATTAAATTTTAAAATTCACCTTTAGTGGCTATTATAATAAAAACCTTATTTTATTAACTCAATTGAACTTTTATTATGAGAATGAGATAAAAACAGACCTATATTTTTTTCTAAACTAGAGATTTCCTCCAATAAGGAAGCAATACTACTAAACTATCTGCCTGCCAAGTTCAGTAAAAGAGAAAGAAAAAATAAAAATGCATATGGAAATCATTAGCCTTCCCCAGGAAAGGGGGTCAACAAACACGTGGACAAGGGGGATCCAGTAGATATACTGTACTTAGATTTCCAGAAATACTTTGACAAGGTCCCTCGCCAAAGGCTCTTCATTGAAGTCAGTTGTCGTGGGATAAGAGGAAAGGTCCTCTCATGGATCGATAACTAGTTAAAAGACAGGACTCAAAGGGTAGAAATAAATGGTCAGTTTTCAGAGTGGAGAGAGGTAACTAGTGGTGTTCCCCAATGGTCTGTCCTGTCCAATCCTAGTCAACCTATTTATAAATGATCTGGAGAGAGGGGTAAGCAGTGAGGTGGCAAAATTTGCAGATGATACTAAATTACTCAGGATAGTTAAAACCAAAGCAGACTGAAGAACTTCAAAAAGATCTCACCAAACTAAGTGACTGGGCAACAAAATGGCAAATGAAATTTCATGTTGGTAAATGTAAAGTAATGCACATTGGAAAAAACAATCCCAACTATATATACAATATGATGGGGGCTAATTTAGCTACAACTACTCAAGAGAAAGATCTTGGAATCACTGTGGATAGTTCTCTGAAAACATCCACTCAGTGTGCAGCGGCAGTCAAATAAGCAAATAGAATGTTAGGCGTCATTAACAAAGGAATAGAGAATAACACAAATAATATCTTACTGTCTATCTAAATCCATGGGACACCCACATCTAGAATACTGCGTACAGATGTGGTCGCCTCATCTTAAAATATATATATATATATATATATATATATATATATAGGCCATTAGAAAAGGTTCAGAAAAGGGCAACAAAAATGATTAGGGGTTTGGAACAGGTCTCATGTGAAGAGAGATTAAAAAGACTTGGAATTTTCAGTTTAGAAAAGAGGAGACTAAGGGGGGATATGATAGAGGTCTATAAAATCATGAGTGGTATGGGAAAAGTGAATAAGGAAAAGTTATTTACTTGTTCACCAAACGAAATGAATAGGTAGCAGGTTTAAAACAAACAAAAGGAAGTTTTTCTTCACTCAGCGCACAGTCAGCCTGTGGAACTCCTTGCCAGAGGAGGTTGTGAAGACCAGGACTTTAACAGGGTTCAAGAAAGAACTAGATAAGTTCATGGAGGTTAGGTCCATCAATGCCTATTATCCAGGATGGGTAGCAAGGGTATATTTAACCTTTTTCAGAGGCTGGGAATGGGTGCCGGGAGAGGGATTGCTTGAAGATTCCCTGTTCTGTTCACTCCCTCTGGGGTATCTGGGATTGGTCACTGTCGGCAGACAGGACACTGGGCTAGATGGGCCTTCCGTCTAACCCAGTATGGCCGTTCTTATGTAAAAAAATGGTGATATGTCATCTGTTGCCCCCTTATCTAGGAATACTGCACCAGTACAGTGAAAACACACTCCTGGACTAAGGCCTGGTCAGCACCTAAAACTCAGGTCAACCTAGCTACATCTCTTAGGGCTTTGAAAAAACATCATACCCTGTGTGAAGCCTTCAAAGAGACTTCACCTCCATTCTCAACAGTATTGAGGGCTAAGTCATGGGCCAGATGCACAGCTGGTCTCAGTCCCTATTTGCCCCTGTTCAATGTGCACCTCAATACGTGAGCTCACAGAACGTTTCAGTCTAGACCCACGAGCCAACCGCACACCTCATGCAGAAAGCAGAGCTAAGCTACAACTAGCAGTGCAAATCTACACAGAATCAGTAGGGTTTTCTCTGACCACAGCAAGTCGTTCAGACAAATGGAGACATACAGTGTCGATACATTAAGGGGGGATTATTATTTGCTTTCAGAGTGCACACAAAATTCATTTCAAGGATGCTGGTTTCAAAACCAGCAAAATTAATCATTCAATGCATCTTGAGATCTGTTTCTGTAAGTTCTTGAATGTTTTTAAATACCCCGGATTAAAACGCTCTGCTTTGCAAGGTGGGACATGTGGGGGGAAACAGGCAGTTGATGTCACTGTGAAAATGCTTTGCCACTAGTATTTTACTACCTGCCCAATATTCTTATACAGCCACATCAAATACTAGCACCTGATATTTAAGAGTGACATTACAAGCTTTAAACCAGTCTGTCGGCACACCTCCCTTTCCACAGGTGCACATTTTGAAGTCTGGGGGAGCTGCACCACCTACATGAGGGCAGGCCTGGGCTGCCAGACAGGCATCCTCCACAAGGGCCAGACTCAAATCCTGTGAGCTTCCCTCAGAGGGAGAATCAATCTCATGGTCCTGCCTGGGGAAACGACCTGTGTGGTGTCTGAGGTTGCAGGGGGACAAGGCTCAGGGGACCTGAGCATTCTTTCTAGCTTCTGTGGTGAGCTTCTGCTTCATGCAGTGTCAGACGTCACTGAGCAACCAAGATGGCTGCCACTGAGCACAAGGGTGCCCTTTGGGGGGCTCAGGCGATCAATAGCCCCCCTAAAGCTGAACCCCTGGATTTCATACCTGAGGTCTACTTACAGCACATGCCCTAGCTCCAGAGGCAGCTCTTATTGCAACAGAGTTTGTGTTGCTCCCAGCTTTGCCTTTGGGGCAGGGAGTTTGCTTATAAACAGAGGGAGGCAGGTGATTAAGATAACAAAAGGTTGGGCAGTCCAGTAATTGAAGGATCCTTAGATCACCATGAAATCACTGCCCTGGACTCCACTTAAAAGACAGTGCGGGGAAAGATCTGCAGTTGGCCACTGCTGTTGAACTTCTCATAAACGTTCCTGAAAAGGGGTAAACAGTGAAGTGGCAAAGTTTACAAATGATGCAAAATTACTCAAAATAGTTAAGTGCCAAGAGCTACCAAGGGATCTCACAAAGCTGGATGACTGGGCAACCCAAGGGCAGATGGAATTCAGTGTTGATAATTGAGAAGTGATTCACACAGAAAAACATTGGTTCTAAAAGAGCTCCTCAAAACTACACGCAATTCTCTCTGGAGGAAGCTCAACACCGTTTGCTCCAAGTGAAAAGCGCCCTCTTTCAACCTGCCTTTGCTAATATGCACAAAGGACAATGTGCAGCAACAGCAACATAAACCACTGCCCCGCACATACAATCCTGCCCTCTCCCAGGAGAGGGTGAGACATGGATTGACCGGCATGTGAGGGACATTGGCCACATCACCGAACGCTCCCTCTGAAAGGACTCCGCTCCCACTCGATGGGTGAGGTACTAGAACCGAACTCAGCACTCTCTTTCTGGGCACTTCCCAGAGCTGTCTCCATGGCAGGGCATGACCTGATCTCTACCTCAGAGTGCACAGACTGAGTGAATGGGCCCTGGTGGGAAATGAGCTACAAGAAGCATTCTCTTGTGCCTAGGAAGTGCTCCCGAGACACACGGCCTTACCTAGCATGTGTCCCATGCCCTCTCCGCACACTCACCACACAGAACATTTTGTTTACACCAATGGTTCTAAACTATGGTTACGCATGCCCTAGGGGCATACAAATGTCCACCAAGGAGTACATCCACTCGTCTAGCTTCCTGCCTGGTTTCACGGCAGGGTACATCCAACACGCTAGTGAAATCTGTACAAACTAACAGTCCTTCGACACAACGATTTGTTCGTACTGCTCTACACTGAAATGCAAATGCAGCGTTTGTACTCCAGTGGATGTACTGGATAGGTCAAAATGAGGGGGCAAGCCGCTTTTCAGTAAGAACACCTAGGCCACCTTTGTGTTCTTATGTCGGGTTTGGTGAACACGTCATTTTTAAGCCAGGTGAAACTGGGTGGCCAACTTTCTAACTGCAGAAAACCGAACACCATTGGCCCACTCCTTCCCCCAATCCCCGCCCCTTCTCTGAGGCCCCATCCCATTCACTACACACTCCTCATCCCTACATCCTTCACTCTCCCCCACCCTTGCTCACTCGCTCGTTTTCACCAGCCGGTGACAGGCATCTTGGGGTGTGGAAGGAGGTGGGGGGGGGGCTCAGGCTCTGGACCGAGGCTCAGGCATGAGGGACTTGGGTAGCAGAAGGGAAGTCCAGGCTAGGGCCAGGGGACAGAGGGCTTGGAGTGCAAGACAAATCAGATTCCTGAACAGGACACAGTAGTCTGGAGAGGCCGGGAGCCATTGGTTTACACAACTCAAGAAACTTCTTCAGCCTCATTATTTATCCCTCAAATACCTAGTGAAACACAGAGAGCAAGGCAGAGCTTTAATTTGGATTGTAAATGCTAAACTGAGATGGTTTTCACACTTTGAAATGACACAGCCTTGGCTCCCATCTAAGCCACCGGGCCTGGATGATACACAGCCCATGGCAAGAGGAAGAGGCCTTCCCCGGCATCTCACAGGATGATGTATTTTGAATATAAGCCACATTGTGTGGCTTGCCCAAATGGCTCAGCAAACAGAATACTAAATCAAACCCAACGTTTGCTCCATTAAGGCGTCGGCCGAACAGAGCCTTTTATCTGAGCGATGCGGGATGCCACATCCACACCAGAGCACTCATACAGCATTTTAAAGGGTGTACTGTAGTATTCCTCAGCAAGGCAGTATGCCGCCGTGTGACTGAAGGCTCTGTCTTGCCGCCTCCCGCGAGGTGCCATGAGGCGGAACACAGGCGGAGGATGAGGCAGGAAATCTCCGCAGGCTTTACTCTCTGTGCAGAATCTCCTCTTGAATCATTCTGTCAAGAACCAGCCCTCTGACACTCAAAGCCCTGGGGGTCTGCTGGGTGCTTGGGTTATCTGAATGCACTGGCTCGGAGTTTCCCCCTATTCCATCCTCTAACAGACTAACTCCAGTGCCCCTGGTCCCGTGAGAAAACGGGCTCTGTGCCACAGAGGAAGAGTGAGTTATAGGAAAGGAGCAGGATGTAACACATTTTTGCCTCGAGCTTTATGGGACCAGTGGGGAGGAACATGCATCCATGCCTTCTTCTCATGGCGACGTCTCCATACAGACTTAGCACAAGACCTGTGCAAATCAATCATAGCAGCATACGGCTGGAAGAGACCTCAGGAGTCATCAAGTCCAGCCCCTGCCCAAAGCAGGACCAATCCCAACTCAACCATCCCAGCCAGGGCTTTGTCAAGCCAGGACTTAAACACCTCTAGGGACGGAGATTCCACCCCCTCCCTAGGGAACCCATCCCAGTGCTTCCCCACCCGCCTAGGGAAATAGTTTTTCCTAATATCCAACCTAGACCTCCCCCACTGCAACGTGAGACCATTGCTCCTCGTTCTGCCATCTGTCACCACTGAGAACAGCCTCTCTCCAGCCTCTTTTGACCCTCCCTTCAGGTAGTTGAAGGCTGCAACCAAATCCCCCCTCACTCTTCTCTTCTGCAGATTAAGCAAGCCCAAACCCCTCAGCCTCTCCTCATAAGTCATGTGCTCCAGCCCCCGAATCATTTTGGTCGCCCCTCAGATTTTTCAAATCACTGGCAGTTCTGAAAAATTAGAAAACCAATTTGTTTCGGGTTGACCCAAAACTAGAACTGCTTTTTAAAGGCTTGGCAAACTGAAACATTCAAACACATTTCAGGATGAAGGTGTGTAGTTTAGATCTGAGTGCTCCCCATCCTGTATGACTGAAGGAAAGCTCTTAAAAAGCCAAACATCTCATTTTTCAAATGTACCATATTTTGTTCACTTTGTGACAAGAGCAGTCTGGCAAAACCAACATAAATTTGCAAAACGTTTCAGGTTCACCGAATCTGCATTAAAAAACAAGTGTTAGGTCAAGAAAGTTCAGCCCGTTGGACTTTTAACTCCCTGGAGAGCTTGGCATGCAGCCCTCTGGAAAAGGGGCACGAGCCACACACAGCATGCTCCCAGGCTGTGCACTCCTCCCTCATGCCCGCCAGCATCTCAGCTCAGTAGGGGGCGCCCTGCAAGATGGGGCCTTCCTGAGGCGGCAAAGTAACGGATGCAGCTGACCCTACACTGTGACCAGGGCCTACACTCTTCTGGGGCCTATCAGAATTTGTGGGGCACCCAAAGTGGAGGGGTTCAGAGCATGGGAGGGGGCTGTGGCTTGAGGCAGGAGATTGGGTGCAGGAAGGGTGAGGGCTCTGTCTAGGAGTATGGGCTCTGGGGATAGGGATGGGGATGAGGCATTTGGGGTACAGAAGGGGGCTCCAGGTTGGGGCCGAGAGGGGTGGAGTCCAGGAGGGGGCCCAGGGCAAGAGGTGAGGGTGGGGTGCAGAGTCTGGGCAGGAATTAGGGTGCTGGAGGGGTTCAGGGGAGGAGGTGGGGGCAGGGGCAGGGTCTGGGCTAGGGGTGGGGGGGCTCGGGATGAGGTGGGGGCAGGGTCTGGGCAGGAATTAGGGTGAGGGAGGGGTTCAGGGAGGAGGTGGGGGCAGGGTCCGAGCTAGGGTGTCGGAGGGGGCTCAGGGCAGGAGTTTGGGGTGTGGCACCTGGGTGGGAGTCCGAGTATGGGAGGGGGCTCAGGGATGGAAGAGGGGGTTAGGGTGAGGGGTGCTAACCTGGGGCAGCTGCCCTTTGGCCCCAGGGAGGAGAGGGGACAGGTGGCTTTACACACTGCCCTCAACTTGTCTGCAGGCACTGCCCCCACAGCTCCCATGGGCTGTGATCCCCAAACATGGGAGCTGCAGGGGCGGAGCCTGCAGGCAAGGGAAGCACGGGGAGTTACGATATAAAACCAGGAATCATGTAACCCATCAAAATTCTATCGGTTTTCCCTAGGGACATAGGGACAGATGGAAGGGGGTGGAGGGCTCCCAGCCCCACTGGCTCCTGGTCCCCCGAGCCTCCAGCTGCCGGCTGTGTGCTTCCTAGCAGAGTTTAACTGCTAGCAAGAACCAATCATTATCAGTGTATCGGTTAACCGGTTAAACTCTGACATCCCTACTGAACAGCACACGCATGGATGGGGAGGTACAGAATTTCCAGGCCTCTGGGCACTGGAAGGGGGGCGGCTCCATGCTCCTGCAAGGGACAGGGCTTCGGCAGAAGGGGCGGGACTGAGGACAGCCAGCCCTCCGCGCTGCCCATAGCATGCTGCCCAGGGCTCCAGCAGTGATTTAGAGAGCCCAGGGGTGTAGCCAACGCTGCTGTTCACAATAGCAGAGGCAATGGTCGGGAGCCCCGGAATGTTGCACCCTGTATCACCCCATGAGTGGGCCTGCACGTGGAAATACCAGCTACAGCAAAACGCAACATAAGCCAGGGTACATTTTAAAACAGCCCCAGCAAAATCATGAATATGCACGACACGGGAGAGGCAGGAGAAATACCACTACAACGTTTCTGTTCAATTATTTCACCCCACAGGACACATCTGGGAAAATATAAGCCAATCAATTTCCCATTACTGCAGGATAAAGGCCTAAGGGCATGACTTGCTCAACATTAATACTTGTTTGGGTCTTTTTAGCAAGTTTGTGCCATGTTCTCCAATATTCACCACCAGCTGAGGCGTTGGCGCTCATTACTGGCGTTTGACTACAATGTAATGAGATACAGTGAGACCAGTCTTTAGACTGCATAACCCTGAACATTTAACATTATTTGATGTATTTAAAAAAATCACTTTAGCACAGTCATCTTATGGGATTTGCATGTTTTAATCATCAGTTTTAATTAGGCTAAAAAGGAGAGTATAAATCAAGGCACTTTTCTGAGGCACTCTCAAAAGACACAAATAAAGGTTCATTTTTTTATTTGACTAAAGTGTGCATTATGCTAAAGTGTTAATGAGAGCAAAGGAGAGTAACTGAAATCAGTCTCCTGTTAATTTTCATAATTTGTAGTTGAATATTTTTTTTCTAATTAATGATAGACTTCTGCAGACAGCTATGTCGACAAAAATCTGTAACTTTTACTTTGCATTTTGGTACCTCCATTTATTACTGATGCACTCCAAAGGGGTATGCATCTCCCCTTTCCTGCCCAAGTGAGATGACACCAGATATGTGTTAACAAACTACGGATTCCACTACATCTTCATGTGTGTTTGTTCTTACTATGTGTTTTAGAAATGTGCATCTGTCTGTTTCTCCATCATCTGAGTCCATTTGTGCAAGAATTCCTCCTAAATGGTAAGAGCCAGGACCACCAAATTCGATAGGCAGCTTCCTCTAATCATAACTTAAAGCAAGGTCAAGGTGTGGTTGTGCCAGGATAACGGGATGTGCCTGGAATTTGACTGTTTCTTATAAAATGGAAAGGGAGGGGGTCTGGTAGAAGAGAATTACACTGTAGAATGACCACAGGGGGCAGCAAGGGGCCAGAGATGGGGACCAGGACAGCTATAACCCCATTGAGCCAGCAGAGGGCAGGGGTTTGTCTGTCTGTGTGTCTTTGTCTGTCTGTCCCCAACCCGGGGGACAAGCATCCAATTTTCGGCTGTGCCTGCTACAGCTGGAACAACCATGGAAAGGTACTTTTCAAGCCTCAAACGGCTGCAGTGAGAGGCAGCTGAGGCAGTCCTCTCTTCCTGAGGCAGCCTGCACACTGAGCCCTCATCCCCAGCCCCACTCCCAAACAATGATTTCAATGAAGAAAAAGAGAACGTATTTGAGTTAAGGACTTGAGCAACACCCGGTAAATCTTCTGGTAACTATACAATTTTGTATTCCTAACCAACCATACATTTAAACAGCATCAACAACAGACTTTCTAGTGTGATACATATTGAATACATTTGAGTACAAATAAGAATACAAAGAAGAAACTTATCTTGAGACTTGTACCTCTCCATTCTTGTCGACTTTCAGCTACTCTTTAACTTACAAGTCAGCGGCTGCTAAACAATACACACTTGACCCAACTAAAGCAAAGCAATAATGAATGGAGCGATGCCATGTAATGGAAGAACATACACACCCGAGATCTTGCACACTGAGATCAGAAAAATCAATGTGAGGTCCTGCTACTCTGTTTTAGTTCATACCACAAAACCACCAAGAGCCTTCTTGGCTGACAAAAGACACTGGATAAGCTTAGCGTGAGACCTGCAAGACAACATGACGTGTTCCATCTCCTCCAATGGGAAGCACACAAAGATTGCAACAACATGATGGCCAAGCTTTTTTTTCCCCCCATACTGCACTGTCACAAAACATCCGCTGAACTCCTGGAGACTTGGGAGGAGACACAATGCTACACTGTCAACAATGAGCTAGACTACCGCACACTCTGCTGTCCTTTCCATTCATCTACCCACAATACACCAAGTCAGCACTGATGGGTGCCTTAGGAAAGCCATATGGGAATATTTATTCGCATTTTGCCTGACTGCACTGTCCAAGTGGCATTGACTCCCATTGCCATTAGCACAGGGGGTTAAAAAAATGTAAGAAAAAGCTAAAGGATTTCTCTCACACAAACCCATTGCTTGTGCCAAGACAGTTTTCATTCCAGAGGCTACCCAAGTGACCTGCCATTTTCTCTGCACAGATGAAAGAAAGCGGTTTCCTGTATGCTGCTCTTCTTTATGCACAATGCGCTACAGGATTCACACTGCTCAAACATGCAAAAAAATGACATCTCACAGAGTTGGAGAGAGATTAAAACTACAGTTGCATATGGATGCTTACTAGCACATGTCAATAAGCTTTTGTTGAAATTCAGGGTTCGTAGGACTGGTCAAAACATGGGATTTTGGGGGGCGGGGGGGAGTCAAGCAAAATATGTAATTATTTTCAGCAGAAATTGATATACTGAAAATTTCAGCCAAAAATTAACGTTTGATTTGGAAATATTCTCTCTCAGTTTGTGCTGGGAGCTGTAGTTCAGGTGCTTATGGTCCAATTTTCTCTCTATAGATAGACCTAGTAGGACTACGTCTCCCAGAATGCACCACAATTTCACCTTTTGGGAAAGGGAGCTGGCTCAGGGAAGATGTGGTTTGGATGGGGAACCCAGCCCACACAAGAGCCTGGGGACATGTGACAATTGAACTGCAAGTGCCATGAATCACCACAGAAACATTTCCATATAAAAATATTTAAATGCATAGCTGAAATAGTTCCACTTTGGGGCTTTCATTTTTATAATGAGAAAATCAAGTCCCAAAGAAAGCATGTAATTTGTTACAAAGCTTCTACCCAGCTCTAACTAGCTTTCAAAACATTTTCAGATTATCTGATTGGTTACTATTATTTTAAATTAATATCATCATGTACAAGTAATATTATGCTGGCATAAGCACTATTAATCAGCAACTATATATACATATATGAATAAAATAAGCGAGGAAATAACAGCAGCTCTATGTGAAAACCACACCAAGATATGCAGATTAAAGGGAATGTAAATCTCACAATTTCTAATTGGAGCTGGATATGTAGGTACAAGTGGGAGTGGAGGAGGAAGCCAAAATGCTCAGGCCACTTCTACTGAGCAGCCTCATTTCCCTAGATGCACACACCCTATAGCGTCTAAACAATTAACAATGCATTTAAGAAAAACAGCTCTGCCATGTTTGGATGAGTGCTGCCCCCGCCCATCCCATTGTACCAGCTGTTTTATACCCCGGAGATTATCCTATTTGAAATGTCTCATCCCAATGGCATCCCAGAGCGCTAATGGAAACACAGAACCCTGCTTACATGTTATTCTCAGCTCCATTCTATCAACTGGCCAAGGAAGGATGAGGAAGGGCAACATGTCAGTACCTCCCCAGAGATCACGTATTCGATGCATAAAAACAGGGCAATGGCATTAGAACAAGAGATACCTCCTCTGGCCCTGCAATGCTGAGTTTCTGAGTTTCAGTGCATGCAAGAACACTTGACCGTGAGATGATGAAGCGGCCCCTGGAGATTTTAAACTCGTCAGAAAAATAGAAAAGATCAGGGCAAGAGGGGGTCATAAAGGACCTCAAAAGGTCATCCAGTCCACTCCTTACACCGGCGATGGGCCACCGAGGATAGTGGGTGGGCCTCATGAGTGGCTCTCCTTCTCAGGGGGCTGTAAGTTGTCATGAGCAAGACGGTCTCCCTGGATCCCCTAGAAGTTGCAGTATGTGCCGGTTGAACTGTAGCAGCGCTTTGAGTGGGTGCCCAGGAAGCGCACGGCCCTCACAATCAGTGTTGTGTGCAACCAGCATGCCCCTCACATCACGTGCCCTGGCTTTGTGTGTGTGTCGCTTTGGTCAGACTGGTAGGAAAACAATTACACGAAGGGAAACCAGCATAACCTGGCAACTCTGCACATGGCCCACAGTCAACAAAATGTCTCCCAGGCCACACACAGAATCCCAATGGGCCGCGCGTGCCCTACACTGCGGCAGGCTCAAGGGCACCCAAACTATCTCCGCCACATGCACGGCAGAGCAGAGCCACGAGGTCAGACAGCCAAGCCATGGATTCCAGACAGCAACGCTACAACCCTGGCTAATGCTGCCCATGCTCCATACTGAAGGGCTACAGGTGGGGTTTTGGGGACGTAGCTCTTTGGAAATTGACTTGCAAACACTAATTTTTGATTGCATTACTATCTGCTTGCAGACGAAAAGAATAACCCAGTTTAGGGGTATATGGTAAAGAGCTCTTTTCCTTCAGCCTAAGATGCCTTCAGGATAAAAAAAGAGTCAGGAATAAAATAACAATTTGACAATCTATAAAATACACCTGAATAAATCTGCAATAATTGTAGCACAAAAAGGAGGCATAAAAATCTCTTCAAGTTTGCAAAGTGGGTAACAATTTTTTCTTCTTATTCGCCTACTTATTTGAATAGCTTGTTTTTATCAGGAATCATTTCATATCATTACAACATTATCGGGTGGTCTGATCATTTGCCGTTCTGCCCTTCCTTTTCCCCCCATGCTCCAACTTTAAACAACAGGTGTGATCCATAGGGCATCAGCTTTTCCACAAGGTTTGCAATCTGTCAGCAAATTCCTTCCTTTGACTCATGGGGCACACGGGATTAATTCCCAGAATTTGGGGTCTTCGCAACAGGCTTTCTATCTCCACCTTGGTTCCAGCTGTCTAGATACACAAAGACCATTCCGAGTATGGGAGACAGGAGCAGGACTTCATTTCAGTTCTCCCCTCAGAACTGTCATGCCGCTTTTTCTATCCTGTGTCTCAGCTCCCTATCCATACAATGGGGGACCACAACACTTCTCTGCCCCACATGTGTGTTGTGAGCATATATATGTAAATAGATTGTAAGACACTAAGGCAAGAAGAGCTCCATGAAATCTGTTTGCTCAATTTGCACCTACTGCACGTTGATGGGGGTATCATACTTATTCAACCGAACAGGACAGACTGGTCAAAATATAGGTGAATGCAATCCACCTTAAAAGGTGACAGTCGTTCTACTTGTTATAAGAGAGCTCTGGTTCCATTGTTTGGCAGTTTTGATGGGAAATCCTACCCACAGTACCTCTTGGACAGCTGAATTCCTAATTGATTTGGTCTGGTGCCCAAATCCTATTGAATTCCAACAGAAGCTGTGTGCTTGGCTCCCTTACACTCTGTTGAATGCTCCAGCCTTAAGACAAGGGAGAGCTGGAGTCTATCAAGGTGACCATTCCTTGCCTGGTATCTGTAGAAAGGATTAAAGAGTGAAGATCCCCTGTCAGAATATTCCCTTAGCTAGGAGCATTTATCAGCTCGCAAAGGCAGTATCTGTGCCATGCCGGCTCAGCGTACTCTCTGCTGTGCACCGAAACAAGCAACTAAGTTTATTATTATGGCTGTCGGATGTTATAATATATGGTTTCCAAGCACTTCTGTCAGCAGGGCTTGCGTGCTGTAAGGTGTCTACTGATGATATGAATTCATTCTCTATTTGGCTTCTGACCAACAGGCCAATTTATTTTTTCAATCAAATGAAGTAAAACAACCAAACATTATTAATTCTGCGTCCCAGAATCCCTCAGAATGATAACGAAGAGTAAAGATTGTTAATTAAACATGTCTGTAAGATCCCAGACGGCAATGACAGGATAGATTTCAATTCGTGTCAGTGAAATGGAAGTGTTAAAAATAGAATCCTTCCATTATTCACGTTTTAGATGACTCACCTGTATAAAGGTTTAGATTTTCACTTGGTTCTTAATATTCAGTGGCCTGGATTTGGAGGGAAGATGGGCTCCAGCTATTGAGAGAGCATTCTTACATGAAACATGCTGCCAATTACACACTGCGATGTGGGCAAATAAGTTGGCAAAACATTATTTCAGAGATAAACAGGTTTTGGCCATAAATCCATCTTATTTTAATGGCCGACTTCTGACTCACAAAGCAAAACTGCCTCTCAGCCAGGGAAACAACAGGACTTCTTACCACATGACATTGTGAATTTTTTCAGTGATTACACAATTAAACACATTTTAACATTCCTAGTCTATACCAGCAAGAAGAATGACACTGCGGCGGTTGACCTTCTACATTCGATTTAGCATGTCTAATGAAGACCTGCTAAGTGGAATGCAGAGGGCACTCCGTCGACACCAGTACTCCTCGATCCATGAGGAGTAAGGGAAGTGGCTAAGAGCATTTGCTCCTGTCACCCTCCTGCTGTGAAGTAAGTTCAAAAAATGGAATTAAGGTACGTCAACTCCAGCTATGCAGTTAACATAGCTGGATCATGTATCTTTATTTGAACTTCTGGGTAAGCATAGATGTGGCCATAGAGGGGAGGTAAAGAAAAGAACTAACAGAAACACCCTCTTTAATAAAGGAAAACATCTGCAGTTATTGTCCATTGCTTCTATTCTTGTAGTGCCTAGGAACCTAACTGAGGATCAGAGTCCCAGTGTGCCTGCTGAATTCAGACAAGAAGCAAAGCAAAGAGTTATGCACCCTGAGAGCTCACCACCTGTGGGCAGAGTGTATAAAATACCAAACACGCAATGGCCTCTTGCTTATTTTATTCAGAAAGACCCTGAGACAAGAGGGTTGTAACAGGAAGACCTCGGCAATGTTAGCTACAGGTGCTAACTCCACAACACGCATAAATGTTGATGCTGTTGAATGGCACATGAATTACTCTACAGTGCTGTGTTTCCACGGCGTTTCGGGCCTCTAGCTCACCTCCTCAGACACACGGTCTCTCCTCGGTGTGTTTGGCTTTTAAAGAACTTCTCTACACGGCTAGGGGCACGCAAAGCTGTGATGTTACCAACCCACGGCTACCTGCACCAGAAAGGGTTTATTGCCCCACAGAATGAATTCCAAGCAACAAGCCTGCATTCTGATTGTTATGATGACCCTTTCCTGCAGACAAGAACTCATTTTAGAGCTAAGCTTTTAAAGCATTTCTACAGCATCTTCTCCCAGTGTTTTGTGCCATCGAGTCTGGTTTTATGGCACATGAGAAACTGTGGCAGATCGAACTTACCAGCAGCAGCAGCAGGCGGTGCCAACTGACTTCAGACAGTACAGTCACTAGGATCATTCAGACTTCGCTGAGACAGAGACCGAATGGCTCAGACGACCAGCCCTGGGCTAAGGTCTCCAGATCACATCCAGATCAACTGAAAATAAATGACCTTCCAGAATGGCGGTTTGGTAGCCTATGTGAAATTAGCGGTTGATCCAGAGCAGTTTTGGCAGGCAAGCACCCGCACCACAAAACTCATTTAGTGGCGAGGGTGAATAAATGTGTCTACAAGCATGGAGACCTTCGGACCCAGCCAAATTCCTGCCTTTCTTTCCTGCTGGTCTCCTCCTGGAAATGCGTTACACTTTCTAATTCTGCATCTTGGGGCACTTTGTAGCTTATTCAAGAAGAAAATTAAAACAAAGCCATTTTAGAATTATAGTTATATACGATAGGGAGCAAATTAGGGTATAATAATTCCCACTTAGGGACACAATGGCCATTTGGCCTTCATGCGTTGTGCCTAAATGCGTTCAGGGTGAATTACTGCACTGTAATTCACATGCTGCATGGCTCAATTAACACTGTAAACTCACACTTAGCTGATTGCCAAGGCTCAGACAACAGACTTGCTATGAAACAGTTACAAGCTGGTCAAATACCATGGGTAGTGACTCACAGATTATTCGCTAAGCATCCCGCTTTCCTTCTGTAACAGTGAGAGCAAGTGGGCTAATCGAAATCAGTGCTGGACAATGCTTTGCGCCAGAACAAAACCTCATGTGTTCTGAATCTATGTAACACGTATACTTGAAAAGCAAACGGAGGTGGCAATCCCTTGATATGTTTATTTGCATGCTCATACCCAGAATGCTTTGCCAACTCACAGCTGCTAGCTAGCTGTCTGAGCGTGAGCGCCCTGGGAGCCTAATGAAAGATGTTCGTGTGCCTACCCTGCATTGTGGGTTGCAAGCGTAAGAAGGTTTTGCTGGCTTTTAGCCTCCCTCACCCATTTGTGAGGGGAATGCTCTGAGCAGCACGTTTGCAGAACACTGAAGAAGGAAAAAGAAAAAACCCCAGCAATCCCCCTATTTACTCGGTGTGAAATTCACCCCTGTGTAGAGGGGGCCCTGCACACTGCCCTTTGCACCACTTAATGGCTTAAGTGAGAATTAAGTGGTGCACAGGACCTTTGCAGGGTGGAATTTCACCCTCTGCTGGCTTACGAACCAGACCGCCATCAGCTGGAGAATTTAATACTCCTGAATTTAGTACTGTGCCGCTAATAAAAACACTGTGGTATACATCTGCCGTCAGCCCTTTTACCAGGAAAAGCTTTTGTTTCATCACCTCACCTCCTATAAAAATGGTGGCTACACTGCAGTCATACCTATTGCTTAGCCTAGCAAATATTATAAATATTTCAAGGATGATTAATCTTTTAAAACAATGAAGTTAGGCAGAAGCCTAGATGTCAACTTGGCTATTTCACAACCAATAAAACACGTCTCTTGCATTTCATTTGGACTGTATAAAGAGTAACATAGAAAAGGGCAATTACCCACCGCTCACAAGCTAACAGAACACTTGTAGAAGTACAAAAGAAACACGCTATGTATTTTAAAAGGTGACAGTGCTTCCACTGTCTTCCAACGCTAAGGCGGCAAACATTCACCTCCCATTAAGCAGCTCTCTGTCACCAAGGGCCAGCTTGCTCGCATCCTATATTCCCCCCAGGAAGATCATACTGATTGCTTCAGCTAAAGCATTGTCACCAGGCAACTTCCAGCGTGGCTGAGGAGTAGATATTTCCAAGGGAGAGGCTCTCACAAAACAACACCACAGAGCCTGGCCCAGCACCCTGGCTCGTGAAAGCAGTGAGAAGTGAGCATGGCTTGTGACCGCCAGTCCTTTGCAAGGAATAGACCACCGCCAGAGCCATACACCAGGAATAGCAGTACAATGGCACAGCACCTGAGGAAAGGCGGGAAGAGAATAGCAAGGGGGGCGCAATGTGTGACTGGACAGGATTGCAAATGGCTGTTCTGCTTGGCAAACAACAGGTACAGGGTTTCAGCCCCAGCTTTGGCCAATTCTCTCAAACAGAGAGCCAAGATTGCCGGTGGCCTCGATATGCAGAGGCCTCTTGAAAATCTCTCTCGGGGCTGCAGGGGTTTGCATGGTGGATCGATCTCTCTCTCTCTCTCTCTCTCTCTCTCTCTCTCTCTCTTTGGTTTTACACAATCAAAACACAACTTCTGTGATATATTGGTGCTTAAATAAGATGTCAGGACAGCGTTGGGGCTTGCTACCCATCCCAGCCCCTTCCCATGACACTGGCATTAGAGCAAGCAGGCTTCATGGAGTGTGTGTCTGCTCACCTGCATTTGGACAAAGGAATCTGCGGGGGGAGGGGAGAGGAGGCAGGTCACTTGGTGGAGGTGGGAGAGGAGGGGCTGGCACATCCAAGAAGGTTGTTTTCTGTCTCAGGTAAACACGTTGCTTCTGGCCCAGGCGAAGGGACAGAGGGCAGGTGGCTTGATCAGGTGTACACTGGGGGGCACATGAGGGCAGCCGACGCTCCCCTGGAAGTCCTCTTCAAAGGCCAGACACAAGTCTGATCTTTGTGCTCCCTGAGCAATGAGAGGCCAGCAGTGTTGGTCGGAGGGTCATGGTCTTACACACCCTTCCCCACTTGCCGCCTTTCGACGAGTGGCAGATCCAGCTGCTCTTGTGGGCCACACGGCCCCTGAGAGGAATTGTAGCAGCTCCCTGTTGTCCCTGCCCCGAAATGCAGTGTGGAGCCAATGGCTTTGGGCTGCAGTATGGCTCGGTGCACAGGAAGATCGGCACTGCTATGTGCGGCATGAAGCACCACAGGACACAGCAGGAGGTCGGGAAGCTCATGGAGCAGCCACCTCGACAACATCCCCAAGGGTTCCTCCCTGAGGGTTCCTCCCTGCACCACTTCTGCAGAGCAGCAGCAGAGAAGCCTCTCACTCAGACGGCGTGTCTAGGGGACGGTTTCGTCTCACACATCAGTGCCCTCGTGAGTCCTTCGACCCCACACCTGACATAACAACCCTAGACACGCAAGATGCACCCCGAGAGAAAATGCCTGGCACGTTTTCTAACACAGTGGTGCCCATCTCAACCTTGCACAGTTATCCAAGGTGGGAAACCAGTCACAAAAGCAAATGTCTGGGAGCGCTGGCTATGTGCATATTTAAAAAAGGAAAAGGAAAAGGAAACAGTGATCCTTCCACTGTTCTGCTTCCAGCACACAAGACTAAATTGTAATTGGCAAGTTGCAGAGGGAAGATGGGCCAACCAGACCACCCTAAAAACAAAGACTAACCCCCTCAAATAAACCCTCACCAGTTACTACACATCCCTACAATTCTCTGCTGATCACCAGATACTTTCAGAAGTTGTAACAACAGAAACCAAAGCTTGATGCTGTGTTACAAAACAACTTCCCAGCAAAGTTTCTGCACACAAAGGGATCTCTAAGGAGATAAGAATGTGAAGCTCTTAACCGGGTACATTTTTCACATTTAACTGGCAGCTGAATTCAAGCTGCTGCATGCACGCACACAACCCTCCAGAATGGAGAGCAGAAATTCCACCACTGAATCTGCTGCCCCCCAACTCTCTTGTGCCAACAGTGCCAAAAAGGGCAGTGGATATTGAGCTGCGTCCATTTGGAGACCCAAAGGGACCATGAGATCATCTACTCTGACCTTCTGGGTAACTCTCATGTTCGTGGGTTCATCTTTCCCTCTTTGTTAGGCTAACTGGATGGGCTGAAAGCATTCCTAGCACTTACCAGAAACACTAAGAACTGCTCTGCGGCCAGGTTCTGTTGGGGTGGTTGCCCTCTTGGCCACGAGCAGGGTTTCAACTGGAGTTCTTATAGAACCATAGAAGACCAGAACTGGAAGGGACCTCAAGAGGTCATCAAGTCCAGTCCCCTGCCCTCACGGCAGAACCAACCTCCATCTAGATCATCTCCAGAGCTCTGAGCACTGGAACCAAAAAGCCAGGTGCTGTAGCTGTGGTGGTAACCGACTGATGACCACTGGGGACCAGGCACACAGGAGGACGTGTAACACACCCTGGCTAGAGGATTACACAGGGTCAGAGCTAACCTGGGAGGCCTCATTTCCCACTGATGGCACCTGCCATGCTTTCCCCTCTGTTTGTGCAGGAGTACAGGACTCTCCAAGGAGCAGATCTCTGGGAAACACCAAGCCCTGGGGTTTGCATCTTCGGCGTCTGCTCGTTTGTGGGGCATCTTGGCTCCTGGTATTCTGGCATTTTCATTCCACAACACTAGCAAGCGAGCACTCATGACTAACTCCAAAAATGTGGGGGCAGTGCAATTGTTAATTGCTTAACTATTCACATTGTTGAATTATTAAGACTTGCAAAGCAACATTTATCATTCCACTTCCTCTGCGAAGAACCAAACGCTCCCTCCAGAATAGCCTCCCCCTCACCTCCATTCGTTGACACCATTTCCTTACAAAATACGTTTGTGAAATCAGTGGCGAATGTTGCTTTAAAACTAACAGAGCGCGCTCTAGGGCATGAAGCGGTTAAATGCGATGCCAGTAGGGTTCATGCAGCATGTATTTTTGTTGGGATCGTTCCTTCCCCAGTGAAAAGTTTAACTCTAAAGCCTTTCCTTTGGGAAACTACCCAGTGCACAGAGTGGATGGGGAATTCTCGCCGAGATTCCCCCAAAACCAGGAGCTTAAACCCTGCACCTTCCTGGATTTTCAAGAGTGCTCCGAACGACCTAACGCTAAGGCTAGAATTTCAAAAGAGCTCAGTTCCTCTTAAGGCACCCAAACGAAGCTGTCGGATTTTGAAAAACACTGCTCCCCACCCCGCCAGCAGGTTCCTCTAGCTGTTCAGCCACTTAGAAATCAGGCCACTTATTTTCGGAGCTTAACTTTGGGTTCCTATTGTTAAAAATATTGCCCTATAAGCGCTGTCCACGTGAGGAGAAGGAGCCAACAATTACTTGCTTAAGATAATACAAAATACGATGGCCACTGTGACATCCTAATATGTGAAGGTTACACAGTGCAGCATCTGCTGGATATCTGTTCACAGAGGATGAAAGCCAACCACTCTGCACAAGGCCAGTATGGCGTTCTGCCTCACCTCTTCTAGGCCGGGGGCACAGGACTGAAGGTTTGCTCTACTGTAGTAGACACAGTGCTCTATACATCTCTAAGGGGATCTCGCACGCACCCAGCAGGTGAGTTCGTAAACGCTTTTTATTTAAGGCCACATAATGCAGGGCTACTTTTCTTTACTGCAGGACTACTTAGCACTAGTGTACGCTGGGCTTTTCAATGAGGTGTAAAGGAGTTTGGTGCCCAACGCTACTGAGTTTCAATGGGCTTTTTTCCTCCTCTTTCCCTTAGAAACCTCTGCCCCTTGATCCTAGAGCAAACAGTCTCACACAGAGCGTATAGGCCAAACACCCGAGAACCCCGCCAACCCCCTCCACGTCCCTCTTACCATGCACTGCTGGTGCTAAGAGCATTGTGAAGAGCAGCAGCTGTGATGACCACATGACTGTGGAATATAACTTGAAGGTACCGCGGCAATGAGCGTTTCCAAGTAAAACGAAGTAAGCGTCCTCCTGTTGCCTCGTCCAGCGCTCCTCCGGTAGGTCTTCAATTCACATCCAAAAGGAATGGGGAAAAAGCCAACCAAAAATAATAGTCATAAAAATATAAAAGTCCTACAACCAATATCCAGAATCGACACCTACAGACAAAAGGGGGGGAAAAAAATGAGGTCAGTGACAAAAACAGGTGATGACAGAAATAGTGCATGGCAATCAGGACAGCAGGTTTAAGTACAATAGGGACTCCCTTAATGAAGTTGTTTTCAACCTGTGATGCCCAGACCCTTCTGGGCCTGCAGACCACTTCTAAGGGGTTTCCAAGAGACTTAGCCAGAAAACTTACTGAACAGAATTCAAATATACACAGGCAACAGATTCCCAAAGGAGTCTGCGCCTCCATTTGAGATATTTTGGGGTCCCACAAATGAAACGTGTTGAGAACCACTCCCCTCGCAGGCCTTTCTTAGCTGTGTGGTGGGAACACACAACGTACCCTTTGCAGAGGGCAGCACGCAAGCCTGGGCATGACTTATGGCCCACTTGCTCTTCCAAGCAGGGCTTCAGAGGAGGTAGGGGGCGGCCAGCACTCACAGGGGCCTTCTGCACAGTGAACGTTAACCACAAGGCCCCACTTCTCCACTCCAACACCTGACGTACAGGTGCAAAACACAAGCACCGATGCATTCTCCTACTTGTAGGTGAACATCAAGTGACTGCACGTGCGACACTCCAGTCAGGCCCTGGGCTTGACCAAGCCTTTGAGCACATCCCTGCCCCATCCCCCAAGTAGCCCCACAAGGTGCTGGGACTCAGCTGCTCGTCTGAGGCACCACGCCCTCTCTGCTCCAGAACACACAGCAGTTGGAATCAGCGTTGGGTCCCCAACTCCAAACCAGGCCAAGATTTGACCCAGCAGCTATGGGATGGGAAGGAGATACGGAGCCTTTCAAACTCCTGTTGCAGTGAGTTCCAGCAACTCCTTTCACCAATTTTAATTCACCCCCACAACTACTCATTTGGGGTATGTCTACACAGCAGGCAGTTATTTTAAAATGATGTTGAAATACTGTGAAGCTGGAGGACTTCTTACTCCGACTCCTGTAACCCTCACTGTACGAGGAGTAAGGGATGTCGGAGGAAGAGTTCTGTATTTAGAAATAAGTGCTGTGTAGACGCTCCCAATTTCAAAATAAGTTACACAATTCATATAGCTCAATTTGCGTGGCTTATTTCAAGTTAAACCCTGCTGTGTAGATGCACCCTTGGGGATCTACTGAAATAGTCTTGTCTGCTCTGTTCTCTTATACGGGTAGGACCTCCCAGGTTCAGCATCCTCGGGACCTGAGCCATCCCAAATCATGGAGTTTGCTGGACCAGGAGAAGTCAAGGTTCCCCTCCCGGCTGTTGGCCCTCCTCCCGGGTTCCATCCCTGAACACTGGGCTCTACTCCCAGCCCCAGTTCCTCCAGCCCTGCCAAGACTGCTTTCCCCAGCACCAGCCAGCCTAACCTGCACTCTTGAACCTGGCCTGTTGGAGCGATCTGGTCCAGCAGGATGTTGCTGGACCAGAGAGTCCTGGATTTTAGAGGTTCAACCTGTATAGGGAACTGTAGGAAAACCGCAATCTGTGTCTGCATGGAAAAAGACCCCTTACTCACAAGGAAGAGGTCAACTAACCACCATATTCTGTCCCCGTAAAGGGAGATAGAAGGACACGGTGAAACAAACCTTGAAGAAAACAACCACTATGGAATGAAATCAACAGGAAAGTTTAAGCTTAAAATGGATTGTATGACTTCAGTGGCGACTTCTGCTTAAAACCAATTTGTGAAAATATGATCCACTGTAAAATCCATCTACATGTTTTGTTAGTCTTTAAGGTGCTACCATACTATTTGTTGTTTAAGTACATCTTGTAAAATATACTGACTGCTTTGTTCTGCAGTCCCAAAACTTTGTAGCCTTCACAGCACTGGCTTAATTAAAAATCTCTTCAAAATCTGTAATCAGCCCAGACTATTCTTCCCTGAGCAATGCTTGCTGTTCTTGCCAATTCTAGTTCTTACACAAAACCCAGTGTGAGCCAAAAAACACATGAAAAAGCTTGTTGCATGCCACTGCTATCTGGGTATATTTCTGAACCTTGGACATAACAATGTTCCCTTTGTTTTGCCCTTCAGTCCTTGCTAAATCAAACCGCGCATTGTTCGGGTTTATACTCTGCATAACCGAGGATCACTGCTTCCGACAAAAAAATATGTTCTGGTATCACAGTTCAGTCTGAGCAATCACCGATGCCCCTCCCTCGGCCGCCATTTGCTCACTCAGCTGAATGGTGGCATTTGTTTTTCAAAACTTTCACCCAACTTTGCAGCTGGGATAACTGGAAGCCCAAGGCAGTCAAGTGACTTGTTTAGGATCACATTTCTAGTGATCATCTGTGTTCACATCAAACCTCAGCACCATGCAAGGATTCAGGGCTTTGCTCTTCTAACCACTTGTCAGCATGCCCACTTAGAGTGTGCTAAGCCTGATTTCCAAAATGGAACAAAATGACTGAGTGTTTTAAATTATATCGCCTGAATACAATGAACATCTGTCAAGGAAAAAGGAAATTGTTACTGGTCAAGGCTTTTGGTGGCAAGGAGGGGGTGTTTGGAAGTAATCACTCCATAAAAGCATTATAAGACTCAGAAAGAGGCTCGCAACCTAAAAAATTCCCTCTGCTGGGTTCTCTGGAGGTAATATCTGGCCAAAGACAATGAGAGCCGCTATGAATGGTCCAGCTTAGAACATTTCATTTCCTGATGGCAAGCAAGGGCCATGCCTCCAATGCAAACAAGGGAAAAGCTACATTTGACCTACAGGGAACTAGATTTGAACCCTCAAGCAAAGGTATGCTGCATTCATTTACAGGGTGACTGTGCTGAACACTGACCTTTCTGGCTACAGGGATACTGTCATCAGCATCACATCCTGACCTGCTGTCAAGGATCGTGCTAAAGTGATTTACTCACCAGCAGCTACTAAAGCACACCTCATCAAAACAGAGCTGAGGGAAAAGCGGAGACCCAGAGGAAAGGAAGGCATTAGAACTGTACTGTAAGATACTTGTCAAGATGATTGTTCTTTAAAAGACTTTATGGAGACAATGACGCATCCAACACCTAACAAGTCCATTCTTCAGTGCTTTATGTCAGCCAGAGCACAAAGCAGCCCCTTGTGTTAGTTTAATGACATTAGTCTAAGAGAGGGGAAAAAAATAAGGAAATTGACAAGATCCAGTCAATGCCTAGAGGAGCTGAATTCAAAGCAGAAGTACAGAAGCACAAATAATACATGTTCACTCTAGTGCACTGAGTCACTAGATGTGCCAATGTCTTGGACCACGAGCGATGGTTAACACTGGTGCAAACTGAGTGTAAAACATGAGCACACTGGTTTGGCAACACTGCACAACCAGTCAGGCATGTATGGGGTAAAAGAACACACAAAGAGCAAGAATGAGGGCCCATTATCAATCACTAAAATTAAAAAAAGGAAATTTTATATCCAGTTTAATGTAGAGGTGATTGTTATCCCTGTAAATGAGCATGGCTATCATTTCATAGCTATGGAAGAAACACACTCAAATTAACCACGAGCAAATGGCTTTGGAAGGGCTCAGCAGTAACTTGATTTGTTAGGGGCCTTTTTCTAAGTTCTTCACTGGCACTAACGCTAGTCAGCCAGCCAGATAGTAAGATACTACCTGCCTAATAGTTTTAAACAAACAAAGCAGCACAGCTTTTTATTCTTTAATAGAAAAACTGCCCTGCATCTTTTATCTCTGTCTTTTGTAAAAGTTGCTTACTTAGTGAGAAATAACCTCAATGCTTTATGCAGATATTGATTAAATTTACCGTTTGCAAGAGAAAATGCCTGCAAGTAATTAACCCTTTGATACTAGTGATTATGGGAAAATCTAGAACTATGATGAATGCAGGTCTCCCTTCTCAACATCTGTCATTTAACAAGAAGCGACTTCAGGAAATATTTTCATAATTTCACTCAGTGTAGAGGAGAGATAGGATGGATAATGCAGTAAAACAGAAAATATACTTCTTGGAAAATACCTAAATTACCCACAATATTGAAGCTGTTACCTGTTTTAGATTGTTAAAAACCAAAAGAATTGTAAACATCTACTGTAGGGGTCTCCCACCCACACCCTACCTGTTTTGTACATTTCTTTCTGCTCCAACAGTGTGTTTCTCTTTCCCTCACCAATCAGTTTCAAGTCATTTTCACTCTCTGGGGTTCCTACACTAACACCACACTGCAATGTGTAGGTTGTAAATATTGCAGGGAGATGGTTATTTCTTTAAAAAAAATTCTTTCCACTGGAATTTTTAATAATCATTTCTGAGGTTTTGTAAAAGGGGATTGGTCTGAAAACTTAAATCTGGTGGCGAGTTTGACCTGACATTGTCTCTTGCCAGGTTTCTCTCCAAACCACACAAACAAGGAAATGCAGACTTTTCACAGCACTGCCTCCATTTTTCAAACAGGAAAAAAAAAAAATCAGAATTTGAAATATTTCCACCTGCTCTGCTCAGCTAGACAGCTCCTCTTTTGTCATGTGGATCCCAATTCGGCTGCCTCAGGCCTCTAAGCACAGTTGCCTGCTGGCTTCTCTCATTTTGCACATATTAGCCCCGCAAGAGAGTCTGGACTGCCCCGAATCCCAGCCTCGGTGCGGCAGGAACGAGGTTTGAAACAGCCGTGGGCTTCCCTGCACAGCACACTAGTGCACCACAAGCAGGGTGTCCCACACGGACACCTCCACAGCACACTCGCACGGCTGGAGCATATTGTTCGTGCCCTGGCATTTCAACAGCAGAACATCAAAGTGCACTACCAGACTCTTACTGGCCTGGAGCTGTAACTACGTGGGATGCTACTGCATGAGAGGCTGGACTGGTGTATATTCACCCCCTGGCTTCCAGCACGCTCATGCTGGATGTAGACAAACTAATTCTCCAGCACAAGTTCAAACCTACATCCCTAAATGGGAGGCAGGAAACGCTGACTGGCATATCCCAAGTCTTCCACCAATAAAGCAGCACACTCGTTCAGAAAGCTTGGGTGCCATTCACTTGTTATACAGTCTGTTATTTAAATACACTAAATCCATCCCTGTGCTACTCCTCTAGGCATGGTGGAGCATCTCTCGATACGTATTTTTAAAGATGTGCAGTAGGCAAAAATGGTGAGAACATCTAAAATACCAGGTGATCAAGGAAGCTCAAATACCTCTACAAATCTATTTACGTTCCCTTGCGATGAGTAGCCCAAAGAGCCTGGAACTGTTGTAGCATCAAACACAGTCCCACAAACCACCTGTTGAGCCCATCATTTTAAACGACAACGGACCCTTTCGATGTAGTAATTGCTTTACAGCAAAACAACGCACAAGATCACAATCAAATGTGAACAGAATGAATTTGTTTCAGATTTAGCAGGCTCTTGACAAGCAAACACAAAGACAGGCCAGCCAACTCCACTGTGTTTTCTCCCTATAGGCTACATATAAGGGTTGGGAAGGTCAAAAGGGGAATTTAAGCAATCTACAAGTTTACTTATTCCCTGAATCCAGGTTTGTGGCTCAGAGCAGGGTGGTGGTTTCATATAGAATCAGAGTGCTATGTGTGCATCAGAAATTGTTTTGGTTCTAAGCGTCTGTCTACGCCACAGTAGGGAAGTGTAACTCCCATCTTGGGTAGACACACACACACAAGCTCTGCCCACCCTAGTGTGATGCCGGCAGGTGGAACCGAACCGGGGACCTCTGGAGCTCAGTGCATGAGTCTCTCCCACTTGAGCCAAAAGCCAGCTGGCTGAGAGCTAAGGCTGTAGAGCAAACTCATTCCTTCACTCTGCTTGAGGCCCAAGTGCCCTACATGGGTGCATGAGTTATATGAACACTGCGCCACTCCTCAGGATGGTACGGGTTGTGCCAGGTCTGCCAGCCAGGTGCCATGAGGGGCATGGGCTCCTCCCCATCCCCTTTCTCAGCATTTCTTCCCCAAAGGGAGGAAGTGCCAAGGAGACCTGCTCCAAGGAGAACACTACGATCAACCTTTCCATGCATAATGCGGGGAGGCGGGGCAGAGCAGGTGCTCTTACTCATCCGCCCCCTCCCCCGGCCTGGGCCAGAAACAGTGTGCGCTGACTCTATTCACATCCAGCCAAGAAAACCAAACACATCAATGAATCTCTGAGGAGGCCGGCAGTGTGAACCTCCCTCAGTGTGCATGTCAGTCACTGCATCTGTGTGATCGTTACGCGCAGGGGTCAATGGCTCAAGCCCCCAGCCAGGCAGCGACCGGAGTATTATGAGACTTTGGCTCTCACGGCATCCGCCATCACTAGAAGGTTAGCTGCAGCTCTGTACGTCCTCACCCTGCTGTGACCTCAGTTCAGACTTGCCTCTCCATTCATTCCCCTCATTAATAGTTCTCGGTTTGTTTTACAGAGGCTGATCTGTTGCACTGACCTTTTGTGTACATGCAAGACCCCCGGTCACATCAACGCATTTTTGAGCTCTGATCATGATCCTTCCCAAAGGGATAATAAATAACTCAGATACTGCTTTCTCTGAGCCAAGAGAATGTAATTGTCTCACTCTTTATACTGCTGCTTTATCACGAAGAAAGAGTTTACCCACAATTAATTGGTTTTGCCTTAAAAATATACTGACAGATCAATGCTAAAACAATTGTGAACTTGTGAAAAAGGGCACGTGTGTGTGTGTGTGCACTACTATCTGTGCATAAACTTTATAGGTAAATGAGATCTTACAAATTTCATGTGGGTAACAATTTGTAAGGAGAAAGTTTTAAAGGAAAAGGTAAGTTTGATAGTCTTTCCAATCTGTTGTGATGTAATAAATGTCTATTACTGTTTAGTAGCAAATTGGGTTTTAATGACCATTGCTATTTTGGGCTGGAAGGTGACATGTAGTTTCAGTCTAAAACAGATTTATGTTTTACACCAGGATGATTTTCTTGCAAACTCTCCTTGAGTTAACCTCTTCACACCCCACAAGACATTTAATATAATTTTATTTCTAATAGACTGCAAGCCAATAGCACCATATTTGCCACCCTGATGTTTTCAGTGAGAAATAAAATCAATGAGGTCTATGCTGAAGATAAGTATAAGTGATTACTTAAGTGTATCTGGCTTGAAAAACATTAGGAGGGTTATATTAGTCAGCCAAATGATACAAATTAAGAAGTAGCATTGATAGGAATAAAACCAAAAGATTCCTGACCTTGCCTGGTTGAGGGTATCTTATTAGCTCTTCTGTGGATGTTCCTACAAACCAGGAATTTATGAGTGGGAAAAACTGAGTACTAGACATTTACCTTCCCTTCTTAATGCAAGTGGCCAGGGTGAAGGGTCTCCACATTAGAAAGATGCCTGGTCTCCGGTTCTTGACACCGAATCCCCAAAGTCAGTGGACCAGCCTGAGAGGAGGGCATGTGTGGGAGAGAAGAGAACTAGTGAGAAAAACAAAGCAGCATTTCGATGCAGCCGGACTGGGAGGAGCAGCTGAATAAAGCACATCGCTGCAGTGTTAAATAAAGAAATAAGGGCCGTAATACAGAAAGAAATTTCTGGGTCAGAGGAAAAAACACATAAATATGGAGACCTATAACTATCGCATAGGACAGTTCCATGCAATTAAATAAGCAGGAATAAGAAATAGGGCAAAGGTGGCTACCACACACACAGTTTCCCTAAAGCAAAAACTAGTGTGAGACAAACAAACAGGCTATTTTCTACATTACACACCCGGGTTTCCCCGAGTTATAACTGAAATGAAGCACGGTCCCTCTGGTACTGGAAACAACAAATATTTCCCTATTATTTTTTTTGCTGTGTAGGCACATTGCTTATTTGCATCCCAGCGGTGTCCAGAGGCCATCGCCCACCCCCAGGCTCCGTGGTGCGAGGCATTGTCTGTATCCACAACAAGAGAATTACTGTCCCAAAATGCTCACAATATGATTGGACAAGACAGGCCAAGGGTGGGGGAAGAGCCTGTAGCCCCTCTTTTGCAAAGGGGGCCAAAGTGCCTTGCTAGTGAGGCTACAATTCTCAGACTCGGGTGTCTAATGTTAACCTTGAAATGCAGGCACCCCAAGTGCATCGCTTTCAGCTGCTGGGGGCTCAGCCCTCTGGAAAATCAACCCATCTATTCCAGTAACTCCATATGGGCTGAGAAGTCCAACTTCAGCCACTTCTTCCAAGGTCTGGCCTGCTCGTGTTCCAAGTATGGAAAGAAACTATGGCTGTATTTTGAGTGACTATGAGAGGGCAGGGTTCTTTCACCCTGGGTCCTCATTCAAACAGTGCAGTGCGTAACGCACACCACAGACACAGACAACACCCGATGCTTGGTTCACAAGGTGCTTTATAAATGTTTCTTCTCCCCTCTACCAGGCTTTCCCTGCTACCAAGACACAGGACATAAAGGAGCAGAGATCTCACATTCCCGGCTCTGGGCTTCTCCGCCACCTGTCTCTCTTCTAGCTGGTACTTAAGCTATTGCCCCATCAATCTACCCTCACTTCCTAAGGGCACAGAGTGATGAGTCAGCCTTAGCTACCCACATTCTGTCACAGAGACCCAAGAGCTGTAACCAGCAGTCGTCATACACCCAAAACTCTGCCAGGACTTCCCCCACAGGGCTGAATCCCACAGGCCAACCTGGATGCCACCAAACCCATCAGCAGTGCTCCCACAGACCCCAGTGCACACAAGACGGACCCTTCAGTCCTTACTCCTTCAAGGTCAGAGACCACTGGAGAATTTGGCTCTCGCTACACAACCACCTTTTGAGGAATCTGCCCGAGCAACCATGTTGTGCAGGTATCCTGGGATAATCCAGGATAAATCCTCTGGCAGGATGGACAAACATCAATGGTTTTTTTTAAATTTAATTCAGATGTTTCTGTTAAAATGCTTTTTGCGGGGAAAAAACTTATGTCAAGATGTATTTTAATTAAAACTATCACAGCTCACAGATATCTCATAATGGAATAGGAGTTATGAATTCTAATTCTAATTCATGTCATGTTTAAGAAAAGTTTTGTAACCGAGTTCCAGTAGTTCATGATTAGGGACCCAGTCTGATGGGAATCCAGAGGCTTCTGTCTAGATTATTTAGGTTCATTTTTCTATCTACCTGATGGGACTCTGTGCTCAGTCTACAAGGTACCATCAAATATACTTAGTTTTGTAGTTTTCAAACCGTGGGTTTGTGTCTCCAGAGCTAACATGCTTGTTAACAACAACAATATTGCTTGTTTTGTTAACATATATTATATGTTTGCTGTTGAAGAAAACAAATTCAGAACACAGAACCTTGTTGTTTTGGTTAAGTAAAACAATTTCAATGTCTTTCTGGGGATGTTCTCCTAATACAGCATGGCAAGAAACTGCTCCAAATATTAATGATTAACTGGTTGAATTGGAGATGGTTCACCTCCCAATGACTTCATAAATAGCTTACCATTGGTAAATGAAATAACCAAGCAATTGTTCATTTTCTGATATCGCTGTAAAACTAATCTGAAAAGATTTAAAAATAAATCACTGTTTAAAAATGTATAGCGTGTACTTTCTAAAAATGAAACCTACAGCTATCTCTGAGTCGCGAAGAAAACGTAGTAAGGTTATAACCACCACCAAGAATGCACTTTAGAAACGCATGATTAAATCAAGTCTTCCTGACTAGTGATTCAAACCCGGATTTAAATCAAATCCAGCCTGGTCCGTTGGTCTCAAAATCAGACTGTACCTCGCGGACTGTACCTTCTTTGCTGTTGTGCCACACAATTCTCCAGGGCCTTTCATTTGGAACAATCAAAGTGCTTGACAGCCACAGCAGCCACTGCCCTAAAAGGAAAGAGCCACCATTTTCTGGGTCTCACAAGGCAGACATCAGGTAACAGAAATAGTGCACTAAAAAAGGAAAGTAGTAAGCCCAGTCCAGGATTTCCAACGGAAACTACAAGGAGAATTTAGAGACACAGAACTCATTAACCAACTAGAATTGCACTAGAAACTCTAGGCTTTAACCCCTATCCCTGTAAAACACAATGCGGTATTTTTAACAAACATACACTGGGGCTTTAAGTGAATGATTAACCCTTTTAAAATCTGATTTTAAAATAGAAAGCACCTTTGCTTTTAATGCAAAACAACTAAACATTTCAAGCAAGTGTCCATTTCAAAGGACACTAACTACCTAAACAATAAAACGTTTGGGTGGGCGAAAGGCTAAAATATAATTAATTCCCTGAGTGCTTTCTTGCAGAAATTAATTGCTAGGACAATCAGGACAAGCATACTTTTAAAGAAGAGAACTGGTCTTGGGTGGCTGAATAAGGAATGTGATATACTTTCTCTATTTTTCATGCCTCATAGCTAGAATATGGGTATTAAGCAGCCAAAAGAGGAAAAAAAACACCTATTTTGAAATTAGCCAATCTAAGATGTGCTTGCCTGGATAAGCCTCAAATTAAACACATTCCTTAATGGCCCATTATAGAGTATCAGTCACTAAAAGATCCAAGGGGAATTGAAGGCTGTTCCTACCAAGGGAGGATATCTAAGGTTACAAGCAGGTGATGCAATATTTCTGCACTAACATTTTAAAAAAGAGACTTCACAGAAGACAAAACAAGTGTATTTTTCTTCCATACTTTTTATTTATTTACCTTCTATATGTATTTTGGATCAGTCTGCTAACTACGTATGTGAAGAAAGCTGGATTGCCCGGATAGCACAATCACGTTTTATGCTTATATTTCTCTCTCCCTCTCTCGCTATATTTAAGCAAAGTTGGAATGTTTTCAGCAGACACTTTTCCAGTGTTGAGTTTACAGAAACACTGTATATGTTTATAGAACATATTTATTGTACTATGCTTTTCTCTCCCTCCTCGAAGAGCATTCTGTACAGAGGTCCTCCAAAAAATTAAGTGTGCTCACACATTTGTGCACTATGAGTTGCCCCAGTGAAATCAGTGGGATGAATCAAACTTGGATTTCCAAGGGACCTGGGGGACTTGAGCCATCGATCTCCCATTGAAATTCACACGGCACGAAATTCTCTGATGGGGGCCACTGAGTGACTGTACTCACATTAACACACTCAACTGCAGTGTATAAAACTGAAGGAATTTTACAAAAGTTTGAAACTTTTCAGGGGCATTTGGCAAATTAATATGACACTATCTGTGAAAATAAACCAATGTTATAGATCTAAAAAGCCAAATTTCAAGCAGGCATCTAATGGAGAGAGATCATTCAGTTAGGCGCTGGTAACAACACTGCGTATGAGAATGAAATGAAGTGCAAAGATAGAATGGCTCTTTAGAAGGTGGTTTGGCTATTTTGTCCTCCCACTAATAGGACTTGTTTATCTTCTACCTTAATACATTCATGGAATTACTAAACTATGTCTAATCTTACAAGGAAAACGAAGTTCCTGATTTTATCCACCATCCAGTTATCAAGCAGAAATAACGTATCCCACAGGTCGGGGGGGGGGGGAGGTGGGGGGAAAGTCACTTCTGGATACTATATTTGATTCTAGGGAAGTGAATCAGCATCTGTGTTGGGGTGTTAAAAAGGTAACCGGTTAACTGGCAAGCACTGCCTTACCAGCATGCTTACCAGCTAGGCAGCAAGGACAACCCACCTACCCAATGCAGTACAGCTGGCAGGACCCTGACCAGCTGGCCGGAGCAGTCACCCCGCCCGCCCGCAGAGAGCCATGGTGGAGGAGCCATCCGCCTGGCAAGCTGGCCAGACTCCAGCTGGTTAACTGGTTAAATGATTGCAGTTAAATTGTTGAACCAGTTAACTTTTTTCCTGACTATTTACATCCCCGACCTGTGTCCCCTTTACAGTAAGATCATGAGTTTGATGTATGGACGTGTCTGCTGCTGTGTTTTGTAAGATAGCTCTGTAGCTAACCAAATGGTGGTCTGCATATAACACTGTTTTGTAAGATGAGTGGGTAGGCAAAGAAGTCCCCTCATATGGAGGGACACTAAGTTCATTTTTCAGACACCGCACGGATGAGCATTTCAAAAGCATTCAGTACTAGCCTACCTCTGCTCCCATTGATGTCGAAGGTACCACACCCACTGATCAATGAACAGAGTTAGAGCAACACTCTTTTGAAAACTGAACCCTAAACAGAGTGGGCATGAAGCTAAATCTCTGACTGTAGGATCGGAGCTGCAAAAGGAACGATTATAAAAGTAACATTTCACCCCGTCATTTGAAACGCTAATCAGTTCAGGACAGACAATAAAAGATAATTGCTGTAAATATTAAGATCACTCCTTTGCCTGCTCCTCTTCAGGAGGGAGATTTGCGTAGAACACCAGGCTTCACAAGTAACCACAACTGGCAAATTGTGCAGCCCGATCTATCGTGTCATTGTTTAGAGCTTGGCTCCAGCCAGGAAGTGAGCAAAATCTATCCGATGTAACAGAGCCAACTGTTGGCTCAAAATCTGACATCAAGGCCCTTGCACCCACCACTTAGCTTACATTTACAGCCATCTCTCTCTCTCGCATGCCGATGCATGAAGAGACCCCAAGCACGTGATAAATAAATTGAAAAGGAGGAGTCCATTTCAATTCAAGGAAGGTTGAGATCTCTAGCCAATCTACATTTGCCAACAGCAACAAAAGAAAGGAAGATTTCTAACATTCATTTTCTGTCGAGGAACATTCTCCAGATCAGCCTGTTCAGCCCTGCTTCTGGTCAGAGTCACTCCCAGGGCTATGCTTTGTTTTGTCGTTCCATCTCTCCCCCGACCCAGCTGCCCATGACTGCCTTCCATACTCAGTGCTCCCTCTCCCCCAGCTGTTTGTCCCACTGAGCGCACAGCGCAACTGGAATTCACTTTTGGTTATTCAGATTCATGATTATACCGTGCGTGAATCAGGGTGGCAAACGCCCCGCCAAAGAGTGCCTCCTAACTGCACAAAACCAGCAGCAAGCTTTTCGAACGTGGACTCAAGCCCCAGGAGCAGCCTGTCAGTTTGAGACGAGGCTTAGAAAACTGTAGCGACGCAAAGCCAATGATGCACCACATCCTGGTACAGCTCCTAGGTGTGATTTAAATTGCTGTTGTTTTTATAAAATACAGTGGTCACCCTTAAAGACAGTCTACTGTCATTGCAACTAATGTTAACATGGCCTAGGGACAAACAGGGAACATCATAAATACCATGATCACGTTCTCTAGTTATCAGAAGCAAAATCGAAAAGTCTTTAAGGATGACCAGTGTAGCTAGAGCTCATCTGTACAAATCCAGCAATTCTGTACACAGGTCTTGGCAATTCCAAGGGGAATCCATCTGAAAATCACTGTGGATTGCACATAACTGAATTCTATCTCCGTGGTATAAAGCAGATCTATGTTATAGCGATAGAGAAAAGCAAAATCAATATTGTTCACCACCAATATTGATACACCTCTAACCAAGGGAACTGTGATGTAAAAATCTACTCATTCTTCAGCAGTTCTAACCTGTGCTTATGTCTAGCATGTATTGCCTTTCCACCTTATTCTCTCCAGCTTCTGAGAGAGGTTTTGTTCCCCCTTATAAAATCAAATTGAAGTTGAGATGAACACCACTAATAGAAAATACTTTTAATACCTCTAAAATCACGTATTACTTAGGAAACTGCACAGAAACCTCACCTGAACATTGCGGCTTGTCATGTGTCAAAATACTGTATGCTAAGAATAAAACAGGATTTAATTGATTCTTCTGCAGCGTTATCAGGATGAAAACTTAATTATGACAACCTGAGATAACTGCACAAGGTGATGTTCAGCAGCGTACCGGTATACCCTTACTTTGATTGACAGACAATTGTTCTTCCTGACAACATGGGAGTGTATACAAAATAAAACAGCAAAAAGTGTCTTAAATGATCATTAAATGAAGGCATCAATACATTCCTCAGATATTATTAAATAAGGTCTGATTGTTGACCTCTGCTGCGTTCTTCTCCAATTTACTAATGCAATCCCTGCATACCCAGCCAACAGAAACCTGCATCACCAGCTTATTTTGGAACAGGTGTTTAACCCCAAAAGACCAAATAATTTAGTCCTAAAAGCTACTGGAGATTACCCTTATCTGTAAATTACCATAGACATTCAGGCCCTATTAGCTGGAACTGTACACAATGGCTAGCTTACTACATGAAATTGACAGGTGAGATTATTAGATAGCTTAGAAATATCAGATGGAGAGCCATGCAAGTCTAGCTGCAAAAACAACAAGGAACCCTGTGGCACCTTAGAGACTTTTGTGGGTAAAAACACTTATCTGATGAAGTGGCTTTTACCCACGAAAGCTTATGCCCTAATAAATCTGCTGGTCTCTAAGGTGCCTCAGAACTCATGTTTATAGATTTTAGAATCACACACGGAGCTACAAATGAGCATTAGTTGACCACAGAAGTAAGGACCTGTTTACTTCTCTGCCATTTTGGTCTTCTCATTTCCTCTGAGCTCAGCCATGTTTGAAGTTATGCTAACCCCTATTACGCCTCTCCTGGGCATCTTTGGTGGATGCATGCTCTAAAACCAGGCTGGTGGCAAGGAAAGAGCTAGGCTAGAAGCTGTTGCTGAAGTAATAAATACCAGCTACATAATTACCAAGGTCAGAGAAGATGGAACAAAAAGACCAGCACAGAACTGCAGGATTTGACGACTGCTGTCAGCAGAGTCAGATGCTTTTGAACTACGGAGCTGAGTTCCAGGAGGCTAAGAGAAAGGATGAGAAGGTGAAAGGTGAGTTGTAATTGTGTCCTGATTGTACAGAGTAATATCCCAACTCCCCACCACCTGCAATGCCACCATTACGATCCAGCAGTGTCACACCGAGGACAGGCAAAAGGCTTTCTTTTGGTTTTTTTGACAACAGTGTTTTTTTTTTCAACTATGCAAATATTGCCCCCGATTTATTTGAGGTTGCTCAAAATTTTCAATTTTTTAAAATGATTTTTTTTCAGTCCCATCAGACAGAATTGGAACACAATTTTTGCTTCATTTCTCCTTTTCCCTGCCTCCCCTTTCTTTTCCAGAAGAAAAAAAATGTGGTGGGACCAACATTTTGTTAAGAGTCCATTGTGACAGACAGCTGCTCTTAGCAACTGATCTAGCACTCCTGTTACTGCTATGCAGTGCTTTTCATGTGCTGCACTGGTGCACAACCTACTTCCCACGGGCCCTGTGTAGACCATTGCAAGTTCTATGCGCGGCCCTCAAGACATTTTGTTCACCATTGCTCAGGCGTAGGGTTGCAAGATTCCGCCGGTTTCCATCCATGTTGTTTGTTGGTATTACTAAAACAACACACACACAAAAGAAGGGCAGGTGAAGTGAGGTGGGTGCTGGTAGCACACAACATTGACCGTGAGAGCCGTGTGCTCCCTCAGCAGCTAAACAAAACGCTGCTACAGTTCAATCGGCACTGCCCACACATTCTAGGTACACAAGAGCAGTTAGCAAAACGTCCCTAGTCCAGGAGACCATCTTGGTTTCTTCATTTAAATGAATGGAGATGCGCCTGTTTTTCACCGGAGTGAGTAAAAGGAGAATCAGCCACTCTGTGTTCTTTTATATCTAGTTACAAGAGATATTAAATACACCTCAAAAGATGACGACATCACACTTATGGCTTTAGGCACAGGAAGTCCTGCATGTGCTGGAAGACTAACACAAGAGTACACAAAGCCTCATTGCTCCAAATTTAATATCTTAGAGTTGTTAGTGCCTTAAATTCCTGAAGAGTCCAAAGACAGCTGCCTCCTGAGAAGAGTCTGTAATCTGAATGATATTTTTCACCAAATGAAGACGATGACAGTTGTGGGGTTTACGAATGTTCGAGGACACCTACAGCACACTGGCAGGCATTGTGCATCATTTTTAAAGACATACTGGTCCAACACTCGCTAAGCATTTCCCCCCAGAAAAATTCAGCTGCTAAAGGTATCCTTTACAAAAACTGCCTTACCATTAACACTAACTGTTTTTATCTGCATCCGGGAAGATGTAGTACCTCAAGGACTTAATGGGAGTTATAGAAAAGAAACTATAAATCTTTGTCAGCCTCTTAAAAATGAACACTTAGTACGACTAGCTTGGAGTACTTCACTTCTCCCCGAGTTGATGTACCCATTACAGTACTTCTGTGACACATTTTAATCATTGTTGTTAATGGCTCCCCCAATTTATTTTATCCCCTTTCTGCACTAATGATCTGTGCTTAAAATCCCATGATTCACATACATTTCTTCACGAACAGAATGCAGCAATCTTTTGGACCACGACCCATAATAAATGCTTCAGCCTTACTCAATGACACATGAAGGAATGTCAGACATTTCTTGGTGTATGGCAGCTTTGCTCAGAATTTGCAATTAGCGCATAGCCAAAGGACATTTACTTCATTTTTTTCTGTTTTCTACAAGGTTTTAATTTCTCTGACAGGATGTAAATATTTCCTTTTCTTACTGTAAGAATTGTAAAAAAAAAAAAAAAAAATTGCTAAAGCTGCAAATGTTGCATGACCTGATTGGTTAGTTAAGATTTAATGGGCATATAAGATAGTAGTTTGCTAATTTAATGAGAAATTTTACATTTTTGGATGGCGTCATATAAATTAACGCCAGAATCATAAACCTCTAGAACTGGAAGGGACCTTGAGAGGTCATCAAGTCCAGTCCCCCTGCCCTCACGGCAGGAACAAGCACCATCTAGATTAGTGGTCTCCAACCTTTTTGAGCACGAGATCCCTTTTTTGAATTTAAGTGCAATCCAAGATCTACCTGAAATAGAAATACCCTTGCCCCACCTCCTTCCCACCCCTTCTCCAAGGCCCCACCCCTGCTCACTCCATTCTCCCTCTTTTGCCCATCCTCACTCACTTTCAACAGGCTGGGGCAGAAGGTTGGGGTGAAGACTCTGGTCTTGGATTCAGGGATCTGGAGTGTGAAAGGGGCTCTGAGCTGAGCTTGGAGCAGGCAGTTGGTATGTAGGGGAGGTTCTAGGTGCAGGCTCTGGTGTGGCATTTGGATGCAGGGGTGCTCAGGCCTAAGACAAAGATTTGGGATGCAGGAGGGGGTTCCTGACAGGGGTAGGAGTTTGGGATGTGGGCACCAGCTGGACACAGCTGGTGGCTCCTGGTTGCTGTGCCAAATCCTGTTGTGTCCCATCTCTGTTCTGTGAAGAAAGGATACAGAGTGGGCGAGGAGCACCTGGACATCAGCACCCTTCCTCTCCCTCCCCTGCCCTGCACAGAAAGTAGGAGGCTCCCCACTGGGAGGGGCAGCTCCAAGGCAAAGGGCAGGAGATGAGCAGCAGTGAGGGGAGGAGCATCTGAAGTGCTAGCACTTGATAGCCTCCTGGCCGAACTAGTCACGATCACCTGGAAGAGGCTCCAAGATCTACTAGTAGATCCCGATCTGCTGGTTGGTGATCACTGATCTAGATCATCCCTGATAGGTGTCTATCCCACCTGCTCTTAAATATCTCCAGTGATGGAGATTCCACAACCTCCCTAGGCAATTTATTCCAGTGTTCAACCACCCTGACAGGTAGGAAGTTTTTCCTAATGTCCAACCTAAACTTGCTACAATTGAAGCCCGTTGCTTCTTGTCCTATCCTCAGAGGTTAAGAATAACAACTTTTCTCCTTCATCCTCGTAACATCTTTCTAGAACATCACTGCTTCTAGAAAACAGAAGAGTGGAATCTATTTATCCCCTAAGCCCAAAAGGGGAGTCAATAGTTAATGCCCGCCAAAGCATGACTGCGTTCTAGATGCCTTTATCTAATAAGCAACATGTACTGCTGCAGCACACAGCTCAAGATAGATGCATGGGACCAACAGGGCATTGAAAACAATGTTAAAAAGGGCCGTACGCCTATATGAAGTAGTGAATGGTACAGCAAAGGTAGAAGTGGAACCCTTCATCATCCTAAAGGTCCAGGGGGGCAGGCTATGAATTTTAAAGACACTAAATTCAGAACTCTTCAAGGGGATTGCTTTTCTCTGACCAATCACCGTTAGACTGTAGAACTCAGTGTCACAAGACCAAGAACCTCACAGTATTTGAGAAGTGAAATAAAAATGAATATTAAAATACATCAGAGATGTGTAACACACTGAGACATTGAGAGACATGTCCCCTGCGCACAGCTCATCTGCCAAGGGATGGGCTTCCTTCTCTGATGCAGGGGGGAGCTGCTGGTGGCTCTTGGAGGTAGGGGCGTAAAGGGTTAACCACTAACCTGGTAAGCATCATCTTTGCTGGGGGATGCTTACTAGGTAAGTGGCTACCCAGTGGCCCAGCCACCCACAGGATCTCGGTTAACGGTTAAACTTAACGGTTAACCGGTTAACTTTTGGAGGGAAGCCTTTGGACCGAATGGACACGTGGCCTGACCCAGCTGGGCAATTCCTGTTTTTAAAGCTCAGTCTGAACAGGTTACACTACAGTGCAAGACATAATCAGAAGGACACGCGTATCCGTGACACCACCTCACTGACAGCGTGAGCCAACCACACGGTCACCATTTTTCGCCAGCTCACCAAAGATTTGCAGCAGAACTGGTTGAAAACATTCCAACTTGTTGGTCTTCTGATGAGAACACTCACTTTTTTCGAGAAATTTTTAACTAAAAAATGTGTGTCTCTGTAGCCGGCTCTAGTTTTGCTGCTGCGACTAGTTCTGTGCAGTAGAATTGACAGCATGAACACAAAACCAGCACCACAGCGTGTCCTGCCTCTGAGGGTTGGGTAGGCTGCAGGAGCAGCATATCACGTCAGTCTTTGGACTCAGGCTGTCTAAGCCCAGACACACAGGGAAAAGACATTGATGGATCTCTGCAATACCAAAGCTACCTTCCGGCTGTTACCTGCACCCCCAGTTGATTTCAACCATCTGGGTTTTGCTATGGGTGGTAAATTTCCTTACAAACAAAGTTGTTCTCTCTGACTGCTCCATCCCCTGTACAGACTTGGACCCTGCTGCGTTACTGGATACCTTCTGGGCTCTTGGCCTGTGGAGGCTTTTGGTATGATGAAGTATTCCATCACTCTAAGCACAAGGAGGCCTATTTCAGGGTTTTATCCTGACAATGATTAGGCAGTGCATAGACCCATCAAACAAAGCAATACATTCCATGGGGGATTTCCTCCTTGCTTTCAGCAGACAAACTATAAGCCATATGGAGAGTTGGCAGAGGAGAGAGGACAGATGTCTGGAGACATTAAAGTTACTCTGCTAACCGCTTGTGGGTTTGTTCATCAAGATTTGATTATCTTTTGTTCCATTTAGTGTTTATTTTTTACTTTCTTTGCAGCTTTTTGAGTAGGAGGGACACAGCTAATAATTCTTTATTCTACAGCTCTCAAAACGTGCAAGCTGCAAGAGAAAAGGTCCTTGGCTGGAAATAAAGAAGACTAGACAGGACAGGAGGAAGAGAACAAGATGATGTCAGGACAGCGGAAGAGAAGATGACGTTTACGCAGCAAGTACCTGGGGCTGCTCCATTTGGCTGGGAATCTAGCACAAGGACATGGTTGGATAAAATATAATGACAAGAAAATACAAGTGAACCTACCCCATTAGTTTTCAGAATCATAGGCTTGAAAGAGACCTCGGGAGGTCATCAAGTCCAACCCCGTGCCCAAAGCAGGACCAACCCCAACTCAATCATCCCAGCCAAGGCTTTGTCAAGCCAGGACTTAAAAACCTCTAGGGACGGAGATTCCACCAGCTCCCTGGGTAACCTAGTGACTAGAGACTTCGGGCTGGGTAGCCCTTGGTTTATACACTCACCCTCAGATGTCAGGCACTGCTCTGTACAAAGAGGAAGAATGGCTCAGCACAAGGTATCATGTTTCCATGGCGTTTCATATACCTGTAATTTCCTTTTGATTCCCCCTGACCTGTGTGGACCGCCCCTCCTCCCCCCCGTGGGATTCAGGTGACAGGTGCAAAGCGCTGAGGAGAACGTGGGTGCTACGAAGGGCGGCAGTGGTGGTGCTGTGCCTCTTGAGGAGCTCCTTGGTCACTCTGTTTTTTGCCCCGCATCTGGTTTTGCCTCGGCATTCCCATTCCCTGCACAGGAGTCAGGCAGTCACTAGCATGTGGAGCTGCAGCCTCAGAATTGTGCCCAGGGCTGGAAAGAGAGAGTCCAAGCGGGCATGCAGCCCAACAAGCCCTTGGAAATGCACTGGCCAACCCGGCTCCACTTACTCTGCAGCCCACCAGAGGCCGTCCAGCTGTCCCTGGATCCTGAGGGAGGTAAACACTTCCTGAGCTGAGCAGAAGAGGACTTAGTGTAGGGCTGGAAGGAGCTCTAACGTATTTTTTCCCCATGGCCAGCAGCTATTCCTGGCTGGGTTTGAAGGGAAGATCTCAATGCCTTTTGCAACTGTGAGATCTTAGCTACTAGCCCAGAGAGAGACGCGGGAGGAGGTGCCATTGCTGGTGACATTTTCAGCAGAAAGGGAGCATCACGCATCATTGCTCCACTGGGAACACACCGATCAACACTTCCATCCACTCAGGTTTTGAAAGCCAGAGATCTCACCGCAGGCCAGGTAGGCTGGGACGGTGAGTGTGTGACCCCCGGAACCTTTTTCACAGGAGACAGTCTTTATCCGCTTGGGAGGAGCGTTAGTGTATCTGGAACTGAGCAAGTCCTAGAAGGCAGCAGAGGCCTTACTCCGCAGAGTTTAGCATCCGCAAGCGTAAGCATGAAGGGCAGTGCCACTTGCCAACTGTGTATAGGGCTAGGAGGAGGAGCGACTGTGTAGCTCTCAGAATATAACCCTGATTACCTGAGTGTTTTGGTGTCTGATACAACAGCGTTCCACCAACACTCGCATCTCTGCCTCTCTTTTCGCAATGTCACAGCAGCACTGGCCATGCAGAGCGGAGCCCGCATCGTGGGCCAACTGTCGAACCCCACTGCCACGCAAACCTTCTTGCAGCACAGAACCGCTGCTGGTTCCCACGGCCAGGCAGAACGCGGTAGCAGAAGTGGAAGGGAAGTACAGTAAGAGAGTAAATACTCTCCTCTCTCATTTCCCTGCAACTAACATGAAACTCTAAGAGGCAAAGACTGGCCAGGGTGAGCTGTGTTTATACACCAGGAGGCAATCTTCCTTTAATGTGGAAACCCAACTCTATAAATAGTGAAAGAAATAGATCCGCTGAAACATGTGCTAACTTTGTACAACGCCTGCACCTTTCCATCTTACCCCGACTGCAAGCCTGCCAAGCCAGTAAACAAGCACAGGGACAGTCCCAGTTCTTGACACAAGCGTGTTTTAAAATAGTCGCTTCTCAGAGGTGAAGAGCTGGTAACAGCAAAACAGAGGAGTTGGTAATGAGCTGCTCGCAAGAGCTTTATCCCCACAAGGAATAGATCTGCCGGTTCTAAATTCTATGCCAGCAGATAATGATGAAACATATAACCCCTGGGTGGACTGACCAACAAGTAAACAGTGTTGTTGGGGTATTTAAAGAAAAAGTTTTGTTACTTCCAAGGGAGCATCACAAAGCCAGCAACATATTTCATTGATATGGACTGAAGCACCCCTCTCTTGCCGGAATTACGATAAAAAACTTACAGGGATGAATCGAATAACTAGTTTCCCCGATGATTTGGAAAGGTGTTCTATTCCACAGGATGCCTATGCCATCATTTCTCTGGTCTTTGCATCTCAGAAGAGCGTGGCAGGCACACACAAGTCAAAAACACACAAAGGTTGAAATAATTAAGGATCCAATGTTCAGATGCAGTGCTCTGCACCAGATGCAGATAAGAAGCCAACTTCATTGGCATTTAAGCCAACTTCATTCCCCTCCGGTCCTTGTTCTTTGAGCCACGTCCCACATCATATAACATAGAACAACCTGAAAGCTTCCCTCAGTATTCTCAGCCTCAAGTATTCAAAAACTACTAGTCTGGCCTCACAAATCACTGGATTTTAAAAAGAAATGTTTATACTGGGATGTTTGTCGTTAATGTGTGAGTTTGTGTATATTTATATTTTAAGTAGGGAAGTAAAGGGTTCAACGGTTGACGGGTAAACTTTGCCTTACCGGCACTTTTACCAGGATAACTGGTTCACTGGTGTCCAGCCAGAGCAACCCAGCCAGGCCCACCATGCCACAGGGAACCAGTTAAACTTATTTTAACCAGGTAACGTTGTAGACGGGATTTTACATCCCTACTTTGAAGTAGAGATCATCATGTAATCGCTTCATTCCACAAACTGGGGCTTTAAGGAAAACACCAAATATCACCAGACCTGTGATACAATGGCAAGAGCTGACAGCTCCCTCCCCTAGTTCCACCTGATGGCAAGCCGGTTCTGGCCCTAATATAAAAGGAAGCTGAAGTCACAGGATGAATTACCAACTGCTGTACAGGATACCTAAATATTTCATTATGCCAAAGTAATATACAGAGGCAGAGCTATTTGAATCACAGAATAAAAATATCCAACTGCAATCAATGGGTGTGGCAGCAATCCCAAGATCTGTACATTCAGACATTAATTTCATATGGAATAAAGGAAAGCACTTTGAATCATAAAACGACATTTTAACGAGAGCCTGATTTTCAGAGCTTCTGAACTCCTCAGTTCAAGACCACACTCCTCCTCATGGTAAGCATGCGGGAACAGGCTCACTTTGTTGTTTTTCCCACCCGCTGAGTGTGACGCAACCATAATGCTTGGCAGGAGTTTTTGCGATAACGAACCTGCTCGTCTCTGGCTCTAATGGCGGGGAAGGGGAGGGAGAGGGAAACCCAAGGACTAGTCCAGAATAAGCCATTCCTCCTGCTGACCAACGCCAGTAACATGTCACCTTCAAGGCTGAACTGACCCCATTGTGCACTTTGCCAAACCGGGCGGGAGGGGTCGTCTCTCTTGATCTTCCCCCGTCAACGTTTCTGCAGAAGAGCTGTGAAACTGACGGCTTCGAACAAAGGGATCCTTCACAATGATCAGGAAGCCTTTAGAAAAGCCTGATGTTAAATGTCATGTTTTATATTATCTCCCAAGCCTCGAAAAAGAAAGAAGTTGATGTCAAACCCGCTGTTTTGTTTCTCCTTCGGCACAGAGAGAGACTCGGTGCCGTTGCCTCCTTTCACAAAGATACATTTGTTGAGAGAGAGAATATGAAAAAATGAAGCTTTGAAACAATTGTTTTCTTTTAATTACAAAGGTTTCATGCAGCACACAGGCTAACGAGGCCAGACTCTGCCCTCCACCCACACACACTGAAAGGCGCCCATCACTGATTAGTTTCCATTGAAATCCACAGGGCTGCTGAAGGAGTCAGCGCTTCGTAGGACAAGGAGGGGTTGCGGAATCTGGCCCAACGTGCTCCCGTAGCAATTACAGGTGTTCATCTCTGTGGTGCTCATCTGTTTGTTTTTAATAAGGAAACTCCGGGACTGCTTACTTATGATGGGGGGGGGGGTTTAAACTGATGAACAGAATTACAGAGGGGCTTTGATCCCGATACAGAAAGCACTTCAGTGTGTGCTTAATTTTAAGATGGTGCTTACGTCGCCCTGACTTTAATGTTTTGCTGAATCGGGGCCCTGCCATAATACCCTGCCACGTATGGGGACTGCTCCGGCGGGCGGGGGCCGCACCAGCCTGGCCAAGCGGCCGGTTATCCGGACTGAACGGAGCAGCCTGCCTCACAGTGCAAAATGGCCTCTCTCCTGGGGAGGCACGTGGGCACCACATGGCTCTCTGAGCTGCCGGCGGTTTCGCGCCGAAGCAGGCATGACTGATCAGAGCGCAGTGAGCGGGCAAGGGGCCATGGCCCCACAAAAGGGTGGGTGGTGTGTGCCTGGGACATCCATCATGGCCACTCCGAGTTGTCAAAAGCTACGTCCCTGGAGAATACATGGCACACTGTGTGCTGACAGCTGCCTCGCCTGAACCCAATGGCACACACTGTGCACTCGGTTGCAGCACACAGCCAGCCAAAGGGCCGTGATCCAATACATCTCTACTTCGTACCGCATCTCTCTCTCAAACTGTATCGCCACTGCGCTGTGACGCATGAAGCGACACACTCCACAGCAGAGGGAGGAGGGAAGTCGGAGTCGGGGGGCAGGGAGAAGCACAGGAATGCTGCCGCAGCTGTGAGGGGACGGGGGGAAGGAGATAAGGAAGGGGCACACAATGGGGAGTGGAGGAAACAGAGGTGACTTCCCAGGTGCAGATGCCATTTCCGAAAGGGAGCTATGTTAAGCAGGCCAGGTCTATGTGACTTGTACATGACAAGGGGGGTGGCTCTATCCCGCACTGCTCTGCCACATGCTGTCTGCACGCAGCCTGCTGGCAGGCATGAACTGCCCATCAACGTGCTTTCATGTGGCCTTTGAAACTGATGAAGTATATGAGCAACCGCCCAGCCCCCGGACCGTTCCTGCACGCCTGTGAGAGGCAGAGCCACAGCCCTGCCTGCCGCCACTTCGTGGGGACAAGCCCAGAGACACTTCTGGAAGCGACGGCTTGGAGCACGACCTCATTTCCCCCCGCAGGCCAGCAAGAGAACGCGCAGGGGCGCAGAGCCAGGCCAACACGCAGGGCCAGGAACCCAGCCCTTGATCTTAGCTCACGCCTGCTGCATTACATCTCTGCTGCCCTCCCCCCACCCCAGCCATTTTAATGTTGGCAGCTCGTGAGATTCAGCCAGGCAGCAAAGATTCATGGGATAATCTTAACTGTCATGATTCATTATCTGCAGATAATCAGGATCTTTTTAAGTATACTTATTGCTCCTCCCTCCCCGCCACCCCTCACACCGAACCTGGCCCCTCTGCTGAGCTGGCGCTCAGGCCAGAGGACGAGATGCTGTCCGCGGGCACTAGAGAAGCTCGGGAGCACCGGCCAGGCCGAGAACAGGGCCCTCGGCACACAACCAAGTTCAGAACCGGTCAGTGACCCTGGAAAAGCTTGCCCAGCTCAATGCAGAGACTCTCACATGCAATGCTCAGCCTTAAATCAGATGGGAGAATGACCGCTGGGGTCTGGGACCCCACCAACTGTGGTAGTGACTGGACTCAGGACCTCAGCAGCGCCCAGCCCGTACGTGCATGGGGGCATTCAGCTCCATCTGCAGTAGGGAAGTGAAGGTTTAACCAGCTAACAGGTTAACCGATAAACCTCACCCTTAAAGGCTTTTAACCTTAATGGGTGAGACTTTCAGGTTAAGGTTAATTAGTGGGGCTGGAGGGGCTTCCCGCCTGCTGCGGGCAGGGGGTTGCTCCAGTCCCAGAGGGGCCCTGCCACAGGCCTGGGCACCCCACAATATGTTTAACTGGTTAGCCAGTTAAATGGAATATCACATCCCTAAGCTGCAATAAAAGCAGACAAGGACAATGCCTTTCTCTGGGGTTCTGCTGCCTGCGCCTGAGGTCCTGAAAGAAAGAGCCACTTTACTGGTTCCAAACCAAGAAGCTCTGAGGTGCTACTAAGAAACCCAAAATGCACAGAGAAATCAGCAGATATTAATTTGGGAATAACGACAAAGGCCTCTATTCCCTCCCCGACTCTGGGGAGGTGAGCACCAGACCAAGGGCTGATAAGTCAAGGAATACTGTGGAAACAGGACGGGATCCTCTGCAGAAACGTGGCCCTTTGCTGCCCTTCCGTGGCTGCAGAGCATGCACTGAGCTTGGATGAAGTATGACAGACCCCCACCCCCGGGGGAACGAATGCAAAGAGCCCGCCTGGTCTCTCTTTCAGGACAACGTTGTGTCTGTCAGAAAATGCTCCACACTAAGCTACAGCTGGGACTCTGGCATGGAGGCTCCACAGAAGGGAGACCACATGTGTGGTAGTCAAGCCAATGGCCCGTAGAGCCCGATATGTCCGAGGAACAGCCCTCCGCTGGGTCTGAGAACACTCAAGCCGCATGCCCTTGATGGTTCTGCTTCGCTGGCAGGGATATTTCCAGGGGAGCAGATGCAGTTGCTTATAGGCATCCGCAGCCTTTCCAAGATGCTGCCGTCTGCAGGTCGGTACGTAGAAAGGGGAAGCTCCGGGTCTGGGAGGCTCAGTGTTTAAATCACGAGGGCTAGAATGTAATGGGTGGTTCTCAAATAAAGCTTTGGGGGAAGCTCTGCTCTGAAATTAGGAGGAAACACGTTTCGACTCTGCGTGCTGCGTGCCGTCCCCCGACAGCTGCGGGGAGAGGATTTTCCCCGGCAGAGCTGATGGGAGTTCCAGCGTGGCGGAGGAGATTTGGTTTTGATATCATTCAGACGTAGCTGGCATGCAGCACTTTCAAAGGCATTCCACACACTCTACCACCTGCATTCTCTGCTCTGGGAATTAAGTGCATACTTCTCATTATGAACACTGACTGTAGCTCATTGATGGCTCATGTTTTCTATTCTGCATTTATTCAATTTATTTGAAGATAGAAGAAAAGATGGCTCATTAGATGTGCTCTTCACAGACTGCTTTAAATATAGTCTAGCCCCCATACATTTTCATCTGTCTACATCTTATGGCAGTAACTTCAGTTATATTGTGTTAGCAGCCAGTAACAAAAAGTAAGCCATACCATGCAGTAAAGAATCAATCACCATTTACAGCACTTCCGCCATGTTCATTAATTCTAAATTGCTAATACTAAAATATCCACAATATAAGCCACACATCAGGAGTTGCTTCACTACTACCGCTGGAAATGAAGTCTTTAAAGAGTGCTCTACCCCACCACTCTGGCCTAGTGATCAAGCCCTCGGCCAGGTGGGAACTTCGCATAGAGACATGGGGAAAATCGCTTAAGGGATTTAGGAGCACGAGGCCTATTACCAGTTGAGGAACTCTGTGATCCCACATCCCTTACATGTATTTGCAACTCTCCTCATTGTTGAAATGATGCTCTTGTTTTAAAGCAGCCAATCCTTTATATTTGGTGGCAGGACACTGACTGGGGGAATGAAAACGTTTGATGCTGTGCCTTTGAGTTTATAACACATTAAGACATGGCAGGGCAGATTTTCAGAAGTCCTCAGCTCATTCAATGCTCCCACAGGAGGCTGAGTTCATCTGAAACTTAAGCCCAGCATAAATAACATTTGTTAAGATTTGCCCCTCCAAAACTTACAAGAATCATTTAAAGCTGAAACTCATCCACACTCTCCATTCTGTTCTCTTCAGGGAATAAACTGCCCTGCTATGTAACACTCTGGGATTCGGTCAGGGTCCGGAAACCATGTAGCCCTGAGCCTCGTGGGCAAAAGGCTCTGTTGTGTGGCAGCAAGAGGCAGATGGAAAGCTTCTGAATGACATGGACAATCCTGGAAGGTGTATGTTGATTTGTGTAGATGGCAACTGATGTTTGCAATCTGCATAGAGCACTTGCGTGTTGTGGAGTTGTGTGCACTGGTTGTGTTGTGTGGGTGGTTTTCAGGACCTCTGGTAGTTGGGCCAAGGAATTCAGCATAAACGTGGTCTCCCTCATGCAACCAATGAAAGTGCTGCATGCAAAGTAGCTGATGATGCTGATTGGTTGAATTACCTCTGAAATCCCAGTGGTCCAAGAATCATGGTATGGCACAGACACAAGCTCTCCTGAGCTGAACAATAGGTGGGTGTAATTAAAAACTGTGTGGTGGCAGACCATGAACCCATGATTTTATGACCAAAAAGAGCTCTCAGCCATGTCTGTAGCCGACCCCATTGCTCCATGCTGACTCGAGACACATTCTAGGCTTCCGCGAGACACACAGAGCGACAGCCCTGGAATCTTACGACACACGAGTGTTTGCAGGACATGTGATTGTATCCAGCCATGGCTGCCTTAAAGCGGAGGATACTAACCAGCACCGATTGGAGGCATGATGTCCAATAGCACAAGGCAGGCAGCAGGCCCCCAACAGTCCCCGGGGAAGCCACTGAGACACATTTTTGCAAAGGGCAGAGGATACACTCATCCTAGGGCCAGCCTTCTGCAGCTAGCTCTTCTGCAGGATTCCAGGGTGCTGGGCCACCCACAAGCCACAGACTGCGAGGGGCTGGCATCAAAAGGTGCCATCCTTCTCATCTCCATCACAAGTCTCCATCTGGGGAATGCAATAGCACCCCCTCCTTCTTTCCTAACCTCCATGCAACTGGGCAGTAACTGCTCTAACTTCCCCTCTCCACCTTTTCAGGTGGTAAGGCAGGAGAAGCAAGGCTGTTATTTCGGCCGTCTAGGATGGTGGTTGTCATCTTCCAAGGACTCTCCAGATGAGCCTTTGTCCCTGTCCAACCCATTGATCCGGAGGGCAGCCCACCTGAATAGAAAAGACCCATCTGCATGCAGAACACAAGCCCTTCCAGGAGAAAGGCGCCACTTGGTTTCACTGACTGCGGCATATTCAAAACCCACTTCCAGCCCTAAGAGAGGATGCGAGTCCCAATGGTGTAATGGCCCTGTCAGGAAGGCTATGCTGTAGAACTAGATTAATAGTCAAGAAAAATAAAATTTACAACGGGGTGCATGTCTCCAGCAAGTGTAGACAAGAGATGTGCTACTAGCAAGCTTTTACTGCAGAAGCAGCACAATAAAAAGCACATACCTAGTGGCTAGAGAAATTGTGCTGAAGACACTACTTCCGATTCCTTACAAATGTCTTAACAACTGGCTCCGCATTATTCTGCCCAACCAGTGTTTTGGCATCCGACAGACATTCCACCCAGCGTTGTGCGGTCGGCCATCCGCTTAAATCAGTTTTATAGCCAGTTCACCAATCAATAAATCCAGAAACCTGACTGGAGAGAGGAATTAGCATTCCTAATCCTGAGATTACATAAATCCCTTGGGGCAATCAGTTATTAATGGCTGTTATATTTATTGGGGTTTATAGCAGGCCTGCAAACCTGAGCCATCACAAGGAAGCAGGGAGAGATAGTGAAAAAGCTACTTGATTAGTGTGCTCCTCCCGCGAAGTGCTGACAGAATATAAATTTGGCTCGCCTTCCTCTTAGTGGATCTGTTAATGAGCTTGCCAATTAATAGCTGGACTAAAGACCTTGAAGGGGAAGCTGTCAAGAAGGTGCACTCTCTTGCCTGCTGGAAATGGACGTGGAGCTTTTGATATGGTATGTCTTGAATGCAGCTTTCCAATACCACCCCAACCTCCTTTCTTTCCACACTTTACTCCTTTCGCCCAGGATATACAAACTCTGGTAAAATACAGCTGTTACGAATTCCAGCATGCCAACACTTACATTGGTTCCAAAGAATACGAAAACGTGCACTACTCTTCCATCATTTCAGAGAACTGGGATACAGTAATTACTCCCTCCACGTCAAATACTCAACATGTTAGAATGCACAGGCTTAGAAACAATAACTTGGTTAAAAAGAACTTTCTAACTCTAGTTACAAAGGAGTTTGCTGCCTAAATCCTTTGGAAGTATAATAGGATTTGGGCACCTACCTCCATTGGCCTCTTTTGGAAATCCTATCTTTATAGCCTTGTCTTTTTCCAACAGCCAACAATCATTTTCTTAATGAAATTTAGGAAAGAAAACATTATCAAAGGAAAGACCAAGGGAGAAGCAAACAAACAGTTCAACTCTCTGGAAAAGTAAAGCGTGTTTTACATCACACATCGGGTTGCAATTGGTCAGACAATTTGTATGAGTACAGTAGTGCAACTTGCACCAATCTAGGTGTGCAATGAGTGTGACATCCTCATCCTCTTCCTAGCGGATGTTCCTACTGTTCCCCGGGCTGGCCCCGAACATGGAAGTTACGCTCATTACACATGGCTAATGAATTCCAAATCAAAGCTGCTCCATCACACATGCACCTGTTTATTTGTTGTCTGACAAGTCATTTAACGGGCAACACACACCTGCATTTCCATCACCAAAGAACGTGACTTCCCCAAGAACCTCCCCTGCTCATTGTATGAGGAGTCCAAATTCTATCCCAACATTTAAATCCATGAAATCTCATGTGATGTCAATGAACACAGCGCTGGAATGCTGGTCTGGATTTTACCTAGCATGTGTAACTTCCACTTATTCAACCACGAAATGGAGTAACTGCGGGAAAAGCATCTTTAGCAAAAAGTTCCGCTACCGAAGTAGAGTAATACTGAAATTTCTTGAAGAGCATATTCTTCTGTTGAAACTAATTACGAGTAAGCTGTTGCCTAATGAAACTTTGCTTTAATATGACTTATGTTATTCATAAGTTTGCTTTGAAGAGTGGCCAGGCTTTGAAAGTTAAATATTAGCAGTCTGTTACCTTATCAAACCTGAAAATGTCAAGTTTATATTTTTTTAATAGTTTTTTTCTCCCTCCACTTTCAGTTTTGCTCTTAATTGACTTGCTTGTTTTCTTTAAAGCCAGTAAACTCAGAGGTCTAAGTAAAGGAGAGGATTTCACACTTTAACGGTTTAGGAGTTCACACTTTGTCTGGATGATTGATGGATCAAATGTGTGCTGAAGAATGCTGCAATGTTTCTTTCATCATCACTGTTCCTCACGGGATATGACAACGGGGCTGCCTCAAACTCATTCTTCGCTGCCAGCAACAGTCAAATGATTACCAATTTTAAATGGATTTACTTTTCTTCAGGGATGTTCTGAAATGAGTGTTATTGTATGGGTACTGGCATTGGCATAAATGAAAGCTTACTGTCTGCATATTGGTGAACACTGGAGTCCAAATGTACCACTTTACCTTTTACGCTTGGTGTACGGTGCTGGCTGTTCAGACTCTGCTATCCATAATAACCCTGCCATTGCCTGATGAATGAGTAACAGAGCCAATGCACAGCTATTGGAACCTTTGAGAGGCATGCACTAAGTGAGTGCAATGGAAACATTCAGAGGCGGATAGCGGAGAAATGTGGAGGTTTGCCGTAAGTCAAGGATTGTGCATCAGACGTTAAATGTAGATTGACTGTTTCTTTAATAAACATGCCCATGATTTTCAAGTGATTTTCAACCATATTCTATGTATGTTCACTGCTAAGCAGACAACTTTGCTGGCTTAGTGATCAGTGTTGAAAATCAGAAAGGGCTTTTCTCCGAAGTAAGTAAAAATCACTGGTCACATTTTCATGTTTATGAAGGCTGAACCTCTCTAATCCAGCACTCTCTGGTCTGGCAACATCTGTGGTCCGGCATGATTGTAGTTAGCTGGATGTCCACTTAGCATGGATGTGGCTGAGTTTCCTGCAGTCCCATGAAGTTTGTTTATAGCCACTAGTCCTAGCTCTCAGGGTTCTGTGCTGTTCTTTAGCTCTAATTTACCCCTAAAGGCCTGCTAAGAGCCTGGCAAGCAGAGACAGTGTTGGCAATGCTGCTGGACAATATTGACGGCCCGTGGTTCGGCAAATTCTCTGGTTCGGCTCCGGTCAGGTCCCGAGGGTGCCGGACGAGAGAGGTTCAACCTTTTATTTTCAAATTTTCTCAAGTTACCGTTACATGGATTGTATTTCTACCTGCCACTCCTGCCAATGGGATAGGGAAGTCAGGCAACTTTCTTCTAGTGCTGACATCAGAAGTGATAAAGGTTTTATAGATGAAGCTGCATTGCTTCTATTATGATAGCAGAGCCAAAGAAAGGAGTACGAATTTACGAATGTAGTCAGTGCCACAAGCAGGAATGGGTCCATTTACACACAGGGAACAAATCCATTAACAAAAAGGGCCCAGGCTGATTCCCAGCAACCGCTCCTAGCATTTCAGCCCTAACAAAGCAATCGGCCCATGTCATTTCCCTACTTCATTGGGAGCCGTTGGGTTTTGAGCTCTCTGAAAATTGAGCCCTGACTTTCTGGCTGTCATTACAGAACAGGGCTATACACAGTGCTTTTTTTGTTTAAAAAAAAAAAAAAAAAAAGGTGCCAGTACTCTTTAAGATCCAGCTGACTGTCGGCCATTTTCATTACAGATGTGCCGGTACACTCTGTTCTTTCCAGGTAAGCTCTGACTGGAGGTGCCAGTACTGCGTACTGGGCAGTACCAGCTCAAAAAAAGCACTGGCTATACATCTAGGTTTGCTTTTCATGAGAGAAAGCAAAAAGAGGAGATATAAAAAATGTATTGCTTTCAAATATGACTCCTCTCGTTGGACGCTATATTACCTATTTGCAGATAGGTAGATGCTTATGATCTAGCTGGTTTTCCTTTTCTCGGGTTTGTAAGGTCCCTTTCTTTAAATTAAAATGTTTCCATCAACAGTTTATGAAGCTTCTACAACTAGGCCTGTCTAAAAATTAAAAGTCATCCTGTATAGTAGTCAAAGGATGCTGGTGAATCGCTAAAGGGAAACCCAGAATCACTTGGCTAGCATCCCCACAAGTCAAATAAACCAGGAAAGGAAACCACAGCAGCAGTAGTATTTTAAGGTACTGCCATATCTGAGAACAGGAACAATAAATAGATTCAAGATTTCACTCCAGATTCGTTCAAGGGAAAGATAGATAAATCGTGCTGCATTGCAATGAAGAGAAGCAACCTCGTGACAAATGTCCCACACCGCACGGGTGAAAAAGGAGGAGGGCGTGAGGGACATGTTGCTGACTGGTTATACTCAGACTGGGTTACGGGGGAGTTGCACCACAGAATCATATTTCTTCTTACTCTTCCACTTGTCTTCTGATGTTCCAGGCATTTCGTTTCCCCCTTGTTGTGTTCTGGCACTGAATCCTGGTGAGACAATACTTGATCCACCCTCAGGCACTTATTTTCAGACAATTAACTTAGCATCCTAGCAGCACTTAACAGCCCTCACTTTCCTGGACTGGGAGACAACTGCCGAAGAAGCCAGGTGAGGTAGTAAATTATCACCAATGGGGTGTTACAAAAACCTCTCTCAGTGCTTGTTTTCAGAGAGGGTGGCTGCTATTCTTTGACCAAATTTGGGAGGGGAGAAAATGAGCCAACTAAATCAGTGGAGCAATTGTTAGCATTCCTCTAATCCCAACCAGTATCGACTGTGCCCCAAATCTGTAATTTCTACACTTTGCCATGGGAGGATGGGTAGATGGTTTGTGACATCCTTATGGCAAGTTACTCATGTATCCTTCAACCAATGAATGCAGTTTTCTCTCTCAGTATATGGCTCTCATTACCTTCCTACCCTTGATCATTAATGCACTGTATTGGCACCCCAAGCTCAGAGGCAGGCAAGTTCTCACCCTGTTTGCAGATAGGGAATTAAGATTAAGCCAGGAATAAATGCTAGTCTGTGGAGCACTCTTATGGTGCCCGATCATAGACCAACCTTCTTCCTTTTGGCTGGAAGATCAAGTACGTTATCAGTGCTAGCTGTGCCTTTATTTCTCTCTCGCTTTAGACTCCCGTTGCCTTTATACCCTTCCGAGCCTTGTAAACCCTCCCCCTGCTTGGAACCTCCAGGTCCAAGCTAAACGGTATTCCCTCTCCCACCTGGGCATTCCTAACTTTCGTTCTGTCCCGCCACTAATTTGTGCACATGCTACTTTTCAGGCATCGGAGGAGTCCCATTGACGATTGCCTTCGTCTACTTCATATGGACACTTTTAATGCAGTTTAAGGAGAAGCTATCCCCAGCAATGGCTGGCAGGCGGGCAGGCAAGACTGCCTGCAAACGGTTCTGATGCAGGGCGTGTTGCTCCTTCAGCCGGCAATGCCTTTACCTAGCACACCACTGCAGCGAGTCTCATTTCCCCACGGGGGTTCTGCATCAGTGTTTTCTGTGAGGAGATGGAGACAGTTTGAAAGATCTGAAGCTACAGTGACAAACGACCAGCTTCCCCCATGCGTAGGATTTGAATGGTGCTCACTGGAGATAGGCCAATGCATTGTAGGGGACTGAGACCCAAATTCTCAAAGGTATTTATGCACCTAATGTTTACTGGCTTCAGTGGAAGGGAGGCACTTAAGTACCTGTGAACATCTGGATCTGACGGTTCTTGAGTGCAGCATAGTGAAGGCACTGTGAGCCCAGTCCTGCAGAGCAGTACACATCCCCTAAGTTCTGTAACATAAGAGCTTCTCTGTGTTCACGTTTGTCAGCAGGCAATTTATCCTGCCGGTCACTCCTACTGCTTCCTAACCTTATCTCTCTACTCCCGGTGGCATTGATTAACGATTCCAACTTGGAGCCACAGTGCAGTGGTCATGCATACCTGGGGAGCTGGGCAGGCCAATAAAATGTCTGTTCTTCTCAAAATCAGTCATTTTGAAACAAAAGTTTGCTTTTTTGCCTCTCCAATTGGACAAAATGAGGCTAGCTCTGTGTATAAGCAGCTGGGAGGTGAACAAAGAAAAACAGGCCCCTTACTTAGTCTGCTTTCCACAGTCTTGCACGAAATACAGCAAAAATCAAACCTGCAGCAAGCTTAATGTTGTAATTTATGACTTATTCACATTAGCTATTCAGCATTATAAATCAAGCACTCCACGCTCGAATACCCAGTACCACTACATCACAGCATTCAAACAATAGCATCCTAGCTGCATTGCCCCCTCACCCCCCCCCCCCCGGCCCAATAAATCTCTCCCTCAAAGTAAATTTAAACTGAAAAATATTTCTCCTGTGTGGTGCATTATCTGAGCAATGTCCTACAAAGAGAGTTTATGGGAAATCAAATAAGCAGGAAGTCAGGCAGTAGCTGTAGGAATTACGGGTGCTGTACCCCGGTGGTATAAATCAATTTAGTTCCATTGAATGCAACGTGGCTACACCCATTTATACCACATGAGGATCTGGACCTATGACTTTAAAAAGCACTTAATGCTGAGGGATAAATCCTGAGTCTTCTTAAACTCCGTCCACCAGCCAAAGAGCATGGATACACCTTTATCCAATTCACTCTAGTCACTTATCTAACCTGGGAGGAGAAAGGCAAGTCCTGTGCCTCTGCATTGCATTGCATTGCATTGCATTGCATTTTCACTTGTATTCAATGTTTTCAACATTTTCTGTCCGCAGGTAGAAATGGGCTGGTCTCAGGTGGAGGAGACAGATGCCACTGGCAGACAGAAAATCCACAGCAATGCAAAGTGGAGGAGAATTCTAAACCACGGTAAGTATCTCCATGGACCTGCGACACTTCATGGGTGCTATGAGGGTGGTGCCAGGCTCTTACCAATCTCAATGGAGTCCCAGAAAAAACTGGGTGAGAAGTGATGTTGGCCCATTCGTTTACCAGAAGATGTGTCCACTCTGGAAACGCTTTCTGGAAGGAACTCTTGCAGATTATAGCGGCCATCAGCTCGCTGGTGAAGTTTGTAAAATCTCCGGACCAGAAAGGAAAGATTCAGGCTTTACGAGTACTTCTGCTCGGCCCAACGGGATTTGAAATTTCATGAGCCCTGAAATGAATGACTAACTCACAGAGATTACATAACCTATCATTTCAGCAGTGGAGTTTGTCAGCGCCATCAAACCTGAAAGGAAGGGCACAGGGAGTATGTTAATTTGCACTAGAGGTGATGCCTGCAGAGATTCTGAAGTGCACAGGTGTTATCGGGCCATCACAATCTCTGAAGTCCTTGCCTTGAAAATGTTGCAGGGGGTTTGCAGGAACCAGAGCAGAATTTAAAGCCTTTGCAGACCTTATATAAGCAGCAGGAAAATATATAAAGTCTGTAAGCTTGGTAGGCAATGCTTGTGAAACTTGCAAGCACCTTAGAAGTATATGCTAGAGAGAGTGGCTTCACATGTGTGTGTTAGTCCTGCCTTTAAGTGAAGGGAACTGGAGGAGATAATCTACTGAGATCCCTCCAGTCCTACACTTCTGTGATCCTACATCCACTCTCTCAATTCCTTGTGTGCTGCCCTCGGACCCAGGAACAGAACAAACTGCCCTCGAACATGTCGTAATCTTCATGGTGAATACCCAAGGACCATCCTGGAGAGATTTCTGAAACACCTCAGCTCCCTTTGTTCTGAGTAGGAGCAGCTGCATTCTTTGCAAAATCTGCCCCCTAATTTTCAAAAAAATACTGCTGTACACTAGAGCCCCTGGAGGATGAATGAGGACTTCCATGGACACGTCTAGAAGAACCCGTCTTCGAGGTAGAATGTTCCAATGAACATTGAAACGTAACAGGGAAGCCAGCTGAATGGATGAGCTGTGCTCTCTGCTAGCGGCGCGGGCCTCCACACCCCAAGAACAGCAGCCTGAAGGAGGCTTAACCACGCTGCCAGGACAACACTACGCCACAGCCCTGACAACAGGACCCAGGGTCTCCCAACCTCTCAGGTGTGCACCCCAACCCGTCAGCTAGCGGCATATCAACATACTGTCTCTGCCCCCACGACTCTTCCACTGGGGATTACGGAGTTAACACTCAAGAGTCCTCCTCCTCCTGCTGCAAGGGCACAGGCACCTAAGTCAGGAGAGGGGTCCCAGCTGAGACCCACAAGCACAGAGATGTGTTAGCACCAACTCTCCAGTTGGCATCTCCTATTGGCTAGCCTAGGTGGGCAGCCGCCTAGCAAGCTGGCTATTGTGAACCCTGTTCTTAAGCCCATCTCTCGTACTGTTCATTGCCTGGCTAACCTGGGGCCTGGACGCAGGCTTTGTGAATTGCAGGGATTTCCTAGGCCCCTACAAACCAGGCACTGTGACTGTCACACCACCTCCCTCTTTCTGTGCACTCAGGCCTTAGTAGCTAATTGGGGACATTCCTGGGGAGTGGAGGGTGAAGGGTGAATTAGGACATTTCATCAAACTTTGGTTCCCACAGCATTTGAACCTTCGATTGGAAAATTAAACCCAGAGCATTACCAAGGACGGTCCAAATGTGAATCTTGCCAAGTGGAGTGGCAGGGCTGGTCGGAGAGAAAGGGCCCTTGTTTGGGGAAGAGACGAACGCAGGACTTCTCAGAAGATGAAATAATTGAGGTTGACATCTTTGTACAATACCCAGCAGGAGAGAGCTCTTATTTTAACATCAACTTTGTCGTAAGCGGGGCTCCAATTTGTAGCACAAGTCACGGAAAGGGCACAGGCAATAAACAAAATTCCTAGCCTGTACTCTGTCTTGGAGTTGCACAGGTTGAACCTCTTTAGTCCAGCACCCTCGGGACCTGATCGGTGCCAAACCAGAGAATTTGCCAGACCACGGGAGGTTGATATTGTCTAGCAGCATTGCCAACACTGCCACAGTTTGCTGAGGCTCTTAGAAGACACTGAGGGGTAAATTAGAGCTAAAGACCAGCACAGAACCCTGAGAGCCAGGACTATGGCTGTAAAACTTTATGGGACCACGGGAAACTGGGCCATATCCATGCTAAGAGGACAACTGGCTAACTAAAATGATGCTAGACAGAACTCCATACGCATTCAGAATTGCAATCCCGTCCCAGCACCAGTTCCCTGTAAGCTGTGTGTGTGCCACCGCTCAGAAGAAAGTCAAACGCCGCCCCGCTGATTAGCAAAGTGCCCACAGCTAGGAGTTTTGTTTCTCCAGGCTGGCGACAGAAGGAAGAAAAGTTGGGCAAGTTGCATGATTGTTCTCTCCACACACAAAGGCAGTGGAAGTCACTACACACAACGGGCCAGAATCTCTGCTGCATGGCAGTTTGTTTGTGCCTGCACAGAGCCAGTGCAAAAGTGGGTATTAAGCCGTGTTCCCTATAAGCTGGGCGCTTGTAGAGCCACACGAGAGAGATTCAAATGCCACCCAGCTGATGAGCAGAGCATCCACAGCTTGGAGTTTTGTTTTCCCTGGCGGTGCACAGTCACACATACCATTCTGCAGGTAAAAAAATTTATTCCGCACATGGATGGAAAAAAACCTGCACATAGAAAAGAATAGAGGGAACATGGATATACAATGCTACCGTTCTGATTTGTGTGCATTTTACATCGACACTTTTTGCAAACATGCCAAGGACTGCTAATTGTAGCAGAGACCCAGGCTCGGAATCTGTCTTCATTTATCAGGGTTCCCACTCCAGGAAGGTTTCTCTTCACTAGGATAAATGATGGGTTTCCAACATGATTACTAAAATGAGTGTAGACACGGCAGTTCATGTTCACACTTTCCATACACACTTCTCTGACTACGCTGAGATCACAACACTGACTAGCTGACGTGTTATAAACACATCTCTTATCCTAGAAAAGAGGGAAATTCCATGCCTTAGAACTACAGTTTTCTTCTACGCCTATTCCGTATGCCATTTTCAAACACAAATAAGTTATCATGAGCTATCTAGGCTGTGTGCTCAATGTTTCCTGAATGCTAGACAGAATAGTATTGAAAGTGACAGTACATCCTTTCTGCACTGCATGACTTTGAAATTACTGCCTTCATTGTCTGTCTGAGGCCCAGAAACCAAACAAGTGCAATATAACTATTTTCCCTACTTCTTATCTCCGCCTGTCAGCAAAAATGTTCCTGGAAATATAAACAAGGTTCTAATCTTTATCCATTGTGAGAGCGTGTAATGAATTCAGCAGGCAGACTAAGCAGGGAGAATGTACTCATGTAAGAGTGCCTAGCTTCCACGACATGCGAGGCTCTCCCTTAATAGCTTCTCTTATTTAATATTAGAAACCATTGCTGTAGTGGACGGGACACACTCGCTTGTGTCCCTGTCGCAAAATGCCCTCTCCAGACCTACCTCGGCCAGACTCATGCTCAAATCCACGCAGGGCCAGGTAGGCAGGCAGAACTGCCAGGTCTCAATGCATGGATGAGACAATGGTGCAGGGAGAAGAAGTTTAGATTTATTAGGAACTGGAGAAACTTTTGGGAAAGGGGGAGCCTATACAGGAAGGATGGGCCCCACTTAAGCCAAAATGGAACTAGACTGCTGGCACTTAACATTAAAAAGGCCATAGAACAATTTTTAAACTAAGGGCTGGGGGAAAGCCGACAGATGCGGAGGAACATAGATCAGAGACATCCCTTGGGGGTGGTCTATTAATAGAAATTCTCTATTTTAAAGAGGAAAGGATGGAAGATTATAAAATATGGGTAAGATCTGATGAGAAACAGTCAAACAAAATAGTCCCATTCAAACCTCAGATAAGGGCAGACAGCTAAATAGTGACATGTTTGTAAAGTGCTTATACACTAATGCTAGAAGTCTAAATAATGAGATGGTACACTAGAGTGAATAGTATTAAATCAGGATACTGATATAATAGGAATCACAGAAGCGTCGTGGAATGAGGACAATCAATAGGACACAGTCATACCAGGGTACAAATATATCGGAAGGACAGAACAGGTCGTGCTGGTGGGGGAGTGGCACTATACGTGAAAGAAAATGTAGAATCAAATCAAGTACATATCTTAAATGAGCAAAATGTTCCATAGAATCTCTATGGATAGTAATTCCATGCTCCAATAATAAGAATATAGCAGTAGGGATATATTATCGACCACCTAATCAGGACAGTGACAGTGACTATGAAATGCTAAGGGAGACCAGAGAGGCCATCAAAATACAAAACTCAATAATAGTGGGGAATTTCAACTAGCCCCGTATTGACTGGGTACATGTCATCTCAGGACGGGGTGCAGAGAAAAAGTTTCTTGACACTTTAAATGACTACTTCTTGGAGCAGCTGGTTCTGGAACCCACAAGAGGAGAGGCAACTCTTGATTTAGTCCTAAGTGGAGTGCAGGAACTCGTCCAAGAGGTGACTATAGCTGGACCACATGGAAATAGTGACCATAATGTAATTAAATGTAACATCCCTGTGGTGGGAAAAACACCTCAGCAGCCCAACACTGTGGCATTTAATTTCAGAAAAGGGGAATTATACAAAAATAAGGAGGTTAGTTAAACCTAAATTAAAAGGCAGAGTGCCAAAAGTAAAATCCCTGCAAGCTGCATGGAAACTTTTCAAAGGCACCATAACAGAGGCTCAACTTCAATGTATACCTAAACTAAAAAAAAATAATAAGAGAACCAAAAGCGCCATTGTGGCTTAACAACCAAGTAAAAGAAGCAGTGAGAGATAAAAAGTCATCGTTTAAAAAGTGGTAATTAAATCCTAGTGAGGAAAATAGAAAGGAGCATAAAGTCTGCCAAATGAATTGTAAAAATATTACAAGGAAGGCTAAAAAGGAATTTGAAGAACAGCTAGCCAAAAACTCAAAAAGTAACAGCATTTTTTTAAGTACATCAGAGGCAGAAAGCCTGCTAACCCATCAGTGGGGCCACTAGAAAAATCGAGATGCTGAAGGAGCACTGAAGGAGGATAAAATAATTGCAGAGAATTTAAATGAATTCTTTATATCGGTCTTCACGCCTGAGGACATGAGGGATATTACCAAATCTGAGCCATTATTTTTAGGTGACAAATCTGAGGAATTGACCCAGATTAAGGTGTCACTAGAGAACGTTTTGGAACAAACTGATCAACTAAACACTAATAAGTCACCAGGACCACATGGCATTCAACCAAGAATTTGAAAAAGCTCAAATGTGAAACTGCCTAATTGATAACTGTAGTTTGTAACCTATCCTTTAAATCAGCTTCTGTACCAAATGACTGGAGGATAGCTAATGTGATTCCATTTTTTTTTTCAAACAGGGCTCTAGAGGTGACCCTGACAATTACAGACTGGTAAAGTCTAACTCCAGTACCACACAAACTGGATGAAACTATAGTAAAGAACAGAATTGTCAAATACATAGATAAACGTGAAAAGTCCTCTCATGTACTTATGGACTCATAACTAGCTAAAAGACAGGAAACAAAAGGTAGAAATAAATGGTCAGTTTTCAGAATGGAGAGGTAACTAGTGGTGACCCCCTAAGGGGTCTGTACAGGGACCAATCCTATTTGCATATTCATAAATTATCTGGATAGACAGGTAGACAGTGAGATGGCAAAACTTGCAGATGTTAGCAAACTGCTCAAAGATAGTTAAGTCCAAAGCAAACTGTAAAGTGCTTCAAAAGGATCTCACAAAACTAGATGACTGAGCAACAAAATGGCAGATGAATTTTAATGCTGATAAATGCAAAGTAATGCACATTAGAAAACAATCTCAACTATATGTATAAAACGACAGGGACTAATTTAGCTATAACTACTTAAGAGTGCTCTTGAAGTCATTATGGATAGCTCTCTGAAAACACCCACTCAATGTGCAGCAGCAGTCAAAAAAGCAAACAGGATGTTAGGAATCATTAAAAAAAGGGATGGAGAATATCTTATTGCCTCTATATAAAACCATGGTATGCCCACATCTTGAATACTGTGTACAGAAGTGGTTGCCTCATCTCAAAAAACTATATTTTGGCATTGGAAAAAGTTCAGAAAAGAGCAACAAAAAGATTAAGGGTATGGAACAGCTGCCGTATGAAGAGAGATTAGTCAGAATGGGACTTTTCATCTTAGAAGACAGGAGACTAACGGGGGGGGGGGGGGAGGACATGATTGAAGTCTCTAAAATCATGATGGGTGATGGACAAAGTATATAAAGAAAACCAGGAGGGTCACCAAATGAAATTAATATGGAGGTTGAAAACAAACAAAAGGAAGTTTTTCTTCACCCAGCGCACAGTCAACATATGGAACTCCTTGCCAGAGGAAGTTGTGAAGACCAGGTCTTTAACAGGGTTCATAAAATAACTAGAAAAAAAAACCCGATGAAGTTAGGTCTAACAATAGCTATTAGCCCGGATGGCTAGAATGGTGTCCCTAGCCTCTGTTTGTCAGAGGCTGGGAATGGATGACAGGAAATGGATCACTTGATTCCCTGTTCTGTTCATTCCCTCTGGGGCACCTGGCATTGGCCACTGTCACAGAACAGGATACTGGGTTAGATGGACCTTTGGTCTGACACAGTCTGGCCGTTCTTATGTTCTTAAGACTTCAAAAAAGTCAAAGGAGAGGCTGTCCTCAGGAAAATCCTCCTCATTTTTTTCCCGACCTCAGTGAACAGAGACAAGATGCTGAGGGTTTATTTAGTCAGTGTTGTCTGAATATTTATCATCTCTGCACTTCACGATTAAAGCATCTGGGGCCAACTTGTGCTCTCCATTGCACATCTTCAATTCTAATTTAATGTATGACCTCCGACATGAAGGTAAGCTGCAACAGGTCCAGAAATTACAAGCAGGGCCGTAGCAACATGTAAGGCTGAGGCCAGTTTATTGTTTATCATCTAATTTTTTTTTAATGTTCTGACATGCACACGCTGCACCAAACGGTGTCGAAAACTGCTTTTCATCATTCAGGTTAGAAGCAGTGTTTGTGCACCAAACTTACACTCCTTTGAGTAAGAGATTCTGCAGGTACAAGCCCTTTACGATACCTGGAGACACCCAAATTTTACAGTTTATGTAATAGGTTTTTATGCACATCTCAGGCTTGATTTGTAGATCTGCTCCACCTCAATCTCACGGTATTTAGTAGGGATTAATCTCAGCTAGTGCCTGGCCCCACTGCCTCTTTTGGAAGCTGTATTTAAAAATGTATTCGGCTATTAGAAAAAATGGCACCCGTGTAACTGTGAATAAACTTCAACCCAGCGATGTGTACCTCACTGGTTTTTCTTAATATTTCGAATAAGGAACTCCTGTTAACCAGAGACATGACATTCGACTTATTTGCTAATTACAAAATACAGCTAGTTACAAAATGCAACCTGTCTAGCCATTTTTGGAACTAATATGCTTCTCCCGAATAATTTTTAGACTGGTCTTGACTTCCACAGGACTACTCATGGCATGGAAGTTAAGACTAGCCCTAGGGCGTTCAGGACTACGGTTTTAAAGACAAATTCTGATTAGACATAACCCACTAGAAAAACCTCACAAGGGAAGCAAGCTTGGAGAAATCCATTAACTTAAAAAAATACAGTGAGTCACTTCTTGTGAACATGACATGAGACTTGAGACGGTGGGGGAGGGCTTGTCAGACCAGGACTGGGATGCTCTCCCATCTGTGTTACTGCCCTAAAAACTGACAATCCAAATTTACTACAGGCATTGTCACAAAGATCTTAAGTCTCACTGCTTTGAGTCTCCTCTCATCTGTATGTAGTTACAGGTTCAGATGCTTAAAGTGAATAAAAAACAGTCGCTTAATTTATTATTATCTCCATTATCTGGAACCCCAGCTCTGCTGTGCAGTCAGTCGTCTGATGTTCTGCCTTGTAAATCACCACACAGTTACAAAAGTGGACTACACAAAGCTCTCAGTGGCCCAGGGCTCCTCCAGTAAATTGGGCTAATGATACTTGAGACACATGATGCTGCAATTACTCCATTAAATGATCATCATGCTGGAGAAAGGACCATCTCATATTCCAGGGACTTCACAGTGATGTTTTTAACAGCTAGCAAAGAAAATGTAAAAAATGGCATCGAGACAAACAGAGCCTGATCTCCACTTCATTAAACTGGTGTCACTCTGCTACACTGGAGTTACACTGGCAGAAAATCAGCACAACAGGTGAGAAACAGACCTACAAGGTTTCATTTTTCTTTTAATCTTTTTCCCCCAAGACTGCACTTCAGCATTACAGCCCCAGTTCAGAAAATATCCCTCTCAATGAAAGCACTGAAGATAGAATTTATCTTTTTTTTTTTTTTTTTTTGGCAACAAAATGTCTTTTCATTGAACAATGCCAGTTCTTCCAAACCAAAACTTTTCAAGGGAAAAGCTCAGATTTGACAAAACTTGGTTTGCTAGTCCAAGGTTCAATTTCTGGTCAAACCTTCAGAGAGAATGGTCCATCCCAGACTAGCCAACGGACTGGAGATTAGGGCACTCACCCACTATGGAGAAGACTTAAATTCATGCCCGTATTCCAAATTCCAGAGCAGAGATTTGAATCCAAGTTTCTCACACGCCTTGTCTGATCTGACCACCGGGCTTTTGGCTAGTCTGGGATGGGGATAATCGCTATCACTTCTTTATCAGAATCTCCAAAGGGTCTTGCGGTCAGCCCAGTGCAAAAAGGAAACTTTAAGCACATGTTTAAAGTTCTGAAACCCAAAGGATTTACAAGCATGGGCTTAAACTTAAACAGGTGCTGAAGTGCTTTCTTGAATCAGTGCCTAAAACAGGACACTGACTCTCAACATACTAAAAAGCGAAGTGCCTTCAAAGTTAATTTTTTGTTATAAACATTTGCCTCACTTAGCCAAAATCTGTTTGCCAAAACAATCCAGAGCTGGACAGCAGTCCAGATCATTTCTTTGACTTAAAAATTTAATACCTTGTCATATTACAGGTCATACCCTTTCCCCCTCTCATTTTACACAATATTAACTACAGATAATCTTCAGTGATTTGCTTGTGATGAAGTGACCTATATACATTGCCAATGTACATTACACAGTAAAACAAAGAAATAAAAATGCACAACTCACTACACAGGAATGCAACATTTATACATCTAGGGAGGTTTCTTTTCTCATCTCTCTCAGCTGCACAATCACAAGACAGACATGTTTTAGGGTCTCACCTCCTCTCAAAGTGGGAGTTCTATTTTCATATTAACAGATGAACAGACACCTTCGTTTAATATTGTCTCAGAACAGAACGGTATTTCTCAAGAAACACATTATAGGTTTTATTTATTTTACTTTGCCAAATGCATTGCCTCAACTATCGCACGGAGCAAGTCACACATAAACTTAAGTACAAACTGACAGGTTTTCCATTTTATTCCTCCACGTGGGACTGCTTGTGTGTATAAAGTACTATAGAGATATAAATCTTTGCTGAATATGGGCCCTAAAAATCTCGAGGCTGCCTCAGTTGCTCATTTGTACACTAAGGAAAATAACCCTTGCCTTTTCCCACTCTTGCCCAGCTTGTCTATATAGTGTGTATATTTTTCAGGTCATGGACTAACTATGTGCCTTATATCAGGGGCTCCTAAGGACGACACGAATAGAAATCATACACAAATAGTGACATCAGATGAAAAATGAGAATCAAATATATCTCTACCTCCAATTAAAAGTTTCACTAATTATTGTATATTAAATGAAGGGGGGGGGGGGACTCCTAAGGGGGTTGTCTTCTTTAGGAAATTATACTTTGTTACAACATGACCCCTGAGGAGCAGGACTGTTCTTACCTATATGCAGAATATGCAACTGTGTTGGGTACCTGGACATTTGGGGCACCAGTGGGTCTTAACGTCCACCACCCACCTCTTCCTATACCCTGTTCTGTGGCTGCGGCAGCCTGGTGAATCTTCCTCAGGCGAGGAGCTAGTTAACTGAAAAGGGAAAGAGCCTCCTAGCAGGCCTGTTAACAGAACACTGAACCCGTGAAAGAGCCATTCCAGTGGTAATGAAGCCAACTAACAGGTATACACTGCTAGTTTCTGAATTTACTGTGTTAGTCTACAGGGTACAGGGCCTTGCTTTAAAACTTGCTTTAAAAAAATATTACTGTGCTGCCAAAGATGATTAAATCATATATATAAAGATGTCCCTCTTCTCCCTCTCTCCACCCCCGGGGCTGCTGTTGGGCACAAGGACACCAGCTTAATGGCATTGTGTAGGGCCCCATAAATCCTAAGGAGGGCCCTTATGACGAGCCATGGTAACTCACATGATCTTATGCACCCAAGACAGATCCTCGGCTGGTATAAATTGGCCTAGCTCCATTGACTTTGATGGAGCAGCACTGAGTTGCAAAGGAGGAGGATCTGGCCCTAAGCCTGTTCAAGGGAACGTTGTGTTTAAAATCATGGTTGCCCTTAGGATCTATCCATTCTCAGAGGGTAGCCCTCCTGTAATAATTTGGGAGAGTTTCCAAATCCATTTTAAAAACTCAGATCAGAATGCAGAGTTCTCTGAGGAAGCACATCAAAGAATTGTAAAACACTTGGCCAAATGTAGCGTAGAGCCAATACACACTAATAAATATAAATTACTTTGTGCTATAGGTGTGGGAGTGCCGTGGTGTGAAAAGGAGGTTCTGTAGAAAATATACTTCAGTTCCTATAGTAAAACAGAGCCCTGACCATCTTGATTAAAAGCCATCATAGAATCATAGAAGACTAGGGTGGGACAGAACCTCAGGAAGTCATCTAGTCTAGTCCCCTGCTCAAAGCAGGAACAACCCCAACTAAATCAATGGGCCTATCCTCCATGAACTAAAGCTAGTTTTGTTTTGAACCCAGTTATACTTCTGTTGCCCATTTTTGTACTTCTTCCAGTTCCACTATATTCTTTTTGAGATGAGACAACCAGAACTGGACAACATTCAAGGTGTGGGCATACTTTGGAGATTTTTTATATATGACATGATATTTTTCTGCTTTGTTTGCTATTTCCTAATAGCTCCTAATATTCCGTTAGCCTTTTTGACCACTGCTGCAAACTGAAGAGTTTTCAGACAACTATCCACAGCGATGCCAAGATCTCCTTCATGAGTGGTGACAGCTAATTTAGATGCCCTCCTTATGCACGTGTGGTTGAGATCATGTTTTCCAATGTGCATTACCTTGAATTTCATCTGCCATTTGGTTGAGCAGTGACCCAGTTTTGTGAGATTCCCTCTAACTTCTGGCAGTCAGCTTTGGATGGTCTTGAATAATTTCTAATTGTCTGTAAACTTTGCTACTTCACCTTTTGCTTCCATTTCCAGATCATTAATCACTGTGCAGTCTCATTCTTTCACAGGCTCTCTCAAGAGGCCTCTAAATTTCACTGCCCTATTGCTGGTTATACTGACCTTATGGATAGCAATCTGTGAGGTCTTTACTCAACCACATAACCCCACTCTTCTAACCTTTCCACTCTCCTTGGGCTCTGGTGGAAGGCAAGCAGGAGACAGTCCAAGGAAATGGAAGAGAAGTGGCCACCTGGGTTTAAGATATAGCTGGTCTATATTTTTGTGAGGAATTTTTTTTTAAGTTGTAAATTTCTCATGAAAATCTTGCAATCTCTCAATGAAAAATATCTTTTAAAATGCCAAACCCAAATATTTTTCTATAAAAATAAAAATGTTCAGTTTGGTTTTACAAGTATTTATGTTTTATTTCGAGGGTTTTAAAAAAAACATTTTCCCATGGAAATTTTCTTTTAGAAAAAAACTATTTTCTGTTGGAAAAAAGACCAGCTGAGTTTGCGAGTACATGGACCATAAAACCAGTATTAATGATGCATGGCTATCATGACATCTCTTCCAGCTCTGGGGCAGATCAGAGGTCACAGAAGATCTGTTGTGGACTACTTATAAAGTAGGGATTAATGAATTCCCCACACCCTGACACACACACAGGAAACCTCCACTTTGCTCTTCAGCCAAACCCATTCACTACAGGAGTATGAAGATCACCACCTGCAGATGTTTGGGCTAGAAAGGGATAGTGGGTGTAGTTTTCTCCCCTGGTAACACTATTTCAGTCTATTTATAAATCACAGTGGATTTACAGTTACAGAAAAAATAATTCTTAGCCTTTGCTGCTACATTAGAAAACAAAAGATTCAGAATGAGATCCTGGAAAACAAAGCTTCACAACAATGCAGGACCTATTCTTCGGAACTGCTGTAACTCAGTTGTTTTCAGTATGTGCCGTACTTAATCTACACGCAGGAGGTCTACATTTGTGTCTAATAACAGGCACAAAGTAACGAGACGTCAAGGAACAGTTTCCTTAGGCCAGAGACTTCAAAGGTGAGTCTGGCAGCTTGTCCTGCTCTTTTTGCTTGAATCAGCCTTAAAATTTTTAAGAGTAACTGCCCGTTTTAAATAATTATCCTTAGCAATTTGAAACCGTGCAGCATGTGAATCTATGATAGAACACTTATGCCATCATCTCATTTTCACTGCCAGCTCGATGTCAGAAAACAACTGAATCCAGATGCTGGATTAAAACAATAAATAAAAACTGCAAATGAGCTTATAGTTCTTCCAGCATATGTGAAATGCTCATGCTGTTTAATGCTGCGGTTTGGTTAAATGAGAATTATGGACTGTTGTAACTCACTGTTGTTGAAGTCTCGTGCATTTCCTTTGATTGTCAGGGCTGTAAATCGTGTGTCCTGGAGAAAAATCAAGGGCAGGTAGAGATTCCATTGCAGACTACTTTTGTATGCCAGTTGGCCATGCAGGTTTTTTTTTCCCTTTAACTGCTTCTCTCTCTCTCTCTCTCTCACTCACTCACTCACACAAAGCAAAAGAGCTATTTTGGGGGGAGAGAAGAAGGGTCTAATTTCCTTATTCCCCTCTGGGACAAAATGGGGATTGCATTCACTCTGTTCGCTTTGCTATGTTGCATGTGCTTTCTACTGTCCTGCAGTAACCCTGTGTGTGCATGCCTCAGTTTCCCTGGGCATTGCACCAATACCGAGATGGTGGTGGGAATTTCGGTTTGATAGTCTCCCTCCCGTACATAATGGCTAATGCTTTCTGTAACCTGAGCCTTGGAGGTGAGAGTAACAGGGTGACACCTTTTCCCCGGGAAGCTGTACAAAGGCTGGAGGCAGGGCTGGCTGCAGAGCAGATGGAGGTTCAGAGCGTGAGAGTCTCTTGGGCTCAGGGTACAGAGAGGGAGGTGCCGGGGCCTTTGGGTCTGGGCTCCCTCTCCCCAAGATGGGTTATACTGGTGGCTTCTGGTCACTGTGCTGACAAGTCTGTTCTACGCTGTGGCCCTGGGAACCAAGAACCCTTCTGCTCTACCTGCCGCCTGAGAGCCCCCTCCAGCTGTGGATGGGGGCACAGGGCCTGGTGGCTCCCCACACCTCAGTGACACCCTCTGTTCTCAGTGTGCGGAAACTTACATGCCTATACACCGACAATGCTAATTTCAGGCCTGCTCTTGCTGGTTTTGAGCTCAACATTAGCGTTGTAACGGACTCAGGCTCTGAGTGGAAAGGACATGCGGATCACGAACGCCCTGAGAACAATGCCTGTTTGTGTGACAATGCGCATGACAACCATTGATGGCGACAACCATTCTAAGCAGGAGTTCTGGCATGCAAATGTTAGTTATACAGCACAAACACGAGTGGGGTTGTGAAAAGCACTGCACGCTAGCCTATCTCCAATCCTATAGAAGTCAATAGCAGTTTCAGCAGGAACTGAATGCTGAGTGCTTTTGAAAATTCCCCTGTATTCAGGCTCTTTGTTACTTCACCTTCCCACAGGTGTTAGTGAAAGCAGATGCTGGCCCGCACGGAGCAACAATACCGGAGATGAACCCAGGCGGTATCAAAGGATTTTGCCTTTGCACAAAATGATTCTAAATCTACAAATGTTGCGACGGTATGAGAGAGATCATGTGTTAACTTCAGCTGACAGCATACCTGTAGAAACAGACACACACGTCAATGCAACAGGATTGCCACTGGTCATTTAGGCACTACAGATATCACAGCCACATCTCATTGCTTAATTTGCACTTGCGGTGTTTCTCTGCCGGCCATCACTTGTTTGTTTTTCCAGCGTGTGACCTTTGGCTTGAGTCATCAGACACGTGGTGTCAGGTCGGAGAAGGAAAAATTGGAGGTTCTAACAAGCAACATCGGGGCCACAAAAATTCATATGACCCAGGCATATCCCTGGAATAGAATTCAAGGAAAATAAGACAGCTGCTCACGCACGTGCAATATAAACCCTGCATACATCACTGCAGCTCAGTGAGTACATACTGAGCCAGTCAAAATTAACATAAACTGACTCAGTTTGAGAGAGAGACTGAGGGAATATCTTGTGTTGGATCAATATCCGTTGGTGGGAGATAAGCTTTCAAGCTCTTCTTCAGGTCTGAAGAGAACAACCTCCCTCGTTTTGTCTATTATCCTGGGACCAACATGGCCACAACAACGCTGCATACAAGTGTGTGTAGCAAGCATGACCTCCAAACTGAAAGGTATAGCTATTGAAAAAGTACACCAGCCTCACTGCTATATCACCGAGTCAGCAGAGAAAGGGAAATGTAGTTGGGCAGTGTTTAAAATGACACCCTTTGCAAATGGAGCTACCTAAATCGGGTCTGAGAGAATTAATGAGCTTCTCATGTAAATCACGCATAATTTACAGGGGAATTTGTCCTTGTGCCAACAGGCACTTGCACTGCAGAGTAATCAAGAAAGCGGCCTGGGGAGGTACAGTATCTGAAACCTCTTGGTTCTTGCCTCTGCTTCTCCCAAAGCAGTACAAACCATTTCAACGAGCCACACAATTCTCTGCTGCACCATCCTACCGTCACCTTCAGTCTCTGGTTCCCCACCCAAACTCAATGACATTCCTGAGACCATCAAGGATCATTAATTTTGAACATGCACCACATATTGGGGCACAACTGTGAGCTGCATGGCACACCTGCGCCGAGGGGCATAATGTTACCTACACCCCAACAAGCAGGACGGGGTCCAGCAGCTTTCATGCTACTGCCCTCCCCTCCATGCATGCCAATCGGCTCACATGGGCAGACATGGAGAATGTAGCTATCCACCCTCGGTATCCATCTGGTGCAAACGGAACCAGCAGCCATATTGCGACTCGGTCACCATACCCTGCAGGGCAACACTGCTGCATTGCTCCTTATTCAGGGCTTGTGGTGGAAGCACAAACTGGCTTTCGGTCACCAGAAAACACACTCCAGTCACACCAAAGATCTCAAAGGATCTCACGTAGACAGCACTGTAGAGTGTTGGTTAACGACAGCTCTAAGTCAGTACTCAACAGTTGGCACTCATCTGAGGAAGCGGGTTTTGCCCACGAAAGCTCATGATACGCTCTATATGATAGTTTTGTTAGTCTCTAAGGTGCTACGGGACAACTCCTAGTTTTTATAGTCACAGACTAGCATGGCTGCCCCTCTTGAACAGTTATAAGGTATTGGATCTCATCTTGCCTAGGCTACCGGGAGACACATCAACCATTTAAGCACCTCTCTTCCCCTTAAGAGAAGCTGCTAAACATTCCCAAAATCTCTATATTTTCAGGCAACCGTCCATGGCCAGCATTCCACAGCAGCAGCAACGGGGAGGGGTCTGAGGGAAAATGATTGTTTTCTTCTTCTTTAGCTTGGATATAAATACGTTTGCTTTCAAATCATGTATTTACAAGAGTTCTCTCATTTCTCACTTTGTTATTACAATGTGTTCTTATTTGCTGTCTGGCAAGTAAAAAAAAAAAATCACTCGTCTATGTTACCTCAGACTCGGTACAGCCCCAGCTACATGTAAAATTTAATTAATAAAAATCAGAAGAGACACAGGCAAAGCAGCTAATACTACAAAGCCTAGAATCACCACCCCGTTGTACTAGTCTGTGCACATGGTTGACTCCCATTAACACAAACCCTGTCAAAGCAATAGGTTCTAGTATCTATAACTGTCTGCGGAGACAGCAGCGTCTAGTGACTGGAACATGGGATTGGCAATGAGAACGCTTTCATCCCCAGCTCTTCCACTCACTCTATCACTAATCTCTCCTCCACTCAGTATTCCCATCCGTAAGAACAGGGCCCAGGTTAGTTACTCATCTCTGTGAGGAAACTGGATACCTTCTGGGTGAAAAGAGCTGGATGTGTGTTGTTATCCTTGGAGAGCTGTAAGAACCAGCTGGCCTACAAAGAAGATATGAACTATCCGAACAGTCACAGCTACCCAGAGATTTTCTTTGGCTTGTGCTTTTGTTGCTAAAGAGTCTGCGCTTTATTCCTGCTGCCTGATGTACTCATTCATTTCCTTGGCAGTCGTGCCTGGAGTATCCAACCGTGAGTAAGGCCCCATGCTGCCAGGCACCAGGCAGACACATAGCTAGTCAAGACACACAAAGCATGGGAAGGAAAAGCAATCTGCCCAAGGTCCATGACAGAGCTGTGAATCGAAACCGACTCCTCCTGATTTCTAGGCTAGTATCTTGTTCCCTGGACCACCCCTCAACATGCATGAAGCATGGCTGCCGCTTCTTTCTGGGCGCATGGGCTGCCCCAGGAGTTACTACTCTGCTGCCAAAATGGTTATCACAGGCCAAAACCCAGCTCCTCTCCTTGTAACTGAGGTGACAGCACCCTGGATGATGTGCATTGGAAACAGAACCTTGGCGTCTCCCACAGGGCAATGGAACGTGCCCGCCGACCACGCCAGCCCACGCCATTTGCCATTTAAAGCCAAAGCTAGGAAATGGATGCCTGTATCTAGATCAAATAAATCCTTTGGCCAAGCTTTTAAAATGCGTCAACCAGTAGAATAGCCAGCACCCTAGATGGCTTAAACAAGCATCCTGTGACTAACACCAGCTTTCTGTTTTCACTCTCTCATTCCTAAAGTTTCTCTGAGCGTGGATTGTGAAGGATTTAGCCTTGGGACAAGCCCACATGGCTCTGTGACCAATCATCAAGAAACGCTCAACGGAAGAGGTGAAACCCTGGGTGCACCGAAGCAGACAGCAAAACTTCAATCCACTTCGCTAGCACTCTGATTTCACCCAAGGTCTTTGTTTATGCAGTTCAGCATCCAGCGACTTTCCTTTGTAGGGCTTTATCATCAGCGCCAAATACTGCAGAATGCAAAATTATGAAGAAAAAAATACAAACACAGCGGGAAGAGTATCCTCACAGACCTCAGAAGTTGCCCCGGCTACATTTAAGAAAGATTTAAATTTGAAAGTAAATGTGACAAACAGAAATTGTTACATTTCCAAATAAGTTCCCCTTATATTTATCCAAACTCACCATCCTTAGTGATACAGCTGGAGCTCTGCCACTGGTGAAGGCTATACAATCTTAGTTTAAATGAAATCTTAACCCAGCTGCAGCTAATTGAAGCTAAACAACCTTGCATTAGGTTATTGTGCTCACACCCACATTAGTTTATACAGGTGCAATTACTCCAAACTCAACGGAGTGACTCCAGATTTAAACCTGAGAGCGCACAAAGTCATGGTCCCATCATAGAAAACAGATGGGAGATTTTAGCTGACCATTTCTCCCGCTGTTCTTTAGTTTGAAAATAAGATCTTCAGTGGGGATTATGTTACACATAATGCATTTCATCTACATGTCTCAAAGGGGCAGATTCTGCTGCCGTAATTCGGTTCACTAGTACTTTCCCCTGACAGACTGGCTGATCTCAGTAGGCTCAATTTGGGTAGTAAGGCACTAGTCACAAGAATCAAGGTGACGGAGCTGTTCCTGAGTTTGTACAGCTAATCAGACTAAGCAGGTGTGTATCTGAAGTTTTACTGATAGTGTGTGACACCTTCCCAATGTCAAACACCCTGGAAACCTAAAGAAAACCTCAGTGGATGCCAAGAAATGACTGCACTGAACATACAGGGACTGTGCCAAGTTCTGCTCTCATTTACATTAGCACGAATCCTGATCAGCTCCCCTGCCTCTTACAGAGACCCTGAGTCACAGCGCCATGCCTCAGAGCTGAAAGCTGTCATCAGCACCTAGGAGGCTCATACCCACAGACACTTCTCAAATGTGTTTCAAAGACTTGATTAGATCAGTAGGAACTGCCACTAAACAGGGACCCTGGAAATCCATTTGCCATGGAAAAATGCTAAATGTATATTTATACCCAAAATCTTGAGTTTTTACAGTTTGTAAAACGCTGAAGCCTGAGCCTGAAACTCTTTTGATTAATCACATTTTTGATTATCCAATTTGGCCCCAGTCTCATGCTAATTGGATTAACAGAGTTCTATTGCACCAATAGAATATTGTATTCAACTGGTGTGTGTGTATACACACACATACACACAGTGGCTAAAGTTCAGCGTTGCATATTAAACATGGAAAAACATGATTGTTTCATTATATTTATGGGATAATTTGGGTGGGGGGGTTATCAATTAAAGCTAGGATCTCCTGATGCTGACAAACTGAAAGCAGGATGAGGTGATGAAGATTACAGGTTACAAACTGCTAAAACAAACACAACCACAACTTTTGAACTGCTACAGCTAAGTCTTCCCATTTCAGAAAAGGACAAAACAACAGTGTAAGTTTGTGGTAAGCAAAATCTGCCTTGACCATCCCCTTATTCATTAATACGTCATCTCCTACTTGCACTTCTTAATTTTGGAACAAGTGTCTGTGTGTCACTCAAGTGCAACAATAACTTCTCCCCAAACAAAACTGAGTCCACTACTACCTGTCATGTCAGAGGAACATCTGGAGTCAGCAGATGATGCTTCCAAATTAGACTCTCTGAATCACGTGTTTTCTCCGCTGTGATAAGTGTCATGGCCTTCAGTTTCCCAATGCCCAAATTATTTAAATAGTGTAAGTCCCCTTGTTTCTCTAGCTCAATTCTCCCTCTAAAGAGTCCCATGTATTGGTATTGTACATTACAGCCACAAGCACTGATACCTCATTTGAGAGTGGATCTTCAACAATATATAGGCAGACATTTCCAGAGGGACCAAAAGCAATTTAGCACCCAACTCCCATTGAAAGTCACTGGGAGTTCAGCACTAGGCTCTTTCCAAATAAGTGCTTTGCGAAAACTCAGTCGTACTAGTCATATGATTGTGTAAATGCAGAGTGAAATCTTGGCCCTACTTAAGTCAATATGGGGGGGGGGGGGGGGTAGCTATTGACTACAACAGGGCCAAGATTTCACCATTGATCTGCCAGGGTTCCAATCATACAAAAAAAAACTAAGCAATGTTCAAAGGCGAATTGTACTGAGAGGTAAATATACTGTTTATAGTTATGAAATCCCTAGGGTAATCTGTGAAGTGCTATCATTAACTCTACCAGGGTTTGGGTTCCATGGACCATGCACAGAACACATCAGCAACATTGGGAGTTTGGCCACATGGGCTTATTTCTGCAGCTTTTTTTACAGTGTCTCCTCATCAACAAGAGCGGTGAACTCATTTCAATTTGTTGTTGTATTGCAATGGAAGCCGCAAGATCCTCCCGTGCTTCTGATTAGCTGAGGAGAGGTAACAAAGGGCCAACAGTGGCCCAATAAGGAGCTCTGCTGTAAATGTGCTTGGAATAATCTGTTTCCCTTCTCTGATTAAGCCTTCGATGTCCTAACTTCTGGAAAAGGAGAAAGTCTTTCCTCTTTATGCCCTCCACTGGCTACTAAGGGATCTCCCATTACTCTTTCATTTTCGCATCCCTTTAGCTTGGCTGCTGCAAAGCATGGAGTATCCCTCTTCCCCTGTACCCCTCCTCACCCCGCCACTTCTCTCGCTGTATATTAGCAGGTATGAAGAAAGATCATTCCCTCCTTAACCTCTAACTTTACCTCGCTGCTGTGAGATAGGTAGATAGGGTGTCCACGCAATTCCCACACCCATGGTGAGTATGATCATAACAGAAACATTCTGCGTCTGCCCCACAGATCAGAGCGTATGAGGCGCTGTCAGAGCCACAAACTCTGTGAAAGCCTGTGAGCTGAGCTCCAGGAGGGGCACCTCCCTCTCAGGGTAAGTGGGCAGCCACTCCCACCCACTACACCCGGTTTAGACTTTCGGGGAATTCCCGGTGGTTTTGGTCTAGAGCCCTCAAGCCCTTGCTTAAGGGCAGGGCGGCAAAATATACAGTTCTAAAGCCCGGCCTTGGTTCAGGGCGGGGCAGCCAGCAAACAAATAGTCTTAAGGTGAGCACCCAGCTGGATCCCCTTGCTCAGGCTGGGGTCCAGTGGATATAGGCTGCAATTCGGGCACAGCCAAGGGGGGAGACTGCCACCCGGGCATGGGGGGATGCAGGTCCACCCACACCACTGCGTCCCAGCCCAGGGCCCTGGTAGCAGCAGAGCAGTCTCCTGCTGAGTCAGCAGGGATCTGCTCTGCAACGTGCAGTCAGCAGTCTGTGAGCTGTGGGCCCAGCGGCCCAGGCCAGTTGTCAGCTTCTTCTGGCTCCAGCTCCTCCAGTGGGTGTGCAGGGGAGGCTCCTGGCTTCTTCAGCCGCTGGAGCGTCACTGGCCTCTCTGGCAGGCCTTTTATATCCCTGGCCCCACCTCCTGGTTTCCATCCAGGTGGGTCATTAAGGCCAGGAGCTGCCCACCAAGGCTCTGGGAGGGATGCCTCCCCCTCGGGGGTCAGTGGGCGGCCACTCCGCCCCACTACAAAGCCACATACAGGTTGAGTACCACTAATTCGTGTAAACTAAAGCTGGGGCTTGTTCACACTGAAGCCAATGGGAGCAAGAGCAGGTCGCTGGCTTCCTACATTTAGAAGAACATTACATCTTTCCACCCACTCTTCCTCTTTTGCTTCAATGCCATGCCCGAGTGATGGCGCCACACCGACAGAGCGTGTGAGAAGACCCATTAACTTTAACGGTACAACTCACCTCATAGCATCATAAACTAAGGCCAAAAGGACGCACCTGGTTTTTGCATTCTGACCTGCTGTGCTCAACAGGCCGCCAACACCACCGTAGGCTAAACCCAAGAACCAAAACTGGACCCAAGTAGTCCAGCCCTCAGGAGACCAGACTATTACAGGCCACAGGCAGAGACCAGTTAAGCACCTATTTAAGTACTCGGCAAGATGGCTATACAAATTCTGTCCTCAGTGCAAGAGTAGCAATATCACTGGGGCTGTACCAGTGTCACTGGGGCAGAATTGGACTCTCTGTTGGCCCCAGAGACTGGGATGTGATCTCCTTAATTTCTCAGGCAGCAGTTTATGAAATTATATGTTAACTATTACAGGGCCTGTTTATATCCTCAAAGCAATTTCCATTGACTTTAATGCATCTATTCCTGGTTTAGATCATTCAACATCATAGGATTATCATGCCCTCAAAATACAAATTAAAACTGACATGTATTTTAACAGATCAGGGAACCATGAACAGCCCAATAGGGCAAGATTCTGAAAATGGAAAATCCGATCCCTAGATCCATAATTAGGCTCCCAAAGTGTCCTGACTTTCCAAATCACCAAGCAACTCCCATTTCAATGGGAGCCAAGTCAGACCAGTTGTAAGCACTTTCAAAAACTCCCACCCACTGTCCTTAGGGTAACCGTGCACCTTGCTGAATCATGGCTTAACAATCCCTCCCCATTTCCCATCAGGAGCTGGGCTTTTTATACACTTTTTGGTGTTGTTACAAAGAAAACATACAGACTGGATGTACAATGTGGTGACAATCCACCAACCCATGCGGCCCCTTTTGTACTCATCTGAAATATCCATTACAAAACCTTACAGAAATAATGACCCCTCTGTCTGTATTTCTGTGTCAGTCAGGCAATCACTAGTGAAAGCAATTAGCACCCCTGGCTTCTCATTAGCCTACCTCAGTGGTCATTAATTGGTCATTACTGGCACAGATGAAGGCCCACCTATAACTCAATGTACCAATGCATCACTAAACGTGGCCACCTCATGGGCACAATTACATAGGAATTCACAATAAGCAAGAGGAGTTTAAGTCTCATGAAATATATTGACAGATATTCTATGCATAAAAACCAGAACAGGACAGTAATGCAGATGAGGTGCCATACCGTATAAAACAGCAATGGAAGTGCTAGTGGAGATTCACATTCCTTATTCGGTGCCTGTCAGCTCTCAGTGTTGATTATATGTAAGTAAAATTAATTCTCATTGTCATAGTCCTATTAATGAAACTTCCCCTAGCAGCCCAGAACCACAAACGTTTACATACTAATTTATTCCATAAAACCAATTAGGAATTCTTAAAAAAAGACTTTCCACTCGCAACTCTCTGCATTATCAGATGCTTTACATTCGGGTCTGATTTTCACATCCCCTTTCGTCTTATTGCTTATGCCCCTAAGGAAGGTTCATGCTTCACGTAGCACAAAATGGATCTAAATATTCCTGAAAAGAATGGGAGAAATTGCAATTTACTGCATGTTGGTGAAGACACTAGAAACTCCATCACACAGGAATTAAACAAAATTCTGTGGCCTGTACTATGAGGGCATTCAGACTCGTCAATCTGAATGGTTCCTTCCAGCCTTAAAAAAACCAAAATCTATAAAATCGCACCCACAACAGCCACCCAAGCAATATGTACCTTGGAGTTAAGGCTTAACAGATGTTCCCTCAGCCCTTTTAGAAAAAGCACCCATCTCCTATTGACTTTCAGTAGGTGTTGGCCATCTAACTGCTTAGCAGACTTTTGAGGGGGGGGGGAAACCACTCAGAGAATAAATTAAGGTTTGAATTAAAAACAAAAACAGCAAAGAGAAAAAAAAATATGTAGAGGCCTGCAACTCCACAGACATCCACTTTATGAATGTGTATGCATATTATGTTAAATAGGAGAATGAAAAGTCTCCTATTTAACAGAGATGTCTGAGCTATAATTTTCTGAAGTATGGCCTGTGAACATCAGGTCAGATGGCTTTGCCTCTAATAAAAGTTTAGTGGTAAGTATTAACAACAACAAAAAAACATGCTTGTATATATTAGGGCTCCTTGTTTATAAAGATTCAAGGGAAATCCCTTCTAATTCTTTCGCGCCTTTGCCAAGTCACTCATCTCTAAGCTCCACCAATTAGCACGGCCGAACATCAATCTTTAGGGAAGTTGGTTAAAGCAAGCACACTATTGATTGCAGCACAATGAACTGACCTACTGAAAAAAAGGTTGCTGAGGAGCAGACATGGAAATAGACCAAGTAGTTACTGCTTCCACTGGGGATAATTGTGGTGCTCCAGTAAGAATCTCATCCTTGCACGCCACTTCATTATACATCTGAAGTGAATTGAGAAAAGTAAGTCACTTCACGCACCCCTTCTTTCTTGGAAGAGATTTATGCCAAAGCATGCCTTGCTTTATTTCACTAGCATCCCCAAATCCTTAGAAAGCAGTTTCAACACAGCACCATAGAAGATTAGGGTTGGAAGAGACCTCCGGAGGTTATCTGGTCCAACCCTCTGCTTGATGCAGGACCAATCCCAACTCAATCATCCCAGCCAGGGCTTTGTCAGGCTGGGACTTAAACACCTCTAGGGATGGAGATTCCACCCCGCTCCTTAGATAACCCAACCCAGTGCTTCACCACCCCCCTAGGGAAATAGGCTATCATAAGAACAGCCATACTGGGTCTGACCAAAGGTTCATCTAACCCAGTATCCTGTCTGCCGACAGTGGTCAATGCCAGATGCCCCAGAGGGAGGGAACACAACAGGTAATCCTCACGTGCTCCTTCCCTGGTCATCCATTTCCAGACAGACAGTGGCTAGGGGCACCATTATCCTAATGTCCTACCTAACCACCCACACTGCAACTTGAGACAATTGCTCCTTGTTCTGTCATCTGCCACTACTGAGAACAGCCTAGTTCCATCCAAACAAAATGGGAGTGGGGTTGACTGTTGTGTTTGATTGGCTTTTAAAGAAGCATTGGGTCAGAAACAGAGTCCTTAAAGGTTCAGGTGTCAAGTCCTCGACCCCACAAAAGTAGCAAATAGGAGCCAGAGATCTGGCTGAGCTATGCCTCCAGGAAGAAGGGTCGTGATCTCTACCCAAAGGGTTTCCTCTGTGTGTCCATCAAAGCAGCTGGATGTGGCCCACTGGAACATAATCGCGGTTTGTGCCTCACAAATGCAGCTGTAGCACATCTCTTCAGAAACCCATCAGACGTATCGTCCACAACTAGACAGGCTTTTCACAGAAGACTGAAGCAAATTCTTGGACCATCTCTTCAAAGCCCTCAATGGCCTGGTACTAGGTCACCAACCAGAGCATCAAGTTTTGACAACTCAGGGATGGTCTAAATGGTGCTTGGTCCTGCCGTGAGGACAGGGGACTGGACTCAATGACTTCTCAAGGTCCCTTCCAGTTCTAGTGTTCTGTGGTAACTCTGTTCTCTGGCACAGTGAAACTTGCTCAAGGGAGGGTGATGCTGGTCTGTGCATAGCGCTATTTCTCCCCAGTGAGGGGGGATGATGGAACAGCATGGGCGGCCATTAGTCACATTATGCCATGACTGAGAGGAGCTTGGACTACACTGAAGTGATGTGTAAGTCTAGAAGCCAAAGAGAAGTCACACTCAAAAGCCCAGCCCCCGCCTCACCCAAACTAATTAAACAAGCATAATTCTATATATCTGTGTTCAGTTTAAACTGCATGAGTGTGTTATGTAAGTGCATAGTTAAAAAAACGTATTATAGTGTGCACGTACAAAGGCGGCAGAATGCAGCTGCTGAAACAATGATCATAAAATTTCCTGACTTGTCTGTGGTTAATCCTCTGCTTTAACATTGAATTGTTTTGCATTCGTATTGATTTTTTAAGCCAAAAAGGTGCAATTAAAGGGAAATGAGAAATAACATACAACAAAAAGCACTGAACCACATACCTAAGGGGACCCCATTCCTGCAAACATTTCCACACATTCTTACTTTCAACACCTAACCCATGCTGCTGAAGTCAATGAGGCTACTCAGGTATGTAGAGTTAAGTCTCAGTGTCCGGTGGTCATCTCATTGATGTGTGTGTCAAAGTTCCCAATGACTTCATAAGCTCAGAATCAAGCTCTTTCGAGGACTGTCCAATCCTCACAAATGGCAGGCTAGAATTTGTGCTCACTCTTCAAGAAAAACAAATTCACAGCTGAGACCAGAGACGATACATTTTTGTCCCAAAAACTACCCATTTGAGAAAGTTATAAATCCTTGAAAATAGAGTGTGGGAATGAAAGTTCCACGTGAATCACAAAGAGCTAATGCAAAAGTGCATTCTGGAAAGAAATATAACCTGCAATGCCTTACATGACTTCTGCAGAATACAAGAAGGTCACCAACTGAGTAAACATCAAATGAAGGATTATCCTTATTTATGAGGAATCCTTTCCAGCAAGAAATTGAATCAGGGACTTGCTATCCAAAAGCAATGTGTCTATCTAGTGAGCTGAAGGAGAATGTACTCTCTCTATCAACAATAATCCTATTTGAGATCTGTAAATATCACTCCAGTGCTCAAAAAGAGATGTGTCCCACAGACTCCTTTTTCCTTTGGTTACGTATGGACACCATCCAGCCCTGATTATCTGTTAAAGCCAGATGAGACCAGGTGCAATATTTCAAATACATTACAGATTTTGCTCCTTTAATTGCAACTTTCCACGACTTCATGACTTATTTATCTTAGGAGGCACTCAAACATCTTCTCTATTGCTGCAGTATCTACAGAGCAGCCTATTAGCTTTAAAATTTCATAAGCCGCTATATACTTGACAAGATAATGGTTATAACATGGGGGTGGGGGTGCAATATACTGAGCTCAGACCAACCCAACCTCAAAACCCAAAGCGCTTTAGAAACCCCAATGCCAAGGTTTACGTTCCAAAGGAAGACCTTAGCCCAATATTGGATTTCATTGCCCTAAGTGCCAATATGTTGCTATTCCTAATCTGTTATCAATGTGATATGGCCAATGCTTCCATCGTAGAGAAAACCATACTCACTGCACACACACTGGCAGTAAAATACCAGATCCGCCTGATGAATAAGGAATACACCATCCCTCTTCCCCAAACAGCTTTACAATTAAAACTGTGTGGAGTCACAAAGCACATCACCCATAGAGATATATATATATATTTAAGAAATCAAGGAAAAGAACCTAGGACCTGATCCAAACCCCACTGAAGTCAAGGCAAGGGCTGCGGATCTGGCCTTTAAACTGGGTATGTTCAGTAAGCAATTTGAAATGGACTGTCAAACGGTCCTTCCCTTCCTCCTGTGACCAGCCCTCTTTCAGGACGGCGCACAAGCCACATGTGATTTTAAACAGCAGATGACTTCATGTGCTCCAAAAGGCCATTTTTTTTTCTTAAATTAGCAATGAAATCCCTTGTCCTTGGCTTGCTGATGATGCAGTATTCTTGAAAGGGTCTGGCCAGTGGTGCATTTGGGCCAGTATCCTGTCTCTGATGGTCCAATTTAAAACCTGCCTTAAAGCCAGTCAGACCATAGCCAACTCAAACCCAGCTGCTCTACGTGAGCAGGAGAGAGCTCTCCCTTCGGCACCAGTGAACCACCCCCCAACAATTGGTGAGAGAGTCTCCCACCGCTCCTGGTCGACGAAAGTGCTAGTGCAGACGTAACCTAACTCTGTGTGTGTGCGGGGGGGCGGGTTTTTTATAACGCTTGTCTAAATGAGACGTTTCTTTATTGAAAGGAAGCACTGGAAGACATCACGAAGGCAGTTGGGCTGACGGTCTGTTGAGTTGTGGTTTCCATATTAACATCAATAAAACGGCATTATAGGCACAGAAACTCCTAGGCTCCCTCTGGCAGAAGACACATGGCACTTAAGTCTGAGAGGCCGTCAAGAGACGGCTCTTAGTGCTTGGTGGGGGACAGAGGGTCTGGGGAAGAGGCACGGAGGACAGGAAGAGTGGATCCATCGCCAGGACTCCCTAATATCAGGGTTGTGTTTTGAGACCCAACGCTACATGGACACCAAGTCAAAGCAGCACCTGGAGCAACACCACAGCATTGTGAAAGAGGAAGGTCTGGTTCCCTGTGGAGATACCCAGTGAAAAGCTCGCTCTTCGGGCTGCACGCTGAATCCCTGGATCTGACCCTTACACACTGTCTGCTTTAAAAAGGGAAGAACAAGTAGAGTCAAAAGGGAGGCTGAGATTTTCATGACCACTTGCAGGTTTAGGGTGCCCAATTCCCATTAGACTTAATGGAGTTATAATCCCTTAGGCATTTCCAAAAAGGCCACCTCTCCTGCACAGACCCACAAACAGGCCAAGACAAGTCTGCCTAGGAAACATTTGCAGAGAGACATGTCAAGCTTTCCAGGACAGAGGGGAACCAAATTTACAATTACTTTGCACGTCATTAAACATCAGTTCCAAACCAGGTAATATTTCCATTGTCCTGTCACTGTATTTCTTTGAGATACCAGTAACAACAGCACTTTATTTCCATACCAAACTGAACAGAAGTGCTATCCACTTACGGCTGGAAATTACATGTGCACGCCCACTGAATATTTGATGAACACTTCTGAAAGAACCTGCCTGGTATGGAAATTTCCCACTGGACCGTACAGCACAACGCTTTTATTTTACAAATGCAAATCGAAAGGAAGCCGCATTTGCAAAGTCCATTTTGTTAAGAAAATCCCAAAGTGATGTTATAGGCACTTTGTTTCATCCCTCTGTACATTACCCAGAATAAGCTCAAATCTGTGTGATTTGATATATGTAATATCAGGCTTAGTAGCAAACTTAGCAACTTTGCTGGATCAGTGGAAAGTTTGGCTCATTTTCAAGATCACTTGCTGAACAATGAACATGTAAGAAAATATAGACTATTAAAAACTGGGCTTCAGAGGGCTGTTCTTGAAGTACTGATATTACGAACTCAAACAGTAGCACAATTTAATAAAAGCCAGTGGGATTCAGAGTAATAATAAAGCTTGGCATGATGAGAAGATTGAAAGAAACTACTCTGTATGTGTCCATTATCCCGGATTCGCTATTACAGAAACAAAGCCTAGGAAGGAGAATGTCAGCCTCTCTCGTCTTTCGTGGTTGCTATGGCCTTGGAAATGTTAGGGGGAAAAGGTTCTTTTCAGGATAATTAAATATTTTTCAGAGTGACAAACCTGTAGATCATTGGCGGGCAACCAGTGGCCCCTGGGCCACACGCGGCCCATCAAGGTTCTAGACGTGGCCTGCGAGACATTTTGTTTACTGTTCCCCATGTACCGGGCTGCCAGATTCCATGGCTTTCCTTCTGTGTATTTTTCCCTCTACCAGTGTTACTAAAGTGACACACATATAAAGCCACGGCCCATGAAGTGAGGGGCGTGCTGATGGTGCACAATGACGGAGAGAGCTGTGCTCTCCCTGAATACAACTAATCACAAGAAAATAAGCTATGGGGAGACTGACAAAACATCTGTTCTCCGTCCTGACTCAGTCTAGGGGAGTGGGTTTAACAGGACTTCTCTCTCTCTCCCTTCCCCTTTCCTCAAAGGAAAGAACAGCTACACGGGGGTCCCCAGTGGGTATGCTACCAACTCCCAAAGCCCTGATCACCTTGCATGTGGTTTGTATTTGCCAGAGGGGCCGATAGCTATGCCAGACTCCTAGGCAAGGGGGAGGGTTTCCATGCTCCCGGAAGGGGCGGGGTCTGGGCAAAAGAAGGCGGGGCTGGGACAGCCAGCCCGTAGCACTGCCTGGAGCATGCCACACGGCACTCTGGCGGCGATTTAATGGGCCTGACACTCTGGCTGCTGCTCCCCAACCCTGTCGGTGAGCCTGGTATTTGTTAGTCACACAAGTTGCCTAATAGCACACGCTTTCTTCTGGATCCCCTTCCCCATGTAGTCTGTGCATAAGTATTTCTGGCAAAACAGTTCAATAAAGAGAAGAATCTTATCGCAACACTAGTTTCTTGAAACTCTGCATCAAAACTACTTCTATATGTGCACACAGTGTGACATTTTACAGCTTTCCCAGACAACAGTAGCCCCTAGCTCTTCTGATTTCACATCCAGACAGATGTTGAAGTCCAATTCTTTCACAGTGTAAAAGTGTTCTGGATTAGAAGTCAGGCAGTGTCTTGGAAAATGTTAAAAATGTACATTGCAGTGCATTTTCAAATGCTAATAGGGTTAAAAACTCTCCAGGCAGATGGGAACAAAAAACTCAATAAGGAACTTAATAAAGCTAATCCAAGTTACATGCACAAATCTCTGGGCTACAGAATAAGAATATATTCCCTAAATTCCCAACCAATGTCTATTGCAATAACCGAAGCTAGCAATGTAGACTCTTTTAATCTTTATCCCGCAACGCTCTTCTAAAATTAGCTTCTTGTAAATCAGTGTTCCCTTGCGGAACAATGTTCTTTATGCCATCTTAACAATCAGTCTAGTGTCACACATACTTATATCATAAATCTGTCATCGCTGATTGACTCCTTCCAAATTCCATTCAGAATTATTGAGTCACATCATGGGATTTTTTCCCCAAATTGATTATTATTTTTAAAGAATTTCAATGGCATTTGATAGGCATAAAATTACTTGGGTCTTTACATCTCAACTTGTTAAAACATACTCAGATTTTCTAGAGTACTGTAGAAAACATGTCTCTTAATTTTCCTTTTCTACAGAAGAGCACGGTTGGTATTTTAATATGATGATGATGATGATGGTGATTAAAAAAAACTAAAGATTCAGTCAGGCCTCAAGAGAAGTAGTCATAGGCTACCATTCCCTAGGACTACTCCAGCCATTATACAGAGAAAACGATTAATCACGACAGCTCTGCAAGTCATGATTTCTAATTGAAAACTGACCTATAAAAGCCTATTTTATCACTAAGACTGTGTGGTAAATAAATGCCAGTGGTCAGTAAAACATTCACAAAGCAAATTACCATGAAAAAATGACTTTTCATTTCCAAGCATATCTTCCTAATTAAAATGACTGTTTCCCATACATATCCCAGAAGTGCAGTTTGCAATAATTGAAGAGTCTTTGAAAGCACAGCTCTCATCATAATCATTACAATAACTTCTTGCCATCATCTTCTGACTGCTCACTGGAAACTATAAAAACAACAACGGGTCCTTTGGCACCTTTGAGACTAACCAAAATATATAGAATCAATGGAACCAATAGCCTTTCAATGTACACCACGCTCCTCAATGTTGACTATGTTATCGCTTCTTGATCTCTACACAAGGTCCCAAGGAATTTAAATGCAGAGTTAAAAAAAGGCAAGGCAGGGGAGGGAATCTCTTTTATTGGACCAACTAGCATTGGTGAGCGGGTCAAGCTTGAAGATAAAGTGACAAGTTGGTTCACCGACCTGGTCTCGCTAATATCCTGGTACCAACACAGCTACAATGCCACTGAGCACAAGACGACATGTAGTTCAACTGCCTAGAAGTGCAATCTAAGAGAGGGTTCAGTTCCTACAGAGGAGGAGCACGTGGTCCTACATTTAAGTCCTGCAGTGAAAGGTAAACCCAGACTCCATTACTCAACTCACAGATTCCGCCACAGCAGGGTATGTGAGCAGACTGCTTTCCACATGGCCATTCAGGGGCAACAAAGTGGTTTTGAAAGAGACTATTCCAACTCGTGCCCTGTGTCGACAAAGAAAATAAACCTCTCTCCCAGGAGCTGTGTTTGGTCTGAGATGTGATTAACACATTTTTAAACACCAGTCAGCATCTAGTGTAGACAAAGGCAGGGGTATTTAAAAACACATTTGCTGACCGTGGCCAACCCTGGAGCCATCTTCTCAGCCCTAGCAAGCCCAATGGAGGGTACATGTCCCATGGGGAAGAGTGCAGAGAATAGGCATGGAAAGGGTTATCCAGTTAGCTGGTTACCCAATAAGCATTGCCCTACCGGCATGCTTAGTGGGGTAAGCGGTTAACCAGCACGGCTGGAGCAACCCCCCATCCGTGGTGCAAAGCAGTGGGCTGGTTAACCAGTACATGTAGTTTAACCAGATAACATTTTAAATGGGATTGTACATCCCTCTCAGAGAATCTATAGATCATCAGATTTCCTCCTCCACCTCTACTCTACCCTCCCTCCCGCTTTGTCCCCGGCAGCGCTTTTCACTGGTGCACTGGGCCTTATGGCCTTTTGCATCTGAATTCACTGCCCCAGTCATAAAATAGGGCTAAATTCCCTGCTGCTACAGCAACTCCACTGACTTCAGTTTACCTCAGTAGGGATCTGGCTCCTCGTTTTCCAGCACGTCCCAAACACCCGCCTACTCGCTTGCCTTTTGTTGTACTAGAAGAATTACACAAACACAAAGAAATACTCAGGGTAAAAGAAAAAAAGTGACGCAATGGAGGCTTGAAAGAAGACAGCTGCTGCAAGCCCTGTGCTGGCTGAAATACCAGCTACAAATATTGGAACTGGCTATGTAATAATAAAATTTCTGAACATAACAGATAGCGCCAATGTTTATGAGAGACATTTACTGTTACTTTGTGTTTATGTGTCGGAATCTTATCCATTATTCTGACACTATATATTAACTCTGCCTAAGATCATGCATGAGGGTCATTACTTCAGGAGATCTCAATGCCCATATTTTCAGAAGGCCCAGCACCCAACAGCTCCCATTGGAAATAGGAACTGCTGGAGCCCCAGTTCCACAAACTACTGAAAACACATGCTCCATGGGAACCTCTGGGCCGCGACCATCTGGAAATCTGGCCAATGCATTTAGGTGCCTCAACGGGCGTTAAATCATTTTGAAAAATTTCTCCTTAGACTGACAAAGTAAAGCTGCCGATTGGGCCTACATTTCTTCTTTTTTAAAAATGATAATTTTAAAAATCTGAAGTTGCTGTTTTAAATCCTTCACGAGCAGAGTTGATTTGAAATATTTATAACAAGCCTTATATATTACTAGTTATTTATTCTTCAGTATCAACCCTTAAAAAGTTAATTACACGCTCTGTCAGAGCTATCTAATATATGGGCAATCTTAACTATCAAACACTGTTCTGCTCCCACCGCTAACCTCTCCCACTCTTAAATTACCTTCAGATGTTTATTAGGGATCATTACTGCCTATGAAATCTATCAATAGATAGAGGTAAAGTGTGTCACTCATTCCAGTCCATAGATTCATTCTTGTCATCAACGGCTGGCCTCTCATTTAATTCTTAAATGATGGTACACTTTTCTGGAATTTTTCCCGAGGCAAATTCTAGTAGCTTTTCCAATTTGGTGGGAAAGCCTTTTATAATTATTATATCACAAGCTATAATCCTCCAACTCAACTAGTTTGACAAAGGTGCACTGAATGTTTGGGTTACTTGCACTTTTAGGAGAGCATTATTCAATTACAAGTCACAGGTAACTAGAGTTTAGAAAATAATCCGTCTGCCTGAATGCACAGAGACCCCTCTTTAGCAGGACTGCCTCTGGCAAACTTGTCTGCAACATCACTTAGATTTAGCTGGGAAGGTTTACTGGAAGCTAACCAGCAGTAAAGCGCTAAAGCTATGCACAAAGCACCACCAGACAAAGGACATTAGAGAACTGACTAGCGTATTTATGTTTGAACTCAAAGAGAGAGAAGCACAGGCACGAATATGGCTGAAATTTACCATCTGCCCCTTCTTGTACTGTTGCTATTATTGGCCCAGGTAGAATATGCTCAGTACATACTGGAAATTATGCTGGAGGAAATGAAGACAATGCATTTAGCAAGAGGTGTTTTCCCTGTTCCATTAACTGCAGGGTGATTACCAATTAGTTGTGAAAGTTATGAAAGCAATTTGTAACTTTATGCATCTGACGGCATTTATACTGCAGGGAGTTGGCAATCAACAGCACATAATGCAGCCTCTAGTGCTGGGGTGGGGTTTATTTAATAAATCAGAAGTGAATTACAGCTGTACTTTCAATGATATACTGCCTCAGATTCCTGCCTGCAGTCTGTCCTATTAATTTGCACATTTTAAACTGACCGAAATGAACATGCAAAATGAACTGAACTAATCACCATCCTGGGGACAGCCGTAAAACAAAAATCAATGAGAGCCCATGGCTAGCTTCTAAGGAAGATTGGGACACGCTCTCCGCCCAGATTTCCCATTAGTGCCAGGGCGCTCTGACCAATATCGTTAATACACCACAACTCCTCACGCGCTGCTCTCACTTTTTAGCTCGGAAACAGAACACTCACCATAACATGCCTTAAATTTCAAACATCTCAGAGGGGCAGCCGTGTTAGTCTGGAATGTTAAAAACAATGAGTAGTCCTGTGACACCTTAGAGGCCAATGAAAATATATAGATGGTCTCATGAGCTTTAGTAGGCACAACCCACTTCTTCAGAGGAGCTGGAGAGGAACAACGGAAGCCCAGAACTTGATAGCAGAAAAAGAAGGGAAAAAAGGGGGGAAGGAACCTGTCAGTTGTAGGACTGGTACTAATGAGGCTAATTAAGTGACCCAGACTTAGCTTTTGATGTAAAAGATGAGGTGTTAAATGCAGGGAAGGCTGGCTTTATAATGGAGCATCCAATTAATGTCTGCATTTAACACCATTTAGCACCAGTCCTACAATGGACAGATATCTTTTTTCCCCTTCCCCTTCTTTTTCTGTCAGAAAATTCAGGGTTTCTGCTACTCCTCTCCAGTTCATCTGAAGGAATGGGTTTTGCCCACAAAAGCTCATGATACTTTGTTCGTCTCTACGGTGCCACGAAACTACTTTAAATTAAAGTTTGCTTACAACGAACAGAACATCAGGTTCACTTAAAACATAAAAGGGAGCAATGGACGTGTCGCAGGTAGAGGAAATCTGTTTTGACAAGGCACGTCCTAAATCCCAGCTTGCTTTATGACTCATGTGATGCAGAGTAGCTCTGGTAAATATGCAAGCTTTACTCCCAAACAAACTAAAGGAATCTATGTAACCCAGAGAATGCCTCCTGTATTCATCAGAAACAGGAATGTCCTTAAGCTATCTGCATCAGTTGTAACTGTCCCCAGGAAATGGCCATTGTTAGTACTGTTTTTATTATAGCAGCACCTAGCAGTCCCAGCCCGGAGCAGGCTCTCACTACAGTAAGTGCTGTGCACACAAAGTGACAAAGAGCTTCCAACCATACTGTACAAACTGCAAGGGGGGGGCGGAGTTGATTTTAAAAAACACTTTGTATGAATTGTGGAAAGGGCGAGTTGGCCTTTGTAAGCCATTTAAATAGGAAGGAGTGAGAATGCCTTGAAGATGGAGGCATTAATAATCTGGTGTCGACCCGCTGAGAGAAGACCTCTGTGTTAGTAAAAGGGAATGTCCCCCCAGCAATTCAGCCACAGTATCTATTCCTCTCTATTATGGGGATAATACTTGCTCATCCCCAGCAATGGGGTATTGTGAACATTGACCAAGTGTCTGGAGGCTGAAAGCACTATGCAACTGCCAGCTGACTATGAAAAGTTTCTGCTGAGTAACTAAAAACAGTTTTAGAGGGGCAGCTGTGTCAGTCTGTAACTCTAAGAACAATGAGGAGTCCTGTGGCATCCTAGAGACTAACAAAAATAGAAAGGGGCTTGAGCTTTTGTGGGCAAAGCCCACTTTGTCAAATGAGTACTTACTTCTGAACAAACTAAATGAGTCCATGTAACCCAGAGAAAGCCTCTTGTATTGATCTGATGAACTGAGCTTGCCCACAACAGCACATGATCCATACATTTTTGTTAGTCTCTTCGGTGCCACAGGATTACTCATTTCTTAAGCAGTTTTGTTTGTCAGGAGAATACTGTTGGGTGTATCAACAGCAGCACTGATCAGAGATGAGGTCCAGAAATACCACCTGGAGCAGAATAGGAGACACAAAGAAAACTCAAAGTTCTCCCAACTACAAGAGAAGCCTAGACACCATCTCCTCCTTAGCCTTAGGTCAAAAAGGGAAAATAAGTGGGACTGATTGTCTCCTACAGGCCACGCAGCAGTGGCAGAAAGACCAACCCAAAGACAACCCCTTTACAAAGGTGGTGAAGGAATGTAAAGATAACAGAATCAACTGTATGATCAACACCCACACAACTGCGGGTGATATGAGCGAATATGTTATTCTAGAGATTAACACAGGTTACCAAGCATATGAGCAATTCTGATGAAATTTGTAACCCAGCTGATCACTGTTTATTACCCCGGTTACATCCCCTCCAGTTCCCCAGACAAAACTTAAATAATGAATTTAAAATTATTGCTAACCAGACAGATTATTTTATATGAGCCCAGGTCAAACAGGTCAACTTGAATAGCAATTGGGTAGCATTTTCTCTAAGAGATTTGTGAAAATGTATTAAAGTTCCTTAAGCAGTAATAAAACTGTAATAAAGGCTTCAAGACCATTAGGTAAAAAACTAACACTGGGTAAACAGTGGACAAGTATTATCCATGAACATTTCTTTGAAATGTTAAACAAATCCACTTCCGCCATCTCCATGACCCTGTTTGCATTTGCTTTTGATATACATCCACGAGACTGTGTTTAACTAACAAAAACCTTAACAGAGAAGGAAATTCAAAGTTATGCATGCAAATATCAGTGGAACCAGTATCACTGATTTGTGCCAGATGTGCTTGTGCATCTACTATGTCACTGCCCTGAGCAATTGCTACGAACCCAGGCAGCCTCAAGAGCAAACACCTGCTGAAAATTGTCCATGATCAATCACCCATAAGGTTACATCAAAGTTGCTGAATAACAAATGCAAAAGCAGCAAGTAGGCTAAACGTGTTGACTCAGGCAAGGCGTAGCCGGTACAGCTATGGTAGCAAAGCACTCCTACGGCGGACACAGCGCGTACCACAAAACAGCATCTTTGTCTGCATAGCCTACTGGAAATCGGATCTTGCCACACCTGACCAACACAGATGGCCCAGTTTGCAGGGTTAAGCTGGTTTACATGAGGTTATGAACCGCTCACTCCACTCTTGTGAAAGAATCACGTGAGCGCAGCTGGAGCCCCTCTGCAGAGAAACAGCAGGAATCCCCCATCCTCAATGGTATGACATTTGAATACAATATTGACTCTTGAATTGTTACTGGAATGACACACGTGGCATAAATACAGACGCATGTTAATCAGTGGGGCAGCGTGTGCACTCCCTGTCACTGGGGTGACCTCATTCCGGGGTGCGGAGTTGGCCGTCTCCATAATCCGTGAAACTTCGCCAGCCTCCGGGTAACCCTGACTCCATGGGCGGTCCTGCTTGCCGGGCAGCATGGCCTAAGGGCCAGAGTCAATATATATCCCTCAGTTCAGGGTATTATGGCCCACTAGTCAGAGTCAGTGCGATTGGGGCCAACACCCTGGTAGGGGGACCTGGACCCACCCTGCTCCACCGGATCCCAATCCAGGGCTCTGTGAGCAGCAGCGCTGTCTGCCACTCCCTTGGCAGGGAATCCAGCCGAAACACGCCGAAGATACTTGGGCGGGAGAGGCTGCACCTGCACCCTTCCTGGGTTACTTCCTGCCGCTTTGTTTGGATCCATGTCCCACGTGGTAGCTGGGTCTTCCAGCTCTCCGGCAGCCGCTTCTCCCTGGAACTCCATGGGGGTTGCGTTGTGGCCATCTCCCGGGTCTCCAATTCTCACCGCCAGGGTGGCTGGCTGCAGCAGTTCAGGAGCTCTGGCAGGAGGTCCTTCTTCGCTGGTCAGCTCAGACTGAGCTGCTCTGCTGCCTTTTATACTGCTCCAGCACTTGTAGCGTGCCCAGTCTGCGTGAAGGGGCGGGACTTCCTCCACCCACAGAGTCTAGCCCACCCCACTCCCCCTTCAGCGTGGGGTATGCTGTCCCCGTCACAATCAGAAATAACATATTCCTATCACTGAAAGTCACAGTTGATTTATTGCCTTATAACACTGATTTCCAAAACCCTTTTTCTGGGTCAGATCCTAATTCTGCATTCCTCTTTTCATTTCCAACAGACACGAACCATTTTCAGTGGTAGAATACCTTGGTTGCGTGCCTTAATTTTTTGACATTAAGTACTTTTGCATTTCTCCCGGAAAAACTTTTGGGAATGTGCCAATTAATTTTGCATGGTCGCAAACACTCTTTGCAGAATTGCGTGCAGACCTAGATCTTGCAGAAGAATTCAGCTGTCATTTAAGCACGTAGCAGCCCAGATGTACAAAAAAGGCTGACCACCAAGAAGCCTAGGTTAAAATAAATGGGAGTGGCCGCATGCTGATCTCTTGAAAATCTGTGCCTCTATCTCCAATTCCTCAACAGTCAGTCGCAGCACAGACCCTAAACTGTACATTAGATTTTGCTAAGAGAGGATAGTAATTATAGCAAGAGACTGGGAGAACTTGCTCTGCTTAGGTTCCACTGGGGCTTTCATTATAGCTGCCTGTTTTCACATGCTCAGAACCTTCTGAAAAAACTCCCTTTGTGGGCTGAAATTTTCCATGTTTAGTCTTCGCCCAGAGGGGAACTGTTCTGGGAAACGTGAGCAAAATCTCTTCAGGAGTTTTAGAGTATGTGGAAATGAAAAATGCATTTTTCCTTTCAGCGGGAAATTTTTAAGTTGATGTTTTAGTTCACATGTAACTCAAAACTCACTATACCTTAACCATTAATATTTTCACGTTGGGCAATCCTCTTAGAGCCTTGCATTATTGGCTAAAATAAAGGCTTCAGAACCATTTCAAATTTTGTCTTGCCCCTAACATAAAAACCACAGGAGGGGGTGGAAATTTCTGTGAGATTATAGATCTCACAGCACGGTGAAATTGCCAATATATTAGGTTGTGCTGCTCTTTTCTTTTAAATATGTACTTTAAATGCAAGGCTTAAAATACCTAGCAACATAGCAGAGCTGGCATATTTTCACTTTAATTTTACTTTTAAAGTATGTATGCACAAGCCAAGTGACCCTGGCTCTTTAGTTTTGCAGCACCACATGGTTACACTGCCAACACAATTCTTGCCCTCACCTTCCATATCCACCTACAGGTGTGGGTAAATGCAGTGGAAACTGCTTCACTTTGGTTTGAGCAGGTCAGCTCAGAATAGGATAGTTTATTGAGAGTCTGTGGCATAGACTATAAGTGTTGGAGCTGGCAAAGACCCACCGTCAGATGCATCTAACGGCGGGTCTTTGCCCACTAAAGCTTATGCTCCAACACTTCGGTTAGTCTATAAGGTGCCACAGGACTCCTCGCCGCTTTTGCAGATTCAGACTAACACGGCTACCCCTCTGATACTTTATTTTGTGAGCGTACTGGAGGATGCACCAGAGAGCACAGCTCCAAAAATAAAGCTAGTCACTCCCCTCCACCGCATGCCGTTGCTACAGCATACAGACAGTGAGCTCCAGCTGGCCAGGCCTGCAGACAAAGCAGCACTCTAAGCACAGAGCTACCGGAGCTGGCTATTCCCAAGTCTATTGGTTAATGGGCAGTGGATGATGAAGTTGCTGAGAATTTTGTCTTCGGTTTAATGGATGAAGGATTTAGCATCACATCCCCAGGCTGCTCCCCATCCCCCTTGGGCAAACATCCATAGCAAAGGGCTCGCTCTTCCCCATAATTTGTCAAGTCTGGACAATAGTTCAGGGCCCAATAGGTTAATTAATATACCAATTTAAAGCTCTTCTGTTACCAGCAAGTTAGTTAAATGCACTCCGTTATGCTATATTATGCACGCACTAGACATGTGTACACATTTGCAAATGCAGATGTGTAAATTGTACTTTGGAACTAAAATAATCCAATGCATTGCTTGCCCTACCAGCTGCACATAACGATCACTCATAAAAAATGCATAGTTGCTTAAAAGCGAATGTTATATCACCACGGAGCAGTTAGAAAATGTGTGTAATGAACAGGACAGATAAATGTTTATTGTACCAGGTAGCCAACAAAGCCTCATTTTGCATTTTGATTTGGTAGTGGCTTACCTTAGACTGTTCACATGCCATCTTGAATTACTCAATAGTATGGTTTCTTAAAAGAACTGTCATACTGTTCCTGGCCAGAGCCTTTAAGTTCCAACCCTCCTGCAAAGTAACCCTTGCCTTTTGGGTTCAATTCCATTGACCATCACAGAGTTCCCGTAAAAAAATAAAACTACACTCTATTCCTACAAGGCATATGGATAGTTAAGACTCCACCATTGCAGATCCTTGTTACTCAACATAGAAGCAGTTCCTAGGACATGAGGGGACAGCAGGCAAAGAAAGCAGCCAGGTACAGGTATTAAAACTATACTGATACGCTGCTTTAAGGGGAGGATAAATGGACCAGTGGGCATACATCAAATGCTTGAGATTCAGCCAATTTAGCTTCATGTAAAATAGGGGCCATTGTGTGTTTTTTAAGTTCTTCCGTTGGATTCCAGCAGCAGCATTAAGGACACACATATACACATTTACACCCCTCTGTCTACACCTGGAAATAGATCACTGTTACAAAGTAACGTGTACAATTTTGGTTAGCTCATGTTTTTCATTTGGATAAAATGACTGAACAATGTGGACAAACAAAATAAGAATGTTACCAGCACAAACTGAGGAATAATCCATCAGCTTAAAAGAACTGCTTATGTACATATGTGCAAGCAATCCTGGAGAACAATCTGGAAGCTGCAAGTCTTCTGATTTTGAGTATCTCCTCTAATTTACAGGACTCTTATTATACCGTGCCGTCATTATTTTTCAATTACTGAGTAAGCCCCACACTTATCACAACTGGTAACAACTACATATTTCTGTATGTTAAGGAGTAGTAACGTTCTCAAACACCTTACCTTTCCGGGCAAGTTACAAAAACGTCTGACTCAGAAGAGGAGTAAGGAGACGGAGTAAACCTGCTAACCAATACACACAGTATGTTCTGAAGGTAGGGAAAAGCCTTATAATCAGTTATTCAAACCAGCTCTGACTTCCTCATTCAAAATACCATCTCTTATTCCCCTTCCCGCCAACAATGCATGGAAAACGCTCATTAAATACAAGGGAGAAAGGCAATGCAAAAGTAGTTCTCATGCAGACTATACTTGACCTCTCCCAATACCAGGCTAATTATTGTCTCCTCTTCAATTTGCATATGAAGACACATCAAATTCTGCCTGGGGGGGGAGGGGAAATGCAGGGAACTTATAGAAACTATACCATTTTGCTTTTGATGTCAAGCAAGCGTTTATTCAAAGATCCCTTTGTCCAGTTATATGGTTAAAGCAACACTGCTAATGTGAACATCAAACAGCTGTGATCCCCATTCTCACATGCTTATTTGGACATCACTTGGTATCAAATTTAATATGAATGAGTTCATAGGCTTATGGAACAGCAGCCTTGTCCAAGTTACCTTTGATCGTGTACAATAAAACTGGACTTCTGTCAACACAAAAGGAAAAAAAAAAAAGAAATGAGCTCAATAAAGTTAATGAAACCCTCCCCTCTGGATTTTTTAAAGTAGTATATAAGAACACCACTCCTAGGCCAATCACAGCTCATTACTTCCTGAATCTGGGATTCCCTAACATTCTGAAGCACTTACTTAGCAAACCAGGAAGCCATCCTCCTCCCAGTGCAGGAGAATCCTGTCAGTTTCAAGGCCACATCTACGCAGTGGAGACTAACCCAGTCTCACATGCTACGTGTTGGAAAGTGTCACTATTAGTGTTGCCAGGTGTCCGGTTTTGAACTGGACAGTCCGGTATTTGAGCTTTCTGTTCAGGAAAGAAATTAAGAAAATATAAATGTCTGGTATTTTCTAAATAAGATGTAACGTAGATTGTGATGTAATGTCAAGTGTGTCCGGTATTTTTCTTGAAACCATCTGGCAACCCTAGTAACTATTACATTGGGGCAGCAATTGATACAAACCTCTTTGTGGAACGGTGCTGTGCAAATTACTTCCCTGATGCTACAAATCACACACGTCTGACTTTGCCGATATCTTACTACTCACACAAGTGAAGTGCTGCATGTGCACAGGTGTTTGCGGAATTAGTGCCTTTATGGTAAGCATGCTGCCCAGAACCATCCACCCATCCCCTAAAGATAGCCAAAGCCATAGATAACTTCCTTGAAGAAAAACCCCATATGGCAGCATTCAGATGAGGAGCTCGGGACGTGTGTCATCAGCAGTATCGGAGTCCTTTGCAGCCAAAGGTGCAGCCCGTACACACTCCCGGTTTACAGATGGCCCTGTACACGTTCATCCTACGCCAAGGTGTGGCTTTCTGCCAACAGCAAGTTCCTGCTGGACAGAGCAGCAGCAGCAGCTTGCTGTGTCTTGTCTGCAGTACATTAGCCTAGGAAGAGAGAAGGCGACCCAGAGCCGTGTGACATTTCCTTGGCTACACGCACGCTTCCATAGCTTATTGCCCCTGCTTGTGCATTCTGTTGGCCTTTCCGGGGTCTCTTCTGTGGGACCCGTTCAGAATCGCTAGGAAGGATGACTTCATACCACGTAGGCGGCTTTGGCTCAGACTTCTGAGGCTGCCTTTGTAGAATGTTTTATTCACTCTGTGACCTTAAGCTGTATCAGGGCACCCGGCCCCTTTAACCCCATTCAGTCAGATCCTTGGTGATTTAAGTCAATGGCAAAGACTCCCAATGGCATCAACAGGCCTAAGATTTTCCCCTCCAAGGACCAGACAGCATTATAATCACTAGCGGGATATGTTCAAAATTGACTTTCAACTGGATTTGGGCTCCTGTGTCCTTGAGTTTACAAAAGTCACTTCTTACTTTTTTTGGTTTATTCTCCATAGCCAAGACCTTCAACAACAGAAGTCTCAAGTTTGAATCCTAAGGCAAGTTTTTCAAAAGCAACCAGATAACCAAGGAGACTCATGTCCAGATCCTCAAAAGGCACTTAGGTACCTAACGCCTATTGAAATCGATGGTGCTAACTGCCTAAATCCTTCAAAGATCTGGGTCTAATCCCTACTAAATGCTAATAGGGCCATAGACTCATGTCATTTAGGTACTTCTGATTTTTGTTTTTTTACATAAGTGACGTGATTTCTGAAATTGCTGAAAGCCCAGTAGCTCATACAGACGTCAATGGGACTTTCTGGGTGCCCAGTCCTTTTAAAGTAACACTTTTTTAAATTTTAGACTTCTGTTTTGAAAAGTCTTGGCTATGAACATCAGATGGAGTTAAAATGACTTAATCGTTTGTTTTATTGTCTCTGGAACTTCACAAACATATCGGAAAATAGAGCCATTGATTCAAAAGCCCATTAGCTAATGCTAGAGAAGAATTCCAAGCTTTCAATTATTGTAAAAGGCTTCATGTCCAAAAGGAAAACAGTTACTTTATGGCATAAAAAATAGTACAATATTCTTGGAGCAGTGAAAGACAGGAAATTCGGACCAAAAAATGAAAGTCCGCCCTGAATTAAACCTTGTTAAACCCAGATATCGATGTATATATGGTGCAAAACTGCTGTCACTGTCCTGACATTCTTTAATATCAGAACCAAAAGAGAAAGAACAGGTCAAGCAAGCATATGAAACACCTGGGAAAAGCAAACCAAAAAAAATCTATTAAAAGAAATCGATGTCACAAACATAGCTGAAGCTATCTGTACGTTAGGGAGAGTCGGAAGCTGTTTGGCTTGCCATTACAGAAGTTCAGTGGCTAGTCACAGTTTATAAAGGTAAGCCAGAGTTCAGTAGACTATTTACAGAAGTCAAGCTTAGGGTGAGCACGTACCATCTGGTGCAGAGAACAATGGTTTTAAAATGTATATTGCCATTCTTTATCAAAATGAAAAAGCTTCCATTGGTTTCACTGCCTTGATCTATGAGCAGTTATGTAAACAGGAATGAAAATAGTTCTGAGGGGTTTTATATATTTTATGGTTTGGATCAAATGGTTCTTTCATGCCAAAAATGGAGAAAGATTTATTTTTATAAGTGGGCTCAGCAACAATTTTTTTTAGAAATCTTTTATGAACACTCCACTTTGAAACCTCTGAGCTGTAACTTTTCCATTGAAGAATTCATTACGTAATTAGACGTAGCTGTAAGCAATCTATATTAAGTTGCTGAAAACCTTAACATAATTTGTTTTGCATATAAGTTATGCATAGGCACAACAAGCCAATGTAGTGCAAAGTGTATATTGGATGACAGACTACCCTGTTGCCAAACTTTTCTGAACATAGACATGATAAAAGCATTTTAAAATTCCTTGTGAGTATGAAAAAGCTCTTTTGAGCTTTCTCAGAGATGACAACATTCACAAATTCTACACACAGTGAAAGGTCAGCCAAAACAATGGGGGAAAAAAATGCATTAGTAAACAGTGTAATTTATATGCAAATTTCATAGATAGTGGCCTAGATGATAAGTTATCAAGACAATCAACAAGTAGAAACTGGAAATAAACTGAGGTTTTGTTTTTGGCTGTTTTTTTAAACAAATGTTACAGTTCAGGGCCATTTGCACCTATATTCCCCCTCTTTCGGTCCAGCCGGAACACCCATCCTCCCGGCTCCGCTGCCATCTCACTTTCCACACTGGGAATTTAAAGCTGCCCAGTTCCCTGCCTTCACTATAAATTCCCTAACAAGCCAGCCTGCTTCAGCAGACCTGCTTTGCTTTCTCCTCAGAAGCTATAAACAGCATAATGACCTTTCTAAGCAAGCGCATTTATTCTTAAGGTAAAAGCACCGCAGAGAAACTATTCGAAATAAGAGACCCTGAACACGTTAATAAGCTCACCAGAGCTCCCCCTCCTGATTCCAACAAAGGTGTTTTCAAGCCCCACCCAGGGTGTTTCTATGGTTACAACTTCATAGCAGCCGTTAGCTAAAAATAAGCACACTCATGAATGACACTTGATTTTATCCAGTTTGGGCCTCTGGTCTGGTCTTCATGCAACAGGTGATCAGCGGACAATGGGTTTCTCCTCAGGGCCCAGCTCCCAAAATAAGGGCTGGAGGTGGCAAGCTGCCTTACCTTCCCTGCATATATTTCCGAGGAATCCCACTTAACTTGGCCTAGCAAAGAGACTTCAAAGAGACTTGTGAAGGTTGTCACACTTTGCGTGGTTCACATTATTCATTACATTACCCTAGGAAAGCTGCATTCAACCCCACACCAATACATAAATATTTGTATTTATAACACCATGAGCTCCTAGGACATGTAGGTAGTGCTGACAGGTAGGATTAAGCCTGGGACCTCTGGAGCTTAGTGCAGGAGATCCAACCCACTTGACCTAAAAGCCAGCTGGCTCTCAGCTAAGGCTGTAGAGCAGACTCATTCTTCTCTCTGTAAGTGTAAGTGCCACTCCCTGGCACACTGAACCACACGCAGACAGTATGTGGGTTACACTTAATTCTTTCCAGGTTTGCTCAGGGTACTGCAGGAAATGGCCATTTCCATCAATAAGTGTGTTCCAAGACACTGTACTATTTCTTTGCAGCAGAGCAGAGTACTGCTTTACTTGGGTTGCGGGTAGATTTTCAAAGGGGTTTAATGACCCACAACAGGGCAAGTTCTCAGCACATAGCAACAATCACTGAGAACATCACTCAGACCAATGGGAGTCCCTGGGGCTTATAGACTTCGATAATCAGGCTTGACTCTTCAAAGCACAAATGCCAGAAGGCCAGTGCTGGCTCTAGGACAAAACCTCACTTGCCCAAGAAGGGTGGGCAGAAACAGCCGCTGTACCTTCTTTTTTCAAAAGCTATGCGATCAATCACACCTGTGAACCTGAGAGGGAGAGCATGGTAGCAGCTCCTTCACAATGCCCTGGAGATGTTCGTAGCTCCTTTCCTTCCATTACCCAGTCTGGCTGGTGCAGACTGCTGCTGGTAAGTGCGGACACATGGCCCTGAATCCAAACTCACCCCGCCCCCCCCCAGCTGAGTGCCCAAAATGTGTCAAGGCAGGTCAGGACCAGCCCACAACATTTTGGCACTGGAGGCGGGGAGCTCAAATGACGCCCCCATGCCCCCTCACTTGGGCCAAAACTCTGAAAGGTCTCAATTCTGCCATCTTCCTGTTCTACTCCTCTCATGAGACTGCTCGGCTCCCTAAATATGCACCAGCAACAGAAACAATTTTCTACACTCTGGGTCCTAGTGGTGCCCCCTCACAGTCTGGCACCTGAGGCAACCTCCTCAGTTTGCCTCATGGTAGTGGCAGCCCTGAGGCAGGTCGTTTTGCATTGCCACCGTCACCACCAGAGGAAGGAAGGAAGGGAGACAGGCCAGCAGAGGAGAAAGAAGGACAGAAGCCACTCCCAGGAAGGAGAATTAGGGAGGAGAGAAGAGACATATGTGGCAGATGCCAAGTGAAAAGAGAAGAGAGGCGAAGGAGGAATAGAATTATAGGATGCTATTAATTAAAAATAAATTGCAAGACACACACTGCTTTTAATCTATGCTTTTATGGTAGTTCCACTACTTACGGTACTAACCCCCTTCCCTCCAAACCCAAGAGATGGTAGTTGCTTAGTGCATGACTGCAAGGCACTCAGATATGATGCTGATGAGGCTGTTGTGTGGACCTATATACGACAGAACACCACAGCAGAAACGTTGCGTGGGAAGGACAGAAGGGAGTGACGCCTGGTTACAGCCATATCACCCGCACTTGCATTGGAAGAAGCTGACAAGTAAATTTTAATAGTTAACAGAGCCTCAACCTATGCTGGCTCCAATCCAATCAGTGCTGGATCACGCACAAGAAGAATAAAAACATTCACTATAATTTTCTTAGCATGATGGCATCAAGTTCCTTTTACCCAGGCCACCTTTTAGTTTGCCGTCCCAATGAAACTCACAGGTGGAGCCTGAGGAGTGTTCCTACAAAACATATTTCCACAGCATTTCAGGAATCAGGTCTTCAGAGTGGCATAAGTCTGACTCCTGCTAAGGGCCCTTAAGAGTCTTCAAAACAATTCCATTTAGTTTACTGGTCCGATGGAGACCTGCTGCCACAAACCACTTCCGCTGGCTTGCCTAGGCAAACAGACACACCAGTGGGAGTGAACAATGAGCACTGTTGCAACTAAAACGATGACCTGCGTCTGCAGAGACAGAAGTTGGAGGAGAGTTTAATGTCTGTTGAGCTTCTTGGCACAGTCAGAAGCACAGAGCCTGCAGAATGAGCCAGCAAAAAGCCCTAAAGGTCAATAGGAAAAGTTAGGATTTCACACAGCCACGCTTTTCTACCTTGAGCTGGAACGTTCCATTTCCCAAAGGGATTCGCTCCCACCTGCAAAGGGAGCCTCCTGGCAAAGCACACAGCCCGCACTGCATGTGACATGCACTTGAGAAATACGTACCTTGGAACTTTGATTACAAGACACGACAGGCTAAGGGGGGAACAAAGCAGCAGGATGCTCCCCGGCCCCTGGCAAAGAACACTATTGCCATATGCTACAAAGAGGCACTGTTGTTCCGAATGAGCAGACAGACTTTAGGTGGAAGGGATAACAAAGGAACGGTCATATCAGAAAAACAAAAGCCAGGAATATGGGGGTTATTCACTATGAAAAAAAAACCCACCGTCTTCCGCTTTCTGCTGACCTATGTCTGCAGCTCATCTCAATTTTCTCAGCAAACAGTGAAACATCTTGATTTTGCAGCACCTACTAATGCCATGCACATATTTTGGCATCTTATGTAGTCTCTGTATTTCATTGGCAATCAAAGATAATGAACAAGTAACAGGTTCAGGGGGTTGGCCTTTTTTTTTTTTTTTTTGGTGTAATTTCAGTAGCTTAGTTATAGTGTCTGAAAATGGACGTGATAATTCTTGCAGGAGTGGTAACTGCAATACCTCCTGGTTTAGTTGTGTTTTTATTTAGGAAAAATCATTTCAAAGCAAAACTTTTCCTTCACACACGTATACAAAGTCCTTTACGATTCTCTGATTCTAAAGCCTTCCCTTTGGAGGTCCCCTTCACAGCCAAAATCCTGGCAACTAAGGAGAGGCAGACATTTTTCAATCTTTTTCCTAAGCAATCACAAAAATATTCAGTGTTCCCACAGAAAAGCATTTCTTACCCATATCACACAGGTAGCAGAAGGATCTGCTCTAGTAACTATCACAGCTCACCAAGTTATCTAGTATTGCCAGATGCATTTTGGATAGTAAATCATTTAAAATGTTTGTGACTTAGTTCACTTTTTTCTTGGGGTATGGAAATCAGACAAGGGTGAACTGGCATTTCAAGGGATCAGGGTGAACAAGGAGGTTCCCAACTAGGTGTGCAGCGGCACCCAAACACCTAAGGTGGAGCACCCCCAAGGACACTCCTCGAAGTAGTAGTTCTGGTTATTAAGGATGAGGAAAACACCAGAATGCTCCCAGTTAATTCATCCCATCTCGCCCCTGTACACTTAATGAAAGCCTACCACACCCTGTCCAAGAAAGGAGCAGTAGAAAAGTTCTCCCAGCTTCCTAGAGTGGCTGTGGGGGAAGCAGCCAATGAGAGGGACTGCAAGAAGCAGCCAATCAGGGTCTAGAAGGACCACATAAAAGCAAGGCGCTACAGCCTCTCAGATGATGCCTAGAGTGAGAAGGGGTGAGAACTGCGCCCCTGGCTGGCTAAGGGACCAGCATGATTACTGACAGCTCAGTTGTTGCCTAGGTCTGGGGGAACAAAAAGGAGTTGCTGGTAGGGGCCAGGAGACCAAGCAGCAGCTCTTGGCTGGCTGGTAGGACAGAGTAAAGACTTCACCCTAGGGTAAGCATGAAGCGTTTGTGAAGGTGCTGGGGCCGTGGGGAAGTGGCCTAGTGAGCTATAGCAGCACAGGGACTAATTAAAGGGGGCGCAGCAGCATGTGGCTGGTCCCTGGGCTGGGACTCCAGAGCAGTGAGCAGGCCTGGCTCTCTCCCTTAGCCATTAGGGAAGTGGCATAAGCCGGGAGGAAGGGGGATTTTACGCAAACCCAGGCAACGGGTGAAGTCCGAGAAAAGGGCCAGCTTTTGGTGATCTCTCTAGAAAGGAATGGGATGGTTTAGCGGCCCACCTGGGACCAGGAAGGCCCAGAGCAGGCAAAAACCCTATCTCTAGGAAGGAAGCCCTAGGGATACAGCCCCACACCAAGGCTGGGACTATTTACAGAACAAGCCCAAAGGTGGGTGGCTACATTGATACCACTGGAGGGGCATTGGGATAGGCCCCATTGGACTGTTTACCCTGGTAGGGGTTGGTTGAACATAAGAATGGCCATACTGGGGTCAGACCAAAGGGCCATCTAGCCCAGTAGCCTGTCTGCCGACAGTGGCCAGTGCCAGGTGCCCCAGAGGGTGTGGATCGAAGACAATGATCAAGCGATTTGTCTCCTGCCATCCATCTCCAGCCTTTGACAAACAGAGGCCAGGGACACCATTCCTTACCCCCTGGCTAATAGCTCTTTATGGACCTAATCTCCATGAATTTATCTAGCTCTTTTTAAAACTCTGTTATAGTCCTAGCCTTCACAGCCTCCTCTGGCAAGGAGTGCCACAGGTTGACTGTGCGCTGTGTGAAGAAGAACTTTCTTTTATTAGTTTTAAACCTGCTACCCATTAATTTCATTTGGTGTCCTCTAGTTCTTATATTATGGGAACAAGTAAATAACTTCTCTTTATTTACCCTCTCCACACCACTCATGATTTTATAGACCTCTATCATATCCCCCCTCAGTCTCCTCTTTTCTAAATTGAAAAGTCCCAGTCTCTTTAGCCTCTCCTCACACGGGACCCGTTCCAAACCCCTAATCATTTTAGTTGCCCTTCTCTGAACCTTTTCTAATGCCAACATATCTTTTTTGAGGTGAGGAGACCACATCTGTACACAGTATTCAAGATGTGGGCGTACCATAATTTTATATCGGGGCAGTAAGATATTCTTCATCTTATTTTCTCTCTCTTTTGTAATAATTCCCAACATCCTATTTGCCTTTTTGACCGCCACTGCACACTGTGTGGACGTTTTCAGAGAACTATCCACGATAACGCCAAGATCTCTCTCCTGATTAGTTGTAGCTAAATTAGCCCCCATCATATTGTATGTTGATTTGTTTCACAGGTAGATTATGCATGAGCCTGGGCCAGAGGGCTCCCAGATCCTACTCAAGTAATTCTTCTGTTCCAGATCAGTTTTGTGGCTTTCAATCTTAGTTGTAATATAAAACCTGAGACCATATTTCTAGGACTGCTGATTTCAAGGAATGATTTGTGCGTCATGTTTTGTAGTTATTAGCCTACGGAAATACCAGTGACATAATTTAGCAATTACAGCAGATAAGCTCACCTATTAAAGAACAATGCTAGCAGTGTTTTTCCCTTTTTCTTTTTAATATTAATCCTGCACACACTTTGTTAAGTAATTCATGGTTACTTAAAGTTTTACAATTCCAGAAATACTATGTAGCCTGAACCAGGTGCTAGTCTTCATTAAAAAAAATGTTCGAGACCAACAAAGAGATAACATCAGTGATTAATGACCCAATTTTTCCATTCTGTAATTTTTTTTGAAAGATCATTAAAGAAAACTCCCCAGTGAAATGTATTTTTAAAACAAATACTTGAGGCCTGGATTTCTTTGATTTTCCTCTCTTCAGTTTTTAGTATAGAAAAAAAAAAAAAAAAAAAAAAAGCTCTGTGTCCTTAAAAAAAGTAACATGATAAGAAATCTGATAATTTACAAGAATTAAACCACCCAACTTTACCAGCAAAGCAGGAATAATGAGTTTCCTGAACCTTGAAAATGTTGGTACTTATTACAAAAGGAGCTGCAGAACTCAAGTTAAGAAGTATACCATTTATCATTGACTCTTGCAACTGCTCAAAATCTGTAAGACGGAAACCTTCTGTTCCTTAGCTGTAGAGTGGTAAATTGCTTATTGCCCTAGATGAATCAAAAAGCACATAGAGAGCAACCCCTAGCAAAACAGTGCCAAACATTTTGACGCACTGGTTCATTTTGAGTGTAATATACAAAGAATACTAATAGCACTGCACTCCACACGAATATTGAGGCCCCGGGTCTCTCAGGAATTCAAGCACCCAACTCCCACTGGGCTCCTAAATATGTTCTAGGATCTGGCCTGAGAGCCTTACGTTTTGATGTATGCACCACCAACCCCTTCAGCAGGTCCACAGTCATCTCCCCCTTTCGTCTGGATGGGAGTTCTGCCAAACTATGAAATATAGGATCTGGCCAATGGTATATGAATTTACACTCGGGAATTTGACACTCACTGTTGAGTGACTCTCACTTTAGACCCCTCCTCATAAGTTATGCCAAACCTTAAACGTGACAATTGCCTACATTTGTACGGAAGCAAGCATACAAATCCCATGGAAAACTGGCTGTGTGTAATCTACAGCTGTCTCAGCGATAGGATAATCAATACCTTCTAAACAGGTCAGATTCTCTGCTTGTACACATTGACTGTGAAAAGGGAGTATGATTAAAGGCTACATTTTAAAATGTTGCAAAGAGGAGCATTTTTTATACTGCACGAGATTCAGATTATTATATTAGGGATTATTGTTCTGAGAAATTCTTTCCCCTAGTAAATCATCTTTTCTATCTTCACTTAGGAAAGTTTACATACAGCTTCCTAGGATGTCACTAAAGTGTGAGCAAACTATTTACATTTCTGCCATATGTCTACTGATATCCTGCAGCTGTCTATATAATTTACAATTAGATGCTAAACTTCTGCTTGCGTAATCATTTGCATACTTCACTAATTGCATGTTTTAACGCCACTTAAGTAGATTAAATAATTTTAAAAATTAGACCTTGGATTCCTCCCCCCTACATCGCCCGGTTAATCAGGTCTGTGCACATACTTCTGATTTTAAGCTTTCTCCAAGGGAGAGTCTGAGTCTGAATGGATTCCTGCATCTCTCTTACCCCGCTCCCTTATTTTCAGTCCCATTGTGGCTCCTTGTTTTCACCACTTTACTTTCTCCTACCTTTGCCCTCCCTGCCCAGAGACATAAGCGTGGCGACAGCAGGTCAGACCAATGACGGATCTAGTCCGGTACCCTGTCTTCCACCAGTGACTGGTGCCAGATACAAGTCTTGTCCCTGTTCATTCATTGGCCCCGATCCAGCGAGGTATTTATGCACATGCCGAACTTTCAGCAAGGCCTCCAACAATAAGAGTGATCTATGGGAGCTGTGCTGCATCACTGCCTGGGAGTCGCTGCTTCCTCCACCTCCCCCCAGGCTGTGTGGGCTCCATGCGGTCAGGGGTGCAATTTGGCCTAGATGAAGTGTAGCATGGATGATCACAGCCCCCACCTACCCCAGACAGAAGTGACCAAAACCTGCTACAGCTCACACTTGAGATGACACTGAGCCAAAATGTAGACTCCTGGAGTTGCTTCTCCAGTAATTCATTCAACAACAAATTATGTAAATTTCTTATTTAAATAAAGTGACTTTTCACAGGCCAGAAGCACAATTTCCATGTTTAGCTCAGATAATGTTTTACTGTCAAATAAGTTAATCTGCATAAAGCTCACAAACAAAGCTCTCAGAATCATTTGCATAGCCAGCAGGCCACTGGCTTTTGCACCGCAAGGCAACACACAATCACTACTGGGGCAAGGAACTATGGGAGACTTTTCAGATTCAAACACGCAGCCAGCTGGAGGCTGGATGTAGGCACAGTTCTCGGTATTCAGTGGGAATGCATCATGACCAGACAATGAAACCAATTATCACTGGCAGCGTGAAATGAAGTGCCCTTCCTCCCTTTCCAAATTCTGGTGGATTTTTTCCACAAGCGTTGTGGTGCTTTCAACCTTGGTAATTTCTGAAGGGACACTGTAGGCAGCTTTGGGGTGGGGTGGGGAGAGGCAGGGTATTTCAGGGCAGCAAGAGCATGGCTGTGTAGACAAACTCACACTAGCGGAGCTCAAGTTTGCATGCTACAAAGAGTGTGGGGCACCAGAACTCGGAGTCTCTCACCTATGGGGCCAGGTGGCCAGCCCATGCGCCAGCCCAAACTGCAAACATCCACACAGCTATTTCAGCAAACTAGCTCAAACCCAACGAGCGCTCGTCCGCAGTGCAGACAGACCCCGAGAGGGCTAGAGATAGCCCGCACATCCCAAAGCAGCTCATGAGCTAATTCAGTGGTAACCCTACAGAAGTAAGGGGGAGGGATGAGGAGAGATGGGAATTTCATCACCTTGCACCCGGAAGGAGAAATCCTCTTGGAAGGAAGTAGCCTGGGTGCAGAAGCAGGGCTAGCAGAAACCTAGGCTAAGCGTCAAGCTGCTTTCAGAGGTTCAGTGTCATGCCTTTGGGGGCACCGGAGAATCACAGGGGCTTCCTCAGAGACGCTATAGTGCTTCTGCAGGTTCTGTGGCTTGGGGCAGCCAAACCTTCCCCCATTTCTGAACAGCGGGGAATCACACAAACCAAACCCAGCAATGAAACGCTGCACCAGGGAACATGGGAACGTGTGGCATTTTCTATCTTTGGATAGGAACGGGGGTAAGGGTGGGGTAGCCATTAATAATTAGCATGGTCTCCGCAATATAGGTGCACGGGATTTTCACCAAGGGGGTGGATTTTTTCAGCTCAACGTGTTTCTCCTCTCAGGGGGAGAAGCCACAAGGTAGGCGCTTCCCAGAACTGGTGTGCGTAGCGGGGAGGTACTGGCCAGTGGATAGTTATCCAAAGGAGCCGTTCTCTGATCCTGGACATATGGCCACAGATTACACTGAAACAACCTGGAGACTAAATTTCAAGCTCCCACTAGGGACCCTCTTCACGAATCACCAGGCCATTTGATGAATATTTAATAAAACCCTGGGTTACATTAAAAATTGTTTAAGAGAAGGGGGCTATCAAATTAGAAACATGCAGCTAACTCAGAGTTCGACAAACCCTGCCTCACAAATCCGCTCGATCTAAGCCCTTGACGTTTATTTTTTCACTCCTGAGATGGCAAGGAGCAATGGGACACTGAATTCTAATATAAGCATATCTGATTGCAGTCTCAGGAGAGCCTCACGTCGCCCTTTTGAAAAGCTAGCAATGGTACTGTCTTGAGGCTAGAAAGAGAGACTCTGGCACTCAGAAATGTGCTGAAGTCTTATAAAGGGTGGGAAACGAAAGGCAGGGGAAAACAGCAGCCTTGGGGGTTTTATATGGACAGAACAATATAAACAGTGTTATGGAAACTCTTACGAAATAATGTAATTATTGTGCACTTTAGAAATAGAATTCAGAAGACAGCCATTTTAAATCTGTACGTAAAACATTTCAATACACTGAACCAGAGCCAGGATCTTCCCACCTACGACGGCCCGACGAGGTGAACTACTGCTCAACCTGACACATGCAACGAGTCTCATTAGCTTGCGTGGGATTACCCATCTGAACAGAGTCTGCACAGTCAGGCTCAGATGCATTGAACAGACTGCGGACTTGATCCTCTGTGGTGCCGAATGTCTGCCGTTCCCCTTTCAAGCCAAGTCCCAAGTCCTAAGGTGTTTCTCCAACCAAATTGCATTAACATAACTGTTGATACACTGGTTTTATCTGCCACATCAGAGTAATCCCCATTGAGTAGGTCAGGGGGCGGGTGGGAGAGGATAGATTAAAATCCAATTTTATAAAGCATCTTGAAGAGCGTTTTCAGGCCAAAGCAGGGATTAGAATTCAATCCACTGCAGATTTCCAGCGAGAGGAATCTCTTTCCAGTCCCACTGCTCTCTGAAGTGAAGCTCTGCCATGTCTTTTCACTCACATCTGTCTTCCAAATCGAGGATTTGCAACCCCAAAAGGCGGCATGAGGAAAGGGGAATGCCACGAGCAGCTGGCTTTGTGTTTGCACATCCCAGGCAAAGGAGACCCTGGCCAGCTTCACTGCAAGGGCTTATAAATGCCTCCCAGGACAGCATGGCCCTAACAAAACACAGCAGCAGAACCCATGGCCCTGGTGACACAGGAACACACAGCTATTCTTGGGGAGCACCTACTGCGGCTCCCCCACCTCCCAGCCAGTCCCACAGGAGGCGTGGCCAGTGACCATTAACAAACATGAGTTCTGGACGGGATATGAATCCAGGTGCTTCAGGCTCAAGCCAACTGATGGGGAGTAAGACAAATCCTGCCTGGGACAGGATATCCCATTCCCATGGCTGTGTCCTGAAGGGCTGCTCGCACCTTCCTCTGAAACAACCGGTGTTGGCCACTTCCAATGACAGGATATGGGGGCAGGATGGACCATGGATCTGATTTAATTTGGCATTCTCTAGGTCCCTAGCAAGGCATCTCCCTGGTGCTACAGTCATGCCTTTGGCAAAACACTGCCAGCCACCTTCACAAGAGGGACCATGGGTCAGAGCAGCGCCAGGGCTGGGGGACACATGAAGGGGACCGAATGGATCTGACACAGCTGAGGATCTGACAGTGGGTCCAACTTTGCTCCTGCTGGAGCCAACTGCAAAAGTCCCAGTAACTCCACCGGGAGCAGAAGGAGGACCAAGAACATCTTCCTAGTGTTCAGGATTCAGCAGCACCGCACCGCGTCACTTCCTGACAGACAGTATGAAAGGGGGCATTTGGCAAGCAGAGTCCACCCCACCTCTCGCTGACAGATACAACTTCAGGCACATGACACCCAGGTTTCAGCGCTACCTAATCATTATTTCAGGTGGCGACATGTCTTCCAGAGGCTCTTTAAGAATACAATCACGGATGCTGCCGGCATGCTGTATACATCCTCCGTGTTCAGGAGCTGAACACCTCTCTCAAATAAGCAGCAATGTCCCAGGGCATCCTTCACAAGGCCTGTGTGTTCACATGCAATAGGTTGTGCTGGGCATGTTGTTTGGTGTTGTAGCACAATGCAGATAAAGAAAGCCATGAAATAATCACCACGATGTTTATTTCTGGACTCTCACTCAACACGCGTACCGTAGTGCCACAATATTGTAATAGTATAAGGCCAGATCCGGCCAACCCTGACACACTGGCATAAATGGACTCAGACGCTAGTCACACGAGCAGAGAGACTTGGGCACAATGAGCCTAACCGTTAGGCACCTGGGAATTTACTGGGATTCCCAAACCTGTGTTCATTGCCTTGGGCTCGTCTGCCATGGATGGGGAGAGATGGGCACCTGAGAATGGGATTCACAAAAGCCAGCAGGCTAGGTGGCTCCTGGCCTAAGCTAGGACAGGGGAGATGCTGATCCAGTGCTAAATGCTAGAGTCTCATGAAGATATGCGCCAACAGCTAGGCTGCAGGGCTGTGGCGTCTTCTGGCTGAGGTGCTTGGAGAGATGGACTGTCTTTCATTGTAGGCATGCGCAGCCACAAGCACACAAGTGTGTACCACGGAAATAATGCCCTTTGTCCTTTGGCAGAGTCTATGTAAGCTCACAGCTACAACACTCTTAAGTCTAATACCAAGAATTGGATTTTGGGTGAAATATTCTGAAGACACTTGCCAGCTGGATGCATACACTCGACTTACTTGGGGGGGGGGGGTGGAGGTGTATTTAAAACCCGTAAGCGTATAAAGCCAGTGAAGAGGTTTAACATGTACACTCTAATGCGATACACAGCCATGTGCACTTGCAAAAGAGATTGGGCTTTTGCAGATTGTTTTAAAAGAATAAACTTAATGCTCCCGCCAGATTTTTTTTTAAAACCTTAAAATTGCAAATATGTGGCTGGAAAGCAAGTTTCCTCCGCAATTCGGTCTATCACTTGCCTAAGCTGCAGTAGTTATAAGGAGAGACAAAGTGACTCTTTAAATAGTATAGAGACTGGCAGACGTGCCTTCCTCAGGGGGCTTACAATAACACAGCTGCTCCTGGAAGGAGAAGAGACACAAGCAGCTTGCATACATCTCACACCAGGAAGCCCTGGCTTACAGAAGGAGACGCACCTTCATCCTCTGAACATATGCCAAAGGGAGGTTCTTCTACCGCATAAAGTGCCTTCCAATTAGATTATTTTTTTTCCTCTTGGATAAGCCTGGCGTGCAGAGAAAGAAGGAGAGTCAGAGACCATGGGGCTGCGTTTGTGCATGCTTATGATAAAGGGAAGCCCGTTGTCATGCTAAACTGCAAACCCACTGTAGCTTCCTAGTGCATTCATTCCTTAGTAGCAAGTGCAATGATTGTCTAACAAACTGTGTCTAGATAACAGCCCTGATTGGCTCTCACTGTTAGGATAAAGGTGGGACTAAGGCATCCAAGTCGGTGGAGTTATACCAAGTTATAGCCCAGGTAACTAAGCATCCAGTTTAGTGGCCAAGCCCTGGGCCTAGCTCTTGACAAACCTCAGTGGGTCACTCCACGTCACCGCCCTGCAGGTCTGACCCATCCAAGTACTAACACACAGCGATGCACAGTGCGCTGTACTACAACATCCTTTGAGGTGGCTCCAGTTTGCAACAACCCACCACAGCTAGAAACACACAGGGTGAGGGTTTAGGCTTATTGCTGTAATTATGTAGCAGAGTCTCAGCTACACAGGGTGTGCGATTTCTCTTCTTCCAGTGCGTAGTGTGAACACCACAGGTCCACTGATGGATAGAACTCTGACCCTTTTGGGGGTGAATTCTGGGTGAGGTGTAAGCACCATATTATCCCTTTGCAATGCCGTCGAGGGAGCGCTGCATGTCACTGCCTGAAACTCACAAGTGAGTGTGACACGGAAACACAAAGCAGCCCCCTGGTGTTCACCACCGCCGTCGGGTTATGAAAGCTCGTGTACGCAGCATGCCTGGTGAGGTATCATTTTACAAGGCTTCCTCTGCTGACCGTTCACATCCGGGATGATCTGTGCTACCGCTGTCCAGTAGGCTATGAAGAATTGCTAGGTGTGTTACTGACCTGTGTTGTGAGGTTTGGAAACGCCCACAGCTAGTAGGGACAAAGGAGCAGCCATTGGTGGCTAGACAGGCACTGATGGCTCATGAAGAGGAATCCACTATCCCAAAGACTTTTCTGAGAAGGCCTGTCCATAGTGGCCTAACCAACCTCACAGCAAGGATCCTTCTAGCAGCGGGGAGGGAGTAGGAAAGAGGGGTGGGTGTGGCATATCCAGGTGAAGCTCTGTGTTGGGGGCTTTCAGCCCTACAAATCAGGTTGAGACTTTTCTAAAGCACTGAGAGCTGGCCTCTGTCGGTTCCCTAGCAGATGACATGAAATTCTGTTAACGAGAATCCCTCAGGGTGTGCATTTTGGTCATTATAAATATGCCCCAAAGCACCAGTTCTATGGTAAGGTGAGATTTTTCATTGCCTTAATTTCACACTGACACTTGTAAGAACAGACCTGATTTACAGACAGAATGAGCACCCATCCACATCAGCGGGACAGACGTGCTCTAGCAAAATCAGCTCCCTTAGGGTTTGATCCTGTTCCCATGGACTTCAGTGATGCAGGAACAAGGAGCCTACAACCCCAACCCTGCAGAACTTACACCTAGCCATATGTCTAACCCTGTGCGCTGGCTTAGGGTACTGGAGCCTGCTCGCAATGTGGAAAGAGAAGCAGGCATGCACGATTTTGCAAGAGCGGGGCTTAAATAAGGATTTAGAAGCCTAACTATAGGCCCTTCTCTGTTTGTGTCTTAAATCCTGGGCAAGAGATTGTGTTGGGTTTTTTTTTTTTTTTTTACACATATACTATGAATTGACATCATGGTCATTGGCTAAGTGCTCTGAGCAACTCTGACCGCGTACCCAGGGCCACAGACTCATCTCTGACATCAAGCCATGTGGAGCTTCTCAGACAGTCTATAGGGATGAGACTCAGCGCAACATTAGAATTATGGCCAGAAGCTTAGCAAAGGGGGTGACTCTTCCTGCCTCAGGTTTATTTCCCCCACCCCCACTCCAATCATGCACTGTACTTTATTCTACTGCAATTTGCTCTTTAAACCCTTTAAAAAAAACCCAACCTCAATCTGTGCTTGGTCTAGCTAAACGATTGACAGCATATGTAAAGCAACAGCCCGTTAGTCCCGACTGCTGGAGTAACAAGTAGAGAATCTGACATGGTCAGTTCCTTCCCCTCCAATTGGAACAATCAATTATACACTTTCATATCCTCCTCATACTCAACTCTTCTTAAAGACAGAATTATTCCTTTGGGGTATATTTATAGTGAAGAGTAACGTACCCAAAGCTATTCCATTTAAAATATCTGCATATGAATATCATCAGATGGAAGCTTTTCTCTGACCTCTTCAGGGATCTAGAAATGCAGCCGGCTAATGAGGAGACTACATGTTCAGAAGGGTCCTTCATTCTAGCTTGCCTTTCGCTGGGCACTCAAAAGTACAGGCAGCATTCGCAACGGTGAGCCTATCCTCTCTCTTCTGCAGGGTCACCCTGCTACTGCGTAAGGGACGCCACTGCACAGACCAAGTTTTGCTGGGTTTAACTTGGGCCATGCCTACGCTGTGTGTCCTGGCGCCTGGGTGAGAACTGAAGCACCCGCTGTGCTGCAGTGCACCACCCTGGCGCGGGCAGTGCGGCACGCAAGAGAAGATAGCAGTTGCATTCACGCAGTTCTCTTCAAACAGGCCGACATTAACACAAAGTGGGAACCATGGGGGCGTTACTGTAGCACTGCTATTCACTGCCAGCGCAGCATACATGGGCCTTTCTACTGGCTTCCATGGGAGGAGTCTCAGGCCCGCCCCGTTCTGCAGGCACTACACGGGACTCAGCTCTTCCAACTTCATCCTCGGAGCGTGCAACTGGTGTCAAACAGACCCCCAGGCCAATACAGCACGTTTCACAGGGTACGCAGCCTAATTAGAACAGTACAGTCATGAGCTGCAGAGAAATGACTAAGCTAAACGGAGTGCATTTCTTCAACTGTGTTCCGTGGCACACCCGTGTGCCGTGCCACGGAGAATAACAGAATTCCACCGCGGGGCAGGCAACCTTTTTTTTTTTTTTTGCTCAATAACTTCCTCCCCCCCTTTTTTTTTTGGCTCAAAATCCTTGGTGTTCCTCATAAAAAAAATATTGTTTGATGTTCCTCAGTCTTAAAAAGTTTAAGAAACACTGATTTAAGCCCTCCAATGTCCTTTGCACAGAATAACACACAATATTAAGACTTTTTTTTTTAAATTTAGACTTGAATCGAGTAGCTACATTCTGAGACTTTAGGGCTCATCCGCAAAAGGTGTTATGCGCTCACAAATGGGACTCTGGAGGGATAAAGCAACCCTCCTCCCTTGCACAGACGACCTGCATCAGATTTAACATCTGCATGTGGGTGGGGAGTAGGCCAACAGAGTCGGGGAGCTGAGCTGGCATACCAAGGGAAGTCAACTGGGCTAGCCGTCGGGCTAGAAAAGGTAAAACTCCCTCTACCACCTCACTCCAGGAATAAGGCAGGGAACCAGGAACCAGACTGAGTCACAATACATCCCCGCAGCTAAACCTCACTTGCGATAATGCCACAACGGATCCCTTAGTGCGGGGGGGGGGGGGAGATGGCAATAGAGGAGAATGTTACACATCCACTCACCTGGACGTCCTTCCTACCAAGGTGACTGTCAGCCAGGTGATTTCCTAATGACTAGCACATGCCATGTGACACATTAAACCGCAAGCCTTCTGCCCGGAGAAGCCCACCCCATTCATTTCAACCCTCTCGTCTTCAGATCAACACACACTGTTGGTCTGATCAGATATCTCCTCTTTCAAGGACAGGGTTCCCACTTGGGAGGCAAAGATTTAGGCAGAATCTGACACACAGGAGGATTTGCATCACCTCAGCAGAAATCATCCTGCAACCCAGCTAAATGCACCTTATTCATTTATAGGGTTACCCTCCCAACAATACCATCCCCCATCATAGGAGATATGCCCGGGTATTGTCTGTGGAAGGCACTGCAGAAACAGGTCATAGGAGACAGTCCCTGCTCCAAGGCAGACAAAAGGCAAGAGGAGAAACGGCCACAGAGGAGCAAAACAGCGTGACCGGGTTCACAGAGCACGTCAGTGACAGAGTCAGGAACAGAACCCAGCTCTCCTGCATTCCAGTCGAGTGCCCTGCCAACTAAACCACACTGGTATCAATAACTTAAAGGTGCCGCTCCAACACCTGGATATAGGCCAACAAGTGTGGCTTCTAATTGGACTGTATTCTCAACCCTACCACATTCAATGAACTTTGCACTTCAACGTTACATGGCAGTCCCTGAGATCTCCCCGACGCAGTTGAGGAAGGAAGCAAGCCAGTTCTTGGTATCCAACCAACCAAGAAACACTGAATTAGACAGCCAAAGCCATGTGTTATTGCAACTGCTGTGGGGGTGATAAATTGTAGCCCAAACTTCATCAAAAGCTTGGTCTTTATTAAGTCCATTCTCCGTCATTCAACATGTCTATAAGCTGTTGCCAAACAGACTATACAGAGTGTTCCATTTATATCCTGCAATCTGTAAGTAGGAAGCAAATTATATTATTCTAGTAACTGTTTAATGTTTGCCATCAGACATTCAAGCCCGTGAAATGCTTACTTGCCCAGTAAGTCCAAAACATACTATTCATTTGAATGGAAGCCACAAAAAAATAGCTGCAAAGAAATCTGTGCTCTAGCATACAGTAAGAAGAAAATGAGCTAATAAATACTGACACCATGCATCTTAGCACACAAAGGAACATTTTAGTAACGCTGTAAGTTAATATGTGCCATTTTATTGTTCTCTATGCACATTCAAAATGCCTTATCCTTTCCACACCACAAACTTTACACAGGCCAGGGTGGCAAATCAAAATCAATATTCAGGACCATGAAAAGCAATAGGATTCTTGGATCTTGCTGGCCCCTGTGATGAATGAGACCTACACCCCCCCCCCCAATTCTGTACTCTGCTTTTAAGAAGGACAGATACCTTTCCAACCTCTTTGCTCCTCCTCTCCCAGATTCCAGCTAGAGTCACGGATGCAGGGCTCTGGAAAAGGGAATTCCCCACCAGTAGCAGTCACTTTGCAACTTAGCAACTTACTACTGAGAAGTAAATGTATGAATTATTAATCTCATTTCCTGAGAGTTACATTCAGCCCAGCTCTGAAAGCTCTGCCCCTCTCCAGCCAGCATAATGCAGGAGCGCGATCTCATTACTGCACTTGTGGAATTGTCCATCCGCACGGCAGTACAACGGACGTTCTACAGAGCGCTGTCAAACGACCTCAGTCAACAGACGGAGGGGGTGTGGGGAAGCCATTCTAGTTACTGTAAGTGGCACGTATAACCACAGCATATTGAGTCTATGGGCTTTAAAACACTGAGCCACGAGAAGGAGGAATCAAGGTCTACACTTCCAAAGTGACAATGATTTTGGATGCCTTATTTTGGCAGCCTCATTTGAGATACCTCACAGGAGCCTGATTTTTAGAAATCGAAGCACCCACCTTCTGCAAAATACGCTCTCTTTATGGCAGGTAGAGACGTTAAAATGCATTTGCTTTTGGAAACAGTGAAGGGGCATGTAGCCGCATAGTCTTTCTGCAGAGTTGATATGCTTTAGTTTTATTCTAATGGAGTGTTAAACTGATCTATTATATATGGGTTACAACCATGCGTGTAAAAATCTGTCAAATTACAATCCTTGGAAAGCACGCCAGCCAAACAACTCCAACAGGCAATTTTAGAAGACACTCCCCAGGAATTAAAACTTTGTAAACAAACATTTGAGCTAATTGCATTCTTGTTCTCAGTACACTGAAGGCACTATTTAGCCAAAGCATTTGTCGAAAGAGTTTAAGTTCTTTTATTTTAATGAACATGAAGCCTGTGTAAGGCTCAACTAGTATGAAGTCAGGAGCAACAGGCAATGCTAATGGAGAAAGGATATCTATTAATTCAAATGGTTAAGTTACAACCAAATCTGTTGAGGTACAAACTATTTTACCTGTTTGCTCAGGCGCACTATGAGACAGGTTTGAAAGAGTTTCCATAGGAACAACTGATTCCTAAATAGTCATGTGGGTCAGAGAATTAAATTTTCACTGGCAGTTACAACTAGCACATCCAACCCTGCAGCTGAAAGGGGTCATTTTGCCAGAAAGTTATATCATTAGTAAGATCAATATGGTGCTGCTGCTGTCATGGAACACCTCACTTTTTAAACACAATATGGCTGCCCCAACAGCTGGCTTAGACAGGTCAATGCCAGTTGTAGTTCAGAACAGAATCTCACACTCCCATTGCAGCCGGTGTTGAAACTTCACATCAAAGGCGAGAGCCCCTTTATTTGCAGGTCCATTTCACCGCTCGGGTGGATTCCCCATTAGACAAACTCTTTACATCGAGAATGTGCATGTTTTTAAAATTCACATTCTAAAAGCCCAGCTAGAAGTTATCTGGCTAGATGAAGGAATCTCTGGTAGAAATCTCTAGCCTGTGCAAAGACAGAGAGGCTCGGTGATCATAATTCTTCCTTAAAACCTATTAAATCACAGGAAGAAAAACCATCTTCATTTTCAAACTTTCACACTCCTAAGCTGAATCACATGGGGTAACGTTCAGCTTAAAGGGATGGCAGTGACTGGGGAAAAGCAGAAATGACAACATCTGATGGGAAAACTGCTCTACTTACTAACAGTCAGCTGAATATAATTGTTTTGTCTCCTCCAGGCAAGGTACTTTTCCAGGGAACTATCGGTGGAATCCATGTACCATGCACTTCAGGAATATCAGAGAAACAAGAGAGGCTGACACTTGCTAAAAAAGATATTAGTCTTCATCTTTTCAGAGTACAATACATTCAAACATGCATAGTGGTTTGGAGTAATAGGGTGTCATTACTTTCCAATGATTAGGACACGGCCCACCTCTCTGAGGAGTTATTTATTCCTGCCATACAGTCAGTTTTGATTGGAAACTCAAATGTTGTGTAGGACACGAAGCAGCAGTCACACCGTTCACATTTTCCACAATGCCCTGGCAGCTATCCTTCCAAATGCTAATGCTACCTTCATGCAGATTTTAAAAGGCCAGTGTTTATGCACGTAGATTCTGAAGGGCATTTGCGGGATGGCTGACACACACTGACAGCAAGCGCATCTTCAGGAACGGAACGAGCAGGAAAGACTGCCTGAATAATTGATGTGCTTTTACTCTGCCCGATGGCCCAGTTATTACATTGTTCACTCTCTTCAACTGCCTGTGGTTTCTAAATTAATTAGAAATCTTAATGTCATGGCCAACCAGTTAAAAAAAGGCCCAGAATACAAAACGAGTAGGGAGTGGTATCAATGCCCTTGAATCCTGGAAACTCTTCCTTTGGCCCAGTCATGCAGAGATTAAAACAGCCTGGGTTCTAGAATTCAGGGTCACTGAGCAGTCCTGGTTTCGGATACTAACAGCAGAACTGAGCTTATCAGGGACTTTTACGCCAACAGTATGAAGCTCCAAGACTCCTATTATATATGGGTGGGGATTTGGCCCAAATGCTCCACCGTGACAGCTGGAGAAAGCACTACCCTGGAAGAATTCAGACACAGCAGCTGGGGCTGCTCAATGTGACATCCAGCACAGCATAAATATACAGACCATATTTCAAGCAGCCCTGCCATAACCAAGTGCCACGTTGCCCAAAATGCAAAAATCCCATTGAACTCACTAGTTATTATATGCACAGCTGACCTACGCCTATAGTTCATCCACCCAAATAACTTCCCAGAAACCCTACACTCAAGTGCTCACTACTTACTACCTCATCTCAGAGAGAATGAGAGAGGCCAATAAATATTCCATATTCAAACAGACAACTATGACTACAAATGCCAATTACTACTTGTTGCACCATGCATACACTTCCTGACATACAGTACTGTACAGCTCCTGCTTATATTCTGAATCATAGAATACTAGGACTGGAAGGGACCTCGAGAGGTAATCGAGTCCAGTCCCCTGCCCTCATGGCAGGACCCAGTAAATCAATAGTTTCTATAGCATTTCAGTAAACCAATGGGAATAATTCAGATGTTTGAGGCTGTTCAGTCACATTCCAATAGCCTACACGCGGTTTCTTTCCAAGTCCTTGGAAAGCATTTAGCCATGCTGTATTTTGGGGGCATTTTTCGTTTCTTATTTAACTGGTAACAGCAACAGAGTTTAAAGTCTGATTTACAACAACGGTAAGTATTCCAAAGACAACATACATAAAAATGAATGGTTTCACTGAAATTATTTTAAATTTCTCAGCTAAGTGAGAGACTAATATTTCACTTTCCTATAAATGAGCACCAAGTAATCAAAATGCCAAGTAAAATACAATAGTGCAGCATAATCTCTCTCTTTGCCAACATACACCATGTTATTGTAACCTGCGGGAGATCTAGAATACAATTCTACAGGAACCATTAATACCTCTCTATTGTTCCCTTTTTTAAAATTCAGGGACTTACTTGACTTTAGAAGAATCAGATTTTGATTCTCCCTTTTTGACATGCATAATACAGCCTGCGCTCAGAACAATGAGTGCTCAAATCCTAACAGACAACTATCCCCAATTACCATTCACAGATAGCTTGACTCAGAAGTCTCATTCCAGGAAAAAGCAAGCTGGGTTGCAAGACAGAGAGATCTCAAAGACAGAAGTTCTCATAGAGCTTTAGAACAGCATTTATAATTCCTAATGCAATTACTTGCTAAAAGAATTTCACCCATCATCATTAGCAAGGCAACTGAAATCTGAAGAGCAGACCCTACTGAGGGAGATGTATCTGTAAAAAGACCAATACAGCTACATTCCAACACCCTTCGGAGGCTAAACAGGAAGCACCTGCCATGACCCTGCGGCTCCAGGCTCATGGGTGGCCAGGGAGACTCTGCACACAGCCCTCACACCACCAACAGCTCCCACTGGCTCCTGTTCCAGGGATGGGGAGGACTCCCTCAGTGGGGCCTGCGGACCCACGGGGGTCCATGAACCCCCGGTTGAGAAACACTCATCTACTGCATTTCCATTGTCTGAAAAAAATCACTTCTTAATGGCAAATGACCATTCCCCTCTATGTCCTTCCCTGTGAGTTTTTCCCCCTTGCTTGAGACGCAGACTTCAGGAAGCTTCAGCAGCTCTGCCAAAGTCATTCCCAGCCTCCTCTGCCTTCAGTTCTTCGAGTTCTTCAGGCCAATCCACTCCCCTGATTCCCTGCGTTAAGTCTGCCCGTGTCAAACCAAAGACCCTGGTTGCAGACTTGATAACCCTTCCTTTTATTGAAGCTGAACTGGCTCGTGATCACATGAACCAAGGTTGTCAATATCATCCATGCTGGCCCATTCTTTCCTCTCCAAGTCCCTTCTCCGACCTTCTGCTGCTCTTTCCTCCAGTGCTGTGTCCTCTCTTCCATTTCCCCTTTGCCTTCCCTGAACTCCTATCTGAAAGCTTTTAATCAGTTGTGCCAGCCGCCACCCAGAAATCTATGAGAACAGTCCTCTGTCCGTGAACAAGCGGTCCTCCCTGTGGTCAAGCATGCCAAAGCCCTCCTGGCAGCATCACCACCTGAGCTGCCTGTTGATCAGCACAGACCTCTCTTGCCTCCAGTCTCCTCCTCCAGGGACAGGTAACATTTCACTGAAGAGCACCGAGGCCTCCATTTCCTTAAACATCTTGCCCAGTCTGGCACAGTCTCCCCGATGCGCTCCAGCAGGAATCTGGCTTTGGTTCTTACGGGAAGGAGAGTCAGTGGATTCCTTCCTACAGCCGGCAGGATCCCCCTCACACCCAGGTCCACAACCCTTACCTCCACTCCCAGTGGACGGCACAGCCTTCTGTTCTCCACATCAGCTCTTGCCATAGGCCTCTCCGTTCTTCTTAGCAGGCAGCCCTCCTCACAGAGACTTGCCTCTTCCGGGGCTTGGTGTGAATCTCTGGCCATCCTCCTCCTGTTCCTTCAGTCTCCAAGTCCTCTGCTCTCTTTGTTCTTCCTTGGAACCTTTTAGTGTGAGCCTAGAACCTCCTGGGTGCCGAACTCTGGCTCTCCCCATGGTCTTCTCCCATCTTCTTCTAGTACTGGCTGCTCTTCTCTTCTTCCTTGTGCTGCACCTTCTGTTGCTGCCTGCTGGGCCCCTTCCTCATCTCCCAACTCAGCAAGCCTGTTCCTGAGCTCCCTTACTCCTTCGCTGGCCACTCTTGTCCTCTGACTGGTTTTTCCAGTCACATGCTTCCACTAGCTGCGTTCCCCATCCAGCCATCTCCCCTCGCAGCTCTCACTCCATAGTCTCCAGAGGCAACTCCAGCCCCTGTAACTGAACTTCTCTTCCATCAGCTCCATGGGGCAGCATTTCATACACACAAAGCTCATCTCAGGTCCCTGCTCCAGGGTCACGCCCATCATGCAGCTTCCACAGCCAGTTATCTTCATTGTTTCTTCCATTCCGCAGGTCCCACAACCACTACTACCTGCATATCAGTCACAGCCTTCCCACCTAAGCTCCTGTCAAGAGCAAAACCAACCCGTGCACAAACACAAAACCACAACACACGCACCCTCTTCTCCAAACTTCCCATACACTTTCCTCTCAAACTCCCGTTTCCAGCCCTGCTGGCTGGCTGGCGGCTTTTTAGGCCCCTTAACAAGGAAGTCCCACCCTTAATCATGGCTCTGCAGTGAACAAAGACTCTGCCAGCCTTTCCTGATGAAAGAGGAGCCAGATCTGCTGCTCAACAAGCTTACAAATGCCTACACAACAACAGAGATCCTTGTAATCCTGTAGCTATTTATTTTTGCTGTCTTTGTTTTTTCCTCACTACTGAGGTACAGCGTGCTAATTATTAAGGATGCAGCAAAGTAGACAGAGAATTTAAGGCATCACTCCACTGCACTTTTCAAATGAGTGCAGTGAAATAATGTCTCATACAAATCCCTTCAATGTTTCTGCAGACTCTTTGCTGATCTTCACACAATTCTCCCTCCTTAGGTTCCGGCTACATTTTCTAGCAGGTTAATTATTAAGTTTGCCTGTTTATATTAAAAAACAGCTCACACGCACCATCTATGTATTTCTTTCATTGAAAACCCTGTGGCATCTCTGATTGCCCCCAACTTGGAAACTGTCATTTGACGAGTATGTTTAACAGCCGAAGTGAAAGACTGGGCTCAATCAGATTGCCAACGCGTGCGAACGCATCGTCCCCCTCATACACACAGGCTCTCAGAACGGGCTATGCACCCTGGCACAGAATTCATGCTTCCAATCTCTGGCACCCGTTCCCTCCCCTGCATCCCAGGCCTGTCTTGGCCCAAGTCTACACTAGACCCGAAAGGTCGGGTTAAGGTACAGAACTCCAGCTACGTAAAATATGTAGCTGGAGTCATCTTCCCTTAAGCCAAGCTTGGTGCCATATTCACAGAGGGAGGCTGATGGGAACCAACGCTCTCATCAGCTTCCCTTACTCCTCGCAACTGCCAGGAGTACCGATGCCGACCGGAAGCACCCAGAGCATTTGATTTAGTGGGTCTTAACTAGACCCACTAAATCGAATGCCAGAACATTGATCTTCAGCGCGGCAAGTAGAGATGTGGCCTTGGACTTGGCAGAGTTGTCACAGGCAAGGCTGAGGAAGCCAAACAGATGAGGAAACCCTGCCCAACCTTGCAGAGCAGCGTGGCCCAAGGAACTAGAGGCTGTAGTAATGGGCATGGCTTCCCCTTCTGCTCTTTACACTCCCCTCCATTGGGAGGCACCCCAAGCAACACGGCTCATGCAAGCACAATAACCACCATTTTGTTCGATGCCACAGGTTAAGCCAGGAACCTTCAAAGCCCCACCCCCCTTGCCCAATGGGCTAGACAAGTATAGCAAATAGCTCTACCAGGTGAGCAAAGCAAATGTAGATCATTGTGCAGCCTTGTTCCCTGTACCATATTAACACCCATTTTTCTCTTTCACCTGCATGCAGGTGTGATGTGACAGTCTGCATCTTTTTATGTCATCACCATCTGGTTTTGTCGCTTTTATTCCCATATTGCTTTCCTGGAAAGGAGCACTCTAAAGCAATATGACTGTGCCTATGAAATCATCTAATACTATAAGTTATTGCTGTAGATTTGCACAGAGTGACACGCTGAACAGTTATCTATACTGGGGCTTCAAGTATTTTGTAGCAGCTAACCAACAAAACTAGACTCTATGATCTACTAATTACCTTATCTTGTTCTTCGGTTGCTAAAAATCCATACGCTATGTTTTGCAAACTACTGAATTCAGCATTTCTAGAAGAAAAAAAAAAGAGGAAAAAAATTAGGCTCATTTACTCTTACCTCTGAGGACTTATTACACAAACATGAAAATGTTTTTCTGAGACATGTTCACAACTTACAGCAATAAACACATGTTTCTGGGATATATAGATCAGGATTATTCATGACTATATGAATTTTGAATGTGAATATTTATAGAGCATAGCTTTTTTTTTAAAACAAGAAAGCAAAAACGGGGCACACCTCCCCCAAATTAAAGCAAATACTGACACCTCTCAGTGACAATTAGAAAGAAACAACCAGAAAAGAACATGGGCAAAGAAAGGGCTATGTACCTGTTACACACCAGAAACATTTTGTGTTTATATAATTCTAGGGGGCAAGCCTGCTTCCGCTTTGACTCAAATATTTCATTCAAAAAGTGCAGTAAGAAGTCCTTATACCTCAGTTTTCTTTCGCTAGTTCACAGCTAGTCCATTTCTCTAATGTGCAGAGGAGGGGACAATGACTTATTTATGTAGTGCAGGTCAAAAAGTCCAAAAGAAATTAAAAGCTGTTAAGTGCCTGGAAGGTGGAGTTCAATGCTAAGTAACAGGGACGTAAGCAACGAGTGACTAGCTTGACTCCCTGCTCGCCCCGTGTTCCCCGCTGCGACTCTGCCTTTGGAAACTAGTAGGAGCTGCGGGCGGCTCTTACTACATTTAAAAGGCAGAGGCGCAGCCGGGATAGCGAGCGTGCCACCTCCCCCTTATCGACTAATCGAAATTCAACACCCCTACTAAATAAGTCCAGCCATTACCAAGGAATCAGCGAAACCAGCAGTTCTCTAACTCTTTCATCATAGGGACTGTTTCACTGGGAGGAGATGGCGTCTGAGTCAGCAGGTGCATCTCAAGAAATGTTGTTCTACAGAGTCGGGTTTGCAAACTAGAGGCGGTCCAAGTAGAGGTGGATTAGGGTTTCCTGAGGCCCTACGCCGGAGCAAGTGGAGCTACCCTCTTCCACCTGTGGCTCTGCCCATCCCCATGTAACTCCACCAATGGCCCCACGCCCTTCTGCCCCCTTCTTGGGGCCTTGCCCTAGTCCCACCCAAGGTCTCCCCCCATTATGTATCCCCACTGCAGCCCCAAGGCCAGAGAAGTCTCTCTCCCCGCCACCGCCCCAGGCCACAGTGGGGAGTGAGGGTCCCCCGGCCCTGAGGCCATGACAATAGCGATAGCTTCTCCAGCCCTGTGGCTTCCCTGCTGCCCCTGGAGACAGGATCAGGGAAGGGAGAGGCGCTGGAAGCTTCTCTTGTGGCCAGCCTGCTTCTGCCAGGGTTAGAGGGTGTATGGGGGATTTCCCCTGCCCAGTGCTGCTGGGGAGCGTTTCCCCCACCTCGTCGCCAAGAAGCATTGTTGGGGAGCATGGGGATTTCCCCCTACACAGCTGCTAGGGAACAGGGGGTGTTTTCCCCACTGCCAACCTGCCCTGCCCAGAGCTGCTGCTGCCCAGGAATTGGTTCGGGGCTTTCCCCAGGGCCCAATGGCTAATCCATTAGTGGGTCCAAGGACAATGGGGTCAGAGCTATCAACCGCTGGTGGAAACCTAGCCCCACAGACTCCCCTCAGTCAAGATTTCACTCCTGAAGTGAGGCATGTCCCGAAATTTGAGGCTTTTTTCCTTTGAAGCGAGGGCCAATGGGCCTGATTCTGAATCGGGTTATCTGTCCACGGAGGACCATAAGCTAGCTGAGCTTAGGAAACCTTTATTAAGGCCAGATGATCATTTACTAATCAACCACCTAGGTGAGTCAGTTACCACCATATGGGGCCTTCAAAAGGCCATCGCCAGCAGACTGAGCCCTCACTCCCCATCCAGGGCAGCTTGACATTAACCGTCAAGCTGCCATTTTTGAAAAAGTTTGTCCACAGCCTGTGTGACTAGGAACAATTAGAGTGGAACTTTACAAGAGGCCTGGCCCTGCTGTGTTCATCCAGCGAGGGGCCAACACGAGACACGTAGCCATGGAAGAACGGTGGGCTCCGGCAGAAGGCAGGGGTAGCTGCTGTGTTGCCCTGCCCATGAAAGAACCAGAGACTTAGCTGCTTCCAGTCTTGGAATTGGATTCCAAGTGAATGGTTTTGAGAAGGGAAATAGTCTTACAAGTGCAGAAACGACGATGCAAAAAACACCTCCAGAGGAGCATCCAATACACTTTATTTCTAGAAAAAAGTGTGATTTGCTTAGACTATGGCAGTTATATATTGCAGCAGCCACTACACTATGCTTCAACAAACCACTGGAGAATAACTTTCCTCTGACTGCAGTGCTGTTGGGCAGAAACAATGGCTTGCCATAATAGTCTCAAGAAGTTAATATTAGTTTGCTTCCCAATTACCTTGCAACAATTTTTCAAATAAAATTCAAACAACAGGCTCTTAATTTCGTTTACAACCCCCTGGATTTCACCTTTCCCTGGATATAAAATTGCACAGGTAGCGCAAGACACAGTGGTTTATGGCTCTGTTGTGTCAGTTTTCCATTCAGTGCATGTTTCTCCTCCCCCACCTTGTTTTTATAAGACTGGAGTGCTGGCTACGGGCTATTCTTCCCCGCAAATTCCAAATGCATAACCATGAGCTGGGCTCTGCACAGTACTCACATTAGAGATGGGAACAGGAAACCAGTTACCCGGTAAGCACCACACTTGCCAGGTGCTACATACCAGATAATGGTTAATGGGTTCCCTTGGGAGAGCCAGCCCCAGTACAGGGCTGAGAGCGGGAGCCCCGTGGACTAGGGGACTCGAGAGCCTTGAGATCCTGTTAGTCAGTTCGCCAGTTAAATATTAGATTAACCTCCTAACATTTAACTGGTTGTCTGGTTAACTAACTCACATGCGGATTTCAGATGGCGTATGAGGATTGCTTTTGTTTTCTTCATCATGTAAGGCACCAACCCGTGGAAGTGTGTGCCCGACTGACACTGCAAAATATTCTGCTTGGACTCAGTCATCGGCCATCCTGAGACATGGAAAGTCTGCGGTATCCCACCCTCTGTTCTCCCCAGGATGCAGTTCCAATACAGCAGGTGCCATGTTCACGCTGCCTCTCGTTAACATTAAGAGTTATGGCTAATTCCTCACTCGCACTGGAAGCTCCCTCTCCTCCCGTCCCACTGAAATGGGCCACTCCCCACTGCAGAGACTAACCCCAAATGGACAGTACAGCTGCATCAACAGTCAGCTCCTGCTAATGCTCCTCACAGCAGTCAGCTCCATATCCTCTATTTGATGCAGGTGCGTGAACAGCACATGGGCACCACCCACCCTAGCCATGTGCCAAGACGACGACAATTCATCTACAACTGTTATGGCTCCCTCACTTCCAAGGCCACCCAGATGGTACTATTGGAAGGAGCAATGGCAAATGCCATCTACTCTATCGGTCCAACAAGATTTAAACAATTCAAGCATACGTTGTTTTACTCAACCAATGCTGCAAAAGTCCTGAACCATCACACCGATCTCTGGGAAACCCACTGGCCTAACCTTCCAAAAACTACTCAGTTTTGTGAGGCCATCTTCAGACACCAATCTCCAATCATCAGGGCCTTTAAAGTACCCCAAATTGAACACCCAGAAATCAGTTCTCACAACTGAGGATGTGAGTATTGTAAATTAGTAATTGAACTCAGCGAATGAGGAGCATGAGGCTACTGGGTGCATTCCGGTCAGCTATTTGGTGTGTGCAGGTTAGTGTTTACTGGCGAGATGTTACAGATATTTAGCATTGGCCCAACATATGGTAACTATCGCTGGCATCATAAAGTCTCAGCACAGAGAACAGAACGCTCGTGGAGACCAACGAACTCCTTGATCCAGGTCATGGTGAAAGCCAATCATGGGGTAATGCAGGGAAGTTTCCACTGTCACTGCCCTAGCTGTGTCAATTCTGTCGATCTTCATATGGATTTCAGCTGACTAAAACCACATTCACAAACATGCAGCATGCTTTTCAAACTACAAATATTGCCGTCCTCCACTATGGAGGGACTATTGCAGTGACAGCCATTACAGTTACTCATTACTAGTAGAGATATAAAATCCCGTTTGGTCAGTAAGCCAGTTAAACATTATATTTCACCAGTTAACTGCCTAAACAGGGATGGGCAGGGGCTCCACTGGTTAACCATAACTGGTAAGCATCACCCTGTAAGAGTAATGCTTACTGGTTAACCATTCACATACTCAATTACGAGCATTAGAGTAGTCCCTAAAAGCTTCAAGTGAGATCAGAGTCCTACTGGCCTCAGGAAAAAAAAATGCAAAAATACAAGGAGTTTACAATCTAAACAGACAAGATGTGCAAAAGATGCATGAAGAAGAGGTGGCCCATGCTAAAGCTCATACAGCAGGCCTGTGGCAGACTCAGGTCTGGCATCTCCCTGTGTAGCTCCCTAGCCACTAGGTCTTGTTCTCTCTCCAGTAATATGCCAGGCAATTACTCACAATCTTGATTTATCAAATTCCAAGTGCAGCTCCAACTACGGATACTGTGCCTAGCTCTCCTATGCAGCAACATGAATGAAACATGGTTGGCACAGTTACGCCAAGAGTGCTCAGCTCTCATACGTGAGGCTTGACTGGCACCAGAGCTCAGCTGCTAGGTAGGTGGGACCAGCACAGGTCCCTATGCAGGGTAGGCATAGGCCATGGCTGAACAGAGAAATACTAGCTCAGTCATGTGCTAAGACAGGATGCTGTGCTGGCATCGGCAGGTCTGCTTTTCACACTTCCTATGCATGAGTTTGTGCAACGCTCCTGTAAAAAACAATGGCTCCCTCTCTCCACGTGGACACTGCTACCCCTGCCCTTTGCGTTAGTCTTCCAAAGGCATAGTCTTCCAAATGCACGCTGGGTGCATTAGAGACACGTCCATCTCATTAGCTCTTTCTTCTTCCATTGCCACTTGCAACAGAGGCTGATTGCTCGTGCATTCTTCTCAACCTCATGTTTACAACTTTTAAGAAATGGTCCAACTCAAGATGCACAAATATCAAGGTAAATGGGCCATTTTAGCTCATGCTCTTTAAATTGTAATAAGATTATGTCCTGTAAAACTGCAGTAACATTTGCAAGTCAGAAACTCGAGTCCCTCATAGCTAAGCATTTAGACACTTAAAATATTAAATGTAACCAGTGATATTACCAAAAAGTTAGATTTCCAAACAAAGACTCTAATGTTGAAATAAATAATGTGATATATTTTCCTCAGATTACTAGCAAAGTCTTTCAAGCACAGCACAGTTGGAATTTTATTAAAACTTCCTCCTGTACAATTAATCTGAAAAAGAGAGAGAATTAGGTGTTTCACAAAGAATGAATGGATAAAAGTGGGCAAAACAAATAAAGCTTTTACCATTCGCCAACAATTTTTGCACATAAAATATTAAAAGCCATGCTCAATTCATCTTTGGCAAGAATTAGAGGCAATTGGCTCTAGTGCCCATTATGGATTACTATGGTTTACCATTTAAAAAATGCTCCAGCCTCTCGCCATGGCTGCGTATCATCGCGCTATACACTGTCCTCTGTAACATGGTGTCTTACAGTCCTGCTCCCCATGAAATGAATGGCAAACTCCCATTCGGTTCCCAGGCCCAGAATGGCCAGAAGAGGATTCAGCCTAGCCACAAATACAGCACAGACATAACAGATTAGTGGCTTTGCTGGCTCTCCTTTCAACACTTTGGAGGTAGAGAACGGAGTAGCTCATTCCCCTAACCCTAGGGTCACTTGGTACGGTTCCCAAACAATTTCCTCTTCAGCAGTTTTTTGCCTCTCTCCCCACTTCCTCTAATGCCTAATGATTAACAAACTCACGACGTGACTGTCCCGCAAGCTTAGAACCAACCCATCACACTGATGCCTCTGGGCCTGTCGCACACCACATTCTCTTCTGCTCAGGGTAGCAGGAAATAGTTACAATTGCTACCGTGTAAGAAAATTGCACATTTTTTTAAAAGATCACATTGCAGGGCAGATTTACACCCATGGTCCACCCAGGTGGTTTTTCTTTCCAGAGCAAGACTCTTTGTTGTATACAATAAAGCCCAGAAAGCCAAGCTGCATAAGAGAGAGACAGCCACTACAAACAGCAGAGATTCCAAAGGGAATCCGTGACCTCTGAAAAATATATGCTGTACAAACTGACTACAATGGGGCCAGGACTGCCCCCAAGACTAACACCTGCAGAAGCCCCTGGGAATTGCTCATACATATGGGGGGGGGAGAATTTGACCCACCGTTTGGAACTCTGGAATATTGACAGCTGAGTTAACAGTGATTTCCTAGCAATCTATTTTAACAGCTCTTCTTCTTCAAGCACTGGGTATTATGTTGGCACAACACTCTCCAAACTCTTCTGCTTCATGTAAATTCCTGGCAAAGTATGTAGAAGATAAAACTGATTAATCCTAATTAAAATGAAAATCAAGAAAATGATACAGTCTGTTGCATCTACTTGATGACTCAAAAGCCTCTCTCATTTCAATGTTAATGGTCTCTTTATACAAATGTGCAATACCCTAATACACACAGAATAATGGGTTTTGGATCTTCTCTTCCAATATTCAGAGGGGTAGCTGTGTTAGTCTGGATATGCAAAAGCGACAAGGAGTCCTGTGGCACTTTACAGACTAACAGATGTACTGGAGCATAAGCATTCGTGGGCAAAGATCCACGGCATGCATCTGACGAAGTGGGTCTTTGCCCACGAAAGCTTATGCTCCAATACATCTGTTAGTCTATAAGGTGCCACAGGATTCCTTGTCACTCTTCCAATACTAAGGGCCAGATGTTAGAAAGGGCTCAGCATTCATCTAGGCTCCTAAACAAGGGCCAGATTTGCTTAGGTGCCAAACTGGGCGCTGATCACTGTCTAACATCTGGCGCAAAGGGCTTATTGGGTGCCTTAAAAGCACAGCGGAGGGCAGAGACGGCACACAAGATCCCAGAGACAGCTGCTTCTGGCACTGTGCCTTACCCAAGAACGCTGCTTTTAAAGGGGTTGCTGTCTTCATGCTAGGCAGCGGGAGTCCCTGGCCTGTTCCCCTCAGACAACGCTGCCTGACAGCTAGTAATTGTCTGAAAAAGCCCTTTCCCTAGAGGCAGCCTCCATTTTGAATCTCAGCAAAGAAAGGAATGCACCAAAACCCACAGGCTGGAAAGCATGTGACTGCATCTCAAAGGCAGGCCTGTTCCAGTGACTCCAAGACAGACAGGGATGCCAGCAATGGGGCCACCCAACCAGAGCAGTGACCTGCCATCTTACTGTCCTTCACCCACGACACAAAAGCCACAAACTGCCAGGAGAATCAGCAGCACCACACAACCCCGGAGCAACAGGTCCCCTGAAAAAGCCTCAGCTCTGCCAAGCCAGCCAGGTGCAGGAGAGAGGCAGGAGGGAGATGCAAACCAAAGGTGGGACCGGCGCGCTCTCAGCGACGTAGCGAGGAAGGCAACGTAGCTTATGTCTCTAGCAGTGGGCCCAAGCAAGGTAGGGTGACTTCGAGGTGCAGCTAAGCCTGGTTTGGGAGGGGAGGAATTCTCCCAACGAGAGATGGGGAGCCATCTCTGGATCAGCGCGGGACAGGGAAGAAGAACAAGGTGTACAGAGGTACACAGGCAGATTGGATATGAGGTCTGAGGGCAGCCCTGATTCCTGGCCGGTGGCCCAACTAGTCCAACCTTGCCCCAAGCCCAGGGGAGGCAGCGCAAGTATCAAAGGAAAAAGGAGACAGGCATTTTAAACTGATGACGTAATACGTCATTAAAGTCTGGACAGTAAGAAAACCAGTCCCTATTCTTAGTGGCGTCATTGGAACTGCACTATTCCAGAAGTGAAATGTAACCAAGGTGTCACCAAAGCCCAGTCTCTATATGCATGTGCATGGCATTGTCCATTCCACATCAATGGAGGGACATATGCAAGGTCTTCTCCCCGCAGAAGAAAGCCCTTAACCCATTTCTCGTAACAAGACTATCAAAGGGTCAGTGTACGCACCTGTGGCTCGGGAGGTAACATTCTAAAACAGGCATCATGAAAGAAATGCAAAGCACAGACTCTGGCTGTAGTTTGCAAATGAAACACAGAGGGATGAATCTAACAACTGTCTCACTCCAGAGACTCTAGACACACAAGTGATAGGTTTGGCTCTGGATCAGTCTCCTTTTCTGCTACTGATCTCATTTAAAAGAAACCTGAACGCAACCCGTATCTGGTCAGAACCTTGAGAATACAGGGCTGCTTAAAGGAAAACCTTGAACTAAGTTCAGTGGTGAAGACAAGCTGGATGCAAGCCAGAATCTGCTATGTTATTTGCTTAGACACCATTTATTATGGTTACATTTTATTATACAGTAGTAAAAAATTACAAGGCAACATCCGGTGTTATTTCCCACTGGGATAAATGATACAGATGGACTATTAAGTCTCAACATCAGAACCAGCATGCCAGACTACATTCCATTTGTGCCTTTATAATGTGTCAATAGCCTGACATTTATGCCTTTGATGGTAAAGCTATTTATATTATAGACGTTTGAATGGGTCATAAAATCCATGCAGCATGTTTAAAATCTAGAACCCTCACAATTCCTACCAACCTCATCCCCTCTTCCCCCCAAAAAAACCAGAGCACCTACCACACCACACATCCCAGGGCATCGTTACCCTGAGCTAGAATTACTACTTCCATTTCTTCATGCCTGCCCTACATTTGTTTTTTAATGCGGTATTTATTTAGCTATTTGGCTTTTCTCACACCCTGGACATCTCTCTGATTTAGATCTCAAGCTTTTCCAACATCTTTGAGCCCCGCTGTGTATTACCAAAGAATGAACCATGCAAATGAGCTGTCTTTAATTGATGGTTCTAATTTAACCTTCGTTAGCAATGACCAGTAATTGTACTCTGACAGCTGTTCAGTCACATGATGGACTGAGATCACTAATGTCAACTGCAAATGCTGAATTGCAACAAGGTTTCAGGGCCAGGCCCCTAAAAGTGTTTAGGCACCTCTCTGCTATTGATTTTATTAGGAATAAGGTGCCAAAATACCTTTGAGGTGATGGGCCTCAGTGCCTAATTCTGATTGGCCTCTTGGAAAAAAATCTCAATTTGGTTATGCAAAAATTCAAATCACAAACTGATATTACAACGATACTTCTCGGAAGAGCGAGCACGCAGGGCCCCGAAAGCAGAAGCGAAGTGTAGGATAGTCCAGAGGGCTGCCCCCTGGGTGTATGGACCAAAGAATCCACTCCTCTCAAGATGCCACCGCAGCACTTTTCACAGGCAAACCCACTTGAGTTATAACAGGCATCCAGATAGGCACTGTGGAGACGTTGAGAAGTGTGCGACCTGGGGGGGGGTCACCTGTTCTAGTTAACATTTCCTAGCTGGGGAAAGGAAAGATTATGACGTGCAAACTCAAGGGGATCAGGCAGGGACAGGGTCTCAAAGTAACTTTGAAATAAACAATTTTCTGATGCTCAGCGTTCCTTCCAAGCTGTGCACCTGGGCGGTCACTTGGAAGAGACTGAAAGGCTGCCCACTTGATTAGGTGAATGCCCACAGCTAGGTTTTTTGTTTCTACTGGTGGTGCACATCCGCACATGCCTTGGTGCACCCAAAAAATTATTCTGCACGTGGACAGAAAAGATTAGAGGGAGCATTGCTGCCAGTACGCCTCACCAAACCAGGTACAGTGAAATCACAGTAAGAAAGAAAAGTGGGTTTGTTCACAATGGCGCTCATCCTCAGGGCTAACATGTCAGCAAGATGGGGCCCAAATGTATCTCCTGTGTTGCCCCGTAACTCTCTTGCAATCCTGTTTCAGAGTCCAACCCATTGATGTCAGTAACAGTCTTTCCATTGATTTCAATAGGTATTTCATCAGGGCTAGAAGCACTGGTGTTCACTTAGAGTGCCGCCATGGTCCATTTCACCACAATGGCTCCAGTGGAGAAGATCAGAAAGTGGCTAACTACACTTGGTGAATGAGTCTCCACTGGGTGACAAGGTTGTACTATATAGAAAACTCATTTCTGATTTATATGTAGCGCCGATTCTCTACCTGGCATACATCTCAGAATAAGTCTGCCGTACCTTTTTATTATTAATGTGACACCAAGATCCTTAACTGAAATTTATGCGCTCTGAGCAGACGTCTGAAAATGTAGTTTATCATTAAAAATTAGCATCAAATGTGACTGAAATGTAAAATTATCTTGACCTTTAATTGCCCGTGTTCTCGCAGTCACAATTCTTCCTTCACGTGAGTGGCCGTCTCCTGTTCCATTTTTGTGACATTAGCACACTCGGCCAGTGCTGAGCCAGGCATGCATAAATACCCTATTGAAGGACAGATTTTTCTTTCGCAACAGACTGATGTAATCACATGTACTAAACAGATGTGCCCAAATCCGACTGTCAGCTAACAAAAGAAAAAAAGCTGTTGCATCTCAAAGCAATGTAGCCTGATCTGGATCTACCAGAAGGTCCATATTTTAATGTGTGTCATGACCAGCACCATTTTTTTTAAATGGGGGATACCCCAATCCTTGCAATGCAATTAAAAAATCATGCTATCCTGACAGGAGGGAGGGCAGTGTTCCCTGTAAGGTCAGCACTTGCATGGCCATCCAGGAAAGATTCAGGTGCCGCCTAACTGATTAGCAAAGCGCCCACAGCTGCCCACAACCAGCAACATGTGCTTCTAAGGGTGGTGCACATCCACACATGCCTCGATGTGCATAATAAATTTTATTCTGCACACAGATGGAAAAAATTAGAGGGAACATCGATGGCGAGTCACCAAGACAAGTGGAGAAGTAGGATCACTGAGAGCACATGCATCAGAAATCCTGCCCTACAGCACGTGCCTGAGGATTTTCAATTACACTTTAATGAAACTAACAATTTTCTATGTTTTTGGTGAAGATACCCTGAAAATCATAACCCACAAAAATGCTATAGTCCTGAATTTGAAAACTCTGGGAAAGATACCCATGTCTCCATTCATCTGTACAGAATGGGCACTCTGGAACCTCCAGATGACAAAGCAATGGTCAAATTCCCTGTTTACATGGTAGCTAGAAAGGGACTCAGGGCTCCAGAGTAGGGGGGGGAGGCACAAAGTCCCTGTGTCTTCACAGGGCCCCTGACATCCTGTTCTTCCATGGTGGGAGACCCCTGGCTTGATGGAATGAAAAGAAACCCTGTAAGGGAACTTTCAGAGTGTTCTCCTAACCATCATCGGCTCCCCGGGGGAGGGGGAGGGGGGTTGTGGGAGCAGGCAAGCCCACAAGCTTTTAAAGCTGTGTAAAAAACCATTCAAGCCATTGAAAAGTCATTTTAGTCGTAAAAATTCAACCAGAGGAAACTACTGGAAATGCTTCCCCTAGTGGGAGAAGAAAACTAATACATAGGAGGAATGAGCAGTGGTTTTATTCTGACCTATGAATTATAAAAGGACTCAGGCATACATTATATGCACATAAAGACATCTCTGGGTACAGGTGTCAGGAAAGTTACTTAAAGCAACCCACATCTGATCTCTTCTGTGATGTGGTATCATCAGATGCTTTTTTTATCTTCACCTTTATCCCAGTTACTGTTAAGATTATGATGTATGTTACTGCTTTATTTCTACCACTAGGTGATGAACTGCAGCACCACAAGATAAACCGCATTCAGTTTGCATATTTGACCTCTTCACTTGAACTCGGCCTGCTAATCCATCTCAGCTGGCACTCCTTCTAATATACCCCACCTCTCAGTAACTTTGAAACAGCTGCGGCTTCTTGATCTCTCCTTCTGCAACACAAATATTTTCTCCAGCGCCACAAGCGACAGCAGAGACGAAAATCCAAAGTCTAGGAACACAACTCCAAGCTAGGGAGCACCACGAAGGTCTGACACAGCGATTTATCCGAGGCTGCATCCCTTCCAGCTCCTCATACAACATTTGGACGTGACACAGCCCTTGTGCTTGATGAAGTGTTACACCTTAAACCTGCAAACAGGCTGACTTACAGGAGAATGACTGAAGCAACTGCCATGACTGCTGGTAGCTCCACAATGAAGTATCTCTAGCCACAAGGGAGCAAGCACTCTTAAAAGCGCTTGGCCAACCTTTTGGAATGCCTCACCAAAGTAGGCACCTAAATTCACAATGAGGCATCTACATAAAAGCTGCCTGATTTTCATAGCAACCAAATGCCCACAATTCCCATTAAAGCCAATGGCAACTAGCAGTGCTCAACACAATTAGCATCTCATACAGTCATCAACAAGGTCTCCTAGGTGCTAGGATAGTACAAATACATCATCACGTTATACATAATAATTTGATAACATGCCTCAGTGTGGATTTGGACATCTAAGGGTCAAAGTTTTGGCCTTGAACTGTATCATCCTATTGACGTGTGGAATCCCATATACCCTGGTCTACTGTGATTGGTATAAGCCACTAGGAAAATAGACAACTTATCAGTGTGGTATTAATGCACTTAGCTAAACACACTGAATATTCCAATAATCAGAGTGAAGCTGCTGCATCTTCTGGAGGAAGAAAAAATAAAGAGGTAAAATAGAAGAGTTGTGAAATCTAAAAAGCCACCAAGAAGCCAGGACAGTTCTCATTCCTGAGAAATTAACAACATATTCTAATTGCCACCTTTAGTGGTACACAGAAGGGGGGCATAAACTATTCCAGCTAATACACGTTTTCTGTGTATTTGACAAGATCATTGCTTCTAAACAACCCAAGGGTCTGCCTCGAAGTTTCTTTGCTTGGTTTCATCCTACATGTAAATCGAAAAAGAAACAAACAAATAAAAGTCTTGCTTGCAGTCCATCAGCATAAACAAAGCCTCTTGCAAATCTTTATCGTGCTTTTTCACACAAAGGACAACTGTTATAACAACTCACTTAAATACCCGCGACAGAATAGCTCTGCAGTAGGGAACTGCAGTTTTCATTAGATACATCTGACCAAGTAACAAAAATGCTGTTTTCCTTTTCTCTTTGCATTTCAAATATGATGGGTTCTCATTTCAAGCCAGTGGCTAACACTCATCTTCCATTGAATTTGCAGATACAGTTGCCACTTAAGGCAATTCAGGAAAGCACTGAAACACATGCTTAACTTTAAGCACATGCTTAAAACCTACTGAGTTCAGTGAGACGTAAGCTTATGCTCAAGTGCCATCCTGAATAGGGGCTTAGAACATGGCACAAAGTCCCCGTTAGCGAAGCTCTTAAGGACACATTTAACCTTGAGCATGTGAGCAGTCTCATCGCCTTCAGTAACACTAGTGATATGCGTAAAGTTAAGCACACCCTTCGCTAAACTGGGACCTAACGGTATTTTTCCAACAAAATGCTAGTTCCTTTAGTTGCGCACGTATAACTGGATTAACCAGTTAGATTTGCATTTGTTACAAAGCCTTTAATCTAATATTCATTTCATTATGTAATGTTATTAGTAGGCTGGCATACTTGTAAGAATACAAGCCTAAGCAAGTAAAAATACATGCTGGCTGCAGGTAATGATTTTGCTCCTCTTCATCCCCTTCTAAATGTAAATGCTAAATTATACACTTATTGGCATTCTATAAACACTCTGGATGGGCAGGGTGAAATAGCCTTTAGTTACAAATAATACCCACATTATACATGTAGCCAGCCGATCTCAGGGCACTTTAAATCGTTGGTGAATTTATCCTGGCAATATCCTTGTGAGGTAGGCAGAGCTAACACCCCCCTCTAACCGCTGGGGAACTGAGGCACAGAAAGGCCAAGCGAATTGTCTAAGGTAGTGGTTCTCAAAGTATGGTCCGTGACAGTCTTGCAGGAGGCCATTCTAGCTAAAGCATCTTTAAAGCCACCTGGAGTACAAAGATTGCCAGTATTGTCCATCACTAGTAATGTACAATACCACTCAACTTTGACCAACTGGATTCAAGCAAATCGCAGCCTATATTAACAGGAGTGTTATTAGCAAGACACGAGAAGTATTTCTTCTACTCTGCTCTGTACTGAATAGACTTCAGTTGCAGTACTGTGTCCAGTTCTGGGCACCACCATTTCAGGAACGATGTGGAGAAATTGGAGAAGGTCCAGAGAAGAGCAACAGAAATGATTTAAGGTCTAACCATGAGCTATGAAGGAAAACTGAAAGAACTGGGTTTGTTTAGTTCTCTTTTAGGAAAAAGAAGACAGAGGGGACATAACAGCTTTCTATTACCTAAAAGGTTGTTACAAAGAGGAAGAAAAAAGTATTCTCCCTTAACCTCTGAGGATAGGATAAGAAGCAATGGGCTTAAATTACAAAAAGGGAGGTTTAGGTTGGATAGTAGGAAAAACTTCCTCCCTGTCAGGGTGGCAAAACACTGGAATAAATTGCCTAGGGAGGTTGTGGAATCTCCATCCCTGGAGATATTTAAGAGCAGGTTAGACACACACCTGTCAGGGAGGTCCTTGGTCCTGCCATGAGGGCAAGGGACTGCACTTGATGACTCTTGAGGTCCCTTCCAGGTCTATGGTTCTCTTTCCATGTTCATGCCAAGTGACTTTGCTAAGCATTCAAAAACGTAGTATTGAGCTAAGTTATGACAGTGCATGGAGTGGTCAGATCTATCTCTACTTATATACATTTAAAAACATGGCATGGTTATAGTTACTCTCAATAGCAAAATGGGACATTCAATTTACATTAGAGGGCTTAAAATTGGGCTGCATTGAAATGAAAACCCAGCCCTTAAGGTCCCGAAGTTTCCTGTTTAAACACATCACACTTGCGCAGCCCCCAACACAACTGCATTTCAACTCCACCATTAGAACACATGCTAATGAAACACAAGCCAAATTCTGATCTCAGTTACACCGGTGTAAGTTTGTACAGGAGCCACTTTGAAAGCACATTGGTCCCTGGAAGCCCATTTTAATTACAAAACTTTAGCACTCCCCACAGTCTACTGTAAAAAGTCTACCGCTGCCCTGCCCGCAATCAACCATGCTAGGACCCTCCCATGCATCCCCATAGGTCGTCTCTTCTGCCATCACCACCGCGACAATATTCCTCCCCTGGAACCAGCATGCAGGGAATGGCAAAAAAACTGAGCTGCAGTAATCAACAAAACATGAAATGAAGTTGCATGGAAGACACATTTTTGCTGAGCCATATCAGAGAAATAAATTATAAAGAAATGTAACTGCTACCTATTAAGAGACAGATTTATAGGATAGCTAAAGCTTTCACAGTTTATGAAACAATGTCCAATAAAACGGCACGGCGATGATTTAGGATGGTATTTAAATTCATTGTTACATATATTTTATATTTCAGACTGGTCTTCTCTGCTTGGTCACACATCATCTTTGCCAGATATACACATTCGCTTTTGCATATTTAACAAGCTTATCAACTTCCAGTGGAAAAGACAATTTAAGAGATCTCTTCTCTGAAGGTTTGCTCTTAAATAGACCAGATGACTCATCTCCTCTGTTTCAATATATGCTTGAAATGGAAAAGGTGAAAACCATTAAGAACTGATATTCAGCGCTGCACTGCACTGCCTGGAGAGAACGCACTGAGACTGCAGCCCGGGATGGGGTGGGAGCCACAGGTTGTTCCAAGCCACATTTCCACTCTTCCAGTTCCTAGCTACCCCAGAAGCTGGAAAGGCTCCCATATAATTTAGGATGCCCTGCGAGAGCTGGCGTAAGTTACAACAAGCAGGGCTGGGTTATCACTCAACAGCAGAACAACCTAAAACATCCCTAGCCCTACCACGCCTGACACCTTTCTTCCTGCCCCCCCCTACAACGTTAACACCCTACAGGGCTTTTACAAGCCATGTACACGGACAGGAGCAGGGATCACAGCTGTAGAGGAACGAAGCCCTGCTTGCTTAGCTTCTCAGTACTGGATGCTCAGAAAGGCCCTGGGCTCACAACCCTGGCTCAGATGAGCAGGCTACACACAGTGAGAGCAAGCCGGCTACCTGTCTAATAAGGCACCATCCCATGAGCGTTGCAGCGCCAGGGCCAAAGATGTTCCAGGAGAAAGGAAAATGGAGGCACTTTGACACAGACCCCAACAGACATGAAAGCACCAGGAAAGTGGTCAATAAAGGCCAGATTCTGCCTGTCTACCCTGCAATAGTGCCCTGTTCAGCACATCATCCCATTGACACCATGCCTATCCGAGACGCTGATTTCTGGGAGGAAAAAAGACCCGAACAAACAGAGAAGCTCAGTGATTCTCAACCTGCAGCCAGTGAACACCCAGCCGCACGGCCATCCCGGTTGTGTATTTATTGTGTGGGTGGGGCCCAACGAACCCAGAAAACAGCATACGTGGTTTGAGAACCACTGGGTTAGGTTAACAGAGCCTAAGGCCAGAAAGACCTGTTACACACACAGTCTGATGTGCTGTATACCACCAGCGCACAGACCCAGCTCCTGGGTGATCAGAGGTCACCAGCTCCAGCACAAGTAGCCTCACATTCAGGAAGGCAGAGGACACCTGCCTGCTCCGACCACTGTCCCTAGCTGTCCTGCAGACGTGCACATGGCAGGGTGACAAGCGGCGTGGCCCCAGCAGCGGAAACTAGGGATGTTAAATATCGGTTAATTGAATAGTCGTGTAACCTCCTGAATTCTTATTGGTTAGTCGACTATTCTAGAGTTCCCAAGGGCGGGGCCAGCAGCCAGTGCACTCCAGTCTCCCTCCTGAGGAGCCCCCTGGCACTCCGCACTGCTGTGTCTCTATCAGAGCAGTACCACAGGGTACCAAGGAGATGCTGGTCCATGAGGGGAGCCAGTTTCAAACCAACTCCCCTTGCAGACTGGCTGCCTGTTGCCCTGTGCTACTGCCTCTGATAAAGCAGCAGCAGTGTGGGATGGCAGCAGCCCCTGTCCGGGTGGGGGGGACGTCTGAGCTCCCTTATCCAGCGTGAGCTGAAACTGAGCCGGGCTGCCTGCCCACCTGGCTCCTAGTACACTTTACAGGTAGAGCTGCAGCGGGGGTAGGTCCCGGACCCAGCGTGAGCCAGCACTGAGCCAGGCTGCTGGCCAGCCTGCTAAAAAATGTACTTGGGGGAGGGAGGAGTGATTCATGGAGTCTATAGCATTAACCTATACGCTTTTGCTTATCAGTTAATTGACTACACTATCACATCCCTAACAGAAACAACAAGATCCACAACACAGAGCTGTGATCCAACTGTGATAAATATCACAACTGGTCAAAAATGCCAACTGTGCCTTGCTGGGAAACATTTTTTAATTTCCTCCCTAAGTTTTCTATGATCTTTTTAAGTGAAAACCCAGTAAAAATTGCATCCAAAATATAAAAGGTTTGCTCTCAGTGTAAAGCCTTTTTTGCCAAAAAGAAAACGTCTCAAACAAAAGGTATTTCCACTAGCTCTACCAAATAGGAATGTAACACTTCACATCTGTGTTGTGCTCTTTATCTTCGAATGCATAAATATAACGAATGAACTACCTGTGATGCTACATACATGGGAACTCGGACACTCTCGAGCTCCTGGCAATCTAGATCATCAGGATTTGCTTATTCTTTTTGATTAATTATCACCATCACCACCACCAGCCACCTTCTCCTCCAGGCCTGATGTTTCAACACGAGTTGTGACCTCAACAGTTCAGCCAGGTACCTAACCAGTATCTGAGGTCTGGAAGCCTGAGACTTTTCCAGGCTGGAGAGAGCCCAGGTACCCTGCTAAACTCTGCTTTAGAAGGGTCAACTCCATGCAAAATCCCATGAGTGAGTCATCCAGCAGGCAGGATGTGCTGAATGCAGCTCGCAAAGCAATATTGTAACCAACTAACTAAAAGACGGAAAAGTCAAGGAGAAAAAGTCTTTCAAATAAGGCTTTCTGGATCCATTTTAACACTGTCCAATTTCCTGAGCATCAGGGAACTTCTAATATCCATTCCCCACCGTTACACTGTGGATAGCCCCTGAGAAGAGAGCTGGAGCAGGCTTGTCTTTGCTGGGGGCTATCACCGCATAGCCAGTGGACTGTACAGCCTCAAAACGCACCAGTCAAAAGGGAAAGAGCTCTGGTGCCCGCCCAGGTGAGCTGACAGCTGAGGAACCAGGAGCCTAGAGCACCTGCCCTTGCTAGACCAGAGAGGATGTATATACAGAGGCATCCCTGCAGCCTCCTGCACCTTCAGCACACCGCGTTAGTTGCAGGGGTTTGCAGGAGAGGCCTGTGTCAGCTCTGTGCCCATAGGAAGCTGTCTGGTACCAGGTGCATCCCTAGCAGTGGTTGCACTCCCTTTGCATTGCCGGAGCTGTGCCTCAGAAGCCCCTAGACCAGTGTGGCCTAAGCTCAATTGCCCGGCTGCCCAGGCCCCTTGGGGGCGGGGTGGGGATAAAAGGCACTTTCCCCACTAGGCAGGGCAGACATCTGCTTTGGAACCACCCCCGCACACACCCGCCTCGCCCCGCTTGTAACAGGCTCACGCCGCCGCACGGCTCCTCTGGGGCATAGCGCGCCGCCCTCAGACACCCCTCCCCGCCCTCCCCCAGCCTGCGCCTCCAGCTCACCCTCCAGGGCTCGGGGCAGTCGTGGGCTCTGCGGCTCGGCTTTCCCTCTTCGTCGCTTGTCAGCTGGCTACAGTCCTCCCTTCCAGGCTGGGTCGCTGGACAAACTGCCCTTCAGCCCTTTTCAGGAGGCAGTGCTGCTTGTCCAGTGGCTGGTGGGGGAACCCAGGCCGTCCCTCTGCTCTGGCTCCCGCCTCAGGGACGCTGCGCTCCACAGCCATGTTCCATTGCCTCCCCCTGCCCTCTGACTGACCCCTCGAGGATTGCCATCTGCCCCGGCCCCTCCTCTCCCTGGGGCTGCTTCCCCCCCGTCGGGTTCCTGCCAGGCCCTGTAATCTCCACCAGCCCTCCCTGCTGTCAGGGAGGCACTGCAGAGCCTTTGCCCCTGCAGCCCTCCTGGCTCTAGAGAAGCCCTGCCTGCTCCTGCCCAGGTGAGCGTCAGCCTTCGTTAAGTCCTGTGAGCCCTGGCTCCCCTCCAGGTGCAGCTCATCTAGCCCCCCTCAGGAACGGACGGCTGGCTCACTGCTTATGTAATGCGATAGCCTGGTCTGCCGGGGGCCACCTCTCTGCTAAACCCCGCACTCTGCAAGAGGGGACACTGGCCGTTTGTTCCTCTCTCTCGCTGCTTTACAGCGCTGAAGCCAGCATAAGCGCACACTCACCCTGGCAGCGGCATGCACGTCAGCCATCCGACCGTGGCTTACCTCAGACCTGCAGCCCACCTAACCAAGGGTGACCCCAACCCTCCTCTTTGGGAAACCAGGATGCTCAACCTACGTCTCCTGCACTCACCACTGGAGCCGCCTTCCTCTCAGACTGCTGCCAGAAATTCCCCCCGTCTCTATTGGGGAGTTTTGCCAGATTATGGGCTATGAACTTTGCCTGAGTGACCAGATTAGCTTGTTCCTCCACCTTGCACAATACGGTTGGGGGAAATGCAGGGTCACAATTGACCCCCCAGGCACCCACATCACAGTGCCACCCAAGAACAATTCAGGAAGTCTATCTGCTGGGACAATCAGCTGTTGGAGCCGCACCCTTCCCAAGTATGCCGTAAGGAAAAGGACCAGGCTGCTTCTCAATCCTTAGCTTAACGGGGCCATAAAAAAAAGAAAAGAAAAGAAAAGGGGAACATCACGCCCCCGAAAAAGGAATTTGAAAAAATTATCCTGGGGTGTTTATTTTCCACTTCTCTGTCTCCCTTTTCCTGTGCCGACTGTGGAAGACCCTGGTGTTCCATCTTCACGAATGACAGCTAAGTGACTACACAGCATGCAGCTGTCATGAAAGCCAGCAGATCATTTTACAAAGATCAAATAGCGCCACAAAGGTGCCTGGCTTGTTTACCAGAGAGCAAGAAATGAGCAAAGAAGTGCAGAGCACCTTAGCTCTGTGATGTGATCACAAGTTAAGGAACTTGTAAATAGTTTATTTAAATTTTGTAGTGGCTGCATATATAAATAGTTCACCTGGCATCCCATTTCCTTAGGACCTGGATACATAATGTATGCTTAAAGGGGCATGGCCATCCTGAAACCTATTCTAATTTATAAGAAAATAAAAATTGAGTTACAGATAGCTTCAGGTGCTCCATCCCCCAGTTTTGTCATTTTACTGTCATTTTCCTAGTTCTAAAAGTGCCCCACCCCGGTTCCTGTGTGAAAAAACACACATAAAAACAAAGGTGGAAACTAACTAACTAGAAAGGCCAATCAGGGAAACTGAGTCTTTGTCAAGTGCCACAAGACCATGAAGACAGTGAAAAAAACCCAGCCTTTTTCCTCTTTCCGTCAGTCATTGAGGTGTTACGTGTAACAGCAGGGGAAAGAAGTTAGGACGGTGAATGATTTTCAAGTTGATGGTGTTCTGTCGAACGCCTACAAAGCCTCTTTCCAACAGGTGATTTGGTAAGGTGGAGGGCATGGCTAACAGAACAGCAGTGAGGGATTCTCTTTGTTACGTTTTCCTGAATTATTGACAAAGGTGTAAAATGCCTAAAGGTTTCCACCAAATTCATTCGCCATCTCTCTGTATTTAAGGCCAGAACATGAAACTTTTTTTTTTTTTTATTTGGCACCTCTGTACTCTGACAGCATGGCAATGACTTGTACCGCCTAAGGCAGGGATATGCTTAGCATGCGATGAAAAAATAAACTCCAACTTATCCTCTCCTAGCTAACCAACCATTTCATAGAGTAGATCTCGCTCTCTTGCTCTTAATGAAAAGAACACCAGATAGGGGCTGAGATTAGCGTGGTCCATCCTGTTCTAGTGTGGAAGGAATATCCAGAGACTAATGAAACAATAATAGGAATGACGCTAGATACTTGTAGTGCAGCTTTTGGCCAAGGATTCCCTACAGTGCTTTAGAGATTATAAAATCATTTTGCCCAACTGTGAGAAGCAGCCACCTCAGCATGCAGGCCCTAATTCAACGTGGCACAGAAACAGATCATTGACAGTAGGTAGGTTTAACTATTTTGCTGGCTCAAAGTTTGAACAGCGACATTACACAACAGTACTGAATGGGACGCGAATTAGAATGCCACAGTGAGTCAGAACGGTAGAGAAAGCTGACAAAGGAGAAAGTAGAATTTGGTGGGGGGAATTGGGACTAAATTAGTCCCTCTGCCATAAAGTGCTCTGGGGTCTGAATGTGAGAGTCGATGCATATAAGAGATGGATTCATACACATATGCACCCATACAATACTTAGGCAACAGAGTTAAGATAGCTCAAGAAGGGAAGTTTTCAAAAGCACCCAATGAAACCCAGACAACTTGTGGCACTAAATCTCTAGGGCCCTTTTGAAAATCTCCATCCAACATGTAGAAAGTCACCAGTCAATCCTGTGTTTATATGCAGCCCCGCATGAACTCTCTCTCTTGCCACTGCAGTGTCAATACAAAGCACGCACAGACCAGTGCTCTCTGTGAGGTGTGTGCTTATGCCGCTGCTCAGGAGAGATTCAAATGCTGCCCCGCTGATTAGCAGAGTGCCCACAGCAAGCTTTTGTTTCTATCAGTGGTGCACATTCACCTAGGCTTCAGAGCACATAAAAATTTATTCTGCACATAGATGGAAATATTAGAGGGATCATTGCCACAGATGCCTCAGTTTCCCTCAACAACTTCCATTGCGTTCTAGTGTTTACCCACCCACATGCGCACCAATACGGGCTGACATTCACAAAGGTGAAGCCCTAATCCCAATGCATTATGGCCCTGCTGTTTGTACACGAGTATTGCACCGGAGCTACAATTGTGCATTTGGGGCCTTACCCAAAGTCCACGGAGGCCAATGAGAAGCCGGCCACTGACTTGAATGGACTCTGAATTGGGCTTCTGAATGTGGCTCGAGAGGAACAGGATGGTGTTGTGGATCCTCTGTGGTGGAGGAGCTGGCTGGACTGTCCTCCCTTTCCAGTCACTTGCTGGTAACATGGGTTAGGGCATGCTAGGGGGGCACATGGAGCAAGATAAAGTTGAACCCAAAGTGGCTGCAGGAACCAAGCTTGCAGCTCTACTTGGAAAGGAACTCACCAGCCTGGTGACTGACCTTTCTGTGGCTGCTACAGAGGCGTCTTCAGGCTGTTTTGTCGAAGAGCGTCCTGTCCCAAATGGGGGCATGAGTGTTGTTGAGGAGACAGAGGTAGGGCTAGAAAGAGCCGGGCGAGGGTGGTAGCAAGGAACCAAGGGGAATACAAGGGGCAGGCTCTCCTTCTCAGGGAAGAGACCCCAGCATCACTGGACTCATGAGCAGACACTCTTCATCTCCTGGCAGGTGTGGCGATCAGGAAGCAACTCAAACCCAGCATAGGTGCTTACCTGGCCCCACTACAGCAGGACCTGAGCACGACGCCACTTTTAACATGTTCTCCTCCTAACCCCCTACGGAGGCACTGAAGTGCTTTTACCGCATTGCACAAACAGGGAGCAAAGATGCTGTGGCCCACATCCCCAACGCTGTGTAGGTCCTAATGCCCACTGATTTCAGATCCCATCATTTGGAGTCAATGAGCCTAAATAGCTTTGTGCGTCTGGGCCAAAGCAACCGGCTTCAGGTCCGACAGGAAGCACACAGCCAAACAGGGAACACAACTCTAGTTCCTAGAGTCCCAAGCTAGTCACCTAACCATGGACTATTCTTCCTCTCTTATAGTAAGATGCTATCTCCTGGATAGATTGCTCTGCGCAGAAACACCAAAAGAAATCCCTAGACCTATCAGCAAAGTCCAGTTCTAATGGGAAAAATTGTCTGTGTGCAGGAGAGGTTTGGGGATTGCTATAAGGATACAAAATGAATCAGACTCTTGGGGAACATTTTTAAAAATGGATATTTCAAGGTTTTCTCTGTGAAAGCCAGTAAATAGTCTAACAATCACACACTGCAGAAAATCCAATTGTACCCTGAAGAGTTACTAGGCTAAATTTGGAGGCTAAACTCAATCACTACAGCATGAAATAGAGAGACGTCCATTGGTTGCCTTCTTCATCAGTCAAGTTGTCTTATAAGCCATCTCTGCTTCTGTCCCTTATATAGTTTGCAACTGTTCCCTGCAGCCAAAAGGGGAAGGGACGTGCCAGTCCAAAATGTACATCCTTCGACATTTTGGCATGGAGATTTATAAGGAAATGGTGGAACATAAAATCTTTGCTGAATGATACCTTCCATCCTGAGTAACCAGCCTGGGAAATAAATAAAGCATGAAGTGGAACCATTTTAAAAATTCATGTGAGTCTTCGTTACTGGAATAAACTTAACCAGTAGTGACAAAGCTCTGCCTAATTCCAGACAAAAAAGGAGTGGAAATATCTCCTCAGAAAACTAAAGGGGGCTGTTGTGCTTTAAAAACACCATTTTTCAGATTCTTCCCTATGAGCCTAAAAGCACAAGTCAAGCAAGCGCCCGGGATCGAATGACTGTGCTCAACCGGCACTAGCTATCTAATGGGTCCTTTCAAACCGTTTCGTCCAACACCACAAAGAAATTAACCTCTTAGAAAATGAGGTCTGCCATTCATTTCTGAGAAGTTCAAGGAGTTAAATAGGGCTCAAATACGGGAACAGAGAGGACAGATGTCAGACCCTGCTCAGCTTTGAAGCCTACCGTGTATGTATTACAACACAAACTCAGGACAATCCCTTTCAGATGTAAGCAAAAGGTACCAGGGATTTAATATAGGCCAGAAAGAGTTGTAAGTGAAAGTCGAATGCAGCCGGAAGAAAAGAATCCCATTCCTATTCATGCAGGAAAGGAGACCTTGATCCCGAACCTGAAATTAGGGGCTCTTCATTCACTTAAATTGCAGGATCCAAGCTCCCCTTTTTAGCGTAGTAAAACCAAGGGGATGGCACAGATCACTGCTATAGAAACTTTTCAATTGCCTGCTACAACTGCAATATGTCTGAATTTCACCATTATGTGCTAAGAAGAAGGTTCGCTAAGGATGCTGCTCAGTGTTCCGGCCCTTCCACTGGACTTGTCAAGTGAAATAATAGTGGTTGAAGAGTACAGTCCACAAATACTAGTGTGCTAAATTTTACAGCACAATGAGAATCCCCAGTGATTCTAGACCACACACACACACAACTTCACTGTCACACTATTTTACCATAGATGTGTATTTAGCCCATGAAAAAATATTCTGCTGAATGCACTTCTAACTTTTAAAGTGATCATTGTTGGGGAATAATTCTAGCCCATTCTGGTGACTAATAAAGATTCCTCTTCAAAAAAGAATTTTCTGAATTGACACATTTGCTTTAAAATGGGTCAAGTCACTTAGCTAATATATTTTGTAAGTCTGGATGTGGGTTTTTAAGTACACACCTGTAAGAACAAAACAAAGTCAGAAAACATAATTAAGGCTGAGCTCCAGTAAGACTAAATACAGATCTGAGAATAAGCACTCAAGGTTTTGATTCAGTCCCTCAAGCAATGATGTGAACAACTTCACAAAAATTTCAGCAGCAATTCTTGATTCTAGTATAGCACCTTGAACACCTCAAAGGCTTTTGTATGAGAGGTTTATTCTCTTCAGCCTGCCTCACCGGAACTCTGCTGCACCACTAAATTGATTAAATGAAAATATAAAAAGCTTCAGCAGGTAATAAGATTATGCAGATTGGGATACCCAGAACTGGCACTAAAAGAAAACTGTGAAAGGTTGGTTGTCTGACCACTCTACATACCACCTATTAATTGCTGCACTAGCCCAGGAGTGCCTGAGACCCACGTTTGCCACTAATATGGTAGCTTTTTAGGCACCAAGACGTTACAGTTAGACCATTCAAGGCATTATCATTACCCCTGTTTTAGAAGATGGGGATACGAGACAATGAGTTTCTGACCTATATTTTCCAAAGGGACTAGAGATTTTGTCTCTGCTTGTCCAATGAGACACATCTAGAAGTGGCCTCATTTTTGGAAGGTGTTGAAAAGCAACCCTCTCAAAAACAAGGCCTTTGGAGAAGCTTCCAATTGGGCACCCATAAACTGAAGCACCCAATGTCAATAGTCATCTCTGAAAACGTGGGCCTGACTTGCCCAAGGTCATGAACAAAACCTTTAACAGAGCCAGGAAATGAAAACCCATCTCCTCTATCCCAACTTAGCCATAAGACCGCCCTTCTGCTCTGAATCCAAAGTGAGTGATATTAAACCAATGGTTTTCATGTAAAGACATTTTATGTACCCTTCTAGAAAGAAATATTCTGTGCCTAGCTTACCTGAATTTGGTTGGTGGGTGAAAACACTAAGTCGGTGTGGATCCCTGTGCCAACACGGCAGGATATATAAGGTGGCAAAAGGATGCAAAAGTCAACAGCATGGTAAATCAGCTGGAAACAGGCTCTCTCATGGAACCGAGTCGGAAGGCTTGTATGCGTAAGTAGACAAACTCCTAGTGCGCCTCTTCTTACATGCTCAGCTACTGTGAGGGGGGTGTTCACATTCACTTAACGGGACCACATTTCTGCACCCACGTAGCACATTACACTTCAATGGAACCGAGCACTGGGAAGAGGTTACCCCTTGCATTTTCTCTGGAAGTTTCCATAAAAGTTAGCTAAGTTCTACAGTTCTTCTGAGCATCATTTACCTCAAACATGATGTCCAACTGGCATTTTTATAGCCATGTGTCAAGTTTGCCGGGCAATATTTTAGGGTATTTTGTTCAGCCAAATGGATTTTTTAACCAAGGCTGCAAAGATGCGGCTAGTTTCCTAGGGTCACAGTGGAGGGAATAAATCCTGTCATTTTACATCTTTGGCCATCAGAATATTTATCACACCGATTAAGAGCTCCCCCATTCATGCTATACATGTGTTAGTCTAGGGCCTACACATATGTAGATGCCAGCACCCAACCCTGGCATCTTTCATAAGGCCATAAATTCTATGCCCGCCACATCACGGCTCACAGCACTCCTGCTGCTCCCCGAGACACCCACATCACCACACTACTTCTGAATTTCAAAGCCTGAGAGGAGCCAGCTCCGGGCGTGGCCCACGGTGTAGCGGGCCCCACTGGGCTAGAACAGCCCCCCGTCCACGGTGCGCCACAGGCAGGGACTGCTCCTCAGTGCTGCTTAACTCGTTTCTGGTAAGCATCACCGGGTAAGGTAACTGGGTAACCAGTTCCCAGGTTAACCGCTCACATCCCTACCGTAAAACTTACATCTATTCCATAATACAGGATCCGCCCCTCTGCCCGGGCTGCGCGCTTTACATGGGGATCAGATGCTCTTGGGCTGGGGAATGGAGGGATTTCGCTTGTGTTTTGCACTGTCCAAAGACTGAAAACTGTTGCTAGTCATCCCTGCTGCCATGGGGGTAGCTGAGGGCTAATATGTATTTATTAAAGGCCAGTCTGTTAGGAACCTATGTAACAGTTCCACGCGGGAACAGAGAGAGAGAGAAACACACACGCACGCACCCCTACTTTCTCTGGGCCATAGGTAGGGGTAAGGTATAGGTGATGCCTTGGCTTTAGCTCCCATTGCTCAAAGGGAGAGTCCAAGGAACCTGATACAGAGCAGTTGTGATACAGAGCAGCCTGGACCATCTTAAAATGATCTCAACCCGGCTTCGCCTGGGTCATTAATGTCCAGATAGGAGCAAACGTGGTTGACCAAGTTTGATACCAATACAAAAGAGGGTTCAAGCCGGTTTAACTCTGTTGGTTCTGAAAGTGATTTTACATTAAAAAGGTACAACTTCTGCATCTAAATATGGCCTTAAAGGAACGGTCTTGCCCTAAAGAGCTAACACTCCTCTGTGGACTTAGCAACATGTGAAATGGACTGTCTTAAAAATTAAAATAAAATGTGCATACAGAAACCCTCCAGCGCGTGCTGCAATTCACTTGAACCAAGACCGGAGAAAAGAGCATGTGTACTAGAGCAGTAACAAGGAGGAGACCGGTGGCACCTTAAGCACAAAACATTTATTAGGGCATAAACTTTTGTGACCTACAACTCCTTTCTTAGGCCCTAATGAACGTGTTAGTCTTTTAGGTGCCACCAGACTCCTTGTTGTTTTTGCTGAACCAGACTAACACGGCTCCCTCTCTGAAACCTCCTAGAGCAGTGTGACTCAAATGCTCGGGGCACAGGAGGGAGCTAACACGTGTGCCTTCTGATCTATCCAGTCACGGGGATGGGGGGAAAAAAAAGCACCAGCCCTCCATCTCAGCTCCACTTAGCCCCTCGTGCAAAGCACAGATAATTCCTGATGTCAAACGTCCAAGTGTCTGAATTTCAGAGCCCCTGATAGCCCTTTGAACCAGGCCAACTTTAGCAGAGGCCATAAGCAGGCTTCCCCGATGAGTTTCATTCACAGAGAGGGACTAATGATGGAGCGGGTCAAATCACTGCACAGTATTGACTGACGATCAATTTTCAGCTTGCGGTACTGTGGAGAACATCTCGCACACAGCGAGGCCGAGGTGGGCGCAGGAGTCAATAGCGTACCCAACCATGTCAAACAAAAGCCTGCACAGAAAGAGGCCGCTATTTTTTCTTAATCCCAGAACACATTTTTTAAAGTTGGGTTCTATAATGAAAATATCCCCAGCCTGTTAAAGCATGCACTCACTCATCATTTTTGCTGCATCATGCCAGCGATCAAACTGACGTTCCATTTCCCTGCTCTCACTATGTGTTTAAGGCAAAGAGCTTGCTATTAAAGAGAGAGTTTGCAGGAATTGCTGATTCTGTGCTCCCATCTTGCAAGAACAAATATTCTCTGATTAAAGTAATTATTATTGCTCCTTATACAGAAGATTTCTCGCCCCTTCCCGCCCCCTCACCCCAAGAACTTCACAGCTTCCAACTCTCACAACACAATAAGAGCCCACGTTGGAGCGACCTTTGTAAAAGGAAAATGACAAGCGATGGCATGTTCTTTGTTGACCGGCCACTAGAGGTTTATTTACTTCTAGCCATTCCGGGGCTTTGGAGGAAACAGCATTATGATAATGGAGTAAAAGAGCAGTTCTCGGACTGCGGGTCGGGACCCCAAAGTGAGTCACGATCCCATTCCAATGGAGCCTCCAGGGGCGACGTGGACTTGCTGGGGCCTGAGGCAGAAGTCCAAGGGCTTCAGCCCTGAGTGTCGCAACTCAGGTTCCAGCCCCTGCCCAGAACTAAAGCCCCCCACCCAGGGTGGAGGGGCTTGGAGGGCTCAGGCTTCGGTCACCCGTCCTGGGGTGGAGTCGTAATTTTGTTGTCAGAATGGGGGTCGTGTACAATGAAGGTGGGACCCCCTGGAATAAAACCCATTTTGAGTAGGGTCAGAGTCTGGCATCTCTCAAAATAATGCTCAGGTAAACGAAAGACAAATTGCTACATCCAGTTGTCGGACAAGGGCACCTAATACAAGGCTCTTGGCTCCAGTCCCGCGTGCTGCCCTCTGCTAGAAGCACCCCTGCCTGCAGGAGAAGCGGAGAGAAGAGAACGTGACTTGAGAACAAGGACATGCTCCCTTGTCCCCCCTGGACACCATGGCAAGGTAGGTTCTGGGACGGTAGATAAGAGAGTCACAGGTGGAACTGCCTCTCTGCCTGGCCTGCTTCTCTCCAGTCTAGCACAATTCCGATCAGAAACCCAGCCAGGAACCAGTGCCACTTGGACCAGCGGCGACCCTCCACACGACTGCCAACGCCCCTCGATCTGCCCAGGAGGGAGGTGTTGATCGGCACATTGCTCTACAGGACGAGGGATGCCGTGTGTGGAGACCAGGTGCTCGTGTCCTGCTACTCATGGATGGCCCTCTTCAGATGTCCTCTGTTCGGCTGAGAGCTACGGGAGAGTTGAGCACCCAAGTTTGGGAAGCTGGTGCAGATTTGGAGTCACCCGCCCAAAAGCCAAAGTTTTTGCACTGACACACACTCCAAGCACTGTGTAAACTACACAGCCCAGTTTTAACATGTGCACAGGACCCTGTTGTTACCAGAGCAGTGTCTATTGAGCACAGTGAGGAAAGCAGAGGGACAGCAAGGTGAAACCAATCAGCCCTTTCCCCTGGTACCGAATAAGAGCCGCCGCACAAACTACAGCTCTTGCATGGCAAAGCACTCATTTGGAGACCTACAGAACTGCTACCTTCTCTGGCTGCTGAGGACGAGTTTTCAAATGCGTCTCCCCGTGGTTTTGTGCCAAAGCCATGCAAGTGCTGGTTTAGCGTCTCGCATCGTCTAAAAACTCTGGATGCGGGAGGGGGTCCGTTTTCAACAGGGTGTGGGGAGTTAGCCAAGAAATTCCCATTAAGCCCAAGAAGAGTTGCATGGCTCAATCGCAACACACACACTGTGCTGAAAATGTACGCCCAGGGACTAAGTGAACCCTCTAAAAGCGGGGAAATACGAGAAAAGTTATTCCAATTCTCATCTCATGCCCAATGGGTCTAAATATTACCGTATATACTGTATTGGGGGCCTCTTGCTCAGAGACTCCCTACGATGCCTGCACCGAGCGTGGAACTAGTTCCAACTGCTGGCACTATGTTACCGGAGAGGCTCTTAGCACAGCGGCTGGACTTGTGAGCCAGTGGCCTGCAGCTTTCTTGAGAGGGGCTGTCACTGAATGCCAGTGCCAGTGGGGAAGTAGATGAGGCAGCGTCTCTCTTGAGCAAAAGCACTTCCCCCACCAGCCCGGGCCAGCAGAGGTGGTGGGATCAGAGCCAGCACGCTGCCTCGAAGGGCAATCTGCCACTTGCCCAGCTCTGCCCAGCTTGGGGCTTGGGAACAGGTGTCGGGCAGTCCCCCTTGCTGGGTGGAACCGCCCAGCACCAAGTGAGACTCATAGACTTTAAGGTCAGAAGGGACCATTATGATCATCTAGTCTGACCCCCTGCACAAGGCAGGCCACAGAATCTCACCCACCCACTCCTGGAATAATCCTCTCACCTAGATCTCAGATATTGAAGACCTCAAATGATAGTTTAAAGACCCCAAGATGCAGAGGATCCTCCAGCAAGTGATCCGTGCCCCATGCTACAGAGGAAGGCGAAAAACCTCCAGGGCCTCAGCAGAGACGAGGAATGGGAACTCATTAGAGGTGGCTAGGGATGGAGCAGGCCTAGAAGCACAGAACACTAGACCTGGAAGGGACCTCGAGAGGCCACAGCCCCACCCACTGTCAGATCCGGCCAGGCGCTACCCTGCCACATTGAGAACAACACGGTCCTGAGAGCTGGGCTGTCTTCTATGTCACAGTGCAAGTGCCCCCGGCCGCCGCAATGGGGCAAGAGCAGAGCCGGATTCTGCCCCCAAGCAAGTGAATGGCAGTATGGGCACGGGGGGACACCCGATACTTGAGTCAGATGCCAAGCCAATGGCTGCTCCCTGCGCCCCAGGGCAGTGGGCCGGCCCATCTCACCAGGAATAGGGCAGCCAGCTCCACCCGAAATGACCCCAGAGCCCGCCACCGGCCAGGCTTTCAGCAGCCAACTAATGCACTAAGGCAGGCAGGTGTCGGCACCACCACAGGTACAGGAAGTGCATCCTTTACTGTTTTATTTCGCAGTGCAACCGCAGCCCCCCGGTGGTCCAGGGAGCCAGCCAGCCACCCGGCGGCTGCCCGTCAGCGCCCTCCGCTGAAGCCCACGGGACAACGGCGGTTTAGTTGCAGGTGGGGCTCGCAGGGACTCTGCTTCGTACCACTCCTGTAGGCGCACGCTTGGTTTAAGCCTCCAGCTGGCAAAGCCGCCTGGCCCCCGGGCCTCCTGCAGGGATGCGAACCCACTCACCAAGTACTCTTTACGCAGTTCCCTCTCTCACACCGCACCTGTGCTCCGCCCCGGTACACAAGCTGAGGTGCTTGCTAAAGCCTTGCTGAGAGACGGGCCTTTCAGACCCGCCCTCCGGGCTCAGGGTTTTATCTCCAGAGGCCCCAGGTTCACTCCATAATTCCAACACCCCGCCCACAGGCCTGGCATTCTTCCAGCACTTCCACATCGGAGGTTTCGGGCGGTCCCCAAGCTGTCCCTAAGACTGGGAGTTGGCTCCCCCAGACATTACTTGTGGCTTCCAGGTGTCATCCAGCCACTTGTTTTAAGCATCACTCATTCTGACCAACGTAACAGAGACATTTCTAACGTGTCTTACAGGGAGAAAACCTCTTACTCGGGCTGACTCCCAAGGAGATCCAGCGCACATCCTGCACTCTGACACTGGTTCCCATAGCTAGAAATGCCCTTTGGATTTTAGCTGCCCTGGCAGTCTCCCCAATGCTCAGGAAGAGAACGCCACAAGAGAGCCAATTTATTTTAATGGAGAAATCCAGGGCTCTCCCCAGGCATTTTGCCAGCAACACGGACAGAGTTTTCAGTGCTCCCTGGCGTGGCCAAGCACCAAAAAGAAGAACCCTGACCAAGCCAATCAGCGGAGCCAGTGTGGCTCCCGCTGGAAGTTCGTGCCCAGAGCATCCACCCCGCCTGCCCATCCCTAGAACCAGCTCTGTACAAATCCTGATCATTAAAAGAAAAAAATAAAGAGAGGCCGACTGAATTCCCATGAGCCTTCCTGACCCTCTCGACTTCTGACGAAGCACATCAAAATAAGCTCGTAAACCAAGTGTGCGGCAGAAGTTCTTACCCACAGAAAGCACTGGCTCCATCTCTGGTACGTAAATGGCCTTGTACTACGCTGGCGTTCAAGCACTTCACCATCTTTAATCCTTAGAACATCCCTGCGAAGCAGAGAGATGAGGATGTCCTCATTTTCAAAAAATGGGAAACTGAAGCACAGAAAAACTTGGTGACTTATCCCATTTCACCCAAGAAGCTTGAAGCCCCTCATTTCAGTTCCTAAGTCACTATCCGGGGCCATCCAGCCTCTCAGAACCTGCTAAGTTTGAGAGCAACTTCAGTGTTTGCTTTACAGTAACTACTCAGGACAGCCCTGCTCAGCTAAGCAGTTAGCAGCAGCGCGTTCAATGGGGACTTCTGACTGGCAGTTTGTGGGTGCCCAATTTAAGAACCAGAATAACATGTTCAACAAAGATGTGTGCGGGTTCAATACAATAAAGAAAAATACTGCAGGGGCATAAGACAGTTTTCCCAAATCACATGTATAACGTATAACCTCGTCTTCCAACAGCAACTGTGCTCCCCTCTCATTTTCTGCATCCCATACATTTAAAAAAAAAAAATCACAGGGAAGTCAGTTGGAAGGTAAAAGGAAAAGCAGCGAAGATTTGTATCCCAGGAAACTAAACTAAGCAAAATGACCCTGCACAAACCTGACAGCAAGCATGAGAACTGCTAACCGCATTTAAAAATGCAAGTTGTCAGCACATGCCATTTTTATGCTGCTGCTTTTCTTTCAACCTGCTAAAAAGCAAATACAGGGACCAAGTCACAAAATAAAACCACGGAGGTAAAAATGGCCCTGAGATCTTAGAACAGGAGGGTGAATTCTCCAGTCTGAACAATGTTTGCTGACATTTCTCAAGCCCCCCTATACACACACCTGCAAACACTCAAGTGAGATTTTAACCAGACTCAGTAAGGCTAAAATTCATCTGGGTTTAAAACAAGGGTGGTTCCTGCAGTAAGAACCAATTGACAGAAATTACTGGTGGGTGGCAGAGCCTGTAAACTTTCAATGCACTGACAAAAACAAGTAAAAGTCACCACAAAATGCTGGCTACCAGACAGCATCATTGTGTGCATGCATTCAACAGGATCAGAGGGTTCCTTTTTATTATGGTGCTAACGCATGCAGGTGGGAAAGGTACACCCAATGAATTAACTAACTTCTGAGCAGCTCGGAAGTAGAAACAATTTTAATTTTAAAACTAGCCCGAGGCTTGCGAAGCACAAAAACCCCGTTTAGCACTGAAGGCATTAAATGCCTATTGTGAGCTTCCTGCAGTCTTTCGCACCAAAGCAGAACAGATGATAGCAACAGTCTTTGTTTCTAGCTCCTCCACTCCGCAAAGCCCAACAATACATTCTCATATGTTTCCTTTGGCCACCACAGTATTGCCATATACTGTCACATACAGTTCTTCTAATGAAGACCTGCTTATTTAAGCCCCATAACTAGAGGGGAATCGAGGCAGAAGAAGAATTAGGAAGTAGGAGCAAGATTTTCAAAAGAGACCATGGATTTTGGTGTGTAACTCATGACTCTGCACAGGGACTTCATGGCCAGAGGGATCTGAACATGCACCCTGTGAGGATCAGGTCTCTTTTAAAACGTGTTTCCAGTTGGGCAGGCACCCGAAATCACTTGTCACTCACAAGCCTTGGCCAGGCCTCCTAACTTTACTGAACGGTCTCAGCTTCAGGAAAGTTGGTCCTGAGCTGGTTTTGCAAAATTGAGGAATTAAATTAAGAGGTGAGAATTCTCATTTCTGCAGCCCCACCAACTGCACCTGCAGGTGAAACAGACAGGCAAGGAGGAGCGACTCAGGAAAGAGATTTCTTTTTGGTGCCTTCTTCCTTTGATGGAAAGAAAGGATTTGGTAGGCAGTGCCATGAGTTCACACAGCTCCCAATCATGTGGAGGACCTCAGATAACGTCGGATATAACATTCTAGCAGACTCACAAACAGCTTCCAAGTTCCAACTACACGCATTATGCCAAAATGATCAAATCTGGCTGGCTCCGGTCAGGTATCTAAAGCCACATTTCAGTACCTAAATAATCTGATTTGATTTTCAGCTTGCAGGACACCTCTGGAAGCCAGGGCAAATGAGTCATGTGCTTAAATGCAGATTTAGGTACCCCCATTTGAAAAGGATGGCCGAAGATTTTACCAAACAAAGCTTGTCAATACTTCTCTGCCAAAGATGTGTCTGCAACGCAAGTACTTATTTTAAATAACTTGTTTTGATTACTCACATGTGTCCTCACTTATATTTTATTTCATGGTGAAATTTAGATGCTGTTAAGATTTGAAGTTTTAAAACACTGTAACAGCCGATTTGAGTGGATAAACAGACTAAGCATAGTTAAGAGTCCCAATGGGAAGTCTTAAAAAGACGAATTTATTCATATGCAAACATTTGCATGTCACTCAGATCAGAAAAACTGCACTTCTATTGAAACCACAGGAAAAACGCCAGCTACATGAAGGAAATCTGATCCTAGTGAAGCCCAAAGATTGTAAGAAAAATCTGTGAAGAGTAGTTATGTTTTGAAATGTTACCCTACACAAAAGTTCATTCCCTTTCAATATATATTGTTAATAGGTTTTTCCCCCTAAGTGGAAGGGTAGTTTAATTATTAAAATCTTATTGTGCTATGACTGACTTCTTTGTGGTTTAACCAAATAGTTAAAAGTAGTTTCAGATATTTGGATGCAAATAGCCTGTGTATCCTCTTTCATGCCATAAACAGCATAGGTAAAACAAGGATTTTCTCACCCGGATACCGACTCACAAATGCAAGAGTTCTATGAGAACAGTGCTGCATCAACTATTTACAAAACACCCAACAAACCCAGGAAATAATTATCTACCTAATACGCTTACTTTCAAAGCGAATGACCCCTGGAGTAACAAACACAAAAGACTTATGTTAATACTATAGGGTAGGGGTCAGATTAGCAATAACAGCTACTGCTGGCCTGATTCTGCCCCACTACAGCCACCAGCAGAACTCCCATCACCGGATGAAATCCTGGCTCCTCTTAAGTCCAAGCAAGTTTTGGCACTGACTTCAGTAGTGATTTTCCCCACCGACTTCAATGGGAGCACAGTTAGGCCAACAGCCAGGGCTTTAGAAAACCCCAACCTGTCATTTTCAGTATTCAAAAGTCAAAGAACAAGGAAGCTGTGGCTCTCAGTCACGTTACTTCCTCCACCCTGCACGTCCCATTTCGTTCATGGGGCACGTTTAGCAGACAGCCACCTCCTGGCTCGACCCCACCACACGGTTTCAGCCCTGAAGCGCCACTGAAAAACCTAAGTGAAAAGAAGCTCTCTGAGTAACTGTATGAGCCTGGGTGGTTGCTCATGTTCACACTCCCTACCTTAGTACATTATGGTGGTAAGTAATGCAGATGAACCCTGATTAGCCAAAGTGTTGCCAATCAAATCTGCAGTAAAGAGAAGTGAGTTAAATCATAGGTTGCAAGACTAAAGTTAAGCCCTTTGGAGCTGCTAAAAATTGTCCCACCTCCCCCCACAAACAAAATCCTTTAAAGGAAAAAGAAAAAGGCGAAAAGGTACATTTATCTATTTCTAAGATATGATTCTGCTACCACTTGTACGTGTGGGACCAGGCACGGAGAGTACTAGAGAGGCACAATGCAGGACAAGCAGATGAACAACTTTTCGGGGGAAGGAAGAGCCTCTAGAGAAGAGATAAAATCCATCTTAACCAAAGTGGAAGCGTAATGCTGGCAGAGAACAGTGAGACGGTTTAGGGGTTTATTTGAACTAAGGAACAGGAAAACCAAGAGATTTGAGGAGCTCTCAGTTCAGAGAAGGCCATCGGCTAGGGATAGCAGCAGCTGGTTCAACTAGGGATATGAGTGGCTAAGTAGTTAACTGCCCGGCCCGGTGCGCCATGGCCAGGGGCACTTCAGCCTGGCCACAGCAGGTGGGGGGACCGCTCTAGCCCAGCCAATCTGGAGTGCCCCTTCCCACCGCCATTGAAGGGGTTAATCGGTTAAACATATTGTTTAACTGATTAAATGGGATTTTACATCCCTCGGCTGAATGGAGGTTTGCATTCTACAAACATCAGGGTGTCAGACAAAAAAGTTCAATAAAAATAGGCACCGAGCCAAAAATAAAACCTGCAAATGATCATAGACCAGTTGTGAGAAGCTTAAAAACACAGAGAGTTGGACTGGAATGGCAGGCAGTGGAAGAAGGCCTTGACGTGACAGGTACTTCTGAAAGATAATGGAATCACAAAAGAACTGCATGCCAAAATCCAGAGCTATGACACTTACAGGATGGACAGGACAGGTTGCAGGTATGAGACAGGAGCACGACATCTAAAAGGATTCTACAAACTCGAACAACAGAGATTTACCAAATGGAAAGAACCACACATTCTGTATGAACACGCAACCCAAGTTGTAAGAAAAGACATAATTAGGGCTGGCTAGAAAATGGGAGGAGAAAAGTCTCCTACAAAAAATCAAAGCTGCTTTGTTTACACCACAGTATGAAGTAGACTAGCAATTTCCCATGATACTTACAAGATTTTATTTTAATTTTTTTAATCAAAGAGGTCAAACTGTTAACTTATCAAAACTGTTATTAACTAAACATTTTCTGTACCCCATCAATTTAATATTGTACAATTTTTGAAACTGTTTGTGCCTAATGAAAAAATACCTATAATGCTGAGGATTTCTTACAAAACTTTTTATTTCAAAATCAGGCCATTTTCCAATGAAAACACCCCTTTGCAAAATTTCTACCTTCTCTACCTGTTTGCCCTCTAAACAGGAAAGATAGTAAAGTGCACAATGTGGAAAAACAGAAATGGTGAAAACCAACAACAGTATATCACTTAAAATACCTGTATCTAAATGGATCCAATGCCACCCTGAGATGTGATTTAAAGACATCATTTACTGATAGCTTAAAGGACTGGTTTTTGTTATGAACTAGCTCCATTATACATACACGAGGCTATTCTCCGTGTAACCCAAAGGAACTATAATTGAGACACTTTTAAACAGTGATCACATTATCTTTACCTGCAATACCTTTGAGGGAGGAAAGTTACCAAAAACAGTTACACTCAAGTTCCAAACAATGTGGAAGTAAAAAATGGAGGAAGCTGGAGTCCACAGACCCAGTGTAGCGCCGACAGGTGGAACCGAACCTGGGACCGACCGCTGTAGCTTAGTGCATGAGCCTGTACCGCTTGAGCTAAAAGTCAGCTGAGAGGTAGCCAAGGCTGTAGAGCAAACTCATTCTCTCTCTCTGTAAGTGGTCTAAGTGCCAGTAAGTGGGACAGTGAACCGCAGCCAGCAGGTGTGTGGGTTACACAAGCATGGAGGCTCCTTAAGGCACAACTGACTCTCAGAAGATACTCTGTTCTAACAACAGAATCAGGAAGGCAAGGGGAGTCAAGTTGTTTTTTTTATCAGTTAAGAAGTTAACTGAGTCAAACAGATATGCAGCCAATGGAAATGCATCTCAAATGAAGACAGCAGAAAGGACCATAAACTACGGCAGAGAACATGTGAGATAATTAGGAGGTAAGAGCAAACCTGCAGAACCAACAGCTGAAGGCATAAAAAAATATGCGCCACAAAAAAGTGTATCGAAAGCAAGGAACCAGAGAGAATTGGGGATCAACTGACTACCAGTTTCCTAAAGGAGCAATTAAAGATAAGGACAGTGCAGAGAACAGTCCTCAGGAATACAGGGTTCAGTTCTGCTAGTACTGTCTGAGAAAAGCTACCTCAGAACTAGAAGGGATCCAGAGACTGACAAAAAGAACGACCAGAAATGCCTGGCAAAGCTTCAATAGGAAGATGTTTAATTCAAGAAGGAAGGTAACAGAAACATCCAGTAAGTTGCACAGCAAAGGTCAGCTGGGGGGGGCGAAGAGACGATACGGTACCGCAACCCTGGCGTGGTTTGCAGGCCACACACTTTCACTTTGTTCCTGGAATAACTTACACTTTTAGGGTGCTTTAAGAGTCACAGAAAAAGGGCAACACTGAAGCCAAGTGGAAAGGGCAACTAATCAAGGTAAGCCTTCCTGCTATGCTGCATCCACCTTTCCAGATACAGAAGTACAAAAATAGTCTGTTAAAAGAGCAAAATATGACTGACAGCAAACACAACGTCCCCTTCGGTACTGCCAAAGAAAGCATACCTAGTCCAGCCTTCCACTTTAATTCATTGTGGCTGAGGCCTGGGGCTCTGCTTTCTTTGACGAGGCCCCAGGCACCAGTACCCAGTGACAGAGAAGCTAGAAGAGGCATCCCTGCTTCTCACCACGTGACTTGATTCATCCACCAGCTTGCCCGGGGCCCCACACTAACGCGCTCTACTCTCCTAGCAGCAGCGACGCACCGGAGAATTTGGCATGTAGACATCTAGAGAGAGAGAGAGAAAGGCCACACATCCCAATGCAAAAACGCCCATTCCCCGCGAGGTGAGCACAACCCTCCTTTGCGAACCTCGACCAAAACATTTTGTCCGCCCTCCCAAAAATTACTTAGCGCTGAAGAAGATTTAATTCTGGAAGGAGGCAAATGCACAAAACCCGCTGAACCGCCCATGGCTGGAAATGCTCCTGGAGCATTTAATGGCTCCTCTTAAAGCACCCTCCGGGGGCAGGTGAAGTGCTAGCTTACATCATTACCTGGGATAGTGCTTATTTTTCCTGCAGCACAACCTGCATTATTGGGTGTGGGTGGCATTAATCACTCCATCAGAATTAGCAACAACAAAAAACAACTGGACTGCATGGTACCTAGGCCTGTCAGAGCAAATACTTCACAAAGGGCCAGAAGTATTTCCCTGGAGCTACCCCACTATAGGATTAAAATAAAATACACATCTATGCACATCATGACCCCCCCAAAATCCCAGCAATCAACAAGGAAACAATCACTTAAAAGACGACACTCTTCCGACTAGGGAAACAACCTTCACCACCAGGTTTTCTACAAAATAAAGCAGGAAGGACCCTGCACAAATATTCTACAATTCACAGCAGCTGTTCAGCAAACAACCCTGCATCTCTCATTTACCTGGAGTGGGGTTTTTTTTCCACATCTGTGCACAGCATTTGCAGCTGCTCCCTTCGTCAGGAAAAGATGCTCTCACCCTTGAAAAACATGATACACATTACAAACAACTCCTACGCAAAATTCAGCCATATGTACAGCGGCTTCCAATGTGCTGTAATGTAGCCAATTGCCAGTGTTTCATTCATCAGAGCGTGGTACCCACACAGAGTTTAATACTTTAATACCTTTTTAAAGTATATTTTATGCATTCCTGTGGCCTGTTCATTGTAATAACAGCAGATATGCTAGTTGGTTTGCTCTACTTACAGTACATTTCAAAGGACCAAGTAGGGTTTCTAATACTTTAAGATACATGCTTTTAAAGCCATTCATAAAGCTAGTTAACCGCCTGTTACTACATGGAAAAGCTATTGCAACCCAGCTCTATAGGCCTGTTCTGATGCTTCTGATACACGCACATCTGATGCCTATAAAGCTTCACATCATCTGCCAATAGCATTGCCAGAGATTTCAATCCTCCACGCCTAACAGTGCAACACCTGCCTTCCAAATGTGAGACAGGGACTCAAGCTAATGGACAAAAAACCAAGGGCAGCTTTCTGCCTTATAAGGTTCAGATCTGTTACAACGAATTCCCTCATCACAGTTTCGGGATATGACATTTTTTGTCAGTAAATTACAGCAATGAAAAGGTCGGTTTGCAGCAGTGGGGGAAGAGATAAGTATTGGTGTCAAACAGGAGGCATCTTTACTTACAGAGACCGGAGAGCAACATGGACCCGCCATGCTCTGGGGTTAATTAACTGAGCCTCTGCCAGGTATTAATCTCTGGCCAAATCCTCCAGGTGACACTCCCACTGGAGTCAGGACTGCAGGATCTGGCCCACAGTTAGAGAGAACATCAGTTCCCCAACTCAAAGACAGCTACTGGGGGGTCCCAGGAGGAATACATTACAGTGCAGAGTCCCAAGGTGATGTCCGCTGTCAACGGACACCCAGCACAACATTGCAAAGAGCCAGAATTCTCAAGGGAGAGCGGCAAACGTTCTCTCCCACTCACCAATGACAAGGAGTGAACGTTTACTCGCAAGCGGAGGGGCCTGGTGCAGTGTTCCCTGTAAGCGGAGCACCTGGGTGGCCGTCTTGGAGAGGTTCAGATGCTGCCCAGCTGATTAGCAGAGGGCCCACAGTCAGCTGTGTGGGATTCTACTGGTGGTGCACATCCGCACGTGCCTGGAGCACATAAAATATATTCCGCACACAAATGGAAAAAATAAAAGGGAACATTGGCCTGATTCATCAGCTTCTGCAGAATTTAAGCTTCAAATTTTAGAGTGGCAAAGAACACGCTCTGATCCTCCTCACACTAGCGTAAGGTGGTGGTAAACCCACTGAGGTCAACAGAGCAACAAGCCTGAACCTGCTGCACATGAGAAGGGAATCAGGCCTCACGTTTTCAGGCCCTGTACTTGCAAATGCAGCCATGAAAATGGGAAGGGCTGTAGTCCTGCGTTTCCCACTCGGCAGCAGACACTTCTCCCCACCTCCATTGGGGCACAGAACTCGGCCAAGCAGCTAGCGTGGGGAGCAGGAGGCGAGTACCCCATGCTACTCACAAGGCTCAGTTTCAGTCTGCTGTTGCTTAAGAAGAGATGCAGAGGAAGACACTGCTGGTGCCATTCCCAGGAAAAACCCTCCACAGGCTGGAAGTGGGGTAAAATCGCAGAGAACCTCCCACCTACAGCAGCCAAGTCACCAAAGCAGTGGAGATCTGTGGGCCTGTTTGCACACTCACTGGCAAAGTGTAAGGAGAAGGGTTGTCCTCCCTAGGTGCAGAGCAAGCTAAAGGGAACTTGAAATGAATCAGAGACTTAAACCCTAGAGTCAAATATGAAACATGGAAAGCTGAGTAGGGCCCAAGAAAAGCATCTTGATAGGAAGCCAAGCAAGTTCCCCTTCCCAGAATCTGTGGGGGGGAGATGGGAATCAGGACCTTGAGCTCTCTGGTCGGCTCCTCCCCCACCCCCTTCTTCTTTACCATCAGTCTCTGGCTAATCCACAGACTACATGAAAACGCTTCTCTTGGGAGCTCACACAACACAGGACACTGCCAGAGATTCTAATCAAAATGTACTGGCCACCACAGAGGTTGTGCAAGACAGGGGGCTTTGTCCTCCAATACTTGTAGGAGCTGAAACAAAGTCAAAGGAAACCTGGTGCATATGCGCTGCTGGGATTTCCCCCAGTCATGCAGCTGCGGGAAGAGGCTGAGGACACAAGAGCGAAAAGAGTGCTTAGCTTCAGCAACCAAACATCAGCTGAAAATTATACCATAGGTTAGCTACTTTCTACAGTGGATTTATCTCCACCACAAAGACTTTGTCTCTCGAGAGTAGCAAAGATCAACACGCGCACGACCTTTCAAAAAGGGAAAGCCTTCTGCCCAGAACAGAGAGGTGTTTGCATCTGAGTTAGCAGCAAAAGAAAGAACGCAGCTCAGTGACGAGAGAGCAATGCTATCAAAGCGACAAAATTGGACTCTGTTTCTTGATACATTTGAATAAAAAAATGCTGAAAGACAGCTGAGATCACGTCAGATTTCCATTCCACCTCACCGCTCCAGTTTCTCTTCTCTCCACCCTGCCCTTTTTTGCCTACTTAGGTATGTAATTTCTTTTCTGGTTACCCCCCAACCTGTCATGACTGTGTACTATTTCCGAATTTTGTATTATCTAGTCTTGTAACGTCAACAAGTTGACAAGCTGTGTAATTACGTAATTTTGTCAGCTATCCTGTTAACTGTGCAGTGTTCAGTGACATGTACAAGTTATACAGAAAGGTAAATGATGGACATGTGTGGGGTTTCTTTAGGAAAAGTGAATATTATCACCCCCAAAAGCCACAGTGCTACTCATGGTGGGCAGGAGTTGGGCTTCCCATAAAGACAACAGCCATTAGCTGGTGGGCATGGAAGGACTAGCTTCCAGCAGGTGTCTCCAAAGACATTGTGGGAGAACTCCAAGGGCTCGGGAGGAGTGCAGGCCAGTGGGAAAGTAACTCCCCTGACAGGTGGAGGGGGCATTACCTAATGTCGGGCAGCCCCCCGTAGCAACAGTAACACGCTGGCCTTACACGCCCACAGGTTTGCAACCGTGCCTACGCCAGACTATACTCTGACCCCCACACACAGATTTTTTGACCAAAATGAGTCCCGTCCCCCCCGCATGAACAATTTTAGTTTCCATTAAACATTTTTTGTCCAGTTTTCAATTGTTTTAACCTAAAAAGGAAAAAAAAAATCAGTTTTTCCATCAAAAAAATTGAAAAAATGATTGAGAAAAAGATGTGGTACTTTTCAAACAGCACCAATGAGACATTTCTGCCCTGCCCCCGTCTTTTTTCTTGAGGTCACTTTCTGGGCAGGAGGGAAGAGGAGGGGACGTATTCAGATTTATACAAATTCCAAGAAAGACCAACTAGCCATACAGCCAAGGAGCCCTTGACAGAACTCAAAAACACTCCAGTGAAATTAAAATGCAGCAATACCAGTCAGTGTAGAACTCATCATCGGCCCTCCTTTTCAAACACCTCCTCTCACGCACAGTTTTCCCTTCTTCATTTTCAAATGCACACGGGAAAAGATGCGCCTTATACCACAGCCCGAAGTTTTTCGGGCAATAGGGGAAAACAGATGGCGAGTGGGATTACGGGCAGGCACAGAAAAGTGAGATAACTAGTGTACACGTGCCACTCCATCCGCTCCTGGTAATCGCTAGGCCAGCAAGAGATTGATGAGCCAGCTACATGTTGGTTAACGAGCTAGGTCTTTATGCTCTTGTTTTGGAGGTACCTGCATCAAGATCCAGAAGTGCCATGTTCAATTCCTGCTGCTGACTGAATCAGTGTTTCCCTGGGGAGATAGTTCACTAATAATCGGTGGGAGGGAATAAAGCCTTCTGTGATGGGAAATTCCTCCCCTTTCCTTTGTCTTCTCCCCACTACTCAGAATCACTGGGAAATGATTTACCTACCAACTGTGCTCCATTACAGCCTCGATGAACACAGCCATCCAAAATTACAGAATTATAATGGGTCAGCACATATGTCTGCACTTAAAGAAAAATCATTCCTCTGCTTCATGGGTTAGACCATTTTTCCCTACCACGAACACCCATTTCATCCTCAAGTACCTAGTCTTGCAATGCGTTCACAGATAAGGGTGTCTGACAAGCGAGATCTGTACTCTCAGCATAGCTCCCATTCTGCCTCCATCTTTTTCATTCTCTGTGATATTTCAGATTATGTATGCACGGCCTCTTCCTTACATCTCAGGCAGAGGTAGGCACGTACTGACCTATACAACATGTCGTTTATAGAGATAAGGAACCCGGAAAACGTGCACTGTGTAACTGGCTTATAAACACACTGGTAAACGCACTGTTTGGTCCAAAATATGGGTCCTGATTATTTACTGCATTTTGGCCCGAAGTTAGCACTATGCTTAGACATATGTGCAACTTTATGTACAGCAGCTGTCCTGTTAAAGCCATACATGTGCCTTATAAGATCAGGGCCTTAGATTCATGCTGTGTGCCACATCCCTGGCATGTGGAAAGACAATTACAGGCTGAACCTCTCTAGTCCGGCACTCTCTGGTCTGGCAACATCTGGGCTCAGCATGATTGTAGTTAGCCAGATGTTCACTCATCATGAGTGCGGCCAAGTTTCCCATGGTCCCATAAAGTTTGCTTACAGACACCAGTCCTGGCTCTCAGGGTTCTGTGCTGTTCTTTAGCTCTGATTTACCCCTAGATGTCCTCTAACAGCCCAGTAAGCAGTGGCAGTGCTGGCAATGCTGCTAGACAATATGGACCTCCCGTGGTCTGGCAAAACCTCTGGTTCGGCGCCAGTCAGGTCCCGAGGGTGCTGGACTAGAGAGGTTCAACCTGTGTTATATCTGTTGCAGTAGGCTCTCCTCTCAGTGCAAGGACCCCAGTGGATAACTGGCTGTCTAAGCAGAACGAAGGAAGACGGGGCACCTCTACAAACAATTTACAATCTAACATGTAGACGCCTGAATGCGCGCACACAAAAGGGTGCAGTCGGAGAGCAAATCACTTTTTCAGTGCGATTTAAGAGAAACGTGTCCTCACTGCCAGATGCAAGCTGGAAAAAAGGGAAGTTCTTACGGTTCTGACGTTAAAAATTCACAGCAGCAGCCACTGTGTGGAAGAGCTGTGATTAGGATGTAATGATGCAGGTGTGGCTGCAAAGCCCAAAGGTCACCCTGTATTTTGGAAAGCAGAGCTCCTGCCCGCAGGGAGCAGGACAGACTGTAGCAAGCAGCAGTTTACAGCTGTGGCTGCTATACTGTCCAATGTGTAAATAAAATAGTGGCATTGTTAGGTGCCTGCTCGCTGCACCTTAATCAAACAAATAACCTCGCCAAAAACATAATCAAGTCCATTTTCTTTTTCCCCCCAGTAAGTTTACTGGAAGTGCTAACGAGACAAAGAGTGGGTTTGATTAGAAAGCGCCATATGATGTGCATGCCCAGGTTTAAATAGAGGAGTCTGATCAAGACTGTTCAGAACTGGCTTGCTCTTGTATTAAAATACAGAGTGCAGATGGTAGCAGCTTCGGCCTCTAGAATGGAAGACTCTCCCCTGCTGTTATGAGAAATGAAGGAGAAACAAAAAGACCTTTTAAAATCATATCGATTACCTTCATACTTACAGCACTGACAACTGTAAGCAATTCTCTAATACGGGCCTGTGGGTCGTCTGTTCGCTAACGGACGCACACACGACCACACACACAAAATGATACAATTTTCTTCTGTGTCTCTCATCAAGATCACTTCCTTTGAATGGACACATGCAGTCTCATACAACCAATGCGGATCCCACACACACACACAGAAGTCTCTCTTCTCCTATTCTCTTTACACAGACACGAGTTAGTCATGCACGCTTTGCTAAGAAAGTAAAATATTCAGCAGAAGATGGCAACAGTGTGCACAGTAGGGGTGTTAAATATCAGCTACCTGAATAGTGGAGTAACCTCATGAATTCTTATCGTTTCGACTGTTCTCTAGTCCCCGGGGGTGGGGCTGGCAGCCAGTGTGCTCTGGCCCCACCCCCGAGGAGCCCCCTGCCACTCCGCGCTGCTGCCTCTGGATCAGAGGCAGCAGCACGGGCTGCCAGGCGGGAGCTGGTCCGCAAGGGGAGCCAGTTTAAAAACCAGCTCCCCCCATGGACTGGCTGCCTGTCTCCCTGTGGGACTACAGAATAGCTGACTGACCGATAAGAATCCATGTTCAGGGGTGGCAACAGGCCCTGCCTAGCGTGGGACTGAGCTCCCAGACCCGGCACGAGCCGGAACTGAGCTGGGCTGCCTGCCTGCTTGGCTCCTAATACACTTCAAATGCAGAGTCGCAGCAGGGGTAGGTCCCAGTCCCGGCACGAGCCAGGACTGAGCTGAGCTACCTGCCCACCCGCTAAAACATGTACTGGCGGGGGGGGGAGGGAATTGCCGGGAGTCTATAGCATTAACCTATAAGCTTTTGCTTATCGGTTAATCGACTACACTATCACACCCCTAGTGCACACATGCACCTGTGACTGAAAAGCCAACTGCAGCTTTACCTTGTGCATTTGCATCTGTGTTTAAATGCCAGTTTTATTTTCATTAATGATGTGCTGGCACAGGCACGATCTAACACTGGCTATCACTTAAGACTTTTGGAGAGCAAGACATCTGGATCAATGTAGTTGTGATTACTCAAGAACTAGGCACAGAACTGCAGCCATAACTTGGACTCGGCTTCAGTTGCACATTTACGTACATCTGTACAGGAGGCCTCTACAAAATGTTCGCTGAGGAGCTGGACAGAATACTCCTGCTTCACTTTGAAATGTCCATTCCTCCTCATGATGGAGGAGAGCCAGGAGGAGCAGGGAGGCATCACAGCAGCATGATGTTGTGTGTGTTAGTGCTGTTCTCCTTCCTGCACATGCTTAAGAAATGTAAAAAACCCCACACATCATACAAAGCCAGATCAGTGACTTTTTACCCGTTTATAACCCTTGGGGATGAATCAAGCCTCATCGTATTACTTGATGGGCTGTTTTAAATACATGCCCCAAACATACACTAACATAGCAGTAAATGCACAATGCAGCGTGCATAGTTTAACACGAGGGCAATCTAAAATGCATAAGAACTTCCATGAAGTTAGGCAGGTGTAAAACAACACCTTTCCAATACACCCAGAAACTGGGTTGGACTCCAACTCCCAGGGACAAGTTAAACACGTTCGAAGCTTATGCATGGCTGAAGCATGGTTCAGGCAAACCCAACTCATTTCCTGAATTGCACAGAATGACCTTAACGTGCGCATCAAACCGAGCAAGGATAACACTGACATTTTGGGCAAAGACCTCTCAAAAAAGCAAAAGACAGCAACGGGGCTCTGTGTTTGGACAGGCCTTATTTTATTATTTATTAATTATTTTTACATGCCAAAGCCATTTCCCTGATACTTCTTTGGCTGAATGAGCTGAAGTGAGACTCCCCGGGCAGCTGCTGACATAATGACGGATTGTGTGGTGGAGCCCAGAATCTGAATGATGATGATTTTTGAAAGGCGCTGGAATTTGTGAACAACAAAAGTGGCTACAGTTCCGAAAATCTCCCCATTTGTTCTCAGCAACAAAGGAAGACTCAAAGCCCTTTGTTTAACAAAATGATTCAAAACCAGGATAGCAGAGGAATGAAGGGTTATCTCTACGGGCATAATACAGCAAGCAGACTGTGTCCCTCAGCAGAAAGGGCTGGGAATGTATTCTGGTTAGCATATTGTAAGCAGAATTACTAGGCTTCTGTTGCTTTTATTCCAATTCCGAGCCTCTTACAGGATTTCCCATGTAAGTAATCCTCAAGGTCCAGAGGTATGTGTGATAAAATTCAGCCATGGTGTAAAAGAGGGCACAATTCCCATTGACTACGAGAGGTGTCATGCCCGCTTACATTCAAGGGTGAATTTGGCCCCCCATGAAAAAAAAAAAATTACACAACACAGACACAGACACACACACACGGGAGTGAACATTTAAACATCTTCCCACAGGTAAGGACATAGAGTTGCTTTGATTCTTCTGGAACATTATTAAAATGCAGTTCTCTCTCTCTCCTTTAAAACTGAGATTTAACATTAAACATATTTTAAACACGTTATTAACATGTATTGTTTTTATTGTGATAGCATCTAGCAGCCCGGGTCAAGGACCACAGCCCATTGCGCTAGGTGACGTACACACACCAAATAGACGGCTCCTGCCCCAAGGAGCCTGCCTTTGACCATGACAAGCAACAAGCGCTTTTGTTTCTGGGAGGTGGTTGCCAGGAATACGTATTCACTCAGCAGAAGTTGGAACCTGCAGAAGACACATGCAGCAATGGCGACAGCAACCCCAGTAAACCAACTCCAATTAGAGACTGGTGTGTGAGCAGTAAACGAAGACATGCTGGAGCACAAGAGATAGGAAAGGCTTCTCATGGTGAAGGCTGCCAAGCACGAGAAATTAAATACCAGCCAAAACCAAAAATGGACATCACAAATCAGAACAAGCAAATTAAAAAGGGGGTGGGGAGGAACCCAAACATGATTATCATTTTTCCATGAGCTCACAGACTCATACAGCGTGTCTATGCCACAAGAAAAAGCACCCCCCGTCAGTGGTCCCCCCCAATTTTTTCTGCTCCTGAGAGGACTGAATTTTCTTAGGTGGCAGGAGTGGGGCTGAGGGGTTCAAAGTGTGGGAGGAGGCTCTGGACTGGGGCAGAGCGTTGGGGTACAAGAGCTCTGGCTGGGGGTGGAGGCTTGGGGTTGGTGCTGGGGATGAAGGATTCAGGGTGCAGGAGGGGGCTCCAGGTTTGGGGGAGGTGCTCTTGGCTCAGGGGTTGTGTGCAGAAGGGGGTATGTGTTCTGGGTTGGATTTTTTTTATCCATCTCCCAGCTTTTGAGACTTAGGTTACACTCAATTCACATTTCCAAAGTGTTTCTCTGCAATTATGAGGACAAGAAACTTATTCTTTTGGTTGTTGTTTTTAAATGAAAGCTGATATTTCTCATTGCAAGACCATGACTCCAGTGGCTGGGACTTTAAGAAAAACGCTAACAAATGATGCCACTAAAGACAAAAATCACAAGTCTGAGCAACACTGAGCGTTTGCCCAATGGGCAAAGGGTTCAGAAGCTGGGTATCAAATTGCCACACAGAACACGGAGTGAAAAGCATGCAAAACAAAAGTGTGGACAATTAAAAAACCCACTTTCCAGTTGTAAGGACTTAGAACTGCAGTTTGACACCTGTTCTCAACCCTGCTGGAAGGCATGTCTGGTTGAACGCGTACTTTCCCAGCCTCAGCTATAGTCACAGGGTATCATGCCTGATCCTGATATTAAACTAAGGAAACACCACAGTCGTAGTTCACCAGCCCTAAGGTTTCAAAGGAAAGCCTTCTGTTAGTTACTTTTGCGCAGCACTTTTGTGTTTTGACATGCCGTAATCTTAGTTTACCGTTTAAAAGAAAACTCTTAATTCCAGCCCAAGACCTATTATCTCCACTGTCAACCCGATTTTATCCTTTCGGCTACAGCAACAGTAGTTTATTTTTCAAAATATAAGGCCTGGCAGTGTCTGTGGTCTAGCTGTTGATTTCCATTCCTCGTGTGTACTGAATCAGCAGCTATGCTGAAAGGCATCTGAAAGGCTCCCTTTACTCCTACCTTTGCAGGATATTTACTCAGCACAAGTAAAGCATTTGCTTTTGTTCCTCTCTCCTGACATTCCATCAACCTGGAAGACCTGTTCCTCTGCACAGGGGTCATTCTGCCTTCTGTTTCATTTCCTGTGCCTCCCAGCTAGCAGCGATCTGCTTCTGGTTTGTCATCATTGCGTTCCACCACACTGCTAAGCTGTGTTACTACTGCTCACATGCAGCCTCCCGGAGCTGAACAAGAGCTCATATATTTGCATGAAACCCAAAGATGTTTATTTGTATTGGGGCAGCGTGATTCTTGCTATACTTGATTGTATTTCGGGTGTAAAACTGGAAAGCAGAATCACAGACTCAGAACCGGAAGGGATCTCCAGAGGTCATCCACTTCAATCCCCTGCCCTCGAAGCAAGACCAAGCTAGGGATGTTAAATATCGCTCAGCTGGACAGTCGATTCACCTCCTGGATTCTGATCAGTTACTGGACTATTCTATAGTCCCCGGAGGTGGGGCAGCAGCGCAGGGTGCCAGGTGGGAGCTGGTCCGCAAGGGGAGCCAGTGTGAAAACCAGCTCCCCTGGCGGACCAGCTGCCCGTCATCCCGCACTGCTAGCTCTGATACAAAGGCAGCAGCACGGGGTGGCGGCAGCCCCAGGGGATTGAAGTTCATGAGGGCCCCCTCCTCATTCTGGCCTCCCCCCAGAATCCACCCCCCTTCCCGAACCAGCCCAGTGAAACCGAGCAAGTGAGAGTGGGTGGGGCTGCGTGGGTGGAGAAAGCAGGGGCAGGGCTTCAGAGGGGCAGGGCATGGTGTTGGGTTTTGGGTGAGTGGAGAAAGTTGACGGCCCTACTGTCACATAAGGCCTCCCTCCCAGCCGGGCCCACAGCCCATCCGGGACCAATCCCTCCACACGGTCACTCTGGGTTCAGGGACGGGCAATGCGAACGCCAGCCGGAGTGAATCCAGCCATGATTTCCTGGGGGGAGGGGCAGCTATTGGGTTACCCAGGGCAGTTCCATCGGCGTTAGTCGAGTCGCTCTGCATTTACCCAGGTGGCTCTGAGAACAGAATCCAGCCTGATGCTTTTTCAGCTGCCTCTGACCTCAGTGGTCATTCATGTGCAGACCCACACAAAAGGCCCAACCGGCGTGTCCCTATGCCCTCTAAACGACCTTTAAGCAGCCCCAAGACACAATGGCACAGAATTGCTGATTCACAGCATTTCCCGTCTACCATGTCAATTCGTATTTACTCCTAATACGCTGGAACAGCTGCTTCCTGCTCAGCCTATTTTTTCATATACAAAAGCTGTCAATTCTATTGGTCAGGATTCCGCTGGAAGAGGGGCACTTTGATCTGCATACACCCTGCACAGACAGTGCTCTCCGGGAGCAGGCACTGGGGGAAACAGAGATGTCTGTCATAACGGAACGGCAGCTTGACTTTATTATTTGCAAAACACCCAGAGATGATATTTCACACAAACCTCAATTGGGCCTCAGCACAGGCATAACAGTTTCTGCACCCCCTTCGCGTTCCAAACACCAGCATAGGCTAGTAAGAAGGCAGGGCAAAAGGGGGGTAAGGGCAGCAGCTTCTGACTCAAGAGACTGGGCTTCGGGTCCCTGCTCTGCCGGAGGGAAGTCACTTGTCCCTCAATTTCCTCACTTGTACAACAGGGATAATAGCATTGGCCAACCTCACAGGGTGCTGCAAGGAGAAATGCATTCCAGACTCAGGTGCCCAGATACTGTGGTGATGGGGGCCAAATAAATACGTGTGTCTCTAAGTGCTAGTGGCTATTTGCGGTAAGTGGCATAGCGTAACTTGTAGGACACAGCTCAATAGCTCAGTAGGCATTCAGAGCTCATCGCAGGCTGACAGGAAGTGACTTCTGAAGGAAGCAAGGAGGAGAGGTCTCATAACATGATGAAACATGACAGCAAGTCAAGTGAACCTACTAGCTCGTGAGTAGATGCCCGCTCCCACCTCAACTGCCTTCAGGGCCACTGTGGGACCCAAATCACCACCTAGACAGCAGAGGCCCCTACGATGTCTGGGGAAGTGGAAAAGGCCACTGGGGAGCTCACCCCAGAGAAACCCTACAGGACCTGGAGGCCTGGGCTCCTGGTGCTGCTCGCCCCATGCCGCAGACTCCTAGCAGCTGCCAGGCCAACTAGCACCCGATCCTGTGGGCCCTGCAAGAGTTTAACCACTAACTGAAACCAATATGCATCAGCCTATTGGTTAAACTCTTACATCACTACACTGGAGAGGGAGCTCATCTCTCAATTCCTGCAGAGCAGTCCGCTAGATACACCTGTTCAAACACAGCTAATCACGAACCCCTATGTCAGAGTGACACCCTGTGCAAAAGGGATCAAATCAACGTCATTCTAAGCAGCCAGGCGACTAGGGGGAACAAAGTGCTGCCTTTCATAGGAACTGTGATGCATTTAGCCTGTTGGGAGGTGGTCAGTTCACTTGTGTCGGAGTTGCTCACTTAGGAAAAGCACGCAAGTTTTGGGCACATGATCTGCCCCCAACTTTCCACTTGCATAACCAAAACCAGAGGTAGAAGCTACAAGGCAAACTTGTGTAGGGAAGGTCACAAGACTTTAGAAAATCCAACAACCTTAAAGGAATGTCTCTCAGTAGTTTGGGGCAGCTGATATGGCAATGTCGGAGGCTGACCATTCTTCGGTCCAGTTTTCTGAAAGCTCTTCGCTTGTTAAGGATGTCTCAGCAAAGGGCGCATTTGCTGAACGTAAAGCATCCTAGCTTCACAACTACAAAACCGCTGTTTCTCCGCTTTGGGTTTCATTCACAGATCTCATTCAGAGCCAGAGAAAGAAACAAGCCATGCTTGAGATAGAACGAGTCCGTACATTACAGTTAGCAACGGTTAAAGCCAGCACCTAGACACTTTTTTCATTCGAATTTGCAGATACATTCAAAGCGCTAGCCGCCCGAAGCAGCACGAGGCTCTGAGAAGCTGGAGGTGTGACTCGGTGAAGAGTAACTGCAGCGGTAGTTAAGGTGCCCTGAGGGGAAGACTCCAGCCCCCCAGAGGGATTCGGCAATACAATGCCCGGAGCGAGGTAAGCCCCCATCTCCCTACACAGTGCATGGGAAGAGACAGTGTCTGAGAGTGGACTCCACAAAGGTCACTATGCCAGGTGGAGAGCCCGGAAGGTAACCAACAGTAGGTGCTAGTGGGGGGGGGGGTGCTTAGTCTCACCCCATCTGGAAAGTAACCATTTCAGGCCAGGCTGGAGGAAGGTGCTTATCTCAGCTTGCCATCCACTCTCTCCTCAGGAGCCAGGTGCTTCCACCATTGCTATCAAGCTGGGAGAAGGGGACACCTGACCCCACACACAAAAGGGGCAACCTCTGCCTCTCAACTCCTTTGGCCACCTTGTAACCTTCCAGGAAGTCCACCAGGAGGCGGCAGACCCAGGCTGGGCCCCACCTACACACATCCAATGAGGAGAAGGAAGCTGAACGGGCATTTCCCACCCGTCACTCGAGCACCCGCATCACTGGACCAGCATCATTCCTAAAAAAGTACATACATGCTCACGCCCTTCCCTGATTAGGGGTGCACATAAGCCTGCACTGACACGTTTTGCTACCTGGCTGAGGACATTTATAGCTATTCGTTTCTGCAGACGGGAAGACTTTAGCTCTTCAGTCTGAAATGCAGGGATTTGCCATCAGCGATTCCAGCACTACCCAGTGAGAGTGCATCTGGCCTGCCAAACAACTTTCCTGGTGGCCATCAACTTGTCCTAGTGGCATGAGGAAATCATGGCCCCCCTCATTCACCAACCACCCTTCGCTCTCCATATGGACACGATCCGATATTTGCCCATGCTGCCTGTTCAATTCCACCTTCCTACTTTGTTTGCACTCTGCTCAGCTCCCTTCACTCATATGCTGATACAGTAAATCTTTGCTTAGGTGTACAGTTTTCTAAAACTTGTGTACAATGCATCATCGAGCTTGTGTTTGAGTAATCTATAAAAGACTGCTTACTGTGTAAGTATTTCTTATTAATCTGAACCATAAAATACAGTGTAGTATTTTCATATGTTTTGCATTGAGGCTAGCCCTCTTAATGGTCAAATAACTCAATGGTTTATACAATTATTTGTCATCATGAATTATTATAGCACTTTGGTTCAAATTGAGTCATCAGCTAAAAGTGACCAAGTTGGCTGTGTTTTATCATCAAATGCTGTTTGACTTCTAAAAGAAATGGACACGTTATGTTCTTGAATGCCTTCATTCTTGGGTGCCCAGCGGACACTTTTCAAAGATGGGTGCTTTTTGGCACGTGAGTATCAGCATTCTCTAAAAACCAGGCCCCTTTCAAGTACTTCAAGTTACTCAGGAATTGAAGTACCCAGAATCCTTCATCATGATAAATATTTAGTTATGGGCATTTCTGTGGGACTTATCACCCTTGCATTTGATTTTTGTTCTCACCTTTTCCCTTTGTTTCTTCTTGGCAGAGATCACACATCATAAATACATCAGGCATTTAAAGTATATTATCAGCAATAAAAGTCATTACTATAAAGCAGAAGCTGAAATCCATCCCTAACTGAAGAGGTGCTACTTTTACCTACCGATGGTATTTTTCCGGCCCCACTGCCATTTTATTTGAGCCCCTGACAATATAGATATATGACATTTATCCGCACTACACCCCTATGAGCTGGGGCAGTGCTATTAGCTTCATTTTTACAGATCGTGAACCACGGGACAGAGAAACAAAGTGATTTGCCCCAGGGAGACCATTGCAGGGAAGTAGCATCACTCTTCTTGTCTATGCATGTGCACCCAATATAGTGCTACAGGGAGATAATGACATTTCGGAATCAGCTAACGCAATAATAATTACGCCGGAGAACATGGTTACAGAATTATACAATGCAGCTATATGCAGACTGCAACGTAGTTAGCTTAGCAAAGTAAAACCGAAATTAAGCGGCCCAGGGTAGATAAGCGAGATAGCGGATGGTAGTTTGTCTTGCAATTTTGCTGACAACTTTGCTGTACATGAAAAATTCCCTCAGCTAAGCTGTTCATGGCTAACACATCAGCTAAAAGATCTCCAAACAATTCTCACAGCACAGCCAACTGACGGGGAGAGATCCCGCTGTAGGTGGAATCTGACATGAACAGCCGCCAACACCGGAGAAGGTCAGCAAATGTAACTGAGGCTAAAATGTAACTGTACAGATTCCTGAAAAAATGTTCTCGTCAAACGTCCCCCTGGGGACTTACAGTCCTAGAGAGGAAATCAAAGGGGGAAAGTCTATCAGTCTGAAGGTCTAGAGGGATCAACAGAATACTTACAGTTCCTGGACTCTTCCCTACACCTGTTAATGACCTAGCTAGTTTCCCAAGAAAGCTCTGCTAATAATAGTCTGAGCTAGTGTTCCCTGTAAGCTGTGCTCTTGTGCAGCCATTCAGGAGAGATTCAAATGCCACCCAGTTGATTAGTGGAGTGCCTATAGCTAGGTCTTTGTTTGGACTAGTGGTGCACCTTTCCACGTGCCTTGGTACCCAGAGAAAAATTCATTCTGCACATGGATGGAAAAGATTAGAGGGAACATTGGCCCCTGAGAAGTTTTCATTCGAGACATCTGGACAGAGTTACTTGTGAGTGACATTTAACGTCCCAAATACATACTATGCCTTCTGGGGCAAGTCATTTTCCTCCTTTCCTTTTTTACACCAAGGTCAGAAGAAAGAGCTCTTGCAAGACTCTTTAATGGACGTTTTGTTGCTACTGAGTAATAGCGCTGGCTGCAGCCTAGCATCCGTTTCCAAGTCCCCATCTGCATCTCTCCAGAGAAGACACACTTCCTCTATAAGACCGTGTTCCATTTGTTCTCCGTGAATTGTTTCATTCCAACGGCCACCAGCTAAGGGGCTGGCCAAAAGCTGGTTGAGATTTTACAGCTCACTGGTTCTCCGGGAGAAGCAGAAAGCGCCGAAGGGGAGAACGGTGACAAGCGCCCCACTGAAACACAGAGGATGCTGTGCTGACAGAGCTGTTATGTGTCTACCTCCTCCACGGAACTACAACAGCTTCTTGTAGCTCTTTTGAAGAACTCACCCAAGTGCTGGGAGACAACTCCAGCGTGGCTGCCTGGCCAGTGGGCCACAGCAATTCACAATGCTCCACACTGGATGGCGAGCCAGGGACTGCGGTCGCCGGGGGAGACATGGGAGGCAAGGCTTTCTGCTCAGCCTACAGCAGCAGGAAGCACGTGCTTTTGTGCCGTTCCCCCCTGTTCTGAGGCAAGCCTGAGTGGGAGACCCCTGCTCTGCGGGGCAGGTCAGCTGGATCCTGGCTGAGCGGGGCAGTTTGCTCCAGTGCCTACTCAGCTCTTGGACGAGCGCTGTTTGGAGACGGGAGAAGGCTTGGCGTATGAATCCAAGACAGAGGTGGAGCCGGAGGAAGAGACCCAGTGTTGAGAGTGTGCCTTATGCTCTTAGCTCTCCAGGGCTGCCTGCTCAGGTGCCATATTCTCCCCTCCCTGCCTCCAACTCCTGGCGAGAGGGGGACACTTGGGCTCAGGAGGGAGCATAACATCTTTCCCCTCCTTGAAAATGTGCTCCCTGCTGGCAGCCATTACTCAGTGGAGCCATCTTCCCCTGCAGCCTGTCGTCTCCCCGCTGTCTTGGGCAAAGACAAAAGCAGCCTGGAAATGTCCACCAGCAGCAGAGAGCACAGCAGGAGACATGAGATGGCACCATCTAAAGACCAAGAGTTCATCACCAGCAGAGAGAGGGGTAACGAGAGGAGAACGTGACCAAGACAGGTGTAGCCAAGGGGAGAGCACAGCGGAGACTGGGAACGGGAGAGCACAGCAGGGGACGAAGGAGAGGGAAGAGAGATTTCCACGGACTCGCATGCTCCAATGCAGTACCTGTGAAAGATCTAGGTCCCTCACTCTGCAAACATATACACAAACAAAACATGCCAGCACATGAGTAGTTCATTGACTTCAGTGCAGTGGCTTGTGTAAGGCTACTTGTGTGTATCTGCTGGATTGGGAGGAATATCCTGGAAACTGCTTCCTTGACATTATCTTAATGCTTCGCTTTGGCGCCTGGCTAACTCTGGACAGTGCAGAGTGGCCAGGGAAAGGAATTTTGTTTTAATAGCTTAGCAAAGCCTCTGGCCCTTCGAAAATTTTAACAGTTCCGGGCAGTTCTGATTGAATCAGAACTCGTCCGCTCAACCCTAACTTTGAGACAGTTAACAGATTTAAAAGAAATCGAGATTTAATGAAAATCTCACCAGAATGTGAGTCACTTCTGTAATGACCCGGCTCCTTGGTAAAGCATCCACATTGCAGAGAAGGATTTCACAGCGTGTGGGGGAGCAGGGTCCCCAAGAGTTCGGAAAGCACTGTGCCCATTTCAAAATTACAGTTACATGCCAGGAGCGAAAGCCTGGCCTTGCTGATGTCAGTGGAAGTCTTCACATTAAGGCCCGCAGAGGCAGGATTTTACCCAAGGTATTTAAAAGGGCTTTGTGTGCATGTTTGGCAAAATAATGATCCCAAAAATTGCAGCACAAAAGTGAGCTACAGATGTTCATGGTTTGACAGTCTGATTTTTAAGCAGAATTCTATTCAGGAAGGAACTAGACTGCAGAGATAGATTTTTAAATCGTAAGGTTGTGAAAATGTAATTGTGGCATGTTGCACTAAAGCACTAGAACCCATGAGACATTTATAGCTTATTAACTCAAAACTCTGCATTAAAATAAGCCAACCATCCCACACATCATTACATGAGATCCTTGTTTTAGACCCTTGTTTACCTGAATCCAACCCACCACGCACTGAAAAAAGTTCACTCTGGTCCTATTAAGAGAAGAATGATCCATGAACGTGCCATCCAGGGTAACGTGAAATGGAGCCAGTTTTGAAGATGTATTACAGCCAAGCATCAGCTCCTGTGTGAGTAGCTATCCGCCCCGTTTTCAGAACCCAGGATGTCATTTAGCATTCCACAATACAGATACAGTGCTGTTCAAATCAATGGCCTTGTGCAGCTCTGAAATACACTTGCAATGTCACTCGTGAATTCTCTGCAATCCAATCGAGTGAGAGAGAGTTTGGAAGAGAAAAGTGCCATGAAAATTGCTCATGGAACATTTATTTAAAGCAGCTAACTAGTTAATAAGAGAGGAAGACACTACCCATAATGAACAAAGTGCTAGCAGAGAGGCAGAGAACCTAAACTCTGAACAGAAACCAGGGGGCTAGGACCAAACAGCCACCACTCAGAGCCTGCAGAATGGAAGAGCAGGAACACATCACTTATTCAGGGAAATACACATGCAGGGGAATGGGACGCGAGCAGCCCCTGCTCCTGCCCCCACCCATTACTGGTTAACTGGAACCAATAAGCATCCTAGTCCACAGACTCCCTCGCCATTTTGTCCCACTTTAGAAAGTTTCTCTCTTTCTAAACAGAGCAATGCACGGCTATAAAATTTGTATTCACGTCTGTTAAAATGACGCACGGACAACCACATCCACAAGCATGGATGCCCGTGGATATAAAACAAAGATATCTACAGGGTTCTAGATACAAAATTTGTATCTACATTTGCAAAAATGAGCTATGGATATCTGCACCCACACCCATGGATTTGCCGGGCTCTATAAATATTTTAAAAGGAAGTACTTAGTTATTTCTGTAAAGTTTCTCTTTGAAAAAGTCTGAGGTAGGAACAATAGAGACCTAAGAATTTTGGTAAGCTGTATTGGTGAATGGGAAATGGGGTTATATTATCTATTCTCTGTGGTCCTGTCCTTCTATGTTATGACTAACACTTGCCATAAAAGTGTCATTCAGCAGCAGGAGAGAGATGATTAAAGTGAAACAATTTTATAGAGGCAGGGTTAAATTTGATGGATAAAGAACTAATGGTGGCCCTAAACTTTTTGGCCAACAGCAATACACAGAAAACACCTTTTTTAAAAAACTCTAAACTTAAGGACATTAGCAAGTGCCTTAATTATCCTAATAACCAAAGAATCTCTGGAATTTACTATGCAACTTTTTTTTTTTTAATGCAAAGCATCAGGAAGTTGCAAACATGTATCTTTGTGCAGGAAGAGTAAACCCAGGGGCTGAATCTCACCGGTATGCCTATCTTCCGTGAAATGCTATAAAATATTTGCATATGAATAGTCCTAACTCTTAATGTTATCATTAAGAGTTGGGATTCTGAAAGGTGTTTAACCTGACTTTAAAGCGAGGCATGGGCTTCAGTGTCTTGTTGAATCTGGGCCTAAGCTGATTGGAGTTGAAAGTGAGAGCAGAAAGTTGAGAACTGTTCCCTTCTCACACACAGACAGCTAACGCTTCATTTGTATTTTCAAAAGCTGCTCACTATCAGGGCTAGATTTTCAAAACCGCTCAGCTCCTGTAAAACAGAACCTCAGAGAAGGGAGTGCTTTTGACAATCTTACCCCCATTGTGTTTAGTGATGAGCTCTTGATAAAACCTAAAGTTTGCATCTCACTTGATTGTATCCTACGGATGTGATTCATGGAGAAAATTGATTCACCTCTTCTCTAGAGTCTCCTGTTTCATTTTATCCTACTACCTCGTTCTTGAGAACCAGCCTAGCTGGAAAAGTAAACCAAAAACAAAAACAAAAAAAATCAAGAGAAAGTCTGCATTAAATTCCCAACTCTTCAGAAACCAGAGATTTCTTAACACACATGGGGGTTTCTACAGACCCCATCATAGCCTCACAGGTCTAGCAGGATCAGCTGCATGTTGTAATTGCAGAATTAGCCTTTGCAGCAGACAAGTTGTGAAAGCCCTCCAGATGCTCCGTGGGCTCACTTGCACAAGCTCAGCGCGGCCAGCCGCAAGTTCACATTTTTCCCTCTGTGCAGCTCAATTTCCCTTCAGTATTTCCCTAAGAGCAGCTCAATCTGAGACCCATTTGCCTGCAAATTTATTTTGCAAAAACATACAAATTGATTTCCCAGCTTGCCTAAGAAGTGATAATGCAGTCAGCATTAAGAGGAAAAAATGCTTCTCTTTTCCTAAATCTCTACAATTTCCCTATTGTCATGTCAACATTTTAAAGTAGCTTCGAATGCTCACAAACACACACTGGGCAGATTGCACTTGGAGTGAAAGACAATGGGCTGATGTGGAGAAGAATGATCTTTGGCCACAGAGGGGTCAGTCTGGTTTCAGTCACTCAAATAAGCTCACAACCCTTTAGTGGTAGATGCAAAACTCCCCATTCCTTTCAGTGGGATTGGCATAACTTTTTTTCACAAGCATTGTAGTGACTTTTGAGCCTAAACTAAACAGACTCCCAAGGAGCCTTCAGGATTATCTACAATGTACATTAATCTACACAAAAGGGGTGGAAATTTTAATACACACAGAGTGTTACGCACTGAATGGCCCCCACGGACATCCTCCGGGCATTCACTAGCTGTTCCCTAGAGAACGTTCAGCAAGTCCATTTCAAAGAGTATTACATTAACATGCACAGGGGCCAGTTAGTGTGAAACACACTCTAGTGAGCACTGGAACATATATGTCTCCATTATGGACTAACGCATAGTGAAGCCTTTAGACTCCTACGGCCCAGGTACCTAAAGACTTCTGTGGATCTAACTCCCACTGACATCAATGGGGTTTGTGCGCCTAAGTTCCTTCAAAGATCTGAAGGTGGTGTGCACTTCGGTGCCTAAATCTCTGAAGTGGTTTGCAAAATGCCCTTCTCTCTCCTGCAAATATTGATATTTTACCACCTATCACTTAATAGTGGTGGGAATATTCTTCCATGTCTCTAGAACCAATTTCCTTTGGGACACTGATTGTCATAACCACACTGAAAACAACAGGATGACAGAAATTAAATAAGGATGGTCATAATAATGAAAGCAGCTCATTATGACTGTGTCTCAGATATCAAATATCTAATTTTATTGTTTTCTGTCTCAGGTTTTGCTTACAGGTTCTTGGCAGTTTCCCACTCAGAGGCAAGACACCTAGTTAAGAGAGAGCAGTTGGGGAAAGAGTTCTGCTGAAACATCCTGCTTCATTACCATGAATGAAACAATGTCTACGTTCACTTGCTAAAGGGGGTTTCAACTTTAAGATTATATTACAAGTTAAAAAAGAGAGACAGGGATGGGTACTAACATTTTAGACTACAATATCCTTGCTCAAAGTGTCTATAAGCCCTGGCTACAGGTTGGACCTCCCTGGTCCAGCACCACCTGGACCTAACCGGTCCCAGATGAGGGATTTTGCCAGACCAGGGGTGGTCATTTCTGGCTCCCCTGCCACCAGCCCCTTCCAGCCCTGGGCCGACCACTGCCCTCCCAGCTGGCTCCCCGCTCTCACTGTCCCCACTGCCCTGCCGGGCAGTCCCACCACCTTTGCGCACCGGGCTCTTGCTGTCATGCTGGGCAGCCCCGCTGCCTCTGCTCACCAGGCTCCCACTGCTGCTCCAGGAGGCCTCGCAGCCTCTGTGCCGGGTTCCTGTAGCCACGCGTGGGGCTCCCACTGCCCTGCCGGGAAGTCCTGCTGCCCTGCCAGCTTGCAGGGCTCCCAGGCACTAGCCCTCCACTGGGACATTCTCGTCCTGGAACATTCGTGGTCCAGCCGGACCAGAGAGTCACAGTTAAGGTACTTTCTACCTGCAGTTTGTGCAATAGATGCTTTAGGGTTGGGGTTCCAAGCACTGTGGAAATTAATATGTAGAGCTGGGTATATTGTTTTTCAGTGATTAGTAAATTCACCAAAACTATTAGTGAATAGCTCATATCAAAATTGAGCAAATTATTTCAGTTGAAAAACAGAGAAAAAACATCTCAAAAATAGAATGGTTCATTTTGGACATTTCTAATTGACTATTTCACTTGAACCATTTTCAAAGGTTTATTCTTTTGAAAGCGAAAATTTTGGCTTTGTTTTAACATGGTGTTTTTCCCCAAAAAAGTTAGCTTAAAAATTAAATGTTGGAAAAGACCCACAAATAACCTCAAAGGAAACAAAAAGGAAAAATACTGTTTTAGGGCAAATGATTTAAAAAAGTTTTATAGTGGGTTGAACAAGCATTATCACCTCAGTATGAAAAACAAAAATCCATTTCAGTTCAAGCTGAACTAAACATCTTTTTGTGGGGGGCAGGGAGATGAAGAGGTGAAGGACAGGTTTTCTCTTCTGCCTTGAAACACAATCAGCTCTATTACCCCCTTTACCACTGCCACCCCAAGTTTGTTTTGGTTAGCTATCTTAGTTTCTTTGACAATCCTGGCTTATGACTGTATTACACATTAATAAGTTAATAGTTCAGCAGCTAACAAATTACACAAAAGCCTTTTAATTCCTCAAAACCCAGTTTAGTGGTTGTTCTTAAAAAGAGACTCAAAATTGATCCCTGAAGAATAAACACTCTGTATTTTATAATGGCAGTAGAAAATGCTACAACTGCAAATATCTTGCCTGTTTCTAGATTCTGAGTGGGATGTCCGTGTTTGAATGTATTATTGCTCTTTCCAATACCAAACTTGTAATAGCCCAGATTTAGCACACATGGAAGCATTCCTTCTCAGGTCAACATCCTTTTATTTCTCTTTGCAAATAAACATTTGAAATGAAAACCAAGGGACTGCGGGGCATTTGATGAGTTCTCCCTAACAGTTCAGAGGTCTCCAGAAAAAAAGTTCTTGTCAGAAAATGAAAACATTTTTGAGAAAATTTTCAAAATTATTTTCATTTTGAAGTGTTCACAATTGTATCTTTTTCCTCCAATTTGGGGAGTTTTAATATTTTACTGGCATTATTAATTACGGTATCATAATTTTTCATTTATTGAAAGCTGTGTTTTCAGTAAATGAAAATGTTTAACATTTTCAGACAAAAATTGAAAAACAATAAAAACAGGCACTACAGTCTGCGCATAAAACTAATTTTAGTTTGCAATGTCAGCAAGTTTTATGGAAATTTTTTGATTTTGTAAAGGAGGGCATTTTACAACAAACACCATTTTATTCCAAAAAGCTCCACTGGAAAGACAGGCTAAGCAGTTATCCTGTGTTTCTCATTAGTTCTTTTAATGTTGACTAATCAATCATTTTTAAAATAAGCTATGCAACATAAGGTTGAAAATTGCTGCTTTTAGAACACAGCATACAGTAGTACAGTCGTCACAGGTCAGAAGGATTTGACCCACAGCCCAAAAATCTAATTTGCTCTGAAAAAGCCACTTTGGCCAGGTCAACATTTACCCCCAGATTGACTCTCCAGAGATTGATCTTCGAAGGTTCCAGCTACTGGGACATGAGGAGTAAGGGAAGTCGACGGAAGAGTTTCTCCTGTCAACCTCTGGCAGTGGGGACCTGTGAAATTTCAACTTAAGGTCTGTCAACTCCAGATGCACGTAGCTGGAGTTGCATATCTTAGGACGACCTTCTTGCATAGTGGAGACCTGGCCTTTGCTTGTAGCCACAGCTTATTTTTTAGTGTGTTTAAGGCCACATCTACACTTGTAGACGCTACAGGCTCTCAACTCTCCACCGCAATTGTACCATTATAATGCTACAGTTTAGAAGCTTCCTACATCAACAGCAGATTGGGGCAGGGGGGTTGCCAACCTTTCAGGATCATCCTGGAGTCTCCAGAAAATTAAAGACCTGATGAAACCTCCAGGAAAACATCCAACCACATTTGACAATCCTGGGTCCCTCCCCCTCCCATAAATTCAACTCTCCAAGATGTAATAACTAAGTTGATGGAAAAATTGTTCCTTCACCCTTACAACATCACTCACGAGGATAAGGTTGACTAAGGTGCAAAATTCTTCACAGCCCTGAGCAATGCAATTGGGCTGACCTAATATTTAGCTTGGACCAGGCCTTAGTAGCGTAATGCAAACTTATCTACGTTCTGCATGCATCAAACAGAGTAATCCCTTTGGCAGATTTAGAATGGAGACAGAAATTGAGCACGTTTTGCCCTGTTAAAATGAAGAGGGAGAAAGATTTTCTCTTGTAAAATATTTACCACTCAACCCCTGTTGCTGAAGATCAAATGTCGTTATTTTACTAACATTTTTTACTTTCCACTCACGTTTTACTTTTAGATGAGGAGCTGCTATTCTTTGTAGTTCCATTGACCTTCTATCAAGGGTAGACTTTTATAATCTCTCTTCAGCTTTAACCAGTTCCTAAATGGAAACACCAAACAGCTCTTCAAGTTCGGTCAAGATTTTTAAGCCTTGTTGTGTATCTTGCACTACAACTTTGCTCAGTGCCTTTTAAGGCTGTAACACGTTCACATCTTTCTTATTCATGTTCTAGCCATTCCTTCTTACTGATACAATCTACAGCCAGCTCTACACTCAGCGAGAAATTCAATTTAAGATACGCAACTCCAGCTACAAGAAGTGCATGCTGCAGTCGAATTTCTCCAGCGTCCTCGCTGCAGGAGGTCAATAGGAGAAACTCTCCTGTCACCTTCTCTTACACTTTGCGACCTCATGGAGTACCCAAGGACAATGGGGACACCATCGGAGTTAGATTTAACAGGTCCTTCCTAGACCCCCTACATCGAACCCCGGGAAATTGATCTCCAGAGTGTTGATCGCTGCGTAAGTATAGACAAGGCCTAAGTGCCTGCTGTGCTTTCTCCCAAATTAACAGCTCGCAAATATCAGCCTCTGCAAAAATCATAACTTTATTCAGTCACCCATAGATTACTGTTGCCTAAACAACTCAGAAATATCAGTTGAAAATCTTTTTTTCTTGGAAAGGAGAATGTATTGGCTAGAACTACTGCATTAATTTCACCTCTGTTTTACATAAACCACAGCTGGTTTGCAAAAAAGCAATGCTTCTTTGCCTGTAGGGCAGGCAACACGTGAACTGATGGGTAACACGTGACAGTTTCACATGCAACATTTAGGCGCGAGAAAAATAGCATGCCTCATTCTAAATTGAGAGCTGGGCACACTCCTGCAGAAAGCATTCCTCTGAACCTCCATAGCATGGAGTAGGCTCCAGTGATTTTCTAATCCCCCTCCCCAAACCGGGTCTATTAAAAGGCATTTGTTGCAGGGCAGCCACTGATTCATAGGGCGTGTGGACATTGGTTTGGTGAGCAAAATTCTGACCTTGAACACTCCCGAACCACTGGGGATAGAGTGTGTGTAATGGAGGTAAGAATGCGGCCCATAGGGAAGAAACTGTAGTCAGGGCAGATGGTTGATGTGTGGCTGTCTCCGCCCACATCTGCCTTGCATCTCTAGTGAAAGGACTGGGCACAAAGAATGGAACCTTCCCCGGGGCCCAGAATGGAAAAACTGTCACGCCCAGCAAAACTATTCAAAGAGAAAAATCTGACCACCCCACGTGAATTTAGTCAGCACAGATCATCAAGCAATCCTGCTGTTAGCGGTATGCTCTGTCGAAGCCACGAGGGCTGCACTGCACCCCAAAGATATAGTAACTGGTTTCTTCACCTGGATTAAAATGCAGTCACTTTGACCAACTCATGAGGTAGATCATCTCTTTTTGGGAAAGTCTTAGGAGACAGCCGGAACAGAAATATAGCATGCAGCCATCTCAGTTAACACAACGATTGCAAAATTACTTCACAGCAGACTTTCGCTGCTGCAAATCCAGTGATTTGGAGTCATTTGGGCCTTTTAAAAAAGATACGAACTACTCAAGATTGAAGAAACATAACAAGGCTGGTAAGTGATCAGGACAATTTTCCCTACTTGTAAAATAACATTCACACACAATGGCTTTGATACCCAGCAATTTGAGCGGCGCTCTTCAAGCTCAGCACACCCACAAGCCGAGAGCAAAAGCTTTATTTGCTGCCATGCCATATGAATCTTCCAGCCTCAACACACTGACTTCTCCAGATTTAAAACACTCAATCCAGCCCCGCAGGAGTTCGAGAGAGAAAAAACAAAAAGGGAAAAACACAACTAGCCCTGTCAAAAGCTCTGAATACTGAGAACCTCCACGCCCAGCCTGGGAAAACAAGCCCCCTTTCTTAGCTGCCAACAAGCACCCACCTAATGCACAAGTCTCACTGGAGCAGGGGCTATCTTTGAGTTCTGTGTTTGTACAGCGCCTTGCACCCTGGCAGTCGGGTCCATAACTGGGACTGCCATGGGATCCCACAATACAATTAATAAATAATGATACACTCCCACACAAGGGAGAGAAATTTAAAAACTCGAGCAAACCCATATGAGAAGTTATTAAATATCCTATGTAGAATGCAGAAACTGGCAACAGCATCAGTACATCGAATCAAAGGACTGAAAGGGGACTTCAAAAGGTTATCTGGTCCAGTCTGCTGCACTCTGGCCAGGACCAAGCACCATCAAGACCATCCCTGATAGGTGTGTGTCTTACCTGCTCTGACAAATCTCCAGTGATGGAGATTCCACAACCCCCCCTCGGCAATTTATTCCAGTGTTTCACCACCCTGACAGGTAGGAAGTTTTTTCCTAATGGCCAACCTAAACCTCCCTTGCTGCAATTTAAGCCCATTGCTTCTTGTCCTAGCCTCAGAGGTTAAGAACTATTTTTCTCCTTCCTCCTTGAAACACCCTTTTACGTACTTGAAAGCTGTTTCGTCCCCTCTCAGACTTCTCTTTTCCAGACTAAACAAACCCAGTTCTTTCAATAGTCCCTCATAGCTCATGTTTTCTAGACCTTTGCTCTTATTTCCTGCTCTTCTCTGGACTTTTTCCAATTTGTCCACATTTTGCAATAACACGTCCCATACATCCAAAAGTCACGTAGCACCGCTTTGGGCTCTCGCTATCCCAGGGGTCACGTTGATTCCCAGAGAGTCCTGTTACAATTTACATGGTTCCATCAGCGGAAGGTTCCCCCAACCTGGAAACAGTTGCTTTAGGTCCCCTTGTATGATTTCCACACAGTAAAAATAAGCCATCTAATTTCCTGAAACGCTCGGTCCTGCTCCAGTAATACTGAATTACCTGCTTGACATCAAAGGCCTCTTTGGGATGACATGGCTGAAGAGAAAATGAGGAGAGAGGTGCTTTGATTCTAACAAAAGGCAGAATTGATTTTCAGAGCTGGCTCTGCTCCCGCTCATAAAGACGCCCAGACAGTGATTCTAGGAAGGGGCTTTGGGGGGGGCTCACCTTCGCCAGGCACTGACACTCCTGGAAGCTGGAGCAGCAACTAGAAAAGCCACTTGTATACACAGATGTTTGGCAATGTGCAGATTCCTGCCCAGCACCCAAGCAGGGGTTTCAAAAGAGCTTCTGGGACCTTCTTGCAAAAGGCTGTTCTGCTAAGTCAGCGGGCTACTAGGGACGTTAACAAATGTGTAACCGCTGGATTTTTCAGCAGTTACATGTTTACATGCAGGGGGAGTCAGTGCTTGTTGGGAGCCAGCTGCCTATGAGCACCAGCTCCCACCTGCCCCCCACACTGCTGCCTCTGTGGGAGGCTGGCTATCCATGGGCACCGGCTCCTGCTTCCCCTCCCTTGCTGCCTCTGTATCACAGGCAGCATGGGGGGGCATGTAACTGTTAGGATTAATCCATGAGCCCAGGCTTGTCGGTTCATCATGGGAATGGCTACATGCTAACATCTCTACGGGGTACAGTTAATAAAAACCCTGTTGTTACTAGGACCACAATTCCAGTGGCTCTCTCACGCCCCACTCCGCATAGCACCTCTTCTGTTAATAAGCAATATCCCAACATCACCTCTCACCCTACAGAGAGTTGCATCCAGTAACACCCAACAGCAAGCACCATGGCCTTCAACAGGATCGGTCCCCCCTACCCAAGGAGCTTACAATCTAGTGTTAGGACAAGATACAACAAGTGGGTATAACTCGGATGAACAGCAACCACCGTAGCTACGCAGGAGAGGCCGTGGGCTGCTATAGCACAAGCTGTGTAGGACCCACAGAAGAATGGGCCACAGTTATGGGGCTCAGCAAACCTGGACCAGGTCTCTGTTCTACCACAGAAGTCCTGCATGACCTTCAGGAATCAGCTGTGCCCTGAAAATAAGTCTTGTTTAAAAAAATTCACAGATGTTTTGGAGTCTTTCTATTGGCCTTCTACCTGCTGAGCTATGTTAATTGGTGTGAGAGAAATCTATGGCCACAAGCAGCCTGCTAGCCCCTACAAGCCTAGGAATCCATGGCTAATGGATATCCCTTCCTAAGAATCTCTGGCACACCAGCTCAAACTGCACACAATATTGTCCCGATGCGAAATGGAACCTGAATTAATTAGGAACCAAATAATTAGGCAAAACACAGCTTGTAAAATTATCAAAGGACATCTACTATCTGAAGTGTACAAGATGTTACCATAAAGGCAATATTTGCATAAACTGTCCGGGGCAATATGAATAACTGAACATTTTCCTTATTAGCTTTGAAATAATCTTTAAACCTATTCATATTGGTTTAGCCTCAGACCCAGGGAGGAGAAAGGTGGTCTGTAGCATGCCTGCTGATTGCAGGAAAGAGAAATCCAGCCATGCGTCTGGATACAGTGTTTCAAATGGTCAGCATACTCTGAGAAAAAAAACAAAACACATTATTGCTTGATGACATTATGAAAAGACTGGACAGGACTGGAGACCCAACCCCTCCACCCCACGCATGCACACACACGCTTTTTTGTACTTTTGTAAGATTTAAAGAAAAACACACACACAAAATAAAGGTTAAGTTCAAGCTATAAACTGAGGAAGAACTTGGCAAAAAAAGTAAACCTATTCCAATTAAAAAGACTATCACCTGCCTGGAACTGATACTAGATCACCATGCTAAAAGGTAATTTACGCAATACCAAAGAACAGCCCAACATAACAACATGCAAGACACTTCATCCTCTCTAAAATCAGAGTTAGTTACCAACTACTAGTTTGGCAAACCAGAAAAACCATTGGGATGGAAGAACACTGCATTAGGCAGTCCCCCCTCCCCTTAGATTTTGTGTGAAAACACACAGGCTCAAGGATGCAGCCCTGGAACCAAAACACAAACCACAGACATAGGGCAGGGCTGACTGTCAGAGGAAGCCAGTGGAGCCTGAGCAATAGATCAATGGCATTAAGCACGTGCACCAGAGTATCAATAAAGATCCATTTCCCCCGATGGAACAAGTCATTTAGACTGAAAAGTTACTCTCTGCACAAGATGGGATAACAGCTTCTTTGTCCAGTACAGAGACACACCTAAGGCACCAGATGTCACATTGGGCCTGCAAATGCCACCTCTTGATCAATGACCGATCCCAGCGGGACAGGTGGCAGGATGGCTCAGATGGCAGCAACTGTTGCCTTTGGCCCCAGTTGTTGATTGCTGGGCCTCCCCCCAACGCCTGACCTGGCTGTCCCCACGGACTATGCAGCACACTGTCAGGGAGCAGTAAGCCAGGAGACAAGTTACACCAAGGTGGCGTCTCTCGGCATGAAAGCTCCCGTGACTACTGCAGGAAAGTATGCTAGAGAACACGGCCAGCCGTCTACCTGTCAGTAAAACCTCCTGGTGCCGAAAGCAGCGTATAAGCTGTACCTGACTCCCAGTCTGCACCTGGCTGTTCATAAGTCGGCACGGGGGAAAAACCCAAAACTTAATTACATCTGATCCGAGAAGGGAAGCATAGCTTCATTCATGTGGCTTTTATTTCCTGCAGACAGAGAGATTATTGTTTTATATGAAACCGGATGGGGGCGGAGGGGGAGAGAAGGCCTTGGGAGCGAATGCAGCCACACAGTCCCAAATGTAACCTAAGAAACACAAGCCTGACTTCAAAAACGTTATCTTTCAGGGCAACGTCTTTATGGGCATTGACGGCCCTACAGCTTCTGCATCCCAGCAGCAGGCAACATGCCTGGGATTTCCAGTGCGCAGGTGGTTTGCACCTCGCTGGGCTAAAACAATGGAAGAGTCTATTCCCGGCCAGGATTAACAATGGGTATATTCGGGGGGTGTCAGGCTTTCAGGGCAGCGACTCAGCACACTGCACAGGTCCACAGCGCTATGCATTAACCCTAGCAGAGCGATGAAACGTTCCAGCCAGCGGCTGAAGTCACAGTCACTACCCACTAAAAGCACTGGTGGGGCTGCAGTGGTCCAACTCCCAAATACTGCTCCAGGGCGGCAGAGGCTGGCCAAGGCTGCAGCTCATCCCACACATGCTCTGCGTGGCCCCGATGCACCTCTGTGTTTGCAGCATTGCAGCATTTGACAAGTCACCCATGGTTGCAAGAGCTACCCAGCTGGGGTTCGGGCACCATCGCCACCGGTAGCCAATTCCAGCCTCTGATCTGTGGGTGGAGAGGGATGGAGTGGAGAATGAGTCCTGCATCCAATAGCAGGTCCATATTTTGTAGAACTAGACTTTAAAGTCTTACTTTCCCTGTATGTGAATTGCTTCTCCAGATCAACTTCAAGTAATTTAGAAGGGATTAAATAGCCATTTCTATTCTGCTGATCCATACATATTTTTGCCTATAGAAATGGTAGCTTGGGAATGAAACAAAGGGTTGATGGATTTTCAGAAGGAGAGCTAGGCAACCACTTATTTTTACTTAAGTTCTAGTAATTAGCTTTCCTGATCATAGTTAATATCATTCCCAAATTTCCTACTTTAATAGAATGTTTACCATGCTGTGGTCTGAAAATTCCCAAGAATATAATTAAGACCAGAGAAACACTGCAGTCAGCAGTTGCATGAACATGATACAGTGACATACAATATCTAGCATATAGGTTATGTAGATGGTGTATATGTAATCTCAATTCCTTCTACCCAGGCTATTTATAGCTGTGGACCTCACAGCTCTCGATTTATAAAAGTATTGTTTATATACTGCTTTGCATGTTTGTTTGCACTGCATATTTGTAATCGGCTACGTGGGATGTTTCTTTTGCCACTGTGTTGAAGAAATACTATAAAATGAAACTAAAACACATTTCTGCAATTGGCCTGCATATTTTGCAGCCTATTAAAAGGTGGGTTACAAATTAGCAGGGAAGTAGAGTAGTGAAGACAGGAATAAGGTATGTCTTACGTTATGTCTAGACTACACCACTCTTTCAAAAGAGGGGTGTAAATTAGACACTTCAAAATGGCAAATGAAGCCGGGATTTAAATTTCCCGTGCTTCATTTCAATAATGGCAGCCATGCGTTCTTTTGAAAATGGGTATTTCGAAAGTGAAACCAACGCCGTCTAGATCCTGTACTCCTCAAAAAATGAGGTTTACAGGATCTTTCAGAAAAGGGTTTTTCTTTCGAAAGAACCGCATCTAGACGGTGGTTTCACTTTTGAAAACACGTTTTTGAAAATGCGTGGCCACCATTATGCAAATGAAGCACGGGAAATTCAAATCCTGGCTTAATTTGCAATTTCGATATGTCTAATTTACATCCCTCTTTCAAAAGAAGGATGTAGTTTAGACATGCCCAATGTGTTCCGATATATCAACCACCTTTTGAAGCTTTGCTTTGCCTAACAATCTTACTTTTTGGGAAAAAGACAAAAATAACTGTAGAACTGAAGAGGGTGAAATTTTGGCTCCACAGGAGTCCATGGCAACGCTCCAAATGACTCCAACGAGACCAGGACTCACCCAAAGTCTGTCCAGGAAAAGGTAAGATTCCTGACAATGTAAACATGGCTAATGTTGATTATGCACGATCGTGGCTGTAGTGAGCTATATTCTACCTATCATTGTATATAAAAAAGCACACCATTGTGAGGTTTCAGAAAAGTTACCTCACAAAGGTCCTTCGTATGCGATGCTATTAATTATACTGAAAAGAATGAAACCCACAATCATTATTACTTATTGGAGTCAGCTGCGTTGACTCATCTGTGTTTATTTAAAGTCGAGCACTATCTCCTGATTAAAAAATATAATATGGAGACAGAGCTGAAATGTCAGCCATCAGCTCACACCTAATCTGTGGCTTTACAGAAGAGAATATTAAAAAAGGACTGCGAAAATGTATTTGTCTACATGTGATGTGGGCATGGCAGGAAGTGTAAATTCTAATAAAAAATTACTGAATTCATTATTTTCTCCACACTTTTATCACCTCGAATTGTTGTTATTGTTAAAGCAAGGGGACATATTCACCCGTGCCACCAAAACTGTCTTGCAAGCAGACCAGAATCCTCCTCCTGCTGGAGTCATGGATATTTTCATTGATTTGCTGGAAGCAGGAGGAAGACTAATGGCCAGTTGGACTTCCACCGCCATCAGGCCAGGTCTTCATTACCAACAGTTGTGTTGTACAGCTGGGTAGCGAACGCACGCGATCCGTAGCTTGCTGTCAAAACCCTAGTGCAGACAAGACTTTGTAGTTCTTGCTGTGATGTAGCTAAGAGAGGTCACCCTGGTGGGGGAGAGGACTTAGCTGAGCTACTTGGCAATAAAAACTGCAGGTTCATTGTCTCCACTAGGATTCTACACCAAGACACAGCTATAACATGCCTTAGCTATCCCCTGTATAACTCCCCTCCGCCCCCATTTTGGCAGTGAAGGGAGCCACAGGCGTCTATATCTCATTGACTGTCCCTTTGTCTCCAGCTCTCCATTTTGAACTCCTACCATCTTAGGCACGGGAACTATGCACTGCTTCAGCTGCCAGCCCCACACACCAGGGGGCTCCGCTGCCAGCTGGAGCTTTGCTCCCAACCTCAACTGGTGGGGTACAATGGACAGTGGTAAGGGGGCTGGATTTCAGCAGGCCCACTCTTAAAAATGTCCCTGCACCACCACCTACCTCCTCTGCCTTGCCCACTTCTGTAGGTCCACTGTGTCTGTGCTGGCCTCACAACCTTATTGTAAATATCAGGAATGCAGCACCAGAGAATCCATCAGGGGAGGGACACTTTAAAAGATAATAAATATAAAATAAATAAATAAATCTCATTTATCTTTTGTAACAAAGTGAGAAAGGCCAAATGTCTGAGACAAAGTAGTTTCTCATGTCTTCTTATTCACTGTCACTATCCTCCATTTACTGGAAACTGCCTTTGCTCTGCGATTAGCTGCATTTCCTTGTTCAAAAGCCCGCAGTATCCAACCTATGTAGCAATTTATCATTGCTTGAGTTGCATATAGTTCACAAACTGGAGCATTTAATTTGAACTCCCATTTTGCCCAACAGACAAAGTTCCACTGATGGGGAGGACTAGGCCCTGAAACCTCCTGCTAGAGGCCTTGTGGTCCTGCCACATGCTGGCCCAGAGAAGAGCAGTAGTGAGGTCCTCCGAGCTGCCTAGAGTGGCTGTGTGGGATGCAGCCAATCAGGAGCCAGCAGTTCAGTATAAGAGCAGCTGCAAGGCCAGAGCAAGTACAGTTCCTGCTAGAGCTGGAGTAGAGTAAATGGTGCTCTGGGCTGGCTGCTGGGACTTAACCAGAACAAGGCCTTGAGGGACAGGTAAAGAATGTGCTGGAGCCATGGGGAAGTGCCCCAGGGAATTATAGCAGCAACTTAATTATTTACAGACAGCTGCCATCTACAGTGTCCCTCGACTAGGACCTGGAGAGGGCAGGCCTGGGTACCCACCTCTCCCCACTTAGCCACTGGAGGAGAAGAGGCCTGGACTTTGAGGCACCCCAGAAGGAGAAGTGAACTGTAGCGACCCAGCAGTAAAGCTGTGGCCAGAAAGGCCCTAAGGTGGCAAAGACATTGCTTCCAGAGAGAGCCTTTGGGCACCGCTCTGTTCCAGCGGGGGGACACACTGAAAGACAGTAGAGGGCACTAAGAGAGGCCCCACTGGACTTGTACCCCAGAAGGGGTTTGCTTTACAGACTGCGTGTGGCTTGGTCCGAGGGCTGAGTCCCCGAAGAGCCACCACAAAGACAGAGAATGCAGGGGCATGCGCCCAGCCAAGGGGCACTCTGAGAAGCGAAAGCCCCCGCCTCTCTACAGATCCTAAGAGTATTCAGAAGAACAATGCAACCACTTCCACAATTACCCTTCATTTACAGTTCATTATCGGTGGCCATAGGAAGAGAGCAAAAATGAAGATGAAAGAAAAACTAACTTGCTGTCGGGCCCAAAGTCACATTGCAATCTGTCCCTGCACTCGTCACTGGAAGCAGCTGATAGGGAATTCTGTATTACCAGCCCTGATATACTCAAACTCAGGAGTCATGCCCCCAACAAATCTTGTGGCTTTAAAGTCACGAGGTGTATTTTTAAATCAACAACTCGGGGGATCCATTTATTGATGTCATAGTCCACGTGGTTCTCATTTTCAAACTGTTCTCTGCAACTACGAGAGCTAAAAACTTACATGTGAAACGAAAGCAAAGATTCTCCTGCAATACACATGAATCCAGAAACTGAGGCTTTAAGAAAAGCACCGTCGTTACAAGACCTACAATGGAAATTCAGAGGAAATGTGACTTGTATCAGGAGTACAGGGTGAAGCTTTATTTGTAGCTAGTAGCATCACTCACGCACTCCATCCCAGTCTCACAGGATAAAAACCATGTGGTTACACAGTAGATGTTTGTAAGCTTTTCAGGGAGTTTTTCTTTCACTCGGTATCAGCAGAGCGCCCTGATTCAGGCTGGAAGCTCTGGGAAGGATGGGCAGTACAAATGAATAATCATACTGTAGGTGAAAGAGATGCTTGTGGTATACCGGTGCATGGAAGGGTTGTTAAGTCAATAACTATAATGAGCACCATTCACAATCCTATCTTTAAGGATTAGCATTGCCTTTGATAAAGCCAAGCTCTGTTGGTTGTCAGAAGGCAGGGAACCAAACTGCTCTTTAATTTTTATTATGCTTGTAACTTGTGTCGCAGGCGCCTAGCATTTAGTATCAGTGTGTCTCTTACTTTTATATAAATCCTAAGCAAACAATAACACAGATCCCACTGTATAGCATTCAGCTCGCACAGAAACTGAGGGCTTAGAGGGCCGAGTCTTAGTTACCGGGTAGTTAACACACCTGTGAGAAGCAGGTATAAAAAGCTACCAGAGAGCAATGTCAGTGCTTCACACCCACGTGGTCAGTGATAAAAGCTGCAGAAGAAAAGAATCTGCCCCAAAGCCTCAACCTGCAGCCAATGGTTTTAAACCCAATATTTACATAGAACTTGGAGTCACTTACAACACAATTTCAACAAAACAGTAAGAGGCTTTTGGAGACTTATTCAAAGCTAATGGAAGTCAGGAGACAGTTTCCCGGTGACTTTAATGGGTTTAGAACCAAGGCCTCTGAACCTACTTCGCTTGTGGAGGGGGCATTTTGTAAAGGAATTGTTTAGCGGGATGTGTATGAAACCCACACTCCTACTGGCGGCGGTGCACTGTCCCAATTAGTGGCACCGAGACCACTCCCAGAGAGAATGAGTCTCCTCTACAGCCTCAGCCGAGAGCCAGCTGCCTTTTAGCTCATGCGACGAAGGCTCATGCGACAAAGTCTCATGCACTAAGTTCCAGAGGTCCCAGCGTGGATTCCACTCGCACTCAATCTAGTAGAGTCGTTTCCTCTGCAATGCTGAGGTGTCCAAGTGGACATTGGATACTGTGGTCAGTGATGCAAAAGGATCCCGTCGCCCATGAGAGATTTTACCATTTGCCTTTGGAGCCAGATGTGACACTGCTTCCAGTAACACTCGTTAGCTCCCTATTTCTACAATTAACTAACGTACCAATGTGGCAGAGTAGCCTCCTCTAGAAAAAGGAGTGAGATGGCATGAGCAGCATGACCAGAAACCAGGAGGGCCCCTTGAAATGCAGCAGGCCAAGGTCCACGCACAAGTATACATGTGTCAGGAGGGAGGACAACCACTGGAGAAAACCCGCCCACTCTGGGCCATACAAGGAGCAGCAGGGTAGAGGAACCCTGAGACAGAACCTTGAGACAGACCCCCCCGCACAGACAGACACCAGCATGTGGAAGGTGTCGAAGCCAGGAAAAAGGCCCCTCAACAGCTCCTTGGGCAGCAAATGGCCTTTCCTGAGCAACTGTCAGGAGCTAGAGGGTATCTGCTCACATAAATTGGCTGTCTAGCTTGCCAGCACACCACAGCTGGAACCTCTGGCAACAGTAACCCCTGGTGCCTTTAACCTGCCAAGTGTTCATTGCCAATGGTTTCCCTGCTGCCTCCCCCCCCGTGCTCCACTAGCTTTCTCTCCATTCCGCTCTCCCGACTGAGCCTGGTTCGCTGCCAGCTTCGCAGGAGGACATGCCACATGTGTGAATATTGCACCCCCCCGTTCTTGGGCCCAGGGCTCCAAAGGGAGGCAGGTGCCTAACTTCGAGCCTACTTGTCTTCGAGGATCCGGCCTCGATCCCGGCGTGAGATTCTTGAAGGCTCTGCTTGTTGTGTCTTGCCTCACACTCCCTCACTGGGTGTAGCACAAGTCTAGGGGTCCATCTTGGCCCCCAGTTTGTACGACATCCACTTTTGAAAAAGACTCTCTTGACCAACCCAACAGATGGACTCTGAGTTAAGGGGGGGCTCACATTTTCCTCACCGTCTCTGAGTGAATTACAAATAGAAGGTACATCTACAATTGCAAACCCGTGTAGAGGACGGATGCTGTGCACACACTTCGGAGAATAGGGTTCCCTACACACCTCAACCCAATCTGACAACTTTAGGGGGCCAGACTCATGACTTTGGAAGGCTTGGTGTTGGCACCACTGCAACCACAGCAAAAGCGCCGCTCCCGTGGGAAGCTGCCCCCCCTGCCCGCGCCTGGCAATGGCTATGCACTTTGCACCCCTGGAAATTCGAGGGCACTCTGGCCAAGCGGGGCAGCCCGTGTGCACCAGCCAGTTACTGAGTTGCCGTTCGGAGACACGCAGTGGAGTCAGGGTCCTACTGAGTCAGGATTTCCAGACACAACGCAAGTAGCCGAGCTGGGCCCGAACCAAGGCCTGAGACTGGAGTCCGGGGTACACAGATCGGCCGTGTTCGCAATAGAAGGAAGCCGTTCATATTGCTGCTCCCACGGCTCTGCAGGATTGCTTCCTGGTTCAGGCAGCAACATGAGCCAGTCCGCGGGCTGGGGTGGGTCATCACTCCGGCCCCACTGAGCCGTACCCACTGCGGTGTCCAGCTCCACAGAGTCCTCCCAGCCTGTGCGTCCAATGGCCACGTGGACGGGGCTCCAGATTCTAGTCCGACGGCTCCTTCATAAGGAGGGGGAGGAGCCAAAGTCTTAAGGTTATGGCTCCACCCTCCCCCAGCCTGCTGAGTCGGCTGGCCATAGCGGGAAGTGCACGCTGAAGACCCTTAAAGGGCATCACACACCCCCACCTGCACCCCCACCCAGTCATTCATGCTCGAGTGGCCCAGGAGGAAATGAGCCTCTAAGGCAGCTCCTGGAGCCACCCCTCTACAGCCCCACTCAGCCTTTATTGGGAAGAGATAAGGGTCGGGCCCTGGGCAGCCATTCACCCTGGGGCAAAGCAGAATGCAGAGCTGTAGTCGCGTCCAGACAGCACCGTCCTTTGCAGCGGTGCAGCAGGCTCCACACGCTCCCATTCTGCCGTGGCTGAGGGACCTCGCTGCCTCCCCACAGGCGCAAAGGGAGAGGAGAAGCAGAAGTCTAGCCGGAGGGAAAGAAAACACGAATCCAAAGCAAGCCGGCAGGTTCTCCAGGCGGCAGCAATTGCTGCTTAGCTCCTCTCAAACCCAGTCGACTAGAATTACTGGTGCTGTCCCAAGCAGTTCTTTAAAAAGGTTACCAGCTTAACCGAATGAAATCGGAGTCTGCAGCCATTAACAACTCTCCAGGGCAGGACTTGTCACTACACAGAATAAATTCAGAGGTAGCAACCAGCTACGACTGCTTATGCGGGCAGTACTCTGCAACACTCGCCAGCTTCTCTCTTAATGCCCCTACTCCTCACTGTACCCCCCCGCCCAAAAAACCATCATCGAGCCTAATTCACTGGTTTTGGTTTTTCACTGTGAGATGAAAACCAAGCAAGTAATAAATACGGAGCAAGGCTGCTCTAATTGGGTTATAAATAAAGAAACACCAAGCCTGTTTGCAAGTACAATAGCTTTGCTGTCCATTCATAATTTAGCATGTACCACTTCACCCTTAACACCTTGGGAGTCTGTCACTTCCTGTTCACTGCCACCCCCACCCCTGGCCGGTTTTATTTTAGAAACTGAATGGCCATTGTTAGAGCAGCCACAGCTGGAACTGACACCGGCACACCGCAGCGTACTCTCGCCCCGTCTAACGACAACTTTCATTAGATGCTAGCAGCACGCCAGACTCTCGCAGAAATACATTTACCATCGCCTGCTCAGCCTGTACAAAAGCATTAACTCCTCCTATTAACACGCACCCCCGCTCTGTGCGAAGCGAGGCCCGGGATTCATTATTCATTACCACTGCAGGCATTTAGAGGCCATTCGCCACCACTGCAGAAGGATGCAATTGACAAGGGGTGACGTGGAGCCTGGCCACTCTCACCAATAAAAGGGAGCAGGTATGCTGCCCGCCACATCTCTCTTGGGGTCCCTACACACACGCGGAAGTCTTTCCTTACTACACAGGAAGGTCCTGATGATGCAAGCTGTTGGATTTTTACACCTCAGCCCCTGGAGCAGAAAAACCCCATGACTCGGGCAACGGTGAAGCCACTAAGGCATCATGTCACAAGCGGACTTGGCCTGCTCATGGCCCGGGATGACAGCCCTCCAGTCGCACAAATGCTGCAAGAACCACTGGAATTTCCCAGTGGGTGAATGGAGGGTGTCTGCGTGTCAGCCTGCTCCCCGCATGGCGGCATTTGTTCAGAGCAGGGCTCTCGCCCACGCCGGTGCGACACGAACCCCTCGTGAGGGCAGCACGTACGCAGCACGCTGTTCCGTAAGTTAATGATGGCAGCTTCAGCATCAATGCCTATGGAAAACTCCACCACGCCCTCCCTGGGGAATGATGCCGTGTAGAACAGCCATGCCCTGCTGCTGTACCTACCACCCTTCATCCCAAAATATGGCATGTTCCCACCCGGCATGTCCCAGACTGGTTAGTTATGGGAGACTTTACTGCCATGCACTCCTGAGCCTCTGAAAGTTTGTAACTTGTCCCTTAAAGAAGAAACCATCCCATCAGACTGCCCCTCTCCCTACCCCAAACATTCACTGCCAACGGAGAAGGTCCCCCAGGTTTAGGTGGGGTCACTGAAGCTCCTTCCCCCACTTCCACACTGACAAGCCAATTCTGGGTGGCACCGCTCTGTGCCCATTTCATAGCACCCACCTTGAAAAGCGGAGGCGGCCATCTATGCCTTAACATGCAAAAGCTGGGCAGCGTCTTAGAAAGCTAGTGACACAAGAATTTGCTCTTTCAGCTGAGGCACTGTCCTTACCTGGCACGAAGGTGAGAGACAAGAGACTTGATTTCATGGCGTTGTAGAACGGCAGGCAGATGAGGCCCAAGTCTCGGTTACCGAGCATGTGATGTGGTCAGAAGCATACCTCTCCTCGCAGCAAAGGCACAACCACAGCTGGGTGGCAGTGGTAACCTCAACATGAAGCAACAAGTTTTGTCGACACCTCTGTCAACTTTTCACAAAAAGGGAATCCTGCCTTTACTCCCTGGGTCCTCAGCACGAGAAACGCATGCCCCATCACCCCCCGGTAACAGACGCTGCTTTAAAAGCAGGTCTCGGCTCTTTACGAGTATATACTGCCATGAAGAGAGTGTCATTTTCCACCCAGTTTTGGTAGCCTTAAGAGGCTCTTGAAAGCTTATGCCCTAATACATCTCATAGGCTTTAAGGTGCCACAGGACTTCTCTTTGTTTTTGCTGACTCAGACAGACGGCTACCCCTCTGAAATCTTCAAGAGACCTCGCCCTCTTGGAGAAGCATATTCCCAAGCTCCCCTTTTGGCAAATGGAGAAAACTGTTCCAATGGGAGCAGAAGGCGCAGAATACCCATAGCATCAGGGCAACACGGACGCTCTTCTACTTGTGATTTGATCTCAGCCATCTAAAGCTCTGGTCTCTTTCTCCATCTTAGGACTGCTCGTTTGGAAGGCCATTTATCTGCAGTCAGAGAAAAGGACTTCACAATGCTGAAATAGAAAGCAGAGCTTGAACAGGGTCACTGTGCTAGGCCCAAAGCTTGCTTTGACCATGATTTGTTCTACTCTCTGGGCAAGAGGCCCTTTCAATGTTCTAGACAGCAATTTTCTTTTAAATGTGGTAGACGTCACTTAAAAAAAATTAGACTCAATCCACATGGCAAGTGTTCCCATCCAGAAGATACCTGCTTGCTTGGGCTAACACTAAGGTGGCCCTGAAGTCACTTCAACACACATCGTAACTTTCAAACACGGCCCAACATGCTCATGAAAAATGAAAGACGGGTCTGTCCACCCCTACATTTACTCAATATTGTTAGCCTAGAAGCCAATTTTTGAACTTGGCTGCATAAAGCCAGGCATCTAGATCAGTGTACCCTAAGGGGTACTCGAGAGAAGTCTGGGGGTACGTCAACACAACTGAAATCTGAAGAAAACCGAATTTTTCTTTTAAGTTTTACAGTGCTTTATTATTTTTATACTTTTTACACCCAAAAATGTCATTGCCCGCCCAGCTATGATTAAGTTGTTTAAACAAATGTGTTGCAATGGTAGGAAAATAAATTGTGTGTCTGAAATAAATTGTGTGTAGGTACTGGAGGTACTTTTTTTGGGGGGTGGGGGAAAGGGGTACTTTTTTTTTTTTTTTTTTTAATAAAGGTTGAGAAACACTGCTCTAGATCATCTGTTAAAACTGCCTAAGTGCACACAGGTGCCTAAGACCTTGTTGACATGAGAAAGTTTCACTGGTCTAGACAACAGTGTGATTTTAAACCAATTTAGCAAACAAAAACAAACTCTGTGCAGACACTTCCTTTGGTTTAAGGATGGTTTATTTGGGTTTTGCTTCAGTGGTGTAGGAAGAGCTTTAAGCTAAACCAAAACAACCCACTATTTACCCAAAATACAAGTGCCCACATGCGGCGTGACAGTGGTTAGCTAAACTGTTTAAAAAACCCTATTTGCGTGAAACCAATGCAACTTTCTTATGCTGTGAAGGGTGAATGTTAACACCCAACTCTCCAAAATGAGCCTCATGTTACCAGAGAATACTTCGATCTGACTTCAACCCCAAATTACCTGCTTTTCTTTAAAAGACCACAGGCAGCAGAAATAAAAATGCACGATGTCCCGATAACTGATGGGCACAGCCACTGGGACTGAAAACAGCAAGGACTGCCCAGAAGGTCTGTTACTAAAACTGGTGCGTGTGCATGCATGCATGCACGCGCACCCTCTAAAGCAGGGGTGGGCAATAATTTTTGAGGGGGACACTCCAAGGTTTTGGCAAGTGGTCAAGGGCTGCACTTTTCTCTGGAGAGGGTCTGGGGTCTGGGACGGAGGTTGGGTGCAGAAGAGCACTCCGGGCCGGAGACGGGTGCAGGAGAGGGTGTGAGGTCTGAGAGGGAGTTTAGGTGAAGGAGGGGTGGTGAACCAGGGCAGGAGAAGGTGGGGTGGAGGAGTGAATTCTGACCAGGGGGAGAGGCGAAGGAGGGGTGCAGGAGCTGGGAGGGAATTGTCACCTGGGGGAGGTGAGGTGCAGAGGCTCTGACCCAATTACGTGCACAGGGGAGGACACCACATTGGCAGCTATGAACATGCCACCGAGGATGTTTTTCCTTCCCCATGCACGGCAGGCATTTTGCGCGAGAACACGGCAAAGCTGAATGCACGTCAATGGCAAATCAAAGTGCCGCTGAGGACCGGCACAGGAAATTTGCCAAGCTTTTCTGCTGAGAGATTCCAGCGCTTTCTGCTGGGGTCTATTTTAAGGCATTTCAGTGACATGCTTTAACACTGTGTTAATTTTGTACAGCATTATCAGTAATAGTTTGGCGCTACCCGGGAAAAAAGACATACCAAGCTGTTAAAAAGTCATACGCGGTGCGAACGGATGAGCTCTGTAGTCGAGGTAGACTAAACAAGACAAAAAAAGTGTGGTGTTTCCTTCCCAGGCAGGAAACTCTCTATTTGGATGGTTTCTCCTTCACGAGCAACAGGTTACAAAAGGCTCAGGGGCTAAATACCAAAGAAGTTACCCTGAACTTACTGCTGCAAGAGGCTCAGGGTAGGAATATACCCTGACATTCTGAGTTATCCTTAGATACAATACTCTGGGCTTGAAAATCTACCTGGACACATTCTCAAGCATTAGCCTTTACTCCAGGCAAAAAAGATCTGACTCCCCAGTCCTGCATGTATCCATACAGCCCTTTTTAAATTTGTATTAGCAAAGCTTCATGTCTACCCCTTTAAAATCCAATTCCAGCCCTTCCTGTGCCCCCCGCCAATAAATTAATTCTCCTGCTCCCCCTCGCACACACTTTGATCACAGTCCCAAATAAATCATTCCTCACTCGGATCATCGACTCTGCCCAGGACTTTTCTGCTGCCTGCCTGGGTATGCAAAAGGTCCATTCCCTCTCCCGCCCCCCAGCCACCACCACCTCTGCACCTTGATCCAATTCCCCCCCTCACCCTCCTAAAGAAACAGCACCTGGTCTGCTTTGCATCTTTTCCTGCTTCCTGCCTCCAGCCTTTCTAGCCAGGGAAGATGCCAACTTCTAGGGAAGCTGGTTTTTCCAATACCCAGATGCTTATAACAATAAAGGAGGAGGGACTTAATCCAGCCCTGTTGACCAGCATGAAATGATTGGGCCCACTGCGGGACCTGTCCATCTCCAACCCAAAACATCCCGATTCCCTTGGCCAATCAGCAGGCCCTTGAGCATGGGGGTTTGCCACAGACCCCTCAGAACCATTCCGACTGCTAACAGTTTGTTCTCTGACGGGCACGGTGCTATGTGATATGAACCAAAGCCAAAAACGGGAGCGATTACAAAAGCGCCAGCTTGCATTTTTATTAATGAGACTCAGTTTTCTGCCACCTTCACAGGCCACCCTACGGCAAGACTGCACGAGGAAACTCTGGGGGGGCTCTTCAAGACAGACTGTCCTGTCATCTTGCTTATTCCGCAACTTGGGTACCTGTCAAGGTCCAGCAGACGTGATCAAATCAACACAGCCTATTAAAAGCTCAACCTAATAATAAAAGTACAAGTCCTTCTAAAACTTTGAACAGCATGACAGTAACTCATGCTCCGGGAAACTCGGCCAATCTCTAGCACTGAATGTGTGTGACAATCAGCTGTAACTTTGTAGTGAATTCACTTTGTAGGACTCTGCAAAGTGATGCACTACCAGGAGTTCCACAAACAGCTCCTGCAAAAGTTACCTCCATTTGTCTGGGTCTTAGGAGGGCATGTGATTACAGAGGAGAGGGAAGAAGGAATCTATTTCTCCTCCCTTTCAAACAAGCCCAGTTTCTTCACATCACAAGCTAGGAAATAGGCAACGCCAACCAGTATTTTCACTGGAAACATTTACAACCCATTTCTGAAACAACACACAAAATCATCTTGATCCTGGCATACCCTGTTTCCCAGGTTGCTCGATCAAAGAGGTTCAAGTGTATTTCCATTGCAAAACTACTGGGCCCTGTCCTTGCGAGGTGTAGAATGGCATAGCTCTGAACGGGGCTGCTCAAGATCTAGCCCATTGTCCTGAAGTATTTTTATGAGCTCCAGGGTTCAGTGGTCTCTGGTAGGAACATCTGAACAGTAACCAGGCAGGCAGGGAACCCATCACAGCCTCCCCTTCCATCTGATGAGGTAGTTTTAACCCGTAGTTTCTTCTAGCACATCACCAATTCTGTACAGGGTATTTCTGCTACTGTATTTCATAAGGTCCCTTGGCACAGAATCAACCTTTGCTCCTTAGAGAAAACAACTTAACCCCTTTACACCAGATGTAAAAACTCCTTGACTGGCTTTCTTTAAAGTAACACACAGACGTTGTGTTCTCCAACTGATCAGAGTCACACATTCTCTCATTTACAACCAACTGACATTTCCTGCCAGATCCCCCGACGATGTAAACCAGCATCGCTCCCACTAATGTCAGTGGTGTCCCTGCAGCGTGCACCATCGTCGTCATTTCCAAGGGCCGTTATCTAACTTTAACACAGAGAATTAGGAACTATACGGAGCAAGGAGCAGAAAATATGAACTGGTGATGACAGCCCTAGGCTTCCGGTGGCAGAATGTAAAATCGTTTCTGTTTCAAAACAGCCTCGTCAGAAATGTAATTAGCAGCTCGGCTCAGGTTTGCACTTCTCTTGGAAGCGGGGGATGGTTCGCGTAGGCCTCTCAGCTCTGCACCCATTTTCAGTCACGACTAACTCGGCAGAATGTCTACTTCTCGGGGTGAAACTCTCTAGGCTGGCCCCCATCCCAACGGTCACTTTTTAGCAGCGTGTTGGCCAACACTGTAAAGTCGCTAGCACTAGGAAGAGTGTGAAAAGGGGGAGGACCGGGGGCGCTGGAACAGGTTTTATAGGGGAGGTGCTGAGAGCCCTTGGACCAAACCATAAACCCCACATATAAAGGAAATCACTTCAAGCCAGGGGGTGCTGCAGCTCTTCCCCCCACCCCCATGACCCTAGTTCCAGCACCCAAGCAGAGGACCCACTTCTGCCATTACACAAAATATGCTTGTGACTTTTTGCGTGTAACAAGCTAGGCTTGTGTGGCAAAGGCTAGACATGGAGAGCTGAAATCTGATCTAGACACATCCCTCACGAAGAAGTGTCTGGGCTCTCCACTGAAAACCAGTTTAATTCAACCCAATTGTGCGTGGGAGGGGGTGGAATAATCCATATTTTGTGCATGTCTCATATGATTTCTCAGCCACATTGGGAGAGAAGGTCGACTATGATGCATTTACACACATGGCTAACAGCCACACACTGACCGTGCCTCAGGATTACTGAGCTGCCCAATGTTTCTGGGAAATGCCGGATCTGATTAAAGGAATGTTCTTTCTCCAGCAGCATGCCGAGGGCGGAGAGCTACGCAGAAGCCCCCTGCTGATCTCATGAACCTATAGGTGTAAGAAGCTTAGAACCTCGACTCTTTCTTTTCCACCCACCTCTTCAATGAGAATGTCCTGGGAACTCTGAGACCTACAACTCAAGCTGCATGTTGGAATCCAAAGTCCAAACCTGGGCTCAACACTCCATCTTCTGTTGAAGTGAATAGCAATGTCCCCTGATTAAGGATGCAGAACAGGGTCTTTTATAATGCAAGTTGCCACACAGGGAGCAAACAAGTTCCAGCATAGCCAGTCTCGACACCAGTTTCACAAATGGCCAATGCTATGAGCCATTTTCCCCAGGCAAAGTATCATCTTGTAAGAGAAGCGATGTAAGCGTAGAAAAGTTGACAACTCTTCACGGTCAAATGTCTCCCTTGCCCCTGAAATCCTTCTGCAAGGGTTTGAAGGACAAGAAGCAAGTGGCTGAGTGCTCCACACCACCACTGATGTGCCTACCGGCTGTTACTCAGATGTTCCATTTTACGAGCTTTATGAACTGCTCAATCTCCAATGAGTCTGTAAAAGAGGGCTGGCTGCATGTGCCTGTCATGTCCAGTGCACAGCAGAGGTCACGTTTCCGAAAGCGCTGAGACCTAGCTTCCCTTTTGGCATCTACAAAATTGGCCCTTTCACTTTTTCACTTGCAAGGGAATGGAGGGTGCAAGTGTAACACACTCTATGTGCAAGCCCTGCAGAATGAGATCATGCATCCTGCATTCGTGTTGGTCAGCGCTTAAACACGCTGTGCAGCGGGTCGCCAAGATGGCCCATAGTTAGCAGTTCAAGTCCTCTAATCTGCAGGTGCAAAAACGGTCTTTGGAGAACGGACCCTGGACATCCCAGCTTAGTTTGCTTTGAAGTTTCATGCAGTTACTGTACAAACTACACAATTCTGCCTGCCTTGTGAGCTACAAAACCATAGGAAAGGTCGGCATTTAGTGACTGAATGCAAATGACTACCGAGGGCTGATTGTAGGCACCGCTCCGTACACACTTGGTCCAACCAACCACGGAAATCTCTCTACTGGTTGGACGTCCCTGGTCCAGCAACCTTGGGATCTGGCTGGTCCTGAACCAGGGAATTTGCCAGACCAGGAGAGGACAATGCAGTGGGGGAAGGGGTCTGTTCCCCCGCCACCCCCCCAGCCTCTCAGGGGCTCTGCTTTTCCCCAGGCAGCTCCACTGCCACCCACAACAACGCCGGGGGGAAGGGAGCTCGACTTTTCGCTGCAGCTTAGCTGCCCCCAGGGCTCCACTCTCATGCTGGGATTCCGCTCTCCCCGTTGGCTTCGCTGCCACCCGGGGGCTCTGCTGCCACCTGGGAGCTCCACTGCTGCCCGGCAGCTCCACACTCCCCCCAGCATCCCTGTTGCCATCTGGGGCGTCACACTCCACCTAGCAGCTTTGCTGCTGCCCGGGAAGTTGCACACTCTGCCCAGCAGCCCCGCTGCTGCCCGGGGGTTCCGCACTCCACCGAGCGGCTCTGCTGCTGCCCTCAATCGTGATAGGGAGCTATGCTTCCCCCCACAGGGACCAGGGACTCTGCATTCTTCCCGGCTGTTTCGCTGCCCCTAGGGCTCCGTCTTGGCCCCCTAGTTTGGCAACGCTCCTGGCCCCAGCCCAACGGCTTAGCCCCATGAGAGCGCTCACGGGGGTCACCCGAGGATGCCGGACCAGGGAATTCCGGATTACGGAGTTTCAACCAGTGCTGCTTAAGCATTGACAGATAAAGGAAAGTGTGGTAGAGTCTGCCTCCTAAAGCAAAGTTAGCCACTCGTCATGCTCTGCTTTTTATGGCACAGTCCTCCTTAGCTGGAATGATAAAATAAATTCCAGTGCTCAGAACATTTCAAGGAGGAATAATTTTTACCGCTGGCTCTGGCTTTATTTTTTTCCTCACTTTGAAATTGATTAGATGTGCTGCTGAAAGAAAAATTGGCTTGTGTCTCTGAGAATATAAAAGGCATTTCAGAAAAACGCAAAGAATCTAATTTTAAATTCATTAAAGATTTTGTCCACATGCTGTTGGTTATTAACTATTTCAACGCTGCCATATTGCTTATGTTCCGAAACAAATCTTGGAATACAGGTTCATTGGGAAGAAGTAAAACTTAATAGACCAAGTCCAAGATTTAAAACCAGCTTTGTATGTTTAATGCAGCTCATTTATCCCCAGTACCATGGCTCAGCGAAATGCCGGTTGCAATCAAGTTATACAAAAGGAAAAGGGGCTGGAGTGTATACAATAGATCTGCTAAAATAGGGAATAAAAAAAATCTGCACGTTTTATATTGCGCATCGGGAAAAGCTACGGAAATCAAGGGCGAGAGTTTCTAAAGCACTCAGAGTGGTCTCACTCTGCCAGTGACGTCCGTGGGAGCTGAAGTCGTACAATGCTGAGTGCTTTCAAAAACCCAACCTGAGCTCCAGCACTTTGATGAGAGCATTAGATAAACAGCCATTATGACTTCACCCATTTAATTGAAAATAACCATAGTTACATGGAACACTGCAAATTAAGCACCACACCAGGAACGCAGAGAGAGAGAGAAGCCCTGGCTTTGAAATCTAGACCTCTATAGAAAAATGGTGTGATGGGCAAAAACTGCACCCCTAGGCTCAAGAGGGCAAGGCTTGAAAGGCAGCATAGCCACTGCAGCTTCATGGAGACATGGGGAGGACAACAGGTGCAAGAAACACACCCTCTGTGCACTGCTTGCATGGCAGAAAAATGGGTTCACAGCAACCAAGGAAGGGAGAGGATATCTCTGGAGCCATTACTGTATGGCAAGGAGTAGAACAGGCCCAAGATTTGTCTGTGTGATCGAGTGGGTCGAAGCACACTCACCACCCCACACTGCCCCAAAAAACCAACATCTCAAAATACTGTGGAAACGTGTCAACATCATCAATATTTTCTTTTCTTTTTTCTTTCTGTAATTTGTTTTATTAGGAATGTTTGCCTACATCACTAACAAGAGTGTTCCATCTACCAAAAGTTACACTGGATTCCAGCAAAAACTGGATTTTGATATGCAAAAAAACCAAAACAAAAAACCCAAAAAACCCTTCCATTTAAGTTCCTGAATCATAGAATACTAGAACCGGGAGGGACCTTGAGAGGTCATTGAGTTCAGTCCTCTGCCCTCATGGCAGGACCAAGCACCATCTAGACCATCCCTGATAGCTGTCTGTCTAACCTGCTCTTAAATATCTCCAGAGATGGAGATTCCACAACCTCCCTGGGCAATTTATTCCAGTGTTTAACCACCCTGACAGGTAGGAAGTTTTTCCTAATGTCCAACCTAAACCTCCCATGCTGCAGTTTAAGCCCATAGTTTCCTGTCCTATCCTCAAAGGCCAAGGAGAACAGTTTTGCCCCTCCTCCTTGTAACACCCTTTTTGATACCTGAAAACCACTATCATGTCCCCCCTCAGTCTTCTCTTTTCCAAACTAAACAAGCCCAATTCTTTCAGTCTTCCCTCATAGCTCATGTTCTCTAGACCTTTAATCATTTTTTGTTACTCTCCTCTGGACCTTCTCCAATTTCTCCACATCTTTCTTGAAATGTGGTGCCCAGAACTGGACACAAGACTCCAACAGAGGCCTAATCAGCACAGAGTAGAGCAGAAGAATGACTTCTTGTGTCTTGCTTGCAACACTCCTGATTCTAAATCCCAGAATCATGTTTGCTTTTCTTGCAAGAGTATCACACTGTTGACTCCTATTTAGCTTGTGATCCACTATGACCGCTAGATCCCTTTCTGCAGTACTCCTTCCTAGACAGAAGGGTGTGTGGGGGAAGAGAAGGTCCATGAAAGTGGTCCCAGAATCCTTTCCCCCTAGGGTTGCCCAGTGTCCGGTTTTGAACCGAGCAGTCCAGTATTTGAGCTTTCTGTTCTGGAAACAAATTGAGAAAATATCAATGAGAAAATAGAAGTGTCCGGTATTTTCTAAATAAGATGGAATGTAGATTGTGATGTCATGTCAGGTGTGTCCGGTATTTTTATTGAAACCATCTGGCAACCATATTTCCCCGTTCCCACCTGCTGTGCTGGGAAGGACGGCAGGAGGCCCGGGAGTGAAGAGACCCCAGCTCCTTGAGAGCAGAGCTCAGCTCTGCAACGGACCTGAGAGTGAGGGCTTCCGTTCAGTTCCCTTGCAAATCTTGCGTGCCTGGGCTCAGTGCAGGTGGCCAAGATCTGGCCTGTTATCTCTGTGCTAGAGCCGCGCAAAGACTGAACTGAAGTGTGCCCTCCCATCTGGTCAGTCCATTTAGTTATACAAGGGCACAGTACCCCTTTTTCCTTGTTTGCAGATCCCCACTCCCACCCCGAGTTCTCTAATGTTCATTGAACAACCCAAAGGATCCATTTTGCCTTGGAGAGGTTTCACATGTTATAGGCGAGCACCAATATTCATGATGTGTGGCACTGGTCTCACACTGTGTCCCCTCAGGAGCCAGCAGAGCCAGTGTCCCCTTGTCATTCAGATCCCTCAGCAGCTGGTTAAGGGACGGTGGTGACTGAATAAACCTACAGCCTGATCTAGTCATCAGACACAAGGACAATGGTCTTAATTAGGGTCTCCTTGGGAGTGGGGTAAAAATAGGGAGGAAGGCACTTCGGGCCCCCAGGACTGGATTATTTCCCCCGGGGCGGGGGGACTTACTGCAATAGGTCATCACTGCACACACACCTCTCTCTGGGGAGAGGATGAGAGAACAACCACCATCTGACACAAAAGTTGCTTCAACACCATAGTAAGGAGCACAGAGTAAGAGATAATAGAGACTGCATAAAGATAGGCAGCATATGTATTTTTCCAGTCTCCCCATCTGAAACGTTCTATTCCATAGCTTCCCAGAGCTTAAATGACCTTTAGGAACTAGGCTGGAAAGTGTAGTGAATGTGTAAGCCTGTCCAGTTGTACTACAAATTAGCATTTTTAAAGGACATTATTTCACAATTCACAAAACACCATGCAAGCTTTTTTTCACTTGCATGCCGACTGCATATATTGTCCTTAGATGTCACTGCAGATAGTCTGCTAATGATACTTGGAAATACCCAATTAATTACCAGAGAATCTTCCCTTTGATTCATGTTTACATGATGAAATATCATGCCTACCACAAGCAACTGGTTCAAACAAAAAGTATTTGTGGAATCTGGCCGAGTGTAATTAAGTGGTCAATTGTTAACATGAAATGACAAGTATTCAACTGAAACAGGGGTACCGTACGAGAGAATGCTCCCACAGGTTATAAGTTCAGTCCAACCAGGACACGTGTACAAAAGCAAGCCTTTCACCAAGGTTGTATCAGATATTTCAGGACTGATCATTTCTGCTCTTGAATGCAGAAAATCATATTACCAGAGCTGATATTCATCAGAATATTCTGAACTGAATATCTGAACTGCTTTAACTGAATTTAAATCGATAACTCCTCTACTGTGGTTACTTTTATTGAATTGCACATTGAAATAATATCATTTCAATTATGTTATGATCACAGTATGAAACTTTACTATAGGTTTTATTTGTTCAGCTGGGAGGTAAGATATACTATGTCTTCATTTGAACAAGTCAGATAGATGACAGCTTTTAATGTTACCTTACTGAATGATCTCTTAGGGTTTACACTACTATAAAATGTAACTTGCTCTTTCCTTGAAAGGTCAACAACTTGAAAGGATTTGGCCTTTGAAATCTTTTTTTTCCCCACCTTTCAAAACCTGCCAAATAGGAGAATCAAAAGTGTGTTTTAAAATGGGTCTTGTTGGGGAAATTAAACTGAATCTAAAAATAGATTCATTTTCTTTCCCTTCTATGTCAGGCAATTTATACCACTTTTAACTTGGCATATCTTGAAATTCACCTGTTCTCAACAGGCCAGTTGACAGACACCTCTCGCTGTAAACATTTCTGCAATATATATTTCCGCATATATCTCTAAGTGGCTAAGACAGCAAACGTTCACCTCGGAAGGCAAAAATCATATGTACATTATACTATTTACACAACAGACAGGAAAACCTTCCTAAACAATTTTGGACAAACTATATACTAACATAGCCTTGAGGCAGTAATAACTCGTGCACTGGGAATTTCTATGCATATTCTGCATTACTGGCGGTGCTATTCATGAAAAAATGTATGCCCACTGCAAAAAAAAAAAAAAAAAAAAAAAAAAAATCACTGATCTACAAAGAGCTCATGTTATGCAGGCTTTTCAAATGCAGTCCAAACCCCGCCGCTGAATTCCAGAAAGGTGACTTTGACTGACCTTTGATCCCACAGAGCAAACAGCGTGTTATAAAGGTGGGGCAGTGGCGGGGAAGCGTTTACAGACATGAACTGAAAACTGGGCAAGGCATACAAGAGTCAATGGAAAGACGCCCATTAACTTCAGTGGGCTTTGGGCCAGGCATTAGGGCACTAGAATAAAAGTGGAAACATGTGTAGTAAAGACACACACGCCGCACTGGCCAGGTTGGTAAATATCAATGGCCCCCATCCAGTAATAGGCGTCGCTTCATGCACACCGGCCACCGTGCACGTATTTCAAGCGAAGTGTGTGCTTATGTGTTTTGATGCATCCCATTCTCCAGGCCAGTGAACTGGGGCAGAGAGATGTGAAGCTTTGCTTACAACCTCCACATCTGCGAGAGAGCAGGGAACAGAGTCTGTGAGTTGCCAGGGCCTGGACCTCACTTTCAGACCGTACTAGCAACTCAACTAAAGGGCTGGGTTTTTTATTGCTTATCTGAATCCACAGGCCAGTTTCCTTGCAAATAAGCACACAAGAAAGCATTTGTAAACCAGGTCCACTCTGCTCCCTTTCTTGCTAGTGGTTTCATTCAAAAAAAGTTGCTGGCTTCACAACAACATGGAGTGTTGCTACTATTAGGGATGAGCAGGAGGCAAAATTGAAGGGAAATGAATTGCTCACGTGTTCTAGTTCAGAACTACAATAATCCCTAGGTCTTGCATAGTGTTTTTCATCAGCAGATCACAAAGCACTTTACTAAGGCAGCCAGTAGCACTAGCCCCATTTTGCAAGTGGGGAAACTGAGGCACAGAGCAGCAATGTGACTTGCTTCAGGTCACCCCCTCAAACCAGTGGCAGAACTGAAACTAGAACTCTCCCAAATATATATATATATATACACACACACACACACACACACACAGACACACTTTAAAAAAAACAAACCAACCAAAAAAAACCTTCGAGCTACTTCGCTCCTCCCCCCAACATTTTAAACTTCGATGCTTTGAAGTGGATTAAACTTGCCAGACAAATGTTCCCTGAAGTCACCACTGCCCTCATTACACGGATAAAATGCTATTTGATATACTTCCCCCACCCCCTGTCTTAATGACAAACAGCTCTTACTTCTAACCATACGCATTGATGTTTAACTTTCCATCTACTCTGAATTAAGCTGGTTTTATCACCACCATTGGAGGAAAAGTCTGTTTTCCATTCACATACAGATTCCATTACGTTCAACACTGGACTCCCTTTAAAACTCTCAGAGGATCTCAGAAGAATGGATAAGTGTTCAGTCCTATTCCAAACGTCTTGCTTTTTCTTACTTGCTTGAGTGGAACTAACTGGCATCATCAGCTGAGAAAAAACAGTGTAAAGGGGGGAAGGGAGGAGATAATGATTTTAGTTAGCCAGGTGTCCACTTTTCATGGGTGCGGCCAAGTTTCCCGCAGTCCCATAAAGTTTGTTTCCAGCCACCAGTCCTGGCTCTCAGGATTCTGCACTATTGTTTAGCTCTAATTTACCCCAAATGTCTTCTAAGAGCCTAGCAAGCAGTGGAAGTGTTGGTCATGCTGCTAGACAATATTGACCTCCCGCGGTTTGGCAAATTCTCTGGGTGGGCACCGGTCAGGTCCCGAGGGTGCTGAACTAGAGAGCTTCAACCTGTATCACACAGGGCTGTTGTGAGCATAAATACATTACAAATTGCCAAGTGCTTAGACACTTACTCATGAAAAATACTATACAAGAGTTTGGGTATTATTCTCCGTTACCCACAACTGGAGATAAATTTGTAAGTTATGCATTGAGCTTGAAGGTGTGCTTAGGTGTGTTACAATGGGTTTTTTGGGGTGGGGGAATATCATACTCAACTGGAGCCCAGATGCCAGTACATAATGAAGTGTTTTGGAGACTCAAATTGCATCCGTGCAATGAACGTTCACTGCAAAGATGAGAAGCGTGCAGCGTAAGACATGCTTTTGATGAAAAGAACTTTGAAAAAGGACGTTGGTGAATTCAGAAAGGATGGCCACAGCCTACAGTTGCACCTATTTCAAAAACCTTCACAAACATCAATCTGTGCACAGGTCCTAACAGATCTAGCCTAGAATCTATTGCCAGTGAAATGGGTTAAACTGAAGCGTGTCCCTTTGTGACAATTGGCAATATTCATTTCCACCAAGCCCAGGAACGTGATTAATTAACATGCTTGACACATGCCAATAATATGTATGTAATTCTCCTTTTGGAAATTAATCCACTAGAGTTCATGTTTGGTCCGCCAGAACATGTATGTCCTGTGCTTTTCTCCCAAAATTTACAGACACAGAACTGGGAAGAGCCAAGTTAGAGCACCACCTATTATTTTATTCTACTTGCTGCCAAGCTTAGCTGGGATCTTTTGCTATGTGTACAAATGCTAATTACTACTCAACCCTAATGCTAATCCTGACATGTGCTAATTAGAAGATCTCATCTTCCACTGAAGTCAGTACCACTTTTCAAATGAAAACATTAATCAGTTTGCAAAATTCAAAACCCAAACTGAATCCACTGAAGTAGTAAGAATTTTAGCCGTTGGTTCAATTAATACCAAAGCACAAAACTGAGGGTGCTTAAGAACAAGTGTCAGCATTTGGACGTTATTGCAAATAAGTGATCATTTCAGAAAAACAAAATATTTTTCACGGGTGCGTTATTTTGTCTGTCCTCAACAATCTGCATTAAGTGGGGTGAAAAGAAAAAGTTGTTTCTTCTTTACCCTCCCTCTATGTTTGGAATGGCAACACTATTGATATGCAAAAAGAAACTAAAGCTAAAATACGTCAGGGTATTCCAAAAATAGGACCCAATCCTGCAAATGCCTATGGAAAGTGCTTAATTTTGAGCTCCTAAGTAACCTCAATTAAGTCAAAGACTTTTCACCTGCTAAAAAGGAAAGCAGGGGCCCAACTGTGTGCAGAGTGCAGACCCTGCTTGGTAACTGTAACAACTCGGTTTACATTCTATCACCTAGCTGCGTGCAGTACGCGGCACCTCAGAAGCGCTGCACAGAGACGAGCGCGCTGGCGGAGAATGTGAAGGATGATTTAAAGAAACAGGTGCTGAGGAGGAGAAAACTGTTCGACAGAGCAGGGCTGCTCAAGCACTTCTGGAGCGTGGCCACTTCTTAAATTCGAGACTGTCTCCCAGGTGCCTCCATAGCTACATAACATCCCCTTTCCAGATTCGCCCGGGGAATTGGGTGAGCATGGGGAAGAGCGTACAGTTGTGACTTTTGGGACACCAGGAATCCCTCTTCATCCCTTTGCCCTCCCGCCTCCAGCGTCCTGTCCTCCTCCACAGCAGCACCGTCATCCCTTCCCGGTTCCTTGTCTTAGCACATCATTTCCTGCTGTTGGGCCCTGTCGCCTCATGCCTGAGCTCCCTGCTGTTCTGCTGTGGACACATTGCTCCTGCTGGCATCTCCAACCCTCCAATCCCTCTCCTGCCCTTTTGGGATCAAGGAATACCACCAGATCAGTCACCAAGATAACTGTACACGTTTTAAATAATTATTCCCACTCCCTGGGACACATAATCTGCGAGGCCACAGATCTCCCCCGGCAAGTCCCTTAACACCTTGATGCCTCAGCTTCTCCTGCGCTAGCCCTACACGGCCTGACCCACAGAAGCTCCACTGTCCGAGGCGACAAACCCTAGAGGCAGAGAGGCATTAAACACCCTCCGCTGGCCCCCCCCACACACACACAGCTCAGCATGCAGGACAGAACATGTGCACACCGCATACACACACAGCAGCCTGGTGTTGGATACAACAGCAGCAGCCAGAACCAGCAGGACTGCAACCAGCAACCCCTGCACCTGCAGGGTGGGTGAATAAAGCCCATGCAGGCTAAGCCAATTGGTCATTTCCACATTGCTTTGTGTTTCCCAGCACATTGCAATACTGTAGCAGTTGGTGTTTCAAATGGATCAGTGCGAGACGTACAGACTTCCGCCATCTACTGTACCTAGAACATAAGAACGGCCGTACTGGGTCAGACCAAAGGTCCATCTAGCCCAGTATCCTGTCTGCCGACAGTGGCCAGCACCAGGTGCCCCAGAGGGGGGTGGACCGAAGACAATGATCAAGCGATTTGTCTCCTGCCACCCTTCTCCAGCCTCTGACAAACAGAGGCCAGGGACATCATTTCTATCCCCTGGCTAGTAGCCTTTTATGGACCTAACCGCCATGAAATTATCTAGCTTCTCTTTAAACTCTGTTATAGTCCTAGCCTTCACAGCCTCCTCTGGCAAGCAGTTCCACAGGCTGACTACCCACTGTGTGAAGAAGAACTTTCTTTTTATTAGTTTTAAACCTGCTACCCATTAACTTCATCTGGTGTCCTCTAGTTCTTCTATTATGGGAACTAATAAATAACTTTTCTTTATTCACCCTCTCCACACCACTCATGACTTTATAGACCTCTATCATATCCCCCCTAAGTCTCCTCTTTTCTAAACTGAAAAGTCCCAGTCGCTTTAACCTCTCTTCATATGGGACCCGTTCCAAACCCCTAATCATTTTAGTTGCCCTTTCTGAACCCTTTCCAAGGCCAAAATATCTTTTTGAGGTGAGGAGACCACATCTGTACACAGTATTCAAGATGTGGGCGTACCATAGTTTTATACAGGGGCAGTAAGATATTCTGGGTCTTATTTTCTATCCCTTTCTTAATAATTCCTAGCATCCTATTTGCCTTTTGACCGCTGCACACTGTGTGGAAGTTTTCAGAGAACTATCCATAACAACTCCAAGATCTCTTTCCTGATTTGTCATAGCCAAATTAGCCCCCATCATACTGTACGTATAGTTGGGGTTATTTTTTCCAACGTGCATTACTTTACACTTATCCACATTAAATTTCATCATTTGCCATTTTGTTGCCCAATCACTCAGTTTGGTGAGACCTTTTTCAAGTTCTTTACAGTCTGCTTCTGTCTTGACTATCTTAAACAGTTTAGTATCATCTGCAAACTTTACCACCTCGCTGCTTACCCCCTTCTCCAGATCATTTATGAATAAGTTGAACAGGACTGGTCCCAGGACTGACCCTTGGGGGACACCACTAGTTACCCCTCTCCATTCTGAAAATTTACCATTTATTCCTACCCTTTGTTTCCTGTCTTTTAACCAGTTCTCAATCCATGAAAGGACCTTCCCTCTTATCCCATGGCCATGTAATTTACACAAGAGCCTTTGGTGAGGGACCTTGTCAAAGGCTTTCTGAAAATCTAAGTATACTGTATCTACTGGATCCCCCTTGTGCGCATGTTTGTTAACCCCTTCAAAGAACTCTAATAGATTAGTAAGACAGGATTTCCCTTTACAGAAACCATGTTGACTTTTCTCCAACAAATTATGTTCTTCTACGTTCCTGACAATTTTATTCTTTACTATTGTTTCGACTAATTTGCCTGGTACTGAGTTAGACTTACCGGTCTGTAATTGCCAGGATCGCCTCTAGAACCCTTTTTAAATATTGGTGTCACGTTAGCTACCTTCCAGTCATTAGGTACGGAAGCCGATTTAAAGGATAGGTTACAAACCACAGATAATAGTTCAGCAATTTCCCATTTGAGTTCTTTTAGAACCCTTGGATGAATGCCATCCGGTCCCGGAGATTTGTTAACATTAAGTTTTTCTATTTGTTCCAAAACCTCCTCTAATGACACTTCAATCCAGGACAGCTCCTCAGATTCATCACCCACAAAGGACGGTGCAGATTTGGGAATTTCCCTAACATCCTCAGCCATGAAGACTGAAGCAAAGAAATCATTTAGTTTCTCCGCAATGGCTTTATCATCCTTGATTGCTCCTTTTATATCTCGATCGTCTAGGGGACCCACTGGTTTTTTAGCAGGCTTCCTGCTTCTAATGTACTTAAAAAACATTTTGCTATTTCTTTTTGAATTTTTGGCTAGCTGTTCCTCAAAATCTTTTTTTGCTTTTCTTATTACATTTTTACACTTGATTTGACAGTGTTTATGTTGCTTTCTATTTATCTCACTAGGATTGGACTTCCACTTCTTGAAAGATGCCTTTTTTCCTCACTGCTTCTTTTACACGGTGGTTAAGCCACGTGACTCTTTTTAGGTTTCTTACTGTGTTTTAATTTAGGTATACATTTAAGTTGGGCCTCTATTATGGTGTCTTTAAAAAGTTTCCATGCAGCTTCCAGGGATTTGGCTCTAGTCACTGTGCCTTTTAATTTCTGTTTAACTAACCTCCTCATTTTTCTGTAATTCCCCTTTTTGAAATTAAATTCCAGAGTGCTGGACTGCTGAGGTGTTCTTCCCACCACAGGAATGTTAAATGTTATTTTATTATGATCACTATTCCCAAGCGGTCCTGTAATGGTTATCTCCTGGACCTGATACTGCACTCCACTCAGGACTAAATCAAGAATTGCCTCTCCCCTTGTGGGTTCCTGTACCAGCTGCTCCAAGAAGCAGTCATTTAAGCCACTGAGAAATTTTATCTCTGCTTCTCTTCCTGAGGTGACATGTATCCAGTCAATATGGAGATAATTAAAATCTCCCATTATTATAGAGTTCTTTATTTTGGTAGCCTCTCTAATCTCTCTCAGTATTTCAATGTCAGAACCTGCCCAAGGAGGACAGAGTTCTGCAGGCACATCTCTCTCTGTGGCTTTCTCCTGCTTTCCATCATTACTTTAGCTATGGCGGGAATGCCTTGTTATAGACGGAGTTCCCGCAGCATGCTGCCAATGTCACAGTTGCACCTCTTCCAAACAATTTGTTTCCGGTTCTCCTGCACTTGACCCTGGGACTGTGACATGCACTACCCTAGAGGAGCCAAGGTGTCTTGGCAGGCTGAGGAGAAGATGCAGTTGCTGAGGTAGCTGTTTCTACGCTACCGGTAGCCTTGATCCTTGGGGCTAAAGCCCAAACCCTTTAGAGGATTTGGACAAAAGGCCTTGAACGCATAATGCAAACGGGCTAGGAGGCAGCACAGGGATGGTTGGAGATGAGACGATCCCAAGAAGGACAGCTACTGACAGAATATGGAATGCGGGAAGGAGTCACGTACCAAAGTCCAATTCTCTCCCCTCCCTTCTCCTCCAGAAGAATAAGAAACCCACAATGAAAACAGCAACATTTAAAATTCATGTTAGGACAGTAATAAAACAAGGTCCCTAAATTATTTAGCACTGAGCTAGTTTAAAATGTCTTCTGCATGTTGCTTTACTACAAAATGCAACAAACAGCCACTTGCCTTGGGCGTGCTGGTTTATCTTGGTATTTTTAAGGAAATCACAATCCAGGCATACTGCATTGTTCTCCCTGTTAATATTAAAAGGTTCTTTTCACATGTGGTGTATTTCTTACCTTCATCTACCATATATCTCCCTAAACTCTACAGGGATATCCCTGGACACTCTTTTAAAGCAGCTGTCATCATACACGCTTTCTATGATCCAAAGTAATACAAAGAATAATAAGTTGTGACCATTACTTCCTTGTCTCATCACAACACTGGTTCCCGAGTAACCTATGAACACAGACTGCTGTCCAGTGACATAGGCAGACAAAATTTAATTTGCATGCATAAAAAAAAAAACAAAAAAACAAAAAAAAAACTTAAGATTCATCAATAATTTAAGGATTTTTCTTTTTTTTTGGGGGGGGGGGTGGAGAGGGGGAAGGTTTGCAGCTGGAAGCCTCTGACATTTTTCCCGATAGTCTATTTAAAATCAGGCTTTTTGATTCTGTGCTTGTGCATTGTGAAGTTATACTGGTAACTTTGTTAGATCTTGTATCAGCATGACTCATCCATCACTAGTTTCATTGGATTAGCAGCTGTAGATGCATTGTGGTCGATCACTTCTCAAAGTAGAAATTCTGAAGAGTTTATATAACTGACACTCTGTGAAAGATACAAAATCTATCAGAGAAGGTTAGGTCTCCAGGAGGCATAAATAGGCTATGGCGCTGTGGAAGATATTGGAAGCTATGTCTGCATGTATTGTTTTGACCTTAGTTTGTAAAAAACTAACCTCGGATTAGTTTACATCAATAGCTTGCTGCATTAGCTATACTTTTCCCAACAATAATAGGAGCAAATTAAATTTGATTAAATATGTTATTGACATTTCTGTTGTAACAAAAAAATACCAAGTTGAGCTACAAGCAGGAGATTAACGCCTTTTTGGACTTATTCAGACTCACATGAGCATTGATCAATGCTCATACGTTACCTCAGACTTCGGAATGAAAATCTAAGTAGGCAATGGACCCCCTTAGAAAAAGCAGACCCAGAATCCCCTGTTCGTCCAGAAACAATTGTGTCACCTTAGGACACCATTAGGTAGCCTCAACAGAGACTATGTAAAAATCGACACAACTCAAGTATCAAAGATCAGTGCAGTGCAAGAGATTCCAAACATCTCACTTTATAGTCCATCAAATCGTCCAACTGTAGGACAGGGAGCGACCTCAAGAGGTTACCTAGTTCAATTCTCTTCACTCAGAGCAGGACTACAGATTATCTAGATCATAACAACGGCCAGACTCAGTCAGACCAAACGTCCATCCAGCCCAGTGTCCTGTCTGACAAGAGCGGCCAATGCCAGATGCCCCAAAGGGAGTGAACACAACAGGGGATCCTCAAGAAATCCTTCTCCCGTCACCCATGCCCAGCCTCTGACAGAGGCTAGGAATACCATTCCTACCCATCCTGGCTAATAGCCATCGATGGACCTAACCTCCATGAATTCATCTAGTTCTTTCTTGAACCCTGTTAAAGTCGTGGTCTTCACAACCTCCTCTGGCAAGGAGTTCCACAGGCCAACTGTGCACTGTGTGAAGAAAAACTTCATCCTTGCGAAGTGCTGGACTGGTAAATGCAGCAACCTTGAAGGCTTCTCTATGACTGGAATCGTGGCCCTGGTTCCAGCTACGGCAGAAGCCATGCAGCCTATGCGAGAGCTGGGTGTGCAAACAGGTAACTGACTTTTTCTTCTCTAACATTTGGGTGCTTGGGAATGGTATTCGCATGTGCAATTGGCCAAGTTGCACATGCAAGTATGAATGGTTACTCTTAATGCTAGTTGAACAGCACAAGAGTGCAGCAATGCTAAGCGTAGTCATGAATGGGGGCGTGGTGAGTTGAAAAATGCTGCAAGGGGAAAAGGCAGGGGCTGGCGTGGGAAGTATAGAATAATTTGATGTACAGCAGAGTTGGGAGGCGCACAGGATTAATTAATTGGCATCTGTGTTTTTTGAAACCACCCACCACACCCAGGAAGAGGAGCTGGAAACCCTAGTGAAAGTAGATAACGCTTTATGCATATTTCAAATCAATCTGCTCTTTTGTCACAAGAATTTGGCATGTGTCAGACAGGGAAAAGTGAGACACTGAGAAATAGTGGGAGATGCAGGTTCTGAACATTTCTCTTTATGGGAGAATTTATTCAGTCACCTGACCTCGAAAATTTTGACCATAACCCATTCATCTATAACATTGTGGCCCAATGGCTAGTGCATAGGATTGCGACTTAGGAGAGCTGGGTTCTATTCCTGGATGTGTCACTGGTTTATACCTCGGTTTGCACATCTATAAAACAGTGATGATTGTGCTCTCCTTTGTAAAGCATTGTGTGATCTACTGAGGAAAAGCACAGTACGAGAGCTAGGCATTGCTATATTTACTTCTTGCTTCTGGACGCAATAAAAACAAAGTACATAAAAGATCTTTGTTAGCAACTGATAGCTATCATGGTGGCACACATCCGAACAACCCCACGTGACCTCTATATCTGTGCACAAGACAAAACTCACTCTGCTCACAGATGGAAAATCTTAGAGGGAATTCTGGCAAGGAGAAGACTGGAAGAATTACTTCTCATGTCTTGCTTACAATACTTCTGCTAATAAATTCCAGAAAGATGTTTGTTTTTTTGCAAAAGTGCTATGCAGTTGACTCATTCAGCTTGTGGTCCACGATGATCCCCAGATCCCTTTCTGCAGGACTCCTTCCTAGACGGTCACTTCCCATTTTGTATGTGTGCAACTGATTAGGACAGAACAATTGAAGTACTTGGCATTTGTTTCATCCGGAAACAGAACGTACTAATCTTTAACTTTTATGTTACATTTGATAGTTTCAAAACAGGAGAAATACCTTCAGGAAATTATGTTGGAGTTTAAGCAACCTTAAAGCAAAGCTAGGCTATCTTTCTTTACTGACTGCAAGCAAAGAGAGATGGTTAATTGCTGACTGTTTACCTCCTACTTTGCTCAACATCTTACATTCACCAGTTCTTCCTGCCGTGTTTAGACCTCTTGTTGCAATGTGCCAAGCACTTCCTGTGTGGTGCTGAGCTGTCTCAACTTATAAGTAGAGATTACACAGTGCCCAATGTAAAGAACAAGTCCTACTGCATTTTATACTTCTGGCTTTCAAACACCACTAACATTGATTGAATGTAATAATTACAGCTTATTAACCTCAGGTTTTCTTTTAAACATACAAGGGTGATTACATGAAGATGATAACTAAATGTCATTCACTAAATGTCAACACATGCTTATTTTATTATGTACAAAGAATGCAAACTGCAACATCAGGAATAGAGCTAAAATGACAAACAGTCTTTCAAATTATGCTAACAGCATAAACACCTACAGATCAGATGTACCAAACATCTCACATGAAAAAAAAAATGCTACTTTCAGAAAAAACCTACAAGGAAAAAAAAGTTACCCTCTGAAGAAATCAGTTTTCCCCTAGCGATGACTAATGCATGACAAATGTTACCCTTATGAATATTGAGATGCACACCTTCTCTCAAATAAACATCTAAAAGGGCCACAAAACAAACAATCCAGAAGCATGCATCCCTTGCCTTCCAGAAGTCTCTCACACACACACACACACACACAGTGCAAAGCTAATTCATTCAGCCTGCTGAGAAAGGTTCTACATTTTAAGAAAGATCCTTCATGAAGGACAGTTGTTAAACAACTTACAGAAGTTGCCATGTAAATGGGCTATTTCCCATGCTCCACAACTCTGTCCCACCACTAGTCTCCCTCTTCAAAGCTATAGGACATGTTCCTTGGATAATCGTTGCCTCGAGAACATTCTGAGCATCTCAGAAGAAAACAAATGGCTGATGGACTTTTTCACATTCCCATCATGCCTAGCACTACATTGCACATTCCCATAGTGCTTAGTGTATGAAGGTGATGCAAGGCACTGTGAGATGCATGCCCACAATGCTTTGCTCTTTCTGCCGACGAGGGAGCTGAATATGTGACCATGAGTTGTCAACAGTGGGTCCCAGAGAAGTCAATTTGACGGGTTTCCAATTCTGGCAACTCCTGCCTCTCGACACCATTTTCACTGCCAAACCTTGCTAGTGTAGACATAGTCTTAGCCACTTACAAGTGATTCATCAAAGCCGCAATGCCATAAAGACTTCTGGCAGCTGAGATTGGACTGAAATGGACTCACAGGTCTTGCACTCTAGCTCTATGAAAAATGTCAAGTAACCAGGAAACACATGGTATCGGAAAGCTTAATGGTAAACGGCTATGTCACAGGCACCCCACCTACTCCTTTTATACTACAGAGAGTCTGCTAGCCTCCTGAGACAGAGGTGAAAGGAACTGAAACAAGGAGTGTCTGAACGCCTAATAAAGGTTGGTCAAGATTCCTGGTCTTGACCTATCTCCAAGGAACAGGTCTCATCAATGTTAAGGGCAGTCAGGCGGGAGAGAGACATGGAAAATACTATCTATAGGGATGCACTTTACTGAATTTATCACTCAGATGGGCAAACCTTACTCTCAAGTGGAACACGACAGCTTGGTTAACTGCTACCCTGTTCCCCAGTAACATCATTCTGCTCTCTTTATAATTTCCTCCAGAGGCACTGCATGTTCTACTTGCAGCTTCGACTGTCTTTTACACCAACAGCTCAAAGTTACTGTTGTCACTTCTCTCCAGTTTTCACATACACCACTTAAATGTAAGGAGCAGTGGAGTGCCATTAATGAACAGAAAGGAATCTACACTCAGTAAGCATTCTGGTTTAAAAAAAAAAAAAAACAAATTATTATAATGTGTTGCTTTTAACTTCGCATTGCTCAGAAACTTATTTTCAATTTTTTTTCCTCGCAATTGTTTTCCTTTTACATATGTACATCAAGCATTCCCCAAATCCCCATTTTTCTAATGGAGCTTGAAATTAACATAAAAAAACCCTTTAAAACTCAACCTCACAGAAATCACCACAGTTCTAGGAACAGTTTGTGTTAACAGCTGCTGCAAAACGAGAGGGAATGCAAGCACACATTAAAATAATTAATATTTAAGTTTCTCACAAAGAGAGTAGCAAATATACAAAAATGAAGATTGAGGTTTAGAATCCGGGAAGAAAATGCTCCCTACATTACAGTTTTAAAACAGATCAGCTTTTCGCTGACACTATTCAAATTAACTTAAAAAGTGGGTGTGGATGTGGATGTGCTGCTCCTAAAAAAGCTAATTGGTTGAATTTGATTAAAATATTGAAGACACTGTTACCATGGATCCTGATTTATCTTGAACATCCAATTGGAAGTATTTCTTCATTACAAAAAAATGTTTACATTATATTGATTTTTTTCTTTCAAAATCTTAAAAATGTGAAAAAGTAACAAACCATATTCTACAGAAGACATATAATAAAGACTAAAACTTAAATTTACACTTATTTAAATTACATGGAACTTGACTGTGTGTAGATTCCGTACTGAAAAAGAATGGACAGTAAACTCATGCTTAAGTGCCTTCCTAAATCAGTGCCTACATGATGCATAATTATGCAAATGTAAGTACACTTTATTCCGATTGCACACTTTTCTCTGAGTTTTTGTTTAATCCAAGCGGACAGATCTGTGCATAGCATTGTGTGTGGCCATGAAGGACTGGGGTTAATGCCAACTTTGTTGTAATAGCCACAACATTTTAAACCAAAACACCTAGGTGTGAGGATATCACATTTAACCCATGTTGATAAGAACCATACAAAGAATCACTGAATCCAACATATAAAGAATTGTAATGGAACGTATACATTGTGTCATAATATGATGGGGCATATGAGCAAAATATATTATTATTTTGAAACGCGGTTGGCAAACTGAGGATGCCGAAGACCTACTCAGTAAAATTAGAATATTGCAACATGTTGGCACTATTTTCAACAACAGAGCTAAAAAAATAAACACTATTTTTTCTTAGAAAACTACATTGGTTACATTTGATTTGTTCTGAGAGTACACTTACAATGACAAGTAAAATGAAAAACTGAATTTTCAATCTACAATTAAGTGAAAACTCAGTGACATTTTCAGTGAAAAATTATCTGGAACAAAAAGAAGTTTAAACACTCCTTCATAATGATCTAATATGCTGTATCTAACTGCTGCTTCTTAGTTTCTTTTTAGCCAGCCAAAAAGACATACATAAAGTCACATTTACAGAAGAGAAGCTTGTATAAGCCACATGAAAGCAAAATACCCACACAATAGTACTACACAAAATATACTGTCAGTTTACATATGATTTTCTTTTCTTGGCAAAGCCTAAAAAGAAATGCAGCTTTTCAGCAGGAGAAGGTGACTTACAACCTTTTTTGCTTTACATACTATGGTTTAAAATACTGAGGTCACTAGCTCTTAATTGAAAACCACATTTACCAGAGAGTCCACAAATACAATCATCACATTAAGCAAGCACCTTAGAAGTACCAGTATCTCACAAGTCAAATATAAGGAGCAGAATGTCTTCCTCTGTTTGCTTATTCTGATGCAACAAGTATTTTTATGCTAGTCCAAATAACTTCTCCCATATAAGCATACTACTATGGCTAATTCCAGAGAAACAGCAGTGTAAGAATTTAGTCACCTGCTTAAAACATAAAGCCAGGCAGAAAACTAGCCTTAAATAGTCAGAAACTGGGGCGATACGTTTAGCACGTCACGGATGCAAAACTCATAGGCTTCTGGTGTGATTTGGGTATATGAAGGACTCTTAAGAACTGGAAAGTACAGTTTTCCCTCATGCTAATTCTCAGATTTGTGTAGTTCTGAATGAGTTTCAAAATGACCCTACACAAAGTAAAGGCGGAAAATGTTATCTTGTCTTTTTTAACGCCTGAAACAATTTACCAGCAATCATGAGAGAGATTCCATCACGGACAATTTCTAAGTGGAGTTGGGATGCTTTGTTAGAGACATGCTCTAGGAATTATTTTGGGCACGTTCTCTGGGCTGTGCTAGACAGGAGGTCAGACTAGATCAGTGGTTCTCAACATGGGGGTCAGGACCCCCAAGTGGGTCACAATTAAACGTTAATGGGGTTGCCAGAGCTGTCTTCGATTTGCTGGAAAGCCCGAGCCCCAGTCTCCTGGGGCCGAAGCCCTTGATCTTCAGTTTTGGTCCCTGCCCACAAATGGGGTGGCCTTCATGCTTTTCTCCTCTCCCCGGGCCAAGGAGCTCAGGCTTCAGTCCCTCCCCTGGGGTTGTGTAATAATTGTGCTGGTCAAAATGGGGTCACAGCACAATGAAGTTTGAGAATCCTTGGACTAGATGCTCACAATGGGCCCTTCTAACATGAGAACCTATCAATCATTCCTACAGGCTGCCTGACTCAAGGAACCACTGTTGTTCACCTGCCTCTTCCCTCTCCTCGCTCACCCATCCCCAAGACCTAGTTCTGCCTAGTGATGTGAAAGGTTGACTGGTGGGGGCTAGAGAAGCTCCCCATCTGCCACAGGCAGGGGGCCGCTCCAGCCCCACAGGTCCAGCTACCCCGAGCAGCCCATCTGCAGCAGACCAGGCATGTCACAGGCAGGGGAATCTCTGGCCAGGCTAGAGCGGCCCCCTGCTCCCCCTTTAATTGGCTAACCGGCCAAACACCACGGTTAAACGTCATGTTTAGCTGGTGAACCAATTAAATGGGATTTTACATCCCTGGTTCTGCCCTATGTTTACAACCTTTATAAAGCAAAAGATGTTACAAGGCCTCCAGACTGCAGCGTACACATCCCCACTGTGTGTCGGCACAGTTGGAGCACTACGGGAAGCCTGACCTCAGCTAAAACTACTGTTACACCAACAATGATCACCCCACTGAAGTTAATGCATACAGGAGCACAGATCTACCTCCCATGGGGTGTCAAGTAGCCCTTTGCCTTTCTGACACCTCTTTAGAATTGCTTTCCATTAGTCTCCCTGACTGGCAGTACTGCATCCCTATGTGGAAAGATTATTGCAACAAAGAGAAGGCGAGAGCAGCAAAACACAAAAACAAAACACACACAATGGAATGTCACAAGCTATGTCTTCATGATATGCAGAGCAGAGAGGAATTTGTTTATAAAGGACTAAACAACAGAGGGAAAACTGCCATTCAGATTCCATTGTGCATTTCTTTATATCCGCAGAATTCAAGGTATGTGCCTTCTGCCAATTTGCCATCAGCCACCTGCCCTTGGGAGTAATGACAAACTTTTACCAAGGGCCCATAAGGACCCTACATTATTTCAATGGATTTGAATAAACTTTCAGCCATTGATTGGATTGACACTGTAGCATTTGGTACAAGTTTGCCATGCATTAAATTTAAGATTGGAAATTCATTTCTAGGCCCTTGAGATTAGTTTTCTATTTCTTTTGCTATTAAAAATCCAACCACAGAAGATGCGGTAGTACAACAGAAATACATAAGTAAGTAAATACCTGCGGCATACATATACAAGGCAGAAGGGTACACATCCTGTGCATCAAAGTTACAGCACTGCCACAAAACCCTTTTAAAAATCAGTGTGTGTTAACCAGTTCCGTGTACTGTAGTGCATCAGTCTACACCCCTGATTCTCATCCCATGGCTCTTTGTCTGTAGGTGGCTCTTCATAGCCCTAGCCATGGCACTTCTGGGCTCCAGGAGTTTCACTGGCACTGCAGTTAGTGCTTGAGTTTGGTAGGGGGTAGTGAGAGCAGAAGATGTGGGTGGATGCCCAAGTTAGGTTCTCTTACCAATTGGCACTCCAATTCCTCAGCCTGCATACCAGGCAAAATACAGAGACCACTGTTTCCGGGAAAGCTTCCCAAGTTCCCTGATCGTTTCAAACAAAGAACTTGTTCAGTAATTTAAGGGGTAAGCAAAAAACAAACAAATTTACAAGACCTTTGCAACCATCAAAAGCAACCATTGGCCAGCCAGGAAATTCAGAGCCCAGGATAAATGTAAAAGAAACCCAAGCAGCATTTGGAAATACGGAAATACACGGATAAGGCACCCAAATAACATCACTCTGCCCCATGCATTAACATCCTCCTCCCAACTTCCCTTCCTTCTTCCTGTCTTGTCCAATGAGTAAGACATTTTTAGATCCAGGAAATCTTCTAAGGTCTTTCAGAAATCTGCAGCCATTGGCCCACTGTGCACAACATACGACTGGAGAAGCCATTTATGTACCCACCTCTTAGGTGGAGAAGAGAACTGTAATTAAATAATTGGTTTCATGCACAAGCCTTCCCAAAAGCAAGTGCAATTCACAAAAGAACAAAAGGTTATTGTCGAGGTCGGTTGATTTCAATCAAAGCAATTTAAATCAGCAAGCAGAAAACCTTGATTTAAATAATCAATTTTAATTGTGTTTTGCATTTGTACTTTTTATCTATTTTCCTAAAGAGAAGTTGATTCTCATTAGTTGGCAGCCCTTAAAACATGTTGATTTGCAACTAAATACAGCCTATACACTAAATTTGGTGTTTCTTTGTGCTACCCAGGAGGACACACTATAGCTATACATATTTATGTAAGCAATTACATAGCTTAGCATTTATTCAGATTCTTAGTTTTTACATTTGTATTATGTTAGAAAATGGCAGAGGATGTGCTTATTATTTACAAGATGATTAATTTTTTCACTGGTGATGTGTGTCAAGCTCTATTTGCATGGAAATTAAAATTCAATTAAAATTCACACAAGCTGTATTTTTAATTAAAATAAAACTACCTTAGATGCGCTGGACATGAGTTTATCGATCCATATTTTGGCTTTAAATCCTAATGATTTTTGAACAGTTAGTGTGTTGTGGGTAGTGAATTGAACTGGTTGTTTCTGGTCACCATGTCTTCAACATTTTAGAACTAGTAGATCTGATACCTTCTCACACCTAGGCTGTGTCTATACTGGCGCGATCTTGCGCCAGAGCTATGCAAATGAGGCTCAGCGTGGAATATCGCCGAGCCTCATTTGCATAACTAATGAGCTGCCATTTTTGCTGAAGAGGCTCTTGCGCCAAGGCGGAGCTGTCTACACTGCCCCTTCTTGCGCAAGAAAAACCCTCTTGCGCAAAGCCGTTATGCCTGAAAATAATCAGCGTAACAGCTTTGCGCAAGAGGGTTTTTCTTGCGCAAGAAGGGGCAGTGTAGACAGCTCTGTCTTGCGCAAGAGCCTCTTCCGCAAAAATGGCAGCTCATTAGTTATGCAAATGAGGCTCGGCGATATTCCACGCTTAGCCTCATTTGCATAGCTCTGGCGCAAGATCGTGCCAGTATAGACACAGCCCTAGTGTTTACTCATGACATGACAGAAGAAAACCAACTTTCCTGCTTTTAACTCCCACTTGGTTTATTCATTTTAATAAACTACTTATTGAACTGGACTAATTTGAAACAAAGAAAATACTTTTTCTCTGCTTGGAGAAGAGGCTACCGCTGTCAAAAGCTCTTCTAACAGGTCAACAAACTGATTACAAGTGCTTACCCAGTGACTTCCCCCAGTTCAGTGAATTAACTTCCTTTAAAATTTGACAGCAAATATTCACTGCTTAATACTGTCTTTTGTTTTTCATTTATTTTATATTAAGTTTAGGCCTTAACGTAGGGTGTCAATTTCCAATTTAATTTTAATATGCTTAATTAAAAAAAACAAACTTGTATTGAATTTCAAATTTAAGTAACCTGATTTAATTTTAAAAAATCTGATAAAAACCCAAACATTCTTTTTATTTTTTTAATCCGATTTTTATCCACCTTGGTTAGCATCCACACAACGTACGTAGATTAGTTTCATAATCTGTTGTATGCAGATTGGGCCTATTGAACCGTTGTGGTCAAATGGCACTTGTATAACTGATGCCATTTGGAATCTTAATTAACTCCTTAGAGATCAGAAATGATTTCTCAAGATATTCAACTCATTGGAACTTCATTTCCCTGGAAAGGACTAAGGGAAACTTGTGCTGGATCAGTTACCTGTATATATTCTCCTTATAATGCAGTCCCTTTTGGGAGGGCACAGTGGGCCAGAAACAGGTTCCTGAGCGAGGCACTCTTGCTGCTTGTCAAGATGAGTTAATAATTCGTAACTAATAATTCATCAGCATACTTTTGCCTCTTTTAAAGTTCACGGATGATCAGAAAGCAGATCGGGATCTGCAATCCACTACCACTCAACAGATCCTTCTGCAAATGTTTTAAAGTCTATGATGGGACCGCAAACTTTTCCCTGAGAATGTGCTTGCTCTTTAACTGGGAACTCCCATGATCCCATTTTTGGTCTCTAAGCAAACAAACAGGCAAACAATTCCCACACAAATACTCACAGTGCAATGTTGACATTTGCTTTCCATAAACAATTCACATCATAAAAATGGGATCATTCATAAAAGACAAGCAAAACAGGAGTGTGAACACGGCAGAACCACATTCATGTAAAAGTTCCACTGACTAGATACAGAACTCGCACTGTTCACTAGCAAGAGCACAAATAAAGACAAGGGATTGGGATCAGTTGTCTCTGGGGTTTTGTTTCAATTTTCTTTACAAAGTCAGAGATTTGTAAGGCCACAAGGGACCATTATGATCACCAAATTTCAAATCCAGCACTGGACACAAATTTCACCCTGTGATCCTTGTATCAAACTCAACTTCTTAATTAGCCCATTCGTTTTCAAATTGTTGGTTTAAAGGTTCCAACAGATAGAATATTTACAGCTTCCCTTGGTAATCAGTTCCAATGGTTAATTACCCTCTTTAAAAAAAAAAACTATGCTTATTTCCAGTTTAACTTTGCTGACTTCATCATGCAGCAAATATCCCACGTTTATATCTGAAAGTTGTCTCTTTCTTAGGAAAACGGCTAGAGTACACATTCTGAAAAATGAAAGCACACAAGACTTGCATTCCAGACTATTCTAACATTCCTGATTCACTGATTAATTATTTCTCAAGTATGCCCAGTCATCTCAAAATTGAATGTGCTAGATCAACTTTATTTGAAGTTTCTAGGCAAACCCAGTTTTGAGATAAGATGTGCGTAGGGGGACTAGAATTTTCTAAACTCGATTAAGACCTATTTTCCCAAGTCCAAACTCCATCTAAAAAATGACTCATCTGTATCACTGCAAAATTTTGGCAAAAAATATTCTGCTGGCTAGAGACCAAACATGCAAAATATGAAGTGGAAAGGACCTTTTAGAGGATTTTAGAGATGTAGCCACAATCAGGTTTAGAAGGGAAAGCAGGTTTCATCTTAATTAGCAAAAGAAATCTGTCTCCATAATACCAGAGCTAAAAGCACCAAGCAAACAGCCCTAGCAATAGAAAAGATAACCAGATCCATTTCCTAATGAGGATTTCTTCCAAAATTCATGTGAAACAGATGTATATTCAGGGGAATAGGTTAAAAACAAACCCAAGGGCTCCCCTCTTCCCATCCTTGCAAAAAATGGAGAGAAGTGCAAGGGAATTCATTTTTCCTTTTGCATCAATCCATGCTGATGTCTTGTTGCTACTATGCAACATCACCACATATTGCTGAAGAGCACAATGCAAATAATGCCATGAAACATTAGGACATCGTGATGTGATTAATGTATGGCTCCCAGCATCTCCATCAGATGATGGAGTGCCTCTCCGGCTGCTGAAGGCTGACTACAGAGAGCACTGGTCTATGTTACACAAAGCGGGACTCGTACTGATTGTTATTCTATGGGGCTTCCTCTTCCTTACTTTAAATAATTTCACCAGGTGACAGGAGGATCAGTCTGTAGAGATCACCTTTCCACACATCAGCTCTCACAACGCCCTTGGGGACATGCGCTGGAGAACGGGGTGCAGGGACCGTAAGCCGACAGAGCAGTTTGGAGAGAGGCCAAGCCCCTTGGAACATCCCAGCCTGTTTTACTGACAGGGGAACACTGGCCAGAAGGACATGAAGATCCTGAGACCAAGGGGATCTTCCCTCGCCAATCACTAACAGGACACTGGCGAGGAGGGTACAGGGCACAATATGGCAGCAGCTCTGCCTTGGACCACGTACATTTTTAACTGCTCCCATTCCATCCAGAGACAGAAAGTGAGAAACATTCAGGACTGGGGCCATAAATACCAAGGTGATAGATGCCTTCGAAGTACTTGATTAAGCAGAGACCAGACAGCCTCTCCTGCCAAGCATAGATAGGAGCCTATTGAGGACATATTTAATAAATGACAACAGGTGTCTAATTTGCACCCGAGGCAGCCACACTTAACTTCAGCAGCAATAATTCAATGTAACCAATATGGACATAAATCAAGCAGCACCCTCACAAAACACATGGCCAAGCTGAATCCATCCCCGGCTTGCTCTGACTTCATCTCTCTCATGTTCTGTCCAGGGGCAAGTGGACTGGAGCCACAACACTGGGAAGTGTGAAAATGGACTGGCAGGACATTCAGGGATAATTAGTACTAGGGATGTGAAGGACTAGTCCACTAGTTGCTCCACCCACCCTTGCTGCCTCTATCAGATAGAGGCAGCAAGAGGGGGGAGAAGAAGGGGGTACTTCAAAGCAGCAGTGCCACACCGAGCCTGGGGCCAGCTGCTCCGTGCAGTGCTGCCGCTTTGAACGCCACGGGGAGCCCGGCCTCAGGCTCCTCACAGCATTTCAAAGTGGCTGACCCTGGACTCGGCGTGGCACTGCTGCTTTGAAATGCCGCGTGGAGCCCAGGATCAGCGGAGGACTCCAGCTGACCCCGGACTCCTCAGGGAGCCCGACGTCAGGCTCCTGGCAGCATTTCAAAGTGACAGCGCCTTATCGACTAATCGAACAGTCGATGCAAAAATGCATCGACTATCTGATTAGTCAATTACCTGTTCCTTAACATGCTTTGTTAGTACATCCCGGCCCAGGGGCCTCCTGCGCACACAGCTGCAGAAGCGTCACTCTGCTGTCAGCTTGTAACAGGAAGCCGCCTATACAGAAGGGACTCCCTTCCCGTCCCCAGCCTTCCAAAGCAAATGAAAGTCCACAAACTTGGGCCAGATTTTGCTGCCCTTAAGCCGAGGCAGCTTCCTCTGGGAGCAGCCTCACTAGAATCAATAAGAGTCATCCTCAGGTGCACCGCAGCCTCAGGGAAGGGGGCAGAACCTGGCCTTGTGCGACTCTTCTGCACTGCGAGCACTCACTAAGGGCTCGAGTGGGAGAATACTCACACCCTCTGTGAAGCCAATGGATCCACAGACGGGAAAGGGGGCAGCTCCCAGAAAGGATGTCAAAAACCTTCCCTCACGGTTCATTTTCTTCTCATTGCATGAATGTAGTGTCCCTGCCCGGGGGGCCTCCCAGTTCCACCACAACCACAGTCCCTGTCTTAAATCCCGGTGCCGTTGTCTGCTCCCCTTGCCCTGCCCAAAAGGAAAAGCAGCCACCCCTCCCCCCGCCCGCCCCCACACGGAAGGTAAGAGAGGCTGGCGAGGTATCTGCCTCTCTGAGGGAGACAGAGCAGGGAGCAGCCAGGGGAAGCAATTCTTCTGCCTCAGGCCATGACAGCCCTGGAGAAGGGGAAGGGGCAGCTGCAGATGGAGCCACAGTCTCCGGCTGCTAGCCGGGACTTGCCCATGCTCACATACTTCTACTAATGGCACGAAACCCAATCGCCACACTGCCACACTCCCTCTTTTTAATTAAAGCCTAACACCCGTTAAACTTCACTGGAGGCCAGAGGAAATTCACTCCTCTGTTTAAAGCCACCTTTGCCTTTTTCGGCAGTGACCCGTGTAATGCCACAGCCCTGTTAGTAGCTACAACGGGAAAGGTTAATACTTCTTTTTAACGTTGCTGGTCTCCAGCGTCTCACCTAAAGAGGAGAAATGAAGATGTGCATTTTATTTCAAATGAGCATTAAAATTTCAGAAACCCATTACCAGAATTTGTACAGAAGCTCAGCTTAGCTATTTTCCTATAAGGTGGCCATCGGAGAACCTAATTAAGCCATGTATTTCTAGAGAAAATTAAATGGCAAATAGGGTTTAGTGCGGCCATGTTTCCCGCTTCATTTTATCTACTGACTTCCAATTTCAATAGGACAGAAGGGAACCGAACCATAAACATCTCCTGTGAAGCTAACAGAATGGTTCTAAGGTAAAAATTCAGCCATAGGCAGAGCCCTGCCTAGATACAATACAGGGATCTGCAGCCGCAAAAAATGCTCTGCAGAGCCCTGCAGATATAAAGTGGATTTACATACGTGTGCAGGGCTCTCGACACAAAATGTGTAGCTGCATCCACACCTGTATGCATAAAAATGAGCTGCAGACATAAGTCAGATATCCGTGGCTTTGCAGGGCTCTGTCCAGAGACAGGGTTTCTCCTTAGGGCCTACCCCTGACACAGGTGAATGACAAGGAGGAAAGATTCCTTTCCCTTGCCCCTTACACAGCTGATGGGTGGGACCCACTGGTGGGCGCTGAGCGCCCCTGGTGTCAGCGCCAGTGACAGGGAGAGTCAGCAGTGCCCCAGGAAGGGCTGTATCTGTGATCACGCTCCTGCAGCATAGCAAGGCAGGGCTCCTTTCCTGAGCTCCACTGGCATGGCACAGCTCCACCCGGCCATCAACACCGGCCTGCCCCCAACACCACCATCCAGGGTGGTTTCTGGCAGGCTCTTGTTAGTAACGTCAGTAAAATTAGCCATTGGAGGTCATACAAGTAGAGGGTATACGCTGGGGCTCCCCCATCTCTAACTCCCACGCTCCCTACGGAGGAAAAACGGCTCCAAGGATATCAAGTTGTGGATCTGTGGGCAGCTCAAAACCAGGCTTGGGGAAGGGTTCCTCTATGTCCCCTACGAGTAGAGGACTCGCTGTCCCATACACTCAGATACAACACCACTCACTCTCCCAGTAGGCTGACTGAGAAATAATCTCCCAGCAGGCTGACTGAGAAATCTCCCAGCTAGGCCAAAAGTAACAAGGTTCCCAGACTCTCAAATCTTACCGACGAGTCCCCAGGAAAATATTGCACGCCCCTGGAGATTAGTTATATGGAGAAAAGAAGAAATGTCTTTGTGACAGTAATAAAGGCCCAGATCCACCCAGGGACTTAGGTGCTGTGACGCTCACACAACATGCAACCTTTAGAAAGTGACAGGAATAATGTCGTGCCCCACGCCTGAGATAGGCACCTGGGCTCCCGATCCAATGCACGGGGTAAGCCGGGTGCCTTAGAATGAGACACCCCAAATCCCATCGGCTAAGCAGGAGAGGCTAAGCCCAGCCCTCCTTCGGAGACAAGTGCCTCAACCCAAGCTGTAAGACGCGCCCGTCTCCACTGGTGAGGCACAGCCCGGAATTGCCTCTGCTGGAGTCAGGCAGTTTGGGCACCTAACGAGGCTGCTCCTTGTGTGAATGGGATAGGTGCCCGCCTCACTTCACACCCAGCGGCTGGAGGGGCAGCCCACCTTCAGCCCAGCGGTTGGAGAAGGCCATGTCCCCAAAGAAAGGGTTTGAACAGGGGTCTCCCACCCCCTCAGGAGAGCGCTCTAACCCCAGGGCTATGGGCTAGTCAGTGTGGGGCTGCCCCAGCCTCCCCCGCTCCATTTCAGATTGAATAACTGGTAAGAAAAAGAACAGCTGGATCATCTGGTGGGAAAGGCAACCACCTGGGGAACCCAGGGGCTACTCCCCCGCCCTTCCACCACCCCCCCCCATACACACACTTCCATCACCATGGCATAATTTATAGGACATGGATCAGCGTTGAGTGATTTTCGGTGTCCCTCAGGTGAGGTGGCAGCTGAGCAGGCATTTTAAGGGCTGCAGTGACGCCTGCGTAACTCCATGGGTCTGGGCCACACAACTTAATACAGCTTTACAGAAAATAGACAAACAAACCAGAGAGCGCAGAACGCCAGCAGCTGGAGCAGCCGATGCTAGTGGACTTGAAAGCCCACACCTTGGCCTATCGTTAAGGCAGGGAACTCACATCCTCGACTGACTCATACACAAAGTGCCTTTTGGTTTTCTCTCTAGCAGGAAAAACCACTTAATCGCACCTCTGCCCTGAACGAAAAGCACAGACAGCTGCTCCGTGCAGGGGGAAGCCAGGGGGAACAGGACACAGTTTTACAGCAGCGGTGCTCCCAAGATTCCTTCCTCATGAGCAAATTCTCTTTTAAAAACGTCCTTTTTACAGGGAAAGCATAAGTTGCTCGAAAAGTCACATTTCTCACCTCCAGAGCTCAGCAGGTATTTTATGTTCATTCTCAGCAGCCCCGCTCACTTTCCTTCCATGTTCTTTGCAAGGCACACAGCCATGTATCAGCACTGGAAACCTTATGCACTCCACGCTCTGCAAACCTAGTAGTTACATGGGACATTGTATTTTTTTGGGGGGGGGTGCGTACATTGCATACATCAGATAACATACCATGGACCACTTCATAGGAATGAGTATATTTCCCGTTGAGAATGCCATGGCAACATGATTTCATAAAGAAGCCCTGTGATTGTGTATTACTGGACTCTACACTATCATGGAGAAGCTGAAAAAAAGAACATTTCTCTAGAGTCCATATTTAAGTACCATCAGATCTAACATAGCATGTAAACACTTAGGGCCAGATTCTGTCACCTGTACTAATACTCTATGAGTAGACCCATCAGAACCATGCATGAAGTATTACTGGCTATGAACTAGGAATAAAATCATAACAGGTATGGAGAAAGTGAATAAGTTATTTACTTGTTCCCATAACATAAGAGCCAGGGGGGTCACCAAATGAAATTTATAAGTAGCAGGCTTAAAACAAACAAAAAGAGGTTTTTCTTCTCACAGAGCACAGTCAACCTGTGGAACTCCTTGCCAGAAGATGTTGTGAAGACCTGGACTTTAACAGGGTTCAAAAAAGAATTAGATGAATTCATGGAGGTTAGGTCCTTCAATGCTTATTAGCCAGGATGGGCAGGGATGGTGTCCCTAGCCTCTGTGTGTCAGAGGATGGAAATGGGTGACAGGAGAGGGATCACTTGATGATTCCCTGTTCTGTTCATTCCCTCCAGGGCATCTGGCATTGGCCACCGTCGGGAGACAGGACACTAGGCTACATGGACCTTTGGTCTGACCCCGTCTGGCCATTCCAATGGTAAAAGCTTATCAGCTAACCAGTTAACCAGAGCAGCCTCTGACTGCTTGTGGCCAGTGGGTAACCAGTTAAACAAATCATTGAACCATTTAGCTCTTGTGCCGTTTTTACATCCTTACTGTGAGCAACAGTGGCTGAATCTCGCCCCAGGCTATAAATGTTCATTAAACCAATAGGTTTTTTATATCCAACCATAGATATACATACACAGCATTACATACACTTCAAGGTAAGCACACATGTCATTTTGCAGGAGCAGGTCCTAAGAGACAACCAACCACCATTGCAAGGTTCCACGTTTCTGCTACAAAGTATTCCCCTGTATGCAGCCCATTCTCTCTTGTGCACTTGTGTTATCTGTTCACTCTCTCTCTCACACCACCCCCTCTACGCAGGGAAAAAACCCACCATTGCACAGCTATCTCACTGTCATCTATTATTCAAGAAAGGTCTCATTGAATAAATGTCTGTTCAGAGGCTCTAAACAAATTTCATTTCTGAACACCACTGTCTGCAACCCAGCGGGCTATTTCAGCAAGATAAGATCACACATTTAATCAAACGCTTCAAAAAAGAAATACACACCAAGTTTGCTTAATAACGTCAAATAATAAAAGTGCAGTGTTGACGGCATACTAATTTTTAGTGTTCTTTCTTCTTTGAGGGTTGACTCAATAGCCAAGGTCAAGCGTACATGGGATTTCTACTAATTAGGGTTTCTAGTAAGTGCTGGCTACTCTATGATTAAGGGGCTTGAGTAGGCAGGTCCAGAGTATTGCCCCATACCATGGCAGTCCTCTTCATTTTAAATCAAACAGCTGCATACATTCTCCCCAAGTAGGACAGACATGCAGGCACAATACAATAGGTTCCTAGCCCACGACCGAGACTCTTAGGCCATGTGATATTATTCATTGACAACATTGTGTGTAGATGGGTGAGAGAATGAATATCCTTAGCAGTTCATAAGGAACCACTCCCACCAAGGTCTTCATAGATGTTAGAACCCCCTAGGTAAGTGACACAAAAGAGCTTTCGTGCTTCCATCGCTCACTCATTACTGGTTAAGGCGCCTACTGCAGTAAGCTGGAGTTTGGCTGAGTAAGGCATCGTGACCAGAACACACAATGGGAGCTTTGCCACTTATTTTGACCACAGCAAGAGCAGCCCCTAAGCACAGTAGGAATCAGCCCAAGCAATCTGGACTGTCTGATCTGCACCGGCTGGCCAGACGTCCACCATGAGGTGTGATGGAGACAAAGCAGTTACCGACAGAAGTCGGTGTGATATTCAGACTAGATCTAGGATCGACTTTTTCATGTTTCCAACAATGCTACAGAGACAGACACGGCTCCACTTTGCTTCAAAACTACATGAACTTGGGGTAACCCTGGAGATCTGTACTTTGCAGTCCCAGGAGCTGTGGGATTCTCCACACCCAGAGCTCTACCTCCGGTGCAGATTTCTCTGAACGATGGTCTATGGAGGGACTCACAGGGCCAGGTTTATGGGGCGAGACAAGTTTGCCCCTCATTCGAAAGCTCAGGATGGAAGGACAATAAAGAGCTAGACTGTACTAGCTCCCCTGCAACAGGGATCCCCTTCCTTTAACAGTATACTCAAGACCATGCCCGGTCTGCTACAGAAGCCCTGTTCCACATTCTCCATCGCAACAGGGCACTCACTGGAGACCCAGGCTTTCCCCTCCGGTCTGACTCAGGGAAGCATCTGAAGAAGACATTAGGGCCCAGCCTAATAAGGCCTGAGTAAAAATGGAGGGCCAGATCCTGTCTCACACCAAACAATATCTTACTTCTCAAGGGTACTCCCTCTGGCAACGTCTACACGATGAGTTTTCTTGGCAAAAAATATGCAAATGAGGGACTCATTTGCATGAGTCGTGATCTCATTTGCATATTTTCTGCCGATCTGTTTTTGCGCTAGGGGTTTTTGCGCAAAAACAAGCAGTGTGGACGTCTTCCTTTTGCACAAAAACCCCTTTTTCCACAAGATCGGTATACCTCCTTTTTTGGGGGCATAAGGATCTTGCGGAAAAAGGGGGTTTTGTGCAAAAGGAAGACGTCCACACTGCTTGTTTTTGGATCTTGCGGGAAAGGGGGTTTTTGTGCCAAAAGAAAACGTCCATACTGCTTGTTTTTGCATGAGTCCCTCATTTGCATATTTTTTGCCAAGAAAACTCGTCGTGTAGACATAGCCTCTGAGATCAATGGAACTGTTCATGGAGCAAGGGGCTCTACTCATCTTAAGGGAAGCAGGTTCTAACCCTGAAGAACGAACAGCAGTATCAAGCACTTGATGGCCAGGGGATGTCCACCTGCATTTCTTGGCGAATTAGGACTGCTAGAACACCACCTTGGTTGTGTGCATGGGAAGGCCAAGCCTCCAAAATGAACGCTGTTCCACAAAGAAGGCCCCTCTTCCACACAGCACTTGTCTACAAATAAGCTATCTATGAGCAAGTCCTGATTGCTCAATAATCCATTTCTAATGCTCCATCAAAGACATGACAACACTGTCTTTCCTCTTCTTACAAAAAAAGTCCCTCTTCCCTGTCCACACACACCTTTTTCCAAAAGAGCTCTTTCGGGAAAAGGCTTCTTCCTTGTAGAAAGAGGTTTTACCAATGTTGGAAAAACCCCTCCGTTCTTTCAATTTTTTTTTCCAAAAGAATGCGATTGCAGTGTGGACATAAAGTGAAGTTTTTTTCAGAAAAATTGATGTTTTTCCAAAAAAACTCTGCAGTGTAGACATACCCTAACTGAATAAATAAATAGCAACACTCAAGGGGGTTAATTTATATAGCAGACATTTTTGATACAAGTAGCGTATTATTTAAGTCTAATTAAAAAATAAAATTAAAAAAAAAGAGAGCGCGCCATCCTCCCTTAAGTAATTGACAGGAATTTGCACGATTTTGAAATGATAAAACATCAGCCTGCAATCCAAATACTGGCAAAAAATGCTGTGAAAGCGAAGAAGTTAAATGCAATCTTTGAAACCTTCTTCAGTTCTACTCAGCAGTGAAATCAACTCACAAAGATGGCTATGAGGCCTCTCCACCCCTCCCCCCAAGCTTTTGGAATAGCTTCTTGGGAAGAAAGGTGGGGGGGGGGGGGAAAGGAAGCCATTGAAAAAAAAAATCTCCTTGCGGGGTCAGCTGTCAATGGAATGCATTTTAGTATTCAGGATACTCACCCATGCAGATCATCAAAAACTGGGCTCTGGTCCCTCCCCTATTCTCACAGGCTTAAGCTAATGCTCAGTTTCTGGAGTTGCACTGAATAGCAACATACACTGCCTCTGCAGGACTTGTAAACAGCAACACAAGCCGATCAAACAGAACGGGGGTGTCGGTCCTACTTAATGTTTCCCTTTCCTCGTGGCGTACGCTAACACAACAAATCTGGTACATTCAGAAAGGTCAACTGCTCCAAAGCTGCATGTGTTACGTCCTTCAACGTAGAGCCTTTCCCTCGTTCCAGTGGGAAAGCAGGGCCATGCATGTGTCGATATAAATGTCTTACTCCCAGCTTTTCAAAATATGTTATTCACTTCTCCGCACAAAGTGAGCTATTTGCTTATTTCCAGAGCAGCACAAGTTTAATTCTGAACTCCTCTAGCACCATTCTAATTTAAATCAGCTTGGGCATCTGAGATTCACGGTCTCATCTTGTTTTACAACAACATAAGCAAACTTTGGGGGGGTACAAGTGCCATCCACTGAAGGAATCCCTTAAATGGTGTGGTTTTGTCCATTTCCAGTTAACTCCAGTAATACAAAGCTTAAAAAGCTGGTGATAAACTTGAAAACAAAACATGATTGGTACACACACAAAAATCCTGCTGCTGGCAAAATGATGTCCATTTTAATGGTTTTTTTTTTCCCCAAAATGTTCCAAGAGATTAATGGCTCTTTGCAGCGCATCCCTGTGTTGAAGTCCATCCTTGGATGTCATCAGTAGCAGTTCTGAAATGTACATTCACGATGAGATAACAGTTTCAATCCCCTTCCAGCTGCAGCTAACTGAAAAATTCCCATTGACCACAATGGAAAACGGTTTGGCTCCAATCACTTCGGACTGGGATGAGGCTGCCGGGGTACATAAAGAAGGGCCAATACAGACTTCAACTAAAACTGTGGCTCGCCAGTTGCTTCGGAAAGTTGGGCCACTTTTCTGTAGGCGCCTATATTTGGTAGTTAGTGCTTAAGTTTAGGCAGCCATGTGGGAGCATTTTGTTTAAAGATTTTTCTTTACTTCATACCTGCATCTTTAACAAATAAAGAAAGGAACAAAGGGAAAAATAATATGCCAAACCACATTTTCTCTCTCCGCAGAATTCCAAAAGTGTCCATGAAGCAGTCAAAGCATTTTAAAACAGAAAGCAGGACTGGATCTAGCTAGAGCTTCTCAACTAACAGCATTTTGTTTCCATTTTCAATCGTTAGAATGAAAAATTATGTTACCTTATGTCTAACAGAAGTCACTGGATTAGCCAAACTTTCTGATGGCTTTCATTTTGAAGAGAGTCTTCTTCCAAAGACCAAACAGCAGATTTACGTCTGTAACCAGCTATGTGGTTTTTTGGGGGGTATGGGTTAAAGGGTCATTAGGAAGAAGACTGATACTTTTTAAAAAACATGCTATGTGGTATGTATATATCATAATTAAAACATAAGTACTTTCTGGGAGATTTACAGAGATTCAACCTCCTTTAGGTCATTTTTCAGAACAGGAGAAATCAGCTTTGGGGCAACAGAATCAAACATTTCAACTCCTTATGAGGGACCTATTTATAACAGAACCACTTCCATGCATACTTTTTAAGGCAGGAATCACCCAAAAACCCTTATGCCCATACACTGATGTCCCAGTGACTTCAGTGTAACTCTACATGGTCATAAAGTCTCAATCTTGGAGATTCTTCTATAGAATCAGGTTCTTTAAGTCTTAATGTTTGACTTCCGTTTCGAAAACATTCAATTCCCATAGCTGAAGTCAGACACAGTGAGTCAGATTCTCAGCTGGTGTAATCAGTATATGCCAATTTATCCAGTTGGGGATCTGGCTTAATCTGCTCAAAGCAAAAATAGCGTGGAAAATTAAACCAAGGACCCAACCTTGTCTCCACTGAAGTCAAAGTTTTGCTAGAGTTAGATTTGAAGTATTCAGTTTATAATTACTAGAATTCCTTCTGCTTAAATGCTGAAATGTTGACTGTAGTATTTACCAAATGAAAGATATCATTTCATAAAATTGACAATGTTATGCTATAACTTAGCAGATGCTATGTAAACTTAATGACAAGTAGGCATTTAAATCGTACGCATATTTTAATATGATCAGAATGTGTCAGCTTCTAAATACTACTTTACTCTCCTCCAAGCAAGTTTGGATTTCATGGGTCATGAAAGGAATCTATATTGATTTTCATTTCTAAGTTCTCACTAGTCTCAAAAATAAAATATTGTTTTCAAATACACATAGCAGACTACAAGTTCTCAGTTATTTACACTGGTTCATTAAGACTGAAATACTGCTTCTTACAAAGATATTACATCAAAACTCCTAGAATAGTGATGCTGAAAATATATAGAAATACATCTGAAACAGTACTCTAGCTAAGTCTCTTTTGAGTGCCAGTCCTTTTCAATTTTGATCAACAGTTATTCTTTTCTCTATCTTGCCTGTTCATTCTAAGTGGTTCCAAAAACCCAGAAATTGAAGACCTGATCTGTGTTAGGTTTTCTAGCTGAATTTATTTCAATGGCACACAATATATTCTACAGACTCTACTCTCAGATGTTGTGCATTTCTGTACTGAAGTGTTTAAGTACAGATGATGTGGCACAACTCACAATATTTTCCAACAGCTCAACAAAATGATCTGTTGGCTTATATGGTCAAGTATATATTCATGCACATTTTTATATATATACATTTTTACACATGTACCCACCTTTCAACCTCCAACTTGCAATCCAAGTCTTGCTGAACTCACTAGTATTCCCTGAGAAGGGTATGCCAATTGTTTGAAGTATACATGAAAAAATATGGCAATGAAATTGTGATTAACTGGTGGCAGACTTGCAATATTGTACCGTATTAATTTGTACCATACCACAGTCCACAACAAAGACATTTACAAATGTGTTTTGTTGCAGTCTATACACACCAAGTCATCCCAATCACGGCTAGAGGAAATGAACAGAGCGCGTTTAGTCCACTGGACAGTGCTGCTGGATAATCGAAAAAGTAGTTCAGAGACGAGAAATTTGACTTTTTACTGCTTGCCAGACAATACCTGCCATAAACAAACCTTTGGTGCACCGATTAATCGACACATATGCCCTGAAGCTGAACCTTCATGCTTCAAGTGCCTCATATACACCACTGAACTGAAGAACTCACTACTGGTCCAATGGGCCCATCAATTTATCACATTTCTTTTCTGCCTCACCTCACCCCATTGGCTCCATACTGACAGAAACTTAATTACAGACTCTAGCCTTCTCCCATTAAAGTCAATGGAAGTTTTGCCACTGGTGGCGTTAGGAGAGGAAAAACACATCGACACGCACACGCTACAAAAAAGCGTAGTCTGGAATGAAATTGTTTATTGGTGACATTTGTGAAGAATTTGTAGCTAGAAGCCAGTATTCATTAGGGACAACCAAACCAAAGACCAAAGTTGTCCTTGCACAAACCAACTTCAACACACTGTGGCCAACACAATGGAATATGACAAATGACAAGTGTTTTTAAATGGGTATCTTGTGCATTACTTTAACTACAACTAACTCAGAGCCACAGTACGGGCAATAAAAAGACCGTGTTAGGATGTGAGGAATCACATCAAAGATTGGAGTAAGAGCCAGGCTCTCTATAAATCAATAGTCAAGAGTTTCAAAGTGGGCGCCTAAGGTAAGGCTCCTACATCCCTCATTTGGCACCTAAAGTAGGTGGCTTGATTGTCAGATCTACTGAGCCCAGAGCAGCTCTGGAGGTCTTCTCAACTCGGTGGTTACTGCCGGTTGCTCAGCACTTGTGAAAACTAGAAAACTTGCCTAGATGTCTATATAAGGACTTAGGGGATGCAACAGTTTGAAAAATCTTGCCCAACAGCTGACGTGAAAACTTTGCATCACCAGCTGGCACGGTCATACTTAAGAATGATCAATTATTTGTTCCAGTGTTCTATAAGTATCCCATAGGAAAGTAAATGGCTCCAAACGGAGCCGTGACATGGTTCGTCATGCTATAAATACTTAAACTATTATGTCTAGGTATAGTTATGCTGCATTTTCAGTATTCTTACTATCACAACTGGGCAGCTATGGGAGGGAAAGGACATCAGCACAGACCAGCGAGAAGCTGAAGGAACTGGAGTGAGGTCTTTGAGTTCTTGCATGTGTAATAAATGCCTTTTAATCCCACTACAACAAGCAGCTCAACCGATGACTACTGCAAACAAGTGGCAGGTCTCTGTGTCCACCTCTATGCTATCCAACAGCCTGAGAACTCGCCCCATTAATCTATCAAGATTATGAGGCCCAACACCCAGCATGACCTAAGCATTGCTCAGATTAAGCTGATGAGTTTCATTTCTGGATTTTGCCTAGATTGGGGCATACCAAGAAAATGAGTTTTTTTGCCAGAATCACCCTAATAGGACAGACACATTCACATCTACCGTGCAACTTTGGATTTCTCTTGGGAAAACCCGAGCCAGCACCCATGTGAAGCTTAAATGGGCAGGTTGCAGTCCAGGTAACATTTACAGTCAAAATGCCATGCTAATTTACACATTCCGACACTTTCTATAGCCCTTTCCGGCTCTCCTTCACACCTCCTTCACTTGTCTTTGTACCTTATTTCAAGTGCAGTGTAAAATAATCCACTAGTAAATGCACACCAACCCTCCCACATTCACTTAGCTCACAAGTTGCTAAATGACCCCAGTTCTAGTCTTTAGAGAGCACTCCCTCTTCCAATAACCACACTCTTCTCTGTCTCTCACAGTTGTTTTCATTGGTACTGTACTTAGTCGTGCTCCCAAGGTGAAAAATCCAGAAGGCCGGGAAAACATTCTGAGTTGGACACAGTGACCAAGCGCTTAGGTCATGCATGCTTACAGCGCTATAGAAACACCAAATACTAATACATTTTGCCATCCTTAATGCTTTACTCTTGTTTTATAGGGCATCCACTCCCATAAATCCTAAAGACATCAGAAAACAATGGAAACAAATCTACGTTAATGTTCTTCAACCCTCTCAAATCACTAGAAATTATGTTTCATAAATTAACAGTGCTGGCTAAGGAGCTGCACACGCCACACCTTTATAAATAAAAATCACATACAACAACACACACACTTCCCCACCCCCAAAAAACCACCAGTACATTTAACAGGCTAACAATTAACAATTTTTAAGATCTTACAATTTCTGCTTCATGGGGAGGGTAATCTGGTTTCTCTAGCATGACTGTGAAATGCCTTGAGGAACATAGCTTTGTAATTTACTATGTTGTAACAGATGCAAAATGTACCACTGTCCAGTCAGTAGATTCAATGGGTGGTCTTACCTCTTCAACAAAAACCTGCTGGTGTTTAACATGCACCTAACAAAGCAATCGCTTCTTTTATCGCCTGCAGACAACACAACCCACTGTATCTCAGGGAAGCAACAGGATGTGTGCTGTATAATTTAATTAACAAGAGCAGTTGGGAAATAAAAGTCCAACACTCCTACTGCATCACCTTCAGCTACACTCTAGAACAGAAATGGACACAACCCTGATGACATCACAACCTGTGGAATGTATGAATACTATGACACACATGCTGCTAGGAAACAAAGAACACAGGTCATGCCACAACTTTAAATGTACAGCGCTGGAGACATGTGGGATGAATTGTCTACACTGAGAAACAAATCATTCCATGTTCCTTCAACAACCAACTCCTGCCTGAGGGAGCAAGCCAGCCAAAGGAAGACTTTGCAATCTTACATTTGCTCAAGAGTATTAAATTGCTCGTACATTCAAAAATACAGCTCGCTGTTTTTTCTCTGGCTAACTTGCATTGCAATTAAACACCCTTTTTTTAAAGCTAATATTGAAGGTTTCCAATTCCCCCATGCATCCCTCAAGATAGACTACATATTACTCCATCTAAATGAGCCGAACGTCAGTATTTTCCTTGTAAGAACCTCAGACCATCTGGAAATGGACAGGCAAAGGATTTGCATCTCTGCTCATTTTGTTGTTGTTTTGGTTTGGTGTAGTAACAGGAGACAATGCAGTTACCATTAGTGCTTTCAGCTAAATAACCAAAGAAGGCTTGTAGCAAACACCAAAAGAGCAGCAGTTTGAATCACAATAAAGGGGCTGGATCACCACGATGAAGGTGGTGGCTCCTGAAATTTGAGGTGAGTTTTGCTACCTTAAGAAAAACAAGTCTTAATAGAGCACTAACCTTCAAACATTAGTACAGCTACACGGCTTTTCCTCTTGTCTTGCTGTTAAATAAGGACAGGGTACGATTTCTTTTCTGCTCAACGGTCCCTTTAACTTGTACACTTTATCTAGCCCATAAAACTCAAGAAGTATTTTTTATTTCCAAAATGAACACGCAGCAGAAACATTTGCGTACCCCAAGCCCCGGAAATGATGATATATTGGCTCCACAAAACACACAGTAGGTCTCAATCTCTAACAGCTAGCACTGGCTAAGCAGTCCTGCTAGGCAGCATTTTGGAATGATAATGGAGAAGCCTTCAAAAGACTTCGCTGAAGGATGATTTTCCTCCCTCTCCGTGGCTTGGTTTTGAAAATCTTGATCTAATGCTTTGGAGTAATCAGTGCAATACCGAGAGCAATTCGAACCAGCAGGCTGCCCCTCCGCCTGCTAGCAAGCCGCAAGAAGGCATTTTCCCCTCTTCCCTTGTCCCCAGCCATGCCCACCATTCCCGAGCAGCCGGCTGCATGGAATCCGAAGCGGGAGCGCAGGGATTCTAACACTTCCTCCGGAGCCCAGGGGAGGGGACCGGCAAGACGAGGGACAGGGGCTGTCGGGGCTGGAGCTACCATTGTACAGCGACACGCGCGCGCGGCAATGCCTTTTTTTCCGGCCGTTTCCAAATTGGTTGAACTACCGGAGGCCGGGGGTCGCCTGCGAAGCCGAGTCGAGAGGGGTTCCTTTCAGACCGAGCTCCCCACCTCTCCGGCAAAAGGCCCCCAGCCACCCAGCTCGGTGCCTCTCCGGGGGCGGGGTGGGGTGAAGCGCACAGCCGAGCCGGGGCTGTACCGTTGCTATTGGCGACATTCCGGCTGCGGAGGAGCGCCAGCCCCGCCAGCCCCCATCCCGGGGCCGCGGCGCAGATCTGGGGGGGCCGCGCCGGGCTCCCCGCGGCCGGGCGCCTCTGCCTGCCGCCGGGTCCGGGGCGCTCCAGCCGCGCAGCCCCGGCTGGCGAAGGAAGCGGCGCTGGCCGGGCGAAGGCAGCGCCGCGCCGCGAGCAGCCGAGCGAGCCGGGGATGCGCTTCCCAGCCGCCCCCCTGCTGCGCCGGCCCCGCTCCTGCTGCAGCCCGGCCGGGGAAGGGGGCTCGGCCGAGCCTTTGTGCGGGCGGCCCCGCAGCGAGGGGGGCAGAGGGAAGGAAGCCGGGGTCCCCCTCCCCGCCGCCGCGCCCGCCTCCCGGGCTGCTTACCGTGCCTGCTCGCCCGCGCCCGTCCTCGGCAACCTGCAGCCGCCTGCGCCAGCCAGCGGCCATGGGCGCGGAGCGCAGCGGGGCTGGGCCGGCCGGCTGGGTGGGGGGAGCCCCCCGAGTGGCTGCTGCGCCCCCGCCGCCGCCGCCGCGCTGCTGCTGCTGCTGCTCAGGGCTGCGGCAGAGCCATGCCCGGCCCGGCCCAGCGCCCCCACCCCGGGCTCGGCTTAGCGCGCCGGGCAGCGGCGGCCGGCGGGCGGCAGCCTCCTCATGGCCGCGGCCGCTGCTTCCAGCCGGGAGCCCCCGCGCGCCGCACGCCCCGCCGGCTCCGCAGCCCCGCACCGCCGCTGCTACCGCCGCCGCCGCCGCTCGCGGGCTGCGCGGACGCGGGCTCCACCTACCGCGCGGCTGGCGCACTGAGCGGGGCCGGGGCGGCACCTGCCCGGCCGCCCTGGCCCTGCCCCCGCCGGGCGCGCGAGGGGAAACTGAGGCAGCCAGCAGGTGAGCCCGGCAGGCCTTTGGCTGTGCCTGTCCCTGGCCTGTAGCCCGCTCTGAGGGGGGGGCCGGGGCTCTAATGCAAGTCACACGGGGATATGGATTAGTATTGAAGCGAGGGGAAGGGAACCCTTCAGCGCCCCACAATGTCCCCCTCCCCGGGAGCAGTGCTTCCCGGCTTCCTCCCTCTCCCCCCACGCACTCCTGCACTTCAGCGCTGCCCTTTGGCCACCCCAGGTTTCCTTCCCCGCAATCTGCACCCCATGCCCATGCTCTGCACCTTCCCCCAACCCTCTCCATCCCCTTCTCCTGGCTGCATTGTGCAAAACCGCTTAGTCCTTGGCCACAGCTCCATTCACCTGGCCTCCATCCAGTCCCCCCGCCCAGTTTCCCAGGGCTTACCATCTCCATCATGACAGGTGTGCTGAAAATGAATAAGAAAAACATATTTACATGTTCCCATAACACAAGAATTAGGTTTCACCAAATGAAATGAATAGGCAGCAGATTTAAAACAAACAAAAGGAAGTTTTTCTTCATGCAATGCACAATCAACCTGTGGAACTCCTTGCCAGAGGATGTTGTGAAGGCCAGAAATTCAACAGGGTTCAAAAAAGAGCTGGATAAATTCATGGAGGATAGGTCCATCAGTGGCTATTAGCCATTGGGTAGCAATGGTGTCCCTGGCCTCTGTTTGCCAGAAGCTGGGGAATGGGTGACAGGGGAGGGATGACTTGATAGTTCCCTGTTCAGTTCTCTACCTCTGGGGCACCTGGCATTGGCCACTGTCTGCAGACAGGACACTGGGCTAGATGGACCTTGGTCTGACCCAGTCCGGCCATTCTGATGTTATATTCACATCTCCACCAGAGCTCTCCCCTCCATTCCCTCTGAGACACCGCCCGCCCCCCTCCCACTCCCTCTCACCCCTCCCTGCCCTGATTCTCCTTGGACTTTCCCTCCCATCCAGCCAACTCCTTTTACAGGAGGGTGATTACACTGCTGGCAAGTAAACAGATCTTAGCCCCTTAGGGGGCCAGTCTTAGAAGCTGCTGCTATGGCAGGATGTTTGGTCATGCTCAACAGCAAACCCCCCTCTCATTGGTTGCCTCCCATTGCTCTGCCTCCTAAGGAATAGCAGCCAATCTGGGTTGATGCAGATGGCAGGCAAAGCTCTCCCCTGTCTCAAAAAGCTCAGGCTCCTGCAGGGAAACAAAGAGAGGGAGCAGAAAGAGCCCATCAGATTATACCACGAGTCAGTCAGTTCTCTGCTATCACTTCCCCATGCAAATTTGCTTACGGTGAAGAGTTGCAAAAGGATCGCACAAAACTGGGTGATTGGGCAACCAAATAGCAGGTGAAACTCAAGATTGATAAATGCAAAAGTGATGCATTGCAGAGACCCTAATCCCCGAGATACATCCAAAACAAGGGGGTCTGAATTAGCGGTTACCATTCAAGAAGGAGATCTTGTCAATTGTTTTCTGACAACATCTGCTCAATGTGCAGCAGCAATCAAAATAGTTATGAACCAGTAGGAAAGGAGAAGATGGAAAACATCATAATGTCACTGTATAAATCCATGGATCGTCTGCCCCAGGTAGTTCTGGACACTCTACCTCCATAAAGATGCGTTGGAGTTGGCAAAGGTACAGAGATAGGATGACCATATTTCCCAAAGGGAAAATGACACACCTTTGTGGGCTAGCTCATGCAGACCTGAGCTGCTTGCCTAAGCCCTACCTGCCTCCCCCTCATCCGAGGCTGAGACTGGCATTGCCCCCCACACAAGCCCTGCCTCTCTCTCTGCCTCAGCATGGCATCACCACTCACTCCCTCCTCACTTTAGTTGTTCTGTTTGCTTTTGCCAACTGACCAAGTTGGCAAAAATAAACGGGACAAATGCTCACTTTTTGTTTTGGCAAAAGTTGGGACAGCTAAGACAGAGCTTTCCAAAGGGACTATCCCAGCCAAAATGGGACATATGGTCACCCTGTACAGCAAAGGGCAACACAACTGGTTAGGAGTGTGGAACAGAGGAGAGATTGAAAAGACTGGGACTTTTCAGCTGGGAAAAGAGACAACCAAGATAGAGATCTATAAAATCATGCATGATGTGCAGAAAGTAAATAAGGAAGTGTTATTTACTCTTTCACATAACCAACCGCCGGCTACCCAATCAAATTATAAAGCGCTTCTTTATGCCACATACAGTCAACCAGCAGACCTTGTTGCCAGGGGATGCAAAGGCCAAAACTACAATGAGGTTCCAAAAAGAATTAAATAAGTTCATGGAGGATAGGTTCGTTGATGAGAATTAGCCAGGATGGGCAGGGAGGCAACCCCGTATTCTGCGTGTCCCTAAACCTCTGACTTCCAGAAGCTGGACTAGGTGACCGGAGGGATCAGTAGATGATTCCCTGTTCTGTTCATCCACTCTGGGGTACCTGGCACTGGCCACTGTCGGCAGACAGGACCCTGGGCTAGATGGGCCTTTGGTCTGACCCAGTGTGGCCGCTCTTACGTCCCTGCAATGCCGGAACTGGGTTGGGAGAGGAGGATGAAGAAGTTCTGCATCTGCTGGAGGGATGGTAGAGGACAGCACTGAGTGGGGGTTGGGGTGGATGGACATAGGGATGGCAGCGGGGCACCATAAGATGCTGAGGGAGGCACTGGGAATGCCCTACCGTCCGCCAGCCAGTAGTGGGGGCCAACACCACTCTGTGCACATCAGAGCACTGGCAACACTCTCATACATATACACACAAACACACCTATTGGGGTGGACAAGGGCAGTTCACACAGCCAGACAGACAAAAAACCCACTGTATGATTGAAGGGGCATTATCCAACCTCCTGCCCCGGGGGCCAGTCTCGTGACTTTTAGGGGTCTGACACCCCTGGGTTTTGAATTTGAGGGTTAGCAATAGTGGAAAGATATTGGGTGGCATCAGGACACCCAGCAATAAATCGCTTTCAAACCATTCCCACGGCTCACAGGATTTTAAGAGCTTTGTAATCCAGGAGCTGTTTGCAGTGTGCAACAACAGTAACTTCGCTGATGTGACAAATTCATTAACAATGTAGCATATCTTTATACCCCAGTAAATTGATGCATTTTGTGTTAACTCTCTGCATAACTCACCTACACACAGCTATTCACTGATATTAAAACAACAACAACAAAATCTCCAGTAACACCTCCTACCTCCTCCAGCTTTGTCCTTTCCCATTGCCTCTTCATCCCAATTGCTCTCCTCTTCCTACCTAGCTGCCTCCCTACAGCTTTACACCCAAACACCCTCTTTGCTGGAGTCCCCCTCCTCTCCACCTTATCACATGGGCTCCTCCCTGGGTCATCTTCACCTGCGCTCCCCATCAGCCTCAGGGTCCACCGACATCCTTTTCAGGCCCTGCCTAATCCCATTTCCCATCCCTTCCCCCAGTCTCTTACTCCACACCCCCTAATCAAGTTTCATTCTCCCAATATACGTCCCTCTTCCACGCCCACACTTTCTGCTTCCCCATCCCATCCCTGGCATGTGTCCCTTCCAAGATCTGCCTTCCAGGAGCTCCCCCTGCAGTCCTTGCAAGAGAGGAAGCAGTTTCAACAGCACACTGGCAGTGCAGGCAAGAAGGGGGTGTGGGTTAGAGGAGCATCGACTGAACGCCTCCATGCAAAGAAGCCTCAGATGAGCCTTACTCCCCATTCAGCTACCTGTCCCGCACCCCCCAGCAACAACTAGCTTCAAGTTGGGAAAAGGACAAAACCACAGCCGTCTCCTCTCCAGGCTGAAGGTCTGGGTCCCTGTGTGCCCTGCCCTTCTAGTAATTATAACTATGCAGCTGTAAGTGATGATAGTATCACCTGGTGATTGTTATTTTATACTTTATTACATTTTAGATGTCTGCAAAGGGCCTTTGGGCTGGAAAGTGCTTGCTAGAAATATTAATACTTTTCTTGAGGGTTTGTTTGTTTGTTTTAGGCAGCTGATGTGAAACTGAAATGCTTTCTATAGAAAAAGGCAGAAGAAATATATAAAGGCAGACAAGGACAGAAGGCAAATGCTTCCAAGACGGTTTTAAATAGTAGAAAACTTGATTCCACAGAGCCCCCAGGTCTACATCTTTGCAGTCTTTCCTCACCCAAGATCCCCAGTGACTTCACGGACTGCAGAGCAAGCATTCCTTATAGTCAGCAGACTCCCCTCTCAAGAGCCAAATCATGAATATTAGCTGCATAGCACCTGCAGTGCCCATGCCTATATGAGTGCGGTACAGTGAGGACTGTGTTAAGAGTGCAAGCTATCACTTTAAGAGTGGGGTTTCCTGGTGCTGCTTGCAGGCTAGAAGGCTGGGCAGGGAAACATGGGTGTTACAGGAGTCAATCTGCGTATCTTTTTCTGCTTTTCTTCCGAAAGAGGCTTTTCCGACAATTGGCTCAATTGGGCAAAATGTCGGGGAAAAAAGCCTCTTTTGGAACATCCCTTCTTCCTCGTAGAATAAGGTTTACAGGGATGCCGAAAAAATGCGTCTGCTTTTCCGAATTTTTTTTTCGCAAAAGCAGACGCATTCCTTGGACATGGCAGAGCTTTTCCATCCCGGAAAAATGCTGCAGTCTAGACATACCCTGGTTCAGGAAAGCACTTAAGCGTATACTTAACTCCATTGCTTCTCAGGCCAGCACTTAAGCTTTTGCTTAAAGTTAAAGCACAAGCTTGTGTGTTTAACTGAAGTGTTTTCTTGTACTTAAGGTTCACTTCAGTTACTTTGGTAAATCAGGCTCCTCAAGGTATTCTTAGGGTGGAGGAAAGAGGCGGGAACACACAAGAAAGAACAAGTTAATGCTTTGTTTTCTTGGTAATATTATCAGTGTCAATATTCTAGCACCTTCCAGAGCAAAACATAAGGAATGGCATACATCATAGTAGGGAAGCAAAACTAGATTAAGAGTTATAAAAGATCTAGCCTGATAGAGTTGGATTCAAAAAGGAAACTGCAATATTAAGGAACATTGAGGCATTTATATTACACTGCAAAGCTAACTAGAAGGATTCAAGCTAATGGTTCCCAGCGTCCTATGAATGTTTGTATTGAAAGGGAAAAATAATGTAAAGACCACTGAGTTTTAGGCCTCAAAATGGCTTTCCAAAAATATACTAATATGATTGGAAAAGTTCTCCAGACTCAATTGAAATAACTCTATCACTTCCTTGTCAAGAAATCCCTCCCTTCCAACCACTATTCTTTGTGGAGCCCTCAGAAACACGGTATCATACTCCCTGCTTGCAAGCATGAACACCTGATTCTTAGACCTAGGATGACCTCCCTGATAATGCTTCACAGCAGATGCTGTGGCGATAAAATGGCGCTAAACAAGCTGAAATTGCTTTTGCCATGTGACTTTGAGCTCCATTTAAATGCAAGGGAGGGGGAAGACACACAAATCAATATATAGCCAGCAAGCGGAAAAAGACAGACTAGGAATAGCAAAAAGTATGACTTTTTTTTAGCATTGTGTATAATGAAGAATTTAAAAAGAAGGGATAGATTGATGGGGGGGCGGGAGATAATTTCAAAAAGTCATTAGCTATAAGCCTAACTTTGGTTAAATTACAAGTGTCAGTCAGAGTTAACTCCCTAGCACTGGAAGAATTAGACTCATTCTCAGGCGCCAGTGCAAGGTTATTCCCTATGACATATTTTTCCAGTGCTTTGTCCAGTGTACTCAAAACATGCCAAGGGAGGAGGCTTTTACCAATCCCCTTTTCGCCACAGCCTAACATCAGATTGTCAGGACAATTTTCCTGCTATTGAGCCTACGTTTACATTTTCTTCCGTTCATCTCCTTGCTTGTGGTAATGCTCAGACCTCAGCACGTGCTTGGCTTTAAGCATGTGCATACGTCCCACTGAAATTACAGTCTGTAGTGTTTTGCTCAACACTGATAGATGGAACTAGGTGCTTAAAACTAAGCGCTGTGCTGAAGCACTTTGATGAACTGGGGCTCTATCTGCAGGTTTTACACTAAATAATTATCCTTCTTTAAAATATTGTAAAGGATTATCCTTCCTCCATGTCATTATTGCTTAGACAAGTTTGACTTCACTCTTTCAAGTTTTTCCTCTTCAGACCCCTGATGATTTTTGTCGCTTTTCTTAGGACTCATTCCCATTTGTCAACATCTTACTGAAGTGGGTAACGAGAAGCCCACAAATGAATGCAACTTCTCAGCTGTGGCTGTACTTGAGCCATATAAAGGATACTGTTCTTTGGCGCTAAATGATGTGATGGTCCCATGATGTGTTGTAAAAGTGGCCGGACACCAAAACAGATCTCTAATCTGATGACTTATTCACATTCTTTTACCACACCCATTGTCCTAGCATCCAGATGTTTTTGCCTACAGAGGCGCATGAATCTTGGGCCATTAGTTTAAAAATGTCAGTACTTCACTGAACAAACTATATAGGCGTGTCAGTCCAAGTACTTTTTCAGCAGGATTGCTTGCCAGAACTCTTTCCCACAGTAAATTGGGGCTTCTGATTGTGTTCCCCAAATGCTTTATTGAATCTGATTTTGCTCTTTTCTGCCCATATTTCTAACTTTACTAGGGGTTTTTTTGTGTGTGTGTGTTATTTCTCTCTCCATCTGAGTGCTTGCAACACCCACCCATTTTAGTATCCCCTACAAATGTGATTAATGTTCCTTTTACCCATTCCTTCAAGATAATTAATGGAGATCTTAAATAAGATGCACACCACTGCAGTATCCCACAAGAAGATATCCTTAGATATTAATGCTGTCACAAGGATAGTGACCTGTTCCTGATTCACATGACAGTTCTCATATCCAAGTCAACCTGAGCAAATTGTAAGAGTCGGGGTTCATTCCCTAAGAGGCTATCACATACTTTACTAAAATCCAGATTGCTGGTACTCCCTGAAATTGTCACGAAGGTTTAGACATATTTGTGGCCGTAAGGACTGGCAACCAGTTTCCCTAACACTGTGCCACATGTCACCTGGATCAGCTGATTTGCATAGTTTTGCATTTGCCAAATATAGCCTGCCCTACTCTTTATGAAGCGCTATTTTTCACAAAGTTTTCATTACTTCGTAATTGCCTCTATTTTTCTTTATAAAAAATAACATCTATAAAAATGTCAATTATGTCAAAAGATTTTAGAAATATGTAATATACATTTCCTTCCAGATCCTGCACAACTTGACCCAAGCCTATCTGGCTCATGTTTCCCATCACTTGTCTCCATATTAGCTTCATTACACCAGAGCCCAATCCGAAGCACATGAAAAGACTCTTGTTGAGTTTGGGGGCCTGATCCAAAGCCCTTTCATCATTTCAGCTTTGGCATCATCTTTGTTGCTTTCTCCTACTCTTGTCTGTGGCCAGATTCATCAAAGCACTTCAGCACACACTTACCTTTAAGTAAGGGGCTTGGGGCGGGTAGTCAGTAGAGCACGGTGCAGCGTTGTGGTGAAAAGGGTGAGTACACTCCTTGGTTGCATAAAGCAAGGAATCTCAAGTAGGAGTAGAGATGTGATTTTTCCTGTTGCTCTGGCACCAGTGTGCCCGCTGCTAGAATCTTGTGTCCTGTTCTGGTGCCCACAATTCCAGAAGGATGTTGATGAACTGGAGAGGATGCAGAAAACATGCACAAAGGATTAAAAACACGCCTAAGAGTGACTGACTCAAGAAGCTCAGTCTATTTAGCCTAACAAAGGGAAAGTTAAGGGGGGTGGGTTTACAGCCTAAGTACCCACAAGGGGAGTGAATATTTAATAATGGACTCTTCAATCGAGCAGAGGCAACGATCCAATGGCTGGAAGCTGAAGCTAGACAGATCCAGGCTGGAAATTAGACCTTCATTTTTAACAGTCAGAGTAACCATTGGAAGAGCCTATCAAGGTTTATAGTGGATTCTCCATCACTGGCAATTTTAAAACCAAGATGAGCTGTTGTTTCTAAAAGCCCCGCTCTAGGAATTATTTTGGAGGACCTCTCTGGCCACTGCCATCTAGTTAGTCATCAGACAAGATAATCACAATGGTCTCTTTTGTCCTTGAAGCCTATAACTCTATGACTAAATCCATCCTTATTCAAGAGAGCACTAAGCACAATTTTAGCTCTAAATGCAGGCCTAGGTCCTATTTCCTTAAGTGGGACTTAAATATGGGTTTAAAAAATGAAGTGCTTTGCTGAATCAAGGCCCGTGTGTCTTCTCACCTGCTGCCTCTATGCACAGAGCCATCAGTCAGTCCCAGTACACCGGGCTGAGAGTCTGCCCTGTGTCTGTAAGTCCCCTTGGCACTCTCCTCCTTATCCAGGCCTGCCCAGCCATAATTTAGCTTGTCCTGGGGGCCTGTCCACATGACAGCAGCTGCAGCACGACCCGAAATCTCAAGCCCCGCATGTGGCAGCTGCACTCCTTGCATGCCCTTTCCGGCCCCTGTGCTCATCTCCTATGCAAAGCCCTCAGTGGCAGTCCATGGAGCTGTCTCCCTCAGCCCTGCATGGGGGCAATTCTCCCACAGCTGTATCTATTCATTTCTGGAGCCCTTTTGTGCCACTTTATTCACTGCACATGGGCCAGAGGGGAGGGTGAGGTGCTCATCCCGGCTCTTCGCCCCCTTCCTATTTTACTGTCTTTGTTAAAGACTGATTTTTCCCAGGACACCCACAAAACTAGCCCACATCAGACCCATTCCCCGTCTTTCCTCAGTTCACTGGGGACAAACAATACGATTCGGATTCAGCCATCTGCTCTGACTCTTCTAGTTCATCCCGTCCTCTTCCGTCACTGCTTCACATTGTAAGCCAGTGGTGGGCCACCTGCAGCCCGCAGGCTGTATGCAGCCCAAGGGGGTTTCCACCTGTGGTCTGCTAACCCCCTTTTGCCCCCCTTTCTCACCTGTCTCCCGTGCACTAGGGCTCTCAGGCCCACACTTCCTACTCCTCACCCTCTTTCCCAGCACTTTTGGAGCACCACAAATCACTTGATACATGCTCCGTCCCCGCTCCTCCCTGAGCTTGAACAGCTGGCTCATGGTGCTCTGGAAGTGCTGGGAGGGAGGAGCAGGCGAGGGCAGGGCTCCAGTGCCCCTGTACACAAGAGGTGCAGGGGAAGGCGGAAGACAGGGGGTGCGCAGGCCACAGGTGGAACCCCAGTGGGCCACTGGTTGCCCACCGCTGGCAATCATGCAGCCCACTGAGATGGAGACCACTCACTAGCCTGGGTTGCCCATCGCTCTTGTGAGCTCTTCAGGGCAGGGAATATTTTTGGTGGCATTTTAAAAAAGAGCTCCCCATCACTCCCCCTGCATGTGGGGGGCGGGGGTTTACAATGGACTTCAATGGGAGCAGAATTAGGTCGACTCTTAGCACTTTTGAAACTCCTGCTTTGATGTGTGTGGCTTGTACAGAGCCCTGCATGTGATAAGCACTTAAGAAATGAAATAAATACTAGCTAATACATAGTAACTCTCTAATGTTTCCAAAATTTCAATCCATTTTCAGCTGCCCTCTAATGATGCTGCACGATAACTACCGTAAAATCTCGAGTATAATGCGCACTTTCCCCCCCGTGTTTTTAGGGTCAAAGCCGGGGTGCGCATTATACATAAGAGCTATTTTTTTAAAGTTTTAAACTCCCCCTCCCCTCTGCACAGAAACTTTCCCGCTGCAGCGCGGCGCGGGGCTGCAGCCCCACCAGGCTCCCGGACAAGGCGAGGAGCCAGTTGCGCCACCAGGCTGCAGCACCCTGGCTCGCTGCCTGCCCGGTGCTCCTTCAGGCTGCGCTCGGGGGCCCCTGCGGCAGGTGCGAGCTCAGCGCGGTGCGAGCTCAGCTGGGCAGGGGGCCCCCACGGCAGGCGTGAGCTCATCTGGGCAGAGGGCTCCCGTGTCAGGCGTGAACTCAGCGCGGCGTGAGCTCAGCTGGGCAGGGGGACCCCGCGGCAGATGAAGCGAGGAGCCGGTGGTGCTGCTAGGCTGCATCGCCCTGGCTCGCTGCCTGCCGGGTCTCGGCATGAGCAGTTGGGCAGGGGGCCCCGCAGCAGGTGTGAGCTCAGCTGGGTAGGGGGCCCCGTGGCAGGCACGAGCCCCTTCCTTCCTATATATACCGTAAAATCGTGAGTATAATGGGGGTGCGCATTATAGATAAGAGTTTAGTTTATTCAAGAATTCTGACGTTTAAAAGGCAGGTGCGCATTATACCCGAGATTTTACGGTGTACAATTATTCAAAAATAATGAAGAGTCCTGTGGCTCCTTAAAGGCTGACAGTTTTTTGGGGGCATCAGCTTTAGTGGGTAAAACCCACTTTGTCAGATGCATGGGAAGTGTTTGTTACCCACAAAAACCGATGCCCCAATACATCTGTTAGCCTTTAAGGTGTCCCAGGACTCCCTGTTGTTTTTGCAGAGGCAGACTAACACGGTGACCCCGCTGAGATGATGCCATTATGATTCAGGCACACTCATATTTGTCGTCCCAGTTCAGACTAAGCTATTTTTAAAAGATGTTAGATTTTTCTCTTTTTTTCCCTTATCACAGCACCACTACAGACCACAGGTAGGTCTGTTTGGGTACCTTCTCTGTGTACCCCTGGTTTGGATTTCCTTCAAGTTTAACCTTAACTCTGAATTTCTTTAAAAACGAGTAGTCCTTTGGCACCTTACAGACTAAGAAAAACGGAAAGGATACTTGTTATTTGTAATGTTACAGACTAAAATAGCTACTCCTCTGAATTTCTTGGGTTTAATAGGCTCCAATCCTGAAAAGTGGGTTTAGATACCTAACTCCCCTTGCAATCAGTTTGAGGAGCTATTCGATGTTACTTGTTTTCAGGATAACTAGGACATCCGTTTAATTATTTTTACCTGTATATAATTAAAGGTTGAATCTCTCTAGTCTAGCACTCTCTGGTCTGGCACCATCCATCATTCAGTATGATTTTAATTATCTGGATGTCCATTTCTCATGGGTGTGGCCAAGTTTCCCGCAGTCCCATAAAGTTTATTTACAGCCACCAGTCCTGGCTCTCAGGCTATGTCTACACTGGCAGGTTCTTGCACAAGAACATCTTGCGTAAGGGTTCTTGTGCAAGAAGTCTTGCGCAAGAACATGTCCACACTGCCATGTGCGAGATGTGCTTTTGCGCAAGAGCATCCATGGCAGTGTGGACGCTCTCTTGCACAAGAAAGCTCTGATGGCCATTTTAGCCATAGGGCTTTCTTGCGCAAGAAACACCTGCCGCGCGTCCACACTGCCCTCTTGCGCAAGAGGTGTTGCGCAAGAAGGCTTACACTTGTAAAAAAAGAGCGTAGCTCTTGCGCAAGAAGCCCTCTCTTACCACGCCGTACTGTAAATCTTCTTGCGCAAGAGTGGGTGGGCAGTGTGGACACTCTGTGGGTTCTTAAGAGAAGTGGAGAGTGAGGTGGGGTGAAGGGTTAGTCTGAGAATTTCCTTAGGTTTAAAAGATGTACTACAAAGAAACCCAAAGAGGACACTACCATGCACTATTTCTAAGTATCGGAATACAGTTTATAAACTTTCAATCTTGGGATTTTTCAGACAGATTCAGCCAGAGCACGAGCCAGTAACCTGCCTTTCATTGCTAGATCAGCACAGAGTGGACAAATGGTACTGCCCCTTCATTCTACAACTGAGTTACAGTGTTTGTTCAAAGGGGCTCATGTTAGCGACTCTGGCTGTCATATGGGCTGAGGGGCAGGGAGAGCCCAGCCCCCAAGTCCAGCGTCTCTGTAGTTAAGATCTTCCAAGTGCACTCCTGCCTCAGTGGGAGGCTGTGTGGCATCAGTGCACAGTGGAACTTAGTCAGCAGCATCCCAGGGAGCCTTTCAGGCATGGACGACCATGCTTGAAAAACAGGGTCAGTTGGACCAAGCAATTGAACAGTCAGAGCTCTTGACACAGTTCTCCCACCCTTGAGCCATTACAACCAGTAGAAGTGTCAGCTGGGGATGCAAGGTGACTGGTTAAATTACCACTGATCTCACAACGGCCCCACTTTAGAATTAGCTGGAGCAGTTAGCTCATGGTCTGTCTGTTGTCTCCCTACCCACAGCAATTAGAGTCAACAATCATTCATCACTTTCATTCATTGCAACCTATTCCCTTCCAGTATTGGCCATCCATGAGATGCCAAGTCATTTTTTACTGTATGGAATAAGCAAAGTGTCCGCGTTGTTCCCCTCTGCAGAGCATGCGGGACGAAAGAGACTGACTCTTTGCTGCACATCTCGAAAAGGATTAGAAAGGGTGTCCTGCTATGAACCAAATCATGGATTTGTCTGTCAAGTCTCACAGTTGGATCTGTTTTTTTAAAAACAAGGTGGTGACTGTTTAGGGAGAATCCACTCCCTACTATAATCACCCCCAGGCCTGCCAAGGGGGCAAAGAGCCCTAGGAGAAGCAGAGGTTAGACAGGGGAGTTGGATAGGAGTTAAGGCGTGGGGGCCAAATTAATTGTTGGGTAGATGTGGAGGGTGAGATTCTAAAGTGGAGGCCAAAATCCCCTGAGCCAGTAAAGGAGAGCTGGTAATACTGCCACCCACAAACAGACATTGGGCAGGGGGCGGCCAAAGACCAAAAATAAAAAAAACCCTCACACTGTAATTTTGTTAAAGTAAACTCATGATTTTGGAGCCCAACTCACGACTGCGCATCTCTCGATCAGGATGGCCTGTGCATTTTAATAAGTAGACAGGGCTGCACCAATGAATACACCAGACTTGATAGCATCACTTTCTCCTCCTAACAGCAGGAACAACCCCGGGAGGATCTGTCTATTGCCCAGCTGCTGAGATCAGAAGGGGCAACAACAGAAATATGCATGGAGAGCCTGGACCGGGCAGCCCTATGAATATATGAGGGGCTGCTCCACATTCCCAATACACATAAAATCAGTGTATAGGCCTTGGCCTTCAAGCTGCATATGGCCGAGTGAACCATCCCAGCAAAGTATACCCACTTTCAGTGGGCTGGAACCGTTATGCACCATGATAAACTCCAAAATATCAGCTGAAGAAGAGAGGAAATCTCCCAGTCCCAGGCACATGTTGCAGAATTAATATACAATATGCATTATGCTGATGCTGGACACAGGTTCCAGTTCAGATTGCATGTTCGGCTGGAGTGAAAGCTGAGCTCATGGGAGAAATATTGCATTACCCTTTAGGGAACGTGGACACATTGCTTTTGCAGTATCTGTAGCTAGCATAATACTAGCATCAGCTGTAACCACTTATCTTACCTATCTCCCTGCCAGCAGCAGTAAGACCAGAAAATTAGGGAGTGTGGTAGTCTTACATTGACACCATTAGGAGGTTTGAAGCCATTTGTGAAACAAGAGTCACAAACTATCATGGGAAAGAAGGCAACGTTATAAACTATACTCCCTAAGGACTTTAACCATGATGATACGAATTTAGTATGCTCAGTATTAACAGTGAAATTCTAAACTTAATAGGAAATTAACTTCCTTTCTGAAGGTCACACAGTAATGTTAAAGTGATTTAATTCATTTTAAGGACTAAATGCTATATGAGTGAATTGGGATGGATGGATGGATGCAAAGAATAAACCAATAACACCAACAATCTCTATGACATTCTGCTTTTGCCCAGTCCTTTGCAGATTGCACACATTCACCTCCAGTGAAGAACATGCTGCAAGGCATACAGGTTTGCAAATAACAAAATTGAATAGATTTGTTTGTACCCAATGAGGAGGCGCCATTCAAAGAAACACAGATAAAGGGAGATCTCAGCCAGATAAGTGGTGCTTGCAATTTAACTTGAAGAAACATAAATCAAATAAGACTGGGTCAAAACATAGCCAAAGGGATAATGCTGAAAACCAGGGCTTTAAACAATGGATTGTTGTATACAGACAGGTAGTCTATCTTCTCAACCCATTGTGGGCTCTTTTTACCTCCAGGGCTTCATTTCAGAAATCAGTGATATTATTTAAAATATATTAGCTTTTGTTTTCCTTGTGCCCCTCATATTACATCCTTCCTCCAGGGAATAGTATACCCCTTTCTGTAAAATGGTCCCGCACACTCTTATCTCACATTCGTTTTGTAAATCTTTTCAAGCCCCCTCTGAAAGGTTCTTGGGAAAAGGATCTGAGATTGATGGGAGATGTAATCTTAAAACAGTCAGCTCTGGGGCTGGCAGCAATAAGAAAAGTGAGCAAAACCCTAAGATGCATCAGAGGCACAGAACAAATCAGAAGAGATTATAGAAATATACAAAGGACTCCAGAAGCCATCACACCTAGGAGTGTGCAAAATGCTGGATGCCATATCACAAGGCTACTGACAAGCTGACAGATGGGTGAAGATGGCAGCTGGAATGTGGGATAGTGTTAAATGTTTCTAAAGAAGGCTATAGGTTAACACAATTTTGTACTCAGAAGAAAGGGGGGTTAAGAGGAGATCTCCAGCATACAATAGGAATACAATTCTGTAAGGTGAAGAAAAATAGGTGGGATGCAGTTAAAATGTTACATAAAGGAAAACAAGATGATATATAAGGTGTTACCAATCAGCACAAAGAAAAGTTCACATATTAACCATTTAGAATACTAGCTTATCCCCGACTGACAGCCAAATGAGCTACTGATGTTGATCTATGTCTGGGAAAGATTTTCAGAAGCCCCTATTGGATTTTTGAAGCCAAAACTCCATTGAAAGCCAACTTAGGGTTCAGAGACAGGTAGGCAGCAGTGTTCCTTGTAAGCTGTGCACTTGGGCAATCGCCCAGAAGAGATTCCAGTGCCACCCAGATGATTGGCAGAGCATTCACAGCTCCCACAGCTGGCAGCATGTGTTGCTATTGGTGGTGCACATCTACACATGCCTCAGCACACACAACAAAATTTATTCCACACATGGATGGAAAAAATATGGGAAAACTGGTAGACGGCCAACATTTCCCCCCAGAAATAATCGATGGGCCAGATCTCTAGCTGGTGTATATTGGCATAGCTCTACTGACATCAGCTGGGATATGCTGGATTATTCCAGATGAGAATGTGGCCATTTGTGATTTTAAATGCACCATTTGACTTCAAAGCATGCCACAATTCTACAGCAAGTTATGCATGAAGTGCAGTATGGCCATTTACCCACAATGTTTACTACACAGCGCTACATATTTACTAATGGCATTTAAAAGGAGCTGGATACCACTGAGTTGGCAGGCAAACTTTGTCAAATATGCTGCGACTGGCACAAATTCTACCTTTTGAATCACTCGTCCAAGTATCTTGCCAGCCGCCCCCCCAACCCCATAAGCTTCCTTTACATCATGCCCTACTCTTCTGTGTAAGGCTTCCTAACGCTGTGGACCAGCCTTCTGAGAAAGAATACAGAAAAGTGCGTGTGTATCTGTGAGGATGCATATGTGCCTCAGGGTGCCACATGTGTGTGTGATGCAGCTGAGATTTATGGACAATTGGATGGCAGCATCATTCCACCGGTCTCTGTAATGTTTCTATTCCAGGACTGTAAAATGACTGAATTCCAACATGCTCTTTTTATGGTCACCTTCTCCTGCGTTGTCGGCTGTGCTGCATACAGCCATTCACACTGGTGTTGCAAGTTGCAATAAGCCCATTGGCTCTTTTGTCTATCAGAAAATACTTTTGTTGGTGGGATTGTACTAGCACTAAGCATGTATAGGAACATAAGAATGGCCACACTGGGTCAGACCAAAGGTCCAGGTACCCTGGGATTGCGTTTTCTGACTGTGGCCAATGTCAGGTGCCCCAGAGGGAGTGAACAGAACAGGGAATCCTCAACTGATCCCTCCCCTGTTGCCCATTCCCAGCCTCTGTCACAGAACTGGTGACCCAATAATGGCCTTAGTCTCTTAGCCACCCAAGGGTGGGTTTTTGCCTTTTTCCAAAAGAGTGGATGTCTTCTTGTTAAGAGATTTCAAAGACCTTGTACCACCAGATGTTTGTTGTCTTTCCACTGACTGACATGCATGTGGCAGATGTTGCCAGTAGGGTCGATGGATCAACACCTGTAGGGTGCTGTCTTATCTTATTATGTCTTGGAGTATCCACGGCCACCTAGACCATGTGGCTCTTTTTCAGTCCAAAAGCAGAACATGTTTATCTCTTATATTTAGCATGGAACAAAATATCCATGCAGGTAGGAAGAAAGCTCTCAGTCTAATTTGTAGTGAACAGATGCTCATAATGTTATGAGCACAATTGCTACCTTTGCTGGTAGGTTAGCAGAGAGCACCTGGTCTTGGATTAAATGACCATGGAAACTGAATTGTCTTCTCAGATCTAAGCTATGTCTACACTGCAGAGTTTTTGCACAAGAAGTCTTTTGCAGAAGAGTTCTTGCGCAAAAACTTCTTGAGCAAAAGCGCATCCAGACCTCAAAGCGCATCGCTTTTGCGATGCGCTTTTGCGCAAGAGAGCATCCACACTGCATGGACACTCTTGCACAAGAAAGCTCTGATGGCCATTCACAGAATGGCCATCAGAGCACCTGTGCTTTTTTTTGGATAGGTTCTATTTGCATAAGAAATCCCTGTGGAGTGTACACACTTGCCTTTTTGCGCCACAGCTATAGCACAAGAAAGAGTTATGCCTCGTAAAAGGAGGTTTACCTACACCGGCAAAAGCCCTCTGTTCTGCTGTTTTATTGTTGATTTACTTGCGCAAAAGCGCATTTCAGGTGTGGACGCTCCATAGGTTTTTGCGCAACAATGGCCATTTTTGCGCAAAAACTTTTCAGTGTAGACGTAGCCCTGGAGATGATCCTGCCAGAATACTGTTGAGGGAAGGTGGGGGGTAGAAGGTAAGACAGATGCTTACACTGCTGCTGCCCAAACTGTACCTGGAATTTAGTTAGACACTACTCAGTGCTTTATCATTTAAGGCATATATAGTAATACTTAGCATTTATATAATATGTATAAATACGCATTAATAATAACCTCAGATAACAATTCATTGCAATCTCCAGGGCTGGAAATCTGATAGCGGTTTTTGTGAAAGGTTTCAGCTCAAGCAAACACCCAATGAAGTTCAAAGTTTAATTATAGTTTTAAGGAATAACTAACAGTGGGGGAGGTATCCAGCATACCCTAGTGGAGGGAGAGGGCCCTGAAGTCTCATTCACCATTAACTTACAGGTCTGTGCTAATTATCATCAGGAGGATGTGATGAAAGTGACCGCAGACATGGGGCTTGATCCTGAATGGTGCCAAGTAGAACTGAATAAATAATGGAATATTCAGTTATAAAAAAACCTGTCTGGATTTGAACCACAAAGCAATTTTTGTCAAATCCAAAACTTAAAAAAAAAAATTGTATGGAATTGACTGAAACATTTCTGTTTTGTTTTTTCAATTTATTTTGAGCTGATTAAAACATTTCCATCAACTAAAATGATAATATTTTGTGTTTTTCATTTCAATTCTGTTTTATCAGGTGTTTTCACCCCCTTTTTATCGTGTGTGTGTCTTTGCAATTGGCCAAATTTAAATTTGAGAGAGATAAACAGTAAAAGGGTAAGTAACAACATGAATTTAAACAAACAAACAAACAAACAGTATTTCATACTCACTTTGGTCCCAATTCAGAAAATACTTAAGCCCATTGCTATTCAGGAGTGCAGAAAGACACTTGATTAAGTGCTCTCCTGTAAGTGCTCTCCTGATTAGGGATGTTTTCCTGAATCAAGGCCTTCACAAATAGTAAATATTGATGTATCACCTGTGTTATGACTAAATAGCTCCTAGACCTAAAGTTAGTTAAAAGATGTTTGCTGTAAATGCCACAGAAGCTCATGCAGAGAACTCAGACAGCTGGCTCAGTGAAAGATTTCTCAATACCTTCTAAGGCCTATGGTATCTGGAAGAATTCCAGATAAACATGCCTGAAATTCTGGTTATTCATCCAGCAAGAAAAACAAATCTCATTGTCTCTCTGGTATAGTCAAATGTGATGATGCCAATAAGGAAAGAGCAGAGACTTATTGAAAAAGGAGAACAACCTGCAGACTCAGTTAGTTCTATGGCTGCAATTAAAAAAGACAGATAAACCAAGGTACATGTACTGATCATGTTATTTAAGTAAACCACCAAAAGATGTGAATGTTACCTGGTGAAAACTGCCAAAGTAATATTGGAGCTCTCAGCAGCAAAATTTCTCTGTATTCGGTGTCAACATGCAATCTGGTAAATAAAGATAAGTGAATCAATCTCTAAGTTTGACTTATAATAAACATACACTTTTCAAAAGGTGTAAGGAATCCTTTGGTATTAGCTCTGTTCCTGAGGTATTTAAAAAAGTAATTTCATGGATTTATGTGGGATTAAAAGGTGTGCACATTATAATTTATGCACCTTTATTTGGGTTAGGCATCTTAAAGTACATTAACATTTACTGTAGGTAAATCTGGAAAAACTTTCACTTCCCTGCATTGTGATGTGGTTCATCTGTGTATGAGAACTAAAACTAAACTGGCTTCTTCTTCTTCCTTTCTTTTTTTTGGCGCTACCTTATCACATTGGAACTGAGGATCACCCAACATTGTCTAATTTTCTGTCCATTCTCAACTTGTGGCCTTTTCCACATTATTGCTTCTTATATTTCTCCTTTGTTAAATATAATAGTTTTTTCATACCATATCAACTTTGGTTTTATCAAGTTCAATATCACTGTTATTTTCTGTCCATGTGATTAGTTTCCTTTGTATTATTCTGCATTCTTTGTGGCGGCTGTTCACAAGTCCTCCTAATTTAGAATCATCTGCAAGTTTCATTCATTTTCTGAATATTCCTAATTCCAGATCACTAATGAGGATGTTAAGTCTGGAAATTGTACTAATGTCTGTTATGTCATCAAGTAACTCTTTTCAATTTTATGTATTGTTGTTCAGCATTACCCCTTTGTCTGGCTTTTTAACCAGTTTTTAATCCACTTGAGTAGGGCTGGTGACTAATTTATAAAAAAGGGCCAATTTCATTCTTTTCATTAATTAATTACAAAGTCTTTCAAAAAAATTAAAACCAACAAACCAGTAAAATCAAAGAACACTGTGTAAGTATAAGGGTTATTGGCAAATTGCTGGCTTTGATTATGTCTATGATCATTTTCTGCCTATTATTTCTGGTATGTTATTTAAGTGGCCAGTTACATGACATTGTTTCTACTTGCTGATAGGAGGAGTGAAATTTTCTAATCAGAAAGAGGGAATTCAAGGAAGTTTAAAAATGGCCACATGATCACTTTGGCATGGCCATTTAGCTGGATTTACATTTGCACGAGTGCATGATTTCATCCACCTTCCTGCAGGTTTTACACAGCTCATGTTTACATTGTACTTTATGGGTTAGTTCCCCCTTTTTCTTAAAGAGATATAATAAGACAAAAGAGCTACTGTTGTAGTATAGTAAAATGTAAATATATTACACCTACACTTTCCTCCACTAGTTATTGTAATTCTGTTTAAAAAAAAGAGAATTAAGATTTTTTTGTATAAACCATGTGGCATAGAGCTCACATTTTTCTCTCTCAGTGTTCAAGAATTCTTTTCATATTTGTCATGGGGGTAGCTGGGTTAGTCTGTAACTTTAAAAGCAAGGAGTAGTCCTGTGGCACCTTATAGACTTACAAAAATATATAGATAGTATCATGAGCTTTCATGGGCAAAACCCACTTCCTCAGATGATCTGGAAGCAGGACTGGAAATAATAGGAAAACAGAATTTATAACAGAAAAGGAAGGGAAGAAAAAAAATTACCTGTCAATAGTAGTACTGGTGCTAATGAGGCTAATTGAGTGAGCTGGAAATGTCCCATACTTAGCTTTTGATGTAAATGAGGTATTAAATGCACAGAAAGCTGGCTTTATAATGCAACATCCACTTAATGTCTTTGTTCAAGCCCAGAGAAACTGTGTCAAATTTGCATATGAAGGTCAATTTCGCTCTCTCTCTCTCTCTCTCTCTCTCTCTCTGCAATTGGCTTGTGAAATTCCTTTGAAGAAGAAATGGCTACTTTTAAATCCATGAATGGGTGCCCAGGCAATGTAAAATATTCCTCTACAGGTTTCTGTGTGTTACCATTCCTGATGTCTCATTTGTGTCCATTTATCCTTTGTCATAGGGAATGCCTACGCTGGGGAGTTATTTTAAAATAACTCCTCTTATTTCAAAATAAAGGGCTTGTTATTTCAAAATAATAATTCCTGCTTGTGAAGAGGAATAGCTTTTTTCAAAATGGTTATTTTGGGTCTTATTTCGAAATAACTTCTTTTGAAATAGCCTGTTAGTATAGACATAGCCATACAGCCTGTCCAGTTTGGCCACTATACATGGCAGAGGTGCATTGCTGGCACTTGAAGGCATAGATCACATAAGAATTGACCTCCATATGCAAATTAGACCCTGTTTTCAAGGGACTGGACTAGATAACCTCCCAAGGACCCTTCCAGACCTATGATTCTATGACATCAGCTGGTTTATCATTCTGAAAACTGCTGTGAGCTATGAATGGAGCGAGGGTAGCAATGGAGAATGCGTACTTCAAAAACTGACTCTGAATAGGAGCTAAAGCAGGGGTACACAGGTCAGAAAAGGAAGACAGGAATATAGTTCTAGAAGGTTAATGACAAGGGGGCTACGTCTAGACTGCATCCCTCTACGGACAGAGGGATGCAAATCAAGCACTTTGGAAGTGCAAATGAGCCCGGGATTTAAATATCCCGGGCTTCATTTGCATACTCACGTTCCGACGCTGTGCCGATCAGGCTCCGTGTCGAAAGTGAAAGTAAAGTGTAGCTGTGGCTCTGCCGCGTTTCTGCCAACAGCGGGGGCCTTTTTGGCAGATCCTGTACTCCTCAAAAAATGAGGGCTCATTTGAACTTCCAAAGTGCTTGATTTGCATCCCTCTGTCGGCAGAGGGATGCAGTCTAGACACAGCTGGGGAGAATATGTAAAGGTCTGGACAGGATTAAAATGAGGCACAAATGGGCATGCCCCTTGCACTATAGCCTTTCATCCTCTCCTCCATGTGTTGGCTATTTTTATGCTGGGATTTTCAGGCGTTGAAGGGAATTTGACACCTAACATCACTGAGTTGGGTGCCTTCATTCCTTAAGGACTTATTCTTGCCTTTAATTCCCAACTCCCTATCCAAAATAGTTATGCTGCTACAAAGACCATGTTTACATCAGGCTTAAGTTCCAACTTCTTTATGTTTCGTGTGTCTAGATTCCCCCTTTATTTTCAGTCTGACAAAGGGGCTCCTTATGGCCCTGTGCATAGTGTTGCTGTGTGCTGTTATGGAGTTGCTCTGTGTCACCCCAGCAGCAGCTGCATGTCAATGGAAGGTGAAGAGATGGACCTTTGCAAAAAGATGCATGATTGTCTGGGATCCGCATGGCCACATGAATGCCTGGGTACTGTGTGAGCAAGGTGCCTTCCTGATGTCATTTTCATTCAAATGATTGTGAGGGGTTATCTTTTTATTGCCTGTTGCTGGAACCAGTGGCTGTCTAAGAGATTCTCCACCACTTTCCACTCAGCGTATTGCAATGTTCCCAGTGCGGCATTAAAGCGAGGAAGTTCCATTTCGGACAATTTGGGCACTGGAGGTCACCCTATAGAGTCAGTTACACTGAGACACCAGCTCACTCAGGGAGGAAACAAAAGGCGAACACAGAGCTGCAGAATGTTTCCTGCACGATGTTTCACGAGGTCAGCATTGGTTCTCTTTCAAGGAAAGGCTACGGGCGCTCAGGCACAATAGGCAATGATTTCTGACATTGTTCTCAACAGGAAGTATTTGTACAGAAATGCAAATAGAAGTCAGTGGCCTGCTGGGCCGCTGGCAAAGGAAAATGTTTGCAGAGATGTTGGAAGTGGCTCAACCAAGCCCTACAGCTGACCCTGCTGGGACTCCATTTGAGGTCGGGATAGGCAGCAAATGATTAACACAGGTTTCTTGCCGTGAGCAAGATGGTGGCTGGTTTCTGGCCTGTCCCCGTTGTTTAGGAGCTGCCAGTTCTTGGATCTGGGTGCCGGGGGACCAGGAGCTCCTCACCAGATGCCCCACTTCCATAAGCGGATGGGCTAAGGAACAGAAAAAAGCAGTCGTCCCATATAACACTCTAGCTAGTGGGAAGCCTGCTGCATCAGACAATGGGGAAGCAAGGAACTCCAGGGGGACTGTTCCCTAGCTGGTGTCAGAGCTAGGAGGGTTTTGATAGGATAGTTATATCAGCAAAGCCCTCTCATGGAGACACAGTTATAGTAGTATAGGCATGCTTAGCATTCCGCCAACCAAGACAAGCAGTATTGCTATAACCAGTCCATTGGCACGTTGGGGGTGAACCACTCATAACTGACACAAACACTGGTGAATCTTAAGTTTAGGTCACATCTCCACACAGCGTGCCTCCAGGTTTCAGGATCTGCTTTTGGGGTTATGTACTTTTATGCTTTCCCGTTACCCAAGGCTGCATGTGAAAGCTCTGATTAACTCCGAGGATCAGATTCTTAGGGTTTGTCTATACATGACATTTAATCCAGAATAAAATAGGGCAGAATGTGAAGCCCATTAACTATTCTCATCTAACTCCCTGTGTGGACACTGATTTCAGAATCAGCGTGCCTTATTCTGGAGTAAAAGGGCAGGTCTACACTTATCAGAAGATTGGCACTCCAGCAATCGATCTTCTAGGGGTTGATTTAGTGGGCCTAGTAAAGACCAGCTAAATCTATTGCTGGTCACTCTTGTTGACTGTGGTGCTCTGTGGGAATGAGAAGAGTAAGGGAAGTCAATGGGGTTTTGAATCCTACCAGTTCCAGGGCCCGTCCTGTCTCCTGCTAAGAGGAGGAGATGGAAAGCAAACAAAAGGCTTTGTCGCATGTCTAGTGAGAAACAAAAGCAGCAGAAGAAAGAAGCCTTTTTGCATTTCTGCTCTGCATAAGACATTCACAGACATTATTTTCCTATGCTATCTTATTTGCTTAAATACACAGGCAAGTAACAAGGGAGTCATTTCAATGTGTGCAGCACATTAGCTGCATTAAAGAATATCAGGCTGGCTAGCTGGGCCCTGGAGTTAGGATGTAAGTTAGCTTTAATTAATAATCTTTAAATGTTGTAATCATTAGCGGCTTCCTTGGATTCAGGGGGAATAGCTAGAGGGGGCCACACTGGAGGAAAAAGAGAGAAAAGTATACAAAGTATTTTGGAATATTTGCAAGAATTAGAACCTCCAGCCTTTCTGCAGTCTCTCTCTCAAACCTGCAGGGAATGGTACTGATGAAATCCTCTCTGCTAAGAACTATTCCTTCCCCAACATACAATAAATGGACTTTCCCAGAAGTAGGCACCCTGCTAGCTCTGCAGTTCCTATACAAATCATGTCTAACTGCTGTTGCTTCAGTAGAAGAATCTTTGAAGCACCTCTGCCATTTATTTTTGTAGTGTATTGGGTAGCATCTCTTAAAATACAAAATGGAAAGGGACTGTCTAGGAAGAAGTACTGTAAAAAGGGACCTAGGGGTCATAGTGGACCACAAGCTAAATATGAGTCAGTGTGACACTGTTGCAAAAAAGCAAACATGATTCTGGGATGGATTAACGAGTGTTGTGAGCAAGACACACGAAGTCATTCTTTTGTTCTACTCTGCGCTGACTATGCCTCAACTGGAGTATTGTGTCCAGTTCTGGGCACCACATTTCAAGAAAGATGTGAAGAAATTGGAGAGGGTACAGAGAAGAGCAATAAAAATGACTGAAGGTCTAGAAAACATGACCTGTGAGGGAAGACTGAAAGAATTGGGTTTGCTTAGTTTGGAAAAGAGAAGACTGAGAGGGAACATGATAGCAGTTTTCAAATATCTAAAAGGGTGTTACAAGGAGGAGGGAGAAAAATTGTTCTTCTTGGCCTCTGTTGATAGGACCAGAAGCAATGGGCTTAAACTGTAGCAAGGAAGGGTTAGGTTGGACATTAGGAAAAACTTCTTAACTGGGGTGGTTAAACACTGGAATAAATTGCCTAGGGAGGTTGTGGAATCTCCATCCCTGGAAATATTTAAGAGTAGGTTACACAGACATCTCTCAGGGATGAGCTAGAAGGTGCTTGGTCCTACCATGAGAGCAGGGGACTGGACTTGATGACCTCTCGAGGTCCCTTCCAGTCCTAGTGTTCTATGATTCTATGAAAATAGTTTGATAGCCCCCTACTAACCTTTCTGTCTTCTACCACAGATGCCGCCTGGACCTCACTATAGAAACTGCTCCCTACCCCATACATTGGGGCCCTCCCAACCTCTTCTTTCATATGACTGATGTAGATCAGCAACTACAATTTCACCTGAAGTTGATTGAGCCAAGTGGCTACTCTGTTATCTAGTAGAGTTGGAGTGGAACCAGATTTTCTGTTTTACGAGAAATTCTGTCATTTCAAGGTTGCTTTTTTTTTTTTGTAAACTCCAAACAAGAATAAAAGCAAATTGAGCAAACTTTCCCCACACTAAAATTCTTCAGAAAAAAAAATCCATTTGAACAGTCATTTTAAAAAGAACAAAATTGTCAATATGGAACATTTTGACAGTATAAAGCTGCTTCAGTTTGGAGTTTTTCAAAACAAAAGCTGATCGAAATTGGCATGCTTGGATTTTAATGTAAAAGGCATTGTTTATCACAATATTTTGACATTTTTCCAACCACCTCTAGTAGCCAGGCCTTGTTTGTTTCTATATAGTTAGAAAAAAATAGCTATTTGAAACCCAGCTGTCTGCCTGTTGTTTCCTTGTATTCTTAATGTTGTATAGATGCAACAGTATCCTCCACTGCTTTGCTGATCTAGTGGATGGGTCCTGAAATACCTCTCTGCTGCCACCCAATTGTGAGGGTCATTCCAACCCCACTGCCTTGCCCTGCCTCCTCAGGGATATGCTATGTATGAGGCTCATGATGGGAAAGACCTCTCTGGTTGTCTGAACCCTGCCTTGGCAGGCCTGCAGGGGATCACATGTCCTGTCCTCCCCATCTCTTCAGGGACTTGCAGTTGGCTGGGGCACTTCCAGCAGAAACGGGAAGATCAGATTTCATGGGGAAGAGCTGATGTCATGGTCCGTGACACATTTGGTAGGGCCCTACCTGGGATTAGGATCAGATATTCCAAAGTGCCCCCCAGCTAGCGGTATCTATGGTGATGCACTCAGATGCACAAAGTGTGTTTGCTCCTGGGGAAACTGGCAAGGATTACTTGCTCTTCCCTTTTAGTGTTAGCTCTCTTAAAAGAGTGTTAATATTAGTAGATGAAGACCTTTCTGAGACAGTGGTGTTTTGAATGAACATGCTGAGCAGAATTTTCAGATGCATGTAGGTGATTAAGGAGCACAAACCCCAGGGATTTCCAGGTCCAGTTTGATCCTAAGTCCTATAGCTACTTTGGAAAAGCCTGCTGTGTCCCTTTAAGGATTTGCTTTGAATACTTGTCATTTCTAAAGAGCACTGGGTAGCACAGAGTAGCTTTCTGAAGAGCTATTAACATTTTATTTTCTTAATTTGGGGAGTTAATGAATGCCGCTAGAGTTGAAAGTAAAGTACTGGTATCCCATAGACCATGCTTCATCAACAATAAACCTGGCTGAATGCCTTCGTCCCTTAACAGATCTTGTGGTCAATTATTTCTGCCTGCCCCAGGCAAGAGGCTTAGGAGCCGTAAGCTATTTGTTTGCCCAGCCTGCCTGGGAGGTACAGGCTGACCATTGTTCTGTCCTGCCTAGAGGGTCAGAACTCCAACTATTGTTGGCCCCAGCCCGCAGACTCAGGCTACGTCTACACTACAGGCTTCTTTCAGAAGAAGCTTTTTTCAGAAGAGATTTTCTGCAAAAACTTCTTCTGAAAGAAAGCGTCCACACTGCAAAAGTGCATCGAAAAAGCGATCTGCTTTTTTGAAGGAAAGCATCCAGACTGAAAGGACGCTCTGTCGCATGTAAGCTGTGATTACTATGGATGGAGTGGCCATCAGGGCACCTGTGCTTTTTCCTCTTTCCTCTTCTTCCGAAAGAACTCCCTCTTCCCGGTCCACACACGCCTTTTTGCAAAAGAGCTTTTGCAAAAAGGCTTCTTCCTTGTAGAATGAGGATTACCAATGCCAGAAAAACCCCTCTGTTCTTTTGATTTTCTTGCGGAAGAACTCAATTGCAGTGTGGACGTTCCTCAAGTTGTTGGAAAAATGTCCAAATGAGAGGACTATTGTTAAACTCTAACTAACACAATCAACTTCAATTAATTTGATGAGCAATATGTAGTTAAGAAGCACATGTATTTCTTATGGATTTCTGTTTTTTATTTATTCCTACATAATGAATTTATTACAGTTGGGCAATTTAGTACATTCTTGTTTTAAAGTTTAATTGCATTCTTTTTCAACGGTCCATGCTTAACCCTCAGGCTATCAGGTTTGAAATTCCCTTCTGGTATATCTTTCATCTTCATTTTATACCTCTGTGTCATTCCCTTTGCTCTGGAAGTTTTAGAAGTTGCAAGAAGAATAATTATGTTAAAAAGTAACTCATTTTTGCTTGCATGTATTAAAATAGCTTATCATTAAAACTAGTCAAATGCAAAATTAGTTCTATGACCAATTTTGAATCTTTGAGGTTGTTTTAATAAAGAATAGACCTAACTTTCTCCCCAATAAGGTCAATTTTAAAATCAAATTATTTTAAACGATCAAATTTTAATTTACCCAAGCTGTGTTTTGGCAAATTAAAAAAATGTCTCACTTGGTTTGATAACTATTTCAATAACAATTGAAAAACCTTGAAAGTAAAAACAAAACAAAACAAATTTCATGAAAATTTCAAAAATGTCATAATTTCTTTGTGAAATACACATAACTCTAGGTATTTGGATTTTGTTTTTGATTGAAAAAACAATTTTATGTAAAAAATACTCTTGAAAACAGTTACCAAAAAGTTTTATGAAAACTAGGCATTTCACAAAACCATCAATTCAACAATATTATTTTTATTTTGCAGAAATCCTAAAAATAGTTCAGGAAAAACTATTTTATGGTCTTTAAAATTGTCTATTTTTCATTTAACAATTTTTACTTAGCAATTTTCTGCCTAGCAGCAGCTACTGCTATATGGTAAAATGAAAGGCTTCTACTGTTAATATTCTTTCCTTTGATCCTGATTGTGCAGTTATTACTGATGTTGGTGGCCACTTAGGCTATGTCTACACTGCAGAGCTTTTCCGGGATACCAACGTATCCCAGAAAAGCTATGCCGCATCCCAAGGAACGTGTCCACTTTTTCGGAACAGTTTCCAAAAAAGTGGACGCGTTCTTTCGGCATCCCTGTATTCCTCATTGTATGAGGAATAAGGGATGTTCCAAAAGAGGAGGTTTTTCTGCAATTTGGTATCAGGTAGATGGGCCAAATTTAGGAAAAGCCTCTTTAAAAAAAAAAAAAAAGTGGAAACGATATGCAAAACATTTTTTTGCTTCAGAATTGCACTGAAGCTACTGTGATGACTCACCATATAGTAAGTGTTGCATAACTGAGCACTGTAGGGTTGACAATGCAAGCTGCAGATCAACACTTAAGCACGTGCTTAACCTTTAAGCATGTGAATAGACCCAGGGGGACTGACAGAATTGCTCCTGGAAGGGGTGGGGCTGGGTCAGCCAGCCCTCAGCACCACCCAGACCACATCATTCCTGCTCCTCCGCATCCAGCCCTTAACACTGTCCAGAACGTGCCACTCAGGGCTGCGGTAGCTATGTAAAGGGCCCAGGACTTCAGCTTCTGCCACGGCTGCAGTAGCAGCTGTGATCTGGAGCCTTTTGTATCACCAGGCCCTGGGACAGTTGCCTATTTTGCCTGCCCTACCCCCTCTCTCCCCCTCCATCAGCAGGACTGAGTAGACCTGTTGAAATCAGTAAGACTACTCTGGAGGTAAGGTGCCATTCAGCACAATTAAGGGCATCAGAATCTCTCTTCACGTCTAGAATCATTTGAATTCTCATGTTATATCAATAATATTTCAATTCCTAACAGTATTTTTCCATGATATTTAAAAGAAAAAGAATTAAAAATCATTTCACTTGAACATCTGGGATGTTCCTGATGCCTCTAGTACTAATTCTTGTGCACACTTGTGCTCCAATGTGAATTTTAAATGTTTAATTAGCTATTTTTGTCATAGCCCCTGGATAATAGCAGCGCAATATATGATGAGGGATAAAAAGATGCACAGTTTTTCAGTGCTTTACTGCTACTCATTTTAAGATTTACACCTGTGCTTTTAAAGGCAGGCAACCTGTTGGCTTTTCTTGATGTTTAAGTGAAACGTCTAAGAGTTTAGACACTGGCCTGCCTGTTCAGCTTAGCAGGATGAATGAATGAAAAACATTAATGTAGTGGTGAGGCTCAGAATTTAAATGCATGTAAGTCACAGACTGAATGCTGAGATTCCCATAGCAATGTTAAGTCATCCAGCTGCTCAGATAGTACCCACCGAAGCAGACATTGAATTGGAGCTGAACAAACATCTGTACAGTGAGGCCATGTTAGCTTTGGTGTGGAACCAAAGCTGGATTGTCCCTTTCACTTTGAGAGGCAGGGACTCTAGGGCAGGACAGGTTCATTGTAGAAGAAGGGGGGCATGACTCTGGGTTTGAACCCTTTCACCTAGCCCCACATAAACTCCCCGAGGGCTACATCATACAGTGGGGCAAACAGTGATAACATTACCGTGTGCAGCGTGGAAATGACCTGGTATCTTCCGTTCCTGAGGTGGGTTCATGGGAGCCCCTGGGAGCATGGCTCCTGCAGGAGTTGTATTGCCGTCGGCGTGCGTTACAGGAGACAGTTCAGAAGCCCAGGGCTGTCTGCGTGGAGGCCTTGGTTTGTCTAGGTCTTGGGACCCTAGTGGGTTTGGTGCTTGTGTGATAATTGATGCAGTGAGAGGTGTCATGGGATGTCCTGTTCTTCCCCTCTCCCAAAGGGGGGAAGACAGTGTGCCTCTGCACCTCTCAAATGGCATTAAAACCTGGGTGTGTTGGTTCCACCCATGGTCTTTTCCAGCCACCAGGACTATCAGTCCATGCTAATGCTAATGCCCATCTCTCTTGGGGCAGTGTGGCCTAGCAGCCAGAGTCCGTATCTATACTTCTCTCTGTCAGGGCAGCATGGCCTAGTGGCCAGAGTCTGTAACCATGCCCTCTCTCTCCCAGGGCAGTGTGGTCTAGCACCATAGTCTGTAACCATGCCCCTCTTTCCCCGGGGTAGCGAGGCCTAGCAGCCAGAGTTTGTAACCATGCCCCTCTCTCCCTGTGCAGTGTCGTCTAGTGGCCAGAGTCTGCAGCCACGTCCTTCTCTCTCAGGACAGCAAGGCCTAGAGGCCAGGGTCTATAACCACACCCCTCTCTCCCCAGGCAGTGTGGCCTAGCAGCCAGAGTCCGTAACCACACTCCTCTCTCCCCAGGCAGCATGGCGAAGCGGCCAGAGTCTGCAACCATGCCCCTCTCTCCCAGGGCAGTGTGACCTAGCGGCCAGAGTCAGCAACGATGGGTACAGGTCCCCTCATGGGGTTGGAGAGGACGGCACAGGGGAGAACCGGGCCCGCCTTCTCCACTGGGTCCCAGCCCAGAGCCCTGTCGGCAGCAGTCACTCAGCACGCTGAGGGCTAGGGGTACAGTTCCCCGCCCTGGGCTACTTCCTGCCGGTCTCTCCCAGCTAGCTCTCTCCAGCGCTTCCCTTCGCACCGGGGGCCCCCTTGCAGCCTCCCTCTGGCTGGCCACCGTAGCGTGGTCCACGGGCAGTTCCTCTGCCGGCGCTCCAGCCCAGACTGAGCCGCTCCATGGGCCTTTATAGCCGGCCTCCGCCCCAGCAGGGCAGCGGGGGCGGGGCCTCCTCAGCCAGGTGAGCCCTCGCCACCCCCGTGAGGGGTTGGTACAGCCCGTCACAGGAGGGGACAAAGGCTGGACGGGGGAGCTGTGTGATGGAGAGGGGGGTGTGCGTTGGTTTGGCTGACCCGGGACTACACCAGGCCGGGTCAGGAGAGCACGGCCAATGGTTCCCTAGCAACCGTCTCCCGGGGAGGAGAGGCCTCATAATCCCTCCTCCCTTGTGGTTACTAGGGGGTCCCTGCCCGCGGTGGGTGTCCTAGCAACAGTGTGTGTGTGTGTGTGGGGGGGGGGAATCTTTGCTCTTCCCACAGCAAGCGAGATGGCTTCTCCGCGGCCCCTCCCCTGGGCTGCGCGCAGAGCCCGTGGGCGGGGGGTAGGGCGGGGTGCCCGCGCTGGCCTGTTTGAGGGAGTGACTCCCAGTGCCCCAAGGAACAAGGCGATAAGGCAACCGCAGCAGTGGGGCAAACCACTGCCCCCCCCCCACACACACTGAAGGCAGCAGAGGTGAAGGGCCCTCGGGGGACATGACTGGGGACATTCACGTGCCCTGTCTCTTCAGTGCTGCCCTACCCAATGACCTAACTGGGACCATTGACTGCTATGGAGAAGGTTCCGGATCCGCTTCCCCCATCCGTGCGTGCCCAGGGACCTCTGCTAGGCCCCCTAGGGTAACAACCGCGCCCTTTGACGTAAGTGCCGGGGGGGCAACTAAATTCTGCCATTAATGGAAACTGTGCTGGCAAGCAGGTAAAGGGGCAAGCTCCCTGCCTCTCGCTGCACCCACAGAGTGCTGCCTCCAGCCATTGGAGGGCTTTATAACTAACAATGCTTTTATCCGGCTTGTGAACACACAGGTGTCTCGGGCCCTCAGCTGTGTCCATGATGTGATCCAGAAAAATATTGAGTAGAGCTGCTCAGAAAACAGGGGAAGGATGGCCCAGTGGTGAGGGTGTTGGCCTAGGATTTGGGAAACCAGCGTTGAATTCCTTGCTCCGCCAAAGACTTCAAGGCATGACCTTAGGTAAGTCACTTATCCTACCTGCACTTAAGCTCTTTGTTTGCACTTCCCTCCCTTCCCTCTGCCCACCCTCCACAGCTGAGGCTGAGAGCAAAGCCCTGGCACATGGGGCCAGTAGCTGTGACCCCAGGCACGGGGCTACCAGCAGAGCCCCCCCAGCTTGCAAGGCGGCAGCTGGGATGGGATGCCAAGCACCAGGCCAGAAGCCTGGGGGTGCTGCAGCACTCCCTGTATCTCTAGTTCCCGCCCAATGGCCCCGTTGCTTTCCTGTCCCGGGGGTGTAAAAAGGAGATAGTAATACCTGCTAGCTGCCTGGGCACCTGGGGAGGCATAACTCCTTCATGGATGTAAGGCTCTTTGGGATCCGAGAGGCTAGGCTAGTCTCTTCTGGAACTCCTGTCTCACAGCCCTGCATGTAAACACACTGAGCCCTGCCAACGTGGCGCCCTGTGAGTCAGCAGACATGAGATGTACAGGAACTGGGGAACGCTGTGGAAAATGTATGGCATTAAGGGCACCAAACAATCACTGGTGGGAAGGAGCAATGCTGGAGAAATATGCACGTAAGAAGCAGTTAGATAATTACCCTGTTAGACTGTAGAATGGATCTTACAGGATCTGCCGACAAAGGGTTCTGGGGTCGGCAGATCCCCGTCTAGACTGCCACGCTGTGCCGACAAACAGCTGATCGTCACAGCCTGGTGGCCATTTTGATTTAAATGAAACGGCGATTATTTAAATCACCACTTCATTTCCCTTTGTCGAGTAAACTAATCTACATGGCTCCATTGATGGAGCCATGTAGTTTAGACGTACCCTAGGTGTCTCTGCTGCATTATCCTTCATAACCGCTCATACGGAGAATGCCTTCCTGGAATGCAAAAGGCAGTATTCTGATTGTCAGACATGTGGGGAGAGCAGGAATGGCTGACACTGTAACTCCTGTCATTCAGATTAACTGATAGCCCTCAAGTGGGTGAGGGGGGAAAGAATGCCTCTCTCCTGGTATTCCTGAGGTCGCGCTTGATCTAGGTGGGCTGGAAAAGGGGTTGGTAGGGAAGGTGCAGCCAGTAATCCATAACTGTCTCTGCTTCCAGTACTCTTCCTCTTGCAAAGTCTTGATCTAATTAAACTGTCATCACGCTATTATAGTAATGGCTCTAGGGCATTTGATAGAGCTTGACTGAAGTGGAAGAGAGGGAAACGAAGGATTCATTATGTCGATGACACAATGCATCGCAAACCTGTGTGCTGATAGCTAATCTTTCAGTTCAGTTACAAAAATATTTATAATGCGGGGAGGAAGAAGGGAATATTTTCAGTGACCTGTCTTCTTGCCTTCTTAAAGGGTCTCTGTCAAACGTGAGAACTGGGCTTTAAAAATCTATTGTGCTCAGCAAGCCAGGGCCATGTTATCCCCACGAGGGGGATGTGTGTGTGTGTGCGCGCGCGCATTGGTATCTGCTCTGTGGAGGATAGGCTCCTATGTGCGGCTCAGCTCCCAGAGTCCTGTGCCTCTGTGTCAGCCCTGCACCCCACTGCTCACACGCCCTCCCTGGGGGTGCTCCTGCCTGCTTGCTGACAGGTGCCATAGGAGAGCATTACTAGCAGATTTACCTAGTGTTGCTTAGGCGTGTAACTCAAGACATGGCTGCTTGAGTTTTGTCGGGAACTACACAGAGGAGTGGTGCGGAGGGGGGGAAGGAAGGCATGGCCTGGCCCCCTGAGGAACTGTGGGGGGGATTCCCAGGTCCCAGGTGAATTGGTGTGTGGGGGGGGAGGGAGGTGAGGGACTTCCCAGGCCTCATGAGGAGGCTTGGAAGAACATAAGAATGGCCGTACTGGGTCAGACCAAAGGTCCATCTAGCCCAGTAGCCTGTCTGCCGACAGTGGCCAGCGCCAGGTGCCCCAGAGAGGGTGGACCGAAGACAATGATCAAGCAATTTATCTCCTGCCATCCTTCTCCAGCCTCTGACAAACAGAGGCCAGGGACACCATTTCTATCCCCTGGCTAATAGCCTTTTATGGACCTAACCTCCATGAAATTATCTAGCTTCTCTTTAAACTCTGTTATAGTCCTAGCCTTCACAGCCTCCTCTGGCAAGGAGTTCCACAGGTTGACTACATGCTGTGTGAAGAAGAACTTTCTTTTATTAGTTTTAAACCTGCTACCCATTAACTTCATTTGGTGTCCTCTAGTTCTTCTATTATGGGAACTAATAAATAACTTTTCTTGATTCGCCCTCTCCACACCACTCATGATTTTATATACCTCTATCATATCCCCCCTCAGTCTCCTCTTTTCTAAACTGAAAAGTCCCTGTCGTTTTAACCTCTCTTCATATGGGACCCGTTCCAAACCCCTAATCATTTTAGTTGCCCTTTTCTGAACCCTTTCCAAGGCCAAAATATCTTTTTGAGGTGAGAGACCACATCTGTACACAGTATTCAAGATGTGGGCGTACCATAGTTTTATACAGGGGCAGTAAGATATTCTGGGTCTTATTTTCTATCCCTTTCTTAATAATTCCTAGCATCCTATTTGCCTTTTTGACCGCGCTGCACACTGTGTGGAAGTTTTCAGGAACTATCCACGATAACTCCAAGATCTCTTTCCTGATTTGTCATAGCCAAATTAGCCCCCATCATACTGTACGTATAGTTGGGGTTATTTTTCCGATGTGCATTACTTTGCACTTATCCACATTAAATTTCATTTGCCATTTTGTTGCCCAATCACTCAGTTTGGGGGGATCTTCTTGGAGTCCCTCACAGTCTGCTTCTGTCTTGACTGTCCTAAACAGTTTGGTATCATCCGCAAACTTTACCACCTCACTGCTTACCCCTTTCTCCAGATCATTTATGAATAAGTTGAACAGGATTGGTCCCAGGACTGACCCTTGGGGGACACCATTCTGAAGGGGAGGGAGGGAATCCCCACACTCCGGGTGAAGTGGCGGGGGAGGAGGGAGAAATCATTAGGCCCCATAGAAGCCTCACAGCAGGGCAGGGGAATCTCCACAAGCCCGAATGGAACAGTGGAGGAGGGGTAGTGTGCAAATCCCCATAGGTGGGGTGGGGGAAATTCCCCGCAGACCTGGTAGCAGGGTGGAGGAGGTAATGCCCAGGCTCTGTAGCTGCTGGGGGACAGGGGGGAGGAAGGGGAACCTTACCAATAGATGGCCTAGCTGGTAACATGCAGAGCCCTGTACCCAGCCAGTCAGTTTCATACTGGTGTGGTTGTCCCCAGTATCCCATCCCTGCTCACTGCACCCAGTGGTGAGTGTGAGGATTGCGGCCCTCCTCTCTCTGCCCCTCCCTTCCCATGTCTGGGCGGGGGAGCCCCATTCCTGCCACTTCCCATGTTCCCAGCACAACCAAACCCCAACCTTGCTCTAACATAGGGTAAGAGGAAGCTGCCTACCAAATTTGGTGGCCCTAAGCTCTTGCCGTTCAGGAGGAGTTCTTGCACAAACAGAGACAGACAGACATTTTGTTTCTAAAATATTTATATAGATTAGCCCACTGGATCCCTGCGTCCAGGATAGGACACCCCCCGGATACTAGCCCCAGCCCCGAGGGCCTGAGCAGAAACGTGCCTGCAGCTTCTGGCAGCAAATCAGGATGTCAAGGAACGGGGAGGGGACAGCGTGCTCTTCTTCTAAGCCCTGTTCTCATGTCTTGCTGTTCCTCTCCCCTACCCGGTCGGGGAAAGCAGTGCAGTAGAACGAGCAGAGCTGGGCATGGCATGCAGTGGAACAAACTGGCCCAGTGCTCGCCCCCAAGGCCGGGCAAGGGGAAATCTGTTTGTAGATTGCATGGCTCTTCCTCCACTTATGTTACTCTCTTTGCCAGAAACACGGTGTTCATAGCCACATAGCCCACCACAAATTGAACATGGATTCCACTGCTTGCCATTTCCTTTTCCAGAGCCTCCCTCCTTCTGTTTCTCCCTAGCTTGCTTTGTGGCTTTGCAATTTCATTTTGTTTTCAATGCTGAAAGCATAGGCTTCCTGAATTGATTATCCTTATGAAATGCTTCTGCAAGGGCTTTACTACCATTTGGATCCTCTGGCTCTTTTTGCGATGTCTGTGCTCTGCGGTGCTTTAGGACTGGTCTGAAACCACAGTAGGAGCACAGGGGCTTGGGGTTTGGTGAGGATTTTTTTTGCCCCCACTTGTTAGTGTTTCTAAATTGTGTCAATAACAGGTGTCTGCTGCCATGAGCATGAGAACATATTCTAGCACATAAGTACCCATTTACATTGTTAGGAGCCCCTCTTCTTCTTCCTGAGCTCTGATAGTGCCCAGCAATGAGTTAACAACAGTTAGAAGTTGGATGAAGCTTTCATATTGTGATCCAGTGAAAAGATTGGTGCTTTTGAGCCTGGGTAGAGACAACTCCTACCAGATTTTAATGAGGTGTTTAAACGTCTGAATATTTGTATTGATTTATCATGAACATAAAGCAGTGAGAAAGGCGCACAAATGAGAGACACCAAGTAACATTAAATGAAAGATAAGAGGAAAGAGAATAAGAGATTATATAGTGAAAATAATCGCTAGAACAAAGCACATCATTCACAACCAATAAATTAATAGATGTATTTAGTTTCTTTATACTTGTGGAAGATCTACAAGGATGATTTTTTCTCAACTGTATTCATCATGAGCACGTCTCTGATGAAATCGCTGATGGCTTTTAAAGTTCTGTAGCTTGATCATGCGATTTTGAGTGTTTCATACTTGCTGTTTAAATTATGGTGGGGCTGAGCCTGCGAGCACCCTGCCACATGCCCTCTCTTTGGCGCCAAATGGACAGCATGCAGACATGGGCATGTTCGAGATAATCCACTGGCTTGATTTAATTGGTTAGTTGAATCACATGGTGCTGTTTCTGTTGCCTGACTGCTAAGATGAAAGCATTTCTGGTACATACAACTGTAAAAGCAGTGTTCCACCTGCAGCCCAGTCTCTGGTCCTCCCTGAGTTTTATTATCCACCCCAGAGCCTGTCTTTTGTCCTGGCTCTCTGTTTGTAGTTTCTCGTTTCTCTCTCACTCCTTGCTCTGTGCTCACCACAGAACCACACACGCCTGTTGCTTTTCCACATCCTCCTCCAACTCAACCTCCTTATTCACACTTGGGGTTGACTCAGCTGGCTGCTTCCTCCAGTCCCCCTAAAATATCCAGAGAGCGCTTGGTGGTGGAGGTGAGGTCACTGTGAGCCTGGGGTCCAGTTCCTTGTAGAAGTGGCATGTTTTCAGTGCTGCACCAGAGTGAGGGTCAGTCTCCCTTGTCTTCCAGTATGCCTGTCTCAGCTCCTTGATCTTAGCATGGTGCTGCTGCACATCCCTTTGGTGCCACTTCTCATCCATGCCATGATCCATCTGTTCATAGGTGCCAAAGTTCCTACATCTGCCCTGGAGCTGCCTCTGCACAAAATCCTCCCCCCACAGACCCAACAAATCCAGAAACTCTGGTGTGCTCCATTCAGAAGCCTGTTTACTGCAGCAAGGTAGCCTGGTCAGCTAGGAAGATGATATGTGAGCTGCAGAGGCTGAGGCAAGTGCAGCATCTCCACTGACATCGCGTGACTCTAACTTTGTTGCAAAAAGCTCTATGTGCTCAACGAGGTGGTTTTATTACGCTGGTGTAGCAGGGGAGTTAAATTGTTGGGAGGAGCATTGTTGGGTGAACGTCCCCACTGTTTGGTTGATGAAACCTGACTTTTTGTTGATGGTAGTGTAGGCAAGTTCTACTGAAACAAGGTGAGTGAGGCAATATATTTTAGTGGACCAACAGCAATTGATGAAAGACAAGTTTTTGAGGTTCTATAGCTCTTTGGCAGGTCTAGGAAAGGTACTCAGTGTTGCAGCTCAACGCAAGGCGGAACAAGTTGTTTAGCATAAGTCAGCACATTTCAAAGGAGCATTCAAGATGAAGAGACGTGTTCCCACTTCTCCAGGCACAGGGGGCAAAAGAGGGTGGGGAATGAGCCGGCGATGGGGAGGGGGTGATGAAGTGGATTATTGGTTCTTGAAATAAGCCATAAATCCAAGCGTGTCCATTCACTCCATGATTTTTAGGATCTAACAAAGTTATGAGTTTAAGCTTCCAGACTGATCTCTTGTAGGTGTGCAGGTTTCCTCTCAGAGTGAGGACTGAGATCAGATACAGAGTGATTGCTTTTTCTCCTTTCCCTCTATGACTGGGGAGGCATTACCTGACCACTTCACCTTGAATGGTCCCTTGAAAAATGTGTTAACTCTGTATGGGAAATAATCAGTTCCAGTTTGTATTTAGTGGTGATACTCTGAGTACATTTCCCAGACCCAAAGAAGTCTCTGTGTAGTTCAAAAGCTTGTCCAATAGAAGCTCATCCAATATAATATAACCCCTTCCCCCTAAAAACACACACAGTCTCTCTACTATCTTGGGGCTAACACATCTACAACAAAACTGCATGCACCTAGTTCTAATACTAACATATCTAAGGTTCCCTTAACTTCAGTGGAAGCTTCACTAGAATAAGAAATACTGAATCTCCACAATTGGTACAATACAGCATGATGAAATTACTATAAAGTATAAATTGGTAGATATGAAAAATAAGCATTTCTCTTACTCCACTGAGAACTATAATACAAGAAAACAGTGGATTATTTCGGTCCTCGGAATCTAATACTTTTAGAATGAGACGTTTTTATGCCGATAATATAAATGTCATCTTTGTAGCGTCTGCTTAAAATGGTGAGAACAAGTGTTGTGGTGCCCTTATACAGAAGCACATGGCTAATAGCTTAAAAAGTCAGCCATGCCATTTCAGAAACCAGGACTTCGGTTCAGGGGGGGGCTGGAACAGTTTGTAGAGGGGGGGTGCTGAGAGCCATTGAACCACACTGTAAGCTCCTTCAAACCAGGGGGGGTGCTACCACAGCCCTCATTCCAGCACCTATGCTTCTGTTCCTCACTATGATAGTAGTTGTCTTGCTGCTTAGACAGACCTTAATCTTGTCAGGCTTGCTGGCTATAGACACCGTGAGCCCAAACTGCCTTTGACTTCCAGAAGAGCCCTGCTGGCCTGGGTTAAAAGATCCAGTTGCAGGATTGAGAGATGGTTGAAAAATGAGGGATTTAAAAAAAATTCAATTCCAAAGCAAAACTGATAGCAGAATAACATGGCCATGCCCCCAGAATAGTATCAAACATTTTTTGGTTTTGTTGTGTCAAATATTTCAAAGATTGAAAAGGTAAATTTTTGTTCAAAAAGCCATATTTTAGTGACAAAAGATTTCCTTTAAAGTAAGGTTAATCAGCTCTACCTCAGTCTTGTTTAAAAAGCCCAACCCAAATTACCATATCATTCCTACCCCCCAGGAGTCAGGATCTCGGTACTAACTGGGCTTGACTGTCAGCACAGTGGTACCTAGTACCATGCTGTGCATTCATCCCATAGAATCTTAGGGCTTGTCAACACTGGCAAGTTTTGTTGCGGAAACGTGCTGTTTGTCGACAAAAGGGTGTGAGCATGCACGCTGCAACACGTCTTTTGTCATGAGAAATGGCCGTTTTTATTGACAAAAAACTTCCAGCTCCACTAGGGAATTTTGTCTTTTGCCCACCCTGTGTTGTGAACAAACGTGCAGCGTGGACACCTCACGGCGTTTTGTTGCTGAGTCTGACCTCCGGGAAGTGGCCCTTATAGAAACAGGGAGGATTTGGTTTGCGAGGTGCTAAATCAGTCATCAAGTGAGTACCAAGGTGGGGACCAGCACTGGGAAAGGGAACTCAGGACCCTCAAGGACAACCAGGCCTCCACTAGGCAGGCCACACAAAGCATGATCAGGGTCACGGAGAAACGGACTGAGATCCAAAAGAGCTTGGTGAAGCAGCACAGCGAGCTAAGATGGGTCGCCCCTCCCAGCCCCTACGGCAAAGTAAAAATTCCACATCCAGAAACCCCCCCACCTTCTTTCTCCTTCTCAGGGAGTCCAAACTCTCCCGTGCACTCCATGCCCCCTCTGAACTGTGATGGTGATGCCTGGGCTTACAACAATGAGTTGTGCCCCATTGCCAGTACCTCCCTTACCATGTGGTGGGGGAGCTTCATTGCATTTCAGCGCACTGCATTCTGATGAATAAAGGCACACTTTCAGAATGCTGCTTTTGTTTACTGCTTAGCAATAGCACAGACCAGTCACCATGATCCCACATGGAGGCATTAAAGGCATGTTCCCTATTTTGTGTTGCATTGAAGGGGGGCGTGGAAGCAACTGTTACCCATCTTTATTTCAGTGCTCCTCATTTTCCAAGTGCACTCCTAAGCAGTGCATTGCTGTCTGTACTACTTTTTACAGCTGTGCTAGGGGTCCTGAAGTCTATGTACTCTGCATGCCATGGCAAGTGATGTGCAGTGTAGACATACCTTTAAAGAGGAAATAGCAGCACCATTTTCTGTATCACCCAGGACCTTTCTTGGAGGCTTCTCAGCCAAGGGTTTATCCATCCCTGCTTACTCCGTGAGCCTGGGAGAGACCACCTCTAGTCCTCAGCACAAACACAAATGGCAATGTGATAGTGAAGGATAGCAAAATAGCTCTTAAAGGGACACGTGCACCTCTTAGATCAAAGGAGGGGACTGAAGTTTGTTTTTGTGCAGGAATTACTGAATTATTTTATTTCATTTTAGGGCCGTCCCAAGAGAAAACATTCGTCAATTATTCAGCATCTCCAAGAGTGCCTCAAGTCTCCTGGGGAGAGATGAATCCCACAAAACCAATTTTCAAGGAAGGACAATTGACCCCAGTGGCAATTTTGTATTGTTGTTTCTTTTCTCTTTTAAGAAAAACTACAAAGCCTATTAAGACGCATTGTGAATAATTGGGTCTGACAGTTCACGGCTTTAACAAGCTGTGGGAAAAGGAGTAAGGAAAAATGCCTAGAAGCAAGTGGAAGGACCGACCATGGATGGTAGTTCATCCTCTCATTTGAAAGGCGCACTGGAGAAGCAAAGGTAAGAAGCAGCATATTAAATCACTCTTTTTTAGCATAACCTGCAATTACATGTTGATATGTTCATGCTACCACGAATAAAGAAGGACATGCATGCATTCTTAAACAGAGAAGAGAGTCAGGCCACCCTCTGTGATTATACACCTCTATTTGAGGATGGCAGTGCTGGCACAAGAACAGATGGGTATAAACGGGACAGGCATGAGTTTAGGCTGGAACTGGAGGAAAGGTTCTAATAACCTGGGATGGGGTATGACCTCCGCACAGGTCATGGGAGAGTTAACTGGAAAAAGGGAACAATGAATCCACCTGGCTGCACTGGGAGGATGGGCCTGACCCAAGGGAAGATGAGGCACCTCTGCATGGGAGCATAAAGGGCAGAAGCCTGGATGACAGTGGGGGCTGCAGGGAGAGAGGAGAAGGACTCTGCGGCCCCTCTCTGCCTGAGTGTGGGGGAAAGGCCTGGAGCCAGGCACACGTACAGCGACCCCATGGAGGGGCTGCCGGAAAGGGCCTGAAGAAAGGCCAAGGTAGGAAAAGTCCAGAGAGGAGCCTTGGTTTCCTGTGCTATAGATACCCAGCTGGTGAGACCAGTCTTCTACACCATCAGAGGGGTGAGTTTCTGGGAGAGCCTTCCTCTAGGAAGAGAGGAGACAACCAACCGACCTAGTCTTAACATGGAGCTTGGTGAGTTTATGACCAGGATTGCCTGACTGAGTTGCTTGAGACAGCAGACGGCGGGACCAGTGACTCAGGAGGTTCCATCCAGTTGTATGCTCCTCTGATGTGAATCACCAGTGAAAATACACCTAAGTAATGGGCTTTGGAAATAGGCAGGCTAAGGCGATTTCCTGGCTTTCAAGACAGTGCGGCAAAACCTGCCCACAGGCCCCTCTTGGCACAACAGCCATCAACACTTCAAGGTGGAGCCTCTCCTCCCACGCAGGCCTGGCAACGCTTTTTCTCAGCCTGCAGCTATGGGGAGCAGCTCTCCTTGTTAAGGCTGTGGGCATGGCTGCAGAGACCAATGGCCCATCTCCATGTTGGAAAGCAGGGCGCCAGCCTGCAGAGGGAAGAGCAGACAATGGTAGGCTGCCGCTGACCACAGGCTCTGGCTTCCGTGGGTTTTGTAAGGCTTGGGCAAAAAATGTCCCTAACTCAACATGCTTTGGGCAGGCTTGTGACACTAGATGACCTCCTGAGCACTCCTGTGTCAGTGGGAAGAACATCAAGACAATGTCATCAGTCCTCTGATGTAATCAGCATGCACGCTTCTGCACATTCTGTCTGCAGACCCTGAAGAGATCAGCAATATGCCCGGGCTGTGAAGGATTAGCAGCCACATGGCCCTTGACTACGGGGCATACATATATAAGGCAGATAGACTAAAACAACTGAGCAAAACACAGGACGTGCCCTGCGCACAGCTATTTTGTGGATCTGAGTCAAGAAATCTCATCTTATTATTGAGGTTTAAAGCTCCCATAGACTAATAGTGTGTGTTATGTATACAGGCATACATCATTTTCTTTATACTTTAGAATATTATTTTTTAAACAATAATCGCTTTATTTTATTTTTTTGTTTCATTTGCAAATTTGTATTTGTAATGATTGTAATTGCAGAGAGACGAGGGCCAGGACAGGCCTGTTCTGAGAATCAGGGAAATGTAAACAGCTCCCTAGTGGGAAGATGGCACACAGAGAGTCTGAGACAATACTTTACAGTTCTTCGGCATTTTATAAACAACATCAAGTGAACTGATGTTTTTTTCTTAAAGGTTTCAAGCTCATATGTCACATTTTTTAATAGATACAGGAAGATACAAAGAATATTTTTTAATGGATATGGAAGAGACAAAGAATATTTTTTAAATTATATTTTTTAAAGTATATGTGAGCTTCTTCCTAATTTATTTAGGGTGAGCCTGCTGCATGCAAAGAAGGGATCAGTTCTCCAAATCCATGAGCAGGAAAGAGACTCAGAGCATGGTCTGGGCCACACAAGTACCTTCTTTCTATTCAATGGGAGACAATGTAGGAAATCTAACATCTGAATAACAGCAATGAGGCTAATTTAAAGGCTGCTGAATACTCCCCAGCAAGTGTGTGAATCCAACATTTCAGCCTTTTGTGGAAATAATTAGAAAATGCAAATGTTTATGAAGTACATGAATTACGTTCTACAATTGCTAATCTTGTTTTGAGCAATAAACAGTAGGCTTCTGAAAGTACTGCTTCATGGGGAAAGGGAGATGGAATATAAAGATCATCAGGTGCTTCCCACAAACCACTACCATCAGATTCTCTTTGGATGGCAAAAGTCAAACCTGTGGGAATGACAATCTCTTCCTTCAATGTTCTCTCTCTATATATTTTAGAGAGTTTGTGCATCTGTCTGTCTGCAAGTTCATTTGTTCAAGAACTCCTCCTAAATGGTAAGATTTGGTTTGCAGCTTCCTCTTATGCTAACTTAAAGCAAGGGCAGGGTTTGGTTGTGCCAGGAAAATGTGAAGTGCCTGGAATGGGAATGTTTTCCAGAACATGGAAAGGGATGAGGCAGATGGGAGGGATGCTATACTTCAGAGTGACCACTAGGGGCAGAGAGCACAGGGCACAGCTATACTGCAGAGTGACCACTGGGAGAAGCTGCCCCAGCAGGAGACTGGCCAGCTGGGTATGGGGTTCTGCATGTTGTTGGCCACTGGACTGGGTAAATGGCCACCTGCTCCAAACAGTGCTGGGGGAGCCCCCCATCCACTGGCCCGCATTTCCTCAGGCCTGCAGGACCTATCTGAGGGCCTGAAAGCACAGCCCAGCACCCATGCAGGAGAGGTCCCCCTCCCCGAGGAGAGGCCAGGACTGGGAACCATGGCCCGGCCCTGGACAGGCTGTAGACTGGAACTCAGGTATTGGATAACTTCCTCTCCCTGGGGACCACCAGCAGTAGAATGCAGAGACAGGGTTGTTGGGCATCACGCACAGCAACATAAAAATCACATTTTGCTGATGGGGGATATTTTTTCTTCTGTACCTGGTGGCACCAGACGATATTTGCAGAATGTGACAACGTCTGAATACTTATCTTTTAATGCAGGTAGTGCCTTGAAAAGCCTTGCTATTGTGTCAGCTTTGATTAAGCATGCCCTACATCTTTTACTAGAGACTTTGTGACAGCTTTTCTGTCTTTCCAGTGTGCTCATTATGGGTCCCCTCTGAAAAACTGGTGAATCTGACTGTCTCTTCCTTTTACTCTTGGTAAAATGGATGGAAATCCCTTCTTTCTCCTCCTCTGTGTTTTTTCAAGCTGTTAAAGAAAGAGACACTGAGGCAACTTGGTAATGATCAGATGTGTTCTGCTTGGTGTTTACTGATGAAAACCACTTAAGGCATCTGATGGCTAGTGAATTTCAGCCATCCCTCATTTGTTCGGAAAGGAATTGCCTCTGACATCTCTTCCTGCCGTATTCCCACTCTGGCTTTTTTATCCCATCCATGAAGGTGGAAAGCTCAATACAAGGGCTCCTGTTAGTGCTTCCTGGTGTGTCAGTTCTATGGCACAAACTTTCTGCTGTCTTGTCCACACTACAGCTGTCATCTCCTGAAAATATCTGATGTTCCTTAGCCGGGGGAACAGGATTTCCAAAGGCATCATGAGAGTCCCCAGTGTAATAGACAAGCACCAGGCTGCAACTGTTGCACGTAAAACACCTTGTGTGTTACATTCATGGCAGTGCACCAACTGTGTCAGAAGTGTTGTGGAAGGGTGCTCTCTGTTCTCGTGGTGACTCGACGCCGGGCACTGGAACAAATGTGCCAAGAGGAGCTAGGAGTAGCACGTGATAAACCTAGGGCACTGGTTTCCTTAGTGTTGAGTGTTTGGGCTGAGCAGGGCAGGTGGCTGAATAAAAGCTTCTCTGGGCTGTGCATTACACTGCCGTGGCTCTCATTCAGTTGTGCAGCACTGTCGGAGCACCTGCTTTCTGGGGGATTGTCTCAGTCACCAAAGCCTCTGAGCAGAGGTGTGCTCACTAAACAGAAAGGTGGCCACAGGAAGCCTTGTGAGAATGAGCATCACAGCCAAGGCACTTGTGTTACATGACTTCATCTAATTTGCGCCTCTCTGCAGAGGGAGCTTTAGGAGACCATGGGCATAGGAAGCACGCACTCAAAGGTGAGTGGGACCAGAAGGCAAGGGAGTGCTAGAAAGGAGCTGGAATATGAGGAGGGAGAGTGACTCCCCCACTGGCCTATCACAAAGGCCATGTCTATACTACCGCTTGTGTTAGCAAAAGGTATGTCACTCAGGAATGTGGAAAACCGTTCCTGAGCTGTAGGCTCTGACTTCCCCTCCAGTCAGGGTGTGCTGGACCCCCTCTGCTGCAGGCCGCTCCCCCATTCCCTCTCTCCCCCAAACCCTACCTCTGCTTCCCCTGCCTTGCCTCTTCCCCGGCTCCTCCCCTGAGTGCCTCCTGCAGCTTCCTGAATGCCACACATTAGCTTTTCCCAGTGCTCTGGAAGAGCTGGGAGGGTGGGGGAGGAGTTGGTCAGTGGAGCTGCTGGAGCGTGAGAGGTGCAGATGTGGAAAGTGGGGGCAGGGGGAGATTGGTTGCTGGTGGGTGCCCCCTAGGTGCTGCAGCCCCAGAGCACCCGTGGAGTCAGTGCCTAGGCCCTGAGCAATGTAAGTTTTGACTGCAGAAGAGGAAGTGCGCACAGCCCAATGCTGGGGGAAAGTTCCTGCCACCAGGGCTACCGCCGCTGGCTGAGCTGGCTTGATAGCGTTGATGGAAGCCCCCTCTCCTGCCAGCAAAGAGCAGCCATGCATGCAATCTGACTGGGGCACTGCTGCATCGGTACGGCCCTGCCGTGGCATGTTCTCTTATGTTCACATGGCCGAAGCCTTTTTCCTTCAGCCATCTGTCACAGACCCATTGATGGACTTGTTACCAAGCCTTTCCCCCCACCTTTGTTTTCCTTGTTACTTGGGAGATTGCTCCCAGCCCTGGCCAGGTGGGCAGAGAAGGGGAGGGTACATGCAGTGGTGCCCTTGGTGTGTAGAGTGTTGAACCACAAGTCGTGGCTCTAGACTGCAGCACGGGAAGGGAGACTGCCAGGCAGAGGAGCGTGTACTGCACCATTAACAGATGGGCCATGCTCCACTTGGCCTTGGCTCCGATTGGCAGCTACTGATGATAGAGCTATGCTGATTTACTTCAGTCAGGAGGTCAGTTTCTGTAGCATGCTCATCTTTGGAGAGGAAGGGCTCAGCTCACTCCCTGCTTAACTCCTTGGCAGCAGTCCTGCTCCCCCTGGAATCAAGGAGACTTTCTATCATTAGCTACGGTAGGAGCTGTCGCATGGCGGGTGCTGAGTTATTTGGCTCACTGTACCTTTGCAAAGGCCTTCTGCTCATTGCAGAAGTGACTCCCACAATAAACAACTCTGTAAAGCTGCCTGGGAGATGGGTGACCTCCATGCCCTTAGTTACTGAAGGGGCTAAAAGAAACACTTTTCTCACTTTGGAAAAAGCTGTTTGCATCCCTCTGAAGATGGACAGAAAATTCTGCAACCAATGTATTCAGCCTACGTTGGCGCCATATGTTTTGTGTGGCGGGAAAAAAGCTGAACTAGCATTTTGACTCAGATGTTTATTCGAAGGGTGCAATTTAAGTAAAGGGCTGTTTTCCCCAGTTAATGACTTTGTAATATTTTTTATATTTAGCCACATTAAAATGTGCTATAAAGTCAATAACTGAAGGGAATTAGTCACTGCTGGCATATGGGAGTCCAGCTTTTGTTATTCCAGCTTCCTCCAGCATCCGATCTAGGCATATGCAGGCTGATATCCAATCTGACTGCACAGGCAGTTAACCCTGTATCCGGGAGAGGCTGGGCTTTGGGGGAACACAACAGGGCTGGGAATAAGACAAGGCAGTTAAAATTATCCTGGTGGCTGATGTCCCCACTGCCCTCCTGTTGGGGGTGCACATCCTCACCTGGAGCACTGCCACTGTCTGAAAAAGGTAGTGTGTGGCTCTTCCTTCTGGAGGCAAGAAGCCCAGGTCAGCTTCCCCTCACCCTCCCGGCTGCCCTACAGGACTTCTCCCCCCACACACATACACACACTCTGAGCTGGCAGAGCAGAGCAAGCTCCACACCCACAGTTTAGTCTGCTGCCGCAAGGCTCCCGCTAGGGAATGGCAGCTGGGCTCCTGGTGCTTGGAGTCCATTTTGCTACTGTGCTCCCAGCTGGCAGTGGGGAGTAGAGATTCGGGGAGGTAGACAGGCTCTAGCTGGGGAGCATGGACTGAGACATGGGTGAACAGGCTCACTTTCCTGGGAAGCGGGGAACCCAGGCAGCAGCACAAGCCAGGACCTTGGTGGTAGCCTGGCCAAAGGAAAAGACCCAGTAGCAGCCTAGCTGGGAGGCAACTTTTTTTTCAATTTCACAGCTCCCTTTGTAGGGGTACACAGACATGATTAGGTCAGTTGGACACAGACATGTTTAGGTCAATGTAAACTGCCTTACATGGACCTAACTGTCTCCCATGGACCAGGCCTCAGACAGGATGTTGTGTGCAGCATTGTAGACGTGTTGGTCCCAGGATACATAAAGAAATAAGGTGGATGGGGTAACAACTTTTATTGGACCAACTTCTGTTGGTGAGACACAAGCTTTTTAGCTGCACAGAGCTCTTCTCCAGGTCTGGGAAAGGTACTCAGTGTCACAGATAGGAACAGATAGGTTAACATAAACAGCACACATTCTAAGGGACCATTTGAAACAAAGTGGCCAGTTAACATCCCTGTAGTCATAGGACATAAAGGCAGGTTAGTAGGCTACAGCTTGTTGTAATAAGCCATAAATACAGTATTTATATGAGATTGTGATTTTTTTGTGTGTAGTAAAGTTTTGAGTTTAAGTTCTCAGTCTCAGCTTTTGAAAGTGTTGTGCAATGTTCCTTTGAGGGTGAGAACAGAGAGTTCAGGCATAGAGTGATGGCTTTGTAAAAAGTGTTCGCCCATGGGTGATATGGCATTTTTTTCCTTTATCCTTTTCCTCTGTGAGTTCATAAGAACATAAGAACAGCCATACTAGCTCAGACCAAAGGGCAATTTAGCCCAGAATCCTGTCTGCCAACAGTGGCCAATGCCAGGTACCCCAGAGGGTGTAAACAGAACTGGGAATCATCACATGATTCATCTCCTGTCATCCATTTCCAGCCTCTGACAAACAGAGGCTAGGGACACATTCCTATCCATCCTGGCTAATAGCCATTGATAGACCTAACTTCCTTGATTTATCTAATTCTTTTTTGAATCTTGTTAAAGTCCTGGTCTTCACAAAATCCTTTGGAAAGGAGTTCCACAAGTTGACTATGCGCTGCATGAAAAAAAACATACTTTTGATTGTTTTAAACCTGCTACCTATTAATTTCACTTGGTGACCTCTAGGTCTTATGTTATGGGAACAAGTAAATAACTTTTCTTACACCAGTGATGATTTTATAGACCTCTATTATATCCCCCCTTAGTCTCCTCTTTTCTAAGATGAAAAGTCTAAGTCTTTTTAATCTCTCTTCATATGGGACCTGTTCCAAACCCCTGATCATTTTTGTTGCCCTTTTCTGAACCTTTTCCAATGTCAATATATCTTTTTTGAAATGAGGCCATCACATCTGTATGCAGTATTCAAGATGTGGGCGTACCATGGATTTATATAGAGGCAATAAGATATTCTCTGTTTTAATCTCTATCCCTTTTCAAATGATTCCTAACATTCTGTTTGCTTATTTGACTGCCACTGAACACTGAGTGGATGTTTTCAGAGAACTATCCACAATGACTCCAAGATCTCTCTCTTGAGTAGTTGTAGCTAAATTAGTCTTCATCATTTTGTACGTATAGTTGGGATTCTTTTTTCCAGTGCGCGTTACTTTACATTTATGAGCATTAAATTTCATTTGCCATTTTGTTGCCCAATCACCTAGTTTGGTGAGATCTTTTTGAAGCTCTTCACAGTCTGTTTTGGTCTTAACTACCTTGAGCAGTTTAGTATCATCCACAAATTTTGCCACCTCACTGTTTACCCCTTTCTCTAGATAATTTATAAATAGGTTGAATAGGATTGGTCCCAGTACAGATCCTTGGGGGACACCACTTGTTACCTCTCTCCATTCTGAAAACTTACCATTTATTCCTACCCTTTGTTTCCTGTCTTTTAACCAGTTATCAATCCATGAGAGGACCTTTCTTCTTGTTCAATGTCAACTTACTTTACTTAAGAGCCTTTGGTGAGGGACGTTGTCAAAGGCTTTCTGGAAATCTAACTGCACTATATCCACCGGATCCCCCTTGTCCACATGTTTGTTGACCCCCACAACAAACTCTAGTAGATTAGTACGGCATGATTTCCCTTTATAGAAACTATGTTCACTTCCCCCAACAAATTATGTTCATCCACGTGTCTGACAGTTTTATAGTTTACTTATGGTTTCAACTAATTTGCCTGGTACTGATATTAGACTTACAGTCTGCAATTGTCAGGATCCCCTCTAGAGCCCTTTTTAAATGGTGGCATCACACTGTGGAGTTTGTGGAAGAAGTAGGTTGTGTCAAAAGATCAGCCTGTGAGCTTAAATTCATAACCTTGCTAGACACTAAAAATCATGGATTGAATGGAGACACTGGATTTATGGCTGAATACAGCAACCTGTAGCCCGCTCATCCCTGTTTTTGTCTTATGGCTACCAAGGCATCAATAGCCACTTCAACTTGAATGTCCCCTTAGCTCATATTCCAACTATTTTAGTTAAACCACCTATTTGACCTTGTGTTTAGCTCTGACACTCTGGGTACCTTTTGCAAACTAGAAGAAGAGCTCTATGTAGCTCAGAGCTTGTCTCTATCACCAACAGGAATTGGTCCAATAAGAGACATTGTCTCTCCAACCTTGGCTTTCTCAGACAAGGCTGGCTGACAAGGCAACGAGTTGCTGTGTCCATTTGAAGTCAGAGAGTGCATTTACACCTTGGGTCCAACATCCAGGCAAGGACTAGATTCTATTTGTACTGCAAGCTCTGGGGTGACATACAGCCCCCCAGCACAAGGGCACCTACTTCTGACCGGGGCCTGCTATTGTTACTGTAACACAAATAATAAATAATAAGTCTTCTCATGAATGTGTATTATCATAGTACTTAGGAGTCCTAGTCATAGATTCATAGGCCTTTGCGTTAGGTGCTGTACAAAGACAACACAAGGACAGTACTTGTCCCACCTTTTCTCCCTCCAGCGTTCTGGCCTGGAGACAGGGAGCATTTCTTTCAGGTGAGGACTATCCATGGCTTTACAGAAATCTAGCTTGGAAGGGACACTATCTTTTAACTGTGGCTGTGCCTTAAGGACACCCAGGGAACAAGGTTGCAGTAGAAAGCAGTTGCTGGCTTGCAAAGTGGGGAATTGCACCTGGAGCATGGCACAAGAGGTCTGGGGTGTGCGCTGGCTGCCTATTCGTTTCTAGGTGGAGAAAGAGGCTTGGATTTTGACATACAAGTATCCAGAGGGGTGAGAGGCTGTTCACTTGACACAGTATCTCTTCTCCTCATTGCACCCTGTAGAAGCACCAAAGCTGGGCCCCTCTTGGCTAAACTGGGAGGCAGGGTATTGTCCGCAAGGAGTTTTGGAACTTATTCCTTACCTGGGCTCCATAACATACTTGGAGAATATGACGCAAAGCACCATCTATTCCCCTGAGCCTTGCAAGAGTAAGGGGGATGGTGAGGGCTATTGCTCAATGAAATGAGGCATTTCCTTGTTTATCTGTCTTGGTTTGTTATTTCTGGCAGTGAGCACTGAAGTGAAATCACTAGATTCATTTTTAATAAGGGTTGTATTTTAATATCTGTCAAGACTGCCTGTAGGCACGGAGAAGGGCTCTTTATGATTATGTAGCAATAGAAATAAATACATAATAAATAAATATTCAGCATTCACTTGTAGATTTATAATGCGCATCACAAAAATAGAAACCAGCCAACCAACCGGTATGATCTGCAGTGAGGTGGAACATCCATCCAGATTTCCAGCTTTACCTGTTATTTTCCTTGTTTGTCAATTTAAGTCACTGTTCTAGAAATGCAGTGGGTGAGAGGGTTAGTAATTGAATTTACCTATCTACGTCTGTGAACTGCCTAGCAGTCTATAACTGCTCCTTTTAGCCCTGTGGCCAAACTGCTTGTGTGCGCCTTTATTTTGGAAGAGTCCTTTAGGTGGACTGCATGCCTGTAATTTAATCTCAGTGCTAACAGATAACTAATAGAAAGTGATTAGCAAGTTAGATATCTTTTACTTAAGGCAACAGGATGAGGTTATTTACAGCTATGAGGCACTCAGACCCATCTTACTGCAGGTACGGAGAATGTAAATGTGGCCCACAAAGTGTTAAATGCGAAAGGAAGAATTTAGATCAGCCTTGACAAGGCCCAACCCCTTTATGGGTTCAAAGATGCATATATACAAAAGGACGGGGCTTTCTAGGCAAACTTCAATCCATTTGCAAGTGATCTGATTACAAATTCTGAAATGTGGTCTATGCAAAGAATACTGGTTACTGCAATTTAAAATATTCTAATGCAACTCTGCAATAACCCCAGATTGGCTAGGAACAAATCGGTCTGCAAGGAGACATGAGCTCACAGCTTGTGAGAAACTCAGCAATCATGATGCCCAAGGCTTGGTGATGGCTGGGACGCTGGCTGGAGAGGCTGCTGAGCTGAGGTGGCACTGAGCATCCTCTCTCAGCTGTTGGGCTGACTGGTACATGCTCTGGGGTTCACCAATGTGGGGTTTGGAATGCATTTTCTCCCCAGACAGATTGGTAGTGCCTTGGGGAAGGGAAGGTTCACCTTCCCCTGTGGTATGTGGATGCAGGTCACTTGTTAGGATTATCTGGGTGTATCTCAGTTAATCAGGGCACCAGGGGGACTTGGTTCCTCCATTGCTCTGCCCACGGCACACAATAGTCTAGTCTCCTGAGGGCAGTCCTACTTGGCTCTAATTGCAGTTGCTGGATTTAGTGTGTGGGCGGTGGCCAGGAGGACAGACACTAGATAATCTAATGAGTCCCTACTGACCTCGTACTCTGTAACTCACAAGCAGAATGCCCAGGGGCCAGTCCTGGAGCTGGGTTGGGGCTGTGGGAGAGGTGCCCCTCCCATGGCCATGGCAGGTTTGGGCCAGGGCTGGGTTGGAGCTGAGGTGCCTCTTGCGGCAGGTCTAGGGTTGGAGGAGAGGAATGTATCCCCGCCGCAGCCCTGAGCACCTGTGCAGCACATAATGGGCTACAGCCATGTGGCTTAGAGGGGATTTAGCTCTTCAGGGCCTCAGGGTTTTAAAGTACATTCCGAATGAATGTACTGAATATAGACCTGAAAAATAGCTAGGCTAAAATAGTTTCCCAGAGATGGTTCTTCTTTGGCCAGATATTTGTTCCTTGCAGGATTTGGAAGGCTGCTTTGAGATCACTGGGATCTGATGTTCCTCCAAGGGAGTGGGTGAACTGGGGGACGGACAGTTTATTCACCTCCCTTAGAAGCCAAATGCCATAACACAGGCCACTAGTGTAAATTTAGTCTCCAGTTTTGTACCGGGTGGACCAAGTCCATTTGTCCAACTTTGGTGTTGATATCTACAGGGAGGATGCTGGAACGTGGCTGGTGAGAGTCTTTGGTTCCTTAGGTTGGGATACTGGGGAAAGGTCAGGCAGTTCTCTGATGAGAGTTCTTGGTCTTTTGGTTTATGGTGCTCACATATGACACCGAGCTTGGGAAAGAAGACTGAAGACAGGCAGAGGTTTGCAAAAGTAAGGTGAGACCTGACTGCCATCTATGGGAATAAGGTCACTTCCCCACTGTTAGCAAAGGGGTGTCTCCTGTAGCAAAACTCTTGATTCCTCTTTGTATTCTCTTACCACAGTGGGTGACATCAAGTCAGAGAGGATGTTCTGGGGATCTTCTCAGCCATGGGCTATTTGCTCATGAATCAGGGACTCCTTTCCCTCACTGCCCAACAGAACTGAGTAGGTGATCATTAGCTACCTGGAGGGAAAAGTGCCTAGAATGTTTCTCTCTGTTGCCTTGGAGAGGTTGGCCAGTAACCACGTTATGGCTCCGGTTTCAGAACATTCTGACGTCACACCCTGGCATAACAAATACACAGTGAAAGACAACACTTTTGCCTACGCATTCATTTTTTCCTTGTACACTATGGCCCAGCTCTATAGCTGGAATGATGCTGGCTTGCACCAGCTGAGGATTTGGCCCCATATCTGACTGTCCTTATGTGAGAGTTACTTTGTGTACTCTCCAGCGCCTATGGAGGCAGTCAGAGCTATGTTCTCCTCTTTCTCCTCCAGATGAATCTCATCAGACGTGGCTAATGACTCACAGTGCTAAAGAATAATAAACCAAACCATTAAAGCATTTGGTCAGCAAATGTCTTTGAAGAGAAATTGAGACACATGATTGCAAGAATAAAAAGGGGTGGATCACAATATATGCCAGGAAAAAAAAGAAAAGAAAATGAGCAAGTAAGAAACTTTCCCTTCTAATTGCAAGGTCTTATAGCTTGGAACTGGTTATGAATGAGTATCAGTTAGAACTGGGGATGGGTGGGCTAGGATGGGGAAATCAGTGATCACCTTTACAGAGTGAATATTTAATTTTTTAATGCATTTGTAACTTATTCCTTCAATGCAGCATGAAGGATGCACAGAATACAGTAACAGGAAACTTGGAAATGGCAAAGATGCTTAATGACTTCTTTGTTTTGGTCTTCACCGAGAAGTCTGAAGGAATGCCTAACATAGTGAATGCTAGTGGGAAGGGGGGAGGTTTAGAAGATAAAATAAAAAAAGAACAAGTTAAAAATCACCTAGAAAAGTTAGATGCCTGCAAGTCACCAGGGCCTGATGAAATGCATCCTAGAATACTCAAGGAGCTGATAGAGGAGGTATCTGAAACTCTAGCTATCATCTTTGGAAAATCATGGGAGACAGGAAAGATTCCAGAAGACTGGAAAAGGGCAAATATAGTACCCATTTATAAAAAGGGAAATAAGAACAACCCAGGAAACTACAGACCAGTTAGTTTAACTTCTGTGCCAGGGAAGATAATGGAGCAAGTAATTAAGGAAATCATCTGTAAATACTTGGAAAGTGGCAAGGTGATAGGGAACAGCCAGCATGGATTTGAAAAGAATAAATCATGTCAAACCAATCTGATAGCTTTCTTTGATAGGATAACAAGTCTTGTGGATAAGGGAGAAGCGGTGGATGTGGTATACCTAGACTTTAGCAAGGCGTTTGATATGGTCTTGCATGATATTCTTATCAATAAACTAGGCAAATACAACTTAGATGGGGCTACTATAAGGTGGGTGCATAACTGGCTGGATAACCGTACTCAGAAAGTAGTTATTAATGGTTCACAATCCTGCTGGAAAGGCATAACAAGTGGGGTTCCACAGGGGTCTGTTTTGGGACCGTCTCTGTTCAATATCTTTATCAACGATTTAGATATTGGCATAGAAAGTACGCTTATTAAGTTTGCAGAGGATACCAAGCTGGGAGGGGTTGCGACTGCTCTGGAGGATAGGGTCATAATTCAAAATGACCTGGACAAATTGGAGAAATGGTCTAAGGTAAAAAAGGATGAAGTTTAATAAAGACAAATGCAAAGTGCTCCACTTAGGAAGGAACAATCAGTTTCACACAAAGAATGGGAAGCGACTGTCTAGGAAGGAGTACGGCAGAAAGGGATCTAGGGGTTATAGTGGACCACAAGCTGAATATGAGTCAGCAGTGTGATGCTGTTGCAAAAAAAGCAAACATGATTCTGGGATGCATTAACAGGTGTGTTGTGAGCAAGACACGAGAAGTCATTCTTCCGCTCTACTCTATGCTGGTTAGGCCTCAGTTGGAGTATTGTGTCCAGTTCTGAACACCGCATTTCAAGAAAGATGTGGAGAAATTGGAGAGGGTCCAGAAAAGAGCAACAAGAATGATTAAAGGTCTAGAGAACATGACCTATGAAGGAAGGCTGAAAGAATTGGGTTTGTTTAGTTTAGAAAAGAGAAGACTGAGGGGGGGGACATGATAGCCGTTTTCAGGTATCTAAAAGGGTGTCACAAGGAGGAGGGAGAAAACTTGTTCATCTTGGCCTCTGGGGATAGAACAAGAAGCAATGGGCTTAAACTGCAGCAAGGGAGGTTTAGGTTGGACATTAGGAAAAAATTCCTAACTGTCAGGGTAGTTAAATACTGGAATAAATTGCCCAGGGAGGTTGTGGAATCCCCATCTCTGGGGATATTTAAGAGTAGGTTAGATAAATGTCTATCAGGGATGGTCTAGACAGTATTTGGTCCTGCCATGAGGGCAGGGGACTGGACTCGATGATCTCTCGAGGTCCCTTCCAGTCCTAGTATTCTATGATTCTATGATCTGTAGAGAGGGCAAGGGCCAGGCCAGTAGGGCTTAGTGGAGCCCTGGGGTTCTTACATTGGCATTGGAACAGCAGATCTCTCAAGGCCCAGCTCCTTTGGCCCAAAATGCTGCTTCTGGAGAGATCACTGAGCCTGGGGGAGTTACGGTCCTTTTCCCATCGAGGAACTCTAAAATGCAGCTGCCAACATGTTTGGCAGAGGGGATTCTTCACAGCCCTTCTTCCCTCTATACCTGAGGTATAACATGAGAAATATAGGCAGGGTGAATTTTGAGCACCTTTCTCTGGTTCACATATGGGGAAGCGTGGTAGCAACGGGGGCATTACCTGCTTTCTACAGATTTAGATCACCAGTAACCTTGTGTTCAAAGTTCTCCAGAAGAAACCCTGCATTTTTCGGTCATGGCACATCTGAAGTTACCAATTTTGACACCATGCTGATGAAGGGTTCTTGTCCGTAATTTCTTGTCCTCTAAAGCACCAGATTGGCTGAAAATGATTGGCATGTGTAAGGGAGTATGTTAAGGGCAAGAGTGTGTAGACTGAGGAACTTAGAAGTCATACACAAGACAAAAATTGCAAATAGCCAATTTGGGTGAGTTTTTTTAAGTATTTATGGACAACAAAATGTACTAAAGGACTAAAAATTCATAACCTATGGGGCGTTTTAAACCTCAGTATTTTCCACAATCGTCATTCTAACAGATAATGAGCAATCAATGACTATGTCTGTCTTTAGATAGTAAGTATGTGTCAGGGTATCTCCCCACCTCCCTAATTTGTTTTTCTTAGCAATACTTGCCTCTCACCATAGGCTGGACCAAGTTACCATTTATCCTTTAGAGAAGTGTTTGCACGCCAACCTACCAGCATGAAATGATACATTTCATATATCAGATGCATTTTTCTATGTAAATGCCTACTATTTTCCTTGACAACCAGCATATTTTCCTCAGCAACAGCACTGAAAAAAGTAAAACACAAGCCTGTTTACCGGAATCCCCTTGTATACGACATTTATGTCTCAAATATTTCTAAGTGACAGGTTTTTGGGATTGGTATGAATTGATTTAATCATTGATATAAATAAAATTGTATTTTCATAGTCAAATCCACAGTTCGCTTTGAATTATGTGTATTGCTGGTGGCACCGGTGTGTTTACTCCTGGAGGAGAATACATTTTTACTTCCCAGTTTGACAATCCTGGCATCCTACCCATCAAAGTCAGTCTTGTCAAACGCATTGTCATTGTAAGTGATGGGATCAGCGGCTTTTTTGTCAATGTTCTTGCACTTCTGACTGACACAAATCTGGGTAGGAAACCCAGCCGCAAGACAGGAACCCCCTCGGTCTGATGTGCAGCTTGCAACGTATTATTTGATCAACATAGCCAGCGAGTGTCAAATGTCAGTGGCACGATGAACTTTGCCTCGTTGCCGGTTAAACAAACTGATGTTGGTGGCTGGAGATCGCATATTCCTGAACGGTCATCCAAAGTACTCTTGGGGTATGTCTAGACTACATGGCTCCATCGATGGAGCCATGTAGATGAGTTTACTAGACATAGGAAAATGAAGCGGCGATTTAAATAATTGCCGCTTCATTTACATCAAAATGGCCGCCGCGCTGTGCCGATCAGCTGTTTGGCGGCACAGCGGGGCAGTCTGGGCGCGCGCGATCGACAGGAAGCCTTTGTCGACCGCTCGGTATGCCTCATGAAATGAGGTTTGCGAGCAGTCGACAAAGGCTTCCCTTGTCGACCGGCTGCGTCAGACTGCCCGCTGTGCCGCCAAACAGCTGATCGGCTGGCAGCGCTATTTTGATGTAAATGGCGGCAATTATTTAAATCGCGCTTCATTTTCCTATGTCTAGTAAACTCATCTACATGGCTCCATCGATGGAGCCATGTAGTCTAGACATACCGTTGGGGAATAGTGCAACATTGTGTGGAATCCTAGTTAACCGCACAGCTGGAGATGGTGTATTTACTGTTGCTGATCAATGGGCTGGTAGATCAGTCTATGGTTGAGGATGAATTTGTTACTGGTCACTGAGTTGTGTGCATATCTGTTGCTGCTTCTCATTGGTAAGGAAATCTATTAATAAGCATACTTGTTGGCAGTGTGTCCACACAGGCCATCTCACTAATGGTCTTGTGACATGGTGTATGACAGGTAAGCCAAGGGGAGTCACCTATCAGAGGAAATTTCACTGTCAAAACATGCATGTTTTCCAAAATGTCATTAAGAGTGTCTACACTGCACTGTAGCTCTAAATAAGATATCCAATTTGAGCTATGCAAATTGCATATCTTATTTCTATCTTATTTCAAAATAGCTTATTTCATATGAAATAGCGCTGCAGTGTAGATGTACTCTTATTGTAGATATAATGTATGAATCTTGCTCCTATGTACAATTTTATATTTTACCATTCAAGATTTACTACAAGTATAAAGGTTAGAAAAATGCTGCAATGTTTAAATTTCCATTTGCCTCCGCCATGATTGCACCTGAATGGTCATGGAAACCTCTGCCTTTACACTGAATCATTTACTTTAATTTCATGTATCAAGACCTTCAGGCTTTTTACAAGCTCAATGAAAATCTGGATAAGCTTTTTTTTTTTTTTTTTTTTTGTTCATTGGCAGTACCACCTGGTGTACAGTGAAACTTGAGTGGATGGTAGTGACACAGAAAAATATAATATTTAGGCTTTGCTGTACATCTGCTCAGTGTGGCTAGGCTTATTCTTATCTGCTGGCATTGCCAAAAATCTTGTGTAGTCTCTCTAACACATTTCAAAGTACGGGACTTCAGTTGACACCATGTTATCCTTAAATTTGATTGACAATGCTCTGGTCCTCTTTCAACTCTGTAGCTCTTTTTTAATGGTCTTGTGTATACGGCTCCTGCTTGGACTAGCTGATCTTTCTTGTGTTTATGGACTATGGTGATATACTGCACCCTTTCCTTGCATATTCTGCACATGGCAGGAAAGATTAATCTAGGCGCAGGAACACTGAGGTCAGATTTTGACTGAAGTCTCTTTCTTGCAGGGGGTAAAGGTGTGGAAGTGGTAGATTGTACATGATTTTGTTTCCTCTGTGATATTAAGGGCTGAGCAAAGTGTCTTCTTGCCCTTGATGTACTGTAAGGCTAGAAAATGCCTACAGCAGGTGGCATGGAACCAGGAGTCACTGGGGATGTCATCAAATTCTTTTGATGGGTGCCATTGACATGACTCAGCACTGTTTCATTGATCACCATGCAAGTCCAACCATGCCTAAGCACATTCACAGTATTTATCCAACCTGACATGTAAATGGTTGAATGGACTCCTTATTGACAGAAGTTAAAGGCATATGACAATGCAAAGCTGAATCTTAGATAGTTCACAAGGGATTTCCTGGTCATCACCATCTCCTTGTGCATGACCGTATTGGTTTTTGCAGGGATACACATGCTAACTCACCAAATCCAAAGCCTCCTAGCTTTACGATCGTCTCTTTTTACGTGGTGCAAGTGACTGAGACTGATCAGCTATCCAATACTTATGCACTGGATGCTGAAAAGTTTCTATTTAAAAAAAAGTCTCGGAGAAAACGATGAAGTCACTTCCTGAAGATGTACGAGGTGGACAATGTTCATTGCAATGTTTGTTCTAAATATTCATAAAAGCATACATACCGCATACATATTAAGTGTTGTTGCTACAAAAATGTGGTGGTGCTAGGTACAAGCACTCTTTATGATGTTCCTGCCCTGCCATCTTCTGATTTCATATTCCATTTCTGATCATTTGAGACATCAGAACTTCCCTATGAAATGTAAATTGTGCTATTTTTCTGCAATGCTGCCACTGAGGAAAAGATGCTGTTTTCCATGAAAACACATGCTTTTATGAATATTTAGAACAAAATTAATTTAAAGTATCATGCATTTTATTCATCCAAATACTTTGCCTGGAGTTAAAAAGGAGCACATTAATAGTTATACTGAACCGTAAGCATTGCTGATGACAGATAAATAAGGAGATGGAGTAATATTTTGCCTGAATAATTGTACCTAAATAGAGATATGGCTGATTGTCATTCATTGTCTGTTTGCATGATCAATGAGGAAAGATTTTGGTGTATTATACATAGTCAACAAACCACACTTCTGGGCTTTATAAACAATGTCATGCCTAATTCAAAACAAAATACATTTATGAGCATTTTAAACATTTTCACCTGTGTACCAAGCACAGTGTTTCCACTGATTATTTCAGTACATTTTCTGAATATCTTGAAATCATTTTGAACCATCTGGGACTCAGGTAAATTACAGTGGAAATTATAGCTCAAGATCAAAATTGGTTGCTACTTTGGATGTGCTGTGACAGAAACCTGAAGAACTTTTAACACAAGATCTCTCAGGTTATTGCCTACATAACATTGCCCAGAATACACAGTGTACTTCTTGCTGGAATGGAACAACACAATAATGGACCTAATTGTCCTTGGCTCACCTGAAACTCCAGTTATGTCATTTTTGTCAGTGGGGTCTGGACAGGCAAAAGGGAATGCAGATTTTTAAGATCCTTCAGGGACTCTGATACGATTCTCTCTCCTGGCTGCTGGGGTAAAGGGGTATTACTAGCAGAGAGCAGGTCTGGCAGGGATGCTGTACTCCCATCCTTGTCTGCAGTACAGCTAGTAAAAAATCAAGCAGCCGTTGGTTTCTGCTATCTCTATGAAGATCAGTTGCACTCTAGAATTTGGTCCTTTGTGTTTATCATCCTGATAAAATCAGTAGGAATGTTCAATGTACTAGCTTGTGTTGGGGGAAAACACAGTATTGGCTCCCAGAGCAGAACTCCTCTGCAGCGAATTGATAGCCACGAGAAGTGCCACTTTGATGGGTGAATTATAGCAGGAAACCAGAGCAAAAGGCTTGTGGCCAAAGCCGGGATAATTAAATTGATCTTCTAGTTGGTGATTGCTTTCATTTAGGAGGTTTTAATAATTTTGACAGCTTGGGAAACCTTTTGATATGAAGATTAGCCAAAAAGTGGAGCTAATGCTGGAATTTGGCATATTGCCCAGGGCTGACACTTGGACATAACTGGGAATAGAGGGAAGTCAGCACCTTCTATACTGGGCTCTGAGAAACACAGATCTGAGCCCTAATGTTTGGGCTGTCCTGAAAAAACCAAAGAAGCTGTGGCTAATGGAGGGGCAGGATTTCTTTGTTCCCTACAACGCTGCTCCCACAGAATTTCCAAAGGGCTAATCTTGGATACATCACTTCAGCTCATTGTTAATGGCCTTCTGTAACTCTGACTTGGCATCTCTCCATTCCTCCTGGTGCTTCTTCCACGCCTGTCAGACATTACTGACTCCACGTTCTTTCAGAGGACTCTTGTAGAGGGTTTGCAGACGATGGGCCAGATTCACTGTGCTGGAGCAGTGAGGGTGCGGGTGAGGCTCAGGGGAGATACAGACATTGTAGTTCTGCAGTCTTGCCTCAAGATTCCTGTTGTAGTGGCAGCAGCTTTGACTTCTGCGAGAACTTCAGTGGAACTCTGTCAGCAGCTGCCAAAGGGGAGAAGCAATCAACGTCAAGCCATTCACACCCCAGTAAGTACTTTGCAACAGCACCTGTCTGTACATGTGACTGAACAACCCCTCTGATTTCAACCTCGTCACCAGGCAAAATCCATTGTGATTTGGGTGCCTGCCTCATTGCAATGTCCTTTGGCCAGCAGGAGGAGGCTTTCCTGCCGCCTTGTTGCAATGAGATGCTTTACGAGGAGGTCTCGCATGTGGGCTGGTTATTAAAAAAATCCTCACGTTGTACTCGAGATGGGGAGGCTAGGGCAGCGGGGAGGAGGTTGTTACAGTTTGAGATGAAGGAGACAGCTTGGAAACCACTAATGCAAATGGCTGTATGGACAGTGAAGGATCTTTGCCTACGAATACGTATTTGATGCCTGTGTTCCATGCAATGTCTGATGGAGTGTATAGCTGAATGTCTTGGCTACACAGTCACAGCAGTGAGATGGGATTGCAGTGGAGAACCAGGCAGGGAGATTGGCCCAGCTCTGCTACTGCCCCTGCTCCTGCTTGAGTTTATTATTTAATGTTCTGCTTTACAGAGCCCGGCAGCTCATGTGCTTGAGTGCAGCTCTGGGGGAGTCCACATTGCTTTGAATTGGCTTGAGATCTCAGTCTGGAATTGACTGCGACTGCTGTCTCTGCTTTAGTGGCCCCTTCTGTGTTTGCAAATGAGGGTGTACTTTATCTAAACTTGGCCTGCTTTGTATCTCGCGGTTGCTGTGCAATGCTGATCTCTGTGTAAAAATACCGGGCCTGGGAAATTGCCCAAAATGAAACTGCAAAACTCTATGACAAAAATCTCAGCAGGTCTGGACAACTATAAACCTCAGTCTGATGGAGAGCTCTGTAGCCATTGCCAAGAGACTGTGGGGCCAATTGCTCTGCATCGGGATTGGAGAGAGATGGGGTCTATGCCTGGCTCTGCTGATGGCCTTAGGGAGTCACCTTCTCCTTTGATTCTGTCTCTTCAGACTGTTAGCTCTGCAGGGCCAGGCCAGTCTCTCATTACATTGATGCAGGGCCCTGCAAAGTGGGGTCCTGATGTCAGCTTGCGCTGTTAAGCAGTGCTGTGATGTAAATAAATAAATAATACATAATAATAATAATTAATAGAGCTGGGGTCTCCATTCACAACACCAGTTGTGACAGATATGATAATTTCCTGCAATACCCTAAATAAAGCTTAATTTAATATTTGTATGTATCTTTGGACTCTAGTGTATTAAATGCAAAGTGTATGTATTATTGTGGGCCTGGACAATCAAAGAATGACACTGGGCAATGTGGCAGAGAGAGCTTCAAGGACAATACGTGAAGTAGATTTTTGGGGCAATACGAAGGCAGAGGTGAATGGAAATTTGCACACCACAGCCCTCTCACCTATGGTTTTGCAATAATCTAGTTCTTTGAAGCTGTGCCCGCAGGACAATTGCCTGCTGTTTATCTCTCCCCCAGGTTCTAAGATCAGAGGTCCCCATGGAATAAAGTATCTTTTAGATTTTAGAGTGCTTGTTCTGATCAAGAGCTGGTATGGATTTGTGGCTAGGGGAAAACTCCTTGGTGGAGTTTGAAGGACTTGTCACCTACCAGAGCTCTTGTTGGTGTCCGGAATGATCTCTGGTAAGCTCATTATCTTGTGTGTCTAGGTCCTTGTTTTAATATGGTTTCTCTACGATGTTTTACCTTAAGAATAAATGTGCTTGCTTAATTTAATGGGGTCGGCACCCATCTCTCATGAGAGCTTCCCTTCTCTGGATGATATGCCTGCAATCAATCTTTCCATGGGGTGGCATGCACCTCATGCAGGCAGCCAATAATCATTTATTACTCTGCTTCTCAGTAAAGCAGCTTCAGCAACAAACTTATAGAGACAACCAGAGTCCAGTCAGTTTTCCACACACCCTTCAGTCTGTCCTTTAACTTAACCTATCCCAGTCAGTGACATGGCAGCTTGCAGCTGTTTTTGTTCTATTTGCCTAAACAAGGACAATTTATTCCTATTCAGCTCATGGGGGTTAAGGGAACAAGGTGGCTGCTGAAGTAGGAAGAGACCCTGAGACATAAGCCCTGATCTCAAAGGCCTGATCTGAGGCCTGAACTAAAGTAGTAATCAAGTCGTACTAACATACAGCAAAAATCAGCAAGAACCTGGCTGTGAGATCACAGAATGTGGTGAGAACAGGGCTGGTATGGCAAACACACACACATTCCTACGAGAGGCTTGGCACGGGACTCTGGCAAACACATTCTGGCAGGATGGGACCAACACCCTCCATACCAAGTATGGTACAAACACCTCCCCCAAAGACAAGGAGAATAGCCTGGCCCCTCCTAATGCTAAGGCCAGCATGGCAGTGTGATGGATAGGGATGTTTTGATTGAACTAACCCATTCAAGCTAATGGATAGCCACTTGCATCAGGGGGCAATAATAACTCTGTCGGAGAGGCAGTACTAACTTGTTGTATCAGGATATAAAATGAAGTCTGAGAGGGAGTGTCTTTGGCTGACCTGGGGATGATGGGAAGTCCCTACATCCACTGGGATAGTCTGTTGCTATGCACATGCATGTGTTCATGTAGCTGGAACCACTGAGCCAGGGGCACTAGGACCGTGCCTCATTGACCTGACCAAGTGCCTTTGCTCGGAACCGAGTCTGTGGTCACTGGGCAGCTCGCTGGAGCTCAGCTGCCTGTGTAGAGCGTGCACATGCACACACACACAGCAAAGAGTGAACAACAGCTGCGAGTTCTGAGAAATGCAGCTCTCTTGTAAGCAGCCCTCCGTCTGTGGAGGCCAGGCCAAGGAGGAGAGGCTGACGACCAGGGGCAGCATGGTGCGTGTGGGGTCTCAGGAATGAGGTCTTGTAGCTGTGCTTGCTCAGTCTCGGGGCAGTCGACGGGCATATCTTAGCCACACCAGGGCCACCCGACTGACCACTCCACCGATTCTTAAGGAAGTCAGCAAGCCTGCTCTTAGGCCCAATAGCAACACCTGGTCCCTAGTGGCTCAGTGCTTCTGTCTGCAGCTGTGATTGCTCCTTGCCAGGCGCACCGGCCCTGCCCTAGCCTTGTTCACAGCACCCTTCCAGTCCTGCTTCTGCCCTGTCCCAGTTTGCTCCAGTGTTGCCACCCCCTTCTAGCTCTGATCCTTGACTTTGGCTCCTGACTCCTGGTCTGACCTCTAGGTCTTGACTGCCCACCTCCTGGTTGGTGACAAGGGGTGCACATGGGGTAAGATATTCAAAAGTATTCATGCACCTGAAGAGGCAGGTAAATGCCTGTGGGATTTTCAAAACACCTGAGCAGATTCATTGCCTAACTCCCATTGGAAGGCCCTAACTCCTGACCATAGCCCCTCCAAGTTCCACAGAGAACATTCAAACCATTTCAATGCAGCTTAATGCTGTCTTAGCTTCTCCATCAGACTCTGAGCTGTGGGCTCTCCAACCTCCATTCTTCATGGGGGAATTTTCTTTTAATATATTATTTTAATCTTAACCGCATCCCTTTAGGGTTCTCTTCCGACTTCATTTATGCAGCCCATGAGACGATGCATCTATCCACTGATAACAGCTTAACAAGAAATAAAGAGCTTTTTGAATGCCAAATTAAATCATTAATTAAATATTTTGGAGAGCAGCTCCATTATGTCCTGCTTGTCACTGGTCCTGGGAGTTGCTACACTTTAAAACTGATAAATAAGGCACCCTTCTCTTCCTTAACCATTCCCCACAGAAAGTGGTTTGTAAAATTGCTCAAGCACAAATATTTATCACAGATACAATAAGATTTTATGTGCCTTGTAACTGCAATAGTGCATGTTTTATGCTCCTTTAGTCTTTGGTTTAGAGTACATACAATTTCTCCAGTTCCTTTGGTATAGATAATTTCACAATCAGTGGCGATCTGTAAACAATATTTTGTTATAACCCCATGAATACTAAGTCCCATTATGTCCCCTGCAGTTTCAATGAAGCATTATTCTTCCTGAATGCACATTGTTCATGTTCTCAAAGGCCTGGTACAGAAGGTGTAATTACCCTGATTTTATTGGATATGTCAGGTTTACGTATTTTTCGGTCCATTAGAGGTTAGCCACCATTAGGCAAGTGTACACACTTAAAAATTAAGTACCTCAATAGCTCATGCAAAAGTCAACTTTCTATAGACTCTCTGGCTTGTAGAATGGAACAGGCTGCTCCTCTGTGTTGATACAGTGCCTGTGGGCTCAAGCAAGGCATCTGAAAAGGGGCCCTTCATTTGCAGCATCCACATCGGTAACTACAAGTAATGAAAACTGTACATATTTCAGTGCTGTGCTTTCTGCTGTTTGAGGAGCCAGGGTTCGCACTCGGCAGACACCTGTAGCGTTGGGGAGAAGGGCAGACGTTTGGTCCATCAGTACCAGCATGAGATTAGGAGTCAGGATTTATGTGTTCTCCTCCTAGTGATGTCTGCTGCTCTGGAGGATGAAAAGTGGCCATATAATCAGTGGAGGCTTTTTCCTGTGTGGGAAAAACCTCTGCTGGAGAAGAGCAGCTAAGGAAGCTCCTATGGCATGTGTTGCCAGAGATGCTTGTGGCCATCGGTAACTGGAGAAGAACCTTCCACGGCCTGTCAGTCCAGAGGATGTAGGGCTGAGCTATGCTGTCAGGTCCTAGCCAATCCCCCTAATGCTTGTCTTCCCTTGATTTACTTTTGTAAAGCCCTCTTTCTATGCAGTTGCCTCTGGCTTTCCTTTCACCTACAGATGCTATAGGCTGGGACTTCTAAACAGGGCTGTATGAGGCACGTACACACACCCCTATAGTGGCATGGACTTGTGCAGTCACTTGAAGAAGGGGCAGTTTTCAGGAATACTCAGTGTTTGCTCTCTCTTCCCATTGAAGAGAAAAGCAAAACTCCCACTCACTTCATTAAATCCAGCATTTCACCCACAAGTGCAAGTGGGGCTGAGTGGCATATAGGCCTTGTTCAGTCCCACTTCATGGGGCGACTCCCCTGTAGAGCGTATATGCCCAGATACCCAGCACGACTGCCAATCAGGGCCAGTGTGAGAAGAGCCAGTCCAGCGCCTCTCTCGCTTTTCTGCGCCCTCCAGGCATTTTTCAATTCATTCCCATGCCCTTTTCAGCAACCTTGAAGTCCACTTTTGCCTCTAATGACTTTGGGAGGAACTTGATTAGATTTTTCTCCTTCACATCAACATGTTCTGATGCCCTTAACTCAATTAGTCAGTTGCAATCCTGTCCCATGCGGGTGAATGGGGCATTAGAGTTGCACATAACAGTTACAGGACAGGTTATCCTGTAACTACCCGCTACAGAGCTTCTTGCCCTTTCTTTTGTAGCATCTGGTCCTGGCCACTGATAGAGAGAAAATACTGGACTGGATGGAGGACCAATTTGGTCCAGTCTAGAAATTGCTTTATCATGTGTCGAAATGATTTTGCTTTACAATTGGGAAATGCCTTAAAACCTCATATTCTGGAGCCTTCACCTGTTTAGATGAATAGTATCACATGTCAGACTTCACAGCTTAGTAGGGTTTCATAGCACACCTTGTACTCCAAGAGAAGTCCCAGTGTTTCAATTTAAGGAGGTTGTGGTTTTCATAGGAAATATTCCACAATTCATTCATCTTTCCTAAGTCACACAGGTTTAGGTGTTAATGATTGAATACATAACAGAGCTGTGCATTTTAAGGAGTTAGGTTTTTTTTTAAATCCTTCCTGAAAATTGCAACATTTACCTCTTGTTTCCTCTAAGAATTGCTTCGAGCATATGTGTTCAGTTGGCTTGTCCCATAGAACAATAGCAGCCTATCTTTTATTAGCTTCTCATGCCTCGTGCAAATGCTTTGTACTGATTCAGATCAGCTTTATTCTTGTGGAGTATATCCACCATTAAATGGGTGTGACATTCCCTAGGGGAACAATCCGGATTGTTGGACAGCTGTGTCTCCCCTGTTCTCCAACCTGTGATGCCTTTTACACTGCCCTGCTTGCCACTTCTCCAGCATGTAAAGTACCCTCAACTACACTGCAGAAAATGCATCAGTCAGCCAGCCTTCCACCCTCGAACTGCATGGCAGAGCGACATCAACCAATTCCCAGCCCCAGACATTCTTCCAGAAATGTGCATCTTGTGTGCTCTCCTGGGCAATACAAGCTCTAGAAAGTCTGCCATTTTATTAATACCAAATGATATGCACAGGTCTTGTTATTTCAAATGGAAGCTCCCCAAAATGTCAGCCCAAGTACACCGGCTTAGAGAAAACACGTTGATTAACGGCACAGAGATAGATTGTAAGTGGTTACAAGTAATGAGGCATAAAAGCCAGAATTGATTATAAAGAAATAAAAGGTAAAAAACGCAACTGCTTCCTAACTTAACAAGCTTTAGGGAATTCAAAGCAAGGAATCTCAACAGGGCCGTTGATGAGGGGGTGGGTGGGAAAGCAGGCAAAATGGGCAGCAGCCCAGTGATTTGAAAGTGCGCAGGGCTCCTGGTCACAGCCACTACCTCAGCAGCAGCCACACATCCAAGTCCATTAAATTGCCACCGGAGTCCCAGGCGGTGTGCGCCTGGTGGTGCTGAAGCGGGAGGCTAGCCTCGCCCTACCACTTCCCGTTGAGACCACGTCCCTTCTGGGGCTCTGGAGTTAGTCCCTCCCCTCGGGGCCCGGCAGAATCTGTCCTCAGCTCTGGATCTCTCTCACCACATGTTCTGTCAGGCCTACTGACTGACCCTTCCTGTCAGGATCACTTCCCAGTCCAAAGAGGCTTCCTTTGTCTTTCAAGTGAGTAGAGATATGTCCTCTGTTCTCACAGTTTATAGGTGTTTTCCTCCTTGAAAATCATCCCCAGCGGAAGTTCAGGAAACAGAAGATCTGTCTGCACAGGAATTTCCAACTGTTCCATTGATATGATGTACATTTCTTGCTCACACACATCTTCCTCTCACAGAATGGCCGCGTAGCCCTGGGTCTGGTTCTATTCAATGCCTTCATCGATTATTTAGATAATGGCATAGCAATTACACTTATAAAGTCTGCAGAGGATACCAAGCTCAGAGGAGGGGTGGCAAGTGCTTTGGAGGAGAGGGTTACAATTAAAAATAACTGAAAAAATGGTCTGAGGTAAATAGGATGAACTTCAATATGGACAACTGCAAAGTGCTCCACTTAGGAAGGAAAATCCATTTCACACATGCAGAATGGGAAGGGACTGTCCAGTAAGGAGTACTGTGGAAAGGGATCCAGGGATCATAGGGGACCACAAGCTAAATATGAATCAGCAGTTTAACACTGCTGCAAAAAGAGCAAACATCATCCTGGGATATATTAGCAGGAGTGTTGTAAGCAAGATACAAGAAGTCATTCTTCTGCTCTATTCTGCACTGATTAGGCTGCAGTTGGAGTATTGTGTACAGTTCTGGCTACCACATTTCAGGAAAAATGTGGAGAAATCGCAGAAGGTCCAGAAAAGAGCAACAAAATAATACAAGGTTGAGAAAACATGGTCTATGAAGGAAGATTTTAAAAATGGGTTTGTGTAGTCTGAAGAAGAAGAATTGAGAGGGACATAACAGTTTTCAAATGCATAAAAGGAGGGAGAGAGAATAATTGTTTTTGTTAACCTCTGAGGATAGGCCAAGAAGCAATGGACTTAAATTGCAACAAGGGTGATTTAGATTGGACATTAAGAAAAACTTCCTAATTATCAGGATGGTTAAGCGCTCCCCCACACAATGCTAGCTCTACAGTAAGATATACATCTTGGAACTATTATTGCAGCATGTTTTACAGGAGTTGTTGCAAATTGTAACGCCCCCGACGCATCACCCCGCGCGTGCCCCGGCTGACGCGGCGTAGCTGGGGGTCACCACCCCACTTTGTAGCAGTCTCGTCCCCTCACAGGGGGGGGAGGAAGGGGGACCCGGGCTCGCCCACTCTCACGGGTCCCAGCCCAGGGCCCTAAGGACTCGGATCAAGGGGGATCCGGTCCGGCTGACGGGGTATTATACCAAAACGCGCCAGCCCGCCAACCACTCCGGGGTTCCGCCCTGGGCTACTTCCTTCCCCCTGCCCCCTGCTCCTGTCCCGTATCTACGGGGCGTGCGCGCTCCCCCTCCGGGGCTTACCGGATAGGGGAGGGTTGCCGTCACTCCTCGGCCCGTGGTCCGGGGGCCTCCCGGATTCTGGCCCCTGGCTGGGCGTGTTGCTCCCTCGCTCCCGCCGCCCGCTGTCTCTCTCGCCGCCGGCCGCCTTTTAAATATGGCGGCGCCCGCCCACTCCCCCGCCCGCAGCTCCAATCCGCGGGCCGGGTGTGCGGCGGGGCCGGGCCGCCCTCCCCGATCGGGTCCAAGCCCCCGCCGCTTCCCGGTCGGCACTGCCCGTGACGTCCTCCCGGGCCGCCGACGGGCGCGTCTGAGCAGCCCGGGCAGGGCCGGGTCGCGCCAGTGCGGCGGGCCCACAGGGCTTCCGGGGGGCGCCCGTCGGTGCCGGGCCAAGGTGCCCCGTCACACAAATCATAGTGTGTTTATCTGGTAAATGTTTTGAAAATTCCAGCAGCCAAACATGCACTGATGAATAGAACTGACTGGACTTTCTGTTCTCTGGGAACTTCTGAAATTTCAAAACAAAACAAACAAAAAAGTTCCCAATTGGAACAAAAAAGCAGAAATTTTGAAACTCCCCAAAGAATGAAAATTCTGAAAAATTTCATTTTGAAACCATTGAATCATTTTTGGTTCAGTAATATTGAAAGATTTTATTTAGACTTTTATATTATGTGACAATATTAATGATGAAGTATTAACTTGAATGTTGTATTAAATTATCATATCAATGTGTCAAGGACATGAATCAAAATGATAATGTCAAAATGAAAGATTTTTTCCTTTATTGAAATTAAACATTTTAATATTATCAAAAGAAAATGAGAACATAAAAACGAATCACTTTGATTTTTTTCATAATTTTTTTTGTCAAAATTGACATCTTTCTGCAAAATGTTTAGCTTTCAATTGAACTGCATTTTCAACAGAAAATTTTTCTGTTGAAAATTTTTCCAGATATCTTTAGCTATCATTTTATATGTAGGTTGCTTCTTTCTGTGATCGCTCTCTCTGAAGCAGAATCTACCCTAACTGCTTTTGGGCACACCTTGCAAAGCTCTGCAATGTTTTTGTTTTGTGACCCAAAACTTTCCCTAACTCCTCTCCATCAGGTTATGTATAAATATATATTTCCCCCAAAGTGAAAACCACTGAAGGGATTTTTAATTTTCTGGCCCTTGCTCCAGCAGTCCTTCTGAATTTCCTAGCAACTGCTCCCTTAAGGTGGTGAAACTCATCTCCCATTGTCCGTGCAGAGAGCAGATTTTGTATTAGGAAAAGGGTCTGTGCTGGCCTATCCTCAGGGGTTTCTTGGGGCAGAGAATTTGCTCCCTGTCATTATGCATAGGCTGCAGACGGACTGCTATTCTAATCCATGTGTGTGTGTAACCCGCATATCTTCTGGGGGTGCTCTCCTGTCCCATCTAGTGGCACTGAGACCACTCACAGAGAGAATAATGAGTCTGCTCTACACCCTTAGCTAACAAGTAGCTGGCTTTTAGCTCATGCGGTAGAAGCTCATGCACTAACTTCAGAGGTCCCAGGTTTGATTCCACCTGTCAGTGTTACAGGTTCTCATCCTCTATGCAGGGTTTTAAAGGCAGGTCTATGCTACAGCCGGAAGGTGGCTTAAGGTCCGCAATTCCAACTACATAAATGACGTAGCTATAATTGACATACCTTAAGCCAAGTTTCAGAGCTGTCCCCACAGTGAGAGGTTGATGGGAGAAACACTCTCACCAACTTCCTTACTCCTTATGACAGCGAGGAGTACCACGGTCAACAGAGGTGCTAGACCCACTAAATCAAACACTGGAAGATGGACCTCTGAAGCATCAATCTCCTTGGTAGTGAAGACATGCCCTATGTGTAATTCCAAGTAACCAAATTCGGCCTGACCCCACTCTGTGCTTTCAACTTCTTACCCGCTCCATGACCCACCTGGGGGACTCTACCCTTCCTTTGCAATCCTTCTCCCTGTGCCCCCAGCCCTCAGAGAGGTAGGGATTAAATAATGCAAAAAGCTTTGTGTCAACCCTTGGTCCTGGGGGGAGTTTCAGCTGTCCTTCAGGTCCATCCTCTCCCCTTCCACAGAACCCCCCCCCATCCAACCTCCTGCGAAAGCCTCTCCAGACTGAATATATGGCAACTGTCCTGCCCTCTCCCTGCTGAGAGGGGTGAGTAGCAAGTGTAGCTTCCAACCAGAAGGTGCCTGAACAGTTCCAGTGACTGCCCACCCCCAGCCCTGTGGAACTATGCAGGGCACCTACTGCTCTGTGCAAAATCTTGGCCTCCTCTGACAAACACGGGATAGCTAGCTTGATATCTACACTATTCTGGCTCCGGAGCATGTCCCATAGAGCACTCTCTGGCACCTCTTTCAGTCACAGAGGGATTTGGATCCAAGGCCTGTTCCTGGGGGGTTGATACAGGTACGCGGGGAGAAAGCTTTTCCACTCTGTGCCCTCCATGGCTCCATTTCAGCAGAGCTGCTGTGAAGTTGCTTCCCTTTACCTTTCTCTTGTCATTAGAAATCAAAACAAACCAGACAAGCCAGATCCCCATGGCTTTGTTGCTCTACAAGAAACAGCATCGCTTTACCTTTGCAGCTGTGTGTGGCCCAGCAGGATACTGTCCATGTGCATCGGCATGAGAATGAAGAGACATCAGCTTGCAAAATGTTGTCTTTAGGTAGAAAAATCCCACCTAAACATGCTGTCGAGCTTTCCATTTTTCTCCGTCTTCACCATGTTTGAGCACACGCACCCACACCCATGCTCCTCCTTGCTTCTCCCATCCTCTGGGGCATCACTGGGAAAAGAACCAAGACTGGGATGTTTTAAAAAGTCTGTTTTCAGCATCACATTTCATCTCATCTGCACCTGAATTTGAAACTGAAGAACACTCTGAGAGAAATTCTGAGGGAAACTCTCGGTTAAAAATCATATGTAGACAATGAATTGAAAAAACCCTTTGCATGCCTTAGGAACAAATTAAATGATTCAGACTGAAAGGGTTTTAAAATCAATATTACTTTAACAGGGTAGCTATTTTTCCCTCTCATTTGGTTGGAACAATGGAAATTGTCGGCTCAGTTTGACTTCCGTGGCTTTCCTTCACAGTCACATATGCAGTATGCTATCCCCAGTGATCAGAGATCACGACTCAGCCCCACTTCCCTGCAGCATAAGGGGGGCTTACAAAGCATGAGTTTTTTTAAAAGGATACATTTTGGTTTCTTTACTCTTGCTTTCTGCTTTTTGAGCCATTAGAGTGCCCTTGAGTCACATTTTCAATCTTTTCTCTCTGACCACGAACATTTATTTATCCTAGATTTTACATATGCATAATATGCAAAAAAAAAAAAAGTCATTAAAAGGACTCTAAGGTGACAGTCCAACATTCAAAAGTTAGAAATGACAGAATTAAGGTGGCCCATACCCCCTTGTGCATGTGCATAACAGCACAGCCTTTAACCACACAATCACGTCATATTTTTGTCAAGTTTGGCAAAGCTGAAAGCCCCTGACAACAATGATATAATGGAATGTCTCAGGCAAACTTAATGCTAGGCACTGCTGTCAGTGCTACCTGTGTTATTTGCAATGGAATGTTAATTTTGGTTCTAAACTACATGGCAGCTTCTCTGGAAATGGATCTTGAGTTGGTTTGTGGAGCTTGTGGCTTGGCTTCCCTTGTCCCTGTCTCCACGTGGAACAGTTCATAGTGCATGTTAACATGTGCGCTGGGATGTTTAACTCCCAGCCCCTGTAACTGTACCTGTGCTAGTTTTGTCTGTGCTAGCTGCCCACTGCAGTGAGTCACGAGGCCAAGGTAGCCTGGGCAGTGCCATTTTTAGTTCATTACCTTTGCTCGAGCTTGTGGTACATATGTGAGAAGTGGAGTCCCAGATCAAATGGACATGTACCCATAGATTCCAAGACCAGAAAGATCTATGATCATCTGGTCTGATCTCCTGTCTCACAGATGCCAGAGAACTGCCCCCAAATAATTCCTGTTTGAACTAGTGTGCTGCCTGATCTTCAGATTGTGTATTAGTTATATAGATTACTTATGAATTCCCAGTTACTTCTTTGTGGGTTGACAGGTTCTTGTCCCACGATCAAGCTCAGTATTTAAATTATTCTGTAGCTGGGAACCCTGAGGATCACAGTTGCAACACTCACACGATAGGACCTCTTGTAGGTTTACAAATATAGTTTATTAATACAAAACAGGAAACCCAGAAATGGCAGCAGTGCTTAATTACTTCTTTATTTTGGTTTTCAACAAGAAGATGGATGGTGACAGGATGCCTAACATAATGAATGCAAGTGGTAATGGGGTAGGTTTAGATGTTAAAATAAAAAAAAGAACAACTTAAAATTACTTAGAAAAGTTAGATGTCTTCAAGTCACCAGTGCCTGATGAAATGCATCCTAGAATACTCAAGGAGCTGATAGAGGAGGTATCTGAGCCTTTAGCTATCATCTTTGAAAAGTCATGGAAGTCGGTAGAGATTCCAGAAGACTGGAAAAGGGCAAATATAGTGCCCATCTATAAAAAGGGAAATAAGAACAACCCAGGAAACTACAGACCAGTCAGTTTAACTTCTGTGCCAGGAAAGATAATGGAGCAAGTAATTAAGGAATTAATCTGCAAACATCTGGGAGAAAATAAGGTGATAGGTAACAGCCAGCATGGATTTGTAAAGAACAAATCATGTCAAACCAATCTGATAGCTTTCTTTGATAGGGTAACAAATCTTGTGGATAAGGGAGAAGCATTGGACTTGGTATACCTAGACTTTACTAAGGCATTTCATACGGTCTTGCATGTTTATATCTCCTGTGGATGTTTTCATTAGCTGTATAAACCTTTTTAAAACCCTGCTGAGTTTTTTCAGTGATATCTTGTGGCAGTGAGTTTTGCAGGCAGAAGGCATGGGAAAATATTTCCTTTTACAGTATTAGGTTTAAATTTATTATTAGTTTCTGTAGCTGTCTTCTTAAGCTTGTATAGAAAAGGTAAATAACAGGGGGAAATGGTGTCTCATTGTAAACATGGAAACTAATTGTCAGTCACGCAGTTACAAGGGTCTGTATCAGATATTTTTGGTTAGTTATGGAGTCACCCTTCCTCAGGAATTAATCTTGCCTTCAGCTGGTGGTATTTGGAAGGCGGCTCCTTCTGGAAGTTTCTCTTAGGACAATGAGAATATAGACAAGGTATACAGCATGTTAAGTATCAACCCTTCAAGTATCTAAAAGGGGTGTTACAAGGAAGAGGGGAAAAAATTGTTCTCCTTGGCTTCTCATGATAGGACAAGAAGCAATGGGCTTAAATTGCAGCAAGGGAGGTTCAGGTTGGACATTAGGAAACATTTCCCACCTGTCAGGGTGGTTAAACACTGGAATAAATTACCTAGGGAGGTTGTGGCATCTCCCTCACTGGAGATATTTAAGAGCAGTTTGGATAGACATCTATCAGGGATGGTCTAGATGGTGCTTGGTCCTGTCGTGAGGGCAGGGGACTAGACTTGATGACCTCTCGAGGTCCCTTCCAGTTCTAGTATTCTATGATTCTGTGATCTTATCAATAAACTAGGCAAATACAACTTAGATGGTGCTACTATAAGGTGGGTGCATAACTGGCTGGATAACAGTTCTCAGAGAGTAGTTATTAATGGTTCACAATCCTGCTGAAAGAGCATAACAAGTGGGGTTCTGCAAGGGTCTGTTTTGGGACCAATTCTGTTCAATATCTTCATCAACGATTTAGATATTGGCATAGAGAGTACGCTTATTAAGTTTGCAGATGATACCAACTGCTTTGGAGGGTAGCGTCATAATCCAAAATGATCTGGATGAACTAGAGAAATGGTCTGAGGTAAATAGGATGAAGTTTAATAAGGACAAATGTAAAGTACTCCACTTAGGAAGGAATAGGAGTGCCACAGGTTGACTATGCGCTGCATGAAGAAAAACTTCCTGTTGCTTGTTTTAAACCTGCTACCTATTAATTTCACTTGCTGACCTCTAGTTCTTATGGTATGTGAAGGAATAAATTACTCTTCTTTATTCACTTTCTCCACACTCACCATGATTTTATAGACCTCTATCATATCCCCCTTACTTGTATCTTTTTGAAGCTGAAAAGTCTCAGTTTTATTAATTCCTCCTCATATGGCAGCCGTTCCATGCCCCTAATCATTTTTGTTGCCAACTACTTGCATATGTACCCAGAATGAACACCTTACCGGTGCATTGTGTCCACCCTACCAGTACATTGTGTCCACCCTACCAGTGTATTGTATCCAGAATGGATAAAGAACAAGTCAGCAGCAGGATATCTGTTATTTACCCCTTATTTCTGGAACATGAGTGATGACGTTTTGCTGGAGACCCTTTCGCATTGAACATTTCTGCCATTTTGGTTCGTCTTTGGCTCACCGTACACAAAGACACCACCCATATGGGGAATAAAACCAAGTCATATTTTGAACGCTATTGTTATTTATCTGCATTCCTGTTGTATTTCAGGGCACTCACTGAGATCAGGGGCCTGTTGGGCAGAGTGCTGTACATACCCAGGTCTGATGGGCATGGGTCTTGAGGGTTTTCTCACCTTCCTCTGTAGAAAGGGTGCAGGTCACTTGATAAGAACTGGGTATACCAATTCCCTGCCCCTGTAGGAGCCTCATGCACTGTGCTTTTTGGTCCCTCCTGTTCTCTGCCCCAGGCACACATTGTTTGGCTGCAATGCTTTGGTCTAATTGTGGTTGTCCGCTTTAGTGCTGCGTGGGCTTGGTGGCCTGTAACGTCCAGGAGGTGGCCTGTTATGACTGGGTGAACTGATAGTCCCCTTTGGCCTTAACCTCTCTGACTCTAAGCCAGACAGGCAATGTCTGGGACAATGGAAAAGTGGTTACCCCAACTGTACAGCTGGAGAACCACTGCACAGAGAAATCCAGCACCGGGCCTAAGGGCTGGCCAATGGGAGGCAGAAGCAGGAACTGGATTCAGTGTCTGGATTCTTTGCACGCACAGGAGATGCTGTTCCCTTTGCTGCCATGGGCTTCTGTGCTGGTGAAGTGGCACTCTCCTGCAGGAAAAGCGTTTCCCTGGTGTTTATGGGATGTGGGCTGGGCTCAGGGAAAAGACTGGGTTTCCAGCTGAAATCTGGGGGATTCTAGAAGGCATGTGCAGCAAACCAAGAGGAAGGGTGCCATGTCCTCCAGAGCTATCTGGAAGGGCAGGCAGTGGCTGCAGCTTTCATGGAGGAAATGAATGGAAATAGTGTCAAAACTGTGAAGCTGCCCATTGCTCATTTTTATACTTGGCTGGCAGTGACACCGAGCATGCCACACACTCTTTGTATTTGTCATTTCCATTGGTGCTGGGGGAGCGTCTAGCCATGCCGCTCGCCCTAGCACACCAAAGGCACTCTTCAGTCAGGGAAGCCATTGCTTCCTTCAGAACACTCGACGATAACAATAAGGTGTTTACCAAACACAAAGACATCAGCTTGTTACTGACATTTTCCCCTGGAAAGCAGGTTTTTTTTTTTTTTTTAACAATTGTGAAATTTCCATTTAACAAACTCCCTGAGCTGGCGAGAACTTTGCTGTAACATCAGATATTGCAAGCTCAGATCTCAGGACCTAAATGAATAAATGGCAGTCTTGAATACACACAACCCAGGAGCATTGCTCTCTGGGGAGAATCCAGTGTCCCAGATAATAAATCACAGGACAAGATTAAAAATAAATAAGGGCACTTCTGTACCTTTGCTTTCAGACTTTTTCTCTTATCCTGAGAAGCGTGTGGGGAAGGAACTCTTCTGAGGGAATAATGTGAGCAGGTTTGGCACCAAAAGCTGCTTCAGCAAGGCAGCCCCTCACGTGTTACACCATTTCATTAGGAAATAGGTATGATAAGCCTGCTCCCTTTCTGCAGAGGTGATTCATGGTGGTGTTATCCCCATTTTCCACTGATCCCAGTGTAAAACCAGAGCAATGCAGGGGTGAGGCAAGCCCACCCCTTGCAGGTTGGAGAAGATGGCCTAAAAATGCATGCACAAAAAGTCACGTCGGGCATGTCAGGAATGCAGTCGTCCCAGTCTGATCGCAGCTCGTGTAGCGATACTGGGCTAGCTTTCAGAGAGCTAGCCAAGTCCCGGAGCAGCAGGGGCATTAGCACAGACTAGCCCCATGAATATTAGCCAGGGCTCTGATTAGGCTTTTATGGCCTGCTTTAATAATTGGGTCTACAAATGTATCTTGACTGAGAGCAAGGGATGTAAAATCCCCATTAATCAGCTAACTGGTTAAACGTTAGGTTAAAAGTGGGCAGGATGCTTCCCAGGTAATCGGTTACCAGTTACCCGTTCACATTCCTACTGAGAGCCCCACTGTAAGTGGCGAGTGAAAGTTCATAACACGTCCCCAATAAGCCATAATCATAAATGCTAATGGGAAAAGCTGCAAAAGGGAGGCAGGCTAAATTAGTGCAACCAACAAAGACCTATGGATAATGACTCAGGGGCTGTGCTGAGATCATGTCTCACCACAGGAGAAGTGCGGGGCCAGAAATCAATAAACCAGAACTTGTTGGTCATTAGGCTTACTTGGTGGACAGAATAATGCAGGGAAGGCCATTCCACCCTTCACTTCAAGATAGAACTGAGGAGGAACATCTGCAAGTGGCCAGAAGCCAATGCTGATGTCTGAAAGATGAAGGAAGGGGAAGGAGCGAGTTTCTTTATCATGCCTGCCACTCCCCACTGGCTCCTGGAACCCCGGACCATCTTTGTCCTAATCCTGAGTGATGTCCTGGCCAGACTGCCCCAAAGGGACCCAGATGACATCACCACGTTCACCACTACTGGTTCCGGATAAATCCCAACCACCACCTCAGACATGCAACTTTTCCTTCCCCACTTCAGTTTTTCTCTTTCTGACCCCTTGCCCTTTGGTTCCTGTCTAATGGGAGTTTGGCTTAGCTGACCCAGACTGCATGTGTTGCAACACGGCTGAGAGCCTGTCACCAGAAAGAGGCAGCCAGACGCAATGACCCAAACAGCCTGATGCTGGTATAAGTTTGGCAGGGCTTGCACTGGGCATCCCCTGGGTTTTTCCAGCAATGAGACAGCAAGTGAGAGTCAAACCCAGAGACAGAAGCTGCCTTTTCCATCTGTGCTGTTCTTTTCTCGTCCCTTGTGTGTGTTTCTCTTGGCTTGGATTCTAAAGAACGAGATTGGGCTTGAGCAAAAACAGCAATGACAACTGCTCTGGCCCATCTCAACTAACGTTTTCTTCTTTCCCCAAAATGGACAGCTAGGACTGCCTCAGAGAGTGTGTCAGATGAGGCTTTTTTCCTTCTAAAGACTCTCACAGGCTAAAGGGAAAGGAACCAAGAGATGTCGGTAAAGCAATAGCCATACTCAATACTTACATTTCAAATATCTTAACCGTTTTTCTTTCTTTTTGATTTAGAAGCAGAAAAGTGTAGGAAGAATCCTCTGCACTCACGGCAGGAGTAGACCATTCCCAACAGGTATGTGTCTAATCTGCTCCTAAAAACTTCCTCTGATGGAGATTCCACAACCTCCCTAGGCAATTTATTCCAGTGTTTAACCACCCTGACAGGTAGGAAGTTTTTCCTAATGTCCAGTCTAAACCTCCCTTGCTGCAGTTTAAGCCCATTGCTTCCTTGTCCTATCATCAGAGGTTAACAAGAACAATCCTGTATTCGAAAGCTGGCATGCCTCCCACTCAGTCTTGTCTTCAGACTAAACACACACAATTTGTTCAATCTTCCTTCATAGATCATGTTCTCTAGACCTTTAATCTTTTGTGTTGCTCTTCTTTGGACCCTCTCCAATTTCTCCACATCTTTCCTGAAATGTGGGGCTCAGAACTGGACACAGTACTCCAGCTGAGGCCCAATCAGTGCAGAGTAAAGCAGAAGAAAAACTTCTCATGACTTGCTTACAACACTCCTGCTAAGACATCCCGGCATGGTGGGTGGTGGATTTGTTTTTGTTTGTTTGTAATACAGTTGCAAAAAGTATCATTAATAAAAGGTTAAAAGGGTTTGAAATGGTGTGTTTGCCGTGGCACTTGGCAGGCGGAGGGCTTTGTATACCAATCCTGGAACCTCGTTTAACACTGTTTAATGCCGGACAGTGATCTGGTCATGTTAACATCTTCAGGGGGCCCATATATTCCATCTAAATAACTGCCACAAGCCCATGCTGCCTCAGTCCTTGAGCTAGCTCGATTAAAGCTGGTTACTCACTCTGCAATAATGCCCAATGACTGCAGTCTAGACATACCCAGCTTGGCACATGTACTGCTGTCCTTAACAGCGGAGGAGTCTCATGACTGTGTTTGTATATGAACCTTGTATCTAGAACAAAATGTCTATTGGAAATGAAAGCAAGAGGAGTGAGTTGGACAGCTCTGTTCAGACCACAGGGCTACATAGTTGGAAGAACAGGTCTCTCCCAACTGAATTGGATCCGATGATGGGGAAGCACACCATCTCCTCTCTGATGTGATACAGCACAGTGGCTGCTGGGACACACCAAATTGAAAGTGATATCCAGGAGTGGCACTGTTGTGGAGCTACCAAAAGAGCCAAACAAGAAAGAAGAAAAAAAGCCAAATGGCACAGTGCTATGGAAATCGGCGCCTAGGGTGACCACCCTACTTGGCCGTCCCTAGGACTGGCCCAGAGAATACCCATGAGCAGATGCACGTTGGAGCAGTGACAGTGAGATTCAATATTGATAATTGGTTCTGAAGCCCAGTACATGGGATGTGGGGAGTTTTAAGAAATAGCCACCTTATTTCCCACGCTTCTCACTGGACGAGAGGTCAGATTCCCAAAAGCACCCAGTGCTAGTCGAATTCATATCCCACTGGCCAGTGGACATTTTTCCACTGATTTCAGTGGGGCAGATTTGGACTAATGCTAAGTGTCTTTGAAAACCCAGCTCTACTGTTGTTGCTGGCTCATGCTGTGTGGGGTGAGCTGATTAATGGTTTTGTATGCTGCAGTCTGTGCCCATCCACTCCCCATCCACTCTGGCTTGTATTTAGGTTTTTAATACTGTCATTTGAAATATATCTAGATGTCTGTACTCCACACATGCTTTTGCTTGCTTAGTTTTTTCCCCATAAAGAGATGGAAGGAAATGAATCAAACATATTTAACTGACGTTGATATGGTGCAATAACACATGGCTCATTAACTAACCTTGGCTACATAGTCTATCCACCGTCTCCCAAGGGAGTGGAGGAAGAAACTAAATGTGTATTTTGTTTGTGTAGGAGCTGAAGCGGGAAAGCATGTTATGACAGAGTAGATTGGCATAGATGTGTTGATGATTGTTACGATTGTTGTAGAATATATTCAAGCTGGGAGTGTCAAAGGGACCTCATTTAGACCTCTGACTCCTGGTGAATTCCTAGGGGACCAGATCCTATCTCCCGAAGGGTTTGCCTACAGAAGGAAATTAACCAGAATTACTCTTTGGAGTATTTCATGTTGTATTCATTTAGATGGAGTAGATTGGCCAAAGAGTTACATAAACTAGTCACTGTCCAGTATTAAAGAGTGTTGCTGCAAGGCTCTGGCTTTGCTATACACCCTGGCTAGTAACATGGCAAACACGCCATTACAAATCCTGCCAACCTTTTATTAAAGAAAAAGAAAAGGACAAACAGGTCAAGTATCTGACAAGTAAAGGAGTAAGTAAGGGTTTCATTTGAACAACACCCTACTTCCCTTTTCTGTCAGTGGGAGAGAGCCTTTAGCAGGAAAAACCTCCTTCTTGGACCTCACTTAGATGGTATCCAAAATGGTAATAATTATCCTTTGGGGAAAAGGGAAGAAGTGAGTTGAAATGGGTTGAAACTGCTGCGGGTGTTGCTGTTAAAAGGTTTATCTCAGGTGGTCGGTGGGTTTCATTTGGAGCTTGTAGGGACGATGGTATCAGTTGGCCTTTTGGTTTGGACTTGTACAGTCTGTCTCCCTTTTATACTTTTTCCCCACCAACATTTGTTGCTGTAGGTTATTGTGACTTTCACGCCGTGTACAGCCCACCTCCCCCGAAGGGCCAGATAGGTTGGTTTCTCCCCCGTGATCTAGCCCCGGCTAAAATCCCTCTAGTCTGGGTGCTATGGCCCAAAGCCTAGTCCACCACACCTCGGCTGGCAGGGTAGTGCGGCCCAGCAGCCGAGTCTATGGCGCCCCTGTCTGCAGGGTATGTAAGGCCCAGAGGCCGAGTCTATGGAGCATTAGATTGGCTCCCCCCTCTGGGGAGCAAGCGAGGTGGGGGGTAGAGGGGCCTGGGCCCTCCCTCTCCACTGGGCCCCAGCCCAGGGCCCTGTCAGAGGTAGGTGGTTCCCACCACTGGTTCAGTGGAGAATTCTCCCCAAAGCAATCTGAGTCCGCCAGGAGGCCTGCTGCACCCTGCCCTGGACTGCTTCTTACCTCAGTCCCCTGGCAAGTGTAGTTCCCCCACCTGTGCTAGTGGATGCTGCTGTGTCGGCAGTGGTGGCTGCAGCTGTGGCCTGTGGCGGCTGCGGCTGTGACTGTGACTGTGACTGTGACTGCGGCTGGCACGGCAACTGTGCCAGTGGGGGCGGTTGCTCCTGTGTTCTGGCAGGAGCTCCTTCCCCTCCAGTGGCCAGCCCCAACTGAGCTGCTCCTCTGACCTTTATACTAGGTCTGCAGTCGGCGCATGCCCAGCAGGGCCGTGGGGGTAGGGCCTGCTCAGCCCAGCAGGCATGGTTAACCCCTCGCTGGCCAGTGCAGGGTTGGCATGCCCCCGTCACAGTGACACTTTATGAACTTTCACTTGCTTTCTACAGTTAAGCTCACAATTAGAGCAAATTTGTAGGCCCACCCAGTCACCCCCAAAATCCCCATGTAGACACTAGATTTCAGAACAGAAATCAATTTATCCCAGATTAATTCATGCTCTTGCAAAGCAGAGTAGTTATTCTGGAGCAAAATCACTTTTGCTCTGGAAGAGAGTGTTCACCCTGGGAGCTATTCTGAAATAGCTATTGCAGAACAGTTTATTCGGCTATTGCAATTCTAGCCAGTTTTCTCATGTAGAGAACTCCTTAGAGGGTGATCCATTGTCACCATCACAACCAGTGGAAGCTGAAATAAACCATAACACTGTTAGTTCCATAACAGTTCCATTTGCAAGACCATGTTGGCAGTTTCCAAGTTTTCCAGGAGGGTCTTACATCCTCTCATCCCAATATATTGTTTTGAGCACATTGTCTTGCTTCAGAGGGGTTGATTAGTTGCTGACTTTTGTGACCTGGGACAGGAACAAAGTTTACATAGAGTATATCTACATTGCAAAGAAAACCCCAGCCTCCGAGCCTGGAGCAATTAACTCCTGTTCATGGTAGCAAACCTAGTGGCACAGACATGCTGAAAGTCCTGTGAGCCTAAGTCACTGAGACCCAGACTCTGAGATGCAGTGCAGCGGGTTTTGTTTTGCAGTGTAGACATTGTGCGTATCTGCTGGTTTGTGGACAGCTGGGACTGACCAGGGTTTTTCAGAGCTGTCTTCTGTGAGTCTGCACGAAGGAATGCCATCGTGGATTTCACTGTGCAAAATGAGCGAGTGAAAACGTGAATGCGTAGTCAAACCAGTGCGCTGGGCTAAGCTGCAGTCTGTACAAGCTGCTGGTTTCCTGTTGGCTAGTTCTGATACTCCTATTCCAGTTTGCCTCTGTGTCTAGCCATCTTTAGACAGTGTTGTGCAGAGACAGAGTAGTTCTAAGTAGACAGAGAGAGCTACAAGGGCACTAATGCAGGGTTTTTGAGATGCCGCTGTACACAGCACCCAAATGCACCCTGACTGCCTTATTGAAGCTGGAACTGACTCATCCATGAGGAACAACTCAGCCTGTAGTCTGAAAGGCAACATGTACTTTACTTAGCCTGCCACAGGCTGGCCACATATCCAACTCTCCGTGCTTGGACCTTACAGCTGTTTATACATATGTAATACGCTAGCTTGTGTGTGAGATCATGCTACTCGCTGGTGACTATCCCTAGGGAACATGTGGACTACTTTGCTCAGCAGACTGTTCTTTTGGGGCATGTCTACACTAGGAAACTATTTCAAAATAACTAAAACCAATTTAATAACTCCCGAAATATTAATATCAAAATAGCATGTCCACACACTGGGGGAGCCTCAAAATTAGTCCGAGGCAGGCTGCATTATTGTGAACGCCCTACCTCGACGTAGAGCCCCCGGAAGCACTGTGGAGTAATTAGTTCAAATTACTCTGGGGAATATCAGAGGGGTAGCCGTGTTAGTCTGAATCTGAATAAACAACGAGAAGTCCTGTGGCACCTTATAGACTAAGAGATTTATTGGAGCATAAACTTCTGTGGGCCAAAGACCCACTTTGCATCTGACGAAGGGGATCTTTGCCCACAAAAGCTTATGCTCCAATAAATCTGTTAGTCTATAAGGTGCCACAAGACTTCTAGTTTTTTCTGGGGAGTAGTTATTTCAAAATAGCAGCAATGGAGCATCCACACAAATTCTATTTTGTAATTATCGTTATTTCCTGAGGAAAGCAGGAGTACCAATTTTGAAATCACCAGCTCCTTATTTTGAAATAACGGCTTGGTAGTGTGGATGCTCCACTTAATGTTTCGAAAGAAGGGGGGTTATTTCAAAATAACTCCGCAGTGTAGACCAGGGCTTGGTGTCAAAGATCTCAGGTTTCATTCTTGTTGACAACCGCAGTGTCGGTATATGTCTGACTTCCGTGATTACCCAGTGAGGGTCATACATGGAATGGCATGAGTTATATGCACCAGCCAGAGCTTGGTTTTTCAAAATAGAATATTACAGCAGAATTACCTGCTTCTGTCTGGGCCACAGATCTCATCAAGTGTCCAGAACAAGGCAAGAAATGTTTTAGCCAAGCCCCAAAATAACTAGGATCCAACAAGACTTGCTTCAATCTTGGTGTACCTAACACAAACTGGTTTTCCATGACTTTGCAGCGCCTTCCCTATAAGTTGATAACATTGAATCAGGTGCCTGAAGCAAAAGAGATGGATTAGGAAGTGCTCACTGCCCAAAATGCAAGTACTTCCGGTTTGCAAGTGGAGGGTACAGGCTCAATTTCATCTCTGCCAGAAGCCCGTTTGTGGGTCCCTTTACCCCTCATCACAGTATATGGAAGTTTAAAGAGGAAGTTGAGCCAGAGACTCTAGCATTTGCTGTGAAAGTTCCTTTGTGTGTCAGCGCTTTAAGGCTATAATTAAGAATTCGACAGTACAACTGCATGGAAGTCACAGTTCCAAAACGTCTACAGCTCAGATTGTGACCTTTTAAAACGCCATTAAGCTATGTAAATACCGTACCAAGAAATGTGCATTGTTAACAATTTGCGAATGTCAACTGCAAGAGAACCTGCTCTTGTCCCTTGTGCCTATTCTACCAGTCATCGGGCATTAACACTTCTTGTTTATTGATTTGCATATGACAGACCTTCCCTGGAATATTTGTTCTGCCCTTTTTGTTCTGTGTTTATTTAAAATTTTTTTGAATTGGTCCTGATTTCAGTCGGACTCCAAACAATGCAAACAGCCCCCTCTGAGACAGCAGGTTAGAAGTAGAATTAAAACATTTTTTACTAAGGCCAGACTTGCTTCCAGAATGGGAGACAAAGAATTGAACAAAAGACAGGTTTTTCCAGTCTCACCTAACAATTCAAAGATTCTGGGCTTAGACAATATGCAGGCTGCTGTACATTGGCAGCATTTTATTTTTGTTTCTTCAAATACTTGCAAATTTGGAATAAAAGGGTCAAATTCAGAAATGATGTGCAGAACTGACCGAATTCTTTGTGGTAGATAAATCATCCAAAAATTGATGTTTTTTTTTCTTTTGTTCATTAACCAATCTTAATCTGTACAAAAGCATTCCTTTATTCCTATACATTTGCCAGGTAATGCATGATCCCAAATGTGTGCTACTAACTATCCTTGCCCCAGAAGAGGCAGAACTGTCTTCAAAGCAATGTATTTATGCACATGAATGATAGACCACTCTGAAAGTCATCCTGTTGTACAGATAGCTCTGTTTAGCCTTAGGTACGTGGAGCCAGGGAGAAAGTCAACTTAAGATACACAACTCCAGCTACGAGAATGGCGTAGCTGAAGTCAATGTACCATAGGTCAAATTTCAGTGGTGTCCCCACTGCAGGAGGTCAACAGGAGAAACTCTTTTGGTGACTTCCTTTACTCCTCGTGACCTGGTGGCATACCAGAGTCAAGGGGGGTGCCCTCTGTGGTCGATTTAGTGGGTCCCTACTAGACCCACTAAATCAAATCCCGGGAGATCAATTGCTGGAGTGTCACTCTCAGGGTAAGTGAAGACAAGCCCTCAGACAAGGGAGTCCTTCTTGTGTCTCCTGTGCCTCTTTGCAGCACATGATATCAAAACACTGTGTGCTGGAATGTATGGTGCAGTAGTAAAGGAAACAACGAATTCACACAACTATGGCTCTTTTGAGTAACGCTGATGCCTATTTGGCTCCTGAACCAATAAGATGCAGGCATCACTGAACTAGAACTTCTCCGTGGGCCCCATCTCACATAGGTTCTTTGCTAACTGACCCCATTGCCTATTTGCTATTCTTATTCCTGCTCTGCAATTGGTCCCCTAACTTACATAGTCATGTTTCTTCTCCGGGACTGGCCACTTCTGATTTTTGAAACAGGTACATAACGAATAACACAACTGACAAATAGCACAGAACAAATGATAACTAATGCTCGCCAGGTGAGATTTTCAGGCAAACAACTCTCTGTGCTACATTTGGATGAACAAACATTTTCATGAATAAACCAGCTGTCATTCAAATACTCCCAAGCAGCAGCAAGTAATGTCACCGCACAAGGAATGGGAGAGGGAATGCACCAGGCTTTATCTGCAAGAAAAGTTTGTGATTTTGAAGCAACCAGTTGTAAAGTGATTTGTGTGGTGGGGTCAAACAGCCTGGCTTAGTCCACTGTAGATCTAGGTAGAGTTCCTTCCTAGCGTGTAATGGATCTTAACTGGAGCCATTGAAACACAAAGGGGCTAGAAGAAAATGTAAGTTCAAGTAGGGCAATGTAATTTGCACTTCAAGAAGCAGGAAGTGACCCCTGTTAATGGCTTTCTTGCCAGACAACTTGCTCCTGGTCCTTCAGTGTGGAGGCAACACCAATTTAGACTCCTTACTCTCATTGTACATGCAATGGCACAGCTGAGGTGTAAGGCGGACATCTGGTAAGTGGGGGGTGAGACTCAGTAAGTAAAGGAGCCTAAAGCAGGGACCACAGTGGGCTTGTAAAACAGTGTGTGTGTGTGGGGGAGGGGGTGCATCACCCCCCAACTTTCCCATGTGAGTAAGTAGAAATGTCCTGCCTAGACCCTGTTTGTATGGGATAAGAGATGGGGGGGGGGCAAGGTGGCTGGTGTTGTGGTATGTAAAAGGGTGAGAAGCACTGGCCAAACAGGTCCCTACGCTGGAGTCATGCACACGTAAAAGGGACCGGAAGGAGGTATACATTTCACCAATTGTGACTGTTCCTAGACTCCCCTGGACTCACTTCAGAATTTGGGTTACTAAGCTGGTGGATATCTAGCTCCTGAAATTATTGGCAAGGACTGAAGAAAATGCAGGATGCACCAGCTGACACTTCCTCTTATCTTATTTTGACTTATCTCTGAAGGGTGCCCGAATTGTAGCTTCTCCGTGGAAAAGGTGCATTCTCTAGAGAAGCTGGTGTGATCCTGGTGGGTGAAAAGCGTTTATGGTTATGTCTGAATTCTGTCCGGATTCAACACAAGGATCTAGCCACACGTACACAGGTCTGGCTTCATAAATTGCTTCAGCCCAGTCCTTCCGCTAGCTAAGAATGAACCACTCACAAACGGGCCATGCTGTTCTCTATTACAATTGCATCACTCGCTTTAACGGAAGCATTCCCTGGGCACTATGTCCAACCTCTGGGCTGCATGGAGCTGTCTGTCCAGGAAACCCCGGCTGGTTTTTGTGTCCCACCACTTGCTCAAGCTCTGCTGCTTCTCAGTACACGCCACAGGATTTTCTGCTGCTCTGTCTCTGTAACTGGAACTGCAGCCCGGCCATTTGTTGATGCAGAGCAGATGTTCTCTGCCTTTTGCTGGCAGGCTTGCTCAGCTTTCTGTTTGCCGGCTCCTGCCAGCCACTGGCCCTGGGCTTGCTGTTGTACCCCTTAGTTTGTGGGAAGCTCCTGTGCACAGCCATATCGGTAGCATTGCGTGGAGAATGAGAGCTTACAAACTTCTTGGGCTAGATCCTGCGCTGATGCAAACTGGTGTAGCTCCATGGACTTCAGTGGGGCTGTACTGTACTGATTTACATCAGTTAAAGGGATCTACATTTGTGACCTCCCTGGTCCGGCACCCTCGGGACCTGCGCGATCTTGAACCACAGAGTTTTCTGGACCAGGGGAGTCAAGGCTCCCCTTCCAGCTGTCAGCCCTGCTCCCCACTGCAGGCCCACTGCCTCCAGCCCTGCTGACTCCGGCTGGGGCTGCACTCTCCCACCCGTCTGGGCTCCACTCCTGGGCTCCAGTCTGGGCTGTGCTCCTGGGCGCTGACTCCGCTGTCTCTGGCCTGGGCAGGGCTACGCTCCCCACTGTGCTGCCCCCGCTGGCCAGGGCTGTATTCCTGGCCGCCAGCTCCACAGCCTCTGGCCTGGGCTGTGCTCCCCACTACGCCGGCTCCCAACCACCAGCCCAGCCCCTGAACCTGGCCTGCCAGACCATGGATGTTGCCAGACCAGAGACTCCTGGATTTCAGAGACTGAACTTGTACTTCCCTGGCTCCATGTCAGGAAGTGGCTTCCTTTTGCTATCCCCTTACAAGCTACTGTTTGCAATTTATGGATCTCCATCACCATGTGCAGATAGCAAATTACTCTTGTGGGGCTCCCCCTCATCCTTGGAAAGGCCGTGTGAGCAGGCAACCAGGGCAGCGTATTCTGGCAAATTGCTGGGCCTCCCAAAGCCCAGCCTGGTTTGGAACAAACAGCTCTTATTCCTCAACAGAAGGCCAAGAAAACAGCTCCCCCTTTCCTCCCCCATCAGCATGCAAGCAGTGAGTCAGTTCCATGGTGGGGAAGGGAAGGAACGGCTCTGCAGTAATAACTGGCAAGTGTGTATGATTGCCGGATTTCAGAAAACGAGAAGATCAAACCCACCAAACTCCCTTCATTGTGGCACTCGATCCCTTTGCTGTGCTAGGCATGCAGCGCTGGGAGTAATTAAGCTCCTAAAAGAAGTTTCTCATTGAAGCCACAGAACTCAAAACAATTAAGGCAAACAGTTTGTACACATTGTCATCTGCCTTCATTAGCGCTGAAAGGTTATTCTTAAGAAATGAGAAACTGGGAATGCTCCACATTTCCTTGGTGCATTCTGAAGAAATACACCCCCCGACTCAGAATTTCAATACGAATAAGTAGGATGACACCCTCCAGGATGAAAATACAGATTATTAATTTGTGTTACCATCGTGCTTCAAAGCACCAGCCATGGTTCAAGGCCTTGTGCCAGCAGCTGGACAAAGAGCTAATCAGAAAACTGCTCCAAAGAGCTCCCACCCTGGGCCTACAGCAGGGCAGAACGGGTGGACGAAAGAGAAGAAGGTAACGATAAAATGAGCATAATATGCATTGGAGACAATAATCTATTTTACCACCTGCCAAGCTGATCAATGAAGGTATTAGATAAGAGTACAACGATGTTATTTAAAAAAAATTAACAGAAACTCCCCCCAGCCTGGAAATTTCTAGTTCCACCACCATGTTTCCTTCTGGGAATAGCAATGGAAGTGGTATCATGCAAGAGCTGGTCGCATGAGAGTTCTAGCTAATTTTGACTTTTTTTGTTTCTTTCAGTCCAAATCAAAAAGCTAATGGTGGAATCGAGTTGTTTTAAAACATTTCTGTTGGCATTCTTATCCATATACTTTGGAGAGTGCAAGTAACCATCAGGAGTAATACCCTCTTAACTGCACTGATGTGCCCAGTCGGAGCGATACGAAAACAAATGCACCATCTCAGTTCTTCACGTGCAATATTAGGGCTATGAAATGAATCGGCTTACAGAGAGCATCTGTAAATGTAACATTTCCTAAATATAATATTTTGCTCCTTTTTTTTTCAGTGGGGGAAGAATATGGAGATCCATCTGCCCCTAGGGGGCAGTTCACCCTATGTGCTAACCGTTCAGTCCATGTCTTCTAGCTATTTCCCGCCTCCCCCCACAGATGGGAAATAATGCACAATACACTGCGTCGGACGGATGATACGTTCCATAGCCCCATCTGAACACCCTGCATTTGCTATCCTATTATTATGATTTATTTATTATGTGTATTGTGGTAGCTCCCAGCAGCCCCCATCAGCAGCAGGATGCCATTGCGCTAGGTGCTGTACAAACCCAGAGCAGTGAGCCATCCGCTCTGTTCCAGACGATAGGGATGACATGGGGTTCTCTGCACAAATGCAAGAGGAGCTTGTCCTCAATATCCAGTCCATCCAGTCCAGGAGGGTTGGCAACCATCACCAGGACCCCGGGGCTGGTGGGGCCGGTGGGCTGACGAGTTTTCAGGGGGGCCAATGGGCAGCGGAACCCCGAGGGCAGGCAGAGCCTGTGGGCAGCAAGACCCCATGGGGCCAGAAAAGTGCCTGGAGCCAGGAGGACCCCACGGGAGCTGCCCAGAAGCTGGACCCAGGGCTGGAGGAGTCCTGGTGTGGGGAAGTCGGGTGCAAAATCTGGGGGGGGGGCTGCATCCCTACTTCTTGTGCTTATGTCTGCTCAGTACCCAGAGCCCTGCATTGGGGGCTGCATCCCTACTTCCTGTGCTTATGGCCCCTCAGTACCCAGGGGCCATTGGGATGGTTTAGCTGCCTCTCTGGCCCTTATCTGGATGGCAGCCAGGCCGTGCAGGCCCTAGCAGCACCACTGCCTGGTAGCCTGCTGCAGAGAAATGGGGACTGATACATATTTATTCTTCCTTCCTAGGACTCTAGGGACCTGATCCAAACCACCCTGGGATCAGCAAAGACTCCCCCTGACATCAGTGGCCTTTGAATCGGGCTCTAAGGCTCTGAGGGGCTGGCAGGAGGTCAGACTAGACGGTCCTGATGGTCCTTTCTGACCTTAAAGTCCATGAGTCTCCAGAGCCTTTCCAGCACAGCCACTAAGGGGTTAACAGGCAGGGTAGCTACCTCCTCAGAGGCTGCTAATTGCAGGGCCAGTCCCAGCTGTGATGAGAAGGCTGCAGAGCAAACTGCCGGGCTGCTGGGGAGGCTGTGAACTCCTGAGGAAAAAGCCGGACTGCCGGGGCAGAGGCCTGGGAGAGGCACCTGTGGAGGGGCAGGGTAGGAAGCAGCCCCAGGGACGGTGTGGGGCAGCTCTGTGGTGCTTTAACACGGGTTGCTGGGCTAGACGCTAGAGGAGAGGGCAGGCCTCTGCACACCCTGCAGGAAAGGGGTGAGCTAAGGCAGGCACCACAGAGCCCAGGCTGGTGCTGACAACACTGCCCAGGGGCTCTGAACGTCTGCTCTGTGGGACTCTGGGCTGCCCCAAGAGGGGTGAAGTTCTGAGTGAGCTGGCTGGGCCCGAGGGAAAAGGCCAACCATCGTGACAGCAGGGGACGTGGAGCTGGCGGGGCTGCAGGCCCAGGCCTGGCGGCAAGGGACGCGCTGGCTGGTGAGTGACCCGAGACCAAGTTCTCTGCATAAAATGTGTGTTACTGTTTTAACCCCGGGTGCTGTACAGCAGCTGTTAAAGCACACCGCTTGCAGGTGTCCCCTGCAGTCATTCCTGCTGGCCCTGCCTCCTGCGGTCGGTTCAAATGCTCTTCTGCTTTCTCTGCCATGGACCTGCTAGGCATTAACCTCCCTGTCCAGAGAGAGCCCTCTTCCCACTGGTGTGCTGCCAGCACTTCCCCCCATAGCTCCAAACCTGAACACAATGGAGCTGTATCCAGCCTCTCTCTCCACTGGGGGAAAACTCCAGCAATGAATGCACAAAAGTCACTCCTCTTCAAGGGTTCCACGCTGCGTCTCGCCATGTTCTCCGTGCCAGCAGGTGCTGGTGCGTTATCAGCATTTAGTTCTGCTGCTGCCCCTCTTCTCTCTGGGGCTGTCACTTCTTGGTGCCAAGCTGCCATGGCAATTGGCAAGCTACTGTAATTGTGTGGGACAGGAATTGACTGTTCTGGGTTAGCGCAGCACCCAGGCGCTGGCGGTTTGTCTGGGAATGGGCAGTACTGATGCTTGTACATGAGGGTTGGCAAGAAATCTTGCTCTGCACAACGGGGCCCAGGCTCAGCAGCAGTTTGCAATAGGCTCCAGGTCAATAGCTGAACTTCTGAACCGAACGCGAAGCCTCTCGGGCCCCCCGCCCCCCCAAGATGAGATGAATCAATGAGCATGAGCCTGCATTGCAAACGCTCTTCCTTGTCGTCTTCCCCCCCCCCCCCGGCCATGTCACTGGATACAACAGAAACGGGCATTTCTAGGGCTTGTTCATCCCTTGGGGTTGTTAGGGCGATGCTGCTGCGTGGAGAGAATCGCACACCTGTGCGGCACGCCTGCGGTTCATTGTGTGACAGTGCCAGCAGCATAAAAGGGACCCGATAACGCGGCAGACGGCAGTTTTCACATGCAAACGGGCCAGGGTTGGAACAGTACCCCGGAAGGGCAGTGGCAGCAGAGAGCAAACCAAGCCGTGTGCGGTAGGGATTCGGACTGAGGCCCTAATGAGGAGCTGGGAAGGCCAGGAGTGGTGTTTCTTGGGGTGGGACCAAATCTTGTCCTGTACGTTTCCAGCTATACCTTCCCGTCAAAGCCAGCTTTACCCACTTCATGGGTCTGGAACTCTCACTGTTCAGGGGTGTGATGGGGGAGGCTTGTGTGACTGGGTCCTACATCACGCAGCTAATGAAGCATCCAGGGGCTGGAGGCAAGGTGCTTCCCTTGCTCTTCTCTGGCTCCTGTCAGGGACCATTGCTCAGGGCCTGTTCCCTCCTCATTTCTCCCTCCAGGGGCACACGGAGCTCTGCTGAAAGGGGTAGACAGGAGATGGGGGCTCCACCCCACTCTATGGAGCAGGACTGGTGGGCAAGGGAGGTGAAACTGCCTCTCACAGGGGTGTAGCAGAAGGGATGTCAAGCTGGCTGGCTGCTTCCTCCTAGAACCCATTGATCGTAAGGGGCCTGAGTTTCAATTAAACGACTACCGGCCGTTTCTAACTTGCGGAGTGGTGTCCCACGAAGGCATGGGAATTGCACCTCCTCTCTGGAGTCTGGAACAGAAACCAAGCATTTTGCCTCCATGAGCCTACATGTGGGAGGTCTCATCTCCGATCATGCATAACCATTGTTAGCAGGGGAGCACATTTACATGTTCTGTTGGGGGGCAGAGGAGTTCGGGGCACAGCAGAAATCGGGGGTTGGGGAGCAAGTGCCCCCTCTTGTGCTCATTGCATCCCTGCTACTCTGAGCAGCCCCCTGACCTGAGGCGTGAATTAGGCAGCTGCGTCATCTGGGAAGTGTTCCAGATTTGGGGATTTCATATTTTGAAATTAATCAGAATAAATTCAGTACATGTCTTCACAGGACCAGCCGTGAGGGCGTCAAATTTTACAGCTATCAATGAAAATGAAAGAAGGAAAATATTTGAGGTAATAGGATGAAATTCTATGAATGCATCAGCTGAAATAAACACAGAAGGGGATACAGACAAGAGTGATTTGATGTACTTTGTTTATGTAGATAATGTAAAATGATAGGAAAGATAATGTACTATTCAGTAAAAATGCTTATTTAGATTGTGCCTAATCTTCCCCACCAAATACTGAAACAATCAGAAGAGACCATTTTCTGTATTTATTTGTTTTGAAAATCTCAAAAAGTTGCCATGTAACATTATACTGCCCTTCTTGGATTGGCCCAGAGGAGTGCTGGTACCTCAGTCACCATTGGTTACGGATGCCCGGAAAGCTATAGAATCCAGGAGTGTTTGCTTTTGCAGTGCTAACAGGAGTAGTAAAATGTGTTTTGTTGTTAAAATCGGTGCATTGGACTCTGAAGATGCACAGGGGGCCGACCCATTGTCTTATTTTACATTGGGTCTTTCTTGTCATAAGTGACTGGTGACTTCTTCTGTCTCTGTTTTTCAGCTGCCCAACTTAAGGACACCTTAAAGTTGGACCCTGAAAACCAGTGATAGTCTTTAGGGCATCCTTTTTACATAGGTCAGCCATGGGTTTTCAATTGCAGTGCAGACGTACCCCGTGTCAGCTGACTCAGGTTCATGGGGCTCCAGGCAATGGGCTCTTTGATTGAAGTGTAGATCCTTGGGCTAGAGCCCATGCTAGATTGGGGTCTATAAAATCATGGCTGGTGTCGGAAAAAATGAATAAAGAAGAGTTATTTACTCCTTCCCATAACATAGAAGCTAAGGGTCACCAAGTGAAATTAGCAGGTTTAAAACAAACAAAGGGACGTTTTTCTTCACACAGCGCACAGCCAACCTGTGGAACTCCTTGCCAAAGGATATTATGAAGGCCAGGACTACAACAGGGTTCAAGAAAGAATTAGAAATTCATGGAGGTTAGGTCCATAAATACTTATTAGCCAGGATGGGCAGGGATGGTGTCCCTAGCCTGTTTGTCAGAGACTGGGAGTGGGTGACGGGGTGGATCCCTGTTCTGTTCACTCCCTCTGGGGCATCTGGCATTGGTCACTGTCGGAAGACAGGACACTAGGCTAGATAGGCCTTTGGTTCTTAGGTAAATACATAGAATCACAAAACTTCCTAGCTGTGTCTTCAGTGTATCTTTAGAAACACACCAGCTCTGCTTCTTTTGGAAGCCTGGCTGAGCAAAATGACACTCTCTAATCTGATAGCAATTATTCTGGAATATAGCTTGCTACTGCAGCTTATTGAAGAAGTGGGTCAAATACAGTGAGAGGCTAGAGGACTCTCTCGCTCATTTCGATTCTCTAAAGGCACAAAGGTAACATTTCCATTTCATAGTTTCTTGCTCTGGTTATTCTAGTTAGGTATTTAATGCCTCATAATAGGTGCCAGGGGGAACACTTTTCTTTACAGGGTAAACTTGCCGTAGTGGTGGTGGCCTCTGCAAACCGTCTGCCGTACTTACACCCGTGAACTTTAAATAACAGAGATGTCTTTGCACAGGACCTCTGTACTAGAGTGATTTCCCCCCCCCCCCCCCGCCCCCAAGCATATAATCAAGTGAGTCGTCCGGGGCTGATCGTGCAAGGTCCGAGTCCGTGTTCCCGTGACTCTCAGGAGCTTGCAGGAGAATCTCAGAACCTCACAAAACAGGAGTGCAGGGTAAGATTTTCAACGGTGCTCAATGATGGCTTAATTCTGCTCTCACTGGCATCGAAGGTAAAACTCCCCCCTTGATGTAGGTGGGGGCAAAGTTAGGTTGAGTGCTAGTGATTAATTTCATCCACTAAGCATAAGGAAGGCAAATGTACCAGGCATGACAAGACCTACCCCCCTCTTCCCCTTGCTGTCTGGAGGTTAATTTATTAAGGGAATTTTTCAGGTTTATTGATCAGCATAGCTGCAACTTTTTGACTGGCTGTTCCCTGCCAGCTGAAAAAGGCCATTGTTGGAGTATTCGGATTATCAGATGATGAGTCTCTCCAACGAGGACTCGGCCCTGTTTTTTGTTCCTTTAAGATATGCTGAGAACGATTTTCTTCTGACCGCACTATTGAACCTTTTTCTGATCCAAGGAACTGCATGCATGTGGTATTGTCTTGGCACAAAAGAAATCCAGCACCCACCGTATTTTAACGTTATTGAGGTTTTTGGCTGCAGTCTCCAGTTTGTAAGTAGATTTTTTTTTTTTTTTAACCAGGACACTCTTAGCAAGACAACATGGGGTGGGGGGGAAGCAGCCAAGAGGTCAGCCCTTCTGAGAATCAGACCACTGTAGTTTCAGGAGACTAATTTTAGGCATGTGCCTTTGAGAGTCTTGGCCAAAAGGAGCAAAATGAGGCTTGGGGCTGGATTTCCACAAGTGTTCCGCACACCGTGGGTGGAGGAGGAGCGGCAGCAAGTTTTCAGAAAGGGTCAGTTCCCATTTAGGCACCTGAATGGACTGGCCATATCTGCCAAAGGCCCAGCAGCCCAGGGGCCAGGGAGGAGAGGAGTTCCCTGGGAAGGGGTGAGAGAGGAGGTGCTGCAGGCGAGAGAGCTGGGTAATGCTGGGCCAGGGGAGGCCTGGAGTTTCAGGCATGGGGAAGGAGGTGCAAGTGCCAGGGACTGAGAGTGGTGTGGCCACTAACCCACCCTTTGAAAAAACCTCCCCCTAACCACGTGCCATTCCCTGGGAAGCAAGGGCCAGGCTGGTGTTTGGGAAGCCCCTAACTCTCCCCTTGGTTTCTACGAGAAGCGGAGGTTCTGTGGATGCTGCCGGGTGGTGGGTTCCGTAATGCCTTAGAGCCCCTTTGTACATCCACTGCTGATGGGATATTCACTGAGTGCCCAAATCCCTTTGGAAATTAATGTAAGCTCCCGAATCCGCAGTCGTAATGGCCCCTTCCTTCTAAGGTCTGGAGGGAGGCCACTCTGCCTTGCTGCAGCGGTGCAATTCAGAGAGCAGCAACACCTAAACAGTTGAAAAAATCAGCACCCTGGCCCCTCTTGTATGTGTCTCAGTTCCTGAGCTGTGATCTGAGAGGGAAAGCCTTCCCTTCGGCTGTTTTATCTCCTTTGTGAGCTCTATAGGTCTGCCTCTACAGGCCTGTACAGCCACCAGCATTTGGGCAGGTCCCAGAGTTGGGCTGGGAAGCGAAGTAGTTTTGTCACACAAATTAATTAACCAGAACATCCATGAGCCAGAAAAATCCAGCTTTATTCCTGGCGTTGGCGTGGAATACTTGTTTGGCCCTAGGCAGTTGATTTCACATGATGCTTTCAAACTTATTTTCTGCCTGCCTTAGGTGCCTAGGTCCCATTGACTTTCAGTAGGAATCGGGTACCTAATTCCTCTGGGCTTTCTCAAAAATCCAACTCTCTCTGTCTGCCTCAGCTCCCTCTTTTCAAAATGAGAGGAGCAATTACATAAGAACATAAGAACGGCCGTACCGGGTCAGACCAAAGGTCCATCTAGCCCAGTATCCTGTCTGCCGACAGTGGCCAGCACCAGGTGGACCGAAGACAATGATCAAGCGATTTGTATCCTGCCATCCCTCTCCAGCCTCTGTCAAACAGAGGCCAAGGACACCATTTTATCCCCTGGCTAATAGCCTTTTATGGACCTAACCTCCATGAAATTATCTAGCTTCTCTTTAAACTCTGTTATATTCCTAGCCTTCACAGCCTCCTCTGGCAAGGAGTTCCACAGGCTGACTACACGCTGTGTGAAGAAGAACTTTCTTTTATTAGTTTTAAACCTGCTACCCATTAATTTCATTTGGTGTCCTCTAGTTCTTCTATTTAGGGAACTAATAAATAACTTTTCTTTATCGGCCCTCTCCACACCACTCATGATTTTATACACCTCTATCATATCCCCCCTCAGTCTCCTCTTTTCTAAACTGAAAAGTCCCAGTCGCTTTAACCTCTCCTCATATGGGACCCGTTCCAAACCCCTAATCATTTTAGTTGCCCTTTTCTGAACCCTTTCCAAGGCCAAAATATCTTTTTGAGGTGAGGAGACCACATCTGTACACAGTATTCAAGATGTGGGCGTACCATAGTTTTATACAGGGCAGTAAGATATTCTGTGTCTTATTTTCTATCCCTTTCTTAATAATACCTAGCATCCTATTTGCCTTTTGACCGCCGCTGCACACTGTGTGGAAGTTTTCAGAGAACTGTCCACGATAACTCCAAGATCTCTTTCCTGATTTGTCGTAAATTAGCCCCCATCATACTGTACGTATAGTTGGGGTTATTTTTCCCGATGTGCATTACTTTACACTTATCCACATTAAATTTCATTTGCCATTTTGTTGCCCAATCACTCCGTTTGGTGAGATCTTCTTGGAGTCCCTTACAGTCTGCTTCTGTCTTGACTATCCTAAACAGTTTAGTATCATCTGCAAACTTTACCACCTCACTGCTTACCCCTTTCTCCAGATCATTTATGAATAAGTTGAACAGGATTGGTCCTAGGACTGACCCTTGGGGGGACACCACTAGTTACCCCTCTCCATTCTGAAAATTTACCATTTATTCCTAACCTTTGTTTCCTGTCTTTTAACCAGTTCTCAATCCAAGAAAGGACCTTCCCTCTTATCCCATGGCCATGTAATTTACACAAGAGCCTTTGGTGAGGGGACCTTGTCAAAGGCTTTCTGGAAATCTAAGTATACTATATCTACTGGATCCCCCTTGTCTGCATGTTTGTTAACCCCTTCAAAGAACTCTAATAGATTAGTAAGACAGGATTTCCCTTTACAATTCCACCCTCCTGGAGATGCGATGCTAATGTCACCAAGACAGTGCAAGGTTAATACTTTCACTCTTGTACAGGGGTGCAGTAACGTTGTGTCGGACATCAGGTATTAAGTAACTACGGTCGGGTGCCAAAGACATGGGTAGACAAAGGGATGTATCCAGGTAAATTCCTATTTATTTAAACAATTCACTTCAGCTGCATGTAATAGGCAGTGGAAGTGGCTGAAAACTTATCTCGGCCATTACTGTTCCTATTAATGTCAAATATTATGAGTTGTGTAACAAGAGGTGTAATGTATGTGGTGAGACTTGGAATAGCTATTTAGTAATTTATAGTGGTCTTGATAAGCTTCAGTTAAATGTTCTGAACTCAAAAGCACTTTGTTGCACTAATTAGCTGCACACAGGTTTTTTGCTAATATTTTATCCCTGTGCAGCAAAATTCTCATTAGAGTCACGAGGACTTGGAATCCATTTAGTGACCAAACGGGTTTAGACATTAGAAGTTCTAAGAGTATATTGTGTCAATAGGGCTTTAGAGGATAGAGAGGGACAATTAACACGTTGAGAACATTTTGATTTGATATCTGACCTCTTTCATAGACATTCAGAAGGCTTGGCTATAGGATTATACTTTGAAGGTCATTCTCATCAGTGCAAAATAATACATTCACCAATGATTTTTTCAGCCCTCGCTTATATAGACTCTCTGGAGTTTGCAGCTCAGGTGTCTAGTTAGGGATGCCTACAGCAATAGAAAAAAGGTGTCCTCGCTTGTTTTCATGTTTCTATTCAGAATACTACATTGTCTGGGGATCTGTCAGTGTCTCTCCTAGAATAGGGCCAGTCGCAGCAACTAAGTAACTCAGTTTCTTGTGTGAAACCAGTATTTTACTTGAACAATATTTTACAAGAACAAACATAAAACAAGGCTATCGTGTTTTGTATTTGGATGGTTCAGATCAGAACATGTTGTTTTTAGACTTGATCTTGTGCAGGATTTAAAGCATTTTATGTGGCAGTTAAAGAATTAGAAATCCTGTGCCAACTGAGGGTTTGGGGTTTTTTGCATTAAAGCAATTGTATATTAAGATAGTATTGTGGCTTATTTTATCTATTCACTACGGCTGGGTCTACATGACAAGTACTGTAGCAGTACAGTGATGGCACAGTGTAGATGGAAAGAGGTTATTGAAAATGCTTTCCAGTTCAGAAAACAATGTAATGCTGTTCCCAGCCACTGCTGAGACTTTCACCAGAGGTTGTGTCATCTGCAACCTCCCTTTAGATCACAGCTGGTAAAGTGAGAAGGAGGTGGCATCAAAACAGCTAAATTCCAGCTTGCGTGTAGCTCTGCAGATCAGAACCTGCACTGTCAGTAGGAGCCAGTCTTGGACGGAGAGCCTGGGGTGGTTTGCTTTGTCTGCTCCACCCGGTCCTCCCGTGGGTTCCAATGCTGCTGGCCAGTCACAATTTCTGCCGCGGCCTTTGTGGCCGGTGTTAAGTGGAGTTCGTTGAAGCAGTCTATTCTGGAAGTGCTGCAAGCAGGGGTGAGCGTGGACATATCGCCATGGAGCAAAGGGTGCCGCTTCCTGGCAAACCCAGACTGACAGGAGGCATTGCCAGACTCCGTTTCTGTGGAAACCTTCTCTGATTTAGATGACAAGCTTCAGAGGGGCAGCCGAGTTAGTCTGTGACTGGAAAAACTTAAACAACAACGAATAGCTTAGCAGCACCTTAAAGACTAACAAAACATGTAGATGGGCTCATGACCTTTCATGGGTACATCTGAAGAAGTGGGCTGTGCCCATGAAAGCTCATGAGCCCATCTACATGTTTTGTTAGTCTTTAAGGTGCTGCTAGACTATTGGTTGGTTTTTTTCTAGCTTAGAAGCTCACTGGTGCAGACAGTGCAGGTGTGTTATGTGTTGTGCCTAAAACAGGGGCCCCTAGCACTAATACAATAGAAATACAGCACCGTTGTGATTACTAATGGCTTTGGGAGAAGTCACTTTCACTCTCAGCGCCTCTCATTCGCTCTGGAAAATGGAGGTGATATCTCCCCATCTTGCAGGGGGCCCAGTGGTGACATAAAGCCAGACAGGGACATGGAATTAAGATGCAGACTGCTCAAAATAAACTGTTGTTAAACATACTCACAAGGGAGGGGCAGTACCTGCCTTTCACCCTACATCAGGTATTTAAATGATCCCAGTCTGGGAAGTAAAGGGCACCCTACTATACAACCCAGATCTTGGGCCTGGCTCTACTCGGCGTACCTAGCAGGACTTGGCTTGCTCTGAGTCCTGGCCTCCTCACACTGAGTGGGACCTAGGGTGTGACCTCTGCCCACAATGGCTCACCTTTTCCCATGAGCCCAAGGCCCATCCCCAAATCCCAGCTCTCTTACCTCGGGGTCTGGTTCATTTTATCCTCCTAGTCACGCTGGGAACCAGCTGCAAGTTGGGCTGAACCAACAACTCAACCCATGTACTTCAGGGAGGGGGTTGGCGTGTTCCAACCTAACCTGCCGGGGCTTGAAAGTGCTGTGATGAAGGCAGAAAACTCCGCGGTCACCTGCCAGTTGGCCCATGGAAGAAAAGCATTCCTCCTTGGCCCCAGACGGGTGATCGGCTAGACTGGCAACATCTCTCAGGCTGGATTCCCTTTCCCCAGGGTAGGAGTGTGGGGCTCCTGGAATGGAGCCTAAAGGGGATCCACATGGCCACTGCTCGAGGTTAAATCATGAGAGCTAGAGACTGCTGGCCAATGAGCACCCCTTTCCCTCTCCCTGCGATAGCCAAAGGATGTCAGAGATTCCTCTGGGGGCGGGACAGGAGAGCTATCTGATGTCCCTCCCCTTGACCACTAGCTCTATCAAGCCCCCCGTTGAGGCACGTTGGGGCATTTCATCAAGTTCTTGGGAATCGCCATAAGAAGTGCTAAGTGTTACTGGGTTGGAATTTAATTCTGCCTGTAGCTTGCCAGGTAGAGCTTTGGAGAGGCAAGGAAGCAGACTATCAAATATCTGGCAGAGAATCCAACAGGGTGAGGCATCTTAATTTTATTTATTAACACAATAAAAAGATGCCTCTCTGAGGCAGTGGACACACTAACACCATTAGTAACACAATAACATCCCAGCAGCATTAAGTAATCCTGTCAGTAGGAACTCAGCCAGTCAGACACTCATACAAATGCTTTTTTACTCTTTGTCATCGTGGGTAGCATGACCTTAGCCTTCTCCAAAATATATACCAGTGGTCTTATTACAGTGTGGCCATCAAAAACGGACCAGTTACAAAGTCTCCATTCAATCTCCAAACTAGAAGTGCTGGCTTTAGGCATCATCTGTTCCCCTTACCTGACACAGAACCATGTTGGGCTTCTGATGTGAGAATCTGTACCACAGGGTGTTTAGGGGCCATTACATCTTGTGGAATTGTATAATCAAGAGCATTGTGATCCCGAATTAATCTCACTAGGATTAAGTCGTACTTTAATACTCTGCACGTCAGTGGAAACCAAATCCTTTTAGCACAGTGACCAGGTTAGGTTACTTAGGCCCTTTACATTCACAGCCATCCAGAGGAAAAATCTATGCTGACATAAAAAGCACTAGCAAAGTCAGTACAAACGACGATTTCATACAGTGACCTGTTTATACTGTTCTAGTGTATACTGAAATGTGAATACAATATTTATATTCCAACTGATTTATTTTAAAAATGAGAAAGTGAGCTTTTCTCCCCACTAACAGTGTGTTCTGACACACTTGCATGCATATATGTAGTTTTTGAAATGTAGTGGTATGCAAGATAAATCAGACTCCTGAAAGGGGTACAGTAGTCTGGAAAGCGTGAGCCGCTGTTCTAAACTTCCTGCACCAACGTCTTGGCCCTACATTATTCTAGCCTGATTTTTTTTCAGCCTGCACTGTGGAAATTTGTGATGCCAGATTGCTACCGGTCAGTTGGGAAATGTTGCATGCTCTGGGCGGAAGGGATAGATAATAGAATCATAGAATCATAGAATACTAGGACTGGAAGGGACCCCGAGAGGTCATCGAGTCCAGTCCCCTGCCCTCATGGACAGGGGGCAGCCCAGCTCAGTTTGGGCTGGCTGAGGAGGAAGGACATGGGCTGTAGGCTCTTGCAGAGGTACCTGTGACTCTCCAAGCAGGGGGAATCATGAACTACACTGCCAACAACCAGCCGGCCACAAAGACTGGGAGGCCAATTCAGAATCGGCAATAAGCCGTGTTGGGAAGCACAAGAAGTTTCCTTCTGAGCTCAGGATGAAATGAGAAAAATAACACCCTGTCAGACGTCCAGTCCTGCTCACTAGTGAGTGTAGCTGGGAGCTGTGCTGATGGAGACAACATTTGCACACGCCCTGTGTAGAAAGTCTTCCCTATCCTGCAGAAGAACGTGCCCCGTGCTTAGCAATTGGGGCAAACTCTGCTACAGTATGGACACGTGTGCCCCAGAGATGCTGTACAGAGTGCTGGTGGGCAGGGGAAAGTAGCCATGGCGGGATGGGGTTCCGGTCCTGCAGGGCAGGGGCGTTGGTGCTCGAGGACAAGGAGGCGGAGCGACGCGCTCTGTGGAGGATTGGTGCGCATGACATCTCAATTGCCAGCCAGGGTGGAAGTCAAAGGCACCATGCTGACTTGCAGCAGTTGAGAAGCTGTCTTGGAGAAGTGGGTACAGTGCTTCAGTCACAAAGCCAGCGCGAAGAGCACGGTCCCCTCTGCCAGCTGCATCGCCCCGTCCCTGAGTGCACACAGCACTGTGTCCAGCAGCACAGTAACTGGTGTGACACGACTCACACCAAATCCTTGGTGCCATAGCAGCAAGATCCAGCCCTGGGGCGCCAATTTAGCAGGGCACTGGAATGCACGCTCAGCTGGAAGTATGTGCTTAACTCCCAGCGACTTCCAAGCTGGGTTCAATTTCAGGATGGCTTTCTAGTTAATCCTGTGCCTAAATGCTTCCCTGACTCTGGGTTTAGGCAAATCACTTCATGGAAGTAACAGCGTGTATTCCTTTGTACTGTCGTTCTGCTTGAAACCCCTGGTGTGACGCTTTCCTAGAAGGGAACGAATGACTTAGAACAACACTCCAAAATGTTGGTTGTCTTTCTTTGTTGCTTTTAATGTAGATCACCATTTAGATCCTAATGAGGCATGCTTTTGGGGCCTACTGTGGCATACTTTATGAATTCTTTAGGACAGATATCACAGGCATCCTGCCAAATACTGATACCCAGTGAAATATTCAGCAATACTCTTTTTTTTTTTCCAGTCACAGTTTGGCTGCTTTAATTATCCCCAATGGGCCATGGAAAGCAAGATAGTAATTTAACAGACTGAGCTAACAAAGCTGGTCCCATTGACAAAGGCAGAACGATACAACTTGAGGTGGACTTAATGACTAAATGACTAAATCCAAAATTAGATTAACTTGGTACTCAGGATAACTTGCCAGAACCTGACTGATTACAGCACTGATTTGCAATGTACATATAGTTTATAAAAAAATTATCCAGAAGTGTTACCAACACACGTCACAGATATTAATGGTAGCAGATTCCTGACCAGTAGAGCTGCTCTAAAATAAATAGACTTTATAGAACAATACATTTGAGAGAACTGGTTTTCTCTTTAAAAGAATGGTATGTCATTAACATTTTGGCAGAGACACCCGGCCTGCTGGTGATAGGGGGGCGGAAAGGGAAGGAGGCAAATACCCAAGTGCCCAGGCTATTTGAAAAGGTCAGTACAGCAGGACTAAGACGGGCTCCCTTCCTGCCCACGCTCGTTCCACATGGCTTCTGGGAGCGGTCAGCATGTCCTTGCAGCCCCAGGAGGGTTTCCGTGCTCTAGTCCTGCCCCAGCGCTGACCCTGCAGCTCCCATTGGCTGGGAACTGCCATTGGCAGGCCAGAGAAGCACTCACACGCAGGAAATCATGCCCCCGTTAGAGTCCCTGTGAGTCTGTCAGTGAATTCAGTGGGGCCAGGATTTCGCCAGTGTTGTCTGCTGGTGAATGTCAGCATCACAGATTTGCAGAGGCTGGAGTCTAGCTGTCTCACTGACCGTGTCACCTATGGAGGATAGCTAGGCTACTCACCTAGCATTCAGGGACTTTGAAGTCAGCACCTCCTCTGCAACCTTGCTCTTTGCTTTTGTCCACACCAACATGGCGGGGAGACAGAATGTGCCCCTCAATTTAGGACACTCTCACCCACCAGCAGGGCCAGTGCAGTTGAGGACTTCTGAACAGTGAAAGCCATCTGGAAATGGGTCTTTTAAAATGTTGCTGGAAGCAGATAGTATTTACAGATGGCAAGAAGAATCCAAAGTATAAATTAAACTTAGAGGGACACGTCTTGCTGGTTGACATGTTAGTGACCCAATTCACCTGAATAATCTTGAGCCTCCTGGATTGAAAATCCTGCTCCTTGCTGCCCAGTAAACTTGACTGCCTGACATTTCAGTGGCTGGAGATCCTGTTGCCGATGTTTCAGTTTATTCGCTGATATAAACTATTCTGAGCATTACAGAGCTGAATCCAAACAGCGGATGGTCGGCTCTGGAGTCGAACTGTCTGCCTCCTCGGACTAAGTAGGTTAGAGGCAGTACATTATTTGTGTGTGTTCCCCCCTCCCAAGTGCAGATAACAGCAAACATAGAAATGTAAAGAGCTAAATAATTCAGCACATGTAACCAAACTTACTGCAAACTTTCTTCCATTTGAACTTTTCCCTTTTAAAGAGAAATGAAAATGTTCTAGTCTACACTTCAGAGCTTATTACCAGAATGAAAGACTCATGCTAGAAGAATCGTATTTGCACTTTCTCCCTTGTGTCAAGTATACTTGGGTGATAAGTTGGATTCTGTACATCTTCAATTACTAGCCCTCTCAGATCTGACAGCACTTAATTACTCAAGACATGATCTGCTAAAAGCAGCATCTGGAAAAGATGTCACTTTTTGCGTTTGGCACTGGGAAAATCTGACTTATGTTAAATACATGCTTTTAAGCACAAAGCCTTGAAAGAAATTAGGATAGCAGAGCACTCCCTTTTATGGATTAGATTTTAAAATATATTGCACATGCCTTTTATTTAATAGATACCACATTTCACCATGTTTCTAGGCTTCATGTTCTCTCCGTTTCTGGCGGTTGGACTGTCTCACTTCTCCAGCCCCAGTGGCTGTGAGGGAGAGTGGTACCTTCCCAAACTCCCAGCCTGACAGATATATCACTGGTGGGTGGATGGACTGGATCTGCTGTTAAATGAGCAAGTTGCTTTTCTGACTCTCTTTTCCAAGCCTCGTCAAAATGCTCATTCTTCCAACGGCTCTGTCAAGAGTACTGCATCTTGCCTCTTGTATGTTGCCGATGACATTGCAACACTACTAACTCCTTTTGGTCAATTTGACCAAATGAACCCTAATTTGCCTTTTATGGTGTAGATAGATATCTATCAGGATTGATTAGACAGAGATTGGTCCTGCTGGGAGGGCAGGGGACTGCACTTGATGATTTCTTAAGGTCCCTTTCTATTCTATTCTATTCTATTCTATTCTATAGCCACTTATACCTAGTCATAACAACCTACCTATTACTGATTGCAATTCCAGTAGTATCCAGAGGCCACAGTTTTGATCAGGGCTCTGCTGTGTTTGGTACTGTACAAACATACAGGTGGTTCTTGCCCCCAGAGAAGTTAGGGGCCTTCTCCAAAACGTGATTTACTGTTTAATAAGGTGCAAAGGCAGTAAAAAACCAGTATTCTCTAAATGATGTTCCCAGTATGTTTGGCAAACTTTCCCATGGCCTTCTCAATGTGGAGAATGCACTTATTAAAAATACGGACAGAAGGGTTGGAACTGGGAATATTCTGCCATTTTTGCCAGTGTTAGGGTTGGCAGAGCCAAGACATTCCCTGGATGTCACAGAAGAGTCCCCTTTTTCCATGCTCAGACTGGTAAACCTGTTGCATGCTAATAAATTTAGTAAATATGATCCTGCATCAACATAATTAGACCAATATTTTACATCTGCTTGCTCTCGCAAACTATCCATTGCTTTGATTCCAAGTTTTCAAATGGGTACGGGCAGGTGACGGTGGACTCTGTTCCAAAAGCACATTGCCCCGGATCCTGATGCACCAGGGTGTGCTATGTGAGAGCAGCACCACCTGCCATCTTAATTAGACCCCCTCCTGATGGTGAGAGGCTGCACACAGATGGCAATCAATAACTGGCAATGGATGAGCAATGGATGTGACTGAGAAGCAGCCATCCGAAGTGAAAATAACAGCCTGGTGCCGGCATGGCCCCATCCGCTCGAGAAAGCAATGGGGGTTTACTACTGATGTCCCACGCATGCGCTGCCATTTGGGCTGGAGTGGCACTGCACCCAGAGGGGAAGAAATGGAGGAAGAAGTACCCACTTCTGGGAATAACCTCATTCCAGCAGATTGCTTTGATGTTGACCGCACCATGAGGCACTGCGCTGGTCCATCGCTTGCTAAGTCAAAGAAGAGGAGCTATGAAACCAGGTATCCAGTCCATGCAAAACAAGAACCCTGCTTTCTGTGTGACATCCCGCTGGGATTTCAATTAGGCCGTGCTCTCGGCTGGCATGCTGTGTGCTAGAGGAGCTCCTCCAGAGCTGCATGCACCCCTATTTGGTATTTGACACACAGAGAAAATGACCGCCGCAAAGAGCCAATGAGAGAGACAGGTGGGCTTCTAAGGGGTTACTGCTGGACCCACCTGTTTTGTTCTAACACAGGATCAAGAGGGTTGCTGGAGTGGTCTAGGAACAGGTCTCCCTGTAAAGTTCCGTGCAGCGAGTACAGGCAAGTGGGCTGCAGGAGCAATGAGAGGTTTGTGATTAATAGAGATGGGGCCCAGTAACATAGGGGTAACTCTTAGCAAAGCTCTTCGAGATCGGCAGTGGGCTCTACATAAGAGCTGGGTGGGGGATTGTCGATTTCACTCAGCAGGAAGAGATAAGCAACAACCCAAATGCAATATCTGGCATTCCAGGACCCACTTTTGTATTGGTTTTGCCAACATTAATTGTTTTAAAAAAATCAGGAGCTGACCCCTCCGAATTGTGAGATTTTAACAAGTAGTAAATATGTGGCTCTAGCCTCTTTTTATTTACTCTTCTGGTCCGTGAGCTTTCATGGAGTGCTAGGGTCACATTTTAAAGTGTTTCCTCCACCTCTGTGGTTTTAAAATACAGGTACAATTCTCACAATCACTTGTTGCCTGAACCTTGGTTAAGTAAAACCACAAATATTGTAAGACTAGCACTAAAGTTGGCAACACTATTATCTTGCATCAATCCAATCTGCAAAAACATGTTCTCTGTATAGCCTTCAAGTACAAGTGATCTATACTCCTGGTCCTCATGGAACAGAAGACCTCATTCCCCAGTGTTGTCATTCTGGCACCTTTCCATGAGCGCTTAGCTCATTTTTGGGAGGTGCGGATAAGGATTAAAACATTCAAATCTGAGAACATAAGAACGTCCAGACTGGGTCAGAGCTAAGGTCTATCCAGCCTACTATCCTGTCTGCCGACAGTGGCCAATGCCAGGTGCCCCAGAGGGAATGAATAGAACAGGGAATCAAGTGATCCCACCCCTGTGGCCCATTCCCAATTTCTGACAAACAGAGGCTAAGAACTCCATTCCTACCCATTCTGGCTAATAGCCATTGATGGGCCTATCCTCCATTTATCTAGCTCTATTTTGAACCCTGGTTACAGTCCTGATCATCACAACATCCTCTGGCAAGTAGTTCCACAGGTTGATTGTGTTGCATGAAGAAAAACTTCCTCATGTTTGTTTTAAACCTGCTGCCTATTAATTTGATTTGGTGACCCCTAGTTCTTGTGTTATGGGGACAAGTACATAACTTTTCTTTCTTCATTTGTCTCCACACCAGTCATAATTTTATAGACGTCTATCCTGTCCTCCCTTAGTCGTCTCCAGTTATCTGAAGTTTAAAACAACTGCAACTACCGGTTTATACATTTGTTCACAAGGTTAAAACAAGAGCTGGTTCCCTCACATCCTCTTGTTCGGTTCTGAAGCCATGGCGACATAGAATCATAGAATACTAGGACTGGAAGGGACCTTGAGAGGTCATCGAGTCCAGTCCCCTGCCCTCATGGCAGGACCAAATACTGTCTAGACCATCCCTGAGAGACATTTATCTAACCTACTCTTAAATATCTCCAGAGATGAAGATTCCACAACCTCCCTGGGCAATTTATTCCAGTGTCTGACTACCCTGACAGTTAGGAACTTTTTCCTAATGTCCAACCTAAACCTCCCTTGCTGCGGTTTAAGCCCAGTTTAAGCTTCTTGTTCTATCCCCAGAGTCCAAGATGAACAAGTTTTCTCCCTCCTCCTTATGACACCCTTTTAGATATCTGAAAACTATCATGTCCCCCCTCAATTTTCTCTTTTCTAAACTAAACAAACCCAATTCCTTCAGTCTTCCCTCATAGGTCATGTTCTCTAGACCTTTAATCATTCTTGTTGCTCTTCTCTGGACCCTCTCCAATTTCTCCACATCTTTCTTGAAATGCGGTGCCCAGAACTGGACACAATACTCCAATTGAGGCCTAACCAGCGCAGAGAAGAGCGGAAGAATGACTTCTCGTGTCTTGCTCACAACACACCTGTTAATGCATCCCAGAATCATTTAATGCATCCCAGAATCATAAGCATGATGATGTTCAACAAGGACAAGTGTAGAGTCCTGCACTTGGGATGGAAGAATCCCAAGTATTGTTATAGGCTGGGGACCGACTGGCTAAGTAGCAGTTCTGCAGAAAAGGATCTGGGGATTACAGCGGATGAAACTGGATATGAGTTAACAGTGTGCCCTTGTAGCCAAGAAGGCTAATGGCATATTAGGTTGCATTAGGAGGAGCGTTGCCAGCAGATCTAGAGAAGTGATTATTTGCCTTTATTCGGCTCTGGTGAGGCCACATCTGGAATATTGTGTCCAGTTCTGGCCCCCCCATTATAGAAAGGATGTGGACGCACTGGAGAGGGTCCAGTGGAGGGTGACCAAAATGATTAGGGGGCTGGAGCACATGACCTATGAGGAGAGGCTGAGGGATTTGGATTTGTTTAGTCTGCAGAAGCGAAGAGAGAGGGGGGATTTGATAGCAGCCTTCAACTTCCTGAAGGGAGGTTCCAAAGAGGATGGAGAGAGGCTGTTCACAGTGGTGGCAGTTGGCAGAACAAGGAGCAATGGTCTCAAGTTATAATGGGGGAGGTCTAGGTTGAATATTAGGAAAAACTATTTCCCTAGGAGGGTGGTGAAGCACTGGGATGGGTTCCCTAGGGAGGCGGTGGAATCTCCATCCCTAGAGGTTTTTAAGTCCTGGCTTGACAAAGCCCTGGCTGGGATGATTTAGTTGGGATTTGTCCTGCCTTGGGCAGGGGGCTGGACCTGATGACCTCCTGAGGTCTCTTTCAGCTCTATGGTTCTATGAATTGCTGAGTGCATGGCTGTTACTTCCACAGCAACAAGGTGATGTGATATATGATGTTTCTGATTTCATCGCAGGACCCAGTAGAAGGGGAAGTTCTGTTGTGAGAACATTAAAAGCCAGGTTTCTTCAATAACAGCAGTAGGCTTGGAGGAAAAAAAGCTGGCCACATGCAATTTTATTGGGATAAATGACCTCTCTCTTTCTGGGTTTGTTCGGGCAGGAGAGTCTGCTCCAAAGCAAGTTAAATCTGCATTTAATTAATCAAACACTCTTCTGGTTTCCCAATAGGCAGACAGCAAAATCAGCTAATTAGTTCATTCAAAAACATCTGCTGACCTTTTTGTGCAGGGCTGTATTTTCCTCGTTACTCCCTTGATCCTGCCTTAAGAACAGGGTATCAGGTTAGTTTCTCTACTCTCCAGGCACTTTGCAATTTCTCACCAACACCAAATGTCTACTAAAGGCTTGTTTATAACTTCTTGCTGTCAAGTCCTAGAGCTAGCTCTCTGTTTGGGCTGATCTAACTCCTTTCTGTCTGTTCTGGTGTTTTCCTCAGTTTTTAATTATGTTTCTCATTCCCCCTCTATACATCTGACTCATTCCTGTTTCTTCCATTCTCCCTGGTGAATGCAGCTGTAAAGAAGGCATTGAGAATCCTGGTTCTGCTTGTCAGAAACCTAAGATTTTCCTCAGAAAGATCACTCCTTGATACAGCTGTAAAATCTTTTGTCTTCACAGCTTTGTAGTTCTAGTATCACTTTCATGGGTGTTTTGTGGTGTCATTTCCTGTATTCCTGAAGCAACACAAAAGTTAGTCTCTCATTTGCAAGATGAGTGTCTCATACACTTCTCTCTTCCTTATCAATACTTGCATTTCCCTGAGCATTCATGTTGGTAATTTGCTACTTCTAGTCAGAAGTTATTTCTTAATGTTTGTCAGACGTTGAGTGTATTGAAATCTGCCAGTGAGTGCTGACTTCTTTCTTCTTTCTGCCTTGGCCTCTCATGTGACAACTAACTTCTCGTTAGCAGTGTGAATTTTTCCTTCAACATTTGCTTTGCTGCATGCAAAATGTGTCTTCCCATTCTTGGAACTCTCTGCCCCCTCAAGTACTGATGAATTCTATCATCGAACGTGCATCTCAAACCCCATTTGAATTAAATGGGCGCTCTGAGTATAGATGGAGCCCAAATATGCTCAATGAGCCAGATTCTGTTTCTCAGCTATAGCTGCGCATCTTCAGTGAATTCAATGGGCTTTCACAGCTGTAAATGAGCACGATTTGGTCATGATTGAGCGGAGACAACAGAATACTGCTCCATGTGCTCTTGCCAGGTCTTCTGTCCCTGCCAGCAGCACTTTATGATCAACAGAATCAGTTTGATGCTAAATACTGTCATGGACAGATACAAGTTGCCTATATGTGAAAGTTTGACCTGGCTCCCATCAGGTGCCCCTGCTGTCCTGTCCGCACACTTGAGCGAATGCTGTAGATGAGAGAGGACTGGTTTGGTGACGTCGGGGGGAACTTGTGTGATCTAGGTTCTTAGGATGCATAGGTCAGATCTGGAGAGATTGTCTCCATTGACTTCAGAGGGAAGGTGCTCTGACACTACAAGAAACCGGGAGTCACCCCGTTTGAGGTCTTAACGCACACTTAGGTCATAATAGATTCATGGGGAAGCTGCTGAAGATTTTCCAAGTTCTTTCCTTCTCCTGGTGCTGACATGAGTGAAAAAGAGGTGGAAGGTAGGTCACCAAAGCGCTTTTACCTGCAAGCAGGAGAGCCATTTCTTAGACTGGATTGCATCAGTGATCAAAACTGCTTTTTACCATCCTTGGCTGCCGAGGGGACAGTGGTTCTTTCTCTCAGTGGAGGGCCTTGTTGCGGTGATACACATGTTCCCTCCTTGTTAGCCTAATGTGGCCCTCACAGCACTGATGCTCTGGGCGCACCAGAAATTCAAGTCCTTGCTGAGTTCTACTAGTCCATTGAAAGGGCGATGACAACCCTAGTTCTGTGAACCACCAATACAGCTGTCTGCATTCCCAGTAGCCTCCCAAAACCCCACCCTGGTGGCTTTCTTCATATGAAAGGAGTTAGTCTCCAGATGCAGAAGGAGAGGGTTGGAGCAAGGCAACACAAAGCAAGTGATGAGCTGAGTGAACTGGTCATTCCAGACTGGACTTTTCCATTGCATCCTACTCCAGTTAGAGTGGTGCAGCTCTCCTAATTCCCTCCTCGTGGCTGGAAAACATTTAGCCACAGAAATTGCTAGCAAAAGAGACCCTCAGATTCTATGCCATGGAGCTAATTGCCCTCTGATTGTAAGACATAAGTAACAAGACTCTCGTCCCTAAGTCTCTTAGCCCTCTATGGTGGAGTCAGGGGAGAGCTTTTGATGCATGGGCTGCATCGCACACGTAAACGTTCAGTCACCATTGTGGCAGGGTTGCTGATTTATCTTCCTGATGCACCATGTTGCTCAGGGTTGCTGACTCTGCTTACCTGTCGGCTCAGTGCAGGTTTTACTTTCTTTTTTTTTTTTTTTTTTTCTTTTTGGCGCACCAAGGGTGTGTCTAAACTACATCCCTCTGCCAACAGAAGGATGTAGATTAGGCACATCGCTGTTGTAAATGAAGCAGGGATTTAAATATCCCCCGCTTCATTTGAATAGAAATGGCTGCCGCTTTTTGCCGCCGCGGCAGTCTAGACAGGGATCAGTCGACAAGGAAAGCCTTTTCCGACCGATCCTGTAAACCTCATTGGACGAGGCATAAGGAATCGGTCGGAAAAGGCTTTCCTTGTCAACCGATCCCCGTCTAGACTGCCGCTTTTTGCCGACAAAGTGCCACGTCGGCAAAAAGCGGCAGCCATTTCTATTTAAATGAAGTGGGGGATATTTAAATCCCCGCTTCATTTGCAACAGTGATGTGCCTAATCTACATCCCTCTGTCGGCAGAGGGGTGTAGTGTAGACATACCCCAACTCTCAATTTCAAAGAAACTCCCCGCAACAAAACAGCTGATGTGGGGATCCCGAGTAACTGGGTGGAAACGTGGACACAGCCATCAACGTGTTGCGTTGACCACTTTTTGGGGGGCCATGGCACCACTTTATGGTTTATTTCAGGAAGTGGGCAAAGCATGCAGGAAACAGCTGCTTAGTGAGTGTTTAAAAATGGCACCAACAATCCATTGCTAGGGGCATGGAAGTCCTACCGTGGGACTTGCACAAATGCTATGTAGCAACAGGGATGTCTTTTCCATTCGAATGGGCTTAAAGTTTAGCTTCTGGGTAGTTCATTTTTTATTTACTCCAGATCCGCAGACAAATTGCTGTGTGAACAGCTGTTTCTTCTGCAGAGGGATTTGATTTGAGACATTACGGGCTAGATTCATCACACGGATGGCAGGGAGATTTTCCCACTTGGGATTTTATTAATGGCATGGTTTTGATTTGTTAACTGTCAAGAGGAGATCTGTTGTGAGGGTTCTAGCGATGGGGACTGGATTGACGGGTTTGTGATAAAGGAGAGCAGATGTGGAGATAATGATACAATTCAAAATGCATTGAGCACCAGTTTTGTAGGAACACTGAGCACTTACAAACGGAGTATTTTGGAGATAGGCCTACACTGGAACCATGTCTCTGAACGCCACTGCTCTTTGGGGAAGCTGAGATTTGGGATTTATGTGGTTTGGGGTCATTTTTGGAATGAATCCCTCCAACACCCCTTGTGAGATTACTATCTCTGTCTTAAAGGCAGATTAGATAGGAGTCTTGGTTGAGATCCTAGCAGGAATATGAATGTCCACAGTTCCTGATACCCCGGCCTGAACTCAGACCACTAGAACATGCTGCTTTTTTTTCCTTTCTTGCTATAGAATTACTCTACTGGACTTTCAAATCTTGCTGATCTAGAATCCTACTTATTCTCTAGATAATGAAAACCTGCAGTGTCCATCAATTAACCCTTTGACCCGGACTCCATGCTACAGTAATCAAATACTTATGGGAAAGTCCTATAGAATTCTTTAATAAAAGTTCTAACTGTTCAGTGGGTATTCTGAGCCATCCTTTAGAATTTTATTCACTGCAGCAATATTCTATAGCTGGGTTTAAAAGCCCCCATAAAGACTATCTTTTGCTACCAAATTACATTAAACTGGAAACTTATTTCTATAAACCACTGAGTCAATTTTTGCAGAACCTTCTTGAGGTTAAATTTTATAGGGCTTCCCCATAAAACTATCCCAGAAATAACCAGGCTAACCTCTGCCAATTCTCTCTTTAAAAAGACTCCCTTTACATTAAGCAACAGCTTTCTCCAGCTCTGTTCTTGGGAGCTGGTGGGGAACTGAAATAGGTAGGTCTCCCGTTTGCCATTCATGTCACAGTGCAGATCTATTTTGTTGATTCCGGCCCCTCAGAAGGCACAATGGGACCCAAGGGATGGCAGCATGGGGAGTGAGTGAGTTTGTTTGAAAGTCCCTTGTGATCACAAGCAGGACGAAATCTCTGATCTAGCGAAGTGCTTAAGTGCTTAAGTTACATTGAACTAGATGGCTCAACTCAATGTCCATATGTAACGGCATGGTGCTCGTCTCTCGCAAGTGTCCCTTCTGGCGGGTGTGTCTGTGAACTTTAACAGTCTGGCTGCACCCCACGAGGCTTACTCCTTGAAGGCAATGAGGTCACTCCAGCTGGGCCACTAGGTAGTTCAGACCCCCTTCTGGAAGTTTACCGCTGCCCAATGGTAGGCCTCTTCCCCAGTGGACACTGGAGGATCTGGGCACACCCACTACTCCAGGTACCAGCCCAAGGACCCTACCAATCGCAGCCATGCATCACCATGTCCCTTTAACAAAACTGCTTCCAGTTCCCTGGACCACTTCCCCCCTGGCCCGAGCCTTCACCAAAACTTTGGTCTCACCTCAGGGCTCTTCTATGTTCAGGCCTAGCAGTCAGCGGGGAGCTCTTCTTTGCTGCCCCACCTCTCCTAGCACTGCGCTGTCCGTGGTGCTGCAGTTAATTTTGGCCAGCCAGGAGCACCACCTACACTCCTCTGGCTCCAGAGTCAGTTCTTCGCTGGGCTGTACTGCAACTCCTTTTATGCTAGCCTGCAGCTCCCTGATTGGCTAGCTCCTTGCAACCTCCCCTTGATTGGCTGCTTTCCTGAACAGTCTTTATAAGACACTTGGCGGACTTAGCTCCACGACGTCATTCCGGGACAGGCGTGGCAGGACCATGAGGCCATAAGCAGGGAGTGTCTGGTTGTAGTCCACCCCATCATAGCATGCAAATCAATGGTATGAAAGAGCTATTCTGTTGCTCAGACCATGCTCTGTCTTTCCCAGTATCCTGTCTCTGACAGTGGCCAGTACCACTGGGAGTGTTCGGAACAGGGCAGTTAAGGGATGATCCACTGGTAGCAGAAAAGATTCCACTGACTTCTGATAGTCAGAAGCAGGGTCATCCCAAGCCTGAGGTTGCGTCCCTGACCACTTTGGCTGGTAGGCACTGATGGATCTGTCCTCTATGAATTTCCCTAATTCTTTTTTGAACCCTGTTATACTTTTGGCCATCACCGCAGTTGCACTGGGTTCTAAAGGTTAGCCGTGCATTGTGTGGATTTCCTTTTGCTTGTGCAAAACCAGCTGCCTATTAACTTCATTGGGTGAGCCCTAGTTTTTGCATTCTGGAAAAGAGTAAATAACACTCGTCTATTCACTCTTTCCCACTTTATACACTTCTATCATATCCACCCCTTAGTCCTCTCTTTTCTATCCCAAGCAGCACTAATATGTTCAACAGAACCCATTCCACATCCTAAATCATCCTTCTTGCCCATCTCTGAACCTTTTCAGCTTCCACTACATCCTTTTTGAGATGGGCCAATCAGAATTGCATACGTGATTCAAGGTATGGGCACACCATGCATATACATATTGGCATTATGATAATGGTAAAACTCCCGCTGACAGAGTTGGATCACTGCAGATTGCTTTTGGAAATCCATGCCTTGGTCTCTCTTCTTATCCCAAAATAGGGAAGAAAATTAAGGCTTGACGCTTGATACAATCATAGGTATGAAAAGGGTATTCTTTCTCCATCTCAACTATAAGTTGAACCTCTCTGGTCTGGCAGCATCTGTGGTCCAGCATGATTTTAGTTAGATGTCCACTTACCTTGGATGTGGCCAAGTTTCCTGTGATCCCATAAAGTTTGTTTATAGCCACCAGTCCTGGCTATATGTTGTTTAGCTCTAATTTACTCCTAAATGTCTTCTATGAGCCCAATAAGCAGTGGAAGTGTTGGTACTAGATGACATTGATCTCCTGTGGTTCTGCAAATTCTCTGGTTGAGCATTGGTCAGGTTCCAGGGGTTCTGGACTAGAGAGGTTCAAGCTGTATATCAAAACCTACCTAACAAGGGTCAGATTTTGAACTGTGCCTGAACACTGGCTGGCTGAGGTTTCAGGCTCCATAATCTTCATAAAATTAGAGCTTAGGAGCTGACATTCCAAATGTCATCTTATTTTTATTGCTTTATTTGTACATTTCTCTTGTGCTGCATGTTGTCTTTATCGCTTATAGTCCTCTATAGAGTTGTGTATGTTGTTAATTGCATGTAATTTCTTTTAGGAGTTGGTTCCAAAGGGGAAGGGGGAAGGAAATAAAGACTCTTTATTATTCTAATCTATCACTAACAGCAAAAAAAATGGCAACAGTGAAGAATGTCTTTCAGTGAAGTCATGTGGCTGATGCTTTGGGAATGCAAAGCAAGACAGAGAAAATGCAGATCATTAATGTTCAATCAGAATCCTTCTCCAGAGCCTGTGTCACTCTTGCAGTACATAGTTTTGTAGATTTATTATAGGACTCGGAGTGTTCTGAACATGACACTTCTATTACTTCACAAGTTCACACCTGGCTGTTGGCCAAATGATACAACCTTAGTTCAGCTGTCAGTGGAAAATATTCAATTAGATAAATGTACATCTGAATGAGCGCTGTCTGCCGTGTGTCGCCCTTTAGAAAGATTGCATACGAAGTGCAGTTCTGCAGAAACAATATCATTCTGCGTGTCAAAATTAAATTAAGGCTGCTCTATTTTTTTGCTTATCAAGGAAGGGCTAGGCTATGGCATATAGTCCTGCTGCTTTAGCAAGTGGAGCTACATAGGGATCAGTTTGGGGACTGGGTCTGTTCAATATCTTCAATTGAAATATTGGTATAGAGAGTACGCTTATAAAGTTTGCAGATGATACCAAGCTGGGGGATGGCGGGTTGCAATTGCTTTGGAGGAGAGGGTCATAATTCAAAATGATCTGGACAAACTGGAGAAATGGTCTGAGGTAAACAGGATGAAGTTTAATAAGGACAAATGCAAAGTACTCCGCTTAGGGAGGAACAATCCATGTCACACATACAGAATGGGAAGGGACTGTCTAGGGAGGAGTCCTGCGGAAAGGGATCTAGGGGTCATAGTGGACCACAAGCTAAATATGAGTCAATAGTGTGACATGGTTGCAAAAAAAGCAAATGTCATTTTGGGATGCATTGATGTTATACTTGAAAGAGTGTTACGGGATCTCTTTTTAGAGGGATAAGGCAAAATGCCACATTTATTGACAATGTAACGTTATTCTGTTACATACATATTCACACATACTCTCCCCCAAAAGACACAAACAAACTCCATCTTGCTTTTGCTTAAAGTTACCAGTCTGTTGCTCACTTGAACTCACCTGGCCAGTGAGTTAAATGCAAGGGCGAGGAGTGGGGTCTTCTCTCGGTCCGGACCGATGCTGCAATCTTGCATGAATCTCTGGGGCTTGTCAAGACACCCCATCTTTTATAAGCCTTTTCTCCCATTCACGTCTATACGTTTTGTTGCATCAGTTCTTAATCACCATTTTAACATTTGTTTATCTGGAAGTAATTTTTCTTTGTCATCTGACATTGGCATGTTGGTATCTCCTTCCCAGTGTTTATATCGAGGAGGATTGCTCTTAACACTCCCAGGCTGTCCATAATGTCCTGCATTGGTCTGCTTTATATTGGGCCTCAAGTGACAGTAGCTTGGTGCCTTTGAGTTTTACAACCTTTTCTCCAAACACTCAAATGCCAAATTCATTCACTCCCTGTCCCCAGGAACTACACGGCCCTTTCACAGAGGGGGAAAGGGATACACTTGTCCATACAAAAGATATCCATCTATTTCAATACGAAGATTCTATTAGTACAGACTTTTAATTCATTTGTCATAAGTTCTTTATAGCACAATCTATGCTGTCGCTACTAAGAGCAACAGTGTGATCATGCTGAATCCCAAGGATCCTTCTGATCTCTTTCTGTCTTGACATCAGATACATCAGGCAAGCTGCTTGTGTTTGTATCTTTATTAAGGGTTTAGAAGACTGTTCTTCCCTGCTACCCAGAGAAGGGTGGCTGGCAGAGTTAAATTGTTTAACATTTATTCTCCTACTACCCATTAAGCACATTACATAAGGCATTATAAAACCTTATTGTCTACATTAACAAGTGTATTGCTTACAACACTCAGTCCTTCTTCCCCTCTGCTCTGCACTGATTAGGCCTCAGTTGAAGTAGTGTGTCCAGTTCTGGGCACCACATTTCAGGAAAATGGGGAGAAATGGGAGAAAGTCCAGAGAAGAGCAGCAAGAAGGATGAAAGGCCTAGAGAACATGACCTATGAGGGAAGGCTGAAAGAACTGGGCTTGTTTAGTTTGGAAAGGAGAAGACTGAGCGGGGACATGAGTAGTTTTCATAGAATCACAGAATACTAGGACTGGAAGGGACCTCGAGAGGTCATCGAGTCCAGTCCCCTGCCCTCATGGCAGGACCAAATACTGTCTAGACCATCCCGGATAGACATTTATCTAACCTACTCTTAAATATCTCCAGAGATGGAGATTCCACAACCTCCCTGGGCAATTTATTCCAGTGTCTGACTACCCTGACAGTTAGGAACTTTTTCCTAATGTCCAACCTGAACCTCCCTTGCTGCAGTTTAAGCCCATTGCTTCTTGTTCTATCCTCAGAGGCCAAGATGAACAAGTTTTCTCCTTCCTCCTTATGACACCCTTTTAGATATCTGAAAACTGCTATCATGTCCCCCCTCAATCTTCTCTTTTCTAAACTAAACAAACCCAATTCCTTCAGTCTTCTCTCATAGGTCAGGTTCTCTAGACCTTTAATCATTCTCGTTGCTCTTCTCTGGACCCTCTCCAATTTCTCCACATCTTTCTTGAAATGCGGTGCCCAGAACTGGACACAATACTCCAACTGAGGCCTAACCAGCGCAGAGTAGAGCGGAAGAATGACTTTTCGTGTCTTGCTCACAACACACCTGTTAATGCATCCCAGAATCATGTTTGCTTTCTTTGCAGCAGCATCACACTGCTGACGCATATTCAACTTGTGGTCCACTATAACCCCTAGATCCCTTTCTGCCGTACTCCTTCTCAGACAGTCGCTTCCCATTCTGTATGTATGAAACTGATTGTTCCTTCCTAAGTGGAGCACTTTGCATTTGTCTTTATTAAACTTCATCCTATTTACCTATTAAAGAAAGCTATCAGATTGGTTTGACATGATTTGTTCTTTACAAATCCATGCCGGCTGTTCCCTATCACCTTGCCACATTCCAAGTGTTTACAGATGATTTCCTTAATTACTTGCTCCATTATCTTCCCTGGCACAGAAGTTAAACTAACTGGTCTGTAGTTTCCTGTGTTGTTCTTATTTCCCTTTTTATAAATGGGCACTATATTTGCCCTTTTCCAGTCTTCTGGAATCTCTCCTGTCTCCCATGATTTTCCAAAGATGATAGCTAGAGGCTCAGAGACCTCCTCTATCAGCTCCTTGAGTATTCTAAGATGCATTTCATCAGGCCCTGGTGACTTGCAGGCATCTAACTTTTCTAGGTGATTTTTGAGTTGTTCTTTTTTTATTTTACCTTCTAAAATTACCCCCTTCCCGCTAGCATTCACTATGTTAGGCATTCCTACAGACTTCTCGGTGAAGACCAAACAAAGAAGTCATTGAGCATCTCTGCCATTTCCAAGTTTCCTGTTACTGTTTCTCCTCCTCACTGACCAGTGGGCCTACCCTCTCCTTGGTCTTCCTCTTGCTTCTAATGTATTTATAAAAGTCTTCTTGTTTCCTTTATTCCGTAGCTAGTTTGAGTTCATTCTGTGCCTTTGCCTTTCTAATCTTGCCCCTGCATTCCTGTGCTGTTTGCCTATATTCATCCTTTTGTAATTTGTCCTACTTTCCATTTTTTATATGACTCCTTTTTTATTTTTAGATCACGCAAGATCTCGTGGTTGAGCCAAGGCGGTCTTTTGCTGTATTTTCTATCTTTCCGACACATCGGAATAGCTTGCTTTTGGGCCCTTAACAATGTCCCTTTGAAGAACTGGCAACTCTCCTCAGTTGTTTTTCCCCTCAGTCTTGATTCCCATGGGACCTTACCTGTCAGCTCTCTGAGCTTACCAAAATCCGCCTTCCTGAAATCCATTGTCTCTCTTTTGCTGTTCTCCCTTCTACCCTTCCTTAGAATTGTGAACTCTATGATTTCATGATCACTTTCACCCAAGCTGTCTTCCACTTCCAAATTCTCTACCAGTTCCTCCCTATTGGTTAGGATCAAATCTAGAACAGCTTCCCCCCGGTAGCTTTTTCAACCTTCTGAAATAAAAAGTTGTCTCCAATGCAGTCCAAGAACTTATTGGATAGTCTGTGCCCCGCAGTGTTATTTTCCCAACATATATCTGGATAGTTGAAGTCCCCATCACCACCAAATCTTGGGCTTTGGATGATTTTGTTAGTTGTTTGAAAAAGCCTCATCCACTTCTTCCACCTGGGTAGGTGGCCTGTAGTAGACTCCTAGCATGACATCACCTTTGTTTTTAATCCCTTTAGCCTAACCCAGAGACTCTCAACACTTCCGCCTCCTGTGTCCATCTCCACCTCACTCCAAGTGTGTTCATTTTTAATGTATAAGGCAACACCTCCTCCCTTTTTCCCTGTCTATCCTTCCTGAGCAAGCTGTACCCTTCCATACAAACATTCCAATCATGTGTATTATCCCACCAAGTTTCTGTGATGCCAACAATGTCATAATTGTACTTATTTATTAGCACTTCCAGTTCTTCCTGCTTATTTCCCATACTTCTCGTGATTTGTATATAGGCATCTAAGATCCTGATTTGACCTTGCCTCCCAGTTTTGCCCTGACCCTCCTTTCTCTCTGCCATTGTAGCCCACGCTCCCTCCCATTTCCGACCCATCTCCCAGGTCTCCATGTTCTCCACTTACCTGTGGGCTTTGCTCACCTGTCCCCGGCGAACCTAGTTTAAAGCCCTCCTCACTAGGTTAGCCATTCTGTATCCAAATAGGTCTTCGCCCTCCTCGTAAGGTGGACGCCGTCCCTGCTTAGCAGTCCTTTCTGGAATAGCATCCCATGGTCGAGGAAGCCAAAGCCCTCCTGGCGACACCATCCTTGCAGCCAGGCATTCACCTCCAGGATGCACCTGTCTCTCCCCGGACCCCTACCTTCGACAGGAAGGATCGAAGAGAATACCACCTGCGCTCCAAACTCCTTCACCTGTACTCCCCAGAGCCCTGTAGTCACTCTTGATCCACTCAGTGTCACACCTCAGTATCATTAGTGCCCACATGGATGAGTAGCATGGGGTAGTAGTCAGAGGGCCGGATAATCCTCGACAATGCCTCCGTAACATCTCAGATACGGGCCCCCGGCAGACAGCATACCTCCCGAGATGAAATGTCAGGGCGACAGATGGGCACCTCCGTCCCCCTCAGTTTTCAAGTACCTAAAAGAGTGTTACAAGGGGAAGGGAGAAAATTATTCCCCTTAACATTCAGAAGTGGGCGGCGGGGGAAGGGGAGTAGAAAACAAACCAAGCCCCTAGAGGCTGCCCATCAGGAGCTCTAGGAAGAGTTGGCCCTGAGGGTGCCGGGGGCAGTCCATGGCTGCACATGCCCATGGGCATGGGGGCTTGCCAACGTCACCGTGAGGTGCATGCACTGGGTGCAAGTGGCATAATCTCTGCATTGCCAGGAGCCAGGAGGAGAAGAGGCAGTAGAAGGAAAGGGCAACTCACTGCCTCCTGAACGCTTCTGCTGCCAGGGTGCATCCAGCAGAGCTCAGTGTTACTCAGGCAGCAAGACCACAGCTGGGGTCAGTGACAAAGGCACTTGACCAGGCTTCTTGCCCTCAGCGCGCTGTCCTAATGTCCTGTAGGAGCTAACACGTGAGCGCTCAGAGGCCAGGAATGGCTGGCACACTCAGCAGCTGTCTTCTCGGCTGCACAAAGGGTTAAGGTGTGGTACCCCAACATTTATAGAGTGGGGCAGTCACCATGGTGTCTGCTTTCCACCTCCCCTTGTACCTTGCTCCACGGGTCTCAGGCAAAACACCACTATTCATCAGTTCTGTAAAACCCTCTCAGCTGGTGGTAGGTCAGGAGGTACGTGGGCTATATTTTTGGAATGCGTTCACACGCATACCCAGTATGTGTTGTTTCTGCCGAGTGCCTGTGTTTCAGCAATGCTAGTGGTACCCTTGCCAAGTTCACATACTGCACAGTGAAAGTGCAAGCATCTCTTTCAATATGTTGCCTGCTTTGGTTCATGATCTGGCCGGACGTTGCTGTCTACGGTTCAGGCCTCAGGTCTTACACCAGGCCCTGTGTTCCAGGCTCTTTCCCTCTCCTATGCTTCTGGTGGAGAAATCGATGTTTTCCAAAGCGCTGACTAGGAGACACTGAAATATTCCATTATGCCTTCCTTTTCTGCATATGCTGAAAAACAAACACCGTTTAATAAGCCAAGTACATTTAGATTCTAAAAATAAGACAATAGAAATGAATATTAATTGGAATGCAAACGAGATTGTAAGAGAGATGAATGCTCTTCACCTTTTGATTCTTAATATTTGTAATGTGGATAATGAATTGACTAATTATGTTACAGTATGGATTGCCAGCCTCGGGAGGTTTTGTCATTTGAAGTTACTGTCCTCAGTTTTATGTGTTCTGAAGAACTCTGTGGGGTTTTGAAAATATAAAGTTCTATTGTGGTTTTTAAATCTGCTTTTCTCCTTTCATCAGCTTCTCGGAAAAAACCCTATTTGACTTCTTTCTTTTCTGAAAGAAAGAGCAAAGGATACTTTCTGCATTGGCTGTGCAGTGATTTGGTCCAAATACATGACCCCAAATAACAGGCGCACAGTTAGCAAAATAAATGGCAGCTAAGGTGATGTTTACACTTGCCTGTGCTTACAGCAGTGTGTGGGGTCTGGGTAGCTACATGGGGCAAAAAGCTCTGGCGGGAGAGGCAGCTGGGGGAGTCATGGGGCTCTGGTGGGAGGGAGCCAATGGAACAGGACACTGCTAAAAATGTTAGTGTTGACAGGGGAAGTACTGGTTGGCAGTGTAGAGCCTTTCATGGAGTATATGACCCCCACGCTGGTAAATCAAGGACTGAGAATGTAGCTCATAAGTCTAGCTTGCCTCTTTTGTATTCACTGGCTTGCCATCATTATGTTCTTTGTGGTACTGCTGAATATAATAAAGGCAGAACGTACAGGCATGTCTCCTGTAAGACATTGGCTTCAACAGTTAACATGTGGCTTGAGACCTGTGAATACATGGCCCAATGGTAACCCCTACGTTTTGGGGAACTGGAAGTAGAGTAGAAGGGGGAATTTTATCCCTAGTGCCATTATAGGTACATGAGCTAACACCGGCTTTTGGAAAGAACATCCAAGCACCAAGTGCAATGGAAACCAATTGCCATAGATGATAAGTTGAAATCATGACTGCGCTAACGTATAGGGAAAGAACACTCCAACGTTAGCAGGGTGAGGAAATAGGAATAAGAAGGAAGAAACGCCTACTGTCTATGCATGAGACATAGTGGTGTCAGCACACTGTATTATACAAGTTGTATCCCAGTCCCTGAGCCCAGAAATGAGGCCCAGCCATACTGCTGCTGACAGTCCAGGTTAACAGCGCTCACCTGATGGGTGGATTCGGGAGATGTGAACAACAGTCTAGCTACAAGTATGCTGGAATCCCCTGGCCCAGGGTGGCTCTTGTCTATGTCCAGCCAGTGTATCCACCCCGGCCCTACCCCGGGAAGAAAATATGACTGGAAGTGGAGGACCAGACTGAAACTTGCTGAGTAGGTTTAGTGACCACTCAGACTTACCCTGTGATATTGGCGAGAGGCTGGAAATGGTTTGCAAAACTCCAGAAGCAGTGGGACAAACTGCTCTGCAGAAATTAACCCAGGCCCCAAAGGAAAGGATTTCTGTTGGGTGAGAGGGAGCAGAAGATCTGGGTGAAGGCCCCTGCCCCCATGGAAAACACTGACTTGACATGCTGCTGATCCAGGGCATTTGAAGAGGTGAGCCATGGCTGGCTATTGGAAATGGAGATTTTGTGTGGCGGCGGTGGGAGGACCCGACTCTCAGCAGGGGGCTGGACTTGATAAACTCCTGAGCTCTTCTCCAAGCCTAGGATTCGGTGACACATGGCTGGTGGGGTGGGGAGACCTGTCAGGGAAGTGCGGCTTTCGCTGTCTCTGCTGTTCCCTCTGCCTTGGATGAGAAAAGGTGCAGACCTCCAGTGTTAAGCACAGGCACGAGTGCTTTCCTAGACTGGGATCTCAAAGGCCACAGGGCCCAGCTTTGGAAGGGAGTGTGCTCTACCATGATCTAGCAAAGCACTTTGCTCCCCCCACCTTCCCTGTGCTAGACACTAAGAACAAAAGAAGTCCCTAGCCCAGCCCCAATGGGGCTACACATACATTTACATCTAAACACACTCTGTGGTGCTTTGCTAAATCCGTGCCTGGATCTGTGTTCTGTCCCTCGGATATTTATAGCTCTGTGGGTGCAAAGGGTACTATTTGCTTTCCATGAGTATTCATGTACCAGCTGTATTATGTACAGTTCTTCGAGAGCGTCTGCTTTGCTAGAGTCTCAAAGTCTCCACAAACATGCTTCTAGCCAGATGTTTTCATACTAGTCTTTGGGAGGGATTTTCGAAAGCAATCCGGGCTGGCATGCTTCTGCTACATTTCCATCCAGGGCCATTTTGCCAATGAAGTCGATGGGAGCAGAGTATGTCCCACATCGAGTACGTTGGCTGACCCCATCCTTTGTGTTCTGTCCCTGACAAGCCAGTCAAAATGCAGGGTACAGAATTTGCATTCATCCGAAAGAGGAGTAATGGATGCTGATGCGTGAATTACTCATTCACCACTGGGTTGTGGGCTTTCTAAGAAATGCTCTCTGCTCATGCTTCATTTGTGCTTTGGGACAACATCAGAGCCTCTTCATCGCTATGGAACCAGGGTTTATTCTTCTCCCACGTGAATGTCTTTATTCTAAAACTGAGAGGCGGGTGAAGTCGCATCCAGTTCCTCGTTTTTTGCTAATACTCTTCCCAGCTGTTACAGTGAATAGGAACTGACTGTAGACCAGCACGAGTACCCCAAAATACTGCCTCTTAGCTGTCACCAGGGTAGGTCCGAGACAAGGAGTTGTATGCTATGTAATGGAGAATGTTCAAGGCAATGAAATTGTGACAGACTGAAAATATCCTGGGTAAATCTTCTGGAATTAAGGTAAATGTATCCCCTTAGCGTTCATAGCTTTGGGGAACGTGGCATTAAATGCAGCTGTGTGTGGTGGGGTGCCTTGTCAAATAGAGGTGGGTGTCAATGTAGAGCCTCAGTTATTAACTCTCTGAAGCCACCCCAAGAGGGCTATGCAAATACTAGCTGAGACTGGATTATCTGGGGCCAAAAGTCAAAGCAAGGACTGGACAAACAGGTTTTAAACTGGCTCAGGGCCTCCCCCCAGATCCAGCACATGCATAGGACCTCTGTCGTCCAAGGAGGGTCCAATTGTTAGAGAGTGGTTGGATGCACTGGTTCCACTGAGGTCCTATAGCAGGGGTGGGGAACTTGACTCTCAGAAAAAAAACAGTTGTGGGCCACACCCAGCTCTGTGGGTGGGGAGAGGGGACATGGAAGATCAAGGCCTCCCGTAGTCTCCTAGGTGAGACCAAAAATGAGGGGCTCAGGATGAGAGAGGGGGCTTGAGGCTGGGGCAGGGGATTAATATAACTTTTCACTGCCTCCCAGCTAGCCAGCGAGTCTGCTGTGAAAAGGGATATTAACAAATATACAAATGTTAATTTTCATGGCAGCAGACTTGCTATCTAGCAAGACTTTTTTTAATATGAAAAAGTAACCCAAAAACTCAAACAAAACAACAAAAACTGACTATGTGCAAAGCCTCTTACATGTTTCTAGTCTGTTCGAGTCCACTAAAACATACTGATAACAGCATATTATTTGTATTGAGTCTGTAAGAAAAGTGACCCTACATAAATAAATTATAATGATTTGGGCATGTATAGATGCATATTTGCTTTTCCTAAAGTTAAATATTTTAGGAAAAATTGTTAGAGCAGCTACCAGCAAGGGTTGGTGATTGTATTCTGAGACCACCAGAAATGTTATGAAAACTCCTGGTTTAGGGCCATATTTTCTGGACCAACTTAATTTACATACCCCTTAGGAATGTGGGCCATATTGCACTGCTGAGAACTTTCAGGATATGTCTACACTGCAGAGTTTTTCCAGAAAAAGGCCATTTTTCCAGAAAAACTACATGTACGTCCACACTGCTATTGCGTTCTTTCAACGAGGAAGAAGCCTTTTTCCGAAAAGGCATGTGTGAACGCGGAAGAGTGTTTTTTCGAAAGAAGAGGCCTCCAGGAAAAAGCACTGGTGCCCTGGTGACCACTCCGTCCACACTAATCACAACTGAAATGCTAGAGAGTATCCATTCAGTGTGGACGCTATCTTTCGAAAAAGCACATTGCTTTTCCATTGTGCTTTTGCTGTGTGGACGCTCTCTTTCAAAAAAAAATTTTTCTGGAAGATCTCTTCCAGGAAAAGCTTCTTCTGAAAGAAGCCTGCAGTCTAGACTTAACCTCAGTCTCCTTTTATAAATTTTCTGGTCTAAGATTGGCTGCGATCCCTCCTATCCTCATATAAATAAGATAACGAAATGGGAGAAATCTGGCCAGCAGCATCGGAATGCCATGTGGACTCTGACTACCCATGTCCATTACCGTTCATTGTGACATCCCATTTTAGTTTGGATTTCTGTGCCTCTAGGGGAAAGAGGAGCTGATTTTTACCCAGTCCTTTTATTGATAGGAGATGTAGGCAGCATGCCACTACACGCTGACTTCAGAACTATTTAACTACTAGCTAATGACATAGCTAGTAAAGTGGGCTGCACTCCAAACTGTGTTAAGGTGCAGGGGGAAATGATATTTTGAACTTGGCTTCTGTTCTGAAAGGAAGTGATGGTGGCTGAATGCTCCATGCCTTTCACAGTGCTCAAAATACAGCGCTTGGGTGACTTGTGCTTGCTACCTACCTACTGTCGCCACTCAACGAAGTGGTTGTCTGCTCCCCTCGCTGGGGAGAGCGACCGCACTGCTGAGATGGGTGCACTCCCAGTATGTTCATGTCCTTGAATACATCTTGAATACTGTGTACAGATGTGGTGGTCTCACCTCAAAAAAGATATTTTGGCCTTGGAAAGGGTTCAGAAAAGGGCAACTAAAATGATTAGGGGTTTGGAACGGGTCCCATATGAGGAGAGGTTAAAGCGACTGGGACTTTTCAGTTTAGAAAAGAGGAGACTGAGGGGGGATATGATAGAGGTGTATAAAATCATGAGTGGTGTGGGGAGGGCCGATAAAGAAAAGTTATTTATTAGTTCCTTAAATAGAAGAGCTAGAGGACACCAAATGAAATTAATGGGTAGCAGGTTTAAAACTAATAAAAGAAAGTTCTTCTTCACACAGCGTGTAGTCAGCCTGTGGAACTGCTTGCCAGAGGAGGCTGTGAAGGCTAGGACTATAACAGAGTTTAAAGAGAAGCTAGATAATTTCATGGAGGTTAGGTCCATAAAAGGCTATTAGCCAGGGGATAAAATGGTGTCCTTGGCCTCTGTTTGTCAGAGGCTGGAGAGGGATGGCAGGAGACAAATCGCTTGATCATTGTCTTCGGTCCACCCCCCCTCTGGGGCATCTGGTGCTGGCCACTGTCGGCAGACAGGATACTGGGTTAGATGGACCTTTGGTCTGACCCGGTACGGCCGTTCTTATGTTCTTATGTTATGTTCCTTCACTTCTCTGTGCATGTGGACCCTGTTGTGCTTCTACTAATCTATTAGAGTTCTTAGAAGGGGGTCAACAAACATGTGGACAAGGGGAATCCAGTAGATATAGTGTACTTAGATTTCCAGAAAGCCTTTGACAAGGTCCCTCACCACAGGCTCTTATGTAAATTAAGTTGTCATGGGATAAGAGGGAAGATCCTTTCATGCACTGAGAACTGGTTAAAAGACAGGAAACAAAGGGTAGGAATAAATGGTAAATTTTCAGAATGGAGGGGGTAACTAGTGGTGTTCCCCAAGGGTCAGTCCTAGGACCAATCCTATTCAACTTATTCATAAATGATCTGGAGAAAGGGGTAAACAGTGAGGTGGCAAAGTTTGCGGATGATACTAAACTGCTCAAGGTAGTTAAGACCAAAGCAGACTGTGAAGAACTTCAAAAAGATCTCACCAAACTTAGTGACTAGGCAACAAAATGGCAAATGAAATTTAATGTGGATAAATGTAAAGTAATGCACATTGGAAAAAATAACCCCAACTATACATCTAATATGATGGGGGCTAATTTAGCTACAACTAATCAGGAAAGAGATCTTGGAGTCATCATGGATAGTTCTCTGAAGACGTCCACGCAGTGTGCTGCGGTAGTCAAAAAAGCAAACTGGATGTTGGGAATCATTAAAAAAGTGATAGAGAATAAGACGGAGAATATCTGCTTGCCCTTGTATAAATCCATGGTATGCCCATATCTTGAATACTGCGTACAGATGTGGTCTCATCTCAAAAAAGATATACTGGTTTTAGAAAAGGTTCAGAGAAGGGCAACTAAAATGATTAGGGGTTTGGAACGGGTCTCATATGAGGAGAGATTAAAGAGACTGGGACTTTTCAGCTTGGAAAAGAGGAGACTAAGGGGGGATATGATAAAGGTCTATAAAATCATGAGTGGTGTGGAGAAAGTGAATAAGGAAAAGTTATTTACTTGTTCCCATAATATAACAACTAGGGGCCACCAAATGAAACTAATGGACAGCAGGTTTAAAACAAATAAAAGGAAGTTCTTCTTCACACAGCACACGGTCAATCTGTGGAACTCCTTGCCTGAGGAGGTTGTGAAGGCTAGGACTATAACAGGGTTTAAAAGAGGACTAGATAAATTCATGGAGGTTAAGTCCATCAATGGCTGTTTGCCAGTATGGGTAAGGAATGGTGTCCCTAGCCTCTGTTTTTCAGAGGGTGGAGATGGGTGGCAGGAGAGAGATTGCTTAATCAATGTCTATCAGGGATAGTCTAGACAGTATTTGGTCCTGCCTTGGGGGCAGGGGACTGGACTCGATGACCTCTCAAGGTCCCTTCCAGTTCTAGTATTCTATGATTCTATGATTACCTGTTCGATTCACTCCCTCTGAGACACCTGGCATTGGCCACTGTTAGGAGACAGGGTACTGGGCTGTATGGACCTTTGGTCTGACCCAGTATGGCCATTCTTATGTTCTCATGTCAGCTGTCAAAACAGCAGTGGACTCACTGTCGGCAGACCTATTCCTGCTCAGCCAACTTATCGCACAGTATGGCCCCCTTCTGTGAGTGCCTCACAAACATGGACACATTTGTCCTCATGCTACCCCTATTAGAGAGGAAAGTGTTAGTTGGAATTTCCAACTGAAGACCCACCTAAGTTTTGATTCAGACTCTGTGAACTATTCATGTGATAAACCAAGCCCCAGATGAAATCAGCATTGAATTTTAGGATCTTGGGTCTATGCTGTCCCTCCCACCCTCCTTTCCCTAATGGGGCCTCTTGATATCACCATCACGTCAACTGCCTACTCCATCCCGGGATGCAAGAGCCAGGCTCCAGATAGACCACCTGGCTCATCATCACTATGTGCTCTGGTATCTCTTCTAGGACTGGACGCTGCCAGGGACCCGATGTGCAGGTGGAGCCAGTCTGGTTGGCTGGTATGTTGGCAGCAGGCATCTCTACTCTAGAGGTCCAACTCCAAAACTCTCTTGTGGAGTGCAGACGTAGGGAAGACAACTAGTGTCTAGCTGTCTAGTTGCAGGCTTATCCCTATTTCGAGACTTCTAGTTTAGTCAAGTTGGATCTAATCAATATGCTTTGCTCACTGTTATCTGTGGTATCTGAAAACCGGGCACTTCACCTTGTATGTTCCCAGAAAGGCAGCCTCTAAAACAGATTGCTGAAAAGTGTTTACGACATCAGCCAGACTAGGATCTGTTCAGACTGGAGCATTTTGGGTGACAGGGCAGCAATTTTTCCCTTGCCTGACCTTGGATCAGTGGGAGCAAATGAAGCAGGAGTCCAGGGACTGGAAGAGACTATGGCCCACAGTCAAGAAAATCTTGATCTGCGTTGGAAGGCTTTGCCTGTCTCCCAGAATGCGGAACAGAACATACTTCTGTGTGACCTACTGGGGGCCCACGCAGGGCCCAGAGTGAGAGAGAACTGTTGGCAGGTTGTGAAGTTCAGAGTGTCATTATCCACATGCATTGGTTCTGATCAACGATGCAAATCTTTTTACTTCAGTATTGAGCAAGGAAGGATATGTAGTGGTGATCCCAGTGGGCATCTGGAAACCATGGCAACTTCATTTCAGCTCACACCATTAACATGGCTGGGCACTGGAGGATCACGCTGAATTCCTTCTCCATTTTGCTCCTTCTTTACCTTTACATCCCCGAGCTCCGCCCCCCCGCCTCCCGGACAAGAGCAGCAATTTCAGCTGAGAACCATGTGCTGTACTACAATGTCTGCCTCAGCTTTTCTGCCGCTGGGAGCAGGTATTGGCATCCACACCATTTTCCCAGCTGGGCATGCCCCCTCCTCGGGGGCAGAGAAAACAGCCCGAGGAGCACTCTGTGGTTTTGGATGGATGAGGTGGATTGGTTTAAAAACATCCCTTGGTGGAGTGTTCAGAAGCCTTCAGCGTCGACTCCCCAGTGATGTCAGTGGGAGGCTTCTTGTTGACGTCAGTAGAAGCAGCTTTAGGCCATATTTGAGCATCCTTCTCTTCCTACGTAACCCTGTGTTCCTGGTTGCAGATGGGAAGAATCCCACCCTGCAGGGTTGCCAGACCACTGGGAGGTGGAGAACTTTCCCACTCTGAATATAAGGTTCCTAAGCAGCATGGGGGGTACAGCGGGCTCATTCAGAATAGCCTGCAGAACTGAAGCCTGGCCAAGCAGGAGATTGTCAGGAGTGCCTTAGGGACATAGGAGGAAGGCTGCACAGCCCCTGACTCTGCTCTAGGCCCAACGTTTTGTGCAGGGGACGTGCGGTGGAGAGGTGCAGAGTTGTGTGTTGAACGGAGGACACCGTTTCCCCCTATTATAGCCTATAGATCATGCTGGGCGTGAGGGAGGTCCACTATGGGACAGATCCCGGCTGTGTTTCACCCGGCTCATTCCTCCTGTCCTGCCCCAGGCGTGGGGGGAAGGAAGTCGTACACGGCATTGCGTTCCATTGTGGGGCATCAACCGAAGCCTCCAACATTAAATACTCTGGGGGGCTGGATTGCTATAGGACTATCTAATACTCATTAACAATACTTGTGTGGCTGTGAGCTAAGATGGTTAAGGTAACCAAATCTCATGTTTCAAGGTGGAAGAGGAGCCTCTTTTTGGACATTTCAGTCTTTGGCTATGTCTAGACTACAGGGTTTTTTCGAAAAAACTTCACCTGCGTCTAGATTGCTGCTGCATTCTTTTGAAATTAAATTGAAAGAATGTGGCAGTTTTTTTCAACAGTGGTAAACCTCATTTTACGAGGAAGAACGCCTTTTTTCAAAAGAGCTCTTTTGGAAAAAGGCATTCTTGACCGCAAACAGGGTTTTTTTGAGAGTTGTGGCTGTCTAGACGATCTCTTTTGAAAGAAGCTTTTTTGAAAGAAGCATGTAGTTTAGACGTACCCTTTGGCTGCTGCTGGAGGATACCTATCAACTCAGATGGACAATTTTTCTGCTCTGAGGTGGTGTGTCCTGTTGTTCTGTGGTCAGGCTGCCTGACCACCCTCTAAATAGGTTCCTGATCCCTATGTTCTTGGGGCATATTTGTCCACAACGGCAGCCCAGAAAAAAGGGGCAGGCATCTGACAAACTTTTGCGCAGATGCCGATAATGTCTTGTACGTCAGTTTTGTAAAGTACTGATGAGGGTCTGTGTGCCCAACTGTCTCTATCAGGAGGAGCTGGGTTCTTGTTAGTTATGGAGAAAAGTAATATTCTTTTTCGTACATGCCGTCGGAAATCTGAAGTGCTGCTTACTGAATTATGAACGTAGTTTTTTTTTTTTTTTTTAAGTTTGTTGGCAAATTTATTTTACAGTCCTATGAGCTCCAAAGCAACGGTAGCTCTAAAGCAACGGTAGCCTTCAGAAAGCTTTCCAAGGTGCAGAGCCATGAGTGTCAATGGCATTTTGTTTGATGAAGATAAATAGCGTCACTTTGTACTTTATTAACTCTCTTTGATTATACAGTCTGCTCTCCCATCCACCAACTAGAGTCCTCTTTTAAAGAAGATGGGCTGGTCGAATTCCCCTTGACCAAGTATGAATTGAATCTGTTTCCCATTCACTTTCAAAAGCCTGATCTGCTAACGCCTTCTGGGACTCGCAGCTACTGGGACACATTTTGGGTTTTCCATTATCTAAAAACTGTGACAAGTCTGAAGATTAAAAAGATGTCTCCTGAAAGGGCAACATGATTTATTATTAATCAAAGGACTAAATCGGCTTTTCCGTTATGGCAGTCCCTGTCTATTTAAAGGACTACAGTTATTTCAGGCCTCTTATTACCATTTCCTAGTAGAATGTCTGAAACACCTGGGGAACAGAAACATCTAAGAGGAATCTTACTGATTTTTGACAGATTACAAGGTGCTAACGATATAAAGAGATGCTGTTTTCATTTTGGCTGGGGATGTACAATGACTGACAATTGAAGACTTAAGTTCTAATTGAAGAAAGCATCCCTGCTCAGGAAAGTGCTTGAACACATGCTTTGAGATGTGTTTAAAGTTGATCTTGGGTAAGGTGGATTTTTTTTTTTTTAATGTAGATAAGAGAAAGATGCCTGACTTTCTCCTCCCTCTCCCCCAATTCCAATGCAGATCTTTATTTATTTTAAGCGGAAAGATAGACTTCTATACTAAGCATAAATTCAGTAAAATGTTCTAAATGGCTTGATCCAAATGAAATAAAAGCAGAGGCTGAAATGCCCGCCTCAGAATGAAACCAGATCGGCAGAGACCTACAGTGATGATTTTAAAAAATCACTCCAAACACATGCAAGAGCTGTAAACTCTTAAGCAAAGTAATAGGCAACGCTTTGTTTTTAAGACAGATATAAGCTGTTAAAACAGGAGTCACTAGTCCACCAGTCTGAAAATATTATGATTTGACTAAGGCTAGGTCAACAGAGAAGATTTGCCAGTACAGCAACACTGAGACACTTTCCCACTGCAGTCACTGCTTATACAGCAAAGGGCTGTTTTTGCCAGTGTAGGTTATAACGTTCGCTGTGCAAAATAAATTACACTGCCAACAGCCCCAGTATGTCATTGTAACTGTATCTGTGCTAGGGAATTTGCCTGTTTAGAAATACCACACAAATCACACTACAACAGACACTGCTCTGCTGGCAAAAGCTTATAGTGTAGACACAACCTAAATCAGTTCAGTCTAAATCAGCCTCTTGGAAAGTATATGATGTTACTTATCTTATGTAGCAAATAGTTTGAGCTGCACTGAGATCCCTAATCCAGAGAGACACCAGTGGTGTCCAAATTGAAAAGGAAGTGCTAACAATTTTTGTTGTGGTGTCTTCAGTCCCCTCAACACACGTCCAGTGAAACTTAGAACATAAATGACAAGAGTCAAAGCGTGAGAAGGGAAAGGAACTTGCCCAAGGTCACCAGGCCGGTCAGTGGCAGATCCACAAATAAAACCTAAGGCCCAGACTAGTTCTGACAAAAAGGGTTCAGAAAGAAAGTGGAAATCGGGGCAAGAAGTCCCTGAGTGGGAGCTGCTGTTTTCCACTCTGAATTCATGGTAGTTTGAGTCCTGGGCAAGTCTTCCTAATGGTTTCAATGGGAGCCTGGACTGGAGTCTAATATGTTGAATCTCAGACGTGCTGGCAGCAGATCCTTCTTTTCAATGCAGGGTTGATGAAACCGGCAGGAGTGGGAGGGGACTAGTAGTCTCTCTTTATTGGTCCAATAAGAGGCATTTCCTTGCCCACCCAGCTTGTCTGTCGAATATCCTGGGACCAATACGGCTACAACTATGCTGCATATAGGTGCAGAATTGAGAGAGATCAGTAGGTGTGCACCACGCCCTTGCCACGTCCTCTGAGTAATGGGACAGCTGAGAGACTTACGTGGTAGAGAACTTTACAAAAAGCCCAGTACAACCCTAACAACCTGCGTCTAGCAGTGCTGGGTAACAGAGAGGCTAACAACATCCAGCTTCCCCAGCATAGCTGTTCCTGTCCCCTGTGGCTCAGCCGGAGAAGGGGAAACTGAGGAAGGCAATTTATCTGCTGGTTGCAATAATGTCCACTGTTCTTCTCAGTGGTCTAGGATGGAGAGAATCCAGAGCACACCTGGCTCGACTGCTCCACATCTAGGTCCATGCAGCCCCCTACAGCAGGGACTGCCACAGGATGTGGGGGAAAGCATTGCTATGGGTGCAGGCTGCCCTGTGTGGGGAGCATGAGGCCCTTTGCCCTTGGAGATGTTAAGAATGGAGCTGGGAAAAAACAGATTTTTTTCCTTCATCCTGTGAATATTTTTCAACGTTCAAGAAATTTGTCCCATCCTGAACTAGGATGATAAGTTGAAATCTCAAATTTTCACAAACCACAAGAGATAAAAGGAGAAGATATTTTTGTTTTGGGTGGATGAGGAGAATGTTTGTAAATGCCCCACTGAGATTTTGAAATGAGAAGTTGTTTTGAATGGGGAAGATGGAATTTTCATTTTGTGTTAAAAGGGTTTGACATTTTTTTTTAACATTGGGACACTTGTAACCAATCTTTTCCCCTCACTTTTTTTATGAGATAATTTTGGTTTTGGCAAACCAGCCTTTTTTGATGGAAAATATTTCCCTGAAAAATTTCCTACCCACCTCGACATAAGAATAATTGGCTTTATGACTTGCAAAGCAGATTCAACATGGCCAAAGATGCAGTGGATGAAAGACAGTCAAATTGAGATCAATCAAGTTTCCAATAGTCTGAGTAAGGCACTCGGTTTCTGTGAATGATAACCATTGACTGATTCACTGCAGGGGAGCTCTGTGCTACTCTTGCCTGGTTTACCTCCTGGGATTTGCTCTTGACAATTTCACAGATGAGAGAGAGGAAGGCAATCAAATCATGTTGATCTGCAGCAATTGTTTGCATAATACAATTGTGTAGCTAACTCTCCAGAGCCTGGACCTTCCTCTATTTCACATCACTGGACACAAGTTCGCTTGCAGGTATACAGTGTGCTCTCTGAATCTTTCCAACTCCTTCTTGATTTCCTAGGGGATGTGGGAATGGAAAGAGAAAACCCATACATTAAAAGAACTGTTGACATTATGGACTAACTTTGATTCTATGTATGTTTCCTTTGATCCCTTTTGGCCAATTAGAAATAATTGGATCCAAAGTCACACTAATAATACCATGAGACATTTCAGGCTACCTCCCACCCCCCGAACCAAAGGAATGTACGATAGCCAGACTCAAATTCTGGTGGAACTGTTATGCCCAGGAAATAGGGGTTAGTGACTCTGCTGTAATTTAAAGCTGCCTATCCTTGAAGCTAGAGAAAGAAATGAAAAGTAGAATCCAAACTCACTGAAGTTCCTGTGTCTTCTCAGATATACACACGTTGTTCAAGATGAGCCAAGATAAAACTCTGAGGGAAAGAGAATTGTCTCAATTCCTTGGGAGAAGTGTCAAACTCTTGTTGAGCTCAATGGGGGGGGGGGGGGGGGGGTGTCAGGATTTCATCCCTCGTCTATAACTTGTTTCAAAAGGGGATTACCTCTGCCTCCCAAAATGAGAGAGTGAGGGATGGATAGCGGGTGGGAAATGAGAGAGGACAAGAAAGGCTTCTGCAAGAGAATCTTACATGCCTCGTAAAGGACACAATGCAATGACACAATTCTTGTGATCTTTCATGTACATGGTCAAAAATCGTGTCTTATCCTTGTCCTGTAATCGTTCCCCTTTAAACGTTTAGAAGCCCTGCTTTCTTCCCCAGCATAACAATTCCACAGCAAAGCATCCTTGTGTTCAGTTAGTTATGCATATTAAGTGTGCATATTTCTGCCACCCTGCCACTCACTCTTCCCACTCCCCCAGGACCCTGGAAAGCTGTCGAAGGCACCAACTGGTTCAGTCTCAGCGAGGCATCCTGGGACTGTGAAGCCAGCCTTTGGAAAAGCCAGTGCGGCCCAGCCCAGGAGAGCTCGTTCTGTCCAGTGCAGGGTGCAGAGCAAAGGCGAAGCTATGTGGTGTCTGTGCAGAGGCTTCTGCAAAGCTGTTGGGACTTTCGTTCATGCCCTGATTCTTGCTGTGGTGAGCAAGCGCATGTTTCATTAGTGCATCCCACGAACTTGCGAGCCTTTGCGCATTGAAGTGATGAACTTTCCACCATGTTCTGCTGCAAGCAGCAAAGAGGGAGGCTTGTTTTTCTTTCGCTATTCAGTAATGATTTATGTGGCGTGGCAGGGCTCCAGCCTGGTCTGTGCTTCTAAGCGGATGGGGTTTACCTCAGAGGCTTGCTGTGACCCTTTGTGTAGCCTCTTGCCCTTCACTAGAGGCCAAGGTCGCGGCCTGCTGAGCCATCCTCACCACAGGCCAGTCAAACAGAGCCCCTTTTTAGTCCCAAGCTCCCCCTCCAGGGCTGGCTTCCGTAGCGGTGCAGGGAGGGTTGGGGGAACCCAGGCCCACACTCTGCTCCAGGTTCTGACCCAGGGGCCCTAATGGCAGTGGCAGCGGGTAGTGATTCCTCCATCCCCAGAACTGCAGCTCTTCCCTGAGCCACTTCTGCAGCCAACTTGTCCCAGCACCTACCTCCTGGTATCCAACCACATCCTCCTGCTCTTCCCCAGCACCTCCTCACTCCCAGCCTTCCCTGAGGGGCAGCCTTTTAACCTAGCCCCAGCAGGCCCTTGATGGCTAGCCTGCTGCTTCTGCCAGGCTCTTAATTGACCTCAGGTTCTTCCTGATTGTGCTGCAGCAGCCCCTGGCCTGGTTACTCGGGGAAGAGAAAACTATTCTGCCAGAGCCCAGCACATCTACCTTCCAACAGACTGCAGCAGCCAGCTGGTCTAGGTCTGTCACAGCAGCTTTGGTAACCACTGACAGTCATGCAATCACATGGGTATGGTGTTGCACTTCATCAGAGTGACTTGTGTGTTGGTGCCATGCCCTTGCACGGACATCAGCACAGGTGTCCAGTTCTTACATCTTTTCTGAGGGTCTCTAAACCCTTTTAGGACTCCAGGAAGCACCACTGACCAGATTCGTGGTGTGGGTCGTGCGCTATGCAAAAAAAGGGGGAGACTTCTTATCCATCAAGTTTTTGGGAAAAAATAACGATCTTACAGTGCTACTGCTTTCTGAATCACTCGTTAAAGATCATAAATATCCCATTGATTTTCAACCAAGCCAGGTGAACGAAAAAGTTTTTGAAACTGTTTAAATAAAAAGTAAAGTTCGGGCCCCTCGGAGTAGCATTCATGTTAGGTAACCAATGTTAGGTAATGCATCAGTATGCTTTTGCTGAAGATTTGGACCAGAATGGTTTAGGCTACTAAATAAGAGATCTTAAGCAATTTTTGTGCGTGTGAGATGGAGAAATTCATTTTGCGATTTGCTTTCTTGCTTCCCTCTTTAGTCTTCATTTTCAAGCCTAATTACTTGATGCATAGTCACTGGTTTACTCTGATGCCTTTCTGAAAGGAATGAGCAGACATTAAATTGGAGGCCATAAAGCCAGAAGTTTTCTGGTTTCCTGGGAACTTCTTTCAAGACCTGACAAGTCCCTATTTTTCATTTCGCCAAGCAAACTGTTCCTTTTCTTCAGGTCTGTAAAAAGGTTTGTTCAAGACCTATTGCTGCAGTGAGTAGAATTTGCTCAGTGTTGACCAGGAACTAACTACCCAGGAGAACAAGTTTTCAGCATGATGAACAGCGTGTGAGGTGAAGAGAAAAGCCACAGGAATGCAGATGCTGTCGGAGCTTTGCCCAGAGTGAATATTAATGACACTTGCTCAGTGTTTCATGATAAACTCCTTCAGATTCTGTGTTACTGGGGGAAACCCACTGCTTCAGGGAATGTGCCTGCTTCACTGCTGAATCAGAATTTGAGAGTAGCACCATTGAAAAAGCACAAATGCACTTTGGTGTGAGCATTTCAAGACCCTAAGTAAGCGTTAAAGTTGTCTCCCAGGTTTGCTTATGAAAAGATGGTCCCCTTGACGCTGTGTGTGCCGGTCCGCTTAGGACCTTGGGTAATTCCACCTGTCTTGCAAATGAATGTGCCGTTGTACAAGCTCTCTTCCAAAGTTGTCATCGACAGATTAACTGAAGGTAGTTCTTACAGTATGAATTGGCCACAGGCAGGACTTCACAGTTTCCATTACTTGAATAGCTTTCAAAAATCATTCTCCTTTACATTGGGAACTGGAACTAGTTGATCAAAACAGCCCTCCCCCAACCTCCAATAATAGATGGGAGAGGCCAGGCCATCCCATTGCCCAAAGCAGGTGTCAAATCAATTCCTCCTTGCTTCAAATATTAACAGATTGGGAGGGAGCGTAGGCAGGTTCATGGGCACCCTTCAACATCTGTTGGATGCAAAGCTTTTTCTGCATCAAATGACATATTTCCATTCCATGTCATAAATTCAATTTTCTACTCAGATATATTTAAACTTCCTATTCTTGAAATAAAACTATGCAGGTTGAACCTCTCTAGTCCGGCAGCATCCATGGTCCGGCATGAGTTTAGTTAGCCACACCCATGGTAAGTGGAAATCTAACTAAGTTTCCTGCAGTCCCATAAAGTTTGTTTACAGCCACCAGTCCTGGTTTTCCGTGTTCTGTGCTGTTATTTAGCTCTGATTTACCCCCAAATGTCTCCTAAGGACCCCGCAAGCAGTGGCAGCGCTGGTAATGCTGGTAGACCATATCCACCTCCCATTGTCTGGCAAATTCTCTGATTCGGCACCAGTCAGGTGCCGAGGGTGCCGGACTAGGTTCAAACTGTACTATAATTCTGACACTCGGGGTGGAGGGATGAAGAAAGGACCTGCCTTACAGATATAGTATTTATTCCAATGACTATGGAAGAAATAAAACCCACAAGAAATACAAGCTCTAGCTATCGATCATCAGGATGTTATTTAACTGGTGCAAATGACATGACCTTTCAACAGAGCAAAATGTCTCTTGTACAATTTGTATGTGGTGAATGGTGCTGATTGATGATTAACATGTCTGGCTTTCTGTGTCCATTTCTACCGGGCCAGCATTTTGAATATAAATGCCAAATGCAAGAGGAGACAAACTCAGACAAGAGAGCTTCTTGTGGAGCTTGGGTTGCCAGCTTTCACATTCTGGAAATAAGCACCCCAACTTTCACAGTAAGCCAAACACCAACCTTAACCCATTTCAAAGCAAGGCCCAAACAAGCCAATCCCCAAAAAGAACTCCAATGCTCCACATGACTGTCGCCTCCAGTGTGCAGTCTCGGGTCTGGGACAGTGGTGGGTCCACTGTGCACCCCTGAACTCTCTTCCTCTTTCCCCCACTTGCCCTTGCAAGCCGGGAGCCAATTGGAAAAAGAAGCAGCAAGCCAAACCAAGCTGCAAGCCCAAAACTAGCCAACGTGTAACTCACAAGGCTAGTTCTGAGGTGGGAGCAAAATGCTGTTGGGCTGTTAGCTTGGATGTAAGCTCTGCATTCAGTTATGGGGGCAGTGCCCAGTCCGTTCCAGCTCAAAGCTGTGAGAAACCAAACAGTTGCTTATGTGAGCACAGGAGTGGGGCATTAGCTGTGGAGAAAGAGAAGTAGCATTCGGAGGGGAGTCCTAAGGGCTAGTTCTTTCTCTCCAAGCTGTCCCTAGGACTCTGTGTTGCTAACCATACAAGATCTTATCTGGGAAGCAGCCATTCTACACTCTAGATGTTCATGTGCTGTTTGTTGGATAGGGTCTTAATATTGAAAGCTTCTGTGAGCTCCTCTCTCTTTTCTGGCTTCGGCTTTTAGGACCTGATCCAAGCCTGATTTCAAGTGGACTCCCCCCCCCCCCCCAAACATTTAGCTAGTGTCTGCATTGCAAACCAAATCATTAGTCTGAGTTATTTGATACCTGTTGCCTAAAGAGGTTGTGGAATCTCCATCACAGCAGATTTTTTTAGAGCAGGTCAGACATACGCCTGTCTGGGGTGGTCTCGATAATACTTTTGAGGTCTCTCCTGGTCCTACGATTCTGTGAAGGCAAAAAGAGACAAAGGAAACACAGAACAAACTACATGATTAATTTCTGTACTGGTTCTGCCTCTCTGATCCAGGACTCAATGGTTCAGCAATATCTGTAGTCTGGCTGGACCATGGCTGTTCCTGGACCAAAGAGCCCCGGACCAAACCCATGGACAGTGGGGCTGGGGTTCCACAGTATGCTTGGCCAGGGTGCGGGAGGTGGGTACTGGTGGGGCTGGGTGTCGGTGGGAGCTCTAGCTGGGGTTAGTGGTAGGAGGCCGGGGGGCGGGCTTCTCTCCCCCACACCTCCTAGCTTCACACCAAGATGGGTCCCTTCTCAAACAGAAAACGCCACACGTCGTGCTGCCGAATGAAAGGGAAGGGTAACGTTTCTTTAAAAAGACCCATCTGAACTGTCCTTTCTCAATGTTATTTAGCTGACCCAGAAGTAGCGTCATAAGAACTGAACCCAAGGGATAACAGGAAGATGCGTTCTCCTTTGAACAGGGACTGTAACCTTGCAACTAATGTCTCTGTAGTTACATGTTCACCGTAAGCCTATGTTTTTCCGGGCTCTGAACAGTTAGAAAAGCTAGCCTGTTAGTTCACTCTGAAATATTTGTAGCTTGTTTCCCCCTCAGACCAAAGGACTTTTTTTGGTGAGGGGCTGATGAGGGAGTTTCAAGAACTAAGGCCCTTTTAAATTCTCTGAACATGAAAAACCACACAGTGTTTTTTTAAGACAATTTTTTCAGATGGTTTTTTCCCCCCTGCTTGGATCTATTGAAAATGGTTTCATTTAAAAGTTCAGACTTGGCATGTTCTGTACATTGCCTTTGATGAGAAATGGTTGCTTGGCCAAGTTTGAAAAAAAAATTAATTGAGAAATAGATATTCCAGTACAAATGGGTGAAAAATAACATCCTGGGTATATGCAGCCTATAGTTTTTAATGATTTTGAAATGGGTACCAAATGATGTCCAAATCTCCACAAGCAGGAGCAGGCTATATAGCTGCAGACTGAAATGTGTCTTTGAATGACCAGTCATTCCTATAACTTTCAATATGTGTTCACATATATATGTGACAATAATCCCATTATTGTGTTCAGTAGGCTGAAATGAATATGAGCTACCGAGGGTTTTGGGGCAGAGGGGGGGCGGACTAAGCACTTTTGGGAATGTGACCTCCATGTCTTCAGCCACCCTATGTCCAACTCATCTATTTAGATTGTAAGCTTTTAAGTCACAGCCTAACCTCTTCCTTTGGGCTTGATCCTCTACCCTTTAAATTCATGGGAGTTTTGAATTGACTTCAGTAGGTGCAATGTCGGGCACCCTACACAATGCGTGCTGGTTTTGTTTGGCCTTCTAGGCACTACAATAATACACATTATAATTGCTATTATTTAATTCCAGTGAGTGCCTAAACAGAGCTTTAGTTTGGCACTGAAAACATTCACTAATCTGGGCCAAGGAAGTCATTTAAATCTCTTGCAGGCAATAGGACTAAATATTTAAGGTGGAACTTTGAGAAATTCTCATCATTGGCCTGAGGCACTTCACTGATGTCGCTAGCAAACTCCCTCTGGGCTTCAGGGCTATCTGACTTAGGCCAATATCAGGTGGCCCTGATGGTCCGTTTCTGTGAATGTACAGCTAATCAATTTCCTTTGGAAATGCGAAACCACACAGGAATTTTAAATGCAAAATCCGACTTTCCTCACAATGTTTCATATTTATTTACTGCTATGTGAGTCACACACGACCGCATGTATCTCCAGCACTGAGACACTGCTGTAAGCTAAACACATCATTGAAATGCAGCACTGGCGTACAGGGCAGCAGCTGGGTAGACAACTAGGGCATGCTACACAATAGCAGAGGGAAGAGAAATTTTGAACAAGGACACCAGGACAAAACCCTGCTCTTCTCGAATCTCCCATAGGAAATCTCAGAAGGGTAATCATGTTAGTCTGTAGCTTTAAAAACAATGAGTGGTCCTGTGGCACCTTAGGGTGTGTCTAGACTACAGGGTGTTTTGGAAAAAAGTGGCCTTTTTTCGAAAAAAGTTCCCCTGCATCTAGATTGCTGCCCCGTTCTTTCAAAAGTAAATCGAAAGAACGCAGCAGGTTTTTTGACTGGAAAATCGTATTTTACGAGGAATAACGCCTTTTTAAAAAATGCTCTTTCGAAAAAAAGCGCTATGTAATGCAAACTGTGCTTTTTCGAAAGAGAGCATCCAGACTGCCTGGGTGCTCTCTTTCGAAAAAGCGGCTCGCTTTTTGAAAGTACTGGCTGTAGTCTAGATGCTCTCTTTCGAAAGAGGCTTGTAGTCTAGACGTACCCTTAGAGACTAACCAAAATATAGAGAATCATGAGCCTTCGTGGGCAAAAAATTCATCTGATGAAGTGGGTTTTGCCCACAAAAGCTCCTATAGGAAGTCTAACATCCAGGCAAAGCATCTGGGAGGTCAGTTTTGAAGGTCTCTTCTGAGATTCCTGAGCAGTAAGGGACAATATTTATCTGCTCCTGACAGATGGACTGAGTTGACCATATCGGGATTTAAAGCCATCCATTCAGAGAGTTGAGGTACCTTACCATGTTGCTTAGACTTTGGCAGGTCACCCCCTCTGAACATGGCAATATTACATGCCCAAAAGTCAGTTATTTAACAGCATGCAATGATATTACTGAGTAATTTAGAGCAGGAAATATAGACAGCTGTTTTCAACCGTCATCAGGGGAATTTGGATAAATGGAATATTATCTGTTTGGAAGTGGGCCAAGACACTGACATCCCTTACTGCCTTTTCTCTCGTGTGAAATTGCTATGGGACTATGGACCAGGTTGTCACACGCTCAGTGGTACATCCCCTCTAGGATATGGAGAGCTGGGTGGCTGTTTCACCATTTTTGTTCTGTGTGTCATGATGCTTTTGTGGAGTGGGAGCAAATGTGGGTAGAACTGCCAGGTTAACGCAATGTATCCTTTGTAAACTTCAAACATTGTGTCAGCATCTGAAAGTGCTCTAAAAATTATCAAAAAGGTTTAATACAAATAGGCCCCTACCAGCAAACACAGGTGGTTTTGCGAACCAAAGTGGATCTGGAGTTATACTGTAGGTGCACTAAAAAAATCAGTCTGTCTTTGATTTGCCTTTTACTTTCATTTAGCTGAAAAGAAACATACAGAGCTTTTAGAGCTCGAAAGCTGCAAGAGGCCCTGTTAATTCACTGCCTTGTTTATTGCTGACTTTCATGTGCAGCCGCATGGCATTATTGTGTCAGATATGTTAAATTAGTCATCTGCTTTGGGTGGAGAGAGATTGAGGAGATTGAGATAAGCAATCTTACATGTAGCAAATGAAACCGTCTTCTAAAGGGTTTGAAGGGACTCTGAGAAAACACATCAAGCAAGTTAGCTCCCCAGTTAAAAACCAGGGTTACAAAATTGGATGCCAGTAAAAAGATCATCACGATTATTTTTTTCCCAGAGAAAACAGGTACTTTATAAGATGGAGATAGTCCCATGAGTAAGATTAGGCATACATTAAGTGCTACATTGAAGGGGGATGGATTGCAATTGCGCCTCCTTAGACATGAGTTTCTCATTCACGTCGATGGGACGTAAGCCCGAGCCTAAAATTAAGTGTGCACTTAACTCTTACTGAACTGGTGCCTAAATTTGGAAATTCAAACTAAACAGCATTGGCTTGCGTGCATGAGAACTAGCCAATGAAGCCTACCAACATGGTTCTTAATGGAGAGATTTTCTAAGGTGCTATAGGGGATTTAGGAGCTAGCCCTCTATTGACTTTCAGACTATGCTTCTAAATCCATTGAGTGCATCTGAAAATGCACTCCCAACTTTCCTTTAAAGCTAAACACAAGTGCAAAGAGTTCCTATTAAAAGAAATCTTGACATAGATACAGGGTAGGGAAATACAGAAAACTGGAGGCAATACAGGTAGATTTTTAGTTGGGCCAGATTTTGATTCCCTTATTCCCAACGAGTAGCATCTTACTCGGGGAGGGATTCCAATTATTTTGGTGGAGCTGCTCATAGAGAAAGACGCCCCTTTTCATAATGAAGTGACTCTCCATAATGAAGTGTATTAAAATATTGCTTGCTGCTGTTGTAAAAGTTACATGAATGACTTCTTTCTAAATTGAAACAAAAGACAGGACTATGCAGCACTTTAAAGACTAACAAGACCATCTTGTTAGTCTTTAAAGTGCTGCATAGTCCTGTCTTTTGTTTCAGCTAGAGCAGACTAACACGGCTGCATCTCTATCACTATTCTTTCTAAATTGGTCCTCTCCATTTGGCCCATCTTTTCTCAAATGGTTCTTATTTTAATCCAGCATGCTCTCCCAAGTTTTTGATAGGCTCCTTAGTCACTTAGGCAACTTTGGAAAATTTTACCCTAAATTTTCAAGATTTCGGCTCCAAGGGACCAGATTTGTAAATGTATTTAGCTGCCTAACAATGCGGCTTAGGTGCCTAGAAAATTTCAAAAGCCATAAGCTTCTATCTGTATCTTTAGGTTCCTAACCACCTTTAAAAATCTGGCTTCTAAGGGCGAGTTTCACAAGTGAGACTTATGCTTTACTGTGCATGATAGGCAACTCCCTTTAACCCGCATTTGTGCACCTAGTTCCCTTTGGAGGGTGAGGCATTTCCTATTGGCTAGTTGAGCCAGATTTCCACACCCTTTGCTCAGTATTCTGGCTTTTACGAATCTCATTCTGAGGTATCCAGCTCTCCCCATGCATTGTATAGGGGGCTTGGATGGCAAACTCAAGTGTCGTGAATTCCTCTAGGTAGCATGGCACTTAAAATGTAGAAAAGTTGTAGAGGGGCAGCTGTGTTAACCTGTCACTTTAAAAACAAGTAGTCCTGTGGCACTTTAGAGACTAATATATACGTATATCTAATATAGTATCGTGAGCTTTTGTGGGCAAAACCCACTCCCTTAGGCTATGTCTACACTGCTGGTTTTTTCGGCAGAAGATACTCAAATTGCACTTTCATTTGTATATCTTCTGCAGATCCTTTTTATGGAAGAGGTTTTGCCACTAAAAAGCCCTGTGTAGACGGGGCCACTTGTGAGAAAAAACCCCTTTTTTGCAAGATCCCTTATTTCTCAAAAAATGAGGTTTACGGGATTTTGCGAAAAAGGGTTTTTCCCGACAAATGGCCCCATCTACACAGGGCTTTCTAGCAGCAAAACCTCTTCCACAAAAAGGATCAGCAGAAGATATGCAAATGAGTGTGATTTGCATATCTTCTGCCAGAAAAAAAAATGGCAGTATAGTCATAGCCTCAGATGATAAGACGGAGGGGAACAACCAGAACCAAGTATTTGATAACAGAAAGGACAAAAAGAAGTAGCTGTTAGTTGTAGGACCAGTGCTAATGAGGCTAATTAAGTGGGCCGAAAGTGTCTCATGCACTGCTTTGGATGTAGAAATAAGGCGTTAAGGGCAGTGGAAACTGGCTTTATAATGTGACATCTGGTTAATTTCTTTGTTCAAGCCATCTATGGTTCATCATCTGAGGAAGTGGGTTTTGCCCACGAAAGCTCATGATACTATATTCTTACTTATTCATCTCTAAGAGCATGTCTGCAGTAGGAAATTATTTTGGAATAACAACTCCCAAAATAACTATTTTGAAATAGGAAAAACTTAAAAAACAACAAATAGACTAGTAGCACCTTAAAGACTAACAAAACACGTAGATGGTATCACGAGCTTTCGTGGGCATAGCCCACTTCTTCAGATGACAGGAGTGTTAGAAGTCCAGATCCAAGAAACTTCTAACACTCCTGTCATCTGAAGAAGTGGGCTGTGCCCACAAAAGCTCATGATACCATCTACGTGTTTTGTTAGTCTTTAAGGTGCTGCAGGACCATTCGTTGTTTTTTTTAAGTTTTTCTAGTTACAGACTAACTTGGATACCCCTCTGAAATATTTTGATACAGCGTGTCCATGCTACAGGGAAGCATCGACAGTAGTCTGAGGCAGGCTCCCTTAATGTGGACGTGCTACCTCGACTTAGAGCCCCAAGAAGCACTGGGGAGTAATTACCTTGAATGACTCTGGGGAGTCATTATTTCAAAATAGCAGCAGCGGAGTGTCCACTTTAATGCTAATACGGAATAACTATTGCATAATAAGTGTTATTGCCTGAAGAAAACAGGAGTATGTTATTTCAAAATAATGGGTCTGGTAGTGTGGACGCTCCACTTGTTATTTTGAAATAAGGGGGGTTATTTCAAAGTAACTCCCTAGTGTAGACAAGGGTTAAAGTGCCACAGGACTGCTGCTTGTTCTTAAAATGTAGGCATGACAAAACTGAGCCTGGCAGTGGCTAAGTTGCTTTGTAAATCTGGGCCTCGGTCATTACATTTCCTTAATTCTTTTCATCTGGCCAAACTATTTTCTAAAAGGCTCAGAGGCCAGTCATTTGTACTGAGAATCACCAGGGTGGAAATGCGGAGGCCTGAATGTATTTCATGCCTTTGGCTGCAGGAGCTGACTGGTTCATCCAAGCTGAGTGAAACACAAAAAGAAAACAATTAGCTTGAATGGTATCAAGTAAGTTAAGGGTTTTGTGCTTTAATATCAGTTTCAATAAGATAAGATGTCAGCAGCAGAGGTAACTTTTGTATTTTGTTTGAGGTTCTCCCTCCCCCCACACTGAAATTGTCCCATTAAATCAGCACCATGTGACTGGTATAATATTCTATCACTGTGTGTCAGTTCATTATATCCCTCGTGCCTTTAATGTAATGTGGTTCAGTACTTAGATTTTATTTTGCTCCTGACAACAAAAACAAGATAACCCCCGCTAAAACTACATTAAAACAGGCCGCATATCCAATATGGTATAAATAATGTGACAGAATGTGACAGTTCTCTGCCATTGTAAGAAATTAGGAACAATTTCAGTATGAGACTTGTATGTTGCCTCCCACACATTATTTCCCCCCTTCTTTCATTTCATTTTTGAAATTGGGTAGAAGCTTATGATTATGGAGATAGAGTTGTGTTTCAATAAAGCAAACTCATGCAGACGATTGGGCATGCATTGGCATACGGAACTTTTAGCCTAACAAGCCCGAAGAGGGTTGCTGTTAATCTTGTACAGATATTTCAAATTCTGTGCAAACATATTACATTTGAACCTTAGGCAATAGTATGAAATACGAGGTAGAATTCCCTAGCCTGCATCAAATTCAATCGATTTTATAAAAATAAACCCAATTATAACAGACCTGTGGTAGCTTTCTGGGCAGGTCACCTGCTCTGCTCCATATGTTTGAAGTTAAATAACAAGGTGTATGGCTCCAATGGAAAGATATTGAAACAAACTTAGCACATGGTTCACAGTCATGCTGCCCTTTTCTCTTTGTCTCCCCCTTTTGGCCAGAGTTTTGGACTCTGCACAGTTTATCCAAGCCAGTGACCCATCATCGATTTCTTAGGAAATGGGATTTTTCTTGTGGTGCTGTCAGGGCCTGATTAAGGGGGCTGTTTTTATCGTTAGTGACAAAATAGAATGTTTGAAGTAAAATATTTCAGGTTTTCCGTATGTGGATTCATTTTCCTCTAAGCTCCTAGAGCATTCCAGACCTTTATAGAATCTTGTCATCTTACATCATTTGTGATGCCATTTCTGTATCTTTTTTTGTTTTCAATTGTTTAATACAATTCTATATAAGGAACCACAGTGACCTGTTCAAACTTGGAATTAAACCAGGGCTTAACCCTGATAGCTAACGGTGCTCTGAGTGCCACGAGAGGTTGAGTGATGTTTGCACCTAGAAACTATCCCATGTGTCAATCAGTTGATCTATGGCGGGGAGTCTGAGAGATGCCGAGATGTACAGTGCACTGTAAAGTCATGTGGTAGCAGACTGGCAATTTTACTGGCAAGTGAGCAGGCCCCACGGGGCATTGTTTTGTAAAGGCCCAAAGATCTATATTTTGGTAAATTCACTAGCACAATGTCTCTGGCGCATTCGGAAAGATTTCTGCATGGGGGCTGGGTACCTTCTGAGTCACTGCCTGCTGCTCTTGTTGGTTCAGACAAAGGCCTGTCGCAAACGTAAACGGTGTGCCCTGTATCAAAGGGCTTCGGCAGTCCAGCTCTGCTTTCTAAACAGCTTTACGCGGCTGGGATGTGGCGGGATTTGTTTACCGGCATCTCCATCTAGCACGGAGCTTTTGAAAATTCCCTCTTTGGGCTCCAAACAATACAGTGCTGTGTCTTCTAGTGATGGATTTCCAAATGCAGGTGTCCTGCCCCAGGAGTCTGGCTTTTGGGGCATGATAATCGATAGCTGAGGGGTGTGCACAAGTGGGGGGGCAAGCTCCCAATAATCAGGGGGCACAGAACCTCTCCAGGTGTGGTCCCATGGAGGGAAGAGAGATAAAGCTTGTGCCTGGGGCCAGAGCAAAGCACAGGGAGGGAAGATCAAGCTCGGACTGGGGCCAGATAGGGAGGATGGAAAGTGAGCTCCTCCTGAGCGCAGGTGGGGAGAGGGGTGGTGAGCTTCTGTCCCCCCCGCCCCAAAGGGGTCAAATTGAAATTCCTGCCGACGCCCCTGCCAATTTCACTGTCAAAGAACCAACCGAAGCATCAGGTATTTCCCCCCACGGATCCTGAGTCTCTGAGAAAGTTCGGAGCTGTCCCGGTTGCTCCCCATTCCCCACTAGACCCCTGACCTCAGAGTACGGTGGATGGTGCGAAAGCGCATTGGTTGGGCCCAGCGGGCTGCTGCAGCAGGTGCCTGTCGCTATGGTGTTTCCGGGATGCGTGTCTCACACTGCAATCTGTGACCTCTCTAGGCAACAATCCTTGAGGAAACAGCAGCTTTGGAAAGAAAGCTGTTGAGAGCCCAGACTCGGCTCCTCGGAGGAAGGTGTCTCCTACTTGTCTCCACGTGGCTGAGAAGGTTTGAACTCTGCTCTGAGGCAAACAGCTGAGCAGAACCAGCTCCACTCAAATGACTGCCCCATGGGTGCGTGGGTGAAGAACCTCTTCGATTAGAAAGGCAAGCGGGTGAACTCTTCGGGGACTGGCCTACTCTTGGTACTGCCCCACAAGCTGTGGAGAAAGGTTCAGGCAAGTTCGGCTTTTAACTTGGAACGAGGGTGCTCATGTAGCCTTTCGCCCATACCGAGCTGCAGGACTGGGACTCAATATGCAAGCAATGGGGAGGCAAGGAGTTGCACGAACATTAAACAGAAGTTCCTAACGTCACAGGTTGAATCTCTCTAGTCCGGCACCCTCAGGACCTGACCGGTGCCCAACCAGAGAATTTGCCAGACCACGGGAGGTCAGTGTTGTCTGGCAGCATCACCAACACTTCCACTGCTTGCTGGGCTCTGAGAAGACACTTGGGGTAAATTAGAGCTAAATGACAGCACAGAACACCAAGAGCCAGGACTGATGGCTGTCAACAGGGGTGGACTGGCCTGGCGGGATCCTGGGAATTTCCTGGTGGGCCATCGTGTCTGCACACCATTGCCCCTCACTTTGGAGCGGCTCCGCGTCTGCACTGTATGCGGCATGCAGAGCCCGACCTGCCACCTGCGCCGCGTGCCAGATGTGACACGGGGCGGGGCTTGAGGGGCACGCAGGGGTGACGTCATGGGGAGGGCCATTATCAACCCATTTCCTGGGCCTATTTTGGTTGCCAGTACGCTCCTGGCTGTAAACAAACTTTATGGGACTGCAGGGAAGTTGGCTGCACCCATGCTAAGTGGACATCTAAAATCACGCCAGACCACGGATGTTGTTGGACCAGAAAGTGCTGGACTAGAAAGGTTCAGCTTGTAGCTTTAGTGTGTCACCAGAGTTTTTTTTGGTGGTGGTCTGGGATAGTGTTAGGTTGGAAGAACCCAGATTCCAGCACAATTCTGCAGTCCAGTCAGCTGTATGCTGAGATGTTCACCCAGAAGGTGGCAGAGAGAAGTCATGGTTACCCATAGCAGCCAGAAACTTTGCTTTCCAGAGCTGGGCTGTCCTGCTGAGACTTTCCATTTACTGTTTGCTTTGGTCCCGCTGCAGCTAGAGTGGGGATTGCTAGAGTATGGGACCTTCTGGTCTGTCGTGATGGCTGGAAACCTGCACTGGGCTTTTCCTGAGGTAAGAGCATCCTTCACCTGTCCTTGGGGACAGCTCTGGAAACAACTGCTGGTTCCATTTTATTTTTAGACAGGGCCACAGGCACTGAAAGTTTTGAGGAAGACCTCAGCCTGGACCTTGTTCCTGTGTGAGCAGTTCCAGATTGCCTAGTTTGGACACTGGTGCGAGTCACAGTGCAAGTTCTGGGGAATCAATCATCCTAGCCCTGGATTGTGCTAGGTGCTGTACAAACACAGGATGAAAAGATCGTCCCTGTCCCATTGATAAACCCTGGGATGATTTCACAAGCAATGTCCTCTGGCTAAAGGGGTCCCTCCTCAACCACGTAGAACTGAAGCGCTTGTCATGGCAAAGAGTCTGTTGATATCTGCTGTCTGGCTTCAGAAGAAGATGAAATACCCCGACCCCCTCAAGCCCAGCACCCCAGGCTCCTCCACCAACAACTGCTGCAGGGCAGCAACGTAACATTTCAGCTCAAAGGACATTCATTGGCTTTCTGCCACGTACCTCTGATGAGTCCACTGTGCCACAAAGGGTTAATGGCTCTTGTATTTTGGATGTAGCTTTTTGGCTAGTGCAGCAAAGGTTTTACTCCTTGCTCTAAATATCTGAATCCATTTAAAATCCTGTTTAAACTCCTGGCCTCAGTGATTTCCTGTGGCATTGAATTCCATGGGCTGCTAATATGGTACTTAAGGAAGCTTTCCCTTCTGTTCATTTTAAATTTTCTGCCTGCCAGTTTCATCAAGTTTCCCCTTGTAATTGTGTTACAGGGCTGGGACTGCACATGGAGGAGGACCAGATCTCTTTTCACTGAACCATTCGTTATTTTATTGCTCTGTCATGTCCCTTCTTATTCTCTTGCTCGCTAAACGAAACAGCCTTAGTCATTTTCCTCTCTCGCCGTATTCTAATCTCTCTCTGTTCAAGTGATATTTGTTGCCCTGGAGTGGGACGACTTACCCTGAGCACAATAGTCAGGCTGAGAGCGCATCGCTGATTTGGAAACCTTAGCACCTGTACAATATTTTCTTTATTGTTCCCTGTCCCGTTATAACGAAAACAGAGTGTCCAATTACTTTTTCTTTTTCAGCTATCCCCAGGACACCAGACTATTTAGAGTGACTCCGAGATTCTCGCCCTGAAATGTGCTGGCTAATGTAGATTGGAGCAGTGTGTCTGAAACGTGGGAATCCATTTCCCAACGATGGAGCACTCTGCACTTACCTAATGTAAATTACACCTGCTGCCCAGTGGCCCCATTCCATGTCTGTTTAGATCTGTTTTCAGTGTCTTGCCTTCTGCATAGCAACTATCTGGGTTCTTTCTATTCTGCTAACTCAGTGTAAATGGTGAGTTTTTTCACTCTGCCGACTCAAGCCTGCCCATGCTTCTCTTAGGTATGTGTTGAGTTGCAAACATGAAACTCAGAGCAAGTCCATCACAAAGGTTCCCTAAGGGTATGTCTGAACTGCAGTCGGAGTGTGACTGCCAAGAACCCTGGCTCATTAATTACACAGCTAGCCGGCCCGAAAGGCCATACTGAAGCCCATACTGCTGCAGCTTCACTTCTCCGAGACCTGAGCTAGCTTGAGTTTCTCCACAAAAGCTGCTACGGCTCCCTGGGCTTGCAGAGTCGGCATACCCTAAGGTTCACTGCCCCGTGAGCGAGCCCAGGCCCACATTGGAGTCCATCTAGGCTGAGACATGGTCTCAAGTTAGATCACACACCTGTGGCTTGGCTTGATTTCTGCGTGAAGCTCAGGGAAACACAGGAACCTCTGCTGAGTGTTTGCTTTCAGCTTTGGTATTCGTTGGAACTTGACTCTTGGAACACAGGCGGATGGGCTCCTTTGTATCAACACCCAAGCAAATGTTGCCATGAACCGTGTTCCATGCAGCAAGCTTAATTCACTGGCACTTCATGGAAAAGCACGTTTGGTGTGAGGGCTTTGAGGGGTCTCTACCGCTGTTACGGACATTATGATATGGAATTTTGCAGTACTCCTCCCCGGAAATATACTTGACTTTCAAGTACCAGATTTGTAATCCATTCTTATTAGAACCCAAATACCCTGGTTTGGCATTTAACAATACTATGTAACACAGGTCCCTGGATGGGACTTGCTGGAGAGTAAAACAAGCAACGCGAGGCAGGTCTCAGTTTGTTGTGCTGGTGGTTTCTCCACTGTTGCCAGAAATACATCATTATCCATTCACCAGGTTTTAATGTGCCAGTTGCAAGTAACCTAATATGATAGAGCACTTGTTTTAATTGCCCAAGGCACCAAAACTCATTAAATTGAATAATCAAATTGCTAATTAATGTGCTGTATTGTATTAGCCACTTGGTAATTGAGAATGAGGTAAGCTGGCAAGGTTTTGTTTGGTTTGTGGCTTGCAATTTGATTGCTTTTCATTTGGTCACCAGGCAGGACTTTGTGCCATGAACAAGACTGCCTGGTAGCCAAAAGGCTTCAATCCATGTATTCAAGACATACAAGGTTGCTACAAAAGAGGTTGTTACCAGCTCACAATACAAGCCTTGTGCTTTGGAAGTGATGTGTATTTATACAATGTTGGGGACACACACTAATTCCTAGCACTTGTATATCACTCACCATCAATGGATCTCAAAGTGCTTTCCAAAGCAGCTCAGCATTATTCTGCCCATTTCATAGCTCAGGAAATTGAGGCACAGGAAGAGGAAGTTACTTGGCCAAGTTTGCCTAGCAGGCCGGTGGTAGAGCCAGGGATGTAATGCAGCTCTCCAGAGTCCACAAGGCCATGCTGAGTAATGCTCTTATCCTCCTTTTTGTGAATGAGTGTCTCGTGTTCGTAGAGAAATCAGTGGTTTCTGGCTAGAAACTCACACAGTGGGATAGCTGACCTATGCTGGGTAGGGATGTGGGTATTGCCACTCTAGAGTCATGTCTTTATTTATCTCTGCCCTCATTAAAAACATACAGCCCTCATGCTAGTGAAGCAGGCCCGCTGCCAGGCAGGAGGGGAAGAGGCAATTGCCCCAGAGACCAGCGATTCAAAGGGGCCTGGAGCTCCTGGCAGCCACCGCTGCTACTGAGGCAGTGGGCAGAGGACCAGGCCCCCCTAAATTGCTGCCAGAACACTCGTCGGCGAGGCTCCATGGGCTGGGGAGGGGCCAAATGACGTGGTCCAGGGAGCCAGCGCCACACTCCAGGTGGCACTGAGGCCTGGCCGCCCCAGCCTGCTCCTTCCACCCTAGGCCCCGCCCCTTCTGGGAGCACGAAGCTCCTCCCCCCCCCCCGCTCAGGGATCCACAGGGGTCGTCAGCCCCCCTGAAGTGAAGCAAAGCACGGCAATGCAACCTGGCTGTATTTGGTGCTGCCATGTTTGCAGAGAGAGCCTGAAACAATTGCAAGAAGGGCCCGTGGGAAGCACAACTTCAGTCCGGTCTGCAGCCATGGGTTGGGGGCAGAGCTGGGGGGGGGCCACACTCTAGTATGCCTGGGGCCCCAGACTGCCTGCATCTGGCCTTGGTCTCATGATGGCCCAGATGACTAACCATTGACCTCCAGAGGCCTGGCAGATTCCAGCCTCCTCCCAAACAAATGCTGGGCCACAGGCTGAAGCCCACCAAGCTGGGTTACTTCTGGCTCGGGAGAGGTGGAAGGGGGACAGCCAAACCAAGGTTACAGGTGGCTGGGACTGAGGGGTGTTCGTTGATGGAGCAGGGGGTGAACAACTGACACAGTACTACCAGAGCTCTATGATACTGACCCAGAGGCACGTGTTGGGAATTGGCAGCTTCCAAAGTCTGTAGGGGGGTTCAGGCGTGACTCCTGAGGGGAGCAGACACTGCTTGCATTTCCAACTTCCCCGGGAAGTTCCCAGCGCTCAGGTGAAGCACAGAGTGCCCAAGCAGCCTTGCAAGCAGGAGCAACACAGGAGATGTGCAGTTGGGCCAGGACCATCCCCTTTCAGGGTGGAGAAGATGCACCAGAGCCAGCCACTGAGACAGAAAAGGCGATTTGGTAAATGTCGCTGTACAGAGGCACGCTTCCATGTCTTACAAAACATTTTGGTGGAAATCGACTGAAATAAGACTCGAGACTGGGCCAATGCAGAAGGAGATGCCAAAAGAGAACGCCTGCAGCAAAACTGCTCTTGGCTAACAGGATATAAGCAGTTGCCCATCTTACCTCAGTAGGCAACTTAGCTGAGCAGAAATGCAGCTGTAAATAGAGAAGCGAAGCCGATATCTAGAGTGTCTGGTTTGCAAAGGTTAATGGAGATGGGCTCACCCTATTACCAAGCGCTGTCTCAACAAGCGCTTGCAACCCATGCCGTGTCATGTTTAAATGATGCATTTTGCCAAATGTAGCCCTTTAAACTGCCTGACTGTACAAGAAGCACTTAGCAAATATTACACTCTGGGTAAGTAGAGACCATTTATTTGCTGTATAAGCATAATCATTTTTCTTTTATGTATAAAAAAATACTTTTGTTACCTTCCCTAGGCATTTCTGATGCACGAGGATCTCGTCCTTACTAACTTGGATGAAGCACAGCGTCACTTACATGTTAAGAGAGTTAAACGAATATGCTTTCCAATGCATATTTTTTCCCCCTGAATGCTTCGCCTTTGATTTGTTTCATGCCCGGTCAGAAATCCAGTGTGCTCAGATTGACACGATTGTTGTTGGTTGATAAAGCCACACTTTGAATTTTTAATGTATTTGGCAGTTGACAGATGCATGCGCATCCTTGATCTGAAATAGCGGGGCTCTCGGAGCAATCCTACAGAGAGCTCGTTGTTTTAAAATCAGAGACATGACTGCTGCCTGCCCTGCTGGGATTGAAACCCCCTGGGTGAGGGGCTATTGCAAGGGAGCGTAACTGATACCTCTCTGCACCAGCTGGGGTGAAAATGGTTCCTGATCTTCATGGGGATGTGGAGCTATTAGCCAGGGGATAGAAATGGTGTCCCTGGCCTCTGTTTGTCAGAGGCTGGAGAAGGATGGCAGGAGACAAATCGCTTGATCATTGTCTTCGGTCCACCCCCTCTGGGGCACCTGGTGCTGGCCACTGTCGGCAGACAGGCTACTGGGCTAGATGGACCTTTGGTCTGACCCAGTACGGCCATTCTTATGTTCTAGAATGGTTAATACACAGAATGGTCCCATCTATAACATTTGGGGACCACTGTGTACAACACACACCCTACAGACTCTGTTGCCTCTGTCAATGGGCCTTCAGGCTCAAGTTAAAAATCAGAGTGAAAACTTGCTGGCTGAAAGACCACCAACCAAGTTCAGCTCTGCTGTGAAGCTTTTTTTTTTTTTTGGGAGGGGAGGGGGAGTTGCTGCTATTCCATGCCAAATGAGCTCTCCTCCAGTCCCCCTTCACCTTGTCTGCAGTTTCATAGGTGGGGAGAGCGGGCTGCTTAGCTACCTCCCGCTTCTGTCCATCTGCCCCCACCTCCGGTCCCCACCCCGATGACATTCTCTGTTGGACCACTCCTCTGCACTGCACAGCAGGATGAGAGCACATGGGCCTTTGAGGTCTCTTTGCGAGGAAAGAGAGTGCATTTCCTTTCTGTCTTTTCTTTTGTATCCCACCGTGTTATTAGAGCCAATGATTTGTTTGGTATGTACAGAGCAGACTGGAGTCAATTACCACCTAATGTAATCTATTTTCCTCATTGCAAAAAGCACGCCAGTACACTTTTGGGCTAAGTGAATGCTAGATTTCAGTTAAATCCCACCGTTCGAGCTTCACTTGCTTTTACACACCCCAGCCTCTCCTTTCTTAATGCCGTTGCACTTGCTGAGAGGGAGTTAGGTTAAATTTGCAACTGAGAGCATATGCTGCAATGTATTCTACCAAGTCTTGCAGCCTAGCGCACAGGAGAATTTGAACTGTAGTACTCTTTCAAAAAGCAGCGCAAAGACATGTCTTCCTGTTCTATCCTTCCCACCTTCTGGCAACTGCTCTCCTGGGAGAAAAACAGCCTCAAGTCAGCCAGCCACGAGTGTGAGCCGTTGGTTAGATCTTAGTCCAGAGCGTCTGAAAGATGAGCAGCACTGGAATCCTCTTGTCCTGAAATACCGCAAGACTTAAAACATTGCCGACCTACGTGCCACCCCCACCTGATGGCTGGGATGAATCACACCCGCCATATGGCAGGGAGAGAACGAAATGATAAGGCAGTCCGTTTAATTCCCTGAGCTTAAAAGCGCACACTGAGTTCTATTTTAAAACAACAACAACATCCCACATTTACCCTGCACGGATTCAAGTGGCAGAGGGTATTTTGGATGGGATAGCTACATGGGCTTAATGCACACGGTGCTGTTTTTATTGCTCTGCTCATCTGCTCTTTGGAACAGCCACCACAGAGCACCGGGTGTGTAAATATCCTGCTCTGTGAAGCCTTCTGTGTCTGTGCTTGTGATTACAGCAAAAATACCATGCCGTGGCTTGTTGCGGTAGGGTCACATTGTTACATCAGCCGGCCTGTGCAGCCCCTTGGGGATTTCTGTTCACGGGAAGGAAATACTAATCTTATATCATCAAGAAGCTGGAGTACTCTGCGATGGTGACTCTTAATTTAGATCCAACCTTTGGCTGTATTAAGTTGACAGGGCTCCTTTCAGTACGCTTTATTGCTTCAGCAGTTTCGGGACTGCAGTCGCACTAGCTAGACAGGTCAAGATCCCATGAAAGGCCTTTGACATCCCTTTGCAAGGAAAGCGAGTGTGCTTTCCACAGTAATAAGCACTACAGAGAAAAGGGAGGGGGCATTCTCGCTGCATACTCCTCCCCAAAGCCTTCCCTTAGCCCTGGCACAGCACTGAATCACAGCAGCTCTGCTGAACCCAGCTGGGCTTGGGGAGTGGCCTACTGTGCCTCTGTCTTGGAGTTTGATGCAGAATATTGCGTTGAGAGAATGTGCCCTGTGCTCACCTTCCATCCAGTCATACACCGCCATGCGCATCACTGCGCCTCCCTTTCTCTCCCAGATGGTAAGGAAAATGCTCCGCACTGCAGCAGATTGACAAACATACATCACGCTGTTCACTCAAATGGCCATCCCCGAGGCCAACTAGAGCAGCCCGATTGCTACTTTGTTTTATGACCAGTGCTTATGGCCCAACAGGCTGCTATGGCAACCAAGAATCCGGCTACTTTAATGGCTTTCTGGTCAGAGTCCTGTTCACCAGCCAGTGTGTGACTGGACAGCCGTTAAACCCTGGCTGGGAAAGTAAGAAGTGCTGCTCCCTCGGCCTGGTGTTTGCGGAGGAGTTCCCTACTCTAGACAAATCCCTCAGCAGCCAGTTAAGTGAGATTTATTTCAGTAGACTTTTGAGCCATTGCAGAAACACAAAGTAGATTCGCTGGGTGGAGAATCTGGAGAGAGACAGAAAAACGGAAAGAGGCCACAATCAAACATGATACCTTTTAGCCCCCAAATATAATTTTTTAGAAAGTTTAAAAAATAGTAAATGAAAGCAGGCCAACTCTGACGTGACAGACCCAATTGGCTAGCTGAAGCAATGGAGTTACACTCATGTAAGAGAGAAGGTCCATCTCGAAAATGTTACCTTAACCTGACCTTCTCTGCAGCAATGCTAAACTCATAATTTTACGCTAAACACTGACAGAAAGCCCAGCACTTACTCCCTCATTCAGCCAGCTGAGGCCAGCCATTCAGAGAAACTGGAAGCTGATCTGCGTTGTAGGAAGGCAATCTCAGTGAATCTCAGTTCTTGCCACTCACAATGACCCTAGACATCATCGTTGTTGTACTACTGGTGAGACCTGTGCGTAATTCCTCTTTTGTTGTTGTTGTTTTTAAGAATCCACCTATCGCCTGAGTGGTTCCCCATTTTCTTTAAACAGACTTCAAAGACTCTCGAAAGTCATGAAATAAGAATATACACAGGAGTTTCAGGCAGAAGAATGCACATCTCTGGGCTGCTTCAAGTTTGGTGTAGCGGAAATTGATGAATGTATGTACCTTGAGCATTCTATCTTGGCTTATGAACTTACTGGCCATTCAGATATTTCTCTCATGTCGAGACACGGAGCACTAATAATCCTGGCATTCCAGAAGAGTTAACTAAAGGGACGGCAGAGGAGGATAGCTGAATACAACTGATATAGAGAAAAAGAACGAGAGAGAACTAACAAACAGAAGGAATGGATTTGCCTCTCAAACTCACTGCACTTGAAATTAACTCTTAACACTGAGCAAAAACCATTGCCAGTGCTTTTCATAGAGGATAATGGTCTGTTTGCAGTCAGCAATGTACTGAACACCATAAGTGCTGACTGAGAGCCCAGCAGAATAAGGCACAATCAGATGACTGAACTAGCCTTGACCTCCAAATGGAATGGCCCTCTGACCTTTTTCTCCTCCTTGCTATAGAAGGAGCTGCCTTTCTCATGCAAATGAGTACCTTTGGTATTGAACTTCTGCCCTTGTGATATTCTTTAGCTGAGGGCTTGCCAACATGTGTAAAGCAGACACAATCTGCCCTCCCCAGTTGGTTTCAGAGAGAGCTATAACTTTGGGTCTAAATGAGAGTGTAGTGTTGTCGGTGACAGGTACATGGCTCATAGTTTCTTTGAGCAGAACTACAGATCATTTTGCTGAATTAGTTTAGATTGCTGTAGGAGAACTGAATGTGTTACAAGCTAAAACCAGGTTTAAAGTCTCAGATGTCTCTAAAAAGTATTAATTTTGGAAGATGCTTTAATGGTCATTTAAAAAAACAACAACTGTAAGTCACTGTAAACTAAATTCTGTCACCCAAGATACGGCGCTGCTTGTCACTGTCATTTAGAATCATGGGACTACAGCTGATTGCAGTGTGGGAAAAAGTTTTCTTCTGGCACCCCGCTGTACTTTTTGGATTTATTATCACAGGCTTGGTTGCCAGTTACCACAGTAAGGCAGACCACATCCAAAATATGACAAGGTCCTGGAAAGCAAAGGCTGCAGTGGATAACTAAGCATTTTAATAAATAAATAAAATTCAACTGGGAGAAGTGTTTTAAAACATTTAGGGGGAACAGTTCAGTGGTACATTTAAGATTAGCTGTGAATGAGTTATTGATTATGTAAACACTTAAGGCTGGGTTGGGTTTGGACTTTATTTCCAACTCAAGGGGAAAAAAGGGAGGAAAGAGAAAATTCTGCTTTACTTCAGCAGAGAATTTACAAAGAGTTCTCTTATTCAGTGTGCCAGAAGCCTGCTAGTATAAGACAGAATTAGCATGATCTAAAAATAAAAATAAAATCTTCTAATTATTTATATCCGCTTACTTGATGATCCACTGGAATATGCTGTCTGTCGTTTTAACGACAGATCCCAGACTTTAAATTGATGCCCAACATATCAAGTAGCAAAAAACCAACATGTTCACTAGCTCTATGGGAATGAAGTTGGCTATGCTGGGAGCGGGCAGGGGAGAGAATTTTAAAAAATGAATTATTGTTTGGAACATAATCAAAGGATATCAGTTGTATTTGTTGGGACTCCGATACTGCAAAAACGTACTCTTTGGGGACTACTCTCAGCCCATCAAGCTATGCAGATGCTTCAGTCATTGGAGGATCAGGGCCTAAATTCTTATTGTTGGATGTTAAATTTGAAACTTTTAAGTGAGTGTTGCAGAAACAATAGAACAAACATGTGAAGAACTCATCGCAGGACTGTGGGGGTCTCTTAGATAAAAATAGCAAGAGCCCACAAAACTCCATAGCATATTTAGGCTGTAAGCCACATGGGGTGGGTACCACCTTTGTGTCTATTTTCATACGGAACCTAGCACAATAGGTTTAGGTCCTGGTCTGTTTTCCTTACTATTATTATAATACCAATCATAATACGATAACCAGGTACTGTTTGTCCTGTTTTAAAATTCCACCTCTGCTTTGTATCATCCAGCAACCTATTTTTGCTTGTTCTTCTTTCATGATTTTATTGTAATCAATTATTAAAAGTACATTTAATGTATTTATATTGTTCCTTTGATCCAAAGCACTACGTAAGGGAAACAGAAGGACAGTGCAATAAAACAATAAATAACAGAATAAATGACTGGCTTACTACCAGAGGGAGAGAAGTGACAGAAGAAGCAAAATAAAGAAGAGGAAAGACTTTTAAGATGGGCTTTAAAATGGCAGTCAGAAAAATGAAGACAGGAGAGTTAATGTTGACTCTAGAAGAGAAAATACATGGCCTGTAGAAATGACCATGGACCAAGAAAATAAGGCAAGGAACAGTCTTGTGAATTCTGCACCAAAGTATTAAAAATGCTGCACAGAATATTTTAAAATTCTGCAAGTTTGTCAGAAATATGATTCTACCAGTTTCAATTATTTTGGTAATTTCATTTAAACTATAGTACGATGGCTGGAGAATGGCAGTGGGGAGCATTGGAGGAAATCTCCAAACCTCCTTTACGTTATAAATAGATAGCTAGGTTTCACCCTTTATTTCTACTTATTCATGGACAAATACATGTAGCCATATGCTCAGTGTTGCAGCATAGGCAACTGAAGAACAAGTGAGGGCTGGGAGATCCAACTCACAATTTATATTGGCTACTGACCAGCTCTAGAAAGGCCAGTAGCCAACAGTTCAGGGCCTCATAGTCTCTTTGTAGGATTGTTCCAGGTGGATTTTGACTCGGTATATGTTCAGAAAAGGAAAGCTGTATGGATGAGATGTTCTGGACCCTCCCTGGCTGACAATTTGTTTAAAAACAGGGAAGATTGCTCACTGAGCTCCAGCCTACATTAGGAAGGTATTTCAAAGTCACAAGCGGAGCATCCACACTACCAAGCCCATTATTTCAAAATAAGGGGCTGTTTATTTTGAAATAACTCCTGCTTTCCACAAGGAATAACACTTATTTTGAAATAACTACTCCTCAGACTCATTCAGAGTAATTGCTCCCCAGTATTTCCTGGGACTCTAAGTCGAGGTATCATGTCCACATTATAAGGGAGCCTGCCTCAGAATAATTTTGAGGCTTCCCTGTAGTGTGGACACGTGATTTTGAAATAATTATTTCAAGAGTTATTATTATGAAATAAATTATTTCAAAATAACTATTGATTTTAATGCTCCCTCACACACAGAGAGAGGCCCTTAACCACTCAGAATCCTGCTATAAATGGGAGCGTCGTACAGACAGTAGAATAGCTCTGATCTGAAGTAAATACTTCAGTTACCACCTTCTGCTTCTAATCTACCTTTAAGCTAGACAGCACTGTATCTGCTTAGAACTAGGGGTCACCTAATGAAATTAATAGGTAGGAGGTTTAAAACAAACCAAAGAGAGTTTTTCTTCACACAGTACACAGTCAACCTGTGGAACTCCTTGCCAGAGGATGTTGGAATAACCAGGACTTTAACAGGATTCAGAAAAGAACTAGACAAAGCCATGGAGGAGAGGTCCATCAATGGCCATTAGCCAGGATGGGGAGGAATGGTGTTCATAGCTTCCGTTTGTCAGAAGATGGGAATGGATGACAGACTGGATCACTTGATGATTCCCTGTTCTGTTCATTCTCTCTGGGGCACCTGGCACTGGCCACTGTCGGCAGACAGGATACTGGGCTAGATGGACCTTTAGTCTGATCCAGTGTGGCCGTTCTTATATTCTTATTTTTTTTAAAAAAAGAAAGCCTTTGCCCATTTCTTGGCATGCATATTTTTAATATGCTTCCATAATTTTTTTTCTTTTCTGGGTTCCAGTCACAGCCAGGATTGGAACTAGAATAGATGAGGTACTCATGCTCTAAAAGGCTGTTCTCGTATTAGTTCAAATCCAATTATACAGACTCAGTAATTCTGGCTCTGATTCAATGGGTGTTTTTTGTCCATTGTCTTCCCTGGAGTTTGGATCAAGCCCTTGATTGGCTAGGATAATCATCTAAACCTCTGGGCATTTATTTCTCTGAGCTGTAACCAAATTCAATGTCAGTAGTTAAAATATTGTTACACGCTGGTCTGAAATATTAACATTAACAAGCAAAATGCTCGTACATGTAAATGAACACTATCCAGAAAGCTAAATTACTTTGTTTTTACATTCCTGAGAGTTAAGAGAAAGTTGCCTTGAATTTTGAACTTCCTATTTATGCCACAACCCCAGCGATGTATGCTTATTTTTGGATTCCTCGTTGGTACTGTAATTGGAAACTTCTTTCTTAAATTTAAAATGAGGGTGGTTTTTTGTATGATGCGGTTATGTTTGTGGGAAGAATATTAACTGCAGGTTATATTGAAGGATTAACTCACAATTTTTGAAGAGGCAATTATGTAAACAGATTTCTTTTCAGATTAGATATGTGTTTTTTAGAGAACTCTTGAGTTGTGTATGCAGGAGACAAACTAAAGGGAAAATTCAAACAGCTTAAGTTTCACTTCAAAGCTTCATGAGTAATACCATGCAAATTAGTATGTAAACACAGCTAAGTATAATAAGGACCGAAGCCTTAGAGGACTTTTATATACAAAGAAATTGACTGTGATAGCAATTCTATTATAATTGAGCTATTCCAGAATAACTCACTGTGTGGATGCGTTATTCCAAACCAAAAGTGGCTTTTTTTCTGGAAACAGGGTAATTAGTTTAGAATAAAATCCCGTGTTTTGGGACACTGTCCTGTTATTCTGGAATAGCTACATTTGCAATGGAAGAGCAATAGAGGAATAGTGATTCTGAAGTAGCTATGCTGGTCCATTTCGCCTGAGGCAAACCAGGCCTAAGGTTTAATGGCACCAGGACCCACTATGCAGAATTATGGGATGGACTGATGTTGAGTAGGAATGCCTATAAAAGGGAACAGCTCCATTTACGCCTCTCACTCCCATTTCAGACTGGGGAAGGGAAAGCTAGGAACGTGAGCCCCTCAGCTAGGCAAGTTTTCTTAAAATTCGGAATGAACTACAGACTAGAATCTTAAACCTCTGCACTGAATCCTACCCCCAGTTAAAAGGACGCTCTGCAATTAGCAGGCACTTGTTTACTGTTTCATGTGTGTCATTCACCTCCATTTACCCTCCCCTTCATTCACAGCAAGAGCTGTCATAGGATTCTGAGGACACCCCTTTCCCCATTTGCACGGGCTCTTGTTAAGCTTTTACGGTTTTGATAGGTTTTGTTGCATGTCCTGCAGAGTGTGGAAAACTAGGAAGCAGCATGTAATTCTGCCTTTCTGAAATAGGGTTTTCACTTGGCGCTTAATCTAGCTAATGAGATCTGGGGGGCGGCGGGAAGGCATGGCAGGACAGAACCAAAACCCCCACCAACTTCTGGTACTTAGAGGTAATAAAATGGAACAAATTCAATTATTAGAGGCTTTTCACTGAACAAATATCAGCCTGCTGGCACAATGACACCATGCTGGCTAAAGTTCTGGTCCAGACTCATTTCAGTGGGCGATAGATCTGGGCAAATGCAAAGCAGTGGAGACTCTGTGTATGCTGATGGGAGAGGTTCTCCCACTGGCAAAGCCTGCCCACCTCCCTGAGAGGCAGGAGCGAGGTGGGCAAGAGAAAACCCCCATTAACCTAGAGCTGTTGGCAGCGAGCTGTAGGATAGTTTAGCTGCATCACTACTAGTTCTACCCACCTCATTTCCGAGTGGAGACCAGGCCTTAGCAGAGAATGGACATGGAGGATGAGGATAGGGGCCTGCTTCTTACTAAAACGTAGGCCACTGTACAGTATTTTGGCAGGGGATGGGGCTTTCAGGCTAGAATGCCTGTATTTACACGTACTACTTCCAGGCTTTTGCATTCTACTTATGGGGTCTCAAGCAGCCATCGTGTAAATGAGACCTCTGACGTGTAAGATCTTGCACCACAGGCGTCACAGAAAGAATGTCTGTGTCATGGTCGCAGGCTGCCCCTGGAACCTGCAAGGTCTTGCTGCTGTCAGATGTTGTTCTGATGGGAACCAGAAAACTGGCTCAGTCAAAAGAGGAGGAGACTGGCATGTTCCCCTATGAAAATACTGGGGTTTGATTTTGAACTGGACCTCACGCTTGTGCAAGGGTGTGAAAAGTGCCCTCAGGGCCCCGTATGGGCAACTCTGAATTTGGGTCCAGGGGCATAGCCAATTTTATAGCCCTGAACAACGTGTCACTGACTGCGAAATAAGCCCTTCCCCATGAAATCTGATGTCTCCTTGTTCCTAGGAGCACCTCATCGAAGAGGGCTTCCCTGTTCCCTGTTCCCCTGGGCAGGGGAAGGAAGGACAGAACCTGTCCCTCCCCTGAAGACTGCTCCGTTGTGGGAGGGAGGACCAGAGCCGACCCATCTCTGAGTGCCTCCCCCTGCTGCTGGATGCTCTCTGGGACTGAGCAGCAGCATGAGGTTCCTGCAGCTGGAGGAGACTTGTGGAGTTGAATCCTATTTTCCCTGAGCTGCTGGGAGGGTACCATCAAAGAGGGCTTCCTAGCTCCGACTGGGCAGGGGAAGGGCAGGACCCGTCCCTCCCCAGTTTCTTGCTGTGCATACAGTGCACAGCACAAAGGGGAGATCTGTGAAACTGGAATAAATACTTAACATGAGTCTGCATCAGTTTCAGCTTCCCATTGGACAGACCTCAAGCTACAGTGGAGGTGTGTCTGGGTGGAAAGAGGAAAAGGAGAAAAAGACAGCTGTTAGAATCACTTTGTTTAGCAAGCAGCGCACAAGCAAATAGGTGTTTGAATACAGCTCCATGTATACATCTAGACACGAAGACTGTGGGCCATACTCACACTGGGCCAACTCACTCTTGGGAAGCAGTGACTCAGAGGAAGGCTCAGGGTGGCTAATCCTCTGAATTTGAGCATTCGGTACAATGTTGTAGCCAAAATGGCCAATGTGATCTTTCCATCTATCAGCAGGGGATGTTGATATTGGAGCAGTTTTGGGGAAGAGCCAAGAAAATAATTAAGGGATTAGAAAGCACGCCTTTATAGTGATAGACTTCAGGAGCTCCAGCTATGGAGTTTAACAAAGAGAAGATTAAGGGGTGACTTAATCGCACTCTGTAAGAACCTCCGTGAAGATCCCGTGCTTGTTAATGATCTCTTCAATGTAGCGGGCAAAAGTGTAACAATGCAAAGGCTTCAAGGTAGTTATATAAATTTAGACAGGAAATAAGGCGTAAATGTTAAGGGTAATTAACCATTGGAACAATTTACTCAGGGTCACAGTGTAAACTCCCTCATTGGCAACTTCTCTGAAATCAAAATTGGAGGTGAAGTATTCTGCTTCAGGTCTCTGAGCAAAAAAAAAAAAAAGGGAGTGGGGAGGTGGGGGGAGACTGAAAGGGGACATGTTCTCCTTAACCTTTGATGGTAGGACAAGAAGCAGGAAGGGAGGTTTAGGTTGGATATTAGCAAAAACTTCCTTACTGTCAGGGTGGTTAAACACTAGAATAAATTGTCCATGTTCCTTGCCCATGTAATTTGCTGTGTTAGTGTACTTTTGTATAACCACACTTCTTGGATTTCCAAGCTACACTAGTGGCTTTTCTCAGTCTGTGATAATCTAGAATGCTACAGCGTTTCCTTATTACTATACCACCTAGGACAGTGCCAGCCCCCAAGCAGCATAGAGACAGACCCAGCTGTTCAGTGGAACGGGTTCCGTGAACACAGTACACATGTTCTGAGCATTGTCTGTGTATATATACGCACGCTTTGTGTTTGTCCAGACTGACCAGGATTGATTTTGTAAGGTCAGCTTTCATTTTTTCCATTGTACTGCTCCGGCCCTATCCCATTTTCATTGTGTTCTTTTGTGAGCCAAAGGGCGAGAGACTGACCGCAGCTATCCAAGAGGAAGATGTATCAGCTGGCTCATATGTTGGCCACCATCTTGGCCTACACCAGGGTTTGAATAGGGAGCCTCTGAGCTGAAAGCATAAGTCTCTGAAGCTAACATGCCAGCCTCTCTAGTTGAAGGCTGTAACAAACTTGTGTCCCTTGGAGATGGGGCACAGACAGGACAGATAACCCACAGTGCATTATAGTAAGATTTTGAATCTGTCAGCCACAGATTAGATTCTCCAGAGCCTTGCCATCATCTCATTAGGCAAATAAATGAAGTGAGCAGATTGTTCTAAATGGGAACCACTCCAAGCTGAGCTCGTTGGGAAATCTGACCTGTAAAGAATTCTAAAGAAATGTAAGAAAGTCTGACCCTGCCAAATGTCTAACTTGGCCAAACTTCAGTTGACGCCACGGGAGCAAAATGGGGGAGGTGTTACTTATTCCCCTCTCCTCGCTGTCCTCATGGAGTCAGATAAACTCTGTGGGGGTTTCCTCTGTGACATTCTAGCTCGCACAGAAGTAAATGATTCCTGTTTAAACGTTGCCTAGTATTTCTGAAGTACTGAGTGGGTATGCAGGTAACACAAAATGCTATTGTGCAATCCCCCCACCCCACCTCCCGATATGCATCCACAGTGCTGACATTTCAGAGCTTGCAGGCATGAAAGAGGCCATGGAAAGATTGTGTACAAGCAGCTGGCCTATGGAGGTAGCTGAGTGAAGGCATTTTCAGCTCATGCATTTAGTTTTAATTCCATTTGTATTTGCTTGACTTTTATAATAAGATGCGATAAAGAACTTTTGACAGCACATGAACAGGGAGCAAAGATGCTATCTGGTCAGGAGGACATTGCTAAGTCACTGTTTGTTCAGTGTATTAAGACTTTAGACCAAATCCTGTAAATGGACATAATTATTGACTTCAGTTTGAGGATCTGGCCCATAATATTGCTCTTGAAAACTTAGGAGCCGTAGCACCAGTTTATATCTACCAAGTATCAATGAGCCAGATTCTGATACCTGGACGCATGTTAAGGAGTACCTTTGTTGCACAAGGAGTGACACTCTCACACCAGAGGATATGCCAGGAATAGCAGAGATTCATGGATTTTAAGGCTATAACGGACCATTCTAACCATCCAGTTTGATCCCCGGCAATAGAATTTTACCTGTGTCAAGACCCATAACTCGTAGACTTAGAACAGTTTTGTTAGAAAGATAGAAGTTGCGGGAACCTGCGATCCCTGGGTTCATGGAAAGGGGTCCACACTGGTCATCCTAGCCATTACAAAATGTATGTGCAGGTAATGTGTAAGGAGTCATGTATTCTGTTCTCAAGGCATTGCAGTTAAAGGCAGTTCATACAGAGGTAGTGTGTCTCAAAACAGACTTCTCCAGACAGGAACTGGGGAGACATGAATCTCCCTGGTCTGCCCTTCGGTGTCTTACAATGGAAGTCTATTTGCCTACTGAGCCACATGTTAGTGAACAGCTTGTGAGTACTACAGGAGAGTACAAGGACAGCAGAGATTATCCTGTTCATGATTAAAGGCCATTACTTTGGGTTACTTGGCAAAGCCCTGGCTGGGATGATTTAGTTGGGGATTGGTCCTGCTTGGACTAGAGATCTTCTGAGGTGTCTTCCTACCCCAATCTTCTATGATTCTATGAACTTGGGGTACAGAGGAAAAACAAGGGAGCTTGTGTCTCTCACTAACAGAAGTTAGTCCAATAGAAGATATTCCTTCTCCGCCTTGTTTTCCCCAAGAGGAGAAGATTGTTTTGCCTTACTTCAAACTTGGAGGGGCCTGCGTGTGCTTTGGTATTTGGCATGCATGTGTCTGGAACAGAGAGATAAGGGGTACATCCTGTTACAAGGAAAAACAGGGTAGAAAGTGGATTGGTTAAATCTAGTTTCAAATGACACACACTGTACTGTTTACCTGTAAACAAGTAGGGGGTAGAAAGATGGTTTGGGTGTAACTTTGAGAGCACACCTGCTGCCTCAAGTAGATGTAGCAATGCTGTGTGAGACAGCTTCCGGCAGACTGGTGCCTCGCAGACCCATTTTCCTGCACTTTTTTATTGTTATGGTCTTACAGCAATTAAACCAACCATCGCTGGTTATTTGCTCTCTTGGGTATACGTCATGGTGAAGCAAAGTGTGGTCAAGCATTTGGCAGGACCATGTAATAGCTGGCATACCTGGGCTAGCGATGGACAGCACTCTTTTCAGCAGAGCCTGAGCAATAAGAAGAGCATATTAAACACCACCCTGAAGTGAAATTTTCTCGCTTGGGTCATTTACCACTCTATTGCGTTGTGGGACGCAAATGCTGATCTCTGGTGGCCGAGGCTGTTTGCTGAAGGAATGCTGTGCGTGTGATTAGTGCCCTAGGCCTCCAGATAACCTCCAGCATATCATTAAGCCATCTAATGACTGTATGGCCCATTGACCTCCATCATTCATTCGTTAACAATGTTTGTTATTTACATGCACTAGAGGCATTACTGCTGAGTATTACTCCCCCTTCTCCCATCATAGCACCAGATGAACTCCCGCAACAGAACACCAAAATCCAGTAAATTGGCCCTAATGATATGATTTGGTGTACAAACAAATTAAGTGTGTTTATTGTTTGTAGATGAGTAGATCTTAATTTTTTTCCTACAGGCCAACTCCTTGTCATCGACATTTGGCTTCCACAATCCACCAGCAAATTAAACAACAATCTGGAACTGGAACAAGGCTAAAACTGGGCAAAATGAATGGGAAATAATTGGTGTCCATATTTAAAATATTACTTTTCTTCAATGGTGCTGAGAGAAAGCAGCTGGAATTATCACCTATGTATAAAAGTTTGAGGGGATCTGTGTTAGTCTGTAACTTAGAAAACAATGAGTTGTCTTGCAGCACCTTAGAGATTAACAAAAAATACATATGGCACCATGAGCTTTCATGGGCACAACCCACTGAAGACGTGAGTTTTGCCCACAAAAGCTCATTATACCATATGCATTCTTTACTAGACTCTAAGCCCTGTTCTACACCAGGGAGTTATTTCAAAATAACAAGCAGAGCGTCCACACTACCAGGCCCGTTATTTCAAACTAACAGGCTGGTTATTTTGAAATCTGTACTCCTGCTTGCCTGGGGGGAATAAGTTTATTTCCAAATAGTTATTTCAGGAGCTATTATTTTGAAATAAATAATTCCCTAGTGTAGTCATGCCCTAAGGGGCTACAGGACCTCACCTTCGATGTAGCATTTAAAGCTATCTTTATGGAAAGCCTTTGGGAGTTGGTAACAATTCCTTGCTTTTCTATAATACTGCTGCTCAGTAGATCTCTGAGAAGAAGGTCATTATCATCACCCCATTTTATACATGGGGAAAATGAGGTAGTGGAAGGCAAAGTGACTTGACCAATGTTCACCAGCAGTCTAAAGCCCATTGAAATTCGATTGGATTTTGACACTTACCTCCTTGTGGGTCCTCTGAAAATCTTAGCCTTAATGAGATTAAGGGGCTAGTTTACAACCATGTTGTAATTTGCATTTTCTGTTTCAATTAAGCATTTATTGCAGGTAGAAACTCGCTGAAAATCATTGTAACTAAAATTCAGCATATAATGTCGGTTATGTTTTCAGTTGCTAGTATAGTTATACTTTGCTTAAACATCCACCCAGGTTGGCAAATTAATCTGTTAATTAAAATCATTGCATTCCAGTAGGGTGGGGGTTGCATTTCCTTTATGGGAAATTGAGGCCGAAGGAGGATCTGAAATAAAAATCGACCCACATGTATTGGGTGGGTCTGATCATTCTCTCAGAGATGTGGCTGCAACTCCCACTGCCGTCACTAGATGTACTGGAGTGCAGAATTACTCCTCCTGTACTGCTGGGCTGAGTTACTGTCTCTGACTTCATGCTGCGGCTGTGGCTCTGCTAGACTGCGTACATTGGCACAGGTGCTCCACTGCCAGCTCTCCAATGTAGACGCTCTGCGCTAATGAGGAAGAGCTCCCCTTGACTGAGTAGTGGTAGCTATGGTGATGGCCTTGCGTTGGGCACACCAACCTAAGTGACGTTGTGGGCAACACTGTGGTGCCCATGGGGCCTGGGTTAGTCTCACCTCTGAGTCGCATAAATTACCGGGACATAAGTGGGCATGTGTACACAGCCTCAGTCTTCAATCAGAAACGCAGGATGCCTGGCTTGGCCACCAGGATTTCAAAAGTGATTGTATAATGTATGAGCAAAGCCAGATTGGGTAGCAACAGCAGAAACTGCTGAAGCTCTTGGGGTTGTGCGGAAGGAGGAGCTGCCAAAATACAGAAGGAAGGTTGCTCTTGTGCCTAAGGCACCAGACTCTGGCTCAAGAGAGGTGGGTTCAGTTCCAAGCACTACCACAGAGTTTGTGGGGCATGAGCCCAAGCCCTGGCAAGCCATGGCCCATCCTCCCTGTTGAAGGAAAAGGCCCAGGTAGGGACCATTGAATTGTGGAGGTAAACGTGTGGCGGTGCAGCTGGTGTCAGAGAGAGGGCTTTGAATTCTTCGGCCCTGAGAAGTTGTTCCCTGAAGAAGAGTTACTAGGAAGAGCTGGGATCTACCTAACAAAGAGAGGGAAGTTCACCGTCACGGGCAGGCTTGCTAACCTTTGCACATGCAAGATGGAGCAACAGTCTAACAACCAAAGGCCCTTTTCTCTGCCTAATAATGTGAGAGAAGCTTTAGACAGCTGTGAATGGTTTAGACACTTACTCCATGTAAGTCAACAGGAGGGTTTTTTCCCCCATTGACTTCAGTAGGCCTCATCCCAAGCCACTGAGGCCAACGAAAAGAATGTTACTGACTTCAGTGAGGCCCACGGTTCACAGACATGTGCCATAGCATTACGCTGCTGAAGAAATACCGCCTCAAGCCTTACCCCTCAGTTTTGTTATGATTCAGGTGGTAGAGCGGGTGGCTCCAATCCAGGGATTTTGTTACCAGCTCCATTATTGGTTATGGTTTGGAGAATAGACCAGTTTTGCCCCTTAAGTGTTTTCTGTAGGGAAAATAAACTCTTTGTTCCTCCTCAACTAAAAAATTCATAGATTCATCCCAAACAACTGGCCAAAACCAAACCAAAACACGCCCCCCCCCCCCCCCCCGAAAGGGACAATTGGGACAATTTTGTGTGATCTGAATAACACAGGCCAGTGAACTGCACACAGACATTTCTGCACCAAGCCTCTAACCTCTGCGTGGGCTATAGCCCATCTTTTAGAAACACGTTGTTTTGATTTAAAGAGCTGGAGTATCCATCCAGTCCTTGTTAGGGACTCCAGTGGTTAATTCTCCTCCCTACAAGCAGTTGGTGTCTTATTTTTAGTTTGAACCCATCAAGGTTCCGTTTGCAACCATTAGATCTTGTTTTGCCTTTTTTCTGCTAGATGAAAAAGCCATCTCCAATCAGAAATCTCCTCCCCTGTGAGTACTTGTGGACCATGCTGAAGTCACCTCTTAACCTTCTCTTGGATCAACGAAACAGAGTCTTTCTGGCCAGCCGGGCATCCACACTCCAGGCTAAGAAAGGTGAGAGCAAATTATCCTCTCTTTTCAGGGATTTTCTCCTTTGAAAATTAGCCACTGTAAACTCTTACCTTAAACGAATGCTGCTCTTTGCTTAGTTTGGACTTCATATTTCATCGTTCATGAGCTGTTGATATTTAGCAGTACTGGATACTGGGATATGGTTTTCCGGTAGGCTTTGTACATTTGGTTGTGTGTCTGGCAGTAAGTGATTATTTTGTCTAGAGTTTTCCCTTTTTGTTTTAATTTACTAGCTATTATGTATCCCTGTCACAGGTTTTATTATGTTGCAGGGACATTTTCAGCCCTTTTTAGTTTTGAGTTGACAGTTCTGCTAATGCTGAACCGCTCAAGAAATCGGACTCTTCTGGTGGATATATATGCCATATCTCTTTGTTTTAATGCGCTTGGTAGCATTATAATGGTTTTCAAATTACATTTGTTGTTGCATGCTCCTTTGTGACAAGCAGTGAAGTTCAGCCATTCCTACCCAAGCAAACACAACCATGACTTGATGCAGAGTACAGGCCGCTTACTGCAACTTCAACTCCTCCTCTGGCAATTAGTCTCCGGAGTCAGCCCCCTGCCCCCTCCCCGTGATGACTCAGGAAAGCTTGAGAAGCACAGGGGTATCCTCAAACAGTCCGGGAGCAGTGCAGAAAGACAGGCACTGGGGCCTTCCTATACTTACGCTCCTGGGCCAAATTCTGGGCCAGGCCTCCAGGAGATGCAGCCCAAGGAGACAGGTAGCAAAGGGAACTTCATGTTGTCCTTGCTCCCTGTAGGTCCAGGGGCTCTGGGGCCCCACTGTAAGCTAGAACAGTCCTCAGCTATTCCCCACAAGTGACCCTCCGACCCGCAGGGCTGAGAACTCTCCTCCCTCCTTATGGCTTGATCTCCTCAGGTCAGAGAGAAGTCGTGGGGAAGGCAGGCTGCTCTGGTCTTAGACGTCACTGGTCCCTCTTTCTCTTCCTTTGTTTCTCAAGGGCACTGAACACTCTCCTCTTACTACATGCCAAGGGCTTTCCCTTCCAGCAGAGCGGTGGCTCCTTTCCTGCTCCTGCCTTAACCACTGGGCAATGCTCTTTGCTTTCCTGCTGCCACAGACCCAGGTGCTTGTTACAGGGCAGCTTGCCAACAGGCTGGTGCTCTCACAGCTCTGGTCAAAGAGTGAGCCCTGCCTGGGCTGAATCGGGGATCCCAGATTAGGAGCAAGGCTTGTCGCTGTGGTAGGGAGCAAGAAGGCTCCCATCGGGGCCCGAGTCAGCAGGGAGAAAAGGCGAAGAAGCAGTGGTGAGTGGGAGTGTCATGGTGCAGGCATCCCCTGCCAATGCCTGTGCCTGCACCCTCTCCCTTCCTCTCCATGGTGGATCGTCAGCGACTCAGCCCTCCAGCTGTCACACACAGCCTGCGTGGGATAAGAGAGCAAAGCCCTTCCAGGGTACAAGTCCAACGGGGCCTTTCTCTGCGCCCCTGGAACATCTCTCTCAAGTGGTCCCTGCTGTGCTCCCACGCGGCACCCCCGGGATCCTTCCCTGGAGGCAACATCTTCACCCTCCAAGGGCCTCTTTGGCCCCAGCTCTGCAGCTAGGTCACTAAAAGAGTTTGGTTCCCCTGCTGGTGGCAGGGAGACCCAGGCTCACCTGCTACTCCAGATCCCAGCCCAGGGACCCTACTGATAGTCACCCTGCAGTGCTCCCTTATGCTGCTCTAATTCCCTGCACCACTTCCCCATGGCTCCAGCACATTCTTCACCCCCCATCTCAGGGCTTTGTCCTGGTGGAGTCCCAGCAGCCAGCCCAGAGCGCCTTCACGTTCCCCTCAGCCTGCTCTGCTCTGCTCTGCTCTGCTCTGCTCTGTCCTGTCCTGTCCTGTCCTGTCCTGTCCTGTCCTGTCCTGTAGCTCCCTCCCTCTGCTGCTCTAGCAAGGAACTGAGCTCATGCTGGCCCTGAAGCTCTTCTTATACTAGCCTGCTGGGCCCTGATTGGCTGCTTCCCAGACAGCCACTCTAGGCTGCTTGGAGGACCTCTCTAGTGCCCTTTTACTGTGGCAGGGTGTGGTGGGGTCACCAGGTCTCCAGCAACTGCCCTCTGGACCTAGCCCACCCCATCACAGGAGAAAGCTCTTCAGGCATGGAAACCTAGGAGAAACCCTTGAAAGCTGGAAAGGCTGGATGGGATGAAACCTGAGTTTGTGTCATTCTGGTTTAACCGGGCAAAGACACTGAGTTGCTTGAGGCTTACTGGGCTAGTAGGTATTGAAGGACTAAATGGAACCTCTTGTGTGGATTGTTTGGGTCACCTTTGAACTGAGAGTTATTAAATGGCCCCAAGGAGGGGAAACAGAGGCAAGGTGTGGTAGAGTGACCTATGTTTGAGAGGGTGGCTGGGAGCCAGTCACATGACTTTGCAGTGTCCCTGTGCCCGAAGGAACCATAGGGGGGTATTGCTCTGCTCCAGGGAACTGAAGAGCCGGTGAAATGCGAAGGAGGCTGCCTCACCTCAGTGGGTAGAGAAGGCGGCCAGGATGCTGCTCCCTGAAGTGATTGCAATTGAGACGACAAGGAGCACGTGAGGATGGTGGGGATGAGAAGGGCATCTGGGAACAGCATCGGACCAGTGAGACCCAGCTCTGAGGCAGAGCTGGTGGAAATGTTCCAATTATCACATGTTCAAGAAATCTTTTAGGTCAAGAAAACTCAAACCTGACCATTTGTGTTAACATTTAGGGGAGGAGGGTAGCGGGGGAGGGTTAGACCAACTGCAGAGCTGGCTGAAATTCTTTGATGGTCAAAAAAATTGTCAAAAGTTTGACATTCCCTGCTTGTTTTTTGAAAATAATTTGAAAAATTCCTACCAAACTTGCTATTGTTGTTTTCACTCACTCTGCATGAGGGTTTGCAAGGGACAAGGGGACCTAGTCCATTACCTCTTCTCCCTTGTAGTTTCCACAGACCTGTTAATGAGAAACCATCTCTCAGGCATGAAACCTCTCTCTCTCTCTCTCTCTCTCTCACCCCTCCCCCCCAATGCTGCACAGGATTTTATTTTTGTCACTAATTGTAGATTTATATTAATGAGCTGAATCAGTTGCTGCCATTTCTGTGTATTTCTTTTCAACGCTTTTTTTCCTTTTTATATTTTAGTTCATAGTTTCTCCAGAACAAAGTTACTTTGGTTCTAGACTTCAATGTCCCTCTGGGGGAGTTAGATTGATATCTCTTCATTAATAGAGTATTTATTACACTATATCTAGACTGGTCAATTTTCCTGTTTGGCCAATTCATAAGAACATAAGAATGGCCAGGCTGGATCAGACTAAAGGCCCATCTAGCCCAGTGTCCTGTCTTCAACAGTGGCCAATGCCAGATGCCCCAGAGGGAGGGAGCACAACAGGTAATCCTGACGTTATCCCTCCCTTGTCACCCACCTCACAAGACAGAGGCTGGGGACACCATTCCTACCCAGCCTGGCTAATAGCCATTGATGGACCTAACCTCCATGAATCTATCTAGCTCTTTTTTGAACCCTGTTAAAGTTCTAGCCTTCACCGCATCCTCTGGCAAGGAGTTCCACAGGTTGACTGTGCGCTGAGTGAAGAAAAATTTCCTTTTGTTTGTTTTAAACCTGCTGCCTATTAATTTCATTTAGTGACCCCTAGTTTTTATATTGTGGGAATAAGTAAATAACTTTTCCTTATTCACTTTTCCCACACCAGTCATGATTTTATAGACCTCTATCATATCCCCCCCTCCCTCCACTTAGTCTCTTCTTTTCTAAGATGAAAAGTCCAAGTCTTTTTAATCTCTTCATATGGGACCCGTTCCAAACCCGTAATAATTTTTGTTGGCCTTTTCTGAACCTTGCCCAATACCAATATTTCTTTTTTGAGATGAGGAAACCACATCTGTATGCAGTAGTCATGATGTGGGCATACCATGGTTTTATATAGAGGCAATAAAATATTTTCTGTCTTATTCTCGATCCCTTTTTTCATGACTCCCAGCATTCTGTTTGCTTTTTTCACTGCCGCTGCACATTGAGTGGATGTTTTCAGAGAAGTATTCACAATGATTCCAAGATCTCTCTTGAATAGCTTTAGCCAAATTAGTCTCCATCATATTGTATATATAGTTAGGATTATTTTTTTCAATGTGCATTACTTTGCATTTATCAACTTTAAATTTCATTTGCCATTTTGTTGCCCAAACACTTAGTTTGGTGAGATCTTTTTGAAGCTCTTCAGTCTGCTTTGGTCTTAACTATTTTGAGCAGTTTGGTATCATCTGCAAATTTTGCCACCTCACTGTTTACCCTTTCTCTAGATCATTGATAAATAAGTTGAATAGGATTGGTCCCAGTACGGACCCTGGGGGGACCTGACTAGTTACCTCTCTCCACTCTGAAAACAGGCCATTTATTCCTACCCTTTGTTTCCTGTCTCTTAACGAGTTCTCAATCCATGAAAGGACCTTCCCTCTTATCCCATGACAACTTACTTTACTTTACTTTGGTGAGGGATCTTGTCAAAGGCTTTCTGGAAATCTAAGTATACTATATCCACCAGCTCCCCCTTGTCCGCATGTTTGTTGACCCCCTCAAAGAACTCCAGCAGATTAGTAAGGCATGATTTTCCTTTACAGAAACCATGCTGACTTTCCCCCAACAAATTAAGTTTATCCATGTGTCTGACTATTTTATTCTTTACTATAATTTTATTCTTTTGGGGGGAGGGATCGCTCAGCAGTTTGAGCATTGACCTGCTAAACCCAGGGTTGTGAGCTCAATCCTTGAGGGGGCCATTTAGGGATCTGGGGCAAATCTGTCAGGGATGGTGCTTGGTCCTGCCGTGAGGGCAGGGGACTGGACTCGATGATCTCTCAAGGTCCCTTCCAGCTCTATGAGATAGGTATATCTCTATAGTTTCAACTAATTTGCCCGGTACTGACATTAGACTTACCGGTCTGTAATTACCAGGATCACCTCTAGAGCCCTTTTTAAATATTGGCGTCATGTTAGCTATCTTCCAATCGTTAGGTAAGGAAGCTGATTTAAAGGATAAGTTACAAACCACAGTTAATAGTTCTGCATTTTCCCATTTGAGTTCTTTCAGAACTCTCGGGTGAATGCCATCTGGTCCCGGTGACTTGTTACTGTTAAGTTTATCAATTTGTTCCAAAACCTCCTCTAATGACACCTCAACCTGGGACAATTCCTCAGATTTGTCACCTAAAAAGAATGGCTCAGGTTTGGGAATCTCCCCAATATCCTTAGCTGTGAAGACTGAAGCAAAGAATTAATTTAGCTTCTCCGCTATGACTTTATCATCTTTGAGTGCTCCTTTAGCATCTCGATCGTCCAAGGGCCCCACTGGTTGTTTAGTTGGCTTCCTGCTACTGAGGTACTTAAAAAACATTTTACAATTACTTTTTGGGTTTTTGGCTAGCTGTTTTTCAAATTCTTTTTTGGCTTTTATTATTATATTTTTACACTTAATTTGACAAAGTTTATGGTCTTTTCTATTTTCCTCACTAGGATTTGACTTCCACCTTTTGAAGGATGTCTTTTTATCTCTCACTGCTTCTTTTACCTGGTTCTTAAGCCACGGTGGCACTTGTTTTGTTCTCTTACTGTGTTTTTAAATTTGGGGTATACATTTAAGTTGGGCCTCTATTATGGTGTTTTTGAAATTTTCTTGTAAGCTTCCCAGCCACAGAACATTGGTTTTCCAGAATCCTTTCAGGTAACCGTTCTTGTCCACTAGTTTCAAAGTTCTCATGGTTGCCCAAGAAGACCTACTGAATAGTAGTTTAATATAATCCATTTATAATGGCCCCGTTGCTATAACAGATGAGTGCTAGTGGCCATTCTTTCCAAAGACAGGAAGTCAGATTGAGTTATCCATCTCTATCCCGTGGGCACTAAATCAGAATTCCTAATGGATGTAAACTAATGTAGTGCTATTGAATTCATTACAACTGTGCCAATTTATATCAGTTGAGGAATGGGCTTATCTGGAAACTTTTCTCCCAGTTCCCCCCCATTTTTCTTCATTCTGCCTCATCTCCTTTTCTTCTAGTTTCATGGATAAGAAACTATTCATGTGTGGTTGTGGCAAAGAGCTGGGTTTGCATCTTGAGTGGACCATTTTTGTGAATGCCCCTGATCATTCTGACATCCGGAGAATGGGAGTCATTGTGATCTGCCTAGTTGCATTGCATGTCCTTGAAAAGCCTCTCTCTTTTGACAAGTTGTCTGCTGCTTTTTTTAAAAATCCGTTAATATTGCATTCCAGATGTTATGCTCCCTATCAGGGTTTCTGTGAGGAATAACATAGCACCTGTCATAAACTAAATCAAAGGTTTGGTAGAAGAATTATGAACTGAAGAGTTTATGGGATCATTTGCTGGGCATCCATTATGATTTAATATCTGATTAAATCATTTCTAGAACTATGGAAGCCTTCAAAATGTAACTTTGATCTTATTCATTAGGACTTGAAGAGCATAGTTAATATGATCTCTTCCTTGACACCTATCAACTTGATATTCCTTTTTCCTGACTCAGAAACCCACTCTCAAAACCACAACCGCATGTGGTAGAAAAAGCATTCAAAAGCCCAACTGGGTGGATAATGTAATTACTTTAGAAAAGCTGTAATAGACTTCCTCTCCCCCATCAACACATATACATATGTTGATATGTCACACTGGTGATAAATTCCACTCATCAGGCACCGTTGACTTCCTCACTTGCACTCTACCCATCTCCTCCTGGATTTATTATACCATTGCAAACCTCTGAGCAGTGCCATGGAAAAATAAATCAAGCTACCAGAGATCCGTTTCCATCTACACTTCTCCAAACGGGGAGTGCCCCTGCAGATTAGATTAGCTCAAGTTGTAGGGTGATCATAGGGGTCACTTTAATTGATTCAGAACATCAAACTCTGTCTTACGCGAGGGATGGATTTAAGATGCTATTTCATTTCATGAACTAGGAGTTTTGTACCATTGGAGAGGGAGACTTCTTGCCTTTCAGCAGGATGTACAGCTCAGACTTCTCGCCTTCAAAGGTCTTGACATTTCTCGCTTTACAGCTGCAAAATCAACACTGGCGGGAAAGCTACCATCAGTCAATCTCAGATGTTTATGACTCTTATTAGTTGTATGTTTCCTGTCTTTGGTGGACTGTTAAGCTGGACACCTGGGCCGCGCTGAAAGTCAGGCTCTTAAATCCATACTTGCCCACATAAATAAGCGTCTGATTTTGCAAAAGTGTTGAGCACCCAACATCTTCTCTCAGTGGGCAGGGAAGTCTATGTTCATCACTTCTGTCAAACCATCTTATCCTGTGCCAGATTGGGGTGCCTACCTTGTCTGGCTGGCACGTGTTTTACATATTCACAGTTTGTAGTAACGCTAGTGGTATCTGAGTCAAGTTCATGTACTGGACACTGAACTTATTGGCATTTGTTATACTACATGGCCTGACTTTGGTTCACAGTCTTTGGCTTAGATCTCAGATCTTGAATCAGGCCTACAGCGTTGTTTCCACTGATTTTCATTGGGCTTTGGATAAGGAACTACATGAGTTCTTTGGCCACATCTTCACTATGTGGAAGATTTGTGCTGCTGCTGTTGATCTTCCGGACTTTGATTTATTGGGTCTAGTAAAGATCCGCTAAATCAAACTCAGATGCTGGCACTCCTGCTCTTAGCGAGGAGTAAAGAAAGCTGATGGGAGCATTTGTTCCCATTGACCTCCCACTGTGGAAACCACACAGAAACTTGAGTAAAGATACATTGACTTCAGCTACATAATTAACATAGCTGGAGCTGAGTACCTTAATTCCACCTTCCCCTGTAGTGTAGACCTGGCCTAAGTGTAAAATTAGGTCTATTCCCTGTATTCAGGGAAAATGCTGTTGGCTGTACTCAAAGCCAGCTCAGGAATGCAGCCAGTAACTTTGGCCCATTCTGTCCTCATGTTGGTGGAGGAGAAATAGGGAAGAGAATCCCAATTATTAGAACCAGTCCATCTATCTCCAGGGGAGCAGACAGCCATGCCGGGCTCCTGGCTCTGCATTCCCGGAAGGGGTGGGGCCTCAGGTGGAAGGGGCAGGGCCAGAAGCAGCAAACACCCCACATCAGCCCCACCACAACCTCCAGCACTGCCCAGAGCGCAGGACACGACGCCCAGCCCTTAAGAGCCACCCAGCACATGCTGCACTGCACTCCAGTGGCAATTTAAAGGACCCTGGGGCAGCTGCACTCTTTGCTCCCCCATCAGTGAACTTGTCTATCTCCTATCACTGCTGGATCCAAATGGTTCAATCTCGCCTGGGTGTTCCTGGAAGCTTTGTTTCTGTTCAAAAGGAATCTAACCCTGATTTTCAATGAGTGATGACTCATCTTCCTAATCATCCATCAATAACACAAAGGCAGACACCTGTTTGTAATGGACGTTTAGAACTCTTCCTTGTGCCGCAGGAGAAAACATAATAAGGAAATGAAACCTGAAAAATTCAGGTTTAATCTGAAGAAACTAAGCCATACGTTTTGAAAGTATTCCAAGACTGACAATGGCACATTCAGCATGACCAGTCCTGCTTCAGCAAAGTTCCAATTAAAGCACATCCAATTAGAACATTCAGAGATACTAACTAAAACAAATAAAAGACAAAATCACACCACCACCTCCACCGTTAGCCTGCTAAGGAACCGGTTAGTAAATAAAAACCAATTAGTCATACAGCATGCGTTAGTGAAATACATTTCATCAACTTTCTTAGGCTGGATCTCCAGCCCGTGGTATAGATCAGATGACTAACGTTCCTGGGAAGTGTTTCAAAAATATGATTCCATATGTCAAACGTGGATCCTAAATGACTTATAATCTAGCATTTCATTTTTCTCATTAAGGTGGCCCATAATTAGGGCCCTGAGCTTTCGAATCTATCCAGTTGCTCAACATGCATAATCAAGGACACTGAAATTCTAATTGCATCATTTTGCAAGCACCCAGCCAGACCACTAGTAACTACTCAAAAGTATACATGGAGAAAATGGTGTGAGGGCAATCTTCTACAGTATCAGTGAAAAGCCTTTTTGACTATGGTTATGCACTCTGGAGTCCATTATGTTAAATGCAAAGTGAATGTGGTATTGTATGTAACTTGTCTAGCGGGGAAGCACGGCCAATCTTAACCCTGAGAAGTGTTATGAGCTTCAAAGGATGGTTTTGAACAGTGTGGACCAGAAGGCACTTTGGGACCCATCTAGTTGAGTGGGATTCTTGGATCTACCTGGAGGGAGGTGAATGCAAATTCCCACCTTTGGACTCAGTCTATGGAATCTCTACCCTGCGAAGCGTGGCCTGTCGGCTGCTTCATAGATTTTTAGCCAGCTTGAGAAGAGAGGTATGATGTAGCAGCAATACAAGACCCTACAGGGCCAACCTTAAAGCTGTAGCTAAGCAGTTAACATAAGGAAGCAACATTCTGATATTTCCTTGTGTTTAAGGGACTGCTGCTGTTGCCGTACCTGGGTGTTTTGAAGGACTCTACTTATGTGGCTGTTGAGCAGCTCTGAATAGAGCTGGTAACCTGATGGCTGAGGGTGCTGTGGAGAAACCCTGGATTCCCTTTGTGCTTGGCACAGATAGGGCTGAAGGGAGGCGGCTCTCAACCCACACGGTGTTCCTCCATTTGTGGGCCAGGTGTGGGGCCGAAATGGCACCTCCACTACCTAGAGCAGCCACTTAGCTGCTTGAAGTTATGCCAGCTGTTGTGGTGGCAGAGGATGTGGGGGAAGAACTTGAGCACAGCAAGGCCCCCAGCCGGCCCACTACCGAAGTGGAGGCGGCACACAGGGGGCATAGCATCAGCTTTGGTGGCTTTGCATCACCATTGCATTCTTTGTGTTCCATGGAATCCTAGTCATGGGCCGGAAGGCATCTTGGAGTCATCAAGGATCATTGTATTAGGCCAGTCCCGATAGGCGCTTGCCCAACTTGATCTGCAAAGCTTCCGGTGGTGGGGTGTCTACAACCTCCCTTGGAAGCCACTTGCACCGCTTAAAAACCTTGAGAGTTCGAATGTCTGTCTGAATATTTGACCTTGCTGCAGATGAAGCCCTGGGCTTCTTGGCTTCCCTTCATCGGACGTGGAGACCAATTAATCCCCCTCCTTTTTATAACAGGCCCCGATGTATTAGAATGCTGTTATCAAGTCCCCCTTGCCGCCCACTCTTCTTTACTTAAGGCTAACCTCACCCAGCTTTTCCTAATAGGTCTGGTTTTCTAAACCTCACTGTTTCGATTGATCTCACATGGTCCTAACACTCAGATGCTTCACATTTCCCATCAAGTTAAAAACTCAGTGAACTCTGATACTTATGGAGCACTTTTTTTTACACAAAATAAGTTAGGTTAAAGAAAAACTATTATGCAGCAATCATAACTGTATGGTTATTCTACAGCATCATGACATGCCAGCACTAAGGTTCTTTGGTGCCCTAACTGTACATCTCTATGCCTTCTCTTATTTAGACTTTGAAATGAACCCTTCATTCTGAATATCTGAAGTTTACAATGCTTAGTTGTGGGTTAATTATAACACCTCTGCTATGTGCGTGTTTAAACACCAGTTTGCGCATACATACACTCAATCTCACCTCCTTCTTATCCTAATCTAGTTTTTGTCTGTGAATGAATAAACACATTTAACTCCTCTCCTAGAACAGAGCATTGGGGAACCCTGCTGGTAACCTTTTGCCATGATGAAAATTGCCCAACTACGCCTGCTCTTTGTTTTCTTCCTCTTAGCTAGATTCTGTTCTGTGGCAGTTCTTTACCTCTTGCCCCATGTCAGCTTAGATATGGGGAATGCTAACTGGGAGGAAGCCAACTTATCTGACCTCATCCGAACTTTAACGTACAACTTCGTTTTGAAAACTAATATCACCATTTAACACAGAAGATCTGGGCCCTGTCTTTATTCAGTTGTATAGGCTGACTTCGGCGAGGAGTTCGTTTTTAGTAGCCCTTATTTCTGTTGGCTCTGTAGAATCAGCTATGGGAGAATGAGTTGGATGCTATTTCTCCTTAGGCCTCATCATCAGGATTGTTAAGTAAATACTATTTGGCTACAGACTGAGGCAAACGGATGGTCCAGGGCTCACTGAGATCATAAGTTAAGGACCACAGAGCAGCACAAATGTAAAGGAAGTCTAGCAGTGATCTTGACTGCAGGTGAGGATGCTCAAGATAGAATAAATCCAGTCTTGGTTCTCAGGTCTTTGTTGCATTTACAAGTTAAAAACAGTATTTTTATGTAGGAACTCTGAACATCTTGACACACCACAAACATGGAATCCCACAATTCATTTTTCAAGAGCAGAAATGCACTTCAAGGGTTTGGGGATAGATATAATGTAAACTGTAGCTGTATGTTACTAAAATGATTAGTTACTAATCTAACTAGGACTTTCACTATTTAGATATTTTAAACTAGGGATTCATTAATATTTTTGTTCCATGGCAACAGTAGTTAAGAGATTTTTGGACTGGGACAACTGCTGGTGCCCATATGGCTATCACATAGTTACAGTGAAAATACCATTTTCTTATAAAGCTTTGTGTTGGTGGGGAGTGGCACTCTACATGAAAGAAAATGTAGAATCAAATGAAATAAAAATTGTAAATGAGCCAAACTGTTCCATAGAAGCTCTATGGATAATAATGCCATGCTCTAATAATAAGAATCTAGCAGTAGAGATATATTACCGACCACCTGACTGGACCGTGATAGTGACTATGAAATGCTAAGGGAGATTAGAGAGGCTATAAGAAAAACAAAACAAAATGCAATAATAGTGGGGGATTTCGTCTACCTGCATACTGAATGGGTGCTTGTCACCTTAGGGCGGGATGCGGGGATAAGGGTTTCTTGATCCCTTATATGACTGCTTCTTGGAGCAGCTGGTTCTTGAACCCACAAGGGAAGAGGCTATTCTTGATTTAGTCCTAAGTGGAGTGCAGGATCTGGTTCAAGAGGTGAATGTAGCTGGATATAGTGACCATCCCCTTCCCTCTCTTCTGTGCCCATTGGACTGGTGGAGTCCTTCTCCCCCTGAGGAACTCAGAGTGTGCCATCTTGAGTGTTTGTAGGGACTGAATGGGGCTTCTGTGGTGGCTGTTGCTCCCCCCTGCTGGGGGCTCCCTGCCATGATCCCAGGCACCAGTGTTCTGAACAGGAAAGGTTCTAATGCTGACTCATGTGGGAGCCAATTTTTTTTTTTTTTTTGTTCACAAAAACGTTTCTCTATAATTTCCTAAACCATTGGGTTGCAAAGACCAGGGTCCTGTGGGGATAAAGTGGCCATGTGGTTAGGCTATCGGTGCTTTAGCGTAACAGGGATGAAGTAGGGGTGCACAGATTAAAAGTACCTGAAATGAAGGTTAACTTTTGGGTGCTGGGTTTTGCAGACCTAATCCTATTTTTACACCATTTGTTTGTATGTCATTATCTTTCTTTCTTCAGTGTTGTTTATACCAAAGTGTCAGAAAATCAAAAGCAATGACTGGAAACCTCTATAAAGAACACAAAATATGAACGTTTTGCTCAGGGGTATGTGGTGAAACTTGTGATAAACTGCAGAGTCTTGTGAAAAATTATATGTACCTTGCCCCTTTCACCTCACACTTGTATTGTTCCCATTGACCCAGTTCCAGGTAGGTTTGTGATATTAAAATAGCCTAACAGCAGTGTTCTTGAATGTGTGAATTTCTCCCCTGAAATTACTTCTGCCTGAGGACCAGGACAGACATAATTTGATTCTGAATGGGTTACAAGTACAGGTTGAACCTCTCTAGTTCGGCACTCTCTGGTCCAGCAACATCCGGGGTCCAGCATGATTTTAGTTTGCCAAATGTTCGCTTTTCATGGGTGTGGCCAAGTTTCCCACAGTCCCATAAAGTTTGTTTGCAGCCCCCAGTCCTGGCTCTGTGTTCCATGCTGTTATTTAGCTCTAATTTACCCCCAAATGTCTTCTAACAGCCCAGCAAGCAGTGGAAGTGTTGGCAATGCTGCTAGACAATATTGACCTCCCATGGTCCGGCAAATTCTCTGGTTCAGCACCAGTCAGTTCCCAATGGTGCTGAACTAGACAGGTTCAACCTGTTTATAGAGTAGGGCTGTCAAGTGATTAAAGAAATGAATTGCAAAGATTAAAAAAGTCACGATTAATCGCAGTTAATTTGCCTCCTTAAACAATAATAGAATGCCATTTTTTAATAGTTTTGGATGCTGTGGGTGAAGAGTGTGTGTCTCGGGGGAAGTGAGAGAGATGGTGGGTGCATTGGGTCTCTCTCAGCAGAACATTCACCAAGCTGAAGGCTTGTTCTGACAGCCACAAACAGCTGCCAGTCCTGACCCAGAGGGAACAACACAGACAGGCTACCTGTCCTGCCCATCACAGTGGAGATATGGAAGGGGGAAGGGGACATGCCAACATTAGCCCCCCTGCCTGGCTCCCACTCTGCACAGGAGGCTCCCAATCCTGAGCAACTTGGCTAGGGCGGTCCCAAGGCAGGAGGAGAAGGGCGTAAGAAGAGCAGATGGTAGTGAGGCAGTGGGGGAAGAGGGGTACCCACACCCCAGAGGCCCCCGTGAGCGTGGCATTAATTTGTTTTGAGTTAACCACATGCATTAACTCCAATTAATAGTCAGCCCCTAGTTTACAAATTGTGCAGGCCATCAAGGCTGGGAGCAGGAACCTTCTGCACTGGGATGAGGACACTTGCTACTCTCCAGTAGGTCGCACTGTACAGGCAGGTCCTTGGATTGCATCTTAACAGCATCACAACACCATGTATTGGACAGAAATTTAACTACTGTAGGCTACAACTTTTTTCCCTCCAAAACTCGTACGTGTGGATTAACTCTAACGCAAGCACTTTGCTGTCTAGAGGGGTACAAAAATTGTAGACTTCCATGTTTTGAAACTCACACTTGGCTATTCTGTAAGTTAGTGGATCTAATAGCAATGCCCAGTTCTTATCTGGAAATGACAAAGCCCTTTGGTAAAGGAGACCAGTGTAAAATCCCCATTTTACAGATGGGGAAAACAGAGGCACATCGGGGAAAGTGACTTATCCAATGTCACCATCAGAGTGGGGAATAGAACTCTTGTTTCTAAGTGCCCGTCTAGTGCCCTGTCCCTTACAAACATTTGTTTGGGATGATGTGCACAGCTCACTTTTGTCTGTGCTTCTCAAGAGTCATGCGGTAATTCACACGCATGTACCCCATTTGTGTGTGTGTGTAATTACTCTGCTCTCCTTATAACCACTGCACTTTTGTGCTCATTTTGTTTGTGCCATTTTGTCATTTCTGTGGGTCTAAACTAGAAGTCATTCAGGCTGCAAGGTGAATATTAGAACAGCAGGGAATTTCAGTTAATGTTCTAACATTCAGCTTAGCTCTGCCCCCACTCATCCTCTGTATGAGGTCCACAGGTCAGACAACACTATTGTCCTACCAACCTTGTCAAACTTCATAGAGCAGAAGAAGAGCTACTGGAGATTTTGGAATACATTGGAAGTAATTTTCTCTTAGATCATACTGTATCAATAGGGTGAATTCCCAGGGGTTTATTTTTTTTGATACAATCATTGTAAGTTTTGGGACTGCAAGGACTCTGTTCTGCTGTGTCAGAAGGTGAAGAAAATCATGCATTTACTGATATGCATGTAGATGGTAGAGTTTAAAAACTTTCATGGTACACAATTAAGAATCATTAGGACCTTGAATGTTCCTTGTAGCCTTTTTCTCTCTGCATACTTTATTTTTCTGAGTGGGAGGTATTTAAGGAAGAATTAAATTGAGATTTTGTCCATATGCAACTGCTGCTTCTGGTGCTGTTCCTGTGGTGATGAATCAAAGCCATGTCTTCGCTTCCCAGAAGATCGATGCTGTGGTGATTGATCTATCAGCGTTTGATTTAGCGGGTCTAATAAAGATCCACTAAAACGAACGCTGAGGGTTCCCCCATCTATGCCAAAACTCCTCCGTTTCTCCCATCAACCTCCTGCATGAGGAAGGTGCCGAAGCTCGGATAAAGGTATGTCTACTCCAGCTACATTTTTTTATGTAGTTGGAAGTGCGTACCTTAAGCTGACCTTCAGCTGTAGTGTGGACCTGGCCTAAGAGTAGAACTGTTTAATCTGATCTATTGAACCTTTATAAACTATTTACAAATTCACCCTTAAGATATAAAATAGCCAAAATGCATAATTTGCCAAGACAGGAGTTATAATTACTATGAGAACAATTACAGGCGTTGCATAAGGAGTTATATATTAGTTAAATAACAGGATAGTTCTATTACAAAAGGGTGGGTTTTTTTTTTTTTTTTGAGCAAGTCCTTGTTGCTTCTATTTTGTGCTAATAAGTTTTCAGGCAAGCTCCATCAAGTAGCACACCTCACATAGAAACTGTCCTCCTTTGACTCTAAGGACAATTCTGCTTTCCAATTGGAATTACATCTTGACCCATTGATCGCTTCCAATAAACGGGCTGAAAGCATGCATGCCATTTTAAAAACATTGAGAAACTTAGGGTCCTTTTTGTCCATGAAAAAAAAAAAAAAAAAAGCTCTGCAGCCTTGATTCTTCCATTCTACAAATGAAATGTGTGTCCTTGGCTGGTAACATGGCCTTCAGCAATGACATCTACATGTGAAGTCTGAATTCATTATTAGAATCTTTCTGTATTCATCTCTCCTCTTCCTTTCTCTCGCTTTTGCTACGGCCTTTGTTACTCCGCTAGAAGTAGGTCTCCCACAGCTTTTACTTTGCTTTCTGCCAGCAGTGTTACTGATGCCTGCAGCATTTTGGCCTCTATTTTCTATTCATACCCTTCACCTTTAATATTGCTCTCCGATTATTCCCCTCCCTATCTGTCCTTGGGTTCATTTCTTTCCAACACTAGCTAAATGTAACACCCACTGGAGTTGTTAAGCCTGCAGTCATAGCCTCTTTTTGAGCTTCTCTGCCAGTTCCTGTCAGTGCTCAGCTACAGGAAGGTTGGAAGTTCTCTTTGGATTTTCTTTCAGGCTTTAACTATTAGGCTGCTCTCCCGTTCCCACCGATAGGCCTCTTCGCAAACTGGGGAAGCCAGACCTGCGCTCTTTGTGGCTCAGCAGACTAACAACGAGGGCACCAACTTGCCTGTGAAGAACTTGTATCCTGCTCTCCAGAAGCAAGATGGTAGTCGTGTGGGGGGGAGAGAAGGGGGGTACACTTCCTCCCCTTCTCTTTCCTCTCAGTGGTTCTAAACTTCAGGTCTTCAACCTCTTTGCACCACCGGTGATGTCAGCCACAAATGCCCTTTGGCCACTGCCTCCACAACCCCTTCTCATTGGCTGGCCCCAGTGCAAATCCCTAAAGGCACTTCCTGCTCCTCTATCTTGTCCCCGCTCCATCCTGAGACCTGCAGAACATGGAGCTCTGGTAATGTCTCAGCAAGGAGGGAGCCAGACGATGGCTCATACTGAACGTGCTCCTTTCAGTCTTACTTCGTTGGCCCTCCTTTTGTCTGTTCCTCCTGTCTCTTAGATCCAGTTCTGATCTTAGATGGCTAGTTCTGTCTTGTTCTTATGGTGCCGGAGAGAATGGGGCCCTCCTTTAGCATCCATAGGTGCTACTGTCATATTAAATAACAAAACTTTTTTCCTGCTTCTGTGCCAAAGTTTAATAATTAGAGAAGAGGCCTGATGCTCCCTAATAGGATAAGGTGAGTTTAGCCTGTCAAACCCACCTACCTTTCCAGTGTGGGTGCGAGTTCAGCAAAGGTGAAGGTGGGCCCAGTGTTAGGAAGAGGTGATATTTACCTTATTGTTTTAAAAGCCCCTCATGCATAAGCACCAGCTCCGTGGGTAACACGGGGCTCAAGCACCCATCGGGAAAAAATAGAGGGTGTGCAGCACCCACCGCCTTGGATTACAGCTTTATGGGACTTGCCTGCCATTCATGTGGGGGGAAGGGGCAGAGAGGAACATCCACCAGCAAGAGCAAAAGTTAGTGCCTGTGTGCTGCTCATGCATGGCAGCGGCGGCTCCAGAACGTGGTGGCTTGTCCATAAATGCAGCAGTCAGCTCAGATATAGAAGCGCTGCACCATGACTAGCATAGAGCAACTCGGAGCTGATGTCAGGAAAAAAACAGGTGGAGACCCTAAGAGCATCCCTGTGCCAAGAGTCCCCCCGCATCAGGACACCTGTTTCAGCTGGCCTGAGCGACGGGTTTTATATTTGGTATGCAACAGCAGCTGGGCGGTGTCACTGGAAAATGAGTAACTGATCATCAGTCTTCTTGCACGGTGTGTGTACTCGGGGTGTATCGTGAGGCATGGCAGACCACCTCTGGAGACTCTGGCATTGGCCACTGTCTGCAGACAGGACATTGGGCTAAATGGACCTTTGGTCTGACTCAGTCTGGCCGTTCTGGTGTTCTTACATTCAGAGATGCCAGTTGTTGATCAGAGAGAAATTGCTGCTTCACGTGTTGGTGTGTTCTCCGAAGGCACGCTGTGGTTCAGTGCTTTATTATCTACACTTTCAAAGTTTGGGGGTTTGATGTCTTCAGACCGCAGGGACGAGGGAAGGCTGGTGAGCCCATGCCAAAACAAAAACATCTGCCGAAAGAACAATTGTGGCTACTATTAGTATTTGACCCAGAATATGGAAGGTTGTACCGATGATGTCAGTGGGATTAATTCTACAGTCTCCCTTCCCCGGTCTGCCTTACTGCACCACTCTAAGTAAAAACATCCTCATGGATTTGCTGTCACGTATATTTTGCCTAAAAATAAGCATCTGTCCAAATGGCGCACACATGTACTTTAACAGTGACAGTCAGTGCCTCTTTTATACACACTGAACTGGAGTTGCTCAATAGAGGTGGAAGAAATGTTTATATCCCTGATTTGATTGGGTCGATTATGTGAAAACTGTGCGCTCCTCTGCAAAAGTGCAGACCTATGGGTCAGTTTCCATCAATATTATGGACGTCTCACTCTCTGGTCATTTTGGGCCCAAAACCTTGATAAAACTAGGCTGGTAGTTGAAAGCTTGTTACAAAGGATTTATTTCCCAGATAAGATACGACCTTGTACCCACCATTCAGCTCATGCAGATCATTTCAATTTATTTCAAATGGTTCATTATATATAATAACATCAAATTACATGATGGAAAGAGATATCTGCACACCTCCACACACCAGCGCTCTCTCCCTGCTCTTAGCCAAATCTAATCCTAATCCAATTGGACAACTGACTAGTCTTTGCTTTAGCTGTCAGGATAGACTAGTGTAATGATGATAAGCTTTTTGGCTGCTCTGATTTCACGTTGCTCCAGAGGAGATCAGCCAACTCCAGATTCAGACTCATATTTTAGAAAGGGACCTTCCAATTTTAGCTGCCCCATTTTGGGGTACCCAGTTTTTGATGCCGAGGGCATGTTTTCTCAAAGCGCCATTCCACATCTGCAGCTGGAATGAACGAGCTCTCATCAACTCTTAAAATCCAGTTGTCGGGCTAGATGTTTCTTCCAAAAGACTGCAGTGCTCAATAGCATGCATTGATGCACCTAAAAAAGTGGCTGGACTTTCAGGAGTCCAGTGTGCCTTAAAATGAAGTGATCACTAAAGACAATCGGCGCTGGTGGGCACTGAGCATTTTAAAAACAAGGCCTCTTTATTGAAATGCCTTTGCCGATCGGTGCAAACGGGTGTCCCTTAAGAGCGAACTCATGGCTTTGATATGAGACCCATGCTGGGGGCAAAACATTGTTGGGCCATTCCTGGAGCCAAATGGCAGGGAGATTTTTGGGTGAGGAGCAAGGAGCAAGCTGATCCCCACTCCCTTACTGTGACACAGGCCATCTTATACTGCCGGTCGTGGAGGCTCTGCAAGCTCATTGGCCTCCCCCTCTGCCACTCTCTTGCCTGACTCAGAAGGCACTTGTCTCAGCCCGTCTTCGTCAGATCTGCCACCTGCAATGCCAAACGCCTGGCTCCTATGCAGAGCTTTGCAGCTCATGTGTTTTAGCGCACACCTGCTCTTGGCCCTTTAAGTCAGCGGCCTGTAGGGGACGCCGATCTGCCCACTACACAGCTGTCTTTGTGAGGCGTGCTTGAAGGGGAGGCAGCTACCTGCAGGGCAGAGAGGGGGAGCAGGATGCCTGATGGCTGCAGTGGTAGGGGACAATTTTTAGCTCCTCTGTAGATTCATCCCTGGGGTTCTTCTGTCTCCTGGCCCCTATGTCCTGCAGCTATGTGTAGCAGGAGTCTGAGCTGGTTGTGGATGAGTGGCTGTGTGGAGCTGGCCTTCTGCCAAGTGGGAGCCAGCGGGGACAGTAGGCAGCCATGGCAGGGATCTGTCTTCATAAAGTTCCCATGCTGTTTGATAGTTGAGAGCCGATTTGTGTTTGTGTTGGCATAGCTGAGTTAATTATCTTTTGGCACTGAGGTAGCGATGGATTCCAGCTAAGTGTGGACTGGTGCACTTTGCCACCCTCATATAATTCACATCTCGCATAAGAAAATTCAAACAATTGGTAAAATAGAGAATACTTGCAAAACAAAGGGCCAGCAGGACTGAAACCTGCAGTGAGTAGAGAAAAAGCATCAAAGCCAGGTCTACACTACCGAAAAAGTTGACCAAAGATGTGCAACTCCAGTTACGAGAATAGTGTAGCCAAAGTCGACGTACCTTCGGTCGAATTATTTCTGCAGCGTCCCCACTGTGGGACTTCCCTTACATCTTGCTACCTGGTGGAGTACCAAAGTTGACAGGGTGCCATCAGCAGTTGATTTAGTGGGTCTTTACTAGGCCTACTAAATCAAACACTGGAAGATTGCTCTCCAGAGCGTTGCTCTCAGGATAAGTGAAGACAAGCCTGTCATATGGACTTTTTTTCCAGAACTGATATCACCCAAGGAAAAAGGAGATGCTTGAAGATCTTGCATCTGCAGCTTCTTACATGACACAAGCTAAGGCACTGAACAAACACTGTACATCCAACTTTCCCATGCCGCACAATGGTCAGGTGGCACAAGATTTTAGAAAAGACGACAAGCCAGTGTGTAGTGGTGGAAATCAAATACATGAAACTACAGAAGATCCCAGAAGGCTATTAATGGTGAAGTGCCTCCAAATTAGAGCAGACTTTCTGAAGCTTTTGAAAAGTAGACTCTTATCATCTGGCTTGTGCGTGATCATTGATTACACTGGTCTACAATTTTTTAGAAGTCGTCTGCTTCAGAGATAAAATGTGCTATTTATTATGTATTTTGATGTGCTGAATTCAAACATGACAATTAAAACAACTGATTGGCTACTGTTTCCAAGATATTTAAGTTTTTACATTTTACGTCTATGTATATTGTGTAGATAGTAGAGTTTTAATCATAAATTGTAAACCTAGGTCTTTTCATGTGTTTATGGTTGCTTTACATGATAATATTTCACCTGTCCTGTTTATGTAACACTTTAAAAATCAGCAAAAGGGTTATATAAATAAAATTTATTATGAAACAAAAGGCAGAAAACTATTATGTACATAGTTTAGTCCTATTCAGTGTCTACTCGGTGCTTCTTGGCTTGTCTCTTGTATTCATTAAACGGAGCATCTCTTGTCACTGTCCAGCAATAGTCTGCAAGCATTGATGGGCTCCATTTGCCCTGATAGCGTTTCTCCATTGTTGCAATGTCCTGGTGAAATCGCTCACCGTGCTCGTCGCTCACTGCTCCGCAGTTCGGTGGAAAAAATCTAGATGAGAGTGCAAAAATGTATCTTTAGTGACATGTTGCAACCAAGGCTTTTGTATGCCTTGAGGAGGTTTTCCACCAACAACCTGTAGTTGTCTGCCTTGTTGTTTCCGAGAAAATGTATTGCCACTAACTGGAAGGCTTTCCATGCCGTCTTTTCCTTGCCATGCAGTGCATGGTCAAATGCATCATCTCGAAGAAGTTCACAAATCTGAGGACCAACAAAGACACCTTCCTTTATCTTAGCTTCACTTAACCTTGGAAATTTTCCACGGAGGTACTTGAAAGCTGCTTGTGTTTTGTCCATGGCCTTGACAAAGTTCTTCATCAGACCCAGCTTGATGTGTAAGGGTGGTAACAAAATCTTCCTTGATTCAACAAGTGGTGGATGCTGAACACTTTTCCTCCCAGGCTCCAATGACTGTCGGAGTGGCCAATCTATCTTGATGTAGTGGGAATCTCTTGCACGACTATCCCATTCGCAAAGAAAACAGCAGTACTTTGTGTATCCAGTCTGCAGACCAAGCAAGAGAGCAACAACCTTCAAATCGCCACAAAGCTGCCACTGATGTTGGTCATAGTTTATGCACCTCAAAAGTTGTTTCATGTTGTCATAGGTTTCCTTCATATGGACTGACCAACTGGAATTGATGGCAAAACATTGCCATTATGCAGCAAAACAGCTTTAAGACTCGTCTTCAATGAATCAATGAACAGTCTCCACTCATCTGGATCGTGAACGAAGTTGAGGGCTGCCATCACACCATCAATGTTGTTGCAGGCTACAAGATCACCTTCCATGAAGAAGAATGGGACAAGATCCTTTTGACGGTCACGGAACATGGAAACCCTAACATCACCTGCCAGGAGATTCCACTGCTGTAGTCTGGAGCCCAACAGCTCTGCCTTACTCTTAGGTAGTTCCAAATCCCTGACAAGGTCATTCAGTTCACCTTGTGTTATGAGGTGTGATTCAGAGGAGGAGGATGGGAGAAAATGTGGGTCCTGTGACATTGATGGTTCAGGACCAGAAGTTTCATCCTCTTCCTCTTCCTCGTCTGACTCAAGTGAGAGTGATTCTGGTGCATCAGGAACCAGCAGTCCTTCTCCGTGGCGTACCGGGCGTATAGCTGATGGAATGTTTGGATAATGCACAGTCCACTTTTTCTTCTTTGACACACCTTTCCCAACTGGAGGCACCATGCAGAAGTAACAATTGCTGGTATGATCTGTTGGCTCTCTCCAAATCATTGGCACTGCAAAAGGCATAGATTTCCTTTTCCTGTTCAACCACTGGCGAAGATTTGTTGCACAAGTGTTGCAGCATATGTGTGGGGCCCACCTCTTGTCCTGATCTCCAATTTTGCAGCCAAAATAAAGGTGATAGGCTTTCTTAACCATAGTGGTTATACTGCGCTTTTGTGATGAAAAAGTCACTTCACTACAAACATAGCAGAAGTTATCTGCACTGTTCACAAAAGTACGAGGCATCTCTGCTCACTTTGGCTAAACAGAAATGTGTCCCTTTGCAAAATCAAACACTGACAAATAAGAGAGCACGACACTGTATGATTTCTAGAGCTGATATGGGGCAATTTGTTCAGCAGAGTGATGTAAGCTTCGTTATGATTGCATCATCCATGACTTCTAGGAATAACATGATGCAATTCATATAATATATGATGCAATATCAGCTTCAGATTGCATCATTCCTTGTTTTGCCTAAAAAGCAAGTACTGTCCAAACCCAGTCACAGATTTATTCATAGATCCAGTCAAAGATGTATTTTAGTCATTTCTGGTTTAAATTGAGATCCTTTCCCTTTATAACTCACTTATCCTCCGCCATTCCCAAGTCAAGGGTCGTATATACTGACCCAATAGCATATCTTGAAAACTAGAGCCAATCAACAATTTTAAGCATCATTTTCGTTCTCAGTGACCCAGAGTTAGTAAAGTTTGACTACATTTATTTCAGAAGCATTTTGGCTGTAGAGCAGTGTTATGTGTAGTATAGTAGCATGTAGAGATCAGGACTCATTATGCTAGGCACTCTGCAGGCATGGGAATGAGACCACAATGAGATGCAGATGACCAGGGAAGAAGGCCCTGAAAAACAGTATAATCTGGCTTTGTGTGGGAGCACAACTGTAGAGGTATGCTTTATTAGCCATGGTCCATCTGTGAAATACAGCAGGAAGGGTGTAGCAATGTGTCCTTCAATGCCATCATATTGTTGCCTGTCCAACCCAGGGCTGCTGGAAGTTAAGAAGCTTTTAAGCGAGGAGAAGATTCTTGGGGCTCTGACTATCTACAGAAAGAAGTGAGTGAATGGCGTGTGTTCCTAGACTTCTTCCCACCCCACACAACCAAAATTGTTGTCCTCTGTGACTGTAATCTAGGATTCACACGCAAGCTTTCGAAGAGAAAGTGAGGGCACTAGTCCTCTGGGAGACTTCTCCAGTGTTTGGATCCAGCTCCTTTTTCAGAACCCTGTGCCAGGAATGGCTGTCTTCCAGTTGTGATGCACATCATGCCCTTTCTGGGGTATTGTTCTCTCTCTTCCCAAAGCTAACTGCTTTCAAAAGCCTCCTCCCCCACCCCCATCTTTCACAGCCTCTCTGCTAGTGACAAGGATTAAAGGGTATATTTCAAAATATTGTGCTGGCTAATCAAGTCCTATTGGCCATCTTTTTCATCTATGTGGAAACAATATTTCACAGAGCTTCTTGCTGTGAGGGGGCTCTTACGAGAGCAGCAAACCAGAGATTTTGCCGTGGGCTAGGAGGTAAAGTTGTAATGATGAGGTTCTGTAAATGGCTGTACAAAGATTTTTTTTTGACAGCTCAGTGAAGACCTTTGCTTGATGTGCAGTTGCAGTCAAGACAAGCAGCCTGTACATTTTGTTGGCTAAGGGGAGGAGGGGGAGAATAATCTGGAAACAGTTATAATGCTGTTACTTTTCTCAGCCTCCGGTGGAATGTTGCGGTCAGTTCTGGGCATCCCCTCTCAAAAAGGAAATTGCAGAATTAGATGGCGTTCTGAGACAGGCAATGAAAGCAAATGACTAGGGCCATGGCACAGCTTTTGTATGAAGAGAGTCGCAGTCAGGGCTCGACCCTGCTCCAGCTTGAAGTAAAACTACCGTGGACTGCAGCGGAGCCACCCGAAGCTCTAGATCAGTAAGAGGGCAAGTGATAAAAGTACACAAAACAATGAAGGAGGAGCTCAGAAATGATCGACCCTGCCATACACGGGACAACTCGGGAATACTGAATGACATTCAGAAGTGGCAAACTGAAAACTCAGAAGGCAGTATTTCTTCACACAGTTCCCAATTAGCTGGTGTCCCATTGTGACAGATATCATAGGGCCCAAGTGCTTAGCAAAATTCCAAGAAAGATTGGACATTTCTATGGATCACAGGAACATCTGGTGATATATTGGTAAATATACCAATCCAAGCCTGAAACTCCAAGCTGTGAGCCTCCCTCTTAACTATTGGAGTGCATCGGGTTATCGCAGAACAGTAGGGTTTCCTACAACCTTCCTCTGAAGTCTCTGCTACTGGCCACAATGAAGGCAAGACTGTACCTTGCTAGGGACCGGTGGTACCTAGAGTTGTTAAGCACCTAGCTGTCCCCCAGGAAGGAATTTCACTCTGGCGTTGTGTAGCATATGGTTGTTGTCCAGTGTGTCCCAATTATACCAGACACTGTGAGATGGGTACAAGGTGTGTTGGGTACCTTCGCTGTGCACTCTCAAACCGCAGCATGTTTGGATTTTTCAGTTTCACTTGAAGGCTTGAATGTAGTGGATTTTCAGTGCTTGCAGGGGAGATAAGTACATCATCACCCTATAATCTATTATACCCTTAACTTGGAGGTAAGGTTGAGAGAACATATCAGTAACTCAATGTGTTTTTCTCCCCTGGGAATTTAATAATAAATTATATCAATTTCTTTATATAAGCAGAGGCTTAGCAGCAAATTTGATATGTGAAAAGCACAAAATATATTCAGAGCTTAATGAGAAAATTCAGTAACTCACCCTGTCAAGGCTGTTAAAGATGAATAGACCTGACAGATGTATAAATTCATAAACTAGGAGGAATGAAAATGTTATGAGCATTAGTTAGGGATGACGATTTCACCACAGGTGGGGCTGAAAGAAAAAGACTCATGAGTCAGTTATGCTGAAGTGTCATCCTTCACCAAAGTAAAAATAGCTCTCTTCCAAGCCCCCTCTGCACTGCTGCTTGTGCTAGATTTATTCCAGCAGCCCTGGAAATGGCTCAGTGTTACCTGTAAACAGATGCAAGGATCATTGTGAAAGCAAAGTTCCAAGCTAGGATCAGCTGGTTAATGTAATGCCAGTTGAGTTTTGCTTGTGAGATTGTGTGAGGTCACCGTGGGCAGAGAGGAGGAGTAATGTGACTAGCTTCAGACAACTTCAATGTTGGATCTGGTGACTTACTATTAGCATGGAGAATGGAAAAGTACGTACACTGGGCCGTGTCGTAAATGAACTTTTGTATGCGTGGGCATAGTTTGTGTCATTTGTCTAAACGATGCACATCAGTTAAGGAGACTCGGTGTTACCACTGTTGTAATTGCAGATCCTATGATTGTCCATAAAAATGTTGAATCCTTTTTAATCTCACTGGAAATGTGACATCTCTTGGCATTGAGGCCCACAGGCTAATTAAACATTCCCTTTGTCAGTTTCAGATTCGTTGTTGTTTTTCAGTGTCATTGAAGTTCCTCTAGTTCTTGTGTATAATACATGGGAGCACTTGCTTGATCTTTTTCTTTGTCTTACATTCGTTACATGGCATAGGTCTGTGACGGCCCTTCCTACTAGGCTTTTCTCTAAACAAATCAGTCCCAGTCTACCGAGTGTCTCTTCGTTATGAAGTGTCTCCTGCTACCAGTCTCTGAAGCCCCACTGTATTGCATCTGCTAGCGTCTGCTTGAGTTCACAGCCAATGGTCCTAAGTGTGGGACTTAGGCCAGGAAGTGTCATGCAGCAGCTCTTAAGGAAGCCAAGAGTTGAGGCACCCTACAGAAGGCAAGAAAATGGAGCTCGAAGAAGGTTTTTTTCACTGTCTGCAAAGCTATGAGGATTGGGCGGCCAAAGAAGGAGGCCCCAATCAAATGGAAGGGGGCGGGGCTTCTTGTGATTGGCTGGCAGCTCTGAGAGGTGGCTGGGGATGAATGGGCACTGGATGCAATGGGGGGCATCCATCTGCAGCAATAAATCTGGAAGTGAGAAGAGCCCCTCTAGCTCTAGCTCAGTGGCCCCCAAACATTTCAGTCCCCAGCCAGGGCTGGGAGCAGAGCTGCAGCTCGGGGTGGGATGGGGATAGGGGTAAGGAGCCCAAGCTTGGGGGCCAAGGCATGAGGCTGATATTAGAACGGGGTGATGCTTCCCCCTTGTCCCTCCTAGGCTTGCTCGGGCCCCAACTGTGCCCCCCCCAACAGTCTTCCCGCCTCACTCGAGGGGCATGTGCTACAGTTTCGGGACACAGTTATGGCCGATTTGAGTTGATCACTGAACTTAGTAAATGGACTGAAACCAATGAGCCCTTCTCACTGCCAGCCTACCTGGAACGGCCTTGCTTGTAAAACATTGCCCCAACTTTTGTCCCCAGTGGCTGCTTTGCAGCAAACATAGGTGTTTTGCCTGGCCAAACCCAGCACTGGACAAGTAGAGCTGGACCCCAAAAGACTCCTGGATAGATTCAGCAATAGGCAACCTTCTGTCAGTCCAGCAGACATCTAACCATGGTCCTGCCAGTAGCCAGGAGGAAGGAGCAGCCCAGATGCACCACATTGGCTCCAAGCAAACATGTTTTTATTGTTTTGAAGCTTAGTCGGATGTGGATTTTAGTTTGGGTGGGGCCCAGGAAGAGCTTAGAAGGTTGTTAGAGGAGACCTCTACACACTGCCTTTTCATAGAAAAAGGGGTTCTGGGCCGAGAAAACCCAAGAGCTTGATCATCTTTTCCCTCGCCCCGACTTGGATTCTAATCGTGAAAAAGGAGATTTGACCTGTAGCACGTCATTGTGGCGGGGCCCTGGTACTTTCCTATCAAGAGGAAGAGGCCTGTTACCCCCCTCGTATGCAGATGTCACAAAGCTCCAAAACATCAACCTCCGAGCTCTTGAAAATTATTTCAGCCCCGTGGTAACAGCTCGTTGTCTTTTACCCAAGTTCAGTGCTGTTCTGTGGAATTGGCCCTACCTGGCGGGAGATCCCCTGCGAACAGGAGCAGTTTAAAGCCCTGGCTATCTAATTCACTCAAACTGGTGCGACTCCTACTCCAGAGCGATTTCCATGGGAGGGGAGATCCAACACCCACTGCAGCCAGGGGAATCTTTCCATCGATTTCAATCGACTTTGGATGCAGCCGAAATAGACGAGAATCTGGCCCGTGGATGAGGCTTTTATGTGAGAGCCTGGAGGACAACCCTCACCGCCTGCTGGTCGGGAGAATAGGGAGCGGCTGGGCGGTAGGACTGATTGCCGGGATAATGGTGCACGGAGGCACTTTGCTCCATTAAATGTGTGTGGCTGGAACAATGAGCTCTCAGTTCTGGTTTTTTTTCAACTGTTTGTTTGCTTTTCCTCCCCCCTGGGATACAAACCGCTACAGGGATAAATGTCACGTTACCAGAACTGATTTCTGTAAATTCCTCTTACATATTTCTTTGGGATGCTGCAGTGAGAGGCTTGTTTTGATGTTCCCCCCTCCTGGCCTGGTTACTTGTTGCTTTACTGGAAACCACGGTAGCTTGGCTTCAAGGTTCTGAGATCAGCACTTCCTGAAAGAAGGAAACGGCCCAAAGTTCAGCTCTCCTCAAGCCTCTTTAAAATGGTCCAGCCTAGGAGGATCCCTTCCACAAATCCCAGAGCAGCACGCCCACCCCCTTCTTCACTGACAACCCCCACTGTGGGCCCTGCTGCCTGAGAGGAGTGAGCAAGCCCTCTGCTCAGCCGCTGAGAACCTCTACATTCCTGCACCATGTGTCACCTTCAGCCCTGCTCGCCTGCTGAGGCTAGACACAGTGGCCAGAGTCCAACGCAGAGACTTGCTGATTTGCAAGAGCCTGAGAACTTCCCTAGGAATGAAGAGGTCTGGGTAGGGGGCCACTGAGAAGGATGGGTCAGCTTGAAATGCTGGTAGCGATCTCCTAACTTTAGGATGCCAGTTTAGTTCTAAACTAAGCCTGTGACCTCTTGAACTTACTCTGAAAGTATTAAAATTTGTTCCAACCAAGACCAGTCTGCTAAGCATTGTGGAAGTATAGATTGAGAGGAGGCTGGAGCACATGACCTACGAGGCGAGGCTGAGGGATTTGGGCTGATTTAGTCTACAGAAGAGCGGAGTGAGGGGGGATTTGGTAGCAGCCTTCAACTTCCTGAAGGGAGGTTCCAAAGAGGATGGAGAGAGGCTGTTCCCAGTGGTGGCAGATGGCAGAACGAGGAGCAATAGTCTCAAGTTACAGTGGGGGAGGTCTAGGCTGGATATTAGGAAAAACTATTTCCCTAGGCGTGTGGTGAAGCACTGGAATGGGTTCCTAGGGAGGGGGTGGAATCCCCCTGGTTTGACAAAGCCCTGGCTGGGATGATTAAGTTGGGGTTGTTCCTGCTTTGGGCAGGGGGCTGGACTCGGTGATTCCTGAGGTCTCTTCCAGCCCTAGGATTCTGTGATTCTATGACTGATAGTATAGATAGAAGGACGGATTCAGTCGTCATCCCCAAAGAATTTGCAAGGCTGTGGGTTGGGGGAAGAGAAGGAACCAACTTGCAGAGGGGAAATGACTTCCAAGTGGCACAGCCGGGGGTAGAACCAGAGTAGAGTACTGCCCACTGGACCATGTTCTTGTTCATGCCACTTCTGATGGTCATTCCATCAACTGCACCCCTGCTTTGGCCAGTCCAGGGACACTTCATTCCCTGGCACTGCGCCTCCTTCGTACGGACATCAATGGATGCTATATCTCAAGGGTGGGGGGGACGACTGAAATAGGTGGCCTCCCCCAAGATAAGCTGCTACCTCAGTAGACATAGTACAGAATGGATGTTTCTCTGAGTGGGTAGGAATGGTCACCCAAGCCATGGCCTCTTGCCCCAGGCACCCCCTATTTGAACTGTGTTCCCCACGGCAGATGGGGATGTGCAGCTGCATTCTGATGTAAGCAGGTCCAGAGGAAGGTGTGGGCACTACCAGCCAATGCTCCTGAAGTCGTGTGACTGTGATGCAGTGACATATCCAGAAGGCCCACTTGGGTGGGCCCAACTTTGGGTGGGTGGACAATAATGAGGGTGTAGGATAAGGCCCCACACTCCAATCTCACTTCCTGGTTGGAACAGGGGGCAGAGTGGGGTCAGCCCCCACCCCCCCAACCCTGCTCCCCAGCTGTAGTAAGAGCTGGGGTACAAGGAGAGCCATGGGCGGGCTTGGATGCAAAGAACACCTGGAAAAGGTGACCCGAGCGTTGTGAATAATGCTTTGGCGTCTGCGTGAGTCTGCAGCAACCCTTAGCTAGCAGCAGTGTGAGTGGGAACATTGCTGGAGTGTTCCCTCTAAGTCTGTCTGCCTTGGGGGGGCCTGGTGAGCCCCCTACCATCACTGCAGCAAACTGATTTGGGTGGGGGAGTCTCAGAGCGAGAGGCTGCAGGGGAGAAACCCCAGGAGGACCCATATCTTGGTGTTACTAGGGCCCTGAGTAACCTTAACCTGACCCTGGCTGCAACCTGCCCATTGGTGGTCACACTTTCCCTGTTGCCCTTGCTCCTGTCTTTGGCCCAGAACCCACCTCCCACTGCTGTGTCTCCTGCAGTTTGCACAAAGAATGTCTTGATCCTCCTCCAATAGCTCCAGTTCCGCTTGCAAGGCTGTGTGGGGGTAGCGCGCCCGCTCACTGCCTTCAGAGTACAATTGACTTGCAGGATTAGTAATTCCCACAACTGGTTCCCTACAGGAGACACAAGGGCCAGCTGTGAGTGATAATTACAGGGAAACTGATATTATTCTTCTAACTCTACAGCCCTACCTGCTGCCTGGTTCCAACAGGGACAGCATAAGGTGCACAGCATTACCACACCCAACAGATCTCCCTACCTCTCCCTGTGTCTGCCTCCTCCCCTGCCTTCACAACACCAGTGAGGGCATTGTCCTGCGTAACCCTTCTGGCCCCATCCTAGTACTGCATGTCGGGAAACATGGGGATTGGTGAACAGGGGAGAGCGCCATTGATGGCTGTTACCCAAGGTGCAGTCTCTAGCTCCAGATGTCTGCAAGCCTTTAATTGCCAGACCTGGGAGAGTGGATGATGGGCTGGAACACTCAATAATTGCCTGCTCTGCTCATCCCCTCTAAAGTGCCTGGCACCAGCCAGTGCTGGAAGAAAGGACACTGGGCTTGATGGACTATTGCTCGGATCCAGCGTGGCCGTTCTTATGGTTCTGCACAAGCGCCGTTTCTCTATCAGCATTTTGCATTAACTGGCACTTGTTTCATGGACCTCACATTGTGTGTTCATGGGTTGCACGCACAATGATACTTGATCCTGGGCACCTATGACAACATGCACAAAAGTCCAGCAAAATATCTGGTGGGGATATTTTTGTAACACACTCTAACGCTACGGGAGAGGTGGGCCAATTGCAGCCCGTGGGCCAGATCTGGTCCACAAGGTTGGTCCCTGTGGGCCCTCAGCTCTCTATTTACCTGTGCCTCCACAGGTATCGGGTGATCGCAGCTCTTGTTGGCTGCAGATGGCTGTTCACGGCCAATGGGAGCTGCAGGAAGCGGCGTCCCAGTCCGCTTTGCTTCCTGCCACTCCCGTTGGCCATGAATGCAGCCAACGAGAGCGGTGATTGCCCGATACCTGCAGAGACACAGGTAAATATAGTGGCGGCAGCTCATCTGGGACTAGCCCTGAAGGCTGTTGGGGTTTTTTGGCCACCCCGTGCTAAGGTTATGTCAGTACTACAGGCTCTGCCGCAAGTATGCTGCAGTCATGCAAACACTTGCTATGCCAACAGAAAGGGTGTTTCCATCCATGTCCTTAATCTGTCTCTTTCAGAGCCACTAGCTAGGTCAACAGAAGAATTTTTCTGTCAACCTAGTGATGTCTACACAGGGGCTTATGTCAGCTTAACAATGTCTCTTCCTGATGTGAATTTTGCACACCCCTGAGCAACACAGCTAGGTCACTCTAAGGTTTAGCTGGGGACCAAGTCTAATTGCTGAAACCTTCCCTTGGCAAGTTGTCTGTCTTCTTTCTATTTTTGTGGTGGTCCCATAACCTATGGAGTCACTCTGTGCTAGTCCCCCAGGGACTGAGATTCCAGAATCTCCTACAAACAGGTGTCCAGGGCTGGGAAGTTTGGAGAGAGGTTGGAGTGAAGGCAGCAGCACAAGGAGCCCTCAGTAGTTACAACACAAGGGAAAGCTTTTTTAGTAACAGCCTAGAAGTGAATCAGAAGATCTAGCAGTACTTCCACAAAGGAGCTCATGAGAAGAAAGCTGCACCACTGCAGTGCTTCAGGGTAGACACCCACCAATCTTTGCTCTGGTCTGGGGATAGAATTCTCCCATTAACCCATCTCCCTAAAAGAATTCTGCCATTCGCTTAGCTCTGTCTACACCAGGGCTTAGGTTGGCACAACTATCTGGATTTGTCACATGCTTCAGAGATGTCGCTAAGCCGATGTAATTTTTTTATTGGAAACCACTCGGATGGATGGATAGACGGAGCTTGTTAGCAAATATCTGTCATCAAAACTTTCGAGGCTGGTTTTCAGGTTTTTAATGCCCCCTTCCCCATTTTTAGACAAGCTTGCAAATTTTTTTTCTTGAGAAAATTTCCATTGAAGAAACCATTTTCCACCTATTGGATAATATTATTAATCTTGTTTATTACAGCAAGCTGTAAGGGCCAGCTAAGAATGAGGCCTCATTGTGCAGGGTGCTGTACAAACACAGAGTAGTAGATGGTCTCTGCCCTGAAAAGACTATAGTCCAATTTTGCCAGACATCCACAGGGTGGGAGAACACGCCGGCAAAGTGGCCAGTGGATTGCAGTGAGGGTTTCCAGCTTTCCCAACTGGACGGACCAGATGTCATTCATAAGTTTTCCTTCAGAGTTGAACATTCTGTCTCTGAAAAATTTCCATTTTACGTAAGATTTTCACAAGAACTCTTGGATTTCTTTCCTCAGCGTCCCTGCATTGCAGCTGTATAAAAAATGTTTAATTGGTGGCCAAATGTCAAGACTACAAAAATGCCACTGAAATATTTCTTCTCACAACTAAATTAAAAATTTAAACAGTGGTTTATAATGAAGGGGAAACTCTTCTGCCCTACTTTCTAATTCTTTTTAAAAATAGATTCTTCCAAATAGCAAATTAGTGCCATTTCTGATCTCATAGGAAGCCACACAATCAAAAATTCATTTACTTTGCCTCAAGTGAACTAGATGACTCTTTATAGATCCCAATCCATTTTAGCGAGCAGCACAAACAGTGCATTCAAATCAACTCGGAGGTCAATCAGCTGGCTCTTTATGTCTTGAAACAGAGTCCCTCCATCCTAACGCAAATGTCCATCTGCTCAAATGAGTTGAAACTCATTGGGTACTTCAGAAGTTGGGGCCATTAGGAGGTGTGCTCAGGCATACAGAAAGGGAGCTGCTTCTCCTTTAGATGCACTTGTAGGTTGATACATTTTAGAGAACTGGTCTGAACTGACCAGAATCCTTTCAGGGTGGCCTTGCCTGTGAAGTCACTATAGCATCTGTCCTCAGATCAATGTGCACAACTCAAATTGACGTCAGTAAATAATGTATACGCCCTTATGTCTCTCCTGCTGCGGTGGCTACTCCCTGCTTTGTGGGACTTTCCTGGCTTTCCATTCCTTTGGGCTTCGTTGGCTGCAGCCTTGCGAACCAGACTGCCCCGATTCACTAGAATACAGTTAGTGTCATTCAGAAACTGAAGCAATCTGTCTGCACCGCATCTCCTACATTGTGCTCATCCCCAGGCAACTGCTGAGATCAGAATATCATGATGGCAGTGTTGAGCCAGCCTCAGAACAAACGCTTATGGACCACATCCCTCCTTGATTTTGCAAAGAGGGCGTTTTCTGCTGGCAAGCTCTTCGGATGGAAAATTCCTGAGAATCTCTGCTTGTTCTGCAGAACTCCAGGGAGACAGAAACTCCAGAGGGGAAAGAGCAATCTGCCCCCATCTATTGCCCCTAAGATTTACAGATGGGAAAAAAAGCACGCCTCGTAAGCGCTGGCATGCAGAAGCTACCACTAGAGAGATTTCAGTAGTGGAACAATGTATTCCTGGTGAAATGAACCCAAGAGGAGGTGCACCCACTTTGTGAAGCTTTGAGCAGGATTGGTGAAGTGGAGGGACAGAAATGATCGCAAGGCCCGGAAATGGTTATTCAGAGCAGGTGCCACATCTTGAAGATGTGCTGTTGCAAAAGTAAATTGCTGCAAATTACCACCCTGGCAGGACTTAGGCAGTTGGATTGGAAAAAAGATGCATGTGAAGGGAAGAGGAGACATTTGGAACAAATGGGATTCTCTGCATTATTGTGGCTGAGTGGCAATATCTTGGAAACAAATTCAAGATATTACCATGTGCAATTTCTCAGTGAAAATAAATGGTCCTTTTTTTTTTTTTTTTTTTTTGCAACCCCTTTGAAAAATTAGCACAGTTTAAAACATAATACAGCTATAATAACCCACTTGTTAATTATATCTAATTTTCTGCAATGAATTAAGGAAAAAAATTAAGGATGACAGCATTTTGGTTTAACAATTTGGGAATGACTTTGGTAGGAAAAACTCACTTCAGGGGGAGGGGAAAGTCTAGCAAAACTTGAAAAAGAATTTTCCAAATTCTGTCACTTTTTTCTGTACAATAAAAATTAACTTTCCACAGCTCCAGCCCACAGCTACTCTCATTACCAACTATAATGACAAAAATGATTTATTAGCTCCAGTTTAGTCAATTTCTCGATTTTTAGAATTATTTCCAGTTGAATTATTTCCAATTATTTCTATCATCAGACAAGAGCAACGGGCCGCTCTGTGGATATGGGATTCCGCCTTCATGGCTATTAACACGGAACCACATTGTCAGCTAGCATAACTTGGCTCATTATGGGCTTGAACGGAGCCAGGCCTAGGCCTAGGCCAAATGCTGAAGGCCTGTAAGTCCTGTCCTACAAGTCAAGTCCTGTAAAAGCACTGGGTTTCTTTTCCTTCCCTTCCTCGGGTCTCAGATTTCTCTCTCTCTCTCTCTTTCCACAAAAGCCAGCGTCCTAGGGGGCTCCCCGCCTAAGTTACCCAATGTCATCTGCTGATGTGAGGTGTTTTCTCTGGCCTACCCACCCAGGGACCAGGAAGGAGCTGCACTTGTCTCAGTTTGGGATCCACAGCTGTCAACCCCTCTTCTGGAGTCCACTTGCCTGACTTCACGGAAGAGGGTGAAAGGCCGCCTTCCTTATACCCTCCAGCCCACTGGTTAGAGTGGTGGTATGGGAGATGGGAGACCCCTGGCACAGTGCAGCAGGGCTTTCCTGCGTCGCAGGTGAGCACCCTAGTCAATGGGATAGGCCTACACGGGGCTCTCTCCATTTCTGCTGGTGACGTTCTCCATTTGGTACGAGCTAGTGAGAAATGCTTGGGACCAAGGTGAGGGAGTGACGACAGGCAGCGGGCCGGACATTCCCATGGAAGGGGAGGCTCTCCTGTTCACATTCCCGCCGTTCATAGGCACAGGGGAGGACTGAGGCTGGGTCTCCATGAGCCTGGGCGAGTGCCTTAACCCCTGGGAGAAAGGGGAGGGCCCCTTCAGCTGTTCAGAGTGGCACTGGCAGGCCCTGCCTGTGTCCTGGGGGGGACACCTATCCTCACCTGCACTGGGAACGGGCCAGGGCTCAGGCATAAGCAAGGCAGCTCTGCCTGCCCAGAGGAAGAAACCTAGGCGCCCTGGGGAGTGTTATGGTCAAAATGTAGGCACAGAGGAATTTTAGGTGGAGGGTTTGACGATCTCTGTGGTGCTTCATAGTAGACCTAGCGGCTTAAAATAGGAGTCAGGTACTCAGTGGCTCTGGGCCAAGGGGCCTGGGCTTGTGATTTCAGCAGGAGTCGCAAGGGAGGCAAACAGAACCAGGTCAGTGCTCATGTCACTGGTGGGGCGTAAATGCCTGAGGGCCAAGCAGAAGTGGGGGACGGACAGGAAAGTCCCACATGGCTGAGCAATGGCGCTCAGAGGGGTCTGACACAGCAGGCCACGTTGCCATTGGTAACTGGGCTAAGCAGAGCCCATGCACACCGCAGCACTTACTCTGGCAGGCGCGTCTCCCCCGCAAAGAGCCGGCGAGAGAAACAAGCGTGGAAGGCCAGCTCCGAAAGGCGCTTGCCAGGAGACGTGGAGCGTGGTGCGTGGAAAGCTTTTTTCTGTCCCTGACGGGTGGCAGAAGGGAGCCCTAACTAGCTGGGGTGCTGAGACCAGTGCTTTACAACCTGCCAGGCGCAGGCAGCGTGAGCAGCAGGCATTCTGGGCTGCCCTGGCCTCTGGAAACCACTCGGACAGAAGGCCGGTTAAATAGCTGCTCGCCCTTCGTTTTCTGCAGAGCGCAGACATAGCATGCATGGGACCACTGGAGGCTTCACCGCCCTCCCAACACTCATGAGAACCACCCCCATGCCTCTCTGTGAGTTTAACAAACACCTTGTGGGGGGCTGCATTATTTTACTGAGTGGCAGTGGGGATAGTTCCGCTCACGTAAGTGACCCTTCGGCTCTGGCTGCCCTGATGGCCATAAAATGTCTGGGCTCGAAAGGAACTGGAAACTTGGGTTAGTTGCAGGGTGGCTGTACATGTCCGAGGGGGAACAGCGTCAAAGGGATTGTTCCCGCAAGGTTTGTCAGTGGGGAAACCCTCCCATCAACAGCGCGGTCTGATTTGGGAGTCAGTCGGTGCGACTGCTTTGCTCTCGGTGAGCCGTGTGATTCTAATCAGGTAAGTCGGGAGTGTAGCTCAGGGGTTTTCAAATGGGGGGGCTGTGACCCAGGGTGGGGCATGGAATGTCAGGCTTGGGTCTTCTTGCTGCAGGGGGATCAGGTGACCAATGGGGGGGCTAACGCAGGTCCCTGCCTGTCCTGGCAACACAGACTGCTGCTCCTCAGAAGCAGCCAGCAGCAGGCCTGCCCTGAGCACTAGCTCCATACTTCCATTGGCTGGGAACCAGCTGCTGGCTGCTTCTGGGGGCAGCATGGTCTGCGGTGCCAGAAAAGGCAGGAAGCTGCCTTAGCCCCCCCAATACACCGCTGACTAGGAGCTGTTCAAGGTCAGCCCCTCCTGCCCCAGCCCTGACCCTTCCCAAAGCCAGAAGCCCCTCCCATACCCCAAAGCTCCCACCCTCAGCCCCATCCCACAGCCCACACTCTGGTCACATTATGTTGGGTTGTGGCAGCAACAATTTTCTTCAACTGGGTCATGAGAAAAAAGTTTGAAAACCACTGGTTTAGACCAAGCCCTAGATGTGAATTGGGAAGGGAAGGTCAAACAGAAAACGTTAATGTTTTCAAAGCAAAAACCAAAAAATAATACCAAAAACCTTAATTTTTTTGCAATTTGAAGCAACTTTTTGTTTCAATGGTTTGCTAATTATAGCTAAAAAATTAAAAAAGATCACAATAGAAATGAGGAATTTCAAAATGTTTCAATTCAGCTAACCTGATTTGGGGATTTGAGTTCATTTTGTTTTTTACACTTTTGACTTTTCATCTCCGTGCAGGCTAGCCTTGTTTTATTATGTTTTTTATATCTGCTCTAGTGTTAATATTTATAAAGTTATATGGCAATGGGAATAATTAGCACTAAATTAAAATCATAACCCAAATAGAAAAAATCTATCAAACCAATGCTTCTTTATAAGAGGCCAGTTGAAAGAGTGTCCACTGCTCTTTTGGTTCTGTGCACACATGCCGAAAGAATACAACAGACATCTCCATTTCAAATGGAGTGAGGGTTGCTCTACTAAACTTTCAAGTAATTTCCACAGAGTGTGCTAAGCCTTGGGGAGGTAGAAACGGAAGCACAAAATAGTTATGCAAATGCAAAAAAAAAAAAAGAATGAAGATCAGAAAATATCTGCATAGAAGTTTTATGCAATGGATTTGGGGTAGTTTATGTTGAAACATTAATGTGTCACTGGGACTGTTTCGTTAGTGTTTATCACATTTATTGCAGGGTAGGAATGTAAGCCGTCCTCTCTCCACCAGTTTGAAAGGCTGGCATTTTTCTTGGTACTGGATGTGTGGCTCTTAGGCTGTAGTGGTAACACTTTTTGCCGAGATGACGTTATGAGCATTTTATTAATGTTTTATTTATGGTTAATGGATGATCCTGCAAACTTTACTTATGTGTTAATAAGCATTTGCTAAATATTTAATTGCAGTTGCTATAATTGATAAATTGATTCTAATAAAACCTTTCAAAAATTGTAAAGGCAATCTCCCACGGTGTTTCCAAGAAATCTTCCTATCTATTAGGGGAAAAGGAACCTACAGAAGGGCGGAGAGATGCAGTGGACTAGACTGCTGTCAAGTCAGGTTTGCTCATTCATCGGTGTCCCTTGAGGACATGAAAAGACAAACCTTTTTCTTACAGAATTAGTTCTCTCCCATGATGCCAACGTTGCCTGCTGGTTTTACACACGTGCCGTTCTTTCAGCACCTGAAGGCGTCTCATCCTTCGTGCTCACCATTTACTGTTGCTCTGCTGTTCTCTTTGATCTCTTTTCGCCATGTGCTGAATGTTCCTCCAGTCACTACAAAGCCTACTGTTTAGTATTTTTGTTACTGCACGTATGTCATAAAGAGATTTGTACCCTGAGACCATTGTTCCATGTGGGGCTCAAGTCATAAAGGGGACTTGCATTGGCGTTACAACACCTAACTCTGGCACCCCGGTGCAACCCTCAGCCCCGAATTAGCTGCCCACTCTCCCCATATACTGGGGAGATTTAGGATTGGGATTCACTGGAGTCAGCAAGTCGGGAGTATAGTGTAGAAGGAAGGGATGGCAGATCCACCAGCTCCCATTGATCTGGCTGCTGGCTGCCTGCCTGATGCAGGCACTGAAGTCAGGAGGACAGATCTTTCTCACGAAAGCTGGAAATAGAGCGAGTCCTTGCTCCAAATAGAATACCCCTACCTGCTGGGCTGAGACAGGAATTTGTATCTTCTTTCTCTTTTGTCCTGTGGCACTGTAAGGACTAGCAGATTTATTTTGTTTAAGCTTTCGAGGGTCAAAACCACTTCATCGGGTGCGTCAGGCATACCCTGCCATGGGCTGTGGCTTACAAGCCACCCCAGATCTCAGTGGATTAACACACTCCAGCTTTGCTAGAGACAGATGCCGACTGCTGCAGTGGAATGGGTTTTATAACAATAAGGCCAGTAACGTGACTCACCCTTGCCCAGTGCCCAAGGCAGAGTGAAAATATGAAGAAATGACTCAAATTTAGCTGGACCGAGCATAACCACCGACAGTCCTCACTTTTTCCTATGTGTTCCTGACCGTCTAGCCACAGCATGGAGACCCTGGCAATAGGAATGGTTCCCCCCAGTCCTTAAAATGTCTTCCACCAGCTTCTTTCAAAAGCCTGGTTCTGCCCAGTTATGTTTCTTTTTTATCTCTTCTCCCTTCTCTTCCCTATTGGCTCCTCTCCCTCACCACTGGAGAAAAAGACTTGTTAGTAGCAGCTTTGTGTCTGTCTGGTCTCACGTATTTTTGTTTGCATTCGTGAAAAAAAGCTAACACTTCTCCTGCCTGTCCTTTCTTCCAGGAGTCAAAAACCGTCGGCACTTTTCTCGTGCCCTTCCTCTCTCTTACGCCCTATCTTAATACTAGTGTTTTCATCCCAGAAACAGATGTGGGTGAGAGTCAGCTGGATGCGCTGTCTCCTGGCTTACTGAGATAATTATGACACCCCTTGAAAAGCTACTCACATGAGATGTAAGTTGCAAGGTTCCCATACTGGCAGTCCTAGTTTGTATCTTAAGACCATTTATATTGGGTTAGGGTTAGGGTTTTGGCTTTGATTGCACTTGCCAAAGGACATTTTTGGACTTCTCTTTTTTGTGTGTGACATTTTAAAATACGCCCGGATCTGTCCCTTCTGTCCCTGGAGATTCATTCCATTTGCAGTATGCTTGCTGCATTCCAGAAAGGCAGCCAGCGGAAAATGATAAACAGTATTTAAGATTCAGCAAGCACCTGGTGTATTCAAGAAGAAATCTTTATATTGAAAACATATAGACACATTCCAGGGAGGGCAAATAAGATTTCCTTGAGTGAGCAGTGGCAAGAGTTTTGACTTAGCAAATTTAAATTCCTGCGCAGGGGGACAGATCGCAGCAGGCCAGCTAAGATGCTGCTTGATTTTTACCCTGCATAGAGCTGAGAAAAGGGGGCTGGGAAAGAGGAAAAGGAAAGCAGGAGTATACTATATGCCTGAATCTCTCCTTTGCTCCATCTCTGTGCTGCTTTGGCAGCGCATAGCGACTAGAAACCTGCTAGTTCGACCTGGTGTAGAATTCCCCCACCTTGGTGGAGAAATGAAGCAGGGAGCTTCTATGTCCCTACCCCCCTACCAGGAAGTGGTGTCCTGAGCGCTGTTGAAACGAGACACTGTCGTGTTACATTGTAGGTGGCTTCCTGATCCTGCTGGCAGACTAGGTGCTCTGTAGGGATGTGCGTGAGCTGGGTTTTCAGCAGTCAGTCTGCATCGAGCATGGTAGGGTACAGTTGCAGCTCTTCGTCAGAGGGAAACAGCCTGCTAGCTCTCTTTCCGTGACTGAGTGTTTGCCAGAGTCTAAGACACAAAGTAGCGTTACATTGCAGCTCGTGCCTTTTTTCTCTAACACACTGGGGATATGCCATAGGCATAGCTGGGATTTGGTGGACAAGGCTAGAGAGCTACACCCATTCCTGGCTGTTGGCTGGCCAGCAGAGGGGGAAGATTAGTCCGGTCTCAGGTAGCGTACAACCAGTGGTTCTCCTTCCCCTGTGTTGCACCCAGCAGGCAATGGGTGCAGCTGAGAATCTTGGCCAATATGACTTCTCGGTCAGCCCTCCTCTCGACGGAGAGTTAAGCGCACTGCTTGGGCTGGAGTCAGCACTCTCGGTGCGCATTCCCGACTTGTGGAGTGACCCAGCGTCTCCAATGAATCGTTGCAGAGTCATTTTGATTTTTCCATGAGCCCCTCCAGTTGAGGGTTGTAATCAAATGTACTGGTGGTGTGAACGGCTGCACTTAGCCAGGGGAGCGGGTGTAATTCACTCTTATGCTGTCATTAGTATTTCTCCCCCCTCTGGGTTGTGGGCTGTGCTTGGGTTGGGTAAGGCATTCTTTCCTCAGTCTCAGAAGGTCCCTTTGGGTCTCTCTTTACTCAGAATGAGGCTGTCTGCTGGAGGGTCTCTGCCTGGGTGGTTATTTGCAAACTGATTTTGGTCTTATATTTGTTGGCTATAAGCACAGCTCTGTTATCACCTTAGCTTGAGGCTGATCTTAGAATCATAGACTCCAGGGCTGGCAGAGACCTCAGGAGTCATCGAGTCCAACCCCCTGCCCAAAGCAGGACCAACCCCAACTCAATCATCCCAGCCAGGGCTTTGTCAAGCTGGGACTTACAACCCTCTAGGGATGGAGATTCCACCCCTCCCTAGGTAACCCATTCCAGTACTTCTACACCCTCCTAGGGACATAGCTTCTCCTAATATCCAACCTAGACCTCTCCTGCTGCAATTTGAGACTACTGCTCCTTGTTCTGCCATCTGCCACCACTGAAAACAGCCTCTCTCCATCCTCTTTGGAACCTCCCTTCAGGGAGCTGAAGGCTGCTCTCAAATCCCCCCTCACTCTTCTCTTCTGCAGACTAAACAAGCCCCAATCCCTCAGCCTCTCCTTGTAGGTTATGTGCTCCAGCCTCCTCATAATTTTCATTGTCCTCTGCTGGACCCTCTCAAATGCATCCACCTCCTTTCTGTAATAGGGGGCCCAGAATTGGATGCACTACTCCAGATGTGCCCTCACCAGTGCTGAATAAAAAGGGAATAATAATTTCCCTAGGTCTGCCAGCAATGCTCCTCCTAATGCACCCTAATATGCTGTTAGCCTTCTTGGCTACAAGGGCACACTGTTGACTCATATCCAGCTTCTCATCCACTTTTATCCCCAGGTCCTTTTCTGCTGAACTGCTGCTTAGCCAGTCGATCCCCAGCCTATAGCAGTGCTTGGGATTCTTCCATCCCAAGGGCTGGACTCTGCACTTGTCCTTGTTGAACCTCATCACATTTTTTTTTGGCCCAATCTTACAGTTTGTCTAGGCCACTCTGGACCCTATCCCTACCTTATCTGATAGGTAGCTAGGAAGCCTTGCTGTAGCATGTACTGTTAACATAGGAGCTGGACTTTAATGATATTTGAAGACTTAAACTAAATTGCTTATGCTTCCCCATTTCACATCTCATGCCCGAGGAAAATATTCTTCTTTCTTGACTACGTGGTGCTGTGATCGTGAAACACAGACACCGGGCCAAATCCTGGATAAGGCCTCAAGGGGAGGCTTGCGGAGTAAATCAGAAGAGAATTTAGCCCAGAAAGTCTAATGGAACGCCAGAGCGCTCGTTGCTTGGCGCTAGCTGCAGCAGAATGCTCATAAAACATTAAAGAATCCCCTGTTTGTGGCGTGCGATTGTAATCTCCGAACAAAGAGAAAAGAGAAAGTTGTGCGGCCCTGCAGGAGAGATTAGACGAGATCTGCCCTGCCTAGCAGACGTATAAATAACAAAGGCTGTTGTTAATATCCAAATGAAAGGCTTAACAAATATCACAAGCATATTCATTGAATCACCGATGCACACTGTGTCCCGGATGGGGTGAAAGGGAGCGTGGCCGCTAGAAAGCGATTCCAAACGCGACTGTGAAGCATGCAGCCAGTGAGCACGCACTGCCTGTCTTCATACACTGCGCTCGGGTGGTTAATTCTTGCGCCTGGGTGGGTGGGTCTGCTCCCTTCGGGGACTCGCTCCTGCTCCTGGAGCGCTCCAAGGTGTAGCGCGAGGTCCATCCCCCCCCAGGCTGAGTTCTGTGATGTGAAGAATGTGTTGGAAGTGACGGTGAGTGAGGGGCTGTCAATGGGCCGGATGTGTGGCTGTAGAGACTGCTGGTTTTCATTTTTCTCTAGAAGGGAACACGCTGTCATGCTGGGCATGCAATACATTACCAGCTCAATGGATCTTGTAGTCATCATTGATAGGGGATGTCGTCTTTTGCTGAGTGTGATGCGTAATATTAATCAGTGTCCGGCTTTCAAGGGCGCATGTCCGTGTATGGCAGATTGTGCGGTGGGCATGAGTGTTGTAGATGATTTAAAGATTCGCAGATCAGTGGCCAGAGGGCTAAGCCACATCCATACATGAGGTGCACTGAAGAGTCCATTGGGGAAACGGAGGCAGAGCAGCTTCAGTGCCACACCATGGGGAGGCGCATGGTTGTTGTAGACTTAAAAGTACCCAAATATTCCTTTTAGCAGTTTGCTTGTGTGGTTTTGATGTCTTATCCTATGGTCCCATGATCCCTGTAACTCATTCCTGCCCTGTGAATCCCCTACATTCATTGGGCTTCCTCCAATATGTTGGGTAAACTGTAGTTTGTGAGAAGCCTGTCACATGCTGGACACATCCCACGCTCCCCTGCTCTGGGAAATGCCACAATTAACAGTGAGAAGCAGCAGCTGTCTGCTCTAGCAACGCGGCCCTTTGTGCATAGTGACATTTGACGCTTCCGCGGGTCGGTGTGCACAGTCCGGGCGCTCCGCGGGAGCAAGTATCAGCCTGCCCAGTCGTCGCTGCAGTCCCGGGCTGGCAGCCTTTAGAAGAGAGATGAGTGCGACCCCAGAAAAGAGTCGACGCTTCTGTCACTCTCAGAACCCAAGACAGCTCGCTAACCCTGGACTAAGCGGCGTGAATCTGCTTATCAGATGAGGCTTCCTCCAGGTTCTCAGCATCAGCTGCTGCTGCTGCTGGGAAATCATGTTTTCTTGTTTTCAGGGGCCGCTGTCAAGTGTGGCTGCTGGCCAGTGCATTCTGCCAGCTGCCAAGAGTGCTGGTTAAATAGGGGCTTGTTAATCACGGGATGGGGCAGCGCCGTGGAGGGTGAATGGCTCTTTGACCCCATGGTGCACTTTGAGTGATTCAGGGGATTGGCCGTACTGGATGCCTTTTATCTGACATTGCTGGCGCCCAACCCCGGAGGGCCGACTGCATTTGTCAAGTCATTTGCTCGGTTATGCCAGTGGCTACAATGTGAGTCTATTTCTTGGCCTGTGAAGACAGCAGCACATGTTAAGCCCGGATCTAACTCAACAGACGAAACACATGATTTTTATGGACATTTTCATTTGGTTTGAAATATTCTATTTTTATTCTAGAATTAAATAACAGAAAGCGTAAGTGCTTTCCTCTAGTGGGGTCATGGACAAGTGCATATAACTGTCCTGCTAGCCTGCCTTACCTTATCCCTCCTTTAAGAGTTATTATCAAATACAAATCCTCTTACAGGAAGTACTATGCAGCTAATCCAAACCCCTTTGAGGTTCATGGGGAGCCTTTCCATTGACTTCATTGGGCTTTGATTGAATCAGGCCCTGTTATAGTCATTGAAATAATTCAGTCTGCATGCAGGGAATTTGGGGATGGCAAATTGCTATTAGGAAAGCTTTTGCTGCGTACATATATGCTGGATGGCTGGGTATAAGGCTGACTGTAATAGTCATTGTCTGGAAGGACACATCTTGGTTCCAATTAATTTAAATAACTAAATAAATGATAAAGGCTGTTAACTTTACAGTTAATAACTGTGATTGGGTTGTTAAGTTTGATGATCCTAGAAGTGCAGGAGGCATAGAGAAGGTCTTATATTAAAGTGAATCACAGAGCCGGCACAGGGAGCAGAATTCTCATAGATTAACATTAGAAGAAATTAACTGTTCGGGCCACATTCTGATATGCTTACTTGCTTTGACCTTGCATTATTGTTACTACTTAAATAGCCCCAGTGGTTTCAAGGGCACTGGGTGAAGATCAGAAAGTGTCCGTTAGTGAGCAGTTTTGATTAATGGTGTTCAACTGATATCGGATTAATTGTTCTGAATAGCTTGTGCTAAGATCTTGCCTTCAGTTCCGTAATCACCAACATGTAACTATCATACTTTATATTTCTTTTCTGTACTTTTCATACTTTGAAAGAGCGGTCCTATTTGACTGAGGCCAAGTCAGTGCACTTAGATGGGAGTTGTCACTAACGAATGATAATGAGTCTGATGAACTATTCCGACTTGTTCTGTGCACCATGACTAAGTGATTGGGCTTCCACGTAAAGTAAACGAGAGACACAGCGGTTAAGTTACTGGCTCATGGTCTGAGAACAGAACTACAATTTCTTGACACTGAACCTGAGTTGCAATTCAGCAGAGCGCTTATATGTGTGCTTAATTTAAGCATGTACTTGAGCCCCATTTGAGTCCGTGTTGAGCACATGCTTAAGTTCTTTGGTAATTGGGATTAATATTAACATGTGCTTAAAATAAGCATGTGCTTAAGTTTACTTACTGAATTAGGACTTGGTAAGCAATCTCCTAAGCCAGTGTTTCTCAGCTTTTCCTAGTTGCCCATCCCTTATTGAAATTAAAAATGTTCGCCACCCCCTTACCTTGACAACCATACTGATAAGCCCCTACAACATGGGTGGCAAACCTGTGGCTCTAGAGCCACATGTGGTTCTTCTGAAGTTAATATGTGGCTCCTTCCTCAGGCACCGACTCCAGGGCTGTCAAGGCTAAATCCCCACTCTGGCATGATGAATGCAGAAGTGGGGGCCCACAAAACTACCCCAAAACCTTCTCTTTCCAGGCTCTGGTATAAAGCTTCCCCAAAAATCTTAAAAACCTAGATGTTGGGGATAAAATTCCACTGCCACCACCCGAGTAATGGTTAGAAAACCAGGGATGAGATCACTTGGGAAATCTCAGCCCTAAAGTAAAACCAGGACACACAAATTAACCAAAACCAGGTTAATAAAAAAAAAGAGAGAACTTTTATTATCACCACAATACTCCTCTTACAAGCATAATGACTAGATGGAACAGTCACCAATTAATATACTGATGGGGAACCCCCATGGGCCAAAAGCTTAGTTACGAAGGAGAGGAAAACCCATTTTTAAATGCACAGACATCAGATTCCCATTCCCAAACCATAAAGCAATAAAACCTAATGGATTTATCTAAACTTTACCCTACTTACAGATAGTGAAGAGTCTTTTCTTGGAGAGAAACTGCCCAGGGACAAAGGAGGGAAAAACCAAAAATTCCTTTGTCCCAGTTTGAAATTCCTACCTGCATTTCTATTGGCTGCCTGCTACCTGGTTAGGTACAGTTAACCCGTTAGTCCCGAGGCTGCTGGCTAACCCTCATGGTCATGACAGTGACTGTAGCTACAAGTGCCAAATTTCCAGTGTTCAATTCCTGGCTCCACTTCCTTCTCCAAGCGTATTGCGCCCTCGCTCCTTCCCTCCCCCACAGAGCCTCCTGAGTGCCATGAAACAGCTGACTGCAGTGGGCAGAAGGCGCGGGGAAGGAAGAGGGGGCGCTGATCGGTGGGGCTAGTGGTGGGCAAAAGATGCTAGAGACGGGAGAGGAGGCACCTCATGGGGACGGCTGACAAATCACTGTGGCTCTTCGGCAATGTACATTGGTAAACTGTGGCTCCTTCTCAGGCTCAGGTTGGCCACACCTGCCCTACAACCTGTGCATGTATGTGTGAAGAGACTGACAGAATACTTGATCATGTAAGGTCAGGGTGGGCATGTGCATAGGGCGGAGCAAGATGGTCTTTGATTTAGATAATGATACCGTTTTCAACACTGCTTTTCCAGACCCCCTTCCTCAGGGGTTTGTGACCCTTCAACCAAGAAGCGCTATTCTAGCCCTCAGCTGTGCCATCGAGTGTCAGACCCATCAAATCTTTCCCGAAAGCATTTTCTGATTACTCTCTGGCCAACCTGCAGCTTCTTGCCTTGCATGGGAAGATTTATGTTCCTTTCTTCAAAAGTGTAGCGTGTTGCCAGCTCCAATGCCTACTGAAGGCCATGGGCCCCCTCCTCTCAACTTCCCCGGCCTTCGGACCCAGTCCATCGTTGTGAAAGCCAGTCTCTGATATGGGCAAGATCCCATGTTCTTTCACCAGCAAACAGAGTGAGTATTTCTGACAGAAGACAGGAAAAAATATAACCCTGAGAGGTAGCGCTTTAGTGTAGATGAACCAGATGATAGGGATTTCAGATGATATTTAGCTTCCCCTGGACTCAGCTGCAGGAAGCAGCATGAAATGCCTTCCTTCTTAATGTTCTTCCAATTGTACTCACCCAGTGTGACAAACCCATTTTACTCCTCAAACTCACAACATCTCCTCTTGGCAGAGTCTCTTTCATCTGCCTTCCCTCTGCTTTCAGTCGCAGGCCATTGTCTTTGTGTTACAGCTGGTTTAATTCATTGTAGTTACACTCCTACACACGTTACCGTGAATATTTTATTTTCCTATATTTTATACTCCTGTTTACTGCCTCATCTAATTGGCTTAGGGCCAGGAGAGACACGACTTAATAATTATTGGAAATTAATTTGACTGGGTTGCTGGATAGTGTCACATTTAATACAATCCAAGGAAGCATTTTATTATTATTATTGTTTGCATCCAGGGGACCCAATCAGCACCCCATTGTACGCATAGGTGTGAACCAGTCTTAGCAGTAGAACTGGGGGAACTATTTGTAATTAGAACCAATCAAAATTTGTTGGTCAAAACATTTTTCCAATAAAAATGGCTTTTTGGACAACACAATATTGTGGGGGAGGGTGGAAAATGTTAATGTAGTCAAAATAGAGATTAAAAAATTGGGAGGGTTAGCCAGAATTTTCAGTTTTCAAAACTGAATTGGAAACTCTTTTATCCCACCAACAAAATATTTTTCAGGTTTGGGTTTCCATTTTCACATCCAAAAACTGAAGTCATTTCACGGGAAATTTTAAAACAATCCCCCCCACACACACACACACAAAGTGCCCCACAGAAACAAGTGACATTCTTCAGCCAGCTCTTACCATAATAAAGCATTTCCCTGATGCCTAGTTTTGTTCCCTTCTCTCCCTCAGTCACCACATCCTCCCCTCATGCCTCCAGCATCCACCTCATCTTTTCTTCTCCAAAATCTGCCCTCTTATTACTTGTCCCTCTCCTTCTCCATTCTCTCCTCTTACCTGTCCCTCTCTCACCTCAAGCACACGTCAGAAACGAGCACTACTCCACTTCCGCTTCCAGCCAAAGTTTTGTGACTGACTCATGTAATCGCATTTGTTGACCAAATAAATTTTCCCCAATACCAAAGCTTCGGCCGTACGCCTATTCTTGAACAGTCACTGGGATTACAAATAGTGAAAGTGCAATGTGATTTCTAATGTAACTGTTTACAGATTCAACCAGCTTTAATTAGAAGATCCAGTCAATGCTGAGTGTTCTTGACATTTGTTTAACATCAGTCATATCAGTTATCTGCAATTTGTTTTTATTTTTTCTGTGTGCCATTTACCTGGGTATGAAGGTCTACTGGAAGTCTATGAAGCACTTAATTGCCTTTAAAAGCTTGTTTGAGGTTTAAAATGGTATTTCAATGGAGCAGGAGTGACACATACCTACTATCAATATTGTATCTATGTGTTTCAGAAGTCAATGAACTCTCTCTCTAGCTTTTCTTCTTGCAGTCACGAGGGAAAGAAACTTTATTTTAAAAACCAAACCAATTAATCACGGGACTCCAGGAGCTCAGGTTTCAAGAACCTCATCAAGTATTGTGAGACTTGTGGTAAAGCCACGACAAAGCTTGTGGCAACACAGTGATTGAATCAATTCTAAAATTTCAAGAATGGCCAAAATATATAAGTAGATAGACCTCAAGGAAAGTCATAAAGCCACAAATTAAAAGATTCTGGATTATTTCTCAATAGCCCTTTAACTGCATTGCCCTTTATGTTAATGTAGCTCAGTTTCATATGTTAATCTCATTTCTGTCACAAAACGAACTGTCTTGTCCTTTCTCAGTGCTCGGAATGTCAGAGCAACCAATTTCAAATCTCACCCGCTCACCCCAAACTTCTCAGAAATAAAAAGGCAAACCTTGGATTGCCTATTTCCAAACATTGGTGTTGAAATCTTTCCAATAATCCCTCAAAAAACAGCGACTATTCAGTTTCTTCTGTCCTCTGACAATTAATTACCAAGAGTCAATTGCAGTTTTACAGGTTCACCTATAGATGGGGCAAGCAATTTCAACATGAGTGTCACTCCCTGGAAAGGACATTTGGAAATAGATGCAGTTGTCATGGCATGCCTTCACGTTCTCCTGGTGTTTCTTTTTCATTACTGTCAGTGAAATCCCTGCATACACGCTCCCCTCTTTTTGCAAAACGAATTGCTAAAATGCGATGTGATCCGCGCTTGCTTTTTTGACTCTCCACCCAGATTGTCAGGTATTCATGTTGCTTAGGCAAGGCCACAGTGTAAGCTCAACAGGGTTCAGCTCAGAGAGAAGTCCCCCAGGGATAACGGGATGCTTTTTCCAAAGATCCTGTACTCCTCATTTTTTGAGGAGTACAGGATCTTTCGAAAAATTGCCCTGTTGTAAAAAAAAAACGCGTCCAAACTGTGGTTTCAGATTCGAAATGGTGCTTGTTTGAAACAGCGCCTTGACGCGATTATGCAAATGAAGCGTGGGATATTTAAATCCCCACTTCATTTGCACTTTCCATGTGTCTAACTTACATCCCTCTGCGGACAGAGGGGTGTAGTTTAGACACACCCTGATAGCTCAGTGGGGGCTGATGAAACGCACAACATGGTATGAAGCTCCCTGCTCTTGCCTGCTGCCCCACCATTGTGCCTTTGAAATAGGGGCATTGTGAGGCCACTGTTCATTGGGCCCGATCTGTAGCTGGTGTAAATCAGTTCAGCTTCCCTGACTTTAGTTTACACTAGCTGGGGATTAGGCCTAATGATGCTTCTAAAATGCTTTGAAATCTCAGATTGCAAACGCAAGAGAAATGCAAAATGGAGCGAGTGTGATGGTTACATGGATGTTGTTACCCCTGGAAAGTCTGGTTGCAAAGGTGGTCTCAAAAAGCGCTCCAGATAAAACACAGCTAATTAAATTTAACTAGCAGCTCCGTGGCTATTAAAAATTGGCATTAAATGCAAGGCTAGACTGTCAACAAAGGAGCCTGGCCAAAAGACTGAGCACTCCGAAGGAGGAAGCCATCATGGAAAATGAACCCTGCATTTCTACTCTGTGCACATTCCCTCAGTGAGTTGACACGCATTCACCAACGTGGCTCTCGCAGCACAGTCTCCTCATTACCCTGTTCCTACAAGGAGCGATAACTGGAAACATCCCATCATACAGTTTCATGCGAGAGCAGCAACAAAAACCAATTTGACTTAAAACCTATTAGAGAATATTGCCCTGAACCCTCAGGAGGGAGGCCAAGTTGCACCATCAGCCTTTACCCTTCTGTCCCAGCTGCAAATGTACATAATGCGTCTGTCTCACCCTCTTCCCCCATTCACGCGCGTTCAGCGGAATTGTTCGTCCGGCTTTAGCCCTGCATCTCTGTGTCTCGTGAGGGTGCATTGCCAACTAGCTGCATGAGCCAGACCAGAGTTCAGCTGCCGTGCTCGGAAGGAAACTCCAAATGTCAGCCATCTTTGGGAACACCTTCTTGACTCATTGCTCCTTCCTCTCTTTAGATAGGCCACGTTTCCATGCTTACGTGGAAGATACCCAGCTGTGGCAAGGTCAGGTTTATGCCACTTGACTGATATAAGCCTGCCTTAAAACTTGTCTGGGTGCCAGCCCAAACCACCCATGGTAGGGTCAAGAAGGAAGAGGAAAGGGCACGAGATCCGTTCCCGGTGGGACTGAGGAGGAGAGGGTGAGTGGTTAATACGAGAGAGAGGGCATGAATACGTGTGTGAGAATGAGGCCGACAGAGAATAGCCTTAAAACCTTTGCAACGTGGGAGATGAAACATGGCGTTTCAGGCGCTTTTCAGGAAAGCGTCCCTCTTCTCGCCATTAACGCTTTTGGCTTCCTCATGGCTCCTCATTCTCAGGGATAGGTCTGCTATTCCCCCTCTGCTTCCAGGCGAGTGAGCACTCTCCCCTGCCCAGCCTTTGCATGCGATGGGGCTGAACTGTAGTCACAAGGGGCTGCCCTCTCCCATGAAAATGATGTCTAGCATAGGCCCTCGAAAGACATGTCTTCTACTTATGCTTTGCAACCTGTTCCACCTCGTGTTTAGCTGTGACATGCTGGGTAACTTTCCCGGGCCTGAGGAAGAGGTCTGTGTACCTCCGAACCTTGCCTCGTTCATCAACAGAAGCTGGTCCAGGAAAGTCTCTTACCTCACCTTGTCTCTCTCATATACTAGCTTTATATACTAGTTTTTCTATAATAACCCCACCCCCAAATGCTCTCATAAGCACCACCACCCCAAAAAATCGGCTTTTTTTCTGCGATACAAATGAAACACGGAACTTTAGTTTCTCTGGCCATGTTGTATCTCAGTATCAGTTGTACCCAATGCTTTATTGGTATGTTGAGAGTTGGGAAAGGCTGGAATGATCCAGTTTATTCCTGTCAACAGCTCTGCTGTTTCATCCTATTTTCATTTCTTTCCAGTCCATTTAGGGTTAGTACTTTCCATGTGTTCTGCAATTGTCTGCCTTCAGATGGAACCCACAGCCTTCCCTTCCACAGAAGAGAACAGCATCTTACCCTCCACATGACATTTGTCCTTGCCAAACTCGGTAACTCAATGTCCAGGGGTGATTTCAAAGTTTTCCAGAGCTTTTCACAACTTTAATTACCGATGTCTGGAGGAGGAAGTGAAATTTGGGATCTGTTTGAACACAAACCCCATATGCCAGTGAGTAACCTTTATATGCCGGAAGTAGTTTTACATAATTTAGTGGAGTATATAAATAGCTTCTCAAGAAGGGAAGGTTGGGGGCATTTAATATGTGACGTGGGAACATTCAGTAAAATCTACTCAGTAAATATATAGCTAATATATGTTTTTATGGGTCCACAAAAATGTGAAAGCTGAAGAGTCCCTGTACAAATGCAAATTGTGTGTTTCCCATGGCAAATGGGTTTTGAGGATCCCTTCTGGTTAGTGTGTGTATTATACACCCCACTCTATGCCTGATTCATAGTGGGGAAGTCTGAAACATCCCCACATCCACTGCTAAAGAGTATGGTTCTTTCACCCAAGCTCTCGAGAGGCATATGCTTAGTTCGAGAGGCCCTTGGCATCAATTAGGGATGTGAATGGCTAAGCGCTTAACCAGTAAGCATCAGCCTTACTGGGCGATGCTTACCGGTTACGGTTAACCCACCACTGGAGCAACCCCCCATCCACCACAGGCAGGGGCCTGATTCATCCCCACAGGGCCTGCTGTGGGTGGGGGGTTCTCCAGCCTGGCCATAGCAGCCCCTCCCCATGGCACCGGGGTCTGGAGCAGCCACTAATGCCCTTCCACATTGAGTTAACTAATTAAATGGGATTTTACATCCTTAGCACCAACTGGGCAAACTGAAAAGTGAGTCACAGAGCGAGTTGTCAAAATGAGATTGTAAGGCTACCTGGACAATAGGGGCGCACTTTGGATAATGCCTCAGCACCCAAACAATATTCCCAATTTAGATTTAACTCTCAAAGTTGAATAGCACTTATGTAGACAATTATAGCTATCTGGCTCCTATTTGACAGTGATGGTGATATTGTGAATGTATCAGGTAGCGTCATAATTTTGGTAACTTTCCACAACTAGTCAAGCCAAAAGAGCTCTCTTTCTTTTATGTTTTCGTCTCTTTATTTGTTATTAACCTGCCTAGTAGCTAGTCAGCCTCGCTGATTTCTAGTTCAGTCTTTTAATTCTCTCCTACAACATCCAAAGAGGATGATGTGGACAAATGGACTAAGACCACAGATTCATTTTACACAGGCCACCGAGCACTAGTTGCATGGTGACATCTTTCAGTTATTAATGACCTGGACTGATCTTGTACCCTTGTTCTAACAGTGAAAGTTTCTGCATTCATTATTATTTCCCTGTATCCCATTATCCTTCCCCTGAGCCTTCCTGCCTTTCACAAGTGCATAAATTCTGGCCAGTCAGTTTATGGCGTTCTGCAGATAGAAATACAGAAAGGAGATTGTATTTTGTCCATTGGGAATTGCCTACCGTAAGAATTTACACTAATCTGTATCATAATCATTCTAATTTACACCTCCTGCCCGCTCCTGATTACTTGTAAAACCTCCAGTCATATAACTCATCCACTTTAAATAACTTTAATTTCAGCTTGTAGACACAGAGGTTGTGTGTCTGTAATAGAGGTTCCAGATTTTTAATGAAAATGCTTTTTGACATCATAACAGAGTGCGATTTTCGGATAAGTAGCAGGCTCACAAAGATCAGAAGTGTGTGTGGAGGGTCAGCGGTAGACATGGCATACACGGCTATTGTAATTTCTCCAAACTCGGAATTCAATCAGATAATTTAGGCAGCAACTCCCTGGAGGATGAAAAAACATTACTCTTTGATTTGTCCTTGGGCTGAAAGAAGCAATCACAATTTGTGGCTGTGAAGAAACTCATTATAAGATGGAAGGCATTAAAAAAAAAAAAGTAGAGCCAATGAAAGGGTGGTTTGTTTGCTCTCATTAATAGTAAATAGAAATGGGGGTTTCAAAAGAAACAGCTAATAGCAGCGCAGAAGGGTAGTCGGGACCAAATAGAATTGCTAACTTCCCTTGTATTTTAATTTCTTAGCTTGTGCCTTCAGTCTGGAATTCTATTAGGCTTGCTTATTAATTTATTTATTTTTAGCCAGTGCCCGCCCAAGTATAATGGGCTTATTAGCCAGCGATAGAAATTAAAATGTGAATCTTCTTGCCAGAAACCATGTAACAAATGATGTTACATGAAACGCTGGGTTCCGCTGCACTTTGAAAGCAGAATGCACTCGGCACAAATGAGACAATTCTCCTCTCTTCTAAGTGTGCCTTTCCCCACCAGAGAACAGCTGTTTAACAACGATTACTCATGTCAGGCTAAATACCCAGCAACGTACTGTGGCTTTAATAAGAGCGATACTGAGATACCTACCATGCATAGCAGGCCACTGAACACATGCAGTCCACTGACATTGTCCTGCCAAATTCTTTCTCCACACCTATGACAGTGTGTACTGGAGTCACAGGGCCAGATCCCCAGTTCATGGAGAGAGCCTGGAATCCTTCCACTAATGTCAATGGATTTTCGTTAGGCCCAGAATAAACAGCAAGTCTGAAATCGTGTCAGACGCCACTGGTGCTGGCAGAGGGTGATACTCACCATGAGAGTATGCTATGATCTCATTACCTGCACTCATATAATGAAGGTGATCCAGATGCCTCCCCCCCTCCCCCCCGCCTCTGAAAAGAAGCAATATGGAGCAACGTCAAAAGGTGACTTGAAGTGCTTGAGTTTTCATTTTAATCCTCCCATGTCCCACGGCCTCCCAGCCAAAGAGAACCAATTCAGGAGACTGTTTCTGAAGGCAGCATTTGGCCCTGAAATGAAAAAGAGAAACTGAGGAATGCCACCTTATTTATGGACAGCAGGTAGCCCTCTGGCACCTGGGAGACTAACAAAAATATACATAGTGTCATGCGCTTTCATGAGCGCAGCCCACTTTGTCAGAGGGCCTTTTGCTCCACTCAAGTCATCTGAATAAGGTGCCACAGGACTACTTGTTATTTGTAAAGTTACAGACTAACACAGCTCCCCCTCTGAGTTCTTGCTTATGGGTACAGGAAGAAGAGAGAATGGAGAGAGGGATCCCAAGAGAGAAAGAAGAGGTCAGGGTAAAAATGGCAAAGTTTTAAGCTGTCTGTATTATTGGCCTGATCCTTCTCCGTCAGAGTCAAGCTACTCCAGAAGTATGTGCATCCAAGGGAAGGGAGAATCCCTCCTGTCGGAAGCCTTGGGACATCGGAGACCATCATGTCCCTTGTGTTTAGGAGAGCGTTGTCTAATGATTAGATCAGGGAACTGGCACTCAGGACTCCTTGGTTCTAATCCCAACTCTGCAAGTGCAGTTAACTAAATTCCAGTCTTCTTTGGACCTCAGTTCCTCCCTCGAGGCGTGAGATATAAGGATGTGTATGTATCGTACAGAAATGGGGCAAGACCTAATCTAAGGTGCTTTGATTTTCGCAGGGGAGAAATGCTGTCAGTAGAAAGACGACAAGCTCAGCATCTTAGCTCCCAACCCTTCCCTGTATGAGAGTATTGCTCTTTCTGACTGGTTCTGGTCATGTCTGTCGCCCTAGAGAAGCCCCTCCCCTCCTCGTGTGATGAAACAAATGGCTTCACGCACCTCCTCAGTGGAATCGTCCGACGTCTGAACCTTCGCCATTGTGGAGGGACAGCAGCAAGGTGGCTTGTCAGCGTTGCGGGGTAGGGAATAGTTTCCCTGGGGTCCTACAGCCAATGCTGAAGCAGAGGGCAATGTCTGAGGCGCACATTTTTGCAGCAAAATTGTAGTGCGCAACAGACAGAACTGCTAAGAGGCTACTGTTCAAAACCAACTGGCAAATGCAAGTCTCAGGGGGAGCTGGGTGTGGCTGTGTCTGCAAACCCAACGAGGAGTCCTGCAGCACCTTAGAGGCTTATTAGGGCATCGGCTCTCGGGGGCAGAGTCTCCAGGCATCTGGCAAAGTGTCCTTTGCTCATGTTATGCCCAAATAATTCTGGGAGTCTGAAGGTGCCACGGGATTCCTCGTTCTTTCTCTGATTCCAGCGTCAGCAACGCTTGGACATGCTGTTTCAGAAGAGCCACCAGTGTAGGTCCCTAAGGAATAAATGTAGTGCCCTATTCGCCCTACCTGCATTATGGGTAACAGCCTCGCTGGGGAAGCAGCGTGCAGGGGTCTGCTACTCCCCTTCCCCCATCTGTGACCAGAGCGTGGATGGGCAGGGGCATGGTGCCCTGACTCCTTCCCAGCCAAGCACGGCCGAGCCAGCTGGCCAGGGGGAGGGATCTGAGCTAGGGAGAGGCGCTCCCCCACCTCCAGCCCAGCATGAGGAACCAAGGATGAGACTGCGGAGCTCAGAGCACACAGTGTCTCCTGTGTATCGCCCCGAAGGGGGGAGCCCTTTGCCTGATGTGAGGTGCCAGTGCAGAGTAACGGGTTGTGATGCCTGAACTCTCGTTCCATCCTAGTGCTGACTGGGCTTGGCCTGGCGTTGCATGCCGGCATCACCTGGGTAGCGAGGCCTGGCCATAAACATTCAAGTGGTCACAGGCCCATGGGTGAGGGTAAAGGAGCAATTTGAAAGGGCCCACGGTAGCAGTGGCTACGTTGTCCCAGCAGCCGCAGGGCACGTGTGCTCCCAAGTCCCCGTGTCCCCTACCAACTGCAGAGCAGCTCTGCCAGCTGGTGGTGCACCCCGCCGGGCTGTGCTGGGGTAGGACGGGCCCTGGGCGGCCACAGGGAAAGTTGGGACAGCTGGGAAGGTCGGGCCAGGGGTAGGAGCTGGCCCAGTTGCAACCATGGGAGTGAGTGGGGTGGGTAGAGCCAGGCTGGGAACGGAGGAGGGCAGGAGAAGGAGGGAGCAGAGCCAGGCACGGGACTACAGGGACCGAGGGATGAAAGAGGGCAGAGGAACTGGGCTGGGAAAGGAAGAGAGCAGAGGGGTGGGGGCAGAGGTATGCAGGGACAGCTGGGAGAAAGAAGCCGAATGGGGAGGGGTACAGGAGTGCTTAGATCTTTTGGATCACTAACCTCCTCTGTGAAAGCCAGCATTGCCTCCTCCATGTTATCAGTGCTGTGTCTGCTCAGCACACCTTGATTAGTGGAGGTGCAGTATTTTCCCAAATGCAGAACACGGATGCTTCGTAATGAGATTCAGTTGTGACTGTCCAGTTTTGCTGGTAATTGCCAACCTAACTACTCAGATTTGCTTCGTTGTAGGATCTGTACCAGGCAATCTTTGCTAACATAATTAAATTGGCTTTGCCATTTTGCATAAGGCGGTCCTTTTAACCTAGGAAAAGCCACTTATGGCAAGTGATTTTATTGTGGTTTCTAAAATAATTATTTCATTTCAGGATATTTCTACACAACATTAGTGATTTTCTAGGATTTTTTTTAATAAACTGTTCTGCATCTTTGTGATCCGGTACTAGCATGCTGATCCTTATTGATTAAACAGGCCCTGAATTAGGAAAGGATGTAAGCCTGTCTAACATGGCACCCTGTGTGTCCAGTCCATTGGAGATGTGAGTCTATTACATCCAAGCTGCAAAGCTTGGAGTTTTAGTTGCAGTGACTTCAATGGGAATTAAGTGCATGCTTACAACGACGAATCGGTCAAAGGGGTGATTTCCCAAATTAGAGCCACAGTCATTTGAAAACATGGGCCCTCAGAAGGAGCCCTTCTGATTCAGTTAGGCGTAAGAGACCGTCCCGTTGTCAGTACCTTACAAGGAGTTGCATTTTGGGGTGGAGGAGCTGGGCCATATCGTGCATGACTTCAGATGGAGTACTGGGTGTTGTCTTGCATGGACACAGAACTAATGTCTGTCGCTGTCTGCACATAAATCGTGCACCACACATGAAAACTCCCAGCCCCAATTTGGATTTGGTTTGGAATGTAAAACAATGGGACCTGTAATTGCATGCTGCAGCAGCACACGATGATCCTGGAGGTATTGTAAGATTTAATTAATGGAAAATCTGACTGTGCTTTTTTTTCTTTTATTAGGCAAGTGCAGTCCTAACAGTGCTAATGTGACCTTGAAAAATTGCTAAAATCCATTTAGCACCTCTTTGGAGGAATTTAAATACTTCTCACTCTAAAGGAGGTTCTTTGTGCTCGTGTTTTCCCTGACAATCAGCCTGAGATCTGGGCTAGTGTGGCTGTTTTCTGAAAACACCTACTCAGGGTATGTCTAGACTACATGGCTCCGTCGACGGAGCCATGTAGATGAGTTTACTAGACATAGGAAAATGAAGCGGCGATTTAAATAATCGCCGCTTCATTTACATCAAAATGGCCGCCGCGCTGTGCAGATCAGCTGTTTGGCGGCACAACGGGGCAGTCTGAATGCGCCGTGGTCGACAAGGGAAGCCTTTGTCAACCGCTCCGGTAAACCTCATTTCACGAGGCATACCGGAGTGGTCAACAAAGGCTTCCCTTTTCTCCTGTCGGCATTTGTGGCAACTACTTTAGGGGGTTATGCCAGTAGGGCTGGGTTGGGATAGGCTGTGCAGTGTAGACACAGTCCTGGGTCTGCTCTCTGTTCCCTTTCCTTCTCCTGCCCCCTTCTTTCGCTGAGCTGTGGGTTAACCACGTCCAACTCCAGCCTCGTCTCATTCCCTGAATTCTCTTCCTCATCCCCCTCTTCTGAATGCCTCTGAGGGACCCCCAGAAACTGTGAGGACTTCATCTTCCCCTACAAAGTTAGCCTCTCCCTTCTGGAGCCCTCTGCTGGCTGCACCATTGTCACGGACTGACCCCCCATGTTCCTCCTTTGCTTGGAGGCCAGGTACACCTGTTCAAAGGGACATCTTTCACTGGCCCACTCTTGAAGATTAAGGGAGCCTGTGAATTTCCAGGTGACACTCCAGGAGAATATTGTTAAACGGAATGACTCCTGGTAGGACTCTACAATGTACTTTCGTCCTCTGCCTTCAGTTGCAGTGGGCTGTAAATGCCCTTTCTGCTGACGGTGACCTCGGAGACCCTCAGGGCTCCAGTAGGGTTAGCTGGCAGGAGAACGGCCCGAGTGCTGGAGCTGCAGCTGCCTGCTGAGTCTGGCTGTTTACTGACCGATCATGAGGAGGGGCTGTGCAGGAGGTGAGGAGGAGTTTCTTCTGAGGTTGATACTAGAGCCCAGCCAGATAGCCCGCCCCAAGCGGCAATTCTTCATTTTCCAGCTGGGATTTAACCACACTGATCTGAGAGGAAACAGATTTTCAAAGGTACCGTTGACCTTGACATAACCCTTATCAGAAGCTGAAGTTATAGGGGGCCCATCTAATTTTCTAGAAGGAATAACGGGAAGGATAAAAAGTTAAGTCCCGTCCTCTGATCAGACATAAGGGAGCTGACTCCTGATCAGGTTAACTAGGCTGCTGAGATGTTAACAGAGATGGGAATAGTGAAAGAGAGGGAAATTACCACCAAGTTCAGGACTGGGCAAGAGCCTGTCAGTGGGTTGGATCCGGGCCACCTAGCTCTTTTATCTGGCCCAGGTAGTAGTTCCCAGCCCCGCCCCCTAACGCGTTGCCTGGGAGCTGGGGATGCGCGAGCCCTTTCAACTGCTTCTCTTGAAAGGGTTCCCGCCTTCCCGGCAGCGGCTTAGGTGTGAGCCCTTTCAATAGAAGCTGTTGAAAGGGCTCGCAGCTCTCGCCCCCACCACGTTGCCTGGGAGCTGCCGAGGAGGCGCGAGCCCTTTCACTTGTTTCTATGTAAAGACCATGCCCCTTCCGCCTGAGACCCTGCCCCTTTGAAAATTTTTGAAGTGGATCCCCTTAAAAAATTATTGCCCACCCCTGGCCAAGACGATTGGAAGAGAGCAACTTTTTCATACTTACTCTCTCAGGCATGCCCTGCTCAATGAGAGTCACCTAAGTCACTCTCTAGTCTGCTTGAAAAGGAGACAAGGAATCGAACTGGTATCTTATTTAATTTCTAACTCCCTTAGGGAAGTTTCACCATTTTAATGGGCTCTAATCTACTACATTAAGATGCACTAAGAAGTGACATCAGAGAAGCATGCATCTTCCAAACTCTGTGCATTGGTAGCCTCCCGACCTCAGAGAGACCTAACTTAATGCATTTTACATCTGCAGTGTTCCATTTACTCGGAAAGGAGACTGCGTGCTTGGGATAGTACTATGCATGTAAAGAAAGAAGTTCAGATTTACCCTCGTTGTGGGTTTTTTACGTTTAAAGGAAATGTTCTTAGAGGAATTAATGTATAAATTCAATTGTGACGGTTTTTGTCCGGGCGCGAGCACGTGCCCCTCCCTTTTTCGGGGTCACGGCCCAGCGAGCCCACCGTCTGTCCCTTCAGACTTTGGGCTTTCAATGGGCGCGAGCTCCCGCCGCCCCCCTCCAAGGGGGGGGGGGGCGAGATGGGGCCCTGCGAGCCCTGCGCTCTCAGTCTTCCTCCTGGGTGCCTCAGTCTGACCCTCCCGGGCCTTGGGGTGGCCTCCCACCTCCTTTTTGGTCTTTCCACGCCCGTAGGGATTGTAGCACTGGGAACCTGGGGGCCAGGGGACCCGGGCCCACCTCTCCACCGGGTCCCAGCCCGGGGCCCTAAGGGCTTGGGTGCTGATCCCTCACCCGGCTGACGGGGTTCCGACCCGTAGCACGTCAGCCCACGGGCGCCAAAAGGGCCCTACCCCGGGCTGCTTCCTAGCCGCCCCTGTGGCCGCGGCCCCCCCGTCCAAGCCGCCGATCCTTACCTCCGCGTCCGGTGTAACAGGGTCCCTGTCCCGAAGTCCCTCCGGTGTTCGGCCCTTCTGGCTCCACCGGCGGGGGAGGGATCGTCTCTTGGGCATCCCTCCTCTGGTTCTGGCCCGTGGCCCTCTTTTAAACCTCCCTCCGGAGGTCACGTTGACGCCGCCCCCGACGTAACTGGCGTCCCTACGCCCGGACGCAGGGGGCGGAGTAGCGTCCCAGCGTCCCCCGCCGGGGCCGCTCACGTTCCGCCCGGCCCGCCGGCCAGCCCTACTCTCCGCCGCCGCGGGACGCTGCTCCCCGTGGCGTTCGGCGGACGTGCCCTTCCGGCGCGCCGGCAAGGCTTTCCCTCCCGGGCGCTCTGCCGGGGCCGGGGCCGCTGCCCGTCCCGCTCTAGTGCGGGCCGCCGCCGTCCTGTCACCGCCCTCCCGACAGTGTGCTGGCGCGGCAGCCTCTCCCGGGCGCTCTGCCGGGGTCGGGGCCGCTGCCCGTCCCGCTCTAGTGCGGGCCGCCGCCGGCCCGTCACATCAATACATTCAGACATAAGAATAAAATGAACTCACAAGAAGAACTAGGGTGGGAATTTTTCAAAGTTGCAAAGAAAAGGGCAATTTGCTCCCCAAATCTTACCAAATGCCAACGTGCTTAATTAACCCTCCCTGGAATCATAGTCAAAGGCCAGATCAGCCTACCAGATCACTAATGTGACCTCTTGTAAATCATAAGCCACCAGCCCCAACTAGCACCTACATGCTAACCCCCATAACCAAAATTAGAACAAACTATTTTCTAGCCTGCTTTTGTGTCACCAGCAGAGTACAGGTTAGAGCAGTGTCTGCCGGGAAATGATTAAATGAGATGCACTTAGATCATCCTAGCCTATGATTTGCCCCCAAAGGTCCCTGCCAGTCTGACCTATGCAGAAATTCCTTCCTTACCCCAACCATGGTGATCAGTTAGACCTTGAGCACATGAGCAAGAACAAGCCCCCCATACGCCCAAAAGAGATGGCACGCTTGGTGCCACCCCAAGGCACTGGTCTACCATATGCAGTGGTTGCCCTGCCTGATGTTTTAGAGGAAGGAGACTAAACCATCACAAACAAACCCAGAATGCATTGGGTGGAAATATCCCTTCCTGGCCCCTGCAAGTGGCCCTCTAGCGCCCTGACATATGAATATATTTTGGAATATAGGACATCAACTGTAAATGACCCCAGGACTACTGAGACCTACCTCTGACCTTCACAAGCAACCTTACTGAACTACAAATAGTCCTGTAGCACTGAAGAGACTCACAAATATATAGGATCATGCGATTTTGTGGGTAAAAGCCACTTCATCAGATGAGGTGCAGTCACCCTCAGGCATTTGTCCAGCTTACTCTTAAAACTCATTGAGTTGTTTGCCCCACAGCTCCTAGGAGAAGGCTGTTCCAGAAGCTCTCCTCTGTGCTGACTATAAACCTTCTTCTCCCTTTGAAAATCCCCGGCTGTAAAGCTAAGCAACAGCAAACTACACGATAAACAGGAATGAAGAAATGGAGACTAGAAAGGGACAAAGAACAGGGGACAAATATCAGAGGGGTAGCCGTGTTAGTCTGAATCTGCATAAACAATGAGGAGTCCTGTGGCACCTTATAGACTAACAGATTTATTGGAAAATAAGCTTTCGTGGGCAAAGATCCACTTCGACAGATGCATGCATCTGATGAAGCGGGTCTTTGCCCACGAACACTTATGCTCCAATATATCTGTTAGTCTATAAGGTGCCACAGGACTTTTTGCTGTTTATAGAGAACAGGGGGTGCGAATGAGGTGGAAGCAGCTGTGGAAGTCTGACACACACATGGTAGGTACAAATGTGACAGGAACGGACTCCTGATATGTAATCACATGAATCTTCATTGTTTTATCATGGGTGTTATGTATTACTCTGATGCAGCTGGTTGAATTATTCATGTCAAGTAAGTTACCTGATGGATTTGCCTCCCTTTTTTCCTGGTAAAGAATTGTATATGTATCAGTCCTGATCTCTGGGAGCGCGTTTGTAAAAGGTCTGTACAAGGTCCAGCCTGTGGGCATGTTGCTGTTTGCTCTGAAGGTTGTCTGAGATGCATGACCTACATGCTGTTATGTTGATTCTGCTCCCAGAGTGGCTGGCTAATGGTACCTGTGAGCGATGCTCACCCAGTCTGGCAGTCTGTGCCGCGTGAGGGTTAGCTGGGCCAGCTGGAGACGGCTGAGCCTGCTGCAGTGACTGTTTTAACTCCGGCAGTAACAGCGTCCGTGTGAAGATCCAGGGGCTGCAGGCTTGTTCCCCCTGCTGAGCATGTCCCACTTAGGGATGTCTCTGTTGCTTGCTTAATAGAATCTCAACCAACCCAAAGGTCTCCATCACCCGTTTTGACTCCAGTCCAACAAGTGTTGCCCTCAGGCAGTGAATGTAAACCCTGTGTTCTGAGCATTGTTATCCTCACACCTCCAGTCACTTCTCTGGGATACTTACATACATTTACATTGGGCTCTCATCTCTTCAGGGCCAGGCCCCCTCTTGGTGTGCAGCACTTAACGCTGGGGAGCACCAGAATAAATCGTAGGTGCTGTTGGAATACACAGAACATGCTCCTGCCAATATCAAATGATGGACAGTGAAGGAGGCACGCACCCTACTGCTCCAAATGTTTATGCTAGAACTTGTGAGGCTCTCGGGGTTTGCTTAGTGTTTCCGCAACCCATCTATTGGTCAGGGACCTGTGAAGAGAGAGTAACAAAACCCCGTGAATAAAAAAGGGCTGCAAATGTTGAGTCATGACAATCTCCTTTGGACTTTCCGGGAAATCACCCCCAGCTACTGGTTGTCCAGGAGACCTGGGAATCTTGTTTGATCTCAACATGGCCAGGTGCTGGGCAAGAAACCTTTTAGACCTTTGCTGAGGAGTTGCTAAGGGAGTCAAGAGTTTTCACTTCTGTGGCATCTCGGCACACTTCTTGCCACCTTGCAGAGTGGCACTGTAGCAGTTTTACTATAGAGGTTTCCTTCGGCGCTAGCTGATCAGGGAGGAGGGTTTGTGCCTCTGAGAATAGCAACATATTATTGACAATTATGAATACTCCCCAAACCTTGACGGGACAAGAAGGCTGGATCCAAATTGAAATAATCTGAAGTCTTTCCATTCACTTCACTGTGAATTGAATCCATGCCCACATGCTGACCCTCCACCTTGTTGTTTTATTTGTAGTCTTTTTATAGTGCCTGCCCCAATCTTCAACAATCTCTTGAGGCTCCTAATTGGCGGTGTTTTGTACTTTATCTCGGAGAGCTGTTCTGCGAGGCACATCTCCAATGCCAATATATCCGCCTAATCAGAAAGTTCTATTGTGTTCTATCAGAAGCAGTTGGTAGCAATTTTCAGTTTTTATCAACAAGAAATATACTTGTCTGTGAATCTTTTATGCTCCCATAAATGTGATTTGGTGCTTATGCTGTGCTTCATGCTAATTGCACCCCCTGTCTTTTGTGTTTAAAACAACCTAAAACTATTGGTAAGAGCAAAATACTTTGTCTCATGAAAAGCCTTAATTACAGTATTTCACAATTGTATTTGTGGGTCTGAATTTGCCTTCCTTTCACAGCATAATACTCCATTTTATCAAGTAATCATCCTACCTGCTTTTCTCTCGCGCGCTCTCTAATTTCACATATTCATCCAAAGCTTTTTTTAAATAAACCCTCAGCTGATGCAGCTGCATTTCCATCCAGTTAAACCTTTAGGAGAAAACGTTCTGTGTAAAACCCTGCCTTCCCCCAGCCAACTGCAGTACTTGTTAACGCATGTTGTCCACTTCTGACTCTCAAATCTGCATAAAACCCGAGTAATACCCTGGACACTCGTCAAATTACTCCTGCTTTATGCCAAATAGCAGAGAACCATTTGGTGCGCTAGGCTCCAAAACAGAGTTGTCAGGTGATACGGTTTAGAGGGTCTGGATTGCCAGAGGGACTGGAAATGAGGTTTTGAGCATTGTACCCCGAGGCCAATGGGGCCTTCTGACCCTATTCTGGGCTAGTATGACTCACAGATGGTACCTTTTGCTAATTCTGCTGTGGCTTGTGTGAAATCAACCTGCCATATTGCTTGTGTGAGAGACCGCACCTATCTTTTCCAGTTGTACAAATCAACACCTTGCTCGGTATAAAAATGGAATGTCATGAAATGCAACGGTACATAGCAGGTATTTTTCATGCCAGGCAGGATTTTCTAAAGAGCTTAAAGCCCAGGTCCTCAAAGACATGTAGGTACCTAACTCCCATTGAAATTAAAGGAGAGGTAGGCCCCTACATGTATTTGAGGATCTGGACTGAAGTAACGTGGGGCACAAGGCACCTGACAAGCCAGGTTCCCCATGCAATACCTGGGGAGAGCTAGATGCCCACATATAGGATTCATGGGAGGCAGAGAGCTGATCCATGAGCTACCTAAGCTGGCCAATCAGAAACTGAGGAAAGGGTGGGTAGTCTGAGCCCACCCCTCCAAGTGAGATGTGAGACCTGAGTTCAGGTTACTCAAGGGGGATTTGAATCCAGGTCTCCCACTCCCTGGGAGATCAGCTGACTGCTGGTGTATTCACTGTACCATGTGCAGGGCCACTGCTGTCTCTTTGGTGGGTTTGAGCATGCTCAGTGCGTGCTTGCTGGCTTAGGCCATGCTGGGGAGCTGGCCAAAGGGAGTCCTGGGTTGAGAGTCCTGCTGGGGCTGCGGCACCGAGTGACTGGGTGTGCTCAGCTTCGCACGTGACCATCCGCACAGTGTTAAGACGCCATGAAAGACGACTTGTGGAAATTTCGGCACATGAGGGGGTGGGGCTTCACAAAGGTGTTTAGGTGACTAACTCCCCATTGAAATCAATGGGAGTTAGATACCTAAATACCTTTGAAGTCTATCCAGGAACTTAGGTGCCTAACTCCCATGGGCTGTGAGTTCCTACCCTTCCTGAGTTAGGGGGTTTGGAGACTATATATTTTGTACGTAGGCACTTAAAGTAACTATGAGGCATCTCAGTCCTTTTAGGCTCCCTTGCAAACCAGACCAGTCATCTTTGGGGAAAGAGGGTAGTTCTACCATTCCATGGTGGTGTTAGCCAAGCCTTTGGGCATGCCGAGAGGCTGGCTGACGAGTGACATACACGTGCCTGTTCAGGAAATAATCAAACATTGCCAACCATCTTTGCCTGGTGCCTCCTGCCACCGCGACTGAGGCAAAGTGTCCTTTTTGCGCCAACCGAGTGGCAACGGGAGCTGCTGCTTCAGTGGCTAGTGGGATCACCTTTTCTTCATTTCCATTTCATGGCAAGAAAGGTTATGGTGGGATTTGGCTGTACAACCAGCCGAGCTGTTACGCCAGTTCTTAGCAAGTGGGACATAGTCTTTCCCTAAGAGGATGCATTTCCATTAGGTCTGTAACGCTCCGGCTATGGATTAAGTCACAGACACATCCACATGGCCTGCTATAAAAGCATGTGGTTGGCCAGACCTTCAGATTAGGCACAGAACTGTATATCTACATGACATTTTGGGGGAGACATTTTTAGTGTGGCGCCTGTGTATGGTGTGCTATACAGGGATGTTCCCCGTCTGGCAGAGACATACTCGTGCTGGCTCTCACTGAGGGAGTGCACTAAAAATAGCAGGGTAGCTGGTGGCAGCAGGCTTCCACTACCTAATCTACCTGAACTCTGTGGGGCTGATCTGGGCAGCTAGCCCATACCACTGCTGTCCATCCAATTGCAGCTGCATTGCCATGTTTAGGGCACTAGATCAGAGGTGAGCAAGTGTAAGTAGGTCTATGCCAAATGGGAATCACATGGCTATCTCTTTGGCAGATGCAGCCTGGACCCCTGAGCCCTGCACTGCAAATGTACCCCTTTCGGTTCATACTCTACCTCTATCCTTAGATGGTGGCTGAGTGGACACAGCACGTTTGGGCCAATTTGCTGCCTATCAGAGCGGGTAGCTACAATTTTGTGATTAGCTGAAATGTAATGAAATCTGACTTATCGTTTATCATGGTTAGTTCAATATTCCGGTTAATGAGTTTTTAAACATCGTGAGAAAGTAGCCTGTATATCCCATGCAGAGCAGGATAGCCATGCATCCCAATACGATGGTCATAAGGGCTGGCGTTACAAAGCACTGCATGCAGTCAGTATCTTCTCAAATCATCATCTTGCTAACCGTAGACCGGCAGTGTCCAGCATGCTAGCCGCTAGCCACAGGTGGCTATTTGCCTGGGGGAGTGGGGCTAGTTGACTATAGCAGTAGTCACTCTAGTGGCTACTGCTTCAGAACTGGTTGGACAACACGGCCTTAGTCGCTGTGCTCCACTCAGGCATGGGCCTCTGGCAGCAGCAATGGTATTTCCTTCCCACATCTCAGATATTGAGCCTGGTCCAAACCCCATGGAAGTCAATGGGGGACTTCCACTGACTAGATGGTCCTACTACCCTGTCTCCTGACAGAGGCTGCTGCCAGATGTTTCAGAGGGAATGAACAGAGCAGTCCATTTATTAGTGATCCATCCAGTCTCAGCTGGGGGGGGGCAGTCAGAATTTTATGGAGACTCTGAGCATGGGCATGTGTCCTTAATCATCTTAGCTAATAGCCATTGATGCCCCTACCTTCCATGCACTTACCCCTAATCATTTTGTTGCCCTTCTCTATAGTTTTTCCAATTCTAACATACCTTGTTTGATAGCAGTTTTCAGGTATGAGGAGGAGGGAGAAAACTTGTTCATCTTGGCCTCTGAGGATAGAACAAGAAGCAATGGGCTTAAACTGCAGCCAGGGAGGTTTAGGTTGGACATTAGGAAAAAGTTCCTAACTGTCAGGGTGGTTCAACACTGGAATAAATTGCCCAGAGAGGTTGTGGAATCTCCATCTCTGGAGATATTTAAGAGTAGGTTAGATAAATGTCCATCAGGGATGGTCTAGTCAGTACTTGGTCCTGCCATGAGGGCAGGGGACTGGACTCGATGACCTCTCAAGGTCCCTTCCAGTCCTAGTATTCTATGATTGAGTGACCAGAACTGCACACAGTATCCAAGGTATGAGCACACCATGGATTGATGTAGTGGCGGTATGATGTTTTTCTGTCTTATTTTCTGTCCCTTTTCTAAGTACCCCTAATATTCAGTTAATTATTTACCTGCTGATAGCAGACGTTTTCAGTATCTATCCAGAGTGACACCAGGATCTCTTTCTTGGTTAGTAATAACGACTTGGAAGCCCATCAGTTTGTATGCAGGGTTGGGATTATATTTCATAGTGTGCCTCACTTTGCATTTATTGACATGGAATTGTTTCTGACAGTTTGTTGCCCAATCACCCAGTGTTTGTAGAACTGTCAGATCCCTTTGTAACATTTTGTAGCCTGCTTTAGACTTACAAAATTATTCAGGATAGGAATAGTCTACAAATATTGCCACCTCACTCTTAACTTCTTTTTCCAGATCACTTCTGATTATGTTGACTTGAACACATCTCAGTACAGATCCTGGCAGGACCTGAATCTTTACTTCTCCCCAGTGTGAAAACTGACTGTGTGTTCCTAGTCATTGTTTCCCATCTGTTAACTAGTTACTGATGCATGAGAAGACCATCCCTTTTATTCCATGACAGTTTAGTGTGCGTAACAGCCTTTGGTGAGGCACCTCATCAAACATCTGAAAGTCCACTGACCCCCCTCTCGAATAATTCTAATAGATAGGTGAGATGTGACTTATCTTTGGAAATGCCATGTCGACTCTCCCTCAGCCCATTGTGTTCATCTGTGTGTCTGTTAATTCTGTTCTTCATGATTTTCGACCAGTTTGCCCAGTACAATTGTCAGGATGGTCTCTGGAACCCTTTTATTCAAAATAAAAATCAGCATTATATTAGCTGTCTGCTGTCGTGTGGCACAGAGGCCGGCTTAGGTGATAGGTGACATAGCACAGTTAGTAGTTCTGTAATTTCTTGTTTGAGTTCCTTCAGAACACTTTGGTGATACCATCTCATCCTGGTGACTTATTACTGTTTATCAGTCTGTTGTAAAAGCTTCTCTACTGACTTCTCTACTGGATATGAGTCACCAGGGTGCCCTTGTAGCCAAGAAGGCTAATGGCATATTGGGGTGCAGTAGGAGGAGCATTTCCAGCAGATCTAGGGATCTATTATTCGGCACTGGTGAGGCCACATCTGGAGTATTGCATCCAGTTCTGAGCCCCCCATTACAGAAAGGATGTGGACACATTCGAGCGGGTCCAGCAGAGGGCAACCAAAATGATTCGGGGGCTGGAGCACATGACCTACGAGGAGAGGCCGAGGGATTTGGGTTTATTTAGTCTGCAGAAGAGAAGAGTGAGGGGGGATTTGGTAGCAGCCTGCAACTCCCTGAAGGGAGGTTCCAAAGAGGCTGGAGAGAGGCTGTTCTCAGTGGTGGCAGATGGCAGAATGAGGAGCAATTGTCTCACGCTGCAGTGGGGGAGGTCTAGGTTGGATATTAGGAAAATCTATTTCCCTAAGAGGGGAGGAAGCACTGGAATGGGTTACCTAGGGGAGGGGGTGGAATCTCCAACCCTAGAGGTTTGTGAGTCTCAGCCTGACAAAGCCCTGGCTAGGCTGATTGAGTTGGGATTGGTCCTGCTTTGGGCAGGGGGCTGGACTCGATGACTCCTGAGGTCTCTTCCAGCCGTAGGATTCTATGATTCTATGACTTCTCAGTCTGAGACAGTTCCTGCTGTTTGTCACCTAAAAAGAGTGCCGCGAGGTAGAAATCACCCTTCTGCACTGAAGACTGATGTAGAAAGTTCATTGTGCTTCTCCACATTGGCTTTGTCTTCCTTGAGTGCTCCTGTAGCAGCCCGATCATGCAGCAGCCCCACAGCCTGTTTGGCAGGCTTTCTGCTTCCGGTGTATTTTTTTTAAAATGCTGTTAGTTTGTGTCTTTTTTGCTATTGGCTCTTCAAATTTGTTTTTGGCTGTTTCATCGTACTTTTACTCTTGTCCTGCCAGAGTTTATGTTCCTTTCTGGTTTCCTCGGTAAATGGGAAATGAGCTTTGGATAAGGCTCGCGGTAATGCCTGAAAGGTAACAAGTATTCGAAATTGCTTAAGCACAATTTTGGTGATTATGATAATATTTTTGTTATTTTGAAAGTAAAGCACTTACTGTTAATTATGACAGTGATTACAGCATTCATCACACATTTGTGACATTGTTCTCACAGCGAAAATGGCAGAGCCCACCTCACTGGTAAAGAATGAACATCCTAATTTGTGAGTGGCTCAGTCCTTAAAGGTTTGGGGTTGGGGGAGGGAGCTCTTGTGAAAGTATGAGGTCTTGTTGCTTTCATACACCTACACAAGATTCTACAGGGGAGGGTGGTTTCTGAGAAATTAATGAGTCAGTGAATGGTGTCATATGTATGCTTTAACTCCTTCAGTGTCTCCCTCCCATTCTAGTGTACCACGGGGGAGCCAATAGCCTTGCTGGGCCCTGAGAAAGGTGGGGCAGGGGGCAGCTCCATGCTCCTGGAAGAGGCATGGCATCGGACAGAAGGGGTGGATGGGTGCAGCCATCCCTCAGTGCTACCTGGGGCCCACTGTGCCACTCCTCTAGCCTTTAGAGCTGCCCTGCACGTGCCATGTGACACTCCGGCAGAGTATAATGGGCCCGGGGGTCACATTACCAGCCCCCAGGAGAGCTGTCCTCTTTGCCCCTCCCAAGCGGCGGGTCTGGTGTACACTGGCCTGCATTATTAAAGTTCACAGTACTCTGAATCTGCCAGCAAATATTGGAGGACTTATCAGGTATAACGCTGATATTCTGGTGAGAATCCCTTCACCAAGGAAACACCGGGGTGTTTGCATTGCTCCCAATAAGAGTCATTCTGAGCCATCATTCTTTCCTGTGTACACACAGGCTGAGTTGGCTTTAGAAGGGATCCGCTTAGCCCTCCTGTGTACAACGGTGCTTCTCTCCCTCCCCATTTGCTTTGAGGCATGCACACTTGATTTGGCTAAAGACAAGATTAAAGATATGTTGATGACTTTCTTTTTAACAGCGGAAAACCACTGCAGGCTATTTCTTACCCCACCTCTAATGATCCGACTGGGGTATGCAGTCCTTGCTTGCATTGAATACTCATAATGACTAAGCAGGGTGTGTTGTCTTTTTGCTTGTTTTGGAAGCAACTTATGACTGTCAACTAAGGATGTAGCTGACATCTCGGCTGTCACACTTCTCCCGCTTGCTAATGAAAATTCTGTGTTTAGCAGAGGTCTCCTGCATTTCCATATTGATAATCTCAGTCATGTAAATAGTGTTGCAATATAAATGTCACACTTCTTCCTGCATGATCTGCTTTCTCCTTGGCCACTGGACACAATTTTCTGAAACTGAGGAAGTCATTCATCACGTTTCTCAGGGGAAGGCCAAGGAAATATGAGCCTGTGTCCCGGTGATGTTTCCAATTTATCAGTGACTATTATTGCTATTATTTATTATTATCATTGCACTTAGCAGCCCCAGGCATGGAGCAGCACTCCAGTGGGCAAGGTGCCATACAAACACAGAGCAAAAGGAATTTACAGTCTGACTAATCTAAGGCTACATCTGCATTACAACAGAAAGACAGCTTAAGCTACGCAATTCCAGCTATATGGATGAGGTAGCTGGAGTCGACGTACCTTAAGTCTAGTTACCATGAAGTCTACGTGGTGGGGTGCTGATGGGAGAAACTCTCCCATTGATTTCCCTTATTCTTTTCATCCAGAATAGAAAAACAGGGTCAACAGGAGAGCGATCTACAGTCGATTTGGTGGGTCTTAACTAGACCTGCTAAATCAACCACCAGTGGATCGATCTCAGAGCATCGACCAGGGCTGTAGTATAGATGGAGCCTAAGTGAGAGCAGATCCCCAAATTCAAGAGAATTTTATTCTATACCAATAAGCTCCCCAAACTCTGGTTATTTCTCTGAACTTTATACCCTACTGACTTTCTGGATCTACAGAAATGAGTTAGAATCAAAATAGATGGTGGTGGTACTACCTTCCTGCAACTTGGCAGTGGATTAGAATAGGTGACCCTTACGGTCCCTTCTAAGCCTATGATTCTATGACCTTTGAACTGTTAATGCAGAGAGAAGAACCTTCCCCAAGTGTCATAAATAACTCTTCTGAAAGCATAATCTAAGTTGTTGTGCCATTGCTCATCAAGCCAGAATAAAAGTTTATTAGCAAAGAACTTTTAGGTTTTTAACAAATGTATCTGATAATTAAATTTTATTTTGGCTTGGCTGTGCCAAAAAGCCCAGAAGAGCTTATGTTATACTTTCAATAGAGCTATTTATATGCTATGTGTGGCCTGCAGATTACTTTGTAAGTAGTGTTCTTCCACCTACTCTGCAAAATGAGTCTAGAGAAACTAATGAACAGCCATTTGTCTTGACAGGGATCTAAAATGCGATGAAGGACCTATCATGGTATCTAAAATGCATGAAGGTCCTCATGCTTCACCCTGCCTCCTCTCACTTTCTCAGAAGACAGCACTAAAAATGAAGGACTAGGCTGCCTGCTCATGTATTTGAAAATAGCTTCACTCAAAGTTAGCGAGGTTCCACCAATTTACATCAACACAGGACATGGCCCAAAGTGAGTGAGTGACCTGTTCTCCAGTTTAGTCACTATGTCATGGTTTTCTTTTCATACATTCATAGCTTTTATGGCTGGGAAGGAATATTCTGATATTCTAGTCTAAAACAGATGCCCAGTGTTTCCTCCATCAAGCCCATATCTGGTGGCTGAGCTAGAGCATAAGTTACTTTTTTGACAAATAATCAGGCTTTATTGTAAAGGGAGCCATTTAAGAACCTAGATAGTACAGTTGGCAGAAATTTTATGATATTTAGTTTTCTTCAGATTTTTTTTTTCTGAATTTTGGTGAAAAGAGAGACATTTTCCTCAATAGCCACATCCCATTTTAACAAGTTCTGCTAGCAAGATTAAATAAGACAGAAATCAAGCAACCACATAGCACATTTCCTTAGAGAACCAGCCAGTTAATACTGAAGAAATTCCCCACCCCAGAGTTACTGGAGGGGCCTTTTTAAGATTGATGAACAGAGCAGAGGTTCTGCCCAGTAGCAGTCCTTAATAATCCCATGACATTTTCCATCTGAATAAAGGTCTTAAAAGCCACTATCCTGACCACAGTCTAATTTAGGCAAATACATTCTACCTATGTGCTTCACTTAAGACTAACACAAGACACACAGAAAAGGGAAGGGCAAAATAGCAAATAAAGAGCTTTGATTTGCATCATCGTGCAAGGCCTTGTCTACGCTAAACCTTGCCGTCAATCAATCTACATGACTTCAGCTACACAAATAGAGTAACTGAAAGTGATGAATTTACCGTGGTGTCTTGTGTGGGATAAGGCCGGTGGGGGCTGCTCTCTCATCTTCTCGTCTCGGTGGAGTACCAGCATCGATGGACGTGCATTTGGAGACTGATTTATTGTATTAGGCAGACACGATAAATCAACAGCCGATGGATCAATCGCTGCAGCATTGATCCCCGGCATAGTGGAGACAAGCCCTTTAATGTCAAATACCTCTCATCAATAGCTCTTCCAGCAGTCTTTTTAGTCTTGAGAAAATAGCATCAAGAGGGGGCCCACTAACAGTTTTAAATGTTAGGTATGTCCTGTTATCAGGAGTATGGTAATCAACCCTTCTCCCTGACCTGTGAAGGGAGGACAAGCAGTAATGGGCTTAATTTGCAGGACAGGAGATTTAGGTTAGCTCATAAGAAAAACTTGCTATCTGGGTAGTTAGATTCTGGAATAGGCTTCCGATGGAAAGTATGGAATTCCCATCACTGAAGCTTTTGAAGAACAGGTTGGACAAACACCTGTTATTGATGGTCTCGGTTTACTTGGTCCTGTCTCAGCACAAAGGGCTGGACTTCTCAAGGTGCCTTCCAGCCTGACCTTTCTGTGATTCGAGAATTATGGATAGAGAGATCTGCAGTATCCGGGGCTGAAAGCTTTAAATGTAACAACAAGAACTGTAACACCTCTTCTTGTATATCTTTCTGGCTATCTAGCTACAGTATAAGTAATCACAGCTGTGAAAACAGAAGAGCATGCATTAAGGAAAACCCACGTCTCATCCGTGCATGCCACAGAACACTATATGATCATTTAAAATCATAACACAATGTAGGCTCTGATGTGTCAGAGGATAAAAATATAGATTTGATTGGCTATATGCCATAGCTTTATCTACTTAATACCAGTCTGAGAAATTAGTGGTCATTCAGCTAACTGGTATGTTCCAGCTGTGGGACTTTTCAATTGTTAGAAGCCAGGTCAGATCCAGGGAAAATTTAGTATCAGCACATTGCTGACTGAAGGCTCTTTCCCACAAAGCTTCTGACAAGGCCAGGAGGTTCTTTTCTTCTACTGTTTACTCACAATTGATTTCTCTCCTCGGCTTGTGTTTTCCTGCAATAAATATCTTATTGCGGCTAATTCCATGTTACTTTTTCCTCTGCTCATTATAACTTTTTCTCCCCTCAGAAGTCCTTTCCCGACACAGGTATCCCTCTGCGTGGCTGAGTTTCATTGGGAAAAGGAGTGAGAGGAGGAAAACTTGGCTTGTTGGTTGATGCTCCCCCTCCTTTCATCTCACCCCACTATCATTGCAAAGCAGCCTTCTAATATTAGGCTATCAATTTATTGTTGCAATATTTTAAAATTAGTATAATCTGTAAATAATAATAATAAATAATAACTAGCTGGTAGTATCCCCCCAAAACCACAGTTATAATTGGCCCTGCATTAAAAAGGGATAGAGAATAAGACAGAGAAATATCTTATTGCCTCTTTATAAATCCATATCTTATTGCCTCTTTATAAAACGCTCACAGCTTGAACACTGCATGCAGATGTGGTTGCCTCATCTCAAAAAGATCTCTTGGCATTGGGAAAAGTTCAGAAAAGGGCAACAAAAATGGGGTTTGGAATGGTTGCCGTATGAGGAGAAATTAATAAAACTGGGACTTCTCATCTTAGAAAAGAGGAGCCAAAGGGGGGATATGCTAGAGGTCTATAAAATCATGCTGTGGAAGAAGTGAATAAGGAAAAGTTATTTACTTGTTCCCATCACAGAAGAACTAGGAAAAAACTTAAACAACGAATGGTCCTGCAGCACCTTAGAGACTAACAAAACGTGGATGGTATCATGAGCTTTCGTGGCATTGGCCACTGTGGGCTAGATGGACCTTTAGCCTGACCTAGTCTGGCCGTTCTTATGTTCTTATTGTGCAAGGTGCTGTACAAACCCAGAGGCAGAGAGACCTTCTCCTACAGAAAATAGCCTTAACAATGCCAGCACCTGAAGCGATGGGGATGGCAGATAACACAGAAGCAAAGCAACACGGCAGTGATAGCACCACTTTGTCAGCTGTGCGCTTTGGGGAGGTGCTACGTGATTTGGCTTGAGATGGGGGTGACAGGAGGCAGACGCGTAGGCAAAGGCAGGCAGGGTGAGAGGAAGAGCTCTGTCCTCTCTTGCGGGGTGTGTAGCTGTGTGCAGGCCCAGCCCAGGGTATGGGAACCCATGAATTCCGCGAGGGGGGCTCGGCATATGATGTGTGTTTGGGTTCAGGGCCCACAGGCAGCACCTGGCACAAAGAGCTGTGTGCAGAAGCCCGTGTACAATCGGATAATGCATGCCGATGGTGAGGCCACGGGGTCCAGCTCGCCTTCCGCACGGAGCCTGTGTGAGAGGGAGACCTCAGAGCTGGCCTAGCCCCTGGAGAGCGTGCAAGGAGGAGCTTGTTCCAGAGCCGGGAGCCGTGACTAGGGAAAGTCATGGGCTGGCTCAGTGCTGATTGAAACTGGCTGGCTATGCGTGGGGAGAGGCTCCCGTGCTGTTCCCCACCCATGGATGGTTCTGCCTGCCTGGAGCGGATGGTGATTCGGATACTTGCCTCCCGGTTTGCCCTGCCCTGGGGGAACGGAGCATCATTGCTGGATAGTCTTCAGCCTCAGGATGCTTTCCTGGGCCTCCTGGTTTTTCCAGCCGAGGCAGCAGGGCCACACAGCAATAATAGAGGTTAGTGGGACATCGGAGGGAATGGACATTTTTTGCCTCTAGCGGCTTTCTGCCTTTGTGTCCGGGAAGCACTCGAGAGGAGCAGAGGTGTTTTTGCAGGCCGCTGAGCCCCTGCAAGGGTGGGGGAGGGGAAGAGGTAAGAGAGATTGCACAGAGGGAAGTAAAATACTTAGGCAAGCGAATGCCGGGATCGATCACGGGAACAGCTCATGCCTGGCTGGAGATTGATGGGAAGGAGATGCTATGCCTCACTGCCCAGGTTTACCTAATTCCTTTCAACATCAATATTGTTTTTATGGCGCAGTTACCTAACCTAGTTGCCTCTTGCTATTTAATCTATACAGCTATTATTACCTGAATGTTGATGGGGAAAGCAGCGGGAGGATGCTCTGATTGGGCCTTAATTGCTGGACTGCACCTGCTCTGCACAGAGAGGATGGGAATGGCTCCAGTCTTCCCTATTGTTCTCAGCGTCTCACGTCAGCGCGTCGCATCCGCCTCGGTGCGAAAGCAAGCACGCTGCAGTTCCCTTGCTGAAGGAGCTGTGAACCCACCAAGCTTTCTTGGCTCTCCGCCCCCATTTGGAGCATCAAACGGCGATATTGGCTTAGCCGCTAATTACACATTTCCGATGAGAGAGCACGAGCTTCATAAACCATCTATTGGCTGCTTGGTGTTTGGAATCAGCTGAAAGCTGTTGAGTTTGTGTTTCCCTGGCTAGCCAAGTGAAAAGCTGCGCTCCTGGGGCTGGAAAACCATGAAGTGGTAAAGCAGAGAGGAAAACCCCCACAACTTTCCTTCAGGTAGAGGCCTGAAGATACATACACCTTTGAGAATGAGATGCCACGCTGGCTTATTAGAGCCCGGACTGTTTAAAACAGAAATCGGAAAGCAGAAGCAAAGAGCTGCAAAGGGCAGAGGGAGCTGGCTGGGTTTTATAAATGAACGCGCCATCTGCCTCTCTTGACAAATTGTGTGTTGCTGACTCTGTAATGAGCAGGCATTGGCAAGCAGTGCGCTCACAGTGAATCAGTGATTCAGGAGTCAGGGCAGCCCTGTCCCAGTTCATCTGCAGAGCTGACTGAGGTCGGGGCCAGAACTCAGGGTAGGTGGAGCTTCTGGCCGCTTATTATGCTTTCTCTGGTGCCCCTGGCCAGTCCTGCCTCGATGAGTGCCTCCTCCCACACCGCCCAGGGCTGGAGCTGGCTGCAACCCCTGTCCTACTAGCAATCCCAGAGATTAGCCCGTGCGGCTGATGACACTGGAAACCACTACGCTGAAAGCCCATGCAGGGAAGTAAGGATGCTCTTTTGCTCCCGTTGCCAGCTCTGCCAGAACAAGCCCTGCTCAGAGAAACGTGGCCGACTCTTACGAATCCATCGGTGGGGTGTACTAGTGACACCCAATTTGTGTGCAGCTCTCAAAAGGAAAGAGCCTGTTGCCAAGGGACATGCCTTGCTGTTGAGCTAATAGTTAAATTAACTCTCTCCTCAATCACCATCCGTATGAAACAAACCAAAGGGAGAAGATCTCACAAAATAGCCCGGTGGTTTCAGATGTTTGCACAGAAGACCAATAATGGTTCATCTGTATTTTAAGTGTCTGTTTGTTGACTTTTATACACAGTATATTTAAAACAGAACTAGCATTTTCATTCTTTGACAAGCCTCACTGCGGGAGCCATGTTAGTCTGTATCCGCAAAAACAAGAACCCCGTGGCACCTTAGAGACTAACAGATTTATTTGGGCATCAGCTTTCATGGGTAAAAACCCTCTTCATCAGCTGCATTGGACAAAGTGTTTTTTTTTTACGCAGGAGAACAGATGCCCAAATAAATTTGTTGGTCTCTAAGGTGCCACAGGACTCCTCATTATTTCCATTCTATGTCTCTGAAAAGGTGAGAGGAAATTTCAGGCGTTTCCTTGTCGTATTGCAGAAAAAGAGGAGGCAAAGTTGAGCCTTTCCGAGAGATGGTTTCAGGTAGAATCATTTGAAGCGCCATCATTTGACATGTAAACACGTTTAAGTGGTTTTTGTGGGGGAAAGCCCTGCACGGCTGCTCATGGGCCCTACTCGGGCGTGGAGAAACTGTGAACGTTAGGGAAGGCTTCTGGACTCCAGTGGAAGCTGGGGAGAAAGGCAGGGGTGGAAAGTGATTCCTGGAGGGTAACTCGGAGAGCACTTTGGGGACCAGGCACTGTTGCTCCTTCATGGATCAGAGCCCAGGGGAGTGGGCTGAGCTTGCTACGGGAGGAGCCACACCACCTGCCCACCACAGCACACCTCTGGTTATCAGAGGGCCAGGGCTGTAGAACCTCCCTACTGGCAGGTGGCACTATGTGCGCTAACCACTAGGCCACCTAACCCACCGAGGATTTGGTCTCCTCAGGAGTTTTGAAAATTTTCCCCACAAGGTACTCTGCGTGGGGCATTGTTTGCCTGGGCTTTTGCTGAGGGCATGGGCAGAGGACTGTAGGGTCAGGCAGGTGGAGCTGGCTAGGGAGAACCCTGACTCCACTGAAATCAGCGGGGCGTTGACAGAGCTGTGATCTCTCCTTGGGAGGTAGAGTTTGCCCATTGGGGATGGCTTGTGGCGGCATTGATCAAGTCTTCCTGTTTCAGATTGTTCCTCTTTGTTCGGGATGTCGCTTTAGAGAAGCTCTGGAAAATAAATACAGCTAATTGAATGTGCCATTTAGCAGCAGCAGGTCCGTCCCTCCAGAAAGACTCCCCAGCTCCGTTGTGTGACAGCTGTGCACTGTAAGCCGCGGATCAATAAAACCAGCCACTTATCCAGTGTTTTATGTTTATCTCCTGCAGCAGAAAGGAAAGCAGGGAGAAGCCGCTGATTGCATGTAGAGCTTGTTGCAAAGTGCCAAGATTATTCTGCAACAAAAATATTAAAATAAAACTTTGCACTGATTTTTTTTGTTTAGAAAAAATCATTTCACTGTTTTTTTTTAAGAAAAAAAATTACCATTTTCCCTTCTTTTCTTAACTACTTCCCCCTCCTATTTTCCACTGCCAAAGGCAGAGGAGTGAGCCAAAATGGGCCTGTTTCAAGGTTCTGAAACAGAAAGGGTTAGAAACTTAAAAAAATATTGTGGTAGAAATTTTTTGATCTGAAATGTTGTCAAAACAAAACTGCAAAAGCAAATACATCCTTATGCACGCACACACGGAAATATTGTTGTGAAAGCCCGATTTTTAGACAAAAAAAGTCTTTGGAAAAATTCTGAACAGATCTAGTTTTGCATCTTTAGCTTGGAGCTAAAGCATTTTCCTAGAAGCAGAGTGGGACTTGCTACAGGCCTATCCGTTAGTCCCGGGGTTCTGGAACACATGGCGCGGGGGGGACCTCAGTGCTTGCCCCCACAGCAGGGTGAGTCAGCACTCACGGCTCCCAGCCTTTGTGGATACTCGGGGTTTCCCTGCGGCTTTGATATGAGGCCAGAACTGAGGGGCTGTGGATTGGGCTGGGGATGAGGGGCTTGGAGAGTGGGAGTGGGCTCAGAGCTGGGGCAGGGGGTTGGGGCACGGGAGGAGGTTCCAGTCAGGCAATGCTTACCTCAGGCTATGCCCGGTTGGGGGCACCGTGGGGCTAAGGAAGGCTCCCTTCCTGCCAGCCCTGGCTCCGTGCTGCTCCCTGAAGCAGCCGGGAACTACAGTCAATGGGAGGTGAGGAGCTGGTGCTGGGGGCAGGGCAGTGCACAGAGCTCCCCTGATTACACCTGCCCCTAAGGGCCACAGGGGTAGACCTGGGACTTCTGGCCAGCGGTGCGGAGACGTGCTGAGGGCCGGATGAAAAGGAGCAGTGGGCCAGGTGTGGGGCCGTGAGCAATAGGTTCCCCACCCCTGCTGTAAACTTTGTATATGATGGAAACCACGTCAAGTGCAGCATCCCCTGTCGTTACAGCACGTTCGCATCACTCAGAGCTCTTAACGATCTGTGTTGGTGCAGCCCCTGTGTCACCTCTCCAGCCAATTGATATATTGTACTGTGAGAGACTCTCTCTCTCCTAGGGGCTTGATATAAAGTCCTAACCCAATTGGACTCTTGTACTGGTGTCACTGGGCTTTGGATGAGGCCCTACCCTGACCAGTACCGTATCGCTCATGCCACATAGGGCCTCTGATTTACTGCTCACGTTCCCAGCAGGAGGTGCACGTGAATTACAAAAGAACAACTGTACAAGGAAAGTAGGCTTAAACGACCTGCAAAGGACGCTGGCAGGGAGAGTAAGGAACGAGCATTCACCATGTCGATGGGGGCTTGAGAACAGCAACGTAGCCAAAGCATTTTACAACATGTACACGCCTGCTGAAGTTGTAAGCGACCTTGTGAAAGATTTAAAAAGCCCACAGGCCTGGAGCGGCCTGGCTAGGGGATTTCTCTGCTTCTTTCATGAAGGGTCAGATACCTCTAGCTGTTTGCTTGCCGCGCCGTACAAAACCTGGCGCGGTTGAAAAGAAACCGATAATTAGGTCAGTGGGGAAAGCTAACTACACGGCCTCGTGTGAGCGAGCAGGAGAGAAGGGAGACTCGAGCTCTTGCAAAGGAACATTTTCTTTCGCTTGTCAGAGCAAGAAGGGAGAACGGTTTTGCCATGTGGATTGGGGACTTCTGGAGAGCGCGCTCCAAAGAGTAATAACCGGTCTGCAGCCCACGCGAGCTGGAGTAAGACGCTCCCCAGGGCTCTTCCTTCCCTTTCTGAGTGCCATCGCCTTCTCTCCCAATTAACTCCTTCCTCTGGCTTGCACCGATGACACGGCTTCATCTTGCTCACTTGAATAGCTAGAGAGAACAGGGGAGAATGTATTAAAAGGTGCAGGCATAAGAGCAACGAGGGTAATAACCGGCATAATGACGCATGATGATGGTGAGGAGTCACTACGGTAGCATTCCTGAGGTCGGGGGTAGTCCAAGGGCAGGTGGCAGGCCAAATACGGACCGCCAGATGCTTTTGTATGGCCCCTGAAATCTATCTTTCCTTTTCTCATTATTCTCATTAGTGCCATTATTTTTATTGTCTCTGGAGTCCAGATATTGACTATACCTTGGCCAAGAAATGTGGACCTTGACAAAAAATAATAGACTGCCCGTGCTCTAGGGGCTAGATATTTCCAAACAACTCTGAAGATGGGCGCTGCTCCAAAGAGCGTGTCATCACCGGGCACACAGAGAAGCAGATGGGGGGGCTCTGATGGCAGAGACGCAGTTATGGGAGCCCAAGAGCAATTGCTGCAGCTGGTTGGCCTGGGAGAACGCATCAGGCCCCGTTTAGGATTGAGCCCAACTGGGGAAGAGCTGGGTGCTGAATTAAAGACGAATCCCAGCTGTGTGGAGCAGGGAGACTAAGAAAAGGACTTCAGGGCAGCAGGAGGGGAAGCAGTAAGACCAGGCGGACAATAGGGTTTGGGGAGCTCTCCTGAGAAGGCAGCTTTGTCCACGGGCCTGGAGAAAGTCTGGGAAGCCACAGGGATGGAGCAAGCTCTCAGGATGAGCCTTGTTACAGGGGCAGGACCCTTGGACACACCCATGGGAAAGAGAGAGACGTGGGGACAGCTGCAGCGGTGGGAGAGGCAGACGGGAGCCTGGAGGGAGAGAGCCCTGGGAGGCGATGAAGTGTGCAGGAGCTGGAAAGGACTCTGCAGAGCCCAGGGTGACAGAGTCTTTGGGGAAAGGGCCCAGAGATTGGTCAAAGTCGGAAGAAGTCCAAGGAAGCAGCAAGGAGTTTGAGGAAGCCGAGCGTGTTACAGGTCCCTGGGCTGGAACCCTCCACAGAGGTAGCATCTAAGTTCCGGTACTGGCTGCTGGGGAAGGTAGGGCAAAGCTCTCTCCCTGCCCTTAATTTGAGGACCACAGGGCCCAGAGTCGGGCTGAAGATTAGGCATAAGGTCACTGGGGGAAGGTGGCCAAGTTGGGCAGCCTCTGATGGATGCAACGCGTTTAAATGGGATGCAATGCTAGGAAAGGCTCTGCAGGCCAGTGCTGAGCCATCCCATCGCCTCCAGGGAGCTACATGGGTGGGAGTGGCTCAGGGCGGGAAGGCAGACCCGGGAGGATGCAGAGGAGGGAACGGAGTCTGCCTTGCTGTCCTGGCACTGCGAGGGGCTGACGGGGGTAAAATGCATCGCCACCGCTCGACTGCAGAGTCCCACAGGGAATGACTCTGTCGGCTCAATGGGTGCACTCTGAAAGTCCCGTTCCAGAGCCGCGTGGAACTTGGACCCACCCATAAAATGCTTCTGTGGCACTTGCACTCAGTAAGCACTACCCCTCTTGCTTCCCTGGAACGGCCTTACTCATCTGAAAGCTCTTTCTGTGTCATGGTCATTCTGCCTCCTTGTGCTGGACTCGGCCTTGTCTTCACCTCTGCTAACCCAGCCTAATCCATGTGCCGTTTCCCCAAAAGCTGGGGCATATAGCTGAGTCTTCTGCCTGTGCTGCACCAGTCCCCTTTGGTAGTCTTCCGTAAGCCTCTGAAACCACATCTTTATATATTCTCTCTCTGTCTTGTAACCAAGGCCTGTTACCTTCCCTCACACAGTTCTCAGCCGCATTCTCCCTCTGACCGGCTCTCCTTCATTACCTGTTTGCTTTTATTTTACTCCTCTTCTGGTGGCCTTACCATGTGCACTAGAGTGGATTCAAACCCTGTCTTCCTCCACCGCTAAGATCCTTCCAGTTAGCTTTAGGGCTTCAAGCCATCCTCTCTGGCTCCTGACCTTACAAATGGTGCAGGCTCGCGGTTTGCGGTTCCCAGGACAACTCTCCTCGCAAATGAGAAAAGAGTCTGGAAGTGTTCTGTGAATATTGTTTTGACTCTAACCAATTTGCTTTGACTGTGATCATTCTAGCAAACAAGTTTATTGGCAGCAAGGTTAACTGAATCAGTGCTTTTTTAACGTGAGTGTTGCAGAGTATTTGCCAGACATGAATTTTGAATGTCTAATTGCAAGGATCTGCTTCAAGAACCTGTTTTTAACACCTGCACTCCTCCAGTCAGGGCCCGGAAATACGCCATTTGATGTATGTGCCCAGTAAAAACAGCTCAGATTTCCAACATCAGCTACGCGCAATGACTGGCGTGTGAATGAGCTGCAGAACAGGTATTATTCATAGACACTATGCAGTGAATAATTCTGAATAAGTCTGGGAAAATTGAGATGTCTTTGTGAACAGTTTGTCAATGGGAAACCGTCAAGATGCATCAAAGAAATTCTTTACTATGAATCACTCACTCTGCTTTCTTCACAAGGAGCAGAGGAGACGGCGGCATGTAACATTGCTTGGGCTTCACGATTCTGCACCCTTGCCGATTGCAAAGCCCGGTTTTGAAGTTCAGGCACCGGAGATCTGACTTCACTTCCTGCCATGGACTTTGTGACTCTAGGCAATTCCTTTGGCCTATGTGCCTCACCCTGCTATTTCTGTAAAATGGGACTGAGGCTACATCTTCACTCCGTCTCCCCTTGGGCTGGTTCTGAATCTTGTAGGGGGAGGAGCATTGCACACCTGGGAACTTTCCACAGTTGCCCCAGGTAATAGCCAAACTCAAACATTTTGGGTCACAAGGCATAACTGGGAAGATGAGAACATGGCTGTTGGAGAAGTTTCGTAGCTGTTCTTTGAAGGGTTTCCAGACATGTTCCCTGGATAAATCAGGCACTGGCCACTACTGGAGGCAGTGAATAATGAATTGTGATAACGAATTGTGCTTCGTTAGCAAAGACTACGGCTGATTGCAGGTTAAGCTCAACAAGTGGAACTGTATTAAACCCTGAGCCCTGCTCTGTTCACATGGCTGCATCACTCCCCGCCTAAGTCCTTGCTTTGCTAGTGTCCCCTCACTGCCCCTCCAGGGATCATGGGCCCTCTGACTCCGCGTTGCTGGCCATAATACATCTCATGCATTTCACAGACATTTGAACAGCACCCCTGAAAACAAAGGGATGCCCAGATCCCCCGCCTGGGCCCCTGGGCTTGCTAGCACGTAGCTGTGGGCTTGCTTTTACCACAGACTCACCTGGATGCTTAGGCTCGGAGCTGGTTGGGGGTCCTCAACAGGCCACAGTGCTGGGAGTGACCTGTCCATCTCCGTCACTGATCGCTGAGTTGTGCAAACTGTCCACTGTGAAGCCTCCACCGTCCCTCTTGGGGGAATGGCCCCTGGCTGGGTCTATCTAGTGTCAATGTCTCGGTAGGCTCTCGCTGGGCTTCCTCACACAAGATGGCTGATTTAGTCTGGCGGTCCACACTGGATTGTTGGTCTTGGCCAGCTAACACAGATTAAACATGCATCTGCCTTGTGCTTAGAATTGTATGATGGGCTAGTTAACACGGGTTTATAGCAAGTTAAACTGATAACTAGTCCCTCCAATACGTATGGCGCCCTGGGAATATGCACAGAGAACTGACCAAGAGAAAGGAAAACCGGGCCACAGGAAACGTGATGCCCTGTGTCTGCGTAGGCCGTGGGGCTGGTTTACAGTGGTGTATTAGTCTGAGAGGTGCGTGGATGCTGTGTGATGGGCACAAATACAAATGCTAACACGGGTAAATGTGCAGAATTTCATTCAAATATGCCCTTAAAGGAGAAGCCATCTGTGTGGCTGTGCTTCCCTCAAACTCCTTTTCAACGGAGATTTCCTTCCAAAGGAACATCGCTCCTCTGGCGCTCATCCATTCTGAGCCTGCCCTTGTCACACCTGGCCCCTTGGCAATTTAATTTGAAACATTTTTTAAAACATGTATTTTAGGGAAAAGTTTCCCCCAGGCACTTGAGTGTTTGTGGATGCTGTTTGTGCGAGCACTGAGATGATCCTAGTGACTTTGTTCTTCCACATCCCCCTTTTGTACTGCACTAAGCCTGGGTTCCCCCTCAATGGTCCCTCTAATTTTTTTCATCTATGTGCAGAATAAATTTTATGTGCACCAAGGCATGTGCAGATGTGCATCACCCACAGGAACACATGCTGCCAGCTGTGTTTGCTCTGTTCATCAGCTGGGTGGCACCTGGCTCTCCCCTAGGTGGCCACCCAAGCACTCAGCTTACCGGGTGCCATCTAATGTACTTCAAGCTGTGGGCTAGCTCCCGGTGCTTGGTTTCAAAGTCAGTCCCAGGGGGGTGGCAACTGCCTTTCTAAAGCACCCGTCAGCATCAGGGGGCAGAGAGGCTTCCGAAAGAAAAAAGTCCGGAGGATCAGTCCTGCATACTTATCCCCATGCAACGTGAAAAGCTTGCGCCATTGACTATTGGCACTACAAGCTACAGTCACTTCTTTCTCCTCTCAAAAGAGGTGGCTGTTCACAATAAAGCCAGTTGAAATAAAAGGTCATCTTTTGAGAGAGATGAGCCGTGTGCCAACTCCACTTGCTGGGCCATAGCTAGTAGAGAGCAAAACTCAATGGGAATAAAAGCCAGAGCTCCAGTGAAACGAGAGGTGGAATTTGGAAACCTTAGGGGAGAATGAGAGTTTCTCGGCTTTTATCCTTACACCTTGGATACAAATGAAAATGTTTCAAGCTTCGTTTTTTCTTGATATGTATTCACAGCTTTATCTGTGTTGCCATGTTGTTTTATAGTGCATCATTCCGTCGCAATTTCTTTTGTGTTATTACTAAACACAAGAGAAGCCGGGAATCTCATATATATTGCAGCTTAATCGACCCTGAAGATTTAGAGCCCCACTTCCTAATATTTAACTGACTTGGGCAGTTATACTTGAAGTGAAGATGCAGGGGAAGCCTATTCATCTTTTTACAACCCTTTGGAAAAGAAGCAAACAGTGAAAGGCTCACTCTGCGCAGCTGTGTCGTCCAATAATTTACCACAGCAGCTCTCGGAAACGACAGCTGGTACGCGCTGCCAATGGATCACCCTATGGCAAGTCGGTACCCCTCATGGCACCTAAGGAAGGCCGCATTTGTTTAAAGCGCCTCCGTGATTGACACCTGACTGGCTGTGTAGCGTAAGCGAGCGTGATAGAGGGATGTAGCTCCAGGTTATGAGGTGGCCCAAAGCCAAGCGGGCATGGTGTCCTAGACGCCCGATTCCGACTCATCTCTCCTGTTCACGCCGAGATGTTTCTGTGTCTGCTCCCCTGGGTGGGACACAGGGGAGTGCAAATATGGTGCCTTAGTCTATTACCACCCCCTAGTGGCACGTTGGGGAGCTACACCACCTGGGACTGTCCCTCTTAGGTGGACACACCCAGGTCTGCATTTGTTGAGTCCTTGTTCTGAGCAGACCCCTGCTGGCCAGGTCCTTGCTAATCTCTGTCCTGTTTGCAGTGGGGTGGAGGGGGAGTCAGAAGTTCTGTAGTTCTAGTCGGGGGCTGAGTAGCCAAAGGCCTCCTGGGCTCAGGACCACTTTCTTTTGGGACCAGAGTCGCTAGGCGAAGATGCTCCTTGCGTCTCCATTAGAACATGCGTCCACGCCACATGCTTAAGGAAAATGCCACCAGACTCCTGAGGAAATTGTGAGAGTCAGCAACACTGCCGCTGTTGTAAGCACCAAACACATTACAGTGCACTCCTTTGAAAGAACCCCTTCACGCGTCTAACTGCATTTTGTCCCAGGCCCGGGGGAGACGGCGTGTACATACAATTCACCCTTATCTTCCCTAAACATTATTTCACTCCCCATAAGCAGCACAACTTTCTCCTTGCATCGTCCCCTCTGCTTATTTTGTAGGCATGCTCCACAAAACATGCGGGAATATGGTAGAGTCGGGTCCCGGGGCTCAAACCCTGCCCTCTCTCAGATCTGTGGCTTCTGACTGACTGTGCCAACCCAACACTTGGAGTGCTGCTTCTTCGCATTTCTCCACCTTCGTGTGGCAGAGGCATAATTTGGCCCGCACTTTCCTTCCGCCTTCCGCCACAGTCGCATTTCTGTGTCACTCCACTAAAGCACGCTCCCATGTGGCATGCTTCGGCAGCTCCTGGTTTAATAGGAGAGGTTGCACAGACTGTCTGTTTCCAGGCACACCTGAAAATCCCTGCAAGGGCCGAAGAGCAGTCGGCTTTGCGCGTGGCTCTGGAAACGGGGAGGGGTGTACCTATTTCCAGGTAGCTTAGGCATGCACCTGGCCCCCATTCCTGCAATATCTGCAAGTGTCATGCTGAGATGTAGTAGCAGGAGTTTTCCTATAAAGGCCACAGGAGCTAATTGTTCCACTCTACTTGGTACTGGCTAGGGTGTCGCATTTTAAGAAAGAGGCAGTCAAGTTGGACAGAATCCAGAGGAGAGCCTGAGAAATAAGAAGAGGTTTGGAACTGAAAGAACTGAACAGTTTTAGTCTCCAAATGAAGGCTGGGGGGGTGGTATTTAACCGCTTTTAAATATGTGACAGTCTGTTATAAAAAGGACAATAGTCAATGGTTTCCAATGTCCGCTGAGGGTAGGATGGGAGAAAGTTTTTAGCCATGAAGATGGTGAACTCTGAAATCGAGAACCTAGGGAGGATGTGGAATCCCCGTCACTGGAAGGTTTTAAGAACAGGTTAAACAAACACCTGGTTTAGGAACCGTTGACATTCCTAGAACTGGACATAATACTCCAGTTGAGGCCTAATCAGCATGGAGGAATTGCGTTTAGCTTGCAACACTCCGGCTAATATAGCCCAGCATGGTGATCGCTTTTTTTGCAACAGTGTTACACTGTTGACTTCTGTTTAGCTTGTGATTTGCTATATCCGCTAGGTCCCTTTCCACAGCACCCAATCCTCCTTCTGCAAGGAGAGATGGACTAGCTAATGTTTGGGGTCCCTTCCTGCCCTATATCTCTGAGGTTCTGTGTCCCTCAGGCACCACCCAAATACAAATAAGATCTACAAGTACATGTTGTTCTGCATCTGTTCTGTTGTTCTGGGGCTTATTCCTTGTCATTATGGAGCAGCTCTGTCCCATTCAAAGACATTTTCATGTGTATTTTCCATTCCCCTTGTTAGAAGCTCTACTTAACAAAGCCATTTAAGACTGGGGGGTAAAATGAGCTAATGCGACTGGATTCTGGTTCCGCCTTTGGAACAGCTGCCATTACTGAGCTTGGTTACAAATGGCAGTCACCTCTCTCTTCTGTGGTGAAGAAAGGCAATCAGTTCTGGGAGCGGCGAAAGGCCGGCCCTGGCCTGCACCCCGGCGCAAAGGGCCCATGACAAACATAGCAGACTTTGCTAGGGCTGCTCTGAGATGCATTTCATATTTCCTGGTTATCTGGGGATATCTGGCTCTGAGGATTAGCCCAAGAGAAATTGATGCTTATGTGGATTCTCAGAGTGCTCACGATCTCAAAGCTTTCCCCTTGGGAAGACTGGCGGGATCAGCTGAAACATTGGGTCTTGATCCAAACCCCACTGAAGTCATCAGAAAGATGTTAACTTCAGTGGACATTGGATCAGGGCTGCAGAAAGTAGGGAGGATAGCAGGTCGTCTGGGCATGGCAGAGATTCCATGGTGGGTACAAAGGAATCCAAGGACATCTCCCTTTAAAATGGGTCAGTTATCAAGAGACCTGGAAGCATGGTAGAATAGCTGGGGCAGTGAGAGTTTTGGGAGGTTTTCAGTGTTTGATCCAAAGTGTTTGATCCTCCCTTATGATGTGGATAGGCATGCTTCTGAGGCCTGACCTCTGCTAGTGACTGCTATAGACCAGGACATAGGTGGTCAGCCCTAGTGGTCAGATTAGGAGTCAGGAACCAGAGGTTGGAGACAGAGTCTGGAGTCAAGGTAAGGATTGGCCTGGAGTCAGTAGAGCATAGAGGCAAGGATCTGGAACAAGCCAGGAGGGTGGGAACGAGACCATGCACGGGAGTCAGGCGAGAAGGCAAGGTCCAAAGTAACAGCCAAATAATGGATGCACATAGTCAGAAAATTCCTGCACCGCCCCCTGGCTAACATAGCGAGCATCAGCCAGCTGGAGAGACTGAACAGCTCCTCTTCCATTCGTGGGTGGTACTCTGGTGAGTTAGGTCCATCAGCCCACTCTTCCCACTTGTACCTGCAAGCTGCTGGGTCGTGACTGAACAGACAGCTGCCTTGAGACCCATCGCCCTGGGTTTGAGACTCACTGGCTCTCTCAGTGACCCAGTATATATCCCAAACCTTGCTAACTGCCTGGTGATGATGGGGCATTTGTCTACTGAACCAGGCAGATCTTCTACAGATGACAGTATACAGATTAGATCAATAGATATAATGCTACATCGCTACAAATATATTTTTCCAATTGATGTTTCTTGGAGTGTTTTAAATAAGAGAGTGTGATCCTTGCTTTGAAACTGAAGGGAGGTTGGGTAAGGAAAGAGCTCTAGGAAGGGGCAATAAATGTGTTTATATACCGTAGAATTTTGCATATACCGAAGCAATTCATTGTCGAGTGCAGATGTGCTTCAGCCGACAGACAGTAGGTTGTATTCATCACAGCTGAGATAAGGTGAGGATACTCCTTAAAATCTATTGGTGCAATTTCAACATTAGTTATTTCAATATTCTGACATTTCAATCAACCATAAGAACTCTCTAAGAAATGAGAACCCCCTCCAGGCACCCTGGCCTCCAATAATTTTGTATATAATATTTCATATAAGGAACATTGTATGTGTTAAAAATGGCACTTTCTTCTGAGCGCCCGTATACTCTTACTCTGTTACGTTTTTATGGAAGGTAGTTGAAAACTTATTGTTACCAAGAATATAAAAGTTGATGGCTGTTTGTGTTCGGAGCAACATTTGGACTCATGCCAAACCTATCTTCAATTTCTATAAAAGCAGTGAAAATTACTACCATTACAATTGCCTGATTGTAGTCCATTATAATGAAATTAACATAAAACATCTTGAGAAGCATTTCCAAGTGGTGCATTTTTACACAGTAATCTGATTGGAAGCTATCACTAACGGAGGCAAAACTGCATTACGATTAACATGACACCATGCATTAATGCAAAGATAAACACTTGCCTGGCCAGAATGAGAATGGTTAACTAAATTGCATTTGTCTCGGCACATTCTCGTGTCACCGAGGGAAGCCAAGAAATGGCAGTAGCTGAACTAGCAATGTAATGGAACACGTTGTCCATTGACGGAATAAATCACTTATCACAGATCAAAATGGCATTTAGGAGAGAAGAAAATGTATTCCCAAATATCATAGAAATATGTATGTTAAAATGTCAGTTCTTGCTTCAGAAGTATTTTAAGGAGCAAACTTTTCATCTTTGGAGTTTTGTTTAGCTGGTCTTGGATTCCACAGGCTAATGGAATATAGAATCATTTTCCTTTCTCTTAGATCATCGCACACTGGTTCTAGGGCTACACAAGCAATCCAATAAACAAACCTCAGCTCAGCATTGCAAGTATTCACATGAGAACATGCAAGAAACCAGCCCAATGTTGCAACCAAAATACATGTAAGAACATGCTGTAAACGTGTCCCAACACAGCACAAAGTGAGTATAGCAGAAGAATTATACCAGTGGCAAAACTTCAAAAGATTTGAGGCTCAGTTTGGCTAAGAAGCCAAAGCCAAACTTTCAGAAATATGGGTAAGAGACTGAAATTCCCAAGTCTCGTTTTGAAAAGGGAGGAACGCTAGCTACAGAAAGGCACTTAAGCATTGTAACACCTAATGCCTAGCTGGAATTGTCAGCTCCCTGTGTGTTGTATGGGAAATCTGGGGGCTGAATAAAGGATTCTTAGCATCTAGCAAGCTGAGCAGGGAGCCACATATGCTAGCCAGGAGTGAAAGGCAGACCACAGGGCCAAAACTTAGCTCCATATCCTCAAAGGTATTGAGCCTCATAACTTCCACGGATCTGAGCCTTGTGTTGGAAAGGAATTTGCATTGGCCAGGTACTCAGAATGAGGGGAATTCATGATTCCAGTCTTGTGACTTACGTCGAAGTGGACTTGATACGGTCTGTGAATTTCCAGTGACGGGGGCTGGATACTGCAGAGGAACACTCTTCGAGGGGGTCGGGAATCGGGCCACCAAGAGGTACCTGAAAGGCAAAAGAAGGGCTGGCAGAGTCCTAAGCAGATTGTTTTGCTGGCTAAGAGACTGAGCAGGGGTGGGGGGCTGCAGGGAGTTTAGCTCCAACGTATCACTCTTTTGTTCAGGCAGAGGGCATGTTAACCAGGTCACACAGTTCTGGATGCCCTGTGAAAGACTCTCACCTGTAGAGTGGGCTTGTGTGTGAGAGAGAGAGTGCATTTGGAGATCACAAGGGGGCAGGGTGTCATTACAATCAGTGAGCATGCTCAGAAGTGATTTTTTTCCTGCACCTGTAGCACCGACTGAGCTCAACCGTCCTGGAACCATCGTGCGTGGAATGTAAAGGAGAGCAGGATATTTTTGGGTGAAGTGGGAAAATACATTTTATTCACACCTTCCCAAACTGATCTGGCTGGAAGTGGCCAGTGAATGGGACACTTCGAAAGGGCAGATGTTTCACCACTTTGGGAACTGACGGAACCTGAGGGGAATAACTACGATGTTCTTTCAGCCCAATGATAGTGGGCTAATACTCCTCTGTTGTCTATTCCATTGGCATTTCAGCTCCAAGGATGTCAGTATTGTCCTTTAACCAGAAGACAGAATATACAATATGGGCCTGAGTCTGTATTGGCCCTCATCTTACATCTGGTTAATTCCACTGACTTCTAATTATTCCTGATTTGCATTAGCGTAAGTGAGGTCAGAAGCAGAGTTGAATAGCACTCCAAATCCAAATATTTTGTCACCAAAGCACTCTTCCTCAGAGCAGGTCACATCAAGGTTAAATCAAGGGGCATGCAATGAAATGGAAAGGTGACACATTCAGACTCAATAAAAGGAAATTGTTTTTCACCCAATGTACTTAGCCCGGGGAACTCATTGCTATTCAGTCCCACCAGGGCCTAAAATGTAGTTGGGTTAAAAAAGGAAGTAGACGTTTAGAGAGGAAATGAAAAGATGCAGAATTTTAACAATGGAGACTTAAAAAAAAGGCTTGGAAAGGTTCTGAACCTCCTTGCTTCAGGGCATCAGTCGGTGCTAATTATTGGAGGTCAGGAGGAAATTCCCCTTGGAACCAGTCATGCCACATCTGCCCTTTGCAAGGTTCCTTGCACTTTTCTCTGGCACACCTAGAACTGGATATTGTTGGAGAGTGGCTCTGGGCCTTATGGGTTTGCTCCACTCTAGGAGTTCCTGTGTAAGCTGCATGCTCAGCCATTGCTTTTTCCCCTTAAAAGTGATTCTGTTCACCCCTGAACAGCTCTGCTCAGACTGTACTTCAGATTTCTTGTGCAAAAGACACTTGCAAATCCATACTTCCATTGGCATTTCAGAGTCCAGCCTGCCTTTACCCCTCAGAGCTGATTACTTCGGTCTCCTGACTTGATTTCCTTCTTTCAGCTGCACAGTACAACTCCTCAGACAAGTACCCTCTAAAGATGAGAGGGTCAAAAGCTTCCTTCAGTGTTGGTCACAGAGCAAACATGTTCTACAAGGAGTGACCGTGCTATGCAAAACATGCTCCTGTTGACACCAGGTTGGCGGGGTGGGAGCTCACTCAATGGATTTTCTATAGCAGACCGGGACAGACCAGTGAACAGGAAGTTGGAGTCCATGCTCTGAAATATTGTGGAGCAATATGTGCCGTTTTACTGCGCGCCAAGAGCTATTGCTTGTTAAAAGACACTCAGTGAAGCAGAGCGCCCAGAGAGCCAGCTCCGCACACGGCGACAGATTTTAACTTCAGCACTCTGGTGATTTAATGCAAACATGTTCTCCATTTCTGGCTGTCATTGATTCTTGTGGGAACAGGCTGGTATAATAGACACAGAATGCAAAATCACATGCCTCGCCGTGCTGGCGGGGACGGTAACACATCGTCAGTGTATCAAGGAAATGATTCAACAGGCGGGAGTGTGGACAGGTTGTTTACATTCCAGGCAGCTGAAAGTGGAGGCCTGGAGAGCGCTGTTAATTCACAAGAAAGAGGAGCTGCGCAATGGACATATTTGCCTCAACTAGCAAAATGCAGGTTTGCAGCACAACTGGGGGGAAATGAGATTATGAGAAGAAATGCAATTTTCATTTAAAGTAAAATCTGTATCGCGTCTCCGACTGCTCGGTGCACTGCGTTGCGTGTTGGTTTGAATTACCGGCTGGTTAATTTACCGTTGTCTGGGTTGTGTGGGCTTTGCTATGCCGACGGGCGGCTCTTTCTTCCAAGGCGAAGGGATGGATTTCCAAAGCAGTGCAGTGCCCAGCACTTTCCCTGTGGGCACTGAGCCTGGGGAGAAGATTTTAAGAGGTCCTAGGCACTCTGTGGGAGCTGCTGGCTGCGGAGATGTGCTGCTATTTTAATGAGATGAAATGCACTGAATATCTTCATTCAAATACAGCATCGGACTGACCCCCCCAACACACACGCACTGCCTGCAGAGCATTTCCTTCCTTGGCCTCAGTAAAGGATTTGCTCTCACGGCTTTCTTCCCCCCACAAAGCTTTCCTTCTCAGCTACTTTCCATGGCCAAATAAAGCTGAGCGGGAGTTCCTCCCGAGAGCCTCGGTTCCACGTCTTGCTCATGCACAGGGATTTCTTTGCTCAAAGAAGATGATGCAAATCGGTCTTCAGGATGATCCCAGCCCTCCCCCACCCTTGCAGCCTGAGACCAGTGCAAGGAACGGGGGCGGCGTCTCTTGCGTGCCAGGCAGGACGTCGATTCATCTGGCCACACCACCCTTGCTTCCTTGTGTTTCCTACAGAGCAGTCTATTTGGGGACAGGAGGCTTGATCCTGTGAGGCGCTGAGCACTCTGGGCCCACGCCGGGAAAGCACTGAACCTCCTGCTTCACTGGAAGCATGTGATTGGTCCCAGTGTGGTCCCAGGGACCACTGGTGCTTAAAGGGAAGCCCATGTAGAAGTGCTTTCCTGGATTGAGGCCAAGGAGGTGAAGCTACTTGTCCAAGGTGACACGGTGGGTGGATGGTGCAACCAAGCTGGGAGCCAGACGCAACCTGATTGTCAGGATACATGGTGTGCTCTAAGATGCCTCCTCAGCCAATGGATCGCACGTCAGTGCTGTCAGGTGACTGCACCAAAGGCTTGCCATGGCCACCATCAGGGAGGAAAAGGGGAAGCCGGCAGACTGGGAGCTCTCCCAGTATCTTTGCCAAGCCGGCACGGATACACGGTGCTTGTACGTTTCTCCTCAGAGGGACACATTGAGGAGAAGTTTTCAAACCCTGCAAATGTGAATCCATCTTCAGGGAGCTCTCCAAGGAAATGCTGGTTTTGGAGTTACTTGCTGGTGGGAGGATTGGATCGGGAAGATATTTTACTGGAGCGCTATTAGGAGTTTCGAGCAATCCTCTAGGACAAGGTAGTGGTATGTAAGAAAGAGGCTTTGGAGAGCTGGACAATGAACATGAGCTTAGCATTATTCACTCGTAAAGCCACCAGGAGGGGAAGAGCTGACAGGAGCTTTATGGCAGATCAGTTGAGGTTTGAGTCTCTGTCTGTCTCATCCATCTTTTTTTTTTTTTTTTTTTTAAGTACATGACAAGTACTTGCCACAAACCACCCCTGAACCTTTCCCAAATCTGCACCCTGTTTAGAACTAGCACAGGATTATTAACTGGTACTTTGGTAGCGATCTTGCAGGCCCCATCATGGACCAGGTCACTTTTGTGCTGGATGCTGTACAGTCCTTGCCCCAAAGAGTTTCCAATCTAGGTAAGAAACACGAGACAACAGGTGCAAACAGAGCGATGTCTGGAGGAGCACAAGAAAGCCTGTAACTGTGTGTCCAGAGAGGGTAAAATGTTCTCCCACTGGATTTTGTATGTTACCGCTCGCGATGACTGATTTGTGTCCATTTATTGCGTGGAGACAGTCCGGAGTGTCCAATATACAAGGCAGAGGTGCATTGCTGGCACATACCACAGTAGTAGGTGCGCAGGTGATGGAATGGCTGACATGGTTGGGCCCTATGATGGAAAACAGAACCTTTGTAGTAGGCTGGTCCACATCACAGGAGCGCACCGTCTTCATACCATGTGTCTTGCTGCTTTCGCTGGTGCCCACATACTGCGCTCTTCCTTTCTCCTTGCTTGCTTCTTAGCTGTCCCTCCCTCCTCTCTATGCTGTGCGGCTCTTGGAACAGTTCCGATGGCAAATCACGTACAACTGCAGTTTCCATAGACACCGGCTCTGCGCAGTGTCCCTAGTAAACAGCTAGCGGGGTTGTCTGATTTAAAGGGGAAGTAGCACCATTCTGAACACCAGGCAATTCATTGACTACTTAACTGACCAATGTCACCAAAGTTATTAGAAACGAATTAGTAAAAGTCAGGTGTAATAATTGGAATAATCACTAGTCGTCAGAGCAGGCTAGCTATTTCCACCTTATTAGCGCACATACTCATATGCCAAGGTGTGTATTAGCCCTGTTCAGGTTTTGAAAATAACTCATACGAAGCAATCAAGTAGCACATTATTTTTAACAGTGAAACATGAGTACATGCTGACAATATTCATTACCTACAGAGTTCTTCTTTCTTCACAGTATCTCAGTATTCAGTTCTGTTAAAAATAACCAACGACCCCATGCAATTATACTACCAAGCGACTTTTCAAATATCCTTATTCCACAAAAACAAATGGCGAGTATTTCTTCCCTTTGTCTTACATGTCAGGAATACATTTGGAACCCAGAAATCAGTTCAACATATTTTTGGGACTTCAACAATGCAGCGCACACATCTCAGGAAGCTATTTAAACCCATGCTTAGCTTTAAGACTTCACTTAAGTTGTTTTGATGTTAAATGGGACGTAAGCACTTTCTGCTAAAACTGGATATGTGGTTCTGTGCTATCAAGAACTGGGACTTCAATAGGCAGTATATGTGCGTTCTTACTAGGTGGGTTCCATCTGCTTTACCCAGAACAGAGCAGAGCTCAGACAAGAAATAAGGCTGTAGCAATCAGAGACACTGAGCTATTGAAGGAGCTGTCAATAACAAGTAGTGGTGTGATTAAAAACTACCACCAGGGTTTTGAAACAAACCGGGTACCTACAATTTGACTCCCCGTCCCTAGTGGAGCACTTAAATGACTGATTCGGAATGTTATTGAGAACCCAACGACTCCTGTGAAGCTTGGATTCATGAGCTTAACATTTCTGACAGTCTTGGCCTATCCCACTACTTGGCTGCTAGAGCGAGCGCCACACTCGCTGTGGGCCACGGCGTCCCAGCTTCCCTGCCCCACTCCCTAGGTTCTGTTCCCAGGGGTGCTGGTGGGCATTTGGCTAATGGTTGAAGCATCCCTTTAGCTTCTGCCCATTTTATGCATGACCAAAACAAGCTACGTCAAATGTGCAAATAGCGGTAGGCTGTCCAAATGGCATTTTGGCCAAATAAATTATCCCTGCAGAATACTTTGTGCAGCTGTGCTTTTTGATAGAAAGCCTGGTGTTAAACCTTTACGCTATGTCTACACTGGCGGGTTGTTGCGCCAGAAGTATGCAAATGAGGCTAAGCGTGGAATATGGCCGAGCCTCATTTGCATACCTAATGAGCCATCATTTTTACAGAAGAGGCTCTTGCGCTCGAAGGAGCTGTCTACACTGCCCCTTCTTGTGCAAGAAAAACCCTCTTGCACAATGCCGCTACGCTGATTATTTTCAGGAATAACAGCATTGCACAAGAGGGTTTTTCTTGCGCAAGAAGGGGCAGTGTAGATAGCTCCTTCTAGCGCAAGAGCCTCTTCCGCAAAAATGGTGGCTCATTAGGTATGCAAATGAGGCTCAGCGATATTCCACATTTAGCCTCATTTGCATACTTCTGGCGCAACAACCCGCCAGCGTAGACATAGCCTTTGTGACCTCTGACAGGACCCTCTCCTGCCCAAATTAACTCGTTATTGCAAAACTGGTTCCCCAGGTTCACACCAAGGGGACACATCCTGAGGAGAGCATAGTGAAAACCATAATATTCTATTGCCTAATGGACAATCAGTACTTTTTTTTTAAAAAAAAAATAGAGCTTGTCAAATCACATTGATATTGGGTTGCTCATGAAATTACAAGTTTAGGTGAGAAAGGTAACTCTGTTGACACGACAGACTCGGACTTCGGTAAGGCCTTTGGTTTAGTTCCTTGTAACATTCTGATAAAAAATGAACACCATACAGAAGTAATCCCTTTGCCAGGTGGGACTGACACCAATTAGAGCTGTAGTGGGAGGGTCATCTCTTAAAACTAACCACCTTGCACTCAAGACCCTACCCCACCCATGATTAGTGTTGGAGCAGCTGCCATATGAGGAGAGATTAATAAAACTGGGACTTTTCAGCTTAGAAAAGAGGAGACAAAGGGATATGATAGGGTATAAAATTATGATTGATGTGGAAGAAGTAAATAAGGAAAAGTTATTTACTTGCTCCCATAACACAAGAACTAGAGGTCACTAAATGAAATTAATAGGAAGCTTAATGGCTTCTCAATGGCTTAAATGACTGCTTCTTGGAGCAGCTGGTGCAGGAACCCACAAGGGGAGAGGCTATTCTCGATTTAGTCCTGAGTGGAGCGCAGGATCAGGTCCAGGAAATAACCGTTACAGGACCGCTTGGGAATAGTGACCATAATATAATAACATTCAACATTCCTGTGGTGGGAAGAACACCTCAGCAGACCAGCACCCTGGCATTTAATTTCAAAAAGGGGAATTACACAAAAATGAGGAGGTTAGTCAAACAGAAATTAAAAGGCACAGTGACTAGAGCCAAATCCCTGCAAGCTGCATGGAAACTTTTTAAAGACACCATAATAGAGGCCCAACTTAAATGTATACCCCAAATTAAAAAACATAGCAAGAGACCTAAAAAAGAGTCACCGTGGCTTAACCACCATGTAAAAGAAGCAGTGAGGGACAAAAAGGTATCTTTTAAGAAGTGGAAGTCAATCCTAGTGAGATAAATAGAAAGGAACATAAACACTGTCAAATCAAGTGTAAAAATGTAATAAGAAAAGCAAAAAGATTTTGAGGAACAGCTAGCCAAAAACTCAAAAGAAATAACAAAATGTTTTTAAGTACATTAGAAGCAGGAAGCCTGCTAAAAAACCTGTGGGTCCCCTAGACGATCGAACTATAAAAGGCGCAATCAAGGACGATAAAGCCATTGCGGAGAAACTAAATGATTTCTTTGCTTCAGTCTTCACGGCTGAGGACGTTGGGGAGATTCCCAAATCTGCACCGTCCTTTGTGGGTGATGAATCTGAGGAACTGTCCCGGATTGAAGTGTCATTAGAGGAGGTTTTGGAACAAATAGAAAAACTTAATGTTAACAAATCTCCAGGACCGGATGGCATTCATCCAAGGGTTCTAAAAGAACTCAAATGGGAAATTGCTGAACTATTATCTGTGGTTTGTAACCTATCCCTTAAATCGGCTTCCGTACCTAATGACTGGAAGGTAGCCAACGTGACACCAATATTTAAAAAGGGCTCTAGAGGCGATCCGGCAATTACAGACCGGTAAGTCTAACTTCGGTACCGGGCAAATTAGTCGAAACAATAGTAAAGAATAAAATTGTGAAGCATGTAGAAGAACATAATTTGTTGGACAAAAGTCAACATGGGTTCTGTAAAGGGAAATCCTGTCTTACTAATCTATTAGAGTTCTTTGAAGGGTTAACAAACATGCGGACAAGGGGATCCAGTAGATATAGTATACTTAGATTTCCAGAAAGCCTTTGACAAGGTCCTCACCAAAGGCTCTTGTGTAAATTACATGGCCATGGGATAAGAAGGAAGGTCCTTTCTTGGATTGAGAACTGGTTAAAAGACAGGAAACAAAGGGTAGGAATAAATGGTAAATTTTCAGAATGGAGAGGGGTAACTAGTGGTGTCCCCCAAGGGTCAGTCCTAGGACCAATCCTGTTCAACTTATTCATAAATGATCTGGAGAAAGGGGTAAGCAGTGAGGTGGTAAAGTTTGCAGATGATACCAAACTGTTTAGGATAGTCAAGACAGAAGCAGACTGTAAGGGACTCCAAGAAGATCTCACCAAACTGAGTGATTGGGCAACAAAATGGAAAATTAAATTTAATGTGGATAAGTGTAAAGTAATGCACATCGGGAAAAATAACCCCAACTATACGTACAGTATGATGGGGGCTAATTTGGCTACGACAAATCAGGAAAGAGATCTTGGAGTTATCGTGGACAGTTCTCTGAAAACTTCCACACAGTGTGCAGCGGCGGTCAAAAAGGCAAATAGGATGCTAGGTATTATTAAGAAAGGGATAGAAAATAAGACCCAGAATATCTTACTGCCCTGTATAAAACTATGGTACGCCCACATCTTGAATACTGTGTACAGATGTGGTCTCCTCACCTCAAAAAAGATATTTTGGCCTTGGAAAGGGTTCAGAAAAGGGCAACTAAAATGATTAGGGGTTTGGAACGGGTCCCGTATGAGGAGAGGTTAAAGCGACTGGGACTTTTCAGTTTAGAAAAGAGGAGACTGAGGGGATATGATAGAGGTGTGTATAAAATCATGAGTGGTGTGGAGAGGGCCGTTAAAGAAAAGTTATTTATTAGTTCCCTAAATAGAAGAACTAGAGGACACCAAATGAAATTAATGGGTAGCAGGTTTAAAACTAATAAAAGAAAGTTCTTCTTCACACAGCGTGTAGTCAGCATGTGGAACTCCTTGCCAGAGGAGTCTGTGAAGGCTAGGACTATAACAGAGTTTAAAGAGAAGCTAGATAATTTCATGGAGGTTAGGTCCATAAAAGGCTATTAGCCAGGGGATAAAATGGTGTCCTTGGCCTCTGTTTGACAGAGGCTGGAGAGGGATGGCAGGAGACAAATCGCTTGATTATTGTCTTTGGTCCACCCCCTCTGGGGCACCTGGTGCTGGCCACTGTCGGCAGACAGGATACTGGGCTAGATGGACCTTTGGTCTGACCCGGTACGGCCGTTCTTATGTTCTTATGAAGCAGGTTTAAAATAAACAAAAATAAGTATTTCTTCAGATAACACACGGTCAACCTGTGGAACTCCTTGCCAAAGGATGTTGTGAGGACCAGGACATTAACAGGGTTAAAAAAAGAGCTAGACACATTCATGGAGGATAGAACCATCAATGGCTATTAGCCAGTATGGGCAGGGTTGGTGTTCGTGGCCTCTGTTTGTCAGGATCTGGGAGTGGGTGCCCTTAATAGGCAATAATTCCCCACTTGTGAACACCCAGTCCATGTGTGAAATAAAGTAAATATTTTAGGGGGAAACAAAGCAACACTATATCAAAATGCATAATAAATATCCCCCCCCCCACACACACACACAAACACCCCCCTCAACTGCCAAACTACTGGCTTTAACTTTGTTTAGTGGCCATTTAAGATGGGCCTGACCAAAGGTCATTCAGCTCAGCCCTTTGGGCCTTCAACAGTGCGCGCCCTCCGTTGAAGAGCTGTCTTTGTGTCCCACCAAAGAAGCTTCACAATGGAGCAGGATGCTCAGTGGAGGCGAGCTAGTGGCACAGAGGACTCTTGAGCACTTCGTCCCATCGTACATACTGCTCAGGGCTGTTCCTCTGCTTGTGCTTGTGTCGGTCATTTAAGACTCTCTTATAAACTGGAAGCAGAACCCTAATATGAAGTACAGTGCTTGACTGTTGGATCTCCGGTTGAGTGGGCAGACCTGGGAATTAGGAAACGTAGTCTTTTCACTGGTACGTGGAGTGACTTTCTTATGGAGTCGGGAAGAGACAGAAGCACATGGACTTCACAATGCTATTTATACAGTAATTTCTCCAGATTGATCAGCACGTGGAGGTAGCACGAGCTACTTCCTACTTGCATATGTCACCTGATATGTTTGTGGCAGGCAGTGCTACTATGAGCAGGTCTACACACACAACCCTGCATCTCTATCTTAAGCTGTCACACGGCAGTGCTAGGACTCACCCTGAAGGAACCGATGTGACCTCTGTATAGCACTTAAGTTCAGTGTAATGCTTTTGAGTGCAATGCAATTCCTCTTGATTTTCACCGGTGTCACCGACAGGTCCCACTCTGACACCAGTGTCCCAGCTGAGCGCTCAAGTCCAGCTCAAGAATTCAGCAGTTGCCCTCCCCTGTGTCACTCCCAGCGTGCTGAAAGATCTGAGGAAAGCATTAGCACGGACTAAATTTACCTCCCCAGCTGGCTTGTATCTAGAATCAAAGTTTTTAGCAAACCCTTCTCCATAAAAGAGGGATGGTTCCATGCACCATTCTACCCGTGGTGGGAAGCATTCGGAGATTATCAGGGCATTGGAAAAGGTGGGTTTGCGAGATCATTTTCTCTCTTTCGGCCTACTTTGTGTTTTGCTCTGTGTGCAAACGACAGTGTGCATTATCAGCTTGGGATGCAACACGTCGGCTGCTAGCTCTGATTGCCTCTTCCAAAATAAAATCGTAAATCTCTTCAGGAAAAATGCTCCAGCAAGTTGGCGACTCATCTGTTTAGGAAAATTAAAAATTAGAATGTGAAATTTTAACTTTGGCAGCTCTCGAGTCAGGCTTACAGGACAGGGAACCCACTATCACAGCACAAAATGTGGATGGGAAAACAATTAAATTTTCTCTCATGCTTCTCTGTGATACTGCTGTGAGCTACCAGCCCATTCTCGCTGCATTGTGGCTTTTGTTCTGGGACGTGCATTGTGCAGTACGTAGGTTTGATCTACAGTGCTGCACATGGTGGGACCCAGAGATGGCCGAGTTTTAAAACAGCTGACTCACTTGGTGGCTGTTAGATTCCAGGGGTAGGTGAATTGGTCCCGAAAAAAATAAGAGTTGGCCTCAACTTGTGTTGTTTCTCACAAACGATCTTCATGTTGGGTTACAGCCTCAAGTGAGGTGAACTGGGCTAGCTTCAGCAAAGGCAATAGACCTAACCGGCTCGATACCAGCCGTCCCTATTGTCTGCCACCCAACCCCTTTGCTAACAACGTCAGGAAATTAAAATACGGCAACCAAGCTGCATGTGGGACTCTTACTCCTGTGAGTGGGCCATCAGCAGAGGTTTCATGTTTGTGCTTGGCTAAGAGGAGCACCCTCAAACACAGTGACATAAGGGGCACTATGCACCTGATCCAAAGCATACGGTAACCCCCTGGAAGGACAGTCATTGAAGTCAATGGCTAAACTCTCCCCATTGCTAATGGGAATAAGATCAAACCCTACAGAACCTACTTCCTGTCCCAGAATGATACCTGCCCACACACAGCATACGCGCGTTCAGGGGACTGCCAGTTCTTGAGTGATCGGTCACATGCACCAATTTGCACTGACAGCTGAGGGCCAGACAAATTGCCATGATGGGAGTGATATTATAGGCTAATCTGCCAGCTTCGTTGTGGCAGCAACTGATTAGGAGCTCTCCGAGGCCGGACAGTCCTCAGGCCTGCCAGTGGGGTGGGACAAAGGGAGCAGTTTCTCTGGGCCCCTTGAATTACCCCTGGAGCGCTGACCTGCATGGCTCTCAGGGCTGGGGCTGGGGTGCATTGCAGACTGGGCAGTGCTAAGGGTTGTCTGCCCTCGGCCCAACCCCTTTGCCCTCAGCCCCGCCCCTTCTGCCCTTGGCCCCACCCCTTTTCTCCTCAGCCCTGCTCATTCTGGGGCATGGAGTTGCCCTCTCCCTCCTCCCCCCCCATGGGGCCTGCGGTGGTTGTCCGCCTCGCTGACAGTCCTCCCTCATCCATTTGACAGGTCATCAGTGTCTTGCCTTTTGTTCACTGACACTCCTGGAAGGCCTTGGCTGGACTGGATCCGGATGGAGGACAGAGTCTCCCGTGACTGGGCATGTGCAGTAGACTGCCCAGATGTTACAGACCAGAGGCTGAGTGCAAAGGCCCTGTCCTCTTGCAGGGGAACACAGTGAGAGCCTTAGTAGAGCCAGTTGAAAGCTTTGAGTTACTTTTAACTTTTTTTTTTTAAGTAAACGCCCCCCCCAAAACTCTTGCTTTTGCAGGAAAAAAACCCAGCTGTCATTGCTAAAAGTCTTCATTGTTCCATGCAAAGCTTTTATTAACATTGAAATAGCTATTGACATATTTCATAACTGTTTTATAACATACTTCAGGTTTGACTTAATTTGCGATCGTGTGGAAATTGGAGACCCCGCCATAGTAGGCTTCTGCTGCAGTTTTGATTTTTAATAGCTTACTTGCACAGTTCTCAATTGTGCATACATTTGTAGGTTTGCGACATGCCATTTTTCCCCCATTAGTACAGCAGACCTCCCTTTATCCGAGCTGATAATGGCTGGAGTTCCCACTGTTAACTCCTCCATTAATATAGTTTCAGCAAAATGCCTGGTTGTTCCCCCTGAAAAAATAACACTTGAATGTTTATATTGTTCCAGCAAATTTTTCTTAAATATGATTTCTTTGGCTTTTCCAAATTACTGCAATTAATAAAGGTCTATTGTTACCTTTCCTTGAGTCTCTCTATCTTATCTACAACTCAGCTACAATTATTTGACAATCATCCTGCAATTCAGCTAGGGCCTTAAACAAAGTCAATAAAGTCCAGACATTTCTTTGAAATAAAATCAGTTTAAAAATAAAGTGACAGTGCACTCACTTCAAATCCTTCCAACCTCTTTGAAAGTGTAAAATAGTTGTTTAATTTTTTCAGCCTGATGCCCCCAGCACACTTGTTCGGACCCCATCTTATGCACCCAGTCACTTTGAGCAACACACACATGCCTCCTTCTTGTTCTTGCACTAACGCAGGGCATTATTTTTGACACACAGCCTATTTGCTGAGAAGTGCAGTTACACACAGACTGAAGCTATTCGTGGTTTTGGGCTGACGTCAGCAAAGAGATTCAGCCAAAAAAGAATTGTTTCAGAGGCCAACGCATCTGTTTTAGGATGCTTAAATAGGAAGGGGGAAACACCCCAAACAAAAGGATTACTGCCGGTTTTCCACAGCTGCTTACTACTTTGGACGCTCCTCAGAGCCGTCAGTATGGACACCAGGACAGAGTTACTTCAGCTGAGAGCAGCCCACCTGCTTCCGCACTCTGGGAGGCAAAGTGCTTGCACCATCTCATTGTCAGCGGCACATCAGTGGAAAGAAATGTTCCCTCCTGATCTGAGAGAATGTGGGTGTTGTGGGTGACAGGCTGCAGGGGCCATGCAATAGGGCAGGACGGTATTGTGAGGGCAAATCCCTATGTAAGTCACAGAGATGGCCAAGATGAGTGAGAAGTTGGCACTTACTCTCTAGCCAAGTCCTGCCTGGAAGCAGAGGGAGCCTTGTCCTACTGAAACCGATCCAGGCAAACCAGGTAGCTGACGGCCAATTGGCAGACGCTTCCTCTTCTCTAAAGGACCTTTTAGTTTGTTGCCCTGCTGATTGTGGTTCTCCAGCAGCTGGCTTAGCATCCTCGCTAAGGCATAACTCTTCACGGCCCCACAGCATGGGCTCGCCTTTACATCTTGCACAGGAGGGTTGATTCTGCTGTCGTCTTACACCAGTGGAAAGCAGGAGTGGCTCTGCTGAAGCCAAGAGGTGAGATCCACGCCGGGTCCAGAGGGTGCACAGTGGGTGTAAAAAAAAAAAATCTGTTTGTTGCCCGATTTTGCACGTGCGCTGAAGAGGTGTAAATGGGCACCTGCAGTGCAGGACAATGGAGAAGCAGGTCTTCAGTCTCTAAGATAGCTAGAACCCAAAGCATATAGGGTGGAGCTCTCCACTCGGCTGCACAAAGCATACCTACCATTAAGTCCCACTTGAGTGTAGCTGAAGTAGACGTTGCTCGTGGCCACTGCATGGGAATGAATTTCACCCCTAGAGCTTTAGAGGCTCACAGCACAGAGAGATAAACTGCACAACCCTACTTCTTCCTTTGGCATAGTGTCGGGCAATTCCTGCTTGCTTCTGTCGGGCAGCACTGGGGTTTGGTGCAGGCCTACAGCCTCCATTAGCGCCTGTTTGGTTTAGGCAAATGCATTCAGGCATTGGCTTCCCAGGGCATGAATGAAAATGTGCTGTTTCTTTCTTATCTTACATGGGTTGACTCATGCAGAGAAATATCTTACAAAAAGCTTCTTTGTAAATCATGCCTGTCAGTGTCTCTCAGATATGTAAAAGGTCTTTCTCATGCATTCAAAATAATGAACGAAGTGGAAAGGGAATAAACCCTTGAATGTGCTTTGTTCAGTTATTATTAATCATCACCGGAATTGCCCTGTGGGATTATAGCAATGGGCCACCCAGTTCTGTACCTTGTCTGTGGCAGTCAGTGGCTAGAGGCAGATGCCTCAGAGGAAGGTGTGAGAACCTCACAGAAGCAGATGTTGAATAATCTCCGCCCTCTTCCCCCGCGTAGGTCTCTCTTCCTCGTTTCTGAGATTCCAGATGTTTTATTATTAATGATAATGCTTATTGATCTTGATATCATATTTCATAGAATCACAGAAGGGTAGGGTGGGAAGAGATCTCAGGAGGTCATCTAGTCCAGCGTACTGCTCAAAGCAGAGCCAAGCCCAACTAAACAATTCTTACGGTAGTACCTGCCAAGACGAAGGCCTGATAGTTAGCACTGTACAACCAAAGTAAGAGATGGCCTCTGCCCCCGAAAAGAAATATAAATAGTCAAGCCAGACACAGCGGAATGGACCAGGGTATGACACACAACTTCAAGCAGGAATCACATACAATTAAGTGTGCTTGTTCTTAATTAATGGGTAGCGGGTTTAAAACTAATAAAAGAAAGTTCTTCTTCACACACAGCGTGTAGTCAACCTGTGGAACTCCTTGCCAGAGGAGGCTATGAAGGCTAGGACTATAATAGAGTTTAAAGAGAAGCTAGATAATTTCATGGAGGTTAGGTCCATAAAAGGCTATTAGCCAGGGGATAAAATGGTGTCCTTGGCCTCTGTTTGTCAGAGGCTGGAGAGGGATGGCAGGAGACAAATCGCTTGATCATTGTCTTCGGTCCACCCTCTCTGGGGCACCTGGTGCTGGCCACGGTCGGCAGACAGGATACTGGGCTAGATGGACCTTTGGTCTGACCCAGTACGGCCATTCTTATGTTCTTATGTTCCATTATAACCCCTGGGAAAGGTGTTTTTTTGGTATGAATCAGCAATATGGCCAACCTCAGGTGTTCAAAAATCTTAAATCAGGTTGGCAGAAATCAGAAAATTAGTTTAAAAATCATGACATTTTTATTTAATTTTAAAAGTACATGTTGTGTTCTTTTTATTCACCTTCTGCTTTCTGATTGTGTAAGGAGCACGTTTTCAAGCTTTTCTCCCACATGGTCAGGTCTAGAAACTTACTTTTCTGGTTTCTTGTCTGAAAACTGAATAATAAATATTTTCAGCTATTTTACACCTCATTTGGGGCACTTTTCAGCTCTCATTTTCAGTTTTTATTTGATGAAAACTGATTTCTTCCTTTTTTCCTGACGTGATCCACATTTTGCATGTGAAAAAAGTCATCTTGTTCACCCAGCTACCAAACCCCATAGACATATTCTGGCTATTTATCCAGAGAACTTAGCCAGAGGAATAGGAAAGGAAATGTCTGTCACATGCCTTCAGGGGAGCAACAAATGAACTGTTTCTATTTTTCATTTTGGAATGACTTCATTTCCCATTGTTTTTACAGCTATAAATATTATCAGTACACTGGCTAGAAAATGAAAATCCCTTCCCATGAAAAATGTTTTGAAGAGAAAGCATCCCCAGTGATGAGGAAATGTTAAAACCACAGCATATTTGGCAGAAAAAGATTTCTAGAAAAATTCTGTTTGGGGAAACCTGTGGAAAATCATGTAGCCTACAAATTCCCAACCAATTCTAACTATGGGTTGAACGTCTCTTGTCTGGCACCCTGGGAGGTCAATATTGTCTAGCAGCATTACCAACACTGTCACTGCTTGCTGGGCTCTTAGAAGACATTGAGAGGTAAATTAGAGTGAAATAACAGCACAGAACCCGGAGAGCCAAGACTGGTGGCTGGAAACAAACTTTATGGGACTGCGGGAAACTTGGCCACACCCATGGTAAGTGATCATCCGGATAACTCAAATCACACCAGGCCACATATGTTGCTGGGCCAGAGTGTGCCGGGCAAGAGAGGTTCAACCTGTATAATATAATAGATAATAAAATCAAAATGGAAACAAAACATTTCAAACTATCCACAATGAATTTTTCCTCCAAAGTTGTCTTTTGGAGACCACTTGGAAATGGTCAGGGCTTGTTTAGTTTGGAAAAGAGAAGATTGAGGGGGGACATGATAGCAGTTTTCAGGTATCTAAAAGGGTGTCACAAGGAGGAGGGAGAAAACTTGTTCTTCCTGGCCTCTGAGGATAGAACAAGAAGCAATGGGCTTAAACTACAGCCAAGGAGGATTAGGTTGGACATTAGGAAAAAGTTCCCAACTGTCAGAGTGGTTAAACACTGGAATAAATTGCCCAGGGAGGTTGTGGAATCTCCATCTCTGGAGATATTTAAGAGTAGGTTAGATAAATGTCTATCAGGGATGGTCTAGACAGTATTTGGTCCTGCCATGAGGGCAGGGGACTGGACTCGATGACCTCTCGAGGTCCCTTCCAGTCGTAGTATTCTATGATTCTAAGTCTCATGTGCCAAACAGAACGGATAGATTCTGTGGTGCTCTGAGATGCACATCAGGCAGGTCAGGCCCTTAGGAACAACACTGAAACCTACAATGAAAGACGAACCTCACAGGGTACAAGATCTATGTCATTTATAGCAAGAATGACAATAAAAGACAGCCTTTCCTTTTAACATCCTCATTTCTGGAAATACTGGAATGTTATTCCCCGCCACTAATTGCACCACTTTCAGTAATCTCATTTATCTTTTTTTTAAATCATCATGTGCAAAGTAAAATGTACCAAAAATAAACAAAAGCAGAAGAAAAACATCTTTGTGGCTTATGCTTGGCTGAAAATCTCATCTCTTGTTAGGAAACAGTACGGGATTCAACACCAACAGTTTTTAACAAATAGAGTGGAGTAAGCCAGAGCGTACAGAAATGGCTGAGGTCTGAGAGCCTTAAGGCCTTGTCAAAAGTCATTAGAAATAAAGGGGACATGACAATAAAAATGACTGCAGCCTACATAGCAGCTTTGTTTCCTTAAATTATACTTTTAAAAAATATATCCTATTCCAGCCCAGGGCAAAGAACGTTGAGCTAGGACTCAGAGAAGATCTCAGATGTATGATCTTTCATGCATAGTCTATATAGGAAGTTTAAAGGGGTGAGGAACCTCAGGTCCGGGGGCCGGATGCAGCCCTCGGCTTGCCTGGATCCAGCCCCTGAGGCTCACCCCCCAGTATAGGGGAGCCCGTGCTGGTGCTCCAGCCCTCTGGCTGCCCCCCGGTGTCTGGAGCACACAAAATATACTAGGCAGGGTCCCCCTAGACTCTGGTGTGCAAGAGGAATGTGGGGAGTGTCTTTCTCATTCGGGGGCCACAATGAGGGGTTTTTTCCTGCTTCTATCTTGTATGTGGCCCCCAACTGATTTTCCTGTGGGTCAGTGGCCCCCAGCCCACAAAAGGCTTCCCAACCCCGGCTTAAAGGAATATGGTAACACACATTTATTTATTTAGCATGTGCATAGTTGTCTATCCAAGTAGCGACATCTTCAGTGGTGTGATGCAGACCACTGCTGAACCTAGCAACACAGGGAGCGCTAATTTACATTGTATCTCATTCGCATTGTCTAAGTGAGCAGCGATCGCAGACGAGGTAGAACAGAGCTTCTCCTATATGATGGTCTAATGTTGCAACACAAGACTACCCGCCGGCACAAGATTTACTTGCTGGTTTAATGTTTATGGTGCAAGAAACAGTAACTCTAGCGTGGTCGTTAAGGTTGCTTTTTTTTAAAAAATTTGACCAAGTCTAGAGAAAAAACAACCTCAGCACCCTCGCTGCTGGTGAGAACTGGCCTTGGGCTTCCTCTTAGGGTGTATCAGAACTTACTTTGCTCATGTAATTGCTCATGCAATTGCCGCTCAAAAGCCAAACAAACCCCACAGCATGAACGGTTTCAGGCCTGAGTGAAATCACTTTGGAACTATTTTTAAGAAAGAAGAAACACTGAGGAGCTGGGGGAATCATTTTCCAGCAGGCTGGCACTATTGGGGATTTTCCTTCAAGAAAAGCACCTCAATAATCGTTGCATTCCATTTTAAAAAGTGTATCCTTTGTTGCTTGGCTGTATCCGTTCGGAGAGCACTTAATTTGCCCTCATAGGACATGTATGCGTTAGAACAGACCTGCAGTAACGGAGAAGTGCTCCGTACAACTGAAGATGGCTGGCTAGAGAAGTCTTAGATACATACACAAGGCTGGGGTGTTCCACCACCAGCGTTCAAACTCCATGCTCTGGCATGGGTTGGGATTCTCTCTGGGTATGTCTACACTTGCACCCTAGTTCGAACTAGGGATGCAAATGCAGGCATTCAAAATAGTCAATGAAGTGGGGATTTAAATATCCCATGCTTCATTAGCATGATCTCACCAGCGCATTACTCCAATCGACAGCTGTTTCGGAGTTTTTGAGGAGTAACGTTAGTTCAAACCATGGGGTTTGGTTCGAACTAACGCGTCCCGGCACGCACTTTCACTTTCGAAACAGCTGTTGATCGGAGTAACACGCCGGCAAGATCATGCTAATGAAGTGCGGGATATTTAAATCCCTGCTTCATTGACTATTTCAAATGCCTGCATTTGCATCCCTAGTTCGAACTAGGGTGCAAGTGTAGACATACCCTCTGGGACCTCCTCTACTTCAAAAGAACGCAGGGTGACTCCTGAGTCTGTGACTCTGCTGTGTTTGTTCCACCGAGAGCAAAGCTATGTCAAGCTGCTGAGACTCAACACCGGCCAGGTGGCTGCAAGGTCCACCGCAGAGCCCTAGTGAAACCTCTTTCTTGATCTCTGTTGACACACGTACTGCGTTGCTGTACGTTGCATTACCCAGTTCAGAGCTGGCTTGGTTTCTTTGTGGGAATCGGTTTCTATAAAGCATGAGACACTCTTTACCTCATTTTAGATTGCAAGCTTATCTTGTCCATTGTAAACGGCATGAGGGTGTTTCCCCTTATCTTAGCTAGTACAGACAGGCTGTCTGTAGGCTATTGATCTATTTACTGCCCCAATCATGCTTTCTGAGAAATGTGGCTTCGCCCATCTCTAATTTCTCTTCTTAAGGCAGGCCTGGTGGCTATGTGATCAAGTTGATATAGTATTGCCAAAACCAAACGTTCAATGTCCGCTCTTTCTGTCCCCTTCCCTCCCAAAGTCTGAGGTTGGCTTAAGACCAGGAGAGAAAATAAATATATTTGGGATGCTCTTCATTTCCCTTCTTGTTTCTGGACACTCAGCATCATGAGAACATAAGCAGAGTGCACCCTCTTATGCGAGCTAGAAACTGGCGCTCTTTGTCAATGAAAGCTGAGGTTGCCATCCCTTCAGAAGCTAGGATGTTAAGAAAAATACAAAATAATAAGAGATGGATGATAAAATAGTTTGAACTGGCAACACTGTACATAGGGAGAGGACAAAGCATCAATAGATTTTGGGAATGGGAGGCAGGAGATGGTTTGGGCATCCCCCACACATTTTCAAGATTGGAGTTTTCCCAGCGGTAGTCTCTGCTTTCCATTGACTGATAAAACGCAGGGACCCTAACTTCTGTGGAGCCACAGATTGAAGATGAACAGAGTAAAAGTTACTGGCCACAATTCACTTATATGTGGGGTCCCTAGGTGCACATGTGGAACAGAGAACACTGACCACACACACAGTAACAAGGAAGAAGGCTTGATGATATGATAGATATGACCAAGCAGATTATTAAGGTTTCAATCCCACAGAAGTACACACATCCTGGGAGAGCCCATGCAATTGGCACTGAAGTTTGGAGCTGGGAGTTACTGCTAGATTTGTTTTCTTTTTTCATATTTACAAATATTTTCCTATGGATAAAAATTGGCCTCCGACACAGGCCAACAACTCCAGACCCAACCATCTAAATGATTCAAAAGATTTAATCTTTCAGTGTTTAATGGTGTGAAATGTTGCAGCAATTGGTCCACACTACTGTGCATGGTCGTATGACAGTTTAGAGAAGTTTCACGGGTGAAAGGAGTCTTCCATCCATCAGCTTGTACAGTGCTTTGGAATTAAATGTGTTATACAAGTGAAATCTTCCTATTATTGCTTGTTATTTACACTCAATCATCCTAACCTTGCTAGGCACTTTATTACAGTGCGTCTTTCTCTGCAAACATTATTTCTTATGATGTGTTTTCCTAGTCAAGTAAATGGTGCTTATATCTCTCAAAGCATTTGAATGATGTTGGTGAGAAAAGAACATTTTCATGAAATCTTCTATAGTTTGTAAGGAGATTTTTTTTTTAAACCCCAGGATGTCGCCTCATGAAGTTATCTGTAGAGCTCGTTGAAGGATGACAAAGTTTTTGTAAGCAATTTCATGTCTGAAACATCTTCTCATGTGATGAAGTGGGTTTTGTCCACAAAAGCTCATGATACTATATATTTTTGTTAATCTCTAAATTGCCACAGGACTACTCGATGTTTTTCATGTCTGAACAGCTATGTTTGTTTTGTGTTATGAACAGTTGTGTAATAATATGTGTAATAAGCAGGCATGTTTAACATGATACGGTCCCTTCTGCATGGAGGGAACCAAACCATGTCACAATCAGGCAAAATCATGTATTAATCACTAGCGGGATTTAGCATAGCTCTTGGAAAACTAACAAAGAAACCTGTTCCCAATGGTGCATTTCAACTAGAACAATTATTGTCAAAAATGGCCTTTTCATCCAATACAATTTTTCATGGGAAACTTTGTTTTTTCTGTCAATAGTTTTTATTTTTCTCCCTTTCTCTTCTAGTCCCTCTTTTACTGCTCCCCCCGCCCCCAATGTCTCCCTTTCCCAAAGAGAAAATGGAAGCTGGAAATGGAAGAAAGGGAAAAGAAGGGGAGGGACCGAGAAATAGATTTTTTTTTTCCAGTTTCAGGGATTTTGTGAAAATCTTAAACATTGATGAGGTTCTAAAATATTTTATTTTCATTTTTTTAAATGAAAAATATCTATGGAAAGCACCATTTTGAACCAACTTTTGGCGATGTTTGTGCTACAGAGTAGGGGGATACGGCCCATCCCTGTATTAGCTCAATGAAAGCTAGCACGAGTGTAAATAGCAGCACGGCCATAACAGCATCCCCAGCAGCAGCACCAGTACAAGCACTCCTCACTGCCACTTACATTCATGACGTCGGGAATGCTGACCCAGTAGCCTTCCCTGTGCTCCTATAAGCTTAAATATTGTTGTGAAACCACCGGTGCTTTTGTGTGATGATCTGATACACACACCAATGAACACGTCCTCCTGAGAGTCCTTTGCAAGCCTTACTTTGAATCAGACAGGACTAGATGCACATCATGCCCATGCTGCTGCTGGAGAAATGCTGCCCATGCCAATTATCAGGTGTGTCAAAGGCCACAGAGAGCCAGTGTCAGAGCTGGGATTGGCACCAATTACATTCCTGATTCCGAGCCTTTGTTCTCATCACTGCTGTCCCTGTGCCTGCAGAAGAGAGACCCGGAAGCTGTGGTCAGTGACCGTCCCGAGCACAGCTTCTGAGGTGACTGGGAACGGGAGAATCGTGGGCTCCCAGCACCTCCTTGTTTCCAGATGCTACGTTGCATCACATTGAATACTTTGTGAAGGTTGCTAAGCAATTGCTGAGTACGTGCTGTGCTGCCATCTTCGAACGCAAAGCAAGCTGCTGCCCTTTCCGCACTTGGCTGGGTTGTCTGCACACAGGTACCACAAGGGGCAGGCCCGGCCAAAGAGTTTGTGGGGCCCAAAGCCGCACGTTGTGGTTGGCTGCACCACAGGGCTGGGTGGCTCCCATCCAGGGCAGCAAGCGAGCAGCTGGGCAGGCGGGTGCCGGGCAGCACGGGGCCATGAAGGCGTGGGGCCCAAGGCAGCTGCCTTGCTTGCCTTGCCCTAAGGCCGGGCCTGATGAGGGGTTGTGTTAATAAAGGCCAGACCCTTCCCTCTGAGCCCTGAATTGACCCAGCATGGAGAGAGAAGATTCTCCACTGCCAGCGAGTCATAAAAACTGATGCTCGCACGGTTTCCCACCAGGGACTGTCCCACAGCAGACTCTGTCCAGACTCAGGAAAATATCCTGCCTGGATTGGAATCCCCTCTTGCGTTTCAGTTGCAGAAGACATTGCAATGACCATTGTCATGGCTTGTAGGGGATGAAGGTCAGGAGAACATTAAATCCTCCCAGGGTGCACAAGCAGAGGGTCTGCACCGCAGACATCACCTGTCTCACTTCGTGCTCTGCTCTTACAGAGCAGCACTGCTTTGCCTGATAGGAAAGCGTGGGTGGTGACCTGATCCTTTACTTTCCCAAGTAAAGCGCTTGGGAAGGAAATTCATTGTAAATGTGACATATTCCTACTTCTGTTCATCCGTGGTATGAACACTCAGTCATTTAGATAGAAACTGCCAGCGCTAGGAACTTTATTACAATTATCTTTCAATGTAAACATTATTTCTTTATTATGTTCTCCCACATCGAGTAAATGGTACTGTTTCCCCAGGGAGCCGAAGGATGCTGGTGTCTAAAGAATATTTTCATACGATTTTGTTGTATTTTAAAAGGCATTTTTGTTCATTTGGTGTTGCCCGCGAAGGTGATTTGTAGAGCTGATTCAAAAAAATGGTGAAGGGCTACGGCAAAACATTTGAAAATGTGATTAACCAAATCATTCCTCAGGGTTTGACAAAGAATGGGTTTATGTTTAGTTGAAATTCTGCTTCTGCTTTTCATTTTTTGTCTTTCTCTACATTGTTTCTGATTTCTATTTTTGACAGAAATAGGCGAGGTAAAAAAGAAAAATAATAGGGTGGGGACGACTAAACAAAAACTGAAAACTGAAAAATGATATATATAACTTTTACACTGAAATGCCACTTTCTTATATATATTTGAAAACTTCTGTTTTTTGGGGAAAAAAGCCCAATGTTAAAAAATTAATGTCTTAAAATTTTTATGATCAGCTCTACTTATTGGTATTGTCTGAAAAAAATGTTCTTTGACATTTCTCTACATCAAAAAGCATTATTGAAGTGTGTGTGGGGGAGGTATTTAAATCAGTACATGGGGTTTCTTTTTTGGTTTTTTTGCTAGCGTTTAGAAGTGCTGGTTAGGAGTATCTTCCCCACCCCCTGGGAAAATGTGGTTTTTGTTTTTGTTTTTCAAAATCAGAATGTTTTGTCAGGAAAATCAAAACAAATTAATTGATTTTGGGTCCATATGAATCTCTGTGTGCCTGAATGGCTACAGTGCCTGATGGGTGTTTTTGTTTGGCTGTTTTGTGCCTCTGTTCTCCTCTATGGAGTGGACTACTTTTCCCATGATGCTCTATGATCATTGGAGTCCCACGATGCACTGCTGTGGCTCTGTCAGAGGGGAGAACGTGGTGTAACATTAATGTTTCAGTTTAGCTTCGGAGCCTGGCCCTCAGAGGAGAATGAGGCATGAAGTAACTGAACTGTGACTCAGGCTTTGTCTCCACTTATTGGAGAGTTGATGCTCTGGTGATCCATCTTCCAGGGTTTGATTTAGCAGGTCTAGTAAAGACCCATTAAATTGAATGCTGAGGGCACCGCTGGGGACTGTGGTACTCCTCACTGTTGTGAGAAGTAAAGGAAGTTGACAGGAGATTTTCTTCCATTGACCTCCCGCTATGGGGCCGACCCATAAAATTAGTGAAATGTATGTCAACTCCTGCTACACAGTTGACGTAGCTGAGGTTGTGTATCTTGCATCGATTTTCTCTGCCGGTGTAGACCTGGCCTTACCTAAGGCACTGCAGCTGTTCAGCTGGACACAGCTCAGTGCCAAACCACCATGAAACTAATCATTTTGACATTTCCAAACCCATTTTTTTCCTGAACTTTTCATTCCAGCAAGTAGTTTGAGCATCTTAACTTTTCATCGCCGTTTGGGATGTGCACAAATGTGGAAATATTGACATTTCCTTCCACTTTTCAGTCAGCTCTCACATTTACCTTTTCTGGAGCCTCTGTTGGGTAAGAGCGGTAATTACATGGGTTTTTTCATTTAATCAACACCAAACCTTTTCAAGCTTCTTGAACCATCTCTGCCAGTTGTGGTGCACCTGGTGGAGGACAGCGGATGCTATCAGCAATAATGAACTGCACTTTTCTTTCTGTAGCAGCCAAATGGGTTACTTCCTAATGCTTTGTGCACCAAGTCAGTGGTTCTCAAGCTGTGGGTCAGGATCCCAAAGTGGATCTCGGCCCCATTTTAGTTGTCACCAGGACTGGTTTTGACTTGCTGGGGCCCAGGGCCGAAACATGGTGCTTTGGGCCCTGGGCAGTGGGGCTCAAATTGCAGGCCCCCTGGGGTGGAGCTGGAGCCCTTGGGCATCAGATTTGCTCCTTCATTCTCATGCATGAGGCTCATACGTTGGCTTTGCCTCCCCCCCCACACACACACCTGGGGAAGCAAGACTTGGGTGGGTTCAGGCTCTTGGGATCATGTAGCCATTGTTGTCAGAAGGGGGTCGTGGTGCTATGACGTTTGACAACTCTGCACTACATAAATATTTGTGGCAATTCTCTCCTCCACTTTCCCTCCTGCAACTGATTCCATCCTCCAATTTCTTTCAGTAGTGGGAATGCTTTCTACAGCGCCACCATCCACATTTTCCTAAGATTTGGCATTGACTCTATTTTCATGGCTGAGTGGAGTATAAGTGATGCATCACCTTGTGTCTGCTCGCTTTAATGTCACCATTAAAAACAAAACATCAGCATAATAAAAAGAAGCAAGTGCATTCTTTCCCTCCTGGGCACTCTTTTTGACTTTTATATAATATCGGGGATTCTGCAACCTCCAGTGGAAGCCCGTTCCAAGAGCTTAACTCCCCTTTTGGGCACCAGAGGGAATATACTGATTTCCAGAAGTGCAGAGCCCCTAGGAACTCAACCGGTGCCCAGCATTTTTGAAAATCAGGCTAATGACTTTGATGAATGAACCTGGATTCAGAAGTCAAATGTTAGGCGCCTACAATTGAAAAGCTTGGAAATTCTTGGCCAAATTTTCAGCCTCCATTAGGTGCCTCAGTGAAAAGCACAGATGTTAAAAAAGGGTTCAGCACACAGAAATTAGAAGCAGAGAGTTGGAAGAGATCTCAGGAGTCATTGAGTCCAACCTCCTGCCCAAAGCAGGACCAACCCCAACTCAACCATCCCAGCCAGGGCTTTGTCAAGCCAGGACTTAAAAACCTCTAGGGATGGAGATTCCACCCCCTTCCTAGGGAACTCATCCCAGTGCTTCCCCACCTTCCTAGGGAAATTGTTTTTCCTAATAGCCAACCTAGACCTCCCCCACTGCCACTTGAGACCATTGCTCCTTGTTCTGCCATCTGCCACCACTGAGAACAGCCTCTCCCCATCCTCTTTGGAACCTCCCTTCAGGTGTCCACATCCTTTCTGTAGTGGGAGGCCCCGAATCGGATGCAGTACTCCAGATGTGGCCTCACTAGTGGTGAATAAAGGGGAATAGTCACTGTTCCCAATGGGAGCTACTGAAGCCCTAAATCTAAATTGCATTTAAGTACATCAGCTTAGTGTCAAAGAGGCTTCCATCCAGCGCGTGCTTAAATCAGGCTGAGCATGGAGGAAAATGTGGTCATTTCCTGTAGGTGCTCGAACAGAAACTGAGCACTTTTGAAATCTGGCCCTTTACGCACACAATTACACACACACAATTAATTTATATGACAGGCACTTATCTTCTCCACTAGAATATTATTTCTTTTTTATAGCAGTTAGTTTCAACTAATAAATCTATGCTCAGCTTTTTGTCTGATAATAAAAATAAGGTTATATGATCATTATATGAGGTTTGCCCATGGTACTATGCAGGAATAAAGGAAGCAATTCAAGCACATCACCTAAGGAGAAATCGTTCTTGTTTACATGGAGCGGTAAGAAGACCACATAGATATTAATAACGCCCACTCCACTGCCAACTGAGCCAAGAACAAAAATCTTATAGGACAAAAGAAAAAAGGAGTATAGAAAATGAAATGTCTTTAAAGGGAGAAAAATTCCAGCTGGATGGAAAATGAATGGGCTAGGAAAGGCCTAATGAAACTTTGTCTAGAACAAGTAGACAAAGTTAAAGGAGCTGTTTGTAAGGTTGTGAGGAAAGCCGTTAAGATATTGATGGTGATAGATGGGATGTTTAGATGCTTACAAATGATCTAAGTCTACAGTCTACTTGAAGGAAGTAGCACAAGGAAGGATTTTCTTGTATCATTTTTATTTATCTTGCCATGTTGCTCTGTCACCATTTCCAGCATTTATGTATTGCACCATTCACAACAAGGTAGTTTTTTTTTCTTGGACAGCTTAGACTCCAACCTAGATAGCCAACACCAAATATGCCATGACTTCCTCAGCATTCACTGCTAGATAATCCATCTCCCTAGCTACCCACTGGTATCACGTCACCCAGAGCCATCATGTGGAATTGACAATTGGAATCCCATGACTGTCTGTCTGTCTATCTTCAGAGAAAACTCTTCCTTAAATTCAAAGCTAAGGTTCCTCAAGTGTTTTTCCTCAAAACAGAACAGAATAAAACCCGAGGAAATAAGAAGTTAAGGCGACAGTCATACTCAACATCTTGCCAAGCTCTCTGATACGGCAGGAGGATAACCATGGACCACAAGTGAGACCCATTGATGCAGCCAAACTTGGGAAATGATCGTATGAACTCCTAGTGCTTTAGTTCAGGTCAGGAATGAAAGGCAGTGCTCTCCACCTTCTCTCAGCCTCTCCATACTACTACGGCTAGACCGAGGGATTGTCAGACCGAAGGCTGCTCATTGACTAACCTTCGTCTTTTCTCCTCTCCTTCCTCACTTGTCTGTCAGACCAGGCCCCGCTCATTGCAGGATGAACAGAGCAGTGGGATTGTGACAGGAAAGGCAATTAGCCAGCGATTGCTCGTTACCTTCCTCTTCTCTGCATGCCTCTGCAGTAGGAAGCTTCAGGGGTAGCCGAGTTAGTCTGTACAGGATAAACTTAAACAACAAATGGTCTGGTAGCACTTTATAGACTAACAAAACATATAGATGGTATCATGAGCTTTTGTAGGTGCACATATGAAGAAGTAAGCTATGCCCATGAAAGCTCATGATACCATCTACATATTTTGTTAGTCTATAACAGTGTTTCTTAAACTGCCGCGAGGCAGTCGGAGGTGTGCTGTGGAGAACAACAGAGTTCAAAATGGCCACCCTTAAAGGGGCTCCCCAACCTTTTTTTTTTTTTGGCTCAATAACTCCCCCCCCCCCTTTTTTTTTTGCTTAACAAAAAATCCTTGGTGTTCCTCATAAAAAATAATTTTTGGTGTTCCTTGATCTTAAAAAGTTTAAGAAACCCTGATTTATAAAGTGCTACCAGACCATTTGTTGTTTAAATTTCTCCAGCAGGAGTTTGTCATCAAAGGTAAGTTAGCTGAGTGTTCCCCTCCTCCCCTCTCTCCTCACTGGCATGATAGATCACTTGCCTTGTCATCTCTCCCAGCTTGTGGTTGTGACATCTGGTGGGCGGCATTTTGGTGGGTACTTCAGCATTCTTACAAAAATGTTGCTGCTTGCTGTTCTTTCAGGCCCCATTCCACTTTCCTCATTTTGTGATGTTGTGTGTGTTGCTTGCTAATAGCTTCAGAACTGTAAATAAATGTGGGATTTAATTTAACAAGAGCTGGATTTTCAAAAGGGCTCAGCATCTCAGTGCTCGTAATAGGGGAGGGGATTACTGCTCTCGGTGGGAGCTGCTGTCCTTTGGAAAGTCTGGCCAGCCCCTTTAGACACCTAGATGAAACCTGAACATTTTAGAAAATCAGCTCCTCGGTAGGGTTTTTTTTTTTTTTTTTAATCTCATTCCTCAGCCTTGTGGATTAATCAGGAAATTAAAAGCTGGGAGATATTGGATCCCCTGCTGGCTCTGCTACTGCCTCTTGGACAGGGTAAATCAATTCCTCTGTCTCCGATACTATTATATACACTTCCCAAATGTGGTATCTCCCCAAATTGCTGGGAAGCTTTATTAGCTAATGTTTGGAGGAGGGCTTTGACTTATGATTAGTAAGATGAAGCAGAGGCTTCATTTATAGATCCAGACTCCATGTACTCTGCTTAGGAGATTCTTGTTTCTTCCTGAGAGAGAGAGATTTTGATTCATTTATGTTTAGGTGACTTTAGATCTCAATTTCTGGTTCCAGAAAGCTGGCTGGATATGCTGTAATCATCTGATTTACATTTTCCCAAGAAAGGAAAAATATCAGTGGTGGAGACCTAGCTCCCTGGCAGTCTGATATTCCACCCTCCTGTAAGGAGAAATGAAGACTGGTTTGTTTCTTCTTTATTGGCATTCTGCAGGCAACTTTTCGGGGACAGGGACATTGTGAAAGGTTCATTGTTGGCATCGGTTCAGAGACAGTGACAGAACTTAATCTGGCTTTTATGGAAACAAATGATGACTGTGGTGATTGAAACAGCAAAAATAGCCTGAGAATGGACATCTGCAATTTCCAAAGTCTTCTTGGAAGTGGGAAAGTTATGATGGAAAAGTGCAAATGGAGTCAGCTCCCTGGAGAGTTAAGAAACCAGGAGCACTGATTCTTTAACGGGTTAACTTATAAACGGTCCCAAGATCTAAACACTGTCTGTCTGTTTGTCTGTCTATTTTCTCTATATCTATATCTCTAACAATACAACTTAACTTTTCCTTCTAAGGTTTTGAAAGACTTTCTGCTATTTCCCTCTTCTATCTAGTAATATCTAGAGCTCAGTGAATACTCAAGTAATTTTCATTCTCTGAAAACTTAGACTTTTTTTGAGTTTCCTTTGTGTCTGCTTTTTATGAGTGGACTTGTGATAAGGTTTCACTAACAGAAAGTCACTTTCTGTGACCAGTCACACCAGAAACCTGATCAGAAGAGACATGCTCAGGGAACAGAGTCAATCATATGGCCAGGCACAGCTGAGCAAACCACTGACTAAACCAAATCAACCAGAAAAGTGGGAAAATATACAACAAATACATTTGCTCTGTTTGTGAACATATTGTCCGCAAAGAGAAAAAGATGAAATTCATCCAGTGATTTAATCGTTGTGAGTCTGGTTCTCATTTACTAGGAGGTTGCTTTACACTGTGTACAAGGTCCTTACAGGGGAGAGAAAATGTAATTTATACTCACTTTAAGAACCCTTTCTATTGCCAAAGTGATGTAAATATCCTGTAGTTGTATCTGAGAACTAAGAGGTACAAATCTCAATACATGTTCTATTCTATTTATACTGTATGTGTATGGGGGGGGGGGGGGGGGGGGGGAACCATGTCTTAGGCCCTGATCCTTCACAGACTTACCCATGTGCTTACCTGCACACACTGTAAATAGCTCCACTAAAGTACACGAGCTACTATGAGTACACACATGTTAGATAAGTGTGTTTGTCTTTGGAGAACCAGGGTCCAGATCTAATGCCTTTGCACCGGGTCGAAGAGTTGAAGGCCACGGGAGACTAGCTGATCATCTTGCTCATGGGCCACCCTCATTGGGCAGGCAGGGGAGAGGGATGAAGATGAGTTCATGTTTACTTGCTGCTGACTTTTGTGCACGTTCCTCTGGGCATGTCTGTTGTTGGGGCTTGCCAGAGATGGGATATGTGAGTGACAATCCCTTCGTTCCTATGAGGTCACCAAAGCATTGCCTTGGTCTTCCCATGCTTCCTTCTGTTTCTCAAACCCTGTGCAGTCTTTATGTGTGGCAATAGAGCTCTACTTTATTATGCAAAGCGGTTTAAGTACCAATTTTCTTCTAAATTAATTCCAGCTCAGCAGGGGCAGGTAAACGAAACCGTGGAAACTATCAACAGCGGTGGCAATAACAAGCCAAGCTGAAATTGGCATGGGAGGGGGGAGGAGTTATTCATTAGCGCAGTGTCCTGAAAGTGAGAGATCAGTACCTCCAATCTGGAGAGAGAAGGGGGTAGTTTTCACTTAGCTGAAATATAAAACCTGTATTCCCTTTGGTACCTGATAGCTGATGCAGTGTAATGATTCTTTCAACTGTGGCGCTGCGTGGACACCAGGAAATGTCAGTAGATTGTGCGTGTGTGTGTGCGACTGGCCCTCTCACCATCCTGTCTGATACTATAAGCGAGGCAGATTTCAGGTCCATGACTGCAGGAGATTATGAGTCTCCTCAGGAGGAAGAGGAAATCGTGTTTCTGACAGAAATACATGACGCTCACGACAATGGAGGTTGCTTCCTCTCACCAGTCATGGCTCTGTCTCTAAACTCCTTTTGCAGGAGCGTCATGAGACACCATCTGAGAAGCATGCAGAGCCGTCGGGGCAAGGCTGCTCACCTCTACAGCAGTCTCACAGCTGACCTGTTTCACGGATACTGCCGCATCTACTCTGGTTTCCCTTGGTGGAAAGTGTTACTGGCCTACAAAGCCCTGCACGATTCATGCGCACAAGAGGCCACCTCTTACCTTCCGTTTTCCAGTGGTAGTGGAGATGAGTTGGGAGGCTCACCATCTCTCTCTACAATGGGTATTATAACACTGGGCTTATGAAGCTCCTAGCAAAGCTCGTTGGTACACTCAGAAGAAAGCAGCTTCCTGAATACAAACTTGCTCCTCTCTGTTGCTGCTGAAAGATTTACTGTCACAGGATGGAAATGCCGGTCCACAGCCACCACTCACCCAGCCATTGCATCTGGACCCTTGAACTCTGCCTAACATCTTCTGAAGAATGACCATGATCCTACAGGCAGCCTTTATCAGTTAAATCGGTGGCCTGCTTCTAACACTTCACAGTGGAAGTTGATTTACTTCCAGTATGGAATTTCACCTCTTCCATTCCCCCACTAAACCGATTGCTTTAATTTATACTTTTCCACCATCGGGCTGGATGCAGTTTTCCTTGCAGAAATGTTAACTTTCCCCAATGCTAACACCAGGTGACAAACCTGTCTGCTTCTGGAAGGTGTTCCCTCCCTAGACAGAAACATGTTAGCCAGTGACGGAACTTGATAAACAGCAGTAAGCCACCAGAAATGTTAATATGACTATAGCTACTAGACTGGAGTGTCATTTGCTGCTAAGGTACAGATCAGCATGCTGGAGACGGAGCGTGGAATATTAACAACCCAAATACCTTTCATCTGAGAAGCTGCAGAAGTTGCATTCTCTTTAGGATGACATTCTTGAGTGAAGCTTGCAATAAATCTGTATCAAACACCTCTTTCGGGCGCCAGCCTAATGCCTCCTTCTCCAAACCATGGTGGTTGTAAAAGAAAAAAACCCCAGGGGCTGATTCTCAGCTGGTATAATTTATTATAGCTTTGTTGATGTCAATCAGATAAGACAGTTTACACCAATGTTTCTCAACCTTTTTTATAAAGTACCCCTTTAAAAAAAATTATAAGTACCCCCCAGTACCTACAGTTTTCAGACACTCCATTTTTTTCTACTATTGCAACACATTTGTTTAAACAACTTAATTGTAGCCAGGCGGGCAATGAAATTTCTGCGTGTAAAAAGTACAAAAATAGTAAAGTGCTGTAAAACTTAAAACAAAAATTCAGTTTTCTCCAAGTTTCAGTTGTGTTGATGTACCCCCCAGACTTCTCTCAAGTACCCCAAGGGTACTCATACCACTGGTTGAGAAACGCTCATTTACACCACCTGAGAACACAAAAGAAAGAATCTGAGATGCAACTTGCTAAAGAGGCAAAAATGTTTCAGAGAAGGGCAACAAAAATGATGAGGGGTTTGGAACAGGTGCCATATGAAGAGAGATTAAAATGACTGGGACGTCTCAGCTTACAAAAGAGGAGACTAAGGGGGGATATGACAGGTCTATAAAATCATGACTAGTGTGGAGAAAGTGAATAAGGAAAAGTTATTTACTTGTGCCCACAACATAAGAACTAGGGGTCACCAAATGAAATTAATAGGCAGCAGGTTTAAAATAAACCAAAGGAATTTTTTCTTCACATAGCACACAGTCAACCTGTGGAACTCCTTGCCACTCGAGGTTGTAAAAACCATGACTTTAACAGGGTTCAAAAAAGAACTAGGTAAATTCATGGAGGTTAAATATTGATGGACCTATTAGCCAGAATGGGTAGGAATGGTGTCCCTAGCCTCTGTTTGTCAGGAGCTGGGAATGGATGATAGGAGAGGGATCACTTGATTCACTGTTCTGTTCACTCCCTCTGGACACCTGGAATTTGCCACTGTCAGCAGACAAGGATACTGGACTGACCCAGTATGGCCGTTCTTATGAACAGTATGTTTTGTTTTGGTTTTTTTGAAGTGCCTCAAAAGCAGAAAAGAATACCAACCAGGCAGTGTGGCCACTAAACCGCAAATATTTTAAAAGAGCATGATGGAAAGATAAGGCCATTGCAGAGAAACGGAGTTCTTTGTGTTAGCCTTCACTACAGAGGATGTGGGGGGACAATACCCACATCCAGGGTATTCTTTCTGGGCCACAGACCTGATATACTGTCCTAAATCAATATGTCAGTAGAGGAGTTATTAGAACGAATTAAAATCTAGCCAGCTGCAAGGCACTAGGGTCAGAGCGTATTCACCCACGGGTTCTGAAGGCTCTCAACAAGACATTGAAGAAATATTAACTGAGGTATGTAATCTGTCCAGATGGACCAGATGACTAGATGGTTCCTAATGTAACATGGATTTGTAAAAAGGGCTCCAGCCGTGATCCTGGCATTCAGAGGCTGATGAGTTCAACTTTATTAATGGACAAATCAGTTGCAACTCTATTAAAGAACAGAATATTCAGACACATAGATGAACATGATTTGCTGTAGAAGAGTCAACGTGGCTTTTGTAAAGGGAAATCATGCCTCACCAATCTACTAACACACAAATATAAGAACGGCCAGACTGGGTCAGACCAAAGGCCCATCTAGCCCAGTGTCCTGTCTTCTGATGGTGACCAATGCCAGGTGCCCCAGAGGGAGTGAACAGAACAGGGAATCAAGTGATCCCTCCCCTGTCACCCATTCCCAGCCCCTGACAAACAGAGGCCAGAGACACCATCCCTACCCATTCTGGCTAATAAGTATTGATGGACCTAACCTCCATGAATTTATCTAGTTCTCTTTTGAACCCCATTAAAGTCCTGGTCTTCACAATATCATCTGGTGAGAAGTTCCACAGATTTTTAAGAGCAGTTTAACCGAACCTGTCAGTGATGGTCTAGGTTTACATGGCCCTGCCTCAGGGCAAGAGGATGGAGTTCACAGCCTCTCAAGGTGCCTTCCAGCCATACACTTCCATGATGTTGTTACCCCAGAGACTCAGGTAAACCTGTGGCCAATTATGCTATTAAAAATGTCTCTGCACAGAAGCCAGATCCGGCCTGGTATTACGTATCTCTATCACCATTGGATTGGTAATCACAAATCAATCAAGACACAAGGTTTAGGGCCAAACCATGTATTTTAAAATGGTAGAGCACAACAATAAACACATTGAATAATAATCCCACCCTATCCCTAAAAGAAATAGAAGACAGACAGGCCTGGAAACAGAAGGGAATACTTTACAATAGGAAGTGGCGATTGATGACTGTGACCTACTACCTCGTAGCTAATTTTAAGCTGTGAGGGGGGGAATGCAGGGAGATCCCCCGAAGTGAATCCTTCCACTGGAACGGATGCCTGGAGCTGATGGATCCTTGCTTCCCTTGTGGATGGTTCCTCTGGATTCGGCCTCCGCTAGTCCTTCGACTCCGCGTACCAATCCAGTAGATCAGTTGGTGTGTGTGAGCCCTTAGAGTCCAAGTCCAATTGGCACCTGCCAGTAATCCAATGCGTGGAGTGTTCTCACACACACGGTGGTCACTGCACCAAGGTTTGGCCTCACCAACTCACTTCCATATATCCACGGATAACAAGATGGTGGAACGTCACAAGGGAAACAACAGACGAACGGATAGACAGACGAACCGAAGTGAACGAACAGGTAGACAGACAGGACCCAGACAGACGAACCCGAGTGACGAACTTGAGTCCTTCACAGAACAAAGCTTTTAAACCCTTCAAGGTGGGAAAACAGGGATAGCAACTGGGTGGAAACATATGGTGCCGTGCGCAAAGATTCATAGCCGAGTGAACCGCAAAAAGGGTTGAGTGCAAAGATTCCTGGCTGAGTGCACAGCAAAGAGGGTTGAGTGCAAAGGGTGAGTGCCATATGCACCTGATATGGAGAAGGGTGCAAAGGCATCTGAGATAGTGTGCACTCCCTGGTTTTGGCGGGGAGGGATCTCTGAGGTAAAATACAAAATGGAACCCTGGTAAACTCCATTTTACATTATACTACTCTGACCAGGGTATCAATGTCTTTAGTTACTCTGCTCTGTACACTTCCCCAGAAGCTCAGGTATGGGCCACTGCCAGAGACAGGACACTGGGCAAGATGGACTATGGTCTGATCCAGTGTGGGAGCTCTGATGGTTTTAATCTGCCTCAATTTATGCAACATATTTTATTTTAGAAAATTAAGACACAAAACCATGTTTAATTTCCTTCCTTCTGTGCAACTCTGTGTTTGTTCTAAATTGCATTGTGAGTGCCAGTGACCATCTGTCGTGTCCTCGGTCATCACCTCTTGTGAAAGCTCACACTTATATCAGATACACAGGCCACTAATATGTTTCTGCTGGCTTCCTTTTCTCACTGTGTCCCTGTGTCCCTGTGAAAGCTATGACACTAGGGGAAACTCTCATCAGGCTATTGACATTATTTTTCCTTCATATAAGTCTTTATTTTACATAATTTTGATCTAATAAAAAGCCAAAGACAAAAACCTGACAGAAAACTCCAGAACTCAAGTGAAATATTTTAAGACTAAGTCTGAATCTCAGCTGCTTTGCATGGACCCAGTGCCATTGGTTTCATAACAGCAATGCCCATTTGCACCAGTTGAGGAGCTGGGCCTTTACTGATCAGAGAATTTATACGCATCAGCCTTTCCCTCAGTCAAAAATGGGGCTTGGTGTTTTCGAGGGGACCCTCATGCTGATGTGCCTATGTCTTTCAACTCCGTTATAAATATGTTATTCATAAGAACACCCTGAAGCTGTTGCTTGCTCTTTGGATAATCCCACTTCACTGCTGTGATTTCTCTGCTGAACTTTGAGCACTCCTATATTTCCGGTTTCATAACAAGCAAAGCAATAATACTGAGTATTCCCCATTCGGCCCTTGAGCTAGGAGAGAAAAACACTCGCCCCAAGAGTGATTCAGACAAAGCATGCCCCAGCCTTTGGCTTAAGTTTTCAACAGTATTAAAGAGGGTTAGGCCAACATCCTCAAAGGTATTAAGGGCCAGCTCTCATAATTTCATCCCATGCCTTGCAGTATCACTGGGTTTTTTCCCCTAAAGCTCTTAAGAGTCTGGTGACGAAAATCTAAGTTGTACGTCTGACAGAAGTAAGTTTTGAGACTTCATGATTGCAGAGAAAAGCTTGGAAGTGTGAATTGTAAAAGCTCAAGCCTCAAAAGAGAAATAAAAAGTACCACAATTGATTATCATGAAAATCTCATTATTTGAATCTAGTCTTCTGAGATGGGGTCCTGAATCAAGAGTTCTGAACCCATGGGATGGGCAATACCACAGACAACAATTTGCTTCTGGAATAACGGCCTTAGATAAGTGACTTAACCAAGTTCCTAGAGACAGACTGAGACTGACTTCTGTATTTTAACCATTGAGATAGCTCTAGTGGGGGTAATAGACAGAGAGGGAAGAAAATGCAAATGAGCTCTCTCACCTTTCCTGTCTTCTGTCAACAGGTATATTTTTAGCGTGCCTTGACACTTTTAAACTTTAGGTGCTAATTTTGAAATGCATTTTAAAGGTCACATTCAGCCGAGTTATCTCTTCAGACTTTTGTGTTGTACATTTACATTTGGAGCCCAATCAGCTGCTTTGTTATAGACTTGCATCTCCAGTGACTCCACTGGGACTGCATGTGTGTAAAGAGGAGTCGGTGTGATTGTATATTTATGTGCACCCCTAGTTCCGACCAGCACATGAACGCCTTTCTTTTGGGCCTAGACTTATAAACTCAGACTAAGAACCTAGGCAGATGAAGATAGCATCTGATACATTTGCATCTGTTTTCCATTCTGTTCCTTGCACTGGGCAAGTTTCTGTACTGTGATGATGTGTGCGTCAGATGTCAGCAGAGCAGAGATTATGCTCCTAAACTCAGGTTCTGCCAGCTGTGCTCAGGACTACTATTAAACAGCTGCTTCTCTTCACCCCCAAGATGGAAGTATTGTAATAGTCAATCCCTGTGAATTGTTTACTCAACTTTATCAAAGAGTTTAGAATCCCCTGGGGTGGAAAGGGCTTTACAAAGGAAAGATCACCATCATTCATGCCCAAGGTTTCTATGGGCACCCAAGTAGACCCATCAATACACTGCATGGTCACCTTTCTGATATTAGGGTGTCAACTCTCTTCCTTTTGGTACATGTAGACTGATGAAGAGAGGCAGAGGAATTTGGGCTTATTTAGTCCACAGAAGAGAAGAGTGAGGGGGGATTTGACAGCAGCCCTCAACTCCCTGAAGGGGGGTTCCAAAGAGCATGGAGAGAGGCTGTTCTCAGCGGTGGCAGATGGCAGAATGAGGAGCAATGGTCTCAAGTTGTGGTGGGGGAGGTCTAGGTTGGATATTAGGAAAAACTGTTTCCCTAGGAGGGCAGTAAAGCGCTGGGATGGGTTACCTAGGGAGGTGGTGGAATCTCCATCCCTAGAGGTATTTAAATCCCATCTTGACAAAGCCCTGGCTGGGATGATTGAGTTGGGATTGGTCCTGCTTTGGGCAGGGGACTGGATTCAATGACTCCTGAGGTCTCTGCCAGCCCTAGGATTCTATGTTAAGAAGTATTCACTGACTGGAATTATCCTCTGGGGAACTCTTCATGTTCAACCCTCAGCCCACCGATTCTGTTAAATTCTCGTGCTCTTGGCATGTTTTCACAGGTGGGCACCTTACCGTGCTCTTACTTCGGTGGGGCTCAGTGGTGGTGTTTAGTCAGAGTAGGCATTTGGGACGCTGTAGAGTACATGTTCGCGAAGCTTTCTATGCGGCGCTGGCTGAGACATGGATTTTCTATTCCATTAATATCTGATTTTGTTGTTGTTGGGAAAATCGCCCTGGAACTACAGGTCTCAAACATTTGCTTCAGAAACAACGGAATGGTGCTGCTCTGTGTTTCAAAAATGCTACACGCTCTCCAGGAGCTCCCGAATGTAGGTGGGCTGCCAAGAAGCCGGAGTGGTGAGAAGACAAACTGGCAGGAAAGTAGGCCGGCTTCCTTTGCACTAGAGTCAAATTTGTTACGTTCATGCTGAGACAAGGTAGATTTTGAGAAATCAGCATTTTCGGTCAGGAAGAGTGTGTGTCTCCATGTAGGTGATTAGTAGGTGAGTGCTCAAAGATACGTATCCTGCTCAGTGAGTTTTGTAGCTTTTGTTGCGAATGACCGGTGCATAGCTAAAGGAACGCCAAGAGCTTCAAAGGCGAGCCTGGCAATTACCGGCCCATTCTGAATCTGGCATCAATGTGATCTGCCCACAAGGGCAGCTTAACCAAGAGGGATCTTTATTTTTCCTTTGGCACCTGCAGGGAGACACCAGAAGGTGCATTACAAAGCTGACTGCAGGCAAGAAAAGGAGAGAGTTGGGTTTCTGAATCCCGATCTGCCCCAGTCAAATTGTGTGTGTGCATGTAAGTGTGTGTTTTTGTGCATGCCAATGTGAGTGGATGAGTGCTTACGAGTGATAGTGGGTGTGTTTATGTACTTCTGTGTATGGATGTTTGTGGTAGTGTGCGGATGTCTGTATGTGTGTAAGCATGTCAGTGTTTGGCATGTATGTGTGTGCATGCGCACTACTTGGAATTTAGAATTCTCTGTGGAACAGACAAGGAGGCACAAGAGGAGTGTGGGGAATTGTGACTAAAGTAATTCCTGTTGTAAATATTTGCAGAAGGAGCTGTCCACCAGTGTTATATGGAGATTGTTTCAACCTATCCTCTTTCATGAAGAAAAGAGTGGTGTAGTGATTGTGCTGCCTTCCTCAGGGGGTAAATGCTGCCCCGACTTGGCTGCAGAGGACACTTCCATGGCAACAGAGACCTTTCGGTTACTCATGGGCAGGTGTCTGGGGGTGACTGAGGGAAGGGAGGGGCTGGAATTGTCATGCCTCACAAAGCTTTCCACCTTCACACCAGTTCCCACAGAGCGGTGTGTTTGATTTGCTGCACACAAAGGGTTACTGTCACTTCTCCGGAGCAGTTGTCCAGCTGCTTCTCAGCCAGGGGAAGGAGAAAGGTTCACAGAGATCTGGGTTTGGGCTCAGCATTCTCCCCCAGGTACATGCTGTTAATATGGACATAAGGCAAGGAGTCACTTAAGGGGAAAACACATTGCAGGGATGCGGCGTGTCTTCAAAACCAAGCCTTACAAACCCAGTGACTTATTATTAATTTAGCTCAATACAACATAACTTCTTCAAATGTAGCCTATGCGCGAGATTTCAATGAATGTTAACTGTGCGGGCTCCTTCATAAAGGAGAGAGAAAAGCCTGGCACAGAGGGTGAATGTCTTAAGCACTATGGTTTCAAATGACCAGCTAAACTAAGTAAGTAACAGATTTCTAGTAACATTCTCAGAAAGGTCACTCTGTCCTCAAACATGCTGCCCAATCCGGGCAGAGGGGCTGTCTCTTTCAGAGAGAGCAAAGAGGCTGAATTTGTGTGTTCAGTGCAAAAAAGAACCCAACTGAGCTCTACCCAGCTGTTCTACAGTCACAGAAAGGTGTGTGCAGGGACCTTCTGTGCCTCTTCAGCCATAAAGTGGAAGGCTGGTCCCGTGTTTTAGGCATTTGCACAGTATTTGGGTACCTGACTTCAAATCCTTGCTTCTTCACCAACTTCCTTTCAGCTCTTTGCCTCAGTTCCTGGTCTGTCCACTGGGGATAACAGCGCTTCCCTTCCTCACTGGTGGATCCTGATGCTAAATGCATCTCAAAAGGTGTGATACTCAAATATTAAGTGATGGGGGGGGACATACAAGTGTCATGTGACCCATTAGCACTAACTCAGAGATGCTAAATAACAGGAAGTATTAACGGAAGCAGTGCTTGTTCCAAAAACGGATGCTTCCTTTCTTAACTCACTTTTGCTACCCCTGCCCCTTCCCTGAACATGGGTTGTGCCTCTGCCCTGCAAGCACCCACCATGCGGGGGAGGTTTTTCTCATGCAGATTTGAGGCTGGTTACCGTGAGGGATGGTTCAAAGCAGCAGGAATAGCTAAACAGCTCACAGCTGAAGTGAAGTCCTGACAGCATTAAAACTGAGAGTCTCTAGGTCTCAGATCATCAGCTGGTGTAAATTGGCCTAGATCCATTGACTTCAATGGCGCTTATCTCATTTATGCCAGCAGAGCCTATGGCCTCCTCTCCCAATTTCTAATAGTTGCTGCAATTTTCCTTTTAATTTCTTTTTGGTGCAAAGCTAGGATGATATCATATGTATCTATGCATGCATTTATATTTCATCCGGCGCTTTGTTCTGCATGACATGCATACAGCATGGGCTGAAGCTATTTCTGTGATAACAACAAGCGAGTAAGCCGCCTGCCCTAGGGTGACTGTAAGTTACAGTATGTGTTTTTCATCTGAAGATCATATTTTGAAACATCATTCTTTATGACAGCCTGCACAAGCCCTGCGTTGCCTGGTATCCTTTGTTACTATTTATGGCTTAATGCGAAGCTAGTCTGGGACGAACATTATCTTTAGAGCTCTCAGTGTTGAAATGAGGTGGTGTGATAAAGCATTAAGGCATCGTCGCACCAAGCACAGGAACGGCAGTGCTTTGCATAAAGATGCGGAAGATATTATTGCTTACTGGTAAGCACATGCAGGAATCTGAGTGGTTCTATAGACGTAATGCAAGAAAAGAATTCACTGTGGTTAATAGTAATTTCTGTATATCTGGCTACAGAATATGAAAAAGGGTTGCTATGTCACATCTCATTAGTATGCATAAAACATAAAAACGTACCTCGCCAAACCCCCGGAGTAGTCTTGAGCGGTCTATACGGAGCAGCTCATCAAAGGTATTTAGATGTCTAGCGCCTACCAATTTCATTGCAAATTAGGGACCTAAATACCTTTGAGCATCTGGGCCATGAACTTTGTCCTGGTGATTCAGCTTCATAATTTTGGGGGGCTTTTGAATTGTTGCATGTTCCAATTTCTTGTGGCTAAGAGACTGAAAAAGATGAGAAGGAATTAATGGTTGGGTTTCCAGCTGGAAAAGGGTTAACAGCACCACAAGGTTCCTTATTAGCACTGGTGTTTTTCATAGATTCATCAAAGATTTTGAGGAAAGAGGTGTTCAGCGTGATGGCATTATTTAGCTGACTCAAGTTGAGGAAAAAGCTGACACACATTTCAGAGGGTCCTAATGCAACTAGGTGAATGGCAGGTGGCCAGTGTGTGTGTCTGTGTGTGTGTGTGTGTGTGTACACACACACACTCACACTAACGCATTTTGAAAGGAATTGTTTAAGCTACTCAATCATATTGCTAGGCTTTTAATTTACAGTAACCACACAGGCAAAATGCCTAGATGTCATAGGGTACTGGTGGTCTGAAAAGCAAACAAAATGTTAAGATGCATAAAGAATGGGACAGAAAATAATTCTGACAATATTAAAATACCATTTTAGGGCCCTGCCAAATTTACAGTCCATTTTGGTCAATTTCATGGTCATAGGCTTTTCAAAATCATAAATTTCATGGCGATGTAATTGTAGAAGTCCTGACCCAACAAATGTGTAGAGGTGAGTGTTGCAAGCTTGTTGTAGGGGTGGTTGCAATACTTCTATCTTCACTTCTCTGCTGCTGCTGGCCATAGCACTGCCTTCAGAGCTGCGTGGCTGGAGAGCAGCAGCTGCTGACTGGGAGCCCAGCTCTGCAGGCAGAGCCACCACCAGTAGCAGTGCAGAAGTACAGATGGCATGGTATGGTATGCTCCTGCTCTTCTGTGCTGCTGCCTGCAGATCTCGGCCCTCGGTCAGCAGCTGCCACTCTCCATCCACCCAGCTCCGAAGACAGCACAGAACAGACCAGGTTCTGAGGCCAGAAAAGGGCCACAAAGAAGTACTTCAAGGAGGCTAGAGTGGCTGTGGAGGAACCAGCCAAACAGAGGTCAGCAGGGCCTATAAAAGGAGTTGCAAAGTACAGCAGCAGTCAGTTGCAGCCCAAATGTGAGAAGACCAGGAGTGTGGGGCTGGCTGAGGGAACAGTAGCACCATGGAGAGCTCCGAGTGGAAAGCTGAATAATGACTATGAAGAACTGTGATAGAGCCCTGAGGTAAAGGCAAGATTGCTGTCTCCAGGAGGGGAAGCCTTGGAGGCACAGCTCTCTAGCAGAGTGGGGAAACAAACTGAGACACACGAGGGATGCTAGCAGAGGGCACCAGGATGGGCCCCTGTTAGGTGTGTACCCTGGAAGGGGTTTTGAGTGACTCATCAGACTGTGAGACTTGACCAAAGGAAGTAGCTAAAAAGGCTGAAGTCCAGAGGCAGTGCTGGCACGCAAACTTGGCTGGACAGGGGTGCTCGCAAGCAGTGAGCGCTACTCCATTACAGCTGGCAATACTGCACCCCTCCCCAAAACAGTCTTCTGACCCGTGCAACTGCCTGTTGGGCAAGGGCCCCCGATTTGGGAAATGCCCGTCTCCCTCCGTGAATTGTGCGTCGTACAGGGATAAAAGCAAACAAAAGATCAAATGTCATGGTCCATGGTGCATTTTTTCATGGCTGTGAATTTGGTAGGGCCCTAGCCATTATATAAATCTTTGATACACCCTCAGATGGAATCCTGTGTCGTTTTGGTCAGCCTATCTGCAAAAGATACATCAGCCATGGAAGGGATTCAGCAAGGAGCAATAAAAATGATTAGAAAGCTGGAGAGTTTGCTGTATGAGGGGAGATAAAAATGAATGAGACTGTTGAAAGAAGAGCTGAATAGGTGAGAGAAGACAGGAGGGAGGAATACAAAATATTATTGTTCTAGACCATTTCTCAGATGTTCTTATTCTGCCTTTTATCTTAAGATAAGAACAAGGTGACATTCAATGACATGAAAGGTAAAAAAAAAATTAGAATTGATTGAAAAGACTTGTTGTTCCATAACACGATTGATCCATGCAACACAAAGATTAGTCCGCTTCAGAAAAAAATCTCCTCCCGAACCCAGTTAGAGATCTATATAGATAACAAGGAAATAATGTGTGTTTTAATATGGTTAAATGTGAAAGTACACGTGTCGGAACGAAGAATGCAGGCCATATTTACATCAGAGCAGACTCTCTCCTGGGAAGCAGGGACTCTGAGAGAGATTTGGGGGGCCATAATGGATAATCAGCTGCATAAATAGGGGACTATCACATAGGAGTAGAGAGGTTAATTTTCCTGTGTATTTGGCATTGGAGTTCGGCCACTGGAGTTCTGATGCCCACAGTTCAAGAAGGATGTTAGTAAATTGGAGAAGGATCAAAGAAGAGCCAGAAGAATGAGTAAGGATTAGGAAACTGCCTTAAAGCGTTAGGCTCTAACAGCAAAATCTAAGAGAAGGTGAGTTGATTACAATTGAGAAGTACCTGCAATGAGGAACACAAATTTAATAATAGGCTCTTCAATTGAGGGATAACTCACAGGACATTGAAGCTAGAAAATTCCAGACTGGAACTAAGGAGTGTCTTTGTAACAGTGAGACTCATCAACCCTTGGAACAGCTTCCTGAGGGGTGCAGTGGATTCTCTGTCTGACGATTTGTTAATCCAAATGGGCTGGGTTTTTTTCTAAAAGCTCTGCTCTAAGAATTACTCCAGGGCGGGTCTCTGGCCTATGCTATGCAGGAGGTCAGACTAGATGATGGCAATGGTCCCTTCTGGTCTTGGTATCTATGAATAACCATTCCCACATCTTATCCTCAGAGGTGGTAGAGTCACCATCTTTTCAAAACATTCCCAATCACTACAGCATGTCTTTTTAGAACTAGTCCTTCCCTCAAACAGTAGTAGCGGCATGATGTGAGGACCAGTTGGTAAAATTCTCCGGCTTGTGCTATGTAAGTCAGATTAGATGGTCGTAATAGGCACCACTTAGGTTAATATCTATGACTCTATAAACCAGACTGTTTCAGAGCACAGAACACCTCTAACTGATGGGTTTAAAGAAGAAACTTCCCCTACAAGCAGGTTAATTCATAATTTCCCACTGGAGCGACGATGGCCAACCTAGTCCTGTGAGTGGGCTGCAGGAGTGGCCTCCTTCATCTCAGTGGCTACAAGATGGTCCTACTCAAGACGGTCTCCTGGGATTGGATGTAGAGGGATCACATGGCTTGTGCAGTCAACGATGTGTGCAATGAGCATGCACCTCACTTCATGGTCCCTTACTTTATATGCATGTCCTTTTAGTAATACTGGTAGGGAAAAACGATGTGGATAGAAACCAGAAGAATCTTGTAACCCTGTGCATGGGCAATGGTAAACAAAATGTCTCGTGGGCCACACACAGAACCCTGATGGATTGCATGAGGCCAATGTGTCACTGATTGCCCACCACTGCCCTTCTTGCACCTTCTTCTGTTGTCAGAGACTTGGTTGAATGGGCCATTGATTCCCATTTTTTCCCAGTATAAACACTCTTGCTAGGCTCAGTGCCCTTATCCAACTAGAAAGAAAAGTTGCCTTTGAAATGTCTGACGCCATCCAGCCTTATTCTATCAAAACATAAGATTAAATAGATCTGTATCATACTTTCATTTAAAATATAACAACAGCAGCAGATTATTATCTAGATCGAGGAAGTAAATGTCTGGTTTCTCAGAAGAAAATTTCTGCGTGTCAGACCAGACAGAATCTGGAGTAACCAAAATAAAATAAGAACTCTAAATTGTCTATAGGAAGAATGTTCGTCTAGTACTTTAGCTAACTTGGCAACAGAGTATGAATGTATCCAGCCTTTTAGCAGGGAGATTCCCTGAAATAGCGTTGTACTTCTGTGTGACACTTCTGTGACCACTTGAACAGAATCTGTATCTAGTTACACAGTAACAAAGCATTTTGGCACCATTGTCTCAGGATGGCAATTCCTTTGTGATCTGAGTTTGTTTATTTGCAAAACCTGTGACGCATATGTAGGATCTCAGAGGTGAAATTGAAAAGCGATCTTTGATGTTTGCATCCTGAGGTCCTAATACAAATAGCTTTGCTGATTTTCTTTTTGTTTCCATGTGTGATGGGTTGTGCATGAAATACTATGTCTTTTTGTGTGCATTTTGGTACAATTACATGTGCTCAAGAATACGGGACAGTGAAAACCCTTCTGGGTTTATATCAGCTTCTTGTGGAGAGTAGCCCAGAATAGCTTTCCACACACAAAGCAACAGTATTTATTTTCCAGTATGGGCGCACCTTTTGCATTGATGTTTACGAAGGAATGCTAGAGGGGAGGTCTTACAAATAATATTATGCTAAAATGGTTTGTGATGCTACCTGATAGCGAAACCTGTCTCCAAGGTTATGCTGTCTCACATGATAAAGATGAATCTAAAGTGTAGATTTATAAATCCAACTGGAGGTACTCCAATTTATACCAGCCCTGGCTCTAGTCCCCAGAAAATGAGTAATGTAGAATATGTTAGAGGGAGAATGAAAAAGAAACAACATACTGTTATATAAAGTATTGTTCTAAGGTTACGTTATTGGGAATAGTTATTATGCAGCTGGACCAAATCCAAATTTTGCATCTCAACACCTTTACTTTTTTGGAGAAGACGGGCACAATTGGAGGGTAGGGGTGGTCAAGATCCATATTCAGACTTTTCCCCTTGGGCCATCACTAACAGTATTCTCTCAAAAGTCCAGTTGTCCATACACCAGTGGGTCACAAGGAAATCCAAGATGAATATATTCCACATACAGTATTGATCACTGTTACCCAGTCACTGAAAATCTAAGTGCCGGTGCTGTTCTAAAGTTGTACTGAAGATAACTCCCCTTCCTGCTCTTAGCCTGAATTCTGAGTGTGTTTTTTGTACCCAAGGCCTGGATGCTTGCATTGAAATGTGACATTTACACTAGCTTTTGTGAATGTTGCTTTAATTAGTTCTGTTTCCATGGGACCCTAAGGAGAGTGATGTGGCTAACAGGCAAGGACAATATTCACAGAAGAAATGAGGTAATTTTTGTGGGTATTTGCATAGCTTTTTTCCATCGAGAAATTGATTTTGTTTGATGGTTGTTTTTTTTAAATCACAAATGTTTGTCTTGACCTCAGTTAAAGATTCTGGTATGTTGTTTTCACCCCTGCTCCCTCTCCAAAATATAAATAAAAGAACTTGACACAAGAGTGATAAAGTCTTTATCAGTCTGCTTAGGTGCATGTTGCTAGCTCTATAGATGCTTTAACCTTAGCTTGTAAACATACTAAAAAGAAAATCAAGTTCCTTTGATTTCAGCTTCAGTCACAATAAGCGATTCCTTAATAAACATCAACAGGAGAGTCGCTGAATGTACCAAACCTCTGATGAATCTGACAGCTGGGTGGGTTATATGAAATAAAAGTGACTCTGCTCTCCTTCCTAGTCACTTAATGTTTTAAAACACTTTTTAGTGCCAGGTATCCAAGTAAAGTTGTAGGGGGGCGTTCCCTTCCTCCTCTGCAAGTAGTGGCATTCTCTCTAGTCATAGATGGGAGCTGCTGCTTGTTTGAGCCCATGAAAGGGCAGTATGATTGATAGGCCTTTTACAAATTCACTTTTGCACAGGAGTATCTGGTACATTTGGGCTAAATGTCAGGGGAAAGGAAAAATACGAGCTGAAACTAGCAGATGCCTGATCCTAAGGACAATAAACTTCATTTGCCGAGGAGCCTGGCCAAAAAAGAAAACAAAATTGATTTTTTGTGTGTATCAATACCAGCTAACTCCCATGGTGTTTCTAAGGTAACTGGTGGTAACTGTGACAACACTTTTCCGTGAGCATTTCATGTAAAAGGAGTCCACTTATTGATGAGCCAGTGTTAAAGGCTACATTCTTTTTGTGTGACACCTCTGGATTGTGTCTGTATCATACTCTGACTTAGACATGAGTCCAGTCCAATTAGAGTCCCGGGATCCCTCAGGGAAAAGGGGGTGGAGGTACTCGCTGTAGACGCAACCAGACTGACAGCTATGGCCCTAAACTGGCCACTTGAGTTGGTAGGAAAATATTTTATGTCCACTGAGTGTTGATTTTTGAGCTGAAATTCAAACACCAAAATATTTCACCTCACAACCAGGCCATTTTGTTGAGAAATGCTATGGCTGTCTCTCACACTCCCATTCGCCCATGAGGGAGTCTGTCTACATCTCCCATGAAACACGACCATCTCCCCTCGTGGTGAAAGGAGGCGGTTATAGTAAGGGAGTCCCTGACTGCTATGCATCCTGGGAAAGGTAGTTTGGTCAGGAAACTGACCCACAGAGGCTGTGGGTGAAGGAGGGATTGGAACTACAGCTTCCAAAAGGCATTTCCCAATTGAAATATTTTATGTCTTCACTGAAATGCTTTGTTTAAAAAAAAAAAAACACTTTTCCCATGGAAAAGAGGCACTTTTCATTACTTTTTTCACCCCAGAAACTAGTCAAAACCCCAATATTCTGTCAAAAGTCATTTAAATGGATCATTTTCAGCCAGCCCTATCCACCGCCTCGGTGGGTGGCAAAAGGAAAGAAAGATGGAGGAGCAGACCCTCCTATCCTGCCCCAGGCCCAGCCTAGTCCCTGCTAGCAGGGCTTCCTTATGGCCCCAAATTCCGGGACACCAGTTCAACATCCGAAGGCAGGGTGCCAAACTCCAGTGTTATCGTTGTGTGATTAGCAGTCTGGGCACCTACCAAAAACATTTTCCACCTCGGGTGAGAAAATCCCTATGGTTGGTCCTTCCTGCCATCCCCATACAGATGTGCTTGTTGCCACCACAAAAAGGAGTGAAGAAATCATGCATGGCTTCCGGCATCCCAGTACCTCTTCGTACAGATTTCAGTGCCCTGTCCCCCCCCCACATGCCCGCTGAAGTGAAGGGGGTGATTGACACCAGAAGGAGCCATGCAGAAAACATCCAATTTGATGTAAATATATAGAATGCCAGTGTGAGATGTTGGCTCTAATTGAATTACTTTGACAATAAATTGCTTCATTTTGAGTCCTTTGCAATGCTTTCTGTCTCTGCGTCTGACATTTCCTATTGTCATTCAAGGAGTTATTCACTAGAGATGTGCCATTTAGGTAGTCGGTGAACTGCATGAGATGATACTGCAGCAAAACTCCAGCTACTCCGGGGGTTCTCCGGAGCAGAGTAGCATGTGGCACGCCTTGCCACTTTGTCAGCCAGACAAATGTGCAGAAGGAGAGAGTTAAGCGTCCTGAGAGAGAGTCATATAGAAAACACCATGATTCCCAAGGGAGCATTTCTGTCCAGGATGAGGATCACTCCAAGGGGACGGTGTACCAGGGCCGCAAGCACTTCGTGAAACCAGCGCCTCACACAGAAGGAAGGGGAGCTACAGAATGTCATCTGGTAACCGTAGGGAGGGAGAGTTGTTTGTCATAAATGGGACAGTTGCCCCTTCAGCTGGAATACCCCAGTGCTAGACCTTTGTAGTTGTGTATCTGATTGGCAGGAGACATAGGGCTTGGGCCCTGTGGTGACAAGTATGGCACAACACCAGAGAGTGTGAGCTAGCTAGCTAGTCATCTCTAAGCCCCACCATAACCTTAGAAGAGGCCTACTGAGCATGCTCAGCAAAGAATTTTCATCCCATAATTCTAGGCCACTCATGATGCCAACCTTGGAATGTGTTCAGGGCTTTCCCCAGGGAAAGGTTCATTTGGGTCTGGGGGGCACCACACCAGCCTCCCCTCTTGGTCCATAGGTGTGCACTCTCCACACCCCAAAAGGAGGCCGACCAGGTACAGCTGTTTCCAAAAGAGGCCTTGGCAGCAGGCCAGTCCTCACACATCACGGCTTCAGTGCAGACCAGGCCAGTCCAGTCCAGTTCTGTTTTGAAATCCACAAACCCGTTTCCAGTCAGCGAACGTGTTTGATGATGATGATGAGTCTAAATGAGATTTAGTAAAACATTTAGATTGTTTTTTTAAGTCGATAAAAACATTGCTGGAACTGTCATGAAAAACAGAAAATGTGGACGGTGTCAAAATTTTTTCCTGAAAATTTGAGAATGGGGGAATTAAAGTCTTTTCACCAGAGAAAACATCGTGCATTGAATGTTTTATAATACAAACTGATTTTTGACCTCAGTGTTTAGCCATTATTTCCCTGGTCAGTGAAATGAGCCTTTTATTACAGTGAGAAATGGGATGTTTTCATTAATGGGTGAGTGGAAAGGAAAACACCTAAGAGGTTTTCCTCACAGATTTCAGAATAAAATTACCAGGCAGAGGCCAGCTTGGTGCTCTGCAGCATCATATAAGAGCAGTTATGTGTGTGTAAATAAAGGCTTGGAATAAAAACTGTGGCCTGGTGCATACTGGGAATCCGCCCCTGCATAACTGTGCATGCAACTAGTTCTATTGCCTTGGTCTGGATAATTCATGTGCCCAGAGTTACGCATATGCAGAAAACTTTGCAGAATCTGGGCTTCATTTTCTGATTTGAAAATCTTCTTTAGCCAGAGGATGCAAGTAGACAAATGTTAGATAACCTGATTGTTTTCTTTAATATTGGTGCTGTCTGATTGTAGCAAACCCACAAAAGATGAAACCCATGTTCTGCTTGAAAGAAAACAGGTTGGGCATGTCTCTAAAGCTTGTGAGCTTGGTTAGTTACTTCAACAGTAGAAATTTTTGCACATGGCTGTTGCTACAGCCTTGTCTATGTGAGTATTCAACACACTCTGAAGAGTCTTTAGGGTTCAAGCTGAAAAGCCTGGGAGTAATAATTTCCAATAGCCTAGCAGTTCCAGATGATTGATTATTTTTGACATAGAAGAAGTTCATTTCAAACTATTTTAATTCGAGGGATCTCTTTAGAACCAAAATTAAAAGCCAGGGACGAGCACTGTGCCGTTTATGATGTTTAATACCAAGTTTTTATGGTGTCAAAGCCATTTCAGTATCACAACTGTGTTAATGCTTTATGTTTCATTGGAGACTTCCTGGAGGACATTTCAGGCTGCAAGTGGCTGACACCTATAGATTTTTTATTACGCCCCAACTCTTTGCTTCACAGACTTGAAAAAGCCAATCCAACCCCTCAGAGGATAACTGGGACTCCAGCACACAAAGGTCTGGATTTATATAAACAAATTGAAGTTACTGAGCACAATTTAAAGCATCCACTAGGAATAAACACAGACCGGTAGGCAACTAAGTAACTGATTGCTAACAGTTGCAAGTCCTGTACAGTGCAGCGTGCTTGGAATATATGCTCAAAAGGCAGCTGTTAATTTGGACTCGGTAGGCAGTGTTGTTGCAACAATGTTGGTCCCAGGATACCAAAAAGACAAGGTGGGCAAGGTAAAATCTTTTATTCAAGCCATTTTGTTGAGGAGAGGCAGCTCTGTGTAAGGTCCAAATTATGCTGATCTCCGAAACAGAAGTTGGTCCATTTGGCATCTGTTCAGTTTCAAAGAGTGATTCCAAAGTAGTTCCAGGCACCACTCCTGTTTCTGGAGCCCCCTGCCAGTTTCTGTAGCTGCTCACTACATTTTGCTTTGGGTTTGGAACGCCCAGCCATGGGAAAGAGCCGTCGCAGCACTAGGGGAAAGGGACTACTCACCGCATATGACTGTCCAATGCAGCAAGTCCATAACTGAGCAGAAGAACCGAACATAAGAACTGTCGCACTGATCCAGTGCGGGGCCCACGCAACCCAGTATCCTGATTTCAACGCTGGCTGGCACCCGCCTGGGAAGGTGTCACTAAGTTCCCCTGCAGATGAGGGGGATGTCCACAGGGCATTTCTCCCCACTCCTGCCCTCTTGGTCAGTGATTGGCTGCTGCCCTGCCGTATTGGGGTTTATGGGTAAATTTTTCAAAATTGGCTAAGAGATGTAGGCCTTGCAGTGCCTAACTCCTAGGTGCCCTGCAGGAGGATCCCTGGGTGCATGGGATCTGTGTCCTTTGTGTGGAAGAATGAGGCATATAGGAAGGGAGTCTCTGAATCCAGCGAGCTTGGGAGGGGGCCACGTACACTAGCCAGGAGTGAAAATGCAGGAGAAAGGAGTAGGCCTAGAGCTGCAAAGGCAGATGCTTAGCTATCTTTGATCAGGCCAGAGGGAGGCACCACTCTCTGCGTGGGAGTGAGGTGCCTCCAGCTGATGGGTGCTTTCTCGGGCACATACAGAACAAGACACCAATGGCGTTATAGCCAATAGTCTAGCTGGTGGGACACGTGTTCAAATACCTGCTGCAGAGAGCTTGAACTTAGGGGTCCCACAGCCCGGGTGGGTTCCCCGACCCCTGAGAGGGACATACACCTCTGTGGGGCTTGATCCCCTGGGGTACCTGGGGCAAGCCTATGGGATCAGGGCCTGCGGGTGAGCGAGGCAGAGCGCGTTCTTTAAGAATAACCCTCTGAGGCAGCGGGGCTCTGCCAGACGTGTGGGCTGTGGTGGAAATGCAGGCCCTGGCAGGGTTACGGAGCAGCTCAGAGGTGGTTTTGAGAGTCACTGGCACCTGAATGTTGGACTTGGACACCTAATCAGGAAGTTTGGTGCCTAAGCACTGGTGTGGATCTAGCCCCAGAAACCCAATTCCCACTGACTTTCTTTGCAGCCTCACTACCAAAGCTCCAGAGTTGCCTTTGGAAATGGGCCTCTGGGGCTTTCAAGAGTACCCTAGATCTCTAGGCCTATCTGATAAAATGATGGCTGCTCACTTTTCAGTAGAAATGTCTAATAGAGAGACAGATGTGTGTCCTTATTTCCTTCACTAGGGCAATCTTGTGTGCTCCCAGGCAGAGTTGTAGCTTAAAACAAACATACAGAACCCCCACCCTAAAGAGACAGCGTTTTAAAGTTGACATTGTCCCTTTAAGTCTGACAAGCAATTGCAGTGAGATATCATGTGAGCCTGACCCTAAACCACTTGCCCAATTGCCCAGTGTTGATACAGAGGCACAGTATTTTATGAATATGCCATAAGCATCATGCATTTCAAAAATATACTTGTATCACTTGCGAGGAAGACAAGGAGCCCAAATTCTGCCCTCATTTACAATGGGGCAAGCACGGTAATATTCACCCCGTTGACATTATAATAGGAAAGCTTTTTTTTCTTTCAAATAAATCTGTTGATAGTGAAGCTGTTCCCTGAGTGAAAGTGTTGGCTGGCCTTAGCAAATAGGTGTAAAGAAATAGCAGTATCGGTATATACTGCTGCAAAGGGAAATGAGTTGGAATAAAAGCACCTGCTTCAGATGCATAACCTCAGGGCTCTATAAAACCCCTAGGGAGCTTGGCTGAATTGCTAAGTGGCAATGCCTTGTTCGGAGCTCTGATTACCCGCAGAAGCCAATACTTATGGGAGTAATGCCATGGGGCCTATCCATTGGGGCTCTCGTTTCTGGCTCTGCAACTCTCAGGGCACGTAATAAGAAAGGTGCTAATGACACAAAGTGTGTGGAAAAATAAATCCAGGGCCCTGGGCTACAAGCAGCCTCCTGTTCAGTTCACTCAGCGTTTCACACCTTTCCTCATTGATTCACAGAAGAAGAAACTCATAAGAGCCCCCTTGAGAACCCTGCCTAGTAGAAGCCTCCAGACTCATCCATGTTAAGGTCAAAAGAGATCTAGTCGGACCCCTTGCACAACACCAGCCCAAGAGTGTCACCAAGTGGTTCGCAAATCCAGTTAGAGCTGGTCTGCTAGGGAGACATTCAGTTTAATTGAAAGACATAGAGTAATGGAGATTCCACTATAACTCGAGGTCAGCTGGGCCAGAGGGCAGTTCCCTTCCTCAACACTTTGTGCCGCATTTCTTTTGTGAATGTTGGGGAACTTGCCAGTCTCTCTGTGTAACAGACATTCAGAGCTTCAGTTAGAGGTGTATCAAAAGCCTGACCCAGTCAGTCAGGCGAAGCCTTCCTATTGACATCAGACCGCTCTGGATCACAGGCCCCGGTGTGTGAAAAGAGGCAGTGACCTTGCGAGATGTAGAACCCGCTTCCCTTCATTTCCTGGCATGGTGTCAAGTGTCCCGCCTCTGAGCAATGCCATGGCTTTGGCGGTCAGTAAAGAATTCACATTGTTGGCCAGGCGGCAGGGTAACTTCCTACAAAACGCAGCCCCCCCAGCCGGCTGATGGGAGCTAAGCAAAATTCTCCTTTTCCTGTAGCCACAATCGCAGGGTTGAGCAATGATGCACTTTTAGTGCCTGGAGAACTTTGTGAACCGAAAGACAAAGCTTTTCATTCTTCTCGCCTTCTGGAGGCTCTCCCATCGACAGAGCCAGCCCCAAGCTGAGAATAGCTGGTAATTAAATGGTTCCGAGGCAGCTGACTAAAAACATGAAAGGCCTTTGGGATTTCAGTTCAAAACACTCCAGAAAGCAATCTAGCCACTTCATACATGGAAGGAAGCGGGTTGGCTCTAAATTATTTAGAAATTGTTAGTTTCTTGTGCTTCGTCAACAAACCTTATTAATTTTTAATATGATAAAAACGGTGGAACAAAACTAATAAGGTTGGTTTTGCTGGCGACATGCAATGAAGAGCCTGCACCTTTTGTCTTTCAAAGGGAACACATGCATTCAGCACAGTTTGTTTTATAACGTAATGGAAAGAGGATAATGGATTTTCATAGGGTTAGCCTAAGCAGCCAGTAGACAGTAAAGATCATGAGTGCAAAAGCAGTACTCTTAGGGCTTAGTCCTTCCAACATTGACACATGAGAGTAAGTTTGCATACAAGAGTACTCACAGTGAGCTCAGTTAGCTAACTGGGCTTTAACTTGAGTTAAGTTCAACCACAGGCCTCTTTATAGGCTTGAGCTGCTAACCTGAGTAAAATCTCAAGCTGCTGTGTCTTCACTGCTATTTGAATCTGGGTGAGTTAACCCAAGTTAAGGACATATCCTCCGTGCAGTGAAGACACCCTCTAAGGATGTATGGAATTGGAGCCTTGGAATGGTGGTGTCCTTTGGAAAAATTGACAGCAAAATAGGTTATGGGAGACTAAACCATCTGTATTTTAATTCCTGATCACCCCGCAAAACCACTCCCCAAAATTGTTGTCAGCCCTAGGCCTAGTAATCAGGATAGAGCCAATCACCCTGGACCTAGAACCTGAGAGGTTCCTGAAATTGTTCCCGAGCCTGGGAAAGCTACGGGAAGAACACCACATTAAACTCTTACCAAGCACAAACCCATTTGCTTGGTCCCACACCAGAAAAGTCCCCCTTCCTTTTCTACTCCGAATGAAAGCAGAGCATAGCTGCATGGAGCCGAGGGGCATCATGTCCAGAACCCCCACCCCAGGAGAATGGGATGCAGGCAGGGAAGTGGTCCCAAAGCCAATCACTAAGGTTAGGATCCACGGAGACCTTGCCAAGCGCAATGAAAGTGACGCTTGCACCTTTGTGGGGAATGCACCCTACACCAACTTACTGGAGCAAAATTATTTTCAGAATTGGATGCTTGGTCTGAAGTCTGGCAGATACCGCTTGCTGCGGAGTCGGCACTACTGATGACTTTCCTCGGCCCATCTGGAAGTTTTGTTTCAACCGATTTGCCCTTTGGCGTATCACCAGCGTTTGAAAATCCCACTAGATGCCACTCTGCCTCTTTAGGCATCTAAATAACTTGAAAAATTTGGTGCCCTTCATCCCTACACTGTTGTCAATTATAACCACCCCAGCTGATGCCCGCTAATTGGCTGTTCCATAGTGCGGAGCAGGTACCTGAAAAGGCGATAGGACTGAAATTCTCTGGAGAGGGCAGGCCAATGGCTTTGGTAACAAAACCTGAAATAAAATAAGGTTCATAGTGTCTCAGGCATTGCTGTTGTCCTGATGTATGTCTCTAGTGGGCTCTCATTTGGTATCACCAACATGTCTGTCCTTGGGAAACTGGGCATCCACTTATGCACCCCACAGAACTCTGCCGTAGACTGGGTCATGTCTCAGGTGAGTGGCAGGACCTGCTGTGCGTGGTAGTTACGGGGCTTGAAAGTATCCAGGCAGAAGGTGCATCTGCAACTTGGTTCTCTTGGTGTGCATGTGTATGGCTTCATCTTCTGTGGCTTGCATTGCTTCCCATTCTTTGCCAGCTCCTGTGTCCAGCTGCCGTGTCACACACTAGGCCTCCAGGGCAAGCAGGTGCAAACTGATTTTCACAACCTAATATGGGCCCAGGCTGCAAATCTGGATAACAAGGAGGTGGCTTGCTGCATGACAGAGCTTCTTCGGTTTGGTTACTGTGGAAGTGGTGACTTTCTGGCCTGCACTCTTCTCACTGTCGCATTCTTGTATTGATTTACTGCCTCCCCTTCCGCTTCTTGCAGCTGCAGAAACAGCCTCCCGTTTGCGTGCAATATTTAGTGTACCGTAAAAATATATAGCCCAGTGGTTAAAGAGCTGATAGGGAGGGGAAATCAGGTCAGCTGTAATGCCACGGAACCTCTAGGGTCATGTGTCAAAACCCAGCAACCACTGCAGGATCATAGCACCAAATTCTACAAGCTTACATCCAGATTTTCAAAGAGCTTAGCATCCACAACTGTGTCATTCAGAGCTTAGTTCTCTGCTAGGCGTCTAAATGACCAATGCAAATCTGGCCATTCTCTATGATATTCTATGGGGTAAGTATCACTGTGCCTCTACTAAGTTCATCTGTCTAAATATCAGTCCGAACGGTGTGTTCAAATGCTGAGGGCACATGGCTTGTTTCTTTTCATGCCAACAGATGTTTTTACCTGGCTTTGAGACCACAAATGTATGGCTATCTGTCTAGTGACAATGGCTATTAAAAAAACAATCAAACCTGGCTGGGTTTTTCCCCCATGTAGGAAAATACGATTTATACATGTAAGCACCTGAGTTGAATAGACTTTGACTAGCGCGCCCCAGTGAGAGGCCCACAGCATGCCAACCCAGTAAAAGCAATGGGGCAGCAAGAGTGTAAATGAGGACAGAATTTGGCTCCTAGTGAGCTGGGTACGGAACAGTGATTTTACTTTCCCGTTTTATTTATGTACTGGTAACTATAACCTCGTCTGGCGGGACTGTGTGTATGGTGTTTGTGTGTGTGAGTGATTGAAAAGCATATGCAACTGTTGTATTCTCAGTAAATGCGGCAAACTGCCTTTTCCCCTATAAAAGATCTTGTGTGCTTCGTTTAAGCATAACACATAGACATACAACAGTGTTCCATTTACTGACCCAAGCGAATGCAAAACATAATTCACATGGGACAAGTGAACACTAGTGGCTGGAGAACTTGAACAGGGAATGGGTTTTCTTACAGAGGTTCTAGTTATGGGACCATTTAAAATTTCTCACAGCAATTGTTCCAAGCAAACCATGGCTCAATTTCTGAAGTGAGGAAGTATTCAGATGTGAATTGTTTTATTATTATACAGCATTAATGGGAAAAATCAGCTAAAATAGGATTACTTTAAGAGCCCAACGCCGATCACCGGGAAATGTTTCACACAGTCCACGTGTGTCCAAAACATACTAACTTGGGTCCTGAAAGTGTCTCATAATGGTTGGTGAGGGAAAAGGCAATGCAGATGTTATCTGCTGGGTCTTTGCTAGAGGGCTCACACGCTGCTTAAAGGGACTCTACATACTTGCCCTAGGCCACTTGATTAAATCTGCATAGGAGGACACAATGCCACATGGGAGCCCTTTCCAGCACTTCAGCGGGCGTTGGGTCACCCCCTTCAAAAGGCACTCGTTATATGTGCTCTACGGACGGTCACTGACTCACTCATCCCCGCTGAACCATCCCATTGACTGCACAAACCAAGCAAGCAAGGCTGGGCCACGGATGTTGGCTCAGAGGATTAATCGTTCTGTTTGCTTCCTTGAGGGCTCAACACCACCAACCACATGATAGGGCCAAATTCAGGAGGCACATGATGCCAAAGTAAATGTGATTCCCCTACAAGACTGAGGAAAAAGAGAAGGGGAAACAACCACTCCTAGGCTGGCTAGCAGCTAAAGGGCTTTGAACAATCTGTTTAGCTCTTGGGCATTTACTTTAACCCTTTTATTTGCCATGTAGTGTCCCTGCCTGGTAGGTGTTGGTAGCAGCATCTGTTTCAAGCACAGCATTCCCACTCCCACAGGGCTGCTTGCAGTTGTCCTTGACGACAGGACAGCTACTGCAGCTTGAACTGGGGCTTCCTTTCCTGAAGGACCACGCTCCCATCCCTGCTGAAAACCCCACACCAAATCCTGCCCTGTCACCCAGCTTTAGCAAGGAGTGCGTTGGACAAACCTACTGCATTTCATCAGTGGAGTTTTTTGAAACTTGTTCTGAAAGCCTTGCATGGGAGGAATTTTAATGGCAAATTCATGTGTTTGCATTTTCCCTAAAATATTATTAAATGTCCCCTGGCATTAAATATTGATGGTGTGTGGCTTGTTCTTTGCCACTAGAAATTGATTGTGCCAATTAGCTGCTCGAAATCTCCCTTTAGCTTTGCATAAACTCAGTCTAACACCATACAAATCTTCCTTCATTATCCGTATGGAACTGGGCGGCTTTGGTGACATTAGCACATGCTGGTTACATACCCTCTCTGTTGGGGAGAATGGACGAGCGAGACCTAACAATGCCACTATGGGGCTATACCTACCCTTCTGCAGCCTTCTACCCATCAGCACTTTATTATTGCTATGGACTAGTGCACACTTAACCCTTAATTAAAATACCTATATCATTCTTCATTTCACACCGAGCCACCATTATCTGGAATGGAAAAGTTATAAGCTGAAGAATGCCCCACATTCCCCATCATGAACGTGGCTTATTTGTGGACAGTATACGACTGGCACTTCTTTTGATTCAGACCATTCCATTCTGAGGCCAATGTCATTAGCCTCATCGAGTACAGATGCAAATGTCCCGACACACATACCCCACCGTTTATGATCACTGTCATGCCTGGCGGGGCTTTCGAGAGGTTCTGGCTCGCATGCAGTTTTGCTCAAAGGAAGTGATCTACTAGGCAGACTGATGCTGGGGGATCTTTGCATAGGTTTTTGTAGCTGCTTTGTCTGACACACTGTAACAGTGCAGTTCTGTGAACAGAGCAGTCGATCGCTAAATACATCCCTGCTCTTCCTTACTGCCTATCCAGACATGTTTAAATGTGATCTCTTTGACAGGTATGTGCTCTCCTTCTTCTCTAATCAGATGCACTTTGCTATCCTTTTCTTTCTCATTAGCTGGAGTCCATTGCGCAAACTGAAGAGAGGTACAGTAACATCACGGAAAGGACTTGGCTGTAGAGACCATTCCTCTGTAAAGGTCAGTTTGCTGTGCTTTCCATTTCCCAAGATGCAATACTGCTGCTTTTGTTAAGGAAGTAAAGTGCGTCCCATTTGATTTGCTTATCTGGCAGACTTCAAAGAAACAAAGCAAAACCATGGGGGGAAAATTGCACTTGACTACAGCAACAGCTTATGCTTGCTATCTGCAACCATTTCCGATCGAAATCCTGCCCAAGCTCACCGACATTTATTTCAATCAATAGACACAGTTGCAAGCTGGGCATTAAACCTTAGAGAACAAAGATTCAAGGAATTTCCCCTCTATTGAGGTGGAAGCTCTTAGACTCAAGCCACAGCTTCTATACCCATCCATTCAAACTTTATATTCTGAGTTCAGTGTGAAATAAATGCAAGCTCAACCCTGGTTTAGCTCTCTCAGCCTCTGCAGGCTACTCTGTACAAAATGAACAACAAAGGACCCAAGAGCAAGGCAAAAGAGACAGAAGGAGGTTGACTAGAGGTCCCATTGCCCTCCACTCTGTGCTTAGTCTACAGTTAAGAATTAGATCGACCTAGTTTAGTCCCTCAGGGTGTGAAAAATGTCACTCCCTGGGCAATGTCGTGTAATTAGGTTGACCTACCCCTGCATGTAGAGGCAGACAGGCCAAGGGAAGAATTCTTCCATTGGACTAGCTACCACCTCTCCCAGAAGTGAAAACCCACTTCAGTCCATGTAGGAAGCAGCTACGCTATGGTATGACAGGGGTATGGCTGCAGCGCCATTGTCATGGCTGTAATGTGCGCATGGACTCAGATGCAAAAGATGCACCACCCCAGAACCAAAAGAAGTCAATGGGATTATGCGCCTGGGTAATGTCAGTCAAGGGCCCAAGCCTATGTAATATCAGGTCCTCGGTTTGCAAAAAGTCTGGGTGTATAGTCTTTGAAGAGTTCATGATGCCAGTGTGGCTGTCCCCCGGAGCTAAATTTGCAACATGGCATCTATTGAAAGGCTGACCTTTCTAAACCCTATATAAAATGGACATGTTTAGTCAGATTGCTTTGAAATTTGGTGTGCCTCAGAGGGATACAGAGTTAGGCTAGCAACCCACATTTGGAGCTGTTTGAGCATGGGGTGTGAAGCCCTGAAAAACATAGCTGTTGTAAAGACAGTTTCTAGTGGGCTTGCATGTTTCTGTGCAGCACTAGAGATGAAACTGTTGATGTGGATCAAAATGGTCTTAATCTGTCACGTTTTATTAAAAGTTGTGCATGGCCCCCACTGAATCTTTGGAGGCCCAAACTGAGCATCTCATCACAGTGCAAATGTGTCCCATTCAGTGTGGGGTGAGTGTGCCAGTGCTTACATAGCCAAAGCCGATATATTCTCCCCTATCTGCTGGGCCGTGAGCCACAATGGCCTAAGGCAGTGTATTTGCTCCTGTTAGCAGGGCAGTAAGGCCTAATGGCCCAAAGTCAATAGCTTCAGCCTAGCTGGGGAAGGGAGTCACCATGAATGAAAAGGGGAAGGGATGGCAGCATGAATAAGAGGGCACAGGCCCTGACCCATCCCAGCAGTCTGGTAATGGCAGGAGAATGTGCCACTGAGTCAGCAGAAGGTCTCTAGCCTGTGGTTCACTAATTGGCCCACTAGCTAATTCCCCTGGGCCACTTCCTACTGCGATTCCCACTGCTGTGGGGAGGGCATCTCCGCTGTCCCCGAGGTTCCTGATCTGTGTTGCCGCTAATGATTCCAGATTCCGTGGGAGCTTCTGTGGATACCCTGGCATCTGCCTGGGTTGTGGCATCTTGGGCTCCCATGGCCTTGGGATTTGGCTATTCCTTGGCTGGAGCCTGCAATGAATGTCCTTCCCCATGGGTGGTCAACCCCAACTGAGCTGAGCTGCTCCCTTTTATACTAGAGCATTTGGAGCACGCCCAGTAGAGTTGAGGGGGTGTGGCTTCCTCAGCCCAGAAGGGTTAACCCTTCCATGTCTGGTGGGGAGTGGGGGGCGGAGAGTGCACCCTGTCACAAATGGTATTTAGGAAAATGTGTATTTTGAAACTGTGCATGCACCAATACAGAAAAAACACACACATACATTTCCATTCTCACCATTTTATCTGCTTTACATCTCGACACACATAAGTGCTCTAAAATTCAAACCGTTAACTGAATTGCTTTGAAATTTGGTGTACCTCCTGGGGAACAGAGGGTAGCATTAATGATGCAAATTTGGGGTTATCAGTCAACTGAAGGGCTCCTGAGTTCCCCCTAACTCAAATGCTTTCCTTCTACTGCTTTGTACCGTTATCGGCGATTTAATAATATATACATGATTCACAGACCCCTTGATAGGTGTCAGCTCACCTTTCAATCAACATAACTAAGGGTAAATTATTCACAAGCCCGGACCTCAGACATGGGTGCCCCTTCGAGTTTTGGGAGCTGTCATCAGAGTATTTGGGGGTAAAATAATTAGACGTGAATGCTTCTTGGGAGGGGCAGGTTTAAAGGGCTGCAGTGTAGGGAGGGGTCACAGAAAGGAGGATGGACAGATGTTGAGGAACTCCAAAGAGGGAGGCATGGTCCCTCACAGCTCGGCCACTGCCCCAGTCCTCCTGAGCCCCTCTTTTTCCCCTTTTGGTCCTTAAATGGTGCCATCTAGAATTCCATAGATGAGAATGAATGGCATGTGAGGGAACAATATGCCAGCAACCAAACTTAGCGCTGCATTAATGTACTGTGGGGGAGGGATGGATTTGCAGAGCTGTGAATGCACAGCGAGAGGGGGTGGAATACATAGTTCCATTGACTAGCAGAAGGTCCAGTTGAAAACCCCTTGAAGACAATAGACATCATTCCATTGATCCCAATGGGTTATTGATATAGCCTGTCTCTTCTTTGTCAGTAACTTTGCTTTTGGTTTATTGTATAGTGTAGAGACATTTGTCAGCGCAACAACGTGCGCATTGTAGACTGATCCTGGGTACCCATTTGTCCTTTTAATTCAACCAGATGTGGAGTTCAAGGTCTGAAATGCTCCATTAATTCTGTTCTTCTGGATGACATGACAACTTGCAATAGGCAACGGATTTCAGCATGTTCAATGCCTTCCGCGCCTCATAAGGAGCGTTGATGGTATTAAACAGGGCAGAGACAATGTGTAGCAATCTTAAAAAATAATAATTTAATTGATTCACGGGAAACCGAGGTGTTTTAATTAATTTGAATAACAAAAAGTCAAAGCCTAGTCTGTAATTTCAAAATTAATATTATGTATGATTAACTGAAGTCGGGATTTCTTGTATTATTTTATATAATTACTTTTTGTAACATGACAGAAAATGTAATTTGAAATCCTTTCTAACTGCACTGTTGCGCTTGCTTGCATGGATACGGGCCCACATCTTTTACTGTATTTCTCCTTCTTTCACTGGGACTTGAAAGGACCCCTTCATCCCTGGGAATTGGCTTATAAACAAATGCATTTTATTGATGACACACATGGGAAGATAATACCGTAAGAAAAGAGGCTCGCAGAATGGAAGGGGTTATTAGCATTTTTTTTTTTTTGAGAAACAGAATAGCTGTTAATGGTTTTCTTGTAGAAGAAAAGCTGGGAATGAGTTAGGTGGTGCTTTGGTGAAATGAAAGCTTGAATAGAGGATGGGCTTCACTTCTGTCTTCTCTCAGGCCTGGAAACAGCAGGGTCCAAGTACAGAGATTGTGTGTGGGAATACCTGTACAGGAGAGTAACTCCCACTGGTCAGATTGTCCGCTGCCTTGTTTCTTGCACAGTCCTTCGCAGCTGTAGCTGTGTAAAGTGTAAGCGGCTGTAAAATGCCATTCTGTTGTTCTGGGTGGGTGTGAGGGGCGGTTCGGACTGGCTCAGCTTCCCTGGGTGACTCCTGCGTGTGTTGGTAGAAGCGGGGTGCTCGGACAGCCACAGCCGCGCTCCGTAGCCTACCACAAGGCATTGAGAGATGTGGCAGGAGGCACAGCACTGAGTCCCCGGGCTTGCCAATCGCAGTGGCTGGTCTATCGCCCAGTCAGCGGAGACCTGGCATTCAGACCCTCCCCAGCCAGGCGGGTGAACTCTGCCAGTTTGGGCTTGGCACCTCACCACAAAGCGATGTTCGAAGGGGCCTCTGCCAGGGCCTGCGTGATCCTGGCCAAAGGAGGCTAACGAGGGAGGCTGCGAAGGCATTCTGCTCGGCAGAGTCACCTGAAAGAGCTTGAAGCTCTGCCAGCGTCCTGTCCTGAAAAGGAGCGGTGATGAGCCCCTGCGGTGTGTTCAGTGCTCACTGAGTGGTGAAGGTCCCGGCAGGAGACTTGCTTTAGTCTGCGTCCATTTCCTACCAGAGTGCCACAGAGACCCTCCCGTCCTCTGCCTGGGAAGCTCAGCACTTCAAGGCCCAGTCCCCTGATCACACCCTGCAGCATGGCCTTGCCCAGGCTCAGTCTCCCTGCTGCATTGTTGATAAGCGGCAGGGAGCCCGGGGAAGCTATGTCAGAGGAGGAATCATGCCAGGAATTGAGTGCAGTCCGACCAGGCCACCTTCATCTCCGTGTGCTGCATGGGGGTGTCTGGAGCCAGACCCGTACGCCCTCTGCTCAATGCCACAAAACACGGGGCCCGGCCCAAGCCTGCCAGAATGGTTATGGCTTCCCTTCAGCTTCCTGCCAGCAGGAGCTTTCACGGAAACCACCCTCCCCTGGGGAGAACGGACTCCTTCGCAAAGGTGGTGCCACACGTGTGCAGCAGACAGACTGCCAGGCCTTGTCGCACCTCTGAGGCAAGAGGTAAAATATGGTGCACTGGACCTAGCTCACTGGTGTCCCCTGTCAGCCCTCTGGATGTCCTCAGGGAGAGGGTAGCAGGAGAACAGCTTTCCCCTGGAGAGAGATGGTCTCTTTGCAGGACCTCTTTGTTCTTGGGAGTGCTCCCAGGACAGAATGCAGTTCTGTGGACTCTCTCAACCCACGGGTGTAGAAAAGCCCAAAGTGGCAAACACCCCAACTTGCTTTTGGTAGGGCTCACTCTCCTCAGAAATATGGACTGTCCTCTGGGGGCACCAGGGCAGACAATTCTCTCCCCATCCCAGCTTCCACCATCGTATTGGCCTGAGCTGCTGCTGGGTAGAGCTTGTAAGGGGGTGTGTGTGAAAACATGGTTACTTTTCTTCCCTCCCCCTCCATCCTACACCCTCCCCATTCTCCCGGCCCATGTGCAGTGAGGATGTATCAGGAGCCCACGAGAGTAGGTGTTAGCTGACCTGGCCCTAGAGACATGGGTCTGTCTTGGCCCTGGTGCTTCCCATATTGAACAGGCTGCCTGCCAGTGTGGGGCCGGGGCTGCATCTTATGGGCGTTAGCCCCTGCCAGGGCATGGAGAAATGCCTGTGGGGCAGTATTCCATGGAAGGGACCATGCCCTCTCCCCATGCTGACATGGACACCGAGCTGTGAGCCACAGCTACCATCCCTGCTTGGACGGAGGGATGGAGAGGGCTTCTGGTAGGACATGTTTCGAAGGCCAAATGCCTGGGCTGGGGTTGAGTGAGATGGAGCTGTCTGAGGTAACCGTCGAGGAACCGCAGCCCAGAGTCCAGGCATAGGCAGTTCTTTCAGAGAGCGGATTCCCTAAAACAGGAGTGCCCAGTGTCCGCATCACCTGCCTATGGGAACGGACGTACACTAAGTTGCTGAGGGATCTGCTCTTTCTTGTTTGAGAGGGTTGTGAAAGGCAAGGGGTCTTCTCTTCTGAAACGTGTGGGTTTCACCCAGATCTTCCCAAGGGGAGAAGATGCCCATTCATTCTGCTGCACTACCGAACTGACCTGGCTGCCGGATGCTTAGCAGCTTTCAGAATCCGGTTACTTATTTAATGGCCTAACTTTAGGCTCCTATTTTTGAAAATTTGGGCCAGCACGTGTGAGTAGCTTGTTCCTTTCTTTCCTGAGCACCTAAATCCGGCATAACAGAGTGGAAAAGAAGGAGGCATTCCACCATTCATGGTGCTATATATTTAACATGGTATATAACCATTTGCAAAGGCACTTCATCCCAGAAAGTGATGGGTAGCACTGCCATCCGCACCAGTAGACTCTGGCTCCATTTCCTCGGTGGACTAGAAGAAGGGAAAGCAGAGAGTGAGGTTGGAATATATGCTGAAACTTAAAATCCACGCTCGGTTAATATCGTTCCCATCCCCCCCTCCGCCCCCCGTAAATGGCAATATGAGATACTTACATTTTTTTTTTTGCAGCAAACAAATCACCTTAATTGAAAACGGTTTTCATTTGAAAACAAGCAGTGGAGCTTCAGGCTGAGGTCCTCCGGAGAAAATGGTCTGATGATTTATCTCAGATCTGTTAGAGCTAGAAGCAATTTGCAAGGCTGCACATGAATAATGCAGGGTGAGAACAGTACAGGATGAAACCATTGGAAAAAAAAATAAATGAAGTCTCTTTTAAAAGTGGTATATCCAGAGAAAAGTACTTTAATTTGAATTATTTACCAGTACCAGCGATATTGCGGGAGGAACCACAGATCAGCAAGTATTCCAAGCTGTAGTGCAGAATTGTTGTCGCCAATTCCATAAAGGAATTTCCCTGATGACTAAAATGCATTAAAGCCTATGAATATGCAAGGACATGCTAGACATTGTCTGCTAAGGCCAGAATTGAGAAGGGAATGGTATTGGGTGAACTTTCACAGACTGCTTCAGTCAGTTATCTCAAGTCCCCCCAGAGGCTGAGTCTAAGCCAGGTTGAGATTCTCAGCATCTATTGCTCTTCAGTAAACCCCCAACCGGGAACATGGTTTAAATGGTGTTGACTTTAATGAGGTGCTTGTAAGAACTGGAGCAGTTCTCAGCAACTCTTCAGAAATATGAGCTACTCTTGTATACTTGTGGCTCTCCTGCACATTTCTCTACTCCAGCAATGCATTTATTTAAAAAAATATTCAGGTGTGAGATCTTTTGGGAGGCAGGAGGAACCTGGCAGCTAAATTAAAACATGGGGCCCAGGTACAGCAGTAACTGAATGGAATATGGAGTCTTTCATCTCTGGGTGTTTGGTTGAAGTTCAGAGAGAGTTATGAATGACTGAAAGTTACTATCATAGCTGCTTTTTTTGGTGACAGAGAGGGGATGCAACCATGACTTCATTTGAGCTCCTACTAGACAGCTGGTTGCTTGTTATAACAGCCCCTAATTACCTGCAGCATGCTCAATATCTAGATGAGCAGAAAGAGAAGAGACTCTGAGGCCTTGTCTACCCACAGTTCTAACGCTCCCATATCTAACGTCAACAAGGATCTTTTTTTTGTTTTTAAGCTTTAATGAGTTTGGGTTCAGACTCTGTATAAACAACATTGGTAATGTTTTATGGCATGCTATAATCATATAATAATACAAACTATACAGAACCCAGTTCTTCTCTCCATCACATGGATGTAAATATAGAGTAACTCCAGTGAAGAAAGGGAAGTTACGCTGGATTATTTCAGATTCGAATAAGAGCAAATTGTGCTCTAAATGTTGCCACTTTCACCAGGAGAAAAAAAAAAGGAACTGAATGAATTGAGCACGGCATTTGAGGCCACATTATACTCATCAGTATGGTGCATATAAGTGAGGCAGGCTTGACGAAGCATTGTTGCTTGTCGTTCTTGCCAGCGAGAAATGAAGGGCCAGATATTCAGCTGGTTAACTCAGCGTTGCTCCGTTTAAGTCAGTGGAGCGTTGCTAGATTTACACTCACTGAAGGTCTAGCCTAGCGTCTGTTGTTTTGTACACTTGCGGGTGTTTGTTAGAAATCCAGGCATCTGAGCTGCCTTATTCTACAATGCCTGTTAGTGCCAACATGGTAATGGCACAGTTTTCGAGATAAATCTGGAGGCCAGAGGCTGTGGAGTCAGGAACTGGGAGGTGGGTGAAAACTAAGGAGCTGACAAATGCAAACCAAGAACAATATTGAACCCTAACACATTTTTGTTACAAGTCTTATTTATCAGGTGTGGGTAGTTTGATGAGTCAGCTATTTCAGTGCCCATATAGTTTCAGGATACACTGCACGTCGTTTTGGAGTATAGAGTTGGAATGTGAGCAACCAACTCCATTTGGAACCACTCATGTGCTCTGAACAGTTCAAAATAAATTGACGCGTACCTTTGAGCCTGTCTTCCTTGGGGCTCCTGTAAGAATTCAGACTGGATTGGTATGGAGGGGGGAAGCTATAAGAAACACAGTAATTCATTGCTCTGTTTTCTCAAGTGGAAGAGAACAAAATGCTGAGAACGTCTCATGTTAAACGTTTTCCGGTGAATGCTGGCAGTGTTGCAGTAGCCATGTGGATCCCAGGATAGGAGACTGACAAAGTAGGTGAGAAAATCTCTTGTACTGGATTTGGACCAATTTCCACTAGTGTAAGAGAAACTTTTGAGCTGCACACAGCTCTTCCTCTGGCCTCAAGACATCTCTCTCGCCCGTTTTATGTTGATACTCATCTTGGTAGGACGTGCTCCCACATCTTGTCTGGTGAGGCACAGTATTCACTCTAGTCTGTATCTATTATATGCCACTCTTTAATGTGATTCTCCTCAAGAATACTCAAGGATAGGGGAAAGCTTTGCTGGTTTGGATCAATGGGAGCTAGGCGCCGGACTCTCTTTGAGGATCTGGCCCTGCATGACTTTCCAGGAAATCTTTAGCAGACCAGGAGTTTGAAGTTGGGTTCTCTGTGTGCCTGGTGAGGGCCCGCTCACTGGACCATGCTTCCTTCCACTAGGAAGGTGAGTGCTCAGTGTACCTGCAACAAAAGGTAAAAAGGGGACCAATGCTACCTCTGCAAAACCACTCAAGTGCCAAATGAGAAACTTGCCACAATGCCAAGAATCTCCTGAGGAAATGCAACCTAGCTTGCAGTCCAAAGCCTTGTCCCAGGTGAGGACTCATTCTGCATATCTGCGTGAAGGTGTGCTACAAACTATCAAATCAGAATGGGGCCGATTCACACTCCTCCTGCATTCTCATTTCTCAGTCCAAGGCAGCTGTCTGACAGCTACTCGGAAGTGCTGTGCTAGTAATAGTGTTCTTCCCATGGGAAGCGCTATTCAAAACTCAGAACTCTTTCCGTGGTACATTTGCAGTTCCAACGGGCTAGATCTGCACCGTAATTCAGCTCAAGGTGTGGTAATGCTTAGAAGCCTGTTGTGTCTCTGGTCTTGGCTTTGATTCTCCACTAACTTCATACCTGGCTGCTCTCCTATACATCGCTGGCCTCAAGGGATCGACTAAACCATGGATTCCCAAACTGGGGTGTGTGCCCCTCTGGGGGGGGGGGGGCATGAAGAAATTCAAGGGGGGGCGCGAGGCAACCCAGCCCCCTCCTCCCCCCCAAGTTTTGCTGCTATTCTTGTTTTTCAGCCTCAGTCAGTTCCTTTTTTTTTTCTCAACAAGTTTTGCTGCTATTGGGGGGGGGGGATGGCATGAGGGTCTCTCAAAAATCAAAAAGGGGGCGTGAAGCTGAAAAGTTTGGGAACCACTGAACTAAACTTTCACCAGGTCCCTTTAATTTACACCTTCTTCCGCTACTTCTCTCCGACCTTCAGTGGACAATGTCATTTCCCATGGAACAGATATTCTGATTTTTGACTAGCTCCAAAAGCTGTGCAATCCCCATACTGTGCACATAGTTATTACACTGATAGAAAGATGAGAACATAAATACAGGGACAAAAACGATGGATTGGCCAGGCATTTGCATTCTGCCTTTGTGCTTTCAGTAAACGGCATGAGACAGCGTTAGCCTGGCCTAGCCACCAGCGCTATTCCCAGTGGACAGGAGTCACAGTTCAAATCCAACAAGCCCGGGATGCTACTGTTCCAGCTGCTCCTTTAAAAACAGCACAGCACAAAGCAGGCTGTGCTTCGGGATTGTTCGAGCACCTCTGCTGTGACAAAGCAAGCCCCGAAGCAGGGCAGGACAATTTACAGAGCTTCTAATCTCCGCCTGGCTTACAGAGCAGGGCAGGGTCTGATCTGGCAAAGCTAGGGAATAAATCTGAACCTGTGGATCGACTCTGCATGTGACATGAAAACCTCAAAGCAAAACCACCATCAAAACCACATTGACAGGATGCAGCCTCAGCCACAGTTTTAAAATATAGGACCCTCAGGTTAAGCTCCTAAAGCCAGAGTTATCCGGGCTGGTTGAAAATGTGTCATCAACATTTTTTCTGATAAAATGGCGTTTCAGCTATTCACTTGTTCCCATTTTTGTTAAAATTAAACATTCCCATTGAAGAACAAAGGAAAGTCTGCATTGTCACCCAAGCGTCTTCACAGGAGAAACATGTTTCTCAAGCAGCTTCAGGGTGAAATCTCTCGCCACGAGAGCCTCCATTTGCAACCCAGCTCCCCACCCGGTCTAGTGTACGCCCAGAAAGCCAACCCACCTGGGCTCTGGCAAGGCTCCTCTGCTGCCCCAGGGCTTCCTTGAGGTGGAGGGTTAAATAGAATTGAAGGTGCTGGCGTGGGGTGCCTTTATTGTGTGGCGCACGTGATTGGAATGCAGGTTTGTAAACTGTTTGGACATACAGGTGGGGCTCTTACGTGACTGTATGTGCATTAATTATTAGTACTATTCAGAAACTAAAATAACAACATGACAATGGACAGCCTGGAGGGCTGCAAAGGGTGCTCAGAAGGTTTTGTTTTTTTTTTTAATAAAAAAATCCGTGGCTGATGAAGAGTACTAACTTCCTATTGGACGCATGTATCTCCATATACACACACACATACTGTCAAAGTTATAGCAAAATCCTGGCAGCTAGTAGGCCCATGGGAGTAGCCTAGTGCTTTCGGTGAATTTAAAATGACACTGGTGGGAAAAATTACTCTGTATTAATATAGATTGCGCGGAAGCGTCTTCAATATAGTTACCCACCTTGTTTAGGAGAAAACCTGATGCTAGTTTGTGAAGATAAAAAGAAATATTGGGGGGGGGGGGAGCCCTGTATGCTAGACTGATGTCCTCCTTGACAAAGACACTTAAAGGAATCAATTCTAATTGCTTTCTGAAGCCCTTGCTTTAGCTAGGAAGCACAGGTTTTTGTTCGGCTCTTTGTATGAGGACATTATACACTGCCCTGATGTACTTATGTGTTGTGGCTTGAGCAGTAGGCAGCAGGGGAAAAGATGGATTTTGATAAACTCTTAGAGACAAATTCCCCCCGGGGACGCAGGCATGCACGGCTCCTGCTGAAGTCAGCTGTAGCTCCCTGCACTTAATGAAGTCAGCCAAAGCCTCTAATGGCATCATCTTCTGGCATGTGATCCATAAGACTTGAAATGCAGACCACAAACCTGAGAGCTTGTAAGTACACACATGCTCTCATTTCTCCCTCTTTTATCAAATCAGCACTGCCCAGAAATGATAGCCACAGGCTTGCAATGGGCTATCAAACTAGTAGGCCCGATATACAGGAATTTCTGGGAGCAACGCTCTATTATTAATGCTGAAGAAACATGCCCCAATCATTGTGTGTTGAGATGAGATCAAAATCTGGACTAAAATTTACTAGATTCTGTCCAAAAAACCTGGTGTTCACGGTTCTATCCAGAAGGACTATAGGTGGTGGGGGAAATCGGAATCAGGGTTTGGATTTCCCCCCAGCTTGGTTCACATGGCAAATGTTCCACTCATCTGGGAGCAAATCAAATCATCAGGCACGAACCTGTCATGGCCAGCAGACTGCATCCGTGTTAGGGAAATAGTTCGAGAGGCAGAGGGGGTAGGCACACCCGAAAGGCAATGCCTAGCTTTTGATGGTGTGTTGGCAGAGGCACAACATTTGCTGAAAACCTTAGATTAGATTTTTCATTAGATTTTTTAGATAGAGAAACTGAGGCACCAGAAGGGTTAACGTGCCCATGGACACCAGAAAGCCAGTTACTGAACTTAGGTCTTCAGAGTGTCAGTCCACCATGCTAACTGCCAGGCAATGCAGTGTATTTAGTGACCCATCCCCCCGTCCCATGAAGCTCCTGACACTATAAGACACTCCTCTTGGCATAAGGCCTCAGGGAGGAGAACTGAGGATGCTTCCACAGATACAAGCTGGTCTGTCTTGATGTACCTGCACATGGCCCAGTCCTGTGATTATTACTCGCATGATTAAGGGCTGTTTATACAAGCCACAATTTGCAGGGTTAGGCTGTGAATTAATCTCAGCTAAGCGTAGGGCAGCAAAGGACACAGCGAGGGCCTGACCCAAAGGTCGCTGAAGTCAGTAGGAGTCTGGGCATTGATTGCCAGAAGCCCTGGACCCCGCCAACTGCGAGCACATGACTCATCCCGCGTGACTGCTAGGGCCTTTTCAGAGTCTCTGCTTTATGGGTGCTACTGGGGGTCAGGCAGGAGCAGAGAAAGACGAGGGTCAGTGCTTTATTGAAGACAAACAGCATGACACTGGAGTGTCGTGAGAGCCAGAGGGGACCGGTTCGGTACCTTACAGCACAATCCCAAGAGTATACCGATTACACCAGCCCGCACTGCGCCAGGTTTCTTATGCTGTGTAATTGACATTATTTTAGAAATAATTCTGCACCTGTAAAACCAGGAAGGGCAGCGGCTCAAACATGCTGTGCTCCTGCTCTTTGCAGCTGGTCGATGGTCCTGGGGGATCGGTAGCAGCTGGCCCAGATTAGAGGAATTCCTGGACTTATAGTTGCTTCCCGAGTCTTTTATGTACACACACACACACACACACACACACACACACACACACACACAGTTTCAGATCTGGTACATCAATAGCAAGTCTCTTGAAATGTGCATGGATCTGAACCATTTGAAAGCACTTCTGCATTCCTTTGCTGCTCTTCAGTGGGGTTAGTTTCTTCTTTGCATTATAATAGACTGAATTAATTATTCTGCTGGTTGTTGGCTTGCCAGACTAGATTGATTTAATCATCACATTATGGCGCCATGGTTTACAAATTAGGTCACAATTAATTGGTGAGTTGACAAACCTACTTCTCTTTGGCTTGGGACTGTCACAAACTTACTGACGAGCCTCAGAGATGATCTGAGCTGTGATTTCTTGTCTTCATTTGAGCGTAGCTTCACAGCTATAGAGACACATTTTTTTTTCTTACAAGCTTTCAGTACCGCAACACTGTTGAGATGAACATACTTACAGAGCACATCTATATCCATGCAAAGAAGTCAACACCTACAGTTCTTTCTGGTTTACAAGGCAATATAAAAGCAGGTAAAAAACCCAGTCCTATCTTGGCTGTCTATCACAGGGTCTTTGTAAAGGGCTTCACTCAGGCAGAAGCACCTCCTAGTGGCAACTGATGGAATAGCAGTTGTTTTTCCCATCACTGGTCTCCTGTCGTTGTGAACGGTCAGAATGACTTGACAAGCAATGGCAGCCCGGATGGAGCCTACGCAGAGCGGTGCACCAGAATAGAGCAGGTTCGGCTCACCGTGAATGGAGCTATTGGTGCACAGGCACAACGAGAAAGGACAGAACTACATCTCCGAATGAAGGGCTATGGCATCGAGCACCCCGGATGAGACCTCTCCTCCTCTCACCCTGTTCACTGACATGCAGAGCAGCCTAGAGACTCAGGGAAAAGGGGTGGGCAAGGATGCTCACAGCACCACGATGGACCGAATGGCCATGTCAATAGATCCCCCGGTGCACCTTCTCTATAGAGCAGCAAGTCCTGCATGTGGTATGGCCCCAGCAATTACGGAGCACCATGCAGTCGTTAGGGTGGGTTGATTTGGAGGCAGGCCTCATTCTGAGTATCCCTACGTAAGGCTCTGTGCTGCAGAACAGGAACATTTGGGGTCAGAAAAAAATTGTTCTTCAAACAAGGCCAGTCCCTGTATCCAGACTCCTGTGTGTCTAGAAGGGAAGGAGGTTTTTCAGTAGCAGGCAGGGAAAAGCAAGTCCTGTTGTCCTGCAGAGTGGTGACAGGTTGGGAATTCTGAAAGGAAAATCAGAAAACATTCACCCTTACTTTGAGGTTTCCATCCTCTGTTAATTTCTCTTCTCCGGGATTTTTTCCCCTTTAGATTTACTCCCTAGAGGATATTTCATGCTTGAGAACCAGAGGAATTTAGTTCCTTGGAAATGTCTCCTTTATACCCTAAGGGAAGTCTCTTTAAATTGTGAACGACTGGTAGTTCTGCTCCTGTCAAAAAAAAAAAATCAGACTTCCAATTCTCCTTTATCCTCTCTCTAGCATAAGCTCCTCTCACCTAAATCCCTCAGTGGAAGCGTTTTCAGAGAAAATGTCTCTCTTCCACAGCTCTGAAATGTGTTGTCGGGGATGTCTTCTCTGCCTTCTATCTGCTTTGTTGATTTAGGCCTGACTGTTAATCCAGCCAGGATTTACAAGAGCTAGCTTGTTGTTGTTCACTATCTTTAGCTAAATGCACTCTTCTGTGAATCCTTCCAGAAGCAATTTGTTCTTGGACTTCTGAAGCAATTGGGGGAGAAATCTTTACTATATATTTTAGAAATGTGCGTCTCTCTGTCTGTCTGTCTCTGAGTCCCTTTGTTCAAGCAGGAGCTAGGACCACCAAATTTGGTTTATAGTTTTCTCTGATCATAAAGGAAAACATGGTAAGGGCTTGGTTGTGCCAGGACAATGGGATGTGCCTGGATTCAATTGTTTCTCATAAAATGGAAAGGGAAGGGTCTGGCAGGAGGGAGTTGTACAGCAGAATGACCACAGGGGGCAGTAAGGAGTCACAGATGGACCAGGGCAGTTATAACCCCATTCAGCCAGCAGGGGGCAGGGGTGGAGAAAGGAGCAGCTATCTGCTATATATTTCAGAGAGTTTTTGTGTGTGTGTGTATGTGTGTCTGTCTGTCTATCTGTCCTTGAGCTGGGGGACATGCACACTTCCCCTGGCTATGCCTGCTGCAGCTGCAGTGGCCATGGAAAGGCGCTTTTCACCTGGCCCCAAGCTGCTATGGTGAGAGAGGGCTGGGGCAGTCCTCTCTCCCTAAGGTAGCCTGCAATCTGAACCCTCGTCCCCAGCCCCACCCCAAAACAATGATTTAAATGAGGAAAAACAAAAATTAATGGAGTTAAGGACCTGAGCAATGTCAGGTAAATTTTCTAGTAAATAAACAAACAAAACAACTAGACACACTGGTCAGTTTCTCTCATCTTGGTGTCTCGGGACTGCAGAAGAAGCAAGCTTTTCAGAATAATTTCTTTCCTACTAAATGATCTGATGCTAGACTTCTTTCCCACTGGAGATTCATCTCTCCAAATAAATACAGTGCAGTATAAGACATAAATGCAAGAGCTACAAACGTGACCCCGATTCTGATTACACATTGCTTTGGTATAAAACTGCACAGGTGTGAAATAATGAAGGAATATTAACCTAATAGTCATTGCTTGAATTCCACTTACAAATAGAAAGTTTCTTTGACCTGAGAGTTGGCAGAGCTGAAGCCAAGGTGAAACATTGTCCTCAACAGACAATACATCGCAGTTCATGGTGACACAAATATTCAGTACAGGTTTTGTTACATACATTCTGAACGTCTTCATCTGAAATATTTGGCTTACTGGGTAAGGCCAGGAATTTATATGTAGGTATTTGATTGTTTAAGAAACATTGCATTTAAATCCAGGTCTTGAGAAGTGAAAAATCAGGTGAATATAGTGATGCTACACACAGTATTAATGTGACTTTGCCTCCTGATTTTATCTACAACAGTTATGAAGTTAAATATGTAAAGTATCTCATTGACAAGAAATGTAAAACCAGCTGCCCTTTGCAACTGATATGAATAGAAAATTTGCCTCAAGCAAACCGCTCGTTATCGGTGAAGTGTACCTCTCAGGTCTCTAGTACTGTGTTAGCTTGCTGTCCAAGGAAACATGTCCTCACGAAGCACTGAAGTTCTCCTGAGAGACTGATAGCACCTGGCTGATGTTCTACTTTGGAAACAACCATTACCAAAGCACCCAAGCATGGCCGGGACTTGAGGAGAGAGGTGCTGGAGCAGTCTAGCACGCAGGAAAAGTAGTCCCACTGACACCACAGAGAGCCCCTGGACTCCATTCTTAGCATGTCGAGGTCAGACCCCACACCGGTGCCTTTCAGGTCAGCATGCTCCTTGCTTGCTGTATATAGTGGTGCTGCTGTCATGGCCGTCCCAAGACAAGGGAGGGGAGGCAATATGTTTTATTGGACCAACTTCTTCTGGTGAAAGAAGCAAGCTTTTGAGCCACCAGAGCTCTTCTCCAGGTCTGGGAAACGTGCTCTGAGCATCACAGCTACATACAAGGTGGAGCAGATTGCTTGGTGATAGTAACTAACACAAACTATAAGAACGACTCCAAGGGGAAGTGACCAGTTCACACTACTACAGTCTTAGACCAGTGTTTCTTAAACTTTTTAAGACCGAGGAACACCAAACAATAATTTTTTTTTATGAGGAACACCAAGGATTTTTCGTTGAGAGAAAAAAAAAAGTCAGGGGGAAAAAGGGTCGGGGGAAAGTTATTGAGCAAAAAAAAAAAAAAAAAAGGTCGCCTGCCCCTTTTGAATTCTGGCAGCCATTTTGAATTCTGTTGTTCTCCATGGCACACCTCCACGGCACACCATGACTGCTTTGTGGCACGCTGTTTAAGACTGGTCTTAGAACAACAAAAGGGAGTTAGTGGGTAATTGATTGTTGGAAGAAGCCCTAAATCCAGCGTTTTAATTTAGTCCATCATTTTTAGCAAATTTGTGACTTTACGCTCCCCGACTTGTCTTTTGAAAGTTTTGTTCAGGTTTCTTTTGAGTATGAGGGCTCGCAGGTCAGTTGGGGGTGGGGGTCATTTTACGGAAAGTGTTCATCGGGGAAGCTACTGTGGTTTTGTCTTTCTTTTTGTTTCTCTGTGTACGTTCATGGGGGAGCGTAGCGACTGTCCCATTTCACCCGCACCGTTGTTATTGGGGCATTTGGTGGGCGGACGACATACACCATCTGTTGTGATAGTGACAGTCGGGGTGGCCTTTTCCATGATGCATCCTACTTCCCTGGTGGACTGTCTTTGTTTGGTGCAGGCAGTTTTACATGCATAAAAATGTATAATCTGCACTTTTCCCACAGAGCATTTCCTATGGCATTAGAGTGCCTGGCTGTCGATAACAGATTTCTTGGGGTGTTATAACAGTGGAAACGCAAATCGTTTGTTTTGTATGAAAAATGCAGTGTATCCTCCCCAACTGACAGCACATCCTCTTTGAGAATGTACCCCTAAACTCATCAATTAGTGTATTCAATCTGTTTCTATATGGTTCAAAGTACAACTAGAAGGTTCTGTCAGCATTTTTACCCGTTAATGTCATTTTCTTCTCTTGCCTATTCTAAGAGGTCTGCTTTTTATTGTATTGCGTATTTCTGAAATGTCTTGTCTATAGTCATTAACACCGTGAACACCATTCATAGCACCCCTGTCATTTCACTCACTTCCTTTAGGACCTGGGCGAGATAACAATCTATGATAATTACAATCTAAATAATATGACCTGCTCACCATGCATTTAGATTCCATTTATAAATCCTGGTTACCAAATGAAGGCAGTCACACATTAGCTGAGCTGTGACTTAAGCTTTCATTGCACTCTGTCATTAGAGAAAAAATCTCAAAGTCTACACAACTGCGTTGACATCCCTGCCTTAGGAATATTGTCATTAGTGCTTTTATTTGTTATTTGTATTACCATTACCACTTTCTCTCATTGCACCGTTTGTCTGCCACTTTTAAGCAAATTTTGAAATTTTCACGACAATTTTCAATGAAACTCCAGACCAGGAACAGTGCCAAGACTTTTATGAATATTTTCTCTGTCAAGTCACTCTAAAGATGGTGATTTATGATAACTATTTCGGCTAAGACTTTCAAAAATAGGGTTGGGTTTGCAATAAGCCCTAAGGGGTTCAAGTGCCCAGAGCCCATTGAAAGTGCCAACATTTCCCTACATGATTTTGAAAACATTGGCCTAACCCTCAATTTGTAGGGGTTGGCACCTAAGCAAAAGAACCCAATTTTCAAAAGTGCAGGGAAGCCCAAAGTTCCAGTTGAAATCAAAGGAACTGTCAGGTGATCAGCATCTCTGAAATCAGGTTGCCAATTTAAGTCCCTATTATTGACTTAGGGGCCAAATATAGGCTCTTAAGTTTGCCCTTGGAGTCTAATTCTACCTTAATTTTAGACTCCTATTTTTGAAAATTGGGGCCTTTAAGTATTTCCTTGTGCTGTCTCCATTGTAAACAGAACTGCAAGCCTGTACTTTTGGTTCTGAATTTGTACAGCACCCGACGCGGTACCACTCTGGGCTCCTGAGTGTCACGGCAACCCAAGTTAACATCATTCACAACACATAATAAGTCTCCCTTAATAATTCTGCCTCATGTATTCTTCATGCACTCACACTCTCCTGTGTGAAACGCCCCTGGCGTGTGCAGTGCAGCATGCACTGATTTATCTGCAGTCCGTGGCAGAGTGTTTGTGTGTTCTGATTTCCTCCAACAAGGTTTTCTCCTGTATCTGGAGGCTTTGCTTGCTCCTGAAGCACGTTGTGAAACAAACCTGTTTTATCCCCTGCCGAGGCAGCCTGGGGTGGAAGGGGACTAACTCTAGGACTGTGAAAGTGTATGTGGCGTAACTCTTCCATAGACTAACATAAGGCCATCCTCAGTCCCTTCCCATCTCTTTGCCACTTGCTCAGCCGCACAGCAATCCCACCCAGTCAGTGCCATGGCGCCCGCTCCCAGCTTTGCAAACAGCATGGCAACCTTATCTCAATTAGAAAAGGCAATCCAATGAATTTGAAACCTTCAGCTACCTAAGGTGCTACCGTAGCATGCATGCCTATGAGAGCTGGGGCCTCCTCGCAGGAAGAACCCAAAGAAATGAGAGGGGGGGAAATGGGGTGACATTTGGAAGTCTTTTTTTTTGCAAGAGCAAGTGAATATTTGACTAAAAATTGTCCTTAGAGCCAAATTCTGTTCCTCTTCCTCACGCCAGGCTGTGCTTGGCTTCCGAACATGCCGGCTGGCTCCCTTTAAGATCCCCTGTGGAGTAAGTCACTGAACGTGGTAAAGGCTGCAAGGTCTGGCCTAGCAGAAGTTCCATTGTTCTGTGAAGAGCGAGTGGGCTGAGTTTGGAAATGAAATGTGATCAGCACTGCCCCGTGGAAGTAAATGGCAGAGCTTCCATTGGCTGTAGCAGGGCCACCATTTTACTCTTTGTCTTGAACGTCTGCCCCGCGGCATCCGTCCCTGGTACTCTTGGGGAGAGGAGCAGGAGTTGGGCCGTGCTCCTCCATACATCAGAAGTCCAAAGTATCCTTCCGTGCTGTGTATTATGCCCCTAGCTCTTACCATGGTGATTGGGTCTACTGGCAAACATGCCCCCTTCCCTCCGTAACTGTCACTGAGCACACACTGCTTGGTTCCAAAGAAGTGCAAGCATGGAGAGACAGGCGTAATGTTACGGATGTGCACAGTCTCACTGGAGTCTCTGGGATTCCTTCCATAGGGAAAGTCCGGAATTTGCAGGGTCCACGCTATACTGTGCATTTCACTGAAAGGAGTCGCATGCCTTCGGTGAGCACCTGTGATGCTAATTGGTGGATGCGGGGGGGACAAAATCACCCAAAGGGGTTCATGTCCCCACTACATTGCTTATTTGTAGGCAAACCGGGTAAATTCATGGGTTAAGTAGCTGCTTTGACGTACAGAGTAAAATTAATTGGTAAAATGGTGTCGTCCCTGGAAAAGCGCTATAACATTACCGAGGTACAAGTATAAAGGATATGCAAGTGCACATCTGCCTCAAGGTAAAACAGGGATTTAGTGAACAGGGAGGGAAGGCAACATGTTGTTTTCGGGGGAGAAAAAAACAGATGTTAAAGGTTACAATGGAACAGGTCTGGAGGAGATGGAGGGACCAGAGAAGGAGGTAGTTACCAAAGCAGAAAACTGCAGGTGAGAAGAGAAAGATGAGGCCACTGAATGCGAGTGAACTAATGGTTTCTACACTGCAAATGACACCTGAAAAGATGCTCAGTGCAAGTTAACCTGCCATAGGTCCCCCACCAAGCCATGAGGCCGGCAGTGTGCCCACCACAGATCGGACTGGGAAAGCGATGGCCTGTTTGTATTACGTTCCCCACTCTCTGACATGCCTGAGAGAGGAGGGGAGTCGTTCGCTTTGCATTGCCTTTGCCAGTGGTAGGCTGTAGTCACCCCGAAGAGACAGGGTAAGGACAATGCGAAGCTGGAGTGTGTGGCTGTAGCATAGTCGGGGTGTGACTGCAGCTTGTGAAGACGTACCCCAGCTAGCTGTCATGGAGTTAGCGCCTTCACCGAAGCTGTGAAGACTCATCAGCGCTCCCTTGAGCTCAGCCTAGGTGCCTGGATAAAATTACCCAGGGCTCTGGGGTGGCTTGGACAGCCCACAATGAAGCCCCAGACCTGAGCCAGCTCAGTGAAAGCCGGCTTGGGTATATGTGCTCCAGCCGCACCCACCCATCATTGCAAGGTGAACGTAGCTTGTGTGACCATCGGCTCCTCTCCAGAGACGAGGCAGAAATTGGTGTTCCCGGTGCACCACGTTGCACAGCCATATTGATTGATGAGCGCATGGTGGGGGAAAGGGGAAACTAGTGCTTGGGAACAGCTGCTATGCATAGTACAGTCCCATAGCAACAGCCCTACTGGGTCCGACCAATGGTCCATCTAGTTCAGTCCCCTGCTGGGGTGTGTTTGTGCCTGGTCACAACTGGAGCTAAGTAAATGAACGTGACTTATGAAACATCAATGAAGTGGACAAGAACTTCTTTATCAAATACACGATCACAAAGACTTTTCACCCATCCCTTGTGGGCAAAACTCAGCACTAATTAATGGCTCTTGTTATCATGAGGCCTGGCCCCACCATGAGAGAGTTATGTGACAGCCAGGTACAGGTGTTACTCTGAACATGAGCGATAGAGAGATTAGTACGTGAGCATCACAGACCAGCATTCCACCAGCTGGAAGCCTGGCCGACTCTCACTGGAGACATAGCCCTAAGCCTCCAGCATCTCCGATGTCACTCTCGCCGCCCTTCCCTTTCTTTCCTGAGATGGACCAAGTTGTCTAAGCTGCTTTGGAAGCATCAGCAACCCCAGGCTCAGTGAGTGGGGCCAAACTGTTTTGTTCCCACTTGTTGACGAGCGGCGTTACTAGCAAGGCACACGTATTCCATGCTGCTTGTGATATGGTTAGCATGGTGAAACCCACATGGGGAACTTAGAAAAAGCCACACTAGACCTTAAATGCTCCTACTATAGTCAAGATGGCATCACTCAATTACTACAGGAGATAGTTAAGGCACATGCTAGGCTAATGAGGGGACTTGGGAACTGGTTAGGAGTACTTTCTTAATGTGATCATGGTGTGCATAGATCGTGGTTTTGGGGGGAGAGGGAACAGTCAAGCAGAGTCTGTGAGGTTGTGAGGAGAGTGTTTAAGCCAAATGCAACCAAAGCGAGAAGCACGCAAGATTAGACCAGTGTATTTCTATTGCAGTTCAGGAGTCCGGTAAGGGTTTCATCTTCATCATTATTTATTTTATACGAGGCTCAGTGTACTTTGGTACACAAGACAATCATTGCATAGGTGGGATTTATAAAGCCCGTGCCTGCTCTTCTTGAAAGCACTCATTTTGCACAGTTTCTGAAGAGAAGCTCTCTGCACAAGGAAGACGCGGTTTGGGTAAAGGGGAAGGCGTATGGTAGGCAGTGTCTTGAATCTCTAATGCATAAATCAAGCAATGAAACCCAAAGTCAGCATCCCTGAGAATGTTTTAATTATTCAGGACCCGTAATAGCTCTCCTGACGGGTGATAGCAGAAATAGCGCACGACTCACAACGATACTCTTAGCAAAGGGCCTGATCCAGACAGATATTCCCTGTCTAGTCGCCAGGAAGTCGATGTTCCGTCTGCAGAGGGATTGAAGAATGGGCCCTTAATCCATCACCTAGGCTCCTCTGGCTTCTCGAAATGGAATTTAATCCACTGCAATCTGGCAGGGCTTGGTTAGTACCTAGCTCAGCATGGCCATTCGCTAGTGACGTACTGACAGAACTCAGGGCATATTTAGGTTCCTCCGCTCACAGATTTTAAAAAAAAAAAGCCTTAGGCCAAGAAAATTCCATACCTCTCTTCTGTTCTGAAAAGGAGAGTCAATGCTGAACAGAAGTGACACTGATCTCTGCGCAGGCTGAAATGAGCACTGATTTCTAGGTCGCTTTCACCTGCTACTGGTAAAGCTGCCTCATTTTTTATCAAATTTCCCTTCATCTCAGCCACATGATCACCAGCTGCCCCTGCATTTCACGATGCCTGAAGCCTGAATTAACTTGACTAGCACTGGAGGGGCAATTTGCTCTGGGGGGAGGGGGGGTCGGGATGGCACTAGGAAGTAAAGTTTGATTTTACTTAACACCAAAGGCTTTGACAAATCTCAGTGCCAAGAGGAACACGATTACTCTTGAGACCCTCCCGCGCCATAATTATCAGGGGGGCTGCCAGAAGTCTAACAAAAGAAAATGACATTAATGACAGGAAAACGATAAAAGACTCAGTGATACAATTCAATCCAGGATATAACATGCCCTCAGCTAACGCCAGGCCTGGCAAGGGTCTGTTCTCAGCTCCACAACAGATTAGATTCACCCACTGATTCCTAACTAGCCTGGGGTGCAGCTTAAACCTCCCAGCTCTGGTCATGATCAGTTTCCAAAGTGTGTCAGGCTGGGCTCTCATTGTGGACATGATGCAGGTGCATTCAGAATGACCCACTGGTGAAATGTGCGAATGTGCCCCCAGACGGCTGGGTTTAGAAGTGTCATGACTCAGCCAGCACTCATGTTTTTCTACTCAGTAACTGTTTGGTGCTGTGAGCTAGTGGGATTTCCTATACAAATCCATCAGCATGACAGGCCACCACGGACTCCTGTCCCTTACAGGATCAGCTACTGCTCGTATAGAAGCCAGCTTCATCTGTTCCTCAGCTTTAAATTGCTCCCTGTGAGAGACGGTGGTGGGAGCTTGCATAGCTAAATCTGTGACAGGCAGAAGGGGAGCCTCTGTCCATGCTCTGTAACTACTATCTCCAGATGGGATTACAAATCCGCATTTCATGCTCTTACTAATTATTCCATTTGGCTATCTCTAGGACAGTAGGTAGGAAAAAGGGCGATGAATACCTCTCCAAGAATCTCATGGTCGCTGAGAATATGTGATCATGTGAACATTTTGGAAATTGTCCAGTAGGTGGTCAAATATACCACAAAAGGAGGGGAAATCAAACAGCTAAAGATAAGAATGTGTCCGCATGCTTCGAGGAGAGGACGCTGTGATGTAAAGCTCTTTGGGGGTACAGGGAGTACAGTCTGTCAGCCAATACAGCTGAATATTAGTGGCAGAATTGCAGCCATTAAACAGGGTCCTGGGGCATCATCTAGTATTAGTTCAAGGGCTCGTCTGTCTCACTCCATGGTTTGGACTAGAGCCATGGGAACTGCAGCAGGCCCCGGTGTTTCATGCTCTAAGTGTCCTGGGTGGACACTGCTGGCACAAACTAACAGGTTCCTAGTTCGCAATCACTTTGTCCTCTTTCCAACAGGACTGTCTTAATTGTGAACAAGGTAACGTTCAGTTCACACCAGAGGTGTCCACACAAATATGATGCACCCTGCAATTCAGACCCCTGTTGGCCACAAAATACACAATACAGAAGGACCTGATGTGATGAACAAATCAGGGAGTGAGCTGTTCTGAAAATCAGGAAGTTCACCACTTCGGACATCTCGGTGACAGTGGGTCTGGTGGATGTGTTAATTCAGTAATTGTCCCACGACAGTATACACCACAAATCCCTACAATGTGACTGATCATTTTTCGCATGAGAACTACATCTCTCTTTGCTACCAAATCTGTCAGTCATTTCAAACCTGTACGGCCATTTGGGCAGCCGCTAAAGTCACATTTAGTTGCAGAAAGGGGACTCTGGTGGCAGAAAGGTGGCTCATAAGATCCAAGTTCATAAAATTAGGGTTGTGCTGTACTGAGGAGAGGTTAGAGAGATGTATAGCAAAGCTGATTTTATATTCTGCCTATAATATCGGTTATAGGCAGTAACTATTACAAATGGGTTTTAAAAATCTAGTGTCCCTCAGTAACTTTCTAAATAGTAAATGCTGAGGTGCCATTTGTGTTGCACATCCTGCTTAGCCATGAAGTTAGTGTAAAAAGCCATTAGCTATTCATTCCAGAAAGGATGTGGATACATTGGAGAAAGTTCAGCGGAAGGCAACAAAAATTATGAGGGGACTGGAGCACATGACCTACGAGGAGAGGCTGATGGATTTGGGCTTGTTTAGTCTACAGAAGAGAGGAGTGAGGGGGGATTTGATAGCAGCCTTCAACTTCCTGAAGGGAGGTTCCAAAGAGGCTGCAGAGAGGCTGTTCTCAGTAGTGACAGGTGGCAGAACAAGGAGCAATGGTCTCACGTTGCAGTGGGGGAGGTCAAGGTGGGATATTAGGAAAAACGATTTCCCTAGGAGGGTGGCGAAGCACTGGGATGGGTTCCCCAGGTAGGTGTTTAAGTCCTGGCTTGACAAAGCCCTGGCTGGGATGATTGAGTTGGGATTGGTTCTGCTTTGGGCAGGGGGTTGGACTTGATGACTCTCGAGGTCTCTGCCAACACTAGGATTCTGTGATTCTATTCGTGGCAAAGAGCAGCAGATACAGAGATCAGAGAGCACACATCTGTCTTCCGGACATGGTAGATGTTAGGAGAAGAATGCCACCGTCAGATGGACAGATCAGTAACTCTGAAAGGAAAAGTTCTGCTTGCCCTCCCTAATGAAGGACAAACTGAATTTGTTAGCATTGGAATGCTGGGATTTCTGGACAAGATAAAACAACCCACAAAGGGGGTTAATTCTGCAACTGTATTTAAGAAGCCAAACGAAGTGGTGATCTACATTGATCCAACTGATTTACATACAGCCATAAAATATGCCCATTATCCAGTATAAGCTCCTCAAGAAGTGACAGCTGAGCTCTCAGAAATCAAATTGTTCCCTGTGTTGGATTCAATCCACTATACTTGCCAAAATCCACATCACCCGTCAGAGCCTAGATCAGCTCCACTTCGTACATGAATGGCATGTGGATTGCCCTGGCCCATGTGTCCCAGGGCATGAACACAGGAGTGTGTGGGCCAGCTTCTGCTCTTGTATGCTGGTGTTAAGCCACCACGGCTCCCTTGATTTGAGTGGAGTCCCTGCTAGGTTACACCAGTATGTGAATGCAGAATCAAGAATCAAGGCGTGTCTGGCAATTAAAAAAACCCAATGTAATGATTATTGCATCCTAGCAGACGTAGCCGGCATTGCCAGCGTCCTTCCTGGCAGAGGGCTGGTGTTGAGGTGTGTGTGTGCAGGACTCAGGGCAGGGCTTCGGGGCTGTGGGGGGGAGTGTAGGTTGGGGGTGAGGAGGGCTCAGGCTAGGGGATCCCATCTGGCACAGGCCTTTTTTCTCTCCCAGCATTCTCCCACAGTTGCCAGGGGCTTTTCCCCCCTTACCCGCTCCGGGCCACCAGGGGCCTTTCCCACCCGCTATGCTGTGGCCAAGGGTTGTGAAGGAGGGAAAGGGTTTGGAGCGGGGGCTCCTTACCTGGTGTGCTGCCAGGCAAAATGGCAGAGACCAAGCCCTGCTGACCCCTCCTTTGGTGGTACTGCTGCCCCAGTGGACATTCTGCAGGATGGCGCTTCTCTGTGGGCTCGCTGCCACCAGTGGCCACTCTTATATCAGGTCCCTCTGAACAGCAGCCCCTCCCCTGGCATGTTATGGAAACCAGTCCTTTTCCCAGGACTTCTGGTTGTCCTGACACAGCCAACCCCTGACCTTGCTTTAAGTTAGGAGAAGAGGAAGCTGCAAACCAAATTTGGTGACCCTCGTTCTCACCAGTTAGGAGGCGTTCTTGAACAAACCGACTCGCAGACAGACAGACAGAAAGACACACTCTAAAATATATAGCGAGATTGAAGCAGCAGCCACACACAGTTGTGATGAGCTACAGTGTTTTGGCTGCCTCCAAAGGGGCTGCTTGTTTCCATTCCTGAGGGGATGATGACGTCCGCTCCTGTTCGATAACAGAACAAGCTATGGAATGGTGTCCAAAAACCACAAAGCTCTCGGGTCTCTCTCAGTTTGTTGGATGGGCTCTCCCTGTCATCCTGCTCTAATGGCTCTCTCCTCCCTGATTCATAGCAAGGCTAAAATCAGGTGTGGTTGCCATCTCCTCGTTAATGGATAAAAGCCTCTCTCCTGTTTAGTTATGACCTTTTGGTTTCCATTATAGAATGACACTTAATGGGCATAAATTCCATCTGCGGGTGGGGGAGGGGACTGGGACACAAGCTTAATTTTTTAAAATTAGCATTAACAGTTTGATCCATTAGCCCTTTGCAAAGGAGATGCCATTTCTAATGTACACGTAATTATTTCATCCTTGATCGTTTTGCTCCATGCTGCGTGGCCGGGAGAGTTTGCAGGGGGAGGGGACTGGCAGAGTCGGGAATTGTGGCCCGCTGCTGACAGCCTGAGGAGTGTGCAAGGTAAGACGTGTGAAGGGACCAAGCGGAAAAGCTTGCCCTCGCTGAGGAAGGAGACTGCCTTCAATAACAGCTCAGCAAAGCAGAACCAATCTTGCCAACACCTTAGAGTTCAGGAGCGACGAGTCTCTACCCTGAAGTGTAAAAGAGCGCCCCCACCCAAATCACGAGGGGTTTTAATATAAAAAGAATAAATCGTGGGTTTTGGCCTAGCTTTTGGGATTGGAACCGCCAGTGCACATCTCCCCTGTGTGTGCGTGGCAATCACAACTGCAATCCGTGTGGAATGTGCACACTGAAAAACGAAGGCAGAGCTTGGTTCTCAGAGCACATCATCTCTGACTCCACTCTGCTCCCGTGCGCTGCCCAGACTCTGCCTCAGCCCCTCCTGGCATAACCCAGCACTCAGCTCTCCCCTCACCTGCCTCAGTGCCCTGGTCGCCAGTGGCGTCTCATGGCCAGAGAGGGATGTTGCAGGTGGTGTCCGAGAAATTCCTGTATTGTCTCCAGCAACTACTGGTGCCTTCTTCCCCACTTCCTCAAAAACCAACTCATTACACCCATCATAACATAATGGGGGAATCTGTTCCCTCTATTTTTTCATACATGTGTGGAATAAATTTTGTTATATGCACTGAGCTATGTGCAGATATGCACCATCAGTAGCAACATATTCTGCTGGCTGTGGGTGCTAGAAGCACTCTACTACTCTGCTGGGCGGCATTTGAATCTCTCCTGGATGGCTGCCATAGTGCTCAGCTTACAGGGGATACTGTGGGGGGTGGTATTTAAGTCACAGACATACAGAGCATGAGACAAGGGTTAGAGAGATTTTCTCAGGCAACATAAAACAAATATATTTTAATCTATCTGAATAGAATATAAATTTAGATCATCCAGTCCCATGGGACATGCTGAAGAGCTAGAAAACTCTGCACCTTCCTCACTGGGGGACATATTTCAGGTGGGACAACTAATGCACCAAAAGCTGAAGCCTCAGGCTTCCAGACGTACTCAACTTCTCCTCAGGAGCCTAAAGAGCATGGGCAGGTTTCCACAGAACAGTTGGCACTGCTGGGAGTGAAGCGTTTTTGGACATCTGGCCACTTCAGCAGGGGGATCTGAGCGCTTCTGAAAAAGGCGGCCCCAAGGGCTCTCGTCCGAAGAAATTGGTGACAAAGCTGGTAAGGAAACCTTGATCTTGGATTTAACAGACAGATCTCGTTTGCCCGACCATAGCAGCTTTCACACAAAGTTCCTCAAATCTCTGTGTGCGTGGACAGTAAAATCCAACCCCTGTTCCTCACCCACCTTTGTAAAATTCCCCACAAGTGGAAAGCACTTTGGAGGTGCAAAATATTACTAGACAAGGCACACCCCCACTGCAGTGTGACTAAGAGAGTTGGCAGCAACTTGGCTAGGCACACTCTGGTCTAGTGGGATCTGCACTGAGCATGGAGTAAAGTCCTAACTTATGGGGCTTGGCTCTAGCACTCATTTGGCTCTGGCTTAGTAGCACTTTCCCCGCCCCATTCAGAGTGAAGCGAGTGTATGCTGCACATGTGACTCATACACCCGAGAGATGGGTACTCACATACCACACCGAAGCTGTCGCGTTGAAACCTAAGTTAAATGCAGCCCCATAATGAACACTGAACAAAGCAGAGTTCTTTATGGAGACTATTATTAACTTGGCCAATGCCCTTCACAGCTTTAGCTTACTCATCTCTGACACATCCACCTATTGATCTGAAACTACATCTCACCCACCTACACACAGGAAACCATGAGAGATGCAAAATAAAAGACCTGGGGACATTGTAAAAAAAAAATGCAGTCAAAATCACTAAGAAAAAGCACAATATCTACCGATTTTATCATGTATCCCAGATAGCAAATGGATATTTAAGAGCAGGCCCTTCAGTCTAGCAGAGAAATGCATAATGCACTCCAATGGCTGGTAGTTAAAGCTAGCCCCATTCTGACTGGAAAGAAGGCGTGTACATTTGTAACACTGAGGGTAATTAACCATGGGTAGGGTTGCCCGGTGTCTGGTTTTGAACCAGACAGTCCAGTATTTGAGTTTTCTGTTTGGGAAACAAATTGAGAAAATATAAATGTCCGGTATTTTCTAAATAAGATGTAATGTAGATTGTGATGTAATGTCAAGTGTGTCCGGTATTTTTGTTGAAACCATCTGGCAACCCTAACATGGGAACAATCCACCAAGACCTAGGGTAGATTCTCTAGGCTGTTTTACAGGGAGTCAGGCAACATGGTCGCAATGATCTTTTCTGGCCTGGGAATCTATGAATCATTTACAAAACCTAAGCACTTATGAGGAAGGAAATGAATAATTAAAAAGGTCAGAAATCCAAAGATCTATTATGGCTTTACTCAGGGTACAATCTGGAGTGATGAGCAGCAGGTGTGCATTAAATGCCCCAACCTGGGGTGCCTTTTACACTGCTTAGCTGTGTAAACTACCACTCCCCGTCTATTTACACCTAGCCTCCAGCATGTAGGCTACCCCCAGTTGTAGCATATAGTGCTATAGACAGCCATTCATGAGTTACACTGTAGAGCAACAGCAGCAAACTTCCAGTCCCAGTGTTTCCCCAAGAAAAGTACATCTCGTACTGCCAAGCTCTCTCCTGGCTAATACAACCTCATACAAAGAGCCCATCATTGTATTAATAGAAAATGATAAGCAGAGACCCTGTTGTCTCAAATGGAGTTTCCTACACGCTTCAGTCAGAACACACTGGTTTAGAGAAAACAAACGTATTAACTACAAAGAGAGATTTTAAGTGATGACAAATAATGAGGCATCGAAGTCAGAATCGGTAAAGTAAAGCATAACTAATGCCTAACTTAACGAGCGAGTGAATTCAAATCAAAGTCTCTCTCACCGCATTTTCCAGCTGTCTTACTGACTGAATCTCTTCCAGTCAGGGTCCTTCCCTCAGTCCAAAGCAGTTTCCTTTGTTCTTGAAGAGTTTTTTCAGCATCACAGGGTAAGATGGAGAGGCTGTAGTTTGTGGCTTGTTGGTGGTTAGTAAGCTATGAATTAACTTGTGTTTTAATATGTAAAAGCTTTCTTCAGGTCTGCAAGAGGCACATGTTTCATACACTGAAAAATCAATGACTGTATTTTATAGATTTGTCTGGAAAGGGAGAAGGAGTGAGCGTGCATCTTTTGCTAGCTCCTAAGGTTATGGGGTATGGCCCTTTACAAAAAGAGCCTTTATTTACTGTGCCTTTGACATATGGCATTCCATAATCCAAAGGCACCAAGCAAAAGCGCACAGAACAGGGCTGCTATTTGGAAATTTGAATGCTCCTTCAAATTCCCCCTTTTGTGGGATCCGAGCTCCACAGTCTGTGCTTTGTGCCAGCAATTCCGATTGTATTATTTAGAGCGCCAAAGAAGATAGATGGCAGTTATTTGACAGACAGAGCGATATAAGCTGACATGTGGCAATCTCCTTGAATTCACAATGTGTGTGGATGAAGGTTTTTCTTTCAACTCATTATAAAATTCAGGGACCCAGTTGCAAAACTGGAATCTGGGTGGTCAGCCTTCATTCTATTCTGGAAATATTTGGATCTGAGATTTTGGTTCTCTCTAGTTTGAAAACCAACCCTCGGGTACTGCAGAAGAAAACCGACCTCTAATGAAAAGCATCTGCTCTTGAGAACTGAACTTCAAACAGCACAAGGACACACCCTAAAACAGGGTTGAAGATGGAAACTTACTAGAAAAGCAGCAGATTCCCTTAAAGAGCTGCACATTTCTGCTATCGTGGCATGTTACCCTAGTGTACTTGAAAGTGAGCCTTCGAAATCCATAGGATAGAAAATAAACCACGAGGCCTGTTCTTAATTGTGCTTGCTCCCAGTATGAACTGTAATTTGGATTGTGGTGGAATACAAGAGAAAAAGGAGCCCTGGGATGTTTAGCACAGCAGCTCAACCACACCACAGCTGTCTTTCACAGCAGCTCACTTAATTAAACTCTCTCATGGTGCTTCAAGTCTGTAATAGGGGACCCACCTTATTTTCCAGCGTGACTGTCAATAGTACTTAAGTGGTGGCACTGTCACACCCCATTTGTTCGGCACCATGCACATTGCCGGCTGGCACTCACTGTTGTATGCCACGTGGGATGACTCCCTTCCCCTTTGGTTTACAGGCAAACTCAGGCCAACGGTTGTGCCACGATAAGAAGGAAATAGACTTGGCTGCCATCATCTTTGAGGGGATTAATTAATAGCAATGAAACAACCCTATGATTTCACAGATTCATAGAATCATAGAACACTAGAACTGGAAGTCCAGTCCCCTGTCCTCATGGCAGGGCCAAGCATGATCTAAACCATCCTTGACAGGTGTGTGTCCAACCTGCTCTGAAATATCTCCAGTGATGGAGATTCCACAACCTCCCTAGGCAATTTATTGCAGTGTTCAACCACCCTGACAGGCAGGAAGTTTTTCCTAATGTCCAACCTAAACCTCCCTTGCTGCAATTTAAGCCCATTGCTTCTTGCTTCTTCTCCTTCCCTCTTCCCAGTTTATAGAATATCTATCATGACTCTCTTTAGGTGCATTAACCAAATGAAAAGTACAAACCTGTTGCTGTAGCGATAAGTCTCTGTCGCCCACAACCTCAAATAGAATATGTTAATCCCTCCCCACTCAACTTGCTGGACAAATGAGGCTTGTATGTCCTGTAGATCAGCAAATATGGAATCTATCTGACCAAATGGGGAGACCAGTACCAGACTCCTCCCTGTGAAACACTGTGTGTCCAGCCATCCCTCACACAGACCTGGGAGACAGGAGTGCTTAGGCCCCTACTGATCTCAAGGGCAGAGGAAAATTGTGAAAGTTGGTCCTGGAGATTACAGTGGATGAGAACCTGGATATGAGTCAACAGTGTGCCCTTGTAGCCAAGAAGGCGAATGGCATCTTGGGCTGCATTAGGAGGAGCATTGCCAGCAGATCTAGAGATGTGATTATTCCCCTTTATTCAGCTCTGGTGAGGCCACACCTGGACTATTGTGTCCAATTCTGGGCCCCCCATTACAGAAAGGATGTGGACACATTGGAGAGGGTCCAGCAGAGGGCAACCAAAATTATGAGGGGACTGGAGGACTTGACTTACAAGAAGAGGCTGAAGGATTTGAACTTATTTAGTCTGCAGAAGAGAAGAGTGAGGGGGGATTTGAGAGCAGCCTTCAACTCCCTGAAGGGGGGTTCCAAAGAGGCTGGACAGAGGCTGTTCTCAGTGGTGGCAGATGGCAGAATGAGGAGCAATGGTCTCAAGTTGCAGTGGGGGAGGTCTAGGTTGGATATTAGGAAAAACTATTTCCCTAGGTGAGTGGGAAAGCGCTGGAATGGATTCCCTAGGGAGGGGGTGGAATCTCCATCCGTAGAGGTTTTTAAGTCCCGGCTTGACACAGCCCTGGCTGGGATGATTGAGTTGGGGTTGGTCCTGCTTGGAGCAGAGGGCTGGACTCGATGACTCCTGAGGTCTCTTCCAACCCTGTGGTTCTATGATTCAATTATTCTTTGATAAATCTGAATCTTAGCAATTGGCTCAGCAATCAGCCTCTGGGCGGTTGATGGCACTGCTATGAGCCATACCAGATGAGCTCTGACACTACCTCTCCTCGGTTCGGAGCAGGATAGCACCTTCACAAGCAGCAAAGTAGTAAATGCGTCATGACCATGCCATGTAACCAACTACACCATAGCACAAAATTAGTCTTCCAGTGACAATAAAGAGAGGGGTTTCCCCCTTCGTTCTAAGCTGTCTCCCTGACTGCTGGGCAGAAAAGAGCTTCTTTGGGGGAGGAGCTATTTTTAGACTGTTAAAATAGCATAAGGAGGAGGCCTGTGGCACCTTAAGGAGGAACAGATTTATTTGGGCAGAAGCTTTCATGGGCAGAAGCATTTACTACTTTGCGCAATGCATGTGACAAAGTAGTTTTGACCCACAAAAGCGTATGCCCAAATAAATCTGCTAGTCTCGCTGCTTTTGCAGATACAGACTCACCTGGCTATACCTCCGACACTTAAAGTAATTTAGACTTTAGACGTACAATGATAGGTGTGGAAGTATGGTCAGAAATGGGAACCATTTCTCCAGGTCACCTCCTTTCCTCCCACCAAATGGCCTCCTATGCTTTCCATTTATTTCCCGTTTGAAAGTGAACACATGCCCACGTTTACTTGGTCTCCCTACCCCACAGCCATAGCAGGTGAGGGGAAATCACCGGCAAGAGAGCTGCCTGGTAGCTGCCCTGCAGTGAGCGATGTACGAACAGTGTGGTGGTGTTTTCCATTGCACCCCTGTGCTGTCAGCATGCAAAAGTTGCCACACACTGTACGTCATATCTAATGTACACAAAGGTGATGCCTTTGGTTGCTTTCTCAGCAAGTGCTGTTCTATAAAGGAGTGTGAAAATGTCAGGTTTATAGATTAACGTTTAGATTAGCAAGTAAACAAAGATTTAATTATTTACACACATTAACGAGGCTGGTTTAACATCTTGATACAAGCACTCCATTGCACTTCTGTTTTTGCTCTCACGTTTTCCAAAGCATCTACTCATTTTAGGGGACTCACTTTTGGGGCAGTCTATTCAAGAGCAAAGTTGAGGGGTTGCTCTTTCATGGTCTGTAGACCATTGTAAATCACAGTAAACATACAGGCCAGGACCCCGCTCTGGGCTACTTTAGAAGCACAGAGGTTTTCCTGCGCAGATTCAGTGTCTGGATGGAAACCGTAGCATGCATACTGTATTTTTTTCATGCAAAGCCTGATGGCAGATAACGTGGTGTCTTAAAAACCGTATAAAGCCCTGATGTCTCAGATACCGCTGCAGTCAGCTCCATGGGTATTTGAGGGTGCCTTTCATCCAGCCCTGGTGACTTGAAGACATCCAACATTCACGTGAGTTTTAACTTGCTCTTTCCCTATTTTAGCCTGTGGTCCTACTTCATTTGCATGGGTATTCACTATGTTCGCTGTCTCGTCACCATCAACCCTATTGGCGAAAACTGGGGGAAAAAGCCATTAAGCACCTTTTCTGTTATTGTTTCCCACTCCCCACCACCACTGATTAACAGGTGTATCCTGTTGTTGGTCCTCCCTTTGGTTCTAAAGTATTTGCAGAATGTTTTCTTGTTACCCTTTACATCTCTGGCTACTTGGAGCTCGTTTTGTGCCTGGGTTGTTTGTTGATATGCACCCTCTGTGATGTCACCTACTCGCCCCTCTTTTGTAGGACTCTTGGTTTTTAGATCATTGACGATCTCCTGGGTAAGCCAGGGTATGGTCTCTTGCTATTCTTCCCCCATTGGATTTCCACAGCAGCTAGGAGCCTCAGCCATGCGCCAAGACCCCCTTGTGCTACATGGTGTAAAAACCCAGGCAAAAAGTTTGTCCCTACCCCAAGTGACTTACAATCTAACTGTAAGGGGAGGCAGCAGATGAAGGCTGCCAGCATCATGGGGAAGGACAAGGAAACAACAAGATTCCATTGGCCTGCATGGTAGGCAATGCTCATTGCAAAGTAGCCGCCAAATCATTCTTCGGGGCGGTACAAGCAAAATGGGAATGGCTCAAAAATTGCTTCCTCTCTGATTCGGAAACAGCTGAGTGCAGGGGCTCCCATTCCGTATTACGAGTAGAAATGTACACATGTCGCCATCAATAGCCTATCCAGTGATGTTGTTGATCCTCCCCTACCCCCTTTGCAGGCTTAAGGAAGCATCCTCAGTCAATGCATTTGAAGCTGTTCACACAGTTTTTCAGGGAATGATTCCTGGTCTACAGATAGAACGACAAAAGGTCTTTGCGAATATTAACAATTCTTGATTGTGTTCTTTAGTTACATGTCACGTGATTTATTTCTGGCTCCTTGACTGGACACCTGCTGTATTTAATTAACCCAGTATGGCGTGGAAATGTTGTAGACCAAGATTTGAAATATTTTTTGGTGAATACTGGAGCATCTGAAGCTCAGCATTGGTTTTTCACTAGTACTGTATGCAAGTTAAGCCCGACTCCTGCATGTTTCCAGGGCATGAATATGAAAAGGTTGTGAACATGGGCTCAAATACAGTTCTCTTTCAAATTACCTTCCCAGTTGGTAAGATTGTATCTGAGCAGGCATTGTTCCGCACACACTCCCGCCTGGTGAGAAGTAGCAGTGAGGGCAAGCAGTCTGAATCTGGAGTAGAAAGAGAGAAACCATCCAAATTGCTTTCTTTATGCAAAGCCTTGCTGCAGTTCAAAATGTTTTTATAGTTACATGGAATCTCATGTCGTTATAGTCCAGCCCATCCTCATGAGTCATTCTGGGGTGTAAAAATCTTGTTTTTAAGTTAACAGGAATTTATCTTACTAGTTTTGCATAAAATCAAAAAGGGGAGAAAAAGCCCCAGCAAGAGCACTTATTTTTTATACATATAAATTTGAAAAGCACCTAAATTGCACCAAAGCTGAAAAGCTGATTAATGTCAGAATGTGAAGCATTCTTTAAAAAGCGGGAAGTTCTCTATTCCATAGCTTTATCTTTCTGAATACAATTACTTTTAGATGTACTTTGTCTAATCCTTTTTATAGTGGCTTTGACTATTGTATAATAACTATGATTTTCTTTGAAGAAGTCAAGATGAATGACTTTAGAAAGGGACCTTTCATCTGTGAAAAAGATGCAAAAAATGTTCTGGGAACTGCGACAGCCGAGTTCACAGAGACAGCATGCAGAAGTGCAGTGACTTGCATGACAATCTTTGCATGAAAAGCAGAAATGGCGACATCTTCCCCATCACTACTGGGCAAACTGGTACAGAAAATACGGTGGACCAAACTGCAGTCCAATTTTTCAAACCCAGCCCTAGCCTTTTTTATAGGATCACATCATTTTGGCTACGTACCCACTTCCACCATTGGTTTTCTCCTTGGAATGCTAGCAGCCCAGGTACCAGCTGATGCAAAAGACTCAGGTCAATTCACTTGTGTCTTAATATAGATGAAAGTAATTGTTAAATGGATCAGTGTGTATTTGATATTTAAACTTCATGAAAACTAATGGGATGCTACAGGCATTGTTTTTTACTTATCTGTATCCTATTATAATGCAATAGCACACATCTGCATTGTATATGTTCCTGTAGCTAAATAACCCATAAAGGTTGAAGAACTTAAACAAAAAGTGCTAATTTCAGTAGTAATTCAGGACAGCAATGTAGTAAATTCAGGATTCACTGGTGTGGCATCCTGACAGATCTTCTGCTCCATTAGTGATGATAGATGTTCAGCTGTGTGCATTTTCGTAGGCTCCCCTCAGTATATCATGCCAGCTCTGCGCAGGTAGCTAGCATAACAGATTTTAAGAGAGCCCCCAAAGACCACAGACTCAAATAAGATACAAAGGCACCTGAGTCAGGTTTATTGTCAAATGAAGTACAGGAATAGTTGCTGGTAGCCAGACAGCCCCCCGAGCCTCTATGCATTTGTACCTGTGACAATGGACTCAGGTTCAGTCAATAGTATGGATGTCACTATTGCCCACTAGGCTGGCCAAAGAGTTAAGTTGAGGTACCCCAACATTGATAGACTGAGACAACCAATCCATGATACACACCTTAAGTATCATCTTATGCATTAATGACACGTTTGGTACCTCCCCTTGTACTTTCCTCCAAAGCATTCCTATTCGTCACCCCTTGTTATGCTTTCACTCCTGATGTTTCAGACAAAATATCACAATCGGCTGACTGGCGCTCGAAGACTCTCAGCGCATTCTTCATTCTCTGTCATCAAGAGAAGAGTCCCTGTGGGCAGCGACCCTGTCAGCTTGTTATGTGTGAAAAGAAGCTGCAAGAGTGGATTCAAGGAAAGACCCTTCATCTCTAGACAATTCGGATCCTAGCAGGGCAGAACAACTGAATGAGATTCTCTGTCTTCCCAAAGTTCTTCTGGGTATCCCTGAGAGACTATGGGGAAACTGGCAGATTTCTATATCTCTGCTACCTTTTGGAGTTATAGACAGTGACTCACCTGTGCATATATTTTACCTGCTTTAACCTCTTGATAATCTCATTTCCTTTTCTTCACTAATAAACCTTTAGTTAGTTTAGATAGGAATTGGCTACCAGGATAGTCTGTGATGGAAGATCTAAAGTAAGTGACCGATATCTTGAGACGGAGAGCAACCTAATGTGATGTGATCTTTGGTGTACATGACCATTTATCTCTAAGTCCTGTTTCTCTGGGTAGCAAGATAGAGTGGAGCATCTAAGGGGAGTCTCTGTAACTCCATGGCAAGATTGGTATAGTGATCCAGGAGATCACATTTGGTCCTGGCTTGGTGAAATCTAAGTATAGAACCCCGCACCAGTTTGGCATGTCTATGCTGTTTTCCGACAGTCTGCCCTGAGGGAGGGACTGACAGCTGCGAGCAACTCCGGACGGCATGACTCCCCTACTTTTCTGATGCCTATGACAATGAAAACAATGTTTTATTCACCCATCAAAATCTGATTTGCTCCTGGAAAGCAGAATTTTCCTGGGTTGCCTCAATGTAATCAAGGCATGTGGACCAAATCTAAGGTTGCTCTTTGCATCTAGTAAGAATTCTACAAAAATCTATAGGTCTATATATGAATGAGCGGCTTTCTACAGACTTCATCTCAGGCCCTAAATGAGCAGATTTTTAAGTACAAAATATTTTGGCATCTGGTCACAATGCCAGACATGAAACAGAAGCCACAGTTAGCAGGGGAGAGAAAACAGGGCAGTTTTGTCAAGTATTGATGACTCTTCCCACATCTAATTTAAGCCATGTTTATTTCTGTGACTCCAGGAGAAGGAAAGGTATTGGAGCCATGAAATGCCAAGGATAACTATTCAATGACAAAGGATAATGAGAATTCATTCCTGATAAATTTCTCTGCGTTGTATGTGTGTCAAAACCAATCAATTACTCCTAGGAGCAGATGGCAACACTCCAGAAAGTAAACAAAACCGAGTTGTAGGGGGAGAAAACCCTTGGAACCTTGCACAAGTAGATAGTTGGCAACTCTAACGCTTTTGACTAGTTAGCTGTAATGGTGAGGGACATGTAGTCTGACTACCTGCACAAAGAAAGGCCAGAGAACTGCCCTCAAATAATTGCTAGAGCGTATCAGTCTCGTTATGCATAAAACTGCAAACAGTGAAAGAGTCCCTGCCTCACGGACATACACACTAGACAGATGTGGCTGAAAATCACTGTTTGGTGAAATGCTGCAGGTTTTTTATAACCAAATTGAAGTGAAACAGAAATTTAAAAAAGGAAAAAAAAGTTGCCAAAAATTTCAAAATGTCATCAAAATCCAATTGCTTTAGTGAAACATTTCTATTCAGTGATGCCGCATTGTCCAGTGGAAAGTTTCATTTGAAGAGTTACTGCCAATTGGAGAAGAAACTGAACTGGAACTAGACAATAGGTCAGCTAAGTTCCAGCCCTATGCTTAGCTGTTTTGGGGTTCCCTTCGGTGACGGAAACAGACCCAGCTCTGGAATATGGTAATTCTTCAATAAAGATGCCAGCCTCCCTTCAGCATCCTAATAAAAATGCGGAGGATTATGGAATGCAATCTAATTTACTGCCTGGCGACATGCGTACACTCATTATGCAACTTTCAAGTACAGCCCCCGACATCAATTAATTTTCACAGGTGCCAAAATGATGAGCAAATGTGAAATTCTCTAATAATTGTTTCCCGTTGATTTCATGGTGCTGACACCGAATGACACGGGGTGCCGTCTATTGTGAGAAGCCAGGCTGTGGCTGGCAAATGAGTGATTCGTGGCAACATGCATCTTCATTTCGTCTTGCAAAATGACCTAGCTAAGTGTTGTTTTCCCTGCTGGCCATGAGCAGCTCTGGAATCTTCTGGTACGGGGCTGACATTTCCGTTCAGCGCGCCTCCTTGCTGCGCTGCATAATGCGACGGAGCAGAATGATGCGCTGGAATGACAAAATGCCAACTCGAATAAACAAGCGACCATACGGTCGGATTTTCGGCTGAGAAAGCAAACTGGTAGCTTGCATCTCGGCCTTCAACCGGCATACCTCTCTGCAAACACACAGCATCGTTTTCAAGGCCTGCTAACAGCTTGGGCACTGTTTCCATTGTAGGTTTGAGCCGTCACCATGCTAATCACAACCCTGATGTACCCTTCTCTTTCGCACCAGTTTTCTTCCCTTTCGTCTGGCTGCAGAGGAGACTCCTGCATGGCCATGGTTGCCTGGGGGTTTGACAGCACATTTAGCTGCCACCTGGTCATGGCTCTCCCACAGGCACTCCTGAGGTAAACTTGCTGCCATTTCGGGCCGGTCCCTCCCCAGACATGGCCGCTTTCTCCCACTGTTTCTAACCCAACCTGGTCTGCAACTCAGACTGCAAGCCAGGAAAGGCCAGCAGGGAGAATGAGATGGGAGGAAGGGGAGGCGAAGGGGCAGCCAGACAACCGTAGACATCGCAAATAAAAGGAGTACAAGAGTGAAGTGAAAGGGAGGCAGATCTGAGAGGCAGGCAGCAGTGTGGGAGCACAAAAGGACAGAGTGGGGTGCAGAGGGAACAAAGAGGAATACACCAGGGAACAAATAACAGCTGTCCCCAGGAATTAGGAGACAGAACTGAAGGCACCTTTGTAGCAGCAGAAGAGGGCCCCATGTTTTCATATGTGCATTGGGGGCAGCTCGAATGTTGATGATTGACCCTTATACACTGATAACCTCAGTTAGTAGTCGTGGGTAACATGGGCTGCTATCTGTACTCTCAAGAAACGCTGTTATTAGCTGTAATTATTAAGTCCTCGCCCTTAGCTAGCACTTAAAGCTGTAGATCTCAAAATGCTTCACATAGAAGGGCAAGGCCATTAGTCCCAGGGCACAGGTGGGGAAACTGAGGCAGGGGCGAGGCAGTGCCCTGCACACATCTGAACTATTCACAGAGTCAGGACTAAAACCCAAGTCTCCTGAGCATCAGCTCTGTGCACTGATTAATAGATCACACTTGCTGTGCTCAGTTAAGATGAGGAAGCTCCAGCTGTGTGGAGAGGACGATTGTATACAAAACAAGAAAAGGGGTTTTTTTCTTTAAATATAGGTATAAGCAGGGTCTGAATGAGCTCTCCCCTGCCAGCTAGCTGGGGCCAGGAGAGACTTCAGGAGCAAACCGCTAAGAGACAGACTCAAAGGAAGGGGTCTAAGTGAGCCCATTAACACCTCTACTGTCCCCCAGTCGGGTGAGCACATCCCATTGCACACACACAGCTAAGAACTGTACCATCAATCCAAACCCTCAGCCCTGCATGCAAAAACCTTTGGCCTTGTGGCTTAGCTTCATCTCTAGTGTTTTGGGTGCTGCTGGTATTACTTCTGCCTCTTCTTCACAAGCACTTCTTTACTCTTACGGGGAGGAGCAGTTGCTACACCTGGGTGTGTGTGTGTGTGTGTGTGTGTTCAAGCTGGAAGTACTATGGACGTGTCAGGAAATATAGCCACTTCCTAGATTCCAGGGTTATGTTGAGCTAGATACAATTATGATTAATGTTTCTTACTTCTATGCAAATGGGCCTGGAGAGAAGGTTTTCTTGTGGCTTTTAATTCATTTAATATATTTTTAACAAATCTCACTGAGAGCACCCAACAACTAGGAAAAAAAAGTCAGGTGCATAAAGAACTGTTTCATATTGTCACAGCAATTAAAGTTTAACAGTCATCAGATTTGCAAGAAATTTGAGAAATGTTGCCTCGGGCAAATTTACATTAAACAAATTTCCAATTTGTTGTATAATTATAGTCAGTTAAATAATGCCAGTCAAATAGCATGAATAATTCATCCCTCATTCCTGTTCACGGAGGACTTAACTCCTAATCATTCAATCAGGATATTTTGGATTATAGGGCAAGTAAATAGAGTCGCATCCCAAGTTTTTTGCACACGCTCTATGCTATGAAATTCGGTGAATGGGAGGGAGAAAGCGCAGGGTGGTAAGTTATGTTTGACCTTTACTGCTGTTTTAAAGAGAAACTCTCTTTTTACCCAGGACTTGTCAGTTCCTTTGGCTAGCTCCTCTTCAGTTCAATTCTAGCCTCCATTTCCTGGCTCATGGACTCCATTTTCTCTTGGATTCTGCCTTCCTACTCTTTGCCCCTCGTCCCTTGACTGTCCCCGCCTGCCTTCCCTTCTTATTCTTTTCTCATTTCAAGTCTCTTGGCTAGCATCTCATTATAAGAGCTTGTGAAAAAGAAGTTCATTATCCGCTTTAATTACCTCATCTAGCAATTACTGCATCCAGAACGCGCCCGTCAGCTTGCAACATGCTCAGTGTAATAAAGGCAACACGTAGTACCCAGATGGAATTTACCCAGTCAAATGAAAGGCCTAACGAAGCTGACACCACAACACGAATTTCATTGTGCTCAGGGGACTCTATTGTTACCAGCCTCTCAGGCAGGCTTGCCCACCAACCTCCCAGAAGTAAACACACCGACCCGACATTCCTGATAAATTGCTAGCAGGAATTACAGGTGTGACTTATCAAAAGCAGGCCTTGCTTCTCATGGCTTTGACTGGTGACATGGATCTCCTAAACCTAATAAAGTTCCCTCTTATCTCTGCCCCAACCCCTCTGTGGGGGGACATAGATAGATAGAACAGTGTCAGACATGTCACCCCCCACCATGACAGGGCTTATGACAGGGTAGCCTGATGCAGAATGAAAGCTGTGACGCACCCCCCACCTGCAGCCAGCCGAGAGGCCCTGTTCCAATGGGAGTCAGGAGCCGAGGTTTAGGCAGAGATAACATGGTTTTTAATCCATACCCAGAGCCTACTTTGTTTTCGTCTGAGGTAAATACTGTAACAAGTGCAGTAAGCCATGAAGAGGCAGGAGACTTTGGTTTCACATAGTCCTAAGAAGGAAAAAATGTTGCTTTTAAAAAAATCAGCTATTTGCAATGAAGCTTACAATAGGCAAAGAGATGAAGAGTAAAGTCCCGCCCCTCATGGCAAAACGGCTGTTCTCCACCCGCGGTCTGTAATGGCATGGGTCACTCTTACACGGCTGCTCTTTGCTGAGCCAGGAAAGTCTCCCTCCCCCTCCCCCCCCGCTCGCCATACACACACACTGCTCCTGGAGAAGCTCTTTCTCCTCTGCCTTCTGAGAGACCATTGCCTCACCTCCCCCCAGTCTGTGGAGAACCGACAGGGCAAGAGCAAGCCACACTCCCATGTACACGGGCACACATAGCTTTTTTGTATCCCTGGGCCAGGACCCATTCTCTTCCTTTGTGTACCGCAAACTGCGTTTCTTTTTCCGACTTACCATTGCAGCGTAGACCTAGCCGAAGATGCAGCCCCTGTTCCCTCTGCACAGTTAGCTGTGTTACCTTTCCTTGCAGGCCCTAACGAAAGGAGCAAGTGAGGCTAGGCTAGGGGACTGTGACCGTTTGAACAACAAGCCCCCAGAGCGACTGGGAGCTGGTAATCTACCGGCCTCTTTTTCAATGGTGCTCAAGATCCAGCAGCTTCCATTGTATTCAGCTCTTTGGAAAATCTGGCCGCTTACAGAAGGTGCTGCCGCAGCGCAAGCCGGCCTGGGCAGAGGTCCAAGCTCTGGGCTGAGGTGGGAAGTGAGCTGTGTTAGCAGGATGGGCTCCACACCTTCTCTGAGGTGGGCTGGCAGCCCACACGATGGGAGAGGCCTGAAGGGTTACGGCTGACTGGGGAAGGCATGCCAGGGTACTGGAAGGGGAGCTGTGGAGAAAAGCGTGCATGGAATGGTTTGAGCTTGGGAAGACCAAAGAAGGCCGGTGCAAACCAGATGGCAAGAGAGGGAACATTGTTTGAAGTGCACCAGGGGGGTGTGAATTTGTAGGAGTAACTGAGGCTTGGCTCAGTGCTGGAGTACCCCTCGCAACGGGTCCCTACCAATGTGCGGTGGAGTGGCTGAGCTCTCTTGAAAATCAGGCGCTCTGTTTATATAGTGCCTGCTACCCCAGAAGATCCCCACGCTCCACACAGCTCACTGCTGTAAACCATTGACCTCTGCAGGAACGGAGCAGGACATTGAAGGCACAGAAAGAGTTATTTACCCCAAAGAAAGGGATCCCGTGGCCTTTCAAAGGGCCCCCGTGTTTCATTTCTTTGTGCCCAGCATTCTGGGTCTTTGTTCCATGCCCCCGGCCCACAGCCAAGTGAGTGAGATGTCGGGGCATCCCAAGTGCTTTGCATTATGAGGATCACTCCGCCACTTTTTTGGGTAGAAATGGATTTTCCTTCTCCACCTGTAACACTGTGTGAAATGCCCAGCCCACGACTTGCCCCGAAACTCAGGCTCTTGGTGCTACTGCAGTGCCCACACGGGTTGCTCATCAGTGGGAAGGATTGAAGCAGGGATTTCTGAAGGCTAGTGCAGGAGCTTTTCCAGGTGGGACCTCTATGGTCAAGGCACCTGGTTTCTATGGATTACCACACAGGCTGATAGAATTGTGACATCGGCTGTATCAATCCTTCCTTTCGTCTTGCATACCCTGTATCTTCAGGTCTGTACTCCCGCCTCTGCCACTTAATTCCTTTGCACGCTGAACTGCTATCTGTTCCAATGGAAGGAATCAGTACACAGTGCCACACGAGGACCACACGGAGAAATCCAGGGAGACAGACCAATAAGGGCCTTGTACAAGGTGTATCATGTGATTCAGGCAGACAGTTCCAGGTGGATTTGTGTTTCTGTGTGAGATCATCCCAGATTCAGAGATCATCCCAGACTCTTGAGCTGTATTTTGCCACTGATTTTGGTGAATGGTGTCCCTGACTTTTCCACCGGGTGCTGGCGAGGCTTGTGCTGAGGCTAGCTGGCAGACGAAGTTCTTCTGTTGATAAGTAGGTATGCCTGACAAGTCCCTAGCCATATGGGACTCCACTTGCAATAGCTTCTGGCTTCTCCTAAAGCTGTAGTTCTCAGCTGGTGGTCCATGGTGACGTTTTCGGTGGTCCACAGGAACATTGTCCAAAGTCACACGGCGTGAGCAGGCGCCGCTGTTAGGCTGTTTTACGCCATGTTCACAAGCATGCGGCGCGTCATCCATAGCGTCACCTAGGACGCAACTGCATTGTGTTGCCAGTAACTTCCGTCTGAGGCTCTGAGCGTCAGTGTAGCTGCCGCGGTCATGCAGAGCAGTTGCTGTGTCGTTCATCCTGTGCTACACGTGCTGGAGGTGGCCCACAAAAATTTTTTGATTGGCCTGGTGGTCCGTGGACTGAAACAAGTTGAGAACCATTGTTCTAAGGGCTAGCAAAGCTGGTAGATGAGCATTTAGGGGACCAAGAAAGCTATCAGGTTCATTTGACATGATTTGTTCCTTACAAATCCATGCTGGCTGTTACTTATCATGTCATTATCTTCCAGATGTTTGCTGATGGATTCCTTAATCATTTGCTCCATTATCTTTCCTGGCACAGAAGTTAAGCTGACTGGTCTGTAGTTTCCTGGGTTGTCCTTATTTCAGTTTTCTATAGATGAATATGTGAATAGCATAGCTGGAGTTGACATACCTTAGCTCGACTTACCACAACGCACCCACTGCAGGTCGAAGGGAGAAACTCTCCCATTAACGTCCCTTACTCCTCTTGACCTAGTGGAGTACTGGAGTTGATGGGAGCATGATTGGTGGTCAATTTAGGGAGTCCTTACTAGACCCACTAAATTGAACCCCAGGAGATTGATCTCTGCAGAGTCGATCTCCCAGTAAGTGGAGACAAGCCCTAATTCTCCAGCTAAGCTAGATTTATATTGCTCTGCATTGCCAATGTGGTGCAAAGCAGCTATAGTGTGCTGGTGAATCTGGACTCATTCTATGTGCTCATTTTGACAATTCCACTGAATGTTCCCTCTAAGGAAACTACCAAACAAAGTAAGAATTTGAAAAGCAAAATGGGGAGTGGCACAAACAGAAATGTAGTCCCCGATTCATCCTAAAACACAAGCATGTGCTTTAATTTTAAGCATACGATTTGCCCCTCTGACTTCAACGAGAACACACACATGTCTAACGCTTGCTATGTATAAAGCACTTTGTTGTTTTGGGTCTTTATTTCACAACTAGGCAAAGTAGATTTATTTGGATGTGTAAGTATGATGCACACAGGGCCTTCTATATTAAAACAGCAGTAGGTAGAATGTTAAAGAGACTCACAAGCTCTGCCTTGATTCGTAATTTAAAAGTGTTGCAAGGGAAGCTCTAATAGGCTGGCTGAACGATGAAATGTAGAGCCAGTTGGGAAATGGTTTTTAATCCTGCCAAAAAATGGAGATGAAAATGAATGGTTTTTGTTTTTATCCCAAATGTTCTGCAGGATTTTTTGGGTCGTGATTGAAAGGTCCTGAAAATGGCTGAAACCTAAAAGTCTTTGGCTTTTGGCAAGCAAAAAGCTTTTTCTTTCTTTCTTTCTTTCTTTCTTTCTGAAAATCCTTTTTAACAAAGAACTGAGTATTTTAATTTTGTGAATAGCAATATAATCTTTTGACCAAGTGTAGTGAAGCCCTCTTCCAGGACATTAACTGAAGGTGCCAACTCACCATTCCAAGCCAGATGATATACTGTGTAAATCTGCACAGCACGATTGGCCACACTGGTTTATAGCAGCTGAAAAGGTGGTACACTGGGTTTTTCACTGGCATGTGTTTTGCCATTCTTCCCGTTCATTGGCGGATAGGCCAGGGAAAGAAAAGCACAGCAGAGACGCATGCTGTTTGCATAGTTGATCTATTGCACCATTGCCAACAGCTTGGTTATCAGAATGAGATAACTTGTCCTGGCATCTGGGAACTTGCATTGCCTGGTAACACTGTTCTCAAAGTCACCAGGAATTCCAAGCTGCCATTTCTGGCCTCATTACAGCAGTTGAGAGAAATGGGGGTTTTATTAGTGTGCTCTCTGGGTGCACATTGTCAAACCAGAATTCAGTGATTTAGCCTCCGGGTCCCCTAGTGATTGAGAGCCACAAAAAACACATCTGTGAGCAATAGCACTGCTTTAAAACTGTGCCTTTGGATCCATCTTCCAGGTCAGGTTCTTCTCCTTTTCTCCTCCCTCTCAATCTGTTTCAAGACTGCACGTATGCAAACAAACATCCATTTATTTGGTTCTTGAACACAATTCTGGCTGAACACAATAAAATCCTTATACAACTAAATCAATGGAATGAGATTCCACATGAAAACAAATATGCCTCATCCACCAAACACTGCAGCTCACCCCCAAACCCAAATAAAGTCAGTATTTCCCAACCTGCTCTAACCCCCCAGAAATAAATTGCAAAGAGCAAAGCCGTTTCAGAGGAGATGAACCCAGTTGTTGTACGACTGAGCCAGAATGAAAGTAAATCGCTCTACAATACATCATGCACACCTGAGTTTTGCTCTGTTGGGCTATTTTCCCTTGTTCCTTCTTACTGAGCTAATATCATGTGATGAAGACAGACCTAATATACCACACGTTCCACGGAAAAGAAGAAAATGAAAATATTTTCAAGCAGAGAAGTGTTATTGCCGAGAGAAGTTTCTCTGGGAGGTTTTCATTAGTTCTGAGCTCCAGCCTTCACAGTTTGGTGATGACAGGAGACGCCTACTTCTTTACCACACGCCTACCTCTGTACTTCTTTAGGACACACCAGGTTGAGCGTGTTAGACTCACAGCTGCAAATGTGGTTTAAATCACACAGCCTTGAGGGCTAGAAACTCACTTTTCAAAAGAGAAATTAAATGTGTGATTCTCTCTGGACTCTAGGAGCTGGGGTCTTTAAGAAAAACTCCAAGTAGCACAAGATTTCCTGACACCTCCCTGACAATCAACACCACGGCTTCCTCTAGGTGAGCGGGGAGAAGGGATTCTGGTCCATTCTCTCGTTAAGTGGGGAGGCTGAAATGGCCATTGCCCCCTAGTATGGGCCAGTCTCTGACTTTTAAGCCAGGACGCACAATATGATTGGCTAGCCTCCTTGTAACGGACATGGCATGCTGCCTGCTGGGACAGCTTTACAAGCCAGTATCGAGAGACTAGGGGACCCAGTGCCTCCTCACCCTAGGAAGGCTATGGTGCCCCACCGTCACGGCACTGATACATTCCCACGACACCGGCTTGGCCCCTCTGTACTCTGGGTGTGTATCTGCTAGCGTGTGAATTATACCTGTATTTCTCTCCCTGCATCCCGCCACCCCCAGGTCAGGAAGAAGAGGGAGGTTCCAAAGGCAGGTTTACATGGCATTGTCCTTTGTGAAAATCATTTCCATTTAATCTCCTTAATAGTGCCTCTAATTAAGGATGTAAATATTCAATTAATCTGGAATACACTGGAGACTTCACAACTGAGTGAAATAATGGGAATGAAGTAATTGGCTGAGTACCACCATTTATCTTTTATACTCTCGCGTTTTCACAGAAGAATTACTTCACGAAGGGTTATGTGTTCGTCCCATGCTTGGGTACACTAGCTGCAGCAATCTGAGATATTTAATTATACAAAGCCACCACAGAGAGTGGGCACTGCAAAAACTGACAGGAAATCTCTTATTGTTTTGTCATTTATTTTGTCCAGTATCCCTTTCCTTGTGTGGAGAAGCTGTGGTACTGAAGGCCATGACAGCAAGGAACGTAGATTTCTATGCACTTTGGAGCCCAGGGCCTTTATCTGTTCTCTTGCTTGGATTACGACAACCAATCTTTAGTGGTAATGACACTTTACTCTAGAACAATTCCCAGGGCACACATTGGTACAAAGAAACACAAGCAGTAGCCAACTCACCATGCTGGGACAATGCCCAGAGCCCTGCAGGAAGCTTAAGTAAAATGAACAGGAGGGAAACCGGAATCCCACTGCCGAAAGTAATCCGATAACACTGTCATGCTAGTGGAGTTATTATGGGCTATTGTAATGGCTTCCCAAGTCCGTATGAGTTGGGGGTGAGGTTGGCCAGATAGTTTCAGACTTGACAATCCCATGCTGTCACTCATCTGAGTTCCACCCAGCTCTACCACGGCCTTCCTGTGAGATGCAGGTTGTAACAGGCTCATCTACCAGGGTCAACTATCTCCTTAATGTTTGCTAGTGGCCTGGGGTGATTCCACAGCACCCTGCCTTAGGTTCTTCTTCTGCACGGGCCCCTTCAGAGTCCAACTGCAATGAAAACATGCCCCCAACAGGCCTCACCTATGAGGGGGGCTTACGGTCCATGGCTTGGAACAGGGAGAGGCCTGGAGCATAGACCCATAGACGTGTGGGGCTGGAAGGGCCCTGAAAGGGTCTTCAAGTGCATTGCCCTGTACTAAGGCAGGACCAAGTCAATCAAGGCCATCCCTGACAGGTGTTTGTCCAACCTGTTCTTAGACACCTCCAACAGCAGGGCTTCCACAACCTTCCTGGGAAGGCTGTTCCAGGGCTTGGCCACCCTGAGCAGGAGGAAGTCGTTTCTGTTAGCAAACGTAGCCTCCCTTGTTGCAGATGAAGCCCTTTGCTCCATGTCCTACTTTCATTGGACATGGAGACCAACTGATCACCCGGAGTCTTCTCTAGACTAAACACACCCCGGTTTCATAACTTTGCAGATAGGGCAGGTTTTCTAAGCCTTTAGCATTGTTGTTGCTTTCTGGACTCTCTCCAGTTGATCCACATCTTTCCTAATGAGTGGCCACCAGGAGTGGATTCGGTACTCCAGAGGAGGCCTCACTCATCAGTGCTGAGTGGGACCAGCACCTGCCATGTCTTACCCAGGACATTCCTAGTAACGGCCCCCAAATGAGAACCCATTTCGACGCCACATCACACAGTTGATTCATATTCAATGTGTGATCCACTGTCAGACCCTTCTCTACAGTACCACCACTTAGTCATTTGGTCCCCTTCTGCAGATGTGCCCTTGATATGTGTTTTGCATGTGTCTTCATAGACATAACAGAGGCAACATAATAGCTCTAAAAGGGCTGGGGTCTGAAACCACCCCGTCAATGGGGAGCCAAAGATTCCTCTAAGATGCCCCAGGAAGTGTGATTAAATCTTCTAAAACAGTACAAGATGAAGGCAGGTAGCACACAAAAGTACAGTAATCTAGGTAAGACATTCTCCTTCGCTGTGTTAATTTCCCCCAGAGGCCCAGGTACCCTCTGCTAGCAGTAGAAGGGCAGATTTTAGATTCACTGCTAGCGTGAGCACTGTTAAAAGAGAGACAGATGGACAAGGGATCAGGTCCAGATCTCTGTGAGAGGAGCTCTCTCCCCCCCCCCACCACCTTAGTTAAAGCTTGGGGGAAAGTTTAGCGCTGTGGGGAACAGACACTTGCGAAGCATGCTGTAAATAAGTCCCGTGGTGTAGGACTTGCCAGTGGTGTGCATGAGAACTGTTCACAGTAAGAAACACAGAATGAAGGAACATAAGAATGGCCACACTGGGTCAGACCAAAGGTCCACCTTGCCCAGTGTCCTGTCTGCCGACAGTTGCCAGTGCCAGGTGCCCCAGAGGGAGTGAACAGAACAGGGAATCAGCAAGTGATCCCTCCCCTGTCGCCCATTCCCAGCCTCTGACAAACAGAGGCTAGGGAACCATTCCTGCCAATCCTGGCTAATAAGTATTGATGGACCTAACCTCCATGAATTTATCTTGTTCTCTTTTGAACCCTGTTAAAGTCCTGGTCTTTCCAACCTCCTCTGGCAAGGAGTTCCACAGGTTGACTGTGCGCTGCATGAAGAAAAACTTCCTTTTGTTTTTTGTTTGTTTTAAACCTGATACCTATTAATGTCATTTGGTGACCCCTAGTTCTTATGTGATGGGAACAAGTAAATAACTTTTCCTTAGTCACTTTCTCCTCACCAGTCATGATTTTATAGACCTCTATCATATTCCCCCTTAGTCTCCTCTTTTCTAAGCTGAACCAGGCCCTGTGGTGACACACGGGCTCTGCAGATGCACCCCTACAGAGTCTCCCTTAGGCACAGAGCCTTTCTTCTTCAGTTTGCCGGAGTGTGGCCTGTTTTTATTTCTCACTTACCAGGCCTAGAAAGTGGCCTTGTTTTTTTTCTCATCTGTTTGAGATTTCCTTCTCCTGTGATTTTTTACTTGCTTCCAAACACATTCCTAACAACTTCTCTCCACAAGCCAACCAAGGTACAGCCTGCTGCCTGGCGCTTATGAGCAATGCTAGAATAATGAGCAAGTGTGTGCATGCAAAAGCTAAAGAAAGAATCCATTTCAGTAATAAAACAGACTCCATTCTGGCATTTCTAAGATGTTATTATGAAGAGAGAGAAGAACAGAAAAAATAGATAAGGACATGTATAGGGTTCCAATATACATCCAGCAGGAAATTCAATGCTAAGCCAATGGTCTCATTATGCTTTTGAAATGGACTCCATTATGGATTTTCCAGGAAAAGTTTCATTTCATCTCAAAAGTTTAAAACTCAGGAAAGATTACTGTCTTAATCTTCATTTTTATTTGTACTCCCTGTTGTTTGTAATATCTAGCTAGAATGTAAAACAAACAAAAATCTTCCTTCCATCTTTTTGTATGATATTCAGAAAAATATCCAACATTGAAAGAAGGTAAACATTGCAAAAATCAAGCACTCAAAATTAGTTTGTTCCCCATCATTATCAGTACTGTCAGCCATTGTTAGTTGCTAGTAATAGGTTAAAAAAACAGCAACCCAAAACTCTAATGAGGTTTAGAGGTCATATCTTTATCCTAAAATTCTAGACAGTGGTCCTTTTAAATATGATTTAAACACAGTTTCTTTTATGTGTTACATTTCCTCTCTTATTATCCGTGATATGCCTTTTATATTTGATTCTGATAATTGAAATTAGATATGTGCATGCGGCTTTAGATGTGTCATTGGAAAAGATGTGTCGTGCCAAAAATATGTATTCTTTAATACTTTTTCCTTCAGGTTCCTAATTGCATGAGCTGGAAGAATGGATGGTACCTTCTTACCTTAAAAACAAAACAAAGAGAACGCATTTTAATTCTCAGCTTCCATTAGCTGTCAATATATCTGTGAGACTGAAGTTTTGGATCCATTACCTGATATTTTTAGTAATGCATGGGTTTTCTGTTGTGGGATTTACTCCATTGTTTGGCCTAATTATTCCTGACATTTCACCAATCTAAGTATCATACTCTTCAGAGAAATGAACTAATATCTTACCCATTTGAAATGCAGGAATTGACACATAAAATGTATTAAGGGCTTTAAATAAGAGTTTTGTTAGGACACCCTTAGGTTGCTATGGAAACCTGCTAACTGGTTGTTGAAGGTAGTCCTAGTATCTATAGAAAGACACTATCACCTTCTGTACAAAGTACCTTCAGTAATTAAAGGAGGCCGTACTATCCATTGCTGAGTCGTTCACCAAGTGCCCCTGATTTTCTTCTAATTGATTCATTATTTGAGAAGCTTCAGGCAATAATTTGGACAAATCCTTTCCAGATGATGTGTGGGTTTTGGGCAGTTTGTTTGAATGAGCTACTAGTTTTGATGCACAGCCTCATATCTGCTCCCCGGTAGAATGACCGAAGGCAGGAAGCATTGGAAATTTCATAGCAAAGTTGGTTCTATCAGTACTCCCAGATGCACCTTCCTTACTGTCCCTCTAGTTAACCGTGCAGGAAGAAGCTGATGAGGCCGCACCCAGTGGTTCCAAATGCCATCTGGGAGTAGCTGGCACATGTTCCAGCCAGCTCTGCGGCGCACCTTGAAGTCCAGCAGCCCCAGCCATCTCTGCAGTCAGGGTCACAGGTGCTGAGTGAAGGCCCTCTTACTCCTGGCTCTGACTGCTTTTGGTGGAAGAGTACAGAGAGGGCAAAGCCAGGCCGTGGCCAGCACGCATGCCAAAGGGTGTGCCTACACTGTTTCCTAAACCGGGGCCAGTGGGACCTGAGCTGACCCAGGCCCCTAGGATCCCAGACCTGAGTGCTTGCTGGTCCCCGTCTAACTGTTGTATATGGATGGAAGGGGGCCTGGTTTCAAACCTGAATCAGTGCCTGGGCTTAGAGTGAAGTGTAGACATAGCCAAAGAGCACCCAAGGGTTCACATGAGTTCCATTGGCATCCACAGTCTGGGATTCTTATCCACAGCAAACCTTTCTGCCTTCCTGTTTTTCCCAATGGCTCACTGGTTGCTTCTTTTGGTTCAGGGTCATATCAACGGCCCGGACTTCTCCCCTCCGGACTTGTGAGCATTCAGTGGGTGACCAGCCAGTCTCTCCCCGGCCCCAGGCACACACTTGAGGGCCGGTGCGTCCAACCCAACCTTCTGCTGCCCTGCAGACATCTCCTCATGAACCAGATCCCCTGGGCTCTCACTGCTGGTCACCCCACCCAACTGTGCTCCTGTATTTCTACTGGTGATACCCAAGCTATGGTATTGCAGGGTGGAAGAGGGGAAGGGCAAACATAGCAGAGGCTGTGGGGGTGGGAAGGGAAAGCCAGAAGCCATGGGGAAAGGAGCAAAAGGATGATGTGGTCATGAGCTTGATGGGGGGACGTATGTAATTTCTTCTTTAAATTCTTCTGAGCAAGGTTTCTTGGGCCACACCTCTGGCTCTTTTTTTCAGAACTAGCCTTTTGCCCTTGGTAACTGCTCATTTATTTTTAGCATCAATAATTACATCACAACAGGCACTCTGTACTTCCCATACCAACTAAAATTTCTTTACAAATGCAAAGCTCAGCATTTTCATCAGCAAAACAAGAGACAAAGAAGCTCTCTGGATGAGTTATTCCCCAGGGAACAGCCAATCATGAGGAGAAGGAGGTATTGACATTAATTTAGCGTGACTTCATGTTTCTCCTGTTCAGATACTCTTCTTCGTTCTTTCTCAACTTTCCTATCCCACCTTCCCAGGAACATAAGTCTTTGATTTTTGTTTATTGTTTCTGTAGGTGTCAGGTTAAAGGGGATAGAACAGGTCAGCCAGTTGATGGTAACAGTTTAACCATCTTCCTGAGTGTTTATTTTGGAGTGAGTAGAAGGTTTATGTACTGTACAATAAAGGTCATTAAGTTTAAATAAAAGGTTAAAGATCCTTTCATACTACAACAATGTTTTTAATATAGTTTCTGACTCTATGAACTTCAGCTGCTGTATCACAAAGAGAAGCGAGTTTTGCAACTTTCCATACTACGAGTCTACGTCCAAACATATTGAGGCGTGATTTCAAACAGACACCTAAGGGAATAAGACACCGAACTTCTATTGAAAGTCAGTGCATGTTTCAAGCCCAGCCTGGATGTTTAAAATAGAGTATACCTATCTAGTTTTCCTCCTGTTTGGTCTTACCTTGGAATCATTATGCTCTTTTCTGGGTATTGCAACTTGAGACTGGGCAGAATTGGAATTCTACATGCAAACACCCATGAATTTACAAAGGGCTCCGGTTTCAGTTAGTGAATATGACCCAGCCTATATATGTTTAGCCTTCAGTTAAGGACAAAAGGGACCTACTTTCTTTGGCTTTCACTACATTCTCAGGGAAACAGCTCATTTTGTGCAATCCCTGCCATTTGCATCTAAAATCGTGCAAGAGAATTCCCAACCAATATGGAGCTGGTGAACACAGGCCCCTGATTTTTAACTGGAGCCCAGTATCAATTGTTTTCTGGGTTTTTTTATACATTTGCTGCAAGGCAGGTATACTCGGCTCCCTGGCACAAGAGGCATTGCTGGAGAAATTACAAGGGGGTGGATCTTGAGTAGAGTTGCGTATTGGCCTAAGTCTGTTTCCAGGGGAGACAGAGTCGAGTAAGGCCAACACTAATGTGATTTTGAAAATCCCAGCCCAGTGGGAGACTTGCCAAGAAAACCTGCTCTTGCCCTACACTAGAAAGAAATTCTGCTGAGTGAATACTCCACGCCATTTGGATCCAGTGCCAAAATGCCCCCAAAACGTAGCTGAGTATTTGAGTGGTGAGAAAGGCAGAGTTGGTTTTGGATCCTCTCTAGCAAATATGTTATGAATAATAGATTATAACATGAGAATGATCAATTATAAACAAACAGGAAGATGCATATGAGATTTTTTTTTAAGCAAAACCAGTTAGATCATGACCACCAAGGGTGTGCATTGCCATCACAAGTGCCGAGCTCATGACAGTTGTAGCCCCAATTTGGTGTTTCTAAAGGTGTGGTAGGATAGTGGGGGTGTGAAGTTAGGTCTCACAGTTCCTCAAAGAACCAACTCTGGGGCTATGTCTACACTACAACGATCTATTGGAAAAAGGTATGCAAAATGCGCCCCACAATTTGCGTACCTTTTTCCAATTTTTGTCGGAAAAGGCTTTTCCAGAATTTGGCCCATCTACAGTGGGCCAAATTTTGGAAAAGCCTCCTCTTTCGGAAGAGCCCTTCTTCCTTGTGGGAGGAGCAAGACAGGGCTTCTGAAAGAGCGCGTCTGCTCTTCCACAAAAAAAAGTGGAAGAGCAGATGCGTTCCCTGGATGTGGCAGAGGAATCCGGAAAAACCCCGTACTGTAGACATAGCCTGGGTGTTTTCACATCCCTTTTGCATCACCTTTTCTTGAGCAATCTAATGAATGCTTTTACTGGCAGAGATGATCCTGGAGTCAAAGAGATTGTAAGTGAAGCTTAGAGGATCTTTGCCGAAAACTAACTTTCAGCCATAATTCTCAATATTAGCAGTGGAAACAAATTGACTGACATATATGTCCATATATTCAAAACAGATTGAATTTAGATTACCACAGTCCTCGCAATAAAACGCTCATTCTTGAGTCTTAGTCCAAGAGTTATTCACTGGGATTATTCAGCAATTAATTTTGGATAAAATGACCAAACTTGATCAAATCACAATCGCAGGCCATGCACCATCCAAGAGAGAAATGGAATTTGTGAAATCAACATTTTGTTATTAATTTTTCACCTTGCTAGCTCTCACGAGAAGATCTTCAAACGGGCCTTTTCGTATCTCCAACTTTTATGATTGAATGTGGCTTGAATAACTACAACTGGGTTTAGGGGATCATGAAGTAATCTATCCTGTATTAAAATTTAGCCCTTATATTTGAATATCTGACCTCCAGTGGCAATGGGTTCTTCTTGTATGATGTATAAGGTCACGTTGGACTCATGAGTATTTTTAGTAAAATCATGGACATGAGCTCCAGTTGCATAGATCCCATTGGCCTAGAACCGCAGCCAATGAGAGTGGCAGGGGTGGAGCTTGTGGCAGGGGCAGTGCATGATTTAGATGGGATTGGTCCTGCTTTGGTCAGGGGGGCTGGACTCGATGATTCCTGAGGTCTCTTCCAGCTCTGGGATTCTGTGATTCTATGAAGACGCTCCCTGGCCTTCCTTCCCCCTATTACTTCCAGGGACCCCCTGCCCTCAAGTAAAAGCCAGCCCACACTCCAACCCCCATCCCAGCTCTGAGCCCCCTCCCACACCTAAACTGCCCCTGAAGCAGCTGTCCAAGAAGCTGCTGCAGATATCACAGAAAGTCAGGGAATCCATGATTTCCATGACCTCTGTGACAGACACGCAGCCTTAATGGTGTGTAAAGGAGCTCTCTCTCTCTCTCTCTCTCTCTCTCTCATTTGTAACTGTATTGACCTTTCTTTTTAATAAGCACCTTGCTGGTGTATTACATGGCAGGGTCCAAAGGAAGGACTGATGAGTTTTCATTGTGCTCTTCTTAGTTTGAAATATCCCAGGCCAGTTCTTAGTTACTTTTGTTTCTAGGCTAATATTCCTGCAAATCTGTTTACATTCTTTAATCCTGCCATTTCCTTGACCATTTGCAGCCCTCTTCTCTGGACTTTTTCCCAATAGTCAAAACAATTCTTCACGTGTCTAGACCACAGCGAGACACAGGGACCCTTCTTTTTCAAAGATGTTTACACGGAGTGGGTAGAAAATGCCACCCAATCTGCATGGTGGAGTTTTGCAGTCCCTTTGCATTCACGGTACAGAGATGGGAACATCGTTGCAAGATGCAAGGAAGCGGATAGTCAAGCATTGTATTCCCAGTCAAGCCATATCATTGTCAAAAACAAACAGGGCCCTGTGGAAGCCACCATTCTGCAGAATTCAACACTTCCTTACAGGTTTGTGCTCCAGAATCTCAAATTTCCCTTTTAAAAAAAAATGTTCCTGTCTCCACAACCACAAAGATTTGTCTTGAAAATATCAACCAACCATAAACGAAACGTTGCACCCCATGCACAGCAGAGCCTTGTGTGATCCTGCCCGCTCGGGAGCCAGCCTCAGACAGGGCTGAGACATTAGCATTTGCTTACCCAATGAAATGCAACGTGCAGCACACAGTAAGGAGTAAAAGCGGTCTGGAATTGCTCAGCACCCTCCATCATTTTTATTAACTCGACCACAGCTCTGTCGTCAGCAAACTCCACCGATCTCCTGGTGGTGCCTCTTCCAGATCGTTCAAAAGCCTGTTGGATAACACTGGTTTCCAATGCTGTCTTCTGGAACTCTCCCTAATTAACCTCCGTGCACTCTAGGGAAGTGCTGTTTACGATCCTATACATTTCTGCTTATGACCAGCTCTTCATTTCTGTCAAGGCCTTGCCCCCTGAGCGCATGGCTGTTTATTTTCCTTAATGATCTCTTCTAAGAGTCCTTATTGACATCTTCAGAAGCATGTACGCAGATCGTGCGCACCAGGTCAGACCAATCCACTCTGGCCTCTGGCTGGCTGCAGGATGCAATGGGACTGGAAGGACATGATTTTTTCCCGGGCAGAACCTGTGCCATGTTGGCCCTAGGGACACTCACCCTGACTCAGGTGGCCAGGCTGAATCAAAACACTTCCAGTGTGGGCACCATGACACACTGGCCGTGCATTCCTGCCACCTCTTACTCTACAGATGCTTCTTCTGTAGGCAAGTTGGCACAGGCCTGCCCATGGCAGCCGGCAGATACGCAGAGTTACTCAGTACTGGGCTGCCCTACGTTTCTGTCTGTTCTGCATGCACATTGCAGCCAGCCCTGACTCCCACGCCAGAAAGCTGTGGTTGGCAGCTTGCTTGTTCTTCTTCCCTCCTGCCACCTACATGCTGGAGGGGCTACAGGGACACGTGCTGTTGGCTCACCATTATAATACAGCCATCCTCACGCTGCCATACAGGGTGGGTATTGCTGGTTCCAAGTTCAGAGAACATGTTGGGTTCTTCCAACCTCTATTATTATGAAATGAATAGGCAGCAGGTGTAAAAAAAAACAAAGGAAGTTTTTCTTCATGCAGCGCACAGTCAATCTATGGAACTCCTTGCCAGAGGATGTTGTGAAGACTCGGACTTTAACAGGGTTCCAAAAAGAGCTACATATATTCATGGAGGCTAGGTTGATCAAAGGTTATTAGCCAGGATGGGTAGGGATGGTGTCCCTAGCCTCTGTTTGTCAGAGGCTGGGAAGGGGCAAAAAGGGATGGATCACTTGATGATTCCCTGTTCTGTTCACTCCCTCCGGGGCATCTGGCATTGGCCACTGTCGGAAGACGGGATACTAGGCTAGATGGACCTTTGGCCTTACCCAGTGTGGCTGTTCTTATGTTCGTATTCACCTACGTCACGTGGGTGTTGGGAGGATTCACCATTTGACAATCCTACATAAATGCTAAGTCTTGTATCTGCAGTAAAGACTGCTGGGGGGAAAAAATCAACCTCCAAACTGCATCCCCATCCTCTTTAACTGTCCCGGGTAGTCTTTGTGGCCTAGATCATGTATAGGAATGAAGGCAGCTCTCTTGTTTAACATCAAAGACACTTTGTTTATCTGGGTAACTGGGGCTGCATCTGTTTCATAGGATTCTTGTACGTTCTGTTCCCAGTTTCTGTTGTAGCTGGCATAGAGGGTATTCCTGTGCACAGGCAGCGTATGTCTAGATGGGCTGTTCTTGCTGACTCTCTGGTGCACCCCTCCAGGACTCAAGCAGAAGGTGGGCTTAGCATTCTCGATGGTGCTACATGAATGTTCATCTAACACTTCCGGCAGCGCTCCATGGTTCCTCTGGGGCAAGACTGGGGCTGACCTGTCAGTCCCCACTGATTCTCTGCTGGTATCAAGGAGCATGCACAAGAAGAGCACCCATCACGTCTTTGGGAACCACTGGCCCTACTGTTCACTGGCCCATCCATTCACTAAACCATCCATTATGCATCCGGCATAGAGCATGTGATGTCCATTGTACGATGCGATTTGATGCCATCATGTCCTTCCGTTGCTTCAGTTCTAGGGACACAATGCAAAACCATTCTTTTTTGGGGCAATTTCCAAATTTGGACAGATGCTCTTTAGGCTTAATAAACCATCTACTTCTCTCCTTAGTAAATGTTCCTCGCCTGGTTTGAATGCATTGTGGTTGTGGAGGGGTGTAGAACGCTCCCACGAGGGGGCACTAAAATTACTGCCGCTGCTTTTTAAAAAAACCTCTTTATTTAGGGAGTTTTAATGGAGTTAAAAAGCATGTTACCACAGAGACAAAATCATAATCATTACAACAGACAACTTTTGTTTAGAGAAGTATTTACAGTTGTCAGATCTTTCTAGTCATGGGGTGTTCACTTTTTCTGCGTTTCCTTTGCCTTTTGTTCTGCTCTTAACTTTTAAATATGTCCTCTTGAAGGTCACAGTTCTTCCCTAAGGCCGTCATCTGGCTGTAAGGTAGCAAATCTCATTGTGAAGCCATCACTACCACTTCAAGGAGGTGGTTGGACTCACTTTCTCTAGTCACTACAGACTACTTGCAGTGAGGCGGACTGGCCACCCACAGACCCAGAGGGGGAGGAGCATGTCGCTGTACTCTGGTGGGCGGAGCCACACTATTCTCGCCCCGCCTCCCGGAAACCAGGCGGCAGGACCAGAACTATAAGGGGCAGAGCAGAAGGCTCAGTTGGGCCACAGCTGCCGGAGAGGACAGATGTCTCCTCTGAGCTCCCACCAAGGGAGGTTGAGGTAGGGCTGGAGAGAGCTGGCCCGGCCTTGGAGGAAGCAGATGAGTGACTCGGAAGACGTGGCTCCCAGCTGACCCCGCCCTTGAGAGCTGGTACAGGTGTCAGAAGCCCCCACTGACCCTGCGAGTCAGTGTGTCTGCCACTGCTTGGGCTCCAGGCTGGGACACTGTGGAGTGGGTGGGCCCGGGTCCCCCCATCCATGGGTGGCCGTCTCCACCTCTCTTAGACCAGAAGCCTGTGCTTGTGGGAGCTAGGAGGTTGGACTGTTTGCTCAGCCCCTAGACTCTTTTGCTGCCCCGGCCTGACTAAGGGCTGGGACTCCACGGCCATGTCGGTAGGTTAGCCCTGACCAGAGACCCACGCTTCCCATGTCCAGCAACCGGGAGTGATGTTATGAGGCGGACTGCTCTCCCCCCCATCCCTGGAGTGGGAGAGACCACCCCCTCCGATGGATTGCGCTATACAACGTATGAAGCCAACGGCCCTCAGAAGGAATCAAAACAAAGCTCCAAAGAGAGCCCCGGGACTGATTCATGCCTGTTTTTTCAGTGCACTTTGGTTCCACTACAGCCCCGGGGGGCTGAAAAATTTGGACACATGAACATTAAGCTCCTGAATGGCTAGTGGGGACTGCGAATGGAGCAGTGAATTAGTCCCTCCTGCTGAAACACATCGGGGATTGTGCTACTATTTTGTGTGGTTCTTTTCAATTGCTTGAGTCACTAGATCTCAATTTTGTGCAAATTACAATTGACAACTTTTAATGCACAGTGGGAAGAATGGGATTTAAATAGCGGAGGACTCTCATACACATCTGCGGGTAATTATAAAAGTGACATGGCTAACAACACATGCACAGGGGAGAGATCTAAGGAACTGGGAGGGGTAGGAGGGAGACAAGATGCTCTCATGGGAGAAAAAAAAGGAAAGGATTAATTTTAACTTCACAAAGAAAAAGAACACCACCTCTCCTGAGCAGAAGATCTGTGTTCTCCCCGACCTCAGCTGTTCAGCTAACTAGCCAGAGGGATGAAACACAGAAGTTCCATTATAAAGGAGAGAGTCTGACACGGAGCAGAAGCTCTCAATCATGCTAAGGTGAGCCACCAGCGATGTCGAGGGAGGCAGCAAACGGCAGAAAGCGCCTCTGATGGCTTTCCTTGCCAGTGAAGCAGTCTGTTGAGCAGAGCACAAGGAATTGACTTGCAAACATTTTCACAAATAAAAGCTGCCTGTCTGTTGTCTGAATGGGTCCTGGTGTATGTTGTTGAGAAGGATTTGGATGGCTCCCGTTTATGCAAGACGTTACCAGTCTGGAAATTTTCACAAATTTCACATGATGATGCCTTCTTGAAAGCTCTGGGCTGGAAGGTTAAAAATCCTTGCTATTTGTTGTCACTCATTCCCTCCCTAAACAATTTCAATCATCTAATCAGGGAGTTGGGAAAAAAAACACCTTATGATTTAGTGGATGAATCACAGAGAAAAAAAATAGTGAACCAGACTTTTGGCGTAAAACATTTTTTTATTTGTAGATGGAAAGGAAAAGTAAGTCACTGTTTGGCAGATTAAAGAAATTAGAATGTGGCAAAATCCATGGGCCCCCGCTGGAAGGACATCTATAACATCTTCATCTCTGAAAGTTCAGTTCTTTATCACTGCAGTTCCCAGGCTGATGTGATTTAAAAGCCCATCTCACCGACAGACACGCACGTGCTCACGCCGCTGAATATTTTTAAGCCCCACTGTGTAAAGGAGAAGATCGACAGTCACCCTGCCTCGGGCTGTCACTTCCAGCAGGCTGGCAAACTGGACAGGCTGCCAGCACGCTCATTTTGCAGGCTGACCTCTGGCTGCATGAATGAAATGTGAAAACAGTCCTGCAAAACAGGAGCAAGGTGTGAGAAAAGAGAGGGGGGAGCATGGAATAAATCTCAGGCAGGGTTTTTACATTTTTCAATAGACCATATGTAATCAAATCACACCAGAGGAGAAAATAAAGCATACATTAAGTGTCTTTTGAATAACTTGCTCTCAATCAGCTTGCTTGGTTAGTCATCCCCAAAATCTTACAGCAGAATCAGGCCCTAAGATTTAATTACAGGAGACCCTCGTTTGTGTCTACCTATGGAGGTATCCCAGAAAAACTCTGCCGTGTCCAGGGAACGCGTCTGCTCTTCCACTTGTTTTTGTGGAAGAGCAGACGCACTCTTTCAGAAGCCCTGTCTTCCTCCTCCTACGAGGGGGAAGGGCTCTTCCGAAAGGGAAGGCTTTTCTGAAATTTGGCCCACTGTAGACAGGCCAAATTTCAGAAAAGCCTCTTCCGAAAAAACTATCGGAAAAAGCTATGCAAATTGAGGGACACAATGTGCGTTCCTTTTTCCGATAAATTGTTGTAGTCTAGACATAGCCTCAGCACGATTGAAGGTGTTTAAAATGGTTTATTGTCACCGGCTAGGCCTGTACTTCTCCCTCACAGGTATCAGTCAGCCTCAGTAATCCCTGGCCTGCAGTCCAGGAAGTGATTTGTAATTACAATGGAGCGCCTGCGCAAACACGCTTGACAGGGGAAAACGTGGATGGAATTAATACGGGCGTAAGTGCGGCTCTGCCACTGACTGACACTAACTGAGAACGAGGCCTTCTGCCTTTATAGTTTAACACAATACTCTGCACTAAAGCAAACCCAAGTGATGACAATACAGGGCTCTTAAACTGCTATTGTGCACACTACAAGCCAAGCAGGTGTAACCCAGAGACCACTGACACGGGAGTGCGATGTCTGCTCTCCAGCCTGGGGTGAAAGCCAGCTGGCTTTCAGTCTGTGCTGTAGAGGCATGTGGATTTAGCCTCCAGGTCACAGGTTCAATCCCACCTGCCCATGGCTGGGGTCTGTTGATGCTACACATGTATCCATCAAAATCTTTAAACAGCTCAGACTGGAAAGCTTGTGTCACCAGCATTGCTAGACAATGAGGACAGGGAGGAAGGGACAGAGCTGGACAAGGAACATGGGCCCAGGCGGATGTGAACTGGTTTATTCATCAGTCCGAAGGGTTTGAGGAAGGTGATAAATAAACCGGCTCACTCCTCGGCTTTTGAGGCTATCCATGGTGCAGCGGGAAATGACGATGATAACTGTATCCAGATTTTCTCGCTTGAACTCGCACACGGAGTATTAGTCCCTGGGGAACTCTTGCAATTACTGAATGCCAGGCAAAACTTTCCATCACTTCTCAAGGGGAGGAGACAGGAAAACGGGCTCCCTGGCTCAGACAATGGTAACTGAGCGACAGGCCATGGTAACCCATGCCGGGCGCCTGGGGGCCATGTTCCCCGGAAGCTGTGTGGTTGTGCAGCCACTCAGGAAAGAGCCAAATGCTGCCCACAGCCAGGTGGTGCACATTCACCCGTGCCTTGGTGCACATAAAAATTGATTCCACATGTGGATGAGAAAGATTAATGGGATTGTTGGGGGTGGACAGTTTGACAGTGCAGGCATCAGGATTGCTTACTGTGAGGCCGCCAACCCATGTATGTGTCTCTTGTGCTCAACACCATGTTAGTTGGCCCTTCCATGGAAGGTGTTGAGCCGCAGCAGAGAGATGACACGAGGGAGCTGGGGTGCACTTCTTAAAGCTTTTCAGGACGCAAATGCCCCAGGCTGGGATTTTCATTGGAGCCGAGGGATTTACACTCCCAAATATCACTGACATGGGAAAGGTATCAGGTGACTAATGCTGCGAGGGGCCGTTGAAAATCCCGCCCATGGAGACTTCAATGACAACATTGACCAGGTCTTCGATCCACCTCTTAGAGCTGGCTCTTCCCGAAACTGTTGAGTGTTTGGCCCTTTGGCAGGCCAGGTGACTTGACTAAGTGCCTACATAGAGACTCTAACGGCCCCCATTAAAAAATTTTGGCTGGATGTTTCACAGAGGAAATAATTTCAGGGAAAATAAAAGGAGAATGTACATGCTTTATTTAAATGATTGCATTTTTCAAAAATACAGTGTGATGTTTATGAAGTTACCTTTTATTTTGGATTTCTTAAAATTCATTTTTTAGTATTTTTTTAAAAAGGGAATTCCATTAAGTGTATTATTTGTTTCCATCCCTACAGATTCTTATTCTTCATTATGTTTTAACAAAAAGGGGCTATAGTCAATTTGTTTTCCAGGAACATTTTCTTCTACTTTCCAACCCTTAAGCAATGATTTAGCTATACCAAAAGAGAGCACTACTCCAAATTTCTCCATTTTACAACTTTTCTGCAAGGTTTATTGAGAAGCAAACCTATTCCAGGGTCAGCCTATTTTTCTGGTTTATCTTCGTTCAGTCTCTTTCAACATTCACTCAGTTATGTCAACTTTGAGGACAGCGCTTGAGTTGGTGATTGTGTCTGTTTTCTGTTTGGTTTCCCGAGAAGAAATCCCAATCCTGACCCACCCCCATTTTCTGGGCACAACCAAACCCTTACGTTGTTTTAAGTTATGATAAGAGGAAGCTTTATACTGAATGTGGTGGTCTTAGCTCTTACCATTTAGAAGGAGTTCTTCATCAGATAGATAGATAGATAGATAGATAGATAGATAGATAGATAGATATGCAGTCTCTCAGGGCAATGGATTAACTATCATGATGCGCGAGCCCCTCTCTTTGCTGTAATGAAGGTCTACACTCAAGCTGTGTTGCTGTTTCATTGACAAGCCCCTTGCATAAAGAACCTTGCACAAGACTCTACCTGATTCACATGTGCACTTAGTCCATTTTAGAGCATTGTGTATATACTCCAGAAAGGAGGTGGCCAAATGGACTTTTATGGGTGCTTTAAGGCCCATTTACTCTTCCAGAGAGGTGTGAAAATGAATTATTGCAAATAAAAATTGGCTCGTCTGGTGTTTAATATTAGTTATTGCAGCTACTCGTTTTTAAAGAACTCCAGTACCGAGTGCATTTTTAATCAACGCTTAAATTACAGTGCATGCTGTAATCAGAACAACTATTTTGTGATAGTATAAATGGCAAGAGCAGAACCTAAGCAGTGTGTACATAGCAGCAGCAGAGCGAAATTAAAACACATTGTGATGCCTGGCACGGATTCAAAGATACATTTGCAACATATTTGGGTACCGACTGAAGCTCTAGGCTCATAAACAGCCTTCACGCTGTTGATTATTCATTAGGTTACATAAAGTATTTGTTTAGTCACCTACAGTTTTGTCTCCATTCTTCCTACTATTAAAAAGAAACATGATCGCATCTCTTGCAATATACATGTTATTACCATTATAAAACTCCTGGGAATAACACATCCTCTAGAAGAGACTAGAGTTCTAAGTATGAACTCTGCTTTCATAAGCACAGCACTGCCCCACTCCAGCAATTCCAGTGACTACTTGTAGCCTGTTCAGAATTGCCCTCCAAACTGTTGCTAACTCTCATGACTTTTGCATGAGTTGCACAAGATTTGGCTTTTTTCTTAAGGTGGCTATGTGGGAATCTCTGTGTGTGTGTGTATATATATATATATATATAATCTCTCTCATAGATGCAAAGAAAACCTGGAAGGAGACCCTGAAAGGCTCAAAATCCACAAAGACAAAACAAAAAGAACTCATGTTTGTAATTAAAAAAAAGTTCCATGTGCTAAAGAAAATCTCAGGGTTGGCTTTCATTGTATGTTTTTAGCCTGACTCTTGGAATGCTTGGTTTTGGAGCCCTATCACTTAATCAGACTCTCTCTGGTCCTACCCCAGCCTACCTCATGCCTTTGCTAATGGGACAGTCTTCCCATTTGTGGGGCAAGGGCCTGTCCTCAGAACAGCCTTCCTGTGTTTGTGTGTCTCAGCGGCTCCCTTCAGTTCCCGTTGGGTGGGAATGGAAGTGATTTTCTCACCTGGTGAACGCTTCTCAGATTTCAGAAAGAAATTTCCCTGCCACAACAGAATGAAACTGAGATCTTTCATAGAACCATAAGGTTGGAAGAGACCTCAGGAGTCATCGAGTCCAGCCCCCTGCCCAAAGCAGGACCAGCCCAACTCAATCATCCCAGCCAGGGCTTTGTCCAGACAGGACTTAAAACTCTCTAGGGATGGAGATTCCACCCCCTTCCTAGGGAACCCATCCTAGTGCTTCCCCACCCGTGTAGGGAAAGAGTTTTTCCTAATATCCAACCTAGACCTCCCCCACTGCAACTTGAGCCCATTGCTCCTTGTTCTGCTGTCTGTCACCACTGAGAACAACCTCTCGCCAGCCTCTTTGGAACTCCCCCTTAGGTAGTTGAAGGCTGCTCTCAAATCCCCCCTCACTCTTCTCTTCTGCAGACTAAACAAACCCAAATCCATCAGCCTCTCCTCGTAGGTCATGTGCTCCAGCCTCCTCATCATTTTCGTTGCTCTCCACTGGACCCTCTCCAATGCGTCCACATCCTTTCTACAGCCGGGGGCCCAGAACTGGATGCAGTACTCCAGATGTGGCCTCACCAATGCTGAATAAATGGGAGTAATCACTTTGCTAGATCTGCGGGCAATGTTCCTCCTAATGTAGCCCAAGATGCTGTTAGCCTCCTTGGCTACCAGGGCATTCCTCACTGTCTACTCTGCTACTGATCTCCGTGTTAGTTGGGCATGTGGCAGCTGTACTCTACACACCACTGGAGGAGAGGACTCGCTGGTCTTTGTGGCGCACTCAGAGATAATCAGCCCCATCCACACAGGTGCCAGGGGCTAGATGTTGGCACGAAGACACAGGCCATAGACTAGTTCTGTGCTGCAAAGGGCCCAGCCCCCAGACAGGTGTGTCTGTGATTCTCCATCCTTCTCCCATTGATTGGCCATGTGAGCCTTGCAAGTGGGTTTGGATGGGGCAGGGAAGTGGCTCAGGGTTCACTGCTAGCCTGTGTTAGCAGCAAATGACTGGCTAGAGATGAGGAGCTGGAGCAAGGGTTTGCTCAACTGTTCCGTAGGAGCTAAGCGCACAGCTTACCCTGCCCCTCTGGACCCCAGGCTCCGGTGGCTGGCATAGGGATGCAAGAGGGGTCCCACTCCCTTGCACAGACATGCAGTCCAAGTCACAGCCTACCCCCTACATGAATGGCTGACAGAGAAGACCTAGGCCAGCGTGACATACCGCGTCTACTGGAAACCCAGTCAGTCTGCAGCACCCACACTAGACACTCCATACCTGCCTTTGCTGCACACATGGGATCCCAATAGAAACCAGCAGGAGTCTGGCCACTGCCTTCCCTGGCTTTCGGGTCAGGCTGAGGGAGGAAGGGCCAGCACCTCCATGCATGGCTAAGGTAAAGCTGCACCCTGAAGATGGTTTTCAGTCTTTTTCCCATTTCTGGATGTGAGGCCTCCTCAGGTCCTGTCACCTTTTTGTTCTTTGCATTCTCTCCCGGAGGAGCAGCCTTCGGCAGTGCCATTATTATGTTCCCTACAAGCCTCCATTTCAATTCTGTGGAACCGTTTACTTATTTACCACAAACAAAGCCCAGGCTTGAGACGTGCAAGAGCTGTACGGTTGTGTCATCTCCTGGGCCCAATGACTTTGTGGGTCTTTCCAGTGATTCTGATTGGGGCTGGATTGGGTCACAAGTCAACAGTTTCTGACTATATCGACCCTCTAGCAATTGATTCTCTTGTTCAGAGGTACCAGAATGTACACATGGGACTCGTTGGGCACAACGATAAGCAAAACAAATAATAAAAAAAATCAGGCTTGTATTTTCATTTTAACCACTATGCCGTCACAAGTCACAAACTTAATTCTGCTCCATGGAGTTAAGTGAGTTAGTTTCTCATTTGGGAAGTTCTGAATTTCCTCTGTTTAACTTTGATTTCATTTTTTAAAACATACATATATAATAATATGCCTGCAAACCACCAAAATGTCATTGCACCATAATTTCTTCTTCATAAAAGCTTTTTTGGAGAGAGAATAATTGCATAAAAGGAACCAAGAATCAGACATATTCTCAGATACATAGTTATATAACTGCCCAGAACCGTGTTGCTTGCTCAAACAAGAAGATTTCTTCCTGGACCATAAACTGAGGTGATTGAGTTTATGTAAAGACAATGAAGAAAAAACAACACATTGCACAACCAATAAATTCACAACAAGCCTGTATCATAGTGAGCGCATCCTGAATTACCTACCACTGTACCTTTTCTATCAGCCACTACCTCTGACTGTATGCAGAGAAGGCCTACATTGCCTTCTGTCTTATTCTTTTTCCTTCCAGCCTGCAGGGCGAACGGGAGTGCAGGGTAAGTCCTGGCAAGCTCGGAGGGGCTTGTCAAGAGTACATGATGGTCTGTCACACTAAATAGTCCCAAGATCCACAGACAACATTTTCAAAAGCAGCCTCTAAAAATGCTCCGAGAAATTATGGACCTGACAGTTCAACTGCATGTGTGCAAGGAGATTTCTCCCCCGCCCCCCATCCCTGCACAAAACCCCAGGGAGCTGAAGGGCCCTGTTTTGTGAAGGGACACTGTTAAACCCTCACTTGAACAAGCGAGACAGATGGATGCACTAGGGGATGAAAGAGCAAGGGGATGAAAGAAAAGGCACTGATGCGATCGAATCCTGCACCAAGCTCTGCTTTGTAGAGCTACGTTTTTTAAAAAGCACAATGTCCAGCATGTGAGAAATTCTGCTATTTCCAATAAACTGGAAATACCTTTTTTTTCCCCAGGAAAAAATCAATTCAGAAATGTCAAAATACTTCAAGTCAATTTAGCACGAAGCTGCAAGTGCCAATGGTGTCATGGGGCCTTCTGGGAGTTGTAGTTCCGATCTCTCTCACCCCATTCCCTCCTATAGGCTGGGCTCCCTGGCTGGACTATATCCCCCAGAATGCACTAGTGAGTATGTGACTCCTATGATGCACTGCATAGCTTGGTCAGAGGGGCAACTGCAGTGGAGAGTTAAGAAGACATCTGTTCCTATTAGATTTGTGGAGTCCTACAGGGGAAAAAATTGAGGTGTGAGATGATGTCAGAGACCTGCTGAATGGTAGGTATCCTTAGCAGTAATTGCCAGGATGCAATGCCAACCCGGACTGTGCTGCATACGACCGGAAGCCAACACTGCTGTATGTGATCCATGTGCTTCACGACATTCTATTTCTTTTTATACATTTGCAGCAGTTGTAATTAGTTGCGCTGTTAATGATCTCCCCACCCTGGCATTAAAGATACCGCTTTTACTCTGCCACAAATTATGCCATTACCGTTGGCAACAAATCAGTTCTTTGTGTCAGCTTGTAACCTTAATTGGGAATGCGTCTCACTAAGAAAAATGAGTTGATAGAGGGGGAAAAACCCCAGTCCTGTGTGTATCCATAGTTCTGGGTTGCATTTGCCAGAAGTGCGTTGTTACTGCGTTCATTCAAAATGCCAGATGTTAGCCAAAAAAAAAATGGCACCTCTCACGTTTCAGTGTTATCGTTCCTAACTTTCACCTGGTGGCTACTAATGGTATTGACTGGGAAGGAGCATCCAGCCATCCCTCCAGGGCTTAACATTTAGAATCACAGAATGCTAGGACTGGCAGGGATCTCGAGAGGTCATCGAGTCCAGTCCCCTGCCCTCATGGCAGGACCAAATACTGCCTAGACCAGGGTTTCCCAACCTATGGGTCGGGACCCAAATATGGGTCGCCATTACATTTCAAAAGGGTCACCAAGTGCCTCCCCAGGTTGCTCTGCCCCCTTTCCTCCCCCCGGTTTTGAATTGCCTTGGGTCACCAAGTCTTCCTGAATTGTCAAAATGGGTCCCCATCTGGAAACGGTTGAGAACCGCTGGTCTAGACCATCCCTGATAGATGTCTATCCAACCTGCTCTTAAATATCTCCAGAGATGGAGATGCCACAACCTCCCTAGGCAGTTTATTCTAGTGTTTAACCACCCTGACAAGTAGGAAGTTTTTCCTAATGTCCAACCTAAACCTCCCTTGCTGCAATTTAAGCCCATTGCTTCTTGTCCTATCCTCATAGGCCAAGGAGAGGAAGGAATAGACCATGGGAACAGAACCTGTCCTGAGCACACCAGCAAAGCACTGTGGTTGTTAATCACTGACATGGATGCAAGTTACTGCAGTACATTTACTACTCTGGGTCAATATGGCCTTGATAGCAGGAGAACACATTTGCCAGCATGTACCCCTAGCCTGTGCTCCAGGAGCCTCCACTTTAACGGGGGAGCTGCAAAAGAACATATAAAATGCCCTTAACAGCTCCTTGATGCTTCAGTATTTCTGGTGTTACAGTAATGCCCACTGAAATTAAGGCTCCATCGTGCTAGGCATTGTACAGCCACAGCGCAAGACAGAGTCCCCACCCTTAACGGCACTCTGCATACTCAAGACCTAGGAAGGATTATCATCCCTGTTTCGCAGATGTGGAAACTGAGGCACAAAGCTTGAGTAATGTGCCCAGTCAGACAGAGCGTCGGTTGCGGTGCTTAATACAAAGGAGGGCCTCATGAAGATTTCCCCCAACTAAAAAGATGGGGAGGGGGGTGTTTTTCTGCTTGGTATCATGTATTACATTCCCTGTCTTTGCTAGAGTACTTTTGGGCCCTGAGAAAACACACTGTGAGTTTCCAGCCCTCACATGGTGAGCAAGATGTGACCTTGGAAAGAGCAATCTTCCCTCCTGCTGCTCCTCCAAGCTTTGATCTGGAATTTGATCTAATAAAAACAAATATAAGATGTAAAGGCCTGATGGCTGAGGTGGATTGTCACACTAGTATCAATCCACTGACTGGTAATGCAGGAGAGATTCCGTTGATCAGTGTAAGTCAGAACCAGGCCCAGGAAGCTTGAATCAATCGGACTGCACAGCCATTCTCTTCTCAGCTCATCAGCCTGCAATCGGCGGTCTCTTGGGGGGTCACGAGACAGACAGTTTTCCAGTCCTCCAAGGAGTCCTCCATGAAAGACTAATTGGATGGAAAAAAGAGGGAAAGAAGCAGTTTCTGCATCTGTCTTTATGTACCATAAAGAAACCAAGGACACCACACAGCTTGCTCCTTGCAGATCACCTTGACGGGAACATTTTTCTTTGTGGCCTCTTGCTTTTGCAGCCTCCCGGAAGCATCTTCTGACAAATAAACTTTCAAAAGCTGGGAGGCACGTCACCGAGCACTGTGGGCATGTGTCACACGGTGCTAGCACGCCTTCCGCCCAACAAAGGGACAAGAGGTCATCCGCTCCACCTACCGCGACTCAGACCTTTACATTTTCTCTCTCCAGATGAGCCGAGAAGCCTGGAAGCCTCAGTGCAGCCTTGTTTTTATTTTTCATCTTATTTCTCATCTTCATCTTATTTTTCATTTCCTCTCTGCTTGCTTCAGAGCCAGTCCAACAAATGCAACCAGACTCCACAACAGTCAGCTCAGTTTGTCAGTCCACGCGCTGCTTTGTGGTCGGATCTGCTTGGCTCTGAAGTTTGCTACCACTGTGCTACCACTCTGAAGTCTGCACCAGGCCCACTCCCCTCTCTCAGGTTTTAAAAGTCTGCATCTGGTCAGAAGAATAATACCATCAGAATGGACCAGGTGAGCCCCCAGATTTATTCCCCACCAGTGGTTTCCATAACAAACGCATTCTGGTTCCAACTCAACACCCCGTCTTGGTGCACACTTGTCCCTGGAAGGCTGGCACTAGTATTTCCACCCCCAACCCACACATTCTACCTCAGCGGCAAACAGTGGAGTGAGAACTTGTTGATGGTAGAGGTGGCGAAGCAGAAAGAAGTTGCTTCTGTAGTTCTCTCGGCTCTGCGCTGCCGACTCCACTAAACCCTGTTTTGTCAATAAAATAAAGGGGCACTGATAAGAAATTGTTCAAAAGTCTAGAGACCAGGTTGGTTAAAAATGAGAAGCCTGCCTTAGAGCTCCTAAGTGCATATCTAGGCATCTGAATCAGTGGCCAGCCTTCTGAAGCACTGAGCCTAGTTGGGAGCTGATGGATGCTCAGCGTGTTTGGCCCCTGACTTAGCCAGGCGCATGAGCAGTCCCTCTGTCGTTAACAGGACAGCTTGTTCCCTGAAGGACAGGCGTGTGCTTCCCTGTCTAGCTGGCATGGTTTGCTTGTTTGGGAGCCTAAATGAGGAGCTTATGGCCTGCCCTCCCCCTTCACCCCTGTGGCTCCCCTTCTCCTATGCACAGGCACTTTCAGTTCCTTTGGGTGTGACTCAAACCACGGAAGTTCTGAGATGCGGCTCCAGGGACTGAGAAGTGTATGGACACACACTGTGGGACATGAGCACCAGCAACCCCAAGAGTCTCCGTAACACTGGAAAAAGGCTCCAGATGGACTCAGCAAGAAATGACTTGGGCCCGCAATCCACATGGGAGATGGACCGCCAACCTTCTCCCCCTCTGAAGAGCACCTCCTCTTCAGTAAGTGGGGGAAGGAAAGACGAGTGGGGTCTAGACAGCGTCAGAGGGAGACACTTCAGAAATATTGGTCCAGCTTGTGTCAAACATTGGGGATTGCCAAAAAGTGACGGGGGCTTGTCTTGCTTGCTCCGTGATGGTTCAATCACCTCCACAAACAAGCCGTGCTAACGCTAAGTGTCACGCTTCGGAGCATAACCTGAGGACCAGATCCGACGGAAGAAGTGGTGAGCTCAATACGCAGTATTAAGCCATGACTAAGTGCATCAGCTTTTTACTTTCCAACTTGTGCAGAAGTAGCAGACCACAATCAAAAAGGGGGAATCTAAATGCAATAGACCTAGGTGCTCTTTTCCTGAATGGCTGAATTCCTGACTTCTTATTTTCCAGCTACCTTGATGAACACAAGAAGAGTTTCCAAAGGACGGGGTGGGGAGGGGGAAAGAAGACCAAAAAACCAAGGATAAAAATATTGCCGATGTCCAGTTTGGAAGTAAATAACTGAAGAGGGCAGCAGCAGGTTTTTGATAAATTCTTCAAGACTCCAGTGTGATTTGAAATCATAAAAGTAAGTAGAATTCATGTCAGCTGTGCCTAGTTTTGACGGTTTATTTTTCTAAGAGACAGCACATCTAGAGGCAACAGACAAATTGCAAAAGAAAAAAAACCCAAAGTGCAGGTGCATGCAAGTATATAGTGGGGTAGCTTCACCATTGCTTTCTGCCCATTTTCCTGCCCAGTCAAGTCAGGTTTACAGTTACTATGCATCATCAAAGGGAGACAAAGCAGCTGGCATGTGCCATGGAATCTCTCTCCGATCTTGCAACCAGACCCTCAGGGCGGCAGAGCACGTGGCTAGTCTAATAGTGTGGATGTAGTTATAGGACTGGCCATTTGCTCTTTAGGGCCTGGTGTACACTAGGACCTTAGTCCGAAATAACCCCCCCTCCCAAGGTCAAATTTGTAAGCCATGTGTCCACACTACTAGGCCCGTTACTCTGGAATAAGGGGCTGTGGAATTCGAACTCCGTACTCCTGCTTTTCACAAGGAGTGACGCTAGTCCCGAACTTGTAAGTCCGAAACAACATGAATGCGAATGCTCCGGTGCTGCTAATTCAAACTAACTGGCCTCCGGGAGGCCTCCTGTAGCTCCCCAGAATGCTTCCTGGGGCGCCGAGTCCGAGGTAGCGCGCCCATATTAATGGAGCCTGCCTCAGACTCATTTCGAGCCTTCCCCGTAGTTCGAGCTAGTTCAAATGTGTAAAATCGGGTGCCCAGAAGTCGAGCGTAGGAAATTAGAAATAATCTCCTAGTGTAGACATGGCCTTCGTGCGCACAGGTTGTTTCTTCACACACAAGCTCACGCAGGTTTGATAACGACAGATGTATAGGGCCAGAGCTTCTGGTAGCTGGTATAAATTGGCATAGCCGATCTGAGAAGCTGGTGTCTGCTTGTGCACAGGGAATGTTCCTAGTGCAAAATACCTGGGGGAGGATGGGGGTGTGCCTGAGGGTTTAAACCAATGTGCTGTGCATTCTGCATTACATGAGCTTCATTACGTGGTTTTGGTTTGAGTTGCGCTCTGCAGGCATGACGAGTACAGAGCTGACTGTGCAAGCTTAGAAGCCTTTCTCTTCTCTAGGTGATGCAGCTCAGTGTCACTGCGATGGCTTGCGAACATGCAGCAAGCCTGCAGATGCTGAGAGAATAGGTCTTTCTCAAGGCTCTGACAGCTAGCTATAGACTCCAGGCACCCCCAGGTCCGCAGATTCCTGAATTTGTGGAGGATTAAGTTACACCCCATGGGGCATGTTTTGTGCCTTATTATTTTGAAATAAGTTATTTTGAAAAAAATTCCTAGTGTAGACATGCCCTTACACACACACACACACACACGCACACACACGCACCCTTCACCAGCTTGTTAAAAATGTGGGTCCCCTTTTCTGAAGCCACTTCAGTGGAATTTTTCTGTGTCCTTTAATGTCCTGTTATGCCGCTTAGTTTATTCAGGTGCCAATCAGCATGGCACCTATTTGAGCAGAACAGAATTAATCTTTTTTATGTTATCTACTTAATTAATGACAAGGAAGCAGGTGAGTATTTTATGTTCCAACTCATCTCCCTCAAGAGTTTAGCGGCCATCCTTTTAAAAAAAAAAACTATAGAGAAATTTGATAAGGGCCACACGATGCCACCTAGAGTTGTTGAATCAAATTAACACCTCTGTGCCCAGTCTAGGTGTGACCTTAAGTTACTGGCTAAGGAAGTGATACGTTACATAGCCATGGACTCCAAAGGAAAAGGTTGGGTCATGTTTTGCAGGGTGAGTTTTAATCCTGTAGGTGGGGTGGAGGATCTTGCTGCATTCTAGGAGCTGGAGGCTAGCCTTGGGCCAGTTTTAACTTGGCGAAACCCGGAATCTCAAAGCCCTTAATGACCATCCTGCCAACCGCCCCCTCTCTTCCATAACGAAGGGGATGCAGCCCAGACACCTGCTCTGATGATGGCTGTGGCAGGAGAGCCCAGGGACAGAGGCAATGCCTCGGGTCCCAGGACATATAGGGCTTCCCAGGTCCCAGGCAACACTTGTAACTCCACCTGTAGGCCAATGGGATAACTGGTGTGGCAGCCGCCCTGCTGAGAAGGATTGGGAGCTGTGGCAGATCACAACCTCGGAGTGAGCCCGCAATCGGCTGCTGTTGCAGAGAAGGCGCGTGCAGTGGTAGGTTGCATTAGCAGAGGCATGGCATGCGAGTACTGCTCTCCTTGGCACTGGTTAGGCCTCGGCTCAAGTCCTGGGTCCAGTTTTGGTCACCGCCGAATAGAAAGGAGGCAGAGAAGTTGGAAAGGATCCAGAGGTGATCAGAGGGACGGAATGCAGCCGTGCCAGTAAAGGTGGAACGAAGGGGGTCTATTTTGAATCTTTCAAAAAAGCCTCTTTTGAAAGAGAGCGTCTAGACTACAAGCAGATTTTTCGAAAAAGCGAGCCGCTTTTCGAAAGAGAGTCTAGACGCTCTCTTTCAAAAAAGCACAGTTTGCAAACAATAGCGCCTTTTTTCGAAAGAGTACTTTTGAAAAAAGGCGTTCTTCGTCGTAAAATGAGGTTTACCACAATCAAAAAAACTGCTGCATTATTTCAATTTACTTTCGAAAGAACGCGGCTGCAGTCTAGACGCAGGTGAAGTTTTTTTGAAAAAAGGCTACTTTTTTTGGAAAAACCCTACAGTCTAGACACACCCCATCTCACCATCACTTGCAGAGACTGATTTTGTGTGTTGGATCTTATTAGCCAGGAACACTGAAAGAAGCTGCTGCTGGCTGGTAGGCACTGGAAGTTAATCAGCTCTTGCACAGCAGTTACTTCCAAACTTCAGAATGACCGTATCTGGAAATGATATACCAGCTCTTCGATTTTCTATGCTCCTGACTGTCTGGTGGGGAGATGGTGCGGCGAAAAGAAAAGAAGCCTAGGAAGAGAAACTTGCACTGCATTCCACAGACTGCTACATGCAATGCAATCGTGTTGTGCTCAAGTGTCTGCAGTGGAATTTCATGCCCCTCCCTGAGACGCACAAGACTCTCACTCATTTCCTGCTTTTCTGCACGATAAGGGAGCAGAAGACTAGTCCTATCAGAGCAACTTCCTGCCAAAGTGAGGACAGCAAACCATGGCAACTCCGTCTCTGCACTCCTATGGGTGGCCGAAATGAGAGGGCTTTGCGCCTGGTGTCGGTGGAGAACAAACAATGGGATATGAAGAGCAGGAGGCTGGCAAGCACACCCTGCTCTATCTAGCATCCATCCCCTAAGCCTGCTCCCTGGTCATAGCCCCTACAACAAGCTGACCCCCTGGTGCCAGCCTTCTTCCAAGGGTAACCTGCTCATCAGCTAGCCATACAGCCATTCCCCTGCCCCTCCCGCCCTGTGACAGCACGGCAGAGCATGGCCCACCTTCCCATTTCCACCCGGAGCCAGAGGAGACATGGAGTGGAGTATTCCCCACATCGACCAGCTGGCAGCCAATGGGCCGTGTTTGGGAGGCGTGTTGGGATCCAGCTGGGGGACAGAGACCACCTATACTGTCATTAGCCCTGCCTTCTGTCACATTGCTGTCGACAGGCCCTTAGGCACAGTGAGTAAGGGGAGGGGAAGCCCCAGAGAGACTGAGGCGCCCAACAACCCTCCTGCTCAGCCGCTGCCCAGCCCTGCAAGCAACTAGAGTCACCTGGTGCCCAAATGTGCACTGTTAAAGTCCCCTGGGAGCCTATGTTCTGGCAGCTGGCCGTACACCAGGGCCTGCCTGGCACCTCACTCACACGTAGGCCCTGTGGGATGCTCAAACAAGGCCTTGCCCCACTTAGCTTGGCTGCTGGACCTAAGCCAGTGGCTGTGCCTAACTTCCCTCAGAAACGTGGGCAGGGTGGAAGAAGAGGAGGGCAGCTCGCTTATCTCATCAGCCAGGCCTCTCTCCTGAGACATGGGGAACCTTAATCTCAATCCCTCATCCACACCAGCCGCAGGGATGGGGGAGGTTTCATTCAGGGTGCTGGGCTAGGGTTTAATAGGGAGATCTCCTCCAACTCTCCCTTCCCTGCCCTCTGCCATGCTGAGCACTGCAGCGCTGGAATCCCTTTGTGGTCTGAGCATGAAGGGACATGCCCAGAGTCACACAGCAGACAAGGGGCCCTTTAGCAATGCATGTGCCTCTCAGAAACCTTCACATTGCCTTCCTGCCCCTCAAGCCACCTTTCTCACAGGGAGGGAGCCTAAGGCATTCACCCGCCCTCCTCTTGTGGGGCAGAAGAATTATACAGGTTGAAACTCTCCAAACCAGCACTCTCTGGTCCAGAGCATCTGTGGTCTCTTAGGGATGTTGTAGGACCAGAGAGTCCCAGTGGAGGGCCAACAGCAGGGACCCCTGTCAGGCTGGCAGGTCAGCTGGCTTCCCACAGGGAGCTGACTGTGGGGCCACCCAGCGCGTGGCAGTGGGGCTGGGAGACCCAGCGTGTGGATTCCTGGTGGGCCCGGGAGCCACAGCAGTGGTGGCTGGTGCCCAGCAGAATCAGCAGGGCAGTGGGGCCGGCAAGAGGTGGGGAGCCAGCTGGGAGGCAGGTAGCCTGGCAAGGGATAAGAAATGACCTCTCCTGGTCCAGCAAAATCTCTCATCTGGGACCGGTCAGGTCCTGAGGGTGCCGGACCAGGGAGGTCCAACCTGGACTTCCTTGCTTAATGACTTTGGAGCGACATACTAGATTAGAACTAAAGTTCTTCAATGATCAGCAGGATTAACACCCTGGTTGCTCATATGAATTCTTCAATGCACGTGTTTTAAAAGAAATCCTCAAGTGCTGCCAATTAACGGTGAGCGCGGGGCAGTCGATACCCTGGAAGATTAAGCAGGCCAAGGAATGAAGATGGGAGAAAAAAAAGAAACAAAAAGGGGGAAGAACAGTGTTGTGTCTTTTGCTCTTTGTACAAATCATCAAAACTCTTCAGGTGCGAGTTGAGCCTCATTGTCATGTACAGTCGCTTCGGGGACTGTCGGTGAAAGCAGCCATCTTAGCATTTCCGCCGCTTGCGATGAGAGAGGTGAACTCACACAGAACACTACAGGGCATTGAGAATGGGCATCTACTGCCATCAAAAGTGTGTCCCATAAATAGTCCAGAGTAGTCAGTGTGGACTCTCTACCCCAGAGAAGTTGGCCTCTCTTACGGATGTAATGCAGTCTGGTAGGCTTGTGTTATGTTTGCTGGGCTTGGTGCCATTTTATTTGTGAATCATTGGACACCACACACAGTTCCTGGGAAGAACTTCTACACTTATAATTCCCATAGGGCCAGCGTGTAATTCCTGGTGAATAGGTGACCTAAGATTCATAAAACTACTCTGGTGCTACACACTGGAAAGGGCTGTGTGTGCGCATAAGTCCATCCGTTCGTCATAAGGCCCAACATGTTAGCCAGCACGGGGTCATTTCTAGGTTTGCACAGGACCTGGGCGAGGATTCAACTTGTCTGTCTCTGGTCACACTCAGTAGCCTGCTGGCACCCATGGCAAGGAGTCGGCTTGTCTTGTTGACTGGAACCCTTGAGCTGGCAAGTGTAAGAGTAAGCACCCAAGACCACTGTCCAACTCCAACTGGGCTGCAGCCAGTGACAGTTCTTCCTTTCGATGAAGAGGTTCCCCTAGAAGTTGATTATCTGTAACCTGAGAAATGTTTCCCGCAGACTCCCCAGACTAGACTCATTGCTTCTCTATCAAACTGGGCTTAGCTGCAATCTGTGAAGCCCTGTAAATCTGCGGATATCCACTTTTTATCCATGGGTGTCCTCATCTGTGGATGTGGATACAGATATCTGCAGGGCCATTTTTGCGGATGCGGATACCCATTTTGTATCCATGCTGGACTCTAGCAATATGTGGGGGCAATAGGCATTTCCCAAGGCTCTGCCATCAGTTGATAAACTATTGTTCCTACTGTTCATATGGAGAAGCATCACAAACTACCTTCACAAGCACAAATGCATTGCCGTGTGCATGAACCCTCTGAGATACTGCCACCTTCTTGGCCTCATCTAATTGTTGGGGTGCTGGGGACCACCAACGCATTTGCCCGTTGCAGGGCAGCTTGCCTGGAGGATGTGACATTGTCACAGCATTGGTTAGGAAGCTATGGTAATAATTGATCATTGCCAGGCAAAAGAATAATGGAGACACCTTTGCAGTTAAGGTGCCCAAAAGAGAGCTTCATCTTCTCTTGCGATTTAAGCAACCCACCTCCATTAATGGTCCGATCTGGTCTTTACGCTCCCTCTGTAGATAGACTTGGGCTGGATTGTCCTTGGCGAAAGGTTTATCTCTAGCTAATGGGCAATATCTCCTTTGTTCTAGGTAAAGGATACTGATATGCATGCAATAGCAGTCTAAAGATAAGCTTGAAATCCAGCCCGCTACAATCCCATTCTTGGTTTCATTACTGGCACTGTAAAGTTTGTGCTCCAGTTAACTTTGAGTATCATCTGGGAGTCCCATACGTGCCGATGTTGGCTGCATGGCAAGAGGGGCTGGACCAGTTTTTGGCAATTTAGGAATTGCTCCTTTTCAAGCACATTTTTGCTTTCAGTAGTTTAAGGTTCCAACACCGTCTTGTCCAAAAGTTCAGCTCATTCATGTTTTATGCCAGAGTTCATGAAATCTGCAGGTGTTTTATGCTTTTGCCGGTGCAGCTGAATCTCTCTTAGCCATTCTCTGCCAATAATTCATGGGCCTCTGGCTTCACAATATAGAGGTTTAGCATATGCCATTTGCACCTATGTTACTTTCCCTAGAATAGTGCTCTGAATGTCACGGGCTTTTAGCAGAACTGTGGTTTTCTGCTACTTCACCTTGCTATGGAGTCTCTGATAATCCTGTGAAACTGCAGAAAACAGCAGCCACTGAGCTAAGCAGCATTTAAAAACCTTACTGCTTCCTCTTGGCTTTTTTTTTTTTTAACTCAAAACACCACTTCATTTATTGTCTTCTGAATGAAAGGGTTGTGGAGGAGTGACAGCATTCTTGGTGGACTCCATGTTGTCAAGGGTGACTTGATCACACGTTGTAAGTACCGACACGAGGAACAGAAAATTGATAACAGAGGGCTCTCCAATCTAGCAGGTAATGGCATAACAAGAGCCGATGGCTGGATGTTGAAACTAGACAAATTCACAGAGCCGGGTGCGGAGACAAAATGTATATCTGCATGCCATCTGCCAAATTGGCCTGTGGAGATAAAGTGGCTATTCAAAGACTTGCCGGGCTCTGCAAATTCCAACTAAAAATAAGGCACAATGGGTTGACAATGAGTGTAATTAACCACTTGAAAGTACCGACGACAATGGCATATTCTCCCCTCACTGGCAATTTTTAAATCAAGACTGGATGTTTTAGTATGAGATCTTCTCAAGTTCAAGACACTCCCATTAGATGCTACTGCTCTGAGTTAGCTTTTCTATGTCAGGAATGGGCTACTACCTGGTCACAATCTATAATTCTATTAATAAACCCCACCAACATTCAACAGCATTAAACACATGATACACTTACATTTGAAATGCACTCCTAACCCCATATCCTGCAAAACATAAGCACAAAATGGACTTCAATACACAGTCCTATTGATGCTGTGAGTAAAGTTAAGTATGTGTTTAAAGCTTTGCAGGATTGGGGACTTAATCTTTCTGGAGTGCTGAATATACATGAATGTCATTTTTGGTGTATATCTCATTTTTGTATTGATCCCCATTGTTATACAGCTAGTCTACACGTGACATCAGCAGACATCCAGAACAATTATACGCAAGCTACAAAAGTGTCCACATTTTGATTTTAGCACATGTTTAATATTTGATCCGATACGTGCGATAAACGACTTTTACAGCATGCAATAATTAATTTCTTTGCATGGATATTTATGTGTGAAATTAAATATTTCATACATTCATTAATTTTATAATTTTAGAACCCGGGCACACTGAGGTGCGCTAATCAACTTTTCCATTTGTGTGAAAGCTAATTCTTTAATGGGTAGTAATAATTTTCTCTGCATAATGAGTCACAGTACGTGCCCCGAATCCTGATTCCTTTACATATAGACCCATCTTTTTATCAACTTCAATAATGTGGTCTTGCATTTGTAGTCACTGAAATTGATTAATCCCTTCAGCACCCTCCCCTCACTTCAATCTCTAGCTAGATTAATCAGATTCTAAAATGGTTTTGCCTTGATAAGTTTCTTGGGTTTGCCGTGCGTTCATCCCCAAGTGCTCTTGTACGTCTGTAGTATATTCAGACATTTTGTTTCATCAGTAACATTTCAGATATCTCCCTAGCCCGTCAGCGGGAGAACTGTCTCAGTCATCAGACAGGAATCAAAAGAGTTCAATAGCTCACTCAGTCATATGCCCTGGGTAACCCTGGGTAAGTTTCTAAGACTGTTTACATTGTGAGTTAGGGGAGTGAGCCCCCTGCTTGTGCGCGCACACTCGTGCGAGTGCTAGTGTAAATAGCAGTATAGCTGTGAGAGCACGGCTACCTTACTGAGCCTTACTGAGAACAAACCAACCTGAAGCTGTAGGGGGTGTATGCAGCACAGATCACCCTGCTACCAGGGCCAGGGTGTTTTTTAACCTCACGCCAGCTTGCTGAGAACTAGCACAACTACATCTACATGCGCAGGAGAATCACACCCTTCTCTCCAGTGAATATCCGTCCACCCCTCAAGTCTCTCTTGTCTGTGTAGATAGCAACTCAGGGCCGGGACCTCTTCTGTGTCTGTGCAGCCCCCAGTACAATAGCTTCCATTCCCCCGGGTGCTACTGTCCTTCCAAACAACAGCTCCCTTCTCCACACCAGCCCTTTTGAAACTCTGGGCACTTAGGTCCTGAAATGGGAGTGGAGCCTCTTTGAAAATACATGGCCCAGAACAAAACAGCAACTGAATCTGCATCTACAGCTGCATGCCCACACAAGGCCAAAAGTTAGTGGGGGCCCACCGGGCTCCTAACACAGCAGGAGAGAGGACTGCTGAAAAGGTAGGAGAGAGCTAGCGCAGGACGGGCGTGGGCTGAGGACGGTGCTGACGGTTCCGTCTCTGCAGTCACTTTGCATCACACTTTTGCTACAGAGACACGTGGAAGAGGAGAAACGGCTCACTCAAAGAAATGAAAACTGACTGCTCCAGGTCAGCCCCAGCCTTCCTGCCGGAAACAAACCAACCCACCCTCCGGGCCCCCTCTCTCTTCTCCCCGCAGCATTGCACCCAGCAGAGAAAGCTCATTGGCTCTTCAATCGAAAAGAAGGGGCAACCTCCGCAAACCAGCATTTGGCTTCTAACTGCTCTGGGCTGTCTTCCTCAAGGCTTCCCCCCTTGTACGAGCTTCCCCTGCACTCCTCCGGTCATCTTGCAGGTAGCTGCCTGCATATAGCGCAACTAGCCCAGCTAGCGCCATCCCCCCGAGACCACACACAAGCTTTGGGGCTGCAGAGAACAGAGTGTGGAGCACATATGCAACACCGCCAAGAGCACAGAGGACCTTGGTCCCCAGAAGCACAGCCCTTCACGGCTTGTATCCTGCCAGGTTCGCTGCCAGTCTCATATACCTAAACAGGTGTCACCTTCCATCCACTAGATAGAAGTGATTACTAGGGCCCACAGTTGCCAGCATAATGCCAAAGAGGCAGCGCTGCCTACGCCAAAGCAGCGGGGCTAGAAGGTTAAGTAACTTGACGATCACACAGAAGATTTGGGTTCTATTCCTGCCTCTTCCGTTGGCCCACTGTGTGACCTTGGGCAAATCACTTGACCCATCCGTGCCTCAGTTTCCCCAACTGTACAATGGGGATAATGATTCCAAAGAACAGTTTGAGATGATCTGTGCACTAGCAAGGTACTTTCAGCTAACTCGTGTGTTCTGAGACAAAACATGCATATTGGACCATATTATTCTTGGAAATCTGGCCTGGGGCAATCAGAAAGCCTCAAACTTATGGCAGAACTCTTGCGGTCACATGGATAAGACATAGCTTTGTACAAGGGACGAGCTAGCAGGCGCGTGACGGTCTCTCCCGTGAAATGCTTTGCACAGCTTTACTCTTGCTGCACATACTTACAGCAAAGTCTGGCTGCTTGTGTCCCTGGAGGTAATCATGGATCTGGTTATTCTGCTTCTTTGACGTGCGCTGCCTTCTGCAGCCTTGCCCTTGTGCTTTCACTAGCAGTGCGGTATCTATGCACTTCGCCTGCCAACTGCAACAGCAAGCAGCAGGGGCAAGTCTGTGATTTGAATTTTTCCCATGCAAAGAACTAGCACAGAAAGACCCTATGCAGAGCGCAGCTCGGAACTAGAGCTATGCTCACAGAAGTTCATACCCTCTGATGGTTACAACTGCGCTCAGCTAGCCCAGACATTGAAACAACACTCCCCTAAAAATGGTCAAGGCTTTTGGGGTGAATATCAGACCAAATCACCAAGTGTATTATAATTTCCATCCCAAATACAATCAATCGTCCCATGTTTCTGAAGAAGAAAAAATCAAAGCAGTTTGACACCCAGTCTGCAAATTTCAAAAAAAAAATCTGAGTGCAAACCTAATTCAAGCACTGAGGTTTGCCACAACACTGGGAAACAGGCGAAGTGAACCTGATTTCAGGTTTTGCACAGCTAACCTTAAGCTAATTCTTAGTCTGGGCTGCTTTGTGTGTAGCACTGGAACTGAATAAACTGTTCTCCCTGATAATTAACAAAGACGTACAGCAAAAGAAGAGAGGTCAAAGAATTGACATAAAAATAACTTGTGTGTTTCAAATAAACCCCTTTTGGAAGTTTGCTGTGCTGGGAAGGATTCTCTCCTATTATAAGAGTGCTCTATAAAAGAACTATGGCTCCATATGGATAATTGATAGAATGAGCACCATCTACTGGTACATAGGCATAGCTTGCATTGTGCAGAAGTTGCTAGGCTCAATAAAGTTGTTATGCTCCCAAAGGGTTTCCAGCTGGTAGGTCTACACATGCATCTCCTTCTGCAAAGTTGTATCTCAGTGGCAACCCGGGGAACATGGCCCAAAGGAGGGGCAGCATTAGCAGGACATCCTTTCCAAGTCCGGAAAGAGCACGTTCGTTCAGAGGCTGTCTGCTCTGGCTGCCCCTCTGCGTTAGATGTCACAGCAAATTGCTCTGCTCAGCCAGGACTGCACGGCCCCAGCTCTGGTGCGTGAGTGCGCTGGGGGACAGGAATTTTTCATTCCATACCCCATTTGCATGAAGGGGTGGTGATGTCATGGGCATCACCGAGCTCTGGAAAGCCAATGATAAAGCAAAGCCTTTGTTGTGTTTCGGGACGCTCGGAAGGCTGGTACATAGCTGGGGCAGCGTTGACCGCCGGGGGCTGCCTGGCATATAAGTGTTACTTTGAGTCCACCTCACTGCCGGCAAAGGCATGTAGCTTAACTTCGTAAATACGCGAGGAATATCAGAGCATGTGAAACATATCACGTTGGTTGTAAACCTTGTCCTGTCTAGGGGCTGGCTCATTCAGTACTTCCTGACGCTCATCAGTGTTACCAAACTCTGAGCATCAGTCAGATCTCCAGTGACTGTCGAGACAGACTCAGAAATCATGATTTTATTTAAAATTATATATTTTGTTTAAAATAATACATTTTAAGTTATTTTTCTTTGGAGAAGATGGTGGGGTGGGGTTTTTTTGGCATTTTAGGTCACATTTGGTTCATGTTTTTAAGCTTTTGTCTAAAGCCAGGAGGAGTCAGAGAATTTCTTTAAAAAATGATAACCCAGTTCTCCCTTAATCACATGACTCCAGGAGCTGTAGCTTTATGAAAGACGTTGAATATCACAAGACTTGGGAAAGCAGGCAACAGCCGCACTGCATCAAGAGTAGGCCTGTACTGTTCACGTAGCAGAAAAAGGGAGAAATCATAGGAAACATAGGCTTAACTGATTTTTGGAAACCCATGTCCATTATTTTCACCACAGAAACCAGGGAGTTAACACACTACACACGTATGCACCAGGATTAGAAACTGAGATTCTGTGAATGGAAAAATAAAAGCCTTGACTACGCAAGTCAGACAAAAAGTTACATTAATTTCCCTTGGTGTTAAGGGACTGATTTCCCATGTGGTTTTAGATCAGGAGCATTACTATATCCTAGAGCAATGCTATTGTGAACCAGGCCCAAAGCCTTTTATCTGCTGCAAGGTCTTTAAGCTGAGGGCCAGCCAGGCCTACATCCAGCCACGGAGAGGTGAGCACAAAAGCCACCCTTGTGTCCCCTTCTTGGCCACCTGAGCTGAGTTGGGAGTGTCTTAGCTGTAGCCCAGGATCGGGGGCCAAGTCTTGAAAAAATTAGGTGACTTGTCAAGAATGCTGAGCAGCCTGAGGCCAGAATCTGAACAGAAGTCGGCACCCAGCAGTGCCCTGTGAGGACAACCGAGTGCTGAGCACTCTTGAAACCCTGACTGAAGTTGTTTAGGTGCCCCCAGAGGAGATGTGGGGTGGCTGTTAAAAACCTTGCCCCTAAATCCTTACTTAGCTTTAGAAAAAATGCTGAGCACCCAGCAACTCCCATTGGCTTCTAGAGACAAAAAAAATGGTGGTCGGCACTTTTGACTATCAGGCCATTTGTTTAGAGTCCTAATTTTTTTAAAGTAATGGCCTGCATGATTGTTTTTATTCTGTGCCAGGGTGCTGGTATCCATTGTCTAAATCCTCAGAATTTCCTCAGCATCAACTCAGCATCAGCTGTACTTTGTATAAGAGCCAGTGTAGCCAGACAGCTTTCCAGGAGACGGCTGCCTGAAATACCTCCAGGTGCCTTCTCTCTCAAATGAAATTACGGACACTTCCTAAAATGGTAACATGACGGTGCTTCCCACTTGCCAGCTCATTTCTGCGAACTGGGTAATAATATACCCCGAAGAGCCACTTCGGTCCTTCGGTTATTAACAGGAAAATATGAATGATATAAAACAAATTAAGTGAAAGAAGCAAAAAATAGAAAAGTCAAACTGAGCTGCGAAATGCACCGAATTCCAGTGGAAAATTTTGACGTTTTGAAGAGATGAGGGTGAAGGTGAAAACTTTTGGCTGAAAATTCAATTTTATGTATTTATTTATTTATTTTGGTCATGGAGCAAAAGTCAATATTTTCCATGGAAAATTTCAATAGAAATGAATGTTTTTATTTTTGTCAAAATATTTCTGGGAAAAAAACCCTTGCCAGATTTAGTAAAAAAAAATTGTCTCATTTTCATTAAGCTGTCTTTCATCTCGAGGTTTCCAGGTGGGTGTAGTGTATTATTTAAGGGTGATTAAGGAATGTCAGAGAGGTGTGAAGGGCCTGTAGTATTAATGTGGGACTATGTATGCTTACATCTAAGATGAGGTGGAGAAGTGAAATTTGAGGAGTCAGTGTAGAAGGGAAATGAGTCTCAAAGGGTCTTTTGTTATTCTAAGCTCTTTACCTCTCCACTCTCTGACAGCTCAACTTTCTTTGCTGCTTGGTAATAGCTCTTTTTTTCTCTTCCGTGTCAATTCTGGAGATTTTCCGTTTCAGCTGAGTGGAGCACAATACTAAGGTAGCATCTTTGCTGCTCAGAAAGGATGAGCATAACAGCCATCCAAAGCAGAGGGATTACTCTAGCCAATTAGAGGTTAGACATTTGCATATTCAAAGAGCAATTATTGAAAATAACCAAGCAAAGGTAACACAAATTGTTGCATGGCGATCAGCTGACTGACCTCCTGGGTTATGCAATACCCTGTTCTGGAACGGTGGGTGTCCAATTTACCTAATTATATACCAAGTTATTATCTGGATTCTGATTGGCTAATAATGGCAAAGTGTTGGGCTGACATTCATGGAGTGAGCATCACAACATGCTTGTGAGGTAGTTAAGTACACTGCTATCCCCCCCACTGTGGGACAGGTGTTTGAGGACGTACTGGAAGCGGTGGGCTGACTTGGATCAGGAGGGCCTGGGAAGGCAGAAAGAGGGACCACATGGACCAGTGGTGCAAGACTCGAAGCAGATGGAAGGGGTGAAGGAGTGGAAGGAGCTGGGAAAGAGATGTAGGGCAGCCACCGGGTGACGGTGAGTTATGGAAGGTGGGCGAATGTTCTGTGAAGGGGCTAGGAAGGCACAGAGGAAGCCTTAGATGCATACAGTTTCTCTCTGTACAAACATTGTATGTAGTTTCCCTGGGATGAAAGCCTTGCATTCCCATCCCCCGCTTCCCCCCACGTCCCATCTGAGTCTTTCTGCCCTTCCTCATGCAGAACCTCTGGTGGGCAACGGGAGGAGACTCCATGTTGGTCGGCCTGCTAAGTTCCTTCTATCCGACCAATCCTACAGCCCTCATCAAACCCCAGATTTCTGCATCACCCCTTCAAACACTCCCTGGAGAGTTGCCCCCAAAACACAATTACCAAAGAGCAATGGCTGGCTGGACTGCAGAGGAGCCCAGCTAACTCAGCTCTGCGCAGAGTAGTACTTGTCCTCTACAGGAATTCTACAACCCAGCTGCTCACAAGTTAGGAATTCAGAAATAAAGGGTTTCAGCTTGTTGCCCGTTGCCTATAGTCATTTGTCATGCAACAGGAGCCCAGACGTGTTACTCCCGACGCTATCAGCGGGGTGCCAGCTAAATCATACAACTGGACTCAGTGCTACTTACAGGGGAAACAGAGGAAAGGAAAGGTTGCATCAAGAGAAATTTTACACCATGTGCTTCTTCCCAGGCCGACTCTTCTTCAGGAGAAGACTGGCCTACATCCAACTCTCATTTGCCTTAAATAACATTATTAAATACATTAAAACAGACATAGTGTACGCAGGAGACGGTAGTCCTCTCATGACTGCAGCCTCCCACTCAATGTTAAGCATCCGACTGATTTGTTTTGTTTACTTCAGTGTTTCTTGACTGATGGGATATGTGTGTATGTGGGGAGGGGGGGGTCGTAAAAGGCAATCAGCTGATTGTGGAGCATTGATAACGGTATTACAGTAAAGCAAAGAAAATCTCGTTCCTCCACTCAACACCTATCTTAAGGCTACGTCTAGACTACTGGGTTTTTCTGGGATACCAGAGGTATCCCGGAAAAACTCCAACACATCCAGGGAATGCGTCTGCTCTTCTGCTTTTTTTTTTGCTTCCACGAGGAAGAAGGGCTCTTCCGAAAGTGGAGGATTTTCCAAAATTTGGTCCAGTGTAGATGGGCCAAATTTCAGAAAAAGCCTCTTCTGACAAAACGATTGGAAAAAGGCACGCAAATTACAGAGCGCATTTTGTGTACCTTTTTCTGATAGATCAGTGTAGTGTAGACATAGCATGAATCTTCCAAAGGCAAGTATCCTCTGTCAGCGTCTTCAAACACACCCACACACACACACACAGGCTTATCAATGATACATATTTTTTCACGACAACCAATAGTCCTGTGGCACCTTAGAGACTAACGAATACATATAGATAGTATGAGCTTTCATGAGCAAAGCCCACTTCCTCGGGTGAGATGAGCTACAGAGTATTTTTCCCTCTTGCATAGTAAATGTAAGGGGATCCTGACAATTTCTGACTTTGATTAAGGGCTCACCAACCAGCAATCCCTTCTCTCCAGAGCAGCCTCCTGTGAGCTGAACGTAAGTCTTGTTTGTCCGCTCTGCTGCTACCCTTTTTATGTTGGTCCATCTCCACTGATGTCAGGAGCGCCGCTAGCAGAAAAATGGCATACCCGAGCGGAGAATCAGGCATCGACGGTAGAGTCCGGCTAAGACTGCAGCTCTCCCTCTCGGCCATGAAGCCAAACAGCTGAAAAGCTGACAACCATGCAAAGCCAGGAGTGGTGTTTTGCTCTGTCAGGCAAAGCAAGAATAAAACTAGCCTGGGATTGTTTGGCAATGGCGATGGCAGATCCTCTGGGATCACAGAGTACTTTGCTTTTACAAATCAGAGCCGCTAACCCTGGGATTCTCTCCGATTTGTAGAACTAAATCGGGGTGGGAATGCAGCCTCCAGCTTGCCTGGATCTGGCCCTTGAGATTTAGCTCCTCCCCCACCCCAAGTTGGGGAGCCTGCACTGGCATTCCAATTCCCCCACTGCCCCCCTCAAAATCTACTAGCCTGGGCCCTCCTAGGCTCTGGTGTGCAAGGGGAAGGTGGGAAGGGTCTTTCTCCTTCTTGTTTGGGGGCCACAGCAAGGGGCTTTTTCTGCTTCTCACTTGTCTGCGGCCCCCGACTGATTTTTCTGTGGGTCAGCGGCCCCCAACTCAAAAAAGGTTCCCCACCTTTGAACTAAAGAGTACAGCTAATAACCTTTGAAGGGCATGGGATAGGGACGGGGAAAGAGCTGCCTTTTAGAAACTTTTCACTTCGCTGCCTCCTGAGTACAGAGAGCTGGAGTATTCTAGTCCAGGCTGGGTGGTCTTGGGGAAAGGCATTTAGCCTCCCACTCTGTCTTGCATTCAGAGAATCAGGGCTGTCTTTTCTCTTGAGTGGTGGCTTGGTTGCACTGGCAGAGGAAGCACAACATCACTGTTGAAGTTACCCTTAAGGACCCCTCTCTTCAAAAGACTCATCATGTGGAATCATGTCATTAGCTGTGACTGCTCACCGCAGGCTCTGTATAATGTCTTCTCAAGCTACGCTGCCTGGCCCGGTACCTGTGGGCAGCAAAAGAATGTCTCATGCCTGCGGGTTGGTCTTACCATCCATCGTCCTTTGCCACGCCATGTTTGTCTACTTCCTTCATTCTAGCACGAAGGGGAGATGAACATTGTCCACTTCAGATGAGCCCGGCAGGAACCAGTGTTCTCTCCACGGCACCTCTTCAGGTCTTTGCCAATAACAAATATTATTTCAGAATGGAGCCACTGGGGATTTCACTTTCAAGTCACTCTCAGTACAGCTGGTCCTCAAGAGTGGAGCCACCTGAGCCGGGATGAAGGTCCAGCCGACGAGCACTGACTGCATGCTCAATGAGCAGCCCTTTCCAGAAATCCCACCGCCATTAGGGGGAGCCCCTGGCAAGCAAATTCTGCATGGTTTTTTTTTAATGACAAATACTGCAGCAGCTGGACTGTGACATGCTTTTGGAAGGCACGTGAGCTGTCCCCCTTCATCTCGGCAGCATAACTGCAAGTTCCCAATTGCCCCAGGGCATATTACACTGCAGGAGGCAGCAGCAGGAGTGGCTTTTTTCAGCACCCGATGAATATTTTGCATGGCTCTTGCTCAGCCTAGGCAGTGCCAGGGTGACTGTAGATCTCCCTTCGGTGTTTTCGAGGTACGGGCCTCACACCCGCTGACTCTGAATTCTTCTCTTCACACGCAGAACTTCCACACACTGCGGCACCAACGTGCCTGAACTTCTGGGAGGCCCACGGCTCAGGGGGACAGGGACACTAAGCTGCCAGGCCCAGCCCTTCTGCACGTCAGGCCCTCACTCGAGGCCCTCACTCGAGTCCAGCTGCCTTCAGAGGCTTTACATGGCACATCGCTGCATATGGAGCATTGCTCCATTGGACACCATCAAGCTCCTCCCAGACTTTAGAGTCCCTTTGGTGACCTCTCGCAACGGCCTCCTTGAGCTCTCCGCAAGGGGTGGCTCTGACAGGAAAGCCCTGCTGCCAGCCACGCGTCGGGCCCTCTCCACCCTGGCTTCCTCAAAGAGCCCTTGAATGCTAGCAGACCAGAGGGTTTGCCTTCCATGGCAATTGTCAGTCTTGCCAATTTTGTTTGTGCTGCACTGAGCCAAACCCAAAACCTTTCAGTCATTTCCCAAGGCACTTACATCAGTGCAAAAGGGGGGTAAGGAGACCCAGAATTACACCCCCAGTTTGCATCAATCACAGCCAAGCTTTTCCTTCCGAATCAGGACGGACAGACATCTGGCATCCCAGGGCATGGCCCTACCCCCAGGTATAGAAAAATCAGTCACATTCTCTCACTCACCTTCCCCCAAAACGCCTTCCTCCCAAACATTTCATAACAACCAAAACTTCTCCACTAAAAGCTTTAGCTTTGACAAAAAGAAGAAAAACAAACAAACCCCAAAGCATAGTCCATCAGAATGAATGTTTGGCTGGGGGATTCTGACCAGTTCTACCTCAGCCCTTCCAGGAGGGGGGTAACACGTAAACATGGACAATATCTGTGTGGCCGCCTCTGATCAGACGTCTCATGACACTTGCTATATTTAAAACCCCAGTCCGTGGAGTCATGCAATTATGCGACAATAGCAGCTGTCTTTTTTTTATTTATGAGAGTCTACCCCTTGCAGCTACAGAGAAAACCATGAAAACGTGACCCTAGCACATGCTCCAGGCCTAAAGAAGAGTAGAGCCCAGAAATAGGATTGTTCAGCTAATCTCATCTTTGAATGTGTGAGAAGGACAATCTTGAGATGTTTAAAAGAAGTCCCAGTAAAACTCATGGTGCTGACAAACCAGATGGTAAATTTCCTAAATTTGCTTCTCTAGCACCTCATCACATAGGCTGTGTCTAGATTGCATCCCTTTTCTCGAAAAAGGGATGTAAATTAGACACTTTGAAATTGCAAATGAAGCCGGGATTTAAATTTCCCGCGCTTCATTTGCATAATGGCGGCCGTGGTTTTTTTTCAAAAAGGGGCTTTTCGAAAGAAAAATGGCTGTTTAGGTGGGGATCTTTCAAAAATAAAACCCTTTTTCAAAAGATCCTGTACTCAAAAAATGAGGTTTACAGGCTCTTTCGAAAAAGAGTTTTATTTTCAAAAGATCCCCATCCCAACAGCCATTTTTCTTTCGAAAAGCCCCTTTTTGGAAAAAACCCACGGCCGCCATTATGCAAATGAAGCACAGGAAATTTAAATCCCGGCTTCATTTGCAATTTCGAAGTGTCTAATTTACATCTTTTTTTCGAGAAAAGGGATGTAGTCTAGACACAGCCATACCCCATATTGACTGTTTAGACCATAACCTTTTCAGAGGCGGAGCCTGTAAAATGCTCATCACCCTAAAAGCTGCTACTAAATGATAAGGTGTCAGTCATGATTTTCTAAACCTCTAACATATCCCCCCAACTGAAAAGTCCCAGTCTTGTTAATCTCCCCTCAAACAGAAGCTGTTCCTTACCGCAATCATTTCTGTTGCCCTTTCTCTACCTTTTCCGAACCCAATAGATCTTTTTTCAGATGGGGTGACCAGATCTGCATGCCTATTCCAGATACGGGCATACCATGACTTTATAGAGCGGCAATGTGATATTTTCTGTCTTATCGAGTCCTTTCCTAATTCCCAATATTCACTTGCACCCAGGTGCTACCTGGAAGCTGAGGGACCATGTGCTGTCAATGAGGAGCCCTGCTAAGTGGGTAGGCAGCTAAGTTTCTGGTTGTTCTGCAGGTATCCCTGGAGTGATCCCTATGGTGCTAATCTAGTCGGAAGGGGGTCAAAGGCACAAATAACTGGGCAGCTCCTCATCCCAATGGAAAAGAGCCACCTCCTTGCCATGCACAGATTGTGAAAATGTGTTTTTAGCCACTGCTGCTGTCTGGGCAGCTTGAAACGGCCAGCCAACCAGCAAGTCCCCTGACCAGGTACCAAAGCTGGGCAACTGCTTCAGCTGAAAGGGCAGACAATACTTTTCTCCTTTCATTCCTGGTGACTTTTCCCCATTTCACTAATGTCTGCTGTAAATGGCAACTCCGTCCACAAAACACTGAGCTGATCTCAGCTCTGCAGGAAAGGGAGAGGGGCGTCTGCACTAACTCACTATGCTTCCCGGAATATCCACTCCCCCATTTCTTGCCCACAAGTGTGTTATTTGCTATCTTCTAGCTGGGCAGTTCCATAGCAAAGCCGCAACGTGGTTGAGTTGAACACAGAAAAGTTCGCATCAGGTAAAAAAATCACTGCTCCATGCGAACCTTTCCAGCTTTCCATGTGCCTTTTAAAATCATGCCCTAGTTGGCGCTAGTATGAACAATAGGAGAAGGACGCTGATACTGATTGCATCTCCACGGCTGAGCGTTGCAATGGCCAAAAAATTATCTAAATTAGCAGTGTCAAAGCATTGCCAGACATTGGCATGGCTAAATTAATTGTCTTGTGCTCTTGCCTGATCAGTGCCACCCATTCCCACAAACAAAAATAGTTTAAATTGCTAATGTCAAGGCGATGCACTAGATAAATTAGTTGCTGAGTTTCCTGAAGTCAGGCTTCTAATAAATGGATTCTCTCAACAATATCTGTAAATTAAATGTGCCTCACGGAGAGTCGGTGATGATGTTTGAGAATTGCTTTCTTATTGAAACCAGACGTAGGATACAACAAAAAAACCCTGGCCAGTCAGCTCCCACTCTGAGGTTATGGATCAGGCCTTTATTTACAGAAGCTGGTTTTAATTTTCCAGTTCTGTTGGAGAAAGAGTGACTGATTTCCTAGGATGCTTTAAGGAACATGAAACATTTTCAACAAGCCAGCACCCTCAAAAGCAATGTGGCATCAATAATATAGTCCCAGACAAAAGCTTTGTTAAGATAGAGTTAACGGGGAGAAAATCTTTGTCTTCAGCAGGTTAGAATTAAAAAACAAAACAACTCAACTCAACACTTAGAAAAGTTTCTAGCCGTAATCCTCAAACTGCCCACAGCCCCCGCTTGCCTTCAATCTATGGTTTGAGAAACATCTCCATCTAATATTTAAGACCTGTCTGTCTTTTATTTTTTGAGCATCTTAAATCTATCCTCAGGGATTGGGAGTTTCAAGAGTTCTTCGTCTATACTCGTTGATGGTAAATCATCTAGGCCTAGTCTACACTACATCAGAAGTTCGAATTAAGATACGCAACTCCAGCTACATTAATTATGTAGCTGGAGTCGATGTATCTTAAATCGAGTTTCCTGCCATCCACACAGTGGGTGGTCAACAGGAGCAAACACTCTCATCAGCTTCTCTTACTTCTCGTGAGAAGCAGGAGTACTGGCACTGACAGAGGCCCTCTCTGAGTTCAATTTAGCAGGTCTTCGCTAGACCCACTAAATCGAACCCTGGAAGATGGATACTGCCGAGGTCAATCTTCCATGTAGAGAAGACGTGGCCCTATTGGCTTCAATGGGAGCAGGTTTGATCTGATGCAAAGCATTTCTGAAAACCCTGCCTGGGTTCTTTCTCTGTGTACTGTATAGCTGTCCTCTCTATGTTCCATGTGGGTGTCGAGCTGCATTAAGGATAGATCCTTGAAATCTGGTGCTGCAAAGCGCACTCTGATCTGATTACAGGCAGTTGGATGAGGACCCAGAATGAGGGCTCAGATGCTGCCTGGAGTGAGCACTGTCTTGGGTTCTTACACGGCAGGTGCCTTCAACAAGGGAATGAGTTTTGAGACCCTGTATCCTGCCAGTTGTGCAAAAAGTTTCCTTCTTTCCACCAGCCTCACTTACTTATTTATGCCAGAGACTTTTAATCCAGATACCAGTGTCTGTGAAATGCCAGCTAACTGGGACAGCATGCTGTTGCCTGGACTTAATGAGAACTAGAGGTCACCCATATCTAAGCTGCATCTTGTGACTTCCCGGTGATCTACATGAATATGTCTGTTCCCATAGGGCAATATGGACCTGCATAGGGAAAGGTAGCCAACAATACCAAGCAACTTTGGGACAATGGAAATGAACGTGGTGGTTTGAATTGTCTTTAGCAGCTCTGCTTTGTTCATCTGAGTCTGCAACGAATAACACACATCAAGTTCTATTAAACACTGGAATTAACACTCGTTTTCTCTCCCTTGCTGCACACTTGTGTTTTGGGCATTCGGCTTTCAGAGTTGATCAGGATGATATTTACATGACTTTGATCTGCTCTCAAAATTATTCAGTGCTCAGAATGGTAGCGTTGTATCTGACATCCCTGTGAATAATACCAAAAGAATTCATTATGATTAATGCTCTTACAGTCAATACCAATGAAGTACGAGTAATTTGCCACTTGTTATAAAGTGTTACTAGATTATCTCTCAGTAATATTATGATCGTATACATACCATTACTTCAGTCACCATCTGTATAAATGGAATGATAAAATCCAAAGGGCAAGTATGAACAAAAAAGGCAGGCATGCCGAACGGATTTCAGAATTCTCTTCTCTTCTCTGTGTGGATTTAGGTCTTGAGAAATGTATTAGCCTGATAAACTTGAAAACTATGGAGGAGATTTTTAAAAGAGCTTATAGGATTTAGGAGCATATGCTAATGTAGGACTTGTGATCCTACATTTTGTAGATGCCTTTGGAAACTCTCCCTAACGTTGTGTGAATGTGTAGTGTGTTGAGAAGAGCAACAGAAATGATTAAAGGTCTAGAAAACATGAGCTACAAGGGAAGACTGAAAGAATTGGGCTTGTTGAGTTTAGAAAAGAGAAGACTGATTGGGGACATGAGAGCGGTTTTCAAATATCTAAAAGGGTGTTATAAGGAGGAGGGAGAAAACTGTCCTCCTTGGTCTCTGGGGATAGGACAAGATGCAATGGGCTTAAATTGCAGCAAGGGAGGTTTAGGTTGGACATTAGGAAAAACTTCCTGCCTGTCAGGGTGGTTAAACACTGGAATAAATTGCCTAGGGAGGTTGTGGAATCTCCATCACTGGAGATATTTAAGCGCAGGTTAGACAGACACCTGTCAGGGATGGTCTAGATGGTTCTTGGTCCTGCCATGAGGGCAGGGGCCTGGACTTGATGACCTTTTGAGGTCCCTTCCAGTTCTAGTGTGCTATGAAAGCTGCCTTTTCCATCTTGTCTGTTCTTTTCTCTTTCATTTTGTGTATATTTGCCTTATTTTATTAGCAGGAAAATGGGATTGGACTTTAAATAGCAACAGTTCCAGCCCTTCACAGCTAACTTTTTCTCTCCCCAATCTCCCCAAAAAAGACAACTACCAGCTAAGACCATGTAGAAGACTACCAGCGAGGCTTCTTTTTTCCTTTGAAACCCTCTCTGCAGCTAAAGGGAATGGAATATTGTGAAAATTAAACCCTTCCTCAGTATTTTACATACATTTCCACTCCTTGGTTGTACCATTTTCTCTGATTTATGTAAAGGTTAAAATAAATGTTAATGGTGGTTGCTACAATGGGCATCAGCAGCAGAGATAACTTGACACAAAGCCCCAGAGCATGCTTAGTTAATGTTGTCATGGTGAACAAGGGTTTCATTAACATCTTGTCTCTAGTTAGGCCATGGACTCTCAACCCCCTTTCTGCACATTGACCACATTTTCAAGAGAGCTCCACAGTCAGCTACTTTTATTGTCCTCCATAAGAACTGTTGGATTTTGGGCAATTGGTCCCTATGCCCCGCCTCCTAACTCCCACCAAAACCAATGGGAGTTGGGCACCTAAACACTTTTGATAATTGGAGCCTAGGAGACTAGCTGTAGGCCCCCATTTATAAACTGTTACCCTTGGTGGCTTGTGAAGAGCAAACATGATTCTTTGGCCTGAATCAAATGAGCAATCTGACCAAACTGTCAAACTCTGGAGGCTGTAGCAAAAAATCCAGCAAAAAAGGTGCTGGAACAATTCAAGTGAGAGCTAATGCACACATGTTTTAGAGTTTCTGGCAGAGAGAAAAGGTCACCATCTTGAGATATTTCCCTGGTATTAATACGCGATTTTAACAACCTGGATGCACTTCAAAAATGTCAGTGCCACAAACTCTATTATATACACCAACAGGCAACATTTCACCTAAAAATTGCTGTTAAAAAGGCAGCTTAAGTGAGAAAACGGTTACGAACAATAATATTTAGAGACAGTGTTTGCCCTGAAAATATACAGTTTATGCACAGGGGCTGTAGATCTGTGAGCAGTTGCACATCTTTTGGGCTTAGTGGGGGATTTTCAAAAAATGCCACACGGTCCATTTACACCCACCCCCCTTAAAAAAAACCCATGAGAACCATGTGGCAGCATGTCTCACAGTGGGGTCAGCTGAGGGACTCATGCTATTTCCTACGTGGTCTGGGGGCCTGGGATGGGATTCAGAGCTGGAGTAGGAATACCTGCATCACTATTTTGAGCCCTGTAGCACGGGCACAAGTCAGTTTAAGACTGAGCCCCTACGTGTTTAAGCCCATGAGAGTTAGGCACTTGTAGAGCTCTGTGGACCCAACCCCATTTCAGGTGCCTGTGGATGCCATGACGAGCGATTTAGATAAAGCTGGGAGGTAATTTAGGGCTGAGCAGGGCTCTGTGGCCAGTTCCCAGGTGGTGCTGGGCACCTCCCTGACAGGATTACCCACCCAGGGGGCATGCTGTCACCCTCTAGTGGTGGCTGGGCCGCACAGCAGCGGATGAGTCCCGACAGCTTTGACTGCACTGGGGCCCCGCTAGTGGAGGGTTCTGCTTCCAGAAGCTGGGGTCGCAGACTCAGTCCTCTCTCCCAAGGCCACGCCCAGAGCGTAGCGTCATTCTCAGCCCCTGCCAGGTGCTGGCACAGCTATTGGTGCTTAGGGCCTCTGGAGGTGCTCCTCACCCTTCAGGGGTGGTGTCCGAGGGTGCGATCCAGCTCCCAATGGGCCAGATTCTGATAACCCTGTGCCCCCATTGGAATCTGAGACTGCTCCCAGAAAGAGGTTTTGCTAAATGTCCGCAAAGGGGGCAGTCGCTGGCCCTTTGGGAGCAGGATGGAGCCCCCAGGACGGAGGGAGGAACCTGCTATCGTGCTGACAGTTTGTTCAATCATTTTAACAGTAATGATTTGCTAACCCTTCAGCGTAGCCCTGTTCTGCAGTTTACACCTTACCAATAAACCAGTAACGATTTTGGAGCCGCCGCCGGGCCATAAATTTCCAAAAAGTCATATAAAATGTTAACATCATCCATAAACAAAAACATTTTTTAAAAAATCCTTCCAGTGGGTGACCCATTAAAAATGAAACCACTTGGTCTTTTCATCTACTTATTAAAATTAACTCTGGCATTAATAAATAATTGACAGAATATATTATTCAGGTCCTTAGGTACAGAATTAAGTAGGATGTAAAGTGAAGGTAATTTATTTAAAAAGGAAGTAATATATATAATGAAGTGCTGTCATTCTGAAATAGCAGTGAAGTTGCAGATATATTGAACTCCAGCGAGCCCTGTTCTAGGAAGCAGGCCAGGTGCTGTGCTATTTAACGATCCCTTTTCAAAGGGTGAGCTAAGGAGTGAATCCAATCCAAGTTCCAGCATTGGGAACTGCACCAGGGCAGCTCCCTTTGCTGAGTCCTCCCCAAAGTCCGGACGGTGCTGCGCAGCCCGTCCGGTCAGACTGAAAAGAAGTGTTTGCTAAATGCCGGCATTCGGCTTCGGAACAGTGGACAGCCTCAAGGGGGGAGAATGCCAGAAACTCATTAAGGACTGGAGCGTGACTTTGCCGGATGCTCCTGGCAGGAGACAAAGCACATCCCACATCCTTAGGATCAGGCCAAGGGCCATTTGGGACTCCACGCCACAGTTTAGCCTCTTCCTTCCCACGTGAGCCAGAGCGGAGCTAAGACGTATCCCCACCCCAAGTGGGAAACAGCTAGTGAGCAGCCCGGAGCTCAGCCAGTACTCAATAGGCTCACCTGCGGAGCCTGCTCCTTTGGAGGGAGGAAGCTTAAAAGCACAAGTTTGTCACAACACGGGGTAGCAACCAGGAGGCGGGCTCAGGATTGCCAGCTTTCCTGATTGGCTGGACCGGGCATCATTCACAGCAATCACCTGCACCTGCAGGTACCCGTCACCCCATCTGCCACCCTCAAGAACCCCCCAGGCCAGCAATAAACCGGCTGCAGATGGGAAGCGTTGAAGATAAGCCCTGCCTAAGGGCCTAGCTGTGCTCAGCCCTCGTAACCAAGCCTCTCTATCACCTGATGAAACACACAGCGACAAAGCACCTCCCTAGAGACTTCTGAGGGGGAAAGGTCCCTGGAAATGCCCCAGTGCGACTCAGAAACGTCCACCCTACCAAACAGCCTCTTCAGCTTAGCAGACAAAGTAAAACAAGGTCCAATGGCTGGAAGCTGAGTTAGACACATTCAGACGGCAAATAAGGGACAAGATGGTAACGATGAGACTCCTTCCCCACTGGATCACACTCCCAAAGCTTGTGGTGGATTCTACTTCCCTGGGAAGTCTGAAACTAAGGCGGGACGTTTTTCTAACCATTTCTCTTTAGTTCGGCCACAGCGGTTGGACTTCAGGTGGGAATGAATTAAGGGAAGAGCTCCGGCTTGTGCTACGCAGAAGGTCTGACTAGAGGATCACAATGAACACTTCTGGCCTGGGAAACGATGAATCACATCCTTTTAGACCGACTTGGCTGGCACCCTGCCTACTCCCCATCCACCAGCGCCACGTAGGGAGTATTGTCGCCATGGAGCCGGCTCTGCAGTCTAACTTGGCATGTGCGTAGCCCATTTGGGGAGGGCCGGGGGAAGGGGCACTTGACACTCCTCTGTTGGGCCACAGACCAAGCCACAACCTCACCCTAAAGAATCAACTCCCAGGCTAAACAAAGAGACACACAAACCAGGCAGCAACATCAAGCGAATAAATGCAACCCGGCCAGCCCTGGCCCGTAGTGCAGTGCAAATCCTTCCTGAGAGGGGGATGCTATTGCATTGTTAAAAGGGTAGTCCAAGAGATTAATAGCCCAGACCTGCCGGCACTGGAATCACGAGCACATCTGCTTGCTCCTAAGGAAGATGTATTGAAGTCTAACCCCAGGGAATATTTCATACTCTGCAGGCCAGCCCAGGAACAAAAGGAATATTCCATCTGCCAATGCACTAGGAGCCGCTGTGTTCTCCAGAAACCAATGGGGGGGACACTAAGAAATGCCGGGGAGGGATGGCTCGGTGGTTAGGCTCTACCCTTGCAGCTGGGAGACCTGCGTCCCATTCTCCACTCTGCACCAGAGGCTGGGACCTTGGCAGGTTGTCTCTCGGTGCCGTGGTGTCCCACCTGTGCCGTGGGGATAACAGCGCTTCTCTACCTTGCCGGGGTGGTAGGAGGGTAAATACAGGGTGTTACAAGGAGCTCGGATACCGTGGCAAGGGCTGCTATGGAAGTGTGGGGAAGAGACACAAGCAGTTGGAAAGGAAATGGCGTCTCATCCTGTATTTCTTTCATTGCTGTAGGTGGGGAAAACGGAAATGTATTTCCAGAACGTTAAACAGCTTCTATTCTTTCAGTGGGCTTTTTTTCAGTTTCTTTTCAATGGTGCGTTGTGTGTGTTCTTTTGCCCCCAAGAAAAAGAAGTAGGAAAATTAAAAAAAAAAAAAAAAAAGCGCAAGCAAACAGGGAAAGTGGGTCCCCCCAGTGCACAAAGGAACACGTCCGCATTTCTCCTTTTGAATTTGTTGTCTAAGGGTGAAATTAGGATGACCATTTCTGATCAGTCCTCATTCTGAATGCAGAGCTCATTTACGGAGCTGTTTTCATAGTTATCAATAACTAAAGACTGCCCAAGAGAGAGTCTAGCCTTGAGGGTTCTAGTACAGGTTGAACCTCTCTAGTCCCGCACCTTGGGGACCTGACCGGTGCCGAACTAGAGAATTTGCCGGACCACGGGAGGTGATATTGTCTAGCAGCATGACCAACACTGCCACTGCTTGCTGGGCTATTAGAGACATTTAGGGGTAAATTTGAGAGCCAGGACTTTATGGAACCTCAGAAAATTTGGCCATGCCCATGAAAAGCAGACATCTGGCTACCTCGCATCATGCCGGACCATGGATGTTGCTGGACCAGAGAGTGCCTGACTAGAGAGATTCAGCCTGCACTGACATTTGTACCATTGCAGGGTTATGTAGCTAAGACAGTGGGTCCATACCAGATCCTGAGTTTTTGCCCACAGATTGCTGCCTTTCCTCAGTACTGCCCCAGCACAGTTCTCTGAAGTAAGGGAACAGGGTTAGTGGTTGGCTGACCTGCATTCCCGTTTTCTGGTTGTTTCCAGGGACTTCATGCTGCACAGAATGCTGTTCACCAGCAGGCTGGTGCATTCTTGAAGGTGCCTAGGGACAGCTCTGGCCAGCCAGAGCCACTGTGGGTGATGACCCATGAAGAGGAGGAAGCATGGTTTTACTCTCTCTGTTCATTATTCAAAGGCTCCTTTTTAATTTTTGATTCCTGCAAGCATCTCGGAGTGCTTTACACATTAATGAATTGATGCTAAAAGACAGCGATGACTGGGTCACCAGAAATGAATCTGAATAGACTAACAAATAGACGGGCAGGCACTCAAATGAGCAGGCCGGTCACTCTTCTGAGGTACTAGTAGGGCTGTAAATATTATGATGCTATTTTTTATTCAGATGAGACACTGGTGTTGATTGACTAAGAACATAAGAACGGCCGAACTGGGTCAGACCAAAGGTCCATCTAGCCCAGTGTCCTGTCCCCTGACAGTGGCCAATGCCAGATGCCCCAGGGGGAGTGAACCAAACATGGAATCATCAAGTGATCCATCATGCCCAGCCTCTGACAAACAAAGTCTAGGGGCACCATTCCTACCCATCCTGGATAATATGCATTGATGGACCTAATCTCCATGAATCTATCTAGCTCTTTTTTTGTAGTCTGTTAAAGTCCTAGAATTCACAACCTCCTCTGGCAAGGAGTTCCGTGGGTTGACTATGTGCTGCATGAAGACAAACTTCCTTTAGTTTGTTTTAAACCTGTTACCTATTAATTTCCTTTGGTGAACCCCTAGCTCTTATGCTATGGGAACAAGTAAATAACTTTTCCTTATTCACTTTTTCCACACCAGTCATGATTTTATAGACCTCTATCATATCCCCCTAGTCTCCTCTTTTCTAACCTGAAAAGTCCAAGTCTTTTTAAACTCTCTTCATATGGCACCCATTCCAAAATCCTAATAATTTTTGTTGCCCTTTTCTGAATCTTTTTGAAAGCTAATATATCTTTTTGAGATGGGGTGACTACATCTGCATGAGGTATTCAAAATGTGGGCATACCATGGTTTTATATAGAGGCAATAAGATATTCTCTGTCTTATTCTCGATCCCTTTTTTAATGATTCCCAACATTCTATTTGCTTTTTTCACTGCTGCTGCGCACTGAGTGGATGTTTTCAGAGAACTCTCCACAGTGAGTCCAAGATCTCTCTTGTCGGTTATAGCTACATTAGTCCCCATCATTTTGTATGTATGATTAGCCAAAGGTCTCACACCATTAGCGAGGGTTTCCAGTGCTGTGCTCTAAGTGGTGGGTACTATTCCTGCCCACTCTATTCATGAAAGGCAAATAGCATAGCCCAGAAAGGTACACTCAGTGTAACTGTCGTCAGACGGCAAGGAAGGGGTCAGACTCCACTCGTGGTCTCGGTGAAGAGCCCGGTTGTTGCACTGAGCCCATGGATGAGTGCAGCAGAGTGTCTGCTGAGAGGGAGGTGGAAAGAGGGCAGAAGTAGCAAGAGGCATCTCATGCCTGTCTCCACAGAGCGAGGGCTCATTGATCAAACACCTGACACTGCTCTGGGGACATGTTTTCTAATGTGACCCAGGTCCAGTGTGGATCTCAGCAGGAAATGCGCAGGGTCGGAGGAAGAAAAGTTGATGTGCACTCAACGTGATGCAGCAGTCCTATGGCACGGATGGAATGAGACTCTTGACTGGACATCTGTGGCGCCTCCTCCTTTCCTCCAGCTACATAAGAAACTATATTTAGCTTGCTGATCTCCCTCCATCGCCTCTCCGTCTCATGCCTTTCTTCTCCGCATGCTACGGCCAGGGCTCAGAACGCTGATGAGGTAGAGAGATTCCCTTCCTGAGCCAAGATGTTTGAGCTTGTTAGATTGACGTCTGAACACCTGTACTTACTTAGACCCAAACCAGATCAGGTGACCTGCAGATATTTCCCTGCTATCTGGATCTCACACGCATTTAATTTCTGATATACCTAAAATAATCTCCTCATTCATCTCAGTTATCTCTTTGACAATCTATAGTATCAGCTCAGAAAGACAGAGGGAGGGTAAATTAAACAGTGTCGTTCACTTTAAACCTCACCGCTTCTGCTACAAGTTGGAGAGGCCGGAACATTGTAATTATTTTGATTACCAGTTATAATTATTTTAATTACACCAATTTATCTGCCATCAATCCCTTAAAGCTGAACCCTGAAAGATCAATTGGATTTCTTCATGCTCTGTTTAGATGGATTGATTATCTGCTTCAACAAATCAAAAGTCCCTTAGATTGAATCTCAGGAAAAAACTTCCGAATGGTCAGAACAGTAGAACAATGGAACCAAGTGCCTAGGGAAGTCATGGAAGCGCCTTCACTGGAAGTTTCCTAAAGGAGGCCGGAGAGCCACCTGTCTTGGATGGTTTAGACACAACAAGTCCTGGAGTGTGTGATCCCTTCTAGCCAGGTGGCTCTATGATTCTAAGTCTTTGGCTGCTGATGTCCTATTGACTGTGTATGTCCTCGTGCTGAGTAAACCCATGTGGTACTTCCATTACAGGTATTGAGAGCACCTTTTGCACACTCTGATAAACCTATTTGGTTTGACTATTTGGGATGAATTGTAATATTATCTTTATAATATTTCATGGACATTAGGGAATACTGACGCACACACTGCGGTGGCTTTGTTTCTAGAATGTTCCTTGCAGATGGTGAAAATTCTGACCCACGAGGTGTAACATACCGTTCCTTTAACTTTCTTTCTTTGTTTTTTCTGTACTGTATGCCACATAGAGAGGATGCACAGTACGGTTTTAGGAAATCAGTCTGGTCCTTTAGAGACCTGAATTCAGGTCCCTGCCCTACCACAAACTTCCTGCGTGACCCTGGGCAAGTCAGAGAACCAGAAGGGCAGGACTAGAGGGGATCTTGAGAAGTCATTCGGGCCTGTTCTGTGGCAGGACCAAGCAACCCAAAACCAGTCCTGGCAGGTGTTTCTCCTGCCTCTTCTTGAAAACCTCCAGAAACAGGAGTTCCACAACCTCTCTTGAAAGCCTCTTCCAGCGCTTGATATGCTCTCTTTATGCAAATACTCATTGTTATTAACCCACAGGAATATTGATAATATACAAATCAGGCAGCAACTTTCCGCAGAACAGATTTTACACCCATGCCATGCGGAACTTCTGCCCTTGGGAACAGCAGCCATTCACTTAAGGGCTGATCCATTGCCCATTGGAGTCAATGAGAAGGCCGCAACTGACTCCATGGGGCTTTGCCTCAGAGCAGTAACCGCAAAGACTGCATGCGCGGGCCCTGAGTGGCTGCCACTGTTGAAAGACCGGAATTCTGAGCACAGCACGAGGTTTATTTAAATGAGAACCCCAGGACCAGCTTTAATGGAAAGAATTGTGTGAAGTTCCCATTTCTCCTTTAAGTGCCTGTTTTTGTTCTCAGAGAGAGCTGCTGGGGCCCAAGCACTTCAGAAAACCTGATGGATTCATTTGTGGAACTTTTGAAAATGTGCTCGCGGTTTCCAAACACCCTATCGGCCGCAATTTATTTCCTTTGAAAGCACCTGTTGAGCAGTGGCAAATCACACACAAATGACCCCCAATCAGACTGTTCATGGACAATAAGGTGTACATGTGCATGTGTGGGGAGAGAGGGGGATATGGCCAACAGCATATCCAGATTCAAAAGGGAATTAGATAAGTTCACGGAGGACGGTCCATCAATGGCTAGTAGCCAGGATGGGCAGGAACACAAGGCCAAAGTCTAAGTGTCCCTGAAGCTCCACCCATCGGCAGGTAGGACTGGAAGATGAATCACTCAATAATTGCCTCGTTTTGTTCAGCCCCTTTGGCATGGCTGACACTGGCTAGACGGACCTTTGGCCTGACCTAGAATGGCTGTTCTTACGTTCCCATGACAAAATGAAACAAATGAATTGTTCTCAGCAAATAGCTCAGCCATCTATGCTCTGGAGAATGAAAAATGTCCAGCATGTTTTCCCTCCCAATGCTATAAAAACCTGTTTACACGGGTTCTATTTGGCATGCAGGTGTTTTCTGTTTGGTTGGTTGGAGCGAAAGCTTCAAGGATTACTTTAAACTGCAGCCCCATGTGGTGGAAACGGCTGGTCAGGAACAGACAATGGAAGCACCAGTGTTAGTTGTGAGCATGATATGTTTGATCATCTCAGCCTTTTGTTTGTTCACCTGGTAGCCTGGCTGGCATTGTCTGAACGTGTCTGTGTCACGCCGGGGCCAATCCTTGTAAAACAGGTCATGGAAAAAAGAAGGGTTGAATTTTTTTCAGCGCCCAGGGAGGTGTTAAATGTTGTATCCCTCAGATGAAGACCCAGCCTGAGTGGAGTTAGCTTCTCTGGAGCTAGTGGTAATGGAAGGGACCCAACTGACCCTCCTCTTTGCCAGCTGACAGCAAATTGTGGTAGTCAGTGGAGTCCATTTTGAAGCTCCCCCTCCAAGGCACTATATCCCCTTACCTATCTCTTCATTCATCTTCCTTGCTTCCTCCCTGCCCATCTGAATGTCCAGACTCCCCACTCTGTGCTCTGGGTAAGAAGTCTTGCCCCCTACCCGCTGCATGTGTTGTGTCACAACAGCTACACAAAGGATGGGTTTTATTCCTGGACATGTTGGATGGAAGGGCAGTTGGTCGCCCAGTAACTGATGTCTTCCTATGACCGGTAGCAGAGAGAAAGACCAAGAATCGGGTGTTTTTCTGAGTCATTGGATCGCCTCTCCTGGTTATGTATGTGTAACCTGTGCCTGCAAGTTCTAAAACTCCATAGGGAATTTGAACGTCCAATTCCCATCACTTTCCATAGGAGTTGGGCGTCCAAATCTGTTAGGCAAATTTAAACTCCCAGTTTGTGAATTCAAGTTGTAAGAAGTGCCCTTCCCTTAGTGGTTTTGCTGTGTCTGCCCCATGCTCTTATGTTCTCATGTTCTTATGCATAGACCTAGCTGAACCAGGGGATGAAGTGGAAATGAGGGGGAACGTAAGCTCAGTCTTTAAAGCAGCCCAAGACGAGCCTTTAGATCCTGGACAATGCACGGGACTGGTGCACAAGGTGGGTTATGTCAGGAAGCATCGAGGACGATTGATAAAGTTGGTGAGCTCACCCACAGCCTGTGCGACTGAGCTTGGCAGTCAAGTGGGCGGCATAGGGCCAGACGGGGAGCTAAAGTGGGAGTTCTACATTTGCATTTAGGCAATGAAATAACAGGCCTGATTTTCCAAAGGGCTGCGCCCTCCATAGCTTCCATTCCTCTGGAGGCGCTGCAGAGGAGGGTTGGCTCTCGTGGGTCTCAGAGGCAGAGTACAGTTGGCGGGTGTGTGCTCCTTGATCTCTCCTGTCCCCCAAACAGACCAGCTGGAGCAATTCTCTGCAAGGAAAGCTTTGCAAAGCTTCTCTCCCCCTCCCAGGTAGGGGCTGGCTGGGCCTGGCGTGGCAGCTCCCATCTGGAGATTAGCAGATCAGGAGCTTTGCTATAGTTCCAGTAGAGTCATTTAAGGTGGGATTCCCAAAGGTACTTGGTGCCCAACTCCTCTTGTAATCAAGGCGCTTACGGACCTTTGTGGAGCCCAGTCTCGTTGTTTGTGTTCTCTGGTACAGGGCTAAAACAGGTCTCAGACTCTCAGCCTGATTCATTACTGCAGTGCTCTGGGCAGGGTAGCCACTGAAATCCACGGGCATACAAGGGCAGACTCAATTGTGAACCCCGCCCTTGTCATTAGAAAAGCATGCTGCTGCATCCAGTATCCAGTATTGCAGCTCAGTCTGAATGTCCAAATCTCTCTGCCTTCTTGCTTTACTCTTCAGACTGTTCCTCCCTTTCCCCCCGCGCTATGCAGACCTCGAAGGGAATGTTGGAAATGTCCATAACTGTACAAAACGTTCTGGTTGGTTCTTTCAAAAGTTTATAAATGAGCATCGACTCAATGCAGCTTTGAAACTTCACTCTGCAAAAGAAAAATGCTGCTTTTAGCCATCTTAACATAAGTGAAACAAGCACAGAAAAAATGTCCTTACTTTCTCAAATCTTTTCTTTTTAAACTTTCCCCTTATGTTTAATAGATGGCGTTTATCACACTACTGTACTATATTGGCTTCTCCCCCAACCCCGCCACAGCCTGATTGCATCCTTCTGGTTCCAAAAGAGGTGTGTGGTTGACTAGTCAGTCTGGGATTCTGGTGTTCCTAATTTGTAGGTTCCGCTGTATTTTTCTCTTTCTTTGCCATGATAGAGCAGACGATTTGTTGTGTATATAGGCACTCCCCCCTTGTTGATTCTATTAACTTTAGACATTTCTCACTAATTAGAGGTTCCATTTAACATTCCAGCTAGTATCATGCATATAATTCATTCTGGGCATTCCATGAATGCTTAATTTTTGCCCTCTCAGAGCCTCAAAGCTATAGCTAAACCAGCCATGGGCTAACCGGTTTGGACGGTATATATCTTTTTTTAATGCAAATATATTTCATTTGCCCTAAGGAAGCCCAATTCTGGTATGTAGGTCAGTTGCAAAATCAAATGTTATTTGTAGTTTAGAACAAGTGAATTAGACATGGGTCAAATAACCAGAATACCAAATAACAGACCAGGACATTTATCCGGCACCATGGTCCTGACCATGGTATTTGAATGCCCCTCTCTCCTTTAAGCCAGGCAAGGCCTATGGACTCTGTCAGGTGGGGAGGAAATGGTTGAAACGGTGTTGGAATGGAAAAACAGTTTTTCAACAAAATGGCTATTTTTGCAAAAATGTCTGGTTTCCACAGGCTTCTTTCTGGTCAACAATATCCAACGAATGAAATATTGTTCTAAAACGAGCTTTGGTTAGACCAGTCTCCTCCCTGGGCTGGGCTCACAGGTGGATTTAATCTCTCGTGAGGCAGCAAATGACAGACAAGATACACTGCTCCCACCCACCAAGAGGAGAGAATATAGTGCCTCATGGAAGATGTAATCCATAAAGGGTCCCTAGCTTACTGTAGAGAAGATGAGCCTGAGTCTCTGTGGGGGAGGATGGGAGAATGTCACAGTTCATAATACAGACATACCTCAATTATTAAAGGGGTGGCATTCATTGTCTTCCTGGTTGCAGGAACGCACTTGGTGCACACCACCTTGTACAAGGAGATGATTCTGAGGTGACTTCGTAGAAAACAGAGAAGGCTTTTACATTGCAGAGTGCCTTCAACTGCCAATGAAAACAGCAGGGAACACTTTGCTGGAATGTTCTGCACCTGGAGGATCAAGGCCTCTGTGAGTGGAGGAGAAATATTGCGAAAAGGCTGAACGCTCCAACCAGGGGCTTGATGCCTTTCTTGTTTGTGATATGGTAGCAGCAAAACAGAAAAAGATGCACATTCCAGAGTTAAACAAATGCAGAATTACAAAGCTGTAATTCCTTCCCCCCCCAAACACACCACATTTCCTTGGTTTTAAATCAAGATCATCTAAAATGACAACATCGGCATGGATTTATTGCAAAGCCATAAATCAGCCTATAGTTGGGGATAGGTTTAACAAGACAAGTGAATGTATTGGGTTGGGTCTGAGTTCCATGCTGGTAAGTAAACCTGAAACTAGGTAATTTCCCCCTGTTTCTGAGTTTCCACGTGGACGTTTTGCACAGCTCTGTGGATAGTGTTTAGCACAGGGCAAGCTTCCTGTTATCTGCAGGCTTCTCAGCTGCAGTCTGAACAGCCCTGCGGTCAGATGGCTTCCCCGGAAGTGGAGCCCTTGCGGTTGTGTTTTTGAGAACGACATTGCTTCAAGGTCAGGGAGTAGCTTTTGGATTTTGGCCCATCTCTAATCAGTGCTAAAAAGTGGCACTTCTGCAGCCCTTTGAATTCCCGTTCACTTGGAGCCCGGTATTTATTGTAACAAACCCCGAAGGGTCTCCTAGGCAACGCTAGCAAACAAAAGAGGGGAAAGTAAGGAATCAATACAGGGCAATATGGAATTCAGGCAACAGAAAGGGGCTGCTGTGCCACAAATGGAGATATGGCACATCTGCAAAAGAGATTACTCTCGCTTACAGTCCTTGAAGAATAATCCCCACTTTATCAATGCACTAAATGGGATTTTAGCACCATTCCCATTCAAATCAGGAGGGATCACATGCCTAGCTCTACGGCGCAAGGTTTTGTATTAAATGTCAATTCTCAATAAAGTAATGAGATTCTTTTATTCTCCCGTAAGAATGTTAGGCCTTTAGGGCTGCCGCTGTCATTTTACCACGTTTGCCCAACGTCTCGCACAACGGGGTCCTGATCCTCTTCATTACTGCTGTAATTATCCTCATAATTATTGCAAGTGAGGGTGCCGGGATGGTAGCATAACTAACTTGTGCTGACTGTGGGCCTATTCGTCAATGTCAGGGGCACCGTGACGATTCATGGGGTGCCCTCTTGTGGCTGGGTGCTGTAATACCAGAGTTCCTATCCCACTTCCTCCCTCCAACCCCTAAGGATTCCCTTGCCTCAGTAATGCCTCTCCTCGGGGCCAGTTTGTTAGAAAACCCTAGTGCAAATAATCCATATCCAAGCCCCTTCCCTGCTCTCCTGCCTTCGTTTCCAGTTGTCTTCAGCTTTCCCACAACAACCTCCTCCTGTTTCCTTCAGGGACCTCTTCTTCTTTGTCGTCTTGGGTTTTTTGGCATAGCAGACGCACTTCCTGAGTTTATGACTGCTGTGCACTGTAATTCATATCTCATTCAATACTTAGGGTCTTGCTCTGTTCCCAGTATTCTTAAACAATTGCAAAAGAGTTGTGGGTTGTTTTTTTTACTGGGCTCCATTTTCCTTGTATGCCTCTTCCTCTTGGCTTCTCCCTAATCCTTTATATCCCCCTGGTGCTGCTGTAGCCTTTTAATTGGCCAAAGTAGGACCACCAGTACTAGCACGGTAGCATTAGCATTGCACTGCATGGAGGAATTCAGTTAGGCCAAATTTCATTATGCAAGTTGTAACCAGTCAGTAGAAATAAGGGGCAGGGGATTTTAAGTCTTTTTAGACAACAGAAAACACCGTAAATCTTAACGCATGCTAGAGCTCAGCTTTAGTGTTGACTTAGAAGGAAAGTTGCCCATTGCTTCGGCAACACCTTCTCCTCTAACATGTGCCTGCTCCTTCCAGCTCTCCCTGCTAGGTTGACCAATGCCGGACACCACTTAGCTTACAGGAACTGATAAGATGGCATCCCAAGATGATGTGGCTGCCAAGGCTGGAACATGCCTGAACAGTTAAGCCTTGTTTTCCTGTGCTGGCCCCCAAGGTGAATTGCCTGACTAAGATAACAGCTCAGCTGCAACAAGACCTTGAGCTTTGTTGAAACTTTTGCTGAGTTTGTTAAAATTGTAACCCCCTCCTGAGTCTCACAGGTTTACCAGAAGCTGTTTTGTTGACTCTTGCTGTCTTTGCTCTGTCTCTCCTTATCTGCAGAACCAGTCCACCCCAGCCTTTTCTCCCCCCTTACCCTGGCTCCAGATTTTTGTGCAAAGAACCGATAAACTAGTGGTAGCTGGTATAATGATATGCATGATGTATGTAACTGATACATAAGACTTGTACTGCTGCTAAATCTTTGGAAGCTGCTGTTGAGCCCTCCCCAATGCATTACTAATAAAACTGCTTAGTAGTATCTGTGTGGCTGAATTCTTGGAAAACGAATTCCCTTGCTTAACAGTATCTTTCCGCTGCCGCTTACGCAGGCTCCAGAAACTGCTGTTCCACCCGATGCAATGTTCTGGTGCAAGTATTCCAGCCTATCCATGCCCGTTTTCATTTCTTCTCTTTAATCGGTCTCCCCATTCAATAGCTTTTCGGTCCCCCCAGGATTTCTGTTCACATTCTCGGTATGGAGGCAACTCCTGCTCCTTTCCTTTGGACAATTTCCCAAAGGTCTGACTTGGTAAGTCAGTATGGACAAACTAATGAATCTAAGAGGACACAGTAGCAGGAAATCTATCTCCCGGCACAGGGAGATGGGATGCTGTGAGTCACATTCTCACATTCTTTACCCCCGGACGGCATGTGTCTTTGATCTCCACTCATGTGGATGGATTTAAACATAATACAGCAGACTCAGGACTTGACGGCCTCTCTCAATGTGCATTCATGCCTGCCCTTTCAGCTGAATCCTGCACTGCCTTACTGTGTGAGAACATGAGTGGAAATACGCTAGCTCACTTAAACTGGAGGACCGGCTTCCTCTTCCGAAACAATGCAGGTCCCGGGCCCTACACACAGCACTAGCAGGTGGCAGTGAAAGGTGGGGAAATGAGATGTACCAGGAAGTTTATTTTCTAAATACAAAACATAACAAGAGATAGTAAATGCTAATGTAGGCACTGGACTCACTGGTGTAGTGCCCGTAAAAAATAACAATGAAGTACTGTGCGTACCAAAGAAATGGTAAACCAAGCAAAAGGGGTAGGAAAAAGATACATCTGTATAATCTCAGAATTGAGACAGCATATGCAAGAAATATGCCTTCAAGGCCATAAAAGGTGTTCCCTCTAGCTTATGAGCTGGCAAGCTTTTGTAGAAGAGAGGGGCGTTATTCCAAGCAGCCCATGAGGAGTATGTTTTAAGGGGATGTATTTCCGTGATATACACTATTAGCAATAAAGGAGCTGCCAGGGGGGGGGGCCGGGGGATTCTTAGATCTGTTTAAGACATTGCCTAGCGAGAGGAAGGTCTGTCCTGGGATACAACACAGACAGGAGAATTGCTGAGGGCTGGAACACTCCCATTCGCATTCTCCCAGGACAGGCACCAGGAAATAACCGAAGAGCTCTCCACTCTGAACGAATGCGGGGTGGTTTCTGAGAATGTTTCAGTATGCAACTGACTCTCTCAAATGCTGGCTTTTAATAAGATTGGCAGGAAACTTTCCACAGAAGCTTGTAGACTTCCAAAGTCAGAGCTGGGCTGAAATGTCTGGCATCTGCTTTGCCAAACTCTTGTGAGGAGGAAACAGTTCTGTGAATTTCTCGCCATGTTTTTGGGGTGTGAAATTAGGACACATGTGTTGCTTCCTCCCATTGCAAACAAATGGAGTAAGGACCTGATTGCGATTTCAGATACGCCTGTTGTTAAGCAGCATAATTCCACTGACTGGATATTCACTGATGAAAATGAGAGAAAATCTAACAATTCCCCCCTTTTTTTTGGCAAATGTTACTTTGGGGATGATTCTATTCCCTTTGGTGCGTTAATTATTGCCATTATTTTATTATTTGGCAGAAGTTAAATATTCCTGTCTGGAAAAAGAAAGGCTATGAATGGTCTGTCAAAGTAAGAAATTGCAATGGAGATGAACAGATGAAACCCGCAGAAAAACAGAAACCGAACGACAGGCTGGAAACAAAGGCAAGCAATATCTCTGGCAAATAGCACAGCACATCTATCAATCAAAGTACGGCTGCAGTACGGAGCTAAGCCGAGGGGCTGCAGTGCAAGCAGACGCAAGGCAACACAGGGAAGTGATAACACTGTCTGTAAACAGGGCCAAGTTGTTCTTGAAGTCATAAAAATACCGTAAGGAACTTTGTGAACAGTCCTCGGGAAAGGAAGGCGGCAAGGTCACCGTAGTGTCTTTCACCTGTTGCCTTGAGAACACACCAGGCCTCAGCCTCTGGACTGTGTGCAGCATCTCGGCTTTGATTCATCCCCCACTGATGTTTCCTCCAGCTGGTCTATGCTTTGGATACCTGCCCTCCTCTGTCAGCCCCTGCCCATGCTCTGCCTCTTCAGTACTTCAAGGGCGTGGCCTGTTACTACAATTCTGTTCTTTTTCATTGCAAAAGGATACTTATCCGCCCTCGAATCTGAGTGGGATGTAATTCTACGTCGTAACAGAGGTTCTGATTCTACCCTGTGCTGGGACAACTGTGTGTCCCAGAAGTTAAACAGATCCTCGAGACTTTCCTATGTGGCCAGCTGGCCTATACGTTTCTGTGGGCAGCTGGGTTCCCTGGTAGTTGGCTAATTCCTGGCTACTGGAATGTCCCCTTGTGACCCTGGGCAGCTGGCATAACTTAGAGCACCCTTAAGGACTGACAGCAGGATGGAGGGGCACAAAGGTGGTTTGAAGCCATTGAGCTGAGCCACAAAAGGATCTTTCCTGTTCTCCCCTTTCCTCTCCACTGTCACTAACTTCTGGTCTCCCCATTTACTCCACATCCTCAGAAATGAAAAGTAACAGAGGGAGCCGTGTTAGTCTGATGGTGGTAAAACACAAAAAGCAGTCCTGTAGCACGTTAAAGACTAACAAGATGGTTTATTAGGTGATGAGCTTTCGTGGGGCAGATCCACTTCCTCAGATCCTATTCTGCTAGGGAATTGGCATGACAATTATATAACAAAAGGGATACAATGAAGGAGTAAACAAATCATACAGTAACGAATCCACTACAGAAGGTGGGGGTGAGGGGACAAGGAATAGACAGGGAAGGAGGAAATTGCTTATTGTCAGAGTCAATTAAGTGGCTAATCTGGAGTTACTATGAATATCAAGAGGTGGGGAGGCTGTCTTTGTAATGTGTAAGATAATTATCATCTAAATTAAGGCCCATTCGCAGAATGTGGAATTTTAGTATAAATAAAAGCTCTGAAGTCTCCTTCTGTAATCTGGCATTATAGTCTCTTTGAAGTAAGACGCATGTTGTCAGGTCTTTAAGGGAATGGCCAGTTTGATTAAAATGTTGGCTAACAGGTTTTTCTGTATGGAGATGTCTGATCTGTGAGAATTGATTCTCTGGCGAAGTGACCGACCAGTTTGTCCAATATACATCACAGAGGGACATTGCTAGCACATGATGGCATATATCACATTGCTGGATGTACAGGAATATGAGCCTGTGATCATATAACTGACATGGTTAGGTCCAGTGATGGTGTCTCCAGAGTAAATATGTGGACAAAGTTGGCAACGGGGTTTGTTGCAAGGGAAAGTTCCAGGGTTAGTTTTAACGTGGTATGCCCTGGGGTTATTAGTGAGAATCTTCCTGAGGTTAGGTGGTTGTCTATAGGAGAGTATAGGTCTGTCACCCAGAGCCTCTCAGAGTGTAGTATCCTGTTCCAGTATAGGCTATAGGTTATTGATAATGCGCTGGAAGAGTTTGAGTTGGGGGCTATAGGTGATGACAAGCGGTGTTCTATTGTTGGTTTTCTTGGGCCTGTCTTGAAGAAGCTGGTGTCTGAGTATTCGTCTGGCCCTTTCAATCTGTTTTGTCACTTCCCCCGGTGGGTAATTGAGTTTTATGAATGCTTGGTAGAGATCCTGAAGTTTCTGGTCTCTGTCAGTGGGATTGGAGCAGATGCGGTTGTATCTAAGGGCTTGACTATAGACGATGGATCTATTAAAAAATTCTGGCCCTTGGGAGAGAGCCTCCTTGGAAGTCCCCTGACTGCTGTATCCACAATGCGACTGAGGTGCTGAAAGTGGCCGGCAGCTGCCTTTGTCCGATGCGGAGGCACCACCAAGAGCCTGAAAACCCCTGTTTGGTTGCCGCCTAGCCCGGGACCTACGTTTGCTCTAGCGGCGTCCCCGCGATGCCTGTGGTCCTGCCAGCGGGCGGGCACAAAAGCACTGAGTGCAGACACCTCGGAGCTGCTCAGAGCTGTAGCTGGTCCGTGTGCTGCAGGGCTACGGGTTCCCAAGGGGGGTAGGGATGCCCAGGCCACACCCAACATGCCCCTGGAACGGGCACCCATGCCGCCTGTCCTCCCTATGCTGGGGCTGGTGGGGCCATGCACTGGGACGGCTGCTCAGCAGAGGGGACATGACGAGCAGGGTCGAGTCAGGTCTGGCCAAGCAGAGTGGCTGGATATGTCTCCCCCTGGCCTGGGGCTCAGCCTGGCATCTACCTCGGGGCTGAGGGTTGCACTGAGCTGCAAGGTGCTAGGAGCTGGCCGTTGCAGAGCCTATGTCCCTTTGTGGCTCTAGTGCTTCTCCTACTTCTGAAAATGAGACTTAGGCTCCTAAGTCACTTGGACCTTAGTATCTTGCTGCGCAGGGGAGAATTAGCCTCTCTTTACGCCTGTATAATGCCATAAGGCTGTGCCCCCCAGAGACTTAGGAGTGGGAGGTGACAGTTTTTTCCAAGACTTGCACACAGGACATTTTCCAGAGGCTAGTCGGGGAGGTTAAAAAACAAAACAAACAAACCCCGAGCCAGCTCCCCAGCACATAGAAATGAGTGGAGCCACACTGCAGTCAGTGGCGCTCTGCTGACTAACGTCAGCTCAGGGTGTCTCCATGGCTTTCCGTTAAGGAAGAAGTGCCAGAGATGCAGACACAGCCTCTCTCACCTGCCAGAGCCGTTGGGGAGCTCAGCGGTAAAAGTCAGTGACAAAGGGAGCTGAGTAAAATGAAGACAATGGAGAGCAATGACAGACCATCTACAGTGGAGACACCACTGAACTAATGGGCAGCAATGCGTTTAATGCAGACAGACACTGCAACGGGCAGAGAATTCAGCCAGACGTGGACGAGAGGAGCAAGAGAGTGAAACTCCAGTTGGCAGGTCATGTGACCTGAAGGACAAATAGATTTCGACACTGCAACTGGGTGTCAGTGATCGGAAACATCAGACGATGTCACCAGCCACTTCAGGACTGGAGCCGGGGGGAGCAGGACTGGAATCACGAGCAGGTGTAGAGTGATGTTGGGGGGAGGGCAGGGAGGATACAGCGTTGTCATGGTGGCACTGCTGGATCGTACTGACAGGGCTGCTGATAGGGGGAGCCCCAGGGACACCTCTGGGGCCCCATAGCCATCGCCCCCCTTGCGAAGGACACGGAACGTGGTGCAGGGCACACCAGTAAGTCCCCGCTTCCATTTTCACAACTGGCCACGGGTACGGGGTTGGGGGCAGAATGTTCTGAAATGAGCTGCTGCGGGAATGGTGTATCTGCGCAGCATCGGCGTTACTCCCTGGGCTCAAGCAACGATCTACCACGGTGGCCCTGCCAGCGGCAGAAAGTGGCTTGCGCTTGGCTTTGTGCTGGAGTAGGTGGGTAGGGATGGACCAAGGGCCCTGGCATGGCATCTTGTGGATCTTCTTGTGAGGGGGTGTGCACTGCTGAAACAAGAGTCCAGGAGTTGTTCCTGACCCAGACGGTGCCACCCAGCTGCCCCTGCTGGGCAGGCCCACTGGGGAGGCACAACTCAAAAGGCAGATAGAGCGGGAGAGCAATGGAGTGGTGCAGCTTCCTGCAGAAGACCAACCAAGGCTCCACATGGCCCAGGCCCAAGGGGACCCGGCTGCCATCTGTCTGTGGTGCCACTGGAGACACAGTCAGCATGTTGCAGGTGGATTCCCCACTAACCCGGCAGCAGACCTCTCCTTCCTGGTAGGGCCCTGGGCTGGGACGCGGTGGAGTTGGGGCACCTGCGTTCCCCTTCTCCTGCCACCCCACCCCGTTTGTGGCGGTATTCCCCCTCCTTAGACCAAGACGCCTGCACTTGTCTGTCGCCCACCAGAGCCAGGAAGACGGATGGGGAGTGGTGCTCATCCCTGCTTGCACCCCCTAGATTATGCTTGGGGCTCATCCCGGCCAGATCCCCATAGACAGTATTGGATGCTACAGCTCTGCCTGACTGCAGGCCAGAGCCCTGATGGTTGATGAGACTGCCCTGCTTAAAGGCTGGGGCCCATCACTACTGCTAATCTCTCCCTTTTGGAGACTACGCCAACAGGCCAAACTGTGAGGAGGCTGGGCCCCCCTCAGAGCGGCTGCAGAGGGACGGCCACACCCACTTAGAAGCAGCAAAGCTAACTTGGGAGATGGCAGTCCCACATCAGGCATACGAGGAACATCTGCTCCAGCCGATGGTGACACTGCTAGAGCACCAGGGCCATACAATGCCCCTCTGCTGCCCTGCCCATATGGCTCATGAAAATGGGCTCCAGAGATGACACCAAGGTGTTCTGGGTCTGGACTTTCTGGGGCGGGCCGTAGGCCGGATCAAAGGGCTTGACAGGCCAGATCCAGCCTGCTGGCTGTGTCTTGTCCAGCCCCTGACATTGGGTAACCTTATTGCCCCTTACCTGACCAGCCCTACACAATCTGTGAATTGAAGCTTGGAACATCCCTCCCCCCGGAAGTGCTAGACTATGCCAAAATAAAAGTTGCCATGTTAGATTCCATAAGAACATCAGAATGGCCAGACTGGGTCAGACTGAAGGTCCATCTAGCCCAGTATCCTGTCTGCCGACAGTGGCCAATGCCAGGTGCCCCAGAGGGAGTGAACAGAACAGGGAATCATCAAACGATCCCTCCACTGTCACTCACTCCCAGTTTCTAACAATCAGAGGCTAGGGACACCATTCCTACCCAACTTGGCTAACAGCCATTCATGGACCTAATCTCCATGAATTTATCTAACTCTTTTTTTCAACTCTGTAATAGTCTTGAACTTCACAAAATCCTCTGGCAAGGAGTTCCACAGGTTGACTGTGTGCTTCATGAAGAAGCTAAGTATCAGCTCTGAGACGTTCTGAAGGAGGCTTTGCCAGGAGAGATACCTGCCAGGAGCCTGGCTCTGGGTGGTGGTCCAATGTCTGTGGGACCAGTGTTGGTGCCGGTTAGACCTGGAGAAGGAGACCAGAATGCAAGTGGTAGAAGTAATTATATTAGAACAATTCACTCAGATTCTCCAAGTAAGGGAGGAAATGGCTGAAGGGCCACTGGCCATTGATCCTCATGGAGAACTATGTGTCCACCAAGGATTTATCCTCCCCTGTGCTGAAGTCAGACACCCCTGAGGACAAGGATATGCCCACCTGGAAAGCCCACTGCCAAGGAGCCAGACTACTGGGACCTTGAAAGGCCAGTGCTTTGGGTGTGGACAAAGGGGATACTTCACACGAGACCACCCCTTCACGTGCTGGAGTTATGGAAACAAGGTCTGGCCAGGTTGCTGCTGCCAGTGAATGATAATGGGCAGTGGATTGTCCGGGAGCATCTGGTAGGGTGCGCTGAGAGAGTGGTGCTCCTTTCTGCATCCAGTGTATGCATGGTAATGCCCGGCCCTACCCGGTAACCAAAGTAGGACTGGCAATAAAAGGCCCACAGAGAAACAGCTGCCTTCACAACCACCCTGCCCTACCCTGTTGTACAGGGGCGAAACCAGAAGTGGTTTAGGGAACTCTCGCTGTAGAGGAGCAGAAATCACTCCACAAAAACTGCTGCAACTGCTGCCGCTGAATCTTGCCACTGGACAAATTGGCCATTGATTCTTGCCACTGGGCAACACAGCCTGGAGTATTGTCACTAGCTGGTACTGCTGGCCTTGGACTCAAATCCGCCTCTAGGTATCAGGAAGCAGGCCAGAGAGATACATGGCTGCAGAGTTTAGGAGCTGTCTGAATCAGATGCTGAATCCAGCGTCATCCCTGCTGTTAATGTAGTTGCAATCTCAGAGCACTTCTCTGACACTTCTGTCTTCCTCATTCCACCTCCATGCACCAGTGCGAGACTGACACAAACATTTTGATTCCTGGAAGGGAGACGAAAGAACATTTCCTCTGCATAATGTGTTAACATATGCATACAAAACTAAACTAAAATAAACTCTATACTAGGGAGCTGAATGACAGAGGAACATAAATCTGCCGAGTGAAATCACTTCATGAATACCAAGAATTGTTTTTCATCTTATTTAAAATGCATAAGGCTGTAAGGTTTGAACCCTTCTCATGAAAGACCATAATTATTTTGGAGTCAAACAATGAATGGTAGGCAGCCACTGGGCCATTATGAAGAACTGAATGTTGTTTGCTTCATGTGAGTGAGAGTTCATCTATACCCTGTTTGTTTTGGATAATCAGAGTGGTTTCTCATTAAGAAGTAGCACAACACAATTTACCAGAAGGACTGATTTAATTTAAAAAAAGTGTAGATAAAACTGAATATAATTTCACACAGGAGTTTCCCCATCACTCGAACTCTGCACTTTTTAAAAATGTACAAGCAATTTCAATGCCTCCATTCCTTACACGCGAGACCGTGATATAAGTAGTTGTACAACAGTGAGATGCACTTGAGAGATCCATTTTGGTGTAAACAGTAATCTATGCCTACACGTTGTCCTCTTACCTGGAAATTGACATTACGTTACATAGGCGGTGGGGGGCGTGGCGTGGTTATCAGTAAAGAATTTTCCTTTTTATACTCATGAACTGCTTTTTTTGCTTCTACCCTCTGATTGCTTGCTTCCAGGAATGAGTGCATAGTGAGCACTCTGTTAATTATCTTCATTCACTGCTGTGAATGGTGCCAGTTGTGGGTATTTCTGATGCTTTAAACTGTTATCAACCCTGAAGGAGAAAACAGCAGGGAAAAAAAGAAAACTTTGGTGAAAAGCCTCTGACAAAATGAAGAGCAGATTTAATTAATTATTTTGTGATTACCCTCTTTGAGAATAATATGCAAGGTCAGCAGCTATATGTCCCTGAGAATCAAAAAAGGCACTGCGGCTCTGGAAGAAATTGAATATTCTTCAGATGAGACAAAGCGGTTGGAGTCGTGCTTTACATTGAAATTACAACTCAGTCTCAACTCGGGAGCTGTGACTTGTTCCTCATAATCTGCCCATATGCAAACGTTTCCTTTCTTTAAAGTGGTAGGAAAGGAGAGGTGTGTTTTGCAGATTGAACCATTTCCTTTGATTAGCAGGAGTGAAAAAAATATATTATGCTGGTACCTACTCCACGGCTTCCATTAGGATGGGGACCCTGATGTTCTGGGTGCTGTACAAACACAGGAAAGAGAAAATCCTTACCCTGAAGGGTTTATAATGAAAACAACACTTTAAAGAGATAACCCTAGTCGATTTAAGATCCCTAGGACTTTCCAGATCAGCCTTCAAGGAGCAGGACTCTGTGGATGTTTGGCTTTTTAAGCTAAGGCTAAATGCCCACTACAAGTTTTGTTGGCATAACTATTTTGTTCAGAGGTGTGAAAAAGCTACATTCCTTAGCCAACTCCGCCTTGCCAGCAAGCCCTCCCTCCCTCGTGTAGACATTACTGTACTGTCAGAAGAACACTTTTGTAACTAATGTTCATTGGGGACACAGGTTTACCTTGAGGCCATGTCTTCACTCTGGGGAAGATCGATGCTACCACAATCAATCTTCTGGAGTTTGATTTAGCGGGTCTAGTAAAGACCCGCTAAATCAAACTCAGAGGGCGTCTCCATTGGCAGCTGGTATTACTGCCCCACAAGGAGTAAGGAAAACCGATTGGAGCATTTGCTCCCGTCGGCCTCCCACTGTGGAGACGGAAGGGAAACTCTAATTAAGGTGCATCGATTCCAGCTATGTAACCAACGTAGCTGTAGTTGAGTATCTTAATTCGACCTTCCCCTTTAGCATAGACCTGGCCTCAGCTTCTGTAATACCAGTTTTGTCAGCATACCCAGGGTCAACTTTGTGGGGCTCTGCTGGTATAGCTATGCTGACATATCTAGACTGACAGAGCGTTTGTAGTATAAGGGGGGTGTGCTGGGGTTTCTGCACTGCTAGTTGCGTCTCCTCCTGCCTGGCCTGGCTCTGCCAGGTGCTGCATCCTCCTCAGTGGTCTCTCTAGCTGTCATCTTCTCCCAGTCCGCAGCCTCTCTAGCTCTTGGAGAAGCAGCTTCCGGTCCGTGGCTTGGCCTTCTGGCTAGGTCCTTAAGTTCCTTCCCTGCTGAGGAAATCGCAGTCCGTCTGGACCAGATGTCTGGGAGACACCTCCAGTGTACTGAGTCATTAGCCAGTGGTTGGTAGGAGAACCCAGGCCCACCCTCAACACCAGGTCACAGTCCAGAGTCACCTAACACACAGCCAATGCCTGTATTGCCATGTCCTTCGCTGCTCTTGCCCTGGGCTTCTTCCGACACCACTGGCTTTCCTCCCACTTGCAAGCCCTCTCTTCCCCCTTTCACAGAGTGACTGCCGAGTCCTTGCCCTTGCTACTCGCAGCTCCTGGTCTTTGCACGGGCACCTTCTACTGCTGCCCCGCTGAGAATGCTTCTAACGAGGAGCCTGCTTGTAGCCAACATCTCTCTACCCCTTGCTGCTTAATTGGTTACGTAGGCCTGCCCCTAATTCAGCCTCTCGCAGGCAGGGAGGGCAATGTGCCCCATCACAGAAGGCCTAAAACTAAAGCTATCTCAAAAACCCAGGGCAAAAACTAGTGCCTGAAAATCAGTGCAAACTACTGAAGGAACTTTTAAGTAACACATTGTGGGAATTAAACGCAACACACAATCCAGTAGGTTAAGGATCTATCCTGTCCATTGCTAGTAGCCAGCCAGCATTCATCTCGAAACATACAAGTAACAAAATAGCAACTCGGGATCTGGCTGTCAACGTCTTTCAACAAGAAGGGGAAAAAACCTTAGAATGCTAGTGCTTGGTTGCAGCAGGTAGGGCCAAGTACTGGGGAGACCCTTCTCCGTTTCAGTCTCACCCAACTCAGCCCCTGAACAAAAGCAGGCAAGCCTTCTTCACTGGCTTGCTGGTTCTTGATTGGTCATGTTCTCCTCACGGCCCTTCCAGGCCTCTGGAGACTCTTTGTTTTGTGCCCGATGGGAGTGGATTTTCCTGTGGCAAGAAGTGTCAAGGTGCTGATGCTTCCAGCAGGGGTCAGGAAAGGCCTGATACAACCCGTCACACTGCGTAAAGGTTGGGTGGGTAAAATGGCAAGGTTAACACATGAGGGAATACACGCCCTGCACCTGCACTCTCTGATTGGGAACAGAGGGGAGACGAGGGAAGACAATTACTGTCCTAGCAGAGGTGGAGAGAAGGTAGAAGACTCCAGCACAGGTGAATATGATCCACTCAAAAATATGATCAAGAAAGATGTGGAAAAATTGGAGAGGGTCCAGAGAAGAGCAATGAGAATGATTAAAGGTCTAGAGAACATGACCTATGAGGGAAGGCTGAAGGAATTGGGTTTGTTTAGTTTAGAAAAGAGAAGATTGAGGGGGGACATGATAGCAGTTTTCAGGTATCTAAAAGGGTGTCATGAGGAGGAGGAGAAAACTTGTTCATCTTGGCCTCTGAGGATAGAACAAGAAGCAATGGGCTTAAACTGCAGCAAGGGAGGTTTAGGTTGGACATTAGGAAAAGTTCCTAACTGTCAGGGTAGTCAGACACTGGAATAAATTGCCCAGGGAGGTTGTGGAATCCCCATCTCTGGAGATATTTAAGAGTAGGTTGGATAAATGTCTATCAGGGATGGTCTAGACAGTATTTGATCCTGCCATGGGGGCAGGGGACTGGACTCGATGACCTCTCGAGGTCCCTTCCAGTCCTAGTATTCTATGATTCTATGATTAGACTGTGCAGTAGGTGATGGGTTTGCACTGTACGTGTGGACTCAGGGTATCATTCTGCCTTTCGGTGTGAGGACTGTGCCGGTGTGGCATGATCTAGCCCTGTGCTAAGTGGCAGTATCTAGAAGGTAGGAACACAATGATGCAATCACAAGAAGCAGCTTTGCTTTCCTAGAACATAGAAATGGCTGCCTCTACTGAATTCTCCTCCTGTCTCACATTGACCACTGTCTCCTGGTAGCAAACTGGGAGAACAAGACTCTTTTGAGGGAGGAGATCTCCACTCTGCCATGTGGGAGAGAAGCCAGGCACAATAAGAGACAGAGACAGATCATAACTGGCCTCAACTTCCTGCCAACACAGAGAGAGTTTGTGGGTAAGTAATTAGTTCCCGAACCTAAGTCGCTGCCAGCTAAATAAATACAGAGGACATTTCCTATGGAAACAATGATACTTTGGGGTTGGGTATTTTCTAGATCTGTGGTCAGGAGTAATTGGCATTTATTAGACACCCCCCCCCCCACACACACACACACATTACAACATTAAAAATGCAGCAGTGAACTAATACAAAAAGCTTACCTTGGGAAGCTATCTTTCTGAAGCATCTGAAATCTAAATTAGCTCCACTCCACTGATTAAAAATATTGCTTACTGAGATTTGCCAAAAAAAATGTGTTCTGAAATTTAAATTAGGTTAAGTATTTTGTAGCAGACTGCCATAATAATTTTCCCGAAGCAATAAAATCAGTTATCAGAATTAATGATACATAAAATTCACTTTATGATTTTACTTACGTTACCTTGCTCCCCTCCTGCATCTGTTTTCAAATCAAGTCCCATGGCTTTATGATGTGCCTTTACACTATTTGGTGATCCTGCTGGAGGGTAAAAAGGGCCACCGGATTCACAAAAGTCCTTTTAAGATCACTGAGTTATACATTGGGGATGCAGTCACCGGGGAATGCAAAAAGTGATAGTGGCAACTTTACCGAATTTCTGTGCTCTTACAGCCACTCGACGGCCTTTGAGGTGGCAGCTGTCAAATACAATGAGTTCCTTTGATGCCATAAAGATAATGCCTGGTTTCCCCAGTGCTTTTAGCAGAATGAATGAAGCAGCTGCTACAGTGAGGAGATCAGTGAATTGGTATCCAGTAGAAAAACAACTATCTGGCTTGCAACTGGATTTTCTCTCTGGCAGGAAGTGGTGGCTGTTTCTCCAGAGGAGAAAGCCTCCTCTCCAGCCAGCCCATCCATGGAAACAATGGCTCCCTTTCTTACTTGTCATCCTACTCACTGGCTGCTGCTCCTGGCTTACAAGTAAAACCAAATGTTGAGACGTATTTCTTGAAATAATCTTGCATTTGCAAAATGTAACGTGCGGGCGAAGCGTGCCGTAAGGGTGGCCAGAGTCTGAAAGGCACTGATATAAATCTAGTTTCAAACCCGGGAGAGGAAGACAAACATGGCAACTCTTTGTGCTCACGGTGAGTAGCAATAGAGGCCCACCCCGGCGGAGCTCATGGACTTCATGGTCCATAGAGATAAGACTAGAATGATGCTGGTAGGATAGGGAAAGCCGTGGATATGCTGAGGAGTCCACCTGCTCCTTTAATTGATGGTGCTTCTCTCCAAAAGCCACCAGGCTACAAAGGTTTCCAGTAGCAGTTATCACACTGGTATCTCCGCATTTTAAGACAGAGAGTTGTTGACCAGAATATTAGGATTCTTCTCTTCCCTTTTCAGAAGTATCCTGGGGTGGGGGCTTTATTTGCCACCTGATCATGGAGACAACCTCTGTTTAGTGTCTCACCAGATTAACAAATGCAGTTTATGGACAGGGAACTTTTCATGCAAGAGTCTAAGAGCACCTTACCAACTTGACCGAAGAAGAGCTATGTTTTCAGAAGCGACTATCAATTTTGGGGGCTACATTTCTGTGTACCCAAGTTTAGTCACCTTAAAAGGGGGACCTGATTTTGGGAAAACAGAGGTGTCTCCTACAGGGCAAAATCATTGCTCAACTATGTTTTTTAGTGGCCATTAGAAGGGTGGAGAGTGAGTGAATGGCAGAGATGAGAACCGTCTCCCTGTTTCCCATGAATTTTGATTCCCTACCCTTTGACCACTAAATACATTGCCGCCCACGAGACCTGCAAAGGGCCAAAGGTATTTTTGTACTTGCATAATCTGTCAAGGGAAAATCTCGGCTGGAATGCTAGTGATTGAATTCAGCACCTTGCAGTACCCATGCAGTAAAGAAAGGCAGAGAGATCAGATTTAGACTGGCACTCAGGTGAATCCCAATGGAGATCAGTGAAAACTAGGAGATACGTTTTAATAAAATATACTATAAATGCTTGAGTACAACAGGTGTATCTTCTCTTACAAAATCTGAGGGCTACTCTTTCCCTCAGATTGTAGGTAATTAGAATCTTTGTGAATTAGGTCTGTGATGGTATGTCATTTTGTATATGTGATGATGATACGTTTTACATTATTATCAGCATGTTTCTTTCTTTTATGGCTGGTAGGGAGTTGACTCTAAATTAATTTTTCCCACTGGCTGGGCAGGTCACTTCACATATTTTTTTATATATATTCAACAAATAGACACAATAAAACCACTAAGATAAAATATATTGCTTTGCACCTCACAAAGAACTGCTGGGTTGTGACCCTTTAATCTCAGCTAGGAAGACAAATCTAATGATAGCTAGAGGTGGGAATCCTTTATCACCTGAATGACTTCCACCCACCGACGATCCATACGCAAAATTTGGGAGGAAACGGAAGATCTGACCTAATTTTTTTGGCAGGTTTGACAGGTTTTCTTTTAGGTTAAAAACAAGATGAGACGGATGTCATTCTGCGAGATGTGTTGCAGCACTGATGTTTCAGTGCAGCAAATTCCAAAAGATACTTTGGTGGGGGCAACTCTAGGGTGATTACAAAGCCAGCGCCTGAAAGAGGCAGGCTGCTTAATAAACCGTGCCATACATCTGTGGGGAGGGGGATTATATTTTTCTCCAGAATTGGTGAGGATCAGCTGTATTGCTAAGGATCTGTGCTTCTAGACCAGGCAAATTGAGATTTACACAGGACACTTACAGAGTCTCACAAAGGACTCGCTGAGTTTGGTGTGAGTTAGGGTACAGCACCTCAGAGCATACTCAACTTTCTGATGTAGTTCTGGTTCCAACCACAATAGTTTTGAGCCCTTCCAACCCTAATGCGCTGACATTTTTAACTAATGCAAAGCAGAAATATACCATATATTATACTGGGAAAACATGCATACCGCCTGTGTATTTGTATTCATTTCTCAAGCTCTCTTTCCTTTCACCCTGTGAAGGTTTAATGGTTTCACCATGAATACTTGTCCATTCGCATTCAGATTTAGTATGCAGATAAAGTATGACAGAATTTTTCTACAAAGAAGAGATTATATTTTAACGCTGTGACATTTCTATTCTTTTCTTCCTGGGATGTTGGTAGCTTTACTGAGATAGAATAGATAAATGTAATGAGAAAACTTTTGTTTCAGAGGGGAACTGTTGCCACCTCTTTAAAAAAGGAAGGGAAAATATTAAGATAATGAGGAAAATAACCAACAATACTTTGCACTTATAATGCAACTATCATCCAAGTATTTCAAAAGCACATTGGAAAAAACAACAAAGCTTCACAACAACTATGCACAAGGCAAGAATTCTTTGTGAAAGCGGGGAGCAGCAGTACCAAGATGTGGTGGCCTGCATTTTGGAAAGTTCATAGGGCTGCGAGTCCCCAGAAAGGCACTTACTCTGCAATTCCCACACAAGACTGGAAAGGGTTAAAGTGGCCAGGTGGGCCTATTAAGTCCACAGGCTGCACCTGGCAGGAAAGCCAAGGAGATGGAACTGATTGCGAGCTACCGCTGGGCAGGAACAGGTGGGGCCTGTAAAGCCAAGAAGATTTCTGGGCCAATAAGAGCTGTGCAGTTAGTGCTTGGGGCAGGGGCGCACAGGGCACAGACCCCGAGCTGCCCCTGTCCCTAGGACGCAGAGGGACATGCCAACCTTTTCCAAGAGCTGCATGGAGCCAGAGCAAATAGGGGGGAAAAGCTGAGTGACCTAGGTGGGGGCTGAGTCACGAAGGGGATACTGAAGTTGCAGGGCTGAGAGAGGAGCTGCACCCTGTGAGGGAGAGTGACAGCACGCACACCACAGAAGGGGGTGTTAATCCGAAGAGCCCATCCCCAAGGTCCCAAGAGGAGGCCCCAGACAAGCAGGGAGTGGCACGCCTGTGACTGGGTGCTCAGGCCTGTACAGGCTGAAGGATGGACATCTGCAAGCAGGCCGGATCGGGAGCGTCACCATGGCGATACACCAGGGATGTGACAATCACGCGGGCTGACTTAGACGGCATATGCTGTAGTTCAAGATCCGTGCAGCTCTACCAATACAGATTCATGGATGAGATCAAATTAATTTGCATCTTTGATAAGTCTTTGCATGTCACCATCAACACCAGTGAATGTCCGCACTGCCTGTCCTTAGCAGTGGGGGGAGGGGGGCGGCCTTGGTAAGGGAGTGGGTGCCGAAGAGTTTTTGCAGGGAGGCGGTGGGAGCTGGGTGGGGGTTGAAGCCCAGGGAGCTGGGTTTGTCGGGGTGTCTGGGTGGGTAGCTGGTGAGGGGGGTAGAAGCTGGGGACAGCTGGGTGTGTGGGGGAGTGTCTGCAGAGAGGCTCTGCCGCTGGTGTGACACCTGGAGGAGGTGAGAGTGGTGGCTTGGACCTGGCTGGCTGCCCTGGAGACAAACTAGGACCGAACTGGGTCCTCCGCCCCTTCTGAAATTGCAGCAATTGGCCTGCTCCTTCCCCACTCAGATCCAGCAGAGGAGCCGGGGAGGTGGAGCCTGCCTGGCCTCTGTCCGCTGTGATCTACAAGTGCAAGCCAGTCGTGTAGCCCTGCCGGGTACGGGAGAGTCAGTCTTGCTGCAGGGACGGTGAGGGCCAGCTGCCTGCACCATTGTGGCACAAGAGGCCTGACCACACAGCAGGCCCGGCGTGGGCCAGGAGGGGTAAGCTGGGCGCCACAGCGAGAGATGGTCTCCACTCATTCCCCTGCCACGATAGCCAAGTACAACTCCAAAGAGACAGCCATTGTGTGGATGGGAGAGAAAGGGGCAAAGACGAAACTGGTGGCTGCATGGAGTTCTCCTCTGGAGGGGTCTGGGTCTGAGGCCTTGACTGGCGTGTGTGGACACTCGTGCATAGTCTAGAGAGGAAGAATATGAAGTCCTGGCACCGCTCCAGCCTGCTGGTTTTGGGGCCAAGGCCAATGTGCATGTGGTAGCCATTCATTAGTGGAACTGCCATAGACATGGCCAAGCAGACTTGGCCACCCAGTCTCAGTGGTGCCCAAGTGTGCCTGCCAGATTGCTGCACTGGTACCTCTATGGACAGACCTTGCAGGTCAGCCGGCTGCCTAGCAACCGTGTAACAAGGGGGAAACGTGTCCATTGATCCACACATGGAAATGGGTGTTTTAATCCCGCAACACACTCTCAGCAGAGCTCAGCAGAGTGCCTGCTTTCACAAAGACAGGGACCTTGGGTTCTTCCGGGAAGGTCCCAACCTTTGCACTCAGGAAAAAACTCCTGCTGGAGAGGACAGTGATTGTTTGGCCCACATGAGGACTGAGCTAAATGGAACAGGCCTGAAACTTTTTTTCCCATTAAAAAGTTTTGACAAAATCTAGTTTTCATTTTTTGTTGTTGTTGGACACTTGAACATTTTCAACACGAACATTGCTTGTAGAAAACTTGCTGGCTGTCAAAAAGGCCATTTTCTGTTAGAAAAACATTTTAATGGAAAATTGCTGATCGCCTGTAATGCTAAATACTCTACCTCGCTCCATTATCTGTAGCAATCAAGTGAGTACAGGTGTTGGCCAGCCACTAGCATTTTTAACACTGTGTCTACTAGACACAGTGAACTCTAGCAAATAGTCAACAGTATTGCCCACACCAGTCATTCAAAAATCATAAATCAGGCCCCAAAATAACAAGATTTGCAAAACATCGCTTTGAGATGCTTTTTATTTGTTTCTTCGATTTGAAGCCTTTCATGCATATTTCCTTCACATTTGCATGGTTTTCCCCACAACCACAAAGGCTTAACACTTCTTTTTTTTTTTTTAAGTGAAAGCTGAGATTCTCCTCCAGCCTCCTGATTGCAGAAGCTGGACCTTTAGAAAAAAAAAACAAATTTCTCCCTCTTCTCACGACAGTCTTCATCCACTCCAAATATTTAGGTAGGAACATTCACTCGGTGCCAATGGTTCTTTGCGGAATACCACCGATCATTAAGAATTTTTTGTTTCACAGCGGTACTTAAAGAGATGGGTGTCCCATTGGGTTAAGCTCTGTCCAGACACATAGGGTTTGTCTGCACTGTGCATTAGTCCAGAAGAGTGTCAACAGTAATGCACGAGGGGTTTGCACACTACCTCACCTGTGTGGTCCCCACTGGCATTCACTAAAAGTTCCCCAGTGTACGCTAATGTAGACCCATTCCAAACAGTACTAGGTTCATCTTCACTGGGGAACGTTTAGTGCATTTGTGCAGGGGTCACATAGGCCAGGTAGCATGCACTAGAAGTTACACCTTTCTAATGCAGATTAACATGCTGCGTAAACAAGCCAGTAGCACAAAAAGAGCTCAGAATCTAAGTGGACAAGGCACAAGGTGATGGAAATAAAATACTGTTCTCCCCCTTTTACTGATGGAGAGCTTAGGGCCCAGAGAGATTAAGCGACATGCCCAAAGTTACACAGGAATTCTGTAAAAGATCCAGGCATCAAATCCAGATTTGCTGAAACTTTGTCTGGTCCGCAGTAGCATTCTTTGTCTTAGAGGGAATCAGTGAAGCAGTCAAAGGATTAAAACCCCAATGCCCCCCCCCCCATCTGATATGAGCATGCTCCATTGCCTTCATGAATATGCTTCACATTTAAAAGAGAATGGGGTTCTTCCCCTGCTGTATTCATGGGCTTACACGTTACACCTAAGAAAGCCCAGAGGTAATGGGCAGAGTCTGCTGAAATCCTGGAGAAGCTGCTCTCTGCATTTTGTGCACATCTGTGAAAATGTCCTGTTAATGAGTCTTGGCTAGAGGACTAAAAGTTGGGACACTTCCCAGACTGCCTGTAATGATGTGCCCTTATTATGATTCGATGTGGAATTATAATGTGCCTAATCACAGTTCAGTTGCTGAGACAGAAATGTATTTTCTTCTATTGTCTTTTTGAACATTTCGTGTTTCATAGGTTCACGACTAGTCTATAGCCACTTAGCAAGGGGTTCCATTAATGGGCCATTGAATACAGAGCTAATGGGGAACTGTAAAACCCTCTTTCTTATAAGGCATGCGAGAGGGTTCCATGCTGCAGTGCAGTACTTCAGTTCAACTGACGACATTAGCTGGGCCAAGAGTTCTCTGCGACTTCCCTGAAATCAAACACTTTTAGGGGCTTTAATCAATGTCAAAGAGCCTGGTGATTAATTTCTAATCCATCTCCCAAATGGCTTGTTGCTAGCAGCAAGGTGGAGTAATTAGTGTCACCCTCTGAACATCAGAGCGGCCAGACTGGATCAGACCGAAGGCCCATCTAGCCCAGTGTCCTGTCAGCCCACAGTGGCCAGTGCCAGGTGCCCCAGAGGGAAGGAACAGACCAGGGAATCCTGACATGATCCCTCCCCTGTCTCCCATTCCCAGTTTCTGGCAAACAGAGGCCAGGGACACCCTTCCTACCCATCCTGGCTAATAGCCATTGATGGACCTAACCTCCATGAACTTATCTAGCTCTTTTTGCACCCATGATAGCACACACTTAATGGAGTCTGGGTGCCAATACACAGTGGCAGTGCAAAAATACTGGGGATCTTTAGATTTTGTTTATGGAACTCATCCCAGAAGGGAAGGAATTAGAAATTTGGTGAGACACAGATAAAAAGCCTCGTTGCAGTGACTATACATCTCAAGGGCAGATGAGACAGCATGGAGTTTTTCAGCTCTAGCTCATGGATATCAATCCAACCAAAGTCAGTAGAAAAGCTGGTAGAAATTTTAAATTTCCATTCATTGGGCAATTTTGACATGTTTGAAATTTTCATCCTGAATTGGAAAGACAACAAGTATTTTAAAAAATTACCATGACACAGGCATTCAGGAAAAAAGTTGTGAAAAATGTATTCTGAAAAACATCCAAAAGCATCAAACTATTTTATTATAGCACAAAAAGGAGACATTTTGATATAGAAGTTAAGATGTTTCAATCTGATGTTAAGTAGCCACTCTCCTTAAAGATTTTAAAAAATAAAACAGTATTCTGACTATTCTGTTGTGTCACATTATGATATGTTGTCATATGCATTATTACAACTGACATGCCATGAAATAGTATAAAATAATAAATATAAAAAATTAAAAAATACATTTAGAAATGAAATGTTTGTTTTAAAATGAAATTTTGAATTTTTTTTCAAAATGAAATTTGCCAAAACAAACAAAGTATCATTTCAGGAGGATTTGTTTTCATGGGATACTTTGTCAAAATAGATATGATTTAGGAAAAACAATGTATTGTTGCCAAAACAACATCTTCCAACAAAGATTTGTTTGAATGAAAATTTCCTAACTAGACCTAGTTAATAATGATGAAAAAGTGGTATTGATTTCTGAATAGTGATGCATACAGTCTTCAAATAAATGAATAAACAGGCAAATGCCGGGTTCTGTTTTTAACTACAATTTTTGAAATTGTTAGCACTCATCTTTGTGATTGCTTTCCACAAATCTGGAGCTTACCAGCCAAAATGTTTGCTGAAAGAGGAGACTTCTAACCTAGTGTTGCACAAATTTAAATCAGGAGTAATCACACTGGAAACCCGATGCTTATCCCATCAGGAAACAAAAACAGACCATGTGTTGTGTGTGTCCACTGAAAATATCTCAGATTTTTTAATATTGAAAATTTACAATGCACTGCTGGTGAGCTATAATAAACCAAGAATTATTCATAGAAACCATTCCGTGAATAATGTTTAACATCAAATACAGCTGAGTGTCTTACCGGCAGATATGTGCACAGGGCAGGAAAAGAGGCTACAAATTGCAAGTTCATCTAAAAGATATGCTCTTATTCAAACAGGAATTGTTGAGGAGCAGGTCTCTGACCAGGTCACAGGGGTCTCTTCTGGCCCTGAATCTGTGCAATTGTAAAGTAACTCTTTGTGGAGATGATAAATCTGTTAGTCTATAAGGTGCCACAGGACTCCTCATCGCTTTTGTAGATTCAGACTAACACGGCTCCCCCTCTGATACTTGAACTTTGTGGAGAATTATTCACCCAGTAGCAATGCGTGGTTGATCTTAGTTCAGTTTCTATTAAACTCAGTTGAGATTTTTGAAAGGACCAAAGAGACGTAGGTGCCAAAATGCCATTGTCATTCAATGGGAGTTGGGTGCCTAACTCCCTTTGGCTGCTTTGGAAATCCCAGCCTGTCTACATCACAAAATATTGCCACCACCTGGCAGAGGGGCTGACTTATCGAGTTCCTGGGGGTGCTTGATGCCCGCTTCACCCCAAGCCCTGCCCTCACTTCATCCCTCCACTCCCACGCCTCCCTCTCCCCCTCCCAGGCCTCCTGTGTGTGGCTAAACAGCTGATCACGGTGCTGAGAGGGAGGAGGAAAAGCTGATCAGGAGGCTGCTGGTTAGATTAGATGATGACGGGCTCCCTACCGGCTGCAATATGTATTCTGGGTGCTCCAGCCCCAAAGCACCCTCGGAGTCAGCACCTGGGACCCGGAGTACGTGGCTGCACTGGTTCCTTGGAGCTCAGGTGCTCAGAGCATCTCAGGTGCTATGGAGAGTACGTCAGGGCCCCGCCGCAGCCTGGCTGTAGAAGGAGAAGAGGGCTGGGGCAAGGCAGCTCTGTTCCATCGGGCCTGCTGTCTCCAGGTCAGCTGCTGGAAAGCCGAAGGCCCGGCAGGACCTGCGATCAGGTGACTGCCCACTGAACACCACGGAGGGCTTGGGAAAGGCCGCTGGGGAGGGGAACCACAGAGACTGAGCTGGGTTGCAGTGGGGAGCCCTGACGGCGGTTTGGGACCAGCCTGAAGCTCTATCCCTGAGTCAGGAGACCCAGAAGGGAGGGGGAGCTGAGCCTGAGGTAAAGAGCGCAGGTCTGGCAGAAGGCCCTCCTACCTTAAGGGACTGGACTTTCGTGGCCAGTGTTGACGGGCTGAGTGATGTGAATTGCTGGCCCAGTGACAATCACCTATTGTCTCAAGGCACGATCCTGCTGTCGTTGCAGCCCATGGCAAAGCTCCCTCTGCCTTTCATGGGAGCAGGGCCAAGTCTCCCATTAGTGGCTTGCTCCAGCTGTTAGAAAGTATCCCCTTCGTGTTTCTGGCAGCTGCCTGTGGTTTTGGTGCTGAACATCCCATGTTTGACCCTTGTGCACAGCGGCCTTATCGACAGGCAGCTACAGGACACCCCGGTGACATGCTCCCTGTGTGGATTGTACGGGCTTCACCAGAGCTATTCCAAAATAGCTGTGGTGTGGACTTACCCTCAGCCTATCAGCCAATGTTGGTTGGTTCTTTCCATCAGAGCACGGCCTGCTCCAAGTGTATCTCTGAGACAGTAAGCTGGGGACTGTGATGGGGAGGGAAGTGATACAAATCTGACATTTGGCACAATGTGGTTGCCCATGGGGAGGCTTCATATGTATCTGTGGGATCCAGGAATGCCAGCGCCTGGCCATTTCTCAATTGTAGTTTGCGGAGTGCACGCGCGCTGTGTGTGGTTTTATTTTTTTAATCTCTTTCTTTGTGTCTAGTTTCTGCCGTATCTTTTTAACTAGAAGTCAGAACAAGAAACATGTAACCTGAGAAGCTGTCCAGATCCATCTAAGGCAATGAGACACTCAGCACTGCTTGTAATAAATAGGTCAGAAAATTCCCCACGGCACTCAACATGCGTTCGGAGTACACACGGGATGGTGGGCAAATGATCTAAAGGAAAAAAACGGCACGGCCGATTTATCATGCAAACATGAGGCTCTCTCCATGGAATCAGAGGAGAATACTTGGTACACAAAGAGTCGCCCAACGGGGACTGCTACAGAGAGGCCATTTGGCCCCTTGGCCTGGGGCTCAGGACAAAGTGAACGAACTGTCTCAGCTCTGCTGCTGGCTTGTCTACACAATGGGGAGAATGGTTGGGCCTCCTTTGTAAAGTGCTTTGGGGCGAAGGATGGAGAGCCCCAGGCAGTGTTGAATTAAGGCATAAGATAACTAAGCTACAGCTGAGAGCCCCACAACATGAGGGGCCACTAAAAAAGACAAAACTGATTCCATTTCAAGTGTTATCACAATCAGTTGGTAAATAGAGCAGCTATGTAAAAAGAAGATTCTCTCTAAATATAAATATTTTTGTTCAAATATGACAAAATATATACACTTCTGGCTACACAAATACCCTTACCTTACACTAAAACCCTGTCTCCACTTACCAGGAGATCGACACTCCGGAGTTCAGTCTCCCAGGGCTCGATTTAGTGGGTCTAGTAAGGACATGCTAAATCAACTGCTGATCACGCTCCTGTTCAACTCCAGTTCTCCAGTGGGTTAGCAGGAGTAAAGGGAGTCAATGGGCGAGTTTCTCCCATTAATCCCCTCCCCCCCACAGTTGGGTTGCCGCAGTAATTCAAACTAAGGTACAATAACTCCAGCTATGCTATTCATGTAGCTGGAGTTGCGCACCTCAGTTTGACTTTGAGCCCTAGGGCAGGCAGGAGGCCAGTGCTGAGAAAAAAATACCCCTATAATTGCACTTGTAAAATTAATATTTCTATGAGAAACTCTGCTACCAATTTCCTGAGGCAGCAGTTTGTTGGCCAGCTGCTCCTGGTAAAAATCTGAACATGCTTTCATAACTTATTTAAATAAATAAATAATCACACTGTTGATAAATTGGGGAAAAGTATGAGGCTGGAGACGGCAGAGTCATGAAGCAATCCTTCCAAGCTCAGACTGGTAGGGGACTTGTCCTAGGAGTGCTGCTGTGGATAGCATCTTCCTTGGCTGGTAATAGCCAGAAGGCCACCATCTTTTGTTCAGAGAGCAGTGGACGTAGTTACAATGCTGTATTTTAGTGTGCATGCTGCTTTCTGCATTGTGCGCTATCCAGGCTTCACATGATTGAGTTTGCAAAGGATCACCTGATGGACTTGGGTTGAGTGGATCTTAAGTAGGATACATTTGTCTTGGCTTCTCTCCATCAGTTTTGGGAACCTTCACTGTATTTGTGCAGTTTGGCAAAAGAAAAATCCCCAGCAATTCATTGTTTCATAGTGAAACTTAAATCAGAATAAATGTTTATAAATATATTTTATCTATAGTCTGGATAAAATTTGTATTTTCCTAACACAGTTAATCAATTTTTTTCATTTATTTATATGAAAAGAGTAATAATTTTCCTTATTCTTGGTGTAAAAAAATGTATCCTCTCTTGTTTTACTGTGAGAACACCGACAAAATAGCAGTAACTTTCATAGAAATATTCTAGTAAAGTAACAAAGACATTTGGCATATATATACATAAAAATATTATTAGTTATTGTATAGCTATATAAATCTCAATATTTATAAATAACATTACATGTTTTACTGGTTTCAGTAAAAGTTTTCTGCTGCTAGTTTTAGTACCAAGATTTGGTAATTCAGTATAACCTGCTAGAAAGACAAACCAAATCAATTTATTGGAAAAAATACAAGCTGCAAACAATTGTCTGATGATTTGCTTATTATCTGGGTGTAATTCATCTCAAGGAAATTATAAGTTATGCTTTATGCCTGTCGATTATCCGCATCCTCTATCTTTTATTGTCTTCTCTTGTCTCCTCTGTTGCCATCTACTGTGCTCCAAGAGTCTCGCGGAGTTCTCAGACAAGGGTTTCCACACTTCAGATGACCTAATAGAGAAGAAACATTTCCTGTGAACTTTTCTAGTAAATTATTTACTGTATTTGGGGGAAGGGGCTTGTATTTTTAATATTGTATTGTTTGCTTTTACTTTACTAGCCTGCACATCTTCAAGTGTCCTTTCTGAGACAATAACAAATTCATGTTTTATGGTATGGGGCCTCTTAGAATTGATTTAGGGCCTCAGAATGTCATAATCCGGCCCTGGCAGCAGGCAACTTGCTGTTACCTGACGTCCTTGCAGTGGAAGAGGTGCTGAAAAGAGTCAGGGCCTGTGTGTGTGTAATAGGTACGAAATGTCTACCTTGGGAAAGTTTCACCCCCGCATTGCCATGAGTCAAGTGCAATGGCTCATTTGATAGACAAATTACACTGCTCACAAAGGGAATCAATGTTTCACTTCTGAACATGAATTATTTTCTCATGGAGGAAAATAGGGTGAATCTAGAGCACTGGAAACGGGTAGCCAGGGCTAAGCCTCTCAGATGTGAAGGCAGCAGAAGCCATGAAGAGCCCGTTGTCCGACCTCCTCCATTACACAGGCCAGAGAATTGTACCCAGACATTCCTGCAGGCCGCCCAGTAGGCATGTGGTTGACCCACACCAAATAATTTAGAGAAGACCCTCTGTTTTGATTTAAATACTCCAAGCAATGGAGAATCCGCCACACCCTTTGGGAAGCTGCTCAAAGGTTAATTGCTCACTGTGCCTTATTTCCAGCAGGTGAAGGCATCGTGCCTTCTCCCTTTGTACGGGGTTGTGTTTTCCTACCTTTTCCTTTGGTAAGGTTTTGTCTACATGAGCAGTTAGTCTGCGGCGAGTGAGGGCGTGAATGTAGACCGCAGCAAATGGCCAAGCACTAAGTATCTGCAGCTCTGGACTCATTGCTAATGTAGAAAGGCCCCTTCTGAGACTGGGCTCCGTTAGGCCCTGGTTGTGCAGCAGGCTTCCTCTGACTCGTTCTTGTAGTTCCTCTCTGAACCCGCCCCACTTCTCTTCCATGACTCTACTTCCGCACCCCCCACGTCGGCTCCCCCTGTCCGAGGGCTGCCCCACTGACCAGCCTTCCCTGCTCGTGGGAACCACCCCCCAGCATCAGCGCTCTTCTTTCTAGACTTGGCTTCCCTGAACAAGCTGCTCTTTCCCTTTGCCCAGGGCCTTCTGCAGGAGATTTCCTGCATCTCTGGCCAATCTTCCCCATCAGCTTTCTTCAGCCCCTGTCACTCCAACAGCAGCCTGTACCAGCTTCCCTGGAGCTCTCCCCCTGTAACTTCTCCTGCTGTCCCTGGTTCCACCAGCCCCTCTCTCATGCTTTTGTGACACTTGTTGCCAGAGCATTGCACTGGGAGCTTGCGACTAGTGTACCTGCAAGGAGAGGAGAGCAATACAAAATTTGGACAAAATAATTCATTTCCTGAAAATGCAGTTTGGAGTCAACTATAACGATTCACAAAGTAGAGTTAATTTGGCAAATGGTTTCACAAAACGAAAGGGGGAAAACTTTGAAAAAGTTAGATCCGTTCGTTTTAACCTTTACTATTTGTCAACTTTTGTTTTGAAATTATTTTGAAATCCAGCGAAATTTGGTTTAAAAATCACCCCAACATTCTTAGGAAATTAGACTGTTTCAACCCCCGAGTGAGCCTTTCTCTGTTGCCCATTCCCAGCTTCTGGCAAACAGAGCCAGGGATACCATTCCTGCCCAGCCTGGCTAATAGCCATTGATGGACCTATGCTGCACATAGACACAGCAAAGGAGTTCTACAAAATTCACGGACACACTTCACAGGAAGGATGCTTGAGGTTTAATTGTGCTCTGTGCAATTGGGCTGGGTTTTCTGAAGCAACCAAAGGGAGTTAAGCCCTCACATCCTATTGATCTTCAGCTATAGCTCCAAACAGCTCTGTCTCGGTGTTTCCCTCTTTTCTTCCCCCCCTCTCCGCCCCTCCCCGCCCCCTGCCCCCAGTTTATCCCTTGTATCAGTCTCCCATCCAATTCACTGGAAATATCTTGAGGGGGAAAAAAGACTTACACTTCGGTCTCTTCTGGACAACACTTCCAACTTACCAATCGCAGACAAGCTGGGGGAGTAGAAAAGGCCACAGCAGATAGCTGTGTGTTTGTGGGGGGAAGGGGTTGTTGTTATTTTTTCTTGGAAATATTTCTATCCCCGCCCCGGGAATGGTTTCTTCAGGTCTGAATTTCTGAGGGAAAGAAGTAGCTTGGCTGACATGTCGTAACATGACACATCTTGTCCTGTTTAATATAAGTCATCTCAATGTTGTGTTCCTTCAAGTGACACAAATGGAGTTGATGAGTCACAAAATGATGCCCTAGTCTAGGAAACCTGAAAAGATGTTTTGTTTTTCCATCGCTCAAACAAGCTCTTATATAAGCTACAAAAATTAGAGGAACACTGAGCTGGAATTGCCCAAAGAATGCACAATTCTGGAAAGTATCATTATTCAGGACAGCACTCTTAAGACTCTACATGACTTTGAGAACATTCTTAAGTCATATTGAAGCTTATTGGACTAAAGCATTTGCTTAGTGCCCTGTCCTGAACTGGGATTTGCATATTAACAGGTGTGTTGTGAGCAAGACACGAGAAGTCATTCTGCTCTACTCTACGCTGATTAGGCCTCAGTTGGAGTATTGTGTCCCGTTCTGGGCACCACATTTCAAGAATGATGTGGAGAAACTAGAGAAGGTCCAGAGAAGAGCAACAAAAATGATTAAAGGTCTGGAAAACATGAGCTATGAGGGAAGACTGAAAGAAATGGGCTTGTTTAGTTTAGAAAGAAGACTGAGAGGGGACATGACATCAGCTTTCAAGTACCTAAAAGGGTGTTACAAGGAGGTGAAAGAAAAATTATTCTCCTTGACCTCTGATGATAGGACAAAAAATAATGGGAAATTGCAGCAAGGGAAGTTTAGGTTGGACATTAGGAAAAACTTCCTACCTGTCAGGGTGGTTAAACACTGGAATAAATTGCCTAGGGAGGCTGTGGAATCTCCACCACTGGAGATATTTAAGAGCAGGTTAGATGGACATCCATCAGGGATGCTCTAGACCAGTGTTTCTTAAACTTTTTAAGACTGAGGAACACCAAACAATACATTTTTTTATGAGGAACACCAAGGATTTTTTTTGAGAAAAAAAAAAAGCTTGGGGGGAGAGTTATTGAGCAAAAAAAAAAAAAGGGTTGGGGGAAAGTTATTGTGAGCAGTGTAATTTGCCCCTTTAAGGGAGGCCATTTTGAACTCTCTTGTTCTCTGCGGCATACCTCCGACACAGTTTAAGAAACACTGAACAGTTTAAGAAACACTGATCTAGACAGTGCGTGGTCCTGCCATGAGGGCAGAGGACTGGACTTGATGGCTTCTTGAGGTCCCTTCCAGTTCTATGATTCCATGTTTTTTTTTCCTGAAACAGGGCCAGAATTCTACCGCAATGTGCTCAACCATGGATGACCAGGTAGATAAATGAAAGTAGATATAAGGAATTAGTAACTAGGGAAAGCTTGCTTGGTGCCTCTTTTGTGTACTGTAGGCACTGTAGCTACAACATATACATACTGGGGCGCACTAAATCCCCAAATGGAAAGGATGGCCTTGAGGCTAAACCAGTGGTTGGGCTGTCATGAGAATTGTGTTTTACTCCTGGTTCTGCCAAAAACTTGTGGGGCAACTCATGTGACTGCCCCATTACTTTGTTTCCCTGTCTGAAGACTAAGGTCAACCTGCCCTCTCTCTCAGGGGTGTTGTATGGCTTAATTCCTGTTTGGAAAGTGCTTTTGTAACCTTTGTATAGAAGGTGTGTTACAGGCTTGGTGGGACTGATTTTTTATCATTTTTGTGGATATCAATGTTTGTCAAGCATTTACAAATTGTGATCAATTTACACTTTCACCATTGCAGGAAATTATGATGGGAGTCAGGCAACAATTATTTAATGACAAACTCTAAGATTCAAAAAAGTTAAAGCTTGTAACTATTTAAACCACAAATTGTCCACATCCCATGTCAAACTATCCAAAGTATGTACCCTTAAACCAACCAAGTTCTCAAGTAGCATTTTTCTTCCTTTGCCTATCTGTACATTTCTATTACAATGGAAATATTATGTGTGTGTCTAGGGTGAAATTGACATTTACTGATAAAATTCTAATCCTTCCAATCCTAGTTATAAAAGGGTATACAGTATTGATTATGTTTTAGATCCCTTGCTCATATGGGTTCTTAAGCATGGGCTTAACTGGAGTTATGTACGTACATGCCTAGCTTAATACAGCTTAAGTACCTTGCTACATCTGGGCCTGGTATGCTGCCATCCATAGTTATAGTCTAGTGAATGCTGATTTCTCCATCCATGTCCTCCCAGCACTTCCCAATCATGGACAAGTTGAAACCAGGTATTCACACACACACACACACACACCTGTTATACCAGGAGCATGACAGAGACATGAGTTAGTTGCTACATAAGCTGTTCCTGTTACCTTTTAAAATCATGGACCCAGTAATGCCAGCTGCAAACATTCAACAATCACAGGTCAGGCCTCCCAGAAATGATGAGATTGGATGACATCATACATTTCTTCATAATGAATCTGGGCTTTTGTATTTGTCTTCAGGTTTTTCAGCCTTAGGGGGCACACGGGTTATATTTTCAAGCTTTTCTCCTCAGCCACAAAGAAGATAAATCTACTTTTGGTTTTGAAAGTGATGCTAAGATTCTCTCTTAATCACGTGACACCAGGAGCTGGGAATTTAAGACATAGCCAATTTCATGAGACATGCAATAAACAAGTGAGTGAGGGCAACATTGAAAGGTGCTTTATAAACACTGATAGGGCTGGCTGAAAATCTTTCCCTCAAAACTTTTTTTGATGGGAAAATTGGGGGTTTGAGGAAGCCAAATTGTTTTGCACATTTTTCTGCAGAATTTTAGACAAGAAGCAATTTGGGGCAGGAGTTCACAATGTTTTGGGGTTGGGGAGAGGAGTCCATATTTTATTCGGATTTCTGTTGACAAATCAAAAGTTTTGAAGGGGAGTGGGAAATTCTGATCAACTCTGATAGACACAGGGCTCTTAATCTGTAATTCTGAGAGATACCCTAAAACCATTGTGGAAAATTATTCTGAACTATTGCTTGAAAAGGGGAAATCTATGTTCTATTTCTGATATTTCTGATTGTTTTCCGTTGACAATCTGCACATGTCCCGCATTGCACAATCAGTGCAGCTGATCAAAGCAATAAAATTAGTTTCTTAAACAATTAAGTATTGGAAAACCTGAGAAACATTTTGGCTTGTGATAGAGAGGAAAGGCTTGTTTTCACAATCATGCTGGAAGGGCATAACAAGTGTGGTTCCACAGGGGTCTGTTTTGGGACCGGTTCTGTTCAATATCTTCATCAACGATTTAGATGATGGCATAGAGAGTACGCTTATTAAGTTTGCAGATGACATGAGGTTGGGAGGGGTCATAATTCAAAATGATCTAGACAAACTGGAGAAATGGTCTGAGGTAAACAGGATGAAGTTTAATAAGGACAAATGCAAAGTACTCTACTTAGAAAGGAACAATCCGTTTCACACATACAGAATGGGAAGCGACTGTCTAGGAAGGAGTACTGCTGAAAGGGATTTAGGGATCATAGTGGATGACAAGTTAAACATGAGTCAACAGTGTGATGCATTTGCAAAAAAAGCAAACACGATTCTAGGATGCATTAATAGAAATGTTGTGAGCAAGACACGAGGAGTCATTCTTCCACTCTAGTCTGCCCTGATTAGGCCTCAATTGGAGTCTTGTGTCCAGTTCTGGGCACCACATTTCAAGAAAGATGTGGAGAAATTGGAGAAGGTCCAGAGGAGGGTAACAAAAAATGATTAAAGGTCTAGAGAATGTGAGCTATGAGGAAAGGCTGAAAGAATGGGGCTTGTTAAGTTTGGAAAAGAGAAGACCGAGAGGGGACATGATAGCGGTTTTTAAGTACCTGAAAGGGTGTCACAAGGAGGGAGAAAAATTGTTCTCCTTGGCTTCTGAGGACAGGACAAGAAGCAATGGGCTTAAATTACAGCAAGGGAGGTTTAGATTGGACATTAGGAAAAACTTCCTAGCTGCCAGGGTGGTTAAGCACTGGAATAAATTGCCTGGGGAGGTTGTTGAATCTCCATCACTGGAGATATTTAAGAGCAGGTTGGACAGACATCTGTCAGGGATGTTCTAGACCGTGCTTGGTCCTGCCATGACTCAATGACCTCTTGAGTTCCTTTCTAGTTCTCTGATTCTCTGACTCTCTGACTTTTGAAAGATGAGGAGCTCCTTCAGTTCCCATGAGAGTAAATGGAAGTCAAGGGTGCTGTGCACGTCAGAGGGTTGCGTGAAGAGGGATTTTAGTCAGAGTGCTCTTTATTTCTGTGTTGCACTGTTTAGGCTTGTTTTAGCAGTACATGCTAAACAGATGCAACGCATGGCTGAACCTGGCCTGGACAAAAGTTATCATTCTAATCCAGAGGGATTTTGTATTTATAGATTATTCTGACATCAAATCATATGGAATGGCTGTCTGTGTCCCACAGCTTTTAACATGGTAAGAAAGCATCGTCTTTCAACTCGAACCGCAGCAGAGTTCACACGGGGTTTGAATTCTGGGTAACAAGCAACTCTGTGCCTGCTTGGCAAAGCTCAAAAGTACATTGTTCATTGTCTGCTCTCTTATGCAGCATTCTGGGTGATAACAAGTGAAAACTAGAGGCTGGACCTTCAAAGGCAGAGGCCCAACAACTGAGTCTAAAAGAACTAGTCCCACCTGCCAAGCCACGAGAACATATCTTGGCGGCATGTTGGCAGAGGACGGGCCGAAGGAGAGATCTGAAGGACTATGGGGGCTTCGTGGAATTTTACTGAGTGCTCCTTCCACATATAAACCGTGGCCTGGGAGGATGGTGGGATGGTATGTAAAAGAAAAGGGAAACGACATTCACAGCTGATGTCATTGGCAGGGTGGAAGAGTGAATCTGCATCTTGCTCTGTACCTCGAATTTAGGTCAACAAAACTACAGCCTTCAGGGACAGAAGAAATCTGCACCTCCAAGCACCATAGCTATGCCAACCAACCCCTGGTATGGAGGCAGCTGGCAATGGAAGAATGCTTCTGTTGAATTTGCTACCATCACCCAACTGGTGGGGTTCCTAAAGTGACACCCCCCCTTCTGTTGTAGAGTGTCTCACAGTGGGGTTACAATGGCACATGCTGCTGTAGTGTAGACCTAGCCTGCCTCGCTAGAGGGCATGAGAGATGAAGGATGGGCAGAGGCAGGCCAGCAAAAGGTTTGTGCTTAGTGCAGTGAAAAAAGGGACCCTTATACCCAGCTTGAGCGTTGACAATCTCCCCAGCTATCAGCCATGGTCCAAACCTTGCGTTGTGGGTTAAGATTATGGGAATGGTGCCAAAACAGCTCTGCCAGCTCATTGGTGACTTTGGCTCCCTCAATCTTTTCCCATCTAGGTTCCAACCTCTGCATGGAAGAGCGGTTGCACTTGTCAGACCAGCCGGTTATTTGTGTGTGTTGGTTGGTTGGTTGGTTGGTTTCTCCCTCTGGCAAACCATAAAGAATAGATGTCCAAGCTCATATTATTTGATCTGTTGGCTGCCTCTGACATCATGGACCATGCTGTGCTCTTGCTGGGACATCTGTAGGCCTTAGCAGGAAGTGGATGGAATTGGTCCTCCATAGTCGTGTTTCTTTCTTGTGGCGAGATCCTTGAGGGTAGGTTGGGTAGGCTGCTCTTCTGCCTGAAAGGCCATCTGCTGCGAGGTAGCATGCCGTCACCCCTCTGATTCAGGGGGTGTGCAAAGCCCTGAGGACAACATGCAGGCCGCAGCAGTGCTGTTGGCATGACGATGGCTCAGCTTGGCACATCCGTCTCCTCCAGCCTGGGCTGTGCAGAGCATCTCTTCCAGGGCCTGGCTGAGACAGGGGCACAGATGAGGACAAACTGGCTGAGACTCAGTGTGGGGACCTCTGAGGTTACTAGGGTGGGCCAGGGAGAGTCAGCTGGAGGCTTTGTCTGAGGCTAACCGAGTCCTAAGAGTGGGGCCATTCATTTAGATATACAGAAATGGCCCAAAGGGGCCTATGACTTCTGTTTCTTCTGTTATTTCTACTCCAATTCATCTGCGGAAGTAGGTTTTGCCCACGACTCTATATATTTTGCTCGTGACTCTATATATTTTGGTTGGTCTCTGAAGGTACATCTACACCACAGAGAAGATTGAAGTTGCTGCAGTCAATCTTCCAGGGTTCGAATTTGCCCACGACTCTATATATTTTGCTCATGACTCTATATATTTTGGTTGGTCTCTGAGGGTACATCTACACCACAGAGAAGATTGAAGTTGCTGCAGTCAATCTTTCAGGGTTTGAATTAGCGTGTCTAGTGAAGACAGCTAATTCAAACTGAGAGGGACACTCCGGTCGATGCCGGTCGTCCTGCTTCCACGAGGAGTAAGGGAAGCTGAAGGGAGAATGTTCTCCCTTTGACTTCCTGCAGTGGGGACAGCGCCAGAAGTTGAGTTAAGGTACTTGGACTTCAGCTACTCATTTAACATAGCTGAAGTTGCGAATCTTAATTTGACCTTGTCCCGTAGTATAGATGTACCCTAAGGTGCCACAGGGCTACTTGTTGTTTTGAAAGGAACCTGTGTATAACTTACATACGGCGTAAGTACAGCTATACACTCAAAGACAGCCTGCCGCCAGAGAATCTCAAATTCCCCATGTCCACTAACAATTTCCTGGCCTTACAGTTCCCTCAAATATTCACAGAAAAACAGGATGTTCGCACTTCCCCTAGCGCCTATGGAAAACCCAACAGATTTCCCTACAGACCCCTGAAATACTAATGAAGGAAGAACAGGTGGCATGGTCCAGCCCAAATGGCCCCTTTTAATTATGGGGGTTCCAATGTGTAGACTATTACCCTGGAATCCCCTCCGATTCGGAGGTTTGCTGGCAAATAGTGACTGTGGGAGGGAACAAAGCCCAAGCTTTTTGCACCCAGCCGGTCATTAGCTGCCAGGAAATATCTGACCCCGAGGGCATCATAGCTATTATCCACCATGCAAGTATAGAGATTTAATGAAAGAGTAAAGCAATTACCTTAGTTTGTGAAGGGAAGCTACAAGTAGAACGGCCGGTTGCCATGGATATGGCGTTTGGTTGACCCAGCTGATGGGTCCCTTGCAGATAGAAGTCAAAGGTCTAATGCTGTATCTGAGCTGCTCCATGCAGACCTGTGTGAGGCTGGGTTCCAAGGAGCAGATGGCTGCCTCGGGGAGCAACACAGAAACTCGACCTGGTCGGAAAATGTCAATTATTTTTGTAGGAAATCTTTAGAAATTTAAAAAACGCAAATCCTGAGAAGTATTTTGAGCAGGGGTAGGAAGAAGAAGCATGTTGGCAGCATTTTGGTTATTAGAAACCCAAACTGTGAACATTTCCACCAAAGATCAATCAACGAATCCATCCAATATCCTTCGGTACCAGTTTTATTTTGGATGAAAGGTGAGTTTTGATTGAAAAATTGTTGACCAAATATTTTGACCAGCAGGGGAGGAACTCATAGGCTAGTAGGACTCTGTGATCATCCTTTCATATGTTCAGTCTGGTCCTGCAGAGGTTTGCATGTGTTTTTGCTTTTCAGCTGGCACAGGAATACATGTTGAACCTCTCTAGTCTGGCACACTCTGGTCCAACAACATCTGTGGTCCGGCATGTTTTGAGTTTGCCAGGTGTCCGCTTTTCATGGATATGGCTAAGTTTCCTGAGGTTCCATAAAGTTTGTTTACAGCCACCAGTCCTGGCTGTCAGGGTTCTGTGCTGTAATTTAGCTCCAATTTACCCCTAGTTGTCTTCTAACAGCCCTGTAAGCAGTGGAAGTAACGCTGCTAGACAAAATCAACCTGCCATGGTGTGGCATAGTCTCTGGTTCAGCACCAGTCAAGTCCCTAGGGTGCTGGCCTAGAGAGGTTCAACCTGTAATATGCAAATAAAGTTAGATTTTGTTAGATAACTATCTCCCTTTGAAGTCTGGTTCCAGATTAATTCTTCTTGTTCTCTCTTATATATCTGCAAAAGTGTTAGGAAGCTGTTCTATTAAACCTCTTTCCCCTAGTTTTTGTCTCCTGATTACTGTAGGCACAGGGGGTAGAATACCGCAGGGCAGGTGAAAAGCGTATCTCAATCAATGTTTTGTGCTCCCTACGTACAGTGAAAGTTGCAGTAGCAAGAGGAGATTGAAGCTCCCAGTGATTCTAGCCGGCTCCCCATGGCATTACCCATTCATACCAAGCTCTGTGCTTTTCCCACTCCCATGGTGGGATTGCTGTGGATGGCAGGTAGCAAATAGGAGCGGGACACAGAGAAGCTCCGACTGATATTATAGCACTGTATTGATTTTCTTTTGTGTAGTTTCAATGTTTTGTACACGGCAGCAAAGAGATAATGGCTTTTCATGGGTGGGTGTCAGAATTACGCTCGCTCCGCTCGTGCAGCGGGGAGTCAATGAAGCTGACAGCCATTCTGACTAAGACAATCTCCTAGAAGTTTAGAAACCCTGTAAATTCCAGGAAGAGAGGCCCCGGCATGCAGCCGGAGCAAATCAGCGTAGCGTTACTGAGGTCACGTCTTCAATATGCGGAAGATCGAGGCTGCCACGGACGATCTTCCGGGGTTGGGTTTAGCGGGCCTGGTAAAGCTTTTCGGCAAGCTGTCTAAAGAAGAAACACCGGCTCTCCTCAAGGAGAGCACTGCGGGAGTAGGGTGGAAACTGGGGAAAAGCCACTCACAAACTTTCTCAGGCCACATTGTAGCGGCTCAGAGCAAGGGAGGGAGACCTGAAGGCTGGGTGAGCCCATTGACTCTCCAGGCAAGAGCGGGGATTGTAGCTGGGAAGAACGCGGGGTGGGAATGCGGCAGAGTTGGAAGGGTGGGGGGAGGCGGGAGAGATGCTGGACCCTGAGCAAGGCGGAAGACGCCAGCACCGCAGGGGGGGTGTCCATGGCCTGTTGGGACTCGCAGGACAGATTGTGCTAAGGTGAACGGGCCGGCTGGGGAGTTCTAGGCAGCTGCTGTAGCGCCAGGGGCTTGTAATAAGGTAGCTCCGCAAAGAGCTGTTCCTAGTGCAGAAAGTTCAGGTGGCAGTCCCGGGGCTCCCGAAGAAAGGGAAGTCAAGTGAGCCAGGCTCTGAGACTCCCTGCCCCCAGGGTGTGCGTTTGCTGTGGAGACGTACCGTAAAGCACCAGGCTGACGTGCAGGGAGGAGGAGGGGGGAGATTTATTACTGAGCCTACCGCAGACTGTGTCATTTTGGGGTATCAAAAGGAGTTAGGCTCCTACCCCCTTGAGGCATGTCTGGAAATCCGCCCTTCACCTCTCTGTGCCTCAGTTCCCTCTCTGGAAAAGGGGGTATTGCTTCCCTTCACCTTGTCCACTTCGAGCCGCGACTGTCCCTGTGTGTTTGCACAGTGCCTAGCACAACGGGACCTCGGCAAGGTGCTCCTAGAAGACCGATCGGAGATGGAATGTAGCTCTTCAGAGCTGCCCGATGTATTCTGCACCTTGCAGCACTCAAAAGCCTTTGGCAATGCTGAAGCCCTTGAAAAAATGCCTCCAAAACTTTTTGATCTGCCTGGTAACACGAAACCCGTGCACCGAACTATAAAAGCAGAGGCCTGAAATAGCATTCCTCTCCCTCAGTACTGCAGGGGTGTCCTTCGGGGGGTAAGGAGGAGGCTAGGACTTTGCCAGAGTCACCCGCAAGTGCAGGGAAGTTTAGATAACAGGACGCTTGCTAGCTGTGGCAATGCAAAGTACCACAGAGCAAGGCTTTGCTAAACCGCAGAGCAAGGCTTTGCAGAGCAAGGCACAGGGCAGGGAAAGGGGGTGTATGCTGGGCAGCCCCAGGGAAAACAAATCGCAAAGCCAGGGTGGCTCATCAGAAGTAAGTGATTTCTGAAGTCAGCGCCCCATGCTGAGTGAAATCATCTTGTCTGGCGTCTGCGCAAGGAACTTTAAATCAATAGTTCTCGTGGGTACTTAGCTGTACAATTTTCAGCAAAGGGGCTCTACCTTGCAACATCCTGGGTTGAAGCTGTTGTGGCGGAAAATTGCAAATGATCCAGAAATAGAAACTCAGAAATGACAAATTCTGCATAACTTGGGAGTCGGGGATGCGCTTCTTTGGTGTTTTTTACTCTTTGGATGAAGGAAAGTCCCGTGGGCCGGTGTTTGCTTGCAGACCCTCAGCAGTACACACGAGGACCTGCCATCTGCTGCGTGAACTTGCTTTTCCCTTGCAGTTGCCTGCTGCTCACATGGACCCTTTCCACTACTTTCTCCTGTGCCCGTTTGGCCCATCTTGGAGAGCAGGGCTGGTGATGTGAAGTTACAGCTGAGACCCCCCCAAAGCCTTCTGAGCCAGCAGTGGCAAAGGAGGTGTCCCCCTCCTCGGACCACCTCTGGTGGCTCACTCCAAAGCGGGTGCTGGCTGGGCTTTGCCGGCAGAGGTCGGCGCTCGCCTGCCGTGAGGGCCTGTCTCTGGGAGAGGGGCCAGGCTAGCGCCCAGACCTGGGGCACTGTGCTGGGACTCACTGCCAAAACACCGATGCCTTTGCGTGCGTCTCTAGGGCTAAGCAACATGCCCAAGGTCACCTGGGACCTGTAGCAGAGCAGGGAAAGGGGCTGACTCCATTGTGCCTCTGGAGCTGTTCAATAGCCCGTCTCTGGTTCATTGCAAGTCATTTGCTGGAAGTGTGCTCCCCCCCGTCCCGCGTCTGCCAGCCTCCTTTTCAGGAGAACGAAGCACTTTGCCTGCCGCGAGTGCTTTCCCTGCGTGGGCGCGCGCTGGCGGCGGGGCAAATCGGGAGCGCCCAGGACTGGACTGCTTGAGGCTGCCATGTGGCTGATTCTAGGGCCCGCTGACACCAATGCTCATGCACAATCCCAGACCCCAACACGGTAGCTACTAGAGCCAGCAGAATCCTAATTCGTGGCTTCCAAATGCTGGTCTGCCTGTTTGCCTGCTGCCCTGCTTCCCTTTCCTCTCCTCAGGCAGCTTTCCACGCACAGGCCCCCGGTGCTGGGAAATTCTGAGCCTGGGGCAGAGTAAACTGCAGAGGGAACAGCCAGCGGGCACAGCTAAGTATCAAACACACGGTTTGGCTTGACCCCGTTGCAGCACAGGGGCACTGGAGCCGCATGGTTAACAGCAGGGCAGGGGGAGTTCCTCGTGGGAGTTGTACATTGGGTTGAGCTGATTGTTTGGGGCCACCAGCCTTGAGGCAAGTCGGCCATACCCAGTTCAGTTTCCAGCCCAGCACACACAACAAAGAAACGTGGAACAAAATAAAACACTTTTCCAGGGCCCAGTCTGGACTGTGGGCCCACTGGCCTCCAGTATAAAAACATGACAAGAACATAAGAATGGCCACACTGGGTCAAAAGATCCCTCTAGCCCAGTATCTTGTCTTCTGACAGTGGCCACTGCCAGGTGTCCCAGAGAGAATGAACAGAACAGGGAATCCCTCCCCTGTCGCCCATTTCCAGCTTCTGGAAAACAAGGGATAGGGACACCATCCCTTCCCATCCTGGCTAATGGCCATTGAGAGATCTATCCTGCATGAACTTATCTAGTTCTTTTTTGTACCTTGTCTTGACATTCACAACATCCTCTGGCAAGGAGTTCCGCAGGTTGACAATGCATTCTGTACACAAATACTTCATTTTAAATCTGCTTTAAACTTGCTGCCTATTAATTTTATTTAATGACTCCTCATCCTTGCATGATGAGAAGGAGTAAGTAGCACTTCCTTATTTGCTTTCTCCACACTAGTCATGATTTTAAAGCCCTCTAGCATATCTCCCACCCCTTAGGCATCTCTTTCGCAAGCTGAAAAGTGCCAGTTTTATTTATCCTTCCCCAGACTAGCCGGGGCTGCGGGACTCACCTGCTACGAACAGCAGAGCTGTCTGCTGCAGCCCCACGGTGGCTATTCCCCGTCCCTAGATGGAATCGGAACTGCCCTTATCGTCCCCAGCTGGGACTCATCAGCCCCCATCTCTTGATGCTGTGGAGCAGCTGACAGCTCAGCCAGGTTCTTCTCCAGACCAAGGAGGGTTGCGCCCCAGCTCTGACAGGCATCCCACCCTGGTACCGGCCCTCTCATGGCTTTCCCTTCCGGGTGGAATCTGGTTCTGGGCAGGGAGCTAACACGGCGCCTGGGGCCCAGTGAAGTCTCTGCGGGCGTGAGAGGGATGGAAATGGCATGCATGCCTTGGCTGAGGAGTCAGCATGGGGGGAGCTTTGCTCTCCCTGGACACTGAGGGAAGCAGGGATCTTGTTCCCCGAGCGGTCTGCAGGAAGGGGTGGTGGTGGGGAGCACTGGCCCGGATGGGGCTGGGCATGAGACGAGGGAGTGGCAGGGCTGGGTCAGCTCCAGCAGCCTTGGTTGCTGGGTGGGTGGCGACCCCAGCAGGCTCCCAGGTTTTCCCCAAGCCCATGTGCCCTGAAGCTTCTAGCCCTCTCCTGGGCCACGTGGCCAAACAGTAAGGGTTGTGTGATCCTTTAAAGCTGCGGTTCTCCATCCACGGGCCGCTTGCGGCACTCAGCTGCGGCCCATGGGACACCCCCAGGTCCATACGGGCTGTGTGTAGTGTGCTGGCGCAACCCCCACAACACAGAGAGACCTGGGGCCACAACAGCGCAGAGGTTGAGGACCACTGCTTTCCAGAGCCTGAAGCAGGCCGGGTGCATTGACTGACCCAGGGTAAACACCCCCGTCCCTTCCAGCCCCGCACTGTGCTGGCCAGCCGAGAAAAGCAGACAAGCTCATTCGCCAAGGGGCACCCGCTGAGCCCTGCCAAGTGGCAGGGACACGGTTAGAAAGGGCAACAAAGGAGTGAAAGCAGACAGCCGGGGCTGACCTTGCTTACCCATCGCTTGTCTTTCTGCCCGGGGCCGACTCCCTCAGTCAGAGCTTTCCACAGCCGGGCCTGGGGCTGGCTTCCCCTCGCTCCCTTGCCTGGGCAGGTTTCCCCCGGCTCTCAGTTCCCAGAGACCCCAGCACTGCTTTGCTCGAAGGGCCCATATTTCTCTGCTTGCAAGAGCGTGGGTCCCTTGTCTGTCCAGAGGGGCGGCCAGAGATGCCTTTGGTCCTTGCTGACATCTCCCAAAGTTCAGTGACCTTCTTGCAAGAGGCAGGAAGAACGTTCGCTGTTCCTCCCTGCCGGCGTTTCCCCCTTCCCCTGCGGATTTCTGTGTCACCGGGGCCTCCATGGTTTTTGGTCATGTTTCTCTGGAGCCAGGCAGAGACCCGCCTTCCTTCCTGCCTGAGGGAAAAGCCTGTTTCTCCCTTTCCGTGACCAGACTGACAAGCACAATAGGCGTGAGTTTCCATACCGGTGCCTAGCGTCAGTACATCCACTCCATGAGGTGTTCTAAAGCACCTTGCGCGTTCCGCGTCCAGAATGCAGTAACCGTACGCTGATGCCGCTGCGTGTCGCTCGAGGGTCAGAGCCCCTGTTCCGATAGGCCCCTAACCTTTGCAGTGACTGGACGGAGAAGGAAAAGCCCTCCCGGCAGGGGAGAGGAGATTCCATGCTGTCTCCTCCCTCACCTCACTTGTTGTCTTCCTTCCCCTGATATCCCCTTCATAGTCTCTGTCCGGCAGCTGGGCTGATCAGAGAAGCAAACACACCCCCTCGTCTAGGGCACATCTGTGTGCCAGCCCCTCCTGACCCAACTGGCTTACACACCTTTTAGTCACCATTCCAGCATTTATCCAGCACCTTTGGTACATGCGCCGTGTGTGTATCACCCAAGCATGCTCCTGATCGGCCAGTTAGAGTTCCAGTGACATTGCATGCCGCCCATTCGCTCCGAAATGCTGTCAGGGGATTGGAGTCCCTTAGCCTGTGGCACTAGGGTGCTTCTAAGCTCATAGGGACACGGGCAGAAAGAGGGTTAAAATAAAACCTGACATTGTGAGGCCAAGCAGCAGGGCCACGAGGGGCGGCAGACGCAGTAGAAACCGCAGCGGAGAAAGCTCCCCTCCAGAAGTCAGAAGGAGCACAGACTCTGGGATGGGGTAAAAATCAATGCCTGGGAACACCCCTCCCCAGATGTACCCGAGTCTGGAGCACAGGGGAAGTCACTGCACCGTGTCCCCCCAACACCCCTCCTGGAAGGCCTAGGAGCTAGCGGGAGGAGGCAGCAGAAGGGGAGCGCAGATGCATGGCTGCTTCCCCTGCCCACTGTCTGCCTGGACTGGGAGACGCTGCCCGGCAGCGGGCCTGACAGAGCTGGAGTGCACACCTGAGCAGAGAGAATGGAAAGTGGCCCAGGCCGGGCAGCTCCTGAGGAGAGATGGAGGGAAGCTGTGGGAGGCCAATCAGTGGCTTGAGGAGGGCGGGCAGCTCCTGAGGAGAGGTCGAGAGGCATTGCGCGAAGGAGGGAAGCAGCTCCAGCAGCAGCAGGAGGATGTCGGGTTTGATTTTCTCCATTCGGGGGAGCGATGCACGTTGTTCCTGCTTTTCCTGCCGGGACTTACTTCCATATTATAAGAAGGTAAATAGCACGTCTCCAGTCGCTTTGCCCACAGCAGTCGTGCCATTATAGGCCTCTGTCATCGTCCCTCCTGAGTCCCACTTTTCTAAGGGGAACAGCCTTCCGCGTAAAGAAGCTGTTTCCTAACCTTGCTGGTCTTGGTTGCCCTTCTCTGGATCTTCCCGGTTCTACATCCTGTCTGGGAGGGGGTGACCAGAACCGGACCCCATATTCAAGGTGTGGAGCACTCTGAAAGATGGTTTGGGGTGCGGAAGGTCCTGGAGTTTAGCTCATGGTTCAGGGACAAAGCAAGGAATTACTTGTTCGTTTGGTTAGTTGGTAGGTTGGTTGATTGCTTCTGAGGCAAGATAGTCTCGTTAGGCCTGGTACCCAGGTTGGATTCCCTGCTCTACTGCACCTCCGGGGTGACCTTGCACAAGTAGCTTAATTCGACTTTAGCCCTGCTGTGTAGACATACCCTGTGTTGTCTTTGAAACTCCTTCTCCCTTCCCTTCACCACACACACAAAGATTTCTGTTTTACAAGCTACACTTCTAGATCCTTAATTAAATCACCAGCCCTTTCTTATTTTAATCACCCTGCCTCTGTTTGTAAACAAAACACTGACTCCCTGCCCCAGCTGCACCTCTTTACTGCAGAAGGGACATTTCACACTAATGCTGTGCTGTGGGTAAGACAGGGGAACTCCCACGCTGTTTCCACTTTGTGCAGGATTCCCTTTGGATGTTCCTGACGGCGTAGAGACCTGCGACAGTTCTTTCTCTCATTCCTTTGCATCAGGATAGTTGGCAGTCGTGCCTTTAAACTTCTTAAGACAGCACCAGCGCTGCTGCTCTCCTTTTTCCCTATGTTTCCCCCCCCCCTTTTCTTCCAGTCCTAAAATCTCTGCGGTCATCATCGCTTTCACCCAGAATGCCTTCCACCTTCAGATGTGCCACCGTTTTCTCCCCCATCAGGCAGAAGCAAGCCTAAAATGGCTGCCCCTCGTAATGTCTCAGCTTTCTGAAACAATCAGGCGTCCCCAATACATTCCAAGAACTTACTGGGAATTCTGTGTTTGGTCATGTCACACTCCAGCAGACGTCTGGGGTATTAAAGTCCCTGTTACTACCAGATCTTATGTAATGGATATTTCTGTCATTTGTTCCAGAAGTGCTTTATCCACCTCCTCTTCCCAGGAGTCACAGAGGGCTCTCGAGTCTAGCAGAAAGGAGATCCAGTGGCTGGACACTGAAGCTAGTCACTTTCAGACTATGTCACTTCTGGGCTATCTAACTTTGTGCAGCAATTTTTCTCGATGGCACAATGTCTCCTGTGGGAGACGAGATTGAAAAGTCCCCTGGCCCTCGTCCTTCTCTCATTACTCTTCTGAGCTCTTGCATTCTTTCATGTTTCTTTCACCCTAGGTGGAGTCATCCTTCTGTTGCAGGTGTGTGTTTGCGTTCCAGGTGTGTGTTTGCATTCCTTCCACCTTATCCTCCAGCATGAGGGCAGCTTTGTACACCACACACAACGTGCAGCCTCTGTAGAGAATGAAGGGCATGGTTCCTCTCTGCACTGCATTGTCCTAGGTGGCCATGTTGTATTGCAGATGTTGGTTTTCATTACAAACACCACTTGCTGGAAATGGTCAGCGTGAGGGCTTTGCTGCACTTGAGTTGCTCTGTAGAGAGCTCCCCAATTCTGTCACTGTGCATCTTACACAGCTAGGAGTGGCTTGAGGGAGAAGGGCTGTTTGGGATAAATAAACGGAGAACTACAGAGCAAATGGGACTCTCATTCGATGTGTTGCTGTCATTGAATGACCAGGGCAAAAAAGACATCACGTACGCTTTCCTTTAGCAAAGGTAATAAATGCACACACTTCCAAAGGAAGCAGCAATTTGCATATCAGATTCACTGCACTTTATTGTTAACCTCTAATGCACTGGGAACAGTCTTCTGCTTAGTCATGTGTGCAAGTGAAATTTTAATTTAATTTGTTTAATTTCCCCCTGTACACAGACACTGTTGTAAATTTATTAGGCTTCCCTTACGCTTTGTCCTTTCCGCACTAGGAAAAGTGATAGATTATTTAGTCATTCAGAGTCAACCATTTGTCAAGCCCGCAAGTCGTGTACTTCTAAGCGCATAAATAATTTATTGCCAACTGTGGGAGTGGAAGTAATATACATTTAGCAAATTGTAATTAAAAATAATCAGGAGATTAATCACTTGATTGAAAGTTATTTATTAAACTGAAACAATCTCTAAAAAGATGTTTTAGCCTGGGAGAGCTACTGTGGTTTTACGATGGCTCTCACAAAGTTAAAAGAGTTATTGACTAGAAACTAACTTCCTAAAAGAGGCGGCAAGTTTAGACGTAATATTTTTTAAAAAAATCAGTAAAAATACTTGAGAAGATGCTCCCTGAAATATTCAGGATTCAATCATTAGGCTCATTAGTGGATAGGAAGAGTAAAGCTTAAAGCACTAATGAATGAGAGGAGTTTTTATTGAAACACGTTTTCATGAGGAAAGAAGTGCAGCATAACGTTAGCACCAACTTACTTATCATAAGCCAGAGTTGATCATATCAGCAACAGGCTTGTTTTCCAAGAAAAACGCTGGCTTATGGTAAGTAGTTATATTTGCACCTGATTTATCAGCTAAGCAACCCAGCCATTGTTTCTGTTGTTTAGAGCTCTGTGTTCCACACCCAAACTAGAGCAGATTTTCAGGGAACACCTATGTTTTTACATGAAAATCTGGAAAATGGATAGACTTGTTTGGATAGGATTGTCCATGCTTCAGAACGAAAAACCAGACAACCCCGAACCTCTTCTGAGACAGAGGGCAGATCTACACTACAAGGACAGTTTGATCTAAGCTATGCAACTTGAGTTACATTAGTAGCATAACTCAAATTGCCATACCTTAGATCTACTTACCACAGGGCTTCACTGCGGGGAATCAACCAATAAAAACTCTCCCGTTGACTCCCCTGACTCATCTCCATCCCAGCTCGACAAAGCCCTGGCTAGGATAATTTACTTGGGGTTAGTCCTGCTTGAGCACAGGATTAGACTCGATGACTCTTGAGGTCTCTTCCAACCCCATGATTCTATGATCTCAATCTGTTGGAGTATTGCAGTCGACAGGTGAGTGATCAGCCATCAATTTAGTGGGTCTTTACTGGACTCATTAAATCAATTGCCAGTGCATCAATCACTGCAGCATTGATCCACCCCATAGGGGAGACAAGCACGAGATAGCTAGGGAAGCTTTATTTCTATTTTCACTAGCCATTCCTAAAAGAGGAAATAAGGATGAAATTGGGAAGTATTGGACAAGTTCTCCAAAACATCGGCTCTTGGGAGTTTTCTAGTACATAGCTTTAGGACATTGGCCAAGCCTTCCCTCCCCCCCAACCCCCAGCTAATCGGGACTGGCAGAAATATTGAGGATTGTTTTTCATGGCTAGAGATGAACCAAGAAGGGGGAGTTTAGATCAGGCTGTGGGTTAGGGTAACATTAGACTTTGGGTTGGGATTCAATGGCACTTAACCCTTTTGAGCCCTGCTGATGGCATTTTAGCCCCATTGGCCTGGCTTTAATGAAGTCAGTCGTTCTCACAGGCGGCTGCTGTTTTGAGTATCGGGGCTCATGCAAGATTGCCCACTGCCCTGACAGTGGCTACATGTGACTCAGAAACAGAGACTAGACCTCTTCTGCCTCTGGCTAGGATACAGAATCAACACTGCCGAGCACTGTGGATTCATGGGTTTCAGTCCCACATTCCCTACCCCAAAATATGAAGGTGTCCGGAGCCCAGGTTTCATTTCCATTCTACCTCTTACACTGATAGGCCAAAAGGGAAAATAATCTAGTACTAAGAACTACATTTTGCCTCAGACAGCATTGGTTCCCTTTGAGATTATTCAGGGGTCAGAAGATTTCAGAGGTGAGATTTTCTCCCATTGTGAAAGCAAAGAAACGGGGGCACTGAACGTTGCTGTGCTTGCAGAGGAGTCCTGCCACTTGTTTATGCACCTCAGCCTGCACAGTTTATGAAGCGACAGCATAAAACTGTGCATGCAGCTCATAAATCCATGCTTGCGCATTCCATGTTTGAAGTGCATTCGAGTATCTTCTCTGCCGTTTGCATGGGCGGCCATAAGTCATCCCTTCAAAACAGGTGTGCAAGCAGATTTTGCAGAACACTGGCGTGGAGAACACTGGCGTGGATGGGAGGAGAGCTCCTTAGGAGGGGTAGCACATGCAGTCCCAAGCTACAAGCACCTCAGAGGAGTGGAAGAGACCAGAGAGGGCCCCACCCCCTGAGAGCACACAAGCGGGCAGGGCTGCCAACTCCTGTGGGAGCCGAACTACTCTGACCGTAACAGGGGAGAAGATGAAGCCAGAGGCACCAGACACCAATTCCAGAGCAGCCGTAGCACCACACGGAGGCTGCTGGACACCAACGAGAGTTTTAAAAGCCAAATTCAATGTACAACTTTTTTATCGGGGAGGTTGTTTTTGTGGTATGAACTTGGGTGAACTCAAGTTTGAGGTGGCAGCCATTGGCCAGAGCCACAAAGGGATTTCAGGACCTAACCCCCAGTTTTCAGAACCACAAGAAGCACTTGCTGCTGCCTAACCCTGTGGGGGACTCAACTCTCTCCGTGCAGTAAAAGCTTCCTAGGCACTTGCGTGTTTGGACATGAGTACTGCCGGCTCAGGCAGGTGCCTCGCACCTCTCTCACACCAAGCCCAGAAAGAGCCTAAGATCCAATGAAGATCCATTGCTTGGCCTACTTCCCCTGTGGAGCCTGGTTGGGAAGGGTTGCTCAGAACACACCTAACACCGCATAACACAGCGGGCGGGAGGGTCTCCCTTATAGCCCACCCACGAGGGTATTCACCCACAAAGTGGATGACCCTGGTTGAATTCCCACCTCTGTCTGATGAGCAGAAGGGATCTGAGCAGGGGTTTGCTGTCCTTCGGATGTGTGGGTTGATCTTCGGATGCCTTGGTCGATCTTCCGGGGTTTGATTTAGTGGGTCTAGTGCAGACCTGCTAAATCTAACTCAGAGGGTGCCTCTGTCAGTGCCGGTACTCCTGCTCCTCATTAGGAGTAAGGGAAGTCGATGGGAGCATGTGTGCTCTCATCGGCCTCCCGCTGTGTGGACGGGGCCAAAACGTGATTTTAAGATACTTCAACTCCAGCGACATAATGAATGTAGCTGGAGTTGCACATCTGAAGTCGACTTTCCCCTTTAGTGTAGACCAGGCCTTAGTGGTGCAATGCCCAGGTCCCTTGTTGTACCTGGACGGAAGGCTTCTAAAATCAATTTCAAAGAGACAAATGGTTGTAAGGACCCCAGCCCTGCACTGGTACGAGCACCCAACGGCAGCGGAAGGATTTGCATAGGAGACTAGCAATACAGAGAAGTATCCAGTGTCTTCAAGTAAATCACACTACTCGGATTAGCCAAGAACGCTTGGAGCCAAGCAGGGATCTGATTCACGACTGCATGGCTCCCATCATGCAGTGGCAGGCACAACAGTGGGAAAATCAAAGGACAGCTGCGACTCAGGACCAACATGGGGGGAAAGAAACCAGCCATGCAGCTGTTGCTCAGTGACTGACGAATGCCTGCAACCACCAACTTCAGAAGAGTCTCTGTAATTATCAGTAGTAGAAAGGGAGCAGGGATCAGCCTTCAGATCTCATTCCCCATCAGTACCCGGCCCACGCTGGGGAAGTTAAGGGTGAAGCCAGTAACCAAATTCACCCAAGGCATGTTGTGCCTAGACTAACACCAACAAAGCAGGTGTTTGTGGAAAGTGGGGGTTTAAACAGGAAGGGGTCGGTAGCTCTGACCACTGACGAAGTTTTGGTGCCTAGAACTGACACTTGCAAACAAGGGCTAACAGCTGGAAATGGTGCTGCTTTTAAAACAAGTCCCGAAGGGATGCAGGAGGAAGAAGGCCCCACCCTCGCTGTGCGGGTAGGGCTGACGCCAGCCGAAGCCAGCACCCCGATCTGACACTCTCGTGTTGGCAGGCTGATCGGTCTCCCCTGAGCTCAGCTCCCTGCCGCGGCACCGGTTCCAGGTGAGACCCCTAACCAGAAAGAACTTGCTTTGCTCAGAGCTGAGCTCTGACTTGCACGTCAGGGCCTACATGAGACAGGACTATGCAGCACTTTAAAGACTAACAAGATGGTTTATTAGATGATGAGCTTTCGTGGGCCAGACCCACTTCCTCAGATCAAATTGTGGATCTGAGGAAGTGGGTCTAGCCCATGGAAGCTCATCACCTAATAAACCATCTTGTTAGTCTTTAAAGTGCTGCCTACCTGTCTTTTGTTTCAGCTAGACCAGACTAACACGGCTACATCTCTATTACTAGGGCCTACATGAGCACTCTCTTCCTCTTGTGAGCTTGTGGGCAGCACGGCTCAGGAGTCCTCACCAAATCTGCCTTGCTGGTTGGATCACAAGCTTTCTTGGCCTAGGCCGGCTACGAAGGGGGAGTGTGACGTGCACACTGGTCTATGCTCCCCCGGCATGCTACTGACAAGGAGCATTTGGGGCTCCTTACATGAAAATAATTCTCTCTCGGTACAATTTCTGTAGCCTGGAGAATTGAACAGATGCTTTTCAGTACGGTTTGTTTCTGTCTCCCTCGCCTGCATAGTAGGCTGCAGTCCAGACCCTGGTGGCTTCGGTGTACAAAGGGCTTCTACTCCCATTTAGCACAACATAACGACACTGGTATTCTCTACATGTGGGATGAAAAGACTAATACAGGTGGTCCCATTAATGCATTGGCGCTCTAGAAGTTGTAGGGGGTATGTGTTACGGTTCCCGGAGAAATACCGCTGCTAGAAATTACAGACTGGAATTTCAGCAGAGTTAGTTTTATAGAAGCCATTTCAGGACTACACAACTTTCCAGCTCATGTATCCGAGAGCCTACTGCTCCTGTTTCAAGGCAGATCAAGCAATAATAAATATTTGCAAAGTAAATTAAACTGTATTCAGAGAATTTTAACAAATACAAGGTAAAAAAAAAGGGGGAGGGGAGGGCTCCCTCTTACGTCTTGCCAAGTCTGTAAACGGCGATTTGATTGTGATAACTTAAAAAAACTCCCATGAAAAAGAAAGCAAAGTGTTAGTTTGCAGTAATTTGATGTTATATTAATTCTCTCACAGGCTCAGCTCCATAGACAGTGACTTAAACCAAGATTTCTATTGTGTTAATTACATTCTTTGCAAACAAAGAATGTCAACATTTGCATTTTGAATACCCATGGGAAAAAACATAAATGGTTTGCATATTGGGTCTGGAGAACACCTAAAACTGGATGCTGATCTGAACCTAACCCAGGATATCCAATCCTCTTTGGTATGCAAAATTGGACTCAACAATTTTTTCACATTTCTTCTTTCAACTTGAGCCAGAACTACCTGTCTGAGGTCTGTCAGCCCTTCTGATCCCAACTCCTGCAGAACTGGGGGTGGCAGAGGCATTCACACCAAAGTGAATAAACGTCTTAGCAGATTGGATGCTCTAGCCCGCAGGACACCTGTGTTGAATACCTTGCTCGCGTCAGAAGCTGTCAGACTTCGGGCAAATCACTTCATCTCTGTCCCTCTGTGAAATATAGATTAAATAGTTCCTTTGATTGCACTTACATACTTGGTTGAGTTGGTGACCCAAGCCTTACCTACACTGCAAAATTTCACCAGCAAAACTTGTCTAATCCCCACATGTCTTTGCATGAGACCACGCTTGATTTTGAATCCTTCTGCCTGACTTTCTGCCGGTCATTTTAAACCACCTCCTTTAAAGATGGAAGACTGTGATTGGCCTTGTTCTACCAGGGCAATGCCTGTGTGGAGGCAGCAAGACTTGTACTGGGGCAAATGGTCCTACAGTGGCAGGGAATTTCTCACCCACGCGTGGTGGACACTTAAGAATGAGATCGTCCTACCTACGATTGCGCAGGGCTGTGAAAAATGTGGTAATGAGGTTGATCTAACCCCTTCCCGCTCCCACCCATTGCAGACAAAGCAAAGTCAACGGAGGAGTTATTTCATTTACCTTTCTTCTGCCTGTCCGAGAACAGGGTTAACTACCTTGATGGGAAAACCCCTTTGGGGGGGGGGCATATGAACCCCTGCATTGCCATGGTGTAGGTGCAATGCGGCAGCAGTGTTACTGTGGGACTTGCAGTGTAGATGAAGCTTTCGTGTGGGTTGGACCCCTGATACTAACCACTAACTCTAATCATCATAAACAGTTGTTCCTACCACTGCTGTACTTACAGAAAAGCTTGGTTTCGGTTCACTCGGAAGGATGGGAAAAGATTCTGCTTCGTTCTGATTTTAGCCAGACTAGATCACTCCTTTAATTTTCACGGAGCTGATTGGCCAACCAACATTGAATCCAGTGGGTCTGATCCTGATTTGTACTTGGCAGTCAGACTGCATTTTTATCACAAACACATTTGAGTGTCTAACAAAGATCCATCAGATTGCATACTAATTTGTTACCTGTTTGGATAAGTGTATTTCTCCTGCTGCTCAAATTCAATCTAGATATGTTTTTGTCCCCCTCTGCACCAGTTGGCATTCATGTTGCACACTTTTTATTGCCATTTCAGGAGTTATGACTCTACCGAAAGATACTCCATACAGTGTTTCTAGGGTCATTGTTGTTTCATGTCTCACGTGCACTGCCTCGATGGGTTAGTATACAGCACACAGTACAATAATCTGTTCTTCAGCTTACTTAGTTCCACTACCGAGAGTACATTTTATGCTACTAAGAAGTGGCTATTGAAAAAAGAACCCGGTGTTAATTTCTGACCTAAGAATTAGTGGTTGCCTAGGCACCAGTGATGGTATATTTCACTGTCATCTTGGAATTACAGCTATGACTTGTGATGGTCAATTGAGATTGTATTTAAAGGGTTCTGAGGTTATTTCATCATGTATGGGAAGTGGCTTTGGTGCAGTTGACAAAATTGGTGTTTTCTGATTGGTTACACCCTGAATTTGGCAATTTTGACTTTTGATTTCCAGGTGTAGAAGCATGCACCTGACTCCTATCTGAGTTTCTGGTAGCTGGTGCCACGCAACCCCTTGGATTTGGGTCCCAAAACATGGATTTGTGTCACTACAGGCATCTGACTTAGAAAACGTTGGCTCTTTCCTTGTCAGAGACAGCCTTGCCCAAGTAGCACAACTGCTGGGATTAAAATAGTGCCAGTGGTTTTTCACCCGGGAGATGAGTTACTCACGTTCCTTCCTACAGCTGCCACAAACACTTCTTCACACCCTGGCAGCTGCTGGATGCATTTCCGGCCGTGCCTCGCGGTGCGGAGCGGGGACTTGTCAGCCTTGTGTGGGACAGCACAAAGATGAGACAGATGTGACACTCAGTTCTGATCACCCAAAGTCCATATCGTGCTGTGAGTCCTTGCCTCAGGCTCCAACAGCTCGTCCGCTCCAGCGAAGTGGCAGAAGCTGCTGTCCTCACTGAGGACCTCACATAAGGTAACAAGTGAGCAGGGTAGGACTTCTAGAGTGTGCTCCTGTAAGAGCTGACCCTGCACAATTGAGGGGAAGGGTAGATTGGGCCAGGATCAAACTCACAAGGTGAGATTTTGTACATCCCGTGTCCAGAATTCGGACCGGTCTCCTCTTGTCTACAGAAGTGCAAACACGCACTCATCACCGCCATATTGCTGTACATGCTCTGCGCAAAGTCTCTGTCATTGGGTGGCAGAGAACAATACCTTCCCTGCCTCAGCTACCCAGCATGCCTTGTTCTCCAATGGTTCACCTGTAATATTGCTAGGTGGCACCTTGCATCAAAAGCTTAACTAGGAAAGGTGAATGGTGGGGAAGAGTCACAGAAAAACCAAATCCAAAGCCCCACAAACTTCGCTTTAAAACCCATCTGTGAAGAGAACAGGGAAGCATCCTGCTGAACACTTATGCAGAGCAGCCCTGTAGATACTTCAGCTGACGGTATTTGAAATGGATCCAGGCTGGGAGTGGAAATAAAACATCTCCGTTTGCTTACAGTGCAAGGAGTTGTAAGAGAACTTGCTGAAGCATTTGCGGCATTGTATTACCGAGGAGAGCCCCGTGCGCCTAGCCTCTTGTGAGAGCAGAGGCCACGTGAGGCTGTGTCACAACTCAGGGAGCTGTACCCGTATCGTGCTCCAGCTAGTGAGCCGTCCACCAATCCTGTTGCAGAGGTGAGATTGGGTGGAGTGGCTTGTGTCTGGTTTTCCACCAGAACATCCTGTTGAAAAGGTCGCTGGTGTCTCTGGTCAGCACGGCTCAGGGGGCAGTCCAGATGGCATGCAGTGTTCCCTCCAATCTTCTCCACCCACGTGCAGAATAATTTTAGGTGCACTGAGTCGTGTGTGAATGTGCCCCACCAGCAGAAACACAAACCCTAGCCGTGGGCACTCTGCTAATGAGCTGGGCAGCACTGGAATCTCCCCAGATGGCTCAGCAATTTAAAAGGGCCTGGGGTTCCTGGCCATCATTGCCACTCCTACAGCAGCAGTCGCAGCCCTGGGCCCTTTAAATCACCCCCGGAGCCCCACGCCGCATGGTCTCGGTGGTACTGAGGGCTGGCAGGAGGGAGGTTAGCCCCTATCCCCGCCCTTTCCCCCCAAGACTCCGCCCCTTCTAGGGGGCCCTCCCACCTCGCTCAGAGTCCCAGAGTTCATCCTCAGCCCTGATTAAGCCTCATTCAGAGCCAGTGCAAGTCAATAGAGTTAACCTGGCTGGTGCTGAATTTGAGTCTAACTCAAAGGGATTGGATAGCTGTAACCGAGAGCAGAGGTGAACCTAAAGTCTGTGTTTTTGAGAGACAGGAAGTAGAGTTAGCTTAGCAAGACTGGTGGAAACTCCCCATTAATGCAACAGCCAAGTCCTGTGGTGAATCATAGGGTGTTAAAGGGCATGGCTGAGCGTAGCTGCCAAAGGAACTCTTAAAGGCGTGATGTGAAAGCACGGTGGAGATGAAGAAAAGAAACTGTCTTCCTATCACTGGTGATTCTAACAAACGGGAGCCGAAGAAGCTAATTTAACAGCTCACAAAACAGCTTGCTCCAGGAGGCCTTGCTACTTCAGCGGCATGTATTTGATGCATTTGAAGAGGGTGAATGTTCAGTCAGTGCACAGAGAAAGCCAAAGGTGAACTAGACTTTCAACAAGGGCTTCATTCTTAACTTGCACCAAAACTAACCTCCATCGGCACCTGCCCAAACCCCTGTGCAAAAAAAAAAATCAATGCATGGGTAGTGGTTCATGCCTGCAGTAGGGATAACGGGTGTGTCTCCAAGGAGAACACACTTCCTGACTGTGGGTAACCCCCCCCCCCCCCCACACACACACACACAGGTTTATATGACATAGTAAAGAGGATGGTTTCTTTTAATCTACTCTCTATTTTGTAGAGTTTTTCTGTTTGAGCAAAAATTCCCCCCTGAATGGTAATTGCCATCAAATTTGGGATGCAGCTGCCTCTTAACAGAGCTTAAAGCAACATAAGGGCTTGGTTGTGCCAGCAAAATGGGGTCTAGAATGGGATTGTTTCTCATAAAACCAACCAGAAAAGACACAGACTCACCGGATCAAGTATAGCCCTCAGAATTGACACAACTGACCAAATGTTGAAAGAGACTGAATCAAGATGAGCCAGAGACATAGCATGAACCTGGCATAGGTTTGCTTCTCAATAAATCCTAAAGGAAAGAGATAAAATGAGAAATTTGGAGCAGCACAATGTTTTGGCAAAACTAAATCAGCGCTAAAGGTTTGAAAACAAGAAGACAACGTTATTGGAAACCACATTTGACTAGAGCCCTTTTTTGTTAACACATAGCCAATGTTACGAGTTGATAGGGATGAAGAAAAAATACACTTGATGGAATTCCCATTCTAAAAAAAGTTACTAAAAAAATTAACCAGACAAATTTTAACAATCCGTCTTTTAAGAAATCTGAAATAAAAATTAACTTTGTAAGAATAACAGGTGGGAGTGGCAGAAGGAGGCAGCTTCCTGGTAGGATGCACATGGAGACACCTGGGACAAGGGATGCTAGCTGAGAGCAGCCAGTGGCAGCACCAGAGGAAGAAGGGTAACTGCTTGTCTGTTGGCCATATCAAGCAGTAACCCATGCTCCCCCCACCTCCGCCACACGGGCCCCCACCCATTGCTGCCAAGAACCCACAGAAGAACAGGGGACAAGCAGAGCCCAGTGACAGAGGAGGAACTATCTGCCCCACCACCGAGAGGCTCCCAGCCACCCACCCAAGAGAAGGAGGCACAGGGTGCTAGTGATCAGTGACTCCCCTCTGAGGGGGACTGTGGCTTCCTTTTGCTGCCTTGGGAGACATGCTGCCCACCTGGAGTTCATGCCTAAGACATTACTGAAAGTGGCTAAGGCCCAGCCACCCCTGTAGCCACTATGTCATGCTGCCCACCCACACAGGCAACGACGAGACTGCCAGGTATTATCAGTAATGGCTACAGGGCTGTGGGATTGAAGGCAAAGGGATCAGGACTGCAGGGCATGTTCTCCTCCATCTTGCCTGTTGAGGGTAAAGGCCCAGGCACAGGCATTCACATCCTGGAGATGCATACACAGCTCTGCAGAAGGTGTGGCTGGAAGGGCTTTGATGTTCTTGACCATGGGACAATGTTCCCTTCAATCTTCTCCATCCATGTGTGAATCATTGCCATCTATGTGTGGAATAAATTTTTCACGTGCACCATCAGTAAAAACAAAATCCTGGCCGTGGTGCTCTGCTAATCAGCTGGGCAGCAGTGGAATCTTTCTTGAGCAGCCGCACGAATGCCCAGCTGACAGGGAACGCTGCCATGGGATGCTGTTCCAGGAAGGAGGATGCGGGGAAGAGATTAGGTCCGCTCCGCCAAGAAGGGGAGGGCCTTTTCACACACCAACTCACCAGCCTTGCAAGGAGGGCTTTAAACTAGGTTCAGAAGGGGCAGCCGAGAAAGGCTCACAGGAAAGGGCGACTTTAAAAAAGGGCTATATGTTGGGGTGGGGGACATGGAAAATTACAACAGGGTCATAGGAGCAACAGGATCGAGGTGAGTGGGGAAATCTGCTACTCCTCTTAGCTGCCTAAACACAAGTGCCAGGCATACGGGGGATAAACAGAACTGGAAGCTGTGCCAATTGACATCACAGAGCTGTTTTGGGATCAGTCTCGCAACTGGAATATTGTAATGGAGGGGTGTTGTGTGTTTGGGAAGCACAGGTCGGGAGAAAATTGGAGAGACACTCAGTTCCACAACAGGAATGCTTGCAATTGTTCCTTAGGGCTTTTCAGTACAAAAAATGCCTTGAACATAACAATCTCCAGAGTATGGATGCAGGTAGAGCAGGACAGCTGAGTCCTGTCAGGAAAATGGAATACTCTACACCAATATAGCAGCATACACACAAGGGTGCTGTACCAATTTAACTATTTTGGTAAGAAAAAATCACGTCCCTCATTGGTGTTAAATTCATTGGTATGAGAAACTGTGTGGAAACGAGGCCTAACACCCTCTTGTGTCCCAAAGAGATCAGAGGAGAACTCACACACTCACTCATTCCCTTTGCAGTGGCTGACACATGTCTTCTACTGGGGAGGGGGAATAAAAACAAAGAACAAAATGGGAAGATCATGGTACCATGCGTGACTGGTGCTGAAGGAAAGCGTCTCATGTCTAATACATCAGTGAAACTGCTCACCAGCAGACACATTCCTGAGGAAATATCGCCACGGTGAAGCTGCCAAGGTCGGCGTCTAGATGAGTTATCTGCTTCTGAAGTGCTAGCCACGTGAGCCAGCGTGCCTGGGACCAACACTATGCTGCACGCCGGATTTGAGAAGCATTCTTCCAAGTTGTTTGTCATTCAGGCAGCGCGACGTCTCCTCCTCTGTCTCTCTTCCTGCGGTGTTCACATCCTCTCCGGCCCCCTTCCCTTCCTCCGGTGATACGGACTGATGTTGGCACGGGTCTGGCTCCAATTCTGCCTTCAGGGAGGCGTGCGCAATTCCCACAGAACTCAGGCATGGGAATCTCAGGCATGTGTGCATCAGCTGGGGGGAGAGTTTGACCCTCTGTGAAAGTCAGCGTGAGAGGAATGTGTCTTCTGGGTATTCCACACACACATTAGAGAAACAGTAGCAATTTGGGACTAAACAGAGTCACCTAAATGAGTGAGCAGCTCCTTTATTTAATAGATTCCCATCACACTGAATATATAAAAGGAAAACATGCTGCATTGCCAGCCGCATCCCATTACAATAAAGGCTTATGCAATAAAGTAAAATAAAACAGAAATATAAAGAGATGATTATTATACTCTCGATGCCCAATTTATCAACAATTTGTTTCGGGGCCAGTGTTGATTTATTTATTTATTTATACTTTTCTCTAATAAATTCTGCTGGGCCAAAATCAAATCAAACCCGAGGCAGGTTCCCTGCAGTCAGTGTAGGAGGGTAATATGCAGTTAGTGAAATATAAAAAGATATATTTAAGAAAATAACTCCTATTTATGGCCGCCAGGTGACCTGTAAAGGCACTTGTGAGGAATGCATTCTATGCTCAGCATGGCTTATTGGATGGAAAGAAAGTTTTTGTGGCTATTCAGCAGTAAGAAATACTTAGTGGTTGCCTCAGGCAATTTTTAGTCACTATAATAAGACTCTGGGATTGTCCCTCTGAAGCCTAGAATGCTGGACTAGTCAGCATGAAGTAAGGGAAGCAGCCGCACGCATGGCTGAGAGCTCTGTGTCTTCAGAACATCCCCGGCACTGTCGCCGCTGGGGCCTGGAGGAACCAGGTGAGCTGCTGGTGTCCAAAGTCGCTCGTAGGGGGATAAGCCCTTGGACAATATAAAATCATAGAACACTAGAACTGGAAGGGACCTTGAGAGGTCACCAAGTCCAGTCCCCTGCCCTCACGGCAGGACCAAGGACCATCTAGCTCATCCCTGACAGGTGTCTGTCTAACCTGCTCATAAATATCTCCAGTGATGGAGATTCCACAACCCCCCTCGGCAATTTATTCCAGTGTTTCACCACCCTGACAGGCAGGAACTTTTTCCTGATGTCCAACCTAAACCTCCCTTGCTGCAGTTTAAGCCCATTGCTGCTTGTTCTATCCTCAGAGGCCAAGATGAACAAGTTTTCTCCCTCCTCCTTGTGACACCCTTTTAGATACCTGAAAACCACTATGATATCCCCTCTCAATCTTCTCTTTTTCGAAACTAAACAAGCCCAATTTTTTCAGTCTTCCCTCATAGGTCATGTTCTCTAGAACTTTAATCATGCTTGCTGCTCTTCTCTGGACCTTCTCCAGTTTCTCCACATCTTTCTTGAAATGTGGCGCCCAGAACTGGACACAATACTCCAACTGAGGCCTAACCAGTGCAGAGTAGAGCGGAAGAATGACTTCTCGTGTCTTGCTCACAACACACCTGTTAATGCATCCCAGAATCATGTTTGCTTTTTTTGCAACAGCATCACACTGCTGACTCATATTTAGCTTGTGGGCCACTATAACTCCTAGATCCTTTTCTGCCGTACTCCTTCCTAGACAGTCGCTTTCCATTCTGTATGTGTGAAACGGGTTGTTCCTTCCTAAGTGGAAGGACATAAAATACATACATGTCTGGGGAGGAGGGTGTTCCTTAAAGCCAATACATTTTTAATGAAACCAGATTTTTCAGTCACATTTTGTCAAATCCACGGTGTCAAAAATATCTTGTTCTTCAATAAAAAAAAAAAGTTTCAGTAGACAATTTTCAACCAGCTTTACTGCCTGCTGTGGCTGGATGTAGCCCAGACTCTTCATGTTTTTCAGGTTTCATCTTGTATATGTGAAATCCACCATTTTTACATGTGTCTTCAATCGTAACATTCGTGATGCGCTCCATTGGTGAAAACCAGAAGCCATTCCATGCTCTTGCCTCTAGATGTGTAGACAATTGTACCATTCAAAATGGTGGCTGAGAGTGAGTCTCTGAGAATACCTTCCAATTTGTATTTGGTGTGTTCCACCTTAATCATCCGCCTAACATTTTTATGTAAGACACCACGTTGAGCAGAGCCAGAACCCTTTTTCAAACCATTCTTGAAATATTTGATTTTTCTACATTGTCAAAATACGTAATTACCCCTTCGTGTGTGCTGCTGAATGAATTCTCCAAAAAACAAAGCATCTCAAGTATATGTTAAATATTTTCAAAAAAATAGGAGGAATAACTGAATATACCATGAAACATAGATGTTTGAGAGACAGCGTTTAACAGTCGAGTCATGAGTGGCGTGGCAATATTTTGGGAAAGCCGAAGCACAACGGTACACTCTGTATCTGAGGTCAGGCAATGCAGGGCCATAAGAAGACATATTTTACATGAAATAAAAATGCTGCACAACTCTGGAGAAGTCTGATAGCTCCAGGGCACATAGTTCAACGCTTCGGCTGCTGAGCTCAGATTTAGGGGATCAGACAGCTTCAAAGGAGGAAAGGCAGTTATTTTTCTCAGCTGCTGTGCTCTCATGTTTATTCAGAAGGCTGTTCTGAATGAAACGATGCATCAGTCCTGAATTTTGTGGAGCCCTTCCTACTTCACGGCATGGACGGCCTGAGCCAAAGCCCACCGAAGTCAAGAGGAGAGAGACTTTGCTGCTGGGGAACCCATATTGGTATTGCAGTTAGGGCATGTTGGGGTGACCGTGGGACAGGGACAGTCCCGTTTTCAGGTCCCCTTTTCTCTTTTTTTCTTGCTTTTATGAACTCCAAAGGGATTTTTCAAAATTATCAATGAAAATGAAGGCTCAGAATAACTGATGTTACATTCTAGTCTGGGCCTGTTGCTGTAATGCCTGGGGGGTCTCCCTGTCTCATGTACCCCCTCACCACAGAAGTTCTCTTGTCATCCCCATTGGACACATGGCTGGCTGAGGCCACGTGGGTAGGCTCCTAGCTACGAGTGGTTCCAGTGGAAGTTCGGCGCCTGCGTCCCTTTGCGTCCCCTCGCCAGAGAGACTGGGGATTACATTTTCCCAGCCGTGTCAGTGCGCAGTAGGTATCGCCGTTAGTGAGCTAGGACTTGAATGCACTGAGCTGGTCTGCACGGGTGGGCGCAAATTCTAACATGCACTAGCCTGCTGCGTGCTAAGTGGCCTGCACACAAAGTCCCCTAGTGAGTCTCAGTGATGGGCTGTTTGAAATGGGACCACATGAAACTGCACTAGGGAACGGTTCATGAGCAGCAGCAGGGTCCCCGCGGGCTGCTTATTGTGCGCGCAAGTGCCAGCATAAGCAATGTGACCAAGGTCATGTGGGAAGTCTGTGGCAGAGAATGGACATGAAGTGTGGTCTCTGGCACAACCTATAGCCCCAAGGAGTCAACCATGTGTCTCTCTCGCTGGTAGTGGGTTTTTCTTTACTTCTTGTATGCCTCATATGCCTCCGACACTATGAGCTGCAGTTTCAAGGGTAACACATTAATTCTCAGGGCAGAAATGGAACAAGTCAGGGCATTTTTCAACCACAGCTGAAAAAGAGCAGTGTAAAGGAATCATGCCGCATCTCCAGACTGCTGCTGCAAGGAGCCACATCCTGTGTGAGTCTCACAGGACCACTTCATTTTCAGCACCGCTCCCTGTGCCTGCTGAACAGATCCTGTCTTAGATGGTATGTCGTTGTTTCTGCTTAGCTGGTGCAAGATTCTGCAGCCATTTCGAGCCTGGAGATGAATGCTGAAATAAGGGACCTGCATGTTCATCCGCTGATCCTGGCAGGTTTGTGAGCTGCTGTGTTCGGTGAAAGCAATGTATCATTCGACACCATACATGCTCCTGAGAGAGCCCAAAAATCCATCTGCAAAAGGAGCCTACGGTTGAAATCAGCACCCGAGAAAAAAATCAGGGAAACTGCTGTTGATCTGCTCTAGCATGTTGGAAATTTCACTGGCTTTAAGATTAAGCGCCCAGTGATGTGGGTAAGTGATTAAATTTCCAGCAGCCATATAGGGTTTGTTTTTTCTAGGGCAAATGCAAAGGTGCTGACTGTCCCCACTTAATCGAGCCCGTCTGCACGATCTTTGGAGGCTGCAATCCAGAGCAGAGACAGGGAGCTGCTAAATTAAAACATTAGGAATAACGTAGAGCATGTTTAACAGTGATCATCACTTTACAAATAAGGGTAATGATTCCCCTGTCGCCCAAGCTCCATGAGAAATCGCAAGTAAATGTTGTCTCATATTAGCGCGTTAAGTATTTGTAAACCATCCCTCATTAGAAATATAATCTTGTTCACATGTCGCATCTCAGAGCGCCGTGCTATAATGCGGAATATCGGCTGCATCCTCAGCTGCTTTCAATCAAGTTGGCTACGCCTCGAGAGAGCTAAGCCAATGCACATCGGCGGAGGATCTGGCGCCCTGGACTTGGCACGGAACGGGTGTGAATTCAAGTCGTATGGAGCGAGTGATGCATATAATGGTGCTGTCATTCATCTTCGGGTTTTGTGTGCACAGTGACGGGTGAAAGCTTTTTTTTTTCTTCGCCTTTCCCCAGCTCTATTTTGCAGTAATTACGGGTGATTTTGTGTCTGTTTATGGAAGGTTGTAATTGAACTAGAAAACATCCTTAATTGATGTGGATATTTGTTGGGCTGACGATTTGATTGCTGGCTCAGAGGTTGATTGAGAGCACCCTTCCTAATGACGGGCTGCAACGCTGACAGGTTTGTGATGGTGTCAGAGCCTCCTTTTCGGCTGACACTTGCTTCAATACAAGCGGAGAGCTCTGGAACAGATTCTTACCTCCCTTACATGAGGGCTCCATGGAGGTAGGACTTTCGCCGAGAGGAGGATTTGGCTCTGTGGATGACCAGGGAGATGTTCTAAGGTCTGGTGCTACAGGGCGATAGGAACGGCTGTGGAACGGCTGTGCTCATTCTCCATGACTGTTGGGACCATGGCACAATGGGGGTGTCCTCTGGAAGACAGAGGTGATATTACATCCTGCTACTCTTCCTGCCTGGAGAACCCCGCAGTGCTAACAGGTAGACACATGCCTGCCCTGTGGTGCCCAGCGTGAGATGCCTTCACATCCTGTGTCGGCCGTGGGGAGGGGGGCACCCAGAGCCACCTGCTCATGGAAGGGTGGCCCTGTAGAAGACGGATGCTCTTGTGCAGGAAGCAGCATGTGCTGGGACTGAGGCGATCCAGGCATGACCACGTGGTGCAAGGCACGTAGGCCCACAAGCTTCACACTCACCTGACTAAATTTGGCACCAAAAAGAGAGTGGCCTGAATTTCAGAGGTGCCGAGCTCATCCTTGAAATGGGTGGGGAGTGCATGGTGCTTCTAGGCCCATTTTTCTCCCGTATCCAAATGTGGAAGATAAACACTGGTCTTTAGGGACTGACATTGGAGCCTGAAATTCTCTGGCGGGCTGGTCCATCCTCTGTTCAGTTAGGGCAACACTTCTCGGTGCGATGGGCGTGTCGCGAGGCTGAAATCACAGGGGCTAAAAACCATGTGAAGGTCCCAGGATGGATGGCAGCAGAGACGATTGTGGAATTGATCATTGTAGAGTCGGTAGGGGCTCAGCCGGACGCCAGAGAGGGCAGCGCTAGTACTGGGAAGCCAGGGATGAGGACAAAGCAAGCAACGAGGCAGAAGTGGGAATATGGGGCGCTGACGGGCATGCATGCTCGTGTCCAAGTCTTTCCATCCCCCAGCTCCCCCTTGCATCCCTGGTGGATGGAGAAGAGGGGGCAGACACACAACGTTTTCCTTTTGCGGTTCTGCTGCCCCAGGGAAGCTTGTATGTCTGCAGCGGGCCTTCCGTAGCCAGCCATGGGAATACAGCCCCATGTGAAGTCATTTGCAATGCTAGATTATATGTCTTCAATGAAGGGTCCTTAAGCCAACATGATGGAGTGGGCTCCTCAGTTGTTTACTGTGCATAAATTTCTTGCTCGTTGATGTTAAAAATGATTATAAATTTGTCATGGGAATGTGGTTTGGCTTAAATATCTGTGATTAGGCTGTTATTATAGAAAGGGCTGTAAAACACAATCAAATAACACGCTATAAAATATTATAGATATAGAATAAATATGACATGACCATTGTGGTTTAATATATATATATATTCATAATGCAGATCCCTCTTGATTTCAGAGGGAAATAATGAACTAACCACGCGGAAGGCATTAGCTGTACACCAACTTCTCTAATCACCCTGTACGCCTACTTGGATGATAGCATGTTCCATCTCAACAGAGAGCCTGCCATACAAAAGGGTGGCAAAGCGCTTTGCAGGCTGTGGACACAGTATAAAGATCAGTTCATCCCCAAAGGAAATGCAGCCACTTCTGGGACGACAACTATACTCCATTAGCAACACCACAAACCAGCTTTTGGGTGCAGCTCAGAGTAACGTATCCAGAGAGCCTGGCCCTAAGAACAGTCTCGTGGGAGATAGGAGGCTTGGTGGGCATGTCTAAGGCTGCTGGGCCATTTGGGATACTTAGCTGCAGGCTTGGTTCAGAGACATGCTCCGATCCTTCCCAGGTTACACTGTCCTGGGGCTAATGTAGGCATGCTACCGGCATCCCAGTAGGCTTCGGCTCAGAAGTCAGCATGGTACAATATTGGTCAAATTCACCAGGCATAGCAGGGGTGAAACTGGTCTTCCATCCCTTATCAGGTCTTCAGGAAGGGGTGCAGTCCCTTATCTAGGCCAAGTAGTTCCTTATCTTTCCAATGTTACCCGAGGGTGTCCTAGAATTGCAGTGTTCTTGTAACCCTGCCTTTCATAATATTGGCCGTTTTTTTCATTTGCTCTCATGCAGGTTTCAATGAAGCAGTCGGGTCCTTAGTTTGAGTGCCATGACCACGTGCCCCGAGACCCCTTTTCTGAGATAGAACTCTCCAGGTTCTCTCTCACTCTGTAGCCTGAATCGGGCTAAGAACCTCAGTCTCTCTGGGGCAGAGGCAGCCAGGGGCAAGCCATAACCCCTAGCCTGCACATTCAGGTCAGCACCCTTTTCTGCGCATCCCAAAACCTGCAAATGCTAGAAGCTAGCCCTGGACAACAGGGGGTGGATCGCCTGAAATTGCCCTGGTCTGTTCATTCCCTCTGAAGCACCTGGCTGTGGCTACTGTTGGCACACAGGAGACTGTTCTAGAGGGACCTTTGGTCTGACCTGATCTGGCCAGTCTTAGGTTCAAACTTTAGAGTCTCATGCTTCAACCCTGGGGTTGGCCAAGATTGCAACCTGGACGCAACACAAGTGGCGAGGCAGGCATGAGCAGAACATCCCCCTCAGGTTCAGGCAGATCTCCATTACAAACCCCCGAGGTTACTTATTCATCTTCAGTGACCAGCCGCAGCTAGGGCCAAATGTTTTGTCATAAAACTGTAATCCTTCTACTGACTCAGAAGGTCCAACCCCCTATGTCACACACATCCCTCACTGTTGTACCTGGGTTCCCTTGCTTGTCTTCCATCCAAGTACATCCCAGCCCTGAGCCTGCTGGGTTTATACATTTATAACATCCTCAAAGCAAAAATAATGTATTTAAGTCAACAAGAAGCCCTCTGGCTGGGATCGTCAGAAGGTCCCGAGAGTTTGATTGGATATCTATGGAAGCCAGCTGCATAACTCCCTTAAGCTCCTTCTGACATCATAAATTGGGATTTTTAACAAGAAACATGCGTTTACTCTCCTTTCTCAGTTCTTTCTTAATGACTTTTCCCCTCTTGCCAGCCCATGCGCCAATTAGCTTTATGCCATTGAGAAGAAACGTCTCCTGCTCTTATGTAAAATGATGATGGTGTCTGTAAACCACCAACTGTGGCAACACATTTTTTTTCCCACCATGTTCTCAGAGCTGATGGGAGGGAAAAGAAGACACATTTTTTCCAGCAGTGAAAGCAAATTAAAAACAAAGATTGTAAGATCACTTTGTACTATCAAAAGTGACCGTTCCACCTTCTGTTCCCTGGCACGCAGCAAGAACACATTTTCAATAATTCATGCCAACCTTAAACATTTCAAATGGAGAAGGGAAGTATTTCCAACAGGTCAGTGAGTAAGAGATAAAGAAACTTTACAAAAAGTTACAAACTGCCATGAATCATTTTAAAGTGAAGCATTTTCTTCATATTTCCCAGTGAAGAGTGTCTTTTAAAAGCATCTTAGCCTGACATGTAATTACAATTGTTCCTCTTGATCATTTTTTTTATCACAATGCGGTTTTATCCTGTTAGTTTTGATTTTAACATCAAGCCGAGGAAATGTTTAAAAGATTTGTGCAACTGGCAAGATTAATGTTAAAGAACTTTAAATCTCTTGTGGAAACTTAGAAACAGTGAATTTGTGACATGCAAACTCCACAACACAACCCTCACACCCAAAATCTCAACACAAAATCCCTCAAGATAACTCCCTAGACACAACGAAACACAACCGCCCTCCCCCCCATTCACACATACACAGAGAGAGTTCCTCACGCCCGCAAACACCCCTCCTTCACAAATCCACACACAATCCCCCACCACTGTGCACATTCACCAGCGTCTGGCTCCGGAGAGCTGCCTGCCAGAAAGCGGGGTACTCCAGAGCGTCTAGACCCCTTTTCTCCCACGACCACCCGGATTAACAGCCAACCCGGAGAGCTACCCCAACAGCTGCTCGGGCAGGTTGTGTGGCACGTCCACCGGAAGTGAGGTGACACCTCAGGAGGGTGTGAAACTGCTGGTATTTTAAGCAGAGTTGCAGACAACAGGAAACTCTCCCCTCACCCCTCAGCAATCTGTACCTGCCTGAGATTGTCAGAATTACCCTCAAATGGTAAGTGTTTGGGGCAAGGCCACAGGTTGTCACTACCCCAGAGGGACTTCTTTAAAGGAAGGCTACTTAAAATCATTTACAAATGAGTTGTGGTCGCATCTTCACCAATTCAAACTGATTCTCTGGGCCATTTGGTTGTACAGAAGAGTTTGCTTTCAGCCCTCTCCCAGTTGCATTGCCATCTATACGATGCCTAGATGGCTCCATTTCCTTATAGCTCCTGCTTTTCTGAATGCAACATGTTAATCAATGACATACAGTTGACTGAATAATCAATGTTTCATTACTACTGATGGCTCTTTTAGATAGCTCGCGAGAGAACAGGGCATCCATAATTAAGGGTAATCAACTCGGAGATGCTGGGGCTCTAAGGAAAGATTTATACTGTTGTCAACTAAATACTGAGAAATTCCTGGAAGGGAAAAAAAAGTTGTGTCTGTGCTAAGCTGCAAAAAGAAGAAAGGAAGAATCCCAGGAAACTGGGAGGGTTAGGATTCCAGTCTCTGCTGTAACACAGGCTTCCTATGTGGCTTTGGTCAGGTCAATGAGCCTATCTGTGCCTCAGTTTCCCAACTGTACACTGGGGATAATAGCACTTGGTTGCCTCACAGTGGTGTGGAGAGGATCAGCACATTACAGATAGCGAGGCCCTCAGAAACGGTGGTAATGAGGGCCATGCAGCACTTGAGACAGATATCATACAAGCAAACCAGCTAGAACTGGTTTGTGGTGCATCTCCAGTGGTCTCTGCCTCAAGAGACCGACTTTCCGAATGGTTCAATGTTTCCACCGCGGAATGTTCACTAACCCATCCCTATGGTCGCTGTCCTTGCAAGAGTCTAGCTGAGTGATTGTGTAGCTGGTGTGCGACGGCAGCAAATGCTCCAAGGGGGTGTCTGAAGAAGCAAAGGTACCAAAGAAGAGTGGTTTCCTCTAGAGATTTCAAAGGTCATAATGAAGGAAGCAGCCAGTGCCGGGCGGGACAGAGAAGCCAAGCCATGCAGTGGTGCAGGATCAGAACTCATCCATATGATGTGAATTAGAGAAAAGAAGCGATACCACCCCCACTCCTGTCCCTGATGCGGAAGGACCTGGTGGTAGGGACAGAATCAGCAAATCCCAGTGAATTACAGGAGAAGTCTGAGCCCTCCGAAAAGATAAGGTCAGGATGGCAGCATGGAAATGTTTTAATTGAACCAATGTATACAAGGTGATGGGTGGTAACTAGCAACCTCAGGGGCAGCAACTAACTTGTTTGTATCGGGGTATAAAGGTGTATTTTAGAGTGGGGGAGGGGAGGTCGACCTAGTGAGGAATGGAAAGTCCTGCCATTCACTGAGCTGGTCCATTGTCATGGGCATGCACGTATTAGTGATCCAGTAGAGTCTGCAGGATATTAGAGCTGTGCTTTGTCAACAAGAAATCTGGCTGGGTGCCTTCTTCCTTTAACAGATCTTGTGGTGATTGGCCGGTTTGCTACAGGTCTGTTGTGCCAGCTGTCTGCGCAGGGCTGAGATCACACGCACACGCACAGAGCCCAACCTCTGTTAACATCTACCCACACTGTTTATATCACTGACCTCATGTAATACCAAGCCCTCAAGTTCACTCGCCTTAGTATTTAGACTTCTTGCATTTGCACTTATGAGATTTGTCACTCTTTGCTGTCTGACTTCATGTGATGTAACTGAATGTGGGGGTTGGGTTTCCAAATCGTGGATGCGTTTGAGATTTCAAAAATCTTTCCTGATGAAACTGAGAACCTTTGCGATTTTTCTTCTTCAATGAAAAGATCCACCAACCCCTCTCTAGCCAATTGGCTCATTCATGCCTTGGTCTGACACACCCTTGGCGAGTGGCCTAGCCTCCAATCCAGTGGCTATCCTAAAGCTGCATTCTCGCTCGGCGTACTACAACTTCCCTTGTGTGTCTGAGAAATCTTTCCCGCCACAGCTTTGCCTAACCTGACCTTTGCATGTGAAGAGTTGCTGTTCTGACAAATGGATGTTTTCAGGGCAAGAAAGTGCTTTGTCAAAAGACTCCTGCCCAGCGCTAATAGAGGTCTCACCAGGACGTTCTGGAGTTGTAATAATAATAAGCCCAGTGAAGCTATGTCAGGGGTGGCCTGCAGGGATGATGAATTAGAATGTCAAGATCAGGATTAAACGAGGGAGGAGTTCCCAAGGCAGCCAATCTTTGTGTGGGGGTGAGAGTGATAGAAAACTGGTGGTATTCCACCAAGCTTGTGTGGCCCTTTCTTGTTCCAGTCTCTGCTCCTTTTCAGTCAGTGCACTGTGCTGTCATCCTTCTCACTTTTATTATGGGTTTTTCTCCCCACCCCACCTTCTCCTCCTCCTGTGGCTTCTGTTCTGGGCCTTCAATGAATTCTGACAGAAGGTCTCCCCGGACCTCTGCGATTATTGTCAGCTCCTCCTCCCCTTTGAAACCGTGCTTCATGACGCACCACGTGGCCTATTCAGAAATGCCTTCATGTGCTTCCCTGCCTTCCTCTTTCTGGTGTGTTTTCATCTAGGCCTGTTGGATGTGAGGGTAACGTTGTTCTGTGCATTGCTGCAGCTCTCTAGGCCTCCTCCGCACCTTCATCCCTGTCATGGGGTTTGTACCTCACGCTCAGGCAACAAAAGGGTTAAAGTGGGCCTGAGAAGCAAATCCTATTATGTGGAGGCGCGGATGGGCCGGACCTATCTAAAGATGAAGCCCGACCGGGGAAGGAGCTGAGCCGTGATTACAAAGGAGGGAAGCAGAGTTTAGAACAAGAGCTCCTCTTTGGGACTGGAGGGGGAAGAGCTCCAACTGCAGGGAAGTTAGCCACTGCATTGCCGCCCTTTGGAGGGCCTGCTTTGCTGGTCCTTGTAAAGTTAAACCCAAAGCAAGAAGATATAATGGCCAGAAAGCTACAGCTAGGTTCCGTGCATACGCCATGGGGGGGCAGGTGTAAGGCAAGCCTTTCCCTCACTGGGGTTGGATGCAGGGCTAGTCCTGGCCCCCCCACAGCACCGACTCGGGAGGGCTGGCAGTAATGTGACTCGACAAAGAACAGGGAGATAGCTGGGCCAGCCATGAAGAGGAGCATAGTTTGCAATCTCTTTACGGGTGCGTCTGTGGCTACACGCCTTGGAGCTGTAGGGAGCAATATGTCTGCCTCACGAGACAGTCCCAACACCACCCACCACACACGCCATTCGGGTGTTTTGACTTGTAAAGGCCCGACATACAAAACTGCCTTCTTTCTGATGCAAAGGAGAAGCGTGCTCTGTGCTGAGTCCATCCAACATGGGAAGGCATTTCCCGTGCGTACCTGTCTGAGGCTGTCGGCAGTAACATGCCTGCCCAGCTCAGGGGAAGGAGGTGAAAGAAGAAAGCAGTGATCTCACTCAGGGAACCGAGCACTGAGACAGCAATCACCCAGCTATCTAAAGAGAGAGAAAAATAATGGCCGAACTAAGGGGCTGGAAATGACTGAAAAGAAGAACTTGTGATGTCTGTCTCCTCTTTGCTTGGAGGGTGGGCAGGTCAGAAGTCAGTGCCTGGGGCAACGGGCATGGAAGAGACAACACCTGCAGGGGTGTCAGTAAACTGCAGAAAGTCTGGAAGGTGTTGAACACCGATGGAGCAAGAAATTGGGGATTTTTTTTAAAGTGGCCTCCCCAAAAGTTTCTCTTCCAGGCCAAAACCAACAGAATTAAAATCAAGCTACTAACCCTCCAGAGCTTCTCAGACTCTGGGCTGGGGTAAGAAGGCTGGACAGCTCATACAATCTGAAAGAGCTCTGACAGCACAGCTCTTAAAGGAGACATGATGAGTGAGGAAGGAACAAAGAAGGAAGAAGATATCCAGACAGGTCCTCTCTGCAGGTGGGCAAAGACCTGGGCTAGATCCCCATGCACCTGGACTGCTGCCTGGCTGAAGGACCATGGCCCGTCTGTAGACATGGAAACCATATCCTGGCCTCTCAAACAGCTGGTATGTCAGAAACTCCACTGACCAAGACTTACCTATGTTCATCCTCCTTTCTATGCACCTTCTTTAGCTTCCTAATGTAATGCTCAGTGAGACCAGCCCAGTATGGCTGGCTGCCTTCTACTTGGTGGGACTATCCGGCTTCTGGTCCTCTTCCCACCTAGTTTCACACTGACTTGGACTGGAGACAATCAGGAGAAAGACTACTGAAGTCAATGGAGCTGCACCAGCGTAACTGAGACAATAGTGTGACTCTCAGTGTTCAGCGCAAGTAGAGTCAGGCCATGTCTTGACTATAAAGTTGACTAAATTCCTGGGGAATGTGGGGTATATCAAATTGCATTACATGTGAGCACAATCCAGAATTTAATAATCATTCACGTTCAATCCTTTGTGTGTGTGTTTTCTCTTCATTTAATTATTTTTGCTAGTAAAAAACAAAGAGAGAGACTATTTAGTTACAGTTCAAGAGGAGTTCCATCTGCTGTTTTTGAATTACAGACCTTCTCAGCTTTGGCAAATTCTCTGAGGTGGGGTGAACTGACGACACTAAAGGATAATTTGAGAGAGCGAAGAGGAGCTCACATACAGCACACGTGCCTATAACGATGTAAAAGGACTTGTTAATTCCAGTAATAAAAAAAGCAGAAATTAGATTATTAGCCACAAGTCCTGGGGAGGGAAGAAAATCCATCAAGATCTTTCTTCTGATTAAAAACAGGGCATTTCTGACAAAAATACATTTTCTTGCAAAAATTTCCATTTTTGTCCGTTTTTTTTATTTTGTCGAAAAGCTGAAAACAAACATTTTTCGCTACAGAAAACTGCAAACTTTTCAGTTGTCAGAGATTTCAATATTTTTGCTGAACCCTCCCCCACCAGGAATTCCATCGACTTTGCTGCTGCTCCTCAGGCTGTGGGTTGCTCGCAGGGATGTATCCCTCCCGGCAGCCCTGCGTGCCTCACTCTGTGGCTACGTCTACACTGCAGAGAAAAGTCGGGAAAAGATATGCAAAGATATGGAAAAAACTCCTCTTTCGGAACATCCCTTCTTCCTCTCACTGAGAGGAATACAGGGGTGTTGAAAGAATGCGCCCGCTTTTTCGGAAACTGTTCCGACAAAGCGGAGATGTCCCCCCGGACACGGCAGAGTTTTTCTGGGATACCTCCGATATCCCGGAAAAGCTCTGCAGTCTAGACATAGCCTGAGGGGACCATGCCTGTGGTCGGCATCTCCCATCCACTAGCAGAGGCCACTCCCTGCCGATGTCCTGGCTTTTCCGAGATGCACTGCGAGGCATCTCTCTCCCCATTCATTTGTGTAGCAGCTCAGGCTTTGTGAACTGTAGTGTTGTGCCTGTGATCTTCTAGGTGTGGTGAGGCCCAGTCTCAGAGTGCCTGAGGCCCTGTGTGAATCCCGAGCATGATCCTTAGAGGGGTTTTTCTTTGTTTGAGAAGTTTACCTAGCGTAGACACCAGGCTGAGGTGGATGAGCTCTGGGATATTCTAGGTCTTTCCCCACTCTGTGATATACAACCCACATCGCAGAAACAGAAATTGCCAGACTAAAAACTCCTAAGGTGGACAAAGGAAATGCTAATTCTGGTAAACGCCTGTTTTATTTTAGTTTCCGTCCCAAGCTGTCATTGCAAAAAATCTCAGTTTGGGTTTGGGGTGCAGGAGGAGGCTCCAGGCTGGGATGGGGGGTTGGGGTTTGGGGCACAGAAGGAGGCTCCAGGCTGGGATGGGGTGTTGGGGTTTGGGGCACAGGAGGAGGCTCCAGGCTGGGATGGGGGGTTGGGGTTTGGGTTGCAGGAGGAGGCTGGGATGGGAGGTTGGGGTTTGGGTTGCAGGAGGAGGCTCCAGGCTAAGACGCTTCACTTGGTTCCCTTGCGCCCGTAGGCCCCGCCCCTCACAACCCATTGCTCGCACTTCCCAATGGGAGCCGCGGAGCTGGTACTTGGGGCAGGGCCAGCGCATGGAGCCTCCCATGGTGGAGAACCTGCCTCAGCTCCAGCCAGCGACTGCGTGGCTGAATGGACTTTGAATGGCCCAGTAGGCAGCACTGACCAGAACCACCTGGGTCCCTTTTTGAGCAGGAGTTAGGGCTGAAAACTGGACACCTGGCAATCCTAACTCCACTCCTGAAATACTGCTAGAATCTTGCTCACTTCCCTGTCTGCGTGGCCTCCCGTTACAGCTTTAAAGGAGCCGTTCAGTTAATCTTCTAGTGTTTGTATAAATACAATTCCGGACCCATTTCCCACTTCTCACTAAACTTTGGGAGGGTTTCGTATGCGTCACGTTGGCGTGGGGCCTTCTTTTGGTAGGAGCTGTGACTTATGAAGGAAGTGTAGACAGAAAGACATGTCTCTGCTAAGTTTTCGAAACAGGAACATTGAAATTCACAATGATGAGAAGATGTGGATGACCTCTGTAACCCTACATTGCCCATTTTAGGTACTAGAGGATGCAGTTAACATCGAGTGGTGTTGAATAAAAAATGCCATCAAAGAAGAAGTCTTGGTGACATGAAATGGAGGGTTTTTTGGAAGGGAGGGGGTGGGGAGATTTTTAAAAAAATATTTACTTGTGAATCTTTCAGAGAGGAAAAAGAAAAGGATATACAGGAAAATATAATGTCCTTGCACAGCAATCAATTCTGTGAAATATTTTCATAAGATACATTTGAGACTATAAATAAAAAGATAAAAGATGAGGTAGTAAAAAAAAAAGAAGAAAGATTTTGTCTGTAGCTTTTTAGTGTTAGTTATGGGTTTACCTCCATCCCCCAACAAGTAATATATCCCACCGCAAATCAAAATCCTGGCTAATGGGATACAGAGGAGAAGACAGAAAAAGCTGGGATGAATTATGAATGACCTGGAAGAATTAATTTATTCACTTGCAGCAGTTGACAATCATAGCATGAGAGAGAAGTGATGAAATTTTAAATAACTTTATCTGCACTTAAAAATTGTAAAGCCCTTGATATTTAATTTTCACATTCCTGAGCTGGAGGGGGGAAGGGTTATGGGAAAGCTAAAATCATAGTCAGGGTACGTGATTGAGCTCTGTCACAAAATATAAAATCAAAGTAATTAGTTTTGTGTAGATAATGAAGCAGCAACTGACAGAATGCAAAGTAAATACTGATTTGTCGGTGAAAATTTGCCTATGCAAGAAAAGGGTATTTCTATGAGCATGCAAAGCGGCATGGAAGAACGTTCGCAGAACACATCTGAGTTTCGAGGCAGGGTACCCTTATCTCTCTTGCTTGCACTGGGGCGCCAGCTGAAACCACAAACAGCTCTAGCTCCCACTGGAGACAAACGTAACCCAGGGAAGTCACCTTCCTTGCTGGGAACGCTGCACTCTAACCCCAAAACAGAAGCCACCATGAGTTTTCCAGGAGCAGGGTCTAATCTGCCCAAACCGCACCTAAATCAGACAGAGGCAGGGTGTTGTCTTTATTAGTGATTTGTAACACAGGAGTGGCTGGAAGATGGCTCTGAGATCAGGGCCCCATTGTGCCAAGCTCTTTACACCTTGAGTTCCTTCTAGCCTCTGAATGACCTTGGATTGTCTCTATACTTCGGCAGGTTTAAAAAAAAATCCATGTAAATAGCTAGAACCCAGGGTTCCAAGCTACCCGAAAAACCCTTTCCATTTCAGCAGTCAGTTACTTACAGGCCTGTAGCAAATTACTTGGATCCAGGGGACTTGGAATGAATGATGCGCAAACTAACGTCTCATTATTACGGAGAGAAGAGAGCCGGGGAAACGGAGGATGTTTGCTTCCCATCTTTGCTTCTCTTACATCAGGGGTGTTGTGCTAAATTAAGTTAGAGAACGAATTAGCCATTAGCTCCTGGTTACCGCGCTTAGGTTGGGCAGCGCCTTTCACTGCTCCTGGTTTGGTGTCTTTCCCACTGACCCCAAGAGCTCAGCTGGGTTTTCTAGGGAGTGAAAAGCGCTTCCCAAGCAACAGAACTTTAAGAGAAAAATCCGCCTCTCATCCATCAAAATCTGACTGGTTTATTAACTACGTTGGGGTTGGGTGGGTGCAGATAGTAAAGAGGAAAAAGAAGCCTCTGACCCATGAATTGCCTTCAGCTACCTGAAATCATTTTAGGTGCAGCAGTGACGCGTCCATACCTGTTCTAAGATACCCTTCTATTTCCTTGGGGGTTGTGTTAGACTGGGTGAGAGCGCTGGGCAATAAATGATGCAGACGGCAGTAAAACGGCCGTGTCGTGCAGGGAACCAAAACCATCCCCCATTGTAGGAGCTCTTGCGAGGCCCAGGATGCGGTCAGTGCGCTATGACTGCATAACTGAACACAAAACGGGGAGGAGGGGTTAAAGTGTGAGAGAGCACTTTTATTGCCAGGCGGGGCCTGTAATGTTTGCGAGGGGAAATCCAGGCTTCTCAGGGCGGAGAAAAACGGGGTTTAAATGGCACAGTGCTGGAGTGCAGTGAGGAAATCCTTAGCAAGCAATGTAGGGAGTGGGCGAGAGAGAACGTGCACAAAGTGGCAATTCTGACAACGTGTCAATGCAAAGCAGTGCAAGGGAGAAGAACTCTAGCTGGCATTTGCAAACCCACATCAGGGACTTGGAGGCTGCGCGTCAGACTCCACAGTTTGACAATCTGAAAACATGCTTCCCGGGCGCAGAACTCACTAGTCAAAGGAAGTCACGCCGGCAGGGTTTGCTGACACCTGCTGAACTGTCAGAACCAATCTCGTCTGAGGAGGCAGGTTGTGTGATATAGGCCAGGGTTTTCAGAAGTGCCAGAGTTAGGTGTCTACTGTGCTTCGGTGCTTTTGAAAATCCCACCCATAAAGCATTCCCATTGCCCTGCTACTCAACCAATAGCTCTAATGTTACTTCCAGTGTCCCCTCTAATTTCTTCCATCTTTGTGTGGAATACATTTTATGTGCACCAAAGCATGTGTACATGTGCACCACCTCACCCTGTCATAGCCCAATGGACTATATTTCTAAATGACAGAATCCTTTCCTTCTTCTACCATTTTTGGGGGGCAGGAGGGGAAAAGGAGGGTCTGGCAGGAGAACTCTTACCAACAAACCATCCCTTATCTCTGTGGAGGCAAAGGTGAGAGGATTTTCACAAGCATCAAAAGCATTCCTCATTGGCCTAACTACATTCCTAGTTAAGTCAGTGGCCATTTTCTCAACTTTTGCTGTTTAACGTTGAGCTGCGTTATGACCTTCCAGGCTCTGACGCACCACATGGTCCTTTGTCGGAACTGAAATGGCCAGTTTCTGCCATGATTGAAATCGGAACACAGAAAACCTGGATTTGAGTAATTGCTTTTAATTATGCTCTCCGCTTATACTCTTCAGTTATTTCCCCAGAGAAAGGTTCGTTTTCATGGGCTGGCATGTACCACCATTAAAGCAAGTGGAGTTGACTCTTTACAGCTAAGCGTACTCTTGACACAAGACTTAGGACTCCTTTTCGCTAACCAGACAGACATGCTGTCACCATGGCTGTGGTGTATTCACCATCCCTGGCTATTTTTAAATCAGGGTGTGATGTTCTTCTCAAAGATCTGCTAATCCAGAGAAGTCGTAAGGCTCTACAGGATGTCAGACTAAATGATCACAGTGGATCCTCCATGCTTGACTGTCCAGGAGTCTATGCTCTAAACACATATCATTGGAGCAATGACGTAGCTTAGAATAGAGGCCCTCCGATTCTTCCTTTCCACGTTATTCATTACTCTACAAAATGGCGAATGACGTATTTCTTATTAGATAACATTTTCACGTTTGACGCTTTTGAATGGAAACTGGAATTCAATTACAAATACACAAAACGACATTTCGAAACTGTTTTTTTGTCGAGTCACTAAAACGACTCGATTTTTTCCACTGTCCAATTGTCGACAGCTGTAAATGAAGCAAGCTGGATGCCTCTGATGAAGAGACTGTGAGAGTGAAAGTATTTCTGTTCAACTGAAACCAACAGTAATTAAGGCAAACGCTTTTGTGCACCACCAAAGCTGAAAGTACTGACACATATGGGGGGCGGAGGCCGTGAATACAAGCATTCATTCCATTATACAGACTAAAATGCACTGGATATTTCATATTGTGCCATATGTATACAACTTGATCACCAAAGTTAAAGATATTATTCCTCCTGATTCTATTCATGAAAAAGCAGACTTAAGCTCGTAAGTTAAGCTTTATGATGACAGCTCATTAGTTCAGCATATTACCGTGTTTTTCTTTTTTTGCATTGATTACAGCAAGTTTAAGCCATCAGTTGTGAAATTCAAATTTAATTGCAAGCAGTTTTGTTTTTTAAAAAGAAAAAATAAAATAAAATTTTCAATAAAAATGTTTTGGGTTTTTAAATAATTGATTTTTACTCACCTGGCACTTCATGGAAATACTCAAATATGGATATTACTAGAAGATTTACCTGGAGTTGCTCATGTCCTTAACTTAGTTCAATTTTGGGTTTTGGAAAATAAGATGAATGGCCTGCAGGCTGTCCTGGGGGGGAGGGTTGAAGAGGGGGCAGGCTCTGGGGCAGGACACCCACTCTGTTGCAGAGCGTCATCCCAACTGCCCAGTCTCTTACTGGTGTGGCTGCCCCCAGCAGTCACTCTGCAGTATAGCTGTCCCCCCCCCCTTCCCCGTGCTTGCTGCCCCTGGTGGTGTCTGTGAGTGCTGCATCCCTCCTCTCTCCACCTCCTCCCTTTCCATGTTCTGGAAAACAGTCCCATTCCCGGCATTTCCTGTTTTCCTGGCACAGCCAAACTCTGCCCTTGCTTTAAGTTTGGGTAAGAGGAAGCTGCATACTGAATTTGATGGCCCTAGCTCTTACTGTGGAGTTATTGAACGGACTCACACACACACATAGACGAACTCACAGAGAAACGCACAAATCTCTAAAATGTATAGAGAGAAACTCGCTCTTTAGAGTTCTGATCCCCCCTTTGAACTAAAAAATAATGAAATATTTATTATGTATGCAATCATTTTGATAAATACTTTAGCAACTGTGACAGGGTGTTCGCCCTGCACCGGCCCTTTAAGGGCAAACCCCAGCCTGGAGCAGGGCCTGGGAGTTTAGCCCCAGCTGAGGTGGCATTAGCGGATTAGGGCCCAGCTGGGAGCTATATAAGAAGGGGCGGCGGCTCCCAAGAGGGGGAGAGGGAGAGACTGGCTGCTGGAGGAGCAGGAGGCTCCCCAGAGCTAGGGTAGGGCTGGGGAGGCAAGGTCGGGCTAGGGGAGCGCCGGCCAAGCAAACCCCCAGACTGCAGGGCCTGGATAACGGCCTGCTGGAGAAACAACAACCCCCGGAAGGGGGGGCTCAGAGACAGACTTGGGCACTGCCGGAGAGCAGTGTACTGAAGAGGATGCCACGGCCTGGAAGAAAGAGGGGAACCCCCACCGGAGAGAAGGTACCCCGCCAGCCAAAGGAGCTAATTTCAAGGACAGACGGAAGGGGGCGCTGCGGTGGTGAGTGAACCCCCTCACAGCAACCCATCTAATAATTAAGATTAAAACATAACTTCCATTGCAAATGCCCCTTTTTAGTTATTATCAGATTCTTTATTGAGGGGAGGCCATATTTTCCACACTTGGTCTCTGCCCAAAAGCAAATTATTTGGAAAGTTGGGTTCTATGTGTATTTAAAGACAAAACAAACAAAATAAACCTTATTTTAATCAGGAATTTTATGAAGGAATAACGCAACAGAAGCTGAATTCATTAATAGCTATTGTCCAAATTTGCCTTATTTTGTAGATCTTATTTAGATGCAAAGAGCAATCCCATGGACAAAGGAAATTGTTCATATCTTCAAAGTTACTGAAACAGTGAAAGCTTTCTCATGTTTACACAGTAGGGCTTGGAGTTAAGTCTCTGTGTTCGGTGTATGGCTTAAAAAGCAAATGGCTCGTGTTCATTTTTATATCATATTTCATTTGAGAGGCTCATTTTTGCATATAATTTTGCTATTTTTCTGCTGATACTACAGCATTATCGAATGTTAGAGGAACTGAGACTTAAATTCTAGCCAAGCCTCAAATCTATATAGAGAGAGTTCTGTATTTTACTGTATATAAGGATGCAGAAATTGTGTGTTGATATATTGATTTAATTGAAAATTAATGCAACTTTATAGAAAGCCCATATTTTAGGGCAAAGTATAAGAGGACAGAGTTAAGCTTTAGCTCTGTAGCTTTTTTTGTGGCTTTATAGGGGTAAGAAGAAAAAAATGTGTAGCAGCAAGTGCCTAATTAACCGTAAAAATAACTATCATCAATCCAACAACATGACTTGACACACCAAGGAACTAGTATATATATTACATTGTTACTCGATGTGACCAGAATTGTAACAACAATATTACCGTCTTGTCTTCCGATCACGTGCAACAAGTAGACTTCTAGCCTTGCTAAATAGCTACCTTATACTTGGGAGAGAAAGGGGGTGAAGAGAATTTCTCTGGCTCTCGTAAAAGTAATTTGGCACATATGGCTGAGTTAATGGCTCCTAACGGGAGTTTCTGTAGGGAAGCTCACAACAGGGCATAGGCCTAAGGGCTAACCGTGAGTATTTCGGAAGGAGGATTATTTAAAGTCATCAGCCCTATTCTTTTCATTCATTTTATTCCATGACTTTGTTGACTTGAAAATAATAATTGTGGTGTATGACAGAAATGAGGCTAAGATTAGATACAAGTGGCTGGAACATCACCGTTAGCTCGGAGAATTTTACACTGCATGTGTAACCCACAAGCTTCCAGAAGAGGAACAAAACGATAATCCAGGTGTAAGGATATGAAGCGCTGAATGGAGTGATGGATTTCACAGATACTTGTCGGAAACAGAGGCAAGACATCTTAGGCCTCGCAGCTGGAGAGGAGGCAGTCAGGCCTAGTGGCCAGAGCCGGGCTGGAACAAGGCAAGAGAAAGGCTGGGGGCAAGGGTGGAGTCAGAAAAGAGCTGGAGCAGGACTAGGGGCAAGACGGAAGTAGGAGCATGCTGAAGCCTGTGGAGTTTGTCACCCCTATCAAGCAGAGGAGAGTTCCAAGCCATGGAGGAGCAGGGCCCTTGGTGTCCCTTCCAGCCTGATGGTTCTATGACACCCGCCCTGGGAACAGCCAGACCAGTTCCTGGAGTGTGGACTGGCTGCGGCCTAACACAGGAATGACTCATCTCCCCGAGGGACTGAACCAGGCACTAGTTCTGGGATGACACCTCCCCTCACAACAATCCTCCAAGTCACTGGCCACAAGCCAACAGCCTTAGAAAAGCCTGGTCAAATGTAGAGAAGAGCAAAGCTGCCAATGGAAACCGGAGCCACGTGGCCAGTGGGGGTCATCAGTTAATGCAGGGCGCTACTGTTGTTTAGGAGAGTATGTGCTGTCTATAAGTGAAGGGGAGAAACTCTGAGCCCCAGGGCATCCATAGCAAGATTCCCATACATCCATGATTTCACTCACATTCCTGGGTGTTGTGAATATGCATGGACACGAATCCTGGCTTTTGAGGCTCCGCCTTGGGGACAGACTGAATGTGTCCTTCAATGCTCTCCTGTTCAGGAAAGCACTTACAGATGTGCTTCACTTTCAACGTGGGAGTTTTCAAGCTCCCACCATTCACTGGCCTGGTCCATTGTTACAGGCATATGCGTATTAGTGGTGCAGGAAAGTCTGCAGGATACTAGTACCGTACTTCTTCAACTATGACCGTTGCTGGGTGCCTTCATCCCTTAACGGATCTTGTGGTCATTGGATCCTTCACTTGAGGTCTGTCATGCCAGCTCGCTGCGCAGGGCTGGCGTGGCATACAGAGGGAACCCCCCCACACAGCCAAACACCTATCAGCATCTAACCACTGACAGCTGGAATGAATATGTCTACTCAAGCAGAGGAATCATGTGCCTACCTCAGAGCAGACGTAGCAAAAGAAATGTAGGCTTTGAAGGGGCCTGAAGAGGTCACCCAGTCCATCTACCCTGAGGAAGGACCATGTAAGCTGTTCCCGATAGGTGTTTGTCTATCCTGCCTATAGGTCGTCTATAGGCTATGGAATCCCCATCACTAGAAGTGTATAAGAGCGGAATTAGAGAAACACCTACCCAGGGACAGCCTAGGTTTTCTTAGTCCTGCCTCACTGCAGGAAGCTGTGACGCCAAGGTTCCTTCCACCACCATAGTTCTGTAATTCTCCTTCTTGGACCCTTGTCTCTTCACATCTCTCCTCCAAAGGCAATCTCATCCATGCTCTTATCACTTTCTGTGCCCTTCCCCGCACTCCTGCCACTCCTGCCATTCCTGTGCGAGAGGAGAGAACCAGTTCAATCCCTGGGCTTAGCTATTCCAGTCCCGCTAGAAGACAAGGCAAAAGAGTGCATCCCAATCTGAATGGTCCTCTGAAGGAGACTGTGAGATTACTGCAGTGCCCAGAAAGGCAGACTAAGTGCAAAGTCAAAGGAGACAGACTTGCTACTGGAGCCTAATAATAAAGGCAATAGCATTGTAAGGAATTTTAAGAAGCACCCAACCCTTAAAAAAGCAGCTTCAGTAGCCATTAAGAAATATTACAGTGAATATTGATCTTTGTTCTTTGTGGAACAAGCTAATTGCTAGAATCGGAATAGATTTACCCCAAGGAGTACTACTCGATGGTTAGCCAGATGCATTATGGGCATTTTTCATCATCCTTTGAATTAACTTGTACAAGCTGTTGCCAATCACAATACCCAACTAGCAACACCATTCATGCAATCCGGGGCTGCTTTTTGTGCTGTGACCAATGACAATATTTCAAGCAAGATGTGAGAGCAGTCAGAGCTTTTCATCAAGAAATGGCTGGGATGGGAAAAGAAAACGTAATCTTTCTGATATAACCAGTGTGAGAACCCCTGTTACAATTATGCCCTGCAGCAGATTGGACATGAAGGTTTTTACTAACACTTCTATACTGACCTTTCTTTGTTGTTGTAAACCAGCAGGGATGGGGGGAAATCACCAACTCACACGTTTGTGCTAAGTAGAATCATATAAAAGACAGCGGTAGCAATAAAAAATGTGATTCCTTTTTAAGGTTAGGTGACGCTAACATAATTCATTTATCGTTCAGTTCCTGGCCCTGATTCCTAAATGAAAGAAAAACTCTTGGCTTTTTCTGGCAGAAATAACTGTTTATAATGCAGAACACACTGTACACGGAATTCTGAAAAAAATATCCTCAGTTAGTTAATGAAAAATGTCTTTAAAGGCCATATCAACTCCCCATGTCACGCGGGAGTGTGTTAGCCCAAATGGCATCACAAGACCACAGCTATCCCTTACTCACAGAATCATAGAATACTAGGACTGGAAGGGACCTCGAGAGGTCATCGAGTCCAGTCCCCTGCCCTCATGGCAGGACCCAGCACCATCTAGATCATCCCTGATAGACATTTATCTAACCTACTCTTAAATATCTCCAGAGATGGAGATTCCACAACCCCCCTGGGCAATTTCTTCCAGTATTTGACCACCCTGACAGGTAGGAACTTTTTCCTGATGTCCAACCTAAACCTCCCTTGCTGCAGTTTAAGCCCATTGCTTCTTGTTCTATCCTCAGAAGCCAAGATGAACACGTTTTCTCCCTCCTCCTTATGACACTTTTTTAGATACCTGAAAACCGCTATCATGTCCCCCCTCAATCTTCTCTTTTCTAAACTAAACAAACCCAATTCTTTCAGCCTTCCTTCATAGGTCATGTTCTCTAGACCTTTCATAATTCTTGTTGCTCTTCTCTGGACCCTCTCCAATTTCTCCACATCTTTCTTGAAATGCTGTGCCCAGAACTGGACACAATACTCCAACTGAGGCCTAACCAGCGCAGAGTAGAGCGGAAGAATGACTTCTCGTGTCTTGCTCACAACACACCTGTTAATGCATCACAGAATCATGTTCGCTTTTTTTGCAACAGCATCACACTGTTAACTCATATTTAGCTTGTGGTCCACTATAACCCCTAGATCCCTTTCTGCCGTACTCCTTCCCTGTATATGTGAAACTGGTTGTTCCTTCCTAAGTGGAGCACTTTACATTTGTCTTTATTAAACTTCATCCTGTTTACCTCAGACCATTTCTCCCATTTGTCCAGATCATTTTGAATTATGACCCTATCCTCCAAAGCAGTTGCAACCCCTCCCAGCTTGGTATCATCTGCAAACTTAATAAGCGTACTTTCTATGCCAATATCTAAATCGTTGATGAAGATATTGAACAGAGCCGGTCGCAAAACAAACCCCTGTGGAAGCCCACTTGTTATAGGTTTCCAGCAGGATTGAGAACCATTAATAACTACTCTCTGAGTATAGTTATCCAGCCAGTTATGCACCCACCTTATAGTAGCCCCATCTAAGTTGTATTTGCCTAGTTTATTGATAAGAATATCATGCAAGACCGTATCAAATGCCTTACTAAAGTCTAGGTATACCACATCCACCGCTTCTCCCTTATCCACAAGACTCGTTATCCTATCAAAGAAAGCTATCAGATTGGTTTGACATGATTTGTTCTTTACAAATCCATGCTGGCTGTTCCCTAATACCTTACCACCTTCCAAGTGTTTGCAGATGATTTCCTTAATTACTCACTCCATTATCTTCCCTGGCACAGAAGTTAAACTCACTGGTTACATATGATTTACATATTATAGATATCTACAATATAACCTATAGCAATGGTCTGCTCTGGAGACACGATGAGCATCCATAATGCCCTTGAAGTCATGGGGAGCTTGGCTCAGGTCCTTTGAAATCAGGCCAGTGGATCCCTTTGCTCTGTTTGCCGAAGAAAGCAGTTGGCCCATAGAACTGTTCTACGGGTTATATCTGGCCTTCAGTATAACTTTAGGGGGTGATCTGGCAGAATGTTCAGTGCTAACCTAGCTCTGCTCCCATTGGCCCATCCCTGGCAAGTGTTATGAAAAATCTCACCCATAACGTTTCCTCCATTTGCTCAGCACCTGCCATCGGCTTTGTCTTGTATAGTCACTAAGCAGCTCTGTCACTTGTCCCATCATTTTAGCCACAGCTGCAGAAGTGGCCAGGGGGTCCGTGTATGTGGCAATGGCTGGGAATTGTTTCTGTTCCTATCTCCTCCTGCACAGATCACCTCTGGAAATCCCATTTGAGGTTTGCCTCTCCTGGTGTGATCACAAGTGTCAGGATATTGGGTGTTTTTCCTGAAGCCCTACTTCCCAGTGTCGTGCAAGTTGTTGAGAACCTCAGCTGGCATTCAGAGACAAAGTAAACTTCTAGGCCCTGTCGTCACAGAGCAATGTTTGAAAAAATGAACCAAGTGCAGCCAGAGAATTCAAACTCCCGGAGGCAAATGAGAAGTATACCATTACAGACAAATCATAGGGTTTTTAAAGAGACTCTCATGCCTTTTTTTAATTAACTCATTAATGTTGGAATCTTGGCACGAGCAGTTTTGACTATCCAAGAATAGTCACCTTGGATTCTAGTAATAATAACCATACCGATTTCTTATATAGAACTTCTCATCAGTAGATCTCAAAGCACTTCACCACCTGCAATGCATTGAAATGTAACGCAAGACCAGTGTTCTCATGCTCACTGAGATGTCATCATATTATTACAATAATGATAGCAAAATAGCTGGCAGATATTCCCTGATGGAGGTACTACTTGGAGACAGACCTCATGTGGATTGAAAACAGAGCATGTTCATCTGCCACACCATGGCTTTATCCCTCACTGTGTCAGGCTAGCTGATATCTTTGGTTCTCTTTCACACTGCTCTAGACGTATTCCTGGGGATCTAACCCTACACAAGGAAATTAATAGGTGCACCAGCCATAAGCTAAGCTTATTGCATATATTAGTAATGAAGCGAGTCTTGCAGCTGACATTTCTTGGACGCTAATAGATGCAATGTTTTATTGCTCTGAAATGGTTTTAGTTTAATCCTTCACATGAAATGGAATATCCTTCTTTTAAAAAAAATAAACCCAACGTGAAAGAAAAAAATCTACTCTCTGCCAAGCGGTTTTTAATTAGAATGACAATAATTTTCTTAACTATAAAAATTGCATTCCTCAAGATATGCTCCCAGAGCCCAAAATTAGTTAGAAGGTGTTACATATCACAGCTTGATCTGAATGTAATGTGACATATTTCAACAAATATTCGATGGAAATTTTCCAGTGTCCTTGTGCATTTCCACGGCAGACTAATGAGTTTCAGTATATATGATGCCTTTTAAAACTCATAGGGCTCTGTTATGCCCGTTGAGAGATGTCATGTTTCCACATTCAGTCATCTGAACCAGTATTTAACAGGCACCAGGCCATAGACGGACCTATGAGCAATCAACGCTTTTCCCATCTCCTGCACTTTCAGAATGGAATACTTCTGTCGGTTTGCCCAATACAGATGTACAGAGGAAGCACTCCTAGTTCTAATGCTGTACTCTGCATTCAGTGCGTTAAAGGCTGGCAGTGGAAGTCAAGGCTAGCTTGGTTTACTAAGAAACCTGCAATCTGTTCTCATTATATAGCTTTCGGTAGTTAAGGGATAATTTATTTTGCTTTATAACTGCTAAGATTGATTAATAACCATGGTGACGGATTGCAGGTCTGGATGTGCAGCCACAGATCAGACAAGCCAGTGGTGATGCATCAGGAGATATATACGAGTCTCATAGCATTTTAGTGGGTGCCACTTAAATGTCAAGAAGCCAGAAGACACGGATGTAGCAGGAAAAGCAGCTGAGGGAAGGATGGTATAAATTAAGCAGCTTGGATCTTTAATTTTATATCTTCTTGTGCTTGTTGCTGTCCCTTTGGGTATGTTAGCCAGGCTCAAAACCCCTGATCCAAATTCTACTTCATTTCTAACTGGTGCAACCACGCTGATTTTAGCGTGAAGTCATTGCAGAATTTGGTTCCCATAGACTTATATTCATTTACTATCGTATGCTTTACAGTACTGATTAGATCACCTCATTTGACCTAGCACCTACATTTGACCCAACATCTTCAAGAAGGACTGAGGAACAGAATTTTGCCCTTATTATCAAGATGTGTTGCCTCTGAGACGTTCATCAGTGGAATGGAAATCGTGAAATTGGGTGTGGGTGTGTTTGTTACCTTTCTGAAAAATGGAGAAAAGACAACATGCCGTCTTTCTCTCACTTGCTTTCCTTTACACTCATGCCTTCCCAAATAATTAGGCGTAAGGGTAATAAAATTATCCACACTTACTCTTCAAGCTGAAAGGACCCTGTTTTAGGGTGAAAAAAGAAACGCTATAACACAAATGCAATTTATTTTAATTGCTAGTCACATGAATAGAGTTGCAGTAACATTTCCGTGAGCTACTTACAAATGGATGCTTCGCTTTTGTCCACATTCACTTACGAGACAATGCCTGCCCTCCCCCATGCTAAAGAGGTTATAATGAATTGAGGGAGAGCCTACATTTAAAATACCTATCAGTTCAACTTCAAAGAGATAGCTCTCATGAACTTAGTGGAGTGTCCTTGATGAAGAAAGGCCTATGGAGGAAGAGAAAAGGCATAATCTTTGATTTAGCGCTTGAGAGATGAGAATGATTGTCTGCCTGTTTGAACTGTACACTGTTGAGGATCTCTTGGTGCCCCAAAGGCAGTGTGCAGCCACTCGCAACTGAATCCTTTGCCTTATTACTATCTGTATTTCAGTAATGGTTAGAGACCCTCGCTCAGGCTTGGACCCCTAATAGGGATGTTGCTGTCCTTGCCCTAAAGAGTTTATAGTCTAAATAGCCAGGCAAAGGCTTGGAAGGGGAGCAGGGTGCTGGTGCAAGAGCACCTAATTAGCCCCTGCTCTTCAGGCTCCAAAGGGGAACAGACTGGGGCTGATGAAAAGGCCTGATGACGGGCAACACCTGTACGTCTAATGGGCCAAGGGCTATGTAGGCTAGGAAGGAGCCAGAAGCAGGGGCAGGCAGTGAGGAAGAGGTCGGTCAGAGAGAGGCTGGAGGCCTCCTAGCTGAAGGCTGGTTCTGCCTGTAAGAAGAGAAACCTCTCTGAGGACTGGTTAACACACTACAAAGGCAACTTGCCCTGCCTTTGACATTCACATTTTCACATCAAAAGCTATGAATGGGGCTCATTCAGAGAGAGAACCAGAAACCCAGGTTTCTGAATCCTAAGGCAGTGCTCCCAGGAGAATGTGGTGGTGATTGGGCATCCCCTGAAAACCCTTTTTAATCCAAATCTGAGGAGCCCAGTGGCATTACAAAAAAAGAACCTGCTTCTGGGAAAAAAATCCCTACTGCCATGAGTCTGTAATCAGAGTTTAGATTCATAGAACAAGAGTCCGCTGTGATTTCTGCTTATAACAATCACTGGTATTAACGGGGCACCTCGAAGCCTGAGGCTTAGACCAGAAACGCAATGTTCTGACAAGCACGGGACGAAAAGATGGTCAGACTTGAGCTGGAGCTGTTTGGGAAAGACTAGAAAGTCTCAAACTCAGAGAGGGGACCTGAATTGGATCTGGGGTTCAGGTTTGGGCCTGTCTTGGTGACTTGTTAGAGTGGGAGTGAGATGTAAATTCTGGTGCAGAATTTGATCAGTATCTCCCTTCCAATTTTGACAAAATCCTGGCCTGGGTGGTTAGCTCAGTCCGTAACTGAGCTACGGAGCCTGCTATGAAATTCAGATCCAAATCTGAGCTCAGAATATTTGGTTGCATCTGAGATTTTGGTGTGGGCTACCCTCTAGTTCCATTATTTGCTTTGTATTGATGTTGACCTTTTTCAAGGGCTTTTCTGATGCCGGGAAGAGCCATTTATGGGACTTAAAATAATGAGAAAATTGGTTTCTTGCAGATGGAAACATCATGAGAAGACTAGTTCCCTGAGATAAAAGAAGAAGATGGGAAAACATAGCTTCACAATACAGTCAGGACACTTGGATGCCTTCACAGCCCAGAAGTCCGAGCCTGCCCCACGCCATCATGGTTCCAAGGTAAATGATGCTACGCCATGTCATTTGGCAGTTGCTACGGTAACAGTATTGTTTTGTTGAATAACTGACGGATCACTTGACATAAATGTGTACCAATTGTCCGTGTAAGTGTCAGTAATTGTAAGTTGCTGATGCCTTGGAGACTCTGTAATATATGCACGTCCATTTCATCCTTTTCGTTTTCTCATCACACATGCACCTAGATTAGATGCAAATACGGGGCTGTGGTTTTCATGGGCTTCCCGCAACAATTCTGCCCCTTGTTCCTACTGATTGAGGATCACGGGCCCCTCTGACTTGAAATGAGCCGCATGGAGATGGGTCAGCAGGGAGCCAGGCTCAGCTCCTCTTTTTATCGTTCTCAGGAGCAAATGGCCCCTAATGGTATGTGTCATGAATTTGAAAGGCGTTGCAGGGGCTCTGCACCTCTGGAAAGCAGCCCACGGCACACGCTCGGGTCTGAAAGGGTTGTCCCATTCGAGCCAAAGGAGGCATTCCGACCTCACTGGCCAGCTTCTGGAGAAGGGCGTGACACGGACCCGGCAACTGGCTTACTCAACGGTTGGTTAAGCAGCAATGGCAGGCTGGGAAGCTGAACTCCTGTCTTCTAGGAGAGCGCAGTGTCTCTGACAGAACAGGGTTTCATAGGTGGGCTAGCCAGGTGCATCACTTCATCATCTTCATCCAGTAGCAGTGGAGATAAGTCTGGGGTTTGCCCCACTGTCCAGTTCCAACGCTGCCTGGGAGTCACCTCTCAGTGAGGGGGAGAAGAGCAACACCGGAGTGGGTGGCTTGTGAAACCCACTGGTCAGTGTGTTCCTGAGTGAGCCCCAGAGAATGGGAGTCACAGAGCCGGGCTCTGTCGAAACTCATGCATGTAGTTTAGTCCTTGACATCGCTTCAGGCAGCGCCCGTCATAACTGCTCCGTAGTACAGCAGTGAAACCAGCCATTAGTAGAGGCGGTAAGGGTAGAATTTGTACCCACACGGTCCCTGCTCAGTGTACGTTCCCTGAGGCTGTGGGGAAGACACCTGGTCCCTCCTTTCTAGCCCATTTTGATCAACCCAGTGGACATTCAGTTGCTTCAGCCTCTCAAAAGTTTTTAAAAATAAACACTTCTCAGTACCCATCAGCAGTGACCCCCGAATTGCATGGCAGTCGTGCCAGGGACGATTTTGGCCCACAACTCTCCTCCCCCTCCTACCCCCAAGTGTTTATCCCCTATGTCCTTTTAACATCCATCAAGTAAAATGAATTGCAGTAAATATGAGAAGATGATTCCTGGCTTTATCAGAGTGAATGCAATTCCAGTGACACGGTGAAATTGCAGATATCAAAGTGAATGCTAAATAAACATCCCGTGGAAAGCGCAGCCATTAAAACAACAAAACACGCAAATAACAAACAAAACCTGTCAAATCAGAAAAGTTGAAAAGAAAAGAACCTCAGGGGTCCAAAACTAAGTGTATATTTGTATTAAATTCAGTGGTATCCATGTATTTGAGGGCCAAATTACAACAATGTGCCCCTCCAAAGTGTGTATGTGTGATGGAGAGGGGTGGAAACCACTAGCAAGTTCATATACTAGAGAGAGCTAATCTTGCCAGCGGTGATGCTGTGGGGGAGGATGGTATGAGAGTCACAAATGGTGTAAAGTCAGCAAGGCACAACAAGCATAAAGATGGGGGAATAAACACTAAACCTAACTGTATCAGTGGTGATAGATTCAGTACACACCTTCCCTGGTTCCCACACTCCCTTCCGTTCGTTCCATTTTCTTTCCAATCAAGTGGCCCCTTCTCAAGCTTGTGTCTGCCTCAGCTACTTCACAGTTCAAGCTCTCTTACTCTGTTTGTACAGCTCCTAGCACAATGGGGCCCCAGGCTTGATTAGCCCGTAGGCAGTTCCATAATAGACCTGATTCATGTATACCCATGTCACTAGGCACAAACTGGGAACCGTGAGTTTGATTGATCACAATTTTATTCCAACCTAGGAATTCTTGGTGGTTTCCTAAGACAAAAGCTGAGCTTCAGGAGTTAGAAAGCACAGACCAGCGACTGGCAAACTGGAACGGGTTTCAGGAAATCTGGGTCTGACCCAATACCACCTTAAAAAATCAATGATTTGTTCAGCTGCACTGTGACATGCTGTCTGCAAGGCTAATGAAATAATTGATGTGCTCCTTGGAATATTATTGAATGGAAACATTCAACTTCTGTTTTAGTTTTTCCCAGGCAGTAGATAAGTATTTATAAAAAACAAACAAACAAAAAGCTTCAAGCAAGAAAAGAGAGAGTAGTCTTAGAAGAATGTTTCCCTTTGCAGGCTTTCTCTGTGCCATTTCCCAGTGTGGAGGCACATCCAAATGACACTGGAAACACAGGATCCTCTCCATTGATTTTCTGGGGATATGGAGTAGGCTCCTAAGGAGAAACTGCTCGGCCGCGTGTGTACGCAGAGCTCCACTGACTTACTCACCTCCCTCTCAATTGACCAGCATTTGCTGACCTTTGAGCCATGGCTGCCTTCGACCAGGGATTCTTACCAGGGAGAAACAGCTGATGCTGGGCTGGAGTGAAATCCAAGCCAGAACTCTCTGTTTTGCTTCCCATGAACAGTTCAACCCGCTGCACGTTTTCTATTTGGCCTAAGCCTAGCTACCACCATGTCCAGCACATACAAATAACATATACTTAATTTAATAAAAGAAACCCCATGAAATCAGGAGAAGTAAAAACGGGATAAAGGGTTTTGATTTCCCCCTTTGTGAAGTCAATAGGTATTACAAGATGAAATGCTTGTTTTCTTTGTGTAGGAAAAGGAATACAGGGCATTTTCTATCAGAGGCATAAGAACGACACTGTTGCCAAAGCATCGCGGCATCTCACAAATTATAAAATATATATTCTCATGCATCCCGGAGAGACAGAGCAGTGCTAGTACCCTGTTTTACAGACTGTGGACCGAGACACTGAGGCTATGTCTACACTGCAGCGCTATTTTGGATACCTCTGGTATCCTGAAATAGCTATTCCACATGCTATGAGCGCACCTGTTATTTCCAAATAGAAAGGGCTCGCTATTCCAACGTCCCTGTAAACTGTAAGGGACGTTTCGGAATAGCACTTTATTTCGCAATAAGAGCTGTATATGCAAGACACTGCGGTGAGTACGTCGGCTTCAGCTATTTGCGGGGCTGAAGATCAACGGCCTTGGTTAGGGAAGGTATGGGAATAGGTAACACAGGAACAGTGGATCTGATTCTGCTCTAAAAACCAAATTAAACTGACGTCTCTCAGAGTTATGCCCATTATACACCAGTGAGATCACAATGGAGCCCACAATGTAAAGGACATGTGGAGAGGGAGAAATATATTCTTCCTTAATATTTCCTTAAATTCTCCCATTCCTTGGAATAAGAATCTCAGCCCTAGCTTTCCAAACACTTACTTGTCCTCGTGTCCCTAGGAGCCAGGCGGATGATGCCTCTACTTGCAGTGAATAGCAGCTGTTCACTGTATTAGTCTGGGACAGTAAATGTCTCCCAACGCGACTCTCCGTTCACCCTGCCGATCTTGGAAGTGGTTTCCAGGACAGCCGCATTGTGGCATTCCAGTGAATTCGCAACGCGTGTGCTATAACATTTCCAAGCTGGCAGAATGGTAAACACTTTATAAAAGAAGTTATTTAAAAACATACTTTTGAGAGACACGGGGAACTGTCAACCGCACTGCAATTTGATGACAGTTATTCCGATCTTGTATATTCTTAGAGCCTATTACAGACATGTTTTTACAGAGGCATCTGTGAACAATGTAATGGATATGCAATAATTGTTACTTTGGGTTCCCAACATCTTTTTTTAAATTTATTTTCATGATGCTGCTTTCCCTAGCTATTTGTTTTCAACGTCTCTTTCCTAAAGAAAAGTTGGGTTATTTAGAACAGTGATTCTCAACTCTGGGTACGTGTACCCCTGAGGGTATGCAGATGCCTTCAAGGAGGTACATCAGCCCATCTAGATAGTTGCCTAGTTTTACAACAGGCTACCTGAAAAAGACTAGAGACGTCAGTAAAACTAACATTTCGTACAGACAGTGACTTGTTTATATTGCTCTCTGAGCTATAGACTGAAATGGAAGTACAATATGTGTATTCCAGTTGATCTATTCTTAACTGTATAGTACAAATGAGTAGGCGAGCATTTTTGTCAGTAATCGCACACCGTGACACTTGTGTATTTTAGTGTCTGATTTCGTAAGCAAGTAGTTTTTAAGTGAGGTGAAATGTTGAGGTGTAGAAGCAGAATTTCTACATTTACGAGTGGTCAACCAAGGAGCGCGATGAGCTGGATCAGCTGTGGCCAACCCATGGCTCATGAGTCGCATGCGGCTCTTCTCCCCCCACCCCGAAAGTGCAGCTCACAAAGCCTCCCCCGTGCCTCATGAAGCCACCCCTGAAAATGGCCCCTACCTCCCGGCTCCCTGTGCTCTCCGGGGCAGGGGAGCCGTCTGGCGCGGCCATTCAAAATGGCATCTTCAAGATGGTGTCAGCCGGCGGGAGCCTGATGTGGTGTTCTTAAAGGGGCAGTCCTTTTTTTTTTTTTCGCTCGACAACTTTTCCCCCCTGACTCTTTGAGCTATATGCACAACTATTTTGGTTCTTTGCCTGTAATGGGTTGGCCACCCCTGGGCTAGATTCAGAATACCCCAAAGCCCAGGGCTAGGGCACGTATGTGAGAGATGGCAGGTCTCAGTCCAAATCCCTTTTCCAAACTGGCGTAGGGGCCACTTGCATGGGGGGGCGGGCTCCCACATCCCAGTTGAGGCCCCTGACCACTGGGCTAGAAATTATGAGGGAAATCTGCCACCCAAGTCTCTTAGTGAGTCTGTCCCTGGATGTAACCTCAAATTGTGTTGAAAAGGAGGCCCATAACAATCTGCATGAGTGTGGCATTTAGAATGTGATTTCTAACATGAGTAGGGAGGCCAGAGTCCTAAATAGCATGAATGCTAAGGGGAATGGTTAGCCGACTCCCTTAGACAGAGTTGAAAATTCAGTCTCTACAGATCAGTGCATTATGGGGTGAAAGTCTCTCTTATCTTGGACGGAGTGAAAATTGTTTGGGGAGGAGAAACCCATTTAATAGACTTTTTCCTTGTGCCCAACCTTGCCATGAAGTTTCGTTTCTGAAATTAATCTGTAGGAGCTGTTCAATAGAAGAGTGATTCTTTTCCAGTCAATCTTACAAGCAATGTCTTTCTTTTTTGTTTAGTTAGAATGTTTTGTGGAATTTTCCTTTTATTTTCCAACAAAAAAAATGGAAAAGAAAATTCATTTCAAATGGATCAGAAATGGAAAAAAAAGTTTCAATTTCAGTGCTATGTAACTGAAACTTTTTGGGGAAAGAGAGAGGAGGGAAATTACTTGTTTCATTCCCTCTCTTTGTTTCCTTTTCCCTCTGACAGCCTGGCTGGCCCCTCTATGGAGAGATGGGCAGGGTGACTTTAGGGTGACCACTACAGAAAGAATGTGCACAATCTTTCTCCTTGCCTCACCTGCAGGCACTGCCTTTCCCTGTTCCCCCCCCACACACACACACACCTGTGCCCACACAAAGCCCCTCCATGCTCCCTCTGTACCGCAGGCTGTGCCACAACCCAGCCCTCCTTCTCCTCCTCTTCCTTCTCCAGAGGTAACGTGATTGTGAACATACGCAGCTCCCAAAGATTTCACTCTCTATTATTTATAGGCTGATATAAATAGTCTTAGTTATAGTGATGCTGGTGTAAAAAAGACATTCTCCATCCCTTGAATTAATTAGCTAATGCAGCGCTGAAGGTTGTCCAGCAGACACACGGATACAATATCTTTCCCAAAATTAAAGAGCCTGGGATATGTTCAGTCAAATTTATTTACAATAAGTAATCACTCTCATTTTAATGCTTCAGCTGTAAACTTGTCAGTTTCTTTGGGCACTAGCTGGGGTCAGTCCAAGGCCAGTCATCATTTCCTTTCACGTTAATTGATGAATTGTTGACCAGGGTTATTAACTAGCCGATAGTTTTTATTTCTTTTTTTATGATTAATTCATTTGTTCTCTTCTTCGTTCTTTCAGTCACTCCCTCAAAGTTGTTTAAACTTCTTTAGAGGCGCCATCAAGGTCCTTGGTGGTGCGTCTGCGTTCTTCACCAAAACAAAGTAAGCCATGCCCTTGGCTATGCCAAGACACCTAGGACATACAAAGTGTAGACCTGCAATAGCATTAAACCCGCTGTTTACCTGTAGAGTTTGTCAGTCCTCAACAACTACCCTCCAAACTAATCATCCACTCACTTCATTCCCGACCTCAGAGTACCCTGATTTTTTACTTTGACTCTAGAAAAGCCCATTTCCTGGCATTAGGGAGGAGTGTTAAAGTGGCCTTAAAATATATATACATTAGATTCAAGGCCATTTCACGCTGCCAGAGCCATACAAAAGGGGTGTTAATGCAAATTGGAAGAGACCCCAAATGTTAAAAATCATTGTCCTTTTAATTAGTATGGTTTCCCTGACGGACAACGGGCCAGATATAAGCTGCCTTGATCCTACATTGATTTGAACGGGACTCCTGGCAGAGCAAGGCGCTGGCTCCCCTCAGCCTGGGTTCCCAGTCTGGCTCCTGAGAAGTGTATTGTGTGCTTTCCTGGGTCTTCTCCCCACACACTAACTACTCCACGAACCCAGCCCCTGGTGCCACTTAGGTGCCATTGGAGTCAATAGACGTTCTGCCATGGATCTGATGGGAGGAGGGGCAAGGCCTGGGCTGCGCTGGTGGGGGAGGGCCGTACTACTAGCCCAAAGTCCAGATGGCTTGTCATATCGCACTGTCGCATCCGCGTGCCTTCCAGACGTGCAGTAAGCAGCATGGAAACACATCTGTCAGCTGGGACAATTTCATGGAAGAACTTACTGGACTCACTTTAAGGGTCTTTGGGGGTCTGATGTACTCAACAGAAAGTGTATGTCTGTTGTGGGCTGGGAGGGCATGTAACCGCTCCAAGGGGCAGATGGGATGATCAGTGAATGCCACTGAAGAGTACGCTGGACAAGAATGGGTTTGGGGGACAATGCCATCCTCCATATATGCTGAAACTCAGGGTCTCACTTCAAAAGGCTGTGGAGTGGGCTTTGGCTGCTGATCACCTATTCAATCAGCGATCAAAGGCCAACACTGTATATAAAGGAAAAACTTAAAAAACAACTAATAGTCTAGCAGCACCTTAAAGATTAACAAAACATGTAGATGGGATCATGAGCTTTCGTGGGTGCAATCCACTTCTTCAGATGACCGGAGTATAATGAGTCCAGATCCAAGACTAAATAAGGAAAGGGGGAGGGAGAAAAAAAAGGAAGGGAAAAGGAGAAAATAATAAAAAGAGAGAGACAGTGAGTAGATGGTGCCAATAGTTACCACAGGCTGATAAGAACAATTAGCACCTCTATTGTTTGGTTGATAGTTTAAGTCGTTAGGATGTGGAAGGTAGTGTGTGAGCCAGCCCATACCATTTGCATAAGAATTACACTCGTGAATGAAGTTAATCTCCCATTCTTCCCTGTGTATTTGGCTTGTGGAATTGGCCTGAAACAACAGGGTGACTTGGAGATCCATTAATGAGTGTCCAGGCAGATTAAAGTGTCTCCAACAGGTCTTACCAACCTGACAATGGAGGGGGAAGCAGGGACTGAGCGGTGATTCAGTGGGTGGTCCATGAGACGGTGACTTCTTGGGGCGGGGGCAGCCCACACCCTGCTGTTCAGAGCTGCTTACGAAGCACTTCTCCAGCCCTCCCCTGACAACTCCGACACCCTGACCAGCGCTGGACCCTGCACGTCGCCCGGCTGAAGTGAACAGAGGCGCGACCCATAGCGTAAGGTGCCTAGCAAAGGCCCCGGAGCCTGCCCCTGTGCGCTGAGCGCTGACTGGGCCTGCACAGAGCACTGAATCTACAACCAGGGATTCATTAGCAGGCGGGCTTCTTGAGCCAAAATAGCTCAGGGCCCAACTCTGCAGCCCTCATGCACTTGGAGGGGAATGTAGCCTACTAAATGATATCTGCTCCCTGTTAACCAACTAATTGATAGCTCTTGTGTTTTATCTTTCTCTTGTATATAGAGTTGAATAGGCTGGTAACTCAGGGTGCCTGCAGAATTAATTTTCTGTGAGATTGCTTATAACAGAAGTGTAGTAGTTAGCCAGTATTTGGTATTCTTCTTGTAATTTTCCATAAGAGATGTGAAGCAAGAGTTTGTGGTTGGCTAATCTGCAAAGAAATCTGCTAACTTGGTGATAACGGTCAGGTCAAATCTCCTGCGCAATCTATGCCAGATGTTCAAGCCCAAAACCGCAGCCTCCCACCTTTTCTTGGTGGTTCTGGGAGGTCATCCAAGAAGGCGTCAATCAGGTCTAAAATGAATATTCATGAGTTCCCCAAATATTTTCTCCAATTAGAAATGGTACCCTCAGAAATCTTAGGGTGCTAGGCCCAACTATGGACAAGGGGTTGAACATCTGGGACATTTTGGTGCCAAAATGGGTATTTAGGCCTAGGAATTTGGGAAGTCAGTGCTGCTGCTTCACTTGTCACTGACACAGCCCACTCCGGAGTGTTTTTATCTTTTCAGATCTGAAACCATATACGTTTATCTAGTCTGTCTCTTCACTGCTTTCTTGCTCCTTTAATTCTGCTTAAGTTTGCTCCTAGGAATTTCACTCCCACCTGCTCCAAGGCCTTCTAGGGGAAGGGAGGCCACCCTTCTCCATTCAGCCTTGGGGGTATTAAGATCTTGTGGGTAGGAAATATTGTTATGTGATTACTCTTCGTATACTTAGATAAGTTTTAATTTGATGGTGTTAATGACATCTGGGGAAGAAATCCAAGTGATCTGTGTCTTGCTGCTGTATTTGTTGTGGTGATCAGGACTCAACAAAATAGTGTAATCTACTCACCCGTGGCGAGTAGATTACACCCCAGAAGAGCTGGCGCGGAGCGATCTGTGCATGCGCAGAACGATCTGCGCATGCGCAGAGCGCAGAACCGCACGGCTGGCGAGCAGGGCTCGCCGCCGCTCGGCAAGCCCTGGTGGTGATTATCGTCTTCCCTTTAGCAATAAAACTGTTTTCTATTTCATTTCCTGAGTTAAGGTGTGGTTGCTGTCGGTCCCCCCCTGCCAGCCCTCAAGAGGGGGAATCTCATGGTTCCACTGCATTGTAACCTGGAATAGAGGACAAACTTAGATTTTCTGGTCAGATTGGCAAGCCTCACCCATTCAAATTTTACTAAAACTCCTTCCTGGGCTACAGGAAGCTCACCAGGGAACGCGACTCCCCTCGTTTCGGAGGAAGCACATACCCAAGGTCAGATCCAGTGGCCGTTGATATGGGGAGATCTTCCCATTCACTTCCATGGTATCCAGACGGGCCCAAGAATAAAATGGCTATGAGCCTGATCCCCACAACGCTTATCAGCACCCGCCGAGTAAGCGTGCACCAAGCAGATTTCTGACCCTGGCAAGGAAGAAGGGCCAATGTTCCCGTTACAGACCACTAAGAGCCTTGCTAATGGTTTCTGTGTGGGGCACTCAGACTCTCCAGGCAGTGGCAACAGTACAACACACTAAAATAGACCCAGAGTGGCAGTCAGTTGTGTAATCAAACGATTCCTGCTATCTCCTTTTGTCTCACCCCCGGCAATCTTACCTGGCGGACTTCTCCTCAGGCGCTGCACTGACCCTGCAATGCACAGCAGAGATGAATGTGTGGGGTTACTTAGTAGACGGAAGGACTAGTAGACCGTCTGGTGTTTCAGTTTCAACACATTCCTAATACCAAGCGCGTTGCAATCATCTGCGGCTTTATAAACCCAAAACAAAGGCTAGATGACTTTCTTTGGAACTAATTCTTAGAACAGCAAAGAGTAAATAATCACCGAGCCTTAATTTATATGCAAATGCAACCTACTAGAAATAATTCACTCTTTAGAGCCTTGTTACTGATGGGTTTATTCAAGAGCTCTCTGGTATCTATTTCCTGTGTTTTACAGTAGACTTTGGCACTTGATTTATTTCTTATATTTAAAATGGACTTATAATGCATGCTCATTCCACAGATCTAAGATGCTGCAATGAGAAATCAATAACACATAACACAAACTGATCAATACAAAATGTGTAAATGGAGTATGTTGCAACAAAGGGCAGATGGGTGCCTTCATTTTTTGTTGGCTAAACAAGTATAATACAACAAAGCTACTAACATATGAGTGGAGTGTTTTTGGAGGTGGCTAGGTCCTTGTGTTCTTGTTGATCAAACTCTTGGAGACACCCAGCGACTTTTGTAACTCTTTTTAGGAACAGGCTGCAGCATTTTCTAAAATCTCCCGTGTGCGAGAATCAATGACGCAATCTTTATTTTGCCATGCACCGGAAAGCCCAAAGACCAGATGTAATTGTACAGTGCAAGGGACTCTGAGTTGCCTATATTACTGATGACATCACCCCTTTGGAAAATCTGACCCAATCTGTTTAATTAATAGAAAAGTTAAGTTAATGCCTATTACACCTGCTGGCGTGTAGGGCAGCAACGAAGGTTCTCCATTTTTCTGTCTTTGGCCATTTTCTCCAGTGTGCCCAGTTGTAATTCATTCTCTTCATGTCTGCCTCAGCAGTACGCCACCATGTTGTCTTGGGCCTCCCACGTTTCCGTCGTCCTTCAGGCATCCAGTAAAGTGCTATCTTTACAATGGCATCTGCCTCCCTTCTCATCACGTGCCCTATCCATCTCCAGCATCCTTTCAGTCTGACCCTCATCAATCTGCTGTTGACAGGTTTCCACTCTAACAAGCATTTCTCAATCCCCTTCTTAAGAATGATGGCCACTCCCTCATGATACTGGTCATCGTCTCTTCCCGAGTAAAGCACTGTTTCTCCTGCAGAAGTCTTCAGTCTCCCCAATCCTGTCCATCTACTCTCACTAACACCAAGGACATGCAGATTGTATCGCCTCATTTCAGCTAGCATGCCAATATCGTACATGGTTCGTACATTCCAGAATCCAATTTTGGTCTTTGTCTTGGTGTCCATCATCGTGGCAGTGGCTTCCTCATGGCTTTCACTACTGTCAGTCATACAGGTCCCCAGAGAGGACTTAGGAAAGCCATTGCACAAAGTTGTGGGAGAATTCTTCATTGCTGTTTCCGTAACATAATTTTTTTTCTAGGTCAGGGTTGTCAGCCCTGAGCCAAACCCCCAACCTGGAGGACCAGTGAATCACACTTAGTCTGGTCTCTACCCTTCGACCTGTCCAACATTGATGATCCTACCAGGAGCACTAGGCTGCTGCCGATGTAGTTCTAGGGGTCACTGAGACACACAAGCCCCCCCACTGCGATAAGGTAGTGATCCATTGGGGGGAATTAATGGAAAAACTGGAGCTAATTAAAGTTAACCATCTACAAGGAGAGGAAAGAAAGAGGGTTCCCATGTCCACAGCTATTTTTCTGTATTGGGATTCATTTTACAAGTGAGTAGCAATGGAGAAGTGATGGTGGAGGGTTTTTTTTTTAAATTTATATCTAATATCAGTATTTAAAGTTACACTGATACCCAAATTTGCATCGGAATCCATGTTATCCAGCATTGCAGAGGTTACTCTTGCAGGCAAAGTAGGTGTCCTTCAAGCATGCGGGGTATGTCATGCTCATGGGGAGATGCAAGAGATTGCAGAGGGTGACAGCCATCTCACTAAATCCACCTCTCGCAAGGGACTGAAACCTCATTTTCAAGGGTAAATGTTCCCTTGCGCTGAACCGCCACTTTCCCATGGCCAAGTACCTACACCTTCCAATACGCAGATTTCCCAAATTACATATTTACTACATGCCTATCCCATTAGCACAGCCACCCTGTCACTCAGACCCCCCTAATGACCACTTTCCAGACATTTACACCCTGCGTTTGGCTGGCTGATTGTGAGAGTATTGATTGCCGGTGCTTATTGAGAAAGTATGAGGCAATAAGCCATAAGAGGTGTTGATAATTCAAGAGGCGAAGCTGGCAATTATATCGGGATCAGGGGGATTATTACATACAGGGTCTCGGTAAATATGACTGATTGCTATGGTGCCGCTGTGATGACTGCTTGAATTAAAATGTATTATTATTGATTTTGTTTGTTTTTATTGCGTTTTAAGTCTACAGCTTATTCTCCCCTGCAGCCAGAATCTGCTACTGTAACTTGCTGATTTATGAATATATCCCTAAGTTACACTATTTCCATCCCTCAGTACGGGGGTTCTTTCTCCTCACCGGCTGCTTTTGGAATACGACAGAAAATAAAAAATCCCCAACACTGCCTCTTGCTTTAGCTGACAGTCCCGCATTGGCATGAAGGAGGATTTCTCAAATGCAGAAAGGAATAAAGGTTGCGAAGGACTGAAGCTTTAAAAAAAAACCCTCCCCCTCCTTTCCCCTGCTTGGTTTCTAGATTTCCTGTGAATTCAGCCTTGTTTTCAAATAAGAAAAGCCGTGAAGTCAAACCAGAGGAAAGGCGTGCCCAACAGCTGGCACGATTTCAGTGAGGCGCACTTTCCATGATCTGCATTATTTTAGATGAATTCTTCCACGATCCGAGGAAACTTTGCTTTCCTAGTTCTCCAACGTATTGCTCTGGAGTGGATGATACAATAGGCCCCCATTCAGCAAAACACTTGTGTTAACCGGTGGCAGATACTCAGCTTGAAACCTGAACTCTGACTGGAGCTCACACTTCAAGGCTTAGCTGAATCCCATCCTCAGTCACTGAGAGAGGGCAGGGCAGCGCATCCGTCTGACCGGGTGTTTTCTCCTTTGTAGAGGGTTTCATTTTGGCAGCTGTAAATAGCAAAGATATAGGGCCTGCTGGGCTACCCCCGGTTAATGCCAATATAATTACACTGAAATCAGAGCTTACTCTGGTGTCTCAGGGCAGTGCCTCAGGCCTCTTCAAATCCAATTGCTGCAGAGATAAGTCTCTGTTTATCTCCCGTGTGAAAGGGTTCACAAAGGTCAAACCAAACAAGCCACCCTCCCCTCCACAGACATTTCCCTCCTGAGGAATAGTGTTGGGAGACCAGCGTGCACATACACAAGGTCTTCTGCACCAGAAAGTCCCATTAATCTGCGAGGCCCTTCCCTTCCTCATCCCTGCTGGACCAGCTGCGCAGGAGGATACAGAGCATCCGTGATTTATGAATGGCTGGAATGGTGCTTTGTTCAAATCAAACAACACCGCAGGAAAGACGGGTCTGGTTCTTTGCTCCTCGGCCCTGCCCTGCTGAATTCCTCTGGTGGTGCCCATGGAAAGCATTGAGCATGGGTGGAGAAGTCCTATCTCAGTCTCTGCTTCTAGAAGTGACTTCTCCACGGGACAAAACCACTCCAAATCATCAGGGGATGGGCTAATGAGCTTAGTTCTTTTCTTTAGAAATGATCTGAAGGCAGTCTGTGCATTGGAAAGATGCAGCACCACGGAATGCATTTTAAGCTTCCACACTGATGAGCTTCAAAGGTATTTAGGCATCTACACACCATAGCAGGCCGTTGTTCCTGGCTTGGTTGTAGCTGAGAGCAGGTCTGAATGTTTGGAAGTCAGGTTTGGTCACTAGTCCCCTAAGATATATAGATATCTGTCTGATCATTTTGGCCTTGATGCAGCAGTGTGAGTCCATGAATAGTCCCATTGACTATTTTTAGCCCACTAGATCTATTTTTAGATCTATGCTACACTCAACCCACTCAATGGATCAGTGCTAGTGTAAGCTAGAAATTGCACCTCTAGCTCCCGGTGTAACCCCACCCTAATTCTGAAGGGGTGATCTAGCAATGGCTCAGGTGGGTGACTCTCCTGTTCTGAGACTAAGGTCTCTTTACTTTAGTGGCATTGCCCCTTTGTTTTCATTTTAAAGAGGTTTGTTTTGTTCCATTTCCTCTGGTCGTAGGACAGTCCTGGAGAAGTCCTGTGAATTTGTACATCTTAATTAAGTTTTTCAATGGTTTTCAGAAGTAATTACACATATTATTGAAAAGGACTCAGTATGGTCTGATAGATGGGCTAGGAGTCTGAAACTTGGAGTAGCTCCTTACCTCTGCCACTGACCAACTTTATAACCCTGGGCATTTCCCTGTGATCTACAATAGGAGTATCCTAGTTGGGGAATTACAACGACTTCTAAGCCTCTTTTCTGAGCGGCAGTATCTCCTGCAGAGGCTGCTTTGGGATCGCTGTCTGGTTTAAGCTTGACAGTCACAGCCACTTCAGTGACGTTTGTTGCTGTCTACCTGACTTGAGGGGTCTTTGTTACTTGCTGCATAGTGGTTCCATCAGGTCTTCAGCTGGTGTTTTGTTTCGTGTTCTTTTAGTTCAGTAGTTCGTTAGCCTTAGTGGGTGTGTAAAGCTCAGTGTTCGTCTGTAGCTTTAAAAACAACTATTAAAAAACAACTAGAAGTCCTGTTAAGATTTTATATTTAATAGATTTGTTAGTCTCCAAGGTGCCACAGGGCTTCTCATTGTGTTTAGAAGTATTTTAGCAGGTTTATTACTCAGTGGAGAGGAGGGGCTTCACTTTGGTGTCACTATTTCCAGAGACTCCCTTAACATTAAAAATGAGAAATTATGCATTGTTCTCATTGCACTCACCCCACAGAATTACAACTTTGCTCCCATTCTCACAAGCCACATAAAAACCATGTCGTCCCATTTTATGAAGGCACAACGGACAGGAGCTGCACAAGGCTTAGAGAACTAAGCACCATTTTATGCAGGCAGATTTCCTCTGGTTTAATCTCACGGTGGATTACTGCTCAGCAAACATCTTGGAGGTGCAGAACGAAGCTTCTTTACCAATTTGCTTTTGTCTGTTTTCAGTAAAGCAATGAGAGCTAATTCTAAACAGCTGCCATGAAGCACTAAATCAAACAAAGGCATCTGATGCGGTCACTCAACAGGATGCAGGAATGTACTCGCAATAATGCGTCAAGAGGGGAGCAGATAAATAATGTTGAAAATTGCCTTAAGGATCTACAAAGGTAGATATGAATATTAATGGATTCCCAATTGTTTGATCCATTTTCTGTCTTCATTTGCCAAAGCATAAGCCAACAGGCTGAGACTTATTGATTGGCTGGCAAACTCTAAATACATGTCAACAGCAGCGATGGTAAGGCCGACTGCAGGCATCGTGGGACCCGGAAGAGTTAATTTAAGAAGTTGAATATTTACGGGAACTTCTTTGTAGCGTGCTGTGAGATCTACGGATGAAAGCTCCTATAAAAGAGGTTGTTATACCTGGAGCAGTACAGGCTGAACCTCTATCTAGGGTGGGACTCTCTGGTCTGGCATTATCCAAGACCTTGTGGGTGCTCCGTGTTTGGAGCACTCACAGGGCAAATCTGGTGCAGTAGGACCACAGATGTTGCTGGACCAGAGAGCCAGGCAGGTGGCCGGGAGCAAAGCCCAGAGTCTGCAGCAGAGGGGCCAGCACTGACCTCCCCTGGTGTGGCAAACTCCCTGGCTCAGGCCTGGACAGGTATCTGAGTAGTTTGACTTTTTTGCTCCCCCTGTGCTTTACTTGATATTTATCAACCATTACCTGAATGGGCCAATGTGTTGCCCATTCATCTATCACAATTAGGTCCCTCAGAAGGTCCTTGTGCTTCTTTCTGGACTCAACTAATCTAAATACTCTCCGTCACTTTCCCAATGCACCATCTCATTGTGTGCCCCTTTGCCAGTTCTTCAATGAATATACCCCACTCCTCTCTGAGGAAAGAAGCCGGAAGGAAGCGACTTGCTGTTAACCTGTTGCCAGGAAGGAGAGTGGCCACTTATCCTGACTTGTTATTTGCTGCCCCTTACCCAGTTTCTGAACCCAGTCTCACACCCCACGAGTACTGAGCTGAACTCTGCCCTCCTTATGTTCCCAAAGCTTGCAGATCCAAAGCCAACCAAGACATCAAAGTCAGAGGTGTATCTTTGGCTCTTGCAAAAGCAAAAAGGAAAGAGCCACACGTCTGTCCAAAGCAAAACAGCCTCCCCACATCACCGTCAGTGCCTTGGAAACCATTGCCAGTCGCCCCAGTCACTGCCATTATTCTGTCACGGGGCAACCCGCTCTCTCTGCATGTGGCCTCTTTCCATTTCCCATGGGTAATATCGACACTCTCAGTGTGACTCATGTGAATGCCTCTCCCTTTTCCTTGCAGACACATGACTGACTGTCCCTGAAACTGGCCTCCTGGTCACCTGTCATATGCACACACCTACCCTGAGGATTGCTCAAACAGCACAACACCCTGCAGGGCGTATTCTTCCCATGCAGACCCCGCTTCTGTCAACACTGAAAAATATTTCAATTGCTTTTGGCCTAAGCTTGACTTTTGCTCCTTTTTTTCAGTCTCCAGACTCATCCCTACAAGCCTCAGGCCTAATCAATACTGTGCTAACTGCTCCATTAATCCTCTCCCACTGTCTTTCTCTCTCATCTTTCCAGGAGGCTGCTGACTGGTGTTACCTCAGAGCAGATAATTGATTTTTCTAGGTAATAACTGCAGAAGCTTATCAGTGATATTTCCCTCCTTCCCCCCTTTGCCACAGGTCCCTATCAGGGTCTGACAGCTCAGAGCTCCTTGCTGGTTATCCCAAACTGATGGCTTGTGTATAGCTCAGCCTAATGCAGCAAGTGGCAGCCAATTACAGCCTCCTAACAGGGCTAATTGGCTCACACGTAGACTGTTCTACCTCAGACACGGCAGAGAGGCAAGAAGGTTTGAATGTTGCTACCCGGAGGGGAAGACGTTCCAATAACTGTCTCGTGCTTCAAATGCCCAATTAAGAACGACTGTGGGCAGCGAGAATTCTCTGAGTTATGGGCTTGAAATTCAGGTGCTCGTTGTATTCAATCCAACGTGCAAACCCACGAGGTGGGAACCTTTGGTGCTAGAGGCCAAGTCCTGCAAAGCTTGAACTGAAGTCAGCCTGTGGAACTGCAGTGAATGCTCCCATCTGAGAACTTCACCTACCTCACTGATGGGAATAAACTAACCAAGTGCTAGGCAAGGATGTTAATGCCGTTGAACCAGGGGCATGAGGCATTACGTTTTCCCTTGGGTTATGGCAGAAAGGGTGATTGATTGGGCCCAAACCTTTCAAATGTTGCTAGGCACTTAATTCCCATGGGTTTCAATGGGAGTTAGATCCCTAAACTCCTTAGAGGATCTGGGTCTTAGGGTGCGTCTACACAGCACCCTAAACTCAAAATAAGATACGCAAATGTGCGCCATGCAAATTGTGTATCTTATGTTGAATCTATTTTGAAAGAGCTTATTTTGAAAGTTGGCGCATCTACACAGCACCAAATTTCAAAATAACATGCTATCCCTTAAACCTTGTGCAACGAGGTTTACTGGGTCAGCGAAATAGCATGCTCATTATTTCAAAAAATATTTGAAATGATGGGTGGCTTGTGTAGATGCAGGGTAGCTATTTCGGGATACCTCTGGTATCCCAAAATAGCCGCACAGTGTAGACCTACTCTGAGTTATCAAGTATGGTCTGGAGAAGTCAATGGAAAAACTCCCAGTGGCCTCTGTGGGCTTTGGATCAGGCTCCATCTTTCTCTGAAACTTCATAAGCCTTAAACCAACCAATAGGACACTCGAACGTGTAAGACCTGACCAGAGAAAGGATACAGTTCCCAGTGAGAGAGGCAGCATTCGACATGCTCCATTCCCTTTGCTAGAATGCTAACATGATGCTTTGGCTTGATGTGGTGTTTAAATATGTCCCTAGTGCAGCAAAGGACATTTACTACTTACTGTTTGCTAGCCAGTGGGGCTGACCCAACAAACTGGTGGGAGAATGGCCAAGTTCTTTCTCCATCAATTCAACTGTGCGATCCTCTTTCATAGGTGCACAGTGCTCTGCTGAGGGGTACTGTTCCTTCCCATCTGGCAGCTGAAGGTAGTGGGCCAGGAGGTGCACCCCAAATACATAATGCTAAGGGCAGATCTCTGCTGCGAGAGGCAGAAACCTCAAAGTACTCTCTGGTGCAAAGCTAGGGATCACTAGCCTCTCCACTTCAGATACTCGTCAGTAAGATAGCTCTGTATTCTAGTGGGACATGGAATAAAGTGAAGGCTGCTTAGCCATTTGCCTGGCTGCTTTCTGCTCTAGAAAGGAAATATGGTAGCAGGCCCACCGATGGGGAGAGGGGGCAATGGGGGCAGTTGCCCTGGTGCCTGGCAATTCAAAGAGGTGTGGGCCCTTTAAATTGCCACCGAGCCCCGTGCAGCAGGCTGCAAAGTTCTGGGCAGCTCTGAGGGATGTGAGGGGGCAGCATGGAGCACAGCCACCCCCATCACCTTGCCCAGGGTCCCTCGGAGGCTGTCGCTGCCCCTGTATGGTAGCAGAAAAATGTAGCATCCTTGCCTGATGAGAACCTCAGTGTTTCTTTGTGAGAGGAGTCACTCCGGATTTCAAAGCTCTTTAAATAACCCCAGTTTGTAAGCACGGCTCCTTTCTCCTTTCATTGCAAGAGGGCGTGGTTGGAAAGAGGGACGATATTTCATACCCCATTGACTGTACCAAATGGGTTGTTTCGCTCAGGCTGGTAATTCTCAGCAACGTGAGTCCCCAGAGGTAAATGGCACCCTGAAGCAGATGTGTGAGGCTCTCAAGGCAGAGAATGGCTTAGCGTCTAGGGCTCCCATCTGACATTCAAAGGACCAAGGTTCCCTCCTCTGCTGAGGTTCCCTCTTCTACCACAAACTTCCTTTGAGACCTTGTACACGTGACAACGCGTGCTTTGCCTCTGTCCCCATCAGTACAGTGGCTGCGGTAGAACTCCCTTACCTCTCAGAGGGGTTGAAAAGATGGATACGTTGAAGACACGCAATACTGTGGTGGGTGAGGGCCATTTGGATGCTTTCTTGTCTTTCCTTACCGATGTTAGTGACGCACCGTGAGATCTCCAGACAGAAAGTGCTGTGTAAATCTCTGTGTGATCTGTGAACTACGTCTGAATCCCTTAGATCAGTGTGTGACTTGTGTGTGGCTCTCTCCATTGTCATTATTCTGCCCTTTTAATGGCATGGATGGCTGTAAAGCAGGAAGGATGGGTGTACCTAACGCTTGGTGAGAAACTCAGAATGAAGCGGGGTGTGTAGACATGAAAGGGGGGTAGACATAGAATTGAAGTAGGTCTGGAATGGGTTGTCTGAGGTGTGTATGCATGTGCGTATTTAAACAGTGCATGTAAAGGGGGGGCATGAACAGGGGTGTGTAATGAACAACACAAATATGCAATTGCTGTATACATGTAGGCACATTTATCCAAATCGATGCAGTCAGAATCTGCTGGGGACTTAGTTGTAACCATTGTTAGATTGGAGAATAGCGACTGTAAGCAGTGCACAAGCAAAAACCCTCATAAACTGATGCTTTGACAATGGGTTCGGTTTCTAAGAACAAGCATCAACAGGTCATAAAATGCATTCATTGGTGTAGCTCCACTCGTAAACTGCCAATACTCTCCGTGTGTTTCTGCAGTGCGCTGTATTTTTCTGTTCTTAGAATCTTTTGCCTCTGCCGGGAACAATAACACTTAGGTGGGGAGGGAGCGGCCAAGGTAGACTAGAGTACCAGTGACACTTGTTTTTGAGTTGGTAACAGTAGAAAGAGGTATTTCTTCTTCACCATGCAATAGAATGATGTCCTTCTCTTACATTCTCATCGACATTCCTACCACCATTACAGAGAATAGTAGGAAATTGTTTTCTTATGCCAGGAGAATTTTTGAGATTTAAAAATGTTTCCCATCCCAAATCAGGACAAAAAAAATGAAATTTTTATTTTTATTTTTATTTTTTGGTGAACTGACAAATGAGGAGGAAAAATAATCAACCTTTTTGTTCTGATCATTTTGAAATGCTTCACCCCAATTATACCCTTTTTTCTCTTTAACCTTGTGTACATTGTGCTTTAAGATAAATTTTGAAACTAAAAGCCATTTTGAAATGGAAAACCAAAATGCTCCATTTCAGAAATATCAAAATCAGATGTCTCAACCATTTCTGGAACATTTTTTAACTTTTTTCAGTGGGGAAATTAATCCAACACCAAAGTCGGAAAATCCCCACGTTCTCCCTAAAGTTCCAGTTTGGATGCATCAGTACTTTTCATTAAAAATGTTGAAGAATTCCCGAAGAGCTTTATAGATGATATGTGGACTATTCCTAGTCTAGTCTTCCCAGAAACATTTTGTTTTCCTCAGAAAGCTTTTGAAGATGAGCGTCTGGCATTCTAACTATCCATTGATTCAGTGCTGCGTCCTTCTGGTGATTTGCAATGAACCTGCTTATTTTCTCTCTTTCCTCTCTATTGCTCTGTGAAGGGCTTGTTGCTTCCCGGCAAATGATGCCGTTTCTAGACAGATTTCTCTCTGACTGGCGTGGAGGAATTGTTTTGCTGGCTGAAGTGAGTGCACACGAGGAAATAATACTTCAGAGAAAAGTCTGATTATACTTGTGTGGTTATATGCATCGCCTCTTCAAATGTACGGCCCAGGATGACAAGAGCTCTTATAGGGCTGTAATTATGGCACCTCAGTTCACTCCTTCTATTCAAATTGTACAGCAATGAATGGAAAAACTCATGTAGATTGTCTTCTGTCCTAGTTTCAAACTCTGGCTCAAATCGGCTGTAAGTCACAGAAGGGCCACATCCATCTCTTTATGCAATAGGTGTTGTCTTGTTGCATAGCCATCCCTGGGCCCCTTACCACCACTAGCACAGAAGAGATTTCGTTATGTCTGTCCCTCCCCCTGAATGCTCATCATTCTTAGCCAATTCCAGCTGGAGAGAGGAAGGATTGTCCAGTGGTTAGTGAATTAGCCTGGGGTTAATTCTCAGAAGGCTTTTTGTGTGAGCATAGACAAGTCACTCAAGATCAGAGTTTTAAATGTGCTTAAAAATCAGTGGGATTTAGGTACGTAAATACTTTTCAAAATATGGACCTTAATCACACGGTGCCTCAGTTTACCCATCTGTACAATGGGAATAACAACACTGCCTTACTGCACATGGATGTTGTGAGGAGCAAGGCATGAGGGATTGTGCAGTGTGAAGATGCTCTGGTGATGCAGGACAGGTAAAACCACGGACTCTATCTGCAAATAGAACACAGTAGTCAAGCCCTGAGTCAGCTCTAACTTGAGGCAGGGGGTTATCTGGCCCCAACACCTTTACAATTTGGGGATAGAAAGTGTTGCCTGGACATCTGTGGTCCCCTCCCGCTCCCCCAGTGCTCTCTCTGTGCAAAGGCTTACGAGGTACACAGCCTGCATTCGAGGGGGAATTTTTCCCCTGGCTTTGCATAGGCCAAAGGCAGAGCTAGTTTCAAAAGAACAGAAGCATCTCGGCTGGCCATCACACCAGCTGCTGAAATGAGACCAGAATCCCAGGTATTTCCACAAGTGGAGAGAGCTTTTAGTGTGTCGTTCATCACCGCTTTGCCCTAGCCATTCTCAAGAGGCCTGACTCCCAAAGGTCCCTGCTATTGGAGTTCCGTGTGGTTGGCGTAGCAGCTAGTGTTCATTTGCTCCAAGTGAAGATCTTGTTTTGAGCTCTAAGCCAGGAACAGGATGGACTGTCTTCTGTAAGGTTCAATATCTCACCTTCCTCTCAATTCCAGTGTAACCTTTGGATTGTCTTCCAAGGCTTCGGCGGAATGCTGGATTCCTTACTAAAGCCCGTAAGAAGCAGATTATGGTGGATGGCAGCCTCGGTAGAATGAAGCCTCAGATAGCTCGTGAGCACTTAATACCAAGTGGAAATGTTATCCGAGATCACTGGGAACTGTCTTGGTGTCGACTTGTCATGGTGCTCAGTAGTTTGCTTGAAAATGGCTGAGAGCTTTGGTGAGCATTGATCCTGGAGACTGAGTGAAGCTTAGTACAGGCGCACATTGGACGAAACTGAAGAACACAAGAATTCCTAGACGGGGTCAGCCCCATTGTCCTTCTAGTCCAGTGGCCTGTCTCTGGCAGGTGCCAACACCACATGCTTCCGAGGAACATGTAAACCCATGTGATGTGAGCTAATTTGTCCCTCTCCCCCACATTAGGACTCCTCCTACCTTCTAACACTCATATTGGCTTAATTCCTGAAGCATGGGGTTTCATATCCCAACCCAAATTGTTAGCACTCGATAGGATAAATCTATATTCTTGTCCACACGGAAATGTCCAAACTCGTTAAGCTCTTGGCCACAATGACTTCTTGTAGCAGTGAATTCCATTGTGTAATTATACACCGTGAGAAAGCATTTAGCTTAATTAGTTTTGAATTTGCTATACTTTAATTGCATCGAAGGACTAGTTTGCATATTATGGGACAGGGTGAACAAATTCCTAATACGCCTTCCTTAAGACCATTCATTGTTATATACATTTCTATTGTCTCCTTTTATTCATCTCCCATCTAAATCAAACCTGTTCTTTTTCATCTCTATCCATAGCTTTTGCCACGCCTTAACTATTTTCCTCACAGAAAAATACATCTTTATTAATGCACCTCAGCTGCAAATTATAACACATCTGCTAAGGCAGTCTTCAGGCATCGCAAGACCAGAGACTGCAGATCAAGCCATCATTGTGGAGTGATTTTTTTTAAGGACAAAGCGAGATTCAGACGGGATCTCTGAACTAAAACGACCACAATGGGTTGGTACTAAAACGACTGGTCACGAGATATGGAGACTTTCATGTCGGAGCCACTGCTATTAATTTTGTCAGCAGTGGCCAAAATGTAACATGCTTCCTGCTGTGCTTCATGACACCCAATGAAAATGAAGGCATGTGCTTGTGAGAGACAGGCTGCCGAAGGAAACTGAATCTGGTGTAGGGCAAAGGTGAGAAAGGTGACAGATTAGCCTGCAAATCTACTCTGAAACTTTGGTCCTCCTTCCTGTTCTGTCTCCTCCCTCCTCAGCTGAGTTGGGTGAGGCAATATTTTCACTACTTTGGCCAAGGAAGGACTGGCTAAGCCAAGGAGCAATGAAAACGGATGTCGTGTTGGATGTCTGAACTAAAGCTAATGTCAGAAACCAACTGGAGGTATGTTGGTGGGCTTGCTGGTGGCACAGCTCTAGAAGGGAGCAGGGTGTGCTACTGAGCACAGAAGAAATCCTAAACAAAGTGAGGGATCACAACCCCATGGAGAACAATGGGAGCTGTTGCCTGGCGAGGCCTTTTTGAAATATGGACAACTTGTTTTGCTGCGTAAACACAAGTTAATCTCTTCCAAAAGTCTTCTATCCTCCTGCCTGTGCCGCAGTGAACCAAGGGTCAGAGTGGTGCCAATATTTGTGGGTCGGGCTATCTGAGCTGCGTTCATCCAGCCTACCTAAACTAAACTTCCAAGTACTCATTTGAGATCAATGCCCTAGACCCAGTGGAAGAGTCTGCCAAAGATCTTGAATTGGTTGCATGTCTCCTTCAAACCTCCCATTGCTTTTCAGATTTTCAAATCTGCCTCCCCCAGTCTGTGAAACAACACAGTTAAAAATATACTAAGCTATGAGGACAAGCAGATGAGTCAGACAGAACAGCTTCAAACAGCCACTCCAAAATGAAATGGTGCAAACAAGTTGAGAAAACATAAAAAGACGGAGTAAAAATAAAGCTTTTTAGATTTGACTGAAATGTTTGATCCAGTCTGTTGGACCAAATGTTTAAACAAACGGTGCTAACGATCCATGGCATAGAATCTCAGTGTGTCTGCTGCAGTATTCTAAACTCGGAGTAAGTAAACATACGTGAGACAAAAGTGTTAGAAAGAGCTTGAATTACTTTAGCTCTAAGCAATGCAATTTAAAAGTAGTTTCAACGTACAAGTAATGCATTTCGCAAAGTAACCCTGTTCTCCCCAACAAATAGCACATTGCACTTGGAGAAAACCTTCCACTTGAGGGTCACAAAAACACCTGGCACATTAAATATCATCTGTTTTGGAACTGGTTCTGTTCAATATCTTCATCAACAATTTAGATATTGGCATAGAGAGTAGGCTTATTAAGTTTGCAGATGATACCAAGTTGGCAGGGGTTGCAAGTGCTTTGGAGGAGAGGGTCATAATGCAAAATGATTTGGACAAACTGGAGAAATGGTCTAAGGTAAACAGGATGAAGTTTAATAAGGACAGCTGCAAAGTGCTCCATTTAGGAAGGAACAATCCATTTCACACATACAGAATGGGAAGTGACTGTCCAGGAAAGAGTACTGCAGAAAGGGATCTAGGGGTCATAGTGGATGACAAGTTTAAACATGAGTCAGCAGTGTGACGCTGTTGCAAAAAAAGCAAACATGATTCTGGGATGCATTAACAGGTGCAATGTGAGCAAGACACGAGAAGTCATTCTTCCGCTCTACTCTGCATTGATTAGGCCTCAGCTGGAATATTGTGTCCAGTTCTGGGCACCACATTTCAAAAAAGATGTGGAGAAATTGGAGAAGGTCCAGAAAAGAGTAACAAAAATGATTAAAGGTCTAGAAAACATGAGCTATGAGGCAAGTCTGAAAGAATTGGGCTTGTTTAGTTTGGACAAGAGAAGATGGAGAGGAGACATGATAGCGGTTTTCAAGTATCTAAAAGGGTGTCACTGGGGGGTGGGGAGGGATTGTTCTCCTTGGCCTCTGATGATAGGACAAGCAGAAATGGGTTTAAACTGCAGCAAGGGAGGTTTAGGTTGGGCATTAGGAAATCTTCCTAACTACCAGGGTGGTTAAACACTGGAATAAGTTGCCTAGGGAGGTTGTGGAATCTCCATCACTGGAGATATTTAAGAACAGGTTGGACAGACACCTGTCAGGGATGATCTAGACAGTGCTTGGTCCTGCTGTGAGGGCAGGGGACTGGACTTGATGCCTCTTGAGTTCCCTCCCAATTCTAGTGTTCTATGATTCTATGATTCATTTGGCAGATGGGACGTTAAATACATTGCCCAAGGTCACACTGAACCCAGAGCCAGTGATCTACCAACCTTGAGTTTTCTGACCCTTCTGTTGGTCTACAGGGAAAATACCCCACCTCTAGGAAATGCTCCTGTAAATCTAATGCGAGTATGCAACCATTCAATTAAATGAACTTCCATACCAGATGACTGCAGGACAGCTAATGTGATGACAATTTAAAAAAAAAAAAGGCTCCAGAGGTGATCCTGGCAATTACAGGCCAGTAAACTTAAGTTCAGTACCAAGCAAAAAGGTTGAAACTATAGTAAAAATCAGTAATTACCAAGCACATGAATGGACATGATTTGTTGGGGAAGAGTCAACATGGCTTTTGTAAAGGGAAATCATGCCTCACCACTGTACTAGAACTCTTTAGGAGGACCAACAAGCATGCAGATTAGGGGGACTCACTGGCTATAGTGGATACATAGATTTTCAGAAAGGCTTTGATAAGGTCCCACATCAAATGCCCCTAAGCAAAGTATGCTGTTGCGGGATAAGAAGAAAATTCCTACCATGGATCACTGGCTGATAAAAAGATAGGAAGCAATGGATTGAAGTTAACAGTCCCATTTTCAGAATGAAGTGAGATAAATACTGGATCGTATGGGAACCAATTCTGTTCAATATATTTATAAAAGATCTGGGGAAAGGGGATACAAAAGTGAGGTAGCAAAATTTGCAGATGATACAACACTACTCAAGATAGTTAAGTTCAAAGCAGATTGAGAAGTTAGAATAGAATCATAGAAGATCAGGGTGGGAAAAGACCTCAGGAGTCATCTAGTCCAACCCCCTGCTCAAAGTAGGACCAACCCTAATTCAGTCATCCCAGCCAGGGCTTTGTCAAACGAGGCCTTAAAATCTCTGGGGATGGAGAGTCCATCCCCACTCCCTAGGGAACCCATCCCAGTGCTTCCCCACCCTCCTAGTGAAATAGTTTTTCCTAATATCCAACCTAGACCTCCCCCACTGTAACTTGCTCCTTGTTCTGCCATCTGCCACCACTGAGAACAGCCTCTCTCCATCCTCTCCAAAGCCCTGGCTGGGTTGATTTAGTTGGGATTGGTCCTGCCTAGAGCAGGGGGCTGGACTTGATGACCTTCTGAGGTCTCTTCCAGATCTATGGTTCTATGATTCTTTGGAACCTCCCTCCAGGAAGTTGAAGGCTGCTACCAGATCCCCCCTCAATCTTCTCTTCTGCAGACTGAACAAGCCCAAATCCCTCAGCCTCTCCTTGTAAGTCATGTGCCCCAATCCCCTACTCATTTTTGTTGCCCTCCACTGAATGCTCTCCAATGCGTCCACATCCTTTCTGTAATGGAGGGCCCCCAAATCTGGACACAATACTCCAGATGTGGCCTCACCAGTGCCAAATAAAGGGGAGTAATCACTTCTCCAGATCTGCTGGCAATGCTCCAACTAATGCAGCTCAATATGCCGTTACTAAACTTGGCTACAAGGGCACCCTGTTGACTCATCTCCACTTCTAGTTTACTGTGATCCCCAGGTCCTTTTCTGCAGAATGTCACTTAGCCAGTCTGTCCCCAGCCTGTAACAATGCTTGGGATTCTTCTGCTCCAGGGAGGTCCTTGTTGAACCTCATCAGATTTCTTTTGGCCCAGCCCTCCAATGTGTCTAGGTCAGTCTGGACCCGATCCCTGCCCTCCAGTGTATCTACCTCTCCCCACAGCTTAGGGTCATCTGTGAACTTGCTGCAGGTGCAATCCAACCTCTCATCCAGGTCATTAATGAAGATATTGTAGAAAACTGGCCCCAGGACCAACCCATAGGCTGCTCAACTTCATACCGGTTGGCCACTGTACATTGAGCCATTGATCACTACTTGTTGATCCTGATGATCTAGGCAGCTTTCTATCTACCTTATAATTCATTCATCCAATCCATACTTTAACTTGCTGGCAAGAATACTTTGGGAGACTGTATCAAAAGATACAAAGTGACAAAGGGATCTCACAAAATTGGGTGACTGGGCAGTAAATGTCTGATGAAATACCACAGTTGATAAATGCAAAGCACTTAAAACAGCCAATAGAACGTTGTGAATCATTGTGAAAGGGGTGGAGAATATGACAGAAAATATCTTATTGTCTCTACATAAATCCATGGGATGCCCACATCTTGAATACTGCATACAGATGTGGTCACCCCATCTCGAAAAATACGTTGGAATTAGAAGTTCAGAAAAGGGCAGCAAAAATGATTAGTGGTATGAAACAGCATCCCTATGAGGCAAGATTAAAAAGACTGGAATATGATAGAAGTTTATAAATTCATGATGGGCATGGAGAAAGTAAATAAGGAAAAGTTATTTACCTCTTTAGATAACAAATAAAATTTCAGCACAATTTAAGTACATGCTTAAGTGCTTTGCTAAATCACAACCCAAATTGTAGAATACAAACTTGGAACCTGTGTGTAATAACCAGGTTATAGGTTCACTTCAAATATTCTGCAACTTCACATCCATTCTGGAAAAAGAGAGCATGGCCAAAAAGACAGAAATGTTACAGAGACTTGCCGGAAACAGAAAAGGAATGAGGAGAAGAAAGATGTTACAGCATAAAAGATTCCCAGTAAAAGAAGAGTGATATAAATATAAAAAGATAAAGAAAATAAAACATGAGGAGAGAAAGCAAAGCATAAAGAAAGATAAACAAGAGATAAAAGGCAAATAAATAAAGAAAGCAGAAAAGAGGCACATAAAGAAAATAGAACGGATTTCAAAATATTTCATCAGCCAAACCTAATATTGTGTAGAGAAGAAATTGCTGTGCATAAAAACACATCTTTCACCCAAATATATGCCTAAATCTTGTAATTCTTTTGCAATACCACCTACAGAAAAATAACTAAAATATCTGGATTGACAATGCAGCCTTTATCACAATAATATTATGGACCAGAATTTTAGGAGCAGGTGTAAACAAATAAAAAATGAACCAATTAACAAATTTACTCTTGCAAAAAATCTGAGCAGTCTGACTGAGAATACAACCTTACAGAATTATGAGGGCAAGAAGGGTGTGTTCTGAGGTCGTGCTTGGTGGATGTACAAGTGTGGGGACTATATGTTGTAGTCCACTGGGAAAATATCAACCTAAAATTCTCATGGTTTAATCCTTCATACATTCCTTGGCCAAATGGGCAGTAGTCAAACACCTGACCACAATGGCTTTTCACATATTGTGGTTAACCTGTCATTGAAGCACATCAGCACTGGGCAGATGTGATAGGAAGTTTTTGCACCAAAGGAAAAAAAGTGCAACCTAAGCAAAATCAAACTGTCGCAGAACATTGATTCTATGCAAATAATTTGGTCACTGATTAAATAAAAGTTTCATAGGGGAAACCAACAGAATTTCTGTTTAGCCATATTGCAAACCCTTAAATGATCAAAAAGTATGAGATTATTAAAAATAATAATTGGTCTTTGTACTTTTCCTAGTTTCCGAGCCTTTACTTTTTTTTTTAAAGCAGCTAAGAATCGAGTGATAACACTGAGACAAACCAACATGCATTCACAGGACAATTTCTAATGATGTTTCTTTAGACTGACTCCATGAACAAAAGTGAATGAATGAAAATAGTGTAAAGAAGATAAGAAATGTTGAAATTAAGAATCACACGCATCTTTCCTAACTCTCTCCTGCCCTTTTTAGTAGATTAAGGGTAGCTCAGGATAACAATGATTTATAATAGCGAAATATAAAATTGTTAATGGTAGGATTGGGAGCGTTGATAGCTATGCTCCTAATGATTTATAATTATGAGCGCTGAATGAGTACAGATGAGGTAACACGTAGGCCAAGCCCTTGCTGGTATAAGTGTGGTTTTGCCATCCTTCTTTTATATAAAATTGCTAATCTATTTAATCAGAACAACGGTAACATGTCCTATTGGAAACTGCAAATAAAAGATGCACAAACACATAATGTACATTTTAAAACTTCCTTTTTTTTTCTGAAAAAACCCAGAGCAGGGTGACATAAGATGACATGGTCCAGAAACCACAAAACCAATAGAAAAATACAGAAGCTCGGTAACTGAAGTGTGCACATGCTTTCTTATGGGTGACCTGAATCCCCAAGGGTTGCTAATATGTAAAAGACCTAAGGGTACATGCAGCCAGGCAGGAGGAACGCAAGAACATGCTGAAGGACCAGACCAAGGGATAGGAGAAAGCAGCAGCCATCATGGAAGGTGGAAGATCTCCCTGGTGCCTCAGAATATGGTAATAGTGATAGAGATGCAGCCGTGTTAGTCTGGTCTAGCTGAACCAAAAGACAGGACTATGCAACACTTTAAAGACTAACAAGATGGTTTATTAGGTGATGAACTTTCGTGGGCCAGACCCACTTCCTCAGATCAATTTGTGGAAGAAATGGTCATGCCAATTCCACAATTTGATCTGAGGAAGTGGGTCTGGCCCACGAAAGCTCATCACCTAATAAACCATCTTGTTGGTCTTTAAAGTGCTGCATAGTCCTGTCTTTTGGTTCAGAATATGGTAGGTTGGGCTCATTACTAACTTTGCTTGGCTGGAGATACATTTCTGCCAGAGAGAGTGTTTGTTTATGTGAGACTAGTTCTGACGTATAAATCCAGGCGAATATTGATTAAGCCTTAATTGGGTGAACTTGTGGCTGGTTCCCAGTTCTCAGCCCAACAGGGAATACTTCTATTGGACTTTCAGATCTCTTTTTCTGCCACTGCCATGACTAGAATTTTTTTTTTTTTGAGTGACAGAAGCTGAGATTCTTGCCAAAACCACGTGACTCCGGGAGCAGGGGATTGGAGAAAACACTGAATTCAGGAGATTAATGATGAAATCAAATCACAGAACAGGAAGGGACCTCACTAGGTCATCTAGTCCAGACCCCTGCACTCATGGCAGGACTAAGTATTATTTAGACCAGGGTCTTAAACTCCCATCCCATGGGCCATCTATGGACCAGAGCATATTCGCAAGCCGTCCCTGGCTTCCTAGTGGCCTGGGGGGGGGGGAGGGATCCACGTCTCCCAAGCCCTGCGCTTCCCGCCACCATCCCACCCTCTACCGTCCACTGCACCCTACCCCCTGAGGGCTGCAGCTTCGTGTATTACCTGGGGGTCCTGGCATGGGGCAGCAGCAGCAGTTGGGCCCCCCAGCACTCACTCTGCTTCTCTCTGCTTTCCTGCGATTCCCACCACCGCAGGGAGTGCGGGGGAGCCCGACCGCTGCTGTCACCCCTTGCCAGAGCCCCCAGGTAATTCCCGAGGATGCATCCCGTGGGGGATGGGGTGCAAGGGTGGGAAGAGGGCATGTTGGGGATAGGAAGGGATGGGACTTGGAGAATTGGTACAGGAAGGCCGTCCGCCCCCCAGGCTGCCAGGACTCCCCAGCAGGATTACAAACATGCTCTGGCCTGCAGGCTGGGAGTTTGAGACCCCTGATCCAGATCCTTCCTGACGCATGTCTGTCAAACCTACCCCTAAAAATCTCCACGGACAGAGAATCCACAACCTCTCTGGGCAATTTATTCCTGTGCTTAATCATCCTGGCAGAAAGTTCTTTCTAATGGCTAACCTAAGCCCCCTCTGCTGCAATTTAAGCCCATTGCTTCTTGTCCCATCCTCAGAGGTTAAGGAGGAAAATATTTCTCCTTTCTCTTTCTAACAGCCTTTTAGGTCTTGAAAGCTGCTATCATGCGCCATCTCATTCTTCTCTTCTCCAGACTAAACAAACCCATTTTTTTCAGTCTTCCCTTATAGACCTTTAATGATTTTTAGTTGCTCTTTCCTTGACTTTCTCCAATTTGTCACACCTTTCCAGAAATGTGGTGCCCAGAACTGGTCACAATCCTGGCGATGAGGCCTACTAAGCATGGAATTGAGCAAAAAAGAATGACTTCTCATATCTTGCTTACAACACGCCTGTTAATACATCCCAGAAAGTTTGCTTTTTTCCTCAACAGTATTACCGACTCATATTTGGCTTGTGATCCACTACGACCCCCAAATCTTTTTCTGCAGTGCTCCTTCCCCAGAAATCATTTTCCAGTTTAGTGTGTGCGCAACTGATTGTTCCCTCTTAATTGGGGCACTTTGCATTTGTCCTCCTTGAATTTCATCCTTTCTACCTCAGACCATTTCTCCAGGTTGTCCAAATCATTTTGAATTTTAACCTATCCTCCAAAGCACTTCCAACCCCTCCCAGCTTGGTATCATCTGCAAACTTTAGAAGTGTGCTCTCTATGCCACTATCTAAAGCACTGAATATATAGAACAGAGCCACACCCAGAACTGACCCCTGTAGGACCCCACACATTATCCCCTTCCAGCTTGACTGGGAACCACTGGGAACTACTCACTTGGAATGGTTTTCCAACCAGTTATGTGCCCACCTTATAATAGCTCCCATTAGCTTGTATTTCCTTCATTTGTTTCTGAGAAGGTGATGTAAGACAATATCAAAAGCCTTACTAAAGCCTAGGTCTACCTCATCTACCACTTCCCCCTTCTCCACAAGGCAGGATATCCTGCCAAAGAAAGTGATTGGGTTGGTTTGACAGGATTTGTTCTTGAGAAATCCATGCTGGCTCTTACTTATCACCTTATTATATTCTAGGTGCTTGCAATTAGATTGCGTGGTTATTTGCTCCATCATCTTTCTGGGTACTAAAGTTAACCTGTAATTCCCCGGGTTGTCCATACTCCCTTGTTTAGGTTTGCCCTCTTCCAGTCCTCTAGAAAACAGGAGAGATTCTATGGCTGTTGTAAGATAACTGCTAATGCCTCAAACATCTCCTCGGTCAGCTCTGCTAGGTGCCTTTCATCAGATTTGGGAGAGTTGAGCCTCGGGAACCTGACCCAATGCCAGCAAGTTTTGATTGTCCAGCTAGTTCACTAATCTGAATCAACTCAGAGGACTTACCAAAACAGATCTGGCATGTAATTTCAGAAAGATAGAAAATGACTCCATGGACTTTCCTTTCTAACGTTAAATGCAAATCTTGGAATCTGTTTTCTCTAACAGACACTGTAGACACATAGAATAGCCCTAGACTGCTGAGGCGTGTTATATGGATCTGTATGGGCTAAGCCTGGTATTCTGGCTCCTGGGGTTTATGGGCATGTCCTGAAGAAAATAAAATCACTGTGTGGGGAGGGAGGTAATTATCTGCCGGGGATTTGCATTAAAGTGTCTGGAGATGCCTGGCCCTGGAAGAAATCTCATTAGACTGATTTCATCTGGCTCCAGTTCTTCATGTGCCAGCCTCGTGAAACGATACAAATCACCAGCCTGTGAGGAGAAGTCATGGGCACCTCTTCCCCAGAGCTGACTGACATGAGATTGTGTGTGACCAGAGAGGCGGCCTGGTGAGAGGGCCCGAAAACCTGCCAGGGTCTCCCTGCAGGAAATGGCTGACAGCTGAGGCACTACACCTGAGTGCAAGCTGTTACTTAGGGCGTGTTTCCCTGCTCATGCTTTGGCTCTGAATAAACAGCACTTTTGCTGTGGCTGGTCACTGATGAACCCTCTCCCGGCCCCTGAGAGAATAGGACAACAGGTACTGAATGACAGGCCTGAGGCGGTGATCCCAGTGAATTGGAGTCTAGACCCCCCATCGACAGAGGGGAGAAGTGTGGGACTGTGCCCTAGGAGCTTCTAGGGTAAGAGAGGAGCGATCACGTGATGATTCCCTGGACTGTTCACTCCCTCTGGGGCACCTGGCATTGGCCACTGTGGGCAGATAGGATACTGGGCTAGATGGGCCTTTGGTCTGACCCAGCCTGGCCACTATTATGTTCTTATCCTGCTGCCCATCACCCTAGCATCTGAGTGCCTTCCATGTAAAACCAAGTTATCCTTCTTAGCCTTCCTGGGTGCAGGAACCATTGTGGCTCCAATTACCCAGTCCTTGCCCTGCCCCCCGTGGCATTCGTTCACAGCTGGGCACAGGTAAGGGAACAGGGGGTGTGCAAAGCTGTCATCCTCATTTGGGAGAGTAATACACTTATGGTACAATGATACCGGCTGCAGAGCCAGGAGGAATTTGTGGCCCTTTAGCTTTAACTGGGAAGACACTCGTGGCGGTAATACCAATGAGACAAGGCCTGTCAATTCATTCCAAAGCAAGGATACAGCACGTCATCGAAGAGACAATAATTTGCAAAGGTTTTGATCACTCCGGATGGTGTAATCTAATAAGCAGGCGCAGCATTATGGAATTGTAAATGCGAGTGCTAAAAGCGAACGTTGCAAATTGCCTCTAATTCTATACATTGTAGTGCACTCGGCACCCCATTAACGCATTAATTCAATGGGTTGTTAATTCATGCCATAATGAGTTGCTGGATAGTTTCTGATCTTTAAAAAGTTTCTAATGAGCTGGGTTGCTATCAAAAAGAAAATTGGAATTAATGAATAATACAATGACTAAATGTAAAGTAATGGGCTTGAAATGCACTCACAAGTGCTTTCATCCAAGGTGAATAATTGGGGCTCATTTATGGCACAGGCTTGTTTTAGTAGCAACACATCAGTGCACTAGCCAAAGGGAAGCAATGTGCCTCAGCAGCCCCTCGGACAGGCCTTCGTCCCTTGGGAAGGTGTACCATACGCTGCATGCTTGGGTCTGATCACCTTGGCTGGATAGTCAACCCTGCCCCTGTTTAGCTGGGCTACCACCATGGCTTGTGTAAAGAGAATGAACAGCAGCACCCCCAGGCACCTAAGCAGTGGTGCAGCAGCAAAGAACAGAACATTTGTTAAGTTTTGGAATTGTTCAGTGTGCCCTGAGTGAACAGACATTGGGTGACTTTTAGCACCCAATGGTTAGTGAACTGGCCTAGGGGTGAGCAATCCAGCTTCCTTTCCAAATCCAGCAGGGACAAGGAACTCAAACCTGGTTCTTCTACTTCCCTACTGAATGCCTTGGCCACCTGGTTATGGTCGCTCTGGTTTGGATCAGTAATTCCATCCTGGACCCAAGAATGACAGAATCCCCAGGCTGGAAGAGACCTCAGGAGTCATCGAGTCCAGCTCCCTGCCCAAAGCAGGACCAACCCCAACTCAATCATCCCAGCCAGGGCTTTGTCAAGCCGGGGCTTAAACACCTCTAGGGATGGAGATTCCACTACTTCCCTAGGTAACCCATCCCAGCGCTTCACCGCCCTCCTAGGGAAATAGTTTTTCCTACTATCCAAACTTGAGTCCATTGCTCCTTGTTCTGCCATCTGTCACTGCCTCTCTCCATCCTTTCTGGAACCCCCTGCAGGAAGTTGAAGGCTGCTATCAAATCCCCCCTTAATCTGCATTCTGCAGACTAAACACGCCCAAATCCCTCAGCCTCTCCTCGTAGATCATGTGCTCCAGCCCCTCATCATTTTCATTGCCCTCCGCTGGACCCTCTCCAATGCATCCACGTCCTTTCTGAAATGGGGAGGGGGCAGAATTGGACACACTACTTCAGATGTGGCCTCACCAGTGCTGAATAAAATGTTCCCAAGGAATGTCTCATTGAAACTGAATCAAAATGCTTTTCATAGAAATGTCAACAACAACAAAAATCCTGACAAGCTGGTAGAGAAGGTTTTTTGCGCCCTCTCTGCTTTGCGTAGCCACACACTAAGTATTGTGTCCAGTTCTGGGCACCACATTTCAGGGAAGTTGTGGAGAAACTAGAGAAGGTCCAGAGAAAACCGACAAAAATGATTAAAGATCTAGAAAACATGAGCTGTGTGGGAAGACTGAAAGAACTGGGTTTGTTTAGTTTAACAAAGGGAAGACTGAGGCTATGTCTAGACTGTAGAGCTTTTCTGGGATACGCGTCCAAGGAACGCATCTGCTTTTTCAGAACAGTTTCTGAAAAAACGGACGTGTTCTTTCAGCATCCGTGTATTCCTCTTGGTGAGAGGCAGAAGGGATGTTCCAAAAGAGGAGTTTTTTCTGAAATTTGGCCCCTGTGTAGATGGGCCAAATTTTGGAAAAACTCTTTCGGGAAAAAAAGCGGAAAAAATACACAAATTGCAGTTTGCACTTTGCGTATCTTTTTCTGACATTTCTCTACAGTGTAGACATAGCCTGAGAGGGGACATAATAGCGGTTTTTAAGTATCTAAAAGGGTGTTATAGAGGAGGGAGGGATTGTTCTCCTTGGCCTCTGAGGATAGGACAAGAAGCAATGGGCTTAAACAGCAGCAAGGGAGGTTTAGGTTGGACATTAGGAAAAACTTCCTGTCAGATTGGTTAAACACTGGAATAAATTGCCTGGGGAGGTTGTGGAATCTCCATCACTGGGACAATATTCAAGAGCAAGTTAGACAGATCTCTGTCAGGGATGAGCTAGATGGTGCTTGGTCCTGCCGTGAGGGCAGGGGACTGGACCTGATGACCTCTCGAGGTCCCTTCCAGTTCTAATGTTCTATGATAGCCTTACCTTGCATTAGAAATTACAGTAGACTTCCGATAATCCGGAACCTATGGGACCTAGGTGGTGCCGGATTATCAGATATGCCGGACTATCAGGAGGTACTATAAGCAGGTTATATATATATTTATACATTATATACTGTATATAAAGTGTTCTTAACCCTTTTTATTGTACATACTGTATACAGTATACTGTAATGTTTTAGTTTTTTTAAGCCTTTTTTACCCTTTTTGCTCAGTTCAGCTGCTGCCGCTGTTATCTTGTGACTCATTTTTTGCTGAAGCTCACTCACTAGGCTCTTGCCATTTTGATGCCGGACTATCAGGAGTGCCGGACTATTGGATGCCGGACCTATTGGAGTTTTACTGTAATTGGGTTTCTTAAACTAAGCAGCCTTCTTTTCCTATGAACAACCAGTGTGGGATTGAGTTTCACAATGACTGCACTATATTAGTTTGTGAAGCACCAGCAGTGTTCACAGTGCTGTGTAAGACATGGACCCCGTGTGCCAATCCTGGGGCTTGTTACAAATGACTAGGTGCTGTTGCACTCCACAGGACCCGAGGTGGATGCTCGGAGACTGGATTATGCATCATGCACTCCATTTTGTAATATTTTTTTCCTATTAGTTTAATAGTATTCCGTAAATACATTGTTCAGTGAATTTTGCAGTAGTCAAATTACTCAGCAATTGTTTTCTGCATTCACCCAGCTTTGGTAATACCCAAAAAAATCACTAACCAAAAAATCATACTTTTTTTTAAAATGAAATTTTATTTATATTTTGGGGGGTTAAAAGTACACAGAACTTTGTAACTACAGCGGGAATGGTAAAAACTGCTGTAGTTAAAGCTGAAATACAATTCCTTTCATTAGAAACCCTATTTTCAATTGGCCACTACTAAAGCTAGTTGAAAAGTGGGATTTGATTTTTCTTGGAAAATGCTGACATTTCCAAATTAACTTTTCTTCCAAATTGGAATATAAAGTCTAACATTTTCACAAAATGAAAAATTCCCACATGTCTGAAATCAAAATGTCAAAACAGAGTCTGCACTGTCTATTGAAATTAAGCAACACAATATGTCAAAACACAGTGGTTTTTAAACATTTGAAAATTATTTTTTTTATTTAAAACTGACATGTTGAAAGGAAAAAATGGCATTTCAAATTGACAAGAAAAATGTCAGTTCCAAATGATTTTTATTCTCCCTGTTAAGAAATTTGGAGGAAAAAACCCCACAGTCTTTTAACCAAGACACAATTTCCAGTGGGAAAATGTTTTAAGCAAAATATTTTGACTAGCTTTAGTGATATATATTTTTAAGGAAAAAAGCAGACCAATTTTTCCATGTTGTACCTTTCCTGAAGCTGGTTTAGTTAAACAAATCTTCTTAAAATATTCTAGCCATTTCTGGGTATTGATTGCGTAAAAATATAATATGATTTTCCTATATTTTTAATTGGAAAATTTGCAGTAACTCAGCAATAGCTGAGTGAATTTATTATGAAGCATGACCTGTTTGAAAGGACTCACCAAGAATTAAAAAAATTCTCCAAATTTGCAATAGTCCCCACTAATCTTAGGTCTTGTTGAAAAATCAAGCCATATAAAATGGATCCATGGACATATTTTAAAGGAAAGAGATGATGAACGCTTAGAAATGAGGACTGTAGGGGTCTGTCTACACAGCAAAGTTATTTCAGAATAATGGCCATTATTCCGAAATAGCAATGTGCGCCGCATCTACACAGCCATTCCATTATTTCAAAATAATTTCAAAATAATTTCAGCTTATTCTGCAATCTGTAAACCACATTCTACAAAGAATAACACCTATTTATTTATAACACCTATGTATTTAGTAACACCTATAATAGCTATTTCAAAATAAGGTGCGTGTAGACGCTCCACTGCTGCTATTTTGAAGTAGCTCTTTCCCAGGGCCATTCTAAGTTATTCCTCCCCAATGCCTCCTGGGACTCTAAATCAAGATAGCATGTCCACATTAAGGGAGCCTGCCTCGGACTCATTTTGAGGCACGTGCTATTTCAAAATAAGCTATTTCAGAATAATCTTTCTGGAATAGCTTATTTCGAAATTGATGTGCAGTGTCGACATAGCCTAGGATATTAGTATTGTAAAGTGATTAGTAATATTACAAATACTAGGGTTGAAATCCTGGCCCTGTTGAAATCAATGGCAAAACTCGCATTGACTTCAGCGGGGGCAGAATATCATGCTAGCCATTACATGCATAAGGGTAGCATCTATATTTGCAATTTTATCACAGACAGTGCAAGTCTTTGTCTCTGGGTCAGGGCACGACTAGATCGCCAGCAGGGCTCCTCTGGTGAGACCTCATTGGACAAGTACGTGCATTTTAGTGCGGGACTACCAAAGCTCCAAGCAACCGCCTGATTCCACCCCCTGTTAAGCCAGTGCTACAGCTCCCAGGGATACGGGCGGCAGAAGAGTTAGTCCAACTCTGAGCACTGCTGAACATTCCACCCTCTTACACAACTGGCGTTGGTGGCTGAGGGCCAACTTCTCAAAAGTATTTAGGTGCCTCACTGATTTCAGTGAGAGTTAGGTGCCTAAATACCTTTGAGGCTCTGTGTCTACATCACTTTTGGACCATCAGTCTTTCCTGATTGACACATCTCACGTTTCCTTTCCTTCCCTGTCGGTTCCTTTCAGTATAACATGTGTGAAGGGCGGTTGGAGGTTTGGCTGCATCTGTGTGTTCTCCCTGTGTGCTACTCCAGCTTTGCACACAGGTGGCACCACAGACCTCCAGTAAACTGCCCAATGACCACAGGATCTGTTAAGGGACAAAGGCACCCAGCCAGGTTTAACGTGAACGAAGCATGGTGTAAGTAGCCCGCAAACTCTACCAGATCACTAATACATGTATGCCCGTAATAATGGAGCAGATCGATGAGTGACAGGACTTTCCAGTCCTCCCAAGGCTATACAGAGACACTCCCTCTAAGACTCTATATTATATATGAGTGCTAAGAAATTAGGTATGACCCCTCTCTGTAGCTCGCTGACACCCTCCGAAGTATCCAGTTACCACCCTTCACCTTGTACCTCTCCACCTATCATGTTGTCATTGTGATCTTATTTGTAGGAGGAGTCTGTTGTCTTTAGGGAATGTGTTGGCTCGGAAGTGCTGTGGTACCACCCTCCTGGAATGTAACTGTGTGTGCGCTGTGCCTAGCCCCTCTTAGGAATGTGGGGTTTTGCAATATCAGCTTGGTGCTTGCCAGATTCTGTGAGCAGGGCCTGCCTCTAGCTCACAGCCTGATTTGGGTTTTCATATCAGCATTGTTTTGACCACTGATTTAGCCAGGATTCAGACCTCATACCTTGACCCTGTTACAAGGACTTACATTTCAGGCCCACTTCCTACTATGTGTGCTAGTGCTGAGAATATACCGTTCTACGACACTACTGAATATTACAGGACTGTCTTGGAAGTGCGAGAGCTTTTAGTTTGATTCACATATGGATTTGTACCTATCAGCTGCAAAATTACCTGTCAGGAAGAAAACATTTAGCCTAACCATAAATTAAAGAGCAGAGTTTAATGGGACCAAGTTTGGAGCAAAAGTGATAGTCATACATTTTATAGTTTTAATTTCCATAGAAGAAAGACTTAGAGAATATTTTATAGGGTGGTGAAGAAAGATTTCTCCTAAGCAAATTTTAATTTGGCTTCATGAAGCAAACCACTGCAATGAAATGTTTTTAATGATTTGCACAAGAAAGATGGTTTCCTTGAACTCATGCACACTATACCCTGGAAGTCAGGCTGGGATTTTTCTAAAATTGAAATTTTTTGCCATGGATAAACAATAGAGAACAAAATAAAAGTGTCACACAGAATTGGATTTGCGTCTAACAGGTTCCCCCAAAGAAATGGCCTTAAGGATTACTTGCTATTATGTTTGATTTTTAGCGAACAGAAAACTTTCTGCCAGAGCAGAAGTCCGAGATTTAACTGCTGAAGATGAGAAAAACCTCTATTAATTTTGTCTCCAAGAAATCAATGATTGGAGTTTCAATCTCTTTTAGGGGCATCTATATTCTTTATCTCCCTGTCTGGTCTGAGAAATAAACTCCCTATGTACTCTTCCATATGATTTACAGGTTGTTGGTTTGAGACATAAGGACAGTAAGTCAATAGTCTCTTTTTGACAATCTTGCTGAAAGTTGGGGTTGTCTAATATGAAACGCACAATCACAATCAATCTGCTCCAGAGGGGCTGCGCTCTCCTACTTTGTATAGAAACACCAGCCAGGATAATTTCCCCAGCGTCTTCTGAAGATCTACCCCCAAAACACAGAGAATGTGGAATGAAAGGCTACTCAGGGCAGAAAAATGTGATCCGTGGACTCCTGTCCCTCCATTTGATTGTAGCAGTGAGCTGAGTCTATGAAAAGGAGGAAGCGCACATACATGACATGCTCAAAGACTCAACAAGCTATAAAATACTTTTGTGTCTAATCCCCAGAATGATTCACAAGTTAGGGGAAGACAGACACGTTAGCTGTCTGGGTTGTATACAGGGCCCGACCCAGGAAGGTTCGCAGAGTTCACCTGCCAGGCCGTCCCTCGTATAAGTTCACACAACAGGAAGACCGATCTCCTAACTTTCAGCATAATAGTTAGGCACTTTTTTGGGAAGTGGGAGACCCTCTTGGCTCAAGACTCCTATCCTCCAATCCTGGGGAGACAGGGCATTAGAAGATGGTGCCTAGTCATTGGGTTTCTCCTCCTCTTTCCCCATTTTCTTGTAAAATAGTCATAGATGCCTAATTCCAAAAAGATGCCCCAGCTGGGAATCACTGATGGAGATGGGTGTCTTTCTGCAGACTAGATCCAGGCGCCTATCTCCAAAAGGCACATGCCCTTCTTGTTGGCATCTCTCATTTCCTAGCTCAGCCAGCTCCCTGCCTACCTATCTGGCTTTTGTGCATCTCATTCTGATCTTCACCCATGCGTTGTACAGAGCGTCTAGGAGCCAAACTCATATTTTGTGCATCACAGTGGATGCCTGTGGCTATCTAGTCCCCTAAAAGCTAGGAGGTGTAACCCTGATCATCACGGAGCATAAGTGCCTTTGTGCTAAATATTGAAGGACTCCCTCAGCCCGTCATAACTAAGTTTTTCCACATATTTCAAGGCCAGGGGACACCACTGTGATCTTCTAGTCTGACCTGGACAAGACAGGCCAGAGAACTTCTCCAAAGCATGTCTTAGAGCAGAACTTCTAGAAAAAACATCCAGTCTGGGGTTTCAATTTGTCTGTGATGGAAAATCCACCACAACCCTTGGTAAGTTCTTCTCATGATTAATTTCCCTCATAGTTAAACGTGCACGCCTGATTCTCAGTCTGAAGTTGTCTGCTTTCAGCTTCCAGCCGTTGCAGTGTGTTATACCTTTCCCTGCTGGACTGAAGAGTCCACTGTTAAATATTTGTATCCCATGCAGGTACTTATGGACTGTGATCAACTCACCTCTAAACCTTCCTTTTGGTAACTAAAGAAACGGAGCTCTTTGATTCTGTCACTAGAAGGCATAATTTCTAATTCTTTACTCGTTCTTGTTGTTCTGTGAAGCCTCTCCAATTTATCGACATCTGTCTTGAATTACAGACACCAGAACAGGATGCAACATTTCAGCAGTGGTCGCACCAGTGCAAAATAGAGAGAGAGACAATAAACTCCCTACTCCTATGTTAGATTTCCTCTATTTACGCATCCAAGGATTGCATTAGTGTGTTAAGCCTCAGCGTCCATTGTCAGTTAAAGGCAATTAGTCCCCACCTAATTTTGTTTGACAGTGCAAATGCTTTCTAAAGATCATGCCTTTGTGAGTGAAGTTCTGTTATATTTTTAAACTAGCAGTTTTACCCAGCATTGATTGCACGGGTCCATAATTTGGGAATTCCGCCAAATGAATTTTGTTTCTTCATCCCTATGAACTATTATCATTTGCTATGGTTTTTTTTTTAAAGGACTAGAGTCAGTTTGGTTTCCAACAACATTTTCTTCTAGTTTTCAGACCTTATGCATTCATTTAGCTGTGCCAAAACAGAGCATTACTCCAGAAATCTCTGTTTTATCTCTTTTCTGTAAGATTTATTGAAAAGCAATCCTATTCCACAGTCATCCTATTTTTCTGGCTCATCTTGGTTCAGGTTCTTTCAATATTCACTCAGTTTTGTCAGTTTTGAGGACTATACTTGCTTTGATGATTCTGTCTCATTTCTGTTTGGATGTATGAGAAGCAATCTCATTCCAGGCATATCCTGTTTTCCCAGCACAACCAAACCCTTATGTTGCATTAAGTTACAATAAGAGGAAATTGCATTCCAAATTTGATGGTCCTAGCTCTTACCATTTAGGGGTAGTTGTTGAACAAGCTGATAGACAAACTCTCTAAATTAGAATATAATCTTGATACATTTTCCAATGAGCCATTGTGGCTTTGCGTGTCACCAATATTGGGTGCCCAATTCGAGATATATTTAAGGGTTATTTTAAGAAAAATCTGAACAACCAATCTCTGAAGAACAGGCCTGTTTAAAGTGTCTCATGTTGGGCACTGGAAAACTGAGTCACTCCAAACTATTAGCCATTTTGAAAATCAAAAACATTTTGATGTTGCTTTTCTTTTCTTTTCTTTTCTTTTCTTTTCTTTTCTTTTCTTTTCTTTTCTTAATGTTTCAGAATTCTGAATGTCCCTCAGCATAGGTCATTTAACCTTTTCCTTCTCACACCAGAGATACACACTGAAGAATTCAAAGAGGCTTTATTATTTAAAAGGTCACATAGACTTTGACAAATGGATACAAGCAGGAAGAAGGTGGAATTGCAATCAACTTTGATTTCTTCCTGTGGTAAAAAAATATAATACCCAATTCTGCAACAGACCGTGTTTATCTTTTTGTCCCTCCCCCCGTTGGCCAGCTCTGCTACCGTTTCCAAGTTGATAGTGGTACGTGGAAAGAAATGCCAGAGAACTACTGAGCTCATGCCACTTGACAGCTGCAGCTGTGTTGTATGTTTGATTTCTTATCAAGAAGAGTGACTGCAGTTTGGCCTGGTCTACACTACATGGGAAGGTCGAAGTAAGATATGCAACACCAGCTACATAAATTACATAGTTGTACTCAATGTATCTTACATCGCTTTTCTGCATGGCCCACCCAGCGGGAGGCCGACGGGAGTAAACGCTCCCATCAACTTCCCTTACTCCTTGTGAGGAGCAGAAGGACCTGCACTGACAGGGGCGCCCTTTGAGTTCAACCTAGCGAATCTATACTAGACCCGCTAAATCAAATCCTGGAAGATCGACTGCGGCAGCGTCGACCTTCTGCGTTATGTAGACGTGCACTTTGAGATTGGAATTTTTAATGCCTGTAGGAAAGGCTCTATAACAAAAGTTAGTGTTAAAAAGTGCTGATGTAACCCACACACCTAGTGTGGTTCACTGTCCCATGCAGTGGCACTTAGACCATGTACAGCAACAGATAAGAACAAGAGACCTCTATAGCTAGGGCTACCAGCCTGCTGGCTTTTAGCTCAAGCAGTAGAGGTTCTACACTAAGCTCCAGAGGTCCCAGATTCAAATCCGCCTGGTGGCGGTTACACTGACAATATGGCATGTGCTGGGAAAGGAAACCTGATCAGTGGCCAATAAGATCATTTCACTAGCCTGTAGGAATAACCTCATGTAAATACCCCTTTAAAAGGAACCCGCAGGACTAAGCAAAATCCTTAGAAGTTAAATACTTCCTTTCCAAGATGAGCTGGGGGACTCTCACAATGGCAGCCAGCTGGAATTGTCCTGTTCTAGGCTGGGACCAAAGCTCTCGTAGGCTTCTTCAAAAACCTCAGGCTGAGACGCCCAGACCAAAGGCTATCACAGAATCATTTTCAACAAGTTTATCATAAATAATTAGCAGGCCCAGCTCTCCACTCAGTTTGCTCCTTTGCAATCTCACCGAAGACAGCAGAATGGCCCTCGTGTGGGAGTTGCTCTGACAGAGTGAAGACTCAGAGAATTGAGCCCGATATGCTTCAGATGCAATATGGATAAATCACCTGAATTTTGTGTTGTTTGACAGCCCAGACCATAATGAGGTTTTCAAATGATCATCGCAGTCAGTCAAATGCTTGGTCTGTCATTGCCTCACCCTATAGCAAATGTATTAGTTGATGGACAGCCTATCACAGTATCGATCTGGCATAGATGAAGATGTGAGAGTGCCTGGCATTCTCTAAAAGGCTTTCAAAACTTTACCATGTGGTTAAGATTCGTGGTGGGATTTAATAGAACCGCATGGAATGCATTCACCGGCATCCAAGCCCTTCCCCGCGCGCATCATTGTAAATTGCTCTAAATAAGTGTATCTCTAATAGATTGTCACAAAATCAATTGCTTTGTTCTAATCTTCTCTGGTTTGCAGCCCTTGATTAATCATCCTGCTTTGATATTAGTGAGCTAGCAAAGAGTGCGATCCCTTCCAATCAATGGTACGTTGGCAGTTACCACGGTGAGCAATCTAGCCCTCAGTGGCCTAGAGCAATGGGAGTTCGTGCTGTTCTTTATTTCCTGTGTGCCCAAACAAACATTTGAATCAATGGCCACATGGCAGTGGTGTCCTGTTGCTTCATGACAAGCATTCTGGTCATTCTTACACATTCCTAAGTCTCTTAATTGTCGTGAACATTGAAAAAAGTTGAGCAGCTTCATTCAGGGAGGCATTATTAATAGAGTCTGAAAATGAGGTCCAATTGGCAATGGCCTCATTTCAGATCTGGAATCAGAACACACCAGAGGACGGAGTAAGCAGACCCAAACTTTTGGATTGGCTTAGTATAAAGAAAGGGCCCATTAGGGATGTGCAGGGTTCGTAATCATAGAGTCATAGACCTCAGGAGGTCGAGACCAACCCCCTGCTCACAGCAGAACCGATCCCAACTCAATCATCCCAGCCAGGGCTTTGTTAAGCTGGGACATAAAAACCTCTAGGATGGAGATTCCATCACCTCCCTAGGGAACCCATTCCAGTGCTTCACCCCCCTCCTAGGGAAATAGTTTGTCCTAATATCCAACCTAGACCTCCCCCACTGCAACTTGAGACCATTGCTCCTTGTTCTGTCACCTGCCACCACTGTCCATCCTCTTTGGAACCTCCCTTCAGGAAGTTGAAGGCTGCTATCAAATCCCCCCTCACTCTTCTCTTCTGCAGACTAAACAAACCCAAATCCCTCAGCCTCTCCTCATAGGTCATGTGCTCCAGTCCCCTCATCATTTTTGTTTTCCTTCACTGGACTCTCTCCAATGCGTCCACATCCTTTCTGTAGTGGGGGCCCCAGAACTGCATACAATACTCCGGATGTGGCCTCACCAATGCCGACTAAAAGGGAATAATCACTTACTCAGCCTTTCCCCCAAAGCTCTGAGGCTGGTTCTTCAAGGGGTTTTATATGGGCCTAGTCAACAGATTTGAAACAAACTGTTAACTTTCAGCTGCAGAGGTTGCTGTAGTACATGGGTGCCCAAGGGGTGTGCTGGTATGAATCAGCGAGCTTCATTAAAGTCAGCTGATATGGGCTATGGAAGGTTGCGAACGATGCAGATGCAGAAGGTTGGTAACGATGTAGCATGGCAGGGAAGATTGATATCCAGTGACCCCAGTGCCTATTTTTACATCTAAAGGCCACTCTATTCACACCCTGGCTCCTCAGCCCAATCTTAGACTGTCCTTGGTTCCCCAGAAGATTTCTTGGGGGAAAGTCTGTGGATCTTTTCAGCCCCTCCCCCAAAGGACATGGAGGAGGAAGGTGGCACACGGGTTGTGTTCTTCTTACTCTAGCTCTGGAGGCTAGGTGGACACGATACAACTGGAGACATCAACTCCTTGCTGGCTCCACCACCCTCAGCTAAGCAGGTATCTCTAGGGCAGGGCTACTCAACACATGGCCCATGAGCCATGTGCGGCCCATGGCCCATTTGTTTGCAGCCCGCGGTGTAGTTTGGGTTTACGCGGGGCTCAACATGTGGCCCGCAGGGTTGGAGGCATAACAAAAAAGTAGTTAATATAATGATCTTCTGTTGAGATGCATTTTAGTAGTTACATTCCTGGACTGTCATTGCTCATTAAAAGTGCTGTGATATGGTTAGAAATTGGGTAAATGCTGCATTTTATTGATATCAGCAGAACTGACTTAAATGGGGCCTGTGTGTTGTGTAGTCTTGCCTTAATCTTTGTATTCATGCCTGTCAGTGTGAAAGAAGCTATTTGCATGTATTTGCATATATTTTTGCATGTAGATGCAACCACACTTAAGTTGCGGTCCTCAACATGTGCTGTGAGTATCATTGTGGCCCCCAGGGCTTCCAAAGTTGAGTAGCCCTGTTCTAGGGTTTTCCATAATGCTCATGGTCATGTTGCTCAAGCATCTCACAAGCCTTAATACATTCGCTCCCGGGGGGCGAGGGGGGAAGGTTATCTCCATGTTGCACATGGGAGGAACTAAGGCTAAGAGAGGTCCTGTGGATGGCTGAAGGCTGCACATAGTCTGCGTCAGAGCCAGGAGCAGAGCCGTAGCTTGGCCTGGTTCCTGGCCCGGCTCCCCCACCGCCTGTCCTCTCAAAGCCAAGGTGGGTGCGCCCTGCTCAGCTCTGGCCCCAAGGTGTGTGATCACCTCAAGAGGGATGGCCTTAGGATTTTCTGCAACAATTACCGTTTCAACCAAAAAAATTCCATTTTTCATCCAAATTGAGAGAGAGGAACTTCCAACTATTTCTACTTAGGGTTTTGGTCACCCCATTTTGAAAATTTTGTCATAAGAATACAGATGATTTCATCCCCAAACCATGCACAATATGAATATGCTGAGACCTACTTGATATTTTAACCACTGTGTAATTGACACACACACACAAAACCCCTACACACGATTAAAAAGAGGAAAAATCAGTCTACTCACCTGGCTATTCCTAAGAAATAAATGTTTTTATCCATTCAAAACTTTCATCATGCAAGTAGCCAGTTTGTGCGAAGATTGAGATTACTTGGCTGGCTGTGTGCCCCAGGAATGGCTGCAGACGTATTGCTTACATCCTGTGATGCATTGCTTTGTCTCTTCTTATATGGCCCAGGTGTCTGCTGGCTCTTATTTCACTGCATGGAGTTGCTGAAGCATTATCACGGGACTTAAGCAGTAACTGCTGAGTGGTATTTTAAGCGAGAATAAGCTTTGGAGCCTTCTAGTACCGTTTCTTTGATTTATAAAGGTCAGCTGGTGACTAGATAGATCAAAATTGGACTTGTTTTCAATAAAGGTCTAGCTTAGTCAATCAATAGGCTAGCATGTTTCAGACTGTGGACCCAGAAGTCCTTGGAAAAGCTCTCCTCTGGTAGGATAGATGTCTCATACTTCACTACAGCACAATGAAGCAAAATCGCAAAGACCTTTCTTTGTAAGAACATAACAAATTCTTTATTGCCTGAATTTCAAGTAAACCATAGAAAATCTCCAAGTGTGAAGGATATGGCATTAGCAAGCTTTGTCAGGTTTGGTTAGAGCTCTCTGTAACGTAATGCAATACACATTGATATAAAATACAAGTCACGAACTTCAGCCATTAGCAAAACATCTCACCATTACTTTTTGGAACTACTTGTAAAGCATATTTCTCCCCCCACAACCTGTAATTTCTGTTTGGCCTTGCCATCCATTAGTGGCTCCATGCCTGAATGATCTCTTTGCCACACAATGGCTGCTTTCTGTTGCATGTTAAAAACAAAGTTATATAGCACTCGGAAATTCTTTTAGATGTACGGCATTCAGAATGTGTTTTATGAAACTTCAAAGCACAAGAAAGAATTCGATTCTTTGTTAAAAGAAAGATTCTGTGCAAAGTAAACGTAGGAAAATTCTTTATTGACTGACGGCAGCGAAAAAAGACGGCGTGGCAAACTCGGCACTGGCTAACACAATAGATTAAACAATAAGAATGGAATGAATTTGTAGGCATTGTTCTACTGTGAACCAACTCCCCAACCCCTCTTCTTACTTTTATCCTGCATGGGATGCAGAATGTCTTGGTGACTCTCTGTATATTTGTCTCATTATCTTTGATCAAATAAACTAAATGGAATACAGAAAGAAAATGGTACTTTTATTACTATGGTTGTGTTATTGTCGGTGCTATCTTACACACAGACCTATTCATCATTATTGTCATCAGCAAGAAGAATAAATGAAAAGATCAGGACCCCATTGTGCTAGGCAAAACTGACAACACAAGAAGATAGTCCCTGCTCCAGAGAGCTGACAGACTTGGCTTTTCAAAGTCACACTGTTAACTTTCAAGGACACACATGTCTGGCAGATCTGTCGCTATCACAAGGCCCTGGCCACTTGCTGCAGTCAGAACCTTTAGGTTCTTTAACCCTTAGCTGTGGAAGCCGGGTCCTCGTGAAAGTTGCAATGAGTCCAAGAAACGGCTTTCCTTCCTCTCTGGCTACGTGAGAGTTGCAACCTTCCCTCTCGGGCACACCTCCCCAGTTACCTATTCTCCCGCGCTATGGCACTGCAAGGCTAGAGAACCGGACTGCACTCTGGAAGGGCCTGTTATTGATGGACATCCAGAAGCTTCGTCTGCTCCAAAACATGGGTGCCGACCTAATGAACAGGGCAGACGAGGGAAACCCTCTAGTATTGCACCTCTGCTCCAACATCTCCTCTGCCTGACAAATTCTGAATGAAATTGAGGGTGCTGAATACTCACTGGTCTAGCTAGGTTATAGCTCTTAGCCTTGGGCCTGTTAGCCCTTCTAGCTAGTCAGAGAGAACAAAGCCAGAGGGGAACACAAGATTCTCCTCCAGGACATCACAGGCCGCTAAATCCACCCACTACTTCTGCACTGAGCCCAGCAACCAGAATTAGACTGCATTTTTGCAGCTCTCAGGGGCCTAAATGATGGTGTGTCACAGGCAGAAAACAAGAGGGACTGAGGTGCACCCATGGCCCATGGCAGGTTGAGAGAGACCAAATGTTCCCAGCAGGGGTACCATGCCCCAAATAGCAGAGCAATGTGAACCTTCCCCCTTCCCCTCTTGCCTCCAAACTCTTTGCCAATCCCACCGGAGAGACAATTTCTGCCCAATCCCACATCCATTGAGCACTTAGACCCCGAGCGTGTAAGACCCGTCAGCCAAGAGACTTTCCAGGAGATTGACTCAGCAGGAGGGGCACATGATTTAATAATAATAACTGGGCACTTGCCTTTATTTCCTGCTTGGATGGTTCCATCTACCAGTTGCATTTGAAAGGGCTTGGGGTTTTTAAATGCTGCTACAGTTTAATGTATGTTGTAAAACAACATATTACCCTGGATGAAGAATGTTATAGAAATGCATTCTGCTGGCATTAATTTAGGTGCACTGGGTTTTTAATGGCAGCCTACCTTATAAGCCATAGAACCTTCTTGTTCTGAAAAAAACTAGCATACGTGGATTCAGCATTTAATCTCACTTTATTTAACACTTTCTTTTTCATAAGCAGCATTTCAATCAAAGGCTTTGAAAGATCATATTTAATGTCACCTCACCTCTCTCCCAGAAAGAGTCTCTTTGATGTGCTGGGGCTGGCAATGTTAAATATCCCGGGCTCTGGTCATGATCTTTAATAAGATACTTATTTAAACATTAGATTCCAAACAATGAAGATACCCATCCTCTCAGATAGCCCTTCCATGTCAGTGCCCAGGTCTTTGCACCTTTCATCAAGTGATCCAGTCATCCATTCCCAGCGTCTGACAAACAGAGGCTAGGGACACCATTCCTGCCCATCCTGGCTAATAAGTATTGATGGACCTAACCTCCATGAATGTATCTAGTTCTTTTTTGAACCCTGTCAAAGTCCTGCTCTTCACAACCTCCTCTGGCAAGGAGTTCCACAGGTTGACTGTGTGTGCTACGTGAAGAAAAACTTCCTTTTGTTTGTTTTAAACCTGCTTCCTATTCATTTCATTTGGTGACCCCTAGGAAGTCACAGCAGTTTCTGACCCTTCTGCCTGCAGCCAGGGCCCAGGCCCCAGATCCCACATGCTCACAGACTCACCTCAGATAGATTCCTGTGTGGACAGACAAGGGCTCAGGATGAAGCTGAGTCCAAGCGCAGGTTTTCCGTGCAGTGCGCTGGACCCCAATTGGCTTCAATGGGCTTCAGATCAGGGGGCAACAGAAGTAGCACCCACAAGCAGCATGTCAGGTCCTGCCGCCATGCCAGTGTTACTGTGGCAGAGAACCGCAGACAATGCTCACTGAAACCTGGACACTCCAAGGTGTCTCCTCATGGGCATGCAACAAATGAGGCTCTCCAGACACTCATCAGCTCTGAAAACCTTGCTCTGAGAGAATGCTGCAACCTTGCCTGTCCGCAGACAAACAGAGAGGAAAGCTCTTCACTCGTCCATTTCATGGCTGGACAGGGGCCGGCCCGAATCTAGCCCAGCAGAGAGCAGGACAGCACCCTAAGCACGAGGAGAAGGCGGTATGGGGCTTGTGTGGGTGATTTTGGGGGCATTCAGGGAAGGAGCCCCGTGGGACACCAAGGTGCAAGCAGAACTCTGAGTCTCTTTGGCCTCGTTTGCCTCTAATGAGGCAAGTCGCTAGTCCCTCCTCTCTCCTTCCATCCGACACAGCCTGAAGAGGCTGCTGAGCCATCGCAGGTCACATGCTGGCTCACCTAGGCAGGTGTGTGAATGGGGCTGATGCCTTCCCCTATCAGTGTGACAAAGCCGGGTTTGCCTGGCTGGCAGCCTCCCTTTGGCATATAGCAAGATGCAATGCCTTTGGCTTTGCTACTGAGGGTCTGTGCTGAAACCTCTCTGGGCTTTGACCCTCGATGGGCAAAATTTAGCTCTCCGGTGCTGTGGTGGGGTCACTCCATGGTACCCAATTTCTAGCCTCCAGATTCACCCAGCGGTAGCTAAGAGCAAAGTCAGGCTGCCAGACTCCACGTGGCTTGATGCCCCAGACTATTCTGACCTTGTGATAGTGTGTTTCCATTGGGCCCAAGCGTTACTGTGATAGCATATATTCCACACCCTAGCTGAGGAAGAATTGAGAACAGTCTGAGAGCAATTAATGCCTTTGCTTGCACCAGGCTCAGTTCAGAAGTCAGCCCAGCTGGGGAAGAACTGTTGTTGGTTGGTTGTCTCTGTGTAATCCTGACACAAACCCACCTGTTGCATGTCAGAACTGTGTTTGTGTGCTCAGCATCCTGCCGCCAGTAAAACCTTGGCAGCTCTAGGGGGTAAGCACATCAGAGTCACTAGGCAGGATTAGTGTAATTCAATTAGACTTTGACTCTCTGAAGCTGGGAAGAGTGGTACTAGCTGTGCCCCACTTTGTCGCTGCCTTCCTGCTCTACTAGCCACAACTGTTGTGTTTAAATAACTCCTTTTTCCCATCTCCCCTTGCTGCTCTTGTACTTCTGCACTTACATTAACTCTTCTGCATTGATTGTCATGGCTCTATGAACTCTGTGCTTTCAGCTAGAACCAGAAGGGGAATTATCCGATGCTTGTGAAAGAGGTTATCCTGACTAACCACAGGGGGCTGGTACAGTCAGGTGACTGCTAGATCCTTATTGGAACCAGATCAGAACTCTAGTCCCATTGGATTAACTCTGTCAGCCAGGGAGTCATCTTCGAAGAACATTTGCAGTAGCTTCATCCCTGCAGCTGTTTAAAGCTGAAGTCTTAAGCCTGAAAACAGCCTTGCCATGGTCCCTGGAGAAGGGGATGAATGGGCAGAGATGCCAAGTACAGCGAGGGTTTTGGCGTGGCCATAAGAGAGTTAGGTCGCAAATTGTCACTGCAAGGCAATGGGGCTTGGGGGCCTGACTTCCTGAGCAGCATTTCGAGGTAACCTTTGTGTTGCATAAACAGCTAGTCCAGAAGGGCAGCGGTATTTTCTCAGCATTTCCTCTCCATGAACTCTTCACTTGTTTACAGCTGGGTGGAACCCGTACCATTTTCTCTTCTCCAATTTGCTTCAATACAGATACACAGGAGTGGACCCCAGTTGATCACCTGGACTATGTTAGGGCCTAATCCATAGGATGCCGAAGTCAATGGAAAAAAACTCCTCCTATTGGCTTAAGGTCAGGCCTGTAGTTCTCATGAAACGTGCTCAACAAGCAACCGTGTCAACTTTGCTCATCTGTAGACCAAGAAGGTCCTTCTGGAGCAGCCCAAGCCACTGCAGCCTGGATCTCTGCTTTAAACCAGAAGCACTAGATATGTGAGAAGTAGCTCGTTCTCTATGTCCCATCCGTCGATGCTAACTTTGTCATGTAAGGACAATGAGAGTGTAGTTGTGTGGCGGACTCAGAGGACTCTGCTGTTTCCTTCCCTCTTCCATGATGTGTAACTAATTAGTCAAATCCCAGAGAGTTAAGCACATCTGCCGGCTCTCTGCCTGAGTTACACCACGTTGAATCCCACCTCTCTCTGTGACGTGCATGTCATTGTACCATTTACAATATCTCAAGCTGGCTGTATTTCTTCCAACATTGGGACATGATGTGTGGGAGGGCATCGCATTGGGATGGCCTTCTCTGAGCACAAAACCTAGAAATTCATTGGAGTGGGGACTTGAACATGAACCTCCTACACGGGCGTCCTAGCCGCCTGTCTAGAAAGTTGTTCTCCCGTTCGCTTCCCCACGAAAGAATTGTTAAGTATTTTGCCAAGTGGAGTAGCTTCAGAAGGGGAGATTGATAGAGGTGCTCTGGAATTCCCTGAAGAGAGGGGCTTTGGCTTTGCTCCTGGAATAAAGACAACTCACTCAATCTGTGTTCCCACTTGGGTAGAGTGGAAATATAGACCCAGATCCTGCACTTCCCAAGTGAGCGACCCAACTGCCAAACTGTTGGATGTAATAGGGTGGGGTGCTCTGAAACGGGGAGTGTGGGGAGAGGCCTGAGCATTCAAGAGAAAGAGCTAACCTCTTTTCTGGAGATAGGCACATCAGGGTTCAGTGCTGAGTACACTATGCACAGGTAGGTGCCTCTTTCCAGCTTGTCAGACTGCTGCTTAAAGCCCAGATGTGCTCAGAATTGCCACACTTAGGTCCCTTTTGTGAATCTGTGCCTAAGTCACTTGAATATGGGACGGGCGCCTAAGTCACTTACATGCTTTTGCAAATTCTACCCTTTGTCCCTGAGTGTTTGTTTGGTTAAAATATTAATTGCACTCAGCATATGTTAGCACTTCTTGTTTTCTAGGAAACATGTTATTCAAAGATTTAGCCCTTTGATAACGAGTAACGTCCTAAGTGATCACAGCATTTGCAACTTGCATCCCACTCTCAATGGAGTGAGCGAATTATAATAGACAACATTTGACTGAGATCCAGACCCATTCTTCACTCTGCTGTGTACATGAGATGTGACCTGAGTCTTCATGGTCTGAACCTGCTGGACTTTCCATAGAGTCACGAATGCAGCCAGAAGCATTGCTCTGCTCACACGGGTTTGATAAGTGCTCTTGCAGAGAAAAAAGAAGAGTGAGGGTTACACTGGGTCGCCCGGGCTTGGCGATGCTGATGCCGGGGCTAGGAAAAGCTCTGAATGCAGGACACTTAGGACATGTCTAGACTACATGCCTCTGTCGGCAGAGGCATGTAAAATAGGCTACCCGACATAGTCAGTGAAGCGGGGATTTAAATATCCCCAGCTTCGTTAAAATAAAAATGGCCACCGTGCTGTGCCGGATCAGCTGATTGTCGGCTGGCAGCGGCGATCAAACGCCGGATCAGTCGACAGGAAGCCTTTGTCGACCGCTCCTGTAAACCTCATTTCATGAGGCATAAGGAGCAGTCGGCAAAGGCTTCCCCTATTGACCGATCCGCGTCTTGACTGCCGCGCTGTGCCGACAATCAGCTGATCCGGCACAGCGCGGCAGCCATTTTTATTTTAACGAAGCCGGGGATATTTAAATCCCCGCTTCATTGACTATGTTGGGTAGCCTATTTTACATGCCTCTGCCGACAGAGGCATGTAGTCTAGACATACCCTTAGGTAAGTTCCTGACAACTGAACCTTGGGAAGGTCACTTCCCTTCAATGCATTCCCTTCCAAGTGTTCCTGCACAATCTCAACACGGCCAGTACATTTTTGAAGCATCATTTCTACTTCTCAAACAAATATCTATATTAAGGGTCTCTCTATTCTTGTTCAGTCTAAGAGTGTTAGAAGCAAATCTTCCTAATCCATTTTTAAAATGCCACTGGATGTAGCTTTCAGTCATCCTGGTTCAATAAACCCGCTTGTTGAGAGTGCCAAATAAACATGTCTCACAAGGCATTGTGATTATGTATCTAGAAAAAAATCAGAGTAATTCGCACTATTCTGAACAGTCATCTTTTCTGAATAAGAACAGGGATACTATTTCTGAGGTCTTGGGATGGTATTTGCTGGAGCTAGCAGTGCAGATAGTAATACTTCTCTAGTCCAGCACCCTCGGGACCTGACCGGTGCCAAACTGGAGAATTTGCCAAATCACTGGAGGTCAATATTGTCTGGCTGCATTGCCAACACTGCCACTTCTTGCTGGGCTCTTGAAAGACATTTTGGGGTAAATTAGAGGAAAAGAACAGCACAGAACATGAAGAGCTAGGACTGGTGGCTGCCAACAAACTTTATGGGACCCTGGGAAACTCAGCCATACCCATGCCAAGTGGGCATCCAGCTAACTAAAATCATGCTGGACCACGACTGTTGCCAGACCAGAGAGTGCCGGATTGAGAGGTCCAACCTGTAGTATATACAGGTAAGCTATTGCCTTTCATCTGAAAATTTCTCCGGGAACTACAACATAATGCAACTTAATAGTTGGGTATTGATGCTTACATACAAAATGTATATTGTATATATGTGTAACTTATGCACTAACCAAGTGCAGTGGATTGTAGCAGTGCATTGAGATTCAGCACACAATATGTAGGGAGTCCTACATCTGGAAAAATACATAGAAAGAAGGACTTTTCATTTGGGCTCCAATACTGGAGCTCAGCACCAAGACAGGACTTAGGATTACAGTGTAGCTAAGCTCCATTTCTGACTGAGGTGGATTCTGATTCAGAACATAGTGACTTCTTTAATCACTCTGGTTTTGTGTTTAACCCTGCAAGGCTCCGATCTGTGACAAAAGGTGCAAGGCTGCTGTCTTTGAGCACGACATCTCTCCGTAGGGCTGGCTGATACACAGCTGCCCAGCTAGGGCCAGGTTCTCAGCAAGAGAGCCCTGTGCAGATGGACAAGAAGGAGCACCGGGCTCCTACGCAAGTGAACCCCGGGTCTTTGTGGTGACACAAAGAAAGAGTGAGCCTCATGGAACCGGCAGGAAGATTGGTGCTTGGGAGGAGAGTCACAGGTGTGGAGCACTGCTGAGCCAAGCCATAGTGATAGCAACAGATTGTGGGTCCGTGAGTGTAGAACTTGTGTGCGAGTAGGTCTAAGTAGCTGGCCACTGCTCTACTTTGGTCACCTGTTGCGCCCGCTGGGCAGGTGGGCCTGTCTGTTGGCAGGGAGAGGAGGTTGGTGGCCATGCGCCATTATACCTCATGGCGAGGCAAACAAGGCCTTTGGTGCGGCGAGGGATTGCCCAGCGGTGGAGCACACCCCTGCGGAGTGGTGCGTGCGCTGTGCCAACTGGCAGTGGGAGCTGCCGGATTATCACACAATTCTGTGGCAGCAACTGGCTCTTCCTGAACTGGGCAGTGGTTCACCCAGCAGCAATCCCGGGATTTTCAAATCCGCCTAAGGGAGAGAGGTCCCCAACACCCATTGGCTTTCCATGCACCTTGGGTCTCTAGCCCTCTCAGATCTTTTGTGCAAACCTCTGCCTGGAAGATGTGGGAATTCCAAGTCCCCTGCCACACAAAGCCCCTTCCAGCAAGGTCGGGCTTTGGGTTAAGCACATGCTGAATAGCTTTGCTGGACCAGGCCCACATGAGTTCTCTGGCCACTGCAGTGCCCCTTGCTCGCACTGATGATCAGCTAGTGTGGAGACCTCTAGAACTCTGAATGCACCCCAGGCCTGCAGAGTCTCTCCGCAGAAGCAGTGACTCTAGAGAAAAGATGCACAGGTTGTGGTGGACAAGCAGTTGAACATCATCTCCCAATGTGCTGTTGTGGCCAAAAGTCCTAGTGAAATCCTGGGAAGTATAAACTGGGCATCTGGAGTAGGAGCAAAGAGGGTTATTTTCCCTGGTGCAATAGCCGCTGGAGTTGTGTGTCCACTTCTGGTATCCCCAACTCAAGAAGGATGTTGATAAATTGGAGACGGGTCAGAAAGGAGCCACAAGAATGACTAGAAAACATGCCCATATGGAACTAGACGTCAGGAGCTCAATCAGTTTCGCTTAACAAAGAGATGGTTAAGGGGTGATTTGATCACAGTGTGTAAGTTTCTACCCAGGGAACCAATATTTAATGAAGGGCTGTAAAGTCTACCAGGGAAACACCAACACAATTCAATGGTCCAAAGACAAATTCAGACAGAAATAAGGTATAAACTGTTAATGATGAGTGTAATTAACCATTAGAGCACTTTACCAAGGGTCGTGGTGGATACTCCAGCACTGACAATTATTAAACCAAAATTGTTCTAAAAGATCTGCTCTGGGGAATATTAGGGGCAGGTCTCTGGCCTGGGATATGCAGGAGGATAAATTACATGATCACAATCGTCCCTTCTACTTCACATATTTCCTAGCTTTTTTTTCTATTTTTTTTCTGACTTGTATCATTTCAAAAATTAAACAAACCTTTTCTCTCCCATCACAATTTTCACTCTGCAACATGGCAGGAGTGGCTGCAAGGGGAAGTGGGACTATTCAGGTAGTCAGCAGCCATCATCTGCCTTCCTACTCAACTGTTTCATTTGTGTGGGTCGCATCAGCACTGTAAATACAAAGCACTTCTCTGCAGCTTAACCTGCCATCTGAGACTGAGTTCCAGTAACAACCACCATAAGGAATAAGTAATGAATAAATGTGAGTCATCTCTGTCGTCAAAAAATACAGCTTTGCAAGTTCCTGCTATAAATTCAGAGCATTTTTCCCTTCTCTTGTCAACAGAGATCTGCCAAATTACCACGAAACAATTAGGGCAGTCTACAAACAGCGCTGTTCTCTGGACGACACAGTAAAATGTCTAATAATTGAGGACACTTCTGCCCATAGAACTTTTTTTTTTTTGATTGTTTGTTTTATTAACACGGGAGCCAAGAGATAAGAGCCCAAGCTGTCGTTTGAGTGAGGCAGGTATTAAAATGGACTCTAAGTGTGGAAAGACCAGAATACTAAAGCACCCCCGTAACAAGAACAAAATTGATACGTCTCTCTTACAGAGCTCTTTTCATCTGCAGAATATATTTCAAGCATTAACCAATTGGTAGCACTTCCAGAACTGGCAATGAGCCAATCAGGGATTGGAAAATTGGTATAACTCCACTGACCTTAAATAGCATCGTCTGAATTACTCACACCAGGAAGTGTTTTCAGAAATGTGGCAGATTGGGGGTGTAGCAAGTTATTGGATCCATTGCAAATGAAGGTATGACCCATACCAGGAGGTGAGATATTGGAAACCCACTGCAGAAAGATAATCCAGGCAATATTTTGCAGAGAATTTGTCTGCAATATACACTGCTGTGATGTGACAGGTATGCTGGGACATTTGGCAGGCGAAAGGCATAAGTAGGTGTGCAGAAAGCATTTCCAATACTGTGCAGTCTGAGATACAGCTCACAACCCGCTAACGACCACCCTTTCCAGATGGCTTCTGCACACTTGGAAGAATACCAACATGGATCGTGTAACTGAGGGGCCGGGGCCTGCTGAGAGCAAGTTCCTGCTGACCAGCCAGGAGAGTCATTTGCAGGGTCTTTTTCTGCTAACAAACTCAACTGTGCTCGCAGGTTTCCCTACCTGTAATTGTGCCTGCCCTCTCTCATGTTTTCCCAGTTGTCTGCAGTAAATAGGAAAAGCATAACACAAAGCGGGTGGATGTGTAGCTTCAACTTTTTGAGGCAGGTTTTTATCCATTTTGCTGCAATTTCCACTTAGGGTATGTCTACACTTGCACCCTACTTCGAACTAGGGATGCAAATGTAGGCATTCGAAATAGTCAATGAAGTTGGGATTTAAATATCCCACGCTTCATTAGCATAATCTCAGCCGCGCGCTATTCCGAACGCCAGCTGATTTGAAAGTGAAAGTGCGCTCCAGGCCGCCTTAGTTGGAATCAAACCCCTTGCTTCGAACTAACGTGGCCTGGAGCGCACTTTCACTTTCGAATCAGATGGCGTTTGGAATAGTGTGCGGCCGAGATTATGCTAATGAAGCGTAGGATATTTAAATCCCAGCTTCATTGACTATTTCGAATGCCTACATTTGCATCCCTAGTTCGAACTAGGGTGCAAGTGTAGACATACCCTTACCTACTCCAGCTGGATAAATTTCCTAAACTCAAAATGTCGTGTAGTTATAAAACAAGGACAGGGCCACCTCCAAGAACGAGTGCAGGTCTGTCCCACCAGAGGTCTGAATGTTGCTCATGATTACTGTTATTTGGGCTGGTTTGGTGACGCAGTCAGACCATCCTCACTCCCCACAGCTACCAAATTCCCATTGGTTGGAAGAGGTTTTGGTTGCTTTCAATCTTGGCTGAATTCAAACCAATAGCTTAGAAAGGAATTAAGGGCTCTGAGGCCCATTATTAACCTCTTGAGCCAGCTAGAACCACAACAAATTTGTTTGCAGTTAGAATTTAGGCCACGTTGTCATATGCAAAACGCTCAGGTGGCTCTTTATAAATTCATAGCATAGGATGCGTGTTGCTTGGATGTAAGAAAGTGCTTATCTTATCCAATCATGTGCTACCAAATCTTTTAGTTATTAGTTTCCTTTTCAAAAGGAAGGGGAGGGATAGCTCAGTGGTTTGAGCATTGGCCTGCTAAACCAGGGTTGTGAGTTCAGTCGTTAAGTGGGGGGGGGCACATAGGAATCTGGGGCAAATCTGTCAGGGATGGTACTTGGTCCTGCTGTGAGGGCAGGGGACTGGACTCAATGACCTCTCAAGGTCTCTTCCAGTTTTAAGAGATAGGCATATCTCCATACATTTAATTTAAAAAATCTCTCTTACTTCCACCCAGAGAGTCTAAACAAATCAGAGGGGGTAGCCATGATAGTCTGTGACTTTAAAAAAAAAAAAAAAGAGTAGTCCTGTGGCACCTTAGAGATTAGCCAAATATATGAGCTTTTGTGGTGTTTTCCCCCAGGTAACACACTATGGTAGCACAGTGCCCTATAAAAGAGGGCTTTTAATTCCCTCAATTTGTTCCCCAAAGGACTGGTGTTCATAAACATGAAACTTCCGTCTCTTGATCTGCTTCTCACTTCACTCTGGCAAAGTCTGCAAATTAATGGCACTTCTTTTCTCCTCTGACCAATTTTGCCAGAGGCAGATACTCTAGTTAAGCGTCGGACACTTGTGTTTAATGTTTGCTTCATTAGTATTTATTTCAAATGGGGAGCCACCATGGTTTGCATGAAGTAACTGACCATCATCCCAACAGAGTGCCTTTGTGGGGCTCACTCGTCCAAGAATTGGGAGAACCTCTGTAGTAGTTACCCTTGTATGTGTTGAACGGTCTCTTTTTTTCTCTCCCTTTCGTACAGTCGCTGTTCCCAATGCTCGTGCTTTATACAAGCCCAGGCGTTCATAATGAAGGAGAAGAGAGCTGTTTTATTTCTGCCTAATTAATGGGGCTAGCAAATAAGTGCAACTCTCCTTATCCTGCCTTCAACTCCTTGTGCAGCCAGGGAATGTTAGAATGTACATCTGTAAGTAGAACTTGGCATTGTTTTTATTTTTAAGCACTGAGGGAAAGATGAACCCATGACTGCTGATGGGGGGGCAAGGAGTAAGGGCAGCTGGCTTCAGCATTGTTACTGAGCATACTCAGTACAAACCAAGCAGCAAAGTGGCGGGGGGGGGGGTTAGGGTTAGGATCCCACATGCCCTGCCCCCATGTGTCACCTCTGCTAGGGGGAGTTTATAAGAACAGGCCACACGATATGGCCTGAGTAAATGACATAAGGGATGTTACAAATTGTAATAATTTAGAAGAAGGGAATGAAAGAGGGAGAAGCAGACCGTAAAGAGGAAGAATGAAGAGAAGTGAAGATGGAAGAAATATTAATACAGTAATTACAAAGTGGGGTCAAGGATTCTATGGAGTTATTCCAGACGTACAGTGGTTTAAGTGGGAACAGAATCCACTTTGATCCATGGCATGTCTGTTGTTCCACTTTTCAAAATGGGATAAGTGGAAGAGACAGAACTTTCTCTGTCAGGGATCTCTGCTCTACAACACTCTTCCCTTCTCTATTTGCTCAATTCTATCTACGCCATCTCACGAGTTTTCTTCTTGGTGTAAGGTACCATGTATCAATAAATTAGGGGCAGTTTTCTTCCTGCTCCTGAAGTTCCCAGTTATCTTTGCCCAGAACTCAACATGTTCAGAACTGGAGCTCTAGAGATGTGCTCTTCGAGCGATTTGAGGCTGTGACTGGCATCTTTCACAGATGCAAAGACAGTGCTGGGATGATGACATGTGCGGGGAAATAAACGATGGAAAAAATATGGAGCACTCCAGTCATGTGGCCTCTTAGAAGCCCATGGCGGGAGAGGGGGGAACAGCACAAAGAGAGAGAACATGCAACCCTTGCCAAGCCAAACACGGACACTTTGCCACGTGTCTAGCGCAGCGACACTCTCTCACGCTGCACAAGCAGGTGTCACAAACTTCACCACCCTGACAGAGGCACGTCTGCCCCAGCCGTCCCGTCATCCTCCCCACCGCCTTTTCAATTGCTCCTCGTAGCCAGAGTCAGCCATAATTCCTGCAAAACCCTGCCAGCTCTCTTAATCCTACCACGCACCAGAATGGGCCAGACGAGATCCCTGAGGAAAGGTAGCCAGCCAGCAGCACTCCATCCATCAATGCACCACAGGCCTCTTAAAACGATTCATTGCATTCCAGGCAGCCCTCATTGGACAGAGCTATTAATACAGGGCTCCTGGCTGCAGCCCCCTCAAAGGCAAACCCCCCAGAGGGAGCTTGCCTGCAGAGCTGGTGCCTAAAATAGCCAGGTGGGTTATAATATTTTGGTAACAGAATATAGGCCCAAAGTCACCTTGAGCAGACAAATAGACAAAAAGTCACCTGGAGCAGTTCCAAGAGGAAGGCTGATGGGGTGACGTACCCAGCTCCTTTGAAAATCCTGGCTGACGGTTTTGGATGAAGACCCTGCCTTGTCTACTCTTTTCCCCAGCACATTCAAATACTGGGAGGATGCCAGACAAAAGAGAGAGGCCGGGGAACAAATTTTCCCAAGAGATGAGCACCCCGCAGTGCTCCCCCAGGAACAAGAGAGACTTTTCCACTTTGCTGAGAACACAAGAAGCTGCAAGGTAGTGGCAAACTGGCCACTGCCCATAAGCACCTAAGTGGATACTTTGGGTAATTGGTTCCCCATGGGCCCATCTGTACATCATGCGGGTTTGTAGTTCCCCCTCCAGCTGGAGCAATCTCATATTGCATACATCATTTACATGTGCTGCAGTCGGTCAGTGGAAAGAGAAACACAGTCAGAGGTCTTGCTATGTGCCCAGGGGAGGTGGTGCAGTCACTCTCGTGGGGCCGTACAGGTGTCTCAAGTACCCATCCAGAGAATCCCAAGGGCACCAAGATGGAAGAGCCGGCACTGAGCTATCCAGTCCAGCCCTTCCCTGGATGGTGGGGAGGGGAGGCGGTGGCCAAATGGAAACTGCAGCACTTTGGGGGGTGGAAAGGAGGCATAGATTTCACTCTGACGTCTGTTTGCTAGAAACAATGATGTTCTAGGACAATGTCACAAGGAGGAGGGGAAAAAACGGTTTTCCTTGGCCTCTGAGGACAGGACAAGAAGCAATGGGCTTAAACTGCAGCAAGGGAGGTTTAGGTAGGACATTAGGAAAAACTTCCTGCCTGTCAGGGTGGTTAAACACTGGAATAAGTTGCCTAGGGAGGTTGTGGAATCTCCATCTCTGGAGATATTTAAGAGCAGGTTAGATAGGCATCTATCAGAGATGATCTAGATGGTGCTTGGTCCTGCCATGAGGGCAGGGGACTGGACTTGATGACTCTCAATGTCCCTTCCAGTTCTAGTGTTCCGTGATCCTATGATAAGTAACACTACAATTTTACCAGTGATGTGACAAAAATCACAAATTTGACTAAAACCCATAAGCTCTTGTGACTGGTTATATACACCCAGGGTGGGAAACACAAATGCCCAAGCGGAGTGGCAGTGCAGCCTGGCACGTGAGGTTTGCAGTGCCACGCAGGTGTAGTGGGACATGGGCATGAGAAGGGATGGGCCAAAGCGGAATCGCAGTGCAACCTCGTGTGCCAAGACACAACCGGGAATGGGGAGGCTGGCCCAGCCCCAAAGCACAGGAGCTGCTGCTGCGAGGTGGACTCGCCTTCCCACACCTGCTGGACTCTGTCTCGGTGACTGTTTTCCCCCCTTGCATGCTGTGGAATTTACAAACAATTGCTGTGTCAAAATCTTAGCCTCGGTCTTAACCTTAGTCTTACTCCTGGAGTGGGCCCAAGACTCGTGGGCAGAAGTTTTCCATCCAAAAATGCAGTTTTATCAGTCTAAGCAATTTGTGGGAACACGTCACTTACTTTTGACCATTTTTAATGTGGGGGGAGGGAGTGAAAACAAAGCTCATCAGCTTTCTCCTTTCATTTCAATAACATCAAAATTGTTCCCTTCGCGAAGGTAAAAACATGCCACTTCAATGTGACATTTTGTTCCAGCTTTATTGTTTGGATTTATTTGGTTTTGTCTTTGCAATGTAATTAAAATATGCAGTTTAATATATTGAATATGCTATAAAAGTAAAAACAAGTGACTCACGACAAGAGTCAAAAGGACACATTATTTTAGTGAAATGATACAGTTCAACATTATCAAAATGGAATGTTCTGACGGTCCCACATTGATTCGGTTTTTTAAATTGGAATGGAAAAAAATCAAAATATCTCATTGCCTGTGGAACAGAAATTCTGGTTTCCAGGCAATGCTAGCGACACCACTTCTCTCCCTGCAAACCTGGGCCTCCAGATCACTGATTTAATTCAGAGCTTAGCAGCTCCAGGCAGAGAGCCCTGATCAGATGCAAGACACAGTCCCCCCATTAGAGGACGTGTCAGATATTGAACTGCTCCTGCTTGACCTCAGTCAGCATGCAGAGAAGAAGGGAACACAAGAACTGGTTGCTATTCTGCATATCACAGTAGAGACAGCCACGAAATGGTACTAGAATCCTACTCCAGAGTGTGAAACAAGCGACCGTCCTTTCCTAGGGAAAATAGCTGCAAAGGACCAGGTAATCTTTGCTAAGCACCTTTGGGAGCATGTCCATGCCAAACACAAGGCCAACTGGGGTAACAAAGCCACCTCCTCCCCATGCCTTTCCAAGGGGGCACTTTGGCCCAGGTCACATTTTTTTCTAACTCCGTTTGTTAGCTGTAAAACAGTGAAATAACAATACTATTTTGTTCATTTTTAAAGCCAGTAAATTCATATGTTAGAGCTCACCTTCTCCCCCCTCCCCCCCCCAGTTACAATTTCTCCCATTCCCTAAAAACAGGTTCCGAGTTGAGTTTCAGCATTTCCTTTGCTTCTTTATTGGCTGTTTGATACTTGCAATGACTAATGGCTTTGCACTTCTTGTTTTTCATTTTTTTCTCCATTATACGAGTCACCACAACACGACGGGAGAGAGATCCTTTCCTTTTTCTAAAAGGCACGGGGCAAAAGGGGGCGAGCAGAGAAGACCCTGCAAAGCAGGGACAGGGAGCGGCCAAATGCCTTAGAAATGAAGAACCAAAATAAATAAATAAAACATCTACAAGGATTGATCTATTCCACTCAGACTGGGCTTTGTAAGCATTAATTACACCTCCCCTCGGAGGCTGATGCTTTGTATACTCGTAATAAAGACAGGCAACAGAAGCACAGAAAAATTGCCTTCCAAAATTTCCCATGTTGAATTACTGACAAGAATTAGGAACAGTATCCAGGGATACCAGACGCCAACCCTGACTCACACCACTAGGCCACACTCCCTCTCATTGGCTCCACATTTCATTCCACAGCACTCGCGCCCCGGTGGTGACCGCCCTACAGTGTTCTGCACAGACATTATGGAAGTAAGACAAACTTTATGAATTTGGTTCACTGCCGTGGGGATCCATTGTATTCCAACAGCAATTGTTTCTGTCGGAGTCTGTGTCACTCTTCTGGGGCACTGGCTCATGTACATGATGTGAACTTCAAAGGAGTTTTTGGGACAAGGCGTGTAAAATGGCTTTCTTAGGAGCTACCTGGGGAACGAGGGGAATGGAAATGACCCACTTTGAATTCGTTCTTGTGAAATGCCAGGCTGGTTGCTCACATGTTTCTGGAGGCCCCTGAAGCATACAGAGGGTGGACGGGACACGTCGGGACTGTGCCCGCTCTGAGCTGACGAGGCAATGAACTGGAAGCCACCAGGAAACTCCTGGGGCGCAGTGTTGCAGGACTGGTCCTGTCAGAGCCCAGGTAGGGGCGGGTGATCTCTGGTGAGCTTATGGGCATGGATGTAGGGGATCTTTTATTTTCTTTTGGTAGGTTTTCTCTTCTTGCTGTACCTTAAGAACAAGAGAGGGCTGCAGAGTAAATTCTGTGTGGTCCCTTATCACCCGGGGCAGTCACACAGGAAACTCTCTGCAGAGAATTGTGTAGGCCTTCTGGGCAGTCCGTCTCTTCTGGGAATAGCAGTGAAGGTAGAAAACTGATCCTCCCAGGAGTACGTCTCCCCTGGTTCCCACCAGCGTGTTTCAGTCCAAGAGGTGCTTAGCAGCGGGTACCCTGGCTGTGACGCAGCGGGGAATGCAAGCGTAGTGACCCTTGTCCTAGCCGCACAGAAGCAGGCACCTCGAGTTTCGGAGAAATCCTGTGTTCTGTTCTCTCCACCCTGTATCAGGTGAAACCAGCTCCGGTGTCTTCACTGCAGAACCCTAAACCCATCTCTCTCCGGTCAGGCCTCAAACGTCTGCATTCCCAGGCAGATACCCGCCAGGAGCACATGCAGGGTCGATGCAGCTGTCATCATCAGAAACCGGAAAATCGCACCCTGCGGTCACATTTCAGGCCACTCAAAACCCATGTCTTGTGAGAAGGGGCATTTTGAATAACGTTCCTTGTTCGGAGAAATCCCGAGGAACGGAACGGTAAACTTCCTGCAGGCTAACTACTTCTTCTGGGGGCCGCTTTAAACATTCCACAGGGAGGGGGCATTTCTGTGTTCAATGTAATAGCTTTGTAGAGCACATTCTGTAATCCTCTTTCATTTGTATAGCGCCCAACTGCTTTGATCCCTGCTCTATTTTATAGGCCTGTTTCCCGTGGCATGTATTCAGAGGCATGAGCAAGAGGGAGCAATTAGGAAAATTAGATTAATATTCATCAGGAAAGAGCCTGAGAGGACATGATTAAAGTGTCTAAATGGTGTGGCGTAGAGAAAGGGCAGGAGGTAACTAGGTAAGAGGCAACTGATTCCAAAACAGTAGAACCCTAATCCCGCCCCACCCCCCCCAGTCCTGCACATATGCACGAGTGATTAACATGCATGAGAAAGACCCGTTGAACTCAATGGGTCTCAGCAACATCTCTGCCCTCTTGTCAGTGGGAGCGCCCTCTGATGGCCGGTGCCTCGCCCTTCGTGACCTGTCCATCCTGGCCCACAGTGCCCTTTCCTCATGGTACTGCCCTACAACAGGGCCCCCACACTGTGGGGTCATCCCCACCCAGGGCACCTTGCCTCAGTGACCACCCGAGCACCACGCTGCATGCTCCATGCAGCTCTGAGGGCTGGGGAGGGGGACGGTGTGCTCTGGGCAGTGCTAAGAACTGGCCCTGCCCCTCCAGCCCAAAGCCCCGCCCCTTCTGGGAGTGCAGCACTCTCCCCCCACACCTTGCCCAGGGGCTCACAGAGGCTGGCGGCTCCCCTGAACCACACTTTCTAGATGCCCCTAATCCTCCAGCTGCCAGAGGATGGGACTTGACAAAGGGGGATGGACCATTCAAAATTGCATGAGCCTCTCCAGGGTGGGCTACAAGCCAGCTGGCTCTCAGCTGAGGCTGTCGAGGAAACTCATTCTTCTCTCTGTAAGTTCTCAAAGTGCCCCTCCATGGGACAGTGCCCCGCACCCAGCAGGCAGGTTACATAAACACCGCACACCATGGCTTTCTCAAGCAGTCCCTCCATTTCTGTCCCCACGTGCTCATCAGCAGTCCAGTTCTGAGGTAGGCTCAGAGCCGGCCCAAGCTACGGGCTAACCGGGCTACCACCCGGGGTGCCCCATTGTAGGGGGTGCCACGCAGGGCTGCCAGGCCGGGCGGGGGCGGCACCGCGCATGCTCCGCGCACCCGGGGCAGTGCCACGCATGCACCGGGCACCCGGGGGCAGTGCCATGCATGCGCTGGGCACCCGAGGGCGGAGGGCTCTGCGCGCCCGGGGGTGGGGCCGCGCATGCGTCGCACTCCCGGGGGCGGCGCCGCGCTCCCAGGGCCCGGGGTGCATGAATGGCTCGGGCCGGCCCTGGGTAGGCTTTAGAGAAACGTTCATTGTTGGACAAAATAAAGAAAAGGGGGGGAGGAACCTAAAGAAGTCCAATGCCTTCCAGAGACCTCCGAGTATCTCAAAGAGTGAGGACAGCATATCATCTCCTCTCTCAGATACTGTCCTCCTGGTTTTGATTGCTCCCTTTCTTCAGTTACCATTCTGTCGGTAGGAGTCCGGAGGTGGCGCTCTTCCACGTCATTTTACAAATTTGGGTTGCTAGCATGCAGCGCTGCTCTTCCATGGAAGAAATGCTGCACTGTTGTTAGTCCGGAGCCCTGCTTTCCTTTTGGGGAGCTGCTGCAAACAGCAAATGTGTTTGTTCGGCTGCCTTAATCTCTCTCTAGCTAGAGTCAGTGCGTGGCGCAGCACTGCCCCCTGGGGAATGAGCACTGCACTCGGCTGACGCTTCCGGAGGTGTTGCCCGAGTGTTGTTTGTAACCACCTCTGACCTGGGGCTGGTGGGTTTGGTGTAAACAAACAAGTTACACCAGCAGCCTACCTAGAATTCCTGTCAAATACTATTGACCAAATTCTGGCCCGGCTGCCCTGTCTCTCCGAAATTATGAGCTTTTGAGAGCAGGGCCTGTCTCCACAGCCCCGGGGACAAAGGCCTTCAGATCGCAGCTGGAACCTCCAGCTGCTGCTGCAGTTTAAATAATAATGGTACAGGTAGGATCTTTAAAAAAAAAAATCAAACCCTCTGTCTCCAATATGGAGCACATGACACACGTCTCACATCAAAAATAAACCCGCAATCAGATGGCACGCTAATCGAAGTGCGAAATCTCCCCCCACCCACACTGGGCATTGAGCAGGGTGCCAGATCTAGGCAACAAAAGGCATTTAGCTGAAAAATAACAGGGTGCTAAGGGAAGCAGGGCTTGGCTCCAGCGTGGATGGAACATGCAGCATCTTTGTGGGCACGCGGATAACAATAGCCTCGGAACTGAGGACGTACCTCAAGGCACCAGAAGGGTGATTAATTATAATTGAAAAGGGCCCCACGGAGATCCAAGAATAGAATTTGTGATTTGTCTCAAGCTGCGGGTGAAAACCAATAAACAAGCCAGTAAACAGGAACAGTATATGTAGTTCATTGGATGTGAGACATTCCTATGTTTTTTTCACAGCACCTTTATCTATACCAGCAACAGCTACTGCAGATATGAAAATATATGGGCTGTTGGTATCACTCGGAGTTGCTCATGTAAAACTGATAATGCCTCCTGCGACGTTAGGGTTTTATCTGCAAAATTTGTTCCACCTGTTTTTCTTTTGGAGTCATTTTGGCTTTGAGGGGGTTTAGCAGTCAATATGATCAGAATGAATGAACCTTGGTTTACTGATTTCCCCCCAATATAAGGGGGGAGTGGTTTATTTTCTTTTTAGTGCAAAAAACCATAAAACTCCACACTCCCGCCCCCCCGGTTAGGTTTTGTCTAGTCCTGGGATTATCAAGAGAAGCCTTCACGTGTTGCTCGAAATGGTTCTCGTAAAGGTCAGATGGCTGTAGAATTGATATTAGTAATTTGTGCAAAAGCAGAGCTGGCCCTTCAGAACATTTTTCTTGCAAAGCTGTCTGTTCTTGGGCCAAATTAGTGTGAAATAAACGTCCTGGCGCTGCAGTCTGCACTGGAGAGATGCTCCTGACGAGGCTGTGCGGGCACAGCGGTGCCCGTTTGGCTGGCCCCTGCACCGGGGAAGTGTTTCAAGTCCGAAGTGGGTCCCAATCCCGGGAGAATCACGAATCCCATTTGCCCACTGACATTAAAATGGGCTTGTAAAGAGCTCCCCCTGACAGCTGCCATCCCACTTGGAACACAGCGTAGCTGCCATCCTTTGTGACACCCCTGGCGGGGGCCGGGCTTGCACTGTGTCGCCGTCGCACTAATTGAACAATCAAAGGGACAGCTTTGATGTTTTGCGAAAGACGGCCGTGACCCAGTCGGTGTTTTGTGGCCAGGGAAGGCTGCGGGGTGAGAGAAGGGAGGTGCACGCCCACACCCATGCCAAGAGCTGCATGCCAGAGCTGCGCCAGGTGGAGTACCCTGCTAGCACAGAAGGCCCTGGGCTGTGATCTGGCCTGGGCCAGGGAGGTGAGGAGGGGGCCCTGTGAGGCCGCGGCATCCTACACGCACTGCTTCACTCCGCGTTGGGTGCCTTTGAAAGCTCAGCTCTGGCTCCAGCACAGGTTACGGGCTTGAGGCCTGGGGTGAGGCGAGGTTGGGCTAGGTGACCAGAAAGCTCCTTTCTGGCCTCAAAATCTGTGGACAAGAGCGGAGCGCAGTAGCAGTCTCTGGCAGCAGGGGCTGCTGAGGGCTCGCATAACCCATTGTTCAGGAAGTGTCTTCCCCACACACCAATTGCTCCTGATTCACACTAGATCTGAGTCCATTTATAGCTGATAATGCCAGAACCTGCCTCTTTCACCCCAGCTCGGGGTTCCTCTCAACAGGTGCTTCCTGCAGCCCTTGGGCTGCAACCTAGGACGGGTTACGATCCCTGGGGAGCCAACCCCCCAGAAAGGATCGGGAGGGCTCGTCTACACTATGCGGAAGATTGACGTTGCCACAGTCTACCTTCCGGGATTCAAATGAGCAGACCCACTCATTCAAACTGAGAGGGCGCCGCCGTCGGCACCAGTCCTCCTGCTCCTCACGAGGAGTAAGGGAAGCCAATGGGAGCGTGTGCTCCCGTCAACCTCCCGCTGTGTGGCCAGTGCAGAAATGCGATGTAAGATACATCGATTCCAGCCACATAATTATTGGAGCCGGCGTTACGTATCTCAAGTCAACCTTCCCCTTCAGTGTAGACCAGGCCGGAGGGTGGCGGTCCTGGAGCACAACAGCTACACAAGGAGGTACAGTGCGTATGCTCCAGGATTTTACTTGCCACCCTTCCTACAACATCCCACAAAGCATCTGCCCTTAATTATAAACCTCAGATGCCATCAGTTGGTTCGGGGGTGCAATAAAACAAGTTGGGCTCCCTAGAGCCCTGGCAGGAATTGTTTCGTAAGAATGCTAAGCAAGCAGGGGGCCATCTGTCACTTAGCTAGGTGAGGGGGGCAGAGGGCTCAGGGATTAACTCTTTGATGTCTGGTTTCCTGACTCGGCTTGTCACTGCAAAGAGAACCCTTTGTTTCTAATGCTCACGAGTGAACAAACGGAATTCGATTCGGGACTCTGCAGAGCTCTCCCGGACAGAGCTGCGTACAAAGAAGAATTCCTGCTTCCCTTCTCTGGCTGCCTGCCAGAATCGGAGCTCTGCAGTGGCCAGTTGAGGCTTTTAGGGCCAAAGTGTCAAATGGCCTGAAAATGAGAAGAATGAGTAGCCACTGAATGCTCAGGGGCAGGTTTTTAAAGGTATTTAGGTGTCAACAGCTACATGGGAACCTAGTGGGATTTTCAAAACCACTGCCCAGGCCTCTACCGGCAGCCTTAGGCAACTAAATACCTTTGCCAACGTGGCCTTGGCCCTGCGTGAAATCCGGCAAACGGCACAGAGATGTCACGAGAGCAGCTGAGCCCTTTTTGGAAAATATGGCCTCAATTGTTGGTGTCCATCACAGTCAAAAATCTGCCCTAGTGCATAATTCTCTCCTTTTAAGTGTATGTATAATTAATGCACAATAATTTCTGTGTGCTTAACATTTCTAGATCTGTAACACTTAATCTATTTCTATTGATTGTGCGAGGGTTTAATCAGGAGGCAGGAAAACAGATGGTATAAAAATGACTCCTGTAATAATTCATTTTCCAATTGTCCATTCGCAAGGGTAAGAGACTTCACAGTCTTAGTATGCACATTCACTTGGGGGAAATGCTGCTCCCACGGAGGAGGGCATGTTTGTAGCTATGCTGTGTAGGCAAAAAGTGGAGCTTGCGGGTTGAATTATTTATTGCCAGGAACATTCACTGCGCACTAGTTCCTATTCCAGACTGGTCATGGACTGACCTGATTCCTTCCGCAAATGCACCTGGTATTCCTAACCGTCTGCCAAATAACTCGGATGTATTTGAGCTCAGGTGGGCTGTCCTAGGCAGCTAGTTGTTGTTCATGGAGTGTGATTGGTCATCAAAATCACATGGCTACATTTCTTCTCTTTAATTGGATAAACAAGTTTTAAAATCACACATAAGCTAGTTGATGAGTACCCATATTCTCATGCAGCTACAGACATGGAATCATAGAATCCTATGGCTGGCAGAGACCTCAGGAGGTCATCAAGTCCAGCCCCCTGCTCCAAGCCGGACCAACCCCAACTAACCCACCCCAGCCAGGGCTGTGTCAAGCCGGGACTTAAACACCTCTAGGGATGGAGATTCCACCCCCTCCCTAGGGAACCCATCCCAGTGCTTCCCCACCTACCTAGGGAAATAGCTTCTCCTAATAGCCAACCTAGACCTCCCCCACTGCAACTTGAGACCATTGCTTCTTGTTCTGCCATCTGCCACCACTGTGACCAGCCTCACTTCATCCTCTTTGGAAGCCCCCTTCAGGAAGTTGAAGACACTTGTATGAATACACGTGTCTGAAGAAAGCCATTCCCCAACGGTAGTGCAAACAAAATCATCACAAACTGCTCAGCCAACCGGAGCTATGAACATAGCTGAGGTGACCAGTGTTTCAGTATCACAATGGATACCTGTGAACTCTGTGTATAAAAATCCTGCAACAGGGCTCTGAACAAAGGTGCCAGTCCCGCAGTCCTGAGTCACCTGTGTGCAGTGTCTTCATACCAGCACACCTGAATAAGGCTTATAGGTTCATGCCAATGGGCAAAATTTTCAAAGGTACCCAAGTTATTTAGGACCCTAAGTCTCACTGAAACTCAATGGGAATTAGACCCCTACATGGTAAGGCATTTTATTTGAAAATGGGTCTTGGGTTCCTTAATCACTTAGGTGCCTTGGAAATTTTTACCCAACATGTGGAAATAGTGAGAAAATATTTCGATGAATTTTGCCCCCTATAAAAGATTCCTTATAAGCAAAATCACAGATGATGGTTCCACTGTGAAATAGTGTCTAGTTGCTGAGATTTTGTCAGAACAGGTGTGTCACTAGCACAAAATAGAGAAGTTTTGTTGTAGAAAAATCCATTAAAATTAGTAATGGTTTGCTTGACTTTTCTTACCGTGGATGAAAATAAGCCTCTTCTAACAGCAAACATAATTCCCTCCAAGCTACATTGAGAAGATTGCTTGGTTTTTATATCTAATCTATAAGCAGTTCTAAGGAAAAGCTTAATATTCCATTTTTATTTGCATGATACGCTTTGCTCCCAAAATTCTCTGCAGACATTTTGCATTAAATCAGTTATGAATCTAACACTTGCCTGCCAGTAATTAAGTCTGCGTCCGCATCATAACATGGGTCCCAGAAGTTGCATTTTTCTGTATGAAGTTATTCAACTTAGTAAACTGCTAATAAACCCATAATGCATGGTGAATATTAGTGCTATGCAATTAAGAGTGCAGTTTAAACCTCAATTAGACTTTTCCTTTGAAGGCAGAGGATTTCAATGCAATGTAATGGTTTGTTTGTTCAACAGTGTTCTTCCATTGGGCTTCTGTACATTTGATGGCATTGCTTTTAAAATAATTTCCAGGATTGAAAGAGAAAGGAAGGCTGGAATGGAGTGCAGGCGTGTGCGGCAGTGAGAAAGACAGATGGGGAGATAATTATTTCAGGTATCTGGCATGCTTGACTTGAGCTATATTGATTATGCACAATTCTGCAGCATCACCATTGCACCACATGGACGAGGTTTGCCTTTGACAACTATGGAGATTGATTAGAAGCTGTCGGCTTTTGGAGTCCTTTAAACTCCCGTCAATGATGTAAACCTCAATTCTTCCTCCAGTGCGTGTCAATCTGGGTCCTGCCCTGGGTGCTCCTCAGCTTCCCGCACGTGCAACTGGTTTTTTAATAACCCTATCTGTTGGTGCCATCCATGCAGCCGCCACATCCTTGTGCTCTTCTGCGTCAAGGGCAGAATGGTCACCCTCCCATCCTCGGTTCCTTCTTGGGGCCAGACTCCTGTCAGGGCTTGACCTGCTCCCTTTCTCAAACTCCTCCCCTCGGCAAGGCTGGAAGAAACCCTTCTGCGTCCTCCTCGTCTCCAGTTCAGTCTCCAATCTGAACATTTCAAAACCAAAACCTCAGCCCAGAAGACCCAGGAAGATGCTCTCCGGAGAGCAGGGTGAGTTGCATCACGTCAACTGCCCTGATGGGTTCGAAACCTTCACTGTGTAACCCTTGCTCAGACCCTCCTGGATGCATCCGCAGGTCGCTGGGCCTAGCCAAAGCCGCTTCGGTCCGAGGAAGAGCCACAGGATGGATGCTCGCTATGTAAACCCTTCTTGTGCAGGACTCCAAAGGAGAGGGACAGCTGGCTAAATCTAGATCTGCTAGAGCAACTGGTGTATGTCACCTCCCCCCTGGAGACATCACCCATCTCACAGGGTCCCCCAGGGCTGGCCTCAGTTTGTGCTCCTCAAGGCAGGTGTCGCTACCGGAGGTCTAGCAACCCAGCACGTCCCCCAGGGCTCCCTGCACGGGGTGAAGGTGGAGGCAGTGTGGTTGCAAAATTGTGACTGCCAAAAGTTGTATTGTTCCCTGGGTGAGTGACAATCTGTGAACACATTGGAATCCAGTGACTTTTTTCCAGCCCTGCGTTCCCAATCATTTCTTCTCATTGCTCTCTCGGCTGCGCTCAGCCCTGCCCCCGGTTTGCACCCTGGTCCCTGCCCCCAGCAGGGCAGTAACACACTCTGCGCCATTCCTCATGTAATTGGACTGACGGGTCGTTCCCGCCTATACAGCCATAATGCCTTTCTTCTGCAAACGTCAGCTCCCCCGGCCCTGGGCAGCCTTTCCCCAGGGGGTCACCCAGCAGCAACACCCGGGATGGTCAAACTCCATTTTACGTACCCGCCTTCACAGCCAAAAAAAGCCTTCCCTGACTTTCTCCATTGCCACGGGTCTGAGCACCAGGTAATTCCCCGACCCTCCTCTCCTCTCCTCGCCTCATTTGGGAACCAGCTATTAGCTTCTTCACATTGGTGCAACCTAAATAACAGGTATTGAAGCAGCCATCTTCCCACGCAGGGGCTACAGCTGCAATTATGTGTCTCAAACATGAACCAGTTTCTGTTCTTGAGCCCCCCTTCCCTTTGTATCCCTTGTTTCTGAAATCTCATCCGCTTAGGAGACACCCCAGCATGTACCCAGGCATTTTTCCTGCTTATGAATTCCCATCAATCTCTTTTATTCTTCAATCTAGTCTAATAATCCCCTCTCTCCCTCAGCATGCTCACCAGAGCATTTCATTTACAGTCCAGCCCACTCCGTGCATACATTTCAGGTGGGCACCAAAATACAGCCTGCAATCTGCCTTTGACAGTGGCCGGTGGCCAGTGCTCGCCAGCAAAGCCGCAGGCACAAAGTAGACAGGCCGGGGATAAGGCAGAGGGTAGCTGGACCCAGATTTGTACCTGACTGTGGGTCCTTGGGATGTCTTGCATCCCTCTTCATCCCTGAGGTGATATTAGAGCAGCTCTTTAAAGGCTGCTCAGCTCCCCTGTGGACATCTGGATGAACTGGCCAGCCTGAACAGGTTCTAGATAACAAATAGCCCCTCCGTGAGTGCAGGGACTGGAAGAGATGACCCCTCGAGGTCCCTTCCAGGCCTCTGATGCTCTGAAAATAAAAGCCAAACGCAGCCCGGCGCAGCTCCTGTTGAGAACAGTGGGGATGGAGATGGGGGATTCTCCATGGTTTTCAACAGCAGCTGCTGCTTGGGGGCTAGACCCTTTTGACAGTGGGGCTTTTTCTTTGTCTTTTCCAGTGCACACACACTCACAACCACTATCCGACTCACCTTGCCCTCTGGCTTCTCAGCATTTACGGGGGCCCGTAGGCCACGTTTCCAAGCTTTTCTGTACAACCATCAACGCTAAAAACTTATTTAAAAAAAAATGAAAACTGGAATTTTCTTGTAATCAGAGGACTCCAGTAGCTGGGGCTGCAAGGAAAACATCCACTATAGCAGGGGTTCCCAAACTTTTTGACACGGGGACCAGTAAATCCATTCACGAGCTTTTGGAGGACCGGTAACATGCATTTGCATATTTGCATATTCATTAAGAATAATTTATGCGGACAAATTTCAGCCAATGGAATATTGGTGAAAGGAGCATTTCAACCATTTAACCTTAGCTACCCCTGACGTATGACTGTGTGTTTGCTTAGTAGGCATGGGCAGGATTTGATTTTCCTGCCTCGGGAAAACTTTCACAGAGATCAAAAACTGTCCTGTTCCAAGTCAGTTTGTTGCGCTGGTTCTGTGGTTTATAACTGTGTTGAATCCAGCTCTGAGCCGCATGGGAATGTCAATGAACCTTGGTGATTTACAGAAAAATCTTTCAAACTGACCCGACTGCTCATCCGCATTTGGGAGACAGAGAGTTAAATTTTTAAATTCAAAATGATCATCGGAACAGATGGAAACATGACACAGTGAAGATAACAGGGGGCTGGGAGGGAAAGCTATGATCGCAAGTAAGAGGTGTAAAAAATAACAGGATACTGTATTACATCAAATGGCAAAAACTCTATAAGCTCGAGCTGCATAAAGCATTGCCCAACAGGCCTTGATTATAGTAGGACGACTCCATTTGAAATGAAGATGGAGTGATGCTCTTGCAAGTGAAAGGGGCCATGAAGAGATGATAGACAGGAATATATTGAAAGCAAGGCAGTGCCGCAGAAAATTGCAATGCATCAATATGCAGTGATTGAAGTTCAGCGCCTGGAAATAATGACCGACATGCTTCTATTTACCTATGGCTTCAGGGGGGGGCTTCTCGTGTATATTGAGATCGGCACAGGCATAACAGGCAAAAAATGCTAGGGGAATGTTATTGATACATTCGATTCTGCAAGATGACTAACGCTGACAATGAGCTTACCCCCGCAGGACACAGACGTACCAAACTTCTCTCCACCAAGGATCCAGATATAAGATATGCATCCAAACAGTGCACCAGACAACTGAAATCATTAAGCATCTTCTACATGGCCACAACCTTCAAATGAAGTCTTTGACATAGAGGATAACAGATCAGCAACATTCCTGGAGCTGTGTTTCCATTGTCAATAAGTCATTAATCCGGGGGCTAAAAGTTCAAACCGAGCTGGAGGTTCTACCAACCTTCTCTGGGACACAAGCCAACCACGGACAACTACACCACAGAATTTGACCATGATTTGGGCTCCTAACTCTGATGCTCCTTTCTAAATCTCAGTCTTACACACATTCTCCTCTTTAAAGATGCAAGTAGCCACTGAACTGAGTGACTTTTGTATGATCTAATGACAGTCTCTGGATTGTACAACTTTATTGACAGTCCCGTAATACATAGAGAATATGATATTTCTTGATGTATGTGGACTTACTGCATCTCAGAAGCAGAGGTTCTTGAATTTTAACTTGGAAGTGTAGCAGTAAATACTGTGGAGGTTTAAAAACAAAAAAAGCAAACAGAAAAATCAAAACTAAGCCCCCACTATTGTTTCATGAAGACTAACCTTTGCCTTCTATGCAAACCAATTCTTCACTTTCAACGAACATGGGTGAAGAATCAAGAACAGATGACTGTCTGCATTATAGCTAGTCCCAGAGGGATAGCTCTGTTTTTTTTGTATCTGCAAAAACGAGGAGTCCTGTTAGAGACTAACTGATATATTAGGGAATCAGCTTTTGTGGGTAAAACCCACTTCATCCAATGAATTGGAGTGGAAATTTTGGGGTAGGGGTGTGTATATAAGAACAACAAAAGATTGGAGTCATTGTGGATAGTTCTCTGAAGATGTCCATGCAGTGAGCAGCGGCAGTCAAAAAAGCAAACAGGATATTAGGAATCATTAAAAAAGGGATCGAGAATAAGACGGAGAATATCTTATTGCCCTCATATAAATCCATGGTACGTCCACATCTTGGTACAGATGTGATCTCCTCGTTTCAAAAAAGATATACTGGCATTAGAAAAGGTTCAGAGAAGGGCAACTAAAATGATTAGTGGTTTGGAACGGGTCCCATATGAGGAGAGGTTAAAGAGACTGGGACTTTTCAGTTTAGAAAAGAGGAGACTAAGGGGGAATATGATAGAGGTCTATAAAATCATGAGTGGTGTGGAGAAAGTGAATAAGGAAAAGTTATTGACTTGTTCCCATAATATAATAACTAGGGCCACCAAATGAAACTAATGGGCAGCAGGTTTAAAACAAATAAAAGGAAGTTCTTCTTTACACAGCGCATAGTCAATCTGTGGAACTCCTTGCCTGAGGAGGTTGTGAAGGCTAGGACTATAACAGGGATTAAAAGAGAACTAGATAAATTCATGGAAGTTAAGTCCATAAATGGCTATTAGCCAGGCTGGGTAAGGAATGGTGTCCCTAGCCTCTGTTTGTCAGAGGGTGGAGATGGATGGCAGGAGAGAGATGGCTTGAACATTGCCTGTTTGATTCACTCCCTCTGGGACATCTGGCATTGGCCACTGTTGGCAGACAGGGTACTGGCCTGGATGGACCTTTGGTCTGACCCAATATGGCCATTCTTATGTTCTTATGTTCTTATTAGAACTGAGAGACACAAGAGCCAACAGGGCCCAGCCGCAAGTGACACGTTGGCTTGAAGAAAACCACATGGGCTGAATTGTCCCTATCTACCCTGGCTTCCACTGGCAGAGCCTTAGAGACGAGACACCTCTGTGGGCATCTGTGCCCGTGGGAACCCGGCCACTCCCTAGAGAATCGGCACCAGACAAGAGGCAGCTGACTGAACTGGGCTAGGAGCAGGCCTTTGGCAGGTGGGTTCAAGGACGGATTTGAGCCCTAAAGGGCCACTGGGAATACACAGAGCAGCGAGATAGTTTCCTGTGGAGGCTCAGACTGGCCCCCCCTGCAAAAAACAGTTCAATCGCTGGGCAGCTCCCTGTGTCCTACCAGCAGTGACAGGCTCTGTCATGCACCACACCCGACTCCAGGTAGCCGCAAAGCCAGACCACCACTCAAGAGGTAGCACTGACTGGCACGATCTTTGCAAGACCCTTAAGGAAACAGATCACCAACGGCACATGTCTACATGGCCCGGGCTAATTCCGAGCAGCAGTAGAACAGGGAGAGGCAGCTAGTGTCAGCCGTCCCAGCTGTGTTCCCGAGGGGACAGTGACGACATAGCAATCACACACAGACATGGCATCTGCAAGGGGTAGCTCTATTTTTGCAAGCATTTCCACGGGACTATCTCTCGACAAACAGAAGCATCCACGTCCTTAATATTGTTTAGGATCCTGCACGTAAAGAGAGACGTGACACCTTCTGTGTGCTAAGCATGCAGTCAGGGCAGGCATTAAAAGAAGCCACGTGGGACTAGCCCCTTGTCAAATAAGATTCAAGTGTCATTAATAGGAAAACTAGCCTGGGGTATCTCACTGCAGAAATAAGGAAATCTCTGAGAATTAACACCACGGGTGCAAGGAAGAGATACATTCCTCAGTCCGTGCACGTTTCTGGTGATAACTATTCAGCATATCTTGTCTGCCAAGGGGTTAGAAATAGCATGAATATTCAGCTTCTAAAAGCTGGCCAAAAAAATACTTGCACAGTGCTACACCTTAATTAGCGGCCTACCTTCCATTTACAAAGATTATATGTCATTAGGCATGCTGGATGTTGTCTAACAAGAAGAATCAAATACTTTTAAAAGAGAATATAATTTAAAATTGTCCAAAGCCAAAATTATTGATTGTCAGACAGCTTACTGTTGCAGGAGAACTAGGCACTGTATAAAAAATTCTGGGCTAAAGCCATCAGGAAAGGTTATATTTGAAAGTGATACTTATTTATAAACCTGGGTCATGAGATGCAAATGAGTTACGTAAAGAAAGGGTACAGAACTGGAACAGGAATTATATCCCATGCTATTATCCTGGCTGGGTGCTAGAAGAGTTGATAGAAGACTTCCACCGTAACAAATTCAGAGATGAGTCTAAGTGAGTCTAACATTAATCTCCATCCCTGGAGATATTTAAGAGCAGGTTGGATAGACATCTGTCAGGCACGGTCTAGATGGTGTTTGGTCCTGCCATGAGAGCAGGGGACTGGACTTGATGACCTCTCGAGGTCCCTTCCAGTTCTAGCATTCTATGAGTCTATGATTAATGTAATCTAAAATGCTGCATTTATACATATTCCCTATCATGTGTATAAAGTATAATGAAAGAGACTGAAAGTCTCGAAGGGCATGTCTACACTAGGGGATTATTTCAAAATAATAACTCCTGAAATAACTATTTCAAAATAGCGTGTCTACACTACAGGGGAGCCTCAAAATTAGTCCGAGGAAGGCTCCTTTAATGAGGATGCGCTACCTCGACTTAGAGCCCCTGGAGGCACTGGGGAGTAATTACTCTGAATGACTCTGGGGAGTCCTTATTTCAAAAGAGCAGCAGTGGAGCATCCACACTCCTGCTATTTCAAAATAACTATTTCAACATAAGCGTTATTCCTCAAGGAATGCAGGGGTACAGATTTCAAAATCACCGGCCCCTTATTTCAAAATAACGGGCGTGGTGGTGTGGATGCTCCGCTTATTATTTCAAATACGTCCCTAGTGTAGACCAGGGCCAAGACTCCCATCCACTCCCTACCATGTAGCTTAACACACACGGTGTGTGAATTTGGCCCACTGAGCCTGAAGCTAAGAAAGCCTAATTGTGTAACTTCCATGCCAAGGAAAACAGAAGAGGCGGAAGAAGCAGAAAATGCAAGCAACAGACTCAGCGAGGAGTCCTGTGGCACCATAGAGACTAATCAGTTGAGCATACAAGGACTCCTCGTCAGTTTTGCAGATACAGACTAACACGGCTCCCCCTCAGAGAAGTAACTAGATGTTACCTCCTCCACTCAGACAGGGTTGTCAACTTTCTGACTGGACAAAACTGAACATCCCTTCCCTGCTCCTTCTCCAAGGCCCTGGTCCACCCCCTTCATCCCCATCCCTCTGTCGCTCACTCTCCTCCCTCCTCCCCCACTTGCTCATTTTCACCAGGCTGGGGAGGGCCCCTTTTTCACCACGTGTTCGGTTGAAAACTGGAGGTTTGGGGTTAAGTTAGATGGTCTTCGAGTCCCGTAATCCCATTTATACTCCCCTCTAGATTTTGCTCTGAGACACACCCCTGAAATCCAGGTGACATGACTGTAGTGCAAGGCATGATACGAGCCGCACAACGGAGATCGTGCCTAGCAGACGTCAGACAGGGTGGTGAGAACACCCGTCAGAGGGTGTTAAATCTGATTTCTAAGGAAGGCAGCCTTGTTTCTGCCTCCGTGGGAGGAGGCTTTCCCTTGGCTGGGTCTGTGGGGCAAGGCTGAAGTGTCGGTGAAGTGTCTCATTTAATAACATTGGAGGCCCAAGAGAAGGAGGTTCTGGAACTTCGCTGTGGGTTTCCATGGCGCGTGTGCATAGACTGGTACCTCTGCCCTTTACTGGAAGCCCCTGCCTCCGCACCACGGCATGTCTGGCCAGGAGAAGGAGGAGAAAGAAGAGGACAGGAGAGGAAATGGTCAGGACAACCTGCAAGCCAGCGCGGCGCCAGCTCAGGAGCAGAGGGCCTGGAGGGTGAATATTGCAAACTGTATGGAGCAAGCAAGAGGCAGCTGGAGTGGGAGATGCTCCAGGATGTTATGTGGCTTCTCTGGAAGCAAATACAGGTGCTGCAGACTCTGGCATTGACCTGCATGTTCAACAGTCACAGGTTCGCCTCCCTCTGCAGCCAATGGAGAGTGCCATTTTTGCACGTCCCTGCACACCCAGTCATCCACCCAGCACCAGCGGCTGTATCCCTCCGTACCAGGGGATGGTACGGCCAACCGCAGCTTCAGCTGCACTGCCTTATGAGAGCCACAGCTGCTGAATGCGTAAGTAAAATGGACTGCAAGGGACATGACTATCTCCCTCCTGTTCAATTCTGTTCCATTCGTTTATTTCCGAAGGCTTTTATTATATTGTGCTTTGTTCACCGCACATAGTTTTCTCCCTGGTTTGGTTATGCAATACAAATGTACTCTTTGGTACATAACTCATCTCTGTTACATCCCAGCATCTGGTGCAGAATGTGTCATGCTGGTGAAACTGCCCACCACTTGTTACTGCAGAGGGAGACAGAACTCACAGGAGTGACAAATGCAGTGCAGTAATTTTAGATGCGCAGCCAACCCTGCAAAATGAACAGGCTAATTAGCAGACAGTGTTATGCTCAGAATGTGCACCATGCACCACACAATCCCCCAGAGTCCCCACAATGTCAAGACTAGGCAATGCACAACACACCACAATGCACCACTGGGGCTGACTGTTAAAGTGCTGCTTCACAGCCTCGCTCAGCTGAGCTCTTCTACTAGCGCCTGTAGCCATCTAGTCAGACTTTGCAAACATCCGCTTGGTCTCCACCCTGCCGGCAACTTTTCGATTTTATGCCGGACACAAGAGGCAGCTATAACCATCGGGCTAGTTCTCTCACTAGCTCCCTCCTGGGACTAAACAACACCAGCCCCCTTTTACTTTACTAACACCATTTCCAGCAGCCCTTCGGCACCTGCTGAGCCAGCAGCTGGTTTCTTTCCGTGGTGCCCGCCAGGTGCCCAGTAGCTTCATGAGGCAGGAGAACAAAGGGCAGGCTGGTCTCCCAGGATCACTACCGGCATTTGCACATCACCAGTGCTACCCCGGGGGCCTCTCAGAAACGGAGGAGGCCCCTGATGACCACTTTGCGAAGAGGCCCGTGTGCTTACACATGCAAACACCATGCAGCTTCCCCTCCCTGATAGCAGGAAAGCATTCCCAGTGACACACTGCTGCCTGCACATGCCTAGAAGAGTTGCTCTTCCTGTGGGGGTACTCTGTAGCAAGGTGCTTTGACACCAACATAGGGATGTGCGTGCTGTGTGTCAGCCCCCTGCAGCATGGAAACCCCAGTGCTGCACATCCAAGGACAATCTTCTGTGCATTGCTGAGAGTCAGGGTCTTGTGTAGCAAGAGGCAGTTCACGACCCCACATACCGGCCTCACAGCAGCCTCCTGGCCAGTATCCACCGCATGTCACAGGCGCCCACAAAGCAACTGCCACGCATGTCTCCACGGTTCGTTCACGTTCTGAAGTCCCTGCAGCGGTGGGCACATCCCACGGCGATCCATCCTCCCAAAATGGTCACAGTCCCCGCTGAAACACTCGAGGGCTGTGTGTCCTGTGCACACGCTGCGCATGAGCACAGGACGGAGCTGGGCTGGCTCTGTGCATGGCAGGCACTGAGCAGTGCTTTGTGGGGTTAGGCGATTTTTATAGGAAGTGAAAAAGTTATCGGAGATGGCTGGCATTATGGGATGGAGAACACTGCATGAGCGGCACTAGCGCTCTTTCTCCCAGTCACCCCTGCGTGCGTGATTCGCTTCTGCCCCACCATGGCATTGCCCAAAGCCAGCACACTGGATGATGCCAGCGGTATGCTGGGACACCCCCCCCCCCCGCCCCATGGTGCAGTGGCACAAGAATGAGCAGCACCAAGACAAAGCACCAAGTACACATGCACACAAGCAGGGCACTGACTAAGGCTGCTTTATACACATGGCATTTCCATCAGCTGAGGGGTTGTAGACTCCTCGATCTCTGGTCCACCATTAGGAGTCCTTCGTTCCCATTTCCTGCCCCTGCCTATCAGATGTTTTCTCATATCTCCCATAAAACCACTGCTGCTTCCTCTTTAATCAGCTGCAGCCTTACAAAGCTGCCTATTCACTGCCACTTACCACTCACTTTATGGAGTCGTCACTTCGGCACCACTTCCTTTTGTTCATCCCATCTACCTCCGGTATTTGCATCTTACCTGCATTTCATTTTCAACGCTCGTTTCTTTTCCTCCCTTTCATCGCTGAACTTTGCCGTACCTTTGTGTCCGGATGCTCGTCGCTGGATTGCAGTCCCTCTCTTTTGTACCAGCATTCACAAACGCCTTTTGCGATGTGGCCTCTGAAGTATGCTACATAAAAATAAATGGTATTATATTGTATTCCTTTTCAAATGTGCAGGGCTTTTTTTTTTTTTTTTTTTTTTTTTTTTGTAATTTGCCTTTTTTTCCCCCACAACACCAGAAAGGAAATGCAATGTCTTAGCAAAAGCAAGCTCTTTTCATTACTAGCATACACCCGGAGTGCAGTACAGAACAATTGAATCTCTTAAGTACATACATTTCGATCAATTCAAAAAGCAAGTGACTATAATGCTTCTCATAAACTCACCCAACGTGTAAAAGTAGAGATTGCAGGATCTTTTCACAGAAAGCAGTTGGTACATTTTATCGATGCTGGTATTTGCAGATTAAATTCTAACACTCTGGAAGCTTCAGATGTAGCGTGAATAAATCAAACTAAGCTATCGGATGCACTTGCTTAAGGGAACATAAGAACGGCCAGACTGGGTCAGACCAAAGGCCCATCCAGCCCGGGATCCTGTCTGCCGACAATGGCCAGTGCCAGGTACCCCAGAGGGCATTTCAGAGCATTCGTGAACTCTCCTAAACCAATGATCATCTTCAGGAAGAGTTATTATGAAGTCACGGGGCAAGTTACATGCTTCCACAATCTGTGAGAGCCAAGCAGATGCCACAGGGACATGAAACATGGGAATGATGGATGAATGTTCCCACAACCTTTTTGTCTCTTCCGTCAACCTTTAAAAATGACAATGGGAATTTAATTAGCTCGGAAACCTGCCATTACTGTTCATAAAAACTTAAACAACAACCAATAGTCTAGCAGCACCTTAAAGACTGCAAAACATGTAGATGGGCTCATGAGCTTTCATGGGTACAACCCACTTCTTCAGATGACTGGAGTATTAAAAGTCCAGATCCAAAATAAATAAGGGAAGGTGGGGGGGGGAAGGAAAAGAAACAAAAGAGAAAAAAAAGTAGTGAATTAGATTGTTCAAGTTACAAGAGGCTGATGAGAACAATTTCCGCCTCTATAAGTACCCACTGGTTGGTTGGTTGGTTAAGTCATTAAGATGTGGAAGGTAGTGTGGGAACCAGCCAATATCTCTATTCGTTCCTCTTTGATAGGAATCAAACTTGTAAATGAAGTTGAGTTCCAACCCTTCCCTGTGTTTTGGCTTGTGGAATTGGCCTGAAACAACACGGTGACTTGGAGATCCATCAATGAGTGCCCAGGCAGGTTATTACTGTTCATGGCATTTATGACTTAAAGAAGATGCATATTCTTCGACAAAGTCATCTTCCACTTGGGTGGCCACCCGAGTGAAGTCCACAAGGATCAAGCACTGAATAAATATATTTGAAATGGCATTCATTGGATCTGAGCGTCATCTATTTTGGGTCTCGTTTTCTTGAGGGTGGATGAATGGCCCATGGAATAGGTTGCTGGCAGGTCAGCAGCACAAGGAATGCCCTTCCACAAGCTGATTCTTTCGGTCAGCCTTGTTTTAGAGTCTCGCCTTGTCTTCAGCAGAAGAGCATCCTGTGAACCTCTGGCTGGTTTGTCTGTGGCATCTTTCAATGCCTTAGCCTCCTTCTATGGTGATTTATCATGCAACAACTGCTTGAAGTTGGGAATGTTTCCTTTACCGCATCTCATCTTGCTGAATCGGTGAAAGTGAATGTTAGGAAAGCAGAATTGTAACCTTCACTTAGAGAGTGAGCCAAAAATACTATATTGGGGTAAGTAAATTAGCTATGGGCAGGTCAGTGGTGGATTACTCATGATTCTGACTTTGGGCTTTCATAAAATATTCAAGTGAACTCTGACTAAATTAAACAGAGAGACATGATGATAGATGAAATTCAGCTTAGACCACTGCAAGAAACACATGTTGGACAAAACAATCCAAGTACTTATTTTAATAACATGGTAGCGATTAAATAGCTAAGGCTGGATGACTCTCCTTTGCTGTCATGAGTCATGGTCACCATTGATCAATCGACTGAAAATCTCAAGGTAGGTTTTTTGTTTGCCGTAAAAAATATTAAGCAAGGTTTGGTGGAGGTTAATAAAGGTTTATAAAGGGAGCATTATGGGGTTTGCTCATGTTTCCTTGACGTGATATAAGCACAGACTAAGGACCTCCAGCATGGTTATCTTAGTGATCCGTCTAGAAGGCCTTGGAGCAGCATTCAGCATATCGCCTGGCTCTCGTGCAGAAAGATATGTGCATGTGTGGATGCAGAGAGACATGCATGAGTGTGGGGTTGGGCTGACTGCCAGGGAGCAGGGAAAGTGCTCATCCTGTAGAGAGCCTAAACTCCTCAGTATAGACGATCCCCTCCCATCCCACTGCAAGTACCCTGTGGAACTCAGGCATTGAATGGACTTTCCCAGTTGTGACGGGGTGCCGAGACCCCCGCACCCGACACCCGGAACTCTGCGCCCTCGCCGACGGACAGCGGGGCATATACCGGCGCTGCGCCGGTTGTTCTGGGGCCGCGGCTCAGCTGAGCGGCGCCGCGGCTCAGCTGAGCGGCGCCGCAGCTCAGCTGATTGACGCCGCGGCTCAGCTCGGGGTGCGCCGCGGCCCAGCTGATTGGAGCCGCGGCTCAGCTGGAGGGACGCCGCGGCGCAGCTGAGCGAGCTCCAGCCCCGCCGGTAAGGGAAGGCGGAAGGACGCACCGCGGGGGACGTCAGGGGGGCGGGGCGCGTAAAACCCTCCCGGGTCGGCGGGAGCTTGAAAAAGCCCGTGAGACACCGGAGAGGGGAAGGAGAGACGGGGAGCGGACCAGGACTCCCCGGAGGAGGGGAGCGACCCAGACGCACACGGGACAGCCTCCCCAGGAAAGGGGGTCCGACCCCGTAAGTGCGGACACCCCGAGGCGAGGTGGGGGGAAGAAGGAAGTAGCCCAGGGCAGGGCAGTGAAACAGCCCATGGGCTGGCGCGTTTAGGGGTACACCCCGCCAGCCGGACCGAGACTCGGGTGCAGTCTCAGTCCTTAGGGCCCTGGGCTGGGGCCCATGAGTGAGGGCGGGCCCGGGCCCCCCTTCCTTCCCCCCCCCAACCGAGAGAAAGGTGAAGGTTGTGGGATTCGACGCGAAAGGACAAATTAACTGGGTTGGAAAACGGTTGACCACCCCCGGCCCCAGATCAAGGGGGGGGGGGCGGGGCCCAGTCACACCAGTCCTCAGGAATGTCTAAGATTCCAAATAAATTCCTTACTGGGGCTGTCGCAGGACAGACCAGGACTTGAGGCCAACATGGGCCATAGACAAGTCCTCCAGGAGGCTAGAGAGGTGAGAGAAGAAACCAGCCCATCAGAGGCCAGGAAGGCCAATAAGAAGAAGCTGCAGGACCAGAGTCAGCAGTGTCTCCTCTTAGTCTGTTCCACACTCGGAGAGAGTGGTGCCTCCTGGAGACAGCTTCCTGAGCCAGCCTGCACACCTTGAAGCTCTGACCTATACTGACTGCTGCTCGATTTGGCAGCTCCCTTTTCAGGCCTTGCTAGCCCCTAGTTGGCTGGTTTCTTCTGTCACCATTCTAGCCTCCTGGAGGACTTGTCTATGGCTCGTTTTGGCTTCAGGGTCTGGTCTGCCCTGTTGCAGGGATGAAACTGAGACCTTTTAAAATATGCCAAGGCAGAAAGACTGATTTCCCCACCCAAGAATAGCCCATAGCCCAGAGGCTCAGGCCCTCATCTTGGAGACCAGAGTCCATGTCCTTATTCTGCCTGATTCTCTCCAGCCCAATGACCTGTTAGCAAGTCCCTGTGCTACCTGATTGAGGAGAGGGACCTGGCTGTGAGAGTGCCGTAATCTGGGCTATTGCTACTTGGGGATGGGTCCACCTCAGGCACTCCTGTTGCAGCTGTTCTGCTTTGAATCCATTATTGACTGTTCAGTGAGTGAGACAGAGAACTGCCTCCTAGTCTGTGGGACAGGCTTCCAGCTGGGCTGTGGGAGACGCAGGTTCAAAGCCCTGCTCTGCATCAGGCAGGACTGGGACTCGACTCTGGGCTTGCCACATAACCAGTGAACGCTCTTATCCCTGAGCCATTGGCAATTGCAGCCTGCACCGCAGCACCCTGGCGCCCAGCCCTTTCCGGCAGAACTACGCAGCTTTGACAAATGGGCGCTTTCCAAGGAAAACCCTTTTTGTGCCCCCCATTCACAGACCAGCTCTGCTCTGGGTCTCTCCAGGCTAACGGGTGCTGCACTGCTGGCTTCCCAAAGGGCCCTGGGGACTTTACGCCCCGTGTGTGCCCAGCTGCCATGTTTTAAAGTCCGCCCATGCCCACCAGTGGGGTTTGGTTTTGGCTCAAAGACACAAAGCCAGCAAAGCTCCTTAACCCTGAGGGGGGAGGCAGAGCTGCCGGATAAAAAGCAGGAAGGGTGGGAGCTAGAGAACCTGCAGAGCAAATAAGCTTTGCAGCACAATGACAAGCTGGAGGGCTCTATGGTGGGACTGACCTGGCAGAGATCCTATGCTTCATTAGGGCTGAGGCCCCCTGGCCCCCCGGCCCTCTGGGGCTCAGCAAAGGGGCCGGTTACACGCAGGGGGTCAATGTACCTGCAGGCTTGCACGGAGTTTGAAAGGCCCACCGAGACCGCTGTGTGGTTTGCAGCAGGCAAAGCACAGAGGTTCAAAGGCTCCCCCTTGCCAGCGGCAGATATAGGGCAGGGCAAGTGGGGCGGCTGCCCCGGGCCCTGTGCTTCAATAGGCCCTGCGCACGCGCTACTACCTGTCGGCTGTGGCAATGGCGCATGCACGAAATTGTGCTGCCCCAGGCCCCGCGCTTCAATAGGCCTCATCCGCCCCTGCCCCTTGCTAAGTGGGAGGGCAATCAGTGGTACATCTCACCCTCGCAAGGGGAAACTAAGTCTGAAGAGAACATGGGAGACCTGAGTCTCCCCTTCCCCATGTGCAGCTTAGTTACAGAAATGCTTCCTCTGCTCCATGCCCAGCATAGGTCAGAGCAGCCTCACCCGCCTCTGGCTCACGCTAGCTATTCATGGTGCCCAAGCTACTGCGTTCACTCCTGCTACAGCCCCTGACATGAGCCCAGGCTCCGCTGGGGTGGGAGCAGCCGGCCTGAGAAACGTCTGTGCAAGTTTTACACCTGTGAGGAGTTCTCTGAGGCTGGGGAGCTTCTCAACTGGACAGCAAGACAGAGAGATTCTGTCGCTGGAGTTTTCCGAAGCCGGAAACGAGGAAACACGGAGTCAGATAAAACTTCAGCCAAGACTTGGGCAGTCTGAAAATGTCCCCTCAAGCCAGCTTGGTCTCTGCCCTCCTCTCTCAGCCCCCCTCTTTGTAAGGTACGTCCGTGTCCACACAAAGTATCCAGCCACCACAGTGGCGGTGCTTTAAATCTAAAATTGGGGACTTCATGCAGAAATCCACCCCCCATTTTTAATGTGCTCCAGGGGAATCAGGCCCTCCAGCATTGATGAAACCTTCAGGGGTTGCTGTGATCCATGGGGCAGACGGGGAGGAGGGGTGGGCAGGAGAGGCTTTCGGTGTGTACTGTGAGATGGTGTTGGTTTCTTGGCGACAGGATGGATACGTTTTGTGCTCCATCTTTGTAGCGGGTTCGATATATACCCCAATCTTCACAATTACAGAGTTCGGGGAGACAGGAACGGCCTTTGAGAGGTTTTAATGGCACCCACCAAAGCGGGGCTGCGGACTGCAGGCATGACCCTCACATAAATACTGAATTATAATGTAATGCAACATAATCGCTTTGGGGCTTTTCCAAATCCACCAACAAGAAGGGGAACTTGTCAATAAAGGGTGTTATTTCATACGTACGTACGTATGTACATACGTGTGTGAGAGAGAAAGAGAGACTGATATCACTCAGGCGGTGTGTGTGTGTGTGTGTGTGTGTGAGAGAGAGAGAGAGAGAGAGAGAAAGAGACTGATACCACTCAGGAACTAAAGAGAAGCATGCGAGTTTGGGCTACAAACCCAGGCTATGTCTACACTGGCAGCTTCTTGTGCAAGGGTTCTTGTGCAAGAAGTCTTGCGCAAGAAAACGTCCACACTGCCATGTGCGAGATAGACTCATAGACTTTAAGGTCAGAAGGGACCATTATGATCATCTAGTCTGACCCCCTGCACAATGCAGGCCACAGAATCTCACCCACCCTCTCCTAGAATAATCCTCTCACCTATATCTCAGATATTGAAGCCTTCAAATAGTTTGAAGACCCCAAGATGCAGAGAATCCTCCAGCTGTGATCTGTGCCCCATGCTACAGAGGAAGGCGAAAAACCTCCAGGGCCTCTGCCAATCTACCCTGGAGGAAAATTCCTTCCCGACCCCAAATATGGCGATCAGCTAAACCCTGAGCATGTGGGCAAGACTCACCAGCCAGACACCCAGAAAGTTCTCTATAGTAACTCCTATCATCCCTCCATTGACCTATTTACCACTGATAATGTGCTTTTGCGCAAGAGCATCCATGGCAGTGTGGATGCTCTCTTGCGCAAGAAAGCGCTGATGGCCATTTTAGCCATAGGGCTTTCTTGTGCAAGAAATCCCTGCCGAGCGTCCACAGTGCCCTCTTGCGCAAGAGCCCCTGCACAAGAGGGCTTACACCTGATAAAAAAGAGCGTAGCTCTTGTGCAAAGAAGCCCTCTCTTCCCACGCCGTACTGTAAATTTCCTTGCGCAAGAGCAGGCGGGCAGTGTGGACACTCTGCGGATTCTTGCGCAAGAATGGCCGTACTTGCGCAAGAAGCCGCGAGTGTAGACATAGCCCCAGAGTCTGACACCCCTTCTTTGAGGGGATTTTCAGTGTCAGGGTTGACTTCCCTCTGGCATGGAAGGGGTTACAGCTGGGATCCCGCAGCGGCTCTCATTCAGTCTGGTCTGCAAGAGCGAGCAACTTCCCTTTAGGGGCTAGCCCGGGTGGCAGAAGAGGAGGCTAGAACATGCGTGTGGAAAGGAGGGGCTTTAGACTGGGATTTCCAAACATTCCCAAGAGACTTAGGGACCCACATCCCGCTGGGATTCACTGGTGAGGTGTGCAGGGAATGGTGGCGTGGGTATTGCTAGCTGAAAATGTTTCCCACTGCTGTGCCTTTGTTTGCAAAGAGGACCCCAGCTACAGAGGTACTGCCTCAATCATACAGACAGAGCCAAAGGTCTCCTTCCCTCTGCAAGTGGGGAGCGTCACTGCAAGGTCTGGGGAAGGAGAGCCCTTCTGAGCAAGGGAAAGCAATACAGTCATGAGAGAGACAGAGGAAACACCTCTAAGAACGGGATACAGGTACAACCTGCTTTCTTGAGTGCAAGGCCAGGAACCCAGGCAAAGAGCTGTAACTGCAAGGGAAGTGTGCAGGCTCCAAGCCAGCCATTTGGGAGCAAACAGGGTAGGCCATTGCCAGCCTCTGCCCCTCCCAAGGGGAGAAAGCCCTGAGCCCTGGCTCTGATAAGCTTCGCTCATCTCCCCAGGTGGAGCGAATGAGCAATAGTCAAGAAGGTGATGAGGTCATGTGATCTAATTTAGGCCAGGCCTAGGCTATAAGAAAGGAAACAACAGCTGCTGTGGTGGCTTATGGGGGAAAGAAGTTTGAGAGGGGGTTGGGAGTGGACACTTCTAGCTAGGCCAAGCAGAAACCTGAGGGGCTCTGAGTACAGCAGGGAACAAGACTGGCTCTAGCAAGAGCTGTTTGCTTGTAACCCAGGGCTGTGGGCTCCTGCCTTGAGGTGGGTGTGAGCACGGGGGGGAAGACAGGCCCTCAGGGAGGAAGGAATAGGCCCAGCTGGGTGCTGGGGCAAGGGCTTGGTAGCTGGCGTTCTGTTTGGAAAGGCTCTGTGCAGGTTCTAATCAAAGGGGCACTGCAAGGGGAAGATGTGCAGTGTTTGGACTGTGGGCTCCTTAAGGGGTCTCTTTGTGGGGGAAACTGAGGCAGGGTGCTGCGGAGTCACCCCAGGCTATGAGGAGGTATGTGGGCAGTGGCGGACTCTGGCGCAGCACTAATAACCAAAGGCGATGCTGGGGAAAAGCCTAACGGTTTCCCTCTAGCTAGTGTATGGACTAAAGTGAATGTTAAATGTGCCACATCTCAGTGAGCCTCCCCTCCTTCCTGGCCACCAGAGAAATGCTGGCAGGGGGCCCCAGCTGTGGGGCCACAGTGTGTTCCAAGCTCCTGGAGCCTGAGTAGAGCCCCCGTGTGTGCCCCCTCTCAGGGCCCAGGCCTTCTGCCTGGCACCCCCTTCCCAGTGCTCAAACCTGCCCACTGCCCCCTGTGGCCCCTCCAGGCGCAGCGCTGACTGTGGGCTCCCAGGCCCCACCGCCCCTCTCGTGGAGTGCCCTCCGGCGGGGTAAAGCTTTTGCTTCACAACTCAATGCTCGGGGCAGGTGGCTGTTGTGAAGTGGCCACTAGACCTGTTCCCTTGTCACGCGGCAGTCTAGCTAATCGGGCGAAGCCCGAGGGTGCAGCTACATACTTGGAGGCTTTCCAGCATGCAGTAACACCATGGTACACCTCCATAAAACCAGCCACCATGCAGCAATGGCGAGACAGGCTGAGATGAAAGCCCCTAGATTACGAGCTTTTCACGCCCCTTGTGTGCTGCAGGTTTGGGAATGGCACAGTGTGTTCTTCTCCCAAAACAACAAGTTTAGCTCCCTGCTTTCAGTGTAAATCTGGAAGCCACCCTGACTAAATCCAGAGGCACCACTACGTCTTTGTAATAATAAAGCACAGGTTAAAAAAGGACCTGGTGCATAAACCATCTGGCACATGCACAAGTGTTTCTTGGCAGGGATGTTATGGATACAAAACTGTCATCACATAATGTGTTTTGCAGACATCTGTGCACCGGTTACATTCATTTCTATAAAGATGCTTGTGCTTTCTCCTTTTACATCGTTGTTACATTCCACACTTGCACAATGTAGGAAAGACTGTGGACAACTTTACTCAAGTCAATGCAACATGTTCACACTGGCTGAGCGACAGAGCTGCAGAGTGAGGATGGGTGCGGTTTTGGAGACAGTCATAACATGAAGCATTTGGCATCTTCTGAGTTTCCCCTGCACCTATTACTGAAATTGAAACAAAATTCTCTTTTCCCTCCTTTAGCTAATCCTGTAATTGACTTTCAAATATTATAATAAATGGAATAGGATTAATTACCAAAAAAACCACCAAACATGATCCCTTTTGTCAATACAGCAAAAATACAAATGAACACAGAGCCCAGCTATCATAATGCAAATGTGGCAAAACATGTCAAGTTGCCAGGAACCCAGCCCCCTTCCTGGGGACAAGAAGGGCTATGTCTACACTGGCGCGATCTTGCGCCAGAAGTATGCAAATGAGGCTAAGCGTGGAATATCGCTGAGCCTCATTTGCATATCTAATGAGCCGCCATTTTTGCGGAAGAGGCTCTCGCGCCAGAAGAAGCTGTCTACACTGCCCCTTCTTTCGCAAGAAAAACCCTCTTGCGCAATGCCGTTCTTCCTGAAAAGAATCAGCGTAGCGGCATTGCGCAAGAGGGTTTTTCTTGCGCAAGAAGGGGCAGTGTAGACAGCTCCTTCTGGCGCGAGAGCCTCTTCTGCAAAAATGGTGGCTCATTAGATATGCAAATGAGGCTCGGCGATATTCCACGCTTAGCCTCATTTGCATACTTCTGGCGCAAGATCACGCCAGTGTAGACATAGCCAGGCTGAAGAGATGGAGGAACCAAGAGTCTCTGGCTCCAGATTGCCAGGATCAGGCTCTGGCTTGGGCAGTTACTAGTGTCATTGATTTGTATTCATGTCTGTTTCAGCCACCATGTGGCCCCTGCCCCAAAGAGCCTGCAGTCCAAAGAGACAGAAGAGGTGGGAGAAATGATCAGCTGGAAGGAAAGGAGAGGAGAGATAGAGGTACTGATCTCACAGGTGTGGTTTTGCATAGACTAGTCATGTGCAGTTTGCTGGTGATAATCAGCTGATTAGCAGCAGGATTCTTACTACTGAATTGGATTCCCTCCCCCCTCCCAGACTGCAGCTCCTGGGAAGGCACCTTTCTTCCCACCTGCTATCCCCTAATCGGGCATGTAGCCTGTCGCAGGTGCCCTTGTGGGCCGCTCTCTGACCGACAATCAGGGAGAGCTCTTAGGCACAGTGAAACCATCACCAGCCCTCGAGTTCTATTCACCTGCCTCTTCAGAATGTGTAGGGCGCTCTGAGATGTGTCTCTCCAGCATTGATCTAGCATGAAACATACACGGCCCTAATCTCTCCATTTCCTTTCAACTCTTGTGCCGAGACTAACCATCTGGAACACCTGGACGCAGAGCCTTTAGGGCTCTGTGCTTCATTAAACAAGCCATATTTACAAAAGGCTACCCCAAAGTTACCCTCAGAAGTGTCTGGCTGGAGGTGCTGGAGAGAATGAATATCAACACCTGGAATTAACATCATGACTATATAAAGGTTCTCTGGTACACTAGGGAAAAATATGAAACAAATCATATTTGTCACTGATCACTGGTCACTGATTTTCCCTTGGGAGAATGTCCTAGAATTAATTTCTCGTGGAAAAGGTTGGGGGTTTTTTTGAATTCCTGAGACTGCAATGACATCTTGCCCCACACATAAGAAATCTGATTAACAAAGGTTTTCTGCACCCCACTGCCCTCCATGTTGAATTTTTTTATACAGTGGATATTTTTAATAATTATTTCATTATGAGTTCACTTTTTTTTTTATAATAGACCCCATCTGTCCAGCTCAGATAGGATACCAGATGTTTAATAAATGGAGACACTGTTTTAACAGTTCACTGTATATGAAACTATAAGAATTGGCCACAAGCTACACCAGGCTGAGCCCTGTGAAAAAGAATATTGCTATTACATTTGAGACTGTAAGAAATACCATATATCTCACAACTCTATAGGGTCATTGAACAACGAACGCATTGATTCAATTCTTTTCCATGTAGGGTTGTTTTTTCCAGTTTCATTTTTGGAATCCATCAGATACAAGGTTGATTTTGTTACAAAGCAATAAATTAGTGCGATTGTGCCTTTCCTATTGGGGATGAATGGTCAGCCTGCGAGGTCTAAAGAAGTATTATTATTCTAAATGCTGTCAACTGCATTGTTGATATGATGCAGGGCCACAATCCAGGTTGTTACGATGATATGCAACTTTAATGTATGTCTCAATGAATCAACTCTTCCCCCAAGTGCGGGTTAAGACATTGAATGGGAAACCTGAGTTTTGCCAAATCCTACCCTTGCAATAGCACTGGGACTACATGGTTATTTTCTAGGGCGTCGTCATATTTTTGAACCAATACCTGAAGAATATTGGCAGGGATTTTCGCTCCAGAACTGGGGGAGAGGAAAGATGGCTCTTGGCTCGTCTTGCATAGCAAGTTACCATGGTGCAAGCCAAGCTATGAATCTATATCCCAGGGCTTTGCCATGCAGCAATGTCACATGAAGCCACTCCTGCAGCGGAGTCAACGTCCCCAAGGGCACTCTAAGCTCTAATTCGTGTGCACTGATCCCGCACCCAGCACCACGACTCCCCATGTAGGCAAGCCTGGAGCACCACCGTGCTGTCTCCACTCCTGTGCCTGTGCAGTGAAGCTGTCCTGGGGGAGCCAAAACTGTTCAGTGATGTCCCACTGATTTCAGATCCTCTTCTGGAAGTTTTGGGGTTTTTAAATTTTTAGTATTGTAAAACTTCATTTCAAAAAAGCTGTTTCCAAGAGCTGACTGGATGCGCCCGAGAGGCGTCATTCGTGCTACCCAGCTCTACATCCTGCACTCAGGCACACGGAGGCTGGCAGCATGGAATGCCTTGGCTCGCTAACCTGGCCCGTTTCCCTGCGCCCGGTGAGCGAGCACCGTGCCAGCAGGTACAGCCGTTCTCGATGGGCCGCGGGCTTTGGAAGAGTCACAGATTGGAAATCTGACCTGTCCATCACAAAGGACCAAAAAGGCATCAGCCATTTCGATGGGTCTTCAAGCATCGCTGTGCGCTCACACGCAGCTTTGGGGAAAGGCGGCCCCGGCTTTGGAGGCAGGAGCCCAACTGCAGTCTGGTGGTTCTTAAGAAGATTTCTTTGAAAGTGAGTAAGTGGCACCCAACTTGCTTGCACTTCTCCCTTTTGGTGGTCGTGCCTCTTGGTGGGGATGTAATATGGCCCCACCCGGACCTGTAGCGAATGGGCGAGTGCTGGCAATCCCCATCTAAAGGAGATCAGAAAACCTTTGAAGACTAGGGGAAATGTCAGGACCTTCCAATTCCATTGGCCCACCTCCATAGCCCTGAAGGGAGACCCCTCCCCAATTCCAGTGCTACAGAGAAACAGGCTGAGGTGCAGGAGAAGTCGGGGGCACGCATCTGTTCATGCAACCCCTACCCCAACAACAGCTCCACTTCAGACTAACCCGTGGTCTCAGGAATTCTTGCCCGGTGTAGGAATTGTCTGGCAGGCGGGACATGGGAGCGCACTGATCTGAAAGGTTATTGTAAACATGCAGAGAGTTTGGGGTCCATTTTCAGTGCACCCCTGCAGTATGAGATGCTTCACTAGATCAGCTGCCATCCCTGACGGATTTGCCCTATGCTTGCCATTGGTAGGCATTAGAAAGTGACCTGACCCTTTACCCCTTTTCTACGGTGATATTCATGTTCGAACGCTGGGTTGTTCAGTGCCACGGCCAAAGAGCAACGTCAGGCATTGCCGCTTGACTACAACTGACTTAATAAAACGCAGATTTTGGAAACAATTATTTTCTACCAGACAAGGCCTTTCCTTCTAGGACTAGAGAGACCCTCGTATGATTTGGTTGTTACTTTTCAGTAGCCTCTCTTTTTACAATAGACTCTTCCAGAGGGTGGAGCCAGATTTACACTGAGTCATCTCACACTTTACTTTGATTCTCCTCTGTGCCACCTGCCGGGGAGCCTCTGCCAGCTACATTTGACCATTCATTGGGAAAGTTACATTGGACTAAGGACATTAAAAAAGGTTAAAAGCCTCTTGCTATTCTTATTGACCTCGGGTTTCTTTTATTCCTTTTAATGATTAATACTGTTTTTTCTCTCGTGGTCAGTACATCTACTAGTTGGCAGCTTAGACTAACGTAACGTTTGGTTGCTGAATTACTGAAAACCAGAGTAAACAGCAATATCACACAGTGTCCATGTCAGGATACAACAGGACTCTATCCCCTGCTTTTGACTCAACCACATCTTGATATATAGCAACTCTCCAAGGCCCACTTGGGGAATTTGTGTCTTTTTGTACACTAGGGCATGTGACAGCACCAGGATTCTAACAAATCTCTTGTAACAAGGAGAATTTTGGCCCTGCTTTATTTGCATGTATGCACACTCAACTAAAGTCTGGTCAATAGCTTAGTGAAATTAATGGGAATCGTCCTTTGACTTCCGTGAGCTTTGACTCAAGGTGTGTTTAAGTGAAGAAAGAGAACTATGTTCTTTTCTTGTCCCATAATCTCTCCCTCAATTTGACTTTACAGACAGTCCATTCAACCATTTTTAAAAAATTGTGCCAGTGTCTTCTCACAAACTTTTAAAGCACTATTGTGTTTCCAAAGCATTCTTTGAGGTCGGAGAAGCTAAAATAATATGTTTTCTGTTAGCCTGAAAGAGAGATCACTTTCTAAAAATAGTTCCTTTGGGCTTCTAATGCAGACATGATCCTTCAGACTCTGTTATTCAGCTAGATGTTTATCTTGAAAATACAAGAGCGGGGAGTATTGCAATGATAACCCATCTGGCGTGTGGATGCTGCGGGAGCTCCTATTCCAGTTTCAGAAATTCTCATGTTTATGTAAGGCTCCCTTCAGACATCTGTCCATATCTTGATGTTAGGAATTCTGGCTAATGTATGTATCAGCTTCTATTGGCTCATACTAACAAGCCTTCCCCTTTCTCTGGAAGGACAGAGTACCTGCCTGGGAGTGCTTGAGCAGAAAAGGTTCTGCTCCTTAGAATCATAGAATCAGAGAACCATAGAGCTGGAAGAGACCTCAGAAGGTCATCAAGTCCAGCCCCCTGCTCTAGGCAGGACCAATCCCAACTAAATCAACCCAGCCAGGGCTTGGTCAAGCCGAGACTTAAACACCTCCACTACTTCCCTAGGTAACCCATTCCAGTGCTTCACCACCCTCCTAGTGAAATAGTTTTTCCTAATATCCAACCTGGACCTCTCCCACCACAACTTGAGACCATTGCTCCTTGTTCTGCCATCTGTCACTACTGAGAACAGCCTCTCTCCATCCTCTTTGGAACTCCCCATCAGGAAGTTGAAGGCTGCTATCAAATCCCCCCTCACTCTCCACTTCTGCAGACTAAACAGACCCAACTCCCTCAGCCTCTCCTCATAAGTCATGTGCTCCAGCCCCCTAATCATTTTGGTTGCCCTGCGCTGGACCCTCTCCAATGCATCCACATCCTTTTTGTAGTGTGGGTCCCAGAACTGGACACAATACTCCAGATGTGGCCTCACCAAAGCCGAATAAAGGGGAATAATGACATCTCTGGATCTGCTGGCAATGCTCCTCTTAATGCAACCTAATATGCCATTAGCCTTCTTGGCTACAAGGGCACACTGTTGACTCATATCCAGCTTCTCATCCACTGTAACCCCCAGGTCCTTTTCTGCAGAACTACTACTTAACTGGTTGGTCCCCAGCTTGTAACTATGCTTGGGATTCTTCCATCCCATTTGCAGGACTCTGCACTTGTCCTTGTTGAACCTCATCAGATTTCTTTTGGCCCAATCCTCCAATTTGTCTAAGTCACTCTGGACCCTATCTCTGCCCTCAAGCGTATCTACCTCTCCCCCTAGCTTAGTGTCATCCGCAAACTTGCTGAGGGTGCAATCCATCCCCTCATTAATAAAGATATTGAACAAAACCGGTCCTAGAACCGAACCTTGGGGCACTCCGCTAGAAACCGACCGCCAACCTGAAATCGAGCCATTGATCACTACCGCTGGGCCTTCTAGCCATCTTTCTATCCATCTTACTGTCCATTTATCCAATCCGCATTCCCTTAACTTGCTGGCAAGAATATTGTGGGAGACCGTATCAAAAGCCTTGCTAAAGTCAAGGTATATCACATCCACTGACTTTCCCACGTCCACAGAGCCAGTTACTTCATCATAGAAGCTAATCAGATTGGTCAGGCACGACTTGCCCTTTGTGAATCCATGCTGACTATTCCTAATCACTTTCCTCTCTTCCAAGTGCCTCAAAATGGATTCCTTAAGGATCCCTTCCATGATTTTTCCAGGAACCGAGGTAAGACTGACCGGCCTATAGTTCCCTGGATCGTCCTTCTTCCCTTTTTTGAAGATGGGCACTACATTTGCCTTTTTCCAATCATCTGGGATTTCTCCCAATCTCCACGACTTTTCAAAGATAATGGCCAAAGGCTCCTCAATGACATTTGCCAACTCCCTCAGTACCCTCGGATGCATTAAGTCCGGACCCATGGATTTGTGTACGTTTAGCTTTTCTAAATAGTTCCTAACCTGTTCTTTACCCACCACGGGCTGTCCATCTTCATCCCATCTTGAGTCACTTAGTGCAGAAGTCCAGGAGCCGACCTTTTCCGTGAATACAGAGGCAAAGAAAGCATTGAGTACTTCAGCTTTCCCTACATCATCTGTCATTAGGTTACCTCCTTCATCCAGTAGGGGCCGCACACCCTCTCTGATCACCACCTTCTTGTTAACATGCCTGTAGAAACCTTTCTTGTTATCCTTCACATCCTTAGCCAGTCGCAATTCCATTTGCGCTTTCGCCTTCCTGATAACCCCCCGGCATTCTCGAGCTATACCTTTAAACCCCTCCCTGGTCATTTGTCCAAGTTTCCACTTTTTGTAAGCTTCCTTTTTGTGCTTAAGTTCACCAAGGATTTCCCCGTAAGCCAATCCGGTCTCCTACCATGTTTGCCTCTCTTGCTTGGTCGGGATGGTTTCTTTCTGTGCCTTCAATAAGGCTTCTTTAAAATACTGCCAGCTGTCCTGGACTCCTTTCCCCTTCATGTTAGCATCCCAGGATTCTGCCCATCAGATCTCTGAGGAGTCAAAATCTGCTTTTTCAAGTCCAAGGTGTGTATTTTACTACTCTCTTTTCTTCCTTTGGTCAGGATCCTGAAATCTACCATCTCATGATCACTGCTTCCCAGGTTGTCACCTACCTCCACTTCCCCTATTAGTTCCTCCCTGTTTGTGAGCAGAAGGTCAAGCTGCGCCACGGCCCCTGGTCGGATCCTTCAGCACTTGCGTCAAGAAGTTATCCCCAACATTCTCCAAAAACTTCCTGGATTGCCTGTGTACTGCCGTATTGGTTTCCCAACAGATGTCAGGGTGATTAAAGTCCCCCACGAGAACCAGGGCCTGTGATCTGGAAGCTTCTCTCAGTTGTCCGAAGAAAGCCTCATCTACCTCATCCACCTGATTCGGTGGCCTGTAGCAGACACCAACCACAACATCACTGCTGTTGTTTGCTCCTTTAAACTTAACCCATAGACTCTCAACAGGTTTTTCTCCCTCTTTACACTGGAGTTCAGAGCAATCATAGTGCTCTCTTACATATAGTGCAACTCCTCCTCCTTTTCTCCCCTGCCTGTTCTTCCTGAACAGTCTATACCCTTCCATGACAGCGCTCCAGTCATGCGAGTCATCCCACCAAGTCTCTGTTATCCCAATTAAATCATATTTCTTGGACTGGGCCAGGGCCTCCAGTTCTTCCTGTTTGCTGCCCAGGCTTCTCGCATTAGTGTACAAACACCTCAGGTAACCAGTTGATCGCCCTATCTTCTCCATTCGAAACAGGGGTCCTCCTTTCTTGCTCGTTCCTCTCTGCATTTCTTCCCGGTATCCGACTTTCCCACTCCCCTCAGGGTTTTGGTCACCGTCCCCCAACAAACCTAGTTTAAAGCCCTCCTCACTAGGTTTGCAAGCCTGCCCGCAAAGATGCTCCTTCCTCTCTTGGTTAGGTGGATCCCATCTCTTCCTAACAATCGTTGTGCCCGGAACAGAGTCCTATGGTCGAAGAAACCAAAGCCCTCTCTGCGACACCACCTGCGCAACCACGCATTTACGTCCTCAATTCGATGATCCCTGCCCTGTCCTTTCCCTTCAACAGGGAGGATGGACGAGAACACCACTTGCGCTCCGAGTTCTTGGATCCTTCTTCCCAGCGCTACATAATCTGCAGTAACCGCTCAAGGTCATTCTTGGCCGTATCGTTAGTTTCCACGTGGAGAAGCAGGAAGGGGTAGCGATCCAAAGGTTTGATCAGTTTGGTAAGCCTCTCAGTCACATCCTGAATGCGAGCTCCGGTAAGCAGCATACCTCTCGAGAGTCCAGGTCCGGACGGCAGAGGGATGGCTCAGTCCCTCTTAGGAGGGAGTCCCCGACCACCACCACCCGCCATTTTCTTTTGGGGGTGGTGGCCGAACCCCATCCCTAGGACTACACATCCCTTGCCTTCCAGTAGATGGTGTTCACGTCCGGTTTCTTCCTTGTGAGATCCCTTCTAAAGCATTCAGCACCGCAGAGCCTGTGGAGAGAGCCTGAAAGCTATTACTTACCTCTATAGCATTGGGGGATTCCCATGCTGGCCTTTTTCCCCTTCTAGAAGTTACATGCTGCCAGTTCTCTTCCTGGTCACGTACTGCCCTCTCCGGCTCTTCCGCCTGCCGTGCTTGAAGGATTAAACTCTGCCTTCTATCAAGGAAGTCTTCATCCTCTCTGATCGAGCGTAGGGTCGACACTTGGGCCTCCAGCCCTCTAATTTTTTCTTCCAAAATGGTGACCAGTTTGCACTTAGTGCAGATGAAATCTGTTCTTTCTTCCGGGAGGAAGACAAACATGGCACACTCTGTGCAGGTAACAACAGCAGAACCATCACCATCCATCCCTGCTGTCCTGTTTGCAAGCTCCTTGTTCTAATCGGTCATGTCTTTTCAGGTCTCCCTGGGACCATGCCCTCAAATCTTGGGCCTTTTGCCGTTACCTGACTCAGGTGGCCTCTGGTGAGTCTTCCAGTCTTAAACCAGGATCTGGGTGCACCACCCTTTGTATGTCACCCACTGATTATTCTGTGTCTGGCTGAGATGCAGACCTGTTTAGCGCCCTAAAAATTCACTGGTATCTGCAGCTGTCGCTGTGCATTCGCATAGCCACGACTCATTTTTGTGGATATAGATGTGGCAACAAATTTTGTATTTAGAACCCTGCAAATTTGCGGACTCCGTCTTTTATCCATGGATCTCTGCGGCTCCTTTTCGTGGATACAGATGCGGATACAAATTTAGTGTCCGTGCAGGGTGCGAGACATGTTTCCTCCCTTTGGGAACCTGGGGCCAAAGACCTCTCAACAAAACTATTCTCAGGGAGAGGCTGAAGCAGAGCATGGGAGACAAATGGGTTTTATAACAGCCCATGGGCATATTTAGCCTCTATGCTTGACTAGCTTTGCTCTGAAGTACAGGAACAGAATCAGCTCATATCCTCTTAAGTGTCTGAAGAGATCTCACCTGCTTTGCTCTCAGGCCTGGAGCGGAGACTTATCTTCACATAGTCATGTCTCTGAGGGGTGTGAAAAACCCTCTTCTGTCAACCTAGCTGCTACTTCTTAGGGAGGTGGATTAATGGCAGCAATGGAGAATCCCTCCCATCTCCATACTGAGTGTCTACGGTTGTTTAAGTGCAGACTTAACCTTAGCAAGGGTCTTTCTCTTTCCTTAGCTGGGTAGGTTGGATCTGTGCTGCAGACAGGCCCTCTGGAGAGAAGTGTGCACCCCAGTTATAGGCCAGACACATCACGCTATTGTTACACCAATGTACTATCCTAACAAGTACCAGAAAACACCCCCATGTTTGTCACACAATCATTGCCTAGACTAATTCATCTCTGGCAGATCCAGCAGAGGACCATATTCTGTGCTCAACTGACTGGTGTAACTTAGACCCAGGTATGACTGGGGTTTCTTTATCATCACCTAAGGTGGTTTCTCCTGGAGGCTGCTTACACACACAGTGAAGTCCTCTAGAACCTGTGATGGGCCCCGGGGTGTGAAGCCTGACAATGGCTGACATAAAATGGCGCTGTAGCCTGCTTCTTAGTAAAAACTTTCATCTGCAGGTTGTTTTTATTGGGCTGAGGAGGAAGGGAATTTTTAAGGCATCTGCTCAACCAATAGATAAAACACAGAGCTTAAGATGTCAATCCAGCTGAGCTTGTGAAGTATAAAAACAAAAATATGCCTTCAATTTATCCTGGAAATGCTGCGTGCTTGTCTCCCCACACCCAGTTTGTGAGCTGAAATCAGAATCCTGCCAAGCCTCCAAAGCAGAAGCGAGGAAGGCACAGACGGACAGGAAAGACACTCTTCTCTAACACCAAAGAAAGGGAGGGACTGTAGAAGCAAAAGGAAAGTTCCGAGACCGCTTTGGGCTGCCACCAGGGGTGCTGGAATCTGAGGGTCAGTCCTAAATGGATGAGCTGCTGCCACTTGAGGGAAGGGGACACCTCCGCTGGCAAGCAGTGGTAGGCTCTTTACCTCTGTTGTGGACCAGCTGCCAGTGGGAAGAAAGATGCACTGTGCCCAAGTGTGATCTCCTCTGCAACACTAGCCATGGAAACACACTTGCGCCCAATCATCTGTGCAGTTAAAGAAAAATTGTCTGATTTCTAATTTGAATCTGTCTGGATGCAGCTTCCAGCTATTGGTGCTTGTTCAACGAAGAGGGCTTTGGTGCTGGGTATTTTCTCCCCAGAAAGAGATTTGTACATTGCAGCCAAGTCAACCTTCCACCCTCCTGTTTATAAACGACATCAACTGAATTCTGCAAGTCCCTCCCTGAAAGGCATTTGCCCCAGCCCTAAAATGAGTTTTCTGGCTCTTGTCTGTCAACATCGTTTTTATAATTTTCTAGCATTGGTCTCTCCAAGGCAGCATCCAGAGGTAAAATCACTTCTCTTTCTGCCACCTTGCTCTTCTCTTACTATGGCCGAGGATTGCACTTGTCCTTTCTTGCCACAGAATCTCTGGTGGCTCAGCAGTATGAAACGTCACCTCCCGGCCATCTGTTTCTCTGGCTCATCAGTAACTGCCTATCTATGTGGGCCTGAACATTAGGAGGCCACTGGCATTGTAGCTGGGAGTCGATGTGGCTAATCACCGGGTGCCTATCATCACCCTAATCGGTTTGTCTTAGGCTTCATGCTTTTCCAACAACCCATAGTCATTGGCAGGGCTTGACAATTACGGCAATCTGCTCACCCGTGGCGAGTAGATTTTAGCCCAGCACGGCGCCGCATGCCAAACCGCGCGACTGGGGCTCGCTGCCACTTGTCAAGCCCTGGTCATTGGGCTCTACTGCAGTCTAGTCAATACCTCTGTTGTAGTAATTGTCAGTTAGACACCTCCTTGTCCTGCAAATGGTGGATGGATTAGTGCAGCAGACTTCCAACGCTTTCAAGTGGTCCCAGTTATTTTGCATCGTAAAAAATGTTACCCGCGATCGACCTGATCCCAAAGAACATTGATGGGCTTTGGAAGAGGCTTCTCCTTTGGTTACACGTTGGGAATGTGTGAGGAATAAATCACTGTGCGATCTATTGGTGGTGGCGTGAAATCAATTCTGGCTCTGTAATTTATGATTTTTTAACCTGTATGTGGAGTGTAATTTCCCTTGACATTCGCCATCATGGAACCTTTCGCTTTGCCTTAAGAACTCATTTCATCTCTCTGCTCACGTCAACTGGAAGTACTCAATGAGGGTGAAGGCTATTGTGTTCATCTAGATTGGTTTACACCTGCTGGGGGCCTGGCCTGCCAGTGACACAATATTTATCTCACAAAGGGGTTTAAAGGCTTAATTAATGTTGTTAAGTCACATTGAAGCCAAATGGAAGTTACCAAAGAAGGGCTCAGTCCTGAAAGATGCTAAGCTCTCTCAACACTCATTAAAATCAGGGAGCACTGAAGGGCACTCACCACTCTGTAAAACTCAGCCGAGTTGGGTGAATATTTTTTTCAATTTGCTGGGAGTTTTCAAGCTGAGCCAAAACCAACTATTTTTTCTCAAATTTTCAACCAATCAAAAAGATTTTTAAAATATTAACAATCTCCAGTTTTGGAGACAGACTGTCATAATATGGAATATTAGAATCCATATTAGATTAGAATCTAGAGCAAAATTGTTCTCTGAACCCGCTAGGCAAAGAGATGGTTATGGTCAAATCCAGAATTTGTAACATGCATGTTGCATCTGACAAACTCGTTCACATAAGGAAGCAGGGAATAGTGGAATATGCAAACAAGTCTTTTAATATATGGCTTCTCATATTAGTTAAGGAAAACAATATTTTTAGCCAACCCAAACTGTGCAGCTGTAATTAGGGTCTGAGCTAAACATTCAGTTGGAGAAGCATAGAACGTAATCGGAATTCCTCTCGCTCTCTTTCGGAGTATCACACTAGATCCCAGTGTTAGATCTGTAATGTAGCCTGGTATTAAAGAACAAGTCATTTGAACTATTTCAGTTGGTCTTTGTGTGGAGAATGCAACTGGTACAGGACACCAGACAAAGCAGAACATTTTTTTTTGAAACCCTTTGCAATATTGTGCATCACAACAGTATTTATCTGAAAATCCTGCCTCATGGCAAATCCTGTAAGAAACCCTGCCAGGCTGAGAGAGTTAGTTATATCCAGACCTTTCACTCAAAGATTACATACCGTGTCTATGAGAGATGAGTGAACCTCAAAAGATACTGCAAGTCTAAAAGATTTGGCTAAGCTCTGAGAAAATCTGAACTTATCTCAATCTTTTCTGGTATTCCTTTTTTAATTTTCTACTCTTTTTCATCTCAAAAAGTAGTGCCTCAGGTTATCAAGTTATCCATTTACCCACGATCCTTCTTTTCAGCAACAAGCACATATGGACTAAAAACAAGATTTAAAAAAAAATAGGTGTCTAAATAAATAACCTGAGTTTCCGAGGTGCTAAGTACCACTTCAGTGTGAACTTCTTTAGCACTTCGCACTTTAGAAAACTGGGTCTCCACAGGGACACTAATCCAAATGTAACTGTTAAAGTGGATCCCTACGCTGGGAATTAAAGTGGCCTTAATTTGGTATTGTTCAACTCATTTTGGAAGCGAGCTGAGCTAAAATTTATTCAGGCCACTTTAATTCTGAATGAGAGCATCAACATGGGAGTGGGGAGTTAATGCAATTTAATTTACCCGCTTTACATTCACAGCTTTTGCTGATGTTCCTGTGTAGACAAGCCCCTATTTAGGCACTTAAATTTGGATTTAAGACTCTAAAGCTAGGCTCTGGCTTTTGAAAAATCTTGGCATAACACATTGTCTTTCTTCCCATGCCACTTCATGTCCTACCATTAGATCTTTTTTCCCCTAACTTTCTACAATTAATCATGATGATGCCCAGTTGCTATGACTCCTTCCACTGTTTGGGCACTGGGGCTGCCACATCGCAGTACTGCAACATCACAGGGCAAACTCAAGACACTGAACTAGACCAGTGATTGTTCTGGTCATTGATTTTGAAGGCTCTTAACTGGAGAGGGGAGAGAGAAGACTCAGGTAAGCAGGTACATGGGCCACAGACAGAGAGTGGGGTAGGATGGCCAGCCAGTGAGACAGGAGGGGATTGGAGGGGAAAAGAATCGCTGCATCAGTGCACCAGACAACAGCTCCCTCCTAGGCCATACCATGGGACATATCACAAAGGCAAAGGGCACAGCTCTACCAGGGAAGAACACAAGTATATTTGCTGGGATGCCCCCTTTTGTTCCAGGGATTGCCAGAGATCTGCGTGGATCACGAGGGACTCCTGGGGTCTGGGAGAAGAACATGAAGCTTCTGCCACCGAGGAAGATGTGAGCAACAAACACCCGTCTCGCTTCCAATGGAATATTCAATTGAAAATGCAATGAGATCGAGTTCCAAAATGTTTCAGTCCCCTATAGGGAAAACTAGAGCAACTCATTTTTTTTTTTTCTTTCTGCTGGGCTGAAGGTTTCTAGAGGAAAAATTGATCCTCCAGGAAAAATTATGAATTTTCATGGAACTCTTTCAAAGTTTCTGCTGTAAAACACAATTGGGTTGGGTGGCGGAAAGTTAGTGCGGCGTTCGCCAGGGTACTAGGTGCGCCAGACAGAGCAACTTTGTGCATCCGGTATGGAGTGACTGCCACAGGGTGCTATGGTTGTGCTGGGTTACAACGGCAGCTCTGGAATCAGTCCCCCAAAATTGCTCCCAAAGGTTGTGGAATCCAGGCTCACTGACTTAGTGGATCAATCCCTCCACTGCTGTTAATCAGCAATGCTCCATTGAGCTCCGGGGAGTTAAACTGATTTATACCAGTTAAGAATCTGGCCCAGTGATCTCTGAGTCGCAGCCAGTTTTTGATGTTCTGAGTTGATGTCTCTGGGTTCTAGTAGTGCAAGAGCTAAGAAAGGAAGCAACCTGACCAGAGCAACCAAACCTTTAGAGTCAGAGTCCATTGGAGCATTTTATCCAAACCTTTGGCTCCTGCCTAACACCATACAAATTCTCAGAGGGACCGCCGTGTTAGTCTGTAACTTTAAAAACAAGTGGTCCTGTAGCGCCTTAGGGACTAATTTAAAAAATACATATCTAGTATCATGAGATTTCGTGGGCACAACCCACTTCCTCAGATGAGCTGGAGTGGAAAAAACAGAAACTAAAATATTTATAACAGCAAAAAACCACAAAACCCTGTCTATTGTAGGACGGGTGCTAATGAGTCTAAGTGGGTGGGCAGTGTCCCATGCTTAGCTTTTGATGTAAAAACACAGCTGTTAAAGGCAGGGGAAACTGGCTTTATAACTGCCGTTAACAAGTGCATTTTTACATCAAAAGCTAAGAATGGGACTCTTACCGCCTACAATAGGCAGGTTTTTCTTTTTGCTGTTATAAATATTTTGGTTTCTGTTCTTTCCACTCCAGCTCATCTGAAGAAGTGGGTTGTGCCCATGAAAGTTCATGATCCTAGATATATATATTGTGTTAGTCTCTAAGGTACCACCGGACTACTTGTTTTTAAAGCATACAGACTGTTTGAGGAACTGGGATATCTAATTAGATGATCTCCCTACATTTTAAATATATGGTCAGTCTAGTTCCTTCATAACACTAGAGAGGCTTCAAAGCCTGAAGAGACCATGGCAATGAAGAACGGAAGACAAGGATTCGCATCTCCCTTGTACCAAGCACAGAAGGAAAAGACGGATGTTTAATACAACACGTACAGTGTAATGGATTCTGGGCTGTAAGAGCCCGAAAGGAGATCCGTTTTAAAGGACATTTTTTGGCTTTTGTTAAGAATGTATGTGAATAGAAGAGAGTTTAGTGAATGCCAAGAAAGAAGAAAGTCTTTCCAAGATGTTTTAGCATAAAGGAAGGCTGTTGTGGGGAGAATGTAAAATATTGAGACAAAGGAATATGGCCACAGCTACCCAACAAACCACAGAGGATTACGGGCTCAGCTTCACTTCCGCTTGCATCCCACCTGAGCCCTGTAAGAGTTTCCCCCCATCCTAGACTTCTTTTGGTTTGCTGCCTGATGGGTTTTAAGCTCCATCAGCGTTGGACAGGCACCTCCTACATGGCATTGCTGTAACCGGACTGGCAGGTGGAAACCATAGGACCATCCTGATCCTTGTGGGAAGAGAGATGCCCAGAGCAAGCCAGCCAGGTATCGTTTCAGCTGGGTGCGTCTACACAGCAGGGCTTAACTCGAAATAAGCTACACAAACGGAGCGACATCAGTTGTGTAGTGTGGCAAGGTCAGTCCCACTCCTGGGTCCCAGACCCTGTTCTGCCCACTAGCCCAGAGTTTAGGGGCCGTGGTACAAATCTCACTGGCCTTTTTCGGCGTATGGCCTTCTGTCCCTCAGCGAAACATGGAGTGTTGGGACCGATGCCCCGGGCCAGTCAGGCTGAGTAAACAGTCCTCCTCTGGCCACTTGGGGGGAAGGGAGCCTCCAAACGCTCGCTGTCGGAGCCCCTCACCTCCCCCTGCAGCCTGTAGCAGTGCTGGTGTTGTTCTGTCAGCTCCCCGAGTCTCCTTCTCGGTTGTTTGTTCCTCTCCGCCTCCGCTCTCCAAACTCCTTCACCGCTCGCCCCCATCCTCTCCCACAGGGAAGGTGTTTAAAGTGGTCCCTTGGCAGCCTGAATCAGCTCACCTGGCCCTTCCTGATTGATAGCAGCCCTGCCTCAGCTGCCCCCTGATTAGCCAGGGCCATTGCTGTTTATTTGTAAGAGCTGCCTCTCTCCCCTTCTATCCGGCCCTCTAATCTGCCCTGTCACAGCAGCTTATTTGAAATTGGGAGCGTCTGCACAGCACTTATTCTGAAATAGAGCGCTCTTCCTCCGGCTTCCCTTACTCCTCCTACAATGAGGGTTACAGGAGTCAGAGTAAGACGTCCTCCAGCTTGGCAGTATTTCAAAATAACTGCCTGCTGTGTATACGCAGACTAAGTTATTTTGAAATAATGTTGCTGTGTAGACGTACCCAGACTGGGATGTAAGTCAGTGTGTTAAATTCACACCTGACTTTACATGTATTGGTTCCTGCCGCAGCACAGGAAAGAAGCAAGCGTAAGATACACGGAAACTTTCCCACCAGTTTTGATCTTCTTCCTCCATTGTATATTGATTCTATTTGCCTTATTAACAGGGTAGATCTTACCAAAGCAAGTGACCCTACATTCAATAATTACTTTGTTCTTCCCTTTCCCAAAGAACACATTTGGCTCCCAGGGGACTTGAAAGGGAAGTGCTGAGTCAGAGATGTTACGCAAATACAAAAGAAAGAAAAAAATAATCTTTTTCAGAATGATCCTGTTCATTTGCATTTCCAAGTATTGTAACCTGCACAGGGCTGTTTCAGTATTCCGTTTATTTGTGTTTCTGAAAGGTTGAAAAGAATTCTTTTGTCCATTTGTCCAGAAAGCATTCTTTGCTTATGGAAAAGCTGTGCTAAAAACCCTTGCCAAAATCCACAAACCCCACATTAATTGTCTAGTGTTTTAAAGAGACATAGCATCTAATAACACCCTGAGTGCTCAATAGCTAATCACTTAACCAGTGGGAAGTCTAGAGGATCTATTAATGCAAAAAAGAAGCCTTCATTAATTTGATGAAAACAAAGCATTTCAACTGACAGCTGAGGTGTCTCAAAGTGGACTGGTGTCGGCTTCACTGCAGCGTGATATTCTGAAAGTTCTTTGTACAAATAGACACAGGGCTACTTTGCCTACAGTCTGGAGTGGGACATTCACCTCTGTTTGCAATCAATAGACATGGACCTGAGCCTAGCCTTTAGAAGTCCTTGTTAAAATACCCTCGGACTACAGCACCACCCAGAATACAAAGATTGTGTGAGGACAAACGTACAATATGCCTGAACCTTCATTGTGGGAAGAGGTTTACCTAGTCCAGACCAAAGAAGCTGAGAGTAGCAAGAGCCATGGTATAGAAGATCTGGATACCAAGGAGTCTCTTTTTCTCCCTCCCTTCTTTGGTACCAAATGTTATATACAAAGAGCATGAGAATCTGCTCCAGTGCTGCCAGACGACAAGCTACAGTGTATCTCGTGGCATTTTGGGGGTGGAAAGTCACCCCAATGCCAGAAGCCAGTGCTTAGGACTTGAGCACATTCGGCCCAAGTGGGTTGTAGTATTCTGTGTTCTGTTAGCACTGGGGGCCTGAGTCTGCAATGTGCAGTGGCCCAGACCCTCAAAGGAACTTAGGCCCCTACCTCTCTCATATTCCTGAGGGAGTCCAAGACTCAGCAACTGCCAGGGAACTGGGCCTGAGCTAATACATGCAAATATTTTGCTTTCCTTCTCACTCTGAAAATGGGCTCCTCGTTCCATGCACTCGTTCACGCTCGCCAGCGAGCAGGAAAAACAACAAAGAAACCTGCGACTATTGGAACTGACTCGGTCCATACTGGACTCTTTCCCAAAGCCTCCCTCGAGCAGCCGCAATTGCATGCTCACTGCAGAGTAAAGTGACTGCAGTGTCTAAGCAAATGCCAGCCCTCTAGAACACACCTAATTTATTTATGAGATTGCAACAGTCCTGCCAAGTGCCAAGTACCATTTCTAGCTCGCAGGGAAAGTGGCCGAGGCCTGTTGTTGAGAGGGGTTAGCCAGCTCCTAAATAATGCAGACGCCCGTGTGAGTTTATGAAATGCCTCTTGGTCCATTTCCATTTTTGCAGACAATACTGGGAGTTGTTACACCTGTAAAACTTTCTCCCCAAAACCTTGAACATCTCACTGCTGTCATGCCCCTCCCAAAAGCCCTCTCCATCTAGACCAGGGATATCCGATCAGCACGCACCACGTATGCCATGCTAAGCCTCGGCTATTGTTAAGGGAGCCGTGGTAACTACAGACAACGACTGAGGATAAAACTAGAACACGGGGCAAGCGGCATGCTGGCAATCATTTTACTTGAATAGTCTTCTTGGATCTCGCTCATTAAGATCTGCTTTGCACGCTAAGGGGATAATAACAAGGAAGGAAATTATGCCCACGCAATGATGCTTTGGCTAGAAAGTGCCTCTAGGAACAACCCTTTCCTATTTACATCTTCAGAGCATCAGGCTAGCTGCTTGAGGAGTCGGCTGCAGTCAGTGACTGCGCTGAGAGAGCAGCTAGTTGCACTGTCGGATCCACCAGCCAGTGGACCTTGCCAGAAGGAGGACATTGGACTAAATGAAATGGTAGCATCCCGCTGGACCAGCAGTAGCATCCACTATGGCAAATGTGCTCTTGGTTGGAGCAGAAGGACGTTATCACCCCCTGTGTGTTCCAGACTTGCTCCCTTCTCGGGGCTCGCCTTCTCCGAGAAAATCCAACTAGCAACAGAAAATACACAGCTCTGCAAAAGTGGGGTAGTTCCAAAAGGCTTTTCGGCAAAATCTCCTCCATGGGAGGTGGCCTGCGGAGGTAGCCAGAAGGCAAAAAACTATTTGGATTTGGGTGGAGGTTTCCTCTGCCATGTCCTCGGAGTTGTATACTGCTCCTGCAACTCATAGGCACTGCCTTGGGATTGGAGGGTTTCAAAGTGATTTCATTGGCAGGCCCTACCTGAAGATTTCTCCCCAGAGTCCAAGTTAAACATAGTCTAATTTTGTGGCATCATGCACTCTTCATAAGAACAGCCAGACGGGGTCAGACCAAAGGCCCATCCAGCCCAGGGTCCTGTCTGCCCACAGTGGCCAGTGCCAGGTGCCCCAGAGGGAAGGAACAGACCAGGGAATCCTCACGTGATCCCTCCCCTGTCGTACATTCCCAGCCAAGGAAGTTACAACTCTTGGTGAATCTGACAGGCTCTATAGTTTGCATGTCTATTTGCATACCCAGAACAAGTAACTGCATTCCTACATGCATGTGTGTGGATTGTGGGTTGGGGAGGTATGTGTGTGGGGGAAGAGGATATGCCCTCAAACTGACCCTTTGAAAAATTGGCCTTCAATACAGCCACCCAACATGACAAATACATTAAAAATGGAGGGATAGTCAGCTGCTGCAGTAAGGGGACAGTCAAGCCCCTCCGATAGCTAGCTGGACAGAACTGTCAAGTGGAGAATATTTCTCTTTTTTAGGGTGGGATTTTCAAAAGCATTCAGTGTCGGCCTATCTCTGCTCCCACTAAAGGCAGTGGGAGTTTTCCCTTTGTCTTCAGCGATTAATTTAGACCAAGGCCGAGTGCTTTTGAAAATTCCACCTTTAATCTGTCCTCAGACCTCAGCCCCTCTGGCCGCCTCCTCTTGTTTTAATTCCCTCCCATTTTGTCACGATGGTACCTGGGTGTCCATGGGCAAATGCGACATTCCAGCTGTGGTTACCCCAGAGCCCTGTTGAAAGGAGCTGCTTACTTGTTTAAGATGTAAGCTCAGGGCACTAGCTTTCTTCCCTGCCATATCACATTGTAATTTTTCTCTCGCTGCTATCATCCCTATGTCTCTCCTGTGTTGCAGCTTTCCAGGTTTCAGCCTCCCATTGAGTAAATGCATTCTGGATTGATTCCCTTCCCCCCAATGGTTAGCTTGAAGTTTGTTAATTTGCTTTTTGCATCTGTAACTTCTCTCAGTTCCTCTGGTTTGGTAGGTGTTCCAGCTCCTCCCAGCTCAATATGATCTGCAAATGTAATTAATTTGCTCTCTGTTATTTCTTCTTGCTGCTTCTCCAGGGAGCATCCTCTCTGGACTACCAGGTTACAGTACTTTCCCAAGGTCTACTTTGACACCTTCCCTGAATCGGCCAGTCAGTGAGATGATCTTACTAATAGGAAAAAATACTTCCCCACAGTGACTCAGCACCAATCACTTACTGCAATTCAAATATGTGACAATGGCTGCTTTCCCTAATGCTGTATCCCTAATGCTCTATCCGAAAGGATGGGAGGAAAGCAAGCAAATGAGTGCTGTAAGATCTAGTCTTTGTAAATTCAAACAGTGTTTTGCTCCTGGCTTTCTTATCTTCTAGATCAGTTGCAATCTATCTCTTTCGGTCTCTGCGCCATTATTCTATTAAAGATGAAGGATAGATTTATAGAGTGGTCATTTCCAGAATCTTTGTTTTATTTTATTTTCACCGGGAAAACTGAGGAAAAAGCAGGAGAAGAGCTATCAAAACTACTGAATTCATCATAAAATGAAGAATATATTCTTTAGGCAAATTAAAGGCCATATTATAAATTACTCTAAGAAATATGTGTTTTACTTCATGGTTAATAATGGTTTACTTAATGATAATAATAAGTATCTTATAATACACCTGAAATGCTACTTTCTCTCCTGTTTTGAAACATACCCAATTTCCTAGCAGGCTGAAAAAAGTTTACTTTCTGCTTCATAAACTCTGTAAAGAACTTTTTATTAGAAGGGAAAGTTAACTACCTGAAACAAGTATATTGGTCATACTTATATATTCTATGTATCAGCAGGGAGAAAAAATGGTTATTTGACAGGATTTTAAAACCAGAATTAATGACGTGGAAAGTTGCCACAGGAGGTCAGAGTTGAGTCGTGGCCCACTGAGAGCACAGGTATAGTAAAGTTCTTTCAACCTCTGCTTGTGGATCTAGCTTTGGGGGACAGCTCCTCTCTCCTTAACTCTGACACTAACAAGGGTACGTCTACACTGTAACACTATTTTGAAATAACTAGCGCTATTCCGAAATAACTTAGCCCACATCTACACAGCAGGCAGTTATTTTGAAATAGTGTCAAAATACTGTCAAGCTGGAGGACTTCTTACTCCGACTCCTGTAACCCTCATTGTATGAGGAGTAAGGGAAGTCATAGGAAGAGTGCTCTGTTTCAAAATAAGTGCTGTGCAGAAGCTCCCAATTTTGAAATAAGCTATTTCAAAATAAGATACGCAATTGATGTAGCTGAATTTGCGTAGCTTATTTTGAGTTAAGCCCTGCAGTGTAGATCCACCCTAAGTGCTCGCAGACTTTCCACCAGCAAGCCCAGAAGTAACAGTTCCTAAGGTGTTCTGGAAGAAAAAAGAAAAGTTCACCCCAAACAAATCTGCATTTAGAACGTTCCAAAATAAAAAGGCAATTGTGCACGTAAAGCATTCAGCTTTCTTTCCCAAGACCTGTCCACTGAAATGGCTTGGAAAAGGCAATCTCTAGCCAGCTTTGGTCTTCAATATGCCTTGCTGCACTGTTATTGGTTGTGCTGAAGATTTTTACTCGGGTGCGTGAAGTCTGCAATGCCCACTGCGGTGCACAGTATAAAATTATATTCACAAGCCCTTCTCCAAAGATCTAACTCACTAAGAAACCACTGAAATTCTTGGAAGGGGCACAGACTTCGTCTAGCCCAGTAAAATGTTTGCATTTCTCAAGGCTCTAGACCTTGGGCCACAACAATCATGTGGGTATGTCTACACTTGCTCCCTATCTCGAGATAGGGATGCAAATGTAGTGTACCGAAATTGCTAATGAAGAGCGGGCTTTAAATATCCTGTGCTTAATTAGCATAATTGCGTCCGACCGCCATTTTGAAATCGCGTTATTGCGAAATAAAACGCTCCGTGTAGCAGCGTTATTTTGAGAGAAAACCCTTCTCTCGAAATAACTGTTATTTCTCATAACAATGAAGAGTAACGGTAGTCCGAATTAGGGGCTTTAGTTCGAACTACCTAGCCCATGCCGTGTGTAGCCGCGGGCAGGGAGTTCGAACTACCGGGCATTTAAAAATGGTGGCACCCGGGAACATGCAAATAAACCCCGGGATATTTTAATCCCTGGCTTCATTTGCAAGTTCGAATGACTACATTAGCCACCCTAGTTCGAACTAGGGTGGCTAGTGTAGACATACCCTAATATCACTATCAGCAATAATAGAATTCCTTTCTACCAGGCTGGGTCCTTTCACGATATGCCAATGGAATCTGCATAGATTGCCAGCCGTGCTTACTACGTGCTGCATTTCATCTGCCTTTCCACACAAACATCCCACTCGTTGTTATAAGAACTGCTCACGTGAGAAGGGCAAGCCTGTTTTGATCCCGGTTGTGCTTTTACTTCACTTGGAGTTGGCTTTTGTTTGTCCTTCCCCATTATTTATCTCAGAAGCTATCCTTAGGGTTTAAACTTAGCAATAGGTATAGGGTCAGTTTCAAAAGTGCTTCAGGCTAGATTTTTAAGGGCATGCTGGCAATTAAAGATGCAGATAAGCACCTCAAGGGCAGGGTACAAACACACCATGGTGCCTAATTCCCCATTGTGTGGCCCAGGCCAATGTGGAACACAAGCCCCTTGACTTTCAATGGGATTTGTGCACCGAGATCACAAAGGGTCTGTCTACACAGTGAGTGGCAGCGAGTCTGAGACCCCAGTCCAAAAGACTCCTGCAGATGGCTGTGTAGACAGTGCAGCTGAGGCGGGACTTGTGGAGAGCAGGGCGGGGGGGGGATTCAGTAGGCAAGCACCAGCCCAAGCATGAATGTTGACACAGCTACTTCGGGTGTGTAGTAGCTACTGCAAGGCCAAGCCGGCCAACCCGGGCTCTGAAGTTCATGGCCTTGGGATGCATTAAAAGGTGCTTTTGGAAAATCCCACTCCTAGCTCTTGCTATAGATCGGCAAAGGTATTTTCTTTAGCTGATGAGCTCTTTGGAGGCGGGACTATCTTCAAGTGGGGCTACTACTGGAAATAAACAAATGATTCATAACATCAATATGCTATAATGCAGTACAGCATGGGATTGAGTTATTAACCATATCTTTACAATAACAGTGTCCTGGGAGGCTGCAGTGCTCCAACAAATACTCTAGCAGCTGGATAAACAAGAAAGACAGAGAATTACCCTTCTCTCTCATCCTCCATCGCTGTACACACTTAGCACAGCTAATTTTTCAGAACTTGCTGCACTTTGACATTATTATTACCTTTCAAAAACACTCTTGCTCTCGAACCTTTAACCATGGAAAACTGAGCAGGGTTAGCAAGACAGAAAGCAATCAGTCCAGTCTCGGAATTAATTCTGAAGCTCTCGCTTGGCCTTCCATTTAATATTCTTGATCACCTGACCTGCCAACTCACTGCAGTAGTCAAGAAATAGCAAGGGAGACTTTTAAAGGATATGTCAGCTGGTTCTTGACATATGGCGCCGGGGACCTCCCGTACAAGAATGTCAGCAGAACTCGAAAGGTTAATAGAAGTGGGATTTGCTAAGACATGACTGATTCTCCTAGAACAGGTGGGAGAAAAAAAAGCTGATTTGGACAAAGACCTTTAAAGCCCTTTTGCATTTGCATCTCTCTATCTGAAGGAAAGCAGAGCACTGGTCTCTTTTAACTTAAATCACTCTAATCTCTTGGAGGCATCCCAATCTTGTCAAAGAAAACATTTTCCGACTAGGAATGAGCTCTCTGGCTGGGGAAAACGCTCAGCGCAGAGTTTAGGAAAACAAATCGGTCAACGCATAGGAGAGCTGCTGATAGCATCGCTACAGGTAAGGTTAAAAGTCTGGGCTGGTTTTACTGTATCGGATCCTGACACACACCCTAGGGGGGACTTTCTCAGGGCTTGTCCTTGTCACATCGAGTGGAAATGGTCCTTTTCTATTTACTAGAACTAACATTTCTTCACTCCAGTAAATATCCCAGAGCAACCCCTCCCCCCACAAAAAAAAAGAATGATTCCAATCACTATGGTTGCATTTGATTTCCACTCCCCACTTACAATTTTATGAATAATAGTGACTTTGTTGTGGGGTACACATGATATACACTCCCCCCTGGAATTTATGAACTTTCACTGAACCAGCAATTATAATAGAAACTAATTAGCGTTAGGACTTGTGGATGGGAAAACAGGGTGTGTTGTAATCATGTCACCCACAAACACACCCGTCTCTCCAGTGACCGAAACAACTTTGCTTTCTCCCAGCCATGCAGTCCCACACTCCCATCAATTATGCATCTCTGAAAGCTCTGATGCATCTGCCACTTACTTATATTTTTTACCACGTGCTGTACAAAGCTGGAAGCTGGTCCTGCATGCAAGTGGGAAGATAAATAGATCAAACCAGTTACTGTCCCTGTGCAGGGCGGTGAGGTACCATAGGAAAAGGCACAGAATTTGCCTTGGTACTGACTGTTGCTGCTAGGCACCCCATACATATGTTGCATATCTAGAGTGCTAGGAAGGCAGCTTTCCTTTGAGAGCACAGTTCCTCATACCCAAGTGTTCCCACCCTGCAGGTCTGTCTCCTCAGGAATCAGGGGAAACCCCTCAGTAATTGTGGGCACGTGAGACAGAGTGGAGGTCAGACTGGCAGCTTAGAGACAACTGCACGATGGGGCTAGCCTTGGACTTAGTGGCACTAAAAGAAACAGCCCACTGTGTTGACGTACAGAATCCATTTGACAAAGCATTGACCTTGTTGACTGCAGGATAAACTTGTCAGAGTTGCGAAGGATGGCGCACCTGCAATGGGGGGGTGGAACGTAGGCGTTATCAGACTCTTGAAAAGCTGCCACAAATTTCCAGAGTCTCTCCCTGTTTGCATCACCCCTCGTGAACATCTGGCAGGCAGATACGCCCTGTGGAAACTGAAAACTAACCTAGAACTTGTCAATTTCATCCGTGTGAATGGGAAGACTCATCGACAGTTCAAAAATTTCATCCAAGAGCTGGATTCTGAAGACAACCTTAACAATGTTGTTTTCTACTGTATTATGAGGAGGCTCTCAATCAGCAATGTCTTAAACAGATGTACAGAACCATTGGGACCTATCAGTGCTTTCTTCAAAGGCCTGTCCACAACTGGAAGACGAGCAACGGGTGCAGGAGCTGAAGTTTTTCACTGATATTATGCAGCCTCTGCAAACTCTCAACTTGGCACTACCACAGAAGGAGAAGCGTATTTCTGACATGTGAAAGCTTCTGCAAAGAGATATAGTATCAATGGATTTCAACCGCTTACCTCATCTCAAGAGTTGGGCAAACACAGTCCCTAAAATCAAAGTAAAAGATCACAAATCTGAGGAATAAAGAGGTAAATTACAAGGATTGTTTGATTTGGGGGCCAGATGTGACGGCCTTCAGAAATTTGAGATCCTGCTTCACTTTTTCCATACAGCCAGTGATGGTTGATGTGGTCAGTGGTGGATGCCAGAGTCCCAAAGGCATGGTTACGGAAACATCTACCATAACTATGGAACTCCAGGAGCACCAGGCTGTAAAGACAATGCATAAATCACAGTCCACTCCTGAGTTCTGGAAGCAAGCGTCAAAGCGAAGTATCCTCAACCCAAGGAGACTAGTGTGTGGCTCGTTTCAATGGTCAGCGTAACTCGCTGCTGTGAACTGCTGAGCTCTGGGATGAAGGCTATAAAGAATCAGGCAGTGCATACACATGGGTATGTGACCGAGCATCTCCGTGCCACCTGGCCAGCACATCAACTACATGCACAAAGATGTATGACCAAGCTAGAGAACAGCGGGGACTCTCGCTGGGATAAAATAAGCAAGATGCTCACATTTGTAAGCATGCATGTGTAAAGTTCGTGCATGTCTTGTGGCTTTTGAACTTCTGAAGACTACCATCTGCACTTTGGAGGGTAAATGAGTTTGGCTAACCCTGTTATATGGTGTCCCATGGCCCTGCTAAGGTCACATTAGCAGGGGCCCCCACATAGTTCTCTGCTCAGTTGGGTGGGTCTGAGTCCTCCCTCTGTGAGGTGGACCAAAATCCACCTGGAGGCAGAGCGGTGGTCTGGTTAGATCACCACCCACTCAAAGGAAAGGGGTTGCATGCCCCTCAGATCCAGATGATGGCTCCTTGGGGCAGTGCTAAGACATGAGTAGCAAAGCTCTGGGATCCCAATCTGGGGTGTGCCAAGTACCCTAGACTATTTGGATTTGAAGCATAAACCAAGCTCTGGTTGATGGAAATCAGAAGTAAACTTCTTCTATACACAAGTTACTCCATAATTGTCCCCTTTGGGCTTCCAGGCATTTTCCCATTAGTGCTGGCCACAGTTGGAGATGTGTGCTCAGACTAGTTGGCCTGATTTATTTATTATTGTGGGCCTCCTGCGTTTAGCTGTTCCTACCCTCCTAGGCACCTTTTCTCCCCCTGCATACCATACGTCATTCCCGTTGACTTCAATGGAAGGTAGCCCCAAGCAATAAGGGCTACTGACCCAGTGTTTTCTTTTTCATGTATCTATTTGATATTTCATTGGAGTAATACCTGGGGGATGAAGTACCAGAGCCACTTCCTTAGGTGATGGCAATGGACGCTACCCATGAGGACCCCCAAACTGGGCAGCATTTTTCTGCAATGCCCTTCCAGACCATCCCCGTGCCAGGACCATGTACCACTGTTGAAGAATGCCCCCCCTCTATCCGTGTGCGTGGAGGAGGTTGCAGGGTGCTAGCATGTGCGCTACACACACTTATGCCGGAAAACATTCGTCATTTGCATTCAGTTTGGCATGCCGGGGGAATAAGACTCGGCAAATATAATGGGTGGTGGCGGTTTCAGAATTGCTCCCACTCTGCTCTGTGATGCTGTCTGCGTCTCTTTCACGCTATAAATTAAAAGTAGCCGTGTATTCTTTTTACCGCGGGGCATTCTAAAACAAACACGAAGCTGCCTTGTCCCCAGCATTCATGTTTCTGCCAAAGAAGAACAGCATCACATAATGTGATTTGATGCCCAACAAAATATTGCCGTTTGACCGGGTGCATTGATTTGACTGATGGCTGCTGATGTAAGTGTTGGACAGGTTAGCCTGCATTTGGGAAGATTATCTGAGGAGCTACGGAATTGGCTACAAGAGGGTATCTGTAATTGTCTGCAAGTAACATCTCCAAATTACTCAATAACCTCTAGAAATGGGCTATTTCAAAGAGGTTTTTAAGCCGTTGTGATTGTTTTCTGCCTGTGTTGTTAAGCACGTTGCCTGCTTCCCTCATTTATTTAGGTCAGGGCTGGGTGTACCATCTACATTTCTTTACCATCTATTTTTTGTGGTTTTCCAAGTTTGAAAAACTAGTCAAGTTTGCAGACATGTTTTCCCCGATAATTTAACCACATGGGGGCTGATCTTTCCTTTCAGGCCAATTTTCATACTGGTGCGACGTCACTGACTTGTCTAGACAAAGAAAAGATTGTGCTGTGAACTGGGGACACCCCCCCCCCAAAACTGTCCTCAAAAGCTCCCTGGGACAAGTAGAGGCCTTGTATACAGTATATACCCTCTTCTATTTGTCAGGCTTGCCAATAGTGGGGGCAAAGGAGGAAGGGCCCGGAGCTTCTGGCTGCTTCCCTGGGCCCTTTAAATCGCTGCCAGAGCCCCACGAGGCACTCTCCGGAAGGCACTGAGGACTGCCCAGCCCAGGCCCTGCCCCTTGCACCTGAGGCTCCGCTCCTTCCAGGGGTGCGGATCTTGGCCTCCCCCATCTTGCCCTGGGGCCCAGAAAGGCTACTCTTTGTTGTTAAAATCTCTCTGTCTCTCCTGCACTCTACTCTCCCACATTTGCTGGGCCTGCACGCTTTTGCCTACACACATTTTACACTGCTCCAACACCTGATTTGCATCGGTGTCAGGGAGAGAAGATTCAACTTCACATGGGATGTTCTCCATTCAGTTACCAAGCTCATACTTTTCTTGGGATTTCCTATTCTCCACCAAGCCTCGTGTCTGCATGAGAACAGTTTGCCACGCGGGAAGTTTGAGTTGGTTAAAACTGGCCCAAATGTCTTAGCCAATCAATTCTGAAATTGCTGCTAATTTGGTTTTAGTTTTCATGTCTGGAAGTTAACATTTCATTTTTGAAACAAAGGACATTCACTATAAAAGGACAACACTGTCTAGTCTGGTCTATTGTGCATGTGTGTGTCTGTTTCAGCTGTACTTTTGGTTGCACTGTATCCCCTACAACAAAACGATTAATTGACCTCTCAGTTTTGGTGCCAAAAACATAGACAATAGGAAAGTACAAATCTGCCCAACCACTCAAATGCTCAGTCATGAATTCTGTGGAATGCTTAGACAATTTCTTTCTCATGCTAACTGTGCAATGGGTCAAAATGCTGCCAAGCCCTTAAAAACACAGGGTTTGGCCAGTTCTGTGACCCAAAATTGATGCTTAATTTTTTCATGAGCTACTGTGTCACACCTTTGGATGAAAGATACTTTCCCAGCATAGCAGGAAGTGCAGTTTCTGATTGCCAGTTCAGGCTGGGTACCAAATATTGTATCAATCAAGTTCTTACATGTTTCCATTTTGAAACTTCCATTTAAATGCAAATTCTGACATTTAAATAGAGTCCTTATGTGCTTTATTGCCCCATAATTACTGGTTCCCATCTCACCAGACATGAGTGTGATAAGGCCATAGGTCACTTGACGAGCCCTCTGAAATAGCAATTGAAATCAAGAAGGCATCGTGTGCTACTCTCGTGAGCGACACACATTTGTTAGGGGAGCTCTCAGCACAGAGCTGAACCATGTCCTAACCCTGTGTATACCACCTTCTTCTGAAAACAAAATAATGCAAAAGCCAGCAGACCTTCCCTCTTCGGGAGTTCTGCCCCCTCCCACCAAGGCAGCATGCAGAACAGTTCTGCTTGGGAAGGATCTGTTCTTTTTGGGTGACAGAGGGAATAGGTTGTTCCAGTCATCCCACAGGGAGGGGAAACAGGCGACACCAGTGTTGAGAGCACAGCTTTAAAAAAAAAACAACCCAAGAGACTGTCGGATCCCCACTCAATATCCATAATGGCCATGAAAAGTCTCAGCGGTGAGCCGAGTGAGTCTGTATCTGAGCAAACAACGAGTCCGGTGGCACCTTGCAGACTAAGAGATGGGTTATGTCCCGTGGTTTGGATGGTGGCCGGGTTTCATCTGGCATCCTGGCAAGGCCGTGCTGTGCCTACCCATGTGCAATGGGAGCAGAACAAAGAGCTTGGACTGCTGGGAAGGCTGTGGGGATAGGCCAGTCTTGCATGGCCCTGTCATGGAAGGAGCGGTCTGCTAAGCTCAGAACAACCTGGGCGCCAGGATGCACCGAGGAAGTAGAAGCCCATTTGGTGAATCGGCATGACGGAAGGGTTGCCAAAGCTGTAAGAGAACAATCCAGACACCTCAGAGGTCCATTAGGGCAGCCTGAGCCGCCTAGGAGGAGAGCACATTTGTGGGATTTGGGGTCTGCCTCCCCGCGTGTGTGTCAGCGCTATCTATTCCTGATCCAAGGCCAGGTGGGATTGCCAGCTCTCCCGGACCAGCCTGGAGTCTCCCGGGGTCAGCATTCATCTCCCAGGGGCTATAGAAAACAACCCTGGAGATCTGAATGGGAGCGCGGAAGAAAATGACAGTATGTCATGTTGGGGAAACAAATCCCGGACTAGCAAGTGTTTAGGTAGCTCTGGAGTGTGATGCCATCTGTCAGACCAGGCACGGCCTTCCCCCGACGCACTGTGGCGATATGATGGTGGAAGATGATCATTTAGAGAGGCTCTTTTATTGGGCACGGTGCTATGGGAATGTAGGAATTTTGAGACATGCCCTGGAAGCCAGGGGGTCGGACAGCAAAGGTTAGCACAGCCATTCATCAGAGATGCTCTCTATTCTTTTAATAAAGTTTGCATTCCTGTTTTATTCACTGGTTTGCTGTTTAATGGACTCTGAGATCATCACGTGGTGTCTGAAGTGCTGAAATGCAGAAGCGACTGCAGTAACTTTGAGGTGAGCTCGTGGGTTTGAACATGAAAACAGAGGACACGGGAACACAAACAAAGAAGAACAAAGTCTCTGGTATATAGTTTATCAGCACAAGAGTAGCTTGACAAGCTTGGGAAGGGGAGAAAGCCAGAAATGGATGCCTTGCAAAGTCCATCCAATCTGCAAGTGTCAGGGTATCACAGAGAACTGGAAAAAAATTCCGACAGAGAACTGAATTGTATTTCATGGCCACAGGGGCAGAGGAGAAAAATGATATGGTTGAAATCATCAATCTTTTTGCATGCTGGGAGCATTGGATATGTACAACTTCAAGTTTGAAGAAGGTGAAAGCATAAAGTTAAGTAAAACACTGACTAAATTTGAGGAACATTGCACGCCTCAAAGGAAAGAGATCTTTGAGAGAGACATTTTTTACATGTGTGCAAAAACCTGATGCTACCAAAGAGCAATATGTTACAGAGTTCTGGGGACTCGGTAACATCTGGGATTTCTGATTGAGCTAGAAGCATTATGGCATTGAAGGCCATGTACTGAGAGTGACTGCTCCGTGAAAGAGATCTAACTTAAGAAAAAAGTTTTCCAGATATTCGGGGCAGCAGAAATGGTGAAAGTTCAAGCCACAGAGCTGAAGTCACCAAAGGAGGTTACCCGTGCTCTGAGCACAAAAGGATACAGCCAGGAAACGTCATATGCGGGAAAGAATGATGGCCCCCTATACCTACGCTGAGATATCATCATGTGTGTAGACTTTGGAAATCGTGGGTGCAACCAGAGCCGGAAATGTGAAATGCGATAGGGAGAAATGTGCTTTGGGGATTACAGAGGAGACCTTTGTGGAAATGATCCACCCATTGAAGGCATAAATGCTGACAAGAGGAAGGTTTCGGCCATTGAAATGATGCCATACTCTCGGTTACACAGTCTCTGTGGTTGGCTGGTTGTCCGTAGCATCGTCTGGGTCCATGGTTCCCACTGCTTGGAGAGGCACAGGCATCTGTGCAAGAGCCTGCAGCTCACACCCTTCCTCCTCCTCAGCCAGCCCTGACTGAGCTGTGCTGCCTCCTTTTATCTGCCCCTTCCATCCAGAGCATGCCCAGTAGAGCAAAGGGGTGTGGTCTGCTGGGGCCCCACTGATTGGCCAGGCCCCAGTGTGGGTTTGGTACATTCTGTCAGAGGGAGCAGGGGGAGGCCTCCATGCCAGTCCTTTGCCTTGGCAGAGGATGTTTACAATGTTGCTCCCCTACCTGCATTTGTGTCTTTCCCCCTCTGCACCAGCGCATGTGCACTGACTGGCTGCCATGCTGAGGGGAGTCTCCATCTGCTCCCCTTTCCTGGTGCTGCCTTTTCCCTGCACGGGAGCGGGACTATGGCCCTGCTCTCACTGCTGCCCACTCCCCAGTGATGCCGGCAGCCCAAATAGGATGCTGCCGAGGTTGCTGAATGGGCACATGGAATGATCCAGAGTCTGGCCCGTATGGACCGTGTCCGATTCCTGCCTTAGTGACTGTCTAGCAACAAACGCAGGGGTTTGCCATGTCCCACATGCACCTCTCACCGCTCTGTGGAACTTCCCCACATCCACCTGACAGTCTTCACAGCCGCCTGAGTGTGCGCTTCCTGTTTATGGCTGCAATGTAGCAACCTAATTGCACAATGTGTGTGTGTGTGTGTGTGTGTGTGTGTGTGTGTGTGTGTGTGTGTGTGTGTGTGTGTGCGTGCGCCTCGCCAGTCATATATCTGTGATAGAATTCAAAGCGTAAGTTCTTTCCTCCTGGCCTTGACTATGTTCCTTGGAAATGTTTTAAATTACAAACGCAGCCATGAAGGATGTTCTTTGCTCTTCTGTTCTGACTCTTCTTTGCCTTGACTGCTCTGAATAAGAAGCGGCTATGGCATAGCTAGGGCAGGATTCATCCTTGCTCTCATTCCTGATGAATGTTGTGCCCTGGCTGTTCCAGAAAAGTGTGAGTCACCCTCCATTGTTCTTTTCCAATGACTCAATCCGCGTAACCTATTGTGAAAGAGGCGCCCCAGCCTTGGGGCAGTCGGAGACGAGAGAGCTTGGGCGGTGCCAGGCTGATGCTGGGCAAGATGACGGTGATGGGGAAGATGGTGGATAACATTGCAGGTGGTTCTGCAATGGTTGGTGTGTATCTACGGAAGAGCACACGTACATTCTGTAGTCGCTCTGTCTTGGTTACTGAGTGGGGGTCTTTGGGGGTGTGCAAAATGTATTAATAACCTATTTCTAATTGTAGCAGAGGTCCTACCGGGTGCGTGTTGCAGCTGTGCCCAGCAGCTCTCCCAACTGTTTAACAATTTGAATAACACTGGTCCTGATCTTGGGACAAGAGCCTGTCAACCCTTAAAGTTGGGATTCCGAAGTAATCTCCATCCAGGCCTACCTGCATACATACTCTTCAGGGAATGAGAGAGGGGAATATGTATATGAGCTATAAGGTGAGCCACCAGGCTCAGGGATAGGACTTGATACCCCTCGACTCCTCTGAGCTTCTGTGCAAGGTCTGTGACAATCTTCCCATTTTCCCATTCCCTGAAGTTCTATTGTTTCAGAGTAATGCTGCAAGAATAGGACAGCTTTGATGGATTACCTCTTTTATGTGAAATTTGGAGGGGAGATACGCAGCATCCATTAGCTGATTATGGTTAAGGACAACCCAGTTTGCTTTGCATTATTTACTGAAGGGCCTACATTATTTTTTAAAGGGCCTATTTATTAAGCACTTTGAATGATGTGATGAAGAAAAACATCTGGTTGGAGATGACAAAAGGATGAAGCCAACCAGTTTGCCAAGTCCTTGAGATCTTCTTATAATATTTTACTAATTTAGACTCGGGCTGGTCCTTTAAATTAATAGATGCCGTACCTGGGATTTTAATAAGGTAACATCTGTTTGCCTTGCAAGGGTTGGAGCTAAGCCTGAAGACAGTAAGATAAAGAAGGGTACGTCTAAACTAGCCCCCTAGTTTGAACTACGGAGGCTAATGAGGGTGATTGAAATTGCTAATGAAGCGCGGGATATTTAAATCCCATGCTTGATTAGCATATTCCCGGCCGGTCGCCATTTTGGAAACTGACTAGCCTGAAGTAACTGCCCACGTCTACACACGGCAGAGACGCGGGATTCCGAGGTAAACCCGTTAGTTCGAATTAACTGTTAAACCTCATTCCACAAGGAGTAACAGTTAATTCGAACTAAGAGGTTTATCTCGGAATCCTGCTTCTCTGCCGCGTGTAGACGCGGGCAGTTACTTGGGGTTAGTCAGTTTCCAAAATGGCAACCAGCCGGGAATATGCTAATCAAGCGTGGGATATTTAAATCCCATGCTTCATTAGCAATTTCGGTTGCCCTCATTAGCCTCCCTAGTTCGAACTAGGGGGCTAGTGTAGACGTACCCAGAGGGAATAAGCAGGAAACAATTCCGAAGAGCGAATTGTTGTTTGGATTTGTTCTGCAAGGCAATTCCAGAGACTAGAAATAACATGGCAGTTGGAAAGACTTCAGAGAGAGAGGTCACACCAACGGCACCTGGCAATGGCAAAAGAGGACACACTCAGCAGCAAGACACCAAGAAAGTGAGCTCCACCACCTGTGAGTGCATCTCTAGTGAGCTGACCGGAGGCAGGGATACATTCTGGTCTCGATTCAGCAGCGCTAGTTACCAGGCCTAAAAGAGACAGAGATGAGGAGGGTGACAGAGAGCTCTGGGTATGGCCCATGTTAAACTGGACCCAATAAATTAATCTAGCAGCTCCACCAAGTTCTGTAAATCCATTGGTTGTCCTTCGCAGGGAATGCATCAGTGCAGTGTACTTAAGCCAAGCTGGTCTGAACTAGGAGTGCCTTGCATGCCTTCAGGGAAGGCCAGATTTGGAGCTCAGATACACCACTGCAAATCTAATATGATGGAATAACTGATGTTACTGTGATGAGAATGGGGTCCGTGGCACCAGTTTTAGCTTAATATGCTCACGTCGTCCCAATCCACTCAAGAGGAATGTAGTTGTGTTCTGCATCAGCTGGAGCTACCATGTGGATGTTAGAGAGCACTGTTTGTACAGTGCTTAGCAGAGCACAGCCCTGGTCCAGGACTGGGTGCTACAATCATACAAATGAGTTATAATGAATACTAACACAGGGGTGTTGGTCCCCACTGAGTTAGGTAGCATCTGTTATCTGAACCAACTTCTGAAGGAGACACAAGTCTGGGAGCTACACAGCCCTGAAGAAGAGCTCTGTGGTGCTCAAAAACGTGTCTCTTCCACCAGCAGATGCTGGCCTAAGGAAAGAGATCACCTCCCTCACCTCGTGTCTGTTGCAAGGTTTGCCTTTTGAGAGGGATAGTTACAGCTACCTTGTCATCCACAGATGGCAGAAGAACTGTGGTCTAGTCCCCCAAGGGATGCTAGGAAAGGTGATAAACCCATCGAGATGCTGAGACTGCATACGACTGTGGCCAAAACCGGGATGGGTGATGCAGACCCTATTTTCTGCATTCTTCCCTCTGCCAACAAACATGAATAAGTGAAAAACCTCAGCTGGACTGAACTGTAGGTTAAGCTTCTCTCTGTTCAGCAAAGCAATTCAACGCTGGCTTCACGTTTGGTGTAGGCAAAAGTCCCACTGATTTCAAGAAAACTTAAGCAAGAATAGGAATGCATGTAATACACCTGCTCACAGTTCAGCACTTAGGTCTTGCTATTACTCTCACATATGCCAATAGAAATACCCCCATTTGCTTGAATGGCACAAGATTAAGCTCTGAGTGAGCACACTTTCTACTAAGGCTCCGTTTTCGGTGGTTAAATACAAGGCTAACAGATGATTAATAGATGCAATAAGCGAGTGACCGGCATGAGTGACTGTGCTCTGGATGGCCATACGCACATCAGCACAAGAAGTTCTAGATGGTTATAGGCGACCTGTCGAGATTCGGTCTGAGTCTCTAGCAATTGATTAATCATGTATTAACACATTGACTCACTATAAATGCAGTCTTAATATCAGTTGTGACCTCTTCACAAATGCTTTGCTGAATCAGGACCTCATTTACTCTTCTTAAAAGGCATTAAATCGTGTTATGACGGGTTCCTGACTAGTAACGGCCTTCTTTGGTGACATCTGCAACTCCCTCCACAATGCATTCCAATAGATACAGATTGGTGCAGGGCGAATAATTTGACAATGTTATGCCTTGTATTTTGCCTCTTGCACTCGGCGTGGCCAGGGGAGTGGTTTTATAATGCTGTTGTCACTTGGTGTGAATGGGGAGTCAGACAAGTGAGGAAAGACAAAAGTACTGAGGCCTGCCATTGCTGTATGCTTCCATTGGAAGATGGAAACCGAAGACAGAACCACTTTTTTGCCTTTTTCCCTATTCTTCATAAAATCTGCCCCCTTTGAATTGTCCCCACCAGGGACATCGTTGTCTTTGATAGAGGAGTTCAACTTCTGCCTTGTAAGGCTGTAGGGGCCCGTCAGTGTCTCAGTGGTCTCAAGAGAGGAAAAGTGGCCTCCCGATTCCAAATTGCAAGCTAACAAGCAGGGTAGATTTTCACAGCACAGACAATGCAGGGGAGACGGAAAGGAACATGTCAAGTCATTGTGGTGCATGCAGGCCCAGGGAAGACAAGTAACACAAAGAAGTAACATGCCATAGGAGTCCTAAAGGAGACACGGAGGTGGCGGGGGGGGGGAGAACTGTGGTGGGCTGATGCTTACATGACAACTTGGGGCCAAATATGAATCTCCTCCCACTGGCGTGCCAGAGAGCACGGCTGGCTGCTTAGCTGCCAGACCCCCCTGGCAGGAGGGAACCTTACTCGGGCTGTAGGCAATCCACGAGCACTGGCAAGCACTCCAAGGAGCCCATGGGCCGTGGTGGGGTGGAGCAGCATCCATAGCCCACAGGCCCAGGCCGACTCATGGTGGCTCTCAGAGAAGTGCCAGGTTCACTGTAGCAAAGAGTGTCTCCCCCCAGGTGAGATGCGTGCGTGGGCAGGGCCATCTGTACACCCCCAGCCTCCTCTCCCCACTGTACAGACTGATAGTTCTTCCTGCCCACCCCAGCCACTGGTCACCCATGGGGTGATGGCAGCACAGGCGGTCATCCCACGCAAGCTCAGGTCCAGCCGGCACCGGCAACAGCAGCCATGAAGACGTTGTGGCTAAATGTCCCTTGCGGCTGGCAACCCAAGTATGTGCCCAGGGAATCCAGCGGGCAGCAAGGCCATGCCAGGTGTGACTGTTAGCTCTGCTAGCTGGGTTAAAACTATTGCAGCTTCTACCTGCATGTGCTGCAATCACTCCTTCATTGGCGAGGCAGATGTACCCAGAGATCCACATGGTGACCACCGTGTAGGGTACTTACAATGGGAGTTAGGAAGTATTTACACAGTGCAGTGGGATCTCAGTAATTCAGCAATATGTGAGAGACCCATTGCAAATTACTAATTCATTCACAAAAGTCCATGTGCATAACAACACACAATTAAAAAAATCAAGGGTACTGCATCAAAAGGCACATAAAATATTAATATGAATAATACAAAATTAACCAGGGTAAGCAACAGAGTACACGTGTATTTTTTTAAATTAGTAGCATGAGGTTCTCCTGACTCTATTCAGCTATTAAGCTTTTGCAGAGAAGACAGATGGGTATAGGTGCATGGGAAATGGTTTCCCAGTCCCACAAGAGATTCTGCATTTTTTTTTCTCCCTCTCAACTCAGGGTGAGAAACTGTCATCTCAAATTTTCACAAATTGATCATCTGTTTTTTGGGGGGGAGGATGGGGTGGGTTTTTGTTTTGTTTTGTTTTGTTTGCTTCAGACCAGGTCAAACTGTTTCTTTTCAATAACGTCTGGATGTTTTTGACCTTTTCAAATAGTTTTCACCTTTTCCTGGTATCAATTAACATTTCAAGACATAAAAGCCCTTTGAGCTAGAAAAGGAAAATTTCATTTGCAAATGTTGAAATGAGACATTTTGACCATTTCAAAACGTTTGTTCCTTTTTATCCCAAATGGAAAAATTCATTGAAACCAACATTTTTTCTCAGAAAATTCCTGGCTGTCTCTGGACGTGAGGACTTGTCTGGGTTTTATGCATTCTGGGAGTTGTAGTCCCAGTCCCAGGTGGCACCCTCCTGCAGGGTACTGCAGGTATCTACAAGTACCAAGGCCTCTGTGGCCCTTCTGAGAGTTGTCTTCTCCAGTTTTGCTACTTCCCTGCTTGATTCAGCCATTGGAGCAACTCCCTGAAGGATCCGGCGGGTCCCCCGTCTCTTGAGGGCTTTCAGTCAAGACCGGATGTTTCTCTCTTAAAAGATAAGCACTCTCTGCGCTACAGGTTACAGACTCACTGCCAGAATCATGGGGCAGAAACCTCTAGGCGTGGGCAGTGCAGGGGAATAGCCGAGAGAGCCCTTCTGCTCTTGCAAATTGTACAGATGGGCGGGCTTGAGTGCAAGCCGCCCAGGACTGCTCCAGAAAAGGAGGCTCATGGCGCATGCAGAAATTTGTCCTAACACATCCCTGGGGCAGCAGCTCTGGGCCAGATCCGCTTCTGCCTGCTGCCCAGAAATGGATTCACACTGAGGGGCTGGCCAGCTTTCCCAGGCCCTCTTTCAATTCAGTTCTGACTGAAGCCAGCGTTTGGAGCAGAAGCCAGCAGCCATCCCTGGAGGCTCAGCTACAGCCCCATGTTCAGCAGGCTGGCTGGCTATGGGGAGCTGAGCTGCCGGGCTCATATTTTTGGCATGGGGAGTTCTGCTGCACATGTTGGATTGCAAGTCTGGCCACCGAGACTGCAAATGCCTTGGTGGGAATGGATGGGCTTCCTCTGCTTCCCTGACACCCGCATTGTCACTCGCTTCCCCCCCCATCACAGAAGGCCCGTGAGCACTTCAACCTCTTTGGCTCCATGATCATGCCAGTTATAGGAGATCGTGGGTACTCCTGGGAAAATCCATCTTTAAATAATCCCGCTTGTCCATGAAGAGCCAGGCTGGGATACAGCAGAGCATCTCTGGGGTTTTCTCTGCTTTCACAGACTCCGAGGCAATTCCATCTATCCAGCAGCACCCCGAGCAATGGGTCCATGCTAGGATATGGACAAGAGGTCCTTCAGTGCTTACCTGTGGGGGACAGAATGGGGGTGCAGCGTAATTCCTGGAGGTTGAAGGGGAGGCAGAAGAATTTTCCCCACAAAGGCCTCTGGGCTTTTTTCCATCCTGCCCCTTACGGATGGCCTGCTGTCCTCAAGCCTGCTGCCGTGTTCTTCACGTCCATCCTCAAGTCCCACTCCTGCAACGAGGCTGGCAGTAAATGGCTAGTGGTTCGGCATGTGGCTCATTAATGTCTTCTGTTTGTCTTGCAAAAAAAGCTGCAATCGCAATCCGCTGCCTGGGTACTGGCAAATGAATCCCAGTACTGGGCTGTACAACCTTCAGTTCCTGTTACGTCTCTCCTCATATTTTCCCTTCATGTCAGCTGCAAATTCTTCTAGGCAGGGAGTGCCTCTTGTAGTGTGTGTGCGGCTTCTAGAGCAGCAGGGTCCGGATCCAGCCTGGCATGTCTGGGTGTGACCATCATGCAGAGAATGTTGGGAATAATTACGACCTCCCAGGTATTTTTCTGGGCACTCCATACCCCTGTGAAGACCACAGCTGATGCTACAGCAGTGCCTGGCTAGCCGAGTGAAGGGCTGTCCTAGTCCCCCAGTCGGGGGTAGAGGGAGGGAGCCCCTGGGCACCCCGCGGCATGAACACCAGTCACCGAAGAGGTGCAGGTGGTGTTACTTTTCCCATAGCGTGGCTGCAGAGGAGGTGGGCATGGAATGTACTCTTTATCCCATTACCGAGTCTACATGCACCATTTGTTACCATATAGCTGTCAGCGCAGCAAATGAAACTGAGATTAGATATATAAATTATAGGCCTCAGCTGTCCAGGGTTTCATTGCTGAGAAATCAGGAGGTGCATTTTCATGTATATCAGACACACATTCTTTCTTCCTAAACAGTTTGGCTTCTCATTTTATGCCTTTATCAACACATCTGTAAGCAACATTTATGGTTTCTATCTGCACTCTCACGGCTTCACTGTAATTCATCGGGAGATGTCAGAATCACACACATGTGACTTCACACAGCCAGCCAACGAAAGGCTGGCCGGACTGGATATTTCATGATGATTACTGGACATCTGAGAAGTCTTGATCATCAGGAAAATGTTGGCTTGAAGGTTGGAACTTGTTTTGCATGATGCAGAGAACAGGAAACGAGCTAATGGATTGGTGAGCAGGGCTGGCTGGAGAACAAGAACCATTTTTTTTCCAGATTTTCACATTTTGAAGATTTTTTTTTTTTTACCTTCTAATTTTTTGACCCAATTTAGGATGAGAAAATTGTTGAAATTTCTACTTTTTTTCCAGCATGGGAAAATAGTTTTCACCCTGACCTAGTACTTACTAGTTTTCTTTATATAATATTATCCTACCTTCTGATGCCTGTCTTGCCTTTGAACAAAGAAATTATGGTTCAGAAAGGATATATTTTAAATAAGGGATCATGTAAAGCAACGCAATGAATTCCACTCCCCTTAAAAGAAATACTTTCTACATCTACGGGACTGAAAAAAAAAACAGTTCAGTTTTACCCTACACACTACAAGATAGTCGTGGTTCACTAGCTTCGCCTTACCGTTCTCTTGTCTCTGGTCACTTTTGTTTAGCAATTTCTTCACTTTTAATCACTAACTACAGCAGCTGCGCGCTAATTGTTAACTAGATTTTATTGCATTCCGACTGCAATACTGCACTTTGCATTATTAGTTTGCCTATCAGAGGGAGAGTGGCATCAAAGCATTCTTCCTCGTATTCTACTTACTGCCCCACTTCGGCTGAGAGCCAAAGGAAGCCATGGAGCAGCAAGGGGAAATCAAATTTCCAGTGACATGAGGAAAGGATTGCCCGTGTTTTATTCATGCTACAAAACAATTATTCTCTAACGAGGGTGACAAATTATGCCTGTAACAACAAGGCCTTGCTAAGGCTTTACACAATGTGAATTCATCATACACATGTGGCCTGTTTTTGATAATCATATTTGGCTGATATCACAGGTCTTCCTTGTGGGTTTATGAAATGCCTACCTGATTGAAATCCCATGCAATGGGAGATGGATACAATAAGGAGTTTAACCTGGATGTATACAATAATGCACCCAAAAAGAACCTTTTCTGTGAGTCTGGGAAGGGGACATGTCTCTTCCAGGAAGGATCTCATTCTGCTCCCATTAAGGGCCATTGACTTCAGTGGGAACAAGATCCGCTTCAAAAAGTTTGGGCTATTTTGACAGTCGTGTAAATGGATCTGCTCCATATGAACCTCTGAAGTCAATGGGAATTGAACTAGACCCAGTGAATTTCAAAGTCGGCCCCAAATCACCCTTAAAAGGATTCTTTCGGTTGGGGAATTTTGGCCAGGTGGTAGCCTTAGGTAAGATGTGGGTTTTGGAGGGGTAAGGGAGGAAGGCCCGCAAAGGAGATATGCACTTGGGACACAGCATCCTCCTGTTCTCCAGCACATGGTTCCACACTTGGTACGTGTCCTCGTCCTTTAAAAAATAAGCTGGGAAACTCCACTAGACAAGTTAACACAGTGTGAGTGTTCCAAAGGGAAGCCCTCAGAAGTCAGGAAGCTCCGTCGTTAAGACTGACCTTGGGTTCCATCTGTACGGGTAAGTCTGCACTGCACTGAAATACCTGTGGCTGGCCCGTGCCAGCCGACATGGGCCAGGGCTCTCAGATTGCTCTGGGCCCCCTCGAAGGTGTAGGATCCCCGAGCTCAAACGCCAGCCCAAGCCCAACCATCTACTCTACGATTGTATAGCCTTGCAGCCCAAGCCTGTGCCAGTTGGCGTGGTCCAGCTGTGAATGCTTTACGGCCATGTAGACAAACCCCTAAACGAATGCAGGGCTTGTTTCTCCTCACCCGCCTGGAAGACAAAGGTGGGAAATGGGCCAGGTATTGGTTTTCAGAACACGCACTCTCTGCTTGCTGGCCAGGATAGCTGAGTCCTGTGGGGATCATATAGTGGGATTGGTCAGTAGCTAACTAGGAAGGAAGGGTGGGTGGGTGACCCACACATGTCTCAGAGGCAGAAAGCCTCTTAGGGCTACCCTCTTGTTCAGGACTGGGCCTAAAGGCATGGTGGGGCCCTAAAGGGACAATGGATAGACAAATGGGAAAGGGTAAAACAAGAAGCAGGCCTGGTGATGACAGACTGAGCCCTGAAGGTTGAATATTTGCGGGTTGATTTTTTTCGGTTGTGGAGTATATATCCCTATCACTGGAAGGTTTTTAGAACAGTTCAGGCTAACCCCTAGTCGTGATGGTCTAGAGATATTTAATCCTGAACACTACATGGCCTCTTGAGGTCCCTTCCAGCACTAGAATTCTACTATACTTCCACACACTTCTAGATAGATTTCAGGGCTGGCTCGATTGCAAGACGCTACGAGAATGCTCGCCTTAGAGAAGATGATGTAGATACATTTGTGCATGTCCTAGCAAATCCTTTTTTTACTTCAGCTCTGGAGGTTGATTAGCTTTGCAGGACTGCAGTCAAGACTGGGCGCTCCCAGGAGTGTAATTAGAATGTTGTGTAATCAGGACAGGAGGGGTTTATAGCTTAGTTAGCCAACTGTACAAGTATGATGCCTGCGGTTCCCTTTTCTAGGCCACGAGAGACCGAGTACAGCACAGAGGAACAGAAGTTAAGTGAGAACACCTTGCTAGAGGGACTCCTTATTTCATTGAGATAATTATCTCTGACTGTTTCTGAGCATGACTCATCTGGGAGACTGAAGTAGGACATAGGTATGACTAGAATAGCAAAGGAGAAGTGCTCTCCGTGCCTCCTTGAAGAAAGCAACACGCTACTTTCTGCTGGCTGTGCCCTGTGCCTCTCTCTTGTGGGGTTAACAAGGAGGGTGAAGTTAGTTGCGCTAAGCAATGGGGTGAGCTATAGGTGCGATTCTGCCTAAGCAGTAGGAGGAGCAGCGAGGAAAAGTGGAGCAGGGAGCCCAGAAAAACCGAGAGTGATTTATTGTTCTTTGTTTTATTTAGAAGCCCAAATGAGCCAAATTCTGGTCAAGTCCAGACGGGATGCGCATGGTGCAAAGCCATAAGGCGCATCCATCTAATCCCATACCCTTCAGAGGCCCAAACAGAATTCCAGCCCCGCGTCTGAAAGGTTCTGATTTCACCAAAGCAGCGTTTGGTCATGGAAAATCATTTTGTTGGACTATGTTCAACCACCTTTACCTAGGCTACCTATAGGCCAGCTTTCAAGCTTTCTAGGCCTAAAATTGGACTTAGATCTCATGTTGCAGTCAGCAGTTAGCAACTGCATCTTTTTCTTTGAGCTGCACTGATTCTTTTTATCTAACCTGAGCTACATAGGAATGCGTAATACGCGTAAAATAACTCTGCTTTCTGAATGCATCCAGGAGAGCTTATAAATTGAATCTGATGAGCCAGATCTGACTAATGTAGTTTTCTAAGCCAACGTACAATAAAACAAATGGCTCTATTCATCACGGCATGACAACAGAAGCTTTCTCCTTCAATTAAAAACTACTATCACTGTGTATGGGTATGTCTACACTGCATTTCTCTTTCGAGAGAGAGGAATGCAAATGCAGCCGAGAGAAATTGCAAATGAAGCGCAGATTTGAATTTCCCGCGCTTCATTTGCATAATCGCGTCCGGCCGCTATTTCGAAATACCCTATTTCAAAATAAAAAATGCTGTGTAGACGCGGTTATTTTGAAAGAACCCCCTTCTTTCGAAATAACCATTAGTAAAGGGGGTTCTTTCAAAATAACCGCGTCTACACAGCGTTTTTATTTTGAAATAGGGTATTTCGAAATAGCGGCCGGACGCGATTATGCAAATGAAGCGCGTGAAATTCAAATCCGCACTTCATTTGCAATTTCGCTCTCGAAAGAGGAATGCAGTGTAGATATACCCTAAGTGTGTATGGCGGGTGCTTATATGTCGCATATACAAGTTCAGGGATACCCTGTCTGGAAAAGGGGATGTGGCGATAACAGTTCTGTCTAACCGACAGCAACAAACATGCACTGCCATTGAGTGCAGAAGGAATATTGATTGGTCTTCAATTGCTGTGGTTCCAACACAGTCATGTAAAACTGCCCCCTCGCCCCATACAACCTGAGGCAGCTGGTCTTTGCAAATGGCCAAGAGCAAAAGATAAATCATCTGTTACCCTCTCAGTACTCAGGCTGCAGCAGTCCTCTCTCACACCGCCCCTTCCTGGGGCAGAAGACCTTGAGAGAAGTCGAGCAGCTGCAAATCCCACAGACCTTACACCAAGCCACAGAAGCACAGGGCTGGTGAATCTGACCCTCTCGCCTGTCTCCTCGGCTGCCGCTCCGCTGGCATTCTTAACTGAGACTTTCTCACATCCCGGTACCTCTCTCAATGACAACGGAGAAAGTTCATGGCTGGATCCTGGGAGCAAAACGCCGTTAGTGGCATCTCCCTCGTCCTCTGCCACCCTTCAGCATTTCATATGGTGTTAGGGCAGGAGCCCTGCCGCTCTATCCAATCCTACGTGAGCTCAGAGCCCATGCCGCCCTGGAGAGACATCACGGCAGCAGGAGGGGGGAAGTGATGTTTATAAGCTTCTCTGGAGGCAAAGGGTTAAGCACAGGCAGCTTTTCATTGTAAAAGTATATTGCAGCTCTGTACATTAGCTTTCCAAGCCTAGCTAAAGCCCCACCTCTAGAAAATGTTGATGCAATAGTTAAACTCCAAAGGGTTATGGGGACTTTGTACAGTATCACTTACACTGTGAGGTAGCTACTGATGGGCATGATCTAATCCGCATAAACTCTATCCCTGCGGGTCTCCCTGGGAGTTTTCACATTGCTCCAACGTAGCAGCCAGCTCTGTCGAGGGCAGAAGCTGCAGCTATTCTTCAGCCTTCGAGGATGCAGACCATGCAGAGATGCAGCCTCATGGCACAACTTGTACGTCCTCTGTCTCGGCACTTTGCAGGGGTGGTTTGGCAGTGGGGAAAACAAAGGCGGGTGCTGTTTGGTGTGAAGCCCAATGTGGTAGCAGCTCCCTGGTGTTTCTGGAAGGTGCCCCCAGTATACACTGAAGCTAAAGGACCGCGCGTCTCATGGCTCTGCAGCTGAGTTCCACCCGCTCCTGCCTGAAATGCACTGGCACCGGCAAAAAGGACGGTCATCTCCACCTGTTCCTACTGCAGAAAGCAAAAGGAGCAAAGGGCTTGACTCTCCTTCTCACTCTGGGGTAAATCAGGAAGGACAAGTGATGAGAGTGAGTGAAGAATCCAGCTGATAATCTCGGGTGTGCTCCTGCGTGAAGGGGTTTAGAGACATCTGTTGTGATTCTAATGGGGAAACCCTGCTGCAAAAAAATTGCCAAATGCTCAGTGCTGTTGCCTTCTAAGACTGAACAAATCTGGGGCTAAACTGGGTTAACACCAGATTTAGGGCTTGACCCAGGGAAGCAGGTGAAATGTACCTAGGATAACTGACACGGTGCAGTAGATTGCTCTGTCTATTTTCACAGATCCGTGTGTGTAGCATTCTGCAGGAGGGATTCCATATCTGCATTTGGGATTTGTGCTCCATGTTGTGTGTACACACTGTTGGCAAGTACATGCCTAGCCCTGAATATTTAGCCCAGAACAGACTGCCCTCTCCAAATAAATGTAGGTTCATAAATCAATAAATTAAATGCAGCTGTATAGCTATAGAGATGGATACAGATATAGATGGATAGATTTTACCCAATATTGAAAATATCTCCATTTACTAATTGAACCAGGTATAATTTATCTCAGAGAAGTAGCCGAGTTAGTCTGTAAGTATAAAAATAACAAGTAGTCCTGTGGCACCTTAGAGACTAACCAAACCCACTTCCTCAGATGAATTAGAGTGGAAATAACAGAAACCAAGAGAAATATATAACAGCAGAAGAAGTACCTGTCAATTGTCAGACCCGTGTTAATGAGGCTAATTAAGTGGGTTGGACATGTCCCATGCATAGCGTTTGATATGGAAATGGAGATGATAAAAGCAGGAGAAATTGGCTAGTACACGTTAATAGTGTGGGTGGGGAATACGCTTTCTTGTAGCTGTTTCACAATCCGTACAGGCATCACAGGGAGAACTCTTTGGCCTCTGCTTTGGAGTACATTGGTTAAGATGACCGTCTGGCCTTCAAAATCGACGAACACCCTGAAAGAACTGGGAGAGCGGGATGGAACGTGCCTGTGCGAAGCAGAACAGTGCAGTGGGGCCAGGTACTGTAGTGCTCAGTGAAGTGAAAGGCATGTCATAAACCAACTCCTCCACTGAAACATGGCCCCCCGCCAGCAGCAGGCGACTGCAGGAAAGCTAGAGCATGTCCCTTCCCTGCCACGCATGCCATCTGCCACAGCATGCTGCTCGGTGAAGGGCGGAACACGGCAGCGACTCGGACTGATCAGGTCCGTGGTGAGGTAAGAGAGGCTGTGCTGCCGCTAGTTCAGAGAGCACCCAAAGCCACCACGTGGGCCCAACTGATTCCTCTGAAGATTTTTTGATACTTTTTATACTGTTCTAAGCTTCGGCGCTCACGCCCGCTGCTGTACGCCACACTCAATAACCAGCCAAGAAGCCGGCTGTGGGATGGAGAGGCAGCACAAGGTACATGGGGGATGAATCCATCAGACAGCAAGCCACAACTCCTGTGTCCTCATAGTCGATGGATGTTTACCACAAACATGGCTGCCATCCCGAAACGCACGTCTCTCACTGCCCAAACAGAATGCAATGCAATCTGGGAGTTGTACCGCTCTTATGCTGCCCAGAGGGACCACAACTCCTTGGGGCAATATTAGCTCTGGCAAAGGTCAGAGTCACATGGCCCCTTGGCCTCTTCATTGTGCAGAAGCGTCAACGTGCATTTTCTTCTCGTCGGCCATGTCCTAGCTACTGGCAGCATCCCAGGCAGTTTGTATTTGAGAAAATCCACAGGGCCCGATTCTGTAGACAAGTCTGTCATTGGTGTGAGGACCAGCAGACGTGGGCCCATAATGACACCCTGCCCATCTCCATTATAAGGGAGGAGGGAGAAAAGAGGTAAATGGTTATAATCCTACATAAAAAGGTAACTGCAGGAAATGGTAAGAAAAATTAAGGCCGTTAATCTGACAACGAGAAGGAGAGTTTATCTGTAGGAAATCTTCCCTGGTTCTTTGTCTGGCACAGACTCTTATTCTTTTTGGCTCCCTTTGCTGAGTTTTGTATATTTTCACCTTGACAGCTCCTTACAAGACTGATCGTGAGAAATCTAAAAGCAACAATATGTGATACAATGGGCTTAGGTAACCCATTCCTTTCCCATTTCCCTTTAGTTATGCCAGATGGACACATATCACACTGCAACCACTTGCATTACGAATCCCCTCTTTTCAACTGTATTTACATGAAAAGTCTCTTGTAAGTAAAGAGCTACATCTTTTCCCCACTCACAACTTTCTCTCTCTTCCTCACCCCTGTTTCCTTTGCTGGGTTGTTCTAATTTAAGAAACCACAGATCCACCGGCGACTAGTTCAAAGACCAAGGAAAGTAAAGGCATTGGTGAAATATGCTTGCAGACCATACCACCAAACCCCGTTCTCTGCAACTAACCAACACATCAGCCTATGGGGACGGGCAACGTAGTACGTGAGATGGTTTTAATGCAAGAAATCGATTAGAAATATTTCAAGACTTTTGTATAATAATGTTGGCCTGTAAAAAGGAAAAATAATGGCTACCTCCATTAACTGGCTGTACAGGTAGACAAAGATATTCTCGTGTAAGGCTATTTTTCTGTATTGATATGGGGTCCAAGCCTGCACTGCATCATACTCCCATTTATCTCAGCCCATCAGGGGAATAAAACATTCCCAAATCACCACTAACTGCACAGAGCAAAGCCACACCCGCCCAGCCTCTCTCACAGAAATTCACTATTGTATATCTCTGAGCCTTTCACCTCCAGCCATGGCTGTGTGTCTGCTTCTGTCTGAAGCCCTTGATTCATTAGGTAAAAACCTGGCACCACTTCAAATCAAAGGCAACATTTCCACTGACTTCAACAGGCCACATATACATTACTTTGGGACAGCCATACCCTCACTGTGCATCCGGGGGCTGATCCAAACCCCTTTGAAATCAATGCTGTTAGTCCATCAGCTGAAAGATGATGGACTAGGAAACAGATGATCTAGTCTGACCTCCTGCATAACAGAAACCATGGAATGTCTCTCAGTGATTTCTGCTTGCAGCTCATAATCTCAAGAGCTACGGGCTATTTTTAGAGAGACATGGTTTAAAGATTTCAGTAATGGAGAGTCCACCCCATCCTTTGGTAAGCTGTTTGACTTGTCAAGGCTGCTCTTTGTTAACGGGGCTTTGAACTAGGTAGAGGGATGGATGGATGCAGGTATGAATAGACCTTTATTTCAACAAACACAGCTGAACAGGAGTGCTGATTGCAACGTGGTGCGTTGGTTCCCGTTTGTTACCGGCGTGTCTGACTCAGCGCTTCCCAGCAGCACCCCTAGAAGGGAGGGGACTGTGGACAGTTTGCAACTGCTGGAATGCCCCTTTTGAACATCAATACTGATTATGATAATGGAAGCCTTCTTCCCAACGGCTTTGCCAAATGTCGTTTTTTCTTTACACCGCTTCCCCTTCTTAGCAGGTTCATTTAAATAAAAGGGGGCATAATAAGTGAAGTGAAAAATCAAAGAAACTGAATTGTTCAAGCAGCTGTATAAAAACAGTGTGACAGAAAATCAAACTGTCCTTTCTCCCTTTGCTTTGCTATTGATTTTAAGAGAAAGCAGCAGTTTGTTTTCCTGGTGTCCTTACTCATAAATTCCCTCTTCTGTAAGGATTAAAAACCTGCTCCATCACAAAGAGGCTCGATTCGCGCACAGAAACTTTACAGCCTTCGAAACAGACAGCGGGGTCCTCCCCCAATTCTTGGAGAGCTTGTGTTCTCTGTGCTAACACGTCAGATTCCCAAAGCCTTGCTCCCTTGCCAAAGGGCCTGCACTGACGGGTGGACGAGCCGTTTCTCCATGCCTAGAGCACGTCAATGAAAGGCAACATTTCGAAGGTGTTGCATAAAACGTGAGTGACTTACCGGGAATTGTTCTGCGCTAGCCGTGTGGCTCGGTAGTCAGCGGTCACAACATGGAAGACGGGAGACGTTGTTTGCATCCTGGCTCAGTGAGACGCTCGAGATTCTTGAAAGCCTTCAATGAAAGGCAGCAAATGATGAATCGGTCTCAGCAGAGCTGGAATTGCACCTAGAAAGAGAACCACAATTGGCCTTCGCTTTCCTTTTATCCGGTCACTTCATCTCTCCCTCTGCCCGTTTACAATGGTGACAGAGCCAAACAGTTTTAATTAAGAGCATTAGACTGGAAGTCGGTCTAATTATTGGTTTCTAATTATTGGATTTTTTGGTTAGTGCTTTTTTTTTACTTGATTGCTTTTGGGTAATGGCTTCTAATAACATCCGCTGCTACAAAAGCCACGTTGGCTGCCTACATGTACATTTCCCATTGTTCTGCCCGGAACAGATATTCCACCGCTCTGCTCATCTGAATGGGAGGGGCACACGGGCAAGTTCTGCCTTGCACAAATGGGAGCCTGGCTCTTGAATTCATGGCCGTGGTCCCCAGTCCCCAGACAGGTCTCTGGACACTGCTGCTACTGCAGAGGTCCCCTGGGTCACATTCTCCAACTCCCATTTCAGGTAGCATTGGCACCCCAACCAGGCAGCACCTTGCTTGCTGCTGCCTAAGTCTCCAAGGGGAAGTCTGCAATGCAGATAAACCCCCCTAGCTGGCCCATGCCAGCTGACTCAGGCTGTGGGGCTGCTCAGTCGGGGTGTAGACATCCAGGTGCAGGCTGCAGCCTGAGCTCTAGGCCCCTGCCCCCTTGCAGGGCGCTCCAGCCCCCCACGCCAGCCCAAGCCCAGAGGGCTGCACTGCAATGAATCGGCGCCTTTCCCCGGGCCAGTGGTGGGTGTCTGACTGCAGTGTACTCATGCGCTTCAGTTCTCGTGGTGCCCACATTTTCACTGGGGAAGTCCCTAAAGTACGTGTGGATTGCCTGCTGGGTGTGCGCTCGGTCCTCACACCACCCAGTAGTGTGGTGTGGCCACATCACCCACCATCCCATAAAGTTTGTTTGCAGCCACCAGTCTTGGCTCTCAGGGTTCTGTGCGCCCAGAAAGCAGTGGCAGTGTTGGTGATGCTGCTAGACAATATCGACCTCCTGTGGTCCTGCAAATTCTCTGGTTCAGCACTGGTCAGGTCCCAATGTGCCAGGCTAGAGAGGTTCAACCCTCTGCCTTTGGGGCCCTGTGAGGGGATGTAAGGCCCTTTGCTTGCAAGCTAGTGAATGCACCTGGGAAGGTGAGGAGCTAATTGGCTCCTGGCCAGAGGAGGCGGAGCTAAGCCATAGTCAGTAGGCTGACAGATTGAGGGGCAGGCTACAGATGAGACCGGTCTCTGGCTGAGAGAAGGCCAGGGTTCGAGTCACAGACAGGGACAACGAGCCAGCGTAGGCTGCTGCGTGGGAAGCCCTGGCAGAGCAGAGAGCCCTACAGATGCCAGCGGGGGCAGAAGAATTATTCCGTTTTGCGTGGGCTTGGTTTTGATACCCCGGAAGGGGGCTGAACTTAAGGGGCTTGGCAGGACGGCTGCGCTGCTGGAGACCTGGCGCTAGAGACAGACCTGCTGGAGATGCTGGAGCCAAAGTTTGCGGCAATGCCCTGAATTAACCCCAGGAGGTGCTAAGGGTGAGTCAGCCTCATCACAGGACTAATTGAACAGACCTGCTCTGAGCAGAGCTAAATCGCATGTGAAAGAGCCCTGCCCTGGTACGGGGACCCTGCTTCCTCCTCGTTCTGTGCTAAACCGATCTGGTGTGGGAGCCTCCCTCCAGGAGAGGAGTCCTGGCTGAGAACCCGGAGTGGAGATAGACGCATCTCTCTGACCTGGGTTGGGGCTTAGGTCAGGCACTTCTCCACACCTCCTAGGCTACGTCTAGACTGCAGGCTTTTTTGGAAGAAGCTTTTCCTGGAAGAGATCTTCCGCAAAAGCTTATTTCAAAAGAGAGTGTCCACACTGCCAAAGCGCAACGAAAAAAACATCTGCTTTTTTGAAAGATAGCGTCCACATTGATTGGACGCGCTCTCGCATTTCAGTTGTGATTAGTCTGGACAGAGTGGCCACCAGGGCTGCTGTGTTATTTCCTGGAGGCCTCTTCTTTCGAAAGAACTCCCTCTTCTGCATCCACACACGCCTCTTTCTGGAAAAGGTTTCTTCCTCGTAGAATGAGGCCCAGCTCTGTAACCCTTGGTTTGCACAGAGTGGCTGGTTACTTTGCTGAGAGTCGGATGCACAGAGAGATGACAGGGTCAGGCTGGACTGGAGAAGTCAGGGAGCAAAGGTTTACTCACAGTGACTTGCACCAACTGGCCTCCAACTTGCCTGAATCCACTTGCCACATCTTCCTAGAGCGATTATCTATGAGTACCAATGGGAGGGCAGTCAGTTGCACAGATCATGGAATCATAGCACTGGAAGGGGCCTCAAGTGGGCATCAACACCAGGCACTGTCTAGATCATCCCTGATAGATGTCTGTCCAACCTTCCCCATCCACTGGTGAATGCAAAAACCACCATCACTCCCACTGGTGATTTCACAGACCTCCAGCCCGTCCGTAGCTAGTGCATAGATCACCTTCCCTTCCGTTCACCGTCACAAGGCTCTCCTTTCTTCTCCAAGCTCAGGTGAGCTGGAGTTTGCCTGGACCACGTTTCCTACTGAGACCACCTCCCCTTCCACTGGTGGCCACAGAGCATTCCTCTGCCAACAAGAGCAACTGCTGACATGGGAAAGGAATACTAGCAAAGCACCACTGGTACGTTTAGCTTCCAGGAGTACAAGGTAGAAGCTGGAAGCAGAGAAGAGGAAACTGCACCATGTAACCATCCAGCTCTTCACAGGACACGAGTGAGTGCTCTGTGGACCCCACACGGTTTATCGGACACAGCACATGGAGACAGTGCCTGCAAAAGGCAAGTATTCTCATCCTGTGCTATTTTTTTGCCACCCAAATCTAAAGCTTTGGTGAGGACATAAATCAGTTACCAAACATTTGTGAAATGCACATTCCCCGTGGAAGCCTGAGGTACAGAAATGGGTTGTGTGATTTATATAAATCACAAAACTGCAAGTGCTTCAAAATTAAGCCACTAATCTTTAATGTAAGCATAATAAAATGTTGCAAAAGCCATTCGTTGTGTGTAGCATGACAAATGTCAGCTAGTAACTGTACAAATTACTTTATTTTTGGGTTTTGCCATCTGAAAGTGAGGAATGTAATCAGCCGGCTGGCTAATCCACAGAAAGGAAATAAATACCTGGGTTTTGTCGTCTCCTATTTTTAATTATGTTTTTTGTGATTTCATTTCTTTTTATTCAAAAATACTGATTGGGTGTGAAAATTCAACTTTTCCATGCCTTGCTTTTAACAAATTAGCAAAACCAAATAAACAAAGCGATCATTTCAAGGTTTCTTTCATGGTTTGGGGTTTTTTTTATTTTTTTAATTTTTTTTACATTCTAATCCTCTGATCCATAATAAATACTACAGACTTTTCACTTAAAAATACATTAAGATTTGCACCATGGCTTCCATCCCACGTGTGTATACAACATTGCCCCTGCGAAGTGTGCTCCTAGCTATAAGTGTGCAAACACCTATTGCATACCCTTTCTGAGCTGAGCGCTGGGACATGTCTGTAGTCCTAAAATGGGGCGATGCTGTCTTGGCACACACCCTTAGAAGGAATCAACAGGTTTTGTTCTCATTTGGCCTTTAAATAAACAGACAGATAAATAAATCTTTTGAATGAAAAGGTTTCAAAACGAAAAATGGAAAGGGTCCATCCTGATCATGGCAAAAAAGGAATGCTTTGTTCTATATTTTCCCCAAAACCCCAAACGTTAGTTGACATCGCAACATTCCCATGAGAAATTTTGACAAAATGGGATTTTCCAACAGGAAGACATTCCACATCAATGTTTTTGACCAGCTCTAGAGCCGTCATTGCCCAAAGAAGGATGGCCGGGCACGAGCTGGACAAGGGTGTGCAAGTTTTAAAATCTACTCTTTAGAAAGCCTGGAGATCCATCCTTGTGAGTTACAGGTGGAGCGTTAAAATCAGGTTAGTGCTTGTCAGATATTTGCACTCACCCTTCATGAGGGACAATGAGTAGTCATATGGCACTTTAGGCTAGGTCTACACAGCAACATTATTTCGAAATAACATAGTCCACGTCCACACAGCCGGCAGTTATTTCGGTATAATGTAGAAATACCATCAAGCTGGAGGATTTCTTACTCCGATTCCTGTAACCCTCTTTGTACAAGGAGTAAGGGAAGTCGGAGGAAGAGTGCTCTATTTCGAAATAAGCGCTGTGTAGACAGCACCAAAATTCAAAATAAGCTACGCAATAGACGTAACTCAATTTGTGTAGCTTATTTCAAGTCAAGTCCTGCTGTGTAGATGCGCCCTAATTAGAGACTAACAACAATATATATAAAGTCTCTAAGGGCACATCTGCACAGCAGGGCAAAAGTGGAATTAAGCTACGCAACTCGAGCGATGTCAGTTGTGTAGCTGAAGTTGGAACAGCCTAATTCAGCTTTTGGCGCTGTCTACGCTGCAGGAAGTCAAAGGAAGAACACTTTCCCTTCAACTTCCCTTGCTCCTTGTGAAACGAGGGTTACAGGAGTTGGAGTAAGAAGTCCTCCAGCTCGACATTATTTTGAAATAATAGCTGGCAGTGTAGACATGCTCTTTGTTATTTCAAAATAACGCTACTGTGTAGACATACCCTAAGATGCCATAGGACCACTCATTTTTAAAGTTAGAGACTTACACAGCTCCCCCTCTGAGACCTTCAAGAGGGAAAAAGCCAATGCATCTGTGACTGGTCAGCTGACCCCCAGTTGGGCTTATGGGAGGGCACCTTGTGCCCAGAAGGAAGGTGAGACAGAGCGAGTCAGAGCTGGAGATGAGCCAGACACAGGAAGAGTGGGGGAGAGGGGAGTTTGGAAGGTCTGCAGGAACGGAGAGGGGATGGAGACGAGGACGTTGCTGGTGGGACTTGACCAGAGTTGGGAGCCCAATGAGCAGAAGGTTTGGGCAGTGCCCCTAGGACAAAGAGAACATCCAAGGTGGCGAGGGGGAGTTGAGCCTGGAAGTCAGGTTGTTGCTGTGAGAGGGGGAGTCACTGCATGTGCAGGAGGGGGTCTGGGAGTGGAACACTGTACAAGGGAAAACCCTCTGGGGAAGACCTGAGTGAAGGGCTGCGGGGGGGGCTGATCACTCTCAAACAGGGAGGGCTGGAATGGGGGCCTGAATCAGGGCCCTAAGGAACAGAGAACCAAGTGCTGCTGGGGACGCTTGGGTGGGTGACTTGAGATGTTCCAGGAGAAGGGAATGGAAAAAACACTCTGTGTTTATATACTTGCTGTGGGAATTACAGAACGGTTTGGGGGACCTACAGCACTGGGGGAGACCAATACATTGTGCCGCAAGTCCGGGCTCTGTATCGGACACCGAGAGACTACGTTCCTTTAGCAGGCACACCAATGGGGAAACTGAGGCAGGCACCCATCTGCTATTTTAGAGCCCTCCAGGGAAGGCCATTCTAGCCTAGGGAACATCTCTGCTTCCTCAGCTGGACCCTGGTCTGAATACTATCAGAGGACTGCCTCCAGGACAGCTTCTGACTCAAGCAGCACGTAGGTCAGCATCCTACCCAGTCACAAGGAGGAGGACTGGGAAGGTCTTGTTGTTTTGTTTGGTATTAGTATGGGGGTAGTAACAGCCCCATTGGGCTAGGTGCTGTACAAATAGATAACACATCCCATCGCCTCGCGCACTCCTGCCTGGGTAGAGATCTATGCCGTGCGCATGACTCTGCACCACTTCTGTTGCATTACAGTCCAGCCTCTCAAAAACAAAAACATAATTCAGGCCCAGTCCTCTCCAGTCAGCAAGAGTTTTATGTGGTGAATACTCCCGAGCTGAAAACCCAACCCTGCCAGACTGACATTTAAGATTCATAGTAGGGTAGGTGCCACAGACCCTGGTCTGGATGGGGCCCCTTTATGCTAGTCCCTAAACCAACACAGAGGGAAACAATGGCCCTCGCCCCCCAAAGTATTGACAGCCTCAGCAGCTAAACAACAACAGAAAGATGCAGTCGAGAGGCAGAATTTATATGTACAATACTGTGTCCACTTCACACGTGTGCACAAGTGGTTGGAGAGAGACTCGTTCTGGAGGGGATTCTCAAAAGCTCCTAAGGGATTTAGGATCACATGCCAGATAGATTTCGCTGAGACCTGTGCTTCTAAATCACTCCAGCTAACTATACACTTGTAACTATGCTTGTAAAAATCCCCACGAGGGATTTTTCTCCAATGTCCCAGCACTTTTAAAAAGAGACCCCCGCTGAAAGTCCATGCACAGCCTACCTTCCGTGATCATCTTATAATCATCCATTCATTTTATTTCCTGAGCAAGTTTTACAGACAGAATTCAATCTGGGCACCTTAAAGCATCTCGCTGGGAACATCTTGTCATCACATTTATTAAGGTATCCCTTGTAAAACCAGGCTTTATTCAGGTAAATTATAGGGACTGTCATCCGATTTGGCAGCTTCACCACTTGGGATCATATATTTCTACACTCAGTGTTGGCAGGAAGAATTCAGCAATATTATATAAGATTCTGCTTAAGCCAGCTGGTAGTTGATGAAACAGGCTGGGCATGCAGTCAGGTAAAAGGAAATGCATTGAAGTTAAAGAAGCATGGAGAATGCTAAAAATATCACTGTGAACACCCAGCACTGCATTTACAAAACCGAATCATCTACATGGCATGGATAGAATCTCCTGGAGCCTTTGTTTACGCACTGAACTCTAAATTGGCTATGGGAAGCTAAAATGTCCTCTACAACTCTCATGCAACTCTTGGCTAGATCCTTTGCACCTGAACCCGCAGGCTGGCATTCTGTAATCTGTCCTCGTCAAATTGCTTTCTCTGTCCTTCTGCTGAAACCATCCTCCTCCTGTGTCTTGTAGAAAGGCATCTTCTAGTGTTTCCACCCTCTTGGCTGCATGAGACAGGGTCAGAATTTTCAGTCTTTCCTTCTCATTTTGTTCGAGGCCTTTCAAATTAATGGCGTGGGCCCATTTCCTTCTAAACCGGGCAACCTACTGTCTAGCACTGTCACATTTCCCCCGACTATCCGGTTGCTTTTGCAGTAGAATACCATGGGCTGTCTGGCTTGTGCACTGCCAAATCATTAGATTCACATTTTTCCTACATGAATGTAAATGCCTCTTAATGACAAGGGGCAGAAATACAGTGAAGGGGGCTTGGATTGAAACATCTATATATAGATGCCGTGTAAATTAAACATACATGGCATAACTTGCGGCAATTTGGCCCTAACAAATAAACATTTAGTAGGGAGCGATGGATAACTAATTGTTGCATTATAATGGGAAGGTTAATCTTACAATCCAAGTTCCAGGAAAGGCTGAATTTCAGGATCATTTAGTTTCGCATTATCAGACTGGTAAGGAAATATTGTCATTATATCTGCTTTTAAGTGGAGCTCCCATTTTGTGGAAAGTAGTAAAAACAAGTTATTCCTAAACAATTCATCCCATAGACATTATTTTCTGTCTCACTTTTATTAAAGAACATATCAGTAGATATGGGACCACTGTTCCTCTAAACAACCTCCACTTCTAGATTAGTGCCCACCTGAAATGACAAACTGTTAGAAGGCACATGCTGGTCAAATCCACCACAACCAACTGGGATGTAAGAAATGGAGGCTTATCAGGCCAGGTGGAGAAACAGCGGCAGCAGATGGACTGCGAGAAACAGAGATCTTATTTTCAGGCAAATGTTCCTATTAATAAGGAATGAGAGAAGAAAAATGCAGATATCTATAATTTATGAAAGAAATGTTTCTAAATAGAATGTTTTCAAAGTTTCCTGGAGGTGTCGGCCGCTCGTTAGCAGCTGATGTCTCCGGCTTTAGGAAACCAATGAACGAGAGCATATAGTTGCATGTATTTTTAATACCCATCAGTTAAGAATTGATCTCTCGTACCATGTCAGTGTGCATGACTACCATTTGCTGAGACAGATGATGAAATGTGCCTAATTTCAAACACTGCTCTGAAGACTCAATAAATGACATGAAAAGCAGGGATTAAGCAAAAAACAGACTTCTCTGTATGATTTCAAAAATGCTTAGAGGTAACTTTTCAGTGACTTTGATATTCTTCTGGGCCAATTCCACCATCCTGACTCGTCATATTGAGCACGTTCACCCCACGGGTAGCCACTGAAATCTCTGGGGCTCTAGGAAATAAGGTGAGCTGCACGCATGTTTTATTAACATTGACAGGGAAATGATCTGCTGAGACCAACTTTTCCATAACAGCCCCAAACATAAAACTTTATATGGAATCATGAGCTTTCGTGGGCAAAACCCACTTCCTCAGACAAGCCGGAAGCCGGAAGCTCGTCTGACTAAGCGGGTTGTGCCCACGAAAGCTCATGATACTATGTATAGTTTTGTTAGTCTCTAAGGTGCCACAGGGACACTTGTTTTGAAAGTTACAGGCTCACACGGCTGCCCCTCTGAGACTAGAAAACTTTGTGCCCGTTTTTAACAAACTGCTTCTCCTTGCTTTTCATTCTCTGTGCTTCGGCCAAAAGCCAGGTCTCAGCCTATTTCGCCAGCATTAGCACTTTGCTGGGGCTTCATGTTGTGTGCCATCCAGCTGGGTACTTCTGTGACTGTCACCCAGCAGTGTCTGAGCGCTGCGCAATCACGAATGGCGTGTGAGGTCGGACGGTATTGCCCCGTTGGACAAAGGCGGAGCTGCGGTACAGCTTAGATGTACTGGCCGTAGAAACTGAAACACCTGAAGAAGGTAATGTTCAGGACTGAAATAGAAGGCAGTTTTCTGCTGACTCACTGGCCAGTTTTTATGGTCCTCTCCTGTGCCTTTGACTGGATTCAGATTCTTATTTGTTAGGCTTTGTCTGTCTGATTCTTTGGCCAGCAGGCTGAATATTGCCCATTGGCTGTATTAATCTACATCCCATAGCAGTTCAGGATGACGCAGAACCTACAATTGCTTTTCTTTCCAAACTTCCAGTGACTCCCAGTGGAGAAGACAGCCTTCCAGCTCCCCCGTGGGCGGGGGGGGGAGGGGTAAAGGGGCCTGAATCATTTCAGCAGGGTGTTGACTCTGAAACTGAATGATGACAGTATAAATATCAGCGGTATTAATAATGGCATTATTGGGCCTATTAGCAGAGATACCCCCTCAGCCAAAGACTGTACCCAGAGTGGTGAATGCAGTGACATTCATAAGAAGTAGGGGAAGGGCCCATTACATGTAGTAGGTGGTGTTGGGAAGGGGTCTAGCTGGATTTGACACCAGGGCTCAGGAATGGAAGCTGGAACCAGGCTGCTGATACACACAAACATCACAGCCCCCGCACGTAACACTGAGCTCTGAGTGTACTTAACCACGTTCTGTTGCTGCCAAAGCTGCCTGCCTGATGCATCAATTACTGCTAATGAAACATTAGGCAGAGCACTTAGCAACCGCCTGGTTATTTTGCATTGGCTTGAAAAACTCCTTGAGTTTTGGATGCCAACCCGGCCTTAATTTTGCAGCCGGGCCACTGGTGGGTGGCTGCCTCACGTAGCAGCTGCAGTCAATGGCCAGGGACAGAGGCAGACTTCTTCGAGGCTCTCTAATTAGGGCTCTTCCCAGCACAAGAGTGATCTGGTCAGCACCCACTGAGGTGCACTTGAGGGCTCCAGGTCCCTTTACAGAGCAGAGCAATGAGCCAGCCAAATGAGACATCTCTCCAAGGTAAGGACTTCCTGGGGATGGGCAGTGTCAGGAGCCACCATGGCCTTGGTGACTAATTATCATTCTGTAGCTTAGTGTGAACCGCAAGCTCCATGGGTGGACATGGGTCCCAGGGTGAGTTTCTGGTCTGTGACTGACTGAGCTCCAGTCTCTGATCGCGGTGTGAGGTGTGACAATGTATTGTTACGAAAGTCACGCGCACTGACTGTCCAGCTGCATGCAATTAAAATGGGCTTGTTTTGGCAAACAATCGGCGGGGTAAGCTCACAGAGCAGACAAAACCGCACACAGCATGCAAACGCCAGCCAAGGACGTGCCCGTGAATGTGAGCAGGACTTCTAGGCAGTATTTGTACAGCTGTATTGAAAATAAGCATTCTGATTAACATTTCCTTTCTACTCCACATGCTGGTGTCGGGGAGCCCCTGCCAGCCAAGTTTCTCTTGCCTTGTAGGACTCAGATAAGTGTCTAACTTTTGAGTTACGGTTGCTGAGATTCTAAATGCAGGCTCGCTCGCATGGCTGCAGGATTTTCTGGTTTCGTGGCTCGGGCCTCTTGCTCCCATCTGCCATGGGGTGGAATTTCATGATTCTTCCACTCGTAGGCTAGGACCCACGTACGTTGCTTAAGCTGACCACCCATGTACTGCCCTACCCTCCAACCCAGTTTGGGCCCCCTGTCTTTCTTCATTCTGGGGACCAGGGAGGCAGGGAACAAGACCCAGATCCTCAAATCTGTTTAGGTACCAAATTCCCATTAGGCCTGTAAACACACCTGAGGGCCTTCTCACAAGAGCCATCTTAAAACAAAGTATTGGCAGTTAGCAAAGCAGCAGAGAAACAGGGAGTTCAGTACCATAAAAGCTGTCACACTCCTATGTTCAGGTTTCACTAGGAGCCGCATTAAACAGACATTCGGCAGAGGCTGCAGGTACAGAAGAGTCTTCTGCTCTTCTAGGAAGCCCAAGAGCTTCTGGGAGGCCTTCTGGCTTCTGTTTGGCCGCTGGAGACTGCCTGCCCCAAGCTTCCCTCTTTTCTCAGGCAAAGGTAGATTTTGTGAAAACCCAACCCCCTCACCCTGTGTGTCTAGGCCCAATTGCTCCTTTGCTCCAGGTCTTTCTTATAGAGCTAAGCTACTCAGACCCTGAGGACCACAGGGCCCAGAGTGGGCTGCAAAGACACCTGAGAGTTTTCCAAGTGGCACTGTTCCTGCCCCAGACAGAGCAGTGTAATTCATGACCTGGCAGGAGGGTTGAACTTCCAGAAGAGTGGCCATTGGGGGGGTTACCAGAGAGGCCGAGAAGCCTGTGACACAGCTGGCTGAAGGAGGTCATTCCGCAGCGAATGAACCCCTTCACAGAGCCCTTGGGGAATGTTCCTGCTCGCTTGACAGTCCAGCGCTCCATCTCAGACGCCACGTACGAAGGCCATAGTCCCATGCACCGAGCATGGCACACTCAGGGGTGAATGTGACCTTTGCCAGGGAGGGCTGGAATGTGGCAGGGCTGCAGGAATGGCCATTCATTATGAATCATCCGGCTACAGCGGTGGGTGTGCTGCTGGCAGAGCAGGTGCCAGCTCAGAGCTGCAGGCCTCCCCGAGGAGCACACAGCTGGAAGCCGGGCCGAGTCATCATACTGTGTGTTGTGTTCAATCAGCATGTAAACTAATGGGACGCTGCATGCATTGTTTCACTGCTCTTCCTCCTTACCAGGCCATGACAGACGTTTACATTGTATATGCCCCTGCCGTTACGTAACCCATCACACATGAGAAAGGAGCCCTGAGGAAGCCAGACAAAGAGCTTTAGCGGGAAAGGGCTCATTTAAAAACAAATGCTCACTGGATGTAATGATCGGAGATCCAAGGCTCTAAAAGCATTCCTCACTCTCCCTGCTCAGAGAGTGACCGAGATTGTCAGCTTGTTCTCTAGGAGAAGAAGCTGTAACAGAGACGCAAGAGAAAATTCTTCATCTCTGGACTCTCTCAGAGCAGAATAGCTGAATGAGAAGAGAGAGATTCCCAGTTATTCTGGGGAGCTCTGAGAGACATTTGGGAAATGGACAGATTATTACATCTCTGCTGCCTTTGTCAAGTACAGACTGACTCGCCTGTACATATATTTTATCTGCTTTAACTGCCTCGTAACTCACATTCCTTTTTCTTAGCTATTAAACCTTTGGGTTGAAATAGAACTGGATGCCCAGGCTGTCTTTGGGGTGAGATCTAAAATGCAAATTCACCTGGGTGAAGGCATGGTGTCCGGGGACTATGTATAATCCTGGAATATGCTGTAATTTTTGGTGTGAGTGACCATGTGTCACATAGTCCAGTTTGCCTGGGTGGCAAGGTAGACGGGAGAGTCTAAGGGACTTTCTGTGTCCTCGGGTTAAGATTGCTGTAGTGCTGTTTCTGTTTCTGTAGTACGGTTTCTGCCTGGCTTTTGACAAGATGCCCTGAAGTAGGCACAGTGGCAGTGATAACACAGCCAGACTTCGTACACCGAGATAAACGTGCAACCTGAAAACGGGCCAATTCTATAATGGAGAGAGATCTCCAATGACAGAAGTTTGATGGCTAAAACTGCAAACAGTCACTTTTTCCTTGTGGCATCTGGCCCCTCTCTTGGGCACGCTGCTCCCTAGTTTGATAACGCTGAAAGTTCAACACCTCAATTTCATCGGGTGAAAGTCTGTGAAGAACAAATCAACTAGAATAACAAATCGCAGAGGGGCACAAAGATCAGACGTAAACCCTCACGACTCGCGCGCTGAGCCAATGCAATGCACTGTGCCGAGTTAACGCAATGCGCTGTGCCGAGTTAAAGGCACCCTCCATTTTGCAAGCTGGTAACTCCCACCCATCATGTTTACAAGTTGTGGCTCAGCACCGGAAAACTGTGAGCTAGCTGCTAGCTGCGCTGGGTTTTAGATGGGATCTGGGACCTCCGTTGCATCCTGCTCTAACACAAACTCTTCACTGGCTGGAGCACAGAAAGCGCTCTATAAATCCCAGAGGGGACAGTAAGTTTGACCTTGAGCAGGGTCCTCAGCCTATTTCCAATCTCATACTCACTTCTGGATGAAATAATAAATGGAACCAAAGATTTGTCTAGAGCATCTCCCAGTCTCCAATGAAACCTCTCTCTACTACAGGGCTACTCAACATTGGAAGCCCCAGGGGCCACAATGATACTCACAGCACATGCTAAGGGCCGCAACTTAAGTGTGGTTGCATGTACATGCAAATACATGTGCAAATATATGCAAATAGCTTATTTCACACTGACGGGCATGAATACAAAGATTAAGGCATGACTACACAACACGCAGGCCCCATTTAACAAAATACTGATATTAATAAAATGCAATATTTACCCAATTTCCACCCTTATGACAGCACTTTTACTAAGCAATGACAGTCCAGGAATTATACTGACTACTTTTTTTGTTTTGGCTCCCACCCGCAAGCCTCAAATAAATGGGCTGCAGGCCACATGTTGAGTAGCCCTGCTCTACTAGCTGGGCCGGCCCCAGGATTCTGTCACACTGCAGCTACTGGCTTGGAATTCAGGCCTTAAGTAAAAGGTGTTTCCAAACTGCTATACAATGGACACACGCTCGCCTGGCAGCTCCCATGCCTTGAGCACCGTGATGGGCTCTTCTCCCCCACACTCGTCCTCCAGGGGCTAGCCCAAGCAAGCTGTAGTATTTATGTGAGAGGAGATCCCTCGTTCACAGACGCTCATCTGCAGAGGACCTCTGGCTGCCAGACAGGGCTGTGTATTAGAACCAACTGGAGGCAGACCGGGAAGGGGGGGTGGCCATGGCCATTGCAAAGAGGAATGTGTAGAGATGTGCAAACCCAGCCCGCTTGTGTGGCGGGAAAGCTGGGCTAGCAGGAGATCCAGGTTCAAGCTCTGCCACAGACTCTTGTGGGACCGTGGGCAGAACTCTCAGTCTCTCTGCACCTCGGTTCCTCGCCTCTGACAGAGAGAGCAGCACGGCCCTGCTGGTCAAGGGTGCTGGAGATAGGGGGGTGCTCGGTGAATAGGCACCGTACAGGGAGCTAAGAGAAACAGAATGCCAAGAGACTGTGGGTACGTCTACACTAGCCCCCTAGATCGATCTAGGGAAGCTAATGAGGGTGACCAAAATTGCAAATCAAGCCCGGGATTTAAATATCCCGCGCTTGATTTGCATGTTCCCGGCCGGTCCCCATTTTAGAAATTGACTAGCCCAAAGTAACTGCCCGCGTCTGCATGCGGCAGTGAAACGAATTCTGATTTAAAGTCTAACTCGAATTAGCTGGTATTCCTCCTGCAATGAGGTTTACCAGCTAATTCGATTTAGGCTTGAAATCGAATCGTTTCACTGCCGTGTGTGACGCGGCAGTTACCGGGCTAGTTAATTTCTAAAATGGCGACCAGCCGGGAACATGCAAATCAAGCACGGGATATTTAAATCCCGGCCTTGATTTGCAATTTCGATCGCCCTCATTAGCCTCCCTAGATCGATCTAGGGGGCTAGTGTAGACGTACCCTGTGGCGTGCCAGATCGGCTGAGTCACCAAGACGCGGGCTGGGTTTTCTTTCCCCCATAGTCCGGAGGCTACAGTCCATCTACACAGACTGAATATAGGGCTTTGTTCTGTGTAGAGAGGAAATGCCTTCAAGTTACTAGGCCCCCTCAGCCCTGGCTTCCCTCTCCCCCTCCCTCCTCCAAAGTGCCCCTAAGCTCTCCCTGACACAATCCAAGCTACACTGCGCTCTTCCTCCAATTCGTAAAAGTTAAGTCAGCCAACCAGGCGACAGGGCCAGTCCCATGTGACTTATCAGACCAGTGATGCTGCTGGAGTTGCATATTGTGCTCCTCCCCAGTAGGCCCAGGGAGCCATTCAGAGGCCAGTGCGTGTCAAAGAGCTCTGAATAACACCCCACCTTACAGCTTGGGGGCTCCTCCCGATCAACTGGAACTGAGAAAAGGGCTCAACTTGTGGAATAAAAAGGGTATGAACTTCCTGCTACACTTGACAATGTGGCTAATGCATGGTCAATGGCTGAGCGGGATCCAGGAGGAAGTGGAGCAGAGAACATCAAGAAGCGAATAGGTAACCCCTGGAGATGTGCCAGGTGGGTCCTTCAAATTGCCTGCTTTTGGCCAGTGGAACAATGTGCACTGCACAGAGCCAGCCATTTGAGTCCTGGAAAGGCATGATTATCCCAATGGCCTATGTGCACATCCCCTTTCTGCTGAACTGTGACCTGCCAAAGGTCTGTAGGCATCATTCCTTCAATTACGTTCTAGGAGGATGCTATTGCAAAGTTTTCTTGCTCTTCTCCTAGCTTTCTTCCTTTCTGCTCCACCACAAATTACGCAGCACATCCAGGGCAGGTACTTTTTGCAGCAGGATATTCTGAACACTGACAGGAAAGTAATTTTTTTCTTGTACATAATGCATAGTCACAGCAATAACATTAATACTTAAAATGGCATTTACATTGGTAAGCAAGCTGAATAATTAAAAAAAATGCAAATCTAGCCTCCTTAGAAGCAATAACTTTGCATGTAAGTTTTATGAGAGATGTTTTCATTATTTATTGATAAGGCGGTTAACAATTAGAAACAACAAAATTTAATAACAAGGAACGTAAAAGCTGGTCTGTAATCATTTTGTACGAAGGCGATTTAAGCACGGTGACTTAGCACAGATTTCCTACAGAAACTAACTTGCAGGAGAATGGCCCCGCGGCTATTAACCAACAAAAATGGAGATCAAGTAACAATCTTTGGAGAGGTAGAATTGTAGTGGCTTCCCTAGCCCAGGGATGTGGGAAACAGTCGAAAGGCACAGGCTTCTGCTTGCAACATTTAACAAAACATTCAGCGGGGGACAAGGTTGAGCAGAAGTGGCACGTCCACCGGCATCAGAGTTGAAAGAGCAGCTTTGGTGCATTGGCATCAGTTTCATGTAGAGCCTCGGTTTACGAAGGGCCCTAGCCTGTGACATGCCAAGATCGGGGCCTGTGGGCACGAAGAATGCCAGTGTTTGCATGAAGAATTAAGGCCTCAGGGCCTGGTTCAATGTGGAATGAATTCAGTGGGAGGGGACACTCAATGGCTTTAATAGATGCTAAAAATAAGCTCTTGCCACTGACCTGGAGCCCTTTTGATAAGTTCCTCTTCCTCACCTTTGGGAGTGAGTAGCCTTGCTGGATTTAGCCTGAGAGGCCCTTGTGCTCCCGCCAGTGCCTTTGTACTCCATGGCGAGCCGACACAGGCGTTCGTTCCCATCCTTTGTCCCTGTGCGGGGCGAGCCACAATCCGTTCCAAGCAGGTTAGCATCTGTCAACATACACAATCCATGCAAGCTGAGCGTTCACTAAGGCCCAGGGCTCCTCCTGCTCTAAGCAGCCGCCTAAGGCAGGGACATGGCCAGAGTACAAAACGGGTCGTGCTCAGCATCTGGCATTGTTTCATTTTCAAATCAAATCCCTGTGGGTACTGAAATCATCAGAGGAATCCACTCCCAGTGGCCCAGCTGGGCTTCATGAACATTCCTTCCCATGAAAGCAATCCCCTGCGGAATTTCTAATGTCTCCCAGCTCCAGAGTCGTCGGCCCCACGTCTTTAATTAGAAAGACCCTGAGATGAAGCAAACTAGGAGCAACACACCCCTGCTGTGTTCCTGATGCGGACTGAATAACAGGAGTGCTGACCTGCCTTCCCCTGAAGTCCATGGAAACGCTCCTGTTGAGTTCAAGACTTACAGCAGCATCGGGAGAACCCCGCCTGTCGGCATCCTAGTGTCTGCACGGAAGCACTACGGTGGTGCGGTGGGGCTGCTGCAGCATTTCTAGTGGAGGCCTAGCATGAGGCACATACAGGCCAGCGACGCTGGGTAGCTCCTCGCCTCAGCCAGCCAAGGCTGGGAACCAACCGAAGAGGTGTGTGCTAGACCCTACCATACCTCAGAGGTGCCTAAGTCTGGGCGGCAGGCTCCCTCTGCTTGGGATTCATCACTGCACACGTGTCTTGGCATTAATAGGCACAGGGGTACCTGCCTGCCCCTGGTCCATGCATTGCTCTGAGGTGAGGTGGCTGGTGCGGGCTTGAAGGGCACGGGCCCAGAGGCACAGCCTTAGGCAACCAGACAACTTCCACAGCAAACGTGGAGGTGCTGGGTGAGTTTAGGCAGTTACAGCATTGGGCAGCAGCCCAGCAGGGGGGTCGTGGAGCCCAGTGGATCCTGGGCCCTTTTGTGAATGTAGCTCCTATGGCCCATCCTCAGCATAGGCCAGATATAAATGTCTGTGGCGAGTCTATGTTGACATTTCCTGTTGTATTCATTAGCTCCAGTTAATTCTTAACGGCCAGCCTGGACCCCGTCTGTCAGTTCCATGTCAGATGGACAGGCCCGGTGCCCAGCGGGCATTTTCAGGGTGGACGGTGTCTGTTTCCACCTCCCTTATGATCCTGGCTGTTACGGTAGCTGACAGGCTGGTCCCATGAATGATGGCCTCTCTCAGCCATGTCAGAGAAATCCTTCCCCAGACAGGTGGTTCAAATGCATGTGAACATTCCTCATAGCCCTTTCCATAAGGGGGCAGCCTAAATGCCCCGCCACCTCTGCCTAACATGGGGCCCCCTGCTCGTACTGAAGCATGCTGCAAAATAAGTAAATGAGGATGCTTGCAAAAGCTGGGCCTTTGGGTGCCTCTGTTGTCTTCCTTGCAAGTGTCGCAGCAACAGCCCTCAAGAACTTTCTCAAGGGTTTGCAGTGTCGAGGGCTTCCCAGTCTGAAAGCCAGGTGTTCCCATGTTCTACCAGCTCTTTTAACAGGGGGTTTACATGACATTTTCACACACAAGTGACTTTGAATGTAAGTAAATCCATGAGCCCATTCAAGGAACTAACCAGGGGATCTGATCATTTCCTAAAAGGACAAGGCCTGGGTAGCCAACATAAAAACATAAGAACGGCCATACTGGGTCAGACCAAAGGTCCATCTAGCTCAGTAGCCTGTCTGCCGACAGTGGCCAGCACCAAGTGCCCCAGAGGGGGTGGACCGAAGACAATGATGAAGCAATTTGTCTCCTGCCATCCCTCTCCAGCCTCTGACAAACAGAGGCCAGGGACACCATTTCTATCCCCTGGCTAATAGCCTTTTACGGACCTAACCTCCATGAAATTATCTAGCTTCTCTTTAAACTCAGGCAGACTGCAGGCCAAATCAGGGCCGCCAGATGCTTTGAACAGACTGCAAAATCTTTTTTTTTTTCATGTTTTACTTATGGTCATTATGGTTGTAAGTTTTGTAGGATTTCCTCTGGCGTCTGCACCTTGACCAAGAAATTTGGACCTTTGCAAAAATAATTGATAGCTCTGGCCAATGCCGCCTTGTTTGCCTTGCCTCTCAGGCATGTTTCACTAGAAATTGAGTAGTACTTTACTCCTAGAAAAATCCCATTGAAATTCACGAGTATTTGTGGAGTAACGCACTGCTCATTGTATACCGAAAGTGCTCATTCATGTGCTTTAAATCATGCATGGGCCTAATCACATTTCCTTTAAAAAGGGACTGAAAAATGAAAGCAAATATTTTGTACCCTACGAACAGGCCACAGAGATAAAAGACCAATTTGGGAACTCTCCCAAAGAAGCAAATAATTTCATGGTATAGAGATGACAAACTATAATTAACATCTTTTTAGGAATTAAAGGGGGATTTGGCTAAAAGCAGTTCGTGTCATGTTCACACTTTAAATAACAATTTAGTCTGAGCACAATTATAAATAAATTTTTGCTTTTCATTAATTCCTCCTTGATTATGAAAGACATTGTTTGATTAAGTAAAGAGGGAAAAAAAGCCATTAGAAATTGTTTACACAGTGTAAATAGGAGCCAAGATGATAACAGATATGTATATTAATGAGCTATGGGACATGGATCTAGGTGCAAAAATGTTATGCCTGAATGAACTGAAGTTCTGCTGAACAGTTTTACACACACCACCAGGAACACTTAATTGCACAGGTCTGCAGCAAAAATCCCTTGCTCTCAGTAGCACCGGCTGTGTTTGCCATTCTGAAAACAATTCTTCCTTTGCATAGCCAATGTTGTGTATTTTGTGTGGCCCCTAAATAGTTGCTTAAAATGTATTCTTCGTAGATCTCTCTCTTTATGCCTTATCATTTCAAATAAGCACCAATTTGTCTTACAACAATCCCAAATCAAAACTCCCGAGAAGGGATTTTTAAAACACTGAAGCCTAAATCTTTGAAATGTTTCATGCACCATGGAGTGAGTCAGTCAGTCACAGCCAGGAGAGTCCAAACAAAAGGCTGCTCAGTGCTCAGCCGAGATGAAGCTATGCAGAGTAACACACTGTATCAAATGAAGAGGGAAAGATCTTGTGATGTGAATGGCAAATGCAGAGATTTAGATCCTGTGCCTCTGACTTGATCCAGATTCTGCATTACCTCTGGGGTGCTAGCAACCTGTACAGAGGAGTAACGGTTCCTCCAGAAGTGATGCTGTGCTGGGCATTGCTCACAACCCAACCTCATAACACATTGCGGAGCAACAAAAGCAGTGCTAGAGCTGAAGACGTGAGGCTGAGGACACACACCCAGCTGCAACAAATGCTTGCACCTAAATCTGGCTTCTCTACAGTTGTCTGCGACTCAGACCAGGAGTAAGGTCCCCTTTGGAGCTACTTCTCAGCAGTAAACACTGGACTCTCCTGTTTGCATGTTCCGTAGCCTGATGCTTACATATAAAGTGCTGTCCCATTTGAAATTGATGATGCTATGCAAGTGCATTTATTTACCATTAGAAATGGAGAAATACAGTGAGTGTTCTTTACATCGCGGTGGGCACTAAAATGGCAGGTTTGCCAGGATTAGCCCTCCGTGGGCCGCTACTGCTATATTTAGCTGCAAGGCCACAGGTACCAATGATCACAGCTTCCATTGGCTAGGGATCACTGTTTCCAGCCAATGGGAGCAGCGGGAAGCAGCATGGACTAGGACACTGCTTCCTGCAGCTCCCATTGGCTGGGAATGGTGATCTGCGGCCAGCAGGAGCTGCGATTGCCAGTACCTGTAGCCATACAGGAAAATATAATGGTGGGGACCTGCCAGGAACTAACCTTGGTGCACTGGATACAGCCCAAGAGCCAGTATTTTCCCACCCTGTTTTATACCAATCTTATCTTGCTAGTACATTACAGCCCCCATACTAACCTCATCTAGTTAATTACAACACCTGGCTGGCCAAAGTTTGGTTACTTTTCCTGGCATTTCTATCCGATCCCAGGATCTCACCATATCTCAGGACCTCTCTACACTTTTCTACAGTTATTATCCTACTCTCCATTTTACAGAGGGTCTCTTGCAAGTGTTCATCTTTCAAGAAAGTTCCTACGTCCCCCTTTCTAGTGGCGACCCCAGGAAGAACTCGTCCAGAAGTTTCATTTGGCTACAACTGTAGTAGGTGGGGGCTTTGCAGCATCAGGACTCACTCTTTTCATCACGGTTGTTTTGGTAGCTCCATGTGGACTGTCCCCAACTGGGTAACTCTGAGTTTGAGAGCAAAGAATCTCACCCGGGTCCCTCCGCAGCATTGTCTTCAACATCCAACCATGAGCTGGTCAGAATGAGGTTTTAAACAAAAGCAAAGGCCACAATTTGTGTGGCTCAAATTTGGGCTTTCCTCTAAAAACCCAAGCCAACCTTGGACAGTTTTGGTGTCCCTGCCACTCTACTTGTTCATTTACATTATTGGGGGGAAGGGCTCCAGCTCACCCCTTTCACGTGAAGGGGGAAGTGAAATGGCTCTGTTCAATGCAACCTCCGCAAAACGGCCCTCATAGAGGAAGTTGGTACCACACCAGCTCAGCCAGCTGCCTTCCTTCTGCCGAGCAGCCTCACTGACCCCACCGTTCGCTGAGATTTCAAAACACGCTCCGCCTCCTACTCTCTTTGGACACTCGCACTCATTTCTAGGCAAGCCTGGGCCTGGGCACCTCTACTAGGCTGCAGAAGGTTAAATCTGGATATGAACTTTATGGCTCTGCCCCATGTCTCCTCTTTCACTTTCAGCCTGCTCAAACACCATTGTATTTTGTGTGCACAGCCACACAATTGGAACCACAGGGGTGCACTTTCTGTGCGCGAGTTAAGCCCCTATCATGGGGCAGTTGTGTACTCTTTCACACCCAAAGGTTGTGCTGTGGCTTCTCCCTACCATGGTTTGTGGCTGTTATTAGTCCTTTCTGAAAGCAATCTGACTTGCTAAACACTTATGCTGCGGTGGGGGGGGGGGGGATTGCTACTTTGTCTGTGAATCCTAAAATGAATCCCCAACAATCTCAGCAGGGTTGTAACTGGAGCAGAACATTGTAAAAAATGATGTATTAATATGGCTCAGACTGCAGCATAATAAAAGGAAACCAATTCAATTAATCCAAACTTCAAAGCACACTGGAAATCATGGAACACAGACATGCCTTTTTTACAGCAAAATCCTGTAGCCAGAGTCATGGGGGGGCAGGGTACCAGGTAACTGAAACTTCAGAGTGCTGCTGAGTAATGCAGAAGAAGGTGAAGGCCCACACATGTCTGAGGGTGGGGAAGATAAAGCCGGCTTTCTCCTAGATCTTCAGGGTCCATTTTAATTACTTTGAATTCTAGTCAGATATAAACATTCTGTAATTAACCAGGCATACAGGATTCGTTATCATTGCGGGGAGAGCAACACAGCCCTGCACAGACAATCCAGGACGATTCTGGAGAGTGTTGGGGCCAACTTCCTGGTGCAAGTGCTGGAGGAACCGACCAGGGACCATGTCCCTCTTGACCTACTGCTCACAAACAGGGGAGAATCGGTAGGGGACCTAGAAGTAGGTGGTGACTTGGTCAGCAGTGACCATGAGATGGTCGAGTTCAAGATCCTGACCAAAGGAAGAAAGGAGAGCGGCAGAATATGGAGCCAGGACTTCATACAAGCTGACTTTGACCCCCTCAGGGAACTGATGGTCGGGATCCCCTGGGAGGTGAATATGAGGGGCAAGGAGTCCAGGAGAGCTGGCTGTGTTTTAAAGAAGCCTTATTGAGGGTGCAGGCACAAGCCATCCCAATGTACAGAAAGAACAGCAAATGTGCCAGGCAACCAGTGTGGCTTAACAGAGAAATCTTTGGCGAGCTTAAACACACAAAGGAAGCTGTCAAGAAGTGGAAACATGGACAGATGACTAGGGAGGAGCATAAACACATTGCTTGCGCATGCAGGGGTGTACTCAGGAAGAACAAAGCACAACTGGAGTTGCAGTTAGCAACGGACGTGAAGGGGAACAAGAAGGGTTTCTACAGGTGTGTTAGCAACAAGGAGGTGGTCAGGGGAACGTGTGGGACCCACACTGAGTGGGAAAGGCAACCTAGTGACAGATGCCATGGAAAAAGCTGACCTCTTCAATGCTTCTTTTGCCTCGGTCTTCACAGATAAGGTCAGCTCCCAGTCTGCTGCACTGGGCAGGAGGTGAGCAGGCCCCAGTGGTGAAAGAGGTTAAGAACTGTTTAGAAAAGCTGGACATGTACAACTCCATGGGGCCGAATCGAGTGCATCCGAGGGTGCAGAGTTGGCTGAGGTGACTGCATCTCTCGTGCTCGGCGTTTGGGATTTTAATTGAGGGAGGTCTGTGTTACGAAAAAGTATCGTATCATGAGGGTGTAAGAGGGCAGAATCTGAAAGGCAAGACCTGTCCTGATTTAAGACTCTTCTGAGAGTTAGCTGTAGTACTGTAGTTTATGGAAACTATTGTAGGGTGCAGTATTTCTCTCTGGTGGTTTCTTAGTCACATAACAGATTCCTTTAGCTAAATGTAGTTAGCCAATTCTTCATTCTATTGACCAAGCTATTGATTAGCGATGAGACTAATCTATGCAGTGAGTTTCAATAGGGTCTGTCTTATTAAGAATGGGATTTAATTTTTATGGGTACTATAATCGACTGTTGTTTACTCATACTGTGAGGAAAGAACAATTACTTAATTAGCTGGCAGGCATTTTATGGAACTTTACAACAAAAGCATTGTTTGAGAAAATTCTGTCTTGGTTTCCCACAGGTTAATAAATAGAGTGTTTTGGGAACTGATACAAACCCCTCTGATTTGGCTAAAAACTCAAGTTTTTCACTACTTTGTCCAGTATTGGGCAGGAGGGGGTTAGATTAAACTATTTAGAAAAAGTAGTTCTTTACCAGTATTTTCTTAACCGTTCCTGCTCTGTTTTGAGATTTGAACTGTCTTAGGGCTTAAATTTATCCTGAACATTTGGATCCCCTGTTCTTTGGCTGGCATGTCTGAATAAACCTGTTCAAATGTATCCATGAAAGTGGAACAGTTTGCTTCCCCACATAAAATACTGCGGTTTGTTTGGCAGGAGTGGCAGACATTGGAAGCCTGGAATATTTTAGCTGAAAACTGAAGTTTCAGCCACAGACTTTTTTTTTCAGCAAATGCTCCATAGTGCTTCATGGGAGTTATGCTTCTTTCATAGGCCAGACTCCCAGCTCAGAGTTCGAAAGGCTGTGTTCACTACACCTCTGGCTTACAACCTCTCAGAGAGCCTCGTGACAAAGGCCTGCTCAGCTTTGGGGGTTTCTCTATCATAGCCATCGAAGATGGTTAATGTAAACCAGCAAAGGAGCCATTTGGACTGGTAGCACTTTCCTCTGTGTAGGATGGGGTTCAACAATGTGAGGAGTCTGCCCATGTTTGTAGCTTACACCCGCGGCTACAGGCAGGGCAGCATAGACAGGCCAGCTCTGGTAAACCTAAGCGCTCACGGAGCATGAGTCAAGTCCCCAGAGTAATGAGGTGGCGCTTCATGATCACGAGCGTTTTCATCATGAAGGTGCCATTTTGATTTGCGCTGTGGTGGTTGAGCCTGTGGTGGTCACTGGGGTTCAAGCTTTTCTCAGAAGGCAGGAGGGCTAGGAAAAGCCCTCGCAAAGAAAGCCAAAGCTATTATGCTCCCGCACAACTCCAGGGGCTCTCGGACAAGCCCTGACTCTACAAGACTCCTGAGAGTTGTCGGCATCCTAAGACCCTGTTCCTGATATTTCCAGTCCAGTTTCAGAGCCCAAAGGTCTCGCTAGCATGTAAACTTCCTACACAGCCTTACCTTTTACGCTTTGTCCAGTGCTGTTCCTGAAGCCAGAGAGTTGTGTGATGATAAACTAACAAAACTGTCTCCCCTTCTCTCAGGCAGTGGAGATGGATGGCTCCAAGGGCTAAATTAGATCACATGAAGGCGTTTAAAATCCCAGCCACCTCAGGTGAGAACAGGGTCTCATTCTGTCATGGACAAAGCACACAAGTTCCTGCCAGCATTTAAGGTTGTTGTTTTTTTTAAGTAGCACAGCAAAACCTGCCAGGCAACAGCTGCTGGGCAGCCTATCTTCCAGCGGCCCTTGGATAACTGCAGCTTAGGATAGGAGGATAACTGTAAGGCCCGATAAGCAGGCAGATGCCAGTGCTTGGAGAGCATCCTTCACTAGCATTGGAGGCCAGACCTTTGTTGGGAAGTAAAAGAAGGTTCTTCAGTTGTGTTATTGATGCATATTTCTTGTCTAAAATGTTCCCTTTGTATGGTCAAAAGAAATGGCTGGGCAGTCGCTACAAGCAATCGCTATCACACTATTGTAATAACGTCTGCATTATGGAAAGGGTGTCTAGGAGAGTGAGAAATGCATGTATTTTATAGATACCGGGTCCTGTTTTCAGAGCTGGGGGGACTTGTGTTGGTAGAATGCCTAGATCTGCCATCAAGTGCCAGCAATGCCCCTCTACCTTGTATGTTGGCCAAACCAGACAGTCTCTGAGACAAAGGATAAATGGACACAAGTCTGACATCAGGAATGATAAAACACAAACCTGTAGGGGAACATTTTAACCTGCCTGGACTTCAATCATGGATTTAAAAGTAGCCACCCTTCTACAAAGGAATTTCAAAACCCCACTACAAAGGAAGACGACTGCACTGGAATTCATTTGCAAATTCAACACTAGCAACTTGGGCTTGAATAAACAGGGCTCGACAAACAATACAATCTACTCGCCTGTGGCGAGTAGATTTCAGCCGCACGCCCCGTTCATTCACGGCGCGCACATGTGCAATGCGGCTCTTGCGCATGCGCAGTACGGGGCTGGCGAAGCGGTTTTCACTGCCGTTTGTCAAGCCCTGTGACTAAAGATTGAGCCTGGTTAACGCACTGCAAAGGCAACTCCCCTGCCTCTGTAATTCACATTTCCACATCAACAGTGATGAATGGGACATATGCACTCTGGCTCCATTAGCGTCTGGATTCTGTCATTTCGACTCCAGCTCATTTGAAGAAGTGGGTTTTACCCACGAAAGCTCATGGTACAATACATTTGTTAGTCTCTAAGGTGCCACAGGACTGCTTTTGTATATTCCGATCAGCCCGCCAGTGCATTGCTCACGTGATAGGCTGAAAATCTGGACGTGCGATTCAGGTGTGAACAAGATGGGCTAAAAGTGAGGTAGATAGAATCATAGAATACTAGGACTGGAAGGGACCTCGAGAGGTCATCGAGTCCAGTCCCCTGCCCTCATGGCAGGACCAAATACTGTCTAGACCATCCCTGAGAGACATTTATCTAACCTACTCTTAAATATCTCCAGAGATGGAGATTCCACAACCTCCCTGGGCAATTTAGTCCAGTGTTTGACTACTCTGACAGTTAGAAACTTTTTCCTGATGTCCAACCTAAACCTCCCTTGCTGCAGTTTAAGCCCCTTGCTTCTTGTTCTATCCTCAGAGGCCAAGATGAACAAGTTTTCTCCCTCCTCCTTATGACACCCTTTTAGATACCCGAAAACTGCTATCATGTCCCCCCTCAGTCTTCTCTTTTCTAAACTAAACAAACCCAATTCTTTCAGCCTTCCCTCATAGATCATGTTCTCTAGACCTTTAATCATTCTCATTGCTCTTCTCTGGACCCGCTCCAATTTCTCCACATCTTTCTTGAAATGCGGTGCCCAGAACTGGACACAATACTCCAACTGAGGCCTAACCAGTGCAGAGTAGAGTGGAAGAATGACTTCTCGTGAAGTCAGATGTATCATCAGCTCCCCAAGGGCACTCAAAGGATGCTGCGTGATAAATGCTGGGCACCATCACAGCAACGTCACAGTCCTGCAGTTTAGGCTTAGAAGTGTTTCGACACCACTCCTAGTTGTGATGTTGCCCATGCTCAAAATACCCGGGCCATGCATTTCGGAGATGGGGGGTGTCAGGCCAGCCTCCAGCGTCCAAGGATGGGCATGTCCAAAGTGCTGGCATCTGTGGGAGCTGCTGGGGGCTGAGCACGTTTGGAAATGTGAACCCTTCCCACTCCCATCCCCAATAGCTGTATGGTCTAATTTTCAAAGTCACCTAAATGACTTGTCAGACTGAGCTATGGGGTACCAGCCAATGCTCCCTCTGCTCTTTCTGTGCACCGAGGCAGGTGCAAATGTGCACCACCAACAGAAACACAAACCGAGCAGTGGGTGCTGTGCTAATCAGCTGGGAAGCATTTAAAACTCCCCTGAGTGACTGCACAGGTAACAGGGACCCTGCTACTAGCTTCCATTGAGTGTGTCTCACTGCGAATGGGACTCCTCGGGTTCCTAACTCACTCCTAGTGCTTTTGCAGTTTTGCCCATTGACATGTTTCAGAGAAGTTCTGAGAACACTTGTATTTGTTGAGGTTTGCCTACCATTGCAGAGTAGTCTGCTATATAATGTATAATCCAATGACCTCTATTCACCACATTGCTCTTCTGGTTGTTTTTTTGTCAGGTCACCTGTGCAACTAGCTATTACATACATATAATATATAACTATAAGCTGAGACAGTAATACGTTTTTAAATATATAGATATAAATTAAATATATTGACTTTCCTTCTCTTTGTCAAAGAAAAATAGTTGAAATAGCAAATCAATGCTTGTTCCACAATGTGCAATTACCTTAGTTATAGAAAGTCAACGGGGAAAAGAAAAATGGAGGGATACAATTTTAGCAAACTTATAACAAGCTGAAATGTCTTGTCATTGTGAATGTGGACTGCCAGAAAGCTGCACTGGGAAACATTACTATTTAAAGATTTTCTTCAGGACATTTCCAAGACTCTCGTGTGTAGCCCCTCTGCCTAGTTAACACATAAATATTTTAAGATGTCAATATTTTGCACGCATAAACACCTAGCTCACTGCAGGGTATTCAGAGGTAAATGTCTTCATAGGTTGGTAGTGTTGCAATGCAATTGAATTTCTGGGAAATATTCTCGGAGTGGAGACTGTGTCACTGTTGTGGCTGGTTTCTTTTCAGACTCTCATCTAGCAGTGATCCTTTTAAAAAACGAGATTGTCTAGAGCATCGGGACATAAGAAATCCAACTCAGAACTCCAGAAACAAACAAAAGCTCATTAAAAACATATTAATAAAAGTGCAATACACATTATTCTGCGAGCGCACAGATATGGTTCAAGATTTTCAGCAGATCCCAGTGATTTCTGAAGCCCCAACTTGAGACATCATGAAAGGGCCTGCTTTTTAAAGGGTGGCTGCTCTTATTCCTTATTCAACACAGTCTGAAATTCAGGCTTTTTAAAGATAGCTCAGCGTGGTAGACATTCCAAATCGGTCATGGCTATTACAGAACGGATGGTATGAGGGAACCGTCAGCAAGGGCCTGCGGCCTGTTGATGACTGCGAGCAAGTACTCCCCAGTGGCTACAAATGGGGTGCTAGATGAGGAGGGCTGTGAGTTGCAACAGCAAATTATTTCCCGGGTATCTGCCTGAGTGGTTTTGCTCACCTCTTCAAGATCTAACTGGCCAATGCGTTGGGGTCAGGAAGAAATTTTCCCCTTCATCAGAGACCTGGGAGGAGGGGGGGGTTCACCTTCCTCTGCAGCATGGGGTCTGGGTCACTTGCAGCTTTAAACTAGTGTCAGTGGTGGACTCCCTGTAACTCTGAGTCTTTAAACCGTGATTTGAGAATGTCAGTCACTCAGCCAGAGGTGCAGGGTCTATCGCAGCAGTGGGTGGAGTTCTGAGGCCTTCGTGTGCAGGTCAGACCAGAGGATCATGATGGTCCCATTTGACCTTAAAGTCTGTGCATCTAATTCACTCCCCACCCTAGCTGTCCAAAACCATGCCGAAGGAATTGCAAAACTAAAGGAATCTCCTTCAGCCACATGAGTCACAAAAGATGTTCAGAAGATCCTTGGGGTTTGTTTTCACCCTTACCAATCACAGTGCTAAGTTCACCATTGGGATCATAAACCATCATGGATTGTGATCCAAATCCTCACTGAAATGAATGGAAATCTTTGTGTAGATTGACATAGCAGAGCCAATCATCACTGTGTGTGGCAGTCACCCACTGCTTTGTCATCAGATCCAGGGAGATACTGCCCTCGCTCTGCAGGCACAGCTCTCAGCAGACTCACTAGAAGCTCGGTGCAAACATGGAGACCAAACGTCTGGCCCACCTGTGGAGAGGGACTTGAATTATGTCCTTACTTTCCTATCTCCCGTGCACAGAGTTCCACATTTGCTCAGGAATAAGCCCTAGCTATTATTTAGGGATGATAGGTCATTCCGCAGGGAGGATCAGCACAGCTAATCCCTCAACTAACAACATTCGGGAGCGATTAGCCAAATTCAGTCAGGTTGGAACGTGGCCCAAGAGGCACCACCACCCGGCGAGGTTAATTCTGGGTTCTCCAGAGACAAAGAAAGGCCTTTGGGATAAATAGCCTGCATTTAATCTGAGTCAGCGTCTGTTTCTGATCCAGCAAACAGACAGGGCCTTCTCTACGAGGGGCACTAGGGCAACCCTTGAGAGAGGATGAGAAGGGCAGACCCCCACCAGAGCTTTACTTGCATCCAGGCAGGTTCTTTGAATGTTTTCTCTAGAATGTTTTTATTTTAGAAATAAACGGGCTTGCTTCGGAAAAGCTCATGGTAACTGAGAATTGTTCATAGCCTGCAAAGAGGCATGGGTAGCTGCACTTTCTGGGGGAATTCATGGAGTAGGCAGGGAAATGTCCAGCCATGGAAAAAATGAGGCCTCATCTCCACTTGTGGGAAGATTGACACTCTGGCGCCTGATCCTCCGGAGTTCAATTTAGCGGGTCTAGGAAAGACCCGCTAAATCGAACGCAGAGGGTGCCCCCCCCATCAGTGGCTGGTACTCCTTGCTGTCATGAAGAGTAAGAGAAATTGATGGGAGCATTTCTCCATTGACTTCCCACTGTGGAGCCACCCCAGAAAATTGGTGCACGGTACATCAACTCCAGCTACACAATTCATGTAGCTGGAGTTGTGCATCTGGGATCAATTTTCTCCACCAGTGTAGACCTAGCCCCACTCAAGAGGGAAGGAGTTACAGATCTCTTCCCTTGACCTCAGTGAAGGTGCCTGGTGGACCACACGGGGAAAAGGTGAACTGTGACATTAAGCATTGTGAATTCCTTTACATTCAGTCAACACTGTTTGCCCGGTGCTCCAAGCCCTGGAATTTGATTTAACACAACCAAACTCAATTAAAGGCAATTCATTCTCACTTTATTTGATCAGTCACATAAGTATATAAATGTAACAAGAAAATATATGGGGCAGCCTTGGTGAACCCAGCTAGCCATTACTGTGTTAGTGTTGCTGTAACTCTCTGGGTTTCTCTAGCTACTCTGCCTTGGTCTGCCACTAAGTGTCCTAGAAAGCCTATTAGCCTTGATTAGTTTGGAACCACAGATAATTCATTACCCTCCGGGAAGCCGGAAAGTGTCTAAAAGCTTTTAATAGCACTCATAAAAGGAATAATAAAATTAAGGAAGCCACCATGAAAACAGCAAATAAGTGACCAATGTGCTCTTTGCAGGAGAACTGTCTAAATTATCTATGGACTGAGAATCCCAGCAACAACTGGAATTAAGAGCAAGCTTCACTTCATGGCGTGTGCCCACAGGAGGAGACCCCACTGGAATGCCTGGGATGTCACGCAATGATGCAGCCTTCAACAAACCAGCAGTGCTGGGAAAGGTCAGAGACAGAAGATGGTTATTTACAGCGAATGTCTGTCCCCTTCTGCGTACGCCCAGGGGCCGATTTGGTGGGAGCAGCATTAGGGATTTTCAAATCTGGGATGAACTCCTGTGTGCACTGTAGCAATGAGTTCCTATGTGAGCTAGCTTACAGTCAGTGGGAGATGATACAAGGTATTGCTAATAGTTACTTTCCTTTAGGCTCATTTTCCTAGTAGTGAGCTGTGATAAGTGCTGGCCCCGTGTTTTGGGAACTGTGTGGAAGACAGATAAGGACTCAGGCAGGCGTAGAGAACCTGCCTGGCATTCCTCTGTCGTGGGGATGGAAATGCGAAGGGGAGACCTGAGGTGCTTACCCCTGGGGTGGGGCAGAAATAAGCCGGCAGCATGGGTTAACCTGCGTGACAGTAAGGCCAAACGGCATCAGGCTGGAGGCCGCTGCTGGCAGAGGTTGCTGAGAAAGCTGGGCTGCTGTTCAGCGATGCACATAAGAAACGGCATCTCAAATCATGTGTAGCACACAACAAGCACAATTTTATTGGCCCCTTATCTCTCCAGTACTTACATCCACTCAGCCGCCTCTCTGGTATTGAGCGCAGCCCAACAGCCCCAGTGTGTCGGACCCCTGGCTCCTATGGAATTCTCTTAGTCCTAGGCTCAGCCCAAGAGAAAAGAGCGAGCAGTCTGATGGGCAGCTGAGGACTAGCACTGCTCTGGCATTGGACTTCTCGAAAGAGGGCCAACACCCTTAAAGGAGAAACATGCTGGCAGCTACCGGCATTCCGTGTGCCCACAAGGCACCACCGTGTGTTTTCTCCCCCGCTCCATTCACTTTCTCCTCACTGGTATGTTGGAGGACAGAGAGCTCTGGTGTATACTTGTGTGGTGCCCCTGTCTCCTCCCCCATCCAGCCACACATCTTAGTACAGGTCCAGGGCTGCTCCCTGTGGAACAGCGACACCTGGGCGAGGTGGAGGGGGGCATGTACGCGCGCGAGATCATGCAAGGTGCCATAACCATACATCATCTGTACAAAGTACGGTCTGAATCCCAACAAACAGGAAACCTGTGCATCACTAGAACAAATATGGGGCCTTTGGATGTGGCCACAGGCGAATTCTACAGCAAACGTGTAGCGAGTATCAGTGCTCTTGTTTTCGTTTTTGAGAGAGAGAGAGGGTTAAAATGCTGCTGGACTAGACGTCCAGGGATTCGCACTGCCAGCCCTTGACTGTTTCCAAAAGTCACACAGGGGAGGTTCTAGCCTGAACTTTGCATCTGTTCCATCGCTATCAAAAAAATGAGATTTGCATAAATAACTGCTGCTTGTTACCATGCTGAAGCCCTATATGTATCACCCAGTTGGAATAATCTTCAGGCTTCTTTGGATGGCCTTTTCAGTGTACTGTGCTTATGCGTGGTGTAGGCATTGGTTCATGTTCCTTTAGCCCTTCTGCTAAACTCAAGAGCATGCTGTTTGCAGCCACAGAGACATGGGGCCTTGTCCAACAGAAGTCTTAAATGGGATTTGGATATGGCCCCATGTGAACATACTAACAAAATAGTGGACGCTGTTGAAAGTCCTTAGAAGGAATGTACTTGTAAAACCAAGCATACTCCAAGAGGAGGGAACAAAATGGGAACCAATCCCACATATGTCATTGATCCATACCAACAAACATGAGAAGGATGTTCATGTTCATAGACTCATAGACTTTAAGGTCAGAAGGGACCATTATGATCATCATGTTGCATGGTTAAGCATTGGAAAGTAGTTCAATGCATAACCTTAACTCTGCCCCTTGCAAGCATCCATACTCACAGTTTTTAATAATCACAGTCACTAGCTATATTTTCAAGTAATACAACATAATATTAGGCAGTCCTTGCAAGTCATTTACATCAGCTATGAAGTGCATGAGGCAAAAATACATTGGAACTTTGGTTGCAGCTGGCTAACCTTTCATTTGTCATCTTTGGGGTCATTGGCAGAGTCTAAAGCAGAGAAAGTCAAGACATCATTAAAGAAGTTAGCCTACCCAACTATTGCAAAGATTTCCTTTCTGGAGCCAGCATAGCTTTGGCTGCTCATGATGGGCCACACAGTGTGAAAAGGGCTACAAAAGTTTTGTTTATACAATTCTGATTTACAAGGTGAATCAAAATCAGTGCAGGACTTAGCATAATGAGAATGAAGTAGCAAATCCTTTCTGGTGGTATTTGAGCTGTGAAATGAAGTGTGCAAGACCCCTATGCTCTACTCATAGGCTGGGCTTGCATGATGTCATAAAACACGATGACACAAATATTGCTCATTTATGTCACTATAAAGTTAAGTTTATAGTGTTACAATCAGCACGAGCATTTATACTAGCTAAGCTCTGCATTACTAATTGTCCCACTATAAACCTATTTTATAGTCATATAAACAGTACGAATCATGCTTGTCAGGCCTCAGTAGGAATGCTGCAAATAAACCTGCAAAGACATTATTGGAGTCTAGCCGCTAGGACGCCAAGTTGTACAAGTTTGGGGAGATTTTTGTCAGCTGTGATTTTATCAAGGAAAAAAGAAATTTACGCTCCACGGGTGAAGCCAGAAGGGCCCCCCTTAGGTAGGCCCCAACTTCAGGTGGGTGGGCGATGAGGGCAATGGGGTAGGCCCTGGCAGCCCAACCCCGCTGCCTGGCTGCAACACCGGGTGGACTGGCAGGGGGCCTGGGTATTCAGCGGGTGGGGCATGGCTCATTCAGGCCGGCCCGTGGCTATGCCCCTGTGATATGCTCTGTAGTGCCCTTTCACATTCGCTTGATGAACCATTCACTATCACCTGGGCCATGGCACCTGAGATGGGGGTGTGCAGTGATCACATGTGCTAGGGCAGGTCATGCCCAGGGATCTGCATGAAGGAGGGGAAGAAATGACTCCTTCCCAAAGACCAGAAGCCAAGGCCTGTAAGCTGGCTGTGGGACAGCCTATTTTTGTAGGAGGGACAGTGTTTGTAAGGTGCGTTAGGATCTCCAGACTCCTAACCAGCACTTACAACCAGCCAAAGGCAAGTCTACCCTCAGCGAGCCTTCCCCGGGTCTTACAGCGAGCCGCATGTGGGCTGGCGATCTGGTCTCGCCAATCAGCCACGAGGAACAAGGCTATGATTCTGTGACCGCCGTGACGTCCCCTGGGGTAGGGCTAGAGGTGCAGCTGCCAGAGAAGCTGATCAGCGACCAGCCCTGGGCATACGTGACCGGCAGTCAGCCCTGGGGCTGTGGGAACAGCAGATCGATGACCAGCCCTGGCCCACTGGAAGAGCGGCTGAGGTTGGCTGAGCCCCCCCCTGGGGCTGGAACAGCGGCAGTGGTCCAGCTAGAGCAGCTACATGCCCCGGCAGGACTCTGTTTGCCGCCCTCAGCTCCCCTGTGTTTTCAGTACAAGTCAGGGACAGGTGACGTACGTTTGTAGCCCATGACCTGTCCTTGCCTGTCACTGCATGACACGCAGGACAGAATTGTGGCCTTCACGGTGAACTCGGGTAGCAGTGGAGCACAGTAGCTACGTGAGAGCTTTGGTTCACAGGGGTTAGCCTCCTGGAACACAGCAGGCCCTTTGGGCGGAAGGCCCTAGAGAAGTCCCATCCGTGGGGATGGCTGAGTCCGAGAAAGAAAGCAGACAGCGCCGTTCGGGGAGCGGTGCACTGAGAAGAGGGCTGGGGTTGGTCAGGGGACGGATGATGGGCCAGCGCTCTGTATTTAGGGGGCTAAACGGTTTAGCAGTGACGAGCACAATCCAGAGGGAGCCATCACCAGCCCTCAGCCATGTTAGTTGTGAATGTTCAGGGTGGCCACAACAGCAGGAGGCCAGGACCTGAATAAATGGGGACATGGAGACACTTTGCTGTTGACCCCAACCCGAGGGGCCTGGGTCTCCAACCTCTACCCTCTCCTCCTCCAGAGCGACCCTGGTAATGCTGCCAGGCCTGTGGGGAACGCCAGGGCTCAGAGGGAGCCGTGCAGCGCGAGGAGAAAACAAAAGCCTTTTTGAAACCTTAAAACCCAATTTAGAAAACTCTCTCGTCTGGAAACCCACAGATCTCCGGAGCCTTTCTTCTCCAGCGCGTGCCCTGCGCGGCTGTCTCCCTTTCAAACGCACCACTGTGGGAGCCCAGCCGCATCCGTGTCAAACGTCCTCGCCCCGCAGCGCGCCGTGCAGAACAAATCCCCAGCATTAAATCTCAGCCGCCTGGCGCAAATGAAATAAAAGCAGCTACCATACAATGGACTAATTCCTGGAAGTCCCCGGGGGGGCTGTGTTCATAATGGGGCCGGCTTTGTCCCGGAGGCAGTGGCGTTCTTCGATGGAATAGCGGGCTTTCAAAAGAAGACAAAACATCCTGTGTCTAAAAGCCGAGCGTCTGGGATCAAGCCTGCATCTACACAGAGTGAGGCTGAACACCTAAAATCTGCAGGTCGGCAGCGGCCTTACAAACAGCAGAATCCGTGACAATGCACCAAACTCCTAATGGAATATTCTCCTGACAGAGGGAGCTTCCCTTTAAGGCCACATTGGATCATCATGATCATCTGATCATCATGATCAGTCTGACCCCTGGCACACGGCAGGCCACAGAACTTCAACCACCTGCTCCTGTAATAGACCCCTGACCTCTGGCTGAGTTACTGACGTCCTCAAATCATAATTCAAAGACAAACCCGAATCAGACCTGTGACACGCGTTAGGAGTTTCAATTCTGCTCTGGAACTATGTTATACATTGGGCCCATCTGTAAAACAAATACATGAAAGTTGTGCAGGCTCTTATTTTGCCCCTGCTGGTTAATTATTATTTGGGGAAGCTTTTTCAGAAACAAATCAGATGTACCTGCATGCTGCCTCGCATGCTCTACAGATCAGGGGGTGGTGCTGTCTTGGTCTGTGGCACTATTCTGACTGTTAGAGGAGTAGAGTACAGTTCTGGGCTCCACACTTCAGCAAGGATGCCGACAAACTGGAGAGGCTTCAGAAAGCTGCCAGAATGACTTCACACTGGGAGAACATGCCTTACAGTGAATGAGAGAGCTCATTTGATGTAGCTTATCCGAGATTAAGGGGTGAGTAGATCACAGTGTACGTGTACTGACATAAGGGATAGATTTCTGATTAGAGAGAGCTCTTTAATAGAGTAGAAGGTGGCATAATGAGAGCCAACGGTTGCAAACTGAAGCTAGAGACATTCAGGCTAGAAATAAGGTCACCTGAAGGTAATTAACCAGTGGAACAATTTGCCTAGAGATCGGGTGGGGTCGCCATCACGTGAAGTATTAATCAAGACGGGCTCTTTTCAAAAAGAGATGCTCTAGCTCAGAAAGTAATGATGGATGGGGTACACACCCTGCTGCATGAAGTTCCCTGCCCTGTGCTATGCAGGAGGTTAGACAGGGCATGACAACAGCCCCTTCTGCCCTACAGTCTATCACTATACAAGAAGATTTACCCGGTGTTGCTCAGGTCCTTAACTCGGTTAATTTTCAATTTTTTCTTCATTGAAACCATTGCCCTGGGGTGGGGTTGGGGATGAGGGTTCACTACGCAGGCTGCCCCAGGGAGAGAGGACAGCCCCAGCCCTCGCTCACTGCAGCAGCTTGCGGCCAGGTGAGAGGCACCTCTCCAAGAAAACAAGAGGTCGGATGTGATCCAAAGCACAATGGAGTCAATAGGAAGAATTCCCAAGGCTAAAATTGTTGGTCTACCTCCTGATACAAAGGGCCAAATTCTGCTCATCTTGCACAGGCAGTCCCATTGACTTTAGCAGAGCTGCTTTCATGAATAAGATGAGCAGGATTTTTCCCAATGTCTCTCTGTAACAGCCGAGTACAGCACTAGCAGCACAGAGTACAACACTGACATCCAGGGTGTGTCTAGACTGCAGGGTTTTGTCGACAAAAGTGGACTTTTGTCGACAAAACTATACCTGTGTCTACACTATCACCAAGTTCTGTCACGCACGGCAGTAAACCTCATTCTATGAGGAATAACGCCTTTTGTTGACAGAGTTCTGTCGACAGAAGGCGTTATTGCATCTACACTGTCCTTTGCGTCTACACTCTCATGTCGACAAAGAGGCTTGCTTTGTTGACAGAACTGGATGTAGTCTAGACGCTCTTTGCCTCTGTCGACAAAAGCCTGTAGTCTAGACGTACCCCCAGAAAGTTGCTCCTTTCAGAGAAACACAGATAATGGCGAAAGCCCACTTCTCCCCTGCCTAGAGCAGGACTTGTTTCTTCTCTATGTTGATCCCTAATGGTTATAGCTGTGGTGGATGGGCTAACAGAGGTGACTTTGAGTTTCAGGGCTTTTCTTGCTCCTCTGTAGGAAAGTACACAGTCAGAACCTGTCTCTGTAAACAGGCAGCTTAAAGTAAGGTGTGGGGTGAGTTATGCTTCTCTGTTTTAGGGATCAGCCTACTTTGTCTCTCACTGGTTTTGTGTTCTTGCACCTGGTCATTCTGAATTCAAAGACTAGACTTACGTTGCAACCTTCCAGCAAGAATGTTTTACGTTGTATCTAATTTCTGTCTTTCTCGTCTGTGAACAGAACAAAGCTGTGCTACTCCCCTTCTCAAACTGTATTAATACTCACCACTGTGTTACGCCACATTTACACTGCTGTAACTCCCCTGACTTCACTGGAGTTCCTCCAGGACAAAGCTGGGATAACACAGCAGTGAATCCAGCCGGCAAGCTGTACAAAGAGGCTCCTTTAATTACAGGAAACAACAATATTTCCATGTGGCCATAGGTAAATGATGTGTTTATTAGAAGTCATTTATGTCTCACTTGCTCAATGTAGCTTTCACACTCCAATTACGACACTAATTACCGTTTGTGGGAGAGTTGGTTTTGTTTGTTTCTTTTTATTTCTTTGCCAGCTAAATTGTTTAATTAATAATGTTTCATGCTGTTAATTAAAAAAAAGTAATGCTCTTGAGTTTTCGAAGAGTAATGCTGCCAGGCTAACGTTGATAAACAGCTGGAAGTGGACCATGCTGTCTTCTCATTTGTTTCCTTGGTGAACAACATGTGTCAGTCTCTAAAGGATTTGCCAACAGCAGTTATCATGTCACTGACACCTGCGATTGGAAACCATTATGCTGACAAGGTCATTACAATTCTTGCTGAAGAATCAAGAGATGCGTATTCAGAATACCCTCTTTTTATTTCTTGCTCTTATTTTTAAGAGTTCTCTGCAGAATTAAGGTATGGACCGTCTTCATCTTTAAACCTTCCCCAGAGCATGACTCTCTCCTTCCTCTTGACTAAATCTATTCTTCAATTAGCAGATGAGTCATTGACTTTTCTCATCTGCACTTAGCGTTATTAACTGCTCCACATGTGACCAGTCAAACGATTACCAGTACACACCTTTTACCTATCAAAGCAGGTTAGCTGCTGCTGCCTTTTGAGAGGACAATCCTGAGAATACAAAGGCATGAATCCTATGATTATGCATGGCATTTCTAAGCCCTTTTCTACACCAGCAGGTAAGTCAATCTAAGTTATGCTACTTCAGCTATGTGAATAATGTAGCTGGAGTCAACAAAGCTTAAGTAGATTTTGTGGGGTCTACAATGTGCTGCATTGATAGATGTTCTCCCATCAACTTACTTTACCCCCTCTCATTCCAAGAGAGTACCAGAGTCGACCAGAAAGTGCTCTGCCATTGATTTAGTGGGTCTTCATTAGAATTATTAAATCAACCCCCATTGCATCCATCACAGCAGTGTTGTTCCCTTGTAACTGTAGATATGGACTAAGAGGCCTACTAAGCTGTCCCCTGTCTGTATCTGGCTGCTGTTTTCACGCGGTACATTAACAGTAGGATTTTATAATACACAATTGTGTTAAATAATTAGACCCATAAGAAAACCCGAGCTCTATGTGCAGAGGCAATATCTCTCCACTCTAAATCCCCGCCTCTTTCTAACACTCCTGCAAAAGCAAAGCCTGCGGCCATGACCTGAAAACGAGCAGATCTGGGCTCTGTCAGGCCAGATGGGAAGGCATTTTAGGATGAAAACCCTGACCTGAAAACAGGACTAACCTTGGAGCAGTTAGCTCCAGCTTCCCAGTCAGCTGAGACGCTGAGGTAAAATCCAAAAAGAACTCAGGGCCAAGAGTTATCCCACAGTAGCCTATATCGGGTAGAATCAATACATGAGCTGCACAATTGTGCGAGCAGACTCATATCTGTGGCATCTCATCATCATCTCTTTGTATTCCTATAGTAGTCAAGGTTCCAATGAGAACCAGGGCCCCATTGTGCTAGCTACTGTGCAAACCCAGGACAAGATATGGTTTTGGCCCCGCTGGCCTGTCAATGAAGACAGAACTCAGCGAGCAAGGTTCTCAGCTTGTATAAATCAGGTGCCAGGAGAAAACCCAGTTATACAAGTATTCTAAAATGTGACCCCAATAATGATGCTAATCATCATAACTTAGGGCTGCCAAGTGATTAAAAAATAATTGCAACTAATTGCAAAATTAATTACTCTGTTAAACAATATTAATTACTCTGTTAAACAATGAAAGAATCACATTTATTTAAATACTTTGGGGTTTTTTTTACATTTTCAGAGATATTGATTTCAATTGCAACACAGGACAAAGTGTACAATGCTCGCTATATATTTATTTGTATTACAAATTTTTGCATTGTAAAAAAACAAAAGTAGTAATTTTCAATTCAACTGCTACAAGTACCATAGTGCAATCACTTTATTATGACTGTTGTACTTATAAATGTAGTATTATGTACACAAATAACTGCATTCAAAAATAAAGCAGTGTAAAACCTCAGATCCTACAAGTTCACTCAGTCCTACTTCTAGTTCAGCCAATCACTATGAAAAACAAGTTGGTTTACATTTGTGGGAAATAATGCTGCCTGCTGCTTGTTTACAACGTCACCTGAAAGTGAGAACAGACATTCATATGGCACTGCTGGTGTGGGTGTCACAAGATATTTATGTTTCAAATGTACTAAAGACTCCTACATCTCATCATGCTTCAACGACCATTCCAGAGGACACGTGTCCATGCTGCTGAGAGGTTCTGCTTGATAATGACCCAAAGCAGTGCAGACCAACGCATGTTCATTTTCATCATCTGAGTCAGATGCTGCCAAGAGAAGGTTGATTTTCTTTTGTGGTGGGTTGGGTTTTGGAGTTTCCACAGCAGAATGTTGCTCTTTTAAGACTTCTAAAAGCAGGCTCCACACCTCATCCCTCTCGGATTTTGGAAGGCACTTCAGACTCTTAAACCTTAGGTCAAGTGCTGTAGCTGTCTTTAGAAATGTCCCAATTCTTTGCATTTTGTCAAATCTGCAGTGAAAGTGTTCCTAAAACAAACATCATCCCAGTCTGCTATAACAAGAAATACATGGCAGAATGAAGGTAAAACAATTCTCCCCCAAGGAGTTCAGTCATAAATTTAATTACCATTTTTTAACAAGCTTTATCAGCAGGGAAACATTTCTTCTACCATGGAGGTTGAAGCAAGAAGGGCCATGCAAATGTTTAAAGTATCTGGCATGTAAATACCTTGCAATTCAGCTACAAAAGTGCCAGAAAACACCTCTTGTCACTTTCACATGACACTATGAATAAGAAATGTAAACCAATTTGTTTCTCTTAGTGATTGGCTGAATAGGGAATAGGACTGAGTGTGGTTCTAAAGACAAAAGTTTTAAATTGTTTTATTTTTGAAGGCAGTATTTGTACATAATTCCACTTTTTTAAAATTCAACTTTCATGATAAAGAAATTGCACTACAATATTTGATTTAGATAAATACAAAGCATGATTTTTTTTGTTTTTTGCAGTGCAAATATTTGTATTAAAATATTAAATATAAACTGATCACTGTACGTTTTATATTCTGTGTTGTAACTGAAATCAATATATTTGGAAATATAGAAAAATATCCCAAAACATTTAATACATTTCATTTAGTATTCTATTCATTTAGCACCAGAAGTACTGCTGATCAGGAAGTTTACAACAATTTTTTTTTCATCAGAAAACCAAACCAAACCAAAATTGTTTCTGAAAGCATCAAGTCTGACAAAACACCCAATTTGGGGGGAAGAGGGGAGTTTAACTGTTTCAGATTGCCAGAATGTCCCATTTCAACACTGTTCAACCATGAACACATTGGTTTTGGGATATTTGGTTCACAACAATTTTGAGATTCAACTTCACATTACCAATTTATGATGAGGAAAAAATTTCAAAATGTGAAACTTTCCCGTGGCTGGGAAGCCATTTCTCACCCAGTCCCAAACACAAGGCTAGGCCCAATGTGCTCAGAATAGAACGAGTCAGGAGATAGTTCGACATGCTAAGAGTGCTCCGGAGAGCAGCTTTCTCTCTAGACTGACAGGGGAAAGGAAGATTAGGAGGCCAGGAAGCGGCTGTAGTCAGAGCATGAGTTGAGCAGAGCTTTGTCCCGACAGCACTAGAGCCATGGGTGAGTCCCAGAATTACTGCATAGGAAGGCGCCAAGGGGAAAAAAGAAAGCAAGGGCTGAGCTGAGCTGGGAAGGCTCAGATAGGAGAAGATAAGAGGATTGGCCAAATTTCCTGTTGACGCAAAGGGGCACAGCTCCATTGAGTTCTACAGCGTTCCACTCAGGAACGCCAGATTTTGGCCCATCATGTGTGAGGCGGCAGGACTCGTCCAGGAGGGGCTGTTGGCAATATTGGGCTATGCCACGGGTCTAAATGGAGTAGAGAAGCTTGCACTGCTTGAGGCTGGGCATGAATCCAGAGGATTAAAGGTACATTAGTTTCACTGATATAAATCTGGTAACTGTCAGAAACTCTTAATTCACTTTAAAAAGGAGGAATTTCTGAGAAGGGGCCAAATGACCATAGGGCTTAGAGGGTTCTGCAGAAATTGAATGCACCAGAATTAGTGCTGGGCAAAGTTTCTTCTGTAACCCTCTGTCAGTTTGGAGGTCAGACACAGAAACCCGTAGAGGCAGGGCTCTGTGTTCCTCTGGGTACAGGCCTGGCACCAGGACATGCTGGATTCACCGAGAGATGCAAGTGCACCTGGCCCTTCCCCTTATTCTACGAGGCTCCAAGACACCAAGCTTCCAGAGACGAGGCTCCTGGGAAGAGCAGGATCCAGAGCCAGGATCCCAACACAGGAGCGCAGAAAAGGAGAATTCCCACCGCAGCTCCTTTTGGAGTCAGTCAGACAGAATAAATGGGGAAAGAGAGGCCAGGTCCTGGGCAGAGCTAGGAGCAGAAGGCAGGGCTCCTGCCGCCCAGAGCAATGTCCCGCATTGTCTCTTCTTAAACGCCCAAGTCTTCAGCATTGCCCCTCCTCTCCACTTAGCTGCCGAGAACCGGGCCGTGTTGCCGCACTTAGCATTTTGCTTCCAGCTGAGGTGTGCAAGTCATTTCTGAAAGCTATTTACTGGCGCGTCCTTGTGACAGACATGGATAGAAATTGAAGGGAGCTTGTAGCTCTCATTGTTTTTTGTCTTGCCTGAATCATCGTCATCACCACAAGTAATAGCTTGGAAAATAGTTCAGCTTGCTGGTCCGTAATGAGCAGCGCTCAGTCATCTCTTTGTCTCGAGATGCTTTTACGTCGAAGGCGGGTTTGGCCTTGTCAGTCGGGGGGAGAAGCACTTGGGATGCTGCATGGAGCCAAGCCTGTGGCCAGGTTAACAGAAGATTCTGTCGGGGACGGTAAAAGAGAAGTTGTTTCCATTGCTGCCCACAGGTGGGGCCACCTCTCGGCTGACTCTATCCCTCAGCCAACGCTCCGTGCGGATGGCTCGCAGACACCCCAGCCAGGGCTGTGCTGGTGTGAGTTCGCATCGCTCTCTAGACTTCCATGGTATGTTTGCTGGTGCACAACAGCCGAGAATCGGGCCCAGCGAACTCCGATGCTCTTGAGTGCATCTGCTCCCGTTAGTTACAGCTCGTTCAGCCTCTTTTCAGAGCCACGGTAGCCGCCCTCCCATTCCTTACCCCGCCTTTTGGCTTGTGGCCAACTTCTTCAGCCTCCCTTCCAGAGAAGTGGTGTCGAGAGGAGATTAGCCCCTGGAGCTCCTCCAGTGACTGTCAGGTCAGACACCCGTCCCCAGCCAGGAGGTCCCACTGTAGCAGGGCGAGAGCGATCACTTGGCTATTAAACATGTTGGCTGCCCAGCGAAAGGGGAGCTGCTTCTGGTCCCGGAGGGTGACACTCCAGCTTTGGCAGCAGCCGCTGACTGGGGGGCTGCTGCTGATCTGAGCTTGTCCCCGGGGCCCCAGGAAAGCTTGTTGCAAGTGACACTCGCTCGTCACTTTCAGTCCCACCTTATGGGTGAGCCCGTGTGGCTCAGCGTGGCAGCGTCAGTCGAATGCCTTCTTCACATTTAAAAAGCAGCCCATGAGAGCAACTGGTCCAAGGAGCAAAACCTTTCGGTAGCTCCATTCCCCACCTGGAGACTCCAGCCTGGGACAGGAAGATGTCTGTGCTTCTGTGCATTAAACTTTACTTCCCCGGGTGAATTTGGCACATACAGGAAAAGACACAACACACCTTTGCATGCCAGGCTGGACTAAGAGTTAGCCAGAAGAAAACAGAGATTATGATTCTCAATATAGATTCACCAGCACCAATCAAGATAGATGATGCAGACTTACCCAGCACAGACAGCTTTATGTACTTAGGCAGCATCATCCGCCATTATGGAGGCACCAAGAACAACATCCAGAGCAGACTAAGTAAGGCCAGAAGTGTCCTCGGGAGTATGAACAATGTATGGAGATCTACACAGTACAATGTCCACATCAAGCTTAAGCTGTACCAGAGCTGTGTCATATCAACAATACTATACAGCTCAGAGTGCTGGTGGATGACAGAGTGCGACCGTGCCAAGCTCTCATCCTTTCACACCACCAGCCTTCCATAAGATACTTTGCATCTTTTGGCCGAAGACAATCTCCAACCACAACCTGCTCCTGCGATGCCACCAGGAGGACATAACCACTATCATTATGAGAAGACGGATAGGGCTGGAGATGGATAGGGCATGTGATGAGAAGGGAGGCAGACGCCATTGTAAAGGTAGCACTTCACTGGACACCTGAAGGACGACGGAAAGGTAGCACTTCACTGGACACCTGAAGGACAACATGGTGACGTACTGTTGAGGCAGATATGAAGAGAATGAACTACAACTGGGACACACTGGAGAAAATGGCCAAAGACAAACAAAAAAGGAGAACCTTCGTTGCTGCCCTACACGCCAGTGGGCATAATAGGCATTAACTTAACTTAATCTGTGAGAGATGGAGAGCCACTGGGTAGGCACAAGCAGAGGTGTCAACGGAGGCTACCAATGTGCTTTAGCATAACTTAGACCCCATGGACACTGCTTGGGGAGACAGATGGGACCGCATTGCAAATGTAACTGAAATGTTGTCATGGTGTAGAACAATTGGAGTTAGCAGAGAACTGGAGGGTTGCTTCACTATGAGTTTTATTGTTAGGTCTGGTTAGAAATGTTTCCTTCTTATCTTAAAAAAAAATGTCATGGTCAATCAGTGTCTAACCATTTCAGGAAAAAGGTGTCTATTTTGTCAAACACGGAAAGGCAAATATTTAGAGATCAATACCATTTCCTTTAGGAGATGGTTAAATTTTTCTCTAGGAAATTTTATTACATTGGTTTCCACTTCCTCATACATCAATAGCAGTGCCTAATGTAAGTGTTGAAACATTCTGTGGTTTATTTTCAATTGGCATTGTTTCACTACAACACAAAGGGGAGGTGCTTTGAGGGAAACGTTGCTTGCAAGTTTCAATCAGGACTATATAGAAGTGGCACTTAATGATTTTTAAGAATAAAATAATAAAGAGACCCTTTCCATAAACACTCCTCCTGACATGTTATGAAATCATTCAAAAATAAGAAAAACATCAACATAAGAAAATTAGAAAATGACGTTTGTAAACTACAAAAGAAGTTTTTCTAAAGCTGTTTTGTTTTCCAGAAATTCTGCTCTGTGGGAAATGTCAGAAATATTTGATTTTATTCTGATGGTAGCAAAACCAAATTTCAAAGTGTCAAAAATTCCCACATGAGTTGTAGCTGCATTGTTGGCATTTCTTATGGGAAAAACAATTAAGCGTAATGTGAAGAGCAATGGGGCCTGCTCTTTTGAGAACGCAGTGGAGGCCTGGGGGCAGCGTGTGAGGCAGGAGGGTTGGCTGGGTGCTTTCTGTCAATGTTTTGTCCATGGAAAATGCAGTTTCTGAAAAACAAAAAGCCGTCACCCAGGAACACAAAGTAAAATGTTTCGCTTTATGTCAGGGTGGCATTAATCTCTGTGTCCACCTGAGCCATCCGGGGAGATGCAGTCCAGCCAGTGACACCAGCAGTCACTCCTTTCTCTTGCAACCAACAACTTTCTTAAGACACAGAAATAGAAGTTTCTTCCAAGCCAAGCAATCTGAGTGCCTGTGCCCAGAGGGGCATCCCAGCTGCAGCTTCAGAACAAAGGAAGTAGCCAAATATCAATATTTTCTCCGGATAATGGCGGGAACCAAGTAGAGTTCACAGCCAGAAAGCAGAGCTGTGGAGGCTTCCCTGTGACTGTCCTGTAGCCTCCAGAACCTAAGGACAGATAATCCCGGATGCAAGATGAAAGCAGCACATTCATTACTGCAAAGGGTAGCTACGTACGGGGGGGGCCAACCAACGACAGAGAGAGCGCCTCCAGCAATGAACAAGGATTCTTTCTCCCCCCGCCCATCCCTGCATGCACGCAAAGCGGGGTAGAGGATGTTGTTGACAGACTGCCTTGGTGTGTGTACGTTCCTTTGTTTGCATTGTATCCGTCCCTTTGCTCTCTCCATGCTTCAAGGCTGAATTGCTCCTGCTTGCCTTTTGCTGTCTACCCCCACGGAGGGAGGCACTTATTAGTGCTGTGGAAGTTCAGGTGTCCTGGAGGACTGTGGGCAGAGGGGCAGTCTGCCCGCAGCAACACCAACATAACAAAGGAAAGTTTCAGTCTGTAGAGCCTCTGCCCTAAAAACCACGCTACAGATGCACCGATCTCGTTAGGAAACCGGGGGAGCAAGCACAGCTGCTCCTGTCAGCACAAAAGCTGTCAAGTTCAAACAGGTTCTGCGTGCGTGAAACGCATGAGAATTGTCCTTGCTTCTCAAGGACAAGCCTAGAGAATGCCCATTTGTTTCTAGCGATGCACAAACAGCGGCATCCACAGAGTTTTCTTCTTCTTATTATTTTATTATCTCTATTGGCTGTGTGTGCGCCGGGCTTCAGGCAACGGGGCCCTGGTTCCTGACAGAGGAATATTGACATGTGATTACACAACACGTGCTAGAAGTGGAACGTTGTCACCCACCACCCCCAAGTGGAACCCACATGGGCACCATGAGACAGCTGCAGCCCGTACTCAATGGGGACCAAACCTATTGACATTGCACCACTGCTGTCTACGCATCAGGAAGTTGAGGAAGAACACTCTCCCTTCGACTTCCCTTACTCCTCGTGGAAGCAGGACGACCGGCATCGACTGGAGTGCCCCTCTCACTTCGAATTAGCTGTCTTCACTAGACCCGATAAGTCGAACCCTGGAAGATCGACAGCGGCAGCTTCAATCTTCTCTGTAGTATAGACGTACTCTAAGATGCATGAATGACAGCACCTTGCATTTAGTGCAAATATTAACATCACAGGCCTCATAAAAACTTAGTGGAATGAGAGAATCAATGGGACAAGGTGATACCAGGGAACCAAGTATAGAACATGTTGTGTTGGTGGGTGAATGGCTCTACCTGTAAAAGCTCAGAGTCAAAAAAATCTTAAATAAGTCAACCTGGGCCATAGACTCTGTGTGGCTAGAACCCCCATGCTGAGCAATAAGAGTACAGTAAGAGTAGGAAGGTCTTGCCAACCACTGCCCAGGATGGGAACAGGGAATGTGAATTCCTCAGGGAGCTTAGCTGCGAAGGCAAAAAATACAGAGAACCAGGGATTTCGGCTATCCCCACACTGACTGGGTGCGTGTTATCTCAGGACGGGCTGCAGAGACAACACTTCTAGGCACCATTAATGACAGCTTCTTGGAGCAGCTGGTTCTGGAACCCACAAGAGGGGAAGCAGTTCTTGATTGAGTCCTGAGTGGAGCGCAGGATCTGGTCCAAGCAGTAATTATAGCTGAAACGCTTAGTAATAGCAAACATAATTTAATTAAATTTAACATCCTTGTAGGAGGCAAAAATGCCAAAGAAACCCAGCACAGTAGCATTTAATTTCAAAAAGAGGAACTGCATGAAAATGAGGTAGCTAGGTAAGTGGAAGCTAAAAGGAACAAGCATAAGGGTGAAATGCCTTTAAGCGGCTGGGAAATTATTTCAAAACTCCACAATGCAGGCTCATGTTAAATGCATAACCCACCTAAAACAATAAGAGGCCAAAAAATATACCAGTGTGGCTAAACAGTAGCCTTAGAGGCCAAAAAGCTACAAAAATGGAAGGTCAAATCCTTGTGAGGAAAATAGAAAGGAGCATGAAGTCTAGCAAGCCAAGAGCAAAAGTGCAATAGGGTAGGTCAGGGATATTAATGTGGCGAGCAACTAGCTAAAGACATGCAAACTAACAGCATTTGTAAGTCCCTCGGAAGCAAGAGGCCTGCCAATCTGTGGTGTTACTGGGCGTGTGAGGTGTTAGACCAGTCAAGGAAGACGAGACTGTTATGGAGATGCTAACTGAAGTCTTTGCATAGGTCTGGGCTGCAGAGGCTGTGAGGGAGATTCCCACACCCGAGCTAGTCTTTTCCACTGGCAAATCTGAGCAACTGTCCCAAACTGACGTGTCAGAAGAGAAGGTTTTGGAACAAATGGAAACTTTAAACAGTACTAAGTCCCCAGGACTTTATATCACCCAACAGAGGTGGAGGATCTCAGACATGAAATTGCAGCTCTACTAACGGTGATATTGAAGCTATTGCTTAAATCAACCTCTGGACCAGATGACTGGAGGGTAGATAACATGATGCTAATGTTTTAAAAAGGCTCCAGAAGCAATCCTGGCAAGTACAGACCAGTAAATCTAACTTCAGAATCAGGCAAACTGGTTGCAGCTCTATTAAAGAATAATCAGACACATAAATGAACACAATATGTTGGGAAAGAGTCAACACAGGTTTTATAAAGGAAAATTACACCTTACTAAGGGTACAACTAGACTACACAGTTTTTCTGGGATACCAGAGGTATCCCAGAAAAACTGTTCCATGTCCAGAGAACACGTTTGCTCTTCCGCTTTTTTTGTGGAAGAGCACACGTGCTCTTTCAGAAGCCCCTGAATTCCTCATTCCACGAGGAATAAGGGGGCTTCTGAAAGAGGGTTTTTTTCTGACATTTGGCCCAGTCTAGGCCCTCTTCTGACGAAGAATCAGAAAAAGCTATGCAAAATGCGGAGTGCATTTTGCATAGCTTTTTCTGAAAAAAAATGTAGTCTAGCTGTACCCCAATATATTAGAAGTTTTTGAGGTGGTCAGCAACATGTGAAGGTGATCCAGTTGATATAGGTACTTGGATTTCCAGAAAGTCTCTTTGAAAGATCCCATACCAGAGACTGTTAAGCAAAGTTAGGAGCTGGGGAAAAGAGGTAAGGCCCTGTCATGGATCAGTAACTAGTTAAAAGACAGACTACAAAGGATGGGAATCTATGATCAGTTTTCACAATTCACAGAGGTAAATAGTGGTGTTCCCCTAAGAATTTGTACTGGGATCATTGTTGCTCAACATTCATAAATTATCTCAAAAAAGAGGTGAGCAGGGATGTAGCAATACTATACTAAATGAGAAAATGCTAAATTACTTAAGATGGGTAAGTCCAAAGCATACTATGAAAAATGACAAAAGGAGGTAAAAAAAATGGGCAGCAAAATGAGAAATGAAATTCAGTGTTCATACGTGAAAAGTAGACAGTGGACAAAATAATCCCAACTATACATACAAATGGTTGGGGTCTAAATTAACTCTTATCCTTAAGAAAGAATTGGAGTCCTCCTGAATAGTTCTCTGCAAATATCTGTTAGCGTTGCAGCAGCAGTTACAAAAGTTAACAGAATGTTAGGAACCATTCGGCAAGAAAGAGATAATAAAACAGAAAATATCATAACACCACTACAGAATGCTCACTCCTTGAATACAGCCAGAGATTCTGGTCACACCACCTCATCAAAGATAAATTTGTATTGGAAAATGTACAAAGAAGATGCACAAAAAATGAGTAGGCGTATGCCACAGCTTCCATATAAGGAGAAGTGAAAAAACGTGGACTCTTAACCTTGGAAAAGAAATGACTAAGGAGGAGATGATAAAGGTTTATAAAATCACGAATGATGTTGAGAAAGTGAATAAGGACATGTTATTTACTACTTCACATAACACAAGGGCCAGGGGTCACCAGAGTAAATTAATAGGCAGCAGGTTTAGAACAAACTAAAGAAGTACTTCTTCACACAATAGTCAACCTGTTGAATTTGTTCCATACGATACTGTGAAAACCAAAAGTATAACTGGGCTCACAAAAGAATTAGATTCACGGAGGATAGGTCCTTCATGGAGGATAGGTCCACCAATGGCTTCTGGCCAAGATGGTGAAGGAGGCAAACCCATTATCCGGATGTTTTCCCTGCTCAAAACCCATTTTTTGTTTTTAAAATTATACCAAAAAAATAGTTTCAGATGGTCAAAAACTGAAATGAAACATTGCAGAATGATCAAAATATTTCAGTCGCTTGAAAATAAAGAAAATTTTCATTTTTCCATGCTTTCAGGATTTTGACTTCTTGTCCCAATTCAAGACTCAAACAATTTCTAACTCAAATATTCACAAGACAGAAAAACTATCTCTTGCCGGCTCTAGCCTCTAGGACTAAAACATCATCAGCACCAGCACTGCCATCTAGTTTCAAAAACCCATCCCTCCACAGTGAAGAACAACCAGTGAAATGTTTGCAATAGCGCCTAAAAACACAAAGGCTACCAAAAATAAAGTCATCCAAATGATCATGAAACTATTAGCTTTGCAGCAACACATCTACATACAAATATATTTCAATACCGACAAGATAAATTCCTATGTCTGTAACTTCCCTTGTCTAAACTGCAGCTGTCCATCGAAGCCACACCACAGTAAAGCTTCTGATCTTCTATTTGAAAGGTTGGAAAGGGTTGGTTTCAACAAGTAATTTACATCCTTACCACTTCCTTTCCTCTTTGGCTGGTTTGGTTTAGTGTGGGCTTTACTGCTGGAACTTGATGTATCCCTGACCATTACAGTGAATGATCCACTTCTGGTCTCACATCTAGGTTTTTGGATCCCTGCCTTCCATCAGTTGGAAGGCAATCTAGAAGGCCAAAAAATAGATTGACAAGATACAGAAGAGTATGATCCATATCATTGGGTTTTTATGTATTTGGAGCATCACGTCCCTTTCCTTGTTCTGACCAATTTATTCTCCTAACCTGTGTTTCTTAACAAGCTCCTTCTTTGTCTAGGGCATTATATTTCTAAGGTAAATAAAAACGGTTCCCATCTTCCACTGACCAATGCCAGGGGTAAATATGGACAAACGTCACTTCAGATTTTGAAGGGGATACAAACACTGTGTAAGACAAGGCCCCAATGAATTGTTATCTCTGGTACTTAAATATTTATATGTTGGGAAGTGTGATCCTACCCTACAAGCTATTTACAGATGGAAGGAGGATAGTGAATAGATACACCTGTTTAACGATACTTCATTGCAATACTGTTAATAGGACAGATAAACAGCACAGCTGTCTTACCCATGAATTAGCCTAGGATTTATTTTATTTATAGTACAGGGGTAAAAGCCAGGGGCCCTAATCCAAAACAAGGCACCATGATGGTAAATGCTTAGCAAACACATAGTCCTTGATTTCACTGGTATCTACCAATATTTAACCCTATAGCGCCATTGGGTGCATCTGAATTTCTGGCCATGTCTGCACTGCCCCACAAGTCAGATGATGGGGGAGCAAACAGCATTGCCCCCCTAAGTCTTCTACAAACAGGACTATGTTAATGTGAACCTTTTAGCGGGCGCCCACTGCAGCCATGCAGGAGAATTACAACCCAGCACGGTGGTGCATGCTGTTATGCGTACGCAGTAATCTGAGTAGACAAGACCCCTCTCTCCATTTAGATACTTATACCAGAGTCATCGCTGGGCTAGCTGAGTGCTGTTCAGTCATCTTTTTCTAATATTCTGTCAAATATTGTCTCTCATGTTCTAGGAACTACGTGACATTGCAGGGGACTGTTAAAAACAACCTTGAAAACCACCACTTGTCTGCTCTACCCCTCAGAAAGCACTACAAGTGGAGTTATGATTTCCTGCTTGTTATTCCAAAGCAGTGGTTCCCAGCCAGGTATATGTGTATGCAGAGGCCTTCCAGAGAGTATCTCAATCAGTGTCCCCTGTAAGCTGAGCACGGGGGCGGCCGCTCAGCAGAGATCCGAATGCCATCCAGCCGATTAGCTGAATGCCCACAGCATGTGTTTCTATTGGTGGTGCACATATGCACATGCCTTGGTGCATAGAACAAAATGTATTCTGCACGTGGATGGAAAAATTAGAGGGAACATTGACCTCAATTTCTCTACACAGTTGACAAGTTTTATAACAGGCTATGTGGAAAGCACTAGCAAAGTCAGTACAAACTCCAATTTCACACAGATCATGACTTATTTGTCTTGCTCTATATACTACTACACTGAAACTAAGTACAATATTTATATTCCATTTGATTTATTTTTGAATTATATGGTAGAAAGGAGGAAGTAAGCAATTTCTCAGTAATAATGCACTGGGACATTGGTATTTTTGTCTGATTTTGTAAGCAAATAATTCTTAAATAAGTTGAAACTCGGGGTGCGCAAGACAAATCAGGCTCCTGGTAGGGGTGCAGCAGTCTGGGACTGTTGAGTGCCACTGCTCTGAATGTATCTTCTAGGAGTGGAGTGATATGATAAATACTTCCAGGTTTCCTTCCCGCGCAACGGGATAATAGAAGCAGCCTCCATTTTCCTGTCATTTCTCTGAATGCTGAATATCAAAGACAGGCGATTACAGTGTGTTTTAATTCACGCAGGGTGTGCATGCCTAAAATCAACATGATAAAAAACCTCCCTATTCAAAGAACCCCAGCAATACAGCAGCTATCCATGCCGTGAGAGAGTGAGCAGCACTGCACAGTGGGGAGAAAACACAGGCGTGTCCTTGAATCTCAGAGCTAGCTGGGAGGTATGTCACTCTACAGTCCTGCAGGCTGTCCGGTTCAGATGAGCAATGGGAGTCAGGGGAAAAGGCCATGACAAATACCCCGCTCTCCTCCCTCCCCCCGCCCCATCCTTTTGTCCCTACTTATAATGAGGCTGCTTAGTTGGATGGGAAACAGCTGAGGTTTGCGTTAGTTAGCAAGGATGCTGTAGGAAGTTAGGTGGGGTCCTAATTATTCCAAGAGGGAGTAGAGGACATTGCTGTCAATTGCATTGTTCTCACGTAACGGTCCTGTGTGCCTGTTAGAGATGAACAGAAATATATAGAGTATCATGAGCTTTTGTGGGCAAACCCCGCTTCCTCAGATGAGCTGGACTGGGAAGTGCATGATGCTCTCGATATTTTCGTTAGACCCTGAGGTGCCACAGGACCACTCCTTGTTTTTAGAGTTCCAGACGGATACGGCGACCTGCTGAGACTCAAATAATTGGGGTCCAACTCAATAGTCTGCCATCCCTCCATCCCATCCCCTCTCCCACATACACCCAAAGACAGAGCATGAGCTCATCTTTCCCATGGATCCATTAGAACGGCCAGCTGATGGCCTGTTAGATCCGGTCAGGGGACGTTTCTTTGTTACTGACTCCCCTCGAGGAGAGGTGTGCTCCCAGGCAGAGTGCACCCCCACCCAGACGTGCCCCGTGGCATTAATGCTGTGAACAAAATGAGCAGCCACCCTCCTCCACTTCACCCCTGCCTCGGCTCAGCCCAGCACAAAACGGGTGGTCCAGGGAAGCCCCATCTGTCTTATCGCATGCCATGAAGGCCCAGTATTAGGCATGTGCAGTGGCTGAATGACTCCTGGGGTCCAACACATACCCCACCACGCTCATGCTGATAACCTCAGGATGAGGCAGGAAAGCATCTCTGGTGAGGGGCTTGTCTAAAAGAGGCAGCTGTCTGGGGATGCTCGGAGGTCAGCCCCATTAGCAGGAGATGGGGAGAAGATGGATTCCTGGGCAGAGCACAAGGGAGGCGGGCAGAGCAGCCATGAGAAATCTGACTTCCGGGGGAGCTGACAATGCTCAACTGCTCTGGAAATGTGTCACCTGCTTTTGCAATATCCCGGAGACACACAAACACACTGCCACATGCGTGGTACATGCACCTACATCTGGTGAGAGTGAGGCAATCTAGAACTTCTCCGACATGGCCAGTTACAAATAATTAAACTCCAGCCTGGCGATTTGGTGCCACTTGCACATTGGCAGAGTAGAAATCCAATTAGCAGGGGGCTTGAAGAGTCCTATGTTCAGTGTGTCACTGAAATACCAACCTACAGAAATATTTCTCTGCCCTGGGAGGCGGGTGTTAAGAAACGTTAGGCAAAGCCAGGTGTTTTTTCTCCATATGAAAAATCGGTGCATTCCAAAAATGTTTGAGCCCATCCAAAAGAAGCACAGTAGGAGAAATAATGTTGTTGTCTGACAACACCACTATGGCTCCACCTACTGGTTTTCTTGCAGCTTATACTCTGGATGATATTTTTGGAGACCCACACACACAGAAAACCCACTCTGCATTAAAATGAGAAAATTAAAAAGAAAATGCACAAAACATCTTTCTTGAGCTGTAACTCGGCAAACATGGAGGAAACCTGAAACACGTCACTTACAAGGAACTGGGGAAGAGATTATTGTTTATTACTAATGTGTTTGAATGATCTGTTAACACTCTGCAATTCCAGGGGAAAAATCTGATTGAATTGGGACAGAAAGGGGTAGTGGTGTTGAGGGTGAGAGAATGGGCTCTGTGGGCTGTTTAGTGGAATTAAAAAAAGGGAGACACGAATTTTTTCCTGGAGCTAGACCTAAATGAAAGCGTTTCAGAAACATTACCAAACAGAGAACTGCACGCGAGAAATGCTAGGGCAATTGATTTCAAATGGCTTTCTCAGTTGGAAGGCCCAGTTATCTGCCGTCAAAGTCCCTGTTAGCGACTGAGTGACAGAGCGTGCTGGCTTTGGGCGAGTACGTTAGCGCATCCATTTCACATTAGGATGCAGAGCCAACTGCTCTGTAAAAGCTTAGTACAAGTTCTGGGGCTTGTGGAAACACTCCTAATGGTGCTCACCATCCACTTCTTTCAATGTACTAACAAAGCAGCAGGCTGAGGTTCTGGGAATGCACTCCCCATCTCTCCAGAGCTGGCTGAGGTGGGACAGACGACTTTGGGTTTGCACATCTGGATTCTTTTAAAAAAACAACAGGACGTTCCTTCAGACATCTGCCAAACACCAAAGCATTTATTCTCAATTTCCTATCCCTGCTCATGCAAGCGTGTGGTTAGGAATTGGACCGGACGTCAGGAGAATCAATTCCTTCATTTACTGCAAATCTTGTCTGTAAGCTTGGATGACCCATGTAATAGCTTGGAGATTCAGTTCCTCTCGTGCAATAATACTGTTGTCTCTCTGGAGCATGAGGCCAACGCAGAACGCCTAACACAACAGGACCCCAGGCATTCTTGGGACCACTCTTGAAATACCAAAAATAAAACCCCCTTTAGCTTTAAGTGGGGCAAAGTTGGGCTGACAACAGTTTGCATTTTCACTAGATGACCAAGTGTCAACATCACTGGTCCACGGTGATGCTCCTCATTCGTGTGTATCTATCGCTGTGCCTGCTAACCCTCTTTGCCATCTCTCTGGTGCTCTCTGCAGCCAGATTGGTTTACTTAAAAAAGGTCATTTCTTTTTAGTACAGATATCACCCGCTAGACACCGAACCCTAAGATGGGAGACCTGCCTGGCATTAAATGAGGATATTGACATACTAGGCACCATAAGAACGTGCTGGAATGACAATACTCAATGGGACACAGCAAGAGCAGCATCCCAACTGGATAGGAATGACGGAGTAAGTGGCTGGCGCGGGCGAGGGAATGACACCAGATGGGAAAGACAGCATCAAGTCAACGATGGTGAAAATCTTAAATGCCTCTACTGGACCATGGCGTCTCTACTGACAGAAATGCTATGGCTGATGAATGCGCGTAGAGAAATAGGAATGCACTGCCAACCACCTGAGAGCCACGCTGATGGGGACGGGGAAATCTCAGGGCGGTGAGAGATGTCACAGAAGCAGAAAGCACAATACTAGCAGTGCATTTCAAGGGTCCCCCTCTTGAGCGGGTACATGGCGCCTCGGGATGGGAGGCAGAGACCATATGTCTAACTGTGTGCCCTGGAGCGCCCAAGGGGAGAGGCAATTCTTGGGTCCGGCCTAAGTTCAGCGCAGCATCTGGGCCCGGAGGTGACGGTCACTGAACCGCTCCGTAGTGACGACAATAGTGGAACTGTTTGTGTCAAATACACTGGAGCCCAAGGCTGTTACAGTGCATCTGCCTCCTGCGACGCCCTCGCCGCAGTCAATGGGAGTCTTTCCACTGGCATGAGATGAGGCTCCAGCAGGCAGTGGTGCACTGTGAGTTGTGTGGCGGGGCAGAGAGGTCCTCAGGCTGGCATTGGAAGACTTTAACGTTATTTCTGGCCCTGCCACTGACTTTGTGTGACCTTGGGTAAGTCACTTCCTTTCTCTGTCCCTCTGCTTCTCACCCTTCATCTGCCTCTCTCCATGGGGTGAGATTTTCAGGAGAGCCTCATGATTGAGCAGCGCGAGTCCCACAGGCGTTCAATGGCCTCCGTGCTTCTCAGTCACTTGGATGCTTTAGAAAAATCTCACTGTAAGCTCTTCAGGGCAGGACTGTCTCTGACTATGTGTCAGACGCAAGGGGGCCATGCTATTGACCACTGCCTCTAAGGTGCTCCTGTCATACAAATGTCTGATGCTTCCTTAATCATGGTTACTTAGCATCTCCCCAGGATGGGTGCTTTCACAGGACACGGCCCAATGTGGGCTCTCGGCCACAGGTGAAATTGGCCCACAGAAAGCAATTCACCTCTGTGCCGAGAACCTGCTCAAGACCCATGCATCACATCATTTACAAGCTGAAGTGGCAATAAGTAGTGGATAGAGCTCAGATGGCGTCCCACAGCACTTATGTTTTAAACGTGCTGCTTTGCATGACCTGGTAGTGAAGTGATATCATTACATCAGGGTTGATTAATTGCAATGCAATGAAAGGCATGCATTTTGACAGGATTAACAAACACAAGATGCAAGTGGACATCATGATTAATTGTCAGGTTGCAGAGACAGTTAGATGAATTCAATTATCTGGGCTCAGACATAGCCAACCACGGAAGCTGTCCAAAGCAGCAGGAAGGAGACGCGGCGTGGTTTACTCAGATATGCCCTCCTTTAGAAGAGTTTGGAAAACTACGACATCTCAAAAAGAAGGAAGGTTGGATTGACAGAAAGCTTATTGAAACGTCTCCATGGAAACGTATGGATGCGAACTGTGGGAAATTAATACAGCGGAGAAGAAGAAAATGCAGGCCTCGGAGATGTGGGGGTGAAGACTAGAGAGACCCTGCCCTCAGAAATCAACAGGCATAACCTTAAGTACTTTGGTTACATCCGGCATGGGGATAGAAAGACTCTTGAAAAAGTTACCGTGCAAGGAATGAGGGAGGGTCACTGTAGTTGGGGATGACCAGCAAGGAGATGGATGGATGATGTGTGGCAGATCACTGGGAGATCAGCTTCTAAATTCTTAAAGCTAGCCATGGATCAAACAGGCACCCAGGAATTCAGCTCTGATGTATACATGAATTTTACTTAATTACAACAATAATAAATCCTAGTGGAAGGCACTAGCTGGGCCACTTGCTTCTGCCTGGGCTTCTCAGATAGAAGGTGTAATGCTTGGATTTCATGTATTGCACTCATGGGGTTTAGTCTTCAGGAAATACAAGTGACTGCCCCAAGAAAAGGCTGAATTGTGGCTTAACTCTTCATGCTTCCAGTTTAGAATCTTGGGCCACGTCTAGACTGCATCCCTCTGTCAACAGAGGGATGCAAATCAAGCACATCGAAATTGCTAATGAAGCAGGGATTTAAATAACCCGTGCCTCATTAGCATAAACATGGCTGCCGCCTTTTTTCAAAATGGAGTTTTTTCCAAAAAAAGGCAGTCTAGATGCTGATCTGTCGAAAATAAAGCCTTTTTCGACAGATCCTGTATTCCTCAAAAAATGAGGTTTACAGGATCTGCCGAAAGAGGCTTTATTTTCGACAGATCCCCATCTAGACTGCCGGTTTTTTTTAAACTCAGTTTCGAAAAAAAGCGGTGGCCATGTTTATGCTAATGAGGCACAGGTTATTTAAATCCCTGCTTCATTAGCAATTTCGATGTGCTTGATTTGCATTCCTCTGTCGACAGAGGGATGCAGTCTAGATGTAGCCTGAGGGACTATGCAGCTATTTGCACAGGTGCTACAGGGAAGTACACGGTCACTGTTTCACATCGTGTCCAGCCCTTTTTGGATGACACCCTCACATTTCCCATTGAATTGTGAGCCTATATTTTATCATGCACTTGATGCCAGAGGATGAATGTCAGGTGCTAGAGGTCGGCAAATGATGTCAGAGCTTTATTTGTCCAGCATTATAGCGCCGCAGATTATTACTATGCTGGTTAATTTACTGTTGTTTTCTTTATCTTTGGTAACATTCCCAGAGAACCCTTTCTTTCTTCATGGGATTCTGAGCTATGGCTGGGACCCAGGCCTTAGTAATCGCTAGTTAAACTAGTCTGCTGATTCAAGAAGCGGAATTCCAGCTATTACCAGCAAAACTAGTCTCCCTCTCTGTCCCTCCTGTTTTTATTCTCGTGCTGGTAACCTGTGCTGTTGTAACCCCCATACCTATTGGGTGCGGGGCACTGTCCCATGGAGTGGCGCTTAGACCGCTTACAGCATGAGAATGAATTTGCTCTACAGCCTTAGCCGAGAGCCAGCTGGCTTTTAGCTCCGGCTGTAGAGGCTCATGCATAAAGCTCAGAGGTCCCAGGTTCGGTTCCACTTCTCGATATTGCACTGTCACGATCCTCCCGAAGCAGCTTTAATAAAAGGCTTGTTTGTGCCTTTCAAGTCTCAGGCAATGAATTCGGGCCTGCTGGCCACAGAAATCAAGGGGAATTAATTAGACAAGGTACAAATTACCAGCAGACAGAGGGAAGGCTCTGCACAGAGAATCAGTGCCTCACCTCGTTTAATCCATCGGCTTGTCATCCCCAGGGATTTTGGCGAGGTCCTTTTGATGCCGCCGCCTAGTCCAAGCTGGACATTTCTTCACATGGCAGAAGCACTGCTCAGTGCAATGAAGCTGCGGGTGCACCCGTCTGAGTTCAGTGGAGACCCGGCATAGGGAGAAAAGACCCCGGGGGTAGGCTGAAGTTTATAGCTCAGGGCTCAGCTGCAGCTGGCAGTGCTGTCTGGCGGGAGCTTCTGTTGCAATCAAACACTGTAGCTTTGTGACTGTCAACCTTCAGTGAAATTGCTATAAAAACTGTAAATCCCCCAAAGTGACATTGACTTCCTCAGGGCTGTGGGCGTGAGACTAGGAGTCAGAGGACCAACCTGCTGAGAAGTGACCGAGGGCTTTAAGTGCTTCTGTTTCAGGAGGGGCCAGTTTGAGACCCCTAAAAGGAACCTTGTTTTTAGGAAGTGCTAAACACCCACCCTCTCCAAATCAGACCCCGTTGGGGAGCCAGGGGCACTTAGTAGCTCAGTGACAGAGTTAGGAGGGGAGCCCAGGTCTCTGTTAATCACCCAGCCACTGGCCACACTGCAAGTACTTTGCTATTTTTAATGTATTCATCCTCTCCCAGGATGTCTGGGAGGTTGGGCAGTGACCTCATCACTGATGGGGGAATGCACACACCAGGGGACCAGATGACTTCCCACGGTCAGATGGAATTCCCAGGCAGAGTAGGTTATGGAAACAAGTCCCAGGGCCAGGCTTAAACCCCTGGACCATATTCCTTCAGTATGCATCGGGGCTTGATGCATCTCGATGGGTTAAAAGAGAACCAATTTCTCACACACACACACACACACACACACACACACACACTTTTACCCGCAGCAAAGCAGGAGCAGTGCGGGCTTTGCCAAGCTAGACTGGCTTTTAACACTAGCTGTTACTCCGCAAGAAACCAACATAATGCATCATGAAGAGAAAATTAAAGGCACCGAAACTATGTTTTGCTTTGGTTGACAATTCCCCTTTCACCTCTCTGGGGCTCAGCTTAGCGCAGCTGGCTCTAACAAGCTTCCCAGGGAGTTGGTAAGTCCAGCTGAGCGTTTGTAAAAGCATGTGGAGCTGGGGGAAGGAGGATGCTAGGCAAGCGCAGAGCGAGATCTTCCTCTGGTGGCAGTCACACAGGATGTTTGGCCTAATTCAGCAAACAGGGGGCCCAAGCTTGAGCATCCTTAGTCACACGCTTGGAAATTCGTATTCCCACAGCTCCCCCGCAGGCTGGTGGAACAATTTTGCTTTGTGATTTGTAGACCACAGCACAAAGATTCCCTTCACCACCTCGAGTGATTGCATAAGAGCAGCCAGACTGGGTCAGACCCAAGGCCCATCCAGCCCAGGGTCCTGTCTGCCCACAGTGGCTGATGCCAGGCGCCCCAGAGGGAAGGAACACAACAGGGAATCATGACGTGATCCCTCCCCTGTCGCCTATTCCCAGCCTCTGACAGACAGAGGCCAGGGACGTGATTCCTGCCCATCCTGGCTACCAGCCATTGATGGACCTGACCTCCATGAATGTATCTAGCTCCTTCTTGAACGCTTTCTTGAACGCGTTCAAAGAGAGGTGGGCACTCTGAGCGTGTGCTGGGGCTCCCTTGGTGAGTAATGTCAGCATCAGGTGGTGTTCTCCTTTATGATTCTGACGTGCTCGCCGCATTGCAAAGCCTGACACGGTGTCAGATCCATTTCAATCATTATTTTCAGAACTAAGGGATATGTAAAAATGCCTCCAGCCATCTGTGCAGCATTTTGCCTGGTCTTGGCACAACTTCCTGAGTCCTTGAACCATCTGGGTAGGGCAGGCTCTATAGCGTCACAAAACCCAATGGTTTCTCCCTTGTTTCTGTGGACGTTCACTCCACGTTTCTAAACAGAATGGCTGTGTTTATAACTCCGGGGTGGCCATGGCATTTCCACCCTGAATACCGCACTGCCTTCAGCACTGGAAGGCCAGAGACTGGCAGCTCCTGGCCGGGGACCCAGCTCTGAAGGAGGCGGCAGTAGCACAGTTAGCAGCGGCGGCGAAGGATGGCAATACTGCCGTGTCCCTACAGTAGCCAAGGGGAGACCCGATCTCCTAGTTCCTGATATACTTTTCATGGCCATGGATTTGGTAGGGTCGTATCCACAAGGAGTATTAACCCCACATGTCACATACCAGGGACACCAGGGTTCAAATGAGCTGTCTATGACCATTAGGGTCTGACCTCTGGTAAAACACAGACCAGAAAACTCAGATTCATAAACTCTGAGGCCAGACGGGACCAACATAATCTAGTCTGCCCTCCTTCACATGGCAGGCCACAGAACCTCCCCCACTCTTGCCTGTAATAGTCCTAGAATCTCTGACTGAGTTTCTGATGTCCTCAAGTTGTGGAGAATCCACAATCGACTCTAGTACAAACCAGCAAGTGACCTGTGCTGCAGAGGAAGAAAAAAAACCTTGATAGTTTGTTCCAATGGTTAATCACACACACTGGTTAAAAAAAAAATGGGCCTCATTTCTAATTGAATGTGTCTGGCTTTAATTCTAGCCATTGGTTCTTGTTCTGCCTTTCTTGGGTAAATTAAAAAGACATTTAGCACCTGGTATTTTCTCCCCATGAAAGGACTTACTCATCGTAAGTCATCTTTTGATCAGCTTTTTGACAAGCTAATCAATCTGAACTTCTGTTTGAGATCTAGACAAAGAATCTGGCTTAGTTATATGTTGCCTGTATAGAAAAAAGGGGCAAGGTTTTGGTTTAATTTTATCCTTAAAATATTTTCCTGCTCCCCAAACTCCAGTACTACCAAAGAAATAATATGTTTTCCTTTAAAGCCTTCTTTTGCACTACACAGCTCATGTGTGTGTTGAGGACTCTGTCTTAGGTCTGTGTGAAATGTAAATGTACTGAACACCAACCCAGGAAAAGAACTCTTTAGAAGAAACTTACAAATTACCCATAATTACAATGTTTGTTTGTTTTTACTTAATCTTGAACATTGTTACAAAGCTTCTTGTGAAATGTACACCTTTTAAAAAAATGGATCACACTAAGAAATTGTGCAAGCTAATACCAATTTAAAAAAATATTAAAGAGTGAGATTTTTGATGGCATTAACCTTTGCTTGCTTCCTTTCCCTGTCTGCTTTGAGGTAGGCTCATGCTTTCTTTTACCACACTAATAGACAGCACAAAGTCCTTTATTGATGGCTGCAGGGTTATCTGACTGAGCATTCGTGTCTCTCGGGTGCTCTTATGTAACAATGGCTTTGACCCTATTGACAAATGATCACATCTGAACTCCAAAAACGTACATGCTGCAGTTCCAGCAATACAGTGACCCTGTCTTTTAAATGTTCAGTTATTTCATAGTGCAAATGACATTGAATACATGAAGGGAATAGCTTGCATACAGCATGACAATCTATACTTGAAACCCAGGGACTTCATAAATAAAATCAATGATACAGACCTGCCTAAAGATTGTCCTGATCTGATTGCATGGATAATTCCTGAAAAAAATGTACAACTTGCACCGAAATTAATAGAGAAAGTAGCAAGCATAACTTTTTCTGATGAAGTTCTTTGACCTCTCATGGATTTAGTGTGATGTATTCAAGTTATTGATTTCATGCTTTCATGAAGGTTCTTCATAATGTTAAACAACTGCTCTGTAGGGTCAGGCATAGTGTAGTGCCAGAATTACTTTGCTCACTGCATATCTGAGACTTGTCGTCTGGCCAGAGACTCCCTATAGCGGATACCGATCGCTTGCCATACTTAGACGTCTGTTTATCTGCATCAGTGGCAGCTCTCTGGAATTCAAGCTATTTGGCCAACTGCTTCCCTCCATGTGTGGACACTGATTTGGTTGTATTCCATCTACAGCTGTGTCCTTGAGCTCTTACCTTCTTCCTTTCTTTTCGTTTGGTTGAAAAATCTCTATCTCTGCCATCCAAGGGCAACAGACCAGTGCCAACAGACTGTTCTAGCGAGACAAGGGCACCATCAGGGTTTAAGTATGGATTCAGAGAGACCAATCAACTTGAGCCAGCATTCGGCCATTGATCTCAGCTCCACACCTCTGACATCTCACCACAATTGGCTTTGTCCTTTTGTTTCCCGTTGATGGTAATATTTGGCAAACTGGCACTGAGACCACTGCCAGAGAGAAGACTGAGTCTGCTCTACAGCCTTAGCTGAGAGCCAGCTGGCTTTTAGCTCAAGTGATAGAGGCGCATGCCCTAAGCTCCAGAGATCCTAGGGTTGGGTCTCGCTGTCCGTGTTACAAGTGCAAAGAGCGCCTCTTCCACGTTTAGGTCTCAAATTCATCGGAAGGGGCTGCAATAGGACAGAACCTGCTGGGTCTGGAAATCAACCAAGAGCTGTGGTAGATGTTTCCTAAATGGAAATGTTGGTGTCGGTCAGAGTGACCAAGTTTGTGCATGGCTTGTAATTAAATTAGACATGGCAAGCAACAGAATGTAACAGAATATACCTGTTAGCATTGCCCTGCAGTGGCAAGATTACACTGTAAACCTGTTAGCCCTCAGAACCGTCATCAGGTGCCAGTCCTATGTATACAGCTGGAACTGGGAGACGTTTCCGAACTTGGTCTGAGGCTGGCTCTTAGGTTTAAGTATAGTGAGGGTTCAGTCTCTGCTCCGCAATGTGAGCCTGAGGCATTTTCGGCAGAGAGGGAGTTACAAGAGCTCACTGGCTCATGGGCATTTTACATACAATTTCCAGTGATTAACAATAACCATTTCCAGTGATAAAATTGAGTTTTTTAAATGTTCAATTAGAAACCTGTCAGATGTGCAAAATAAACCACTGTGTAATTGAAACAACATGCATTTTGGATTTTCCATTAATGCATACCAACAGTCCCAATAAACATAATACATAAGCAGGTATGCAATTATCGATCTACAAGATAGCTATTCAGAGATGGTCTGGGCTCCTTCCCTATATGTGTTTCAAAATTGCTAAATCCTAGCTCACATAATGCAAACAGGCATAGGACTTGTGCAGAAGATTCAACACAAGGTTCGATTCTCAAAACATTGCAGCAGCATTGCACAGACAAAATTCAATTCTGCTGATCCGATTTTCTAAAATGTGCGACTGATGTTCTAAAGGCGCAGTGGTCATACAAAACACTACCTGATCTCAGCACCCAAGTGGGCCCCACTCTCAAAAGGAGACGACACATCAGGTATTTAGCAGCACCGCTAAGTCAGAACACCGGTGCACCTGTCTTTGAAATGGAGAGCTCCTGGTCTTTTGTGTAGCTGTAGCCATTTCCCCATCCAATCATCCCCGGTCGCACATACATGGCTCTTTCCTAGGGAAGCATTGCCTTCAAGATTGCAAAATAGTCCTAGATGTGGCTGAGAGCCGCAAGGGACTCCAAGCATTTGAGTGCTTCAATGGGCTTTCGCTAAAGCACAAGGCTTAAGTGTCTTGCTGACTCAGGGCTTAAACAGAGTTGCAGTGTTGGGTCACTAAATCTCAATCGTGCCTGGAGCATCTTTTCCTGTGCCCCTCCCCCCCCCACCCCATTAATTTTATCACCCAGCTTTCAATTTTGGGTAAATTGGTCAGAAGCCATGGGGAGACTGGAGAACCAATTAGAGGGAACTTTGCTGTGCATTAATCACTCCATGGCTCACAGCCAACAAATCTGAAACTAGCATGACAAAAACTAATGAGGACTTGATGCATTCCTAATGAATTACCTAGGTCAGTAGGCCGTGGAAATAATATCGCAGGGTGGTTGGCTGGGAATAATTTCATGGTCAGTCATCTTCTTAACGCTCTTTTAGTCAACTTGGTTTTTATTATGCTGAATGTTTTCAGTGCAAGAATAAAGAAAATGGCACAGACTAGCCTTACTGAGTATCTTAACATCGGTCTCTGCAAATAGGATGTGAAAGGAGGTTGCACGTTTGCACACACGTGGTGATCCACAGGGCTACGTTGTGTCTCCTTGGTGTGGCGAACGAGCACATCGCACGAATGTTACACTTCAGGGTGAAACCACAGCTAACTCAATTAAAAGGAAATGTTTCAGTGTGTTTTCACCAGTCATACCAAATGCATAGAATCTGGCTCAGGAGTGAAAAAACATGGCACTGACCCTTATTTTTATTTTTAATGTCACAGCTTCCAACTGAGGAGCTCAAATTACTTGACATAGATGAGCTAATTCTGACCATGCCACTCTGAGCTGTGGTAGCAGGTCTTTAGTTTGTACAGTCCTGTATTTCACACACGGGTGGCCAGTGTGAAAATCCCCAACTGTTGTAAACTGCCCTGATGCCACAGAATGCAATAGAGCTATGACAATTTGTACCCCTGAGGCTCTGCTCCAAGGGTGTTAAGATCAATGTTTTCATACCTGACAGCTTAATTTATATTCAGGCACTTAAATACGTAGACTGATGCCCTCAGCCACCATTGATTTCTGTGTGCACAGAAGCTGCAGGGTTGGCCCAAGCAACCCATTTTGCCTTTCCAAATCAGACTTTACTCTACTTTCCGGAAGCCTGAACGTGAGGAATCGCCATGCTCCCATCTAGACGTAGTTATGGTTGGACGGACTTTCATTGGTCAAGATGTGCATGAGGCACATGGTAGCTCTTCAAAGCCTGTGTTAATTTTATTCTGGCACCTAAACCATTGTAATTACTGTGGTGATTGAGGATGGAAGCATTAACAGCTCTTCAGGGGGAATAAACATGTATATGTTTAAATCAAAGTTGCATTCGAGCAGGGGATTTTATTGCTTCATCTACTACCATGCAAATGGGGCTTTTGATGGAGCACGGGTCAATTTTTTTCTCATCAATTGATCAAGAAATAGAGGAGATAATTACAAAATCTCTGGAGAGCAAAATAGATTTATTTTAATGAAAGAACATAAGGCTGGTTCGAAGGGCAGCCCTCCTTCTTTCTACAGTGATGTTGAGGGCTGCTTTCTACTTGCTCTCTCTTGCTGTTTTTCCTCAGACAGCCTGGATTGCTGTGAGTCAGTGAGGGTGGAAATATTTCTAAGGACATTTTCTGGACAAATGGAAAATTTTCACCTTTTCCCAAAAGACCATTTTCAGCAAATAGAAAAAGAAAGACAGAAAACGATTTTTGCTGAAACTCTGAAAAAAGTCAAAGACAAATTCTTCAACAAAAAGAAGAAAAATTAATTTTCATCAAAATTCTTTGGGGGGGAGGGAAGAGGAGGAACTTGTCCCCTTCCCAGAGCTTAGTGAAGAGTCCTGCCAAAACGGAGTCTGTCTTCAGACCTTTCAAAGGCTCTCAGCCCTTTGAAATCTGGCCCATTTTCTTAGGCTTGGAAACTGCCATGTCCCCTTTCTGGGGCTTAGGCCAGACCAACACTGGCTGGTGGAGAGACCTCGGGCCCAACTACTCTGGGTCCCACTGCACGGACCCTCTGAACAGCAGCCATGCACTGTTCCCCTTAATGCCATCAGTGTGATGCTGTAGTTTTCTCTGGGCTGCTTTCTACTTGGTCCCATCACCTCCTCAGCATTACGGGTCCTTGGGTTCTCTCTCCCCTATCTCACCTCCTGGCCTGCAGTTCCTCCATCTTCTCTAGCCCTTTCTCTAGTGGACTTGCCATTAAAAACATGATTATTATTAGCATGTGAGCACACTAGATGAGGACGGGATGAGGCTGAAATGTGTGTTCTGCAATAAAGCATCTGCAACAATAGCAAAATGAGAAGAAAACCAAAACCAAACTCTGCTCTTTGGTAACCTCAGAACCAATGTTTGCTGGGTCTAGCCAAGCATTTAAATAACATTTTGTTCACAAAGAAAGTGATAATGAAGCAATAATTGCATTTGATATGGAGTATATGGGGAGTGGGGATAAGCAACTTATGAATCAATAAACCATGAGACTATGCTGAATTATTCATTGATTGATGGCCCATTTAGCTCCAACTTTACTCCAAATCTAATGCAATTATGCCGACTGCATTATACTCATTTTATTTATTTTATTTGTATTTTCTTTTGAGGGAGATCATATCTTTTCATCTGAGGCAAAATGCTATCTGAATTAATAATAGCTTTCCAGGCTCAACACTTGTGTGTTTCTGCATTTATTTTGGTACAATGCGACATTCTGAATATAATGTACTGTCTGCTTCATCTCAGCATAAAATCCTGTATCAAGTCAGACAGCAGAAAAACTTGCAGAATGAACCTGTCCTAATACCTGGAATTGCATTGAACCTTGACTATATGTGGTCCCCATGTCCTCATATTCCTTTGCATCAAAAGTACTGTGAGCATTACACTGCCTTAAATTGGAAATGTAACACTTTATTTTATCTTGGGGAAACTTATTTCTGCCATAATGTAAGTCATCAACATACAGTGCCGCTTACTCCAGTAGGGGATAACTGATCTCGGTGGGGCACGTGGCCTTTGCAAACGGGGAGATGCAAAGGATGCGAGCCTGGCTTCTATAAAATAGAAATGCTAACAGGATCCCCTCTAGCCAGGGCCTGCCTGCCGATGGCTTAGATAACACACATGCAGCTTTACACACATGTACCATTCTTGCTATATTTTCTGGGTAAATTGCTCTCAAAGCCCTCACCTTCTTGTTTACCACCTGCCAGTCGGTATGTCGTCCGCACATCTCATCAGCTACAATTGTGTATTTTTTCCCAGATTATGGGTTAAGATTTTGAAGAGCATGGGCCCAAGAACTGATCTGTGCAGGATCCCATTAGAAACCCCTCCAATCAGTAATGATTCCCCACTCATTTTGAGCTCTATCGGCTAGCCAGTTTTTAATCCATTTCATATGTGCTTTATTGCTATTGCCAATCACAGTGTCATGCAGTAAAAAATCAAATGATTGGAACAGTCCAATGTAACAATCATACACCACACTCACAATCATAAGAGCTGAGTGAATATCTGTTTTTTTGGTTTGGCCACTGGTCTGGGGCGGGAAGGGAACCCAATCTATTGAGACCCAAACCGGCATTTTTTTCAATTTTCTCACCAACATAAAGATAAATGGGAAAAAAATTGTTCGGGACCAAATGGGACATGTTAAATGCAAATTCAGCACCTATTCAAAATGAAATAGCACACTGATTTATGTTGGAATTTACAAATTCGGGGGTTTTCAGGCTTTTCTGCTGGGTGAGGGAGAAAACGTTCACTGAATTTCAACTGGAATTTGCAAAATAGTTTTGGTGTCCCGAAAAATGCATTCTTGGAAACTTTACTATTCAATTGCGAAAAAAAAGTCTTCTCTAACTACCACAAGTAAGTGAGCTATAACTGTGTGGAAACAGGACGGCCATTATTTAAACATCCATGCAGATGAGAAACTTGGATTTCCTTTCTACAGCTTCCTTAATAATATTTATAAAGCAATTGATACATTTCAAAATTGCATGGTAAGTCAATTAATGGGTGGCACTCTTTCCTAATAATACTCTAATGGGAAAAGCAGCACATCAGTTAATTCAGAAAATATTTCTTCTTCCTCCTGATGTTTGCTGAGTAACATTGCCATCATTACGCAGGAGACACTAGAGATGTGAAATTTCTTTTAAACCTCAGACTGCAGCACTTTCTTTTTTCTGGAAAGTTGTTTAAAATGTATGGCTTTGCTCCCTTTTCTGAGTCATTCCTTATATACTGTCATCCGGCTTCCAAGCAGGGAAGTCAATTCGTGAAATTGGATCCATCTAGTTCATTTTTTATGAATCAGGTAAAGGTTTTCTATCCTGGGGGCTACACAGGAAGATGGAAAGCGTTTTGTTCCTTGGCATGGGCTAGTGGAGACTACGTGCACTAACAGAAATGCAATGGCATGGGTGGTTTGCACTACAGCAATGTGGGAAAATAGGAGAGACAGCTAGACTCTCATTCCCTACTGATCACTTACAATCTAATTCTGAGACAACGTATCATAGGATGTATTAATTACATAGGCTGGTATTACAGGACAGAGGAAAATAGTCCAGGGTAATTTAGGACACACTTACAGCAGACTATTTCCCTGCATTTTTAACATTGCATAATTATCCTTAGCCCAGTGGTGGTGTTATGGTACAATGATTTCGTCTGATGCCTAAAGTCAGCATAGCCTACATATTTCCATTAAAATTGATGAGTAACTTAAGAACTGGCTTCCCAGTTCTACATGTAACCAGAGCAATTTACAAGACAGTCTCTGCCCCAAAGGATAAATGGACACAAATCAGACATCAGGAAGGGAAATATACAAAAACCTGTAGGGGAACATTATAACCTCCCTGGACATTCAGTAAGTGGATTTGAAAGTAGCTATGCTTCTACAAAAGAATTTCAAAACCCAATTACAAAGGGAGGACAGCTGAACTAGAGTTCATCTGCAAATTCAACACTATCAATTTAGGACTAAATAAGGCTCTCAACTGGTTAACTCACTACAAAGGCAATTTCCCCTCTCCTGATAGTCACATCTCCACACCAAATGCTGTGAATGAGCCACTTCCACCCTGACTTGATTAGCCTCATTAACACAAGTAACTTTCTTTTGTTGCTCCTATATACACCCCTGCCTCTGTAACTTCCACTCCAATTCATCAGATGAAGTGGGTTTTACCCATGGAAGCTGATGCCCTAATACATCTGTTAGTCTCCTCGTTTTTGCTACACACAGTTTTGCATCTCAACATCAACAGTTGCTAGAGACTAGATTTGTAGAGGACAGTTGAAAAGTATAGAGATGAAAATGAAATTTCATGGGGCTAGAAGAGTTATTGGCAGAAAATAATACCTGAGGTGTACAGGGAGTTTAAGAGATAGATTTAACTTTCCTGTCTTCAGTTCTGTGGATTCAGAGGGCTGTTGCTCTGACGGAGTGCCACGTGTCTTCAAACAAACTGGGGAGGGGAGAAGAGACAGGAACAAGAATTCTCAGTGGTGATTTCTTCTAATAAAGACAAGGTGGAGGTGAGCAGCTTGGAGAACTTGGAAAGGTAACAAAAGCAAAGCTATGAGTGCAGCTTTGATGGAAGAACAAGCCAGAGGATTGCCAAAATAAGTCTTTGCAAAGGAGAGAATCAATGTGGCGGCTTTAGCATACTACTTCTTTCTTCTTTTGAGCACAATGAGGGAGATGAGGGAGTACCTGCCTCGTGAGATGCACATGACTTTGTGATAGCTGCTGCACATTTGCATTGATCACTTACAGGACATTTGGAAGCATTTCCCAAAGCCCTTCCAAGTGACTTGGGAGTGTTTGAAAGTGGGATTTAGGCTCTTACATTACTTAGGCCTCGCTTCTTAAAGGTAAATATGTATTGATTTCAGCAGACGTTAGATGCCTATGTACCTTTGAGGGTCTGCGCTTTGGGCACATTAATAATGTTTAACCCAATATCAGATTTCTTAGCAGCAGCAGCAGCATTTCAAGCTGCTTGTGGGTTTTTCCCAAGGCCTACAGAAGTCAGTGGAAGCTCTTTCACCAATGTCAATGGGTTTGGGACCAGGGGGAGTGTGGTGGAGACCATCCTGTTATTTCATGGGCCATTAGAGTAGTTAGGGGAGATTGAGGTATCTCCCCTAACTATGACCTGCTGCTCGCTTGAAGGTGATGGGTGATTGTATTGCATGTTGGCAATATTATTTTCAAAACCTGGAAGGGTTCTCAGAGCCTGTTTCTTATTTATTCTAAATCAAAATAGCATTAAATACATTTCTAAAAAAAGTCCTCGCAGAGCTTGCAAGCCAACCATCAGACACTTGGGGCTGATGTGCTAGCTCCAAGGAAGTCCATCGGCTTCCTGGACTGGACTTCAATAAAGGGTGAGATACTTTGTTGACCTAGCTCTCCTCCCATCAAAGTCTATGGCGTTTGTACTATTGACTTCACTGATAACCCACCTTAAACACACAGCTTTACTCACATGTACAAAACTAAGCAGGGACCTCATTTTTGCAGGGTTGGGAAAAAAATTAAAATAAAAGGGCGTGTATACTGGAAAATCTTTTGTGTTTGTATTTTAGTATAACTAGTATTTGTTTATTATTAAATTATTATTATTCCACATAGTTATAAATTCAATGCTTGTGGGCATTGTGGAAGATGAAGGGTAAAGGATATATTGTGATTAGTGATCTCTGTTATCCCATAGGTTTAATCTGCCTCAAAGTTTTTATGCAATTAAGGTCATATTCTGACACCTTTACTCATGCTGGGTAGTGCTTTGCTCTGTGAGTGTTCCCATTGAATTCTTGTGTTTTATCTGAGAAGCAGCACCTCTGATCTTCGTCAGTTTCGTTGTAAGATTTGCTGAAGATCTGAGAGCATGTTTATTCTGAATACTCACTCCTTTGAAGGGGAGACGCTCTTGGACCTTGTACTCAGACAACCTTTTTCCAACATGCTAATTAGTCATTGCAGTTATATAAATGGAAATAACAAAAATCAGCATTTAAAAGAGTCTGACTAAAACCACTCCCTTCCCTTCTCAGTTCCTACAGCTTTTGCTCTCTTTAGTGTTGTGAATTCATCAGTTCCAGAGTGCTTTAATCATCATGGAATGTATCAGTGCAGACAAGACCTGGGTTTCTAATGTAACAATAAAACAAATACCTTTTAAAAACAAGAAAAGGAAAAACTTTCAAGCCTCTTATGTATCAGAAAGACACCAAACGGGGGGCATAAGCCATATTTCCTGCTTTGCTGGTCACCTTTAAGAGACTAAAATGGTAACCCTAAACACACATTGATCATTGTTACAGAAATAAGGAAGGTGCTGTGCTATTCCTTAGCAGGAACCAAAGCTAGCCTCACAACGGCATGTAAATCACAGCTGGGATACAGACTGAACAGCCTAAATTCTCAGATGTGTATCAACAAAACTGGAGCAAAGACAATTTGTCATGAGCCCCCACACATGAACCAGCCAACCACACAGCAAACAGATATCGGCCCGAATAAAACAAGTCAAAACATCCATAGGCAAATAAACACACATCACTGAAACTTATGTCACATGACCTCCCACCAGGATATGTCCTATTCAGAGACGTGTGAAGCAAGGCAGTGTGTATAATTAGCCTTGTCTAGCCAATGGTCAGTTTAGAGACTAGGCACCTCTGTGTGTTTGAAGGGAGCACAGCATTATTGTATTGCATGTTACCCTGACATTGATCCCTGCTTAAACTCAACCACTGCTGAGGTTTCACAACAGAATGTGGTGGTTCAAAAAGGGCCCAAGACCCTTTCCATTGGTATTAGTGTTATACAGTGGGGATGCTTCCTGTCTGCAAGCTAATCACCTTGTCTTAGCCTATACAAAGTGGAGGCTAAAGGCCGGGCAAAAATCATAATCCATAACCAATCAAATTGGGCTGTGAAACAAATGGATGGAGAACAATTTTGCCCATCCTCATCCTCTCCTTTCTTATCTAAGTACCTGCAAGTCTGCAAAATGTTTCTCCTCACACTGTTCTGTGAGGAAGAGAATTGCTCTTATCCCTTGTTACAGTCGGGGAACTGGGGCTACGTCTAGACTGCAGGCGTTTTGTGCAAAAAGTTTTTGTCGGAAGAGATCTTCCACAAAAACTTCTTGTGCAAGAGCGTCCACACTTCAAAAGCACATTGGAAAAGCAATGAGCTTTTGCGAAAGAAAGCATCCAGACTGGACACTCTCTCGCAAGTAAGCAGTGATTGCTATGGACAGAATGGCCACCAGGGCACCTGTGCTTTTTCCTCTTCCCTCTTTGTGTGCAAAAAACCCCACTTCTCTGTCCACACACGCCTTTTTGCACAAGAGCTCTTTCACAAAAAGGCGTTCTTCCTCGTAGAATTGCGCAAAAACCCTCTGATCTTTCAATTTGCTTTCACGAAAATGCACTTGAGGTGTGGACACTCCATGAGTTTTTGTGGAACCAATGGCTGAAAATGAACTATTATGAGAGATAAGGCAGGCTATTTTTAAAATAATAACTGTGATTAACCATTGAAACAAACTATGAATTCTGTTTTCTTTAAAGAATGGTACGTAATATTTCAACTGGAAAGAGGGACCTAGAAGAGGGACCTAGACCTCATTTTTCCATATTTTACCAGTACTGCTGGGCCATAGTCAACCACTCTATCTTCTTCTCTAGCCCAGTGAATATTTAATATCTGTGATGTGGAACATCTCTAACAGGAGACTGAGGCTATGTCTACACTACAAAGAAAAGTCGGAAAAAGATATGCAAATTGCAAACCGCAATTTGTTTATCTTTTTCCATTTTTCTTCCGAAAGAGGCTTTTCCAACATTTGGCCCATCTACACGGGGCCAAATGTTGGAAAAAAGCCTTCTTTCAGAACATCCCTTCTTCCTCGTAGAATGAGGTTTACAGGGATGCCGAAAAAACTTTGCCCTGTGGAACTATACATGGTTTGGGCAAAATTCATGGGGATTTTCTGGGAGATGCTGTCCTTCTGACATGTTCCACACCTGCTCACCATGTTGTCAGTCGTCGTCACAATACAGCTTCTCCAGCTCTTGTTTTAGTTTGGTCCTTCTCAGGAGCCCTTTGTTATTCATGCCAATATTTTCCTTCTGATTGCTGTGGAAACCGTGATCAGTATCTCCCTTCAAGAGCATTCCTGAGATCACTGAAAGCTCATTTTTGTAGTGATGGCAGATAGGTGGAAAGAGGTCATGGTTTCTTCCTTTGCTTATTTCTTATATCACTGCTTGTCATTTCCATCTATAGCTGTTTCTGTCTGGAGATACAGGCTATGATACATTTCTCATGTTCACATGTGTGTTTACTTTTGTTTTTTCCCTAGATCAACCAGCTGTGAATTGTCCAATGGATCATACGAACTAGAAAACACGATCTGCCAAATGCTGTGTTGAAAGTGCAGGTCTAGGTATTCTCTGTGTCCAGGGAGATCTGCTAAAATGCATCTAATTTGCTGAAGAATTTGGTTCCTACCATCTCAGACAATAGATAATTCTTCTTGTAAGGAAGTGGAAATGTTCCTTCGCTTTGGTTTTGTATCAATACACACAGCCATCATCTCCAAGCCCATTTTTTCTCTACTGTTACCAAGGAATAAACCAAACCTGTTGGTTCTTCTATTCTCTGAACAACACCAGTGGCTGTCATGTTTCGCCGATTTTCTTTTAGCCTCATTCTTAAGACTTGTAGAACTTTTCGTGTAGCATGTACCACAGACTGTGTGTCTTCTCTTAACCATATCTTGTATGTTGCAGGAAGGCTCCCATTTTCTCTGAGCAAATCGACATAGGATACTATTCATATTTTCATATCTGGTTCTGTACTCTCTTTCTGAAGCATGCATCCTCTTACAAAGGTCAAATTCCTTACAAATGTATGTGCCCAAGACTAGTTGCTTGCCTCTGTGCACCACCATAAACTCGTCTTTTATACATAGAATCATAGAACACTAGAACTGGAAGGGACCTTGAGAGGTCATCAAGTCCAGTCCCCTGCCCTCACGGCAGGACCCAATACCATATAGACCATCCCTGATAGATGTCCTCATGGCAGGACCCAGTACCATCTAGACCATCCCTGACATCTGCCAATTTGGGGGGAAATATTTGCTAATGAACTCTTGGATCTAGCAGAGGTCTAACACAATCTAAGGACTGAAGTTGAAACTAGACAAATTCAGACTGAAAAGAAAGTGTGAGTTTTTAACAGTGACAGTAATTAACCACTAGCACAATGTATTATGGACTGTGGTGGATTCTTCAATCAAGATGGGGTGTTTTTCTTTAAAAGCTCTGCTCTAAGAATTACTTTGGGGGCATTCTCTGGCCAGCACTGTAGGGTAGACCAGATTAGATGATTGCAAGGGTCCCTTCTGGTCTTCAGTCTAAGACTCTGGTATGTCTACACATCAAAGTTATTTCAGGATACCAGAGGTATCCCGAAACAGCTACCCCGCATCTTCACAAGCCACCTGGTATTTCGAAATATTTTTCGAAAGGGCATGCTATTTCGGCATCCCAGTAACCTTCATTCCACGAGGGTTAAGGGATGTCTCGAAATAGCACTTTATTTAGAAATCTGGTGCTGTGTAGACATACCCTCTGAACACTGGAAAGAAGGGGTAAACAAGACGTCAAGCTGGAACACATGCACATTTAGATTAGCTTTCAAACGCTCCATCTTTTTGTCTTTTCAGCATTGTTTGCCTCCACTGTGCTTCCAAAAGCTTTCTGCACGGGGAGGTGAGGGAACGTTTCCAATGAATGGAAATGGGTCTAGGCAATGAGCGTACCTGACCTCTGCTCCACCTGCATTGTCATTGAAAGGAATCCAAACATGTCTTGCTGGGAAACAGCCACACAGCTTGCAGTGGGAAGCCAGCCTCTGTGGCCAGCGCTTGCCATTCAGATGCACCTGCCAGGTAAGGTGTCTCAAAGCCAAAGCTAGATTTTAAACAAGGCTCAGTGCCTGGAACCTCCCATTGTTCTCACGGGCAGGGAGTCGGGGCTGAGGTTTCTCCACTGTTCTCTGTGGGTCTGAGCTCCTTTGAAAATCAGCACTGGAGGAAGCATCAGCAAGTGGTAGAGCCTCAGCCCCTGCCCACCCTAATGCTTAAGAAGCCATAGCACACCTGTGTATATTTCATAAAATGACCATTTTTAAAACAGTAATTCCCTGAAGACATAAGTGTCTTGCACTCCTGGTGCATTGGAAATGTTAGTGAACGTGCAACACATCAGGTGTGTTTCAGCATTGATTTGAAACCTTGAGGGCTGAGCCAGGAGCCTTCAAGTGATAAGAAACTGATGTTTTCTTTAAAAAAAAAAAACACCATTTCCCACCATTGCGTGTCGTTCATTGTGACTGCCATCACAACTCGTTATAACGTGCTGGCAGAGTGTCGCTTTTTGTCAGCATCTATGGCTACACCACAGAGAGAAGTTGATGAGTCAACTGGTAGGTCACAGGTAACAGATGTGGCCCTTCAATTCTGCTACTAGAGACGTGTGCTTTAAAAATCTGAGATCCCAGGTTCAGTCCTGGCAGATACCAATCCATCCAGCTGCACTGTGAACATCAGAATTCTGTGCAAAGGTATTTCAAAATGAAAATGAAATTAAAACGATGGAACTTCTGGCGTCAGATACAAAGACTACACTTGATGTTGATGCCTAATGTTACCTAATACTTCCAAAGCCTTCGTACAAACAGTTCCCCTCACGCTAAGTGTGCTCAGATGTGTACGGACACATGAATGTTCCCACTTTTATAATAAAAAGCCTCAGAACAGTAGCTGTGTTAGTCTGTAACTTTACACGCAGTGAAAGTTTTCCCAGTCTGAAAAATTCACTGTGACTATGACATTGACGATAACAGCTGTCAGACAAACTAAACTCTTAAGAAAATCAAGCATCTTTGGTGATTGTCATGTCATAACAGCAAATAAAGGTAACTTAACAGGTTAAGAAATTTTAAAGTAACCAAATCTAGAAAAGAAGTGCAGCTCAATAATACGAAGGGAAAGTAGATCTGGTTCAAGCCCTGTGATAGTCTATACTGGGCAAGTATCAGCAAATCATTGCTAATTGATGACAGTGGTACTCAGATATTCCAGGAAGCCAAGGGAATGGAGCAAAGATATTGTGTCAATACGTGGCTGGGATTCTCATCTTTCTCATGGCTTATGCTATTAATTTCTATAGTACCTAGGCCACAAGATACCAGAAGTCAATATTGATATTCTGCTTTCTTTCAGTTCAGCTGCAATGCGATGGTAGCAGCCAGTGCCCTGAGAACAACCCGAGCGAGCAATGGAGGCAGCGCGCGTTCGGAAAGAAGGACAACATTCATTCACCTCCCAGGTGCACATAGCTGCTGGAAGAGCACTTGCCACCATGCGGAGACGGAGACCCACGCTGGCTCTACTCCAGTTAGCAGCAGCAGGGTCACGAGCGCATGGGTGGGTTTGGGTGGACGCTCCATCACGGATCATTTTAAAATGAAGATGGGACATTTTTTCTAAAGAATCTGTGGTAGGAGTTATTTGGGAGCCGTTCTCTGGCATGTGCTATACACGAGGTCGGACGAAGGGACCGCAGTGCTCCTTATTGCCTTGGAATCTGAGACCCGGCATGCAAGCTCCAACAGCCCCGGGATACTCCAACCAGCAGCTACAGCTCCTGATCCCGCCACCAGCTACTTTTCACGCATTAGCTCAACCACAGCCAGGGCATCTCTGCCTGCCCCCTGGTGGGCAGCACCCTCCCAGCTGTTGTGGTGCTGAGTCTCCATGGACCCTCCCACAGACTTCAACTAGACCTCAGCATCTCTGAAAATCAGCCCCGCCATACCAGGGCCTAGTTTTGATCTCCCACTGCCTTGTCTCATGAGAGATCAGCTGAAAATTTCACCATGTGATGCGTGGTCCTGTGGCACCTTAGGCACAACAAAAATATATACAGTGTCACGAGCTTCTGTGGGTGAAACCTGCTTCCTCAGATGGTGCCACAGGCCTGCTCACTGCGTGTAAAGTTACAGACTAACACAGCTACCGTTCTGAGGCTTTTTATTATGCAACGCGTGTGGGGAAAACCAAAGCTGTGTGCTCAGGCGATACTTAGCGAGCCATATTTCAGAGTTGATCTATGGTAGGTGCAACACATTTTAATTTTGCACCCTGCATGAATTTACCCAGAATGTCTATGAACACATGCACTTTTCCATCTAATTAATTGTGCCAATGTAATACATACATTGCCCACGGCATACTGCTAATGGGCTGCCTGCAGGAAACAGTCGAAATAATTTATGGAGCATGCCTCAAGCTACCTTAAATGGTCAGTGAATCTGCTGATGCTCCTGGCACAACAGTCCCCTCCAGAGAGGAATACTCGTTCCAGGATAGGAATGGCTGCTGGTTTCTTGGCTCTGCTGCTCCTTACCTGGAATCTGGAGGGTATTTCATCTGCATGTGAAACGAAGGCAGGGTTGGGACCAAGCAGCCTCTGACCCTGACTTCCTGGTGTCCTGACCCAGCCCAACCCCAAAGGTGCCCTTCATCTCCTCACCGTGACATAGCAGCACAGCCGCGCCCATGGCCAGGCCCTGAGCTGGGCACACAAGGCAGCTGGCCCCATGGCTGTGCTGGCACCCGGGCCTGGAGGACTGGCCGAGTCCGCTCTTTGGATGAACACTCCTGGTCCTCCACTCACAGCGGCCTGGCATGCAATCGGGGGTTGCACCGGGTGCCTGCTCTGCCTTGCGTGCCCTGTCTGGGGAGAGCAGTCTCAGGGCACCATGTTCAGCTGGCCGGCAGTTCGCTGGCTGAACACGACCAGGCACACAGCAATTTCAAGCTGATTGAGGAGGAAGGAATAAAGCCTCAGATTCTTAACATAAATGAGGAATCAAACAAAACCCACCCCAGGCCGGTTCTCTGGCTGGCGTGAATCCACCTGGCCCCACTCAAGTCAATATAGCCATGTGCCTCCGTTCCAGATTGGGAAGGCAGTGACCACGAAAAGAGGCCCGGAGGACAGGGGGAGGAAAATATTCCAATGATGAAGTGAGTACAAGGCTGGCAAACACAGTGGCAGTGAAGCGGCAGATGGGATGTAATTTTAGTGAGTTGTCCCACAGATGGTTCAGCAGATGGGTCCTGCTGGGTCCATTCAGCTTAGGTGGAATTTTCATCTGCTGCGGTCGGGCCAGGATCTTAGTTTAGTTCAGGTTCTTCACATGCCGATCGCTGACAGACACTAGCATTAGCTGGGCTTTGCTCTTCTGCACTCGGCTTAGCTTCCCACTCGCTCATCCTGAAGTCGAGGCTTCCTACGAGTGGATTTACAGTCTAGCATCATACCTGCCGGCCGTTTCAACAATACATGCTGCTCGATGCAGAACTACAGCCGCGATGCTGGCGGACCAAGGGTGTCTCTGGGCCAAACGACTGGGGATGCAGTTTGGGGGGTTGTTGGATAGTAAACTCTTCAGGGCACAGTCGGTCTTTTTGTTCTGGGTTTGCCCAGTGCCTGGCACGGTAGGGCCTTGGTCCCATACCTGCTACCACAATCCAAAGTCTATGATGGCTTCCTGGCTTAAATGCTGGTACCCAGCAGGGCGGTACTCCCTGCTGAGCCCAACTTAGCACAGCTCTCCTGTGGAGACCCAGCACACACCTTCATATCCAAGAAACATGTAAGACACCTTTACCCATGGGACCAGCTCCATTGAGTTCCTCTGGGCTAACTGTGTGAGTAAAGTGATTCACGTGCTTAAGGGTTGTCTACTCAGAGCCTTGATTTATTGGGGATGTTTCCACACAAATGTAACACCGACAGACCCCCATCATCGGCAGGGACCACTGAAGCTTAGTGCATGCACCTTTCCTTCATGGTACCTAAGGCTGTAGAGCAAACTCAGAATCTCTCTCTTGTATCTTGGTGCCACTAGAGGGACAGAACACCACACCTGGTAGATGCGTGGGTTACATAAGTATGTGTTACATAAGTACACACCCACATGCTTTATACAGGCTACCTATAGATGGGGTTGGCTTTGTGCTTCTGCCATCATAAGCAGGATTTGCCCTCATGCCCTAGAGGCCTCCAATGGTAGCTATCAATGGGTCTCCATGGAAACACATGGAGCTGCCCACACAGCACCCCTCTGGAGCTCCTATCCAGTGCTTTTCATCATGGCTCTAAAAGTGCTATGGAGGACCCATATCTTACAGTGGGGAAACTGAGTCACAGGGGGGAGGTGTCCATGGTGACCTATGGACAAACCAAGGATGGAATCCAGCGTATTATCCAATTCAACCATGAACTATCTGGTGCCTTGAAACTGCTTATTTTAAACAAGAGCAGAGGGGGGGAATATCCTCCAAACATTATTTGGCCTTCCACAGTAAGGCTAATTCACTAATTATTTATTCATCAAAAGAAATGGGGATTCAACAGATAATTTACCTGAAACAAATCATGTTGCTCGCTCTACTCCACAGCCACTGAAAACAAATTTCCTAAATGGAGTATGACAGGACTTGCTTTGGGAAAATGTACAACTTCAGCACGTCCATTTCCCAGGGAACTGGCATGGAGCACAGGCACTTCATAAAAGAGGGCTTCCTTTATGACTTACATTTAAAATACATTATGAAAAATCACTTGATTCCCCCAAGCTGCGTCCAGAGTCTGAGTAACTGACTTTCAGGGTCTCTCACCAGTCCTAGAACTAATTTAATATGTTAAAAGAAAACACTGTCAGAACAGCATGTGGTAACGAGCACTCTGGTTTGGAACTTCGCCTCTCTCTGAAGAGATCAGCATCATCAGACCAGAACTAACTGTACAGAAAAGTGTGCATCTTGGGGCTTCTTGTCAAACATGCAAATAAGCAAGTTTGGACTCAGACTGTACCTTCCTTAGTGCTAATGAGGCATGAAAGTCTCTCCAGATCTCATGGATCTTTCCTAGGGCTCAAAGTGAGCCCTATGCAAAGAAACTATGCCTGTTTCAAAAGTTCTGACTCTTGGCTCATTGAGATCAGTGAGGGTGTTGTCAATGGGAGCAAAATTAGGCCATGACAATCCGATTCTGTTAAAGCATGCATCAAGATGTTTGCCAGATAGGACAGGACTCTATTTTTAAGCTCCCCTGAAAGGAAAACACAAATGAGATTACACATCCCTGGGCAGCATTAAGATCTGCATAGCATTTAGTAGCTTGTTTAGAATTATCACAAGGAACAAAACAAGCGTAACTCCCTGTGATGGCAGTCACAGCAGGTCAGAACAGGGGAGTAAGTTTCCTGTCAAAATCTGACATGTTTAGATACGATCTTGGGAGCAAAGCTTGAATTGCTTTCCCCAGTCTGCATAGCTGGTTCCAAAACAGGTAAGGTTCCAGCAGCAAGTTCCGCCCCCTCCCTCCATTGTCTTTCTCTCTGTCAAAACCAACCCAGATTAGAGTGCCATTCAGCTCAGGTGCCAGTGTTATTACAAAGTGCGAGTGGCGCCTGTGGGAGGAGGTCCTGCTAGACTCATTCCTCTGGTGTAGACGTTTGCTCCAGGGGGAGCCTGGGTCGAGCACAGGAAGGTGCTAAGCAAGAAGAGCAAGCACAGTTGAATCCAGACTGGTTTGTATTAGGACTAGTCTCGGTAGTGACAGTGGCATCGCCAGCCATAATGTGCGTGACCCAAACTCTCAAGAGGCCACACACACAAAGGAGCCTGGGTCGGGTGACATTAAGCACCCCACTTTCAGGTGCTAAGAAAATCACCGGCAGGCACAAAGCTGAGTTTGAGGCCTCGGTTGTCTGCGTGCTGCCTAGGAAGGGAGAGGCACCTCAGCATGGGACCCATGGAAATCAAAGCTAAAGTTTCTCGTTTGGAGGCAATTATCCAGTATTGCTCCAGCAAGACATTCTCACGTGATGTTTTCCTTTATTCTAGCTTCCTGTGAGCTAATGTGCATCTCCCAGACTCTCATCCACAAGATGTGTGACCCCCTTCCTCCAAGTAAATTTGATGGCCTCCGTTCTAGTCTTGAATCTATGGTCACCGACACCGTAGGATTCTGATACAGCGGCAGGTAGCTTCAGCCCTGTTAACTAACACAAGGCAGTGTTAATTTACAGTTATAGGCACAAGATGTTTGTGGCTTGTGGCAATACACATATCCGGGAGGCTGCCAGTCTTTTAAGCCTCTTCTTTCAACTAACAAACAGCCATCTCGCATATCACCAAAAGACTGAACACAGCATGAGTACAATGGAGAACTGGGAAACAGTATTAAGCCCCTTTAAAAGACACAATCCAAAGGGACTTATTCATAACGGGTTTCTCTAATCCCTTATAAAAGTAACACGTTATTAGACCTTTGGTGAAAATTAGTCCTTACCACCCATCCCTTTATACGATTGGTGCCACCGCTACAAAGGGAGATCACAGCCGTTTGACAGGGAAGGAATGCAAACAATGCAGGCACACGTGTTTGCCATGGGAAAATAAACCCTGAGGTTTTAAATAAATGACATGGTAGAAACACACATTGTAGGAAAATTCCCTGCGCCTGAGTTTTAAGTCAGAGGGTTGTTAATATGCAAATCCATTTACCCTCTGTCAGTGAAGCCACCTGTACCATCGCAAGCCAGGGGGGTCGAACTAAAGAAGCAGAGTTCCTAGAAAGATGCCAACGTGTGAGCACAATTCCTGCTGACGGCTCTGCTTACCGAGAAGCACACCTGTTCCGGAGGTGGGTGGCGAAGTCGTGGGTGGCTGGGCGGTGGCTGGTGCCATGAGGCAGAGCATCAGCCCTTTGCTTTCCTAAAAGAATAATTTGAAAACCTGGGGCCAATGTTTTCAAAAGTGGAGCCTAACGTTACACTCCCAGATCCAGCACCACGGTGGCAATGGTTTGCGTGCTCAGCCTTGGTGAACATTTGAGGAGCCTAAATAGATTGGGGGTAAATATTTCCAGAGCCCTCAAGTCACTTCCGAGCCTTTAAAAATCATCCCAAAAAGAACATCTTTAGGCTCCCATCTCTGAAGGGTGGCCAAGGTATGTGAAATATGAGCAACACAATTTGCATCATGCAGTGCTCTGGTCTCCTTGCCCAGCGGACACAGGGCTAGAGAGCATATTGTTAAGCAATACACCTGGGGCAGAAGGCAGATGGGGGCTTTTAGCAGGTGTGATGTTTTCCTGAATGGTCTGGAAAAGGTCCCTACGCTGTATTATGGTTAAAACCAATTGGGATCTAGAGAAAGGTAACTGACTTTAGTATCACATAATTTGAAACTTAGCAGAGTCATTTTGCTGAAACTTCCCCAAATATTTACACAGCGACCAGACATGAGGGGAAAATATCATCCAGGAAGAAAACTGTTTGAGGAAGTGAGGCATCACGAAGCAAAAAAACTGGAGGTTAGAACTCAACTCTAAGTAGCGTTTGTTACTGTACTGTGTGTTTCCACAGTACAGTATATGTTATCTCAGAAAGGGCACAACAAGTCAAATTCTCCCTGAGATGGTGAAGTTGGCCTTGAATATCATATTCAAAATTGCTTTCCAGGGAAATGGCTATAATTAATTGCCCCTACTCTTACTTTTTGCAATGACTCTAAAGTGGAACGAAGTGGAATCTCTCTTTATGGGAGAAAGTGTCACTGGTCAGGGGTACAAAAATTAAAAAATCCTTGAGTTGGTACCTTGCTTTCAAGAGGCAAAAGGAAAGAGCACAAACAAATGTCAGACACAAAACAGCTTCTCCAACCTTAACTCAGGTCAGAATGAGGGATCTCAGCTCCTTTCTCTACTTTTCCCATTACAGTCATGTAGCGTTTGTGTTTGCTCTCCTCCCGGCATGGCGAGGAAGAAAGGCAGCATGTGGTACAAGATTACTTGCTATTGAAAAGGAAGGACGTAACATCCCTGGCCCACAATGATACATAGACTCAGTAGAGTCAGATCTCCCAAACTGCCCTGTATCATAACTGCGAAGTGGCAGGAAAAATGATCTGACTGTTAGTGCACAGAGGCAGTAAAAGCAAAGCCCATGGCAGGCACAGTTCCCAATGTGACTACCTTCCAACTCAAGACCGGGGGATCCTCCCAAAGAACAGCAAATCATCTCGTCGACTCTCTTGACAGCCTTTGTGGTCTCACAGCCGCAAATGCTGAGGAGAGACTCCGAAATGAAGAAAGCGCAGGTGCTCCTATTCCCCGGGAAGCATAGACTGGTTTGTCATCTCTGCAGTCCAGTCCAGTTAGCTAGTTTCACAGGACGCCAGAAAAACTTGCCAAGCGTAGAAAATTCATCCACAAAGCTATCTCATCCAAAAGCAACCTCAACTCTGGCGTGGTCTGCGCCTCGCTGGAGCAGTGTGGAGACAGGCAATTGAGAGTTGATGGTTAGAAAATTGGTTTCCTTCCCATTTCAACAGAAACCCAGAAGGTTGGAAAGTCCCTGCAAAAGACAATGGCCGCACTGCTCTGGCCCGTCAGACAGCGGAGCTGGGAGCCCACAAACCCCAGCTGAGCCAGGAGATTCAGAGCTGCCACTCTCAGACCGTCCCGGGGAGAGGCTGAGGAGCCTGGGGCCGGGGCGGGCTGCCATGGAGCAGGGCGAGCAAGCTGGCAAGAAATCAGGCAGCTAATGATGGAACTCGGCATGGATCCTGTTGCAACGTTGACAATCCATTGGAATCAAAATGCGCCATGAAAAGGTTTCGATTTCCACCTTGTCCAGCGGAATCTGGAGAATTTCTGAACAACTGCCCTCCCGGCCTCACCCCAGACAGCTCACGTCCCCCTACAGCCATTCCCTCTACATCCTGGACCTGCCAAGGCATGCTAAAAACTGCCCCCTGTCCCTCGGATCTGACCCACCTACCATAACGTGCCATCACCATGTCCTAGCATCTCCTCCAGCAGCCTTTCCAGGGGGCTTTCCAACCTGTCCCTCTTGCCTTCCCCAGGCACCACAGAGCTGCCCGCTGTGTGTGACATCCCAGGAGTCACGTTTGCACAGCCCAGATGACATCACTGCGTCTTTGCTAGCACCTCCCCCACGAGAAACCAAGCACGTACCTCAGAGCGTGTAACTTAGAGTAGCCCTAAGCTTCTCTTACCCACAGCACAGCAAAGTAGTACCAGCTCCAGGAACAAGGTGCCACAAGCAGCAACTCTGTAGGCCCCTCCTGTTCTCAGCCCAGCACTGAATGAGCTAAAAATCTACCTAGGATAGGCCTGGTCATCAGTGCAGGAAGTGGAGGTACTTCTCCATTGATGGCCCCACACTCAGATCCTAGACACTTGCCCTGCTGTTGTCTGGGGTTACAACACCGGCCCTGCTGCTGACTAGGATGCCAGCCCCGGAATCCTGGCCACTAACCCCAGGTTCCAGCTGTTATCCCCACCACCGGGAGCTCTGCTGCTGTATGAGGTCCTGTCTGCTGGCTCCGGCCTGGAGCCATGCAGCCATCCCTAGCAGTGGCCCCAGCCTGGGGTAGTGAGAGGGCGTTGACTGCAGTGAGGGGGGAGCAGCTCAGCACCCCAACCTTTACATTGTCCCAGCCACTCTCCCTGACATAGTTATTCTTCTTCTGGGAGCAACACCAGCGGCCTGCTGGCACAGGCTGTTGGTGTAGCACCGAGATAGATGCGCACGTTCCTATGCTGGTGTAACAAGTCCTCCAGCAACACTCCCACCATGCAATATTCCCTTCAAGTGTGACCTCTGGTAAACATTTTGCACCGTGCTGCCCAGAGGCCAGACTGCCCCCAAGCGTGCTTCCTATTTAGAATGACTAGCGAGACGTTAAGTTACCCGAGAGGGGGAGTTCATCATTAAGTTGCCAGAAAGTGTGACTTCCACAACACATTTTTGCTTTCCTTTCACTTCTAGGAGGCGGATTTAACTCTCTACCTCTCCTGCGCTGAGGAAATTGCATAGTGAATGCCTAAACAAGGACAACCTGCTTTTCAGAATGGTTACTGAAATATGGTTCAGATTTATAGGCTGATCTGTGACATTTATTTCAGTCTTAAATTGCAGTCACCTACCAGTGGGGTGAAAGAAGTTTACTTCTGTAATAGATGCATCTCTTTTGTTAGGTAGTTTTTCTTCTTCCGAACAAGAAATTGCTTGGCAGTATTTCTCGGGGGAAAGAGAAAACATCCTCCTTGCATGAAGGCAAAAATACAACAACCCAATAAGAATAACAGTCTGTTGTGTTAGTTTTTTACTACCCTGAAAATGAAGGGCCCTAATTTACTACAAGTGTGAACTATGTTATATAAACAATTAAAAGTAATAATTGTTCCACATTCCAGTAGAAAAAATATCAGAGATCTTTAACCCAAAAGATTATAGTTCTGTTTTTAAACCAGTGCATTCACAGTCCAGCCAAAAATGTTCACAAAAATGTTGCCCCATTTTTTGACCAGCTACAGAAGATTCTATAGAATGGTTGTATGATGCTATACTCAGATACTACTGTGATGAGAATGGTATAAGGAATGATCATGGTAGGGGGGACAAGTCTCAGAGGGACTGCTGTGTTTGTCTGAATCTGCAAAAACAACGATAAGTCCTGTGGCAACTCAGAGATGATTTATTTGGGCATAAACTGTTGTGGGCAAAACCCGCTTCATCAGATGTATGGGAGTGAAAATTACAGAGGCAGAGAGATATATACATGTACTAGTATATCAAGAGAAGGGAGTTGCTTATCAAGTGTTGGATCAGTGTTAATGAGATCAATTCAGTCAGGGTGGATGTGCCTCACTTCCAGCAGCTGATGGAGAGGTGTGAATCCCAAGAGAGGGAAAACTGCCTTTGTAGTGAGAGAACCATTCTAAATCCTTATTCAGTCCTAATTCGATTGTGTTAAATTTGCAATGAATTGCAGCTCTGCTGTTTCTCTTTTTAGTCTGATTTTGAAGTTTTTGTAGAAGGATGGCTACTTTTAAATCCATTACTGAGTGTCCAAGGAGGTTAAAGTGTTCTACTGGTTTACATGTGTTACCTTTCTTGATGTCTGATTTGTGTCCATTTATCCTTTGGTACAGAGGCTGTCCAATTTGCTAGAGGTGTTCATTTGGCCATTACTTCCATTTCTTTAAGAACAACCATCAACTTCCTGAAACCTGGATACAGCTGATCAGCAAGTGAGGAGCCTTTCTGGTGAATTTTTTTTAGAAAAATTATCATTGAAATTTCAAATTTTCAAAAAATTTCACACAAGTTTTTTGTGACATTCTACTCTCAAAACAAGCTAGTAGAATTTTATTTTTTAGAAATTTGCAATCTGGATGAAATTTTCATTTGAATGGTGATGAAAAAATTGCTGAAGCCTTGCACAAAAATGTTGCCCCACTTTTTGACCAGCTACAAACCTGCTATGGAATTTTTTTAAGTTCAAAATTTTGAGAAAAACTGCCAATTTTTTTTTCATTATACAAAATTTACATGCCACTTTTGACAAACTTGTATTCCTGAATACAGTCATTACTTCAAACCAGTATGAGCCACGGATTTAAAATATTTGAAATGAGCTTGTCTTAATGGAATTCGTTTATAAAAAAATTTGGGTTTCCCGTTGTCCACTTGAGCTCAATGCAGCATCCTCACATGGGAATTTATTGTTTTTTACTTTCCACTAGTCCTACACATTGGGAAATCCTGCTCCCCTGGCTGGGGCCTCTCCTTCAGTGAGAGCCGTTAGCTTTCTATCAAAGAGTAATTGAACTAAACCTTTTCCAAGCGAGGCTTGTTAAGATACCACATGTGGGATCTTCGCTATGCCGCTTGGTTTCTTCTCATGATGCCTTGAAAGGCCACAAATGCTGTTCCCCTTCAAGTTGCATGAATGCCCAGTGTTTATGTTGGAGACTGTGGTCCCCTTCGTGGAGGTAACTGGTCCAGTCATGATTTCCACAGAGGATTTCATTCTCTCCATGAGATTAGGAGAGTTGGTTACACGGTATCTAAAATGGAGGCTGCTGGTTGCAGAAGACATGTCTAGAGAGAGCCCAGCTGGGTTATTGACTCAGATCACTCCTGAGGCATGAGGATGGAGTTCATGAGAGTGCTCAGGGCATGGGAGATTTGCCTGTAGTCACACTGTCAGTCTCTATGATTGTGCAGACTTTACCTCAGTGGTGGTCATAGGTCTCATGGCATACAACTAACCCCTTCTCCAATGTTATCCCAAGGCATTGGTAGACCGTCATGTACAGAAGTGAATCATAGACAAGTTCAAAGGTATTTTCGAAGTCACCGACTTCTTCAGTTGCCTGGAGAAAGTCTTGGATGGATGGAGGTGATGGTCGAGGCCACTTAGAAGGCACACCTAAGTGGACGGGGGGGACACCTTAATGGCATCACATGGAGATAAGTCAGGTAAAGCAACCACCTGCAGCAGGAAAATGAAGCCCTTACACAGCAGAGAGGAATTTGAATGCTTCAAGGGAGTCTTAACCCTGATCTGACTTTGAATATTAACCAAAAGTAGGATACAGAGTGGCATCATTGAAATGCAGGGACAGAGTAATTCTTTTAATCAGCCAAGCTGATTATGAAAATGTATATTAATGCAATACTGGCAACATTAACATTTATGGCTTTGACAGACCCATGTGTTAGCAAAATAACAATATTTCAGACATGAGCGCTTATAAAACACCATACCTCCCAAAGCACATCGTTCATTTGGACAGTCTATGAATGGCACTAACCCAAAATACTAATAGAAACATTGTGCCATTTGCCATAGAACTTGAAATTAATTTAGGGAGCACCGTGGCAAAGCAAATCTCAAAGGAAAATGAGAAACCATCTGCTCAGGTATTCAGATCAGCTGGAATATGAAGGGGAGGAACAGATTTGACATAAAAGGATTTTCAAGCGTGGAGCAACAGACACAGAGAAAAAGTGTTTTGTGTTAAATTCTGGGGAAAGTCAACTTCAAAGCTCTCAAATAAGATATTGCTGCCCTTTCCACATAATCTGCTAGCTTTTCTGTGCTGGCAAACTCCCAGAAAATATGCCCTTCAGTATCTCTCTCCCTTCTGCTTTTATCCTCTCTTTGGAAGGCTTCTGGATGACTGGTTCCACATCTTCATGTGGAAAAAACTTATTTAATGCACAGCAGAGCCTACTTCTTACCCACCTTGAAAGGCTGACAGGAAGAAATATGAATATTCTTTGGCCTTTTACATTCTAGGCACCATGAAGGACCTACATGTCTAGCTCCAGCTCTTTGAGGGCAGCAGGCTCTCCCACAACTGGTCCTTAGGAGAGCTCCTCGTTTTTACACAGCGTGACATGGGAAAGTGTAAAACAGAGTGCCCCACACCCAGCAGGTGTATAGGTTATACAGGATCACCCCTCTTCTATGTCCATGCTCCCTCAGTGATTCAAGCTGAATATAGCTGATGGCTGGCCTGGGCCTTGTGGGTGCTACTGTCATTTTAGAATGGTTTCCTGACCACTGTGTCCGACAAATGTGTTCCCTTGTGCTATAAATTACTGCCATAAGTAGCTATACTATCACCACGTCAACGCGGCTCTAACACATCCTTGTCAGATAAGACTCCTATCCACATTCATCAGGGTCACCAAGCTAGTACCTCATTAGCAATAGCAGCGTTTAAACACTGGGGCAGAACTCCATTCTGGTCCAGCATGGCTAGGTTGTCTGGCCTAGGAGAGACTCTTTCCACAGACACAGAGAGGCTTGGTTTCCTTCTGGGTGACTTCATGCGGAAAACACCCTGTTGGCTGAACGCTGGTGCTGCTTTTGGACGCTGTTGATCCATACTCAGCCTGGGACGTGAAGGCTGTGCAGTGGTGGATTCTGGTACCGCTAAGTAGTTAGTGCAATGGCAGACTTTGGCAGACCAAACGGGGAGACAGAGATACGACAGCGGAGCTGAGGTTCAACAGATCTAGCTCCAGTTCTCAGTTGTGTCACTAAAGCTGCCCCGTGTTATTTGTAGTGCCTGTGGGTATTGGGGGTAAGGTAGAGCAGACATGTCTACCTGATCTGTGTCTGTACAATGCCCAATAAGACAGATTCCTGGTCCATGTCTAGAGGCACTCCTAGAATGCAAATCATCAGTCATCATCTCTCCGGGGCAGGGCTGCAGGGCTGCAGTGCTCTGAGACAAATCCAATCATGGTTCACTCTTCCCAGGAAGTTAGCAAAGTGATGTGACCAAGGGCGTTGCTTCCAGATCGAGAAGGGGGCTTTCCTTCTGCTGAATCCCTTCCCCGAGCCCAGGAACGTGTCTGACTACTAGTAGGCAGGCTTATGGGATCCAAACTTCAGCGGAGCATTTCAGCTTTTCAGGCTCCATCAGTTAAGCACGACACTGACTGTTGCTTCTGGAAATAAAGCGGTGCAGGCTTTAGTTTTAAAAGGCTGGTTGCAGAATAAGGCTAATTGTCTTGTTAACTGCAGGTTATGCAAGATTGCCCCAGTCTGCAGAAACCCCAACAGCATAACGATGCTGAAATCCAACTCGTACCCATTGGCAAGGACACAAACAGTCCGAAGCCTGTAAGTCGATCTTGGAGAAAGCGTTCACCAAGATACCGAGAAGCAAGGCTCTGTGTCCTCTCTGCAGGCTTTTCTGCTCTTCTTTAATATCTCTGTGAATGAAGCACAGAGGCCCTGACTCAGCAAATGTTTAATTGCATTTATGTGTTAAATTTAAAGTACGTAGCTAAATGTTTTGCTGAGTCAAACCCCTAGTTCTTAGAGTGAATGTTTCTTCACTCGTCAGCATGATGCTTTATTCTTCATTTTGCCAGGTCAGGCATGGATTTCTTAAAATTATACAGCTTTTCTTCCAGCTAATCAATATAAAAGACCGTTGGCATCTTCTCCCTACCCACTGTCTTAAACAATAACATAAATGCTAAGACATATTTGTTTCTTTTCAAATTTAAGGTGCTTGGTATTTCTGTATATAGGGGGGAAACACAAACCCAATCTGAAGTCCAGCAAAGCCCTTAAGCACATGCTCAACTTTAAGCATGTGAGTAGTCCAAGGGGATTTTCTTTTGTTTGCATGCGTAAGTGCTTTGCTGGAGGGGGATCTCTGTGTGTGAATATAGATTTTCAAAAGAGTTCATCGCCTACTCGCACCCATGCAGGTCCCTAAAGGAAGTTTCTGGTATCCAGCTGCTGTCTTTGGATGGTTCTGAGCTCTTCAAATTGTGGGGGCGGAACAGTTTTGGAATTCTGGCCTGTTAGGTGTCAGCCCATCTTGCTAGCTCTCTAGGATGCTCTCATCTTGGTGGTGCATTGACTACCCTCATGACCAGCTGAACTGTGTTTTTAAATCCTGGGATTTCATATCCCCCAAAAGTTACACAAAATCATGACTCTTCTCTTCCCAATATTCCCTCACTTCATACACTTCCTCAGAAAGCAATAATTATAATGAATTGAGCGGCAGGCCTAAACTGATGTTCAATTAAAGTCTATTTGATGTAGCATCTGTGCTGAGGTCCTGGCACACACGTCTAGAAGCCTGGCATTTGGATTAATTTGTGTTTGGGAACAGCACAGTTTAAAAAAAAAAATACAGCTCCATGCAGTCCATGAAACCTGGAGACTGGATGAGTCCCAGCACTGGTAACAGGATAAGCAGTCCAATCCTGCTGCCTTGGAAGAAGGTGGAAAATCTCACTTGGATAAAGAGCAGTATGTCCATAAATTCGATCACCTCGAGGTAGCCAGGATCAGTCCAGTCCAGGTTGGTAGTGACGGGAGTTTCCGCAACAACTTGGGCATTTGATAGCTAACCATGTGTGAAGCAAGTGTGTTGGGACTATTCCAGTTCCTAGGAAGCAGGTCTCCACATCACACGTGTCACCACTACAATTGTCATAACTATATGGCACTATCGTGAGCATTGTCAGGAGAGGGACTAGCTCCTGGAAGGGGGTGTTTTTCCTCTCGAAATGATCCCCTCAGATCAGACTCAGGACATATTGGCTGGGCAGTGTGGGGAAACCTCTTTGGCCAGACCCAGCCAGTAGTGCCACCCACAAGGCCATATGTGTGAGAACTTGAACCATTCTGTCACTGCTGCTGAGGTGTCTTTAGAGCCAGCTGGTATCTGACTATTTGTAAGGCCCAGGCTTCAGCCCATTTTAAGAAGATCGTCTTCCATTTCCCGTCTGGCTGTTTGTAGCAGTAGGTAACCCTGTTCCAGGCAGCCAGAAGATGTAAAATGAGTTATGGTCAAACCTCAAGAAGTGCTGAGATTCTTTGCAGCTGGAAGAATTAGATGAGGGTTTGGGAGCTTATCCAAGGCTCATTCAAACATCTTGGATCTGCAGATTGGCTTGGAAATGTTGTGAGAGGAGGGTTCCCAGCCCAAACCAGGAACTGTGAAAACAGGGGGAGTGTTGTGCCCTGTTCTCCAGAGACAAGTCAGAGAAGAAGCCCCCTGTTTTTCTTCCTTCAACTTTCCTCTTCCTGCAGCACCCAAAAGAGGAAACTCTTGTGTTGAATGGTGGGTTTGGATTAGGAAGACATGGATGAGTTTACTTAAAGAGGCTTTCCTGGCTTCGAGAGTAGTCACTATTTCTCATACCTCAGTTAATCACTAGCAATATGCAAGGCACAACATGAAAACAGCTCCTGCTCTGAAGAACTTGTAGCCTAATAGCCAGAAGCAGAGAAGATTTTAGACATGGTAGGGTGAAGAGAGGGCGGGAGTAACCTAGATGTCCCAACTGGTTCCCTTCTATTATGCAACACAGTAGACTGTTAACTTTTGAGCAGCTCTATGTATTGCATGACAGGTTAAATTCTGTACTCGTTTACCCCAGTGCTATATCATTCCATTCAGTAGGATCCTAAAAGTGTAACTGAGGTCAGGATTTGGATAGCTAGCTTCTTTTTTCCTAGCACAACAACTGCGTTATCATCTTTTGTAACCTTTTTTTTTCTTGTATGCTGGCTGGACAGTTACCTGTTGCTAGTGGCACAGTGATCAAAATCATGTCCTTGGTAAAGTCAGCCAACAAGCTGTTTATGACTTCTGGTTATTGGACTCAATTGAAGCCATATGGACCATCCACCCCCCGGCAGCAAATGGCAATAAGTTGGAGAAACAGACTCCCTCCCCATAACAAGCAACAGAAAGTGTTGCCCGAATGGACAGATAAAGCAGCTGGCAAGTTAAAATGGAACAGACACAGCTCTGACCCAAGGTTTTTGTGGGGTTGGCTGGTTTTCGTTTGTTGCTACGTGCTTTGTACAACTTGACTCAAAGAAATAAGAGGAAACAATAATGAGAAGTGAAATTATTTTAGCAAGGTTGACTAGACTGACCAAAATGGTATAATTAGCAGAGTGCTGGACCGGTGCTTGGATCTGTTCCACTGGGGTTGATTCTAAAAGCAGACCGAGTCATGTCCCTTCACCCCAGGACCAGCTCTGAGACCTGGGGTGGGGAGGAAGTGGGTTGAGCGGCAATCAGCTTGTGCTCCATGGACTTCCAGGAAGCTCAGGAGAGATTTTTACCTCAGACTTCCTAAATGATTTCCATTCTCTCTCTTCTCTTCAGTTTTTAGCATAAGCCTGATGGACAACATGAAGATCACATATTAGCTACTATGTAGGAGTCGCTTTTTTATTGCAACAGGCTTCTGTGGCAAACAGCTTTCTACAGCTCCAGCCATTTCCCTTCGTTGATGGCTGTCTGCCCTCTGCGTTTGACTATGACAAAGTTATTTTGGCAGATGCATTGATAAGTTCCTAGCAGAGTCTGTTTCCCTTCTAATCCAGCATTAGAGCAAATTTTTGCAGCACTTTGAATAACTCCCCTCACAAATTATGGCATACATATTTTATGAAGTAGCTTAATATGCTAAAATATGCGCAAATCAGCCTGATTTTGCCTGGAGGCATCTGTCCGAGTGGAAATGAACCTTGAGCAGTCTACTATTTTCAGTCTTATGACTGCAGCAGTCACTGATCAGTATTAAACACAGGGCACGGCGGAAGGAGTCGGGTGACACTGCTCATACAGATGAATGCTCCACTCTTTGTTGCAAGCAAACGAACTGGTGGAATATAAAACCCAGATCTTAAAGGTGGTGCAAAGTGCATTGAGTGGCAATCTGCATGCACTCGTGGGCTCCGAGAAAGCCCAGGAGGGATATTTACCTCAGACTTTCAACAAAGGTGGTGAGAACTTGTACATGTATTATTCCCACCGTCACCTGAGGAGGGTTTTACTTTGTTCTCCATGGGTGCTGAGCCCTTCTGCAGACCTGGCCATTTCATTTTGGTAGCTAACTGCCAGGGCTAAGCACTTGTATGCTCTGACCCTGAATACTTTTGAAAAGTTTCAACCCTTTAAGGTGACCCTTAATGTTTTAATAAGAGACTTAGAGAAAAGGGGCATAAAGTGGGTGTAGTGACAGGCAGTCAGCTAGCACCGAGTAACCAAGCTTGTTCCATAGCCAGACCCCCGGCACTGAGAACTTTGACCTCAGCTCTCACCAATTCACCCTTGGCCTGCTGACCCGGACTGTCCCGAGGGAGAGCAGCTGTCATGGAGAGTCATAGACTGGAACTGGACCTTTGATGTAATTGGGCCCTGATCCATTGATCACTTTCACAGTTGAGACCCTCTCCGGAGCCCAGGGATGAAGGAAGCTGAACCCAGAGAGGACCCATAGTCATAGTTGAACGGCTGCACAACCACTGGGAGCAAATCCTCATGAGAGAGGAACGTGTTTATTTGGTGGGCAAAACTCAGTGCGTGGGCAGATTCTGAACAGTGCTCCTGCTTTTCTTTTCCAGCAGGAATGCGGCCTGCATCCATTGCAGGATCTCGCTGTTGTCCTAACCCACCATGTCAATAGAAATGCACCATGCTTGAGTTAATTACAAGAAGTATAACCTGATAGGTTTTGTTTCTTCCGTTCTCATTTGACTTAAGGATTCCTTCCTTTAGAGACTTAAACTAAACAAAAGAACTTGAAACTGTCTAAACACAATTCACTTTATTGCTGAAATTGGGTTTTGAGCTAAGTTGGTTTCTAGAAGAGCAAAAGATCCAGTAGCAGGGTCCATAAAATGGCTACATGTTTGCTCATTCTTGTAGAGCAATGTAGGAACTGATTCCAGACCAAAGCTGATTAGTAAATTTAAAGAACTTTCAGGGACAGCCTTTCACAATATTCATAAGATTTTTTAAAACATATTTTTATTGTTTTATAGAAAATATAAACATGAAACAAACCATATAAATGCATTCACAAGATGGAAATAACGTATAAACAAATACGGTCAATATTCATTATTTGCAAAATCTAAACAAAAAGAACCAAAACAAATGGAAATACCCACCTAAACCCAGAGAGGTTATGCAGAGAATCAATTGGTAAAGTGACCAAAGAGATAAATAAATGAGAATATAGCCTTTGAGTACTGGAGACTAATAATACCAAACTGCAAAAGGATACAATAGTTCAATCTGCGACCAAACAACCTCATATTTTTCCAAGCATTTCTACTAGACAGAGTCATTTTTTCCATCAGTGCAATAGCAGAGAGCTCACTAAGCTGGTCTGTGTATGAGGGAGTAATTGCAGATTTCCATCTCTTCAGAATAACTCGTCTGACCACTAAAATACATGTGGAAATCCATTTCTTACTGTGAACTGGAAATGCCAACTCATCTAGCCCCCCCCCCCAATGCATGAGTTTGGAGAAGGAGAGAAAGTGCTGCAAAGTTTTAGCGAGACCAATGAATGTGGCGCACCAGAACGCATGCTTTTTTGGGACAGGTATCAAGGATGTGCAGATGCATCTGTCTGCATTTCATTCACAGTGTGTCACCAATCTTGCCTTAAAGAAATGGTCTGGAGTCTAGGAGCACCTGTTTAATATCTTGGGGTACATCTACACTGCACGGCTGTACCCTCGTCTACACAAGCCGCCTCTTACTTCGAAATATTTTTTGAAATAACAGACGTACTATTTCACCATCCCAGTAAACCTCGCTGCATGAGGGATAAGGAATGGTTCAAAATAGTGCATTATTTTGAAATTTGGCGCTGTGTAGACGCACCAAATTTCAAAATCGCCTATTTCGAAATAGATTCAAAATAAGATACACAATTTGTGTTGCGCAAATTGCATATCTTATTTTGAGTTTAGGGTGCTGACACAAACCTAGCTCTGGATAGCTTTAAATTCTTTAATCCTTTCTCTATCCAAATTGTCTTGAGCATGGAGATGGCCTTGATCCCAAGACACAGTTGATCCAAGAGTGGTATGAGCAGATAATTAGTAAGATCAGACACTAGACTCAGCTTAGACTCAAAGATTGGATTTTTCAATAAGGGTGTAAATGGATTGCCATTTACAGTATATACAAGAAGAGAGGGAACCGAATGGTCTAGCTAAATTATTTTCAATCTCAAAGCAGGTCAGTGTGTGTACAGATCCATTGGAGGAGAACCCCCGACTGCAATAGGATGCATTTGGAATGCTACATAATATAGGTAAAAATCTGGCAACGACATGCCTCATTTGCCCAGGAGTTTTTAATAATTTTATGTGACAAGCAAGGCTGCTTTTTTATCCCGTATAAATCGCATGATAAGCCTATTTATTTGAGCAAAGAGTGAGGGACACAACTTGAAAAGCAATAGGCTAATGATAATAATCATTCTGGGGCATATATTCATGTTGGTTCTTTCTAGTTCCCCAGTAAGGCTAGAAGGAAGAGATGCCACCTCGCTATGTCCTTGGAAATGCCCTTTAATATATCGCCATATTTATAGAAACCATTTTGGGAAGACTGGGACATATTTTAACATACACATATGGTATTTCTTTGCATATTTGAAAATGCTGAAACTGATAAGAATCTGGTCCTTTGGTTTTATCCATTGTTTGTGATTTATGCCAGTTAATACTAAAAACCAGAGAGTTTCCCAAAAATATCAACTGTGTTTGTTTAAGGATGGGCTTGATGAGGGTGTAGACTTCAACAGTACAAAAAAGTCATCGGCATATGCCCTCATTTTGTTTACAGTCATACCTTCAGTGGCTGAGTGCTGGCTTGTGTGCGTTCTCAATGTTTCAAGAGGGAGATTAAAAAAAAGAGGAGAAGAGAAACAGCTTCATTATGTTTTTTTTTTCTAGCTGAAATGTGGGAGAAATTATTTTATTAGTTGACAGTGATGCAAGGAGAGACTTGTAGAGCAAGATGACCCAAATCAGAAAAATTGGTCCAAATCCAAATTTTTAGGACAGCCATTAGATAAGGCCATTCCACCCCCTCAAAAGCTTTCTATGCATCTAACAAGGCTATAAACAGAACATCTGATATATGAGCTTGCTGGATCAAGTGAGTGATTTTTCTTGTATTATCAGCAGTCAGTGCTCCTTTAATGAAACTTCACATATAATTGGTGTTCAGTCGTGTCATTAATGTTTTGCAAATATTTTGCAATCTGTGTTCAATACAGATACCAGGTGGAAGTTGCCAGAATTGCCAGAATTGCAACCATCTTGGTGGTTCTTTGCAATTAAAGTAATTAAAACTGTTCTCATGTCACACAATATAGTTTCTTTTTTGGAATGTGTCAGTGGAGACTTTTGAAAGAATGGAAGGTATCTGATTACAAAATGTTTTGTAGAACTCTGCAAGAAAACCATACATCCCTGGAGCCGTGCTAGAATTGGTATTTGTACAGCCTGTTAGATCTCTTCATGTTGTGGAAGCTTTGTCCATATGCTTGCTCTGAAGTTAGGATGTGGAAAGGTAGGCCTTCAGAGAAATGATCACATTTATTAGAGTCAAATTGGTTAAATCAGTTTAATTTATTTAAATTGATCACTTACATCAATTGGTTCAAAGATGGCACTCCTGTCTGCTTGTAATAAGGAAGAAATATTATTATTGGATATTTAAGTCTCGTGGCCAGTAACTTGTGTACTTTATCTCCTGATTCTTAACATTCTTAACATATTTGCTTGACCAGGTTGAGTGTAAATTTAACTTGGTTGGATACAAATTTGTTATATTTAAATTTGGTGTTGAATAAAGAATGTAGGAAGTTTCCATTATTTGAGTCAATTTGTGTGTTCTCTGCAATCCAACTATTTCCATGGCCAGAGAGTCCAGTAATTTGACTCTTTCTCTCTTCTTTTGGGGGGCATTCACCTCTAATGGTAAATTTCAGAGTACCCCAAAAGGTAGTCACTGAGGTACCCGAGTGTTTATTTTCTTGGATGATGTTACATCATTAGCGAAACCATGTATATTGTTTTCGATTGAATCCAGTTGGTCTGTGAGGAATTCCTTCAGTGATATCCTAGACTAGGTTCTGCTGTGGACTTGTGGGCTCCCCCTTCAACCAACTAGGTGATTCTGGCTTATGTCTTTCATTCAATCTCATTTTTTTCATTGAAATCCATATTCAACCGTCTGAAGGTTGCCCAGAGATTAATTTAAATTGTTATGATAAGAAGAAGCATATTCCCAATTTGCTAGGAAAGGAAGTATTAGAGACAAATTGATACTTGCACTGTGAGGAGGGCTGGGACTAGACAGCTATCTTCCTCACGGGCACCAAATAAGATGATTTTCAAGTGAAGTGGGGTCTTTGTATAGAGTGCTCTGGGATGAGTGGCATCATCTTTACACGTTTCCTGCATTCCGTCTCTTTCGTTTTCCTCAAAATAGCTGTCAGCTCATGGCTTTTTGCTCACTGCCTGACAAATGAAGACGAAGCTGCCTGAAATATTGTACAGCACTCTAAGCTTTTTAGGTGCCAGGAGTGAAACATATAATAGATTGTCCTAGCAAATCACTCGACAGAAATGTCTTTGGGCATTTTGCTCTCATGTTTTTATCATTTATTCCTTTCTTTTCAAATCTTCTTGGTAACTGTGGTCCTTCCACGTTCGTGCTGGCGGCGGAAGCATCCAGGATTCTTCTAAATCCGCTCTTAAGTAACGACAGAAAGGAATATTCAGGGGAAAGCAAAACTCCTGCCTTCAAAATGTAGTGAACTAGTAAAGTTTCATTTGGCCCCTGATTCAGGAGAGGATGTGCTCAAGTCCCTTCCGACATAGGTCAGCATTTAAGTGCAGCATTTAATTTGGTGGGGGCTGGTTACCAGCAAATGGAGAAATCACGAGAGCACTGCAGGCAGAGCTGCTGCGAGTGTGGGAACTGTGGTGCAAGACAAAGTGGTCTGACTGCTGATTCCCAGCCTGCTTAAGGACAGCTAGACCAAACCATGCTCAGACCAGCTCTTCTCTATGGATCAGAGACAAGGGCAGCCCAAGAGAAGCCCTGGAGCCCTTGAAATGAACTGTTTGAGGCGGTGACAGGGCGATATGGCTAGACCACCTGAGGAAAATGATGCCATCAGGAGTGAGTCCCAAGGTCTCCGTTGTCAGAGAGGAGGCGGGGATGGGACATGCTAAGGATGGAGGAAGGGAACCCTGTTCAAGAGGCAGCTGAGACGAGTGTTTGTGAGTGGCGCACAAGAGGACAGCCAAAGAGATGATAGCTAGACTGAAGGTGTGGGAGGAAGGGCATAAGGACCGTGCATTGCACTGGCAAGCCTAGAAAAGAGGGACCCCAGGACCTCACCCCAGCTACTGGGGGAAGCAGAAGCAGGTTTAAGCACATCTCTGAATCCCAACAGCTCCAATGCAACTTTTGAAGGCAAAGAAATGAGAGAGGAACCCTTGCAGTGAAAACTTTATCTTGGCATCTCTAGGACCTCCATATCCGTAACACAGAATGGGTCCACAAGCATGACAGAGTGGGAAAGTGCATTTTCAAGTCCTAAAAGGATGCTGATAGTTAGAATGCAGGTAGTCAGCTCAGCTCCATGTGTAACACACTGTAAAAGGAGTATCTAACCTCTCAGGTATCTCAGCAGGAGCATCCTCATCGTGCAGGGAAGGGACCTAAGCAGAGAGGGGAAGTAACTTCTCAAATACAATACAATACAATACAATACACATTGAGTCAGTAGCAGAACCAAGATAGGTTATCCTAAAAGTTACACATGGGAATTGCTTGGATAAAACTAGTATGGGTCCAAAGAGAAACCTTAGCTTGACTGAGCAGAATCATAGAAGACTAAGGAAGGAAGAGACCTCAGGAGTCATCCAGTACAACCCTCTGCTCAGCGCAGGACCAACCCGAACTAAACCATCCCAGCCAGGGCTTTGTCAAGCCAGGACTTGAAAACCTCTAGGGATGGTAATTCTACCACCTCCCAAGGTAACCCATCCCAGTGTTTTACTGATGCTACCAAAAACATGGAGAATATTTTTGGGCAGAGGAAGAAATTAACAAAACCACAACATTTGCATTTCTTGGGTTTGTATTATTATTGTTGTTGTTATTTATTGTAGGAGCATCCAGGAAGAGTGGGACCTGATTATGCTATTCCCCTACAAACATACAGTAAAAGACAGCGCCTTCCCCAATGACATTACAGTTTAGAGTCACTGATATGCTGCTACAAAAAAGTGTGCTTGTCTTATTTCTCATGGTGCCTGCATTAGGAATCACTGCAGACCTTGCGATTTCCACCTTAGTTTCCAGAGCAAAGCAACTCTGTGGCAGCGTTTTGAACTTTTGCCTGCTTATCTGAAATGAACCTGCAAACCCCCCACTGCTCAAACAAGGATGAAAAATACAATGTGTCTGCCGCATCCCAGGGACAGTGTATTGGAAATTGTGCAAAGGTAACGCGTGTGGGTTTGGGGTTTTATCTAGAGAGGCTGCTTTTCCCTGGTCCAGTAGCCCTGGATTGTGATTTAGGGAGGGTTTTGAGGTAGCCGTGCTCTCTCTTTCAGCCATCCTGTATTAAGTTCAAAGAGGCCATCAGCTGTAACGGTACCTGCTGCAGATAGATCTGTGTCTGCAACCCTTACGCGCACCGTGGGGCCACTCACCTGAGTAAGGGCTACTGACACAAGCAAAGGTTTCAGGATCAACCCCACAGGAACCACAGTCTTTGGAACTCAGGCCAAAATGAATAATTAAGGTCCAAGCCTATGAATGTGACACTGGAAAACAAGTTATGTTAAGTGACCGAAAGCTGCCTCACAAACTTTAGTTAAGGATAATTCTGTGTTCTGGGATCCCCATAAGGACATGATTCATAGGAAACTCTGCCCTACTTAAGCCAAGGGTGGAAGTGTTGAATCTGCCAATGACAACTACAAGGCATGCAACATATATTGAACTTCAAGATGGCACCAAATGTGGCCTCTTTGTCAAGAGGAAAGAGTCTTTACGAGCCTTCCTGCTTCCCCCGCCCTGATTGCTTTGAGCCTGATATCAGAAAGTGAAACAGATGCGTTTTTTAGTTTGCAGAAGAGTTTATCTGACAAGGGTATTAATTATAATCACATTAATTATGTTGTATTATAGATATTGTGGGCAGCCAGCAGAAGTTGCTGAAATTTATTTGATATAATGGTTTATTAATATCTTCCTGACTTGAAGCTACTCATGTATCTTTCCTGGTAGTCAGGGTTCCGTTGGAACTTTGTCAAAATCCAACAAGCGGTGTGATTGCCACGACTCAGCAAATTCCAATGACAATAATTTAATTGGAATTTTTCTGCCACGCTCTACCCAACTTATCATATCACGATCGCCAAGGAGAACCAGGTGCAAACACCACACATTCAGTCCGTGGAGCAACCCTGTAAAAATGTTTGGCTGCTGAATCCAGTTTGCTACGCAAGATCACTTCAGTCACCAACTTTCACTTCCCAGCAATTGTTTTATTATAGAAGAGGGACGTCACAACTCCCTGTTTCATTAAATGGCAATTAACTAATTTAAAAATAGTGCTAAGACCCTTAATCAGCTCTGTTTGCCTTCAAGCCTCAAGGGGCCTTACCGTTCCCAGACCAAAGGCACAACTAATAGTCACAGTACATTACTAGCACCGCTGCTGCGTCTTGTGCATGTGTGTTGCTGTTCTGTTACAATGGGACACCACCTCTGAAGCAGTGCTCGCCTTTCACCACACGTGCAACGAGGGTTGCATCAGAGCCTTGGGGGAGGGGTTTGGGATCAGTAACAAAGTATTAGCATCATTTGGTGCCTGTAGGTCTAAGCAGAGAGCAGATCTCATTTTCCATCATATCCAACATACTAAACACTTCTCTTTCATTTATCCACTCACTGTTGTCATCTGTTCTGTTAGACGAGGATGCTGCCGCATCAAACAGTATTCGATGTTAGGTTTACCCTCTAGATTTAAGCTTGGCTAAGATTTTCAAAAGTACGCCTGATTTTAGATGCTGCCATATTGAAACACCTCCCAGAGTTCTCATTTTCAAGAAGTGATGAGCACCCATTCTCAGGGGGAAAAGGCCCATTTAAGGGGTCTCATGTTCAGGACGTGAAATGAGAACTCACTACTGACCAAGAATGTCCATTCTCTTCTGAGTGAAAGAGGACCACTTCTGAATTATGGTTCTCAAAAGAGACTTAGGCACCAAGTATGGAAGGAATTTAGATGGGATGATATTAAATAGTCATTAGACTAGATGGAAAATGGCTTAAACACAATGCAAGGAAATAGGCTTTTATAATTAATGCAACCTAGTATCCTTTATCACGATATATAAGAGGAAAAAGAATAAAAACAAAATGTATCCACGCTGGAGGGAGAGAGAAAGGAAAAGATAGCGATCATAGACCATTTTTCAGTTTCGTTCCTGATGATATTTTAATAAGAAATTTAAAATATTTTGTCCTCCTTGAGATTAAAAGCTCCAGGCTGGTTTTTCTATCTTTCATGCAACCAGTTTTTATGCAGAGACACAGAATATGCAGCATCTCCAGCCTTCAATAAATAAACACATGCCAGTGAGGTTACAGCAAATTAGATTTTAAAAATAAAAAAGGTAAATCTGCTGAAGACAGTTCAACTGTTAAGCTCTAGGCTCAAAAAGTAAAGCAGTTTAAAGCCCTGCAACTCATCCCTTAAACTTCTGAGAGCAGAATTCACAGGTTAAATATAATTCAATGGATGGGGAACGGGGATAAAATACCTTAGTGAAGCACAATGCTATAATCAATGGATATTTATACCTCAGAGAAATCAATGCAGTCTCCATTTTCCTCTCAGTTAAGCTCTCCACTTGGCGGCTCGCCAATCCAGGTGGCTGCTCGTCTCTTGGGAGAAAAGGTTAAAAGTCTCTAGGCCTCTGGATTTTCATAGGAAATGAAGCTATCATTCCCACACATCTCTGGAGCACGTGGCTTCAGGTGATAATTCCACAAGTCAGAGACATTTCTGCACTCAGACTGGCTCTGTTTCTTAATCTTTAGGTGATTTCAAGTCCAAGAATGGGACATTATATTTTTTTAATGTTTCAAGTTTTGATTTTTTTTATTAACTGGAAATTGTACACTTTTGTGTTCCAGCTCATTTTACAAGCAGAGGAGAGAAAATAAGCTAGACACCAAGGGGTTCTGGCTATTTCTGTTTTCAGAGCCTTTAGGGTCACCTTTTCAAATCTATGTATAGAACTATGAGAGTTGGAAACTACTTTTATAAATGAAAGCTGAGAGTCTCGTGCAATCACACGACTCCTAGAGCTGTGACTTTTCTAAAGCATCAACTCACATCACTACATGGCAATATATAGAAAGGTAAAATGAGAATGAACACCCCACGTTAAAGTAAAAATGTGAAACCTATGTGTAGCTCTACCACAGGAAGTGCTGCTCACGAATTCTGCGAATTCTATTCGAGAGGAAGGCTGTTTGGTGAACACATTCACCATTGATGCGACTCCTTTCTTGCTCAGCTTGGTTGCTCTTCATTCACAGAAAACATAACACCACCATCCCCCCTGAGGAGTAACCTCTTGGACATAAACTTAAACATAAAACTGGTAACAAAAATAAAGAGAAAGTGATGAGGAAACGGGAGGTTGTTTTCTGCTTAGTGTTGCAAACTCTGCGCAAGGAGAACATCGCAATGGCAAAGGAAGACATTGCTCTTTGCATAACAAAGTGTGGAGGTGAATTCTTGATCTTTTGAATTAATGGAGACAATTACAAGGGTGGATGAAATTGCTTGACTCTGAAGGACATGATACATTTGTGCATTGCAGAGTCTATATAAATTGCACTACGTGTTAGTACAATGACTTGGAGGGATTGATGTCTTTCTAGGGATATTGGTTTCCTGTTCTCTGTTCGGCATTTCCCTGCAAGTAGAAAATGGCCAACCCTACAAACAATAGGGAATGAATGAATGGGTGTCTCTTAGTTTGTTCTAAATTATCACATGGAGGATGGGTTATGATAAAGCAAAGGAAAAGATAGACAGAAATGGGGAAAGTGGCAATTTTAAGTGACTATTGTTTAGGCCCTTTGGAAGAACAACAATTCAAGCCAGGACACCCAAAAATAGGAGCTTGAGGGGGATGTGTTAAAAGGAAAAACTGACAGCAAGGTGCCTAAATCCCATTGACAGTAATGCAAGTTGGGTGCCTCTCATTTGTGTGTCAGAAAATCTCCTTAGAAATCTGTATTTAGGTAGATGCTCAGATTTTCAAAAGTGCTGCGTGTCCCGGACCGGTCAGTGATGAGCCTCAATTACTAATAGATTATTTGAATGGGGGGGGGGGGCGTTTGCAAAGACAAGTGTTCTCTGAGCTCCCTTCATTAACTGCATGCCGTTAGACCCACCTGGGCAGCTGCGAGCTGGCTGGTTCCTGAGATGGAGCCAGCGCACACAGTGCTGCCGGGCTACCTGCTTTTCTTGTGTGATCTCTGGAGAGCTGGAACGCAGCCTCCTCCTAGCTGGGAACGCCACACTGCAGCTCTCCACCCAGGTCTTCCTCCTGGGACCAGCCCTGGGAATTAGCAAAGCAGCTGCTCCAAAGAAGAATGGGGAGCTGTCACAAATGGCACGTTTCAGTGGCGTATGGACGGAGGGGTCGCATGGCTCGGCGTCGGAACATGCAAACAGCTCATGTTCCACAAGGCCTTGTCCAAAATAAGTCTCCCTAAATATCCATGTTATGCATTGCTGTCAAACAATGCCGCAGGGGTTTCTGACTTCCACAGCGTGCAGGGGATGGCGACGTGCAGAAGGCCCCTGCTGGGGAGACAGGCGACTGCAGCCGAACTCTCTCCCCGCTGGCTCCGAGTGCCTGCAGAGCAGGAGCGGCCCGGCCAAACTGCAGAAAAGGGGGCTGTTGGCGGCTGCCGTGGCTTGTCCCTGGCTTAGGGAGGTGAGGTACGAAGGTGTGGGCACAGATGCTACACTCAGAGCTGGTTGAAACACTGATTGTTTGGTTCACACAGCTTGGGGTGCCAAACTGCTTCCCTGGGAGTGGCAGGAAAGCACTCCCAGCTCACACTGGGAGCATCTGACACCCATTCAGTGCAGAGCTAAGACTGCCCACGCTGCAAGGCAGTGCAGAATCGGTGCACCAACCCCCATCCTGACACTGGTGTGCTTTGTGACCTTGGTTGGGTCACTTAACCTCTCTGTACATTGGCCTCCCAAAGGGCAAAATGGGGAGGGGGTAACATTTACAGGCATCACCAGGGTGTGATCAGGCATAAATTATTACCTTTTTTCTGATGCAATTTGCAATCTTTAGATTTCAGAAATATTGGGCCGGCTTCAGTGCTCCAGTTTTATGCTGGTGTAACTCCACTGATTTCACTAGAATTATAGCTGCCTAAACTGAAATAAACAGTCATGCAGGCGTCCGGGCACTATTTACTACAGAAGGAAAGCAGCAAACTTCCTGCGCCTGCATGCATCCAGTCTGGCTTGCAAAGCTTCACAGAGGCTAGGGTCTGAGAGTCTGGTAAACCCAGCGGCATGTGATTGTCACTGCTTTCATGATCAATTCAGCCTCCAAATATATGCATCTGTTCCTTTAGACACGGCAAAATGCTCCGCTGGGTCCATTTGCCTGAAACTAGCCCTGTTTTGTGCGTTTGGGCTTTTTGTCGGGTTAGATTTGCCTAGCTCTAAGCTGAGACATACACACACTCCTAGGAAAGAGAATGCCCCACTCTAGGGGAAAACAGCACTTGTACCACCCAGATTGAAAAGCTAAGGCTATCCAGATGGTGATCTTTTAACCACAGCAAGAAATGGTTGACTTGTAAGTCAGAAAAGAGAACGGCCCATGATTATTTTGGGTTTTTTCCATAGCCCTTAAGTCACACAAGTAGAGCAAAGAGTACAAAGGAAATGGCTTAAACATTGATACTTCTGGCTCTCTAGTGGTTTGTGAAGTTCCTGGCTCCAGTAGTCACTCATTTTACTAGCTTTTCTTCTAAAACTAAGAAAAATGTGTGAGATCTCTGATATTCCTAAGGGTGCATCTACACCACACCGTTATTTTGAGATAACTAGTGTTATTTCAAAATAATGCGAGTGTCTACACAGCCATTCCGTTATTTCAAAATAATTTCAAAATAACAGGCGGCTTATTCCAAAATCTGTAAACCTCATTCTACGAGGACTAACGCCTATTCCGAAATAGTTATTTCAAAACAAGGCGTGTGTAGATGCTTCAGTTTTGCTATTTCAAAATAGCCCCTCCCCAGGGCCATTCTAAATTATTCCTCCCCAGTGCCTCCTGGGACTCTAAATCGAGATAACACACCTATATTAGGGAAGCCTGCCTTGGACTAATTTTGAGACTTCCCTGCAGTGAAGACGTGCAATTTCAAAATAAGCTAATTTGGAATAACTATTCCGGAATAGTTTATTTCGAAATAGCCATTCAGTGTAGACGTACCCTAAAAGAAAACAGTGGTCTCTCCTCTAATGAATGTCATTCTAATTGCTTAATTTCAGGAGATCATTGCAGACAACTAGTTTGTCAGGAAACACTGTTAATTAGAGAACATTTTGTGGGAACATGCCAGGTTTGATTAATTTATTTTTCACGAAAAAGTTGAAACAAGTCAATGTCTACACATCTAATTTCAATTATTTTGAAACGTTTCATTTCAACACAGTTAACACATTTAGTTTTGTCTTTCTTGTTTGGAACCGGTTTTTTTTTAGACTTTTATATTATATTAAAATATTAATTTGATTTATATATGCCATATAGTATAGTATTATACGACATATAACATTTTCTATTTCAACATTTCCACCTATCGAAACAAAATGACTCAACAATATTGAAATGAAATATTTGGAGAGTCTGGAATAGACTTTTTCAAAATGTGCATTCTGGGGGAAAATTGTGAAATGTTGGGGGTTTTCTTCCGATTCAGAATGAAAACAAATGGTGAAAGGTCAGAATTTCCCACCGAAAAGAAATTCTGGTCCCCAACCATTTCCACTGATATCACTTAGCTCTAAACGCCTGCTGCAAGGTAACAGGATGGAGGTTTCTGTGCTAGGCACAAGGCTGATCCCCCAGAAACACGACAGGCTTCTCTACCATTTCTTATGAGAGAACGTACAAGTGGGTATGTCCATTATAACAATGCACTTCTTGGGTTCCGTTTTTGCCTTCTGTTCACCAGCAATTAAACAGGGGAGAGTAAAATCAGATTTCAAGACTGTTTCTGACTGTACCACTGTGCCCCAGGCACACTTCCATTTGGGACACTGATATTCTCTTAGATTACTCGGTAAAACTGATAATGAATCATGCGCCTTGAGGCGATGGTTAATTAACTTGGCTACCCCCTTTGTCTTGAGCATGGGCAGCTGGGGCATTCAGCTGCTCAGAACAGAGGAGCCCTACTTAAGGTAAATCCCCGAGGGCCCTCAACCCCTGCTGTCAGACATGAGTACACTTCAAGGGCTCCACGTTCTTTTAAGCAGGTCACCGTCCCTGAGAGGGAGTGGATGGGCGCTGCGTAGAGCATTAGTTCTGAACACAGTTGGGCCGTACGCTAAAGAAAGCTGTGCCAGTGCTGAGTTAGATACGGTGTAGTAAGAACAGGCACCATCTCTTCTGTTCAGGCAGGCATGAAGCAATTGGCTCTCCAAACAGTAGCACCAGCAGTGGAAATAGTTTCATCTGTGTTCCTGGCCCCTCATTACTCACTAGGGGCCTGACCCAGTGATGTCAGTGGAAGGATACTTATGACCATGCCCGAGTTTGGATCAAGGATCAATTTGAGGCAATTCTTATGAAAATGTTCTTATTTCCCCTGGCAAATGCCTGGGGAAGGACCATTCTTTGAATGAATCTCTGTGATTCGCTGGCAACATTATTTGCATAGGAACAAGATTATTCATCGTTTGATACTTTTTATTCTTTTATCTAAAGAAAGCTCCAGTCATCAATCAGGGTGCGAATCCACCAGCTTATCTGGCTACAGCTACTTCAATCCCAGTTTTACAAACTGTGGTCAGAATTGTGTTAGAAATACTTGCAAGTGCTCACAGGTATTAGCCCGGCCTGCCATTTTGGAAGATGATACAGGACAGTGCTTTTCAAAGTTTTCCAGCTTCTGCTCTGCTAGAGTCACCATTTATGATGAGGAAGTATTAGCAACACCACCACCAAGAGGCACGGTTGGTGAGGTTTGCCAAAAGTCTGCTCATGGTTTGCATAAAGTACAGTGGAATTTTCTGTGCAAAACCCCTAGCCAGCTGCAAACTTGACAGCTCAAAACTGTTTTGTATATTCAAGTTGTTTTGCCATTTTGTTTTGGTAGGAAAGATCCCAAACCCAGAAATGTTTCCTTTTGGAAATGAAACATTTTGATTGTTCAGTTCAAAAAGGACTTTTTTGTTTCAAAAGATCCTCAAATTTTACTTAAAAAAAATCCAAAACATTTAAAAATGCTCAAAATCAACCCCCTGTGGGCCAGCTGAGAGCCACACACCTCAGGTGACACTGCTGTAGCTAACGGCCCCCTTGTACCTGCCCCAGCTCCCCCTTTGCCTCACACGCTTGGCTGAGTGGTGGGACACTTGTCTGTTCTCGGGCTGGCATAAGGGCTGTGAGAGTAATTAACCGTTGAAACAATTTACCAAGGGTCGTGGTGGATTCTCCAGCACTGGTAAACATCCAATCTCGATTTAAATGTTTTCTACGAGACACGCTCTAGGAATTGCTGGGCACTCTCTGGTCCATGTTGTACAGCATGTCACACTGTCTGTGAGCATGAACACTGGTGAACCGTGGGTCGGAGTTATTTAAATACAGTATCCAAACTTTAGGCTTCTTGGTAATTTTATTTGTACCTGGTAACACACAGAATGTCTTTTAGGTGATTATACTGATACAGCATTAAACAGCTGCTTTAGCTTCCAGGAGCTAGACAATCATCACAGAGAAATCTGGTTTAAAACTTTTCTTTATAGGATAAACCTTATGTCTCCTTTTGAAAGGAGATGAAATTATCTGCTTTTACAAGGCTCATTTAATTCTGAATTTTTTAAAAAATCTTCTTTTTAGCAATGCTGAGATAAGATTCCTGCTGATCACTCTCCCTCCCCCTGGGTTTAAGACAGGCAGACTGTGATAATAGTGCTCCTTAATGGGACGGGGGAGTCAGCGTGACTCAGTGCATAGGGAAATGGGTTAGGAATCAAAGATCCATATTCTATTCTTGGTTCTGCTTGAGCTTGGGAGAGCCACTTAACTGCTCTGTCCCTCTAGCGGTAAAATGGGACAATGGTATTTACTCTCCACTGGGAGCTGGTTCTGGAACTGAAGTAAAAACGCCACATGTCTGCAGAGTTCTATTTCATTAATGGTTTTCTCTGCAAGAGACGGATATCATTTTTCTTGCTGAAAAGGGGGCATTCATAAAATAATCCCATTCTCTTTTTCCCCACCTACACATTCCTTCTCTGCTGAAGGATCTGCTGGTTTATGAACATACGCATCACTCTTTATCAGAAACGCTCCCTTTTTAAGGGTTGCTGTGGCATTTCCCCCTAAGATAGATGTTCACGTGCTTCCAAGAAAAATGTCTTCTGGTTCCCGCAGTCAGAGATTCCTTTTCTACTCGTCAAACTCCCTCAAAATTAATTCTTCACTGGTTCTTAATAAGTAGCTTATAATCGGCTCTTCTCTGGGAGAACCGGCACATTCCAAGGTAAGTAGGTTTTGGTAAAGTGACTTAAACTTGACTGGACTTCAAGGCTGGTTTATTTTTAGATTCTTAGTAATTTATGGTTCAGACTGTTTGGGCTCTAAATCTTCTCCACTGTCCCTCAGCTGCTATTTCTCCCTTTGGCTCTCTCTGCTGCATTGCTGAAGGGTCTTTTACTTTTCTTCTGCCTGCTCTCCCCTGTTGCAATCTCTGCATATTTTTTTTAAATAAAGGCTGGCTACTCAGTGCAGATTACCTCTTCATCTGGCTCGCATTACTTTTTTACCTCTCTCATTCAGAGGCAAGGACTTCTGGCTTTCAGATGGCCTTGTATGGCACTTCATGGTACCCTCCACCCTGCCACACACTCAAAGGACTCAAAGTCAAAACTATTTTAAACAATTAATACGTAACTTTGCATTTACTTATCCGTCACTGGACAAAGCAAGATTGATGCTTATTCAATAGATTCTTTTGTGAGAAGCTAAGCTCTTCAAAACTCATTCAATAATTAATGCTTTTCAACAACAGTAAAATCAGTGTTAATTACCAATGAGCCTTGCATATGTGCACTGGGAATCAAGGTCATTGATTCTATTCGTTTATTCTACAGGCAGGCACTGGCTATTTTATAAGAACTCAGCTTGGATGCAAGAAGCATAATGCTGTTAGCAGCCCATTTTTTTTCAGTGCACTGAAATGTTAAGAAAATGGTGCTTTCCACAATTAAATCTTACATTATAGCTGAACAAACCCTAGTATCGCACTGAATCAATTTACTGCAATGGAGAGAAATGTGAAGATCAATTTTTCCTTTGGATCAAAGATATCACTGAAAATGTAATCACAATTCTGTTGACTTTTATAATAAGTTTCTATAACAATTAGTAATGCACCAGTCTAATGATAACATTTTGATTCTCATTGGGTGTACATGATAGAGACAGAGAAGGGGGCAGGAATGATCAAGTTTGATTTCCTTTGGGACTCTCCCCAGTGCATACGGGAATTATTAGTCTGTAGGTTTGCAGCACAGGAAGCCCGTCTGTTAATCTTCTCTTGTGTAAAAAGAAGTACGGGGCTGGATTATCAAAAGAGATTTGCACTAGAGGTGGGGAAAGTTCTTCTACCACAACATTTTTCTCAGAGAAAAAATGCATTTGGGGGTTGCCCAAAGTAGTCCATTAATCATTTGCATTGAATACAAAACTTAAGCATTAATTTTAGTGGAACATTTTCCTTTTGAAACCTCTGAAATGAAACATGTTGTTTCAATATTTCCTTCAGTTTTAGTGTTTTTAATTTAAAAAATGGAAGAAATGTTCAAAATCAGGATTACAGAAGTGAAATGGTAGAGGATAAGCAGGTTTCAGTTTTGAATCCTGACGGTACCTAAATACACGTCTAATTTTAAACACGTGAGCAGTCCCGTTGAAGGGCAATATGACCACTCCTGGGCTTACAAACAAGTGTGCGTCAGCAGTTTGCTGAACTGGGGGCTTCTCATAGAAAGTTAATAGGAAGGATCAAAATTAGGCTTAATATAGACACTCGTCACCTTAACTAAGGTATTGGGAACTGATTAAAAATGTGATATACCTTCCATTATACCTTTGTCAGAATCGGGTTACGTACCACACCTAGGTGTTTCAATACAGAGTTAGGCCCCCAGGAACTATTTGCATATATTATAATTGAAAATTCTGGCCTATGTTTCTATTTAGAAAGTTTTATGACAGACACGTGTTTTGATTTGACTTTGCATTTCTATCTGGATATTGAGATATGTATACCATGGGCCAGGTCTGTCAAACGTGTTGCAAATTGGAAATTGCTACCAAAGAACATGATACAATCGCAACACTATACTAACAGAAGGGGTGAGATTTCTCTTATCTCGGCGGCATAAAATACCTAATAAAAGCCCTGGTTCTGCAACCACTTGTGTGTCATTTTATATACAAGTGGCCTCTCTAAATTCAGGGAGGGCCTGCCAATGCTTATGTTTTCCAAAATTTGCACCTCAGGATAAAGGAGCATTTCCCAGAACCTTTGCGCTGTTTGTCGGAAGTTATATTGCAGCTTAATGAATGCTGAGATGTAGCAAGCTAGCGACACAACCCATTCATCAAGGACACCACCGTACAAAATGATTTCTAACAGCTAAGAGCGGATTAGCTCACTAGCATCACCATAACAATTCATAATATGGATTTGCAAAAGTAATGGGAACGTCTAAGCCCTCTTTCCAGCTACCCTAATTGAAGGCTGTTCTAAAGTGCAAGGCGAGAGAATGGGTTGTGAGAGTGGGTGTTTAGACGTCCAGACCCAAGAATAAATAAGGGAAGGTGGGGGTAAAAGAAAAAAAAGAGAAAAATCCCACCACCACCACCACTTCCTTATTTATTCTTGGGTCTGGATTTCTAATACTCCGGTCATCTGAAGAAGTGGGTTATACCCACAAAAGCTCATGATCCCATCTACATGTTTTGTTAGTTTTTAAGGTGCTGCAGGACCATTGGTTGTTTTTTAAGTTTTTCCTGTTACAGACTAACTCGGCTACCTCTCTGAACCTTTTTGCTACCATTCAGCCTCTGTAATCTTAATGTTTATTTCTCCATCGCAACAGAGGGGTTTGGTTTTTAAAAGTGTCTTAGTAGTAGCCTTAGAATGCATCTAAAGCTATAACCAGTAGCCACCCCAAGATTCTGAATTTAACATTTTCATAGTTCCGGATGAAATTCTCACATTTAAAGGCATTTTGCAAATCTCATATAAAGAAGGAAATAATTTTTACAAACAAAGATTCCCCAGTTGCTGAAAACACTACTTTGAGATGTTTTTATAGTTGAAGAAAGTGCTTTTTCTTAGTATTGACTGGACAAAGAAAGATTGTTGATTACCCAATGGCATAAATTTTTCATTGAGAAGAAAACAGTCACTTCACAACTCATTAAATAATTAACACATTTCCACAACAGTAAAACCAGAGCTAATTACCAATATACCTGCTCAGGGACCCTGGCACAGTCGCAGAGGGAATCAAGGTCATTGTTCATATTTGCTTAATCCACAAGCACTAATGACTATTTTATGCAGAGCTCAGTGTCTGCCCGCAGGTTAGGAACAGGTTATGCAAGACTCTGGTCTGCTGGCCCCAACTTTTTCAGCCCACTGATACTCTCTGACAACCCTGCTTTCCAGAAGTCTGCTGCCTACCGCACTACGCTACGTTGGAGCTTTTGTTTTCACTGGGTTCTTTAGCTATGGGAACCCATGTTATTTTTCTATAGGGAATGAAAGTCAGGCCAGTGCTTACAGGAGTCAACAGAATGGTTCCAGTTTGGGCCTGCCCTGATATCGGTTGGCATCGCACAACCTTGTCATCACAGCCCCTGCGGAAGGGCGGGATTTGGACCAACCATTCTTGTTCAGCGTTCCTTGGGTGGCAGGAGGCAGTGAGGCCTGCTGGCTTGGTCCTAGCTCACTCTGGGCTAGTCGGGTGCAGCCGCACAGGGGAGTTCTGAGCTGGGGCCAGCTCTAGGCTCAATTATAATCCCAAGAAACAGATGTGACTTGGTTTGCAGCTTCAGGTCTCCTTTCCAGGGCAGCCATGAACCAAAGAGCAACGTTAGAGCAGTGAGTTAATGAAATCCCCAGCCACACTCCAACAGAGTGGCTAATGGTCTCCTCCCTGCGCCCAGGGTTTCATGGCTCCGGCCTAGCCAAGGAGCTCTGCCGTGCCAGGAAGAGACAATGGCTGGGGAGGCGTTTCTGAAGGGCGATGAGATTCATAACGGACTCGCAGAGCTTGGATCAGGTGAATCCTTCCACACTTAGAAAAACCCAGGCCCATCTGGAGGCAGAACGAGTCGCTCTGCTACTGAACACATCACATGGTGTCAGAGCATTTGTGACCCGTTGAATCAATGTGAGGAACTGGATGGTTGCCAAGCCCTGGGCCAAAAGCATCCACACTTCTGAGTGCGGGACTACTCGGCTTCCCTTCTGAGCATAGGTCTCAGGAAAAGCAGCACCAGGACTGCGAGGCAGAGAACTGGCCGCCAGTGGTTACCTGGAGCTCCAATACACCTGCCCTAGACTCGGCGACAGGTCTGGGGAGAGCTGGTGTTCTGCTTTGTGGGGAGGTGACGTTTTTCCCCCTAAACATGGACTGTCAAAACAAACAGCATGTGAACGGGCTTCTGCAAGCAGACACAGGAGACAAGGCTGAAGATTAAGAGAGCTGCTGTTTCAAGCACGACATGCTTCACAGTAGACATAGCAGTGTAATTCAAAAGCCTGAGCAGTAATCTGCTCTTTCTTTGTGACCTAACAGGGACCTTCACCTCAGCTCTGGTTTCACCTCATATTGTGTTAAGGAGATTTGTGCTTTTAAGCTTTTTTTTCCCCAAGAGAGAACAGCATTTTCCAACTCTGGTTTCCCGGTTGCAATGTCGGAGTCTTGCTCTGTGCTCTGATACGGACAACGTGATATTTAGCAACCCGTCATGTTAAAAAGGGTTTGCTGCACCTTGAGTCAAATTCGAGCTTCCCTTCCATGTGCGCAGCCCCACTGATTTCAGTGGTTTACCCGGGTCTGACTGAGATGGGAATGGGTCCTTTGAGTTTCTTTTCCTGCCTTGCCTGTTTTTTCATGCAAAAAAATCTAAACGGCACTGACTGTGGCACTGCGAGCTCAGGCGTTTCGGGCTAATTCATACGCTGGGAAGTGCATAGTGCTATGAGACCTGTTTGCTGCCCTCTAGAACCTTGTGCTCTAGCAAGATGAGTAATATGGCCAGCCCCTGATCATATGTAGATGCTTAACGTCAGGAATGGGCAGCAGACCCATTTCGAAGGGCCACTTGCAATGTATAAAGTTGGGCACACATGTAAGGCTGTATAGAATCACGGCCAAATACAGGAAGCATGACAGAGACAAGACCTAGGGTCTACATAAATAATATAGTTGTCATATAAAACACGCACATGCATAGACTTATACAAATACAATTTAAGGGTTGCAATGTGATAACAATGTTCTAGGCCTGCCAGCTTAGCTCTGCAAAGTGCTCATATCCCATTGCTGAGAGTAACTCAGTGTCAGTGGCTGGATCACTGGCTCCCCGTGGTATTGGGTCCACTCACCTTATAAAAGTACCCAACAAATGCCAGCAAAGGAAGGGGACGAATTACACACTGCGGCTGATGAGTAAGTGCAGCACACCTCGTTTACGAGCTACTGACGGCACCCACGCAAATGTCAGTCTAGGTTCGTCTGAAGCAGTGAACGTAATGAACAAATTCACCAAACTCAGCCTGTTTGCAAACTGAAAAGAGACCAAAACCTATTGACTAAATTGCCCAGTGCCCATTATTTGACCAGCTCTCGACACAGTACACCAGATAAGGGATCAACAGGCATTTCACAAGATCGGAAATATGCAGTCGCAGAAGAGGGAGTTTTAATTCTCTCATTTTCAGCTACTCAGCCAATTGCGCGGCATTGACTGAAGCTTCAAATGATACATCGATCACAGATTTGAAAACCAGAAGGCACTATTAAGAACATCTAGTCTGACAGTCTGCATAATGCAAGCCAAAGAAATGATGATAAAACAGCTGAGACTCATGTACAACCATAGCAGGTCCCTGAGAAGCGTCTGGTCTGACCTCCTGCACCCTGCAGGCTACAGCACCCCACCCCGTCATAGACCCCTGACCTCCGGCCGAGCCACTGGCGTGCTCAATTCATTGTGAAAAGATTTCAAGTGACATTGACACTACTTTAAACCTGCAAGTGACCTATGCCCATGCTGCAGAGGAAGGTGAAACCCCCACTGGCTCTGCCAATTTGACCCAGGGGAAATTCCTACCCAGCCCCAATTATGGGTTATTTACATACCGCCACCATCATAACATTTTATGGAGGTAGCTCCGGAAAGACTCCGCCTGAAAACTTCTTCAATAACAACGATCAAGGCTTTTTGGCTTTCAGTATCACAGACCACACACAGGAGAGATCTTTACCCATCGTTTACTGGGTCTCGTGAATTGTGAAGATCTGCTATAATAATCTGAATGTCTTTGAAATCATCTCTGGTACATTTTGTATCTCCAAGGTCTGTGTAGGGCAGTAGCATGCAAAGTCTAAACTCTGGGATCCATTAAAACCTATTTAACAGGGTATTTGGTGTATGTGGGAGCCCGAAAGATAATCATCTGCAACACTTGCTGCATGCTTAATTATTCAAACCAGTCACACAAAAGACACATTGCAGGCCTGGATGGACACCACACTTCATTTCTTACCTTAGACCAATTGTCAGCCCAGGCTTATGCCAGCATCAGTGAACAATGTTATTCTCCTGGAGCTGTTCCAGGCTACCAGATAAATACAGAATGCATCCGTTACTCAAGGGGATGGAGGGAGAATCCAAAATAGGCCAGGGCTGAATGATTTTAATTTGTTCACCTAGAAAACTCCCTAGAATATAAAATGCATTTTAAACAAGCTTGTGATTGAGGCTCTATTTCTAGTTAGCAGTGTTTAAACTTTGACACCTTCTTGTATCGCGGTTTGACCTGTTCTTTCTTTTGAACCTGAGGTGATCTGAATGAAAGCAATGCAGCCTTTGCTGAATGCATTTCCACTAATGCTCTTTGATTGGCTCCTAAAAGAGCACAAGCTGGGGGAATCACTCCAAGAGGTGAGGCGGGTACTCGCCTTTAGTTTGGAAAGCCAAAGGTTTCACTGGAAGCATTGGGGTGCACCATGAATGGTAAATTAAAGGAAGCTTTTGCAGCAAATTTTTGTCAAGGCAGGAAACTGGGGCCATCCACATGCTTGTTTGAGTCTCCCATACAAAGGTGAGCAAGCAAATTCTTCCACAGGCTTTTCAGTCCATTATCCACACTCAAGCCGTTTGCCACTTATTTCCAATGGACTTGCAAAGGCAGCATTTTGCACATTCACACTGGGAATTTTGATGGCTTCCATTTACAGGAACTGACAGGGAGATGAGGAACTTACACCGATCTAATTAGCATCTGTCTTACATTAATTTGCACATGAAAATATGTTTGCTGCACTGTCCAAAATTCTTTGAACAGATTGTCAAGAATATTGACATGTAAAGAGAGAAACATCAATACTAAACATTCCAGGGCTGCTAGCGCTGTCGAAATTCAGCAGTGTTCAGGTCTAAGATCTTCAAATATTTAATACAAGAGCCAAAGGAGCGATATGAAAAGGAAAGAACAACATCAGAAAATGGGGGGGGGAAATGTATTAAAAATTCTACCTCCTCCACAGCAGGGAAATGGAGCCCAGCTGGAGACATTAGAGGACAGCTTCTAGCCACGCACATGTAATCACAGCAGGACTCCCACAGCACAATCCCATACAAAAGATTATGGCACCTTTCTGGAAATCACAGCATTAGTCTGAACACTTCTTCCAGTGGCGAGGCAGCGATCCATTTGTGCCTCACTTGTTACTCTTTTTACATTGGCAAATTTGCTTTTTGGAGTGGTTTAATTAGAAGCAGCAAAAACCAGAGGTTCTCCCGAAAACCCTCCTTGCATTCACCAACTGACACACTGAGGCTGCGTCTAGACTGGCAAGTTTTTCCGCAAAAGCAGTCGCTTTTGCGGAAAAAACTGCCAACTATCTACACTGGCCGCTTGATTTGTGCAAGAACACTGGCGATCTAATGTAAGATTGTCAGTGTTCTTCGCTAATCTATGATGCTCTCGCTTAGGGATAAGCCCTCTTGCGCAAATGTATTTGCACAAGAGGGCCAGTGTAGACAGGGAGGACTGTTTTGCACAAAAAGCCCGATGGCGAAAATGGCGATCGGGGCTTTCTTGCAAAACGCGTCTAGATTGGCACGGATGCTTTTCCGCAAAAAGTGCTTTTGCGCAAAAGCATCCGTGCCAATCTAGACGCTCTTTTCCGCAAATGCTTTTAACGGAAAAACTTTTCTGTTAAAAGCATTTGCGGAAAATCATGCCAGTCTAGACGCAGCCTCAATGTTTTCCAAATTAAAATTACACCCATTCTTAGCTATTTCCGCTACCCAGCGATTTACGGCCCCCACCATATAAAATCACCTCTAATATTCCAGCCCTCTGAACAGCTTCATAAAGCATCAGTTGTTTAAAAATTCATCGATATATTTCAATCAACCTGCCACAAAAACGTGTCTTCCTCTTTCCTTCAAGGAGAGGCTGCAAAGTGAAGGCTGGATGGAGAACCTTCACCCTTCCCCTTCATGGGCAGGCAAAATCATATTTTATTACATGAGCACCTACAGCAATTGTCCTGTTCCATATTCAGTGCTGGTGCACCTTGGCGCCTGTGCACTGAATGAGCTAGCATTTATGCAGCAATCACAGACTGTATGCATACACACCAGAGGGCAGAGTTAAGGCTGTGAGTACTTCCCTGCTACCTCCACACTGCTCTTAACTACCCGCATCTGCCAGCATGACACCTCCCCCAAACCCAGCTGCCCTGGCTTCCCCCACTGACAGCCCATATTCAGTACCCACTCAACTGCTCACGGCTATGTTGTTTCATTTCCTAATCCTACCACTGCTCAGGAAGAAGTATATTAACCTTTGCATATTTGTAAATTACTTGTCTATCCCTCTAACTTCAATGTAGGGTCAGAGATAAACACCTTGCAAATATACAAATTGTGTAATGAGAGATTTTGTGAACAATTTGCATCAAATGTCACACACAGAGTTCCCCAAAACTCATCCGCTATGTGTGCATGGTCTTAACAACCCGCTGGCTGAGCTGGAGTGCTGTGGGAGAAAGCAGACCGTGATCATGTCATTGAAAACAGTTTTATAATGGAACCAGACTGAGAGGGAAGATTTTATAAGGAAACTTGACTGGCATTTCTTGACTTTGGAACGCTTCATTGGCTTTTAAAGATGGAATTTCCTATCTCTTTCTTCCTGGCTATTCCACAAAGAAAAGTAACATGATTCCCCGCCCTCTCCAAACTCTGCATTGTGGAGCTTTTTGCTAGACTGTCAGGTATGCACTGTCACTGAAGGCACATTTTGTGCACTGAATAACACAATGGTCCTTGTCCGGCCTTACCTTGTTCCATAGGCACCCCCAGCAATCATATGGAATGTGCCGTAGGCCCTGATTTCATAGCCGGAGTGCATTTTCCATGCATGTGCACGCTGGACGAGACGGAGACTTGTAAAGTGTGCAATACAATTTGAAATTCCTTGCGAATCTGTTACACATGGATGTGCCAACCAAATAGCAGCTGCGTCTTTTAAAAGCAGGTTTTAAAACAACAAACAGGAGCTGGGAGGGGGGAGGTTTTTTTAGAATCAAAGCTAAGTGGATTTCTAGTGTAGCACTGCATCTGTGAAACTCACCTCTAAGCCAGACTTCAAGTCTCTACTCCCATATGCTGAGGCTGTTCATTAGTTACACACTTTCTTCGTAGATACGTGTATTCACCTGCCCCCCCCCATACACACACACAGACTCACATGTTCCAACCTTTCCCTCCTAAGTTGATGAGAAGTTTTTGATTACATATCACCAAAAAAGCCACCCTGAATAGATACAGGGCTGGAAAATGTCAGCCTGACAGATGAACATTTCACAAAAGCAAAATGCCCATTAGAAAGGAAACATGAAGGCGACTTTGACTGTAGCTGGTGTGGCTAGTGCTGAGTGAATGATTGATTTGTCGGTTCGGTGGCCAAACCGACAACATAATTCACTTGATTTAGAATGGAAACTTACTTGTTTAGTTTTCTCCCAGTGAAATGAAAAAAATGAAGAAAAACCCCCACCTTTGAGTCTAAAGAAAAGTTTCCAAATATTGGAAATAGAATGTTGATGCAAAATGAAATGTCCAAAGGAGCCATTAATTTAACAGTGACAAAAGCGTCTTTTCTGGGGCATTTCAGCAATTCTACTATTTGTCCAAACGTATTAGGCCATTTCTAGCTGTGACAAATGTCAGCTCCGCCACAAATTTGCCATGCTCATAGGTGTGCGCATTTGTCTTAAGATGCAAGGCCAGAATGAGCACTAAGCAGTGAAATCTCTTTAGCCGTTACACCGTGCAATGAAGGATACATTGTGTTGCGTCACATTGCACCATACCAAATGATTCAGCCTAATCCGATGGAAAGCTAATTGGCCTTAGAACGACCCTATTTAGTCAGTGGTCTTTTAGAAAAGGTGCATTTAAAAGATGTAGGTAATTACTGCCTTGGCTTTGAAAATCTTTAGCTAAGATAAACCCGTGCAGGACACATGCCTAATTAAAAGTAAAACCGTTAGAATTAGTGTTTCATTTGCATATTGAGACAAGCTTCATAATGGGTTTCAAATTCTTGCAACTGTCGTGACTTCATCTCAGGAAGTGGGTTTTACCCACAAAAGCTCATGAGCCTCTCTAGCTATGTGTTAGTCTCTGAGGTGCCATAGGACCACTTGTTGTTTTTAAAGTGACAGACTAATACGGCTCCTGCCCTGGGACTTTTTATACTAAGCAATGCAAGTAAAGTGCTGCACACATCTTACAGCAAAATCACATGGCACCCAGCTATGGCGTTTGTGATCAGCCAGCCCATGACACAACAGGAACGCCTGAGGTTTCAATGAGTTAAGATTATTTCAGAGTTCTTATCTTGGCAAAGGGTTAACGGTCAAATTCCCGTACACTTTCCTGCAACCCCCAATTCCCTGCTCTTTCTCCTTGCTTTGCAAATGGCACGCTAAAGTTACAGCGGGAGAGGGGGTACAGTGCATGGGAAACATGCTGCCACCACTCCGTTCCTTAATAAACAAACACATCTACACAACATCACACCAAATGAGAAACTACTTATTGCTGTTCATTGAGCCAGATGCCATCTGTAATCAGCAGGGACTTGACATCAGAGTCATGAAAGGCCTTTTGTTATAATACTTGAAAAACTGACCATTCGTTAAGTTTCCCTGCCGGGAGGAAACTGGACTAATGCATTTATCAACTCAGCTGAAAGTAATGGATCCTACTCACTTTGCAGAGCGCCCTTTTACCACCTACCAGAGCTGAGGTTTCTTAGAAATAATACATGAGACATCCCCACGTGCACCCACCTGACAATGCAGTCTGGTGGAAAGAGTCTGAAATAAAAACAGGGCAATTTTCCTTGGCTGCTTAGTTTTTCAGGCGGATATTTTCCTGTCTAAAGCACGCTGATGCATGTAAATAGAATTTTTTTTTAAAATCAAAACACCACCCTCATGTGCGTTCATACCGCTGCACATCAAAAGCGTAGACACCTTTGGCACCCATTTATGTTTCATTTTCCCTGGGTGGTTAATTAGGAAATACCATATCTTAATATCAACCACACACAGTAATTAGACTGTCATTTATTTGGGGCAGGGATTATCTCTTAGGATCTCCCTGCAGACATGGACATGGTGACATTATTTCTATCGGCAGTTCTATGGAAATCAGCGTACTTGGCCTCAAAAATAAAACTAAGTGTCAGTGTAAATGTTTCAGGAGCGGGGCTCAGAGACAAGGCAGACGGAGCGAGGGAGAAAAGGAATATCCCTATTTTACAGATGAGAAAGTGAGGCCCAAGGAGTTGAAGGCAGCAACCCCGTAGATTCTAATGCACTTGCTTGATTGTGTGCACATGACAATGGGCCACTCCGTTGTGCAAACCTGAACAGACATCTCCTGGCTTCTGAGCAGTGTTCCCCAGGAGCTGAGCGCTTGTGCAGCTGCCCAGAAGAGGTTCAAATGCCACCCAGCTGGTTGGCAGAGCGCCCACAACTGGCAGAGGGTTTCTCCTGGGGCTACACATTCACACGTGCCTCGGTGCACAGAACATGGATGGGGAAAAATAGAGCGAGCGTTGCCTCCGAGATCAGGGCCTTAGTTATTTTCCTCCAGGCAGCGGTGGCAGAGCCAAGAACTGACTCGCGCTCGCTGGAGCCCTGCTGCAGCCAATCATCCCTCACTCCTGTGCCACTGGTCACCACCTGGCTTGGCCAGTACTCACCATCGGCTAGCTGCCGGGGCACCCAGGTCTCAGCCCCTTCCCAGGGCAGGCAGATCCACGTCGCATTTTAGGGCTGCCTCAGCAGAGAGGCCGAGGACGGAATTGGCCATGGAGACTGGAGTCCCCTCTGCGATCCCTGTAATTTCAGAGAGAAGGCCAGCGTTAATGAAGCCTTACTCACAGCCCCCAGGGCGCGCTAAGGAAAGGAGCCGAGGGAGGCTGTTCAGCAGAAGTGTGAGCTCCTTTCAGGAAGGGCTCCTAATGCAGCTCTCCTGGAAGTGTCATTCTCAGCACCTTGCCCGCTGTCCCAGCCCGCTGTCCTGCATGCCCTTGCACGCGGTGCTGTGTGTCAAAGCCAGGCCGAGTAGAACAACTGCATCTCTAACCCTAACCCGCGCCCCACGGCAGCTTACAGGGCAATTTAAAACGCACTCCACACCCCGCGGGGCTGACTCCCTCCGTTAGGATGGCCGGGCCCTCAGCGTTCGCATGTGCAGAAGCACGTTTTGGGATTGCGGCTTCTCGCCTGACCCTGCACGCAGTTATTATAATGATTAGATGCCCTGGCCAGCCCCGCTGTGCAAACCCCTGCACAGCCCCCTCCCAGCCAGCGGGTCTCGGCCCCACAGAGTTTACAACCTACGTCTGGGAGGGACAGCAAAGGCAGGCAGGAGGAACACAGGAGAACGGGGAGAGGGCTCTGAGCAGGGTAATCAGCTTTACTTGCAGCCCAGGCGGCTGCCTAGTCGCTGGCAGGCACTTTGCAGGCCCCATGGCCCAGAAAAGAGACATTTCAAGGATGCTAGAGTAGGGGCCTTGTGGCACTTTGAGAGAGAGTAGGGCATGGGATGGGAGAGAGGGGGCCCGTGTTTGCCCAAACAGTGCCCACCAGCCACTGGAGGGTGGGGTGGGGTGGGGGCTGCCTCTGGCACTGATGACAGCGAGCCTGGGCGGTCGGGGGGGAGCTGTGTGTGGGGCACAGCCAAGGGCTGGTGCACATTCCCTCCGTGGGGAGCCTGGGCAAGACTGGGACGCGATCGGGCCGCTGGTGTGCTCTGGGCTGTTCCCCGCAGCTTGTGCCAAAGCTGCCACTGGGCCCTTTGGATTGTGGAGCAGGCAACACTTCCGCAAAAGCACAGCTCTGAGCCCGTGTATCCCGCCAGCCGGGTGCCGCGTGTCCCCCCCACAGAGTTCTGCCTGCTGGCCGTGAGCGATAGCAGCCTGGCCAGCTGCCTGACCCACACAGCCGCTCAGAGAGCCCCTCTCCTGGGCTCCTCCCGGGCCCTGCACATCCTCACACAGCCAAGCCCGACCGACCAGCAAAGGAGGGTCCTTTCTGCTTTCCTAATGGAAAGTGTTCACGCGAGGCCTGCTCCAAAGCCCGGTCTCAGGGCAGTGGGCGCCTCTCACTGGATTTCCCTGGGCTGTGGCTCAGGTCCCCATCGGCCAGGCTGCCGTTTTCAATAGCCCGTTGCACCAGCAAGGGGGTTTGCTCCCCTACCACCGCAGCAGGGGCAGGATGTGACGGTCCCCTCCCCCCGTCCCCGCCATTAAGAAATGGACGTATGGACCCAAACGTGCATCACTGGAAGACGCTTTGAACAAAACGCCGCGCGGAACCTGTCAGTCTGAATGTCTCAATCGGCTGAGCCTGGATCCCTTTCTCTCACACTGGGCACTGTCTCGATTTTAACTTGCCTTCGGGCTGGAGGAAAGTCGTGCATGCGGATAGACACAGGGCGATGGACAGGACGTGTCAGGTGTCAGCAAACCAAGTAAACGGGTTTGTGACTGAACATTTCTTTTGTCAAGAGGATTTCAGAGGCGGGCACATTGCAGAGCGCCGCACGGCGTATCCAGCAAATGTTCCCATGCTATTCCACAGAATTCTGCCTGCAGATTTGATTTGATTAAGATCATGAGAGTCCCTCATAAATTACAGTGCAGGTTTCAGGGCTGATTCATTTTGCTATTGAATTTCCAGGCATCGAGGCCGCATCAGTAAACAATGTTTACTTACATAACCTTATAAAGGTTATACAACCATTGAGTCTCATCACATCAGCTCCAGAATATGTGGATCCTGCTTCCTCCGCTCAAGAATATCTTTATTTAATTTAAATATTTTAGCGTCCAATGAAAGGTGTTGTCGCACAGCCATGAAAAAGCTGTTTTACTTTAAATTATGCCATTTTAAGAACAGTTATTCTTAGCATTTCCATTTCAATGACTTTCACATCAAGTGCTTAATGCTTCATTCCATCTACCTTGTAAACCACCATTGAAATGTAAATGGTTTGCCTCTTCCCATACATTTAGCCAGCTTAGTCCTTTTGTATTTTGCTGTGCACAGGGCTACGAATCAGAGATGTGAAAGATATAAAACAATCGGTTCCGTTTTTCATTTAGTAGTGGCACGTTGAGGGCTTGTCCCTGCTGTAACTTTTTCACTCCGGGGTGTGAAAAAACACACCCCTCCCTCCAAGGGCAGCCATTACAGTGCTGTAAAGTGCAGAGAGCCGAGCAATCTGAGGCCGCTTTGCTCCACTTGTCCCACCGCTACTAGTGAGTGGGGGAGGGCTGGAGACACAGCCCCTCCTCCCCCCTGCTGCTGGGTGGCCCTTCCCACCCACGGCATTTTGGGCACATGCCCCTTTGGCCCCCCCACACATCACCCCGCTCTCGTGTGACAGCTGCTATCTGACCCCGCACAGCAGAGCCGTTCAGAGCTCAGAGCAGAAGCTGTCAGAGCTGAAGCCACCCATCAGGCTCTCTCTGGGTCGCAGACCCCCCCGCTCCCATCCGCTGTGGCGCCGTGTCAACGTGCTCACCAGTGGGTTACACTAGCACCAAGCACTCCTGGCCAGGCCCGGGCTGTGACCTGCTGCCCAGCCCACGCAGGTCAGGCAGGGAGCAGCGCTCTCCCTCTCACGTATGGAGGGGAACAGGGTTGCTCTTCCCTTCCCCACTCGGCTGCTTCCAAAGTGGCTAGCCCATGTAAGGGGCAGGTGGGCACGTCCCAGGGTGCCCCTGTGTTAGCGCCTGTTCGTAAATATGAACCCTCTTACTCCTTTTCTTGCTGTGGATTTGGCTCTTCTATAGTCTGTAAAATCTGTAGGCTATTAACACAAAATGCGTAGAACCCTGCGGCCCAGTACCTGGGTCATCGACTGATAAGTACCGGGATTCAGGGGGAGTTTGTATCTCTGAATCAGCCGTGTCTATGGAACTCCAGATATACATGGGAACCGCCCCTAAACACACGCGCGCACACATACACCCGTGACATCAGAACATATCAATGCGGGGAACTGACAAGGGGTGATTGTTAGCTCGCATCAAAGGGTCATCATGGATCTATTATTTCTGTGCAGTGCCATGCTAATCTGATTGATAATCTTTCATTCAATGATTCCAGCTGAGCCTGTTATCTGGCAACACCGAGTCCTCATTAACTCAGACACACAGCACTTGCATGGAGATGTGCTGGCTCCTAACCGCTCCCATAACATGGAGCCCATGTAGAAAGACCCCTCTTCTACACCACCTCCACCACCCACCTGTACTGAACGGTCAGTTTATTCCCCAGCTCATGCTAAACAGTGAATCTTCAGGTCACGACTTGCCACTCTTCATGGCTGTGCCTCTTTAGCCAGACAGGTAGCTGCTGGGCAGGACACTGTTCAGTTCCTGGTGCCCTGGGACAGACTCTGAGCAATCTCCTTGATCGTTGACCGTCCTGGCAAATCACGCCCTGGGCCTGGTTTTGACAAAATCAGCTCTTTAAAAAAATCCCACAAACCTGGTTTCAGTGTCACAGATGCCTTCCCTCCTGCCACAGCTCTTCCCACTTGACTAGTTATAAATGATCCCCACCCCCCCACACCCCCACCCGCAAGCTACTTGTAACCTGTGAAGAGTGCAAATAAGTAAGCAGGGCCAGACTGAGGTCAAAATCCAGAGGGGTTCTGCTGTTCTTGGCTCTCCTAACTTCAGCACACGCCACAGAGTCTGTCTGTTTTAAGCATGTTTGCTTTGTTCTAGCCTGAAATGCACAGCTAGCTCTCACGAAGCCCAGCCAGTCTTCACAGACCCATCGGGCTTGAAGAGACAGGGCTGGCTCACAACATTTTGGCACCTGAGGCGGGGAGCTCAAATGACGCCCCCATGCCCCCTCGCTTGGGCCAAAACTTTGAAAGGTCTCAGTTCTGCCTTCTTCCTGTTCTACTCCACTCATGGTACCGCTCTGCTACCTACCCCAATAAAGGAGAACTAACAACTTAAAATGCCTTGTTCAGAAAGTGTGAACTAGTGGCGCCCCGCCTGCCCCACAGTCTGGCACCTGAGGCGGCCACCTCAGTTCGGCTCATGGTAAGGCCAGCCCTGTGAAGAGATCACAGAGATTGGCTAATCTAACCCCCTTCCACCTGGGAAGTTTTCCATGCGATTTCATATCAGTCTGCTCTGCTGCAGTTTGCACCCATTCCGCTGCCTCTTGTCCCGCCCGCTCTGGCAAGAGAGAACCATCTTCTCCCTCTCTCTAGAGCCGCCTTTCCAGTATCGGAAGACGGCCATCTTGTCCCCCTGAATCGCCTCTTTTCCAGACAGAACAGACGCCCTTCCTTCCGCCTTTGCTGGCACGGCTGCATCCCTTGACTCATTTTTGTTGCCCGCCTCTGGATCTTTTCCAGATTCTCTCCATCCTTTCCCCATGGTAGTGACCAAAACAGGACACACTATTCCTGCCGAGAGGAGAGGTGCTGTCGCCTCCTGTGACTGGCATGCCTCTATTCACGCAGCCCAACACTGGCCACAATCGACTCGTGTTGATGAGAGACCCACCTCAGCTCTTAGACCCTTCTCAGCAGGGCTGCTGCCAAGCTGGTGGCTCCCCCCCATTCTGTGTTGGTGCCGTTGGGGTTTCTTCCCCACTTGATAAACTTCAGAGCACCTTTGCACTTTCTCCCACGCAGCCCCTCAGGTTTGGGAGCTGCTCCCCAGACACATCCTCTCAGCCACTACCTTGTCCTCCCGACACCTCTCTTTTCCATGGACACTGCCACTGGGCCCGAGGGGCTGTGATGCTGACCAATATTCTCTCTTTGCTTCCGTCTGCTCCCTCAGCTGCCTGTGCCCACCTTGCCTTAGTCCTGGGGGCAGGAGCTGTCCTTTTTGTTCCGTGTGCAGCACCTGGCACTTTGGAGTCCTACTTCATGACAGGGACTCTCCTATATCCTACGCGGCAATAAAACAATCCATCATTATGATCGATCTGCCCCTCCCCGGGAGTACCCCGGGGCTGGTCTCCACTGGACTCACTGAGGTGCCGCAGCTGCATTCATGTAGCTGCCCTGCTGTGGCCTGGCTAGTGCAGGCTCTCTGGGCCACCAGGAGAGCTCTCCCATCGACTTGCTCGGCCATCGCACTGTGCTGAAGCTGGTGTAACTTACATCACTTGGAGCTTTCCCACACCCCTGAGTGACTCAGTATCCCAAGTAAGCGCCGGTGTATACAAGCCCTAATTGCCACTGGCTAGCTGAGGAAGGAGCAGGTAAGATAAACTCCTGTCCCCTCACGATCTTGTCCACCAGCGCTGCATTCAATGCAGGATTCAATGCATTCAATACATTTGATTTTTTTTCTCTCATTTGGCACTAAAATCAGGAATTGTGACCGCCAGGAGAGCCCTTCGAAAACAGGTGGGCTCCACAGCCGACTGCAGGTGTAGCTGGTGACGTGTTGGATAAGGACACGGCATTTCACCCCCCAGTATCAGCTCTGCAGATCTCACAAGCTGATGCTCCTGTCCTTTCAGCATGTAACTGGAGTCCCGGCCCTTGCCTCTGTGTGCGCCGGTGTTATCGGGGGCTGGCGAGAGTCCTGCTTTGCACACTCCTGTGACGCCCAGATAAATCCTCCGGCAGCAGGCGCTCCAGCCCCACCTTCGCTCATGGGCTAGAGGGAGGAGTGACCAGCAAACCAAAGGAGGCACCGGCTCAATGTGTTCTACTGACGTAGCACTCAGCTGTGCTCCTATCCGCTATGTAGTGCCTCTTGGCAGCCTTGGGCACAGGAAGAACATCTAGTTCTCGGGCTCCGTGCCAACCTGGGAGATGATCGGTACGGGCCAGAGTAAATTCTGAGGATAAATGCCCGTGGCTAGAAGAAAGGAATGGATCCGCTGCAAGGCCCCTGACCCCCCAGCTTCTCTGGGGATGTCCCGACGGCAGGGATGTCACAGGACAACTGCCCTGTGAGGGAGATGGCCGCAGGTCAGCTGTGAAAAGCGGAGTCACCGCCCTGCTGGGGAATAGGAAGGTCACGGAAGTGGGCCACGCATTCCAGCCAGGCCTGCAGTAGACAAGGACGACACCTAGGCGGGGTGGGTGATGACTCAGCAGGGAAGGCGCGTGGAGTCGCCAAACCCCAAGAAGCGCTGGGAGAGGAGGGAGACAAACGCTCCCAGAAGAGAGGCGGGGCCCAGCGGAAACAAGGGAGAAAACGTGGTAGAGGTGAGTTTTCTTTTTAAAGACTGTGCAGGTTTTAATCGATTGGATCCCTGGAAGTGACTGTTTTGAATACGTGGCCTGGGTGGACTTTTAAAGTTGTTCTGAGCAGAAGGGGAAACTGAGGCAGGGTGCCACTGAGCCGCCCTTGACTAAGAGGGAGAACTATGGAGTATGTGTCCTCTTTCATATGGGACCACCACTGCCTTAGGAGATAAAGAGATGACAAAACCCACACAAGCCAGGGTGGCCAACTTCCGGCGAATCTTCACAGTAGGGTCACCGAGATGGGTGTGCTCGTGGGTTTGGGGAGGAGCTACTGGGAGAGGGAGAACATGCCTGCCTGAGAGACACAGCGGGAGAGCCAGTTTGCTCAACAGCTCTTTGCATGATGAAAAACTGGAGCAAGCTGAGAGGTCAGCGTCTTGCCCTTTCGAAGAGCCAGGCTAACTCCAGCCCCGCCCACCCGAGATGGAGAACTGGGCTTTTAGTCAGGAAGTTCTGCCCCAGGGGGTGGCTGGTCAGACCTCAGAGTCCACTTCTCTGTGTTATTTCAGAAGCCTTTTCTACTGGGGGCTTTCACGGTGCTCAGGGAGGCAGTGCCCGGCTCCTACTTTAATACCTAGCTTCTCATGCTTTGCTGGCAGCAGGAATCAAGCCTCGCTCTGAGGTCACCATCTGAGGCTGCCAGCTGATCATTTGGCCCCTATGAAATTCCAGCAGACTGGATGAAAAAAAGGCATCTGCTCCCATCTGTGCCACGTTGGAGGAAGGCAGAGTGATTACGGTTCTGTGTCTGGAGCGCTGCGTCTTTCCTTTATCCGCCAATTGTACTGGTTTGTCAAAGGGGCTCTTTGTAGCATGGCTGTGTGTAAGACTTTTAATTCTGCCCCAGAAGATTAATTGAAATACAATGAACTGAAAACCAGCTCGCCGCACGCCGGAAGAGAAAATCATAGACGTTAAGTTTAAATAAAAGCAGACAAAGTATATCAAACATGGCATGTGTTCTGAACACCACCCACTTTCTGGGGCCAGTTAACTGGGGAGCTACTGGAGGGACAAGAAGTAGGGTTAATCAGAGTGTTCCTGCCAAAATGTTGTTTTAGGGGGCGGAGATGGACAAAAAGGGGTTTTTTAAGCACACCTCCAATTTGGTCAAAGTTTTCCAGGAAAAAGTGGCAAAAAGCAGAACAGAATACTATAACTTTGCCTGAAACTTTATAAAAGTTGGAGAAGTTTTGCAACGTTAGAGAGTGGAAAAGTAGGAGAAAAGAAAAGCTAGACATGCTTCATTGCAGTGACAAAGCTTTACCAAAAAAAGAAAGGGCAGGAAAAGGGGGACGTAATCACAAACGGAAATTTCAAGGTCTTGTTTAAATAATGAAATGAAAATCTCTGTTTGGACTGAAGCAAAGCAAACATTTGATTTTCTTCAAAATTTTCCACACACAAAAAAAAAATTAAGAAAAAAGTTTCCAGTGAAAGTTTTTAATTTCGAGTTTTTTCCTGGGTAAAAACAGGGACCGACCCAAAGCACAAATAGTTCCCTGAGGAATAACAGGGGGGTTCCCACTCACTTAGCTACACACCCAGGCCGAGATTGGAAGCACCCTGTGGATGGGCCCATTCTCTCTTTGTGGGTATCTCCCGCACCTCACAGGAGGGTTCTGTGACGAAGACAGCCTAGCCATTTGCAAATAACACACCTTTTTGCAAAACTCATACCTTTCGGTTCAGTCCATGGTTTTCTATAGTCATGTCTGGCAATAATTGTTGGGCATTGCGGTGGTAATGGACAGAGTTAAAACAGGGATTAGGAGCATGGCAAAGTACAGCACTTCATGCTCCTTCTGCATGTCCCACGCTGGTCCCGTAGCCACCAGTGTTGTGCAACACATGGCATGTGCAAGATGAGAGGAATGCCAGAGTTGAAACTATTCCACCGACTTTCTTCTTCTGTCTCCCCTGCCCCCAGACACACATCCACACCTTCCTCTTGGGGCGGGAGAGTAGATATGACCCCTGCTGGGTCTCTCAGAAGAGAAAACGTGGCCTTGGAATGTACTAAGGGTTTTGTGGAGTGCACCTCTGGGGCTGGAGAAAGGCAGCAGGCAGGTGAACAGCCTCCAACGGGGCTAACGCAAGAAGGATTTAGAGAAACCCTACTGAATTCCTGTATCATAAATGCTGGTTTGAACAGACCAAAGGCAGGTGTCCTCAGGTAGTAACTACATCTCATGCAGTACAAGCCTCATCCTCTGGGTGATTAAGCCAGAGAACCTCTGAATGCAACTGAACGAGGAGAGCGAACCTTGAACGCTGGGATGGACTGAAATGACGTAAGAATTTGTGATCTGGCTTTTGTGAGAACTAAAAGGAAAAGGGGGCAGTCTAAGAAGTTCTAATTCTCCAATTCACAGCTAGGGCTCATTTGGGACCCTTTCTGTAGCTCTCATCCCTACTCACTATCAAATATAACCCCAGCCTCCAAGGGCCACCAGGAAAATGTACCACCCGATATCACTTTGGAGTTCCACCCAATTCCCTTGTCTCTCGGGGTCTGTAGTTTAATGGGTGAGAGTGGCCATAAAGCCCTAGATTAATTAAAAGAAATCTAGCTAGGCAGGCAGATCAAGCTTCTTAGCTGCAGCTAGAGAAATGGACAGAGACAGTAATTCCTTTCAGGAGTGAACTTAGACGTAGTCCTAGATCTTCATTCAAGAAGCCCAACATTTTTCAAATATGTCTGTGAGGAACAGTGGGGAAGAAATCGAACCTTGCTGGAATTAAATATTTTCCAGTTATTAATTTTTCCTCGTATTGAAATGACCTACAAGCAGCATTTGTTATTTTCAGGTGAAATGTGAGGTTCCGGACTATTTAACAGTGAATAATTTCCAGCTCAACCGCTAATCTGTTTTGCCTAGTGCACGCAGCCTTCAGCACAGCATCAAGGCAAAAATGAGCAAACATTTCATTAAAAATGAAGAGGTTTATGACAATACCTATTCTCCCAAAATGGAGCCACCTGAGTTTTTCTAATAGCTGGTGACATCCATTAGTGGTTCTCGCTGAAATTGAAAACATTTTCCATCTGTTCGTTCACACTCATTACAAAGTAGTTAAGAGCCTGTGGGATCACAAAGGCGCATTTTTGCAAATTACAAAATATCAAAATGAGTTATTGAAGAAGCAGCAATGACTTTGCAATAAGCTGCTCAAACCTACAACTTTTCTGGTTTTCTTCACAGAGGAGGCAATCTGCCTGTTTAAGTTAGTTTCCCCTCTAGCCGTCTAGACTATGGCTTTTCAGCAATGCATTGCTGTATTCCATATATGCTGTATAACAGCTGAAACCTGCTCTCGGGTAGATGCATCCAAGTCAATTGAGTTGCATATGTCAGAAATTGGCACAGCATATTATTATGAGTTAGGTGAGACCTTGCCTGTGGGTGTGAAGTTGCCTTGTTATGAGTGTGAAGTCACCTTGCTATGGGTGTGAAGTCACCCAACCGTTAACATAACTGTAAGCACACGCTCCACCTAAGGGAAAAGGAATATGTGAACCTGACTAGGAGCTTTTGGTGAGTATCGTTAAAGACTGGGGATAGCCTACACTAAAGGGGAAGGTCGTTAATTATGTAGGTGAAATCAACGTATCTTAATTCACGTTTCCGTGCAGTCTCCACAGCAGGAGGTCAACAGGAGCAAATGCACCCATTGACTTCCTTTACTCCTCATGAGGAGCAGGAGTACAAGTGCCAACGGAGCACCCTCAGAGTTTGATTTAGCAGGTCTTTACTAGACTCGCTAAATTGAACTCCGGAAGATGGATCGCGGCAGCACTGATCTTCCCTGTAGTGAAGACATGGCCTTGGAGAGAGAGAGAAAGAGAGAGAGAACTCACAGCATTAGCTGAGGGCTTGGGGTCTGACTGAGATGAGCGTATTTGGTGCTGTGAGCAAACAAAACTGTATCTTATTGACAGGTTTCAGAGAGGTAGCCCTGTTCGTCTGTTAGAGCAAAAACAACAAGGAGTCCGGTGGCATTTTTAAAGACTAACACGTTTATTCGGTTATAAGGGCATAAGCTTTTGTGAGCTACAACTCACTTTTGTTAGTCTTTCAAGTGCCACCGGACTCCTTGTTGTTTTTTATCGTTTGATTGCGTTTGCGTTCAGAGACACAGGGTTTTTATACATTCCATATAAGTAAACAAAACTGCCCCAAAGAAACATCCGGCCACCCCCATTTTCTACTCCCGACTGGAGCACTTCCAAGGCTCCCAACTTTGACTAGCTGCTTGGTGCTAAAGGGGCACAAGTGTCGAGGCCAAGAGATTCAGAGAATCGACGTTTGTGTCAATAACAAAATCATCCAGAGTGGCCTTAGGAAGGAGTTTTACAAATCCCTTAAGGGCTTTGGAAAGCTGTTACCTTCCTGCCTCACGGCCTGTGCTGATCTCTAGCAAAGGGGGGAGGAGGGAACGAGTTTCCCTGTGGACAGGCGAGTCTGTAATTGTCCATTTCAGGGATGCTTGTTCCTTTATTCATGTAGCTGGTGCTAGCCACTACTGGAGACACTATACACAACCACATGGAGTGCTGGTCTGGGCCGACAATTTGCATGTTCCCAGTCTTTGTAATAGCATCATGGGCATTTAATCACATTCACACGTGGGGATGCAGGATGAATTGTCTGCATCGACCGGAGAGAACAGAGGCCATGTCAAATGGGTATTTTAAAGTCCTGACTTAGGACTGGCTAAGCTGGACCATACAGTTCTTTGTGCTTTCTGTTTGGTTTTATATCCTACATTCTGAGAAATCAGCATATTTACACAGTGTACATTTAACTTGTATTAAAAGTGCATTTACTTAATAAGGGGTCACTCATCAGTCTCAGGGATAATAGTTTTACTTTGGTCTAACTCCATTGACTTCAGTGGAGTGTCTCATTTATGTTTTTCCTTTACCCACAAGGACCCTAAAATAGTTAACAAACGACAGGGCCAGAATCTGGCTTTGGATGTAAGCAAACATCTTCTATTGACAGCAGTAAGAATTGTGTTTATGTATCCAAAAGTCTTATATACGGAAGACTTAGTAACCAATATTCTCTTTGTTCACATCTGAAATGCAGCTACCTCTGGGGTGAAGTGTGGCAGTAGTTTAACAATAACCGGAACAAGACCTAACAATCTGACAGAACACAAAGAATGTTGTATCCATCTGAAGTTGGAGTGTGGAATACAGGCAGGACATAACTGTGTGAATTAAAATTCGATGATATGGACATGATATGGACATGATATCGACTGATACTGCACTCCTTACTCAGTCAAAATACCCACTGCAGGGAATATATGTTTTCCTGCGTAAGGACTGCTGCATTTGGTTGCAGAGTTACCCAGGCCTGTTCTGAGCTAGACAATGCTGTCTTTATCCTGCTTCCATTGCCAGCTGCTCTGATCCTATATTTCCCCTTTGGGGGCAAAAAAAATAAAAAGTACCACTTTAATCATGAACCTCTTCACAGCCTACACAGGACACTCAATCTCAGCTTTCCCTGACCGGCTCAATTACTGAGAACTTCTCAGTCTTATTTCATTTGAAAAGATTCATCTGAAAGCTCCTTACTATTCCTGACGGAGATGTCTCTTTCAAGCCTTAGGAAAAAAATCTTCAAAAGGAAAAAAAAAATCCCATCCCATGACCATGGTTACCAGTGGACTGCGAATCAAATGAGCAAGCGTGGTAGCACAGGGCAGAAGCGTGAAGTAGCAAGGAGCACTGCAGAACAAGTCTGATCAGACTTGCAGAGCAACTTTCATCTTTCTTGCTTGCTTTCAGCACCCCCCTTTCCTGCCCAGGCTTTGAAGCATTTCCCCTTGTTCCAAGACAACAATAATAATACAAAAAAAAGTAAAATCAAGGGATTTGTTTGTAGTGTACTCGGCTCCAGCTAGAAATAAAGGTGCTGAAACTCAGCCCTGGTTCCCTTTGAGCTGGGCTGTGTCTATAAATTAAGGGAGAGACTGTGACTTTGAGAACCTGCATCTTCATCTCCGACTGGGGCTATGCCTAGCAAAGAGTGTAATGAATGTGTGCACCTGTAGAGACCCAGCAACAACCCATCCCTAAAGCCAATCAGAGACCTTACTGCACCAGGAAAGTTGCAATAGGAGCGCTTAGGGTCGGTCTGCACTGCAGTCAGGAACAGTAGGCTGGCATGTCTGCACTAGCTTGAATCTAGCTAGCATGGCTACATGGGGGAGCAGGCTTAAGTCTGAGATGGCAACTCTCCTGTGCACCTGCATGCGCACCCCAGGGGACAGGCTGAGCCTCCAGAATCCGGTCTGACAGTATCTGTTTTCTGGCCAGGAGTCAGGCGGAGTCTGGCTAGGGCCTGCAGCAGTGGAGCCAGTGGCTAGGTACCCAGCTGGGGTGGGCAGCCCAAGGCCTGTGGCAGCAATGGGGCCGGCATCACAGCTAGGGCCAGCCGCGGTGTCACATCCAGGGCCAGGGGCGGCAGCAGGGCCGGCGTCCCGGCCAGCAGCAGCAGTGGAGCCAGGATCCCAGCTGGGGTTGGCAGCCCCAGGCCAGAAATCCAGTTGGGGCCGCCGACGGCAGCAGGATGACCCGAGCAGGGCCAGTGGCCAGGGCAGTAGGGGAAGCAGCTGCAGCCAGGAACAGAGCTGGGCAAGGGGGCACAATTGACTCCCCTGGTCTGGCAAACTCCCTCGTGCATGGCTGAGAGTGCCGGACCAGGGAGGTCTGCTCTGCAGTACTCTCTCTCTATTCCAGATGAAGAGCACTTTACAGGAGCTAACGGGGATGACGTGAGCTTTTGCATACAACCCCGTACCTGCCCATGATAGAAGCCGGACAGACTCCAACAGGAAATCTTTGGCAGGGCCAGAAATAGACGCCAGCTCTCCTGGATGCCAGTCCATGTGCCTTAACTGGAAGAGCCCCTTTCCGCTTTACGAGACAATGGCCAAGCTGTTAGTGGTGAAATTGCTACTTCTAGGCTCCAGCCCCAAACAGCAAGTCCTGTCACCAGAGAGGTTACTCAGCCAGTGGGAAAGTGAGCCCCGTCATCGTGCCAAATGGTGTCCAGATGGGCTCAGAATCAGGGAAGCCCAAGGTCACAAAACCACCCCCTCTCCACCTCTTCCTCTGCGTCCCTTTTGAACTGTGTCAGGAAATACAGATAGGCGCCTGGGTCGCCTTTGGGAATACGAGTAGTGTCCTGCACTGTTAGAACAGCAGAACTAAAAATTGATAAGGAAAAATGATTTACTTGCTCCCATAACATAAGAACTCGGGGTTACCTAATGAAATGAATAGGCAGCAGGTTTAAAACAAGCCAAAGGAAGTTTTTCTTCTCGCAACGCACAGTCAATCTGTGGAACTCCTTGCCAGAGGATGTTGTGAAGACCAGGACTCTAACAGGGTTCAACAAAGAGCGAGATAAGTTCATGGAGGTTAGGTCCATCAATGGCTATTAGCCAGGATGGGCAGGGTTGGTGTCCCTGGCCTCTGTTTGTCAGGGGCTGGGAATGGGCGACAGGGGAGGGATCACGTGAGGATTCCCTGGTCTGTTCCCTCCCTCTGGGGCGCCTGGCATTGGCCACTGTCGGCAGACAGGACACTGGACCTTTGATCTGACCCAGAATGGCCGTTCTTTTTTTTTCATCTTCTTCTTTTTCAACTGAAGTCCAATGATAAAGTTAACAATATTGCTCAGCAATTAAGTATTTCCATATATATGTATAATATGTGGTGCTCTACACAGACAAGTACTATACAGTCATGTTCCATTAGACATGTCCATTTCCCTCCCACATACACCTCCTTTAAAACAACCAGAATATAACAAGCCACAGAAAGACTACAGCATCTCTCTGCTATGTTTGTACAGCACCGAGCTCAATGGAGTTACGGTCCATGACTCGGGCTCCCATGTGCTACTGCAACACAAATAATTCCCGACATTCAAACAGAAATCCGAGATATTAAATGTCTCTCCATCGCGGAGGCCAAGCAGATCTGCACCAGTGTTTGACGGGTCTCACCATGAACAAAACAGGCCTGCGGTCATCCCATGAAAATGCACAGCTTCTTACAACAGTGCATGAGTGGGTCATGGGATCTAGCTCCAAATTCTGGGCCCAGAGGCGGACGCTGAGGGAAGGCAGCATAAAACGAGGAAAGCTTTTTAGCCTCCATTATATTTCCCATTGTTAGAAGGCAACGTGCCTGCAGCGGTGAGGGGAACGATTCCCTCTCAGAAGAGTCAGGACGGCAGCCCTGTGTTGGAGGGAGAGCGGCCCAATCCGGGCCACAGCTGAGAGGATGGCCCTTCTGTCTCACCTTATGGTGACTGCTCATAACATCCCCCTAAAGGCTCTTGGGCTCCAGAAGTGGCCCTGGCAAGCGGAAGGCAGCCGGGATTATTTTTGGCCCGCTGCTGGGGACTGGCTCTAACAATGCCACGTGCGCTCAGGAAGGGTTGTGAGACTAGCGCTGACTTAGCAGAGTCTGAAAGGAGGCCGGGTGCGTGAGTGCACGGGAGTGCGCGCAGGGCGTGGGGGATGAGCCGTAACACGGGAACCTGGCTTCCTCTTGGCTTAGACGCAGCTGCTTCCCGGGATTATTGTTTAGATGTTTCTATGCAGGGCTTCCCCAGCCTGCTGCTCCCATTCCACAGAACTCAGGCCCCTTTCTAAGAACAGGAGACCTTCCTATTCCATTCCCTGCGGGCCTTGCTGATTTTCATTCACCCGATTTCTGGATTTCAAGTCCCATGATGGTGGAAAAGCAATACACAGGTGGGATGGGCTCAAATTCCTCTTACAGGATCAATCCACTAAAGTATGCTGTTCAACATGGGAACTTTTTTTAATTTTTTTACAGCAGAGTATCTGTTGACATAAGACAGGGTTGGACCATAACACAACACTCCTTTGTCTTTTTTAGCCTAGCCTCGAGGTCCAATTAAAGAGCTATAATATATGTACTGGGTAAAAGAGATATTGTCCTAGGCTGTGAACTCACAACGTTCCGACTCATGCTTTTTAAGTGTGGGTGATGGATTACTGAACAACACGGTGTCCTTTGAAAAAGCACACTGTTCCTGCTACTGCTGGAAGATACATTAGTTCATTTTATCTTTCAGTACCACGGCTGCTTCTGAGCCATTTACTTTCCCCCCTGTAACAAGAAGACTTTCTACTAATTATCTCCTCGATATTTTATTTGTGAATTGCTTTAAAAAAAAAACCCCCACACATTTATCTCCCCATTCCTCAGGCTTTTGGAGGTGAAATAAAATGTCTCCGTTTTAAGGGAGAAAAGATCCAATTCAACCTCCTTTAAAGAGAAAATACAAATTCTAGACACAACATGACTTAGATGCACAGGGCTGGGCTGGGTAAATTTATAAATAACGTAAGGCTAGAACGTTGTCTCTCTAAGGGCATGTAAGCTTTGTGCAGAACAGGCAATGTGAAATTCAGGCTAATGTAACCCAGCACCTCATTTCACTCAGCTCCTCCGGCCATTTACACTGAAGATTTGGTTTTATTCTAAAGGAGCAGTGATTTCATTTGCCGCAACTACCAAAAAGTTTCCGTTCTGTGTAATCTTTTGTAACCACACAGAACTGCCCTACCGTGTGGGGTAACCCAAATTAGCTGGATGGCTGAATCAAGGAACCAAGCAACAAACCAGATCCAGAGCTGGTGAAAATTAATGTAATTTAATTGATGTCTGTCAGTGGTTTAGGTTTGTGCATAACCATCTAAGGACCCAGTCCTTAATATTCAGAAGGTACACATTTTGTAAAATAGCGATCTTGGTAAGATGTTTAAGTTATGCAGAGGCATGGCACTTTAGGGGAAATTGTGTTTATTTTACATGATTTTGTGCTTAAAGTGTAAAAAGAAAAATTAAATCAGCTACTTTTGGGCAAACAGCCCTGCTAAATTAATTTTGGGACTATACATTCATTAATTATTGCATTTCAGGTAAATGTCATACTTTTCTTTATCAGCCTGCTTAACAGGGCTTCGACCTTTTCAGCAAGTTTCCTATTGAATTGTTCCCTTGCATAGAAGCATTAGAGCCATGCATCACTTTTCATTAGAAATACCTCTGCAGCACACCTGACCCTCCTGCCATCTGGGAGAAGAGATTAAAATTCCTGAGCTGTGAACTACAAGAGTGGAAGCTCTGCTTATCTGCCTTGCAGGCAAAATGCTGGTGTGCTGCATGACAAGCAGCCCTTCGAACTCAAAGGAGTGTCTTTTGGTGCAGACAGTGGGAAACTCACTGCCCATTGCCCTGTGCACATCATCACTTTGGGGTTCCCTAGACATTCGAAAAAACAAGGGAGAAATAATTTCAGGTCAAATTCAATGTTTGGAAAGTCAATGTTTGCAATGTTTTGGTGTTTGGGGTTGAAGCTGTTTTCACTTTTTTTTGGGGGGGAGAGATTTTGTCGTGGGCATTTCAGGGGGTGAAAACAATTCAGCCAAACCAGCCTGTTTAAAAAGCAAGTTTTATGAAACATTTTGGTGTTGCCATATCTGCATTTGTTTATTTTAAAATAGCTTTTAAAGGGTCACCCACAAATGCCCCCACACACACACACCTCTACCTGCTAATCTCCCTGCCCTCACAATGTGACGTTTCCAACCAGAAGAGTGGGGAACTGTAACAGTGGGTGAGCCATGCTCCATTCACGTTGCTTTGTGCTCATTACTAGCGCTGGTGCTGTCACCAGGAGGGTGACTGAGCACCAGATAAAGTCAGTGGGTGACATCCTCGCCTCGCTGAAGTCAGTGGCAAAACCCAGACTGACTTCATGTAAGGCTCAGTGTGGCTGGAGTGGATAGATAAGCCAGGGAGTATCAAACAGGAAGAGGGAAGGGTTAATATTATCGTGAGACCCCTACTGGACAGCTGAGCTCAGTTCTGGCAGCCACATGTTTAAAAGGAAGTTGCAATAGGGCAGGGGGTTCATTAAAAGAAGGGCCCTGTTATGCTAAGCCCTGTACATGCACAGAACAACTTAGGGGAGATTTACAAAGGCACAAAACTCAAGTAAGCACCCAAGTGCCTTTGACTTTCAATGGGAGTTGGACATCAGGCTCCCTCATTGGGCCACCCCCTTCTGACCAGAGCAGTGGGGTTCTGCGGTGGGGCATCCTGCCCTTGGTTCTTGAGGAGCCCTGATTAGAAAGGAAGCCCGGCAATAAATGTCGAGATGACATGCTCTTTGCAAGATGTATAATTCATTTTTATTGCTCTGTTTCTGAAGCCGCACAATTAACTGATTACTCTTGCTTCATATATTAAAAAAAGAAATGTGGGCGCTTGACAATAATGAGCTTACGCAGGTATTTATTTATCCCTTTCCTAGGAACACCATTCTTTTAAATGTCAGCTTTTACTGAGCCATCCATTCTAATGTTCCAATTAGTTAAAAAAGGAGAACCGCAGTGAGACGTTATCCAAGTCCAGCACCCCTGATAGTAGCCTGGAGGTTTTTTTTAACTTATATTTGCCTGGTGAACTTAACTCTTCACTATCAGATGAAATTCACCAAAGGCGGGCTTGTGGTGAAATCCAACCTAACAAACTCTTGCAAAGAACAATGAGAATTATTTTCGGAGGGGCCAAGAACCAGTGGTTTTGGAGGGTTTTTTTTTCAAAGAATGAGAACCAGGGCAGTTGTGGAAATGTTTGATAGCAGCGGGTTTGATGCTACGTTATTGGGGCTTAAGCATGTGCTTACAAGCTTTGCTGAATAGGGATTGACGTAAGTATAGGCTTACAGTATATGCTTGACCTCTGTGTTGACCCAGGGCTCGGATTTAGCATAGCTTCAGTTTCTTTGTTATTATTCTTGTAAAACTTTTCTTCTTCTTTTTTTTTTTTAACTTGGCAACAATGAAAAACCAAGAAAGACAATAACACTGAGAACTTTTTTTTGTTCTCTCCTCCTGCCATCAATAAAAAACAAGATGTTATTTGAGTTGGTAATACCATCATGGCTTTTGTTATATCTTACATATTCCCACCTGAATGATCTCAGTGTTCATTTCACAAGTTACTTTGTACATTTCTAGAACTGCCTTCTCTATCACAAAATCAAAGTTAATTTACTAGCGCTATGAATCAATTTTATCTCCTCACAGTATCTGTCGATTCATTTTTTTTCACAATACTGACAATAAAATAATTTCCTTGAACAGATTCTTTTTTACAGTTGATAAATTAACAGAGAAATGAAGGCTGAAATGCTGTAACTGTTCCAACAATACATTTTATTGAGCTGTATTGTGAGTTACTACCGAATCTAGACTGCCATTCTCACCGCAGAATGAAACTCATTGACGAGAACAGTATTAAATCAATTTACTTACTAAAGGCAGATGCCAATTCACTTCTTAACTTCGGGATTATTAGCACTGAAATGAAGCTGTTCTTTAAAAATACTTTTTTGTTCAAATGTTTGAACTAGCAGAGGAAACTGGAATGTAAAACGATTTGGTCTTTGCAGGTGGATTTCCCTAGCTAAGGGTGCTAAGGAAGTCCTGCACTGTATGTTTATGCAAACAAAAAACGACACCAAAAGAACATGATTAGGGCCTTGCACACTTCATTGCTTCTCGAGGCCATTCTGCATACCCAAGCAGGCCCCTCACTCCCCTACAACCACTCACACTCCAGGGGGAAGGAGACCAGAGTCCAGGGGCTGGCCCTGAGGGAGGCAGGGACACCAGCCTGATTTCCACAAAAATCTGCCCATGCTGCTTTAATTCAGCATTATTACACAGGCTGTAATTAGAGGAGAATTTACTATTTTTTCCACAGGACTCCTGAAAAAAAAGCAACAACCAGAAATTCCTCCAGCTCTACTGCTGAACTATGTACCTGTATATATAACCCTGCAGGATGGAAAGGGTTACTCAGCAGTGGGTTTTGCCCACCAAAGCTCATGATACCAGCTACATGTTTTGTTAGTCTTTAAGACTAGCCAATTAGCCCGTCATAAGACGGGATTTTCAGGTCTCTCCTCCATGTCGGTCTTCTCTCCTGAGCCTCCGGTCTCTTGCTCCATCTCTCTCTCTCCTCCTCCTACTGCCTCCCCCCACTCTCTCTCTCAGCTCTCCTCTGCCTCCTGCCTCTCTCTTTCTCTTCTCCTCCCCCTCCTACCTCTCACTCGGGGGACCACGGAGCCCAAACAGCCGTTTGGGCTCAGCACTCCCTGTGCTGCATGGAGAGCGTGGAGCCCAAACGGTCGCTTGCGCCACTTGCTCCCACACGGCAGCCTGGCTGAGTGGCACAGAAGTCAGCCGAGCGCCACGGCGGGAGGCGAAGGGGGGCAGGGCGGTGACGTTCACGGCCAGGCCCCGCCCCCTGGCCATGTACGTCACCGCCCCGCCCCTCTTCCCCTCCTGCCATGACGCTTGGCTGACTTCTGCACTGCTCAGCCGGGCCGCCGCGGAGGAGCAAGCAGCACAAGCGGCCATTTGGGCCCCGCACTCCCCATGCAGCACAGGCCACCCAGAGGGAACAGCCAGCATTTCAGCAACAGCGCCCCCCCAGAGGGGAACAGCCAGCATTCAGGCAACAGCGCCCCCCAGAGGGAACAGCCAGCATTTCGGCATTACAGACTCTCAGACACTGGGCTACTATATATATGATGCTGCTAGACTAATGGTTGTTTTTTAAGTTTCACCTTGTACAGTATCTGTGGTCCTTCAAGATGTGTCCCCTGACGGGTGCTGCACTGTAGGTGGAGCCACATCCCTATGTCTAAGGCAGCGGTTCTCAAACTTTTTGGGCTCCGGAGCCCTTTACATGCGTAAAAATTTATGCGGAGCCCCAGCGGTCCACTGATTGTATGTGTTGTACCTATCGATGTTTCCAGTTTGTCAACCTCGCGGAGCCCCTGGAGATGTCTCACAGAGCCCTGGGGCTCTGCGGAGCACAGTTTGAGAAACACTGATCTAAGGCAACGTCTCCACTTACTGCGCCAGAGATCAATCTTCTGGCATTTGATTTAGCGGGTCTAGCTAAGGCCCACTAAATCGAATACTGAGGGTGCTCCCGATCGGCGCCAGTGCTCCTGGCAGTTGCAAGGAGTAAAGAAAGCCGATGAGAGCATTTACTCCTGTCAGCCTCCCTCTGTGAAGACGGCGTCAAGCTTGGCTTAAGGTATGACGACTCCAGCTACTTATTTTACATGGCTGGAGTTGCAGACCTTAACCTGACCTTCCAGGGCTAATGTAGACTTGACCATAGATCAGAGATTGTAGGTAGTAGGTGTCCATTTGGCCTGCACATGTGCGCTCCTTGTCTCATGTTTTCCCAGGAGGCTATTTATTGCTGTAAGGATGAACCGCCCTCACAGCACACTGCTCAGACTTCTGAAGTAGAGGGAAGGAGGGCGAGTGGTGGGGCACCCATCGGGAGGAGGGACACATCTCAAAGTCCTATTCTTAGTCTTCTTCTAGCTCCACTGTGGGTGACTACAGCAGTTGCCTTATGGGGGAGATTTCATAGTCAAGTCTCATATTGATGAAAATATAATGGAACCAAATATGGCATCAGAGGCTGACTCATGAATGACTTCCGGATGTTCAGCACAAGTATAAGTTGCAGCTCCGCATATTTCCGTGACAGGGAAGATTTTCAGGAAGGCTACAGAAGTGGAAAGAGATCTCATGGAATGAGTTTGAACTCCAGAGGGAGGTTGGAGATGGCGAGTCTGACAGCAATTGGCAATGCAGTGAGCTATTCAGTTAGAAAGTCTTTGTTTAGAGATTGAGAGTCCTTTCAAGCTCTCTGCAATTGAAAGGAACCGTCTAGGAGATTTTCTGATAGGCTTATTTCTATCCTAATAAGCGGTTGTTGAGCTCCTGACATCAAATGTATGTAATATTGCCTCCCTCTTGTGCTGGGGTGGCTTGAGGAAGAAGGTTGAGGGGGGTGAATAAGTTGACTTGTGGAAGGTGGAAGATATTTTCAGGAGGAATTTGGGGTGTGATTGCAATGTATCCTTGTCTTTGAAAAGGGGTGCGCTATGGGAGCTCTTATCCTCCCAGCCACGGTTAGGGTTGCTAAGAACACTGTTTTCATAATTAGATGTATAAGCAAGCATGTGGCTGTGGGATTGAAAGGAACCCTTTTAAGGCCCTTGGGGATACGGGTGCAGACCTCTGTTGGCATAGGACATTTGATTTATGGCAAGACATTACCAATACCCTTGAGAAATCTTTTTTGTATAAGATGAGTGCGTAACATCTAACATACTGCAGAAGGCTGCGAGATGCACCTTTATTGAACTTAGAAATTCTTCTGCCTTTTGTAGATCTAGGATATAGTCTAGGACTAATGGGAAAGGAGCGGATACGGAGGTAACGTTTTTTGTCACATGGAAGTCAAAACCTTTTCCACTTTTCGACATACCCATGACAAATCATTTTCCTGCTACGTAGTCGCATTTCTTTCACATCCTCTGAACAAAACAGCTCTCTGCTTTGCAACCATCGAGTTCATGGCTCATCAGCAGCCATCAAGGAAAGAATCCACCTCTCAGAAACTGTATACTTTGGAGACATCTCTGAGAGAACACATAGACAGTGGAGACTTCTTGTCCAATGGGGACTGCCCGATCCTCACCTCAAAAGAACTTTTCAGGAAGCTGGAAGAAATGATAGAAGAGGGGAAGTGACATCATCACTTGTCCTTGCTCTCCCCAAAACTCAACACCTGGAAACATGTCAGGAGGACAAAGATTTTGAAGTAGGGGAGGGTATGTCTGGGCTGGAAGGCAGTTGAGAAGGAACTGAGTGTAGCTTGCCTGTGCAGCGCTTGATAGCCATGACATAGAGAGTGCATCTGAAGGCCAAACAGACACTGCCACCTAAAATCTGCTGCCTGAGACACAGGGATGCAACGTTACCTACAGCTGAGTACCCAAAGGGAAGCTACTCAAGGAAGAACCTACAGATTCACCTCACAAACCTCATCACTTCAGCTCACGGAGTAACTGGTAGCAGTAGTAGGTTGTCATCCACTCTGGGGACCAGCAGTAGAGGGGAATGAAACACACCCTTTGTCACAGGGCTTCCAAGATCTGTGCTGACAACAGGGGGAAGAATCTTGCCTCTGGAGGGGAGTGGCCTCAGTGGGGACAACTCTTCACCCTCTTCACATTTTTTATCAAAAAGAGCCATTTCCTTTCAAAATGTCAATCCACAATGAAATGTTTCATTTAGATTGTTCCACTGAGAGATCAGAAGTTCTTGTCAAATCCAACATTTCCCCAGGAAAATGTTGATTTTTGACAAAACTCCATATTTCGTTGGGAAAACGTGGGTTAAAAAACTGCAGCCACCTCTCGTCATTGCCCTGGACAGTGTTTCTCAGAGTGGTCCACGAAACCACTGTGAGAAACCTGCTAACCGGCCACTCCAGTGGGTTTATTTACTAGCTCTGTGGCCATCGAGCCTTGCGGCTCCCATTGGCTCTGGTTTGCTGTTTGCAGCCAAGGGGAGCCGTGGGACGCGGCGTGGGCCGGGCCACCACTTCGGTGGCTCCCCTTGGCTGCAAATGGCGAACTGGAGCTGTTGGGAGCTGCAGGGCTCGGTGGCTACAGAGCTGGTAATAAAAACACCAGAGTGGCCGATTAGCAGGATTCTCACCGTGGTTTCGTGGGCCACATTGAGAAACACTGTCCTGGGGTTATGCTTTGGGATAACTGCAATTACCACTGAACCGTTACAGCTATGAGAGAACGTCATGACTGAATGACCCATTACTCAGGCAGGGTCAGGACGGTAGCTGCTAATAGGCACAGCGCAGGTTCTGGGCATGGAATCCCGGGTTCCTCATGCATGTGCTGCAGTCTCCAGCTGACTTGGGGCCTTTCAGGGCCAAAGGGAATGCCGAAGAGCAGCAGGCCCAGAGACAGCTGCAATGTTAGCACAGGAAGCAGCAACCGCACAACAACAGGACTGAGACGTTGCCAGCAGCACCGAAGTACAGGCATAGCCCTCCAAGGTGCTTTTTGGTTTACATCACACAGAGCAGAGTGGCTCTTTCAAGCTCCATTCAATTAGCATCGCTGACTGTGGAGGAAACAGCTGCTTAATGAAAGGGGAAGAGACCATTTTAATGTATTTGGAATATACTGTGGCCAGCTCGGCCTGAGCGCAATCTAGGATTAATTATAAATGACACAACTGAGACAGACGAGCCCTACAATTATTTAAAAAATGGGAGCCAGTACAGTTTAACATAGAAATGGGCACTCAGAAGGCAGGGTTCCATAGCCCCACAGCTGCTCTCCCATGAAAGGGGGGTCTCCAGTGTTAGGGTAATGGGTTATGTTGGAGGAGCAGGACCGAATGTCGCTCAAAGGAACGGGAGGGATGATTTCACCATCTGCTACCCTGCTACCCTGCTACCCTGAAAGTGTCACTGTTGAGTAGGGATGGAGTGCAGCCCCAGGGTGGTGGACTGGAGCTCATAACCTCAGTCATAGTCCTACCACTGCATTGTGTTTGTTCGAGGGGAAATACCAGTGACAGATGTGTCCACTAGAAGTTTAAGCGTCTCTCGTCTTTCTTTTTACCCCGTCTTTTTCCCCCTTTCCTCCCCCCCGACAGCACAGTATGCCTGTCTGGACCCTTCCTTCTGAACACCATCTTGTTACAGTCTCCCACAATATTCTTGCCAGCAAGTGAAAGGGGTATGGATTGGATGAATGGATGAATGGACAATAGGTGGATAAAAAGCTGGCTAGATCCCTGGGCTAAACAGATAGTGATCAATGGCTTGATGTATAGTTGGCAGCTAGTATCAGGCAGAGTGCCCCAAGGATGATGAGGGGGCTGGAGCACATGACTTATGAGGAGAGGCCGAGGGATTTGGGTTTGTTTAGTCTGCAGAAGAGAAGAGTGAGGGGGGATTTGAGAGCAGCCTTCAACTACCTAAGGGGGGTTCCAAAGAGGCTGGCGAGAGGCTGTTCTCAGGGGTGGCAGATGGCAGAATGAGGAGCAATGGGCTCAAGTTGCAGTGGGGGAGGACTAGGTGGGGAAGCACTGGGATGGGTTCCCTAGGGAGGGGTGGAATCTCCATCCCTAGAGGTGTTTAAGTCCCAAGCTTGACACAGCCCTGGCTGGGATGATTGAGTTGGGGCTGGTCCTGCTGTGGGCAGGAGTTGATCTACATAATCCCTGAGGTCTCTTCCCACCCTGATCTTCTATGACTTTATGATGATGACACAGACACTGAGATTAGCTCTGGGAAGACTCAATTTAAAAGTCTTGCCACAGCTCTGAGGTGCCCTCCTCCCTTGGCCGGCAGAAAGTTATCTTGTCCCATACTTAGATTTTCATCTAAATGAGGTGTTAACTGCAGGGACAACTGGCTTGATAATGCCACAGCCAGTTAAAGCCTTTGTTCAAACCCAGGGAAACAGTGTCGCATTTGCATATGAAGGTCAATTCCACATTCTTGCTCCTGTAATTGGCTTGTGAAATCCCTTTGAAGAAGAAATGGCTACTTTTAAATCCATTAATGAGTGCCTGGGCAGAGTAAAATGTTCCCCTATGGGTCTCTGTATATTACCATTCCTGATGTCTGACTTGTGTCCATTTATTCTTTGTCGAAGAGACTGAATACAATTAAAACAATTGTAATTAAAATTTACAATGGTAAAATTACACTGCATTCAGACGAAACGTCTTTGGCAATGGACTGTCTCAGTGAACTGTATTATATGACAGTATCAAAGGGAATAAGCTATTGCTATTTTTAACGAAGTCATGTTGTTCGGAAAACACAGATTCCACATACATTTAATGCTAGCAGTTAAAAAAGTGATTGCAGTTTATGTATTAGCCATTCTTCTCAATGTAACTGCAAGCAAATGGATATTTTTTACTACATTAAATACCTTCCTCTTCAATGTTATACTTGCTGGCTTGTTCGTAAGTTAATTGTGATTTCTGGAAATTTACTTGTGATAAAAGCAGTCTCAGAGCACAGACTGGTGGCAAGAGGAAAGTTATAAAAGGAAAGGAAATATATCCAACTGTAAAACATCCTGGGCTTACTACTAAAAAGTCAACATTTGCCAACAATTGACATGCTGGCATCTCAGCTATTACATTTTATACTCAAAGCAAGCAATAAATGCAGTGCAGGAAACCCTCGCCATTCATGGTGGATGCATTCCTGGCACCACTGCGAATGGTGAAATTTGCGAATACTGGGAGCCCTGGCTCCCAGCCCCATGGAGAGCTCCCCAGGGCTCCCAAACTCACTGCGGGGCCAGGAACCATGGGGAACTCACCGCTGCTCCAGGAAGCTTCGGGGCAGTTGCGTAGCGAGGGGAGGCTGGAAGGGACAGTTGCCAATTTAGTTCCCCTACGCTCCCCCTGTCATCCCTCGGCTCACCTGTTCCTCCTCCGACTGCAGCTGCCGGCTGGAGCCTCCTCCCCGCCTCTCTGCCCCCAGCCCGACTCTCCTCCATCTCCGTCGGTGGGTTAGTGTGCATGGGGGCCCAGCCCCAAACTGGAGGGGGAGGAGGAAGATGCGGTACAAGCTCCCCTCCCCCCAGGGTCGGGTTCAGCCTTGCACCAGGTTTGATGCTCTGCCGTGGCGGTGGTGGGAGAAACACAAATTTTGCCTTTGCCTCCTCACTATGCCTCTGCTTTGGGGAACACACCACAGGGGCCACGAGCTGCGGTGAGTTCCCTGAGGCTCCTGGCCCCTGCCACCTTCCCTCTAGGCCAGGACAGGAGACCCTCGCGAATATGCAGAGCCATGAATAGCGGTTCCCTGAATCGTGAGGGTCTCCTGTATTTCAGAAACCACTGCATCTTAACTGAGGGCAAAAGGGTAACAACTGCATCTACCCTCCCATGATAAGCTCTGCAGAGTCTGAGCAGACTAATACTTCCCAATAGTCTGAGACTGACAGTAGCAGAACGATGCCCACCCATCCCATTGACGCACACTTGGGTGCAACTGCTACCTGATTGTTCTTGTTCTGTGGTAAGGCACATCTGAGGGGCATTGTCTCTTCCACATCTCCCCAAGCCCAACACAGGAGAGGAGATAATGCAGAACCAGTTAGCTCCATCATGGGGCAAACTGATCTCAGGCTTTGGGGAGCAGAAAGCTGCATCGGAGTCATCGTTCCCCACCCATTTCTGGGTCCTGCAAGAGCACCGTGAGCTCCAACTGACAGCCGGGGAACTGCGGGGCGCTGAGCACTTTTGCTCAGACAGCGAAGCGAAGCCCTCAGCAAATCAGGCACAGAAGTAGAGACCAGGCTGAGGTAATGAGCGTTGTCTTTTTCACGCCGAAAGGGCCGGGCATTAAAGGAGGCCGAGGGCAGCTCAGACGAGGGGTCCGCGTCTATTCGTGTTTCTGTCTCTTTGCTGCAAGTGGCCTTCCCCACCCCCTGGATAAGCACCACATCAGTGTCCAGCTGGCCAGGCCTCAGGCCCACAAAGAGAACCACACGCAGGGCTATAAGCAGCCACAGGGACTTTGGGAGCCACGTGTTTGAGTATCACCAGCCCACAGAGCTGGTGGGATTGCATCCCAAGGAGACACATGTGCCAGATTGCCAGCTACACTGGGAAAGCAAAGATTTAAACCTCACAGGCGTGGCCAGCGTGCTCATTAGAGGCACTGAGCCCCTTTCTATAGGCTCGGCGCCGCCTGGAACACGCAGTAGTGATCGCATAGAACATCTCTAAGGCCAGGGCTACACTGCTGGAGACAGCTGGCCTAAGACAACCAACTCCAGCTACAAGAACAGCAAAGCTGGAGTCGATGCACCTTCCATCAAATTCCTGCAGCATCCCCACTGTGGGAGGTCACCAGGAGAAACTCTCCCGTCAACTTCCTTTACTCCACGCAATCCTGTTAAGTTCTGGGGTTGATGGGGGCGACACCAGTGGTTGATGTAGCGGGTCCTTACTAGCCCCACTAAATCAAATCCTGGAAGATCGATCTCCAGAGTGTCGATCTCTGGGTAAGTGTACACCTGGTCATATAGAGCTACTGGGAGGTCACAGTTCCCCCTTTTACTTATAATGAATTGCGTCCTCAGATGCCAGATGCTGAAAGGAGTGTCACTGGAGGCCAACCCCAACACAACCCCGCCCAATAAGTCTCTCCTTTCTTTTGTACCACCTCAACAGCAGGCAGTAGATGGGTTTTGTTCACTATACGCCTGTCTACATGACCGGTGAAGTCCACAGACAAAGAGCAGAGGGAAGTTACCTTATTTCTGGACATAGTTTCTTTTCCTAATAAAGGGTTTATCTTGAAACCAGTTTTGATCATCTGATAACACAGGTTTCAGAGAGGTACCATGTTAGTCTGATTCCGCAAAAACAAGGAGTCTGGTGGCAATTTAAGATTATGCCCTAATAAAATTGTTAGTCTTGGCCCACTTCCAACAGTGATAAAAAGATGATTGTACCCAAAGAGGAAATGTAGAGAGCCATTCTCAATTTCTAGTTAGACCCATTCTGCAATTTGGGCACCATCAGAATGGGTCTGAATAGAGACTGGGAATGACTCACTTGTGCACGTCTACTTATGAATGCTTATGCCCTAATAAAACTGTTAGTCTTTAAGATGCCACCAGATACCACAGGGGTACATGGTAGATCTTCAGGGACAAAAAACCCTTGTGGAGTTTTGTGATGTCTTGGGATCCCATACGAGGTGCATGGACCTTAACAGAACTCCAAAGTTGTGGGCTGGATTTCACATTTAATGACTTGAAAATGAAAGTGTAACTTGAGGTTTGCTGAATGTGACAAGAATGAATGTTGAAATCCATGAGAATAAACCCCCCAGCAATTTTCATAGAATTCCCAAGTTTCCTAGGTGATTCAAAAGTTATTCCAGCAAAGGTGGGTAAGAGCAAATATTTGTATTAGTACACGTGGAATACAGACTCATAGGTTCCAAGGTCGGAAAGGACCATTGTGATCCTCTAGTCTGACCTCCCATGTAACAAGTCACAGAACTTTCCCAAAATAATTTCTTGGGACAAGCACCCAATCAGAATTCAGCAAGTGCTTTCGTCCAGTATTGAATCAGAAGATACTTAATGAGAAAAAGGCTATGTAGAACCGAAAAGGAATTCCACTGTGCTACCATCACATTGGGTGATCTCAACCGCCACAGCCATTATATTTGTATAAGTGAATAAAGCACACAGTGCATTAATAATACATTGCGTGAGCACATCTGTTGTGTCTCATCAACTCCATGGACTTCAGAACAGGAGTATCTCTAACGACAGTTACAAATCTGTCTGCTAGAAGACGAGTAGCTTGACCTTGATACATATCCTAATGTCATTTCCATCTACTCTTCACTTCCTATCACTTAGATGTTCCTATTTAGCCTCTAGTATATCTCTTCTCCCGTGAGTCATAAATCCTTCTCTTTGAGTCAGAAGTCGGAGCTATCTCAGTGTCCCATCTTATAGGGGATGGCTATTACACTGGCAATAAACCGTAAACTGTAGTAAATTTCCTGCCTGCTATATTTTTTTCCTGGTAAAATAGATCTATTTTTCCTATATCCATCCAGCTAGCCATTGTTAAAAAAGGACAGCATATAAATATTTGATTTACTGTCGATCTAGCCACAGCACCGAAGTGGAAATTGTTGCCCAAAGTACTATTTGTCATTGAGGCCGATGCACTTTTATCAAGTAATTCCGAATCCTGTCCTGTAGCACATGGAACCCAGCTAGGCATAAAAACAAGGTAATACAAAGTTTGGGGTATATGCTCATCTCTGATATCCACCCACGATTTGCAATAATTGGGAAGTGGCCTGAGTTCCCTCCATTATAGCTATGGAGTTACAATTAACAAAGACTCAGTCTTGCAGGCCTTTGGCAAAACTGCCATCATCTAAGCAAGAGCTACTAGATTAGGCAATGAGTGTTTATAATGAAGAGGGACAAAAAACCAGCATACATAGAGTGTAGGATGTACTTGAGACAGAATGCACCCCTATTTTCACACCCTGCGCACTAATTGTAATAATCTTTGTAACAAACATGCCATGTGAGGTATCATTTGAAAACTAGTCACTCATTCATCAATGATATCATGGTAAAATATATGTAGCAACACTGTTTGTAAAGATACAAAATCCACCCTGTAGAATGTTAAAGGCGCATGTTCAAACGTACATAGCTCTGATTAAGTAGAACTGCTCAAGCAAGCCTGTCTTAATCAAAGGGAGGTACATTTACTTCAATTTCCATATAAACTGTAATCAGAGTCTCCAGACAGGAACGGGGTTGAGAAAGAAGGGAAAGAACTTACACACCATTTACCACCTCTTTCCCACCAAGCCCCAGGTCTCCTTCCTCTCAACTGGAAAGAACTTTAACTAGGGGTCACACTCAGCAAAACCCTTTTCAAAGGGTGACAACTATAAAAGTGAAGGACAAAACCACACCAGGTTTTCTCTCCCTCTTCTTGTCTCTATTTACAGCTAAAATGACAAAAGAAACAACAGTTGGACTTTGGAGGTAGACCCTGGCCTGAGAGTTTGGTCAGCATTCTACTGAAAACATGGTAAGCAAGTTCACTTCAAACCAAAGCTAGTTTGTTACGTTTGCAATGCATTTTATCTTTATTTTTCCTTAGCCGGTTCTGACTTAGACTTTAACGGAGTACAAGTACAAGTCACTATCTCTTTATAGTTAAATCAACTTGTTTGGCTTCTTTAACCAGAGCTAATCCAGTGGAGTGAATGGATTGAATAACTCCATTGAAGGTGGCACGTTGTTGGTGTCCCTGGCCTATGTTTGCCAGAAGCTGGGAATGGAAAACAAGGAGGGGATCACTTGATGATTCCCTGTTCTGACACTGGCCACAGTCAGAAAACAAGAGACTGAACTGGATGGACCTTTGATCTGACCCAGTCTGGCCATTCTCATGTTCTAACCGACCAGGAGAGAGCTGGGCAGAGCAGAACACACATGGGGGTGGGGGGAAGCATTCATGACTGGGAGTGTGTTGGGGTCTCCCTGTGAGTAGTAACCATGGTTGGTGGAAGCCAGAATGGGGCTGGTATTTGCTGACCAGCTGCTGGGATTAGAGATGCTGAACCAAAACTGCAGCCGCACACTGACACTCAGGCTACATCTACGCTGGCAGCTTCTTGCGCAAGAACTGTTTTGCGGAAGAGTTCTTGCGCAAAAAGTCTTCCACAAGAGCGTGTCTCCACTGCCATGTGCTTTTGCACAAGAGCATCCATGGCAGTGCGGATGCTCTCTTGCGCAAGAAAGCTCTGATGGCCATTTTAACCATAGGGGCTTCTTGCGCAAGAAATTCATGTTGCCTGTCTACACTGCCCTCTTGTGGAAGAGCTCTTGCGCAGTAGGGCTTATTCCTCGTGGGGAGAGGAATAACTCTGCCGGAAGAAGCCCTGTTTTCCAACGTTATACTGTAAATTTACTTGCGCAAGAACGCGCGTGCAGTGTAGACAGCAGGCAAGTTTTTGCACAAGAACAACTGTTCTTGCACAAGAACCTGCCAGTGTAGAGATAGCCTCAGGGTGTAACCTGCCTGCTGTCAGGCTGTGAGAGGCCCAAGCAGGAGCTACAGCAGCAAGGCATTGTGGGGCACTGCAGAACAAGAGTGACACAGCCCCTCACTGGTCTCAATTGTGTCCTGCAGTCTCCTAGTACTACAGCACGTTCTAATCCTCCCCTAACCTCTGGCGGTCTCCTCAGTTCTTGGGAGCACAGGACACGGAAACGAAAATCCTTCCATGCCTGGAAGGCCACAGGAAACGAAACATGCACCTCACTGTAGAGGTGCTAACCATGGCAGTGCTCCTTGCTTTTATGCTACAGGATGTGTTCTCTCAATCTGCAAACAACACCCGTAAGAACACCCTCCTGCCTACCAGACTGGCCTGCAGGACGACTGTGGGGATGACTCATGTCCTTCCCTATGCTGAAAGCACTTCCACTTAAGTCACGGTGTCGGTGTTTGTTTTTTATTTGCCATGTCACAATCAGCACAGTCGTCTCCATCCCTGCGTGGGGGCTGGGACTATGGGTGCTGGGGGTGTTCCCGCGCCCCCGGCGTGGCATGGTGTACAGTTAGGTTTGACGACTCTCAGCACCCCCACTAGATGCATCGCTCCGCGCCCCTGCATACCTGTGCCTTCTGAATGCAAAATGACTCATTTCCAAGCTCATTATTGGTTGCCATGGTTTTCCAAGCCCATTAATGGATATCGCAAAGAGAAATCGGAATGCTAATAGAAAAATAAACAGCTACCGTGGGGTGAAGTGGGACTGATGAGTGATCTCAGGCTGTCAGGTATGTGTCTTAGGGCCTGATCCAAAAACCCACTGAAGCCAAAGGAAAACTTTCCATTGACTTAAATGGTCTTTGAAACAAGCCCTTCATGTCGCCTTTAAATAATGGCCTGGGTTAGAGGTGGCTGTACTAACAAGAACAATTATGCACTCATGCTTTCTATAGCATCCTCAAAGCATGGCACAGACATTAATTCTTACCGTCCAGTGGGGGAATTATTGTACCCATCTTAACGATGAGGAATACATTGACACACACAGAGATTCGCTGAAGCATCCAAGCTCACGCCATGAATAAATAGCAGAGCTAAGAATGGAACAAGTCAGTCCCGGACTAGGGCTGGTTTAACATTTTCGGTTGACTTTTTTTTTTCAGCTGAAAATTGGGTTTACAACAAAACCAAAATGTTTGTGAAAAGTTTCTGCTTTCCTTGGGACTGTTGTCAACATTTGACTGAAAGGGTTTTGGTTTCCAGGTGACAACATTTTGGATTTTGGCAGCTTCCAATTTAACAATGAAAAGTCAAATTTTTCATTTAAACATTTTCATTAAACTGAAAAAAAAAGTCAATATTTTCTATGGGGAAAGGGAAAAAAACCATCTCCAGCCAGCTGTCATCCTGACTTCTAAGCTCTGGTTGTAATTACTAAAACACTGCTTTTTTTCCCAAGCTCCTGCTTTGGTGGGGTTTAAGTAGGACTATTTAGGCAATTTTTCAGCTGAAGATATAATGGGCATGTAGAAAAATATGCATGCACAGCTGTTGCACCCCCAAACCTAGCATTTGCGTGGCATGCCTAATTTAGCATGACAATTTCTTTTTGGATTGACGCATTCACCTCTAAACCCACCTCAGCGTAACAGATGTGCGCATGTTTGCAGGCAATACTTGGTGCACATGCCGCGGATATGTTGTCTCTCTGTTCTTTTCACTTTCTTTGGGCAGTCTGTTAGCTTCACAGACTGGCTGCCTGCACATCAGGCAATAAAGTGTAGGCACTCGCTTTTCAACAGTCAGGACATGCTGAAACAGAGACAAGGGATTTTTGTTTTGACTCAGCCTCCTCTCATGTAACCTTTATGCCTATGGCTTTGCATGTTAGACCTTACCGACCTACAGGTTGGGCCTCCCTGGTCCGGCACCCTCAGCACCTGACTGGTCCCAGATGAAGGACTTTGCCGGACCAGGGAAGGTTATTTCAGGGCCCCCCTGCCACCGCCCCCCGAGCCATGGCCTGACTGCCAGCCTCCTGGCCAGCTTCCCCGCCTCTCAGTGCGCAGGGCTCCCAGCCTCACCATGGCAACCCTGCCGCCGGACTGCCCTGCTGCTGGGCTCCTGGCCCCTCAGGGCAGCCCCGCCGCCTCCCAGTCCCGCCAGGCAGTTGCGCTGCTTGATGGCAGCTCCGCTTCCTGGCTCCTGGTCTCACTGCCAGGCTGCCCCGCTGTCGGGCTCCCAGTTTCACCATCACAGGGCAGCCCCACTCGGGCTCCAGACACCAGACCTCCACTGGGACTCTCTGGTCCAGGAACAGCCGTGGTCCAGCAGGGCCACAGTTGTTACAAGACCAGAGTCCCATTATGGAGAGGTTCAACCTGTAGCTGGATCCTGGTTGATCTCCTGGTTTCATCTCTCTTCTGTATCTCCCGCCCTGCTGTGAGACTCGTGACGTGTAACGTGATGTTCCTACCACCTCCTAGCTTGGCCTTTTCTTCAGGGAACTGGCGGTGGGGGGCTTAAATCACGATCACTCCTAAGTGAGAGTTTTCGTCCCAAGTGGAAGTCCCAAGATTACCAAAGGCTGGGAGACAATTAGAGACTGACAATGAAAATCTTACGTAGAGCCCTGTTATTAAATAAATAAAAATAAACAACCACGGTTGACTCTTTAATTATGATGGATTCAAATACAAAGGCGAGGGCTGCTGAGGAGAAACAGAGGAATGTGGGAATGATCAGCCTTCACCTTGAATGTCCTGAGCTGGTCTCAAACAAGGATAATTAGGAAACAAGCTTCTCCTTCTACCAGGGGACTATTATAAAAGGATTAAGGGTAGTCTTACACAGATAGCAGCTCCAGCACATTCAAATGCAATTAAATTAAATCTGTCTCTTACACACAAGTCCTTTTAACCCTCAATTGTGGTGTCTCTAACGACAGGAGCAGAAGTGGCAGCTATCTGTGCTCTGCCTAGCCAATCATTTCACCTAGGGGATAGTAGAGAAAATGCCCCAGGTTCTAAAATGCACTCGCATCCTGTTTAAATCCAGCTTATCCGAAAGAAGGCCAAGAGGTGACTTGATTACCCTGTGTAAGCACCTTCACAGGGAAGGGCAGCAGCCACCAACTGGCCTTCATTTCTTGGGGAAAGGCAGAACAAAGCCTGATGCCTGGAAGCTGAAGCCAACAAATGTGAATTAGAAATGAGGCGCACGTTTTATCAGTGCGGGCCATTAACCCTGGGAGCAAGCCCCTCAGGGAAGCGATGGACTCACCATCCCTTGAGATCTTCAGACAAAGCCTGGAAGAAATGCTTTAGCTGAACACAACTCATTGGGCCCGATTGGGGGGCACCTGGGTGAGGCTCTGTGGGCCGCTTTATGCAGCATTTCAGACTAGAGGGGGCAAACGGTCTCTTCTAGTCTCAGACCCTCTCACTCTATGAATAGCCAGGGCCCTGATTTCGGGGCGAGGCGGGAGGAGGGAGGGAGGGTTCCATCCTGGCATTTTGTTAGCACCGCCTAAGATAGCATGACACCAACGTTAGCTAATGTATTACTTTGGGGGGGATACACAGCACCTAAAGAGGGGAGCCCAACTTTGCCGGGGCTATTGTAATGCAAATAAAAAATAAACAGAATGCTTCAGCTTGGAGGTGTTGTTGGCAGCAGAAAGGGCCAAGTTCAGTTTTCTAGGGCGCCTGCTGACATTTTAGATAAGATCGGCTCAAGCCCTGTACCAAGAGAAGTGGGAAGCTATCTTCCTCCTTGGGTGCCTTTGGTAGCCTTTAACTCACATGCGGCGTCTCTCTTCACTAGAATAGATTTTGTGCCTCATCAGTGACATGGGGCGGGAGAAACTTGTAGTCTCTGCATGAAATGCAGCATGGCTAAACCGGGAGATCTGGCTCCAGTTTCACAATGCAGTCAGGTAGGAGACTCAACCATTAATGCAAAAAGATCTTAATGATTGTGGTGTTTCCCTGCTCGTTAGCCGCCCCTCTTTGTAAAATGGTCAGAGCGACAAGGCAATTGATATCCGAAGGGCAATCTGTGTCCTGCACCATAGAGGGACAAGAATGGAGTTGGAAATGTGGTTCCATGCCCTGCACAATGCTTATTGATTATGCTCTCCCTTGTCTGGTACGTGGCTTGTTTAGGAGTTGGAGGGGATGTTGTCTCCTTAGTGAACCAGACGTATGGAGCAAGAATTAAATCAGCAGCATGAGGGGGAAAGAAGGTTAAAATCCATCTAAGTGGGAACATTCTGGATGTACTGATGCTCTGAATGGTCATGACTCTTTGAAACATATGGGCATTCAAAGAAATGTTTATCCTAGTTTCAGAGTGCTGCGGGAAACAGCTTATCTGCGTCTTGATCCCATCTTGATAATGTGTTTCAACTCTTACTGCTAAAACCCTAAAACTCCAACTTAGTCTCTGGGGGTATGTCTACACTAGCCACCCTAGTTCGAACTAGGGTGGCTAGTGTAGACATACCCTAAAGTGCCGCCCATTGCTACAACCCTTGTTCTCTTTATCCCAGATACACGGTGCTGCACTCCGAGAAATGTAGACACGGGTTATAAAATGCCCACAGAGAGCACAGCCATCCCAGATGAAACAATGTGAACACAAACAGAGGTAAAACTTAATGAAAAAGCAAAGAAGAAAAGGAGGTAGATACAGTCAGTAAGTTGCTCTGCTTCTTTCTAGCTGTCACTGGTGCTACTAACAGGGCTGTAAATAGCATTTAAAGAAAGCAACTATGCAACTTTTTAAAACTATCTGTTGGGTTAGCCAGTGGGGAGCGCACACATAGGCAGGGAACTACAGGTGGGAGGGGTGTTGGTTCTCTATCTTTTACTCAGGGCTTCCCGGCCTCCCTGTACTGCCACCCTGCCCCTGGGGCTCAGACACCTTCCCGTGCCCGGGGCTCTGCTCCCACCCTGAGCCCGGGATTCCAGCTACCACCTGATGCACCAGGGCCCCGGCTGTGACCCAACACCCAGGGGACTGGCTGCTGGCTCTCCAGGAGTGGGGGTGGCAGCCAGGAACCGGGGTGCAGGGTGGCATCAAAGTTGAATCATTAACTGAGATAGGTTACTAATAAGTATCCACTTACTGGTTAACCAGCTAACTGATGAACATTGTACATCCCTAGTGACTATTATTGTTGCTATGATCATTTATTTGTACTCTGGTCATGCCTAGGAACAGGACCCCTTTGGGTAGGTCCTGGAAATACATACAACAAAAAATGGTCTCTGCCCCAAAGAGCTTACCATTCAAGCACTGATACTGGATATTAGAGCATTTGCTGCTGTCGTTCTCCCAAGGCAAGAAATAAAGGTACCATGCCCATGCACATAGGTGACATTGAAGGGTTAACACCAGTCTCCGAATTGCACACCGTCACAGCAGCAATGTAACATGGTGCACCTGGATCGCCCCAAATCTTGAGCCTGTCTGTGCTGTCAGGCAGCTGCAGTCACACGGAGCCCAACGAGTCTTGATGGCATGCCACCCCAGTGCAGGGGGCTGCTTTCAAGGAGCTCTTTCAGGAATGAAAGCCCTTGTCTGCTAGTACATTTGGGTCTAGACTCACAGCCCCACAAAGTCAATAGGAGTTTTTCAGTTGACTCTTTTTGGCTTCAGCTCTATCTGTTTGGAGATTTTATATTAGCAACATTATTATCGGCTTCTCAAAAGTGTTGAAGAAGCTTAAATGTCTATGAGGTTCCAATAATTTGCTTTTTATTACAATGAGTAATAGCATGCTCATTGAAATGGTCTGTGTTTACCATTGAATGATAGAACTTCTGTCCACTTTCCAGGCTGGTCTCTCTTGCACTCATGTATTTTGGGGGTTACAAATCACCCAACATGAAGCTGAATTCAAATGCAGTGACTTAACAAACTGATTTTAAAAAATCGCATGAAATTGCTAAGTAATGCCCAAATTAACACAAATCAGAGTTCATTACATGACATTAGGAGCCAATTTATTGCAATCATTATGCCTGCTGTTACAGAGACCCATATGCCAACTCCAGAAATAACAAGCATTCTGAATCAGGGTCAGAGCCGTCTTATTTGCATACTAGCTACATTAATTGATCTCACATGCACAAACCTGCATTTTTTTATAATTGAATATGCCTTGAAAACATTGCTGCATTGTTTGCTGTGGGTATCTTACCAAGAAAAATGTTCATTGCTAAGTAATTTATTAGAACGCACTCGCACAAACAAGAGGGGGGCCTCTTGGGCATCAATGAATGGAAAGAAGGCTATTGAGCATGCAGAAGAGAAGTGTGACTCCCCAACCCACACCCTCTCTCCTTGTGACGCTGTAGTAGCTTCCCAATGACTGACCTAGGAGGAACAAGAGGTATGGGCTTGTGTGTGACTGGTGTCTGTTGTGATCATTGGGCCTACAAATTTACCTTAATTTTAAGCTCAATTGTCAAAAAAAATGTGAAAATGCATAAGCTGTTCCAATAGTTCCAACGAATGGCGGTGGAAAATAGGTCAAGTTGGTTTTTATAAGGAACATTGTAAACAGGTACCAGAAACCCAAACAGACTACATTAGCCCTACTGATGTGGTTCAAGGACTGCATTAAAATCATGCTGGCTAAAACCGGAAGATATGAATCCAGAAATGAATTACCCAAAACTGGCATGTCGGGCACTGAGCCTGGTTGGCGGACAGAATAAGGAGAGGAAAATATAAAAGACCACATGGAGGTTACTTGATGAGCTTCCACCATGACTGCCACTCGTGCTGTCTCCTGGAAACCTGGCCAGACCGGACCAGAGAGGGTGGGATCCATAGGGCATCACCAGCCCAACCAGCTCTCGCTGGATCCCCGCCCTCACCTGGGACCACACGGGCTCGGGGGCGAAGGAGTGAAGATGGATGAGGAGAGGACAGGGACAGGTTTATTATTCCCATCTCAGTTTGCTTCTCCTTTGTTTGACGATGCATGCAGTGGCTGGATGGCGCCTTTACAGTCAGGCCAGGTCCCTTTCTTGGCCTATCCCTTTGAGAAGTAAACGATGCCCACATAAGCCGGTAGGAGACAGAGCACCAGGCAGAGAGCTGGGCTGCTCTAAGGTAGGAGATGTCTGTGTGAGGTGGGGTGCCCGGCTAGCAACAGCACAGACCTTAAGGAAGCCGTACTGCTGAGGACAGCAGGGCCAGCTGTCTGTGGGTTCCCTCCTGGAGAGCTGAATCCAGAGGCTGCATTTCCTCCCTCCTCCATGGGTCTCCAAGCTCCTTGTCCTGAAGGACAGTGAGTCAAAACTCTCCAGGTCTCCTGGGCCAGCTGCAACTGTCTCACAGATGATTCCATAGGGAGGTCTGATCTGGCCCTAGGTTTGGTGCCTGCAATGCGGAGCTTCCTACAATCTGCACATGAAGGGTTAAAAATGAATAGAGGAAACGAGCCAGGCTTCTGTTTCATTAATCTGCTTCTGCACGGGCCAAATCTGCAGGGGCCTGAGCACCTCTGCTCCCGCTGAGTCAGCTGACCTTACAGCCTTCCGCTGGTTGGTGAAGAAGACAGTAAATCTGCTTTCTGCTAGCGACACTTTCCTGAAGCCCACAACAACAAAATCGGAGAGCTAATTAGGAAGGAGGAGCTTGAACGAACACAGTGTCTATTCTGGCATGACCAAATGGACCAGAAGGACTCAAAACTTTCCACAATTAAGGTCCAACTTATTGCAGTTCTGACCAGAGCAGATGGCCATTATCCTTACCAGGGGAGAATCCGACTCCCCTTTACTGAGGCAGGTTGTTAAAACCTCTAGCAGGAGCTTTGTCAGGAGCAGCACACTCTGCTACCACGTTTATCATCTCCCACTACGCTACCTCCAGTGCCGCTAACAGGAATCCCGTGTTCTCCAAAAGGGGAGCAACTCAGAAGAATGAACTTTTGGAAGGAGCAGCTGGGTGTTATGCAAAAATACAAAGCACAGCTAAGAAAGCGTGTGCGTAAAGTCCTTGCCAGTGGACATGTCATATTGCATGTGTTGCCAGTATCCTAAGCTACACATTTCCAGGTTGTGTTCTTTCTGAATGAAGGAACTAGTCATCTAAGGCTTAAATGTGGCTTCTTATTGCAGCAGCTACTGTACACTTCAACTGAGATCAGGCCCCATTAGGAACAATGCTGCTCATACCTGAGTAACAGCCCCTCCCTGTTCCAAACTGGGAACAAGGCCAACAGACAGCCCTGACAAAGGGAGTGTTATGGTCCAAAATTTACAGAGAACTGAGGCACAGAGAGCCGAGCTGTGTACATAGCTGATTTTTCAGCTTGCTGGCCGTATCAAAAAAACAACAACGAGGGGGGGAGAAATTGTTTCAGGTTGCCCCGCCCCCAATTTTTTTTTTAAAGCAATTTTGGTAAAAAGTTTACTTTTCCCCCCATACAATTGAAAAAAAATGCTGCAAGATGTCACTTAGAAGCAAGCCATCAAAAAGAGTTTATATTTAGAAAATGTTCAGACGAAACATTTCAATTTTTCCAGGGGGCAGTTATGAAAAAAATTGGTGAATGTGACACAAATTTGTGAAATGTTTTGATCAACCCAAATCTCCATTTTTTGCAAGGGAAAAAAAAGGTTCAGCTGACAAATGTCACCCAGCTCTAACGGAGAGGGAGTGATTCGCCCCACACGGCGAGATCTAGGAGTTGAACAGACATTTCTTACATCTCAGCTGAGTGCCTCAAACGTAAACCCATCCTTCCCCTCTGTGTGTTGAACCACAGTCCTGAGCAAGCGTAAAATGTAAGTTGCCTCTTCCCGGCATGGTTCGTTCCCTGCTTCCACCGGGCTCCATGGGTGCTGGTAGAGTCATTGGTCCAAGTCACAATGTCTCCTTTATAACCGGGGTGGGGAACCTAAGGCCCAGGGGCCGGCTGCAGCCCCTGGCTTGCCTGGATCTGGCCCCGAGGCTCAGGGCTCCCCCCAGCATTGGGGAACCCACACTGGTGAGGGATGGATTTTTTTGGTTTGTTTCTCACTTGCGTGCAGCCCCCGACTGATTTTTCTCTGGGTCAGTGGCCCCAATCCAAAAAAGGTTCCCTCTCCCCGCTTTATAACCAAGTGATAAAACCCTCGTAGGGTCTGAAATACAAGGATGAAGCCAATGTGTGTGTAGAACAAAGGGTCTCAGTTGTGTTCTTTCTCAACTAGAAGAATCATAGTATCAAATACCTACGTTAAGAGGACAATAGGCATTGTGGGGAAACGTCTTATCCCATTTAGCTACAAAATATGGGTAATAGAGGTCCTGGAGAGATGCAAATTTTCATATTAATGGAGGAATTGCTGAACTTAGCAGGTAATTAGCTGTTCCTTGTTCTCGCCAGCCCGGTGATTATAACGGAGTAGTCATTTTACATTCATTTTTATGTTCATATTACCTCGTAGAGGCTCGATTGCTGTTTTCCATTTCCTGTTAGCTGTATGTAATCAGGGTTGATCATTCATTACATTGGCCCAAGCTCTGTAACCACTCTATTCTGGCCTGGACCAGCGCCAGCGAAGGGCACCAGAGCCTCGGGACTTCCTTTCATGGCTCATTTTGTCCTAATGCATTTCAGGCAACGGCAAGTGACATCTGCAAGACGATCCGCAATTGGAAACGGGTCGCCGTCAGTTGCTATTCAAATCCAGCCCCAGCACTGCTGTTCTCCCATCTCCATCCCATGGCTGTGTAGGGCCTCGTCTGCAGAAAAAACGGCTGTGGTTCAGCTGTAGGGGTGCCATCCCTTTGGGACTGGCCTGGAGTCCCCAGGAATGAGGTTCATCCTTAATTGGACATTCTGTCCAGGAATAGCAAGGAACACGTACGCCCAAACCCGGCAACCCGACGGGGCAGCAGAACACAAGGGAGCCAGGGGTTCACCCTCTCCACACCAAGGAACTCCGCTTCTCCCGGACAACTGCCATATGCAGTTCAGGAGGGAACACAAGGGACGGGGTGTCCTCGGGGCTGGATTGCACCATTGCTGCACGGCGGGGGGGAAGGGCAGAGAAAGGGGCCATCTCGTCTACTAGTGGGGGGGATGAGCCGGTGCCACGTGGCTGCGTCCCCACGGTGACGGCTTTGGGCTGGCAGGCAGAAGGGGCAGAGCCCAGGTCTCCCCACCGCCATGCCCCTGGGGGACCACTGGCCTGGCATTGCAAAGCCAGTGCCAGCCGTGCCCTCACACACAGAGTTCAGCACCGCTGGCCGGGCTGAACCACACAGCCAGAGCCCCGGCGCTACCTGGGGGCCAGTGCCCATGGTCCTCTGGGCTGTGTCCAGCCTCGGGTCCATGCCAATGTCACCGCTAACATCCATGGCAGCCACACTCAGCCAGGGCTGCCAGGCCCCACAGCCTCACCCCTGGAATCAAGCGCACTGGGAGGCTGACGGGCACTGGTCCCGGCTGCCTGTCCCTCTCCCTCTCCGTCCTCCTGCAGGTGCACCTGGGGGCACTCGTCAGGAAAAGCAGCTGCTCCCTTAGCTGCCGTGGTCTGGACAGCAGCAGGATATAAGCTTGGGGGCTGCTCCAAAGGACTCAGGATGGGGGGGCTCGGCTTGATCAGCTTTGGGATACCAGTGGCCTTCCTGGCTGCCATAATGGGGTCTCCAGGGAAGTCAATGCAGACAGTCCTGAGGGCTTTCATGGGCCTGGGATCAGGCAGATTTTGGACGCACCTGAATCACTGGAACTTCCCCTTCTGGGTGCATGTGAAAATCCCCTGTGGAGTCGCAGAAATGGGCCGGCCTCATCCCACCGTACACGGAACCAACTTCACTGGCTGAACGCTGCTCTCACGGCAGCGCGGGGAAAAGAGCGAAGCCGCCTCTGTCAGTCCCCCCAGGAGGGCGGCCCTGCCTGCTGGGTCGTAGAGGGGGCTTCTGTAGAGCTCAGGAGCCTCGTGGTTGTTGCCTGGTCGGCTGTACTGGGCACCCCGCGGCTCTTTGGGGCATGAGGCCCTGTGAGGGCAGAGGGCCAGGCTGCCAGCCCCTCACTTGCCAGCGGTGTCCCTCACTCGGGGAGCAGCGCTGCTGTGGGTGGAGGAAGGTGTCCTTCCACCTGTGCGTCAGGTGGTGACAGGGTCACCTGAGGAGCGTGGAAAGCTGCAAGAGGCCCATTCTGGCCACGCTTCAGTCCACTCCCTGCCCCCACTGGTGTCACCAGCTACGTTCAAGACACCCCCAGCGAAGCCATAGCTGAGGGGTTCAAAGGAGCAGTCACCTCGGAGCAGCACATTGCCTCTGTCAGCCTCCTGGCCAAACACCAGCCGCCCGCGGCTGTTCACCGACAGCCCCACGGGTAGAGCACGGGCCGAGCGAGGTCGTTCTGCTTCCCCGCAGGACCCTGCCGAGAGGCCAGGCCGGCTGGGGAGGCGAGCGACAGAGGGCCAGGCACCCAAGGGCTCTGATCAGTGCCTACCGTGGGAGCTCCGCAGTGAGAACCCCCGTCGCTTGGGAACCAACAGGGGAACACGGGCCTATAGATTTGGACAAGCAGTGCAAATTCCTGGGTCGGCTCCAGGTACCCAACGACTGGCACGCCAGCAACAACGCCGCTTGGGGAGGGGTGGTGTCATTTGGCCCTGCTGCTCGGGCTCTTCACCGGTGCCAGGATCCCTTCCCTGCTCTGCCATAGGCGGACCAAGTCCCTCTCTGTGTCTCCACCTCAGGTCCCTGCCTGCTCCCTAAGGCTAATGATCCTGCCCGTCTCCCCCACCTGGTGCAGTTAGACTGTAGAGTCTGGTGCGGGCACTGTCCCTCCCTGCGTGTGTGTACAGCCCTGCACACAACAGCCAGATCTGAGCCGAGGGCATGACGTGCTACTACAGTCGTACTCACAGGAGTGAAAACCCCTCGCCTTTTGGAAGGTGACTGTTAAATCGCAGTGATCGGGGAGGCTGAATGTTCCATTCATCGTTATTCTTCCCCCCGCCCCGCGGTATCCAAACACAAGTGTTGTTCCCTAAATGAATGAGCGTGAGAAGGGGAGGAGAAATCACAAGACTGATGGAGAGAATGGATTTGTTTTGGTCATTCAGCAGCTGCAATTGCCACACAATCGCTGGGAGTGTCACGGGCAGGCAGATGGTCTCAACGTTTTGGAGGAGAGATAACACTGAGTACCAACGCGTGCCAGCAGGACCGGCATGGCGCACAACAGACAGCCACTAGACTTGGCCACCAGAGCTGCTCTGCTTTTTGTCCTACCCCCCTGCCCAGGAAGCATCCGGGCACATTGTCTGCAGCCCAACAGGGGGACATCGTGGAGTCGGGGCAGTGGGGAGACATTTTACACAAGAGCCACTGAGATGTGTAAAGCCTTTGTACCTCCATCTAACGGCGCCTGTGTGGCTGTGGCTTGGTTGGTCGGGGGAACGGAATAATCCCCCTCAGAGAGGTGGGCAAGAGCCGCTTGGTTCTCCCGCTGCTGGGAGCGTCCTGCCAAGGCCGTGCCGGGCCAAACGGAGGTGAACTATTTCAGGGGCGCCCGCTGTTGTGAAAACGGGAAGTGGCCTATTTCCGCTGAGCTACGACTCCACGTCTCTGAAGCGGCATTCTGCCAGCCAGGAGCATCCCTTGCCGCGTGCCGCCCAGAAACCTAGCACTGACGGATGCCACTCTGGGCAGCCTGGGGGGGCACTTCCCCACTCCCACGCGCGGGGCCCAGCGGCTACAGACCAAGAGAACTTTATTCAGAGACAAGGGGGAAGAACAGGAAGCACCTGGGGAAGCCAGCAGCAATTAATAGAGTTTGATAAGATGCCGACCTCGCCCTGCCCCTCACTCCCTCGGCATCCATAGTCCCAACCCCACACTCGGCTGGCAGCCCCTTCCTCCTGCCCATTCCTACTGCAGTGTGTTGTCCAGGGCAGGGGGAGTCCAAAGATTCTGGCAGGTCGGGCTCCAGCCCCAAAGAGACGGGCTGTATTGGGGGCCTCCGGGGCTCTCCCACTAGACCCAGTGTCCCTCAGGTAAGGCTGCTGCTCTCTGCAGCTTCGGCCCACCCCCCCGTGGGCTGTCGCCCGCATCCCTGCTCTCACTGCACCCTCCAAGCCACCCTGCCTCTGGCCCATCTGTCCCCTCAAAGCTGGTCTCAGCTGCCTGCCCCGCCAAGCAGTGTTCCCTGTCAGCTGGGCGCTCATGTGGCCGCTCAGGAGACATTCCAGTGTCACCCAGCTGATTAGCGGAGTGTCCACAGGCTTTTCTCTTTCTGCGGGTGGTGCACAGTCACACATGCTGCACATAAAATTATTCCACACGTGGATGGAAAAAATCCGCACAAGGATGGAAAAGATTAGCGGGAACATTGCTGTTCACCCATGTATACAATATGTCCCTCATTGGGCTTATGGTATCTCTGTCTTCCAGTGCTGCTCACTTGAGTGCTTTTTTTGTTGTTATGTTTTTCAAGAGAACGCCAAACAATTTACTACTTCCTAAACTCTGAAGGGACATCTTGTGATGGAGATTGGATTAAATCAGAACTTTACATTAATTCTGATTTAATTACTTCTGACTGATCTCCAGTTTAAACATCAAGAAAAAAAGGAAATGACTCTAGTTTGATGATAGCCTGCCAAAACATTATGTTAACAAACAAAATCACTTGTCTGGATTCCTGGATGGAGTTAATTTGTTCCGAAGACCAAACATTTATTTAATGCTTTTTTAAAGGTTAATGACAGATCTTTCTATTGATAATCGTTTACAACAGAAAACAAATACAAGCAAAGGTGTCTTAAATGATTAACTAGATGTATGAAACTGCTCTGATAACATTGCTGCAATATACATAAACAAAACCAAATATGAATAATTTGGTGCACCAGTGGCTCTGAATTCACAGAATTCTAATTATGAGCATAATACAAGAGAAATCTTCCCTCCCCCTTTTAATTGCAGAAGCCCCCTTTGGAAAGTCAATTAGTTAAGGGGCTTTTGTTTTCTAGTTCTAGAACAAACCCTTTCAAATACATACGTTCCCCTTAACTATTATTTTTTCAGTACTGGAGTAGCCTGATAGCTCTAGCCAAGAGCGAATGTCAGCAGCTCATCTGACTTTCCCACTGTGGCTTCTTCCTCAAAAGTGTGTTTGTTGAGCCTGATGGCCTAATCAGCTGAGATTCTAGTTTCCATCATTCCATTTTCTGTAGCCTGTAAGCTCTGTAGAGCCGGGACTGTCATATCCAGGGTAAAATCCAGCCTTGTTCAGGAGGAACAACACGCGCACCACTCCTGTCTCAAGCCACTCCTGGCTACACGAGTTGTAAGTGGTACACAGACATTGTGTGGTCTCCCCCCCACGGGGTGAATCTTGGTGTCTCCCAGAGAGCCAGGCTCACCATGCATGTTCCCTGAATAAACATAGTAATGGCACAGAAAGAAAACTCTGCAGTATGAGACCTTGAGTAAACCTTTCTAGCCTGCTACTGTGACACACCAACCCACCTTCTACCAGTGCTCTGATGGACCCCTCTTTCCAGACCCCAACCAGACTGTGTCTCCATCAGAGGGTGCCTTGGTAATTAGGTCTCATGAGGGTACTTTGCAATTTTCCAAAGTTCCCAAGGACTCATTCCCCACTCTGCTAGGCCAGCGTTAGCACACCGAGCTCCATGGAGTTATAATAGGATGTGCTGGAGTGAAGACTCAGGCCCGTGATCTCAGATCCTTAGGCCTTAACCACAACCACACAAGATCTGCTGTACCAGGTGGTAGCGGGCCCCAGGTAATGGTGGGGTGGCAGGTAAATATCTTCTTCAGCTGGTAGTACTGATCATGGCTCTGTAGGCATCAGTGATGCTATGACAATCTGCACTAGATGAGGGTGTGTCCTAAGATAGTTCCCATCCCAGCCAGGGAGGGAGGGAGAAGGAAGTGAGGGCCTTAACCTCTAAAAATAGGTGAGCGCAATCTCCAGAGCCTTTAATCAGCACCTAGTTGGGGTCAAATTGTTCAGTCGTTACACAGCTATTCGCTGGAGCAGCTGAATTCCCACTTGTAGCCCTCTGAAAGATCCTGGCACAGTGTGTAACCGCATCACGGGGACAGCAACCGTGGCGCTGCTGAGAGCAAGAGTAGCGCTATTTTGGCTAGCAGGGAGCCGGCTGGCTTTTAACTCAAGCGGTAGTGGCTCATGCACAGAGGTCCCAGGTTCGGTCCCGCCTTCCACGTGCCTTTGGTACATCCCGCCCTTTAAAAATACTGGTGGGAGTTTGAGAAGTGTTCCTCCCTCAGCCCTGGCAGAGCTCCTGCTGGCCTGCACGGGAACAGGGCAGGCCAGATTCGCATCTCTTGCAAATCCCACTTAGGGTAGTATGGAGGGATGCAGTCTGGTATTTTTCTGATTTAAGGAAAGTGTTTTAAAAAATCTGGGGACACCTGTGTAGTAAGCAAGTCTTATAAATTCTCTGTGTTACCCAGGTAATTGCACAGCAGCGTCTATTAACGCCAGAGTGTTACCCTGATAATGGGGCAGTCAGCTGGTGTTGCTACTGCACATGGGTAGAACTGGACTCATTCTTTCAGAGCGCATTGGCAGTGAAACCGAAAGGTCAGGTTTGAAAGCTCCCAGGCTCAAAAAGTCTCATTCATTCTTCATGCATCCTGCTTAGTTTTGCTTTAATCTCCCGCAAATGTAAGCGAGAGACAAAAGCCATGCAAAGTGCATTTCACTGAGTGATTGAACGTCTCACTTATATGATTTTCATATCTCACTCATTAGAATGACAGCAACTTGGCACATCTTTGATCTCACATTTCAAAATACTGAAACCACTCTGCTGCTTGATTAGCGGCTGATATTAGGAATGTTGTAAAACACATCAATTAAACTCAATTACATCCCACAAAACCCGTTTCAGTACAGCCACTTGGATTCTGGTGGGGTTTTTTTAAGAACCATTCTTCCACTAGAAACAGCTGAGAAAATTGGCAAATAGATTGCTCACTAGGAACATTTTGCAGAAAATTTAATTAAAGTTGACAGCAACCAAATAATAACAGCGCATGATTCAGCACATTAATGATCTAGATCAAGCAATGTGACGTTTGCTGCTTTTGCGATGTTTGTGTCCCAGAGTAGATCTGGCCTCTCTCTGTGGAAAAAGGCTGAAGTTCTGCCTAGCAAGAGTATCTGTGGAAGAGAAGAGCGGTTGGGGAGGTAGCCAGGGTTATTCCAGGTGGGGCCCCGATTTTTGGATTCATTCCCTCACCCCACCCCCAGACCTTTGTTTGTCACATGAGGCTCAATGGTGCTCAGACCCAGCGGGTTTCTTGGGTTCTTGCTGGGGGGGGCGGCGTTTGGTGGGCTGCCTTCCTCCGGATCGGCTGACAGAGTTGTGTGGTGCAGCGGCCTGAAGACACGTGACACCTTTGTATGTATGTGTGCGGGGCAAGGGATGGATTTTACAGGTATGTGGTGCCTGAGCACTGGAAGCTCCCTAGAAGTGGGGCTGGGGACCAGCGCACAGACCATGGCCTGGCCCCTCGCTCTGCTCAGAGGCCGACCCATGTTCTACCCCCACTCCACCACAGGCCCCACTCCCACTCAGCTCCCTCCCCCGAGGGCCCCACTGCCTGTGACTCTCTGCCCCCTCCCCCAGGGGACCCCGCCCACTGCCCAGAGTAGGCGAAGTGGGTGAAAGGCAGGCACGGGCCCAGTGGGGAAAAGGCAGCCTGGGGGTGGGACAAGGAGCAGCATGGGCAGGACCACAGGAAAGAGTGGGACACAGGAGTGGGGCCTCCAGATGGAGCATCTGCAGGGCCCTGGCCCAAGCCCCCTTTTGGGGGTGGGGCTCCAAAGGCAGGGAGCAGGCAGCATATCTCCAAACACCGCGTCCTGGTTGGGGAGGCTCCTGCTCTCCTGGCCTGTCATACCCGCTCCCCATGGGTTTCGATGCCTGATATTTCCCTAAGAACTCAGGGGCTAGTTAGGCACCCAGCGGACGGGTCCAGATTTTCAAAAGGATTCACTTCCGTCTCGTTGTGGGGGGAGTCTCCCATTATTCTCAACAGACACCGGCTCTGCGTCGTGGTTCCACTCTCAAACATGCTAGATGGTAGAGCTGCGCTAGCACAGGGGGAGAAGCAAGCTGCACCCGTGTCCAGGCTGGTAGTAAGTTACTTCCCCCAAGGGGAAAGTGGGGAGCAGGGAAGGAACCGAATCCCTCTCCAAGAGCCACATTTGTATCTTAAGCGCCTCTGGGAGTGCTCCGGCGGAAAGCATGTGCTTGTGGTTTTAAAACAACGACCCCAAACTATGCTACAAGCTCCCAGCAGGGAACCTCTAATGGAAACAAAGGCCCATATTTCCTGTCCTGCATACCACCTCCCAAGCAATCTCGTATCTCGTGTTTGCACAGCCTTATCAGCCCTTGGATACCTAACTAGTTCCCTGGTGGAATTCTTTTCAGTTCGTCATTAATCTTATAAATAAGCTGTTCAATGTGAGACCATTTCTGCTGTGTCTTTTGTAATGGGACACAAGTGCCTCTCGGCCTGTAAGATTCATCTCTGCACAAAGAAGGGCACTTGGAGTCCGTTTCCAAAAAAATGTTGCAGTCCCTTGTACCGATGGAAAACCAGGTAATGTAATGCTGCCATAGAAACGGTGCAGCATCAGAACACCTGACCAAAGAGAGGCAACGTGAGAACATTTCTGAATGATGTGTCCCATCTCCACTCGGCTGTGCACCCCCCTAAGTGAATGGTCGTCCAACAGGCCTCATTTGAATAAGGGTGCAAGAAACTCCAACACTTGTTCTTTGACTTTAAACTAGCCCCTGCCAGAATGCAGCTGGACAAAGGCAGCTGCAAAGCTAAGACAAAAGATCATCTTGGTTCTCGTGATGTCGGGAGTGGGGCATGCGCACCGTCAGGGCAGACTGTCATGACGTGGAGCCAGGCCCCCAAACTGGCGGCGTGCTCTATAACAAGAGTTCATCAGCCCCATCTCAGGGGCCAAGCGCCTTATTTCCGGGTGGGTGCTCCACCCCTGCCTTTGTTCCACCTCTTCCACCCTCCTTCCGCCCCCTCCGCAATGCTCCCACCCAGCACCAAATAGTTGATCAGAGGGGCCCATCAAACTGCTGATCAGCAAGGCGGCTGGTGGGTGTTGAGGACCAACGTTCCCGCTAATCTTTTCCATCTGTGTGCAGTTTTTTCCATCCATGTGCAGAATAATTTTTTATGTGCACAGAGGTATGTGTGGATGTGCCCCACCAGCAGAAACAAAACCCAGCTGTGGGGGCTCTGCTCATCTGCTGGGCAGCACTGGGATCTCTCCTGAGCGACCACACACGCGCACAGCTTACAGGGAACACTGGTGAGAACTCACTATCTTTTCCATGGCTGCTCCAGCCCCAAGCTCCCACCGAGTCAGCACCTATGACCCCCAGGAACAAATGTGAACTCCTGCCGCACTATAACCATCCTGCCACAGGCAGGCCCCTGGGACGTGCCAAGCTATCTTGCTACCCAGCCCGCTGGACGTAGTGATAGCTGGTTGCATCCGCAAAGAATCACACCAAGTTCTGTCACTAATCCCCGGCTGGTCCCAAATCTGGAGCTCACACCAAAGACAATACATGTGGGTGATCCTACAGCAAAGCAGCTAAGGATTTCTTCGCCAGGCAAAAGAAAGAAGAGAGTTATTTGCAGGGGAAAGCAGGCAAACCTATACGCACACGTCAGTTACAGTCAGTGGTTCCAAAAGGTGACAGAGTTGTCACAATCTGTCAGGTCGGACTGTCTTTTAGGGCTAACCTAGCTTGACCCTGGGGACCTCTGCTTCAGTTTCATGGCTCCAGCCCTGTCAGAGTCCAACCAGCGAAAGAGATGACTTTTTGTCAGCTATTGTTATTTCCTTCTTCCAGGATCCAAGCGGACGGGATGAGCCTTTTGGCACACAGGGTGGGTGCGCAGGGGCAGTGAGTGGAGTTTGCATTGCAACGTCCCATACTGGCACATTGCGTTTCGATACTCCTTCCCGATGGGCAGCGGTGATACCATTCACAGGGAAGTCGCACTTGGCGCGAGGTAACGTGTTTCTGTCCTGCTTGGGGACTTACATCACTCGGAGCAAATGTTCTACGGCGACAGCACAAACACATCCGCAGTACCGGCTCATAGCGTGGGGTACAGGCAGCACGAGGAGGATTCAGACATGTAGCAACTTGCAAGCACTTCAGAAACCCTAAGCACATTGCTGTAGAAGCCAGTTCCCATCCGGACCATGTCCACACCCAGGGGAGCTTGCAGAGTCCCTGCACTGAATTGGTGACTGCTCAGCTGAGGCCTCTGGCCGTGGCAAGGACTGGGCCCTGGGCTGCCAGTGTCATAGGAGTGTTTCAGGCAGCGGAAGATTCATCCAGCCCTAGTCTGACTAATGTCTTGCAGGAAAGAGGAGCCAACCAAGCTGTGGTTGTGTGAGTCGAAGTGAAGGCTTGGCCGTGCCTCCAACCAGGTCTTCACTCAGTCCCCTCACCAGCCCCTCGCCAACCTTTCTCCAGCAGGCCCTCCCCCTACCCCACCCTTTCAGCACTGCTCTGGGGAACTGGGAGCAGGGGCTTCCCCACCTACGTGGCACACCGGAGAAGGCCCCGCGTCCCAACCCCGCTCCCCAGCAGGAGCGCCATGCGGGTGAAGTGGGTCAGGGCGCCCATCTTCCCAGGGCCCCTCAGTTGGCTGGGGCCTCCACACACAGGCCCCATTGGCCACTAGGCCACTGATATGGGCTTTGTGGTCAGCGCCCGGCCTAGAACTCCGGACCGTCCTGCCCAGTGACATGAGCAAGCAACCCAGTAGCTGTTAGCTGCTCTGTCGCCTGAGGGGCGATGGCCAGAGGCTGTCCAAGTGACAGCCACAAACCAATCGGTAGCCAGGGAGCTAAGAGCCATAATGAATCATTTGGCCAGGTCAGGCCCCAAAGCCCCCTGGAAGGGCCTAGATAAAGCTTCCAGGGCCTGGCTCTAGAAAAGCCTTGTCCTTGTTACAGGCTGGCTGGCACTTCCAGGGGAATCGGGCTCCACCCCAACTGTAAATGCAGCCGTGTCCCCCCCCTGCTGATTCAACCACAGCTCCGGCTCCCAGGTGTGGAGGGGCGGGGAGAGCCACCCCGAGAAGGAAGAGGGTTCTGTCTTTGGCACACCCACACGCTCTGCTACAGGGCCGGCAGGGAGTTCCTGGGGAGAAGAGGCCAGAGTCCCTGGGCAGAGGAGGCGGAGGGCAGAAGCTGGGCAGAAGAAAGCCCTGGGAGGCAGCAAAACAGGAACTCCACAGGAACAGGTGCAGGGGCGACGAGAAGGGGGCTGCATGTGGCCTGAGGGGGCAGAAGGCTCACTGATGGGGGGCAGGTGCTGTTCTTACTTCCCCAGGAAGGGGACAGAACTGGAAAGAGATGGCCTGGCTGGAGGGTCTCGCCATGCCGGTTGGAGACAGAAACCGGGAGAAACGTGGCCAGGAGGAGGCGCTGGAGACGACGACCCCAGAGTGCCGTGCTCCCATGCCGAGGGGCGCCACGGTGGCGCATGCACTGTGTATCTGTGGCTTGAGTGTTTTTAGAGGTGGTCAGCTCTGGTTAAACTGAAGGGGAAGCGTGTGATTTGGTCACCAGGGAAAGTCAGGATGCCTTAAGGTGAATTTGCATGGCCTTGGCCCCCAGCCTAGAAAAGGGAGACCTCATCTACCTGAGTTAGAATGTCAGGTGGATGTTTAAGGCTGCTCGTGGTGCCCAGAGTGCATTGTGTGTGCTCACCATGGAGCAGCGAGCCAGCGCACAGCCCAGCTGCTGCCCCAGCTGGGCCCCAACATGACAGCGCAAACCTCGGGCTGAGACGGAAAACCCAACTCACGCTCCTGAGGTAGTTCCAGGCGCCTCTCCCACAGCTTCCCATGAACGGCCCTTCTCCTGCCAGCACAGCTGCCACCTCTCACCGAGGGAGATTTATTACGCAGCAATCAGCTTCACCAGGCGCCTTGCAGGGTGCAGCTGTAGCACTGCTAGTGTAGACAAGCCCTGCGTCTCAAGGCTCTAGATGGAACCCAGGCCTTACCGCAGCACGTTCATTATCCCGGGAGGAGCTCTCCTGGACACTGAGAAAGCAGAGGGTTTCAGAAAACCATTTCCTCAGGAGAGGGGCAGATCCAAGCCAGTGGGTTGCAGGTGTCCAAAGCTGGGCGCTGTGGCACGCAGCCTGTGGTGGGTTGGCCTGGAAGCCCTTCCACTACGTAACTGAGTCACCTTTGGAACAACGTCCCCAGGGTGGTGGCAGATTCTCTATCACTAGGTGTTTGTCTAAGAGACACTCTCGTTCAAACACTCCTGGGTGCAATCACAGCCCCTTCCCGGTGCCTTCTCTAGAGTGTCTCTGAGTCCAGTCCATTCTCTCAGCTCATTCTCCCCACTCCAATCTGGAGCAGGGCCTCCAGGGCTCCCCCTCCTGGAGACAACTCCCTTGCTGTTACCTCAGGGCTTTATCATCCAGTCCATCAGTCTCTCCGCAGCTCTCCACTGGGAGCTGTCCATTGTGCTGCCACTCCTTCGACCAGCAACTGGACTGCTGCAGAGCTTTGCAGCACCTTTTGTAGGGATTCCTGGAGCCTGATTGGCTGGTTCCTCCACTGCCACTCTTGCCTGCTTGGAGGACCTCTCTATGGTTTCTCTGGGGCAGGGTGTGGCTGGACCACCCGTCACACTTCCCCTATAAGTATTTCGTACTGTCAATGAAATGATCGTCTTGGGGAAAGTATTGCCGTTTTTGTCCTGCATACAACCATTTTCTGCTCTGATTTGTGGCCTTGCTGCATTGAAGGAGATTGTTTAGTGTGGAGTGAATGAGGAGTTCTGAATTGTGAAGGACCCACAGATCAATCTTCTCTTTCATTTTGCCCCAGCATGGAAGACCAGCGGGGGAGAGAAGGGGGGGGTTCATTGAAATGCAGAGCCAGACCGAGTGGGGCCGTGGCATTTGTTACGGCAGGAAGTCGCTGAGACAATGGCTGTGCCTGGATTCGGAAAGGGAATAGATCATTACGTGTCAGTGTGACTATTAATAATGCACAGGCCAGAGGGGAGTGGAGCTCTGGCAATGATGAATGGAAGATTAAGGTGGGAAGCCTGGGGCTTCCGGCACAAGATGCTTGCTGCAAAGCTGGGCTGGACACTGTCTCACTCGCATGCTGTGCTGGGGCGTTTTCAAGGTTGGTTCTTGATTGGCTGGCTGGCTGGCTGGCTTGAGGGCTTTTGGCCTTCCTTGTGAGTGTCTGGGCCCGGCTACTGATGGAGGAACAAAGCTGGACTTGTGCCGACCGCTGGGGCAAATCCCACGTATACTGCTGTGCCACTCCCCGCCAGGCGTCTTTTCCCACAACCAAGGCTGAGACTCGAAGGGAGTTAAGCGCCTTGTTCCCATTGAATGTCCAAGGCTGTGGGGTGCGTCACTCCCATAGGGGCTCTGGAAACTCCAGAATAAAACTGTAGGGGGCCATGGCAGGGAGACCCCGCCACATTCTGCCTTCTGCACACGGGGAGGTGTTTTGCTTCCCCCCATCTCCTCTTACTTTAACTCCTGCATTTCCTGAGCAACGTATTCAAAAGTGTCTAAGTCACTTAGGCTCCTAAGTCATTTAGAGGCAGATTTTTAAATTATTTAAGATACCAAGATATCTTTAAAAATCTGGCCCTAAGGCCCCTGGGAACATTTCACCCCATATCTACAGTCTGGCTGGGAGAGGAGTTGTGATGATTTGCATGGATATTCTGATGGATTAAATACCAACTATCTCTTTGAGACAAACTGGCTTTTTTGTGCCCTATAAAGAATTTCATGGAATAATTCGTGAAAGTTAAATTATTAATTATGTTTTATTAGGAAATGCCTAGTTAGATTTCATTGCAATGTATTGCAATCTATTAATTTACTCCTATTAAAAAGCACACTCAGGGTACGTCTACCCTACACCTGTAGTTCGAAATAAGCTATGCAATTTGAGCTATGCAAATTGCGTAGCTTATTTAGAGTGCATTTTGAAATAGCTTATTTTGAAATTTAGAAATAGAGCGCTATTTCGAAACAGCCCTTAATCCTTGTGGAAGGAGGTTTACAGAGATGTTGGAATAGTGAGCACTTTATTTCAAAAGCTGTTTTGAAATAACAGGCTTGTTTAAAAGACTCAGAAGAGCTATTGTGGGATACCGGAAGCATCCCGAAATAGCACCTCAGTGTAGACGTACCCTCACTGTTTTTCTCCTTATGATTATTATATTTTCACCCAACTTTATCTGAATTGCAATTACTTTTGTCATTCCCATTTGATTCCTTGAATGGGATTTCCACACTTCTTTGAGAGGACATCCTAGAGGAACAGCATCTCTCCCCATGGGTGGAAAGACAATAAAGAAATATGGGTTTGGGTTGGGTTGGTTGGTTGGTTTTGAATTGGGGGGCTGAACCAAAAAAAAAAAGTTTTGTTTTCTAGGATTTATTTTACATAAAAAACCAACCCCGCCAAAACTGACATAAAGCTCAAAACAAAAATCAAAGTTTTGGTTGAAAAACGTTGACATGAAACTCTTCCAATTTCAGAATTGAATTAATTACAACTTATTTCATACATTCGTGTTGTTTTATTTTCAGCCAAATGTTTCAGTCAACATGCATCTGCATTCTTCAGTGAAAGTTGTATCTGAAAAATGTTGCCCATCTTTACAACACAGCTTTATTTTTTAAAAATTCATGCATACTAGATTTAAACACACACTGGTACTTTTCTCCGTTAATCAGTCACACTTTTTAAAAAATGTCTCTATCCGATTTATGGCTACTTGGGCAAGCTGAGGATTTCTTTTAATATCCACCCCTCACTTCTTTTTAAATGACCCACCATACTGGTCTCTGTTACTAAAGCCATTATTGCTGAATTTCTGTACACGGATCCCTGCACTCTCTTTGAATAGGGACGAGAAAAATGATGTGCCTCCCATAATGCATTTGAACAATGCTCTAAAGTGCACACTTACTGTTGGTAAATGCCAGCTAACACGGTGTGATATGCCTTTATTCCTTTTATTCTTAAAACTGCAACCACAATGACCCTGTAGTGAGTTAGTTGCAGGGAATTTTAAAAGGAAAAGGGTTCCCAAACCATTGGATGCACGTCACTGGTTTCTTTAACCAAAGTTAGGCCATTGAACGTGACAAAAATTCTATACAGACAAACTTCAATGCGACTTTAAAGCACGTATGTGTGCAGCACGAGTGTCAAGGCCATAACAATTGTGTTATAATATGAAAGAAACTTGAGATGAAGATGGTTTACTTTCAAAAATAAAATGACACAAAAGAATTCCAACGCTCCCTACCTATGTGCCCTAAAAACACAGATTCTTTTGTGATGACATGAGAACACAACTTTGGGTAACAAAAGCAGCCCATGTATTATTTTGCCTCTGTGTATTTTACCCATGGCCAGCATATATTAAAAATAAAACCCTGGAAATTGCCTGTTGTGGTGATTCATTTTAAAAGCACGTTGTACACTGTTATCCAAGACCAATTCACTCACCGAAGCTGACGCATGGCATGTCTAGGCGGAAGATTTACACACTGCCATTAAAAAGCTATTCAGGCCCATGACTCATTCCCTAATTCAGTCTGAATACACACAATATTTCAACATTTTTTTAAAAAATCAGGGAGGCAAATGCATAATGAAACCTATTGTATCTCCCAATGTTTGGTGATGGTGGGCAGTATTCAAGCGAGAGAGCACTGTGTTTTGGACTGGTATCCGTTCCCTCTCCGTATCGATTAGAGCCGTGAAAGACTTTTGTTATAAAATACCAAAAGCAAAGCAAAGTTTCACGTTCACACACAAAGTAAGAATCAGCTGGGTTTCACATTTGCTTAGGTCCTGAAGGGGGGAGCCCAGCACTTTTGAAAATCTGGCCTTGTGTTGCGTTTTCTGAGCCTGCCCTTTCCACTACATGGGATGTGAAATGGTTTCTTCTCCCTGGAGAGCTGGGAGTCGCCACACTGGCAGAGTTCGGAGGTATCTTAGGGGGTCATTGAGGGCCTGACCCAAAGCAAAGTGATGTCAGCAGAAAGCCTCTTTGATTTCATTGGGTTTGGACCAGGTTCTGAGGATGGGCCCTGATTCAGGGATCCAAAGAGGACCTGAAAGGGTGACACGTACTGAAAACTCTAGGCTAGGTCTTCAGCGTGACTCCGCTTGCCCGCAGACACGCATGACGGGAAAAGGCTGGGCGTTACTGTGCTCTGTAATTCAAGGGTCCACAGTGACTGCCTTTGAATAGCAAAGGGACAGGCAGGCCCCCCACAGTCCAGAAGGCCGTGGAGGGGTTTTATTGGATTTGACAAACACACCTGTAACACGAACGTCCCCTCCTGGGATGTCCCAACTGCATAACTGGACTGTGCAAACCTCAGTTTCCTTCCCGTTTGTATGGCCTCACGCGTACACAAAGGCCGCAGAAGAAACTGAACAACTGTGGCAGGCTAGCACTGGTACCCTAAGTGAAGAGTCCAATCCCGTCATCTTGCACGCGAGAATTCCCTGCCTCTGGTGTATGGCCCATAAGGCTCGGAGTCTGACAACAGCATCGCCCAGGCTGTGGGGTGGCCATGGGGCTGTGACAGCGGCTCAGGGTTGAGCCCCTGAGTTCCGGCCGCGGGGAGCCACGCAGAAGCTGGGTAACTGAGAGCGTGCCAGTGCCTATGCCGAATCGGGGCCTGGCTGAGAGACTGGGAGGGTAATAAAACCGGGGTGTTTGTGAAGGGAGCTCTGGAAAGAAAAGACATCCTGGCCTCGTTTCCACCCATCCCTGTCATTTCCCATTCGAAACTGATCAGCTTGTCTGTTCCCCGGAAACATGAAGGGCCCCTCCCCATGGATGGAACCGAACGCTGGGCAGCTGTTCCTCCTCACAGTGACCCCGGGCGTGGTGCTTCATTGTGCGACCGAGACGGCTGAAGTGCCAAACTTCTCTGCACGTCACCAGGGACAGAGGCCGGGAGGAAGGACCCTCGGCTGGTTCCTTGTATCCCCTGCTCGTGGGCCAAGCACAACGGCAGCAGTGAGCTACTCCCTTCTGGCACCACGGGGGGCGCAAGCCACTTACAGGGGTGGGAAAGGAGGTAGGGCAATGGCCCTGATTGCCCCACCCATCGGGCAGCAGGGCCGCCAGGCCGACCACTCCTAAAGGGTACTGCAGTGCTCCAGGACTATGCTCCTCATTGGCCCTGGCACAGGCCTCCAGCAGCTCTGCAGAATCTGCCCCTTCAAAGGCTCCAGCACAGAACGGCTCTGCTTGTCTCTGGTGACCCTCGATCAGAGAGCCAGAGGGTCTGAAGGGCCTGCAAAGTCACCTCATCCAATTCCCTGCCCCGAGGTAGGATTCATCGGCCCATACCTGCAAGGAAATCTAGCTGGGCTTCTTAGCGCTCCTGCCATACTGGGACAGGCCCTGGTGTGACCTAAGAACCAAGGGGGGTGGAGGGCCTACGAATAGAGTCACAGCTGATGTCCCATGATCAAGGGAGGACATCTCTCTAGAACCGAGATCCTGCCTGCAGGTGTCATCACGAGGTGACGCCATCCAGTCAAAGCTTTTCTTTAATTGTCTGGACTCGTTAGTCCTGATTTTTGTCCCCACTGGTCATTTTCAAATTGCAATCTTTGCCTTTTGTGCTGATGCTACAGGCACTTTGAACTTTGCGCCTTACCCGGCAAGTTTTAAATTGCAGTCAACTGAGCCGTATTTTACTTCTGGGGCTTGCAGGTTTGATCTAGGATTTCTGCCTTAAACTGAAGCAGAGTGAGAAATTTCCAACTTAATGGGGCTGAGTTATATTTGTGATGTAATAGACTGAGAAATATTTTATCTCTGTAACTTGCACTTTGCTCTGAGAGTTGCACCTTGAAAAGGGAGTGAAATTGCATTGCACTTTTAGCTTTTCTCTCTTTGATAAATGGCATGAGTTTCAGAGAGCTTAGAGGCTGTTGCCACATGGAGGAAACCTAAAAAATTAATAGTATGTGGGTATCTGAGGACAAAATAAAATGAGCTCCCTTCTTTTATTCAATGCACACCAGTAGAACCGTAGTTGCAAAGGGAGCCAAAGACAAGCTTAATTGCCAACATCCCCCATCTTTGCAGAATCCAGAAACTTGCTTACACTGCTATAATTGTTTTTGATAGGACAACGAGTGGTATTAAATCCAGAGCAACTGAATGTCGTGATAACCCTGCTGTAATAAATCAAGAGGTTCTAGTGTACGCTTTAGAAGCTGTGTGTCTCAGATTACCCTGCAAAGAGGAATTGAGGAAGAAAACACAGCCATGTGAGATGATAAATTACCCACACAAACAGTGCTGATGTAATTCAGTGACAATTTTGAAAGACAAGGGCAGGATGTGGGGTTTATTCTCACTGATTCAGCATGTGCTAATGAATGCATAATATTGTTTTGCACAAGCCTCGCCACAGTGCAATGTTCTATGTAACGGGGCAACCAAACCAACATGGCAGAGTAGTTGCATGCACTAGCAGGCAGCAATGAGACTTCTCAGGTAACGCAACTTGCTTTTCCCTCTCTTGTCTTCAAAAGCCCCAACTTGCTCTGAAAAGTCATTTCAAACCATGAATGCCACCATACAGGATACAAGGCACCCGTCCCAGCACTCATGTTCAACAAGCTGCAATTAAGGCAACAAAGTTATTTGCCCCTGTTGAGAAGAAAGTTTGGTTCTTTCCAACTGACCTGGTGGAATGGCTGGCTGATGTCCGAGCACCAGCTACACAGCTCGATGGGTTGTACCGACCCCTCCCGTGCAAACCTTTCCTAGTGGGCCTTCTTTCTCCTTCTCAATAGCACTTGAGGTACATGGAGCCAGGTTAGCTGCTTTGTTTTATGCAAGTCATTGCTTTGGCATTGCTCTGTCCTCGGGCTGCAAAATCTTCTTTGTAACACATGCCCCATCACATGCAGGTCCGCTGCCAAGGTTGAGCGGCACGGCGTCCTGTGTTATAACTCAGCTCTGCCACCGATTTGCTGTCTGATCTTGGGCAAGTCACTTTGTCACTTAGTTTCCCCACTGGTGAAAGTGGGGAAGATGTTCACTTCCCTGCCCCACAGCCGCATTACGAGGGTAAAACATAAATTGACCGTTCATCCCAAATATGCCAAGACAGCCTTGGTTATCCCTCTGGTGTCTGTGACGAGTGCTCGGCTTGCCTCTGGACAGGTGCTGGGGATTGCCTCTGCCAGGCCCACGTTGCTGTCTGCGGCCACTCTCTGCCACGCCCCATCTCTTTCACTGTCCGTGGCCTCTCTCACGCCAGGAGCTGAGGCCTCATCTTGCGACTCAGCCCTCCAGCCAGGTCACACTGCCATTCCCCCTTCCAGGGATACCAAAGTCCTTTTGCATGAACAGCCCCAAACAGTCGCGGGCACTACCCTGACGGTGCGACTCCCCCAGGGGCAGTAGGGGAACCCTGCCCCTCCAGTACTCTGGGGTCCAGTCCAGGGAACCTAGACTTGCCTGCTTTCCTTCAGACCCTCTTGCTGCGTCTTTAGACTCCTTCCTACGGTTTCTGGTTCCCCCTCTCGGTGTCCCAGCTCAAACGACTGAGCCCTGTGGCCTCACACACCTCCCTTCTTCCAGGGTCCCATGGCAGGCTACTTCCCTGCAGCCCCTTTCTGTTGCCAGCGTCCTGGCTTTTTAAACCCAGATGGACTTCATTAGCAAATTAGGACTTAGCGCTCCCTGGCTCGCCTCCTGGTGCAGCCTATCAGGTAAGTGGCTAATTTACTCCTTCCGGCTTTGTGAGGGGAGGGCACCCTGTCGCAGTGTCCCAGGAAGTCACTTTGGAACACCTGAAATGCCCTGGGATTGCATCAGTGTTTAAGAAAAACGTTTTTAAGAAATGCTACTCATGTGTGCAGCGTGGTGCTTACTCACCGTTGAGTGGGAACAGACAGGGCCGTGGCATGAGTGCCCGGTGTGCCGAGCAGTGTTTGGGATGAAAAGAGCCGTCAGGAGAGCGACTGGCTGTCTGACCTTGCTTTTGCGTGGGGACATTGTCAACGATGCCTGTCCAGTGATGCCTGATAAACTCCTCCAGACACTAAGGGAAGGGGGGGAATATGCCCCCCCGCCCACCGAGAATTATGCACGTTACTGGTAAACCCAAAGGTGGCAGCAATGTCACTGACACACATTATACAAACAAACGCAGTTTTGTCTTTATATTCATATTTCATGACGCTAAAAAAGGTCACCACAAAAACCTCCAGGGTTTGATTTTGAGATTATTAGCACCCGAGTTGAGTAATTAGCGTTTGAGTTGGTCATTGAGCACATAAAGTGCTCCCTGCAGTAAGGGGCGCGTAGGATGATAATCCACAGTTGGTGACAAACAAATACAACCAAAGAGAGCTCTGAATTGCCACCTGATGCTGCCTTTCTGCAGTCTCCTGGCAATATGCATCTATTTCCCCGCCGTGCATGTTCCTGAGGATTTGGAGGGAGAGCAGTCAGAGGCTCGAACACACAGGCGAGTACAAATGTTTTAAGTTCCTAACATCGGGGGTACTTTGGCCCACCCTGCGTGAACTCTCTTGCTGAGATTGCATGGCTATTATCCTTGAAAGCAAGGGTGTCTCTACCAAAAGAAGAGGCACTATTTCACAAGTAACCTTTGCCATTCCAAAGAAAGAAATCCAATGATCAGACCCCAACATGCGTGGCCCCTTGCAGGTGTAAAGCAGAGGTAAATCAGCCTTTTACACCCGCTTTGTACCGCTCTCAAGCCCATGTCCTCAAAGCTCTTCAGATCTAGCCGAACTCCTACTGCTTTCAATAGGAGCTTTGTGCCCCACACCCTTTGAGGAGTTAGCCTCAGCTCTTCTGAGTCTCCAACCATCTCTCCTGCTGCCCTTCATTTATTTCCTTCCTTCTCCCCCTCATGGACCTGGCCAGGAGTCTCCACTGTGCCCTGCCAGGACCCACCGTCATTCCTGCATCTTGTGCCTGCGGGCATTTGGTATCACCGGCCCCATGGCTGTGCAGGGACAAATTAGCCAAGGTACTTGGAAATGTCGCCAAACATTCCTCAGAGAGTAAGTGCTGGGAAGTTGGGAAAGGTTCATTGTATTACTCCCCCCACAACAGTAGGCCCCATTTTGGTTTGTGTTTTGAACCAGACTTCTGCAATCATGTGACCTTCACTATTATTTCATAGCGCATCCATCTGGCTTCTCCTGACCCTTCGAGGTTCTTTCCCCGGCTGGACTTTCACCAAGTACTGCTGCAAAAGCCTTCTGCAGCACTGGCCTTGCATCACAGCCCGGGGCTAGCTCTGGCTTGGGATGCATTTATTTTAACATTTCTCTCATGCTCAGGCTCACAGGCTGCATGTTTTCTTGCAGAGAGGAAAGGCTCCAGAAACAGGGAGAGGGAGCAGGACATTCCACAGCTCACAATGGTCGCATGGGAAGGGGAGGCACGGCTTGGCCAAGCCCTGGGCTTGTAGGACATGTACTCAGGTACCTGGCCCACACCCCTCCAGTCTGTCTTTACTCACCTACACTGTGTCTTGGGGCATGTCTTCACTACCCACTGGATCGACAGACAGCGATCGATCCAGCGGGGGTCAATTTTTCATGCCTAGTATAGACAGGCTAAATTGATTTCTGAGTGCTGTCCCATCGACTGTGGTATCTACCAAAACAAGAAGAGCAAGCGGAGTCGATGGGAGAGTGTCAGCTGTCGACTTACCACAGTGAAGATCCTGCAGTAAGCAGGCCTAAGTGTGTCGGCTTCAGCTACAGGAGTCACATAGCTAAGATACATAATTTAAGTCGACAGCCCACGGTGGTATCGACGAGGCCTCAGGGTCTACCCTGCAGTTTATAGCTATGCTCGGGGTATTTATGCACACTACCTGCCGCTGACAGACACATGTAATGTAGACGTGCCTTTAGTAGATTGTTATGTATTTCCTGTATTTTATTTACAAAACAAAATCGTTGACTGCAAGCTTTACTTGCTCCGGAATCACTGCTGCTGTAATTTCACCAAAACTGTATCCCTGAGCGCAGAGGCTGAAGAGCTTTCAAACAGGCGTCAAGTTATCTCCCTTGCTGCTACTGGATGTAATACAACAAAAGGCACCACTTTTATTCACTCTGCACTGTTAACTGTGTCTCAAACTTGGGCAAAATTCCATCCGTGTTGTCTTTTTGTCTGCTGCTGCTTTGTAAATAGACCTCTGATGATACCTGCCCTGCAACTGATAGCGACCCACCGACTTTCCACAGGCTGCAGTTTTAGCTCCACTAACGGCGGAGAGACACAGCTGAAATCTTTGCTTAAAGTTCTCCAATCATTGGCCATAGATGCTGCCGTTCCCCCAGGAGCCCTCCTGACCCCTATTTGCTAACAAGTAGAGCTGCCCCACCCCAAGATGCTTCAGGGCGACCAGCCATGTCTCCGTGCTTCGAAGGCCTGAGCCACGGGGAAATGGAAGCACGGGGCCCAGGGGGTTTGCGGGAGGGCCTGGCACCAGCAGCAGGGATCGGGCCCACCCCTGCACTCACACAGCTACCCAGCCCCAGCCTGCTCGGCTCCCCCGGCCCCCAGCCACGTCACTGGGGAAGGGAGGTTGAGAAAAGGGGTGGAAACTCCCACCCACACACACACACACACAGCAGTGTCAGGAAGTGGAGCAGGAGTAGGAAGAGGAGGAACAGGACGAAAGCTAAGACGGGGAAGGGGCTGTCCCAGGCCCTGCACCCCTGTAGGAATGGCCCTGCTAGCAAGCCTATGTGTGTGTGTGTTTAATTGCTGCACAACTGCTAGCCCCGGGCATCAGCTTCTGCTGGCAGGACGCGCGAGGCCACTGCCTCACGGGGAATTAGACATTTCCCAGCACCGTTTCCACATCTGCAGCAACCGTTCTACTCAAGGCCCATAGTTCTACGGCCCCTGCCTCTTCCCCACGTGCAGGCTGGAGTGATGAACACTTCCTACAGCCCGTAAAAAAATCAAACAGCTCAAGCTGGATTTCTGTCTTATGAGCCAAACAATCCCTCTGTGCTGGAAAACCTGCCGCAAACAATTTGCTTTGTCGGGGCGTAAAATAAAAAAGGCAATACACAGTAGATCCGTTTTTTCCACTCAAATAATTGACAATGAAACAGCTACATTGCCAACTCCTCCTACTTTTCTTCCTGTATGCATGTCCCAGGCCCGCGCTTTGGGTCTGAGCTGTAGACTTGGGCTGAAATGGGACCTTAAACATGGCTGGAGAGACCAGTATGAGCTAATTCTTTCAGTCCCTTGAGCAGATGGGGCTGATCCATTTAACTGATAACCCCGCAATTTGCAACGGTTTGGGTGTGACAATACCTGTTACTTCCCTGTGGTTTTCTTAGAATCACAGAATGGGAAGGAACCTTGTGAGGTCATCGAGTCCACCCCCTGCAATCAGGGCAGTTTTATTTCTCTGCGCCCTCCTTGGGACAGTAGCTTGTGTTCAAGAATGGGAGATCCTGATGCCTTTGAAAATGGGGCCCTTTGGGTGTGGATTTGAGATCAGCACAGTAACTGTATATCTGGTAATCTGAAAACAATGGCTGAAAGGGGACATTCTTGATTAGAGCTGCTATACGTATTATACAATATGTTATGAAATACAGAGCACCAGAGACCCGGTGGTTCTGTTTGAACAGTGATTTATCTTACGTCTGGCCAGCTAAGTGTTTAAAATGATGGTTCGTAATAATGACTTGATTCTGTGGATGGTATGAGAGTTCTGGAATGCTGTGAACTATTGATAACATTTCGGGTGAATCTGAATCTATTTGGGCTACTTGTTAAAGGGCCTAGGTGAGTACGTATGCATGTTGTGCTTATAAGAAGCATACGGGATCTTTTAAGGGGAAAAGGCAATGCGTCACATTGATTAAGAATACAAAGTTAAAAAAAAAAAGCATGTGCCTACATATATACACACACACGCCAGTCCTGCCAATGATATAGATACCAGTCTGTTGCTCGCATCAACCTAATGGCCCGTGAGGCTGACTGAGAGGGAGGTGCTGAGCTATGTCAGTTTGAACCGATGCTCCGGATCTTGGCAGGACAGAACCCGCAAGACTCCCCGTCTTTGACAGGAATCCGTTCTCACGCAAATCTATGGATTTTGCTGCATTGTGTTGCAATCGGTCATTGTGAAACAGACTCAAGCTCTCCCAACGTGTGAGGATAACAAATCCCATCAGAACCAAGGTGGGGCAACACCCAGACAAGCCATTGGCAGACTGATATTAAACAACAAACTGAAATCAGTCTCCAGATAAGCGTGTAACTTCAGAGCTGCCAATCTGCCCTTCATCCTTCACTGAATACTATGGACACATTCATCAGTTCCTTTGCACCCCAAGTCTCCGGCTCCTCCTCTGACCATCCGGGGGCTGGGCTGGCCTTCAGACTAATCTCTCATGAAACACTCACACTCTTCCCTCACACAAACAAAAATTCCGGAGTTGCTTCGCACAGGCAAGGATTACATCACAGCGTTTGTTAAGTTTTTGTAATAGTAATAGTTCGTTTTCTCTTGGAATCCTTTGCACTGCGTCTGTTTTTACAAACAACAGTGGTCCTCTAGCACCCCAGAGACTGACAAAAATATATAGATAGTCTCATGAGCTTTCATGGGCACAACACACTTCTTCAGATGACAGATATGGAGCAAGGGGCACAGAGGTCGAAAAGGGAGGAGAGGAGGCAGAAAAAGAAAGGGGGAAAAACCTGTCAATTAAAGTGCCTCCGCTCAATGAGGGTAAGAGAGTGGGCTGCAAGTGCCTGACACTTAGCTTTTGGGCGTTGAATATACTGGCCCATCCCGTCCAGGCCAGACTATTACTATTACGTATTCCATAACGCAAAAACACTCTTCCACTCTTACAGAAGAAAGCAATCCTAACCTTAGAAGGGTGACAATAGCGACAAATAGGCCCTTCTGCTCTGTTCCTGCCTTAACATTAGTAACAAACAAACAACCTGCTTGATGCATCTTTGCCAACAGCACTGGAAAGGAAGGCTGGCAAGGTACACTGAGGCACATCACATTGCATAAGGCTACATTTTAGCGACATGGCTACATGTGTGAGAGAGAGACAGAGAGAAACACCAGAAAGAACATGACCAAGTCCATGTTTGCTGAAATAGCAAGGTCATTTTATATTTTAAATAATGCTGAGCAGTTCTCTGTGTAAGAAATCAAAGCCTGAAATACATAGGCTTGAGTTAGCCCCAGTCTACACTAGGGAGTAATTTTCAAAATAACCCCCCTTATTTCAAAATAATGAGCAGCACATCCACACTACCAAGCCTGTTATTTTGAAATAATGGGCTGGTTATTTTGAAATCGGAACTCCTGCTTTCCTCGGGGAATACCGCTTATTTTGCAATAGTTATTGCAAAATAGAAGTCGTGTGGATGCTTTACTGCTGCTATTTCGAAATAACAACTCCCCAGAGTAATTCGAAGTAATTACTCCCCAGTGCTCCCTGGGACTCTAAGTTGAGGTAGCGCGCCCACAAAAGCGTAGCCTGCCTCAGACTCATTTCGAGGCTCCTCCGTAGTTTAGTTATTTTGAAGTAATCTCCTAGCGTAGAGATGCCCTTCCAGACCTGCCACAGAGTAGAGCAGTAATGGGTAGGTAGAACTAGCCTGCAGAGAAGGCACACTGAGTATTTCTTACCTTCTATTCGCAGTCAGGTCACGAACACTGGCTGAAATCTCTTTGCACGGAGCTGAATCTTTAATCTTCACATTTTTAAAATGCATGTACCTTTAAAAAAAAAAGGTTTGGATTATACCTTCCCTTAAACCTGGGGCTACAAGGACACAGAAAAGGTATTTTTCATAATTCCTGATTTAATAACCAGTCCTTGGAAGCTTATACAAGCAATAGAGTTTGTTACCGTATATTTTCCCTTCCATCATATGCAAATCAATATGTTTATTATAAGTACCAATCATTAGTAATGATTTTTCTTTTTTAATGGAAAGAAATGTTTTGCAAAAAATAAATCAAGATTTATGTGACATTTTTTATATAAAATATTTCCATCCAAAATTCTGGGTGCATAGCGATGCATTTTATAATTGGAGTGGGTTAAAATAGCTCCACCAACACTTTCCAAACGGAAATGAGTCTTCAACTACATTAATTTTTTTCATAAAAGGCCCTGTTTTCTGCAACCAAAAAAAAATCTATTTTCATCATAAAAGCAAACATCTGAAAATGAAATCTATTTCATTCTGAAATGCTCTTGGAGTGCCTTCTGGGAGTTGTAGTTCAGTTTCCTCATGTCCTCATTTGCAGGCTGGGCTCCCCATGCAGACTAGCTCTCTTATGATGCAACACGGATAGGGGCTCTCACCCTACACCTCCAGAAGTGTAGTCCCATGAGGGACTCCTGCCTACAGAAGAGCATGGGAGCATGCAGAATCCAAACTACAATTCCCATGATGCATTTCCAAACCATAAGACTGTCAGCTGAGATTTATTTATTTATTTATTTATTTATTTTTGCCACAAAGTCAAACTTTTCCATGGAACATTCTGATGAATTTTTGGCTTTGTTTGCATCTAAATTATCCATGTCCAAAGGCATTGTCCAACCCTCTCTATGGACAGTAAAACCAGGCCTCTCATGTATACGACAGTCATCTGGAGGGCTCAGCTGAGATAAGGCAGTGTGGACACAGAAACTGTGCCCTGAAGAGCTTAGACAAGGTACAGGGTGGAGGGGAAAGAGAGGTGAAGTGATTTACATAAGGTCACGCAGCGGGTCAGGCAGTCGAATCTCCTGAGTCTCGGTCCAGTACCTGGTCCCTTGGGCCGTGCTGCCATCCCTGGCCACGTGCAGGCCAGAGGGAGGCGATGAAGTGGAAGAAATGGCCACATTTCCTGTAAAAAGGCAGGCCTCAGCTCCCGGGATGCAACCCTGCCTCCCTGAGCCTGCGGGAAGCCTTCCCTGTGATACGTGTGGGGCTCCGCAGGTTTGGACGGGCGTGTCTGGAGTCACCTAGCATCTCCTGGGAAGCTGCCATCAAGCCGATACTGCTGTGGGAAATGCTCCTCTGCCCCCTGCCTGGAGCCCCTCTCAGCCACAGGCTTTCCTAAAGCCGGGGGGAGCAGAAGAAGGACCATTGAGACTGGAGGTGGGAGACGACAGGAGACATCCCTCCCTCTCCCGGGCACACTAGACTCAGAGGCCTCCTCGTGCCTTCGGTGTCCATGATTACAGCCGTGCTGTATGCGCCGGCCATGCAGAATGGAAGCACCCGAGCCATGAATCCGACTTGACGTTCCATGTCAAATACAGGCACTGAGAACGCCGGTCTCTTCGCAGGATTGATTATGCACCAGCACTGCTAATGTGTCCAATGAGCAAAGCCTGCCGCACCCCTTATTCTGCTGCAAGATGCTCTTCTGGGTAACAGTCCAATTGACGAGATGTCTGGTAAACAAACCTGATAGATTGGGGTGGCAGGATTTAATTTAAGGGCAGCGATGGCGAGATGTGCAATTATTAGTCAATTACTCATCCATTAATTGGCTACCGGGCTGAACTATTAATCATTCGGCCACTTATTTCATTCCCTCTTGTTCTTTAAAGGGCAGCAAAACCTTTTGAAGGGGGAGGAAACACACACTTGCCTATGTTTCCTACCCTGGAGACACACGCAGAGCTCTCATGGGCAGGGGATTCCTGGACCGATTCCTGGGGAGAATCTGTCTGCACGGCAAGGAAGTGCACTACTTTATGTATGTGTGGACAGACCTGTGTCCCAGCCTTCCAGACAGAGGGAGGAGTGCTGGGAAAGAAAAGGCAGTGGATATTTTGCCCCGTGTGGCGGCATACATCCGCTCAATGTTCCCTCTAATTTTTTCCATTCATGTGCGGGAAAAAACCCTGTTCTATGCACCAGGGCATGTGCAGATGTGCACTACCAATGGAAACACACTGCCGGCTGTGGGAGGCTGCGGGCACTCTGCTAATCAGCTGGGCAGCATTTGAATGTCTCCTGGGGGGCTGCCTGCGTGCTCCGCTTACAGGGAACACTGGGCCCATCTTCGTCACATTCCTGGTGACACAACGCTGGGAGCCCAGCTCTCAGACGGAGTTACGTCTCGATCCTGCGTGTCAGCCTCCCCGGGCAGCCACGTGGCTGCATTTCCTCATTTCAGCCTGGGATTCTTTGCACATCCGCCGGAAGAATCCATCGGATATTCATTTTAAGGCTGGGTGAACTGGCTCAGGGGGAATAGGAAGCAACACAATCCTTCCCTCACATCTCCAACTGACCCAGAGAAAGAAGCTGGAGTTGCGGTGAGCCAGAGGGATACCATAGCCCTTAATGAATAGCTTGCCCTCTGGGGCTGCCTGGCTTTGCAGGGCTGGGAGGTGGGCGAGTTCACAGATGCCTCTGCGGCGGTGGGCGCTTGTCTGAAGTGAGCACCTGCAATAGCTGCGGTAAGTCCATTGCTATGCGGGGCCACCTCTCCGGCATGCTCAAGATGTGGAGAATTTCTTTCCTCTTACTTCCAATTTACTTTGCTTTCCTAAAGCCTCGTGAGTTTACCTCGGCATTCTCTTTCACGACCTGCTGCCGCTGCTGGGCATGGGAGGGAAATGGGGTTCCCAAGGGGATGGCTCTACCACATCCCCTGGGCCTCCCATTCTCAAAGAAATGGCACGGCACAAACCGTACCTTGCCCCCTTGCATCACCCCACACCAGCCTGGGGAAGTTAGGGGGGTTAGGTGGGCCAACTCAGGCTGCACATGGTGCGGGAGGGAACATGGAGGACTAACTGACGATGAAGCTCAGCTGGGGGGGCTGTAGAAAGCCCAGGAGCTGAGAGCAGAGGGGCAGAGGCTGCAGTCCCTCTCAGTGTGGGAGAAAGCAAGCTAGCAAGTAGCCCAGGGACAGAGCCACAAGGGTCAGGGCTGTGCAGACCTTGACTGCTTGAGTCCTCAGAGACTGTCATACGGCAGCATGAGGGTGATCTGGCCAGAAGGCCAAGCCATGGAGCTGGAGCGGTTGAGTCCCACCACAGCAAGACGGACAGAGAGATGGAGCGCTGTGATGGGAAGGGATGTCGGCCTGGCAGAGCCACTCCCCACATGAGGCCAGAAAAGGCACTAGCGCGGTGCATGAAGTGCCCTGCGATGCCCCTCAGACAGATATTGCTGCTGTGCCACTTTCTCTTATTAGTCTATTTTCTGCTGTGGCAAAGTCAGGCCGGAGGGCTGCCAGCGAGTGGGGAAAGGCAGCCTGAGGAGGGTAGAAAGCCAGCTGCTCTGTGAATTAAGGGGAAGTGGGGTACCGTGGGTCCAGCAGGAGCAGCTGGCAAGGGGTTGTCCTAGGCAGAGTAGGATCAGCTGAGACAGGGCCACTTTGGACCAATTAGGGTCAACTGGTTCCACTCCAGGCCTACCCGAAGACTTTCAAAGTCTCCCCTGTTGGGTGGAGGGAAGAGACAGGCAGACAGGAACACCAGTGGGGAGGAGGAGCTCCAGACGGCGACACTAGGGAATGGCTACAAGCCCGCCCCCTGCGAAGGGGAATGGCTGCCAGACACGGCAGATGGGGGTGGCTTACCCAAGGCCCTTCCTGCCAAGGAGAGAAGTGCAGAAGCTGGCCGGGGAAAGAGGAGCCCTTGCCACACTCTACTAGTCCCACAGCCACGGCCTAGGTGCTGCAGATCCATAAGGTCCATAAAAAGCTTCAGGCCATGTGGGCCAGGCCCAGGAGGACTGCAAGCAGTGCAGTGACTAGAAAGCCCACCATACCCCACTGGGTACAAAGTGTGTCCCTTCCTGCCTCCCAGCCCCACACCCCCGTGTTGCAAACTGACCACTGGTGTCTTAGGCCACATTCTGCCAGCCAGGCAATCTGCTGGGTGCCCATGAATCCCGGTGACCCCAACCCTTCCACATGCATGCTGTGTATCATGTACCCTTAAACCCAACCCTGGCCACCCTGTCATGGTCCCACGCCGTGGCCACCACCCCTGCCCGGGCAGCTCCCAGGACACAAATGACTATGATACCCATGCGATGGGGACTCAAGTGCCTTGTGAACTGGGAGGGGTATGGCCCACAATGGGGTACTTGGGAGCCTTGCCAAACGAACACAGGCCAGCAGCATATGTGCCCGCAGGTCTAGAACCCAGGCCTACAGAGCTACCGGGCAGCTGGCAGCTCCATGCTCCCATCCGGGAGCTGCTTGTGCTCTGCTACCTGTGCTCCACTGGAGACACAGCCATAGGAAGTCCCACCTCTGGCAGTTTGACAGACAGCAGCCTCATGGCTCCTGATTGGCTCCCCACCCTATATAAACCCTCAGGGCATTTCTGTAAGTGCCTAGGCAATGGTGGAATTTCTGCAGCTACCATCACTCTAACTGACCCTGACTTTGGCCTTGGCTTGATCTGGACTTTGCCTCCTGACTTGGCTCCTGGAACTCTCCTGCTGCTCCGAGATTCAGGGTTGCCCTGAGCCCCAAGTGCCCGTCTTGGCAGCCTGAAAGCAAGGCAGGTTTGCAATGGAGGAGTTACTTCCCACAACTCCAAACACCGTAACGTTTTGTTTATAGCTATGTGATCACGTTCATTCAGTCTGGCCAAACCATCACACATCCTGCCTCTTTGTCTAGTCCTGTTAATTAATTTTTTAGTGAGGCTGGAGACCAAAAACGGAATTAGCTTCATCTCTGCATCTCTCTCTTAGATCTTTAGGGCACAATCCATCTTTTCTTTCTTAAGTCTTTTATACCCCCAAGCTCATTGCTGTCTTAACAAAGGATTAATAAATTGTAATAACTAATTGTAGAGTAAAACCTACTGACTTAAAGTTAACTCTAAATAAAATTACATGCTGCTGCTCTATTGCTTTCACTACTCTGTGTCATCAAAAATGCCATTACATTAGTATTTTATATGACTGGTTTCATATCTCATAAATTGGTAAACCAGTGGAGCATGGGAAAATGACTCCATCAGCTGCTTTTTTATATATATATATTTTACTTTAAACTATATCCACTTTTATTGTACACGTTATTAAAGAACCAGGGTTCTTTTTCCATGTGTGTTCCTGTTGTAATTCAAAGTCAGTTGGGCTTGATGGCATGAGGGAGTTGTCAAGAACTATTTTTTTTTTTACCTTTTCCACCTTATATTTATTTTTCCAGTGTTGAACATTCTTAGGAAACCCTCACATTTTCCAGAGTACACGAGAGCTCAGGGGTGGAGCTTGTCCCATAACAAACGTGTAGGATTCAATGTACTGTCCCATCATGTCTCTTTCAATCACTTCTCCCTCAGGCTATCATCTCCTCCCTAGAGGGAGGACAATTCCTCATCTTCCCAAAAAGCCATTCCCATAATGCTGGACTCGGTTGGCTGGCCCTAGTTTTATTACCCTGAAATAGCAGTCCTTAGCAAAGTCTGGCTGTCGGCACCCTGTCCCTGGGCCTTTCAGGCTGGTGTGCATGCTGTCCAATTCACGCTCCCGGTGTACCCTGCAAGCTGGTATGGGTTGGAATAACGCATCCCACCCTTAACTGAGCAACATGCTAAGCTGCATGTGATCTCTTGCACAAGCAGAGAGAGGCGAGTGTTTCAGTGGTCTGTCTCTCTCCCTGCTGGGATTGTGGCCTCAGGGAGGGGAAGGGAATCAGTCAGTGAAGTAGTCAGTCTGTAGAGTTACATGTGTAAGCTCTGCCCTCTGGCATTCCAGTTCACCCCTCCCCCCCCAATCCCGTGGGACTGGCTGGGTTTGTGGAACAGCGTTCTCCAGGCTGTGACAGCTAGGATAGATGGCTCGTCCTGCTGGCTCCAGAGCGTGCGCTCTCCTGTGCTGTGTGGCTCTATCCCCTGTAGGGGCACCTGGCAATGCTACTACTGATCTGGTCCTTTTCTACCCAGCAAAGATCAGTCCCGTTGGCCAACTTTTCCTTCCTCCTCCCACCAACAAAAGTGCCGAGCTATGTCAAATGAAGAGGGGTCTGGGAGGGTGGGAAGGAGTTTGGCCACAGTTGGCATTACCCTGGGACATGCTCTTTCCCTTCGTTTTTGCAGCCTAATCACGCAGCTGCTCTTTTTTGCTGTGTCTTTTGCTTGTCCTCATTGGAGCTGTATACAATATATTCAAGGTTAAATTCCTTGTAATCTCTGTAACCTGCTGATTTAGAAAGTTTGTAGTGTACAAAGTGTTGCTTCAGTTAGAAATTCTGTAAATAGTACTTAGGGGTGGGTATAATTGTATTCATCGCCTACTTATTAATATTCATTTTATGGGAGATAACATTACTAAATAAGGTTTTAGGAAAAGTAGAGATAGATATGTGAATTAACATACTAAAATAGATAAAAGTGTGTGATTGGTACCATGTTGTGGCCACTTGGACGTTGTGTTGAATGTCCGAGGTAAACGTGTGAGGGCAATAAAGCAGTTCCATTTGCCCCATCCACTCCTGGGTCACCTGTTTCTTCTCTAACAAAAAAGCTTTTACAAAATAGAAATTTTTGCCAAAAGTCCATTTTCAGCCAAAATAATGGGGGTGGGTTTTTTGTGCACAGCCATAAGTTCATTTTCACATTGAAGTGTGGTGTTATCATGGGGAGCTTGTACGTTATCTCGTGTTCTCGGTGGGTGATGCATAGATTTAAATGACAGGATAATGGACGTATGAGGCTGAGAGGGATTTAGGAGTGAGGAGTGTGTATCTGGCATATAAGTAAAGAGGCTGACTCGATATGAGGGGATAGCTCAGACTGGCTATATTTGCACAGGGCCACAGGAGGACCCTAAAGGATGTGCCACAGGGGGATGTGATGGAAAAACAGACCACAATGTACCCATTTACACCACAAGACACATGACAGGAGAAATACCCTCGTTATCAGAACGGCAGGACAAACTGCCTAGGGATGTTGAGGAGGCTCCTTCACTGGAGGTTTTCTAAAGCAGGCTGGGCAGCCAACTCTCTTGGAGGGTTCAGACAGACCACACCCTGCCTCTTGGCAGGGGTTAAACTAGATGGCTTTTGAGGTGCCTTTGAACCCCATGGGTCTATGACTGTATCGTCACCGGTTCTGGCCACAAGTTGATGGACCAAGGGAGCTCAGAGCAACATCTGGGAAGTGGAGCACCACAAAAGGAATGGGGTGTGCAAATACAGACAAGGACAAAGAGGAGTGAAATGCTCTGCTAAGGTGCTAGGCCTGGCCCGAATAACGAGCTAAGGGGTATCCCTGGCTGGGCAGAAGTGGGAAGGCCTTGTTTGGGACGATCCCAGCAGGAACCACTCCTCTGAGGACGATCAATTGCTGAGAGAACCACCAGACTCCATAGCACCTTTGGGCGTGTGAGGATGAATCCAGCAGCAGCAGGGGCTCTCTCAGGCTGTGCAGGTAGCTGAGTGCACGTTGCATCTTACGACACAAACACGATCCATGTACGTGGAACTGTGTTTGCCGTCAGTGTCTTCGTTCTTTGTGCGCTCCTAATCTCCCAATATAAGAGACTAGTAAAAGGTCCTTTCCTCCCAGTTGTTCAGAAGCCTGCAGCATTCTGGGAGCAGAGCTCAAATGATAGGGACGCTGTAGTTTGACTATAGTTCTGTGTTAAAGTGCAAGATGGCAACCAAAGCCAGCAACAGCTTGAATGCAAACTTGTGACAACAAAAGATTTAACAGATGCCAGGGGGTTGGGAAAATACACAATTTCCTGACCAGCTATACTTTCTAGCCCTCCCAGGTGGGGGTAAATCTTATCCCTATTTTCAAGGTGGCAACACTCAGACCCACGGCTATTTAAAGGTGGTTGGCTGTAGCACGTGAGCTACGCTGGCGTGTCAGAAAACCACGATTCAGACACTGGTTCAGGCACTGACTTTCTCAATACAGAACCACCGTTCTTATTTGGCCTGGGTTTGATAGGAAAGAACATAACAGGTCTCTTCTTGCTGATGTCGTTTCAGAGAGAGTTTGACTGAAGACTTTTCCCCAGTGATCCATACACAGATGGCTCAATTCCCTGTCATATCCTTGTACATACCACATCTAGTTCCTAATGGGGAAATTCATACTCATCGGTAAACAGCTAGGGCTTGTTTAGATAAAATACGTCTAGCTCTTGCTATTGAGGGGATTTCAAGACCTTTACCAGACTCCTTTAGCTCCCTGCATGTCACACAAAACAGGCATTCCAAAAGCAGACATCAGGCATTTTAAAAACTTATGAGCAGGGCTTTCAAGCCATGAAATGTTTAATAAATGTTGGGTTTTTTGGCCTGGCTTCTGGTCTCTACCCTTTTAGTTTGCGCTCATTTCACATTTTCAAGCTTTTCCCTGAAACCACAAGGCCCAGAAGCTTAATTTAACATGAAAGCTGAGACTCCCATAGCATCACCTGACTGCAGAGACTGGGACTCAGAGAACATCAAATATCACAAGGCTCATGATCGAATTGTGAGAGTAGTCAACACTAACATGACATTGTGATGGATCCCAGAGATGCTGAGCACTGTCCTACTGAAATAGCGGGTACTCAGCCCCCAGGAAAATCAGACCTCCTTTAGGCACCCTAGTCTGAAAACATTGGCCTTAACTTTTCTGACCCTCAGGTTGTCTATGGCATAGAGGTAATAACCTCAGGGGGGATATAGGGGTTTATGAGACTGAATTAATTAGGGTATATAAAGTGTGTTGAGATCCTCAGATGAAAGCCAATGGTACAGAAGAACAGGGGGTTATCATTAGTTAACATAACTTATGCCCCTTGGCTCACTAGTTCCAAAAAAAACCCTTCCTGCTCCATATCATCAATCAAGACTTCTAAAAATGACAGATCTTGAAGTCCCCTCAATATCCAGGCCTTGGAGGAATTTGTAATACTCCTCTGCAAACAGCTAGGGGCTACTGAGAGGAGTATGTGACATTTTTCCCATTAGGAACTAGATATGGTAAGAGGATATGACAGGGAATTGAGCCATCTGTGTATGGATCACTAGGGACATGGCTTCAGTCCAACTTTCTCTGAAACTACATCAACCACACGACTGGTAATGATGAGAGCTGATATTTCCTAAACAGACAGCATGGTCACTATTCCAAGCCCAAACCAAACTCCATCATATGGGGAAGAAGCAACATAATTACATACATTTCTTAGTACTCCAGTGGAACCCCAATACCAGTCTTATCTGCCAGTCAGTCCTTATGACGCCTGTGTAATTCATAAAATGATACAGCTATACTAAACCACGCCTAGAAAGAGACTTAAACTGAAACTAATTGAAGGCTTTTGTCAAATGGCTTCTAAATTTGCTTTTCTGATTACTATTAAAAGCAGCAACGTTGGACCTCAGGACTTGCATGGTTCATCTATTTCTTTCAGTGCTAAAATAGTAGGCGATGAAGCAAAGCTGGTCCGAAAAGTGCTTCTTTATAGAACCATCCACTTCTGGATTGGTGAGACATGATTCATGCGGATACGTAATGGGAGTGCAGCTAGTAAGAAAATGTTCTTCTTGTCACGAATCTACGTTTATTCGGGTTCTGCGTCCCTTTATTTTACACAACTATCGCGTCCCGATCACCTCGGGTTACCCTTACTACCCACGTCCCCCCAGTCACGGGGCCGTAGTAGGGCCAAACTTCTATCTCGGGGTGTGGTGTGCCGTTCGACTGCCGGTGGCAAGGAAGGGGGTCCGGGCCCACCCACGCTCCCAGACTCCGGCCCAGGGCCCTAACACTGGGAATCTCGTTCCCAGTGGTAGCAGGCGGGGGTTTACCCCTAAACGCGCCCACTCTCGGGCTCCACAACCCTACCCTGGGCCTCTGTCGACCCTGCCACCGGAACCCCTGTCGGGGTTATCCTCCCCTCTCATCCCTCCCCGAGTTCTGGCCCCCGTACCTTTCTCCGTTCCCCACCGTCTTTTCTACCTGTGTTCCCTCTTCCATTTTTATCCTCTCCCCGCTCTCCCGCTCGGCAGGTGACGTCACCCTCCCCTCCCCGCCCGTCGCTCCAGTGACATCATATCATGCCGCCGGCCGCGGATGTTCTCCCGCTCCCCTGATAACCCCCGGCTGCCGCATTTCCGCGCCGCGCTGGCTCACCCCCTCTCCACAAACGTCTGGCGGCGCCGGTTCCCCCGCCGCCTGAGTCACCCACTCACACACCCCGGCACCGACCCGACCCGCTTGCCGGGGATAGTGGCGGGGTTGCCTCACCCCGTCACACTTCTTTTCATAGATGTTTTTGATGAAATGGAAATATTTTAATTTCCATGGATAGCTTCAGAAGAAGAGGTCAAGTTTTGTCCAAAAATGAAACCTAAAAATTTTCCATTGGAAACAGCCAAAAACGGAAAATAATTGTGCTCAGACCTGCCAAAGGCTTCAAAATGGCAGGGGGAGGGGATCACTTTTCAATTTTCCAATGACAAATCTTTTCTGAGGAAAATAAGAAATGTGTGCAGAAAGCAACTGTTGTCAAAACCCTAATTTTCTGTCAGGAAAAAAAAATAAAAGCCTTGACAGGAAATCTGCACCTAGCCCTAAAGGAAAACCATTATACTTGCATACTTTATCCACACAGTCCTAGCTAAAGCATTAGTGTGATGGACTATACCAGATCCCCTGCTGGAGGCATCATGGCCCTGCCACATTCTGCCCCCAATAAAAGGCAGTGGAGAGGGTCCTCCGAGTTGCCTAGAGTGGCTGTGTAAGACACAGCCAATCAGCACCCAGCTGCTGTACTATAAGAAGAGCTACAGAGGCAGGGAGATCTCTGTTCCTTGCTGGAGCTGGAGAAGTGTGGGTGGCCGACAGAGCTACAGAACCCAGGGCAGGGCTGCCAGAAGCTAGGGAAAGTGAGGAGGAGCCCAGAGCTGGTCACCCTTATCTCATGGTCCTGTCTTAGTGGTGTCCCAGTGAAGATGGCATGGGGCTGCAGGGAAGTGGCCAAGGAATTTAGAGAAGCTGTGCAGCATAGTTAAAGGGACACCGCAGATGGCTGCTACCTACAGGGTCCCCGGGCTGGGACCTGGAGTAGTGAGCAGGTCTGGGTCTCCCATTAGCCACTGCGGACAGAGGGGTAAGTGGCTTGGACACTGACACACCCTGGAGTGGGGACTGAAACCCAGTGGCCCAGCTGGGAGAGCTGTAGCCAGGAATTCCCAGAGGGCAGAGGCACAGAGCAATGCCACAGGGCTCCCTCTCTGGAGGCTATGCGAGTGTGTGTGCAGGCACCTGCCCTTGGCCAACGGGGGTCACGAGAGGTGAGCGCACCCTGTCCGTTACAAAAGGGACTGTGGACAAACACCGGAAAAGCTTAGGCAGGTGGCAAAATTCCCTGCAGGCAGGAAATGAGGGAGAGAAAAGACCTTGGGGGGAGCTCAGCTCCTCCGTGTGGTGAGTGAAATCTGCCATTATGGGACATCTATTGGTCCATTTGCTCCTGAGTTGCTCCGAGGGATTGTTCTTCCTTTGAGCATTGCCCCATGCTGCTGTGGATAATACAGCCTGTAACTGGATTGGGGTTTAGCATAAGAAAATGTGTTCAGCCCCCTCCCCCCAACACCCTTTGAAAGGGCCCAGCTTGGCACATCTCCAGAGGCTTAGGCATCTCCCTGGAGCATGCAGCTACCAGCCCCACGCAGCCCTCTCCATCGGTAACCCCAGCCGCTCCACAGGCTTGAGGAATCTTGCCGAGAGCCCAGCCTGCCTGCTGCTAATGGCAGAGGTGAGAGACAGCCCTCGGTGCAGACACACCGGCTAAACGAGAACACGCCGAGACGGACTTTAAACAGCAGCTACAGCTTGTATTAAATGGAAATCCGGGGGAAGGATGCTGCCTGCACATCACCATGCTCTCTGTAGCAGGCACTTAACTGCTTACAGGGCTTCTTACCAGATCCCAGATCCCATGGTAGGTTCTCCCCGCCTGCCTACCAGAACCATGCTTGCTTGGAGTCCTACCCCCCGGGAGGACAGAAGGCACAGAAAGGCATGGATTTGGGGCCACAAGGTCTGACCTCACCCACAAAGGCACACCACTTCCCATGGGCCCAAGGCCCATCCCCAAATCCCAGCTCTCTTGCCTCCGGGCTGGTTCATTTTATCCGTCTAACCACACTGGGAACCAGCCGCAAGTTGGGCCAAATGAACAACTCAACCCACGTACCTCAGGGAGGGGGTTGGCGTGTTCCAGCCTAACCTGCCGGGGCTTGAAAGTGCTGTGAGGAAGGCGGAGAATGCCCTGGTCAGTTGGCCCATGGGAGACAAAATTCCTTCTTGGCCCCAAATGGGCAATCGGTGAGACCTGCGGCATCTCTCAGGCTGGATTCCTGTTCCCCGGGGTGGGGCTGGCTGGAATGGAGCCAAATGAGACTTTACATGGCTACCACTCTGAGGTACAGCCTGGGAACGCGGGAATAGTGGGCACCGCTGGCCACTGGCTGGGAGAGAGGCAGCTGACATGCCTTCCTCCCTCTCTCCAGGGCAGTCCCCTGGGACTCCTCCATCCATCAATGCAGGTGGGACCGTTCATCCAACCCATGCTTATTTCCCACCCCGATCCAACCCAGTGTGTCTGCAGTCCTGAGTCTGTCTCGTGTTTAATTCAATAACAGGGGCTAATAATCAGCACTAAAATAACTTGACGGCTGAAAAGTAAATAGGGACAGCAGAGAACAATACGTTCACCACGAGAAGGGATTTAAATCTTGCTGCTCCACGTGTGAACTGTCAATTTCCCCCAGGGATGAAATTACTGAGTCTTTTACAGATAGTTTTATACTTTTGTAATTAGAAGAGGATCCTCTGAACTATAAAATCAAAGCTGCCACCTGCGTGAGCCGCTATGGAAAATGTTTTCTTTGCTAATCGGCATGCGGGGCTTAGAGCCCTGTCTTTCTCCTGCTCTTGCAGTGGAGAGAAGAGTCTTTTTTTTAAAGAGATGGGCTTGTTCAGACCCCTGGGAAACAGCTGCTCTCTCCCCTTGCAGAAGGCCCCCCGTGTATCGAAAGACAGTGTGTCTGGCTCACTGCAGGAGCAGCCCCAGGATTGGAAACCCAACACAGAACACATGACAGCAGACACAAGGACGGTCTGGCTCACTGTTCCTTTCTCAGGGCCGCAGCCTGGGAGCCAGGACAAGGCGAGCAATGACTAGAGGTGGAGTCGAGCAATGATTGCTCTTCATTCAGCCTTTTGAAGGTTCATGGAAATGTCCCAGGTTTTATAACATGGGACAGTAGCGAGAGCTGCTCCGTAGTCAAGTATGAAGCCAGCTTCTCATCGGTAGCCTGCCTTTTAATTCCCTGCCACCCAAATGCCTTCAAATGAAACTGATTCCACTGACACTTTTCAACCTAAAGTACTTTTCTTTTTCTTGTTGCTAAATGAGAACAGGGGGTTCAGTTTGTGAAGTACAAACATTTCCTTCCCATTCACTTTTTTTCAAAAACAAGTTTAACTTTTTTTTCTGCTGCATTATTTCTCCATTCTGGCCTGACTCTCACGCTTTCCTATATTTGTCTTGTTGAGCAAAATGTGCCTTTTAGGGCATGTCTAGAATGGGAAGAAGGGTTATGAGCAATGGGCACAGATTCACTACAACATGAATGGCTACTGTCACATTTTTCGTGGCTTCAGTCCACCTATAGAGGCAATGCACATGGGGAGATCTTGCAAGAGAATTTTCGGTTTCCTCCCAGACTAGTCCCTTTGTGATATATTATTTAAAAAGCCCTAAGGGCTTTAGAAACCAAGTCTCGTTATGGTCAGTGGGACTCATGTTCCTAAGACACAAGCTCATGCTTTGTTCCTTCCAGTTAGAGTCTCTCTCTGAGGGACTGATCCTCTCTGAGTCCTGAGGAGATGCCCACAGGAGTGCTACACTGGGGAGTGGCGGATACTTTTATTTTGACAAGCTGGATTCTGATCGCTTCTAGAGACCAGGGCTCCGCTTTAGTGGATACAGTATCCAGACTAAGATAGTCCCTGCCCAAAGAGCTCACAATCGAAATAGACAAGACAACCAAAGGGCGAGGGAAGAAACAGATGCCTAGTTACTTGCCCTGGGTTACGCAGCGGGTCGGTGGCAGTCAGGCACAGAATCCCGGCCATCCATTCCCTTCTTCACTAAGCCACGCTGCTTCCCGTAAGGCAGCATGTGCCTTCCCCTCTCCCTCACTCAAAAGTGTGTTGCTCAGACACTTGAAAGTACAGCAGAGGTTGTGTCTCAGTTAGCATGGTATTGCTTTAACAAATGTTTCTGGCTACAGTGTTGAAAGAATTGAAGTTGGGTGTTAATTAGCCAACAGCAATTGATGTGAACACCCGATGAGGCCCTGGAAAAGGTGAATTTCTGCAGATAAGTCTTGGTGAAGTGGAAGAAGGCTAAGTCTGAAAGGGGCATTAAATCAAAGGCTGCATAAGAGGGGAGGAATGCAACAACGTGCGTCGTGAAACCAAATGCTGCTAAGCTCGTGGCTGGACTGAGAGCACGGTGGCAGTGATTGCAGCTTGTTAAAGCGGCCTGACGGAATACTGGCTTTTGGTTCTTTTCTGCCCAAGCCCCCGGCAGGGTTATGGTGTGGAGGAGAAAGCGGGGTTGAGCCACAAGTATCTGTATCCCCCAGCCACACTAAGACTTACTTCTACCCCACAACTAGGGGCATGATTTCCCTGGCTCATGGACACACACTCTCAGCAGCATGAGGCGTCTCGACTATAAATAACAGGACATTGACTGGAAGTACATGTGGACACAAAGTAAGTGAACGGCGTAGAGATGAGTGAATAATTCACAAGTTGTTACTCGATTCCTTTCGTGTTTCTCTGCACCTGAACTACACGAGCATCAGTTCCTCAAATTAATTCAACGGAGGGCCTGATTCAAGGCCCACTACCATCTATGAAATAACTGCCATTGATTTCAGCCGGCGTTGGTCCAGCCCGACTAATCAGCACTCTAGACTCCGTATTCCCATTGCGAGCACTGTATGCTGTGGACTGACTGCGGCGATTCAGCATTCAAGCTGCGTGCTTCAGTTGGGTTTGTTCTGAGGAGTCAGACATGAGTAATGAAGGTTGGGTTAGATGCGAGTCATTTTGGAAACGGCTTCTAAGCGCATATGAATGGCAATAGTGGGTCAGATCACTGATCTATCTCACCCAGGGTCCTTTCTTCCGACAGTGCCTGATGCTTCAAAGAAAATGAAGAGAAAAGGGCAATTTTGAAGTGATTCATTATCCCCTGTAGTCTGGTCCCAGCTTCTGGCAGTTGGCGGTTTAGGGACACCCAGAGCACGGGGTCACATCCCAGGCCATCCTGGCTAATGGCCATTGATGGATCTATCCTCCATGGACCTACCTAACTCCTTTCAAAACCCAGTTAGGTTTCTAGCTTTCCCCATATCCCCGCCCGACTGGGCATTGTGTGAAGCAGCATGCCCTTTGGTTTGTTCTCAACCTCCTGCCTATTCATTTCATTGGGCGACCGTGGTTCCTGCATTATGCAGTAGGGTTCGTAACACTTCCCTATTCATTTTCTCCACAGCAGTCAGGGTTTTAGACACCTCTAATGTGTGCCCCCGTACTCATGTCTTCTGAGAAGTGAACAGTCTGCCCTCCTCTGGGAGTTGTTCCAGAACCCTAATCATCTCTATTGTCCTTCTCTGTACCTTCCCCAATTCTCCTCTCTTTTTAGAGATGGGGCTACCAGAACTGCACGCACTATTCAAGATTCAGGCGTACCATAGAATCATAGAGTGGCACAGTGATGTTTCATTGCTTTCCCTAATGGTTCTGAGTAGTCTGCTCGCTTGTTTGACTGCTGCTGCACATTGAACAGATGTTTCAGAGAATTCGCCATAATGACTCCAAGCTTGTTCTTGAGCAGTAACAGCTAATTGAGACCCCATCCCTTGGGCTCATGCGTTTTCAATCTGCATTACTTTGCAGTTATCAACACTGAATTTCATCTGCCATTGTGTCACCCGGTTCCGTGAAGTCCCTCTGTAGCTCTGTGCAGTCAGCTGTGGACTTGGTATTGTGAAGAATTGCAAACTTTGCTGCTTCACTGCTTACTCCCTTTCCCAGATCATTTGTGAATATGTGGAATAGCACAGGTCTCACTACAGACCCCTGGGCAACCCCACTGGTCACCTCCCTCCATTCGGAAAACTGTCCATTTATTCCTACCCCTTGTTTCCGGTCTCGTAACCAGCTACCCATCCATGCGAGGCCCTTCCCTTTTCTCCCGCGGCAACTTCCTTTGCTTAAGAGCCTCTGGTGTGAGATCCGATCAAGGGCTTTCTAAGTGGCCAAGTACACTACTATATCCACTGGCTCACACCTGCCCGCATGCGTACGGATACGCTCAAAGAAGTCTAATAGATTAGAGAGGGTTGGTTTCCCTTGAAAAAAGCAGAGTTGACTTCCACAACAAATCATGTCCTTCTAGGGGTCTGACAATTCTGTTCTTTACTATAGTTGCAACCAGTTTTCCTGGTACTGAAGTTAGACTTACTGCCCTGTAATTGCCAGGATTGCTCCGAGAGCCTTTTTTTTTTTTTTTTGGCATCACATTAGCTATCCTGCAGTTGTGTGGTCCAGAGGTTGATTTAAGGAATAGGCTGTGTACCACCGTTCACAGTTCTGCAATCCCAGAACTCCTGGGTGATACCATCTGGTCTGGGTGACTTGTTCCTGTTTAAGATCATTTGTTCCAAAACCTCCTCTACTGACACCTCTGTCTGGGACAGTTCCTCAGTTGCCTTAAAAGGATGGCCCCGGTATGGGACTCTCCCTCACATCCTCTGCAAGGAAGACTGATGCAAAGAATTCCTTTAGGTTCTCCACAACAGCCTTGTCTTCCCTGAGTGCTCCTTGAGCTCCTTGATCCGCTACGGATTGTTTGGCAAGCTTCCTCCTGCTGCTGTACCTAAAATCATTTGAATGCAGTGGGACTTAAGTAGCACCACGGCCTTGTGCCAGCTCTGCTGCAGGCAGCGTTTTGCTCAGGGTGAGCTACATTGCAGTGGCTTGCATGGTGCAGACACCTCCCTCCCAGAACTTTACCACCAACCTTCCAGCACAGGTGATCAATCTGACAGCTCCAGCCACACGGAGGCAGCAGGAGGCATTGTTTCCAGCAGGGCGGTGTGTAACCAACGTGCTCCCGGCATGGCTGTCGCCCCTTGCCAGCTGCACCATGTAGAGAATTTGGAGTCGACTGTCACCAGCAGGCCAAGGCGACCTGATTCGTTAGCTCGGTCCCTGAGGACAAGTATCCTAATCTGAGCAGCCACTGCTCCCACTCCATTGACCAGGTCCTCCAACCACGGGAGCCTGAAGATAGGCTGCAAGATAACTGTCCAGTGTTCCAACAGTGCCAACTTCTTGACCCTAGTGGGAGCTGCTAGGTTCTTGGGTCATTTACTTCAGTGCCTGGATATGAACGTAGATGCCTAATTTTAGGGTTCTACCCCCATCTTTAGTTTGCTGGGCTGAGATTCAGGAGAGCTGGGTTCAGTTCTGCTCTGCCATGGATTCCCTGGGGGACCTTGGGCAAGTCATTTACCTTCGCTATGCTCAGTTCCCCAGCTGTAGAGTGGGGACGATAACACGCCCCTCACTCTGAGAGGGCTCATGCGGATAAATCCATGGTGGTGTTGAAATGAGAGAGGCAGGATTGGGGATGGACGGACACAGCCGGATGTCAGCGGGAGCCGAGGCTGCTCACCACCTATAAAACACGAGCTGTGTTGAGATCTGATCCGAGACTCTCATTGACTTTGCGTGGCCTTGGAGCAGCCCTGTAGTTATGTACCCAAATGTACCGTAGAAGCCTGACTTTGCATATCCGCGTCTGAAACTATGTCAGTGGGCCCAGACCGTAGCTAGACACATGCTTACCCAAATCCGCGTCTTTCTCTAACGCGCCAGAACGCAACCCAGAGCTCCCCAGTATCCCGGAATTTCCCTGCCGCTCCTCCGAGTTCTTTCTAAGGAGGTGAGCTACCTACAAGGAACGGCACCTGTGCCAAGGGACCTCATGCCAATGTCCGGGACGGGTCGACACACGTCTGCGCTGCACATTCCAAAGGCTTAGATGCATGCCTGCATTAATTTACCGCATGGCTTTTATCCTGGGCTTTTCCAATACGCCTGGGGATATATTTGCTGCTTGTCCCAGGATTTAAAGACTAAACCCATTCACTCCAACATAAGAGCTAGCTACTGGAGCACATGTTTCTTTTCTCTGTTTTTGCAGTAATTGCCTCCTTTCAAGACAAGTGTAAGTGACTTTATTAGCTAATTAACAGTGTCTGTGGAACACTGCTCTGCTTACTTAATTAACTTCATGCTAAAATACACACCATAAACTATGGACAGGTGCTAATGTCTATCACTCAGTTGTCTGGCTTTCTCTTTCAGATCTGTGCTCAGGGAGAAAAGTGAAACATTTGCCGGCATATTGACATGTCATGTACTTAAAGGGCACAGAGACAATGAGGAATCACAATATTTAATAGAAAAATAATTAAAACTTATAATTACATCACATGATTTAGGCAAAGATTTTAAAAAATAAAAGCCCAGCGTTACGCTCTTAAATAAGTGACCTGATTTTCAAAAGTGAGCATCTATCCCCTTATACGCTGGCTGGGATTTTCAGACCCCTCGGGGACTAAGACAGAGACAATGAGAAATCACAATATTTAATAGTAAACTGGTGTCTGAACCCAGGGAAAGATCAGGTTTGCCATTTGGTTTCCCTGTTGCTGTCTGCGGCTGTCGTTTGCAGCTGACAAGAGCAACGTGTGAAATGTTGGCAAGCTGGACACACCCCTGCTGGAGCTGGTCAGAAAGCAACATTTCTGGCCCAATTTAGAATTTCCAATGGAACAGAAAGTTGAAGCGCTGAATGCTAAAAAGTCTGCCTCTTCAATCACCGCAAAATAACCATGTGTGGTTTTTCTGAAGCAACATTTCCAAACGTTGGCTCGAATCAATATTTTTTCCTATGGAAAATTTCAATTCTGATGAAAATGCATTTTCCAAAGTTTGACCTGCTCTAGCTGGTGCTTGTTTTCTATATGGTTAAAACAGCCTATAATGATGCTCTTCAATTCCTACCAGTGGACGTAGAAGAAGTATCAGTGGTGCATCTTGCATTACTCTGCCCCCAAGAATCAATCATTCCTCAGAGCCCAGTACAAATTGATTGAGGCTCGGAATTTCCGCATGGAGAATTTAAAACGTGTTTAACTCTTTGCACACCACTTCTCTGAAGGCAGCAGGTAACCAGTTTGATTTTGGGCCTGATAACTTTGCTGCAGATTCTTCTCAGACAAAACTTGCAAGTGCCAAGAAATATCTGGCCATGATGAAGGAGCTCTCCTGAGTGTCTCTTGCTCCTTTTCCTCTTCTTTTGTTGTTCTTTAGAAAACTTTAAAAGATATTTGTGTGCTGACCTTTTAAGGTCAAACTATCTGTCCCTCCCACTCCATTCCTTCTGGTTTCCTCTAGCATCTTTCTTTCCTTCTATTTCAGGCTTAATTACTGCTATTGTAAATTCTGTCTGGTGAGTAGATTTTATGTCACATGAAGCGTATTTTCCTTCGAGCGCCTATTCTAAGAAAACTTTCAAAGGATTCTCTAATTGTCACTAAATATCACTGTCTCGTTCTATTTCCGTTTCTTTCTAAGCTTCCTGCATGTGCCGACGGGGCTCAGATTTGGTATTGTTTTCAGGCACGCCAGCCGATGGGCTTCTTCGGCTCCAGATTTAGAGCCAGTTGCTGTACTGTAAGAGCTTCCATGGCCTTTTGTTGCTAAACAGAATGGATTGATGTTGACTTTGCTTTTTCTGGATTTAACAGCTGCTTCCGATACCAGAAACCAGCTTTGACCAGAAACCAGCATTTAGCATCTATAGCTTTCTACATTCTGATTCCTTGTCTCCGATTCCTTTTCTCCATGCCACCTGCTTTACACGTTGCTATGCTTCCAGCATCCTTGTGCGCCAGAGGTAGCTAATGGGACCTTAACATTGTACACATTAACTTGCAGTTGAGCCAGTTGTTATAGAGGGGGAGAATGCTCTTCAAGATCTCCCTGGGATCAGTGATCTGGATTTAGTCCTCATGCCTTTGTAATGCAAAGCATTCGCCACTTCTCTGTTTAACCCTCTCCTCCCTGGTTTGTATCCAGATCTCCAGTCTTGTCAAAAGTGGTAGCCTAAAAAGGAAAACCATCCTCCATCCCACCGCCCAGAAACAGACTGGCCTTGTTTCATCAGACCTAGTCAGAGAAGCAGGTTGGTCCACAAGACGCCACCGCAGACAAGCGTGCTAATGTAGCAAATCAATGTCAACACAGCACAGTAGTGAGTTTACCGCCTCCAGCTTCCAAAGCATCTCCAGACTGTTCTTTCACCTGCCCACTGCTACCCTCAAGCCACCCCAGGGAGCAGGACGAAAGGGAGGCTACCCCCCCACTGTCCACAGGAGGCTTGTCTAGGGTCTTTGGCCCCAGTTCTGGGCTGCAATGGGCAGGCTGCCCAGCTGGGAAGCCTACGAGCACGGCAGGGTTACCTGGGAAGTTCAAGGACCCTGTAATGACAGCATTACCACCCCCTTCGCTCTCTGGCCTTGCGGTGGAAGGGGTCATTGCCAAGCTGGGCAGGGCTGTGGCTCCAGTGCCCTGCATGTGGTTATTCAGGGTCGCAGGGTGTCTCTTTAGAGCCGCTGCACGTGCTAGAGGCTGCTTTAGTTTACACTAGGGACAGCGGGGTGCAGAATGCGAGATGCGAAAAGGCAGCGCACGTCCACCTTGGCCTTCTTCCTCCTGGGCACTAGGCAAGGGGCCCTGGCATTATTAAGCACATTGTATCACAAAAAAATGAAACTATTTCCAGAAGGCTGAACAATGGCCTCCAGCTGCAGGGTTCCCGACAGCGCCCCACGCCGGGAGGGGCTCCCACGCCAAGCCGCTCCGATACGCTTTCACAGATGGTGCCCGTGCTGCTGCCTACTGTCTTACAGGTTGCACAACGCTATTGGAATGACCCTCAGAGGCGCGCCCAGTTACCAATGGGCACCCATTCGTTGTTAGTTCTGTTTTCTTACAGGCTGTAACTGCAGCCCCAGCCCCTTTCTGCTTGCAGCGTTGCTCTTTTTTGGGAAGTCATTCCAGGGCTGCACACACTTTGGACGCTGGTTTTGAACTAGAAGATACTGCTGCTGTGGTAGAGCACTGACCTGGGTTCTGTGGCCTGCTGTGCCACTGGCCGACTCGGGTGACCTTGGGCAAATCATTTCACCTCCCTGTGCCTCAGTTCCCCATCTGTAAAATGGGAATACCAGTGGCCTCCTTTGGGCAGCATGTTGAGCTCTACTGAAGGACTGTGCCCTGTAACAGCAAAGTATGATGTTTGTTCCCTGCTGCAGTATCCCACAGAACGCCTGCTGCAGAGGGTCGGGTTGGGCTTGTTTGAAAACCAAACCAAAAAAGCGGGTGAGACACGTGATCAAAAACATAAAATTTTAGTTCCTGTAGTTTAAGGACATACTCTTGCTCCTGAGCCTTCTCGCATCCACACCTTGGTACCAAAGGAGTGGCTCCACCAAACTCGATACAGTGCTTTAGAACTGACGTGAGCCCAGTTACTTACTGAAACTTTTTTCCTTGATAATGTTTGTCATCTGTACTCAGAGAAACTGCCATTCTCTACAGAAACTCCTATATTATGATCTTAGAATATGAAACACCGGGACCATCATTTCCCTCAGTTGTTGGATTTTGTTCTTTCCCTTCCTTGTTTTCAGATTTATCCAACTTGATTCAGAAACTTCCTTGACAAACACATTAAGGAGCCCTATGGAGAGGTACTTTTAATGAACACCTTTCAAACAGCACAGCTAGACTCCAAAGAGGGAAACCAGCAGCGCCCACCGTTGTGTTTTTCTGGTCAGCTTTCTTGACCCACATACTTTACGATCGCTGTTAAGCCTGATTGAATCAGTACATGGTGCTGCAAGATTAGCTAAAGTGGCATGTTCTTTCAACTGAGCACAATTTCCAGAGGCCTCAAGACCAATTAAAATAAACTCTCTCTGCTGACTTTTTAGCAAATACCCAGAGAAAGCCAAAGTGCACTACTTAGGAGTGACAGCGCTGAAGAAACCTTACTTGCATGCAGTGTTTTAAAGATTGGGAGTAGTTACAAGTTGTTAGGTAAGTTGATGGGTTTGCAAGTTTTCCATTGAAAATGGTTTTCAACACACTATGAACTTGAAAAATTTGTTCTTATAGATGATGTCTACAGAAACTAGAATGTAAACTCAATACAAAAAAAGTCTCCCAAGAAGTAATGAACAGGTGCTTTCCTTGGTCTCTTCTTAGACAAAGCCATAAGAGCAGTCACATAGTGGATCAAGCCATCTGATGAACCAAACTTAACTATTTAGGTGCACTGTTTGCAAGCGACTGTTCCCAATTTAGCTTTGCAGCTTAGTAGGCAATATGTCCCAAGGGGCCTTTAATATCAAGAGGCAAACGTCATATGAGAAAATCATGTCTATGGCCCACGTGACTTTTGGAATGATCAGTGTGTTCTCTCTAGAAAGGAGGCGGGGGGGGGGGGAGCCACACAGACTCAGAGCCATTTCCCTCTAGGCTGGCATTCAAGTCCCAAAATTGCCATTTTTATTTTTAACTACCCTAGCTCAGCAGCAAATGGAAGCAAGAGAATAATACTCTTGCTGTTATTCATTAGAATTATCATCACACAGCGCATGGCAGAATCCCAGTTACTGCTGTAATAAAAGTGAGACAAGGAAAGATCCTGCCAACCAACCTCTCTGGAGCCTCCACTCGAAGCTGGAAACTGACATCTCTGGGTTTGCAAGTAACCGGGTAGCAGGTCGCCATTCTTATGAACTGTCTCTTGGGGCTGAGGCTGAACTATTGCACTGGATCAGGCTCCCCTCAGCTTCCCCTCCCTCCCCTCAGAATCCTTCCGGCATCTGAGAGCAGAGCAGGTCAAATGGTGACAAAACCTGAAATCCTGGTCCCCGATGTGGCACTGGGAATATGTCTCTCTGAAAGACCTGCTCTCCCTACAAGTCATGCCCTCAATGCAGGAAACACGGGCTCAAATTCCCTGGCTGGCGCTAGGCAGGAAGTCAGACTAAGTGATAATGATGGTCCCTTCTGGCCTTCACATCCTTCACTCTTAATTTCCACCCTTGTGCAGCTGGCTAGCTCACAGGCTGTGAAGAACTGAAGTCCTATTTAAGTGCTTCTGGATAGGGTTGAAGTAGGACTTGAAGGGTTGTTAGGGCTTGTGCAGGAATTAGGCATGGGATGGCAGCGTACTAAACCCATGTGCTGTGGGTTGCTGAGACCATATTTGTGGCAGGCATGCTATTCAGGTAGCCGTCCGGTCTTGTAGAAAATATTAACAGCTCCCGACTGTCGGCACACACGGTGGCTCAGCTGAAAGCAGAAGCAAGTGAACTGTGATGTCAAATGAGACCTGAGTCTCTCTAGGCAAGGGTCCTGTTTCCAAGCGAGGCCGGCAGCAGATATCTCAGAGGAAGGCGTAAGAAACCCTGTATTGAAGCATTAGGCAATAATCTGATCATAGGAGCAGTTTTTCTCCTCCTCCTAGGCCATGCCTAGCTGGCTTATAGCACAAAGGCTGATGTCCTGTTTGGATGGCTTTGCCCTTACTAATGTAACCGGGGCTGTTTTCATTTTCCAAACAAAGATCTGCGTCTTTTGTTTTCTTTTTAAACCCAGCGATGCTCTTGGCCTCAGTGCTTTCTGGCCTGTGCTGTTTGCGGTTCTACTTAAACAGCTTCCAGGAGGGAGCCATAACAAAGCCACGTGACACAGGCAACCAGCCACACGCCACAAATGATAAATGGCCAATGTTCAAAACAAACCGTTGCCCAAGAATCCTTAGGTGGGATACTCTGGGTCAGGTTTTCAAAACAGCTCAGCTCCTATCTAGGCACCTAAACAAAGGGGGCAGATTTAGCAGCCAGGTGCTGAGCTCTTTGGAAATGGCCAAACTATTTGGCAAACCTTACAGGTCACCAACACGTACAGGGAAAGTCTGGGGTGCTCGTGAGCCATTCCTAGGGGGGAAAAGGGGCTTGGCTGCAAAAATATGTTACCAGTAAGATCTAGCTAGCCAGCCCCATTAGAGAATGAGTGAGCAGTGGAGCTGGGCACACAAGAGTGATGTCTGCATTTCTCTATGCTCCAATCAGCACCACAGCTCCAAACTCCATCCCCAGATTGGCCCAGATCTAGGGCTGGAGTTGGGTTGCATCCTTAGCTCTTGTAAAGGATCGTATAACTGTATTCATTTCAACTGAGCTATGGTCATTTAAATCGGCCCCTCTGGGCCCAGGGGGCAGGCTCTGCCTCTCCAGGAGGAGGTGCTCCAGGAACTCTCAGGAGAGGTCTCTCTCCCTGCCCTGTCTAGCCCCTTTGGAGCTGTCTGGCTCCCTTTAAAGCAATGCCTCCAGCTGGGCCACACGCCGCAGGGTCCCTGAGCCCCGAGTTGTCCACTGTCCCCTCCAGTTCCAGTGTAATTTGTAGCCTGCTTTATGGCTGCTTACAGACCGCTCCTGCCACCTCCATCTGTTTGCACCTCTCTAGTCTCTCTTGCCTTCTACTCAGAGTGTGAGCTCCTTGAGGTAGGGGCCCTCTTTTTGTACAGTGCCTAGCTCAATGGGCTCTTGGCCCTTAACTGGAGCTGCCTGGAACTACGGCACTACCAGTAGTTCACAAATAATAACAGCCTGTTACTTGTTTTCCTCTGGAATGTCTAACTCTCTCTACTCCCATCATTAACAATCATCAGGCTTTTTCTGCTTAAAATACTACTCCGGGGTTTTTCTCATTAAAGTACTGAGTAGCTATTTGTAGGGCCTCCCTTAGACCATGCAACACCCACTAAGAACACGTGCGCATCCAGAGACAGCATCCTGCTAAAATGTCTGCGCTACAGGAAAAAAGCATTACAGCCACTATCCGAGCTAGTTTAGATGAGAGAGAACATCACCCACAGCACTATGTTGAGACAAATCTCCGGCATGTGCTGTAAATGCCAACATTAGAGTCTGGTTTTCCTTTTGCTCTCATGATACATTCCACGTCTGGAACAACCGATTCCATTTTTCAGAATCACGGATGGCAATACAATGGGATCAGACAGGCCCGGTCCCTCCTTGCTGGTTAGCACATTTTCAGAGGTGACATGAGATATGCAGGACCGGCTGGGAATAGTATAGCAGAACTCACACACGACCACTGGACTTGAGTATCAAACACACTTTTCTGATTTACAGTGTTGCCTCCTCCTGCTAGTCATGCATTATTAACTGGAAAGAAGAGACAACAGAGAGGGGTTTTATTGTCCTTGGATTAATGAATAGGCATCCTTGAGGAAACATTGTGATAATCTACATACCTAGGAGGCACAGTTACCAAGAGCCGTTGCTCTTATGCTCAGTGGACTATGCCTGCCCCTCAGTCTTCATTTCCTAGAGTAATAAGGCCTCGAGGTGAAACACACAATTACGAGGAGAGCTGCTATTGAGCCGGAGAGGTTTTTATCTAAGGGATGGATTGCAGAGTGCGGCTCTGTTGGAAAGGACTGTGTGAGGCCCTGCTTCGGTTCTCATGCTGAAGGCTGTTTGGCTTAGGCTGTGCCTACACTCGCACTCGCTCGACAAAACTTCTGTCGTTCGTGGGTGCGCAACACTCCCCGCCCCCCTCCCATCCCTGGAGATCTACAAAGCTTTGCCACGGCAAGCGGCGTGTGTGAACGCTGCTTTGTCGGCCACAGCACTCGCCTGCGACAAAGCCAAACCCACTCGCTGGGGGCAGAATTGTTTTGTTGGCGAAAGTGTGGACAAACGGCGTTCACGCACCCTGACTTACAGCAACAGGACTTGGTCCACGCAGCTCTGCTGCTCAAAGCAGCGTAGTGTAGACATAGCAAGGAGTCTATTCCAGCGCGCTAATTGTCTGTCTTGCCTTGGAGCAGAGGCCATGCCCTGTGGGCCAGAGCATGGGTACAAGGCTAGACTGCTCTTCTCTAGTTAACCACTCCAGCACTGCCCCTCAGGATCTCAGAGCCCACGTTCCTGCAGCTTGCGGCGTTCCGAGAGGAGTCCAAGCACAGAAACAGAGTTCTGCCTCAGACAGCTCAGTTCTGCTCCACTTCCGCCTTCCCTCAACTCCTGAGCGCCTCGTGCTTTGTGTGTTGTGAGGTGCATAGCAGGCCTCAGCGCTCTCGTGTGCATGCCAAAGATACGGGGGTGTGGGTCAGAGCCCAGGGTGCTGAGGAAGCCGTACGTAATGCAGAGGAGAAAGTTAACTGCTGGCAAATTACCTGCAGTGCAGCAAGGTTCATTAATTGCTGTTCTTTACCTGCCTGCCTTTATGTCTCGCTCTGGACCACTGCTAATAAGAAGTAACTCTGGCGAATGCTAATTACAGTTCACAAGTATTTAGCAGAAATTCTGCAGTAGAATTATTGCAATTATGTTCTAGCATTTGCTTTGGTAAAACACACTGTAGTTTAGGTTGCAAAAATGGTTTCCATTATGGGCTTCTGTTTTCACACACTTATGGCTTCTCTAAACATTTATCTTTGGGCTAACATTCCATATGCTTGGCCTCTCGTGCAAGCCAATTTCTTCCTCTTTCGTAACGGTGAGCAAAACCTGTTCAGCCATGGCTGATTGTTTTTTCCCTGTTGAAGAAAGAATGCTGCAGCAGTTCACATGACATTTGCAATTTATCCTGTTCATTGTTTTTTAATGAGAAGTACAATTTTTGCTCAGTTTTACGAAAACTGACTGTATAGTTGGGGTTAGGGCTATCTGAAAAGGTACCCCAATACAGGTGAAATGGACACGTCCACTATGCTTTAAACTGTGATGTTTGTCATGAATGCTCCACATATGTTGTCTCTGTAGGTCGCAACTGAGAATACTAGAGTCAGGACAAACTGCTGAGAAACAGGGCTGACTCACCCCCAGATTGATGGGTGTTCTTCCATAAGGTCTACCAAACCAATCACAAAAGTAAACGTCTGTCTCACCGCATTGGCTAAGGAGAAGACACAGATGCAGTCTCCATAGGCATTCCAGCCCTTGTTTCACCACCCAGACACTAGACATAATGACGAGTGGTTATTTAAAACCAACTGCATCAACCAAAGGGTCCTTCTAATCTTAAGAGATCAGCCACACAGGCATGTCAATGTATAACTAGCCAGTAAACACACTGTTGCTGATCCTTTGGGATCTGCTATCTAAATGCTTCTTTATAAGAGAAAAAGAGAGAGTTGGAATGGTCAAAGAACTCCTATGCATACAACCCTTGCAAAGTTCTTGGACCACGTTTGTAGCAGTGATGTTACAGACTGCTGGCCCGTAAAGTCTGGTGACTTCCAAAAGAGGGGTCAATGATGCTCCTTTTAGTCTCAGTCCATAGAAGAGAGATCAGAGCAAGAAAGAGGCAAAATGGAGGTGGAGGGTCGTTTATACCTTTTCCCACGTGGAGGGAATGCCCTCAGTCTCAGTTTGTGGGAAATTACAGGCACAAGATGGACTCCAGGGTCACATGGGCAAGTCACATGCCCTTGCATGCTTGGGTGACTCATGGGGGTAGTAGCCATTACCTATATTTTGGCTGGTGTGTCTACAAGGAGGCTCACTGCGTGGGGACAAGCTTCTTCTATGGTTCATTACAAGAATTAAGTTCATTCACATGTGCTGGCCAGTTGGGATGTCAATTATCTTCTGGGTGTTACCACAGGATAGGCATATTTAAAATACTATAGAACTTCAGACGTACAAACACCCTGCTTGTTACTATGTCATATTCTATTTTATTAATTCATGGGGGCTGAAGGTACACAATCTGGTTGCCATTCGCTTGATCAAAATCTGGGGTCCACACCCCTTCCAATCCATGGCAACACCTATGTACCTAGTTTGACACCTCAGGGACTTGTTTTTCAAATACACGGTGCACCCACTCATTCATATGGAACTGGGCACTTTTGAAAATCAAATCTCTGATTTAGATACCTATGTGGCTAACGTGCGGCACCCTCGTCTTTGAACAGCTCGCCTTGTAGTGGAGCGGAAGTTGAGTCTCCTTTGAGGTGACTGCCCCAGAGCACCAAACCCTTTCATTAGCATTTCAAAGAGGACAGAAATGAAAACAAAACAGCCTTCTTAATGACCTCTGTCGTTAGCTTTCCTTCACTGCAAAGTAGAGGATCTACCCTTATTTTCATCTTGCTCTTGCTCCTAATGTATTTCTAGAACCTGTCTTACTGCCTTTTACGTCCCTTCTGAGTTGTAACTCATTTTGTGCCCTAACCTTTCCAGTTTTGCCTCTACATCCTTATGTGCCTTAACAATTTGTCCATGTTTCCACTTTCTGTAGGATTTCTTTTTTTATTTTCAGGTCATTAAAGAGCCCCAATGAAGGTATATTGGCCCCTTCCTATTCTTCTATCTTTCCTTTGCAATAGAATAATTGGCAGGTGTGTGTTTAATATTGTCTCCATAAAATACTGGGTTTTTTTCCACAACTCCTTTATTCATTAGATTTTCTTCCCATGGGGCCTTATCTACCAGTTCTCAGTTTGTTAGTTTGCTTTTTTTTTTGAAATCCATTGTCCTTATTTTGCTGCTTTCACTTCTTCCTTTCTTTAGAATCATAAGTCTTTCATTTCATGATCACTCACCCAAGCTGCCTTCTACCTTCAAATTCACACCCAATTCCTGCCTGTTTGTGAGAATTAAGAGTTACATGGCCGTGCCCCGGTTTTCATCCACTCCTGGAAACAAAAGATGTTCCCAGCACATTCCAAGAATTTCTTTGAATGTTTTTATTTGCCATGTTACATGTCCAACAGTTGTCTGGATAATTAAAATCCCCCATTGCTACCAGATCTTGTGGTTTTGGATATTCTTGCTATTCATTCTAGAAATGCCTCATCCTCCACCTTTTCCTGACTTGATGACCTATAGTAGACCTATGATGATGTCATAGAATCATAGAACACTAAAACTGGAAGGTCATCAAGTCCAGTCCCCTGCCCTCATGGCAGGACCATGCACTGTCTAGATCATCCCTCACAGGTGTGTGTCTAACCTGCTCTTAAATATCTCCAGAGATGGAGATTCCACAACCTCCCTAGGCAATTTATTCCAGTGTTTAACCACCCAGACAGGAAGTTTTTCCTACTGTCCAACCTAAATCTCCCATTGCTTCTTGTCCTATCATCAGAGGTCAAGGAGAACAATTTTTCTCCCTCCTTTTTTTAACACTCTTCTAGGTACTTGAAAACCGCTATTGTGTACCCTCTCAGTCTTCTCTTTTCCAAACTAAACAAGCCCAATTACTTCAGTCTTCCCTCATAGGTCATGTTCTCTAGACTGTTAATCATTCTATTTTTCTGAGTATTGAATCTTCAGCAAGAATCATCTGTATTCCTTGGATGGTTGGAGAACTCTTTGTGGGCAAGCTTGATTTTTTTTCCTAACAGGTTGGGCCTAGATGCCACTCCAGGTGTGTCCCAGACATCTTTCCATTTTCTTGTACCCGCTGGATCTTGAGAGGTAACGTCCCCTCTCCACACTGAGGACTGGTATTGATTGAACATTTCTAGCTATGTGGAATTCCTCCTGGTCCTCTTCAGTCTGTTAGCCACAGGCAATCCTCATTTGTCTTTATCCCACTGTGACATCTTGCCTCTGGTGGTTATGAACTGCCAGGCCTCTTCTCTGACTTCCCCTCTCTCTCTCTGACTTTTTGGTGGCTGGCTCCCTTGCTTCCGGGAACACGCAGCACTGACATTTTCTGACCTGGCTGTCTAGGAACTCCTCCGTGGCATCTCTACTTGCTGCTCCAGTGCAAGCATTTTCCCCGGCACAACTCCCAGCTTGCACTTTGTGCACAAGGAGTCCCTTCTGGCTCCGGGCCCATTCACTGCAGGTCACCTCCCTGTTCCCTTGCTGGCCATCTGCAAAGTGTAGAACTGGGGCTGGAGTGAAAACCGCTCAGAATCCCTCTCTCAGCTCCCTCCAAAACTCCCATTAGCTGCCTCACTGCTCACCAAACCCTGCTCTTGCCAAGCATAGCATCTGCAGCCACAGTCTCAGAAGCTCTCCTGTTAGCTGCCTCCTTTCACATCTCCCAGCAAGCCAAGGGGACTTGTGTGAGCAAACATCCACTCCAGGCAACTCCCTGAAAACGAAAGCTCTGCGCTCCTCTTTTAATGGCGCTTTCATTGAGAACCCTGCGTTTCGCTTGTTCCTAAGCACAAAAGCAGCTGAAAGTACTTTGCCGGAAACAAACCTATTTTCCTTGTTCCAACATTTAGCGGCAGGAGATTTGCCGCAGCTCAAAGTCAGCGATGCTGAAAGGTGCATTTCCCACTCAGTATTTATCTATGCAGAGAGGCACATTCAGTTACAACACGGTCCCTGTCTGCCAGCACAGCAGACATTCCAGGCAATGCTTGTCGGCAGCATTAGCGCTGAAAGTTGCACCCCGTCCCTTGACTCATTGCAGGATTAGCTCTGTAAGTGGGTTTGTGTTCTGAAGCATTGTGTTGCAATGAAAGTCAGCCTGTGTCAGTCTCATAAAGAGCTGCTGCTGCTGCTGGAGTTTATTGGTGAGTTCAAAAGGTCAAACCGATCCAGTTAATTGGAAAACACCGCTCACCAGTCTCTCTGCCTGTTGATGTACTGTACGTTTGACGGGATTAGTTACGAGGGGGGAGTTTCTAATAGGACCCTGGTTAATAAGATACCTTCCCCATAACAGGCTGTTTAGGCTGCATGCCATTTCTAAAAGCCGTTTACATGGTGCGCTTGGCAAACAGGCAGCACAAATCCCATCGTGAAGAGAAATATCGGCCGTAATTGGAGTTGTGGGCAGGACTCAAATCTGTAAACATTCGACAAAGCAGAGATTTGGTATCAGCTGAGCCCCAAATACTCGCAGATGTGTTAACAGATGAGGTCGCAAGGAGTAAGGGAAGTCAACGCCTCTCACAGTGGGCATGCCCCAGAAATTCAATATAACATATGTCGACTCAAGCGACGCTCTTCTCGGCACTGGAATTGCATATCTTAGGCCAGGTCTACGCTAGGCGAGAAAGTTGATCTAAGTCGGGCCTGCAGTTGTGTGCATATGAATTCTTTGTTTCCAGTTCAATTTCTCTGAATGTTTGTGGCACCTTGTATAATTCCTGAGTCATTTTGTTGGACCATCACTAAAGCAAGGTGCTGCAATTTATATAGAGGCTGTGCTTGCATTTTTTCTACACTTAATCCAAATTATAACAAAAAATATTGACAGAACAGAAAATGCAAATCCTAAATTGCATCCTTATCATTTACTTAATATATTAAATAAACATTTTTTTCTGAATTACATGCTGTGAAATATGGAAACTAATTATTGTCAGCCAAGATATACTGAAAAAATATATTTGTAAACAGAGGATGGTAAACAATGGAATATCCTTCAGCACATAACAGCATCTGCAAAGTAGAGTATTTTTAAAAGTGTGCTAGAGCCTCACACATAGTTCAAGTAGGTGAAAATTACCTGGGTTATGCTGTTAGGGCCTACTGAATTTCCTGGCAGATGGGGTTCATTGGCTAGAGTAGCATTCCTCAAGCAGTGGGTTTCAAGCCTTAGGTTGGCGGAGGGGTCACAAAAGGCTAGTAGAGAGGGGTCTCAATGTGTTGAAAAGTTTATTACACTCTTAAGTAAAGGTCCTAGTTCCCTGCATGCTGCACAAACTGACCCGACAAAGCTGAGTATCCTCCGTCAACCTCTCAAAACAAGTACATGGGCGTAGCATTGTGATCATTCAGACATTTTTTTACTCTTCCTTTTATAGTAAATGTGAGGGGAGTTTGAAAATGTTTTACTTCAAATAAGGAATAACCAACCTGGAAACATTGAGAAAATCAGCATACAGACAACATCGCTGATTTTGCCATTGAAAACATTGTTCTTTGTTTCCGTTTTTCTTCAGAATATTATTTTAAAAGTATAGTCTCATGTAAACGTTAGTGAAACACTGGAAGGTGGGAGGGTCGGAAGATGAGAGGATATTTCAGTCTCCTTTGCCTCTTGGAGGAGAAAAATTAATGCCAGGATGATGATAGGTTTTGTGCTTGAAATCTATATGCAAGAAAATGTGGACTGAGACTGCTAACTCATTTCAAAAAAAGCCACCAAACAGCCATAACATGGTAACATGTTTCAATGCAACCTGCTCTAGATTGAAGGTGCGCTAGAGATGAGTGGTTCACCCCTCCAGCCACCTATCTCCTTTGGATCCAGTGATCCTAAGGAAGTCATTCTAGGATCTTTCTATGAAACTACAGGAACAGGCAAGACACCATGAGCTATATGTGTAGAAAATAACAAGCTTCTGTTTTTCTGTTGTGAACAAGGCAGGTAAATTTGTCTTCTATCTTGACTTGCATTTTCCTTCCCTAAGCTGAAATATACTGATGAGACTTCAGTGGAAGGCATTTCTCCTTAGTTTTCTTCGAGCATCCAATTGTAGCTCTGCAATGTTACATTGGACCTCAGCTCTCACAAAATCTGTCTAGGAATAAACGTGAAGTAATCAGTCCTCCAAGTACTGGCAAACTTGCAGTCCCCTCATACCGAAGAGCCCATGTGATAACTGATAGTTTGGGTGAAGCCCAAGGAACAGGTCCAGCCTGGTGATAAAAGCTGAGAATAATGATCTGGGGATGAAATGGGAAACAATATCCCTAACTGAGGATAGCTAGGAATATGCACCTCAAGGTCCGTGATTCCATAACTGCATGCAATTCAAGCATCCAGTGAGTGCCAGATTTTCCAAAGAGATCTGCATGCCAGGAGCTATGGGTTATTCAGTGCTTTTGAATGCCTGGCTGTTATTGTATGGCTGAATCAGAAGCCAGCTCTTTTGAAAACCAGTTGTGGGGGCCAAGCTCTTGAGAACCTGACCTGAAGCAGGAGGCCAATTGAAATTTCTCTCCCATGGGAAATTCTGGTGTTTCAGTATTTAGTTTCATTTTGAATGGGCGCCATCACGTCAAAACCTTGAAATGTCTTCACAGAATGGAATGTTCCAATCAATGCTTATTTGGAAGTGTTGGGACGTTCCATGTCTGTGCAGTTCAGACCTGTCACGGGGCTTCATAGATGTGGTAATTCAGATGTGCTGCTGTTCCCTGGCCAGCCTGCATCTCCCATGATGTCCCTGGGTCATGATGCATCATGGCAGGTCAGCCACAAAAGACTTCATGGGAGGCTTCCAGCCAGGAAGCCAAGCAGATGGGGTGGGTAGGTGCAGCCGGGTAGGTGAACACAGATTAATGCTGAGCGGTTCCAGAATGCAATATTTTGATTCAGTTCAATAGACCAAAATCTGGAGACATTAACATTGTGGCTATTTGATGGAAAATTCCCAAGTCTGAGCTTCTATAGAGCTCTTGTGAAAGACTGGCATTGAATGTACACGTAGTCTAACCTGGTAAGCCACTGCAAAGATAACAGGGAGCCCAAGAGACGCCTGTGATATTGCAGCTCATTGCAAAAACATGACAAGTATCCAGCTAAAAGCTGAGATAAGAGATCCTGTAGTTCGTGAAGATAGATTTCAAGATGAAAGAAACAGACTAGGTTGTTTTAAGCAATCTAGGCAGTGGTTTGTTGGAACTTAACCACTTCTGAAACTGCGATTTCAGTGGGAGGAAGAGTGCATTTTTGAAATAAAAGGCTATTTTGATACCAATGTCTTGTGAACAATTTTTAAATAACTTGGAGATTATCTAGCAAACGAGGCACAAAACATCACCCTGTCACTTCCGATTCTCCTCACAAGAGGGCCTGCTTTTTGCCAACTCTGCAAACAGAGAGTTACTTCCATCTCCAACTCATCTGATGAAGTGGGCTTTACCCATGAAAGCTCATGACCTAATACATTTGTTAGTGTTTCAGGTGCCACACGACTGCTTGTAGTTTTCAGAGCCCAGTCGGCAATGGAAGTGCTGGTAATGCTTCTAGACACTACTGACCTCCTGTGGTTTGGCAAATTCTCTGGTTTGGCACCAGTCAGTCACGTCCCAAGAGTGCTGGACAAGAGAGGTTCAACCTTGTACCTAGGATGAGGAAAAAATAATTGTGTATTCAACTGAAATGATGTGGCTGGACTTTTACTTCTTTGTGTTGGTTTAATAAAATTCCAGGCACAAGAACAAGCTTAGATCCGTGGTTAAACCTTACGCTGAATGCTGTTACTCAGGTTGGAGTGTGGTAATTGCCCCATCCTTACACAAAGTTCCACGGGAGCGTTAATAACTCCCACCATGCCAGATCTCTGAGTTGAGTCTTCGGCCAGCGTGTTTTCATGAGCAACACAGCAGCACCTTCTAACTCTCAGAAAAGAAGGAGGAACAAACCCCGGTTGATTGATCAACACAACTGCCTGAAGGAGATAATAAAAGATGACAAAAGTCACGACAGATCAACTTTCCACAGGCACTGAGAGAAATTGTGTTGAGATGAGCTGTGACGTTAAATGAAACCTCAAAGGAATTTGAACTCTCCATCATGAGAGGCTGGGCCGCCTAAAACAATGAGGTAAAAGAAATACAGTATCTTCTTCTTTGGACTCCGCTGGGATAGAGAAAATCAAGATTTATCCATCAAGAATTACTAAAACAATGGCCTCTGGAATCAACCTACGGTGCGCTTCAACCCATTCAGCTTGTAATTGGAGATGGGAACTATTTGAGACTTTCATTTAACTTCACATATGAAGTCAGAGTAGACCTGTTGTGCCCGGTTTCTCTGTGCAATAAATGTGATCAACTCACTTTTGTGCAAGACAGAGACCTCCGGTCCTCACGAGTGCAGCTGACACCCAGCAATTTACTTCCCTCCTGACTCTGCTCAAGTACAGCTGAAATGATTGACATTTGCTCCGAGGTGATACCATTAATTCTAGGGGCAGGTTTGCAAAAAGCAGACGACAGTCTATTGGTGTGGCAAAAGGGCAGAGCCGCTACAGTTCATAGAATCATAGAACCACAGAGCTGGAAGAGACCTCAGAAGGTCATCAAGTCCAGCCCCCTGCTCTAGGCAGGACCAATCCCAACTAAATCAACCCGGCCAGGGCTTGGTCAAGCCGAGTTGCTGGCATACTGTCCCGCGTGACGGCAGGCAGGGTTTTCATTTTCCGTTTGCAGTTGTCATTTCTGCTTTGCGGAAAATCATTAATCTTGTCATGGTTGGGCCAAATCCTGCTCGGCTACACCAATGTAAATCCAGAGGTCACTCCACTGACTTCAACAGCTATTCTGGGTTTACACCAGTGCAGCTAAGACGAAAATTTGACTCTCTATTTTTCAATAATTCTGCTTACAGATCATATTCTCTGCTGTGATTCGTCCTCCTTCACTGTTTTCAAGGGCAGGATCGTTGTTTCTTGAGGGCTCATCTGTTCCTGCTGCTTACTCCCCTACTTGAGGTCAATTTGCAAAATCGCAGTTGGTTGCTGTGGAAATAATTATGATGTCAAAAATACAGTATTATGACTTCAGTTATGGGAATAAGTAGCTGAAGCAGATGAGCCCTTAAGAAATAACATTGGCCTTTTAATGTAAGTGTCCTAGAAAATAAAAAAGAGAGAGAATGAATGTAGCAAACGAAGTAAGATCTAGAAGCTAGAATTGTTTCAAAATTAATAGGTTTTCAAAATTGTGCATGCAGCTTTTGTACCCCGCTACGCCTGACCCTTTTGTTAAACAGGAAGAAATTCCTCCAAGCAGGAGTCCCTGATGTAAGTCTTTTAAAGCTAATATTAAAACAACAAAGAGGAAGCAAAATGCAAAAAAATGGCTAATAGATCATTTTCACTGAGCCTTGTAACTTTCCTCTCAATCTCCAGAGCAGAATGGATATATCCAGCATCAAATCACATCCACTTTATTCACAGAAGTAGCATCTCCGAGTTGAATATACGGATTTGGCCCTGCATTGCTTTAGAATCAGTTAATATCATGTCACTGTCAGTGCCTCCTGAAAGCTGCAGTCTCAGCCATTTTTACAGTACATCTGCTGTGTAACTGGCCCCTGCATGTTATCAGTCCTGAATCTGACATTATAATGATCACCAGAACAGCCGTTTTAGCACTAAAATGTCCTGTTACTTACACGAGGAGCTATTGATTCAACGTGCCACACTGTAATGGCATTGAAAAGCAAATCTTTGTACAATAGTGACTCTGTAACATTGTGTATTGGCTGTACTCTGCGGAATACATTCCCACCTTCTTTTTTCCAATTGCACGCACAATACCGTGCTTCTTCCCAACAAGCATTTATGTTACTTGTGAATACATCACGTTACTGGAACCCAATGTTAAAACAGGGACAAATCTGTTACCGCCCAACTCCCTAATTAATTAATTCATCTCTTTGCTAAGTTGTCAATTTCACGTGACATCATCGATGATGTGCTGCCAAAGAGATGAATGCTCTTTTGTTGCCCAAGGCAGGCATGCGTGCTTTCAGCGATCATCTCACGTTCGCAGGAAACGGAGTTAAGCAGAAGGGGTGCCCGGTTAACGCAGGCTATGGGTGAGTAAAGGGCAGGACCAGGCTTTCCCAATGCCTCGGCTGATCCTAGCTGTGCAATGGGCCCCTTCGACACATTGGCAGCTGGTCCAAGCAGGAGCAATCTTTTTGCTGCTCTAACTTAACCAGGGGAATGGCCCAGCCAGGACCCTGGGAAAGGTTCTCAGCTGGTGTCAAACGCCAGAGCCGCATTGTGTGCGGTGGAGCTCACCTTGCCTTTATACCAGTTACTTTGCAACTTTTCATCAACCAGCACAACACTCCCCCAAATACAACACTCCCCCGCCACCGGTCCCTGAGCCCGCACTCGGATGGCTGACCTGAGCTCCGCCGCCACGGCCACGTGGCAGCTGTTGGGGCCAGCTCAGGCAGCGCTGGTGTCTGTTCCCTACATGATGCTGTGGAGGTGCGCATGCTCTAGGTCTGGAACCTCGCCAAGCAGAGAGGCTGGGAGACCCACCAAGTATGAAGCATGTGGACCAAGGAATTCGGCTACCCAGTCACCACTCAGAGAGGTGCCAAAAATACCCTGGGGGTGATAAACTCACTAACGACAGATTGCACATCCAGCAGGACTGTCTTGAGGGAACAGGTGGACATCAAGCTGCAAGGAGGCTATGTTCTTTGGGGATCTGCCTTGGTGATGATGCAGAAGCACAGTAGCTGGTGCTAACCATCCCCACAGTCGTTTTCCTAGTGAGCTAACGCTGAGCAAGAAAGTGTCAGCTCTTTGTCACTGTGTGGTTCAGTAAGTGTGATCAATTCGCTGTGAGGGTGGCATTGCTTCACCCTGCGTTGTTATGGTCTTTCAACACCAAACTGAACATTTATGCATGTTGGTTGTGACAAAATGGCCCCTGTTGACAGGGTGGGGCCCCCACTTCCCTTGGCAGGGGGGCCAGGACCTCACCCCATACCCTGGCTCTTGGAGTAGCAGAGAAGGAAAAGGGTCTCAGTCTGAGCCCCGGCCCCTCTCGACCCCTGCAGGTCTCTTACCTCTTTTACTCTTGGGCCTTGCCCTTGGGGGAGGCAGTCTCCCTGCTCTGCTGGGACAGGGCCTATCAAATCTCAGCAGCACACGTCCAAACTCCAGTCCTCTCTCCACACTTGCGTGAAGCAGAGAGGTTTTATTAGCTCCTGACAGGGCCTCAGTTGGCTACAGGTGCTTCCACTGGCCTATAGTAACCTTCCCTAGTCTACAGCAAGCCACACCTTAATTAGCTTAGGGCTCATCTACATCTCCTCTACCACTCTCTCCCTGCTTCCTGTGCTGCTGCATCAGTGTTCAATAGGACATATACCCGCAATTACATGGAGGGATCATGGCAGAACGAGGAGCAATGGTCTCAAGTAGCAGCGGGGGATGTCCAGGTTGGATATTAGGACAAATTTTTTCCCTAGGCAGGTGGTGAAGCACTGGAATGGGTTACCAAGGGAGGGGTGGAATCTCCATCCCTAGAGGTTTGTAAGTCCTGGCTTGACAAAGCCCTGGCTGGGATGATTGAGTTGGGATTGGTCCTGCTTGGGGCAGAGGGCTGGACTCGATGACTCCTGAGGTCTCTTCCAGCCCTAAGATTCTACGATTCTGTGATTATTTGTACTTCAGGAGCATCTAGGAGCCCTCCGCAGGACACCGTTGTGCTTGGCATGGCACAAACGCAGAGCTACAAGCCAGTCCCTGCCCCTAGGAGTTTACACTCCTGTACAGACACGCGCACTAAATATGGGTGTAAGCATTTTCTCTGTCTGCCCTTCCTTGCAAACCAGATCACGAGGAGGAAAACGGGAAATTGTCTCGCTCACTGAAATGCCCTGGGGCTGATGGTTTGATGAGCTGTTTGTGAAGACCACTTACTCTGAGGACAAGTGCGGGAAACAGCCATGCTGTAGTTTGGTTCTCACGGGTTGATCCTTACGTCCTTTCTCATTGATTTCCACAGGAGCAACCCATATACGTAACACCGTTCTTGATATAGAGAATCGTTCTTATTAAAAGCCATCGTGTATAGGTGGCAGCCTCGCATAATATGGCCATTCATTTTAATGTTGCTGCCCTCTCCTGCTTTCAGTCCCTCCTCTAGATGACCCATTCCCATTGTGATGCCAAACAACAACGGGCTGATCACAGCAAGGGAGAAGCATGGCAGGTGGGAAGAGCTGGCAGGTGCTGTTTATTTTTTTAATAATTAATACTGGCTGTATGTTTATTTCTCTCTCCCGCCATTCGTCTGTTGCTAAAATGGTGCATCTGTGCAGCAGCACCTGGCATATGGGGCACTCCTGTAATGCAATTAATTCATCATCCTCATCCTAGAAAAGAGTAGGAAGGCATGTAGAGCCTTGTGAGGTTGAGATTGATTAATTAGTTCATTTGTGGGGGATAATAACGTGCGCAAGGTGAAAAATAAGCGGCAGGGACGGGCGAACAAAAGAGAAGATGAACATGAGAGAGAAGACAGACTTATTGTTAGGGCACTGGGCAGGGACCCAGGAGATGTAGGGTCAGTACGTGGCTCTGCCACAGGTTTGCTATGTTACCTGGAGCAAGTCACCTGAACTCTCTTGGTAAAATTCATGCCCCATTGAAATTAATGAGAAATCCTGAGACTAACAAAAATATATGTATAGTATCACGAGCTTTCGTGGGCAAAACCCACTTCTTCAGATGAGCTAGAAGCACCATTAAAATGGAAATTAACAAATTGAAATGAACATGAGTTTTGCCACGAACTTCAATGTCTCCAGCATTTCACCCACTCAGCTGCATAGTCCTGCCTGTCAAGTGAGAATAAGGCTGCTTCCTTTCTTTGCCTGCATTGTCTGTTTAGACTGTAAACTGTTCGTGGTGGAGACTGTCTTTTGGCAAGGAAGTTTTCACCCAGCCACCACCGAAAGCATCCTCCTCTGATAGCCTGCACAGCCCCAGCCAAGATCCCATACAAATCATCGTCAAAGAATGTGTCCAACTCAATGGTCATCACAGTTTTTAGCAAGTCATTTGCTTGTGAAAGCAGAGTTGAGTTATTATTAGAATGTTTCTCCGAGTTTTACCAACAGCATCAGGTGACCTTCAAGCTCCAGCGCTCATCAGCGAGAAACCATGAACACTTCTAAATGTCAGAAAGGGAAGCCACTTGTGCCACCTTTGGTGCCCTCTACTGCTGGTGCCAACTTTCCAAATGTCTCCTCTCTCTCCCGTGGCTGATCCGTAGTGCGTGCTCAACAAAAAGGTAAATGGAAATTAAAAGAACAGCTGGAAGCCAATCCTCCTCTTCTTTAATATTGAAGATAGATTTATTATCTTCCAACTTGTTCATTTGTCATTTTAATAAGTACCTGAAAAGTTAATTCATTAACAGAAGCAGCTTCAAAATTTCAGCTTCTTCATTTATTAGCTAGGCTGCAATTGTTATTCAGATGGTGTTAGGGATTGATGAAGAAAGGGTAAATGGCTGAATGGTACAGTAAATGTTGTTGAACTCGTTTTATCTGTAGGTTTTAAGGTAATTAATCTTGCATGGTCAATAACTAGCAATGGGCTGATCAAGTTTAGTGTTCCTTGGACACTTCAGAACAGGGCTATTTACTACAGGTTGAACCTCTCTAGTCTGGCACCCTTGGGACCTGACCGGTGCTGAACCAGAGAATTTGCCGGACCACAGGAGGTCGATATTGTCTAGCAGCATTGCCAACACTGCCACTGCCTACTTAGAAAACATTTAGGGGTAAATGACAGCACAGAATACTGAGAGCCAGGACTGGTGGCTGTAAACAAACTTTATGGGACCGCAGGAAACTTGGCCACACCCATGCTAAGTGGACATCCGGCTAACTAAAATCATGCCAGATCACGGATGTTGCCAGACCAGAGCACGCCGGACTAGAGAGGTGCAACCTGTATTTGTAAACGCAGAAGGAAAGAAGTGCATGTCTGGCAGGAGATGTGCTTCTACCTGCTCTCTGGAGCTGGTCAGAAAAAGGGTAGTATATTAAGTGCAAAGCTTAGAAAGCAATCGGCAGTTTTCATTTTTTGGGAATTTTCCATTGAATTTTAGATGAAACATTATGTTCAGTTGGGGGGAAGGAATCTCTCTCCCTTTCTTATCCCCGAAGAAGTGTGAGGAGGAGAAAAGTGAGTCATTTTCCTCCAGAAAATGAAGTTTTTCAACAACAAAAACCCAAAATCCTTCCTTTCCAAATTTTTCATTGGAAAAAGAAGAAAAGAACCTGACCACACTGAAAAGGTTTGTGGTTGAAAAGGCCACCGGGAAACATTCTTCCTATGGAAGAAAAGGAAAACTCCATCTGATTTATTAAAAGTAGTAATACGTTCAGCCCTACAGAATAAAAGCAGGTAATTGCATTTTGCATACACGTAACATATGTGTTAAGTTCAACTGAACCCTACTGCTATTCTTTGTAAATGGGCATGCCATTGCAAAAGCTATTATCATTTCAATTACAATTTGGCAGTAAATACTGAATTTTTCAATTTAAGAAAAAATTGTCTATTTCCTCTAGTCTCAAAATTATCTCCCTTTTACTCTGTAATTTAGGATGTGTTTTAAGAATGCATTGATTCCTACTTTCACCAATACGCTTAATAGGAAGCACTAAATACAGCATCCCTGCAGCCTGGGCAAAAATACACAAGAAGGATTTCGTATGGTCTCATTGTAAATTAGCCGATATGAGCAAAATTGAACTCCACCCTTTAAACATTGAACATATGTGTATGTTTGTACACACACACACACACACACACACACACAGAGTATATAAACAAATTGATACAATAGAACAATGGGATTTTTTTAGTGAAAAGTGTAAGAGAAAATATAACTTGTATACATGTTAAGAAAAGTGATTAGGAAATAAAGGGAGAGGTTTTCAAACTTTTTAGGCGGTTTGGGGGGACAAGTTTCATTGACTTGTAGTGGGACTTGTGCTCCTAAATCCCTACAGGCAGTGTTCCCTGTCGGCTGGGCACTCAGGAGAGATCCCAGTGCTGCCCAGCTGATTAGCAGCGTGCCCACAGCTAGGTTTTGTTTCTCCTGGTGGTGCACATGCCTTGGTGCACATAACAAAATGATTCTGCACGTGAATGGAAAAATCCTCACATGAATGGAAAAGATTAGAGGGAACATTGTCTATGGGAATTCGAAAATCTCCTCCCACATTGTTGAAATAGTGCTGTGGGCCTTTTGTAGGATTCTTGAATCATGTGGAGGAGGTGAGCCCAAGACAAAGTAACCTCGGGACTTTGGGCAATTGTTTTATAACTTCAAAGAAAGTCAAATAACTCAAGTCAAGGCTACTGAGTATTCGGTGTTGGCTAGAGGTTCCATCCTGACAGCAGCAGAGATTAGACTCTTTATTAAATGACGAACACCACAAGCACGGCAGCAGCACTTCAGTAACATGGCCTCCTTTGCCTGGGGGGGGAACATGCACGTTATCGGGGGAGGGGGCTTCGAGAGTCCATTCTCCCAAGGCCCGTTCAGTGCTTGGCATCCAACCTGAGGCCACCCACAGGAATGCTAAATAGCCCCAAGGACGATGGTGGCAGCGGCTTTGTTTTGTGCGGAATGGTGCTGAGATCACCACACACGACCGGAGAAAGTCTTAGGCGGTTGTTTGTTTCTTGGACAGGCCACGGCACCATCTTGAATTGCCTCAGCTTGTACTTTGGCATCCAGGTGGGTCCCCCTTCTGTGTCTCCCTTTGGTGCCTTTTCGGGTTGTGGGGGGCACAAGGTAGCCATGTGACAAGCTAACCCACCTCATGACTGTCTCACCTGTCACTCAGGGCTGCCACCCTTGAGGCAGCAGCAGGAGCTGTGTGTGCCTGGACACACCTGTGAGCATTGTGCTAGCTAGTGATACCCACCGAGGGGTAGCTGATCCCCTCACCAGGTACTCTCCACCCTGCTGTACCATTCATTTAGCACCTGTATTGTGGGGGAAGGGGGTTTCTCACACACACTCCAGGATAGCGGCCCACCAGCTGTTCACCCTCACGTGGGCCCACAGCCAGGACAAAGCAGAGAAGAGGAGGAAGGGAAACAACTTACCTGAGAGACCCTCAGTCCAGAATCCAGCCCTTCACCTGCCGCATCGGGTCCGTTGGAGAGAGGTTGTGTCAGGTTGGGCCTGAAAGGTGCCTGGTACCTGTGGGCGAGAATGGTACAATTGTCATCTTCACACCTCTACCTTACCTGTCAGGTCCGGGCATCAGGCCCCTACGGAACCGAGAAGCAGAACTGTTATTTGTGTTACTGCTCACCTGTTTAGCTGGGGTCCTGCTTTGTTTAATTCTTAGTAATAAACCTTTCATCTGTTTGTACCCTTAACAAAAACACATACACAGACACCCAGTCATGGATGGAGGGGGGGGCCCAAGGGGCCTGAATCAAATTCCTAACAACGTCATATAAGCCCCCAAAACAGACTGAAGTTGGAAACACACTTTAGCTCCCACGACTGAACCGAGCTAGATTTGAATCCAGAATCCAAGACAGAGTTGCCCGTTGCCAATCGCATGTGCCACCCAGTCCCCTCAATGCTGCTTTTCACTGCAGTGACTGTTCGAGGTGTCACGGGGTCGCACTCCCCAATCAGAAACCACGCTGCAGCGTCCTTCAGGGAGAACGCTCTGTACGCAGAGTGTCGGAGACGCACTACGCTCTGCAGAAAACTAGTGCGACGCTCAGGCGGAACCCCCTCAGAGAACGGCGAGTGCTTCTTGTGTGACTGATGTGGCAGCTCTAAGGAGCAGGACATTTGGAATAATTGCAATTAGCTTTTAAATTTTGGCACCTGTGCACTGAACTGCCTTCTTAATAACGCTCGGGCAGGAGGTGGACCTGCGTTCCTAGGCACAGAGGGCTGCGCTTTGGTTTGCCCAGCCCCTACCTCCCGACTTTTCCAGGTAAGCCACCTCACTGGCAAGGCAGATGTTGCCCATGTCTTGGCACCAGGAGTGGCTTTCACTCTCTGTTTGGCCTGGCTTGGCAGCAGGTTATCGGGCAGCTTCTTCTGTTCCTTACTTCCTCCCAAAGTTACACAGGGTTTTCCTCCCTGGGCTCATAGCAGGAAGCCTGCTGCCTCTTTTTGCCTGCTTGTCGAAGCAGCCTCCTTCTGCATCTGTGCCATTGGGAGAGGGAATTAGAAACTAAATGGAATGATGACTGCGTCAATAATAATGACAAAGTTGGTCCTCCTGATGCTTACAGTGCATTTTGCGCCTCGCAATTTATACTTCCGGTTTGGAATCCCTGCAGCTGTATTTACCAAATGTCTCCCTGGGTTTTACACGTTTCATGGTACTGTGGTAATCTAACGGCGCAGGGACCTCCTGACATTCTAGCTTGCTTTATTTTCCCTGGTCTTCCTAATGTCTGGTTAACACACTGCGATGCACTGGCGTGATGGAATGAGTTTTAATTTACACCTTTTGTTATTTCAGAACTTCCCACACACACACTTGCCCCAAACTAGCAAAAGGTGTGAATTAGAACTGGTTTCCTTGCTTTGGTACAAGCATGTGCTCATGGGGCAGAGCAAAGAGGAGGTGGAAGACGATGAAGAGAGGTGCATACTGACAACAAATGGCCTGAGAACCAGCCTGTCTCAGAACGCCTATGGCAATGAAAGGCCGCTCTACAAAGGGTAATTACACCTGCACTTTTGTATCGCTCTGAATGCAGCATGCTGGGGAGGAGGCGGGAGCAGACCCTGACTACAAGGGAAATGAAAAGGTTAGGATGGATGTTCGGCATCGCCAAGGTGGAGCGTGTTCGGAAGGAGGGGAAAGGTGAATTTCTACCAATTATAGAAAGCCTGAGAGATCCAGGTGTGGGTGGCTGGGGCCCGTGAAAAGAAGCCTGGGAGAGCAGACAGGAACCAGGTGTTAGTGTTGAACTGGAGGGAAGGAGAAGGGTTGGAATGCCCAAAGCTGGCGGGATGGAGAGCATGCAGACGGGTTTCATTAGCCACAGAATTCACAAGAGCTGCTTCAAGATATGCTGGAATGGACAAGAAGGACCCAAAGAACCAACCTCATGCAGCTGGGATTAAGGCTAGAAGAAAAAGAAGTGTGTGCGTGTAGACCAGATCCAATTCTCCTCCCCTGGGCTGTGCACCCCATGCCAATCAAATCCCACTCACCCAGGTGTTTTTTCTCCTTACTCAGTAGGAAGTGGCCCCATCACCTCTCAAGGGGTCACCTATCACTTTACATGCAGCTGTGGAGCAACAGCTATCCAGACGGTTTCTCTGGCCATTGCTTCCCCGACATGGATGAATACTCTCGATGCACTGCTCCCCCACCTCGGATCAGTGCTGTGTGTTGCATATTGCTCCAGGCAGAACCACGCACATCTCACTAAGATAAAGGAAAACATCGGTTCTTTGTCGGCCTGTAAAACTTCATGGAGCAGCTCAGTGTTGCCAATCCTCCTGATTTTATTTGAAACACATTGAGGATTCAGTTTATCCACTGATGTAAGCAGTTGCTACAACTAACATGGCTGGGGCAAGAGAGTTCAAAACAGAGAGGGTCTAATGTTGCCGCTTTTAGAGGATGGCCCATGATCTGTCTGATTCAGAGTAATCTAGGATGAACTCAATCAGCCCCATCATACAGAAGAGCAACTTAGGCCTGCCCTAGGCACCAGGCTATGGAGACTCTGTCTCATCAAGCAGCGAGTTGAAGATGGGTCTCCCAGACTGCTGCCCTAACCACTGAACTATAAGGAGTCAGGCTCACCTATCTCGGAATAATGTTGGAAAGGACTAATTTTCATTCCAGAACAAAACCACATTTTGGAAACCTCAATATGTTTTACCAAACTGAATTGTTCCCCCCCTTATTAGTGCCACACCAGTTGGGTAAAAACTTACAGAGCCATACAGAAGTATTAATTAGTACGAGCATAAAAACCTATTCAGATGACTGCATCCAGAAAGATTCTCAGATCACTCCCTGACTACCTTCCCAATCTTCATATCAAAGCTTGCAGCGCTCAATTGTCTGTTTCGTTCTTTTTCACCGATGCCCCCAATGTCATCTTTTGCATGATGTCATTTCCAAGAGACACCCCAAAGAGCTCCCCTCAACACAGCCTCTTTGCTGTTAATTTGCTAGCTCTGTAGGCCACTTTTGTCATAGCCTCCGTTAAGGCAGCAGTCCATTTTATTCTCTCACTTGCATGGAGCTCCAAGCTGCCATTATTACAAGGCTGAGCTAGTTTCCTCTGTGAGCTGTCAGCTGCGGGTGGCACTTGGGATAGTAGCCAAGTTCTTAGCACCTGCCTGTCTTTTGATAATCAAGAGACAAAAGAGTGGCTGCTTGTGTTTCATGTTGCGTTGGTGGCTTGGGTTATTACACACAAACAGCAAACTGTTGGACCAGGCTGCCAAGATAAGAACACAACTAAGGGGCCATCAGAGCAGGATTCAAGAGATGTAGGGCTCCGTTTTTGGCTTTAATCCTAACTTGCAGGGTGACCTTCAACATTTCACGTCACCTCCCTCTACTCCTGTTTCCTGGCCTGCTCTTCGTCTGCCCTGTCTACTTTGATTTTGAGCTCTTTGGCGCAGGGAACG